>OY992797.1:11256545-21256545 GCA_963921375.1 Tiliacea citrago | reverse complement strand
TTCCTTTTAATGCGGTTTGTCTTTCTATTTCTGCGGTTTTTGTCAATTAAATCTACGCGGTATATTCCCAGCCATCCGCCACTTGATCTTGAAGTTTAAGAAAAAAAATCTCCTTAATTTTGGGCAAGTTGACAGCAGCAGTGAATTGTTTTAACTGAGCATGACCAGCACCAATTGCCAGTATTCCAGCTACAACGTCTTTATTGATGTTCTGTTCCATTGCATCTATTTGATTTTTTTTTATAGCACATCATGCACTGCAAATTTAGCCGAGAAAATGGTCCATTTTGGTGTTCAGAAACCAATTGAATAATCCACAGTTAAAAAGAGATTTATGATCAGCAACCACTTTTAATTTATCAAAAAATCTGCTACTTTACATACCTAAAATTATAATATAATGGGGAATATGCACGTAATTCAAAACGTATCCATTATTTTAATATAATGTATATTAAAATAATGGATACATATAGGAGTCAAACAAACAAATTCCAATATTTTTTACATTTTTTAATGCATTACTTATTTTGGAGTTAATTAATTTATGTTGCGTTTTTTGGTGGAATGGAACGCAAACTCAAAACGCGTCCTCTTCGAAAATACCGGAAGTGACGAAACAAAACATGTGAATAAAATCTATTCTTTGCTAAATGCTTGAAATCTCACTAAGGTAAGTGCGATTTCTACTTGAATAAAGCATAAACAATAATTAAATAAAAATAAGATTTGGGGCAATAAAGCAGATGTAAACAACGCAGTTTCGTGAACAATGACGTCACATCATGACCGCGATAGAAACGCAATCAGTAGTTCAATTTAACTTTTAATACTTTCCTTAGGTTTATATTACTGTATATTATTGATTTAGTGAAAAAAAAACATATTCCCTATTATAAATACTTATGATAAACAATAAGAATCCATTTAGATTTTTGAGATTTGAGATACATTCCAAATACTGTTCAGAAGTAAAAGTAAAACGTCCAAGAATTGAGCTGAAACTTACATTTTCACCGTAACTTTGTACCTACCTCATAAGTGCAATTTCCACCTCTACAAATCAATTGTTTCCTGGACTTCGATCTGAAAATAAAATTAAGTTTCAATTTGGCCATAAATGTAAAAATAGGTAAGTAGATAGTTGAACTATTCAAATAATATGTTATTGAAATTAAGCATATTGAGCAGGCAACGAGTACTTCTGTATCAAGTGTGAGCATTATTAGAATATAATGAATTTCGGTAGAACATTTGGTGGCTTAACTTGTTGCATTTTAATTAACCATACTATGACGTCGTGCAAGGAATACGTCGAGTTACCAGTAACCCTGTATAACTAAATATTCTGTGAATAATTCAAGCGTCTACCTGTTGCCGTTATCAACATCGAGCAAAAACGAGCAAAAAAGTCATGTTTGTTGTATGGGAGGCCCCTTAAATATTCATTTTATTCTGTTTTTTTTTTTGTTATAGCGGCAACAGAAATACACCATCTGTGAAATTTTCAACTGTCTAACTATCACGGTTCATGAGATACAGCCTGGTGACAGACGGACAGACAGACAGACAGACAGACGGACGGACAGCGGAGTCTTAGTAATAGGGTCCCGTTCAACCCTTTGTACAACTACTATAATAATACTACTATACTAGGTACTTATAATATTATTATACAATAATATTTCATTATATACATATCTATTTATAATAATAAAATCGCCTCCATAGCTTCCTATGCTCTCACAGTCTCCGACGCCACTGTAATAAGCTGGCCTTGAAGTCACGCGCTTGATTGCAGTTGCTTGCATAATTAGCAGTACGTATGATCAAGTCTGCGATCAAATAAAAATTATTATTAAAATAATTCCCAAATAAAGTACCTAGACCGCGCGCGCGACCGATACCAGGGACCTCTCACGACGGCGTATAGCACGGCACTAAGAAACCGGTTAGACCGTTCTGTGCTTAAACGGTAATACGTTGAATATCGCGTGCGCTCTTTGATCGTGTTCGAGCACGAAACTAAATAGCGTAAGTCTCAATTCTTATTTCGTTTATAAATAAAGTAATAAATAATCTAGAAAAAAAAATCTTGTGGCTGGATAATAAACTATATTTTCTTGCTGTGAATATTTATTTTAGACATAAAAGCCGAACAATCTTGGTTTATTTTGTAATAATCTTTTAAAAAGACATGATTTTCCAATAATAAATGAAACGAGTGAAAATATTACAATTACCTATCTGTTTTATACATAGAAAGAAAAAGATTCAATAAATCATATTATACTAAATTTCCATTTTCATTGTATAAGTGACTGTTTCAGAATATGAATGCAAATTAACATAAATATAGGGAGCCTCCTCTTAAAGAGCGAGTCGTAGTTATAGGTATGTTGGCAAAAAACTCATTGAATGCCTCAGCTACGTCAGCTGCATTATTAACTAATTTGTTTTCGACCATAATCTCAAGATGTTTTTCTTGTTTAACAGACTGCGTAAAGATTACATCATCATTATAATTCAAATCTTTAAATAAAATACAAGTAAAAAAATAAATCTTGTACCTATTGTTGTAAAATAAATATTTGTCAATCCCGCACAATAGTGCACAGATTGCGGAAATATTATGGTAATTGAAATTGAATCTGTCACTAGCCTTTTCGCTTGTATCGCAAACTGTATCTGCTGATTCAATTTCCAGTGAAATTCCGTGTATTTCACATAAATATTTGTTACATAACCTGACAAATATGAAATTCGACTGCAAAAGGAAAACAACGGACGAGCGCATTTTGTTTCTGTATTATTCAATTCTGGAATAGAATGAATTTTTCACAACTTTCTGCCACAGCTTTCTGCTAGCACGTTATATTTTTGACATAACAATATATCTACAATATACTAATAATAATAAAAACCAGCCAAGAGCGTGTGTATACGTCACGGTCAATTCTCCAACTGTAAATATAAGTATTTACAGTTGGAGAATTGACCGTGACGTTTATTTGTCCGGGCTATTACTCGTAAAGCCTACAGTAGGCTTACGAAATTAAAAGGAAAACTACCACAGCTAAGAGCTGTGCCATAAACAGCCATTTAGCTGGCAGGGACTCACACCTGGCTCTAACAAAAATTTGCAGTTTAAAGCTTAATATTACGCAAACGGATCACTGCATCGAAAAATAGTATTCACAGACCTGCAATATTTTTGAACGGCCTATCCAATGATACCCCACACCATGGGATAGACGAGAAAAATAGTAGATTGTTATACAAGGGTCAAAATGAATCAATTCCCATACGAGATATTTAGACGCCCGAGCGTAGCGCTATAGTCCGATTAGGAATTGTGTGAGAGTGACATTCATCCGTGTTAAACACTCTACTTTTCATTTCGAATATAAGGAAAGTAAAAAAAAAAATATTCTAAAATGTTTTATTTTCATGTTTGCTCGCCACTTCATAAAATCACTGTATGTATTTAATTATATTTCCTTTGAAATTTCTGGCTAAAGATTTTCGATTGCTGTATTTGCCTCGTCTTTAACCGAATAGAGAGAGAATAGAATAGATGGAGTCAACATTTCAGCATCACTTGAACTCATTTTTAATCAAATATTAGTCTTTATAAAACCCAGATTTTGAATTTCGGTACAGCTTACAGAGTTAGAGTATTCCGTCAAATTATAATAGTCTTTTTAAATTTTAAATATGGAACACACCGCTTCACTGCCGCGGGCCGTCTGGCTTAATAGGTATTTTTAATTCACACTGGCTGTTTATACACTCACAAAACCGCAGTTTTTTTTTAAATTGATATTTTTTTTAATTATGTAAAAATTTTCGTAGCCGACTGCCTAACAAAATTTAGTTCTATTTTTAAAATTCATTCCCGCCCTAGAGTGGGAAGCAGCGCTTTCCACCCGCTACTCAGATCAAACAAACACTACTTTCCGAGTAAGTGAAATTAAAAAAATCATCCCTAATTTACGTGCAAGCGAGGTACCCTATAATTTTTTTTACCACTTTGTCGACGTGATTAATTTGTATACACATTACAGTGTTCTAGTATTAAGAGTTTCTGAGCTAAGCCGCGGACAGACACACGGACATGGCGAAACTATAATGGTTCTTTGTTGAACCCTAAAAAGAGGTAGAATTTCTGAGTTTGTATGTATGGAGAATCTTCGGAACTACTATTCCGATTACGAATATTCTTTCACTAATGTGAAGTGTCCCGTGTGGTGCCGGACGTAAAGAATAGCACCACCCCATTTCTTCCCGTGGGTGTTGTAAAAGGCGACTAAGGGACTTACTAGAGAATGGCAGCAGCGTTCTCTATGCATTTGGACACCATACTGCGATCGCCAACCCGCCTGCCAAACGTGGCGATTATGGCAAAACCCTCATTTTGGGGCTGGCCTATGTCCCGCAGTGGACGTCTTTCGGCTAAAATGATGATGATGATGAATGTGAAGTGAGAGTGTCATAGAATATATGATATACTAGCTGCACCCCGCGGTTTCACCCACGTAAGTCTCGATCCCGTGGGAATATCGGGATAAAAAGTAGCCTATGTCTTATTCCAGGGTGTCAGCTACCTCCATAGAAAATTTTATCAAAATTGGTCCAGACGTTTGAGCGTGAAGAAGTAACAAACATACACACACACACACAGACTCACTCACAAACTTTCGCCTTTATAATATTAGTGTGATTTCGGACGAAGTCGCGGGCACAAGCTGGTCGATAAATAATAAAAAAAAGACAATATCGATGTCCATCTGACTGTTTGTGCCAAGAACACTTGCATCTCGGAATTATTTCATTTACCCGGCCGGATACATTTCATTCAAATCCGTTCTGCCGTTAAAAAACATAACAATCGAACGAATATTTTCGATTCAAATTTGTTTACTTTACAAATGTTTATAGATTCATGCTAGCTCCATTGCCATGGGGTGGACGTTAGTATTCTATTAAAGGCGCTTCTTGAGCCTTTTTATAAAGCCAGACTAATTGACTGATTCATGGCGGTTTACAGTTTCACCGGAAGCCACGGGTATTATTTTTTTTACCCGTGGTCCCTTCGAGAAATAATGCTCCCAAGAATAATATGACAAACAAAAGTTAATATGCGGTAACATAACCTATATATAATTTTTGTTTTTAATTATTTATCATCTAAAAGCAGGTTGGTACAGCTGAGAGCTTATTTTTTAGATAAAAAAATCAAGTTCAAATATAATTATCATCTCGATCGATTTGTAGAAAAATCGTTTATCAATTAATTTTTGTGATAGGTTTTTCCAATGCCGACTAAGGTGATGGCCGCGGTACAAAACCTTCCTTTGTTAGTTTATATAAGAGGTAATCTTCGGAACTGCTGCTCCGATTCCGAAAATTCTTTCACTAATGGTAAGCTACTTTTATGTATAATAAATAAAACAAGCAAGCTTATCATATTTTAATTAATAATGCGTTCAAAATCAATATCAAAAATGCATTAACATTTTGTACTTCATAAATTCTTTATTTCGTGAGATCAAAAGTTTTTTATTTTTATTAAAGCATTTTTGTTGACTGTCTGTAAGACCTTAACAGTATTTTACCTACACTGGCGGACTAGGTTGATGGACCATTTATCAGGCTCTGGGCTGGCAGACAATTGCGTGCACATGTTCATGTGGCCAATGGTTATTATGGTTCAATGGTTATTTATTGTATTTTAAAGTTATTGCGTTTTACTAACATAGGCTAAGTTCATCACTAATACTATATGGATCCCTTGGTCTGATTTTATTTTAAATTTAACCACTTAACTCTAAAAGGAACCAGCAGAGGTTTCGTTCAGTGGCTAACAAAGTGACGACTATGTAATGTTGTAAAAATATTATACTGATTTAAATAATAACGTTTATTCTAATTATGCATTTTCAACTTATTATTGTAACTATGGAGCAGTGTTGCCCCATTGGTAATGGCCCCAGCTTACGTATTGTAGGTCGTGGGTAGTTTGTGTAAATATATAATTGCATCACCACTGCTCTCAAAACGGTGAAGGAAAACATCGTGAGGAAACCGACATGTCCTAAAACCAAAAATTCGCAGATATGTGACATCTACCAACCCGCAATGGGCCCGCGTGGTGGATTACAGCCCACTCCCTCTCGAAGAAAGGAGACCTGTGTCCCAGCTGTGGGAAAATTATAGGCTCACTATAATGACTGTAACCATCTCCTAACTATATAACCATGTCGTAACTTTCTCGTCGGAAAATTCTCATTCGTGACTGTACATTCTCTCACAGATTGTCTGAAGCTCGTCATTTGTAAGATATCTCCTCTGCTAGCTACAGGTATGTACCAGGCACTCTACACAGCGGCAGGGGTTCACATCCCGGACACTCCGGCAGGACGTATACTATGCACTCTTCTTCTCCGAGACAGACGTGGTCTTCACATACATCCATCGAAGATAGGCAGGATCTGTAGGCTGGAAGAAAAATTGCGCATGTTAATTTCAGGCTTTATTAAAGTAAAAGTTAAATCATTTATTTCAAATAGACAAATAAATTTGAATGTCAAAAGTTAAATAGATTTATTGTCATTGTTTGTACGATTGACACATTGGTCTAGCAGCCGCAAGCGCGGCTGGTGTGCTCGTTAGGTTCTGGTATTGATTCCCAAGTTGGACAAAGAGGGCATTCTGAGTAGCAGTTAAGAATT
This sequence comes from Tiliacea citrago, assembly GCA_963921375.1. Taxonomy (NCBI): domain Eukaryota; kingdom Metazoa; phylum Arthropoda; class Insecta; order Lepidoptera; family Noctuidae; genus Tiliacea; species Tiliacea citrago. The sequence continues at coordinate 21,249,811 of OY992797.1, read as the reverse complement.
TGGAGCTGTGGTATGCTCGGTAAATGACTGGAGTATTGACGCCGGTAGCACATCTCCGCTGCAAAACCATAGCATCGAAACCGCGGTAGTTCAATTCAACTGGTTCGCGTCATGTTCCGCTAGTCGCATCTGATTCGAGTAGCGAAACATGACGCGAGCCAGTTGAATTGAACTACTGCGGTTTCGCTGCGATGGTTTCGCGGCGGAGGTGTGCTACTGGCGTCAATGATGGGTACTGGTGAAATGAAGGTGTAATTTTACTCCTATTCCCTTTAGAGAAAAACCCCTTCTTTCTCCGAAAGGGAATAGGGGTAAAATTACACCTTAATTAAATTTTAATTAAATTAAATTTATTGCAAAAGTAATAATTTACCTTTTCTAAATTTAAAACTACATTGTTTGAAGACCTTGAGACCATACAGGTAGTAAAACACTCACACAAATGATTTTAATGAGCGCACTAATGCATAATGCCGAGATAATCATGTTACCTAACATGAATGCATAATGCCAGCCGGTCAGCATGGCACTCATGACTTCATGTGTCCATCACACTACTAATAATGGATGCTGTAATAAAGCGCCTAATGAGGAGCGGTATTAAGTTTCAAACCAGTAGTCTCCTAATGAGGAGACTATTGGTTTGAAACCTAATACCCCTGTATTTAGTAAGTTAAAACCTGTTTAAACATAAATTTATCGAGGTTTAAATTGGCAAAACTTTATTTCGGTTGGCCATGTGATGCAGGATGTAAAGAATAGCACCATCCTATTTCTTCCCGTGGGTGTCGTAAAATGCAACTAAGGGACTTACTAGAGAATGGGCAGCAGCGTTCTCTATGCATTTTAACACCTTACTGCGATCGCCAATCCACCTGCCAAGCATGGCGATTATGGCACACCCCCTCCCCCTTTGGGGGAGGCATATGTCCAGTAGTGGACGTCTTTCGGCTGAAATTATGATGATGATGATGATTCCGGGCTTATTAATAAGGGTTTAAAAGTTCCAATAGAGTAAAGGAAGTTTAATTTTATAAGATTTGTGTCACGATATTGGAGACTACCTATATTGAGTGACAAAATGTTTTCTGCTGTAAAAGTTAAGTCCGAGAATCGCTATTTATTTTTGCTTGCTTCTGAAGCTAAGCAGCATTAGTGTAACAGCAAGAATCTAATGGTTGTAGGCTAGCAAGTGTTCATAAGCGGGGGCGACAGTATTTTCTTAAGGATACACGGCTGCCTTTTGAGGCTATATACCAACTCATGATAAGTAGAAATTAATTCAATCAAAATATTTATTTCACATAAACCTACATAGGCACTTATGAAACGTCAGAAGCTAGGTGCACGGTTCCAATTTCTCGTTTCCTATAGAGAAGACCGGCAAGAAACTCCCCGTTTACTATTTTTTTTTTAAATGGCTTTTACAATATTCTCAAATTACAGTGTTAATTAGGAGCGAGGACAGTGTCAACAAGTACCAGGCACTTAACAAAAAAAATAGAAAATGGTCTAAAAATCTAGTCTATTAAGCCTACAACGTGCTCACATTCACAAAATATAAAATAATCTATAAACAATATTATTAAAATAATAAAAATAAAAACCTATTTAAAACGAATGCCATGATTGCCATTAAAACTGTAACAAATCTAAATTGAAAAACCGGCCAAGTGCGAGTCAGACTAGCGCACAAAGGGTTCCGTACCATTATCTATAAAAATGTCAAAAAAATCACGTTTGTTGTATGGGAGCCCCCTTAAATATTTATTTTATTCTGTTTTTTAGTATTTGTTGTTATAGCGGCAACAGAAATACATCATCTGTGAAAATTTCAACTGTCTAACTATCACGGTTCATGAGATACAGCCTGGTGACAGACAGACAGACGGCGGAGCCTTAGTAATAGGGTTCCCGTTTTACCCTTTGGGTACGGAACCCTAAAATGCCACTAATATATAATTATTATATAAATTAAAATTGTAACTGAATCTACACCGATTTTCTTTTGTTTTAATCTCTGTTGTAATCCTACGACCTTGTGTACCACATCACCACCTCTATGTCACACGAGATACTCACTGTCAATACACTCGCCATAGAAGCAGCATCCTCCGCAACATTGTTCGTGGTCGACACACTGTGGACATAACGTTTTGTGTTAATGTTTGATTAGCATCTAGACACGCGTATTGTAATGTATGAGTATCTATGTGTATCAATCTGCCTTTTCTCAACTATATTGAGGTCAGCTTCCAGTCTAACCGGATACAGCTGAATACCAGTATTTTACATGGAGCGACTTACTATCTTTCTGTCTCTTAGAATACAGGCTGTCCTAGTCTTGAAGAGACAGGGTTATATACATTTTGTACAGATTAGATTTAATTAATTTTAATGTACATTGTAAATGTGTTTCTGTATTTTTTTGTGAATAAACCTTATATTATATTATATTATCTGACCTCCACAACCCAGTAACTGGGTGATACGATAACCTTGGTAAGACTGGTTGCCAGACTTTCGGACTTGTGACGACCTGTAACGACTGTCAACGATCTACGAATGACAGCCGGGACCAACGGCTTAACGTGCTTTCCGAGGCACGGAGCGCGGAGGAGTCTCGGTATGTAAAGATGGTCACCCATCCACGGACCCAACCCGGCAAGCGTAGGTTATCCTGAGGATCGACCAATCATCATCATCAGCCCATAGCAGTCCACTGCTGGACATTATTTCTCTCCAATTGCACGCCATTCAGCTCGATTCTCGGCAACTCTCATCCAGCTGCCAGCAGCCACCCTGGGAAGATCGTCGCTCCACCTAGCCTGAGGGCGTCCTACCTTACGTTACGGATCGACCCATGCAGCTGTTATTACTTAACCTCAAGCTCCTCAGGAGTATGTATGTGTATATGTTTTTATAGAATCAGCAGCTTTCTCACATTTGATTTCTCATAGCTACACTATACCTTTTTCTGTGAATAAAAAAAGCATAGAGTTGGTTACATATCAGCATACATAAACATAAAATCACGCCTGTAATCCCCAAAGGGTTAGGCAGAGGCTTTAATTTATCTTTATTCGATCATCAAAATATGAAAAGAAAACTTAATCTCGAGTCGATTGGCAATTAGAAATTAAATCGTCCGTGCCCACATTAGTTGATTAATAGGTATTATGATCGTTCTAATGCACCGTTATTAGGGCTATTTGGAACTCATTTGACTTTTTTGTAATTTTTATTTTTTATTTAAAAATTTAATGTATATAAAACAAGAGACAAATATACGCTACATAATAAGCGAGAGAAGTAGGTACACATACGATGACTTACAAGACAGATGATAGAAAAAAAGGTAATGGCCATAATTTTTTCAAAACCTTGAATTGTATGTCAAACTCAAACTCAAAGCATTTATTTCAATTAAACCATTTACAGGCACTTTTGAATTGTCAACAAGTCGGTCAGTTACAAATATGAAGCTAAAAGGTAATGGCCATAATTTTTTCAAAACCTTGAATTGTATGTCAAACTCAAACTCAAAGCATTTATTTCCAAAGTTTCCTTTTCAAAGTTTTTATTTAAGTGCCTGGTACTTGTTGACACTGTCCTCGCTCCTAATTAACACTGTAATTTGAAAATATTGTAAAAGCCATTTAAAAAAAAATAGTAAACGGGGAGTTTCTTGCCGGTCTTCTCTATAGGAAACGAGAAATTGGAACCGTGCACCTAGCTTCTGACGTTTCATAAGTGCCTATGTAGGTTTATGTGAAATAAATATTTTGATTGAATTAATTTCTACTTATCATGAGTTGGTATATAGCCTCAAAAAGCAGCCGTGTATCCTTAAGAAAATACTGTCGCCCCCGCTTATGAACACTTGCTAGCCTACAACCATTAGATTCTTGCTGTTACACTAATGCTGCTTAGCTTCAGAAGCAAGCAAAAATAAATAGCGATTCTCGGACTTAACTTTTACAGCAGAAAACATTTTGTCACTCAATATAGGTAGTCTCCAATATCGTGACACAAATCTTATAAAATTAAACTTCCTTTACTCTATTGGAACTTTTAAACCCTTATTAATAAGCCCGGAATCATCATCATCATCATAATTTCAGCCAAAAGACGTCCACTACTGGACATTATTTCTCTCCAATTGCACGCCATTCAGCTCGATTCTCGGCAACTCTCATCCAGCTGCCAGCAGCCACCCTGGGAAGATCGTCGCTCCACCTAGCCTGAGGGCGTCCTACCTTACGTTACGGATCGACCCATGCAGCTGTTATTACTTAACCTCAAGCTCCTCAGGAGTATGTATGTGTATATGTTTTTATAGAATCAGCAGCTTTCTCACATTTGATTTCTCATAGCTACACTATACCTTTTTCTGTGAATAAAAAAAGCATAGAGTTGGTTACATATCAGCATACATAAACATAAAATCACGCCTGTAATCCCCAAAGGGTTAGGCAGAGGCTTTAATTTATCTTTATTCGATCATCAAAATATGAAAAGAAAACTTAATCTCGAGTCGATTGGCAATTAGAAATTAAATCGTCCGTGCCCACATTAGTTGATTAATAGGTATTATGATCGTTCTAATGCACCGTTATTAGGGCTATTTGGAACTCATTTGACTTTTTTGTAATTTTTATTTTTTATTTAAAAATTTAATGTATATAAAACAAGAGACAAATATACGCTACATAATAAGCGAGAGAAGTAGGTACACATACGATGACTTACAAGACAGATGATAGAAAAAAAGGTAATGGCCATAATTTTTTCAAAACCTTGAATTGTATGTCAAACTCAAACTCAAAGCATTTATTTCAATTAAACCATTTACAGGCACTTTTGAATTGTCAACAAGTCGGTCAGTTACAAATATGAAGCTAAAAGGTAATGGCCATAATTTTTTCAAAACCTTGAATTGTATGTCAAACTCAAACTCAAAGCATTTATTTCAATTAAACCATTTACAGGCACTTTTGAATTGTCAACAAGTCGGTCAGTTACAAATATGAAGCTAGTTGCCCATTCCAAATAGTAGGTTCCTATGGAGAAGAACGGGCAAGAAACTCCACGGACACTCTTTGTTAGGTAGGATATGTACAAACAATTAATAAAATATGAGCAATAGCGTTATCTAACGGGCACATAATTATTCTTTGAAAGCCTAACTTGAAAACAACTGAAAAGTGAAAATCCTCTCTCCAAACAAATTACTGAAAAATCAACTCAACCTTTTTCCCGCCAACTTTGCAATCCTGCGCACCGGCAAACACAAGCACACAACTGAATAACAACACTATTAATATCCTCATCTTCTGAATACGGTTACATGTCCCTTCACTGCAAATATCAAGTAACGTATGAAAATAAATAGAAGAAAATTGTCACGACGTATCGCTATTAGTTTATGAAATTATGTAAAATGGTCGTATCTGCGCTTGCGCCGACATTGGTCATTGTGACCGAGTTAGCTCAGCCGGTGCACTGTACTATTACGTATTCTAATAGCAATGGAATTTAGGTATGTCATATTGACAGTTGTGATTGTGTAATTCGTTAATTAGAGTCTGTAAGTTAGAACATACTTAGGATGGTAATAAATTGAGCTGCACTATTAATTTATTGAGGTCAGTGGTAATGAAATACCTACTGTTAGAAACTTCAACGGGCACAGGAATTATTTAAAAACCATGCGGAGCCAATATACAAAAAGCTACAGATATAAATGTTGAAATAACCAAGGTAACCGACATAGCCCGAAGAATGAGGCATTCCACTAAAAGCACTAATTTCAACAGCACTTGACCGAACGGCACCAGAGCACTTCCACTAACGGCACTGAAACAAAATTTTGATGAGTGCGGATCGGTGGAACAGTTTTCTAATATTACTTTAAGACGTATGCAATTTGTTTAACGTTGGATTCAAATCACTAAACTATTTCAACATAGCCTAATAGCAGAGACGCTGAAAAAGTTAGACCAGTTGCTGCACAGCTTAAATGGAGCCTCTCGACGGGTTGGCTTCGGTATCAATTTGGACAAGACGAAAGTCATGTACTATTCACACGTCTTGCCGAGACCAATCTACATCAAAGGTCGCTTTTTGAAGTTGTGAAGGAGTATGTCTACCTAGGGGAAGTCATCCAGCTCGGTAGACACAACTTTGAGAATGAAGCGGACAGAAGGATCCAGTTGGGTTGGGCAGTGTTTGAAAAACTTCGTCAAGTCTCTTCGTCACCTATCCCGCAATGTTTGAAGACCAAGGTCTTAAACTAGTACGTCCTGCCCGTTATGACATATGGTGACAAAACATGGACACATACAGTCGGGCTGGTCCACAAATTCAAGGTTGCTCAGCGTACTATGGAGCGGGCTATGCTCGGAGTTTCTTTTTTAGGATTTGATCAGAAATGAAACTATCCGGAAAAGAACCGGATGTACCGACATATCTTGACATACCTACACACACCTTGAAAAGGTAGCTGAGACAGACTGGATGCGGAAGGCGGAGGAGAGGGTGTTGTGGCGCAGTCTGGGAGAGGCCTATTTCCTGCACTGGTCAGCGCAAGGCTGAGTTGATAGATCACGTTGACGATATAATAGTTACATATTATGAGGAGTTGATTTGATTCCATTCACACATACCTAGATACATACATAATAATTAAAAAAAAATCTAAACTAAAATCAATTTTGAAAGCAATCGTTTAAGTTACTACATAACACACATACATAATCAGCCTATAATGTTCCCACTGCTGGGACACAGGCCTCCTCTCTTCGAGAAGTAAAAAGTAACAAGTAGTTAGTTTATGTTACAAACAAGTCCAAAATGGTGGAAAATAATATTAATTAATATGCCTGACCTAGTTCTCGAAAATTACCATGTCACGTGGTACTGGGATCGGTCTATCATTACTGACCGGACTATTGTCGCCAATTTGCCTGATATAGTGGTGATAGATCAATTAGCGCGCCGCGCAATGATTGTAGATGTTGCCATTCCACATGACGAGAACCTCGTGAAAGCTGAGAAAGAAAAACATAATATCTCGACACGAGCTTGTTGACATGTGGAATGTGAGCTTGGCTGTCATTGTGCCGATTGTCGTTACGGCCAAAAGCCTGATGCCTGAAAGCCTCGATCAACCTCTCTCGAGGCTCTCGTTAGGCGGTTGGATCAAGGGCGTGATTCAAAAGGCAGTATTCCTTGATACGGCTCGCATTGTGAGGAAGTTCCTATCTCCTGCGGCCCTCACAACTGGTAGCTCGAACCCTGCTCCCAACACCGGCGGAACTCATTTTTCTAATATTTTTAAATGTTTTGTTTTTTATTTTTGATTGTAGGAAATATTTAAAAATGTATTCTGGTAAGAAAACAAAAAACAAACGACATAATTATTATTATAAATAAGACATCCTACCTACATGATAACACGCAAAAAATTACTAAACTTGCCTCGATGTGACAGCACCGACTCACTGCATACTGAAACATACTTAGATTTCATGTAGCGGTCTATATGTGTGAGTGTGTTCATCCGACCATTTTGTTCCTAGTTGAAATACCTACTGTATGATTTGAACCTCAGAACAATTTTGAACAAACGAAATCGCTAAGAAAAGTGACCAGGTCTCTCATTTTTTGTTTACTGACAGCGACTCAAATAAAACATTACTCTTTGCTCCAGGTGAACAAGGTGGAATTACCCGGAAGACTTAACTTCTGCTGATTTGTATCGATATGTTTTGTTTGCTTAGGTCTTGAACAAAAAAATATACCCCATCACTAAAAAAATATTTTACATAGGTGCCGTTCGTGGACTGAAAATAATATTAATAAACTGTTCCACCGAACCGCACTCTTAAAAATTTTGTTTCAGTGCCGTTAGTGGAAGTGCTCAGGTGCGGTTCAGTCAAGTGCTGTTGAAATCAGTGCTCTTAGTGGAATGCCTCCGAAGAATTGCCAAACTTAAGTGGCAGTGCGCAGGGCACGTTGCTAGCAGAAACAAATGGCCGATGGGGCCGAATGGTTCTGGAGTGGCGGCCGCGTACCGGAAGACAAGGTGGACCGATGACCTTATGAAGGCTGCAGGAATCCGCTGGATGCGGGAACCACAGACCGGTCGAGGTTTTTTTTTTTTGTATGTTCACCGATTACTCCGTAAATTGTGGACGGATTTTGAAAATTCTTTTTTTGTTTGGAAGGGTATGCTTCCGAGGTCTGATGAGGGGATCCCATGGAAATCGAGGGAAATCCTCAAATTTTATAGGCATACCTATAGCGATTTGAGTATTTTTTATAGTAACTCGTGCATTTGCACTCGAAAAGCACCATTTGGTGAAGTGGAATTGATGATGAAGACCACAGATGGCCACCGGAACTACTTAATACTAAGTATTTCACCGTTGCGATTCGATTAGGCACTTTAATATGGTTGCTAAGCAATTTCTGCTCGTCAAAATGCATATGGTAAAGTCACCATCAGTTCTCCTGGTTGTTACCAGGACAACTCCTCAACAATTACCGCTCCTGCATCGGGAACAGTAATATTTTGTAATAGGAGATGAGCATTTGACATTAGGCTATTGTAAATTGGATAAATTACAAACTGACCCACTAAAAAGTGAAAAATAAAAACTTTTTACAAAAAAAAAAAACAACCGACTTCCAAAAAAAAACACTACAAAGTTAAAAATAACTTTAATTTCTGAAGTCGACCTAACACACGACTGGAAGTTTACCTAAAAAAAGGAACGGCCTAATGTATTTTACTACACAAAACCACACGTTTTATTATATTTATAAATAATATGTAGCACTTACCTGTTGTGTCCAACAATTCCCGTTAAAATTCGGTGCCTAAATCTATTTGTGTTTTCAAGTATGAAATCGTGTGACACTCTTTTATTTTAACTCACATTTTACATATTTTTGAACACTATTACCGCCGAACAGCAAACCTTAAGTTATCTTTGACTGTTTTTGCATCCAAAATTATATTTTGTATTATTAAAGATACTTTCAGAATGTTTGAACGTATCTATAAAAGCGGCCGTTAGTCCTGACAAAGTTTCAGTTTACGGCAGTTTGCCCTTAATTTACGGCAGTTTGCCCTTAGTTTACGGCAGTTTGCCCTCAGTTTACGGCAGTTTGCCCTCAGTTTACGGCTGTTTGCCCTTTGTTTACGGCAGTTTGTTATAAGCTCATGTGTAATAACAGAATCGACTATATACAACCATTCTAAAAATTAAACTTGTGTGAATTCTGAGACTTTTTCCCTCCGTTGCAGTTGCCTCAATCTACTTCTGTGGGAGGCCTCTGACTTCAGCACTCTAGCCGCCTGGCATAAAACGCCAGAGCCGACCACTCCTGTACGCCGTAGGAGGCCCGGGACACCTCCTGCTGAGCGTGAGGCGCTGCAAAGTGCTTCCGCTATCTTTTATATTAGCGTGACGGAACATAACGCCGCCCTCTTCTCTGAGAGAAGCCTTCTGACGTCAGGGCATTACACTAGCGTGGTGTAAGACACCAATACGGCCCTCCTGCTGATGTGAGGTGTTATGACAATTAGCCTCCGGCTAATCGTAACGTTACATTAATGGATTTTACACACACGAGCATCGAATGTCAATCCTGATAAGTTGATACTGTATTGCGTGATTATTTCAAATATTTTATACCGTTTTAAGGGATTATCAACCTTGTGCAGTTGTGTTAAGAGTTTGCTCAACCCAAATTGCCAAATATTTTTGACAGCGCATCGATCATATGAAACCATTTATTTTGTTCACCTTAACGCTCGTGTTTTTATATTAAATGACTTTGTTGTTACTGTTTTTATGATCTGACTTTGTCTGTTCATTAATCAATAGATTTTTGGTTATTGCTTTTTGAACATGTTTCTATAATAAATGTAGAGCAGGTCAGTGCAATGCAACGAGAGGAAATTAAAGTGATAAACATATGGTACTTCGCGTGCATAAGTGAGGTAACCGGTATTTTTTAAAGAAAATTGTTTTTTAATTTTTTTTTCCCCTTTATTTGGAAACTAAATATAAAGAAAACCGGGGCATGTGCGTGTCGGACCACGCACAATGAAGAATTCCGTAGTTGGGATGAATTTATCCCAAAAACTAACTTAACATTGTACTTGAAGAAACTGGTCTCCCATACATCGTTAAACATCACGGTCAATTCTCCAACGTTATTATTTATTGATTTATTTTAAATTTTCTAAAATAGCATTTTGGAGCAACCTGTACGTATAGAACTGTAGCGCAGAGGTCATTTGCCGGGGTCATGGATCATAACATCGCATTAATGAAATTAAAACGAAGGAAGGACTTTATTATTTAGTTTGTTTGAAAAAATATATTTTTCAGTTTATAATTATTTTATCTTATTATATTTTGTTAAGATTACTGGCCACGAGCCCTACCCGTGTGTTAAATTAATGGCGCTATTGTGGCGGCTCGTTGTATATACTACTGCCATGTATTTTTTCTCATATCGAAAAACAAGCATTTAGCTGGAGGGGGGGGTCTGACTCTAAAAAAAGTTAGAAAAATGTGCTTTGCCGGATAAACCCATGGCAAATTACAGCTTTCTGTCGGGCATGGCGAAACTATAAGGGTTCTTTTATTGATTACGGAACCCTAAAAATCCAACTACGACAAAAATGCTCATACAGACATACACATGTAAGTGTGACTCCAGTTATACTAAAATCGAGACAGATGTTGTTTTGTTAGTATGTCTTGTTTATTATGTATTTGTATTTAGCGTTTTTATCGTAATTAGGTTTTAGTTTAAATAACTTTTTTTTCATTCATATTATGTTAGGTTTAGGGATCATTGAGCAAGTGGATTTGACACCTATAATTTGTTTAGCAGCTTACATAACATTTTAGAAGGGCTTTTAGTGTTATTGAAAACAGTCAAGACTGAAAAATATTGTTTTATTCTTATTTTGGGTATATACAGCGTGTTACGGAAAGGGTATACTCGTATACATATCAAAGGCACGGCTGATTCTTTTGGTGATAACAAACTACATGGCAACATTTTTTTTAACCGACTTCCAAAAAGGAGGAGGTTATATGTTCGGCTGTATTTTTTTTTTAATTTTTTTTTATGTATGTTCACCGATTACTCCGTCAATTGTGGACGGATTTTGAAAATTCTTTTTTTGTTTGGAAGGGTATGCTCCCGAGGTGGTCCCATTGCCACCAAATCAAAATCTGATGAGGGAATCCCATGGAAATGGAGGGAAATCCTCAAATTTAATAGGCATACCTATAGCAATTTGAGTATTTTTCATAGTAACTCGTGTATTTGCACTCGAAAAGCACCATTTGGTGAAGTGGAACCGATGATGAAGACCACAGATGGCCACCGGAACTACTTAATACTAAGTATTTCACCGTTGCGATTCGATTAGGCACTTTAATATGGTTGCTAAGCAATTTATGCTCGTCAAAATGCATATGGTGAAGTCACCATCAGTTCTCCTGGTTGTTACCAGGAGAACTCCTCAACAATTAACGCCCCTGTATCGGGAAAAGTAATATTTTGTAATAGGAGATGAGCATTTGACATTAGGCTATTGTAAATTGGATAAATTACAATTAATTATTAAATTAAATTCCACTAAAACGTGAAAAATAAAAACTTTTTACAAAAAAAAAAAACAACCGACTTCCAAAAAAAACACTACAAAGTGAAAAATAACTTTAATTTCGGAAGTCGAAAGGAAGAAGTTAATGGACTTAAACATAAAATATTTTTGTAATGAAATGAAATTGTTTATTCTGTAAATAGTTTATCGGAATTACTGTAACACGTCATATTAACAAAATATTAAAAAATAAGCTAAATGGAGTGGACATTTCTTATCTGACTACCCCTAAGAAGAAATGGCGAAACAAACTCAGTTTCTTTTAAAGTCCAAACATAATCTTGGTCAGATCATGAGACGACCATGTAGATCCGTGATCCGAATTGGTCTTTGGAGGTAATAACCATACAAATTTGAGTGGACCTGTCCAATCAGTGCAACAATTTGTCAGTAATCGTGCAGCTCAACTCAAGACTTAAGGTTCTGTAATAGTTAGGTACCTACTGTGATCGCCAATCCCTTATTTAGATGATGTTGTAGGGTGCATTTTGCTTTGTGTTCAAACAAAAAAAACAACCGACTTCCAAAAAAAACACTACAAAGTGAAAAATAACTTTAATTTCGGAAGTCGGTGTCTTTGGATCTGTATTTTAGTTTTTTTGCCACCGACTTCCGAAATTAAAGTTATTTTTCACTTTGTAGTGTTTTTTTTGGAAGTCGGTTGTTTTTTTTTTGTAAAAAGTTTTTAATAATACCTACATAATTATAAAGATAAGAAACATTTAACTAATAAAAATCAAATGATTCCAATTGAATTCTACACATCACTAGACCAAGTCAGCTGATCGGTACACGTTTTAATCCATTCGTTTGTTCCCGCCACCAATCGTGCATTAGTAGAAATAGAGAACTATTGTCATAAATACTAATTAAAAACCCATGTTTATAAGCATTAAACCATAAAACCCTAAGGTAAATAGTAACAAGGTATGTAATACTTTTCTTTTTAATTACTTTTACGCGGAGATTTAGTACAATACCAGTTTAGCCGAGTTTAGCTCAATACCATTGACAACTTAATTTGGTCGGGTTATAACCCGACTAAATTAAGTTGTCAATGGTATCGAGCTATTTAGGAGATGTTCACTCGTGCACATAAAAATTTATGGATGTCGGAATAGTAATAACAACAGTTCAATCTATATTTTTTATACAAACTGTGTAAGTGTGTACCTAGGTACATATTAAGAAAAAAATAACCTATCGTTACCCATGGCCTGTGATACCTTTGTTAATGACGTGGGTAGGTACGTACTCGAATAATTATTTTTCTGTATTGTAAGTACCTACTTTCTGTGTTGTTATATGAATATCATTAAAGAGCGATAGGTATTTCTTATTTATTTCTTTCCTACTAATTTACCGTTGCTGCAAGCAGTACCCTAATTAAAAACCTAATTTATTGCATTAAGAGGAGGCTTGTTGTTGTGAGGATTGTTATGTTAATTTGCATGAATATTCTGAAACAGTCACACATACAAGCAAAATTAAACTTTAGTATATGATTTACTGGATCTTTTTCTTTCAATGTTGGAGATAGTTACGTAATTGTAATATTTTCTCTCAATAATCCCGACGCAAGATATTTTTTCTCTAGATCAATAGTATAAATAAAATAATAATTGAGACTTACGCTGTTTAGTTTCGTGCTCGAACACGATCAAAGAGCGCACGCGATATTCAACTTTATTACGAGTGGCGGGGAGCGAGGGACGGAGCTTGCGTTCGAAATTTGATTTAGACTGCCTGCTCTTAACAATATGTTGCTAATAACGTAATTGTCGCCATCCTGGAACCAGAGGAGTTTCGACTAGCTGCAAAGTTATAACACAGAGTCCACTCCCTGCACAACCCTCTTTTGGCTTTGCCGTAGTCGGACAAAAAGAAGTCGCCCCTTAGGTACTCCTAGAAAGAAACTAACCTGAAATATTTCGACAATGCCGAACAATAATACTAACATAACTTTAATATTAAGTATTTCTAATAGTCATCAAACTCATCATATTACAGACAGGTATACTTGACGAAATAAAGAAAACTTATTATGAAGAAAAATTTATTATGTATAAAAGAATTGGGATATAGCAATGGAAAAGCGTCTAGTCATATAGTCATAGGTACCTACACTGTGCTATAATAATAAAAGCTGAGGGAAAAAGTTAGGTAATTACAGTACTCAATATATTGTCATAATACTGACAGCATTACATATTGCCCCGTGAGTAATAGTTGACAAAGATTTAGTGTGTTGCAGATGAGACACCAGACGTTTTTAGGGTTGAAAACCTCAAAAGGAAAAAACGGAACCCTTATAGGATCACTCGTGTGTCTGTAGACATCAGACGTTTTTAGGGTTCCGAACCTCAAAAGGAAAAACGGAACCCTTATAGGATCATTCGTGTGTCTGTCTGTCTGTCACAGCCGATTTGCTCCGAACCTACAGGACCAATTAAGTTGAAATTTGGTACACTTATGAACTTCTGTGACCCATACACAGACGTAACGTAAAGTAATGATTTGAGTTTTGAACATGGGTCACTTATAGCGAGAAAATTTGAAAATTTTAAAAAAAAGTTTTGCAATCTCTACCGTGCGACTTATCAAATGAAAGGGCTTGTTGTAAGGATTTTAGATATATCTTGTTTATAATTTTAAAATTAATACTTTTAAAACTATTTACGAAAATAGATTAAAATTGACCATTCCTTCCTTATCTCCGAAACTACTGAGCCTAAAATTTTGAAAAAAAAAAAAAACAGAAAATAGTACTTACAGATTACAGGAAAACCTATAAAAAGTCTATGATCTTAAAATAACATGGTAAATCTCTCAATATTCTGCGTACAAACTTACATTTGCAGTTGGAATGTATGAGGGAAAATGTTTTGCAACTACAATGTTAAGTTTGTTCTTAGGATAATAATAAAAATAAAATAAAATTTATTGTGTCAAATAATTGGTCTTACAAATTGTTGTGTTCGGAATCTTCTTTTAGACAAATAATGCCTGTAGTAGTAGACTCCGCCCCTCCCTACTTTGTATAGCGTGATAATTAACACAATATTTTTAAAATGTAAAAGAATATTAAGTCTAGGCTAACAAAGATGAATCCTCACTACGTAACCCTTCATTGTGCGGGGTCCGACACTCACTTGGCCGGTTTTTTATTAATCCTGTGTGATGTTTCCCTTTGATGAAATAAAATTATTGAGGCTTTATTTATTTTTTCAGATCGATTGGTTCTAATTGACTAAATCTTAGCTAGAAAAACCACGAAGAAAAGACTATGTTTAAACAATTGGCAATTACATTTTATATAAAATATCCAGTTTCTGGTCTCAATTTGCAGTTTCACGACGTAGCAAGAATATTTGTTGTTATATTTAAACCAGGGACCGTACAACCCCGGTTAAGGGTTAAGCCTTTCGTAGCCTACAACATGATAAAGGGTAACCCATTCAATGGGTTACCTTTATCATGTTGTAACCCATTGAATGGGTTTTATAGTAAAAACCCAGTGAAAGGGTTACATGATAACCCATTGAATGGGTTTTATAGTAGAAACCCAGTGAAAGGGTTACATGATAACCCATTCAATGGGTTCTATACCTACTTGAAACCCAGTGACATTAAAAAACCATAATATTATGTAATTTCGATATCCGCCTAGCACGCGTAGCATGACCAATTCTATCTCTGTTCTACCAAGAATAGACACAGTTTTTGATGTGAAACATTCAACAGCCGCACGTAAAACCGAGTGCTGGCGGGGCGACGCATGCCACGTGGCGACGCATCGCTACTATATACAGTCATCTGTAGTAAGTTTTTTGATGTAAAACATTCAACAGCCGCACGTAAAACCGAGTGCTGGCGGGGCGACGCATGCCACGTGGCGACGCATCTCTACTATATACAGTCATCTGTAGTAAGTTTTTTGATGTGAAACATTCAACAGCCGCACGTAAAACCGGGTGCTGGCGGGGCGGCGCATGCCACGTGGCGACGCATCGCTACTATATACAGTCATCTGTAGTAAGTTTTTTGATGTGAAACATTCAACAGCCGCACGTAAAACCGAGTGCTGGCGGGGCGACGCATGCCACGTAGCGACGCATCGCTACTATATACAGTCATCTGTAGTAAGTGTTTTGATGTGAAACATTTAACAGCCGCACGTAAAACCGAGTACTGGCGGGGCGACGCATGCCACGTGGCTACGCATCGCTACTATATACAGTCATCTGTAGTAAGTTTTTTGGTTACCATTTTAGAAAAACCCTATCAAAAACCCTTTCAATGGAAAGGGTTTTCGATAGGGTTTATCAAAGCAGTTAATCAAAAACCCTTCCGGTGTGGGTAATTTTGAATGGCTTAAACTAAGCCGTTCAAAAGGGTTATCCACACCGTATGGGTTTTTATCGAAAACCCTTTCAACATGTTACCAAAATTTAATTTAAGCCATTCAAAAGGGTTACCCATATCGTATGGGTTTTTGATTTACCGCTTATAAAAACCCTATCGAAAACCCTTTCAATGGGTAACCAAAATGGTACCTGATTTAAACACGTAACATAACATCACGCCTGTAATCTCTGAAGGGTTAGGCAGAGGTATACCCTATGTTACACCCACATTTTGCCAGTTATGTTATTGTTTCGCCAGTTCCAGTGTGTTGGTGTGTTAATTTCAACAGAAATAAAACTTCTTAAAGGGGATGCGCTTAGGTAGCCCGTGAAATTAAAATTTTCTTACTTTGTTTGCAATTTACAGGTCAGTGTCAGGTTGTATGTTGATTAACATATGATTCGCGACCGTAACAAATAATGGTTTTACAGAATTATAATCACAAAAATCAGTAATACAACTCCTTAAGTTAGAATTGGCCTCAAATATCTTGATTTCATGAAATTATTATTTAATAAGATTATAATTATGAACTTAGATAGTTGTACTGATGATCTTTATGATTATAATACTATAAATAAATATTTGATACGGCCGCGAATCAAAAATCCCACCGCAGACTAAACCGCCGGCCGCGGACTTCAAAAAATCCATCATTCCAACTAAAAATTTTCGTAATGACAGAGCTCGCACGGTAAAGGCCGTCGTTATTCAAAATTCGCTAATTATCATTTTACTGTCGGGCCGGGACTTGGTTAGTGCTAATTTCATTGTTACTTAGATATTCAGTAAATAAAAGACAACCTTTTTTAGTAAAACGCTCAACTGAAATATAATTCAAATTAATAAATAAATTATTTTCTACCGACAAACGCGTAACGCGGATTTAAGTACAAAGCCTAATTTAAGGTTTGTCCTATCTGTATCAAACATTTTAATCATTAAGAGAGTACTAACAAGTACTCTAAGTAATTATAATCCCTCATTACTTAACTTTGACACATCAGGAGGTTTAGGTGGCTAGACCGACAGTTAATTGAAATGTCTACCTAGATTCTGGCTCCAAGGTCCCAGGTTAGAACGTATGTATTTATCAGGTCGTAATTTCCGGGACTTAAAATCCGGTTTTTCACAAAATGAGCTTACATACATTGCAGCTGGCACAAAACTTGAGGCACATTCAAACTTTTAATGTTAAAAGTACCTTAACGATAATGACATAAAGTTGCAAATGACAAAAACTTCTGCTGAATAAGAGAATTACATAAAAATGCGATTTTCCATGTGGTTGAATTTAGCAAATAGAAGTTTGTCGTTTTCTGGTCTTAAAAATGGAAGAGATAACAATGGAATGAATACTGGAAAAACGTGTAGATAATAAGGTACTTATCATCCATCTTACAATATTTTCTTAATAAACACAAGAGCACTTGAGTTTAACTGAATAAACTTAATTACCATTTAATATTAACCAAGACATGCCTCTACTACCTACTTTAGTGGTTGATTAATTAATTTGCTACAAAAGATTTTATTTCAGAATATCTAAATATTTATAAAGTGACTATTTTATTATAAAAATAATAAATTACAACATAATAAATTACAAAAAGTCCGCATCGCTGTCATCCGGAAACGTACCTAGAAGACGGGCAGTGCATTAATTTGTTTGAACTATTAATACTTCGACAGGTCTCGAAATCCATGTCCATAAATTTGATCAAACTAGTACCTAAGTACTTAATTAAAATAAATTAAGTTAAGCAACTAAACTAATCATAATTTACTTCACTTGCATTCAAATTAAACATAAGTGCAAGAACCACTATTCACTTTGTGTTTAAACATTTTAGCATTAAAACCTTTTTGAAATAATTTCAACAAGAATCGTGGTTGACCGCAGATAGCTTTTAAAAGGACGACTACCAAAATTAAATTAATAAAAATTAATTAAATTTCATTTATTTTTCAGACATAGTCCATAAAATTACATTAAATAAGATCACACATACACAATAATATTATACTAAAACATTCAAATCAAATAAAATTAAAACACATTATCTACACTTATCATCAAACCAAATTTAAAATACACACACATGTCACATCATTTTTTTCATTATCTGAGAGAAATAAAAACATATCTAAAAAGTCATTAATAATAAACAATATAAATTACAATTAAGTATATAGTTCATCTTAGTCTAAATTTAGGTTTGGATCCGGAATGCTCAATATGCAGCCTGGTCCAGTACCGCATTATTGGGCAATCCAAATCCAGATCCATTCTCCATGCGATCAGCTGAAGGTAACTGTTGGAACTGACTCGTATGCGACTCATCAGGGACACAACTCTCTTGCGTATAATCGCCGCAAATCCATCTATATTTGCGTCCGCAAACATACCCGACGCGCTACAGTAGCGAGGCAGCTTCATCAGCGCCCTGAAGGCATTATTGTAGAGGACACGCAGGGTGTCGTACGATTTTTTCGTATGCTTGACCCATAGGCTGCACGTGTAAAACGCTTGGCAATATGCCCTAAACAACGTTGCTTTCACTTCCGCAGTACAGCGCGCGAACCTACGAGCCAGCATATTGGCTCTAACAGACAAAGCCCTGCGCTCCCTATCTATATCAATATCATCTGCAAGCGTCTCGGTGACCCAGTGGCCCAGATACTTGAACTGTGAGACTCTTTTAAGGACATTGCCATTCAGCATAACCTGTGGGACAGTGTCATAAGTTTTAGATCCCGCCTTAAATACCATGAGCTCGATTTTAATGGCGTTATATCTGAGCCCGTGGGCCCCCACATACCGCTCGCAGATCGAAATCAATTTTCGAAGGGCACTGATCGATGGACTCAGCAGCACCATGTCGTCTGCGTAACTGATGTTGTTGACAAGAACACCATCAATCGAACAACCCACACCGGCGCTACTGAGTTCACGGATCAGACGGTCAATATACAAGTTGAAAAGAGTCGACCACCGCACAAAATTGCTCTGGTTGCCATACCAATACTTTAGGAGACTTATGTACTCAGTAGGTAGATCCGTATCATCCGACAACTTTTGCCACAACCTGTCGTATGCAACAAGATCAAAAGCCTTAGATAAATCTAAGAAGCAGGCATAGACAGGTGTGCTTCTGTCAGTGTAGTATCGGACGGTATGCTTGAGACTCAGTATAGCCATTTCTGCTGACAAACCAGGGCGAAAGCCAAACTGTGCATCATGAAGCTGTAGGTGTTGTCTTAACTGAATATCAATTACACCATCCAATACTTTAGCAATGACTGTCGCGAGTGATATAGGCCTGTAGCTACTTAATTTAGAGGCGTCTCCTGTCTTGTTCTTTATTATGGGGACAACTATAGTACTCATCATTGCCTCAGGGAGGTATGAATGCCTTATGCAAACTGTAAACAACATAGCGAGCACCCTCGGCAGATGAACACCCGCATGCTGTAAGTGTTCTATGCTGAGCAAGTCATGGCCCGGGGATTTTCCTCGCTTCATGTCGCTGATCACCTTGGCGACCTGCTTTGCAGTGATTCGAACAAGTGGTTTCGCCAGCCTAGTACCACCCGCCTCTGTAGTGGTCGTCGCGGGTACCAGTGGTGAAAATACCCTAAAATGCTCTTTAAACATGTTGGCAATTTGGTCGGCGTCACTAACCCCCTCTATACTAACTGGAACACTCGGCCTCGGATTCAATTTGTTGGTCTCCTTCCAAAACTTACTAAAGTTTTTTGTGGCATGCTGTGATGCAAGAATGCCCATCTTAATCTGAGTTTTATTGTCCCTACACCACTTGCGCTGATGTTTAAACCGACTTCGTGTGCTTCGCATTTGGTCATAAGTCTGACCGGACGTATTTTTGCCCTCGGCGACCCACTCATGAAACCGAAGCCTAGCCTCCTCATAAGCCTTCTTGCAATGCATATTCCAGCCTGTCACATATCTTTTCTTTCTATTTTTAAATGTTCTACTTTTAGAGCACGCCACCGCTATTCTACTTTGAGAGCACCCCACCGCAGCGTCCCTAAGCACCTTCACTACATTATGATACAATTTATCAACTATTTGTCTGTGGTATATATTATTACACATTATATCTGCGCAGTTATGTAATTCACAAGGAAAGTTGATATCACGCAGCTTAGTTGAGCAAATGTACAAATATTCATTTAGCTGCTCTTTATCTCTTTCGCCCCATTGAGCCTTATCCGGCAATGAACCTCTCATTTGTACTTTCGGTACCAAAATATTAAGGTCACATAACAGTTCGACAGCGAAATGATCGTAACATGACGTCTCATATCGTATACTTGTGCCCAGAACAGTTTCTTTTGCGACTTCGGTAATGATGACATGGTCCAACCATGACGTAGTCCCGTAAGCATTACTAAGGAATGTATATGTACCTGAATTTAGCCCCAACCATTCTATGTCTGCACACGTCCACCGTTGCTCAGCACAGAACTTCAAAAGTTCATTGCCAAATAAGGCGCCTGGATTAGCGTTGAAATCCCCTAGTATATACACTGTGTCAGTACCACTAGTTTCTATAATAGCACTAATCTCGCCGAGGCAACTTACAAAAACTTCAAAATTGTCAAGACCATCCGTTGGCATATATACCGACATCACTAATAATTCACGATCATCAAACACTACCTTAACGGCAACTATACGCTCACTCTCACAGTCTACGACCGAAACTGATTGAAACACACTTTTATGCCATAGAAGAGCCACTCCGCCATATGGCCTGCCCTTCAGCATACCCGACGAAGTGTCCACTGAAGATTTCCCGGTGTACGCAAAATCTCGATCAATTTCTCCTAGGTATGGAATGTCGTCCGGCAGTAGCCATGTCTCTTGTAAAGCTAAAAAGTCTGCCATGTGACACAATTCCCTGACGTATTCAATGGAGTCCTTAACAGAATAGCAGTTAAAACTCACGAACTTAGTGCTGTTTATTCTCTTGCCTGTATTGTGCTCCATTATCCTTATTGTTAAATTCAATAAATTTTCTAACAGTAATGCCTTCTGGCCATAAAGTGTCATCTAGAAACTGTGAGAGCTTCACACTAGGCACCTGCATTTTATACGAACTGTACTTCCTCTGTACCTTCGCTTTTATCTGCTGCAGAGTGACATGAACTTGGGTTTTTTCTAATATGTAGTCAACAATGTCCGTCTCTGATGTGCTTCTGTCAACATTATTGACAAACAAAGGAACCTGTATACCAGCAGCTTTGAACTTTTCACTGCCTGTATTACGTGCCTTGCCTTCCAGTGTATTAAAACGATTTTTTAATCTCTTTTGTTGTACTAAAACCCACTGCTCATTCGGTTTCTCAACCTTCCATTGCTTTTCTGTATTTATTACACTCGCAAAAGAATTATGTAAACACGTATTCGCACTCGTACTACAATCCCCCCGATCCCGATACATTGGCGCTGATGATTCAAGCGAGGACAGCGAGGCGGCGGCGCATTCATATTCAAAATCGCGGTCCGTGCGCACACCTTCACTTGCGCTGGAACGTGCGGGCTGGGCGTCGCGAGCGGGCGCGAAGGCGCGGGCGCAGGGGATCCCGGCACCGGCGCCGGCGCTCGCGCCGCAGCGACACAAGTAGCTCTCGGCACTGACTCACTTCGCTCAGCTTGACTTTGCGTTGTATTTTGTTCCGCATCCGAAACGGGGGGTAAAATCACCTTGGATTATTGTTAAATTGAGCTTATACATGGAAATAAAATGAGGAATTTGACCATTGAATTTAAAACGAAGCGCTGCTAAAGTGCTTCGAAGACTGTGGTACAGTAGGTATAAGAGTATCTTATGCAGGAGAAATAAATATTGTTGCACTCGGGGAGTACTCTCATAATATTTAACTTATTTATCTAATTAATGTATAATTAAGGTATTCATGGCTTTTGAATAATACGAACCTCATCACTAGTTGTTGCAGTACATAGCCATTATTTATCGCGAATAGACTTCTACATTTGCTTTTGGATTTCCACAGAGGTATTGTATAGTTCTTGACCACAGCATCACATCATCCCTATCAAAACATCAAATTTGAACTGAAAGAACCTTAACATTGGATTTAAAGTAGAATTTTGTAAAATTAGCATCAAGTGAACGTGTTTACAATTAATAAATAATTAAATAAGGAAATAATACTAACCCCACATTTCTATAGCTAGCAAATATAAAATTCTTGTTCAACGTCTTACAAGTGCACGTTCCTAAGATAACAGTGCATGCTATCCTTAGGGAGGCCTCATTTACGTTTTACAGTGTACCTGATGCTGTTATGCATTTGAAATCTACTGACATCTCAGAAAGCCACGAGCAGTCAACAGATTGGTATATCTGACAGCTGTCCGAATTCGGGTTTGGTAAACGAGCAATTGCTCCAATTTTACTAATGGTCATAAATATAAATATATATATTTTGTTATAAATAAATAAAAATTTAGTTCTTGTTCACTTATATTCCTAAAGGGCTCATTCTAATAAGTTGGGCTCTTTTCTGATGAATTTATGGTTTGATTCGAGTTGAACAATTTATAGCAACACTGAAATTGGCTCGCAATAAGTGTTCCATTTTCCACATGATTGGTGATAGTGGGCATAACAAACATAAAGACGAAAAGATAAGTGAGTAGATAATAGTAGATTGTGGCACCAGGGTTATGTTGGTGCCCCAGCGCACGCGAGGGCACTAAATAGCACGAGTGCATTAATTACTCACTTTAGCAAGGTGCGTAATCTACTTTTCTTACTAATAAAATATAAAAATACCCATATACCTACTCAAACTAAAAACTCAAGTTAATGAAAACAAAGTTTTTCACTATGTCGGTTTTATTCAGCCGATTTTTATTTTCAGCCAGTATCGTTTTGATCTAATGCATGCATTTTATATTAAACTTAATGGGAGACATTAAACCTCTGTTGTTTTATATCGAAATAAAAAGTTAAAACAGTGCAGAAATGTTGTATGAAATCTCATTGTTGCACTGTTCACACAACCAACAACAACATACAACGTTTCTGCACTGTTTTGGTTCTAAGCAAAAAGTACGTGCTTTGTGATCGGTTTTGTAGTAAAGTAAAGTAAAGACCCATAGATTAATAACTTAACCTAAGTATACATATTATATATTAACAAATGTGTTAGTAAATAAAACTCAAAACAATGTTAGTATCACTTAGATGCACTAAGGCTTTGTGCGTTCTGGTGGCACTTGAAAAACGGCGTAATGCCACATCCTGAGGCCAAAAGCTTTCTTCCATTACCTGATGCAGGTAGCACGGTGGTATGTGCACCACAAACGCCTTAAAGTTGACGTTGCGATGCGACTCCAACAGCTGGCCTTTCGGCGCGTACTACAACGCGCATAACGCGTGTATAACATTTGAACATATAACGTGGTTGAAAGAAAAATAAATTCTAACATAGCTTCGAACACGATACTACATTGTAACTCTGGAAATCATGTGTGTCAAATACCAATAAGATCCATCTATTAAAACTAGACTGCGACTCCACCATCCTAGGGAATCGTCTCAAAATATTCGAGTTCTAACCTAACACGGTACGAGTATACAATCGATCCCCCAGGTTGTGTCTGCTAGTAACTGAAGCTAGACTCCGTAGTTCAGCCTCCTTGGGGAGACTCGCGTTAAGAGTAACCGTCACATCGTGTTAGCGCAGCAAGTTGCTCTGAACTGTTTTATTATTTAAATATTGCAGGTGCGGAGTTTCGAGTTTCTGTGTTTTACTGTTGTAGAAATGGTGTATGTCATCGGGTGACTGTTTACGTCTAAAGTAAAGCTATTCACACCAATTTTGTAGTATCGAAAAATATTTAGGTATTTGATTGATTGATCTTCTTCTTTCTAAATATAAAAGGCAACCATGACTGACTGGTCTATCAAGCTTTAGCTCAAACCGCTGAAAGGATTGAGTTGAAATTTGGCCTAAAGATAGCTATTATGACGTTGGCACCCGCTTTTTTATTTTTGGGTGGGAAATTATCAAATAACTTCTCCCGCTCTGGGTGGAGCAGGAGGGAGTGTCAGACTTTTACTGACTAGAACCCACCCGTGTTCCTTCAGATGCCTGTGTGCCAGGGTTACGAGCCTGTCCGGAATGGATATCCTTTCGGACAGGCTCGTAACCCTGGTAGGACGTTGGCACCCGCTAAGAAGGGGTGTTTTGGAAATTCGACCTTGAGGGGGTAAAAAAGGGGGATTTTGTTTGTATGAAAAATCGTATTCCATGAGTTAATAAACTTGAAACTTGGCACGAATACTTTCCTAAGAAAATTATGTTTGTAATTTTTTGTTTTTCTAAATTACCCCATTTCTAAAGGGGGATTGGGGGATGTCAAAATTTGTGTAGAAGAATTATAACGCGTGGTCTTATTAACTCGAAACTAGATTTATATTTAAGAACAAAAATAAAGAATAATATATATAACAGGGTATTTCGAAAACGCACAAATCCAGACTCCGGGCTGCTACTGATAAATTCCAGATGGAAAAATCCAATAACACTATACTTCCCTAAAATCTGTCGCACTAAAGACAAAATTAAATTAAGGCCGAGATTTTTTGAAAATGGTCAAAAAGGTGGTTTTTTTAAAGCAGTATTATCTCTTAAACCGGAAATATATTTTCCAAAACAAAAACAGCATGATATTTTCAAGTCTTTTGTGCATACGGTGATGGAGATGGAACTCAAAACATAATTAAACATAATTGAATACATCAAAAACATCTTCAAAGACAACTCTTATATATTTTAAAAAGCAGTTTATCCCTTCGTTAACAGTTATAATTATAATTAAAAGTATACCATAATATTGCAAATGCCAAACTGCATCCGGTGATGGATTAATTTTTATTAATTAATCAATATCTAATTTTATAAGATTTTGTTTGCATTTTTACGCCATACGTTGTGTCATCGCGCATCTCTTTCTTTTGTATGCAATCTGACAGTGACAGCGGTTTACCTGTTGTCTGTTGTCAGCACTTAGTTGTAAAATTAAGCATACAGTTCATTTTTGCTTACTTTTACTTTTACAACTACGTAAGTCCGTAAATTCCCCACGCGGCAGCTATAAGATAACCTATGCACCTATACACGCCGTATCATAATATTATTGTTATCGTCTTACAGCGGCGACCCAGTCACACAGTAAAGGGTTCCGTAGTCTGGATCAATATTCACAGCACGCCTGCAGTCACTTAGAAACATCATAATTAAAATATTTTTAATTATGAGATCTAGCAATACCCACACGCGTATTTATGTTCATTGATTTTTGTTTTCAAGTATAAGGACTGTCCTGCCTTATTATATTTCGTCATTTCACTACACCATTGTTTAACGATGCACAGAATATACCTATCTCCAATTTTCATGGATAAAGTGCAAATAGTTTCCGAGTAAAATAACTGTGACATCCGACCGGACGGCTATCCATCCGGTCGGATGACACAGTTATTTAAAACAAAACCCAAACACCCCCTGCTACACCCTGTTTATTTTAAACAGAACCCTTATAATTTTGCTATGCCTATGCATAGTAAAATTATAAGGGTTCTGTTTTTGGATTTGGCTACGGGACTCTAAAAATTGGCATCCAGGATGCTAGAAAGGGTCAATAAGCTATCTATGTGATGAGTAGGTACGGGATTACCGGGGAAACCGCTTATTAATGATTACTCTTATCAGGGAGTCATTCATAATCTTATCACCGGTTTATAAAGACCTGGGTATATAAGTTCCGAAAACTAGCGCTTTGCTTTATAATAATTCTAAGAGCAATCAGCAGAGGAGGTCGTACCATCTAATACTGTTGAAACAACAATTTTTTAGGAGTATGAAGTATACGATGCGGACGCAGTCTGTGATGGCGTTGTTAGTGCTGTACGTGGGGTTGGCGCATTCCTGGGGTGAGTACGAGGGTTTTTCGTCACTATCAACTTTATCATAAATTACTAACATTTTTTGTGACTTTAAGGCACACTTGCACAACCAATCCCTAAATACGTTAAGCGAATTTAAAACATCGTTCTATCTCAGCCATCTTATTATCTTTAAACGATTGGCAGAAACAGAACGATGATATAAATACGTTTAGCGCTAAACGCATTTGACTGATTTGTGGTAAAAGCGGGCTTTAATAAGACTTATCTCTATTAGATAAGAGATAAGTCTCATTAAGGCCCATTACTACCTACCGGTAGTACCTACATGTGTGTGTCGACAATGTAGTACTCCATAATGGTCTATAGTACTATAGCCGCAAGTCTCAGGATATTATCCTCCTGCTTTGGGTTAGGTCAACATGCTTCCTTACATTTCTATTAGCTGTCATTTCAAAGTCACCCCTTTTTAGAATTTTATATTTCGCATAATCCATCCATCGTTTCTGTAGTCTGCGATTTTGTGAAAAGATTGGCACTAGCTTCATTTGCAAACGGTTTCACCCTTAATTTATTCATACCAACAGATTAATAAAATAAAAATACAATATCCCAATCTAACTAAAACTATTAACAAACTAAAATATGGCATCGAAATATTCCTAATGTACTAAAATATTCCTAATGTACTATGTACTATGTACCAAGAGACTGGTGGCATTGCCGCGTTGTATGGCAATGCCTTAGCTTCTGGCCAAGGCCCTTAGGTCACGGGGAGTGTCAGCCAGCTGTTTGGACATTTCGTTGAATAAACCATGAGCACTTTGGACCCCACGGCCCGACGGTTTCAACCCCAAACGGCTTGAAAATATAATTACCGATAAGGTTATTGTACTTTTCACCCTTATCACGATTTTCAACTTTTTTAAATTAGTTTTTATGTAGGTACCTACCTATTTTTTACAGTTATTTTTTATATATTATCCTATTTTTTTGGTATTTTTTTTAAAATATTTTATTACTTGCTTCTTAAGCGCATTACATTTTGAGTGACATAAACAATATACATCGACAAGCGATTGCTGCAATCGCGGGTTATTTGGTATCATCCATTGAAGAGTTCCATATCCAGTGTATATCTGTGAAAGTCTTCATCTTTCAGTTTTGCTAAAATGACGTAATTTGGCTCTGGTTGTAAAATCTCACCACTATGAATATTTTTACTTTGAAATGTTTAGTAATTTGTATTCTCAAATATTACTTTATTGTTTTCTAGTAAATCTGTATTTCACGCCGAGTTTTATATAGATACGTACTCTTCATAATTAGGTAAAGGCAGATAATCTTAAATTCTGTTATTTTATTTACACAAAGAGATTTAAAATATATACTATAGAGAGTCTATCAGAGTAATGTCATAGAAACACTGTGATCATGAAGGTATATATAAAAGTGGAGGCAACACTCTGAATACCTAAGTGAAGACGACTGTGGTCAGACTCTCTCTTTCTGAATACATACATAAGATAAAGAAAGCACATATCACTGTCTTGTTCTTATGTATGTATTGAGAATGAGAGAGTCGGCCCACAGTCGTATTCAGAGTGTTGCCTCCACTTTTATCTATAAGCTTCTTGGATCACATGTATCAGTGACGCCATCTAGCGTAAATATAGCAAAATTACACAATAGCTAAGAATGACACGTAACACTTTTACCGACACCAACCGTCAAATAGTTTGAAACATCTAAGAAAATGATTTATTTTACATAAATACTGGGTAAATTACAAACTACTGACGAAAATAAACTGCGGTTAAGTTTAGTCGTTTTATCATTATGAGATTTGCAATACCATGATGCACAATTTTATAAATACTTCGAAAATAATTTTCTATTGGTGGACATGCAGATACCACACTAGACTGAGCGACATTTGTGCGCTAGGACAAATGTATCGGATTACGATTTTGTTCACTATGTCCTGTCTATTGTTAAGTAAATTATTTAATGTCTTTGTATTTACACCTCGATCACGAGAACCCTTTATCACAAAAGGGGTTTTGTATGGGATTTTGTGCATTGATTGATTCCACGAAAATCTTCTTCTATTACTTTTAGTATTTCAATATTAAAAAATACCAGCCAAGCGCGAGTCGGACTCGCGAACGAAGAGTTCCGTACTATTATCTATAAAAACGGCAAAAAAATCACGTTTGTTGTATGGGAGCCCCCCTTAAATATTTGTTTTATTTTAATTTAATTATATACTTTTAAAGTAAATATATAACTAAATATTGTGTGAATATTTCAAACGTCTACCTGTTGCCGTTATCAATATCGAGAAAAACGAGCAAAAAAATCACGTTTGTTGTATGGGAGGCCCCTTAAATATTTATTTTATTCTGTTTTTTAGTAATTGTTCTCATAGCGGCAACAGAAATACATCATCTGTGAAAATTTCAAATGTCTAATTATTACGGTTCATGAGATACAGCCAGGTGATAGACAGACAGACAGACAGACAGACGGCGGAGCCTTAGTAATAGGGTTCCCGTTTTACCCTTTGGGTACCAAACCCTAAAAACTTCAATTATGTTCTTCTTTTAACGTATTAAAAGTATTTTGTCTTATTTCAGACATCGCCGTAAGCGCAGGAGATGAGCTAAGGTTTTATACCAACAATACCATAACAAGCACCATAAGATTTAAGTCCCACAACCTCACAGCGTTAGCTTACGATGAAGTGCACAACATGATGCTGTACGTCGACAAACAGACCAACAACGACACTATATGTGGTTATGACTTATCTTGCAAAGAAATCAAATGTTTCACTGAAAGAAACGGTAGAAACATTCATGGCATCGCCTTCGACCCCGCTACAGACACAGTCTTCTTTACTGATACTAATGAAAGAAGCGTTAATTGGATTTCATTAAAACCTGGACCTGAGAACAATGCAAACGGAAATCTTTTAATCAAGATGGATGACGGGGTTCCCCGTGATATTGTCGTGGATAGCTGCAAAGGGTATGTTACCAATGGTAGTTTAATAATATTATGTGCCAGAATAGTTATTATGATGCAAGTTCTCAAAGTTTCTCCTTACATTCGAAATAGGATTGTAAATTAGAACTAAATATAGGCGAGAGTGCAATGGCAAATTCTCACGCGTATCAAACGAATATTGTAAACACACATGCAATGGAAAAATGCACCGGCAAGATGGTCCGACGCGATCAACAAGGCTGTAGGAGGTAGCATTTACCAAGCGGTCCACACTGCAGAAGACCGCATCACTTGGAGACGCGTCGTATGTGGTCGCGATCCTCAGCATTGAAGGAACGACGAAGAAGAAGAGAAGAATGGAAAAATAAATAAAATGTAATTAATATAAAATGTTTTTTGTTGAGATTAAAAGAAAAACTTACAGCACCTTGGAATGCAAAGCATTTTTGAATTGTCAAAGAGTCGGTCAGTTAGTCAGAAAGTTAAAGCTATTTGCCCATTCCAAAACGTAGAGCTCTATGGAGAAGAGGCAAGAAACTCCAAGGACATTATTTTAAATCAAGATATTACAAAGTCCTGGGTACATTATTTTTGTCGCTTCTATATGTGAGAACATTTTCTTTTTTTAACAATATAAGATTAAAAGATTACAAATAAGCTCAACTGACGGCGCCCGTTCACGAACATGACGCGTTGGATGAGCGCCAATAATTATTAAATATTTAACTTCATAATGGTCAAAACATGTTTTCTTTTTAACAGGTATATTTACTGGCTCAACACAAACCTGGCGAAACCTACGATAGAGCGAGCTCGGTTGAATGGCTCCGACAGAGAAGTTTTTGAGAATATTACTTCACTGCCTTTGAACACAACTTACAATTTGGAGTCACACAGCTTGGCTATTTACCAACAGGGACAGGCCATTTACTGGTTTGAGCCTGCAAATAGTACTAGATACAATCTGTATGTATCCCGATTGAATGAGAAAAACAAAAATCTGTCGGGTATTATACACCATCAAATAATTCACTGTTTATCCATTCATCAAATACATTGGCTGTTTCACAGAATTTTTTCTTCTCCGAAGACGTTTACGATGAAAACAGGACTGTTTATGAGTTTTCAATGATATCTGATACCGTTAAAGATGCTAGATTTGCCTTCAAAGTGTATCATGCTGAAAACTTAGATATTGGTATAGTCGCTAACAATAAAATAGCAGACCAAATTCAGGGACTGGATTGCGAAGCACTAAAGAGTCGGGTCATAATTGCTCCAAAATGTGATGGGCCGTTTTGCGTACACGGTATGAAAGTGAATGGACAACCTATTTGCAAATGCACACCTGGTTACACCGGTGAGCGGTGCGATGTTTCAGTCTGTAAGAACTATTGTTTGCAAGGCAACTGCAGTTTCAATGACGAGGGACTTCCTGAATGCAGGTAAAACATATTCTACTTCTTCCATTGGTTCAAAGTTACCCTCGAAATTCAATATTTCTTATTTTTTTTAAAGAAATTACGACGCTGTTTGAGGCAATTATAATATAATAATTACCTACTTAAGAGCAGGCAATCTAAATCAAATTTTGAACGCAATCTCCGCCCCTTGCACCCCGCCACTCACTATGTGCTAAACGAAACGCTAATACATTAGTAATAAAGTTGAATATTGCGTGCGCTCTTTGATCGTGATTCAATTATTATTTCGTTTATAACTAAAGTAATAATTGATCGAGAGAAAAAATATCTAGTGGCTGGATAATAAACTATATTTTCTTCCTGTGAATATTTATTTAAGACATAAAAGCCAAACAACCTTCTTTGTTTTTTTTTATAATTATCCTTAAAAAAGACATGATTTTCGAATAAAAAAATTATTGAGAGAAAATACTGAAAAACTGTCTTCAACATGGAAAGAAAAAGATCCAATAAATCATATATACTAAAGTTTAATTTTGCTTGTATGTGTGACTGTTTCAGAATATTTATGCAAATTAACATAAAAAATAGGGGCTCATAACTGTAATCGTTTTAAACCGGTAAAGCTCTCCAAGTTATATTTGCTGGAAATCATCATATTTTCACGAAATAAGTAGTCTTATTACTAGTAAATATTTTAGAGAGCTATATTGCTGTTCCAAACGAGTATAATTTAGTAATATTGTTTTACCAACATTGCCGGAATTTGCAAAAAAATCGACAGGTATCTAGAAATTTTGAATGTTGCGGGTTAGGGCGACGGATCCCACGTAATAAAATTACACTGTTTCACATTTTATTATTTCAGATGTGATGGGGGTTATTCTGGGGACAGGTGTGAAATGTCCGCGTGTCATGGATATTGTCTGAATAACGGCAACTGTTCCCTGAACGAAGGGTTCGAGCCAGTCTGTCAATGTGTTAGTAGTTACGAAGGTACAAATTGCGAAGGTTACACCGGTGAGAGGAGTAATATTTCAGTCTGTGAGAACTATTGTTTGCAAGGCAACTGCAGTTTCAATGATGAGGGACTTCCTGAATGCAGGTAAAACATATTCTACTACTTACATTGGTTCAATGTTACCCTCAAAATTCATCATTTCTTACGCTTCTTACAAATTGCGGCGCTGTTTGAGGTAATTATGATAAAATAATGGCCTACAAAACGTAATTAAAAAAATCTTAAGTAAATTAAATTTACTGGAAAACATATTTTTTCGAAGAGAAGGGCGGCTATTTCATTTTAAGCGTTTGACGCTCACACTGCGCTTGCAAAGTGTTAATTGTATGGGAAAAAAACCGGTTAAGTGCGTGTCGCGTAATGAAGGGTTCCGTATGAATGAATGTATCTCAAAAACAAACTTAACATTGTAGTTGCAAGACATGTTCCCTCATACATTCCAACTGTAAATGATAGTTTGTACGCACAATATAATAGAGTGATTTACCATGTTATTTTAAGACCATAGTAAACAAGCCCTTTTATGTAATATGTCACACCGTACAGTTTCCAAAACTTTATTTTTTTATTTTATGATTTACCCCTCAAAAGTGACCACCTAAAAATTCATTTGTTTACGTTGTAACGTAAACAAATGATTTTTTAGGTGGTCTCTTTGGTCCGTGTTTGGGTCACAGAAATTCATATGTGTATGAAGTTTCAACTTAATCGGACCGGCTGTGACAGACGGACAGATAGACAGACAGACACACAAGTGATTCTATAAGGGTTCCATTTTTTCCTTTAAAGGTTCGGAATTTTTGAATCTTTTTTCATGTTTCAAATGAGTATTCAGTTTTGTTTTATCAACAGTGCCTAAATTTGTAAA
Organism: Tiliacea citrago; assembly: GCA_963921375.1. Taxonomy (NCBI): domain Eukaryota; kingdom Metazoa; phylum Arthropoda; class Insecta; order Lepidoptera; family Noctuidae; genus Tiliacea; species Tiliacea citrago. The sequence goes on along the minus strand of OY992797.1, from coordinate 21,217,404 downwards.
AATCGTACGAATTAATTTTGATTTCCACGGCTACCTTGACGGATCCACCTTAAGAGGAAGGTTTGGGAGGGTTGGGGTTTTATGTTAATTTGCATGAATATTCTGAAACAGTCACACATACAAGCAAAATTAAACTTTAGTAGGTATATGATTTATTGGATCTTTTCTTTCCATGTTGTTTCTTTACATTGTACGCACTATAATTGTACAGGATATTTATACTACTATTGGCTAAATGTACACCTTTTGTAAACGTTTTTTATTAAATAAATAAAAAATATTATGTTGAAGACAGTTACGTAATTGTAATATTTTCTCTCAATAAATTTTTTATTTGAAAATCATGTCATTTTTATGGATAATTCTAAAAAACAAACAAGATTGTTTAGCTTTTATGTCTAAAATAAATATTCACAGCAAGAAAATATAGTTTGTTATCCCGACACAAGATATTTTTTCTCTAGATCAATTATTACTTTAGTTATTTCGAATTTTGAAATTCCACTGTTTCAAATTTTCATTATTTTAGATGTGATGCCGGCTATACCGGGGTCAGGTGTGAAGTCTACGCCTGTCATGGATATTGTCTGAACGACGGCGACTGTTCCCTGAACAAGGAGGATGAGCCAGTCTGTCAATGTGTAGGTAGTTACGCAGGTGTAAGATGCGAAGCTGATAAAAATGATACGAGTACTCTAACCAATACCTCTACGTTCTGCTCAGCGGAAAGAAACCTAACTCTAGCAAATTTTTTGTCGATCCTGCGAAAGCCTTCCTCAAGAAAGTTTGTAATTGTTGAAGTATAATGTAATTCGTTATTAATTATCTTTTAATTTATTTTTCAGTAGTTTCTGTAACTGTTTACTATCAGATTTTTTTGTGTGGAACGAAGCTTCAGGTTTACAGCGTTCCGAATCAAAGTTATAAAATTTCTATTTTGTCTTGTCATAAAACAACAAAATTTGTGTCTTTTATTACGGGAGGACATAGGCTCCTGCAACAGAATTATAACTAGCGCAGGAGTCAGAGAATTCTATTATTTGTTGTAAAATATGTTTTATGTCAATAAATAATTGTTGTATTTCGTATTTGTATTTTAATTTAATTTGACACTGTGTAATAAAAATAATTTAGCTGTTTGGGGTCGAAACACTTGGATCATGGGGCCTGAGTGCGCATCTTCTTTCAAGATTTTACGCCGACTGATCGACACTTCTCGTGTCCTGCACGCGTAGCACGACCAATTCTATCTCTATTCTCCCAAGAATAGACAAAGTTCTTTCTATCCAACTCGATATCTCTTCTGCCCGAGCACGGCGCGACCCGTAGATTCGCGTTTCTATGAAGACAAAGATATTATTCTTTCCTTAGCAACGGGGACTGAAGTAGATAAAATATGAATTCTACAAGAATTATTTTAATTATATGTTTCGTTTTCGGAAAAAATGAGTCAAACGTCAAGTTTCTAATTAATAAAAACCAGCGAAAAATAGTTTTTTTTTAACTAAAAAAATAATAGAAATTCATATTTAAAGAAAACGGTGCGTCCTTAAAAAAATACAGAAATTTAACCCGCCCTGTGTCACCAGCGTGCAAGCAGCATGCCAACATTAAGTTAAAAAAAAACCAACACGAATACAAGGGGTAAAAAAAAAATTCGCTGGTTTTTTCATTATCGTATGAATGGTTTTCGACTAGAACAACAATTTCTTTCCCACCATTTTCCCAATAATTTATTTTTATTTTCTTTTCTGATCATAGTGGGGCACTAAGAGCAGAAAAGAGAGTACAAAGTGTATTTTTCGCTGGTCTTTTTACATCAACTTAAGGATGGTTATCGACTAGAACATTAATTTATTTCCAACCATTTTCCCATTTTTTTTTTTCTTTTATGCTAATAGTGCCCCTAAGCATACACTACAACTCCGCCCCTAAGACGACCCACTGACCAGATTGTTCAGTGAGAAGAAATTTGGACGGTGAAAACATTGAATTGAGTTTTCAAAATCAATAATAGATTCTTGTCTAGGTCAAATGTGATGTAGACTATTTAACACTGGTCGAGAAGAAATGTTTCTAACCCGAGTGTCAAATGTAGAGAAATATTGGTCTTCATGCTCAGAATTATAGACTTTTGACGACTGAAGAATGGAAACATTTCTTCTCTTCAGTTTTAACATCGCCATGATTAGAACGGTAGAAATCTTTCTATAATCTGTCATTTTGTCGATTCTTCCGTCGACAAAACCCGTTTCTACGGTGGTCATGATACGCGTGCAGGAGTGAAAAACAATGTAGTATAAAAAAATCTGCCTCCTCTTATTTAGCAGTCAATATTGATACAAATTCATTACGTCACAAGCCTTTATACTTTGCCGCCACTGTAGTATAAATGGTTGATAACTAATATACTTTACATATCTAATGTATATGAAACTAGCTGCGCCCCGCGGTTTCACCCGCGTAAGTCTCGATCCCGTGGGAATATCGGGATAAAAAGTAGCTTATATGTCTTAATCCTGGGTGTCAGCTACTTCCACACAAAATTTTATCAAAATTGGTCCAGCCGTTTGAGCGTGAAGAAGTAACAAACATACACACACACACGCACAAACTTTCGCCTTTGTAATATTAGTTTGATACCGTATTGTCTAATACGATTAATAGATACCTATATATTTTAATACAAAGTTATGTATTATTTATTCATGTTTTTTCTTCTTAACCTTCCTTACCATCCCAATAAAAATAGGCCCGCCTCCATGGACATGGGATTTAAACTTAACTTGGCGAAATGTGGTTGTTGTACTATAGGTACTCTGCTAAACCCTTCGGGTAATACAGGCGTAGTGTTTGTTCCAGTGTTGTGTTGGTTATGTTCCTTTAACAATATTGCACGCTTAGCAGTTACGTAATCAGAGTGATGGATGATTTCATAGGTACACATTACTTACATGAAAGGAAAAAAAAAATAGTACACACGATACTGACATGCATCAGTGAGCGGCAATTTGCTGGAAGCTTCGCCGTGAGAGAGCGCTGTGTGTTTGTCACTTGTGCAAGTCATCTTGAATGAAAAGCGACCAAGGAATTAGTAAAGTTCTTTTCACAGCTATATTAACTTTGACAACAGCAACCCAACAGCAACCTTATAATAAGGGCCTTATAGATCATTATCATTTAGACAGTGATGCAATATCAGAGATAAATAATAACTTTGAAAGGACTGGAAGTGCTGTATAAAACGACCAATCAGCACCAAGCGGTGACAAGACAACACACTTAGCGCCAACTCACGGCAAATTTTCAGTAAGGAACTTCATTGGCCACTGAATGAAAGTAACAAACACTTAGCACCATTTACGCTGATTTGGCAGTTTTCTTCCCTATTGCATCGCGTTTAGGGCGACTCGCTGTATTTGGTTTGGTAATTACTTTTTATAATTATCAAACTCGCTGGTCACCGACGCTAAGAGTATCGTGTGTCCGAACTACTTCATATGTGGTGTCTCCTATCCCACAAACTAAGTTAAACTGTTCAAAAATAATTGCTGGGAAACGACTTATAATAATCACTTACTTATAACTAAGTCTGCCTTTTGTATAGTATTTCTTTACTAGTGCATAAAGTTTTAATACGAAAATAAAGAATAATCACAGTTATTATTTTTATTATACCACAGACAAACAGGAACCAGCCCGCCATAGTGAGTCACGCTGCACGTAAAACAGTGTTTCGTGTTTTTAGGGTAGGTACTGTACTCAACAAGGAACCCTTATAGTTTCGCCATGTCTATCGGTCTGTCTGTCCGTCTGTCTGTATGTCTGTCTGTCCGCGGCTTAGCTCAAAGATTCTTTGTACTAGACAACTGTAACTTGTCACGGGTATACACATTAATCACGTCGACAAAGTCGTAAAATAAAATTTTGAAAAAACAAATTCTAGGGTACCTCCCTTGCACGTAAAGTGGCGGTGGTATACTTTTGACTTTCCTTACTTGTGTCCGTAACGTCTTTATAATGGTGATGAAATGGTGGTTCATCATCATTTCATACTCATTACCATTTTAAATACGTTTAAAACGCCCTGCCTCATAGTATTCTAAAACTAATTCCCAGTTCCAACAGTATTTCAACCATAGATTTATTAGGCTAACACGTGACTAACTGTGGAGTGGTCCTCAGAGAATGATGCCTAGACGTCCGCAGACGTGGATTGGACAGCTGTTGGAATATATTGTGTGACGATTGTTCAGTAGGGAAGTAACATATACAAGATCCACTTTATATGTAAAATAATTACTATAGATTTTTAGTAATATTTATTATTTTGTTTGCAATTAATATAAATTTTATTTTTAATATTTTGAGTTTTTTAAAACATTTTACAATTTGTCAATTTTATAATTGACATTTATTTTTTTATACAATTCTGACATTTATTTATCGTACATCAGGTACCGCAACGTCATAAGTAACAAATGACGTTTTTTTTCAAGAGATTGATTTAAACTTTAAAAATCATTTTGCAGTGAAGTCCCCTTTAGGGTTGACGGGAGAGTCAGTGGCGGTAAGGGAGCCAACAACGGAACCAGTGGAAAGGGGTACTAAATGAGGGCTAAAGAAATAGATGCGGTGTTGAGAGGCATGAAGCGCAGAAAATCACCTGGGTACGATTCTCTCAGCATAGAACATTTACAAAATGCAGGTGTTCACATGCCCAGAGTGCTGGCAATGTTTTTCAACTTCTGCTTCTCACATACGTATCTGCCTGATGACCTAATGAAAACCTTAGTTGTGCCGATTATAAAAAATTTAACTGGACACGCGTCTGACATAAATAACTATAGGCCTATATCGTTGGCTACGATTATTGCCAAAGGATTGGACAATGTGCTTGACAAGCAGTTAAATAAACATCTGTCGCTTCACGATGCCCAATTTGGCTTCAGAGCTGGTATTTCCACAGAACAAGCTGTTCTTTGTCTGAAGCACACTGTCAGATACTACACGGACAGGAAAACCCTCGTGTACGCGTGTTTTCTTGATCTTTCAAAAGCCTTCGATCAGGGGGTCTACTCCGAAGCGCTAAACCAAAGTATCGGTTAAATGTTCGGCCGTTTTATAACTTCCACAGTTTCCTTTTTTGACTTTGAGTCCTTACCCGACTTCAAGTCACAGTTTTGACTTTGGCTTATATATCTCTTCGACTGTCTTTTTTGTTTTTTTTTACACCGTTGTCTGTGATAGTTAGCCGTAGTGAAGAAACGACCGAACATTCGGCCGATACTTCGGATTTATGTTTGGAGTAGACCCCCTGGTGTTTTATGGAAGAAGCTGTATGATGATACGAGTACAACACTTCCGGGTGAGATGATTGAGTTGTTTAGGTATTAGTACGGCCATCAGTCTAGTGTAGTGAAGTGGGCAGGCTCGCTGTCCGATCCGTTCGGGTTGGAGTGCGGGGTCAGACAGGGTGGTCAGACCTCGCCGAAACTCTTCTGTTTGTACGTAGATCGGCTGATTCGTGAGCTCATCGGCACTATGGTAGACTGTTCAATTGACAGAACACTCGTCAACAACATAAGTTACGCCGATGACATGGTGCTGCTGGCCCCATCGATCAGCGCCCTCAGGAAACTCATGTCTGTTTGTGAGCGATATGCGGAGGCTCACGGCCTCAGATACAAACAAAAGAGCGAGTGTCTGTTGTTCAAGGAAGGCACTAAATGCTATAGTGAAGTGCCGCCTGTCAAACTCGGTGCGATTATTAGAGTGGGTACAATCTTATAAATATCTGGGGCATTGGGTTACTGCAACGCAGACAGATTGTATTGACATGGAGAGGGAGCGTAGGGTGCTGTCAGTCAGGAGCAATATGATGATCTGTAGGTTTGTAAAGAGCTCGAGGGGTGTGAAAACTACTGTGTTTAGGGCATACTGCCAATCTTTTTACACCTGCAGTCTATGGGTCGACTACACGCAAAGGGCTTACAGCGCCTTACGCGTCCAGTACAACAACGCATACAAGGTGCTGTTGGGGTTGCCACGACACTGTAGCACATCAGGGATGTTCGCAGAGGCACGTATAGGTAGATGACTTTTATGCAATCATGCGAAAGCGTGTCGCCTCACTGATGCGGCGAGAGCGGGGCAGCGCAAACAGCCTCTTGGTCACCGTGCCCGATACTGCACGGCGGGTTGTGCTGGGGTGGCTGCTGCAGGAGCAGAAAACCTCAAACGGCGCAAATATAACAACCTTATTGGGAGCTATTTGTTTGAGCCGTTTGGGGTTGAACTACTAGGGCCTTGGGGTCCGAGTGCTCATCTGGTATTTTGGGAAATCGCCAAGCGGTTGGTCGACTCTTCACGTGATCAGAGGGCTGGTTTATTTTTAGCCCAAAGAATCAATATTGCCATCCAACGTGGCAGTGCTGCCAGCCTTTTGGGCACTTTTCCCATTGACAGCGATGCGGACGAATTTTTTGATGCCCAATAAGCACTTCTCCCCTTTTTTATTATTTTAATATATTATACTTGTACATACTATACATATTTTAGAGTTAGCTTGTGTAATTATTAAGGCTTGTGTTTAATGGTGTACATAATAAAGAGTATTCTATTCTATTATATTCTAAGGATCAATTATTGTTGTAAATAAAAAAGGTAATATGAACTTGTGTGAATTATATTTAATACCAAACGTACGTTGATATTTAATACAGATTTTGGATTGAAACTGAAAATAAAGGGTTAGTTTACCGTTAATTTGTATCGAGATTTTTTTTTCTAAACATGTTTTGGTAACAACCAAGTTCTCAGAAATATGTAAAAGAATAACATATATTTTTCCCGCTACCACAAACTATATAGATTCGGTAATTTTTTTGTTTAAGACAAGCCTATTTTTATCATTTGCCTCTTGTCAGCGCCTTAAGAGGCCTGCGATGGATGCGTCGTTCATACAAACGTAATACCAAAATAATTAAGTAGTAGTAGGTTCCCAATTATATATTTTGAATGGATACTGATTTAAACAAAAGATAAGAGAAAAATAAGTGTTCCATAGAAATTTTAAATCCCTCATATCTCGTCTTTATATCATAGTCCTTTCAAAATATAATATATATTTGGGAACATAGATATTCTGTAATACAATCGAAATAAATACACACTACCTTAAGAATATGTTTGATTTACAAATTATTTTGGTATTACGTTTGTATGAACTACGCATGCCTACGCCGCCGGCCCCTTAAGTTAAATTACAAATTATTACTGCTGAGATCAGCTGATATATAATATTTCTTAAATAATGTTGTTGGTCAGCCACAATTACGCTATCTGACATTACACAGGTAGTTATCGCGTTCAGTTGATGTGCTTTAGGAAAAGCGTATAATTATCCACTTTCTTCTTCACTCACTACTAGTGTCTACGGAATTGATCTGTATCACGAATACAATTGAGTGAACCTTCTATCTCCAGCCTGTAAAATAACATACACGTGTACAAATTCGTCAGAATTAGGCACGATCTAAAGGGACCTCAGGGGATAACCTACCGGGTATTCATTCCATACTTGAATGTTTTACTTTCATCCCTTGACAATTATTTCCTACGCAGTTTTTGATTATTTGAGATTGGGATGAACCAAGAAAAATAAGATACCTAAATACCCGTTAGTACCGAATAACGTATATGTATATCACATAACACCGCCCGGCATACCGTAGTCGCCTGACGGTTCAGGCGTGGTCTGGCTAGTGACAGGTCGTGAGTTCGATCCCTAACCGTTGCCCTATGGCCCCCAGCTGTATTTTAGAGTACTCATCTTAAATACTATTGTCATACGTAAGCAAAAAATGTGTGTTTATTTTTATTCAACTAATTTCTAACATAAGGCAATTTTTAATGTAAAAGAATTTAATAAGAAAATATACTTTATTGCTACAGATTGCATTTGCAGTTAAGAGCAACGGTTGTAGCCTACCTTTGCGTAACACATCTTGCGTACACACATCAAAAGTATCTAGGGATCAAGTACGTTTTAGATCAGGCTTTGAAATTTTGAAGCCCATTTGAAATTTTGAAACTTTGAAGGCCGTAATGATTTTTTCAGTATGTTCCAGGGCCAAAACATTTTTAATTTTTTATGGTTCTCTACCCAAAGGGTAAAACGGTAACCCTATTACTAAGGCTCCGCCGTCTGTCTGTCTGTCTGTCCGTCTGTCACCAGGCTGTATCTCATGAACCGTGATAGTTAGACAGTTGAAATTTTCACAGATAATGTATTTCTGTTGCTGCTATAGCAAAAAATACTAAAAACCAGAATAACATAAATATTTAAGGGGGCTCCCATACAACAATCGTGATTTTTTTGCCGTTTTTATAGATAATGGTACGGAACACTTCGTGCGTGAGTCCGACTCACACTTGGCTGGTTTTTTGCATTTCATATACTATTCTGTATTGTGACACTTAACGAAATCTAGTGGCGAGTGGAGATACTATGTATTGTACTATGTACTCTCTATTTTAGCTATCCATTAACAAGTGGCCTATGAAAAAAAAAATCAAATTATGTATGTGATAGCTGAATATACGGTGTATCGGCTCCTTCACGTTGGGCCACTATTGACGACACACCCTGTATACACGTCAAGCCCAAACTATGGTTCATGATCATAAATAAACAAAACAACAATCAGTTAGAACTGTTACCATTATGTATAGAGATTAATCTCAAACCATTACGCAATCGATTGTCCTTAATAGTTAGCTGTTCCATAAATAATATGTCATTATCAGTTCGATTGGATCGTTATTAAGGATTTCGCAATTCTAGCTTCATCGAGAAAGCTAAATGCATTACTTTTGAACCTATTTCTAATTACGATCACTCGTTCTTCTTTTAATCCTATTCCTTAGAGAATCTATCAATGATAAGGGTTTCATTATCACATTTATTATTTGTCTTTTTCACTTGAATCATTTAGATTAACTTCGAAGTTTTATTAGTAAATTCAATCCATCAATTAAAGTCTGACAGTACCTATATCTCGTATTCCTTGAAAATAAAAACTTTATTTAGGATTAGAAAGGCCAAAATAACGATCGGTTGATCAAATTAACCGACCCTAATTAACTGTTCAAGTGTAAGCATGATTCAGCATGAAGGATTTCTAATCTGCAATACGACCTAAAAGGCTAATTACTCTACTTTGAAAATCTTAATTAAGATTTGAGCTAAGCGAGTCAGGAATGCAGGAACCATCCTGATTGGCCAATTAGTCACTTGCTGCGGGCCGAGCACGGGCGTGCCCAAGACGTTTGAGACAAGACATGATAAATTATGTCATGTCAATTTATACTAGCATTTTATGACAAAGCAGTTTTATCGCTCAAACTGTGATAAAATGTGTGACTCAAGTCATGTCATAGTAGGCCGTGCTCGCCCCGCTGGTGTGTGTATGTGCCAATCGATAGTATCTAAACGAGTATTCTGCCCGCTAAACGATTGTCGCTGAGCAACTATTTCCATTGATAGCTCTTATCACTGCGAAAAGCTATTAGAGAGAGAGTACTCGCCGCCAGTGTAGACAGTCAGTGATCAACTTTTTTTTTGTATTAATAAGAACTAAAGTTCCTAATAATTTATTACAATCTAGCCTAATAGACTAATAAGCAATTTAACTCTAACTTATTATTTTACGTGATAGAATACGTTATAACTAAGAATAGTGTCAATTTGTTGTTTCAGATAAGATAAGATAAGATAAAAATTCAGTGATCAACTGTTAACATTATTATTAGTTGGTCACTGACCGCTAATTACTAAGCTATCGACTATTTTCTGGCTCAAGAAACGTAACTGAAATGACTGATATCAATAAAATAAAAAAGTTTATATTTATTTAATTAATGTTAATAATCTATTCAAAATTTGTTGGTTGCTAATTGTTTCCTAATTTTATTTTAATTTTATTTTAAGAATTAATTTTATTATACCTTTTGCTGTGCCCTACAGGGTCCGTAATTGTACCTTAGCTTTAAGCCATTGTAACACCTTTACCTATACGTTCATCATCATCATCATCTGCCTAGCCTTTTCCCAACTATGTTGGGGTCGGCTTCCAGTCTAACCGGATGCAGCTGAATACCAGTATTTTACATGGAGCGACTGCCTATCTGACCACCAAAACCCAGTTACTGGGTAACACGATATCCCTTGGTGAGACTGGTTGTCAGACTTATGGGCTTCTAACGACCCGTAACAACTGTCAAAGATCTACAAATGACAGCCGGGACCAACGGCTTAACGTGCTTTCCGAGGCACGGAGGAATCTTGGTATGAAAAGATGGTCACCCATCCACGGACCAACCGCGGCAAGCGTAGCTTAACCTGATCTATCGACCCGTGCGGCTGTTATTATTTAGCCACAAGCTCCTCCTTTACCTCTACATTATGGAATGCAAATAAATATATGAATATGAATATGAACATGTAGGTCCCGGATGAACAAAAGAGATATATATTTGTACGAGTATCTCTCTAACTCTCTCTAACACGGGACCTACATGTATTGTACGTTTCTTGAGCGAGAAAATAGTCGATAGCTAGTCGCTTTCTCGTCGGTGCGGTGGTGGGACAGATGCTTAAGTCAGGTCGCCGTGGTCGAGTCGATGGCCGGCAGCGAGGAGTCCTGGGACGCGGTGATATCCTTCTGCGAAACAGTCGTGTCGCAGAAGGAGGCTGCGGAAAGGGAGCGGGAGATCTCGTCCGCTCACCCGGCCCGCAGCAGGCGCACCGGGCGTCGGCAGAGGGCAGATAATGCCCTCTTCCGGCCCCCCTAAATGGGTCCAGGGACGGCGGACTCGGGGACGTCCGCCGCCCCCATCACACTGGACCCGAGGTGGCGGCGCGTAGTGTTCCACGCGCGCCCGTTTCAGACGTCGCGTGGGGGTCCAACACCTCACCCCCTCCGCAGACTTGAGGTGGCCCGCAGGGGCGGGCCGGCACTAGCCGGGGATCACGGAAGTAATACTAGCTCCCGAAGAAGTGAAGAAGAAGGGTAGAAGTGTGAGAAGGGAACACCGGGGTGGTTTTTAGTCAGTAAGAGTCTGACAGACAACTCCGCCCACCCCAGGGCGGAGGACATCCATGAGGATTTTCCACCCCGACAACAAAAAAAAAAGTGTCTAAGTGATACTCTGACAAGACGTCAAAGTCATCAGAAATAGCTGATATTAGGTATTATCAGCTATTTCTGATGACTTCTGATGATTTCTGCCATTAGTAGGTACTGATAGCTTCGACAATAAAGGCCCTATTAGCGAATGTAGATTGTAGTAGGACCACAGTTTAGGCTATAGGCACAATGTGGTAGTCAAAGCACCGTTAAGGCTGCAGTCCCGGTGGAAATCAATAGCCTGATCAAAATGGCTATTGTGATCACGCTGTAGATTTCCGCCAACGTCACTGTTATTATTGCCCGTTCATAAAATACTGCGGCTAAATTCAGATGCTTTTGTTAAAGAAACAAAAAGCACCACACAGAACAGAAAGCAAGTTTATTACCCACCTCCTACGCAAGTTTTTGAGATGTAACTTGTCTAATAGCGTGCCTATATTCTCTGCTCAGGTATAAGACAGAGGTGTTTAGTACACCAACAATCAGCTAGTTATGTTAAAAGTCCCTTATGGACTGTGCATAACTAGTCTTAACTTTCGACTAACTGACCGACGTCTTGATGCAAGAAGGACCTTCCTGTAAATTGACTCTGGACTTCTTTTATAATTTTTCTCAAACATAAAGAATTTATTTCAATTAAACCCATTACAGGCACTTTTGAATTGTCAAAGAGTTGGTCAGTTAGTCAGAAAGTTGAAGCTAGTTATTTGCGCATATAAACGTAGATCTTTATGGAGAAGAACGGGCAAGAAAATCCAAGGATATTCTTTTAAACCAGGATGTTACAAAATCCTGGGTACATTATTCTTGTTGCTTCTATAGGTAAAAAAAAAATAAGATTAAAAAGAAACCCTGAAAGTTAAGAGATGAGACCAGTCTCAACTGACGGCGCCCGTTCACGAACATGACACGTGGATCAGCACCATCGAGCTCAACCGGTGGTGGGTTCTCTTTTTACTAGCTTAAATTCTCAGTATTGCTGATATCAGATGCTGATATTTAGCATCCGCCGAAAGCCGTATATTATCGTCGAACAAGCTGACGCAACACCATCAGTCCGTGGCATCCCAAAGGTAATTAGCCGCGTCATGAAAATAGGCCCCACAAAGCTCTGTCGTCAGTGTTATTGTAAGGCCTCATTCTCAATTTAGCCGTAGTATGTATACGACTAAATTGAGATGCTTTTGTTTCATGAAACAAAATAATAAGTTGTTGACAGAATGTATTAACATTTGACAAAAATCGCCGAGAAAATCGCTTTTTTTGGTGGGAAATCATCAAATAACTTCTCCCGCTCTGGGCGGAGCGGGAGGGCGTGTCAGACTTTTACTGACTAAAACCCACCCGTGTTCCTTCCGTTGCCTGTGTGCCAGGGTCACGATATCCCTTTCGGACAAACTCGCAACCCTGGCAGGCATTGGTCCTAACGGACCCCGTCAGTTTGTGCTGACATCTCATTGAGGCGCGCGTGGAACACAACGCGCCGTCGACCCGGGCCTGGTCCTTATCGGACGGCGAGCTACCCATCGCTCACCGTCCGCAGGCCCGCGCCTACGGTGGTCGGAAATCGGCTTGCGACTCCCGACGCCCGGGGCGTCTCCTGCGGCGACTAAGGGCGCGAGGGCGCGAACCTTGTCTCACCCTCACGTGTTCCGCCTCCTCCTTCGCTAGCATAACTGCTTCGCAGAAGGAGGTGACGGCCTCCCATGCACTCTCGCTCCGAACCATGGCCTGAACCAGGGCCGGACGCGAGAGATCGCCGCGCCGCCGATCGCCTCCGTGAGGACACGGCGGTGCTCCGCCCAAGCTGGGCAGACCTCCACCGTATGCTCCACCGTGTCCTCCGGGCGATCCACACAGTGGTGACACCCGGGCGTTTCCTCCCGCTTAATCCTACACAGGAACCTCCCGAAACATCCATGTCCGGTGAGGACCTGCGTCAGGTGGAAGGTGAGGACGCCGTGGCGCCTCTCCAGCCACTCCTCAAAGAGGGGACTTATCGCCACAATTGTGGCGTGCCCAGTGGGTGAGCACCCTTAAGTTTACTTTTTACGCAGTCGGGTTATTAGTTTTTTTTTTTTTGTTAATTTCGAAGTTATTAGTGACTATTTGTTTACTTATGTTTTTACGGTTTCTTTTTGTACTTTCAACTTCATATTTATTTTCGTAAGTAGGTACTTATGTTTGTCAAAAGTTCGCGAAGAGTAGACTATAAGGTAGATTTTTGAAGTAAAAAGCGATTTTTGGTAGGGGCAAAACTTATGGGTTCGCGTCACCGACATGGTAACCGGGTTACGTGACGGGTTTCTCCAGACTGGCGATGAGCAGCGGCCTGTGTACATGAATATGCATTTATCTAAATGTTATTCCAAAGTTTTATGTTTTCATTTCAGTCTGTTGGCAGTCCCCATTACTCCCTATTTTTTTAAATTGTCAAAGCATGACTAGCCGTCTCTAACTTAGATCTTTATTTCAACCTCTTAGAAAAGGATCCACATTATGTAGTAAATGACCTACATAATATTTAATTTTAATTCTACACGAGTTAATATTTCATTTGATTTCTAGGGCAGCCCTAAATTGGTTGTGACTCGATGCTTCTTGCATAACAATATTACCTATATTTTTCTAATAGAACGTGTAATGTGATGCTCGTGTTTCATTAAGTTTTCCGTTCTTTTAATTATTTCTGCATTAAATTAAATGAAAGCCTTTAAATGAAAGAGCAGCCCATATTCCATGGAATTTTAGATATTTTAATACTACGAATTTTCCGCGTTTGATCCAAGATGGTGGCAAATATGGAGAATGGAGATAACGATAAAACATTGAATCGAGTTAATGGAATTTCAGTGAACTTTTGAACTATTTATATCTAAATATGGATAATTTTTGCACTGGGACTTTATTGTGCAAATTGCGAGTTATCTACCTGATTTTACGTTTCTCAACCAAACAATAATAATGATAGTAGCATCGACAGAAATTAACCTCATAATTTAAAAAAAAGCTAGGTACTAAAATGGTCTATGTGGTGCCGGACGTAAAGAATAGCACCACCCTATTTCTTCCCGTGGGTGTCGTAAAAGGCGACTAACGTACTTACTAGAGAATGGGCAGCAGCGTTCTCTATGCATTTTAACACCATACTGCGATCGCCAACCCGCCTGTCAAGCGTGGCAATTATGGCAAACCCTCCCTTTGGGGGAGGCCTATGTCCAGCAGTGGACGTCTTTCAGCTGAAATGATGATGATGATGAAATACTAAAATATTTATTCGAATAATTATTCATTAGTAGTCTTCCACTGGTCGAAATTCGACCCCCTCTACTTACATTCCCCATACAACAAACGTGATTTTTGTGCTATATAGTAATTAGATACTAATTCCATGAGTACTTACTAATTCCATGCTATTAAAAAGTACCTACTTATTCCATTCTCAAGCTGTTACTTCCTGTTACACTCTTCCGTCCCTTATCACAAAATAAAATTACTCCTACAAAATGCGAAAGGAAAGATATTACAACAAAAACAAAACAATATAAAAACATATTATGTAACTCGAGACCACACGTTAATCCTACCCTATTGTAATATACCTATGTGGCTATGTATATAGGGGTAGACACAACAGGTGTTACCCCATATCATGGCTGACCCACTAACCCTTTAGTGTGTCACCCATGATATAAGCTTGTAAATGTTATTAACCAAAAATTTCGAAGGAAAACGTCAAGACACTGGCATGGCAATTTGCATGAGCATTTGAGCATACTGTATGAGCATTTGAGCAATCTGCATGAGCATTTGAGCAGTCTACATGAGCATTTAAGCAATCTGCATAAGCATTTGAGCGATCTGCATAGTACTCAAATGGACTGACAAAGATTATGTCTGGGTTTTGAAAGAGAGTGTGATCTCTGAGTTTACTTGGGCCTTTTTTCTGAGAGTAGTTAGTTATGGAAGCAGCAACCTCATGTAGTTTAAAAACACAATTTATTTTTTACTTGTAAAAGTGTTTTTTGAACCAATTTACAAAAATAAATATAATTTATCATGGCTTTCAACTTTCATGCCTAAGACTGGGTGTACGGTACATACATTTGCAGAGTTTGTTGTTCTCGTTGAAACGGGTGGAGAAAAAATCCAGAAACCATGGCCTGACCCAGGGCCGGACGCGAGAGATCAGTGTGTATACAAAAATATATTGATGTTGTGGAGACTGGAGACTGTACTAGGAATACCTGTGTTACAGGTCATTCAGAAAATGAGCGATTTTACAAAAAAAAATGTTTAGGAAGTGAAAATAACTAGGCATCAATTTTACGGAGACAATTTCACGATAGTGAATATTCAGACTTTCACTTTGTTATTGCCGATGAAACAGATGTTGAGGAATACAAATATTTTGTTTTGGGGCAAGTGAATAGTTTTTAGCGGACAACAATTAATATTTAGGCAACAATTATTTTTTCACACCTGAGAGCAGTGATGACCCAGTGATATCGGCCGCGACTTACGAGTTGTAGGTCGTAGGTTGTACTAAGCCAGACAGGCGCTTTAATTTGTGTAAATAATTTCATCACCACTGCTCCCAAAACGGTGAAGAAAAACAACGTGAGGAAACCAGCATGTCCTAAAACCAAAAATTCGAAGACATGTGGCATCTACCAATCCGCAAAGGACCCGCGTAGTGGATTACAGCTCACTCCCTCTCGAAGAGAGGAGGCCTGAGTCCCAGCAGTGGAAACTATGTTGATTATGTATCTAATTAATATTTCTGAATTATTGTATGGTCCTGGGAAAATTAGATGCTCACCATATTGGGTCGATATTCCGAGGAATTGATGGCAAAATAGCTATGCCCTCAAAATAAAAGGTTATCTGTGCAAGATACTCGTATCTGTAAGTATTTGGGTTTTTGAAAACCCTTACTTAAGGAAGACCGGAAATTGAAATATCGAAGATTATGCTATTATGGTAGCCAATTTCCTGAAAAATATTACGTGGAAGAGTTTTAGAGATAACTTTAAATTATAATGGGTACTTTTGTCAGTTTATTATTAGAAGAAATATTTAGTTTTCCACAAAAATCTACTAACTTATAATATGACATATTTTGTTTTAAAAATATCCCGTAATAATTGAATTTCAAAAAAAATACTATATACAATAGATGACGCAACTAACAATTTACACTAGGTACTAAATCAAATGACTAACTAACCAAATATTTACAGGGTGTGGCGTAAATAGTGGTCCAACGTTAAGGGGTCGACACGCGATATATTCAGCTACCACATACCACACTTTGATTTTTATTTTTACCATGGGTCTCAACCTAAAACATTTATTTCATTTTTTTTGAAAAAATTAACACCTCGCGTTACTAATTTGGCTCTAATTTCAACAAAAAACATTATTTTCCTATTTTGTTTTTGGTTTATAACTGCTGAATACATGTCATATCTTATTCCAATAACTGTTTTACTGTAAACTTATAGATATTAAAGAAAAAATGTGTTTATTTCAAATTTTGACTATAATCTTCAGAGAATCTTAGGTTTTGGGCGCGAATGGTGTAAAAGAAATATACTACACTATCAGTGCCCATTATTGAAAAAAGTTGTCCATTAAATGCAGATTCTAATCTCGTATAATAATAAGTGATACCATAATTTGAAATAAAAATATTGCCATTTAAATTGAAAAGGAGCTGAATTTAAAAAAATACTGTATTTAATCTATAAGTTTATATATATGTTTGAGCCGTTTCGGGTTGAAACACTAGGGCCTTGGGGTCCGGACACTTAGGCGTCGAAGTACTCGTCCACACCGCTGTCATCAATATAATCATAGACTTCTTATTTCCAAAGATTTAGTACACTTACACATAACATCACGCTTGTAATCCCCGAAGGGTTAGGCAGAGCAGGTAGGCCTATAGTAGGTACACCTACATTTTGCCAGTTATGATTAAGCGAGCCCATTGCCATCAACCGGGCGCCAATCGAAACTCCGAGCCGCTACTGAGAAATTCCTGATGCAAAAACCCAATATCACTTTGCCCGACCTGGGAATCGAACTCACGACCACTTGCTCAGCAGTAGGGCTTGCGAACACTAGACCAACGAGTTAGGCAAAGATTTAGTAATGAAAGCAAAAAAGAAATACAAAGTAATAAAGGCGTTATCTTCGCTCGTAAGTCGTAATTTACGACTTTTAAAGTCTACTGAGGCAGTCATTGAGCCTTTTATGATGGTCGTGGGCGAAGCGTTTGTGACTTCTCGTTACATCGACTTTATGTTCGAGCATCTTTAAATTGTATATTCCACTGAGAAATGAGGTTGATTATCACTTCGCTTCCTTGCTTACGGAAGATATTTAGTTAAATTATTCTATGCATAATTTCTTACCACGTCTTTTAATTTTTTAGGGTTCCGTATCTCGAAAGGAATAAACGGAACTCTTATAGGATCACTCGTTTCGACAGATGAGACACATGAGTGATTCTATAAGGGTTCCGTTTGACACTCTTATATTGATAGGTCCTGCGTAATCTGCGCCAGTAATGAGAAACGGCTTGTTTGGGGTTACACGCGATGAAGGCATTTGACCTATGAACTGAGATGTGGCTATGGCTAAGTAGGTACCTAATACAAATGACATATTGTCTGTAGCACTTGTTGAATAAAGCCTTAATGCCTACAATCCAGTACCTAGATTTCAAGTATGTGGTCATAAGTTGCGGACCACCGTGCATCATTTTTAGGGTTCCGTATCTCAAAAGGAAATAATGGAACCCGTATAGGATCACTCGTGTGTCTGTCTGTCTGTTCGTCTGTCATCATAGTCGATTTGCTCCCAATCTACTGGACCGATTAAGTTAAAATTTGGTACACAATGAGTTTCTGTGTCCCAAACACGAACGTGTAACGCAAATAAATGAATTTTGAATAAGGGTTTTTCTGTTCAGGGGAAAAATTAGAAACGAAAAAAAAAGGTTTTTAAATTGTACCGAGTGACATATGAAATGAAAGGACTTGATATGAGGATTTCAAAATATTTTTGTTTTTTAACTGTTATTTCCTTTTGGGATACCGAACCCTAAAAATAGATGAAAATTGACTATTCCTGCCCCTTAGCTCCGAAAAATGTGAGCCAAAAAAGCAATACGGAGAATAGGAAACCTCTAAGAAGTCTATGGTCTTAAAATTTCATGGTAAATCACTCAATATTGTGCGTACAACCTTACATTTGCAGTTGGAATTTATGGGGGGACTACGGAACCCTTCATTGTGCGTGGTCCGACACGTACTTGGCCAGTTTTTAGTCTTAGATTAGGTACTGAATCTTTTGTCTAGGCCTTTCGGCCTTTCGGAGAAGTTTAATCTAAAAGGGACATCAATCTGGACAAAAAATTATCCATAAGAAGAAGAGATTAAGAGAGAGATTATTAAGATAGGGATTTAATAATAATATTATGAGATACAATATGATGACATCATATGATAATATATGAGAATATGGCCCGTTTCTTTTTCTTTGGGTGGGGAATTATCAAATAACTTCTCCCGCTCTGGCTGGAGCTGGGAGGGCGTGTCAGACTTTTACTGACTAAAGCCCACCCGTGTTCCTTCCGTTGCCTGTGTACCAGGGCCACGATATCCCTTTTGGACAAACTAGCAACCCTGGCAGGCATTGGCCCTAACGGACCCCGGTAGTTGGTGCTGACATCTCTTTGAGGCGCGCGTGAACACAACGCGCCGTCGACCCGGGCCCTTATCGGTTGGCGAGCTATCCATCGCTCACGATCCGCAAGCCCGCGCCTACGGTGGCCGGGAATCGGCCTGCGACTACCGACGCCCGGGGTCACTCCTGCGGCGACTAGGGGCGTGAGGGCGCGAATTTTGACACAGTTGTGGCGTACCCAGAGAATATGACCCTGACACCATCATTTTCCGGCGATCGGATCATAACATCGCATCAATGAAATTAAAACGAATAAGAGCCTTTACAGACTCACGCGATATCGCGGGCGCGACAGGCACCGACAAAGAAATTTTCCTACTAGTGTCAGCGTCGCGCCCGCGATATCGCGTGAGTCTGTAAGAGCCTTAACGTGCAAAGAGTAGGCGAATTGAAGGAAAGAGAGAGCTTTATTATTTAGTTTGTTTCAAAAATTAAATTTTTCAATATAAGAATTATTTTATCTTATTATATTTCTATGAATACTGGTCACTAGCCCTAACCGTGTGTTAAATTAATGTCGCCATTGCAGCGGTACGTTGTATTGTGACGTACACAAAAAAGTTTCCGTATAAAATGGCCGCGATAAAAACAATACTGGGTTGTGTTAATTGCTACACAAAGTTGGGTACGCAATGGATAGCCGGTGTGTGCGGACCATTATAGTCGGTCTATTGTTTGTTATTGGCGAAGGGCACAAGTTTTTCCACAGCTCTAATTGGCTGTTGAACTTTCCTTTCTAGATAGTTTTTTGGTGATAGTTTTAGTTTTCGATAGTGTGAATTTTCACTGGCAATTTTAGCTTGAAAATTGTAAGAATATAACTGAGTGTAAACGTGTTTAGAAAACGCTTTCAGGAAATACCACACTGTTTTTATATAAAACTGTCCTTCTGTTACTGCAAAAGAAAATGGGAACCCGTTTGCCGTAAATAATTCTTAGAATATTAAATAATTCAAGAATTTTTTAATATGGGTTGCTTTAAGATATGGGTATATTTTATAAATTAATTGTGAAAAATTCAAGAACAATTCTCCTTATTACAATCCAGAGGCCATCATTGGCCTTTCCAAATTTGCCGTTCCATCGAATTATTGCTTTATGGATCCATAAGCCCTAACTGTCTGCTTAAGTTCTGCTTTACTTCGTTCAAAAAACGAAGAATCATAGCACCACTTTCTAAAGAACAGAATACAACCACAATCAGATACCCCTTAACAATAAACATCTTTATCTAAATCTTCCAATTATTATTACAGAGCAATAAAGCCAAAACATGCAATTTCGCCACTGTGTAGACGCCGCTACAATTTGATGACATTACGTTGACGCCATCTTTGAAACATAAACTAACAAAATGTCTTGCTTGAGGCTCAGTGAGTTTCGCTTCATGCAATGTTTTGTCTTATCTGTTTGCGTCAGACCTTTGCTGATATCGTGGGTTCCTCGTAATAGCTGTGACTTTTTATATTTGACAGTTCGAGCGTCTATACTTTACGACGTTTTTTGGACTGTTGCTGTAGTTAGTATTGCCAACTGCAACTGGACCTTATGTAAAAGTTTTTCTAAGTATTTTTAGGGATCAATCAAAATCAAAACATTTTATTTTACATAAACCTACATGGGCACTTATGAGACGTC
This sequence comes from Tiliacea citrago, assembly GCA_963921375.1. Classification (NCBI taxonomy): domain Eukaryota; kingdom Metazoa; phylum Arthropoda; class Insecta; order Lepidoptera; family Noctuidae; genus Tiliacea; species Tiliacea citrago. The sequence continues at coordinate 21,196,816 of OY992797.1, read as the reverse complement.
AGAAGCTAGGTGCACGGTTCCAATTGGTCGTTTCATATAAAGAAGAGCCGGTAATAAACTCCACGGTTACTCTTTTAAAAAAAAGGTGGGCTTTTACAATGTGTTCAAGTTACAGTGTTAATAGACAGTGTAGGAAAATCTATAATAATATGTTTCAAAAGGAAAAATCGAAACCCTTATATGATCATCTCGTCTGTCGTCTGTCTGTCCGTCCGTCTGTCACAGCCGTTTTGCTCCGAATCTATTATACCTATTAAGTTGAAATTTGGTACACATATGAATTTCTGTGACCCAAACACGGATGTGGAACGTAAATAAATCAATTTTGAATATGAGGGGGAGACTTTTGGGAGGCAAATTAGAAAATTTTACAAAAAGTTTTGCAAACTATATCGCGTATATATATAAAATATATCAAATGAAAGGGCTTGTTGTGAGGGATAACTTTAAAATAAGTAGTTTTAAAGTTATTTAGAAAATTGACGAAAATTGACTATTGACTTATCTCCGAAACTACTGAGCCTAAAATTTTGAAAAAATTCAAAAATTCGTAGTTTTTTCAAAATTAAGTTTTTCCGTGATATATAAATATCACGGAAAAACTTAAAGAATAGACCGTACGTATAAGAAGTATTATAGTTTTAAAATAACATGGTAAATCACTAATATTATGCGTACAAACTTACATTTGCAGTTGGAATGGGGAACATGTTTTTCAACTACAATGTTATGTTTGTTATTGAGATAAAGTCATCCCAACTACGGAACCCTTCATTGTGCGTGGTCCGACACACACTTGGCCAGTTTTTTTTAAAATATTTAATGTACATATGTGTTTAAATTTTCTGTGTGTATTTTTTATTATGTTTTTAGTTTGTTATTTAATTTTTTTATTTTATTTAAAAACTTTTAATTTAATTCAATCTTATTTAATTTAATTCAAGTTAATTTTAAGTATGAAAGATCATTGATATTAGTTCTAATTACATTGTTATACAAATCAAATCAAATAATTTATTATATATACATGTTAAAAAGGTGTTACAGGTATAAAAGGTAGGTTGTACATTGTATTATAACCTAATGAGGTATGCAAATTAATATATTAGGTACTAATCACTACATTGAATTTATAGAATACATTTTAATTTGAGTTACTTAAAAAAATAGAATGTCAAAAAATAAAATACACAAGTCAAATCAAAACAATAATCATTACATTTGTGGTGCCATTTCAGATAAAATCATTCATCATTCATTTACATAATCATTAATTAAATAGTAACCTAATTTGAATTGGTCCATTTTGTGTAGGTCTGTTATACTTTCCATCTTTATATTAATTATTATTGTATAGTGAGATCTTAATTGAACGCTGTGCTTACCTTTAATTTAGATGCATGCAAAGCCACTGTATTTGTAAATGATCTAAACTTATACCCCCTTATTACAAAACAAGGTTTATCTTCAGACCCAGGTTACTAAGTTAAAAGTTTAATTTTCAGTTTTATTCCGACTATGGTAAAGTTCCTAAACACAAAACTGACAACTTAGTACCGAACGAAGTTTTCAGTTTTGTATAAAGAACGGCATTTCAATCACTGTTACGTTCTTATTACAAAAACTGGCTGCATGGTTTAAGCCATGTCAAAATATAAATCTTGTTTTGTAATAAGGCGGTTAATGTCTTTGTGTCTATTTAGTTGGTTTGCCTTAAGGGTGCTATAACAAAAAAAAAAACGTTTTTCGTCAATTTCTTATCTTATTGTGAGAAAGCTTGAAATAATTGAAACATTAAGTCTGTGTAACTGTAAAAGTATAGTTTTCGTGGTGATAAACCATTCGTATCAGTCTCAGCACCTGTTAATAGTTTCATCACTATTGCGCTCTCGAAAATATAGCTTATTTCTTCGTTCATTTACTTATTGAAGATATTGTATAAACATAAAATATTTTTTTTATTTTATCACACGAATAGCTGAAGCCCAGTGTGTGATTTTTAAATTTCTTGATAAGGTTTGTTAAATAATAGAAAAAAAAACATTACCTACAATGTTTTTAAAAAAAAAGTAGGGTTTTTCAACATTATTTTTTGAGACTGTTTGTAACATTTTGATAGTTATTTTTGCTAGCTTTTTGAGTTGAACATGTCTGCTTACATAAAATATTTTTAATAACTAAATTTATGTTATTATACTGAAGAAAAATGTTCCTAAACTCAACACGATATCGTAAATTTTGTGTTAAGAGGCAACGGAAATTATTTTTTACAAGATTATAGACCAAAATTTTCGAATAAAAACTTGCTACCAATGGAGATAAAGGAGTAATCTATTATTTGGTTTAGTTAATTATATATATTATTTGGTATAGTTAAATTTTGCCGCAAAATGTACCGAAAAATTTGCGATTTTTTGTCAGATTTTGTGATAAATAAATAAACTGAAATCGCAAAATCCACCAATCGCTGAATCCTAAAATTTTCCCGCTAGTATACTGACCAGTATTGTAACGCATTTACATCGCATAAGGTATTCTGATTCATAAGTATCCTAACTATTATTATAAATGCGAAAGTGAGTTTGTTTATTACACTTACCCACCAATACGGCTGAATGGATTTGGATGAAATTTGGCATATGGGTAGACCATGACCTGGATTAGGACATAGGCTACTTTTCATCCAGGATCGCAGACGAAGTCGCGGGTAATAGTTAGTAAGTATATATTACTTTATTCTGTCGTATCGTGTCGATGCGAGTAAATTAAGGAGAAAGCTTCAGGGTAGTCCGCAAAATTCAAATTTTCTTACGTTTTTTTGCAATTTGCAGGTCAGTAACAGGTTATATGTAAGATCTTAATATAATTCGCGGTAGTAACAAATAAGTCTTTACAGAGTTATACTAATTAGAATCAGCAATACAACTCTCTAAGTACATATAATCCTATTTAATAACTGTTTCATGAAATAGTCATTCAATAGGATTCTACGAAGAGAATTAGTTGCATTGCTGATTCTAATGGTTATAATTCTGTAAAGCCTTATTTGTTACGACCGCAAATTATATTATAATCAACATACAACCTGAGACAGACCTGAAAATTGCAGAAAAACTAGAAAATTTGATTTTCGCGGGCTACTTTAGCGCATCGCCCTTAAGTAACCAAATTGGAATTCAGCATCACATTTTTTTTTATAACATAACATAACATCACGCCTGTAATCCCCGCAGTGTTAGTTAGAGGCGTACTTATAGTACACCCACATTTCGCCAGTTATGTTTAAGTCCCATGTAATAAGGGGTGAGCCTATTGCCATCATTCGGGCACAAATAATAATAAATAAAAATAATAATAATAGTAATATTTTTTTTATAATCTCTTCTTTTATCATTCAAAGTTTTCATATGCAAAATAATGAATGTTCTCATCTCAAAATAAACGTTCTCAAGTGCCTTGATTGCTTAGCAGAAATTAATCTTGTAACTTAGACGATGCACTATTTCCCTGAATCTGGAATAGATCCTTTAGCAGTTTGCCTTAATTATTTTATTAGTACCTTTCCTTTTTTAGATAAAGTTGCTGGTTAGGTTAGGTAGTTTATCGACTTTCAAGGTTTTATTGGATTTAGTGTTTCGTTTACTCGTCCTTCCTTTTATATAATTCGGGTTCTTTTAGTGGGAAAACAGAGCAACCGAGAAAGAGACCGAGAGTTACCGATTTTTACGGGCTCTTGAAGAAACTCAAGGCATCCTTCCTGACTCGACTATGTGCATGTACTAATCAAATAGTGTCTATAGTACTTCACTGAACATGTACATGCTAAGACGCTGATATATTTTTTAATTTTTATTTAATTTAATGTAATTAATTTAATTTTTAATTTCTATTGTAATTTAATTTAATTTTGATGGATGTAATTTAATTTAAATTTGTAATGGATTGTATTTTTGTAATTTTAGTATGGGTTTAGTGCCTGAAACAAACGATATAATAATAATAATAAATCCTGTGTCCTTATAAATACTTTCATATCTATTGAATAAATAAACGCATTGGCGATTTAAATGGCAAATCCGATCGTAACCACAACACTCATGTTCCGTCGATGTTCGGGAAAATTCTTATTATTTTCCACTCTGTTTTTGTGGCTAACCGCCTCATGCAAACATGTTTTATAAAAGCACCAAATTAAAAACCGTATTGGTGCAGTCTATAAAGTTACTGTTTTTCGTTCTCAATATTGTCAAATTACACATTTTAAATTTAATTCTTATTGGAACAAATCTAACGTAGAGAGATGTTGTTTAATGATTATAATGATTACATAATCTGCCTATAATGTTCCCACTGCTGGGACACACGCCTCCTCTTTCTGTGAGAGGGAGTGGGTCGTAATCCACCACGCGGGCCCAATGCGGGTTGGTGGATGTCACATGTCTTCGAATTTTTAGTTCTAGGACATACCGGTTTCCTCACGATGTTTTCCTTCACCGTTTTGAGAGCACTGGTGATGAAATAATTTACACAAAGTAAAGCGCCTGTCTGGGTTCGAACCTACGACCTACTACTCGTAAGTCGAGGCCGTTAACCACTGGGCCACCACTGCTCATTGTAATGATTATAATTCTGTAATTACTTAGCTGTTATAGTCACGAATCATATTTGAATTAAGATAAAACCAGACACTTACCTGCAAATAGCAAAAAACGTAAGAAAATTTGAATTTCACGGGCTACAGCTACAGATTCACCTTAAACAAAGGTCTTTTAAATTACACATCCCTTTTTATTCCTCAACTAATATTTTCCACTCAGACAGATTAAAAACAATTTCACACGACAATCAGTCGTACAAATCCGTCAAAGAGTAGCGTTGAAGCGAAACCGGAAGCCAGATAGCGGCCATGTTGTCTCTCACCGGATGTGACACGCCAGTTGTATTGCGACCATGTGGATATTGCAACACACTTTGTTGGCTGGGAAACCGAGATCTACAGTGATTGGTGTCCGTATTTGCTGTTATTAAATTCTCTGGTACAAAGTGTTTCTGCATAGTTGTGATGTATTTATTTTAAGGATTTTCAACTACAACAATACAACAAAAAGACCAATCTGCCTAGCCTTTTCCCAACTATGTTGGGGTCGGCTTCCAGTATATTTTACAAGGATCAACTGCCTATCTGACCTCTACAACCCAGTAACAGGGTAATACGACACCCCTTGTAAGACTGGTTGTCAGACTTTCGGGCTTCTGACGACCCGTAACGACTATCAAAGAACAACAATACAACAATTATCAACAATTACAATTATCTTCTACAAAATAAAAACTTGTTCAGTATACGTAATCCTGTAATGCACATTCAATTACAGGTAACCACAGCTTACACTTTATCGAGTATAATTATATTCTCTGTATACATAACTAAGTATAAAATAATAAATAAAATAAAAAATAAACTTGATTACTAGAAGAATGGGTACACAAAACAATTTTGGTCTTGTGTAATGTGGAAAAACAAATAAAAATAAAAAATGACGTCCTATTATTAATTAAAGATGAATTATTATAGATATAATAGAATTTTCTTAATAGTACAGCGTGGGAGAACAAAAGCAATTAATATAATTTAATGCAGGATACAGAATACAGGATAGAGAATACAAGACACAGGATTCAGAATACGGGATACAGAATACAGGATACAGAATACAGGATACAGGATGCAGAATACAGGATACAGGATACAAAATACAGGATACAGAATACAGAATACATAATACAGAATACAAGATACAGAATACAGGATACAGAATACAGAATACAGGATGCAGGATACAGAATATAGGATACAGAATACAGGATACAAAATACAGGATACAGAATACAGGATACAGAATACAGGATACTGAATAAAAGGATAGAAAATAATAACAATATAATAGAGGACCAGACTACCACTTATTACAATAGTCTTACTATGGCGTTTCAATGGCACTACAGTGGCAAGTGGATGACCATAAATAGTTTGTAGAATACAAAATGTCAATGACTATTCTATTGAGACAACCTACTTTCTACTGACATACTACCTTCACACAATTGACAAGTTGGTTATTTTACAGAATTGGGCCCCTGAGTTGCTGTACCGCCTGAGAGCAGTAATGACCCAGTGGTAACGGCACCGACTTATGAGTCGTGGGTTCGAACCAAGGCAGGCGCTTTACGTTGTGTAAATAATTTCATCACCACTGCTCTCAAAACGGTGAAGGAAAACATCATGAGGAAACCGGCATGTCCTAGAACCAAAATTTCGATGACATGTGACATCTAGCAACCCGCTCTGGGCCCGTGTGGTAGATTACAGCCCACTCTCTCTCAAAGAGAGGAGGCCTGTGACCCAGCAGTGGGAATATAGGCTGAATATATAATGCAGGATACGAGTACTACGAAATTATAGTATGCGGGTGCTTTTTGTAAAAAGTTAGTTCAGGGACGTATATTAAATACGATATTTACACGATATTTGTCACCAAGTAGCACTCCTGTCTTCCAGTTTAAAATGCATGGATGCCGATGAAATTTCAGGCTTAAGAGACATTTCAGTTTTGCTTCTTTATCCAAAAACGTTTAGGCAAAACCTTCGGTGCTCCAAGTCCACAATTTCACTGCACTGCAAGCACAAACTCAAAGCATTAATTTAAAAAAAAAAAATTTACAGGCGCTTTTGAATTGTCAAGGGGTCGGTCAGTCAGAAAGATGAAGCTAGTTGCTCATTCCAAAGCGTAGTAGGTTCCTATGGAGAAGAACGGGCACGAAACTCCATGGACACTCTTTTAAATTAACATACTTTAGGTTACAACATATTGGTTACATCATTCATGTTGAAATTATACATGTGAGAACGATGCGAAACGTCAAAAGCGTCCGTAATAAAAAGATTAACAAAGAAAACAATTCAAAAATTAAATTATGATAAGCCATAGCAGCTAAGAGATGATCAGTCCCTACTGACAGCGCCCGTTCACGAACATGACGCATGGATTAGCACCATTCAGGTCAATCATTTTGAAGGGAGCTAAAGCACTGATGGACGCTACTGATGGCGACAAACTCGTGGCTAAATTCTTGGTTGACTGTATATAGACTACCGTAGATACGCTAAGCGAAGAAACTTGCATGCAACCACAAGTTTGTGTGGACCACTTTGATGTAAATTGATGTGACTGACTTGTTTACCATCAGGAATTTCTCAGTAGCAGCCCGGAGTTTGGATTTGTGCACGGTTGATGGCAATAGACTCTTATAAAATGGAACTTAAACATAACTGGCGAAATGTGGGTGTACTATTAGGTACAACTCTGCTCAAGCCATCGGCGAAAACAGGCGTGATGTTATGTTGTTTACAAACCGATACCATTTAATTCTAAAGCAGTGTTTATTAAACGGCATTGCATAAGAACTTTTTCGATCACATCGAACGTTGCCGTAGACCATATATAATGGAATCCAATTTTAAACTTTCCAATTGGTACACATAGTTTTTCAGAAACAAAAGAAACTCGGGTAACTTGTGCCATAGACTAATATATAAATGAGACTTGTGCATTGATCGGTGCACTATCATCTGTTTCCAATTACTGCTCGGATTTTTTATTGATTTGTTGTTATTTGATCAGAATACCAGCGCTGCGGCATTTATTTTTAATTGTCGCAGCATCATGCTGAGATAGAAGCCTTTTGGCCTCGTAAAGGACTTTGTTTTTATTTTCATGTTACTTTGTTTTTTTATTGTTTTTGATTTTTATGTTTCTAAGAGTGTTTTAGTTTAATTTGTGATCTCCCGTGTGAGTCCCAATAAATAATTTTTGATGTAAAACATCTATAGGCGCACGTAAAACCGATTGCTGATGGCGTTTGGCCACTATACACTTATACAGTATATATGTAGTTGTGTGTAAATGTGTGTGTATTGCGAAGTTTCACATCTGCCAGTCGTCCCGTGATGGCTCAATTTTTTTTTTGTTTCTATTTGTCGTGTTATTTGTTGCGCGCTTAAACATAACTGACGCAATGTGGGTGTACTATAGGTGCACTTCGGCCTAACCCTTCGGGGAATACAGGCGTGATGTTATGTCATGTCTTAAACTAAGAAAATAACTTTTTAATTAATCGTGTAAGAAGTTAGTTACGTAATTATTTGGTTAGATATCGTGTTGCAAAAAAACCATACAATTTGTATAAATGTTGCAACAGATTTCTAGTAAAGTATTTTTTTGTGCCGCTAAATAACAAAAGCATATTGAGATGTGCGCTGTGTGCTTGGAGTGCGTAGTGCGTGTGTGCGTATGCGAGTATGTGCTGTGTTTGTGTTGTGTGTGTTGTTGTGTGTGGGTGTTGTGTTGTGTGTGTTGGGGTGGGTGTGTGTTGGGGTGTGTGTGTGTGTGGGTGTTGTGTTGGTGTGTGCATGTTGAGATGTGTGTATGTGTTGGTATGTGATGTGTGTTGTGATGTCGTTTTCCAGAATTAGGGCTCATGCAGACGTGTGCGATACCACGGGTGCTACATGCGTCGTGCTGCCTGCCGTGCCCGCGATATCACGCCAATCTACACGAGCCTTAATATGTATTTTAGTATTATTGTTACCTGTCTTGATAGCATTTGCCTTGCAGTAGACAAAACTTAAACATTTAAAAGTAAACAATATGTAGAAACAAAATGTAAATAGTTTTCCAATGAGACGGAGTTTCACTTTGTAGTGTTGAAATGAAGTAAATAAAAGTAAAGTATTGTTCACAATACTTTACTTTTATTTACTTCATGCTGTTACTTCTAAGGTGTGTTGTTCTTTAGAATTTGAATTTAAACATCTGTTTACTCTTTTCTACAAAGTTTGTTTAAATTTCTAGTCTTGATTTTACTTGGTCATGAAGAAATCGCAGAATTGTGCAGCCATGTAAATCGTAGATATACAACTCGTATTATCAGCTGAAAACTAGATATTTGCCAGATTATCGGAAATCGCCCGCATGGGTAGCCTTATCTTTGCCTAAACCCAAGCCGACTCGAGTTAGGCTAATTGTTCTTAAGGCGCTGACAAGAGGCAAACGATCTAAGTAGGCTTGTCTTAAACAAAAAAAATGCCAAATCTATATAGTTTGTGGTAGCGGATGATTCTTGAACATATTTCTCAGAACTACCACCAAAAACATTTATAAAAAAAATCTCGATACAAATTAACGGTAAACTAACCTCTTACTTTGAGTTCCAATCCAAAATATCTGTATTAAATATCAACGTACGGATGGTATTTAATTAAAAACAAGAACGACTTATTGGAATGCAGAACTTGCTTTTTTTTTTTGGATTACTCAACTGATTTTTGAGTAAATAGATATTTCATTCATATTTTATGATAAATTACAAGCCTTGTGTCATCGCGCTTCTCTTTCTTTTGTATGCAGTCGGATAGTGACCACGCTTTAGCTGTTGTCAGCGTCTTAATAATATAACTATTATAGTCCAAATAATTGGACTAACCCATTCCGGACTACTGAAATTCAGATAAAGATATTTCGAAACTGATTGGGTTGAAAGATTATAGGGGCTCGTGGTTAAATAATAACAGCCACACGGGTTGATTAAACATAAGGTACACTTGTCGCTGATGGTTCGTGTATTGAACACGGTCCGTCCGTGGGTGACCATCAATTACATATCGATATCCCTGTGCCTCGGAAAGCAAGTTAAGAGGAGGCTTATGTTAATTTGCATGAATATTCTGAAACAGTCACACATACAATCAAAATGAAACTTTAGTATAATGATTTATTGGATCTTTTTCTTTCCATATTGAAGACAGTTTCGTAATTGTAATATTTTCACTCGATACATTTTTTATTCGAAACTCATGTCTTTTTTAAGGATAATTATAAAAACAAACAAGATGAACAATCTTTTATGTCTAAAATAAATATTCACAGATAGAAAATATAATTTAAAGTCCAGTAACCAGATATTTTTTCTCTAGATCAATTATTACTATAATTATAAACAAATTAAGAATTGAGACATACGCTATTTAGTTTCGTGCTCGAACACGAACAACCAGCGCTCGTGATATTCAACTTCATTACTGATGTGTTAGTGTTTAGCACATAACGGAGAGGCGGGGAGCATGGGGCGGAGCTTGCGAGGAAATTTGATTTAGACTGCCTGCTCTTAAGCCGTTGATCCCGACTGTCATTCGTAGATCTTTGACAGTCTTAGTAGTTACGTCACAAGGCCAAAAGTCTGCCAACCAGTCTTACCAAGGAGTATCGCGAAAAAGGCAATTACTCCATGTAAAACACTGATATTTAGCTGCATCCGGTTAGACTGGAAGCCGACTCCAACATAGTTGGGAAAAGGCTCGGCAGATTGATTGATTGGTTTGAGTGATTTGTGGATTGTTATTACAAATTGTAGCTACAACATTCTAGCCGTATCCAATACTGTCATAATACATCGATGGAACTTTTATATTCATTGCTAGTAAAAGCTTTTAACATAAAGTTTCAGTACCACTTAGCACGTAACGAAATTCCACCACTTCGTTACAAGTTAAAAAACATTAACAGAAACAGTGTAAGGTACGCTTTAGAGCCTCACTCAAATGTTTTGTATGTACCTACAGTCAACAAAATTATTAAGTATTCAGGCTAACCTTGACTGCTTGTTTCAGACTGACGATGTCCCCTACATGTAGTTGACATTGTCAGTCTAAAATTTAAAGCGATGATAGTAAGAATTAAATAAAACATATTTTATTTTTGAGTACACTTATTTTTAAACGTGACAGCACCGTGCTGATTATAATTAACTCCTGTACGAAGCCAAGGGCCTCTATCTTTTCTTGATGTATATTCGCACATAAAGTGAGAGGAAAGATGTTATGTATCTTTCCTTTAGCTTTTTGTTCGAGTTATTTCGTGAAAAGGGACGGAAGTATGTAACAGGAAGTGACAGTACTTTTTAATAGCATGGAATGAATAAGTACTTTTTAATAGAATGGAATTAATAAGTACTTTATTAGCATGTAATGCGTGTGCTCATGGAATGACTACGTACTTTATAGGTTGTACTTAGAGAGGGTCGAATTTCGACCAGTGGCCGACCACTAGTAATAAATAATAAAATATTTCAGTATTTAGCATTTTTAAATTTTGAGGTTAATTTCTGTCGCTGCTCAGTTGCTTACTACCAAGGTGAGATGTCAGATTTTACAATAATTATGCGACTACTGTAAGGATCGCACGTTTTTTTCTTTCCATTTGTTTTTTTATTGTTTTTACATGTCCCAGTAAATACTTTTATTTTCTTTATTTTTCATTTCAAACTCTTTTGTTAACTGTATATAAAGTACTTTTACGTAAACATTCGACTGAAAGCTACGGAAAATATGTACGTGACTCATTACAAAGAGTCAACTTTTAATTATTATACGAGCCGTAATTAAAATGTCATAATTCAGAGTGTGAGCCGTGACGCCTAGGAGCCTGAGGCGACGCGTAATGGAGAAGTTAAAATTATTCAATTTATGTTGTAACATATTTTATGCAAATTCATTTGTTTATTTATTTATTTTGGTGCTCACATTGATGTAAAATAAGGGAAGATAGGCCACTCTCTAACAAAACGTAAATATTATATGAACTAGAAACACTTATATATAAACACACAACTACATTTCCCGATGTTGTGCGTCATGTGAATACATCAATGGGTGCTCAACATTTTTCTGTTTGGCAATTTACAGGAAAAACACCTCCGTTTCTTTTTTAGGGTTCCGTACCTCAAAAGGAAAAAAAACGGAACCCTTATAGGATCACTTCGTTGTCCGTCTGTCTGTCTGTCTGTCAGTCTGTCCAGACCATTTTTCTCAGGAATGCGTAGAGGTATCAAGTTGAAACCAGTTGAAGCCACATACCGCACCAGTGCGGTGTTTTTTATACTTTTGCAGATTCTTGGAGCTAAACTGGTTAATATCAAATAAGTAAGTCTATGGTCCCTTGAAGCTCTACAAAAATCAAGCTTCCAAGTCAACGTAATAAAAAAATACGGCGATATAAGCGACATTATTGCGACATATTTCGATACTCGCAAATAAATCAAAACCTATAGGGTACTTCCCGTTGACCTAGAATCATGAAATTTGGCAACAAACAAGGTCTTACAGCACAAGTAAAGGAAAAAGTCCGAAAATTGTAAATTTGTAGTTTTATCACATAAAACAAAATTGCGAATATCTTGCACATAAATCAAAACCTATAGGGTACTTCCCGTGGACCTAGAATCATGAAATTTGGGCAGAAGCAAGGTCTCACTGCACAAGTAAAGGAAAAAGTCCGGAAATTGTTAATTTGTAATTTTATCACATAAAAAAAAACATTTCTTGCGATTACAAACTTAAATTTTCAGTTGGAAAATTGACCGTGGCGTATATCGATGTATGGGAGAACATGTTTTTCAACTACAATGTTAAGTTTGTTTTAGGGATAAATTCATCCTAACTACGGAACCCTTCATCGTGCGTGGTCCAACACGCACTTGGTCGGTTTTTTTGGGTGGGACATTATCAAATAACTTCTCCAGGGGGAAACACAGGGGTTCCTAAATTCGATCCATCGAGTCGATCAAGTCTGGGAAAGTTTTAGTATGTAAGCTCCTATATATTAGGAATATCCGTGAAGCAACCCGGTTGATGGCAATAGGCTCGCCCCCTATTACATTGGACTTTAACATAACTGGCAAAATGTCGGCGAACTGATACTCCTCTGTCTCCTGTGTCTGCTTACTCCAGCCGTTGGAGTAAGCAGAGGAGTATCAGTTCCCCTGGGAAACGCAGGCGTGATATTAATTTATTTACAAGACAACTGAATTGATGTTTAAATGTGTACTAGATAAATCTCTGTACGAAACCATAATACGGGCGATTAGAATTGATGGACCGTGGGATCAAAAGGCGTCTGTAGCGTCACAGTATCTGATATTGACTGATATTGCCCCAGATTGCTCAGCTAATTGCTTCTATGTGTTCGGCGATTTGTCGCTAGGGCGATTAATTACCTGACTAACGCATTTAGGTCCCCATAACAGTATTGGTAACTCCGAATCTCGATAAATCCTTCACATCAAGGCGAAAGCGCCAAGTTAGCCCGCGAAATTCAAATTCTTAGGTTTTGCGCACTTCACAGTATGAATTAGGTTGTAATTATGATCGCAACCGTAGTAACTACGAGTATGTACTTACAGAATAATAATCATTAAAATCTTCAATCTAATACCTTAGCGTATCTTTCTTGAACAACCTACTTTAGAAAAGTATAGTAGTCGTGCTACGAAATAAGACTACGCCATAGCAAACTATTGTCATTGCTACGCCAACCGCTACGCTAGCTCCGCTACGTAGTTTTGTAGGCATTGTATTATTTTGTCTAACCGTACGCTGTAACGTTACGATTTGCCGGAGGGAAGTAAAATAACTAAGAATACAAAAGGAGTTCGGTCTTCAGCGACTCGGGCTCGGAAAAACAGGAACAGGATCAGGAAACAGGAACGGGATCAGGTAACAGGAACGGGATTAGGAAACAGGAACGGAATCAGGTTCTTCAGCTGGTATCTGGACAGGTACGGGGCTGCAGCGTCTTTAGATGACATTGGCACAGGAGCAGGCAATTCTGTTCAGGAGAGGAAATATTCTGACGTAAGATAATGACAAAGGAAAGCTAGGTGATGTTTGGGAGTGAGCAGAGTAGAGGGTGTGTGATCTTGAGTTTTCGCCGTTTCTGGAGAGTGGAGACACTGCCTCACATTTAGCAGGAGGAGTGTCTTGACTTCCCGACGTGTGAGAGAGTAATCAACAGCCGGTAGTGAGCAGCTGCTGTGACTTTCGACGCACAGCTAGTGTGCTGCTGATATCATAGGCCTCCCAGAGGCGCAGGCGAGAGGGCCAGCGGTAAAGGAGGAGAAGTCTTCAATCAAACACAATTGTTCGTTTAGAACAGTTTTTATTTATTTAATTTTTAAAATTAGACTTCACTAATGTAAAATGCGAACTAAGATTGTAAACTGAAGTTAAACTGAAATAAGATTCAAGGTCGATGGTAAAAAGCAGTGGAACTTTGGTAAACTCAAACGAAGGTGGACTTAATTGACTAAACCTTTTTCAGGTCTGATGACCGCTTTTATAAATTTTGGGCTGTCGTTCTAGAAGCTTCCAAACGACCCGACAATTTAATTAAAAATTACTTCTTGTTTGATTGTCGGACAGAATCAATAAAAACCGGCCAAGTGCGAGTGCATGTTTGTTGTATGGGAGCCCCCCTTAAATATTTATTTTATTTTAATTTAATTATTTATTTTAAAAGTGAATATATAACTAAATATTCTGTAAATATTTAAAGTGTCTACCTGTTGCCGTTATCAATATCGAGCAAAAACGAGCAAATAAATCACTTTTGTTGTATGGGAGCCCCCTTAAATATTTATTTTATTCTATTTTTTGTATTTTTGTTATAGCGGCAACACAAATACATCATCTGTGAAAATGTCAACTGCCTAGCTATCACGGTTTATGAGATACAGCCTGGTGACAGACGGACAGACAGACACACAGACGGCGGAGCCTTAGTAATAGGGTTACCGTTTTAAATGAGAACCTAGCCTTACAACACTAATTATGTAGTGTAGACCCGGTTTAATCAAGAAAGCTATAAAGTTTAGAAAAAAAAACAGACAGATGTCAATTTAATATGAAAGACGTCAAACTATAAATATTCTAATATTGTTTATTCGCTTCTCGGCCTTTTGGCTAAGATCAGAGTGTTAGTATCTGTTCTTTTTAGCTTATATTGTTTACATTATGAGAATTAATACTATATTATAATAGAGTATTTGCAAAATAGTTAAAAGGGACTAAAGATTGTTTTACAGCGTTCATTTTGTGATTTATGTTTTCGTAAGTTAATTAAGGCGGAGATTTCTTGAAAATGGTCAAAAAGGTAGTTTTTTAAAGAAGTGTATCTCTTGAACCGTAAATATTTTTTACAAAACAGAAACAGCATGATAATTTTCAAGTCTTTTGTGCATTCGTTGATGGAACTCAAAACGTAATTAAACATAATTTATTACATCAAAAAAATCTTCAAAGACAACTCTTAATTATTTTTAAAAGTAGTTTATCCTTTCGTTAACAGTTTTAATTATAATTAAAAGTACACAATAAAATTGCAAATGCCAAACTGCATCCAGTGATGGATTATTTTTTATTAATTAGTTAATATCTAATTTTATACGATTTTATTTTATTTTTTACGCCATACGTTGTGTCATCGCGCATCTCTTTCTTTTGTATGCAATTTGACAATGACAGCGGTTTACCTGTTGTCAGCCCCTTAAACCTACAAGATTTACAACCTTGTACTATTTTATGTGCCACATGTTAGTTAGAATATTGTGAAATTTACACGTTTGCTCTTTAATGAGTCCGAGGATGCCCAACAGGTGAGCTCTTGGGCATCCTCGCACTCATTAAAGAGGGTAATGTTTGCAAGTATCGGTTTTCCACTTTATAGCATAAATCAATGTTGAAATTAGTTTATACTGAAATATTAATGTTCAGAATAGGTTTATGTGGAATTAGACTGCTGGGATAAGTATTTAAAATTTGTCAAAACATCAATATTTGTAATTGGAAACAAATTGTAGATTCACTAGAGATAAGATCAAGAATGCTGCTAGCGAAATTTACTAGAAATCTGAAACGGATAGTAGTAAGACCTCAGATGAAAACTTTGGAATCAGGAACATTTAACACAGCATAGTAGTGACACAGAAAAGAGTCGAGAAAGACCTGACCCAACCAACCCAGGTTGGCTGACCTGAGCCAACATGGCGGTGATGCTGTTAAAATATTCCTATAGATAAATATCACCCGTCTCTCCACTATTCCAATGCTTGCTCAAGGATGCATACCCGGTAGTGTTGCCCAAATGCAAGAACAAGACGAGACTTAGCCAGTCTTGGTCTTGGTCTTGCGCCAATACACCTGGTCTTGGTCTTGGTCTTGGTCTTGCGCTCCCAGTCTTGGTCTTGGTCTTGGTCTTGCAGCAAGAGTCTTGCAAGTCTTGCAATTACCTATTAGTCTATTACTATTTATTAAAGTTTACTTTAAATCTTAGAAAAACGTATTAGAATTGGAACATTGTGAGCTTGAATTAACATAGCCATAGTAAAGATCAAGCAGATTAATAAATAACTGAAGATTTGATAAGAAATTCGAAAAATCAACTGACCTATATGTCGTTTTCCATGGAAGTAACTGTTTCTTAATAAACATTTATGATTTATAAGCTTTGATTTATAACCTAATCATAATACTACTTGCGTGATCAGTATAATGTATTCATTTTCATTCTAAGCACTCTGAAACTTATTTATTCTTTGGAACACCTGTAGGTACTCTTAAAAAAATTCGAAATTATTTTGCATGAGTATACCTACGCCCTATGGCGGCAATCAAATAGTGTCACAAATGTTATGATTTCGGCGTGGCGGCAACGATTGTTTTAGATTTCAAAAGAAGCCGCCGGCGCGTGTATCATAACCATGTACTTCCGAAAAGCGGCAAATTTCTTTGAGAAGTAAGTACAAAACCTTTGATGCCGCATTATCAAAGTGCCGATGGTTAAAACATAACTATGCATGCACTCAGTTTGATTTTAATAGATATTTTTTTATTCGCTATGTTTATGGTATTAGTCGTAATGCGCATAGGTCCAGTTTTTCATATTCTTTGATACAGTTTTTTGCGTCTCATAGAATTCCTAAGCGTACCTACCTATACACCGAACTGTTACACCTAACTACTCAGTGAAATAGCGCTAAGTCCTAGCTGCAAGACGCAAGAGTCTTGCAGGCTATGTCTTGTTCTTGCTCAAGTCTTGCACGGTCAGTCTTGGTCTTGGTCTTGCTAAAAATACGCGGTCTTGTTCTTGGTCTTGGTCTTGCAAAAACGCAAGAACAAGACCAAGACTGCAAGACCAAGACTGAATTTGGGCAACACTAATACCCGGTATGGCGCTAAAAATCATTCCATATCCCAAGGGCACGTCTTCCCTATTACCATTATCGCGGCCCCTGGTCTACTCTTTGATTTACAATTATCTCTGTAGTCCCATGAAACATGAGTCTCCAGGGTTTAGTGTGAATCTTTGTGTTCATTCGAATAATCGAGTCTGGTTTAACCACGCTGGGGTCGGTGCTTTTCATTAATTCATCCATTGGAAACAAATTGTAGATTCACATTACTTTTCTGTCATTGGCTGCACGCGAAGTTTTCATATTCAAAAGCAAAACAAGAAAATAAAGTGTATATAAATATAGTTAAGTTTTGTGTCCCGTAAAAAGTAGTAGTGACATTAAGAGATCTTTTGAACTTTGATGCCTTTTCTTTAGCTGAAAGTACTGAAAATACACTTAGTCTGATTCTAGTCGGTACTTGACACGATATCGACTTAACGCAAATCAAATATCAAATAAACCAATTTACAGGAACTTTTGAATTGTTAAGGGGCGGTCAGTCAGAAAGATGAAGCTAGTGCCCCTTCAGATTTTATAAAGCACACCCTTGTTCCTTAAAGAATTTATTTCAATTAAACGATTTATAGGGACTATTGAATTGTCAAAGAGTCGGTCTGTTATTCAGAAAGTTGAAGCTAGTTAAACTCCACGGACACTCTTTTATCCTATTGCCTTACTTTCTCCAGACCCTGTAACAGCTAGTTCTAATATAACTTATAACTAGTTCTTTCATCCTAACTACCCACCAAACTTTTATATGATGGATTGCCCTACCCCAATATACGTAATATGTCCAATGGTCGTGAAAATTTCGTGTTTTTGCCCAACACTCGTTGTCAGCGGACTTGCTAAATGGGCCAAAATTTTGGTTTTCACTCGCTTTGTTTTTGTGAAAGAGATTTATTGTGTTAGTATGGCCGCCAGAAATTGTACATTGTTGTTTTTGATCTGAAACATCTATTGGCGTGCCTTGGGGGTAAGACCGACTTGTATGCCGTGACGGCAACCAGCATGACGCTCTCTTATGCTGCCATGCACCCCCTCCGCCGCACTTTTCGATGTTTCACATCGCCTCTCTGCGTCTCGTGACGGCCACATATTTTTTTGTTTGTTGTACTTTTATATTGGGATCAATGAGTGAGATACAGACGTGGTGATGCTTGCATGTGAAATTCTTACATTGTGTTACAATGTTTTATATTCTTTAAAAATGTGTTTTTCAAAATATGCCTCAGTTTCAATACCTGCCTTGGATAAAAAAGATACCTGTTTTTATAAAGAAGGTGCAAATGCAATAAAGCACAATTATAATTATGTTTCCTTGTATATTTTTTTTCGAAACGTAAACATTATGGAAGGTGAAACCGTAATTTTGAAACAATAATTATTTTCCCCGCACTTGGTATCCAAATATTGCCGTATTATTTTCTCAGTAATACGCAGTATCCTATGTTCATATATTTGTTTAATTTTCCTTTCACGTCGGCTATGTGGTAAAATACACGCGGTAATTAAGAACGCTGTATTTACTTTACTTTACATTATTTACTCTTAAATAAAAGCGTTTTATTCGGTTTTAATTCAAAACAACACAATTATTGGCTCACCGCGCCTGAAATTATCTGATACAACGGGCGAACAAAATGAAATGATACGTCGGGTATTCGCATTTCAATATGTCTGATGATGAATGAAAACGTTTATGAAAGCGTGCTTTTTAAATTTCAGTTTTTAAAACGTAAATTTAGAAACCTTATTTCAGTTTTTATAACCTAAATACTATATAGAGTACGTATTCCTGTAGATACAGATTTCTTTGACTCACGAAACGACGCGCGCTTTACTCATGGTAACCAAGTGTACACACGCTGTGAATGTGTTCGTGAAGATGAGTAGCGTCAGCACACAGATTTAGAGTGGGCGAGACACCGCATGTGCATTAGATATAGATAGTATATTAAAACCGATATTATAACATCTTTTTTATACCTACGATGACGTCACCCCAGCCATTTATTATTTATTTATTTATTTAGTGATGTGCTCAACGTAAACAGAATCATTGCAATCGCTTTAATTTAAAAAAAAAACGATTTTAAAATTCCAAAAAAAAAAAGATAAAGAAAAGTACAAAAGATATTAGCAGCGAAAAGAGAAGCCAGTCAAGCAAGATATGCGACGATGAAGTCTGAGCCTAATACAAGGGATATGCTGAAAAATTATAATAAATAGAATTGTCGGATATGCTGTTTCACATAATCGTCTGCACTTTTTGGCTATTACAAAATCATCATTTTTAAAATGTATAGACCCAATTGTACTATATTTTGAAGGAAACCAGTCTATTTTACCCTTCGCGTCAATCCATTTTTCTCTACAAACGGGATCACGCGGAAACCTGAAACATGAAATTCAAATTCAAAAGACTTATATTCCAAAATCGCATTATTTATTCCGAAAGTCATATGCAATTCTCATAACTTTTCCAATTTGTCAATATTGATTTTCGATTAATCAAATCGATTTAAAAGTAAAAAGTAGTACATCACTAGTCCTACCATTTGACAGAAAAAGAATAAAAGCGTCTGTACCACGAAACTTACACTGTTTCTGTCGTTTGCATTTCATTGCGTATAGACAAAGCGTCCAATGATGGTCCCTCAGAGCAATACCAGCAATGTGAAATTATCGTCGGCGAATAGTATGCATTTATGTTGTGATTTATCTATGATTGAATTTTGATTGCGCTTATTACCTCAAGTAACAAAGTCAAACCCAAAAATGGTCCTCAACTCCTCATACAACCGTTGATCACTGACGCGCGAACACGAGCTGCCGCGGTGAGAGGCAAGATAATTAAACATTAACCAGATTACTCTGCCCAATGAACATTTCGATATGTTTCCGATAGCTCTTTGAGAGCAAACGTAGGCAATCAAGTAATGGAACGTAATCATGACGTGGTTTGTGAATGGTATTGTCTATTGTGGCGGGAATAAGCTGGGTATGTAAGCAAACTGCTGTAATATACAGGAACAGTAATCTTAATTAATTTGTTTTAGGTTCGTTCCTATGGTCATTAACATCGTCATTGACAGCCTTTTTCGACTCATTAGTACTCAGTGAAAAAGGATGTGTGTGTTGAGGATTATAGACCTCCTCCCTCTTGTGCCATGCTTCCATGGTATATGCGAGTCTTATTCAGATCTTCCTCGCGATCTTTTATAGGTTGTCTACTAATCTATCTGGCTGTTGTAATCGTTTCAGCCGAAAGACGGCCTCTGCTGGACATAGGCGTCCCCTAAAAGTAGTTAGGGTTGCCATAATCACCACGCATGGCAGGCGGGTTTGCGGTCGCAGTATGGTGTTAAAATGCATAGAGAACGCTGCTGCCCATTCTCTAGTAAGTCTCCTCTAGTAAGCTGTTGTAATACTACGTTCTAATCTGTTCTAAGTGTGTTTGAATACGACATCCAATAAAGTAAAATTGAGTTCCAATTTTGTCTATGATGTTGGTTATCAAAAAACTATTCGTGTCTATTAGCGACGACGCGTTTAAGTTACTTTCCAGGTTTCGCAGGATAACATTGAATACTAACTACCTGACCCCGTGTCCTAACCAAAGGGTTCGGTCGCTCGAATATGCGTTCGTTGCGTTCATAATAATATGTCACTCATTTGTTCTAAAAACCGAAACAGAGGGCGCCCCTCTGTCGGTGCGACGATGCATTAGGGTTCGCCCAACAAAATGAACGCTACAGTCGCGTGTCCTATTGGACGGGTTGTTAGGTAGTTTAGCATATTTGCTAAACTGGTTTTCTGGGAACATTGCCATTTAAGGCCCAAACTTCTTATCTTTATTTGAGTTAAAAACACAATGGTTTCAGATCATTGACGCCAGTAGCACACCTCCGCCGCGAAACCATCACAGCGAAACCGCAGTAGTTAAATTGTACTGGTTCGCGTCATATTCCGCTACTCGAATCGGATGCGAGAATAATAGTTACTTGTAAGTGGGCACGCCCTTTATGCCTGATGGCTTTTATTTGGGTATTAAGTTCTGTTTTTAGTTTTAATTTTTTATCTCTGCTTGAGTATAATTTTAACATAATAATATGGCAAATAATTTAATTTAATGGTTTGTGTTTCGTAATGTAAAATTATTTTACATACTATTGTAGAGAATCTAACTGAACAGACAGCTGTGCTGTCGGGGAGTTTGTTGCGCCACTTCTTCTGCCCGGCTAAAGCACTAGGAAGTGGTGAAGGGCGGGCGTTTTTGGGGAACTGTCTGTGGTCGTCGGTGACGTTAACACCGAAGAGACTTTGAAGGCTGTGATAGGCTGGCAGCTTCCTGCTACTAGTAACACCAGGCATGTATTTGATCGAACCTTTGGCTCCTTTGGTTTTCTCCAAAATATTAATGAATACTCTAATATAATGAATGCGCCTCTTTTTGGGAACCTCAAATAATTCCTATTTTGGTATCCTAAAAATACTAAATAGCCAAGTAACTGCGATGAACTTGAATGTAGCGCTCGCTCGGCTCGCGCGTGTTTGGTCACAGTTCTAACTTACCTAAACCGTTCGGTCGGGGTACCGTAGCTTAATTACTGCCACCAACTGTGAGAAAAACACCAGAAAGTTGAAAAGAGTTTAATTTTTATTTTAAAGCGTCCATCATTAGAAACCCAAAATCCAATTTTAAATGTCCATTAATTTAAAAAAAGCGTACATCATTAGAAGGTCAATACGTTTTTAGATGATCAACTAAATATTTCCCTTAATAATAGGTAAATTCGTTGAAGGACAATCTGCCTAATGTAATGTAATTTCTGACAGAGGATGGTGGACCTTAGAAACAAACTAAAATTAACTCGGCTTTAATTAAGTTTACATTAACAGCTGAACGTTTGTTGAACTTTAAACAACCATTGCGCTTTGTTTAAGTAATTAGCTAATGTTACTTTATGTTATCCCCATACAATGAACCAAGCCAAAATGATTACATTCACAACAACAATTAGTAAGAAGGCTTATAGCATTGTTAACGCCCTTTCATCTGTATCAAACCTAACCGCGGCCTGAAAGTTCAATGTTTGTAAGGTATATTCAAATCCTTGTTTCCAATTGATTTTATTCCACTTAAACATAATATTGTAGCGGCACTGACATCGCTACATGTGAACTACGCATCACACTGACGTCACGCAAATCCTGCATCGCGCAAGCAGAGTTTACCGTGCAACTAGAATATATTATATACAACGTCCAGACATCATCCGTCAGCCAGTTGCCCACCAGACACAACACCCGTCTAGTCGGAGGATCCTCCCTTTTCTATGGTGGATGAGTGAACTTTACACCCTATTCCTCATACCACCTTATCAACTTAGTGTAAATTATTATGATTTTAGAATGACAATGAGTACCTACCTACTATTGAAAAAGTAATATAACAATTTGAAGTGTTAGCGCAAACTGAACTGTTTGTGTTGGTAATAAAGTTATTTTTCCAAAAAAAATTCTTTGTTTATGTTTTTGGAAACTAAATTGCGAACGTAGATTACATAAATAGTTATTCTCAGTTCACCTAATTTGAATCAACGAACTTCAGAAGTGTTTGGACTTCAAATGTCAATGAATTCTGTTTGATCGCTGAATGGACTGATTTGATGTTGAATTAGCATTAAGTAAACAATTGATTAGAAAAGAATTGTGTTGGTTTGACCTTAATATTATTTTTTGGGTGGGTAAAAATGAATTGCTGTAATCGTGATTTTGTTTTAGGGTTCCGTACCTCAAAAGGAAAAAACGGAACCCTTATAGGATCACTCGTGTGTCTGTCTGTCTGTCTGCCCGTCTGTCACAGCCGATTTGCTTCGAATCTGCTGGACCAATTAAGTTGAAATTTGGTACACTTATGGACTTCTGTGACCCAAACACGGACGTGTAACGTAAATAAATGAGTTTTGAACATGATGTTTTTTTAAATTGTCTATGTTTTAATAATAGACAATTAAAAAAAAAAAAGTTTTGCAATCTCTACCATGCGACTTAATAAAAATGAGAGGGCTTATTATCAGGTTTTGTTTTTTTTATCATTTTAAAATTAATACTTTTAAAACTATTTACGAAAATAGATAAATATTGACCATTCCCACCCTTATCTCCGAAACTACTGAGCCTAAAATGTTGAAAAAAATACAGAAAATAGTTCTTTACTTACTATTACAGGAAAACCTATGAGAAGTCTATGATCTTAAAATAACATGGTAAATCTCGCAATATTCTGCGTACAAACTTAAATTTGCAGTTGGAATGTATGAGGGAACATGTTTTTCAACTACAATGTTAAGTTTGTTCTTAGGATAATGAATACCCACAACGGATCCCTTCATTGTGCGTGGTCCGACACGCACATGGCCGGTTTTCTTGAATGTGTAATTTCGGGTAGTGCTCTGAAAGGTAGCTATCTAGAAACTGCTTTGTCAAAGTCAAAGTCATGTCAGTGTCAGCGAAAATAAACCGTTGTTAAGTTGTCTAATCGTTTTATCACTACGAGGTTTGCAATACCATATTGTACAATTAGGCATTATACTTCGAAAATAATTTTCTTTTGGGAGACATGAATGCGAATTGCGACTTGACATACAGGCGTACCACACAAGACTGAGCGACTTTTGCCCACTAGGACAAATGTATCGTATTACGATTTTGTTCGCTATGTTAGTTATGTTATGTTATTCTAGTCTATTGTTAAGTAAATAATTTAATGTCTTTGGTCAAAGTCGAATGTTTTATTTCAAGTAGGCACTTTTGAACTTCAAAATTATCAAAAAACTAGAATTGATTCTAGTTGCCCCTTTCAAAAGGTAGTTTTTTATGGAGAAGAATGGGCAAGAAAATCCACCGTTACTCTTTTAAAGATTTTCTTTGTTAGGATGTATTAGTTTTTTCAACCGGCAGCTTTATGATTCCCTACTGTTTTATCGGTTAAGGACGCTATCACATTTTGAACTCGCTCGAGTTTAGGTATCTGAATCGCAACACAACAACATTACGCGCACGCACACATTGAAACCGCTGACCGCTCGATTTTTTACGTAACTTAACTAATCTTGGTACTTGAAGATATATTTTTTTTAATTTTACTGGTTTTGATTGAATAAAGTTAATTGTAAGTTTGCAATCGAATTTTAGTAGCTGTGGCTAAGTACTATCTGCGTGATATCATATATGATAGTCATGCTCACTTAAATGTCTCGCTGATGGTGGCGCGTGTGTTGGATCATTCGGTTCCCTACAAAGTGGTTGAGCTGGATGGTGCTGATCCACGCGTCATGTTCGTGAACGGGCGCTGTCAGTTGAGGCTGGTCATCTCTTAACTGCTAGGGCTTATTTTGTAATCTTTTAATCTTATATTTTAAATTGTTTTTTTTTAAATATATTTATTTTTGTTTTTACATTGTTCTCACATATAGAAGCGACAAAAATAATGTACCCAGGATTTTGTAATATCTTGATTTAAAAGAGTGTCCTTGGAGTTTCTTGCCTGTTCTTCTCCATAGAGATCTACGTTTTGGAATGGGCAAATAGCTTCCACTTTCTGACTAACTGACCGACATCATCTTTGACATTTCAAAAGTGCCTGTAAATGGTTTATTTGAAATAAATGCTTTGAGTTTGAGTTTGATAATTATGTTTTTAGTATTTTTAAAATTCATCAGCCATCAGGTACTTGTAAATATTATTTTTGCTGGCAAATGTTGGAGCATTACATAATCAAATACTAGCCTGGGAGTTTATCGTAGACTTTTGAAACTGTACTTTGAAAACAGTATTTTATTTACAGAGATATAAAAATTAAAACCAAGGTAGGTAGTAAAAAGTATATTTTCATTTCATGTTTCAAAGAAGTTCAAATTTAGAATGAAGGCCAGCTCTTCCTAGGGTTCCGTATCCGAAGGGTCCAAGCGGAGCACTATTGTTGTCACTCACGTCTATCACACAGGTTTTACAACCAAACGGTTGATGAAGCTATAGTCTTTAAATTTTTACAGTATAAGCATCTTGTTAACCTTTGTTTTTTCTTTATTCATGATGAGATACTTCACGCCGCAATCAAAAAGAGGAGTGTGGCTACCTACAAGGATTAGCTGTTCAAAAAGGAAATCCATCTCGATTATTTTTGTGCTTTTTGGCTTATATTCTCTTATTGCGCATTCTTGATCCTGAAAATAAAAAACCGGTCAAGAGCGAGTCGGACTCGCGCACCGAGGGTTCCGTACGTATATATGATGTTGATGATTTCTGAAAAACTGTGCTATTTAGAGACATCGTTTTATTTTTCCTGTAGGTAATCTTTACATAATCTTCTATCACACAGAATAATTTCAGATTTTTATCTATGCAAACTTTGGAGATAAGGGGAACGGTATTTTTTTTTACATTTTGCACCAAAAGACGGAAACCACGCTGCCTAAAAAAAAGAAGATTTTTGAGAAGGTGCAAACAGCGCTCTTTCATACGATACCCCACATGCCCTAGTAGCTCCATTTCAAATTTTTAAGACCCCGTTCAGTCCGTTTTGCAAAAAAGGTACATTTTTTTTAATTTCTTGTTTGCAAAATAATTGGGCAAACGTCATCTAAAACTATTCTAAATTTCAAGTTGGTAGCATTAGTAGTTCTTGAGATATCCAGGTGCGACAGACAGACAGACTTAGTCTCACCATAAGGGTTCTTTTTTACCATTTTGGTACGGAACCCTAAAAAGACAACATTAGTAAGTACCTAAGGTAAATCAAATAAAGCAAATTACCAACAGACGTATATCAACGTCTGTAACAAAACTCCAGAGTAGATTTGTGATTTCTGAATGAAAATACAGTCTCATTACTTTTGTTTACTGCTACGTGTACGGTTTTTTTGTCCTTTATCCAAATTTCTGAATTCGTGGCATCTGTAATAACAAATGTAAATATTTTAGCAATGCACACCACAATCAAAAACCATACTTGGTGTCGAAAGTTATAACCATCTACTATTCTGGATTTATGAATTGACAACTTAGTCGATTTATCACCAAAATGTACATCCGCCATCATGAATCAAAAGTTGGATGGTATATTTGTAAACACCACCTTCAACAATTGATAACAAACCTCCACAATTGCTAACAATGTCGAATTTTTATTTAAAAAAATACACCCGCCATCTTGGATAAAAAAAAATATGGAATACGTAATCACCACCCCCAAAACCCCCAAATTGACTATGTACCGAATATCTCAAAAAAAAATATTTCCGCCATTTGATTAAAGATAATATAATTATTTACACAATGTTTATCCGTAATCTACAACCATGATTCATACAAAAATTTTGAACTATGTATTTATTTTTAAAACAAATTCCAATAATCGTACTTACTTTTATTTCGGTCCGAAAAAGTATCAACTTCGTCCTCCCACAGTATACAATACAGCACACACTTCTGTACGTAAATATTTTTTTGCGAAAAATCGATACACCGGTGCTTCCACGAGCGCGTCTGAGCGCGGAATGACGAACCGCGAGTAGAAAATGTATGGAGAAATTTGAAGGCGCTTCTTATTTTGATCATAAATAAAAAAGTTATTTATTTACTTACAAAATATTTAGTTGACCGTATAGAGGACTATATAAACAATAGTTTGTTATTATTTTTATGTATAACTATGCAGTGGATTTAGCTATATGGGTTCCTATTCAGACCTATATTTTTTTCATTTGTTGGTTTTATTGTGATTGTTAAAACGTATTTTCGTGAAAAATTTGTATGGGGCTATACAATTGTTATGGGCCCATTCTGGAGATGAATATTTTATCTTTAATTTAAGACAATGATATCCTTGCAGTTGTGATTCCTAATTCGTTAATACGGTACCTGAAAAGCACTGATATTTGAGGAAAAATGTGATAGCGTCCTTAAGGCAGCCACAAAAAGTCTGAAAAGAAACCTATTTTCTTATTAATTAATATTAAAAGGAAGACAGAAGTTAACATTAATTTCGCCTTGTTGTATTAATCACACTCACACCAATATTATAAAGGCGAAAGTTTGTGAGTGTGTGTGTGTGTTTGTTACTTCTTCATGCTCAAACGGCTGGAACAATTTTGATAAAGTTTTGTATGGAGGTAGCCGACACCCTGGATTAAGACATAGGCTACTTTTTATTCCGATATTCCCACGGGATCGAAACTTACGCGGGTGAAACCGCGGGGCGCAGCTAGTACAAAATAAAATACTTCGAACCTATCCGCACAAAAATATCTGGGTAAGCTATCAAGCGACCAAGGAGTTTAGGAACGGCAAGGAAAAGAGCATCCAAGGAAAGCCACGAACACAATGGATGACCTAATTACTAAGTTCATGTTGTGCTTGTACTGGGAACCTGCTTTGTGAATGCACCGACATTATATCGGGAGTTGTCAAGGCTAATTTATTTTAATTGAAGACAGTCTTAAAGTTTCTTGTTTTACATGCTATTGAGTGCATCGGGGGTTAGTAAAAAATTCTAATATGCACGCTCAAATCCTATGATCTTTTTTTTTTTTTTTTGTATTAAGTAAAATAATAGCAACAGACTAATCAAATTCTGAAACTCTGATGAAATACTGAAATTCTGATCAAATTCTGAAATTCTAATCAAATTCTGAAATTCATAATAGTTCTTAGAATGCCAGCATTCGATGAGTTTCTGCAGTCGCATACCAATGGATGCTTCTCGATATATACTCTCCCGCCTTTCAAATGGAAGACTACACTAGGCGTTAATTACCATAATGAGCCGCAGGTGTGTTTTAATTTCAATTTAACATCTTGCTATCTTTCTGAAAATCTGTATTCATTACAGAGTTCACGCAGCCTTCAGTTTAGGGTTCCGTAGTCAAACGGCAATAACGAAACCGTGATGTTTATGAATGTTTATAAGTTTCCAATGTCATCTCGCTGTTAGTGGGAAGATTGTTTCTTGTTTGAACAAATACTAGCTTTTACCCGCGGCTTCGCCCTCGTGGTTGTCGGAAAATATCCAATCCAATATATTGTAAACATGTATGAATGCTAAACTATATTAAAATGAAAAATATACCAGGTGATAACAGATTATCACCTGGTATATTTACTTCGTGGTTATCACTAAATGATTGTGCTGAATTTTCCATTATTTTCCCCGTTACTACATAGTGTAAATTACTTACTAGTAAATAGGTACGAGTACACACAATCATAAATTACATTCCAAACCATTGACCATCTTAGCTTATCTTCCACAATGAATGGTCGGACTTCAAGGCAGCATTATCTTCGCCAGTCTTCCTCAAACTTGTGCCAGAGAGAACGTTCCGAATACTATCAGACAGCAACTAGTTTGTAAGACATGTTCCACATGTTATTACTGGAGAAACTTTGACTCGTAAGTCAGACAAGTAGGGAGGTACGTCTATTTGCGTTTACCTCGCGAAGTTGTAATTTAAAATGTAGGATCAAGATTTTTCGTGATGTTTTATTTTTTATTTTTGTTTTGATCCATCCAAAGGTCGTCTGTAAAAGATCGTTTTTAGCGATAAGACCGCCCATTGTGTCACCCTATGTAAAACTAAAACATTTATATCTGTTACTTTTATGGTGTAGGTCATGGACCTATAAAAAAACTCGGACGGAATCTCGTTAACAGAAAACTGTGTCACTCAAAGTCAGTCAGCTCGCTGTACGTATAGGCCGGCACGCACACATTCACAGCATACTCACACATTACGCGTGCAAACGTCAACACAGTCGACACGTCCTACGCGGCAAAAAAGTATTGAAATACAGCATGTCTTGTGTGGTGAAATGTTGTAAAAACCGTAGCGATCGAAAGAAAAAAAATCCAGGAATCACGTTTCATAAGTAAATGAATAATTCAACAACTTAGTTCCCAATTTTATAGATTACAATCAATTTTCATTCACTAGAACAAAAAAAATCATCACAAGGCCAGTGTTGTCAATATTCACGTGTGCAAATTACCCTAAATATATGGGAAATTTATGTTTCATTTAATTGATTCAACTTATTTAGGTTATTTATTACTAGTTATTTTATATTCTTCTTATTAGATTTCCTAAAGAAAATGAAGTATGGAGAAATTATTGGATTAAAAAAAAACGAAATTGTAACTGCCAAAATGACTGGATTAAAAAAAAACATACTCAGCATTTGGGATGTTATACAATAGGTACAGCAAATATTTTTTACAATTAAAATATTTTCAATTATTAACTATGTTGTTAATTGCACATATTTTCATAGGGAGATTTGGTTCTTACCATTAACTTGTTAAAATAGCACGGTATAATTCTGCCGACATTTCCAAGAAACTTGTCTCGCGACCTGTATTTGTCTTAAAATAAAAAAATAATATATGGGTAAATTTGGCTAACATGGCAACCCTAAATTCACTCACACATAGGACCGTCGCCGCCATTACGGGACACAGTTTTGTCTTAGCGGGAGTTCCGTCCGAGTTTTTTTATAGGTCCATGGGTGTAGGTACATAATAAAGAGTATTCCATTCAATTCTATTTTATTGTTACTAATTTTAACATTTCTACCGTATCTTGTTTTTCAAGAGAACTCTTGAAAGAAACACAGATTTTATAAGCACGTTCGGAGAAAGCTATTGATCACTTAATACGTAGGTGTTTCTCTGACGAGGTTTGGTGTCAAAAAGGCAATGACAAAGTTTTATTTACAAAGTAAATAACAGTATTTATATCACGGACATACCTAATTATTATTTATGAGACACGTTTTTGTATTGTCACGTGTTTTGCGACTGTCGGCTATCGTAAAACGCGATTCGGTGGAGACATCAAATAATGTTTCGAGCTACCAATTCCCTTTATTCTACTACCAAAAATAAGTGCCCCCAATTCTCTGTCTCGCAATCACTGTCCATTCCAAGATCGCAATAAGCAATAAGGCCGCCCATTGTATGTTTTGTGGTCTTAAATTATTTTCTGGTGTACATTCGCCATGTTATATCAAACTGTCAAATTTCTCCAAATGATTTTAAACCTTAAAATGTTGATTGATAAGTTCAAAATCGAATGAGAAAATTGACTAGACTGTAGAATAAAGTGTTTTAAATAAAATAAATAAATTCCCTAACAAAGTCGATAGCAACACAACAACTATTTTTTTTTTTTCTATTTTGCACAACATTCGCTAAGGAGACTGTCTTTATCAGAAATCAATTTGTTCTCTACTCGAACATTCCTTAATTACAGAGAGTCTCATTGACTACTGAAAACAATTTATTCCATCGTTGATTCGACCTACATAATATAAAGCTTTTAATTAAACTGCGTCTATGCCAATGAATATTTAAATTTTGTTTCAATCACGATGTGTTTTCACGAGGGATTTAAACTTTTGGGTGTGATTGTAGGGTAGGCGAAGTTTTGTTCGATGGGTAGTTGGGATTTATTGTAGTGGATGGTCACTGATCTATGTAAGGCTACGACCGTGGTAAGTGTACCTTTACTTAGGTGCTCTTTGAAGTCCTTATGTGTGCTTGCTATTGGTTTTTATTTAGTTACGATGCCGAATTTTTGTTGTCAGTCGTTTTACACATTATGGTAGCCCTAATTATAATCTAAACTTTACCATAAAATAGTACAGACTCTCCCACACTATTCACCCTACAAAAAAAACTTATTAGAATTTTAGTCAATATTGAACAAACGGATAGCTGTAAGCCCCACTTCCAGGAACAAAAAAATTGAACCCTACCGTGCCTTTACATCTTTGAAATCTGTAAATTTGTACGTAGATATCCAAAATTCTACACAAAAAGAGAAGACATACAAACTAAAATAACTTTGAGACATAAAAATAGATTAAACATACCTACATCCCGATTAAAAATGCACTCCTCAAGTACCTATGTCATGTCGATAAGAATTTATAATAAGTTACCGGAAGAAATATGAAATATAAATAAGTACAACATCTTTATTAATAAATTAAAAACATTTCTATTAAACAAAAGCTATTATAATATGAACGAATACTTGAATGAAAGATTATAATTGTAATAAATACATAATGTGTAATTTTATCAAGAATTTATTTAATTGAACATAACATGACTACTAAATACACAATTTGTCTTAAATTGTGATACAATACAATGTGAAACTTATCTTTTTATTAATAACTTGTAAACTAAAAATATGATCTCTCTTTAATTGTTTGTAATAATATTACCTAAATAATATAATTTTATCGAAACTTATTATTATTAAGAAAATAGTTACCTACTTTCCATTATTAGAATTTTATGTTATTTACTTATAGGCGAATATCATTATTGTTTTCATGTAGGTATAGTTTTTTTTTTATACTTTATTTTAGTTCTGATTTTGTTAATTTTATTATGACGTTTTAAATTTTATTTTGATTTTTTAATTTTATTTTGATGTTAGCTATGTATCTAACATAATTTTATGCTGTGCCCTGACAGGGTCTACAACGGCTCTTAGCTCTAAGCCTTTTGTTAACATCTTGTTTTAACCTTGTGGAACGCAAATAAATGAATATGAATAGGATTTTGATTACATAATCCTAACTATTATAAATGCGAATGAGTTTATTTGTTTGTTATGCTTTCACGCTAAAACGGCTAAAGGGATTTCGATAAAATTTGGCAAATGGGTAGACCGTAAGATAGGTTAGGACATAAAATACTTCTAATCCCAATATTCCCACGCGATCGAGACTTATGGGGGTGAAACCGCGGGGCGCAGCTAGTTAATCATAAAGATCTAATAAAACATGACATAAAAACACTACGGGTCTAATACGTATTACAGAAATACTTAATTAAGTTTTAATATAAACTTATCGATACTAGGAACCCTGAAACACGTCATAACAAAACAAAATAATACAACATGGAACAACAGTGTATCCGATGTTTTCCGCCTGCTAACTTCTATTTGTTCGGTACTCGTTGCTTTTTGTATACAAAGTTATTATGTTCTGACTTTGTAGAAATTCTGTGTTAAAATGAAAATTAAATATTTTACTGTGTGTTTTATACGTGAAAGAATCCATCACCGCTTTTTGTGTGTACCGGAAAAGGGGTACAGAATGGGCTCCATATTATAAAACGCTTTGTTCAGCAATAAATTTGTTTCCTATTATAAAAAAAAAAAATCCTAATATTAAAAGGTCTTTGGTTCTTTTGATATAATTTATACCCAGTTATTGGAAGGTATTTTCGGTTGTGGACGATTCCTTTTTTAGACTGACGCAGAAACTTTCTTGTTAATTAAAAATACTTTTAATTACTTTAAAAAAAGGCTAGGCATATTAAATGTTTTGAGTTTTTTTGAAAAAAAATTTTATTAAATTTTTTGCACCAAATAATCTTTACGTAGTTTATGCCAATGGAGATAATAATAATGAATAAATTGCAGATTGTAGATAATAAATTCATCTGATAATATCACTACATCAGAACAGAGTAATGACATAATTCTGAACTAATAATGGGGCATTATATTGGTATTTACATTATATTGGCTGCAGAGACACCCGCAGTAGTTTATGAGTGAAATATTGCCAAGAATATTTGGCTCGTTTGTTACATAAATACATAACACAATGACATATACGCGCAAACTGTTACAATGAACTCAGTACATGATTAACACGTGTCACGGTTGGCGCAGTGGTTAAGCGATTGACTGCTGCGCTGCGTGTCGCAGGTTCGATTCCCGCACGGAACAAATATTTGTATGACCTGTAAGTAGTTGCTCCGGGTCTGGTTGTTTGTGTATGTGAGTTTAAATGTTTGTAAACGCACCCACGATACAGGAGAAATTTCTAGAGTGGGGCAACGTTTTTTAAAAAAAGAAAGAAAGAGAGAAAGAACTTACAACGCTAGACATAGGTACTAGGCGTTGAAAGATTACGTCGGTTATTACAAAAAACGGCCAAGAGCATGTCGGACCACGCACAATGAAGGATTCCGTAGTTGGGATGAATTTATCCCAAAAGCAAACTTAACATTGTAGTTGAAAAAAAATAGTCTCCCATACATCGATATACGCCACGGTCAATTCTCCAACTGGAAATGTAAGTTGGTCGACTATTATTTGTTAACTTTTAAAGTCTACTTAGCTTAGTTTTCCTTTTAATTTCGTTAAGTAAGAACAACTGCCATGATTTTTTTCACATGTGCTTAAATAACCATTTAGGTGGCAGTGGGAGACACTTCCTGCCAGGGTTGCGACTTTGTCCGTAAGGGATATCGTGGCTCTGGCACGCAGGCATCTGAAGAAACACGGGTGGGTTTTTTTTTTCATTAAAAGTCTGACACGCCCTCCGCCCAGAGCGGGAGAAGTTATTTGATAATTTACCAACCCAAAAAAAAACCGGCCAAGTGCGAGTCGGACTCGCGCACGGAGGGTTCCGTACCATTATCGATAAAAACGGCAAAAAAATCACGTTTGTTGTATAATAAAATCCCTTAAATATTTATTTTATTTTAATTTAATTATTTATTTTTAAAGTAAATATATAATTACATATTCTGTATATTTCAAGCGTCTACCTATTGCCGTTATCAATATCGAGTAAAAAAATCACGTTTGTTGTACGAGAGCCCCCTTAAATATTTATATTATTCTGTTTTTTAGTATTTGTTGTTATAACATATTATTAACATATATGTTACTATAGCGGCAACAGAAATACATCATCTGTCAACTGACTAACTATCACGGATCATGAGATACAGCCTGGTGACAGACGGACAGACGGACAGAAAGACAGACAGACAGACAGACAGACGGCGCAGCTTTAGTAATAGGGTTCCCGTTTTACCCTTTGGGTACGGAACCCTAAAAAGGGAGTACACTTGATTGTACCAAAAATTTGCACTTTAAAGCTTAATTTTACGCAAACAGATCCCTGAATCGACAAATGGTAGTGTAGATGAGTCATCATCTGCCTAGCCTTTTACCAAATATGTTGGGGTCGGCTTCCAGTCTAACTGGATGCAGCTGAATACCAGTATTTTACATGGAGTGACTTACTATCTGACCTCCACCACCCAGTTACTGGATAAGATGATACCCTTTGGTAAGACTGGTTGTCAGACTTTCGGGCTTCTGACGACCCGTAATAACTGTCAAAGATCTACAAATGACAGTCGGGACCAACGGTTTAACGGGCTTCCGAGTCTTGGTATGTATAGATGGTCACCCATCCATGGATCAACCGCGGCAAGTGTAGCTTAACCTGATCAATCGACCCATGTAGCTGTTATTACTTAGCCACAAGCCCGTCTCGTGGTGTAGATGAGTATACCGCATTAAGTGCAAATGTAGCTTAATGTCGTGCCAGTTTCGAAACCATAGGAATATCATGTTGTACCTACTTGCCTGATACCTGCATGTTACAGGAACTTATGGACGTTACTCATAGAATAGAATAGAATAAAATCTCGAATATTGTTCGACAAAATTTTCTGCACTCAGAGACGTCACTGCTGAAGCAGCAGTCAATGTGCCTACCTAGCTATGGTCCTAACCTAGCTTCTGGGTCAGGAAGCCGATTCCCTGCATCCCCTCTATGAACAAACAACCACCCCGGGTAGACTCAAGAGCCTGAAGAGCTTTCTTCACTGTACACAGGCAATCCAACAACAACCACCATCCATAGGGAGGAGAGACCTGTGGGGAAAAACGGAATCCGCCACCACCCGACTTCGTTCAGCCCCAGGAGCATCTGCCACCCGGACCTGACCTGTAGTGGTCTATATGGAAAGCAACCAATCGACTGTGGACTCAATTAGGCCGCTGTAAGCACAATCTAGCAAAATGGAGATATAGATCCCACCGATACCTAGTGCCAGCAAATGTGGTGCTCTTTGAGTCCTGACCAAACCGTATACTATATGTTGGAGTGTTCAAAGTGTCCATACACTTCTGAGGACCTAAAACACGCCCCGAATGCTGTGATTAGCGTGGCCACTTACTGGGCCCAACTAATTTAACAAGATAATTACCTATATTTACCATGAACTCAAAAAGAAGACTAGGTCAAAGTAATCTAGTTAATTTGACGAAAGTCGTATCATCGCTTCAAAAAAAGAGGAGACATACATACATACGTAAACTCATGCATTCATCCCATGGCGGTACGCAGAAACTACAGAACGCCAAGTGCTAGCTCCTTACTTAAGTACTCGTTTTGCTTCGTTTACGTTGATAGATCTGGGGGTTTACTGCGAACATAAATCCGAAGTATCGGCCGAATTTTCAGCCGTTTCTTGACTACGGCTAAACTAAATTTTAAAATTCAATTCAAAGGTTTCAGCTGTTTCATAACACCGTTAAATAGTAGTCGCCAGGTTATTACGTAATACGGCTACGTAAACTTAGAAGTGTCAACTGTCAACTATTAGCGTACCAAAATACCACTGAATTAGTTTACACAGCCAACTGACGTCATGACCACTGATCAATATGGCGTCCACTGCGTCTAGCGTTTTCGTCAAATTACGCGCGAAATTTGTAAATGCAAAATTTAAATGCAACTTTATGGCACATAACGATTGAATAAAAATTTTGTGAATTTTTTAGTGGTTCATTAGCACTATAGAATCTAATTGAGACACTTCAAAAATGGGCGTAATCATCACACTAATATTATAATGGCGAAAGTTTGTGAGTGTGTGTGTGTGTGTATGTTTGTTACTTCTTCACGCTCAAACGGCTGGACCAATTTTGATAAAATTTTGTATGGTGGTAGCTGACACTCTGGATTGATACATAGGCAATTTTTTATTCCGATATTCCCACGGGATCGAGACTTACGCGGGTGAAACCGCGGGGGGCAGCTAATAATGTGTCACTGACAGTACAAAATATTATTATCATTATGACAGATCGAGAACATTTTAATTGTTTTGACATTGTGTTTACTGTGTGCTAATACACGCTTGTCAATTAAGATGATGAGATGAGTGCACCTCAAAGAGATTTAAAATATAAGTAAATAATTAAATGTCTTTGGTGCACCTATTTGACATCTGCTACAACACATAACATCACGCCTTGTTTCCCCGAAGGGTTGGGCAGAGGTGTACCTATAGTACACCTATAACGTCAGTTATGTTTAAGTCCCATGTAATAGGGGGCGAGCCTATTGCCATCAACCCAGTACAAATCCAGACTCCGGGCTGCTACTGACAAATTCGAGATAGAAAAACCCAATAACACTTTGCCCAACATGGGACTCGAACCCAGAACCACATGCTAAGCAGTAGCGCTTGCTACCACTAGATCAACGTGGTATCGAGTTCTCTATCTATTATAGTTCTTGCAAATCACGAGCACACTTCATGTGACTTCAGAAGTCATAGAAATAAGGTTAAAATTGCAATGATTGACGAGAAATCGTGCCCAGATCTCGTGCCGAGATAGCCTGTCTTGGTACCCAAGATGAGATGAGATGTAGTAACAAAAATTGAAAAGACTGTGCTGAGATGGTTTGGTTATGTTGAGAGGATGAGTGAAAGGCGACTAACAAACGGTATTTATGAAGCAGAGGTGACCGAGAGGGGACGCCCTAGGAGGATATATACTGACCAAATTGGTGATTTTTTTCAGAAAGGTCAGGTGCGTAGTACACGCAACCGGCATGCGAATGACCAGGGCCGATCGCGCTATTTCTCAACGTAATTACCGTTCGAACGGAACGTTTTTGGTTTTGGTTTAGTTTTAGCTGATGTAAGAAACAGTACCGCGCTATTTTTTTAGAGCGACAAAATCTTTGGCGTTACCCAATACTGAAAGTTCGATAGATCGTTCCTCCAACGTAACTTCCAAAGTAAAGCTTAATCGTTTCCGTTGAAATGATTAGCGCGATACGAAATGTGTCTAAAGTAACGTTTTTGGTTGTGGTTTAGTTTTGGTATTAACGTACAAAATTAGCGCGATCGGCCCCCTGATGTATGACCGTAGGCGAAGCAAAAGGAGTATGTAAGGAGCGTAGCAGGTGGCGTTCTATAGTTACTGCCTACCCCCATGGGAAGGCGTGAGTTTATGTATGTATGTGTACCTAAGATTACTGCCGTAGTACTGGGTATTTGTGCAGCACCTGCAATCGACAGCCATACTTGCTCTGCTGGATTTGTGCGCCGCATTGCCTGAGTTGATGCGCTAAGGTAGCCCGCGAAAAAAAATTTTAAAATTTTCTTACGTTTTTTGCAATTTGCAGGTCAGTAACAGGTTGTATGTTGATCTAAATATGATTCGCGTCCATAACAAATATGGCTTTACAGAATTATAATCAATAGAATCAGCATTACAACTCTCTAAGTTCAAAAAATCCTACTGAATGATTATTTCAGAAATAATCTTTCAGTAGGATTTTTTGAACTGATGATGATGCTTTTTTGATTCTGTTACTGAACTGCAAATTGCAAAAAACGTAATAAAATTTGAATTTCGCGGGCTACCTTAGCGCATCGCCCTTAAGCGCTTTTTGCTTGATGTGGATATTTGTTGTGGTACGATTCAATTAGAAACCATATTCGAAACGAAGCAACTAGTAGACCATCTATTATTTGGTAGCAAAAAAATCCTTAAACATAAGCCGCATCCCTAGGGGACCTGTAGCGAATAGTGTTACGTGTAGGTAGATACCAATTTCCAACCATTTTTAACCAGGAACGGGAATATTATTGGATTTATGCATTTTATGGTTGGAGGAATTATGTGGTTATTTATGTTTTATGAAGTTTTATGAATGCAACGCCAACTACATGTAGATCGGCCGGCTCCACTGATGGCCGGTGGAGCAGACGAGTTTTGGAGTGTAGACCGCATATCGGCCAGCGTAGTGTGGGACGCCCCCCAGGCGCTGTCAATACTACTACTACTGGGTACTGATACTAATGCTATTTAAAAAGAATACTTACTGCATGGAAATTAATATATATAACCATTTGCCAAATAGTACTCAAGACTTGCTACTGTAGAAATTGTTCCGAAGGGTATTGTTCAGACTGTTATTACTCGTAGAAAAAAAATATTACAGTGTTCAAGAATACTTGGAGGATAAATCATTAATAATATAATAAGTAATAAAAATAGCCTTTAATCCATGACATGCAAAAACTACATATTTCATTATTTATAATAATAATTATTATTACAATACAATCTAAATCGGTATTAACTAACTATTTATTATTCATAT
The DNA here is from genome assembly GCA_963921375.1 of Tiliacea citrago. Classification (NCBI taxonomy): domain Eukaryota; kingdom Metazoa; phylum Arthropoda; class Insecta; order Lepidoptera; family Noctuidae; genus Tiliacea; species Tiliacea citrago. The sequence goes on along the minus strand of OY992797.1, from coordinate 21,158,380 downwards.
TTTATTCTCTAATCCATTATTATTCATAATTATAAATAGGTTAGTAATATGGGCTTTGTTTTTGTATTTAAATAAATATTTGTACGCCATACTATGGCAGTGTATGCTGGAACCACTATTGTACCATATCCTAACAAATAAACATTTTTGGTTTGATTTGATTTGATAGATGGACCCACGACCTTAAAAAGGTGCCTGGGACAGACTTGATTTGGAAGGCGGAGGACCGGGTGTTGTGGAGCATCCTAGGAGAGTCCTATGTCCAGCAGTGGACTGCGATAGGCAGAGTTGATTGATTGAACGTTAGGCTTACCTCATGCTTCTTGTTTAATAAATGAAGGATTCTTGTTAATCGAAGCTACTCAGGATCATAACTAATAAAATTATATTTTTCATAATAAAAAAAAAAAATAGGTACCTACTAAAATAGAAACCTAATAAAGAGAAACTCTCGCTTTATATAATTATGTGTCTATTGGACAAGCCATAGAGCTGACTTAATACTACCTAGTACCCACATTATAAGGACTTGTAACTTAATTGAAAATTCACTGGATTCCTGGAGCTCGTGTCGTCTTGATTGAGTTTGTTAAGAACAGCTGCCCTTTTGAATATTAAATAGATAGGTAACGAGAAAATATCAATTGCCTCGTGTTCGATATTTAATATTATCATACGTCTTCTGAAGATAAAACAATTATTTTTATTTCTTTAAATTGCTGTTACTTTGAAAGTAATGTTTGTGTAATCTTGGGCATGGTCTATCTGTGTGCCTAATTTTATCCTAATTCGTTTAGTTATAAAAACACAATATTTTTTTCTAGTTTTATCTCATTGTAAATACGAGTACCTAGTAGGATGGTGTTGGATAGAGATTAACTTGTGCCAAAGGCAAATAAAGTCAAACTTAAGGTACATTTTGCTTATAAAGATTATGATTAACCATAGCTCTGATCGTTTCAGGCTCGCAATATCATTTTACGCCATGATATTCTACATCGCCCTAATAATAAAATTTATACTGAAATATCATACCTACCCTCACATGATGCCAAGGAAACAATCTTAGTCTCACATTCCCATTAAACAAGATGAATCTTCATAAATATTGATAACATCGTTACGCAACGCGTCACAGTGTTTCGCGTTACTAACGCGAACGTTAATGTTTAGAACTGCCAAATCACGCTTCCTAAAAACAGCTTGACGTCAGAAACACGGCTGGGTGATTAAAATGTAACTTTATATCAGAATGTCACTAGAGCTTGCAAACAAGAGCATTCGACTTGGTAAGACTACTGTTAAATTGATACGCGGTAACGGGAAGCGGTACTTTGCCAATTAATACATAACAAATTGTTTTGAACTTATGTTTTCTGGCCAATGAATGATTTGTTTGGTCCTGTGTTTTTTTTTGTAAAGTTTCTAGTAATATAAGTTACTCATAACGAGCATTCCTTTTAAACCCTCCAACAACATGCATAACATTTATCCTATTTAAAAATTCAATATATTATTATGTAGAAACAAGCTCTTCTAACTTAACCTGTGCTGTTGGGGAGTTTGTTGCACCACTGCTTCGCAGCTAAAGCACTAGGAAGTGGTGAAGGGTGGGCGTTTCGGGGGACTGTCTTATGTAATTTTCACGTTCAAGAATAAAATAGAATACTCTTTATTATGTACACCATACCAGTTACAAATATAAAGTCAGCGCGTGTGTGTAATAGTCTGTGCTAAATAAATGTATTTTCTATCTTTTTTTTTATTTTTATAAATATTGAAATTTTACATAAGGTGACACAATGGGCGGTCTTATCGCTAAAAGCGATCTTTCACAGACAACCCATAGACGGATAAAAAAAAAAACACAACAGTACTGATTCTCTGTCTAAATTGAATAAACGACGTTTGATTTTGAATAATCAAACAAATGGAAAAATCTGTTGGCCACCATTTTGCACATTAACAAAATCGCTTGAGCCCAGTCCCAAATCATGACCGCAATAACCAAGGAGTGGCGCTATATTTGAGTAGCGCTAATTGAGGCTCGCAGCCACTGAGCAAACATCACGACAGCGGGAGAGCTGACCCCGGCTAATTTTAGTAATAGCTGCCCCGCACGTACGGTGATAAGAGCTTTCCAAGTCATTTGGATAATGTTAAAAGTCCATTGAGCTTAAAATGTTACTCAAAAGATCATCTTGTTTTATTTTTTGAAGTTAATCGTAGGTAAGTGGAAATAATTAGTGAGTTTTTAAATTAAAGTTAACACTAATAGACGCTTACAGACACTATTAGAAGAGTGGAATGGATATATAAAAAATAACCATTTTGCTGTAGGGCATTTTTTTTTTTAAATAAGTACATTTTATTTGTGATCAGCCCGAATAGAGCAAAATAAATGTTTCTTGATATTTGTTCATTGCACGCGTAGCATGACCTCCGTAGAAGAATAAACAAAATTACTGATTGAATGATTTCTATCGTCCTAAGCATGGCGATTTTAAAACTGAATAGAAGAAATGTTTCTATTCTTCAGTCGACAAAAGTCTGTAATGTCGCATGGCGACCAATTTTTCTCTACTTTTGACTTTTGGGGTAGAAACATTTCTTCGCGACAAGTGTTATACAATAGTCTACATCACATTTGACCTAGACAAGAATCTATTATTGATTTTGAAAACTCAATTCAATATTTCCAACGTCCAAGTTTCTTCTCACTGAACAATCTGGTCGGTGGGTCGTCTTAGGGGCGGAGTTGTAGTGTATGCTTAGGGGCACTATTAGCAGAAAAGAAAAAAAAAATGGGAAAATGGTTGGAAATAAATTAATGTTCTAGTCGATAACCATCCTTAAGTTGATGTAAAAAGACCAGCGAAAAATACACTTTGTACACAAATACGTTGTTTTTTTACTTAAATTCATGGCATGGCAGCACTGGCATGCTGCTTGCACGGTGGTAACACAGGGGGGGGTTAATTTTCTGTAGTTTTTTGCCTAGGACGCACCGTTGTCGAGATAATTGTTTTTTTTTAATTTGTTTTAAAAAAAAAACACCGGTTTTTACTAACTAAAAACTTGTCATTTGACACATTTTTTGCGAAAATGTAACGATATAGAGGGCAGAAAAGATATCGAGTTGGATAGAAATAAGTCTGTTTATTCTTGGTAGAATATAGATAGAATTGGTCATGCTACGCGTGCTGGTTAGAATGAAGTTCCATTCACCTTTGCACACTTTTGCTTTGTAACAAAAGTGTCGTGACGGTCAAAATGTAACATCTTTTTCGATCTAGCTCTTATTTATTTATTTATTTCATTAAGATTTTTTTTTTTTATTTTTTTTTTTTTTCTTAACAAAAAGCGCCTTCATCCTGCTGTGCCCGACAGGGTCCATAATTGAATCAATTTTTTAACATACCAACTGTTATAATGGAATGCAATAAAGTATTCAGTATTGAAAACAAACAGTAGTATTATATTCAAAATAAACTGAAGTAACCTAACATTTAACTTAACAGTTATACTACCCACAACATTTCCCACAGATTAAAACTTAAATATCTACAAAGTGGTGACAAACGTATTATTATATCTAATAGCGCAGGATAGCCTTTACCAGAAGTAATCATATTATTAGTGGTTCAGCAGCTTCAATATCATTAGGATTGTGCCGGAATATAGCAGTTCATCGTGGACACCACGCCGTGGTACAACAGCGGCTTCCCTGACATTTCTGTCATCAGAAGATAGCCGCTACGCAACCATCGATGCTACGCTCTGCTAGAGTGACTGTCACCAGCCAGTGTCACTCTTATCCGACCTTTTCGGTGATTCCAGTAAAATTCATAACAACAATAGACGGCGCCACTTGATGCGCCATCATATGTATTACTAGCTGCGCCCCGCGGTTTCACCCGCGTAAGTCTCGATCCCGTGGGAATATCGGAATAAAAAGTAGCCTATGTCTTAATCCAGGGTGTCAGCTACCTTCATACAAAATTGGTCCAGCCGTTTGAGCGTGAAGAAGTAACAAACATACACACACACTCACAAACTTTCGCCTTTATAATATTAGTGTGAAGTGCAATGTGACGTGGTGTGATGATTCGCGAAGCGTGCAGAGTATAACGTGCAACAAGGAACTACGTTCCAAAAAAACAATACAAAAGCATAACACGAGAAGTGAACAAGCAAAACTGAAATAATACGGATGGCTCTGTGATACAAAATACAGCAGTTTTATCAAAATCAACAAACCCAGTGACATCATAAAAAACGTTTAGCAACACTACAACTACAATAATCATACCCACACTAAAACAACTTTACAAAATCAAAACGAATCCGTTTCAACTAACGCAGCATATTACAAAACTAACGCAGGAAGACAAACAGCCGACTATTGTTCTTTCATTTCTCTTTCGCCGCGTAAACAGAGGGTATTTGCGTAAATAATGATTATTGGATAAAACGTGCGTCACTATTTGCTCCCGGGAGATATGATATAACAATATTTTTTGTTTCGCAAAGTAAAGTTTTGTTTTAAGTTTTTGCATAGATTGTAGATACATGACATAAGGTATTAAAAAAACGATTGTAATCCTTGTACAATCTACCTTATATTAAGCTTGTAAACATGAATGAATGAACTAATACGGGTACAAATTAAAAAAAAAACTAAATATTTAATTTCACATCAACCTACAGTGGCACATATACAACGTCAGAAGCTAGGTGCACGGTTCCAATTGGTCGTTTCCTATGGAAAAGAGCCGGCGAGAAACTCAACGGTTACTCTTTTAAAAATAATGGGCTTTTACAATGTTTTCAAGTTACAGTATTTATAGGTATGGCAGGACAGCGTAGGCCCGTCAACAAATAAGTTGGTACGAGGGCGACACTGAAAGTTTTAAGAACTGGCCACTTGTAAACGATATAATAAAAAAATAAGTTCAAATTTTGAAAATGGAACACTTTGCCAATATTATTGTGTATGTATTAAAACGTTTTATGGATGCCGAGGAAGCAGTGGCTGCGTTTGTTTCAAAATGCCGTCGAAGGCACCTCTAAGGACGAGTGGGCAAAGTGGTTCCAATGGATGCAGCGATGTATTGATGTAAATGGACACTATTTGTAAAGATATAATAAAACTAATAACTTGCTAGTTTGTTCAGTTTTAGATTTTCTAAGAACTTTCCGTGTCACCCTCGTATGTCGTTAAATTGCATAAAAATATTATAAAGCTAGGTATCTTAAATTAGAAATTCACACCAGGATAAACTTAAGTCATTGTCATTTAGAAAATCGTTAATTATTTTTCAATCAATAATGCTGTTAACTTCTTTTTAAAATTGCGTATTGTGTCATCTATTATTATGTCAGGTATTTTGATATAATATAAAGTTGTGAGTAAAGTAGATCCTCCTATAGCAGCCAACTCAACCTATAGCAGTCCACTGCTGGACATAGGCCTCTCCCAGGGTGCGCCACAAAACCCTGTCCTCCGCCTTCCGCATCCAGTCTGTCTCCAGCCACCTTTTTATGGTCGTCGGTTCATCTAGCTGGAGGGCATCCCACACAAAGCTTGCCGATACGCGGTCTCCACTCAAGGACTCGTCTAATCCACCGGCCATTGGTCCTTCGACAAACATGGCCAGCCCACTGCCACTTCAGCTTGCTCACTCTGCAGGTTATGTCGGTGACTCCGGTTCTCTTCCGGATAACTTCATTCGGATCTATAATATATCTATCACATCATCAGACTCATATTACAAAGGCGAAAGTTTGTGTGTGTGTGTGTGTATGTTTGTTACTTCTTCACGCTCAAACGGCTGCTACTTTTTGTCTCGATATTCCCACGGGATCGAGACTTACATGGGTGAAACCGCGGGGCGCAGCTAGTCGATAGTATAAAACAATGTCGCTTTCCGTGTCAGTATGTATGGCCGCTAAGTTCTTCAAACTACCCAATGGATCGTTTACAAATTTTATTCCAGAAGGTTTATAGGTTTTTAGGTTTCCGGCTGTAGATCTTTGACAATTGTTACGGGTTGTCAGAAGCCCGAAAGTCTGACAACCAGTCTTACCAAGGGGTATCGTGTTACTCAGTAACTGGGTGGTGGAGGTCAGATAGGCAGTCGCTCTATGTAGAATACTGGTATTCAGCTGTATCTGGTTGTACTGGAAGCCGACGCCAACATAGTTGGGAAAAGGCTAGGCTTCCGCCTAGCCATCCTGATGATGATGATTCAGAAAGGTTTAAGTGTAGATACCTATTAGCATTTAACTAAGTTATAGATCAGAAATCTCAGTAAACTGTTGCAAACGGGCGAAGCAGGCGGTTCGCCAGTAAATAAATAAATGTTTGTCTTTTATAAATAGATAATGAGTCTCGTGGATGTCGGATGAAGGACGTCAGTAGGATAAGCTAAGTTGCCACGTGTTTATTGTAGGTTGGAGAGATAAATGTTTAAACATAGAAGAAAATAATATTCAAACCGGCCAACTGCGTGTCGGACCACGCACAATGAAGGGTTTTGTAGTTGGGATGAACTTATACCAAAAACAAACTTAACATTGTAGTTGCCAGGGTTGTGAGTTTGTCCGAAAGGGATATCGTGGCCCTGGCACACTGGCAACTGAAGGAACACGGGTGGGTTTTAGTTAGTAAAAGTCTGACACGCCCTCTTGCTCCGCCTAGAGCGGGAGAAGTTATTTGATAATTTCCCACCCAAAAAAAAACATTGTCGTTGAAAAACGTGTTCTCCCATTCATCGATATACGTCACGGTCAATTCTTAAACAGAAAATGTAAGTTGGTCGACTGTTACTCGTTAACTCGTAAAGCTTAGATACTTAGCTTTGATAGTTTTTCTTTTAATTGCGTTATAATTATATACAGTAATTATTTTTTTTTTAAATAAAAAACAACCATTTAGCTGGCACACTCGACTCTAACAAAAATTTACACTTTAAATCTTAATACTCGTATTACGCAAATGGATCCCTTAATCGAAAAATGTTGAGGGTCTTCACAAACCCTCAACATTTATAAACGGCCTATCCAACGATTCTATTTATACGATCCAGACGAGAAAAAAGATATCATATCCACTTTACGAGCATTTCACACCCCACTTCATGGGATAGGAGAGTCTCTGAGCTAAGCTGGGGACAGACAGACAGACACAGTGAAACCATATGACCCCTAAAAAGGAAAAGTAAACAAATAATATTCACGTGTAGGCTATTGTTATAGTGAAGATTGAAATAAAATCTGTGGAAAAACATGTTTTCGATACCATGTTTCTTCTTCGTATTTCTCCGTATCAAAGCTCCCTAAGTTAAACATGTTTTTAATGAGTTCACGTTAATAATACATTGGTTCAACGGTTGGAATCTCACTCGTACGTTCACTAGCTCAGGTTTTTAACGTTGTGCTCTTTCACCCGACTGCGGCGGAGCCCAAAAGAAAAAAACGATATTAAATGGACACTATTTTTAAGCCTCTTAACTCATAAATAACAAAAGCACGGACACCGGGACCAAATTCATCTTAACTTTCGGAGATGTAAGATGTATTTAGTTTTGGTATATATTATGTCTGAGGCAATTTGTATGATTCCGCTTTTTACAAACGGCGTCGTCCGTTCAAAAACGCTCGCAGTAATGAAATATGCCAAAGACAAAATGTAAATTGCCTTGTCACTATACAATATGCCACAACATTTGATGGACAATTACAATGCCGTTTACAAAATACTGCGGCAAATTGAAGTATTGAGTTCTATTTCTTAAGGTTGATCACAGTACTAACTTTTTTTTTTTTTGGCGCTGAGAAATGCAGTACGCATCCCGCTCGTGGGGGAAGAGTCGGGGTATGTGGGACTCCTGTCAGTAGTGCTGTAGGGCCATGGGAAACCGGCTCAACCTTTACATCCATGACCCTCTCGGCGCATGCCCCATTCTCAATGGGGGGCTACGGGAATGGCCGGGAACACCTGGCCATTCCCGTCCAGCACTGGTGGAGGAAGCCTGTGAAATACAGGCAAGGGTGCCCCCGCACCCGTTGCCTGCTGCCTCCACCTGGGAGGAGGCGGAGACGACGATCATACAATCGCCTTCTCGCGCCTCCTCTTCGCCTGCGGATGCTGCGATCAGAGTCTGGCGCAGCTCAGACCAGGCCGGGCACACCTCGAGGGTGTGCTGTGCCGTGTCCTCCGCCGCGCCACGGTCGTGGCACGACGGGGTCTCCTCCCTTTGGATCCGGTGCAGGTGCGATCCGAAGCATCCATGGCCGGACAACACCTGCACCAGACGGAAAGAGAGGAAACCGTGTGACCGCTCGAGACAGGCCTTCAGGACCGGCCCGAGCGTATCCAGAGTTCGGCGGCCAAAAGCGGCAGTGGCGAGGTCCTCCGTCCAATGATGGACGATTGCTTCTTTCGCCTCTTGCCGCACGGCCTCCCGCTTTTCTGCAGCGGGGACCTCCCCGAGCGCCTTACGCCGCACCGTCCATTCGTACACTCTGGTCAGCACCCACGCCTCGAGCTCCCAAGGAGGGGTGCCGGCCAGAGCGCACGCCGCCGAGTAGCCCACCGATCGGTAGGCCCTCGCCACCCGCAGTGCAATGGCCCTTTTGGCCTCCGGATGGCAGTGGCGTTCTCCCTCCTGTGGAGGGAGTCCGCCCAGATTGGTGCCCCGTAATGGGCCATGCTTCTGAGGATGCTGGCGTACAGGCGCTGGCATCTCGCCTTCGGACCCCCCAGGTTCGGGAGGACCCACAACAGGGCATTCGCGCTCTTCAGCAGGCGCGTCGACAGCCCGCTGAAATGTGGGCCGAAGCGCCACCTGCTGTCGAGTACAAGGCCCAAGTACTTCATCTGGGCCTTGACCTCGATCCTGAGGCCCTCCACGACAATGTGGCCGTCAGGAGGGACGCGCCGTCGTTGCCCGTGGAAGTACATGGCCTCGGTTTTGTGGAGCGCCACCTTCAACCCTAGGCGGCGGATCCTTCCTGCCACTAAGGATCCGCCTGCTCGCAGTTCCAACCGAACCTAAATTATCAATCAATGCCGAAATTATAACATTTGAACGAGTTGCCAATTTACCTTCGACATATTTCAGAACTGCGAGCCTTTGTAAACGGATGGCGCCATAATGTATAATTATGAGTCATACAATCTGCCTGGGACATATATAAAGCAAGAGCAACCGGAGGTAATCGTTGATGAAGGCGAAGACAAAAGGCGGAAATAGTCTTAAGATATGAACGGATCATGTATTTGTATCGTAATAGCCCGTAAATATTAATGTATGTAGTGTGAGTGTGTGTGTGCGTGTCTGTGAGTATGTGTGTGTATGTCATGTTTTAAGGCTTTTTTGTGTTCTTTAAAGTTCAAGGCAAAAGATGGGTCGTTTATTTGTAACATGTTGGCCTAAGGGAATTTGTGCGTAAAGATGTTGTAAATTACGTGGTAGTAAATGTCATGTGCTTTTAATAAACAGGTTTTATGCGAGGTCCGGATGGAAAAGATTTTTTTATTTACCTATGTTGAAAGGCATAACTTTGAGAAAAATTCGAAGGGATTAAACAAGTAATTTTGAATTTTAACAAAAAAAAGTGAACATTAACAGAAAATATGAGTTAACCGACTTCTAAAAAGGAAAGATTATTAATTGAAGAGTTTTTTTTCTATAAACTATGCTTATCCGTGTGGTGCCGGACGTAAAGAATAGCACCATCCCATTTCTTTTCGTGGGTGTCGTAATAGGCGACTAAGGGACTTACTAGAGAATGTGCAGCAGCGTTCTCTATGCATTTTAACACCATACTGCGATCGCCAACCCGCCTGCCAAGTGTGGTGATTATGGCAAACCCCCTCCCCTTGGGGGGAGGCCTATGTCCAGTAGTGGACGTCTTTCGGTTGAAATGATGATGATGAAACTATGCTTGTAGCCAGTGCCTTCACTGGTTGGTGGCTCAAGCGACTCGTAGCACGTAGCAAAGCCTGCTACGGCGTAGCTGGCATTGTGTGTGTCTCCGTGAAATCGTACCGTTTCGGGACTTCTCTTTATTTAAGAGGAGGCTCCCTATTTTTATGTTAATTTCCATGACTATTCTGAAACAGTCTCACATACAAGCAAAATGAAACTTTAGTATATGATTTATTGGATCTTTTTCTTTCCATATTAAAGACAGTTACGTAATTGTAATATTTTCTCTAGATAAATTTTTTTATTCGAAAATCATGTGTTTTTTAAGGGTATTGTCTAAAATAAATATTCACAGCAAGAAAATATAGTTTATTATCCAGCCACCAGATGTTTTTTCTCTAGAACAATTATTACTTTAGTTAAAAACGAAATAATAATTGAGACTTACGCTATTTAGTTTCGTGCTTGAACACGATCAAAGAGCGCACGCGATATTCAACTTTATTACTGATGGGTTAGCGTTTAGCATATAACGGAGTGGCGGGGAGCAAGGGGCGGAGTATACGTGAAAATTTGATTTAGACTGCCTGGTCTTAAGAGGCATTGACATGTTAAGAGGCCATGCATAACACATCATCGCGCCTCTGATTCCCAAAGGGTTAGGCAGAGTTGTACCTACAGTACACATACACATTTCGCTAGTTAAGTTTAAGGGTGCTATCACAAAAAAAAAACGCTTTTCGTCAATTTCTTATCTAATTGTGAGAAAGCTTGCAATAATTGAAACATTAAGTCTGTGTAACTATAAAAGTACAGTTTTCGTGATGATAAACCATTCGTGTCAGTCTCAGCACCTGTTAATAGTTTCATCACTTTTGTGCTCTCGAAAATATAGCTTATTTCGCCGTTCATTTACTTAATGAAGATATTGTATAATCATAAAATATGTTTTTTTATCACATGGATAGCTGAAGCCCAGTGTGTGATTCTTAAATTTCTTGATATGGTTAGTTAAATAATAGGAAAAAAAAAACATTACCGACAGTGTTTTAAAAAAGTACAGGTTTTTTCAACATTATTTTCTGAGACTATTTGTAACATTTTGATAGTTCTTTTTGCTACCTTTTTGAGTTGAACATGTCTACTTACATAAAATATTTTTAATAACTAAATTTATGTTATTGTCTTAAAGAAAAATGTTCCTAAACTCAACACGATATCGCCAATTTTGTGTGAAGAGGTAACGGAAATTATTTTTTACAATATTATAAACCAACTTTTTCGAATAAAAAATTGCTACCAATGGAGATGAAGGAGTAATAAATCTGTGGCAATTATTAGTTACATTTGGTTTAGTTAAGTTTTGCCGCAAAATGTACCGAAAATCTGCAAAAAATTTTCAGATTTTGTGATAGCGTCCTTAAGTTCCAGTAATAGGGAGCGAGACTATTTCCATCAACCGGGCACAAATCCAGACTGAGAAATTCCTGATGGAAAAACTGAATAACAGTTTATCTACCTTTGAAAATTTTATCACAAAATGGCATCATCATCATTTCAGCCGAAATACGTCCACTGCTGGACATAGGCTTCCCACAAAAGGAGGGGGTTGCCATAATCGCCACGCTTGGCAGGCGGGTTGCCGATCGCAGTATGGTGTTAAAATGCATAGAGAACGCTGCTGCCCATTCTCTAGTAAGTCTCTTAATCACCTTAAACGGCACCCAAAGGAAGAAATAGGATGGTACTATTCTTTACGTCTGGCACCACATGGACGCCCAAAAATGGCATAATTAATTTTATCTTGAAAGTCATCGCTATACTAAACTTGGCAAAACGTAGATTCCAAACCATTTCAGTTATAAAATGTAAAAATAAAACGATTTTTTCCATTTTATTTCGAAAATTAAATGATTGATGAAAACAATTGGACGTCTTTTTTTTCTCATATAAGTACTGCGAAGTAACAGCTTTTAGTGGTATCAATAAAAAATCCAGCCAAGTCCGTGTCGGACCACGCACAATAAAGGGTTCACTTGTCCTAAGAACAAACTTAACATTGTAGTTGAAAAAGATGTTCCCTCATACATTCCAACTGCAAATGTTAGATTGTACAAAATTGAGAGATTTATCATGTTACTTTAAGATTGTTTAATCTAGTTTTCCTGTAATCTTTAAATAAAAAACAATTTCTGTAGTTAAAAAAAAAATAGGCTCATTAGTTTCGGAGATAACAGTGAATTTTTATATATTTTCTTAAATAACTTTAAAGCATTTATTTTAAAATTATAAAAAAAAAATATCTGAAATCTTTAGAATAAGCCCTTGAATTGAATATGTCACACGGTACAGATTGCAAAACCTTTTATTTATCTTTATTATTTGCCCCCCAAAAATGAATATTATTTTTATAGGGAATTCAAAAATATAATTAATTTACGTTCCGTGTTTGGATCTCAGAATTTCATGTGTGCACCAAAATTTAAACTTAATCGGTCCAGTAGATTTGGAGCAAATCGGCTGTGTCAGACGGACAGACAGACAGACACGATTGATCCTTTCCGTTTTTTCCTTTTGAAGTACGGAACCCTAATAAGTTTTGAAACCTCTTGAAGTGACGTAAAGTAGGTAATAACTTATTGGATTTATGAGTAACTATGTAATACAGTAATAAAAAAAAACAAGGTAAAACGTAGGTACATTTTTGGGACTCCGGTATTATTTCTCTAGATATGTGTGTTTTATTTCCACGTTATTCTAAACCTCAACCTGACCTCAACATAAACCTCAACATAGAGCTAAAAAGTATTTCTGAAAACCATTACTACAATGACAAAAGGTCGTTAGGCATGGCTCAGAGTACATAGGTAGATATCATAATACGTATTTTTAAAGATATTTAAAGTTCCATTCACAAGAGGATTTGTGCCTTTCCAAAGTACCGCAAAATACAGCCTTTACCGACCACCTAACCAAAGTAAACAATTTTCGCAGGATCATTATAATAAGTCCAAGCTTATCAGACATCTCGTTTATGCCAGTATACATAAATTATGTTTTCAAAAGCGTTTAGAAGAATATTGCCTTATTTATTTATTTTTGTGTAGACTGATTTATGTTTACTTAAAGGCATTAAACGACTGTCATTGTCAGACTGAAAAAGATAATCACAATATAATGTCCTAAGGCTTATTCAATTTAATTTGTGTATGAGTCGTACAATAACATTAAGAGCGGCCAACCCGTCATACATTTCATACAAACGCTCATACGTGATTACAGCGTTGTAACAAATCTTTCTTCGTAATTTTTGAACTATTTGATATCTTGTGCGCTAGGTTACTATGAAAGCCAAAAATAAAAATTTGTAGAAACAAATTCAGTATAAGCCTGCAAGAATCTGATTTTTTCCACAAATTTTACCTGAACTTTGGCTGTTCATAACGTACTCATACATTGTAAATAGAAACCTCGAGACTTCTATGAATATGTAAAATCAAAATAATCTGCACCCAATCAAAAAGATTTAGATACATTAACCAAAAGCTAACATTAATAACCAAAACCAAAAGCTAACATTAATAACCAAAACCAAACTCCCCAAAATATTTTGCCTCAGTCAAGGCTAAAAACTGATTCATCAAACAATACAACGAAATTCTCTCCTCTCAAGACAAGATTAATCTCGGTCGGCCTTGATAATCGATTTACATAAATCTGATATCCGATTAAATACTCGCTAATCGTTTTAATGCTGTCAGATTAAAGTCGCTGGAAGATAAACGAAATATGGATTCGCTATTATAGTATGCTAATTATTTTGTCAGAACAGATTATTTCGAGCTAGAGAGGAGATTGTTTTGAGATAATTTAATAGTCCTGATATAATATCAGTTTGTTAACTCCCACTGCTAAACAAATGCGATCATCTAAGGTAAGAACAGGGGCCCTACTCCCCATCAATCGAATTCGATTCGAAATAAATGACGATCCATACTCTTGAATCCGACACTAGCGCACGATCGTGCGATACAACTCGTAACTCGCTGTAGTTACCACTTTGCCACCACTACTCTCATATAAGCAGTCGCTCCATGTAAAATACTGGTATTCAGCTGCATCCGGTTAGACTGGAAGCCACAACATATTTGGGAAAAGGATAAGCAGATTGATTGATGTTTTTTCATAAGATTTTATTTGTTAAGTTTAAATAAAGCACTAGGGTATCATTTTTTACGTGGGAAAGTGATAGAGAAGTAAATAAATTCAACCACATAAAGGTTTCTAACCAAAGACATAAAAGTCATAAAACACTTGACGATCACGTAATCCGCCGGACACGCATAACGACGCTGCACGCGCTGATAATACTCGAACCTATTATATGTTGATCTTGGTTTACGATTCGATTTGGTTCGGGAGTAAGGTTTTAAATCGAGTTCTGATCAGAAATCAGTGCGAATCGAAATCAAAATCATACTCGAATCGTTTTCGGGAGTTTTTACTCCCGAAAATGATTCGCGTTTTGCAGTCTTCTGCAGTTATCAGACTTTCACAATTAATTATCACTCGCGACTACTGTTTAAACATATAACAACCGTGACATTAATATGTCTACCAAATAATCAAAAGGTAAATTGCTTTAACAATCATACCTACTTGGCAGGCAGATTCGTGATTTCTGTTTTTTGTCATTACAAAAGGGCTTCGAGGATTTTTCCAACACACATACGTCATGTCATATTTAAGTCACTTTTAACAATAAATAAATCAAAATAAAAGTAAATCTCCCGACTTTTTATTTTACACTTTTTAATAGGTTGTTTTCACGTTAATAAGACCTATTATTATACGATTATACAAGAACTTTATCATGGCTTTATAATAAAAGATCTCGATTTGGAACCTTAACAGTCGTTACGGGTCGTCAGAATCCCGGAAGACAGACAAGCAGTCTTACCAAGGGGTATCGTATTACCCATGCAGTAACTGGGTCGTGGAGGTCAGGGAGGGAGTCGCTCCATATAAAATACTGGTATTCAGATGCATCCGGTTAGACTGGATGCTGACCCCAACGTAGTTGATGATCACAGCTTTATAAGTATTGAAAATTTATCTGAGAATGGTTGCTAACACTTTAAATCATTATCAAGATCCAAAATGGTATTTCAAAATGAAATATGATAACAGAAACGTAAAGATGATTTTCAAAGACCTATTCAATGATACGCCACTTGAAATAGTTCGGCGACTTTATTTTTTTTCTTTTTCACTGTATGGCGTCTGGTTGTTGCCATACTGAATTTTAATTACTGTCATGCCTTTAGTGATACTCACAAGATTAAGACAAATCGATTAACGTAAAAATCATCACAATCTGCCCACGCGTTTAGTCTTTAGAGCGTCACAAAGGAACAAACATACCTACATACATATTTATGTAGGGTGGTGTGGAAGACCGAAATAAACAATATTCACTTCGTGAAAACTGGTTTTAATCATTTTAAAACTTCTTACAATACAAATCATCTTGTTCGTCTCATAGCTCGCTCGCCATCTTCCACCATCACTCATCTTCCCTCATTCACTCATCGCTGCATTCATATTACATTTAATTTTTAAAATTATGATGCGTTCCGAATTAACATCCTACATATTATATTGGCTGATGAGCACGCCTTTACCTTCTTTTGCGTCGCACAGTCGAGAAACCAATCGTAAAACCAAAAGGGAGGCCTTTGCCCGACAGTGGTACAATATACGCTGGGTAAATATGTAGGTATATATTATAATATATTAACAATAAAGATTATTAAAGTTGTCGAAATAGCTCACAGAATAACCAAGTTGAAGTTTCAACGGGCCGGCCATATTAGCCGTAGGACTGATGACCGATGAGAGAGACGTGTTCATAAGTGGAGACCGCGAATCGACAAACGTAAGGTAGGCCACCCTCAGGCTAGGGGGAGCGACGATCTTCGCAGAGTGGCTGGTAGCAGCTGGATAAGAGTTGCCGAGAATCGAGTTGAATGGCGTGCAATCGAAGAGGCTTATGTCCAGCAGTGGACTACTGTGGGCTGATGATGATGATGATCAACAATAACCACGTGAGGAAGTACCTAATAATCAATTTTCCCACTAAGAAAAACAAAGTCATTTATGAGTGAAGTGAATACGTTTTGAAAAGGAAGAACGTACCATAAACAGTCAGTAATGGCGTAGACATGTTCCTAAGTTTACTGCCACACTACGACCGAAGAGCCGTTCCTTTTAAGTGTAAATACGATTTTAATGCCACGAAGGTACCTACTATACAGAAGCCAGTATCTTTGGTACGTCTTTAGTGTTTTCGAAGATTCAATCTAAGATCGAATATTGAATGGTTAGCCATTCAAAATATAATGCCTCAGGAGCCGAGTGCCGATATAATGTCCTTTGTGCGGACGGATAAGCCTTGCACATTGTATCGGCATACGTCTCAGCAAAATTGCGCACGCTAGTGTAAACTGCACTCTTCTAGTCCTTCTTCGATGTCAATAAAAATATATAATAATTAACCAGAAAACATAAAACAAGGAAACAAAACCAGTATATTTTTAAATAAATTAAAACAATTCTTAAATAGTAAAAGTTATTATTACATAATTGACGAATGCCTATGGATAAATTCAATAATAAATAGATGTAACAGTTTACCAGACAAGTAAAACAATAAAAATAAACGAGCTAAAATATAATGAATATTTATTATTAAGTATTAATTTAAATATACAGTTATCTACATTAAATACACTAATTGCAATACAAAATAGTTAAGCAAATAATTAAATAAGCACTAATAACATAAAATCTAATACAAAAATAAATAAATAGATTAACTGACAGATATTATATTCAGATGATAAATAAATTTGTAATATTATATAATAATTAATACTGTTGTAAAAAACCAGATAAATAGGAAATAATTTATTATTTAGTAAAAAGGAAAATCATTCAAGCGCTCTTCCTCTCTCCTACTTATTCAAAATGTTGCTGTGCCCGACAGGGTCCACAATTGTTTCGATTTGGTATTATTTACTACCTGTATGTGCAGTACATTATGGATTGCAATAAAGATTATTTGAATCCGCTGGATGTGAGAAGCACAGAACTGGTCGAAGTGGCGATGCTTGGGGGGGAGGCCTATGTCTAGCAGCGGATGTCTTTCGGCTGAAATGATAAACCCTTAAGATCAGGATAAAGTAATTAAGAATTATCTTCGAACGCTTATCATCGAGTAGACAGATATTTAATAAGGTTCAATATATAGAACTTAAGTTTCCAATTGGCGGCATCTTTGTGGGACCTAAAGTCTTACGGCTGAACTTTCGACAAACTAATATCGATAAATGAACCTTTGAACGATTAAGATAAATATTAATAACTAACTGGCTAAGGGCTTGTGGCTAAGTAATAACAGCCGCACGGGTCGGTCGATCAGGTTAAGCTATGCTTGCCGCGGTTGGTCCGTGGATGGGTGGTCATCTTTACGTACCAAAGACCCGTCCGTGCCTCGGAAAGCACGTTAGGTCGTTGGTCCGGGCTGTCATTTGTAGATCTTTGACAGTTGTTACGGGTCGTCTGAAGCCCGAAAGTCTGACAACCAGTCTTACCCCTTGGTAAGACTACTGATAATACTACTACTATTGGTAGATACTGGATAACACGATACCCCTTGGTATCGTATTACCCAGTTACTGAGTTGTGGAGGTCAGATAGGCAGTCGCTCCATGTAAAATACTGATATTCAGCTTCATCCGGTTAGACTGGAAGTCGACCCCAACATAGTTGGGAAAAGGCTAGGCAGATTGATTGACAAGTCAATTAATATCAACACCTGGGGTAAATGAGAACGCACACAATTCTATACTATTTACATTTTCATGTAACATTATTTTTAATTTTTTTATGTTTAGCATCTCGCAGTTAAACCTAGGAGGTTTTTGGCAGCTTAGCCGGACTGTCCTGTGGTTGCTTTAATAAATCAAGGCCTCCAGCCAGGGCATAAAACTCATAAACTAAGCGACTAAATGCTAAGGGCACTTCATGTAACAAGCATTTCCAAACATAATTATATGTAGAAACGTCCTCTTTTCCTAAATGGGTTAAACCAGTCTAACCAAATACCGGCTACGGCAGGAAATGCTGTGCAAATATTAAATGCGGTTCACTGTATATCCGGCACCGTTAAATTCTGCTCCTATTAGATTTGGCCACATTTGTCGATATCAACCGGACTCTAAATTAAAAGTAAACGAATCATTTTGCTGCTTTCTTTTTATTGAAAATTGATACAGGCTTCATTAACTGTTTTTAGGGTTCCATTTTCAACAAGAAACCCTTATAGTTTCGCCATGTCCGTCTGTCTGTCTGTCTGTTTGTCCCCGGCTTAGCTCAGAGATTCTTAGTACTATACAGCTGTAATTTGGCATGGGTATACATATATATATTAATATATTATTAATATCATTTATTATTAATAATATTATATATATTAATCACGCCGACAAAGTAGTAAATAAAATCTTGAAAAAAAAATATTTTTAGTGTACCTCTCTTGCAGGTAAAGTGGGGATGATTTTTTTTTCTTGTCTGTCCCATAGTGTTGAGTATCGTTGATTAGGCCGTTTTGAATTATTTCAGGTCTGTGAAAACTATTTTTCGATTCAGGGATCTGTTTGCGTAATATTCAGTTTTAAAGTGATATTTTTTATTAGAGTCAAGTGTCCCCCCCCTGCCAGCTAAATGGTTGTTACTGGATATGTGAAAAAATTCATGGCAGTAGCAGCATATAAGGACATTAAAAGGAAAACTACGACAGCTTACAAGTTAACGAGTAATAGTCGACTATCTTACATTTGCAGTTGGAGAATTGAGAAGACTGTGACGTATATCAATATATGGGAGATCGTGTTTTTAAACTACAATATTAAGTTTGTTTTTGGGATAAATTCATCCCAACTACGGACCCGTTCATTATGCGTGGTGCGACACGCACTTGGCCGGTTTTTTTTATAGTCATGGTCGCGTTAAAATGGGCTTACAAATGTTGTTGCACATTGTACCGACTGCGAGTCTAAAAAAATAAATAAAAAAAGTTTTTTTAGTGCGAGTTTTAGTGTTACACAGGTTGTCAATCTTTCAAGGGTCCGACAACCCGTAATCCTAACTAATATTATAATTACGAAAGTGAGCTTGTTTGTTTGTTTGTTACGCTAAAACCGCTAAACGTATTTAGATGAAATTTGGCTCTTAAGTAGACCATGACCTGGGTTAGGACGGAGCGTACTTTTTATTCAGATATTCCCTCGGGATCGAGACTTATGCGGGTGCAATCGCGGGACGCAGCTAGTAAATAATATAGAAAAACCCGCTGTGCACTATGGTCACCCATCCACGGGCTTACCGCGTCAAGTGTCGCTTAACCGCAGATACCTATCCACCGAATCGCGCTGTTGCCATTGAGCTACGTCCTAGTTAAGGTTATAATACCCTTAGGTATCCAGACTAATTTATCTAGGCAGTCTTACGCAATAATAATTTAATAATAATAATTTAGATAATAATCCTAAAATTGTATTACTAATAAACAGAATGAGTTTAATTGTAGGTACAGGGTCGCGCGTCAAGGGACTGTAAAAATGAATAGTCTACCAAAACATGACCTAAATTATATTAATAGGAATATATGAATGAATTTTGGACACTTGGGTACGATTGCAAATGATATGGGCATGATAACTAGAACTTTGAAGCTGATACTGGTAGAAATAAATGCACACTCGTTCGGCTCGGCGTGATTCGGCAAACACGGGCGGTTAACAGCATATACGACGTACGATATTTCATACAAACTTTCAAGCCCTTGATTTTCGAAATGACTGAACCGATTTTAATGAAACTTCATACGCATAAGCAGGATGCAAAGGTCTAAAAAGTTAGTAAAGGACATTTTCGAAAAATAGTGTTACAGCCAAATTAGACCCATTTTAAATTTTCCATAGAAAGAGAGATTGCCAGTTATCTGTTTTTAAATGCACGGTTTTGACAGCACGGTTGGCGCAGTGGTTAAGTGATTGACTGCTGCGCTGTGTGTCGCGGGTTCGATTCCCGCACGGAACAAATATTTGTATGACCTACAAGTAGTTGTTCCGGGTCTGGCTGTTTGTGTATGTGAGTTTAAATATTTGTAAACGCACCCACGATACAGGAGAAATTCCTAGTGTGGGGCAACGCTTTTATAAAAAAAAAAAAAATGAGATAATAATATTTAGACTAGGCCTATTATATGGGGCTTAAGAGGAGGATGGGGGATGGGTGGGGATTTTTATGTTAATTTGCATGAATATTCTGAAACAGTCACACATACAAGCAAAATTAAACTTTAGTGTACGATTTATTGGATCTTTTACTTTCTATGTGTTGAAGACAGTTACGTTATTGTAATATTTCTCTCAATACATTTTTATTCGAAAATCATGTTTTTTTTAAGGATAATTATAAAAAAAAAACAATGTTGTTTAGCTTTTATGTCTAAAATAAATATTCACAGCTAGAAAATATAGTTTATTATCCCGACACAAGATATTTTTTCTCTAGATCAATTATTACTTTAGTTATAAACGAAATAAGAATTGAGACTTACGCTATTTAGTTTCGTGCTAGAACACGATCAAAGAGCGCACGCGATATTCAACTTCATTACTGATGTATTAGCGTTTAGCACATAACGGAGTGGCGGGGAGCGAGGGGCGGAGCTTGCGTTCGAAATTTGATTTAGACTGCCTGCTCTTAAACTTAAACGTAACTGGTAAAATGTGTCCGTACTATTACACCTCTGCCCAACCCTTCAATAAATAGGTACAGGCGTGATGTTTATGTTATTTACACTAGTCATGTCATAACCAATGGCTTATTATTACGGATAACAGCCGTCAAAACGTAAATATGCCATCGAATACGTAATTGAGACCCTTGTCAATTTGACGAGAAAGGTAAATTCGTTGTCACTATCATGATGTGTAAGTTGACGACTTCGAAGTTGGCGTGGGGACTTCGAAACTTAGGAGAACTGAAAGGTAAGAAAAGCTTGTTTCATACGTGGAAGCTAATAAAAGTCTAGAGAATATTTCTTTGTGTTTTTTTTTAACTTTTATTTGTTAGTGTAACTTTTTGGAAAAGTTTGAATTGGTTTTAAACAAGTAATGTTGTACGCGGTGATGTAACAAACATGTATACATATAGTTAGTTTTATTAGTCATACTACTGTTAAAATTCTAAATTGATTCAAGTAACTTATATAAATGTTGAAATAACTGTATATTCTCAGTAATTAATTATGAATTTACAAATAATTTAGTATCGATCCCTTGTAAGTATTCCAAGAGGCACCCATAGTTATTGGTAAATGAACTATCTTGTGAGTTAGGTTCCGCTTTGCTCTAAGCATTATTAATTGACTACCAATGGCCTAGCCTTTTCCCAACAATATTGGGGTCGGCTTCCAGTCTAACAGGATGCTGCTGAATAGCAGTATTTTACATGGAATGACTGCCTATCTGACCTCCACAACCCAGTTACTGGGTAATACGTAACCCCTTAAAATACTGGTTGTCAGACTTTCGGGCTTCTGACGACCCATGACTACTGTTCAAGATCTACGAATGGCAGCCGGGACCAACGGTTTAACGTGCTTTCCGAGGCACGGAGGTGTCTTGGTTTGTAAAGATGATCACCCATCCACGGACCAACCGCGGTAAGCGTAGCTTAACCTAATCCATCGACCCATGCGGCTGTTATTACTTAGCCACAAGCCCCTGGATTCAGTATCATCATCATCATCATCATCAGCCTATAGCAGTCCACTGCTGGACATAGGCCTCTCCAATTGCACGCCATCCAGCTCGATTCTCGGCAACTCTCATCTAGCTGCCACCAGCCACCCTGCGAACCGGCGTCTTACGTTTGCCGATTGATTCGC
The DNA here is from genome assembly GCA_963921375.1 of Tiliacea citrago. Classification (NCBI taxonomy): domain Eukaryota; kingdom Metazoa; phylum Arthropoda; class Insecta; order Lepidoptera; family Noctuidae; genus Tiliacea; species Tiliacea citrago. The sequence goes on along the minus strand of OY992797.1, from coordinate 21,136,420 downwards.
GGTCTCCACTCAAAAACACGTCTACCCCAACGGTCATCGGTTCTACGGCTAATATGGCCGGCCCATTGCCACTTCAGCTTGCTTATTCTGTGGGCTATGTCGACAACTTTGGTTCTCTGCTGGATCACCTCGTTCCGGATTCGATCCCTCAGAGAGACTCCAAGCATAGCCCATTCCATAGCTCGCTGAGCGACCTTGAATTTATGGACCAGCCGTACCGTGAGTGTCCACGTTTCGGCTCAGTAAGTTATAACAGGCAGGACGCACTGATTGAAGACCTTCGTATTTAGGCTCTGTGGAATACGCGACTAGAAGACTCGACGAAGCTTCCCAAATGCTGTCCAGCCCAGCTGAATTCTTCAGCAGGATTCAGTATAACAATAGTTATTCCGCAATTCGTAAAGAAAAATACAGGAAAACCTTTCTACTTACGGGGCACTTTTGCTCCTAATATTGCTGACCTTATGAAACTTTTCGCAGTAACTATTCTATTTTCCGGATCGCTATAACATTAGTTTTTTTATAGAAATCGGCCATGACACTAACCGTAAGAGATAGTTGGCTGAACCCTTTGACCTGTACGTGCCTGCGTTAAATGGAAGGTGTCGACTCAATCGTTTTTATGGGCCAATTTACTGGGTTGGATTAGGAATCCGGTCGCATACATTTATAATGGTTTCCTGTCACTGTTCGCTACGATTTTGAACCTTTTTCCTTGATAAGTAAAAACGTAATACTTTTATTAAAAGGTTGAACAGTTTCTTTATTAGTGCTGAAGTGCACATACAAAAATATATTTTATGTAGATTTTTTACATAAATTAAACAAATACAATTTCAAGAGACGTGACCTCTGAGTTTGTTTCGGCCTTTCTTCTCAGAGTTGTCAGATAGGAAACGCCGAGCTCATCTACTTTTTAAAATATTATTGACGTGTAAAAGTGTTTATATAAACCTACTTACAGAAATAAATCATTTATCATTTTCATTTATCAAATACAATTTGATATTTTAGAATATATTACTTTATTAAAATTTAAAGGTTGCGTCCCAAACTTTGTGGTAAAATAAATATTATTTATTAGGCAATGGTTTTTGTTCCACTGAAGTTTATGAAAGTTTAAATTTTGAAGGCAAACTGAATTTTAAACTAACAAAAACAATATTGTTGTCCTTCAAAGTACCTAATATCCATTAAAATAAACTGTCTAGTTTAGTAGTTCTGCTTAGCTACTTTTAAATTTGAAAAAAAAAAGTAAATTGAAAACAAAGAAATAAAAGAAAAGTCAAATGGGGAAGGAAACTGTCAAAATGCGCGCTGTCATAGCTAGTTTCCGACACAAGCTAATAATACAGGCTGGTTTTATTTTATTTTTGCGCGATATTGTGTTCTTAAATACTCTGAAATTGGAAGATTCTGGCTATTTATAGAGATCATTAAAAAAAATAAACAGTGTTCTAGGTTATGTCGGAAACATTTTGATGAAAGTGAACTAGGAAATATTTAAGATTTTAAATTCTGATATTTTCCATGTCTAATACTTCATTTAAATTATTTAAATCACCGAAAATAACGAAATCGTGAAATAAAACCAAACTCATGAATGAACACAAATTGGAATGAATAAACGAAATGTCAAATTTATTGTAGGACGCCATCTACAATTAATTAGCTTTGCCCGACCTTCCCCATTGATGTCCTATGGGCGCGTCCCACAGACATACAACGCGACATTGATCTTTTGGCATGTGGCCAAAATTGGAACTAAGCCACCGTCTTGTTTTTTCAAAACGATCTCTGTGAAAATTTGACAAATGCTCACCAACAATGACATCGCTCCTGTCAATGTTTTTCATGCGCGAAAAGATCGGTGTTGCCATTGGTTGGTGCACTCTAAGCAGACGCTATAAGTGAACTATGTGAATACAGTTCATCAACATTTTATTGTATTGTTTGAATCTCCACGTATTCTCCACATAATGTCTTTAAGTAGTAGTGTTTAAATGTGTGTGTAGTGCGATGTTTCACATCTGCCAGTCGTCCCGTGACGGCTCTATTTTTTTATTTAATATTTCTAATAATAAAAATGTGAAAGTGAGTTCCTTTTTAGGGTTCCGTATCCAAAGGGTAAAACGGGAACCCTATTACTAAGGCTCCGCCGTCTGTCTGTCCGTCTGTCACCAGGCTGTATCTCATGAACCGTGATAGTTAGACAGTTGAAATTTTCACAGATGATGTATTTCTGTTGCCGCTATAACAACAAATACTAAAAAACAGAATAAAATAAATATTTAAGGGGCCTCCCATACAGCAAACGTGATTTTTTTGCTCGTTTTTACTCGATATTGATAACGGCAACAGGTAGACGCTTGAAATGTTCACAGAATATTTAGTTATATATTCACTTTAATAATAAATAATTAAATTAAAATAAAACAAATATTTAAGGGGGGCTCCCATACAACAAATGTGATTTTTTTTGCCATTTTTATAGATATAGAACCTTGCGTGCGCGAGTCCGACTCGCTATTGGCCAGTTTTTTTGTCTATTACGCATTCCCGCTAAAACGGCTGAACGGATTTAGATGAAATTGGGCACATGCATAGACCATGATCTGCGTTAGGACATAGAATACTTTTTATCCCGATATTCCCACGGGATCGGGACTCAAGCGGGTGAAACCGCGGGGTGTAGCAGTATTCAATAAATTATCGCTGTTTTGCTTCCCTTTGCTTTCTATTATCGCTAAATTTACCTGCATATCCCCGTTCGTTCATAAGTTACGTTCCCGTTTATTAGTAACAATAAATGTGTTCCCTTTATTGTCGTCATAGTATACAGTGTGATGTCTAGCGGAACAATAGGGAAGTCACATCACTCACAGCGTTACAAGTTCATTTTAACGTTGATAATTTATGTTCTCCGCCTTGTTAAGGGGTTGAGAATAATTTCTATGTTGATTTGAGTATTGTCATTGGTTTGATTGAACTCGGTTATCAATTGATTTTGGACAAATTTAAGTTTATGTTGGTTATGGAGAGCATTTTCGGCATTTTTTAGTTGGTCGACACGGGATTTGGGTGATAGAGAATAATATTGTGGTAAACTACTTACTTATTTTTTCGTGACACAAACTGTAGGTACGTGAATAACCTGCCATCAATGATATTAAAAGTAAAAAATCAAAAACCCGACTGCGTTAAAAGTGAACTTAAAAAAAGATAGAAACAATATTTATATAAACTAACTATAAACAATCACATGCAGTCGGAGGCAATAGGTCGTTATTGTTAAGAAGATGCCTCCGACTACATTGAAAACACACCTTTTGGCGCCACAAATCTGCCATTTTAAACATAAACATAACATAACATCACGCCTGTAATCCCCGAAGGGTTAGGCAGAGGTGTACCTAATAGTACACCCACATTTCGCCAGTTATGTTTAAGTCCCATGTAATAGGGAGCGAGCCTATTGCCATCAACCGGGCACAAATCTGCCATTTTGATTTTTAATAATTTTAATATACCTACCCTATGAAATTCGCGCAATAAAGACGACATATCAAAATCGGTTCAGCTAAGTTCAGTTAAGTAGTTACAAGGGAACATAGGGACGGACATACATACATACAGGTCAAACACATAACCTTCCTTTTTTGGCTTCACCACAGTCGGGTAAAAAGACGTAGACAGTTTACCTACTCAACATTCGATCTCCAAAAGCGGCACAATGTCCCGCCTTTAGATGACACGTGGACATAGGGTGGCATGTCGTATTTATCGAGAGCGGAAAAGAGACAACGCGAAGAAAATGTGGATAATTACCCAAGTTTTACTTATACTCGTAATATCATTGCCTGCCATGATGAAAAGATTAGCTAGTCAACAAGTTTGGTAGCTAGAATTATGTCCAGAGTACATAAATAGACGTGAAGAATAGAAGAATAGAATGAAGAACGTTTAAAAAACATCAAAACTCATTTAGGAACTTCGAGTTGCAAGCCGATTTCCGGCCAGCGAGGCGCGAGCCTGCGGACGGTGAGCGATGGGTAGCTCGCCGTCCGATAAGGACCAGGCCCGGGTCGACGGCACGTTGTGTTCCACGCGCGCCTCAAAGAGACGTCAGCACGAATTGACGGGGTCCATTAGGGCCAATGCCTGCCAGGGTTGCAAGTTTGTCCGAAAGGGATATCGTGGCCCTGGCACACAGGCAAATGAAGGAACACGGGTGGGTTTTAGTCAGTAATAGTCTGAGATGCCCTCCCGCTCCGCCCAGAGCGGGAGAAGTTATTTGATAATTACCCACCCAAAAAAAAAGTTGCTACAAAATATGTTTAGTAGCTTCTTCTTGCGGCTTTGTCTGCGTGTATACCGGGATCAAAATTATTCTATGTGTTAATCGAGGTTATAAATAACCTATTTGCCAAATTTCATCCAAACCCAAACAAAAGTAACAAACATACAAGCTTTCGCGTTTATAATATTCGTTGGATTTGTTTGAAAATAGAATTATTTTACATACGCCAATAACATGAGCCCGCTGACAGGATGGGGGCAATGAAGCAACTTGTCACTTACACAGAAGCGTGTAAATGACAAATTGTTACCCCCCGCCAAGTTTGTAACATAAAAACTTTTTGTTTTTATTGCGTTTGTGACAGAAATAATGTGGTTTGGATGAAAGTAATTCTCTGAAACGTAGGTTTAGGGATATTAAATGTGAGTTAGAATGTAAAAGATAAGTCATAAAAAACTGGGTATAGGCTAATATTAAAAACTGTTACTAAACTGTTGGTTCGTGAGGTACTCGTAGTAAGGAATTTTGGGAACATCGACGATATTAATAACGTCTACTAATCTTGGCGACAATTGCAAAACCCACTTTGGACTGTTGCTGATTGATCTAAAGTCTAACGGTCTTATTCATAAAAAGTTATCGAACATTTAAAACCTTGCTAGTCTGTTGTCAAAAAGTGTTATTCATAAACGCATTTTAGCTCTTAAACTTTCTATAAACCTATTATAAAGTTATGAAAGCCAGAACCCGACTTTAACAGAGTTATAAGGAAAAATACCGGCCAAGTACGAGTCGGACTCGAGCACGAAGGGTTCCGTACCATTATCTATAAAAAGCAAAAAAATCACGTTTGTTGTGTGGGAGCCCCCCTTAAATATTTGTTTTATTCTGTTTTTTAGTATTTGTTGTTACAGCGGCAAACAGAAATACATCATCTGTGAAAATTTCAACTGTCTAACTATCACGGTTCATGAGATACAGCCTGGTGACAGACGGACAGACAGACAGACATACCGACAGACAGACAGACGGCGGAGCCTTAGTAATAGGATTCCCGTTTTACCCTTTCGGTACGGAACCCTAAAAAATGGCCAAATCTACAGCAGCTGACTAATAAGAAAATTATATTATATTTGACATAATGTACAATGTAACAGAAGTGCCAACAAATGTCAGTTTCGTAAAGAATCGTACTTGGAGGAGCTGCAGTTGTATTTAATTTATTTTGCACTTCTGTTTAACCTGAACAAGACTTTTAGGTGACTCTTGATTAAAATTAGAGTCTTAATTATCTCTTTACTCCTATTTTCATCATCATCATCATCATCATATCCGTCGAAAGACGTCCACTGCTGGATATAGGCCTCCCCAAGGACGGGTTTGCCATAATCGCCACTCTTGGCAGGCGGGTTGGCGATGGCAGTATGGTCTTAAACAGCATAGAGAACGCTGCTGCCCATTCTCTAGTAAGTCCCTTAGTCGCCTTTTACGACGCCCACGGGAATAAAAAAGCTTTATGCTTTGGAGCGTGGAAACAGTGCTTGCGATGCTTTTAAATGGCATGACGTGCAAACTAGAAAATGTGAGAACAACCATAGTGGCTCTAGCAGTAATTCACAAGTTCACAATATTGCATTTGACCATTGAGACATGCAGTTAGTAATTAGCAATAATGAATATCATACAAGTGAAGTAACCCAAGAAGTTGCAAGGGAAATCCAAATATATAATATAATAATATAAAACATTTATTTTCAAGTAACACGGACTCATAACGTTAGTAACAATTTACTTACAAACTATGTTAGTAATATTTACAAAACATAGCACAAAAACAACAAGTTCCTAACCAACTACGTTCCTAATAGCAGGTACATGCAGCTGGCTTAAAAAGTAAATGACAGGGCAATCCAGTTTGCTAGCAATGACACCCAGGAGACTGTAGGAGCTGCCACGCGTTCTGCGCAACAAGGATGCTGCGCGCTTGCGTCTGATCGCAGCGAAGCCGTCAGTTTGTGCGTCTGCGAACATACCCAAGGCACTACAAAAGCGTGGCAGCCCCAACAGCATCCTCCTCGGCATCCAAATGATAATTTTTGGCTATTTAACAAACTTTTAGGAGGACACATTTTACCGAGTAGTTCATTAATAAAAAGTTTGTATAAAAATATCAGTTTAACTAGTCTCCGGTCTTGATTCCATTTTTATAATTATTAATGCAAATAATATATAGCCAAAAGTTTTCATCCCTTGGCAGTTACAATAACAAATTCATTGTCTTTAATAACAATGACGTCCCCGCGTTAAAAGTGTCGAAACTGTAGACAATAAAATAGTTTACGGTATTTGATAATGTCTATGGTCACAATTATTCGGTTCGTAGGCAGACATTCTCGTTTGAAGATTCGATGTTTTGGTCAATTTGTTGGATGTTATTATAGCAAGTTACATTATAATAGCAACATTTTGATTTATAATGAATTTAAACGACCCGAGATATAGAACGTTTATGGAACGTTTATGAATACACAATTTTATCGAAGTTTCGTAGTAAGTTTAATACTTTAACAAATATTGTATTAAACCTTCTTTAAGCTTTTTTTTATGAATAAGACCGTAATTATTTATTGTATTCTAGACTTTCACACTTATTGTTATATTTTTTTCCATTTATATAAATAGATTAAACTAAACGATCATCATTACAATAAATATGACCATTTTATTACACAAAGTGACAGCTAGCATATGTCAGATTACTCCAATTCAAAAAGATTCAATAGTGAAAAATTATTGAGAAAAAGCAAAGTGGGTACAAACCCGAGGTTTCCGATCGAAGTTACCAAATACCACCAGGGGAACTACTCCGAAGATAAATCCGAAGTATCGGCCGACTGCATTCGGCCGACAGCCAAAGAGATAAGTCAAAGTCAGAAATGTCAATTGAAGTTGGGTAAGGACTCTTAGTCATCCGGAGATCACGGAAGTAATACTAGCTCCCAAGATCCCCGGTGCAAGTATGGGAAGGGAACACCGGGGTGGTTTTTAGTCAGTAAGAGTCTGACAGACCCGTCCGCCCACCCCAGGGCGGAGGACATCCATGAGGATTTTCAACCCCGGCAACACAAAAAAAAAAAGGACTCTTAGTCATACAAGGAACTTTATAGTCAAGAAAACGAGAAACGGCCGATACTTCGGAGTAGACTCCCACGTTTAAAATCTTTTGTTTCGTAATCCTTATTGTGTACACTTATCAAAAATTTGTTTCAGTGCGGTTAGTGGAAGTGCTACGGTGCTGTCCGGACAAGTACTGTTGAAATCAGTGCTCTGAGTTGAATACCTCGGTAAGACTTCTGAAATTCCCTTACCAATTTTCCGATCATGTTTGATCAACTTTTGCTCCAAAATCAAAATCAATCAAAATCAAAAGTCATTCATTCAAACTAGGCTGAGAATCAGCACTTTTCGAACGTCAAAAATTACATAAGACAGTCCCCCAAAAACGCCCACCCTTCACCACTTCCTAGTGCTTTAGCTGGGAAGAAGAAGTGGTGCAACAAACTCCCCAGCAGCACAGCTGTCTGTTCAGATATAAAACTTGAATCTATACAATAAAATGTAAAAGAATTTGCATTACGCAACACAACATTAAATTATTTGCCTTATGTTAGCTAGCACACGCCACTATACCAAAAAAAAACATAAAAATCATCGAAAACTATACTCAAGCAGAAATAACGTAAACAGAACTTACCTAAATAAAAGCCTCCAGGCATAATGGGCGTGCCCGCCCACACAAAGCTATAGCTGCAACTCGAAGTCAAAAATGATAAACTAGCACCATCGTAGTAAAATAAAAAACAGTTAATCATTAATAATAATAATAAAACCATGGTCAGCAAGACGACCAGTCACCACAAGCAGCACCCGTTCACGAGCATAACGCAAAGATCAGCCATCACCCCCCTCGCCGTATTTGAGGGAAGGAGGCAACCCGACCCCCGACGCTACCGCAAGCAGTGACATCTAAGGGAGCATGACGAACTTGCTGCCGGTTGCTCAGGCAAGAATAATATAATCAATGGTCTAGGTCGCTAGCTAACCACTTATTGCAATACAACTCATAAAAAAAACATTTTCATGAGTATATTATGTCACTAATAAATAAAAATAAATTGACTTAGACAGTCAAATAAAAATAAACAATTATATGAACTCATATAACCTGTCAGTAGGTACGCTAATTCTGGAGAAAGAACATGAACATTGTCTTGAGTTAATCACAGCGACCAACTATTCTTATCGTTTAAGTAGTCATTGATAGAATAGTATGCCTTTGAACAAAGATTGGCTTTAACTTTAACTTTAAACGCATTAAAAAGCAAATCTAACAAAGAAGAGGGTAGCTTGTTATAAAAAGTTATACCAAGTCCAACAAATGAGTTATGAACCTTATGAAGCCGGTGAAAATGGGCACGTAATTTATCCTTATTTCTGGTGTTAATATTGTGAATATCACTGTTTTTAGTGTATAAGTGTATATTTTGCCTAACATATAAGATGTTGGCGAAGATGAATTGTGATGCCGCCGTGAGTATACCAATATCCTTAAAAAAATCTCTTAGAGAAACTCTGGCACCCATCTGGTAAATTGCTCGAATAGCTCGGTTTTGGAGTACAAAAATATTTTGAATGTCAGCTGCTTTACCCCACAGCAGAATACAGTAGGACATAACGCTATGAAAATAACTAAAATAGACTAATCGGGCTGTATCAACGTCAGTGTATTGTCTTACTTTCCTGACGGCGTATGCGGCCGAACTGAGCCTTCCCGCTAGGCTTGATATATGAGGTCCCCACTGAAGTTTGGCATCTACTGTTATACCCAGAAACACTGCCGAGTCTACAGTTTCAAGCACCTCTTTATCTAAAACGATGTTGGGACCTAAATTTCTAACATTCGGTAAGGCAAACTTTATACATTTCGTTTTCTTGGCATTGAGAACTAAATTATTTGTCGTAAACCAATCCGTAACCATTGAGAGTGCAATGTTTACGTCGTCAAAATCTTGTCTATTCCGGTCTACTTTAAAAATAAGAGAGGTATCATCTGCAAACAGTACAACGTCACAGACACCCTTTATATAGAATGGTAAATCGTTAATATACACTAAGAATAAGAATGGGCCTAGAATTGAGCCTTGAGGTACACCTAACTGAACTGGTAGCTCGGAAGATTTCACACCATCAACATCTACACATTGGAACCTATTATACAAATAAGAATTTATTACTTTAAGAGCTTCATTTTGGACGCCGTAATGGTGTAGTTTACGCAAAAGAGTGTCATGGTGCACGCAATCAAAGGCTTTGGAGAGATCACAGAAAACTCCAATAGCATTTTGCGAGTTCTCCCATGCGTTAAATATGTGTTTCAGCAGTGCAACGCCCGCATCTGTAGTCGAACGACCTTTTGTAAAGCCATATTGTTCATTGTGAAGGAGGCTGTTTATATTAAAATGTCTTAGCAACTGCTTGAGTATTAACTTTTCAAATATTTTGCTAAATGCAGGTAAGATAGAAATAGGCCTGAAATTGCCAACGTCATTTTTATTACCTGATTTAAATAAAGGTATGACTTTACTACTCTTCATAAGGTCAGGAAAAGTTCCTAAATCAACACATTTATTAAAAGTAATAGCTAGATAGGGGGCTACGATGTCTATTATATTACTTAATAGTTTAATGGAGATGCCCCAGTAATCACCAGTGTTTTTAGATTTAAGTGTGATAAAAACATTAACTACATCATGAGGTGTTACATTTTCGAAGCTAAATAAACGACTACATTTAGGCACACTACTATGCAAAAGATTTTCACCTTTAGACAGGGATGAATTTAAGGAGCGAGTCGTAGTTATAGGTATGTTGGCAAAAAACTCATTGAATGCTTCAGCTACGTCAGCCCCATTATTAACTAATTTGTTTTCGTCCATAATTTCTAATTGTTTTTCTTGTTTAACAGACTTACCAGTTTCATTGTTAATAATTTTCCAACTGTTTTTACTTTATTATTAGATTTTTTAATTGTATCGCTTAAAAATTTAGGTTTAGCAAAAACACAAATCTTTTTAAATAATTTTTGACATACTCTAGAAAAGGAGTATCAAACCTGTATTTTTTCAAACCATATAACTCGTATAGTCTCGCTCTACTTTTATAAATACCTGGGGTAGCCCATTGATTAAACCCAACGGAGGTACCATTAATGTTAATGGGTTTGGTCTTGAAAGTAGGTACTCCTTTTGTACAACATCAAAAAGGGCTCCATAGATGTCATTAGGATTCTCGTGTTCTACTATAGATGGTGTAATTTTATGTGCTATATTATTTTTAAACTTGTTGCAACGACTTATAAGGCCTGCATTTTATTTTATGCGTATTTTTACGTAATGGCATAGGGAAGCTAGCTAATAAACCACAGTGGTCAGACGTTAAGTCACTTAACACTAATTTATTTTTGGCATCACAATCACTAAATATATTATCTAGACAAGTCGACGAAGATGCCGTGATCCTAGTAGGTTCAAAAAACAAGTTAGTTAAATTATAAGACCTAAACAGATTGAGCAGTCTAATAGTTAATGGAGTAACATCTAAAATATTAATATTAAAATCTCCACATAAAATTATACTTTTATTACTACATTTTAACCTATTCAGTGAATCCTCCATTACTGATTCAAAACGAATAAAATCCCCAGAGGGGGGTCGATAAACGCAAATTATAACGTATCGCTCGAGTTCAACACAAGACAACTCAATAGTACGCTCGATGGAAAGATTAACTAAATCTAAGCGTTGTTTACATTTCAACATATTTGAAACAAGAACTAAAGATCCACCGCGAATAGCACTTTTCCTTACAAATGCACTTTGTACAGTAAAATTATTATCATTCATAAATACCACTTCATGTTCTTTCAACCAGTGTTCAGTCAAACATAAGACCTGAACATCATAGTTCTCCATAAATAAACTTAACTCTAGCTCTTCGCCAGACAGACCATGCATATTTTGATGTACAACATTCAACATATGCGGCTGACCCGTTGTCGCACCTAATAGTTTAAACTACAAGGTGTATCAAAAGTAGTGTTAGTACCACTACTAACAGTAATCAATGGTACACTACAGGTACCAGTGTCACTATGTATATTGTATGCTAAAAGATTAGCAATATGTCTCCTACAACTAGGTGGCAAATACATTGTATAATTTGTCAGTTTGTAATCAGTAATAAATTGATTACAGTCAAAATATAAAATGGCGTCACTGTGACGACAAGTCCTATTATAAATTAACATATTTAAATTATAAATGTGCCTATTATGCTCATCAGACAAATAGTGAGAATAAGGCAAGGCACAAAAAATAAATTTACAACTATTTGTCTCATTGAGATGTAACATCAAATGGACACATTCAACTATGTCCTTTTTTCTTACAGTTAAACTATCCCCATATAATAAAATAACAGTTGAACTGGGGTTTATTTTTGTCAATTTAATAAAACTAATTAATTGGCTAATACTGGCACCGGGTAAACAATTATTAATTACATATTGTTGCGAACACTGATTAAATATACTACCAAAACCTTGACCAAATTTGTCAGAAAATACATATGTTGTATTAATCAAATTATTCATACTATTATTATTACTAATATTGCTACCTACTGGCTGAGCCACTGAGGGTGTGGGTGTAACAAGTTGAGGCTGGGGTGCCTGGGAGCAGGCACAGCTAAAAGAGAGGTTATTTGTCAGATACTCATACCTCCCTGCATTGTACTTGACCAGGTCTGCCAACTCATTGGCCTCCTCCAAGCGCTTACTCAGGTCTTGTTGAGAAGCCTCATATTTACTAAAGATATCCTTTAGAGCATATTCCCTAACAAACAATTCATCTTGAAGGTGCTGAGTGTCAGTATCATACATAGTATTACATAATTGTAATTCACTATTACACTCCTTTAATTCTTGAATTCAATTTAGATTTTTTTGCCTAAGTTTTGTATTTAATTTGTTAACTTTCTGGCATTTTAACAATTTCTGATTTTTTCTAATCAATCTATTAATTTTAATTTATTTTTTTATCTTATTATGGCTAGTAAACAAATGGCATTTAGTGATAGTATCATCAGTTAAATCTATTGTTACAATTGGCTCAACACAAGTGGGTCCGGACCGGCTACCAACCAACTCATCATAAAGACTGCAAGACTGCAAGGCTCCCATTCGCTAACTTCGAATTCAAAGCAAAAAGTGCTATGGGGGAATATTTGAATATTGCCTCATAAATATAAAAGAGAGACGTGGGTACCCCGTGTCTAGCCGTTTGCTTCATGTATCTTATGACAGAATATCCTGTCGCAAGATAAAGGAATTCATGATACAAATTATGAGAATTCCTCTTTTGTATGTTTTCAGGTAAATATTTATGGAATTGCTACGGCTAGCGAGCCGTAAGTGTACACTTTATTGCGAAAAGAGAATGTACAAAATGTTATTTAAAATGAGACATTCCTTTTCTTAGACTTCTATTTTCCCTGCAAAGTTCAGTCTGACTTCTATTTAACCAAATGCAGTAGAATATTAATAGGAGTTTTATGATCAAGTATCTGAGTATGTGTGGCGACTGGTATTAACTTTGTGTGACAACCGAGACTGCCAGTATTAATCACACTCCTTGAAAGAAAGAAATAAAGAAAACCCATTTATGTAGCACAGACTAAAAGGCACACAATATAACAAGCAGCAGATAATAAAAAATGTAAGAATTAAACAAGTCAAAAGTGTAAAGTGCGATGTAAGAAATTAGCAGTAAAGTGTGCCTCACGGCTGCGCCAAAAAGGTATGCTTACATAAATAAATCAATCTGTGACAGATAAAAAATATTAACGAGTAAATAGTGTGCTTTTAGTAAAATTGCAAAACAGCTAGCGAGCCAAGCTGAGCGTGAGTATGAGCAAAAACAATTCCCAGCAATGAAGTTGTATAACAAAAGTTCAGTGCAGTTGTATAATTGTTGTATAACAGCGGCTTTGATCCTGCCGTTTTGCCGAAAAGATTTTGCCAAATTTTCATTACCCAAACAAATTTTAGCAACCTTTTTTTATACCATTGCAATATTTCGAATGATTTTAGTACGCATATTTTCATTTGGTCAAATTTTTACTTGGCAAAATATTACCAAGTATTATGGCATTTGGTCTTTATTCCGTTATAAAAAACAAAAATAAACGTTTTTGAGCGATCGAAGCGAGCGGTGCCGCGGTAGCGGCCGGCGAGTGCCAGAAACGACTTGCATTAATAGAAAAAAGAGATTGTTTTTAGTAGGTTACCCGGATCTGAACTATTTAGATTAGGTTAATTACTTATTTATATTATTATTTGATTTTGCGTAAAAACTGTTATTCCAACTGAAATATTTGACTAAATAAAAAATGTTAAAAGTACTAGTTGGTAAACAAGTTATAGTTTAAACGTTCATTTGTCAAACATTAGGTTTGCGTTACAATTTTTTGTGAATAGATTTTTTGCTAAGTAATAATTTGGCAAATGAAATTATGCGAGAAATTTTTTGGGAAGTGAAAATTTGTCAAATTCCTTTCGGTCAAACAAGGGAGACCCACAGCGGCTATTTGCATTTTCATGCAACATTCACCGACAGAAACACTAACGCATACTTAAGAAGATTGAAGATTCGTACCGTCTTGAGTCATATTCTGCAGACACACCACGGCAAGTAAAACCTTGCAGAATTATCAATCCTTGCAAAGCCACAAACCCTTTCGTTAGACATAACAGCTTGTTTTCCCGGAAGGCAGTGGTGTACCTACACCTCTGTCCTACCCTTCCGGGAAAGCAGGCTCACGCCTGCATATAGTGATAACGGTCACCCGTCGAGTCTTCTCGTCGCGTATTCCACAGAGCCTAAAGACGAAGGTCTTCAATCAGTGCGTCCTGTTATGACTTACGGAGCCAAAACGTGGACACTCACGGTACGGTTGGTCCATAAATTGAAGGTCGCTCAGCTAGCTATGGAACGGGCTATGCTTGCAGTCTCTCTGAGGGGTCGAATCTGAAACGCGGTGATCCGGCAGAGACCTAAAGTGGTCGACATAACTCACAGATTAAGCAAGCTGAAGTGGCATTGGGCCGGCCATATTAGTCGTAGAACCGATGACAGTTGGGGTAGAAGTGTTCTTGAGTGGAGACCGCGAATCGGCAAACGTAAGGTAAGACGCGCAAGCTAGTTGGAGCGACGATCTTCGCAGGATGGCTGGTGGCAGCTGAATGGCGTGCAATTGGAGAGGCCTATGTCCAGCAGTGGACTGCTGTAGGCTGATGATGATGATGATGGTCCGCCGTTACCACTATATCCTCAATACGGGGAGTATTAGTAACACCCCTTTTCAATAGACAAAAAAATGATACCTTATTGAAACATCTGACCAGAGGATTAAGACCCAATAACAATAGAAAAGAAAAACAATTCGAACCAAAGAACCGTTTATTTTCAATTTCAGATCAACACAATATCGTTTCAATATCCTAACTTTATAAAGTTTTTGTCGCGAAAGGATTCGAGCGGAGCAAATATACGACACAAAGTGAATGGTGACAATGTGATTTTAGAGCTTTTGTTGGAAACAACTGGGCTGTTAATCTGGCCCTTTTAGTTTTTGGGTTGGGGCCACAGAATTTTATAAACGGAAGGTTAAGTGGTGCAAGTTATAGTTAATTTGGTACTTCTTAAATCGATGATTTTTGTTTTATTTTATCCATTATTAAGGTGTTGCTGCCCATTTAAGACACGACTGGTTATATTTTTTTTCCTGAGTACAATCATGGACACTGTCATTACAACAGTGGCTACTTATGTATTAACCCAAATGTTTGCATGTCACATTGTTATGACTAAGTGTTATGGATCTGTATAAATTTATGTTAAGACCGAAATTGTACCAACACTTATGGCAAATAATTTGATTTGATTTGATTTGAAAAAAAAAAGTGAATATTTCTCTCAGCACACTACATCAGAAAATATGACTTTATAATAAATGCCCATGGCTCTGAAACCGTGAAACCGTTAAGCCTTCTACATACTGTCGCGCGACGCAACACCGGTAGAACAATTTCCTTAAATTTTTCATAGAAATTGTTCTACCGGTGCCGGTGTCGCGTCGCGAAACAAGTCGCACCAGTATGTATAAGCCTTGCCCTACGTATTCCAACCCAGCGATTCATTCAACAGCCATTCTTCGACGTTGTCATTTTCGGATCATGAAATCTTATCAAACCGACATTCACTCTGCATTTGTTTTGGTGTTTTATTTTGATTACTTCAATTCCAACTACCTACTCTGTGGTCAAAAAACACAGAAGCCAATAAGACGATTTACGCGTAACTTCGGAAGGGTTCATGATTTGTAAATCATGTTTACTGCCAAGCATGGGTCAAGGAGCAAGGTTTGACCACAAAATTGAAAACAGTTTGGATGATTTTTATTATGTTTGGAGAATTGGTGTTTGCTGGCTTATATTATTGGTCGAGTCCAGTGGTAGGTATATTAAATAGTGATGACAAATAATATAGTAGTGCACTATCACCAAATGTGATTTTCAAAATATTTAATTTTTCTTGAATTTACCAAATCTATGTAATTGGAAGTTGTAATTTTTACTGCGATATACTTTTTCTCAACCATTTTTCCGACATATCTTCATTATTGCACTACCAAGTTCTTCCTTTTGCTCTGTTATTAATTTTAAAGAAAAACAACAAGGTATATTCGGGATTCGGTCGTGGTCCACCTGCTTAGTTCACCTGGGTGGACCACGGGCACATTTTCTTGCTGGTGGGTCACCTCAGTCCATCTTGGTGGACCACGGGCACTTTTTCTTGCCGGTGGATCACCTCAGTCCACCTAGGTGACCACGGGCACTTTTTCTTGCCGGTGGATCACCTCAGTCCACCTAGGTGACCACGGGCACTTTTTCTTGCCGGTGGATCACCTCAGTCCACCTAGGTGACCACGGGCACTTTTTCTTGCCGGTGGTCCACCTTAATGTGGGTTGCAGACCAAGAGCTAAGCTAAGTTAGTTTAGCTTAGCTCGCATAGCTGACGAAAATTTATACAATAATCTGAAACGCCATATCTAGTTAAATAATAACTTACGTAGAAAGATAAATTGCAGCTAAAGGAAAAATTTGTAGTAAGTATTTTTAGTAGTTACGGTATTTTTTAAATTGTTTTACACTTGTATTTTAGATATATATTATATATTATTATTCATGGATGATGTAGCTGATCTTAACGACAGCTTCTTCTCGTGTTCTTCTTCTACTAGTTTTGTTAGTGCGGACAGTGACTCTTCCATACCACTTACTTTACATGATAAAATCTCTTCTCTTTTTTCCAATGACGCTAAGAATCTGCATATAGCTCACATAAATGCTCAGAGTGTTCCTGGTGACTATTCTGACCTTCTGGCATCCTTTAGCAGTGCTCACCTGGATGCTCTCTTGATATCGGAATCCTTTTTGAAGCCATCTCTCCTCTCTACTCAATACTCACTCCCCGGCTTCGTCTTGATCCGCAACGATAGGACTGGCAAAGGTGGAGGAGGTGTTGCTATGTACCTACCTGCTGATTTACCATATAAGGTGGTCAGTTCATCTCCTTCACGGTATTCTGAGTCCGCTGAATATTTGTTTCTTGAAATTGCTGTTCATCACACAAAAGTTTTGCTTGCTGTGCTCTACAGTCCTAATCTTCACATTGACTACTTTAATTCTCTCGACTCCACTCTCAGTGACCTTTGCCCCATGTATGAGCACGTAATTTTAATGGGTGATTTTAATACTTGCTTGATTAAAAATGACTCTCGCTCTATTAAACTCCTTTCACTCTTGTCTTCTTTCAATCTTCAAGTTTTGCCTCTCTCTGCAACTCACTATTTTCCTAATTGTACACCCTCTTTTCTAGATCTTATGATTGTATCCTCTCCTAATAATGTTTCTTACCATGGTCAACTTACGGCTACTTTTTCTTACCACGATCTCATTTATCTTTCCTATCGTATCCGTGTTCCCAAGCGTAAGTCTCAGCTTTTATATCTTCATAACTACAAGGGCATAGACTTGGAGGCTTTGCAGCGTGATGCCGGCGATCTCGACTGGACCCCTCTGGTCGAGATCGATGACATCGACGATAAGGTGAATTGTTTTAACGCAACCGTTCTCGGCTTATATGATCAGCATGCCCCTATCCGACGTGTCAAAGTTCGACATAACCCTGCACCATGGATTACGCTACAAATTAAAGAGCTATGGCTCACAGGGATAAAGCTAAGAGCAGATATAAGCGCAGACCTTCAGAGCTGAATCTCTCTTATTACAAATCCTTGCGTAATCGTTGCAGTCATTTGTGTCAAGATGCTAAGAGACGCTATTTCCACGATCAACTCATTAACCGCAGTTCCTCCGATGTATGGAGATTTCTCAAATCTGTAGGTATAGGCAAGTCACCTACCAACTAGTCTAAGGATGTGAACCTCAATGATCTAAATAAACATTTCTCTCTCCTTCCCTTTTCTCTTGATCCGTCTGTCAAAGCAGCGACACTGGAGAGTCTTTCTAGTTTACCGTTACCACAATCTATACTTGCGATTACTTCTTCAGCAGTCGGTAATGATAAGTTGTGTTCAAGAATGATAACTCTTATCCTTTCCACGTTACTTCCTGTTCTCACTCACATCTTCAACCACTCATTTTTCTCTTGCTCATTTCCGTCTGTTTGGAAACAGGCTCACATAATACATTTACCTAAAACTAACAATCCTACTTTATTAACACACTTTAGACCTATTTCTATTCTCCCATTTCTCTCTAAAGTTTTTGAGCACATAGTTCATAGACAATTATCATTATTCTTGGCGTCAAACTCGATAATTTCCCCCTTTCAATCCGGTTTTCGCTCGGATAACAGTACTGTGACCGCGATTTTAAAAGTAACTGACGACATCAGCTGGGCAATGGAGAATAAGTCCCTCACTGTTCTAGTATTGCTTGACTTTAGTAGCGCCTTCAACTCAGTGGATTTCGATATTTTACTTGGTATCCTCAAATCTATAAATTTCTCTTCTTCCGCTTTAGCTTGGTTCGGTGATTATCTACGGGAGCGCTCTCAGTGTGTTCGCCTGGAGGAATCCTTCTCCGATTGGTGTAGCCTCACGGAGGGTGTTCCCCAGGGTAGCGTCCTCTCTCCTCTTCTTTTTTCTATTTTCATAAACTTTGTTACCAGAGTAATCTCCTCTAGTTTTCATCTCTATGCAGATGACTTGCAGCTTTACCGACATTTTAATGTAGCTGATGCGGGTTCCGCAATTGCTGCTATGAATCATGATCTGGCGTGCATCAGCGTTTGGGCTAAGTATTTTGGTTTGCAAATTAACCCAACTAAATCCCAGGCCATGATCATAGGTAGCAGATTCGTTCGTAATGTGGCTGCTGTTACATCTCTGATGCCTTTATATCTCGATGGTGTTCGCATTGACTATATAGAACCCCCAAAGATCTGGGTGTCATTATTGACTCCAATCTTTCATGGCGTAATCAGGTCAACGAGGTCAGTCGAAAGGTACATTTCTCCTTTCATTCGCTGAAAAACCTTCAAGGTCTCCTGCCCTTGAAGACTAAAATTCATTTAGCACAAACGCTTATTCAGCCGATTATAGATTATGCCGACGCCTGCTATCTGGATGCTACTGAGGAGCTACTGAACAAGCTTGAGCGCATGCAAAACTTGTGCATTCGCTTTGTTTTTGGTCTTCGAAAGTATGACCATGTTTCTCACCTTCGCAAGGAACTCAAGTGGCTCCCAATCCGCCTTCGCCGGAACACTGCACAGGATTTTATGTCTCCTCTTCAACATCTTACACAACCCGTCTTATCCTTCCTACCTGCGGGAGCGTTTTTCTTACGCTCGTCCTAGCGACGCTCCATGTAGATCGCACCTTAGATCCCTCCTTAAATCTCATCCTCATAAAGCTCATAAAACTAGCTACTATTCTTATTCCTTCTCGGTGCATGCTGTAAGATTGTGGAACTCACTTCCGCCTAGCATTCGTGATTTAAAAACAATTTCCTCATTCAAATATCAATTAAAAGAGCACTACCTTTCCTCTCAACTGTGAATATTTTTTTTTATATATATGTTTGTATATATATGCTTTATGTATTTGTTTAGGTATATGTAAGTTTTTCTGCACGTGTGTACGTGTACGTATTCGTGTGTAAATTTTATATGTATATGGTATAGTATAGGTATATTTATCATTTTAGTTTAAGACTTCGCATATTCATATTTTTCTCTTCTTGTTCTCACACACTATTGTCTACATTTCTTTTTCATTTCTCCTTTCGCAGGTCTGCTGGAAGAAATTTCTTAAGAAATAAGCAGTACCTTTGTACTAGTATTATAATTATGTCGTATCTCTCTGTATTTTACTGTGTGTACATAAATAATAAAATAAATAAATAAATACAATTTAAGTTTTAAAGTTCAAAGTTTTCAGTTTCCTTTATTCTTCTTAAACGTATGTAGATGAATTGTGTTTTCCGTGTGACCAGCTCTATATTCCTAGTTTGGATAGATTTACATCTCCAGGATTCTAAATTTTTTTTTTAATAACGATGCCATTCAACTTGTCTAGGCTGACTAATCAAGTCAGCCTAGAAAAGTTGAATGGCCTCTTTGACGGCTATAGTAATATTAAATATGGTAACCGTGTTTTCTGATTTATTCTAGGATCGTGCACAAAAAAACAGGTTTTTTTTTTAATACTTAATATTTTGTGATTTATCTTTTAGGAATGCTCAATTTAAGTAGGTACATTTTATAAGTACTTTAAAATTCACTCATTAGTTTATGATGACAGACGTCATACCTATTTCATCGTGTATTTTTCACACAAAATGTTGGCATTTTAAGTAAACTAATTAAAATCTCGAAATGTTTCGTCC
The DNA here is from genome assembly GCA_963921375.1 of Tiliacea citrago. NCBI lineage: Eukaryota > Metazoa > Arthropoda > Insecta > Lepidoptera > Noctuidae > Tiliacea > Tiliacea citrago. The sequence goes on along the minus strand of OY992797.1, from coordinate 21,116,022 downwards.
ATTTTTTCAACATTGCAGCAATATAATATTTTCACAGGTATTTCTCATAACAAAATTCTTAAAATTCTTTGTTCTTCTTATTTTTAATTCTTAATTTATGAAGGGTTTTTAAGTATTATGAGAAAGTTGGTCATAGTTTGAATAGCAACAACTGGGCCCTGGTTGCGTGAGTCGAGTTCTGTAGCCGCCACTTGAGTGGCTTCATTAAATTAATGCGAGTTTACTTACTGGAGTTGGCAATCCCGTGCTAAAGGACTTACCTTTCGCAACAGCCGAAGGATTATTTAATTTGGTAGGCAGCGACGAATAATGGATGTAATTTGTATGAGGATATCGATCATTTGAAAAATTATATAAGGCTTATTACCTCAGTGGCAAAGAGTATAATAACTTTAGAGGAAGTCAGTGGTCTGCTGATTTTATTATCCTGTATTGAATTTTATGAATTGACATAAAGATACGACATTTTTTATTTTTTATTATTCTGATTTTAACGTAATTGAATAATTGTAATGGTTTAAATATAGATTACATGCATGATGTTTCTCATATATTTAGATAAGGAAATTCAGACACAATGTAAAAATTGTTGTTAAATAAATGAATTGAATTGTCCCAATGCTTGGCAAAATCCTCTCCTAATTTGTCGTCTGTATCTCTTGTCCCGAATTCGGGTCTCATCACCGGACACGGATCTTTCGGGAGGTTCCTGTTTTGGATAAAGCGGGAGGAAACGCCCGGGTGTCACCACTGTGTGAATCGCCCGGAGGACACGGTGGAGCATACGGTGGAGGTCTGCCCGGCTTGGGCGGAGCACCACCGTGTCCTCACGGAGGCGATCGGCGGCGGCGATCTCTCGCGTCCGGCCCTGGTTCAGGCCATGGTTCGGAGCGAGAGTGCATGGGAGGCCGTCACCTCCTTCTGCGAAGCAGTAATGCTCGCGAAGGAGGAGGCGGAACGCGTGAGGGTGAGGCAAGATTCGCGCCCTCGCGCCCTTAGTCGCCGCAGGAGACGCCCCGGGCGTCGGGAGTCGCTAGCCGATTTCCGGCCACCGTAGGCGCGGGCCTGCGGACGGTGAGCGATGGGTAGCTCGCCGTCCGATAAGGACCAAGCCCGAGTCGACGGCGCGTTGTGTTCCACGCGCGCCTCAAAGAGACGTCAGCTCCAATTGACGGGGTCCGAAAGGGCCAATGCCTACCAGGGTTACGAGCCTGTCCGAAAGGAATATCGTGGCCCTGGCACACAGGCATCTGAAGGAACACGGGTGGGTTTTAGTCAGTAAAAGTCTGACACTCCCTTCCGCTACACCCAGAGCGGGAGAAGTTATTTGATAATATCCCACCCAAAAAAAAAGGCTACGTACCGTACAAGGATCACTACCTACGCCAATAAGTTTGATGGTAACCTTGACGTTATTATAATAAATCTTATTCTGCTCTAGGTAAACAACAATAGACTCAAATAACCACAAGAACATTACGACTACCCAACACACTATAAAACATGATTTTATCTGTACTCATTTAATTAATATGAGTAGTATTGTTGAAACAATAGGAGTATTGTGCCAATTTATATAACAGAACAAGAACCTTTTGTAGGTCAGGTGTACCCGAGACCTTTCATTTTTATTGTGGCGTGAAACAATGAAATACGGTGACCGCTTCGAACTGCTTGAAACCGGATCGAGCCAGTTTACGGGAGTTTCAAACGAACTTTTTTGAATTGATTTTCAATATGGCCGTGTAGGTGAATTTAATGCCGCAGTTGGCTTTTATTTTTATGAGATTTTGGTATTTTGGTTTGTAAGATTGGTTGTTTTGTTAAAAAAAATGTGGTTTTACGCACATTGCTTGCAGGCAAGCCTATGATTTATCAAACTTTTAAATCAATGGTTTTTTTTCGTAATGTTCTATAAGTCCAGTTCATAAGTTTAGGTATGCTAGTTTGGGTATTTAAAAAATAAGAAAAAGTCAAAGTCAAAGTATTTATTTCAAATAGGCATATATAAAAATATATATTTATGTTACGGCTAATACCCGAAGTGCGGCTACACGTAGTTTTAGCCGGTTAGAACTAGGTGTAGCCACTTACTCTTGGTTAAACCTAGTACGAGCCGATTGTTTTCGGGTAAAATCATTTGGGTTAGGTTAGGTTAGAACAGTGGGACTCGTGGGACCGCTCCTGTGGAACATCGGGTACGACTGGGTGCTGCGGGGTGAGCTCCAGCCGGGCGTGGACCTGACGTGTTATGCGGACGACACACTGGTCACGGCCCGGGGGAGCTCGTACAGGGAGGCAGCGTTGCTGGCGACGGCTGCGGTGTCACAGGTGGTGAGCCGCATACGTCGCCTAGGGCTGGAGGTTGCCCTCAACAAGTCGGAGGCCTTGATCTTTCATGGCCCCCGGCGGGCCCCGCCGCCGGGATCACACATCGTGGTCGGGGGGGCTCAAATCGCTGTCGAGTCCACCATGAAGTACCTAGGATTGGTGCTCGACAGCCGGTGGGATTTTGGCCCCCACTTCCAGCGGCTGGCGCCCAAGTTGTTGGGCGCGGCTGGGGCGTTGTCAACGCTGCTTCCCAATCTGGGGGGCCCGAGCACCGCCTGTAGGCGGCTCTACGTGGGGATCGTGCGATCGATGGCCCTTTACGGGGCCCCGATCTGGGCGGCTGACCTGACGGCCGGAAGCATTGCAGTCCTGCGAAAACCGCAGAGAGCGATGGCCGTCAGAGTCATCAGGGGATATCGCACGATCTCCTACGAGGCGGCTTGCGTACTGGCCGGATCCCCGCCCTGGGACCTCGAGGCGAAAGTACTCGCGTCACTGTATCGGTGGCGCGAGGAAGTGACGGCGCGGGGCGAGTGGCTGATGCAGCGACATGTGGAGTTGCGTCGGTCACAGCTTCGCGCAGCCCTGGTGGCGGAATGGCGGGACAGGCTTTCACGCCCTACCGCCGGCCTCGCCACCATCGAGGCGGTCCGGCCGGTACTCGAGCCCTGGCTCGGGAGGAGGCACGGCTCCCTGTCGTTTCGGGTGACGCAGGTGCTCTCGGGGCATGGTTGCTTCGGGAAGTACCTGTGTCGCATAAACAGGGAGCCGGACGCCCGGTGTCACCACTGCGTCGACTGCCGGGAGGACACGGCGCGGCATACGCTGGCAGAGTGTGCCGCTTGGGAGGAGCCTCGCCGTGCCCTCATCTCAGGAGTAGGCAGTGACCTATCGCTGCCGGCCGTGGTCGAGTCGATGGCCGGCAGCGAGGAGTCCTGGGACGCGGTGGTATCCTTCTGCGAAACAGTCGTGTCGCAGAAGGAGGCTGCGGAAAGGGAGCGGGAGATCTCGTCCGCTCACCCGGCCCGCAGCAGGCGCACCGGGCGTCGGCAGAGGGCAGATAATGCCCTCTTCCGGCCCCCCTAAATGGGTCCAGGGACGGCGGACTCGGGGACGTCCGCCGCCCCCTATCACACTGGACCCGAGGTGGCGGCGCGTAGTGTTCCACGCGCGCCCCTTTGAGACGTCGCGGGGGGGTCTAACACCTCACCCCCCCGCAGACTTGAGGTGGCCCGCAGAGGCGGGCCGGCACTAGCCGGGGATCACGGAAGTAATACTAGCTCCCAAGATCCCCGGTGCAAGTGTGGGAAGGGAACACCGGGGTGGTTTTTAGTCAGTAAGAGTCTGACAGACCCCTCCGCCCACCCCAGGGCGGAGGACATCCATGAGGATTTTCCACCCCGGCAACAAAAAAAAAAAAAAAAAAAAAGGTTAGAACAGTAACGCTGCTGGCCGTGGTCGAGTCGATGGCCGGCAGCGAGGAGTCCTGGGACGCGGTGTATCCTTCTGCGAAACAGTCGTGTCGCAGAAGGAGGCTGCGGAAAGGGAGCGGGAGATCTCGTCCGCTCACCCGGCCCGCAGCAGGCGCACCGGGCGTCGGCAGAGGGCAGATACTGCCCTCTTCCGGCCCCCCTAAATGGGTCCAGGGACGGCGGACTCGGGGACGTCCGCCGCCCCCTATCACACTGGACCCGAGGTGGCGGCGCGTAGTGTTCCACGCGCGCCCCTTTGAGACGTCGCTGGGGGGTCTAACACCTCACCCCCCCGCAGACTTGAGGTGGCCCGCAGAGGCGGGCCGGCACTAGCCGGGGATCACGGAAGTAATACTAGCTCCCAAGATCCCCGGTGCAAGTGTGGGAAGGGAACACCGGGGTGGTTTTTAGTCAGTAAGAGTCTGACAGACCCCTCCGCCCACCCCAAGGCGGAGGACATCCATGAGGATTTTCCACCCCGGCAACAAAAAAAAAAAAAAAAAAGGTTAGAACAGTAACCATTAACAAGCGAAGGCGAGCGTGCCGCGGCAGCGGCCGCCGAGCGCCAGATCCCCTCTATTGTTGGTAAATTGGTTTTATCCAACAGGGATTGTCTGGACCTATAATTCTAACCGGCTAAAACTAGGTGTAGCCGCACTTCGGGTATTAGCCGTAACATATATATAAAAGGCACTTTTGAACGTCAAAATTACAAAAAAAAAGAATTGATTATAGTCGCCCCTTCTAAAAGGTAGTTTTGCATGGAAACATGCTGGTCCAGCTCCATAGGACAATCTAGAGTCTAGACAAAATCAAACTGGTTGCTATTTTTATGGTAAAATCTGTTATTTTTATGATATTGTTTTTACATTCTGTGATAACCTATACTCACACACTGACTTATTATTTTTAATTTTTTTTAGAAAAACATACATTTACGATGTTTGTAAATATGTGAACACCATGATCTATCTAATAATTAAGTTATTTTTCATTGCTTAGTTTTTAATTCGTTTTACCTATTACGGTATAGTAATTTTATTCTAGGTGCATCGTCTTCACATATAATCATATAATTAATGTAATCAAACAAAATATTGTAAAACATTTTTAAAAGAGTACCGGTGGAGTTTCTTGCCCATTCTTCTCCATACGAAACCATATTTTGGAAGGGGCAACTAGAATCAATTCTATTTTTTTTTGTAAATTTTGACGTTCAAAAGTGCCTTTTATGTGCCTATTTGAAATAAATGGTTTGACTTTGACTTTGAGAAAAATAGGCAAGAACCTCCACCTTACTCTTTTAAAATGTTTTACAACATTAAATATATATTTGAAGATGATGCACCTAGAATAAAATTGTACAGTAATTTTATTACATAATAATTATGTAAAAATAACCAAAAATGAAGCAATGACAGATAAATCAATGTGATAGATACATGGTGCTCACATATTTTCAAAAATCTATAGAAAATATATACATATATAATATAGAAAATCCGTAAATTACGGATGTATTCTGCTGTGGGGTAAAGCAGCTGACATTCAAAATATGTTTGTACTCCAAAAACGAGCTGTTCGAGCAATTTACCAGCTGGGTGCCAGAGTTTCTCTAAGAGATTTTTTTAAGGATATTGGTATACTCACGGCGGCATCACAATTCATCTTCGCCAACATCTTATATGTTAGGCAAAATATACACTTATACACTAAAAACAGTGATATTCACAATATTAACACCAGAAATACGGATAAATTACGTGCTCCTTTTCACCGGCTTCATAAGGTTCATAACTCATTTGTTGGACTTGGTATAACTTTTTATAACAAGCTACCCTCTTCTTTGTTAGATTTGCCTTTTAATGCGTTTAAAGTTAAAGTTAAATCCAATCTTTGTTCAAAGGCATACTATTCTATCAATGACTACTTAAACGATAAGAATAGTTGGTCGCTGTGATTAACTCAAGACAATGTTCATGTTCTTTCTCCAGGTTTAGCGTACCTACTGACAGGTTATATGAGTTCATATAATTGTTTATTTTTATTTGACTGTCTAAGTCAATTTATTTTTATTTATTAGTGACATAATATACTCATGAAAATGTTTTTTTTTTTTATGAGTTGTATTGCAATAAGTGGTTAGCTAGCGACCTAGACAATTGATTATATTATTCTTGCCTGAGCAACCGGCAGCAACTTCGTCATGCTCCCTTAGATGTCACTGCTTGCGGTAGCGTCGGGGGTCGGGTTGCCTCCTTCCCTCAAATATGGCGAGGGGGGTGATGGCTGATCTTTGCGTTATGCTCGTGAACGGGTGCTGCTTGTGGTGACTGGTCGTCTTGCTGACCATGGTTTTATTATTGTTATTAATGATTAACTGTTTTTTATTTTACTACGATGGTGCTAGTTTATAATTTTTGACTTCGAGTTGCAGCTATAGCTTTGTGTGGGCGGGCACGCCCATTATGCCTGGAGGCTTTTATTTAGGTACGTTCTGTTTACGTTATTTCTGCTTGAGTATAGTTTTCGACGATTTTTATGTTTTTTTTTTTTTTGTATAGTGGCGTGTGCTAGCTAACATAAGGCAAATAATTTAATGTTGTGTTGCGTAATGCAAATTCTTTTACATTTTATTGTATAGATTCAAGTTTTATATCTGAACAGACAGCTGTGCTGCTGGGGAGTTTGTTGCGCCACTTCTTCTTCCCAGCTAAAGCACTAGGAAGTGGTGAAGGGTGGGCGTTTTTGGGGGACTGACTTATGTAATTTTTGACGTTCGAAAAGTGCTGATTCTCAGCCTAGTTTGAATAAATGACTTTTGATTGTGATTTTGATGTTTAACGAAATCATTACATTACAAATCTTTCAACCACTTAAAACTATTTCAACACCAAAAGGCACTTATAAACTTAATTAAGATTCTAATCGCCTCATTTAAATTAAAATGAAGATAACGTATTTAAGGCTTACAGAATTTATTCAATGAATAGATTTTATCGGAGGACTGTCAAAAGGGATTTGAGACGGAAGAAAATCCCATAGCCTCATAAAGGAATAATAAGGTATTTTAGACATACCTACTTTAGGAGTGGTTTTATGTCCAGTCAGGAAAAATAATGAATTATCAAATTGACATACTACGTAAAATTTCCGTGTTATAGTGATTTCGTAAAACAGTTTTGTAAGTTGGTAGTCCATTTGTTAAACAATTCATTTCGTGGACCTTATATGCTCGATTAGGGCAAAGATTTTCCGCTACCTCGAAAACGTCCCGTGAGTAATGTGAAGTGGGTAAGCATCAAGATCAATGGCGATACTTTTCTGTATTAAAAGAGTCATTTGCCTTAAGAGTGTTTATATAAGACAGGCAGATAAAAATAAATAAAATAAAATAAAATAGCTTTATTTTCCTTACACACTTTTCCTTATTTCCTAACATTATTTGACCTAATAAATCTATATTTACTACTAAATAGTCTTTTAAAACTAAGGTGTATAAGGACCGCTATCTATAGCGGTAAAAGCCTCCTCCAGCCGTTTCCAAGCTGTCCTGTCTCTGGCGATTCTGCTCCATGTTCTGCCTGCTATCTGTGCAATATCCTCGCTCCATCTTTTGTGTGGTCTACCTGGTCTGCGTTTTATATTTATTGAATACCAATTCGTGGTGACTTTTGTCCATCTGTCGTCTGTCAATCGTTGGATGTGTCCAGCCCACTTCCATTTTAAGCCCAGAACTTTCTTTCCGCTTCCTTTGCTTTGGTCTTTCTTCTTATTTCTTCTTCTTTAGACAGGCAGATATGAATGATTATTTTTAAGAGATACCCAATAGTTTTCCAGGACACAATTTTTTTATAGTATGCTGTTTTACGTTCTTCCAGTAAATCGTTGCTAATGTCTGCTCTTTCAATCTATTTATCCCCAAAGTTAGCCGATTCTAGGAAAGCATTACTCTAGAACTTGTCGAGTCAACGATAAATGTTAAAGTTACGTGATACGGTAACAAATGCTGACGCTATTGTTCACTGTAACTTTACTCTCGCGGAACGTCTGAGGAACCCAGGCGCCATTTCTCTTCAATTTACTCTTAAAAGTTTCGTAGAATTAGTAACAAGAGCTATTGTTTTTGGTTTTCCTTTTCGGAAATCTGTGAGCCGATAATTTGGACGATATTTTTGAGCTTAGGACATATTTGTGAAAAAAAAAACAATTCTTGTTAGAAATTTTCAACATTCATCATTCTCATGCCCTTATCGTTTTCTTCCAAACTTCTCTATTAGTTGTCATCGCGGTAGTCACTCCCATTCTAGCCATATCATCTTCCACACAGTCCATCCTTCGTTTCTGTGGTATTCCCCTACTCGTATAGCCATCCACAATTCCACATGCATACTCAAAACTTATTTCCTGGCGACGTTTTCCTCATTCCTCCGCATCACATACCCATACCATGACAACCATTTTCCACACAACTTTTCAGTCACCGGAGTCACTTTCAACATTATCAACACAAATTATAAGATTTTTTTTAGTAATTTGTAAAAATACTAAAACAATCAACATTTTAAAACTAATACAATTAACATTACTGAAATTAACTGAATACAAAATACTGTCCTGCATTGGTGCATAAAAGCATAATGAAATATTAATTTCGGAAAACTAAAATTAATCTAATGGAACTATTTTATACAGCGTGTTACGGAAAGGGTCCTCTCAAGCCCCGCGCGGCCCGCGGGCGGATTCCGCGCGCCTCTCATTGAGAGGCGTCGGGGCCTGACAATATACATATCAAATGGAAAAATTTCAAAATTTTGGTGATACTGATAACAAACTACATGGCAATTTTTTTTTAATAATACCTACATAATTATAACGTTGAAAATCATTTAACTAATAAAAATCAAATGTTTCAAATTGAATTCTACTCATCACTATACCAAGTCAGCTGATCGGTACACGTGTTAATCCATTCGTTTGATCCCGCCGCGCATCGTGCCGCCCGCGCCGCCGCGTGTCGGTGCGGTGCCGTGTCCCAGAGCTGTGGCAGGTGTGTGTGTGTACTAGGCGCACAGACACAGATCATGATAATGGATAATGTTCGCGACGATGTGTCACATATGTAGTATTATATTGTTTTTTAAATATTAACTTAAATTCCAGTTAAAATACTTATAGTTAACGTATAGAAATAACATGTAAAATGTTTTTTTATGTAGAACGGTAAATACGACCCTTTCAACCTCAATTAAGTGGGCTATATAGTTATATATTTATAGTTTTTTAGTACGCCCAGGTAGCCTAGGTCAAGACCTACCCCTGGACATAACTTTTGAGTTTCTAGTCAGATAAATAGACCCACTTGATTGAGCTTGAAGGCCGTGTTTCGGTAATTTTATAAATTGTTTAATTTTCAGTTTAACAGTTAACTTTTCAGGGCGCGTCACGCCCTGAAAAATAGACTTGTATAGTTTAAAATATTAGATTGTTGTAGGTCTATATATAGGCTTGAGGTATCCATAATCAGAATGAAAATCGGTTTAATGGTTTCCGAGAAAAGCCATTAGAAAACCGATTATAATTAAAAATAATATCTTTCAGTGGAAACAGGTATAGTTGATATGGATACCTTAGGTCATAGGGAATTTCATGAGGATTCCAACGATATGCCACAAGCCATAGGTATGTGAATATTTCATGTGCCATTATGCAACATTGTATCTGTTAATTAGTGAAAACTTCATTAAAATAAACTTTAAACCAGGAAGTAATTAGCGGCTTTCATTACGGTAAAGTTGGCTTGTACTTAAGCAAACATAGGAAAATTGAAATTTGTAGTCATCGGCAAGGTATTTTTTGCACTTTTAAATAGCTTCAATGTAGTTTTATAGTGTTCCCACGAGTCCCGAAATTGCTTCCTGGGTGTTCTTCAAGACTTGTGTTTTAATCAGGTAGTATACTCCTGTGGCTTAGTCGTCAAAAACGTTATCACTGAATCGTCAAAAACGCTATAGCTGGAAACGTCAAAACGTAATCCTTCGTCAGGGGTCACATAAAACTCTTCCCGTCTAACTGGTACACAGAAGTTGAAGATCGCAGGCTGCCCGAAGATACCTGGAACTATAGGTGCAGGACGTCAGCGCCGAATGGACTGGGAGACCTACTCATACACCGGGAATAAAACCCTGGATAGGCATACACACATACCGCGTCCAGCGATCACGCCCGTCCGGCACAGATAATGATCCTAGTAGTGCGGTGATACGTTTGGTATGATTTTCCGTAACACGCTGTATAAATTAATAAAAATTTTAGCTATTATAAAACTAAATATTTAATTTTAAACCAACCACAGCAAAACTAGCTCATGGCTATTTCAAGGAGAAATCTTCTTCATCCAGGTTAGGTCACGTAGACAGTATTAGCTCCACTGTTTGTACCGAGATACGTAGTACTTCCAGTAAATAGTACAACCCTGTTGTGGAGGGCTTATATCGGAGCATACGGTGAATAAACCATTCAATTTTATTTGTTTCGTAGACTTTGACGTAATTATGCGAAAATTAACATAATATTTTTTTGGTTTTATTCATAGATCATCTACTATTCTTCTATTAAGCTACGTTTGCCACGGTTGGTCCGTGGATGGCTGACCATCTTTACATACCAAGACCCCTCCGTGCTTTGGAAAGCACTTTAAACCGTTGGTCCCGGCTGTCATTCGTGGATCTTTGACAGTCGTAAGAAGCCCAAAAGTCTGACAACCATCTTACCAAAGGGTATCGTATTACCCAGTAACTGGGTTGTGAAGGTCAGATAGGTAGTCGCTCCATTTAAAATACTGGTATTCAGCTGCATCCGGTTAAACTGGAAGTCGAGACCAACATAGTTGGGAAAGCCTAGACAGATGATGATTCTTAGATCATTTACGAGTATAAGTGATACTTAAAGTTATTGGAAATCTTTCTTATTTCTGCGAACGAAGCTTAATTTGATCCTGGAATACTACCCACTATTACCAACTTTCTTTTCTTGTCACAGCATCGGCAAAAAGTTCTTTCGTTTAACTTTTCCTCTCGGAAGTTTTTATCACGTCGATTAATTAGTTTTTCAGCATGAACGGTATTTACTTAGTTTCGATTTCTGCTTTACCGAGCTTTCAATACATTAGAATGTCGTAGGTACAGTCAGGAAAATTTATTGTTTATCAAATTGACACCTCACGACAATTTGCCGTATCATAGACATTTCATCGAATAGTGAAAGAATGACAGTTTTGATTTGAATATACGGACAATTTAATTCAATTCAATTTGTTTCGCAATTCATTTTCCTAACTTTAATGGCGTCGGAAGTAGACTCACAATATACTCGCAATAATTTTAGCATCTATTGTGTGTGGAAAGTTACCTAATGATGAGTAATGACAACTTTTCAGGGACATTATTAGCACAGGAAGAGTTTACAATGAGTTCCCGACCTTTTATATCGATCTGACATCAAAGGACATTTTCCTGCCTGTTAATAAGTTTTAATCAAAATCGAATAAAGAAAATATTTTAATTATATAATAACTAACTAAAACTATTAACAAACTAAAATATGGCGTCAAAAATTCCTCCGCATCGCTGTCGACTGGTAATGTACCTAAGAGACTGGCGGCATTGCAACGTTGTATGGCAATGCTTAGCCTCTGGCCAAGGTAAAAGCCAGCCCTTAGGGTCACGGGAAGTGTCAACTAGACGTTTGGAGATTTCGTTGAACAAACCATGAGCACTCGGACCCCACGGCCCGATGGTTTCAACCTCAAAACGGCTCGAAAATATAATTACCGATAAATTTTAATAATCCTATTAACGTCCTCAATTTTTTTTTGAGTTCCTTAAAGCCTAGGAAAAGAAGGTATCAAATTCTATATTTCGCCCCGAAGAGGTCTTCACAAAATATTCAAGAACCTGGTAACATACGCAGAGTAACTTCTAAGGGTGCTGATTATCATAATTTGATATGAAAAACTTGTAGAATTTATATTAAATATCAAAGTGGACCTTTCCATTAATATTACAGAAGTTGTATTAATCTATACTTTATAATATAAAATAAAGCTGAAGAGAATGTTTGTTTTGTTTGAACGAAATTTGTTGTTGTTTTGTTTGGAACTACCAGTCGGATTTGAAAAACCAATTTTTGCATTTGATAGGGCAACTCTTGAGGAAGATTATTTACGAGCCTTATGTATCCGCAAAAAAAAAAGTCAGAAAGAACGTTAAGCGGTAAAACCAAGTAATGGCGATGGGGACCAAGGGAGTTTTATAAAGATGTGCCTGTGATTTTAGTATATTGTGTATCACGCGAACGAAGTCGCGGGCAGAAGCTAATATAATGTAATAAAATACTCGTACAAGGTAACAGATGTCTGAGAACAAATCTCATTTCTTTCGAGACTTTGTTTTCGCTCCGGAAACTTTGTTTTTTTTATTATTTGATTGGTTTCAGTCGGTTATTTGTTTTTAATTTTAGTTTGAACTGGCTAGCTATCTCAAAAGCTTTCTATATCGGAATCATCATTATTTTGAACGACTGAAAATGGCGAGGGCTATTTTCAGTCGCGTCGTTTGGCCATTTGGATTTTCCAATAACAGTTAAAATGGATAGCCAAAGAGAATGTCATTGTATCCACGGCAATGCTGCTTTATGTTAGACTAGCTGCGCCCCGCGGTTCCACCCGCATAAGTCTCGATCCCGTAGGAGTATCCTATGTCCTAATCCAGGCCATGGTAGACCATGTCCCAAATTTCATTCATATCCGTTGAGCCGTTTAAGCATGAAAGTGTAAACAAACAAACAAACTAACAAACAAAGAAATAAACAAACATAACATCGCATCGCATTTATAATATTAGTTAGGATGGTTGTATTGCACTTTTGCGACGAAAATCTATATTCGAAACGTTCCACAAACTCAAACCATTTATTTCAAATAAACCTATTACAGGCACTTTTGAATTGTCAAAGAGTCGGTCAGTCAAAGAGATGAAGCTAGTTGCCCATTCCAAAGCGTACTAGGTTCCTATGGAGAAGAAAGGGCGAGAAACTCCACGGACACTCTTTTAAATAAAAATATTGTTACAAAATATTGGTTAAATCATTCATGTTTAAATTATACATGTGAGAACAACGTAGAAAAACGTGCACGTTAAAAGCGTCCGTAATAAAAAGATAATAACAAAAATAAAAAATTGAAAAATTAAAATGAGTTAAAATAAAGCGTGGCAGCTAAGAAATAACCAGTCCCTACTGACGGCGCCCGTTCACGAACATGAGATTTAGCTCAACCATTTTGAAAGGAACATAATGATCGAACAATATTAGATAATATGTACCTACTACCACTAGCAACTGAATAAAATGATGACAGATATTTGTGGTGAACCCATATTAATAAATCAATGACAGTTCGTGTTCCGGAAATCGTATTAGGTATTCGAATTCGAACAGCTTACATGGTTGATATGTAGATTTGGCTGACATAGGATACGTTCGGCGGGCAATGCAGCCAACATTCTGGATCAAATGCCAACATTCTGGATCAAATGAATGCTTTCGGGCTGTCGTTAAGTGATTACAGGCTAACATAGTATCCGATCGTAATCGAGGATGATTTCTATCTCCAATTCTGGTTGGTAATGATTTAATGCTAGTCTTGTTGATTTACGATGCTATTATACAGTGTAGTGTGTGTGTGTGTGTGGGTATCTGATCTAAGGCGTCGTACACACTGATTTCGAACTGTCACTGTGACACGAAATCAACGCTGGGACGCACATTCCGGCGCTGATTTCTATACAAATTCAATAAAAACGTCTTTCTGCGCGGCATTTGGCTCCGTTTCCCGCTCCCCGTTGCGTGGCGCGTTGCAGTGTGAACGACGCCCTACGAGTTATTAAGAACCAATCTGACAATAGAATATTGTATTTTAAGTAGACAACACTGATTTTGATGTTTAACACTGACAGCTTGCACTCAACTTACGTCTTATTGCTGTCAACCAAGGCTATAGGAACATCACGTCGCACATTGTGCGGACACTTCTGCTCGATACCGCAGTGATGTGAACGCTGCGGTATCGTTAAATTGAGTTATGACTTGTTCATATTTTTAAATTATTGTGTTCTGTTATAACCAGGAATCGATCAATGTATGAAAAAAGTTTTGTTAAATAAAATATTTTTTTTTTAAATAAAATTGTTATTTGCTATTAATATTGTTTTTCTTTTATTCTATTACAAAATCAAATAATACAATAATATATCAGAACTTAAATAATACTGAAATAATTATATCATTTTAATTATTTGTACCTAAGTTATATATAAGCTTGCACCAAGGGTCGGCTTTAAGTCCTTACCTCTACCTGTTGATTATGGACGCTCTGACGTCGGACATACAGGAAGAGGCACCTTGGTGCATGCTGTTTGCCGATGACATTGTTCTTGTCGGTGAAGATGGACCTGAGATCCAGAGCAGATTAGAGAAATGGCAACAGAAGCTGGAGAATGATGGCTTGAAAATCAGTAGAACCAAGACTGAATACATGTTCTGCGATTTCGGCAGTCCCTCTAGTCCTGGAGCCATAGAGCTTGAGGGCGCGCTTCTCCCGGTCGTCTCCAACTTTCGGTATCTCGGTTCACTCGTGCAAAGCGATGGCGAAGTAGATCGGACGGTTAAGCACAGAATTAACACTGGATGGATGAAATGGCGGCAGGTCATGGGAACAATCTGCGACTCCCGCATTCCTCTTAAACTTAAGGGGAAGATATATAAAACAATGGTTAGACCTGCTGTCTTGTACGAGTATGGATCAGAATGTTGGGCCACAAAAGGGATTAATGAAAGGCAATTGCATATAGCTGAGATGAGAATGCTAAGAGGAATGTGTGGTGTGACACGAATGGATATAATAAGAAATTAGTACATAAGAGGAAGTCTGAAAGTGGCACCGGTGACTGAAAAGTGCGGGAATCAGTTGTCATGGTATGGGCATGTGATGCGGCGGCGGAATGAGGAAAATGTCGTGAGAAAAGTTTTGAGTATGCATATCGATGGCTATAAGAGTAGGGGAAGACCAAAGAAACGATGGATGGACTGTGAAAGATGATACTCGTATGGCTAGAAAGGGAGTGACTACCGAGATGACGACTAATAGAGAAGTATGGAAGAAACGGACATGTTGCGCCGACCCCAAATCAATTGGGATAAGGGCAGGAGAATGATGAATGATGAAGTAACAGTAACAGGAAGTGAATTACCCAGAAGTGGATAAAACCTTGTTTGTTCAAACTCCTTGCTATTAGTGCTACAGAATTCATAAATTAATTTGACCTACAGTTCTATACATTATATGATGTCATTTAATAGCTTTCCACACAAAATAAATAGACTGCTCAGAGAAATACCACGCTATGTGAAATTAAAATAAATTCTATGTGGAATCTATTGGTTTCTTTGTACTCACATATTTGTAAATTTCTTTAATTTATGTCATGATAGTTCATAGCATAAATAATTAAAGAAATTTACAAATATGTGAGTACAAAGAAACCAATAGATTTAGAGTTTTAGTTGTTTTATATTACGCTAGTTAAATAACTAAGTGTAGCATTTGGGTCACCAAGATACAGGCTGTACCTAGTATGGGACCCGCAGCTAAATCTATCTAAGTATTCTGTTAGTTGCTTATATATATCAAAGTATATAATATATCTAATATGTAATATATCAAAGTATTCTGTTAGTTACTTTGTTACTTGTTAGGTTATGAACTGTGTGTTGGTTAAAAAAATACATTTGAATTAGCATCTCCTAGACAAGAGTTTGTAATTGCGTACCTAAAGGTTTGTGTGTGATATCAGCTATTAAATCAAAATCAAAATCAAAAAAAAATATTTCACATAAACCTATTTATGAAACGTCAGAAGCTAGGTGCACGGTTCCAATTGGTCGTTTCCTATGGAGAAGCCGGAAAGAAACTTCACGGTAACTCTTTAAAAAAAAAGTGGGCTTTAACAATGTTTCCAAGTTACAGTGTTAATAGGTATGGGAGGACAGTGTAGGCCCGTCAACAAGTACCAAATACTTAACAAAATAGAAGATAGTTTACAAAGCTACAGTCTGTTAGGCCTACAACGTTCTCACATTCACAAATTAAAAAAGAATCTATATAAAATACTCGTATTACTAAAATAATAAAAATAAAAACCTACATATTTAAACTAAATGACAACATTGTCATTACAACTGTAATAAAACTGAATAAATATTCTGTCCACAAGTCACTAATAAATATTTTAAATTTAAATTGTAGGTTATGTAGGTATGTATGTAAAAAAAAGGAATAAAAATCGTAATTTAGGAGCAGTTAATAGACATTTACATAGTTATGCCGTTTATGAGATACCAGGGAAGCCACATGTGCAGAAGGAATTATTGCTAAACTTCCTTGTCTTCAACGTAGTCCTTAATATTATAGTATGCTTTTTTGATTAGAACACGTTTGATGTGGGTTTGAACTTTCCATCGCTAAGTTCTATAACCGATTTTAAGACCGAAACTTGCAAGGAACCCTTATAGTTTCGCCATGCTCATCGGTCTGTCTGTTCGCGGCTTAGGTCATAGACTCTTAGTACTGGAAAGCTGTAATTTTGCACGGGGATTCATATTAGCCACGCCAACAAAGTGGTGGAATAAATCTTGAGAAAATAATTATTTCACAATGAAAAACTTTCATAATAATACCAGCCTATTATTGTACTACTGCAAGGCAAAAGCCTCTGCTCAAACGAAGAAGACACGAGCAGTAATCACCACGCTTGCTCAGAACGGGTTGGCGATTTCAGACAAATATTAACTGAAGTCCAGCGGGAAATTGCGTAACACATATTAAGAAAAAGAAAAGAAAATATGTTTATTCGCGGTAAACATGACGCAAAAAAATAACACAAAAAAGTACAAGTTGGGGGGAAATATGCGTCACAACCACGCAAAACGATTATCCTTTAAAGTTATAGTTCGCGAGCACATGCATGAGCATTATCATCACAACGGTAATGTTTTCTCATTGTTTGTCTTATTTGTTTTAATATATTTATGTATATTTATTTGTGCCTAGATTTATATAATATAATTAGGTGTATATATATTATATTTATAGTTTTAATAGGTATATGTATATCTTTATATTTAAATTATATTTATTCCTTAATTATCGCTATTGCACCTACCACTGTTTGTCTTTGCATCGCCCAAAGGATGACTGGTAGAAAATGCCTATGGCATTAAGTTCGCCTCTGTACATTTGTGTGCTTAAAGTATTAAATAAATAAATAAAACGGCCACTGCTCAGCATAATGCTGCGACCCTATGCGAGATAGAGCCCCAGCGCTGGTTTTGGCCAGTAAAATTAAAACATTTTGACAGTTCACCCACGTCAATTTTAAAGAGAAAAAAAGAAAAAAAACTTAGATAATGATCTAAGTTTTTTTTCTTTTTTTCTCTTTAAAAACGTTGCCCCACACTAGGAATTTCTCCTGTATCGTGGGTGCGTTTACAAACATTTAAACTCACATACACAAAAATCCAGACCCGGAACAACTACTTGTAGGTCATACAAATATTTGTTCCGTGCGGGAATCGAACCCGCGACACGTAGCGCAGCAGTCAATCGCTTAACCACTGCGCCAACCGTGCTGTGACGTTGTTGAGCAGACGAATTTTTCAAACCTATTAAGCAATATCATTCAAAACTCTCGGATTGTAATTAAAACTGTTGAACGCAATTAGGGTCCCGGTTTATCCTACTTAAAGATAGCCCAAATGATTATGAAATAAATCGAATTTCCTATTATATCACAAGACTGGTGGCCATATCCTCTTTATCCAATCCATTTTAATTTCCGCGCGGAGGAAAGCCGATGAGATAATACTGATATTTTTATTGGTAACTGTAAAATTGGATTATAGTGCTTTAAAAAAATATATTTTCTGTATTGTGTTGATGTTTGAGGAAAAATGTATTATGACGTCAAAAATCGCTTCCGGGGGCACCCTCAGTTGGAATACCCGCAGTTGAAATAGGAAGCAAAATACATTTATCTATGTAGATTATAATATAAAAATAATATCACAAAGTTGAGAGTATAAATTCGGTGAAACTTGCTTAATCAAATTGACCAGGAAGTGTTTGAAAAATGGATGACAATGCGAGTAACCGGAAACATATGAACGAAGCAAGCTAATATAAAGTTTGTATAAAGGGATGTTGGTGTCGGTCATGGATAGCTACGTCACGCTCTGGCACGGGAATTATGATGGCATTGGGTTGTGTTAGTCAGTTAAAAATTCGTATTATTATTATTTTTATCAGCCTTTTGTGTCCCACTGTAGGGCAAAACCCGTCTTTCTCTCTTTTCATTTATCCCTACGTATTGCCGAATACCATGTGGTGCCGAACGTAAAGAATAGCGCCATCCTATTTCTTCCCGTGGGTGTCGTAAACCATACGGCGATCGCAACCCGCCTGCCAAGCGTGGTGATTATGGCAAACCTTCCCTTTGGGGGCGGCCTAAGTCTAGGTGGACGTCTTTTGGCTGAAATAATGATTGCCGAATGTGGCCAATGAAAAGAGACGAGTTCGTCTCGATATCTCCTCCTGGACCTGGCGCATTGCCGTTTCCAAAAAATCTATTGATACGGTTATAATTCTTTGACTATTTTTAGCTATTTCTTGTAATATCTGAATTGGCCATCCACGCATACTTGGAAAATTTACCCTAAAAAGAAAATAATATTTTGCCGGTAAAAGGTTGCCAGTAGGTACTGTTTTTATCTACAAACAGGATAAAATCTAACAAATACTAGTAGCTTCTAATACCAACCTTCGTCATGTTTTCAAAATATTTGTGGGCCCACATTAATCTCATTACCTTGTTTGTGTCGGGCGAGATAAGTGTTTTTTAAACGATCATATTATTGTAGCCATCAGCTAAATTGCTTGGCGTGACGACGGCGACCATTTTTCGACGATTAACCAATTAACTTAAGATTGTTTACGTCCAAATTACTGATGAGTATCGTGTGGGTTTAGTTACTTTGTACATTCTGTTTATTTTTAGAAAACACTACAGTGTTTGTTTTACTTTAAGATAGGATGTTTCTTATGTTTATTTATTTCTATCCGCAGTTTAATATCTTTTACCTGTTTTTATTTGGCATGCAATTATTAACTGTAATCTATACAAATATATAAAATTGAAGTGTCTGTTTGTAATGTCAAAATGACAGCATGCATTTGCATTTTGCATAATAAATTTTATACGGTACATATAGCCAAAATCATTTTTTTAGGGTTCCGTACCTCAAAAAGAAAAAACGGAACCCTTATAGGATCACTTCGTTGTCCGTCTGTCTGTCTGTCTGTCTGTCAGTCTGCCAATACCATTTTATACCTTATATTATAAAATGGTATTGGCTTATATTTACCACGAACGCGTAGAGGTATCAAGTTGAAATTAATAACAAATACGTAATCTATGGTCCCTTGAAGTTCTAAAAAAATCAAGCTTCCAAGTCAACGCAATAAAAAAATATGGCGATATAAGCGACATTATTGCGACATATTTCGATACTCGCAAATAAATCAAAACCTATAGGGTACTTCCCGTTGACCTAGAATCATGCAATTTGGCAACAAGCGAGGTCTTACAGCATACGTATAGGAAAAAGTCCGAAAATTGTAAATTTGTTGTTTTATCACATTAAAAAAAAATTGCGAATGTCTCGCACATAAATCAAAGCCTATATAGGGTACTTCCCGTGACCTAGAATCATGAAATTTGGGCGGAAGCAAGGTCTCACAGCACAAGTAAAGGAAAAAGTCCGAAAATAGTAAATTTGTAGTTTTATCACATAAAAAAAAATTGCGAATATCTCGCACATAAATCGAAACCTATAGGGTACCTACTTCCCGTTGACCTGGAATCATAAAATTTGGGCAGACGCAAGGTCTCACAGCACAAGTAAAGGAAAAAGTCCGAAAATTGTTAATTTGAAGTTTTATCACATAAAAAAACATTTTTTGCGATCACAAACTTAAATTTTTAGTTGGAAAATTGACCGTGTCGTATATCGATGTATGGGAGCACATGTTCTTCACTACAATGTTGTTTGTTTTAGGGATAAATTCATCCTAACTACGGAACCCTTCATTCTGCGTGGTCCGACACGCACTTGGCCGTTTTTTTTTTAAATTGTTGTCTGTCTGTTCCGGCAAATCTCTGAAAAGGCTGGACCGATTTTGACGGGACTTTCACAAGCAGATAGCTGATGTTATAAGGAGTAACTAACTTTTATTTTAGAATAAGCTACGCGGGTCAACCCGCGGGCGGCATCTAGTAAATAGTATTAATATAGGTGTTAGGTACTTCATCATCTGCCTAGCCGTTTCCCAACTATGTTGGGATTGGCTCCCAGTCTAACCGGATGCAGCTGATTACCAGTATTTTACACGGAGCGACCGCCTATCTGACTTCCACAACCCAGTTACTGGTTAATACGATACCCCTTCGTAAGACTGGTAGTCAGACTAGGTATTAGGTACTGATTTATTTGAAAAACTTCCTAGCTCGAGATAAAATAGCGTGCCTGAACGAAACAGTATATTAGGTAGGTACTTTGAAACATAAAAACAATCATCCAAAAATCTTAGGCACATACAAATGATGATTGCAAATGAATAAGTTTAGTGTTTTAGGATTTTTATTCAATCACTAAAGAAAAAGGGCTGATAATTGTGTGAATATTTCTCTATGCATAATAATTTCTCGATGAAGTTTGCACCGGATGAGTTTAAACAGATCCAGAACAGATTGGAAGCGGTTGCGGTCTCGCAAATGTGGTCAAAGAGAAATCTGATTGGATAAAAAAATTATGATGAAATCCGCTCTGTTGGGTTTTTCGATTTTTCCAATGAATATTAATTGTGAACTTGCATATAAGAGACTTTTTATTCGAGCATTCTTTTCTATTTTCCAGTGGTCACAGTGCCTCGCCTTTGATGCAGAGGGTTGTGTTTGTACTTTCTGAGTTTATCTTGGATACATTACTGAGATCGTTCAAGGAAAACGTCGAGGAAACTCGGACTTATAGTTAATACCTGAGAGTCTATGGTTAATACTAGCTGCTGCCCGCGGTTTAACCCGAGTGGCTTTTTCTAAAAAAAAAGTTTAATGTATGAGGGACAGTCTTATGTAGTTTTGACGTTCGAAAAGTGCTGATTCTCAGCCTAGTTTGAATAAATGACTTTTGATTTTTGATTTATTTATTTATTTTATTATTTGTGTGTGTGTTTGTGTGTGTGTGTACACAGTAAAATACAGAGAGTGAGAGTGTGGATTTTTGGATGATTGTTTTTATTTCTTAAAATACTATTTATTATACCGTTTTATTAAGGCACGTTATTCCATCTCCAGCTAGGAAGTTTTTCAATTAAGTACCTAAAACCTACATTAATATTATTTACAAGTTGCTGCCTGCGGCTTCACCCACGTGGCTCTTTCTAAAATAAAATAGCCTAGTTACTCCTTATAATATCAGCTATCTGCCAGTGGAAGTGCCGTAAAATCGGTGCAGCCGATTCGGAGATTAGCCGGAACAAACAGACAGTCACATAAAAAATTTAAAAATGTTATAAGTACTGTAATGTATAAACTTTTATATACATAGTAAAAATCTGTTATTTTGACCTTACAAACAGACACTTCATATTTATTTATTTGTAGTAAGTAGATAAGTCTTGAGCAAGCGTAGTGATCAATGCTCGGTATTTTTTAATTTTTCGGCCTATCTATGTTTTCTACTTTTATTTTTACGTAAACTCTGTCCCAATTGCCGTCGGACAAAAACCTATTTAGAGAAACCAAAACGTTTGTAACTTGTGGTCTTGTCGACATAATGATCCGGGCCAGACGTTGGTCTGTTCCGGAGAAACTTAGACGATTAGTGACATGTGCTCCCTCGAAGTCACAAGTTCCTCTTAAGAAATAGAGTTGGGACATGTCTTAGTGAACTGTGAATCGATGGAAATTTTTGCAGTAGGTACGTGATAATGTAGAATCACACTGATATTATAAAGGCGAAAGTTTGTGAGTGTGTGTGTGTGTGTATGTTTGTTACTTCTTCACGCTCAAACGGCTAGACCAAGTTTGATAAAATTTTGTATGGAGGTAGCTGACACCCTGGAATAAGACATTGGCTACTTTTTATCCCGATATTCCCACGGGATCGAGACTTACGCGGGTGAAACCGCGGGGAGCAGCTAGTTGAAGCTTACACTTCTAACTTTTGTGCATGTATCATGAAGGGGCTGTTAAATACATAGCGAAAACAGTAGATACCCACTTTCTTCTTCTTCATTATAGGTATTTTGAAGACCAAGGAGTCAGATTAATCTCTCGAGTCATAAATTGAATGATGAGGATGACCAAATTTGTCGAAGTGTATTTAGTAATTTTACTAAAATCACTACGATAAATTACCTCATTCCTCGAAAGTCCAAAATTCATCACTCAGTGCGAAATAAATCTTCTCAAAATTCGGAGCAATAATTTTGATGATGGCTTTGTTAGTTCGGAATAGAGCCAAAACGGTTCCCAGTAGACATAATTATTGCTAGAATTTATGAAAATTTGTAGTTGCAAGACATGTTCCCTCATATATTCCAACTGAAAATGTAAAATCTTTCCATTCAATTAATTTCCCCCACAAAATTCAACACCCCTTTAAAAGGTTGTTTTCGAAAATTTATGTTTACGGCCGTTTTATTTATTAAGAAAATATCCGGGTGAATTTTCAAGTTTATTGATCAAAGAAAACATAATTTTGATATAAACTGTCTCCCCCTTTTCACCCCGAAACGAATTTATTTTTTGAAAAATATTAAATCATGTTTTATTCAATTACTTTGGAGTTTATCATGACGCGCAGTAAAATCCTTCCCTAAAAACTTAATTACCCCCTTATAAGCCCCGTAAGGGTTACATTTGAATAAACCCAAACACATGTAAAGCTTTATATTTTGTGAGCATTAGTTACATATAAAATACCGAGTTTCGAGTTAATCGGATCGCACGTTAAAATTCTTCTATACAAACTTTGACATCCCCAAAACCCGTTTTAGGGGTAGTTTAAAAAACAAAAAATTACAAATTTTATAATTTACTTTCATCCCTAGTTTTAGGTTTGTCAAGGAATAAGATTTTTCATACAAACAAAATCTCCCCCTTTCGAATTCCCAAAACCCCTCCTCAGCAGATGCCTACGTCATAATTTAGAGTTAATCAAGCCACGCAGTAAAATCCTCCCTTGTCAAATTGACTACCCTTTTTCACCCCATTAGGGGTCAGTTTCAGTGGCTAGAGAGGCGCCACGGCATCCTGTTATATCCACGGGTTCCTACTCAGGATAAAGCGGGAGGGAACGCCCGGGTGTCACCACTGTGTGGATTGCCCAGAGAACACTGGTGGAGGTCTGCCCGGCTTGGGCGGAGTACCGCCATGTCCCCACGGAGACGACGCTGGCGGCGATCTCTCGTCGGTCCGTCCCTGGTTCAAGCCATGGGTCGAAGCGAGAGTTCATGGGAGTCCGTCACCTCCTTCTGCGAAGCAGTAATGCTCGCGAAGGAGGAGGCGAAACGCATGAGGGAGAGGAAAAATTCATGCCCTCACGCCCTTAGTCGCCGCGGGAGACGCCCCGGGCATCGGAAGTCGCAGGCCGATACTTGGCTGCAGTAGGCGCGGGCTTGCGGACGGTGAGCGATGGGTAGCTCGCAGTCCGATAAGGACCAGGCCCGGGTCGATGGCGCATTGTGTTATCCGCGCGCCTCAAAGAGATGTCAGCACCAACTGACGGGGTCCGTTAAGGCCAATGCCTGCCAGGGTTGCGAGTTTGTCCGAAAAGGATATCGTGGCCCTGGCACACAGGCAAATGAAGGAACACGGGTGGGTTTTAGTCAGTAAAAGTCTGACACGCCCTCGTGCTCCATCCAGAGCGGGAGAAGTTATTTAATAATTACCCACGCAAAAAAAAAGGGTTCAATTTTCGAAAAAGTTTTATACATTTTCACAACTCTTGGAATAAGATTTTTCATACAAACAAAATTCCCCCTTTTACCTCCTTAAAGGTCGAATTTCCAAAAAACCCCTTCTTAGCGGATGGTTACGTCATAACTATCTATGTACCAAATTTCAGCCCAATCAAAATTTCGTTTTGTTTCATCGCAATCGCTTCATTTTATGAAAAGTTAGAAACGGTACACGTGTACCTATATTATTTTTAATTTAAATACAAAATTTAGGGAATGAACAACTTCAATACAAAACGTCGTCCCCCTTGTGGGTTGTTTTCACCCCCTTGTGGGTTGAAATAAAACAAAAAACAATGGTTTACGTTCTGTTAGTTTCAACCATAAGCCAAAATATTAGTTATTTTAACTTGAAAAATAATGAATTTCATCCCCCTTTTCACCCCTTAAGAGTTGAAATCCTAACAACACCGTTGCTTTAGCTTCCAACCATAAGCCTAGATAATAAATTTAGTGATTTTTACTTCGAAAATTAAGGACTTTCCATACACAACTTCATCCCCATTTTTAACCCTTCGGGGGTAATACTCGTATTATCATAAAATAATTTATACGTGTCTCACACGTATTATGGGTTTATTATGGGTATATTTTGGGTCACAAAAGTTAATATGAGTACCAAGTTTTAACTTAATTGGTCCTGTAGATTCGTAGTAAATCGGCTGTGACAGACGGACAGACAGACAGCCAGATAGCCAGACAGACAGACACACGAGTGATCCTATGAGGGTTCCGTTTTTTCTTTTTAAGGTACGGAACCCTAAAAATAGCAGTATCAATTGGTTTTATTGGCTTCTTGAACTATCGCACTTGAGCTCGAATAACATCGTATCGAACGTTGCTCGAATGTAATATTATAAATAAGAACAGATATTTTGATCCATTACGTGCCAGCGTCATTAACTAGTATTCAGTTGAGTAATTTAAAAGATGTATGCTTCAATTCCAGACATATCTAAATGTATTAATAGATATCCAAAATAATTTCTGAGTTCATAAATAGGAAACGATGGAATAAGTTGCAATGTAAAGCTGACTTAAATAAAGATCAACTAGAATCATGCTAAAAACCTCAAAAAGTATGCCAATATTATCAAATAAAATTGGCCAAGTGCATGTCGGACTACGCACAATGAAGGGTCCCGTATTTATCCCAAAAACAAATTTAACATTGTAATTGCAAAACATGCTCTCCCATACATCGATATACGTTACGGTCAATTCTCCAACTGCAAATGTAAGTTGGTCGACTAATACTCGTTAACTTGTAAAGCCTACTTAGCTGTGATAGTTTTCCTTTTAATTTCGTTATACATACTACTGCCATGAATTTTTTCACATATCCAAAACCAACCATTTAGCTGGACACTTGACCCTAACAAAAAATTGCACTTTAAAGCTTAATTTTATGCAAACGGATCCCTGAATTGAAAATGGTTTTCACAGACCCACAATATTTTTAAATGACCTATCCAAATGTACCCCATACTATGGGATAGACGAGAGATAAAAAATATGATCCCCACTTTACGTGCAAGGGAGGTACTCAAAAAAAAAAAATTTTTACGACTTTGTCGGCGTGATTAATATCTATACCCATGCCAAATTACAGCTTTCTAGTACTAAGTGTCTCTGAGCTAAGCTGGGGACAGACGGACGGACCGACAGACAGACGGACATGGCGAAACTATAAGGGTTCCTTGTTGACTACGGAGCCCTAAAATCGTAAAATGTATTGCAGCGTACAGCACGTATTAGAAATGAGTGGTCATATTTAAGGGTATATAGTATATACCATCAAAACGAACGCCTTTCTTTATGGGACCAACATCGTTATCGCGTAAAAATAGTCAACTGTCCCAACCATTTAGCTCGAGTAGGTATTGTAGTTTTGTATAGACAGCTGATTATTAACGAGGATTTTTTTTTAATTGGAGAAAATTGTTGAGTTTTATGGTCTTTATACCACCCACATTATTAATAAACATACATACATAAACTCACGCCTTCTTCCCATGGGGGTAGGCAGAAACTATAGAACGCCACCTGCTACGCTCCTTACATACTCCTTTTGCTTCGCCTACGTTCATACATCTGGTCATACACCCACGTCGATCGCGAGTACTACGCACCTGACCTTTTGTTAAGAACATCACCAATTTGGTCACTATTTATGTCCTCCAAGGGCCTCCCCTCCCGGCGTTTCTACTCACCTCTGCTTGTCACATTTGTCAAACATACCAGAATTTCAAACTTCCACATTCAAATATTCGATACTGAATACCTTAATCGAATAACTTTAGCGTTGTCGCATCCCTAGTGAGAACTAGGTTGACTGGGCTACTGGATGGAATATTACTTTGACAGACGTTTCTCTTGCAAACAAAGTTTACGGGGCAAGAGCTAACATAGAATATTTATGGCTTTTACGGCAGTTAAGTGGTTGGTGAAGTGACTTCACGATTTCTGGAAACGTTTCTCTTTACCTTGAAATGTTGTATGTAGTTTGTTTCCTGGTTAACTTTTTTCCTTAGAAACTGTCTTCACAATCTTAGTCTTTAGTAGCTGAGATAGATTAAATCGCTTCGTTGATAGTAGTGATAGCTCTAGCATACGGCCATAATTCTCTATTCACTAAATATTTTTTTTTTTTTTGTGTTGTAGGGCGATTGTATGTGTTGTTGAGCTTTTTTAATCTCAATGTTATATACATCGTTCAAAATGCTTTGAGACCTTTGCGTTAGTCTGTACCTAATATACTTCGACAATATTGGTAAAAGTTTTCATATTCATTAGGAGTTTATTTTGTGTTTCAAAGGATTTGTTTCGAAAATAACATGTAGTCGTAGGTTTTGTTATAAAGTCATGTAAAACATTCTAAATAGGTACCTAATAAGTTTGATTTTCATCAGAACCTATTTGAAGATTTTTTTAACCGGTTTTTGTTTTGAGAATTCGAACTTGTAAAAACTCTATTTTAGCATTTCTTAAGATGAAATCTCTGGAAATTCAATATTTCTTTGCAAAAAACACACAAAAGGAATCACCTTAACTAAGTAACTAATGCTAAAGTAGAGTTTGTCAAGATCTCAACTTCAAATTCTCAATTCAAAAACCGGGTGTTAATTGCCTTTTTAGGGTTCCGTAGTCAACTCAGTATCTGTCCCCGGCTTAGCTTAGACTCTTAGTACTAGGAAGCTGTAATTTGGTATGGGTATACATATTAATCACGCCGACAAAGTGGTAAATTTTTTTTAGGTACCTCCCTTACACTTAGTGGGAATGATTTTTTTTTTCTTGTTTATCTCATGACGTGGGACATCATTGGATATGTCCTCAAAATATTGAGGGTCTTTTAAGACCATTTTTCGATTCAGGGATCCGTTTGAGTATTATTAAGCTTTAAAGTGCAAATTTTTGTTAAAGTGCTGCCAGCTAAATGTTTGTTTTAGGATATGTGAAAACATTATGTCAGTAGTACATATAACGAAATTAAAAGGAAAACTATCACAGCTAAGTAGGCTTTACAAGTTAACGAGTAATAGTCGACCAACTTATATTTGCAGTTGGAGAATTGACCGGGACGTATATCGATGTGGGAGAACATGTTTTTCAAACTACAATGTTAAGTTTGCTTTTGGGATAAATTCATCCCAACTACGGAACCCTTCATTGTGCGTAGTCCGACACGCACTTGGCCAGTTTTTATATACAGCGTGCCACTACAGTGGCGACATTAATTTAAACACTTATACAATTTCGCAACATTATTATTTATTTTCAATTTTCTAAAATAGCAACTATAGTACAGAAGTAATTAGCCGGGGTCATAATATCAAATCAATGAAATTAAAACAAATACCTTGCAAGGAGTAGGCAAATTGAAGGAAAGAGAGAGCTTTTTTTTTTTTTTTTTAATTTATAATTATTTATCTTAATATAATAAAATAATATTTATAATAATAATATAATAATAAATCGGAAATAAATTGTCAAGGACGGTAAGGTTGACATATTCTGTCGGGCATGCCACCGCTGCACCGTCCCGGTGAATAAATCCGACATATTATTTCTGGTTGTTCTCGTCTTGCTAACGGCGAGTACTTGCACAAACACAATCTAGTGGCTAGGATTATCCACCAGCAACTTGGCTTGCAGTACAACCTTGTGGAGTCCGAAGTACCATACTACAGGTATGTGCCCGACCCAGTTCTCGAGAATGGTCACGCCACATTGACTGGGATCGATCTATCATCACTGACAGGACTATTGTAGCCAATAAGCCTGATATTGTGGTGATAGATCGACGAGAGCACCGTGCAATGAATGTTGATATCGCTGTCCCTCACGACGAGAATCTCGTGAAAGCTGACAAAGATAAAAAATATCTTGATCTAGCACACGAGATTGTCGACATGTGGGACGTGGAGTCTGCAATCATTGTACCGATAATTGTAACGGTAAATGGCCTAATAGCAGCGGCGAGGAGACACCTCAGGAGACTCTCATTGCGTAGCTGGTCCAAGGCCTTGATTCAGAAAGCAGTACTCCTAGATACGGCACGTATAGGTAGGAGGTTCCCCTCTCTAGAGCCCTGACCACCGGCAGCTTGGACCCTGTTCCTGATGCCGATGGGTCACTATTTTTATATTTTTAAATATATTTTTTTAACGATTTTTATAAAAATATTTAAAAATGTAACTAATATGTAATAAAGGAATGTAATAATTATATATATATAATAAACATTTTTTCATAAAATATTAAAAAAAAAAATGATTACTGGCCACACTAGCCCTACCAGTGTGTCAAATTAATGTCGCCACTGGCACTGTAGCGGCACGCTGTATGTAGGTATTAGGTACTTACCGAACACTTACACTTATCGGCTATAATGTTCGTACCTTTGCCATATTAAGAGTGGTCTGCAATCTGCATAGCTTTGCATAATAATCATGAAAAATGTTCCTGCTTTCAAAGTAATTTACAGGTATAATTTTCTTCAGTCTTTCCAAAGAGCTAGCTTAATGGTGTTAAAAATGTTTCAAGTGCCAACCTATAGGTTCAGGAAATAGGGTTTTAAATTAATCTAACAAACAGTGTCTTTGGTACACTTTATTAATATAACGACAGCGAATTGCACATATTTCATCCATTGACATTAATTACAAGGCATTTTGCATTTTATTTACATTTTTAATTTACTTATTTTTACATTACAAAAATATTGTTTGCGTAACACAGCGCTACTTAAAACATCCTATGACTAATGACTATACATTTATAGAAAAAAGTACCTTCGTCAATGGGCTCAAAGTTCATAATGGAACTACATAATTGACGTAAATACTTTTATTCTTATTTATGACATTTATTTACACTAAACATAATTTTTTGGCTATTCTGTACATTTTTTCGTATACGTACTTCTGTATTTACATACAATCTTTATTTACGTGCATTTTATATTTTTTACATAATTATTTAATTTGATCGTTCTAATAATTTAAATATTTCATATTTTATATGAATAAGAAGGGGTTTATCTAATAGTTTTACAGCATTTCATAATCTTTAAAAGTCCACACAAACAGGATCCTGAACACAGTAACAGCTATTGATAGGTAGGTACATAATAAATTAGACATAATGAGAACAAATACGAAAACATCGATCCTCACAATTCTTTCGTAAAATACAAAAGTGTATTCATGTTTCTAAAACCCATGTCTTTAAAAACTACAACAGTTCTTTTAATGTTAAAACACGAAAGTTAACACTGTTATATATTATTCATTCGAAACGAAGTCACTGCAATGTGTTACCTGGAACAAAAGGAGGAAAAAGTTATAAAACATAAGGAAAACGTTAAGGTAATCCGCAGCTGTGCCCGCCAAATTCAAATTTTCTTATGTTTTTTTGCAATTTGCAGGTCAGTGTCAGATTGTATCTTGATCAAAATATGATTCGCGACTATACCAGATATGTATTTACAGAATTTTATTCGTTAGAATCATTAATACAATCTCAATTTGTTAGATTTATTCTCCAATGTTATGATTGCAAGAACAAATCATTCAATGGAACAAAATATAACTTAGAGAGATGTATGAATGATTCTATTGATTATAATTCTGTAAATAAATGTCTGTTATAGTCGAAAATAATATTATGATCAAGATACAACCTGACCTGCAAGTTGAGAAAAACCTAAGAAAATTTGAATTTCGCGGGCTACAGCTGCGGACGGATCACCTTAAAAAGAAATCTGTCAAAGTTCGGTGTTTTTATGACACAGAATTTGTGTTGGGGAAGGATGGATGATGTGATAATTCGCACCCTGTTTCATCCCAGAGGGGGTGAGTTGACGAATTGCTGCCTTGTTATAATTTGACTAGCGACCCGCCCGTTTCATACTATTTTTACGACTTGACTAAAAAACATCGAGATTTCTTTGTTATGTGTAAGTTTCTTATTATTGATACAAATAAACCTTCAGGAATAAATTCTCGAAATGATGGTGAAAATCGCACAAAAATTTGTAAAGGAGTTTAGAAGAACAACGCAGTCACATTATGTTTTTATGGTGTACATAATAAAGAGTATTATATTGTATTCTATTCTATTCATACAGACAGACATGAAAATCGACTTTAATTCCATAATAATTGTGTCAGCCCCGTTGGTCTAGTGGTCGCTAGATCTACTGGCGAGCACGAGGTCCTGAGTTCAATTCTCAGGTGGGGAAAAGTGTTTATTGGGTTTTTCCACCAGGAATTTCTCAGTAGCAGCCCGGAGTATGGATTTGTGCCCGAATGGTGGCAATAGGCTCGCCCCCTATTACATAGGACTTAAAAATAACTGGCGAAATGTAGGTATACTATAAGTGCGCCTCTGCCTAACCCTTCGGGGATTACAGGCGTAATGTTATGTTATGTAATTGTGTCAATTATGTTTGTATTTTACCTGGCGTGTTTGGTCTCCTACACATTTCCTGCCTACATAAGCTGGTAGTGTGTCAGAGGGTAGACGCACAGACCTTGTAAAGTCCGGTCGCGAAGCAGAAATAATTTCGAAAGAATTTTAAGGTCCTTCTAATGTGGGAGTGCGACGGCAATACAATTGCGCGCGAGAGATAGAGATAAGTAATGAGGGTTCATTGTACGAGATTATTTCTGCTTCGTGACCGGACTTCAGCTGTAATTTTTTTGAACTCAGCTAACTCTATACTCCATTGGTTTAGGTAATTAAATAAAGGTAAACAAATCATAAAAAGGGTTTTTATAGATTACACTTTCTTGTTTAAAAATACGTTAACTTAACTTAACCAAATTTAATGTATTTTAGGTTTTTACGATAGTTTCTTCTTTTATTAATGTATGTTAAACTTTATCATTTATTCTTAAACTACTCACTACAATTTTTTGTTTGCTAAAAGTATACGTCTTAATAATAATATAATATTTTGTAATCTGTCTATTATAAATAACCCAAAAAGACAGGTTCTCTAAACGTCAACGAATTAAACTTTGCTAAATTGAAGAGTACAACTGTGACGTAGCATGACAACTGAAGTGCCGTATTACGTTTAGTCGGTTACTTGACAGCTCTCTCGTCACGTGGGTTTTTTTGTTTACCTTTATTTAACTACTTAATCCAACGGAGTATAGTTATCATCAATAATATTGTTGTTGTTAGTCAAGTTTTGCGATTACGCTTTGGGTGATAATCAGGGCGAAACCTATAATGTGATCCCACTGACATACTTTGATTGTTACCTGTTGTAGTTGCCTTGTGAAAAAATAAATAATAATATGAATAGTTTTAAGCTGTTATTTTTCAAAAGTAAGTAATAATAATCATACACGAGATTTGAAACTCAACAAGTGCGAAATATACTGTGCACAATCCATTCTAATACTATACGAGTATTTACCAACAATGTGAACCTTTGATAATATCTGCAACAGGTAGATAAAATGAT
Organism: Tiliacea citrago; assembly: GCA_963921375.1. NCBI lineage: Eukaryota > Metazoa > Arthropoda > Insecta > Lepidoptera > Noctuidae > Tiliacea > Tiliacea citrago. The sequence continues at coordinate 21,084,041 of OY992797.1, read as the reverse complement.
TAGTGCTCAAATATTTTGCGAATTAAATATTCCTTTGATACATAATTTTAAAAGTGGGTACTCTGTGCAAAAGTAAAATAATAAAGTGCTGAAATGTGAGTAATTAAATAAATCACGATTTGAATGTGCATTAAGATATTTAAAAAACAGTGAATTTACAATTTGAAAAAAATCATAATTTTGCCGGATTTATACCTAGTTTACCATAACTATTGGAGATCTTTAATCAAAAAACAAGAAGGAGTTCATATACAAAATGTCCCGGAATTAACGCACAATCTCTTAAGGGGTCATTGTACTCATCATTATGTACCACTTTTACTCTGGGACCAAACACGTAATCGCGAAACAAATATCAGCTGTTTCCTACATTTTGACGAGTTATTCGAACATAAATGTAGGGAACAGCTGATTTTTTTTGACGCCTTAAGAGGTTGTGCGTTAATTACGGGACATGTTGTATATTTAGATAAATCTAAATTACAAACGTACAAAGTTACAGTTTGTAGGAAACATATAAAAGTCGCGATTAATTTTATAAAACCAACATGCATACAATGTTTTATGGGCAATGAAGCGGAACGATCTAAATCTGTACAATCGTGAACTAAATAAACAAATCCGGCTCTATAGTTCAATATAAAAATAAAAGTTATTACGCTGGCCCATCGTGTGATGGGTATGGGCCATAAAAGAAGCGAGATCAAAACAAAAATCTCAATGATTCCCCTTTGAACATAATCATAATATTTCTCATTATTATGTTTGTGGAGTTCTTCTATTATATGATTCGTCTTTCACTCTTTGTTATTTTCCATTGTTGATTTTTTTTTAAGAGTTGCGATTAAGACGCTTACAAGTTGCAATAGATCTAAGTAGGCTTGTCTTAAATAAAAAAATGCCAAATCTATAAAGTTTGTAGTAGCGGAAAAAATATATATAAAAAATAATATATTCTTGAACATATTTCTCAGAACTTGGTTTTTACCAAAACACGTTTAGACAAAAAATCTTGATACAAATTAACGGTAAACTAACCTTTTACTTTGAGTTCTAATCCAAAATATCTGTATTAAATATCAACGTACGGTTGGTATTTAATTAATAACAACAATGTCTTATTTGAATGCTTAACTTGGTTGTTTTTTTATTTTCGATTAACTCAACTCATTTTTGAGTAAATGGATAATTCCTTCATATTTTGCAATAAATTACAAGCGTTGTGTCATCGCGCTACTCTCTCTTTTGATACTCAGTCTGACAGTGACCGCGCTTTAGCTGTTGTCAGCGTCTTAATGAGAAATCCCCTTAGTTCTTCCTTTGTTCGCCGATTTATTCCCGTAAATGATTCTGACGAACTTTTTCTTGTATATTTGGGGAGAACGGAGTGGTAAAAACATGCCACTAATGCAACTTTCGTTGGAATAGAAATTATATATTATATAATTTAATTTTGTGTTTGTTTTCCCTATTTCCCGTAGTTTTGCTTACCGTGATAGGACTTTAGAAGTTTTATCTCGATCATTCGCTCTGTGGATTACAACAAGAAAATATTACAAAGTCGTGTTGATTTAACGAACTGTGCATACCCGATTGAACTACAGATAAATGCACGTCCATAAATCTGTACAATTTATTCCGCTGACTGTACGCTGTACAAATTTTAATGTACTACAATTCCGAATTGAATCCCGGAATGACGGAAAAGTAATAAGATTTATGTTTAAAAATTGTGTGCAATTTACATTGCGCATTGATTAATTTGTAGAATTGCAGTTCGCGTGAGGTGGATAGGTGCAATATGCTTTTGTAAGCATAAAATACGAAATTCAGGGATATTTAAAAAAAAAAAACGATCGTGAATCCTAACTAGTAATATAAATGCGAAAGTAAGTTTCTTTGTTTGTTACCTTTTCACGTCTAAACCACTGAACCGATCATCCTGAATTTTGCATATACGTGTCAGGTGTACAAAAACGGACATAGGGTACCTTTCATTCCAGAAAAAAATACTGTTCCCGAGGAAAACAACAATAACGTTCTTATGATAATAGATGGCGCTGGCGATGGCCACGTGTCTTTCGAATCATGATTGAATTATGTTATGGGATGTATTTAATAGCACTTTAAATTTCAAAAAGCAGAGTACAACCCGAAATGATTGTCAAATTCTAAATTAACGCGAGCGAAGCCGCGGGCGAAAGCTAGTGTCCTTATAAATTTCACGAACGTTCTGACATAAGAGTAACATGAAACGGGCTCATGAATTACAAGGACTGTAACAGATATTAGACAAGCAGCTAGAACTACACGTGCTTTCAAGATTGTGGTCCACTTGTAAACCGATTACAGAAGATGGGTAAAACTCAACTGAGTAGGTAATATCGTATCAAAAGTGTCTGGTGAAATAAGTGAGGTGCAAAGGAAATGACCCAAAAGTTGATCCGGGCAAAATTAAATGACAACATTCCCACAAATTGACCCTGTCTGGGAATGTTATTCTCAGTTTATTTTATCTAGTGTTCTATAATTTCTAACCCACATCCTAATTGCGTAACACAGTTTGAATTGCAATCCAAAAGTTTTGAAGGATGTTGATAATCCGTCGCTTCATAGGTTTGAAAAATTACTTCATACTACCTGTATGAAGTAGGTTTATTTAATTTTCTATGATCCTAAAGTTTCTGGGCATTTTAGTACCAATCAATTAATTCTGACTGGCTTAAAATCGCACTAATATGACTTGCCCAGTTTCCCTTCAATTCGAAATATTATTTCTATTTCCGTGGCCTACAAAACATGCATACAATACGCGCGATATATTATATGTGTGCATACCAAATGTCTGCTTCAGCGAGTTTGCGACGGCCTGGCTGCCTATTGCGTTATCTACTTCACTGCATGCATGACTGACAATTTTAAGCCACCATTGAGACTCGTTGCTTACATGTGGACGGCTTCGCTTTGCATCAAAATATACGAGTACTCAGAACCAGTTATGACGTGCAAAAGCGTGTATTAGATAAACGAAAATCCGACGCTGTACGCACGAAATATCTATGCGGATGATATGTATATTATCTTCTGCCTGAATAGGAAGCGTAGCAATTTTAAAGGATTTTTTAAATAAGATTTAAAACTTTAAATGATTGTACTTAATCGCGATTGTATTTTTTTAGAAATAGATTCTGGCGTTGAATTCTATCAATTGAATTGAGCTGAATTATTCGTCATCGAATAGTTGGGCAACTTTTGCTTGTATTTTTCTATTTACTTGTATGTATTTTGAAAGTCGTAACATTATCATAAAGCTAGTATTGTTGAAAGTAACTAAATAAAATCTAAAACTATTTGTATCGTAAATAAAAATACATTTTACTACTCAATAAACGTTTTTGTCTGTTTATGACAGTTCCCTTTGGAATGTTCGATACACTTTTCTTGGATTTATCCTGGAGTCTATTCTCGAATCTTTTGCATGAATCCGAATCTCACATTCGTTTACCTACTCAAGCTGTACCTATTGTAGGTATCCCAATAAACCCTTTAATTTCAAAACTAGTTGCCGGTATTCTCGACTGATATTTTTTTTTTTTTACAAATAAATTATACCTCAAAACTAAAATATTGCCAACCAAAATAATTGATGTTTTTTTTGTATTAATAAGAACTAAAGTTCCTTGTAATTTATTACAATCTAGCCTAATAGAGTAATAAGCAATTTAACTCTAACTTATTATTTTACGTGATAGAATACGTGATAACTAAGAATAGTGTCAATTTGCACTGTTACACAAGTCCGTAGCACTTTCTTAGAGTCTGATAATTAATAAAAACACTTTGTTCATGTGTTACATGTATAGCACAGCATTGTTACTATTATTCATTCACTATTAATACACTACACTAACTCAAATGGTTTAGTTCTCTTTAGCCTACGCACTATGTCCGTGTTGTCTCGCAGCTGTACTGCCTCGACATTCAAATAATTGATGTGCAGTGTTTTCTACAACCGCCACCTCCGTGTCGTCGTCTGTCATTGGTGGATCTTTGACAGTCGCTACGGGTCGTCAGAAGCCCGAAAGTATGACAACCAGTTTTAAAAAGGGGTATCGAATCACCCTTTTTTTTTTTTTTTTTTTTTTGGTTGGGAAATTATCAAATAACTTCTCCCGCTCTGGGTGGAGCGGGAGGGAGTGTCAGACTCTTAGGGCGTCACGTGTTGATAACGCTTAAATTAGGACAGGTACACGTAGAGTGATTCTGTATAAGTTACAAAAATCTGTCTGTCTATCTGTCTTAGGCCCATTGCTTTTTATCCTGTTTATAAACGATATAAAATCCTGCATAGTCAATTCTAAATTCCTAATGTGCGCCGATGATATTAAAATCTTTAAGGCTTGTGCGAACTCTCAGGATTGTTTGCTACTACAAGAGGACTTGTGCAGGCTTTCTCAATACTGTCTGGTAAATAAACTTCATCTTAGTCTTCCAAAATGTCACTTCATTTCTTTCACTAAAAACATAAATACGAGTACTATTAACTTCCCGTATACTTTGAACGACATACAATTGAAAAAATCTGAGTGCACACGTGATTTTGGCGTACTGCTTGATTGCAAATTACATTTAGACACCCATATCGACAACATAATTAACAAAGCCTTTAAGATGTATGGTTTTGTTATGCGGTCTTGTAAAGACTTCAAAAAGCCTTCTACTTTTCTCTTCTTATACAAAACACTAGTCCGTTCTCAGTTGGAATACGCGGTTCCCATCTGGTGCCCGTATTATGAGAAATATAAGCAAGCAATATAAATGGTTCAGAAAAAAATTCTTCGTGCCACGCATTGCAGGTGCTTCCATTCAAAGATTCCCTATGCAGATTTGCTAAAGCATTATAAAATATTGAGCTTGGATTCTAGACGTTTACTGATTATGGTTGTGATGCTGTACGGTATATGAAATGACAAATTTAATTGTACTGAGCTCTCGAATAGACTGTGTTACGTTGTACCTAGAACTGTTATTCGGCGGGAGGTGCGCGCACCTCGACTATTCTACACTGCACGATGTAGAACGAAGGCTGGGGTGCGAGCCCCTCTCCGCCGACTTTTAGAAACCTATAACTCACAATTCCTTGATTTTGATATTTTCGCGCTGTCGCAATCTAAATTCAAAAGAATGGTTTCACAATCTCTTGCAAGTCGCCTATAATGACGGATGCACTCGTCATCCGCTTCTTTCGATTCGTCGGTTTAAAGTGTTTTTCTTTTAAATATGTATTTTTTATTTATTTTTATTTTTAAACATGCGTTCGTTTTCATACTCCGATGTCACTTCGTGGACAATAGTGTGTGTTATACGTTTTTTCGACTGTATTAAAAATCATTTCCGTAAATGCTGTAATGTATAGGTAACTGTTTTTTGTCCCAAATAAATAAAGTAAAATAAAATATGATCCTGCAGAAATCGTCCGCCAATTTGTCGCCAGCGACTTTGCAAAATTCATAACGAGCGTTTTCAAAATTGAGCCCTCGACTAAATATTATGTTAGCAATAATAATCGTATATTTCTTAGCTTAATATTTGTTTAGAGCTTAGATATTACTTTTCGTTCAAAAACTTTTCATTCTTCAATCAACCATAAAAGTTGAATGATCGAGAGACTGTAAGCTGCAAAATATTGAATTATAAAATGATGAAAATGCTCTAATATGGAAAACAATTCAACTCTCCAAAAACGTGTGTGTATTTTATTGCCCATTTTAATTGAACGTGGGTACCTTTTTTAGTTTATTTTTAGTTCCTGTTTGTGTACATTAGCGAGCGGTTTGTTAAATAAATGTTGAAATCCTTTTCGTGCTGCTATTTTGACATCAGTTTATTTCATTATCACTCTTTGCTCATCAATTATCTATGCACTCTGTACATTTCATGCTTTTTAGGGTTCCGTACCCAAAGAATAAAACGGGAACCTTATTACTAATGCTCTGCCGTCTGTCTGTATGTCAGTCCGTCTGTCACCAGGCTGTATCTCATGAACCGAGATAGTTGGACAGTTGAAATTTTCACAGATGATGTATTTAAGTTGCCGCTATAACAAAAAATACTAAAAAACAGAATACAATAAATATTTAAGGGGGCTCCCATACAACAAACGTGATTTTTTTGCTCGTTTTTGCTCGATATTAATAACGGCAACAGGTAGACGCTTGAATTTTTTTACTTTGATGGTGCTTGTTCATCATTTTTGACTTCGAGTTACAGCTATAGCTTTATGTAAGCGGGCACGACCATTATGCCTGGAGGCTTTTATTTAGGTACGTTCTGTTTACGTTATTTCTGCTTGAGTATAGTTTTCGACGATTTTTATGTTTTTTTTTGGTATAGTGGATGGCGTGTGCTAGCTAACATAAGGCAAAAAATTAGATTTAATGTTGTGTTGCGTTATGCAAATTCTTTTACATTTGATTGTATAGATTCAAGTTTTATATCTGAACAGACAGCTGTGCTGCTGGGGAGTTTGTTGCGCCACTTCTTCCCAGCTAAAGCACTAGGAAGTGGTGAAGGGTGGGCGTTTTTGGGGGACTGTCTTATGTAATTTTGAAAAGTGCTGATTCTCAGCCTAGTTTGAATAAATGACTTTGTTTTTTGTTGATTTTGTTTTTTGAAATATTCACAGAATATTTAGTTATATATTCACTTTAAAAATAAATAATTAAATTAAAATAAAACAAATATTTAAGGGTTTATTTAATATTAAATATTTAAACAAATATTTAAATATTTAATATTTATTTTTCCCATACAACAAACGTGATTTTTTTTTGCCATTTTTGTAGATAATGGTACGGAATCCTTCGTGTGCGAGTCCGACTCGCACTAGGCCGGTTTTTATTATTTATTTCTGTAGTTGCCAATTTTTTGTCACAACTAATTGCTTTCTCTTTGAGAAATAATAGCTATTGTTCAAAGGCATGTATTTAACGCGGCGGCAAATTAATCTGAATTTGGGATTAAAAAATAATTAAAGCGGGTAGCAAAAATAATAGGTTGGCAGCTAAAAATAATAGGTTGGCAGCTACAGCGAAGTATTATTTTAAGTAGAAAGTAGCAGCTCAATAATCAGTTTTTAGCTTTATTTTAATTTAAACTGGCATCGAATTTTTGTTTTGGTAACTGAATTTACCAACAATAGAGGGGATCTGGATCAATAACAGTAGATGAGTTTGCAGCGATTATATAGTTAGTCGCCCTTTAAGTTATTAGTCGCCAAGTTATTATTTTAGTAGCAAATAGTTAGTCGCCCTTTAAGTTATTAGTCGCCTGGAAAATTATTATCCTTGTTCAAAGTTCTCCTCTAAATAATGGTAAAGATTAAAACTGATAACATTCAATTTAACAAAATTTGTTTGTTTCTATTATTTTATTTCTACTTGAATTTCTATTAGTACAGACTGCAATCATCAAAACCGTTTAGAATTTCAATTAAGTATCTAATGGGTGCCGCTATTTCATCGGGTAGCTTGCTAAATACATAGTGGTTCTCTAGTAAACGTTGCCAGACATTCCTGATCAAAACATTATTAATCCTATCAAGTACTAGCAATATTTTATTCTATTAGTAACTATTTGTTGTCATGGAACCACAGAGAGTTTATTTTTAATTTTTGTTAACGCGTCAGTTAAATTATTGAAAGCGTTGATAAAATATTTGTTTATCTTAATGACGTTTCAACTTACCACTATATCTACAGCGCAGACACGATAGGCTCCTTATCCGAAGTATTTACAGATTTATCTACAAACATATACATATTAACACAGTCTTCGTTAGGACTCGGGTTGTCCTCTGGCTTCTCATCAGGACTTATATTCTCAACACCATCATCTTCATACACCTTTAATTTATCATTGAATTCTATTTTATATCTAACTGAGGGTATCTTACTAACTGTGGAGGTCAAAAGGGACTCTTGCACGGTATCGTTACCGTTGCAAGTTTTCTCTGATCGAAACATACCTGTCCGCTCTGACTGGTTGAACTTCCTCTTAGACCTCTTAGTGACCAAGGCTCCTAAACACGGCAGTATCTGCATGAACTCCTTTCTAAAGTTCTCGTTCAACCACGCGTACAGGAACGGGTTGTAACAAGTGGAAGACATAGCGATGAAGTGCGCAACGAAAAATAACACCATGTAATATCTCCAGTCTTCTGCCAACGAATAAAAGTCACTACTTATATTTATTAAGTTCAGAGGCAGCCACGACAACCCAAATATGGCCACCATTGCTATCAACATTCTGTTTGTTCGCCTCTTCCTTTCTCTTTCTGCGTCTTCTTTCTTACTGTTCTTACTTCCAGGCCTTGATTTTAATCTATCATTCAATTTTACACTAACACATGTATAGCAAAAAGCCATTACAATGAAGGGAACCACAAACTGCATAATAGTGGTCACTGCGCCAAATGCCTTACGAATTTGATCTGAAGGCCATTTTTCCGCGCAGTAGACTTCTTGGAGGGCCATGTAGTAGCCATATGGGAAGGTCACAGATAGAGAGAACACCCAAATAAAAACAATCAGGCAGATACAGGTCTGGATCTTCATGCGAGGTTTGAAGGGATAGATGATGACGAAGAATCTATCTATAGCTATAGAAGTTAAAGTTAACGTGGAAATATAGACGCTGCATCCTTGTGCATAAGGCATAATATGGCACAAAGGGCCTCCAAACACCCATCTACCGAGGAAAGTGTAAAGTGGTGTAAATGGTATAGCAAACACGCAGAGCAGAATGTCGGATAACGCGAGGTTCGTGATGAAGAGATTAGTGACAGTTTGCATAGCTCGATTCCTGATCACAGCGTAACATACTAGAGCATTCCCAAAGATTCCAACTACGAAAATAATGGTGTATGCTGTACAGAAAGCTGCTTGAATCGCTTTATCCTCAATTGGGTCAGTCGTTGTATTGTTTTGGAATTCATCGTTTATTGCGCTGTATGTGTCATTGTCAGTTGGAGTATCGGTTGCCCATAGGTTGGTCGGCATAATTCCTTCTTATTCTTAAATTGTCATCATAAACCATTTAGGTTTGGTTTTATCATATTTAGTATGTTTTGTCTTATTTATCTCTATGTGAAGCTCACTTTGTCTCATACTTTTATTGAATGCTTATATGCTTGTTATCTCCGTAAGCAATCATAATATGATATTGGAGCATTGTTTTCTATATCCGGTCGATCATTCTTGATTGATGATTGAAATCTGAAACAAGAGAGAGAATATTTATTGTATTTGTTTGAGTGAAATCTTTTAAACAGTTATCGACATCTTCAGTACATAATGGTATTCAAGATATTATTTATAATGGACGCATTTATTTAGTTAAAGTCAATGCCGAAAGTTCTAAAGAAAAAAGTAATCCCAAAGGTTTTCTAGATATCTTACTTTTCAACACTAAAAAAAATATGAGATATTAAAGAATGCTCCACATGTTCAAAGTTATCGTTCATAAAGTATTAATAACGGTTCGTAGGGTATTTTATGTCTTAAATTTTCCGAGATATATTTCACACTCAGTAAGTGTTTTGATTGGCTGTAAAAATACTTATGTCTATAAAATCGGAATGCTGAAGTGGAAACTATAAAATGAGAATTCTAAAATGAGTTCTGCCATAAATATGTCTGTAAAATCGATGAAGTGGATACCAACAAAAATACTGGTTCTAATAAAAATATTTTGTTTTATGTGTATTATGAAATTGTGTTTGTAAACATCACATTCTTAGAAGCAATAGTCAGCCTTAAGGCTTGTACAGACTGGTGCAATATAGCGGGCGCGACAGGGAGCGCCAAATAAATTGTCTACTAGAGTCGCGTCGCGTCCGGGATATCTCGCCAGTCTGCACGAGCCTTTATTCATATTATAAATTTTTAACCTGATATAAAATAATATATACCTAACAAAGCTCATTTTAGAACAATTCTGTTTTATGTACTACCCGTACATAAAACAGAATTGTTTTGACAATGTTCCATGCTCTATCCAAACTAACTGACTATTATACTAGCTTTTATAGTATTTAGAAAGATTATCCAAACAGATTATCCTAGTTTAGTGAAAGACAGTCTATAATGCCTAAGTAATGGACACTAATTGTTTTTCGAATTGACGGGCTGTTTGTTCGGTAGGTAATACGAGTATGATCAGTTAACTTGATCAACTTCAAGGCAATTATTTTTATTTGTATACTAGCTGCCCCTACCCGTGGTGTCCTACCCCTACCCTTTTTTTTTTTTTTTTGCCGGGTGGAAAATCCTCATGGATGTCCTCCGCCCTGGAGTGGGCGGAGGGGTCTGTCAGACTCTTACTGACTAAAAACCATCCCGGTGTTCCCTTCCCACCGGGGATCTTGGGAGCTAGTATTACTTCCGTGATCCCCGGCTAGTGCCGGCCCGCCTCTGCGGGCCACCTCAGGTCTGCGGGGGGGTGAGGTGTTAGACAGTTAGGCGACGTCTGAAAGGGGCGCGCGTGGAACACTACGCGCCGCCACCTCGGGTCCAGTGTGATAGGGGGCGGCGGACGCCCCCGAGGTATTACCCCTACCCTACCCTACCTCTAAACCTTCGCAGGCATATGCATAAAAACTTACCAAAGTTTTATCAAAATCGGTCCAGCCTTTCGGAGTCCATAGAGGACAAACAAACAAACATTGATTTTAATTTAGGATATAAAATAATAATAATAAGTAAAGATAAATTACAGTAGTGGGATAGCACCGGCTAAGGAAATCAATGGAATGGAATATCTTTGTTTGAGTGTAATTTCAAGCAGACATGGTCTTCTCATCTGTAGAAAAAAACAGTCTAAAATCTCATTGCTGATTGTTAGATGAGGAAAACAAAAGGCATGACATGGCAGGTCTTACATGACAAGAAAATCTCAGAGACATAAGTATACGGAGGGCTAAACAAGGTTTTGGGTAACGTATTTTTTCGGTTATGTGTATATGTGTAGGTTTATAAGAAGATGATTAAGGGGGATGCGCTAAGGTAGCCCGCGAAATTCAAATTTTATTACGTTTTTTGCAATTTGCAGGTCAGTAACAGGTTGTATGTTGATGTAAATATGATTCGCGGCCGTAACAAATATGGCTTTACAGATTTATAATCATTAGAATCAGCATTATTTAGTTCAAGCGTGTTCCGGCGAACCATGACATCGGCAAATCTTGGTATCGGCCAACCATTCATTCTATGTAGCGTTATTCGGCGAAACGTGCTGTCGCTAAATAATGGTATCGACTAATAGTTTTCTCGTATTACCGTTCGTCGGTGAACCATGCTTTCTGTAGACAGTTATATCGTTCAAGGGTAATTCGATATACCGTACGGGACTCACCTTAGCGCATCCTCCTTAAACGAAAAAAAAACAGCCTGCCTGTCCCACAGTCTTTTAAGGGCGTTCATAGTAATCTGTGAAACGATATGCCCATTATTCTTCTTTATTCACGAATTCGTGACATCTATAAAAGCCCAATAAATCGTTTCTGTCAGTCTCATTTTCTTTTCAGATGGAACTGAAGATAATAGCTGAACTAAGCACTTTTGATCCATAAAGCTGTAATTTTCGTATTTTTACGGCATAAAAAATTAAGCTGGGTTTTATTTTCTGTTAAATAATGTCGTCATCTAAAACCTATGTTAATTTATACTAAAAACGTTTACTCTGAAGTAGAAAGTATTTAGTTTTATTAGAACAGCATTAATTTCAAAGGTATTCAAGATTAATTGGATGTCAAGCGGTAGCCGCATATTATGCACGATAGCATCTTTATGCTATCATGCATAATATTCAACTACCGCTTGTTCACACGTAGCTCAAAAGTTTCCCAAAGATGGAATGATGTTGATGATGAAGTTATGAATTAGAATGAGAAAATATGTTGATAATAGTGTCCCAAAAAAATCAAACGGCTTTAGACATTATGACTTTGGTTATTTTAGTGAATAAAATTAACAAAGAAATCGGATACTTTCTTGGACTTACATAATATACAATACTCAGAAAATTTAAAAAATAAAACAGCTTACATATTATATAGCATGAAGAAACATTTTATAAGCTTTTAGAGGTTAGTAAAATTTTAATTTGTTTTAGGTTACAATATAGTTGTTCTAGATTTAAGATAAAAAACTATGCGTCTTTGACTCGTACAAAATCAGGAAGAAATTGATTAATGAAACGAGTGACAGATGATAGCTTATCCCTACCTCGGAATGTTTGAACGAATTTAGATATTTCCTCCGATTTTAAATATCTCACAGCATTTCCACCGTTACATTCGCTGGTAGACGTCAGTTTAACGAGACGTTTAGTCGATTTAAATAAACACATGCTCCTACCTATCTATTTGTCGTCATTATTTGAGTCGTAAAAATCGTCAGTATATTTTATGTAACATGTGTCAATCAGTCCCCTTCGTTGTTATTATGTTGGTATTGATCACAGATGTGGTCTGCTTGGAAATTCGCCAACGTTTTATATTCTCAATATAGATAATCAAAATAAATAAAGTTAATTTCATAATATTTTCATAAATTATAATTGGATAGTGGTTTAGTTATGGCTTCTTATTAATCACTGCAGGTATGCAAAAGTGTGTATATTTAAATATACACTATGGTCATTGTCTTGCACTTGCTATGAACAACTGCCAACATAACGTGATTTAAATTAAAGTTGTGGGCTAATAGTCTCTACTACCTTATGTCATCTCTACGAACCGCCTTCATAATCTGCCTATAATTTTCCCACTGCTGGGTGACAGACCTCCTCTTTCTGTGAAAGGGAGTGGGCCGTAATCCACCACGCGGGCCCTGTGTGGGTTGGAGGATGTCACATGTCTTCGAATTTTGAGTTCTAGGGCATGCCGGTTTCCTCACGATGTTTTCTTTCACCGTTTTGAGAGCAGTGGTGATGAAATAATTTACACAAAGTGAAGCGCCTGTCTGGGTTCGAACCTACGACCTACTACTCGTAAGTCGGTGCCGTTAACCACTGGGCCACCACTGCTCGAACCGCTTTTTACTTACCTTTTGCTACTAAGTATTTTGGGGCCGTCTTCTAGTTTAATCAAACTTCGTCGTTTCTAATTAAAGTGGGTACCTACTGAATTTGCGCTTGTCTAGGGCCATTTGACGTACGCTACCAGGCACTATTTTTAATTGACTTGCAAAAAGGAGGAGGTTATATTAAGTTCGTCACTATTTTTTTATGTGTGTTCACCGATTTAGCCGTCAATTATGGCAGTGTACGACTAAACGCCGACAGACACTACGCCGACAGACTGAACACCGACAAGACTTTACTTCGACGGGACTCTTCGCCGACAGGACACTTCGCCGACAGGACTCTTCGCCGACAGGGCTCATCAGCGACGCAATTTATCTCCGATAATCAGATACTTACTTTGGAAGTCGATTACTTATGCGTTTCTTGTAATTATACAATTCATACAAAATAAACGACGTTACAACATTGTAACGTATCAACATTGTATCGAATCATTTGGGTTAGGTTAGGTTAGAACAGTGACCATTAACGCGCGAAGGCGAGCGAGCGAAGCGAGCGTGCCGCGGCAGCGGTCGCCGAGTGCCAGATCCCCTCTATTGTTGGTATATTCAGTTACCAAAACAAAAACTCGATGCCAGTTTAAATTAAAACTAACTATTTGATTATGATTGTTAAGCTGAGTGTACGACTGATTATCGAAGATAAGTTGCGTCCCTGATGAGCCCTTACGGCGAAAAGTCCTGTCGGCGAAGTGTCCTGTCGGCGAAGAGTTCCATCGAAGTAAAGTCTTGTCGGCGTTCAGTCTGTCCGCGTAATGTCTGTCGGCGTTAAGTCGTACACTCCAATTATGGACCGATTTTGAAAATTCATTTTTGTTAGAATGGGTATGCTCTCGAGGTAGTCCCATTGTCCACTAGTCACAATCTGATGAGGGGATCCCATGGAAATCGAGGGAAATACTCAAATTTTATAGGCACGCCTATAGCCATTTGGGTATTTTTTATAGTAACTCATGCAATTGAACTCGAAAAGCAAAGATGGCCACCGGAATTACTTAATAATAAGTATTTCACGGGTTGCGATTCGATTAATCACTATAATATGGTTGCTAAGCAATTTATGCTCGTCACAATGCATATGGTGATGTCACTATCAGGTCCAGCTCTCCTGGTAAGAAAACCGACAATTAACGCTTCTGCATCGCGAAAAGCAATATTTTGTAAAAGGTGATGAGCAGTTGAAATTAGGCTATTGTAACTTAGATAAATAAATTACAAACGGTCAGTTTTGTGGTCACCAAAAATTTAAAAATAAAAAAATACCTACCAAAAATAAAACAACCGACTTCCAAAAACACACTACAATGTAAAAAAATACATAGTTAAATGATAAATGATTTTTATTTCTGTAAGTAGGTTTGTACAAACACTTTTACACATCAGTCATATTTTTAAAACTAGATGAAGTCGGCGTTTTGTATCCGACTACTCTGAGAAGAAAGGCCGAAACAAACTCAGAGGTCACAGTCTCTTTTAAAGTCCAGACATAATCTTAGTCAGATCATGTAAAGGCCATGTCGATTGGTGTCTGCCTAGCCTTTTCCCAACTATGTTGGGTTCGACTTCCAGTTTAACCGAATGCAGCTGAAAACCAGTATTTTACATGGAGCGACTGCCTATCTGATCTCCACAACCCAGTAACTGGGTAAAACGATACCCCTAGGTAAGAGGCTCAGGCTTTTAGGCTTCTGAATAACGACTGTCAAAGATCCACGAATGACAGCTGGGACCATCGACTTGACGTGCTTTCCGAGGCACGGAGGAGTCTCGGTATACAGGGTGGAAGGGACATCGACGCGAAGCCTGTTACCATGGATTCAGTACATCATTCTTGTCCCCCCTGCGTTAAAATTTTTCGTCGGTTATTTTAAAAAAAATTCTCTGTTCCATACATTTTGACCGAGTAGGTATTGCACTTCTGTAGGAAACAGCTGTTTTTTTTTAAATTACTGACGAGAAATTTCAACGCACGGGGGTCAAGTATGATGTACTGAATCCATGGTAACAGGCTTCGCGTCGATGTCCCTTCCAGCCTGTATAAAGATCCACGGCGTCCTCACCTTCCGCCTGACGCAAGTCCTCACCGGACATGGATGTTTCGGGAGGTTCCTGTTTAGGATTAAGCGGGAGGAAACGCCCGGGTGTCACCACTGTGTGGATCGCCCGGAGGACACGGTGGAGCATACGGTGGAGGTCTGCCCAGCTTGGGCGGAGCACCGCCGTGTCCTCACGGAGGCGATCGGCGGCGGCGATCTCTCGCGTCCGGGCCTGGTTCAGGCCATGGTTCGGAGCGAGAGTGCATGGGAGGCCGTCACCTCCTTCTGCGAAGCAGTTATGCTAGCGAAGGAGGAGGCGGAACGCGTGAGGGTGAGACAAGGTTCGCGCCCTCATGCCCCTAGTCGCCGCAGGAGACGCCCCGGGCGTCGGGAGTCGCAAGCCGATTTCCGGCCACCGTAGGCGCGGGCCTGCGGACGGTGAGCGATGGGTAGCTCGCCGTCCGATAAGGACCAGGCCCGGATCGACGGCGCGTTGTGTTCTACGCGCGCCTCAAAGAGATGTCAGCACAAACTGACGGGGTCCGTTAGGACCAATGCCTGCCGGGGTTGCGAGTTTGTCCGAAAGGGATATCGTGGCCCTGGCACACAGGCAACGGAAGGAACACGGGTGGGTTTTAGTCAGTAAAAGTCTGACACGCCCTCCCGCTCCGCCCAGAGCGGGAGAAGTTATTTGATGATTTCCCACCAAAAAAAAAAAAAAAAAAAGCTTGTATAAAGATGGTCACCCATCCACGGACTAACGCTGTAGCTTAACTAGATGGATCGACCCGTGCGGCTGTTATTACTTAGCCACTCTCTCCATTCTTACACACTAACAAAGTAACATTACGAAATCTGCTTTCTAGCTGAATAACTGAAGTCAGACGATAGTCCTTGTATTTGTTTCAATAAGATCATTACTGGGTGCTCCCAGCAAATGGGTAGCCTTAAAAAGAAAGGGCGATGATGTAAATGAGAATATGTGAATATTTGACTTTTTCCTTAATAATATTAGCATAGAAACCACCGACAGTTGCAAAAGAACCGTACCATATTTATTTGATCACTGATATTAAAATTAACATAGAGATTACGTTAGTCAAAATATTATCTACTAACTAAACATGATACCGAGTGGATTTCAAAATATGTATTCATCTGGAAATGTCAATGTACTGAGAATTTCTTATGCAATAACAAAATAACAAAAACAAACCAAAAAAAAAAAATCCTTTTGTTTTTTCTTACTTACTTTTGTAAAATATACTTAATTGTTACAGAAATAAATAAATAATAAATATTTCCAAATGCTTTTTATACATCTTAAACTAAACGACTGTTACGATATACGTTATTGCACTTCTTACTCAATATTTTAGTGCACTACACACAGTGATATTTCATATTGGGAAATATTTAACTGATCCTCTAAAAAGTGATTGGACTTCTATTGAAAAACACATTAAAAAAAATAACCTCTTTTTAACTTCGCGGCAACTAAGCTAGTCAACAGTAGCATAACCTTTTTTTTTTTTTTGATTACTGGGGAATATCCTCATGGATGTCCTCCGCCCTGGGGCGTCTGCCCCAGGGCGGAGGGCAGACGAGGTCTGCTGAAGGGTATTGTAGTAGTAGCTAAGTAGGGTTTACAGTTAACGAGTAATAGTCGACCAACATACATTTGGAGAATTGATCGTGACGTATATGTTTGGGAGAACATCTTTTTCAACTACAATGTTAAGTTTGTTTTTGGGATAAATTCATCTTATCTATGAAATCCTTGATTGCGCGTTGGTCGACACGCACTTGGCCGGTTTTTATAAATCTTTTAATTGGAAAATTCAGTGGTTTGTTTCTAAGATTCACCAAACTGGATGATAATAAAAATCTCAGATATCTCTCAGACTTACAACCCACATAAATAATTACACATTATAACACATATACAAATGTTTATGCCTTTTTTTTTTTTTTTTGGGTGGGAAATTATCAAATAACTTCTCCCGCTCTGGGCGGAGCGGGAGGGCGTGTCAGACTTTTACTGACTAAAACCCACCCGTGTTCCTTCATTTGCCTGTGTGCCAGGGCCACGATATCCCTTTCGGACAAACTCGCAACCCTGGCAGGCATTGGCCCTAATTGACCCCGTCAATTCGTGCTGAGGCGCGCGTGGAACACAACGCGCCGTCGACCCGGGCCTGGTCCTTATCGGACGGCGAGCTACCCATCGCTCACCGTCCGCAGGCCCGCGCCTATGGTGGGCCGGAAATCGGCTTGCGACTTGTTGTGTTGAAATGTTTATGGAAGTTTCTGTAATTGTTTAAGCCTTAAAAAATTGTGTTCATCGTTTATTTACAATAATAAATGGCTTAAACACAAGCTCACACGTACAAATTACGATTTTATAACAGCTGCTTGTTATTAATCTGTAGTCAATTTGAACAAGTCTGCATTTGAGTTGCCTATGAATGGGCGCCATTATGTTAAGATAAACCCTTCAAGTGTTTTTATATTTAAATGCTTGTTTATAATCAGTCTGCTTGAAGCTTTTAGGACTTTCATTCACATAAATCATGTTTTAAGTGTTTTTGTAAATCCAAATTCGTGTTCTATCTCTGCTTTATTTTATCACGCCTGTAATCCCCGAAGGGTTAGGCAGAGGTGTACCTATAGTACACCCACATTTCGCCAGTTATGTTTAAGTCCCATGTAATAGGGAGCGAGCCTATTGCCATCAACCGGGCACAAACCCAGACTCCGGCCTACTGCCTGGGTTATTTTACTATGTTTAGATTAACAAATTTAAGTTTGTACCGATACTATTTTTAATAATGTCATGGTCCCACTACAGAGCAAACGCCTTATAATAGAGAAGGCACGAGCATTGATCACCATCGCTTGCTAAAGACGGGTAGACCATTTCAGACTTCATCAGTCCTCCCCCAATTGGTTGCCGTGATCGCCACGCTTGGCAGGAGGGTTGGCGATCGCAGTATGGAGTTAAAATGCATTGAGAACACTGCTGCCCATTCTCTAGTAAGTCCCTTAGTCGCCTTTTACGACACCCACGGGAAGAAATAGGATAGTGCTATTCTTTATGTCAAACACCACATGGAAATGTCACTAATGTCCAAGATTAACTCATAGAGTACCTATGAATTTAAAAAGTCACATTGGTAGATACCTACTTGCCCGAATTTGAACCTACAAGCTCGTGAATGAGAGGCGAGGCCTTAACCACTGGGCCATCGCGATTTATAATTACGTTATAATGTAATAACGAAAGCTCTTTTTCTCAAACATGCTTGGAAATTCGAGCATTATTTTTACAACCTTCTTCGAGATAAATCGAAACTGCTGGCCAAATACATGCGAGCAGCGAGCACCAAGAGTTGTATGGAAATCCTTAAGTGTCGTGTTTTAGCGGCCAAATAAATTACGTAGTAAACTCATATCTATCGTGTAATTTTAAAATGGAACGATGTTTTACTCCGAAACATGGCAACCAAGAGGTAATTTATCAAAGGTTTTATTTAAATTTCGAACTGTATTGCAACAAGAAAGCTGTTTATTGAAAAAAAAAAATGAACACCTTGGCGCTTGAAAAATTATCGTTGTTCGTCATTGAATCTGGAATTTATAAATAATTTACGATTTTAATTTGAATTTCCACGCATTATTTGAGGAAAGCACTATACTAGGCATTGATGGACTCACGTATGTGAGGCTTCGCCTCGGCCCACATTTTCACGTTCGTCCATCAATGCCGCCCCTATTGCAGGCCGCTGCAGTAATGTACTATTCATTACCACTCTCGGTCAACTCATCGGATATGTATTTCATTACTCTGTGGCTCATATAATTCATAGCCACGAATCTCATTACCTCAACAAAATCAGCCTATATGCCCACTGCTGGGCGGACACAGGCTTCAACTCGGTGAGAGGGAGTGGGATGTAGTCCACCACGCGGGCTCAGTGCGGGTTGTAGATGTCACATGTCTTCGAATTTTTGGTTCTAGGACATGCCGGTTTCTTCACGATGTTTTTCTTCACCGTTTTAAGAGCAGTGGTGATGAAATAATTTACAGAAAGTAAAGCGCCTGTCAGGGTTCGAACTATCACTAATCCACCGGGCCACCACTGCTCTCAAGTGGTCCGTGACCACAGTACCATGCATTGCCATTTGCAGATGATTACTTATTTTGATAAAAAAGGTAAACTTAGTATCATATTTGGTTAGTCGATATTTTGACTATCGCAGTGAAATGTAATCTCTATGATAAGTTAATTTTACGGTCAGTGGTCAAATAAATATTTACGATAGGTACTTTGGCAACTTTTGGTGGTATCCATGCTAATGTTATCATGGATAAAATATTCAAATCATGTCGAACTAATTTTATTTCACATAAACCATAATGGGCACTTATGATATGTCAGTAGCGTACAGGAGCTAGGTGCACGTTTCCAATTGGTCGTTTCTTATGGAGAAGAGCCGGCAAGAAACTCCACGGTTACTCTTTTAAAAATAATTGGCTTTTACAATGTTTTAAAATTACAGTGTTAATAGGTATGGGAGGATAGTATAGGCCTGTCAATATGTACCAGGTACTTAACAAAATAGAAAATGGTCTACAACTCTACAGTTTATTGAACCTACAACGTTCTCACATTCACAAAATATAAAAGGATCTATATACAATATTTTAAAAATAAAAACCTATTTACTAAATGACTGCCATTCAAAATCAATCAAAATCAAAAGTCATTTGTTCAAACTAGGCTGAGAATCAGCACTTTTCGAACGACAAAAATTACATAAGACAGTCCCCCAAAAACGCCCACCCTTCACCACTTCCTAGTGCTTTAGCTGGGAAGAAGAAGTGGCGCAACAAACTCCCCAGCAGCACAGCTGTCTGTTAAGATATAAAACTTGAATCTATACAATAAAATTTTAAAAGAAATAATTAATTAATTCATTAGTTTATTTAAATTTAAATTAAAAGAATTTGCATTACGCAACACAACATTAAATTACATTATTTGCCTTATGTTAGCTAGCACACCGCCGCTATACCAAAAATAACATAAAAATCGTCGAAAAACTATACTTATATCAAATCTGAATTGATATTCTGTCCACAAAAGCCACTAATCGACAAGCCAGTGACTTATTGCCACAGTCACAGATCATGGAACGTAAATTTGCGATCACAATAGGTTCTTCCTAAACAAACATAATGCTGTACCTACCCTAGTAGCGTAACACGCTTTCAATTGCAATTCGAGATTGTTTGCGTCATAGGCTTGAAAAGTTCGTCTGCTCAACAACGTACAGACGCAGGTCGAGCTACCCGAAACTGTCAAATTTTCCCAATCAATAAACAGACAAAACAATAAAACAACAAAAACAACAACAGTAAAAAAAAAAAAGTTCAAAATCTTTACATAACGGAATGACCGTGGCTGAAGTGTCAAAATGCGAAACGCAATTTCCTACTCTGCGGTTTTTCTCATCTCAATGTTTCTTCACTTATGTCAAAAACAGGCAAGCTAAAGTATATAATTGCAAAAAAATCTTCTACCAATTCCTCGTCTAATTTATGTTATTAAATAAATTAGCTGAGCGTACCCTAATTGACGCCGTAACCACATTTTAATCATTTCGCGTTCGCGTTACCCCAAAATGTGAGAACATTCTGAAAATTTTATTTGAAACGGTACAATTTTCCAGAAATAAGATCGGGCTAGACGTCGAAGAATACTTTAAGTATATAATTAAATATGTCGAAATTATTCCAATGTTCTAGAAGTATTGTGATCAGTTTCTTAGAAAATAAAATTACTCGTAATTATTATTAAAAATAAAAAATAAAATTCGTTTAATTCAGACTATTTAAATGTCCATATTTTGTTAGTGTTACAGTACCTTAAAACTATGTTAGTCATCAGGAGATAAATTAATGTATGAAGTAGATAATGTAATAAAATTGTAAATTAAATGAGATTGAAATAATTTAAAATTAAGTTGAAATAAATAATTAAAAATTGACTAAAATTAAAATTAAATTGAAATAAATAATTAAAAATTGACTAAAATTAAAATTAAATTGAATTATTGTCTAGACTGCTATTTATGATCACATAAACCTACAAATACATGTATGTCAGTAGTACATATAACGAAATTAAAAGGAAAACTATCACAGCTAAGTAGGCTTTAGGAAGTTAACGAGTAATAGTCGACCAACTTACATTTGCAGTTGGAGAATTGACCGTGACGTATATCGATGTAAGGGAGAACATGTTTTTTAACTATAATGTTAAGTTTGTTTTTGGGATAAATTCATCCCAACTACGGAACCCTTCATTGTGCGTGGTCCGACACGCACTTGGCCGGTTTTATAATACATATTTTGAGAACATGATGATCATAGCATTTACAGCACATTGTCAATATTTTTCAAAATTACTTTCATTACAGAACTTAGTGTTTGAATCTTGTGTTGCTACGTAAGAAGATCGCCCATTTTATTATTAAAGAAAACAAACTGCTATTACAAATTTTTAACAAGCTCCTCACCTGCAACCATTTTTATTCTGATTTCAAAATCAAAATATTTTATTTCTCATAAACCTACATGGCCACTTATGAAACATCAGAAGCCAGGTGCACGGTTCTAATTGGTCGTTTCTTATGGAGAAGTGCTGGCCGGAAAGAAACTGCACGGTTACTCTTTTAAAAATAATTGGCTTTTACAATGTTTTCAAAAGGGGAGGACAGTGTAGGCCCGTCAACAAGTACCATTTACTTATCAAAATATAAAATGATCTTTAAATCTACAATCTATTAAGCCTACAAAGTTCTCACTTTCTTTCACAAAATATTAAAAAAAATATATAAAATGTTATTAAACAAATAAAGTAAAAAAAAAACATTTTAAATTTCTTGTTTCAAACAGTGCAAAAGCGCTGTCGAAGTAAATTCAAGCACTATTTGTGGAAAATCGTTTGAATTTACCTCCACCTCACTCAACCACTCACAGTTCTCATGTTAGACAAACAATGTGGGGAAATAACCTCTTATGTGAAGCAATAACAAGTAAATAACACGGGAAATGATACACAAAATGAATAAACGCCTTTGGCCAAGATTTATCGTGAATATAAATTGTAGTGAGACCCTTTTCACTTGAGCTGGGAGCCGCAAGAATCTGTGGGTGCTGATGAAAAGTGATGGATTCTAACACGATGCTAGCTTGTCATTGGCTGAATATTTGGTTACTTATCGTACTGAAAATAAATGACACTTGAAGACGGTAGCGGAAATCCCTTGGGTAGTAGAAATATTGAAAACCGATATGAAAACAATCTTATTTTTGAGAGCTCCACGTTGGAGGAACTAAAGTGGATTGTAATTCTGGAGAGTGTCGGTTACGTGTATGAATGACACTGTGTGTAGATAAGATTGATTGATTAACTCAGCTGATCTGGTGGAAATTATGTAGATAGATTAATTAATAAATTACTACACCCCAGACCCCCCCCCCCACTCCTACTTTTAGATTATTATATACACAAAAAACGGCATGTGTACGAGTCGTGTTGGAAAGAAAGAAAAATATTATATTTGTTACACGCACAGAAAATACAACAACAAAAACCGGCTAAGTGCGTGTCGGACAACGCACAATGAATGGTTCCGTAGTTGGGATGAAGTTATCCCAAGAACAAACTTATTATTGTAGTTGAAAAACATGTTCTCCCACACATCGATATACGTCACGGTCAATTATCCAACTGTAAAATGTAAGTTGGTCGACTATTACTCGTTAACTTGTAAAGCCTACTTAGCTGTGATAGTTTTCCTTTTAATTTCGTTATATGTACTACTGCAATAAATTTCACATATCTAAAAGCAACCGTTTAGGTGGCAGGAGGGGGAGACACTTGACCCAAACAAAAAATAGCCCTTTAAAGCTTAATTTTACGCAAACGGATCCCTGAATTGAAAAATGGTTTTCACAGACCCACAATATTTTTAAACGGCCTATCCAAAGATACCCCATACTATGGGAAGTGTGAGGGAGGTACAATAAAATAAATGTTTTCATGATTTTATTTTATGACTTTTTCGGCCTAATTAATTATGTATACCCATGCCAAATTACAGCTTTCTAGTACTCAAAGTCGCTGAGCTAAGCCGGGGACAGACAGATCGACAGACAGACAGACGGACATGGCGAAACTATAAGGGTTTAAAGGAACATTCAAACTTACGAAATCATGAAAGCAATAAAAAAGAACATTAATTAAAACTAACAAAATAGTGAAAACAAAAAAAAAAAAAACATAAAACAACAGACTTGCAAAAAACCCTACTAAGTGAAAAATAACTTTAATTTTGGAAGTCGGTGTCTGTTGGGGTTGTAATGCCCAACAGTGAAAATGTTATGTAGTTTGTTATGTTATGTAAATGAGTAGACGAACGATTCCCTTGACGGATTTATTGCTACTGATATAATTACACAATTATTACACTTAAATGCTATGTTGGAGAAATGCACATCTAAACAATATTGATGTGCATTAATGAGTGTGACGTACAAACTACCACAAAGGTCAATGTACAGCGTAGCTCGTACAGTGTCTTTGGATCCGTATTTTAGTTTTTTGCTACTGACTTTTTTACATAAAGTACGAATTTTTCACATTGTAGTGTTTTTTCGAAAAGTTTTTTATGTTTCACTTTTTAGGGTGAGGCCAAAAGAGCGTAATTTTGTGAGTCGTGAGTCGCAGAATTTCGGTCGCAGAAATTCTGTTGGGATGCCAGACGAGCGCATTTTATTCAGTTACTATCCAACGTTTATAGCGGATGTTTGTGTCATGCAATGGAACCAATTTCTTGGAATCAATTTCAATTATCATTTTTTCTGTGTCCAGCAATTTGTGAGTAAAAATACGTGTCGACTCTCATGCAATCTATACCTGACTGACGCTTTGCTCGCCCCCCGCAAACTCAATTCGGTTCGAATAATGCGTGTGAGTCGGCAGACAACTCATTTTGCGTCGCCGTGTGAAACAACTAGGATTTTTTTATGAAACCGAATGCAGCAGAATTTCTGCGACCGAAATTCTGCGACTCACGACTCACAAAATTACGTTCGTTTGGCTTCACCCTTAGTGGGTCAGTTTTTAATTTATCTAAGTTAAAATAGCCTAATGTCATCTGCTCACCACCTTTTACAAGGCTCCTATCTCAGCACGATGCCACAATATTTGAAAAAGAAACAAACAAATAGGTACCGCAGCGCTGGTATTCTGATATGGCTGCGTATTTGTACTATGAAAACATTCAACTGAGTACCTATTATAGTTTAAAAGATATAGCCTTATGACATTCAATCAGACTGACAGCGCAGCGTTGAAAACCCTACAAAACGTTACCTACGTTTTAGGACAAAATATTTTCAACGTTTTTTATCGAATTGTTTGTTCAATAACCAAATTACCATGACGATAATCAAATAACAGCTGCTAATGTAGGCGGCCACTCACAGGCCAGATACTTCAAACACTACCACAAAAACCTTTTGGGCGATAAGATAAAAATAAAAAGTTTGCCACAAATCCCTCGTTCGCCTAAAACCTGATGACTGATAAAAGATTGATGGACGTAAATGTTACAATTGCTACTGAACGTTATTACGTCAATAGCCTATGATTGCGGGTGATTGTTTGAAAGCCTTCATTTCATATATAATTTTACCCGATATATAATTAGTCCCAGCCAAAAAAAACCTAGTCTTATTGACTTCATTTGATTTTAATCCTGCTTAAACCGAATAAAAGCAATGGAACCCACATTATCATGAGCAACACACTTGGCGAATTTACCCACAGTAGTGGTAACTGGTTGAGAGTGCAGCCTTATTAGATGTCGTTCTATGAGAGAATCGTTTCAGTATGACGGGCCTGGTCCTTATTAGACGGCGAGCTACCCATCGAACACCGTCCGCAAGCCCGCACCTACGGTGGCCGGAAACCGGCCGGCGACTCCCGACGCCCGGGGCGTTTCTTGCGGCGATTAGGGGCGTGAGGGCGCGAATTTTGCCTCTCCCTCACGCGTTCAGCCTACACCTTCGCGAGCATTACTGCTTCGCAAAACAGGTGACGGCATCTCATGCACTCTCGCTCCGAAAAATGGCTGTAACCAGGGCCGGACGCGAGAGATCGCCGCCGCCGATCACCTTCACGAGGACACGGTGGTGTTCCGCCCAAGCCGGGCCGACCTCCACCGTATGCTCCACCGTGTCCTCCGAGCCACCCACACAGCGGTAACACCCGGGCGTTTCCTTCCGCTTTATCCTGAACAGGAACCTCCCGAAAAGCCGTGTTCGGTGAGGACCTGCGTCAAGCGGAAGGTGATAACGCCGTGGTGCCTCTCTAGCCACTTCTCAAAGAGGGTGGATACTTATCACCACAATTGTGGCGTGCACCAAGGGGTATCGTGTTATCCAGTACCTGGGTTGTGGAGGTTAGACAGGCAGGCAGCCG
The DNA here is from genome assembly GCA_963921375.1 of Tiliacea citrago. NCBI lineage: Eukaryota > Metazoa > Arthropoda > Insecta > Lepidoptera > Noctuidae > Tiliacea > Tiliacea citrago. The sequence continues at coordinate 21,058,301 of OY992797.1, read as the reverse complement.
CTCCATGTGTGTGTGTGTGTGAAATTACTGATATTCAACTGCATCCGGTTAGACTGGAAGCCGACTCAAACATAGTTGGGAAAACGCTAGGTAGATTGGTGATTCCACTGTAAGTCTACCCAAGTTGGACTGAAAATACCTTTTTTTTTTTTCTTTAAAAACGGTGCCCCACATTAGGAATTTATCCTGTATCGTGGGTGCGTTTACAAACATTTAAACTCACATACACAAACAGCCAGACCCGGAACAACTACTTATAGGTCATACAAATATTTGTTCCGTGCGGGAATCGAACCCGCGACACGCAGCGCAGCAGTCAATCGCTTAACCACTGCGCCAACCGTGCCGTCAAACCACTACCTACATTTCCTAGTTCCATAAGTTTTATCTCCATTAAGCAGAAGACATAAAGTTTATACCGACTACTATCTATAGATAGTTCTGTCTGCATCCTGTAAAAATTTAATGCCTTGCATTTTATGTGTTAAAGTGCAAGGGAGTACTTTATACAATCCACTAGGTTCCAATGATGTGGGTATATGGCATTTATTCTATGATAAAAATGTTAGAAGTAACTCTAGAATTAAATTCCACTTTATCTGAATTCTCTTCTTTTATTTGAAATACGCTGTGATCTTGATAAACACGTTTTTTTTTATATAATCTAACATAACATAATATCACGCCTGTAATCCCCGAAGGGTTAGGCAGAGGCGCACTTATAGTACACCTACATTTCGCCAGTTATGTTTAAGTCCTATATAATAGAGGGCGAGCCTATTGCCATCATTCAGGCACAAATCCAGACTCCGGGCTGCTGCTCAGAAATTCCTGGTGGAAAAACCCAATAAACACTTTGCCCGACCTGGGAATCGAACCCCGGACCTCGTGCTCGCCAGTAGATCTTGCGACCACTAGACCAACGAAGCAGTTTTATAATCTGTGGTGCAATTTTTTTGGAATCACAAGTTGATTTCGGATAACCAAAAGAAAATTTAAAAAAATGGCTAAGAAAGCATCATTTCTACATTTTAATTATCATTTTAACTATGCTGCTCATTATAATTTTCATTATGGACCCTTTTTTATAATTTCAAAACACTCCATTATTAGTTTACGTTTTTATTTTCATATTTTTTACCTTTTGAATAAGATGCAAATGTAGCACGAGGTCACCGGTTGCTTAGTTTTTAAGGACTAAGATAAAGATTTAAGTGTTGTTTTACCACAACAATGGCCAAGGAATAACATATTTAAATAATTTCATGTAGATGGATTAAAGAAAGATGGTCCAGTTCCGTATAGGAAAGAAATAAAGCAAGAAAACTAGAAGCCAAGAACAGAGATGACGGAGCCGGCGTACATTGTTAATAGCTTAAGCCGCTTTGTTAAAGGGATTAGGCCCAGCTGAGTGCGCGGCTAATTCCTGGTAATCCATTTAGAAAACTGTACCATCGTTACCTATATCGAATTAATTGGAAATGAGAAAACGCTACCTAAAAAAAATCTACCTGCTTCATAAAAATCTTAAATTCATTCATTCATATTTTACGCAACAGCTCCTTACACTATACATATAAGGTGGATCAATCAACTCAGTCAATTGCAGTCCACTGCTAGATATAGGCCTCTCTCAGGCTGCGCTACAACAGTCTGTCCTCCACCTTCTGAATCCAGTCTGTCCCAGCCTCCGTTTTAAGGTCGTCGGCCCATCTAGCTGGGGGCGTCCCACACTACGCTTCATGATCCACGGTCTCCACTCTAGTACTCGTCTGCTCCACCGGCCATCGGTCCTTTGAAAAACATGGCCAGCCCACTGCCATTTCAGCTTGCTTACTCTGCAAGCTATGACGGTAACTCCGGTTCATTTCCGGATAATTTCATTCCTGATTGTATCCTTCAAAGAAACTCCGAGTATAGCACGCTGAGGAACCTTAAATTTGTGGACCAGCCCGACTGTCAGTGTCCACGTTTCGGCACCGTATGTCATAACGGCAGGACGCATTGGTTGAAGTAAGGTCTTCAACCACTGCGGGATAGGGGACGAAAAGACTTGACGGAGTTTTACAAACAAAATATAATATAAGGTATCATATAATATAAGCATTTAAAAAAACTCATTTCCTAAAGGGGTCTAGTATTTGGTGGTTAAAGTTTGTATGGAAGTTTTAGCCAATGGATAATCCCATCGAGAACACGGCTGGTCGAAAACAGTAATTATGGTCATGATGTACCTTCGTACATAAGAGAAATATTGACCCTTTCGACGGGTGCAACAAATAGGTTGACCTTTTTTCTCAATTGATTACTTTCGTGTTGTTGAAGCACTGTTCTCCTAGCTCCGCTATCCCCTAGAATTTGGTCCTGAAAAAACTAAAAGATTTCCCAGAGGATGAACGCGGGTAGTAAACATTTTATTATGCATTCGTTATGGAATAACCAAAATAAATTCTCCACAATAGTTATGTAGGTATATACTTTTTCGCAACCCCTAAGAAGTCAGCCTTAGATTAGAATTTCGTTGTCATTCCACATAAAAAATGCGGGAGTCCGGTCACGAAACGAAATTATACCCCAAGGGATGGGGAGCAAATTATAAGTGGAAATTATATTTTTGAGTACCTATCCCTGAGAATGATGAATGACGTCAGAGCAAGGAAGTACGGCTGTTCCGATGCTGAATTGTTTATCTGTTAAAACAAACAGACAACAGGAAGCTTTATGTGAGTATAATGGAAATATATTTTAAGCTGTGAGAACGTAAACCTTGTTGAATAAATAAAGGAAATACTTTCTGAAGTATTCGTGGAACCCGACTTGTTCTAAAACAAGTAACCTGTTGGTCCTTTTGTTGCTTTCATGATTTATTATATCAAAGGCTCGATTTTCGAATAAAACTTGGCGTGGGAGAATTAACTGAATTGGGCACTTGTCATGAGTATCTCCGTGTGATTTTATTTCGGTACAACAACTTTAGCTTTTTGCAAAACGGTTAGTTCTTATTTTCATGAAACTAATGATATAGCTAATATGTTTCATGTTTCCTTAAATAACTTTTTAACATATAAAGCTCTGGTCAGACTGAGGCCCATCCCGCACGGGATGCGTGATGAAATTCACTAGCGCCGATATCAACTAATTTGCACCAGATTACTCATCTCTATATGCAGGTATGAAATCTAGCGCAAATAGTCGTGTTACTTCCTAATCATTAAAGTAATCGAAGTGCGCAGTCGCGTCCCGCATCTCGTGCGCGATTTGCCTCAGTCCATTAGGCCGGCCACATACAGACAGAATTCCGTTTTGAAATATCTGCAGTGCTATTCTGTAACCATCTCACCGTGAAAACTTAGGTGAAGTGAGCGTGGAGTGAACTGTCTGTGAGGGATTGACACTGTTAACAAGTCACTTCAAGCTCACTTCACCTACGTTTACACGTTGAGATTTTTTCAGAATAGATCGGCTGTTCGGAATTTCGTTGGCAGCAAATCCATACAAAATCTATTACGCACGTATAGCTAAATTTTCCGTTAGAAATTTTCTCCGATTTGAAATTCCACATGGCAGTCTGTACATTCGGAATCCCGCACGGAAAAGAGTGGAGGTGTGTGTATTTCGAGGGCTCGCGTACGTGAATTTACGCGCGCGATTTTATGTATCGAACAGTTGTTATAGCCGTAACCCATGCTTGTGGGATACTGGACATGAAGATTATCATAACAGGGATATTAAGGAACTGGTGTGGCAAACCATTGCTGAAGAAATGTATAGCGACTGAATAATTCATGGAAAGAAATTCAATAATTACTCTGGATTGGCTCTTCATCATCATTTCAGGCGACATACGTCCAATGCTGGACATAGGCCTCCCCCAAGCACCGCCATTTCGACCGGTTCTGTGCTTCCCGCATCCAGCAGATACCTGCAGCTTTCACAAGTCATCGGTCCACCTTGTAGGAGGCCTTCCAACGCTACGTGTTCCGGTACGCGGTCGCCACTCCAGAACCTTTCGGCCCCATCGGCCATCAGTTCTGCGAGCAATGTGCCCTGCCTACTGCCACTTAAGCTTGGCAATTCTTCGGGCTATGTCGGTTACCTTTGTTCGCCTGCGGATCTCTTAATTTCTGATTCGATCACGTTGGGAAACTCCAAGCATAGCCCTCTCCATTGCCCTTTGGCTGACTTTTAGCCTTCTGATAAGGCCCATTGGCTCTTAGTTTGGCTCTTTTTATATACAATTGAAGTTCTTGCATCTTGTTATGGTTAAGAATTATTCTGGATCCTGTAATATTAAATAATTACTCTGGATCGTAGGTTGGCTCTTTGTATAAAATTGGCTATCTTGCAATCTTTAGGTGTTTAGGGGATGCACCTAGTAACGGCGAGGGTTTAGTAAGTTAAAGCAACAATGCAATCGCAATCAGAAAATCGTCGTCAAAGTCCATACTCGCTGCCAGATCATCTGGACTCAGTGCCAAGCTTCTCTCAACTGTGACTTGTTGTTTCGAACGGAAATATTAACGTATGTGTGTGATATATATACGGAATCCCGAATCGATATTTCGAAACAGCATTCCGTCTGTATGTGGCCAGTTTTATGATAATCTAGTTTTTACGTAATAATGACCTAGGTCATCGCTCTTTTAGTTGAAAAGTACCTTAATCCAACAATAAATAAAACAATTTTCGCCGCCACCGCTCCCTGTCACTGGCCATTCTCATCTGTCAGTGGCATCCCTCGATCATTAGTCAAGATCAATCTAACGCGCCGACCACAATAATCCCGGCTGAAGTTAGATAGAAACATTACTGCTACGAAGGGATCGGATTCACGATCGATGTTTGCTTGGGAGAGGTAGCCACTGACATAACACATGAATGACACATATCTACCACGCTAAAAGCTTCATTTACCAAAATCTGAACTATCACCGCCATTTTGTTTTATTAATACAGTTTCTGGGACAATTTCACAAATGTTTACGAACAACCGCAACCCTGTCTATGCATAACAAAGTCTGCGTGCAGTTCTAAATTCGAATTGAAATATGGAAGCAAAAAGTGGCCAGTAAAGAAGATTGTCAGTGCTAACTAATGAAACTATTGAAGGAGGATCACTTAATCACAAACTTTTTACAATATTAGAGTGGTTATGTGAGTACACCCTTGCAGTTTGATCAATAAGCTTATTTTAATATGCAAAGCTTTAAGCGATTCTAAAACAAAGGAATGAGTTCGTACGGTTCCAAAATAAGTTCGTACGTTCGTACCGTACCGTACAATTAAAACTAACCGTTCGAAGCTTTTCGCATCATGTTCGGCACTTTATGTAGAGTAGTTGCCTTCGTCTGTTTAACTTGAAGCAACGCTTGTTTGTACTCATCTGATCCGACTACCCTGAGGGTTTATTGGGAGTGGATGCAATCACACTAATAATAAAAAGGCGAGAGTTTGTGAGTGTGTTTGTTACTTCTTCACGCTCAAACCGCTGCACCAGTTTCGATAAAATTTTATAAGCAGGTTTCTGACACCCTGGATTAACATATAGGCTAATTTTTATCTCGATATTCCCATGCGATCGAGACTTACGCGGGTGAAACCGCGGGGTGCAGCTAGTATTAATATAAGAATAACCTGAGCGCCTAGACAAAGTGACATTCTATCAGCGATAACAATGATAAAATGGATTGGATTGACATAACATAATCAGCCTATAATGTTCCCACTGCTGGGACACAGACCTCCTCTCAGTGAGAGGGAGTGGGCCGTAATCCACCACGCGGGCCTAGTACGGGTTGGTAGATGTCACATGTCTTAGATTTTTTAGTTCTAGGACATGTCGGTTTCCTCACGATGTTTTTCTTCACCGTTTTGAGAGCAGTAGTGATGAAATAATTTACACAAAGCAAAGAACCTGCCGGCCTGGGATCGAACCTACGACCTACAACTCGTAAGTCGGGCCGTTACGGTTGCGGCGGATTGTCTTAAGCTACCGAAAAATGTAAAAGTCTTTGTAGACATACAAAATCTTTGAAAGCGATTCCTACTTGTCTAGGCTCTATTGATTTAGGATAATAGCGGACCTTTTCCAGCCATGGGATGTTACAGGCTCAAGTAGATAGAAACTAGATTTGGAACTTAAAATTAAATTCCGAAATGCAGAGGATTATCTTATACAAAATCAGGATCAGAATGTTGAGCCACAAAAGGGATGAATGAAAGGCAATTGCATGCAGCTGAGATGAGAATTCTAAAATAGCGTGGTGTTATGAGAATGGATAGAATAAGAGGAAGTCTGAAAGTGACAGCGGTGACTCAAAAGTTGTTTGGAAATAGATTGTCATGGTATGGGCATGTGATGCGGAGGATGAGGGAAATGTCGGTAGGAATTCAAAGTTTTGAGTATGAATGTTAGGCTATTGGCTATGCGAGTAGGGGAAGACCAAAAAATTATGTATGGACTGCGTGAAAGATGATGTGGTTAGAAAGGGAGTGACTACCGAGATGACAACTAAAAGAGAAGTATGAAAGAAAAAGTCACGTTGCGCTGACCACAAACAAATTTGGATATAAGCAGGAGAATGATGGTCTTATTCGAAATACGGACGTATTACTATAGAATTCCTTCTTCAAGTTATTTCAAAATTGGTTGCAAATTTTATCACGAAGTTTAGGCTACCTCGCTAGACTTCTTGTTCTACATTGACTTTATGTAAAGTCAATATAATGTAAAATATGGTCATAAGCTTGGACGTCTTTTCGTATTATCATATCTCTTTCTTAATAACGTAGTTTATGGTCCTATCTCACTCACACGTTCTCAATTTCATATAAGCTTCTGTGATTAATGAAAATAGGTTCTCCTCTTAAAAATTCTTTCATAATATGTTTGAATGAGCATCGGTCATTTTAGGAACTGTATCAATGTTCACAGTGAAAAATAATACAGGCAGTGAAGAAAAAAACCACGTTTAAAAAAAAAAGCGTTTTAATTTCGGGTAAGTAACGTTCTGTCTACATTCAACACGGTTTCTATACGTATTATAAATTAAAAGCGCTTTTCGTGTCTGCCTGTGTGACCACGTTGTTTTCTACATTCCGCAACGGATTTTGATGCGGTTTTCATCATTTAAAGAATGTATTCCGGAAGGTTTTTGTGTATTAAACTAACATAATAATAAAGAATTCCCGATATCTATTCCGAAGCGATAATTCGAAGTATCGGCCGAATGTTCAGTCGTTTTATAACTTTCAAAGTTTCCTTTTTTGACTCTGAGTCCTTACCCGACTTCAAGTCACATTTTTGACTTTGGCTTATCTTTTTGACTGTCGTTTTTTTTTTTTCGTTCGTCGTAATTTGCCATAGCCGTTGTCAAGAAACGGCCGATATTTGGCCAATACTTCGGATTTATGTTCAGCGTAGACCCCCAGGTGCGGGTCGCTAGTTAATGGATAAATGGCAATACTAAGAAACTGCCATTTTAATTCTAAACACATAATTCTGAAAACCACATCTCGTAAAATTGCTTTTCAGTCTCCGACAATCTCCGCCGGGATAAACTTGATCTGTTTATTTTAAAACAAAAATATCTAGGCTCAAAAAAACAGCTATTCCACGTAATCATCATCATTTTAGCCGAAAACGTCCACTGCTGGACATAGATTGCCATAATCACCACGCTTGGCAGGCGTGTTGGCGATCGCAGTATGGTGTTAAAATGCATAGAGAACGCTGCTGCCCATTCTCTAGTAAGTCCCTTAGTCGCCTTTTACGATAACCACGGGAAGAAATAAGATGGTGCTATACTTTACGTCAGGCAGCACACGGAACCACGTACCTTTAAATAAATCCAGCCCTAAACGGCACAAATAACAAAAACACAACTTGTTTGGCTCTCACTCTCGCTTAAGTTACAAAAAAAACTGTTCACAAAGCTTGTAACTTCACTGTTACATGCTATATGTACCTAACAGTTCAACACCTCACTTGCTACTGAAGTAAGTCATCACGATTATCATATACAACGTCTTATAAAGAAGAAGTGATATTCTATTCAGACCCCTAATGCTTAGTCCACATAGTAGGCTGACACGTGGACAATGTGGCGGATGTTAGGTGTTATTTTTATGTGAAGTGTAGGTAAGTTAACTGTGGAAAGGGGGAAACAAATTTATGTTCTCGACAAAGAATTTACAACCATCATTTTTTGCACGTGTGTGGTCGGAGGGGAGTTATAATATGGAGTGTAGTCATGTTTTGTAATAAAAACCTGAGGATTGTTTTCCAAGTGCATGGCTATAATGGCAAGATTTCTTTAAGACTTATCATTGTTCTGCTCCCTGCTCCCCGCCGTTCTCGTCACAGGTGGTCATATTTCTGTTCCCCAAGTCATTAACGTTGTGTTGATGCACCCATATTTAAATGCAGAACTTTCCGTGGCTGATATCAAAATAATGACACAGCGACAACATGACGTAAAATTGGTCCACGCCCACGCCGTCCGCGCAACGTCCACGCCACGTCCACGTGACATTCTATCTGTACCACGCCTAAATACGTCATCGATCATAGTCTGTAGAATTTTGCATTTCGCGAGTCAGTGGCAATAAACCGGTCATAAAAGTAGCGATAATGGATGGATAATGACATATGTAAGTTATAATACATACGTCATTTTGTTATGTCATCTTGTTTCTACGTACCCTCTTTATGAGCGGTATCAACGCTACTCGTAATCTAAGCCATTAGTGTCGGTAATGGCTTGAGGTTAAGCGGTCATATCTTTCTAGGAATTACTGACTATAAGGTTATAATAGCCATACGAAGGTAAGAAGATTGAAGAAACGATAGATGCTGTTACGACCCCGCCGCCGCCAGATGGCGCACGGCAGGAATTCCCACCGCCATGCCTTCGTGCAGCCATGCCAGCGGGCCGGCCGCGCGAGCTTTGGTCTTCGCGCCACTAGAGGCGCCAGTGGTCGTCCGATCATCGGATTGTGGACGTCGCCCCTCATTACTTCATCAGAATCAGACTCAGAATCCATCGATAAAAGTTTTCTAGTCTGTAAAGGAAAATACAACAGATTGTACCAGTTATCAGTCCATTATTTCGAAGCCCTAACTAAACACAATACACAGCGGCAGCAGCCGAAACAGATGGATTGTGTGAAAGATATGGTCAGAAAGAAGGTGAATATGAAGATACCCTAGTGCGAATGCGGCGTTTTGCTATACCCGATGCGCTTTAGCGTCCATATAAATTAACGATAAAGGAACGATTTTTACTCCAAAACATGACAACCAAGAAGGTAACTTATCAAAGGTTTTATTTAAATTTCGAACTGGCGTCCAAATCCAAAGCTGTTTATTGAAAAAAAAAAAAACAAATGAACACATTGACACGTGAAAAATTATCGTTGTTCGTCATTGAATCGGGAATTTATAAATAATTTACTTTGTTTGAAATTCCGCGCTTTATTTGAGAAAAGCACTATACAAGCCTTGGCCGCAACCAGGCATTGATGGACTCACGTATGAGTGCCTCAGGTTCGCCTCGGCCCACATTTTCACGTTCGTCCATCAATGCCCCTGTTGCAGGCCGCTGCAGTAATGTACTATATTTGAAAACTAATTCACCTAGGAGAAGATTGAGACTTATTCCAAGAACATTTGAAATTCATTTGTTTACCAGATTTCATTCATTGAGAGAACTGATTCTAAATAAAAGACTAACACTCACAGAACTTTAAAGGCTTGAAGCAAAACTAACATAAACTACGTGTATTAGGTTCACGTACATATTATTACATAATATAGGTACTGCTTCAAGCGAGTCAAAATAAACCCTGTGAGGTAGTTCAGGTAGTTTATTTAACAAATTACTCATGCCCCACGCACTGCTGACGGGGCGGTATCGTCTGGCGTCACATTTGGAGCGTGGAAGTTTAATAGTACAGCAAATAAGGTGAGTACGGGGAAATAGAACAAGTTTCCCAATTGCTTTTGTGAAATAATTACTTACTCACTTACGATCACACTTACATAAGTGTGATCGGGAATAGATTGCAAATGGAGATTAACGCAGTACAGTGCGTCATGATTTATTTTGGTCACTTAAAAGCATCTTATGTGGTGAAAATTCATGAAAAAGGTTATCAAGAAAATGCGCGTACTTATACTGTTTATATATTCTTATTATTTCAACCTAGAACAAAAATTTTCATTGGCGAGTCTCCGTTTAAAAAGAAAATAATAGTTTGATTTTCTGTGAAAATCGTGTTTATTTAGTGGATAAATAAATAATTTAAAAAATCACTTATTCATCTTAAGACACATACCTATTTATTTTAAACACCGCTCTGGTTTAAAAAAAACCTGCCAAGTGCGTGTCGGACCACGCACAATAAAGGGTTCTGTAGTTAGGATAAATTTATTCCTAAAACAAACTTAACATTGTAGTTGAAAAACATGTTCTCCCATACATCGATATGACCGATCCACGGTCAATTTTCCAACTGAAAATTTAAGGTTGTAATCACAAAAAATGTTTTTATGTGATAAAACTACAAATTTACAATTTTCAGACTTTTTCCTTTAATTGTGCTGTGAGACCTTGCTTCTGCCCAAATTTCATAATTCTGCGTCAACGGGAAGTACCCTATAGGTTTTGATTTATGTGCGAGATATTCGCATTTTTTTTATGTGATAAAACTGCAAATTTACAATTTTAAGACTTTTTCCTATACTTGTGCTGTAAGAACTTGCTTGTTGCCAAATTTCATGATTTTAGGTCAACGGGAAGTACCCTATAGGTTTTGATTTATTTGCGAGTATCGAAATATGTCGCAATAATGTCGCTTATATCACCGTATTTTTTTATTGCGTTGACTTGGAAGCTTGATTTTTTTAGAGCTTCAAGGGACCATAGACTTACGTATTTGATATTAATTTCTACTTGATACCTCTACGCTTTCCTGAGAAAAATGGTCTTGACAGACTGACAGACAGACGGACAACGAAGTGATCCTAATAGGGTTCCATTTTTTCCTTTTGAGGTACGGAACCCTAAAAAGGTAGGTATGCTTCTCAAAATCAAAGCTGTATCCACAAATAAATCCTTGGAGTGCAAACGACTGAAACGTATACTTTAAAACTTTTAACAGAATGAATGATAGAAAATGTACAACATTTTTTTTTTTAAATAATCATTAAAGAATATTTTTTTTCAAAGAATAGCCATTATAGCAGATGCGGAGATAATTATTATGAGATATTAATTTATAAGACAGCTTTTGGTCAAATATTGTTTAAGGTTCCTAGGCTAGGTACCTTTCGCAGACTTACTCAGCGGTAAATCGTGTGAGTGAATTACTATGTCAATATTTACGATGATCATAAGGAGTTCACATGATCTATTTACCTAACGGTCATTATATTTGGAGTTTCAATTACATCAATATTCTGTAGTTTCGCTTCCTTATTAGCACAGATTACATAATAGCTCCTATGTCATGTGGTAGGTACTTAGTACTTGTGTGAATCATTTGTTGAATTTCGTGGTTGTGTATATAGCACGATTTGAATAGGTTAAAAAAATACTGAATAACTTCTTTTGAGGGTGGAAAACAAAATTAATGTTTTGGGAGAGATACACGCGCGGAAGTAAAGCCGTAGACTAAAATATTTACATAATGTAAAGTTAGGTAGATAATAAAACTAACTATCTCCTTTGCAATTTGATAGCATGACATTTTAGGTTGTAAAAACATATTCCAAGCTTTCTTTTTACATCATTTTTAATGTAAAAAGAGACAACCCGGGGCTACTGCCCCGGGTTGTCTCTTTTTACTTGCATTTAAGCTTGGACGAATCACGTAGGATTTTTTATTGCGGAGTGGAGTTATTTTTATAATTCGTTATGATTTTAGTTTTAACAATAATAAGGACCAGGATTAAAAGAAAAATTCTTCATGGAAACACGAGGTGATAATGGATACGAACCTGCCTCTTTTTTTTTGGGTTGGAACTGACGTAACTTTTGCAGTTAGCTCCATAACAACTCTACTGATTAGCTAACTTGATTCTCATTAGGGCTTTATTTTCTTGATACAGGTATAGTTATGTAACATAAAAAAGGTCTCGCAAGTTTACAAAAAAAACCCTGTAAAAGTTCAGACAGTGTGTAATCACAGATCGAAATTTACGTACACACAACAAACAAAAAAACAAACATACAAACTATAGAACGCCACCTGCTAAGCTCCTTACATACTCCTTTTGCTTCGGCTACGTTCATACAGCTGGTCATACACGCACGCCAGTTGCGAGTACTACGCACCGGACCCTTCTGAAGAACATCACCAATTAGGTCGAACCCTGTCCTCCTAGGGCGTCCTCCAGGCGTTTCCACTCACCTCTTCTTTATAAATACTATCCTCTCAACATGACCAAACCATCTAAGCATACTCTTTTAAAATTTTGTCACTACATCTTCTTTTAAACTGCACCGTTGTTGCCTTATCACCTCATCGACCGAAACTTGATAGGTTTTAACTAATTTTCATGTACCACTGATTAGTCCGCCCATACGAGTATACAAAATATGTCAATGTCATCACGATGATGGATAGAGCACTATTTTCATTACGTGGTTTTTAACCATGCGCGTTTGGCAAACGATCAACAACATTGTGGTTTTCGATGTAACTATATCTACGTCGAAAAGGCTCCATCCAGTGATCAGATCCTATCCTATCGTACAACTATCAAACATTGCGAATGTGAGTTTGTTACGCTTTCACGCTAAAACGCCTGAACGGATTTAGATGAAATTTAGCACATAGGTAGACCATGGCCTGGGTTAGGATATAAAATACTTTTTATCCCGATATTCCCACGGGATCAAGACTTATACGGGTAAAACCGTGGAGCACAGCTAGTTATAAATAATAACTACTCACTGATTTGTGGTGATACATACATAATTAAATGAGTGATGAAGAAAATATAAATACCAAGAACAAATTTGAACTGATTTATGAAAAAGAAAAAACAATTGTCAAACATTAATAATAATAAAATTTATTCAAAACTAAAAATTGGTAAAATACAGTATAAATCTTAGAAATAATGTAGGTATTACAAAATATGCTTGTACTAGGATAAACCTGTATCACAGGACGCACTTAATCAAGAAATATAAAGGTGGCCCAGTGGTAACTGCTGCGACTTACAAGTTGTAGGTCGTAGGTTCAAACCCAGAAAAGCGCCTTAGAACTAAAAATCCTAGAACCAAAAAATCGAAGACTTGTGGCATCTACCAACCCGCACTGGGCCCGCGTGGTGGATTACGGTCCATTCCCTCTCACCGAGTCCCAGGAGTAGGAACATTACCTATAGGCTGATTATGCTTATCAAGAGAATTCAATCCAACAATAAGCCTATAAAAAAATCTGTTGTCATTTGACCACATGATTCAAATCCATGTGGTTGATAATAAAACCACATGCTTTTACGAGGCCACACAATATTCATCGCCCAACACAACTGTCGCAATGATAATCAACTGAATAGGATAGACGACAGATTTCCATATAAAAAATGTCCACCCATCCATAAAACGTGTCAATATCAGACGCTGTACCGTACAACTGTGCTGTGACGTCACACGACAGACGCCATTTTGATTACGTGACATTTTAAATATCGAATACTATGTTGATTGCCAGTACCTATTTGGTTTTTGGAATTTGAGCTGTAACACGATTAAGAAATTGTTGCAATGATAAATGATTTATTTCTGTAAGTAGGTTTGTACAAAGACTTTTACACGTCAATCATATTTTTTTTATTAAACCGGCCAAGTGCCTGTCGGACAACGCACAATGAAGGGTTCCGAAGTTATCACAAAAACAAACTTAACATTGTAGTTGAATAACCTGCTCTCCCATACATCGATAAACGTTACGGTCAATTCTCCAACTGCAAATTTAAGTTGGTCGACTATTACTCGTTAAGTTGTGAAGCCTACTTAGCTGTGATAGTTTTCCTTTTAATTTCGTTATATATACTATTGCCATGAATTTTTTCACATACCCAAAATTAACCATTTAGGTGGCAGGGGGGGGGGGGGGGGGGGGCTTGACTCTTACATAAAATATCACTTGAAAGGTTAATATTACGCAAACGGATCCCTTAATTGAAAAATGGTTTCCACAAACCCACAATATTTTTAAACGGCCTATCCTACGATGGAATCACACACTATGGAATAGACGAGAAAAAAAAATATCATCCCCATTTTACGTGCAAGGGCGGTACCCTAAAAAAATGTTTTTCATGGTTTTATTTTACGACTTTTTCAGCGTGATTAATATGTATTCCCATGCCAAATTACAGCTTTCTAGTACTAAGCGTCTCTGAGCTAAGTCGGGGACAGACGGACGGACGGACAGACAGACGGACATGGCGAAACTATAAGGGTTCCTTGTTTACTACGGAACCCTAACTAGATGAGGTTGGCGTTTCGTATTCGACTACTCTGAGAAGAAAGGCCGAAACAAACTCGGAGGTCACAGTCTCTTTTAAACTCTAGACATAATCTTGGTCAGATCATGTGAAGACCATGTAGATTGGTGCCTGAAATGGTCTTTTGATGAAAGAACCACACAGATAGAGGGGACCTGTCCAGTCGCGCATTTGTCAGTAGTCGTGCAGCTGAACTCATAACACAAGGAGCTCAACGATTCAACGAACAATATCAAATAAAGGACATTTGGGTAGGCTGCATAAATTACTCAAACTGCCAGACCATGATAAAAAGAAACTGAGAAAAAAAGTTTACCATCTCTGAATCTAGTTGCATGTTTGACATGTTTAACCAGCAAGACCGATCTTCTAAGTGAAGCGCCACTGTCGCGTGACCCCGCACTCTCAATCTCATAGCTAGTGACCTAACGACTGTCAAAGATCCACGAATGACAGCCGGGACCAACGTGCTTTCCGAGGCACGGAGGAGTCTCGGTATGTAAACATGGTCACCCATCCACGGACCGACCCCGGCAAGCGTAGCGTAACCTGATAGATCAATTCTTGCGGTTATAAGTTAGCTACAAGCTCCTCCTGTAATGATAGATGTTATAGTTGGAAAATAAATAAATAAAAACATTTAGGCCCGCTTACAACATAAATAACTACTTAAATGTGTTTAGCGTAAAACATGTTTAAAACATCATTCTGTCTCTAACGTCTTCAAACGATTGACAGAAACAGAACAATGTTTTAAAAACACACATATCATAACATCACGCCTTGTTTCTCCGAAGGGTTGGGCAGGGTACAATCACATTTCACCAGTCATGTTTAAGTCCCATGAAATAGGGGGCGAGTCTATTGCCATCAACCGGGCACAAATCCAGACTCCGGGCTGCTACTGAGAAATTTCAGATAGAAAAACCCAATAACACTTTGTACGACCTGGAAATCGAACCAAGGACCCCATGCTCAGTAGTAGTGCCTGCGACCACTAGATCAGTCAACAGTCAGTCAGTAGGCAATGAACGACGAACAATGAAATTAATTAGCTAAAAAAAATAAGTTCAAAAACTAAAACCCGACTACTGAAAAATCACGCTCTAAAAAGTATGAAACAAGAAAATATTCTCATCTGAAATTATTATGTACAAACTATTCAATATTTATCGTCAATTAAATAAACAACTTACACTTAATATATTTTAATGTATTTAATACATATTCATAGTGATGTTCAGAAGACAGCCGTGGTCGTATGCCACTTTGCCCTAAAGATTATGATCGCTTACTACTGTTAGAATGTGTTGTTTTGATAGGTTAGGTGCAGAAGCGCTTTATTTATTTTTTTATTAGGTTCTTTCGGGTGCACCTCATTCATTCATTCATTAGGTTTAATGTTTTATATGTACCTGTGTAATATACCAAACATATACCATAGGTTTATGTTTCCAAATTTGAAAGACTTCTTAACCTTTCTAATTCCTGAAGAGATCGTGATTCATGAGGATTTTTCAGCAATTTGTTATGATCCAAGGAACAGATAAATAATCCGTCTAAGGATCTGAGTCTGCTGAGGGTAACATAGGCCTGACTCTTAGCGAATAGTGACTTCCCTAAATCAATTACCGCTATATCTAGAGTGCACACATGCAACTTGTGTACAGTAACTGCCCAAGTAAGGATTAATGGTAACATTTTGCGTTGAATTTTTCCCGATCCTCTTAATCCGTCAAATTCAGGGAGACAAGGTTCAACTCTAACAAGCCCATCTTCATCTGCATTTATAGTGCAATCATGAGAACTGCATTTGGCTGTTCTCCATGCTCCGGCTGGTCACGACGAACAGCAGCCCATATTAAGTTCCTGGCCACATTGAAATACGTATTTATTATAATATAATTATGTATTTTGTGTAGGTTTGGAGAGAAAATATGTTTGTTGTTGCTTATGATTTTATAGAAATTATACCTAATTATTGGGTGCATGCAAGCAAAGCCATGAGCAACAGCTGACAATATATATATTTTTGAAATGTGCTAATTAAGGCCTTTCATTTGATACCCAACACGGCATGAACAAACAATTTTTTGTTTTTAGGTTTTGACTTTATGTCCGCTAGAGGGCGCCATATTGAATTTAATGTGACTTCACATAGCCTATAACCAGCGGAAAATCAAGACGCTTCCAACAATACTTCATTTGTCAAATTATTATAAGCGGTTTAGAAGTAATGATACAGATGAACATAAATGCATACATATTATACATATACAACGTGGCGATTAGGTTATCACATTAAATAGTACAGCGGTTATTACAAGTTGTTATCAGTCTGTTAAAATAATAAAAATAAAAATAGACCTAAAAATAGAAAACTGAATTTTTCTAACAAACTAAATAGCGTAAAAATTGGCAATAAATAATCCACCCTTGATACTATAGGCGGCGGGCGGCGCACACGCCAAACGACAGTGAGACTAGCGGAGGGTAGGTACTTGCGCTCACGCGCGGGGCGTTATAATACATGATGTTGTTAAATACTAAAAGGGAAAAAAAGGTCTCACGGGTAGAATGTTAACTTTTATTAATTATTTTATTTATGTATGCTTAAAATACGTAATGTAGAATACGTGGTTTGAATTAATGTGATAACCTAATCGCCACGTTGTATACATACCAGTCAAAATCATAACCCTCCTTTTTGCTTCGCCGTAGTCAGGTAAATAGCGGTTTCATGGTGTGAGACAGTATGTACAAGAAAATGAAAAAGCAAAATATGTATGATAATAATAAATAAGTAGGTAGTGTCTTCAGTCTAAAGAAATCCATATGAATGATCAGAATTTAGGAATTGTCCCTTTTTGAGCTCAGTAAGTACTTCACACAACTATCACTATCGCCCAAGTCAGTCAGACATAAATGCCTTGTTTTCAACGTATACCGCTGTAGCATATACATACAATACAACACTTAATAAAAGTCATTTTGCTTCTAAAACTTTTATAGCATATTATGTCTACCCTTCATATTTTTAACCGACTGCGACGAAGCCAAAAAAGGAGGGTTTTGTGTTTGACCTGTATGTATGTCCGACCCCACGTTCCCTTGTAACTACTAAACGACATCATAATAATGTTTATTGTTAAATTTAGGAAGATGCCTGCGACTGCATGAGATTGTTTATAGATATAGAAATAGGTAATCTTTTTTAAAGATCAGATTTTACGCAGTCGGGTTTTTTTATTTACTTTTTCACTTGATTCTTGCTGAAATGCATAAGCCCGTTAAAATCCGTAGCGGTATTAACGTAGACTTTATTCAAGAGATTCAACAACCATGCATTATAAAAGGCCAAACAAAAATATACCTACATAATGGTTGAATTTATGAAAGTATCAGACAAATACTTTTCATAATGATGAAACTCGAAGAGCACCAGGCATTATTTTTAGCTTCCATTTAATAACAGAATACTTGCTTAAATTGTTATTAAGAATTGTGCTTATATTATGTAGCTATATTACAATAATTATTATAACGTTAGACAAATAACGTAATAACGTCGTCGTTATTTACGTATGTGCATGTAATAAGCTCCGTTATTTCACGATAAATACAAAACAATTTATTGTATTTACCATTTACATTAAAGTTAAGGACTAAAATCCAGTAATTTCAAGAATCGCCGCTGCTAAACAATGTCAGTTATTGTGTAATATTGTTGAAATGACTGAACTTTAGAGTTATTTATTTAATGTAAATAGTAAATAGGAGCTTATTATACGCTTATGTAGAAATAACGATGACGTTATACCGTTATTTTTTCAATGTTTTAATTATTGGAATTATAGATGAGTTATTTGCAATACAAATTAGACGTTATTTTCTATCTCAACGAGTTGGCAAAGGTAAACAGTAATCACACTATCACATCACACTAATATTATAAAGGCGAAAGTTTGTGATGTGTGTGTGTGTGTGTGTGTGTATGTTTGTTACTTCTTCACTCTCAAACGGCTGGACCAATTTTGATAAAATTTTGTATAGAGGTACCTGTCACCCAGGATTAAGATATAGGCTACTTTTTATTCCGATATTCCCACGGGATTGAGACTTACGCGGGTGAAACCGTGGGGCGCAGCTAGTTAACTTTATATAATATTTATTTAATATCATCTAGATTCAAGACGATACCTCAATTGCATCTTTTAATTTATTCAAGGTAAGAAAATAGAACATGTTATTTTCAAAATAATAAACTATCCAATAAAATCTCATCAACTCATAAAATTACAAAAAGATCAATAAATTAATTAAGTTTTCAGAAAAATATTTACATTCATTCACATAAACTTCAATTTATGATATTTTGATTACGTCTAATAAATATCTAACCTATCCAAACACACAGTGTGAATCAATGAATCATCTCAATATTTATTGAAATCGTAATTTCAAACAATTGATGGAGTCGTAAATAAAAACGGTAACAAAAAAAAGTATAAATATTATTAAATGAAAGAATTTAAGAGGAGCTAGGTCATTACCATTGAATGTAGCTGGAATTTCAAGAATTGTAGTCACCGACTCTGAAATTCTCGATACAATAATTCCTACAGATTTTCAAGTAGTATTTGTCAAGTTACAGTTGGAGAATTTCTCCAATAATATGCTTCGAGTAAGGCGCAATTTATTGAGCCCTTGTTAATACGGCTTGCTTGTATTTGTAGGTACATTGAGAAATTTATTAAAATAAATACAAATAAAGGCATTTTCGCTTCGAATCTGGTAAATAATGTGTACAATATAAATCAGATTTTGATTCGGGTTATTGCGATTTGATGTTATTCTTCTTTTCGTATCTGCAGTAGGTTTAACTTATGTACAGACGCCAGCACATCAAACTACTACAATCTGTCAAAGTTCTTCAAAAGATTTTCAACTATAACGTTAAAGCAGAAGGTTCAAGGTTAATTGGGAAAATTTTACAGTTTCGGGTAGCTTGACCTGCTGGCGTCTGCACACATACCTACTGTTAATCAGCAAACACAATGTAAATTCAAATACATGGCCGATTTTACTGAGTTTTACAAGGCCAAATTAGAATTAAATTAGCTAGCGAGAATCTGCAGAAGTGATAGGTATCGTGAAAAAACGAAAAAAAATATGTTTTTTTGGGGTTTACGACTGCAAGTAGTGTAGTGACTTGAAATTTTGTTTTTTTTTTGTGTACAGAAGCCAGCAGGTCAAGCTACCCGAAACTTTCAAATTTCCCCAATCAACCTTGAACTTTAAACTGTAGCGATAAAGTTGAAAATCTAATAGAGAAATTTGACAGATTGTAGTAGCTTGATGTGCTGCCGTTGGGTACCGATATCTAAACATGATGATAAAACAAGAAAAAAAACCATATTTGTGAGCAAAAAGTAAACTACCCGTGGTTGTTGACGCCAAAAAAAACATTATTTTTTATTTTGTTTCAACATGTTAGTAATCGATAAGTACCCATCACGCCTGTGTAGTTTCGCTAGCGAATTTAATTTGACCTAGTATAATGTGTATCATATTGACGCTGCCGAAACAATATTTTCGTCTATCCATCTACTATCCTTGTCTGTGTGATGCCGAACGGAAAGAATAGCACCACCCTATTTCTTCCCGTGGGTGTCGTAAAAGGGGTCTAAGGGACTGACTAGAGAATGGGCAGCAGCATTCTCTATGCATTTTAACACCATACTGCGATCGCCAACCCACCTGCCAAGAGTGGCCCCCCTTTTGGGGGAGGCCTATGTCCAGCAGTGGACGTCTGTCGGCTGAAATGATGATGATGATGCACATAAACATTTCTACTCCCACGAAACATCCAGTATTTTCCTTTTTCTTTTATTCAGTTGTCACCCATGTCCACCATCACTTATCAAGGTCAACTTATCCTTGACTTAACTTTATTGTTGTCGAATAAATCTCAACTGGGTTTATTGCACGAAATAAAATGGCGGACAAAATAATGTACACAGATTTTGCGTGAAAACAAATCCGGTAAATGGAACTGTGGAGTTTTATGCGTTGGCTTCAATAGGATTTATGTTCTAATCAAAGGTGTTTCGTGGTTAAAAGAGATTATTATGGAGTTTACATTGGTACAAAATATTTGTTAGATTCAAGCTCGACTATGACTTCTCGCAGTCTACTGCGATGAAACTGACGGCATTTATATGCGTTAAATAAATTTAAAGATATGAGAGATATTACAGATATGATGTTAAACTTCTTCTTTATTGTGTTATTGATTACAAAAAAAAAACCTCTAAGTTAATGGTTAACAAGATTAACATTTATTTATTATTAATGATAAATTGTAAAAAAAAATCTAGTGGGTGCATTATCGAGCAAGCAGAAAAAAAATCAGATACCAATCAACCGATTTAAATCAGATTTAAATTTTCTTCCACACAAATAAAAATATAAATTCTCATATTTAAATTAACTACTTATATTTTCGGTAGTGTTCCCACTGCGAAAATTGTATATCAAAATATCGTTTTCTCTCAGTTAATACATAATTAAAACAAGACGGAAAAAGCATAAATTAAAATTCCATTAAAACAGCTTATGATTCAATTTTTAATCGTAAACGTTGTCTAATTAAAAATTGCGGTCGTTATTTTTTTTTATTTCTCTTACTATTTGACTTAAAACGAAAACCAGTGAAATTCGTCCGTATATAATATTATATATACGGAGAATTTCACTGGTTTTCGGTTTGTTGTGTTGATGTTTAAGTACAAGAAAAAAGGGGAAATATTAACGACATCCAACAAAACATTCTGAGCCCTGTCCTTTCTTTGCTATTGTTCGTCGCATCGTTGAGCTCCCATATTTCTGAGTTGAGCTACACGATTACTGACAAATACGTGCACTGACTAGACAGGTCCACTCAATTTGCTTTCCTCAAAAGACCATTTCAGACAACAATCTACATAGCCTTCACATGATCTGACCAAGATTATGTCTGAACTTTAAAAGAGACTGTGACATCTGAGTTTGTTTCGGCCTTCCTTCTCAGAGTAGTCAGATAGGAAACGCCGATCTCATCTAGTTTTTAAAGTATGATTGACGTGTAAAAGTGTTTGTACAAACCTACTTACAGAAATAAAAATCATTTATCATAGTTTAATGACAGCTCAGAGATTACCGTAAACATGTGTTTTTTAACAAAAAAAAAAAATGGTTTATGTTCTGTTTTGGAGCACGGCAGTGTAACAGACTACCAGCACTCGCATTAATTTATTGAAAATAATAGATCTACCGGGTGATTGACACATTGGTCGAATAAATACAGAGTTGTCAATTGTAAAGTGCTTATTTGTTTCTGATGTAGGTTTTATTGAATAACTCAGTTATTTTCCGAACGAATTTATGATTTGTTGTTGTACGTAGAAGTTTGGTATGAAATCAAATGAATGTTATAAATCTATATTTTCAATGAAAAACATGATTTTAACCAATTCTACATCGGTGTGTATACCTATGTTAGGTTGTAATATTATTTTTATACATTTCACGAAATAAGAAAAGTTGTATTAATCAAACAACCGTCTACTCCGAAGCAATAATCCGAACTATCGGCCGAATGTTCGGCCATTTCTTGACTTCCAGTTGCCTTTTTTGTCTTTGACTTATCTCTTTCTTATTTCTTTCTTCTTAACGTTTTTTATTTCCTTTGGCCGTCGTCAGCGATAAAAAAAGCCATAGTATGTCGTAGTCAGGAAACGGCCGATACTTCGGATTTCTCTTCGGAGTAAACGCCCCTGGATTTCTGAAGCAATTTATTATTGTTCTGTATTAACAAAAAACTCGAGATCTGTAGTTTGTACAATATTTACTTTTGATCGTTTATTAGCCTGAAATGAGATAAAACTTCTTATCCAAAAGTACCAAAAAAAAAACGTAGTATATAAAGTATTATCACACTTATTATCATAAAGGCAAAAGTTTGTGACTGTGTGTGTGTGAAAAAAAAAGAAAGAAAGAAAAAATGTTTATTCTGCACAAACAAGACACACTTTACAAAAATAAAATAAAAAAAACCGGCCAAGTGCGAGTCGGACTCGCGCACGAAGGGTTCTGTACCATTATCTATAAAAACGGCAAAAAAAATCACGTTTGTTGTATGGGAGCCCACCTTAAATATTTTTTTTTATTTTAATTCAGTTATTGATTTTTAAAGTGAATACATAACTAAATATTCTGTGAATATTTCAGTGTCTACCTGTTACCGTTATCAATATCGAACAAAAACGACAAAAATAAATCACGTTTGTTGTATGGAAGCCCCGGGCCCTTAAATATTTATGTTATTCTGGTTTTTAGTATTTGTTGCTATAGCGGCAACAGAAATACATCTGTGAAAATTTCAACTGTCTATCTATCACGGATCATGAGATACAGCCTGGTGACAGACGGACAGACAGACAGACAGACGGCGGAGGCTTAGTAATAGGGTTCCCGTTTTACCCTTTGGGTACGGAACCCTAAAAATTGACAAAAACACACACTCTAATTGCTAAAAGCCTAGTATTCAAAACCTTAAAAGTTAAAAGTTTGACAATGTTGTCCATTGCTTGTGTGTGTTTGTTACTTCTTCACGCTCAAACGACTGGACCAATTTTGATAAAATTTTGTATGGAGGTAGCTAGTACCTTGGACATATAGGCTTCGTTTTATCCCGATATTCCCACGGGATCGAGACTTACGCGGGCGAAACCGCGGGGTGCAGCTAGTCTGTAATATAGATAAGTACGAATAATAATCAGCTGAGTGTGGTGTATACAGGGTTTTTTTTAAGTCGTTTATAAGCTCTCAAGGGGTCATTGTACTCATCATTATGAACAACTTTTACTATGGGACCAAAACTGAAATCGCGAAAAAAAAACCAGCTGTTCCCTACATTTATGTTCGAATAATTTGTTAAAATGTAGGGAACAGCTGGTTATAAACGACTTCAAAATAACCCTGTATAGGCACGTATCATGCCTCTACCATAATCCTTTTTTTCAATACAAACTTTATTATGTTTATCTTCCTTCAAAGCATTTATAGCCTAACACCATAATGCCAAAAGGGCTTGATGTCACCCCTGAACTCATCATTTCACTTTATGGCGTCGAAACATGAACTTTACGAGCTACTGTCTTTCAAATAACCTCCACACCATGTAATGAAAATCGTAGACATACAGAAAAACATATTTTATGACTTGAACTTAAGTCTGAGTGAGTCTTGAACTTAAGTTTCCGGCTGTCGCTGAAAACCAGCGCTGGGGCTCTGTCTCGCATAGGGTCGCAGCATTATGCTGAGCGATGGCCGTTTTGCGTGAATGTGACGCATATTTTCTCTCAACTTGTTCTTTCGTGTTTATGTTTTTATTTCTTTGCGTTATGTTTACCGCAAATAAACGTGTTTTCTTTCTTTCTTTGGTTGTAAATACCCATTACTATAGATTTTCCTGCAGTAAAGTGGCATCGTTGCAAAAAAACAATAAAAGCAAGACCATTGAAAGCCTAAACGCATACAATATTAGTGTCCTTCCAGAAGTACATACAACGATGATTGTATTATCACTATTTAACACCACAATTGACAAACGTATCCACGTCTAATGATCACTTGGTAACACCATAAAGTTATACACAGTTGTTCACGACAAGGAAATGACCTACTCTTTATGAAAAGGGCACGGCTTATTATGAGCAATTTCAGTAAAAATAATAACAAAATTTCTCGCCTTCCATCTTCCAGTCCTTAAACATTTATAACAGCATAATGTCATAAATTGAGAAAAAAACCTGGAAATAACATCTTACGGAGCTTTCGCGAGGAAATTATGAAACAATAAACTCGGACGTTGAATAACTCACGACTTATCTTTTATTGCAAGAGAAATATAACCTTATCCCTTTTTACTCAAGCTTCTTTCTTGAACGTTGAATAGCTGTATAATTTTTCAGGCAAAAGTAGGAAAAGCGGAAGACAAATTATTCTTCAGTGCCGTTTTATAAAGGCCCGAGGCCTGCGTCTCGGACAAGCGTTAATTCGACACGGCGATTAAAAATTAACCCGTTGTTCGCCGAGAGAATATTTAAAGCGAAATCTTTGTAATTAAACTAGTGGGTATAACCAGGTTTGTGATGCTTTTAGACGAACTAAAAGCGTCGAAGGGAAATGTAGCGAAACCACAGACCTTTCAGTTTACCCTAATTTGGGAGTGGAGCGTGACTATAATGAACTGTAGCGAAGCCTTTCTAAACTTTCTTGTAATTCTGGTGGAAACCGAAGGTACTTTTAAAAATACAGTTATAAAACTTGAATCTCGAAATGTATGTACTACCGAAGTTTATGTAGATGACTTAATTTTAAGCACAAAACATTTAATATAATTATATTTAAATAGGGCTGTCGCCCTTGTTTAAATATTATCGTGAAAGACACGTCACGTTAATATTTTAAACAAAAATGACTTTAAATGTATTGTGACGATGTCGATAATGGAGCTTGTGGCTAAGTAATAACAGCCGCACGGGTCGATCAGCACCAACTGACGGAGTTCGGTAGGGTTGCGAGTTTGTCCGAAAGGGATATCGTGGCCCTGGCACACATGGCAGGCATCTGAAGGAACACGAGTGCGTTTAGTCAGTAAAAGTCCGCCCTCCCGCTCCGTCTAGAGCGGGAGAAGTCATTTGATATTGTCCCACCCAAAAAAAATAACGGGTCGATTCATCAGGTTAAGCTACGCTTGCCGGGGTTGGTCAGTGGATGGGTGACCATCTTTACATACCGAGACTCCTCCGTGCCTCGCTGTTGGTCCCGGCTGTCATTCGTGGATCTTTGACACTCATTAGGGGTCGTCGGAAGCCCGAAAGTCTGACAACCATTCTTACCAGGGGTATCGTATTACCCAGTTAGGTTATTTAGGGCTCCATGTAAAATAGTTGTATTCAGCTGCATCCGGTTAGTCTGGAAGCCGACCCCAACATAGTTGGGAAAAAGTTAGGCAGATTGTGACGATGGTGATAATGCCGATATTTAAATATTAATTATGAATATGAAATGGTATCTCAAACAGGGTTGCCAGACCAGTGCGAGTGAATAATCGTATCAATTTTCGAAAATTATCGTACCAGATGAAAAATTATCGTACAGGAAGTGCGCGGAACGCGTAGCTAGTTCGCAAAACTAGAAATAGGATAGGAATTTTAGGAAGTTGTGAAACGTGATAGAAATAAAAAAGTGACAGTAAAAGAAAAGAAAGAAAGAAAAAGCATTTATTGGGACTCACACAAATTAAACTTAAACACACTCATAGAAACATCAAGAACAAAAATAAAACAAAGTAAAAAAAAAAAAAAAAATTAAGTGAGTAAATAGTAGATAAGTTTTTTTTTTTACTCATTTATTTTACAAAAGAGTGGGATCATCAGAGTCACTATTCACTTACACCTCTGCAGCAGCGCCAGCAGTTTTCGAATAAATGACTGCTGAAGTCATTCCAGACATAATTTTTTCAATTGCTTTAAAACCGTAACAACATTCTTTAGATTGAGTTTTTACGCATTACGCTGAAAGTAAAGCCCCGCCGAATATCAGTTTATGTTGTTGAAGAATTTGTTATTTGTTTTTTTTGGCTGCACGATGCGGAGCCAATACGGCTGTGTTTTTTACTTCACTTTTATGTATTTCAAATAATATAGTTTTATCGAGTTTTATGCTGAATTTTATTTGCGTTACCATTCCCACAGGTATTACTTTTGTTGTATTTACATGCAACATAAAGGTTAAAATCTTTGTTACCAGGCCAAACCATCGCCACAGCTTCTAAAAATACTTAAATTAAAAATCAATTCTTTGTTTAACAATATCATTGCCGGTTCGAAGAATCCTCAGAAAAACATAAGTACACCGAAAACTTATAAAATATATTATTTTCCATAACTTTTGTCTTAGACATTATTTTGGGCAAAAAGTTTAAAAAATAGGCTCAGTTATAAAAGAAACAGTCATGTTTTATGAAGTAACTCTCTTAAAAGGAAAAGCCGTAAACTAAGAAATGATTTTATCATTAACGGCTCTTTGTAGACTTTATAAAAGTCTTTAATTAAAATATAAGCGGCATGGGAAAAAAGCGGCCAAGTGCGAGTCGGACTCGCCCACGAAGGATTCCCCCGTACAATATAAGTTAGAAGTTTGAATGTATTTAAGGCAATAAAGGCATTATTGCCATTCATCATCTTTCTCCTGTTCTTATCCCAATTGATTTGGGGTCGGCGATTCTGTTATTTTTATTGCCATTGATATAATGAGATATTTTCATTTCGAAATGAAGAAAATAATGTGAAATATTATTACGGTCCCATTTTACGATTTACATTTGATAATAATAATTATGAATAATTAATTAAATAAGAGAGAATAATAATTTAATAAGAGTTTTGAGTTGTCGGTACGTATTACATAAATAAATATTATGATAAGTTATAAGTCCTAAGTACCCGTCGATATTTTGAATTGCGTGTGTTTTACGAAACGTTTTGCTTTCGGAGTTTGTCGAAGTGCCAGTTTGAATAATTTTGAAAGTCCCATTATGGGGCAAGTTCGATAGGTAGTTAGAAGTACATATTTACATTTTGTTACATTTTTAGAATTATTAATCAGAGAATGCATTAGGTACATTATTTTTTTTAAACAATCTTCAGTAAAAAATATCTGTGTTCAAAAATAATTTATCTAACTGAACACTCACTCCACTTTTAAAATCTTGCTCTCAATCCTTTGCAAAAGGTGTTTGAACAACAAACTAAAACAATTATAAGACACTTAAGTACTACTTATTACTTTTTTTTTGTTTGGTTTTTTATGTTGTGTTTTATTTTAATTTTTGATCTCCTGTGCGAGTCCCCAACAAATACTTTTTCTTTCTTTCTTTCTATAGTTAAATTCTAAAACATTTATTTTCATAACTGTTTTTGTCTACTGATTTCCAAAAAAAGCACCCTAATTGCATAACACTTTCAATCTCAATCTGAATGATTTTTAAGGATATTGCTATTCCAATTTGAACAGAACTGATGTGAGGCATGTTCCATACAATTCTATCCCATCCAAATGGCGACGATGAGAAGGGTTTGTTCAAATTCATGGCCCACGTGTTGTGAAAGTACTATTGTTTAGGATACGATGGGACTGACATACGCAATACGTAAAAGCACCAATAAACAAAAAAAAAAAAAAAATGTTCGATAAATTTGTTTGCTCAACATCGTATTTTTTATTTATTTTATTTTATTTATTTGGGAAAATAAGCAGTACCTAACAAATAACATTAATACATAAAATTTGAGCTGTAGAGTGAGTAAATTACCCACGACATTTTCCACATAATATAACGCAATTAACACATAAATTAACGTAAATAACGCAATGAATGTTGTTGAACTGTCAAAATGAAACCCGTTGCTACTTTAAATGTGTTACGGAATTACCCCGCTGTTCTTTGAAAGGCAGAAGCTATAAAATTCACTACTCTTTATGGTTCCATTTTTAAACTAGGTACCTATAGGGTAGGTATATACTGTTTTTAGACTGTGCTATAGAATTTATTCTAAGATTGACGCTTTTGAAATGTGTTGTTGGAGACGGATGCTGCGAATAGCTCGGAATAACCACAAGGCTGTCCGCTACCTGTTTTCAGCGAATCCTCAAATATTTGGGTCACGTCACCCGGAGAAACCCTGACTGACTAGAAAAGCTGATGGTAGTTGGCCAGGTCGACGGGAAAAGACCACGCGGACGCTCACCTACCCGGTGGTCTGACCTTGTGAAGAAGCTCACTGGCCAACCAGTATCCAAGGCTATTAAGACCGCTGAGGACAGAATCACTTGGAAAAGCTTAGCGCATCGAGTGGTCAACAGTTCAGATTAAGCACAACCTTCAGAAATGAAGTTAACGACTAAGAAGAAGAAAAGATTGAATTTATTAATCAAATTATTCGTCCAGTTTATAGTCAAAGGATACGAAGCTCGCTGATATGGTACCTACTTTTTAGGGTTCCGTACCCAAAGGGTAAAACGAGAACCCTATTACTAAGGCTCCGCCGTCTGTCTGTCTGTCTGTACGTCTGTCACCAGGCTGTATATCATGAACCGTGATAGTTAGACAGTTGAAATTTTCACAGATGATGTATTTCTGTTGCCGCTATATAACAAATATTAGAAAACAGAATAAAATAAATATTTAAGGGGGCTCCCATACAAGAAACATGATTATTTGCTCGTTTTTGCTCGATATTGATAACGGCAACAGGTAGACGCTTGAAATATTCACAGAATATTTAAGTATACAGGGTGGAATTTTGTAATGCCACCTGGAGGGAAAGTACTCTTAATACTGCAGACAGAAAGTTTTACTCAAAGGAAACATTCCTTTATTTTTGAATAGAAAGCAAACTGCATTCAAAGATTTTCGAAAATTCTCTTCTCCCACACCCGGGAATCGAACCGGCTAAAATCTGAAAAAATTATACCCTGTACTTTTATTGCATCGATCGTTAGGGTCAATTATAAGGATGAAATCTCTCTAACAAACATGATAAATTAAATGAAAGGAAAACCAGGAAATCTTAAATTAATTTAATTATTTACAAAAAATGGTAAACTAACTAATTAGTTGCTCGAAATGGGCTCCATTCTCTTGGATACACAAATTTATTCTTTTAACGAATTCATTTCTAGTAACCTTTAATAAAGTGTTGTGGTGAATATTATAAATCGTATTCTGAACTTCAACTCTCAACTCGTTGTCATTCGCATAAGATTTCATGTAAATTTGATTTTTTACATATCCCCACAAAAAAAAATCTAATGGGGTGAGATCTGGCGATCTCGCAGGCCATCTGATTGTGCCGTTTGTACCAATCTAGGTATTAAAATGGTTATTAATGTAGGCAGTAGTGATTCTGCTGTTATGTGCTGGAGCACCATCTTGCTGTAGAATTATTTGGTTTCGCTCTTCTTCGGGGAAACCATTTAACTCGTTTCTTAAGAGATCCAGTATTTCAATATACTTAACATTGTTTAAATGACCTTCGTACACGTGGACTAACTGAACCTGGAGGAGATCGGCGTTGCCGAGGGCCTCAGGATGAAAGTCACGGCAACTGGGGCCCGGATGCTCGAGATCCCTGGTGCGGCAAGCGGCCCGACCGCTGACGCCCTGGCCGAAAGGCTCAGGGCGTCCCTCAATGCGGGGGAGGCCCGAGTCTCCAGGCCCACCAAGTGCGCTGACATGCGCATCCTGGGCCTGGACGACTGCGTGACGGC
The DNA here is from genome assembly GCA_963921375.1 of Tiliacea citrago. Lineage (NCBI taxonomy): Eukaryota > Metazoa > Arthropoda > Insecta > Lepidoptera > Noctuidae > Tiliacea > Tiliacea citrago. The sequence continues at coordinate 21,028,393 of OY992797.1, read as the reverse complement.
GGAAGATGTTGTGGCCGCCGTGTCTAGGAGTGGAGAGTGCTCTGCCGAGCAGGTGAGGGCCGGCACCCTCCGTCCTGACAAATCGGGGATGCAAACCATTACGGTGAGCTGCCCCGTGTCGGCGGCCCAAAAAATATCCGGGGAGGGCCAAAGGCTCCGGGTGGGCTGGGTATCCGCGCAGGTGAAACTGCTGGAACCCAGACCTCTGAGGTGCTTCCGCTGCCGGGTGGGAAACCACGTGGGAGCATGCTGTACCTCGGAGGTGGACCGCAGCGATCACTGCTTCCGCTGCGGTCAGCCCGGTCACAAGGCCGGCTCCTGTAATGCCACGCCGCACTGTTTTGCATGTGCGGCGGCTGGCAAGCCGGCAGATCACCGGGCTGGGGGCAAGGCCTGTGCTCCTCCCCCCAAACCCAGGGGCAGGGGCAAGCCCTCCGCCACCGCCGTCACCGCCGCAGCCGCCACGATTGCCGCCGCCGCTGCCGCCTCCACCGTCGTCGTTGCCGCCGCTACCACCGCGGCAGGGCCATCCCTGAGGGCCCGGGAGGAGGCTGATATGGAATGCCAATAAATGGCCCCATTACGCCTCCTCCAGGCGAACATCAACCACTGCGCCGCCGCTCAGGATCTGTTGCTCCAGAGCATGGCGCAGTGGTCGATTAACATCGCCGTGGTCGCTGAGCCGTACTTTGTCCCGCCCAGGGATGACTGGGTGGAGGACCTGAGCGGCTCAGTGACCCTAATTTCGTCGGCCGCCGCCGGTACCCCGTCCCTCGAGGCCGTCAAGAGGGGACAGGGTTGCGTGGCAGCACGGTTCGGGGAGATTGTCGTGGTAGGAGTTTACTTCTCCCCGAACCGAACTCTCGCCGAGTTCCACAACTCCCTTGGGGAGCTGAGAGTCGTCGTCGTCGGGTACCATCCCCTCCCCGTGTTCGTCCTCGGGGACTTCAATGCCAAAAACGTGGCTTGGGGTTCCCGGTATACAGACACACGGGGCAGGATGGTGGAGGACTGGGCTCTAGAGACAGGCCTGGTCGTCCTAAACCGGGGTTCTGTCCCCACGTGTGTGCGGATGCGGGGTGAATCAGTGGTGGACATCTCGTTCGCCAGCCCCGCTCTGTCACCGCGTGTCATCGACTGGCGCGTCATGGAGGGGGTGGAGACCTATTCCGATCACCGGTACATCCGGTTTGACGTCTCCGCCCAGACCTCGGGCGCGCCGGTCCGACAGACCCCGAGTGGTCCGCGGTGGGCGCTAAAGCAGCTGGACCGGGAGCTCCTCCTGGAAGCCTCGATCGTGCAGGCCTGGGTGTTATCACCAGACAGGCCTGCCGACATCAACGACGAGGCGGAATGGTTCCGGGAGGCCATGTCCGAAATATGTGACGTGGCAATGCCCCGGGTCCAGCCCGGACGTGCTCGGCGCCAGGTGTGCTGGTGGTCGCGTGAGCTGACCGCTTTACGCGAGGCGTGCGTTGCTGCGCGCCACCGGTACTCCAGACACCGCAGGCTCCGTATCCGCCCTCCGGATACGGAAGTCATTCAGGCGGAGCTATACGAGGGGTACAGAGCGGCGAAGACTGCCCTCCGAGCGGAGATCCAGCGGGCCAGAGGAATGGCCCGCGAGGAGACGCTGGAGACTCTCAACAGAGACCCGTGGGGACGCCCCTACAAATGGGTGCGAGATAAACTCCGCCCATGGGCTCCCCCGCTGACGCAGAGTCTCCGGCCCCAGCTCGTGGAGGACGTGGTGAGCGCTCTGTTCCCTTCGCGAGGGGAACATGCTCCCCCGCCCATGGCTCCGCCTCCTGCAGTGCCGGATGCGGACCACACCGACGACGACGATGCTCCAGAGGTGACCGAGGTAGATCTGAGAGTGGCGGTACGTAGGCTGAATGCCAAGAATACCGCCCCAGGACCCGATGGCTTGCCTGGAAAAGCCTGGGTTCTGGCCTTAGAGGCTCTCGGGCCTCGACTAAGGGGGCTCCTAAGCGCATGCTTGGAGAGGGGCCAGTTTCCACTTCGTTGGAAGACGGGGAAACTGGTCCTCATAAAGAAACCAGGGCGCCCGGCGGACTCTCCGTCCGCTTACCGGCCCATCGTGCTGCTCGACGAGGTGGGCAAGCTCTTTGAAAGAGTAATTGCAGACCGCCTTGTCGGGCGGCTGGTGCGGGTGGGGCCGGATTTGGCGGAGAGCCAGTTTGGTTTCCGTAAGGGGCGCTCTACGGTGGATGCCATCATGCGCGTTCGAGCCCTCACGACGGGGGATGCTGTTGCCCGGGGTGGGGTTGTCTTGGCGGTGTCTCTTGACATCGCCAATGCCTTCAATACCTTGCCCTGGAGTTGCATTAGGGAGGCACTTCGGTATCACCGGATGCCGACCTACCTCTGTCGTGTGGTCGAGGCCTATTTGACGGACAGGGCCGTCATCTACCCCGGTCACCACGGAGAGTGGAACCGGCGAGAGATGTCGTGCGGTGTCCCACAGGGATCGGTCCTGGGGCCGCATCTGTGGGACATCGGGTACGACTGGGTGCTGCGCGCCGACCTCCCTAGTGGCGTCAGCGTAGTCTGCTACGCTGACGACACGCTAGTCCTGGCACAAGGGAGTTCGCATCAGGCGGCGGCCGAACTGGCGGCACGTGGGGTTGCGACAATCGTCGATAGGATCCGGCAATTGGGACTCGAGGTGGCATTGCACAAGTCCGAGGCCATGTGTTTTTATGGTCCTCGGAACGCGCCACTGTCGGGTTCCCAGATAACGGCGGGAGGGGTTCACATCGGCGTCGAGTCGACGATGAAGTACCTGGGACTCGTCCTCGACAGCCGGTGGAACTTCGTGGAGCATTTTCGACGTTTGGCTCCCAGACTGGAGCGGGCCGGGGCTGCTTTGAAGCGGCTCCTGCCCAATCTAGGGGGTCCAAACGCCTCCTGCCGGAGGCTCTATGCGGGGATCGTGCGGTCCATGGCCCTTTACGGGGCACCGGTGTGGGCGCGTTCTCTGAGGCTGCGACCAGCGCAGCGGTTGAACGCGTCCCAAAGGGTCATGGCCATCAGGATGGTACGGGGATACCGCACGGTCTCCCGTGAGGCGGCGAGCCTCCTTGCCGGATTGCCGCCATGGGATCTGGAGGCGAAAGTCCTCGCGCACATTTGGGTGTGGCGCGAAGAGGCGAAACTCCGGGGCATAACTCCGCTGCCGCAAGAAATTGCGGCACAGCGGACGGAGCTCCGGAGGGATCTCATGGCGACATGGAGAGTGCGATTGTCGCAACCCAGCGCTGGGCACGCCACAATTGTGGCGATAAGTCCCCTCTTTGAGGAGTGGCTGGAGAGGCGCCACGGCGTCCTCACCTTCCGCCTGACGCAGGTCCTCACCGGACATGGATGTTTCGGGAGGTTCCTGTTTAGGATTAAGCGGGAGGAAACGCCCGGGTGTCACCACTGTGTGGATCGCCCGGAGGACACGGTGGAGCATACGGTGGAGGTCTGCCCAGCTTGGGCGGAGCACCGCCGTGTCCTCACGGAGGCGATCGGCGGCGGCGATCTCTCGCGTCCGGGCCTGGTTCAGGCCATGGTTCGGAGCGAGAGTGCATGGGAGGCCGTCACCTCCTTCTGCGAAGCAGTTATGCTAGCGAAGGAGGAGGCGGAACGCGTGAGGGTGAGACAAGGTTCGCGCCCTCATGCCCCTAGTCGCCGCAGGAGACGCCCCGGGCGTCGGGAGTCGCAAGCCGATTTCCGGCCACCGTAGGCGCGGGCCTGCGGACGGTGAGCGATGGGTAGCTCGCCGTCCGATAAGGACCAGGCCCGGGTCGACGGCGCGTTGTGTTCCACGCGCGCCTCAAAGAGATGTCAGCACAAACTGACGGGGTCCGTTAGGACCAATGCCTGCCGGGGTTGCGAGTTTGTCCGAAAGGGATATCGTGGCCCTGGCACCCAGGCAACGGAAGGAACACGGGTGGGTTTTAGTCAGTAAAAGTCTGACACGCCCTCCCGCTCCGCCCAGAGCGGGAGAAGTTATTTGATGATTTCCCACCCAAAAAAAAAAAAAAAAAAACACGTGGACTAACACTACATTATTTCTCATAATTCCGCACCAAACGTTGAAAGAAAATCTTACTTGATTGTTAGTTTCATGAACACGAACAGGATTCACTCGAGACCAATAATGGTTATTGCGGCGATTGTACATGCCATTATTGCTGAAGTTGGTTTCGTCAGACCATACAATGTTACTCAAAAAATTAGGGTTTGGGTCAATTTCTCCAAGCATGTTTTCACAAAATTGTAATCGTCTGTCACGATCCCCAATATGCAATTTTTGCACCAACCGACCTTCACGATAGCATTTATACTTATACTTTTTCAGCACTTTAAGTACGCGAGTGTGGGTTGTTCCTAATTCATCGGCAGCATCTCTACTTGAAGCCTTTGGAAATGATTCAAGGTATGTTAAAACATCTAGTTCAAAATCGAAATAGTTTTGCTGAATAGTTTGCCGTCTCTACTTGAAACCACCCGTATTCTTTAAATTTTCTACCATTCTTTTCATTACGAACCGAGTTGGTGCCTGTCGGTCTTGATATCTCTCATACACGCAGCTACGAGTATGTCGCAAACGAGTCTGCATTACAAAAGATGGATGTTAGTTAAAGAGCTTTAACTTGACTCATTGAATTTGTAACTTCAGATTTCCTGGTTTTCCTTTCATTTAATTTATCATGTTTGTTAGAGAGATTTTATCTTTATAATTGACCCTAACGATCGATGCAATAAAAGTACAGGGTATAATTTTTTCAGATTTTAGCCGGTTCGATTCCCGGGTGTGGGAGAAGAGAATTTTCGAAAATCTTTGAATGCAGTTTGCTTTCTATTCAAAAATAAAGGAATGTTTCCTTTGAGTAAAATTTTCTATCTGCAGTATTAAGAGTACTTTCCCTCCAGGTGGCATTACAAAATTCCACCCTGTATATTCACTCTAAAAATAACTAATTAAATTAAAATAAAAAAAATATTTAAGGGGGGCTCCCATACAACAAACGTGATTTTTTTGCCATTTTTATAGATAACGGTACGGAACCCTTCGTGCGCGAGTCCGACTCGCACTTGGCCGGTTTTGTTGTGTTCATCTCGATATAAATAATAGTAGTTACAGCTATTCACTGCTAAATATATGATGTAAATGTTCGTATGACTGACGCTGTAATGTATACATTCAATTCTGTAAAAACTTGTATAGGCAGTATAAGTAATATGTTTGACAGCCACACAAATCTGTATAAAAAATCCATACAAAGTATCATACGTACTAATACAAAACTGGGGACTTCTTGGCGGGAAAGTGAAGCGTCATGTTAGCAGTTTTGTTTTATTTTCAAAAAATTGTGTTTAGCCGAATATTAATGTGTAATAGTGGTGGATTATTAACCATTAAGTGTTCGTGAAGCTGCATTAATGTAGGCAAATGAAACAAAACAGTGCAACATCACTTTAAGTTCTCTCAAGAAGTCCGCGCGAGGTTTCAGTAAAGTGCCGCGTCTTTACTTAAACTCAAGGGGAGCGGGGCGGGATATCATCAATCATCTTTATCATGCATTGAGTGAGAGTTCATTTCATAATTATTTAATAACTTTGGACTTGTTACCTAATTTTACATGACACTGGCTAAATGCACAAACCGTGCGAAGCCAAAAAGAAAAAAAAATAAAAAAAAATATACAAAACTTTTACGCACGTGTGCCCATGATGTATGGTACAATGGTTAACATTTTAAAAGCATAACCTACCTAACCATAAAATAATATCCTTTGAGCAAGTAATATACTTGATTCTCAAAGCAAATGTCTGAATTTATTTTAATGTGTGCGACTGGTATATTCTTAAAATAACTGTTGTTTAAAAAGGGGGAGCAAACTGGTATTACTGGTAACCTTGAAGGCATAAAACCTATACAAAGATTTGTTAGAATACAAAACTATTCAAATAATCTGATGTTCGATTCAGCAGACTTTAACAGAATAGTTTTTTCGTTGTACAAGATTCAACTAAAAAAAAAGATTTCATTCATAAGCTTAGAGCGTTTTAAGCCCCATAGTAATAACTATCGCCTATGCAACTGTTGCTTAGTCTGATAAACAGTGGCCTTTTTACGTTTTTGTCAAATTTTCGTAATAAATAGATTGATTTGCTCAAAATGATAAGAAATTAAGCCACACAAAGGAGAGACCCTTAAAACGGGGCGATTGAGACATTTTATTATAAGGGACACAATCTAACTCCGTGGTCATGAGCTACACGCTCAAGCTTCACGCGTCTTGCGATAGCGACCGCGGAGAAAACAAATAAAACAGTTGCCACATCGCAGCGACAAAATGTGGGCAAGCAGTGTTTACGTGTGAACTGATGCTGCAACTTCTTGCAGTTGCATTGTGGTTGCGTTGTCGCTAGTAGTAGCGATGTGGTGACGTCGTGGCTAGTGTTTACAGACAGACAGATCGTTGTGTTTGCTATGTGGCTGGCTGCTAGTGCACAGTCTTGCTTGTGGTTGAGTTGTGGCTGTGACGTGGACTTAATGTGGTCGGTATCGCCCACATGGTTAATTTTGACGTTCAAATGTTCTCCGTGTGAATAAACTATTCAATTTCATACAAATTAGCGGCCGTCTACGAGTTGCCGTTGTGGTGTGGTTTGGGCGTACCCAAACCCGTCAGTCTCCAGCTTAAGAGCCCGATCATATGTATATGATCGGGCTCTTAATCTGGAGACTGACTTGTAACATTTTGGTGTAATGTATCGAGTTTTTGTACCTCAAACCAAAGACTGACTTGTAACGTTAGTTTGTAATGTATCATTCGCGGCGGGCGCCGCGTGCTCCACTCGACTGTCAGTTTTATCGCGAATCCCTTTGAGTGTTACATTATAAGTCAGTGCAGGTCTCAGCATACACAACCTCTACGTCTGCCATTTTGTGTAAAAATGGAGCTCACTTGAGCTACGAGTAAGAGCTCGAATAATACATTGCAAACACACGCTACAAGTCACTCTGTGTCGCCGTATTGTAACAAAATCGCCTCGAATGGTAAATTAGAAATAAACAATACAAGTCAGTCTCCAGCTTTAGAACGTGCCACAAACAACCGCGGAGCGACAGAATGAAACAACTGCCACGCGCAAGTGTCGCTTGATGTAATTCGCGTCGCAAGCCGTATTGCTCGAGGTCGTGTGAGTGATGCGAAAACCCATTTATCGTAGAGCAATACTTTTCATTGTAAACTCCAATAACTATTCTCGTACACAGTGTGGAGTCTTTTACATATTCAATGCTAAGTACCAGTAGACGCGATGTTTCAACCCGATTGTATAGTTAATGCGATCAATAATACATGATGGTATAGAAATATAAATATTTGATGTAGAAACGTGTTGAATAAAGTTTGTTGCCGATGTCTTTGGTTTTTTTTTAATGATTTCTTTTACAAACAAGCACCTACGTTGTTTTGCTGACCACATTAAAGCAACAATCTAATAAAGCTAACTTATTACATTAAATAAAAACGTTATAACAGTTTTAGTATTTTATTTATAATTCATGGTCATGCTTTTGTTAACCCAACGTTCGTGGGCGTTATTTATTTTTGCTAAAATAAAATACTAAACAAGCTTTTATGAACACAAATTAATTGTGTTTAAGCCCTTCATCCAGTATCGTTGAACTCGTAAATGATCCTCTTAGCAATTCCTATTAAAAACGTGAACCGAATATTATTTAAACTCCATGATGAAGCCCCAAAACTGATCACATTTCATTCGCGGTCTCTCTACAGAGTCCGGTCAATCAATTTTACTATTGTCAGTCAATAAAACGGGCTGTAACGAATTCGGATGTCATAAGTCATAAGAAACTGCGATAAAAAACTCTTTCGATCATGGGCTGAGTATCATAGATCTTCACTTTCGTGGGTGGTAACTGATAATGTTAATTATTTTCCATCAGGTGGACCTTCGATTTGCTTGCCTATACCTATTTATACCTACAATCAACTCAGACTATCGCAGTCCACTGCTGGACATAGGCCTCTCCCAGGCTTCGCCACAACACTCTGACCTCCGCTTTCCGCATCCAGTCTGTCCCAGCCACCTTTTTAAGGTCGTCGGTCTATCTAGCTGGCTTGCCGATACGCGGTCTTCACTCCAGGTCTTTGCTCCACCAGCTATCGGTCCTTCGACAAACATGGCCCGCCCACTGTCACTTCAGCTTGCAGGTTGCTTGCTTCATTTATACATTGGGCAAACGAAAACAATAATTTTATGAACATATTATACTTTTGTTGTGTTAACGTTAAGCAATTTCCTGTTTACGTTACTTATTTGCATTCCTCGTTTATTTATTTGCTAGTTTTTGCTTACCTATTTTCTGGATATTACAATATGTGAGTTTATGATGCGTTGTAGGTAATAAGTATTTGATACCATTTCGTACTTACCTGAAAAAAAGAAAAATAAAGATTATACAAAGTTACATATCAAGAATAACGAAAATGTTCGCGTTAACTTAAGAGGGCCTTCCCGGTCCGTCTATCGTCAACGCGAGCATGGTCGAAAAGCTTGTTGTTTCATCCAGCGTGAATGAGAGCTACTAACAAGCAAGTGAGAACGCGTTATCATTGAACGAATATTAGTGTGCGGAAATGTCATAATACTTGTTCCAGGAAATACGTTAGTTTGAGTGAGCCTAACAAGTTTGTGAAATAAATGTTTATCATTTAGAATCTCCATTACAACATGTGCGAGGTTTCTATGAAGATGTTTTCTTTACTTTTACAATTTATGAGTACATTTTGAACGGCCAAAGTTTTGGTATTTTTTTTGTAAAATAGCAGATGTTAGCAGGCGTAAACTGAATTTATTTCTTTAATTAATATTTTTTGCTTTCATTGAAACCTAGATACAGTGCACAAGGTACATTTTGGTTTAAAATTTTCAAAGAAAGATATGTTTAACGCCATAATCACGTACGAGCGTTTCTATGAAAAGTATGACGGGTTTGCCGCTCTTAAGGTTATTTAGTTGAGTTCATAGGTAGGTACCTACATATTAACTTGCAATGTCCAGAAAGCAAACAAAATAGTAAAATTATAGCTTGAATCATATGCATAAATCATTCACTGGACGGGGAGCCGGTTAATATACAAATATCAAGTTAAGTGCAAAAGAATAAGGTCCCATTTATTTCACCTAGATAACTGAAGGGTATAATCCGCTACCTTTTATCCCTTAATCCAGTGGCCAAAACCGACCTCGGCCATTCACACAGGACTGTCCGCCAATTTATATTCCTTTGTCGACATCTATATACTTGTCTTATCAGCGTGGTGTGCAAATGTACCAGTTTCAGTGTGGTGCACAGTTTATGACCATTGTGTAAACGCTATGACTTGGAATGTGCATGGTGTTGTTTCAAATAAAGTTGAGGAAGTAATGGGTCGTGTGTGTTTTGTTTTTTTAATTCAGAAATTTATATTAAACTCCCAACCGTGAGCTCCGCGAAAAAAAAGCTTTGAAAGTTAACTCCTTTTTAAATTGGATAGGCTTTTATTTGTTCACTATCGGTTTTATTTTTTACCTTTCCTACTAGAATCAAACATCGTCTGTTTTCAAATCAGAATCAAACGATTTGCTTCTAACTACAGAACTGTATGTAGAACATACTGTGGGCCTAGCACGAACGTATACTCGATTTTAAAATTAATAATCCTACTCAATTCGCACATAGTATTTACTTAGTTTCAAGATTTTATTCATATCTATGGCTGGTGTGATGAGAGCAGTGGTGGCTTACTGGTAACGGCCGCGACGTACGAGTAAGTAGATCATCCATTCGTGCCCAAGCAGGCAACTTACTTTGTGTAAATTATTTCATCACCACTGCTCTCAAAACGGTGAAGAAAAATTGTGAAGAAACCTGTCATATCGTAGAACAAAAAAAATCGAAGATATGTGACATCTACCAACCCGCACTGGGCCCGCGTGGTGGATTACGGCCCATGCCCTCTCACAGAAAGAGGAGGCCTGTGTCCCAGCAGTGGGAACATTATAAGCTGATTATGCTTATGTTATGGGAGATACTAATTGTGTTTGCTCCAAAAAATTAAACCAAAATACGATAGGACAGTTGTATTTTTGGTTCAAAAATGGTTCGAATTTTCGTGACGTTTCCGTCGCACGTTCGTGCTAGAGCCTCTAACGACACAGATTCACTTTGCCTGCCGGAAAACATTCCAGGAAAAACACCAGGGCTACACGAACCTCGTTTTTTGCTTTTCCCCTAGCACTGCAGTGTCAAAAAGAACCATTGAGTTCAATCTGTCGAGATAGAGCTTTTTAAACCAACGAGTCGTGTCCGAACATTCTAATCTGTGACAGTAACATGAAAATAGATTTTTTCGAAATGCACTGTTCTCAGATCTCTATAGAAACTCATTTTGAAATCGATTTTTTCTTTTGCATTATTAACATTGAACGGGAGACGACAATATGACAATAAATTCAACTGCGTATATGTAATGTCGTTCGCAGTCTGCACACGAAAATTCAATCAAATATATCCAATAGTTTAGTCACTATAGCTAGTCAAAGATTGGCAAAACGCATAGTCGGCACGCTATATAGTTGTTTGAAAAATCACTTTATGTACATTTCTAACTATATCTTTAGTTTTATAAGTTCTGCTTATACTAAACTACAATTTCAGACTTTTATTATCCCTATAGTATCTTGACTATAACTGTTTTTGTAAATTAACATGTCCTATCTAAGAGAGCCGGGTGATCTGTAACTCAGGACCCTCCTACCTCAGACACCTTTCTCTATTTAAGATTGTACATTTTATTAACCAGTGCCTGTAATATGATGTTGAGATAAATAAAGATTTATGATTATTTATGATTATGATTATGATTACCTTTTCAAATACTCTTCCAAAATACTTTTATGCGTTAGTATTGCCAGTGTTTTCATTTATTGTCGTATTGTTGTCTCCACATTGTATAGGTGTATCCTCTGCATGTTTTTCAACCAACGATTTTTTTCTGATTCCCATTCTCGTTTTATCTGACTAGCTACTCATAATCTGTCTATAATCTGTCTAGCATTATCTCAACTATGTTGTGGTCGGCTTTCTGTCTAACTGGCTTAACTTCCTTCTTTCTTTAGGTTTAGTCTGAAGTGTTCAGACTTCAGACAAAAAACAGTTTCCAAAATCAAATCTACAAGAAAATGAGCATCACTCACCAAAGGTCTCACTTATTAGTCGCAGAGCCACACCGAATTTCCAATTTAACCAAGCTCTTAGTTCAACGAAGCGTGTAGCATTATCTCAACTATGTTGTGGTCGGCTTTCTGTCTAACTGGCTTAACTTCCTTCGTTCTTTAGGTTTAGTCTGAAGTGTTCAGACTTCAGACAAAAAACAGTTTCCAAAATCAAATCTACAAGAAAATGAGCATCACTCACCAAAGGTCTCACTTATTAGTCGCAGAGCCTCACCGAATTTCCAATTTAACCAAGCTCTTAGTTCAACGAAGCGTGTAGCATTATCTCAACTATGTTGTGGTCGGCTTTCTGTCTAACCGGCTTAACTTCCTTCGTTCTTTAGGTTTAGTCTGAAGTGTTCAGACTTCAGACAAAAAACAGTTTCCAAAATCAAATCTACAAGAAAATGAGCATCACTCACCAAAGGTCTCACTTATTAGTCGCAGAGCCACACCGAATTTCCAATTTAACCAAGCTCTTAGTTCAACGAAGCGTGTCCCTACATTTTGATCTATTTGCAAGACACGCCCTAACTATTGCTCTGAGCGCTGTTCATGAATATTGCCGGAATTAATGAGACTAGGCAATGTTCAATGGTCCATCTCTAGGAAAAACTGAAGTACAAGAGGCCATTTCTAAGGACGGATGAAATTGGGTATGCTAACCTATGTTTATAAGGTTTTTCGTAAAGATAGGAGACTTTCCGTTGTGTTATGTGATGACTAAAGATCCGGGATATTAGTGTTACATGCGTAGGTACCGTTTATGAATTATGTTTAGTCGTAAAAACTCTGGGTCTGGAAAAAGAGCTATTAATAGACATCTAGTGCCAAGACTGTGTTACCATTTGAATTAACAAACGACGACTTCTTTGTTATTGTTTGTGATGTTTCAAAACTGCTATAAACTTAGCCTATTTTTCTATGCTAAAGCGCCATCGCGATATCGCCGTGTGGAGATCGCTTCATACAGTTGCTATAGAATTTGCAGTCACGGCGTGACCATCACTCGGCTAGACGACGCCAAAAAAAAAAGAAAAAAATACCTATGCTTGTGAAAATTTATACGCTTACCACTGTTAAGCAAAAACACGCCTATGCTCTTGTTATTTTTGTATTTTACCATCTTTTTATACCATATTTTTAAGCAGATAAATATATTCTATTCTATTCAGAAAATTATTAATAGCCTACAGCACTAAAATTAAAAAAAGTTGTACCTATTTGTGAAACACACTTCTTTTCAAGATGCAGTTACAATACATAGCCAGGGTTGCAAGTTTGTCCGAAAGGGATATCGTGGCCCTGGCACACAGGCATCTGAAGGAACACGGGTGGGTTTTAGCCAGGAAAAGTCTGACACGCCCTCCCGCTCCACCCAGAGCGGGAGAAGTCATTTGATAATTTCCCACCCAAAAAAAAAGGCATTTAGTTTTCCATTCCACATTGTTTGTTACATAGTAAGTAATATATGAGTATGCCTAAATTTCCCATTTGTTAATCTATAAAAAGGCCTCAATAATAACTTCCAGCCGTAGGTAGGCCTACAAATTGGAACTCAATATGGAAACTCATTAATATGCGTGCCCTGTTCGAGTACCCTCGTCTTTGACATTCCCAATAAGGCTGTTTGCTATCGAACCATTACCTTATTAGACGGTACTACAATTTCTTTTCACAATGTTCGTGGAAGCATGTTTAGTGAACTCGTTGGCAAGGTGAATATTTTCCCTTCGTATCAAAAAGCCCGAATAGCAAAACGACACCTCGACGTCCTAACACATGTCATGGTCTACCCATGTGCAAAATTTAATCCAAATCCGTTTAACCGTTTTAGCATGAAAGCGTAACAAACAAACAAACATACAAGCAAAACATCAAATCTTTTTTCTTTATAAGTACTATTAGTTTAGAGTTTTAGACTATCAAGAAGGACAACTGATATAAAGTTTCACCCATCACCATTCTTCTCTTTTCTTCTCTTCTCCTCTTCTCTTCTTCTCTTCTCTTATCCCAATTTATTTGGGGTCGGCACAATATTTATTTTTCATATTTCTCTAGTAGTCTCTAGTACGATATAAAACTAAATGATATTACCAAATTGATATTGAAGTATTTCTTGGGTTACTAATAAGGAACTTAATTCATATAATTAATAATAAGGAACTTAATCCATATCATTAATAATAAGAAACTTAATTCATCAATTTAATTTATGTTTGTGTGTATGTAATGATAATAATTTGACTACTTATGTATTAACCCAAATGTTTGCATGACACATTGTTATGACTGAGTGTAATGGATCTGTAAAAATGTATGTTGAGACCGAAATTGTACCAACACTTATGGCAAATAAATTGATTTGATTTGATCAACAAAAAAAAACTTCGTACAATCTAACACTCGGCTTCTAAATGTGTAATTATTTAAATTATGCTATCAAGTTTTCAAATGATTGTCAATGATCGCCGACAGGCTGGACTGCCCTTATGTCCCGCATGGCTGTGACATGTTGCTGTTCCAATAGCGGTTAGATTTTTTTTATTATTGTGTTTTATTTTTATGACCAGTAATGTGATTATATTGTATTTGTATTGATATTGTGTGCCAAGTAATTTGTATGAGTCTATTATTAATTGATAATGGATAAATAATAATAACAAAATCGCGAATCCCATGATATGGCTGAAAAACATGAAAAATTCCTGAAAATTTCCAATTCAAACGCCCCACATCGCCGCGCCGCGCCGCTACCCCATACAATAGAATCAATTACACACTTCATTTCCTTCTCATTCTATTTGCGCCATTAATTTCATCGCTCTGTGCAAATGAAATCGCGTGTCGAAACAGAAAAATGAATACAAGAATCTTTTTTGGTTCACACTTAAGAATAGGTATTCTGGGAACACAGTATTCAATGAGGCAAGGGAATATTACTGTTGTTTTGTTTTAATTATTACAAAAGGAAGTTATACTAAAGGCCATTAACAGCGTTGGAGTTTTGATTGGTGAAAATGCTGTGGAAGCGAGGTTTAATAATTAAAAATATAGGTAAAACGGTAATTTACGAATATCGCTACTTTAGCAATGAATTAGAGTTTTATTAGTTGCTTGATGCTGTCACTGAAAACCAATGCTGGGGCTCTGTCTAGCATGGGACTACTAGTTTCAACCAATCAAATGGCTTGAGGCGGGTCTTGAGTAGTGCTTGGGTTTTGGGTTTGGTTCTGTAATTCGGGCCTAAGGGTTTGGTCGGGACGGCGCGGGCGTCCGCAGCTTGTCCGCGATTTGTCCGTGCGGCCAGCCGCTCGCCGCTTCACTCAAGGGATCCATCGCGCGATTGATCCTTAGAGTGAAGTGGTGAGTGGTTGGTGGTTAGTTTAGGTTAGTTTTTTTTTGCAAGGTCATTATGTGTATATCAACAAGCGCTTCTTGCCATCAAACTGTAAAGTTTGGCGAGTTAATTTGACTAGTAACTATTGTACCTGCCTATGTTTGAGAATAATAAAAAGAAAAAAGCATTATGCTAAACGATGGCTGTTTTGCATGAATGTTACGCATATTTTCCCCCAACTTGTTCTTTCGTGGTTGTGCTCTTTCTTTGCGTTATTTTTACCGCAAATAAACGTATTTTCTTTCATTTTTATCATGCGAGCGCTTGAATAAGTAAATTAATAATTAGAAAATTGTACCTTATAATTTCAATCAATAATCTGTTCAATAAGCACAAATACAGACAGATGTGGTTTTACAGAATTTTAACAACTTAAGTTAAAAATCACAACTTTAGTGTATTTGTGGCATCACAAATGTAATGATTGAAATTTTGATTTGAACTGTGTAATTTATTTTTATTTTGACATTATATTTTTTTAAGTAACTCATTTTAAAATGTATTCTTTATATATATTCTCGCGATTAGTACCTAATATATTAATTTGCACACCTCATTAGGTTATGTACCTTTCATACCTGTAACACCTTTTTAACATTTACTACGCAAATAAATTATTTTATTTGATTTGTATTAATTGAATTACAATACAAACTAAGGCTCAAGCTAGGTGGCGAGACGATCATCACAGAGTGGCTGGTGGCAGCTGGATGAGAGGCCTATGTCCAGCAGTGGGCTGTTGTAGGCTGATGATGATGATGACAAACTGCCATACAATAAACAGGCGATTAGCTTTATTTTTAACTTTGAACCCAGTTCAGTAGGTACGTCACAACGAAGAGGTTATTTTTTTTCTTTCATAAATAATATGCCCTAATTCTTCAATGAGAATAAAAATATTTAAAGAGGTTACTTTAAATTGATGACCAAAACCATGAAGTGTATCTGCAAACAGGCCACTAAGCGATCGCTACACACTGCTAGTCACTGCCATTTTTCATAGATTTCACGGGTAGAGAATGTATGAGAGGTAGCTTATAGTTATTTTCGTTTCATTCGCGAGATGAAGAACGTGCCACAGTTTGTCGATCCCTGCCTGAGTTAGTTTAAGCTAAACTCAAATTGGGAAGATCCTGTTTAATACATTTTGACGATGCAACTTCTAAATTGTGCCGCCTTTGTTTATGCCTGAAGTTAGGCCTGTTTACTTATGTATATGTATATAAGTATGTATATATGTTATGTATATATTATGTATATAGTGCCACAGTTTGTCGATCCCTGCCTGAGTTAGTTTAAGCTAAACTCAAATTGGGAAGATCCTGTTTAATACATTTTGACGATGCAACTTCTAAATTGTGCCGCCTTTGTTTATGCCTGAAGTTAGGCCTGTTTACTTATGTATATGTATATAAGTATATATATATGTTATGTATATATTATGTATATATGTTATGTATATATTATGTATATAACCCAATCGACTTACTTGACTAACTCCCTTGAGTATTAATTAATTATTCATTAATAGCCGACAGCTTAATTAATTACAAATATGATTTGGTATTGCTAGAAGATATTATCTATAGGTTAGATACGGATTAGGGCAGAGTATACTTTGCATAATTATACTGGTTCCAGACGAGTCCTTTTTTTTTTTTTTTGGGTGGTAAATTATTGGGCGGAGCGGAGCGGGAGGGCGTCTCAGACTTTTACTGACTAAAACCCACACTTGTTCCTTCCGTTGCCTCTGTTGTGCCAGGGCCGCGATATCCCTTTCGGACTAACTCGCAACCCTGGCAGGCATTGGTCCTGACGCATCCCGTCAGTTGGTGCTGACATCTCTTTGAGGCGCGCGTGGAACACAACGCGCCGTCGACGCAGGCCTGGTCCTTATCGGACGGCGAGCTACCCATCGCTCACCGTCCACAGGCCCGCGCCTACGGTCCCGGGCCGTCTCCTGCGGCGACTAGGGGCGCGAGGGCGCGAACCTTGCCTCTCCCTCACGCGTTCCGCCTCCTCCTTCGAGAGCAAAGCAGACGAGTCCTGGAGTGGAGATTGCGTACCGGCAAGCGTAGAGTGGGACGTCCTCCAGCTAGATGGACCAACGACCTTAAAAAGTTGGCTGGGGCGGACTGGACGCGGAAAGCGGAGGACAGAGTGTTGTGGTGCAGCCTGGGAGAAGCCAATCTGCAGCGGTGGACTGCGATAGGTCATATTGATTAGTTCGTGAAGCGTAATCGGCTTATTATTATGTTACTTCGACAATGACATCGTTACCTTTCTTAGAAAATCTCGTATTTTCCTAGATAGTTCCTGCAACTGTGTCAAGAGAAAAGATTCCGGCTAAACTTACTACTTAATTTAATTCATTTTCCTATTTAATTTATTTTTATTTTGCTTTGTACTTTTATTGATTTGATTTGACATTTATTTGAGACTTAATTTTACGACAATTACGAAATTTAATTAATTTCATTTATCTTTTATGCAAATATAAAATTGACATAATTGTGTATTGTTTTTTGTATTTAATATGGGTCAAGGACCTGAAATAAACGATTTTTTTTATACGAATTTTATGTTGTTTAAATTAAAATACATCTTGCCTGACTTGTCCCCGACTTACGAGTTGTAGGTCGTGGGTTCGAACCCAGGCAGGCGCTTTACTTTGTGTAAATAATTTCATCACCACTGCTCTCAAAACGGTGAAGGAAAACTTCGTGAGGAAACCGGCATGTCCTAGAACCAAAAATTCAAAGACATGTGACATCTACCAACCCGCACTGGGCCCGCGTGGTAGATTTACAGCCCACTCCCTCTCGAAGAGAGGGAGCCTGTGTGCCAGCAGTGGGAACATTATAGGCTGATTATGACATCTTGCATGTAATTCCCGGAGGGTTAGGCAGAGATGTAACTATAGTAAAACCGACATTTCACCAGTTATGTTTAAGTCCTATGTAATAGGGGGCGAGCCTATGCCATCAACCGCTGCAACTGAGAAATTCCAACTGGAAAGCCCAATAATACTTTGCCCGACCTGAGAATCGAACCCAGGATCTCATGCTCACCAGTAGCGCTTGCGACCAATACACCAACGTGGCAGTATTAAATAATTATTTACAAAAAGACCACTCGTTAAAAACTTCGTCTTTTACTGTTAAAATGAACTATAAAATCTTCTTTTTTTTAAAAAACCGGGCAAGTGCGAGTCAGACTCGCGCACGAAGGGTTCCGTACCATTATCTATAAAAATGGCAAATAAATCACGTTTGTTGTATGGGAGGCCCCCCTTAAATATTTGTTTTATTTTAATTTAATTATTTATTTTTAAAGTGAATATATAAGTAAATATTCTGTGAATATTTCAAGCGTCTACCTGTTGCCGTTATCAACATACCATTATCTATAAAAATGGCAAATAAATCATGTTTGTTGTATGGGAGTCCCCTTAAATATTTATTTTATTCTGTTTTTTTAGTATTTGTTGTTATAGCCGCAGCAAAAATACATCATCGGTGAAAATTTCAACTGTCTAACTATCACGGTTCATGAGACGGATCACGGACAGACAGACAGACAAACAGAAAGAAAGGGGGTACGGAACCCTAAAAAAGAAGTCATGTGTGAGTGTTTTCTGTATAATATTGCCTGCTTCTCTTCCTGCTTCTACTTTACTACTTTTTGCACAAACTGACCTGGTATTACTCAAGTCAAACATCAAAATTTCCGATGAACTCATCTATAGAGCATGTTATCGTTCCCCCTGAAATCTAAAGCACTTGTAATCTTCATCGGAGATAAAAAATAATATCTTCTGATACCCCACTATGTTTGGTTCGGTAGGCTGAAAGTCAGTGGTCACAAAACTAGTACACGCTGGCCTCTTATTCGATCGAAACTACATACTACGATAGGCCAGCTCAAGTTTGATGTGTGACCACTGACATGCGGCCTACTGTACACAAATTACTTATTAAAAAGTGCTTAGAGTGGTAATCGCTGACATCACCGGTTTTTTCCCAATAAAAGTAATTATTTATTGGGTATCAATTTTGTTATTGCAGTGGATAAAGTGCACAATAAGACGCTGATAACAGCTAAACCGCGTTCACTGTCAGACTGCATACAAAAGAAAGAGAAGCGCGATGAAACAACGCTTACAATTTATTGCAAAATATGAAGCAATTATCTATTTACTCAAAAATGAGTTGAGTAATCGAAAATAAAAAACAACCAAGTTCTGCATACAAACAAGACGTTCTTATACCAACCGTACGTTGATATTTAATACAGATATTTTGGATTGAAACTCAAAGTAAAGGGTTAGTTTACCGTTAATTTGTATCGAGATTTTTTTTTCTAAACGTGTTTTGGTAACAACCAAGTTCTGAGAAGTATGTTCAAGAATAACATATATTTTTTCCGCTACCACAAACTATATAGATTTGGCAATTGTTTTGTTTAAGACAAAGCCTACTTTATCATTTGCCTCTTGTCAGTGCCTTAATCACTAAAGGAAAATCACCAACGTGTCGGTTAGTAACCAATTTTAATCCTTTTCTGAGAATAGTAGATTGCGACTTGCTGGGCTGTTATACTAACTTAAGGCGCAGATATATTTATGATTTTATTGACTTTTAAATCTGTTATTACGTCTTCAAATAACGCAAGTAAGTTATGCAAAACTTGTATATTAAACTAGAACGCCTACACATCAATTCTATAAGTGAATATTAAAGTATTGTAGTAAAATACTTTACCAAATAAATTCAGGAAGTAATGTCTACCCAAAGCATAAAACACGATATTACTTTCAAACTACTTAATATAAATATAAATAACATGTTTTTTTTTTTTTGTATGAACATACTTTTTTATTATCTATAATTTATATCCGTCATTTTTTCAAATATTCATATTTGAGATACTAACAATAAATATTCCATTTGAAACCAAACGGCAACGCGGCGGCGGCGTGAGCGCGACTTTGTATGGCCAAGGTCAACGGCGTTTACCCGAGCCTTAACTAGAGCAATACTTGTGTGTCACCGGTGAACACTGTGAACAAGGTGGCTTAAAACTCGTATCTTGGGCAGAACAACTGTAGGTAGTACGTCAGTATCGCTGTTCTAGTCAAACAAGTGTCTGTGGCACAAAGGCAGGAAGAAAAATAAAAAGAAGTTGCTTTTCAGATAGCTGTATCTATCAAAGACAATTAACTATTTACTTAACAATAGACGGGACATATATATAGGCGAACAAAATCGTAAGCCGATACATTTGTCCTAGTGTGCAAAAGTCGCTCAGTGTAGTGTGGAACGCCTGCATGTCAAGTCGCGATTCGCATTCGTGTCCACCAAAACAAATTATTTTCGAAATGTAATTGTGCAATAAGGTATTACAAGTGTAACGTATCAAACTTAGCTTTTATTGAATTTTGCTGTATTACGTTAACTGGCGTCACTGAGACATGGGATCACAATTGGTCTATGAATTTTTCTATCTTAAATCTCTTTGGTATTTATATATAAAACAAGCAAATAATTAAATTACTATACCAAATGACGATAATATGATTAATACTTTGATATTTTTAATGACTAAAGTACAGTCGCCAGCACATGGTTATACCAAACTGTCAATTTCTCCAACTGATTTGAAAATTTAAATGTTGATGGTTAAGTTCAAAATCGAATGAGAATATTTTACAGTTTACGGTAAGTTTATGTACGACTGTAAATACTGAAGTGTATGATATAACTACTGGAAAAAAGTTGATAAGACATTAATAAGGTAAAATAAAACACTGAAGATTAAAGATAAATAGAAAGACTATTAAATATATTATATAAGATTTTAATTATCCCAATTTTGTTTTATCATCTTATGACTCAATGTTTTTATACAAGGCGGTTTTTTTTTTCACAAAATAACGATCATAAACAATACAGTTATCATCACAATGGCATCATAGTAAGTTAAAGTTTTCCATTTATCATAATTTAAATTTATTTACTTCAGGAGCTCGCTAGATAAGATCTTTTGACCTAAGAACTAAAAAAAAGTTGGTGGGGGCAGGCTGAAAAAAGAAGGCGGATGACTGGATTCTTTTAGGCTGAGTTAATGTAAATGTTCCCGGGCAGCTGAGAGTGTGTCATGCTCACTCAAATGTCTCGCCGAAAGTGGCGTGTGTGTTGGATCATTAAGTTCCCTTAAAAATGGTTGAGCTGAATGGTGCTGATCCATACATTATGTTCGGGCGCTGTCTGTAGGGACTGGTAATTTCTTAGCTGCCGCGGCTTATTTTAACTTTTTTATTATTATCTTTTACATTATTCTCACATGTGTAATTTCTTGATAATTCAAAAGTGCATGTAATTGGTTTATTAGAAATAAATGCTGTGAGTTTGAGTTTAGGCCGAGTCCTAACCGAAAACGATTGTGGCACGAGTACGCGTGATCAGTCAAGTCGTGATTGTACGACATTATTCATGCAAAAGTATGAGTAATCGAATAGTCGCGCGACCGTCTCTTTCGGTTAGGACAAAGGTTATGCCTAGCAATAGACTGCAACATGCTTAGTTATTTAATGGAAACCTAATGAACTAATAACAGTCGAAGTTAACTTATTCCATACCTGGCAAAACACTGGAAACTCAAATGTAACGTTCAACTAAATTAAACGTTGACTGTTCGTACGAAATCAAGTGTGAATAACTAGGTAGTTTCAACAGTTTTCATACAAACTGCACCAGAGGTGGACCTAACGAGAAATGAATTACTAATACACCTGTTAGACCCTACGAACTGAGTTTAATGAGCTCAAAACTGGGAACTCTCCACAATGTAGTCCCATTTTCAATTTTAACTGCTTTTAGTTGTTTGGGGTTAAGATGGGCCAATAACTCTCTTCCCGAGTGTGTCGTCATAACATGTTCTGTTGCTTTGGTGGGATAGTGTTTTTGATGGGTGAAAACTGCACCAAATTTTGATGACAGGATTTTTTATTCAATCAGCTTACTTTAAAATGTGTCTTATGTATTTTAATTGACAGTAGCTAAATTATATCGTTGTCACAGTTTTTGTCGATATTCTGTACGATCGACTGCCTCGTCTGAGATCCTGCGTTCGATCCCTAGGTCGGCCAAAGTTTTATTAGGTTTGTCTATAAGGAATCTGTCAGTAGCAGCTCGTAGTCTGGATTTGTACCCGGTTGATGGCAATAGGGTTGTATATTACGTGGAACTTAAAACACTACTGGCGAAATATGGATGGGCTTTTTGAAAAACAGAATCGATTTATTAGAATGCGTTTTTATTGCGAACGTTCATAAAGTGTTAGTTCATTGTTGAATCTTCGAATTTGAGGCCCAGCAGCCTTAGCACAGCACGAGAACCGTAGAGAAGCGTTTTGTCGACCGAAGAGTGGACAAAATTTACGATTCCGTGTAGACAGTTTTCTACCGAGAAGACAAGCGGTTTCTATTCTACAGTAGAGTAGAAGTAGAAAGCGTCGTGGTAAGCCTGCGGCAGGGCGTCAAAATAAAACATATAGGTACCTAAGTATTATATTTTTTTATTTTAGTTTTCTATTAATCATAACACAACACACACATGTATATCACAACATTTTATTTTATTTTGTATGAGCTTTTTTATAAATTATCACCTATAAAGGGTTACTGGTAACTCGACCCGTTCCTTGCAGGACGTCATAGTAGGGTTACTATGCAACAAATTAAGCCACCAAATGTTCTACCGAAATTCAGTACTTTTTGAGTTAATTAGGTGTTTTGTGTTATGAAAAATCCAATTTATAAATGGTTTACGACGCGACTGTACTGGAATTTTAGTTACTATCATAGCTGATGCCGTAGCTGGTCTTTTTTGTTAATTAAAAGTTCAAAAATACCTAAAACTTTGGCAGTGATCACTAATTAAACATTATATTTTTCGTAATTTTTGTCATTACTTTATAAAAAAAAAACTAAAAAACTACTGAGTTTCGGTAGAACATTTGGTGGCTTAATTTGTTGCATTTGAACGCTAATATAACGTCCTGCAAGGAACACGTCGAGTTACCAGTAACCCTTTATAGGTGATAATTTAGTACCCTTTTCATATTATCATATAATTATTATACCATTTTTTTATATTTCTTCTCATAATTAATTAAACACGGACACATACTTCTTTAAGTGTTTATTATTCTAGCGTAATGGCACTTGTGGGTTGCAGCTGAATATCAGCGTCAGGTGGTACAGACGGCTACACATCAAGCTATACATTTACAGTTTACGCTGATCTCGCACTGTACGGAAATCCTATACAATGCGAGATCAGCTTATACTGGATATGTATAGCTTGATGTGTAGCCGTGTGTACCACCTTGTGTTGTCATTTGACATTATGCTGAGCTGCAGCCCTTTTGGCATTATAATTAAAACAAAACTGTTTTTATAGCTATAAGGTGTAATGCCAATAAACGCATTTTTACATACACATATAAACTCAGGCCTTCTTCCCATGGGGGTAGGCAGAAACTATAGAATGCCACCTGCTACGCTCCTTACATACTCCTTTTGCTTCGCCTACGTTCATACATCTGGTCATACACGCACGCCGATTTCGAGTACTACGCACCTGACCTTTCTGAAGAACATCACCAATTTGGTCACTATATGTCCTCCTAGGGCGTCCTCTCCCGGCGTTTCCACTCACCTCTGCTTTATAAATACCTTTTGTTAGTCGCGTTCCACTCATCCTCTCAACATGACCAAACCATCTAAGCATACTCTTTTCAACGCGCGTTTTTTACGCATTTTTCTTTCTTTCTATTAAATAATAATAACGATGCTATGACTATGTCTACACGTACATAATGCACTTATTTGGTAAAAGGCAAACTTATGTATGCAGACAATACTGTGCAGTACAATACATACATATTTGACAAATTGGTTAGCCAAGCGTAGTGCTATTGATATTATCAGCTGTACCTGTTAGTAGATAGCCGATGTGCTGCTGTAGTAATCTGTCAATATATTCATATCACTCACTGGGTAAAGCCATACATATAAACAATAACCGGCCAAGTGCGTGTCGGATCACGCACAATGAAGGGTTCCGTAGTTGGGATGAATTTATCCCAAGAACAAACTTAACATTTTAGTTGAAAGACATGCTCTCTCATACATTTCAACTGCAAATATATATATAGTTTGTACGCACAATATTGAGTGATTTACCAAGTTATTTTAAGACCATAGACTTTAGACGGACAGACAGACACACAAGTGATCCTATAAGGGTTCTGTTTTTTCCCTTTGAGCTACGGAAGCCCAAAAATGTTGATAGCTGAATTTCAGTTGTGAGTGGAGGCTATTTTAAATGCCTCCATCACTTACGTAGATCAAGGTTTCCATGATGCTCGATAGGCAGTTCGCTATTTATTTTTGCACTTTAAGGTTATTACCTTAAAGTGCAAAAATAAATAGCGAACTGTCAACCATTTCCTATTAATCATTTAGTCATTTATTTACCTACTACTTATATAATTATGCATAATCGTATCTATACTAATAAAGCTGAAGAATTTGATTTTTTGTTTGTTTGTTTTCACTCATTAATCTCTGAAACTGCCAGTCGGATTTGAATAACTCTTTTTGCATTTGATAGCTCAATTCTTAAGGAATTTTATAGGCTATTTAATATCACGCTACGATCCTTAGAAGCCGAGAAAAACGACTAAAAGTTAGAAAGACCGCTAAGCAAAAAAAAGTAATCGCGCAAGCGGGCGATGCGATGCGACGGAGTGGATCGGGAGCCGAAATTTTACGCGGACGAACTGTCGGGCAGAAGCTAATTTTATAATAAAATAAAAACCAGCGACCCGCCCCTGCTTCGCTCGGATTCAATCTATTGATGTGCGACATGTCAAATCTTGGAGATTTCGGTACTACATCTAAGTTAAGAGCCTATACTACCTCAAATGGTTTAGCATGATCCTCCGTTATGTCGAAAATACTGCAGCATTAATTTTGAAATATAAGCCAAATTTGAGGATTAATGCTAAGTACTATGTTTGACGAAAACAGGATTCCATAAAATTTTCTTGATAGAAAAAAAAATCCAAAGTTACCTCCAAACCGAACAATAAAACGCTGGTATTCAAAAAATACTTCAAATTAGATAATTAAATATAACATATATAATACCATTATTTTCACGGTAAAAAAAAATTACCTAAACTATTGGGGCCTTGGAGTCTTCTCCATGCCGCCTTGTCTCCCACTGGTAATGGCTTCGACTTACGAGTTGTTGGTCGTGGTTCAAACCCAAGTAGGCGCTTTACTTACTTGGTGTAAATTCATTCATCACCACTGCTCTCAAAACGGTGAAGGAAAACATCGTGAGGAAACCGGCATGTCCTAGAACCAAAAATTCAAAGACATGTGACATCTACCAACCCACACGTATGTGTAATACATTGATATTTAGCTTAGATCATCATAATCAGCGTCCCTCAGCCAGCTCTCTTCGAGAGGAAGTGGGCTGTACTGTACCTCTGGGCTGTAATGTGATCTAAGCTAAATATCAATGTATTACACATACAAAATCTTTGGGATATTATCTGAATGGTGAAAACCGCATTCAAGTAAGTAGATTGCTAAGCGGTCAAACAGAGAGACACCTAAAGCGACTTTGTTTTAAACTATGTAAAGAATTATTTATTATTAGAACCAAACAAAGTCGTTATATAAATCACAATTACCACATCAGCTAGGTAGGTACTCATCTTCAGCGAGATTTTTACCACGAATTAATTCTCAACATTATATATTCGGGTAGAGCGATGAAAGAATATTATCTCGTCATGCTTATAAAAGGCAGATCCTTTTCAAAGAACCCTCTTGAGTAGACGTGGTCCTAATTCCGTTTATGACGATAACAGATTCATATTTGATGGCGGAAATATCTATTGATACCTCTGTCCTAGAATAAACAGTCGTAGGTACAGAAGGCTAGCTGAATAATCTTTGTTTATACAAAAACCTTCATCAATACTTAAAAACTAGGTCGTATGAATTACAATGAATAAAGGTCATACCAATAGAGTAAACCCTGACTCCCAAACTAGGAGATCCAATAGTACGAGCATTAACATGTGCACGCACACGTTCAAAAACGTGTACTTACAGAGGCCTTACCACCTCTTATAGCAGTATTTGCTCAGGTTGCCCTGCTAGGTTGTTCTTTTCTGGGTTGCGAGTTTGTCTGAAAGGGATGTCATGGTT
Organism: Tiliacea citrago; assembly: GCA_963921375.1. NCBI lineage: Eukaryota > Metazoa > Arthropoda > Insecta > Lepidoptera > Noctuidae > Tiliacea > Tiliacea citrago. The sequence continues at coordinate 21,002,387 of OY992797.1, read as the reverse complement.
TTAGTCAGTAAAAGTCTGACACGCCCTCCCACTCCGCCCAGAGTGGGAGAAGTTACTTGACCATTTCCCACCCAAAAAAAAAAAGCCCAGGTTTCACGGGCAATTTTTTTACGCGACGTTTTATTATAGCGGTTATTGAGCCGAGCATTGAGAATCCAACAGAGTGCATCCAAGCACCGCAAAAAACATACTGTTGGATTTTCAACTCTTGGCGCTAAGCAGTGCGTTGAGAATCCAGTGTGCGAAAAAATATCACCCGTGCGTACCTGATGAGCTTATTTTAATGTTACTTCAGTGTGGGAAAGAGATGGAGCTATACGTGCTCCATTTCAAAGATCTCAAACGTTGCGAGTGCGCTTGCACTCGCTGTACTGGCTGTACGTGAAGCGTGTGTGGGTATTCGCTCGTTGTTTGGAGCCAATCTTTCGTACCTCTCTCAATCAACTGTGTGCCGAGACTTTTTATTCAATTTGGGATGAGTAGTTTTGTGTTAAAAAATATGAATGGCAATTAAAATTATAGAATAGGTAGTTATGTATACAATTCATAAATGACCGTTGTCGAATCAATGTATTTTATTTCTATCAAATATCAATTTATGGATGACCTTTTGAATTCAAAGTGGAGGATCAGATAATTTCTGGAAATGCGTAAAGAAGCTCATAACAGTAGCAAATTTTTAATGGCACACAGTTTGGTTTGTTTTGATGTGTAACATAATTATTTCCTCTCACTTTCTGTGGGGAGTGATTTCGTGAAAAGGGACGGAAATGTGTAACAAGAAGTGGCAGCTTGAGCATGGAATAAGTAAGTACTTTTTAATAGCATGGAATTAGTGTACTCATGACATTAGTAAGTACTATATAGATTGTAAGTAGAGGGGGTCGAATTTCGACTAGTGGGCGACCACTAGTAATGAATAATTATTTCAATATTTAGCTTTTTAAATTTTAAGGTTAATTTCTGTCGCTACTCACTTGCTTATTACCAAGGTGATCACGGGGCCGATCGCGCTAATTTTGAACGTTAATACCAAAACTAAACCACAACCAAAAACGTTACGTTAGACACATTTCGTATCGCGCTAATCATTTCAACGGAAACGATTTAGCTTTACTTTGGAAGTTATGTTGGAGGAACGATCGATCGAACTTTCAGTATTGGGTAACGTCAATGATTTTGTCGTTCAGAAAAAATAGCGCGATACCGTTTCTTACATCAGCTAAACCAAAACCAAAAACGTTCCGTTCCAACGGTAATTACGTTGAGAAATAGCGCGATCAGCCCCCTGATCTTACACATCGTATGCGGCTGCTGTGAGGCTGGCTCGTTTGTTTTTTAACCATTTCCGAGAATGCTCAGTGCTCACGTAAGGAAAAGTTTGGTAAGAAGCCACCTGTAATCGAAAGGAATCACATAGTTCTCTGGGGATAACCGACAATCTAGAACGTTTGTAAGGAAACAAAGGATTGGATCTAAGAGTGAGTAATCCTGCTAAGATTGCAAACGTCCTCAAGTCAACTTAAATCTTGTCCGTGTTACATTTCCTTTATTATTTTTATTATAATTTTTGGGGTCAATGATCGCTGGTAGTGTTATTCAATACTCAGTACTTTTATTGCATTCCACATGTAGATATTCTTAGGTGGTAAACTTATAATTAGATCATAATAAGTGAGTTAGGAGAGAGGAAGCATTTGTTATTATACAAACATTACTTAGCAAAACAACTGTATTTAAATAATGATGTAGGTATTTTGCAAGATACATAAAATATAAACAGCCGATCTATTATGAAAAAATATCACCGTGTAAACGTATGTGAAGTGAGTTGTTAATAGTGTCAATCCCTCACTGACAGTTCACTCCACGCTCACTTCACCTAAGATTTCACGGTGAGATGGTTACAGAATAGCACTGCAGGTTAAGAGATATAGGTACTATTAATTAATAAAAACAAGTAAAATTTAAACTTATGACTTTATAATTACAAGTCTATCACTTAGATACTCGTTTATCGAGTAGTAGCTTTTACTTAGCAAAAATTCTCTAAGTTTCTTCAAAAATATGTTAATTTTCTCTTCTTTTTTTATCGTTGCGGGTATTTTATTATATAATTTAATGGACATTACATATGGACTTGTAGAGTGCATTTCAATCGAGAACTTGGTAAGTTTAGCCTAGATCGGTGTCTGAGTAGATAGGGTGTCTGAATGTCTTCACGTTTTGAATAAAATTCTTGATGTTTCCACACGAATTTGCACGTTTCTAAAATGTATATACAGGGAAGGGTTAAAATATTATGTTTTTGAAAGAAAGGTTTACAACTATGTTTGCTTTCTGTTTGTTTGTTTGCTGTTGCTTTCACAGATTTAAAGTAGGCTAGATACCTCAAGCCGTCCGACCAAGCGTGCAGGAGGTATTCCACTCAGAGCACTGATTTCAACAGCACTTGTCCGAACCGCACCTTAGCACTTCCACTAACCGCACTGAAACAAAATTTTGATAAGTGCGGTTCGGTGGAACAGTTTATTAATATTATTTTCAGTCCCCGAACGGCACCTATGTAAAATATTTTTTTAGTGATGGGGTGTATTTTTTGTTCAAGACATAAGCAAACAAAACATATCGATACAAATCAGCAGAAGTTAAGTCTTCCGGATAATTCCACTTGCACTTACTACTCGTTATGTTATAGTTGGTAATGTCCTGAACACAGAATATAATATACGTCTCATCACTACAAACTGTATGCAGGTGCCGTTCGGAGACTTAAAGTAATATTAAAACTGTTCCACCGAACCGCACTCATCAAAATTTTGTTTCAGTGCCGTTAGTGGAAGAGCTCGTGGGCAGGCTTTGTACAATCTGCTTTTGTATGGAAGTCGAAAAGAAAGGTCTAGTTTATATCAATAATCGAAAAACTAGGTTTATATTTATTTATTATCTACTAGTACACGACTTCTTCCGCGTGAATAATAAAAAAATGCCTTAAAGGCATAACAAATAAAATAAAATATTTCGCGCTAGTGCTAGCAATTAGTTGAGACAGTTATAACGCAATCAAATAATACAAAAAAAAACATTGTTTTTGTAGGTATTATAAATTAGAAGATAGATAGAAAATTCTAGAAGGGTTAAGAGTTTAAATAGTAGAAATTCCAATCCTGTGTGAGCAGTTTCTAATAAAAAAATAGATAATTATGCTATGCTCTACAGCTATTGCAAAGAATAAAACTAAACCTGAATGTAATAATATCAGATTTTCATACAAAACAACTATTTCCTCAGTCATACAAAAGCACAAAAGCTAACCGGACATAAGTTTAATCTAAACTACCCACGTGATCACTATTCGCTTGATTGGCTGTGAGCATGAACAAACGATTGTTTTCCAATTCTGATCCATATTCGAATTTTGATTGCAATTCTAAACAAAAAGGGCGCAATGGCATTTTGATATTTGTTTTGTAGAATGTTGTCTTCCGATATATTTTTTTTACTTTTTTGTTTGTTAAAATAGATTGTCGCAAACTTCTTTTTAATTTGTTCCTCGGGGTTTTCATGTTGACCCGTTATTATACCGATCCGTTCCGTTTCGATGACAATTCAATTTTATTTGATATAGGTGACCTTAAGATGCATCCTAGTCTCCACTTTTGATTATTATAGGTCTCCACATTATGGATCTTTTTAATATTTCGTTTCGTTTAATTCGTTAGTTTTTTAATTTGAGGGTTTTTATTATTGTGTCCAAATAGTTTGAAGATTTCTTTATTGTATTCCTGATAAAACAAGGATTAACTAATTCAACAATCTGTATAATTAACGAGTCTGTATGATGTATAAATTATATTCCTTCATCCGAGAGATACAGTCAACAAAAAAAATCTAAAGTCATTTATTCAAACTAGGCTGAGAATTAGCACTTTTCGAACTTCAAAAATTACATAAGACAGTCCCCCAAAGCGCCCACCCTTCACCACTTCCTAGTGCTAATTAGTTTTGCACGAAGCGACTGCATCTGCACTATTTATAATAGCGCGCTGAACCTCGTTTACTCAATTTATAATAATTTAGTTATTAAGAGGTAAAGTTAATACCAGCATTTACTTGGAAAGGAAGCTGACACCTCATTAAAAATACTGGAGTGTTGGTGCAAGTTTACTTTAATGCAAAGTAAAATATTTCTCATGTGAGATGAGGGAGAGCAAAATCTAACTTAGATGTTAGAGGCGCTTTCGAACATATTTGCACCGTTTGGGAATCGAACCAAAGATGCTAACATAAATTAATGGCCTTGACCAATCGTATCGGCGAATGTTGTATTCAAAGTTAAATGATCAAGAATGTTTTCATTCACCTGTGTTGTCTGTTAACTGACTTGTCAAAATGTTCTCAAAAATCAAACTAATGTGCTACTTATAGATCTTTACAGGATTTATAACACCACTAAACCTTACGCAAAATAATTCAACGAGGAAACTCACATTCAAATTAATAACAAAAGTTTTCCCTCAAAAAAGAAAATCATTCCACGCCAAAAGGCACATTCTTGTAACATTCAAACATCAGAATATAAAAAAATAACGTGTTGCCAGTTGCCATGCTGTTCTGAATTCGAAATCTAAACAATTCAGTATGTAGGTCGCACAGTGCTGGGATTACCATAATCTTGACATCAACTGACGGTCGGCTGGCACCAACAGAGATTAAGTACCTAATGTTGACTAAGGACTAAAATTACGATCTGTATAAGTAATTATACTTCAAGAAGTAGTGGAGCGGATGTTTTTGTCGCCAGTCGAATTTATTTGTTGATGTTTTGCCGGTAGTATGTTAGATTTTGTGGCTGAAAATCTAGCATGGATGCTTACAGGAGATATGTCACAGCCATTACTAACCTGCACGAGTACCTATCCTAATAATAAAAATATTGTATAGCACTTACTGACACGGTTTTTATTAGAAAACAAGCCGTATTGATGTGTAACATATTTCCTCTCACTTTGGGTAGGAGTGATTTCGTGAAAAGAGACGGAAGTGTGTAACAGAAAGTGACAGCATGAGCATGGAATATGTACCTAAGTACTTTTTAAAAGCATGGAATTAGTAAGTACTTTATAATAGCATGGAATTAGTGTACTCATGGAATTAATAAGTACTAGATTGTAAGTAGAGGGGGTCAAATTTGGACCAGTGGACGACCACTAGTAATGAATAATAATTCGACTAAATCTTTCAACATTTAGCATTTTTTAAATTTGAAGTTAATTTCTGTTGCTGCTCAGTTGCCTATTACCAAGGTCAGATGTTTATACATCATTATGCGATTCTGTGTAAGGCTCGCTCGTTTTTTTTGTTATCTACTCTTGTGTTATATTAGTAACGTGCCTGTTTTCAAACTAGTCTGCTGAATTACCTTAAATTAACGTCTATAAAATCGATGAAATTTTCTGTTGAATGAGTTTCAAACTAGAAAATATGGTTGAGAGAATATTCCAGGCTAATGCGTCGACTCAACCTAATGGCTGCGATTACGTTAAATTTTCAACCTTACCCGAAACGTTAAATTAGAGTACCTTATTTTGAATAACAGCCTAATATTTTAGGTGTGCCTTATTTTTGTTTTGGATTGCTGGGTAAAAAAGAAAAAAATATTGGGGGTTAAGTGGCAAATGTCACTAAAACAGCTGAATAACGAGTACATTAGGTACTTACCTAATGTACTCATTATTAAACTGTTTCAAGCAAAGTTATGTTTTATGAAACAAAATAGCTGAACATCTAAGTAGATGTAAAAAAAAAAACATAACATTTAAAGTATTCCCGTTTGAGCACCAAAGGTATTCTCAAAATTCTTAGTCATCATCTGCCTAGCCTTTTCCCAAATATGTTGGGGTCAGCTTCCAGTCTAACCAAATGCAGCTGAATACCAATATTTTACATGGACGAATGCCTATCTGACCTCCACTACTCAGTTTCTGGGTAACATCCCTTGGTAAGACTAGTTGTCAGGTTGTCAGCCTTTCGGGTTCCTGACGACCCGTAACGACAATAACAACAACAATAATCCCATCACCCTAATATTGTAAAGGCGAAAGTTTGTGAGTGTGTGTGTGTATGTTTGTTACTTCTTCACGCTCAAACGGCTGCACCAATTTTGATAAAATTGGTGCAGCCGTTTGAGTTTGTATGGAGCCGTTTGAGTTTTGTATGGAGGTAGCTGACACCCTGGAATAAGACATAGGCTACTTATTGTCCCGAAATTCCCACGGGATCGAGACTTACACGGGTGAATCCGCGGGGCGCAGCTAGTTAATTATAATTACAAATATCAATTGTTTCGTCATATCACTCAGTCAACCTTGCTGGTCACAGAAATACGACTCCCAATACACCTCATTCTTACGTATTATTGACACTCATAGCAATAAGGACATACTAGCCACCTTGATGAATATTTTACCTACCATACTTAGAATGTAAAAGAGGGGCTTGTGGCTAAGTAATAAAAGCCGCACGAATGAATTGTCCACTTATTTCGTTTTTAATATAGAAATCAAAGTTTTCTTTCCAAATATTCATTCAAATGACCGTAATATGAACAAACGCGTACAATTATTTATTTAAGCGTTGTTACAGCGTACCACAACTGAATAAATTATTTAAAACTAAGTGACTGACCAGGATTTGAGCCACGCTTGAAATTATTCATGTGGATTTCATGGAATACAATATTACAGAAAGTTCTGTTAAATTTATTAATCGTTGGATTTAGTAATGCCAAGCTTCTGCCCGTGGCTTCGCCCGCATGGAGATTATCCCACGGGAGCGTACTACCGGGTTAAAAGTAACCTGTCCTAACCCAGGTCATGGATTCCCTTAGTGTCAAATTTTGCCTTTCAGCCGTAGAAGCTTAGGTAACCGACAGACAGAGTTACTTACGCAGTTATAACAATATCATTAGTATGGATTTCATGTTTGCAATATGAATAAAACCTTATTATTGTTATATCATTTTAATAGGTACCTAACTATATAATAAATATTATATAGGTAATTATAATTATATCCTTCCATCCTAACTATTATAAAAGCGAAAGTAAGTTTGCTTGTTTGTAACGCTTTCACGCTAAAAACGGCTAAACGGATTTGGATGAAATTTGGCACATATGTAGACCATAGGTCATGGTCTAAATATGTGCCAAATTTCATCCAAATCCGTTAGGATTAGGACATAGCATGCTTCTTATCCCGATATTCCGACGGGATCAAGACTTATGCTAGTCTTCAATATTTCATCACTGACGTTAATTAAACTTTAATGATAAAGTAACTACCATGTTTTAGTCAAGACTTTATTCCACGTGTAAGTGCCAGGTAAAAGATCATTAATTTCGGTAAATATTTTGCTTAGTAATTATACACCACAGATCATAAAACGCAGTTATACACCGTGGCATTTTAATCATCTTACAACGGCAGCCCACTTCATGTATCCAATGATATTTGAATAATAAAAATAAAAAAAATATTCATTATGAAGCATGACGTAGTTGGAAACACCCGTTACAAGCGCGTTCCGAACCTAGGGGTCTACTCCGAAGCGTTAAACCGAAGTATCGGCCGAATGTTCGGGTTTGCTTAACTACGGCTAACTATGGCTGACTACGGCGAAAGAAAAAAAAAACGACAGTCAAAGAGATAAGCCAAAGTCAAAAATGTGACTTTAAGTCGGGTATGGATTTAAAGTCAAAAATAGAAACTATGAAAGTTATAAAAAGGCCGAACATTCGGCCGATACTTCGGTTTAACGCTTCGGAGTAGACCCCCTTGCGTTCCAAAGGCGGCGTGGAATGGAGTGCAAGGCTCGCCTCGCGCTCATAACAGTGTGTTTCAAACTACATCATGCGTCATAATGAATAATATAAAAAAGAAATATACAAATGTTAATACATTTTTTTTTTACTTTCATGAATGATTAGTAGTCATTGGATACATGAAGTGGGCTACCGTTGTAAGACGATTAAAATGCCACGGTGTATAAGGGCAGGAACACATGTCACGTTAATGAGCGGCGGCGGACATGACCGTGCAATCAAAATGTTTGATTAAAGAAAATCGCAAGAAAATGTTTGGCTTAACAAAATCGTGTGACTAAGTGATAAATAACAAACAGCCTTCGTGAAGATTTTGGTAAGTTTATGAGGTTATAGATTGAAAAGTAGAAAACTGCTTGAATCGAATGATGTACGAACGATGTAGCTAGAAAGGGGGTGACGAGATGACCACCAATAGTGAAGTATGGAAGAAAAAACCGACCAAGTGCGTGTCAGGCCACGCACAATGAAGGGTTCCGTAGTTAGGATGAATTTATCCCTAAAACAAAATTAACATTGTAGTTGAAAAACATGCTCTCCCATACATCGATATACGCCACGGTCAATTTTCTAACTGAAAATTTAAGTTTGTAATCGCAAAAAACGTTTTTTTTATGTGATAAAACTACAAATTAACAATTTTCGGACTTTTTCCTTTACTTGTGCTGTGAGACCTTGCTTCTGCCCAAATTTCATGATTCTAGGTCAACGGGAAGTACCCTATAGGTTTTTATTTATGTGCGAGATATACGCAATTTTTTTTTATGTGATAAAACTACAAATTTACAATTTTTGGAGTTTTTCCTATACTTGTGCTGTAAGACCTTGCTTCTTGCCAACATGATTCTAGGTCAACGGGAAGTACCCTATAGGTTTTGATTTATTTGCGAGTATCGAAATATGTCGCAATAATATCACTTATATCGCCATATTTTTTTATTGCTTTGACTTGGAAGCTTGATTTTTTTAGAGATTCAAGGGACCATAGACTTACGTATCTGATATTAATTTCAACTGGATACCTTTACGCGTTCCTGAGAAAAATGGTCTTGACAGACTGACAGACGGACAACGAAGTGATCCTATAAGGGTTCCGTTTTTTCCTCTTGAGGTACGGAACCCTAAAAATAAACGTTGCGCTGACCCTTTTTTTTTTTTTTTTTTGGGTGGGAAATCATCAAATAACTTCTCCCGCTCTGGGCGGAGCAGGAGGGCGTGTCAGACTTTTACTGACTAAAACCCACCCGTGTTCCTTCCGTTGCCTGTGTGCCAGGGCCACGATATCCCTTTCGGACAAACTCGCAACCCCGGCAGGCATTGGTCCTGACGGACCCCGTCAGTTTGTGCTGACATCTCTTTGAGGCGCGCGTGGAACACAACGCGCCGTCGACCCGGGCCTGGTCCTTATCGGATGGCGAGCTACCCATCGCTCACCGTCCGCAGGCCCGCGCCTACGGTGGCCGGAAATCGGCTTGCGACTCCCGACGCCCGGGGCGTCTCCTGCGGCGACTAGGGGCATGAGGGCGCGAACCTTGTCTCACCCTCACGCGTTCCGCCTCCTCCTTCGCTAGCATAACTGCTTCGCAGAAGGAGGTGACGGCCTCCCATGCACTCTCGCTCCGAACCATGGCCTGAACCAGGGCCGGACGCGAGAGATCGCCGCCGCCGATCGCCTCCGTGAGGACACGGCGGTGCTCCGCCCAAGCTGGGCAGACCTCCACCGTATGCTCCACCGTGTCTTCCGGGCGATCCACACAGTGGTGACACCCGGGCGTTTCCTCCCGCTTAATCCTAAACAGGAACCTCCCGAAACATCCATGTCCGGTGAGGACCTGCGTCAGGCGGAAGGTAAGGACGCCGTGGCGCCTCTCCAGCCACTCCTCAAAGAGGGGACTTATCGCCACAATTGTGGCGTGCCCAGTTGCGCTGACCCTACTAGTCCATTTATGGTGTGTTTGTCACTAATAATCACTATGTACTTTATATGGTAATCTCTGGATACTGAATGTGAGTGCAACTTGTTCCACTGAGGTAGGTACTTGGTTTTGTTTCCTAAGTTTACCTACCAAACCTTACCTATTTACCTAACGGCCGTCGGTAAAGACTTGGAAGCCAGCATCATCATCATTTCAGCCAAAAGACGTCCACTGCTGGATATGGATATGGATATGCTGTCCATAATAGCCACGTTTGGCAGGCGGGTTGGCGATCGCAGTATGGTGTTAAAATGCACAGAGAACGCTGCTGCCCATTTTCTAGTAAGTCCCTGTACTTCGTAGTCAATGTCATAAAATAGCCAAGTCAAACACAAACTGTTGACTATACCTACTCCATTTATTATAACAAATAGAAAATTACGGTTCTCACTCCCTCGTTATTTCGATATAAACGTATACGTTTATATCAAAATAAACTCCGTTATTTCACGATAAATACAAAGCAATGAAATCTATATATTATTTATATTTAAAAAAAATACTATAAAGTGCATTATTTTCAACAATATTACACAATAACTATTGTCGTTTTTCTAATACAAAAATAAATGGAGTATAGCGTTTGTTAAATATTATGCATAGCACATGATGTGTTTTTTTTACATGGCAACGGAAAAAGTTGGATTTTCCTCGACTTTATTCATGAGGGCGTTATTATTCGTCAGCGCTCCGCTCTTGTGACCTAACCTTTACATTTTAATGCCGTCGATAAAATTAGGGAAATTGCGTTTGCCTCGTTTCGCTTATATAATTGCTAACTTAATAACATAATTTTCGAGTTTATTTGCGTGTATGTAAATATTTCTAGTGATACTTGGTTTTCTATTGAAATTACGAGGCATTTAAGTATTATTGAAGGTGTATTTTTGTTAGTATTTTGTCTTTCATAAGCAGAGGCGAGTGGAAACGCCGGGAGGACGCCCTAGGAGGACATAATATAGCGACCTAATTGTTGATGTTCTTGAAAAAGGTCAGGTGCGTAGTACTCACCAGCCAGCGTGTGTGTATGACTAGATTTATAGATGTAAACGAAGCAAAAGGAGTACCTATGTAACAGCACAGCAGGTGCCGTTCAATAGTTTCCGCCTACCCCCATGAGAAGAAGTCGTTTGTTTATGCAGTGGTGTGCCTAGGGGGCAAGCCGAAAGATTTTTTACTATTAAAAAAAACAGCTAACTGAAGGATTTTCTTATGTCGTTCATGGTTGTTAGTAGTACTAACATCATTATTATAATTTTGGTTAGAAAATGTTTGTTGTATTGAATTATGATTTTATTAGGTAAAGCTGAGCTTTTTGGCTTCTATAAAGGTATCGTCACTGAGTTTATGTATATATGTTATCTTTCATTGTTTTCTATTTGGTAGGTTACAGTGGCTACAATATACCTACTTTTGGTAACGTGAAAATAATGCCGCGTAAAGAAAACAAAACTAAGGTACTGTTTCTGGTTTCCTCTCTCCCGATTGAATTATTCTGTCTCAGTGACAATAATGGTCGACCAAGGTTAAAAGTAAACATTAATGAACAAGTATTTAAAAAAACCAACTTAATATTCAAAGCATCACAAAATATACAAGTTAATGTCTAGTAATTATTTTAAGCACCGTAAAAAGACAATGCAGCTCAAAGTTACTCCAACAGTAAGTTTGTTTGGAACTTTTAATCTAGTAGTTAAGCTTATAAAAGCTACATTGAGATTAAATTATCATTTCCGTACTTCATCTTTACCCTGGTTTTAAAGACTTGTTAATACACTTAGCTTGAAGTTCAAAGTTGCTTTAAAGCTCCCGTAGACAGACACGATGCAACGGCGTGATGCGATTCTGGTAGAACAATCTTGAAGTTTTCATAGAAATTGTTCTGTTAGAGTATCGTCGCGCTTTTGCGGAGCGCATGTATGCGAGAGCCTTTACCAATTTCGCGTCTTTGGCGAAGTACTTTAGTAGTTATAATCGGATTATTCATAGAACACAAAACGAACGAACGAATGAACGTAAACGAAGCCAAAGGAGTAATGAAGATGAAGTATGTAAAGATCGTGCTACAATTTTTATTTCAACAAGATTTTTACTTTTATTATTTTAATAATATTTTATATAGCTTAGCTTTAGCTAGCTTTTTTGTTTTTTTTTTTGTTTTTGTACCCTGTGTAAAATTTCAACATTTATATCTGTAACTTTTATGGTGTACATAATAAAGAGTATTCTATTCTATTCTATTCTATTCTATAGATTTTTTTTAAAATATTTTGTGAAATTGAGAACGTTGTAGGGTTATTAGACCGCAGATTTGTAGACCATTTTCTATTTTGTTAAGTACCTGATACTTGTTGACGGGCCTACACTGTCCTCCCATACCTATTAACACTGTAATATGAAAACACTCGCAGCGCCCCGCTGTTTCACCCGCGTAAGTCTTGATCCCGTGGGAATATCGGGATAAAAAGTAGCCTATATGTTAATCCAGGGTGTCAGCTACCTCTATACAAATGTTTATCAAAATTGGTCCAGCAGTTTGAGCGTGAAGAAGTAACAAACACACACACATACACACACTCACAAACTTTCGCCTTTATAATATTAGTATGTTGTGATTGTAAAAGCCAATTATTTTTAAAATATGGTTTTTTAAAAGAGTAACCGTGGAGTTTTTAAAGGTAAAAAACGTTTTGTAGGCTTAATAGACTATAGATTTGTAGACCATTTCTATTTACACACGCCAAAAAAGCCAATAACAAAAAAAAAAAATATAGTACAATTAAATATAATTGTAAAAGCCAATTATTCTAAAAGAGTAACCGTGGAGTTTCTTGCTGGCTCTTCTCTGTATTTTCTTTCTTTTTATTGCTAATCTTATTTCGGCAAGTTCCCAGAATAGGTTTCTATCCCCAGTACACCCGGTGGTGTGACGATCAGTGATGTTCAAGATTTTTGCAAGTAAAGAAATTGCTGCAGCACTGCGTCGTTAGTCTACTGTTTGCAAGCGCTATTGCTAATCATGAGATCCTGAGTTCGATTCTTAAGCCGGGCAAAGTATTGTTGGGTTTTTCATCAGAAATTTCTCATCAGCAGCCCTACTCTGGATTTGTGCCCGATTGATGACAGTAGGATCCAAGGCAATATTAAATTGGCCTTGAATGTAACTGGTGAAATGTGTATGTACTACTACTTTGGTGTGGTACAACTCTGCCTAACCCTTCGGGTATTATACAGGCGCCATATTATGTTAAAAAGGGTTATTTTAAATTGGCTAGCAAGTAACACTACTAACGGCGGTTGTTGGCTTCCCAAAAAAAACCATCAAATCTTTTTATTGCATTTAATATAAATTGGAAAGGCTATTTATTCTGTATTGTCACGTATAGCAAACGAAGCGGATCATAGCAACTAGAAGTTCGCACAGGGCTACATTTTTCGTTAGTGAATCCCTAAGCCTAATTAAATACTCGTATAGTCCTACGTCTTTTTTTACCAGTCCGTTGAATCCTAGCTTAGGTCCAAGCCTCAGGCCTATTATTACTTGACCTTTAGAAACTCATTCTATTCAAATTACTACGACAAAATGTGAACGTTGCGGTTCAAAGAATTATTTTTGTCATTAAATATAATTATTTTACGAATAACATCTTGTGGATGATCGACCTAAAATCCAACATTTTTACGGGAGAAATTTAGAAATTGAGAAATTGGTAGATCTAAAAATAAACATGGCATTTTTAACCGACTTCTTAAAAAAGGAGGAGGTTCTCAATTCGTCTGTATAAATATGTTTTTGTATTTGGTCATGGATATTTTCGTCAATAATTGTGAGTCGATTTTGAAAATTATTTTATCACTTCCACTTGGTGTATGTTGATGATGTTATGTAACTTCCTGTCATTGATATTTACATAGCAAGTAGTGGTATATGAATTTGTGTGGGGACGGTAACACAATTAAAAAGTGAAAAGAAAAAACTTTTATTTACAAAAAGAAAGCAATCGACTTCGACTACAAAAAAAAACAGTACAAAGTGAACTTTCATTTCAGAAGTCGGTCGCAAAAAACGAAAACACAAAACCAAAGACACCCACTTCCGAAAGTAAAGTTATTTTTCACTTTGCAGTGACTTTTTTGGAGGTAGGTTTTTTTTATATGTTTTTGATCTGGAATACCAACATACAGAAGTTGAATTAATCTTGAATTTATCTGAGTTACAGTAAAAAGAAAAAAACGTGAGAAAGCCTGGGCATATTTCTTTTTAGTCTGAAAATTTTCAACACACAGTGACTTCTACAAGTATTATAAAGTGTTTTGACTATCAATTCCAAAATAAAGTACACAGGGATGCTGTAGGTGTAAATGCAGCATTGTACCATATTAGAAATCACGACGTCTACCGTGACCTTAAGTGGAACTCGTCACCATTGCACCATCATCCAAAAATTTGCAGAAGCCTACGAACACAGACTTCACTGACATGTGAATATTGAGGCAATACAGCTGATAGACAACACGGACATAGTGCACAGGCTAAAGAGAACTAAACCATTTGAGTTAGTGTAGTGTATAAATAGTGATGAATAACAGTAACAACGCTGTGTTATATACCTACATGTCAACTCAGCATGAAAAAGATTTTTTATTAATTAACAGACCCTAAGAAAAGACACTGTAAAAGTGCAAATTGACACTATTCTTATTTTAGCGTAATCTATCACGTAAAATAATAAGTTAAGAGTTAAATTGCTTATTAGTCTAATTAGGTTAGATTGTAACCAATTATTAAAAACAATAAATAAATTTTAAAAAATGAGCTAGCCTTACAGTAGTTGTTTATGATGTGTAACATCTGACATCTTACATTGGTAGTAAGCAAAAATTGAAGGCTAAATACTGAAATATTTATTCGTATAGTTGTTCATTACTAGCAAACTTAACATTTTTACTTTGTTTTTTTTTTTGGTTTTGTTTTTATGTTTCCATGAGTGTGTTTTATTTTAATTTGTAATCTGTGCGAGTCCCAAAATGCTTTTTCATTCTTTAATTCCATGAGTACACAAATTCCATACTATTGATATAAAGGACGTACTAATTCCATGCTATTAAAAAGTACTTACTTATTCCATGCTCAAGCAGTCACTTTCTGTTACACACTTCCGTCCCTTTTCACGAAATCACTCACACAGAAAGCGTGAGAAAGATGTTACACATCCAAAAAACTATCAATTCTACTTAGGTCTGCATAAAAAGAATCATATGGTATGCATAGGGGAACGTACAGGTTAGTAACACATTTTTCGTATATGCACAACATTATGTTGAAGTAAACACACTATTCACATTTCACAATTTTTGTCAAGTGCCGGAATTTCCCTACGATAACAACCAGATGTTACATTCCCAGTGGCCTTTTAATACGTTATAAAAGTTTATATATTTTCACATTGATAATGACGCCATGAGGAGCTTGTGGCTAAATAATAACTGCCGCACGGGTCGATCGATCAGGTTAAGCTACGCTTGCCGCGGTTGGTCCGTGGATGGGTGACCATCTGTTCATACCAAGATTCGTCCGTGCCTCGGAAAGCACGTTAAGCCGTTGGTCCCGGCTGTCATTTGTAGATCTTTGACAGTTGTTACGGGTCGTCAGAAGCCCAAAAGTCTGACAATCAGTCTTACCAAGGGATATCGTGGTTCCCAGTAACTGGATTGTGGAGGTCAGATAGGCAGTCGCTCCATGTAAAATACTGGAATTCAGCTGCATCCGGTTAGACTGGAAGCCGACCCCAACATAGTTGGGAAAAGGCTAGGCAGATGATGAATGACGCCATGATGTGTGACGTCACAATAACCACGCTCGTTAAAGTATGGCGCTTAATGTTAAACGTGGTGTAAGTACGATGTTAAAATTTAAATTCTTGATTCAATATTGAATTTTGGGAATACAAGAATTTTGTAGTTCAATGTTGTAAGAACGGGCCAGTTTCTGCCAGGCTTTTATTTTGTTCAGTTTTGCAAGTTTCACACTTTTCAGGGATGCTTCCTCATAATGTGGGAAAGGCATTTTTACTAAGGGTTTAGCAAGAATTGCCTAATAACTGGGACGAGCATGGAATGCTCAGGCATACCTACAACATTGAAGCAGCCGGATTGAGGGTAAGGTTGGAGCAGCTCTAACCCTATTCACACTGGACCCGAGGTGGCGGCGCGTAGTATTCCACGCGCGCCCCTTTCAGACGTCGCGGGAGGGGTCTAACACCTCACCCCCTCGCAGACTTTAGGTGGCCCGCAGAGGCGGACCGGCACTAGCCGGGGATCACGGAAGTAATACTAGCTCCCAAGATCCCCAGTGCAAGTGTGGGAAGGGAACACCGAGGTGGTTTTTAGTCAGTAAGAGTCTGACAGACCCCTCCGCCCACCCCAGGGCGGAGGACATCCATGAGGATTTTACACCCCGGCAAAAAAAAAAAAGCGCTAACCCTATGGGGTAGTGTAGCGGCGGTACTATTTCCGTCACCATTTCCAGAGCATTTTTCTTAAAGGAATGACAATCTCAGTATTTTTCAATTGAACGTCAAGAAAGAAAGAAAAATGGTTTATTTGGGACACGCAGGAGAATTGTAAATATGTGAAAATAGGCGAGGGGCCTATTTCACACCACAGGTCTCAGATGAAGAAAATGATTTCCTTTTAAAATAAGTGTATAACATTACCTAGTGTAATATTTGATACAATAGTGTTATCTTTTCAAAAAATACACAACAAAATTCTAGAAATCCCAAGGTTTTTAAGGAAAAATATTCACGGTTCGCAGCAAGACTGTTGTAACAAAGTACCTCCGATAAGAAGCCGTGACGTTTCTTCGTTCTTATGTACCGACGACCTTAGGTACTATTTGCATATGTAATGTTTTTACAAGGTTAACGAGGGTCAAAGGTGACACTGCTCAGGTTAAATACGTCATTCTGAGAGTTTTTGTTTAAATAAATATAGACTTGTTGTCATTATGGAACAGTTAGATGGTAAATGAGCACTGGCCGTCCCTCTCATCTATGATTGTATATTGCAGAGAATATTAAATCTTTTTAAAAGCGAAAGCTTTATATTCGTATTACGTTTAAAGAAATAATGACTGGTCCACCCTTAGGACTCCCCCCGACCCTTGCTCGGTGAAGTGCCAGCCCAAGCAATAGCTTAGCCTGTAGTTTTAAATTCCCCCGTAAATATTAATTATCCAGTTCTGATCCAGCCTGATCTTACTGTCCTCCCCCAGCGACGCCCTAAGCCGAGGTTCATACCCCACAGAGGGTGCCCTTAGCGTGCAGTCGCTTATTAATTAAGATTTGCCCCTGGTTCGAGGCTTTAAGCTAGCTTAAGGCAGCCACAGGATTGACCGGTTAAGTAGTAACGACCTCTCAAAGTAAACTACGAGGTACCCTATAGTAAAAAAAAACCACCCTTAGGGGTCTGTCTCTACTTGAGACCTATCACCAATCCAGCCAAGCTTGGTTATCCGATTCTTTAGCCTGCCTGCATTACCTTGTTTTACGACGTTTTATTAGAAGACATAGGTACTAATGTTTTCTCATACTATCTAGCCAGAATTGATTGTGCGTCACCGTACAAAAACTACCATACAATGAAATATTATAATGACTTTCAAAATACACATTTTTTGTCCTTTTAAACGTCGTAGTTTATGAATAAAAAATATTAAATGGTATCTGGGTTGCTATAGCTTATATTGTTCTAACTGCTGGGTCTCAGGCCTCCTCTCTGAGAGAAGGAGCGAACGGCCGTATTCCACCACGCGGGCCCAGCGCGGGTTGGTAGATGTCACATGTCTTTGATTTTTGGTTCTAGGACATGCTGTTTTCCTCACGATGTATTCTCCTTCACCATTTTGAGAACAGTGGTGATGACATAATTTACGCAAAATAAAGCGCCTACCTGTGTGTCTTTCTCATACATGTACCCAATGGGGTGCCATAATTGCCACGCTTGGTAGGCGAGTTGGCGATCGCAGTATATTAAAATGCTTATAGAACGCTGCTGCCCATTCTCTAGTAAGTCCCTTAGTCGCCTTTTACAACACCCACGGGAAGAAATAGGATGGTGCTATTCTTTACGTCCGTCACCAGACAGACAAATCTACTAATTCCATGAGTACTCTAATTCCATGCTATTATAAAGTACTTACCCTACCTTACTTAAGGCGATAAGACCGCCCATTGTGTCACCTTATGGAAAATTTCTACATTTATATCTGTAATTTTTATGGTGTACATAATAAAGAGTATTCTATTCTTACTAATTCCATGCTATTAATAAGTTACTTATTCCATGCTCAAGCTGTCACTTCTGACACTTATCTATCGTCAAGTCATGAGGCCCGTGTGTACATTAAAATTTTCTTTTCTTTTAAATTAATAAAAAAAAACATTACACACACTACCATGCGGGTAGTGGGGGTAATGTTTTTTTTAAATAATTTAATTTATTTCTAATGCATAATATTATATAAAAATTTCAGCTTTAAATGAATAAAAATCACATTTTACACACTTTTATTTTTTGTTATATAATACGAGTATTACTTTAATTTATTTCATAATGCATTATAATTATAAAAATATCAGCTTTCTGTACTCCTCCTCCATATATTAAATTTAACTGGGCCAAATTTCATACTCCTCCGTCCGCATAATTTTCGTAAAAAGCGTACAAAGTTTTCGCTTCACGTATTAACTTAATGATGATTTAGGAAGGCCATGTCAATAACCTAAGCCATAAACAACACAATCATGCCAATACTCTCGATCGATGGTGATGTGGAACAAATTACTGTTCGCGCCAAATTGTCGCCTTATAAAGAAGTGGCCATGGTAATAAGCGAACGCGTTCATCGAAATCATGGGTAATTCTCAAATATTGCTAGAATTTTGCTTATAGGGTATAGCTATATATTCATGTGAATCTTTAGATAATTGTAACAGCAACTCAGCGCTGGGCACGCCACAATTGTGGCGATAAGTCCCCTCTTTGAGGAGTGGCTAGAGAGGCGCCACGGCGTTCTCACCTCCTTCTGCGAAGCAGTAAGCTCACGAAGGAGGAGGCGGAACGCGTGAGGGAGAGGCAAGGTTCGCACCCTCGCGCCCCTAGTCGCCGCAGGAGACGCCCCGGGCGTCGGGAGTCGCAAGCCAATTTCCGGTCACCGTAGGGCCGGACTTTCGGACGGTGAGCGATGGGTAGCTCGCCGTCCGATAAGGACCAGGCCCGGGTCGACGGTGCGTTGAGTTCCACACGCGCCTCAAAGAGATGTCAGCACCAACTGACGGGGTCCGATAGGGCCAATGCCTGCCAGGGTTGCAAATTTGTCCGAAAGGGATATCATGGCCCTGGCACACAGGCAACGGAAGGAACACGGGTGGGTTTTAGTCAGTAAAAGTCTGACACTCACTCACACTTCTCACACGCTCTGGGTGGAGCGGGAGAAGTTATTAGATAATTTCCCACCAAAAAAAAAGAAGCTATTGTAACAGAGTTTGATATTATTTTAGTTATTGTGATCATATAAAAGGTAATTTTACTTTAACATAACATAACGCTTGTAATCCCCAAAGGGCTAGCCAGAGGTGTTCCTATGGTACACCCACATTTCGCCAGTTATGTTTAAGTCCCATGTAATAGGGGGCGAGCCTATTGCCATCAACCGGGCACAAATCCAGAATCCGGGCTGGTACTGAGTAATTCTAATTTTATTTTAATTACGATAAAATAATACGCCTATTGCTATCTTTTGAATTACTCAATTAGAGCTTTAAATTTCAGCATAATAAGTAATATAAGAAGCTTGGCAATTTGTCGGTATCGTAAACCCTTCTTATTGTTTCGAAATAAATTTACTGTTACCACCCTATTGTAGATATATCAATTTCAGGTAAATAACAATACGTTAATATTCCGTTCCGGTTCCGGTTTTTGATATTTACCCCAGTAAAATAATCCCGTAGATGAATAGATTTAATGTTGTTACCCGCAAGTTAAGAAGCACCGCGAGGAGGCGAAATCACGGCACAGCGGACAGAGCTCCGGCGAGATCTCATGGCGACATGGAGAGTGCGATTGTCGCAACCCAGCGCTGGGCACGCCACTATTGCGGCGATAAGTCCCCTCTTTGAGGAGTGGCTATAGAGGCGCCACGGCGTCCTCACCTTCCACCTGACGCAGGTCCTCACTGGACATGGATGTTTCGGGAGGTTCCTGTTCAGGATAAAGCGGGAGGAAACACCCGGGTATCACCACTGTGTGGATCGCCCGGAGGACACGGTGGAGCATACGGTGGAGGTCTGCCCTGCTTGGGCGGAGCACCGCCGCGTCCTCACGGAGGCGATCGGCGGCGGCGATCTCTCGCGCCCGGCCCTGGTTCAGGCCATGGTTCGCAGCGAGAGTGCAAGGGAGGCCGTCACCTCCTTCTGCGAAGCAGTAATGCTCGCGAAGGAGGAGGCGGAACGCGTGAGGGAGAGGCAGGGTTCACGCCCTCACGCCCCTAGTCGCCGCAGGAGACGCCCTGGGCGTCGGGAGTCGCAAGCCGATTTCCGGCCACCGTAGGCGCGGGCCTGCGGACGGTGAGCGATGGGTAGCTCGCCGTCTAATAAGGACCAGGCCCGGGTCAACGGCGCGTTGTGTTCCACGCGCGCCTCAAAGAGACGTTAGCACGAATTGACGTGGTCCATTAGGGCCAAGGCCTGCCAGGATTGCGAGTTTGTCCGGGCACACAGGCAAATGAAGGAACACGTGTGGGTTTTAGTCAGTAAAAGTCTGACACGCCCTCCCGCTCCGCCCAGAGCGGGAGAAGTTATTTGATAATTTCCCACCCAAAAAAAAAAAAAGTTAAGAAGCACACTTGGGTCAATGAAAGCTCTCGATTGATGGCGTAGTAGAACAACTATAATTACTGTACCAAATTATTGTCGTCTAGTATTACTGATTTACAGCTTCAGTCGTAGTTTAAACTAATATCACATTCAAACAGCTTAAGTACAAGTTTTGTTGAATATAAAGTGGCTGGTGCGTGTGGCACTGAAGCGTGGTCGCTGACAATGGGCCTTATTAAAAGGCTATAATTCACCTAAAGGTGGAGGGCTATGCTTGGAGTTTCCCTACGTGATCGAATCAGAAATGAAGAGATCCGCAGCCGAACTAAGGTAACTGACATCGCCCGAACAATTGCCAAACTTAAGTGGCAGTGGGCAGGGCACATTGCTCGCTGAAGAGATGGCCGAAAGGTTCTGGAGTAGCGACCGCGTACCGGAAGATGTAGCGTTGGAAAGCCTCCTACAAGGTGAACCGAGGACCATGTGAAGGCCGCAGGAATCCGCTGGAAGCGGGAAGCACAGAACCGGTCGAGGTGGCGGTGCTTGGGGGAGGCCTATGTCCAGCAGTGGACGTCTTTCGGCTAAAATAATGATGATGATGAGTTTCACGTGTAAATAGTTAACTAATTATCTATACTCATTTGAAAAACTCTGTCTGTCTGTCACCTTTTAACACCTTAACGGCTGAACGGATTCTGATGAAAGGCACACAGATAGACCATGGCCTGGGTTAGTAGATAGATTTTGTTTTATCCCGGTAGTATGTTTCCATGGCATAATTTCCTACGCAGGCGAAGCCGGGGACAAAAAAAAATACAATCTACCTAGCCTTTTTCTTAATATGTTGGGGTCATCTTCCAGTCTAACCGGATTCAATTAAGTAGGTACCAGTATTTTACATGGAGCGACTGCCTATCTAACCTCCACAACCCAGTTACCAATTAAATTAAAGTTCTCAAACAAAATATTCAGCAGTAAAGCTATTTTCATGAACTAAGTAGGCACTCTACATTATAACAATGTTCGTGTAAATAAGTACTTTGAATTTACAAATGCTGCCTGAAAAGTTTTCAGTTTTCTCGTTACAATTTGGAACATTATTTCAAACTGGTGTTTGTTATGAGCAGTTCTGTTATCCAACGACATTAAGCCATCAACTTATGATGAGTTGAATTTTGATTCAGTTCTGGCTGTACGAAAAGCTTTGTTTTTGGTTTGGTTCTACAGAATACCACTGGCTAAAAAGATGAATAGATTGTGTAGAAGATGACATTGCTAGAAAAGTGAATACTGAGATTACGGATGCTTTATGTCATTTATATTATTATCACTACATATTGCACCTCCGCTCAAATAGTGTCATTAGTCTGTCATAAGTATGACACTATGAAATTTTGAAGTTTTCTGAAACGATGTGGTATTTTGCTATTCAAAGCCACATCTTTATCATATTTATACCTATATTTACCTTTTAAAGAGCTACTGTGTCCATCAAATCTTGTTAAATCTATTCTTTGTTTTCAAACATGAATTGTCACATAATTATATTATCATCACCTCTACAAATTACTCCTGGGACATTATTAACGCTCAAATACACATCCTTTTACTCACTTCTAAATGTTTTTGCATACAAAATACTGTATTTTCTATTATTAATTCTCATTTTAAAAATCTTAGAATTTTTGTGACTTTGACATCTTTCATTGACACCTGTCTGAGTTTAATTTTCTAAAACTTTATAGCTTTCTTGATTATTCAACCGTAACGTTACAACGAACGGTACAATACTCGTAAAAGAGTTTTTCAATTCTTTTTGAGTTGTGACACTATTTGAGCGGAGGTGCGAATTACTATAAAACAAAGTCTCCCCACCGCGTCAGTCTGTCTGAACGCAATAAACTCAAAAACTACCGAACGGATTTTCATACATTTTTCAACAATGGACGGAGGGAGTCATGATGAAGGTTTTAGTGTATTTCATTACGGTTTTGTGTAAATTGGCTGAAGTTATATGACGATGACTTTTGAAGATGTCGGAAATAATCATGCCGAATGGGAGCTTTATTGCTGGAGCGGGAGCTGGAAGCCGCGGGCAAAACCTAGTTATGGATAAAGATTTAATTCTACACCGACCACAAATAATTTGGGAAAAGCCAGGTGAATGATGATAATACCTAACAACAGAATAGGGAACTCAAATTTCCAAACAGTACAACTTGCACTGTATGCCCGGCCGGTTGCTATGGCCGATTTTTAAAGTGTAAATTGTAATAATCGAAGTAATTTATAGTTATTTTCGTACCGGAATCTAGGTCTAAATAGTTTTGTTTGTTTATGATTGATGTCCGTTCTTTGAAGCGTCGTCGTGAAGTTAAATTGGCTGTGAACTCATGTATGAAGGCCGGCGGAAAAACAAAATGCGTTTTATGATTATGAAATGCGCACATTGCTCAGTGTCGTGGAAGTATTACTGGATTACTTTTGTTCATGCTAGATATTCTGGCGTAAAGACTACTATTTTTTTTTTCTACTTAATGATGAATGTCATAGAAAGTAACTACTGAAAATACCGCACTTAATCGCGCGACTTAATATTTTTAAAGTTTAAACTGAACATAATCATACATACCATCACGCCTGTAATCCCTGAAGGGTTAGGCAGAGGTGTACTTATAGTACACCCACATTTCGTCAGTTATGTTTAAGTCCCATGTTAGGGGGCGAGCCTATTGCCATCAACCGGGCATAAATCCTGACTCCGAGCTGCCACTGAGAAATTCCTAATGGAAAATCCCAATAACACTTTGCTCGACCTGGCAATCGAACCCAGGACCTCATGCTCAATAGTAGCGCTTGCGACCACGAGACCAATGAGGCAGACTTAATTAATTATTTGATGTATTTATTATACAGAGTGGAATGGGACATCGACGCGACCTGAAACCATGCGAAACCTGTTACCATGAATTCAGTACATCATACTTGACCCCGTGCGTTGAAATTTTTCGTCGGTAATTTAAAAAAAAAAACAGCTGTTTCCTACAGAAGTGCAATACCTGCTCGGTCAAAATGTATTGAACAGCAGCAGATAACCGACGTAAAATTTTAACGCATGCTGCCACCCTGTATATATTTGTATAAAGATGGTTATTATTGGAGAAAGTTGAAAACTTTGAGCTTTACGATAACTGCCTTAGAATTAGATGCTGCTTAGGCCAATTGCAGATCACGAAGTTCCTAACAAAGATTTAAAAACCATTAAATGGTTTGAGAGCTCAAATGCTCATTTGCTTAAATCTACGTAAAAATTGGTATTATTAATTGCTACTGCTCCCTATTTAGTTATCATAACGAGCTTGAACATTAACGTTCCTGTTTTCAAGTATTCATTATAATTAACAAACAAGTGTATTTTGGGATTATGAAAATTTGAAACATAGAAAATGGCAGTAAGGCCCGATTAATAAACGTTTCTTTGGATAGGTTTCCGTGTCTATTGCACTATAATTATGGCGATTATGTGAAAGTGACAGCAGTAATGCTTAGCCAAAACACGTGCTTTAGACTTCTCCACAGACAAAATAACGTTCTACAAGTTTACGAGTTATACAGGGTTATTGGGAAAATACTAACAACCTCTTGAGGGGTCATTGTACTCAACATTATGAACAACTTTTATTATGGGACCAAACCCGAAATCACGAAAAAAAAATCTGCTCTGCCCTACATTTTGTTATGCGAACATAAATCTAAGGAACAGCTGATTTTTTTTGTCGCGATTTTAGTTTTGGTCCCATAATAAAAGTTGTTCATAATGATTAGTACAATGACCCCGTAAGAGGTTGTTGGTGTTTTACCAATAACCCTGTATATAATTATCTACTTGTGTGTGTTTTAAAAAATTATGTGAAATCCGTACAAGAAAAACTTGATCGTGTACAATGCTATAAGCTTCTCTTATTTGACTAAAAACTCAAAAACGGATGGATATGTCGCAGGCAATTTATATGATTCCAGTTTTTACAAACGGCGTCGTCCATTTAAAAACGCTTATAGTTATGAAATATTGCCCAGGGCCGGGGCCCCGTACAGGGCTAAACATCGCACGATCCCCAGTCACAGTTCTAACCTAACCTAACCCAATTGGTCGGTGTACCCTTTTTTTTTTTTGGTGGGAAATTATCAAATAACTTCTCCCGCACTGGGTGGAGCGGGAGGGCATGTCAGACTTTTACTGACTAAAACCCACCCGTGTTCCTTCAGTTACCTGTGTGCCAGGGCCACGATATCCCTTTCGGACAAACTCGCAACCCCGGCAGGCATTGGTCCTAACGGACCCCGTCAGTTTGTGCTGACATCTCTTTGAGGCGCGCGTGGAACACAACGCGCCGTCGACCCGGGCCTGGTCCTTATCGGACCGCGAGCTACCCATCGCTCACCGTCCGTAGGCCCGCGCCTACGGTGGCCGGAAATCGGCTTGCAACTCCCGACGCCCGGGGCGTCTCCTGCGGCGACTAAGGGCGCGAGGGCGCGAACCTTGTCTCACCCTCACACGTTCCGCCTCCTCCTTCGCTAGCATAACTGCAGAAGGAGGTGACGGCCTCCCATGCACTCTCGCTCCGAACCATGGCCTGAACCATTGCCGGACGCGAGAGATCGCCGCCGCCGATCGCCTCCGTGAGGACACGGCGGTGCTCCGCCCAAGCTGGACAGACCTCCACCGTATGCTCCACCGTGTCCTCCGGGCGATCCACACAGTGGTGACACCCGGGCGTTTCCTCCCACCTAATCCTAAACAGGAACCTCCCGAAACATCCATGTCCGGTGAGGACCTGCGTCAGGCGGAAGGTGAGGACGCCGTGGCGCCTCTCCAGCCACTCCTCAAAGAGGGGACTTATCGCCACAATTGTGGCGTGCCCAGTGTACCCTGTATGTCGAAATTATTACAATGGTACGAGTGTACCTGCGAGCGTTATTAAACGGACGGCACCATATGTATAGTGACGAATCATACAATCTGCCTGTGACAGATACAATTACATACAGGAAGTGACATAATGGTTACAGCTTGAGCTTCAATATTTGTTTCCGCCCCGCTATCGCCTCCACCATATTAACAGCCTAACACCGCGGGCACAATCGGTAATGGCTCGGCAAATAATGTGCTCGAAAATGTCAATAACGCCATCGCGTGATTTGCTGTGATACATAACATACATTATTAATGTGTTTATTTGTTAGAACTTGATGTCAATTATAGATAGATTATGGTTAGGTTAATAAACGACTTTTTTTGGAAGTAACGAGGCTCTGATGACCTTGCAAATAGATTGTGAAGTCGTGAAAACCTTACCAGACACTCATTAGGCTTGAACATACCTTTAAGAAGATCTCACACCAGTGTCAGTATGGAGCCCGTTTCCAGTAATAGCATATGTCTCGACTCCTTTCCTGCGCTCATTCAAAATCAAAATAAAAAGTCATTTATTCAAACTAGCTACTAAACTACAAAAAAATAACAACCGACTACCAAAAATAACACTACAAAGAGAAAAATAACTTTAATTTCGGAAGTCGGTGGCAAAAAACTCAAATACAGATCGAAAGACACCAACTTCCGAAATTAAAGTTATTTTTCACTTGGTAGTGTTATTTTTGGTAGTCGATTGTTATTTTTTTGTAAAATGTTTTTTTTTTATAATGGCATTCTGTAGTCAAACGACATGAACGTTTTAAATTCTATTTGCAGTATGTGGACACAGTTATTTCTGCTAGTTCAGACTGTTGGTATTTTAGGGGCGCATCCGTCAAGTAAACTTATTTTTTAGGGTTCCGTAGTCAACAAGGGACTCTTATAGTTTCGCCAAGTCCGACTGCCTCTCTGACTTAGCTCAGAGACTGTTAGTACTAGAAAGCTGTAATTTGGGATGGTTATACAATTAATCACGCCGATACCTTTTGGAAGGGGCAACTAGAATCAATTCTATTTTTTTTGTAAATTTTGACGTTCAAAAGTGCCTCTTATGTGCCTATTTGAAATAAATGGTTTGACTTTGACTTTGACTTTGATACAGTGGTCAAATAAAGTCATAAAATTATTCATTTTTAGGGTACCGCTCCTACACGTAAAGTGTGTATGATATTTTTTTCTCGTCTTTCTCATTGTGTGGGATATCGTTGTAAAGATGGTTCAAAAATATTGCGATTGTGTGAAAACCATTTTTAGATTCTGGGATCCGTTTGCGAAATAATAAGCTTTAAAGTGGTAATTTTTGTTAGAGTCAATTGTCCCCACCAGGCAATAGGCTGCCAGCCTAATGGTTGTTTTTTTGTTTTTAAATATTATTATATTATATTTCAAAAAATTCACGGCAATAGCATAGATAACGAAGTTAAAAGAAAAACTATTAAAGCCTACTTAGCTAAGTAGGCTTTACGAGTGAACGAGTAATAGTCGACCAAATTACATTTGCAGTTGGAATGTATCGGAGAACATGTTTTTCAACTACAATGTTAAGTTTGTTCTTGGGATAAATTCCGGTTGGCGATCGCAGTATGGTGTTAAAATGTATAGAGAACGCTGCTGCCCATCCTCTAGTAAATCCCTTGGTCGCCTTTTATGACACCCATGGGAAGAATAGGATAGTGTTATTCTTTACGTCCGGCAGCACACGGCACAAGCGCCTAAGGAGGTCCCGTTCTTTAGTAAGTCCCTTAGTCGCCTTTTACGACACTTCCACGGGAACAAATAATAAAGAATAAAACTAATAACATCTTACTAAGCAAATATTATAAATGCGAAACGAGTCTTTTAAATTTTTAAATCGTTCCAATTTAAGTTACATTTATTTGCTCCACGCGTTCGTGCTAAGCCCACTAGAATATGTCTCGAAGCATATATCACTATAGATGGCGCGAGTTACGCAATCGGAACTACAGCACGTAGGTCTTTGCGTCTCGTCTCTGTGTATTTACACTTTCTTTTATTACTGTGTATTTAAACCGTAGTGCAAAGAACAAACATACGTGGATGCACTGATTGCAGTCTGCTGAAATCACAGACTCACGAGTCCTAATTAGCTGTCGCAAATGCATACAAGAGCAGTGGTGGCCCAATGGTAACGGCCCCGACTTACGAGTTGTAGGTCGTGGGTTCGAACCCAGGCAGGCGCTTTACTTTGTGTAAATAATTTAATCACCACTGCTCTCAAAACGGTGAAGGACAAACAACGGTGCAGAACCAAAAATTCGAAGACACGTGACATCTATCAAACCGTACTGGGCCCGCGTGGTGGATTACGGTCCACTCCCTTTCGAAGAGAGGGGGCTGTGTCCCAGCAGTGGAAAAATTATAGACTGATTATGTAATGCATACATATAAACATAGGTATTGAAGCGGTAATAATAAGTGCTAATTGGATTAACATAAGCGGAAAATAAAATAGTAAATATTGAGAAGTATAACTGCCCAAGTGCGTGTCGGACCACACGCAGGGTTCCGTAGTTGGGATGAATATATCCCAAGAACAAATTTAACGTTGTAGTTTAAAAACATTCCAACTAGAAATGTTAGTTTGTACGCACAATATTCAGAGATTTACCATGTTATTTTAAGACCATAGACTTCATAAAGGTTTTCCTGTAACCTATAAAGTCTTGTATAGAACTATTTTCTGTATGTTTTTCAAAATTTTAGACTCTGTAGTTTCTGATATAACTTGTAGAGGAGCTTGTGGCTAAATAATAACTGCCGCAGGGGTTGATCGATCAGGTTAAGCTACGCTTGTTGCGGTTGGTCCATCTGTTCATACCAAGAGTCCTCCGTGCCTCGGAAAGCACGTTAAGCCGTTGGTCCCAGCTGCAAAATACTGGTATTCAGCTGCATCCAGTTAGACTGGAAGCCGACCCCAACATAGTTGGGAAAAGGCTAGGCAGATGATGAGTTTCGGATATAACTTCGGGAGTGGTCAATTTTCTTCTATTTTAAAAACACTAATCTAAAAAAAAAAATGAGACCCACACAGTAAGCCCTTTCATTTGACAAGTCACACGGTATAGTTAGCAATTTTTTTGTTTTTCAATTTTCTTATATACCTTCCAAAAGTGACCCCCCATATTCAAAATTCATTTATTTACGTTGCACATCCGTGTTTACGTACGGGTCACAGAAATTCATGTGTGTACCAAATTTCAACTTTATCGGTCCATTCGATTCGGAGCAAATTGGCCGTGACAAACGGAAGGACAGTCGGACACACGAGTGATCCTATAAGGGTTCTGTTTTTTCATTCAGACGTACGGAACCCGTTTGCAATTTGCAACCTTATAGGAAAAACTCGTAGCAAATGCCAGTACGTGTAATTTAACCAGTAACTGTAATTATACATCTGAAACTCATAGTTTCAGAGGTATAATTTACAGGCTTGGTGAAAGAAATATTAATGAAGGTTACAGAAAATCAGGATTTGGCCAGATTTTTTGATATTCACAACATCAACAAAATAAGCATTGGTTTAGGTTTCAATTTCAATCAATCCAAAAGGATCTGAATTCGATAACCAATCGAGCTATTTTAGCCTCTTTTACTGAAGATGGAACGAGGAAATTTTGGTTCTTTGAAGCTCGAAGAGAATAGTGAGGGCTTAGTTTAATAGCCTATTAAATAAATCTAGTGCTGAATAAATAATTGCAATCCCATTTAGGGTCAGTTCACACAGTGCCGCGACCCGACCCGACAATGCTTGAAGAAGCCAGTGGTTTCGCGCTTATTAGCGCGCCGCCCGCCGCCGCGCCGCGAGGCGCATCTTTGAAGTCGCTGGCAGCGCGATTCCTCGCTACGCAACGAGAAACCGAACCTAACGTCTCAGTGCTGACACCTAGTGAACGTCATTTCAGAAAACCCTCATTGGTGGGTAACTATAATTTTGCTTCCAAAAGCCTGTAAAAATCGTACCTACGTTTGCAAAAAATACGCTTCAATATTTGATTGGCAATAATAACTGGGAACATTATCGTTTACACACACTGGCAATTATCCCTTGACCCTTATTGGTTAATGCTTACTATCGAAAAAATGCTGAGAGATATTTTTTTTATCTTTTTGAAATTATAATTTGATTTCCAGCTCGATTTAATGAAAAATTATAGGAAAGTGTTAGATACAAAGAAAGAAAATATGGTAAAATAGATTTAGGACACGCGCAATAAATACAAAAAGTAAAAAAGGAGCAAGCATTTAAAACTAACCAAATTGACATATTTATTCAAAAAAAATACAAAAAAACATCCAAGACTTGTGCGATGCTAAAAAGGCTTATATCTCAGCATAATACTGCGATATTTAAAAAATAAATACCGCAGCGCTGGTATTCTGCCACGGAAACACATACGTACAGACGGCTACACATCAAGCTATACATTTCCAGTATAAGCTGATCTCGCATTATATAGGATTTCCATACAATGAGAGGTCAGCGTATACTGGAAATCATGGCTTGATGTGTAGCAGTGTGTACACATAAATCCCACTAAATAAAAATGATATTCATTTGTTATTAAAAAGTCTGCCTTGTTAGTTTAGTGGTGGCATTAAGAACAGGCAGTCTAATTCAAATTTCGAACGCAAGCACCGTCCCTCGCTCCCCGCCAATCCGTTATGTGCTAAACGCTAATACATCAGTAATAAAGTTGAATATCGCGTGCACTCTTTGATCGTGATCGAGCACGAAACTAAAAAGCGTACGTCTCAGTTCTTATTTCGTAAAAATATCTTGTGCCGGGATAATAAACTATATTTTCTTGCTCAAAGCTAAACAATGTTGTTTGATTTTTTAGAATTATCCTTAAAAAAGACATGATTTTCGAATAAAAAATTTATTGAGAGAAAATATTACAATTAGGTAACTGTCTTCAACACGGAAAGAAAAAGATCTAATAAATCATACTAAAGTTTCATTTTGCTTGTACGTGTCGTGACTGTTTCAGAATATTCATGCAAATTAACATAAAAATAGAGAGCCTCCTCTTAAATGCAACTATTGAGCATGGCAGTTCTAGGTTCGAATCTCGGGTTGAGTATTGCAGTGTATTGTATTGTATAACGGGCCTCCACATCCAAGTACGTATATTTTGCATAAAGGTAGGAAAATTGATGATTCAATCCACCCCAGCTGTGTTTTGAGTTTTTTCGGAAAATTCTCTATAGAAAAAAAAAACAATTAAATTAAGATAAGTTGATCCATAAAATTACAATAATTTAAATTAAAACACAACACAACACTCAAATTACCCGCTCAATAAAGAATCTCCATAGCGGAGAAGAGATCCTGTCGGCTACAGTCTTCAGAATTCCGTTGCAGCTACCACGCATTCTGCAGATCAGAAATACGGTTTTCTTGCGGATGATGGCATGAAAGCCATCAGTGCGATACAGCGCAAACATCCCCAATGCACTACAGAAGCGAGGCAGCCCCAACATCATCCTGAAGATATTGTTATACTGGACGCGCTGGACATCCAGCAGTGGAAGTCTGGATTTGTACTGACTGGGTTACTGGCATTAGACTGGACCCCTATAGCTAACATTAGTAGGTACATACAACTCTGACTACCTTTTCGGAATACAAGCGTGATTTTATTTCATTTTTATAAAAGGCGAACTTGACATTTCGTAGTGTGGTCTTCAGTAAGTCAAATATAAAAATATAAATTGTTCAAAGGTCATTATGTGGGGTACGGGCAAGCGTTTATACTCAAATTAGAGGAGATACCTGCACAGTTTTGTGAGGTCAAACAAAGCGACGACCGGTATGAAATGTCATGTAGGTGAATAAGACAAAGGTCAGGTTAATTTTAATGAAGCAAATTTTCATACGTATACAATATGGAGGAATGTACAGAGTGGGATGATAATAGATTGTTATACGAGGGGCTAAAATGACCCATTATATACGAGGTAGTTTTACTTCCAAGATTTAGCGAGGGAGTAAATAGAAACCGAGTTATAATGGATTTCTAGTGCCTTACTGCGAGAAAATATAATAATCCAATTCAACTTGACGGCAACAGATTAAAAATTATTTATTTTTCACTCTACTCAATCTGCAAATTAGGGTCTCCATTTTCACTAGATGATGACATTTTCAATGTTGTAAAATAAATTACGGTCACCAATAAAAAATTTAATTTGAGAAAAATTCTAAAGATTTCGCACAAATGGCTTTTTAGGGTTCCGTACCCAAAGGGTAAAACGGGAACCCTATTACTAAGGCTCCGCCATCTGTCTGTCTGTCCGTCTGTCACCAGGCTGTAGCTCATGAGCCGTGATAGTTAGACAGTTGAAATTTTCACAGATGATGTATTTCTGTTGCCGCTATAGCAACAAATACTAAAAACCAGGATAACATACATATTTAAGGGGGCTCCCATACAACAAACGTGATTTTTTAGGGTTCCGTACCCAAAGGGTAAAACGGGAACCCTATTACTAAGGCTCTGCCGTCTGTCTGTCTGTCCGTCTGTCACCAGGCTGTATCTCATGATCCGTGATAGTTAGACAGTTGAATTTTTTTTACCGTTTTTATAGATAATGGTACGGAACCCTTCGTGCGCGAGTCAGACTCACATTTGGCCAGTCTTTTAATTTCTTCTGTAGCCGCAACGCAATGCACGCATTCTACCGAAGAGACCGCCGCTTGTAGTTCCATTTTCGAAAACTAAAATGTTCTTCTTTTTTATGAAACAATAATAAGTCGAGTCTATTCATGATTATTCTACAAGTTATGAATAAAGACTTTTTCGGCTTTCTAGACTCATTGGTAACAGACAAAAAATAAACTTTTTCGCTCTGGTACGCTACAATGACGAACTTTTTGAGCAAGAGGAGTGAAAAAGCTATTGTAATCGAAGAGTATGATTGTTTCGTCCCAATTAAAAGGACATAAGCGGTGGATTTTCTAAGTCCAGCAAATGATTTTTTGTTTTAATTTTAAATCCACACAAAAAAAAAAGGTCTTATGTTGCCGTTATTTGGCTTTGCATTGTACAATGCTCGTGAGCGAATTAATTCGTGATTAAAGTTTTGTAAGTATAGGAATCTATTTTTTAGTTAAACCATTTCCGAAAAGAAAATAAAATAAAATAATTTTCTTCTTTAAAGCCCAGGAACGCACGGGCGATTTTCATTGCGCACTGGATTTTCAACTCTCTGTATTAAACCGAGCATTAGAAATCCAACAGCGCATCGCAGCGCGTCAAGAAAACACATTTTTGGATTTACAACTCTGGGCGTTAAGCAGAGGGTTCTCAAGACTCAGTGAGCAAAAAAAATCGCCGCAATAAAAATACGTCTGTACAAACCTAGGTTTAATCGCAAACAAAGTCCAATCTGTTTACTATAAAAAGAGGTGTGCAAACACTTAGACTTTTTACGACAAACTTAAACGGTGGTCGTAAATCTTATGAGTTTACTTAAGACATAAATCTCTCGTAATGCATTTAGTACTTGTTGATTGATTGTGTACTATATTTTTTTGGATATGTGACGCAAGTGATTGATATGATCCATCTGGTGAGTACAAAATCTCATGTGTCGGTAAGGCCCGGCGCCCATTATCGGCATCGGTACGACTGAGGATTTTAGGTGGCAAATAGCAATATACTATAACATAATGGCAATAAAGTAGAAATTTCCGTGATATGTGGTCTTAATAACAAAAATACCGCTTCGGTATGCTTGAGGCTGGTGTATCGGCAGCCTTGAGAATGCTTCGGGATGCTTCGGCATCCTTCGGCAACCTTCGGTACGCTGCCGGCGCCGAGGCAACACTCGGGGGATAGTTTGCCCTGCGGGGCGTCATCCTTAAGGACGCTTCGTCATCCCTAAGAACGTTGCAGCATGCCAAAGCATAATTGCCGATAGTGTGCGCTTGCATGTAGGATGCCGAAGGATCCTTTTCCTTGCCGATGCCGATAATGGGCGCCGGGCCTAATTCTACGAGCGCACATAATATACGTAAGATAGGACGCCGCGCCCCCGGGCTCGGTGGAGCGACGGTCCTTCGTAAGCTGGCTGATAGCAGCTGGTTGTGATTGGCTATTACAGGGGCTTATGTCCAGCGGTGGGCTGCTAAGTATAATTAAAATGATAATGAGGATGATGACACATTTATACCCCTGCTGATTAGAATAACAAAATATTGCTAACAGGGAGAATGTGAGTGTACCTATTAGACAACGCGTAACGTTAAATGCGCAAAACCTCTTAATTCAAATTCAAATCATTTATCACAGATAATAAAATCCAATTTGTTAGTAATTTCATACACATCTTGAACACTAGTGTTAGTAACATACATTTAGCAAATTTTGGTAATAATTATTAATAATGTCAAAACTGCTACTAACAGTGTCAACATCATTAATAAATATAATACAATAGTCAAATCAAAATAGTCAAAAATCAAAAATGACCAAAAAATCAATAAATATATTAGGTACGCAAAATACGGGCTTGGAGGTAGAATGGTGGACTCCAGCGATATACAATACAATATACAACGTGTAACGTTAAATGCGCAAAACCTCTTAAGGGGTCATTGTACCTATTATTATAATCAACTTTTTGAAAAAATATCAGCTGTTCCCTACATTTTGACGAGTTATGAGAACATAAACAGCAGATTTTTTTTTCGCGATTTCATGTTTGGTCCCATAGTAAAAGTTGTTCATAATAATGAGTAAAATGACCCCTTAAGAGGTTTTGCGCATTTAACGTTACACGTTGTATATTGTATTGTATATCGCTGGAGTCCACCATTCTACCTCCAAGCCCGTATTTTGCGTACCTACCTACTACGTATTGTTCTTGCCAGTATGAATTCCATGCAGGGGTATGCAGAGGCAGCCTTTTAAGTATCGTCAATTCTACATCGATAAGGCTCTAAAATTACGAACATTTCCTAGAAGATTCATAAAACAGTGGTTAACGACCCAAATACGAATCAATCGCAGCATTATGCTGAGCGATGGCCGTTTTGAGTAGATGTGACGCATATTTTCCCCCAACTTGTTCTCGCGTCATGTTTACCGTAAATAAACTTGTATTCTTTCTAATCAAAAATTCTGGGACCTTACATATTAAAAGGTACCGAAGTTCTTATTGTACTAAGGGTGTTTATTTAGTTTTCATAAATATGGACCTACATAATTAAATGTTCAGCGGACTTATTTCAAGTAAGTTGTGTAGGATGTTATTAGGGACTCTTCGAAACTCTTCAATAAATCAATATTAAATTCCTAAATATATTATGTATACCCTAATTTGTAATTTTGGGCGTGTTCTACTGTCTGCTAGTAGGCACAGTCAGCAACAGACAAGATTTACGAATGAAAATATGCTTTTTGCTCAGGAGATAATAGGTAATACTTTTGAGTTTAGTACGTAGCTTAATTTTAAAAATATAATCTTAGACCAAGAGAAACAACAAATTAAGCAAATCAAGCTATTGATAAAAAAAAACCCGTTTGTTCGGGGTATCCTAGCTTAGGTACTGCGACCAACTGTGAGTGAAGGCCAGAATCTTAAATAGAAGCTCAATGATTAAAAACAGTTTGCATCATTTGAAACGCAAAAAGTATATAGAGGTTCATTAATTTAAAACAGCCTCCATCATTAGAAGGTCGATAAGTTTTTACAGGATCAGTTCAATATTTCTCAAATTAAATTACTATAGAGATTCCTTTTAAGAGCAATAATATCAGGCGCACCATGGGAAGTCAGTCCCGCTTCCACCTTTCCTGCTAATTAATATTTTAACACAGCATGAGCTATCCTCATCAAACTCATACTGAAAGATTAAATTAAACTTTAATGACGATTAAACAAAGAGCCCTACTCACAATTTCAAGTCATAACTACTCAGCTGATTACCCGTAATCAGCTGAGTAGTTAGATTTCACGGACGGCCGTTGACCCCGGTCAACAACGGCCGGGCGTCCGTTGGAATTGGAAGTGTGACATTATTTGAAAATATTTTTTATATTTTATTATGTCAACCGACCATCATCAACATCGTCTTTCTGCCCTAGTCCCATGTTACTTGGGGTTGGCGAAACACGTTTATATTTTCCATTCTCCTCTGTCAACGGTCACGCTAATTCAATTCCTTGTCTTTCATTTCATATCATCAATGAGAACCTTAACTTCCCAAGCTGTATATAAGTTCGCTTTTATACTAGAAGCTGTATATTCAGGCTGTGTGAGTCTTTGGTCAACTGGAACCACTCGAAATGGACCCACGGGAACACTCAACCCAACCACATTTTGAATAGGTCGACTGGACCCACTGGCCAATTTCTTTATTAGAACTGTCACGGAATAAACCCGAATCTTTTAATTTTATTTGTATGATTTAAAATATACCAGTATTATTCATTATGGTATTTACACTTATGCACCACACTTAATCACTAACACTAAAACTAAATAATTTTTTACTTTTGAGCACCCGAATATGGGCTAACGACCAAGTGTAATTGCGCCTTTAATCCACAATTCTACATACCTACACGTGTAGCAAAAAACTTAGATGGTGGCGCATATCTGCGCACAATGCGTATTTTATGACGATACAGCGATGGTGGGCTATTTCATCTCGCTCTGCGCTAGACCATGATGTTGTGTTTAGTTGAAAGAACATAGTACAGTACGGACGAAATAGTTGGGGAAAAAGTCTTTTCGCATTATAGTATGTATGAACTTGTAATAAAATTAAAGTAGCGTAAATCTGTAGTAGAGTAAATCTCTTTGGCTATACTATTTGTATCTGGCTGGTTTGGGTATCATTGAAAGTTTAAATTTTAAAGAATTTTCCAAAATCAAATTAGGAAAATGTGTGATTTTCATTTGGTTTTCGTGCTGTCAAGATGAGTGAATCTAATGAAGAAATTCGATACATTTTAAAATTTCACTACAAAAAAGGTAAAAATACAACGCAAGCCGCGAAAAAAATATGCGATGTTTATGGACCTAGTGCAGTGTCTGTGAGAGTAGCACAAATTTGGTTTCAGCGTTTTCAATCCGGAAATTTTGATGTCAAAGATGCACGTCGCTCTGGTCGCCTGGTTATTACGGATAAAATGGATGCCATTTTTGAAAAAGTGGAGCGAGATCGGCATATCAGTAGTTACGACGTAGCTGAAAAACTGGGAATTGACCACAAAACAGTTTTGGCACTTTTGAAAAAAAACTGGGTACACAAAAAAGCTCGATATTTGGGTACCTCATGAGCTCACTGAAAGAAACCTAATGAACCGTGTACTCATTTGTGATTATTTATTACGACGTAATGAAACCGAACCATTTTTGAAGAAGCTGATATCTGGTGATGAAAAGTGGATCACGTACGACAAGAACGTGCGAAAAAGGTCGTGGTCAAATGCCGGTCAGGCTTCACAGACTGTGGCGAAACCTGGGTTAATT
Organism: Tiliacea citrago; assembly: GCA_963921375.1. Classification (NCBI taxonomy): domain Eukaryota; kingdom Metazoa; phylum Arthropoda; class Insecta; order Lepidoptera; family Noctuidae; genus Tiliacea; species Tiliacea citrago. The sequence goes on along the minus strand of OY992797.1, from coordinate 20,965,165 downwards.
CGCAACAAGGTGATGCTGTGTGTGTGGTGGGATTGGAAGGGCATTATTCATTATGAGCTGTTACCACCAGGCAGGACCATCGATTCTGAACTCTACTGCGAATAACTGATGAGATTAAAGCAAGAAGTGGAGAGAAAACGGCCGGAATTAATCTACAGAAGGGGTGTGGTTTTTCATTATGATAACGCTAGACCTCACACATCTTTAGCCACTCAAATTAAGAGAGTTTGGCTGGGAGGTGTTAATGCATCCGCCGTATAGTCCTGACCTTGCACCTTCAGATTTCCACCTGTTTTGGTCTCTTTCCAAATTCTTTAGGCAGTGTCAGGTTAACAACACGAGAGGACTGCCAAAACCACTTGTCGCGGTATTTTGATCAGAATTCCCAAAATTTCTATAGCAATGGGATCATGTCCCTACCTACAAAATGGCAAAAAGTTATCGAACAAAATGCTACCTACATACTTTAGTTAAATATAAATAAACTATATTAAAAAATGTTTTGAATTTTCTTAAAAAATGCGAAGAAACTTTTTCCCCAACCTATTATATCTTGGCGAGTCTGAACATATGCACTACAAACTTTCGCGTATGTTTTCTCGCTCTCACTTACTTCATATCACCATTTGGTTCCTAAAAAATGTTACTGCACAGTCTTCTGCGTGGAGTTCGGACTCGCCAAGATACTCGTATTTCTGCCGTATGTCCTGTCAATCAATCAACTCAGCCTATTGCAGTCCACTGCTGGAGACAGGCCTCTCCCAGGCTGCGCCACAACACCCTGTCCTCCGCCTTCCGCATCCAGTCTGACCCAGCCACCTTCTTAAGGTCGTCGGTCCATCTAGCTGGGGGGCGTCCCACACTACGCTTGCCGATACGCGGTTTCCACTCCAGGACTCGTTTGCTTCATCGGCCATCAGTCCTTCGACAAACACGGCCAGCCCACTGCCACTTCAGTTTGCTTACTCTGCAAGCTATGTCGGTAACTCCGGTTCTTTTCCGGATAATTTCATTCCTGATCTTATCCTTCAAAGAGACTCCAAGCATAGCCCGCTCCATAGCACGCTGGGTGACCTTGAATTTGTGGACCAGCCTGACTGTCAGTGTCCACGTTTCGGCACCGTATGTCATGACGGGCAGGACGCACTGGTTAAAGACCTTAGTCTTCAGACATTGCGGGAAAGGCGACGAGAAGACTTGTTGCAGTTTTCCAAATGCCGCTCAACCCAACTGGATCCTTCTGTCGGCTTCTTACGTACTGTAGTTTAGAATAAATAGTTAATCGGTAATTCTTGGCAGGCACCCTTGGATTTAGTTTTTTTTATCATTCGCTTGCGTCGCCGCCGTTGTCGTATTCGCACGTTATGTATGTATGGTGAAACCAAAATAGTTATTTATTTTATTTTATACCTAAGTAAAGTTATTGTAAATTATTATTAGTGTATTGTGTATATTATACCTGTTTTACTTTATTTTCAGGAAAATATGCCATTTAAAGTTATAGAAACCATGGAGAAAGGGAAAAACAGGCTTTTCATTGTACCAAGTTTGTGGGAATCAAAAGGCGGGTTAAGATAACCAAGAAGGCGATTAGATGACAACCAATTAGTACAAGATGTGTACTGAATCGTAAATTATTTTACCGTCTTACGCATCGTGCATTCTGCACACACAGCATGTGTACCTATTGCAAATAATACGTAAAAATATATTTTAATAAATTAGTGTTTAACGAACATTCAAAGCGGTCGGTTTTATTTCATTATCCCAATAAAATCGCTCCATTATCATATTACTAAGTGTAAGGATCAGTGTACCTCAAATTGCTGTGTTAAAGGCTATCATTATCTATTTATTTATTAGGGACCAAAAAAACAGTTACATGCTAAAAATACAAAGAAATACTTAAACTAAGATATAACAAACATGTAACCCACACCATTGTCCACGATTCAACTAAAGGTTAAAAGTGCTAAAGAAGTGTAAAAAAGAAAAAGAAAAATAAAACAATATATAGTCACTTCCACAATATTGCTGTGATACTTAATTACTTAGCTTAGCTTAATTTAACTAAAATACTCGCTAAACAAAATATCCAGAGCCATTTTCCTCAATGATTGCTTGGATAGACAAAATATATCCAGTTCATTAAAATGTGTGTTGAAGGCGTCGAAGAGGTGCACGTTCCCCAGCGTAAGTCCTGCATATGTCTGTATGGAATAGTTGAGGGACGCGCACCCCCCTACGAATAACACTTCTGGGTACCTTGTAACACAATTTGTTTGTTAGTTCAATACAGTCAAACTTGTTATTGCATATGCCGTGCAGTGTCATGACATCAAGCAACAGCCACCTAGATCCCAAATCCGGTAGGCCATATCGTCTCAATAGCTGCACGTAAGGAACCTTTGATTGGAAGCACTTATAGTTCATAGACCGTAAGAACTTCTTCTGTACCCTTTCAATTCTTGTACCGTATTTGTCGTAGAAAGGGTTCCAGATCGGGACGGCGTATTCCAACTGGGATCGCACCAAAGTCTTATAAAGCAGTAAGAACGTAGAGGACCGCACAAAGTCACGTGACGATCTCATGAGGAAACCACACATCTGATACGCCTTGTTTACTATAGTGTCAACGTGTTTGTCGAAGTGCAAACTAGCATCCAGTGCGACACCTAAGTCTCGAACAAAACTAACTACATTTAGGTGTTCGTTATTAATTGAATAATTAAAATGTATTATAATTCTCTTTTTGGTAAATGAGATGGCATGACATTTTGGTAGACTGAGAAAGAGCTTATTGTTGCTGCAGTATGTATATAATCTATCTAGGTCCATTTGAAGAAGTAGACAGTCTTGTATACTCTTGCAAGATCGGTAAATTTTTATATCATCCGCATACATTAAAAACTTCGAGTTGATAAAACATTGTTTAATATCATTAATAAACATAATGAAGAGAAGAGGGCCTAAAATGGATCCCTGTGGTACGCCGGATGTAACAACTATAGGGTCTGACTCGTAACCATTAACAACAATTTTTTGGGACCTGTTATAAATATATAAAAGAAACCATCTAAGCAAATTACCACGTATTCCATTGAAGGCTATTTTTTCTAAAAGCAATGTTTGATCCACCATAAGGTGGATCATACATTGCTTTTAGAAAAAATAAAGAAAAAGCCTTCTGAAAGTCCGTGTACACAGCGTCCACTTGAACTTTTTGATCCACTTTTTCAAATAAGTAGTTGGTAAATACTAACAGATTAGTTGCGGTTAAACGACGTTTGACAAAACCGTGCTGCTCGGGTAAAATAAGCTGATGAATGTGGGGGTATCTTCATAATATACACACACACACACACACACACACACACATCACACACATCTCTTTGTCTACTTTCCTGTCGCAGGTATGCTGGAAGAGATTTCTTTAGAAATAAGCATCACCTTTGTACGTATGTTTCTGTTCCTTTTTTTGTGTGTGTACATAAACTGTTAAATAAATAAATAATTATGATGAAGCAGTTAATGAATAAGATATCATGGTTTATAAATAACACAGTTTAATGATTTTGCTACGGAACCTCTTCGTCGGACGTCAATAGAATTGACGCTTGACTTAGACTGAGTAGGTTGTCCGATTTATTAATAATTCTCTATCTTCATCAATAAAATAATGATTGTTCACTATCATTACTATTATTTAGTTGGTAATTTGTAATAATATTCAAATATTCCCTTTCAATCCTTCTCTTTTTTTTGTCTTATTATGCAATTGATCACAATGAAAACATTAATTAGAAGACTAAAGCTGTACTATAGCTGTCACACAGACAGAAGTCATAAGACCACAGTATTTACAAGAGTGTACAATTACGCCATAAACATAAGTTTGAGAATGGAGTTGGCATATACTATTGTACAGAAACAAGTATCAAGTGATAGCATAATGACACTTAGAGCTGTAATAAGTAAGTAATCACATGCAAAGTACAGCCTGTATACAGCTATAACTATAAAACCTGATTGAAGTGTCACAAAATACTTAAGGTTGTATAGTAGAGTTTAAATATTCTGTTTAAGCAGCCTAAGCTTACGCGGATTGCTTAATAAACATTTGATACAGTTTGAGCTGTGTAATAACTCATAAATCACTCTTACAAAGACAAAATAATTTTTTGACACTCTTGTACGTCTCTAAAAGAAATCTAAGTTCTAAATAGGCTGGTATATTGATGTTAAAAACGCTTGCATGCTGCTTTTTTAACCTTAGCTCACACACTCACTTATTTTTTTAGGTAAACATACTTTTACGATGTTTGTAAATATGTGAGCACCATGTATATGTCAAATAATGAAATTAACTGTCATTGCTTAATTTTTAATTATTTTTACCAATTGTGGTATAGTAATTTTGTTCTAGGTGCATCGTCTTCATATTTTAAACAATACAAAATATTGTGAAACATTTTAAAAGAGTTACGGTGGAGTTTCTTGCCCATTATTCTCCTTACGAAACTAGCTTTTGGAACGGGCGACTAGAAACCATTCTATTTTTTTTGTAAATTTTGATGTTCATAACTGACTTGTATGTGCCTATTTTAAATAAATAATTTGACTTCGACTTTTAGAGATATATTATAACAATAGTCACCATTCTCATTTAAATCAGTATCCTACATGATACTTGGGAATTGGTAGTCAAAAGAACTCCCATTCAAATAATTTCAGATAATATCAAGATTGACGAGGTCGATTGTACACTGAAATAAAGTTTTACATGTTTTGCTTTTTAATGTCAGTTCTCAATGAGAGTTTTCATAAAAATAAAATAATCCCTGTAAAGCTGTCTTTTGTCGAGTGGTGTATTATTGTTTTCATTAAATGCTGTCGTATTTACTAGTTTATTTTTTTGCTTTCCATAGGTATTATTTTCAGCAGTGTTTCGTTTGTGTAAAAGAGTTGCTATTTTTATTGTGACGTTTAATAATGAATCTGCAAAGATTTTTTATCTAAATGTTATGAAAATGAAATGTTTTTCTCGTGTCAGTGACTTAAGTGATAATAATTCATACATATACAGATAACAAAAAGGTAATAAACTGAATTTTGTGATAATCAAAAGCCGACGGTAGGTAAGTATATGTGTGCATAAATTGTGTGTGCAACATGGTTTCAACAGGTTGCAGCAACAATGTTACAAATCTTTTGTCTATCATGAATACCAGAATTTATTCACGGGCCATAACATCCTGATGTCATAACTCATTGTGATAATACACAGACTTGAGGAAACGTGACACGAAATATTAGATTACCTCTGAAAAAAATCAGTCAACAGAAAATCAAATCATGTGTAGCGATCGAATTAAGATTTGTACAAAAACTGACGTGATTTTATAAACATGAATCAAGTTCATGATAACAAGAGTGCAGATGACAAAGATGTATTAAAGATTGGTCGAGATAATACCCCTTGATGTCGCAAGAATGAAAAGATAACATCAATCACAAATCGGAAGCAAGGCATTTATGATGCGATGTTAGTGTTAGGGATTGTCCAGTGAAAAACGTTTCCTACCCACACCTCATTAAAATTGACTGAAGGAAAACGCAATTGGGTTAAATTTCCTCGATATAATTTCATTCCGAAAAGACCACTGGTTTTGTTTTTTAAATTCTGTAATTCTAAAATCCTATGTAACTTCATTGAAAATTGTGTGTATTATTAGGTAATCGAAAACTGACTGAAAATATTTTTTCCTTACCCATACTCGGAAAGTAGTGTTTGTTTTAACCGAGTAGCGGGCGAAAGACACTGCTCCCCACCTTTGGGCGGGAAAGACTCATAGTAATTGCTTCCCACTCTAGGGCGGGAATGGCTACGAAAATTTTTAAATAACTAAGAAAAAAATCAATACAAAAAAAAACTGGTGCTGTGTTGTGAGTATATAAACAGCCAGTGTGAATTAAAAAAAATACCAATTAGGTGGGACGGCCCGCGGCGGTTACTCGGTGTGTTACAAATTTAAAATTAAAAAAAAGACTAAGTAATAGTAGTAAGTAGTAGTAGTGTATTTGTGATCTGTGCGAGTCCCAATAAATGATTTCCTTTAAGTATATAATTTGGCAGAATACTAACTCTGTAAGCTGTACCTAATATTCGAAATCTGGGTTATAAGACTAATATTTGATTAAAAATGAGTTCAAGCGATTCTGAAATATTGACTCCAGATTCGGTTAAAGAAGAGGCAAATACCTTTGATAATCTTTTACCAGAAATTTCAAAGGAATAGTAGATTGTTATACAAGGATCGAAAGGAATCGATTCCATAATATAAAAAATATTTTAGAGAAACTCATATTCCTACTCGGGCTATAGCCGCCGTCGCTACGCTCGGGCGTCTAAATACCTCGTATTGGAATTGATTCCTTTGTAAATAAAACATGTATGAAGGCGTGTTTGGGTACGGTCAAGCTAATTGGGTCAAGTTTAATTTTGGAATTTTTATTGTCATTTTTGTCATATTAGGACGTGAAAATACCTACCTCCTAAGATTCCATAAGAGATTTCCAAAGATATGATGAGTACTTTAGCTACCGTTTTTCGAGATTTTTAAGTGAAATCTTGTGTGATCTTGAGTGACTTTAGTTTTATTTTTGCAAGCTTTAGTTTTATTTTTTGTTTTGTTTAATACAGTATGTGTATTTTACTATTCTTGGATCAGTACTATGGAATCATAATTCACAAACATCACACTATCTTAGAAGTAAATCACCCATGAAATTGTCATTTAAGTGCAAGAGTGATAAGTGATAACCCTTGCTTATGTACGTCTATCAATAAAATTGCGTGATTGCAGAATACCTACATGTATAGGTATATAATGCCATAATCAGTCGATAATATTCCTACTGCTGGCTCACAGGCCTCCTCTAGGTGAGAGGGAGTGGACCGTAATCCACCATGCGGGCCCAGTGCGGGTTGGGAGATGTCTTCGAATTTTTGGTTCTGATCGTAAGTGGCAGCCATACCACTGGGTCACCGCTGCAGGTATATATGCAGACGTTTAATGTTCTGAAGTGCTCTCTGTATCCAACATTCAAAGACACGTGTTGGAACTAAAGTTCAACCTTCTTCCCTGCCAAAGTATTTTCTGAAGAACAGATATTTCATTGGAAATTTTGAGCATCACCAGCGAAAAAGAGGCCAGTTATTTCCCAATGGGGGTATAGTTACAGGCAAAGAGATTAAGTCTACTTGCTTCATCATCAGCTTCCTTCCCTTGTTCCATATTACTTTGGATTGGCGCGGCTTCTTCCATTTTCCGCATCTACTGTCTACTAGTTTACTTCCTTGCTAGTAAAAAACTACACCAGTATTTAAGCCTTGCGTGGTGGGATGAGGGGCTCGTGGCTAAATGTTAATAGCCGCAAGGGTCGATCTAAGGTTCAGACCAGGCAGCCTAAATCAAATTTCCCCATGCTCCCCGCCACTCCGTTATGTGCTAAGCGCTAACACATCAGTAATAAAGTTGAATATCGCGTGCGCTCTTTAATCGTGTTCGAGCACGAAACTAAATAGCGTAAGTCTCAATTCTTATTTCGTTTATAACTAAAGTAATAATTGATCTAGAGAAAATATCTGGTTGCTGGATAATGAACTATATTTTCTTGCTGTGAATATTTATTTTGGACATTAAAGCCGAATTCTTGTTTGTTTTTATAATTATCCTTAAAAAGACATGATTTTCGAATAAAAATGTATCGAGCCAAAATATTACAATTACGTAACTGTCTTCAACATGGAAAGAAAAAGATCCAATAAATCATATACTAACGTTTCATTTTGATTGTATCTGTGACTATTTCAGAATATTAATGCAAATTAACATAAAAATAGGGAGCCTCCTCTTGCTGAGATCAATCCGTGGATGGGTGACCATCCAATTCATAACCGAGACCCCTCCGTGTCTCGGAACGCACGTTAAACCGCTGGTGCCGGCTGTCATTTGTAGATCTTTGACCGTCGTAACGGGTCTTCAGAAACCCGATAGTCTGACAACCGATCTTACCAAGGGGTATCGTATTACCCAGTAACTGGGTTGTGGAGGTCAGATAAGCAGTCGCTCCATATAAAAAACTGTTATTCAGCTACATCCGGTTAGACTGGAAGCCGACTCCATCATAGTTGGGAAAAGGCTAGGCACATGATGATTTAAGCCTAGCGTTGGTGATTGACTAGTTAAGAAGTATTGAAGTAAGAAAATACTCTGACTGGGAGACCTTTGATTCTAAACAACTTCACTCGAAGAACAAATGTAAGTACATAATTAGCACAATTTCCTTCCAACAATAATAAATTCTAACTACAGATGCTTTGTTGAGAGAGGAACTAAGGAAGCCGATGCATTGTGTTCCACAGTGCAAACACTGTGAATAGTTCAAGGACGAGTTGAGAACGTTTGCACACACCCTTGTGGAGTACTCTTGACATCTAGAGGTACTTTACTTGCGGCTACTTTAAAAAAGCTGAGATTTTAAAAGAAGGTTGAGATGTAAACAGAAGATAGTAAATTAATGTTTTTTTATTTATGATAAAGGAAATTTTTAATAGTAGTAAGAATGAAGATGCGAGTTGGACTCGCGCTCGATCCGTACTATTATCTATAAAAACATCAAAAAAAAAACACGTTTGTTGTATGGGAGCCCCCTTAAATATTCGTTTTATTTTAATTTAACTAATCATTCATAAAGTGAATATATAACTTTCTTTTCTTTAAAAAAGGTTGCCCCACACTAGGAATTTCTCCTGTATCGTGGGTGCGTTTACAAACATTTAAACTCACATACACAAACAGCCAGACCCGGAACAACTACTTGTAGGTCATACAAAATATTTGTTCCGTGCGGGAATCGAACCCGCGACACGCAGCGCAGCAGTCAATCGCTTAACCACTGCGCCAACCATGCCGTCGCAACTGAATGTGCTGTGAATATTTCAAGCGTCTACCTGTTGCCGTTAACAATATCGAGCAAAAACGAGCAAAAAAATTACGTTTGATGTATGGGAGCCCCCTTAAATATTTATTTTATTCTGTTTTTTAGTATTTGTTGTTATAACGGCAACAGAAATACATCATCTGTGAAAATTTCAACTGTCTATCACGGTTCATGAGATACAGCCTGGTGACAGACAGACAGACGGCGGAGCCTTAGTAATAAAGGTACCCGCGATACCCTTTGGGTACGGAACCCAAAAAACTGGAGTGACATCTAGGTTACCACTATCAGAATATTTTAAAATGCTCTGTGGTAACGACAACCGGGTTGGATAAAGGCAGCGCAGGACCGACCATTGAGGCGATTTTTGGGGAGGCCTATGAAAACGACTTTTGGATGAAAGATGATGATAATCTACGGAATGCTTTAAAAACTCTTAGGTATCCAAATATAGATTCAGCATGTTCATGGCCTCTTTATAAGTTCATAACATTTCACTGTTTTTAAAACAACTGTAAACCGCTATCTAATCGGCATTAGAATGATACTCGTGCTACAATGAGATAAAAATGTGTGATAAACCTGAAACACACCACAAACAAAATGCCGTTACAGAAATGAACCGACAAAAGTCAAGCGGACGAAGAAAAATACGCAAAAATTTACTTAAGAATAAAACTCAAGCATTTACATTGAGTTTTAATTTTCGTATCTTTCACAGTTTGTACAAAATATTGGACTTTTAATGTAATGTCTACTTAGACTTCCTATTTTCCGTGACCCTGAGAAAGAAAGGTATGTAAGCTAGCAGAAAGAAAAGTAAGTATACCTACCTAAACAGGAGTGCATACAGGTACATAGATCGGACGATAGGATGTGAAACCACTGGAAATCGAACTCACGACTTCCCGTTTACAAGCCTTTGAACTACACACACAGAATATTAGGAATGGACGTAATACATTGGTCCATCTTTAAATCACTCAGTGTGCCTTTGACTTGTTTGAGGATTGCACTTTGATTAAAAGTATTCCTTTGAAATATCATGAGAGGAAGACGCAGCGCCGTGGTCCCGTAATTTAAGTTTCGGTCTATGTGTGCGTTTTAGGTGTCAATAAGACAGATAGATAGAATTCAGTCCGACAGTCAGTAAAGTTCTGTCAGAAGACAGTATTTGTGTAGTAACATAATTATGCATTACACCTACTATATATTTTAATCTTCGCATAAGAATTAAGGCTCCTGCAGACAAACGCGACACTAGTAGCACAATTTTTATGAAAACGCGATGCCTATCACGCTCCCGATATCACGCCAGTTTGTATGGGCTTTTAATAGTAGCCCAATGAATATTGATTCTCTTTTGTTATCACCCCTCATCACCTAAATATCCCGTAGGTGTCATATGAGGCCACAGCAGCATAACATTACATTATGAATTACTTCCAATTCTACGATTGATTTGACAAAATGCTGAACGTCATAACATAAACCAAAAATAGCTCATTTGATCATTCATCCTTCAAAATAAATATGTGTTTTTATTCATCATCATCATTTCAGCCGAAAGACGTCCACTGCTGGACATAGGCCTCACCCAAGCCAGACCCAAGGTCATCGGTCCACCTTGTCCTCCTACAAAACCTGCCAGTGCTACGTCTAAATAGGTGTTATTACTGGGATGTAATTACTGTCGATTGCGCTTTAACGTGTTACCTATATCTTGTAAAAAAAATGGCAATAGGCTCGCCCCTATTACATGGGACTTAAACATAACTGGTGAAAAGCGGGTGTACTATAGCTACACCTCTGGCTAACCCTTCGGGGATTACAGCCGTGATGTTATGTTAAAAAATATAAAGAGGATGTTTCCATTCAACGTGGCAATGCTGCCAGTCTTCTGGGCACGTTTCCGGATGACAGTGATGCGGACGAGTACTTCGACGCTTAAGTGGCTTTTTTGTTGTAATTTATTATTTTTATGTCGTCCTTTTTCTTTTTTCGTTAAAGAGTATGTTGCAACATTAGTTCCATACGTTTGTCACAAAATGAGCAGAGTATAATTAACACGAAACGAACATAAGTTTGGAACTCGCTTTAATCTGTTTTCCGGAGTTACGACGTCGCGTCGGTAGTATTTGCACAAATTAGATAGTTTGCAGATAGATAATTAGTAAAGCATATACCGTTAATACATGGATATGTAGTTGTGTTATTAGTTTAATATTAAACACTTTGTAAAATTAAGCTCGTCATGCATGTCCTAGAACCAAAAATTCGAAGACGCAAGATGTGACATCTACCAACCCGCCATGAGCCTGCGTGGTGGATTACAGCCCACTCCCTCTTACAGAGAGTAGGCCTGTGTCCTAGCAGTGGGAACATTATAGGCTGAATAAACTAAGCTTGTATTTAGAAAATGTATTTGATCGGAAAGTAGATAGGTAATTGTGATACAACAACTTGATTTTAAAACATGATTCAATTTAGAGCCTATACTACCTGAAATGGCTTAGTATGATCCTCCGTTATTTCGAAAATACTATAGCATTAATTTTGAAATAAATACATGGTAAAGTTGAGGATTAATGTTAAGTACTATGTTTGACGAATTCACGATTCCATATAATTTTCTTAATAGAAAAAAAATCCAAAGTTACCTCCAAACCGAACAATAAACCGCTGGTATTCAAAAAATACTTCAAATTAGATATCGAATGTTATTCACCGTAAAAAGAAATAAACTAAACTATCGGTGTCTTGGAGTCTTCTCCCTGCCACCCTGTCTCGCTTGCTCGCGTGACCGCCAGCAGGAGTGTGCGAGCGAGATAAAGAGTGAGGTGGCGCTGAGGTAGGACTAACTAAAAATGATTACAAATTTGGTTTAGTAAGCACCGATCAAATAAAATACCTCATCTAGTTATTATGTGTACTTACTTACGTACCTACATTATATAAAAAAAAGTAAAACCAATGTAGACCTTCATGATTTATTCAGAGGGTCAATTTGGTTTGCGGTTTGAATTCAGAGCCTTCTTGAAAAATAAATTGAATTTGAGCTCATCAAATATTTTTGTTAACCGCCTGAACCCTTGTTAGCTTGTTTATAAAACCTTCTAGGATTGACAGGTAATAAGTGAACTTAGGCATTAGTTAGGAGGTTTAGAATATTATTGAGCTTAAATCCCATGAAATAAATAGGGGACAATCTATTGCTACCGACAAAAAATACCGTAACTCAATAAGTCCAACCCGGATATCGAACTCCAGACCCTACACGCAACAGTCGCTCTTGGAACGACTACGCGAAAACTGACCACAATACTTCACAAAAACGGCTTGAGGGATTCAAATAAACACTTAAATAATTCCAACCCAAAAACTTCTGGATAAACCTTCAGTCAGGGAAATTTGTTATTACGCAAATTGACACCCTACGTCAATAATTTGCCGTGTGGCGTGTGGCTTTCGTCAGTTGTATGAAATGTCATACTACTAACGAAAAAATGGCAGTCGTGATTTGAATATACGGACAATGTAAGTAGGTATACCTACCCAATTTTCTTAACAATTAATTGCCCTAACTTTACTTCCTACGTACTGGTAAAACTATATTTATGAAGGTCCTCACCGGACACGGTTGTTCCGGAAGGTTCCTGTTCAGGATAAAGCGGGAGGAAACGCCCGGGTGTCACCATTGTGTGGATCGCCCGGAGGGCACGGTGGAGCATACGGTGGAGGTCTGCCCTGCTTGGACGGAGCACCGCCGTGTCCTCACGGAGGTAATCGGCGGCGGCGATCTCTCGCGTCCGGCCCTGGTTCAGGCCATGGTTCGGAGCGAGAGTGCATGGGAGGCCGTCACCTCCTTCTGCGAAGCAGTAATGCTAGCGAAGGAGGAGGTGGAACGCGTGAGGGTGAGGCAAGGTTCGCGCCCTCGCGCCCTTAGTCGCCGCAGGAGACGTCCCGGGCGTCGGGAGTCGCAAGCCGATTTCCGGCCACCGTAGGCGCGGGCCTGCGGACGGTGAGCGATGGGTAGCTCGCCGTCCGATAAGGACCAGGCCCGGGTCGACGGTGCGTTGTGTTCCACGCGCGCCTCAAAGAGATGTCAGCACCAACTGACGGGGTCCGAAAGAGCCAATGCCTGCCAGGGTTGCGAGTTTGTCCGAAAGGGATATCGTGGCCCTGGCACACAGGCAACGGAAGGAACACGGGTGGGTTTTAGTCAGTAAAAGTCTGCCACGCCCTCCCGCTCCGCCCAGAGCGGGAGAAGTTATTTGATAATTTCCCACCCTAAAAAAAAAAAAGTGTTCTACGAATCGGATTGCAGCAGGAACTTAATAGAGAGTAGTTGAAAACTGACTCTTATGTGCATGACTTAAGGGATATACAAATCAAACTCCTTCAAGGAATCAACTCTGAAGCACGCAATATGTTTGCGCATCATCTAAGTATGCTCCTCGCATTTTCTCTGACACGGTGGCCTTATAGTTGGGTATTCTATATATTCACAGACATATTGTGCTTATTTTGTTGCAACAGCACCTGGAGTACTGATGACCCAATGATGACGTCTCCTACATCTCGTAGACTGTGGATTCGAACCCAGACAGGCCCTTTACTTTGTGTAATTTAATTCATCACCACTGCTCTCAAAACGGTGAGAAAACGGCATGTTCCAGAACCAAAAATTCGAAGACATGTGACGTCGACCAACCCGCAATGGGCCCGTGTGGTGGATTTTGGCCCACTCCCTCTCACAAAGAGAAGGCCTGTGTTCCAGCCGTGGGTATCGGTTAAGGCTAATCATGCAACTGGTTTGTTCTGATAAAAACAGTCATCACGATAATGGAGATGCTCAGAGCATGGTTAAGGGTCGGGTAAACGCCGTTGACCGTGGCCATGTAGCGGCATCAACACCGCCACATGCGAACTACGCGTCACACAGACGTCACGCAAATCCTGCATCGCGCAAGCAGAGTTTACCGCGCAGCTAGCACAACGTCCCGACATCAACCGGCGGGCAGTTGCCCACCAGACACAACACCCGTCTGATCGGAGTATACGGAGTATAAATGCGCGTTGCGCTCACGCCGCATTGCTGTTCGTTTTCAAAGGGAATATTTATTTTTAGTACGAAAATATGAATATTTGAAAAAAATCACAGATATAATTATTATAGATAATAAAATAGTCTCTTTATACAAAAATCATGAAAATATCAAAAGTAGTTTAAATGAAATGAAAACGTTTGAAATGAAATGAAATCGTTTATTCTGTAAATAGGATATCGGAATCACTTTTACACGTCATATTAAAAAGTAAAAATAAGCTAGATGTAGTCGACATTTCCTATCTGACTACCCCTGAGATGAAATGGCGAAACAAACTCAGGGGTCAAAGGCTCTTTTAAAGTCCAGACATAATCTTGGTCAGATCATGTGAGGACCATGTAGATCTGTGTCTGAAATGGTCTTTTGAGGAAAGAACCACACAAATTTGAGTGGACCTGTCCAATCAGTGCAAGCATTTGTCAGTAATCGTGCAGCTCGACTCAAGACTTAAGGAGGTCAACGACTCGACGAACAATACCAAAGAAAGTACATTTGGGTAGGCCGCAGAAAGTGCTCAAAATGCCAGACCACCATTAACACTGAGAAAAAGCAAAAAATAATAGGAAAATATTTAAAGACAAAAAAAATGACCCTCATAGTGCTCACATTCACAATAAATTAAAGCAGTAAATAAAATACTTTTCAAAGTAAACATTCATGTAATATTATATATAATGTTCTGCAATGTCAATATGTATATAAAATCATGCTTGAAAGTTATATCGTCTTTAACAGACATTACTTCTTGAAATTATTTCATAAAGTATTTTACTACAATACTTAAATATTCACTTATAGAATTGATGTGTACGCGTTCTAGTTTAACATATATTTTTACATAACTTACTTGCATTATTTGAAGGCTTAATAACAGATTTAAAAGTCACTAAAATCATATATTTGCGCATTAATGCGCAAACATAGTAGATACCCAGCTTCAGGTTGGTTACATCTGATTTTGCGCAGATAACCACAGAATTACTTTACTACGAAAGTAAAAAAATCACTTTGCTTAAGATAGTCGCAATCCCTGATAAAAACTTTAAAGATAAAATAGTAAGTATTTGTTGAGAAGTTCGGTAGTCTTTGTTTGATGTTTTCGTTCAGGAATAATCTGCATAATAATGACGTAAAGGTGTCATGTGTTAAGTCAATTAAAAGCTAGTGATTTTATTTATTGTCATATTTATCTTAATGGCAGAAAAATATTCCGTTTACCGATAAAAGTCTTCAAGCAATTGGCAATTATATAACAGACACAAATCTCATAAGCATAGCCAGTACGCACATTAGCATAATTTATAGTATTATATAAGCAGGCTTGTCTTAAACAAAAAAATCGCCAAAATATAGTTTGTGGTAGCGGAAAAAATATTTATGTTATTCTTGAATATATTTCTCAGAACTTAGTTGTTACCAAAACACGTTTAGAAAAAAAAATCTCGATACAAATTAACGGTAAACTAACCTTTTACTTTGAGTTTCAATCCAAAATATATGAATTCAATATCAACGTACGGTTGGTATTTAATTAATAACAAGAACGTCTTATTTGTATGCAGAACTTGGTTGTTTTTTATTTTCGATTACTCAACTCATTTTTGAGTAAATAGATAATTGCTTCATATTTTGCAATAAATTACAAGCGTTGTGTCATCTCGCTTCTCTTTCTTTTGTATGAAGTCTGACAGTGACCGTGATTTAGCTGTTGTCAGTGTCTTAATAGGTTCATGCAGGCCCTACCAACTATTGTTTACAAATCGCGTCAATCGCTCAGCTACTGCGCAAATAGACCCATCAAACATTCTACTTCAGATATTGCAGAAAATGTTATACGTGATCTAATTTATATCAGTCTGCTATTTCATTGATGCGAACTACTAAGGTTGGCTACGAAAAGAAATCGTTTAGTGCATTTCCTCGACTTAATCGCAAGATTCCGATGTTGACAATTTGTAGTCCTTATAAGGACAAGCGGTGTTACCTAAAAATAATTTTAGTGGGGATTGTGGCTAATTAATAACTCATAACAGCCGCACGGGTCAATCGATCAGGTTAAGCTACGCTTGCCACGGTTAGTCCGTGGGTGGATGACCATCTTTACATACCAAGACTCCGCCGTGCCTCGGGAAGCAAGTTAAGCATTTGGTCCCGGCTGTCATTTGTATATCTTTGACAGTTGTTATGGATCGTCAGAAGCCTGAAAGTCTGACAACCAGTCTTACCAAGAGGTATGAGATAGGCAGTTGGGTAGGGCAGGTATTCAGCTGCATCCGGTTAGACTGGATGCTGACCCCAACATAGTTGGGAAAAGCTAGGTAGATGATGACCTAGGAATAATCTTAGTTACATGTTGGTCTCTCATCCACGAGGTATTTTAAGCACAGCAGCCGATCTATACTAAAAAAATCTTACTGTGAAAACTTAGGTGACGCTTAGATCAGCTTAAAATGAGCTGATAATAGTGTCAATCCCTAGTATCAGGTGGTTTCTCCCAACACTGTCCACACAGAAAAACGAAATTGGGTCGCCTCGAACATTTTTGACGAAAATAAAAGAGTTTGATGTTCGTCAGTGGTACGCACGTGCGAATAAAGTATACGATGTTCGTGTTCTCCATGTTCTTGTCCGTTCGTGCATAAACGATTACCTCATCAACTTTTGTTTACATACATATTTGAACTAGTTAGGTTGTTTATCTGCAAAGACAAACAAGTCTGCAAATGCTTGCATGAAAATAAAGGATGGCGTCCGATTACTAAAGATCACGGACGTCCATAGACTTCAACTATTATAGATTATCCCCAGCAGTCATGGGTGATTCGGACTGAACATGGTGATCATGGTAGACTAATTACGTACCTAATATTAATGACGTAATTTTCCCACTAGAGATTTGGTGTAGGAATATTTTTAAAACATAGGAGAAATAATATTAAGAAGACTTAAATTTAGAAAATAAACTATGTAAATACTCGTAGCTTTAGTCAAAATTTATATGTAGGTATGTATAATTATAAACATCGTTAGTTTATAATCAATCTAGCAAAGTTATAAAGTATCGAAAAATTGTGAACTGCAACAAACTATTTACAATTTACCGCATTATGTTTTTCGATAGTTTACGAGTATTATCTATCCATGGCAAACCGAAAATTTTGGAACTGGCATCATATTTTTATGCATTGAAAGCACCTTGCGCTTGTACTAAATAGCCAAGTAACTGCGACCAACTTGGAAGAAGCGCTCGCTCAGCTCGCTCGTGGTTGGTCACAGTTCTACCTAACCCACTTGGTCGTGTCGCTCTGGCTTTGTTACTGCGACCTATTTGGCTAACCTCGTTCACAATTTGTCATTGATAGAATAAACTACCAAAAATGAATGTGTTGTATTGTAACAGTTCACAGTTTTTCGATATTATATAATCTCGCTAGACAGATTATAAACAATGCTGCTCACAATCTTACGGTGACATAATATACGTGGACCTTGTGACTCCATTTTCCATGTTAGGCTACCTTACTTGAGTCATATTTCGGTCAGCAAGTTAGCACAATTCCGGTTGGTTTCATTTGATGGCATTATTACTTAGGGAATGGAACCTCAAGGTCCGAAGCTAATGTCCCGTGCAGGACAGACTGAATAGAACTAGATGATGAGAAATTTCTTTGCTACGAAAAGAGATATTTTATGTTGGGAGTTTTTTTTTTAAATAGTTTTGTCTAATGTCTATTGTTACTGAGTCTAGAGGCTCATAAAATTGTAATTTATGAAAACCATAGTTATTATTAAGTACTAATAACCACAATCTTGAGAAATGAGAAGTTTTGTTAAAGATAATTGCAATGACTCCTCAAATTGCCGTCAAGTTGATATACCTAATTTTTAATTTCGAAGTTGAATTTATTTTTATTTTCATGTGTAGTTAGTTATTTATATAATATAATATGTAGTAGTTAATTGATTGAATGTAGTTTTACATTACCTATCATTATTTTTTATCTGAACTCCTATTTATTTTAAATAATTATGAATTAAAATGATAAAAAAATAGGTCATTATTACATACAAAAAGCCCGATCCACGATAGTAAAAAAAGTTAGTCATTCCAAATGTTTTTTAGATTTCAAGATAGGTCTATGAAATGATCAGTCGAGATGTTTAAATAAATCTTTAGAAACTTTTTATTAAATACAAATGATAAATAAAACCTCTCCACTTAGATAAGTCTGCTTATCTTTCTTATCTAGATCACTAGGAGATTTCGATGTCCACCGATAAAGCATCACAATACAGAGTAAAAAAAAAACTGCAAGACAAACTCCGCAGACGTGATAGGTAGGTACTGGTATCTAAATACAATAAAACGAAAAAAAAAATATTGTTTGTTTTTTGGGTCAACAATTGTAGTTGCTTGAAATATAAGTTTCAAAATCTGTTTTTTTCTGTGTGACTTTCACAGATGGGTATGCATATCCAAACACGATAAAACAATAAAAAAATCTGGTTTTCTGTTAAGATAATAAAAGATAATATTTATTTTGTAAAACATGAGTACAGTATGAAGGTCTTATAATTAATATGAGGTGGCTACATGTTTTGCCATTTATGGTGTAAAAAATTAGATGCACTAGACAAACAATACAAAAAAATACAATTTCAATATTTAAATTAAATTGAAACTACAATGTCAAAATTTAAATTTCATTCAAAATTATAATGTCAAAATATAAATTAAATCAAAATAACAATGTCAAAATTTTAATTCAGCTTGTGTAAGCCAAACTTACAGAAAAAAAAAATCAACTACTTCTTCAAGTAACTTCAATAACAGTGGTCATTGACCCCTGAAAAAAAATCATCAAATCTTTTTTCTTTGTTTTATCGTGTTTAGAAATCAATATCCATGACGCCTGCGGAGTTTCGCTAGCTAATTAAATTTGACCCTGTATTTCTATTGATATTTGAAGAGATTATTAAACTTATAATTTATTTAGTAAATTTACTACTTATCTATAAATTATTTAAGACTTTAGTTTCATGGATGGATGTTAATTTATTAAAATGATTCTTATTTCTGTAAATTATTACGTGGAACTTTCTTGAAAAATATTCAAACTAAATATTATGATCGAGCTGAAAGTTAAACTGTCAGGTGGTTAGTAGATATTCATTATGATTTATTGGCCGTTCCAAAGGCTGAAGGCGATCATTGGCTGAAGATAATTTATGAGTTTTGCTGGAAAACGGCGTACCTATAAATAAACATACGATGCCATCTTTCATACATTTTACGATCAATTTATTTTTAGTATTCGACGAAAAAAAGTTGCGTCACGTGGAAGGCAAAGGATTTAACCTGAAAATTCCTTAAGTTTAAATTAATTCCAGATATTATTCATGTTATGATGCGCATAAAAAGGAAAAAAAATAAAACTTTTCAGAACTTACCAATAAGCAGATCCGATGAAACAAAAACAAATATTTAATCACGAAACTTTTAGAACAAAACCGAAAGTCGCATGTAATTAAAAAGTTTTTTGGGCCACAAATCAGAAAAGTTTTTAAAACAAAATACTAGAGAATGTTTTGTAAATTCCCTGTTTCACTAAGTTTTCGCGCGTACGTTGCCGCTAGACGAAACGTCAAGTCGTCTTCGCGCACCAATGTTCAACGTGAGACTGGTGGTACTGTAGCTCTAGTAAGCAGTTGCCGTCCGCTGACACGATGATACGTCACGGCACTAGACTGAAAGCCCTAATTTCCCTGTTCCTAACAGGCAATGGCAATAAAATTATAGGCTCACCAAACAATAAAACAGCAACCTTTATTTAAAAATTGATTTAATTTTATTTCTAGCTGGCGAGAAAATAACGCGCGGTTTGTTTTTATTATTTAAAATTGGAATATGTTGTAAGTTTAAATTTTAAGTGTTCCATGATAATTTATGTAAAAAAAAAACTGAGAGTTAATATTTCTTTGTACCAAAAAATTAAGGTATCAAGAAGACAATGTCGTAATACCTACTTTTATCGGCGAATGTTTAGACGGATCTTATCAGTGACTTAAGATATTACTCAATAAGAAATTACACACGAGACCATACGTTGCGTTGGTGTGAAATGAAATGAAATGAAATGAAATCGTTTATTCTGTAAATAGGATATCGGAATCACTTTTACACGTCATATTAAAAAGTAAAAAATAAGCTAGATGTAGTCGACATTTCCTATCTGACTACCCGTGAGAAGAAATGGCGAAAAAAACTCAGGGGTCAAAGTCTCTTTTAAAGTCCAGACATAATCTTGGTCAGATCATGTGAGGACCATGTAGATTTGTGTCTGAAATGGTCTTTTGAGGAAAGAACCACACAATTTTGAGTGGACCTGTCCAATCAGTGCAAGCATTTGTCGTAATCGTGCAGCTCGACTCAAGACTTAAGGAGCTCAACGACTCGACGAACAATACCAAAGAAAGTACATTTGGGTAGGCCTCATAAAGTGCTCAAAATGCCAGACCACCATTAAAACTGAGAAAAAGCATAAAATAATAGGAAAATATTTAAAGAGAAAAAAAAAAAAATGACCCACATAGTGCTCACGTTCACAATAAATTAAAGCAGTAAATATAATACTTTTCAAAGTAAACATTAATGTAATATTGTATATAATATTCTGCAATGTCAATATTTATATAAAATCATGCATAATAACATTAAATGTCAAGTTTTCCAGTTTGATCACAAGGCTTGCAGAGCGAGCAGCTCAATCCCAAGCTTTTTTGTCTTCTAAATAATCAGAAATTTTATAGTACCCTTTTTTACAAAGTTTGGTTTTAATACAGCTTTTAAATCGTTTAATGGGTAAGTTTCGAATGTCAGTAGGAAGTTTGTTGTGAAAGCGTATACATTGACCCATGAACGAGTTGCCTACTCTGTGGAGGCGAGTGCGATGTGTAATACTGAGATATTGTGAGTAAATATGGGCAAGTAGTATTTAATTAGAGATTTTTTGTACATACTTTCTGCGTCAACTATTTAAAGAGGTCGGTATGTTGTGTGCAATTTAAATTGCTAATCTTTTTTTAAGGTTTGTGTATGGATTATACGACTAGGTACCGTACTGTTTTGATTCCTTCGCGACATTATTAGAATTATTTCATTTCTAATAATTATTCTTATTCTTAATAAGTGTTGTAATCCTCAGTGATGGGTAGAGGAAATCGCTGAAAACAAATTTTGCCAAAAACATTTATTTTAAGATTATTTTCGACGATTGATTATTAAGCAGGTATTTGTGACGAAAACCTTTTAAAAGGTCACTGAATTCTACTTATAGGACTTTGATGGGTTGTCAATAATTTTGCAGAGCAGACATAAACACAATTTTTAAATGTGATAAACTGCGATAATATTGTTGACTAGCTATGCCCGTGGCTTTGTTCACGCGATATGTATTTTTTTGATATTTTATGTGAATGGAAACGTGATGTTGTATTGTATTTTCGTTAGAATTTAATCCTGATCAAACCCGCTATTAACTAATAAGGATAAAAAAAAAATTGGTACTTCACTGACACACTTTTTATTTTTTAATAATAAATTGATGATGACTAGACTAAAGTGACATTTGGTGTCGACATAAAAAATAACCTAGTGATTAATCTAGTTACCTAGTGACTCCCACCAAGGACCACTGAATCATTATCTGCAGGAGAACATTAACTGTTGTCGTGTTGTCTCTGTAATATTAATTATTTTTCGTGATAAGTTTAAAAAAAGGTAAACTGCAGCTGTCATTTTGGTCTAACAAATTCAAAATCAGAGTTTAGAAATGTAGTAAGTATTTTTTTTTTTTGTTTGTCTTTGTGCGGTTTGCACATAATAGCCAGTATCATGTAAAACTAGGTAACAAGTACAAAGTTGTTTAAATAATTATGAATTGAACTCCATTGAATGCATGATAAATGATATCCCGCCCTGCTCCCCTTCCACCATCCACCATTGTTACACATTATTATTCGGCTAAACAGAAATTTTAGAAAAAAAAACAAAACTGCTAACATGACGCTTCACTTTCCCGCCAAGAAGTCCAAAATATAGTATTGCAGGCTACAGAGTTGACAGTACTGGCAACATTAATTTTTAGGGTTCCGTACCCAAAGGGTAAAACGGAAGCCCTATTACTAAGGCTCCGCCGTCTCTCTGTCTGTCTGTCTGTCCGTCTGTCATTAGGCTGTATCTCATGAACCGTGATAGTTAGACAGTTGAAATTTTCACAGATGATGTATTTCTGTTGCCGCTATAACAACAAATACTAAAAAACAGAATAAAATAAATATTTAAGCGGGCTTCCATACAACAAACGTGATTTTTTTGCCATTATTATAGATAATGGTACGGAACCCTTCGAGCGCGAGTCAGACTCGCACTTGGCCGGTTTTTTGTTTCCATAACGAAATAAACCTTTTCAATCTTTTTGCACACGTGAAGCGTTCACAAAAACATTACCCAGCAACAGCTTTTAAAAGATTATAAATCATTTTACTGCAAAGTCTACGCTCCGCTCGGATTAATTCTCGATTGACAACGCTCTGGGGGATTACATCGAATCAACAGCATTATTTCAAGATATTATGTTTGAATCAGTTCTCTCTTTTTTGTCATGAAGTCAGCGGCATTGAGGATAAGCTTGGCTTTGTTTTCGCTTGGTTAGTCATAGTCGTTGCAGTTTTTGGTTAACTTATGTAAAAACCGGATAAAGGCGAATTCTACCAAAGAGGTTTTCATCATTACCTAATATTAATCTTGGCAAAACTACTAAGTTTTTATTAAGTTTTTTAATCCTAATAATTTACATACCAGTGCAGTGAAATCGAAACAGAAATATTATTTTAATGATTAAGCAATTCATCCCATCTATGGAACCCTTCATTGTGCGTGGTCCAACACGCAGTAAGTCAGTTTTATATCTTTTTTTTCTCTATGTAGGCGCTTTTCTTTGAAGTAGGTTGTTTTTTGCCTTAGAAATTGAGACGAGATTGTGCTTTTAGTTCTACAATACAAATAAAACATCAACATGCCTGTATACGTCGAAACGGTAGACAGATGTCAATAGAACACTCACGTTTCACCAATTACGTCTTCGTCTCAAGTTAAATTAGGTGAGTAGTAGGTAGTAAACACAAAATAAGCACCAGCAGCAGTGCTATTCTGTAACCATCTCACCGTGAAAACTTAGGTGAAGTGAGCATGGAGTGAATGGTCAGTGTCATCCCACCTGATGCTAGATGGACCAAGGATTATATTTACAATCATAAACAAGATTTGAATATTTTATGCTAATTCTATTGATCATTTTGTATTATTTCAAAGCTAGTATTTATGTGTCTAAACATTACTATTTAGGGGTTTTTTTTTAATAATATAGCAAACTGAAATTCTGTCAGAAACTCAATTTTTTTTGTTATTTTTTTTTCTTACACTAGTCCTTAAACATTACTATGTTTAGACACTAATACTAGCTTTGAAAAAAGATCAATAGAATTAGCATAAAAATATTATTATAACCTCGATTGTGATTGTAAATGTAATCCTTCGTCAATCCCTAGCATCAGTGGAATGACACTGACAGCTCACTCCACGCAAAAATTCACGGTGAGATTTTTGCAGAATCGACATGCAGTTTGTGGATTTTATTTTTCAGTTTTTCGTCAAGCTAAAGAACCACTTTAGCGCGGTTAAACACAAAAACAAACAGTAATCGTTTTCCTCTCTTTTTTTTCAGTTCAAAGCAAAAGCTTTTCTGTTCAGTCAGTCCTGTCAGTGAAAGATGACCAGTTCCTTACTGAGCAGTATTTTGACCTATTTTCCTTCATGACTTATAGTTTCAGCGGGAAAGCAAACAGCTGGTAGATTATATGTTTTTATTTCAGTGTGTATCTAAGAACATTGTTCAGCTGCAATCAGGCGTAAATTGGCAGGATAAAGGACAATGAGTGTTCTGGATTTTGAACTTAAATCGTAAATTGTAAAAGATACTGGCATGATAGAAGGTAAGCCATGATAAAAATTATTTTGAAGCTTTCATAACAGTTTGGTCAAAAAGCCTGAAGAAATGTGAGAAAAAAAATAAAATGTGTGAATGTGTGATTTTTTTGTTTTTGTTTTTTATTTTTCTAAGAGTGTTTTTTAGTTTAATTTGTAATCTCCTGTCCGAGTCCCAATAAATACATTTTCTTTTTAACTATGGAGGACCACTCTGGCCAGCAGAGGTCAGAATAGTTTACATTGTATAGTTATCTCTAACATAGTATATTAGACAGAGTTACTTTTCGTGTTTGTCTGTATGACCGCTTAGATGTTCAAAACTATCAAACCATCATTAAGTTAGAATTTTAAATCTTCCGGAAGGTTTATTTCTACATAAAATACGTTTATATTTAACTGACATTATATACCTACAAATTTTTATTTCAACAATGTAGTAGTAGTTTTTGTGCAAAGGATAGTTATTAATTCAGATTTGTTACAGTTATCAGGGCAATCATAAATAGGTTTTTACTTGTATTATTTTAATAATAATATGTTATATAGATTCATTTATATTTTGTGAATGTGATAACGTTGTAGGCTTAGTAGACTGTAGATTTGTAGACCATTTTCTTTTTTGTTAAGTACCTGGTACTTGTTGACGGGCCTACACTATCCTCCCATACCTATTATCACTGTAATTTGAGAACAAAAAAACATAAAAATGTCAATGGCTCGGTTGTCTGTATACACACTGACAATAGTTCAGCGGAAAAAAGCAAAAAAAGCGAATTATTTTTAAAAGAGTGAGGGAGTTTCTTTCCGGCTCTTCTCCATAGGAAACGACCAATTGAAACCATGCACCTAGTTTCTGACGTTTCATAAGTGCATTTTGATTTTGAAGTTAGATCAATGTTTTGACATGTCGTTCTTGCACCCGTTCGAAGCTAGGGCGGGTCACTAGTAACATAATAATAATTTTATTACCAAACTACTACTGAGTGCATGACTGAATATCCCAGATAACCCTCACAAGGCTAGCTAGCTCTTCTACAAACGGGTTCACCAGATAAGTTCTTCAACCCACGACCTTATACCAATCAACACGCTGACCGCTGAACTATTGTCAGTGTATACACAGCCACCCAAGCCATTGACATTTTTATATTGTTTTGCAACTTTTATTGTTTAGTTCTTGTGAAAATATTTCTTTTGTACTTTAATGGTTTCTTTTGTTGAAAGGACTTTGGACTTTGTGGTGCATGATTTTTCTTTGATAAAATAAAAAAATCCATTATTCGGTAGTAGGTATGAGCCTTATTTAGGTGCTTGGAATATCTACAGGTTATCTATACTCCATTTGAAATAAGATTCGACGTATAAATAAACCTATTTTACTGTCCCTTCAACCGATTTTGATTTCTATTGCGTTGGTGGCATGATAAATGGCAGCTGTAATAAACAGTTGGTATTGTAACCACGTTTTTGCTTTTAATGCTATCCTTAGAAGTCAAAATCGGTTGAACGGACTGTAAAAAGGTTTGTTAAATTTTTCTTATCTTATTTTAAATGGAGTACAGGTTTCACTTGAGAAGCTATAGGTATACAATAAACTGATAAACATAATTGTAGTGCTTTGAATGTTTTTAGGGTTCCGTACGTTCGAATGAAAAACGGAAAACTTATAGGATCAATAGTGTGTGTCTGTCTGTCCGTTCATCTGTCCCAGCCAATTTGTTCCAAATCTAATAGACCGTTTAATTTAAAATTCGGTACACATTTGAATTTTCATGACCCAAATACGGAATAATTACATAAATAAATGAATTTTTAATATTTGTGTGTACAGTGTCACTTTTGGGAGGAAAAAAAAATGGTTTGTCAATTACTGTACCGTGTGTGTGACATAAGTACTTAATAATTTTTTAATAATTTTACAGCAAAAAGTTTTAAAGTTATATATGAAAATAGATGAAAAATTACCATTCCCTCCCATATTTCCAAAGCTACTAACTTTTTAAATACAGGAAATGAGTCTATATCTGTAAATTACAGGAAAACCTATACTTATAGACATAGAGGTTAGAGATTATAGAGATTTATCTCTCAATATTCTTCGTACAAACTTACATTTGAATGTATCGGAGAACATGTTTTTCAACTATAATGTTAAGTTTGTTCTTGGGATAAATTCATTCCAACTACGGAACCCTTCATTGTGCGTGGTTCGACACACACCTGAACATTTTTTTGTTTATAAATTATAATCATACCTAATTAAGTTATCGCGCACTGCCTCATTACCTAAACGAAAATACAAATTTTAATGAGGAAGTATTTTTTAACTACTGATCATTAAATCCTATTGATATTTTCTTATCACTTATCACCCAAACAAAACAGAGAAATCATCACTTCTTCTTCTGTGACCAATATTATTATCGCGAATAAATAATCAGCCGTTCCATACCATACAAACTAAGTAAATGTCTATGAACTGCTCCCAAATTACGATGGTTTTTTTACATAAGTATTAAGTATATCCTTAACATAATCTTTCCATTATTTGACATTTAAACTTCAACAAGGTGTTTACTTTTATTATTTTAATAATACATATTTTATATAGTTTATTTTTTGTGAATGTGAGAACGTTGTAGGCTAGAGATAGAATGTAGATTTGTAGCCCATTATCTATTTTGTTAAGTACCTGGTACTTGTCGATAGACCTACACAACCCTTCCATATCTTAGCACGGTCATTTGAAAATATTGTAAAAGCCAATTATTTTTAAAAGAGTAACCGTGGAGTGTCTTGCCGGCTCTTCTCCATAGGAAATGACCAATTGGAACGGTGCACCTAGCTGCAGAAACGACATAAAAAGACGTTCATAAAGAGACTTTACTTTTGAAGCTACTTTAAACCTAACAAAACTCAGTCACACAAAATGTTCGATGGGACCTAACCATTTTGGCGAACGAAAACGACAGCGCGATCTAGCGGTGCACAGTAGGGCCATCTAGTGACCTTATTGTAAAACTAACAATAATATTGCAGAATAGCTCCTCAAAATGCAGTAGAATTCTGAGGAGCTATTCTGGTCATCACGCCGAAGATCCTCAGGAGATCTTCACCAAACCAGCATAAAGTTACTACCTTTCAAATTAAAAAGGAACCATCGAAATCGGATCTCATAAGGCGGAGATTTCCACTAATCCTCTCTTTGCCCCTTTTTGGAGGAAGTACGCCTTGTATCACAAAAATCTCCGACGACAAACAAATTCTATAAAGTCGTAAAACCTGTATACTGAGTTTCGTCCAGATCGGTTGTAAAATACGACTTGAGGTTTAACAACAAACTGACAGAGGAAAGCAAATTTTTCGAGACTTCAGCAACCACGCTTCGCTCGCTCAACTATGTTAACATGTACTTTTAGTAAAGCCATAATAAGTAGGTACCCTTAAACTTTTCCAATTCAATTCGAAGTGTTTTGTTTTGATCCCTTGTAGAAATGAATACCTTGGCTAATGAATTATTTTAATTAATTAAAATAAAAAAACCATAGAGATAGCGGCCTTCCAGGGTAATAAATTTAATTGTCTTTCATAATCCCTAACAACACCATAAATAAAAGCCCACAGCTAATGGCCAGCACCTTAATTGCGTAACATGAAAGTGTGTATTTTTACCGTTTATCACAATCAGAAATATTTTGAAGGAAATTCGTAATCTATTGCCATAAATGTTTGAAAAATTCGATGCTCGACAACGTAAATAACGTAATGAATGTTGTTAAATTGTCAAAGTTACAGCCATTGTGAGTGTATTTTATTACCCCGCTGACGCTGTTTTATCACTCTGATTCGCGGTTTTACCTGCGCTCAGGTTGGGCAAAGTGTTATTGGGGTTTTCCATTTGGATTTTTTTATTAACAGCCTAGAGTTTGAAAGTCGGCGGTATGATACCCCCGCCTCCCCGTGCCTCAGAAAATACGTCAAGCCGTTGGTCCTGCGCCTGATCTCTCGCCGGTCGCGCCGAATCATATTTTGATCAAGATATAACCTGACACTGACCTGCAAATTGGAAAAAACGTAAGAAAATTTTAATTTCGCGAGCTACCTTTGCGGATTCACCTCATTCTAAAAGTGGATTGGAACATTTTTCTTTCTAATAGATTTATAGGTTGTTCCATGAACAAGGTATTAAATATTGACTACAGGCACGCATAGTGTTAGCCCTATTGATTTTGTAGTTCATACCTATTATACGGGCCTTGTCGTGAGAACTATATGAAATTGTCTGAGTCATCTTATTCACTATGTCTATTAACTATTTGATGGGTCTAGCTGCTTTCACTTTCACCTAAATGAAAACAAAAATAGGTACGACTAAATTATTGAACGACGACAAAACATAATTGAAAATTGAACAATCTGTCTAGATGTTAGTCCCGGCTTCCAGTCTAACCGGATGCATCTGAATACCAGTAGTTTACATGGAGCGACTGCCTATCTGACCACCACAACCCGTAACTGGTTAATACGATACCCTTTAGTGAGACTGGTTGTCAGACTTTCGGGCTTCTGACGACCCGTAACGACTGTCAAAGATCCACGAATGACAGTCGGGACTAACAGCTTAACGTGCTTTCCGAGGCACGGAGGAGTCTCGGTATGTAAAGATGGTCACCCATCCATGGGCCAACCCCGGCTTATCGTAGCTTAATCTGATGGATCGACCGGTGCGGCTGTTATTACTCAACCACGAGCTTAATTTAAAGTTGAACAAAACAGGTTAATTGAAAACATATTCAGCTCGTGTCAAGTATTTAGCTGCTGTATAAGTAGGTATAAGTGGCGCAATAAAATGTGTGAGACACAGTGGTTCTGATACATGCCGGCGCGCGGCGCTTGAGTCTTTGCCGACGTTACTGAATGTTGCCATTCTAGATATTATATTTATATAAACATATTATAGATAACGAAGCATTGTGTTTATTTTATTTCTTATTTTGTTTATTTTTATCTCATTTAATACTGCACTGGTTGACGTCATCACGTCAACGCCGGCTGTCGCTGAAAACCAGCGCTGGGGCTCTGTCTCGCATAGGATCGCAGCGTTATGCTGAGCGATGGCCGTTTTGCGTGAATGTGACGCATATTTTCCCTCAACTTGTTATTTCGTGTTTGTGTTTTTATTTCTTTGCGTTATGTTTACCGCAAATAAACGTTACGCAAATAAATTTTCTTTCATTCTTATACAACGAAAAAATGTGCTTATAAGATCATGTTGTCATTATTTCTATGGAAGATACCTACTGGTGGTTTTCAATCCAAACTTGACATAAAAGCGCCGCTCCACAGCTCTTCACGGCTAAGCTACGCTGCTTTGTATGAAAATGTAGGTGGGATCGTCCACGGCGACCTGCGGCCCACCACCACAACACAAACAAATGAACCGCGCAGCCAACGTGGCAAATCTCTCCGTGCATATCCTATGTAGCAGTGAATTCCATTATTACAACCCGTACGAAACAACCTGGCTCAAGCACAAATTGCATCAGTAATAATAACTGTGTGGCAAAAGAAGCATGTGTGGCGTGACTATGAAATGAGTAATAGGGTGAAACTGATGTGATAAGGCAACGATATGGTTTAAAAGAAGATGTAGTGACAAAAATTGAAAAGAGTATGCTGGAATGGTTTGGTCATGTTGAGAGGATGAATGAAAGGCGACTAACAAAAGGTATTTACAGGGCAGAAGTAAGTGGAAATGCTGGAATGTTCTTCAGAAAGGTCAGGTGCGTAGTACTCGCAACCCAGTGCGTGTATGAACAGATGTATGAACGTAAACGAGGCAAAAGCATTAAGTACGGAAAGTATAGTAGGTGGCGTTCTATACTTAGTTTCTGCCTACCCCAGAGTGAGTTTGTGTATGTATGTAATATAATAACTCACATGATTGCTATTCCAAATTCAACTGGCGTTTAACACTGGAAAACAAAACATTCCACATATTACCAGCCACTAAAGTTCCAGCTCATCACGATTATATCGATTATCCTCCTACTGCGTTGTTTACGTTACCGTGTTAGGCATCGCTCGATACCCACTAATGAAACAACTCGTTAATTTACAAGCTTGAAACAAACCCCGGTATTTGGGACGAGGCTACAATAGCTTTTGGATTAGTTGCATCTGAATACGTTTACATAGTACGTATCAGTTTGTAAGGTGGACCTATACATACGAGTATGTACTGTTGGTACATACTTAGTTTACTATCGTGTCTAAATATTAGCCGTGGGCCGATTTGTCAGGTTATAAGCTGCGTTTGGTACATGGGCGGTAAACAATTCGAATCGAGACCTGTGTGTCTTGGATAGTTTTGTGTTTCGACAAGCTTGTATTATCCGAGTTTACAATGCCCGAAAAAGCTTGATAGATGTTCATGTCGCTACCAATACCTTGTTGTAATGCATAAAGATTGTTGTTGTATAGATTTGTATCATCAATTAAACCCTTTTCCTGTCCTATGAAGCACATATGGTTCAGTTTTATTATTTATATATTGTGTCTTCTTTGTGGAAAGTCAAAGTATTTCTTTGTTCACAACATGTGTATGTACATAGATTTTGATGGCAATTTGATTAAGGTGTTGTACTTAATAATATTGCTTGCACGTACTGGAAGCCGCATCGTATGTAGCACCCCACAAGACTAACTTAGGACCTGGTGAAGGTCATAGGAATCTGCAAGATGAGGGAAGCGCAGGTTCAGTCGTTGAGACGATGCTCGGAGGCCTATAGTCAGCAGTGGACGTATTTCGGCTGATGATGATGTTGAATTTAATATTCTTTTTTAATTTTCGGTGGTTAGTAACTAACCTGGTGTCAGAGTGTTTCGCCCATGGGCCTGTGACTTGGCTTCACATGCCGTTGAGAAATATCTTCCCAGGCATGCCAGTTTCCTCACGATGTTTTGTTTCGCAGTTTTTTAAGCAAGTGTTAATAATTATAGAATACGCACATGAATCCGAAAAGTCAGAGGTGCGTGCCTTGGGTTTGAACTCGAGACTATGTGTCGATTTACTAGGCTATCACTGCTGTTGTTTAAACCAGCAGGCAAACTTAAATTAAACTTACTAGCTGATCCCATAACAATATGAATGATAATTAACATATAAAGGAGATGTTTCATTTTCGGCCATAAAGTGTACGGTAATGAAAAAAGAGGAAAAAATTCCACAAATTCAGGAAAAGTATTCTTTCCTGAATTCTCCCCTGATTACTTCGGCACAAAAAATAATAGTTTTTCAAATTATTGGCTTACTCTATTGAACATGGCGTCGTCTTACTTGCATTCTGCATTCGTCCAGAAATCATGTTACATTAAAACGTAATAATATCACGTAGAAGTTATGTATATAAATATGAAAGGCATGAATTTCTGTGCTATTAAGTTAAAATAATAAGATAGCTATCTTAGACAACTTTTTTGGCTGATTATAAGAAAGTGATCGATAAAAAAAAATATTTTATTTTTGTAGATTGTAGATTTGTAGCTATTTCTGGATGAAAAATGGCTGGCTGTCGATGGCCGTAACAACATGACAAACGTCAAACATTTTCATTTTTTATTTAGTGCCTAAAAAATATTAGTTATTATGAAAAAATACATTCTTTACTGTATTCAGGGGTTCGTTTCCCAGGTTTTCTAAAGCGTACATGTTATGGCCGGAGTACTATACAAAAATGAAACGTCTCCTTTCAATGACAATTTAATGAACCTTTGAATTGTGTTCGATAGAATAGCTGTTCCAATCACATTGTCAGGTCGACTCAGTAATAACGCTAGCTAGAATTATATACAATCTGAGTCAAACGACGTATGCTAAACGGTAAATTGGATGGTTAGACTATCATCTGCTGGTCATTGTCACCGCGCCGGTCAATTGCGTAGCACGTGGTAGTGAGGTTGAAATGATAAATGATAAATTATGATAAATGATTTCTATTTCTGTAAGTAGGTTTGTACAAACACTTTTACACGTCAATCATATGTTAAAAACTAGATGAGTTCGGAGTTTCCTATCTGACTACTCTGAGAAGAAAGGCCGTAACAAACTCAGAGGTCACAGTCTCTTTTAAAGTCCAAACATAATCTTGGTCAGATCATGTGAAGGCTATGTAGATTGGTGTCTGAAATGGTATTTTGAGGAAAGAACCACACAGATTGAACAGTGGACCTGACCAGTCAGTGCACGCATTTGTCAGTAATCGCGCAGCTCTACTCAGAACTTAAGGTGTTCAACGGCATAGTAACTACGGTACATTATTATGAGGATCAAAATTAATAAGTAATGGTGATGTTAACTTCCGGCGATTGGCTCTTTAAATAATCGTTTGGGATGGGTCTTGCGAAAGACCGGTTTGTGGCATCGTGGTCAAAGGATTAGTCATCTAGACTCTGCATTACCGAGTGCTAGGTGTCGAGTGCTTGACGTTCCGGCAGCAAGTTCTGGATGTGAAGCTGTGGCACAATCTATGTCCCACCTCTTATTCTTCCTTCTGTGTCTCAAAAAATGCAGCCATAGCGACCTCTGTGCTGCCACTGACGATGCCGTGGAAGTGGCGAAGTTTTGGGTCAACAAAATTTAATACGCTGTCATGCCATTGACATGACGATGAAAAAGAGTGGTCGAAAACGTACAGTGAAAATAAACAGCAGACGTAAAACTGAAGCTGGCTGTCGTTGAAAATCACTTATCGTTTATTTCATTAGGCTGGCTGACCATAATAAAGGGCAGACTTAAGCATAGATAGATAGATTCAGGAACTGTGAACGGCAAGCAAGTATATGAACACCAAGATGATGACTGACAGATATGAATAAAAACCTCTACCGTACACAAATAAATAAGATAAGCGTGAAAAATTATGATTATTTTCATTGCTTAGATCTTATATTAATCGATTTTTTCAATCCATGTTCAACAATGGAGTCTTTCGGAAGTTAAAGTGAATAAATCTATAGATAAACATAAAAACCATTTTGTACATCGGATCCATTAGTCATTACATCATACGAACACAGAAAAAAACAGTTCATAATAATGGCGCTAATGGTATTTGCGGTTCAGATCCGCATCGTGAATACAAACTAATTAGTAGCGAAAATAGTAATGAAACACATGCGTTGGAATTTCTGAGGATTATTTTGATTCATTGTTTGGTATGAAGACATAACAGTTGTACACGTAGTAGTACCTAATTATAATGGAAAACTATTGAACAGATGCTTAAGTTTAATCTAAAAACATTTGACTAAGACACAATGAAATATGTCCATCAACTTAGCCTATCGTAGTCCACTGCTGGACATGGGCCTCTCCCAGGCTGTACGAAAAATGGAATTTAAAACATTCCATTGTAGTTTTTACCCTAAAACGAATACTCTGCAGGTAGGTATAAAAAACCGGCCAAGTGTGAGTCGGACTCGCGCACGAAGGGTTCCGTACCATTATCTATAAAAACGACAATAAAATCACGTTTGTTGTATGCGAGCCCCCCTTAAATATTAGTTTTATTCTGTTTTTTAGTATTTGTTGTTAAAACGGCAACAGAAATACATCATCTGTGAAAATTTCAACTGTCTTACTATCACGGTTCATGAGCTACAGCCTGGTGACACACGGACAGACAGACGGACAGACAGATGGCGGAGCCTTAGTAATAGGGTTCCCGTTTTACCCTTTGGGTACGGAACCCTAAAAACCATCAAGTTCTTTTTACCTACCCGCTTTTTTCACAAGATTTTTCAACATGTTTTTGCTTTTACAAAAATGTTATTTTCGACTAAACAATTTTTGTTTTCCATAGGATGCTACGACACTACTATTTAGCTTTCCACTCCTCTCTGTGTTGAGCTAGTGTAGCCCAACCCTGTCTGCAGGCGTCAAGTTCGTCCCGCCGTCTTCTCCATTAGGCACCATTATATTTTCAAATTAAAAATCTCGCTTAAAAAAGTTGTGCTTCGGTCTTGAGATTC
Source organism: Tiliacea citrago (assembly GCA_963921375.1). Lineage (NCBI taxonomy): Eukaryota > Metazoa > Arthropoda > Insecta > Lepidoptera > Noctuidae > Tiliacea > Tiliacea citrago. The sequence goes on along the minus strand of OY992797.1, from coordinate 20,930,968 downwards.
ACATAACCTTCTGCATACGATGCGATGGTAGATCCAACCCAGCAAAGGACCAAAAGATGCAGTTTGAAAATTCAACATTGATTATCTAATTATTCAAATTGTGACGTTGTTCATAATGTACCTTTGAACTAATCGAAATCATATCTCAACACTTTTCCAGAGAATTGCTTTTAAATGTGACTGTAAATAAGACCGACATTAATTATTTTCTTATAAAGGCTCTTACAAACACACGCGATATCGCGGGCGCGACATTCACCGACAAAGGAATTGTCTTTGTCGGTGCCTGTCGCGCCCCCGATATCGCGTGAGTGTGTAAGAGCCTTTACACCCTTTTTGAAAACCGACGTGGGTTTTGGAAGTAGGTAAGGTGTTGTATAAGTCAGTGGTTTCAAAATAAAGTGGCTAGCCTCTTTGAGGTCGGTAAAAATATGTGAAACGCTCAACCAGACGGTTAAATACCTATATTCTTGATGATTAAAGCTGCCTTGGTCACCTTAGAGTGTTTTTTAGTAACAAGCAATTTATTTGTATGCTGGATTCGGGGGGGGGGGGAGAGGGGGTGGCTGGAGAAAAATACTAGGTTGGTATAGGCGTCAGGCCACTTTGTAACTTTGTTTACAAATTAGGACTACCGTAAATTTTACTTTGGTAATGTAGTTTTCTCCTAGATTTAAAAACATTCCGAAATATTCATCAACTTGTTACCATGTCTTTGTTATTTATAAAGTACGATTTAAGGATCAAATAAATAGTCCTCTTAAGTGATTGACTGCTGCGCTGCGTTATCGCGGGTTCGATTCCCGCACGGAACAAATATTTGTATTACCTACAAGTAGTTGTTCCGGGTCTGGCTGTTTGTGTAGGTGACTTTAAATGTTTTGTAAACGCCAGCACGATACAGGAAAAATTCTTAGTGTTAGACAACGTTTAAAAAAAAAAAAAAATACATAAATATTATAGGCTGAAAAAGGAGGTGATAAGGCAACGGTGCAGTTTAAAAGAAGATGTAGTAACAAAAATTGAAAAGAGTATGCTTAGATGGTTTAAACGGTCATGTTGAGAGGAAGAGTGAAAGGCGACTAACAAAAGGTATATATAAAGCAGAGGTGAGTGGACACACCCTAGGAGGGGACGCCCTAGGAGGACATATAGTGACCTAATTGGTGATGTTCTTCAGAAAGGTCAGGTGCGTAGTACTCGCAATCGGCGTGCGTGTATGACCAGATGTATGAACGTAGGCGAAGCAAAAGGAGTATGTAAGGAGCGTAGCAGGTGGCGTTCTATAGTTTCTGCCTACCCCCATGGGAAGAAGGCGTCAGTTTATGTATGTATGTATGTATATATATATATATATATCAAGAAAATGGAATAACCATTCAGCAAAGTGGTAACGGGACTGAATCGATCGATGACCCAACTATCCTTAATTCAGGTTCTCTAATAACACTCCTAGATAAAAACTAGTAGTTCTGTGAACGATAGACCTAGCGGGCACAAACTTTATAGCAACTATTAAATTTACCATGTTTTTTGTTTATAAAAACATGGAAGACCCGTCTTTAGATGTATAAATATACATATAATTATTTCTACACATTTTACTTACCTGTGTTATCGTGATGTCGAAGACATCTACGATAATAGAGTCACGTTAGAAATAAAAAAAAAAACATTGAAAAACATTTTTTTTTTTCTTCTTAATATTATTATTTACTAGCTTGTGCCCGCGGCTTTGCCCGCTTGGACGTACGAAAATGAAAAACGAAAATTATCCTACGGGAACGTTATCTACGTTCCCGTAGGATAATATCTACCGAGATAAAAAGGATTCTATGCGCTAAATTTCATCCAAATCCGTTCAGCCGTTTTAGCGTGAAAGAACAAACAAACAAACAAACAAACGAACAAATTCACTTTCGAATTTATAATATTATTAGTAAGTAGTATAAATAATTTAAAGCAGTAATTTAAAATTGAAAGAAGAATGTTCAGTTTTCACCTGACTATGTATAGACATGAAATAAATTTTAAAATTCAGCTAATTGAATTGTATATTAATTACGCTTATCACAATGTTAAAAGAAACGCAGGAAAAATATTTTTTTTAATATTTCTTTACTCATTCTACGGGTAAACTTATTAAATTGCCATGTTTTGAACGCATCTCAACTACCATTTTTTACGATGTTCCATTTTAGACACTGCTAATTGACTTTATTCAACTCTCGTTTCTGAGTTTTATACATTATTTTACGTTTTATTTAATCAGTTAGTATTTTTTTTATTATTCTTTGTATAATACCTACAGATTAAATAAAAATAACATTATAAGTAAATAAATTAATCATGCACCTATGTTATTGAGTTCGCACGACTGAAACGGATTTTTTTGACATTTGACAGTTCTGCGATTGGCATTGGCGCAGTACTGAGAGATGGGTTTTGTGTAACAGGTTAAACGCGATATCTGTTACTATTGCACAAAAATAACAGATTCAAATATCTGTTATTAAATAACAGCCTGTTATTTATTTACGGACGATAAATACGTATTTATTAAGTTGTTTTTATATTGGTCACTGGTCACAGTAACAGGTAACATGACCTAATCGAGGAGTCAGTTTTTCAAAAATGTTTGTTCTTGTAAGACCACCAACGGTATTTTAGGCGATATTTTATTTGCTAAATTTCTTTTTTGTGTAAGTAACAGTAAATAACAGGATCACGGACTGTTATTTTAAGTAACAATTAATTTATATTGGTAGGAACAATTGTTATTTATTATTTTTAAATATCTGTTATTTCTGTCTCTTACGATAAATACGCCTCGCCCCTAAGTCCTTCATAGTTACGTTTGCGTCTCGTTGTGAACTGTGCCATTTTGTGTTCGTTACTTCTTTTTATTTATTATTTATTTATTTAACTGGTTCACCAACAATTATATACACTGGTTTATGCAATTGAAAAAGAAGCTACAAATAAGAATAGAGTGTAACAATCACTTATAGGTAAACTCTGCATGCACACAAAACATTGTTGAACCTACAAAAAAAAATATAAAGAAATAAAATACTATATTATAAAGTTGCACTGAATAGAACTTATACACTAAATTAAAACAAAAACAAATTATAACAAAACCAAAACAAACAAAAACAAACTAAGTAAACAAAATTAGGCAATACAAAAAAAAAAAATATATATATATATATAAGTAGCCTAAATTCACCCACCCAGTGAGATAACGCAGGGCCAAGAAACTCAATATTCATATGGGAAGAGACTTATAAAAGCTGGCTTTCAATTTGCCTAAACTGTCAAAATGAAGGTCGATCTGATCACTGCAATCGTTCACAACCCTGCAAAACCTCGCGTAGGGAGAATTAGCACCCAAAACCGTTCTTCTCTGCGGAGGGCAGAGTGGCGTTACAAGATTGCGAGGAATTCTGGAGGGGGCGCGGAAGTTAAAATTATTTAATATTTGCGGACAGTCAATTTTATGGGCCATTACTTTGCACACAAACATCGCGTCATTCAGTCGTCGACGTTTGTCAAGAGAAACCATATTAAAATGTTTAAGCCTATCACTATATGAACGTATTTTCTTGGACAAACCGCTAGCATAGGCTAGGTGCCCCAGAAAACGTTTTTGTACACGCTCAAGACGCAATGAGTGAGTAGCATAGTGTGGCCGCCAGACCACGCTACAATACTCCAACATGCTTCGAATCAAACAATTATAAAGGATAATTTTTGTTTTACAGTTTTTAAATTGTTTTGTGTTTCTGATAACAAAACCCAGCATTTTAGAAGACTTTTTCACTATATTATCAATGTGAGGAATAAAAGTTAATTTCTGATCAAATATAACACCAAGGTCTTTTATTGTGGCTAATTCCTTAATTTTATCTCCATCAATATAATAATCCTGGTCGATGAGATGATGTTTCCTAGTAAATTTTATATGGTAACACTTGCTAGGATTTAGGAGCATCTGGTTTACTTGGCACCATATCACCAATTCATCCAGATCGGTTTGTAATTCAGAGGCATCATGCTTAGATTTAACAATTTTGACGAATTTTAAGTCATCGGCAAACATAAAAAATTTACAGTGGCGAAAGCAGTTTGGAATATCATTAATAAAAAAGTTAAATAAAACCGGCCCCAAATGAGATCCTTGTGGCACGCCCGAGGATATGTATCTGACGGTCGATCGAAAGCCATTGACTACTACAAAGAAAGTTCTGTTCTCGAGATACGAACTCAACCATGAGAGTAAAGATCCAGCGATACCATAAGTTCTTAATTTGTCAATGAGAATTTGATGCGAGACGCGATCGAACGCTTTGCTGAAATCTGTGTATATGACATTAGCTTGATGGCCAGAATCTATTGCTGCCGTTAACAACTCAGTAAAAAGTGTCAGATTGGTATTTGTGGATCGAGACTCCACGAAGCCATGTTGTCCCTCGCTTAAGTAGATTTTAAGATGATTTTGAATGTGAGGGCAGATCATAGACTCGAAGATTTTATTTAAGGTTGATAAAATTGAAATTGGTCTATAGTTCGAAACTAAGTCCTCTTTGTCGGATTTATGGATGGGGACGACCTTTGCTTCCTTCCATTTTGAAGGGAAGACTCCACTAGACAAAGATTTATTAAAAATAAGTAACAGAGGCGTGACCAGCTCATTCGCACACTCATTTATGAATATTGGTGGTATGTCGTCTGGACCAGCACCTTTGCTGCAGTCTAAACTTTTAATTTTATTGTATAAGGCTTTCAATAACTGGGTTGTTTAAAGATATGCTACTTTCTTGAATATTATTAATATTTGTTGTTTTATTGGTACTGTAATCGTTTTCAGCAGGGCTGAATACAGAAGAAAAGTAAGAAGCAAATAACTCACATATATACATGCCATCTGATGATGCAGCTGTGCCATCCGTCATAGATAAAGGATACGAGCTGGATCCACCTCGTTTAGTTTTAACATAGGTCCAAAATGATTTAGGGTTATTGGTTAGATTGTGCTCAAGATTCTTTATATAATTATTATAGCAAATCGTAGCAAGTGCATCACAGCGTTTATTGATTATTTTCAACTCAATTCTGTCCAACGGATTCTGGTATGTATTGTAACGTTTCCTAATCTTATTTTTTGTGTTTAATATCTTACTTAGAGTTTTGTTAAACCACGGGGATACTTACTATTTTTAGGTATTTTAATAGGAATATATCTTTGAATAGCACCATTGATGATGTTATAAAAAACCTTTACCATATCATCAACGTCATGTTGTCCCTCAAATAATTCCTCCCAGTCCTGTTGCTTTAGGTATTTTTTTATCGGTATATAGCTTGTTTTACGGAAGTTACGTAACTCTTTTGTAATATTATAGGGAAGTTTGGCTTCTTTTTTAAGACAAATATTTATAACTAACGGTGGGTGATACTGATTGATATTACATAAGAAGCCAATACTTTGACTTACATTACACAGTGAATGATCAGTTAACACAAGATCTAGTATGCGAGAGGCGGCATTATGTACCTTATTGCTTTGATTTAGCTTATTAACATATGTGAAATCCAACAAAGTTTCACAGGTATTAGGCAATTTGAGGCTTTTATTCAAATTACTGTCAAGATTCCAGTCTATGCACCCTAAATTGAAGTCACCTATGATAAAAGTACACGATTCATTAAGTTGTTCAAAAACAGCGTTACAATTATCTAGGAAAGTTTCCAAATGAGCGAGGCGTACTGGCGGCGGCAAGTACACGGCGCAGAAAGCTATTCGATGAAAACATTTATTGGGAGGAAGGTCCAAAGTAACCCAGAGATCTTCACATCCACTCTCAAAATGTTCAGCACGTTTAGGATTGAATTTCTTTTTGGCAGCTATTAAAACTCCCCCACCCTCTTTACCAGCTAATTGACTAGTGTATCTATCTCTCCTATGAACCGTATATCTGTCATCGAATAGCTCACTGCTCCGGATAGAATTGTTAAGCCAAGTCTCCGAAAAAATTATAACATCATAGTTATTAATACAAACATTGCGGAAAATCATATGCGTTTTTGTTCGCAATCCTCTGCAGTTCTGATAGAATACATTTAAGTTATCGAATTATGGATATTATAAATTTCACAGGAGCATGCATTTTGTCGATAAGAAAGCAAAACAGCCTCTTTTAAAAACTATACTAGCTTATTTAAGGAATCTAAATTCTTTATCAAAATATGTTCATCGTCGGTAGTTTTCCTAACAAAGATCCTGCTGTTTCTCACCCAGACAAATTTATATCCCTTGTCCTTTGCCTTTTGTCTAGTGGCTGCATGCAGCGCTTTATTAGTAGGTGATAGATGTTCAAGCACGAACACCGGCATTTTATCGCCAGCAATACCCAGATCTGCAGTATTGATTTTTTCTGAGTTAATCTTCTTATCTTTGTTATAATTTATAACTGACGCCAGGAGGGTATCACGAATTTTTGGGGAGGCGAGCTGGACAACGATGGAACGTGGACGGGTATTATTGGCGGTTTGCTGTTTGGCAACACGGGTACTATGAAGAATGTCATTGTCACTCAGGTTGCATCCCACCACAGATCCCAGCTGCTTAACGATGGTGTAAAGGTTCTCCTTTTTGTTCTCGGGCAGGCACTGAATTTCGAGGTTTTTTGAACGAGTCTGTTGTTCCAAGTAGTTTATACGTAGACTTTGGTCCGTCATTAATATTTTTAGATTAGCATTCTGTTCAGTTAATTCCTTCACCGTTCTTTCTAGTAGTTTATGTTCTGATTGGTAATCTTCGAACTCATTCGTGTGAAAGGATAATGACGCCGTCAACTCACTGATTTCATGTTTAATAGGTGCAAGTTCCCTGTTAACAACGCTGAGTATGGTGCTGTTGAGTTGTAGGAGCATAGAACTGAACTCAGTTTTAACAACCTCTTGGACTATGGTACGCACATCCTCAGTAGTAATCGCTGCAGCCTGAGGTGGCGAGTTCAATGCAGGCCTTTTGCTTCCTCTTGTATTTGAGACATTCCAGTTCGGGGTAGTGGTCTTAGAAGCGTTTGCAATGACAGTCGTGCAGCCTGAACAATTCCATTTGCAGTATTCTTCCGTCTCAGAAGAGATTTCCGGGATAGATAGGCAGACAAAATGAAAAGATCTTTTGCATTTCATGCAATTTAAATATGCTTTGCTGTCCTCCAAATAACAATGATCCTTGCTACAACAACCCCACGACTGCGTTGAAGTCGCCATATCTATACTGCCCCGCTCAATTCAGCCCGCACATAAAATCAGCTCCGCAATAAAGGGCCTCCCACCAGTTAGGAACAAAAAATATTATTTAATTTGTTGTTTCTTACAATAAAAGTGCTCACTAATAAAGGCGTCCAGAGTCGGCGTGTTCGCGAGAATAACGTCGTAAGCGCCGTATAATACGGGGCGCTTACGCTATAGGTCACAACGCACAGATATTAACAACTGACGGTAGGCCGGATTATTATCAAAGTTAATTTGGTCTTTATTACTAAAACTATGCACCAAAACACTAGATTATTGTCAAAAGTTTACGACAGTTATCACCTTCTAACAGGTTTACACTTACAATTGTACTTTTGTTATGTTTATGCACTGATTTTTAATACTTTAGTGGAGCAACAACAAGTAGCAGTTACACGCACAACGTACGTTTTTCAATCTGCCGATTTTTTTTTGAAAGTTACGACCCTATTTACCGCCCCTGGACCTTGATATCGAACCATTGGATGGTGCGCTCACGTTATGACATTAGTGTGGTACCTTGCATGGGCTTATGGGCTATTTCCTTGGTACCAATAGGTACCAATCAAGAAAATATATCTGTTCCAGCCGCATTTCTGGATGACGTAGTTATAAGAGATTTAGAGGAAAATGATGATAATTAATAAAACATTCCACTTTAACATAGTGTTTTATGTGTTTTTCCCGTTTCGTTCATCAGGTATGTATGTATATACCGTAGGCCAATGTGTTGGGTAGATAAGTGATCACTTTTGAATATACAAAGTTAGACATTTTAGAGGTATAGAAACTATCTAGGTAACTATCGTTTATTATACTAAAAATGTAGTTAGTAAGTACATAAGTGTGCTGTAGAAACAACAGTTAATGCTCGACACTCAATTTATATTGACAATCATCGAGAGTCTAAGCAGTGACGAGGGCAGTTGGTTTCAAGGAATTCACAAACTAAAAAAGACGTTTTAGACCATAGCTAGGTAAGTAGGTACCCCTAAGACGACCCACTGACCAAGTATTCTTATTTAAAACTGAACTTCAAGCGTTAATAATTAGTTCTAGCACATTTATTTATTTATACTCGTATTTAGAATCGGCAATTCATAACCTAAAAAGTAATATTCATATTTTTTGGACTGTTTAAATCGTAAAAATGAGTATAAGACATTATTTTCTAAACTTACATGTAGTCTTTCAACTATACTTTCTAACTATACATACGCTTTCATTATCCGGTTTTCAAATGTATGAGCAGTTGGCATTGTTCTTTTCATTTCATTTCAAATGAGTTCAATTTCACGTGGAAGTTCGCGATATCCTCCGGAAATATAAATGACTTCATTACGAGAAATATATGACTTATTCTCGAAGGAGTAGTACGGTATGATTTATTACACAAGGCTAATTAATGAGTCTTCCTTTCATTACTATTCGACGCATGCGCTGCTATCTATCATGATAAACTGTTACAGGAAAACCTACATAAAGTTCCAATAGAACACGTATACGAGTACGTATAGTAAATTATTGTTTTTCTCCTTCCTAAGAAAATTTTGTATCAAAGGTCGAAAACGAGCTCCAAGACATTTTGTCAAGAGTAGAAGGAATTACTCAAAACGGTGAAGGAAAACATCGTGAGGAAACCGGCTGTCCTAGAACCAAAAATTCAAAGACATGTGACATCTACCAACCCGCACTGAGCCTGCGTGGTAGATTTACAGCCCACTCCCTCTCGAAGAGAGAAGGCCTGTGTCCCAGCAGTGGGAACATTATAATTGACTCGCCTCCTATTAAATGAGACTTAAACTTCTCTGGGAGTATATAAGTGAACTATATGTACACCTCTGCCTAACCCTTCGTGGAATACAGGCGTGATGTTATTTTATAGAAGGAATGATATACGTAAGATTAGATGTTTTTGTGTCTCGCCGTTTAATGTTTCAATGAGTTCACAGCTGTTCATAGTCATCATCAAAGTTTCAGCCGAAAGACATCCACTGCTGAACACAAGCCTCCCCCAAAGGGGGGTTTGCCATAATCGCCACGCTTGGCAGGCGGGTTGGCGATCGCAGTATGGTGTTAAAATGCATAGAGAACGCTGCAGCCCATTGTCTAGTAAGTCCCTTAGTCGCTTTTTACGACACCCACGGGAAGAATTAGCATGGTGCTATATATTCTTTACGACCGGCGCCACAAGGAAAATACTGATGAACTTTGTGGTATGACAGATAATTATTCTCAGAGGTTAATTTTCCTGACACAAATTCTAAATTTCATGCTTTAAGGGTTGGGTAAGACAAAGATGGTCCACTCGTAGCAACGAGGTTACCCACTATGACGACACCACGATCAATGACAGTGACTGATGTCATTAATTCATGCTGCATAAAAGAATAGAATATTCTTTATAATGTGTGTAGTTATAGTGATGTAGCGGCGTCAACATCGCCACATGCGAACTAAGCGGCACACTGACGTCACGGGGAATCACCGCAGACAGTTCCGACCCACCGAGAACTATGCGGCACCCGGTTCCGACTCACTGGAACCCTCTACTGACACTGGCAAGCATCGCAAGATACATGACTCAGCCACTATCGACCCCCGGTCTCCGGGGAGGAGTGATGTAGCGGCATCAACATCGCCACATGTGAACTAAGCATCACACTGACGTCATGGGGATTACCGCAGACAGTTTCGACCCACCGAGAACTATGCGGCACCCCGTTCTGACTCACTGGAACCCTCTACTGGCACTGGCAAGCATCGCAAGATACATGACTCAGCCACTATCGACCTCGGGTCTCCTGGGGGGAGGGATGTAGCGGCATCAACATCGCCACATGCGAACTAAGCGTCACACTGACGTCACGCAAATCCTACATCGCGCAAGCAGTGTTTACCACGCAACTAGCATATATACAATGTCCCGACATCAACCGTCGGGCAGTTGCCCACCAGACAAAACACCCGTCTGGTCAGAGGATCCTCCCTTTTCAATGGTGGATGAGTGAACTTTACACCTTGTTCCTCATACCACCAAATCTTCATCATCAACATCATCGTCCTCCTGCCCATATCCCAATTTATTTAGGGTAGGCGCAACATGTCCCTTTCTTCCATACTTCTCTATTAGTCGTCATCTCGGTAGTTACCCCCTGTCTAGCCATATCATCTTTCACACAGTCCATCCATTGTTTCTTTGGTATTCTCCTACTTTTATAGCCATCGACATTCATATTCAAAACTTTCCTTATTATGTCAATCGATCTGCCTAGCCTTTTCCCAACTATTTGGGGTCGGCTTCCAGTAAATGAATGGCTTCCATGAAATTATTTCAATGCAATTTTTATTACAGAATACTCATTTAAGAATTAAAATTAAAGTAATCAGCCGTTCCCTAAAAAACCAGCTGTTCCCTACATTTTAACAAATTATTCGAACATAAATGTAGGGAACAGCTGGTTTTTTTTTCGCGATTTCAGTTTTGTTCCCATAGTAAAAGTTGTTCATAATGATGAGTACAATGACCTCTTAAGAGGTTATAAACGACTTAAAAATAACCCTGTATAAATTTAGGTATGTTAAGATGGTCACCCATCCACGGACTAACCCCGGCAAGCTTAACCTGATGGATCTGTTATTACTTAACCAGGAGTTCCTCGTAAGCCCCGAGCTCCACTTTGCGTATTATGTACGAGTACCTACACATTTTAACATTACAAATATTAATGTTGAAATGTTACATAGGATGACACAATGGGCGGTCTTATCGCTAAAAGCGGTGATTTGAATGCTGTGCTGGCTTTTTTCTTTTCCCAAATAATTATTGCTGCGGCAAAAAACACAGGCTGTGCTGTAATTCCGTGTCTCACTGTGGCGCGTTCTAAGTCCCAAGTACCTCTCTCTGGACGCACTTAATGATCGATTGGATTCTAATCCAACAAGCTATTTGCGGATAAATGGACGGAGATTTTATTAGCATGTCAGAAGTAGGTAATGTGAAAAGGATTCATGAAAGTGTTGTTATTTTTTATTTGTTTTAACGTGAAGTTTATAATTTTGTAGCTACTTTATTTTTTATGTTTATTATGTGTCTCTGTCTTTAATTATTGTTATTGGTATTTATCCGTATTAATTCAAGTTAAAAAATAAATAAAATGAATACATTAGATATCTACCAACATCACTTTGCTAAAACTGAGGCATGTTTCTGGTCTTATCTAATAACTTTAGTAAAGTTCCTCACACTATGTTTACGAGTACTGATAGCCCAAAATTAGCTAATCGTAGCTAATATAGCTAATCGTGGAAAACTGGGGGATTAGCATTATTTACGACGCTTGAAATGGCGTCTGGTTGAAAACCTGTATGCAGGCGTCACGTAACGTAAAGTGGAGTCTTAGCGATAGCGGGAGCGGTAGCTCGACGCAGATTTGAGTTTTTTTTCTATCGTATTATATCAGTTCCCGTTGGATGCGGGAAGTGCAGGATCAGTCGTCATAGATATGCTTTGGGAAGGATTTGGTCCAGTTTGTTTTTTTTTATACTTTGCCCCACACTAGGAATTTCTCCTGAATCGTGGGTACATTTACAAACATTTAAACTCACATACACAAACAGCCAGACCCGGAACAACTACTTGTAGGTCATACAAATATTTTTTCCGTGCGGGAGTCGATCCCGCGACACGCAGCGCAGCAGTCAATCGCTTAACCATTGCGCCAACCGTGTCGACTCCAAACCAACCATTCAAACCAAACAACAACATTGAAACCAATCATTTATTTAGTGAGCACAAAAGCAATAGCACGGCAAACAAATGCATAGTTGATAAGTATATGAATATAAATAAAATAAAAGGTACCAAAACCAAACATTTAAAAGAAATACGACATAAAATACAATAAAAAAGAAATAATCAGTTGCTGCTTTTTTGTTGCTCTCGAAGACTTAAGAAGGAGACTGATATTGGTTTTGCGTGGAAAAAGCGCCGTAGAAGCTCATCACACGTTATGACAGACCTTGTCAAACCCCACTAGGTTCGGTCTAAGTCACTTTTGAGTGAGCGAAATGCTCGCAAATCCATTCCAGTCCTTCGATAGGTACTGGCCCGCCAATGAGTGCAAACGAGCCTTGTCATTTTGTGTGGCTTTTCCTTTTTTAATACGATACTTTTCACAATCTTATCTTCATCCGCTAGCACTAAAGCCCACACTCACTGTCTGCTTCGCTCCGAGGCTTAGCCCTTCTCATAAAACGCTCAACTTCCGCCTGCTATCTTTGTAGTGTGCCACAAAGAGGTGTAATTTCCCTGAAAACAAACCCCTTTTCCTCTCTTTCCTTTCAATTTTAGTCTCAAATTAGTTAAGTGAGAGGTTTCACTGAAGAAATTATATCGTTTTAGTAATTTGTCAAGGTACTTCAGCACGGAGTTTTATCTTTTCGGCTTATTTTTGTTACGAAATATGATTTTTATTGCTGTTATTTACTGGAAAGTTTTCCCCTTTGATGGTTTTAACAACTTATTTTGGGAAACTCCTTTGAACTGTGTGGTGATAATTTTCAAAGTTATTTTAGTAAGCTTTAGCATCTTGTATAAATAAATATGGACGTAGATAAAGAGTACCTAGCTCTGCGGTGGAGGAGCTCGAAATAAATAACATTGCAGCTGTCTGAAGCAAATGATTTCGTTGGTGTACAGACGGCTACACATCATGCTATACATTTCCAGTATCAGCTGACCTCTCATTGTACGGCAATCTTATACAATGCTAGATCAGGTTATACTGGAAATTTATAGCTTGATGTGTAGCCGTGTGTACAAAATTGTGCACTCTATGTACTTATTACATTATCCATGGCTGAACATAGCGCGCTCCGAAATTCTACACAAGTCTTAAGGTCTATTCAATCCAGTTCAACTTAATTACCTTCTTTTGGTCGAAATTTGGGGCAAAGCTACTTCGTATTCGGATGTTATACAACATTGGTTAATCTAGTTTTAAATTTACTAGGACCACACAGCGCCTAAACACAAACAGAGATTAAAAAGACTATTCAAACAAGCCCAAGGTTGAACTGAAACTTTCTTGTGCATACCATATGTTCCAGTAATTTAAAACCCCATAAAATATACCAGAATATTTGACGGGCTGTAAATGTTACGATGTAAGCTTTGCTTCTTGTAAACAAACATGGTGGACCACTTACGATGTGTTTGCAAATTTAACGTGTTGTGGACGCGTTTAGGGTCAGCGCAAACTTGGCACCAAAGAACTTGCTTGAACACTTTGCTGCTCTATCTGCATTGACCCATAAGGTTGGTTCACACCGAGACGCGACGATGCTTGAAGAGACCAGTGGTTCTATGTTCTATGACCAGTGGTTTCGCCCTACGCAGCGCACTGCCGCAAGACGCATCGCGACGTTGCGAGGCGCATCGTAAAGTCACTGGCAGTGCGACACCTCCGACGAGATACCGCGTGGCGCAGTCAGATGCCACGAGCTCGAACCCCGCCGCGTCCGCCCGCAGCCTACCATCTGCAAGTACCCACCACAGCTTCAGGCTGCGCCTGGTGGCGTCACGATGCGTCACGCGGCTTCGTGAGGCGCAGCGCCGCTCTTGCACGCCGCGCCTACCGGCGAAGTACCGCTACGTCGCCGCGTCGTGACGCGTCGCGCTACGCCACGAGGTATCTCGAGGCGCAGTGCAGCGTAGCGCGTCGCCGCGGGGCATTTTCGAATTATCTCAATAAAATGTGTTTCTTTTTGTGTAGAAATTAAAGTTATATTTTGTATCATTATCTTAAAAAGTGCGCGCTGCGTCACGTCGCGTAACGTGTCGGTGTGAAATGACCCTTCGGCGCTGAACATACGACGACTCGCAGTTTCACGATATTCTTTTTGCATAGCTGCACTAAACAAAATTAAAAGTTGGTGGAGGACTGGAGGCGCCTGAAGTGATAAGCCAACGATTCGTTTTTTGATCACTTTAAAAAAACGTCGTTTATATAGCGCCTTAAACTTTTTCAATATATTTTATTTAAGTAGTGAATTTTAACGTTTAATTCAGGCGGATTTAGATTTAAGGAAACCTTCTACATGTTTTAAAGTAATTCTCTTAGAAAAATCTTCCTCTAAAACATTTACATTTTGTCAATAATATTAATAAATGAAATATTCAATTAAATCTTTCCAGAGTTTGAAGAAGTCGGCATTTTAATTTAATATACATAATTGTTAGACATAAGGTCCCGTTTACACCACGATAGCGTCACAAAACCAAATATATTTTACCCGACTACACGATGATGGAAAGAGGGTACCGGTTTTGTATATTTGGTTCTGCGAACGCTATTATTGTGATATTATTACTTACTACTATTTGCTTTGATGCAACAATGCGTAAAAGGTGCGCTTCCCTCGTGGTTGCGAGTCGCCTGGACTGTATATACGTGGGTCACTGTTGTGCCGTCTCTCATGGAATGTCGCAGCGGTGACCAACAGTTATTTCTTTTTTTTTTTTGTTTAATGTCTCTGCTTACTAACATAGTCGTTAGTTTTACTAACAATCTTGTTGAGTCTTGGTTACTCGAATAAAGAAATTTCTATTCTATTCTATTACCATATTTATGTATTTTAGGTATAATCTTTCTATAGAAAATAGGTATTTTTTTAATACAATGTCAAGTTTTATAACGTATACGAAGCAATAGAAGTATTTACGGAGCGTAGCAGATCACAGTCTACAGTTTCTGCCTACCCCTCCGGGAAGAAGGCGTGAGTTTATGTACCTAAGTATTATAAGTACGATTCTTTTTAAATGATTTTGAATTAAATGTCAAATTATACTAATGATTTAATGTCAAATGTATAAAAAAAGAAAAGAAAAATCCATAACAAAATAAAACATAATGTCATTTTTTTTAATTTTTAAGTTCGATAACTGAATAGAAACAGTTCTCTACAAGCCAAGCAAATATTGTTTTCCTGAATTTATTAATGGGTAACACTCTGATGCGTACATATATAATTTGATGAAGATTTTGATTGCCAAGCGATTGGAATTCCTGATATACAAATATGCTGGCTAGGTGCAAGTAATTTATTTGGGTTTCGGCTATTAACTCTTTTAGAAATGTGTTCATACAATGGAACATGTACGAATAACTTTTTATAAATACACAAAATTTTAATGTCAAAATGTAAAGGCAAAGAAGTTGAATTTTTTTTAGTGCTTTAAATCATGGCTTAAAATGCTGTAAATTTATTCTGCTCCATACCATAAATAACCCTCTCTTATGTTTGTACGGCTGTAAAAATGATTAGCCTTATAGCTATTAATTAGAAGCCTCGGTTTGTTTTAGGTTATCCAGTTTTATAAACGAATCAGTTTTATAAAAGGTTGCATGTTTTACCGCTTTTAATATTAAATAGCTTTTGCTCGTGGCTTCGCCCGCGTGGATGTCGGAAGATATCCCACGGGAACGTACTACCGGGATTAAAAGTACCCAATGTGTTAATCTAGGCTATAAACTATATGTGTGCCAAAAGAATAATCACTGTACTGAAACTGTTTTAAAAAAGCTTTTGCATAAAAATGCAAAAGATTTTTTTATTAAAAAAAATATAAAACAAGTATTTTATTAAATCACCATAACCAAAAGCAATTATTTGCAATATCTAAACGCAGAACCTAGGACGGTAGCTATGGAGTTACCATACTCACCAAAATATGCTAATATATGATAATAATTAAGCTAATCAGCAGGATTTTGGTGGTAATGGTTTCGTCGTTTAAACTATTAAGAGATTTACTGGGTCCGCGCCCACTCGACCCGCTTAGACTCAACCCGAAGAATAATACCAAATGTTTTACTACCAATTCAGTGCCATTTGTACAGTGAGGCAAAGTGGTATTAACTTATTATACAAATAATAATATTTTGTTATGATACATAATTTATCTTGGTAGTCAGTGATTTCGTCTCAAAAATTTACTGATGCTTTATAAAGATAGCTCTACCTCTAAGATTTTAATGATAAATAACAATAATCTGTTATTTTTACTACAAAGTACAAAGCGTATTAAAAAAACCGGCCAAGTGCGGTGCGAGTCGGACTCGCACACGAAGGGTTCCGTATCATTATCTATAAAAACGGCAAAAAAATCACGTTTGTTGTATGGGAGTCCCCTTAAATATTTGTTTTATTTTAATTTAATTATTTACTTTAAAGTGAACATATAACGTTATCAATATCGAGCAAAAACGAGCAAAAAAATCACGTTTATCCCCCCCCCCCCCAAATATTTTATTCAATTTTTTAGTATTTGTTGTTATAGCGGCAACAGAAATACATCATCTGTGAAAATTTCAACTGTCTAACTATCACGGTTCATGAGATACAGCCT
Organism: Tiliacea citrago; assembly: GCA_963921375.1. Taxonomy (NCBI): domain Eukaryota; kingdom Metazoa; phylum Arthropoda; class Insecta; order Lepidoptera; family Noctuidae; genus Tiliacea; species Tiliacea citrago. The sequence goes on along the minus strand of OY992797.1, from coordinate 20,914,248 downwards.
GGTGACAGACGGACAGACAGACAGACGGCGGAGCCTTAGTAATATGGTTCCCGTTTTACCATTTGGGTACGGAACCCTAAAAATGGAGTATACCTTTCAATTATGTTGTAATTAATAAAGATTGTTGCAAAAACAAAGGATGTTATAGAAGTAAGTTTGACACGTTTGTAATCTTTGACTAAGAACACATTTAATAGGCTTATAAGTTTAAAATATTTTCAATTAATTCGTCTATTGTACCAATTCTGAAGAAAACAAACATCAATCTATCAATTAAAGGATGCTGTACCTACCAACATAAATGAAATAAATGAAGACAAACCAAACAACAGACTTTTAAGCAAAACATTAGGGCTAAAATCATGATTAATGAAGCCACTGTTTCAAATAAGGTTTGTTCTTAAATGCATAAACACTATGACTTTGTTTTATTAGCCAAAACAAAAAGCGTCACTGTTAAACAAGGCTAAAATATTAAACAATACAAAACATGGATACAAAAAGTAGGTCTAGAGGTGTGTTTTCGGGTAAAAAACTGTACACACACGAATACTCACTACTGGAAATTTTTAGAGCAAAAACTGGGCAAGTCCGTGTCAGACCACGCACAATAAAGGGTTCCGTAGTTGGGATAAATTTATCACAAATACAAACTTAACATTAAAGTAAAAAAAAATGTTGTCCCATACATCGATATACGCCACGGTCAATTCTCCAACTGCAAATGTAAGTTGGTCGACTATTACTTGATAACTTGTAAAGCCTACCTGACTGTAGTAGTTTTCCTTTTAATTTCGTTATATATACTCGTAGTACTAGCTTTTGCCCGCGACTTTGACCGCAGGTTTGCAAAGCAGTCGTCGGACCACTAAGCTGTCGGCTTTGTTGAAAGTTGACTAAAATAGCCATTGACGAAAAATTATCAAAAAATCACGACAACCATCTTTTCGTACAAGTGGGTTTGCGCAAGTATACCAACCAGATCCGATGCATCAACCCTTAGTTGGTCTAACTATTTCATAAGAAACAGGATCTATTGGCATCATAAATATTTTTGGTGAAAATTGCCCATTTTCTTGCTAACTGTAATTTTTTTCAATATTTGTGTATGCAGAAAAAAATGTCTCAAAAAGTTAAGAACAATCTCCTAAGACCGATTTCGTGTAGCTACAACTGTTAAGATACGTTTGTTTCCCCATCATAAAAATCCAGCCTGTATATATCATGATGATTAAATGGTTAGCCCCATAAAGATATAGCGTGATGATAATCATTTAAAATGATAAATCTGTAACTATCTGCAATGTTCTAACCGTTTGGCTTGTCTATTTACAATTTGCTATATACCATAGAGGAATAACGTATACCCATAGAGGGTAACATTGCTCATCCCCATAGTAAATAGCGTGATAATATATAGCCTACCGGCTGACCAGACTTATGAGGAATATATAATATGCAAAATTAGAACAGATACTACCTAGTAGAATTTGCGTGAATTCTGTATTATTCTTTCCGACTTGCAAAACAAAAATTATGATACCTCGGCTAATATGATCGATATGAATATAATTTATATCATAAAGCACTCAGAAATAATGTAGCTTTCTACAAGTGACCATTTTTTTTAGAATTGGATCATTAGTTTCGGAGATTACCCCAAACAAACAAACAAACAAACTTACAAACAAATTTTACCTCTATATAATATTATGATTATAGATGAGTCAATTAAATTATTACATGGAAATTTATAACTCATTGTCGCTAACTCGAACAACGTACGAGCAACCTCACCATGGCTGTCCTTCAGTATAAGATAGTGAGTATTTTCTAAATTAGATTTCACCAAATCTTGCATCTGTCGGTGGAACAGATCTTCTGTTTGGCTGTCCTGGCCTGGTGTTTTGATGAACCGTTATCTGTATTTTTATAACCAGTTTGCAAATCTCGAATAAATATAATCTCGCCGCTAGAATTCTTGATAATAAGTTTACAAATGTCTTTTAAATCAGATTTTAATATAATATACAGCGTGGCGCTTTAGTGGCGACATTAATTTAACAGACGTAGGTATACAGTTTCGCCTTTACGTTTTATGAAAATATTTTAATTTCATTACACGTTATTATTTATTGATTTATTTACAATTTTCTAAAATACTTTTCTGGATATTATTTTACCACTGTATTGGCGTGATTAATATGTATACCAATGCCAAATTACAGCTTTCTAGTACTAACAGTCTCTGAGCTAAGTCGGGGACAGACAAACAAACTGACAAAGGGACATGGCGAAACTATAAGGGTTCCTTGTTAACTACGGAACCCTAAAAAATACAGGTAACAAACACCCGAGCAGAAACCAATAGCGAAAAGTGTCATAAGCCTATGTACACCGTGGCATTTTAATCGTCTTACAATGGTAGCCCACTTTATGTATCCAATGACTACTAATCATTTATGAAAGTAAAAAATATATTTAATAACTTTTTTTTTTTATATATTTTTCATTATGACGCATGACGTAGCTTGAAACGCTCTATTACGAGCGCTACTTCATCAACTACATCATGCGTCATAATGAATAATATATATTTTTTTATTTATTCAAATGTTAATAAATATTTTTTTTTACTTTCATGAATGATTAATAGTCATTGGATATATGAAGTGGGCTGCCATTGTAAGACGATTAAAATGCCACGGTGTATAAAAACACTAGCAACCCGCCCCGGCACCGCATGGTTTTTACGACTTACAAAACATCGAGTTTTCATTATTATAATAATAATAAATAAATAAAAGAGGAGGAGGAGGAGCTTGTGGCTAAATAAAAAATGCCGCACGGGTCGATCGATCAAGTTAAACTACGCTTGCCGCGGTTGGTCCGTGGATGGGTGACCATCTTTTCATTCCAAGATTGAGGAATCTTGTGCCTCGGAAAGCACGTTAAGTCGTTGGTCCCGGCTGTCATTATAGATCTTTGACAGTTGTTACGGGTCGTCAGAAGCCCAAAAGTCTGACAGCCAGTCTAATGATGGTATCGTGTTAATCAGTAACTGGGTTGTGGAGGTCTGATAGGCAATCGGTCCATGTAAAATACCGGTATTCAGCTGCATCCGATTAGACTGGAAGCCGACCCGAATCTAGTTGGGAAAAGGCTAGACAGAGGATGATAGACAGATATGACACAAATTTTATTGTAGGTCCTTATAACACACAAACCACAAGAAGAAAAATACAAGGAATTTTTTCAACCCGTAACAAAGCATTTCATTGATTATAGCCCCATTTACACGATGCAAGTTTCTGGAATGTTCGACAGCAATAATCACGTGCCATAAAGCACGATAAATTATTATTTTTCGCCATTCAAGAATTGCATGCAAGTGTTTACACGCGTGCAATTTCCATAAAATGGCATACAATAATTGAATACAAGATTTGCCATTCAATAATTGCATGCGATTTCTGTTAACACCAAGGCAATTATTGCAAGGCGATTATTGCATGCAAGTTTTGCCCCCTTTAAACACAGAATTGCACGTCCTCGTACATACAATTGATTCAAATATTAAATGTGATTTTATTGTACGTGTGATTTTACTATTAGTGCTGTTTACACCTATACCAGTTTTGAACGGCAACTAGTATCGTGCAACAATAAATTGTAAGTACGTATTGTTAAAACGATGCCAGGTATATATTTTTTTTTTTTTCACCATTTACTTTCTAGATATCACTAAAAAGTGATCTCTAGAAAGTAAATAGTATGATGACATATTATAAAATATATTGTTATGAACAGCTTCAATATAATAAATATCCTTCGTAAACACAATCCTACATTACTTGAATAAATTGTAATCAGTAGTCAGACAAATTAACGTGATAAATGATTCTTGAGACTTTATCTTTTAATTTTATTACTGTAAATAAATATATAAGTAACTATCATCTTCGCAGTTTTACCTCTTCTTCTGTTTGTGTAGGTATTGGTAAGATCTATGACGGAATACTCGTAGGTCATACATTATTAACAACAGTGGTGGCCCAGTATAAACGGCTTCAGGCTCCCACATATAGACGCAATGCGACGACGACGCACGGTGCGACGCGATTATGGTAGAAAATTTTTAATAAACTTTTCATAGAAGTTGTTCTAATAGAGTCGTGTCGCGCCTGTCAGCGTGAAACGTTTTCGAGTTGTAGTTCGTAGATTCTAACCCAGACAGGTACTTTGTATAAATTATATCATTACCGCTGCTCTCAAAACGGCGACGGACAACATCGCGAGGGTACCCGATTGTCCTAGAACCGAAAATTAGAATACGTATGACAATCACCAACCTGCACCAGGGGTCTACTCCAAACATAAATCCGAAGTATCGGCCGAATGTTCGGCCCTTTCCGAATGTTACGGCTAAAGAAAAAAAAAAACGACAGCCAAAGAGATAAGCCAAAGTCAAAAATGTGACTTGAAGTCGGGTAAGGACTCAACGTCAAAAAGGAAATTTATGAAGTTATAATACGGCCGATACTTCGGGTTATCGCTTCGGAGTAGACCCCCTGGCCCGAATGTTGGAATACGGCCCACTCCCTTTCACAAAGAGCAGTGTGTGTCAGCAGTGGGAACATTATAATGTGTATGCTTCTGTTAGCTAGTCGTAATAAAACGATAGTCGATACTAGGCCTTAACTACTGCCTGTGATGAATCTGACATATCATTTAAGTATTAATTGAATTAATTAATTTGAATATAATCTATACCTACATACATTCAGTACTAACCTTTATCCGCGATTTCTTCTGCGTGTTTTATATTATATTATATAATCATTTTTATACATTATATCCAGGATATAAAGTAGCCCATTTCCTTCTCGTTTCTTTGTTTCAATAACTTAACTACTCTGTGGTTTAGGCGTGAAAATGAAACAGACAGTTAAAAAAAAATAGTAACTCAAAGCATTTATTTCAATTAAACCTTTTACTTTATAACTAAACGTGAGGACGATGTAATAATAAAACGCGTTCGTAGTACAGCAAATAGAAACATCAACAAATAAAAAAACCGGCCAAGTGCGTGTCCGACCACACACACAGAAGGGTTCCGTAGTTGGAATGAATTTATCCCTAAAACAAACTTAACATTGTAGTTTAAAAATATGTTCTCCCATACATCGATATTCCACGGTCAATTTTCCAACAGAAAATGTAAGTTTGTAATCGCAAAAAAGTATTTATTCATGTGATTCTAGGTCAACGGGAAGTACCCTATAGATTTTGATTTATGTGCGATATATTCGCAATTTTTTTTTATGTAATAAACGCTAATACTTCAGTAATAAAGTTGAATATCGCGTGCGCTCTTTGATCGTGTTCGAGCATGAAATTAAATAGCGTAAGTCTCAATTCTTATTTCGTTTATAACTAAAGTAATAATTGATCTAGAGAAAAATATCTTGTGTAATAAACTATATTTTCTTGCTGCGAATATTTATTTTAGACATAAAGGCTAAACAATATTGTTGTTTTTTAGAATTATCCTTAAAAAAGACATGATTTTCGAATAAAAAATTTATTGAGAGAAAATTTTACAATTACGTAACTGTCTTCAACATGGAAAGAAAAAGATCAAATAAATCATAAACTAGTTACTAGTTTCATTTTGTTTGTATGTGTGACTGTTTCAGAATATTCATGCAAATTAACATAAAAATAGGGAGCTTCCTCATAAGGCATACATCGTACAGATTACGTGTAAGTTCCTTCCTCCCCTTTGTAGTCGTGTAATAAAAACATAGAAACTTACTGCTTGTTAGCCTGCGAAAACTCGCCATTACAAAATTTTCCATCTGTTGATACAAATGGAAAATTTTGTAATGGCGATGACGCTCGCTGACAAGGGGCAAATATCTTGTCAATACAATCACACACTTGAGTCAACAGTTTTATGTTTTATTATAGGTTTTGTCAGGGCCAATTCATGTTACGTGGTAGGTATTCGAAAGAAATTGATTCCGTTACGCTCCCTAGGTTTTTGATGTGTAACATCTTTACTCTCGCTTTCTGTGGGATGATTGTGGATGTGGAAAAAGGACGGAAGTATGTAACAAGAAAGCTTGAGCATGGAATAAGTAAGTACTTTTTAATAGCATGGAATTGGTGTACTCATGGAATTAGTAAGTACATTATATAGATTTTAAGTAGAGGGGTCGAATTTCGACCAATGGGCGACTACTAATGACTAAATAAAGTAAGTATTCGAATACATTTTTCAGTTTTATGCTTTTTTAAATTTTGAGGTTATTCTATTACTGTTCAGTTGCTTATTACCAAGGTGAGATGTCAGATGTTACACATTCTAAGCGACTACTAAGGGTAGCTCGTTTTTTTTTCCATTGAATTTTCTTAGCAGTCCTTTGTTGCCTGTTTAGGGACTAACCCCACTTATTCAGCTATGTTCAGCTTTTGTCCATAGAAAACAACGATTTTGTATGGAGCTGCGAATTTTTTTGTCCTTATTTTTTGTCACCTTTGAAAAGATACCCATATATTGTAGATACTACTGCGTTTACTGATAGTTCTAAATTGTCTATTAGGAAAATTCTAACCACAGCTAGTGACTTTAATCTAAATCCTTCGCTTTCTACACAGTTATCAGTGTCCATAATCTCCCCTATATAACGTTACTACACGGATTTTCCTGTCATAAAATAATAAAATGGTATAACATGGCGACCTCCCTATATAATCGGCGCAATATTTGCACACTTGACGAACCACTTGTTGATACCGCTCACGATATAGCGGAGCCCATCAGTCATGTCGACACTGCGTAGTACAGAGATGTTGTGAGAGATGGCGTGGTTTTCAACTTTATTTTCTTATATAACCTGGACTTATACTTTAATATACATCTGAAGGCCAATTCTACTATTTAAAAAACGTTCAAATTCAAGTCGCAGTGCCGCAAAAGTTCCAAAATGTCACAAAAGGTATTGTACGAGCCAATAATGCTCACACAGCAAAAGTACGTTTACGCGTACTTTATTAATTTAACTCAAACCAGTCGTAACTTAAACTCCGTCACGCGCTAATGTGCGGGTCAATCTATAACAACAACTAAGTGCGGCTCAGGTTACTAAACAAGCATAACCTTAAACTGTTTCCTTAAATATACTATTCAACATAACAGTGGTTTGGTGTAACATAACATACCTACAATAACTACCGGGGTATCCGTCAACGACGAGAAAACCCCAACATCTTTTGGTCCTTCGAGCCTGGATGACACGGCAGATCATCTTATGTGTCGTCGTGTCTCCTCATCAGCAAAGTGCTTAGCGTGGTATATCCCAGTTACGTTAGCAAATCGGTGCTGTTGGCTTCCCACAAGCGGGTCTAACCAGTAGCATTGAGACGTTGCACATAACGTATAGGAGGGTGAGCTACACCGAGTGCCTGCAACTAACGAACCAGCAGAGATCACGTCTACTGCTACAAACTACTTATCAAGATACAATCGGCGAGGATAACGTCCACGGCGGTTGCTACTGCGGAGATCACGTCTACCGCTACAAACAAGATATAATCAGCGGGGATAACGTCCACTGCGATTACTTCAGCTCCGAAATTTTCGTGAGTACACTCTACCTGCGCGCCAACCACTAACAGCCACAAAAACATAAACAATGTCGACAGAAGACTACCCTGAGTTTGTGGAACTTATAACTAAGCAGCAAAGCAGCTACGAGAGAATCAAAACTCTTCAAACTAACTACAAAAAGGATGCTGTGAGTAGAAAAACCATAGACTACCTTGACAAGCGCATCGATGCTTTACAATCCCTATGGGATGAATTTCGATCGAATCATGAAATCTTGAAAAAGTATGAATCTAAACAAAGAGATCATGACTACTTCAAGCAAGACATTTTCATCATAACAAGAAGCATGTTTGACGAAACAATGCAATCTATGAATCAACTACGAAACAAGTTGATAAACGAACCTGGGTTTTCGGGGGCATCGAAACCGAAAATAATAGAAGCGCCCGGAACACCACAATTTGATACAACCGGAGTACACCAACAAATCGGAGATGAAACGGACAAGCATCTATCAACGCTGTTACGTAATCAAATGTGTAACTTCAACGCCTTGAAGCGAGCAGTCTCCAAAACTAACCTGGATAGCATGAAAGAGAAGTGGCAACTTCAAGATCAAGTCAGCATACTACGATCTAAATGGGAATCCATAGACAAGATTCACTGGGAACTCAGCTACTTACTGCAAGGGAACGACAAAGACTATGAAGCAAAATATGACCATTGGGAGCAAGTCTACGACGACCTAAAGGAAGAGCTTAATAGAAAAATCTTTGAAACATCCCACTACGAAAAAACAACCCCGCGTATGGAGTTACCGGAGTTCAACGGAACGTTCAACAATTGGATCTCCTTTAGGGATTTATTCTTTGAGATGATTCATAACAATCCAACGCTAAACAAAACGCAGAAAATGAAGTTCCTAAAATCTAAATTGAGAGGTGAAGCGGAAAAATTAATCAAGCACCTTCCTGTGAGTGCTGAGAATTATGACTCGTGCCTAGATATTATTCAGCACCGCTACGATAACAAGCGATTACTTTTCACTACATACATAGAAATACTTCTCAATCAATCGTGCATCGAAAAACCAAACTCAACTAACATGAAGAAGCTGTATGACACAACGAAAGAGTGTTTAAATGGTCTAGAAAACATTGACATCAATATTCCAGTATGGGGTCCACTTATCGTGTACTTGCTTTCCTCCAAACTGGATGACGTCACTTACGGTGACTACGTCAAGACCATGAAACAGTCAAGAGAGCTCCCAGACTTAGAGGAGTTTATGGAGTTCCTGGAATTGCAGTTCATAACGTTAGAAACATCCCGTAACAAAAAGAACGGCGGGAAACAAAACTATTCAACGAATAACCAACATAAAAGTTATAATAACAACAAGTCAACGAACTTTAAAGAGTCAGAAAAGTGGACAAAAACCTTCCATGCAACGCTGAGAAAATGTCCACTCTGCAAAAACGAACACACGCTGAGGCAGTGTTCTACATTTTTGAACATGGATGTCGCAACGCGACATCAAACAACAAGTAATCTAAACTTGTGCAAAAATTGTTTGTTTAGTCACGGCGGAAATAAATGCAATTCAACGAAAACATGCCGCACGTGTAACTTCAAACATCACTCCCTTCTCCATGATGATAATCTGAAAGGGCAACACTCAAAGCCGGCCACATCGACGGTGGCTGAGCGAACATCTAATCACATTAACGGTGAACAAGAGATACTCTTAACGACTCTTCAACTCAGAGTCAAAAACAAGGAAGGAGATTACGTCATCCTTCGGGCGTTACTGGATCAAGGCTCTCAAGTATCCTTAGTCACAGAAAATGCCGCTCAACGGCTAAACTTACCCCGAAACAAAATGAACGCGGCGGTTACTGGCGTTGGCACTATAATGGGAAAGAGTAAAGGTATGATACGATTAGAATGCAAGTCTATTCATTCTGATTATACATTCTACACCGATTCGTTAGTGATGAGTAAACTCATCAACAATCTGCCTAACTCAACGATCAACACAGAAAACTGGACACACCTTCATAATATCAAGTTAGCTGATCCAGACTACAACATCTCTGGACCCATCGATTTACTGCTTGGAGCAGATGTTTACTCCGATGTGATCTTAGGAGGAATAATTAAACATAAAAATGACTCACCAGTAGCGCAACAGACAAAGTTGGGCTGGATACTATGCGGTGCTACAAAGCAGTTCAACTGTCTAGTTACTCTAACAGAGCTAGACAACCTAACAAAATTTTGGGAAATAGAAGACATCCCTTCGGAACCCGAACAAACAACGGAAATCGAATTCTGTGAAAAACATTACACAGAAACAACAGAACGATTAAACAACGGGCGTTATGTGGTGAAGATGCCGATGAACGCTAACTATGAACAAAACCTTGGAAACTCGAAACATCAAGCTACAGCACAATTTCTTCATTTAGAAAAGAAAATGGCGAGACAAGAACACTTCGCTAAACTATACAAAGATTTCATTCGAGAATACATTGAATTAGGTCACATGAAACCAGTGACAGAATCCGAAAGTCGAGTACAAACCTACCTACCACACCATGGCGTAGTAAGGGAGTGCTCAACAACAACCAAACTACGAGCTGTTTTTAACGCATCAATGAAAACAGACTCCGGGTATAGCCTAAACGATTTGATGGGAAAAGGGCCTAATCTACAAAAGGACATTCTATCCCTGATCATTAAATGGCGGAGCTATAAATATGTTCTAACGGCGGACATTGAGAAAATGTACCATCAAATCCTTATTCATCAAGATCAACAGTGTCTTCAAAAAATTATTTGGAGAGACTCCAAGAGAGAACCACTGAGAGATATGCAGCTGTGTACCCTAACATACGGGACCAAAGTCGCACCTTTCATAGCGATGCGCACTCTCCAACAGCTAGCCAAAGATGAAGGTAACGCTTTCCCTCTGGCCCAAAAGGCGCTACTTAACGAATTTTATATGGATGACGCCATCACGGGCCACCATACCATAGAATCAACAAAGGTACTGCAAAAGGAGTTAAGCGAACTACTGAAGAAAGGGGGTTTTGTGTTACGAAAATGGTCCACGAACGAACCATCTATTCTCGAAGAACTACAGAGGAAAGAGAAAAGTAACAATAACGAATTTAACTTCAAGCAACAAGAGTTCAGCAAAACACTTGGACTCGCATGGAATGACGCAAGTGACACATTCCATTTTATTTGCGACGCGCCTAGCAACACCAAAAATGCACCATACTCGAAACGCAGGCTATTGTCAGAAATAAGCAAGATCTACGATCCGCTCGGTTGGTTGGCTCCAATTACGCTACAAGCAAAACTACTTTTTCAAAAACTATGGAGTGATAGCTGTCAAAACATTGGCTGGGACGAAAATGTACCGGATGCCATAGAAAAGGAATGGATGCAAATTAAATCCGATCTGCCAAACATAAAACGCATAAGTGTGCCAAGATGGATTAAAAATGAAAACAACAGGGCGATCGAATTGCAAGCCTTCTGTGACGCGAGCGAGAAAGCGTACGCATGCGTTATCTATAGCCGAACTACTTCACCCACCGGTGCGTACGAAACGACACTACTCGCGGCAAAAACTAAGGTGGCACCAATCAAGAAGAAAACTACGATACCGAGGTTGGAATTATGCGCCGCAGTTTTGTTAGCGAAACTCATACAAAATATAACTAAGATCCTTGAAGAGTACGATCTAAAGATTACCTGCTGGACCGATTCTAAGGTCGTTCTAGCATGGCTTCAGGGAAATCAAACTAAATATGAAAAGTATGTAACCAATAGGACCACACAAATATTAAACATCGTGCCTGCGATAAACTGGGGTTACGTGAAGACGAACGAAAACCCTGCCGACTGTGCAACAAGAGGACTCCCACCACAAAAACTGGTCAATTTTACCCTGTGGTGGGAAGGCCCAAAATGGCTTAAGGAGGAAGGAAAACAAGCCCATATCTCAAACGAAACTCATACCACAAACGAGGGCTTCCTAACAAACTGTTACACGACTAATAGTACGGAACCCACACCGATTAAAAATGAATTAATCGATTCATTACTTGAGCGACTTAATAACATAGATCGTATTACAAGAATACTCGCCTTAGTGATACGTTTCGCTGACGCACTACGAAACAAAAGAAGGTCAACTGAGAATCAGGAACTAAACCTGAGTGAAATAAACAATGCACTTTTAATAATTATAAAATCAGTGCAACGGGATTATTTCAAAACAGAAATACATTCTCTTAACAAAGATGGAAAACTTCTCAACAAAAGCACCATTTTAAAACTTAATCCATTTTTGGACTCTTATGGAGTTTTACGTGTTGGAGGACGTTTAAATCACTCAAACTTGCCAGTGGAAACGAAACACCCCATCCTCATATCAGGAGAGGGCAGACTAACCCAACTGGTTGTTGAAAAGGCGCATCAACGAACATTGCACGGTGGGGCTAGATTAACGCTGGCTGACACTAGAAACAACTACTGGATTATCAGCGGCAATCGAACCGTCAAGAAAATACTACGACAGTGCATTCGATGCCGTCGATACGCAACAACCCAAACTGAACAGTTGATGGGCAACCTTCCTAAAGAAAGGATCACTCCATCGAGGCCGTTTTCACACACCGGCGTCGACTTTACAGGCCATGTGGACGTAAAGATAAACAAGGGCCGCGGGATAAAAACCTGCAAAGGCTACATAGCCATATTCATATGTATGTGCACAAAAGCAGTACATATCGAACTTGTTTCGGACCTATCAACGCAAACCTTCATCGCAGCACTAAAAAGAATGTGCGCCAGAAGAGGCACTCCAAAACATATCTACTCCGATAACGGAACCAACTTCGTCGGAGCCGCAAGACTCTTAAAAGAAGAGTTTCAACAATTTAAAACAATTACATCTTCAGGATTCTTTAAACAGATCAACGACCTTCAAATCGAGTGGCACTTCAACGCTCCATCCTGGCCATCAGCAGGAGGCTTATGGGAAGCTGCTGTACGTTCCATGAAACCACACCTGAAACGGGTAATCGGTCAACAGAAGCTTACCTACGAACAATTTGCAACGCTTCTTACGCAAATCGAAGCATGCATGAACAGCAGGCCACTGTGTCCATTATCGGAGGATGTGGAAGACCTTGAATACCTCACCCCTGGTCACTTTCTCACGGGGAGCCCAACACTAACACTACCACTCAATGAACCAGAAGTAACGAAAGCTATTGACATCAGAAACAACTGGAAACTCATTGAACTCATGCGTCGACACTATTGGGATCGCTGGTCGACAGAATACCTTCATTCATTACAAAACCGAAACAAATGGCAACAAACTAAAGAAAACATACAGAAGGGGCAACTAGTTCTCGTCAGGGAAAGTAATCTACCCCCAAGCAGATGGGCTATGGGACGCGTAGTGGAACTGCACCCAGGCAGCGATAACTTAGTACGAGTAGTCACGCTCAAGACACAAAATGGGGTACTAAAAAGACCCATAACTAAACTAGCCCCACTACCTATAAACGAGGCATGCGGAAGCACTGAGCCACAGGAAGTGACTCCAAAAATTAAACAGGGCAAGCCAAAGAAAGGGACTAACAAGACCCAGAAAAGGGTAAACAGCTTGCTTATGGTATTACTGGTAGCATTTACAACGCTATCATGTGGAATAGCAGCACCCCTGCAACATTTTAAAATAACGCGATTAGCTGAAAACCAACCAGTTTACTTTGACCCCGTTGGAAATATCCAACTTATTCATGATGAATGGAAACTTCTGGTATACTATAACCTGACAACATTCTGGCAAAGTACAACAAATGTAGAGAAATTCGTGAATCGTTTAGCTCAACTATGCGACACGATGCCTAACGAGTCATGCCACTCTACGACACAGCAACTCAAGTTCGAAATGAGCCAGCTGAACGAGTATAACATACTGTTACGGTCTCAACATCAACAACGAAGGCGACGTGGCTACGTCAACGGCGTAGGAAATATCGCACGAGCCCTGTTTGGTGTCCTTGACAGCGATTTTGCCGAAAAATACGCTCAAGACATAGAAAAAATCAAAACGAACGAACAATATCTATTACAGCTGATAAGAAATCAGACACTGATTATCGAGGCAGAAAACAACGTCATCAAGAAAAATGAAGACTTTGTAAAGACGCAACTGGAAGTAATTCAGCAATTCATGAACGAAACAAAATACAAAACGGCACTAATTGAAAACCGATTTCAAATAATGAAAACAATGAGTGACGTCAATGCTGGGGCCTTAACGGCGAGTTTACTTATCTCAGTACTGAGAAGAAACCAAGAAATGCTCCTAAGTGCATTGACAGATATCTACAGAGGTAATCTCGATATGAAATTATTCACACCGGGGCAGCTATCCGAACAACTCAATTACATTGCCGGTATTATACCGAAAAGATTAACGTTACCTATCAAAAACAGCAATGGAGCTACCATAAAAAACATTTACAAAATTATTTATGTTAAAGCCCGGCTCACTGAACAATACCTACTCTACGAATTACATATCCCGTTACTCAGCGATGACGAGTATACATTGTATCGCAGTATAGGTATACCTAGACAGCAAACTACTTACCAATGTCAGCTGATAGAGACAACAACACAATATATTGGAGTCAACTTCGTAAAGAATACCTACATACAGATGGAAGAGATTGATCTTCAGCAATGTACAACAATAACGGCGGACAATCACATCTGCCACGCCTCTACAACTATCAGCAACTTGCATGGAGCCACGGCATCTTGCGAAGCTAAAATACTAAGCCAAAATGTAAATAACATAACATGTGATTGGGTACCACAACAATGCACTGACAGATGGATAAAATTACAGCGACCAAACATATGGCTGTATAATTGCATCAATGAGTGTACGACTCGCGTTGTATGCGAAAATCGAATTACAACAACAACTTTAACAAAGGCGGGGCTCCTTGCCCTAGGTCAGGATTGCATACTTCAGCACAAAGACGCTACAATTTATTCGCATAACGTTTTTAGTAGCAGTACCAATATTGGAATTGCCTTGGAGGTACCTACTATCGACTCACCAAATGATATGTGGAATACGTTCAAAAACACAAAGATTATGCTACCGGAACTAAACTTATCTAATGAACACAAACTATTAGATGACCAGATAGCCGCACAAAAGGGACGAGAGAGCCTACCCAACGACCTAAGTGTCCACGACGTCGGCAACTACGCTATAAGCACTGTGCTGGTGGGAGGAATCGTCGCCGCTATATTAGTTTGGCGACTAAGAAGATATCTTCAGGGGCGTAAGAAGAGGAACACCTCTACTAAGACGAACAAGACTCGAGAGAGGACAGAAGATATAGAACTGAAGGAGATTCCTGCCTACGCTAAAATACGTGGTGGACAGTCAGAGACCTACCGTCCGCCGCAACCAGCAATTGGAACAACATTCCAACTATGATTCATTATTTAAGAATTACTTACTTCTTGTTTTGATTGCTTTGATTAATTTTATAACATTTTTATACCTTTATATTGTTAACTTGTAACGCAAGTTTGGTAATCTGAGCCCGTATATTTTTCCCTCGGGAGCATGTACGAGCCAATAATGCTCACACAGCAAAAGTACGTTTACGCGTACTTTATTAATTTAACTCAAACCAGTCGTAACTTAAACTCCGTCACGCGCTAATGTGCGGGTCAATCTATAACAACAACTAAGTGCGGCTCAGGTTACTAAACAAGCATAACCTTAAACTGTTTCCTTAAATATACTATTCAACATAACAGTGGTTTGGTGTAATATAACATACCTACAATAACTACCGGGGTATCCGTCAACGACGAGAAAACCCCAACAGGTATTCTACTAAACCAAAAAAGCAAGTTAAACGTGGCGTTTAACTGCAATGAGATTGCGACTAGACCGAAGCAAAATAATGTACCAGAACGGTATTCTGCTAAATTTTCGAATTGACATTGTAAAAAAATTTGGTATTCCACTAAAAATAAGAACGTCAAAACTGACGTAAGCATGAGATTATTTGTTGACCGGACTGTGACTAATAATTTTAGCTTCTGCTAGTTAGATATCTATAAAATATATATATATATATATATAGCTGCATAGTTATTATATAAGCGTATGTATAAAACACAGGACAGACGTTTTGTGTATTTTTTTGTTTGTGAAGTGTTTGGATATTCTGTTATAGTTGGATAATTATTTAAAAAGGAGTGGTTTTCGTTTGCGGCATGTTTGCGGTTACTTTATTTAACCCTGGCGCAACGTGCAGACTGCAGCGGCGTCAGAAAGACGGAGAGAACGCCGTCGTCGTCGCCTTGCAACGGATGCATTTTCCATGAGCGACCGAGAGTGTGTGAAGACCTACAGGTTCACTAAGTCGCTCGTGGCGAATAACGGAGCTGACGCCGCACATCCCTTGGGAAAGGCGCAAAGATGGACTCGATGCTCGCCAAGGTGAGTCTTAGTTACTTACACACATATTATTTATTGACAAGCAACAAGGCAGCTAGATTCCAAACATTACATTATCTACTTTTTCTAGGTACTGATAACCCTGGCGTTTTACGCCAGCGGGTTCTATCAGACCTTGGTAGGGCAGCACTGCTCCCATTCAGTTTCCAAGCCGAGCGTCTGTAGGGCGGTCAAACAAGTGACTCTGGCCCTGGACCACCCACATGTATTTAGAAAGCATGCGACTTTCCCTTTGACAAGGAGAGCCCAAGAAAGGGCTAGGAGTGGGTAAGTCAAAAGACTAGCGCGTAGGTATATGATAGCTACATACGACAGAATTTAATCAAGTTAGTTATCCTTCGACATCGCTTGCAACAACTTAACAAAACATCAATATATTTCTGTACTATACCTATGTCATTTTAATATTAAATAAATTCTCTAAATGAAGCTTGAAACCGTCTTAAAATCAGTTGCGTAGTTTAAATGAACAACGCGGTCTGTACCTAATGTAATGATGATGCGCGGCAATATTGACAATACAATATTATACCTATTATCTGCATTTTAGATTCTATGCCAAATTTGGATTCCCGGGGGCGGTTGGCTGCATTGATGGTACTCATGTCTGCATCATAAAAAACCGGCCAAGTGCGAGTTGGACTCGCGCACGAAGGGTTCCGTACCATTATCTATAAAAAAAAACGGCAAAAAATCACGTTTGTTGTATGGGAGTCCCCCTTAAATAATTGTTTTATTTTAATTTAGTTATTTATTTTTAAAGGGAATATATAACTAAATATTCTGTGAATATTTCAAGCGTCTACCTGTTGCCGTTATCAATATCCAGCAAAAAAAACCACGTTTGTTGTATGGGAACCCCCTTAAATATTTTTTTTATTCTGTTTTTTAGTATTTATTGTTATAGCGGCAACCGAAATACATCACCTGTGAGAATTTCAACTGTCTAACAATCACGGTTCATGAGATATAGCCTGGTGACAGACGGACGGACAGACAGACAGACAGACAGACAGACAGACGGCGGAGCCTTAGTAATAGGGTCCCGTTTTACCCGTTGTGTACGGAACCCTAAAAATCATCAGAACACGAAGATGCCTATTACTGCCGGAAAGGCCACCCACTGAACGTGAGAAAGAGAACATGAGGATAGTAAGTGTTAAGATTGATGTAGCTACTTAGTACCTACTACCCAGCGGCTACAATGGCGGGGTGCGACACCTATTCTGTCAGGGCGGGCCTATTACCTCGTCAAGTCAAAAATATTTAATTAGATAACAACTTAGGAAAATAAATATTGTAGGAAGTAGGCATGACACACACGCGCTCGCTTCCCGCTGCACTATCGCCCCGTCCGTCGCCCACACCCCTTTCCGCGCCCGTCAGTCCGGCTGAAATCAGGATCGCAAACGGCTCAATTTTTGCACTGTTCTAATCACACAACTAAAAATTTTCAGCGTTTTGTATTGTGTGGACGAATATATTGTTTTTTTTGTGTCGCAAAAGTTTATTTCATTTGATTCAACGTATAATAATAATTTTCAGATATGTGATGCAGAGATGAATAGGTATACTTTGCGTCGATCCATCTAGCCCCGGGAGTTCACACGACTCGACCATTTGGAGGGATCACCTAGATTTAAGTTAATCGGTAAAGTTATCCATTTCTTTACCGACTAACCATTGTGTACATACAAATAACTCGTTTCTGCTTACCCCGTGGGAAAATGGCGTGAGTTTATGTATGTTTTCTTTGGTTACCAATTAAATTGAGGTCGGCGATCAGTTTTAAATTCAGCTAAGTACCAGTAGTTGGATTCAGATGATACCTATCCACGGACCGACTGCGCGTGACCTGCGTAGCTTAACTTTGATCGATGGACTTGTGCGGCTGTTACTTAGCCTCGAGCCGCTCATAGGCATTTTTTAATAAATAAGATTGAGTTTTTTTTGTAATATGCATATTGTTTATTAATTAACAAAATAAAAGTGAAAAAAACAAAGCCGGTGGCGCATCGCTTGTGTGAAGCACGGCGCTGCAGCGTCAACAAAGCCCTGAAAGGAAACACAATTTAGTTTTTTATTTTATACATATTATTTATTAAATAAGATTGTTTTATTTTAAACTCAGCGTTTTATTTACAAAACAACAAATGGTAGGGGAAGCCCAGAGGATTTTTCAGCAAGCATATTCAGAACGACATATTCATTCTGAATATGCTTGCTGAAAAATCCTAACGTAGTATATATATATATATCCAATTCTCGACTTCCACAACGAAGTCGCGGGCAGAAGCTAGTTAGTAATACGTTCACAAATAACATTTACATACCTTGGCCATTATTGGATACTACTCGGCAATTCTTATGCTGCTGTTGCTTGAATTCTAAAAACAATCAATTTCTTCAAATGAAATCCTGTTGCGAGTATGATTGTCTGATTTATTATTATTCGCTTAAACACACTTGCGTTACGTCGTCGCAGCCGAAGAGTTTCCTCATAGAGGCCGGCAAAACGGTTTGCAGCCCCTGCTATTTCCTCCATAGCAGAGGCATGCCTAAAAAACAAACACATAGTTATAGTAATTATTGTTTTAGTTTTGTGATGTTAAACTTCACTGTAAGCTCACTCTATATCAGTAGGCAGGTCGGCATCCTGCTGCACAGTGGTTATTCCATCATATCCACCACTACCATCAGTTGCCTTCTCGAAGGACTAGTCAAATAAATCATACATTCAATATAATTGCCTGTACTCCTAAGAGTTGTTATGTTCAATATGTGAAGACCACCAAAAAAACTACCTATATCTTATCAACAGAGCATCCAGTGCGTTCTGGCTGAATCATCATCATCATTTCAGCCACAAGACGTCCACTGCTGGACATAGGCTTTCCCCAACGGAGGGTTGCCATAATCGCCACTTACGACACTGTCGCCTTTTACGACACCCACGGGAAGAAATGGGATGGTGCTATTCTTTACGTCCGGCACCACACGGAATGCCTGACTGCATCCTCTACTGAACTGTATCCTCCCACGATGCTGATCAGGCGCTCTTCGAGGGGGAACCACAAAATTTGGGGTGCTGGCCCACCACTCCTTGTTCGACCCTCCTTTATTTGCCTCAGTTTTGCCTTCGTCCGGCTTTTGTACTGGTTGTCGTACTGCAAACCAAAAAATTATGTATTTGTTGTTTTCCGACTCTCCTGCAAGCACAGCTAGTGGTTACAATAAGTTACCTTCTTCCACTCCGGCCCAGATTTGGACAGTCCAGCATTCAAAATATCGGCGCAATGTCTCCAGAGCCACTCACCCACTTGGACAGGGCATTGCCCTCCCTACCTCTCACCTTGCCCAACGCCAATGATTGGTTCTCCTCCAGAAAGTCTAGAAGCAGCTCCAATTGGCGAGGCGTCACTTGGCGGGGAGGTAATATTATTTAAATCAGAAAAAAATATGATGTTGTGCTTTGTGTTATTCACACTTTCGCGCGGATATGACAGAGTTGCTAGTAAATAATCGTCTATTACCCACAACCACGATAAAAATACTCACTTTTTACTTGACTACGGAAAGCATAATTTATCTGTTCCGTCATAAGTCTAAACCCAAACCAAAGAAGTGGGTAGGTAGACCTCAATGATCCCAAAATAATTGAAAAAAAAAAAAACTTCAGGTACCTTAACCGAAAAAAAGGTTCTAGATTTCAACTTTCTCATTCGATATAAACTAAATCAAATTTATCCCCATCAGAATCGATTTGATTACCGGTCATCGATTATTTGATCGATTGATTGTAGGTACTCTATAAATAGAGCGCATCTGATAAATTATAAGTCCGATTCTGTCGGTGTGTATGTTTATTTATAAATTCAGTCGTTCTAGCTTCTCCTAGTTTCAGCGTGTGGCCTAACAACTCAACTCGCTCGCTTGCTCGGTCGCTTAAAGGAGCAGATGAAAAACAAGGGCGAAAATACCATCAGACAGTCGGATGGACAATAAAATTGAAAACAGTGTAAGTGCCGTTTCTGACTGAAGTACGATCTGCCTATCGGATTGGACGTGTATCAATATATCGATTTAATACAAATGTAATAATATTTATTATTCAGTCCTTAATAGCTATAACCGTACCGTACCTAGTGTCACAAGTTTAATAACTGAATTTACCCGCACATCGGGAAATTATTCACCAAATGGCAACTCTGATTTTGACACTATTGACATTCATTCTGACATACAGTATTGAAAAACATTGCGATGGCTAGGTACAATAGTCCAGAAAATCAATGTAGTTTTATAAATAAAATGGAATAAATCTTTATAGAATACTTTCTGACAAGATTAAATTATATAAAATTGAATTATAGTTTGACATTCGTAAAAATAAATAATGACGTCTCTTTTTGACATCTTAATCATTCGCATAGCGCATGCGCGTCGCGATTACCAATACGTTCCATGTTAGCTTTCTAGACGATTATTTATTTTAATGATTTTTTATTCTCAAAGATATATAATAACAAACGGGAAATGAAAATACTATGAGTATGCACTTAATCAAGCAAACTAATAAAGACATTAAATAAATCAGAAAATAAGGTTGCTAAAAATTAAAGTATTACTAATTATCACAATATCGTCTGCGTACATTGAATCAACATGAAACTATGTTTAATTTCGTAAACGAGAACAAAGTTGACCGCTATGAGACTAGACTGCAATGATATTGCGACCGGAATGTGAACAAACCTAATTTTAAGGTTAGCAGAATACCATTTTTTGGTCTGTTCACAATGTCATCGCATTCCGGTCTCATGTTTTTCATACTGCACGTTAATTAGTAGAATCTGAAATCGCTCAAATGCTCGTGCCGTCTCAGTGTGAGAAGAGACATTTTGGTCTCCAATAGGACAATAATAGGCTGGTTAAGCAAAAGACCTTTAAGTATCTACTTATATTATTAAAATTAGTCAAAGAAAATAATGTATTAACAGAGGCATTTAAAAACTAAATGGCTCAATTTTAAACAGCCATAGTTTTGAAAAAGTTCAGAATTAAAGCTTTTTCGTCTGTGCAATAAGAGGTAACAAACCTATAAGGTTAACTTTAACATTATAGGTTTGTAAGCCCGTATTGCATGGTCGAAAAGCTTTCATTTTGAAGCTTTAACATTCTCCACGCGTAAAAGTGGCGCATGGCCAAAATCGGAACTAACGCTGCCATCTTGTTTTGTGAATAGGTAGAATCTTCAGAACAATTTATTTATTTTATTTATCAAAGATGTCCAACAACGCACTCCTGTCAATGACATTCAGGTGCAAGAAGAATCTTGTAGTTGTAGCACTTTTAGCTTCTTATATATTTACCTAACTACATAATCCTGACTTTAACATTTTTTTTTTATAACATTACGCCACAGTAGGAATTTCTCCTGTATTGTGGGTGCGTTTACAAACATTCAAACTCACATACACAAATAGCCAGACCCGGAACAACTACTTATAGGTAATACAAATATTTGTTCCGTGCGGGAATCGAACCCGCGACACGCAGCGCAGCAGTCAATCGCTTCTGCCAGGGTTGCGAGTTTGTCCGAAAGGGATATCGTGGCCCTGGCACACAGGCAAATGAAGGAACACGGGTGGGTTTTAGTCAGTAAAAGTCTGACACGCCCTCCCGCTCCGCCCAAAGCGGGAGAAGTTATTTGATAATTGCCCACCCAAAAAAAAAAAAAGCAGTCAATCGCTTAACCACTGCGCCAACCGCACCGTCGTTATAAATGAAAATGTGAGTTTGTATGTTTGTTTGTTACGGTTTCACGGCTAAATGGGTAAACTGATTTTGTTGAAATTTGTTAAGGAGATACTTTGAACCCTGAGGAAGGACATAGAGGCTACTTTTTATCGACATATCACACGGGCGAAGCCGCAGGCAGAAAATGATACACCTATAAATCTCTTGAAAACACGAAGGCGTGAAGTCGAAGGTTTGCAAGTACTAAAACATATCGCTTGAAGTCATTTGAAGTGCAGACGAAGAGTTTGTGTTGATTGCTTTACGAGAATACTTATTGTTTAGAACTCGTATAACTTTAATACTTTGATGTGGTTATAAAACTAGCTACGAAGATCTAGAACTTTACTATAATAGAAATATATGAGCTATGCTATTTCAAGCTTTAATTTCTTCGATTTAAGGTTTGAATTCTTTTTTTGGAATGAGTTGTGAGGACTGCAAGAAGTAATTTTAAACGCATCATGTTTCTTGCATGAGAGATTATGCTTGATGAAATTCATGGCGTGGTAGTTTATTGTGACACGATAGTATGCTTTAGTGCTCAGATTATAAAACTTATAATCGGAGCAAGAATAATTATTACTTTCTTAATATTTCTCTAATAATAATCTTTGCTCTCTATGAGCTCAAAAAGTTTTTTTCAGTTCACCCTGGAATACATAGAATTATTAAAGAAAGTTTACTGGACTGCCTCATTGATCCAGTTGTCGTGAGCAGTACTGCTGAGCATGAGGTCCTGGGTTCGATTCCCCGGTCAGGCAAACTGATATTGGGATTATTTATTTATTTATTTATTAAAACTTTATGCACAAGTAAAAACTACACTGTACAAAGGCGGACCTAATGCCTGAGGCATTTTCTACCAGTCAACCTTAGGGTGATGCAGAGACAAAACATGGCAGGTGCAACGTACGGGATAGATAGCTCGGAAATAACTATAAAATACAAGCATACATACAAATACATAGATAGATATATACATATATACATAATATACCAAAATAAACTTTGTCAGGAGAAATAACGACCGGTAGCGAAGAAAACGACTCCAGAAAATCACCGCTGAGATGCTTCGGCCAACTTCTGACGAATATGTTCACGTGCCTTCACTTTAAATGATAGCCGGCTGGTTGCCGTCCTGATGTTCACAGGGAGCGCATTCCAAAGAAATACCGCCTGGACAAAGAAAGAAGAATGAATGAAGCCAGAACGGTGCGAAGGACATCGTAGAAGACGATTCTTGGTGGAACGAAGATTTTTACTATGGGCAGAGCATAAGTATTTAATTTGGGAAGTCAGGTAAGAAGGAGAAGTGGGTTTGTCGAGAATAGAGAACAACATAGACAGAGCCCTCAACTATCTGCGCTGACGAATGGGTAGCCATTTCAAAAGCAGTCAGTGCGCGGATACATGGTCATACTATCCACCAGGAATTTCTCAGTAGCAGCCCGGAGTCTGGATTTGTGCCCAGTTGATGGCAATAGGCTCGCAACCTATTACATGGGACTTAAAAACATAACTGGCGAAATTTGGGTGTACACCTCTGCCTAACCCTTCGGGGATTACAGGCGTGATGTTATGTTTAGGTTGCTGGATGACTAGACGGACTCTAGACCGTCTCAGAAAATTGGAACCGAACACGCTGTTTTTATTGGTCAAAATCACCAAACATTTGGCCAGGTCTCTGTATTTGCCCAATTTTCAAAATTCAGTACAGTCGGGTTTTATAGGTAGAAAACTAAGTAAATTGGGTCTAAGTACTGCAAGATGACTGCAAGCCTTAAACGACAGTATAAACTACTTTTACTGAGTAAGTATTAGGAGTGTTTATTTTTATTTAACTTCTACACAAACAGCAGTATACCTATTTCTTAGAATTTCTTTATTTTATTTGGTTTACAGCTAGGTCTGGACTTATATATACGTACTGTAAAATTTCATGTAATGTGGCGTAGAATAATAGATGATAAACTTGAATTATATGTATTTATTTCACGACGACGACGGCGACTAAGGGACTTACTAGAGAATGGGCAGCAGCGTTCTTTATGTATTTTAACACCATACTGCGATCGCCAACCCGCCTGCCAAGCGTGGCGATTATGGCAAACCCGCTGGCCCGATGGTCGGCTTGACGGCTTAAATGATGATGATATTTATTTTATGTTTATCAGTTCTACTCAGAGAAACGCTTTTGTTCGCTTGAATGATCGAAAGCAACCATAGTTATTTTCCTAACAGCCTGTACTTACGACAGAAGGTTGCCTTTTGCATGTTATCTTTACAATACCTAATTATATGGTTACTGTTTCGTTCCCAATGGTTTTTTTTTTAGATGCCTACGTCTATTATTTTTCTACCAATTTATTTTCATTGGAATCACTTTAAAAGGGAATTAAAATAAATAGACTTGGTCCTGTAATCGGGTAGTGACGTAAAGCTAACGAAACCTTCGCGAGCACCCGTGCATAATGAACGGTGTTGACAACGTGTTAGAACAAACGCAGATGTACAGTGACCATTCGTTTTTATGTAAACCGAGCTTAATAATTATCTTGGCAGTTCCTTTATTTTACGGACCGTTTTTGAATAGACCTACGAAGAGCTCTGTTATTGAAGATTGTTAAACATGATATATAGCACGTGAAAACTATCTGTCCTTACTGTGATCATATTTTTACCCGACTGCGGCGTAGCCAAAAAGAAGGGTTATGTGTTTGTATGTATGTCCATCCCTATGTTCCCTTGTAACTACTAAACGGCTGAACCGATTTTGAAGAATGATATGTCGTAAGATTTGTCTTTATTGCGCGAGTGTCATTGGGTATATTTTTAGTCGGGGTTTTTCATTTTTTTTATTGAATTTTTGTTATAATACTAGTGACCCGCCCTTGCTTCTCACGAGTGTAATCTACCAATGTAAAACACCAATATTTCTGCTATATCTGAGTTAAATATTAACTTCTGGAATAAATTTCCTAAATTACAGTAACACAGTAAAGATCTTAGAAAGCAGCTGGACCTGAGTCAACCTGGCAGCAATGCTGTTAAAAGATTTCCTCTAATAGATAAACATCACCCGTCTTCCCACTATTCCAATGCTTGCTCAAGGATGCATATCCGGTAAGACTCTAATAATCCTTCCATATCCCATGAGCACGTCTTCCCTACCATTATCGCACCCTCCAGTTTATTCTTTGATATACAATGATCTCTGTAGTCCCATAAAACATGAGGCTTTAGGGGCTAGTATGAATCTTTGGGTTCATTCGATTAATCCAGTCTGGTTTAACCATGCTGGGATCGGTGAATTTCATTCATTCATTCAAATGATGGTGAAAACGGAATCAAAATTCATTGTGTTATATAAAAGAACTAAGCGGTTACATAGAGAGACACGAAAAGCGACTTTATTTTATTCTATGTACAGATACAGATGATAAATTATGCTGTGAAGCTCTCCACAACTCTTTGAAAAAGTGACATCCTTACCTACCTCTTGGCGAAACATATTTTGCCAGAATTTTGTACAGAACTACAAAAAGCTCAGGCGTGTCTCGAATATTGCGGAATAGTTATCTCGAACATTGCTTCTTACCCCGCTTTTAAACACCAAGGTATGAAACATGTATTCTGCATGTTGTGTCTACTGTTTTTATTTATCGTTTACACCTAAAACTAGTTGAAAAGTCTAGTTGTATACAAAATGTAATAAAAAAACCTTTTCAGTACGAACATTTTTGTATTTATCTTCGTGCACTCATACAACCTTGGTTTATAGCAATATTTGACGAACTATTTAATTAGGTACTCAGTATAATATCAGTTTATACTTCTTGAAGACAACCTTTAGGTTCCGAGGCTCGAAGAGAATTGACTTATCAACTACGAGACGCCCCAAATATCATGTTTTTTTCATTCCATTCTGTTAAAAAACCAGTACTTTTACCGTCAACTGAAATACTTTTAAACTTCATGACTACCCTGATACAAAAATCATTTGAGACAAATCACATACTTTCAATTTAGTATTTAAAATCACTACAAATCTTATTAATATTTGTCAACACGTTTTTGTCATAATTTCAAAATGTCAAAAAGGTGAACTTAATAATAAATGTCTGACAACAACAATCCACGTAAGTCTGATACATGTTTTATACACGACATGTTTTTGATAAGTCTAACAAGACGTGTTAAAAACAAGTATCACAACTTGTATTTGGGTCTAAACCCGGGGTAAGCCAATTACCAGTAAAGAGATCTATGGGAGAACCAAGGTAACCGACATAGCCCGAAGAATTGCCAACCTTAAGTGGCAGTGGGCAGGGCACATTGCTCGCAGAACAAATGGCACATGGAACGGATGGAGTGGCGTACCCGTACCGGGAGATCCAAGGTAGACCCATGACCTTGTGAAGGCCGCAGGAATCCGCTGGATGCGAGAAGCACAGAACTGGTCGAAGTGGCGAAGCTTGGGGGAGGCCTATGTCTAGCAGTGGACGTTTTTCGGCTGAAATGGTGATGACTGATGAAATACTGTCCATTTTCTCAGTAGAATTATCTACTACCTTCAAATTCAGAAGCACCAGAGAAGCAGCAAAGTGTAACCATGACAAAAACCAACAATTTCCGTGAAGTATCACAATCATGGCCGCTCTAACACATACACAAGTAAAATGAAATAATATTTAACACACGCAGTTGCGTCATTCATGTGTTTGACATCACTTATGTCTTGTGTTTGACATTACTTATGAAAACAACAACATTTTATTATTATTTGAAATCTTATTGAAATGCGTAAGCAATGTAAAAAACGTAATTTTTAGGGTTCCGTACCAAAACGAATGGTAATAATGAATTAGGTTGGTACTCTTCTCCAACATAAAAATAGCAGCTTGCATTGGTCAGAAATTACAAAAAAAAAAACGAGCGAGCTTTACAGTAATCGCATATGAATGATTTGTAACATCTGTCAACTTACCTTGGTAATAAACAAATGAGCAGCGACAGAAATTAACCTCAAAATTAAAAAAAAGCTAAATACTGTTATATGTATATTTTTTTGTAGTATTCTATTATATTCTATTTTTTAGAATAACTGTTTAATTCTGAAAAATATTTACATAATATATACGCTAAAAGGCAATAATAATATGTACATGTATATAAAAAAGGAGGGGGACAGAATCTTAGGGCATCAAAAAGTTCGTCCGCATCGCTGTCAACAGGAAAGAATTAATTAATTAACTATTCATTCGTGGTCGCCCACTAGTCGAAATTTGACCCTTTCTAATTACAGTCTTTGTTATGTTTTTAAAAACGTTGCCCCACACTAGGAATTTATCCTGTATCGTGGGTGCGTTTACAAACATTTAAACTCACATACACAAACAGCCAGACCCGGAACAACTACTTGTAGGTCATACAAATATTTGAACCGTGCGGGAATCGAACCCGCGAGACGCAGCGCGGCAGTCAATCGCTTAACCACTGCGCCAACCGTGCCGTCAAATATCTATCTTAGTTCTTACTAATTCCATGCTATTAAAAATACTAACTAATTCCATGCTCAAGCTATCACTTCGTGTTACACACTTCGGTCGCTTTTCACAAAATCACTCCCACAGAAGGAGAGAGGAAAAATGTTACACAAAAATATATGTTATATTTTAACCAGAACACGGATGATGGTTATATCAAATTAAACATAAACATATGTATGCTTTTCTTTTGCTATTGTAATCATTTTCCTCATTTAGCTAAAACAATACAAGAGAAACATTGGTTTTAAAGCTACATCCATTTTGAGCGGTTGTAAGCTCATTTATTTCTTTTACGTGGAGAAACATAGCGAAGTTCTACATTACAAACGTTGCTGGCTAAGTTCTGGCTATTTCTCAATTTAAAAAAGGAATAAACTGGAACAAATCATTGTCTGCATAGCCTTTTCGCAACTATGTTGGGGCTGAACACCAGTATTTTACATGGAGCGACTGCCTATCTGACCTCCACAACCCAGTTACTGGGTAACTTGATATCACTTGATAAGACTGACAGTCAGACTTTTGGGCGACCCGTAACGACTGTCAAAGATCCACAAATGACAGCCGGGACCAACGGCTTAGCGTGCTTTCCGAGGCACGGAAAGGTCTTGGTATGTTAAGATATTCCACCATTTTATTTTTTGTTATCGGCTTGGAACTCCTCATGGATGTTCTCCGCCCTGGGGCGGATGGCTCCGCACCCACCCGTTCCGCTTAGATTAAACCCGAAGAATAATACCAGATGTTTTACTACCAATTCAGTGCCATTAGTACAGTCAGACAAAGTGATATTAACTTATTATTCATAGAATTTATACTAATATTATAAAGAGTTAAAATTTGTTTCTAAGTTTGTTTGTTTGTATGTAGTGGGTAATCTCCGGAACTAATGATCCAATTCTAAAAAAAAAATCACGGGTAGAAAGCTACATTATTCCTGGGTGGTATAGGCTATAAAGTATATTTATATCAATCATACTAGCTTCTGCCCGCGACTTCGTTCGCATGGAAGTCGTACTCGTACCACATGTTTGCAAAGCAGACGTCGGATCACTAAGCTATTAGTTTAGTTTAAAGTTGACTAAAATAGCCGTTCATAAATATGCCATGATTGACTGCTTACCTCCATAAAGGTAGGTATAGCGTGATGATAATAATTTAAAGGTTATAACTGTAACTACCGGCAATATTGCAAAATTTGAATGAAATCTATCCGGCATTATATTATTTGACTCAACTCCGATTTATTAATATTATGTTGCTAGTGATTTCTTGACATTCTAAGAAGAAAATTAGGATCTCAAATAATTTAGAACGTTTCAGTGTATGGATATATTGTCACGACTTGTATTGACTTGAATAATTCGTTCCTTTCGTTCATAAAATTCTTAACGTTAAAACTATATCTGACTAATGTCTATTAAATATCTGCGTGCCACGCACGGTGGAATGTGTCTTTGCACTGAATTTTATACGCAGCATCTTTTTTACCCACCAAATTTTATGCAGATAAACGATTTTGATTTTGATGAGAAAAGTTTTTTGCTATTTCTGACTTTGGTAGCGGACAGACTATTCATTAAAAAAAAATATTTTGACCCCAGTTTTGTTATCAGACGCCTCAAAAACCATGAAAACGACATCGATGACAAAACATTTGCAAATTGTCAGTAGCACCATCTCGAATTTTGATTTGGCCCCATACGGAGCTTGCTTGAATATTTTTATATATTTTTCTTTTTTGAACCATTTATTGTTTATTATATATAAATACCTATATATCTCAAACACGATAGTTATCATATAAGTTATAATAATATTAAATCTTGTATTTGTAAACCTAGCGATTATTTTCACTGTTTGTATCCTATTGTTAGTCTGTGAACAGCGTTGTGGGCTGCAATATTGTCTATAAGTTTTGTGTATTTCTTGTTTCTATGTTTTATATTGTAGCTGATTGTTGTTCCTTTTGAATAAAAATAAAATAAAATAAAATTATCGTTGTCAGCGAAAACTATGAAAACGACACCCATGATGAAAAATCATCACAAAATCACGACAACCATCTTTTCGCGCAAGTGGATTTGCCGCAAGTGTACCAGATTCGATGGATCAGCCCTCAGTTGGCTTTACTAACTCATAAGGAACAGGATCTATTGGCATCATAAATATTTTTGGTGAAAATTAAACATTTTCTTGCTGACTGTACTTTTTTTCAAAATCTGTTTACGCAGATCAAAAGTTAAGAACTGTCTAAAATCGATTTCGTGTAGCTACAAAAATACCCTTACTTTCCCATCATAAAAATTCAGCCTGTATAATATGTCATGAAGATTGACTGATTAGCCCCATAAAGATATAGCATGATGATAATCATTTAAAAGGTTAAATCCACCCACCTACCTTACGTTTAACCTACACCCACATTTTGCCAGTTATGTTTAAGTCCGGCGACCCTATTTTCATCAACCGAGCACAAATCCAGACTCCTGGCTGGTACTGAGAAATTCCAGATGGAAAAACCCAATACTACTTTGCCCGACCCGGAAATCGAACCTCGGAAATCGGACCTCATGATCAGCAGTAGCGCTTCCGACCACTAGATCAACGAATGAGTAAGTCATCGAGTCAGTGAGAAAAAAGAAAAACTTACAGCATTATGCTGAGCGATGGCCGTTTTGCGTGAATGTGACGCATATTTTCCCTCAACTAGCTCTTTCGTGTTTGCGTTTATATTTCTTTGCGTTATGTTTACCGCAAATAAACGTATTTTCTTTCTTATCTCGATTTTTACTTTTGAAAACATTGTTAGGTACTGAGTCTATTATTACTTATTTCTCAATGGTGATTTCAACTTCAATGATATTATCATCTGTAATGATAGTTAATAAATAAAAAAGTAAATGTTAAGTCCCGTTCACAGTACCACACCACTAAACTAAAATATGGGCAAGCAGTGATGGTTACGTGTGAATAGTGACGCTGGAACATCTTGCTGTTTCGTTGTCACTAGTCTTTAGTTACGATGTGGTTAGTTTGTAGCTAGTGTTTGAAGTCAGATCGACTCCAGCTATGACAGTGTTGTCGCATCGATGCAACGCCTTTGCCTTGCCTTTGCCTTGCCTTTGCCTTGCCTTTGCCTTGCCTTTGCCTGGCCTTTGCCTTGCCTTTGCCTTGCCTTTGCCTTGCCTTTGCCTTGCCTTTGCCTTGCCTTTGCCTTGCCTTTGCCTTGCCTTTGCCTTGCCTTTGCCTTGCCTTTGCCTTTGCCTTGCCTTTACCTCGCCTTTGCCTTGCTTTTGCGTTTCCTTTGCCTTGCCTTTACCTTGCCTTTGCCTTGCCTTTGCCTTGCCTTTGCCTTGCCTTTGCCTTGCCTTTGCCTTGCCTTTGCCATGCCTTGGCCTCGCTTTTGCCTCGCCTTTGCCTTGCGTTTGCCTTGGCTTTGCCTCGCCTTTGTCTTACCTTTGCCTTGCTTTTGCCTTGCCTTGACTTTGCCTCGCCTTTGCCTTGCCTTTGCCTTGCCTTTGCCTTGCCTTTGCCTTGCCTTTGCCTCGCCTTACCTTGCCTTTGCCTTGCCTTTGCCTTGCCTTTGCCTTGCCTTTGCCTTGCCTTTGCCTTGCCTTTGCCTAGCCTTTGCCTTGCCTTTGCCTTGCCTTTGCCTTGCCTTTGCCTTGCCTTTGCCTTGCCTTTGCCTTGCCTTTGCCTTGCCTTTGCCTTGCCTTGCCTTTGCCTTGCCTTTGCCTTGCCTTTGCCTTGCCTTTGCCTTGCCTTTGCCTTGCCTTTGCCTTGCCTTTGCCTTGCCTTTGCCTTGCCTTTGCCTTGCCTTTGCCTTGCCTTTGCCTTGCCTTTGCCTTGCCTTTGCCTTGCCTTTGCCTTGCCTTTGCCTTGCCTTTGCCTTGACTTTGCCTTGCCTTTGCCTTGCCTTTGCCTTGCCTTTGCCTTGCCTTTGCCTTGCCTTTGCCTTGCCTTTGCCTTGCCTTTGCCTTGCCTTTGCCTTGCCTTTGCCTTGCCTTGCCTTTGCCTTGCCTTTGCCTTGCCTTTGCCTTGCCTTTGCCTTTGCCTTGCCTTTGCCTTGCCTTTGCCTTGCCTTTGCCTTGCCTTTGCCTTGCCTTTGCCTTGCCTTTGCCTTGCCTTTGCCTTGCCTTTGCCTTGCCTTTGCCTTGCCTTTGCCTTGCCTTTGCCTTGCCTTTGCCTTGCCTTTGCCTTGCCTTTGCCTTGCCTTTGCCTTGCCTTTGCCTTGCCTTTGCCTTGCCTTTGCCTTGCCTTTGCCTTGCCTTTGCCTTGCCTTTGCCTTGCCTTTGCCTTGCCTTTGCCTTGCCTTTGCCTTGCCTTTGCCTTGCCTTTGCCTTGCCTTGCCTTTGCCTTGCCTTTGCCTTGCCTTTGCCTTGCCTTTGCCTCGCCTTTGCCTTGCCTTTGCCTCGCCTTGCCTTTGCCTCTCCTTTGCCTTTGCCTTGGCTTGCCTCGCTTTTGTCTTGCTTTTGCCTTGGCTTTGCCTCGCCTTTGCCTCGCCTTGCCTTTGCCTCGCCTTTGCATTGCCTTTGCCTTGCCTTTTCCTCGCTTTTGCCTTGCCTTTGCCTCGCCTTTGCCTTTGCCTTGCCTTTCCTTTGCCTTTGCCTTGGCTTTGCCTCGCCTTTGTCTTGCCTTTGCCTTTGCCTTGCCTTTGCCTCACCTTTGCCATGCTTTTGCCTTGCTTTTGCCTTTGCCTCGCCTTTGCCTTGCTTTTGCGTTTCCTCTGCCTTACTTTTGCCTTGCTTTTGCCTTGCCTTGCCTTTGCCCCGGCTTTGCCTTGCTTTTGCATTGCCTTTCCCTTGCCTTTGTCTTGCCTTTGCCTTGCCTCGCCTTTGCCTTGCTTTTGCCTTGCCTTTGCCTTGCATTCGCCTTGCCTTGCCTTTGCCTCGCCTTTGCCTTGCCTTTGCCTTTGCCTTGCCTTTGCCTTGCCTTGCCTTTGCCTTGCCTTTGCCTTGCCTTTGCCTTGCCTTTGCCTTGCCTTTGCCTTGCCTTTGCCTTTGCCTTGCCTTTGCCTTGCCTTTGCCTTGCCTTTGCCTTGCCTTTGCCTTGCCTTTGCCTTGCCTTTGCCTTGCCTTTGCCTTGCCTTTGCCTTGCCTTTGCCTTGCCTTTGCCTTGCCTTTGCCTTGCCTTGCCTTTGCCTCGGCGTTGTCTTACCTTTGCCTCGCTTTGCCTTGCCTTTGCCTTGCCTTTGCCTTGCCTTTGCCTTACCTTTGCCTTGCCTTTGCCTCGCCTTGCCTTTGCCATGCCTTGGCCTCGCTTTTGCCTCGCCTTTGCCTTGCGTTTGCCTTGGCTTTGCCTCGCCTTTGTCTTACCTTTGCCTTGCTTTTGCCTTGCCTTTGCCTTGCCTTTGCCTTGCCTTTGCCTCGCCTTTGCCTTGCCTTTGCCTTGCCTTTGCCTTGCCTTTGCCTCGCCTTGCCTTTGCCATGCCTTGGCCTCGCTTTTGCCTCGCCTTTGCCTTGCGTTTGCCTTGGCTTTGCCTCGCCTTTGTCTTACCTTTGCCTTGCTTTTGCCTTGCCTTTGCCTTGCCTTTGCCTTGCCTTTGCCTCGCCTTTGCCTTGCCTTTGCCTTGCCTTTGCCTTGGCTTTGCCTCGTCTTTGTTTTGCCTTTGCCTTGCCTTTTCCTTGCCTTTGCCTTGCCTTTGCCTTGCCTTTGCCTTGCCTTTGCCTTGCCTTTGCCTTGCCTTTCCTATGCTTTTGCCTTGCCTTTGGCTCACCTTTGCCTCGCCTTTGCCTTGCTTTTGCGTTTCCTTTGCCTTACTTCTGCCTTGCCCTTGCCTCGCCTTTGCCCCGGCTTTGCCTTGCCTTTGCCTCGTCTTTGCCTTGCCTTTGCCTGGCCTTTGCCTCGCCTTTGCCTTGCTTGTGCGTTTCGTTTGCCTTGCTTTTGCCTTGCCTTTGCCTTGCCTTTGACTTGCTTTTGCATTGCTTTTGCCTTGCCCTTGCCTCGCTTGTTGCCTTTCCTATGCCTTTGCCTTGCCTTTGCTCCGGCTTTGCCTTGCCGTTGCCTCGCCTTGCCTTTGCCTCGCCTTTGCCTTGGCTTTGCCTCGTCTTTGTCTTACCTTTGCCTTGCTTTTGCCTTGCCCTTGCCTCACCTTTGCCTCGCCTTTGCTTTGCTTTTGCCTCGCTTTTGCCTTGCTTTTGCCTTGCCTTTGCTTCGTCTTTGCCTTGCCTTTGCCATGCCATTGCCTTGCCTTTGCCTTGCCTTTGCCTTGCCTATGCCTTGCTTTTGCCTTGGCTTTGCCTCGTCTTTGTTTTGCCTTTGCCTTGCCTTTGCCTTGCCTTTGCCTTGCCTTTGCCTTGCCTTTGCCTTGCCTTTGCCTTGCCTTTGCCTTGCCTTTGCCTTGCCTTTACCTCGCCTTTGCCTTGCTTTTGCGTTTCCTTTGCCTTGCCTTTACCTTGCCTTTGCCTTGCCTTTGCCTTGCCTTTGCCTTGCCTTTGCCTTGCCTTTGCCTTGCCTTTGCCTTGCCTTTGCCTTGCCTTTGCCTTGCCTTTGCCATGCCTTGGCCTCGCTTTTGCCTCGCCTTTGCCTTGCCTTTGCCTTGCCTTTGCCTTTGCCTTGCCTTGCCTTGTTTTTGCCTTGCCTTGCCTTGCCTTTGCTTTGCCTGTACCTTGCTTTTGCCTTTGCCTCGGTTTTGCCTTGCCTTTGCCTTGCCTTTGACTTGCCTTTGCCTTGCCTTGCCTTGCCTTTTCCTCGCTTTTGTATTGCCTTTGCCGCGCCTTTGCCTCGCCCTTGCCTTACCTTTGCCTTGCCTTTCCGATGCTTTTGCCTTGCTTTTGCCTTGCCTTTGCCTCGCATTTGCCTTGTCTATATTTATGCCTATAATATTTAAGGAGTTCCTTGAGTTACTCATAGATCCCAACATCAGAACTGGATTTTGATAATAATGAGACCAATCTGA
Organism: Tiliacea citrago; assembly: GCA_963921375.1. Taxonomy (NCBI): domain Eukaryota; kingdom Metazoa; phylum Arthropoda; class Insecta; order Lepidoptera; family Noctuidae; genus Tiliacea; species Tiliacea citrago. The sequence goes on along the minus strand of OY992797.1, from coordinate 20,879,785 downwards.
AAGTATATCCTTTCAAATAAAAAAAAAAACCAAATCGGTTCATAAACGATGGAGTCCTGAGGTAACAAACATTTAAAAAAAATCGCTTTTGCCTTGCCGTGGCCTTGCCTTTCCTATGCCGTTGCCTTGCTTTTGCCTTGCCTTTGCCTTGCCTTTGCCTTGCCATTGCCTTCCCTTTTTCCTTGCCTTTGCCTTGCCTTTGCCTTGCCTTGCCTTTGCCTTTGCCTTGCTTTTGCCTTGCCTTTGCCTTGCTTTTGCCTTGCCTTTGCTTTGTCTTTGCCTTGCCTTTGCCTTGCCTTTGCCTTGCCTTTGCCTTGCCTTTGCCTTGCCTTTGCCTCGCTTTTGCCTTGCCTTTACCTTGCCTTTCCTATGCCTTTCCTATGCCTATGGCAATAGGCTCGCCCCCTATTACATGGGACTTAAATATAACTGGTGAAATGTGGGTGTACTATAAGTACGCCTCTGCCGAACCCTTCGGGGATTACAGGCGTGATGTTATGTGTGTAACGTGTGTGTTATTAATCAAATATAAGTCTTAAAGTTTAAATCGAAATGAATATAACATACCAATTTAACAGTCTACAAAGTGAATTTCGTAAAATATTTTCAGAAAACGCAAAAACAAAATTCGCTTCTACCTTCAAACGTACAGTTTATTGGATTTAAAACTATGATCTGAACTTTACCGTACATTTGCGATGTTTAAGCTTTTTATGAGCACTTTTTAGTCCCATAACCTCGTACTTAACCGTTTCCTACAACTGTGCTTTTAACTACTCGAGAACTCGATTTTCAGAATCTCTCGAGTGAAATGCTGCACTCGATTTTAGTATTTTCCAAAAAGATCAAGTTTCGAAGTTCGGCGAATAATATTTAATGCTGTCATAACGATAAAAATACTTCGGTCGGTAAGTTGGTTTCTTCGATTTCGTTTTTATTAGTTAAGTCCCTACCGACTTGTTTCAAAGAACTTTTGACACTGGTTTCTAACGTTCTTTTTTTAAGTTAAAGAAAACAAAAGCTTGCCGAATTGCCAGGCTTTTGTTTTTGTTAAAAGCATTGCTTAATAAAAATCTACATAAATCAAATTAATCTTACAAATATATCATGTATCTTCATGATTAAGTATCCCTGCTTATCCTTTCAATTTAAATCCACATACTTTATCAACGTCTTAAGAAAACAAGGATTCTGTATACGCCCAGTCATCTCCTTGAAAGAAATAAGAAACACTTAATGAATGGTATTACTCCATTTGTTAGGAATATTTGCCAAGTTTTGATCTTTGTGAAGACCGATATTTAAATCCGATGAAAAACACTTCACTTAAGAAAATGGAGTCTCGTGACGTTTCCTTATTAATAAACTGAAGTGGAATAGCCTGAAAAAAATACTGCATAGATAATGTTATTTCTCAAAGAAATCGATGACCACGGTGATTGTGATTACCTATTAAATTCGTTCGTACATGAGGGATGATATCCTTTTTAATTATAAAACAACTAAAAAAAGTCTGCCTCTAGTGTATCATTTGTGACAAGATAATAAATGTATAATTTAAGAGAGCTATTCCAATATTCTTATCTTGTTTCAACATGCTTCCTTGAGACCATACCGTTGTAAAAATATTAGCATGTCGACAAATTTTAATCGGCCATGAGAGTGCAACGCTGATGTACCCATCTCTGCACGTAGCAGTATGACTAGTGGATGCTCTTTTTAGAGTTCCGTACCCAAAGGTAGCCCTCAGGGCCCTGTGTATTAGTAAAAGGGTCCCACAGGGACAGACAGACAGCGTTGGCTTAGTTCTACCCCGCGTCCTAACCAAAAAGAAAGAAAAAGTATTTATTGGGACTGGCACAGGAGATCACAAATTAAACTACTAGCTTCATATTTCTAAGTAACTGACGCCTTGACAATTCAAAAGTCCCTGTAAATGGTTTAATTCTAAGTTTAAATCTTTTTTAAAGACTTTGAATCTAAAACACACTCATAGAAACATAAAAAAAACCGGCCAAGTGCGTGTCGGACCACGCACAATGAAGGGTTCCGTAGTTGGGATGAATTTATGCCTAAAACAAACTTAACATTATAGTTGAAAAACATGTTCTCCCATAAATCGATATACGCCACGGTCAATTTTCCAACTGAAAACTTAAGTTTGTAATAGCAAAAAATGTTTTTTATGTGATAAAACTACAAATTTACAATTTTCGGACTTTTTCCTTTATTTGTGCTGTGAGGCCTTGCTTCTTGCCAAATTTCATGATTCTAGGTCGGGAACGGGAAGTACCCTATAGGTTTTGATTTATTTTTGCGTATCGAAATATTATGTCGCAATAATGTCGCTTATATCGCCGTATTTTTTTATTGCGTTGACTTGGACACTTGATTTTTTTAGAGCTTCAAGGGACCATAGACTTACGTATTTGATATTAATATCAACTTGATACCTCTACGTGTTCCTGAGAAAAATGGTCTTGACAGACTGAGAGACAGACAGACAGATTGACAACGAAGTGATCCTAGATCCTAGATCCGAGGGTTCCGTTTTTTCCTTTTGTTGAGGTACGGAACCGTAAAAACAAAAAAAAAACTAATGAAAATAAAAACTTAAGGTCAAAAGGCTCTTAACTCAGCATGAAGCTGCGACATTTTAAAATGAGTGTCGCAACGCTGCTGGTATTCTGATAGGGCCCGCTGTGACTTCACGGATAGATACAGAAAAATATAAAAATAAAAATAGATGTGTGAAACAACATATAAAAATAAAATTATTATTTAATCAAATTATTGTAATTGTAACCCGCGTGTCAAAACCCGACGTAACGTCAGTCACTAAATATTCGCGACGATGCGTCACATATTTAGTGTTATTAGTGTTTTTGAATATCAACTTAAATTCAAGTGAAAATAGTCATAGTTAACGTAAAGAAACAACAGTGTAAAGTACTTAGTACGTAAAATCGTTAGTACGACCCTTTCAACCTCAATTAAGTGGACTATTTATATAGTCATATTTTTATAGTTTTTTGGTGCGTCCAGGTTACCTAGATCAAGACCTAGCCCTGAACCTAACTTTTAAGTATCTAGTCAGATAAATAGACCCATTTGATTGAGCTTAGATGTCGTATTTCTTTATTATTTTAAATTGTTTAATTTTGAGTTTGGCAGTTGTCTTTTCAGGGCGCGTCACGCCCTAAAAAATATACCTGTAACGTTTAAAATATTAGATTGTTGTAGGTCTATATACCGGCCTCAGATATCTATAATCATGGGCACGCCACAATTGTGGCGATAAGTTCCCTCTTTGAGGAGTGGCTAGAGAGGCGCCACGGTGTCCTCACCTTCCGCCTGACGCAGGTCCTCATCGGACACGGATGTTTTGGGAGGTTCCTGTTTAGGATAAAGCGGGAGGAAACGCCCGGGTGTCACCACTGTGTGGATCGCCCGGAGGACACGGTGGAGCATACGGTGGAGGTCTGCCCGGCTTGGGCGGAGCACCGCCTTGTCCTTACTGAGGCGATTGGCGGCAGCGATCTCTCGCGTCCGGCCCTGGTTCAGGCCATGGTTTGGAGCGAGAGTGCATGGGAGGCCGTCACTTCTTTCTGCGAAGCAGTAATGCTCGCGAAGGAGGAGGCGGAACGTGTGAGGGAGAAGCAAGGTTCGCGCCCTCGCGCCCCTAGTCGCCGCAGGAGACGCCCCGGGCGTCGGGAGTCGCAAGCCGATTTCCGGCCACCGTAGGCGCGGGCCTGCGGACGGTGAGCGATGGGTAGCTCACGGTCCAATAAGGACCAGGCCCGGGTCGACGGTGCGTTGTGTTCCACGCACGCCTCAAAGTGATGTCAACACCAACTGACGGGGTCCGTTAGGACCAATGCCTGCCAGGGTTGCGAGTTTGTCCGAAAGGGATATCGTGGCCGTGGCACACAGGCAACGGAAGGAACACGGGTGGGTTTTAGTCAGTAAAAGTCTGACACGCCCTTCCGCTCCGCCCAGAGCGGAAGAAGTTATTAGATAATTTTCCACCCAAAAAAAATAAAAAAATAAAAGATATCTATAATTAGAATGAAAATCGGTCTAATAGTTTCCGAGAAAAGCGACGAAATCTAATTTAAATTAAAAATATTAATATTTTTCCTGTATCCACTGAAATATTCTTTCAGTGGAAACAGGTATAGTAGTTGATATAGATCAAACTCAAACTCAAACTCAAAGCATTTATTTCAATTAAACCATTTACAGGCACTTTTGAATTGTCAACAAGTCGGTCAGTTACAAATATGAAGCTAGTTGCCCATTCCAAATAGTAGGTTCCTATGGAAAAGAACGGGCCAGAAACTCCACAGACACTCTTTTAAAATAAAATATTTGATACAAAGTATTGGTTACATCATTCTTATTGAAAATATACATGTGAGAACGATGCAAAACGTCAGAAGCGTCCGTGATAAAAAAAACAATTCAAAACTAAAATAATTAAAAATAAGCCGTGGCAGCTAAGAGATGACCAGTCCCAACTGACAGCGCCCGTTCACGAACATGACGCATGGATCAGCACCATTCAGCTCAACCATTTTGAAGGGAGCTAAATGATCCAACACACACGCCACCATCAGCGAGACATCTGAGTGAGCATGACACACTCTCAGCTGCCAGGACATATTTAAGTCAATGAAAGACATATTACCCGGTAAATGGTAGCTCTATTGTACATAGTACTCACACCTGTGTTATGCAATTATATAATACAAAGGTGATTGAGTTTATACAATGAAAAGATAGTCTTACAATCTTCAGCAGCTCCAACAGTATTTTCAAATGTTAATCAATTAGTTGACGTTGTGGAGCAGGACCAGCATTGAGCCAAGCATTTCTATCAGCGATGTAATCCCCCAGCCTATAATATGCCTGCTTGCATAGTGTGCGTTTTATACAAGATTTGAATTTCGTCTCATTCAGTTGAAGTATGTGGGGAGGAATTTTATTATAACATTTTAAACAGTACCCCATGAAAGATGAGTCTACTTTAGCCAGTCTGAAACCTGGTTGAGCTAATAGATCCCTACTTCTAGTACTATAATTATGTCTTTCGCCTCTTTTACTAAAAAGATGTAAATTTTTTCTTACGTACATGATGTTTTCATAGATATATTGACAAGACACCGTCATGATGTTAATATTCTTAAACAGTTCCCTAAGAGAATCGCGCCTGCGGAGATTATATATGGCTATAGATACCTCAGGTCACAGGGAATTTTATAAGGAATAAAATAAACTTTAAATTGAGAAGTAATTAGCCGCTCTCATTACGGTAAAGTAGGCTTGTACTTAACCAAACAGAAAAATTGATATTCGTAGTCAACAAAAAGTGACATATGAACGCGACGATTATGTGTGAACGTATTCGCACGTGGATCACTTCTTAGTAATTTTTTTCTGAATTTACGTACCTCCGCGTTATTATTACAGCTTTCATGGTAAATTATAAAAAAAATATAATTTGTAGCCATTTTCGTGGCACGGTTATTTCGAAAGTAAGACTCGCACTTGGATAGTTTTTGGCACTCTATTACTAATGCATGTCGAAAACTAGCCATATTTATGAGTAGCTCCAACTTTTTTTTCATCATTCTTTTTCTCAAACGCCTGCTCCCATTCACTGACATCTGTCAATATAGGAGAGTGCTACCGTGCGTGACAAGGGTGCATCGGAAGCGCGTCACATGGGTAGATTTCAGCATAAATCGACATCTATCTACATTGAAGATAAAAACCCATGTCGTTTGTACTTCTGCCAGGGTTACGAGCCTGTCCGAAAGGGATATCGTGGCCCTGGCACATAGGCATCTGAAAGAACACGGGTAGGTTTTAGTCAGTAAAAAAAAAAAAATGTCGTTTGTACTTACGTTTGTTTAAATAAGGAGATTCTCATGGTTCCTATTGTAATTAAAATTTGTAAGGAAAAATAGCCAGTAGTATAGTCAGTCATTTGTAAATATTCTAAGTGACGAATAGCCGAACGTCATAATTTAAAACCGACATACATGAGAGAGACATAAGACACACAGCACATATACGCAAACATACCGGGACATATATTATCGGGAGAGTTTTAATGCGATCTCTTACCTTTACTGCTTATTTGTAACTTACATAAATCAACATACAACCTGACACTGACCTGCAAATTGCAAAAAAACCGGCCAAGTGCGAGTCGGACTCGCGCACGAAGGGTTCCGTACCATTATCTATAAAAATGCCAAAAAAATCACGTTTGTTGTATGGGAGCCCCCCTTAAATATTTGTTTTATTTTAATTTAATTATTTATTTTTAAAGTGAATATATAACTAAATATTCTGTGAACATTTCAAGCGTCTACCTGTTACCGTTATCAATATCGAGCAAAAACGAGCAAAAAAATCACGTTTGTTGTATGGGAGCCCCCTTAAATATTTGATTTATTCTGTTTTTTAGTGTTTGTTATTATAGCGGCAACAGAAATACATCATTTGTGAAAATTTCAACTGTCTAATTAGCACGGTTCATGAGATACAGTCTGGTGACAGACGGACAGACAGACAGAAAGACAGATAGACGGCGGAGCCTTAGTAATAGAGTTCCCGTTTTACCCTTTGGGTACGGAACCCTAAAAACGAAAGAAGAATTGAATTTCGCGGGCTACCTTAGCGGATCCCCCTTAAGTCTTTCAAATATTAAATACCATACTTGTTCCAGGATTTCTCGGTCAGCAAAATATTGTCGGAATTTCTGATTAAGCTCTTAAGCATTATTAGCTTGAGTCTTCATACAATATTGACGTTTGAAGTTTAGTCACGTTTTTGTACTGGCAACAGAGATTTCCTGGAACTTGCCGGGTGGAATTAGGCGAGCATGGCGCTTGAAGCCTAACAAAGAACTTTAAAAACTCCGTGAGTTAAGAATGTTTTCTTTCGCAAATAGTCTAGCATACCTATTCAAAACCGTTCGATACGCCTCCGGTCCGTGCCGAATCGAACATCAATCATTGTAGAAAGTGGTGAAGGGTAGGCGGGCGTTTTTGGGGGTCTGTCTTATGTAATTTTTGACGCTCGTATAGTGCTGATTCTTAGGCTAGTTTAAATAAATGACTTTAGATTTTGTTTTTTTTTATTTTGTTATCGAAAGAGTCCTCTAAAAATCAAATCCAAAACCCGAAAATTTTGTCAGTTTAAATCAAATAGACGACCGCCATTCGTCCAACAGCTATTCTGTCGGGGGCAAGACAAATTAGTAAGTACCTAATTGAAAATGTCTCATTTTCGATTTGACAACTTGTCAAATGGTTGTGAAAGGGCCCAAAGTTTTGTAATTGCTCTTATTGTAGTTGGTCTGAGTGTATTTTTTATTACTTTTTAGAAATCCGTCTCTTAAACGAAATAGGGAAACGTTATAAAATCACTGTCTGTCTGCCATAAGCATATTGCTCGATAAATACGTAACGCAGGAATTTGAAATTGGGCGAGATGCTAGGTGTAACGCAAGGTCGTGGGCTGAAACTAAGGCTAGCTCAGTTCCAGCAGTTGTGGAAGCTTCATTGTTGCAGTAATAGATAAAAACCGGCCAAGTGCGAGTCGGACTCGCGCACGAAGGGTTCCGTACAATCATCTATAAAAATGGCAAAAAAACACGTTTGTTGTATGGGAGCCCCCTTAAATATTTGTTTTATTTTATTTTCATTATTTATTTTTAAAGTGAATATATAACTAAATATTCTGTGAATATTTCAAGCGTCTACCTGTTGCCGTTATCAATATCGAGCAAAAACGAGCAAAACAATCACGTTTGTTGTATGGGAGCCCTCTTAAATATTTATTTTATTCTTTTTTTTTGTATTTTTTGTTATAGCGGCAACAGAAATACAGCAACTGTTAAAATTTCAACTGTCTAACTATCACGGTTCATGAGATAGCTAGTTAGAGAGAGTAGCCTGGTGACAGACGGGCAGACAGACAGACAGACGGCAGAGCCTTATTAATAGGGTTTCCATTTTACCCTTTGGGTACGGAACCCTAAAAATAATTTCAGATACGTACATGATACATACCTACACACGTGTGAAATATTTCGACGAGGACTAAATTCGCCAAAAAATAGGGTATAGGTCAGGGGTTGGCAACCTGCGGCTCGCGAGCCGAATGCGGCTCTTTCGATGCTCTCGAATTCAATACGCAAAAATTAATTATTATTCAATAGCTGTAGTTATATTCATCATCTGCCTAGCCTTTTCTCAACTATGTTGGGGTCGGCTTCCAATCTAACCGAATCCAGCTAAATACCAGTATTTTACATGGAGCGACTGCCTATCTGACCTCCACAACCCAGTCACTGGGTAACACGATATCCCTTGGTAAGACTGGTTGTCAGACTTTTGGGCTTCTGACGACCCGTAACAACTGTCGAAGATGTACAAATGACAACCGGGACCAACAGCTTAACGTGCTTTCCGAGGCACGGAGGAATCTTGGTATGAACAGATGGTCACCCATCCACGGACCAACCGCGGCAAGCGTAGCGTAACCTGATCGATAAACCCGTGCGGCAGTTATTATTTAGCCTCAAGGTCCTCGCTGTGGTTATATTATTAGATTAATTATTTTATTAGGTATTGTAGCAGCTAGCTAAAATGCTTTATTATGTTTTTTGCTAAAAACATTTTAAATAAAAAATATATAAGCAAAATACTATAATATTGAAACAAATTTTTAGTGGCTCTTAAAAAACAGGGTTTCTAAATTGTTACTTTTGGCTCCTCCGTCTCAAAAGGTTGGACGGTTGGTTGGTGTGGTTGGTGGTTAGTTAGTGGTTGATGGTTGGCCCCTGGTATAGGTTATCGGGTTTTTCCATCTGAAGTAACCCGGAGTCTGGATTTGTGCCCAATTGATGGCAATAGGCTCGCCCCCAGTTACATGCGACTTAAACTTACTCGTAACTGTCGAAATGTGGGTTTACTATAGGTATACCTCTGCCTAGCCCTTCGGGGAATATAGGCTTGATGTTATGTTAAAAATAACTACTTCTAATTACGTTTTATGTTTAAGTACAGTCGCCAGCACATCAGGTTATACCAAACTGTCAAATTTCTCCAAATGATTTTAAACCTGAAAATGTTGACAGTTAAGTTCAAAATCGAATGAGAAAATTTGACAGTTTGTGGTGAGTTGATGAGCCTACGGTACCTACATAAAGTTCCTTTTATGGGGTCATTCCACCTAACATATAAATACACGCGAATTATTGATAATTTTCATAAGAGTTCTCGACGAGGTATTTATTTCTGAAGCCTTAAACGAAACTTCTTTGTTAAAATTGGTAAACAGAAACAGTTGGTGGTATTGATCATTTCTTTATGCGTTTATTTTTGAATAGCATATTAAAGTATGATAAATAATTAGTCGGTCGCTATAATCCATTTGAAATAAGAATAGAATTATAAATAAACTTTTTTACAATCCATTCAACCGATTTTGACTTTTATTCCGTAGGCATAAGGATGGCATTAAAACCAAAAACGTAGTTACAATCTTCGTTTCAGCCGAAAGACGTCTAACGAACGAACGACTGCTGGACATAGGCCTCCCCCAACATTTGGGGGGGTTGCCATAATCGCCATGCTTGGCAGGCGGGTTAGCGATCGCAGTATGGTGTTAAAATGCATAGAGAACGCTGCTGCCCATTCTCTAGTAATTCCCTTCGTTACCTTTTACGACACCCACGGGAAGAAATAGGGTGGTGCTATACAACATTATTTTTAGTATAGGTACGCGAAACCTGAATATAGTTTGTTCAGAATAAGGAATTTAATCGATTTCAATAATTTTTACACCATGTTATATTTTGTCCCAAAAATATTTAAGTCTGATGGAAAATGTTATCACCATTTAATTACAATACAATCGCCGTACGGTTAGGTACCTACTGCCAAATTAGTATCAATGAGCGCAAGACGACCCTGGAGGCGCGGGGGCGCTGCCCGTTAGAAAGAAAGAAAGAAAATAAATTTATTTGACCCAGGTTAAGGCACACAATATTCACACAAAAAACAGAAAGAAAAAAAAAATGCTTAAAATAGTATTGAGTGAAAGTTAGCATGTTAACGTACGGACAACCCGGTAACATAACAGCCTTATAACTTTGTAATTTTTCATGATACAGTTTTGAAGTTTTGAACATAGATTCTTTACATAAAAATACTAGACACGTGTTTCGGGTATATTCTTTACGTCCGGCATCACACGGAACCTATTACAATACGAACTGTTTATTACAGCTGCCATTTGTCATGCTACCAATGCAATAGAACTCAGAATCGATTGAACGGACTGTAAAAAACGTTTATTTAAATTTCTAATCTTATTTCAAATGGAGTACCTATAAGTGTTACCTAGCAACCAAAGACCTTGGCATTTTAAGTTGAAAAAAGTTTTGGTTTTCTGGGACCCTACAGCAAAGTTGACATTTCAATGTTAAGCATAGCGCAGTATTGTTTTTGTACTTACTACCGTTAACATTGAAATTTTCTTTATTTCCATATTATTAAGTTATATTTTTATTCGTCGCCTAAAAATACCTTGCCATTGCCATGCAGTGCCGCCAATGGGTGCCGGGCCTCACTGATGAGTGTTTTATAATTTTAAAAGTAGAGATTAAAAATAACCATCTTATTACATAGTCTTTTCAAGGGTTTTCCAGAATAATTATTTAGACCGTGTTGAGACGCGTATTGATTAGTAACGTTATAACTTAATAGGCGTTTTAATATCTTATAACTTTTGGAATGTCTGTTGGCACTGAAACATTCTTCTTTTTATTTAGTAAATACACAAAGTAAAAAAATATACTCTATCATGAAAATTGCCGTCAAATGTTTTCGGACGCCGGCCGGCGCCAGCCCCACTTATATTTGCAACACTTTGTACATCCTACTCAAAGATTAGTGAAGTAAACCGCGAAAAAATATTACGTGCAAAATGAACCCTTATCATCGCTGCACGGGTGCCAAATAACGCCACAAAGTGGCAGTTTTATCGCCATAATCGGGAGTGTCATGGCTTTAGTGCTACTCCTTAATAAGGCCCACTTTACGGCAAAGGATCACTGGCGTAATGCCTAAGGTATGGGCCCCCCCGTGGCCCTTATATGACCCACTTGATTGCGTATTAACTTTATCCGCTAATTTAGACCGTATCTCGGTTTACGGTCCTCTACTATGAATTATGATATTAATAGTCAGTGGTGTTAATATTGTGGTTTAAGGTGCGTTTAATATTATGTTAGTATTAAAATAATAATTCAGAGCTAGCTAAACTATCAGAGTAGACAGGGGATTTATGATAGGTATACAGTCCTCGTGTGTTAAATACAACAACCAGCAATTTTTTGTTTGTCATCCTATTGCGCATTCTTTTTCTCGTGATACCATGACCTATTTTACCGAACTACGGTAAAGACAAAGGACAGGATAACCAGAGTCACACGTCATCATTTCAGCGGTAAGACGTCCACTGCTGGACATAGGGAGGCCTATGTCCAGCAGTGGACGTCTTACGGCTGAAGTAATTTTGAAAAAAAAACCTCATCCAGAAAAAAACTTTGTTTTCATGTTTTTCTCAACGTTTTTTTACATCTCAGAAAAAAAAAAACGTTTTTTTACAACTCTAGGCATATAATGTAAAAGTGCGTACAGATTTACGTCAGGATATCACATTTGCTTACAAATATCTCATTAATGCCTCTCTGAATACAAGTGTTAGTTTTACTGACTGTGTTTACCATTTGTTTTTATCTTTTCTTAAGTTATTCATTTGTTTTTTAGCGGCTATGGAGTTTGTTAAGCCTTGTGTACATTGTATAATGTTATACAGGGTGCAAAAAGCCCCATTACGAAGCCGTTGTCTACGCATTCTGTACATCAAACTAAGTAACATTGTGTAAAAATATTTGCTGGGTATTGACTTTTTTTTGTGTGAAATTTCGCCGTTTATCGTAGCCGACAACATTCATACGATTCACACATTAATATTTATAGGTGAATTCACAGCCAACATATTTATAATTACCTCTCCTGATTTTAAAATCCGATACTTGTTCAATACGGCTATAGGTAGGTACTCTTATAAACAATATAACACTTTGACATTTATACATAAATATATACTTAATGGAATGGAATGGAATATTTTTGAAAAAAGTACCAGTTGCTCCGAGGTGTGGGAACAAGTCTGATGCCGAAAGTATAGTTTTTAGATTTTCTTTCCGTTTTTCTTGATGTATGTTCCAGATTGACGCAAAAACGGCTGAACAGATTTGGATGAAATTTGGCACTCAGATAGTTTATAACCTGGATTAACATAGTACACTTTTAATGTACCTATGTGAGGCCGATGTCCAACAATGGACTGCGATAGGCTGAGTTGATTGATTGATACTTTTAATCCCGGTAGTACGTTCCCGTGGGATATTTTCCGACATCCACGCAGGCGAAGCCGAGGGGCAAAAGCTAGTTATTATAATAATAAAACATCATGAGCCAATAAAAATACGTAAAAGAGAATTCGATAAAATGGCAACACACCTACTGAAATCCATGTTTATTTCCTTTTTGCAGGATTTATGGTGAGTATTTGGTATACCTCACCACATAAGCGGTATTAACTTGAAATCGGAGCAGATTTTGTGAAGCTGAATATATAAAGAATGGCTAGGTCAAAGTTAATAAATGAACAATAAATTTTTGTAAGCTTTGTTTACGCCTAAATGGTTCAGTTCACTGAAATCCGATATGCAAATCTCTCCAATTTTTTCGCTTTTATTTCAACGAAAAATTCGTAGAATTGGCACAAAATTTATTGTTTGTACAGAGTGAATTTCAGATGCTTCTCCTACATTGTTGTGCCATAGAACTCGACATATTCACTTTGTTTAACCAATAATTTATGGAAAAGGCTGTAGTTAAATTAGCTAATTTTAATCAAGTAAATTAGTTAAATTAAGCTATCACAGCAATACCTTTGTCAATCAATCTGCCTAGCCTTTTCCCAAATATGTTGGGATCGGCTTTCAGTCTAACCGAATGGAGCTGAATACCTGTATTTTACGTAAAGCGACTGCCTATCTGATGTCCACAACCCATTAACTGGGTACAAATCGGATACCTCATGGTAAGACTGGTTGTCAGACTTTCAAGCTTCTGACGACCCGTAACGACTGTCATACATCCATGGACGACAGCAAGGACCAACGGCTTAACGGGTTTTCCGAAGCCCGGAGGAGTCTCGGTATGTAAAAATGGTCACCCATCCACGGACCGCCCCGGCAAACGTAGCTTAACCTGATGGACTGACCCGTGCGGCTTTTATTACTTAGCCACGAGCTCTTTAGCTTACCTTTGTAGTACCTACTCAAATGACAGTCCTTCACTCCTGTTAATTCTTTGTTTAATACATGGACAATGGGGTGGGTTACATATTTGTTGTTATATCCTGTATTTTCTCTGGCATGTAACTGTTTTTTATCCCTAAAGAAAATAACGGCGCAGGATAGCCTTTAACAGAAGTGATCATTGTATTAGTCATTTAGCAGTTTCAATATCATCAGGATTGTGCCGGATTAAAGCAGTTCGTCGTGGACGTGGTACGACAGCAGCTTTCCGGGCATCATCTGTCATCAGAAGACAGCTGCCACGTAACCGTTGGTGCGACGCTCTGCTAGAGTGGCTTTCACCAGCCAGTGTCACTCCGACGTATTCGGTGATTCCAGTAACTTCGTAACAAAAATAGAAGGCGCCACTTAAATCGCCGTCAACTAAATTAAAATAAAATTTAGGAGAAAAGAAGCCAGCCTACCACATAAATCTTCCTGTAGGTATTCACCTAAGCACACCATACAAATGGCAGTCAGTTTTATTGATAAATGTGTATAACTCCTAATTAATCGAGTTATGGTAGGTACGAGTACCTATCATTGCTATTTGAACTTGCATCCCTTTTCACGGATGAAATTTAAAATAATTGGTTTTTATTGTAGATATAGTCGACTAAAAAAAAATTTTGCAAGCACGGAACGCCTGGGAGTTTGAGACATCAAAATTATTTACACACTACACCTACATACTATAGACTGTATAGTAAAGACGCGTCGCCACGCAGCATGCGTCGCCCCGCCAGCAATCGGTTTTACGTGCGCCTATAGATGTTCCCATCAATAAATAAGCAAACTTAGGTAGGTATCTAAATGTTGACTGCGCCTTAGATTTAGGCGCAGTCAACATTTATTGATCAAGTTATGCATTAATCTTCCTAACGTGTCAGAACTGCTCGTTGAGTAGCGGCACATCCAATTGTTTCGCCGTGTGTAAATCGCTGCGAAGCTGCCTCGCACACTATGCGACATACGACTGTGACAGCTTGACGCCTAGATACAACGACAGCCTGCGGCCGACAATAATATTTTATTATATTTTTTTTTTTCAAATCTCAGCGCACTTGACATCGAGTTGCAGAGTCGCAAGGACAGGAAAGGGGGAGCTGGACACTCTCGCTGCATGTCGCTGCGACTAGTCGGTCGGTGTACGCGCTCACCCGACGACAGTTGCATAGGACAGGTCAGCGTCAGTCTTGCTGTGTGTACTGGGGAAGGTGGACGTGTGTGTGTGTCTGTGTTCTGAATCTCAACATGGATACGTCTGATGTCGATATTTACATAGGACAGGTCAGCGTCAGTCTTGCTGTGTGTACTGGGGAAGGTGGACGTGTGTGTGTCTGTGTTCTGAATCTCAACATGGATACGTCTGATGTCGATATTTACATAGGACAGGTCAGCGTCAGTCTTGCTGTGTGTACTGGGGAAGGTGGACGTGTGTGTGTCTGTGTTCTGAATCTCAACATGGATACGTCTGATGTCGATATTTACATAGACAGGTCAGCGTCAGTCTTGCTGTGTGTACTGGGGAAGGTCGACGTGTGTGTGTCTGTGTTCTGAATCTCAACATGGATACGTCTGATGTCGATATTTACAAACCGAACGTCGAAGCGCGTCGAATACTCTAAGAAAATAATCGACTGATGACGATGAATGAATGACTTAGATGCAAACGAAAACTCTGCGCTTTGTTGCAGCGTCTAGACGCACAGTTTGTGTGGCCTCTAAGAAGGAACATATTAATATGCCATCAAATATCCTAACAAAACTCCCACTTGGGGAACATAGACGTCGCGAGAAGAGAGATATATCGTGGTATACGACAGTATAAAGCTCCATTTACACGGTGCAAGTTTATTTATTGCCTGTGGCATACCATAAAATTGAAGGGCAACTAACTGGCACTGTCTAAACAATACGTACAACAAAGAGATATAAGATAGATACTATAGAGAGGCTATCAAAAGTAAGGTCATAAATAAATTGTGATCCCATGTCTCAGTGACGCCATCTAGCGTAATATAGCAAAATTACATAATAGCTACGTTTGACATGTTACACTTTTACCGACACCAACCTTTGATTACCAACCGTCAGATAGTTTGAAACATCTAAGGGCCGATTTCTCAATCCTCAGATAAACAGACAGATAGGGTTTATTCGATAGACAGCAAAAAAATCAGTTGTTCAATCGTCAAATAGGCTTTATTCGTCAAATAATTCACTTATCTGAGGAATAAATCTATTTGGCTCTTTGACGGCCAGATAACCGCTTATTTCATAGATAAACGACGGTGATTTTACATAAGTTTAGGTTAGTTTTCATGCTTTACAAGTGTACTGGATATTTTTGATAGTATTGACGACATGGCGTACCATATTGTCGCACAATACGGGCAAGTTAGTTGCCGTTCAAAACTGGTGTAAACAGCACGTACAATAAATTGCACGTGCAATAAAATCGCATTCAACTCTACAAGTACGAACGAATTAAATAAGTTTAAAAAGATCTTGAGAAAACGTTCAATAAAATTTCAATGAAATATTTGGCAGCGCTAATACGGGCAATACTTGAATCAAATTGTACAAGGACGTGCAACTCTGTATTAGGAAGAGGCAAAACTTTCATGCAATAAAATTGCCTTAAAATTTTATTACATGCAATTTTATTGATCAGCTAAACCTACATTCAATTATTATTGTATGCCATTTTATGGAAATCGCACGCGTGTAAACACTTGCATGCAATTCTTGAATGGCAATAAAATTGAATGTGCTTCATGGCATGCGATTATTGCTCTTGAATGTCCCAGAAACTTGCACCGTGTAAATGGGGCATAAGTGCTTATAAGATAAGTGTATCTGTCAACTACATGCCCTCTTGACTTGTGATGTCAAAATGTTATGTCAACTTGACGTCGTCATTTTCTAGGATAGGCAATAATGTTTGGAGAGGATTAGATAATGTTATGTTAGCAGTGCGTACCGCTGAGAATTGGAGCTTCTTGCTGAAGTCTATTTCCCGGGAATATTCAAAATCATGATTGAATAAATTGCTTCTAGACAAACGTGCGACATTTTCTCCCGCATCATTACTTATTTTTCTGGTCTGCAATAAAGCATAGGTATATACATAAATGAATAAATAAAGCAGTGATGACCCAGTTAGTTTCCATTGACCGCGAGTTGTAGGCCGTCGTTCCAACCCAGACAAGCACTTTACTTTGTGCAAATTATTTCATCAACACTGTTTTCAAACCGGTGAAGTAAAACATCGTGAGAGAACCGGCATGTCCTAGAAACAAAAATTCGAAGACATGTGATATTCACCAACTGGGCGACCACGCACTGGGCCTGCAGGTGGATTACGGCACCACTCCCTTTTACAGAGATGAGGCATGTGTCCTAGCAGAGGAAACATTAGAGGCTGGTTGTGCTTATGCATAAGCATCGCTTAGCACTGGGCAATGTAGTGGTCAAAAGTTCTTCTTCAACTGCAAAACATCAGTCAACATTACCGTTTTTTTCTTATTTCGAAGTATTTAAAGCATGAAGCATGGTGATATTATTATCATAAATTATAAATTATTTGTTTCTATATAGGTTTGTAGAAACACTTTTACTCGTCAATCATATTTTAAAAACTACGTTTCTTATCTGACTACTCTGATAAGAAAGGCAAACACAAACAACAAACACAGCACAAATTCAGAGGTCACAGTCTATTCAAAAGTCCAAACAAAATATTAGTAAGATCATGTGAAGACCATGTAGATTGGTGCCTGAAATGATCTTTTGATGAAAGAATCACACAGATTGAGGGGACCTGTCCAGTCAGTGCACGCATTTGTCAGTAGTCGTGCAGCTCAACTCAGAACTTAAGGAGCTCAACGATTCAACGAACAATTCCAAAGAAAGGACATTTGGGTAGACCGCATACATTACTCAAACTGCCAGACCATGATAGAAACTAACTAAGAAAAAAAAACAAAAATGAACAATAACCCACATTGTATGTCTTTACCCTTCGACGTATGAAGAGAGTGTTATTATTTTTACAGGTCTGTCGTTCTGTGTATCTATGTGTCTTTCTCTGGAATCTGGAATCTCCCACACGATTTTTTTAAATTGCAATTTAATCACTCGTTTGAAAGCGATTTTCATAATAATTTCATCATAATCCGCCTGCCTATAACCAAATTCTCAAAACTATAAAAGCATAGTGTTTGAGAGATTTTATAACTTTCGCCCAATGAGTAGAGCCAGATTATACCCGCGCTTATTTAAAACCCAAAAGCTTTTCCATGTTCTATCCATTTGAATCCCGCGTCCAATCCAATAATTTAATAGGTACGTATGATTGATAAAACAAAATGTCAAGTCAACCCACATCGGAATGGAATGCACTTTTAAGGATTCCGTAGTCAACAAGGAACCCTTATAGTTTCGCTATGTCCATCTGTCTGTCTGTCGACTCTTAGTACTGGAAAGCTGTAATTTGGCATGGGTATACTCGTACATATTAATCACGCCGACGAGGTGGTAAAATAAAATCTTGAAAAAGTACTTTTTTGTTTTTTTTCTAGTATATTTCAAGTGTTAACCTCATTTATCATCATCATCATTTCAGCCGATAGATGTCCACTGGTGGACATAGGCCCACCCCAAGGACCGCCACTTCGACCGGTTCTGTGCTTCCCGCATCCAGCGGAAACCTGCGGCCTTCACAATGTCATCGGTCCACCTTGTAGGAGGCTTTCCAACGCTACGTCTTCCGGTACCCGGTATTGCGTCGGGAGTCGCAAGCCGATTTCCGGCCACCGTAGGCGCGGGCCTGCGGACGGTGAGCGATGGGTAGCTCGCCGTCCGATAAGGACCAGGCCCTGGTCGACAGCGCGTTGTGTTCCACGCTCGCGTCAGCACCAATTGACGGGGTCCATTAGGGCCAATGCCTGCCAGGGTTGCGAGTTTGTCCGAAAGGGATATCGTGGCCCTGGCACACAGGCAAATGAAGGAACACGGGTGGGTTTTAGTCAGTAAAAGTCTGACACGCCCTCCCGCTCCGCCCAGAGCGGGAGAATATATTTGATAATTTCCCACCCAAAAAAAAAAAGGTATCCGCTGGATGCGGTAAGCACATAACCGGTCGAAGTGGCGGTGCTTGGGGGAGGCATGGGTCCAGCACTGGACGTCTTTTGGCTGAAATGATGATGTGATGATAATTAACATATCGACGGATCCCGTTGCTAAACCTATTGCATACATTTAAAAAAACCTCTATTCTTAACTGTACACATAGTGTAGGAAAAATGAAAACACTTGAAAAGTGCAACTGACAATGTGTTCTTGCTCTAAGCTTCTTATATTATTCCCACTTAAATAAAACTTAGTTACCGTGGAGACTTTGCACAGCCCATTACTTCACGTTCTGATGCTAAATACGTTACTGAAATGGCAATGGGTAGGTAAGTATTTGTTAAAAGAAATACACGAGTTTCTTGAAGGTTGTTCTATAATTAAACGTCTATTGGAAAATGCGTATGAACACTTTTCGGTTATTACTCTAGGCAACTTTGTTAATTTGTTTTTAATTTTTTTTTCACTTTTGAATTTCCGCAACTTCTGGATTTAAAACATAGTTAATACTGTTTTGGTTTTGTCAGCTGGGCTGAGATACAGTCCTCCTCTCTGTGAGAGGGAACGATTTGGATATTGTCAGCTTTGCATTCCAGAATTATAAATAATTGTTTCCTTTTTTAGTAACCTGCAACCTACCTCTAACTTAGCCTTTATACCCCAAAAAAACTTTATACAGATTTCAGCAAGTAAGAAAAGCTTTTTTCAGTCCTAAGTAACTTAAGAACACTACTCAGTCTTTCTTTTTTATGGTGTCTCCAAAAGAAATATTATTGTAAACTTTTTACTTCGTGAA
Source organism: Tiliacea citrago (assembly GCA_963921375.1). Taxonomy (NCBI): domain Eukaryota; kingdom Metazoa; phylum Arthropoda; class Insecta; order Lepidoptera; family Noctuidae; genus Tiliacea; species Tiliacea citrago. The sequence goes on along the minus strand of OY992797.1, from coordinate 20,860,394 downwards.
TAAATATTTTGTTCCAGCTCTTTGTGAAACGGGTTTTCGTCGGTCCCGAGTGCCAAATGAAACATTATAACAAAGCGAGTTTATTGTGGGATATAACTTTGGTTTGTAAAAATTCCGTGCACTCCATATTTCAGTGGACGTAGGAACATACCTACCTACTATCATAGGTAAAAGTGGTAAAGCACCTAAAGTGCCTGCTACACGGTCGCCAACCGCGTCCCGACAGAGGTGACCTTAGTGGTTTACAGATGGTGGTTACGACCAAATTTAATTTGACCTTCCAACTACCTTACTTTAAAGAGCTGCAACCAATGGCGAATAGAGGAGGTTGGGTCGGTGGCTGACCGTGTAGACGGCGCGCGGTTTCCAACCGCGAGTACCTACGTCAGTCGCTAGTTGTCAATCATCGCGCGAGGCGCAATTGCTACCTACGCTACGCGTGCAAGTTTAACAAATATACCTATGTATTAAAAAGTGCGAAATGGTGGATGAAAAAGAAATTGTTACCGAGTTGATCGAGCTGTACAGAAACCTACCATGTCTGTGGGATCTCAGCTGTGAACAGTACAAAGGCAACACTCAAAAGCGCCTAGCAGAGGAGGTTTTGGTTTCTAAATGGAAAACAATTGATCCAAACGCCAATGAGGCATCAGTCAAAAATAACTCCTACCTACTCTTTCTGAATTTGATAAATTCGCCATGACGTGTTTACTTTTCGAATATCACGACAGAATGGTATGTTGGCAACCATGTAGTTGAAACAGCTCTGCCAGTCGCCAACCAAGGTCGCCTCTGCACAGTGGTTCCGCGCCCTAAGAGAGCCGGTCATAGGGTTTCGCGAAGGTAATGACTGTCAAGAAAGGAAATGAAAAAACCGAATTAATGTTAAAAAACTTATTTTATTAGAATAAATAATGCATTTATTGTACTTGACGAAATACTAAAATACAATAAAGGAATTGGAACTTAATAACTAATAAACTTAAATATATACATTTTTATAATAAAAATAAAGTAAATACCTAATTATTACCTAACTACAAATACAGAAATGGACAAAAAATATATTATTTACATGTTAATAGTTACATAATAAGAGCTGTATCTAAAATAATGTAAATCTAGTGTTTATTATATAACTATATACATTTTATTCTATACCGACAACAAATTCAACACCTCTTTAGATAGAATAGACTTCTTCTTCCGTGGTAACCTTCTCAAACCAGAAATATAAGGATCCGAATTAAGAAGAAGTCTATGTATCAAGTCGGTGTTTGTGACAACCCGGGACATTTTCCTCGTGTTGTCACGCCTAAACTGTTTAACTAACTTATTGCAAGATTCGGCGGACTCTTCCGAAAGCTCACCTATTGACAATAATGCGTGGTCAATTACTTCCGAAACATGAATGAGGACCTTATGTACAGACGAGGGCAGGTTGTACCATGGATAGGTAGCAACAAGCTTACGTGCTGTGTCTAGAGCATACTCTTTAAAAGCCACGTTATTAATTTTGTATCCCGACGAAAGACACTGCAGCAGATTATGACATCTGTCAATAAGGTCTTTGTCTAATCCAGTAATTTCCGCTGAAATAGCTGAATTAGATAAAAACCTTCTGGCAGTGTTTCCATCGTTGGATGTGCCACTTCCTCCACTTCGCGGTTTGTCGACTATTAGACCAAGTCGTTGCCTAAACTGTTGCTGGACATGTTGTTTTTTCTGTGCAAGAAGAGCTTTATCGTCTGAAGAACGCGCCTGCCATTTTTTGAAATCTAATCTATAGGTAACGTGAATAAAATATTCAAAGAATCGGATATGCGAGTGAAGAGGAGATAGTCCAAATTGATATTTACTACTGTCTACAGTTTTGCTACATGATTTATCTATATCATTCATGTCTTTTGGAGTTAAACCACAAATATAGCACCTACTACAAGATGTATCACTCAGAGCACTGCACACTTTACCATCAACCATGGTTAATTGTAAAGAATGCCGCACCTTTATTTCACATCCATTGTGAGTGAAAGATGATGGCTGTAAACTGTCAATTTTAGTCTTGAAATAAGCTTCTTCTTGCACGGAAAGGTCTTTCGATTCCTTGCCAAATTGGAATCGAATAGGCCTACAATACCTGGTGGAGGAAGGGCGCGGGTTTTTCCAAACTATTTGGTCTGGATCGGAAGTATTTGACTTACAAACTAATTGGAGAGGACAATATGAAGTAAGAAACATACTGCCGCTGCTGTAATGCATTCGGTGATTTTGCATTAATGAACTCTTTCATCATAAGATACTGATGTTTAGTCAGTTTAGTCTCAGTTATGAGAGACAAGACTTCATCAGTGTTGAAATTTAAAGAAGCGTAAGCGGCGTCAGATCGACTTGAATCATGCAACAAATAATTGATCGCGGAACTGTCTACTTTACTTAACTCTGCAAGCCTGCGGCGTTTTGATCTCTTGCTACACTCTTCGAAGTCCTTCCTGTGCTGATGCTGTTGAGTGCTCGTCGAAGCCTCTGCTGCTGGCCGTTGAGTGTCGTGGCTCCCTGCTGCTGCACAATTTGACAGAACGCAAACTTCAATTTCGTTCAGCCAGTCTCCGTACTTAGATACCATGCGAGATTGATTGCGAGAGACTTGCTTCCAAATAGCTACAAATCTAGTACAAAGATTAGCAACTCTTTTTTCTAAGTCATCGGCAACCAAATTCTCAACGTCAGGCAGTAACTGTATCAGGGCTTGAAAAACTCGACGCCACCGTTGCAGTTCGGAATTGCTGTCCTTCATAGACAGCCAAGTATCTAGTACAAGCATTCTTTTAAAAGAACACTCAATACTAGTACCTAAAACAAAACAACAAACAGTTAAATGCGGATCAAAAACAATACATATTTCTTAGCAAGTGCTACGCGCCCAGCCGCTCGGCGTAGACCCTGGCTGCACCTTACAGATGCAGCATGCCGCAAGTACTTTTTTTAAATTCTAGTAGTAGAGATTTTAAGCGACATTTTTATACCTAATTCAATGCCACAAGTAGATACAAACATAAGTAAAAGCTTCAATATAAAAAAAAATACAGAAATAAATACGCAAGAAATGTTGCGGCGTAGCACTCCATTTAAAAAAAAATGGTGAATTAAAAATGTAAATTAATAATACATACCTTTAACTTGAATGTCCATTGCAAAATAACAGGTCACAAACAAGTTCGATCTTGAAAACACGCGTCGCGTCTTAGGGTAATTAGCGCTTGGTGATAACACGGTTGATGATTAATTACATGTGTTTACTTCCGATGCCAAAAAAGGAATGTTGCGAACAATAGATTGCAAAACCTTTTATACCCTCAGGTAGTATGATAACTAGTGGGTAACTGCACCAGATATAATGGCTTAGCTCAGTCATTGCCATTGGAAGCCTATGACCTACTAACGGGACCACTGTGCTCTGTCGGGAACGCGGTTGGACCCGTGTAGCAGGTACATTAATGATATAACGGTTGACCGCGAGATTTTTTTTTATAAAAAAACACACTGGGTACGAATGTACGATACACAGCGTTTATTAAAATCACAAATTGACACGCAATCATTTCAAATTACAATTACCACAATAACTGAGCACAACGCATCGAGTACAGTTCCGCGACGTCTTAACTCCGATGCGATCAGACACTGAATCCTGAATGTCCTTCTAGCCATCGGCTCAAAACATCACGACTCTGTAGAAGCGCGCTTTAGGAGTGGGTAGAACACGTGATGTCGCCAGTAGTGCGCTTGCGATTCGTTTCGTGTCCGTACTAATGACCGGATCCGACATATATATTAAATTTGAGCAATAGAATATAAAAACATAAAATCACAACATTTGCGACATTTCACTATTTTTTTGCAACATCCGGAAGTAAATTTCGGCTGCGATGCGTTCGTTATAACGTTTAAAATGTTAGTAGCATGACATGTTTTAATGTTACCTCTGTCTTTTGTGTTCACTATACGACAATAATGAGAGAGATAGAGAAGGCTTAGTTTTATAAATAATCGCAAAACTGTGGGATTACGAAAGACGGTTGTACCAGTAACCTCCAATTTTGACAGATCGGTTGTACAGCATTTATCGACCTTTGTCGCGCCCGCGATATCGCACCAGTCTGTAGAAGCCTTAACTGGGTTGTGGAGGTCAGATAGGCAGTTCCTGTACGAAAAATACTGGCTGATTTTAATGGATGAAATTCAGCTGCATTTGGTTAGACTGGAACCCGATGCCAACATAGTTGGGAAAATGCTAGACGATGATGATGATGATTCAAATCACATTTTTTTTTTGACTGTTGTATGAAATAAAAAAAAAACAAAAAATAAAAAAAAGGTGAGAGGAGGTTGAGGGGTTGGGTGGGGGGAAAAGAGTAGGTATGGTTTGGTCATGTTGAGAGGATGAGTGAAAGGCGACTAACAAATAGTATATTGTTATACAAGGGTCGAAGGAATTGGTGACTTTCGCCCGTGTTAACCACTCTACTTTTAACCGACTTCCAAAAAGGAGGAGGTTATATGTTCGGCTGTATGTTTTTTTTTTTTTTTTGACGGATTTTGAAAATTATTTTTTGTTTGGAAGGGTATGCTCCCGAGGTGGTCCCATTGCCACTAAATCAGAATCTGATGAGGGGATCCCATGGAAATCGAAGGAAATCCTCAAATTTTATAGGCATACCAATAGCGATTTGAGTATTTTTTATAGTAACTCGTGCATTTGCACTCGAAAAGCACCATTTGGTGAAGTGGACCTGATCATGAAGACCACAGATGGCCACGGGAACTACTTAACAATAAGTATTTCACCGTTGCGATTCGATTAGGCACTTTAATATGGTTGCTAAGCAATTTATGCTCGTCAAAATGCATATGGTGAAATCATCATCAGTTCTCCTGGTTCTTACCAGGAGAAATCCTCAACAATTAACGCCCCTGCATCGGGAAAAGCAATATTTTGTAAAAGGTGATGAGCATTTGACATTAGGCTATTGTAAATTGGATAAATTACAAACTGACCCACTAAAAAGTGAAAAATAAAAATGTTTTTTTTTGTAAAAAGTTTTTCATTTCAAATAAAAGGTATGTAAAAAAAAAATTTTTTTCTAAAATATTTTATTTTCTTGTTTGCTCTCGAAACTTCAGAAAATTATTGTACTTATGTTTTTAAATATCTTTCCTTTGAAATTTCTGGCAAAAGTTTTTCGATTACTTTATTTGCCTCGTCTTTAACCGAATCTGGGGTCAACATTTCAGAATCGCTTGAACTCATTTTTATTCATTCTTAATCAAATATTAGTCTATAAAACCGAGATTTTGAATTTCGGTACAGCTTACAGAATTAGTATCCCGCCAAATTACATAGTCTTTTTTAAATTTAAACATGGAACACACTGCGTCACCACCGCGTCCCGTTCCGCATATTAGGTATTTTGTTAATTCACACTGGCTGTGTGTTTATACACTCACAAGAACATTTTTTATTTTATTTTAATCAATCTTTTTTTAATCAAGTAAAATTTTTCGTAGCTGCCTAACTAACCAAATTAAGTTCTATTTTTAAAATTCTTTCCCGCCCTAGGGTAGGGAGCAGCGTCTTCCACCCGCTACTCGGATCAAATAAACACTACTTTCGGAAAGTAGTGTTTGTTTGATCCAAGTAGCGGGTATGAGAAATAAAAAGTATTTACAAAGCAGAGGTGAGTGGAAACGCTCTAGGAGGACATATTATAGTGACCTAATTGGTGATGTTCTTCAGAAAGGTCAGGTACGTAGTACTCGCAATAACTGGCGTTCGTGTATGAACGTAGGCGAAGCAAGAAGTATGTAAGGAGCGTAGCAGGTGGTGTTCTATAGTTTCTGATTACCCCCATGGGAAGAAGGCGTGAGTTTATGTATGTGTATGTGTGTAAGAAATAGCTATAAGCCCACGCACGCACGGCGGCTTTTATGATGCGAGGTTTTTTTACAGCGCAGTGGATTCTCAACCCTTGGCTTAGCGCCGTTTTACGTGGATGTGACGCATATTTTCCCCCAATTTGTTCTTTCGTGTTTGTGTTTATTTCTTGGCGTTATGTTTACTGCAAATAAACGTATTTTCTTTCTTTTTATTCCTCTGTTGAATGCACAAGGTTCAGCTCAGCGCTGAAACCTGAAAATCAATTGCGCGGTAAAAAAATGTCGCATTGAAAAGCGTCCGTGTGGACGTGAGCTAATACGGCAAATTGACTTGTGTCGATTTGATACACAATTAATTTCCCTGAAATGGTGTCGGTACAGAGAGGAGAGAGTGGAACCCACCACCTGCAGCCACCAGTGGTAACGGTCCCGACTTACGAGTTGTAGGTCGTGGGTTCGAACCCAGACAGGCTTTTTACTTTGTGTAAATCATCTCATCACTGCTCTCAAAACGGTGATAGAAAACATCGTGAGGAAACCGTCATGTCCTAGAACTAAAAATTCTAAGACATGTGACCTCTACCAACCCGGAATGTAGGAAATTAGGTTACGGGCATGAATTAAAAAGCAGTACTTTGAATTTAAATAACGTTCATTATATTTGACAATTCACAGGGATGGTTTATATGTTTGTCGCTTATTGCAGCAAATATAAAAAAAACCGGCCAAGTGCGAGTCGGACTCGCGTACGAGGGGTTTCGTCCCATCACACTAATATTATAAAGGCGAAAGTTTGTGAGTGTGTGTGTGTATGTTTTTTACGTCTTCACGCTCAAACGGCTGGACCAATTTTGATACAATTTTGTATGGAGGTAGCTGACACCCTGGATTAAGACATAGGCTACTTTTTATCCGATATTCCCACGGGATCGAGACTTACGCGGGTAAAACCGCGGGGCGCAGCTAGTTATCTATAAAAACGGCAAAAAAATACGTTTGTTGTATGGGAGCTCCCTTAAATATTTATTTTATTTCTTATTATATTACTTATTTTATTTGTTGTTATAGCGGCAACAGAAATACACCATCTGTGAACATTTTAACTGTCTAACTATCACGGTTCATGAGATACAGCCTGATGACAGACGGACGGGACAGACAGACGGAAGGATAGCGGGGCCTTAGTAATAGGGTCCCGTTTTACCCTTTGGGTATGGAACCCTAAAAAAGGAACTAACTGAGGGGAGTTGTCGGCACTGTTGTTGTTTATATTATACACCGAGTGAATGTGTTGCCATTATCAGAAAGTAAGAATCGATTAATTTTTGCACATTCAAATCGACTAAATACCAACACGGAAAATCTACCAACTCACAGAAAGCTTGCCTGTGTCTCAGCAATGGGATCATTATAGGCTGATTATGTGCTGTAGGTACAGGAAATATAAGAGTGGTTAATCTGTAAAGTCTCGACTAATGAGAAACAATTAATTATGTATTGTTCGTTACTCCCGGGAGTCCCACGTGCAGATATATATAGATTATCTGGAAACTAAATCCTGTTTTGTGGAAATTACTTTATTTATAAACGTTTAAGACTTTATTATGACAGATACAAGGTTTTTTTCCGCCTACATCTAATGTTTTGATCTTTTTAGGGTTCCGTACCCAAAGGGTAAAATGGGGGCCCTATTACTGAGGCTCCGCCGTCTGTCTGTCTGACTGTCTGTCTGTCTGTCCGTCTGTCACCAGGCCGTATCTCATGAACCGTGATAGTTAGACAGTTGAAATTTTCACAGGTGATGTATTTCTGTTGCCGCTATAACAACAAATACTAAAAAACAGAATAAAATAAATATTTACGGGGGCTCCCATACAACAAACGTGATTTTTTTTGCCCGTTTTTGCTGGATATTGATAACGGCAACAGGTAGACGCTTGAAACATTCACAAAGTATTTAGTTATATGTTCACTTTAAGAATAAATAATTAAATTAAAATAAAACAAATATTTAAGGGGGCTCCCATACAACAAACTGATTTTTTTTGCCGTTTTATAGATAATGGTACGGAAACCTTCGTGCGCGAGTCCGACTCGCACTTGGCCGGTTTTTATTTTAATCTCACAATACTTTTGTTATCTTTATGAAAGATCGTTACACGTGGAGGCTTTAAATAAGGTAAAACGGGAATGACAAGCAGTATTCATCATCTTTTTAGCCAAAAGAAGCCCACTGCTGGACATAGGCTTCCCATAAAGAGTTTGCCATAATCGCCACGCTTGGCAGGTGGGTAAATGCATATAGAGAACGCTGCCCATTTTTTTTTTTTTTTGATTCTCTAGCAGGTATCAAACATGCTTGCGATGTAACGCGCGCTAAGACTAAAGCCTGCCTAGCTGCTAGCAACTTAGAAATAGCGCTCGCTCGGCTCGCGCGTGGTAGTCACAGTTCTAACCTTTTTTTTTTTTGTCTGTGGTGGAAAATCCTCATGGATGTCCTTCGCCCTGGGGCGGCCGGAAGGGTCTGTCAGACTGTTACTGACTAAAAACCATCCCAGTGTTCCCATCCGATACTTGCACCGCGGATCTTAGGATCTAGTATTACTTCCGCAATCCCCGGCTAGTGCCGGCCCGCCTCCATGGGCCACCTCGGGCCACCTTAAGTCTGGAGGTGTTTGAGCCCCCCGCGACGTCTGAAAGGGGTGCGCGTGGAACACTACGCGCCGCCACCTCGGGTCCAGGGTGATAGGGGGCGGCGGACGTCCCCGAGTCCGCCGTCCCTGGACCCATTTCGGGGGGCCGGAAGAGGGCATTGTCTGCCCTCTACCGACGCCCAGTGCGCCTGCTGCGGGCCGGGTGAGCGGACAAGACAGTTCTAACCTAACCGAACCCATTTCACCCAGTTCATAATTTTTCGACAGTTTATAATCTAACGGCAATAATACCGACAAATTATAAAATAACAGAACTTATTACAATCTTATGGTGACATATGCATGTATTAATACTTACATGGAATCTTGTAAAGCGAAAAGTCGCCTAAAAGCAAACAGAATAAAAATGCAGCGCTAAGATATCATTATGTCGAAGGTCTAAACGATCGAGCTATTATACCTATTATTGAGGTAATAAGCATTCGAGATAACAAGCTGCAAGGTATCGTGTTTCGAGATACAGAATATTCTGAGGTCATGAAGCTGTGATGTAATGATCTAACGTCGGATCGTCAACGAAGTAACGATCCGAGAGGGAGTGGTACTGAAAATTATATAGGTAGGTATTTCTGTAAGTAGGGAAGTAGGTTAGGTTACTAAAAATACCCAGTAACTTAGTAAGTAAAAAAAAAATGTTTATCACTTTGACTACCAACTTATAATATAACATCACGCCTGTAATCCCCGAAGGGCTAGGCAGAAGTGTACTTAAAGTACACCCACGTTTCGGCAGTTATGTTTTAGTCCCATGTAAGTAATAGGGGGCGAGCCTATGCCATCAACCGGACACAAATCCAGACTCAGGGCTGCTACGGTGAAATTCCTGGTGGATAAACCCAATAAAAATCCGACTGGCTGAAGCAGTAGTGCTTGTCACCACTAGAACAATGAGGCAGTCAACTAACCTAAGACTACCAGCTTGTTGACGGGTAATGCTTATAAACAATTGTAAATTATTATACAACTAACTAATTACACTAGGTACTAAATTTAAAAAAAAAACCGGCCAAGTGCGAGTCAGACTCGCGCACGAAGGGTTCCGTACCATCATCTATAACAACGGCAAAAAAATCACGTTTGTTGTATGGGAGATCCCCTTAAATGTTTGTTTTATTTTAGTTTAATTTTTTATTTTAAAGTGAATATATATCTAAATATTCTGTGAATATTTCAAGCGTCTACCTGTTGCCGTTATCAATATCGAGCAAAAACGAGCAAAAAAAATCCCGTTTGTTGTATGTGAGGCCCCTTAAATATTTATTTTATTCTGTTTTTTAGTATTTGTTGTTATAGCGGCAACAGAAGTACATCATCTGTGAAAATTTCAACTGTCTAACTATCACGGTTCATGAGATACAGCCTGGTGACAGACGGACAGACAGACTGACGGCGGAGCCTTAGTAATAGGGTTCCCGTTATACCCTTTGGGTACGGAACCCTAAAAACTAACAATAGTGGAGTTTCTTGCCCATTCTTCTCCATACGAAACTACCTTTTGGAAGGGGCAACTAGAATCAATTCTATTTTATTGTAAATTTTGACGTTCAAAAGTGCCTCTTATGTGCCTATTAAAAATAAATGGTTTGACTTTGATAGAAAGATATACAAAAACAAAAGTCACATAGGCGTCGAAGCACTCCTCCACATCGCTGCAATCCGGAAACTTGGCCAGAAGAATGGCAATGCTAATTCTTTGGCCAAAGAACGAGCCAGCCCTCTTGCATGAGAAGTGTCAAGTCAACCAGTCGGCGCAAATTTACTTAAAATGGTGACGCACACTCAGGCCCCATGACCCGAGCGCTTCGACCCGAAACGGCTTAAACTGTAGACTTTTTAAGATTACCAACTTATTCTATTCCATTTTTGTTGTAAGGCAAGCAAAGCCGGTGTCGACTATTCTGCCAATGTCTAAAGTGAGTTGAGAAAACAAGTGTGCATGAAAAAAAAAAAAACAATGAGATGTTAAAAAAAAACTAAATAAACTCTTCGATTGATACTGTTGAACACAATGTAGATCTTGTTGAGTTAGTACGGGACTAAAACAAACAAAAAATAAATACATCAATATTATAATAAATTGTTAAAACATAAAATATACGCAAACCATAAAATACACGTAATAGTACATAACTTTAAGTTATTGTGACGGATGAAGGTCATCAGCGCCACAAGCAGATCTTGAGAGGAATATGTTAGTAAGGAGGAAAAATAAGTCGGAAGAGTGATCTTAAATTTAGGGAGGCGACTATATAAATCTAAAGGCTGAATGTTGTTCGAGGACTCAAAGAAGATGTGATCCAGAGTACCCTCTTCCAACCCGCACTCGCAGAGAGAGGAGTCCCGAACACGGATTTTGCGCAAAAAAACGGGAGTACAACTAAAACCTAAACGACTTCGACAAAGAACGGATGTAACGGTTTTGGAGACTTTTTGTAACCGCGGAACCAAGGCTTTGTTTTTATGACTGGTTGTACTGCATAGTAAAACTTCCCCTTTCTTCTTCCAGTGATATTCCACTGTTCCTGCCATGAAGATTGGAGCTTAACTTTTGGAAGGCTCAGCAAGTCATATCTCTGATGAGTATTGTAGGTGAGATCAGCTACTGCTGATGAGCAAGCATCTTTGGCCAAGGCATCAACGAACTCATTGCCCTTAATACCACAATGACTAGGTATCCAAACAAACTGAACCTCTTTTTAACTAATAAAACAGGATAATAAAGACTTTTTAATTTTTAAAACACGGGAGCTGTGCTATTTACTTTTGAAAGGATTTTGTATTAAGGCTTGCAAAGAGTGTCTGTGAAAATAAAATCTTTTTTAATGTTGTGGTGTGACTCTATGAAAAGACAAGCTTCCAATAAAGCCACACACTCGCCCGTGAACACAGAAGACTCCTTAGGGCATTTGTACTGTAAAATGATTCTAGAGCTTTGGTAATAAACCGCAGCACCAGTGTAACTCGGATCATTAAATTTTGAAGCATCTGTAAAAAACCTCTGAAATGCAGTCCATCGTTCCCCCAACGCCGCATTGAAAGCCGAATTCGCTGAAGGGGACTTTTTGGAAATACCAATGTCAAAGAAATTTTTTGGAATGAAACATAATACTTCATAGGGAAAGTTAAAAAGAGGTAATCTGGGATACTGTTATACTGGACATTCTAAATGATTAATTTGACGAAATGCTTTTAGAATTAAGGAAATTTCTTCGTTTTTCCAGTAATTTGAGCTTCTGCATAATATGGCATCTAACTCATTCAATCTTGCTAAAAGAGGATGGGAAGATCTAGATGATAACCTAGCCACAAAACGGGAGAATAGATACTGCCGTCTTAGGGCCAGGGGAGGTTCAGCACACTCAACCTGCAACGCATTAACGGGAGAAGACTTCATACAACCAGAGATGATCCGAAGGCATTATTACAAACATAGATTATCCGTAATATTCAAATCACAACTGTAATTCTTTGACAGTTGTATGAAGTGTCTATAATGTGGCAAATTGCCGTAGTAAGTCATTTTGATAAACACTTAATTTCCCCAACTGTTGTAACATAACATGAGCCTGCATAGCCTGCATATAGGGCCTCTAATGACTGTCAAAGATCTACGAATGACAGCCGGGACCAGTGACTTAAGACGCTGAGAACAGCTAAACCGCGGTCACTGTCAGACTGCTTAAAAGAAAGAGACGCGCGATGACACAACGCTTGTAATATGAAGTAATTAGGTATCTATTTACTCAAAAATGAGCTGAGTAATCGAAAATGAAAAACAACCAAGTTCTGCACACAAATAAAACGTTCCTGTTATTAATTAAAATACCAACCGTTGATATTTAATACAGATATTTTGGATTTAAACTCAAAGTAAAGGGTTAGTTTACCGTTAATTTGTATCGATTTTTTTTTTTTCTAAACATGTTTTGGTACCAACCAAGTTCTGAGAAAAATGTTCAAGAATAACATAATTATATTTTTTCCGCTACAACAACCTATATGTTTGGCAACTTTTTTGGTTAAGACAAGCCTACTTTTATCATTTGCCTCTTGTTAGCGCCTAAACTTGGTTTCCGAGCCAGGGGGGTCTCAATATGTAATATGTGGTCACCCATCCACGAACCAACCGCGGCCAGCATAGCTTAACCTTTGCTCGCGTGCGGTTTTCTTTATTTTACACGAGTTCACCGTTAACTATTAAAAATAATCATAGAATTTAAATAATCTCTCGAGCTGCAGTCTGTTTCCGCCAACAATTTATTGAACCGCATTAAACTATTTCAATCAATACTCGCAAGCAACTGCTTCGAATCCATTCCATGATTGATTATTGCCATGATAACTCTCAGTTTTGAGTATGAAAAATTATTTCTTTTTACTACGTTAATGTTCAGTTTGGCAAGGAGCCAAGATCTCGAAACTCCGTGTCTGGAATTTCTGTAACGATAGGCAAGTTTGAATAACATTATCATATCTCACACATTATTAAAGATTCTACTATGTTTGCATGAGAATTTGCGAGTTAAGTTTCCCGACAATAACATTACGGAGCCTGTAAAGCAGTTCATATTTTACCAAAGCCGACATACAAGTTACATGAAAATAAATCTAGATCAGTTACCTAACATTTTTTCACTTGTGTACATCTAAAGAGGTTTTATTCAAGAATGTATTCTAAATATTAATAAACTCTGGTAATTATTAAAGAAGTGTACACTAGTCTTTACGGCTTATACTTTTAAAATAAGAACGTAGGCTGCGATGGACACGGTTGGCGAGCGTTCGCTACGTTCAGTCTGTATACAGCCAGCGTCGGATGCGAACCTCTATACCGGTATCAGCCGTCAACAACACGTTAAATAGCAAAACTTGGCAGTAAGCAGTTTTCTATAGCCAAACCAAAGAACAAAAAGAAAAACATTTTAAAAAATATTTCCCCTAGGAATATTGAGACTGTTCTGGTTCGTTCGAATTTTAAATAACTTTGACAGTTTAAAAAAGTGCGATAATTTTGTTTTGTTTTATTGACGTTGCGTTAGTTTTTCTTCGTGATTGTTTTGAATAAGGTAAAGACTGTGAATTTTAGTTGACATAGAGAACTGAATTTTTGTTGTTTGTGGCAGTTTGCGAGTGTTTCAGTGGACAGTCAGAACGATCGTCTCGCCTCTTAAAGGTTTGTGAATTTATTTATTTAATATTTGAAGATTCATTAAACGTTTTTTTGGGTAGGTATCTATTTATTGCAATGCAAATATTTTTGTTGTGTTTTAGATTTTAAAATGAGTAACGACTCTGAAGCTGCTATTACGCTCAACTGCAATTTTGCCAAGTTACATTACAGCAAATTTTTATATCGTGACTTCTTACCTTTTATTTATTACTATTTACAGTGCGCCCCTAAGACGACCCACTGACCAAAAACATAACGTAAATTATTTTCATATACTTACCTAATCCTATACGACATACAATGTTTATTTAAAAAAATATTTTATTGGCTTCTATGGAGCAATGACTAAAGAAGCCCAATTTTTTTCATGGGTTTCATTTATCATCGTTGCGTAAAGTAACTTTTCGAAAAAAAATTGAAAACTTCCTAGCAAAAAATAGGAGCTAAATTTTAGTGCTAGACGTTGGGTGATCACATATGATATATATATATATATTTTTTTTAGTAAAGTTATTACTAAAAATAGTTAGTGTACATCAGACACACTGGAAATTTATATTTACAATTAAATGTAGGCTGACACTTGATATTTAAAAAAACCGGCCAAGTGCGAGTCGGGCTCGCGCACGAACGGTTCCGTACCATTATCTATAAAAACTGCAAAAATATTACGTTTGCTGTATGGGAGCCGACATCAATATTTATTCTATTCTGTTTTTAATATTTGTTGTTATAGCGGCAACAGAAATACATCATCTGTGAAAAGTTCAACTGTCTAACTAACACGGTTCATGAGATAGTCCAGGGGCGACGGCTTCATACAACCCGATTCCTACCGGCTTCCCTTCGGAACCGGGTTCCATCTTATCTGAGATAACTATTACTAAATAATAGATAAAAAACGCGTACCTAGGTACGTACGCGTTTTTAGGATAGACTATAGGTATCCAAAATCGCGAACGCCGTTTACATTTTCCGTTTTAAATAAGAATTCCGACAAATATACATGGCGTTAAATTAAGAAAAGTAAAAAAATTACAAACATTTTTGAGGTAATTTTGATGTTATCTTGAATTAATGTGAACTGAACAACTTTTTCTTCGGCTTCCCTCTAGTGGAAGTTGAAGCTTCGCTACTGTGAGATACGGCCTGGTGACAGATGGACGGATAGCGGAGTCTTAGTAATAGGGTCCCGTTTTACCCTTTGGGTACGGAACCCTAAAAAATATACGTGCTTTATCCAATAGCCTCGTGGCTACTGTAGCCGGCAGGATGGATGGCTTAATGATATGTCACTAGATAGCGGCACACAATCCGTTATTCATATTTTATATAGTTAGGTAATAGGTTTAATAAGCGTGTTTTAGTTAGTAAGTACCAACTTATTTACTATGTTATGGATCTCTAGTCTGAAAATAAAGATTTATAACATAGGTACTAACTGCGCGGGTTCACCCGCGTTAGTCTCGATCCCGTAGGAATATCGGGATAAAAAGTAGCATAATTATGTCTAAAATCGAGGGTGTCAGCTACCTCCATACGAAATTTTATCAAAATTAGTCCTGCCGTTTGAGCGTGAAGAAGTAACAAACATACACACACACACACTCACAAACTTTCGCCTTAATAATATTAGTGTGATATGTTTTGTTTAGTGAATTTATTATTACATTACATTTTTCTACGGCGATTTTCTTCGGCGGCTGCTGCAGGTGCAGAAAACCTCAAACGGCGAAAATATTCCAATCTTATTGGGTGTTATATGTTCGAGCCGTTTGGGGTTGAAACACTAGGGCCATGGGGTCCAAGTGCCCACTTGGTTTTTCAGGATATCGCCAGGCAGGTGGGTCGACTCTTCACGTGACCAGAGGGCTGGTCTATTTTTCGGGCAAATAATCAGCATCGCCATACAACGTGGCAATGCTGCCAGCCTTTTGGGCACTTTTCCGGTTGACAGCGATGCGGACGAATTTTTTGATTGAATTCTGTCCCCTCCTTTTTTATATAATGTACATATTATTATATTCTGTTTGCGTATATATTATGTAAATATTTTTCCGAATTAAATAAATAACTATTATTACACGTACGTTTGCATAATTTACTTAGTAAGAAAAAAACTATGAACGTATTAATTTAATTATAATTTGTAATAGCTAAAACTATGAACGTAATAATTTCAATAATTGCATTTAATCTATTTATATTGGAATTTTAACTAAATACTTAAAATTAAATTTAATGAGTAATAATTTATAGTACTAAAATAATTTACAATATCTATTTACAATGCCTGAATTAAAATGATTTATTTTATTTTTATTGTATATATTATTTACATATTTATCGAAAAAATAAGATAGGTATTCATATGGACGTTTTTGCTAAGTATGTGTATTCACTATCGCTTTTCAAATATCTGCAAAACTAATTTTCGACAAAAATGTCATATAGGAGATATTAAATTTGCAAATATGACATGCTCTTATCGATTACTAAATCCCGACCCTAGAACTCCACCCTTAAGACTACACTGCCATGACATAACAAATATTTCTTTTTAATTACAACTTTTCGTAACGTAACAGAAATCGTATTTTTAAAGGGTAACAAAATGGACGGCGTTTCGTCGTTTAACTTTACTAACTCCCCGATTTGGCCCAAACTGTCACCTAACCTCTAACAATTAGTAATACTAAACCAGTCATTTTAATTCTGCATCGCAGGAGATTAAGTACTGTTTGAAAGTTTTAACGACTAAAATCTGGTTGAAACCGGTAAGTAAGTTCCATAATGTCATTATGGCAGTCAAAGCTCTTTCCACAGTCAAGACTATTGTAAAGTCGTAATCAATGCCCATAGTTGAATTTTCCGCATACAAAGAGAACCGTGGAATTATCCGGAAAAACGGACGATTTTTTTGGTAGTTTTTTATTACTTATTTTCTTTTAAAGGCTCGTACAGACTAGTGCGATATCGCGGGCACAATGCGACACTAGTAGCAGAATTTCTTTGTCAGTGCCTGTCGCTCTAGCGATATCACGCGAGTCTGTACGAGCCTTAGGCTGCCTGTCCACCGGAATGGAGCGAGGCTGTGGACCGGAGAAACGGAGAAATATTAACCAATAGGATGGCAAATCCCTGTCCACTTGCAGTCCTATTGGTTAATATTTCTCTGTTTCTCCGCTCCGCAGCCTCGCTCCGCTCCGGTGGACAGGCAGCCTAAGGCTCGTACAGACTCGCGTGATATCGCTAGAGCGACAGGCACTGACAAAGAAATTCTGCTACTAGTGTCGCGTCGTGCCCGCGATATTGCACTAGTCTGTACGAGCCTTTAAAAGAAAATAAGTAATAAAAAACTACCAAAAAAATCCATACCAGGCAGCCTTAATGTGGTGCTTAATATTATGATTACTAGCTTTTTCCAGTGGCTTCGCCCGCGTGCATGCCGGAAATTGTCTCATTGGAACGTACAGTCGGTGACCAGCATTAACTGACCCGTCTTCCATTATTCTTCTTTGTAAAAGGGGTCGGGTAATGCTGGTCACTGACTTTACTACCGGGATAAAAAGTATCCTATGTCCTAATCCAGGTGATGGTCTACCGGTGTGCTAAATTTCATCAAAGTCAAAGTCAAATTATTTATTTCTTATAGGCACATAAAAAGGCACTTTTGAACGTCAATATTTACAGAATAATAGAATTGATTCTAGTCGTCCCTTCCAAAAGGTAGTTTCGTATGGAGAAGAAGGAGGAGTATGAGGAAGAAACTTCACTGTTACTCTTTAAAAAGTTTTACAATATTTTGTATAATCTGAAAACGATGCAATAAAATTGTATAGGTGGTAACTTTATTACACACTAAGCAAAAATAATTAAAAATGCAGCAATGACAGGAATTAAATAAGTGATAGATACATGGTGCTCACATATTTACAATTATTGTAAAAATATACGTTTTCCTAAAAAAAAAATATAGTAGATCAGCGTGTGAGTTCACCCAAACCCGTTCAGCCGTTTTAGCGTGAAAGCATAACAAACAAAAAAAACGAGTGTGCTTTAGACCACACGACTGAAGTAAAACTTACAAATAACTCTCTCTCTTTCTATCTTCACTAAATTATATCTCCCTCTCAACTTTCGTTCGCTCGCTTCCGTCACGCTCTCGTCACGCATTCACCAGCTTACTCCCCGAGTCAAGCGTGCGTAAAGAAGTTTTACTTCAAAACTCAGTTTCACATTTATAATATTATACTAGCTGTTGCCCGCGACTTCGTCTATGATCCAGCATTAAAAGTAGCCTATAACGTTCTCCAGGTCATGGTCTACCTATGTGCCAAATTTCATCCAAAGCCGAATTCAGCCGTTTTAACATGAAAGCGTAACAAACAAACGAACAAACTCACTTTCGCAAATTTTATATTATTAGTTCCGATAATAGATATTAATTTAATTAGGGTAATCTAAGTTCCGACCGGTCTGTGTGGTGTCGGACGTAAAGAATAAATGAATAATGATTTATTTCTGTAAGTAGGTTTGTACAAACACTTTTACACGTCAATCATATTTAAAAAAAAAAAACATGATGAGGTCGGCGTTTCGTATCCGACTACTCTGAGAAGAAAGGCCGAAACAAACTCAGAGGTCACAGTCTCTTTTAAAGTCCAGACATAATCTTGGTCAGATCATTTGCAGACCATGTAGATTGATGCCTGAAATGATCTTTTGATGAAAGAACCACACAGATTGAGGGGACCTGTCTAGTCAGCGCACAATAGCGCCATCCTATTTCTTCCCGTGGGTGTCGTAAAAGGCGACTAAGGGACTTACTAGAGACTGGGCAGCAGCGTTCTCTATGCATTTTAACACCATACTGCGATCGCCAACCCGTCTGCCAAGCGTGGCAATTATGGCAAACCCCCCATTAGGGGGCTGAAATGATGATGATGATGAATCTAAGTTCACATTATATGATTTAACTAATAGATTATATTTTATTCAAAGTTTAAGTACTACTAATCAGGCAATCAGCTGAGGAACACTTAAAAGCACGAACTTTTAGGCTCCATTTAATTATTTAGATGGACCGACGACCTTAAGAAGGTGGCTGGGTCAGACTGGATACGGAAGCCGGAGGACAGAGTGTCGTGGCGTAGCTTGGGAGAGGCCTATGTCCAGCAGTGGACAGCTATAGGCTGAGTTGATAATTATGATTTATTTACCTATTCTAATATAGGAGCAGTGGTGGCCCAGTGAGACTTACGAACAGTAGGTCGTAGGTTCGAACCCTGACAGATGCTTTACTTTGTGTAGATTATTTTATCACCACTGCTCTCAAAATGGTGAAGGAAAACATCGTGAGGAAACCGGCATTTTCTAGAACCAAAAATTCAAAATCAAAATCAAATCGGCCCGCTCCTTTTCACAGAGAGAAGGCCTGTATCCCAGCAGTGGGAACAGTATAGGATGCTTATGTTTATACTAATATAAGCAATAATTGGTCCTGAAAATCAATAGCAAAACAACGACAAAAGGAATAATGTTCATATGGCTTAAAAAGTTTGCTGAAATTGTATACTTATAACAAGTCTTTAAGCCTGAAAGCTTACTGGCTGAAAATAAAACTTTATAGCCTGTTCTTGTTCTGACACACATTAATGCTATGTAAAATATTTTATAGAATCAGTCTATCGGTATGATCTGCAGTGAATAGAAAGGTATAAGTACGTCCTAAATAATAAGCTTAGTAAGTGCAAAAGCTAGTGTAAGTACTTAATCAGAAGAAAACTACATAACTCTAGTGTGTATACTGAAACGTAAAAGAGAGTAAATAAGAAAAAACTGGCCAAGTGCGTGTTGGACTACGCACAATGAAGGGTTCCGTGGTTGGGATGAATTTATCCCAAGAACACACCATTGTAGTTGAAAAACGTGTTCCCCGATATTTTCCAACTGCAAATATAATTTTAAATGCACAAAATTGATTTATTTATTTATTTTAACACCATAGACTTCTTATAGGTTTTCCTGTAATGTATAAGTAAAGAACTATTTTCTGTATTTTTATAAAAAAATTAGGCTCAGCCGTTTCGGAGATAAGGGAGGAACCGTCAAGTTCCATCTATTTTCTTAAATAACTTTAAAACTATTTATTTTAAATGCCCATTCATTTGATATGTCACATAGTACAGTTTGCAAAACTTTTTTTTTATCTCATATTCAAAATTCATTTATTTGCGTTACACGTCCGTGTTTGGGTCACAGAAATTGATAAGTGTACAAAATTTCAATTTAATCGGTCCAGTAGATTCGGAGCAAATCGGCTGTGACAGACGGACAGCTGATATACACCCACGATTGATCCTATAAGGGATCCGTTTTTCCTTTTGAGGTAAGGAACCCTAAAAATTATTCATGATATACATTACAGATATATTATCTACGAAAGATTGTTTAAAAGATGATTAGGTTATGCGAGATAGACTGAGGCGGCATTTAGATGGTATGGAAGAAGAATGCCATGCTGTGGCGTCCGCAAATAAAATAGAGCAGTAGAAGATACTATAACATGAAGCCTACTTTAAGATGGGTAATTGATACAGTTAGCAGAATATTCGATAGCGGCTCGATAGCCAAAAAGAAAAAAAATCGCTTAAATTATTATTGACATTTCAACTTTAAAACTTTACTGTCAGATATTTATGCTGCTTCTTGACGACAGATCATGAAATCAGATATTATTGCCGAGCTGTCCATATATGGCAAGCTCGGCAATGTACGGAAAGAAAATCTCGGGAATGAAAAACTAGGCAGCTGTTAACCATGCTGTTTTCCGTAAATATAAATGTTTATCGATATAACTAATACAATTATTGTTATCAATAGTCCTGATATGAATATCTGGGTCACTGATTTATCGTTGTAAAATATTTTTATTGATAGGATTAAATCTATGAGCTTTTGCGGTGTTAGTCACAATAGGAAAATCGTGTCCAGAAATTAGTAATACGGTACCAAATATATTTCAAAAGGAATCGGGAATATAAAGATATTAGTTCACATTATTTCAAATGTTCGGTTTAATTAAGGTTTTATTTTTCAACTATTTAATTGATGTGGTTGTTTATATCTGGTCTGAAAATGTAAGTAGTAGGTAGAAACTACATATCTGCGAATTAACTAGCTTAAAGAATTTTAATCCTTTTAAAGTATTGTGAAATTATTTAATTAAAATCTCTTAAATTAAGAATTTTGATAGTCGAATACAGAAATGATTTCGGCTTCCTAAGTCGACTTCATTTCGAAACGCCGACACTGCTATTGTTTTTTTTTATAGATTAGTATTATTCGAAAGGTAGCTTCTGCTAATTACTTACTTGTAATTAAATCTATCCGTATCTTCTCCGCAAATAAAAACAGGGTTTCACAGAACAGTTTCAAAGGAAATCAAGCTAACAAGGCGGCTCATTAGTCATTTTTTAGTGCAAATAGATACGATTTGCTTTGCAACTGCGCGATGAAAAGGTTTATTAAAAGATAAAAAAAAAATAACATAAAATCAAACGGTTTATAGAGCAACAAGCGTCTGATTTAAAATGCAGTTTATTTCTGTAACTACCCATTTGAATGCTCAATTAAGATTTTTATTGACGCCCTT
The DNA here is from genome assembly GCA_963921375.1 of Tiliacea citrago. NCBI lineage: Eukaryota > Metazoa > Arthropoda > Insecta > Lepidoptera > Noctuidae > Tiliacea > Tiliacea citrago. The sequence continues at coordinate 20,838,916 of OY992797.1, read as the reverse complement.
ATAAAAATATGTAAAACTAATCCTGGAAAATTGCTCACGTTTTTTATTCAACTATTTTTTAGATAGTCATTTTATCTTGTACCTATTTATAGACTTGGAATCACGACCCATTTTATATGCATGTGCAATTTAAAAAAAAAACGGTGTGCGTGTCGGACCACGCACAGTGAAAGGTTCCGTAGTTGGGATGAATTTATCCCAAAAACAAACTTAACATTGTAGCTGGAAAACATGTCACACCAAACTGTGTGTGTCTTCTTGTCACAGTCATGACGTACAGCTGCCGACTATTTGTTTTTTTGTGCTCGTGATTATAAATTGGGTTTTTTGTAATGTTTACCTACTCGAGTTTATGTTTTCATATGCACGTATTTCTGTGACAAATCAAATTATATTTATTTCTTTCTAACTGCAAATGTAAGTTTGTAATCGCATTGTTTTTATGTGACTTATCTTTTTTTTTACTTTTCCTTTACATGTGCTGTGAGACCTTGCTTCTTGCCAAATTTCATGACTCTAGTTCAACGGGAAGTACCATAAAGCTTTTGATTAAAAAAAAATAAAAATAAGTTTATTTCATATCTTATTTGGCTTACATTGCATGTCGAGGAGTCTCCATTTAAGCATAGAAAATGCCTGTAGTTGAAGGCTCCGCTCTTCCCTTACATTATAAACGTACGAGTACAAACAGTATACAAATAAAAAAGAAAGGAAAAAATATAGTTAAAAGGTGTTTGTTTTTGTATTTGCGAGCATCAAAATTTGTCGCATAAATGGCCGTACTTTTTTATTGCGGTGACTTAGAAGCTTGATTTAGAGCTCAAAGGGACCGTAGACCTACGTTTTCTGATACTTCCAAGTGTTCCTGAGAAAAGGGGCCTTGACAGACGGGCAGACTGACAGGCAAGGAGGTGATCCTATTAAGGTTTTGTTTTTTCCTTTTGAGGTATAGAACCCTACAAATGGAAGTCGCAATTTTTTTATCAATATTTTAATATCAGTTCCAAAACAAGTCAAGTACCCACACTCTAACATGACAACGTTCCATTTTTAGATAGCGCATCACATCAAACATGGCGTAATTGGGAGTTCTTCTCACATATGTATCTATTGATACAAGAATGGAAAGATATCGGATAATATTCTGCAAATAAAATAAGCTGCTCTTTGAAAATGGTGATTAAAAGATAAGGCGGTTGGGACGACCTCTGTTATCTTTTGGGAGATTTTCTTCAGTCACGTAGAAGTATCCTGATCAGAAACTACTGGGAATGTTTGAACGAAAAAATTTGCTCTTTTAATTTAATTATAAATATCACAAACATGGAAATGAAGACAACAACAAACATGGAAAATAAGTTAAAAAGTTAGTTAACAGATTTAACAAAGGACCTACAAAGCCATGAGAAGCCTTTTTTTTCTTTTTTTTTGGTGGGAATTTATCAAATAACTTCCCCCGCTCTGGTCAGACTTTTACTGAATAAAACCCACCCGTGTTCCTTCCGTTGCCTGTGTGCCAGGGCCACAATATCCCTTTCGGACAAACTCGCAACCCCGGCAGGCATTGGTCCTAACGGACCCCGTCAGTTGGTGCTGACATCTCTTTGAGGCGCGCGTGGAACACAACGCGCCGTCGCCGCGTCGACCCGAGCCTGGTCCTAGCCATGAGAAGCCTGCTACAGTCTTCAATATTTCGTTGCGGCTGCCACGCGTTCTGCAGATCAGTGATACTGTCTTTTTGCTCTACAGTTCCTTGCCTTCTCGGCATCTACAACACAGTAGAGGCATAAGACCCATTTATCGATAAACTCGAACTCAATTATTTCCATTAAATAAATTACAGGCACTTTTGAACTGACTATTTGCCCATTCCAAAACGTAGATCTCTACGGAGAAGAACAGGCAAGAAACTCCAAGGACACTCTTGTAAAACAAGATATTACAAAATCCTGGGTACATTATTGTTGTTGCTTCTTTATGTGATAAACTGATAACAACGTAAAAAAAAATTAAAAACAATTCAAAATATAAGATTAAAATATTACAAATAAGCCAACAAGAAAACTTCATAGCAAGTGTCGCGCCCGCGATATTGCGCGATGGTTTATGTATAAAATACATTAAGACTTACTGACTTATAATAAATGAGAAATCTCGGTGTCTTGCCAAGTAGTTAATTAAACCCGTGTGAAGCAGGCCGCGGGTCGCTAGTTATTGATAATAAAACTATAATTTTGCACGAGCTCTTTTTTTGGGTAAATAAATAATTATGAAAATTTATAAACTTGCCAGTCATGGTCATTATTTTTAAAATGGTGTCACGATGTACTACATATCCATTATAAGGTATATTAGAGATTTTTAATATTCTTTATTTTATATAGTTCAAACTCAAACTCAAAGTATTTATTTCAATTAAACCATACAGGCACCTTTGAATTGACAAGGAGCCGGTCGGTTAGAAATATGAAGCTGGCCAGTTCACTGATGATGATAGATTTGGGTTTCATCGTGATATTGAGCGAGACTGTAACCACTTTTATTACGGCAGTTCCGGTTCCGGGCGGTTATTAGAAACATTTTTCTGACCGGTTTCAGAGCGTTGTAAAATATGCTTAGAAAACATGTTCAAACAATTTGAGTTTTTTACTTTATTAATCTAATAACCTATTTTTTTTTTAACAAACGGGTTTCTTATTATTATTTTTTTATAATATATTTAATATAATAAACAAAACAATTAAAAAAATTAAGATGACTAAATAATATTCATGATTTCCCATCCCCAATGACCATCTACATAATTATTATAAATTAAAAAGTCGCTTTTCGTGATTGTTTGTCGTTCTTCTAAACGACACATTTAGAGAATTTATTCCGAAAGGTTTATAATAAACTCAAATTTACCTTTTTATTTATTTAACCATGTATGTACACACTTATAAATAAACATACAAGAAGAAAGGAACAGAAAAATACGTACAAAGGGAAATCTCTTCCAGCATACCTGCGACAGGAAACCGATAGAGAAATGTAGACAACGTGTGTAAGAAAATAATAAAAATATTAAAATAATAACTACATACGCACTAAAGATAGTGTTCTTTCCCTCTTCTTTTAAATACTTCATCAGTTTGGTCTATAGTAAAGAAGTCTTGCTATTCTGTCAAGTTATAAGAACTATGCGGGCGAGCGGGTCGCTAGTTTCAAATAAATCACAGGTCAATATTGAGTTAACAACAAGCACAATACGCAATAACTCAATGAGCAATCTAGCCCAACTATAGTCCCTACTTATTTCGCACAACAATGCCAAATGAACTCGCACTTTAAGTGATTTACTGTACAGTGTAGTTCATGTAACTAGGACACATTGAATGGGGGTGTGAATTACTGTAATTTATCACAAGTGTACTGGTCTTTAATTTGTCTTAGTTGAGGGTAAATGCCTCTTCTTGTACGAAGAAGTAACCAGGATTGGTTGCAATAATCTGTTACTGCACGTTGATAAATTTAGGCTATTAATTCTTACCTTCTATGCCACGTTTTAATTCACTACAGTACAGGGATATGACATTGAGAATGGACATAAAATTATCTTAAACAAAATATTGTAAAACATTTTTAAAAGAGTAACGGTGGAGCCTATTCTTCTCCACACGAAACTACCTTTTGGAAGGGGCAACTGGAATCAACTCTAATTTTTTGTAAATTTTGACGTTCAAATGTGTCTCTTTTGTGCCCATTTGAAATAAATAATTTGACTTTGACTTTTGACTTTGGTCTAAGGCTGAGATCTATAAAAATGACTTAGCACGTGCTTTTACTTAGACACGTGTCCGTCTCTATTATTGCATTGTAGTTCAACAGTTGTGCGACAGACAGAAATATCATTTAGCAAAAGTGCGTGCGTGTATTACAAATCTCGGCCTAGGGGCTATTCAAGTATTACGTAAGCACCAAAGGGTGGTGGGGGTCTTTGCTTTTGCTATATATTTTTAATGAAATGGGGGACGGGGGGTCTGGATGGTGATTTCGTCAGCAATATTTATTTTTTCAGATTTTTCTGCAACACGTAGATTCTGTTGTGTCTATGCTCGAAAGCGAAAATAAATTTGCTTACTCGCTCTTACGCAGTGTTTTATGGTTAAGTTAGAAAGAACCGAAGTAGGATAAATGCAGCATGAGATATTAAAAAAAAAAAATGTTTTAAGTAAGCATACGAGTCATGTCAGCAAAAATAAGTAAAGCTCTTACGGGGGGTAAGAGCTTACTACGACAAGGGGGAGGAGGGGAACACTACGTACGCAGAATTTAAGTCATTTCTAACCCCCCTGTTAAAAATAGCTAAATTTCTGCTTACGTCGTATTTAAAATGTCCCACAAGTTCGCAACACAAAGGACTGTGGCATATCTAAATTTATGAGTGCTTACATGGGTGATGACAAAGGTAAAGTTCTAAAACGCATAATGCTTCTTAAGTTAGTTCATGTCAAATGCTTCTAAAAGTGATCGTGCATCTCTCTACCTTGGACAATATTGGCAGGTGGATTACTTTTGACAGGGTTGTGCGTACACAGATATTAATCTAATATCTACAGGTGACTAATATTACAATCTATCAGACTCCTTATCTATTCAGTAGCGCCAGTAAATGGAATTTTGTGACGTTCCAACGAAATATATTTCATAATTTTAGGCCTCGAAACAATTTACTTGTAGCGACTCATAAAGGAGGTTTGCTCCTATTAGGTAGAATCTGGCAGATGAATTGTTTATCAAATAGATACACAACATGAATTATGACTACGACTACGTCGAACGCCGCGCCGCGCTGTCGCACGATTACGACTTTCAAAGAAAGACAGTTGTGACGAGAAAATATGACCAATTTACGTTGGCAGTCAATAAATTAACATAACTTTTCATTCCCCTGAACTTATATGGGACCAATAGAATACATATATGGCAAAATGTATGTGAACTATACATATCTCTGCCAACACCTTCGTGTAAAATACACAATCACCTTTTGATTAGAGGGTAAAATTATACAGACGTTTGAAAAAGGAGCAAAGGATTACAAGCGAAACGTTGGGAAGATGACGTCAAAAGAGTAGCTGGTCTAGAGTGGATTCAGAGGGCGAGAAACAGAGAGAGATGGAAATCTTTAGATGAGGCCTTTGTTCAAGGACAAGCGGTTTAAAAAATAAAAAAAATCACCGAACGTCGATACTTAGGAAAAATGTTGTAGGAATAATATAGGAAAATAATTTTAGTAACATTGTATAACCAGCAATAAAGGCTTATTTTATATTATTTATTTATTATGTCCCGCCAGAAGGCATACAGAATAGCTTAGGTAATCGAATGTCACATTAGTAGAATGCCAAAAAAAAAAACAATAAAGTCAATAGCTAGATGTCACAATTTCATGCCAAATAGTAATAATAGGCACTTTGAGAAACGTCGAAACAAAGTAACTAAAAGCTGAACACAAGGTTAAATATTAGCTTTCAAGACTTCAGTGCATAGGATAATCAGCCAACAATGTTCCCACTGCTGAAACATAGGAGATGGAGTGCGGGTTGGTAGATGTCACAAGTCTTAGAATTTTTAGTTCTAGGACATCCCTTTTTCCTCACGATATTTTCCTTCTCCGTTTTGAGAGCAGTGGTGATGAAACAATTTACACAAAGTAAAGTTATCTGGGTTCGATTTGTAAGTCGCGGTCATCTCTACTGGGCCACCACTGACTTCAGTGAGTAGTCTTAAAATACTGAAATACGCTGCGACGTATTTCTCCATCCTAGCAGAAACTACAAAGGAAAATCTGAAATGGATTTTCATTCTATTTAAAGTCCAAGTTATTGGAAATGGAAGGTACTCTGCGTGCAATTGACTTATTCTGACAATCTTTCATAATAATCTGGAGCTTAAAGGACGACATAAATCTTATCTTCTTTCTCTTTCATTCTTAGGGGTTAAAAGCCACTTTATCTTAATCTCTAGTTATCTATATTAATATTACAAAGAGGTCAAATTTGTAAATTTCTATGTAGGGGGTAATCTGTGGAACTACTAATCCGATTACGAAAATTCTGCCACTAATCTGAAACTACAGTATTGCCGGGTGTCATAAATGTGTGTAACAGGAAGTAACAGCTTAAGCACGGAATAAGTAAGTACTTTTTAATATCATGGAATTAGGAAGTACTTTATAATAGAATGGAATTATTGTACTCATGGAATTAGTAAGTACTAAAGTTGTCAAAAAATAATAGGCCCGTTTTGACAAGTCAATCGATTTATCGTGAGTACCGAGTGGCATGGTTACTTCACTAGATACGTCGCGATGGTCAATCGCGACGTTTAGCTTTTTAAAATTTTGAGGTTAATTTCTGCCGCTGTTAAGTTACTAATTACCAAGGTTTATGTCAGATTATGTCAGATGTTACACATCGAATGCGACTACTGTAAGGGCCGCTCGTTTTATTCTTAATACAGAGATCTATAGCTTGATGTGTAGCCGTATGTACATAATCAAATCAAAATATTTAATTTCACATAAACCTACATGGGCAAGTGCTCATTTAGGTTAATGTTTTTTTTTTTCTGTCCGCCGCCGGGTCCAATTGGTCGTTTCTTATGGAGAACGATTAGTCTTTTAAAAATAATTGGTATTTACAGTGTTAATAAGTATGGATGGAAGGTGTAGGCCACTGCAGTCATCAAGTACCAGGTACTTAATAAATAATAAAATATATAAAATAAATAAATAAAATAAGTTTATTTCATATAACATATTTGGCTTACATTGCATGTCGAGGAGTCTCCATTTAAGCATAGAAAATGCCTGTAGTTGAAGGCTCCGCTCATCCCTTACATTATAAACGTACGAGTACAAACAGGTATACAAATAAACAAGGAAAGGAAAAAACAAAATTATGATCAATTTTTACGAGTGTGTGTGTGAGTGTGTGTCAGTATGTGTGAGAGGGTGTGTGTGTGTGAGAGAGAGAGAGAGAGAGAGATTTTGAGTAAACATGAGTGACTATAAGAGCAAATAACATCACTTTAATAATGTAATTATATTATTAAGTCACACGTTGCAAAAGTAACTCTGTATCATCATAATCTAAACTGTGAAGCCATATTATTAGCTTTTTTTTGCATTAAAATTTTTTATTATCATAAATATTTATTATTTTATTAATTTTATTGTATAAAAAAGCTGAGCGATTTTTATATTGTCTGCTGGCAAATTCTGTCCTAGTTATGGGAATGTTTACTATGTAGTATTTATTTCTTTTTCTAAGTATTTTATCATCATACGGTATCTCTTTGTGCGTTTTGAGGATGCTATGAAGGATATATAATTTTCTCACTGACAGCAGATTACATAATTCATAGAGCTTGTCAGTAGGGAATCTTCTTTTTTTGAAGTACCTTAAGCATCGCTCTTTGAGCGCGTTCTACCCCTATAAAACTAGATTTCGCTGCTCCACCCCATGCAGTTATACAATATACTATAACAGACTGAACTAAAGATACATAAATTTCATTTAATAGATTTCTTTGGTTGTTCTTATTTTTATTTACATGTATTCTTCTTGGTACAACATATCTCAGCTCTTTGAATATCCATATAAGTTTCCTTACTCGACTCATGACTTGTTCCAGTTGAGGATACCAGGAGAGACGCTGGTCAATAATCACTCCCAGATATTTTGCTTGGGTAACTTGTTGGATAGTTGGGCAATTGCAGCGAGTTCTATCTGTAACAATGTCGCACGTGTGGATTCTTACCTTAAATTCCTTATCAGGTTGAACCCGATTATAAATATTAAAGCATATGTAGTTGGTTTTGCTAGCGTTCAAGGTGAGCAGATTATCTTTTAACCAAGTTGCAACAAGAGCAAGCCCTTCTTCTGCACTATTTTTAACATCGTCCCATGTTTTCCCTGTGAAGACGACAGCTGTATCATCGGCGTATGAGAATACTTCGGCATTATTAATCTTCATATTGCAGAGGTCATTTATATAAATTAAAAACAGCGTACGTCCTAGTACACTACCTTGGGGTACGCCGTATGATACATCTGCATCCTCACCGACAATTTGTCCAAGTTTAACTTTTTGTGTCCTACCAGAAAGATAATCCTTAAACAGTGCCAGTGATATTCCACGAACTCCAACAGCCTCAAGCTTGCGTAAAAGAATGGGAGTAGAGACAGTGTCAAAGGCTTTTCTTAGATCCAGAAAGGCTGCCATACATTTATTTCCTTTATCGAGCTGTTCGGTTACTAATGAACTTGCACTAAGTTATAACAGACATAATATAACAGCATCTTCAGTTGACTTTTTCTGCCTAAATCCGAATAATAGAAAATGTTCTACGGATGTACAGTCTATTAAGCTTACACCGTCCTCACATTCACAAAATATAAAATAATCTATAAAAAAGATAAATAGAATAATGAAAGTAAAACCTATTTAAACCAAATAACATGATTGGTCAACTCCATAATTAAAAAAAATGATTATGAGGGCACCTAGTACGTCATACACTTGACCAGACTTCTGTATCGCTTGTTACTGACTCAACAATATACCTGACCACTGGGCTGTCTTACTTACCATCGATTTGTCGCTGTCTAAGCACATTAGCCGACCCCTTCAAAAATCTAATGTAGCCAGGTCCAGTTGAAAACCAGCGTCAGGCTCTTGGTGTCTGGCTAGTGAGACTAGTTTTTGCTGAACTGGGCCTTTTTGGCGCAGCCGTGAGGCACACTTTACTGCTAATTTCTTACACCATTTTATACTTTTTACTTGTTTGATTTTTTTTTTAATCTGCTTTGTATTAAATTGTGTGCCTTTTAGTCTGTGCCAAATAAATGTATTTTCTTTCTTTCCTTGAAGGTGATTTAAGCAATATTTGTTTCAACCTAGTTAATAATACTGCAGTCGCAATCATAATCGTGTAACTATTTTCCGTAAAAAGAATATAGAAATTATCAACATGTTTAAGACCTAAATTATTAGTGTTAGTAAATTATAAATTAATTAACATGTCCCTATTCTTAAGATTTATGATAAATATTGTTAAGAAATCCTGTTGTCCTAATACTAATTGTTAGAACTCATGCCGCCTGTGATACAGGTTTTCCTAGTACAGGCATCGTATTTTGTAATACCTACATTATTTCTTAGATTTATACTGTATTTTATCCATTTTAAATTTTTAATAAATTTTATTATTATTATATCTTTTACTTATCTAAATATACATCTAAATTATATTTTTATTTAAAAATATAAATAAAAACATTCAAAAATATAAAAAATAGTAGGCCACCGGTATCGGGAACAAGGTCCAAGCTACCGGTCAGGGCTCCAGAGAGAGGAACCTCCTAACAATGTAAGCCGTGTCCAAAAGTACCGCTCTCTGAATCAGGCCCTTAATCCAGCTGCCCAACGAGAGCCTCCCTAGGTGTTGGTCGAGGCTCTTGGCAATTAAGCCATTGACTGATACAACTATCGGCACAATGATTGCTGAGTCCACATCCCACATGTCGACAACCTCGCGAGCCAAGTCAAGATACTTGATTTATTTATCTTTCTCGCCTTTAAATAATCATTGTGCGCCGCTCTATTCGATCCACCACCACTATATCAGGCTTATTGGCAACAATAGTCCTGTCAGTGATGATGGATCGGTCCCAGTACAATGTGATATCTCCATTCTCGAGAACTGGGTCAGGCACATACCTGTAGTACGGCACCACCGATTCAACAAGGCTGTATTTCAGAGCAAGTTGCTGATGGATAATCCTGGGTACAAGGATGTGTCTATGCAAGTACTCTTCGTTAGCTAGACGAGAACACCCGGAGATAATGTGTCGGATTGGTTCTCCCCGATGGTGGCATGCCCGACACACGTCAATCGTGCCGTCCTTCACAATAAATCTCCGGTAATTCTTCGTCATGATAACTTTATTATTATTATTGACAATACAACTGTAACAAAACTGAATTAATATCCTGTCCACAAAATTCACTAATACATAGTTGAAAATAGAATTGTAGGTATATTGCCTTGCCCGTGTCGATAAGGCGTGCTCAATCTTTGTCCACTTTTCAAATTCAGGTAAAAAAACACTTCCTCACTCCTTAAACATCATCATTACATATTACAGTTCCTTTTATTATTGTATATATATATATTTATATAGATAAGTGTATGCTTTATGTATGTATGTATTTATTATATAATATATGTAAATGGTACACCACTGACTACCTGCAGTATTGTCTCTCCTTCTCCCTTTAATCCACCCAAAGGTTGTCTCTAAAAGATCGCTTTTAGCGATAAGACTGCCCATTGTGTGACCCTATGTAAAATTTCAACATTTACCTATATCTGTAATTTTTATGGTGTACATAATAAAGAGTATTTTATTATATTCTGTTCTATTCTATAATGTCAAATAATGTGCTTTTTTGATAAGACACGTTTAATGTGGGTTTTGGTCTTTCCATCGCTAAGTTCTGTAACCGACTTTGACAACTTGTTATAAAAGCGGATACTGTTATATGAAATGTTTTGTTAGTTTTAGCTAATCTTAATTTGGGTATCACAATGTCATGTTTATTACGTGTAATTAAATTATGGAAATCGCTTCTTATTTTGAAACGTCCTAAGTTTCGCGAACATACCTACACAATATTTTCTAAGATATGAAGAGACGGCAGAGTTAGTTTATCAATTTCTTTGAATTTGTTTCTAAGGGACTCACGAGGACCTATTGTGTAGATCGCGTATAACTTTAGTACCTTTACTTTAAAGATAAGATAAGATAAGATTTCTGTATTTGTATAAACATTGTATACATACATAGCATGCAAGATATTACAGTCATCGTTTGAGTCCAATCATGTTTAGCCGTAAGTATCAGCGTACAAATTAATATTTCCTTAATATTGAAAATAATTAACAATAACGAATATCGAAAATTTACCTAGAATAGGCATTTATAAAGTTTATAATTTAAAAACTTAATAAATCAGAAATGAGTTTTATGCTAAAATGTCAAAATTCCATATTCATATAAATTTAATATTAGTGTCATATACTAATAGTAAGTAGTATTATTAGTGTCAGGAAAAAAATATAAATATTTTCGTAAAAAAATAAAATATTTTCGGCCAAAAATTCAGAGACACTATAATATGCTTTTTGCAAAAGAAACATTTTTAAATGTAATTGTGAAAGATTATTAAGAAAGTGAAATATTATATTCATTGAGGCATGTCCCTACAATGGTGTAGGCACGTTCCTCAATGAACATAATAGTTCACTGTCTACAAGTCGGATTGGTACAAAAGTGTCCTTGATTAACGTAGGCGTGTTAAAATAAGGACACTAGTACCATTTGTATACGTAAAACATTTCGCTACAAATGGTGAAATTTGATATGCCGAAAAGTATCATAAATAAAACGAAACTATGCCTATATTGTACAACATGAACATACGGTAACTACTAGTGTTCCAAAAAAAATCATTGGGATACGAAACGCTACATCTAAACGTGTTTGCAGCACAAATTCTCGGTACAAATTCGAGTTGCCGACTAATACTCGGGCACCTGTGTTTAAGTGCAAAAACATGTATCCCACCCTAGTGCTAGCGCAGGTCCTCTTTAATCTCAAAAACACTACAAAAATGTTAAAACCCTTACCTTAGTTTTTAAAATTTTTGTAGAGTAATTGTATGTGGCAGCTTTTGACTTATCAAAAGTTGTCACATACAATCAGTTTAGCTTTTAATTCCTAAAATAGCACACTGTTCCTCAAGCAAAGCGTACGGTGCTGTAATAGGAAACAGCATAACATGCGAATGATAAGCTGTTTCCTATTACAGCACGGTTCTCCACAATTTCCGTGAGCATTTTAACCGACATAAACTTCAAAGAAAACAATATTATCTACACGATGTAAGTCCTCAGGCTAAATGTCTACGAAAATAGGATGAGAACCGTTCAGAGTTGTTTACTGAAGGTAGGGAAACGATTTTATTGCGCTGTAAAACTGTTAAGAGTGAGTTAAGAGTTTTAAGAGTAGGATTGCGAAACGGATGTCAAAATATTTACTGGTTTCGTGCTCGTTTTATTAGACTATTCGATTTTATTAATTTTGTGAGACGTTTATGAGATGATCGTTAATATGGAAAAGCATAGGTACTTATGATATAAAAACGATTGAAGGTTTTTTTTTGTTAAAAGTTTATATTTTTCCCTTTTTAATTGTGGTAACTAAGCCCACACAAATTCGAATACCACTATCTTTTATGTAAATAACAGTGACAGGAATTTATTACAACAGTAGGAGATGGACTAAGTGAGAAAAATACATATTATTGAATCTAACTCAAAAGCTACCCAAGCAAAGTTAATAAAATTTATATGTGACCACCGCGCAAGCTTCCTCTACAAAATATAACGTCATGCACATGGACTATGTGAGAAAAATATATATTATTGAATCTAACTCAAAAACTACCCAAGCAAAGTTAATAAAATTTATATGGGACCACCGCGCAAGCTTCCTCTACCAAATAAATTTTAAAAACGGTCCACAATCGACATAAAATAATATACAAAATATATACAGACTACCAACTAGAGAACCTTTTTATTTTGTTAAGAAGTCGGTTAAAAACTAGCTGTGATGTTAGTACCTATAGTATATCTTTAACGCTTTTATTTTTCTCGAACACAAAACCCTATTCCTTTTCCAAATTGCCTTTTTGCGGTATTCGTCAATATGGGATCGGTAATTTGGCCGTAGAAACATCATAGATGAACAGGAATTTATTATCTTCATACATAATATATGCATATCATTCATTCCTATCATACTATCGGCAAAATAAATATTAAATTATAGGCTATGTTCAATATACCGTACATAAGACTTCTTTTGTAATGATATTTCTGTCAAGAAACGAGAAAAAGCTATTAACAAAACTGTTTTATTCTACCCAAGTCCAGAACGTAAAAATAATAACAACTATTAGAACTTAAGTGGATTCCAAAATATTTTTTTATGTTAAAATTTTAGCCTCAGTAATCTTTTTTTCTGTTAGAATGACATCAACATCTTGTTTTCTATTAGCCTGTAAACGTACACGTGGATGCATTTTTTTTTTACTATTATTTACCGGTAAAAGGCTGTTTTCCTACATAGGATAGATACTAATAAAGGCACCATACCTGCAAAAAAACAAAAAACACTTAAGTTAGCCGATTATAATATGATTCTCGGGTTATAAGTTAACTAACAGACAAAACGTTGAGTTTTACAAAGTAAGGAATTCTATACCTATATTTGACGACACTCCAAAACGCGCCACTTTAAGTGAAGCGTAACTTTACATTAGACAAACGACACTCCAGAATGATAGAATGCCATGCTTCGTACAACAAGTTACAAGACGTACCTCAGAGACAGTATTGTCGTACAAATAGAGACCTTACGACGTTCACAAAAAACATCAGCTGGGAAATTGCGTAACACCCACGTCCATTGCGTTATTTACGTTGCTGAGCAGACGAATTTTCAAACCTATGAAGCAATGGATTAGCAATATCCTTTAAAACTCTTGGAATGTGATTCAAAGAGTGTTACGGTGGTGCTGCTTACAAACATTTACATACTGAAAGACTAGAATAACAATTTTTTTTTATTTAAAAACCGATAAGAGCGTGAGAGAGTTTTAAGAGCGTATACGACATACGCTCTTAAAACTAAACCCTAAAAAGGCATGCAAATTAAAAAGAAAAACAAGAAAATATAAAGATAATATTCTAATAGTAAAAATATTACGGCAATATCCAAAATGGTAATATCACGGACTGGATCCCGTAATAATACATTAATTACTATGTCAACAATTTAAATCTATTTTCTTGAATAAGTATCCAGTTTATCTAGATCTTTATCTTATTAAAAATGCATTTAAGCAATTATTTACCCCCAAATATTATTGCTGAATTATGATTTGAAAGTGGAGAGAGACCTTGATGATTAATTTTCAGTTTTTCCATGAGTGATCAATGATTCATTCACAAAAATCTTTGTTTTTATGTGTTCTTATTTTCGTTTCCCCGCGTTATCTTAGGCTTTAACAGACACTTCACTTTTTGTTTATTGGTGTATTTTAAAACATTGAATTACAATTACAACAACATTAACACAGAATGAATCACAATTGAAAAATAAATTCATTAGTGAACAGATCTAACGATGTTGGATTTCGGCATACACTCAGCATCTTTCACTGGCGCTCCAAATGATCGAAAATTGAAATGAAATGAGCAGAGAGATTTTTTTTTAAATCATTTATTCAAAATCTGTATTAACAATTACATACATAAAGTCTGCCAAACTGCAAAACAGTTTGTCGGCAGTAGTTCTCGTCTAGCAAAGGATTACAATTTTTGAAAATTATATGCTATAACTTAATTTAATTGTGCTAAGTAAACTATAAAATAAATACGTCCAGTTCAGGATCAAAAATCTCAAATTTTACTAAAAACAAAAAAAAAACATTTTCTATGGACACAATGAGAGATAATGTTTTTGTAAAACTCTTTTAAGTTGGTTCTTAGACTTGACATGCGATATAAGTTTGGGGGGTAGCTCATTCGCTAACGTTGGTACTACGTACCTTCTTGTGCGCTTACCTAAGTAGTTAGTTACTTTTGGAACAGCAAGTGTCTTCTTCTTAGATAAACGAGTTGGGTACATATGCTTACGTTCCATTTTGTGGTCTTGATTATTAAATTGTTCAGCCAAGATATTTAATTTACTTTTAAGATGGATCGGGAGTACTTTACAAATGAATAGTTCTTCATAATTTTTATTTAATGTTTTCTTAGTTTTTTTAAACTAAGAAAAAATTAGAAATGGGTCCATATCCACCCAAGCCATAACTAATAATCGAGTCAGCCAGTGCGTAATACAAGGTACCTATACAGTACCGTACTTTCCTGCTGACAACATATTTAAGATTTTTCAGTTTACCCAAAATGGAGCGCAGCTTATTGCAAACGTTATTAACATGCAGATTCCATGTGAATGTGTTATGTATTACTAGTCCTAGAATAGAATAGAATAGAATACTCTTTATTATGTACACCATAAAAGTTACAGATATAAATGTTGACGTTGTTGTTGTTGTTGTTGTTGGTATAAATGTTGTTGTTGTTGTTGATGTTGTTGATGTTGTTGTTGTTGTTGTTGAATGTTGATGTTGTTGTTGTTAAATGTTGATGTTGATGTTGTTGTTGGATGTTGAATGTTGAAGTTGTCCTAGGTAAAAAACTGTTTCTAAAAATAAACACTGACAGAATTGCTTGTTGCTATGCAGACTTTTGTACGAATGACCTTTTACGTGCTCTAACAAACTACTTTTATTTTTATGATACGGCGAGTGAATAAGCATGCACTTAGTTTTACTTATATTTATTATAATGCCATTATCATGTGCCTGAACCACATTATCAAAATCGTTTTGCATAGCTTGCTGTATGAGGTCGATATTCTTATGGCTATAAACCAGGCAAGTGTCATCAGCGTACATAAATGCCTTACATTTCTTTAATACATTAGATATACTATTGACGTGCATTATGTATCCTAATGGGCCTTATACTGAACCGGTCGGAACTCCGAATTTAATGTCGCCTCGTACACTTTCTGTTCCACTGACACAGACTGAGTGATCTGTTCACTAGGTACTTGCTAAACCATGCGTTTATGAAAGAAGATGAAAGTTAATTTCTCTGTCATTTTCTCGGTGTTGTGTAGACGTGGAATGAAACAAAAATTTACATTCACTCAAATAAAGCGTCTGTAGTCACTTTATCAGCTTCACATTTTTTTTTTGAGCCATTTTTTCACAGCCTGACACCAACATGTCTGTGCGTATGAGTCAGAAATTAAGAGTTAATTAGAGATCAAAGACTATCTCTTTTATCTCCAAAAAGCGTTTACTTCTGACTCATCTCAATAATAGTAGCCTACATAAGTACGCCGTACAGATTCACATCGACTACACATCACTACACGCGGTAAACAGCAAAGTCTTAAAATGTAACCATTAATTTCAAATTACACACACGATACCGGTAAATCCTATAATACTATGATCCGTGATACCGTTATCTTGTTGAGTCTTAACTGTAGGTACTAGGTAACTACAGTTTCTGGAAATATCCTTGCATGGCACGCCGAATATTTGATAAGAATTTTTTGATGAATTCAGTGTTCAGTGTTTTGAATTCTGATTCATTATCTGTCTAGCCTTGTATGTTGGGGTCGGCTTCCAGTCTAACCGGATGTAGCTGAATACCAGTATTCTACATGAAACGACTAACCTCCACAATCCAGCAACTGGGTAATTTGATACCCCTTGGTAAGACTGCAGGTTGTCAGGCTTTCGGGCTTCTGACGACCCGTAACGACTATCAAAGATCTACGAATGGCAGCCGGGACCAACGGATTAAGTGATTTCCGAGGCACAGAAGATGGTCACCCATCCACGGACCGACCGTGGCAAGTGTAGCTTAACCTGATCAATCGACCCGTGCGGCTGTTATTACGTAGCCACGATCCCTTTGTTTTTGAATTTGGATTGACCATTGCCATTTTTACGGTAATTTCTTTTTTATTATTAGTGGTAAGCGAAATATAAGTTGTTATTATTTTTGTTATGTGAATACAATTTTCTTCACTATTTCCCAAATGTTCGTTTACCATCAAGGCTCGTACAGACTGGTGCGATATCGCGGGCGCGACAGGCACCGACAAATAAATTGTGCTACTACTGTCGCGTCGCGCCCGCGATATCGCACCAGTCTGTACGAGCCTTTATTGTTTATTATTTCTCTTGTCACCAGAGTGCCAGCTATTTTAGAATCCAATGGCTTGGCACGTAACGGTGGGAAGAGGCCAGACGGAATGATCATAAAGCCGTGGAAGTTGGGTAGGCCTTTGGTGTGGGATGCAACCTGTGTCGACACCCTCGCGCCATCCCATCTTCTTAGCACGGCGGGTTGTGCTGAGGCGGCTGCTGCAGAAGCAGAAAACCTCTAACGGCGCAAATATAACAATCTTATTATGAGCTATATGTTTGAGCCATTTGGGGTTGAAACACTAAGGCCTTGGGGTCCGAGTGCTCATCAAGTATTTCGGGACCTCACCAAGCGGTTGGTCGACTAGCTCTTCACGTGACCAGAGGACTAGCCTATTTTTAGCCCAAAGAATCAATATTGCCATCCAAAGTGGCAATGACGAATTTTTTGATGCCCAATGAGCACTTCCCCCCTTTTTTGTTATTTTATTATATACTTGTACATACTATACATATTCTATTTTATTGTTTGTGTGTATTGTTGTGTTTATTATAAGTTTATAACCTTTTTAGTTTAGCACCTATTTTATTTATAATTAATTATGCTATTTTAATTACTCTCAATCGTGCAAAGTGTTTAGCTGTAAGTTTTACAAAAACTGTAAAATTAAATAATAATAATAATAATAATAAAATATATATATTTTTTTTAATATTAATATTTTCTCTCAATCAGAGCACCCGCCATCTTATATCTTCACCATCCTTGGTTGACTGGTAAAGAATGCCTAAGGCATTAAGTCCGCCTTTGTACCTATTGTGTGCGAGAAATTTAAATAAATAAATTAATTAATTGATTTTGTGTGAGGTCATCGACCGCATTTAGTGTAGTCACTTGAAATAACAGTTTTTTTTTTTGTAAAGTTCACAGTACAATAACAATACTACCAGCTGTCGTTGACCCCCAAAATAACCTCAAATATTTTTTTTAATTTTTTATCATGATTAAAACGATACCATCGCTAGCTTAATTTAATTTGACCCTGTATATTAGAACACAGAAAACAAAAATCTGGATATTAGTTACGTAATTTGACGTCTGGGTTCGGTTCCCCGATAGGGCAAAGTGTTATTGGGATTTTCCATTAAGAATTTCTCAGTAGCAGCCCGGAGTCTGGATTTGTGCCCGGTTAATGGCAATAGGCTCGTCCCCTATTACATGGGACTTAAAACATAACTGGCGAAATGTGGGTGTACTATAAGTACACCTCTACCTAACCCTTCGGGGATTACAGGCGTGACGTTATGTATGTAATCTGACGTGGTAGTGATAGACAGTGAGAATATTTGTATTATTTGCGATAGTTACTCGGTTTTTGCGCGCCTTCGCCCGCGTTGAGCTCGGAGATTAATTCACGGGAACGTAATCCTGAGATAAATAGTATCCTATTACTAAACTAAAGGTCTTCAACCCTGTGGCCTGGGGCTCGCGCTGGCTTCCTTGGCGGCCCCGCAATAGCTTGGCAAAATTAAGTTTATTTATTACTAGCTGCGCCCCGCGGTTTCACCCATGTAAGTCTCGATCCCGTGGGAATATCGAGATAAAAAGTAGAATGAGGGAAATGTCGCCAGTAAAGTTTTGAGTATGAATGTGGATGGCTATACGAGTAGAGGAAGACCAAAGAAACGATGGATGGACTGTGTGATGATATGGCTAAAAAGGGAGTCACTACCACGATGAAAACTAATAGAGAACTATGGCAGAAAAAAATATGTTGCGCCGACCCCAAATGAATTGGGATAGGGGCAGGAGAATGATGATGATGAGATAGATAGTTACACTAACGCGCGAAAACAGTTTGAGAATTGCAACAACCACTATTGGGGCAGATATTGATAAATTAGTTAAGATCAGGCAGTCTAAATCAAATTTCCACGCAAACTCCGTCCCTTGCTCACCGCCACTCCGTTATGTGCTAAACGCTAATACATCAGTAATAAAGTTGAATATCGCGTGCGCTCTTTGACCATGTTCGAGCACGAAACTAAATAGCGTAAGTCTCAATTCTTATTTCGTTTATAACTAAAATATTAATTGATCTAGAGAAAAAATATCTGGTGGCTGGATAATAAACTATATTTTCTTGCTGATAATATTTATTTTAGACATAAAAGCCCAACAATCTTGTTTGTCTTTTATAATTATGCTTATTAAAAACATGATTTCCGAATAAAAAATGTATTGATCGAAAATAATACAATTACGTAACTGTCTTCAACATGGAAAGAAAAAGATCCAATAAATCATATACTAAAGTTTCGTTTTGCTTGTATGTGTGACTGTTTCAGAATATTCATTCAAATTAACATAAAATATACCTCTTCTTAAGAAAAAACAATGTCAAACATCTCATTGATTGAATTTTATTAGAATCATTTCCTGTTTCAAGCCTTGTAAAAAAATAAAAATAAAATACCCGCAAAGATTTTTGTTTCTGAATGACTTACCTACTTATAAGTTTAAATGGAATATATAATAAATTTCCATTGTGTTGCTGCCCGCCGAACCAAAATCAAAGTATTCTAGGCCCCTGACTTCAAAAAGGTTGAAGACCGCTTAAATAAACCCTATGCCCTGCGTGCCTATCGAAATTCGTTCAGATGTCAAGGCGTAAAAGATTAAAAGACAGACAGATAGTTACTTTCGTAAATATAATATTAAATATGGAAGTATGGATTTCGTCTGTGTGGTGCCAGACGTAAAGATTAGCACCATCCTATTTCTTCCCGTGGGTGTCGTAAAAGGCGACTAAGGGACTTACTAGAGAATGGGCAGCAGCGTTCTCTATGCATTTTTAACACCATACTGCGATCGCCAACCCGCCTGCCAAGCGTGGCGATTATGGCAAACCCCTTTAGGGCTATGTCCAGCAGTGAACGTCTTTCAGCTGAAATTATGATGATGATGAAGTATGGATTTTGTAAATACCTTAAGTAAATAACAGACAAAGGCAATCTGTGGCAGATGTTACGTCGGAGAATACATACTGTATACATATTCATAAAATATTTCTTCGCACATCTGTGAAACAAGGCATCTGTGATAATACAGAGATATAGATCAAAAGGTATCCATAATACATTTGTGAGAGAGAATCTGTTGGATAGCGACCATCACAATGTAGGCCAGTCTGACCTACAAAGATTCTGCAACAGCAAAGCTGGAAACATAAATATTAGTCTCTTCATTGGCCTAGTGGTCGCCAGCACTACCCTCCTGAGCATGAGTTCCTGGCTTCGATTCCCCGGGCCGGGCAAAGTGTTATTGGGTCTTTCGATCTGAAATTTCTCAGTAGCAGCCCGGAGTCTAGATTTGTGCGCAGTTAGTTGCAATAGGCTCGCCCCCTATTACATGGGACTGAAACATAACTGGCGCAATGTGGGTACTATAGGCACACCTCTAGCTAATCCTTCGGGGAATTTAAGGGTTATGTTGTGTTTATGTTATTTATTAGTCGATTTCGTAATTGCCGAACCACTTTTGACAACATTCTCATTAAATTGAAACCTTTATCTAACTGTCAAATAGATCTTATCATTATATAACTTGCAAGTAACAATCATCGTAAGTGCTCGTTTACGGAGACGCAGGCGTCGCGCGTGGCGTGCAGCGTGGCCTCTCTTGGCGCATCGGACGTTTTTTCTGTTTACAGAGAGGCGGTGCGTGCAGCGGCCCGCGTCATCACACGCGCAAACACAAACATAAAATCTGGCAATGTACGATGTTGTTTACAAAGACGCGGGGCGTGAAGAGTAGCGGTGTCCGCCGCTGCGGCCGCGGCGGAACTTTTAGCGTGTAGCGTAGCGGGTATTGCCGCGATAATTGTCGCGTGCGACGCGGTGGTGCCATGCGCGTGCTCCGCCTGCATTTCAAGCAAACGTGTGTAAAATCGCTTCTCCGTAAACGCTCTCATACAACGCCTTATGTTTGAATTTAGTGCGGGCCGGACCGCCCAACGCGTCTCCGTAAATAAGGCCTAAAGAGTGTAAAACGATGTCAACTATCCCTATACGTAATTTCCAGCTCGCTTTCTACTATGTAGGTACACGTTCTCATAATGAAACCTATGCGGGTTCAGTCTACGCGTGGATGTTATTAATATCGTTCGAAGTTAACGGTACGTAGGTAATACGGGCTGGTATCCGCCACTCCACGTCAAAGCGCCTAATGCGGATGGTAACGGTACATAATAATTATGTATATAAATTGTATTAGTTCTGTCTGCGTTTAATATTTGACAGTATGCGCACTACACTTAACAGTTCCATCTATTATATTCAGAACAGTTTTGTCTTGTTTCAAAAAAGGTTTTGCAGTTTTTTTTATCTTGGATAAAGTATGAGTACGCTAGCTCCCATCTAAAATATTAATATATCTAAATAGATAGTCAAAGCTGTGAACTAGTCAAAAAAAGTGCATCCAATTGTTGGCCGTAAAATGCAGGCACACTAGTATAACGCAATGACAGCACAATGACGTGGCGCGAGTGTAAGACGTAGCTGTCACGCAGACCAGCTTGCCAAACTTGGCCTGTTTGTTTTAGTTCTTTTGCAGCGCGATACCCTAAGTACCTAGACATATAAGTAATCAAAGCTCCCATCATTATTTTCATCCAGACTCAGTCTGCGCACAACCTAGCTAGTCTGGTATCCAGTCTTTCTCTACAACGTATATTTGTGTTTAAAAAAACAAAAAACAGTGAGCCTTATAGTCGCTTATGATGTGTAACACATATCTCCCCTTGGTAATAAGCAACTGAGCAGCGACAGAAATTAACCTCAAAATTAAAAAAGCTAAATACTGAAATATTTATTCTAATAATTATTCATTACTAGGGATTGCCCACTAGTCGAAATTCGACCCTTCTAGTTACCATATATATAGTACTTACTAATTCTATGAGTACAGTAATTCCATGCTATTACAAAGTACTTACCTATTTCATGCTCAACCTGTCACTTCCTGTTACACACTTCCGTCCCGTCCGTCAATCACACCTTGTATAAAGTCTTGACAATTTCGTTGGCGACCAAACCTACTGTCAGGGATGTTATGGATTGACGGGGTCCATTAGGGCCAATGCCTGCCAGGGTTGCGAGTTTGTCCGAAAGGGATATCGTGGCCCTGGCACACAGGCAAATGAAGGAACAGGAGTGGGTTTTAGTCAGTAAAAGTCTGACACACCCTCCCGCTCCGTACAGAGCGGGAGAAGTTATTTGATAATTTCCCACCCAAAAAAAAAGGGATGTTATGGAGCTCCGTAACCGTAACCGAAACTATATGATATCCGAAATAAAAATATATCCGTAACCATATCCGTTTCACAAGTTTCGGATAGTTTCGTATATGGGCGGAGTCTAAATAAAACTACATGTTTGATCTCTAAATAATTACTTACCTATGTGAGTGATTATCATACCAAATTATAGAACCTATAAATCCCTAAAACCTAGACTAGATAAAACCTATAAATAAAACCAAATTATTACATACTATTTGTGTTTATATAATATTTTACTTCAATATGATATCCGTAACCGAAACTAACGGATAATCCGACATAACTACATATCCGTAACCGTATCCGAAACCGATATAATTTTATTCCTATATCCGTATCCAGATCTGAAATATCATATCCATAACAGCTCTACCTACTGTGTGTGTCTTACACAGGGACATCGACGCCCAATCTGTTACCATGGAGTCAGTACATAGTTCTGAATAACACTGGGTAAAAAAAATTCGTCGGTTATTTAAAAAAAAATTGTATTCCATACATTTTGACCGCGTAGGTATTGCACTTTTGTATGAAACAGCTGTTTTTTAGGGTTCCGTAGTCAACAAGGAACCCATATAGTTGCGTCATATCCGTCTGTGTGTCTGTCTGTCCTCGGCTTAGCTCAGAGTATCGAAGTACTAGAAAGGTGTAATTTGGCATGGGTTACATATTAATCACGCCGACAAAACGGTAAAATATAATCTTGAATTTTTTTAGGGTACCTACCTCCCTTACACGTAAAATGGGAACGATATTTTTATTTTTCAGAAATATTGAGGGCCTGCATTAAAAAGCGAAAGCATTTTTAGATTCAGGGACCCGTTTGCGTAATATTAAGCTTTAAAGTACAAATTTCAACCCGGGGGGGTACAGAACACGTACCTACTGAATCCAACCTGTAACAATTTGTGCGTCGATGTACCTCCTACCCTGTATATTAAGCCCTGCCATCCTGTATATTATGTTAGTTTCCCTTCACTCTGTTCCCTACACGCAAGCACGATTTCCTAGACAATTTATTAACATCCTAAATTCAATCAACGCGAGGCTTAATATAGAATATATGTAGCGACGAAGTATATATACATTTAATATATCTATATGATGTATAACTTATGAATTCATACCGAAGTGCCTGCTAGCAACGTGTTTGTCAATTATGTGCCAGACAAATTATTTGGAAATCCGCGAAATATGCTTTTAATATTTTGCATGGCTTTTCCACTAAGTACGGATTTCTAGGTAGCAGCGGGGATTTGTTACTAGTTGATATAGTAAGGGGGCCGCCCGTAGTAAGGGTCCGCCGCTGGGGCTAGATGGACCGACAACCTTAAAAAGGTGGCTGGGACAGACTGGATGCGGAAGGCGGAGATCAGTGTGTTGTGGCGCAGCTTGGGAGGGGCCTATGTCCAGCAGTGGGCTGCTGAGTTGATTTGACTGAATGATAGTAAAGGGATGGCTTCCTCTGTTTAACCTTTCGGGCGGCTTGATTATAGGCGTAATATTAGGTATGGCATAATGTTTGGCAAATAAACTGCATGTTTGACGGAGCATGAGTTTTCATTGCTATTTGAAATCAATAGTAAAAGAGGATACACAAGCTTACTTAGCGCAACTGTTTGCAAAATAAGTGAAACACACAATTTACCTAATATTTCTAAAGATGTTTGTTCCATATAAATTTAGAGAGCTGCCAAAAAATAGAAATAAAATCTGTTTTTAGATAACACGGCTGTAAACATAAAAGATAGTGCTGAAATCATTGGTGAAGATGTGGAATATTTATTTTTATTATATTGAATGTTATTATTTATTAGTAATAAAAAACAAAGTGGGATCAAATTCAACACAACTTGCGCCAATAATAAGAATAAACAATGTGGTTGTTGACATACTGCAATAATTTAGTCTTAATATCGTTTATTGGCTGTTTTCATGATAGTTCATGTCCCAAGGTGTGGTAGCAGCTTAGGGTTACGTATTTTGCACTTGTTGATGCATGCAACTAATTTTAAAATATTGTTGTGTAGTAAAGAGGAGGCTCCACATTGCATTGCATGTTAATTTGCATGAATATTCTTAAACAGTCACACATACAAGCAAAATGAAACTTTAGTATATGATTTATTGGATCTTTTTCTTTCCATGTAGGAGACAGTTACGTAATTGTAATAGTTTCTCTCGATACATTTTTTATACGAAAATCATGTCTTTTTTAAATATAATTATAAAAAACAAACACGATTGTTTGGCTTTTATGTCTAAAATAAATATTCACAGCAAGAAAATATAGTTTATTATCCAGCCAGCAGATATTTATTCTCTAGATCAATTATTACTTTAGAAACGAAATAAGAATTGATACTTACGCTATTTAGTTTCGTGCTCGAACACGATCAAACAGGCGCACGCAATATTCAACTTTATTACTGATGCGTTAGCGTTTAGCACATAACGGAGTAGCGGGGAACAGGGGGCGGAGCTTGCGTGGAAATTTGATTTAGACTGCCTGCTCTTGTGATATAGGAATCGGTTCACGCAATGTGTGTACTCATAACTACACTTTTCCATTCTAATAATCGCCGGCAAGTTTAAAGGGATGATTGCATAATTTGCTTACATAACTGTCTGTACTGATTTGGACATAGGTTTATAATATATTTCA
Source organism: Tiliacea citrago (assembly GCA_963921375.1). Lineage (NCBI taxonomy): Eukaryota > Metazoa > Arthropoda > Insecta > Lepidoptera > Noctuidae > Tiliacea > Tiliacea citrago. The sequence continues at coordinate 20,813,989 of OY992797.1, read as the reverse complement.
TACATCATAATTATGAATAGTTCACTAGACGATAAATCAATGTATTATTAAAGAAATAAAAGTTATGGTGGTGCTGTTGTGGTCTGAAACCGAACAAAAACTAAGATTATAAAAGATTTTTCTCTCAAGTTCAATTCATAAAAATCACGTTTAGTATACCTACATTTCTATGTAATAGAATAAGCCCAAAAAAACTAAAAATACCTTCTTTATGCAGGGCCGCTTGATAAAATGTCCGTCGTCGAGGATTCAGCTCATTTGTAAGAGCTTATCTCCTATCCTCCGAGCGTTGGAGGAACTGCGGTTTACCGACCGTTATTAGTTACAGTTACGACCCGTAGATGCCTCACGACTGATTATGCAACGTGATAATTCGTAAGCAGATTGATTTTACTTGGATTCTGAAACAAAGCATTCATTTACATCCTTTCAAATCATTAGAAGCAATGTATTGTCTGCCTGTCGGTTACTGCGCTTTAGCTCTAAAACCAAGTTTTACTATTTTCATTATTGATTCCCACTTAGGTTACGTTTTCTTTCTTAAATTGTAGTAAGTTGTCTGATTCTAATATACACACGTATATTATAACCGGACAACGAGCGGAGCTTGAGACACAACATGTTATAAAATAGGAACAACGATTATGACAAAAACGAGGCCCTGGGTTTGACTCCCAGGTCGGGCAAAGTGTTATTGGGATTTTGCATTAGGAATTTCTCAATAGCTGCCCGGAGTCTAGATTTGTGCCCGGTTGATGGCAATAGGCTCGCCCCCTATTAAATGGGACTTAAAAAACATAACTGGCGAATTGTGGGTGTACTATAAGTGCGGCTCTGCCTAACCCTTCGGGGATTATAGGCGTGATGTTAATGTATGTATGTGTATTATGACAAAATCAAACAAGGACATTTGAAGCGACCTTGAAGAGGCTTATAAGAATAACACCAACAATCAATTTGTTTCTAATTAACCTAAAATCCCAATAGACAGCGGCCATATTACACGAAACTACCACCAATTTTTTTCGAGAATATTCTTCTCCTTGATTTTCCTCTGCGTCCATTTTGATCTTGAAGATAATTAATTTGTTCCATGTCCCGGTCCTGTCCTGTGGTGTGTCGAATGACATGTTAACGTCTGTAACTTGATTAGCAATGTTATGGGGCCCGAGTATGTCGCCCTGTAGCATCGTTATGGGGCCCAAGTATGTCGCCCTGTCGCACCATTATGGGACCCAATATATCATCCCATCATCGTGCTAGTAAACCTTTCCCTTCGATTAACTTTTACGACGAGAGAAACAACCGATGCATTTTATGTTATCCTTTTGTCCTCGGAGTAATCTTTTGTACTTCGTTACAATCAGAGTAATTTTATACTTATTGTGTAAAATGTAATAAATCATTTCGGTATTCTCTTGGGTTCTAAATTAACCAAAACAAATGAATGCGTAATACTGCTTGACCTCTATGTTAGTTTTTGGAATAATGATGAATGTTTCAAGATAATGCTGGAAAATTATGAAAGTTAATAAGACTAATTTAAATAACGAAGGTCCGAGCCCCAACGTTACCCTTACGAACCGTACCCACATACAAATTACTTTTATTAAAATCCCAAATTAAGGCGAGCGGTTTGAGTTTCACACACGTGCACACGGATATACATCAAGCTCAAAGAAAATAAAGAAAATACGTTTATTTGCGGTAAACATAACGCAAAGAAATAAAAACACAAACACGAAAGAACGAGTTGAGGGAAAATATGCGTCACATTCACGCAAAACGGCCATCGCTCAGCATAATGCTGCGACCCTATGCGAGATAGAGCCCCAGCGCTGGTTTTCAGCGACAGCAGGCTGGCTGGCTGGACAGCTGGCTGGCTATCTCGCATTGTATAGGATTTTCGTACGATGAGAGGCCAGCTTAACTGGAAATGTATAGCTCGATGTGTACCATAAGTTAAATAAATTCTCGTAAAATCTAAATTAGGCTTCCTTATCTCGGAGTAGCAATCAAATAGTAATCAATAGGCTCTCAGGTCAGTTGCGAGACTTGATGGAATTTGGAAGACAGCCAAGACCGGGGTGTAAAACTGAATTTACACTAGAACAACACTGCTAATTTATTGTGGTGCCACAAAATATGCGTATCTCGTTGCATGCTTGAAAATTGACATTTTGCGGCCTCGGTTACTCTTCTTATTTCGGTTTTTTTTTTAAATAAACTACTCATGAGTTTGACTTCGGAGAATAATTTAATTGCTTACAGACCCAATGTAATCTTTAAGACTCTTCGTTTCTTACGTAAATATACCTACAATTTTCTACCTTCCGGATCCTTGAGATGAAAATACAAGCCCCGACAATCTTCGGCATGTCGCCACAACCATGCACGGTCTTGCCTTCGTGAATATTGACTTCAAAGCATGCCACATTAATGTTCCAAAATTTTATTTCTGTTTATATTATAAAAAGTACCTATGTTACTGATTCGTGGAGTATTCCCGTTTGAGCACCTATTTTTGCACCTACAAAAGAATCATGCAGATTAAAAAAAAAGTTTTACATTTATTTTCATGTAATTGCTTAATAGCTGGCGGTAACTGATTTTATACACGATTATGAAGTATTCCCGTTTGAGCACCTATGCATTGAGCACCAAAGGAGAATACCTTATAATCTGCATGATTCATTTGTGAAAACATTATGTTAGTAGTTATGTAGTAATTTGCAATTCCTTTTAATAATATTGCCTATCCGACATGGGTTGACTGCTGAGACTAAAAATGTTATATGTATAAAAAAAAACAAATCTCCAAAATCAGTCCACAAATGATGCAGATATCGGTAACAAACATAAAAAAATACAATAAATAAAAACATACAAATGAACATTATAACCTCCTCCTTTTTGGAAGTTGGTTAAAAATACGAATGAATGTGTCTACATTAGTTCTTATTTTAAAAATAAAATTTTTAGTCAATATAATATAATATAAGCAAGAAATATACATTATAAATATGTTTAACTGTATGAAGCCGGCTTTACTATTTGATTTATTATGACAAACATTGTTTAAGAGTGATGGGCATTTGTTTATGCTGATCGAACAATGAATGAATCGAACGTTCACTTTTTTTGAGAATGACGAAAAATAGCTATTCATAAGTGGTGCTATAAATATTTATTATTGTGAAGGTATATCCTTTAACGTAATCCCTTTGTCGCCCTTTAAGATGCCTTTGGGTATAAAACGGGTAGGCTATTTTTAGGTGGCCAGGAGTATCCTTTTGTCTGCTAATATAATAAAACCAAAGTCTATTGAATATTAAAATTGTCATTAAGAAGGTACGGCAATTGCCCAATCTGACAGTTTGTTAATTTTATTTTTATTAAGAATATATTTATCAGTTTAAGTTAATAAGTAGATTTAAAAAAAGAGAAGAGAAAAAACGACGCAGCTTAGAAATTTGGGATCAGTTATTTTTTTTTAACTGTTGTTCATACAAAACTGCAATACCTACATGGTCAAAATGTAAGGAACAGCTGATTGTTTTTTAATAACCGGTGCGGTGGATTCATAGAAACAGAAAGAAAAACCGGCCAAGTGGGTGTCGACGCAGGATGAAGGGTTCTGTAGTTGGAATGAATTTATCCCAAAAACAAACTTAACATTTTAGTTGTAAACATGTTCTCCCTTAGATCGATATACTTCACGGTCAATTCTCCAACTGCAAATGTAAGTTTTTCGACTATTACTCCTTAATTTTGAAAGCCTACTTAGCTGTAATAATAATCGTTTTAATTTCATTATATATATATATATATCTATATACTACTGTCATGAATTTTTTCACATATCCTGAAACAACCATTTAGCTGGTAGGGGGACAATTGTTCCTCCCTATCGGCGTCAGCGTGGTATGCTACGCTGACGACACGCTGGTCCTGGCGCAGGGGAGGCCGCATGAGGCGGCGGCCGAACTGGCGATACGTGGGGATGCGACAATCGTCGACAGGATCCGGCAATTGGGACTCGAGGTGGCATTGCACAAGTTCACGGCCATGTGTTTTTATGGTCCTCGGAACGCGCCACTGTCGGGTTCCTAGATAACGGCGGGAGGGGTTCACATCGGCGTCGAGTCGACGATGAAGTACCTGGGACTCGTCCTCGACAGCCGGTGGAACTTTGTGGAGCACTTCCGATGTTTGGCTCCCAGACTGGAGCGGGCCGGGGCTGCCTTGAAGCGGCCCCTGCCCAATCTAGGGGGTCCAAACGCCTCCTGCCGGAGGCTCTAGGTGGGGATCATGCGGTCCATGGCTCTTTACGGGGCACCAGTGTGGGCGCGTTCTCTGAGGCTGCGACCAGCCCAGCGGTTGAACGCGTCCCAAAGGGTCATGGCCATCAGGCTGGTACAGGGTTACCGCACGGTCTCCCGTGAGGCGGCGAGCCTCCTTGCTGAACTACCGCCATGGCATCTGGAGGCAAAAGTCCTCGCGCACATCTGGGAGTGGCGCGAGGAGGCAAACGCTGGGGCGTAACTCCGCTGCCGCGAGAAATCATAGCACAGTGGACAGAGTTCCGGCGGGATCTCATGGCGGCATGGAGAGTGCGATTGTTGCAACCCAGCGCGGGGCACGCCACAATTGTGGCCATAAGTCCCCTCTTTGAGGAGTGGCTAGAGAGGCGCCACGGCGTCCTCACCTTCCACCTGACGCAGGTCCTCACCGGTCACGAATGTTTCGGGAGGTTCCTGTTTAGAATAAATCAGGAGGAAACGCCCGGGTGTTCCCACTGTGTGGATCGCCCGGAGGACACGGTGGAACATACGGTGGAGGTCTGCCCAGATTGGGCGGAGCACCGCCATGTCAGTTGGGATCGGCTTCCAGTCAAACCGAATGCAACTGAATACTAGTTTTTTACATGTAGTGACCGCCTATCTGACCTTCGCAACCCAGTTACTGGGTAACACTTATACCCTTGAGAAGACTGGTTGTCAGATTTTGGGCTGCTGATTACCCAAAACGACTGTCAAAGATCTTCGAATGACAGCTGGGACCAACGGTTTAATGTGCTTTCCGAAGCACGGAGGGGTCTAGATGTTTAATGGATGGTCACCCATCCACGAACCGACTGCGGTGAGCCTAGCTTAGCTTTCGATCGACTCGTGCGGCTGTTATAATTTAGCCACCAGCTCCACATTGAAATATTAAGACCAGGCAGTCTAAATCAAATTTCCACGCAAGCTCCGCCCCTTGCTCCCCGCCACTCCGTTATGTGCTAAACAGTAACACATCAGTAATAAAGTTGAATACCGCGTGCGTTCTTTGATCGTGTTCGAGCTTGAAACTAAATAGCGTAAGTCTCAATTCTTATTTCGTTTATAACTAAAGTAATAATTTGATCTAGAGAAAAAATATCTGTTGGCTGGATAATAAACTATGTTTTCTTGCTGTGAATATTTATTTTAGACAGAAAAGCCAAACAATCTTGTTTTTTTTTATAATTATCCTTAAAAATGACATGATTTTCGAATAAAAAATGTAACGAGCGAATATATTACAATTACGTAACTGTCTTCAACATGGAAAGAAAAATATCCAATAAATCATATACTAAAGTTTCATTTTGCTTGTATGTGCGACTGTTCCAGAATATTCATGCAAATTAACATTAAAATAGGGAGCCTCCTCTTAATCAAAGATGTCGACCTGTTCCATGTTCTATCTTAAAGCATCTTATGCTGTCATCTAAAGACGTTTAAGACGTAACAGACTTTGTGTTACTCCTGAAAGCAAGGAAGTAATCACATCTTGTCTGTGTCGTAACTCTATATTAATGTTATTCAGACTAGATAGTGTTGTGTAAATATATACATAAGTTATTTTTATGTAAATAGTGAGAGGTTTTGGACTGTTGCCAACTTTAGGGCTTTATGATTAATTTTTTTTTATTGTTTTTTTAATTATTCTCAAACATAGGTAGGTACAATAGTTATTGACTATACAAATTAACTCGCCAAACTTTCCAGTTTGATGGCGAGAAGCGCTTGTTGATATACACATAATGACCTTTCAAAAAAACTAACCTAAACTAACCACCAACCACTCACCACTTCACTCAAAGGATCAATCGTGCTATGGATCCCTGGAGCGAAGCGGCGAGCGGTTGGCCGCACAGACAAATCGCGGACAAGCTGCTAAATAATTATACAATCAGCCTATAATGTTCCCACTGCTGGGACACAGGCTTTCTCTTTCTGTGAGAGTGAGTGGGCAGTATTCCACCACGCGGGCCTAGTGCGGGTTGGTAGATGTCACATGTAAAATATTTGGTTTTCGGCCGGTGTTTTCCTTTAAAGTTTTGTTCTGGTTTCTTGCCCAAACGCTTCACAGTCAACCTCCTTTATACCTGACCTTAGAATGAAAAGTACGGGCTCAATAAAAACCAGTTTCATTCATTCCGTGACGGTGGTTTCTACGCATCACTGGGCAACTATTCAAGTGTTACAAATGCCTAATACTCCGGAAAAGAGTATGTATTGAAGGTAGTTTTTAGGGTTCCGTACCTGAAAAGGAAAAAACGCAACCCATATAGGATCACTCGTGTATCTGTCTGTCTGTCCGTCTGTCACAGCCGAATTGCTCCGAATTTACTGGACCGATTAAGTTGAATTTTGGTACACATATGAATTATTGTGACTCAAACGACGTATAACGTAAACAAATAAATTTAGAATACAGGGGTCACTTTTAGGGGTCAAATTACAAAATTAAGAAAAAAGTTTTGCAAGCTGTACCATGTGACAAACAAATTAAAGGGCTTGTTGTAAGAACATCAGATATTTTTTTTTTATAATTTCAAAACAGTAAGTTTTAAAGTTATTAAAGAAAATAGATGAAAATTTACCGTTCCGCCCTTATCTCCAAAACTACTGAATCAATTTTTTTTTAGTACTGGAAATTTTCTTTACTTATAGATTGCAGGAAAACCTATATGAAGTCTATAGTTCTAAAATAACATGGCAAATCTCGCAATATTATGCGTACAAACTTACATTTGCAGTTAGAATGTGTTTTTCAACTACTATGTTTTTCAACTACAATGCTGAGTTTGTTCTTGGGATAAAATCATCCCAACTACGGAACCCTTCATTGTGCGTGGTCCGACACGCATTTAGCCGGTTTTTTTCCAAACGTAATATTTCTATTGAAGAAAACAATTTCTACTTTCTATCAAGGTACGACTTTTCGACTTTTCAAGAAAAGTCACTTGCTTATCAATTTTCTTTTTGACTTATAGTTCTCTTTATGATGTAGTATTGTGAATAATATGATGGCATATGACTGTATTATACCTCGTTTTTATGAAGGAGACCATTATTTATAAAATATATTACTTTTTATTTATTTTTTAAACCTATAATCTTTCTGTTTTTTGGGGAAAAATATGAAATTTTCAACCTTGACTTTCCAATATTTCGCCGCAAACGATCAGGCTTACCATGTTGCTAATTTCGTCTATAATCTGTCACGTAATCCTGTCGATTTAATATCAATAATAACCTCCGGATTAGTTTTCAAACAAATTCAGACCAATTTCACTGCATGAATGAAAATAGTTCAGAAGCATCGATTGGATACAACGGGTCACTTGTGCCCTGACACCTGAACATTACAGGAATTAATAGACGTTACTGTAATTGCTAAACTTGTAGCCAAAGTCTGTTCTGGGCTGACAGAATTTAGATTGCTTTCGATGCGCTCAGAAGTAGCATCGATTCCCTTTTCTTGTTCACGAAGGGTGCACGCTTCGAGATCGAAACTCAGTTTTTTTTAAATGTGTTACACACATTAGTTAGTATCTTTTACTCTCTTTTATAAAATCACACATATTCCTTACCCGAACGGACGCCATACAATTATTATTTGAACTATGTTCTGCACCGGAGAGCGAAAGCAAATCGCTCGCGTCGACTGCGCCTTTCAAGCAGCGGTTTCACAAAACCTGTACACAAATAGACACATTACTACAGATACTCGTATCTACAGCTCAATCTTATTTGCAAACGATATAAAAATCATCCGAAAGATAAGATTGCAGTTTACAGCAGACATTAACCTCTCGTTTGTCTAATCCGATGGATCGTTTGTGTTTGATGTCGGTGCAATTTGCCGACGGATTATGTCCGATTAATCGGTTCAGCCGCGTTAATATGACGGTACATTATCAGAGATATTACGTTATGGGAAGTTGTTTGCCTTTTGTTTTTATGATGATATAAATGTTCTTCCTACCTAGAACGACCAGAACGGCTCTTGCTAGGGAGAGAAATCAGAAACAGGTTAATTTTAATACGTCTATCTCCATTGTGTGACACTGTTCAGGAAGTAGTAGAGAAACGAGATCAAGGACAAAGGGTAATGTCACAAGGTTATGGTCAGAGACTACAGGAAATGCAGTAGACCATGGGTTTTAGGAATAATTCTAGAAGAGTCTATACCAGGGTTACTTATTTATTTATTTATTAATACTTTATGCATAAGTAAAAATAAAAATACCGTACTTATAATGGTTGATGTGGAAACATGGAAACAGCGTGTTAACCAAATTGTTAACAAGTTAACCAAGAGACTACAGGAAATGCAGTAGACCATGGGTTTTAGGAATAATTCTAGAAGAGTCTATACCAGGGTTACTTATTTATTTATTTATTAATACTTTATGCATAAGTAAAAATAAAAATACCGTACTTATAATGGTTGATGTGGAAACATGGAAACAGCGTGTTAACCAAATTGTTAACAAGTTAACCAAGAGACTACAGGAAATGCAGTAGACCATGGGTTTTAGGAATAATTCTAGAAGAGTCTATACCAGGGTTACTTATTTATTTATTTATTAATACTTTATGCATAAGTAAAAATAAAAATACCGTACTTATAATGGTTGATGTGGAAACATGGAAACAGCGTGTTAACCAAATTGTGAAATGCTCAGAATCTGTAGATACTTGTTAAGTTAATTTATTCTAGAAGTACAGTTTATGTTATTTTTCTAACAAATGTTGTTAAAATTAGGTACGGGAAAGTGTAAGATCTGGAATGCAGCCTCACTCACTCGCAGTTATATTTCGCTCTCTCTCTCTCTCTTTGGACATCTACCATGTCATGTGTTGCTCTGTAATAAATAAATACCGATTAGTTAATTTAGGCGTTTATTTGAGATACAACACTACCTAAAGCCTGATTTACACGGTGCGATTAAATTGCCTATGGAGGACCATAAGTTGATGCAAACAATAAAAGTTGCACCGTCTAAACAGTGTTTAGACGATGAATTAAGAAACTTACTTCGTGTAAATGGGGCTGACATGAGGTTATTATTCAAGTCTTCTATTGGATGGTTAAGGTATTCAGTTTCCTGTATGCATTTTTTTTTTATTCGATCTTAGCCACTCTGATTTCTTTTCACATCCACAAAAGTACATATTTTAAGACATTAGCAGAATTATATATACCTACAGCAAACATACCTACATAGGTATGTCAGTGATTATATTTAAGACATCTATCAATTTGGTCGACCGAAGCGAAGAATCACTATCTAATGACTGGAGTCTCATTCAACTACTGACTTTCGCTTAATTTCATTCAATCAATCATTGTGGCAAAAAAGTTCTTTCCAGCTTTTCAATATAAAAATTTCTTCGAAAACTCTTATAAGTGCTCGGAATTACCCAAAAACTTGTTAACCCCAAGCGAAAAAAGGACCCGTTGATAAATTGAGTTAGCGCACAATTTTGCAGCAAATCAACTTGTCGGATGTTACCCAAAATGTTTACCGCCGATAAGTTTTGCGGGTAAATTGAACATTTTTCGTATTCTGTACAAACGACGACGTTCTTTCATTGAATTGTTTAACAATAGCAAATAAATGTCTGGCTGGAATTATATTTTATTTATTTTTAGGGTTCCATACCTCAAAAGGAAAAATCGGAACCCTTATAAGATCACTTCGTTGTCCGTCTGTCTGTCTGTCTGTCTGTCAGTCTGTCAAGACCATTTTTCTCAAGAACGCGTAGAGATATCAAGTTGAAATTAATATGAAATACGTAAGTCTATGGTCCCTTGAAGCTCTAAAAAATCAAGCTTCCAAGTCAACGCAATAACAAGATACGGCGATATAAGCGACATTATTGCGACATATTTCGATACTCGCAAATAAATCAAAACCTACAGGGTACTTCCCGTTGGCCTAGAATCATGAAATTTGGCAACAAGCAAGGTCTTACAGCACAAGTAAAGGAAAAAGTCCGAAAATTGTAAATTTGTAGTTTTGTCACATAAAAAAAATTTGCGAATATCTCGCACAAAAATCAAAACCTATAGGGTACTTTCCGTTGACCTAGAATCATGAAATTTGGGCAGAAGCAAAATTTCACAGCACAAGTAAAGGAAAAAGTCCAAAAATTGTAAATTTGTAATTTAATCACATAAAAAAAATTGCAAATATCTCGCACATAAATGAAAACCTATAGGGTACTTCCCGTTGACCTAGAATCATGAAATTTGGGCAGAAGCAAGGTCTCACAAAACAAGTAAAGGAAAAAGTCCGAAAAGTGAAAACTTATATTTTTATCACATAAAAAAAATTGCGAACATCTCGCACATAAATCAAAACCTAAAGAGTACTTCCCGTTGACCTAGAATCATGAAATTTGGGCAGAAGCAAGGTCTCACAAAACAAGTAAAGGAAAAAGTCCGAAAAATGAAAACTTGTAGTTTAATCACATAAAAAAAATTGCGAACATCTCGCACATAAATCAAAACCTATAGGGTACTTCCCGTTGACCTAGAATCATGAAATTTGGGCAGAAGCAAGGTCTCACAACACAAGTAAAGGAAAAAGTCCAAAAATTGTTATTTGTAGTTTTATCACATAAAAAAAACATTTTTTGTGATTACAAACTTAAATTTTCAGTTGGAAAATTGACCGTGGCGTATATCGATGTATGGGAGAACATGTTTTTCAACTACAATGTTAAGTTTGTTTTAGGGATAAATTCATCCTAACTACGGAACCCTTCATTGTGCAACACGCACTTGACCGGTTTTTTTTTATGGAACGTTACTAATAGCTGTACATGAATCTTTTGACGCGTGACCAAAATCGAACCCATTGCTGCCATCTTGTTTTTTCAATATATTTCACAAAATAATTGCACTAAAAATAAATAATTGTTTACCAGCAGCGCCCCCTGTCAACATCATTCGAGCGCCAAAAGATACTTGTAGCAGTGTACTTACGAAACATTTGAAAAAAAAAGTAATATTAGCTATTATAAAAACTTTTTTACAAAAAAATACTACCGACTTCCAGAAAACACTACAAAGTGTAAAATTACTTTAATTTCGGAAGTCGGTGTAGTTGGTTTGGCTTATTTGTGTTTTGCTAAAGTCTTTCAAAGTAAAGTTATTTTTAACTTTGTAGGATTTTTTTTTGTAAAAAAAAAGTTTTTATTTTTCATTATTTAGCTGTGGCACCTTCCCCACACAAATTCATATACCACTACTTGCTATGTAACTATTAATGACAAGAAGCTATTATATCATAATCAAAAAAAAAAAACCGGCGAATTGCATGTCGGACCACGCAAAATGAAGGGTTCCATAGTTAGGATGAATTTATTCTTAAAAGAAACATAACATTGTAATTGAAAAACGTGTTCTCCCATAAATCGATATTCGCCACGGTCAATTTTCCAACTGAAAATTTAAGTTTGAAATCGCAAAAAAGTTTTTTTTATGTGATAAAACTATAAATTAATAACTTTCGGACTTTTTCCTTTACTAGTGCTGTGAGACCTTGCTTCTTGCCAAATTTCATGATTCTAGGTCAACGGGAAGTACCCTATAGGTTTTCATTTATTTGCGAGTATCGGAATAATTATGTCGCAATAATGTCGACCACCCCGCAAGCTTCCTCTACCAAATGAAAGAATTTTTAAAATAAGTCTACAATTGACGAAAATATCGATGAACAAAAAAATAAAAATATTTACAGACGAATCTCCGAGAACCTCCTCCTTTTTAAGAAGTCTGTTAAAAATGTGCAATAAGTGGGAATGAAAAAATCAATATTAAACAATTTGTAATTTTTACCACGCGATAGCCCGATTACGAAGTGTAAAGAATTATTTTCTAAATAGGTATTGGTTTTTGAAGTCAACTTTGGCAGAATTTTCTATGTGTAGCCTTATAAGTAGTTCCGGAACGAAATTTATAGGTTAATAAAGTTATATTAGATCTAATCAGCACAGTATACACACCTGTGATACCAAAATAAACGATCACACAGGTTACTCAATTTAATGCGACTAGTCCTTCATAATAATATTTTGTGGAAGCATTCGGTAGAGTTTCCGTTCTAAATGTAGATAATATTTTAATAGTCCAGTTTTGGTCTGTTTTCGTAACGATTGTGGGTGTATCGTGGGCTTAGGCACATATAAACATTTATTTATATATGTTTAGATACATTTGTATTTATTTGCATTAACATTTATGACGTGAATAGACGTGATTGAAAACAACTACTTACACACCTACTGTTTATTGTAAATACCAAGGCCATATTTTAACACAACTGATAATGCTACATGTATGTCTAAAACCGGCTAAGTCTGTGTCTGACCACGCACAATGAAGGGTTCCGCAGTTGGGATGAATTTATCGCAAGAACTTAATATTAAAAATATGTTCTCTGATATACATCATTCCAACTGCAAATGTGAGTTTGTATGCACGATATTGGGAGATTTACCATGTTATTTTAAGACCATAGACTTCTTAGATGTTTTCCTGAAATCATGGAATGGCCAATTTTCACATAATAACTCACATAACTTTGAAACTGTCTATTTTAAAATTATAAAAAAATATACTTGAGACCGTAAGACCGAGTAAGCCCTTTTATTTGATATATCACACAGTACACTGTGCAAATTTTTTTTTTTTATTTGTCACCCAAAAGTGACCCACATATTCAAAATTCATTGACATAACACATCCGTCTTTTGGTCATAGAAATTGATATGTGTACCAAAGTTCAACTTAATCGGTCCATTAGATTCGAAGCAATGGCTGTGACAGACAGCCAGACACACGAGTGATCCTTTATGTGTTCCTTTTTTTATTCGGACATACCTGAACCCTAAAAATTGTATAATTGTCGCATTTTCACGACAGGTGCTCTCTCATCATCATCATCCACGGCCCGACTTCACCCACTGCTGAGATAGGCCTCTCCCGGTCCCCATACTCCTATGCCAGCCTCATACAGGTTTTACCCGTGATGTTAACGATTTCATCCGACCATCTCGCCGCCGGACGACACACACTCCGTCTTCCAGTCCTTGGCCGCGACACGGCGGTGATCCACCCAAACCGGGCAGACCTCCACCGTCTGCTCCACCGTGTCCTCCGAGCGATCCACACGGTGGTAACACCCGGGCGTTTCCTCCCGCCTTATCCTAAACAGGAACCTCCCGAAACCACAGTGTCCGTTGAGGACCTGCGTCAGGTAGAAAAGACGGGAATTATTGCCACAATTGTGGCGTGCCCAGCGCTGGCTTACGACACAATCGCGCTCGTGTGGCCATGAGATCTCGTCGGAGACTCAAACTAAGCCTGGGTGTGTATTTGGGAGTCAGTCTTGAAACTTGGAGCAAATTGTGGCGTGCCCAGCGCTGGGTTGCGACACAATCGCACTCGTGTTGCCATGAGATCTCGCCGGAGACTCAAACTAAGCCTGGGTTTGTAATTGGGAGTTAGTCCTGAAACGTGGAGCATTACAGGGAGATCGTGTCAACGTGAATGGCGTGATGTAAATTATTATTATTATTAAAGCCTATTAGTTTGTACTTGTGTGTATGGGTGCGAGCGCGCGTTTACGTGTTAGTGTTTGTGAGTGGGTGGGTATGTGTGTGGTGTGGTAAGGTGTCAGTGTTAGTGTGTGTGTTATATGATATTACGCGATGTGTACAAGAAAGCGTAGCTTAACTTGATCGATCGACCCGTGCGGCTCTTATCACTTAGCCACAATGCCTTTTAAGATCTTTTGTAACTACCAATGTTTCGTATATAGTTTATTCTATTCTAATAAACAAAAACTACCTACTGGCTCCTACTATGTCAAAACCTAGCACATGACGTCACTAATTTCGACTAGTCTTGATTGCTGGAAATCTCATTACTGACTGCAGTTAGGATAAGGGTTTAAAATCGTATTATGCTCTGGACGAGTTTGAGTTTGCTGTACGTTTCAAAAAGGTTAGGGAAAAACCTTCAATTACCGAAAATTAAAGGAAATGGTTTAAAATCCCGAATCCCGCAGAAATGTTACTTTTATCCAATTACCTGTTTGGACACGTTAACGCCTGTGTTATGTTTTTAAGGGCTTTAGCTTTAAAGCGATATTATTTAGATTTTTCTTGGATGTTACCTGTAATCGTGAAGCATCGAAATTCGGTAAAAGAATTGTAGGGCTTATATCTAGTAGGTATTGTTTTTCTAGTAGCTACTTCGCGGCTTAGTTGGTAAACCTTAGTTAGTTAATTTACCATGTTTATTTTTTGCGTAAAACTACATAAATGTGACGGCGCTGCAAGTGGCGCCGCCTCGTTTCAATACGAAGCGGAATGACCGAAAAGAACGGATAAGAGTGACACTGGCTGTTGATAGTCAATCTAGCAGAGCGTCGCATCGATAGTTGCGTGGCGGCTGGCTTCTGTTGACAGATGTCAGGGGAGCCGCTGTCATCCACGTCCACGACGAACTGCTATATTCCGGCACAATCTTGATGATATTGAAGCTGCTGAATAAATTATTATGTGTTAAATGTGATGTATGCATCGTCACACTATATATAAGTATAATATATAATATCACACTAATATTATAAAGCCGAAAGTTTGTGAGTGTGTGTGTGTGTGTGTGTAGGTAGTTGACACCCTGGATTAAGACATAGCCTACTTTTTATCCCGATATTCCCACGGGATTGAGACTTACGCGGGTGAAACCGCGGGACCGGGGGCGGGGGTTAAATAATACGATGATCACTTCTGGTAAAGGGTAAAGGCTATCCTGTGCCGTTAAATTTATAAGCACCGTTAGGTTTCTGCAATCTATTTTGTTGAAAATCCAAAGAGTTGTCAATGAAACATGTATTTCGCTATATTTTATTTAGTATTCTCGTAACTTAGCAACGAGCATTATAGCTATACAGGCGCATAATTTACCCATGAACCGGCCTGAATGTGACAGATTATAAAATGGTTCTACAAACCGATTTGAATGAAATTGTTATATTACAAAAGATACCTACTCAATGCTATTGTCATTTTAATTTAGTCATGCCATGCGCAATGGGTATCGGGGTGACTGACCACACAGCAGTGAACATTTGTTAAGGAAAATAAAGGTCTAAAGTCTGCCGTTTACGTTTCATTCAAAAAGTTTCCTTAAGCCCTATAGAAAGTTTTCCGCCCCGTCTATGCATGCTGCTATAGGCAGTAAGGGCAGTACCATAATCGATGTACACAGGGGACACATCAATCTAATCTATATATTTCCAGTTTAAGCTGATCTCGCATTGCGTAGGATTTCCGTACAATGATAGGTCAGCGTATACCGGAAATATATAGCTTGATGTGTAGCCGTACCTACATTAAAACGGTTTTAAGGGGGGGGGGGGGGGCGCTAAGGTAGCCCGCGAAATTCAAGTACTCATAAGTTTACTGCTGATTCTAATGATAATAATTCTGTAAAACCATATTTTTTACGTCCGTGAATTATATTTAGATCAACATACAACCTGACACAGACAACAACTGTCGAGGGATAAAGCTCATGTCGCACAGTACGAAGGTATGGGAGGAAGTAATAGAGAAAAGACTGCGAGAGGAGAGTGAGATTACCCCGGACCAGTTTGGGTTTATGCCAGGTCGAGGAACAATGGACGCCACTTTTGCACTCCGCCAATTGTGCAAGAAGTACAGCCGTGCACACAAGAACTTGCACATGGTGTTCATTGATCTGGAGAAAGCGTATGATAGGGTACCTCGGGATGTGTTGTGATGGGCCTTGAAAGAGAAAGGTTTGCCCGAGAAGTATGTGGAGTTAATTCGTGCTATGTACAGTCAATCTTGTACCTACGTCCGGTCGGCTGCTGGCAATACCAACAAGTTCAGTGTGGCTGTAGGCATGCAGCAAGGGTCGGCTTTAAGTCCTTACCTCTTCCTGTTGATTATGGACGCTCTGACGTTGGACATACAGGAAGAGGCACCCTGCTGCATGCTGTTTGCCGATGACTATGTTTTTGTCGGTGAAGATAGACCTGAGATCCAGAGCAGATTGGAGAAATGGCAACAGAAGCTGGAGAATGTTGGCTTGAAAATCAGCAGAACCAAAACTGAATACATGTTCTGCGATTTCGGCGGTCTCTCCAGTTCTGGAGCCATAGAGCTTGATGGCGCTTCTCCCGGTCTGCTCCGACTTTCAGTATCTCCGTTCACTCATGCAAAGCGATGGCGAAGTAGATCGGACGGTTAAGCATAGAATTAACACTGGATGGATGAAATGGCGGCAGATCACGGGAACAATCTGCAACTCCCGCATTCCTCTTAAATTTAAGGGGAAGATATATAAAACAATGGTTAGACCTGCTGTCTTATATGGATCAGAATGTTGGGCCACAAAACGGATGAATGAAAAGTAATTTCATGTAGCTGATGTGAGAATGCTAAGAGGAATGTGTGGTGTGACACGAATGGATAGAATAAGAAATGAATACATAAGAGGAAGTCTGAAAGTGGCACCCGTGACTGTAAAGTTGTGCGGAAATCGGTTGTCATGGTTTCGGCATGTGATGCGGAGGATTGAAAAAAATGTCGTGAGGAAAGTTTTGAATATGCATGTCGATGGCTATAAGAGTAGGGGAAGACCAAAGAAACGATGGATGGACTGTGTGAAAGATGATATAGCTAGAAAGGGAGTGACTACCGAGATGACGACTAATAGAGAAGTATGGAAGAAAGGGACATGTAGCGCCGACCCCAAATAAATTGGGATTAGGGCAGGAGAATGATGATGATGAATTATTGCGTAATTAATTTTGATCAACGTACTCGTACAACGCCGTAATATGAAAAAAAACGTAAGAAATTTGAATTTCACGAGCTTAATTGAAGGGTGCATATCACTGTACTTCGGGAGCCTGTGGTACAGCTACACCCAGAAGGCCTACACTGCTCTGCGGATCCAGTATAACAACGCTTTTAGGGTGCTGTTGCGTTTGCCTCGGTTCTGTAGCGCATCATCTATGTTCGCTGAGGCACGTACCGACTGCTTCAATGCTGTAGCGTAAGAGAGCGCCCTCGTTGCTAAACAGACTCCGTGGCAGCCCCAACAGCATTCTACGCGCTATAGCCGGGAGACATGTAGGCCGTTGGTGAGGTCACTTGTCACCTGTACACTGTCTGTGTTATTTATTACTAACATAGGTTAAGACTAAATAAATTAATATGACGATCGAATTAATAAAAAATGTATTGATATTATTATTGAATTATAAAAATGTATTTATATTATTATTGAATTTTAAAAATGTGTATAGTATATTATTATTTGAACGAGTAATACAAAATTATTGAAATTATTAATTAAAATCGTGTCAATAGCATAGTTATTTTAATTTTGAATATTAAATAACCCTCAAATTTGCGATGCCTGGAAAGGGCCGCTAAGTTGTAAGTACCAAAATTAATAAATTAAAATAACATCAAAATGTACACTTAGTTTGCAAATAAATCTTTGACTTTGACTATTGTTACTAACCCAATGGATCTTTGATATCTGCAATAAATGAATTATGAATATGAATATGAAGGATCCATCTTTTTAAAACTCAATATTCAATTAGATTTTCGTAACGTAAGTACGTACCAGATGGAATGTAAATTAAAATATGCTAGCCAAAGCAAAAGATTGTAAAATGTGGGTACCTATATCAAGTTATGTTGATAAGATAGAGAATAAATGTAAGGAATGCAAGGTTTGAGCGATTCAGTGAATGTAGACCCGCATCTATTTAACACAAATGAAATACTGTTCGTTGGTATGCGCATCCCTTCAGAACGGCTGGACTCATTTAGCAAATTTTAGTTTTTAAATGTTCGTAATAGTCCGAATCAGGTACACACGGAAAGAAAATTTTTAAATGATGCCTGCAAAACCGGAACATTCGGGAAAACCAAATGGTTTTTTTTTAAATTTCTATGGGAATTTTGTATGAATTATTGAAAAGAGAAAGTCCAAAAATGTATGGGCAAAAAACCCAAAGTCGATAGAAAACAAAACTTACGTGGGGTAAAAAGACATTATTATTGTAGATAGAAAATATGAAATTACTGTCTTTACAAATTATCCCCATGATTGGCTATGTATTTTTTTACTTTTTATAATTGGTAATGGTTTTTTTCATATTTTATGTCAATAAAGATGAATAGCAGTATATAGTATATAAAACGACACATGTAAAAAAAACGTACAAAAATAGACCGCTCTTACAATATTATCGTGATAATAGAAAAATAGAAAACTATTGCACAGTGTCTTCCTGCCTAGGCTAGATAATACAACATATTGATTACATGCGCACAACTTCCCAACGTATGACAACCGGCCATGTTATTATTTTATATTTTTATTTATTAAAAAAAAAATATTATATAATGCATGAGGCAGCCTGTATGGTTAGGGTTCTCGATATGCATTCATGAGGGCTTCTGCGATTCTAAAGTCACTCATTGCATTGATTGCTGTTTTGTTCGAATAATTAGTGTTGTTATCACTCGCAATGCATAACTGAACTTTGTTACGTTGTCTGGATGGTTAAATATGTGCAAAATAACTGCATGTTACACTAACATTCTCTTTTTGACCACAGGAAACTTTTTATTCGATGCTTTCAATGTTACCACTTTATGCACGCTGTGGTGCAGGTTATTATTTTTTGAGAGAAGCTAATTTCATATTTGATATATTTCATTGTATGCCATAAACTATATTATCGTAAAAACATATAAGTTTTTTTTTTAACCGACGTTGGGTTTTTTTTTGGCATTCTCCTTTGGACAGGACGACGTCTGTCGGGTCAGCTAGTTGAAATATAAATTAGAACCAAAGCACCATTATTTTGGTGATAAATTAGTTTTCCTAAGTATTGTTGTCCCTGAAGTTTGTAATTGGTAATTTTGTTACATTGTTTAATTTTATGGCAACTGTTTATTAGAAATACACATTTTATTGAAAGGTCATGTTAGTTTAAAATAACTTGTAAATAAATTCAGCCCCCTTTTTTTTCTTTTTTTTTTGGGTGGGAAATTATCAAATAACTTCTCCCGCTCTGGGCGGAGCGGGAGGGCGTGTCAGACTTTTACTGACTAAAACCCACCCGTGTTCTTTCATTTGCCTGTGTGCCAGGGCCACGATATCCCTTTCGGTCAAACTCGCAACCCTGGCAGTTATTGGCCCTAATGGACCCCGTCAATTCGTGCTGACGTCTTTTTGAGGCGCGCGTGGAACACAACGCGCCGTCGCCTGGTCCTTATCGGACGGCGGCCTACCCATCGCTCACCGTCCGCAGGCCCGCGCCTACGGTGGCTGGAAATCGGCTTGCGACTCCCGACGCCCAGGGCGTCTCCTGCGGCGACTAGGGGCGTGAGGGCGCGAGCCCTGCCTCTCCCTCACGCATTCCGCCTCCACCTTCGCGAGCATTACTGCTTCGCAGAAGGAGGTGACGGCCTCCCATGCACTCTCGCTCCGAACCATGGCCTGAACCAGGGCCGGACGCGAGAGATCGCCGCCGCCGATCGCCTCCGTGAGGACACGGCGGTGCTCCGCCCAAGCAGGGCAGACCTCCACCGTATGCTCCACCGTGTCCTCCGGGCGATCCACACAGTGGTGACACCCGGGCGTTTCCTCCCGCTTTATCCTGAACAGGAACCTCCCGAAACATCCGTGTCCGGTGAGGACCTGCGTCAGGTGGAAGGTGAGAACGCCGTGGCGCCTCTCCAGCCACTCCTCAAAGAGGGGACTTATTATGTTTTTTGTAACTGTTCTTTAGCTCAATCAACTACAAACTGTTAACCATTTCGCCTAATTGATCAAAAGGTTGAACAAATACGACACATTTTATGTTCACATATTTTTTTTCACAAAGAATATAACTCAAAATCAATTGTTCGACATCATAATTATAAAAAAAGTACAGCGAGACCACTAATTGAGCATCAAAAAAATGTAATTGAGAATTTTCCCCTTTTTACAAGCTTTTAATTAACTTGCAATGTTCGTATGTAAGTTGTCCGCTTCAAAATTTTGAACAATTTTTCGGCCACTTGTTTTTACAAATTATTCTACATGCCATTTTTTTTATAAGTTAAGGAGTCTTTTTTGTTTAATCAGGTCAAATAAATCTATCAACTGAATTAACTAAAATATAGCAGGACAACGAAAGCAACAATCTCCGAAGCGTAAAAATAAACAAAATTAGTCTCCCCTACTGAACGAACTAAATAAACGAAATACGGGCGGCTCCTGAGCTATAATTATAGGCTGTCGAATCTACGACAGTGTGCGAATTAAATCAATAGCCGACCTGATGGCCTCGCAATCAATTTTGTTGGATTTGGCTTTAGATATTGGAAGCTTCTCGATAGGTGTCCGAAGTCGGTGTTAATCCAGGTTTAGTATAGGAGACCAGTGGTGGCTAAGTGGTAACGCCCCTACCTCCTGACTTACGAGTTGTGGGTCGTGGGTTCAAAACCAGGCATGCGTTTTACTTTGTGGAAATAATTTCTTCGCCACTGCTCACAAAATGGTGATGGAAAACAGCGTGAGGAAACTGTCATGTCCTAGAACCAAAAATTCGAAAACATGTGAAATCTACCAACCCGTACTGGGTCCGCGTGGTGGATTACAGCCCACACCCTGTAATTTGCTGCTAATTATGCTACATACATAGGCACAACCGGCTACTAGGTACTGTTGTAAATTTTCTAGTTTTTATGTAGAGTTATATTTTATTTTCTGTGTTATATTCTACTAGCGACCCTCTCCTACTCTGTAAGATTTTTACGACTTGACAAAACATGGAGATTTCTTTATTATCATGTTTATTATTAATTTATTAAATCCGGAATAAGTTATCTAAACAAGGGTAATTACCTTCTTTTTGGTTACGGTTTGTAAATCCTCACGTATGTCTTCCGCCATGGGGCGGACGGAGAGGTTTGTCAGACTTGTACTGACTAAAACCACCCCGTGTTCTCTCGCACATTTGTACCGGGGACTACGGGGGCACTTAAGCACTCTTCAACGCAGCCCCCGACGGGACCCGCCTCTGCGGGCACCGTGTGTTAGACCGTGGCGTCTAAGAGGGGCACGCGTACAACATAACGCCACCACCTCGGAATCTATATGGTAGGGGGCTGCGGACGTCCCTGAGCCCGCCGTCCCTGGACCCATTTAGGGGGGCCGGAAGAGGGCATTATCTGCCCACAGCCGACGCCCGATGCGCCTGCTGCGGGCCGGGAGAGCACACGAAATCTCCCTCTCCCTAAGCAGATGGACCAGAGCCAACCCGGCAGCGACATCGTTAAAAGGTGCCCCATAGATAAATATCACGTCTCTCCACGATTTCATTGCCTATTTTAGGATGCATATATCCGGTACGGCTCTAATAATTCTTCCATATCCTAAGGGCACGTCTTCTCTACCATTATCGCGCCCCCCAGTCTACACCTTGATATGCAATAGTCTCTGTAGCACCATCAAACATGAGGCTCCAGGGGCTAGTGTGAAACTTCGGGATCATTCGAGTAACCAAGTCTGGTTAAACCACGCTGGGGTCGGTGCATTGTGTTAATTTATTCATAAAAAATGGTGCAAACCGCATGAAAGTACATTGCATAGTTTAGAAGAACAACACGATCACACAGACAGACACGAAAAGCAACTTTATTAGATAAGGAAGATGACGATGTTTAAATCTGTTTTTTTTTTTAAAAAAAACGTTGCCCCACACTAGGAATTTCTCCTGTATCATGGGTGCGTTTACAAACATTTAAACTCACATACAGAAACAGTTTCAGATCGTAAGTAAATACTAATTAGTGGCTGCACTTGGCATGAGCGACTCATCAACATTAAATGTTAATGTACATAATTCGAAACACTTCTCGACGTCAAGATTACCCTATTTAGCACATACTGCTTTTATGCAGATCTCATATAAAATAAAACAGATATTCGTAATATTATCATACAAAAAGTAATTAACAACGTTTTAGTAAATTGCCCATTTATTTAAATTGAGGGGCTGATTTCAGTTTTCAGCATGTTTTCGTTTAACCACACTTCAGAAAGTTACAAAATGTTTCCAACTCGCATTCCTAAGTTAGGTGTGCTTACGTACTGTTAGCAATAAAATTCGGTTAGCGTTTTTTAAATCATGACTGAGCACAATATTTTTAAGAAAGTAGGAACAGATCCATCATTTGCTTTTTAATCACAACCTGAAAAGGAGCGTTTTCTTATTTATATAAAACAAAAATAGTTTTATATGATTTGATTATTTATGTCTAGATAGAGTGTCGCGTTTAAAGATTTGAATCAGCCCACGTCGAATACAAAGTCCTATAATGTTAGTTCATCAACCTGTGCTCTATTTCAATGAACAAATTGACGATTGGACATGCTTTCTCAAATCGAACCACGTAATTCAATCAGGCAAATTGGCAAATTCGCCGAATAACCTAGATCTTGGGGTTTTCAAATGAACGGAACGGAGCGGAGAAATTGGATAACGTACGAGATGAAATCGATGATAGCACTGGTCCTTTATGACAGCTCACTAGTCATCGCACTGAAAGAAAGAAAGAAAGAAAGAAATAAAGAGAAATTTGTTTATTTGCCAGAGAAACACGTTCTGCATGCAAAAAGATAGTTAACTGGAGTAAAGACAATAACAGAAAAATAAAACAAAATACGTGTGCGTGTGGATTGAGGAGCCATGTCTCATATTTAAACGAGGGTGCTACCAATATTTAGTAGTAAATTAGCTGATTTTGTAGGCCCGATTCTGCAATTTGTAGTAAAACCGTTATAAAGTTATAGCACGTTTAAGGTGGCTCCTCAATCCAGACGTCTGGTATGAGGAGCCAGCTTAGAACTCGAAAACTAGCCGACGCGACGATCTAACTAATAACTGTTGGTCCCGGCTGTTATTTGTAGATCTTTGACAATTGTTACGGGTCGTCAGAAGCCCAAAAGTCTGAAAACCAGTCTTACCAAGGGCCGGTATCGTATTACCCAGTTACTGGGTTGTGGAGGTCAGATAGGTAGTCGCTTCATGTAAAATAGTGGTATTCAGCTGCATCCGGTTAGACTGGAAGCTGACCCAATAGTTGGGAAAGAAAAGAAAAATAATAAAATTTACAAACTTTGCAATAGTCTCGCCGTTTTAAGTTTATGACAAATTATGTATGGCAAATCTGTCGAATTAGATAGGCTACTTTGACAGATATGCCACACAAAATCTGTCAAAAACTCATCACCATTGGCAGACTTGTATCACCCACAGCCGAGTAACCCAAACACCCCTTGCTAAGACTTTTGGGATTCAAGCTATCCTCAACAACAGCTGTCAAGACCTACGAATTACAGCCGGGCCTCGATATACAACATTATTTTTAGTTTAAGCGAAACCTGAATATAGTTGGTTCAGAATAAGGAACTGAATCGATTTCAATAATTATTACACCATGTTATATTTTGTCCTAAAAATATTTAAGTCTGATGGAAAATGTTATCACCATTTAATTACTTACAATACAATCACCGTGGGGTAGGTACCTACTGCTAAATTATTATCAGTGAGCGCAAGACGACCCTGGAGGCGCGGGAGCGCCCCGTTAGCGTGTTTTTGTCAGGGACCATTTTGGTTACCCATTGAAAGGGTTTTCGATAGGGTTTTTCTAAGCGGTAAATCAAAAACCCATACGATATGGGTAACCCTTTTGAACACAGGGGGGGTTAAATTTCTGTAATTTTTTGCCTAGGACGCACCGTTTTCGAGATATATGTTTTTTTTTTGTTTGAATAAAAAAAAATTCGCTGGTTTTTATTGATCAAGAACTTGACGTTTTCGAATTGGTCATGCTACGCGTGCTGGGCGGATATCGAAATTACATAATATTATGGTTTTTTCATGTCACTGGGTTTCAAGTAGGTATAGAACCCATTGAATGGGTTATCATATAACCCTTTCACTGGGTTTCAAGTATAAAACCCATTGAATGGGTTATCATGTAACCCTTTCACTGGGTTTCTACTATAAAACCCATTCAATGGGTTACTTAATGATAAAGGTAACCCATTGAATGGGTTACCCTTTCGAAAGGCTTAACCCTTAACCGGGGTTGTACGGTCCCTGGTTTTTGTACGGACAACCCGGTAACATGACAACCTCATAACTTTGTGATTTTTCATGTTACAGTATTGAAATTTTGTACATAGATTCTTTATAAAATACTAGACACATGTTTCGGGTTTCGCATATACTAAAACTAATATTGTATAAGGGATGGCTACCCGTCCATGAACCGGACGCGGCAGGCATAACTTAACCTTTGCTCGACACGTGTGGCTCTTATCATTTTGCCACCAGCCTCTCCGTTTATAAATCATCATCATCATCATCATTTCAGCTGATAGACGTCCTCTGCTGGACATAGGCCTCCCTGAAAGGGTGGGTTTGCCATAATCGCCACGCTTGGCAGGCGGGTTGGCGATCCCAGTATGGTGTTAATATGCATAAAGAACGCTGCTGCCATTCTCTAGTAAGTCCTTTAGTCGCCTTTTACGACACCTACGGGAAGAAATGGGTTGGTGCTATTCTTTACATCTGGCACCACACATCATCGACGATAGGTAGCATTCACCTATTAATGTTATTATAAGTTACTGGTCCTTAAGTACTAGTTATTGGTACTCGAAACCTATTCGTTAGCCATTGGGTTGGTCTATTTTGTATCCAAGCCCTTGAATAGATCCGTACACATGATACACATAGATTGATGAATGAAATCCAACAATTAATTGGGAACCAAGTTGCTATTAGTCTTACTAATGTGGAACAACTAGGCTTGTTAATTACTTTAGTAAATTCACAATTTATGTCTACTCCCGTTAGACCCGTTCAAGGGTTGAATTTCAATACGTTTTAGTACAATAGTTTAAAGAGTGGATTTTCCCAGTTGGCCCCATTCACGGTCTCGAGCGATGCGACTTGCGACTAGGGCATGCTATCCGGATATCCGTCGAATATATTATCCGGGTATCATTTGTTTGACTATCCGGATAAAACGAATAATATGAATAGTTCCTTTTGTTCTTTGTTTAGATTTTATTACATCAAAATCAATAACAATTTAACATTTCACTAAAGATATACATACGTCTAGATAGACAGTCAAAGCTGTGAACTTATCGAAATATTGCGTCTAACTGTTGGCCGCAAAAAGCACACGCACTAGAATAACACAATGACGTGGCGTGAGTGTAAGATGTATCTATACGTACACCAGCATAATAAAGCTGACCCTCTTGTTTTAGTTCTTTTGCAACGCAACACTTTATCTAGACATATAAATAATCATTGTGTTTTAATAGAGTAGTTATTCGTACTCGTGAAAAATAATGCGACATCTTCAAAAATCCATCTAATGACATAAGTACTGGATTCATCGTAACGATAATTCAATGGTACTTTAAGCCAGAGCTTGACTTCAGTTGACGACACCGATGATGATTACGTAGTACTCAGTGATTACCAGCAGCAGAGAGAAACTGAAAAATCATATAAAATAACAGAGCAAATAAGCAAAGAGATCGAAATAACCATACCAAATATACCATCGATGTCCTATGTACACTGCAGTTGAAGTGAACGTAGTGCTGTGAAAGTAAACGATATTGTGTAGAAACGATTACTAGTTAAATAGTCGTTCACACACGTCGTTTAGAGATGTCTCTCTAAACGACGCAACATTGGTTTGCTGAGTGTCCTTTGATCGCATCATCAAAATAATAAAATAGTTACGTTATTTAATTTCGCTCTTTTGACTTTATTTTCAGACGTATTTATATATAATTTATATAGCTGTTATAGAACAGGCAATCGTAAGAGTTTTTTTTTTTAATTCAAAACATATGTTTTATTATGTTAATGAATATAATAATTTATATTATGATATTATTATTTAGGTACTTTAAGAGTTTCGTGTTTAGATCCCACTCATACTTCAGACTGAAATTAGTGATTTAAAAGTTCCAAATGTAAGTGCATATTTATCTAATAGAAACAATGAAATATAATTTTAATTAAAAACATTTCGAACTTTTTTGTGATTAATATTAAAGAAGATATACATATATATATATTTAAACATTCCATCATCTGCCTAGGCTTTTCCCAACTATGTTGGGGTCAGCTTCTAGTCTTGTTGTTTTAAAAACATTTTGAAATTTTATGATTAGTTGTTAACATAAGTATGACATGTTAGAACACGATTAATGGCGAATTTTTGTAATTATTATTATTATTATTTATTATCAGATAACATGATCCATTATAGTAACAACAGGAGCTTATAAACTATGTTAGTAAGTAAAGAATTTAAATAACAAATAAAGCATTCTATTTTACCGCCCCAACCACGATACTTACTCAGAGCGAGTGTATCGGACACTGATATTTACCAGAAACAATCTTCAGAATGTCGTTGCTGCTGCCGCGTACTCTGCCCAACAGTGACTACACGCTTGCATCTTATTGCGTAAAAGTCATCCCTACGCGCTTCTATTACTTGCGTTAAGCAACACGCTTGCGTGTCTCCAATTTCCGCTCGTCGCGTCACGTCGTGTCGCTCGTAGCTCTCGGTGAATCGCATGCTCTTAAGTTCTAAACAACTTCTCTCATTTGTTTTCTCCGCAGTCGCTTGAGGGTGTAGCTCATAGCCACGGGGTCATAGAGTATTTTTATAGACACACTCTTAGGTCAAATACGACCAATATTTTATACTTAGTGATGATTCTTATTCTACGAATAATTTTCGACAGTTTTTTCGTACAAGTCAGGCGTCAAAAAGGTATTCGTTGGATAAGACTTATATTGGGTATGAAATTGGTTGAAGTCACCTTTAGTAGTATATCCTAACATTGTTATAATATTTCTTCCTCTTCCTTTTCTAGGGGTTTAGGCCGTTCGTTGTCTTTCTAGTCTATCACGAAACATTAAAATTAAAGAAGATTGACAAGATTACCTTTTCTAGTATACGCTACACATTGGAAGCATACGGTGACAGGTAAGTTCATTAGCGAACCATTAGCATGTTAGTTCACCTACGGCCAATAAGGGTCACCTCCCTATTCTTAGAAATAATTAATAAATGCGACACAGGCGCGTTTCAAATTAAATTAGGTGGCACTTCTCGATGATACGTCATTGGGGCGGATATTTTTAACTTGACATTTTGGTAGTCAAAATGTCAAAATGATAAAATAAGAATAATTTAAGAATAAGAATAATTTACTTATTTTAGAAAAAAGAAGAAATACAATGCATGTTACGTTATTATGATATTACATTTGTGCTCAATTTTGTGAATAATTACCCTGATGCTAGGAAAATCCTGTGTTATAAGGGTCATCCATTCGTCCGCTAAGATTATTTTACAAAATTAAGGAAGCTAAACGTGTAACAGCAGCAATTGTGTGTAAGTGCGTGTGATTTGGTGTAATATGGGAAACTGTATGAGTGTGTGATGTGTGTATGAGTGTGTGATATGTGTATGAGT
The DNA here is from genome assembly GCA_963921375.1 of Tiliacea citrago. Lineage (NCBI taxonomy): Eukaryota > Metazoa > Arthropoda > Insecta > Lepidoptera > Noctuidae > Tiliacea > Tiliacea citrago. Next base: position 20,786,003 of record OY992797.1, on the reverse strand, counting down.
GTGTGATATGTGATGTGTGTGTGTGTTGTGTGTGAGTGTGTGTCGTAAGTAATACATTTAAGATGGCGGGTACTTTTAAAGACGTGAATGATGTCTGGTTGTGATTTACGCTTAATTTTCAGAAAGCCAATTCCCGTATTTAAAAACGTTCAAAATCTATTCGCATCTCATTTAATCCGCAATCAATGTCAAAAACATCAAAGAGTATGCTTAGATGGTTAGATCATGTTGAGAAGATGAATGAAAAGCGACTAACAAAAGGTATTTACCAGGCAGATGTTAGTGGAAACGCTGTGAGGGAACTCCCTAGGAGGACATAATAGTGATGTTCTTCAGAAAGGTCAGGTGCGTAGTACTCGCGACCGGCGTTCGTGTATGACCAGCAGTGCTATTCTGTAAAAATCTCACCGTGAAATCTTGCGTGGATTGAGCTGTCAGTGCAGTCATCTTACTGATGCTAGGGATTGACCAAGCATTAGGTTACAGATAGATTATAGATAGATTATAGCAAAGGAACAGTTTGGATTTCAAAGGCACAAGTCAACAACATTAGCCATATAGAATCTTTTGAGCCGTACCCTGAAGTCTTTAAATAACAATCACTTCACGACAGGACTTTTTTTTGACCTATCTCAAGCATTTGACTTTGTGGCACATAATATATTATTGGGAAAATTAGAAAGAAATGGAATAAGAGGTGTAGCACTGCAGTGGATTGCATCTTATCTAAGTAACCGCAATCAATACGTTGCTATTAGTAAAGTAAATGAAGATTTACTAACCTCATACTCCTCTGAGCTCAAAGTAAAAAATTGCGGTGTACCACAAGGGAGTGTATTAGGCCCTTTATTATTTCTATTATACGTAAATGATTTACCACAGCAGGTCAATCATAAATGTATATTATTTGCAGATGACATTTCAATCATAGTGGCATCTGATAAAAAGTATAAATTAAAATTTGATCACGAAATTGACATAAATAATACTATTGACAACATTTTAGAATGGCTAAAAAAATTAAAGTAAATAAATTAAAAATCAATCTAGATAAATCTATGTACATACAATTTAATAAATCTAAACATGCCAAATACAATTTCAAACTTAATATTGATCGATTAAAAGAAGTTTCACATACAAAATTTCTGGGTATACTCATAGACCAAGATTTAAATTGGAAAATACATGTAGATAATTTGTGCAACAAGTCTATGTAATCTCGTCTATGCTCTCAGGCAAGTCAAGAATGTGACGAATAAAAAAACCGCCATTATAACCTACCATGCTTACATAGAATCGATTTTGCGATATGGACTTATTTTTTGGGGTAACAGTACAGATAAAAACAGAGTGTTTATCGCGCAAAAGAAATGCATCAGAGCCATTTGTGGGATCCGTACTGACGAGTCCTGTAAACCGCATTTTAAAAGGCTTGGTTTATTACCACTTCCTTCACTGTACATCTACGAGATATGTAATTTTGTATATAATAATAAGGAATTATTCAAGAAAGTCGTTCAAATATACTCTCGTAATAGGGATCCATGTAGACTTGTATTGCAGGATACTCCTAAATCAGCCAAGTACTCTAAAGTTTTCTGGTGATGTGTGTACGCATTTATAATAAAATTCCAAAAGAAATTAAATTGTTATTTAATATTAATTCTTTTAAAAACAGACTCTTTAAATGGCTGAATGAACATAATTTTTATGACATTAAGGATTTTTTTGACATTAAATTATAATTCACAAATAATGACATACTGGATCGTCGATAATGTTTATAATTTTGACATTTTTAATTTTATAATTATTGATTTTATTGATTTCCTTTTTTTTACTTTAAATTATGTTATGTAATGTTATGGAACTGTTGCGAATAATGTTTACTTTTATAATGTTTTCTTTTATTGTGACTTTTTGATTTTGTTCATGGAGATTAATTTCTGACATTAAATAATATTATGTTATGATGATTGTATTGTGGAGAATGTTTTATAGCTTTGACATTTTATTTCTACTTACTAATTAATTCTAAGTATTTTACATGCAATTGATACACGATGTTGTATAGCTAAACATGTGGATTATATTATATTACCAAACTGTAACACCTTTTATACCACGTTTAAGGCAAATAAAGACTTACTTACTTACTTACATTCATAATCGAGATTTTTATAATATTTTTTCCAAGCGTGTATTTATGTGTCTAATCATTACTAATTAGGAGGTTTTAAAATAAAATATCAAAACAGAAATGCAGTCAGAAACTCAATTTTGTTTTGTTCCTAGACTAGTCCTTAAACATTACTATGTTTAGACACTTAAATACTAGCTTTGAAATAATATAAAATGATCAACAGAATTAGCTTATAAAATATTATTATAACCTGGATTATGATTGTAAATGTAACTTGGTCCATGCCTAGCATCAGGTGGGATGACACTGACAGCTCACTCCATGCTCACTTCACATAAGTTTTCACGGTGAGATGGTTACATAATCGACATGCTGATGTATGAACGTAAACGAGGCAAAGGAGGATGTAAAGATCGTAGCAGGCGGCGTGCCTACCTTGGGAAGAAAGCGTGAATTTATAAATGATGTCAATGTCAAAAACTTGTCAAGTTTATCCCTAAATTAGAAATTGTTGACAGATGTAGACTGCGATTAAAATGAGAACGGTCATAAAAATACGGGAAATGCCCATTCGATTTACGTTAAAAACTTCAATACAATTGTCAAAATACGTATTTGCTTTACTTAAAACTTGTTCTCTGACAATGTTTGTAGACCATAGAAACTTACTTAGGTAGTTATTATTTTGGTGGAATATCTTTATTGTTTTGTTTAGTAACGATAGTACAGCTGTATTTAATAATGTTACACTTTAGTTAACAGGAAAATGCTTATGAAAATATGGTAAGCGTCCTTGTGATAAGGTAATGTCGGGTTTTCCTTAGGGTGACCCTTAGTGGTTCGTGAAAAGGGGAATTAATTTTAAAACTTAATTTTGTATGACGCATTTTTCATATTGTGTAGTTCAGTTTTTTTGTAACAAAATTGAGATTTGAGCTTTCTGTAGGTAGTTTTAAGGTTTAATTATTATAAGTATAAGAGTACTACTATGAGAGTACTTAATATTTTCTTGAATATTAATTCAAGAAAATATTAAGAGTAAGTATAGCAGGACAAAAATATTCGCGTGAGCCTGCTGCTGCAGTGCAGAATTAATTTGTTCAGATTTCAGATTAGCAATTTTTTTTTCTTCGAAGATACTAAAAGTCCATAGTTTTTTGTTGACGTATTCTATGATCCATTATTAAACATTGATTATTTTATATCTTTTTATTCAGACGATGCTGGGGTAGGTTCACACGGCTACACATCAAGCTATAAATTCCAGTATACGCTGCCCTCTCATTGTACGGATATCCTACAAAATGCGAGATCAGCTTATACTGGAAATGTATTGCTTGATGAGTAGCCGTGTTTACAAAAAAATAACACCTTATTCATCTAAACTAATATTACGAAGAGAAAAGATTTGACTTTTAGGGTTCCGAAGTCAACAAGGCACTCTTATATTTTTGCCATGTTCGTCTATCTGTCTGTCTGTCCCCAGCTTACCTCAGAGACTCCAAGTACTAGAACACTGAAATTTGATTGGGATATTAATCATGCCGACAAAGTGGTAAAATACTCGTAAAACATAAAAACAATTTTTTGAAAACGAGTGATAGTCGACTAACTTACATTTCCAGTTGGAGAATTGACCGTGACGTATATCGATGTATGGGAGAACATGTTTTTCAACTACAATGTTAAGTTTGTTTTTGGCATAAATTCATTCCATCAACGGAACCCTTCATTGTGCGTGGTCCGACACGCACGTGGCCGGTTTTTTTTTGTTTTTGTGTTTGTTTGGTACGCTTTCACACTAAAACGGGAAAACGGATTTAGATGAAATTTGACTCATGGGTAGCCCATAACCTGGTTTAGGACACTTTTTATCTTGATATTCCCATAGGATCGAGACTTATGTAGGTGAAACCGCGGGGCACAGCTTGTCTGAAAATAGAATTACATACGTCGTTTTCAACCCGGATGAAGCAGCTTTCAAAGACTAGGTCGGCACCCTTCGTCCAGAACCACAAAATCATATCATAATTAACGAAACGCTTTCATTGGACGTCCAGTTGACGTCACTGAAGTTCCAACATTTAATGAAACGTTATCTTGAAACAAAGCAACCGGGTCTCCGTAGAACTACCCCGACTAAGTTCCGAGTCGAGCTAACATTGTGAGAATTAATTAGTTCATGTTGCGAACTGGATATACTATGTATAACTGAATAGGTTATTTGACAGTTTTTTTCACAACACAACAATTACTTAGAGCACGTCATAAAATATAAGGAAGCAGTCCCTACATTTGACGCCCACATCACGAAACAGTTTCTCCAACTAACTACACAATAGCTGCGTACAGTTATAGCAGCTATAACTGGCCACGGGTCATTAATAAACAACTCTTTTTCATAGGAGTCACAGACAGTCCACTGTGCAGGGCCTGCATGGAGGACGACGAGACAGCAGCTCATATGGTTTTAAAACTGCCCGGTGGTCAGGACATACAGGGTGGAATTTTGTAATGCCACCTGGAGGGAAAGAACTCTTAATACTGCAGATAGAAAATTTTACTCAAAGGAAACATTCCTTTATTTTTGAATAGAAAGCAAACTGCATTCAAAGATTTTCGAAAATTCTCTTCACCCACACCCGGGAATCGAACCGGCTAAAATCTGAAAAAATTATATCCTGTACTTTTATTGCATCGATCGTTAGGGTCAATTATAAGGATGAAATCTCTCTAACAAACATGATAAATTAAATGAAAGGAAAACCAGGAAATCTGAAGTTACAAATTCAATGAGTCAAGTTAAAGCTCTTTAACTAACATCCATCTTTTGTAATGCAGACTCCTTTGCGACATACTCGTAGCTGCGTGTATGAGGTAATTTAAATATGGAATGTTAGATTAAAATTTGAAAATTAGATTGTCATAGTTGTTATTCACATTTGATTGTTTTTACAATTCATTTCACATTTTGTCTCACGGTGAAAATGGCTTATCAAGAACAGTTTGATTTAATGGAAGCTTATTTTTTAAATAACAAAAACGTGAATCTAGCTCTGCGGTGGTATAGAGAGATATCAAGACCGACAGGCACCAACTCGGTTCGTATTGAAAAGAATGGTAGAAAATTTAAAGAATACGGGTGGTTTCAAGAAGAGACGGCAAACTATTCAGCAAAACTATTTCGATTTTGAACTAGATGTTTTAACATACTTTGAATCATTTCCAAAGGCTTCAAGTAGAGATGCTGCCGATGAATTAGGAACAACCCACACTCGCGTACCTAAAGTGCTGAAAAAGTATAAGTATAAATGCTATCGTGAAGGTCGGTTAGTGCAAAAATTGCATATTGGGGATCGTGACAGACGATTACAATTTTGTGAAAACATGCTTGGAGAAATTGACCGAAACCCTAATTTTTTGTATGGTCTGACGAAACCAACTTCAGCAATAATGGCATGTACAATCGCCGCAATAACCATTATTGGTCTCGAGTGAATCCTGTTCGTGTTCATGAAACTAACAATCAAGTAAGATTTTCTTTCAACGTTTGGTGCGGAATTATGAGAAATAATGTAGTGTTAGTCCACGTGTATGAAGGTCATTTAAACACTGTCAAGTATATTGAAATACTGGATCTCTTAAGAAACGAGTTAAATGGTTTCCCCGAGGAAGAGCGAAACCAAATAATTCTACAGCAAGATGGTGCTCCAGCACATAACAGCAGAATCACTACTGTCTACATTAATAACCATTTTAATACCTGGATTGGTACAAACGGCACAATCAGATGGCCTGCGAGATCGCCAGATCTCACCCCATTAGTTTTTTTTTTGTGGGGATATGTAAAAAATCAAATTTACATGAAATCTTATGCGAATGACAACGAGTTGAGAGTTGAAGTTCAGAATACGATTTATAATATTCACCACAACACTTTATTAAAGGTTACTAGAAATGAATTCGTTAAAAGAATAAATTTGTGTATCCAAGAGAATGGAGCCCATTTCGAGCAACTAATTAGTTAGTTTACCATTTTTTGTAAATAATTAAATTAATTTAAGATTTCCTGGTTTTCCTTTCATTTAATTTATCATGTTTGTTAGAGAGATTTCATCCTTATAATTGACCCTAACGATCGATGCAATAAAAGTACAGGATATATTTTTTTCAGATTTTAGCCGGTTCGATTCCCGGGTGTGGGTGAAGAGAATTTTCGAAAATAATAATAATAATAATAAAATCTTTATTGGAACAAAAACACATTTTACAAATTGATTGCGTACGTAAATAGCCACATTAGTTACAAAACTGTGTCGCAGCTATTAACGCCCACCTCCAAGAGGGAGACACAGCGTTCCAGTACAGAGAAAAATAAAATCTTTGAATGCAGTTTGCTTTCTATTCCAAAATAAAGGAATGTCTCCTTTGAGTAAAATTTTCTATCTGCAGTATTAAGAGTACTTTCCCTCCAGGTGGCATTACAAAATTCCACCCTGTATAGGGCAAAAAACTTTGGTAACCTAGGTTCTCTCCGTGAGATTTTCATTAACACCAAGGCGTTGCTGGCCTTCCTTGAGGAGCTGGGCTGGATTGATTAATCGATTTTCCCGTTTATCAAAATACGCACATTGACGTGGAGTAGCGGACATCAGGCCGTATACCCATTATCCGATCCCGTCTGTATCTAAATCAAAGAAAAAAAGAGATCCTTCCGCCGCCATAACACTCACAACCCTAATCGGTGAAACCCACTCTAAATAAAAATACCACCAAGGAAATAAATTCTAAACTCCAGAGTAAACACAATCGATTAGAAATTTAAAAAAGTGTTACGATAAATCGACTAAATCATCGCGTGGCGTCATAATATATATTTAATGTGTATCATGCAAAAATATTAAACATGTACTTATATACTTATAATATAAGAAATCTCGAATTTGCCAAGTCGTAAAAACCGTGCCATGCTGAGACCCGTCGCTTGTTTTCGTACAAAGCTTAGAACGTGCGTAGCTTAGCTGTGAGCTCTGCAGCGGCGCCTTTACGGTCAATATGTCCGAATCGGGTGTGTTAGATTTACAGCTTAATTCAGCCGGTGACCCGAGAGAGAGGTCAAGTGGTGACGTCACTCATGTCTCGGTTGATGGGAAGATCTATGTTGTGCTGTAGTGGCTTGAGTTAGAAACAATTCAATTTGTCTCTGAGACAGTTCTCCAGTTGTACGTTCAGTGTTGGCGTTTTTACAGCGGCAAACTTATCTTCTTTTAACACGATAAAGGCAATAATGCGCGACCAGCTCATGCGGTTGTGAAAAGATTTATAGCTCGCCGAAAATGTTGGTACCGGGTTTAATAGTCTTGGAAGATTCCACTGTGAATCAGTGGCGCACCTTGAGTTTTCACGAGTAGCTACTATCGAAAATTACGGTAATCCAAACTTAATCACACTATCACACTGATATTATGAAGGCGAAAGTTTGTGAGTGTGTGTGTGTGTATTTGTTACTTCTTCACGCTCAAACGGCTGGACCAATTTTAATAAAATTTTGTATGGAGGTAGCTGACACCCGGGATTAGCATATAGGCTACTTTTCGAGACTTACGCGGGTGAAATCTCGGGGCGCAGCTAGTAATTATTATAAATGCGAAAGAGAGTTTGTTTGTTTGTTTGTTACGCTTTCGTGCTAAAACGGCTGAACGGATTTAGATGAATTTTAGCACACGGGTACGCCATGACCTGAATTAGGATATAGGATACTTTTTATCCATTGGATAAATTATTTCATGAATTAAACTACGCTCTAAATAAATCCAGATACTTCAAAAACGACCAAAACTACCCACATATTAATGAAATTCAGTGTATGTTATAAACAGGTTCCTACCGTGAGGGCTGTACCGGAAATCAGTGGCACGGCCGTCCCGCAAACATCCGGCCGGCACTCCTTTGTTACGGCAGCGGTTTACCTAGCGGTATGACGGTATGATCTAGTCTGAACCAGTATCTGAAACGGTATATCTTATGAAATATGAATTAAATTGAGGGAATATGAAGCATTTGGGAGGTAGAGCTGAGGTTATTTTGGTTAAGCCGACTCTATGAATACAGTTACTGAGGATGGTAATGTTTTTGGTTTGTTTTAGTTAATACAATTAATCTGACTGGCGTCAGATTAATCGAACACACAGACTACGGCACTTAACAATTTTTTTTTAAACAAATTATGAAAGTACTAAATAGTTTTTTCAGCAATAACAATCGCAATAACTGAAAAATCCAATGCAGAAACGAAGTAGATAGTATTTTTTTTTAAACTAGAAACCGGGGTATTGAATTTATCCAAGGATTAAAGGAGCAAGTTAGTTTAAATTTGCACGAAATAATAAAGAAAATGAACTAGGTATATAACAATATTTTCGAGCTACTTATATTATGTATTGCAAGCAGTGGTGGCCCAGTGGTCCCGGATTCGAAGTCATGTGACATCTACACGGTGGAGCATACGGTGGAGGTCTGCCCGGCATGGCGGAGCACCGCCGTGTCCTCACGGAGGCGATCGACGGCGGCGACCTCTCGCGTCCGGACCTGGTTCAGGCCATGGTTCGGAGCGACAGTGCATGGGAGGCCGTCATCTCCTTCTGCGGAGCAGTAATGCTCGCGAAGGAAGAGGTGGAACGCATAAGGGAGAGGCAACGTTTGGCGCCCTCACGCCCCTAGTCGCTGCGGGAGACGCACCGGGCGTCGGGAGTCGCAGGCGGATTCCCAGCCACCGTAGGCGCGGGCTTGCGGACGGTAAGCGATGGGTAGCTCGCCGTCCGGTAAGGACCAACCGATCGATTCTGAAAAATCTCACCGTGTAAACGTAGGTGAAGTGAGCTTGAAGTGAATTGTTAACAGTGTCAATCCCTCACAGACAGTTCACTCCACGCTCACTTCACCTAAGTTTTCACGGTGAGATGGTTACAGAATAGCACTACAGGCCCGGGTTGACGGCGCGTTGTGTTCCACGCGCGCCTCAAGAAGATGTCAGCACGAACTGACGGGGTTCGTTAGGGCCAATGCCTGCCAGGGTTGCGAGTTTGTCCGAAAGGGATACTTATCGTGGCCATGGCACATAGGTAATTGAAGGAACACGGGTGTGTTTTAGTCAGTAAAAGTCTGACACGCCCTGCCACTTCGCCCAGAGCGGTAGGAGTTATTTGATAATTTCCGTGGTGGATTACAGCCCACTCCTCACAGAGAAGAGGCCTGTGTCTCAGCAGTGGAAAGATTATAGGCTGATATATATGTATTAAATGTTTAATTGTTCATTAATAATGGTTCCAATAATCATGATAAAGTATAGTTTTACCAAATTACGCAACAAACGATTAAACAATTGAATGATGTTTAATATTTTCATCATTCGTTAAAGGTATTGTTACATAGATAATTATGGTGCTTAAAATATTAACCGGAAAACGAAACAAACTATTTGAAACGAACGTTTTGAATTACACTGTCGAACATCGAAGGCAAATTAATTAAACTAATTATGAGTTTGGCGGAAAATGTGTGAAACCGTGTTTTACTTATATTTTATTTTTTATACCCATAAAATTCATAGTCATACTACCGACCCGCCCCTGCTTTACATGAGTTTTACGACTTGAAGATTTCTTTATTTTTAATTTAAGTATTTGTTTTAAAATCATCAGCCTAGCCTTTTCCGTTCTATATTGGGGTCGGCTTCCAGTCTAACCAGATCCAGCTGAATACCAGTATTTTACATGGAGCAACTGCCTATCTAACGTCCACAACCCAGTTACTGGGTAATACGATACCCCTTGGTAAAACTGGTTGTCAAATTTTGAGGCTTCTGACGACCCGTAACGACTGTCAAAGATCCAGGAATGACAGCCGAGACCAACGGCTTAACGTGCATTCCGATGGTCGAAGGAGTCTTGATATGTAAAGATGGTCACCCATCCATGGAACAACCCCGGCAAGCGTAGCTTAACCTGATGGATCGACCCGTGCGGCTGTTATTACTTAGCCACGAGCTCCGACAGATTTCATTATTATACTGTATGTTTAATATAAATATATTTTGCACATATTATACCTTCTGGAATACATTCTAAATTATGGTGAAAACCTCATCAAAATCCATATTGCAGTTTAGAAGGTCACACAAACAGACACGAAAAGCAACTTTTATTTACAATATTTGTGTAGATATACAGGGTCATAGTAAATTAGCTAGCACAAATCCGCAGTCGTGATAGGCAATACCTAAACATGAAAAAAAAAAAATATTGACTAGTCGTATTATTTTTTGATCAACAGCCGTTATTTGAAATATCAGTTTAAAAAAAAAACAGTTTTTTTTTTATTCGTGTAAATTTAACAGACGTGTGGTGATGGTTATCGCTAACTAAACACGATAAAAAAAACAACTGATTTTCTCATCTCATACTTTTAATAAGTACCTAATTACAATACCAGTGGTCGTTGATGACCCCCAAAAACAGTTAGGTAATATATTTTCGCAAACATGCTTGGAAATTTGAGCATTATTTTGACAGCCATCTTCGAGATAAATCGAAATTGCTGTACTGGCCAAATATATTATATGCGAGCAGCGGTCACCAAAAGTTGTATGAAAATCCCTATCTGTCGTGGTTTAGCGGCCAAATAAATTACATAGTAAACTCATCTATTTATCGTGTAATTTAAAAATGGAACGTTCTTTTACTCCTAAACTTGGCAACCAAGGAGGTAACTTATCAAAGGTTTTATTTAAATTTCGAACTGGCTTGCAAATAGAAAGTTGTTTATTGAAAAAAAAAACAAATGAACATATTGGCACTTGAGAAATGATCGTTGTTCGTCATTGAATCTGGAATTTATAAATAATTTACTTAATTTGAATTTCCGCGCATTATTTGAGAAAAGCACTATACAAAGCTTGGCCGCAACCACGCATTGATGGACTCATGTATGTCTGCCTCGGCTTCGCCTCGGCCCACATTTACAAGTTCCTCCATCAACGCCTCTTTTGCTGGCCGCTGCAGTAATGTACTATTTTTTTGTTTTATTATGGCTAGATGTCTATTCCCATCATGACTGCTGAGTTTTGCTAGCTAATTTAATTTGACCCTTTACATTTTATGAATGTATAACCTGGCATGAAGGTACCTACGACCTTATTAAGGCGCTGACAAGAGGGAAATGAAATAAGTAAGCTAGCCTTAAAAAATAAAAAATGACAAATCTTTATAATTTGTGGTAGCGGAAAAAATATAATTATGTTATTCTTGAACATACTTCTCAGAACTTGGTTGTTACCAAAACACGATTAGATAAAAAAATCTTGATACAAATTAACGGTAAACTAACCCTGTACTTTGAGTTTCAATCCAAAATATCTGTTTAAATATCAACGTAGGTACGGTTGGTATTTAATTAATAACAAGAACGTCTTGTTTGTATGCAGAACTTTGTTGTTTTTTATTTTAGATGAATTAACTCATTTTTGAGTAAAAAGATAAGTGCTTCATATTTTGCAATAAATTACAAGCGTTGTGTCATCGCAGTTCTCTTTCTTTTGTATGCAGTCTGACAGTGGCGGTTTAGCTGTTGTCATTTTCTTAATGTTATACTTAAGCAGCTATTTTAAAAGACAATTTGCTAAGTGTTGCCCCTGAGACTTGGTTGGCCAACAAAGTTTAAGGTATAACCCTCGCAGGAGGCAGTCAGGGTAGGGACAATGTAAAGTTTAGAAACTCCTTTCTTAGTGCGCCAAAGAGGTGCATTAAGTAAGTAGTTTCTTCGTTTTCGGAACTAATATAATCTAACTAACCTGTATTGTCGCACTGTAGGACATAAAAGCTTCTCCCTTTCTCTTCTCTCTTTTCCAGACAATTAAGTATTTTGCTAGTCAGTCTTTTCCAGTTAGCCAGTCCTTTCGGTAGGAGTCAAGCCCAGAACTTCATGATTTTTAGGGTTCCGTACCTGATAAGGAAAAAACGGAACCCTTATTGGGAATCACTTCGTTGTCCGGCTGTCTGTCTGTCCGTCTGTCAACAGCCTTTTCTCAGGAACGCGTAAAGGTATCAAGTTGAAATTAATATCAAATACGTAAGTCTACTATCCCTTGACAACTGACTTTGTCTAAGTCAACGCAATAAAAAAATACGACTTATGTGACATATTTTGAAACTCTCAAATAAATCAAAACCTTGTTGTTGTTACTTCCCGTTGACCTAGAATCATGAAATTTGGCAAGAAGCAAAGTCTCACAGCACGAATAAAGGAAAATGTCCGAAAATCGTGATTTTTTAGTATTAACACTTTCAAAAAAATGCAATTGCAAACTTACATTTGCAGTTGGAAAATTGACCGTGGCGTATATCGATGTATGGGTGAACGTGTTTTTCAACTACAATGTACAGTTTTATTTTGGGATAAGTTCATTCCAACTACGGAACCCTTCATTGTGCGTGATCCGACACACACTTGGCCGGTTTTTATAGTTAGTAAGGTAATCATAATTTAAGTTATTACACTGCAACCACTATCAAATTCATTATGATAATGCATAATATTTATCAAAGTTTCCTTATTTTCAGATATAAATAAAGCAAAATCAGCAGCTGCCTCCCAAAAGTAAGTTCTAAAAGCATTTTTTCAATAGAATACTACTTATCTATTACTGACCATCGTCCACTATTAAGAAGATTCGTAAAGAAATAGTTTTCCCAATAAATAATAATTCTACATGACAGACTTTATACTACATCTACGTTTCTTCTATTACGATTCGATTTCGAACGCAATAAATTACCGAACTTAGAACTTGATGTTTTCGATTATCTTCTAACTTTGCTACGATGCCTAAATGGCAAAAATATATCAATAGAGTTTCGACAGATGGTAACTTCTGATATAATTTATTATGATTAACTTATCTATGAGATAATATATGACACGAATGTTGGTAGATATTTTTTAAATGAAAAATGGTTGGTAAATGCAAGGAATTTATTTATTTATTTATTTTACTTTAACATAAAACGCTTAAAGGCCAATTACATTAGTAAAAGACACAACACATTTTACAAGTACAAGAACAAAAGAATACAGCTACTCGACGGTCATACGCTCATCTCAGAATACTCCAGACCTGGACTTGGAATGTATGCTATACTTAAAAACATTGCTTAATTTATTCCCAAACTATTTAAATATCTAATATAAAGAATAACAATATAATATTCAAACTTAACCAAACTATTATTAAACTAAAACATGGCGTCGAAGAATGCTACACTTAGAAGAAGAACTTTGTCAGTATTTAAAAAGTCTTACAAAGTGTATATTATTATTATTAATTCATTTATTTCAGACATAGTCCATACATTACAAAAATTAAAATTCAATAAAACACATGACTTAAAAAAAAATAACAATAAATAAAATTACACATACACATTAGAATTAGGTATATATCCAATGTCACAATTAAATTAAATATATGAATTAAAATATTACACATTAAAACAAGGAATAACAAAATAAAACATGTACACACTATAGTCATAAACGCATGTCAAATAACACGAGGAGAAGCGCTAACATGAAGCTGCATCTACCTCTGTATCAGGGACAGGTCCCACCGCTCTGACAACAACCCCCCCCCCCTCCCCCCTCCCTCAGGAGACTGTTCGAGCTGCTTCGTGGCGACTTAATAGTGAAGCGCTCCGCTTCCTTAAGATAGCATAATTGTGTCCCGCAAAATTCAATGTTATTCCATTTTTATTAGACATGGGTAGTTCGTGAACGATTGAAGGAAATGAACTACTTCATTTCGCAAAATAAACTTATCATTCATTCAGTACTCATTCAAATGTGTCTCTACTTCATTTAGTTCAGTCTTTCTTTTCGCTCGCTGCAAATGTGATTTCGATTTCAAATACGCCAACCTAGACGAAAAGGTCTAACTATACACATAGAACAGAAAACATACTACTTAAAAAAAATAGTTTTGCTTAGATTCATTTTTCATGGTTGCAGAGTCCTAAGCCTGTATAAAGTATGAAGGAAAATTGAGATAGAAGATAGGTACTTATAAAATTGAACTAGTGAAGTATATCATTCGTGGTAACTTATCAATCACTCTCTCGTTATATTAAGGTTATGAATTCGTTCTGTTTTGCTGAACTAAATGAAGTACTGAACTAAACGAGTGGACTACTTCGTTAAGCGAAAAGATATACTTCATTCATTTCTTTTCACTGACACATTTAGCGCATGTCTAATTTCTATCCATACTCCTTGTACAGTCGGTCCTTGTCCTCTTCCATTATTCTTCTTTATACGAGGGGTCAGGTAATGCTGGTCACCGACTGTACAAGACACCTATAAGCTGCAATGTTAGCCACAATTACAAGAAATATACATAAAAGCTGCTTCATTGTTCTAGTAGTCGCAAGCGCTACTGCTGAGCTTGAGGTCCTGGGTTATATTCCCAGGTCGAGCAAAATATTAGTAGGATTTTACATTAGGAATTTCTCAGTAGCAGCCCGGAATCTGGATTTATGCCCGGTTGATGGCAATAGGCTCGCCCCCTATTACATGGGACTTAATCATATTTGGTGAAATGTGGGTATACTATAATAATAGTACACGTCTGCCTAACCCTTCGGGGATTACAGGCGTGATGTTCTGTTATTTTATACATAAAAGTATGTCAAAAATACATATAACATGATTTGTCAACATCAAAAAACATTGGGAATCCAATTTGCAAGTTATAAATGTCGCTAACGATATGCATACACGTGGTACGGGTGAAACGGAATTCGAAATAAAACTTTAGACGATTTTCGCTCACGTTCTATTTTTCCTGTTTATCAAAATTTGCAAACATGGTAATAAAAGAGGTAGTTACTTAATTAACTAGTACCCTACTACTTACGGTTACCAGCCAAAATATATCCACGTATTAATATGTGGGCGTCCAAGCTAAAAGGGATACGGCATTTAGTTTCTGAGATAAACGCAGTTTAGTAAAGTTAGGTGAAAAAATTGCATTACGTGATTTTAATTGATTATTATTGAATGCTCAATTATCTACAAGTTCATTATATGATGTTTCTAAGTACCAGACATTTTTAGAGAAAGGTACCAATGGTATGTCAAATTTGAAAATGTTTTTCTCAAATCAAGCTTTTTCAGAGTGTCAACTTCAATATCTGATTTTAAAAAAATATACCAGTTTTTGACTATCTTTTTAGGCCATATTATCAATTGAATATTCTAGATACCGAATCTAATCTCTCTCCTCCTACTGGACCCTTTTTGCCCACCTAAGTATAATGTACGTGACGTGGATCGTGCATCATGCATCGTCTATGTGTGAGTGTGTATGTACGGCGTGTTATGTTTGGGGGGCACATATAGTTAAAGAAATGCTGCGTATTTGTAGCAAAAGGCTCTTTAGGCGGCTAGGACTAGGTAATCGTGATCCTGGGACCATTTCCAACCTTTCGTAGATTTAAACTTACAACCCCAAATTCCTTGGAGCGGAGATATAGCGGAGAGAAGAAAATTAGTTTTTTTTAGCTTCTTTACCGTTTCAAATTGCAGTTATTTATATGACAATTTTTTTCCCCAGCCAAAACATACTTAATTTAAGGGATTGCTCATTACGACATTTCAAATGTAGAAAAAAAATTCCAGCCGTTAATGTTTGACTGTTTCCGAGAAATAAATTGTAGGTACAAAGTGCCAAAAAAACTGATTTTCGAGACCTTTTAAAGCGATTCCTGAAAAACAAAGTTAACATTGTTTAAAACGGCTGGCTGTGTAGTTATAGCAATATGGGGTCCCAATCACATCACACTAATATTAGAAAGGCGAAAGTTTGTGAGTGTGTGTGTGTTTGCGTGTATGTTTGTTACTTCTTCACGCTCAAATGGCTAGACCAATTTTGATAAAATTATGGAGGTAGCTGATACCCTGCATTAAGACATAGGCTACTTTTTATCCCGATATTTCCACGGGATCGAGACTTACGCGGGTGAAACCGCGGGGTGCAGCTAGTAAATAATATGTGTCAATCCCAGGCGTTTAAAAAAATATTTAAACCCCCTTTTCCTACCCCAAAAATGTATTAATTTTATTACTATAGGGGTCGAGTTGCAAATGACATCATTAATTTAACGTCTTGTAATTCGTCATGAGGCCGTATTTTGATGAAAAACAGCTTTAGAGCGGAGATATAGCATATCCGCTTCAAGCAATTTGGGGCTATAAGTTTAAATACCCAGTCCCAGCCGGTAAAGTGCCTTTTGGTACAAATACGCACCATTGCTCTGAATAATAGACGTCCCCAAAATATGCATCAACGATCAGTTATACCTCCCGCATCCTGTAGATTCCTGCGACACACATACCCTAACCTTGCTCTGTTAGATATTTCATATTTTGGTTCCCAACAACAACAATACAAAACAAGAGACTCTCCCTAAAGACAAAAGACAAACAGATATCAGAATTCAAGCTCTTCAAACACAACATGACAGCTGTAATCCTCGAAAGGTTAGACAGAGTCGAGCGCCAGCCAAACACGACTAATATCCTATCTATTTCCAAAGCATAACAGGGCCGGTCCAATCATGGTTCAGTTCGGTCATAATTCGGGTTCAAAGCATGTACCGCAACGAAATCAAGCTGGGAGGCACTGCGGGGTCAAACTTAATTGATACGGTCCACTTCGCTTCTAGAGTATGAATCTTTATAGAGCGGGGTTGTTTTTTATTTCAATTTGTCGAAACCAGCAAAAAAAATGAGCCACGGGAATAAAAATTGTTTTAATATCTCAAAAAATGGCAAAGTTGTATGCGTTTTAAAGTCTATTGTAGACAGAGACAGCACTGCTGCGATCTGGGGTCACCACACAGGAACGCCATAGTAACTTCGCGCCATTCAGTACAATGATAGTTTTGCGTGACAAGGATAGTAGAATAAGTTCAAAGCGTGTAACTTTTTCATTTGTCCACCGATTTTATAATTTTTTACACAAATTGTCTTTTTTAGTTACACCATAAAAAAAAAAAAGAATCATGTATATTTTTAATAGCAATCAAATAACCTAACGTGAAATATTTTACCGTTATTGAATAATACGTATTGCGGTTTGCGTCCGTACCCACGGGTGCATTAGGTTTTCAACGCTGTGCTTAGCACCGAGACTTGAAAATCCAACTATGTTGTTTGACGCGCTGGGATGCGCTCTGTTGGATTCGCAATGCTCGGCACATTACCAAGAATTGAAAATCCAGTGCACCATAAAAAATCGTTGCGTTAAAAAATCGCTCCTGTGTACCTGTGCTCGCTTAGATACGGCAGCCGTGAATATAGTGAAAACTGCCGCGTAAGGCCAAAAGTAAAGATTGCATAAAAAAAAAAACGAGTGAGTGTTGCAGTAGTCGCGTAAGATGTGTAACATCTGACATCTTACTTTGGTAATAAGCAACTGAGCAGAGACAGAAATTAAGCTCAAGATTTTAAAAAGCTAAATACTGAAGTATTGTATTCGAATAATTATTCATTAAGTACTAGTGGTCGCCCACAAGCCGACATTCGACCCTCTACTTACAACCTAATAGTACTTACTAATTCCATGCTATTATATTATAGTACTTACTAATTACATGCTATTAAAAAGTTTTTACTTATTCCATGCTCAAGTTGTCACGTCATGTTACATACTTCCGTCCCTTCTCACGAAATCACTCCCACAGAAGCCGAGAGGAAATAATTATGATACACAGCATCATCACACTTCACACTAATATTATAAAGGCGAAAGTTTGTGAGTGTGTGTGTGTGTTTGTGTATGTTTGTTACTTCTTCACGCTCAAACGGTTAGACCAATTCTGATAAAATTTTGTATGGAGGTAGCTGACACCCTGGATTAAGACAGGCTACTTTTTATCCCGATATTCCTACGGGATCGAGACTTACGCGGGTGAAACCGCGGGGCGCAGCTAGTAAAAAAATAAACGGGATGTCTTGAAAAACTCCATCTTTTTTTCGTCGGTTAATAAGCTCATGAATGCGGCTCAAGCTAGTATGAGTCACTGAATATGCTTGCCTGTATGGATGAAACATCAGAGTTGTGGGAAAAGTAACTCAAACTATAATTTTACAGATTCCAGATGTTGTGCAGAGCCGCAAAAGAAGGCCGCTGCGGTTTATACTGTGCCAAACGTTTAATGTTTCGATATTAAAACTGTAAATAGTTATTTGTAAACAACCGATGATAATGA
Organism: Tiliacea citrago; assembly: GCA_963921375.1. Lineage (NCBI taxonomy): Eukaryota > Metazoa > Arthropoda > Insecta > Lepidoptera > Noctuidae > Tiliacea > Tiliacea citrago. The sequence continues at coordinate 20,767,535 of OY992797.1, read as the reverse complement.
ATTATATATTAATAAATATATATAGTTTCTGGGGTAATTTAGACTTTTATGTGATAACACTGGTTTGAAGATGGCAACCCTTTTAACGGTGACATAAATGACATATTAATATATTTGACAAGTATGTAGAAATATAGATAGAAGGAGAGTTAAATAATCAAACAAAATGCGTATATAAATGGCAGTACGAATTTCATGTTGAAGCTGAGGTTGTATTGCACAAGTACCTACCAAACCCACACACGTACCTACATAACATTACGCCTGTAATCCCCGAAGGGTAAGGCAGAAGTGTACCCACATATCGCCAGGTATGTTTAAGTCCCATGTAATAGGGGGCGAGCCTATTGCCATCAACCGGGCATAGATCCACACACCGGGCAATGGCAACACCGGCACCGGGAATGTGATACATATAGATAACATACATAATCAGCCTAAAATGTTAAAAAAAAAGAAAGAAAAATTGTTTTTTCTGCACAAACAAAACGCACATTTCAACAAATAAACATAACCTACTGCGGACACTGTTAGAGGGAGTGGGCCATAATCCACCACGCGGGCCCAGTGCAGGTTGGTAGATGTTGTGTGTGTTGTCTTCGATTTTTTTAGTTCTAGGACATGGCGGTTTCCTCACGATGTTTTCTTTCACCGTTTTGAGAGCCGTGGTGATGAAACTATTTTTCACAAAATAAAGCGCCTGACTGGGTTTGAACCCACGACTTCGTTCGTCGAGGCCGTTAACACTGGGCCACCACTGCTCGATGCAATAAGATATACCTGATGGAAAAAAACTAAAAACACATTGCCCGACCTGGCAATCGATACTAGACCTTACGGTCAGTTGTAGTGCTTGCGACCAATATACATTGTTTAGTCCATACCTTTAAGGTCCATTTCTCCCGTAACCATCTAATATCTCTTGTCACGTCTGACATCGCATTCTCAAGTCTTGTCACGTTGTTTATGAGCCGATGTTAACGAATCTTAGTTGCTTTTGTGGCTAAACAAATTTAATTCTAGCTATAGGTTGGAAATAAGAAATACTGCTAAAACTTCAGGGATAGAGGGATTAATAATATTATCGTAAGTATTTATTTCGTTCATCCAGATCACGTAATTTCCTTTGTTATTAATTAATACAATACTAGCTTCTGCCCGGGACCAGGACTGCTTCGGACCAGGCCCGGGTCGACGGCGCGTTGTGTTCCACCCACGCGCGCCTCAAAGAGATGTCAGCACCAATTGACGGGGTCTGAAAGAGCCAATGCCAGCCAGGGTTACGAGTCTGTCCATAAGGGATATCATCTGAAGGAACACGGGTGAGTTTTAGTCAGTAAAAGTCTGACACCCTCTGCCCTCCCGTTCCACCCAGAGCGGGAGAAGTTATTTGATAATTTCCCACCCAAAAAAAAAGCTTCTGCCCGTGACTTCGTACGCGTGAAATTTCTCGTTTTTAACCGATTTCCAAAAAGAGGAGGTTATAATGTATTTTCACCGTTTGCTCCGTCAATTGTGATCGAGGTGGTCCCATATTGTCACCAAGTCAGAATTTGATGAGGGGTCCCATGGAAATCGAGGGAAATCCTCAAATTTTAAAGGCACACCTAAAGCGATTTCTTAATTTTTTTATAGAAAGTCGCATGACTTATATTTTGACTCGAAAAGCACCATTTAGTGAAGTGGAACTCTGGAACTGATGATGAAGACCTCAGATGGTCACCGGAACTACTAATAAATATTTCACGGTTGTGATACGATTCGACACTTTAATATGGTTTCTAAGCAATTTATGCTCGTGACAATACATATGGAGAAGTTACCATTCATTCCAGTTCTCCTGGTTCTTATCTGGTTGTACTAGGAGAACTCCTCAACAATTAACGCCCCTGCATCAGGAAAAGCAATATTTTGTAAAAGGTGATGAGCAGTTCACATTAGGCTATAGTAACTTCGATAAATTAAAACAAACCCATTAAAAGTGAAAAATAAAAAAACTTACTACAAAAAAAAAAACAACCGATTTCCAAAAAAAAGACATATACTCCATAGGTTTAGGTAGTTAAATAAAGGTAAACAAATCATAAAAAGGGTTTTTATAGATGACACTTTCTTGTTTAAAAATACGTTGTAACTATAAGTTACAGTTTTATTTTATTATTATTACCATATTTTCCTCTGTTATTACTGTATGTTAAACTTTATTATTTATTCATATACTACTCTTCGTAGATATAATTACTTGAGCACAATTATTTAGTTAGATTTATATATTACTATATTATTTTGGTAATCGGTCTATTGTAAAGAGCCCAAAAAGACATGTTCTCTAAACGTCAACGAAATAAAACGGTGCTAAATTGAAGAGTACAACTGTGACGTAGCATGCCGACTGAAGTGCCAGGTATTACGTTTAGTCGGTTACTTGACAGCTCTCTCGTCACGAGGGTTTTTTTGTTTACCTTTATTTAACTAATTAAATCAACGGAATATAAGTTCTGAGTGAAAAATAACTTAATTTGGGAAGTCGGTGGCAAAAAACTAAAATACTGATCCAAAGACATATCACGTCATATAAATAATAAACATAACAACACGCTTTGTTTCCCCGAAGGGTTGGGCAGAGGTGTACCTGTACAGGTACACCCACATTTCGCCAGTTATGTTTAAGTCCTATATAATAGGGGGCGAGCCTATTGCCATCAACCGGCCACTAATCCAGACACCGGGCTACTACTGAGAAATTCCACTTAGAGAAACCCAATTTCACTTTGCCCAACCCGGGAATCAAACCCAGGACCTCATGCTCATCAGTAGCGCTTGCGACCAAATCAACAAGGACCAAAATAATAATCATAATAAATAAATTTTTATTTGACACAAAAGTACACTGATACAGGGTGACAATTAATTTAAGCATGGAAATAGCCGAGCAGTGCTGAGAGCAGTGGTGTCTCAGTGGTAACTTCCCCGACTTACGAGTTGTAGGTCGTGGGTTCGAACCCAGGCAGGCGCTTTACTTTGTGTAAATAATTTCATCACCATTGCTCTCAAAACGGCGAAGGAAAACATCGTGAGGAAACCGGCATGTCCTAGAACCAAAAATTCAAAGACATGTGACTTCTACCAACCCGCACTGGGCCCTAGTGGTAGATTTACAGCCCACTCCCTCTCGAAGAGAGGAGGCCTGTGTCCCAGCAGTGGGAACATTATAGGCTGATTATGTATGGAAATAGCATGGTACAAAATAAATGATCAATGCCACCCATGCTAGGAAAAACGGGTAGTTACAGGTGTTACCGGCGTCATTCATATTATAAAACAAAGTCCCTCCGCCGCGTCTTTCTATCTGAACGCAATAAACTCAAAAACTACCAAACGGATTTTCATACGGTTTTGATCAGTGGACAGAGTAATTCATGAAGAAGGTTTAGGTGCATAATTTATTATGGTTTTGTGTAAATTGGCTGAAATATGACGATGATTGTTGAGTCATGCCACACTGGGAGCTTTACTCGCATGTGCCTCGTAAACTATAAAATTAGTGTTCTAGAGGATTGTATATATTTTTTTTTATTCTGCCTCAAAAGTGAAGCCCTTATTCAAAATTCATTTATTTACGTTACACGTTCGTGTTTGGCTCATATGTGTACCAATCGGCTGACTGACAGACGGACAGACAGACACACGAGTGATCCTATAAGGGTTCCGCTTTTTTTTCCTTTTGAGGTATGGAACCACAGATCAGAAGAAGACAGTATGGAACCTCAAAAGCTGTCGGTCTGTGTTATAAATGACAGCTAGATTAACGTTGACATCTTATTGTAATTTGACATCTTAATATTTTAATAAAGTAGGTACTCGTAGGTACAACAACACATTACAATATTGGTGGGTAAGTACTTTGGTAGACATTGACCTGACATTGACATTAACACCTGGCATCGTACCTGTACCTAAATGAAAACAAACGTTTCTAGTAGGTACTTAGAAGTTTAAATGTATCCTCTGAGACCGGCCCGACAGCCACTTTTCACTTTACAAACTAAATTATGTTCACTAAAATTGTTAACATGTCTTTCAAGTATATTTTAGTAAGTTCAATAACTAAAACCCAACTGCTGAAAAACTTCGCTCTAAAAAGTATGAAACAAGAAAATATTGTAATCTGAAATTGTTATGTAAAAATTATTCAATGTTTATCGTCTATTAAATAAACAACTTCTATGTAATATATTTTAATGTATCTATCATGGTGATATTCAGAGGAAAGCCGTGGTCGTATTCACTTTGCCCTAAAGCTTATGATCGCTTATCACTATTAGGATGTATTGTTTTGTTAGGGTTGTACCCCCCAGACTTGAGGTGGCCCGCAGAGGCAGGCCGGCACTAGCCGGGGATCACGGAAGTAATACTAGCTCCCAAGATCCCTGGTGCAAGTGTGGGAAGAGAACACCGGGGTGGTTTTTAGTCAGTAACAGTCTGAACAGACCCCTCCGCCCACCCTTGGGCGGAGGACATCCATGAAGATTTTCCACACCGGCAACAAAAAAAAGGTGGCATGAAGAATTGAAGACGCTTCCAACGATACCTTATTTGTCAAATTATGATATGGAGTTTAGAAGTAATGAGGGAACAGATGAACATACATACATACCGGTCAAAATCATAACCCTCCGTTTTACTTCACCGTAGTCGGGTAATAATCAGACTACAACGTTCCTACTGCTGGGATACATGCCTCCTCTCTGTGAGCGGACCATAATCCACCACGAGGGCCCAGTGCGGGTTGGGGATGTCACATGTCTGTTGAATTTTTTGTTCTAGGACATGCTGGTTTCCTCACGATGTTTTTCTTCCTTTTGAGAGATAATGGTGATGACATAAATTTCAAAAGTCAAAAAGCAATATAGATATAAAAAGCAGTAATAAGTCAAATTATTTATTTCAAATAAAAGGCACTTTTGAACGTCAAAATTTACAAAAAAATAGAATTTATTCTAGTCGCCTCTTTCCTAAATGTAGTTTCGTATGGAAAAGAATGGCCAAGAAACTGCACCGTTCTATTTTAAAATGTTTTACAATATTTTGTATGGTACATCTATACATATATATAAAATTCAAAGTCCTGACTGACTCACTGACTGATATATCAACGCACAGTCTAAAGCGCTGGTCCTAGAGACATGAAATTTGGAGGGTGTGTTCTTTGTAAAAAGTAGGTATCCACTAAGAAAGGATTTTTGAAATTCCACCTCTAAGAGGGTGAAATAGGGGATGGAAGTTTATATGAAAGTCCGTCAGTTTTGAAGTTAGAATATTCAAATTTTGTGTTTAGGCTGACAATTGAAAATTAATTTATACGTATCTCAGCGTTTTTGATAATTCCACCCCCGAAGGATTAAAAAGGGGGATGAAGTTGAGTATGGAAAGTCCTTAATTTTCGAAGTAAAAATCACAAAATTTATTATCTAGGCTTATAGTTAAAAGGTTACGCAACGGTGTTGTAAGAATTTCAACCCTTAAGGGGTGAAAGGGGGATGAAATTTTCTTTTTAATTAAAGTTTTTTTTATTTTTAAGTTAAATTCACTAATATTTCGGCTTATGGTTAAATGATAAATAAATGATAAATGATTTATTTTCTGTAAGTAAGTTTGTACAAACACTTTTACACGTCAATCATAGTAAAAAAAAAAGGTGGAAACTAACACACAGCCCAAATCGCTGGTCCTAGAGACATGAAACTTGGAGGGTGTGTTCTTTGTGAATAGTAAGTATCCACTAAGAACGGATTTTTGGGAATTCTATCCCTAAAGGGGTAAAATAAGGGATGGAAATTTATAAGAAAGTCCGTCAGTTTTGAAGTTAGGATCTTCAAATTTTGTGTTTAGGCTGATGATTGAAAATAATTTATACGTGTGAGACACGTATAAATTATTTTTTGATAATTTTACCCCCGAAGGGTTAAAAATGGGAATGAAGTTGTGTATGGAAAGTCCTTAATTTTCGAAGTAAAAATCCACAAAATTTATTATCTAGGCTTATGGTTGGAAGTTAACGCAATAGTGTTATTAGAATTTGGAGAAAAAGGGGATAAAATTCATTATTTTTCAAGTTCAAATAACCAATATTTTGGCTTATGGTTGGAAACTAACAGAACGTAAACCATTGTTTTTTGTTTTATTTCAACCCACAAGGGGGTGAAAAGGGGGATGAGGTTTTGTATTGAAGTTGTTAATTCGCTAAATTTTGTATTCAAGTAAAAATAATATAAGTACACGTGTACCATTTCTAACTTTTCATAGAATGAAGCGATTGCGATAAAACAAAACGAAATGTTACTCCAACTTATACAAATACACAATATTTATTTAAATATAAGGTCGTGAGACTGACTGGGCTATCAACACACAGCTCAAACCACTGAACGGATTCGGCTGAAATTTGGTACATAAAAAAATCAAAAATCAAAAAAATCATAGATAGTTATGACGTAAGCATCCGCTAAGAAGGGGTTTTTGGATTTCAACGTGCGGTCCAATTAACTCGAAACTCAGTATTTATACTTAGAAACAAAAATTAAGAATAAAATGTATCAAAGTTTTACGAAAATTTAACTCTTTTTTTGGTGGGTAATTATCAAATAACTTCTCCCGCTCTGGGTGGAGCTCGAGGGCGTGTCAGACTTTTACTGACTAAAACCCACCCGTGTTCCTTCATTTGCCTGTGTGCCAGGGCCACGATATCCTTTTCGGACAAACTCACAACCCTGGCAGGCATTGGCCTTAACGGACCCCGACAGTTGGTGCTGACATCTCTTTGAGGCGTGCGTGTAACACAACGCGCCGTCGTCCCGGGCCTGGTCCTTATCGGACTGCGAGCTACCCATCGCTCACCGTCCGCAAGCCCGCGCCTTCTGTAGCCGAGCATCGGCCTGCGACTCCCGACGCCCGGGGCGTCTCCCGCGGCGACTAAAGGCGTGAGGGCATGAATTTTGCCTCCCCCTCACGCGTTCCGCCTCCTTCGCGAGCAATACTGCTTCGCAGAAGGACGTGACGGACTCCCATGAACTCTCGCTCCGAACTATGGCTTGAATCAGGGCCGGTCCGACGAGAGATCGCCGCCGCCAGCGTCGCCTCCGTGAGGACATAGCGGTGCTCCGCCCAAGCCGGGCAGACCTCCACCGGGGTTTCTCTTGGCAATCCACACAGTGGTGACCCCCGGGCGTTCCCTCCCGCTTTATACTGAGTAGGCCCCCTTGGATATAACAAGATGCTGTGGCGCCTCTCTAGCTACTGAAACTGACCTCTAACGCGGTGAAAAAGGGTAGTCAATTTGACAAGGGAGGATTTTACTGCGTGGCTTGATTAACTCTAAATTATGACGTAGGCATCTGCTGAGAAGGGGTTTTGGGAATTCGACCTTTAAGGTGTGAAAAGGGGGGATTTAGTTTGTATGTAAAATAAAATCTTATTCCTCGAGTTAATAAACCTAAATCTAGGCATGAAAGTAAATTGTCTAATTTGAAATTTTTGGTTTTTTTAAACTACCCCGTAAAACGGGTTTTGGGGACATCCCCAAAACCCCTTTTACATGCGATCCGATTAACTCGAAACTCGGTATTTTATATAAACCTAATGCTCACAAAATATAGCCTTACATGTGTTTCGGTTTATTCAAATGTTACCCTTATGGGGCAAAAGGGGGTAATTAAGTTTTTAGGTATGGATTTTACTGCGCGTCATGATAAACTTTAAAGTAATTGAATAAAACATGATTTAATATTTTTCAAAAATGAACTCGTTTCGGGGTGAAAAGGGGGAGACAGTTTATATCAAAATTATGTTTCCTTTGATCAATAAACTTGAAAATTGACCCGGATATTTTCATAATAAATAAAACGGCCGTAAACAAAAATTTTCGAAAACAACCTTTTAAAGGGGGTGTTCAATTTTGTGGGGGAGAATAATTGAATGGAAAGATTTTAAGGCGCGGTTCGATGTACTAGAAACTCGGTATTTATATTTAAGATCGGAAATAAACGGAAATCTAAAAGAGGTATTCAATTTTAGAGGGGATGATTTTATGTTTTGGATTGGCGCAAAATGGCTGAACGGATTTAGATGAAATTTGGTAACATACATATAGTTTATAATCTGCATTAACACATACTACTACACGTACTTTTAATTCCGGTAGTACGTTCTCGTGACATTTTTTCCGACATCCACGCGGGCGAAGCCGCGGGCAGAAGCTAGTTAATTATATATTATTATAATACACTCAGTAGTGCCTGCCATTTGGACATGACTTACATCATCATTATTCCAGCCGAAAAACGTCCACTGCTGGACATAGGCCTCCCGCAATAGGGGTGGGGGGTGCCATAATCGCCACGCTTGGCAGGCGGGTTGGCGATTGCAGTATAGTGTTAAAATGCATAGAAAACGCTGCTGCTCATTCTCTAGTAAGTCCCTTAGTCGCCTTTTACGACACCCACGGGAAGAAATGGGGTGGTGCTATTCTTTACGTCCGGCACCACACGGTAACTAAAAACAATGCCTCCGTAACTAAAAACAAATAATCGACCGATTAATCAACTAGAATAGGTCTTTTAAAAAACAGTGTCACGACTTTCCCGCTCAATAACATTGGGTCAAGAAGGACGGCGCGCGGCCGCCATCTTATTTCTTAACCATGGCAACGAGATGTGGCCCATTAAGCGTGTTATTCCAGATTTATTAGCATCTAAATATATGCCATTAGCCATTGTTGGTATTGATTACCGAACTGTATAAATGTTTGCAAAGGGCCTTATTAGGAACGAAATAATAAGGATTGTATTGGACAAATAAATAATTTTGCTAGAAGTGGTTCATATTGATGGCTGGAGTGCCTGAAATTGTATTGTGTTTTATAGAGCCTAATATTTACTTAGCATTTAAAAAGTTATGATTTACTATATACTAATTTTTAAGTAGGTAAGTACTTGAATCTGGCTATGAGCAATTGAGCATTGTTCTCGAAAATAAGAGCCTTATTTCTCAAATAAACCAACAAAGAATGAATGCATTTCATTTCTATTGTTTTATACCAACTGTAGGCACCGCTGTTTTCCGTGTGGTATTGGAGGACGTAAAGAATAGCACCATCCTATTTCTTCCCGTAGGTATCGTAAAAGGTGACTAAGGCAAACTAGAGAATGGTAGCAGCGTTCTCTATGCATTTTAACTGCACCATACTGCGATCACTAACCCGGCCAAGCGTGGCGATTCCTCTCCTTCTGGGGAGGCCTATGTCCAGCCGTGAACATCTTTCGGCTGATATGATGAGAAACTGTAGGCAATTATTTACAAAGGGCGCAAAACTAAATTACATGAAGCGAATAATAGAAACGTCAAATAATATTAGACAATGCCTTTAAAATAATGGTCCAACTATTACGCCCGAACGTGACCAATTTCAAAAGCCAGGTATTGCACGTACCTATCTCTTATAGAATAGAATTTAGCTGCAATAAAATACTAGCGTTGACAGTTCTCTCTAGACCATTGTCTATGCTTTATTTATGACCTTACTGCGTGTGCAGTAGAGTATAATGCAGTGAGGTTTCGAAGAATAGAGTAGGCAAGGCAAATGGGAGGACATAAGATTAAGTACGATGCTTTACGATGCCAATATGAACATAATGATTAAACTGATGACTTATGTTCGTTTGCCTAATGCGAAGTGGGTTTATCGCTTTTATTGTGTAAGATGCTACAAATTAAAATATCAATCAACTCAGCCTATAGCAGCCCACTGCTGGACATAGGCCTCTCTCAGGCTGCGCCACAACACCCTGTCCTCCGCCTTCCGCATCCAGTCTGTCCCAGCCACCTTTTTAAGGTCGTCGGTACATCTAGCTGGGGGGCGCCCGACACTACGCTTGCCGATATGCGGTCTCCGCTCCAGAACTCGTCTGCTCCACCGGCCATCGTTCCTTCTACAAACATGGCCAGCCCACTGCCACTGCAGCTTGCTTACTCAACTTAAAATATAATTCGCTAAAAACGCTAATTCTTAATCGGTAACAAACCAGAAGAACTATGTACTACTTTATATAATTTAATAATACAATACTAATAATAATACAAATAAATAATAATAAAATATAATACTAAAAATACTAACTAAACTAAACTAATTATATATGATACAATTTTTTTTTTTTTACTATCCCTCATTGGTCTAGTGGTCGCAAGAGCTACTGCTGAGCATGAGGTTCTGGGTTCGATTCCCAGGTCGGGAAAAGTATTATTGGGTGTTTCCATCAGGAATTTCTAAGTAGCAGCCAGGAGTCTGGATTTGTGCCCGGTTGATAGCAATAAGGGGCGAGCCCCCGGTTACATGGTCCCATGTCCCATTAAACATAACTGGTGTAATGTGGGTGTATTATAGGCACACCGCTGCCTAACCCTTCGGAGAAATACAAGCGTGATGTTATGTTTTATGTTATGATTTCCAATCCAAATAATTTCAATTAAAATCAATATGAATCCAGCAACTGAAGGAACACGGTTGGGTTTTAGTCAGTAAAAGTCTGACGGGCTCCCGGGCCGCCGAGAGCGGGAGGAGTTATTTGGAGATTATATTCCCAACCAAAAAAAAACTCCGTAAAAAGTGAACTTAAAAAAAATTGGCCAAAAGATTTTTATAAATTTATCATTTCTCATTTAAATTACAACTAAACATATAATTTGTATATATTTTTGTAGTCACCTTTTCAATCCATCATTTTGATACCCCTCTCGATAGCCTTGGGAGACAGTTTTTTTTCGAAAACACACTTTTTGGCGCCAAAAAGCCGCTATTTTGTTTTTTTTTTAATTTTTATATGTCCAGTGTAAATCATTCATCTAAGTGGGTTATGCCATTTAGTAGTTACGAGGGAACATAGGGACGGACATACGTACATACAGGTCAAACACATAACCTTCCTTTTTTGGCTTCGCTGCAGTCGGGTAAAAATAGTAAAATGCACACGATTCGATCAGAGTAAATAAAGTTAGTAACGTGCATGTCTCAACGACACAGCCGACCACAGACTAAATAGTACTCAGCCAACTGAGTGAACTTACCAAAGTACTTACTTTGAATGAACTCGTGAACTACCTTTCTTTTCGCACCGTTGGATTTTTCAGAATTCGCAGTACATTTATTTTGAGTTCGTTGTTATAAATCGGTGTATTTCTTTTCATTCTCGGTATGTTTAATTTATTTGTAGTCATAATTGTTAAGCTATCATCTTAGTTTATTAAAAAAAAAACAATAATAATGTCATTTACTAGGCTGAGAATCACCACTTTTCGAACGTCAAAAATTACATAAGACAGCCCAAAAACGCCCACCCTTCACTACTTCCTAGTGCTGTAGCTGGGAAGAAGAACTGGCGCAACAAACTCCCCAGCAGCACAGCTGTCTGTTCAGTTAGAAAACTTGATTGTATACAACAGTATGTGAAATAATTTGCATTACGCAACACAAAACATTAAATTAAATTATTTGCCATAATTATGTTAGATAGCAAACGAGTGGCGTGCCACATACAAAAAAAAAAACGTCGAAAACTATACCCACTCAAGCAGAAATAAAAAATTCAAATTAAAAAAACGTAAGCAGAAATATAAAATTCAAATTAAAAAAACGTAAACAGAACATACCTAAATAAAAGCATTCAGACATAAAGGCTCTTACAAACACACGCGATATCGCGGGCGCGACATGCACCGACAAAGGAATTGTCTTTGTCGGTGCCTGTCGCGCCCGCGATATCGCGTGAGTGTGTAAGAGCGTTAATGCCGTGCCCGCTTACATAAAGCTATACGGTATCTAGCTGTCAGTCAGTTTCATAGTAATCTATTTATTTTTCGAATTAGTTGGTTAGTAATGTACTAAGCCATACGGCATCAATCACCACAAAACAACATTAAAAAAAAACACAACAGACAAACTCTCGAACAAACAAACCGCCAAGCCCCGTTCACATCGTGACAGTAGAAAGGCAGAAACCCATCCGTTCACATCACGACAGTAAAAAGTGAAGTGGCCTAAACAAACGTGTGCTAAAACCTCGCGGAAGGTAACTGTTGACTTTCAGGTTACGTCTGTTTGTAAAATATAATCTGTGAAGACGTGGAACGGTTTCAAGTCTAAAGATATTTGAGTGTTATTTTTAACGTTTAGTAAAGATTTTGTACTGTGATTTTAACTCACGAAGGCGGGTTGGTCTTGACTGTGAGTGTCTGATGTACGTTCACAGTTTCTTGTGCGTAAACTCGGGAACACTCATGCCAGTTTTTAGTAACACTATACTCCATTTGAAATAATATTAGAAATTTAAATAAATAAACCTTTTTTACAGCCCGTTCAACCGATTTTGACTTCCATTGCGTTGGTGGCATGAAAAATGGCTGCTGTAATAAACAGTTGGTATTGTAAACATGTTTTTGCTTTTATTGCCATCCTTATGGCTACGGAATAAAAGTCAAAATCGACGACATTTAAATTAATGCTTAAACAAAATCATGTTATTGGATTTTCAGTTTTCGGCGCTTAGCTGAGCGTTGAAAGTTCAACAACACGATTTTGTTTAGGGGTTTTCAACGCTCGGCTTAGCGCTGAAAGCTGAAAATTCAACAGCGGGCTTTTACATACATAGGCGATGATATTAATATAATGTTTTGTTTCAAGCTTTGTTTATAAATAGCAAAATATTAAATCGAACAGTTTCATCATGTAAGGTTATGCAATCAGTCCAATTAACACGGTACACGTTCGAAGCACTAATTAAAATCTATAGACAATGAACCGTGCGAACAACAAAATCATTAAGGCAAAATTGCAGTATTCTACTTTAGTATTCATGTTCGGTTTATTATCAAAAACCTCTGATTCGGGCTTAACGATTCAAAGCTATCCGAATAAACCGAAATTAAATGAATCTATTTTAATAAAAAAATCTCATAGAACATTTACTGATTTTAATTAATTTTCAATGTTTTTTATTAGTCAATAACTCGCTCGATATACAGAATGCGGGAGGACTCATTGCAGGCGGGGTAGTGACTAATGAAATTCATAAGTCGATAACGTGTTCGGTACACCGTCTGCGGGAAATCCCCGTAGCGGGCGTAGCGATCAATGAAATTCATCGATCGGTAAAAAGCATGCGGAGACTCACACCCAATTAAAATGAACGTTGAAAATAAGCCTTCAAAGCCACTGCTAAATGTGCGGTGCAGGTTCTCCGTATACTGCAATTGTTGCCTATCGACTAATGAAAACGGTTCCCCGAATGCGGGCCCTATGGCATGCTTTAAAGAAATCTCCAGCACCCCACATACCAGCCCTATCGATTAATGAAAACGGTTCCCTGCATGTAGGTCCATGGAATGCGTTACAGAAATCTCCCGCACCCCGCATACGACCAATGAAAATGAGTTTATTATGATGATTCTTTCTTTTCAATATCAATACTATACAAAATGACGATTTAAGTTTAAAAAAATACATTTTTTAATTCTCAATCGTCGATGTAGGTAATCATTAAGGTACTGTGACATACAGGTACAACGACATGTTAATACCGAGGCAATTCAGCTGTTAGACCAAACTAATATAGTGCGAAGACTAAAACGAACAAAACGTTTTGAGTTAGTGTAGTGACCAGACTCACATGAACAAAGTGTTTATATTATATTATTATATCAGACTCTAAGAAAGTGGAACGGACTTGAGTAAAGCACAATTAACAATATTCAAAGTTTTAAAATAATTATCACGTAAAAAATTTAATTAGATTAACATTTCTAATTAGTCTTAAAGGCTAGATTGTTATTAATTATTAAGAAACTGGTTCTTTTAAAAAAAAAAAATGGAGGTGTTTGGTATGTATAGTGATAGATATCATTAAATTAATACGTGAAGCGAAAACTATGTACCCCTGTTTACGAAAATTACGCGGACGGAAGAGTGCAGAAATCGAATATTTTTATATAAAAAAAAAACATTATATCAAATTCAAAGGTAAACAAAAAAACATTAGAAATCAATTAAATTAATAAAAAATATATTACACACACTACTATGGGTTTGACACAGTACCAGGGCCTCATGACTTGAAGATAGATAGGTGACAGAAGGGTCAGTTTGAGCATAGAATAAGTAAGTACTTTTTAATAGCATGGAATTAGTAAGTACTTTATAATAGCATGAAATTAGTGTACTCGTGGATTTAGTACCTAAATACTATATTGTTTAATTAATTGTAAGTAGAGAGGGTCCAATTTCGACCACTGGGCGACCAGTAGTTTTTATAAATAGTCACAATTACGATCCGATTTTAACCACTAATTTAAAATAAACGTTTAAAAAATGTAGGAACAAAATTATTTATTTATTCAAAGAGAAGCAGTTTCCCATTCTTCTAATAGTTTTTTCCTCATTTTCTAAGAACAAAAGAACATAAAAGATAATCGATAACGGATAGTTTTCATCAAAACGTAGGAATTCTTCCCGTAGGTAAAACTATAAATAACTATTTAAAAAACAATAACTCTATTGAATCAAACTGTTAACAGACAATCAATGCTGTTAAACTGCCAATGTTTATAAAAACTATGTTACTAGTTGAAAAATGTATTTATTACCATTACCTTGTACATGTACGGACAGCATAGACCGAAGTTTTCAAACTTATTGTAGGTTAGATTAGAAAATATGAACGATGTGGTCTCTTATAATTGGAAACGCAAATACTTGTCACGATTCTCGTTGCATGGAATTGTGTAGCTGCTGTTGGATCAAAATGCAAAAAAAAAACATTTTGTGAAGATTTTCTTACGAAACAAATACGATAAACTGTTTTAATTTTTATTATTCCACAATCATATTGTCGTAACTCATCATAAAAATTAAAAGAGAACTATTTTTTTTTTTACGACAACACACACACAATACTCACATAATGACGCCACGGTTGGCGCAGTGGTTAAGCGATCGACTGCTGAGCTGCGTGTCGCGGGTTCGATTCCCGCATGGAACAAATATTTGTATGACCTACTGGTAGTTGTTCCGGGTCTGGCTGTTTGTGTACGTGAGTTTTAAATGTTTTTAAACGTACCTACGATACAGGAGAAATTCCTAATGTGCAGCAACATTTAAAAAAAAAATCACATATAATCTGGCAGTTTTATTATTAACATTAAAATGCATAATCATATACAGGATGGTTGGTGTTTGAGATGGAGCAGTAAGGGCAGCTATCTTTACCGGTGTTACTACAGAATAACAGACCGTCCTTAACTTTTTGAAAATTTTTTATCTGCGTTCACAGATTTTGACAAAAATGTACAATCAGCAGGAAAATGGGCAATTTTCCCAAAAACTTATTTTAATGCCAATCGATCCTCTTGCTTTTAAGGATTAAAAACCTCTATTGGACCAATTGAGGTTTGACTACTAGAAAAGTCATAAATCGCAAAAAACTTTTCCCATACTATTGTTTGTCGAGTCGTTGAGCTGCACGATTACTGACAAATGCTTGCACTGATTGAACAGGTCCACTCAAATTTGTGTGGTTCTCTCATCAAAAGACATTTTCAGACACGGATCTACATGGTCCTCTCATGATTTGACCAAGATTATATCTGGACTTAAAATAGACTTTGACCCATGAGTTTATTTCGCCATTACTTCTCAGGGGTAATCAGATAGGAAATGACGACTACATCTAGCTTTTTTTTATTTTTTAATATGACGTGTAAAAGTGATTCCGATATCCTATTTACAAAATAAACAATTTCATTTAATTTAATTTTACTAAATTAAACGACTAAGTACTAACCACACAGATAAATACAAAAACAAAAGGATACAGACGTCAAACTGCTACTAATCTCTTACACATATAATCATCATGACATTTAAATAAACAGTAACGTGTTCTGCTCACCGTACTAAAGTATTTCACAGCAATTATAAATACTAAAACATAACTAGTGTTACTATTATTCATTCTTTCTCGAAACATTATTTCCTGTATTTTTTTGTCATGTATTTTCGCGTAGATACTGAAAACCTTAAGTATGTTACCCAGTTAATGGGTTATGGAGGTTACACTCCATGTAAAGTACTGGTATTCAACTTTATCCGGTTAGACTGGAAGCGGACCTCAAAATGGTTGAGAAAAGGCTAGGTAGATTGTTTGTTTCGCGTCGACACTGAACTCTAGGATAAAAAACAATGTCTATCTAGATTCTAGAGTATAGACCAATCTAGAGGACAGATAGCCTGATCGATCTAGCCGTATCAATCGTGGCTCCAAACCACTATCGGTCTGAAATATTGGCTACTTTGTTACTGATGTGTTGTATCGTTTTATTATAAGTATCGTTTCGTTGTTTGTTTGAGTCTTTTAGATGAATAGCTTCTACCGCGTCTTCGTCAGCGTGAAATTTCTTCTTTTAACATTAACTATATCCTATAGCTTTTTTTTGTGTGGGAAATTATCAAATAACTTTTCCCGCTCTGGGTGGAGCGGGATGGGGGCGTGTCAGACTTTTACTGACTAAAACCCGCCCGTATTCCTTCAGATGCCTATGTGGTCACGATATCCCTTTCGGACAAACTGGCAACCCTGGCAGGCATTGGCCCTATCGGACCCCGTCAGTTGGTGCTGACATCTCTTCAAGGCGTGCGTGGAACACAACGCCCCGTCGTCCCGGGCCTGGTCCTTATCGGACGGCAAGCTACCCATCGCTCACCACGCAAGCCGGTAGGGCCTAATTTTTCCTTTACTTGTGCTGAGAGACCTTGCTTCTTGCCAAACTTCATGATTCTAGGTCAACGGGAAGTACCCTATAGGTTTTGATTTATGTGCGAGATATTCGCATTTTTTTTTATACGGTAGAACTACAAATTTACAATTTTAGAACTTTTTCCTGTACTTGTGCTGTAAGACTTTGCTTCTTGCCAAACTTCATGATTCTAAGTGTTTTGATTTATTTGCGAGTATCGAAATATGACCCAATAATGTCGCTTATATCGTCGTATTTTTTTATTGCGTTGACTTGGAAGCTTGATTTTTTTAGAGCTTCAAGGGACTATAGACTTACGTATTTAATATTAATTTCAAATTGATACCTTTACGCGTTCCTGAGAAAAAGGGTCTTGACAGACTGACAGTCAGACAGACGGACAACGAAGTGATCCTATAAGAGTTCTGGTTTTTCCTTTTGAGGTACGGAACCCTAAAAAGGACGGAATGTCAGATTGCCACTGTCAGATTGTCGCCTGACCATACTCTTAGCTCAACCCCCACTTAAATCACTATCTAAAGTTTACAGTAGGGTCTCGCTAGACCGAACCCTGCTCCACTGTTGTCTAACAAGATTCCTACCAACCCGCCTACCCACGGGAACAAGCAGAGACGTACCTATTCCCTGCCAATAACACAGTATTCTTATTTATGTACAGATTCAAGTCTCGATTCTTTAAATAGATTTTCTCTTGCTACTGGGAATAAAAAAGAACTAGAGTACGTGTTTATTCTTTGTACCTTTAATTTGGTTCCTTTTGTGTTGACTGGCGAGACTATATACAATATTAGTTTTAGTATATGCAAACCCGAAACACGTGTCTAGTATTTTTATGCAAATAATCTATTTTCAAAGTTATAAGGTTGTTATGTTACCGGATTGTCCGTACAAAAACATGCTAACGGCGCCCCCGTGCCTCCAGTGTCGTCTTGCGCTCATTGATTATAATTTGGCAGTAGAATAGAATATAATAGAATAGAATAGAATATATTTTATTGTAAAACATGAGTATACATCATAACATGTGCAAGGTCTTATAATAATAGATCTGCATGTTTTGCCATTAATGGCGTACAAAAACAACATATTTGGTTTAAAATAACCACAAAAAATTTGAGTGTAACTAACAAAATATTTTTTTTTTTTTTTGTAATACTACTTAAAAAAGAAGAAAATGTACAGATTAGGTTTTATACATTTGAGATTCAAATTGTAAAAATGTCGTAATTGCAGAAAAATACAATTAATTAATTGCGTTCGTTTAAGAAATCCGATAAGGTATAATAGCATTTATTTACAAGATATTTTTTTAAATGTATTTTAAATAGAGCAGTAGGCATTTGTCTAATAGGTTTTGGGATTTTATTGTATATGATTGGCGCTAAACAAAAAATACTTTTTCGCATCAATGCCGTGGTTGACCTTGGTACACATAATCTATTATTATCCCGTCGATTACGAATAGATATGTCTGATAGTTTCTTGAATAGCTTGGGATTTGTTTGTACAAAGTTTGCTTTTTCATAAATAAATAAGGACGGCAGGCTTAAAATTTTATACTTTATAAAATACTGTTTGCAACTATCAATTATTTTCAAACCAAACATAGCCCTAATACATCTTTTTTGTGACCTAAAAATAATTTCTCTATTTGTACAGTTTCCCCAAAATAAAACTCCAAACCTCAATATCGAGCCGACTATACCATGGTAGGCAGTTATAAGGGCATTGGTACTTATGATAGGTTTTAGTTTATAGAGAGCATAGGCGGAAGAACATATTTTTTTATTTAATTCCTCTGTGTGTGCCCTCCAGTACAGACGATTGTCAATGATTAGGCCCAAAAATTTAGCTGTATCCACCTTTTTAATAACGGTTGATTTGTATTGAACATTAACATTTGGTGCTTCTAAACGTTGACTGAAGAACATAATTTTTGTTTTCTCCAGGTTGATCTTAAAATTATTGTTATCTAACCAGTTAATTATTGAGTTGATTGTATTATTAATTTCCGGTTCAAACGTATCTTTATTTATGCAATCAATAGTAACTGTACTGTCATCAGCAAAAAGTGATACTGGATATTTAGTTACTAGTGGCAAGTCATTTATATAGATTATGAATAATAAAGGACCCAATACGCTCCCTTGTGGGACTCCATATTTAACTTTACGTTTTTTAGATGAATAAGTTTCTTCTTTTTTGGTATTAATGTTCACTTTAGATATTTCTGTATACTGTTTACGATCTTTTAGATATGATTCTATGAGATTTTATATATTGCCTCTAATGCCATAAACTTCTAGTTTACAAAGGAGAATGTCATGATTAACATAATCGAAAGCCTGGGTCATGTCACAGTAAATGTTATATACAAATTTATGAATACCTGGAAAAATTTAACATTCTTTCGGAAAAGCAGAAAGGTTTCCGCAAAAATAAAAATAACGTGATTTTAAAAATCGTTATTTATAAAATCAAAAACAGCCATGTTTATCGTTTTATTTTTGCGGAAACCTTTCTGCTTTTCCGAAAGAATATTATTTTTTTCCAGGTATTCATAAATTTGATTATATATGTACTTTTCAAAAATTTTCGAAATTATAGAAATAAGTGCAATTGGTCTGTAACAGTTCATATTCCGCTTGTTGTCTTTTTTGAAGATGGGTTAAATGATAAAAGTTTTGAGACTTTCCGGGTATGAGCCAGTGATAATACACATGTTAATAATATGGCTTAGGTGGTCACAGATATAATAAGCGATATACTTAAGGACTTTAGTAGAGATCCCATCATATCCAACACTTGTAGTCTTTTTAAGCGATTTTATAATTTGAAGTATGTCATATGGAGTACTCATATGGAGTGCCATGAACATAGATTGGCTCGACTTAGGAATATTTACAGTTACATTCTTACCAGCGTCTGGTATTGGTTCTATCTTTTCTATAAAGAAATCGTTAAAGGCATTCGCAAGTTCGTATGGCTTGTGATTTGTTTCTATGGAAGTGATACTATCCTTTGGTAAATTCAGTTTAGATTTATTTATGATCGCCCATGTGGCTTTAGATTTATTTAAAGATGATTTTATTTTGTGATTATTTTGTGCACGTTGCTTTAAATTAATTATGTTTTTACATAGTTTAGAGTATTTTTTAAATTTAGTTTTATTTACTTCATTACGATTTAGCCTATAGTTCCACATAAGCCCTCTCTATTTTTTACTACAGATTTTAATGCCTCGTGATACCCACCTAGGTTTTAGTTTGGTTCTTATTGTAACGTTTTGGAAAGGAAAGCATAAGTGATACAGCATCATGAAAGATTTCGGAAAAAGAAAAAAGTTTTATATAATTTTTGAATATTTGCATATTTAATTTACCATAATCTCGTCTATTTGTTCGCCAATAATTTTTTTTTTTTTTTTACTAACCGGTAATTTTAGTACTTGCGCTGTGTGGTCTGACAGGCCGAAGTAGTAGTAGGTACCTAACCGTACAGCGATTGTGTTGTAAGTAATTAAATGGTGATAACATTTTCAATCACACTTAAATATTTTTGGGACAAAATATGACATGGTGTAAAAATTATTGAAATTGATTCAGTTCCTTATTCTGAACAAACTATATTCAGGTTTCGCATATTATACTAAAAATAATGTTGTATATACCCCGTGGCATTTTAATCGTTTTACAACGGCAGCCCACTTCATGTATCCAATAGCTATTAATCATTCATGAAAGTAAAAGAAATATTGATTAACATTTAGCATAATCAGCCTATGATGTTCCCACTACTGGGACACAGGCCTCCTCTCTGTGTGAGGGACATTATTGTACTACAGTGTTATTATTCACAATTGAATAATAAAAAAAAATATATGGCATGGCGTAGTTGGAAAGTCCCTGTTACGAGCGTGGTGCGAGCCTTGCGTTCCAAGGGCAGCGCGGAATGAAGTGCAAGGCTCGCACCGCACTTATAACAGTGTGTTTCAAACTACATCATGCGTCATCACATCACACTATAATCACATCATCATCATCACACTAATATTATAAAGGCGAAAGTTTGTGAGTGTGTGTGTATGTTTGTTACTTCTTCACGCTCAAACGGCTGGACCAATTTTGATAAAAGTATGTATGGAGGTAGCTGACACCCTGGATTAAGACATAGGCTACTTTTATCCCGATATTCCCACGGGATCGAGACTTACGCGGGTGAAACCGCGAGGAGCAGCTAGTAATGAATGAAAAAAAGAAAACATTCAAATGTTAATAAATATTTTTTTTACTTTCATGAATGATTAGTAGTCATTGGATACATGAAGTGGGCTGCCGTTGTAAGACGATTTAAATGCCACGGTGTAAATCCGATGCTGTTATTTACGAGATTTTAAGATGTCTTTAAGTACCTTAGGTAGGGATTGGGATTACCTACTCCCCTACCTAATGGATTGAATACACATGTGGGCTTGTGGCTAAGTAATAAAAACCGCACGGGTCGATCAATCAGTTTAAGCTACGCTGGGTACGGTTGGTCCGTGGATGGGTGACCATCTTTACATACCAAGAACCCTCCGAGCCTCGGAAAGCACGTTAAGCCGTTGGTCCCGGCTGTCGTTCGTGGATCTTTGACAGTCG
Organism: Tiliacea citrago; assembly: GCA_963921375.1. Taxonomy (NCBI): domain Eukaryota; kingdom Metazoa; phylum Arthropoda; class Insecta; order Lepidoptera; family Noctuidae; genus Tiliacea; species Tiliacea citrago. Next base: position 20,746,035 of record OY992797.1, on the reverse strand, counting down.
TTACAGGTCATCAGAAGCCCGAAAGTCTGACAACCAGTCTTACCAAGGGGTACCGTGTTACGCAGTTACTAGGTTGTGGAGGTCACTACTAGTACTAGGCAGTCGCTACATGTAAAATACTGGTACTAGAAGAGACTCTCTTTTATTCAACTGCATCTGGTTAGACTGGAAGCGACGCCCACATAGTTGGGACTTCGTCCATTCACCCGGCCCGCAGCAGGCGCACTGGGCGTCGGGAGAGGGCAGATAATGCCCTTATCTGGCCCCGCTAAATGGATCCAGGGACGGCGGACTCCTATCACACTGGACCCAATGTGGCGGCGCGTAGTGTTCCACGCGCGCCCCTTTCAGACGTCGTGAGGGGGTCCAACACCTCACCCCCCGCAAATTCCAGGTGCACCCGCCCCAGGGTGGAGGACATTCATGAGGATTTTCCAACCCAGCAACAAAAAAAAAAAAGGATAGGCAGATGATGATGAGTCACGTCCCCTATTATATTTAACTTAAAGTAAACTTAACTGTCAAAATGTGGGTACTATGTACTTACTATAAAGCTACCATTTACTGGGTACGTCTTTCATTGACTTGAATGTGCCCCGAGTCTGGGCGTACGTCACTAATGTCACATGTCTGAACCTATATCTTATTTAATGTTATCCTGCATGCATTTTTATTCTTGTATGTGTACACATGTTTAAGCAAATAAATACATCTTTATCTTTATCTTAATGTCTCGCTGATGGTGGCACGTGTGTTGGATCATTTAGCTCTCTTCAAAATGGTTGGGCTGAATGGTGCTGATGCGTCATGTTCGTAAACGGGCGCTGTCAGTAGGGACTGGTCATCTCTTAGCTGCCACCGCTTATTTTAATTTAATTTAATTTTAGAGTTGTTTTTTTTATCTTTATATTACGGACGCTTTTGACGTTTTGCGTCGTTTTCACATATGTATAATTTCAACATGAATGATGTAACACATATTTTGTATCCATAATTATGTTATTTAAAAGAGTGTCTGTGGAGTTTCTTGACCGTTCTTCTCCATAGGTACCTACTACGCTTTGGAATGGGCAACTAGCTTCATCCCTCGGACTGACCGACCCCTTGACAATTTAAAAGTGCCTGTAATTGAATTATTTGAAATAAATGCTTTGAGTTTTGAGTTTTGGGTTTACTATTGGTCACTTCTACTACTATTGTCGACACGGTTGGCACAGTGGTTAAGCGATTGACTGCTGCGCTGCGTATCGCGGGTTCGATTCCCGCACGGAACAAATATTTGTATGACCTACAAGTAGTTGTTCCGGGTCTGGCTGTTGGTGTATGTGAGTTTAAATGTTTGTAAATGCACCCACGATACAGGAGAAATTTCTAGTGTGGGGCAATGTTTAAAAAAAAACAAAAAAAAACTTCTACCTACCTGTAAAACAGGCGTCCAGTTATGATAATATGATGTTAGTCACGTGCATTTATTATCCCAAGATAGATACTTTCACTTATCATTTATCCCAAGATAGATACTTTCACGCGTAGATAAATTCAATAACGATTTTCACTTATTGAGATTATGATACTACCCTCAGATTCACTCTATTAAATAATAGCTTTTACTCATCGATCACTAATTATTACTGATCGATGCATTAACTATAAATCAAGCAACTGAGTCTACATAACATACGATTCGCAGGACCAAAAAATTAAATCTGATTAAGCTTCGAAAATCTCAATAAATCACGCCTGTTAATTAAAAGTTAAAGGTACGTCTCTTTGTCTCACTTACGAATTTAAAAAGTTCTTCGTAAATTCGAAACAACGATCACCAATTGACATGAAAAATTCAACCAATTCTTAAAAGGAATTTTATCCTTTTCACCCTAAAGCTTTTAACTAAGTATTTAAAATTCCAGACGGGCGCCGAACCGAGTTAAAATATTATACATACCGAAGGCACATTCCAATAAGTTGTTGCAACACAAATTGTTCCCATAAATCTTGTGCAGGAAGCATTCGTTTCTGCAAACACTACGGAATGTTGTAAACGACGCGATACATCCTGAGATTTTCAAACTGGCGAAGTTTGAATTTCCTTTTAAAATATAGTGTTCTTCACGTAGGTATTTTAAAAGGTGCCTACATTTTAATTGTTGAAATGGCTAATTATTCTTAATTCATTTATTTCAGATAATTATCAAATCAAATCATATATTTCAGATAAATATCCGTAAGTAAATTTTACACGTCATGTCATAATTATATAAAATAAAATAAAGTAATCCGTAAAATACATTTAGTTAAATTAAAATCAATTGGTACACATACACTAACACTACATCAAATTAAATTAAAGTCAATTTACAGAATACTAACATTACATAAAATTAAATTAAAGTCAATTTACAGAATACTAACATTACATAAAATTCAATAATTTACAAAAAAAAAACCAAATTGTGTTAGCTTAAGTCGTAAATAATGTGTTAGTGAACGCCCAAAACAATGCGCATCCATTTGTATTTTTTTTTTATAATGACCTACAGCACTAAGCGTACATCAAGTAAATCCTGTCCATCTACCTCGACCAGGTAGATGGACAGGATTAACTTGATGTCGATGAATATGTCTACTTGGCCCAGTTAGTTTCTTTCGAAAACAGGCAGAATAAAGTCGGTAAAAAGGAAATCGATCGCCGAATTGAAAACGATCGGAAAAGCTACTGGTCCATTAAGATACTAATGAAGGGTGATCTGCCGATCTCCCTGAAGCGGAAATTCATCGACATGTGTATCCTGCCTAGAGTTGTGAATAAACCGTTTGAACCAAAATCCGTGGTTTAAAACCCGTTTTTTGTTTTAAACGGTTTAAAATCATACCACGTGGGCCGGAAGTACATTAATTTCGTATTACTTTAAAATTAAGGTAAAATATAATAGTTTACCATACTTAATGAAAACAATCTTGATAAGCGTATTTATTAAAATATACATTTTAAAAATATGTTGTAGCAAAGTCATCAAAAAAAAAATAGTCTGATTAAGTTCTTACTATAATTTATAGACGTTTATAAACAAATCAAGATTACCTATTTCTAAAAATAGCGGTGTATATTATACTTGCTTCTGCCCGTGATTTCGTTCGCGTGTTTCTTGTTCTCCCGACCCACTGCGTCGCGTTGCATCGCCCGTGCTATTACTTCGTTTTTGCTAAGCGTTCTTTCTAACTTTTTTTTCTTTTTGCTCGGCTCCTAACGGTCGCAGCGTGGTGTTAAATAGCCTTTTTTTTTGTTGCTGGCGTGGAAAGTCCTCATGGATGTCCTCCGCTAAAAACCAAGTCTAGTGCACCCCCTGAATTCACTCAGGAAGCTGAAGTTGTACAATTGAATCAATAATTGGTAAAATTGAAAAAAGAAAATTCGAAAAAATAAATATGACTTCACCATAATAGGTAATGCGTTACACTTGTAACAGAGCAGGATAGCAAACAAAACGACAAAAATAAAAATGGCTTTCAAGCGAAATAGCTTTATAATGATGATGAGAGAACATTATTTTTATTAAAGGTGGTTTTCTTTTTGAGTTGTTTGCCGAATGTAATGTTGTTATTATTCTTGGATATTAAAATTACAACTCATTGAATATGGCGATAGCGGCCATACGTCAGCGCGTGATGGAACGATGCAATACGAACATAATTCGGTGAATTAACTTGTAATGAGTTCATCATCTGCCTAGCTGTTTCCCAACTATGTTGGAGTCAGCTTCCAGTCTAACCGGCTGCAGCTAAATACCAGTATTTTACATGGAGCGACTGCCTTTCGGCCGGACCTCCACAACGCAGTTACTGGGTAACACGATACCCCGTGGTAAGACTGGATTTTCAGACTTTGGGGCTTCTGTCTACCCGTAACGACTGTCAAATATCTACAAATGACAGCCAAGACCAACGGCTTGACGTGCTGTCCCAAGCTCGGAGGGGTCTTGGTATGTAATGGATGGTCGCCCATCCACGGACTGACCTCAGCAAGCATTGCTTAACCTTGAAGATAGACCTTTACGGCTGTTATAATTAACTCACGAGCCCTCTCTGATCCCTCTGAGATTTGTGATGAGTTGTGGCCTTGTAAATACAGTCAACATGAGATGTACAATAGGCACAGTTCAGCTACCAAATTGTGAACCTTCCATGAAACATGATAAAAGTAAATAAACTGTCGAAAATTGTATTAGTTTGCAACAAATTACCTTCAAGACTTTGTTTGGCAACCTGTGGCGCGTTCCCAAATGAGTTACCAAACAAACTTGGTTCCCTCATGCGGAATCCCGTAATATTTCACTAAGTTTTCAGCTTACAGATTATTATATTGGAATCCATTTACAGGTTGAGTTCGAACAATCTTTTCTTTAATAAATACATAAATAGCATAATATAACATCACGCCTATAATCGCCGAAGGGGTAGGCAGAGGTGTACCTATAGTACACCCACATTTCGCCAGTTATAATAATATTAATAAATAAATCCATTTATTTTCAGGTAACACAGGCCCATAGATAAATACCCTAACCTATGGAGTCATTTTAATAGGTAACATTTGACAATTCACCAAAATTCAACAACGTAACCTTGTAAAGCTTGTAACGGCGGGCATCAAATAATATTTTTTTTCGTTTTGTTAGAACTGCACAATTTTTTCAATTACGATTACATAATATTTATTGTAATAATGACCGATACGAGTAATTTTACGATTTGCTTTCACTAAACTGACAGACGTCAATTGTTACCTATTAAAATGACTCCATATTAAACATACATATTGTTATTGTAAAAAAATCTTGTGTTAATAAAAATACTTAAAACTATGTTAGTAGCAGTTTACTTTGCAATAGCTTGACTATGTGTTGTGCTATGGTACTTCTTGTACATGGAAGTGATATGGAATTCCACGTCCTGCGACGTTATGTTTATGTCCCATGTAATAGGGGGCGAGCCTATTGCCATCACTGAGAAATTCCCAATAACACTTTGCCCGACCTGGGACTCGAACCCAGAACCTCATGCTCAACAGTAACGCTTGTGGCCACTAGACGAACGAGGTAGTCTAAAAAAGTCTAGGATAAATAAACAGAATTCTCGTAAAAGGCTCAGTTCCTAGAAATGTAGTCCTATCGTGTATATTCATTTAATGAATTTTAGCCAAAGTTTCGATTCCTAGAAATGGGGTTCTGTCGCTACAGTACACCTGTACCAATGTTTATTTTTCATGATCGGTGATGAGGTACCTCTAAACAGCTATCTTTATCAGACTTGTTTATCTAGGTAAAACTTCACAAAATACCAAACGGTCCAACGATAGTTACGAAAATTGATTAAGACAATAAAAGTACCGACAGATAAGTACAGACAGGTGCGACTCGATTCTGGTAGAACAACTTCCATGAAGTGTTCATAGAAATTGTTCTACTGGTCTACTGCTGAGCACGAGGTCCTAGGTTCGATTTCGAGATTAGGCAAAATATTATTGAGTTTTTCTATCAGGAATTTCTCGGCACTAGCAGCCGGAAGTCTGGATTTGTGCCAGGTCTATGGCAATAGTCTCGCCCCCTATTACATGGGACATAAACATGACTGGCGAAATGTGAGTGTCTCTGTTAAGGTAAACCTCTGCCATAACCTACGGGGAAAGCAGGCGTAATGTTATGAAATGTAACATTAAGCTATTTAGTAAACGTGACCTGAGTGAAACATGAAATATACAACATAAACTCGTGGAAAATGACGTCAAACTTTATATAATAAATCGCTAACGAATATACCCTGTATTTATTCCGGTCCAATCCCACTAATTAATAAATACTCGGTACTTGAGCGGGCAGTTATTTACCCGTTACAATGTTAGACGCGTCATGCTTGCAGGCGTGTTATGGTTACATTCTATTATAATTATGTATAGGTAGACCTGGGCCCCGCGGTTTCACCCGCATAAGTCTCGATGACGTGGGAATATCGGGATAAAAACTAACTTATGTCCTAACACAGGTTATTTTCTACCCATGTGCCAAATCACATCTAAAACCGTTTTGCCGTTATAGCGTAATGGCGTAAGAAACATACAAAAAATCAAATATTTTTTCTAAAAAAGTTATTATAACTTATAGGTAATATTGTGTCATTCAAAATTATTTAAAACTAGTTGTTGCCCGCGACTTTGTCTGTGGTTTAGGATGAAAATTTGCCTATGTCCTTGTCATGATCAATCAAACAAACTCTCTATCGCATTTGTAATATTACCTAGTTAGGATCCTAAATAATATTAACGAACATGTTGGAATGTTTCAAACTAAAATTGTGCTTGTTATTTAGATTCTAGTCAAGTTCGATTGATTTATTAATCGGAGTGGGTTTAATAATAGTAGTTTTACTGTGTGAAATATTTTTTTCAATGCAGTACCTACGTAATATCAGTATTATCAATATTGTTAGCACTCTTCCCCATTCAAGCTTTCAAATAAACGTTTCTACAGCCAAAACAGAAGACGCAGGAATATAATGATAACCCCTGAAATTAATGATACTTTCAACGGTTACCATTCCAGTACTACTTTCCAAAATCTACAATATCCAATGAGGTATTAATAGTAATTTTATCCTCATTAAGTGAGACTCAATGTTTGATCGTTGGCCCCATAATTCGGGTCTTAGGACCAAATGGGAACTATTGGAAAATTCGATATCTATTTCTGACAAAATAAACCACGTTTTATTCAGTTGTCGTGTGAGATTTTCCTGGAATTCGTAGGATGAAAGGACTATTTTCACTGGGTGCAGCACAAATATATTATTGTGTAGTTTTCCTTTAATTTCAGATTAAACTGGGTTATACAATAGCGTATTCGACTTTTCGGTTTTGTGAGTAGCACATTGAAAAGCGGCTTCTAGGAAGAAGTGACAATGAGCCATTGGGTCTAGAATTATAAACAAATATATGAGAGTCTGAGCAGCCTGCTGTGTTCTCTTTTGAACTAATAACAATGCTGCAAATATATAGAAGATTTAAAAGAAGAAGTTGAGAGGAGTTTAGATTTATAAGATTTATTTTTGTCATTTTAAAACTTTTTTTTTGCCATAATTAGGGGGCATCGAGCTATAAACGATGTCCTTTTCGAATTATTTTATGGTGACGATACAATTGTTACCCAACTTATAAATGATTAGGTAAACTATACTCCATTAATATATAAATAACGGCAAAATAACAAAAATGATTGTGTAATATTGTCGAAATTAAAAGTAATTATTAGAAATTAATGCACTTCAAGCGTTATTTTTGTAATGAAAATAAATTACATTTGTATTTATCGTGAAATAACGGAATTTATTATACGTTTATATTGAAATAACGAGAGGGTGATAATCGTTATTTATCTAATGTTATAATAAATAAAATATTTATAACATCAACGTAATGAAACAAAAGCACATACGTACGATTACATCCACAAAAACAAAACACAATCAGCGCTACCAATATTGAGCTATCCATCGGTTTGATAAATGACGTCACGCAAAAAATAAATGCCAGCGCATTCATCGTCACGCCTACGTTATGGCTGTGTCAATAATGTGAATCAATGTACCCGAGCTTGTTTACATTGTCCCACGTCAAATTGTGTAAACTTCCACCCTACCATTATAGCTTGAAACACGGCAATCGAAGGAACTAAATTTGACATTTAAAATTTGACGTTTTCTGACAGATTTCTTCACAAGCGGCGCCGTAATGATGGGTCAGGATATATTGGTATCGTTGTACGTTAATGGTGAGCCTTGAGCCCATCACATTATTATTTCTCTGCTCTCTTCAACTGACGGAAAGGGAAAAGAACGGAAAAGACGGAAAAGGTTTTCGGAGACGTAATTTGACACTTTTGGCAAGTATGGGAAATAGATTTATGGGTCATGTTTCTGTGATATAAATAAGCGGTTTTTATGGTTCCGTAGTCAACAAAACACCCGTATAGTTTCGTCATGTCCGTCTGTCTTTCTGTTCCCTGCTTAGCTCAGGGACTCTTAGTACTAGAAAGCTGTAATTTGGCATGGGTACGCCGACAAAATGGTAAATAAAATCTTGCAAAACCCATTTTTTTAGGGTACCTTTCTTGTACGTAAAGTAGGGATGATATTTTTTGTTCTCGTTCGTCCCATATTGCGGGTCTGTGAAAACTATTTTTCGGTTCTGGAATCCGTTTGCGTAATATTAAGCTTTAAAATGCAAATTTTTGTTACAGTCACGTCCCCCGAAAACCTATCACAGCAAGTAGGGTTTAGAAGTTAACAAGTACCTAAATAGTCGACCAACTTACATTTGCAGTTGGAGAATTGACCGTGATGTATATCGATGTATGGGAGAACATGTTTTGGTACCTACAATGTTAAGTTTGCTTTTGGCATAAATTCACCCCAACTACAGAACCCTTCATTGTGCGTGGTCCTCTTGGCCGGTTGTTTTATATTCTGAACGTAAGTAGTATCGGAAAACAATGTATAACTTTTGACAAGTTTTAAACAATATACATATATACCGAATGAACCGTTTTTGTTTTGTAAGGTTGTAGGCTGCTTGATGTCGAAAACGTAAATGAGTTTTGATTTTGCTTACAATACATTTTACAATAACAACGTGACAATTTATGAGATAGGTAGGTATGTCTTTGGGGTTGGGTTTTGAAGTACCTATCTGAAATTCAGAAAACGGATGCTTGTTAACATGATTAGCTAGCATAGGTGACTAGCATTACGTAACAGTTAGGAATAACAATGTTCTTTAATTTTGATGTGGAAATAAAATCTTCATCTACCTCACCTTTTCCCAACGTTGGGGTCGGCTTCCAGTCTAACCAGATACTGGTAAATACCAGTATTTAACATAGAGCAACTGATCTGACCTCCACAACCACAACCCAGTAACTGGGTAATACGAAACCCCTTGGTAAGACTGGTTATCAGACATCTGACGACCTGTAACGACTGTCTAAGATCCACGAATGACAGCCGGCACCGACAGCTTAACGAGCTTTCCGGATTCCGAGACACGGAGGAGACCCATCGACCCATCGAGACAGGATGGTCACCCATTCACGGACCCACCCTGGAAAGCGTAGCTTAACCTGATGGATCGACCCATGCGGCTGTTATTACTCACGAGCTAAAGTTTGAAAAAAATCTACTTTAGAAAACAGGATCTAAAATAGCTTAAACACTTGAGGCATAAATTCTCATTTATTTTAGAGCCGGCTCAACTGTGATTTTAATTTTAAATTCCTCATAACTCGCCTTGTTTGTAAGCACATCTTAAATTGAAACAGATGTTTTAGTAATTAGTTTTTCTTTAGGGGACCATGCACGTTTTTCTCCGCTATTAACATGAATATTATGTATACAAGTTGGGTCTTAAATGATAGGGTTACATGTTGAAAACTAATAAGGTATACAAGGAGTAGCGATTTGTCAAAGTAATCTAATTTAGATAAACTCTGTTTTAGTTTATAATCATTTTCATAATCATTTATTTGTTTTGAATATAATATTATGGTCTTAAGTTTATTCAATGGTCTCATTACATCATCACATTTTTTTTTTTTTGGGTGGGAAATTATCAAATAACTTCTCCCGCTCTGGGCGGAGCAGGAGGGCGTGTCAGAGTTTTACTGACTAAAACTAAAATCCACCCGTGTTCCTTCATTTGCCTGTGTGCCAGGGCTACGATATCCCTTTCAGACAAACACGCAACCCTGGCAGGCATTGGCCCTAATGGACCCCGTCAATTCGTGCTGACGTCTCTTTGAGGCGCGCGTGGAACACAACGCGCCGTCGACCCGGGCCTGGTCCCTATCGGACGGCACGCTACCCATCGCTCACCGTCCGCAGGCCCGCGCCTACGGTGGCCGGAAATCGGCTTGCGACATCATCACAGAATGGTATTTTTCTTTTAACATTGCTTTTCTTGCCAACTGATTGAATTCCAATTCTGAATTTTGCTGAAACTGACGAGGTATTTACTGCCACAAATAAACCTTTATTTAATATTCACAATACAAATAAGCTCCGAAACTAATCATAATCCTCATTATTTCAGCCGAAAGACTTCCACTGCTGGCCATAGGCCTCTTTCAAGAGGGGGTTGCCATTATCGCCACGCTTGGCAGACGGGTTGGGGATCGCAGCATGGTGTTAAAATGCATAGAGAACGCTGCTGCCCATTCTCTAGTAAGCCCCTTAGTCGCCTTTTACGACACCCACGGGAAGAAATAGGATGGTGCTATTCTTTACGTCCGGCACCACATGGCACTAATAGGCATAATTATTTTTCAACTAGCACAACATAACACCACGCCTGTTTCCCACGAAGGGTTAGTCAGAAGTGTACCTATATAGTATACCCACATTTCAGCAGTAATGTTAGCACAAATAAAGATTTCCTAAAATGTAGTAGGTAGTTTCTATTTCGTCTAGTTTTAGACGCTGATTAAAATTCAGTCGGTGTGGACCAATCAGACAACCGGATTACACAGACGAATGCATTAGAATACGGCTCCCGGTTTTACACACCACACCGTTTGGCGGTTGGATGATCACGAATATGCACGTCGAATGCAATGCTAACTTTTGAATTTATTTGAATTCCGATTTCTATCATACTTCTGTTATTTGAATTTCGATTTAGATATTTAATAACACTAATATTATAAAGTCGAAAGTTTGTGAGTGTGTGTGTGTGTGTATGTTTGTTACTTCTTCATGTTCAAATGGCTAAACCAATTTTTATAAAATTTTGTATGGAGGTAGCTGACACCCTGGATAAAGACATAGGCTACTCTTAATTTTTTAAATTCGTATCGAGACTTACGCGGGTGAAACCGCGGAGCGCGGCTAGTATTATATATTTTCTACACACACATACACATAACATCACGCCTGTAATCCCAAAGGGTTAGGCAGAGGTGTACTTAAAGCACACCCACGTTTTAGTTATGTTTAAGTCCCATGTAATAGGGGCGAGCCTATTGCCATCAACCGGGCACAAATCCAGACTCCGGGCTGCTACTGAGAAATTCCTGGTGGAAAAACCCAATAACACTTTGCCCAACCTGGGAATCGAACCCTGGACCTCGTGTTTGGCAGTAGCGCATATTTTCTAGTTTACGGCTTATGTTCGATAAGCAAATAAATAGTGTAACCTAAATCATTGTATTGTATTGGTATCATATGCAGCTGAAAAATAAATAAAAAATCATATGTAGCCAACACTTTTGGCTTTTTATTAACTTTCAAGACGGTTTTTATTGACATTTCGATGACGTATTCTACTATGCTATTAATGTTATCAATGTGGATCCTATCTGTTTGTTTTGTCACACCAGCAAAAGGTACTACTTATATTTTTTTGTGTATCAATACATTTATCAACATAGGTTACTCACACTACCTTTACGATAGACCTTCAAAAAATGAAGCATATTTTTATTAATCTTTCAAAGTCAAAGTATTTATTTCAAATAGGCACATACATAATAGGTCATACAACGCCCTGCGTGTACAGTATAATGATGCGTACAGGATGCTGGCGGCGCTGCCGCGTTTTTGTAGCACGTCGGGGATGTTTGCTGAGGCGAGGTTTGACGGATTTCATACCATCATTCGAAACCGGTGTGCCTCGATCCTTCGCAGAATGCGTGCCAGCTCCCACAGCATCCTGAGCACTTTATGCGGTAGATGGGATTGTCCGATGCTGCGTCACTGGATTGGACTTCATACATCTATCAGTACGTACTATATACGACGTGGATAGTGTGAGGTCCGACTCCGGACTTCGGCATAGGATTGTGATAAGTACTAACATTAGTTGGTTTTCTTTACTAACACGTTTTGTATCTCTGTGGTATGTCAATAAAGATTTAATAATAATAAGAGAAGGAAACCAAAGTTGTCGACATAGCCCACAGAATAAACAAGCTGAAGTGGCAATGGGCCGGCCATATTAGCCGTAGAACCGATGACCGTTGGGGTACACGTGTTCTTGAGTGGAGACCGCGAATCGGCAAACGTAAGGTAGGACGCCCTCAGGCTAGGTAGAGCGACGAACTTCGCAGGGTGGCTGGTGGCAGCTGGATGAGAGTTGCCGAGAATTGAGCTGAATGGCGTGCAATTGGAGAGGCCTATGTCCAGCAGTGGACTGCAATAGGCTGATGATGATGATGGTGAATAATAAGAGGCACTTTCTTGATTTTTTTAATTGATTCTAGTGGCCCCTTCCAAAAGGTAGTTTCGAATGGATAAGAATGGGAAAGAAACTCCACCGTTACTGTTTTAAAAATGTTTTACATTATTTTGCCTAGTGTATGACCGAAGCTGTAATATTTAAGGACATAAAAGCTAATTTCCAAACTAAAATGCATTAGCTAACGGTTATGGCGGTCAAAATTTGGCAAACTCGTGAAGGTAACGTAATTAACGCGGTTTACTCTCAAATTTAATTAAACACTGCGGAGTCAGAATTACGGTCTGGAGTTTCATACAGGATGTATCTTTGACGTTCAGACTGATTTATAGCGATGATAATTTTTGGTATTTGCTCCTACATGACTAAAACAATGGTAATGATATCGTATTTTTTTAAACTGCGATTAATTTTATTTTTTACTTACAATGAAATATACATAAATACGTTAAACAATCTAACACTAAAATATATTTTACTACCTGCACCCCGCGGTTTCACCCGTGTAAGTCTCGATCCCGTGGGAATATCGGAATAAAAAGTAGCCTATGTCTTAATCCAGGGTGTTAGCTACCTGCATACAAAATATTATCAAAATTGGTCCAGCCGTTTGAGCGTGAAGAAGTAACAAACATACACACACACACACACACTCACAAGCTTTCGCCTTTATTATATTAGTGTGATTAGACCTTTTGCTGTGCCCTACAGGTCCGTAATTGTACCTTAGCTTTAAGCCATTGTAACGCCTTTACCTATACATTTTGGAATGCAAATAAATATATGAATATGAATATTTAATGTCTTTGTCACAATATTTTGATTAAAAAGAGTGGCCGTGGAGTTTCTTGCCCGTTCTTCTCCATAGGAACCTACTACGCTTTGGAATGGGCAACTAGCTTCATCTCTCTGACTGACCGACCCTTTGACAATTTAAAAGTGCCTGTAATTGGTTTATTTGAAATCAATGCTTGAGTTTGAGTTTTTGAGTTTAATGTTATGCAGAAGCGGTTGGTTGACTATTCACGTGACCAGAAGGATGGCCCATTTTTTAGCCAGATCCAGCATTGACATTCAACGTGGCAGTGGGCAGTTTTTCAATATAAAGCGATGCGCTTACATTTTCGATGCCTAATGAGCTTGTCCCCTTTTCCATAAATACTTGTAAATAATTTTATATGACATGTTTGAATTTATTACCCAAAATGAAATCCTAAGTGTTTTGCATAAAAAGCTCACACGACCGTAGCACGGTATGTGCTACGCGATTGCTACGCCGTAGCGGGCTGCTCTACGTGGGACATTTTTTCGATAAGTCATTTATTATTATATAACATAATTTTATTCTAGCATTTCTTATTAATTAACAAAACTATACATTGGTGTTTTACTAAAGAAAATACCATGATCTTTTCACAACAATCGGTTTATTTCAAAATGCAGATTTCATTTTTAGGGTTTCGTACCCATTGGGTAAAATGGGAACCCAACTACTAAGGCTCTGCCGTCTGTCTGTCTGTCTGTCCGTCTGTCACCAGGCTGTATCTCATGAAACGTGATAGCTAGACAGTTCAAATTTTCACAGATGATTTATTTCTGTTGCCGCTATAACAACAAATACTAAAAAACAGAATAAATTAAATATTTAAGGGGGCTCCCATACAACAAACGTGATTTTTTTGCTCGATATTGATAACAGCAGTACTGTGTAGACGCTTGAAATATTCACAGAATATTTAGTTATATATTCACTTTAAAAATAAATAATTAAATTAAAATAAAACAAATATTTAAGGGGGGCTCCCATACAACAAACGTGATTTTTTTGCCATTTTTATAGATAACGGTACGAAACCCTTCGTGGGAAAGTCTGACTCGTACTTGGCCGGTTTCCATTGTATTTCTATCCGTGCATTAAATTAAATTAAAAGATTATAAAACCGAAACAAATTTCTTAGTGCACAAAATGGCAAACGCACCAGCCGTTAAACCATAGTCTGCTCCAAATTTCATTCAGTGCCTTATTACATTTCATACATCAAAGTGGACTTTAATTTAATTAAAATACTTTCGGGCACTTTGTGAGTCACAATAATAAATTTAATCTGTCGTCACGCTCAATTTTCTCCAACTTCGGAGACCGTCAAATGTAAACGAACCTTTACTTCGGCTTATAAAATTAAGTAAATAGGTTTAATATTATTCAGAAGTTTTTTGATGAAAAAAAAATTAGTAATTTGATCATATTATGTGAGTTTGATGGCAATTTCCTCAAGAAACGACGTATTTTTTCATAAAATTGATATAATCTTGGGGTTGTTATGTAATTACGGCTACGAATTTGTGCCTTTTATCGGGCAATCCAGTGAATATCCTTACTTATCCTGTTTCTGAGAGAGTTGCCACTCTGATATCTGTGAATAGCCCCGTCTTTTCTCTTGAATGAACCATGTCTATCTTGGAATGGAAACAATTAACTGTAGGACTGTAGGACCTTCTTGGGTTTCATTTATTATTTCGTCTCTTTATCTACGTTCTGCGAAGCCTACTAAAGACTGTTTAGTTGTTTATTTTACAGTCATGACGTGCCAGCAGTTGCCGACTATTTCTGTTTTGTGCTCTTAATTTGAAGTAGGTCTATTTATTTATTGTATTATTTATGTAAAATACAGAGCGATTCGACATAATTATATATATACTAGCTGCGCCTCGCAGTTTCACCCGCGTAAGTCTCGATCCCGTGGGAATATCGGGATAAAAGTAGCTTTTATGTTAATGACACCCTGGTCAGCTACCTCCATACAAAAATTTGTCCAGCCATTTGAGCGTGAAGAAGTAACATACACACACACACACAAACTTTCGCCTTTATAATATTAGTGTGATATTTTTTTTCAGATTATAATAATTATCTTCTTTTTTTATGTTACTAAAGTTAATTATCTTTTTGTATGCACGTGTTCCTGTGTCAAATAATCTTATTATTCTTTCTTTTTTATTTTTCTTTCTTGAATAATATAAGAGTAATAAGGTCTCCACTATAATCCTCCTTATTTTAAAATACTTGAAGATTGTGTCAGAATAATTCGGGAAAAAACAAATAATTACTGAGACGTTTTTAATTACCAAAAAAAATATATTTAAAATTATATTATACATTTAAAAAAAACACATAACACTCTTTTTTGGGCAGTCGTGTAAAAACAGTGAAACAGTCAATCTGACAGGGTTTTTATTTGACAATGGATTTTTTTTTGTTTCACTTTTATTATACCACTTCTGAGCAAAAGCTTCCTCCAAGCCCTTTCAGAAACTCTTTATTTTTATTAATCAATTAATATTTCCATTATAATATTTTCATAAGGGAATCGCCATGTGTTGGTACATTTCGTTCATAGTTACGTTTTATTATATTTGTACCGTGTGGTGCTGGACGTAAATAATAGCACCATCCTATTTCTTCCCGTGGGTGTCGTAAAAGGCGACTAAGGGACTTACTAGAGAATGGGCAGCGGCGTTCTCTATACATTTTTACACCATGCTGGGATCGCCAACCCGCCTACCTAGCGTGGCGATTATGAACTTCTCCCCCTCCTCCCCCTTTGGGGGAGGCCTATGTCCAGCAGTGGACGTTATGATGATGATATTTGAGGAACAAAGAGTAAATAAATAATTATTTCGGTAAATCAGAAATGTTGTTTGAAGGCCAACTTCGAGCTCAATATGTACCAGTTTGCACAGTTACGGACCTAAGAACGAAAGGAGTATTTAAATAATGGTATTAAATAACAGCGCTATTTCTATTATAAAAGTTAGTTACAAATCTGGGGCAAATAACAAGTTACAATCTTTTAAGAAAACGTGGTCTATAAATAAATCACAACACATTCCTACTCTCTAAAAAGCACGTGTTATAGCCGACCAAGATGTTCTGACAAATGGGTGGTTTACGCCATCGGCTCGCGTGTCAAGGTCCGTACCATTTACAGCGCAGCGGGGTAGAGATTAACTACGATAATATGGCCCGCCCCTCCAAAATTCAGAACGTTTGAAAGTATTTGTACGCATGTGTGCGTAATGAGACGGCCGTCAAACAAAAATAAATCACGGATTTGTTGTTCGACTAGTGGCGTCATTAATCGCTCATTATTATTACCAGTTTGTTCATAATGACGCGAAGGTCAATAAACAAAGATATCCCGTTTCAACCAAGTCGACACCAACATTTGATTGTGTTCCGTGATTGATTGCATTGTAAACGTAATTGATACGCTAACTTTTATTAGTATTTCTGTGTGTTTGTCATAGTAGGTAGCTAATGACGATTATAGTTTCTAATTGTAATTAATTTTCCTTCTGATTTTGGCACGATTATAGGTATCGTGCCTGTCAATTTGTGCTTTTTTAGGGTTCTGTACCCAAAGGGTAAAACGGGAGGGTTATTTCTAAGGCTCCGCCGTCTGTCTGTCTGTTCGTCTGTCACCAGGCTGTATCTCATGAACCGTGATAGTTAGATAGTTGACATTATCACAGATGATGTATTTCTGTTGCCGCTAAAGCAAAAAATACAAAAAACCAGAATAACATAAATATTTATGGGGGCTCCCATACAACAAACGTGATTTTTTGCCATTTTTATAGATAATGGTACGGAACCCATCGTGCGCGAGTCCGACTCGCACTTGGCCGGTTTATTATATACCCATGATACAGGAGATATTTACGTGCGGTTACGTTTAAAAACAAAACAGTTACCATTATTATAACAGTAGGTAATACAAGCAAACTCTGGTCCTATCACAATACCAGCGGTGCAGTATTTATTTTTTAAATACCGCAGCATTATGCTGATATACCAAACGCAGGCGAACCAAGGTAACCGACATAGCCCGAAGAATTGCCAAGCTAAAGTGGCAGTGGGCAGGGCACATTGCTCGCAGAACTGATGTTCCATGGAGCCGAAAGGTTCTGGAGTGGCGACCGCGTGCCGGAAGACGTAGCGTTGGAAGGCCTCCTACAAGGTGGACCGATGACTTTGTGAAGGCCGCAGGTATCTGCTGGATGCGGGAAACACAGAACCTGTCGAAGTGGCGGTGCTTGGGGGAGGCATGGGTCCAGCAGTGGACGTCTTTCGGCTGAAATGATGATGCTGAGATAGTAGCCTTTTTGGCATCGCACAGGTCTTTGTTTATTATGTTTACTTTATTTTGTTATTGTTTATAAATGAAAATTGTGTTACTTTTAAATGCTCGTTTTTTAGTGTTTGTATTTCCTGTGCGTGTCGCAAATAAAATATTTATCCTTGTTTTTTTCAATCTAATGTTAAAACAGTAATATATTATATACTAAAACTATAATTATTTTTTATTTTTCTATTTTTATTTTTCAAACTTTTTGTGTTCTACACAGACTAACCTGCTCATTCAAAATTGTTAAATCACTCTTTTTTATATTATGAAATGTATCTAACTGCTAGGGGGTGGAGACGTGGTGACCTGAAACACAGGCTGTTAAAGCCTAGCTAAGGCACCAGTCTCCCACCAGTAAACTAAACTACTTCATGTACCTTAAATGTAATAATGTCTGTAATGTTTATCGTGGTGAGGAAATATATACTTATAATAGAAACAAACAAAGAATATAACACAAACATTTGTAACGAGCGAAGACATCAACTGTCCAGCCTATTATTGTCCCACTGCGGGGCTAAGGCCCCTTCTCGGACAGAGAAAGGATGAGCATTAATCATCACGCTTCCTCAAGACGGATTGGCGATTTCACACTTATTATTAACTACTAGCTGCTCCCCGCCGCTGCACCCGCCTGATTTTTTCTAAAATAAAAGTGAAAAGTCCCGTCAAAATCGGTCCAGTCGTTTCGGAGATTATCCTGAACAAGCAGACAAAAACAGACATTTAAAAAAAAAAAATACCGTATTTTCGTTCATACACATTTAGTAAAAAGCTGTTATTTTGATATTACAAACAAACACTTCAATTTTATAATATTCATTTGTATTGTATATAAAGACAAGTCCAGGTTTCCTTACGATTGTTTGTAATGTCCAATATAAACCTCAATTATTTTAAAGTAGGTAAATATTATTGAAATAACTATATAATAATTAAATCCAATTTATTAATCATAAGACTTGATTATGTTAGTGATTGATTGAAGTACGCTTCTTTTTGGTTGTTTTTATTTGGTGTACGAACCACACATTCTGTTTACACATTCCATTTTCATTTTATTAAAACATATTACCTATCTACAAGCTATCTTTAACAAGATGCCAATCAACTGGAGTTTCAAAAAATAATAGACCCGAGATTATGCATCTGCTAGGAAACCACATCTTGGCTAGCAACAATTGGATAATAAAGCTCGATTACGCTTATTGATAACAAGAAATCTCCCCAGGCGTAAACGCTATTATATCAAACAGTATATTAATCAAACTTCATGTTTCTACATCCGATAATACGCAAACTCTATAGACACAACCAGGGGCCTTACTCCCGAAAACGATTCGAGTTTGATTTTGTTTTCGATTCGAACTCGTTTCTGATCTGAACTCGATTTAAAACCTTACTCCCGAACCAAATCGAATCGTAAACCAAGATCGACATAGGTTCGAGTATTATCAGCGTCGTTATGCCTGTCATTGTCTATATCCTATCATTCATGGATTACGTCATTGTCAAGTGTCTTATGTCTGTGGTTAGAATCTTTTAAGTATGTGGTTGAATTTATTTACTTATCACTTTCTCACGTAAAAAACGATACCCTAGTGCTTTATTTTAACTTAACAAATAAAACCCTATGAAAAAACATCAACCAATCTGCCTATTCTTTTTCCAACTATGTTGTGCTCGGCTTCTAGTCTAACCGGATGCAGCTGAATACCAGTATTTTACAAGGAGCGACTGCCTACTTGAGAGCACTGGTGGCCCAGTGGTAACGACAGCGACTTACGAGTTGTAGGTCGTAGGTTCGAACCCTGACAGGTGCTTTACTTTGTATAAATTATTTCATCACCACTGCTCTCAAAACGGCGAAGGAAAACATCGTGAGGACACCGGTGGCATGTCCTAGAACCAAAAATTCGAAGACATGTCAAAACTACCAACTCGCACTGGGCCCGCGTGGTGGATTACGCCCTACTCCCTCTCACACAGAGGAGGCCTGTGCCCCAGCAGTGAGAACATTATAGGCTGATTATGTTGACTGCCTATCTGACCTCCTCAACCCAGTGACTGGGTAATACGATACCCCTTGGTAAGACTGGTTGTCAGACTTTCGGGCTTCTCGCCTTGCATTTAATGGAAATGTCACTTCGTCTGGTTAATTTCTTCATGTATGGTGTTAAATCTTCTACCAACACATAAAACAACTCCTTCGAGAAACTATAACTTCTTCGAAATTCTTCCGAATCCATTTCTATAGCCCCGGGTATTATATCGATTCATATTTCTTTTCGCACGAAGATCCATACGATGTTTTCTCAAGAACATTGAAAAACAAAGTAAGGCGAGCCATAATAATAAAGATTTTGAAGAAATAAAGCAGTAAAGAACACAAAAAAATCTCACTCGATCTTCATAAAGTAGCTTCTTTGCTATCGAGTTATTTGACGTTTAGTTTTGATTCAACTACTCGATACATAACTGTCAGATGGCGTGTGGAGTACGAACTTTTCGATTCTAACGAATCTTTCGATCGAAATTAGTGTCGTTTTGAACCACCGCACGATCGTGCGCTAGTGTCGGTTTCAAGAGTATGGATCGTCATTTATTTCGAATCTAATTCGATTGATTCAGTACTCGATGCTGTCGGGAGTAAGGCCCCAGAATTTCTATTTCTCAATCGACCAATCTAATAAACAAGATTACGCTAACTGATTGATTCAAGCGTAAACGATATTCTATTGTTTCGAACGGTATTTATAAATTAAATTTTTGCTCCGTCCGGTGGCTTTCGTCAACGTCGTATTGTTTTTGTAGTCCTAAAATAATTCAGCGGGTACGTGTGGGCTGGCCTTACGATCAATTTTAATAATAGAAAATTAATAAAATGTTTTTTTTTTTAATAGAATAGTTGAATGGCCGTATGAAAGAGTAAAAGTCAAAGTCAAATTATTTATTTCAAATAGGCACATAAGAGGCACATTTAAACGTCAAAATTTTCAAAAAAATTGAATTGTTCTAGTTACCCTTTCCAAAGCTATTTTCTTATGGAGCAGAATGGGAGTCCGGGAAGACCAAAGAAACAATGAATGGACGAGATGATGACCTAAGTCCCGTTTACGCGGTGCATGTTTCTGGTACGTTTAAGACCAATCAACTTTATTTTTCTCATCACAATATACACAATTCAGGTAAGTCTATATTGTGGGAGACTGGTGCCTAAGCTAGGCTCGCGGCCTGTGTTTCAGGACACCTGGATCCCACCCCTTTACATTTTCATTTTATAAATTATGTATTAAGCGCGCTGACAGAATGTAGTAACGAATCATACGACATTTTATAGTTTTATATAATACTAGCAGCGCCCCGCGATTTCACCCGCGTTAGTCTCGATCCCGTGAAAATATTGGGGTAAAAAGTAGCCTATGTCTTAATACAGGATAACAGCTACCTCCATACAAAATTTTATCAAAATTGGTCCAGCCGTTTGAGCGTGAAGAAGTAACAAACATACACACACACACACACTCACAAACTTTCGTCTTTATAATATTAGGGTGATGGGATGCTTACTAGCTGCCTAGCGCGACTTCGTTCGCGTGGTGTCCTACCCCTATCCTATCCCTACCCTACTCAAAATTAGTCCAGCCCTTTCGGAGTCCATATATGACAAACAAACAAACATTGATTTTTATATATATGTTACGGCTAATACCCGAAGTGCGGCTACACCTAGTTTTAGCCGGTTAGAACTAGGTGTTCGCTGCAAAGTCATCTACTGTTATTGAATCATTTGGGTTAGGTTAGGTTAGAACAGTAACCATTAACAAGCGAAGGCGAGCGTGCCGCGGCAGCGGCCGCCGAGCGCCAGATCCCCTCTATTGTTGATCGAAAACAATCGGCTCGTACTAGGTTTAACCAAGAGTAAGTGGCTACACCTAGTTCTAACCGGCTAAAACTAGGTGTAGCCGCACTTCGGGTGTTAGCCGTAACATATATACTAGCTGCGCCCCGCGGTTTCACCCGCGTAAGTCTCGATCCCGTGGGAATATCGAGATAAAAAGTAGCCTATGTCTCAATCCAGGGTGTAAATATGCGAGACGAATGTTAGTAGATGTGTAGCGTGGGTGATTGTTTGGGTGTGTGTGTGAATAATCGCATGCCATATAGCGCGTTCAATTATTACCATTCATGAATTGCATGAATTGAATTGTTTACACGCGTGCGATTTCCATAAAACAGCATACAATAATTCAATGCAAGTTTTGACGTTCAATAAAATCGCATGCGACTTTCACCAAGGCAATTTTATTGCAAGCAAGTTTTGCCCCGTCTTTACACAGAGTTGCACGTCCTTGTCCAATTGAATCAAGTATTTGAGCAGCCAAAATTTTATTGAACGTCTTCTCAAATTTTTTTTTACTTGTTTCATTCGTACTTGCGAATGCGATTTTAATTCACGTGCAATTTTATTATACGTGCTGTTTACATAGTTTACAGTTCACACATTGTTTACAGTCCTTACCGTGCAACAATTGTACATGTTGTTTAGACGGTGCCAGTCAATTGTTGCTTCAATTTTATGGTATACCACAGGCAATAAACTTGCACCGTGTAAATGGAGCAATAAAGAAGTATGGAAGAAGAAGACATGCTATTCCGACCCCAAATAAATTAGGTTATAGACAAAAAAATATATAAATATGCGCGCGACGATTTTAATGCTCGTACAGACTGGCGCAATATCGCGGGCGCGACGCGACTTTAGTAGCACAATTTATTTGTCTGTACGAACCTTTAGTCGATTTATTGTAACACTTTTTAAAATTTGTAATCGGTTATTTTTACTCTGTGGTTTAGAATTAATTTCTTTAGTGGTATTTTTATTTAGAGCGGGTAACACCGAATGGGGTTGTGAGTGTCATGGCGGCGGATGGACCACTTTTGATACGATCGTTACGCGGTTTATATGCACAAATCCATTGACTTCAGATGAAAGCTTAAAAAAATATGATTTGACTTTATCAGTGACTAGCTGCGCCCCGCGGTTTCACTCGCGTAAGTCTCGATCCCGTGGGAATATTGGGATAAAACGGAGCCTATGTCTTAATCCAGGGTGTCAGCTACCTCCATACAAAATTTTATCAAAATTGGTCCAGCCGTTTGAGCGTGAATAAGTAACAAACATACACACACACACACACACACTCACAAACTTTCGCCTTAATAATATTAGTGTGATGATAATCACTATAAACGTTATTTTTATGGTTAAGTTTTGTATCGATATTTGTGAGTAAATTAAGTTTGTTATTTTGTGAGTATTATTTTTCGAACACCTGTACGTACAAGCCCATGATGGAGGACCAACAGATGACGGATCAACAGCGACACGTGGTGTTTCAGTCGCTCGAACATCCGTCAAATAAAATAGTTTATCTGTTCACTGGTCATGAATTTTGTGAATGGAAAATATTTATTTTCATGCAAATAGTAATAAGGTACCTATAACAATCAGCTCAGTTTATCACAGTCCACTGCTCGACAAAGTCCGCTCCTAGGCTGTGCCACAACACCCTGTCCTCCGCCTTCCGCATCCAGTCTGTCCCAGCCACCTGTTAAGGTCGCTGGGGGGCGTCCCACACTACGCTTCCGACACGCGGTCTCCACTCTAGGGACTTTTCTGTATACATAAATATCACAATCACTGTCCATTCCAACGTTGCCTGGAAGAGATTGCAGAAAGCGACGGGCCGCCAATTGTGTATTTGTAGTGTTTGATTTATTTTTGGTTATGTATTTTTGTGGTGTACAATAAAGTTTATTAATATAAATAAAATACATAGCCAGCCCACTGGCACTTCAGCTTGCTTACTCTGCAAGTTATATCGGTAACTCCGGTTCTTTTCTGGTTAATTTGATTTCTGATACTTATTACCTGCATACCTTCAATAAAAACTTTCGTTTTACGTAAACTTTAGAAACAAGGTACGAAAAAAATACTTTCCCAAAACAAATTAAAGATTAGTTTATTTTGTTCGTTCTTTGATGTTTTCCTTGGCAGAAAAAGTTAATGAGCTGAATAATTTACTTGACATTAATAGGAGTCAATCGGCTTACGGCGTAGCATAAAAAATATATTATTAAGACGCTGACAACAGGTAAACCGCGGTTACTGTCAGACTGCATACAAAAGTAAGAGAAGCGCGATGACACAACGCTTGTAATTTATTGCAAAATATGAAACAATTATCTATTTACTCAAAAATGAGTTGAGTAATCGAAAATAAAAATAACCAAGTTCTGCATAAAAATGAGATGTTCTTGTTATTAATAAAATACTAACCGTACGTTGATATTTAATACATATATTTTGGATTGAAACTCAAAGTAATGGGTTAATTTACCGTTAATTTGTATCGAGTTTTTTTTTTTCTAAACGTGTTTTGGTCACAACCAAGTTGTGAGAAATATGTTCAAGAATAACATATATTTTTTCCGCTACCACAAACTATATAGATTTGGCAATATCTTGTATAAGATTAAGAGCATTAAGAGCACGTGCGTGGCCCTTGATAAGTCATGTAAAGTTTTTGACGTAATTCTATTTTCACCAATGTATACATGAGTGAACCGGAGTTACCGACATAGCCTGCAGAGTAAGCAAGCTGAAATGGCGGTGGGCTCGCCATGTTTGTCGAAGGACCGATGGCCGGTGGAGCAGACGAGTCCTGGAGATCGCGTAGTGTGGCACGGCCCCCAGCTAGATGGGCCAACGACTTTAAAAAGGTGGCTGGGACAGACTGGATGCGGAAAGTGGAGGACAGGGTATTGTGGCGCAGCCTGAGAGAGGCCTATGGCCTTCCAGCAGTGGACTGCGATAGGCTGTGTTGATTGAGGTATTACTGAAAGAAATGAAGCTCTACAAGTCCGATTTTTTATCTAAAACACCGTGTCCCATATTAATGTATAGAAATACGTGCACGTTGTAACGTTATCGTGGATGAAAATTTAAAAGCGTCTTCATATAATAACATACATTTTACTTCCGAGTGTTATCGTGAGTTCTTGACGTGAGTGTCCACGATAATATCGTCACGTTACAAATTATACCTAAACGTACATTAGCTGTACGCTGGATACTGTAGTATAAGAGTAATAATAGGTATGTTGACCTTATAGTTAAACCAACCAAAAATAAAAAGGACTGCCCAAGTGCCCCAGAAAAAATATTTTCAAACTGCCATTTCACCGATTACGAAACAAACTTCAAATCAAAATCAAAAGTCATTTATTAAAACTAAGCTGAGAATCAGTACCTACTTTTCGAACGTCAAAAATTACTTAAGACAGTCCCCCAAAAATGCCCACCCTTCAACACTTCCTAGTGCTTTAGCTGGGAAGAAGAAGTGGCGCAACAAACTCCCCAGCAGCACAGCTGTCTGTTCAGATATAAAACCTGAATGTATACAATAAAATGTATAAGAAATTTCATTACGCAACACAACATTAAATTAAATAATTTGCCTTATATTAGCTAGCACACGCCACTATAAAAAAAAAAACATAAAAATCGTCGAAAACTATACTCAAGCAGAAATAACGTAAACAGAACGTACCTAAATAAAAGCCTCCAGACATAATGGGCGTGCCCGCTTAAATAAAGCTATAGCTGTAACTCGAAGTCACAAATGATAAACTAGCACCATCGAAGTTAAATAAAAAACAGTTACTTCGTTCTATAGTATAAGTTTTCTACAAAAACAATGTAATTTGGCCCAAAGTTCTACTAAGTCTGTGCTTAATTAGGGCCAAATATGCCAGCAATAAACTAAAGATTTATTTTCTGAGTCTCTCAGAATATGAATGACGTCATCAACGAGTTTATTAGGGTTTCTCGTTGGTGTTATTAAAACCACACGCTGTGAAGCAATATTAAGTATGGTGGTTTGAGAAAAGAGTACATAAAATTAATGTTCTTAAATTATTACCCCGTCATTTCTGTTAAACATATGGGTGTCTTTAAATAGTATTATTTTAATAATATTATTTAATAGCTTAAATAAAAAAAAATAAAGGCTTAATAGGCTGTAGATTTCTAGACCATTTCCAATTTTTTTAAGTGCCTGGTACTTATTGACGGGCCTGCACTGTCCTCCCATACCTATTAACAGTGCAATTTGAAAACATTGTAAAAGCCCATCATTTAAAAAAAAGTAACGGTGGAGTTTCTTGCCGGTTCTTCTCCATAGGAAACAACCAATTGGAACCGTACCCTAGCTTCTGACGTTTCATAAGTGCCCATGAAGGTTTATGTGTAATAAAATATTTTGATTTTAAGTAAAGGTCACGACACATTGCAGCTTTGTATGTGGAATAAGTTTGCCACTCATTAAAAAAAAATGTTATTCAACCTACAAGTAACCTTCACTTCACCAGGTTGGTGACTAACCTGGTGTCAGAGTTTTAATACCGCCCATGGGCCTCTGACTTGGCTTCACATGCCATCGAGAAATATCTCTCAGGCATGCCGGTTTCCTCACGATGTTTACCGTTTTTTGAGCAAGTGATAATTATTAGAAGATGTAGTGACAAATCTTTAGAAGAGTATGCTTAGATGGTTTGGTCATGTTGAGAGGATGAGTGAAAGGCGACTAACAAATGGTATTTACAAAGCAGAGGTGAGTGAAAACGCCCTAGGAGGACAAATAGTGACCTAATTGGTGATGTTCTTCAGAAAGGTCAGGTGCGTAGTACTCGCAACCAGCGTGCGTGTATGACCAGATGTATGAACATAGCCGAAGCAAAAAGAGTATGTAATGGCGTTTTTTTAATTTCTGCTTACCCCCATAGGAAGAAAGCGTTAGTTTATGTATGTGATAATTACATAATACGCACATGAATCTGAAAAGTCAGAGGTAGGGGGGTTCGAACTCGAGACCTAAGACTTAGCAGTCCGACGGTGATACCACTAGGCTATCAATACTAGTAACCTTTATGAGATTCAAAGTGTGTTCCAGAGGGCTAATTGCGTAACACACTATCAGTAGAAATCGGTTTCAATTTGAAAGTTCAACAACATTCATTGCGTTATTTACGTTTTTCAGCAGACAATTTTTTCTAACATATGAAGCAATGGATTAAAAATTTATACTTCAAAATCATTCCGATTCAGATTCAAACTGCGTTACGCAATTAGGGTGCAGGTATGTGGATTCGGTATTTAAATAACACAATAATTAATTAGGAGGGGACTTCTTGGCGGGAAAGTGAAGCGTCATGTTAGCAGTTTTGTTTTATTTTCTAAAATTTGTGTTTAGCCGAATATTAATGTGTAATAGTGGTGGATTATTAACCATTAAGTGTTCGTGAACCTGCACTAGTGTAGACAAATGAAACAAAACAGTGCAACATCACTTTAAGTTCTCTCAAGAAGTCCGCGCGAGGTTTCAGTAAAGTGCGAAACTCAAGGGGAGCGGGGCGGGATATCATCTATCATCTTTATCATGCATCATTGAATGAAGTTCATTTCATAATCATACATTATTAATATTAGTTACATCTTTGTACTAGTTACCTAATTTTACATGACACTGGCTAAATGCACAAACCGTGCGAAGCCAAAAAGAAAGAAAAAAAAAAAAAATTAATTAGGAGTATTTTATTTGCATTACTCAAAAAAATTATTGGTGTTCATAAAATAACAAATCAACGCTCCTCATATTGAAGTAAAATGGGTGTTCTTAATGATGATTCACGCTGGTAGCTCACCTCCGCCGCGAAACCATAGTAGCGAAACCGCAGTAGTTGAATAAATTGTACTGGTTCGCGTCATGTTCCGCTACTCGCATCCGATTCGAGTAGCGGAACATGACGCGAACCAGTACAATTGAACGACTGCGGTTTTGCTGCTATGGTTTCGCGGCGGACGTGTGCTATCTGCTTTTATTATTTCACACTGTGTAGGTGTAAAAGTATGTTATGGAAAATTGCTCGAATTTCCCCATTTAAGCCTTGTAAATAATAAAAAATAACATCACGCCTTCTTTCCCCAAAAGGGTTAGGCAGAGGTGTACCTATGGTACACCCACATTTCGCCAGTTATGTTTAAGTCCCATCTAATAAGGGGCGAGCCTATTGCCATCAACGGGGCACAAATCTGGACCAGGCCCTGGTCGACGGCGCGTTGTGTTCCACGCGCGCCTCAAAGAGATGTCAGCACCAATTGACGGGGTCCGAAAGGGCCAATGCCTGCCAGGGTTACCAGTTTGTCCGAAAGGGATATCGGGGCCCTGTATGGCAGACATCTGAAGGATCACGGGTGGGTTTTAGTCAGTAAAAGTCTGACACGCCCTCCCGCTCCACCGAGAGCGGGAGAAGTTATTTGATAATTACCCACCAAAAAAAAGAGTTCAATTTTCGAAAAACTTTGATACATTTTATTCTAAATTTTTGTTTCTAAGTATAAATACTGAGTTTCGAGTTTATCGGACCGCACGTTGAAATTCTTCTATACAAACTTTGACATCCCCAAATCCCGTTTAAGGGGGTAGTTTGAAAAAACTAAAAATGACAAACTTTATAATTTACTTAAGTAAGTATACATGCCATGTTTTAGGTTTATTAACTCTTGGAATAAGATTTTTTATACACACAAAAATCCCCTTTTTACCTCCTTACAAGGTCGAATTTCCAAAAACCCCTTCTTAGCGGATACTTACGTCATAACTATCGATGTACCAAATTTCAGCCCAATCCGTTCAGTGGTTTTTTTGTTTTATTTCAACCCACAATGGGGTGAAAAGGGGGATGACGTTTTGCATTGAAGTTGTTCATTCGCTAAATTTTGTATTCAAGTAAAAATAATATAAGCACACGTGTACCGTTTCTAACTTTTCATAGAATGAAGCGATTGCGATGAAACAAAACGAAATGTTACTCCAACTTATACAAATACACAATATTTATGTAAATATAAGGTCGTGGGACTGACTGGGCTATCAACACACAGCTCAAACCACTGAACGGATTGGGCTGAAATTTGGTACATCGATAGTTATGACGTAAGTATCCGCTAAGAAGGGGTTTTTGGAAATTCGACCTTGTAAGGAGGTAAAAAGGGGATTTTTGTGTGTATAAAAAATCTTATTCCAAGAGTTAATAAACCTAAAACATGGCATGTATACTTACTTAAGTAAATTATAAAGTTTGTCATTTTTAGTTTTTTCAAACTACCCCCTTAAACGGGATTTGGGGATGTCAAAGTTTGTATAGAAGAATTTCAACGTGCGGTCCGATAAACTCGAAACTCAGTATTTATACTTAGAAACAAAAATTTAGAATAAAATGTATCAAAGTTTTTCGAAAATTGAACTCTTTTTTTTGGTGGGTAATTATCAAATAACTTCTCCCGCTCTGGGTGGAGCGCGAGGGCATGTCAGACTTTTACTGACTAAAACCCACCCGTGTTCCTTCATTTGCCTGTGTGCCATGGCCACGATATCCTTTTCGGACAAACCCTGGCCGGCATTGGCCTTAACGGACCCCGTCAGTTGGTGCTTGACATCTCTTTGAGGCGCGCGTGTAACACAACGCGCCGTCGTCCCGGGCCTGGTCCTTATCGGACTGCGAACTACCCATCGCTCACCGTCTGCAAGCCCGCGCCTTCTGTAGTCGAGCATCGGCCTGCGACTCCCGACACCCGGGGCGTCTCCCGCGGCGACTAAGGGCGTGAGGGCATGAATTTTGACTCTCCCTCACGCGTTCCGCCTCCTCTTTCGCGAGCAATACTGCTTCGCAGAAGGAGGTGACGGACTCCCATGAACTCTCGCTCCGAACCATGGCTTGAACCAGGGCCGGACCGACGAGAGATCGCCGCCAGCGCGCCTCCGTGAGGATATGGCGGTGCTCCGCCCAAGTCGGGCAGACCTCCACCGGTGTTCTCTGGGCGATCCACACAGTGGTGACACCCGCGCGTTCCCTCCCGCTTTATCCAGAGTTGGACCCCGTGGATATAACAGGATGCCGTGGCGCCTCTCTAGCCACTGAAACTGACCCCTAACGGGGTGAAAAAGGGTAGTTAATTTGACAAGGGAGGATTTTACTGCGTGGCTTGATTAACTCTAAATTATGACGTAGGCATCTGCTGAGAAGGGGTTTTTGGAATTCGACCTTTAAGGGGTGAAAAGGGGGGATTTTGTTTGTATGAAAAATCTTATTCCTTGAGTTAAGAAACCTAAAACTAGGCATGAAAGTAAATTATAAAATTTGTTTTTTTTTGTTTTTTTAAACTACCCCCGGTAGTACGTTCTCGTGACATTTTTTCCGACATCCACGCGGGCGAAGCCGCGGGCAGAAGCTAGTTATGTATAAAAACGGCAAAAAAATCACGTTTGTTGTTTGGTTTTATTTTGATTTAATTATTTATTTTTTAAGTGAATATATAACTAAATATTTTGTGAATGTTTCAAGCGTTTACCTGTTGCCGTTATCAATATCGAGCAAAAACGAGCAAAAAATCACGTTTTTTGTATGGGAGCCCCCCTTAAATATTTATTTTATTCTGTATTTGTTGTTATAATAGCAACAGAAATACATCATCTGTGAAAATTTCAACTGTCTAACTATCACGGTTCATGAGATAGAGCCTGGTGACAGACGGACAGACAGACAGATAGATATACAGACAGACAGACAGACAGACGGTGGAGCCTTAGTAATAGGGTTCTCGTTTTGCCATATGCTGTCAGCAGCATATGCTGTCAGAAAAATCCGTCAATTTACTGATGTAGATACCGCAAGGCTAGTCTATTTTAGTTACTTTCATAGTATCATGTCTTACGGTATTTTACTTTGGGGACGGGCTGCAGACATCGAGTCTATTTTTATTCTGCAGAAAAGAGCCATCAGAGCCATATATAATCTCCGCAGGCGCGATTCTCTTAGGGAACTGTTTAAGAATATTAACATCATGACGGTGTCTTGTCAATATATCTATGAAAACATCATGTACGTAAGAAAAAATTTACATCTTTTTAGTAAAAGAGGCGAAAGACATAATTATAGTACTAGAAGTAGGGATCTATTAGCTCAACCAGGTTTCAGACTGGCTAAAGTAGACTCATCTTTCATGGGGTACTGTTTAAAATGTTATAATAAAATTCCTCCCCACATACTTCAACTGAATGAGACGAAATTCAAATCTTGTATAAAACGCACACTATGCAAGCAGGCATATTATAGGCTGGGGGATTACATCGCTGATAGAAATGCTTGGCTCAATGCTGGTCCTGCTCCACAACGTCAACTAATTGATTAACATTTGAAAATACTGTTGGAGCTGCTGAAGATTGTAAGACTATCTTTTCATTGTATAAACTCAATCACCTTTGTATTATATAATTGCATAACACAGGTGTGAGTACTATGTACAATAGAGCTACCATTTACCGGGTAATATGTCTTTCATTGACTTGAATATGTCCTGGCAGCTGAGAGTATGTCATGCTCACTCAGATGTCTCGCTGATGGTGGCGTGTGTGTTGGATCATTTAGCTCCCTTCAAAATGGTTGAGCTGAATGGTGCTGATCCATGCGTCATGTTCGTGAACGGGCGCTGTCAGTTGGGACTGGTCATCTCTTAGCTGCCACGGCTTATTTTTAATTATTTTAGTTTTGAATTGTTTTTTTTTATCACGGACGCTTCTGACGTTTTGCATCGTTCTCACATGTATATTTTCAATAAGAATGATGTAACCAATACTTTGTATCAAATATTTTATTTTAAAAGAGTGTCTGTGGAGTTTCTTGCCCGTTCTTCTCCATAGGAACCTACTATTTGGAATGGGCAACTAGCTTCATATTTGTAACTGACCGACTTGTTGACAATTCAAAAGTGCCTGTAAATGGTTTAATTGAAATAAATGCTTTGAGTTTGAGTTTGAGTTTGAGTTTGACCCTTTGGGTACGGAACCCTAAAAACGATAAAAAAAGAGAAGAAATTGCCGAATTTTTAAGAACCTAATTTCAGTCTCAATCTGTGAAATTCCCTAATTTACCTACATTTTTGACATCAATTATCGCTGAGATGACATTGTGACTTGAATTTGATCGTCGAAGTACTTATTGTCCTTCTGCCCATACTACATTCAGCAAAAGATTTTTTTTCTATTTTTTTAAATATAATGCAAAAGTAATTAAATAAAAGTTGGCAACCCCTTTAAAAAATCCTAGCAACTTAAAATTGCAAACCGTATTAAATTCACCTTGAATTTTATGAATTGCACCATGTCACTTTTTCGTAGCATTCACAATTTTTCATAAAGTTGAAAGTGGAAATCTTGACGCCTCATACTTTATTATACTCATAAAAGAGTATGAAATATTGCTCTAGAAGTGTAGACCATATAGCTTCATAACGTGTCAAGTTATCAGGCGAGTTTTTAGTCTTTCGCGAAAAAAAACATTAAATTCAAAAATCATAGGTAAACTCAAACTCAAAGCATTTATTTCAAATAAACCAATTACAGGCACTTTTGAATTGTCAAGGGGTCGGTCAGTCATAAAGATGAAGCTAGTTACCCATTCCAAAGCTTAGTAGGTAGGTACCTATGAAGAAGAACGGGCAAGAAACTCCACGGACACTCATATAAATTGACATATGGTTACAAAATATTGGTTACATCATTCGTGTTGAAATTATACATGTGAGAACGATGCAATAAACGTCAAAAGCGCCCGTAATAAAAAGATTTTAAAAAAAAGCCATGGCCGCTAATAGATGATCAGTCCCTACTGCTGGCGCCCGTTCACGAACATGACGCATGGATTAGCACCATTCAGCTCAACCATAAGAGGTAGACGGTTTAGTAGACCTTTGTCGTCCAAAGAGCAATGGAGAGGGCTATGCTTGGAGTTTCCCTACGTAATCGAATGAAGAGATCCGTAGGAAAACCAAGGTGAATGACATAATATGATCTATTAGATAGAGAGATATTATCTCGAAGAATTGCCAAACTTAAGTGGCAGTGGGCAGGTCACATTGCTCGCTGAACAGATGGCCGGTGGGGCTAAAAAGGTTCTGGAGTGGTGACCGCGCACTGAAAGACGTCCGGTCTCTCATAAAGTGGACCGATGACCTATTGAAAGCCGCAGGATTCAGCTGGATGCGAGAAGCACAGAACCAGTCTAAATGGCGGTGCTTGGGGGAGGCTTATGTCCAGCAGTGGACATCTTTCGGCTGAAATGATGAAGATGATGAGAGAAAGGTGAGCTAGACTGAATTTAGAAGAAAACAACAAAACGTAGGTGCCAAGATTGTGGACACAAAACTTTGGGATGGCTCAGATAATTACCAACTTGCCGCGCTTGACTCGGTGGAACGCAGAGCTAAGAGGCTCATTGGCGACGTAAAACTGGTTCACAGTGGCTTCACAGCTTGGCTTATCGCCGCAAGGTTGCCTGCTTGTCAGTATTCTACAGATTTTACTTCGTTGAGTGTGCCCAAAAACTCCACGACCTCATTCCACCGGCCCCCTTCTATTATCGGACATCTAGATGCACTGCAGGTTACCATCTCTTCCTGGTTGCTATTCCACCAATTCGCTCTAAGCGTTTCCAATTGTCTTTTATAATGCGCACAGCAAAAGAGTGGAACTCTCTACCTGCGTCTGTGTTTCCGAACGCATACAACTCTAATCTCTTCAAAGTGAGAGTGAACAGGCTTCTTCTGGGTAAGCTCACTCCATCGTCGACTTTGTCTCTGTCACCTCTGACCTAGACTTAGGTCAATAGCAAACTCATCCCGAAAAAAAAAACTTTCTAGGTACTGGTTTGTCCGGGAATCGTACTCTATACAGGGTGGCAGGGACATCGACGCGAAACCTGTTACCATGGATTCAGTACATCATACTTGACCCCCGTGCGTTGAAATTTCTCGTCAGTAATTTAAAACAAAAACAGCTGTTTCCTACAGAAGTGCAATACCTACTCGATCAAAATGTATGGAACAGCGAATTTTTTTTTAAATAACCGACGACAAATTTTAACGCAGGGGGATCAAGAATGGGCCGTCATCTACCCCGGTCACCACGGAGATTGGAACCGGCGAGAGATGTCGTGCGGTGTCTCACAGGGATCGGTCCTGGGGCCGCATCTGTGGGACGGAGGCGATCGGCGGCGGCGATCTCTCGCGTCCGGGCCTGGTTCAGGCCATGGTTCGGAGCGAGAGTGCATGGGAGGCCGTCACCTCCTTCTGCGAAGCAGTAATGCTCGCAAAGGAGGAGGCGGAACGCGTGAGGGTGAGGCAAGATTCGCGCCCTCGCGCCCTTAGTCGCCGCAGGAGACGCCCCGGGCGTCGG
Organism: Tiliacea citrago; assembly: GCA_963921375.1. Lineage (NCBI taxonomy): Eukaryota > Metazoa > Arthropoda > Insecta > Lepidoptera > Noctuidae > Tiliacea > Tiliacea citrago. The sequence continues at coordinate 20,712,214 of OY992797.1, read as the reverse complement.
GAGTCGCTAGCCGATTTCCGGCCACCGTAGGCGCGGGCCTGCGGACGGTGAGCGATGGGTAGCTCGCCGTCCGATAAGGACCAGGCCCGGGTCGACGGCGCGTTGTGTTCCACACGCGCCTCAAAGAGATGTCAGCACCAACTGACGGGGTCCAGTAGGACCAATGCCTGCCAGGGTTGCGAGTTTGTCCGAAAGGGATATCGTGGCCCTGGCACACAGGCAACCGAAGGAACACGGGTGGGTTTTAGTCAGTAAAAGTCTGACACGCCCTCCCGCTCCGCCGAGAGCGGGAGAAGTTAATTTAATTTAATTTATCTTTATTTCAGACATACGTCCAATAATTTTTTAACAAATGTATAGTTAGTAGGATGGTTAGTAGTACACACAAAAAAAAAATAAGATAAAAAGGTGTTAGTAATTTGTTAGTAAACAAAACACATAGCTGATGCCTATTTCCTATTTCTGTGCAGGTAAAACTTGCCCAGTACACAGTAAAAGGACTGTCTATTTTGCACCCTAACGCTTTGAAGACAGTGTTGGTGCTACCACGGACCCTGCTCATGACGCGGAAGCACTGCAGTACCGGGGTTTTTTTAACACTGCCCTCAGAGCGTCAATGTACTGAACTCGCAGGGAGTTATAAGCCCGCCGCGTAAAGTTGATCCACAGACTGCACGTGTAAAACTGCGGGCCAACATATTGCAGCGGACTGCCAACGCCCTCCTTTCCCTCTCTAAGTCTTCATCGTCCTGTAGCCGATCTGTCAGCATGTGACCCAAATATTTTACTTTAGCCACCCTCACCAGTGCCGACCCACCGATCTTAATTGGCGGCACGTTAGAGGGAGCCTTGTTCCCAGCTTTGTATAGCATGATGCAATACTTAATGTTTTTATGAATATTCACACTTAATCTTCTTCATTAGTGAAGTCCGTACTGTACAGTGGAAGCCCTTAGCGTGTACTCGCTTAGTTTATAAGTTTTATGCCATGACTAGAGGCTTTAATCTATTGAGGCATCCACAGGACAGCCCAGTTAAGCCGCCAACAACCACCTAGGTTGACTTGCGAGACACCTTTTACAAAAACAAAATCGTATTCGTTGGACTTATCACAGTAATATTTAATCAAACACCTACTACTTTACCTCTTGCCCGAAATGCCCCAAAACAAAGGTTTTTCATGAATATTATAACATTGTTTTGTCACACACAAAAACAACGTCACATATTCATATAAATCTTTCTTCAGACAGTAAAGTCACTGTGTTTTCTAAAATCTAGTTGCATTTGGCGTTCAGCCAGCGTCCAGTCACAAAAGTGTTTGCTCCCGACTTATATGCAATGGTAAGGAGCACTGACCTGCTTATTTTGTTTAGTATTTTCTTGTATTACTGTTAGACGATTGACTGAAAATGTTTTCTATATATTTTCAGTTTGTCTTTGCAGTTTTCGAGAGTCCTCGTAAATTGTTTGACACATCAAAAAATACGAAGTACTTTAGTCTTAAAGTATCGTTGAAGTTTTTGATTGTATACAGTCAGCAGTATCGCATTGAGTTACGTATTTCGTTTGTCCAATCATTTATTTTACTGAAATTTCGTTTGGTTTCCAAAACGAAAAATACCTTTATTTATAATGTAGAATGTTTCTAAAAATATGTCAAACGCTTATTCTGTCGTCTTTAAACTGTTTGCTAAGCGTGGTTTTGATATCAATAAGTACCCTTACACCAAACAGTAGAATTTAATTTACATATTCGTAAATATAGGCCACCGCCAAACTGATAGCCCCAAAGGAATTGACGGATATAATGTAATGTATAAATAAAGTCTGTTGACAGAATAATGCCCCAAAGTGACACAGGTCTCTATACGGCTATTAATCACGCAAACTTTTGGCTAGGACATAACTATAAACTTTTCTTATTATACCCGAAACTCTGAAGTGTATTAGTTTGAGAGTTAAGTTAATTATTAAGTACTTATTTTAATTTGGGCATTTAAGTTATTTGAAGTTTCTTATGCTACGGCTATATTGTCGCGATAACGCCTTAAGTTCTGAGTAGAGCTGCCCGATTACTGACAAATGCGTGCACTGACTGGTCAGGTCCACTCAATCTGTGTGGTTCTTTCCTCAAAAGACCATTTCAGACACCAATCTACATGGCCTTCACATGATCTGACCAAGATTATGTCTGGACTTTAAAGGAGACTGTGACCTCTGCTTGTACAAACCTACTTACAGAAATAAAAATCATTTATCATTAACGGAATTATTATTATATATAATAATATTATTATAAAGCACACCGCTCGACGTCTCGCTGTACAACAGAGAGCGCGCGAAGTGTAGTTCGCGTTATCGTGACAATGTGGCCAATATAGGTCGTCATAGATCGAACACCAAGTTTTATCGTGACAACGTGAAGTGAATCTTTGCGCGACAATGTAGCCGTAGCATGATATAAAGGTTTGTACATAGCCCGTTTTCTGAAACAAAAATCAACACCAAAATTAGCTAATGGTGATTGGTAGAATTAATTATATCAACAGCAAATCGCATCACTTGATTTGCATTTAATATTAACGCGTCGATAACTTTTGTTCCAGAAACCGGGTGATAGACTATCAATATTATTTCAATGCTACAGCTAAATTGTCACGATAAGGCGAACTACACTTCGCGCGCTCTCTCTCACGCACCGTTCGACGTCTCGCTGTAAACAGAGAACGCAAGTAGTGAAGTTCACGTTATCACAACAATGTAGCCTGAGCATAACGGGCTGGTTAGTCCACTTGAAGTCTTAATGATTATTAAAAGAGAAATACCGCATATTAAGCATGTAAAGCAAAACCACGTAATTGAATTACGTTGTGCTAGAGTTATAAGCTCACCAACAGACTGAATCAATACACATTGACGTTGTGTTTTATGTATATGTTATAGTCAAAGTCCGATACACAGTCTCTTCGCGGAAGGACTGGTTTATCCTAGGTTTGGCCAAAGCCATCAGGCAATCCCCGAAATACATTTCAATTTCGCCCTTTGCCTGAAGTATTTTTAGTCAAACCCAGGAGCTCCTAACTTTTCAGTCAAACGTCGAAAGTAAATTATTCTGTTTCGGTTTTGGCCTAGTCAATCCTAGAAGCGACTGCAAAACTCGGTCAAACGTTGATCTGAACATGTTTAAACAGGTTCATAATGTCTCTCGCGGTGTTCCGACCGATTGTTTTGTCATTTCATGTTCGTTCATTGAGCGTGCGGGCGTGTAATTGTGTTAAAAATGATTAATTTTCCATTTTAATTACTTAAGAAATTATTAAAATTAAAAAATTTTAAAATTTTGATGTTTATTACATCAAAATTTTAAAAATGTTATTTTTTTATACCTAATCTTACAAACTAACCTCCGTATATTCCAAAGCATTTATTTATTTATTTTATACTTTATTGCACATCGTACAAAAGGCGGGCCTAATGCCACACGGCATTCTCTCAAAGCATCTCAAATATAAAAGTGAAAATCACGTAAGCTGACCAATCAGGTGTCAGAACTGGCAGAGTTAAGCGGTTCTTAAGACTTGAAAGCTGCTTAAATGATAAAATGCTTCCAAATATACGAAGATAAGACACTTCATACCTATATCGGAGTTTGACTCGTCAAACCCCGATTTAATAAAATTGTGTTTTGACGTTTGCCTGACCAAATTAGTCTCTCCCAGGTTTGACGAAAATTGTTTAGTCAAAGGCCGAAAATTTACATTTGTTTGGGCTTTGACTAAGTCATTCAGTCTGACCTGAGGATTGACCAGTCCAACCTAGGAGCGCCGGAGCTTCGGAGTTTGCCTATAACATATATACGTGCACTTAGCAACAGACCAGATAAACTCAACGTCTGGCTACGAGGGTTGGCAACCACTCAAAAATACTGGCTGTGACCCTACGGCCACACTGTCGCGATAACGCGAACTCCACTTCGCGGGCTTGCTCTTGCTGTACAACAGAGAGTGCGCGAAGTTTAGTTCGCGTTATCGTGACAGTGTAGCCCTTTTTTTTTCTTTTTTTCTTTTTTTTTGGGTGGAAAATCATCAAATATCTTCTCCCGCTCTAGGCGGAGCGGAAGGGCGTGTCAGACTTTTACTGACTAAAACCCACCCGTGTTCCTTCCGTTGCCTGTGTGCCAGGGCCACGATATCCCTTTCGGACAAACTCGCAACCCTGGCAGGCATTGGCCCTAATGGACCCCGTCAATTGGTGCTGACGCGAGCGTGGAATACAACGCGCCGTCGACCCGGGCCTGGTCCTTATGGGACGGCGAGCTACCCATCGCTCACCGTCCGCAGGCCCGCGCCTACGGTGGCAGAGCATCATGATTAAAACGTCTAGTAAACAAAAGAATATATAAAGACGAAAAGTGTTTGCTAAAAGACAATCCACTGATGCTACGGCTACATTCTGGCGATAACGCGAACTACACTTCGCGCGCTCTCTCTCGCATACCGCTCGATGTCATGCTGTACAACAGAGAGCGCGCGGCGAAGTGCAGTTCGCATTATTGCGACAATGTAGCCGTAGTATTACAGTCAATTAAATCTATCCACACCATCGCCCGAAAATCTTACATGTTCACTTTTGATCACTGTATAAGCAGAAAGACCATAGAAGTCTGCTTTCTTATATCCATGAGAGAGACCCATTACCAAGACATAGTTTCTGTCGAACATTTCCGTATCTTTTCGCCCGACTCTTTCGGGGCAAACGGAGCGAGCTTGCAAATGACTGCCATTTGTATGCAGCGAGTCTGCGACACACTTCAAACTGCGGTCGCTTTTTTAAGGACGAGTACACACGTGCGTATTATTGTTTGATTAAAATTGTGTACAAAAACTGCATTTAAATTCTTGTGTTTGTGGCTTCTGGAAGCTTATATGAGGTTAAACAATCCTATATTTATTTGTTTTCCTATGCCACCTGTTTTGAAATCCGATGTTACGTGTGATTTACGTAAGACTCGTCTGTATGAATGACGGCTTTTGTGTAAGCTTCCGAAATAAAGTGCCTACTCCTTTACACGAGCAAAAGGCATTTTGTGATTACCATTTATAGAATTCAAAGTGATATTGTGATGTTATTCGAGAAAAAGAAAACACTTTTAATACCTTACCTAACATAACATACGGCCTCACGCCTCACGCCTTATTGCCACGAAGGATAAGGCGGAGGTGTAGGCTGTGGTAGGTACACCCACATTTCTCCAGTTATCTGTAAACCCCATGTAATAGGGTGTAAACATATTGCCATCAACTCCAGACCCCAGTCTGCCACCGAGAAATTCCAGATGGAAAACCCTAATAGCACTATGGGAATCGAACTCAGGCTCTCATGCTCAGCAGTAGTGCCTGCGACCACTAGACCTTAAGTACTACAAATAAACATTTCTGTAGAATAAAGGTACTCTCTCTTTTTAATGTTGTGTTCCTATAGATCAATCGAATTTTCAAAAATTCCTTACCAAACTCTCAAAATAGACATTTATTTTCCCCAAACAAGTAAAGGTTCGATGTACTGAAATATAAAGAAAGTATTTCAGGTAAATGATAAAGGAATGTCAGCTATTATAAGATATTTGATTAAAATCGTAAACATATTTTCTTGATAGAATTCGTTAAAGTAGATTCTTTCAGACGTTGATATTTTGCTATCAGTTTGCCAGCGTACGTTTTGTATAAAATACCAATTTAAGTATTTCCTCCATGATTACAAGACGTCTATCACGCATTTAATACAACTGACAATGTGGTAATATTTGTCATACTACGGCTACATTATAACTACACTTCGCACGCTCTCTGATGTACAGCGAGACGTCGAGTGGTGTGCGAGACAGAGCGCTCGAAGTTTAGTTCGCGTGATCGCGACAATGTAGCCATAGCATAAAAAAAATACAAAATTCACAACATGACGTGTTCGGTAAAGTAGAAACTTTTAAAATTGTTGAATAGCCAGATTGTTGCCTGTCCGTTATATTTTAATAGGCCTCTGGCCAGTCAGCCCCGTTTACCCCTTTGCTTGTAACTTTTATCAGAGCAATAAGCTTCTCTCTAGTTTGTGCTGATATGAGAGAAGTTTATCCATGTTATATTTGAGAGGAATTAACACAAACGTCAACTAACTCATCCTAGAGCCTATGACTTTACCATATGTCGGTTATCTCAACTGGTTATAAGTAATCCTCTGATTTCTTATAATGACACGCGCCCGAAGATACCGTCTTCTGAGCCTGAAGACAAACACAGTAAAATTAAAAAAAAACAGGCTAAGTGCGAGTCGGACTCGTGTACGAAGGGTTCCGTACCATTATCTATAAAAACGGCACAAAAATCACGTTTGTTTTATGGGAGCCTCCCTTAAATATTTGTTTTATTCAAATTCAAATTCAAATTCAAATTCATTTATTCACGTATAAATATAACTAAATATTTTGAGAATATTTCAAGCGTCTACCTGTTGCCGTTATCAATGTCGAGTAAAAAAATCACGTTTGTATGTATTTCTGTTTCCGCTATTACAACAAATACTAAAAATCAGAATAGAATAAATATTTATGGGGTCTCCCATAGAACAAACTTGATTTATTTGTCTCGTATTTGCGACTCGTTTTTGCTCGATATTGATAACGGCAACACGACGACGCTTAAAATATTCATAGAATATTTAGTTATATATTCACTTTAAAAATAAATAATTAATACAACAAACGAGATGTATTGCCGTTGTTATATATAATAGTACGGAACCCTTCGTGCGCGAGTCCGAGTCGCACTTGGCCGGTTTTTTATTTTTTCAATCGGACGTTCGGATCCCAATAAACAAAAAAAATACTGATCAAATATAACCTTTTCATTGTATTTACCCCCGCACACACATTCAGCATGGATCTTAAATAATACGCGGACAAATAGAGGCTTATAGAGAACTTATAGGATGTTTATGTCGTATTGTGTATGATCAGATCCTATTTATCAGGAACCAATAACTGGTCATCTTATTAGACAAATAATAAAGGTATTTTGTGACGTCAATTTTGTGATTTCGTTGTCAATATTTTGTTGGTGTAATGCGTGCTCGTGTTACCGGTAAATGGGAAACTAATGTGTGAATCACTTAGAGTATGTGGAAGAAAAGGAATCTGCATTCGAATGAAAAGTAGGTGCCTGGTGATTTTATGTTACCTAAGCTCAAAACGTGTGGGCGAGAAATCTCATCAAACGAAATAGAAGTGGCATTTATGCTACGGCTACATTCGCGCGGTCTCTCTCGCACACCGCTTGGCGTCTCGCTGTACAACAGAGAGCGTGCGAAGTGTAGTTTGCCTTATCGCGACAATGTAGCCGTAGCATTACAGAAAAACACTAATTCTACGGCTACATTGTCGCGATAAAGCGAACTAAATATCGCGCGCTCTCAGCTTAACAAAGGTGGTATACCGTTGTTAATATGTATCAAAGTAATCAAAGCAATATAAAGGCACAGCCGTTATCACGGCACGTCGAGTTTAAGAAAAAGTTCGGCTTTGATTGAATCATGATAAATGATAATGACGTGTACTGGGAGTTACTACTACTTGTTGCGAGAATTCACATTCTGCTGAGATTAACGAAAAACTAAACACAAGTGACTTCGAGTTTGTTTCGCCATTTCTTATCAGGGGTATTCAAATTGGAAATGTCGTCTCCATCTTTGATTTATTTTTAATATTATGACGTGAAAATAGCGTTCTCCGAAGTGGATTCGGCAAAGCTTTAAAAAGGCACCCAGCACCGGTGTACTCCGTGACAATACAGTTCTATTACTAAGCCTCCGCTGTCCGTCCATCTGTCTTTCTATCACCGGGCTGTATCTCATGACCCGTAATAGGTAGGCAGTTGAAATTTTCAGTATTAAATAAATAAAGTTAATAATTTAAAGGGGTCCCCATACAAAAACGTGTTTTATTCGGCTTTTTTTGCTCGATCTTAATACGGTACAGAACTCTTCGTGTGCGAGTCAGACTCGCATTTGTTCAGTTTTTTTTTGTGATTGATTTATCATTAATAGAAACATGGTTTTAGAGTCTTGTCTGTCAAACCCTACTGGTTTTAGAGTCTTGTCTGTCAAACCCTACTGGTTTAGAGTCTTGTCTCTCAAACCCTACTGGTTTTAGAGTCTTGTCTGTTAAACCCTACCGGTTTTAGAGTCTTGTCTGTCAAACCCTACTGGTTTTAGAGTCTTTCTTTCAAAACTTTAACGTTGTAGTTATGCTACCTAAATAATTGTTTGAGTTTCTGCCGTATAATAAACAGAGTATCATCCTCCTCCAACACAATTTATTTGAGGTCGGCGCAACATGTCTCGTTCTTCCATACATCTGTATTAGACGTCATCTTTGAGTTGCTTTGGTCTTCGCCCCACTTATAAAGACATTCGTACTCAATAAAACCCTTATACATTACTTAAAACAAAGTAGGTATAGAGAGTTTTCTATTCTATTCCATTCTACAAGACGGTGATGCATTGGCGCGAGCTAAGATAATTGGAATTTGGCTCAAACATTCTAAAATCTCAAGGCATTTGTATTATTACTTCACACTCCGGAATTAATCTAGCTATGCCATACACCTACACATACACGGGACTCACTAGAGAATGGGCAGCAGCGTTATCTACCCGCCTGCCATGCGTGGCGATTATGGCAAACACCCCCCCTTAGGGGGAGGCCTATGTCCAGCAGTGGACGTCTTTTGGCTGAAATGATGCCATACACCATACATACTCATAGCATATTCCGAAGCGCTAAACCGAAGTATCGGCCGAATGTTCGGCCGTTTTATAACTTTCATAGTTTCCTTTTTTGACTTTGAGTCCTTACCCGACTTCAAGTCACAGTTTTGACATTGGCTTATCTCTTCGACTGCCTTTTTTTTGTTTCGCCGTAGACAGCGATAGTTAGCCGTAGTAAAGAAACGACCGAACATTCGGCCGATACTTCGGATTTATGTTCAGAGTATACCCTGGCTTTCACACTGAGAATACCTAGTGAGAAGTGCCACTTAATCTTAATTAGAGCGCTAAAATTCATGACTTCTATTTCCGTTATAAACTCCGTTTTCTAAGAGAAACTATAGTTCCTTATTAATTAAAGAAATACGTAGGTCTGCAAAGCAGATAGTGAGACTAACTGCCCAAGGGTACATCATGTTCCGTACATATAATGTAGACTATTTTAATCCATAATGCTGCTTCACCAATAAATATTAATAAAACAAATACAGAAACTTTACTTGCAGGGACCGATACATGTGGGTGTTGATATAACGGTCCAGTCGGCGTGGGCGCTGTGGCCGAGGCTGGATATACATAAATATAATTATGTATCAGCAAACATTGTCTTTTCCATCCAAGACTTTATCAAACCGCGTGCACCGTCATTTGTGGACTTCAGGATCTTATGACTGCGTCAGTGCGGAGTTCGCATAACTAAATTATGGACCAAATATATTTGAACTTTTTGAAGGGAAAACTTCTTTGAGCGCACTTTATTTCTAAACAGTGAATGAAACTGAACCGTCACGCTCCTCGGGTCGGTGACGCTGAATCAGGTCTACTCGGCTCCAGTCGTAAGGTTTTATTTCTATCGTATGGTCATTCGCTCACACCCTATTTTATAATATTACTTTTTCGCATCGATATGCTAAGATGAAGAAGATGATAGTTTTTCTTCTACTTGTCTCGTATAGGCACGAACTACATTCTGAGAAAAATGCATGCCGTGGTAATAGGAGATTGTTACACAAGGGTCGAAAGGAATAAATTCGCATACGAGGTATTTAGACATCCGAGCGCAGCGATAGTCCGATTAGGAATTGGTGACTTTCACCCGTGTTAAACACTTCGGTACTTTTCATTTCGAATCAGTATAAAGAAAGTAAAAAAAAAAAATGTTTTTCTAAAATGTTAGACCCACTTCATAAAATCATTGTATGTATTTAAATATATTTCCTTTAAAGATTCTGGCAAAAGATTTTCTATAATGTATTTGCTTCATCTTTAGCCGAATCTGGGGTCAACATTTCAGAATCGCTTAAACTCATTTTTAATGAAATATTAGTCTATAAAATAGACTTTGAATTTCGGTACAGCTTACAGACTTAGTATCCCGCCAAATTATTGTTTTTATTAATTTTTATATGGAACACACCGCGTCACCGCCACGGAGCGTCACTTAATAGATATTTTTTTCAATTCACACTTGCTGTTTATACACTCACAAGACCGCAGCATTTATTTTTAATTTTAATCGATATTTTTTTTAATTATGTAAAAAAAATGGTAGCAGACTACCTAACCAAATTTAGTTCTATTTTTAAAATTCATTCCCGCCCTAGAGAGGGAAGCAATTACTATGGGTCTTTCCCGCCCAAAGGTGGGGTGTAGCGTCTTCCACCCGCTACTTGGATCAAACAAACACTACTTTCCAGTCAGTATGGTGGCACGTAGTTACTGTTTATTACCCAAAATACGCTGGGTGTACATTTAAGTACTGCCACATGTGGAGGTTTTTTCCCCATAAAGTTGTTACAGTATTTGGTTTCCAGACAGATTTAATCCAGACACAATTACAAAAAATGTTTGTAACCATTCTCAACTGCGAACAATAAAACCATTTACGAAACTAGTAAAACAATTTTCAAACCTCAATCCTACAAGTTTCAAGACAATCGTTTTCCAAATTGCTCGTACATTTGTCGAGGTGGAAACTAATTGTTGCCGCGTTGTCGTAATAGAACCTCACAGGCCCTAGCATGAACGGGCGACGTAAACGGAACATGCATTCCAACTATTTTTTAAATCGAAAATACAACTTTTTTTTTAAGTAGAATGTCTCTATTGTTTTCTTAAGATTATGTTTTTTTATTGTTATAAAACAACAATATTTTGTGTTTTTATTACGGGTGGATACTGGAAAACAGTTATAACTAGCGCAGGAGTCAGACAACTCCATGTTTGGGTACATCTTGTATCATTTCAACTGTATCAAAACCACAATTAGTATGTATGAAGTTTTAGAGGAATGCGGAACGGTGTGGAAAGTTTACTCACCCTCCATAGAAAAGGGAGGACCCGCTCCATCTGCTTGCGCGATGCAAGATTTTTCGTGACGTCAGTATCATACGTAATTCGCATGTAGGGATGTAGATCCACAAAGTCTTAAAACTGAATAAATAATATTTGCGAAACGAGAATTTTTCACATTTAAAAGCTTTCTTTTTTACGTTACGTTTAGTCCCGCATTCACTGCTAAGCCAAACGGAATTACCAAGCGTATTGGAGGTGTAGTCGCCAGTTATAGTACTTACGAGATTAAGCGCCGGTAAATGGAATACCTACTATCGGTTATCGGCTAAGTATTATTGCAATGCTGTTGTGATTTGCGACTTTAGATAAGTTAGTTTTGCAGTGGTCGTGTCGAGTCGTTTCTTGAGTAAATAAACTCTTGATTATTGAACGTGTCGTTTGCGGTATCAGAATAGACCACTCCCTCTCTCTTCTGATGGGGGGTACCATTACTAGCGACTTCGGAATTATATCAGGAGGAAGCCATTTCACTTGAAAGTTTTTAGCAATATACCTTTTTTTTTTGGGTGGGAAATTATCAAATAACTTCTCGGCGTGTCAGACTTTTACTGACTAAAACCCACCCGTGTTGCTTCATTTGCCTGTGTGCCAGGGCCACGATATCCCTTTCGGACAAACTCGTAACCCTGGCAAGCATTGGCCTTAATGGACCTCGTCAACTCGTGCTGACGTCTCTTTGAGGCGCGCGTGGAACACAACGCGCCGTCGACCCGGGCCTGGTCCTTATCGGACGGCGAGCTACCCATCGCTCACCGTCCGCAGGCTTTAGCAATATACCTACTGCGATTACCAATCCGATAACAATGTTTGTCATCCCTATTTCCTCGAAATTGTTCAAAGCAGATCTTTCAATACAATCTGATACGAGTATTGATAGATTAAAAACGTTTTTTAGGCTGAGTGAGTAGAATAGAATACTATTTATTATATACACCATAAAAATTACAGATATAAATGTTGAAATTTTACATAGGGTGACACAATGATTTTTTACAGACAACCTTTGGATGGGTTAGGGAGAAAGAAGGAGAGACAATACTGTAGGTAGTCAGTAGTACACCATTCATACAATAAATACATACATGTATACGTCAATGGTTTTATTACGCAAATAAGCCTACAGTGTGAGGCTACAACCAAGAACGACACTCAAACATGAATGTCTATTAAATTCTAACAAATTTTATACACATACAAACAAAACATCACGCTTGTTTTCTCCAAGGGATAGACAGAGGTGTACAGTGCATAATCATATAGTACAGTATATACATTTCGATTTCTGAAGTGGCAGTGGGCCGGCCGTGTTTGTCGAAGGACCGATGGTCGATGAAGCAGACGAGTTCTGGAGTGGAAACCGCGTATCGATAAGGAAGTGTGGGACGCCCCCCAGCTAGATGGACTGTTGACTTTAAGAAGGTGGCTAGGTCAGTCTGGATGCCAAAGGAGGACAGGGTGTTGTGGCGCAGCCTGAGAGAGGCCTATGTCCAGCAGTGGACTGCGATGGGCTGAGTGGATTGCGTAACATGCGCGTGGCGCTTGAGCCGCTGCCGACGTTACTGAATGTTGCCATTGTAGATATTATATTTATATAAACATAGATAACGAAGTATTGCATTTATTTTATTTTGTTTATTTTTATCTCATTATGCTGCACCGGTTGACGTCATCACGTCAACGCCGGCTGTCGCTGAAAACTAGCGCTGGGGCTCTGTCTCGCATAGGGTCACAGCATTATGCTGAGTGATGGCCGTTTTGCGTGAATGTGACGCATATTTTCCCTCAACTTGTTCTTTCGTGTTTGTGTTTTTATTTGTTTGCGTTATGTTTACCGCAAATAAACGTATTTTCTTTCTTTCTTTCTTCTTTTTTTTAGTTGATTGATTGATATACATTTCACCAGTTATGATTAAGTCCCACGTAAACAAGAAAGTTCATGTAGATTTAATACCTACTTCAATTCAGATCTTGTTTGCCGAGATTCACTCTTCCACTTCATTTCAGAATATGGGTTAAAGACCACCCATAACACATGTTAGGGTTTAAATAGAGGGTCGTTTACTACGTATCATAGCTAGCCAAATGTGCGGAAAAGTGATCCTGCTCGCGCTAAGGAAAAATGCTAGGGAGTAGAAAATACTTTAGCCTGACTTTATCCCGCGGTAATGCATAGCTGCCATGAATTTTAACACGTTTTAGGGTAGATACTTTAGAATATCACTTTATACGGCTCTCCAATATTTGACAGGATAAAGAGATATGTTGACATTGATCTTGAGAATAAATTCAATCTGGGCCTCAAGTCTGCTATTACAATAGTGTAGAATGGTCGATCATTGATTTCATAATTGTTGATTTTGAAGTTTGGTAATCTACTATTATAATGGCGTCATTATGACTTTCCAATGGTCGGCCACTGACACTACATTGAAAGAAATTGCATATATTGGTAATCTCGTACATAATGACAAATGAATGACATTTCTACTAATGGGTTTTATAATAATGGCAATACGACAATGCCATTATAATAACACAATTATATTACGAGAACATTGACCGACCAATGTGATCGACCATTATGAATTTATCAGATTACGAACTTTTAGCATAATGACAATGGGATCGTGTTGGAATGACTGAATTTATAAAAATAGCAGACTTGGGCCCCAGTGAATCAAATAGACAGACTATTTGATTCACATGAAGATATCCATGCAAACCACGAAGGGAACGTAGCATACATAAAATGTACTGTCTCTTTTAACCTTTAAACCACAAGGGGTCAATGCATTTATTTGAAGCAGAAAATACCTTAAAAATCTATACCTAGTATTTAAGATACCTTCATCCACTTTTACTGATCACTTTAACTAATTAAACAGAAAGAAGTAAAAAAGAAAGAAAATAACGTGTAAGTACCGACGTTATAAGGTTCCCACAGACAGGTGCGACAGCGCGACGAGACTCTAGTAATACAATTTCTATGAACACTTCATGGAAATTGTTTTACCTGTCTGCGGAGGCTTTTATTAAGTAGTTACCAAACGATAATTAACACGAGTATAACTTCATTACTTATTCATTTCAAATTTAAATATAATTTAATAAGTATCGTTTCATAATTGAAATTGTGTTACTTTTCATGCCTTTCAGCGTAATTACTTTATCACATCAACAGTAGCTAAGTGCGTGTTTTCATTCCATCAACCACTTGTTAACGTGAAAATCCATAAAAGTAGGGTAGTTGTTAGTGTGTATTATCCATCAATTTGTGTAATAACAAATGATAAATTAATAACATTAAGCTTGAAGTGTCGTAAAGTATTCGAATTTATGAACCTGTGAAGGTAAAATACGTACGTCTTTATTTTGTAATCAAAAAGTTTTGTGTTATTCGAAAAGATATCTAGTTTATTCCTATACTACATTTGAAATAAGATTTGAAATTTAAATAAACTTTTTTACAGTCCGTTCAACTGATTTTGACTACTATTCCGTAGGCATAAAGATGGCATTAAAAGCAAAAACGTGGTTACAATACCAAGTGTTTATTACAGCTGCCATTTGTCATGCCACCAACGCAATAGAAGTCAAAATCGATTGAACGGACAGTCCGTTCAATCGATTTTGACTGAAAGAAGGTTTATTTAAGTTTCTAATCTTATTTCAAATGGAGTATAGCGTCCCACCCCTACTGGGCACGGTTTTTACGACTCGATAAGACATCGAGATTTATTTATTACTAGCTTTTTTCCGCGACGTCCAGGACGAAAAGTAGCCTATGTCTTAAGACAGATCTAGTCTACCTATGTGCCCCATTTCACTCATATTCGTTCAGCCGTTTTATCGTAAAAGCGTAACAAACTAACGAACTCACTTTCGCATTTATCATAATTAGTTAGGATGTGTAAGTTTGATATAATGTTTTATACACAAACCTTTCGGAATAAATTTATTTTCTAAATGATAGTGAAAACCGCATCGAAATCTGTTGCGGAGTTTAGAAGAACAACAAGGTCACACAGACAGACACGAAAAGCGACTTTAATAACACTAATATTAAAAAGGCGAAAGTTTGTGAGTGTGTGTGTGTATGTTTGTTACTTCTTCATGCTCAAACGACTGGCCCAATTTTGATAAAATTTTGTATGGAGGTAGCTGACACCCTGAATTAAGACATAAATTACTTTTTATCCCGATAATCCCACGGGATCGAGACTTACGCGGGTGAAACCGCGGGGCGCAGCTAGTTTATAATATGTGTAGAATAAGACTAGGGCCTTGGGCCGGGTCCGAGTACTCATCAAGTATTCGGGGTTGGTCGACTCTTCACGTGACCAGAGGGCTGGCTTATTTTTAGCCCAAAGACTCAGTATTGCCATCCAACGTGGCAATGGTGCCAGCCTTTTGGGCACTTTTCCCATTGACAGCGATGTGGACGAATTTTTTGATGCCCAATGAGCACTTCCCCATTTTTTATTATATACCTGTACACACTATACATATTTTAGATTTAGCTTGTTTATTATTAAGGACCAATTGTTATAAATAAATTTAAAAAATATAGAATTAAATACAGAACATAGAAACAATCAATGTGTAGAATAGATATGACATTAGATATGAGCGATAAACGTCAAAATGCACGCGTATTACCATATCATTTTTTTTCTTCTGAATTGTGAACTTGAACTTGAGAACTTGTCAAACTCTACTTTAGCAATTCTTAAGGTGATTACCGCGAAATTCAAAATTTCGCAGGCTACGTTGAAGGAATCACCTTTATTAATACTAAAGTAGAGTTTGTCAAGTCGTCAGCTTTAAACTCTCAATATAGAAACTGGGTGTGCATCACCAGTTACAAAAAATAATGTTTTATGTTTGCCTATGAACTTAAATCAATATTGGCATAACAGTTTTTTTTTTCATTTTAAAACTATTTGTAGTACCAAAATTTTTAATTTCATATTTTGTAATTAAAAAAATCATCATCATCATTTCAGCCGTCCACTGCTGGACATAGGGCCTCCCCCAAAAGGTGGGGGGGGGGGGGCAAAATTATATATGCTTTGACTGCTGGCCAAATGTATCACGTCATACTCATAGCTACATATATACTGTTAACATTAGCATGTCGGTGACGCGAACCCATAAGATTTACCCCTACCAAAAATCGCTCAACGGGCCTAAAGAAGTTTTCATTACAAAAATAATTGAAAGTCCGATTCCAATCTATGAAACTTGTGACAATGTAGGCCATGTCTTTCAAAAGGGACGAATTCAATTCAATTGCGCGAAGGATTGAGACTCTTCGTTAATTTGTGAGGCTATTAATTCAGTTTTAACGACTCTGGATGTTTTCGTGTCGCGATTACGTTTTAGGTACGTACCTACTGTAAGTTTGTCGTGGTCTAAGTCAAAAGTTTTAGCGGTATTGCTTTGTTTTTTTTTGTGATGTTTCGTAGTTTAACCAACCAACCAACTCCAACCTGCCAACCTGCCAATCAACCAACCTCTAACCATCTTAAGAGTTCAGTATAGCAGGGGTGTAGCCAAAACTAATAAGTTATCTATATAAGCGAGTTGTTGTCATTCATAGAACTAAAAAATACGTACCCATTTAGCATTATAGTTTGAGAGTGGATTTACTTGAACTTATACACCGTGGCATTTTAATCGTCTTACAACTGCAGCCCACTTCATGTATCCAATGACTACTAATAATTTATGAAAGTAATTTTATTTTTATTAACATTTGAATAATTAAAAAAAAAATATTATTCTTTATGACGCATGACGTATTTGAAACACTCTAATACGAGCGCGGTGCGAGCCTTGTGTTCCAAGGGCGGCGCGGAATAGAGCGCAAGGCTCGCACCGCGTCATAACAGGATGTTTCAAACTACATCATGACTCATAATTAATCATATTTAATTTTTTTTTATTACTCAAACGTTTTTTTTTTTTTACTTTCATGAATGATTAGTAGTCATTGGATACATGAAGTGGGCTGCCGTTGTAAGACTATTAAAATGCCACGGGCCCCACGTTGTATATTTATAGTAAATTGTCGTTTCATCATCATCATAGCCTATAACAGTCCACTGCTGGACATAGGGCTCTCCTATTGCACGCCATACAACTCGATTTCGGGCAACACTGATGCAGCTGCTACCAGCCACCCTGCGAAGATCGTCGATTAATTTGATTAATAGTACCGTAGTAAGTAGGTATTTTCCGTGTGTGCTTTTCAACATTAACAAAACAAGTGTTTCATTGTTTAGTAAATTAATTAAATATAATAATTATATATTTAATTTCAAAGCGATGAAGTGTTTTAGTACAGAAGTCATAAGAGTAGGTGGAAAAAAAACTTTTTTTTTTTTTTATGGTACCGATTATATTATTTAATGCATATTTAAGAAAGAGCAAAGGTAGTATCACTTAACTAATATATAACTTATATTTTGTTATGATGCCAACATTGCGAGGCTCACAAAAAAATACAAAATATTAAAATGGCACTTTTAATAAATTGTATAAATAATGGGGTTTATAGCAGTGTTATGGCAGTTTTATACCTTGCCAAAAAGTTGTGAATGGCATACCTGCCATTGCGATGCAGATATTGAAAACGAAAACTTTAATTATCATATTTAAAAGGGTCTATACTACCTCAGTGCCACCTCACTCTTTATCTCGCTCGCACACTATTGCCGCGGTCACGCGAGCAAGCAAGACAGGGTGGCAGGGAAAAGACTCCAAGGGACCAATATTTTAGTTTATTTCTTGTTACGGTGAAAACAAGGGTAATTTAAAAAAACTAAATAACATAAGGCCTGCTTTATAGTTAGTTCAGTTAATATGCAAAGTTTCATTATCTAATTTGAAGTTTTTTTTTTTAATATCAGTGGTTTATTGTTCGGTTTGGAGGTAACTTTGGATTTTTTTTCTAACAAGAAAATTTTATGGAATCGTGTTTTCGTCAAACGTAGTAATTAAAATTAATCTTCAACTTTACCATATATTTATTTCAAAATAAATGCTGCAGTATTTTTAACATTACGGAGGATCATGCTAAGCTATTTGAGGTAGTATAGGCTCTTAAATAGACGCGTTCCACTTACACTGACATATTTCATATCCAACTTACAATATCAAGCATATCAAAATGAATTATACAGTGCAGAAATACAGTATAATTCGTTTTGATATTTCAACACAATTTAAAATCATCTGGCATTTGAAATATATTTCACTTAAACCACCTTAAATAACCTTAAAACAGAAGACATCTTCTAAATTTGATTTTATTCTCCAACGCCTTAATTCTGAACGAACAATAAACAAACCATTAGACAAGATTCTTCGGAATAGGCCTAAGAAATATTCCCATTAATTTTGTAATTGTTCCTTACTTCATCGCAATGCTACTATGTAAATAACACGGTTTTAAGTCTCAAGGAATTATTCTGAAGAACACCTTTATTTGGAACCGCACACCAAATGACAGTCGCTGTCATTTTGACAGTTTGTCAACATCGATTGCATTTTTAGCGCTACAAGGCAAATTGGACTAATGCACTAATGTTTACCACCAGTCCCTCTTTTTTTTTTTTTTTTGGGTGGGAAATTATCAAATAACTTCTCCCGCTCTGGGCGGAGCGGGAGGGCTTTACTGACTAAAACCCACCCGTGTTCCTTCATTTGCCTGTGTGCCAGGGCCACGATATCCCTTTCGGACAAACTTGCAACCCTGGCAGGCATTGGCCCTAATGGACCCCGTCAATTCGTGCTGACGTCTCTTTGAGGCGCGCGTGGAACACGACGCGCCGTCGACCCGGGCCTGGTCCTTATCGGACGGCGAGCTACCCATCGCTCACCGTCCGCAAGCCCGCGCCTACGGTGGCCGGAAATCGGCTTGCGACTCCCGACGCCCAGGGCGTCTTCTGCGGTGACTAGGGGCGTGAAGGCGCGAACCCTGCCTCTCCCTCACGCGCTCCGCCTCCTCCTTCGCGAGCATTACTGCTTCGCAGAAGGAGGTGACGGCCTCCCATGCACTCTCGCTCCAAACCATGGCCTGAACCAGGGCTGGACGCGAGAGATCGCCGCCGCCGATCGCCTCCGTTAGGACACGGCGGTGCTCCGCCCAAGCTGGGCAGACCTACACCGTATGCTCCACCGTGTCCTCCGGGCGATCTACACAGTGGTGACACCCGGGCATTTCCTCCCGCTTTATCCTGAACAGGAACCTCCCGAAACAACCGTGTCCGGTGAGGACCTGCGTCAGGTGGAAGGTGAGGACGCCGTGGCGCCTCTCTAGCCACTCCTCAAAGAGGGGACTTATCGCCACAATTGTGGCGTGCCCAGCGCTGGGTTGCGAAAATCGCACTCTCCATGTCGCCATGAGATCCCGCCGGAGCTCTGTCCGCTGTGCCGTGATTTCTCGCGGCAGCGGAGTTTCACCCCGGCGTTTCGCCTCCACGCGCCACTCCCAGATGTGCGCGAGGACTTTTGCCTCCAGATCCCATGGCGGCAGTCCGGCAAGGAGGCTCGCCGCCTCACGAGAGACCGTGCGGTAACCCCGTACCAGCCTGATGGCCATGACCCTTTGGGACGCGTTCAACCGCTGGGTGCCCCGTAAAGGGCCATGGACCGCACGATCCCCGCGTAGAGCCTCCGGCAGGAGGCGTTTGGACCCCCTAGATTGGGCAGGAGCCGCTTCAAAGCAGCCCCGGCCCGCTCCAGTCTGGGAGCCAAACGTAGAAAATGCTCCACGAAGTTCCACCGGCTGTCGAGGACGAGTCCCAGGTACTTCATCGTCGACTCGACGCCGATGTGAACCCCTCCCGCCGTTATCTGGGAACCCGACAGTGGCGCGTTCCGAGGACCATAAAAACACATGGCCTCGGACATTGCCACCGGACATGCACCTTGTGCATTGCCACCTCGAGTCCCAATTGCCGGATCCTATCGACGATTGTCGCAACCCCACGTGCCGCCAGTTCGGCCGCCGCCTGATGTGAACTCCCTTGTGCCAGGACTAGCGTGTCGTCAGCGTAGCAGACTACGCTGACGCCACTAGGGAGGTCGGCGCGCAGCACCCAGTCGTACCCGATGTCCCACAGATACGGCCCCAGGACCGATCCCTGTGGGACACCGCACGACATCTCTCGCCGGTTCCACTCTCCTTGGCCATCAGTCCCTCTGTCAACGTCATTTGAGCGCCAAAAGATCCTTGTATCAGTGTAAGTAGTTGATGACGGATTATGTTACGCAGTTAGAATGCTGTCAACTGGACAGAGACTTTTGACTCCATAATTTTGAAAAGTTTGTTTTTCGGTAAACAGGAAATTTGGTTACTCTACTACTTTTAATGCTGTACTCGTTACTGGCAACATAAAACTGACTGCTTTTGATGTACACCTATGTCAAAAGTAGTCAAAACTTCTTCGTCCGTTGATGAAGTTACTGAACTAATTTTGAATTCTATACGTGTTCCAGTTTCGTGTTTCTGTTATTCTGTTGGACGACATTAATGTCCGTTGCCGTTTTCTACAATAATTTTCATTGAGATTTCAACATTTTAGGTATAAGTCTTAAGACTTATTTAATTATTTGATAGTCCGATTGGTTTCGATATCGACAGCTCTAAGAAAGTTTGTTGTTGCCTTGCGATTACCTTAATTATGGTTCGCAATATTGCAATTGAAATCTAATAGATTGAGTGTGGCCTTATAAATTCTATGCCTACTTTATAGGGTTCCGTACCTCCAAAGGAAAAAATTTAACCCATAAAGGATCACTTCGTTTTCCGTCCGTCCGTCTGTCTGTCAATAATCTTTTTCTCAGGAACGTTTCACATCTTCCTGAGAAAAAGGTATCAAGTTGAAATGAATATCAAATACTTAAGTCTACAGTCCCTTGGAGCTTTAAACAAATCCAGTTGCTAAGTCAACGTATTAAAAAAATAAGGTCAGTTAAGCGACATATTTTGATACTCGCAAATAAATCAAAACCTATAGGGTACTTCCCGTTGATCTAGAATCATCCGAAAATCGTTAATTTATAGTTTTATCAATTTTTTTTTGCGATTACAAACTCACATTTGCAGTTGGAGAATTGACTTTGATGAATATCGATGTATAGGAGATAATTTTTCAACTACAAATAAAGTAAGTTTGTTTTTGGGATAAATTCATCCCAACTAAGGAATCCTTCATTGTACGTGGTTACACGAGCACTTGGCCGGTTTTTAGAATAGAATAGATCAATACTCTTTATTATGTACACCATAAAAGTTACAGAAATAAATATGTGTGTGTGCTGTATTTTCTCAACTTAAAACTTTCGTTTTAACTTCATAACCCATTTCAGGTTAGCTTACATTCCTAATCCTGCCAACACTATTTTCTAACATGACTTAGCGCTTATTATCATATTTGATTAGCGGAGTTTAATGCTGCACTAAATATAGGTGCGTATGCTGTAATCAATGGCATAATAGGCTTACAGGGGTATTCAGCTAAGAGTATTTCGGTTGTAAGTCCTAATCCTGCCTTGTTGAATTGTTGCGTTAATCCCTTTACAAATACAAACAGTGGCAGTGGCTTAGATGGCAATTACAGGGTTATGCAAAGTTTTGGTGATTAAGGGAATACTCTCTAACGAGCTAATAAAAGGTCTATTTGTAGACTAATGTCCTGTAGTAATTAACAAGTTAAACAATCCAGTACCTCTACCATGAGTTTACACAGTCAAAACTCCCTAGCGTCTCCGTAAATGATATGCATGAAATATTGTACAGCGCCCCTTGCGGTAACAGCAAGAATTAAAATTCGTACCATGAGCACTATCGATTTTGATAGGTAAGAAACCTAACGTAATCTATTTGATAATCACTAACGTTTTACAGCTGTCACCGTACAAAAGCACACCATGAGTTACTAAAGGCTCTTACAGACTCACGCGATGTCGCGGGCGTGACAGGGAGTGACAGAAATTGTGCTACTAGTGTCGCGTCGCGCCCACGATATCGCATCTCAGTTTGTATGAGGCATAATTCGACAGACGCTATCGAAAAATGCGCTTGCGATAGTAGTTACGTAGCTCACTAGCATTATCAAGTGTGAAAAATTTGTTTACATTCAAATTATACACGTTTTTGAGTCTATTAAAGTCAAAGTAATGTCGGGAAGAGCTTATTTAGCATAAAATATGTTAGTGGCTAACTTTATAGACTCTATAGAGAAGAAGTTGAGGATTTGTGCTTATTATTGAATAATGTTACGGATTTGAAGTCAACACAAAGAGTGACAAACTAAATAAAATAAAATAAACATTACTCTATACACGACTTATACTAAATTGTGATCCACTGGTCCTCATTGTATATTTTATTTTTGTAAACTTATTTCAATTTATAGCATACATACCGCAGGTGTTACATTATGTTCAAAATAAAATGTTGTGTTAATTCGATTTAAACAATCATTAGCAATACAATAGATAAGTAATCCTATATCTATCTATTTTATCGCTAATGATTTTTGAGGGTAACAAAATATTACAGAAGGACGGTCATTTCGTTCAAAAACAGACGTTGTCTCTGGGAATAAATTATTTCGGTACCTTTATTCTCATTTACACCACATTCAGCACAGCTTTACAAGATAACTGCAATAACAATTTGTTTTTATGTGTGTTTTATTCTTTATTTTTTTCGCCAAGCGCGCGCTCCTCAAAAGGTTAACAGAATTATAATGTTATGATCTCATGATCCAATAACTAATATGATTGAGAACAGCAGTGAACATTCGCGTCATAAACTAATAAGTTTACCTTGTAGGTCTGATACCTCTTTATCCCGGTATTTCACAGCCTTCTGCACATAATAAAAATTGATGCTTATAATATCAGCTTGATGTATAACTGGTATTTATTGGATATAAGCCAAAGTGACCCATCATTCTTTAAGTCAAAAACGCTGTGGACCACAAAACGTCATCAAAATTACAAATTTAATCGACGACATGAAATAAAACAAGGATTAAAAAATCAACAACTACTAAATGCCATAAGTGGTCCATGAACCGAGAACTTACTTACAACAATATTTACTGTAATATGAGCTTATGAGCCGTTCTCTCTTCTTATTACTGAGAAAGAAAGAAATAAAGCATAATGAGTGAAGTTAACTAGACGACACGATCTATCGGGCGTACCTTAGCATCTGCGTATGACTCCGTAAAACTCATGGTGCAAACACTATCGAAATCTATTTTGATCTACGTTAATTCGCTAGCGAGTAATTTTTCGATAACAAGTCATGGTACTGGTGATAGTAATTGATGTGTAATTTGAATAGTGAGTCCAAGAAGTTTCTTGAAGTTCATCGAATCAAAAGAGTTCATTCGTGACCAACAAAAATAGTAAAAAAATCTTCGAGTGGTTTCATCAACATAATTGCAAACTATCGAAGCATAAAAGCTTATTCCACTAGAAAAATTCAAGATGACACTTGACTTTTCTCTCTAAAATAAAATACTAAATCGTTACAGTCATGCATTAGTCTTCACCACACTTAAGATTGATGAAGGCTAGGTTTTCGAAACTTACCAATTTAATTTAATTCTGACGGTATTTTTGTAGCTGCGGCACATGGTGCCAGAATATGACGTAATATATAGCCCATCCGCAATAATGTTTTGGGTTTATTAGCGATCACTTCTGTTTCCATAGCAACCACCCGAGTACAGCGCCATTATCTCGGAAATTGTATTAATCAGTTAAGCAATATTAGTCTTTATGGAGATGTCAGAAGGTTCAGATGAGAAAATCCACATGCTGCAAGGTTAAATTGAGCGTGGGCTTTGTACTGATATGCTTGGAAATATGTTCAGCCCATTTAATTTTTTAAATCCCTTTGAAGCAAATTATGATTTTAAACTTTTGATAATTTACTTAAGTTGTTTTTCTTTGTTCACAGATGGACTGGAGAGCAACAGAAATTTGTAACAGGAAGATAATTTGGAGTTAACATGCTGTCCGTTTACAACGCTAGCAGCCATGATGACTTGGCAACTTTAGCAAGTCGATATGTCCCCGCTGCGATGTCTCTCAACGGAACCACCTACATAGGCGGAGGGGTCCTAATCCTCACCAAAACACTCACTGGAGAATCAGTGGAAGTGATGGACGAGCCGAAATCCAACAAAACAACAGATATAATCGATGTTAAAATAGTTCAAGTTGCCTTTTGTATTTTATACACAGTTATCTTCGTTCTCGGCGTTTTCGGCAATGTCCTGGTCTGCTATGTCGTCTTCCGGAATAGAGCGATGCAAACCGTCACAAACCTCTTCATTACTAACTTAGCCCTCTCCGACATACTGCTATGTATATTCGCTGTACCTTTGACGCCTATGTACACGTTCCTAGGAAGATGGGTTTTCGGAAGATTGCTCTGTCATCTAATGCCATACGCTCAAGGCACAAGTGTTTACATATCTACGCTGACCCTCACATCAATAGCTATAGACAGATTTTTCGTCATAATATACCCTTTTCATCCTCGCATGAAATTGAACACCTGTATATTTATTATAATATTCATATGGGTGTTTTCCTTGGTCGTAACTTGCCCTTACAGCCTTTTCATGGGAATACAAACGACGAACAATAGGACATACTATTGCGAAGAAAGCTGGCCTTCCGATAAATCTAGAAAAATATTCGGAGTTTTCACAACTGTATTACAATTTTTAATACCATTTTTAATAATAGCTATATGTTACACATGCGTTAGTATAAGATTGAATGACAGAGCAAGGTCGAAACCAGGTGCTAAGAATACCAGGAGAGAAGAAGCGGACAGAGATAGGAAAAGACGTACAAATAGAATGCTCATATCCATGGTGGCTATATTTGGAATATCTTGGCTGCCCATAAACTTGATCAATATTTTCAATGACTTCTACGCCCAGATGACGGAATGGAACTATTACTTCGTGTCATTCTTTCTCGCTCATTCCATGGCAATGGCTTCAACATGCTACAATCCTTTCTTATACGCATGGTTGAACGAAAACTTTAGGAAGGAGTTCAAGCAAGTGCTTCCTTTTTTTGAGTCGACTGGCGGAGTGAGAAACAGTTACCATTCTGGTCGCATGCCAACTCACAAAACGGATAAAATATGTAACGGTAATGATACCATTCAAGAAACTTTGTTGGCTTCATCATTCAATAGAGGGCCGTCGATAAAGCAGCGGATATTGGAAGGCAACGGGAAAAAAGATAACGGTGTGGAGGTAGAGAATATAATTTTAGAAGATAAGACAATATCAGCAACTTTTCATACGAAAAGCGAAAACGTGAACTTGCAGTTGATAGATGAAGAATCACAACTCAGTGAGCCGAGGGAGACAAAATCTCCTATCTAATTGTAAGTATCAACATAACCTAAAATTACTCTGATAATAGCATAACATCTTTGAACTTATTCTTGGTAAAACGAGTCTTGAACATAATAATATTCATCATTCACATATATCATAACTTATTATTATGCCTGTTATTTTTGTTACAAATCACTGATGTATGAATCTCAAACATAAATTCAGACACTCACAAAAGAAGCTTCATATCTTTTGTGCCAGTTAAGACACCTCATAAATAGAAAATACTCTTCGTATATAACAAAAGAGTTCCGTGACAATATTCAACAAGTTAAACACAAGCTCGATCTTTCAAATCTTCACGTAACCCAACTTTCTAACTTAGATTTTCACCTCTTCCCCGTTTATTTGCGTAATTTGGAAAGTTTCTTGCAGGCGCCTTAGAAACTTTCGATAAAACCAATTACAAAAGTGACTGCGTTATCTCTAAATTTGGAACAAAGTTATGGATATAAAAAACGGCAAAGTGCGTGTCGGACCGCGAACAATGAATGGTTCCATAGTTGGGATGAATTTATCCCAAGAAAAACTTAACATTGTACTTGAAAAACAGTCATGTTCTCCCCATACATTCCAACTGCAAATGTAAGTTTGTGCGCACAATAATGAGAGATTTACCATGATATTTTAACACCACAGGCTTCTTATAGGTTTTCAAGTAAGCAGTAAATAAATAACTATTTTCCGTATTTTTTCAAAATTTTAGGCTTAGTAGTTTTGGAGATAAGGGGCGGAATGGTAAATGTTAATCTATTTTCTTAAATAAGTTTAAAACTATTTATTTTAAAATTCCCTTTCATTTGATATTTCACACGGTAGTTTGCAAACTTTATTTTAATTTTCAAATTTGCCCCCAAAAGAGAGCTCAGATTCAAATCTATTTACGTTACACGTCCATTTTTGGGTCACAAATTTCAACTTAATCGGCCCAGTAGACTCGTAGCAAATCGGCTGTGACAGACAGACACACGAGTGATCCTATTAGGATTCCGTTTTTTCCTTTTGGGATACGGAACCCTAAAAATTAAGAGCTGTTAGCAAGTTACAAGAAGTTTAGGAATCTGAGTGGAGAATTTCCCTTTCAAGCAACTGGACAGATTCGCAACTGGACAGATTCTCAACAGGACAGTTTTTCTGCAGGACAGATTAGCAACTGGACAGAACGTGTACAGTCCATGACATAATTAAAGAGTTTGTTGGAAAACAAAAACACCTGAGTTGCACTTTTAGTTCTATGAGCTTGTTTTTTTGTAGACGTATTGGGGCTTTGTAAGTAATTGTCGATCGTCCGATAATAATTCCCTCCAGAATAATTGAACAGGAAATTGGAGATGTCTGTCATTGGCCAAAGGAAATTACTCTATAAACGACATTAACATGGGTCCTCTGTGACAAGTTTCGCTTAAATAGATGACTCTGTTATCAAAACGATCCAATCGGTATAAACTACATCCGAAGTTATAATTATTATCTATATCCCTAAACTATTCAACAACAAAAACACAAAATTTACATCATTTAAATGTCTAACCACACTTATTGGAATTTAGTCAATTCAAATAAGTGCTACAATTCACTCCATTACTAAACCAGACCTCAAATCACTATCAAAACCATCAAGTTATTCCCAATAATTAGTGGTTTTATAACTAATTCAATTTATCAACTACATAGGTATAAATAGCACAGTGCATAACATGATATCCGTTTACATCAGAATTAATCGGGAATTTGACTAGCTTAACGTATGCTAGTCGAATTCTCTTATAAATTACCGTGTCTGAATGATAACTGAAATTAATAATAATTAAACAGAAATTGACGTCTATATTGGTAGACTTAGATGAATATTATGCTTGTTAAAGCGAATTATGTTAAACGGAATTTATCACATTTAATTTCATGATACCTAACCATTTCATGTACAAGTATATGTTTGACGTTTTAATTCCCACAGGTTTTGTACATTTTGCAGTGTTTATTTTCTTATTTCTAAACCCGTAATTTATTCTTGCATTTATTTCTTATATTGTAACAACATGTTTTCTTGTTGTCATGTCCTTGTTTCTTATGTCTTGCGGCTCAATAAGTTTATGGTGGATTTCAGCCGCTCAGTCTGTTCGAAGTTTTTCATCCATACGTGGTTGTAAACTTGTAGCTTTGATACAGAAGTACGCAGCACACTGGTATGTTCTTTTATCTTTGATATTACATACAATCATGTTCCGTGTGGTGCTGGACGTAAAGAATAGCACCATACTATTTCTTCCCGTGGGTGGTATAAAAGCGACTAGAGAATGGGCAGCAGCGTTCTCTATGCATTTTAACACCATACTGCGATCGCCAACCTGCCTGCCAAGGGGGCGATTATGGCAAACCCCCCCCCACCTTCTTTTGGGGGACGCCTATGTCCAGCAGTGGACGTCTTTCGGCTGAAATGATGATGATGATGATTACATATATGCATAAACTCACGTTTTCTTCCCATGGGGGTAGGCAGAAACTATAGAACGCCACCTGCTACGCTCCTTACATACTCCTTTTGCTTCGCCTACGTTCATACATCTTTGATATTGTTTGAATCTAATTCTTTACAGATCATGTTTGTATCAGTTTTGGGAGTCTTTATTCGCTTACAACTTCCACAAAAACATTCGACAGCAACACTTGCTTTTTAGGGTTCCGTAGTTAACAAGGAACCCTTATAGTTTCGCCATGTCCGTCTGTCTGTCCGAGGCTTAGCTCAGAGACTTTTCATTATTTCCTTTCTTTCTTCTAATTTTTGTTAGAGTCAAGTTGAATGTCCTCCACCCTGCCAGCTAAATGGTTAAATGGTAGTTATAAGATATGTAAAAAAAATCATGGCCGTAGTTTAGAGAACATGGAGAGGACAATATGACAATAAATTCAACTGCGTATATCTAATGACGTTAGTAGTCTGCACTCGAAAATCAATCAAATTAATATATCCAATAGTTTAGGCGCTATATAGCTAGTCAAAGATTGGCAAAACTCATAGTCGACACACCACTGCTAATTAGTTTGTTAAATAAAATACTCTTAAGACGCAGATATATGCCAGTGACCTTGAGTGGTTAGCTTGCGTGTTCTGTACTAAGCTCACGCAACGCGTCGTATATTCAGCCAGTAATAGGACTCGCCCATCAAGGAGCGCTGTCCCCAATTTGACACATTATTAATTTATTATACACAAAACAAAAGGTATTTTAATAAAACGCGTATACTAAAAGATCAATAATTAAATTATTTTTAAATTGGTGAAGCTTTCATAAAAATACGCTTGGTAGATTTTGCGCAATTCTCAGTTTTTCATCCGCGTTAGACATAACTTTACAATTTAATTTCACTATGCAATATAAACATAATTTAAAATATTCGTATATTGTGTTATTAAAAAATGCTTTTATTTAACATATATTTTTTTCAAATCATTAACACTACTCGTTAAGACGTGATCTTCAGTATAAAATCATTAAAAGTCGGTTATCGTCGCCTTAAGCATTCGTATTGCCAGTGTCTTCATTTATTGTCGTATTGTTGTTTCCACATAGTTTATAACGTTATCATACGTATAAGTCAAAGAAATTTAAGATAGATACTTTAAAGAGACTATCAGAAGTAATGTCATAGAAAAATAATTGTGATCCCATGGGTCTCAGTGACGCCGCATAGCGTAATATAGCAACATTCAATAAAAGCTAAGTTTGACACGAGATTTGCGATTCCATATTGCACAATTAGGCATTATACTTTAAAAATAATTTATTTTTGGTGGACACGAATAAGAATTGCGACTTGCCATGCAGGCGTACCACACTAGACTGAGCGACTTTTGCCCACTAGGACAAATGTATCGGATTACGATTTTGTTCGCTATGTCCCGTCTATTGTTAAGTAAATAATTTAATTTCTTTGGTATAAGTTAAAAGGAAAACTATCACAGCTAAGTAGGCTTTACCAGTTAACGAATAATAGTCGACCAACTTACATTTGCAGTTGGAGAATTGACCGTGACGTATGTCCATGTATGGGAGACCATGTTTTTCAACTACAATGTTACGTTTGTTTTTGGGATAAATTCATCCTAACTACTGAACTCTTCATTGTGCGTGGTCCGACATGCACTTGGCAGGTATTTTTAGTAGTTTTATCGAGAATAGCCATAATTTCTCAAAGGTTAAATTCTATAAAGCAATCTATTTATTTTCGAAAATCAGTCATTTAGCCTTTAATTAAATGTGTATGTGCCGCGGTAGAACGAAGACAAGAACAGGCTTTAATTAAACGAACGTTCTATGATAATAATTTATGAGAAGCACGCCACGTATTTGCATATATCAACCAAGCCGAGACAAATTATGGCATTGTTTGACGGGATTCAGTTAGCAAAAATTGATTTCTAACTTTTTAATCTACTTTAATTCGGTTCTCGTGTCTTTTTAATTCTATTCTTTCCTCATTTTTTTTCTTTTCATGCACTGTTTTAATTCTTATTTAGGTCAGTTTTTATACTGTCAAGCTTCTTATTGACGTTATCATTAATATCTTCAAGAATTATTGAAAAACAAGAGTTCTTTGGGGCCTGATGGGGTCTTAACGTGTCAATAATATTCACCCTTTAATCTCGGTTGCTTGGCTTTGCAGATTAATCAAACATCTACTCAGTATCCATATTGTGACGAGCCCCGTTAAATTGACCTTAATTATTATTTCCCAGCAAAGACGCTACAGGAGTAGTGTGTGGGCTAGATATAGGTACTCAAAAGTCGTACAATGCCCTCCGCGTGCAATACAACAACGCGTTCAGGGTGCTGTTGAGGCTGCCTCGCTACTGCAGCGCATCAGGATGTTCGCGGACGCACATGTGGATTGTTTCTTTGCCACAATGCGTAAGCGCTGTGCGGCCCTGGTGCGTGGGGTGTGGGGCAGCAACAACAGTATCCTGTCTCTAATTTCGAGTAGGCTGGACTGTCCTATGCAATTATATAATACAAAGGAGATTGAGTTTATACAATGAAAAGATAGTCTTACAATCTTCAGCAGCTCCAACAGTATTTTCAAATGTTAATCAATTAGTTGAGGTTGTGGAGCAGGACCAGCATTGAGCCAAGCATTTCTATCAGCGATGTAATCCAATATGCCTGCTTGCATAGTGTGCGTTTTATACAAGATTTTAATTTCGTCTTATTCAGTTGAAGTATGTGGGGAGGAATTTTATTATAACATTTTAAACAGTACCCCATGAAAGATGAGTCTACTTTAGCCAGTCTGAAACCTGGTTGAGCTAATAGATCCCTACTTCTAGTACTAAAATTATGTCTTTCGCCTCTTTTACTAAAAAGATGTCAATTTTTTCTTACACCGTCATGATGTTAATATCCTTAAACAGTTCCCTAAGAGAATCGCGCCTGCGGAGATTGTATATGGCTCTGATGGCTCTTTTCTGCAGAATAAAAATAGACTCGATGTCTGCAGCCCGTCCCCAAAGTAATTATCTTAATTACTAACGTAGGATAAGTTTTTCACTAACAAATGAGTCTTGGTTACTTGATAAATAAATAAATTGAAATTGAATTGAATTGAAAGAACTTTTAATAGGAGGTAATATTCGAAGGCTATATTATGTAAACAAAAATATCAGTGCGTTAGACTAATTTGTAACTAATATGTTTTATTTTCCTTGTTACAGGCAACGAATTCGTTACAACGATATTGAAACGAAGAATTCGGATAATGTAAAATATTTGTTGGAAGTGATGTTTGTGTTTTTTACATTTTTAACAAATTAAATTGTATAGATATTTAACTTGCTTTGCTTACTGTAATCAGTGTAGCTTAGCGCTATTGTATTAGGATCTAAGTTAATGTAAATATATTGTACATCCGAGAAAGTGTGTGTACCCATAAATTAAGCTAGTCAGTAATATAAAGCGAGTATCCAAATGGCCTATGATTATTTTCGACAGTAAAACTGTCCGATGTATTTAATAAGTAAGCGATCTCTGATTGGTGTTTTCAGGTTAGACTGTTGAGCCCAGTTTCAAACATCACAATTTTTAGCTTTGGTATTGCTGATTCCGTTGCTTACATTTCAATTATTTTTATATATACCACGTGTGACATGGCAACTGTGTTAACTTTGATAGATTTAATTATAGTAGCAACACACGCGTAATGGTTTCTGATAACATAATCGTCATAATCAAGCTAGAATAGGGAGATGTGTTTATTCGCTATTTCTGTGCGACTTTGTTCTTTTAGAATAAAAATGTGAGCATCAGAATTATTGTGTGCAGCCTCGATTGTGTAAAGTTTATACTTTTCAAAAATGACGATGTTTGAAATTATGAGTTTATCGGGAAACACACATCGAGAATCTTTAAAAATATTTCTCATATAAATGAAATTGTACAAACTTTCACTCTTATTTATATGTAATTAGCGAGATTTTGTAAATAAGGTTAAAATATATTGTAAGATCTAATTTAGCGAAGTTTTCGTGAATCGCTTGGTAGAGTTATCTGTTAAACTAAATTAATCAATGTTTTAGTACTTAGTATAATGTTTACTGTTATATTTGTGGAAAATAAACGAGGTTTGGTTGTTTTGTATTTTAAAGTTTTATAAACGCCCTTTAGAATTACAATAAAACCATAAAGATCTGATATTTCTAATAGCTTCGGGCTAGAATTCCGATACATAAACATTTATGTTAGGATCAAATACATTTAAGGCAATATTTATAAGAAGCTCTGCCTTATTGACCTCAAATATAAGCCGAAAAGCCTCAAATATAAAGTAGGTATAATAAATTGTCTATATTTACTTTGGCTATTGAAACCATCTTGAGAATTTGGTGCCTCTTTTAGTGAATGGTCTTAATAAACGACTTATATTCCTTATTTATTCCGTGTCTTTGGAAAAGTAACCTTACGGCGTTTGTCCACCACACTCATCACCAGGAAGTCAACGACACAAGATTCTTAGAATCGAACGTGACGTCCAGGTGTCGGCGATCGTTTGTCCACCGCGATGATATAAGATAAGATAAGATTTATTTTCTCACCACAATATTACAAAATACATAATAATATTACATGGTATCAGTCAGACAAAATTTTAATATTTTGGGAGACTGAACAAAAGGCAGGTGAACGGTGCCGGTGCGACGTCAGTATGCCGACAGGATCAAATGTGTTTTATATTGCTAGTACATTGGCCCGTCACAATCTTGGGCCGAGTTCTAGCGGTCGCGCCAAACTACTCGAAAATTCGGGGGCCGGGATCTCGACGCTTGGGTGCGGTGGACACGCGGCCATATTAAATGTATGTATTGATTTTTTGGGGGCGTCCATTAATTACGTGAGGCCTTCATGTGAGGAGGGAGGGGGTCGAGGCGAATCCCACGCAATCTAACGTGGGGAAGAGCGGGTCTTGGCAAATTTCCGTAAGAAACAGTGTAAAATTGCGAGAAAACTGTATTTAAATTAATCCAAGGCAATTAAGCACGGATTAACGTATTTACATAAAACTACGCATTTTGAAAAATCTCATGTGAGATTTGGGTGGGGAGGATTGAGCTGAATCTCACAACATCTCACTAAGAACGGAGGGGTGGATCGAAAAGTCGCCAAAATCGCCTCACGTAATTAACGAACGCTCCCTTTGGCGCCGTCATTTCGTTCTCGGTGACCTCTGGTTGACGGTGGCGGTGGACAAAGGTCCTAAGTAGTTACACCGATCTCAGCGTATTTGAAACTGTGGGTACTACTTTGTTTTCAATTTCTCTAATAACAATTTTTTCTTTCGGGCAGGAAAACGTAATTATATTTATTAAAATTCTCACATTATTATAAAATTCAATATATCCAGGAATTTCATCTGCTCTGACCCTGTCAGTTGCTAAGGTCTGCTCAATAAATATCCATTTAATATAAAATCCAATTGGACGCCCACAAATACTAAAGGATTAAATTCAGTACTGTAGAATGGAATTTCAATTACAATATCTGCATAATTATTAACTTATTGAACACAATTTAATCTTATTGTACTGGCTCTGGGATTGGTTTCTGAAGCTGCGATATCGGGAATGAGAATGCAATTTGTTTTAATGAAAATATTTTTTAATACTGTTTAATACCTGGCAATAAGGTGAAAATATTCAGGTGGAATACTTAAAGAGTTGTTGGGAATCGAGAGTTCTTGGAAGGAGGAATTAATAATCATTGGAATCCAAGGCTAGTTAAGGACTTATTAAAATATATTTAAATTGCACAAAGTTGAAACACAATAAAAAAATAAAACATAGGCAGTAATGGGCACTGCTGACCGAATAGAAAACTTAAAACCATTAATAACTACAGTTATACTATTAAAATTTGCATGTTGGTGACGCGAACCCATTTAATTTTCCGCTACCAAAAATCGCTCAACGCGCCTAATATTAATTATTATTGTATTCACTATTTATCACAATAATTATTTATCACTAAAATAATGATTATCTAAAACATAATTCAAACAATGCACAGTATACCCAAATTAAACTTTTCACCTGGTCATTTTAACTTCACTTACTGCTATAACATCATGTTGGTAACGCGGTCACATTAGCATGTCGATGACGCGCGCAGGTCGGTGACGCGAACCAATAAGTTTTTCCCCTACCAAAAATCGCTCAACCTATTGATCACCTATACATGTTTTCAAATCAAAAAAAACAACCCGACTGCAAAAATACATAATTGAAAAGGGACAAACATATTAAGTTACACCAACTTCCCGGGGCCCGGTGCCAACGGCCCGGTGCCGGGGGCCTGCAATACCAAAATTCTATAGATGCTTGTTTTTCTCTTTCCAGTTATGTGTTTTTGCAGTCGGGTTTTTTGTTTTTAAAAATAATTAGCTTTATTACCTAAAAGTTTTTTTAGTTTTATTTTGAGTGGACTCATTACTAGCTTTTATTTGGTACCCATATGGTTGTAATTCATTAAAAAAAACCTCCATTGTTTTTTTTATTTGTAGATGCATTATATAAATAAGACACACACAATTCACAATAAAGACGAATCTAACGACACCTCATAATTATGTTAAAATCCAACAACCCGTTTAGGCTACAGAGCGTGCCAAAGAAATAGACATACATATATACTCTCGAAAAGCATTACGGGTTCCTGGGGCAATCTGGTAAAAAGTACTCCTAGAGCTCGACAGTTTAATGTCCACTGCTAAGTCTGATCCTCATAATTAACCACAGAACACGAGAATAAAGCTCTTATGTACATACAATGTCCACTTCAATGAAATGCTGAAAGAGAATAACGCCCTAATCCGTATTGTAGAGGACACACTTACTGATAAGATAACGGGGCGATTCTATTGTGATGATAAAATAAAACCGACCGTTTTAATGTTCTTTAAACACTGATTTATTGAAATATATTTTGACATAATATTATATTTATTTTATTATTTATGTACACACAGTAAAATACACAGACATAATTATGACATACTGACTTATAATTTTGGGTACAAAGGTATTGCTTATTAATTTTCTTCAGTTAAGGAATTTCTTCCAGCAGACCTGCGAAAGGAGAAATTAAAAAAAAATATAGACAGTAGTGTGTGAGAACAAGAGAAAAATATGAATATGCGAAGTCTTAAACTTAAATGTTAAATATAACTACACTTTTACCAGAAAATAACATACACTTAAATAAGTACATAAGACATTAAAGGCTCTTACAAACAAACGCGATATCGCGGGCGCGACATGCACCGACAAAGGAAGTGTCTTTGTCGGTGCCTGTCGCGCCCGCGATATCGCGTGAGTGTGTAAGAGCCTTTATATATATATGTCGGATCCGGTCATTAGTACGGACAAGAAACGAATCGCAAGCGCGCTACTACTGGCGACATTGCGTGATCTACCCACACCTCTAGCGCGCTTCTACAGAGTCGTGATGTTTTGAGCCGATGGGCGAGGGGGACATTCAAGATTCAGTGTTTGATCGCATCGGAGTTAAGACGTCGCGGAACTGTACTTGATTCGTTGTGCTTAGTTATCGTGGTAATTGTAATTTGTAGTGATTGGGTCAATTTGTGATTTTAATAAACGCTGTGTATCGTACATTCGTACCCAGTGTGTTTTCATTGCACGAAACCCGCCTTATGCCCACACGATGTCTGAATCTTACAGAGTAAATCCTGACATTCCGACAAATATATATACGTATGTACGTACATCCTCACAGTTGAGAGGAGAGGTCATCTCTCTCTTTTACTCGATATTTGAATAGAGGAACAGTTTTTAAATCACGAATGCTAGGCGGAATTTGCAATATTAGGCAAAAATGCTGTGTGCAGAATGCTCGGCGCGTTAGTCGGTAAAGTAATGTACGGTTCCGTACACGGAGGTATGTTATGAAAAAGGGTTGATCGTAGTTTATTTATAAGTGCATGTGTGATGCTGTTTCCTTGACTAATTACAGTTATTATCAAATTATTATCAGAAAAGAAAGAAGCTTTAGTTAGGTCAAAGTCAAATAATTTGTTTCAATAATTAGGCACATCATTGAATGTAACATAAAAAAAACATAACATCACGCCTGTAATCCCCGAAGGGTTATGCAGAGGTGTATCTATATTACAGCCACATTTCGCCAGTTATGTTTAAGTCCCATGTAATAGGGGGCGAGCGTATTGCCATCAACAGGGCACAAATCCAGACTCCGGGCTGGTACTGAGAAAATTGAATTGAATGTCAACAATAAAATAGAACTGATATTATTAGTAAAAATAAACATAAATCTCTTAATCACATCACACTAATATTATAAAGGCGAAAGTTTGTGAGTGTGTGTGTGTGTGTATGTTTGTTACTTCTTCACGCTCAAACTGGTGAACCAATTTTGATAAAATTCTGTATGGAGGTACTGACACCCTGGATTAAGACATAGACTACTTTGTATCCCGATATTCCCACGGGATCGAGACTTGCGCGGGTGAAACCGCGGGGTGCAGCTAGTATTATTAATAATAGCCAGATTTTTGGTTAAGGAAACAATTTCAACAAATTATGCACTTAGAAAATGCTAAGCAACGAGTTTCTTAAAGAACGATAACCATTAATTGCAGCAGCCTTTATAACATCTCAACGAGCTAGAGAAAACGACCTCTGTGCTTGCCCGTGCGAGGCATATTAGCGTAATGGCAAATTATGTAGACCAGGGGGCCGATCGCGCTAATTTTGAACGTTAATACCAAAACTAAACCACTACCATATACGTTACGTTAGACACATTTCGTATCGCGCTAATCATGTCAACGGAAACGATTTAGCTTTACTTTGGAAGTTACGTTGGAGGATCGATCGAACTTTCAGTATTGGGTAACGTCAACGATTTTTTCGCTCAGAAAAAATAGCGCAATACCGTTTCTTACATCAGCTAAACTAAAACTAAACCAAAACCAAAAACGTTCCGTTCGAACGGTAATTACGTTGAGAAATAGCGCGATCGGCCCCCAGGTCAACGATAGCATCGCTTCCCCCATAAATACGTAAGTGCTCTGAGAAAACGGGTATGCTCCACAATATCATGCAGTCCTGGTACCTTCCAAGTAATTTTGTTAATACAAATAATGGTCGACTGTATCCTTAATTTTGTTTGGATAATAATTTTCCAGGCGACTAATAACTTAAAGGGCGACTAACTATTTGCTACTAAAATAATAACTTGGCAGCGATTAAATATTATTTCTTAATCGCTGCAAAGTCATCTACTGTTATTGAATCATTTGGGTTAGGTTAGGTTAGAGCAGTAACCATTAACAAGCGAAGGCGAGCGAGCGTAGCGAGCGTGCCGCGGGAGCGGCCGCCGAGCGCCAGATCCCCTCTATTGTTGGTAAATTCAGTTACCAAAACAAAAATTCGATGCCAGTTTAAATTAAAATAAAGCTAAAAACTGATTATTGAGCTGCTACTTTCTACTTAAAATAATACTTCGCTGTAGCTACCAACCTATTATTTTTGCTGCCAACCTATTATTTTTGCTACCGGCTTTAATTATTTTTTAATCCCAAATTCAGATTAATTTGTCGCCGTGTTAAATACATGCCATTTTGTTTAAATTGTTTTCTCGTTGGAAAGTATTAAGAAACATTAGGACGTGATGTCAATACCACATTTTCATTAAAAAAGCAAGTTTATGGGTTGGTACTCCAAGGTGACTTGACCAAGTCACGGTGTAGCAGGCTTTAGCTGGTCTAACCAGACCATGTCGATTCTGTAAGCATCTCACCGTGAAAACTTATGTGAAGTGATCATGGAGAGAGCTTTTTTTTTTTTTGGGTGGGAAATTATCAAATAACTTCTCCCGGAGCGGGAGGGCGTGTCAGACTTTTACTGACTAAAACCCACCCGTGTTCCTTCCGTTGCCTGTGTGCCAGGGCCACGATATCCCTTTCGGACAAACTCGCAACCCTGGCAGGCATTGGTCCTGCCGGACCCCGTCAGTTGGTGCTGACATCTCTTTGAGGCGCGCGTGGAACACAACGCGCCGTCGACCCGGGCCTGGTCCTTATCGGACGGCGAGCTACCCATCACTCACCGTCCGCAGGCCCGCGCCTACGGTGGCTGGAAATCGGCTTGTGACTCCCGACGCCCGGGGCGTCTCCTGCGGCGACTAAGGGCGCGATGGCGCGAGCCTTGCCTCACCCTCACGCGTTCCGCCTCCTCCTTCGCGAGCATTACTGCTTCGCAGAAGGACGATCGTGTCGGTGACGTGTCTTCCGGGCGATCCACACAGTGGTGACACCCGGGCGTTTCCTCCCGCTTTATCCTGAACAGGAACCTCCCGAAACAACCGTGTCCGGTGAGGACCTGCGTCAGGTGGAAGGTGAGGACGCCGTGGCGCCTCTCTAGCCACTCCTCAAAGAGGGGACTTATCGCCACAATGTGGCGTGCCCAGCGCTGGGTTGCGACAATCACACTCTCCATGTCACCATGAGATCCTGCCGGAGCTCTGTCCGCTGTGCCGTGATTTCTCGCGGCAGCGGAGTTTCACCCCGGCGTTTCGCCACCTCGCGCCACTCCCAAATGTGCGCGAGGACCTTTGCCGCCAGATCCCATGGCGGCAGTCCGGCAAGGAGGCTCGCCGCCTCACGGGAGACCGTGCGGTAACCCCGTACCAGCCTGATGGCCATGACCCTTTGGGACGCGTTCAATCGCTGGGCTGGTCGCAGCTTTAAGGAACGCGCCCACACCGGTGCCCCGTACGGCCATGGACCGCACGATCCCCGCATGGAGCCTCCGGCAGGAGGCGTTTGGACCCCCTAGGTTGGGCAGGAGCCGCTTCAAGGCAGCCCCGGCCCGCTCCAGACTGGGAGCCAAACGTCGAAAATGCTCCACGAAGTTCCACCGGCTGTCGAGGACGAGTCCCAGGTACTTCATCATCGACTCGACGCCGATGTGAACCCCTCCCGCCGTTATCTGGGATCCCGATCATGGTGAGAGCTGTCAGTGCCATCCCACCTGATGCTAGGGATAGACCAAGTATTACATTTACAATCATAATCGAGATTTTAATAATATTTTTTATGCTAATTCTGTTGATCATTTTATATTATTTCTAAGCTAGTATGTAAGTGTCTAAACATAGTAATGTTTAAGGACTAGTCTAGGAAAAAAAAAAACAAAATTAAGTTTCTGACTGAATTTCTATTTTGCTATTTTATTTAAAACCCACCTAATTTAGACACATACATACTAGCTTTGAAAAAATATTATTAAAAACTAGATTATGATTGTAAATGTAATGCTTGGTCAATCCCTAGCATCAGTGAGATGACACTGACAGCTCACTCCACGCAAGATTTCACGGTGAGATTTTTACAGAATAGCACTGCAGTTATACCTATGATTATTAAGTGATAAGCCAGCCATTTTTGATTAAGTCCCTTGTAATAGGAGTGAACCTTTTGCCGCTAACGGTGAAGATCCAGACTCCAGGCTACTACTGAAAACA
Organism: Tiliacea citrago; assembly: GCA_963921375.1. Lineage (NCBI taxonomy): Eukaryota > Metazoa > Arthropoda > Insecta > Lepidoptera > Noctuidae > Tiliacea > Tiliacea citrago. The sequence goes on along the minus strand of OY992797.1, from coordinate 20,672,526 downwards.
TTATACTTACCGTTTGAAGTAATCATAAAAGCGACTTCAAAATAATAGGGTATTTGACTGCTATCAAAAATATACATGAACTAACACCTATTTTTAAAGGTGTTACTAAAAAAGAGGATTGGTGTAAAAATAAATTGAATCGGTGGAAAAATTGAGAAGTTACACGCTTTTGAAATTATTCTACTATCTTTGTCACGCAAAACGATCATTGTACTGAATGGCGCGAAGTTACTACGGCGTTCTTGTGTTGTGACGTCAGATCCCAGCAGTGCTGTCTCTGTCTACAATAGACTTTAAAATGCATACAACTTCGGCATTTTTTGAGATATTGAAACAATTTTTTTTACCATGCCTTATTTTTGTTGTTGGTTTCGAAAAATGTAAATAAAAAAAAACAGTCAAATACTCTAATAATGTAGCTACTTACCTACAATAGGGTATTTAACTGTTTTTTTTTACCTACAATTCTTTTGAATTGAATAGCCAAACTTAAGTGGCAGTGGGCAGGGCATATCGCTCAAACGTTCTGAAGTGGCGACCACGTACCGGAAGACATAGCTTTGGAAAGCCTTTTCTTTTTTTTTTTTGTTGCCGGGGTGGAAAATCTTCATGGATGTCCTCCGCCCTGGGGTGGGCGGAGGGGTCTGTCAGACTCTTACTGACTAAAAACCACCCCGGTGTTCCCTTCCCACACTTGCACCGGGGATCCTGGGAGCTTGTATTACTTCCGTGATCCGCGGCTAATGCTGGCCCGCCTCCGCGGGCCACCTCAAGTCTGCGGCCCCCCCCGCAGACTTGAGGTGGGGTGTTAGACCCCTCCTGCAACGTCTGAAAGGGGCGCGCGTAGAACACTACGCGCCGCCACCTCGGGTCCAGTGTGATAGGGGGCGGCGGACGCCCTGAGTCCGCCGTCCCTGGACCCATTTAGGGGGGCCGGAAGAGGGCATTGTCTGCCCTCTGCCGACGCCCAGTGCGTCTGCTGCGGGCCGGGTGAGTGGACGAGATTTCCCGCTCCCTTTCCGCAGCCTCTAGATACCACCGCGTCCCAGGACTCCTCGCTGCTGGCCATCGACTCGACCATGGCCGGCAGCGACAGCTTTGGAAAGCCTCCCACAAGGTGGACCGATGACCTTGTGAAGGATGCAGGCAATCCACTGGATGAGTACAGAACCGGTTGAAGTGGCGGTGCTTGGGAGAGGCCTTTATCCAGCAGTGGACGTCCTTCGGCTGAAATGATGATAAAGTAGGTACCTTCTAACAGAAAATCTAAGAAAAAGGGTAGGTAACCAATGAATACCAGAGGCTTTGAATTGATAAATAGGAATTTATACTTTCGTATGATACTGTGCCTTTTTTTTTTTTTTTGGGTGGGAAATCATCAAATAACTTCTCCCGCTCTGGGCGGAGAGGGAGGGCATGTCAGACTTTTACTGACTAAAACCCACCCGTGTTCCTTCCGTTGCCTGTGTGCCAGGGCCACGATATCCCTTTCGGACAAACTCGCAACCCCGGCAGGCATTGGTCCTAACTAACTGACGGACCCCGTCAGTTTGTGCAGACATCTCTTTGAGGCGCGCGTGGAACACAACGCGCCGTCGACCCGGGCCTGGTCGACAGTAGTAAAAAGAGAGATTTGGCGTCAACAGAAAAAAAAAACAAAAAGAAAAAAAAATGACAAGTCCGAAAAAATTAAAGCACATAAGAAAAAAACAAAATGCCAATTAAGTATTATTTTAAAGAAAGTACGTTTAATGTATGAAGGTTCTTTGAAAGCCGTTGAAAACCTTAAAAAAACCTCGGAAACGTTACGAAAACGTAATTTTCGCCTAAAAACCCGACTAGAAGCTAAACTCAAAGAAAAAAGCAAAGAAATTAATATGTTAAAGTGCAGAAATGAAGTACTCGAAACAGTGATTAAAAAAATATACGCAACAAGCGATTCGATTAAAAAAAGGCGTATCAGAAACATTGTAACTTTACAAGCGCAAAATCACAACATTGAGACAAAAAAATACGTTGCCGACTGTCTCGGCATTGTTAAAATACAAAAGTACAAGAAAATAGGAGTAACAAAAAGTCAAAGAATACCCAAAAAAATTCAAGATTTCTTTGTCAGGGATGATGTTAGCCGAATAACGGCGGGGAAGAGAGAATGCAGAATAAAAAACAAACAAAAACAACAAATACGATATTTCACGGACACCTTGAGAAATTTGTACGAAATTTACAAAGCAGAAGGTGGTCAACAATCTTTTTCCACATTTCATAAGTACAAACCCTTTTTTGTTCTATCGCCTACATTGAATAGCAGGAACACGTGCTTGTGCATTAAGCACAGCAACATAGACTACTTGTTGAAGGCCCTGGTATATAAAAACCTCATTGAGCAGGTTATATCACCTGTGATATAACCTGCTTTGATTGCATGCATGGTAAATGCCCAAACTGCTTCAATTCAACTATAGAGTTTAACCTAAATGACCACGACCAAAATGAAGAGGCAAAGTGGTGGTGGTGGGAATGAGAAAAACATACGTACAAAAAGAAAGGAAAAACAAGTGTTGAAGACAAAGAAATACAGACTAGGAAAATGACGAAAAAAGTTAAGACAGAAATCTTAGTAGAACTTGTTACGACCTTTAACAAAGAATTGAAAATGTTTAAAAAACATTATTTTAATATGAAAACCCGACAGAGGCAATATCAAGAATGCTTACAACAACTAAAATCACATGAGGTACTTATCTTGTGATTTTTCAGAAAATTATAACTGCAAACTGGTCGAGGAGGTTCAATCGATGCACTTTGGAGCATCCAAACAGCAAGTGACCCTACATTGCGTAATGGTTTATTGGAATAATAAATGCCAGTCAATTTTTTCAGTATCTGAAAGTCCATGCCATGAGCCAGCAGCGATTTGGGCACATTTATTGCCGGTGATAAGATTTATCAGAGAGAACAGCCCAAATACAAAAGTTTTACATTTTTTCTCTGATGGGCCAACAAGCCAATATCGTCAAAAAAAAAATTATTACCTGCTGAATTTGTTCGCTCATAAAATGAGCTTGGACTTTGCAACGTGGTCCTATAGCGAGAGCGGACACGGAAAAGGCGTAGCTGACGGCATTGGCGGTGCAGTAAAGCGGAGTTTGGATCGCCAAGTCTTATATGGTCACGACATTAGAAATGCAGAAGACGTCTTTACCAACATTTGTGCTGCTATGAAGTCTGTGAAGTCGTTTTTAATCCCTATTGAAGAAATCGAAAATATGAAGAAATTGATACCGACAAACCTTCGACCAATTTCCGGAAATAATGATATACACCAAATCATTACAAATAGAGAAGAAAATGTAGTCCACTATAGACCTCTGAGTTGTTTTTGTGGAAGTGAGCCAGGGCTGTGCTCTTGCTATCTTCCAAAGAGACACTTGTTACTTTTGCCTGAGGGTGGTTTGACAGGTATGCCTAATCTTATTTTGAACCTACTTTAATTGTGTATAAAAAATATCGCTGCCTGACCTCATGTATATATAATAAAAGCATGTTGTGATATTATATATTAAACTTTATTGCAGACTGTTGTGTTGATAAAGTCACAGTGAGTGAACAAAAGCACTCAGCGTGTTCATCACAAACGAGGACACTTATTTCACCTAAAATCACACTAAATGAAGACCACGAGAAATTGAAGAAATTGCGTTATTTGATTCGGTTGATATGGAAGTTATCGAAGTTTATGGAGAAAATTCACCTAATGTGCTAAGCCTAGATCTAATGGATATTGATGCAATGCTTTTAAATACTGCTACAGAGTTAAACTCTCCAGAGCCAAGTGAGACCGAGCCTGTTAGTTTGTTGACAAACAATGAACTAACTGTACTCCCTACCACAGAGTTAAACTCTCCGGGGCTAAGTGAGAATGAGCCTGTTGAATCCTTACCACGTATTAAAAGTAAAAGGGAGTGCAAAAACGACAAACCAGTACCAACAAAACAAAGAAGCGATAAAAACTTACAAAAACATCATACTATGTTTCTAACATGCAATAAATGCAGTTACTCAATACTTGGTGCTAAAGCAAGATGTATGAGTTGCAAAAAAACATACTGTATGGACTGCATTGGAGGTCCCGTTGCTTTTGATTATTTGGGTGATACTTGTCTTGATCCTGATGATGAAGGTAGGTAGGCTTACTTCGTGTTTTTTTTATATGAATTAAATTTATACAATAATTATGTTTTTTTTTTGTTACAGATTAAATTAACCTCTACAATAAAGTTGATTGTCGGTGGCAGTGAACCTGAGCATTAAAAAAAATGGTATACATCGTAGACATCGACAAAATTTTAACGAGGGATGATTTACTCCAATATTACTATTATGGATTAAAGTGGCCATGGGACGAAACCCATTTCGTTTTAGCCAGTCAGTGTTGGGAGTGTTATGAAGATGTACCTCAAATAACGGATTTTGGTATCCGACCATACCATTTTGCTCTATCTATGACTAAAACTCATGTTAAGAATTTGCTAGCGACACATTTTTGGTGCGATTTTTGTGGCGTTTTGATTTATGATCATTATGTAAAAGATGAATGTACTTTTTGTTTTCCATAATCATTATGTTTGTTATTTGTGGCTTCATTTAATGTTACAATAACATAAAATAACAACTTTGTTATCTCTGTTAATTACTTAGAAGACTGATTAAACTAATTTGAAAGAATATTTTTGCGCATACAAAATAAGTGTTGATTTTGAATAATTTATATAAAGATAATCTTTATGTATATTATAATAAGTAGTATAATAAGTGTCACTTTTGAAGAGTCAAAATAAATAATTATGTTTGTACACACGGCTGCATATCGAGCTATACATTTCCAGTTTATGTTGATCTCGCATTGCATAGGATTTCCGTACAATACGAAGTCAGCTTATACTGGAAATGTATAGCTTGATGTGTAACCGTGCGTACCAGAATACCTGTTAAATTGAGAAACTATTCGAATGAAAAGAATATAAATAATAATAATAATTAATTTAGAAAACTGTTGATTTGGACAAACTCTAATTAAAGGCTGGTTAAACTAAGGTTCTGTAGTTTAATTTTCGTTTCATCAACCATCTGACCATTTATAATTTTTATTAACTATGTGAAATAAGCTTTACGTTTCCGTTTTGTAACTCCACCATTCAATTTTGTAACTGTCCCATTTTTTTCATCATAAAATTTAATTTAATTTCCAATTTTTACAGGGCACCAGCTCATTATTTGTTTAGTTTTTTATAAAGTATCATACGACTATAAATTTAAAAATACTCTAATCTTGTTAACTATTTTCGACAATGTGCAAAACAGAAAATAACAAAGCTTAGTTCCCAAAAGTAACAAAGTGGATATGTTTTTACTAAATCACAAAAAAACTAACGCATTTACTAATTTATTTATATATAATTTTTAAAGAAAGTAGCGTTTTCTATGCAAAAACCACTTTTTCCGTTAAAAATTAAATATCTAAATATATTTTATTTTATTGCAAACAAGTTACAAAATGGAAATCAGAAACACTGTTTTTTTTGTTGTCCCAAACAAATCATATTTCTCAGAAAATGGGTATTCTTTTGTTGTTTTGCAACTATAACAGTAATCTTTAATGAATATCAAATCATTACAAGATAATAAAAACACTATTTAATAAAAATAATTCACTTTTCTTCATTTTGTAACCGGGACAAATTTCTACGGAAACGCCCAGTTAATCTCTACCACGTTATTCTCGACCGCATTATTCTCTATCTACCAGCACAAAAACATGCAGTTAATCAGCACATAAATATAGTAGAAATACTATTTAATTCCAGCCAGTTTGCATTCGCAAAGGTGAGATTGAACTTAATGGTCGCCTTTGTATTTAAAGGATTGAATCTCTGGGGAAATCAGCGCCTGCTTATACACAAAGAATACTTTAGTTTCGATGATTTAGTCTTTAATTTAATTGAAAACTGGTATTTTGCTTAACTAGTATTAAATTGGAACGCAATCTTGACGTAGGTCAAAGTCAGGGATGACGACTTAAAGAGAATTAAGGGTAGTTCAAAGTAGGGCGGGCCGCACCGCAACTCAACGCATTGCGAATATCCACAAACAGTTAGTCGTTAGATACATGCATACACGCATAGATTTATCTATGCGTGTATGTAATGTAATTAAACATTTAGCATATATTATAATATGTTAAATGTTTAATTCAACTTTTGAAATAATTATTGTACAACATAAGACTGATCTCAATAAGATAAATTTTATATTTACTTAATAATTATTGTTAATAATCTATTTAAAAATTGTTAATTGCTAATTGTTTCCTAATTTTATTTTAAGAATTATTTTTATTAGACCTTTTGCTGTGCCCTACGGGGTCCGTAATTGTACCTTAGCTTTAAGCCATTGTAACACCTTGCACATTATGGAATGCAAATAATTATAATATGAATATGAATATCCTCCTTCATCACTTTCATACATCATCACGTACATTTTCTATGAACCAACGCACACTACAGGCAGCCAGCACCGCAGTTTTTGTATGAAAATTCGATACGTTGCGGCTATAATGTGCGCTTAGCTTTAGGGTATAACCAGACTTTACCAGACCGCGATCGGTCGGCGGTATCGTGGCCGTATGATTGAGGTGACATATTTTGAGGGGATAATCGATTTTAATTGACCGCTGTCTGGTTGCACTTAATGCTGCGGTCCCACGGCCCGCTTTCTCATAGGCCAGATCGCGCCAGGCCAGGCCGACAGGCCACCGTCAACCGGTCAAACAACCGTCAATCCGAAGAGGCTTTTTTTTTTTGGGTGGGAAATTATCAAATAACTTCTCCCGCTCTGGGCGGAGTGGGAGAGCGTGTGAGATGCCTGTGTGCTAGGGCCAAGATATCCCTTTCGGACAGGCTCGTAACCTTAGCAGGCATTGGCCCTTTCGGACCCCCTCAATTGGTGCTGACATTTCTTTGAGGCGCGCGTGGAACACAACGCGCTGTCAAACCGGGTCTGGTCCTTATCGGACGGCGAGCTACCCATCGCTCTCCGTCCGCAAGCCCGCGCCTACGGTGGCCGGGAATCGGCCTGCGATTCCCGACGCCCGGGGCGTCTCCTGCGGCGACTAGAGGCGGTGGTGAGAAGCTCGGCATTGGCCGCGACAGGCCTTGACAGGCTATGGGACCGTGGCTTTACTAATCCTATTTTAACGTTATTAGCTGCTGCTAAAATCAAGAAAACCTAAAAAAAAAACAACAAGTATTTGAATGATCATCTAAAAACTTATTTACCTTCTAAACATTGACACTTTTTAAAATTAATTAACCTCTAAAAACGTACTGCGCTTTTAATGATACACACTTTTTTGAATTATTGGAGCCACTTTTTAACTTCCTGGCCAATTCTGAGAATATCACAATTGGTTGCAGTAATGCTATAACAAGCCCGACCAAACGGGGTAGGTTAGAAAAGCCAGAAAAGGCTACATCCAAGTTGGCCACAATTACTTGCTATTTAATAGGTAATATTAGGAGCCCAAAAGAAGAAATATTTCAGGTTAACAAAAATAGGCGAAATCATTATATTAAAGTGTTCAACTTTATTTTTAAAAGCGCAAAATGGAAATTATTAGAGCTTCAATTCGATACATGCCAAAAAAATCATATCCTCGACAATCTTGTGAAAATAATTTCAATATCCTCCAGGAATCTTACACACTTGATTGAGTTCCTCAACTCAACTGTAATACGACGTACTTGCTTATATTTACGAGCCCTTGCGAGAACCAAGTGTCGTATAAATTGATATAATCAATTGGAATATATCAAGAGAACATGCTAAGGAAGGGAGTGATTTATGAAGATTCACATGACATTGTTGCGACGCATGCTGTTGCGATAAACTTTTACCGTCTTATTACAAAACAAGATTTATATTTTGACATGGCTTAAACCATTGAGCCAGTTTTTGTAAAAATAACGTAACTGTGATTGAAATACCGTTCTTTATACAAAACTGAAATATTAGTTCGGTACTAAGTTGTCAGTTTTTTACTAGGAATTTTACCATAGACGGAAAATATTTCAAAATTCAATAATGGCTTCATGGTTTAAACCTGGGTCTGAGGATAAAACTTGTTTTGTAATAAAATGGTTAGAATCGTACGCCAGTTTAAAAACACATTGAAGCGAAAACCGCTTTATCGATCAATATAGTATTATACATGAGAAGATTGTTACTTTTAGTGTTGAGTACCATCTAAAATTGATTTTATTGATATTTTTCTATATTTAATGTAAGAAAGAAAGAAAATACATTTATTTAGCACAGACTAAAAGGCACAAAATATATCAAATAAAATATTTAAAAAAAGTAAAAAGTGTAAAGTGCTAGTAAGACATTTTTACATTGTTCTCACATTATATAGAATCAGAATCAGAATGCTTTAATTGTAAACATAGGTTAAATTACAACAGTGTGCGAGATGTTACAGATTGGTAGATCCTCTGTTTTGCCCAGAGGCGTACAAATATATTTAATTAAAATTGTCGAAATTTTTACTTTTTAACACAAATTTAATTTTTAAGATATCATATGGTGGTAGAAGTATGTAAAAATATGTAAAGCGTCAACAATAATGTACCCATGATTTTGTGATATCTTGATTTAAAAGAGTGTCCTTGGTGTTTCTTGCCTGTTCTTCTCCTTATAGATCTACGTTTTGGAATGGGCAAATAGCTTCAACTTTCTGACTAACTGACCGACTTTTTGACAATTTAAAAGTGCCTGTTATTGGTGTAATTGAAATAAATGCTTCGAGTTTAAGTTTGATTAAGAAATTAGCAAGAAAGTGTGCCTCACAGCTGCGTTGAAAAAGGTTAACTCAAAATACTACTTATTTATTAATACTTCTCACATACAACAAAGGCGGACTTAATGCCTTAGACATTCTCTACCAGTCAACCAAAGGTGGTGAAGAGACTACTACTTCTCACTGCTCTGGTTTCGCAAACCCAATCCAAAGACGAGCCTTTCTGTGACTCATCAGGGTCACAAGTTTGATTCCCAGACAAATTAACGCAACAGTGGATGTTGATACACTTTCGTACTACCGAAACGTTAAAAAAATCGGATCAGCGTTTTCGCGAAACGTCTTTCGATACAGCGGTTTTCGTTTCAATGTGTTTACGAACTGGCGTAACACTCGCAAAGTTTTTCGCAACAGCGTGGGTTGCAACAATGTTATTAGAATCGTCATATCATTACTGTTAAGGAAAGTAGTAACATCCTTTAAATAACAGATGGTAAAAAATGTAAATGTTATTTAATAACAAATGCTTCTCTCCCTTAACTCACTTATTTTGCTGTGGCCGACAACTCGTCCATATGATCTAATTATAAGTTTACCACCTAAGAATATCTACATGTGGAATGCAATAAAAGTATTGAATATTAAATTCTTCATGCCAATAATAGGAGAAGAGAAATAATTTAGTGTTTTAGGTTAAACGAGGGACATAGTATTTGATTTTCGTACCAATAATTATATTATAAGTATTTTTTGACGTAATTCTAACTAATATTATAAATGCGAAAATGAATTTATTTGTTTGTTTGTTACGCTTTCACGCTAAAATAGCTAAACAGATTTGAATTTGATTTAGCACATGGGTAGACCATGACCTGGGTTGGTGCTTAGATTTTTTTATACCTATTATCCCGGTAGAACGTTTCCATGGGATAATTTCCGAATTATACGCGGGCGAAGCCGTGGGCAAAAGTTAGTTATAAAATAAATTTAGGTTATCACCTAATATGTTCACTATAATATGTTCTATGTTTTTTATGTTGTTGTTGTTTGTTGTTGTTTGTTTGTTTGTTTTGTTTCTATGTTCTGCGTTATGTTAATTACAGAGGATCGAAAAAAAACGAAATGATTTTAAATAAATTTAATTACTGATTTAATATTACAAAATTAAACCTATGAATGATGATTCTAGTTCGAAGTAGGATATTAGAATAATCATTCTTACAATTTATTGAACAAACAACAACTTGCGAAATCGACTGATGTCATAGGTGCATCAGCGATTATAGAAATTAATAAGGTCGGCGCGGATGCAACATCAGCGATCTTCATATAGTAGTGCTATGTAATTCCTCCCCTCTTAGAACGGCGACTATTTTAGCACGTTGAGTGAAAATGTTGCCGGAAGTTCGTCAGGAGTTTCCTTATTTTCCAGGGTTGCAGCTGGTGGTTGCTGCTTCTTTTTCATAGTGTTAGTACATTTGTATAGGTAGCGCCGGGTCATTGCGATGATAAAGAGTACGCTTGCACTCAATAGTATTCCATAGAATGGGATTGTAGTGTGATAAAGTGCGTTGGTCTGCACGTTCTCAAGTTGAACAGGATTCTGGATCATAATTTGGTCCTGGATGCAGGTGGATGGTTGGTGATTAACTCCTGGACGCAGTCAGCTTTGTTGCGAGTCTGGTGAGTAATATCGTTCTCACAGAGGTACCAGTCTTTCAACTTCGGGCATTCAGCCTCTATGTACGCATGTAACATCTCGTTAGTTGCAAGGAAAGGAAAGGGTGGAATAAGAGCTTGTGCGTGTGTATTAGGTACCACGGAGAGTTTATAAAAATCATAACTATTTTTAGAAAAGATTGGAAATTTAAATACGAATACTATCTGGTTGTCTACATAATATGATCCCGGTTTTATAATGTCATAATAATCTCTAAGTTCTAGATCTAAAATTTGCTCTTCGGCGTAAATAGTCTTAAGTTTTTGTACCATTGACTGTAGTATTTCTACGTCTATCATAGAGTGGTGTGTACTACTCGCACGAACAAAAGCTAAACTATTGTCTTTCCTAATTAGTTCCTGAGTTAAATATTCTACATTATCGCTTATAATTTCTAGTAGTTGGGCAAAATGAGCATATTTTATTAAATTATTTTCTCTTAGTGCATTACTTTGTAATATAGTCTCTAAAGTAGTGTTGATTTTATTCTGGTTTTTTACTATTTGTGTAATTACGCTATTATATTTAGACATCCACTCTTTACTTATACTTATATGATCATTGAATTCGGTCACTAATTTGTTTTGATTACGTTCTAAGATTTGAATTGCCTGATTATACCTTACCGCATCCTCGTGATCTAGGTTCCCGGTTAGGCTTTTTATTATTGAACCTAGTCCGTCTACAAGACCTCTTTTGGCTCTGTTGAGTTCTAAAGATCGTAATTGTTTTAGGACATTGCCAAGTTTGCTAGCAAGATACTCCAATTGAATTTCGTATAACCCGTAGGTGTCATTAGTCATTTGATTTTGACAGATCGTTAGTTGAGTTTGTAGGGATTGAACATTGTTTTCTATATTGCTTAGTTGTACGTACTGGATGAAGGTATGATGGTGAGTCGTAATTTTCATTTGTCCAAGTTTAAAGGGTAGAAGCCCGGGTCCGTTATCGAGGCTTTCGAGTCTTATCTCCTGAGGTCGCGTCATTGGGAGAATTGCTATCAGTAGGATCCTGTAACAATTTTGCTGATTTAGGTACACGCTTGAGTCTTGATTTCGCTATGGGGCCACGTTTTTTTGAAGTATAAATATGAATTGGCAGGTCTGCCAAAACTGTGTCCTGTGTATATCGTGGGGCAGTCTTTTGTCGACTAGCAAGGGGGTTTGTTATAAATATTTGCTGTTGGGGTACGTATTCTATCTCGGGTTTACGTTTTTCATTTCGTTTCTCAACTATCGCGGTACGATTAGCAAGTGATGACGAGTTGATGATGTCATAAACATGTTTCATTTTATCTCTATGGACTTGCGTGTACTGTTGTAATAAATGCTGTGTAAGGTCAATGTCTTTACAGTCTCGGGGGTCAAAATGACCAGTCAGTAGGTCAAAGGGGCAACATCTCGTGAAACGATGTATTGAGCTATTATAAGCTATTAAAGCATAGGGCACAAGATTAATTATTGGTTCGTCTTTATACTGTAGCTTAAGAAGTCTAAGATGTTCTAAAAGAGTTGAGTGGAATCGTTCGATATTTCCGTTATCGTTAGGAGAGTGAGCTAGTATTCTATGATGGTTGATCCCATGAAGCCTCGTAAATTCCATGAACAATTGGTTTGTAAACTCAGTCCCATTGTCTGTAATAGTAGTTATAGGGACGCCATGGTGGGTGCAGTACTGCAAAAGGGCTTGTAGTATGCTAATAGCGGTTCCGTCATGTAAGTGATAAGCTTGACCGTACTTTGTAAATACATCGATAAATGTTACATATTTTTCACCCTGTACAGTAAATAGATCCATGTGGATTGTCTCAAACGGCTTGGTAGCTGGTGGTACGATGTTAAACTGAGGTCTAATCGGGTTTCTATCGTACTTGGCTTGACCGCAAATCGTACATTCGTTTATAAATTTGGTTATCTGGTCTTTCATTTTTGGCCAGTAGTTTTTACGAGATAAGGCTAAATGACACTCGGTGATTCCACGATGGTTAGTTTTACCGTCATGATGGTGTCGTATTATCTCCTGTTGTCGAAGGTAATCTTTGACATTTTCTAATTCACATTTAGCTAAAACGAGATTTAAGGATGAACTTTTGAATTTTTCCTGTATGATTGGTATAATTGAGTACATGGCTAGAGGTGGATTAACTAAAATAGCTGTCTTAACCTTGGGGTTAACGTATTCTTTTACGGCACAGATCACATCTTCCTCTAAGTTAGATTGGGATAGCTGGATACTTATGCGCGTATGGGTGTCAAATGGCCTGGTAACTACAGGTCGTTTCTTTACGTCATTTACAATAGTTAAACATATCTGTCTGTTAAACTTATTTAATGGCTCGTCAGTTATGAGAATTTCTAGGATGGGGTTTTCAGCGCTTGTATGTACTGTTTCAGTCGTGGAGTTTGGGTTGCCAGGGATGGTTTCTGATGGATTACCCATTAAGGAGTTGAGTTCATCGATTTCCTCTATTAAGGACATGGCTTCTTTGGTGTGAATTTCAATGCGAGAAAGGGCGTCAGCATTTGTATTAGATTTTCCTTTTTTATAAATAACTGAGAAGTCGTATTCACTAAATCTAAGTCTCCATCTTGTCAGTCGAGAATTTGGTTCTTTCATGTTCATCATCCATTGCAACGGTTTGTGGTCAGTGAAAATTTTAAATATACGTCCAAATAGGTAGGGTCTGAAATATTTCGTAGCCCAAACTATAGCAAGCAATTCCTTTTCTATAGTACTGTAGTTCATCTCGCTTTCATTTAAAGTTCGGGATGCGTAACAGATGGGCTTGTCTGAATTTATGGGTCCTTGGGATAGAACAGCGCCGATGGCTACATTAGAAGCGTCTGTCGTCAAGTTAAATTCTTTATTGAAGTCCGGATACTGTAGGATGGGGTCATTAGTCAGGAGAGTCTTGCATCTTTCGAAAAAATTCACATATTCGGAGTTAAGGGTGATTTTGCGTCCTTTTTTCAAGCATTGCGTAAGTGGTTTTGTAGTTCGGGCAAAGTCAGGAATAAATTTTCGATAATAACCGAGGAGGCCCAGAAATTGTTTGATTTCTTTCGGTGTTTTTGGAATAGGATACTTCTTAATTGCAGATATTTTATCGGGATTTGGCTTGATGCCATCCTTACTGATGACATGGCCTAAATAAGCAGTTTCAAGTTTAAGGAATTCCGACTTGTCCATTTGGATTTTGAAGTTGGATTCTCGAAGTTTCTGGAATACTTTTTCGAGGTTAATGATATGTTCCTGAAGGTATGTACTGAAAACGATGATGTCATCTAAATATACGAGACATATCTCGTTTTGGAGTCCTCTAAGGACATTGTCCATCACACGTTGAAACGTGGACGGAGAATTTTTTAGTCCCATCGGCATTCTTAGAAATTCAAAATGACCGTGTTCTACATTGAATGCGGTCTTTTCTACATCCTGTGGGTGTATCTCTACCTGGTAGAATCCACTTGCCAAATCCAGGGTCGTAAAATAGTGGCATTTACCTAATTTGTCGAGAACGTCATTGATATTAGGTATAGGGTACTTATCGTCTAGTGTCTTTTCGTTTAACTTACGAAAATCTACTACGAGACGCCATTTTTGCTTTCCTGAGGCATCTATTTTTTTTGGAACTACCCAAATAGGCGAGCTCCATGCAGATTCTGATGGTCGAATGATACCTTGATCGAGCATTTTAGTTATTTGGTCCCTAACTTCTTGGCGGTGTACGAATGGATACCGGTAGCTTTTAGCGTGCACTGGAACATCATCGGTAGTTCTTATTCAATGCTTTATTTTATTTGTGAAAGTTAGTCCCTCACCTTCAATGTAAAAAACATCCGAGTAACGAGAGCAAAGAGCTATTAGGTTAGCCTTCTCTTCCGGGTTTAGGTGATCAGTTCTCAAACGCGATACTACTTCCTGAGCGCGAGTCGATATTTGTTGAGTACTACTGCACTCAATATTAAATAATTCCGCGTGCGCTGGGCGATCGAGTGAAAATATTACGTCATTTGGTGTCGGGTTTTCGATTTCTAAGTAGCCATGATTATTATTTACGGTGGTAATACATTCATGAATTATGCAATTGCAAAGAGTTTGTTCCCGAATAAAAGCGTCGCCTTCTGGCACCTCAATAGGGATACGAATAATCTTAGTGCTCCCAGCTGGTATAATATCTTCGTATAAGTTTATGTTGCACGAGTTATACATTACAATAGGGTTTATCGCAGATCGAGTTACTAGTGTATTTTCTTTTAAATCTATGCGAGCTTCCCATTTATTTAATAGATCTAAACCAATGAGGCCGTCGAAATAATTATGAAACCGATAAATGAACAACTTCATGCTGTTAGCGTCGTTAAACTCCGCAAAACATGGCAAAGGGAATTGTCGTTCCTGCTTGTTGCGTGTATGTTGGTTATCTCAAAAGGATCGAAATTCAAAGGATACTCAGAGAAATATTTTTCGACAACTTCGGGGCTAATGAAAGATTGGTTGGCACCTGTGTCTATTAAAAGTTTTAATGGTGGGTCTCTAATTTGTATGTAGGGAAGTTGCCTCTGTGTCTGAAGGTTTAGTTCTATTTTAGTTTTTGTGACATCGAAGCCTCCAGAAAATCCTGCTGAGCATGGTTAATTATACCCGCTTGCGATTCATCAAATACCTGGGCGTCCGTTGACACATTATAATAAGTCGAGTCAGCGGCTAGAGTCGGGTCAATGTCACTGTTGTTGTAATCAGTATAGTAATTGTACTCCGGTTCGATATAATAGTTGTAATATGAGTCGTCATATGTCATGCACTCGTTCATATTCATTTCTCGGGATTTAAAATAATTTGAGGGTGGTGGATTGCCAAACTTGTACCAATCATGGACTGCTGGTGTGTTTATTGGGGGTAGAGGTCTGGGAGTAAAACGTTGAACACCACTCATCGGCTGAGGGCCTTGAGGTACATTATTTCAGGGTGGTAATCTAAATGTGTTACAACGGTGGTTGTAGTTAGGAGGTGCCGCACTGAACACTCTTTGTGTGTTCGTTGGCATACGATATTGGTATTGTGCTGGTGCAGGGAATTTAAAAGGCTGAGGTGCAAGTCCCGCTGGACGTTGTCCCACGGGTAATGGCCAATTAGGTATTGATGTTGGGAAGTTATGAGGTCGTGGGGTAAACGCTACAGGTGTTAGAGTGGAATGAGTGACTTTAGAAGGAGCTTGGGTTTTTGCGGTCTCACGTTGTTGCAAGTACATTACATTGAGCTCTTCTTGAACGAACTCAAGCGCCTTTTCTATCGTTGGCGGGCGCATGCAACGTATACGGGATCCTAAGGGTTCTTTTAACCCTCGAACATATGCCTGCATGGTAACCTTTTTATACAAGTCGCGTTTCGCTGCTATAGTCGTTGGTACAGTCTCATGTAAAGTCATTTATGTCATGATCGTGCTAAACAACGTTTGGCAATGATCATAGAATTCTTGTGGCGTTTTATTACCCTGAGTAGTTAGAGAGAGGTCGTTGTACAATGCGGTTTCATCACGTTGATCCGAACAGTTATTAATCAAGGCAGTTCGAATGCCCAGCCAGCTCTCAGGTATTCCATTTGAGCTAATAGTACATGCCGCGGTCCCAGTTATCTTATTAAGTATACCGTTCAGTAAACATAAGTTGGAAAATTCGCTGCCGGGTGTATTACTCAAATACTGCGCAGCTAACGAATCACAAATTCTAATGAAACGCGTAAGGATATTTGGGTTGCCGTCAAACTCTGGAACAAGGCGAAGGGCCTTGAAAGTGGTATCTGGGTCATTTTGAGTCATATTGATTAATTCTAATTTATCTAAAGTTATATCTCTATTTATATCTACTATACGTTGGCGAGCCTGTCGTGATTCAGGCTCCCGCGCACTGGAGGCCCTTGGATGGTAAATCTTGAGGGTTAAGATTCAAAGGGGTGCAACACGAGAATGATTCAAGTGTACTTACAGGTATCTCATTTCTGATTCCTCTCTGTGAATCGATGGCTGGATTCTCCTTCTGGTCTGCAGCAGGTCCGTAGGTTCAGGATACCCGAAATGGTGCTTGATAGCCACCCGAGTGACTCGCGACGCGATTATCGATGTGAGATAGAGTCCCGATATCTCTCGCGGATATCCTACCGACTGCGCCAATTACGTTTGCTGCGATCAGAGGATCGAAAAAAAACCGAAATGATTTTAAATAAATTTATTTACTGATTTAATATTACAAAATTAAACCTATGAATGATGATTCTAGTTCGAAGTAGGATATTAGAATAATCATTCTTACAATTTATTGAACAAACAACAACTTGCGAAATCGACTGATGTCATAGGTGCATCAGCGATTATAGAAATTAATAAGGTCGGCGCGGATGCAACATCAGCGATCTTCATATAGTAGTGCTATGTAATTTGTTGTTTCTATGTTCTATATTTTGTGTTCTTTGTTTCTATTCTTCTTCTTCTCCGTATCACTGGCACGACTGTATTTTAGATCCTGTTGGCCCAAACTGCGCCATGTCAATGGCGTAATCGGTAGCAGTGCAGAGGTCACTTTGACTGTATGTTTTGGGACACAGACCGTATTCGATCGTATGGATTTTAATCCAAGGTCAATAAATCTACTTAGCCTTTTCCCAAATTAGATGGGGTCGGCTTCCAGTCTGTACCGTATGCAGCTGAATACTAGTATTTTACATGGAGTGACTGCTTATCTGACCTCCACAACCCAGTTACTGGGTAATACGATACCCCTAGGCCCTTGGCGTTGGCTTCTGACGACCCCTAAAGATTGTCAAAGATCCACGAATGACAGCCGGGATCGACGACTTAACGTGCTTTCCGAGGCACGGAGGAGTCTCGGTATGTAAAGATGGTCACCTATCCACGGACCAACCCTGGCAAGCGTAGCTTAGCCTGATGGATCGATCCGTGCGTCTGTTAGGTATTACTTAGCTACGAGCTTTATTTTAATCCAACGTAATTACTAAATAATCATATCTTGCATATTAGGTGTGGCTTTAGTAATACGCAAACCGAATCCGACGTTATTATTTTATTACTATATCTTGTTTATTCCTTTTATGTATTCGTGGTGTCGGTTTTAAACCATTACGTCCAAGTTACCTCACAATATTTTTCTTCACCTTAACTGCAATGGAACTAGATTTAAATCATAACAAAACGGCAGTGCGAGCATTTGGATCACACACAGTATTATGACGTCATAATGTTAACGTATGCAAGTCTGTAGCAGACGTGATAAAAGTTTATGATCCAACACGTTTTACAGTTCGAGCTATGTTTATACCTACAATCACAGTTAAATTTAATCGTGAAGGATGGCAGGAAATAGATTAAATAAATATTATATTAACTAATCATTCTCAAATCTATTAATTCATTTTAATGTATATCCATTTTTGAAAGTCGTTCAGGTTGATAGTCTGTACCACATCCTTAAGAACAATGCCCACTTCCCATACATTTGAAAACCTGATAATGAAAGTTTATGTATAGTTAGAAGGTATATTAGAAAGACTACATGTAAGTTTACAAAATAATGTCTTATAATCATTTTTACGATTTAAACACTACGAAGTCCAAAAAATATTAATATTACTTTTTAGGTTAGGAATTGCCGATACCAAATACGAGTATAAAGAAATAAATGTGCTAGAACTAATTATTAACGCTTGAAGTTCAGTCTAAAATAGAAATACTTGGTCAGTGGGTCGTCTTAGGGGTACGTACTTACCTAGCTATGGTCCAAAACGTCTTTTTTACTTTGTGAATTCCTTGAAACCAACTGCCCTCGTCACTACTTAGACTCTCGATGATTGTCAATATAAATTGAGTGTCGAGCATTAACTGTTGTTTCTCCAGCACACTTATGTACTTACTAACTACATTTTTAGTATAATAAACGATAGTTACTATACCTCTAATATGTCTAACTTAGTTCGTGTATTGTCAAAAGTGATCACTTATCTACCCAACACATTTCATTGGCCTACGGTACATACCTGATGAACAAAACGGGAAAAACAAATAAAACACTATGTTAAAGTGGAATGTTTTATTAATTATCATCATTTTTCTCTAAATGTCTTATAACTACGTCAAGCAGAAATGCTTCTGGAACAGATATATTTTCTTGATTGGTACCTATTGGTACCAAGGAAATAGCTCATAAGCCCATCCAAGGTACCACACTAATGTCATAACGTGAGCGCACCATCCAATGGTTCGATATCAAGGTCCAGGGGCGGTAAATAGGGTCGTAAAAAGAAGTAACGAACACAAAATGGCACAGTTCACAACGAGACGCAAACGCAACTATGAAGGACTTAGGGGCGAGGCGTATTTATCGTAACAGATAGAAATAACAGATATTTAAAAATAACAAATAAAAATTGTTCCTACCAATATAAATTATCTCTTACTTAAAATAACACTCCGTGAGGCTGTAGCGGTGACTGTTATTTTAAGTAAAAAATACTGTTACCGTAGCTGTTACTTACATACACACTCACACAAAAAAGGAATATAGCAAATAAAATATCGCCTAAAATACCGTTAGTGGTCTTACAAGAAGAAACAATTTCGAAAAAGTGACTCCTCGATTAGGTCATGTTATCTGTTACAGTGACCAGTGACCAATATAAAAACAACTTAATAAATACGTATTTATCGTCTGTACATAAATAACAGACTGTTATTTAATTATTGATATTTAGATCTGTTATTTTTGTGCAACAGTGACAGTGATAACAGATATCGTGTTTAACCTGTTACAACCCATCTCTCAGTACTGCGCCAATGCCAATCGCAGAACTGTCAAATGACAAAAAAATCAGTTTCAGTCGTGTGAACTCAATAACATAATGCATGATTTATTTATTTAATTATTATGTTATTTTATTTAATCTGTAGGTATTATACAAGGACTAATAAAAAAATACTAACTGATTAAATAAAACGTAAAATAATGTATAAAACTCAGAAACGAGAGTTGAATAGAGTCAAGTAGCATTGTCTAAAATGGAACGTCGTAAAAAAAGGTAGTTGAGATGCGTTCAAAACATGGTAATACGTTTACCCTTGACGTAGAATGAATAAAGAAATAATAAAATAGTATATTTCATTAAAAGTGCGGAAAGGCTGTCATTGCAAAGAGTTCCGACAAATGTCTACCCGAGCCGAGGTGCAGCCGAAGGCGAGGGTTGACAGTCGGAACAAGTTGCAATGACGGTTCCGCAGGTGTACTGAACGACTATTTTTAATACAGTTGCGAAAAAATGAAGCAATTTGATAAAATAATAAAAACACAATAAACTCCACTAACTAATCATTTATTTCTTATAAAAGTTATAGTACACACATTGAAATCGATACAGTTTTTTAAACTAACTGGGGAAGTATTAGGTTGCATATTTACTGTTTGAGACAAACTATTATTAATTTCGTATGATTGTTCATGTATATTTGTCATACAATGGCGTTTGCTAGTTGATGGCATTGGATCTGATGAATTATCATTATCAACGAAGGTAGATGGACGAACGTTCTCTTCAACATGTGAAGGAGACGGACTGGACCTTAAATTAATGGATTGTGTGATTTTTTTCCCAGTTTCTAGTTTGTTGTTTAATGAATCACCAATATAGCTTTCTGCAACTTTGTCTGATTTCCAACCTCCTAGTCACTTTAAGGACGTCAAATTGGCTCCTGAATCTGCCAATAATGTAGCAGAGGTCCTCCTGAAGCTGTGCCCAATATAATACTCAGCATCCGGCAGACCAAGAAACGTAGCTATTTCTTTTGGCATATTACCAATTTTGTTTATCCCGATTGCTTGAGCTGTACACTTCCCTTTCTGGTAATTTTGAAAAAAACGGTCAGTTTTTCCGTTTTGGGACCGCTGATTCATATATTTTTGCACTATTCTAAGAAAATCTCCTTCAACAACAAAACTTCTCGGTATCTTATTTTTTGTGTTCGGAATCTAGATTAGTAGCATTTTTCCATGTGCTTCAATATCTTTTAAAGTAATATTGGCTAACTTCTCTCTGCGGCAACCTCCAACAACGCCAAAAATCAGAGCAACCTACAAAAAAAGGGATTTGATTAATATTTTTTAAAATAATGTATTGACTGTATTTTGCGATTTCGTAAACTGAATACTAAAGAAAAATATAAGTACTTATTAATAAATTACCTTTGTGGCTAAATAACGATCATCGGGAGCTTCGTTCAAAAATCTTTCCACTTCATTGGATGTTAATATTTTCGACTTTTTACTTGTAAAACTGTCTGATTGTCGTTTTAAGAAAGCATTTAATTTTGGGTATTCACTTATATCCACGTTGTTCCTTATTTTCATACTTTTTATCATCGAAAACCTCGACCATAACGTAGACGGTTTTAATTTTGCTGAGAGTTCGGAGAAGTATGCCAACATAACATTTTCTGAAAAACTATTTGCTTTTTTCTCTTCTCTCCACGCAATAAATTCGTCGTATGTAGATATGTAACGACGCATTTTGTGACATTATACTGAGTTCCGGTGAAGTTAATTAAAAAAAAATAGGGTCGAAATTACTCATTTTATGCAACAAACAACTAAACTCGCAAAGAAAATTTCTGGAAAATGGCGCCAACCGTAGAATATAAGCAGAACTTTTTTTTCTTCACCCATTTTGGTAGGCAAAGGGAACTATCCATACAGCTTAGTCTTCAGTATATTTTTTTTATTGATATGAAATGAAAATGAAATTTAATGAGATGAAATGAAATGAAACCTAACCTAACTCATTCAATTAAATCATTAAATCTGATATTGAAATAAATTAGTAGCTTCTTTTTAGAAATATACGCATTTGTATGAAACACAAAAACTCTTTAGTAAAAACTTCATGGTTGGTTTTTCTTTTTAATAGACATTATTTTGACAGTTGGGAAAGAGACGCACGAGTTCGGGAAAGGTAAAAAAAAATCACTTTGTGGCTAAATAACGATCATCGGGAGCTTCGTTCAAAAATCTTTCCACTTCATTGGATGTTAATATTTTCGACTTTCTACTTGTAAAACTGTCTGATTGTCGTTTTAAGAAAGCATTTAATTTTGGGTATTCACTTATATCCACGTTGTTCCTTATTTTTATACTTTTTATCATCGAAAACCTCGACCATAACGTAGACGGTTTTAATTTTGCTGAGAGTTCGGAGAAGTATGCCAACATAACATTTTCTGAAAAACTATTTGCTTTTTTCTCTTCTCTCCACGCAATAAATTCGTCGTATGTAGATATGTAACGACGCATTTTGTGAAATTATACTGAGTTCCGGTGAAGTTAATTAAAAAAAAATAGGGTCGAAATTACTCATTTTATGCAACAAACAACTATACTCGCAAAGAAAATTTCTGGAAAATGGCGCCAACCGTAGAATATAAGCAGAACTTTTTTTTCTTCACCCATTTTGGTAGGCAAAGGGAACTATCCATACAGCTTAGTCTTCAGTATATTTTTTTTATTGATATGAAATGAAAATGAAATTTAATGAGATGAAATGAAATGAAACCTAACCTAACTCATTCAATTAAATCATTAAATCTGATATTGAAATAAATTAGTAGCTTCTTTTTAGAAATATACGCATTTGTATGAAACACAAAAACTCTTTAGTAAAAACTTCATGGTTGGTTTTTCTTTTTAATAGACATTATTTTGACAGTTGGGAAAGAGACGCACGAGTTCGGGAAAGGTAAAATAAAGCACTAGTATGTAATAGCCCACATCCCAAACGCTATACGTCCCTGCAATACACAACTTTTTGAGCAACTGTATTAAAAAATATATTTTTCCTGCGTTTCTTTTAACATTGTGATAAGCGGAATTAATATACAATTCAATTAGCTGAATTTTAAGATTTATTTCATGTCTATACATAGTCAGGTGAAAAATGAACATTCTTCTTTGACTATCTCAATCATGCTGTAAAGCTAGATTTCAGAAAAGTCTAATTGTAGATTCTTACTAATAAATTTCAGTCAGTTTTTGTATTTCGAACCATAATCTAACTAACATAATGTTCTAAATATAAAATTGACAACTTAGACTCTGGTTTAAAATCAGTTTTTGTATTTAGAATTTTAACAGTAGACGGATCAACAATGTATTTTAAATACTGATTAGACTTGTACAAAAACATGGAATTCGAAAAAAAAACGAAACTACGCTTCAAAATAAGTGCAACAAAATCACTAAGAGAATATAACAAAATTACGCCTGTAATCCTTGCAGGGTTAGGCAGAGGTGTACCTATAGTACACCCATGTTTCGCCAGTTATGTTTAAGTTCCATGTAATAGGGGACAAGCCTATTGCCATCAACCGGGCACAAACCCAGACTCCGGGCTGCTACTAAGAAATCCCTGATGGTAAACCCAATAACACTTTGCCCGACCCGGGAATCGAACCCAGGACCTCGTGCTCAGCAGTAGCCCCTGCGACGACTAGACCAACAAGGCAGAAATAGAGGTAATGTAGGTATTTTAACTGCTGACTAGATTTGTACAAATAGTTGGAATTCCAAAAAAAAACAAAACAAAGCTTTAAGTGATAAGAGCCCTTGCAGCAACATCACCAACAAATAATATCACACCTGTAAGGCAGAGGTTTACCTGTAGTACATCCATATTTCAACAGTATTGTATAAGAGTATGAGACTCCAAATTCATGTTGCGAATCAATGTTTTTAGCCCCAACTACACCTGATGAAGTCTATCGAATAATACAGAATTTAAAAAACAAATTTAGTGTAGGATATGACAATATTTCAACAAAGGTATTAAAATTTGTTTCCGATGTTATAGCTGGCCCCATTTGCCACATTATTAACGTTAGTATCTCTTCTGGAATATATCCTGATAAACTCAAGCCAACAATAATTAAGCCCTTATTTAAGAAACATGATAAAACTGATATCAATAACTACAGACCCATTGCTCTGATACCAGTAATATCAAAAATATTCGAGAAAGCTATTTATCACCGTATAGATTCCTTTTTCACGAAACACAATCTCTTAGTAAAGGAACAGAAGGGTTTCAGGAAAAATAAATCCATAAATCTGGCTATCTATGATTTCCTTAATATTATAATGACAGATATCGATAAAAGAATTCCTATTAGTGCTATATTTATGGACATGACGAATGCTTTCGATTTAGTTGATCATAATACTCTCCTACGGAAACTTAATGCGCATGGAATAAGGGGAAAAGCACTTTCCCTTATACAATCTTACCTGGACAGTAGAACACAGTGTACGGAAATTAAACGAATTTCTATAAAAGAAAAAAAGGAATTTAAATATGTATCCGAAAAACGTGAAATCATTTTTGGCGTACCACAGGGCAGCGTATTGGGACCGCCATTATTTTTGGTTTACATAAACGACTTCCCAAAACATGTCAGTTTTCCTATGGTTCTTTTTGCTGATGACAGTACGATCATTGTTAGACAAAATAAAAATAGTGACTATGAATGTGACATCAAAGACTCATTGCAACAATCAATTAATTGGCTTGACCATAATAATTTGAAATTAAATTTAAGTAAGACAAAAATTATGCAGTTTAGACAGAGAGTAACTACTCCTGACATAAATATATTAATTGACGATAACAAAATTGAAGAAGTAGAACATATAAAATTTCTAGGTTTGACTATTGACTCTAAACTGACTTGGAAAGAACATGCATCAATCCTCATAAAAAAATTAAGTCGCTTCGCCTTTGCTCTATTCAAGCTTAAGAAAGTAGTAAGTCAGGCAGCTGTTATAGCTGCATATTATGGCTATGTAGATTCCACATTACGATACGGAGTAATTTTTTGGGCAAATTCATGTGAGAAAAATAACGTTTTTAAAGCTCAGAAGAGGTGCATTAGATCGATGTGTAAAATCCCTTAGGATATTGACATTACCTTGCCTTTATATATACGAGACTGCATTGTTCGTCAAGAAAAACAGTAAATTATTTAAAAAAGCTTCTGAGGAACGTTATAGATCAACAAGACCGGAATATCGACACGAACTATGTCTAAGAGCCTCAAAGACGGCCCTTATGCATAAAAGCATTATCTGCATGGCACCAAAAATATATAATAAAATACCAAATGCTATCAAAGATTTGAATTTGATACAATTTAAACGAAAACTGAATGATTTTTTAATTGAAAAATGCTACTATACCATTGGCGAATTCCTTCTTGACAAAGTGTAAAAACTGACATTTATATATTTATGCTTGACTAACTGATTGTATTTTAATTTTTGTAATAATAATTAATTGTAGGTATTCTAATATGATGTTATCTCAATTTTGACATTTTTATTTAATATATCAATTCTCTTTTGTTTGCATTTCAATGTAAATCAATTTTGACATTTTTGTTTTGTATTTCAATGTAAATCAATTTTAATTTCTGATATTGTTAAAACGTGTATGCCTAATGGGTAGCTTTTTGAGTTTCCATAAAATTACTGTAAGACCTGTTGTATCACCAAAAAGCACACGAATAAATACTTTGACTTTGACTTTGACTTTGACTTTAAGTCCTATGTTGGGAGCGAACCTATTGCCATAAACTGAGCACAAATCAGTAACACTTAACCCGATTTGAGAATCGAATCCAGGGGGTCTACTCCGAAGCGTGAATCCGTAGTATCGCGCGAATTTTCGGCTGTTTTATAACTTCCATAGTTTCCTTTTTTATTTTGATTCCTTAACCGACTTAACCTTTGAAGCCTTATAGGTTTCAATGGTTAAAGTCATATTTTTGAGTTTGGCTTATCTCTTTGACTGTGGTTTTCTTTTTCGCCGTAGTCAAGTTTAAAAACCGCCGAACATTCGGCCGATACTTCTAATTATCGCTTCCGAGTATACCTCCAGGAGCTTATGCTCAGAAGTACGGTTAAAGATATTTTATTTCTCAAAATAATTACAAATTAACTTTAAGAGAAAACATAAATAGGATTAAACAACATTATGTGCCATCAAGCGTATCTTAAAACTAACTAAACTATAATAATACTAGAGCTTTGACTAAACTTAATAGTTTTGTCATATGAATCAAAACAAATCAGAAGTAGGTAGTTCTACGCAAGTAGTGGTTCCAACCACTAGAGCACGAAGCAGTCAATCAACGTATACAGAAGTAGGTATTAGGGAATATTCCTTTCTGATTTTCTTTTTTCTGTTCGTTATCTGGGGTTGATTCAATTTTTCTCTCTTTGTGAACGTTACTCACTAATCATAGGCAGGATATTTGTTTGATTTTTGAGCTCCATTAGTATCCACAAATTAAGTTTAAGCTCGTACATCATTTTTAAGGTTCCGTACCCAAAGGGTAAAACGGGAACCCTATTACTAAGGCTCCGCCGTCTGTCTGTCTATCTCTCTGTCCGTCTGTCTCTCTATCCGTCTGTCACTAGGCTGTATCTCATGAACCGTGATAGTTAGACAGTTGAAATTTTCACAGATGATGTTTTTCTGTTGCCGCTATAACAAAAAATACTAAAAAACAGAATAAAATAAATATTTAAGGAGAGCTCCTATACAACAAACGTGATTTTTGTCCGTTTTTATAGATAATGGTACGGAACACTTCGTGCGCGAGTCCGACTCGCACTTAGCCAGTTTTCAGTTTGTGTTGGTGTTATCATGTTTTTTTTTTCTATATTGAGAGCATAATGATAGCTTTCAGTCATCTCCAATTACGTGTGACATGGGTATTCGTGCCTCGGAAAGCACGTTAAGCCGTTGGTCCCAGCTGTTATTTGTAGATCATTGACAATTGTTACGGGTTGTCAGAAGCCCGAAAGTGTGACACCTAGTCTTACCAAGGGTATCGTATTACCCAGGAACTGGGTTGTGGAGGTCAGATAGGCAGTCGCTCTATGTAAACCCGTATTCAGCTGCATCTGGTTAGACTGGAAGCCGACCGCAACATAGTTGGGAAAAGGCTGGGCAGATGATGATGATGGTGGTGATAGGTATTCGCAGCGTTTTATTTAAAATCACAATAGGGGCTCGTGGCTACATGATAACATCCGCACGGGTCGACGGACGATCTATTACAAATCGAGATCGCTCCGGGCGTTGGAAACCAAGTTATGCCATTGGTCTCGGCTGCCATTATTTATTTATTTATTTATAAAGGTACACCAACAGCAGTATACAAAATATCAAATAAAAGTAGATAACAGCCATAGGCTTATACAGTTGCCAATAACAGGTGAACCAACATTCTCAAATACAGTGATAACCTAAGATTAAGTTTGTTGGTGGCTGTTTGTTGATTGTAGTTTGTTTTTGTGTGTAGTTTGGTAAACTATATGAACAGAAGTACAAAATGACACAAGAAATAAGTTACAGAGGTTGCAAGAAATACCTACATACTAACACAATGAATCCTTAGATTAATTATTTATTTAAATTTCTCACACACAATAATGTACAAAGGCGGACTTAATGCCTTAGGCATTCTCTACCAGTCAACCAAGGATGGTGAAGTGATAAGATGGCGGGTGCTCTGATTGAAAGAAAATAATAATATTAAAAAATATTAAATTATAACATAATTAATTATAAATATAAAAGGTACAAAAGTACATAAATAAGTTATAAACTTAGTTATAATACACATATATTAACTATAATATATTATATCCCTACGTTATATATATAAATATTATATATACATACAAATTCAATGAAAATACATTAAATTGAGATGACTCTACGCTATTTGTTTTGAAAATAACTCTGCAATTTTCGTTTAAATGCATACCGACTGGTGGCCGACCTGATATCG
The DNA here is from genome assembly GCA_963921375.1 of Tiliacea citrago. NCBI lineage: Eukaryota > Metazoa > Arthropoda > Insecta > Lepidoptera > Noctuidae > Tiliacea > Tiliacea citrago. The sequence continues at coordinate 20,645,043 of OY992797.1, read as the reverse complement.
AGAGGAAGCGCGTTCCAGAGAAGAATGGACTAAATATGAAAGGACGAATGAACGAAGTCAGAAGTATGAGAAGGACAGAGTAGAAGAAGATTGTTGGAAGAACGCAGGTTCTTAGCGTGTGAAGAACATAGATATTGGAAGTGAGACATAAGATAAGAAGGAGGGCTGGGAGAGTTGAGAAGTGAGAAAAGTGTGGCCAAAGCGCGCAAACTTCTTCTTGCTCGTTGCTTGCTTTGGGACCTTAAAATTAGGGTTTTAAAGATATTTACGGAGTCATGATATATATAAACATGTGGAGTGGATTTTATATAAGAATTCATCTCTCGGCCGAGCCTATTGAGAGGTGAGTTTACTCCTATATTTGTTTTTGATGCTTATTAGCTCTTTGACAGTCGCTACGTGTAGTCCGAAGCCAACCAGTCCTCAACATAATTGGAAAAAGGTTAGGCAGATTGATTTGAACCCATGACGGCCTATGTCTTTCATTAGGCTCTGAGTTGATAAGTTTATTGAACTTGTGTGTGTTCCTCACCTAAGTCGTGTATGTTGTAATGATTCCAACGTATTGTATCTACAGTTAAGGACGCTATCACAAAATCTGACAACAATTTGCAATTTGCAAAATTAAACTAAATTAAATGTAACTAATAATTTCCACAGATAGATTACTCTTTCATCTCCATTGGTAGCAATTTTTTATTCGAAAATGTTGGTTTATAATATTGTAAAAAATAATTTGTCTCTTCACACAAAATTGACGATATCGTGTTGAGTTTAGGAACATTTTTCTTCAATATGATACCATATCAAGAAATTTAGAAATCACACACTGAGCTTCAGCTATCCGTGTGATAAAATCTAAATTTTATTTTATGATTATACAATATCTTCATTAAGTAAATGAACGGCGAAATAAGCTATATTTTCGAGAGCGCAAAAGTGATGAAACTATTAACAGGTGCTGAGACTGACACGAATGGTTTATCACCACGAAAACTGTACTTTTATAGTTACACAGACTTAATGTTTCAATTATTTCAAGCTTTCTCACAATTAGATAAGAAACATTTTTTTGTGATAGCACCCTTAAATCTTTACATATACACATTACATTGTCATACCTTCCATATCCGTGTTATGTTCCGTGTGGTGCCGGACGTAAAGAATAGCACCATCCTATTTCTTCCCGTGGGTGTCGTAAAGGGTGAATAAGGGACTTACTAGAGAATGGGCAGCAGCATTCTCCATGCATTTTAACACCATATTGCGATCGCCAACCCGCTTGTCAAGTGTGGCAATTATGGCACCGCTCCCCCCCCCTTTTTGGGGGGAGGCCTATGTCCAGCAGTAGACGTCTTTTGGCAAAGATGATGATGATGGATAACATTTTATATATATACAGAAACTACAGAAAGCCACCTCCAGCTATAAACCTAACTTACTGCTTTTGCTTTGTTTGCGTTTGTACACACGGCTACGCATCAAGCTATACATTTCCAGTATAAGCTGATCTCGAATTGTCTAGGATTTCCGTACAATTCCGTCAGAGTATACTGGAAATGTATAGCTTTATGTGTAGCCGTGTGTACATCTGGTCATACACGCAGGCTAGTTGTGAATACTCATCACTTCAACATCACTTCCAGGGCGTCCCTTCCCGGTGTTTTCACTCACATCTGCCTTGTAAAGGCTTTAAGGTGAGGCTAGTCAGTCATTCTACCATAATAACGTCGTATGGAGTTTACTCCACTGTTTGACAATGTACATTAAAAATTATATCAACTTGTCTCATCATTATCTAGCCATGTACAGAAAAAAAAAATAGTTCCAAAGTTATGAGCGTCGAAACTTCCATATTTAAACCCTAAAACATCTTTGGGCCTAAGTAAATAACTACCGGAGTATGGAAATTGCAAAATTAATAATATTATCGGTACATAGATAACTATAATTTATTATCCGTACATAGATAACTATAATTTATTATCCGTACATAGATAACTATTTGGGTTATTGTTGATTTTTCTTTTTTTTCTCAGTTAGTTTTTGTCATAGTCTGGCAGTTTGAGTGATTTTATGCGGCCTACCCAAATGTCCTTTATTTGGTATTGTTCGTTGAATCGTTGAGCTCCTTAAGTTCTTAGTTGAGCTGCACGACTACTGACAAATGCGTGCACTGACTGGACAGGTCCCCTCAACCTGTGTGGTTCTTTCGTCAAAAGATCATTTCAGGCACCAATCTACATGGTCTTCACATGATCTGACCAAGATTATGTCTGGACTTTAAAAAGAGACTGTGACCTCTGAGTTTGTTTCGGCCTTTCTTCTCAGAGTAGTCGGATACGAAACGCCGACCTCATCTAGTTTTTTTTAATATGATTGACGTGTAAAAGTGTTTGTACAAACCTACTTACAGAAATAAATCATTTATCATTTATCATTATCATTTGACTATAATTTATTATCCGTACATAGATAACTATAATTTATTCAAAAATTAAAATAATATTATTTTGAATAAATACATCCAGTAGTTTTTCATAATAATTATCTATATGCCAAAAAGTCTGTTCATGAAATTTTACGTGCTCGGTTTAAAGGTATTAAATTTAGTTAGTTTAAAATTTATATAATTTAGTTTAGTAGATACGACGATATATTTGACGATTACGACGATTTACGAGTAGACGATATATTTAATAATGAATAAATAAAAACGAAATAAATGAATACTGGATAAATAAACTAAATAGTATGCATATTGGCCACGCCCACCAACGAATTCGAACCGTCGACTTGCACAACCATAATACTACCTACCTATCCTTAACTTTAATTAATTATTAGTCTTCACGGAGTGACGTAATCATACATAATTTATTGGTCTCATTAGTCAAGGTTAGATCGGTAAACAAAACACGCTCGTTTCGTTTATTTTCTTTATTATTTTCTAGTCATCAGTCTCTCCCCACTACTTCCCCTAATTCACACGTCACCGTCTCAAATATTAGCTCTTCTCTCACGTAACACGGTCATAAATCACAGTTACACACATGATTGATAGTAACTCACTAATATTGCTCCGTAATTCATTTCTTGTTCACTTGGAAACAGCGCTATTTTATTGCCCGTCTTTATTTTTGTTTTTTTGACAAACGATGGGAAGAGAGAGCTGTTTTTGTGATGATGCATGAGGCTTCGAGTGTATACAAAAAAGAAGGATAATTTTGTTCACAGGCCCGCTACACTGCTACACGATTACTTATTACACCAATGCTACGCTTTTGCTTTGCGATTGCTACGAAATTGCTACGAGTTTGCTACGCTTTTGCGACGCGATTACTACGAAATCGCTACGAGATTGCTACGCTTTTGCTACGCGATTTATTTTTTATTTATTTATTTTCTCACCACAATAAACATACAGACATTATAAACATAAAGGTACATGAAAAGGCTTAAATTTACTGTGGGAGACTGGTGCCTAAGCTAGGCTTTAAGGGCCTGTGTTTCAGGTCACCAGGTCTCCACCCTCTAGCAGTTAGAACATCTAAAAAAAAAAAAATTAAATCAAGAAAGAGTGAGTTAACAATTTCAAATTAAGATTACTACGAGATTGCTCCGATATTTGTGTCACAGAGCTATCGCGCTGAGCTGCAGACACTACTATTTTGTTTATTAATTCTAGGACCGAGTTTTCAATCGTCAGACATTTTTTATCTGAAGATGGAAAAAGTGGCACCAAGTATGACGACTTCAGTCTGCTAAACTTAAGGCTTTTTATAGGTAATAATAAATTGTGTATAATTTTAAAAAAAAACAATTGCAATAATTATCGCCACCTTCTAAGAGCCTCTAATAATATCATCATTTCATCATTTAAGACGTCCACTGCTGGACTAGGCCTCCCCCAAAGGGGGGGTTGCCATAATCGCCACGCTAGGCAGGCGGGTTGGCGATCGCAGTATGGTGTTAAAATGCATAGAGAACGCTGCTGCCCATTCTCTAGTAAGTCCCTTAGTCGCCTTTTACGACACCCACGGGAAGAAATGGGGAGGTGCTATTCTTTCTATACGTCCAGCACTACACGGACAATAATATCATTATGTAGTTAATATTTTAGTTAGGACAGAACATTTTAGAAACCGCCCCGGCTTATGGCAAGTGACCTACATCACCATCATCTGCCTATAGTCTTTTTCCCAACTATGTTGGGGTTGGCTTCCAGTCTAAATGGATGCAGCTGAATACCATTATTTTACATGGAGTGACTGTCTTTCTATCTCCACAACCCAGTTACTGGGTAACACGGTATTAGAGGGATCTAAAAGTATGAGGGTAAAAATAAAAATAACTGTGTCGTCCCACTCACTGGTGAGTGATCAAAAGAAAGGCTAAAGCTGTGGCGAGACAGAGCTTCGTCCCATCTGCTGAAGATCTCCCACCTGAACATGAGTTGCCTTGGCTACTCTGGAAGTCTTTAAACAGACTCCAGAAGCAAGCATAACTTGTTCAGGTGGAGATTCATAGATGACTATGCCTTGGAGTGTAAACGTGTTGCTGTTCCACATGCGATGGGAACTTAGTATCATGTCCTGCGTGTCCTGTCAGCTGCACGTTCCAGGACGCTAGTGATAGCGCCAAACACATAGCCGAATTCTAGACCAAGTCCATTTAGATTACCATCGACACGCAAGCAGAAGAGGGTAAAAATCAGTCTATAGCCTCTTGGGTAATTTTGACGTTTTGACGTTTAAGCTCTTCGGTGTAGAGTAATCGTGCGTTTTACGAGATATGCGCGTTTACGTAAAGGGCGAATAAAAAGATTAATCGTATAAATAAAACGAACTTTCCGAGTTTGGCTAACTGCTGTCTATCGAAAATTCCCCAGTCTCGGAAAATTCGATTGACTTCTGAGAAGTTAGCAGTGACGTTGATGTAACTGATCGATCTACCAACACAATCGATCATTTTCTCGGTCCAAGTATCACATGTCTTTGTAACTAAAGTCTTTATTTTTAAAGTGATCGTGTTTGGTGAAGGCCTTGTGATACTCTTATGTTTGGCGTACAGCCTTGAATGGGTTGGTACTAAGTTAACAATGACGTAGTAGCATATACATTGTGTAGATAGTATTTGTTTGAAACATACCTACTGAAGTTAAAAGGTAATAATTTGCAAAAAAATAAACCCGACTACAGCCAGTCGGGTTTTTTGATATTATATTTTTTTTGCGAATTATTACGTTTAATTCATTATTATATTGTATTATATATAAAAAATATTTTTTTCGTGGTACTATTTTTTTTTTCAGTATTTATTGATGTCTAAATCCTTCATTTTGATTTTATAAAAACACAACCCTCGGCTCGGCGAAATGTGGGTGAAGCATTTCTGCCTAACCCTTCGGGGAATGCGTGACAGGCGTGATGTTATGTTATCCTAGACGAGTCGATACACGCCTAATTTATTTTTAATCTATTCTGCCATTAGGATGCTTCGAGGGTATAAAAATTCCCACATACAAAAATACATAGATATGCGTGAAAAACATTACCCTGTCTTTGAAAAATAATATCAAAAGAAAATACATTTATTTAGCAAAGACGAAAAGGCACACAACACAACATAATATTATACTACAAATAGAAAAAAAATTAATAAAATAAAAGTGTAAAAAAAAAAAAATATTTACAGGAAAGTATTATTTAATATTATTTGCATTGCCTGTATTTGTTTTTCTGCCATTGCGCAGTCGGATCACAATTTCAATTTTTGTTCTTATTTATGAATAAACATACGGGTACTTACCCATTGCAGTTTGTGTCCACGACAGCTGAAAGTCAAAAAACAGCACCTGTCGATACATAAATTAATTCTTGTTGGAACCTTCAGTTTCTTATTTCAAATTTGAATATTAATAGACGTGTACCTATCTTCCAAAACCGAAAACATTTTTTTCTACGAAAACCATACCCGACGCAAGAGCACTTTATAAAGATGTTTTTCTTTACTCGTACAATTTTATGAATGTTGCATTCGCGGTATTGAATGCCGAACGACGCAATCCATCCTCTACACACGAAAACCTCATTTGTATGAAGTAGACACAAACTAAAGCAATCAATGAAATTCTTTGGCAAAACCCTAGGCCAAACTAATACCACGTCTATATTTTAATTAATACGAAGCCTTTCCCGAAAGCAATAATTTAATAAGGCTCACTCTCTTATAGTGTCGTATTTATTTGTCTAAATAAAGCTCGGTTAAATGCAAAACATAATTTACATGCAATCAAATCTTTGGTGAATTCCTAGAAATTCTCAATCAAATAATGCTCTGAAATAAAAAATAAAATATGTAATAACCCCATCGAATTACAATACAAAAATATATATTCATATTCTTAATATTTATTTGCGTTCCACAAGGTAAAAACAAGATGTTAACAAAAGGCTTAGAGCTAAGAGCCGTTGTAGACCCTGTCAGGGCACAGCATAAAGTTATGTTAGATACATAGCTAACATCAAAATAAAATTTAAAACATCATAATAAAATTAACAAAATCAGAACTAAAATAAAGTATAAAATAAAAAAAATAAACAAAATAAAACTATACCTACATGAAAACAATAATGAAATTCGCCTATAAGTAAATAACATGAAATTCTAATAATGGAAAGTAGGTAACTACAACGCAAGGTATAATTACAACGCAAAAATATAAACTCAGCATTTGGTTCTTAACAGCCAATAATAAAAAAAAAATTGTTTGGAACTGATAATAAGTACTAAGATTGTGTGTGTGTGTTATATTATACCTAATACTTTAAACTCCAATGAGCAACCGTCAAATAATAAATTAATTTCCAAAATAATATTTACATAATTTAAAAGTTATCAGCCTTAAAATAATAATATGTACAAGTGTATAAAATAGGGACGGGAAATAATCACAACTTGGGTAATCTGTAGGGATTTTTATCTTCAGGCCTTAAATTCTAGTAAACCTAATTAAAACAATGTTTACATTCTATCCATAACTATTAAATATATTATATCATTTCTTTAGAAATAAGCATCACCTTTGTACGTATTTTTCTGTTCCTTTCTTCTTGTATGTATATGTGTGTACATAAATGGTTAAATAAATAAAATAAATAAATAAATTCTAAGAAGAAAAAATCTATTAAGCCAAAACATTGGTATCAACAAAATACTGCTACTAGCAGTATTTTCTTGATACCAATGTTTTGGCTCAGTAAGGACACCCCGTGATGAACATATTGTATGGCAAGCGAGTAGTTAAGTCATTTGGCGATTTATCCCCAGACTGATTACACTCTTATTTACAATTTGGCAGGCCTGCCTGGCTCCTAACTGGCGGCATACTTATTCTGATTCTTTTATTTATAGAAAACCATACTGACCCGCCGCTGCTTCGCATGATTTTTATGACTCGAGATTTCTTTATTATAATTATGATAGTTTAATATAATATATGAATGTATACACATAAACCTTTCGGAATAAATTATCTAAATTATGGTGAAAACCGCATCATAATCCGTTGCGTTATTTAGTAGAACAACGCGGTCACACAGACAGACACGAAAGCGGCTTTAATTTATATTATGTATAGATTGAGTGTATGTCATTAGTTCGACAAACAAGTGTGCGACATGTCATTAGGTCGACTGGTTGTGAGGTCGATGGGGCTACCCCATCGGTATCAAGGAGCGTATTATTTGGAAGTCATATTTGTTAAATATACATTGCTTGTCGCACTTACGACCTGTCGACCTAACGACCTGTCGACCTAACGACCTGTCGACCTAATTACATGTCGCACACTTGTTTGTCAAACTTATGATATACACTCGTATAGATTATCTACTTACGGTCGAAATTAAAGCAGGTCTGAAGAGCAGGGGCCTTACTCCCGACAGCATCGAGTACTGAATCAATCGAATTAGATTCGAAATAAATGACGATCCATACTCTTGAAACCGACACTAGCGCACGATCGTGCGGTGGTTCAAAACGACACTAATTTCAATCGAAAGATTCGTTAGAATCGAAAAGTTCGTACTCCACACGCCATCTGACAGTTATGTATCGAGTAGTTGAATCAAAACTAAACGTCAAATTACTCGATAGCAAAGAAGCTACTTTATGAAGATCGAGTGAGATTTTTTTGTGTTCTTTACTGCTTTATTTCTTCAAAATCTTTATTATTATGGCTCGCCTTACTTTGTTTTTCAATGTTCTTGAGAAAACATCGTATGGATCTTCGTGCGAAAAGAAATATGAATCGATATAATACCCGGGGCTATAGAAATGGATTCGGAAGAATTTCGAAGAAGTTATAGTTTCTCGAAGGAGTTGTTTAATGTGTTGGTAGAAAATTTAACACCATACATGAAGAAATTAACCAGACGAAGTGACATTTCCATTAAATGCAAGGCGAGAAGCCCGAAAGTCTGACAACCAGTCTTACCAAGGGGTATCGTATTACCCAGTCACTGGGTTGAGGAGGTCAGATAGGCAGTCAACATAATCAGCCTATAATGTTCTCACTGCTGGGGCACAGGCCTCCTCTGTGTGAGAGGGAGTAGGACGTAATCCACCACGCGGGCCCAGTGCGAGTTGGTAGTTTTGACATGTCTTCGAATTTTTGGTTCTAGGACATGCCACCGGTGTCCTCACGATGTTTTCCTTCGCCGTTTTGAGAGCAGTGGTGATGAAATAATTTATACAAATTAAAGCACCTGTCAGGGTTCGAACCTACGACCTACAACTCGTAAGTCGCTGTCGTTACCACTGGGCCACCAGTGCTCTCAAGTAGGCAGTCGCTCCTTGTAAAATACTGGTATTCAGCTGCATCCGGTTAGACTAGAAGCCGAGCACAACATAGTTGGAAAAAGAATAGGCAGATTGGTTGATGTTTTTTCATAGGGTTTTATTTGTTAAGTTAAAATAAAGCACTAGGGTATCGTTTTTTACGTGAGAAAGTGATAGAGAAGTAAATAAATTCAACCACATAAAAGATTCTAACCACAGACATAAGACACTTGACAATGACGTAATCCATGAATGATAGGATATAGACAATGACAGGCATAACGACGCTGATAATACTCGAACCTATGTCGATCTTGGTTTACGATTCGATTTGGTTCGGGAGTAAGGTTTTAAATCGAGTTCAGATCAGAAACGAGTTCGAATCGAAAACAAAATCAAACTCGAATCGTTTTCGGGAGTAAGGCCCCAGTTTCCATATTTTTAAGAACGTTCGCATACTAATGTCAGTCGCAACCTGTCAAAAATAACTCTGGTTTATCTACATTTTTGTCAAGATTTTGACATCTATCATCATTTTTTCACTGAGCTGAGATTACGGAAATTGGCCTTCTAAAAAGCCTGCCTTCTTTTAAATATTATTATAGAAATCAGTTCGAGAAAGCGGTTGAAAACAAATCAACAAAATAAAACGTTCAAGATGGCGTTGACTGTTAATTAGATTTGTAATTATATTTTCAAAATCTAAAGATATTGGTACTTAGACAATTTAAAAGCTAATAGTCTAAAAGTAATAATGATAATAATATGTACAAATATATAAAAATCGGCCAATTACGTTTCGGACTACGCACAATGAAGGGTTCCGTAGTTGGGATGAATTTATCCCAAAAACAAACTTAACATTGTAGTTGAAAAACATGTTGTCCCATAAATCGATATACGTCACGGCCAATTCTCCAACTGCAAATGTAAGGTGGTCGACTATTACTGGTTCTCTTGTAAACCCTGTTGTGATAGGCTTGGCGATGTGCACTCGGACCCCATGGCCCTAGTATTTTAATCCAAACGACTCGGGTTGGTACTTAGAGATTTTTTAAAAGGCTAATGGAAATGGAGTAGTATTACCAAGATTACCAGAAATCAGAATAAGGAGTCATTTCTTAGCAACCAATAACATTATGTAATACAACATCTCTAAAACTATAAGGCAATGATTGAAAAGTTGTAGGTCGTTGTCCCTACGTAGGCTACTTACTCGTATAACAATAGTGCATTAGACAAACTTTAATAATGACAGTTATTGTGTAATATTGTTAAAATGCCTGCATTTTAAAGTAATTTTTAAAACGTAAATGGGAAATAGATTATATTGCATAATCATAATCAAAATTAAATATTTTATTTCACATAAGCCTACATGGGCACATAAGAAACGGCAGAAGCTAGGTGCTTGGTTCCAATTGGTCGTTTCCTATGGAGAAGAGCCGGCAAGAAACTCCACGGTTACTCTTTTAAAAATAATTGGCTTTTACAATGTTTGCAAACCACAGCGTTAATAGGTATGAGAGGACAGTGTAGTCCCGTCAAAAGTACCAGGTACTTAACAAAATAGAAAATGGTCTACAAATCTAGTCTATTAAGCCTACAACGTTCTCACAATACAAAAAAAAAACGATATCAAATATTATTAAAATAATAAAAGTAACAACCTTGAAAAAGAAATAGATTATGTCAAGGAAGTATGAAAAAATATTTTTAAAATAAACATTGTAATTCGGGAGGACTTAATAGACATTTACATATTTTTCCCAGTAAAGAGGTACCAAGGAAGCCACATGTGCAGAAATAATTAATGCCAAACTTCCTTGACTTCAACTTAGTCTTTAATCTTATAATATGCTCTTTTGATATGGACACGTTTAATGGTTTTGAATTTTCCATCGCTAAGTTCTGTAACAGACTTTGGCAATTTGTTATAAAAGCGGATACTGTTTATAAGAAATGACTTGCTTGTTTCATTGAATCAGCCTCGAGGAGCTCGTGGCTAAGTAATAACAGCCGCATGGGTCGATCCATCAGGTTAAGCTACGCGTGCCGGGGTTAGTCCGTAGATGGGTGACCATCTTTACATACCGAGACTTCTCCGTGCCTCGGAAAGAACGTTAAGCCGTTGGTCCCGGCTGTCATTCGTGGATCATTGACAGTCGCTAGGGGTCGTCAGAAGCCCGAAAGTCTGACCACCAGTCTTACCAAGGGGTATCGTATTACCCAGTAACTGGGTGGTGGAGGTCAGATAGGCAGTCGCTCCATGTAAAATACTGGTATTCAGCTGCATCCGGTTGTACTGGAAGCTGACCCCGACAGAATTGTGGTTGTGCAATACAATGCGGGTTGTTAGATGTCACATATCTTCGAATGATTAGTTCTAGGTCATGCCGGTTTCGTCACGATGTTTTTTTCATCGTTTTAAGAGCAATGGTGTTGAAATTATTTATATAATGTAAAGCGCCTGCCTGGGTTTGAATCCAGGACCTACAACTTGTAAGTCAGGGCCGTTACCACTGCGCCACCAATGCTCTTATATAATATAGATCATAGATTCTACTGCTTAGCATTTATCGTGAAATAACGGAGCTTATTAAACGTTTATATAAAAAAAACCGGCCAAGTGCGTGTCGGACCACGCACAATGAAGGGTTCCGTAGTGGGGATAAATTATCCTACGAACAAACTTAACATTGCAGTTGAAAAACATGTTCCCTCTTACATTCCAACTGCAAATGTAAGTTTGTACGTACAATATTGAGAGATTTACTATGTTATTTTAAGATCATAGAATTTTTATAGGTTTTCCTATAAAAATTTTAAAAATTTCTATAGTAAAGAACTATTTTCTGTAATTTTTCCAAAATTTTAGGCCATTAGTTTCTAAGATATTCAATGGTCAATTTTCATCTATTTTCGTTAATAATTTTAAAAGCATTTATTTTAAAATTATAATTAAATATATGTGAAATCCTTACAATAAGCCCTTTTATTTGATGTGTGGCACGGTACAGTTTGAAAAAACTTTTTTTTTTAATTTGCTAATTTGCACCCCAAAAGTGACCTCCATATTTAAAATTCATTTATTTACGTTACACGCCCCTGTTTGGGTCATAGAAGTCCATATGTGTACCAAATTTCCACTTAATCGTGCCTGTAGATTCGGAGAAAATCGGCTGTGACAGACGGACACACAGACAGACAGACACAAGAATGATCGTATAAGGGTTCCGTTTTTTTCTTTTGAAGTACGGAACCCTAAAAACGAAAGGGGTATAACCGTTATTTGTCTATTGTATTATTTAATGGGGTATAAATTGGATCAATATTGTTGTCAATGGGATGAATAAGAACATACATATTAGGTACTCATACGATTGTTAAATAAAACGTAGGTACGTAGTACGTTCTTGTATGAGGACTCTTCTATGAAGAGTTTTCGTTTTCTAAGAAATCACTGTATGGTTTCAGAGTTTTTATAAAGGTTATAAGACCAATTTGGAGTTTTTGTTTGGCTCACAAAAGACAGCGGGAAAGAAAAATTCTTGTACAATGAGATGTTTTATGATAAGCAGCTGCTAGATCAGAAGTTCATAGCAACGTTCTACGGTAAATACAGTCCGGGAATAATCGTTAAGCAGATTAACGTAGGGCAGCCATACTCAAAGTGTGTTCCGCGGAACCCTAGGGTTCCGCAAAGCCTCTGTGGGGGTTCCGCAAAAATACTGGTCAGAATAAAAAAAATAATACTAAAGGAGTGTCTACCTACTATAATTTATTTTACTCTGGTAGCTGAGTAACATAATATCAATCTGAATATTTCAACAAAAGTAAAAAAATGTGTAAATTTTAATGTCAAGTAATATGATTATTAATGAAGAATACACATACAACCATTTTTGATTACTTTAGGGCTCCGTCAAATATTTCGTTTTCAAAAAGGGTTCCGTCTCCAAAAAAGTTTGAGAACCACTGACGTAGGGTGTCTGCTCTACGGCAATTTGCCGTTTTAGCACCTGTCCGCCGGCGATTAACAACAAGCGAGTAGAGGTAACTAAGGCAACTAAAAAAGAGTAGGCGAGCAGCGAGCAGCGAGTGTGCAATGGCGACGAGCGATTGCCGCTTGTATACGTATATATATACTAAGCGTGAGTCTCTCAGCAAGTGTTCTGCCCGCTGAGCGAGTACTCTGTCTGATAGATTTTATTGCTACAAACGAGTACTCGCCGGCGCGGCGGCGTGAACAGAGTGTTGAGAGCGCTCTTCTCAACATCGCCGCTCGCTGGCGGGAGTGAACGAGGGGTGCGGGGACAGCGGCAGGTCAGACGGCCGCATGGCCGAACGCGGGGGCCCGCGCCATGACAGTCAGCTGTTGCACGCCTCCACGCACAGGTACGCTTACGCGTTTTATTAACGTCCATATTCTCTTTTGCATTCTAACCGACGCAGTTGTAATTTTATGTTTTTCTTTATATTCATTATAAATGTTGTTTATTTATTTATCCTCTCACTGGAACGCCATACAGCAATTACACATGCTGCTATCTATCCATCCTATGCGTGATGGACATCGAACGGGCGGCGATGGATCACGCACACTCACGCAGCGTCAAGGCACTTCTCCATATTTCCATTTCCATCCATATTGCTCACATTCTTTGCGATTTTTGAGACTCAAAGATTGTATTAAAATAAATACATTAAAATTTTGATTTTGTCATCCAGACTGACAGATGACAGATATACAGTCCACTCAAATCATTGCCCATCGTCGCGATCAGTCAGCGATTAACTATAAAGCTCAACACACACAGGCAGCGGGTGCGGATCGGGCGCGGGTCTGGACGGCAGTACCGCGGGCTGAATTCTCTGTATTCATATGAATGACACCACACGGGTCGCCCACCGCGCCGACCCGCTGCGCGCTCGACCCGTGCACGCGTTACGTCCGCACCCGCGGCCCTGTGTCTGTTGAGCTTCAATCCTCTTCTTTTACTTATACTCGTGTAAGTAAACCAACAATCTTTTGTACGTTTCTTGAGCGAGAAAATGGTTGAAAGGTAGTAGCTTCCTCTTCGGCACTGGGACAGGTGCCTTACTCATTTCAAACAACTGTTAAAGAATAGCGTAGGTAATCAGTATAATTTTCCCACTGCTGGTGCGGGTTGGTAGATTTCACATGTCTGAAAGAATTTTTCGTTCTAGGACATTCCTCGCGATATTTTCCTTCGCCGCCGGTTTGAGAGCAGTGGTGATGAAATGATTTACATTAAGTAAAGCGCCTGCCTGGGTTCGAACCCACGACCTACAACGCGTAAGTCGGGGCCGTTACCACTACGCCACTTCTTGTTAAAGAATGCCAGTTATGATTGAATATACGGCCAAATAACGTTTTGTTCACTCAGACAAAATTCGAGAAAATAATATAACATTTATTTGGAACGGTACAAATGTCTTGGCACTAAAGGCCGAACGATTCTTGTAAATGGCGAACAGCCTTTTAATCAACACGCGAAAATATGAGCAAAGCCTTCTTAAAAGACGTCTATAAGAGGCAGATCAATAAAGCGATATTTTTCCTAGTATTGTGTCTGTACCAATTATTCCAGTCTAGTAAAATCTCAAAATGAGATCAGCGGAAAATGCTTTTAACAAGCTTTTTTGGGAATCGTGATTTTAACGCTTTCAAGGACAGTGGACGAGAAACGATAGAAATTGTATTGTTATGACGCCTATCAACGATTAGTGTCCACGTGACAATTCATTCATTTATTACTAGCTGCTTCCCGCGGCTTCATCCGCATGGCTTTTTCTAAAATAAAAAAGAAAGAAAAATATTAAAAAAAATTATAATCAAACTAACAATACACAAAAAAAAAACAATCAAGTTTTGTGCGATGCCAAGATGGCTCCTATCTCAGCATAAAGCTGCAACTCAGCCTATCGCAGTCCACTGCTGGACATAGGCCTCTCCCAGGCTGCGCCACAACACCCTGTCCTCCGCCTTCCGCATCCAGTCTGACCCAGCCACCTTCTTAAGATCGTCGGTCCATCTAGCTGGGGGGCGTCCCACACTACGCTTGCCGATACGCGGTCTCCACTCCAGGACTCGTCTGCTCCATCGGCCATCGGTCCTTCGATAAACATGGCCAGCCCACTGCCACTTCAGTTTGCTTACTCTGCAAGCTATGTCGGTAACTCCGGTTCTTTTCCGGATAATTTCATTCCTGATCTTATCCTTCAAAGAGACTCCAAGCATAGCCCGCTCCATAGCACGCTGCGCAACCTTGAATTTGTGGACTAGCCCGACTGTCAGTGTCCACGTTTCGGCACCGTATGTCATGACGGGCAGGACGCACTGGTTAAAGACTTTAGTCTTCAGACACTGCGGGATAGGCGACGAGAAGACTTGACGCAGTTTTCCAAATGCCGCCCAACCCAACTGGATCCTTCTGTCGGCTTCTTTGTCAAAGTTGTGTCTACCGACCTTGATGACTTGTCCTAGGTAGACATACTCCTTCACAACTTCGAGTAGCGACCCTTCGATGTGGATTGGACTCGGCAAGACGTGCGAATTGTACATGACTTTTGTCTTGTCCAAATTCATGCCGAGGCCAACCCGCCGAGAGGCTCCGGTTAGGCTGTGCAGCATCTGGTCTAACTGTTCCAGCGTCTCTGCCATTATGACGATGTCATCAGCAAAGCGAAGGTGTGAGATGTACTCGCCGTTCACGTTGATACCCTGTCCAGTCCAGTCCAGCGTCTTGAAGACGTCCTCCAACGCATTGGTGAACAGTTTTGGGGATATCACATCCCCCTGTCTCACCCCTCTGAGCAGTTGGATGGGACTGGTTTTCTGATCTTGGATCTGGACAGTCATCGTGGCAGCGTCATACAAACATCTCAACACTTCTATGTAGCGCCAGTCAATTCGACCTCGTTGTAGAGAGGCCAGAACTGCCCATATTTCGATGGAGTCGAAGGCTTTCTCGTAGTCCACAAATGCCATACACAGCGGCTGGTTGTACTCCTCGGTCTTCTGTACAATTTGCCGAACAGTATGGATGTGGTCTACGGTACTGAAACCTTTTCGAAAACCGGCTTGTTCTGGTGGCTGGAACTCGTCAAGTCTCCTGGCGAGACGGTTCGTGACGACCCTCGAGAACAGCTTGTATACATGGCTCAGAAGTGAGATGGGTCTATAGTTCTTCAGCAAGGTTTTGTCGCCTTTTTTGAAGAACAGAACCACCGCACCTCTGCTCCACGCTTCGGGCGTTGTACCCTCTTGGATGACGGAGTTAAACAGACTCGCTAGCTCCTTCAAGACTGGAGCCCCGCCCGCTTTAAGGAGCTCTGTCGTTATTCCGTCATCACCAAGTGCCTTGTTGTTCTTAAGCTGCTCGAGAGCCGCCCTAATCTCGCTCTGGTCGACATCCGGGATGTCCTCCGTGTAGTGGCGCGTTAATTCGGCTCGATGGTCATCCGCACTATGCCCCGCTGGTTTTGGCGTTCGCGTTGAGTATAGGTGCCCGTAGAAATCCTCGACTTCCTCGAATATCTCGGGCTTCGAAGTCACGATAAAGCTGCAATATTTACAAATTAAATACCGCAGCGCTGCGCTGGTAATGTTTTATCAGAATACAAGTAAGTCACTCCTTATAACTTGAAATATTTGTGTATTTTATCTATGGGCCTTAGTTGCCTGATAATGAAACATTATTATTATTATGTTATTATTATTATAACATCAAGTATCTGCCAGTGATAGTCTCTTCAAAATTGGTCCACCCGTTTCGGAAACAAGCCGGAACAAACAGACAGACATTTTTTTTAAATTGTTTATTTGTTATAAATACCGTATAATACTTTCATATCAATCAATCAAATCAGCCTATAGCAGTCCCCTGCTGGGCCTCTCCCAGGCTACGCCACAACACCCTGTCCTCCGCCTTCCGCATCCAGTCTAACCCAGCCACCTTCTTAAGGCCGTCGGTCCATCTAGCTGGGGTGCGGCGTCGCACACTACGCTTGCCAATACGCTGTCGCCACTCAAGAACTCGTCAGCTCCATCGGCTAACCAGATGACGGAGTTAAAGAGCCTCGCTAGCTCCTTCAGGGCTGGAGCCCCGCCCGCTTTAAGGATCTCTGTCGGTATTCCATCATGGTGCCTTGTTGTTCTTAAGCTGCTTACATAAGTTGTTCTTAAGCTGCTTGAGAGCCCCTTAATCTCGCGCTGGTTGACATCCGGGATGTCCTCCGTGTAGTGGCGCGTTAATTCGGCGCGATGGTCATCTGCACTATGTCCCGCTGCTTTTGCCGTCCGTGTTGAGTACAGGTATAGTATAGTAGGAAAAAAAAGAAAAGTAGAAAAGAAAGTACTTTCATATGCATTTAGTAAAAAGCTGTTATTTTGCACATTACAAACAGACACTTCAATTTTATTTATTTGTATAGAAAACTGTATGCACAAGTAATAAAACAAATTATTTAAAAAAAAAAACAAAAAACCCGACTGCAAAAACATGAACTGAAAACATGGAAACAAGATGAAAAGAAAACGAGTATTCTATAAGTACCAAAAATAAATAAATGCAGTCGGAGGCAAATTTTAAGGCGTTCGTTAATCCTAGATGCCTCCGAATGCATTTATTTATTTTTGTTACTTATACAGTGTTGGAGCTACCACGGACCCTGCTCATCATCGATACAGTTCTTTTCCTAATTTTAGAAAAGAAATCATCGATGGAAGCATCCGCAATTTTTTTTAACACTGCCCTAAGAGCGTCATTGTACTGAATTATGAATTATAAAGTTTTTTATTTATTGGTTAGGAAAAAACAAGTTAAGAAGATCCGTCTCTGAGGTACGGGGGACCTCAGAGACGGATCTTCTTAACTTTTTTTTCACTAAACAAGTTTACACCGTGTAAATCGGTTTCTGTTGATGTAGAAAAGCTGATGTAATTTCTACACATTCGGAGCAAGGGAGCGTTATAACCAAAGTTGGATTTGTGGAAAGGGATATGAGACAATCTGGTGATGAGATGTCTGGGTGGTTTTGAAAGGACTGAATATTAGATACGCTCAACTAAGTCGCTAGATTGTACAAATCCGTTGGCCACTTTGTAAAGGAAAGTTAAATCGCATGAGCGGCGACGGTCTTCCAGCGTCTTTATTTTGAAAAAGTGCTGGCACTGCTCGTAAGGACAGCGCTAGCTTATTTTCCTAGATATAAAAGCTAGATGCTTAGTGAATGCTCTTTGCATTCTCTGAACTTTTTGCGAATGAACTGCATAAAATGGATTCCAGGCAACACTAGTGTATTCTAACCGACTACGGCCCAGGGTTTTGAACAAAACTATTCTGAACCTCTTATTCACAATTATGTTCGAAAAATTTGTCTGCTCAAAGAACGTAAATAACGCAATGAACGTTATTGAACTGTCAAAGTGAAACCCATCGCTACTGATAGTGTGTTACCCCACAAGTTTTTGGTAGTTGGAAGCGCTGAGTGTTCCGTTTTACGAAACCACCTTTGCCGACTTCTTCATAATATCGTTAATTTGTTTGAAACTTTGTTGATCGTCGTCCGGAACCCCGTATTTCAATACCTTTAATAACGTAGTAGTGCACAGTGTGTAGGTTGTCGGAAAGGTTAACTTTTTTGTTGAGAAACAAATATTGTTGGCTCTGCACCAGTTTTCAATTTCAGTTAAGTCGCATTGAACAAGCGTACGAAAAAATTTAAAAGCTCCGGAACATTTGGAAATTTGGAAAACTGAAAGGACAACGTCTGTCGGGTCAGGTACTTATAAATAAAATACATACATAAACAAAATATATTACCACAAGAGATATATCTACAAAAAAAAAAAAAACCAACAGATCAACTCTGAGGTGATTCTGCCAACTTCTTCATCGAGTGTCATACTGAATTTAATCATCATAACATTTTTACTTAATGCGCCATCTACGTAATTGATTATTAACCGAACCAGTATGTCATAGTTGTTACGGTTAATAATTTTTACTAATAAATTAAGGATGTCTTTTCCTGAAATAAAATAAATATTAATATCTCCTTTATTTCATAAACAATATATTGATTACATTTTTAAATATTAGATTATAAAAAAAATACAAAAACATTTAAAAATATAAAAATAGTAGCCCACCGGTATCAGGAACAAGGTCAGGGCTCCAGAGAGAAGAACCTCTTAACAATGCGAGCCGTGTCCAGAAGTACCGCGGCGCTCTCTGAATCAGGCCCATAATCCAGCTGCCCAACGAGAGCCTCCTTAGGTGTTGGTCGAGGCTCTTGGCAATTAAGCCATTGACTGATACAACTATCGGCACAATAATTGCTGAGTCCACATCCCACATGTCGCCAACCTCGCGAGCCAAGTCAAGATACTTGATTTGTTTATCTTTCTCGGCTTTCACGAGGTTCCCTTCATGAGGGACCGTTATGTCAATGAAACAATAGTCCTCTCAGTGATGATGGATCGGTCCCAGTACAATGTGATATCTCCATTCTCGAGAACTGGGTCGGGCTCATACCTGTAGTACGCCACCTCCGATTCCACAAGGCTGTATTTCAGAGCAAGTTGCTGATAGATAATCCTGGCTACAAGGTTGTGTCTATGCAAGTGCTCTTCTTGCACAGACAAAACCTTCGGTTTCCCAAAGAGGTCACCGAAACGCAGCCAGGCTACGGACGGTAGTCCAGAAGTACCGCGGTGCTCTCTGAATCAGGCCCTTAATCCAGCTGCCCAACGAGAGCCTCCTTAGGTGTTGGTTGAGGCTCTTGGCAATTAAGCCATTGGCTGATACAACTATCAGCACAATGATTGCTGAGTCCTTATCCCACATGTTGACAACCTCGCAAGCCAAGTCAAGATACTTGATTTGTTTATCTCTCTCGGCTTTCACGAGGTTCCCGTCATGAGGGACCGTTATGTCAATAATCATTGTACGCCACTCTATTCGATCCACCACCACTATATCAGGCTTATTGGCAACAATAGTCCTGTCAGTGAGGATGGATCGGTCCCAGTACAATGCGATATTTCCATTCTCGAGAACTGGGTCGGGCACATACCTACAGTACGGCACTACGGTAAAGCAACATGCCCCTTGGTGAAAAGCTCGTGTGGTTTGATTCCCGTATGTACATCCGTTAATGGACCGAGTAGCTTCGAGGCAGTGCACAAGTTAAGCGATCGTATAATTATAAGTGTAAGCGTGTATTGACTTCCTGTTAATATTATCTGTACTAAATACAAAAACTACTGAATTCCGGTTGTCTGAATGACGCCTTCGGAAAGGGTTCTTAACCCTGAAATAGATTTGCGAGATTGTAAAACGTTTAGGGAAGTCGTTCATTAAATTCTGTGTTAATAAAGTGATCTATATTTTATATTTTATTTGCAACTATACCTACAAGTCTGTTACACCTGGGTTAAATGGAATCCACCTATAGTTCCTATACAAGGAAATATGGGCAACAAATACGTACCTGGGACTTCTCAGTAGCAGCCCGGATTCCGTCAGGATGCCGGACGTAAAGAATAGCACTATCCTATTTCTTCCCATGTGTGTCGTAAAAGGCGACTAAGTGACTTACTAGGGAATGGGCAGCAGCGTTATCTATGCATTTTAAGATCAAACTGCGATCGCCAACCCGCTTGCCAAGCGTGGCGATTATGGCAACTCCCCCTTTTGGGGAGGCCTATGTCCAGCAGGGGACGTCTTTCGGCTGAAATAATGATGATGATGAGCCTGCATTCTGGATTTGTGCCCAGTTGATGGCAATAGGCTGGTCCCCATTACATGGGACTTAAACATAACCGGCGAAACGTGAGTGTACTATAGGTACACCTCTGCCTAACTCTGCGGGTTTTACAGGCGTGATGTTATTTAAATAGCTACCGAAGATCTATCCACCGAATGCGTCCTTGTGCAAGATGATCCATTATCAAATCCAACGCAGTCACAATATTAGTTACGATCAAAGAATCCTTTGTCAACAAAGCTTAAATGTCCCACGGGCACCTACCACTGATGAGTAATGATAATGGAGTGCTCACACTGCTCAGTTTTACCACTGTCTTTCACAAAATGCGCATATTATGAGAAAAGAAAAATATGAAAGAAAAACCGTTTATTTGCTGTAATCATGACGCAAAGAAGGAAGACAAATACAAAAAAATAAATTAAAAGTAAAAAAACTTTTTTTTAAACAATCTTTTATTTAAATGCGCTAAAAATAATAAAATAAACTTTTAATTTAAACCTTTTCTATCAACTTATAACGTCATTACACAATTTATATGATATATACAGCGTGCCGCTACAGTGGGGACATTAATTTGACACACTGGTAGGGCTAGTAGCCAGTAATAATATAAAAAAAAAAATATATAATATTATGTAATATAATAATATGTTTTTTTATGATTTTTTTTTAAATAATTATATTATATTAAGATAAATAATAATAAATTGAAATTTAAAAAAAATCAAACTCCTTCAATTCGCTTACTCCTTGCACGTTATTTGTTTTAATTTAATTGATTCGATGTTATGATCCATGACCCTGGTTAATTACCTCTGTGGTACAGTTCTTGTACAGGTTGCTCCAAGATGCTATTTTAGAAAATTATAAATATTTATTATAATACGTAAAGGCGAAACTGTATGTGTGTTAAATTAATGTCGCCACTAAAGCGCCACGCTGTATAGTTACATACATACATTGCAAGTTAAATAAAAGCTTGTAAAAAAGAACAAATTGGGGAAAATATGCGTCATATCGTATCATTTTTGATGTCTAACATGTTTCCTCTCGCTTTCTGTGGGATTGATTTCGTGAAAAGGGACGGAAGTGTGTATCAGGAGGTGACAGCTTGAGCATGAAATAATTAAGTACTTTTAATAGCATGGAATTAGTGTACTCGTGGAATTAGTAAGTACTATATAGATTGTAAGTAGAGGTTGTCATTTCTGTCCCTTCTCAGTTGCTTATTACCAAGGTGAGATATATCACGTCTGCGGAGTTTCACTAACTAATTTAATTTGACTCTGTAGAATTTTATAAGGATAATAATTTCACGATCCATGCAAATCTTACGTGGTGTAGAAAAATAAAAATGACAACAAAAAACTTAGAGTTCAAAACAAGTTCGGGCAAAATATGCGTCACATCCACGCAAAACGGCCATCGCTCAGCATAATGCTGCGACCCTATGCGAGACAGAGCCCCAGCGCTGGTTTTTAGTAACAGCCGGCGTTGACGTGATGACCTCGACCGGTGCAGCAGTGAAACATTTTCTCATTCAATTTGTTATTGTCAGAAGGCCCCAGACAAAGTGACATTCTGTCAGCGATATTGATGATGAGAATGTATTGGATTGACTTATGTTAATCCAATACATTTTGACTTGTACGTTATAAACGTAGCTTAAGCTACCGAAAATAAAGCATAAACCTTTATATCAATTATTATTAAGGAGGAATATTGTTAAGGACTGGACTTTAAAAGAGACTGTGACCTCTGAGTTTGTTTCAGCCTTTCAGCTCAGAGTAGTCAGATTAGAAACGGCACCTCATCTAGGTAATAAAATATGATTGAAATGTAAAAGTGTTTGTACTAAGTTACTTACAGAAATACAATCATTTCAAATCTTTTATCATTAGGGTTTTTTTAGGAGACTGTCATCTACGCCTTGCTGAACCGAATGAGGTGGCCTCGGTCGGTCCTATTTGAACATGAAATAAAAGCAGGGAGGAATATGTATTCAAATATTATTAGTCATTATCAAAACATACATTTTCCAAGTGTAGAGTACAAAGTAAAAAAATCCGCGTGATCATTTATACTGGTTATAATATTCCGAAGTCAGAAGACCTGTACATTAGCACTTCATTTATAACTCCTCAATATTATGAGATCGATCAAAGCACTCATCAGTCATGCCCCCCCGTTGACTTGAATGTATTTACTTATCTGGAAGTTTTCCCTTTCCTTCTACCGTTCCTGTTTGAGCCCTGATTGCGTAATAGTCATCTAAGTGGAAGCTATTGTTATTCCGTTAATAGGAGGGGTCACAGGCTGGAATGTAGGTCAGTTCACTTAGTTATAATAATAATAATTAACCCGCAGGGCAACATGTGGCGAACCATTGGGCAGTAGCGACCCCACAGTCCCTATCTCCCGGGAGAAGTCTTGTTCCTCATCCCTGGCTTGCCTTTATTGGCCGGCTGGATTGAGCACTGACGAGGAACAGAGCTCCCACCTCATTTTCGCCTTTATTGGCCGGCTCGAGTGGACATTTGCGAGGGCAAACGTGCTCGGAGGAAGGAAGTATTCCAGTAAGTGCTGGTAGGCATCTTCACCATCTTCCGGGGTCTCAGACACCTGTCTGTAGACCTGCCTAATTACGTATACCGAAGCATGGTTTTGGTCCGGTAAGGGTGCTTGGTTCATTATTCTTTGTACCAACTTTCCTATTATTATGAGGTACATACAAAGACATTATTACTTTATATTATTTACTTAACAATATTTTAAATCTCTTTGCGCACATATATTGGCAAATCTTTCTCACAAGAAAAAAAATGTTTTAAGGAGACTTTAGTATATAAAATAGCTATAGGGACTTACGTGGAATTAGAATCACGTGTACTTTTATTTCATGTTCAAATGGTCGTTTGTCAGACAGCATGTATCGTTTCAATATAAAAGAACAAGATCCTCCTTACAACATTTGCTACAAATCCCATAACCCGTTGACAACCATCAAAAGAGGATTTTCTGAAAACAAACTGTCAATTCACGATGATACCCGAGCGTCCCCGATTGGGCCCGAGCGGATTTTGAGCCACTTAAATATATCTCACACGACCGTCCTTATGTAGGCCGTTTGTATCATAAATTTACATTACGAGTAATTGCCTCGAGAGAGGACCATTTAATGTTGTGCTATGTATGCAATTTATGTTGTATTAAAAAAATAAAAGTAATTTTACATGGAATACATTTATTAGTAATAAAAAGGGCTAAATACGAACCCTTTTCTGCCCTGCCACTATTTTTTTTTTATTACAACATAAAATTCGCCCCTTCCAAGAACTTCCTTAGTATTGCATAGCCTTATTATTTTACACATAATTTTGATAGTAGAATAACAATTAACATCCAGAAATCCCAGGTATTATAAGCGCACATTACAACTACATCGGGCCCTGGCTGGAGGCTTTATTTAGTGGGGATCCACAGGATAGCCCGGTTAAGCAGCCGACAATCTCCTAGCTTGAAAATTGAGATGCCATATAAAAAAAGGGTGTGTATGTCAGCTCCGACGCACGACTGGAGTTTACTCCTTGAAAGGTGCGCTAGGTACGTTGTCAAGAACGTAACGCTTGTATTAATTTAAATCCTCATACAATTTCCATACAGGGGGCCTTATATGAAAATCGATTCTTAAGGAGTAAACTCAAATAAAGAAACAGCCGCATCGGGGAGTAGAGCATCGCATTTGAATACAAAAAAGCGTGGTGAGGCCCACACCCTGCATGTATGCGATAGTTCGTAGAAAATGTACAAAAGTAATAAAGGAGGATTTTTGCAATTGATGTCTACATCAGCCTTAATTGTTACAAAATGCAACGTCTAAATATTTTAAGGCGAAAGCCCGGGAAATTAAAATTTTCTTACGTTTTTGCAATTTGCAATTCATCATCATTTCAGCCGAAAGGCGTCCACTGCTGGACATAAGCCAAAGACAAGGGGGAGGGGGAGGGGGTGGCCATAATCGCCACGCTTAGCAGGCGGGTTGGCGATCGCAGTATAGTGATAAAATGCATAGAGAACCCTGCTGCCCATTCTTTAGTAAGTCCCTTAGTTGCCTTTTACGACACCCACGGGAAGAAATAGGGCGGTGCTATTCTTTACGTCCGGCATCACACGAACAATTTTTCCCGCGACGTTTATGTTATTCTAAATATAAAATAAAATAAAATACGAAATATTTAATTAAGTATAGAATTATAATCATAAAAATTATCAATTCAACTCTCAAGGTCATATTACCTTATTGAATATAATTTCATGAAATCACGATAATATATGATTTTGTTTTTTTTTCTGGTGGAATGTGGTTGTACTACAGGTACACCTCTGCCCAACCCGGCAAACTGGGAAAACAAGGCGTGATGTTATTTACTTATTTAAATTACATGGGGAGACTTAGAGCTAAAACAAACAGATCAAGGACAGTACATTAGTCTCAAAGTCAATTACAGATCTCCACTTATAAAATACAGAGACCACCAAGTTACTATAGACTACAGCATAATTACTATGTTGTTAGCACTGCATCACAACCATCATAACAACATGAAAACAGTTTACGTGCGGTTTACGTGGTTACGGCTTAAGATCCTATACTAACTCAAATAGCTTAGCATGATCCTCCGTTATGTCGAAAATACTGCAGCATTAATTTTGAAATAAATACATGGTAAAGTTGTGGATTAATGTTAAGTACTATGTTTGACGAAAACACGATTCCATAAAATTTTCTTGTTAGAAAAAAATTCCAAAGTTACCACCAAATGGAACAATAAACCGGTATTCAAAAAATACTTCAAATTAGATAATGAAACTTTGCTTATTAACTGAACTAACTATAAAGCAGGGGGCCGATCGCGCTATTTCTCAACGTAATTACCGTTCGAACGGAACGTTTTTGGTTTTGGTTTAGTTTTGGTTTAGCTGATGTAAGAAACGGTATCGCGCTATTTTTTCTGAACGACAAAATCATTGACGTTACCCAATACTGAAAGTTCAATCGATCGTTCCTCCAACGTAACTTCCAAAGTAAAGCTAAATCGTTTCCGTTGAAATGATTAGCGCGATACGAAATGTGTCTAACATAACGTTTATGGTTGTGGTTTAGTTTTGGTATTATCGTTCAAAATTAGCGCGATCGGCCCCCTGGTCTTATGTAATTTTTTTTTAAATTACCATTATTTTCACCGTAAAAAGAAATAAAATAAAATATCGGTGTTACAACAAAATACCTTGATTGAAATTAAATGAGAGAAAATTTAAAACACATATTAAAAGTACACTTTGTAAACAAGCATATTACAAGTTAGAGGATTATATCCAGGACAGGAATGCTTGGAAACATGCTGGTCCAGCTCCATAGGACAATCTAGAGTCTAGACAAAATCAAACTGGTTGCTATTTTTAAGGTCAAATCTGTTATTTTTATGATATTGATTTTACATTCTGTGATGACCTATACTCACACACTGACTTATTTTTTTTTACAAAAACATACTTTTACGATGTTTGTAAATATGTGAACACCATGTATCTATCTATTAATTAAGTTATTTTTCATTGCTTAGTTTTTAATTCGTTTTACCTATTATGGTATAGTAATTTTATTCTAGGTGCATCGTCTTCACATATAATCATATAATTAATGTACTCAAAGAAAATATTGTAAAACATTTTTAAAAGAGTACCGGTGGAGTTTCTTGCCCATTCTTCTCCATACGAAACTACCTTTTGGAAGGGGCAACTAGAATCAATTCAATTTTTTTGTAAATTTTGACGTACAAAAGTGTATCTTATGTGCCTATTTGAAATAAATGGTTTGACTTTGACTTTGGTGACTTGTAGTCTTTTCCTTGCCACCCTGTCTCGCTTGCTCGCGTGACCGCGGGAATAGCACGCGAGCGAGATAAAGAGTGAGGTGGCGCTGGTGTAGCACCCTTGCGCACTTCCTGGCTGAGACACATTATGTATGTTATGTATGGATGACATTTGAGGCCAATTCTAACTTAGGAGTTGTATTGCTGATTCTAATGATTATAATTATGTAAAGCCATATTTGTTACGGTCGCGAACCATATTTGAATCAACATACAACCTGACACTGACCTGCAAATTGCAGAAAACGTCAGAAAATTTGCATTTAGCGGGCTACCTTAGCGCATCTTATTAATGCAGCAGAATACAGCCACTAACTCGAGTGACAAGTGCATCAAAGCAAAACTATTAATTTATTAATATTAATACGCGTCCATTTTGAATTCTGTTTGAAGCTTAAGATGTTAGTCTAAGTGCATTGCATAATACCTAGGTGCTAATGAAGATACATAGTAGGTACCTAAAGTAAGTAAGCCATCTAATAGATATTTAGCTGCAAACCTCATTTTATAAACCTGAATATTTTAACTCTGCCTTGTTTATTTATATGTCATCATTCATCATTTCAGCCGAAAGACGTCCACTGCTGGACATAGGCCTCCCCCAAGCACCGCCACTTCGACCGGTTCTGTGCTTCCCGCATCTATATTTTTATTGACATAACCGGAGGGGGTTATGTCAATAAAAATACATAATAAGTTACCCGAATCGATAAGAAAAAACAAAAACTCCATCTATTTTCGATTAAATTAAAAAGCTATCATTAAGTTAACGTTATTTCTAAACGAATATATAAATGATGAATCCCTAAAACTTAAGTAGTTTTTTTTTATAAGTTAGATTTAAGATAAAGATAAGTCCTCATCTCTTCCTGCTATCTTTCTTTTGCTGTGCCCGACAGGGTCCTCGATTGTTCTAAAGCAAATGTTTACCACATAATAAATAAATAAAATAAAATAAAAATGTTTATTTCAATTACAAAGGACACATAGAATGTGTTGTTGGAGATCACCTTTTAAGCAAGGAATTGCTTGTGTTAGGAGACTCCGCGCTTCCACTTATCATTATCTTATATGCAATTGAAATGTAGACAATATACTATGCAAAATTAAAAATAAAAGGTAAAAGGTAACTTAAAATTATACAAACAGCACAGCAAATAAATGATTGATATGCCTAGAACAGGGCCAAAACGCGCGAATACGTGTGATATGTGTGAGTATGGGTGAGAGTGTGAAGAGTGAGGGTGTGTAGTGTGTGAGATATAATTAGCTTATTTTAGTCTATATATTAACAAAACTCTACTAATATTATAAATACGAAAGTGTGTTTGTTTGTTTGATTGTTACGCTTTCACGTCAAAATGTCTTAACAAATCTGGAAGAGATCCAGCACTCTGGCAGTTCTTCTCTTGGGTCAGGACACAGGACACCTCCGACCCGACATTACCCACGACCTCCATGGGATCGAGACCCATGCGGGCGAAACCAGCAGGCGGAGCCAGTATAAGTTTAGGTGTAAGTTGTAGGTTAGCCCTACGACAATGTCTTGGGATCGGAGGAAGCCAAATAAATCTTCTTCCACTAACGATGCACACTACAATCCGAATGTGGTTATTTTGGTCATTGAACCGTAGATACAATAGACTCAACATCGTCGTAAGTTTTAGTCTTAAGCCAATCAGTTACAACTTTCTTACAGTCTCGGAGCTTCATGGAAAATATACGAAGTTCTTTATTCAGCAAATTGTATAGAAAGGATGATTGCCTGGAGTACTGTCTTTTAGCGAAAGTAGATCTAACCCTGACAGTTGGAGCGACTAAGTAGCTCCTTCTGTTTCTAGGCTTAGAGGGATCATACGGAAGGGATGTGTGTTTTTTTAGTATGAGTTGAAGCAAATATAGTTGTCTTACAGACAGAAGATCAGATAATAGGTAGAGGCTATGGGTAGGGAATCTGTAGGGTTTAAAGAACATGACCTTAAGCAAAGTTCTCTGCGCCCTCTCAAGTCCTAAAAATTTTATTTTTGTTGTCCCTCCCCAGCAAGGCAAACAGTACGTGAGGATCGATTGTGCCAGTGATACGTATACTTGCTTCAGAAGTTGCTTTGAAGCCGCATGTCGCAGTGTTTTAAAAGTCCATATCATCTTCCTGACTCTTTTCATTATAAGTTCGGTGTGCATGTGCCAGGAAAGACGCTGGTCAATCATAACACCTAAATATTTAGTATGCTGTAACCTGTCAATTTTCACACATGAGCAGTCGGGAGTTGGGGGGATGGGACAGCTGTGGATTTTTATTTGGAATTCTTGTGATGGCTGCGAGTTGTTATACTTTGTAAAGCAGATAAAGTTGGATTTGGAGGCATTTAGTGTGAGGAGACTATGATTTAGCCAAGCTGCTATCTTCGCCAGGCCACATTCAGCCAGCTTTTTAACATTAACCCAAGTCTTGGCAGCGAAGACAATGGCAGTGTCGTCGGCGTATGAAAATATGAGCCCGCCATCAATCTTCATGTTGCATAGGTTATTAATGTAGATAAGGAACAAGGTGGGCCCAAGCACGCTGCCCTGACCGACTCCGAAAGAAACGGTTGTCTCGGAGCTAGTGTAATTCGCAATCTTAACCGTTTGCTTGCGACTGTTCAGGTAAGATTTAAAAAGTTCCAGAGAGGGCCCCCTTATGCCGATGCTTTCTAGCCTATGTAAAAGTATGGGGACAGACACTGTGTCAAAGGCCTTTTTGAGGTCAAGAAAAACAGCCAGACACTTGTCTCCACTGTCCACACCGTCTACCAGAGTAGAAGTTAGTGACAGAACCGCATCCTCAGTAGACTTTCCTTGTCTAAACCCAAACTGAGAAGGCGACAGTATTTTATATTTAGAGAGGAATTTAATTAGGCGCGAGTTTATAAGTCTCTCAAGGATTTTCGAAATGGACGGTAGGACTGATATCGGCCTATAGTTTGACGGGTCAGTTCTGACCCCAGACTTGTACACTGGCGTTATTAGAGCTACTTTCAAAGCATCCGGGAAAAGTCCCTGCTCGAAGCATAGATTAGTTAAGTGGGTTATAATTGGTACAATTTGTTCGTGTGCGGCTTTTAGAAAGTTGGCTTGTATTTTGTCCCAACCTGGAGCACTATCTGTTTTCAAACTCATTAGAGTGGCTCGAACTTCGTCGGGGTCTGTGTGGAGAAGAACAAAAGATGAGGCCAGAGGACTGTTTGTCGAGAATGAGTCAGGATTGGTATTATTTCCTGCTGAGGACTGAGAAGTTATGATATTATCTGCAAGAAGTTTGCCTATGTTAGAGAAGTAATCATTAACTTTGTCAACAGAGTCCTGTGGGGTAGTAAATAGCTCTAGCAGTTCCAAATTGCTTGTTTTTTTAGGTTTTCTGTGCGTGATGTTGTTAATGATATCCCATATTTTTTTAGGATTTTTGTGCGCTTTAGAAAGTTGAACTCTGTCATATTTTCGTTTTTGATTTCTAATAATGGTAACACAGTAATTACGATACCTTTTATACGTGATTTTTAGTACCTCGTTGAATGGGTCAAGCCTCAGTCTCTTTTGCATACGATTCCTATTCAAAATACAGCGCAATAAGCCAATAGTCATCCATGGTTTTACGATTCTATTTTTCAACGGTATATTCATAGTAATTGTACTGAGCGTGATACAGTTTTTTAGTATTTCGATTAGGTTATTAGTAAGCGTGTTTGGGTTATCTAGTCTTAATAAGTCAGACAGGTTACTAGCTTTGAGGAGCTCAAGCCCCTTCTCTAAATTAAAAACTGTTTTTGTTTTTGAGCATCTTATTAAGTTTGTATGGTTTGTGATTTTTAAGAACGTCATGAAATGGTCAGTAATAGTGGTATGAATAATTGCAATGGTTGCAGTTTGGCTGCCAGGTTTGAGTTTTATTATAAAATGGTCAAGACAGGTTTTGTCTCTCGTGGGGAGCGAGTGACCGGGGAGTAGACCATGCATTGCTAACATATTGAGATAGTTAAGTCTATTTGTACGTTCGTGTGATTGCTCATTTTGATTGCATATAAGATTAATATTTATATCTCCAGTGATTATTACGCTTTTAATTGATGCAATGGTAGTTAGGTGATTGTTTAAGGACTGAATAAATTGGTCCGCGTTCGTGGTTGAGGGGGACCGGTAAATCGCAATAACTGTAAGGTCAGGTGCAACATGCATCTCTAAGCAAGACGCGTGAGCCAACTTCACTTCTCTTGTTTTATTTTTATGTGTGGTTTTAATATAGGCAACCACTCCGTCAGCCTTATTCAGATGATTTGTAGTTTGGAACGAGTTAAAGTTAGATATTTGAGGTATTGGTTTATTTGAGTTCAACCTACATTCGGTTAAGATTAACAGATCAATATCTGTTTTAAGATCTTGTAAGTTTATTTGAAGATCATCAAAGTTAGAATAAATAGATCTAATATTTTGCGAAACAATGGCAAAGTCGGAAGAGTTAGGCGCTATATGCTTAGCGAAGTCGCCAATTTCACAATCAAACACTTGGGCTATTTCGGAATTGTCTATGTCATTCAAAGTTAGCAGAGTATTATTCATACTTATAAGTTTTATAAGTGCAGGATAACGTAATTAAATTCGCATTATTATCTCGTGTGTGGGTGTAAGTGGATGAAGGTATCTGTGAGTGTGTAGAGGTAAGTGTGGTTTGAAAGTTTGTGAATTTGGTTTCTGGATTGAGTGTAGGTTTGAGTGATGAAGAATGAGTGTTAGGGCGCGATTGGTTAACAAAATGTAACTTATTATTTAACTTTTTGTTTAACTTAAATCTAATTGATTTTGAGAGTTTAAAATACCGATGAAAGTTTGACATATAGGTGAAATATAGTAAGAAAATAAAATAACAACGATAGGTCTCTTGTAAGATGAAAACTAGTCATTTAAGCTGTAAAAGATTATGCACCTGTGACTCACTATTTATAACAATAGTAGGAGAATCATCATCCTTCTTAATATGGACTTTACCGTAAGCTGTCCAACAGTACTTATACTCCTTCGATTTTGCCAGGTCACGTGCAAGAAAGTGTAGTCGTGCTCCTTTTGCAGTTAACTGTTCCGAGACATATATTGGTGTATTCTCATCTGTCTTAAATCCGAGATGCTTCGCACATAGTTTTCCGTTATGTTTTCTATTAAATGTTTTAGTCGACTTCAAGAAGTCAGATTTAAGAATAGTCGACTTTAGCTCAACTATAATAGGGCTATTTTTTGTGTTTGTTCGCTTGTTATTTACTCGAAATATGTCACTAATATCCGATTTTGTGATATTAGAGCCTACTTCGCTGGATAAGCACAATGTCATTTTTATCAGGTCTTCTTTGCATTCTTTAGCTACTTTTGGTACATTTTTGATCTCAAAATTCGCCTTTCGGCTACCCCTTTGCAGGTCTTCTATTTTGTCCTCTAATATTGTGATAAAGCTTCTATCTTTCATTGATTGAGTTTCGAGATGCTCAATTTTGGACTTTAGTTCTTCATTCTGTGCTGTCAGAAAAGCCATGGAGGACTCTATGTTGCTATTAGTGGTTTTGATTTCCATTAGAGTCGGATAAATCTTCTTAATCTCTTCTTGCTGTGGTGACATTAAAGATGATATTAGTGCTTTGACTTCCTCTTTGAAAGCATGGAAGTCTGAGTCGTGGTCATAGTAATCCTCTCGTGGCCTTTTGTAACGTTGAGATACGAAGTTAGGAGGGGTGTTTTGTTCTAGTTGAGCGGAAATGTTCGATTCAGAAAGGGATTTGCTACTCATTTCATCCATTTCGCGTACCAGGAGATAATAAACAATGTAGATACGCTTCAGCTGATTAGTAGTTGAATATTGTCTTGCTGGCTGGCTGGCTTAGTTATTTGCACGACTACGAACTGCGCACCTTTGGTTGACTATAAATCGGTCCAAGTACCAGGAGAAAATAAATGCGAGAAGGTCCTGCGCGGGCTGACGTGCACCAAGATAAGGCACGCACACAGCGATGATCCACACCACACGGCAGGTTGTCCTTGACGGTCCAATGACGCGTGAGTAGGAGGGGCTTTGCACTTCTCAGGGGCGTCGCGTGCGCGTGGGCAGGTAAATGAACAAATCGTACCTTAAGAGTGGCCGACTTACTTCGATGTACCAGGGTATTAGGAGCAACGAAGAGGTCGATGAATGTTGCAACTCGTAGGTCGGACTATTTCTCCTCCGGTTTATGCACTCCTATTTTTATGCGCGATTTAACTGAGTTGAAATTTTGAATTTATTAATTATTAAATAAAGAAATACGGGTTGTGTACACGTCTACACCAGTTGGCGGTCCGGGGGGAAGGGGACACACCACATACATTGTGGAATGCTATTGAGAGGTATGGTCTCAAGTTGGATATGACTTATTTTTTATAGGAAACTTACATAATGTGCTATGGTCTGTTTTAAAAGTATCTCATGACAATGTAAGCAAATGGATCAGGAAACGTACTTAACTATGGATGCCAATTTGTAATGATTTTTTTTTTTTTTTTGGGAAATTATCGAATAACTTCTCTCTGGGTGGAGCGGGAGGGGGGTGTTAGACTTTTACTGACTAAAACCCACCCGTGTTCCTTCATTTGCCTATGTGCCAGGGCCACGATATCCTTTTCGGACAAACTCGCAACCCTGGCAGGAATGATACTTACAAATTGAATGCTTTGATTTGATTATAAGAATACTTCTACTACCCGACATTCTTGTTTGTAGTTCCCTTAGAATAATTGCTTTGATGGACAATTGAGGTTAACTTTATAACCAAAAATTTTGTCGAAGTTTTTTGTTTGGCATTACAATTGATTAATGTTCTTGTTCAAACAATAATTGTCGGAAAAAGCTGAGCTGTGTCTGTGTTACGAGTTTCCTTTAGTGAGTGATTGCGTAAAATATTAACCTGATTAGGGTTTGTTAACTCTTTTATCAGATACTTTGGAACAGACTATACTTAAGTACCTTAGTATGTACAATCATTTTTCTATCCCTAGGGAATAGTACTTACTTCTGGCCAACGTGTATGCAAAATTTCATGATGATCGGTTGAGCAGCTAAAACGTGAAAGCCTAACAAATAAACAAGCTCACTTTTGCTTTTATAATATTAGTTACAATTATGCGCTTGCTCAAAGGGCGTATTCATAGCTTCCATCTTTATTCTATCTTTTATCTAACGAAACGTTAACACAGTAACTGGGTTGTAGAAGATAGGCAGTGGCTCCATGTAAAATACTGGTATTCAGCTGCATCCGGTTAGACTGAAAGCCAACCCCAACATAGTTGAGAAAAGGCTGGCAGATGATGTGTGACGATGACGATACATTAATATGTAGGAGTAGGGTAGGAGCGTCAACCAATTAATCTTAGATAACTAACTGACTATTGATGCAAATAACTATGGAAGCTCATGTTTATTCACCTACTTCTGGTGGGCCGTCGCGTCGGCTTGGATGCCAAGCACACAACACAAACATACCAACTTATACAGGTTTGCCTTCTTTTTTTTTTGCCGGGATGGAAAATCCTCATGGATGTTCTCCGCACTAGGACGGGTGGAGGCGTCTGTCAGACTCTTACTGACTAAAAACCACCCCAGTGTTCCCTTCCCACACTTCGACGGGGGATCTCGGGATCTAGTGCGACTTCCACGATCCCTGGCTAGTGCCGGCCCGCCTCTGCAGGTCAACTCAATTTTGGGGGGTAGAGGTGTTTGACCCCCTCCGCGACGTCTGAAAGGGGTGCACGTGGAATACTACGCGCCGCCGCCTCGGGCGCAGTATGATAGGGGGCGGCGGACGTCCCCGAGTCCGCCGTCCCTAGACCCATTTAGGAGGGCCAAATGAGGGCATTGTCTGCCCTCTGCCGACGTCCGGAACGCCTGCTGCGGGCCGGGTGAACGGAAGAGATCCCCCGCTCCTATTCCGCAGCTTTCTTCTGTGACATGACAGCTGTTTCACAGAAGAATACCACCGCGTCCCAGGACTCATCGCTGCTGACCATCGACTCGACCACGGCCGGTCACTGCCTACTCCTGAGATGAGGGCACGGCATGGCTCTTCCCATGCAGCACACTCTGCCAGCGTATTTCACGCCGTGTCCTCCGGGCAGTCTACGCAGTGGTGACACCAGGCGCCCGGCTCCTTGTTTATGCGACTCAGGTACTTCCCGAAGCCACCATGCCCCGACAGCACATGCGTTATCCGAAACGACAGGGAGCCGTGCCTCCTCCCGAGCCAGAGCTTGAGTACCGGCCGGATCGCCCCCATGGTGACGAGGCCGGCGTAGGTAGGGCGTGATTGCCTGTCCCGCCATTCCGCCACCAGGACTGCGCGAAGCTGTGACCGATGCAACTTCACATGTCACTGTATCAGCCAGTCGCCCCACGCCCTTGCTTCCTCGCGCCACCGATACAGTGACGCGAGTACTTTCGCCTAGAGGTTCCAGGGCGGGGATCCGGCCAGTACGCAAGCCGCCTCGTGCAATATCCCCTGATAACTCTGACGGCCATCGCTCTCTGCGGCTTTCGCAGAACAGCAACGCTCCCGGCCGTCAGATCAGCCGCCCAGATCGGAGCCCCATACAGGGCCATCGATCGCACGATCGCCACGTAGAGACACCTACAGGCGGCGCTCGGGCCCAATACAGGTTTGCTTCGTTTGACTCCATATTTTATGTGCAGGTAATATTTTTTTAGGAATTAATTTAATTTTGTTTCTTGCCGGTCTTATAAAAAAGAGCTTTAATAAAAATTAAGACGATCATCTCAGTGTGTTGTTCTCCATCTATCTGCCTGTTGATGTGCGTACTC
The DNA here is from genome assembly GCA_963921375.1 of Tiliacea citrago. Taxonomy (NCBI): domain Eukaryota; kingdom Metazoa; phylum Arthropoda; class Insecta; order Lepidoptera; family Noctuidae; genus Tiliacea; species Tiliacea citrago. The sequence goes on along the minus strand of OY992797.1, from coordinate 20,609,601 downwards.
CACGCTTGTTAGACACAGCATGATTCAACACGATTTGACACAGACGGGCGGCCAAGCATATATCCGATTTTGCCGACAAGCTGTACTGAATCATGCCCACCAAGCAAGTGTGTCCACAGCTAACAATTTGTTGGTAATCTCAGGGTAGGAATAGTTTTGTAATAAATACAGGTCACAATAAGTAATTTATACTTAAATAAGCCCTAGCCATGACGACGTATCGATAACGCATCGTGGCCAAAACCTACTTAACTACCTTCGAACTTAATATTCCAAGGAACATACATACATAAGCAGCCTATAATGTTCCCACTGCTGGGACACAGGCCTCCTCTCTGTGAGAGGGAGTGGATCGTAATCCACCACGCGGGCCCAGTGCGGGTTGGTAGATGTCACATGTCTTCGAATTTTTGGTTCTAGGACATGCCGGTTTCCTCACGATGTTTTCCTTCACCGTTTTGAGAGCAGTGGTGATGAAATAATTTACACAAAGTAAAGCGCCTGTCAGGGTTTGAACCTACGACCTACAACTCGTTATTCGCTGCTGTCACCACTGGGCCACCACTGCTCTTTAAGTTCTCTCCAAGGAACGTCAACCTTTAAAAACTCAACGCATTTCCTTCCACACTTGTCAAGATCAGTTAACAAAAGACTAACGATGCAAAATGGACTTTCTGTGTACCTCTATTAGTTTGTTATTACATAAAATCATAACTTTTGGCTTCACCTTTCTGAAACTTGTAATAATGTAAGCAGGCTCTGGAGAAGGTTTACCGTACTAAAATAAAAAGAGGCAAATTTTTTATAAATAGATAATGCTTTTTGTTCTGAACTTTTGATAAAAAATTGATGATGTTGATATAATTTTGATCATGAGTGACGTCGATCAGCAAAAATAAAACTTAGTTTCTTAGGGCGGATTTCAGCCCATCTAAATTGCAGTCTAGAGCTGTCAAGCTGTCAAGGAATATTGATATTAAAAAAAAGAAAAAAAAAAAGTTTATTCAGGTAAAGGGTAAAAGGTAAAATACTAAATACAAAGTTGCTTAAATCTACGTAAAATTCTATTATGTTATGTGCCTGAACTAGGTTATCCTGTGTTTCAGGCGTGGCAAGGCATAATATTTCTAAATAATCACATGAATTATAAAAATCCTACCTGCTAAAATACTTAGCTAAACTTAATTAGTACAAATACAACTAATTTATTTAAGTACAACTAATAACTTCTCTGTATCTTCATAGGACATACTTTGAAGACCTTCCTTTAGAGTTTTTTTGCAATTATGTTTTGTACTTTTTGTAGGGCAAACTATATCTTTCCGTCTCTTTTTAGTAATTTCAGTGCTATTATTAGTATTATATTATATTGAATTGGATATGCTATGCTCGGAGTCTGTCAGGACTGAAATTATCCGAAAAAGAACTGAACTTACCGACATAGCTTGCAGAGTAAGCAAACTGAAGTGGCAGTGGGCTGGCCATGTTTGTCCAAGGACAAGTGTTCAAGTGAAGTAGACGAGTCCTGGAGTGGATACCACGTATCGGTAAGCGTAGTGTGCGACGCCCCTCAACTAGATGCACCGACGACTTTAAGAAGGTGGGTGGGTCAGACTGGATGCGGAAGGCGGAGGACAGGGTGTTGTGGTGCAGCCTGGGAGAGGCCTATGTCCAGCAGTGGTCTGCGATAGGCTGAATTGATTGATTGGCACTGACAGCTCTTGAACGCAGTTTAGACGTGCTGATCGCGTTCAGTTTCATTGGTGAAATTGGCACTTAGGTTCATTATTTAATAGTTAGAATCCTTAATAATAATATGAGCACACTAATATCATGCTATTATAATGAACTTACTAATTCCATGCTATTAAAAAGTACTTACTTATTCCATGCTCAAGCTGTCAGTTCCTTTTACACACTTTCGTCCATTTTTACGAAATCACTCCCACAGAACAGAGAAAAATGAGAGAAATGATGTTACTCATTAAATTATTCTGCTTCATTAACAAGCCTCTAAGCCGCCTGTGGTGCCGGACGTAAATAATAGCACAACGGTATTGTTTGCGTTAGATTACAAACTGTCGAAAAATTTGGTAAATATGTAAAATGGTTAGGATGGTGGGTGGTGTGGTTAGCGTAGAACTGTGAACAACCGCGCGTGAGCCGAGCGAGCGAAGTGAACGGTGCCACGGCATCGGCCAACAACCGCTACTTCCAAGTTGCTCGCAGCTAGGCAGGCTATTTAGTATTAGCGCAAGGTTCGTTACGTCTCAAGCAAGTTTGATACCAGTTCACAATTTGGCTGTTACCCACGGAAATAATACTGATAGATTATAAACTAACAAAGTTCATAATTATACGGTGACTTAAATAGATGTATAGATACAAGTTAAGCAAAGCAAACAATAACACTATTTGATAGGAAATGTAGTTTTGAACTTAAGATAAGAAAGTTTCTAAGGGAACGTTTATTTTATCCAGTTATAGCGAGCTTACTGGAGTCTAATGTCAGTTTCCACTAATACTATGCAACACTTATATATATCCTACTAATAATACGTATAAATAATATTATAAATGTGGAAGTTTGTATGTTTAGATGTTTGGATGTTTGTTACTCAATCACGCAAAAACGGCCAAACGGATTTGTATGCAATTTGGTACACAGATAGTTTATAACCTGGATTAACACATAGGACTTTTAATCCTGGTAGTACGTTTCCGTGGGATAATGTCCTACCTCTACGCGGGCAAAAGCTGCGCAGATATCCAACCAAAAACCGAGGACCAAAGCGTAAAAAATCAATAGCCTATGGAATTAAATGAACGAAAACGAGCCATAACAGAAATATTGTTATTTATGAAATTTTAAGTGTTGATTCTAAGCTCAAAAACTTTTTTTGGAATAATAAATATCTCAGCTCATGCTTGTACCTATGCAACCTAACTAAGCTACCTACTTTATATATCATCGTTCATTTCAGCCGAAAGACGTCCACTGCTGGACATAGGCCTCCCCCGATATTTGGGAGGGGTTGCCATAATCGCCACGCTTGGCAGGCGGGTTGGCGATCGCAGTATGGTGTTAAAATGCAACAAGCTACCTACTTAATAAAACGCAAAGTTTTTTTGACTGTCTGTCAGTTAGTGTTCTGTAACTCGGAACACGGTCAATTGTTGTTGAGAAAGTAATTTGGAATAATTAGGTTCCCAAATTTTTATAGTCGGTACTTTTGCTTTCCTGCAATCTGTGGGGGGTGATTTCGTAAAAAGGGACGGAAGTGTGTAACAGGAAGCCGCAGAAGAGCGCGCCATTTGATTTGACCAATGAGCGCGCGCGGTGGTAGAGTTGGCCGTCAGAAGTTACCAGGATAATGATAATGTTGCTTACATTACCTTAGATTAGATGTCAGATTTATTCTATATAAAGGGTATCTGTGTCTTTGTACTGTTTGCAGATGATACCTCTCTTATTTTATAGTAGACCGGAATAGACAAGATTTTGACGACGTAAACATTGCACTCTCAATGGTTACGGATTGGTTTACGACAAATAACTTAGTTCTCAATGCCAAGAAAACGAAATGTATAAAGTTTGCCTTACCGAATGTTAGAAATTTAGGTCCCAACATCATTTTAGATAAAGAGGTGCTTGAAACTGTAGACTCAGCAGTTTTTCTGGGTATAACAGTAGATGCCAAACTTCAGTGGGGACCTCATATATCAAGCCTAGCGGGAAGGCTCAGTTCGGCCGCGTACGCCGTCAGGAAAGTAAGACAATACACTGACGTTGATACAGCTTGATTAGTTTATTTTAGTTATTTTCATAGCGTTATGTCCTACTGTATTCTGCTGTGGGGTAAAGCAGCTGACATTCAAAATATATTTGTACTTCAAAAACGATCTGTTCGAGCAATTTACCAGCTGGGTGCCAGAGCTTCTCTAAGAGATTTTTTTAAAGATATTGGTATACTCACGGTGGCATCACAATTCATCTTCGCCAACATCTTATATCTTAGGCAAAATATACACTTATACACTAAAAACAGTGATATTCACAATATTAACACCAGAAATAAGGATAAATTACGTGCTCCTTTTCACCGGCTTCAAAAAGGTTCATAACTCATTTGTTGGACTTGGTATAACTTTTTATAACAAGCTACCCTCTTCTTTGTTAGATTTGCCTTTTAATGCGTTTAAAGTTAAAGTTAAATCCAATCTTTGTTCAAAGGCATACTATTCTATCAATGACTACTTAAACGATAAGAACAGTTGGTCGCTGTGATTAACTCAAGACAATGTTCATGTTCTTTCTCCAGAATTAGCGTACCTACTGACAGGTTATATGATTTCATATAAGTGTTTATTTTATTTGACTGTGTAAGACAATTTTTTTTTTATTAGTGACATAATATACTCATGAAAATGTTTTTTATGAGTTGTATTGCAATAAGTGGTTAGCTAGCGACCTCGACAATTGATTATAGTATTCTTGCCTGAGCAACCGGCAGCAAGTTCGTCGTGCTCCCTTAGATGTCACTGCTTGCGGTAGCGTCGGGGGTCGGGTTGCCTCCTTCCCTCAAATATGGTAATGGCTAATCTTTACGTTATGCTCATGAACGGGTGCTGCTTGTGGTGACTGGTCGTCTTGCTGACCTTGGTTTTGTTATTGTTATTATTGATTAACTGTTTTTTATTTTACTACGATGGTGCTAGTTTATCATTTTTGACTTCGAGTTACAGCCATAGCTTTATATAAGCGGGCACGCCCATTATGCCTGGAGGCTTTTATTTAGGTACGTTCTGTTTACGTTATTTCTGCTTGAGTATGGTTTTTGACGATTTTTATGTTTTTTTTTGGTATAGTGGCGTGTGATAGCTAACATAAGGCAAATAATTTAATTTAATGTTGTGTTGCGTAAAGCAAATTCTTTTACATTTTGTTGTATAGATTCAAGTTTTATATCTGAACAGACAGCTGTGCTACTGGGGAGTTTGTTGCGTCACTTCTTCCCAGCTAAAGCACTTGGAAGTGGTGAAAGGTGAGCGTTTTTGGGGGGACTGTCTTATGTAATTTTTGACGTTCGAAAAGTGCTGATTCTCAGCCTAGTTTGAATAAATGACTTTTGATTGATTTTGAGATGTTACACATCATAATTATGCGACTACTGTAAGGCTCGGTCCCTTCATTTTTTTTTAATTTTTTAGGATTTATTTACGTATAGGTACTGAATAAAACATACCAAAAATAAAAGAAATCGTGGTGTAATAAAAACAGCACTACCTACCTTTTTTATGTCTAATAAGAAACCTAAACCTAACAAGATAATAAAATTAAACCACAAACAAAAAAAGGAACTAAGTAAACGAAAATCCCCTGAATTTTACAAGCTTATATAAACGTCAACAGGGGAATACCAAATTGTAATAGATCTTATTTTTCGTTGCCAGAGTACACAAGATAACGAAATAATATAGAATGGTTCAGGATAAAATTAAAATACCGTTGAAATTTTGGGTTACCATCTTGTTAAGGGGTCTACACGCTTCTGCGATTCGGCACATTAGATTCGGCAGTATTTGTTGAAAAACAAAGCTAGCTGAGCTCAAGCATTTATGTACAGACGCCAGCACATCAAGCTACTACAATCTGTCAAATTTCTTTAAAAGATTTTTAACTGTATCGTTAAAGCCCGTTCAAGTTCAAGATTGATTGGGAAAATTTTACAGTTTCGGCACAGAATAAGTAATTGGTTTCGGGTAGCTTGACCTGCAGGTGTCTGTACTACACAAATTCGGGTTTCATTCAGCTCGTGCCAATCGGCAAATTCCGTTCAGCATCTACCCTCGCTGAATCATTTTCGGGTCGGCTCAGCACAATTCGACCTAAGCTGAGCGAGCCCTAATATACAGGATATCGTTTGGCACACTGTTACCATGAATTCAGTACCGGATTCTAGTCCTACATAATCAGCCTATAATGGTCCCACTGTTGGGACACAGGCCTCCTCTTTCTGTGGGAGGGAGTGGGCCGTAATCCACCACTCGGGCCCAGTGCGGGTTGGTGGATGTCACATGTCTTCGAATTTTTAGTTCTACATACCAGTTTTCCTGCACCGTCTTGAGAGCAGTGGTGATGAAATAATTTACACGAAGTAAAGCGCCTGTCTGAGTTCAAACCTACTCGTAATTCGAAGCTGGTACCACAGAGGGCAACCACTGCTCTCTATAGATTCTAGACTCACCAGTGTTGAAAATCGTCGGTTATTTAAATGCGTCCAGAATCCTATTGCTGATTTCATGGTAACAGTTTCCGCGACACCATGTAAATCTAAATAGTTTCAATTTTGCCGCCCGGCTGTGCCGACCCGAACAATTGTGTAGAACCCCTTATTCGTGGCTTTGTTCATAAATAAACTTCAACCCTTCGTTGGCACGCTCAGAAAAAGAGTTGAGATTTTTTTAATGATTTTTAATTAATTAGTTTTTAACTTCCTTTCATTTTTCTATTCATATTAGACAGTGCGCTGTCAGTCAGTTAGTCACAGAACTATAAAAAATATTTAGAATACAAGTATGTTGCCTGTGTCGTTTAAAAGATAGAAATATTTCTAAAAGAATGGACAATACATAGATATACAGTCCACTTGTCTGAGTCTGCTAATAAAAATAAATTGCAAATTCCAATCTACGAACTGGGTCCGAGTACCAGTCCGTGTGCCAGGGTGTTAGCGTTTAGCGATTGAGGTTCAATGTAAACAGCTATTACAAACAAAAGATGTGTCATACGGATGTCAAATGTGACAACCGCGGTGTATGCATGAGATGCATATTCAGTAGACTGAGACATTTGCTGTCCCGGACAACATGTTGCACAAAAATTTCATACGCAGTGTCTGTTCTAGTTTAAATTGAACCCAATCTCCATGCCGGGTACTTATTTTACCCTCGTGGCCACGTCGAGCTGAACTACGTGTCTGGCGAGACCGTCCTCCGACCGCCACCTTCCCTGGCGTCTGCAGCGAGGCGTACCCGCTGTGCTCTTCGTCACACCAGGCTGAGCCAGGAGAGTACTGTGCTACTCCCATGGGAATTAAAGGAATCTTGATAAACTTACCTTGGGGGTAGGTAAGTTTATCATCACATTTTCTTTATTTTATAAAAATATATTTATATGTTGACAATAAAATTAACGTGGTGTTATTTCTTTCCGTCACATTAGCGTTCTTGTTTTGCTTTTAGCACCCAAACAGAAAAACAAGTTAGTTTATGTTTTACCATTATTATTATTATTGTATCTATGTTAAACAAATAATGAATAAATTACATACAAATTATGAGTCCCAAACGAATCTAGCAAATCCTATAATTGGAACCTCAAATAGCAGCAACATTTTACCGTTGATGATTAAAACATTCCTAGCCAACATTTCCCTAAATCAATCATTGCGAGTACACGAAATAGGAGTCGAACTCAGGGCTTCACTCTTTGCAACTGCGATTAAGACCACTCTACTTCCTGTATTATTTAACCTCTACAAGCCAGGTAACACCGTCTTTCCATAGAGAAAGCAAACATTGATTGCCACCACACCACGCTACTCTCCAAATAATTGAATAGGTTATTTTGGACACGTGTATAATAACAAACCAGTCGGATCAAAGCGGCAACCATGGCAACGAATGACACAACATTGTTACATCGTTTTGTACAAAAATGTTGATGCAGGGTTATTAATGTTTTACGGTGTAAATATTGAAAACAAAATTTGGTTCTTATTATTTATATAATAAGGTTATGGCACTCGAGAGCTAGTTACTAAAAATCAGCCCTGTTGACGATAAGTTCGTCCGAAGTCACAGCATTTTGCTGAGTAACGACCTGTTCTTGCACAGATGCGACACACGGCTTTTCGTACTTATAATTGTTGTTTGTTACAAAAGTAGATTATTTTCACTCGGCAACGCCGATATTATCATATTCCTTGGTTTTGTTTGTTTGTTGTTATTTACCAATACCGCAATCGCAACTCGTAATGTTTATTGTCTTTGGGGAAGTCAGTTTGTCAAGGCTTTGAATAAACAATTTTTCTTTCTTTTATTTATTTGATAACATGTAAAACACTGGTAAGTAGGCATGCATTCAAATTTTATGACACTTTATTAAGACATGCATGTAAGGGCATTGCCGTTTTATTATATCATTTTTTTTAATTATTAAAACAAATATAAATGATACTGATAACTATGATTTTTATTATTAGATATTATAAATGTTAATCATTATTTTAGTGTGGTACCTATACACGTTATAACAATGAGTAACATTTGATTTAACAATTATTACAGCATCTGCATCATTTGCCTTGAACTAAGTTGCCAAACTAAGTTTAGGTCGGCTTCCAGTCTAACCGGATGCGGCTGAATACCAGTATTTTACATGGAGCTGCCTATTTAACCTCCACAGCCCAGTTACTGGGTAATACGATACCTCTTAGTAAGACCGATTGTCAGACTTTCGGACTTCTGATAACCCGTAACGACTGTCAAAAACCTCCAAATGGTAGTCTGGACCAACGGTTTAACGTGCTTTCCGAGCCACGGAGTGGTCTCGATATTTCGTGGATGGACTCATCCACGGGCCGAACTCGGCAAGTGTATATTTATGGCATCTAATAGTGGCATTTTATTTCGGGTATTGACTTCACAGTTATCGCATCATGCTATCGTCATTTAGTTTAGTTCCATGTTGTGCTGGACGTAAAGAATAGCACCAGCCTGTATCTTCGCGTGGGTGTCGTAAACTCAAACTCAAAGCATTTATTTCAATTAAACCATTTACAGGCACTTTTGAATTGTCAAAGAGTCGGTCAGTTAGTTAGAAAGTGGAAGCAATTTGCCCATTACAAAAAGTAGATCTCTACGGAGAAGACAGGCAAGAAACTCCAAGGACACTCTTTTAAATCAAGATATTACAAAATCCTGGGTACATTATTCTTGTCGCTTCTTTAATATGTGAGAACAAAGTAAAAAGCAAAAAAAAAAATATTTAAAAACAATTCTAAATATAAGATTAAAAGATTACAAAATAAGCCCTGGCAGTTAAGAGATGACCAGCCTCAACTGACGGCGCCCGTTCACGAACATGACGCGTGGATCAGCACCATCCAGCTCAACCACTTTGTAGGGAACCGAATGATCCAACACACGCGCCACCATCAGCGAGACATTTAAGTGAGCATGACATACTCTCAACTGCCAGGCTTTTTTTAAGTCAACATACATCATTACATAATAAACGGCTCCATGGTAATCACATTTACAAAATTGAAAAAAGGCGACTATGGGACTTACTAGAGAATGGGCAGCAGGGTTCTCGATGCATTTTTTTTAACACCTTATTGCGATCGTCAACCCGCCTGCCAAGCGTGGCTATTATGGCACCCCCGCCCAATTGGGGGAGTCATAGGCCTCCAATGCTGGACATATTTCCACATCCACGTCTTCCGGCAGAACATTATCGTCATTACGTGATCGTCCTGAAACTCGAAAACTACTAAGAATAACAAATTCAATTATTTAGAGAGTACCTAACTACTTAGTCATGTTTGTGATTTAAGATCCCTTAGGCCTCCCACAATATATATTTATCTCTACTAAAACGCCATTGAAAGACACAAAATATTTATATTCAGATAAAATCAACTGAACTTAGCGATGATATCAAGTAACCCCAAGTTTGCCTTACCATTACTTTCTTTGGTTACCCATTTTCCCTATTGACTGACACTTTGTCACCCTTGTCCCCGTAAGGGTGTAGTTTCTTTCCTAATATAAGTTGACCTCGCATTCCATACAGCTTTCCGTACAACTTCAGGTCAGCTTATATTGGAAAAACATAGCGTGATGTCTTCGTGTTCAAACTTACTAGTTTTATTAATACGGGGTATAGCCTAAAGTAATGCTTCGATAGCAAACTGTAATATAATATTGACATCTTTTTCCGGATATTTTCGCTGATATGTGATCCGTTTGATTTGATAAATTGCTTGCTTGTTCGTTTTGTTGGATTCTTGATAGAATGGTAAATTTCTAGATGTAGGAAACTAGTTTAATTCCGAATATAGATTGGTGAAGTAACATGAAATTTATGATATATCTGTCTAAGATTTAGTTACATAATTACCTACTTTATTTATTACTAGCTTCTGCCCGCGACTTCGTTTACGTGGAAGTCGTAAGACACCACTATACAGGGTGGCAGGGACATCGACGCGCATCCTGTTACCATGGATTCGGTATATAATTCTTAACACCACTGCGTTAGAATTTTTCGTCGGTTATTACAAAAAAAATCGCTGTTCCGTACATTTTGACCGAGTAGGTATTGCACTTCTGTAGGAAACAGCCGTTTTTTTTTAAATTACCGACGAAAAATTTCAACGCAGAGGGTGAAGTATTATGTACTGAATCCATGATAACAGGTTGCGCGTCGATGTCCCTGCCACCCTGTACCTATATTATTAAAATAACAGCCTCATTTTTGTAAGAAAACCTGCCTCGTACTCTATTGGTCGCAAGCTGTTCAGCTGTTGAGCATGAGGGTCCGATTCCCGGTGTTATTGGGTTTTCCATCTGGAATTTCTCAGTAACATTCCGAAGGCAATAGACTTGCCACGGTGTGGCGCATGGTGTCGTTTTCATGGTTTTCAAGGTTGCTGATAACGAAAATGGGGCTAAAATTAAAATTCAAGATGGCGTTACCGGAAATTTGCTAATTTTAAACCATGAAAATGACACCCATGTCGAAACTAAATAAAAAGACTACAGCACATATAAACCGCGTTCAAGAGCTGTCATTGTCCTGTAACTGAATATTATCACCGCGTTCAGTTTCAGTGGTGAAATTGGTCCTTAGGCATTTGCGCACTGCGCACAGAAATAATTTAAACTTTTGAGTCGTCTTCTTCTGCCCTGCTCTTTTGTAAAATAGCGTCGGTTTAATATATTATTTAGTGTTCCGTACCACAAAAGGAAAAAACTCTTAGAGGATCACTTGTGTGTATATCTGTCTGTCCGTCTGTCACAGCCGATTTGCTCCGAATCTCCTGAAATGAAATGAAATCGTTTAGTCTGTAAATAGGATATCAGAATCACTTTATCACGTCATATTAAAAATGAAAAAATAAGCTAGATGTAGTCGACATTTCCTATCTGACTACCACTGAGAAGAAATGGCGAAACAAACTCAGGGGTCAAAGTCTCTTTTAAAATCCAGACATAATCTTGGTCAGATCATGTCTGAAATGTTTTTTTGAGGAAAGAACTACACAAATTTGAGCTTTGATACTGAACCGATTAAGTTCAAATTTGGTACAAATATGGATTTCTGCGACTCAAACACGAATGTGTAACGTAAATAAATGAATTTTGAATAAGTAGGGGGTCACTTTTGGGTGGCAAATTGGAAAATTTAAAAAAAAGTTTTACAAACTGTATCCTATAACGTATCATATAAAAGTGCTTATTGTGAAGGTCTTAAATATTTTTTTTATAATTTTAGAACAATCAGTTTTAAAGAAAATAGCTGAATATTGACCATTCCCTTATCTCCGAAACTACTGAGCCTAAATTACAGGAAAACCTATAAGAAGTCTAGGTCTTCAAATAACATGGCAAATTATTCAATATTGTGCATACAAACTAACATTTGCAGTTGGAATGTATGGGGGGTTCAACTACAATTTTAAGCTTGTTCTTGGGATAAATTCATCCCAAATACGGAACCCTTTATTGTGCGTGGTCCGATACGCACTTTAAGATGGATGCGTAGTTCATACAAACGTAATACCAAAATAATTTGTAAATCATACATTCTTGGTAGTGTGTCTTTATTCCAATTGGAATACAGAATATCTAAGTTCCCAAATATATATATTGAATTGACACTGATTTAAACAAGAGTTATGAGAAAAATATGTAAATTTTAAATTCCTCATATCTCGTCTTTATATCATTGTCCTTTCAAAATATATAATTGTGAACATAGATATTATGTAATCCAATGGAAATAAATACACACTACCTTATGAATATGTTTGATTTACAAATTATTTTGGTATTACGTTTGTATGAACTACGCATGTTACGCCGGCCCCTTAAACTGGTTTTTTTTTCTTGAATTCTCGCCTGTCAGCTGTCACATTATATTCACCCTCTTTTCGTGCCTTACTTATGAAGATGGGATAACAGTTGCACGGGATTGGGCTTCTATTCAACTATCCTACAGGCTCATGAAAATTGCTGTAGTTAATTATAAAATGCAGTATAAAATTTAAGTGAAAATAAACAAAATAAGAAATAATAATCAGGAATTTCTTAGTAGTGGCCTGGAGTCTGGATTTGTGCCTGGTTGACAGCAATAGGCTCGTCCTAAACAACATGGGACATAAACATAACTGGCAAAATGTGGGTGTATACATCTCTGCCTAGCCCTTCAATAATTACGGGCGTGATGTACGTACGTTGTTTACGTTTTGTTAATTATTCTATAGGCTGATGAAAGTGGGGTACATCGTAAATAGTGATTGTAACTGCAACATTCAGTTTAAGCCAAAATAAACTCCCAATATCGATAAAAATTCGTGTACATCCGACGCCAAACATGGCGCTGTAGACTGAAACCGGGCTTTTTACGCGTCAAGTAAAAGCCTTTTTATTGCACATAAAATTATTTTCGTATGGAGCGCCCCCTCCTGTTCTGTCGCCCGGGTAATGTAATTGTTTTCGGGGATAAGAGGTAGCGGTTTTAAACATACACATAATCATGCTATAACGTTCGCGCTGCTGAGATGCAGACTACCTTTCTATGAGAGAGAGTGGGTCATAATCCACCAGTTGGGCTCAGTGCGGGTCGGTGGATATTTTAAACGTCATCATCAACCTACAGCGGCCCACTCCTCGCCATAGGGTTCTCCAATTGTACGCCATTCAGCTCGATTTTCAGCAACTCTCAAAGAGATGTCAGCGTCCCTAGTCGCCGCAGGAGACGCCCCGGGCGTCGGGAGTCGCAAGCCGATTTCCGGCCACCGTAGGCGCGGGCCTGTAGACGGTGAGCGATGGGTAGCTCGCCGTCCGATAAGGACCAGGCCCGGGTCGACGGCGCGTTGTGTTCCACGCGCGCCTCAAAGAGATGTCAGCACCAACTGACGGGGTCCGTTAGGACCAATGCCTGCCAGGGTTGCGAGTTTGTCCGAAAGGGATATCGTGGCTCTGGCACACAGGCAACGGAAGGAACACGGGTGGGTTTTAGTCGGTAAAAGTCTGACACTTCTCCCGCTCCGCCCAGAGCGGGAGAAGTTATTTGATAATTTCCCACAAAAAAAAAGCTGCTACCAGCCACTCTGCGAAAATTGACGCTCCACCTAGCTTGCACCTACGTTACGTTCGCGGATTCGCGGTCTCTCTGAATTCAAAAATTGATAAATTATTTTAGTTCACAGTATGATGCACTTAAGGGTCGGGTAAACGCCGTTGACCTTGACCACGCCACGCTGCCGTTCTTTTTTTTAAGAGGGAATTTTTATTTTTAGTAATTAAATTATGAATATTTGAAAAAATCCATGATATAATAAAATTATAGAAAATAAAATAATCAGTTCATACAAAAAAAAAATCATATATTAAGTAGTTTGAAAGTAATATCGTTTTTTATGCTTTGGGTAGACATATCTTTCCGAATTTATTTCATTAAGTATTTCACTCCAATTCTGAAATATTCGCATTTAAAATTGAAGTGTATGCGTTATTTTCTTTATTTGTTCTTCGGAAAGCTTACAGTTTAATATCTGTAAAGGACAGTTATGTAGGTACAATAGCGCTTACAATTGGCATTTACAAACTTCTACAAATTAAGTTTAAGTTTTAGCCAAAATAGTGACAAACTAGTAATAACGTGTTAATACGAGTAAGTCGCATCAGATAGACCGCCATTGAAATACTAGTGCTGTGACTAGCTGACCCAGATTTTGGCTACTCATTAGTGATTTGAGTTTGAACACCTTATTTTTCAATAACTCCGCAGCATCTTTGTATTTTGATGAGTGTTTTTTTTCTTTCTTTATAGCTACTCCAACGACTTATTCACTAATAAAATATTACATAAAAGAACTTATAAATATCTATTAGTATGGTGAATCTGTCACTTAAAGGAGTACACAGCTTAGACATAGATAAATACATATACCAATTACTCGAATGAGAATTAATAAGTGATTTAAAATGAACTAACTGATTTTTTGTAACAATGAAAGATAAATAAGAGCTACTTTACCTTATGAAGATAATAAAAAGACAATATAAAATAAAATACAACATCAGATTTACTTAATTAATTAATAAATAATAGATACTCAGTAAGACGACTGCAATAAACGTGATCAAATGTTATGCATGGTTGGGGATCATAAGTTTTTTACGGAATTGGTAAAAAGTGTCGGCAAAGATGTCAATGATGCTGCTATTTTGGATTATATTATAATTAGCCAAAAATCGGTTCATAGAGGCACTGCGGCCAAGGTTTGCAGCAGGTTTTTACATAGCAAGTATAGAGAACATCTTAAGCGCAGATACGTTGAAAGGCCTTCTGTATATGTTCAATCCTATTGACATGGACGCGATATGTAGGATTCCATGCCGGAGAAGCGTAATCCAGTATACTTCTAACAAGCGTGCTGAAAAGAAGTTTTAGAGTCGGTATTGATCGAAACTCCTAGCAAGTTCTCTTGAAAACCTGCCATTTTTGTCGCTTTGGATACGATTAGGTCGATGTGGTTAATGAACGAAAGTTTACTGTCGGGCTGGACTCCTAAATTACGGATGGTGTCAACCTTTTGCAGCGAAGCTCCATTTAGTCTATAAGACGAAAGTACTATATTTTTTTTACACGTAAACGTCATGTGATAACACTTACTTACGTTAAGGGTCACCATGTTTAGCCGACACCATTCATGTATCGCATCCAGATCCTTCTGAAGAAGTAATACGTCCAAGTCCGTTTTAATTTCTTTGTACAGTTTTAAATCATCTGCAAACATGGAACATTTGCTGTGTCGTACTGTGGATACAATTTCGTTTACGAATATAAGAAGTAAGATCGGCACCAGATGCGTTCCTTGTGGTACTCCGGAAGTGGAAGAGTACAAAAGTGATTCATATCCTTTCACAACCACTCTCTGCGTCTGCCCCGTCAAGTAGGAAGCGAGCCACCTGAACAGTTGACCGGTTATGCCAAAATGTTCCAGCTTCATTAAAAGTATATTATAATTAAACTTATCAAAAGCACTGCTGAAATCTCACAGATTTGTGGAATGTGATGTATAGATTTTTTGTGTTTAAATTTTAACCCTGTTGATCACTAAGCTTGCCCCTCATTACATGGGACTTGAAAATAAGTGGCGAAATGAACCAGAGAACTAAAAAATAAATAATAATGAACCAAAGAGCTTTTTTTTTTATAGAAAATAAAGTGAGTCACGAGACGTTTTTACAAGAAACGCTGATAACGGACTAGGTTCAAGGCTAGTCTAGCCGTTGCAAACACTCAGATTAAGCTTTTAAAAAAGTCTGTAGATCTATGGATTTATCTGAAGGCAATCCACGGAATTATCAGCGTCACCCTACGGATTTTACAGTTGCCCACCAGACAACACCCGTCTGGTCGGAGGATCCTCCCTTTTCTATGGACGATGAATGAAATTTACACCCTGTTCCTCATACCTCTATAGTATGTATTCCATACAACGTCCCGTTATCCTTTCTTTCAACTGAACTTTTTCTCTGCTCTAAAAATTATTTATTTCTCGTAGGTATAAGACCAGTTTAAAAGGCCAATTATTGGGCCAACCTACTGGGGTACTAGCGTACCGACCAGCCCGATCTTACTGCCAACCGCATCAATTGTTGCTCAACACCGGAGTGTGTGTAACGCAGTGTTGCCTGTGTGCCAATCCAAGCGATTTACACCTGAGGATCCAGGTTGGTGTACGGCGTGTGGTCCTCAGTCGGTCAACGCACTGGCTGCAGTTCGTCAGGAGCGGTTTATCCCAAACCTATTGATTGTTATTGGTTATCGTAGTTATGACTACAAGCAGATTGATTTTTAAATATATTCCGTCTTATTCTTAAAAAGAAACCTAAAGAACAGGGAGAACTGAGGTTCATCCTTTTTTTGACGTGTCTTTTACGTAAATAGCGACGCGGACTAAGAGGCCGATTGCAATCGTACCGCGGTTTCCAAAGCTTAAAAACGTAACAAAATTACACCTATTGATGTACCGTTAGTTCTCTCATTAGCCTTTCCTAATCCAGACTAATCTTATATTTTTTATCACATTGATGCTTTTTTATATTTTTAACGATTTTCTTTTTCTTTTTTTAATCTCTTGATTGATTCATGTAGGTATGTGTATTTGTAGTGAAGAAGCCGTTTTATTTGTCTACAACACATTGACACTTACTTACTTACTCCCTTCACTTGTACCACACCACCACATGTCACGATATTGAATTATTTTCGTAAAATAAGTGGGAGTAGAGATCTGTACATGTGTACTGTTGACGCTGAGCAGACCTGAATTAATACCAACAGATGAAATAAATGGATTATTAGAATTTGTTTCAAGAAATGTCAGAGTTGGTTTTATGCTGTAGGTGTGCTCTATTTTAGCTGATTTGAAAATTTGAATTGGTTCCTACATAATAGAACTCTGAACATCGATTGATGTGGTATTCCGTTACAGTTTTATGTAAAGGAGTTTTTATATTTCTGTCATCTTTATAAAATAATGGTGTGGGGAACGCCTCATCAATCACGTCGGGCGCACCAATTTCCCAATAGTAGTGTGTGGCAATAACTGGAAATCGGCCTTTTAATATTTTTATAGGAAAATTATCAACTACTTGACGGAAGGGAAAAATCGAAATCTTTTATTATTTTCTGATAGATGTCAGAACTAAGTATAGAAACTCCTTTACATCAAACTGTGACAGAACGCAACATAATTTTGATGTTTGAAAAGTGCTGATTCTCAGCCTAGTTTTAATAAATGATTTTTGATTTGATAGTATCTCACACAAGCGTCGATTGGGATGATTATTGATTACTGATAAAAACGAAGAACTTGCAATGAAATCGATTACAAACTGATTCTCAGAAAATGTAATTGGTGCGGCTTGTCAGGTCGACGACAATTTGATTGCGAGAAGCAAAAAGAACATTCTGGGTCATTACAGTCTCAAGATACGAGGAAAACAAAGTCACGTGCTGCCCGGTTTGCTTAGTCAGGAAGAGTTGAGGTGGAGCTGTGTAATCAGTGTGAATGCCAAGGAAATCAGTGTGAATTGTCACTGACCCTAAAAGGGTTGTGAGTATCATGTCGAAGATGTAATCCGGTGAGAAGTTTCCGTTATTATTTGATGCTGGTTCATCTTGCTCGCGTTTTAACTGACTTCAAAAAAGACGGTTCTGATATGCGTCGATGCGTATTATGATAAAAAGTATTCACGCAATACTAAATCTAGTTTATTTCAAACCGATGGATGTTTTTGAAGATCACATGCAAAGCGCTTCGCAAACGAGCTTGGTAAGAATAATATAGGCTTTGGTCTATTTGAATTTTAATTTTGTAATATATATTATTTTGTAAATATCAGTATACCTTGATACAGCATGCCTCCCTGGGCTGCGTTACCTCGAGGACATTACTTTACTCAAAATTACTGTAGTTATAATGAATAAACACAAGGCCGTGACGACGATGAGAATACGAGAGGTATTGCGTGGACAAGCGGATAATGTAGTGATTGAGACTTTCTCTATTTGAGAACAACTTTACCGAATGAATGCCCGAGGACGGTCTTCAGTCAGAATGGCCGTAAGGGCGCGGCGGCGCAGCAAGAGGCGCCACCTCGAAGTTACTGGAATCACCAAAAAGGTTGGATAAGAGTGACACTGGCTGGTGACATCCACTCTAGCAGAGCTTCGCATCGATAGTTGCGTGGCAGCTGTCTTCTGATGACAGGGACGATGTCAGGGGAGCCGCTGTTATACCACGTCCATGACGAACTGCTATATTTCGGCACACATCCTGAGGGTTTTTCCCAGTGGTCCGATTGACGGTCAGACTAGTCTTTCCAACGGGAATTTTTTTCCCCATTGGTCAGATCAGCTCGTAATTTAGTAAAGTACTGTTGAATATGAAGAGGTTATAAAATTATTAAATAGGTTTTATTTGTGTTAATAAGGAGTTTTTTGACACTGGTTGAAATTCTTTGCAAGTTGTTTCATGGTTATTTAAAACAAAATAAGCCTTCTTGTCATGAAATGTCAATCACATCATGTACAACGTTTATCTATTTTTAACAAGAAGTGGAGTAATGTGCTCGGTCTAAATGGATCTTAATTTTATAAATCGAAAGGGTGGGGTTGTCTTGCTATATAATGGGTATCAATTTATGTTTGACACATATTTTACAAGTTGTAAGTTTATTTTTTTATCTAACTAATATTTTCTCATTTTAATTGAGTTGCATGTTTGGTTTGTTTGACCTTTTTTATTTTATTTTTATATATATACATCTAGTACTTATGTTTCATGCTGGATTATATTCGAACGCAATGTGAATTGTTATTGATTAAATAAATTGAATTGAATAGTCTCTGAGAGCAAAATCGTGGAAAAAGCAATCAAGATGTAAGGTCATCTGAATTACAGTATGCATTAAAAGGCCATCTGGCTCAAACGGAGCCTCGCTACCAACCTATAATAACTTACTGGTTAATAACCTCTTAACCACGACATAAGCTATTGAAGTTACACGTGCTGACACTAGAGGAGAAGAATCTGAATTACATAGGTAAGTACATTCGACCACAAATGTAAGTTGTGTTGCCATTGAAGCCGTGTAGCGATCCAGAAACGCCTTCTGGCCACCGAATCGTATCCATTAGTGTGAAGTGAGCTGCATACGCTAATGATACAGAGCCAACCGCAAATCAAAGCCGTCTAATACCTCGTGTGTGGACTGTCGTAGATACCTATGCGTCAATCAAAATTGAATCGCTGCCAAGCTAGTATTAGATAGGTACACGGGTTGTACTTTGCTGGACTAAGGCCACCTGTTCATCTGCACTTGGGTTGCGCCTGCCCGCTTCGTTTCGCTCTAATGAACAGGCAGACTTAGGATAAGGATGAAAATGAACCTTATTTCTGAACAATATACCTAATATTATTAACATAAAATTGTAAAAGGGTTTTAGGAGATTACATACTGATAGCGTAGGTAATAAATGATCAAACTCTGGCCCTAGAAAAAGAAAGGCACTCCGCTGCTTCGACATCGCCGTCGTTCGGATGAAACAAATTGTATTAAGATATAATAATAATAATACCGTTTATTTCAGGCGACACAGGCCCATAGAAAAATACGTTAACCTAAACATACATAACTATTGTAGTATAAACAAAACTTGTGTTAATAAAAAGGCTTAAGACTATGTTAGTTGTTCACTTCACTTTGCACTATATTGACGAGTGGCAGATAACAGCATGTCGATTCTGTAACCATCTCACCGTGAAAACTTAAGTGAAGTGAGCGTGGAGTGAGCTATCAGTGTCATCCCAACTGATGCTGGGGATGGACCAAATATTACATTTACAATCATAATCGAAATTTAAATAATATTTTTTATGCAAATTCTGTTGATGTATGTATGTAGTATTTAAGTGTCTAAACATAGTAATGTTTAAGGACTAGTCTAAGAAAAAAAATGGAAAAAAACAAAATTGAGTTTCTGACTGAATTTCTGTTTTGCTATTTTATTTAAAAAAAACTCATAATTAGTAATTTTTAGACACATAAATACTAGCTTTGAAATAATATAAAATGATCAACAGAATTAGTATCTAAAAATATTATTAGTATCTCGATTAGGATTGTAAATGTAATGCTTGGTCAATCCCTAGCATCTGTGAGATGACATTGACAACTCACTCCACGCAAGATTTCACGGTGAGATGTTTACAGAATAGCACTGCTGTTGGTTTATTCACAGGCTGTACTATAAGCAAAGCTTTGTATTGGTATAAAATGCTAAAAACTTATCAGCATACTTCGATCACCAATCTAAATAAATTACTATCGAGTATTGAAATATTTAAAATCACAAACTTTTTAAGTTTCAAACTTTAACATCATCATCCCTGCATAAAAATCTGATTATATTAATTTTCATTACGGCGAACGCACTTGAATAACTTCACATTTTAAAATTCACAACGTTGCTTGTTTTTTACGGGAAAAAGCCAATTTGAAAGTAAACGAATTCCATGGGCGTCATCGTGAGTTAATTAAAATAGGTATGAACTGACTTGCGTTGTAGATTTTTTAGAATTTTATTATAATCTAATTTATTAAGTATTATTTATATACGCATAATTATAGTAGACACATTGTAGTGTACACAGATATATATTTTTTATTTCTTAGTACTCGCTGTTTTCAATTTGACTTCTAATTACAGAATTATTTCTGTAAAAAAATGTACTTACCCGAACTAAGGCGCGTACACACTCGCGCGATATCGCGAGCCCCACTGGCAGCGACAAAGAAATTATGCTACTAGTGTCGCGTCGCGCCCGCGATATCTCACTAGTCTGTACGAGCCTTTATTATTATTGTCATTATGTTACTCGAACGGTAGTTACTGAAAATCAGCATTGTTGACAATAAGTTCGTCCGAAGTCTCAGAATTTTCCTGAGAATTGACGTGTTCTTGACAGATTAATCTTACTCGTATTTGTTACAAAAGTAGATCATTTCCACTCAGCAATCGGCATTTTGTTTTTTTTGTTGTTATTTGCCAGTGTCGCAACCTTAGAGCATGGTCGAAATGGTCGCAACGCGTACCGTGTATTGTCTTTGGGCTTGGTGTAGACCACAGATAAGTCTGACTCTGTCGGTAGTCGGTAATCTGACATATCGCACCTTTAGGACGAAAACGACGTAACTCAAAAAAACTACTTTTAGGGAAATAGCAAAACAAGTTTTACAATTTTGACACTTTTACAATCTTTCGTCTGTTATTTCGTGATTATTTACGTCAGCGACTATTTTAGTGCTGCAAATTATAAAAAAGTAATTCAGCTATTATTGTGTCATAAAATAACATAATTATTAAAAGGAATAATATAGAAAAAAAGGTAATTTATTTTATCAGTCAGTTTTGGACCGAGAAAAATTATATAAGTTTGACGGTTTAGGAGTTGCGTCTTTTTTCGTCCGAAAAAAATGTCATAAATACGAAAGTTTATGAGTTACGCCTTTTTTGTTTTTATAACGGTATGTATTTTTTTGACGTTTTCTGACTTAGGTCAGTTTTTTCCCAATAAATAGCTTAATACGTGGAAATTGCGTCATTTGGAGCAAAAATAAAACAAAAAAAGTTAGGTTTATAATATTAATGGCAATGTTTAAATTGAAACATATACGAAAATGGTCGTAATGATAATCCTTTAGGAATTAGGAGTAATATTAAAAATCTTAATCAACACATTATAATTAACTGAGATCTTTGTTCATTAGGAACTCTTCTTAGTAAACATAAACAACTGCTATAAAAAAATATCAAAAGATAAATAAACACTTACAAAGAAATTAAGCAGAGATCTTTTTCCATTATAAAAGTATGTGAAAACATTATGCTTTCCATAAAAAATCAATAAAATACAATGCTTAGAAATAAATCACAATCTTTTTTAATAAGGAACTTTCTTAAGAAAATATTGTAGTCCGTATTATAGAAAACGTAAATGTAAAACTCAAATCAAAGTAATTTGCAACAAAAAGTAAGTTCTGCAATAATGTATTATACTATTTTTAAGACAATAAAATCAATAGTAAACTAAACTAAATCTTCGTACACTATGAACGTTCTATCCTACATCAGTCAGTCATCTTAATCATCTAATAACGATTTGTAATAATCTATATAAAAACCCGGTATTAGATTTTTCCGTAGCAATTCGCTGAGCCCCTTCTTTTTATTTTCACTTAATTTTATTTTAGTTTTGTATGCTTTCAGGATTGAGACATCTTCAAAGTTAGGCATTCGTTTTCGTTTGTTTCTGATGTTAACACACTTAAAATTTTCTTGTGTGTAAGAAGTTTTGTAGAAAAACATAAAAGGTTCGTCTTTCAGGAATCTCAATATCTTAATGTCGTTCCATGACACTTGGTTGCGCTCATCGTCTTCATTGAAGTTGTAACCCCACTGATCTTGTAGAGCTTTTAAATCAATAAAGAACTCATAATTTAATTCCATGACCTTAAAGGGCTTTCCTGATTTCTTGGCACTTTTTATCAGGGCAACATACTGATGAGAAGTGTATATTGGTCCAGATTTAAGGTTTTTTTTCACTTCCTTTTCAATTAGGCTGTGAACGTTGTCACCCTC
The DNA here is from genome assembly GCA_963921375.1 of Tiliacea citrago. Classification (NCBI taxonomy): domain Eukaryota; kingdom Metazoa; phylum Arthropoda; class Insecta; order Lepidoptera; family Noctuidae; genus Tiliacea; species Tiliacea citrago. Next base: position 20,587,085 of record OY992797.1, on the reverse strand, counting down.
GTTCTGTGTGTGTCCTCGAATAAGGAATTTGTGAGTTATACTCATTATATTTGGAAAGTTGGACACAATATACGAATATAGACATGCAATAAACTTGTTTTTATTTTGCCCACAGCAATTATCTGAATAGAAAATGATATTCAGTTGTTTATCAGGATATTTTTCACTGACATTTTTTAAATACTCAAATATGCACGATCCTATTTCGTTTGCCCCCCTTTTTCCTTGTTTTTCATCCCAAAAGTAATTAAATACATCCCCATAGGCACCTACCGTTCTTCTTCAATTATATCTTCTCCCTCGTTCCCTTCAAATTCCTGTCCATTATTTTGGTTTTTATTTGTTTTCTTGTCGGATTTCTGAGCCAGCTCAGCCATAGTAAAATTTAGGCAGTTAAGTTTTGATATGTAATAAAAAGAACTCGAGTCTCCCAAAGGGCATTGCATGACTGCTTGCAAATCATATAGGGTACATATATTTCCTTCACCAATATTTCTGCGGTCGTTCTTCTTTTCAAGGCGACAAAGGTCTTTCTCTTTTAAATGGGTATCGAATTTTTCCTTCAGCTTTGCTTTATGATCTACAGATGCCATTTCGTACTCCAAACACAAATCACATCGATCTTTTTTAGGCTGAAAGAATCCCAAGTTAAAATTGTTATTAAAAATTTGATTGTATAGCCAGTAGTCTACTTTGGGTTTATTTGGATCTCTTGCTTCTGAGAAGTCTCTCCAAAGATCTTTTACGGTCCTGCCTCAGGCAGGACTGACTTAAGGGCCTCCACATCTAGAGAGTTCATTGAAGGAGTTCAATGAACTCTCTAGATGTGGAGGCCCTTAAGTAGTGTGATTCTACCCTTGGGATTGAATTTATATGGTTTTCAATATCTTTTATAATGGTCTCGTCAATTCTTTTTCTATTAGTGTGCTTTCCTCTTCGATCTTCAGCTATGAATCCGTTTTCATTGGTTTTTTCTTTCGTAGTTCTTATCTGTCTTTCTGTTATATCTAAAGTGTTTATAAAAAACGTTTTGCAAACTCGAATTTTCTGATTGCTAACAGTAAAGAAAAACGCATTATTTGGTGCTCTGGGCTTTTCAGAATTGGTGTATTTGTATTTCGGTTTGACGTCCATCATGCAAGAGGTTCCAATACGATTCGAAAATCGCAGTCCTTTGGACTTCATTAATTTGGTCAGAACATTTTAATCGACATGGAGCGCATGGGTTTTTCATAAAACGGGCTGGAACTTCTTTTCTAGATTTTGATAGGGAATTGTAAGATTTTCCAGTGTTGCGCAATACCTTAGTAATATTTTGCTTCCATGATGCGGGATTACGCTGCCTTTTTCTTGACCTTCTTTGAGTCGTGTTCGATTCATTGATGTTACTTGTCTTAGGTTGTTGTATGTCATGTTGGAGTGTTTCAGGTTGTGAAATAGAGTCTGTCGAAGAAGAGGACAAACTTCTGAGACGCGTTGATGTTTCATTGGGATCTTGAAATGTGGGGTCATTATCACTTAAATCAGGGTCACTTTCAGGAGCATTAACAGGTGATACACAATAGTTCGATTTCGGGATAGCTCTACTACTTCTTGTAGCAAATTGGCTGGTACTCGCACCATCCGCATTAATATGAGAGGTAATCACGTTAGATTTCACATTTTGTGCGTTACTCGAAGATGATGAACTCGAACTTGAGGAGCTAGAACTTGAGGAACTGGAACTTGAGGAGCTGGAACTTGAACGAGATGAACTTGAACTATTGCAAGATGAAGAAGATACTCTTTTTTCCTGAATAGGTCTTCTGGTGAGTGTGTCTCGATTAAGAATTGACTCATTGTCTGAAGTATCATTCCGGTGCTGGAAAAATAACCAAACCGCTAGGTAAGTAAAGTAGATTATATTTATATTATAGTAATAGGTAGGGTATAGGGACATTTCTCACTTACCGTTTCTATAAAGTGGCTAAAGTTAAAAATGTTGCTGCTATTAGTCTCTGTACACTGAGGGGAGTTTTCAATGAACGATGAGGAATTTGAAGATACGTGCTCTGTCATATCATTTCTGATTGAAGATTTCTGAAATCGTATAATCAACGATAGTTTTATTTTGTTTATAAGTTTAATTTGCTAGATTGAAAATTAATATAATATTTTACTTACAAGTTCATTCTGATAGCCAGCAATATTGCCGCTGTTTGTCATTTTAATTAGTGATTCTTCAGTAGTTGCGGAATTTGGATTTAAGTTTTCTTTTTGGTTTTTCATTTTAGCAGCCGGCTGTTCCTGGCGGAAGATAAAATGTTAATAATATTATCAGTATAAACTTACATACAATTTAACTATAGCTAAATAAGTGAGAAGTTAAACTCAAATAGTCGGTCGTACGGTCAACTGCAGTACATCAGTGGTAACATAATTAAACTACGAAAATAGCTCTTATTTTAACGGAATAAGGTCAAACTAACAACTAAACTAAAATTATTGCTTACCATGTCAATTGTATTGATAACATAAAAATTGTTACTCCCAGTCTTTTCTTTTGGAGAATTGTCAATCTCCGTGGAATTCTGATTATTCTCTTTCATTTTGCTATCCGGCTGTTCCTGGCGAAAGATAAACACAGTGATGGTAAAACATTTTAAAATCAATATAAAGCCTACTGTGTAAATAATATTCACAGTATAATATATTTCAAAGATTTGTATATAATGTACATGTTCATACTTCGGGTTCGTTTATTTTGTAATTTTTCACATTTCTTAATGCATTATCCATTATAATGTCCTTCCTTCTTTTCATTTTATAATTGCCTTTTCTTTAAAAACTTGATGGCTCAGTAATTCTGTAGTGACACATTAACCAATGCGCCTTACTTTTTATCTAGAAATAAATAAATAAATGGCCTATTAATGAATGAGCCACAAACAATAATACTTTGATAAATAAAAAAACGACTTGATTTCTAATAGGACAAATTTAGTCCCAAAACATTTATCGTTTTTATTATTAAAACGACACAGACTTTAATCCGTCATAGGAGTTATAAGTGTTTCTAATATTAAAATGCCACAAACCTAAATAAGTCACTAATATTACCATATAAATCGCAAAGCTAAATTGGTCATTTCCATACTAAAATTCGAAAGAGAACTTACCAATTGTTTCGGAATTAAAACGACGTAATAAGCTTTGGGTCACTATCCGGCTGACTGCACGACGTCCTGCACTTAGGGATGCGAACACAACACTAACTGCGTCGTTTCCCCCCCGACTCACGCCCGCATGTCATCGCGTAAGAAAGAGACCGATATAACAGTTTTGTCCTGTTCCCGGTCGAATATGGCTATGTTTGAACTATTGTTACATTGAGAATTTCGATTTGAGTCATTTTATGACAATAACTCAATTTACGTTTTTTTTTAATTGTGTCGTTTTCGTCCTAAAGGTGCGATATGTTGGCAACTTCGTGGAGCGAGTGCCATCTGTTATTGGCGACAGGAACTACAAACGTCCCCTAACTAACCGTGACGTCAACATCGAACCACTGCTGTTGGTGGTAGGAAGGAGATCAGGAGACCGGCTCGCTCGGTGCGCCCGGCCGGGCATAGACTAATATATATAGAATGAGACGGCCGGGCTCCTTGTCGGTTGGACCGTACGTTGGAACACTCAGTTTTTTAGCTCCATTATTTAGAACAGATTATTATTATTTATTTGTTTAATCTAACGACTGATTTAACTAATTAGTTCGTACCCTCGATTTACTTTATTATAAGATAACTCTGACCTTTAGTTTAAACAGCATTTGGACTGAAACCCAAAACGATTATAGTAAAATGATTTTATAGTAGCTACGTTTTTTTTTTTTTTTAATTCTAAAGTTTATATTACATTTTTTTTTTTTTTAACTCTAAAATATGTATAATCGTTTGGTTTATTTGCTTAATAATTGTTAAAGTGTATAATATTTAAAATACCCACATCTACGCATTAATAAATTGACAACTAAAAAAAAAAAACCTCCTACCTATCGTTTTAAAGTTTACACATATAAGAAAAATCGCTTTAGTATCTGCTGGCTTCGATTGTGACGTTTGGTATTTTTTAAATGTTATCGCATTTTAATTTTGTCGGTCGTAGTGGTATGAAACCGAGTCTTTTTGCTGAAGTTTGTCGAGCCTAGAATAGTTCGAATACTAGCCTTTTAAGCGACTTAACCGACTGGGGAAAAAAGGGGTTCTGTATTAAACCTGCAAGTATCATAATTGGAAATTGTAACAATGCATTTGATATCACAAATTTTGACTTTTATTTCGTTTTGAAACAAGTAGTTGACAACCGAGTAATACAGTTTTGAGTATTCTTCAAGCTTTATAACTGAATTTAAATTGCTTCAACGATTTTACTAATTCATGACACAGTTTAGAGCTCGGCATAATTTGCTGACCAAGTTTTTGTTTGATTAAAACCACATGCCTTATTCAGACAACTTCTCCTTCTTCAGACTTCTGTTCTTGAAACTTATAACTTCAGGAATAACTGCATCTGTCAAAGTGAAAACAAGTCTTAGCAGATCGAAAATCCATATAAAATATCTGCATAGTGCTACATGGACTCGCTCACTAAGGATTCCGTACCCGCAAAATTATTACAGTTGTGACTATCTTCATTATCTGTTTTTTTTTTAAAACAAAATCATAATAATATGCACTATAATCAGATTGAGTTAGACCCTGTATCCCTTTGTGTATTTCTTGTTTGTCTTTATTTTTTTTAACATTGTTTTTTTTTTATTAATCTTTATGTTTTGTGACATTTTATAATTAATTTATTTTACTGACATATCAATGTTTATTACTGGCTAATGTGTACTTGGATTGAAAAGTGCCTTAAGTAATTTAGTTTTTATTTTGTAATTTAGCTTTGAATTTTTTGTAAATTTTATATATTTGTACGCCTTACGGGTGAAACATGTACGTACTAAATATTAATGTTGTGACATCCTGCATGCTTAATTTGCATGTAATTGTATACGCATGTTTTGACAACTAAAATGATCTTTATCTTAGGTACCCTTAGGTTTTATTTTGTTGCCAACTTAAGTAGTGTAAACAAATATCTGTTTCTAGTGGAAACAAATATACATATTGCTGCAACACTACTTTTCAGTTAATGATAACTATAATAATTATTCAATTCTTTAACCTTTCGTAATTTGTTTTTCTGAGGCTTCATTTCCACAGCCCAAAGTGTTTGTGTTGTGGTATGATCACAAGGTTTGAGTTGTCAAAACAAACAAAATATGTAGCAATCATTCCTGGAAATAAAAATTTGTTCATTAATTCAATAAATTATTAAAGAAGCCCAAAAGTCTGACAACCAGTGTTACCACGGAGTATCATGTTATCCAGTAACTGGGTTTTAGAGGTCAGATAAGCAGTCGCTCCATGTAAAATACTGGTATTCAGCTGCATCCGGTTAGACTGGAAGCCAACCCCAACATAGTTGGGAAAAAGCTAGGCAGGATGATGATATTAAGAGTAATTACTGAGTAATTTAGTGAGTAATGTGATGTGGCTGTGCTTTTCTTATAAACATAAAAAATTATATCCATTTAATTTTCTTTTGTGATGAAGTTTTTTTTTGTATTAAATTATATTTAAAGTAGCTAAGCTACGGTACCTATGAATTACATGATTGTCGAATGGCACTTTAGTCAATGATAAAAATATTATCGTAATATTTACGTTCTTACCTGTGCAAGTGTGGTCAGGATGCATAGCTTGATAAATGCAACTGATAATTTTGTCGTCTTAGAACAACGTGGGTTAGGCGCCAACGCAAAGATGAGGCCTCACATGTCTTTCGGCGATAAACTTGTATAAAATGTTTCAGGACGCTATCACAAAATCTGACAAAAATTTGCAGATGTGATTTGTTTTTCGGTACATTTTGCGGCAAAATTTAACTAAACCAAATGTAACTAAAAATTGCCACAGGTAGATTACTCCTTCATCTCTATTGGTAGTCATTTTTTATTCGAAAATTTTGGTTTATAATATTGTAAAAAATAATTTCCGTTGCCTCTTCACACAAAATTGATGATATCGTGTTGAGTTTAGGAACGTTTTTCTTCAATATAATAACATAAATTTAGTTATTAAAAATATTTTATGTAAGCAGACATGTTCAACTCAAAAAGGTAGCAAAAAGAACTATCAAAATGTTACAAATAGTCTCTGAAAATAATGTTGAAAAAACCTATGTTTTTTTAAAAACACTGTCGGTAATGTTTATTTTTTCCTATTATTTAACAAACCATATCAAAAAAATTAAAAAATCACACACTGGGCATCAGCTATCCGTGTTATAAAATCTTTTTTTTAATGATTTTACAATATATTTATTAAGTAAATGAACGGCGAAATAAGCTATATTTTCGAGTGCGCAAAAGTGATGAAACTATTTAACAGGTGCTGAGACTGACACGAATGGTTTATCACCACGAAAACAGTACTTTTATAGTTACACAGACTTAATATTTCAATTATTTCAAGCTTTCTCACAATTATATAAGAAATTGACGAAAAACTTTTTTTTTTGTGATAGCACCCTTAAGATGCCCATAATGCTTGCATTTTTTTCTTTTTTCACCTTTGAAGTCCTTTAACTCGGTCTTGGGAAACAGTAAATATTGACGACATTTCGTCAACTACAATTCACAGCATAGCACTTGTGGAACATACTTCAAGTTTATATTACAATTATTCTATTACAGGAGACAATTTGAGAGGATTTAGGAAATAAATTGTAAACAATGGTTGTAGAACCACAGACTACGATAGACTTACAACAAATCAATATGGCGTCGATTGCACAGGCGACACAGGGGAAGGGATGAGGGGTGGTAGTCATTTCGGAAGCAATCACCCATAGACAAATACGTCTATTAATCCCCATATTGTTTGGTCCGAGATTACCAGCCGTGGAGTAGACCATTAAATTTTGACCTGCCCTGACATCAAGCAATGGACAACATTGTACAACTTTTAACTTTGAAGGTTTTGAAAACTAGGCTTTTGGCAACTTTTTTCTTATTTTTATTTCTGGATAATATTTTAATTATTTAAAAGAAATAGTTTTAAAATAGTAATGTACGTCTTGTTTGTGCAGAACAAACATTTTTTTCTTTTTTCTATTATTTATTTATTTCTAGTAACGAAGCAGCATTTTTGATATAGCCCATGGAGCATGACGAAACTATTGCTTACTGTTAGTGAAATGTACTGGTAGAAACCAGTACATTTCATCAACAAAATTATGAAACTGATGATCTTTGTGAAGAAATGCCGAAGCAAACTCAGAACTCATGGTCTCTTAAAAACCAGACGCTATAGTATTGTGAGCCTGACAATCTAAGGCAATCTATGAAATAATTTTAAAAGAGTCAGCCGTGAGTTGTCTTGTATGTATCAGACATGGTCTAAATCAACCCTATCGTAGGGAGCTCAAGTCAATAAAATATGTTTGTGAATATTTCAAAGATTCATGATTCATGTACTGTGTGTTTACCAACAAATTTCTTGCCAGCAAACATAAAATAACCGTGAAATAACGATTGCAATGACGCGGTTCTACGTTTATGTCTAAACAGAACGTAACTTATTTACCAATTTAAGGCACCCAGTCCCAATATACAAACCACAAATACATCAAATTCATAGAATAATAGTGTTTTTAATAATATTTGATAAATTAAAAAAAAAAACACTTTTTAATTTTCGTTCTTTTTTGGGTTATGAATGTTTATCTGCGCTAAGATACACGCTATTCATAAAAATAATGCCCTTCTAATTCATATCGTGATTAATTGCAAAATGTTGCAAAAATTACTTGCGCTAGCGAGCTACGAATTAAAATAGGTAAAACTTGTTTCAGTACAGTTTCTTTAGTGTAGTAATTATGTATGCAGTAGGCCCCTATTTACGTTATTTAATTTTCATTAAACAAAATCTTATATATTTTTTTTATTATGGGTACTGGGCACTATTCACTCGTTCAGAACACGTTTACGGCAGTATCTGATAGATTCCCAATAGAAACTAGATATGGTCGCCAAAATGTTTCACTTAGGTAAATTAAATGCCTACAGTACTTGGCTTAAAACGTAATTACTGTTGTGTCACGAAAGTATATTTTGGGTCTACGGGTGGTTGCGCTCGCTTAGTGATTTTCCGTCCTTTGCTGCCTAAATTGTCCCCAACTCGTTGACTTTCTCCGAATAGGTAATAAATGAAATGAACTATACATGTTTTTTCATCATAGTTTTTATTATTTTTATTGTTTTATTGGTTTTGTAATTATATTTGGGTGATTTCTAGTTTATTTTATCTATTTATAACATCACAACATCACACACATTTATCTATTTATAAGTATACAAATATGTATTAGGTATGTTGAAACTGTTTGTACCTACTTCTGGTTACTTGTCCTTAATTAAAGGTTCATTAGAAAACCAGCGTCAGACAGCGTCTGTCTGGCATTAATGCGGAAATGAACCTTTTTGGCGCAGCCGTGAGACACACAATATAATTGTTGTTAAAACATTATTTTCACTGTTTTTCTTTTTTTTTGTTGTATTTTGTGTTTCACGAACTGTGACCAAATAAATTTTATCCTTTCTTTTTTTCTTTACAAATGGTTCTTAATTTAATTTCTTACTTACACTACTCTTGTTTAATATTTTTTTGAAGAATATTTTCAGGTTTATTAAAACAATAAATCATTTATTCTTCAGCCATTTATAAATATTTTCATTTATACTGGTGTATAAATGAAAATATTTAAAACAAAGAGTATGAAACGATAGAAGTAAGTAATTAACGCAGGCGCCGCTAAAACAACATTTTTATCAAAAGGCCTTTTCATTAAAAGCGTGGTTTGAGTGAGTTCACGGAAAAATCTAATGTATTTTTATTAAATGACCGTGACATATCATCACTCATGGTATTCCCTGAAAGGTAGGCAGAGGTGTGTCTTACGCCCGTATTTCGCCAGCTATGTTTAGGTCCAATGTCATGAATAGCAACACTAAGAAATTTGTATATAATAACGTTTAATGAGTGTAGCCTTAGGGGCGCTATGGCACGAGGATACGGGCCTATACGGGGATATTAAAAAAAAAACCTTAATTCATGTTGAGATGCTGTTTACACGAGGGGTGAGGGGGGGTCAAATTTTGGTTATTTTTTGCCTAGGAGGCACCGTTTTCGAAATATTTGAATTTGTATATTAATAAAAAAAATATTAGATATTTGAAAAAAAAAAAGTTTTTTTTTTCGTAGATTTTTTACATTATCTCATGGTTTTCGGTCGGAGTATCAAATTAGGTACCTTCACATGCAAACCTTTAATTTAGCAGGGATTCCATTCCGCCGTCGCTGTCTCTGGAGAAAGGGAATGAGCTCGGCAATAAGCTTGGCATCACGATGCCATTGTATCATTATAGTGGACCAGACTACCAATTATTGTTGCCAAATTTGCAACAGTGGCAAAAGAATGTCTGTAGTGTGTCGATAGAGTGTCAATGGCGTGTTGCTTAACTCAAAGTTACAGAATTGGGCCCCAGGACCTCAAGCTTAGGGATAGCGCTTGCAACCTCTAGGCCTAAAAGGTAATCTCTATAAATAAATAAAATGGATGTGTCTGTTTGTAATGTCAAAATAATGAGTCCGCGTATCAGTGGTCAGTTTCCGTCACTCGTCAATTTATTTAATTCACCAGTTTCGTTGATTAGTCAGTTTCGCTGATTGGTCTTTTTTGCGGATTAGACAGTCGCATCAATTCGACAAATTCCAGTGTTCACCAGATTCGTTGTTGCGTCAGTTTAGAACAGTCAACGAAAAAGATATGTTTACGTTTAAGTAAACAAAAGTGGATCATGGAAGGAATAGCTAACCCAATTAAAATCAAACTTTTTAATTTTGTTTATCTTCGTTGGTCTGGTGGTCTCAAGCGTTACTGCTGTACTTGAGAGTCTGGGTTCGATTCTCAAGTCGAAAAAAGTTGTTTTGGGTTTTTCCAGTAGATATTTTTCAGTAACGGCTCGGAGTCTGGTTTTGGGCCCGGTTAAAAGCAATAGGCTCGCCTCCTATTACATGGCACGTAAACACATCTGGTGATATATATGGGTTTACTCTAAGTGAACCTCTGCCTGCCAAATCATTTGAGGAAGTAGGCGTGATGTTATGTTACGTAATATGTACATAATTAAATTAGCAGACGTGTATGCAGTTTTCTACCGACTGTACTTTGACTGACGAATTGAATAAAACTAACGAATCAACGAAACTGGCGAACACTGGAAACTGTCGAGTTGGCGCAACTGACTAATCAGCGAAACTGACTAATCAACGAAACTGATGAATTAAAGAAACTGATGAGTGAGGGAAACTGACCAGTGATACGCGGACTCAAAATAATAGCTAAAAAGTATATACGGTATTTATAAAAAAAAAGGATTTAAAATTTTTTGTTGTCTGTCTGTTCGAGCTAATCTCCGAAACAGCTCGACCGATTTTGATGGGACTAAGTGGGGTGGGGTTAACTGAGAGGTAAAAATAAAAGTAGCCTTAATTACTCTGAGTAAGAGTAAGGAGTAATTAAGGCTATTTTTATTTTAGAAAAAGCCACGCGGGGAAAGCCGCGGGCAGCAACTATTAAGTCAAAATAATTAATATTAGTAAAGTCATGTAGACAGATTTCGTTTAACACCACCTACAATAAGCATGTAACAAGATAATAAAAAAAAATACCGAGTGTTTCAAGCTAAATAAATTACATCTTATGAAATTTTGGGACTCCAATTCTTTTGAAATTAATTTGTCTAATTAGTAAATTAATATCAGTCTGTTCTGTTACATAGCTCTATTTCATTTAATTTGGAACAAAAAATATAATGCCTTTTTAATTACATGTGATATTTTGTTGTTTCTCGTTGCAATTGTAACAATATTCGAAATGTAATTTATGCATGCTTTTTTTTAAGAAATAGACTTTTTATTTAGTAATAAGTAGAATTCTTTAAGGCGTGTTAGTGTTTATAGTTTTTATTTCAATAGGATTTTCAATCCTCTTCAGAAAACTATGCTAATCGCACTATAATACCAGCTATAGTTTGACCGATACCGCTGTACCGCGCCTTAGGAATGCGCGGCGAGGCGGGGGGCGGGACGCCGCACTATGGGACTAAACGGTGCGTTCCATCTTAAAGATTTATGACTTTTTTTTTCTTGACATTTTTTTCTCGGGAATACTTATCCTATTGAATAATTAAAACACCGTCACTATACAAACTATATTTAATTAATATCTAAAAAAATCTCAAAAATCAAATTTGAAAATTTTCATACAAAATTAATTAAACTATGAAGTACTACTACGAGTATACGAGTTCAAAGTACCTACACTTTGAACTCACCATTTAAGGGGAATCCACAGCTGTAGCCCACAAAAATCATATTTTCTTGCGTTTTTTGCAATTTGCAGGTTAGTGTCAGGTTGTATCTTGATAAAAATATGATTCGCGACTTTATCAGATATGTATTTACAGAATTTTCATCATCATTTCAGCCAAAATACGTCAACTGCTGGACATAGGCCGCTCTTAAGGGGGTTTGCCATAATCGCCACGCTGAGCAGGCGGGTTGGCGATCGCAGTATGGTGTTAAAATGCATAGAAAACGCTGCTGCCCATTCTCTAGTAAGTCCCTTAGTCGCCTTTTACGACACCCACGGGAAGAAATGGGGTGGTGCTATTTTTTACGTCCGGCACCACATGGAGCACAGAATTATAATCATTACAATCTTAATATACCTCTCTATGTTAGATTTGCTCCCCAATGTCATGATTTCATGAAAAAGTAATTTCCTCGTTTGATATTTTTACTTCTAGTTTGGAATGACGCAGGTTTTTTTTTTATTTCCTTGTATTACTGAATATTTAAGGAATCCAAAAATGTCATTCCCTCGACATTGGCAGCTATCGGCAACTTGGAAACCTCAACTTGAAGATTAAAAAGACGGAATAATATATTTCCTAAAAATACTTTAAAAAAAATTACTTATTAATATAATACATAACTTCCTGGTAAACTACAAATTCTTAGCATTACAAAAATGTTTAATACTTATATATTCCCTTGAAGAACTTAGAAAATACCGTTTTCCCTCTGTCGACATTTTTGCTTCTAGCTCGAAATGGCGCAATAATGACGCAGGTTTTTTAGATTTCCTTGTATTACTGAATAGTTAAGAAATCTAAAAATTTAATTAACTTGACATTGGCAGCTGACAGCAACAAGAAAACCTCAACTTAAAAATTTTAAAGGCAGAAAATTTCCTTATGACACCTAAAAATTAAACCTAAAAAAAAAAAAAAATTCATAAATATATAACATATCTACTAATTAACTAGAGATTCTGAGAAACATAAAAATGTATAATATTTCTATATTCCCCTGAAGAACATAAAAAATATCTTAATCATCAATAAATTTTTCGATATTGACATTTTTGCTTCTAGCTCGAAATGACACAGCAAATGACGCTGGTTTTTTTTATTTCCTTGTATTACTGAATAGTTAAGAAATCTAAAAATGTCGTTAACTCGACATCGGCAGCTATTGGCAACAAGGAACCCTCAACTTGAAAATTAAAAAGATTTCATAATTCTTAATTTTAAAAAAACATTTCTCATAAAAACTTAACTTACTTGTAAACTAGAGATCCTGAGCAATCCAAAAATGTATAATATTTATAAATTGCTTTGAAGAACCTAGAAAATAACTTGAACCACCATAATGAGTAATCTAGTTATTATGAAATTATCGAAGTTCAATGTTTGGGTGTAATTTTATACACCTAAAACAGTTTCACATCATCACAGATTGTAAAACAATCAAAACGGTTTCAGTAACACTACTTTTGTCTGAACCATTTTTGAGATGGAAAATACTGTTTGGTGCCATGGTGCGCCGTGAGCGTTGACAAATGAGCGGCCTGCACTGCCCCCCCGCCCGTCGTACCACGCATACGCCTTTCTTTTCTTTTGGGCGGGATTTTATCAACTAACTTCTCCCGCTCTGGGTGGAGCGGGAGGGCGTGTCAGACTTTTACTGACTAAAACCCACCCGTGTTCCTTCATTTGCCTGTGTGCCAGGGCCACGATATCCCTTTCGGACAAACTCAAAACCCTGGCAGGCATTGGCCCTAATGGACCCCGTCAATTAATGCTGACATCTCTTTGAGGCGCGCGTTGAACACAACGCGCCGTCGACCCGGGTCTGGTCCTTATCGGACGGTGAGCTACCCATCGCTCACCGTCCGCAGATCCGCGCCTACCGTGGCCAGAAATGGGCTTGCGACTTCCGACGCCCGGGGCGTCTCCTGCGGCCCCAGGGGCGTGAGGGTGCGAACCCTGCCTCTCCCTCACGTGTTCCGCCTCGTCCTTCGCGAGCATTACTGAACCGCAGAAGGAGGTGACGGCCTCCCATGCACTTTCGCTCAGAACCATGGCCTGAACCAGGGCTGGACGAGAGAAATCGCCGCCGCCGATCGCCTCCGTGAGGACACGGTGGTGCTCCGCCCAAGCCGGGCACACCTCCACCGTATGCTCCACGGTGTCCCCCGGGCGATCCACACAGTGGTGATACCCGAGCGTTTCCTCCCGCTTTATCCTGAAACGGAACCTCCCGAAACATCCATGTCCGGTGACGACCTGTATCAGGCGGAATTGTATTTTAAACTAAATTACCACAAGCTTAAATGAGAAATTTGATTCGTATACCTACTTATACATACGAGGGCGGCACTGAAAATTTCGGGAATCAAGGAAATGACACAACATTACTATTTAAAAATGTATTTATTGCTTTTCGAAGTATTCTCCGCGAAATTTGACACATTTTTCCATACGATGGAACCAATCATTGAAGCAACCATTCCATTCGGAAGTTGGGGTCTCCAAAATAGCCGTTTTGTAGGCGTCCACAGCTTCTTCAGGTGATGAAAATCTCTGTCCACGCAATTTATTCTTTATTTTAGGGAAAGTATAGAAATCATTAGGGCTTAGGTCGGGGCTGTACGGCGGATGGTCTAATAATTCTATGTTTTCTTGCTCTAAAAACTCTTTTGTTCTGTGCGCGGTGTGAGAACTCGCATTGTCGTGATGGAGGATGATGCGGCGGTTGCAGTTCTCTTTACGGAGTTCAGAAACGACCTGTGGCAAACAAATGCTAGCATACCATTCTGCATTAACCGTTCTTTGTCCCTCAAGAGGAATAGTCATAACATGGCCGGTTTTGGAGACAAACGGGGCCACCATTTTTTTTGCAACACTCCGTGAACGAACAATTTTTGTTGGCTTTAACTCATTTTCGAACACCCAAACTCGTGACTGGTTTTTTGTTTCGGGTTCATACGCGTATATCCAGGATTCGTCACCTGATACAATGTTGTATACAGCATTTGAGGATCCTGCGTGGAATCTTTCGAGAGTTCTGACGCACCAAGTAACGCGAGCCGCTTTTTGCTCTTCACAGAGCGAATGCGGTATCCATCGGGAAAACAACTTTTTTACACCTAATTGTTCATGCAAGATTATTTTTATTTGACTCATGCCAATGTCTAAAGTTGCCTGAATTTCGCGGTATGTCACATGTCGATCTTCCTCAATCAGCTTACGCACAGCATCAACGTTTTCTTGGGTGACTGCAGTTTTTGGACGACCTTGACGGGGATCATCACTGAGCTTGACACATCCACGTTGAAATTCAGCAAACCAGCGATAAATTGTGGTTTTAGATGGGGCTTCATCACCAAATGCAGAAATCATCCGGTCAACACACTGTTTTTGTGTTAAACCAGTTCGAAAGTCATAATAAATCATCGCTCTTGAATTTTCTCGAGTCAATTCCATTTTCTCAACGACTAAACAAGTTTGACAAAACCTTGTGACAAGACAGAGAATCTTTTAAAAAAAAAAAAATGGTATTCGATTTTTAAAACCAAGGAGTTTTCAATTAAAAAGATTTTAATATGACAGGAACAGTGGAAATATTCCATTCCCGATACTTTTAGTGCAGCCCTCGTATAATGGTGTACGAAGTTCCTGAAAGTTTCCCAATAGTTTAAGTTCTCAAGATCCCTAGTGTAACTATGAAATTGCGCAACAGGTTAGCGGGGTGTTTATCTTTCCTATTTGAAACTCAGAATCAGGCGATACGGATTCCGGAAATTCTGCGAAGTTTCAATGAACTGTTGATTTAAAAATTAATAGTTTATGTTTAAATTTCAATTTTAATTATTAATCGACTTCAAAAAGGGGTAGGTTTCAATTCGACTATGTTTTTTTTGTATATTTGTTACGCGATTACTCCGCCAATTATGAATTGATTTTTATGATTCATTTTTTTTGGCACTTTAGACTATCGACCCATCTCACTAGCTACCACCATGGCTAAGGTGCTTGACGGTCTGATGAAGGGCTGCCTCTCAGAACATGTTAAAGTGCACGACGCCCAGTTCGGATTCAAGGCGGGCGTGTCCACCGAGAGTGCTATTCTCGGCCTGAATCACACCGTCAAGTACTACACCATGAGGAGGACGCCGGTATACGCGTGTTTCCTTGACCTGTCGAAAGCTTTCGACCTTGTCTCCTATGATGTGCTATGGGACAAGTTGAGGGGCACGGGTGTGCCGGTGGAGTACACAGCGCTTCTCCGGTACTGGTATGCTCACCAGACAAATCGAGTGAGATGGGTCGGTACTCTGTCGGATGAGTATCGAATGGAATGCGGAGTAAGGCAGGGGGGGTTAAGCTCCCCCCTGTTATTTAATTTATATGTAAATGAGGTAATCGAGCGACTGAGCAGCACACATGTCGGCTGTCATATAGACGGTATACTCGTATGTGTCAATAACATAAGTTACGCGGACGACATGGTGTTGCTCAGTCCCTCGATGAGTGGACTGAGGAAGCTTCTCACGATCTACGAGACGTATGCGGAGGTGCACGGCCTTAAATACAATTTAAAAAAAGTGAAGTGTTAGTGTTTACGGCACCTAAATAACAGCCCCGTCGTGTACCTCCAGTATATCTCAACGGCGTTGAACTGAATGTGGTAACTCAATTTAAATACTTGGGTCATGTTGTCACCAGTGACCTACGTGATGATGGGGACATAGAACGCGAGCGCAGGGTGTTGGCGGTGAGGAGCAATATAATCGCCCGTAGGTTTGCTCGCTGCACGGCAGACGTCAAAGTCAGTTTATTTAAAGCGTTCTGTCAGTCCTTCTACACGAGCGGCCTATGGGTGTCATATACGAGCCGAGCCTACAACGTCCTGCGCGTGCAATACAACAATGCCTTCAGGATGCTGTTGCGGTTGCCGCGACGTTGCAGTGCGTCGGGAATGTTTGCTGAAGCACGTACGGATGGCTTTCACGCCATCATGCGTAAGAAAGCGGCTTCCCTACTGCAACGTTTGCGTAGCACTCGGAACGGCATCCTGAAAATGATTGTTAGCAGAGTGGACTGCCCCATCCGAAGGCACTGGGTAGAATTAGGTATAGGTTTATGTTAAATAGATTTAAGTACTAACAACAATAACATAGCATGTAAGCACAGTTTGTTTTAACCACTAACTACGTATGGACTGCTTAGGTCTGAAATAAAGATATATTTTTTTTTTAGAGGTGGTCCCGTACAAATTGATTCAGCGGATTTTGAAAAAATTAACAAAAACAAAAAATATGTATCAAAATCAATCAAAATCAAAAGTCATTTGTTCAAACTAGGCTGAGAATCAGCACTTTTCGAACGTCAAAAATTACATAAGACAGTCCCCCAAAAACGCCCACCCTTCACCACTTCCTAGTGCTTTAGCTGGGAAGAAGAAGTGGCGCAACAAACTCCCCAGCAGCACAGCTGTCTGTTCAGATATAAAACTTGAATCTATACAATAAAATGTAAAAGAATTTGATTACGCAACACAACATTAGATTATTTGCCTTATGTTAGCTATATACCTACTGATGACGTTTTGGTTTATCCCTTCAGCAAAAGTTTTCATGAGGAGTGAGGACTTTCATTCTCTGTTTTAACTGTCATCGAACAAACATTATTTTAACTTTGTTTGGGTAGTTTTTGAGTTAGCTTCAATAATACGTATTTAATCCATCTCTGCTACCATGTTCCAATACTTCCAGTCACTGTTGTTTCCATAGCAAGTAGTGGCATACGAATCGATGTAGGTAGGTAGGTTCCACAACTTGATGTGTTTGAGCTGCACTATTACTGACAAATGCTTGCACTGATTAGACCGGCCCACTCAAATTTGTATGGTTCTTTCCTCAAAAGACCATTTCAGACACGGAGCTACATGGTCTTCACATGATTTGACCAAGATTATGTCTGGACTTTAAAAGAGATTTTGACCCCTGAGTTTGTTTCGCCATTTCTTCTCAGGGGTAGTCAGATAGGAAATGTCGACTACATCTACCTTATTTTTTTTTTTAATATGACGTGCAAAAGTGATTCCGATATCATATTTACAGAATAAACGATTTCATTTCATTTCACAACCTATTGTACTGATACTTACATTAACGAATAAATTTGATTTGATTTGACTAAAAAGTGAAAAATAAAAAACTTTTTACAAAAAAAAAACACTAATAAAAAGTGATAAATAACTTTCATTTCGGAAGTGTCGGTATTTTTGGTTTTCGTTTTTTGTCACCGAATTCCGGAATAAAAGTTATTTTTCACTTTATAATAGTGTTTTTCGGAAGTCGGTTGTTTTTTATTTTTTATTTCTCAGTTCCTAATACATCAGCATATCATCGGCATATTAATAATAATTTCCACTTATGATCACGTATGTCATGCTCAGAATTGCACAGTCGAACACTTTCTCAAAGTCGTGTACTTACTACACATTTCTCTCATAACAAATATTAATTATACCAAACTTCAAGTACTAAGACAGTTCCAAGATCTACCTCAGCTCAACAATATTAAGATATAATTATACATAATATAATATAACACCTGAACACGCAAGTGTAAATCAGCTTTACCAACTTCGAGCACTTTGAACAAACGGCGCCTAAAGAGCTTCGATTATAGGCGATATCACACTCACGATTTTTCAGTGTGTTTTCAGCGAAGCGATTTCTGAACGTGCCCTCCGCGGGTGCGAAGCGAGCCAACCGCCACTATGCGACGTATTCTCCGCGTTTTCCCACTGGCTTCTCTTGCTCTCTCTTGTACAAGAGTGAGTGAGTGAAAAAACACACGTCAATCGCTGTCATTTCGCAAACGCAGCGCGGCAGCGAACACGTTGCGCACATGTGGGGCACTCAGCATGTCGATTTTGTAAAAATCTCACCGTGAATTGTTGCGTGGAGTGAGCTGTCAGTGTCATTCCACTGATGCTAGGGATTGACCAAGGATTATAATTTACAATCATAATCGAGATTTCAATAATATTTTCAAGATCAATTCTATTGATCATTTTATATTATTGCAAAGCTTGTATTTATGTGTCTTAACATAAAATAGCAAAACAGAAATTTTTGTCAAACTCAATTTGATGTAAAAATCAAAAATTGAGTTTCTGTTCAAAGTCTCGATTATGATTGTAAATGTAATCTTTGGTCCATCCCTAGCATCAGGTGGGATGACACTGGCAGTTCACTCCACGCTCACTTCATCTAAGTGTTTACACGGTGAGATGGTTACAGACTAACATAGCTGCTGGTCATGGTCTACCTGTAAGACATATTTTGTCGAAATCGGTTCCGCTGATAGGGCGTGAAAGGTAACAGTTAGACGTCTGAATTTCTTTCGCATTTATAATATTAATATTTACATATTTAATTACGTCACTCCAACGACTTATTCAATAATACTGTTTTGGGGTACTGTAATAATTCTAGAGTAAATTAGTCACTTACAGGTGTGCACAGCACTTATATATTTCTAGTTTTATAATAATACATGGAGTACTGCAAAAAACAAAACTACATGAAAACAAAATTTAAAATAAAAAAAAAATAGAAAATAAATAACTAATACTATTTTCTTGCTCTAAAGAATAATACAAATAATAAATAAGTATGTAATATTATTTAAGTCGTGGATGGATGGCGCCACCGTACAGCGGACAGCGCCATCTAACAATTTTATTCGTAACGATTAATCACGTGATCGAAAACGCAAGCGATCCCTACCGCTTGGACACGATCGTCGGTCCTCTCCACCGACGATCGTGTCCAAGCGGTACGGATCGCTTGCGTTTTCGATCACGTGATTATTCGTTGCAGCGAGCACTAGAAGAGGAGGGACCGAGTGTTGCGACAGTATCCGCCCGATTATGATTTACGCCTGTGCTGCTTTCGCACACGCCGGTCCCCACCTCATTCATAGAATGCAGGCACTTCAAAACCGATTTCTCCGTAAAATTACGGACGCTCCATGGTTCGTTCGGAACGAAACCCTTCATCTAGAATTTAAAATCCCCACTATTAAGCAGTTTATGAAACGCGCGACAAAGCGGTTCTTCGAGTCCGCAGATAGACATCGCAACCCCTTGGTTGTGCAGGCAGCTAGCTATAGGCCGTCTCAGATTAGTCAGACTCGCCGACCTAGGCATACTCTCTTAGATCCAGATGACCCCATTACTCTCCTTCAGGAAATCAATAGGGCCACAAGTACAGTGCACAAATACATACCATCATTCCGTCCTCGCCGCCGAGGTACCACGCGAAGTTCAAGAATTAATTGTTCCCCCCGTCCCTTGCACGTCGAACCGCCAGCCCCGAGGCTGAGTGAGCCGTAGCATTTAATAGTAATCCCCGTTAATAATCATGAATTTAAACTCTTGATCCAGCCTGTCCCCAACTTGCTGTTTTTCCCCAACGACGCCCTAAGCCGAGGTTCGTACCCCACAGGGGGTGCCCTTAGATTGCTGTCGTTTAGTTTGTAATACTTATATTTACGCTCCTGGCTGGAGGCTTTAAGCTCACACCTTAGGGCAGCCACAAGAAAGACCGGTTAGTAGTCACGGCCTCTCAAGGTCAACTACGAGATGCCATACATAAAAATAAAAAAACGTTGCGACAGTCTATAGTCGACAGTCGAGCTCTGATAGTCTTGGCAAACGCTCAGTACCAACGCACGTGTATGTTTCCGACGTAGTACGTGTTAACTTCGTTCGATAATTTATTAAAGTTATTTTAAATTCGAATTATCTTTTCGTTCGAGTACCCACTGCAGTGCCCACACCTATCTGAACTATGTTGGATCATGAAGAAGACCCAATGTTTCGCATCTCGGCCATCCATGATGCGACATATACATTTATATTTTTTTTTAAATATAGGTATGGATTGGTCATGCTCGGCTTAGCACCCGCGCTAGCTCCCCACTCTGAACGAGGCCTTAGTTGCTTCAACTTGCTGCGTCTCGTACAATTTACTTGCTTCGGTTGCAAGTGACGCTGTCCTAAGTAAAATTACTTACTTGTTGAAAGCAGGGATTCTAAAGTAAGTCGTGATCACTTTAAGTTGTGTGGAAAAAGGTAAGAAGTAAGAAATAAGTCGTGTTTTCTAAACTTTGTATATTTGTTCCAATTCGATGACATTATATGATAGAAACGACTTGATCCCCTTCCTTCGCACCCCCCCCTCCCCCCTCCCCCGCTTCCTCTCTCTAGGGTTATGTACCTCAAATGGCAAATATTTGTTTATTTTTTATTTTTTTTTATTCATCAATTCATTTATTTATTGTTTGTCACGGGTAAATAGTCAGATCTTACAATAGTATTAATGAATCACTGTAACATACCCATGGGGTGTACAATATTTATATTAATAACTAGGTAGGTATATCAATGTTGTTGGTTATGTTACTGTTTTAGTCAACCTCATTTTACATTAATTCTTACACAATTATTAGGGACATACAATTTAGTTTAATAAGTCAAAAAAATAAAAATAGAAAAATAAGTATACCATGTCAATTTTGCGTCAACCTCATCAGACATTATTAATAGACATAATTATTTTGGTCATGCGATTTACATTAGATAAGTACAAAAAAGTAAACAAAATAAAATAAGTTTAACATGTCAAGTTTTAGTCAACCTCATACTAACATTAACAATAGAAGACATAATTATTACGGTTGTACATTTCACATTAAATAAGTCAAAAACAAGTTTAGTCAATAATTCGGTCTGTTAGACATTCATTAATTGAATAATATGTTTTACTTAGGAGAAATTCTTTTAACTTTAATTTAAAAACTTTTAATGAAGAGATATTCTTGATACAGTTTGGTAGCTTGTTATAGATTTTAACTCCAACACCAAATACACTCGATTTAAACTTAACTGTTCTACATTGAATGCCTTTAAGTTCATTTTTGTGTCTCGCCGTTGTCTGTCTGTCTATCCGTCTGACCTGTCAGTCTGTCAAGACCCGTTTTCTCAGGAACGCGTGGAGGTATTAAGTTGAAATTAATATTAAATACGTAGTCTACGGTGCCTTAAAGCTCTAAAAATATCAAATTAAGTCAACGCAATTTAAAAAATACGGCCATGTATGCGACATATTTTGATACTCGCAAATAAATCGAAACTTTTAAGGTACTTCTCGTTGACCTGAATCATGAAATTTGGCAAGAAGTAAGGTGTCATAGCACAAATAAAGGAAAAAATCCGAAAATCGTTAATTTGTAGTTTTATGACATTAAAAAAATGCGATCACAAACTTATATTTACAGTTGGAAAATTGACCATGGCGAAAATTGATGTATGAGAGAACATGCTTTTCAACTACAGTGTTAAGTTTGTATTTGGGATAAATTCATCCCAACTACGGAACCCTTCATTGTGAGCGGTCCGTGCCTTTTGCACTTAATTTTGTAATAAGATATAAAGTTTTTAAGTATTAGGTTTACCTACGTCAAGGTTCATACATATGATTATAGTTTTACGTAGATATACATACAAAGTACAGTGAAGTCAACGTTGTAGGCTTAATAGACTAGATTTGTAGACCATTTTCTATTTTGTTTGGTACCTGGTACTTGCTGACAGGCCTACACTGTTCTCCCATACCTATTAACACTGTAATGTGAAAACATTGTTAAAGCCAATTATTTTAAAAAGTGTAACCGTGGTCTTTCTTGCCGGCTCTTCTCCATAGGAAACGACAAATTGGAACTGTGCACCTAGCTTCTGATGTTTTATAAGTGCCCATGTAGGTTTATGTGGAATAAAATATTTTGATTTTGATTTTTGTCAGTCAGTGACTCCAAAAGGTTGAAACAAAAATAAAAACCCAGTGCATATTTTGCAGCATTAGTAACTGTAGAGTTATTAATGCATTAGAAAGTCTTAAAATATTTTTAGGTTTGTGACTTTGCTATTCTGTAACCAGTTCACCGTGAACACTTAGGTCAAGTGACCTGTCAGTAAGGAATTGTACACTATTAACAACTCACGTCAAGCTCACTTCACCTACGTTTACACGGTGAGATTTTTTCAGAATAGATCAGCTGTTTGTGACGATGCTGTTTGCCTCTACTGCAGTATTTCATTTTCCCAGTAGCTTTACGGAAATAGCTCTCTCCGTGGTTAATTTATTAGCCAGCTTATATGATTAACAGATCAGCAGGTTGGACCGCCCAGACTACACTGTACGTACAAACTTTCCAACTTGTAAAACATTGTAAAAACACAAAAATATTTCCTGTTGCGAACATTAATCCGCATGAAAAATAATAATTTGCCCGTCCTAGCTAAATCATTTTCCAAGGCAGTTATCAAATAAAAATACCAAGTACAAAACAAAATTGTAGGTTACTACGTAATGCCAGTCAAATACCTCATTATTCCGTCGGGAACACATTTTTCTATCAAAAGTCCTTATTTTGTGGACCGTTTTTTCATGAAAGAAAATCGGTCATTTACGTGTAAAATATAATTCAGTGTGATATTTCATTTCTTTCGACTCAAATTTCTTGAATGATGAACATGAAATTCAAGATAGATTGGATTTTTTTTTTTATAAGGTCGACTAGGCATTCCTGATAATTTCACGTGTAGTATCTACACAGATCTATTAAGAACACTGCCTTTATATGTCGACACTATTAGTTATGACGACAGACTGAGACACATACATAATCGTACACAAATAAACTCACGCCCTTTTGCCGGGGGGGTAGGCAGTAACTACAGAACGCAACCTACTACGATCCTTACACCTTTGACTTCATCTACGTTCATACATCTGTTATACAGACTGGATAAGTCGTTAAGCCACACGTCTGTGGTAATAAAACCATTATAAATGATAAATGATTTTATTTCTGTAAGTAGGTTTGTCCAAAGGAGCTTGAATTACAGCCGCACGGTCGATCCATCAGGGTAAGCTACGCTTGCCGGGGTTGATTCGTGGATGGGTGATATTTACATACATATATATTTACAAAACTCCTCCATGTCTTGGACAGCACGTTAAGCCATTGGTACCGCCTGTAATTAGTGGATCTTTGACAGTCGTTAGGGGTCATCAGAAGCCCGAAAGTCTCACAACCAGTCTTACCAAGGGATATCGTATTACCCAGTTACTGGGTTGTGGAGGTCAGATAGGCAGTCGCTCCATGTAAAATACTACTAGAAGCCGAACCCAACATAGTTGGGAAAATAGCAGATTGAATTAGGTTTGTACAAACACTTTTAAACGTCAATGAGGCCTCTCATTATATTGAAACTCTGGACTACGCTAGGCCAGCTCTAGGTCAATTACCGATACTCTGTCCTACGCTAGGCCAGCTCCAGGTCAATTACCGGTACTCTGTACTACGCTAGGCCAGCTCCAGGTCAATTACCGATATTTTGGACTACGCTAGGCCAGCTCCAGGTCAATTACCGGTACTCTGGACCATGCTAGGCCAGGTCCAGGTCAATTACCGCTACTCTGAACTATTCTAGGCCAGCTTCTGGTCAATTACCGCTACTCTGGACTACGCTAAGCCAGCTCCGCGTCAATTACTGATACTGTGGACTATACTAGTCCAGCTCCGGATAAATTACCAGTACTCTGGACTACGCTAGGCCAGCTCCAGGTCAATTACTGGTACTCTGGAATACGCTAGGCCAGCTCCAGGTCAATTAAGTGCGGCATACTGTACCTGGAAAAGTTGTTAGACAAGCCACATTTTTGTTATCTTTTGATGCTTTATTAAAAAGAACCAGATTCTTAATGATTAATTACAATCTAGCCTTTAAAACCAATAAGCAATGCTAAACTAACTTAACTTTTTACGTTTTAATTATTTTAAGACTGTATATTGTACTTTGCACAAGTCCGTTCCACTTTCTAGTTTGATTTAATAATAAAACACTTTCAAATTAGTTGTAATATGTGTGTCAATATTATATCTACACTTTTTACACTACACTAGACAAGTCACAATAATGCTGTACATAAGAGTCTGTTTCAAAATTGTATTGCGAAAGAACAAGACTAGCGAAAATATCAGAGTGTGAAAGAAATCCGTATCGTTTGGTACTTTTGTGTAAAAGCATTTTGTGCTTTACGATAGAGATCCGCCACTTTATCTTTCTATATGTGGGCTAACTGCTAGCGATAGAATTTATTGAGAACATAGGCCACTTACAGAAATCAAAGGTAAAAACTCTAGTTATTCCTTACACTGACACTGCTTTTGATTAATTAAAATTAACATAACAAAACATAACACCTGTTTTCCCCGAATCGCCTGTTTTCATCTGTTTTCTACTATCAAACTCAAAACATTTATTTCATTTAAACCATTCACAGGAACTTTAAAAAAAAAATGTATTAAAAAATTAAATAAGATACTATTGCTTTATATATACTTACCGTCAAAACTAAGTACCCAGAGCAACATTTTCATACAAACGAGGTCATTTAGAAGCCTCGGTTCTCCGTCAGGTAACGATTTGGATGAGATCTGACAGCAGCTTCCAGAGTAGGTAGGTACCTACTCTAAGCACCTAAGGCACCCAACTGATCAGACAAGCCATTTACACGAGAGCCTGTAGAGTTCTAAGTGTTCGGATTTCTATACATTTTGATGTTATTTTTGAGGTCTTATGTTTCATGAACAACTCTGGTATGAAATGTCGGTTTGATCAGTTGGGCGCCTTAGGCGCTCTAGACCTCCACAACCATACTCTAGAAAGCTGCTATCAGATGTCATCCGAATCGATACCTGACGGAGAACCAAGGCTTCGATATAACCTCGTTTGTATGAAAATGTTCCTCTGGGTACATAGTTTTGACGGTAAGTGTACATAGTATGACCACATTTAACTCGTAGATAGTTCTAGTAGCGAGCGGATTGCCAACCGGGTATAAATATGGGCTGGTACTGAGCAATTCCTAATGAAAACCCCAAATATCACTTTGACCGATACGACTTGGGGATCGAACTCCTCACAAAACAGTCTCAAATACAACTTCTAAACCAACAAAGCAGTATCAATATATATATTATATAAAGCATTAAATACATAACCTAAGCCTGTGTGGACAAATACCGCCCCACGGTTACCCGGAATAAGAAAAGGGGTAGTCGAGGTACGCGACCTTTCTGAATAAGCAGAATTACTACTAAAATAACAGTATTTATTTTATTTCCATATTTTCGTAGAACTCCTCACAGTTTTCTTTACATAGAAAAAGTTTCTACATCGACATGAAAATATAATCATTAAATCTTTTGCACCGAATTACGTGGTACAGTCATGACCAGCATTACCTGACCTTCTTACAAAGAAGAATAATGGAAAAGAGGGTTCAGGTAATGCTGGTCACCGACTGTACATAATCAACCTATAATGTTCCCACTGCTGGTAAACAGGCCTCCTCTCTTCGAGAGGTAGTGCGGATTGGTAGATGTCACTTGTTTTCGATTTTTTAGTTCTAGGACATGCCGGTTTCCTCACGATGTTTTCCTTCGCCGATGTTTTTGGGAGCAGTGATTAAAATATTTACACAAAGTAAAGCACATGTCTGGGTTCGAACCTACGACCTGCGACTCGTAAATCACGACCGTTACCACTGGGCCAGAACTGCTCTATAAAGAAAAGAAGGAAAGAAAAATATTTTATTTCGCATCCAAACTATCAATATTAAAAAAAAAACAATCAAGACTTGTGCGATGCCAAAAAGGGTCCTATCTCAGCATAATGCTGCGATATTTAAAAAATAAATACTAGTATTTTGATAGCGCCCGATGTGATGCCGCGGTCTTACTTACGGACACCTAAAGGGTAATAAAAATAACACTTACAATAAAAACAGAAAACGTAGCACAATAAATGTTAATGTTGTTGTTGTTGTTCTATGTGGTAACTCCTACACATTTAGCAAGATCAGCCAATAAAGTGTCCACTGCTGGGACACAGGCCTCCTCTTTATGAGAGAACCGCCGCGCGCCGTAATCCAGCACGCGGTGCCAGTGCGCTCAATCGCTCATTCACTCCGTTGCACCAAATTCTGGTTAACTCCTAGACATTTCCCATGTAATGTAACCTATTAACTTAGTTTCCCCGAACGCCTATTCTCGGTGTACACTTGGACCCCACATCAAATGCGAGCAACCATTAGTGTGTCAACTAACGGGTGCGCGAACAAATACAGCACGTTAGCTGTTTGCACAGTCAGTGTCACAATGTAAACGTTGTGATTCCAACCGTGGCTCGTCAAGGCTTTGACCGTGACGGTGGGCTAGGGTGCTTAGCAGTGAGTTCCGAGTACCTTGGCTTTTGCAGGATTATAACGGGATTTTGGTTAGTGCTTTAGTTGCTTGCTAGTTTTGGGACTTGCTAGCACGACTGCTGAAATTGTGTTAGCTCCGAACGCAACAATAAGCAAGTTGCAGGTTGTTTTTGGTATTGAGTGGCAAACAAAACTTGGGGTCCTCCCTGATGGTAAGTTGTCCTCGCCGCTTATAGACATATGCAATGCAAGAGACATCGTAGGTGCATTGTCCACCCTAGAGGTAAAGTTGAAATGTCAAATTAATTTTAGTCGACTTTGTAATTTATTTATTTAATTAACAATTTTTACATTCTATCGAAATATATTAATTAAAAACTAAAACTTCATGAAGAGAGACAACTTTAAAAAAATATAAAAATACGAATACTTGAGGTTTCAAAATTGCAGATTCAATTAAATGTAGGTACATTAACACCGATACAAACATGTCAAGAAAAGAAAAAACCGGCCAAGTGCGAGCTGCTGGCACTAATATACATACTGGCATACATGTTAGTCTTTTCTAACCATCTATGTAAATACAAGTAAGTACAGAAAAAACCGGCCAAGTGCGAGTCGGACTCGCGCACAAAGGGTTCCGTACCATTATCTATAAAAACGGCAAACATACATTTTAACTTTACTAAGACCATTTTCGCGTAGCTGCAACGGATAAGGTACTTCCCCTTACTGTCCCGCTGAAAGTTTTCACCCTGTATAACTAAATATTCTGTGAATATTTCAAGCGTCTACCTGTTGCCGTTATCAATATCGAGCAAAAACAAACAAAAAAATGACGTTTGTTGTATGGGAGCCCCCTTAAATATTCATTTTATTCAAATTTTTAGTATTTGTTGTTATGTTGCGGCAACAGAAAACATCATCTGTGAAAATTTCAACTGTCTAACTATCACGGTTCATGAGATACATCCTGGTGACAGACGGCAAGACAGACGGCGGAGCCTTAGTAATAGGGTTCCCGTTTTACCCTTTGGGTACGGAACCCTAAAAAGATGTCATTTAAATTTGGGTATAATTTTTAACAACAAAATTATAACAGAATACATAAATAACGATTAAAAAAAATTAAAACGTTAACAATCATAACAGTCCTCAGTCACACAAACACATCACTGAGAAACTCATCAAGTGTATTAATAGCACTTTTTCATCAGAAAACACTTCAGCTGGTTCTTAAACTGTTGTATATTATAAATGGACTTTAATTATACGGGTAGTTTATTATACATTTTAATTGACTGCTAGCTAATTATTGCTTTACCAACTCTAAGGTTCAATATATCACTTGCACGTCATAAAAAGATTGCCTCTATTTGTCTACGTGATGATTTAATAGTTTCAACCTGAGTGAAGTATAAGGTTACTGGATTTTACCAAAGTTTTGAAACCATTTACGAGGTCAATTATAATCAGAGATCGGAATAGGTAGAGCTTATTTACCTAAACTTTGAGGAAGGAAGTAATATAGAGTGGATAATACCTCCTCAAAAATCCCGGAATAATGATAATGACGTTAAAATCTCGGGATTTAAAAACCACGAATTATGTATCGGCCTTTATTTATAGTTACAAATGATTGATTTGAAGAATATATGTAATATTTTTTAGGGTTACGTACTAAAATTGTGTCAAATTCAAGTGTTTTGTTTTATGTAGGTGAAATAAAATCAAGTTGGCTGGTTTATCAAAACTTGTGTTTTGGATACAATTTTTTTGTACAGATATTTGGTTATTCGTGCCCAGGAACAGTGGCGGTTTCTATTGTTTCAAATTATCTTTTGTCACACAACTAAATATGATATGATTTTTCAAATCAATAATTAATTGTAACTATAAATAAAGTCCAATAAATATATCCCGAGATTTAAACGTCATTATAATTATTCCGGGATGATATAGGAGGTATTATTATTCACTCTGTTACTTCCTTCCTCGAATTTAGGTAAATAAGCTCTTCCTATTCCGATCTCTGATTATAATACTCTTCAAACTTGAACCCAAGAAAAGGTGCTTAATTAACGCGGCAGCTATAGGTAATAATAAATTTATTTATTTTATCTCACAATGGTTTTGTAGCACTTAACAGTTTTGAACTATAAAAATTCACATTGTGGTGCCTGAAGTAGGTTTATGAAAAAACCTGTATGACGCAGGATTTATTAAATTACATTTCAAAATATGTGAGTGTTCTATGTACCCCTTTGCGGAATACATAAGCGTGATTTTAGGTTGTTTAGGACACTTGCTTAGGTATAGATATATACCAGTAAACCGCAGTAAAACGACAACACCGGTATTGCTTACAGACTGTCCACAAACAACCCTTGTTTACGTAAATGTAATCCAACTACTGCGATTTCGATCGACGGCGAACAACACGATGCTGCAAACTACATAGCTATACATCGAAAAGTTTCTAGCGGACATAGAAAGTTGGTATTATAGTGAGCCAGCAACTGATTGTGAAGTAGATTGAATTGTTTATGATAGTTTTATATTGTTTGTTGATGTTTTAGGAATGTTTATGAAAGTCTTCGCTTTGAAATCTGAAGCCTTGCTGCACTATTTGATACTTATGTAATTAGAGAGAGGTTCAAAATATAATTTACTGATTGAGCAAATTAAGATAAATGTTTCAGAATCAGAACTTTATTTGCTATGAATGTAGGTACAGGTATAAGATGTTGTACATAAACTAATGAGATCGGCTACAGTCTACCTTACGGCGTGCAAATTATTACATAAATTAAAATATTAATACAAACAGAACAATGTCAACAAAACAAAACAGAAATTAAAAAAAATAAAGTCAGGGACATAATGATGTCTTACATGGTCAAATTTGCGAATAATTCTAACAATCATAATCTGGACAAACTCATATTAAAACATATTAAAAAAAAAAAACAAAAAATGCAAAGAACAAAATATATTACTTAATTTTGTCCTTTTAGGTCGCAAAAGTCGAAAAAATTAACAGAAGCCATTTCCTGCAATTCCAGAACCACTCAAATTTCCATAAATTTTAATTTACAAATTACTAAAACAAATGAGAGACTGAACTAAGTGAATGAATTCGAATAACTGAAAGAATAAAGGTGCTTCTGGTTTTAAGAATTAAATAAGGACAATAAAGAGACCAACCTTCTCGGAAAAATACTTCTTAATATACATAATTTAATTTTTGTGACGATCAATAAATAGGTAGGTATGTACAACAAAACAAACTCTTATCGGAAGTCAAAGATTGCTTTATAATTTACTTTTATAATAAAATGCTATGGTCCTTACATACTCCTTTTGCTTCGTGTACGTTCATACGTCTGGTCACACAAGCACACCGGTTGCGAGTTATACGCACCTGACCTTTCTAAAGAACATCACCAATTAGGTCACTATATGTCCCCATAGATAGGATAGGGCATCCCCCTCCCAGCGTTTCCACTCACTTCTGCCTTGTAAACACCTTTTGTTAGTCGCCTTTAAATTCATCCTCTCAACATGACCATTAGCAGTAAGTATTCCTTCATAACAATCAAAAGAATTATTAATAATAATATTTGTTAAGGCAAACCTATAGAATATACTTTTATTCTCTGAAAACGGTCAAAAGCTGTCAGTGTCATCATTCTTACAATACGATTTACATTGTACTGATTGCGTTCAGTTTCATTGGTAAAATTCGCCCTAAGTAAATATTAAGTGCAAAACGAGTATTTCCAATTTATTTTAAAATCGGTAGAATTGACCGTACGTGTACTCGCGCGCGTTTTTCTATGTCCACACTTGTGTAAATCCGCTTACTTTGAAACAACTGAATTTACTCTCAAATTTTGTGCAGCCATTTGAATGAGATTCAGAGTGAACTTTCAAAATCATAACGAATATTAGAAACTTTAGTTACACAACACTAACAATGAATCAACTATTTACTAACACTAAACTATCTTTGATCTCACTCAAATATGATTACGTAACTAAACAGCAGTTTGGTTTGTTTAGAGTAAATACCGAAAGTTTCGCAAATCAGTAGCAACAGCCTCCAGCGATAATTAAGGTGAGTCAGTTGCAAATAGCCGCCAAACATTACCAGTTTACTGTAAATATTTTGAATTTCTGCTAACTCTGTAAGTCAACAACAGTTTAACCACAAATTACTGAAAGGCAATTTAATCATAATGGTCACGTCCACAAATTGGAAATTGCTATTTTGGATATTAAGGTCCACCTGCACCACAAATCGCTAACACATTTAATGCGGTCGCCAGACAGACACATTATGAACAAAGACTGAAAGACTTTGCTGACACATTTGAACACATGTTTACTTCGCATTTATTCTCCTTTCCATTATCTTCATCAATTTTTCCATCCCTTGTAAACTGAAACTCAAAATATACAAACTCACTTACTCGCTCCACCCTCTTTTAAATGATTTTCATATCGCACACCGATATATCATCTTCTTTTTCAAATACCATGACCTTCGTCTTATTCACATTTATATTCATCCCTTTCATCGTATATGCTTCATCCATCACAGTCACCATGTCTTACAGCTGCTCTGCTGACGATGCAAGTAGAACTTGATCGTCTGCGTAGAGAAGGCATTTGACAGGCCACTCATTCATTCTAAACCGCACTCACACTCTTTAAAATTTATTAGACAACTATCCATGTACAAGTTAAACAGCCACGGTGACGCTACACAACCCTGTCTAACACCCTTTGAGATGCAGAACCAATTTGTGTATGCCCAATTTATCCTAACACAAGCACTGGAATCCTTGTATATAAATATTTCAGTGCCCGTACCAAGCGCCAATCCACACCATACACTGATAGTGTCTACCACAGTTCTTCACACACTGTCATAGGCCTTCTCCAAGTCAACGAAAGCAGAGTATACTTTCTTGTGCTTTGCCAGATGTTTTTCGGCTATGCACCTTAAGGAGAAGATCTGATCCATACAGCCCATTCCCTGTCTAAATCCTGGTTACACATCTTATATTTTCTCATCTGTCACTCTATTGATTAAAACCTTAGCATACAGTTTGCCGACAAAAGACTAATGCCGCAGTAATTTTTACACTCCTGCTGAGAGCATTTTCCCTTTTAAAGTGGCACAATTACAGCCTACATTAATTACAATTACCATTTTATTTCGTTCATATTAATAGACTAAAACCAAAGTTGGACTAACAATTATTTTCAGTTTAAATTAACAAAATCAAACGCTGTTGTAAAGTATATTACGAATACAATATGAATTCACGTTTCTATTAACATAAATCACGTGTCACAGTCACGTGAGCGAAGCCGGGTACAGCTATTATAATTTAGGTAAATTAATTCTTAAGGACGTTTGAACTTTAGTTATGCAATAGAAATGCTTCGAAAGCAAATTAACTGAATAATTTGAATTAAATCATGGGTTTGATTGTATAACTGAATGTTTTAATAATGTGCTTTCATAATATCATTCAACCTATGATTTGACTTTTATGTAACCTTTAAATTCTCAATTCATTCTTCCCTTATTTTTAAAATAGATATAAAATATACGGTTACGGATGTCTTACATGTCAACGATAGTCTGGCTGTTCTTTCAAAATGGTTCGCAGCTAATAACCTTTCACTTAATGCGAACAAAACAAAATGTTATATGTTCTCATTACCAAATGAACCCCAAGTGGGTCTAAATTTTAAAACTTGATGGCATGAAACTAGATGCTATTACGGAAACTGTATTTCTAGGAATTACTCTAGATTTGAAATTACAATGGGGTGCCCACATTTTGCTCTTTCAGGTAGATTAAGTTCAGCTGCATATGCAGTAAGAAAAATAAGGCAGTTAACCTGTTATAGCCACAGCTACGGTAGTGTACTTTGCTTTTTTCCACAGTATTATGTCAGGCATTCTGCTGTGGGGATCGGTTGCTGACGTAGATTCAATTTTAATTTTACAAAAGAGGGCAATCTGCGCGATCTATGGAATGGGTCCTCGTGCGTCCCTTAGAAACAAATTGATGTAACAACTCTGCCTTCCCTTTATATCTTAGAAAGTATTTTATATGTTCGCAAAAACTTAGGACTTTTCAAAATTAGAAGCGATTTCCATATTATAAATACACGTAGTAACCATGAAATTGTAATACCCAAATTTAGATTACCTAACGAAAACAATCAAGTCATTTCATATAAACAGTATCCGCTTCTATAACAAGTTGCCAAAGTCGGAAAAACTTAGCGATGGAAAGTTCAAAACCCTCATCAAATGTGTCCTAATCAAAAAAGAATATTATAAAATTAAGGACTACGTTGAAGACAAGGAAGTTTGGCAATAATTCCTTCTGCACATGTGGCATACCTGGTACTTCATTAACGGCAAAACTATATAAATGTCTATTAACTGCTCCCAAATAACGATGTTTATTTTTATTTTACTTTCTGGACATAATCTTTTCATTATTTGACATTATATACCTACAATTTTAATTTCAGCAAGGGTTTTAGTTAAAGATTTTTTACATTTTATGAATGTTAAAACGTCAACGTAACGGCTTAATATACTTTAGATTTGTGGACCATTTTCTATTTTGTTAAGTACCTGGTACTTGTTGAAGGGCCTACACAGTCCTCCCCTATTAACACTGTAATTTGAAAACACTGTAAAAGCCAATTATTTTTAAAAGAGTGACCGTGGAGTTTCTTGCTGGCTCTTATCCGTATGAAACAACCATTTGGAACCATGCACCTAGCTTCTGACATTACCCCATGTAGGTTTATGTGAAATATCTAATAATTAAGTTATTTTTCATTGCTTAGTTTTTAA
Organism: Tiliacea citrago; assembly: GCA_963921375.1. Classification (NCBI taxonomy): domain Eukaryota; kingdom Metazoa; phylum Arthropoda; class Insecta; order Lepidoptera; family Noctuidae; genus Tiliacea; species Tiliacea citrago. The sequence continues at coordinate 20,553,334 of OY992797.1, read as the reverse complement.
TTCGTTTTACCTATTATGGTATAGTAATTTTATTCTAGGTGCATCGTCTTCACATATAATCATATAATTAATGTAATCAAACAAAATATTGTGGAACATTTTTAAAAGAGTACCGGTGGAGTTTCTTGCCCATTCTTCTCCATACGAAACTACCTTTTGGAAGGGGCAACTAGAATCAATTCTATTTTTTTTGTAAATTTTGACGTTCAAAAGTGCCTCTTATGTGCCTATTTGAAATAAATGGTTTGACTTTGACTTGACTTTGACTTTGAATAAAATATTTTGATTTTATGAAAATCGTACAAAATCAAAAGTCATGTATTCAAACTAGGCTGCGAATCAGCACTTTTCGAACGTCAAAATGATATATAATATGACAGTCCCTCCAAAAAACGCCTGCCCTTCACCTATTCCTAGTGCTTTAGCTGGGTAGAAGAAGTGGCGCAACAAACTCCCCAGGCAGCACAGCTGTCTGTTCAGTTAGAAAAACTTGATTCTATACAATAGTGTGTAAAATATTTTAGTACATGCAACACAAAACATTAAATTAAATTATTTATCTTATGTTAGCTAGGCACTAGCCTCGACACAAAAAAAATCGTCGAAAACTATACTCATGCAGGATTAATAAATAAATAAAAAACGTAAACAGAAAGTACCTAAATAAAAGCCTCCAGGCATAATGGGCATGCCCGCTTACTTAAAGCTATAGCTGTAACTCGAAATCACTAATGATAAACTAGCACCATCAAAGTAAAATAAATAATATTAATAAAAAAAATAACATTTAATTATTATTAACAATAACCAAACCATGGTCAGCAAGACGACCAGTCACCACAAGCAGCACCCGTTCACGTTTCGTTCGCCATATTTGAGGAAAGGAGGGAACCCGATTACCGACGCTATCGCAAGCAGTGAGATCTAAGGGAGCATGACGAAGTTGCTGCCGATTGCTGCCGGTTGTAGGAACAATGACGTCACGTGCTACGAAACAATGTTTTGGTTTTCATACGTACGGTTTGAACGTCTGCAGTGAGTATTATTGAAAAACCTTCTGAAATTTAAGGAATAAATACACAAGGATTGTTCACGTATTAATCCATACTTTAATATTATAAATTCGCAAGTAACTTTGTCGGTCAGTCTGTCGGTCTGTATACTTTTCACGCCTTTCACAGCTGAACGGATTTCAATGAAATTTGGCATACAGATAGATCATGACCTGGGTTAGGACATAAGATAATTTTTATCCCCGTAGTATGTTCCCGTGGAATAATTTCCGACCTAAACACGGTTGAAACCGCTGGCAAAAGATAGTATAAAATATAACATATTCTGCAGTCAATTATACTACTTATAATTGAATATACTCTCTCTCGTACCGAATGTATTCTGCTGGGAGCAAAACTCGATTGAAAGCGCTGAGTCAGTCAGTAACAGGTTCAATTACGCAAGTTAAGTTTGACACTCAGTTGCAAGTTGCCTGCCTTTAGGCAGATAACCCAGTAGAGTATGAATTCTGCAAGATATGCTTATAATAATACAATATTATCAGCCTGTAACTGGCTCACTGCAGGGCAAAGACCCAATTAAAACACTCTACGGTAATTTTCCGTGTTATAGCTATTTCATACAACAGTCAACAAATGACAGAGTGATTTTTGAATAGGTATACGGACAATTAAGATGGTACCGTAAAACCTATATAAAGGTCTCAACTTTAGTCCAGATTCTTCAAACTCTTCAAACAAAATCGCATTTTCTGACAAGGTGACATCTAAGTCACAAGTAGATGTCACCAGTTGTATTTTCTGACAAGGTGACATTTATTATTTCAGTGCCAACTGAAATAATAAAGTAGATGTCACCACTTGTATTTTCTGACAAGGTGACATTTATTATTTCAGTACCAACTTAAATAATAAAGTAAATGTCACCAGTTGTATTTTCTGACAAGGTGACATTTATTATTTCAGTGCCAACTGAAATAATAAAGTAGATGTCACCAGTTGTATTTTCTGACAAGGTGACATTTATTATTTCAGTGCCAACTGAAATAATAAAGTAGATGTCACCACTTGTATTTTCTGACAAGGTGACATTTATTATTTCAGTACCAACTTAAATAATAAAGTAAATGTCACCAGTTGTATTTTCTGACAAGGTGACATTTATTATTTCAGTGCCAACTGAAATAATAAAGTAGATGTCACCAGTTGTATTTTCTGACAAGGTGACATTTATTATTTCAGTACCAACTGAAATAATAAAGTAGATGTCACCAGTTGTATTTTCTGACAAGGTGACATTTATTATTTCAGTACCAACTGAAATAATAAAGTAGATGTCACCAGTTGTATTTTCTGACAAGGTGACATTTATTATTTCAGTGCCAACTGAAATAATAAAGTAGATGTCACCACTTGTATTTTCTGACAAGGTGACATTTATTATTTCAGTACCAACTGAAATAATAAATTAGATGTCACCACTTGTATTTTCTGACAAGGTGACATTTATTATTTCAGTACCAACTGAAATAATAAAGTAGATGTCACCACTTGTATTTTCTGGCAAGGTGACATTTATTATTTCAGTACCAACTGAAATAATAAAGTAGATGTCACCACTTGTATTTCAAAGGTGACATTTATTATTTCAGTACCAACTGAAATAATAAAGTAGATGTCACCAGTTGTATTTTCTGACAAGGTGTCATTTATTATTTCAGTACCAACTGAAATAATAAAGTAGATGTCACCAGTTGTATTTTCTGACAAGGTGTCATTTATTATTTCAGTACCAACTGAAATAATAAAGTAGACGTCACCAGTTGTATTTTCTGACAAGGTGACATTTATTATTTCAGTACCAACTGAAATAATAAAGTAGATGTCACCACTTGTCAGAAAACAGCGAGTTTATTTGAATAGTAAGCTGGACTAAATTCACATACACACATTCACAGGTTTTATGGTAGTCAATTTGATAAAAAAAATATTTCCCAGACTTTACCTTACATAATTATTGTTAGCCGAACTCAGCTTGTAACAACTTTATTTATGTTTGCAAATTACCATTTTATTCAATTATTGCAAAAATATTATTATGGTTTCGAATGTATTAATTGAGCCTTTACGAAGAAATGGCAACAAAACGTTACCAAATTAAATTCTGCTCATAAATCAACATTCAACGATAAAACATGGAAACTATATGGTTGACTAGTTAACGTAAATATATAGGATTTATATAAGTTAATGTACCATATGTTAAATTACACAACAATATAATTATGCGCTCATTAAAATAATTCAATTTATTCGGAATTAAGTGCCAGTTGACTTTTTTAATTAAAATATAAAGTTACAAACTAGGGTGCCGTGTTTCGTTTTGTAACAACCGACTGTTTGCCGTCGATCTGCATCTCATTTAATCTATGAAAGTAATATTATTATACAAAAGTGGGAATGGAACGTTATGACAGGACAGTGAAACGAGACGTGAAGATGGATGACAGATGTGAAGCATAAACGAGTGACAGAGATAATTGAACGAAATAGTCAAGGAGTGAAAGAGATAGTGAATGAATGTTTAAAACATAGAATAAGTAGAAAGGAGATGGGGAAGGAAAAAGTGTAAGACGTTATATGTGAAGATACATTATTATGAGTATATTAATTAAGAACCAATCAGCAGTTTTATTGAAGTATTTATAAATAACATTATTTTTAGTATATGCGAAACCTAATATAGTTTGTTCAGAATAAGGAACTGAATCCATTTCAATAATTTTTACACCATGTTAAATAATATTTTGTCCCAAAAATATTTAAGTGTGATGGAAAAAATATTATCACCATGTAATTACTTACAATACTATCACCGTACGGTTAGGTACCTACTGCCAAATTATTATCAATGAGCGCAGGACGACCCTGGAGGCGAGGGGGCGCCGTTAGCATGTTTTTGTACGGACAACCCGGTAACATAACAACCTTATAACTTTGTGATTTTTCATGGCACAGTTTTGAAATTTTGTACATACATTCTTTACGTAAAAATACTAGACACGTGTTTCGGGTTTCGCATATACTAAAACTAATATTGTATATATATACTTATACATTGTCAGGGACAGCCCTCCGCAGCCTGATGGGGTGAATTCCGTATATCATACTAAGATGAACCTGTAGTAGGTTCATCTTTGAGCTTTGGAATGGGCAACTAGCTTCATCTCTCTGGCTGACCGACCCCTTGACAATTCAAAAGTGCCTGTAATTGGTTTATTTGAAATAAATGCTTAGAGTTTGAGTTTGATGACCGGTACATGAAATTATTTCAGGAACGTTATGGGAATCCAATATAAATCTGATTTGTTTTATTACCTCACATGCTGTGTATCGTTACCGTGGCAAAACGCACGCATTGAATGGCAGCGCAGCGACCCTTCGGCCGTCTTCCCCATCACGGGTCAATTCGTCAATTCTCTGACGGCAAGCGCGTTCGTGCCACGTGATTTATTACGTCACATTGAAACGAGCGAGAGTGAGCAATTGAGCAGATAGCCGCGTGACGTACAAAAAAACATGTGTCACAACACATTCACCCTACCATAAAATCGCTCCAGTCGTGCCTACAAGATACGGCTCAAAGTGGCCTCCACCGAGGCGTTCGCACACATTGGCACGGCGTAGGGTCTCCGCGTGTAAGCGGGTCATCAAGTTGGGATCTTTGATGCAGCTGTATTGCAGCAGCTGGATCATGTTCATGATGCAGTCTCGCATTGCCTGCTCACTTGCACATGCACTAACAAACTCTTTTTCCTTTATGTAGCCCCACAAAAAGAAGTCTTAAGGTGTTAGGTCTGGCAATCGTGCTGGCCACGGTTGCAGTCTAAATCTGCCAAGCCAGCGATGCAGAAAGGTGGCGTCAAATGGAAGCACACTGGGGGCGTTTTGTACGGAGGAGCACCGTCGTGTCGGAACCAGATTATCAGCAAATGCGCAAGCGGTGCATCATCCAAGGCTTCCTGTTCCAAGTCCAGCTCGTCATGGAGGATTTCTAGCTCTGTTTCCAGGTCATCGCGGAGGAAATCGAGATAGCGCGGTCCGTTCATGCGCGCGGGAAGAAATACAGGCTCCAGGATTTTATCGCCATAAATTCCTGCTCAGACGTTTACCGACCAACTCGTTTGATGCCCGGACTCCTGGATCTCGAAGGTGTTAGTATGCGACCAGTAATGAGCATTTCGACGATTCCACAAACTATTCCGTGTAAAAGACTCGTCGGTGCATATCACATGGGATTAAATGAATATGTCGATACTGTTCAGCCCGCAACCATCAGCTGTTCGCTAATCGATGACCACGATCACGAGGTAATAGGGCTTGGACATTGTGTATCACGTATGGACGTCGTCGATCCCTTCGCAGCGTTTTGTGCACGGACCAGTGTGAGACGCGGACTCTATGATTCCGCCGCAATCATCGAGCTGGAGTGCGTGTGCCTAGGCGTGGTGTTTTGTTCAGGGTGTTGTTGGGGCTGCCCCGGCACTGCACAGTGGTTCCGCGCCCTAAGAGAGGCGGTCATAGGGTTTCGCGAAGGTAATGACTGTCGTTATCAATACTAAATATTATCATTATGCTTTTTTGTAATACTTCATGTTATAATAAAATGAAAAAACCGAATTAATGTTAAAAAACTTATTTTATTAGAATAAATAATGCATTTATTCTACTTGACGAAATACTTACTAAAATACAATAAAGGAATTCGAACTTAATAACTAATAAACTTAAATATATACATTTTTATAATAAAAATAATGTAAATACCTAATTATTACCTAACTACAAATACAGAAATGGACAAAAAATATATTATTTACATGTTAATAGTTACATAATAGGGGCTGTATCTAAAATAATGTAAATCTAGTGTTTATTATATAACTATATACATTTTATTCTATACCGACAACAAATTCAACACCTCTTTAGATAGAATAGACTTCTTCTTCCGTGGTAACCTTCTCAAACCAGAAATATAAGGATCCGAATTAAGAAGAAGTCTATGTATCAAGTCGGTGTTTGGGACATTTTCCTCGTGTTGTCACGCCTAAACTGTTTAACTAACTTATTGCAAGATTCGGCGGCCTCTTCCGAAAGCTCACCTATTGACAATAATGCGTGGTCAATTACTTCGGAACCATGAATGAGGACCTTATGTACAGACGAGGGCAGGTTGTACCATGGATAGGTAGCAACAAGCTTACGTGCTGTGTCTAGAGCATACTCTTTAAAAGCCACGTTATTAATTTTGTATCCCGACGAAAGACACTGCAGCAGATTATGACATCTGTCAATAAGGTCTTTGTCTAATCCAGTAATTTCCGCTGAAATAGCTGAATTAGAAAAAAACCTTCTGGCAGTGTTAGACCAAGTCGTTGCCTAAACTGTTGCTGGACATGTTGTTTTTTATCGTCTGAAGAACGCGCCTGCCATTTTTTGAAATCTAATCTATATAGGTAACCTGAATAAAATATTCAAAGAATCGGATATGCGAGTGAAGAGGAGATAGTCCAAATTGATATTTACTACTGTCTACAGTTTTGCTACATGATTTATCTATATCATTCATGTCTTTTGGAGTTAAACCACAAATATAGCACCTACTACAAGATGTATCACTCAGAGCACTGCACACTTTACCATCAACCATGGTTAATTGTAAAGAATGCCGCACCTTTATTTCACATCCATTGTGAGTGAAAGATGATGGCTGTAAACTGTCAATTTTAGTCTTGAAATAAGCTTCTTCTTGCACGGAAAGGTCTTTCGATTCTTTGGCAAATTGGAATCGAATAGGCCTACAATACTTGGTGGAGGAAGGGCGCGGGTTTTTCCAAACTATTTGGTCTGGGTTGGAAGTATTTGACTTACAAACTAATTGGAGAGGACAATATGAAGTAAGACGCATACTGCCATCATCCTCGATACCAGAATCACCAAAACACTGTTTATATTCGCTGTGCCCCGTACTCCCATCGAAACACCATTTTCCAATTAAAACAAATTCTTTATTAAGGTCAATATTATTTAAAACGTGTTTTTGGGATTCTAGTATCCGGCATGCAGTATGGTCTAACAATGATTGTAATTCTACTTCAGCCGATGATTCCGTGATAAACTCTTGCGATGGATAACACCGCTTCTTAGCTTGTAACACTTTTAGATAAGATGGTAATGCATTCGGTGATTTTGCATTAATGAACTCTTTCATCATAAGATACTGATGTTTAGTCAGTTTAGTCTCAGTTATGAGGGACAAGACTTCATCAGTTGCAAATTTAAAGAAGCGTAAGCGGCGTCAGATCGACTTGAATCATCCAACAAATAATTGATCGCGGAACTGTCTACTTTACTTAACTCTGCAAGCCTGCGGCGTTTTGATCTCTTGCTACACTCTTCGAAGTCCTTCCTGTGCTGATGCTGTTGAGTGCTCGTCGAAGCCTCTGCTGCTGGCCGTTGAGTGTCGTGGCTCCCTGCTGTTGCACAATTTGACAGAACGCAAACTTCAATTTCGTTCAGCCAGTCTCCGTACTTAGATACCATGCGAGATTGATTGCGAGAGACTTGCTTCCAAATAGCTACAAATCTAGTACAAAGATTAGCAACTCTTTTTTCTAAGTCATCAGCAACCAAATTCTCAACGTCAGGCAGTAACTGTATCAGGGCTTGAAAAACTCGACGCCACCGTTGCAGTTCGGAATTGCTGTCCTTCATAGACAGCCAAGTATCTAGTACAAGCATTCTTTTAAAAGAACACTCAATACTAGTACCTAAAACAAAACAACAAACAGTTAAATGCGGATCAAAAACAATACATATTTCGTAGCAAGTGCTACGCGCCCAGCCGCTCGGCGTAGACCCTGGCTGCACCTTACAGATGCAGCATGCCGCAAGTACTTTTTTTAAAATTCTTTTTAATTTTAAGCGACATTTTTATACCTAATTCAATGGCACAAGTAGATACAAACATAAGTAAAAGCTTCAATATAAAAAAAATACAGAAATAAATACGCAAGAAATGCTGCGGCGTAGCACTCTATTTAAAAAAAAATGGTGTATTAAAAATGCAAAATAGTAAAGTAAATTAATAATACATACCTGTAACTTGAATGTCCATTGCAAAATAACAGGTCACAAACAAGTTCGATCTTGAAAACACGCGTCGCGTCTTAGGGTAATTAGCGCTTGGTGATAACACGGTTGATGACTAATTACATGTGTTTACTTCCGATGCCAAAAAAGGAATGTTGCGAACAATAGATTGCAAAACCTTTTATACCCTCAGGTAGTATGACAACTAGTGGGTAACTGAACCAGATATAATGGCTTAGCTCAGTCATTGCCATTGGAAGCCTATGACCTACTAACGGGACCACTGTGCACTGCAGCGCGTCGGGGATGTTCGCCGGTGCCCGTGTCGACGGTTTCGACACGATGATGCGGAAGCGGTGCACATCTCTGGGGCGCAGGCTGCGGACCACAACCAACACCATCCTGAGCGTATTTGCAAACAGGTTTGATTGTCAGTACATTAACCATTGTTATATGATTAATGTAATGACAAACAAACAAATGACTCAGAGATAGACGTAGGTATAGTTAATCGTTTTATTTATTTTATTTTATTGTATTTTACGATTTTAATTTAATTTTATAATCCTGTTTTGATTTTATTAATATTGATTTTTTATATTGATGTTATAATTATAATTATGATCCTGAATGGGTTGAAATAAATGAATTTGAATTTGAATTTTGATGGACCAATTCAGTTTCACCACGAAGTGGTATTTTGGCTCCTTTCTGATTGGGAACTATGGACTGGTTTTCTAGCACACGTTGATAGGCATTGGTAATTATCCGAAAGTCTGATGGATGCCGACGGTCAGGATACCTATCAATGTAAATTCTTAGTGGTTATCTAGCATTTCCTCGAGCTTTGCCGTAGCACATAATGTTTTCTCCATACTCACGAGCACTAAATGTTGCCATTTCTCACATACAACAACACCACAACAAAAAATAAATACAAAAACGTACGTAACAAAGACATGAGACGTAACTTCACAATGCGACTGCGCAAGCAATCCGTAACGTGTACGCACCGACATGCGCTTGTGGCACAACAGCGATACAAACTAACTGCTGTTAATAGGTTATACGGGCTGGTGTCCGCAACTTCACGTCAATATGCGCGTATTTTGCGTACGGGTGGGAAAATCGATTATTCGATCCATCCCAGCTCCTTAAAGGGCCAGCAACGCCTTGGTGTTACTGACAATCTCACAGAGGGTACCAACTTCTGTTGCCAACTACATGAATTTTTTTGCACAAAATCCAATTTCGTGCAAACATTTTGTATAAAAAATACCACAAAAATTTTAAGCTTGACTCAATGAACTAAAAAGTTATCCGTTATTTTTTGTGGAGACGATTAATTTGTCAATTTAATTCAAAAAATTAGGAGTAGTGAAAACCGAGGCTGATAGAAGGCTGGGTTTCCATTCCATTGGGCTTGGGTTCGATTCCCGAGACGACTATCAATCGGTAGCTGTCGTAAAACCATGTAAAAGTCCCTTGGGTGGCTTGGAAACTATCACGTGATCGCTCGTAAAGAAGAATTACTTAACAAGTACACACAGTGTCAGTATGTGCTAACCCCTCAAGTTTTAAAATGTTACACTGCTACAACATTGAATTCGTTACGAATAATCTAAACAAAGATAAATCATTGTTTCTACTTGGATTTGAACCATCGCATTATCGAACGTTGCTATACTCATACCGGCAGTGTGACGAACGAGCCAGCGAGCCGATATGAATTGCGATGGAATTGTTATATACTACCGTCCGAGTCACTATATCTTTAGGTCTCTGTCTAATCTATAGATTTCATAATTTGAGGGTCACTTACCTACGTTTTCTTTATAAAATTAATTCATTCCCTCTACTATTTCGTAGTCATTTACTCTTCGTCGTTTTAAGTGAACGTATACATCAAACGATGTAGTTTTTAACTTGAGGGGATGAATTAATTAAAATAAAAAGAATATAGGTATTTATTATGTAAAATGATTTCTATTTTTTTATCGTTTGCGTTAAAACGATGTCATTGGTATAGGGACCCGTTTGTGTGACAACTGATAACTGATATCTGTAAATTATCAAATCAAATTGTAAATCATAAATCTTTGTAGTAAAATATGATCAAATTTTTGTTATTATATGACCATAAATATCGTAAAAATATTATTAAATGATTATGAAAATATTTTATTTTTCTTGACGTTTACATTGTTTATAAATATTATTAAAACAAAATAGAAAAATATTATATATAAAAAAAAAAATAATGCATGACAAAAAGCAGAATTTGTGCTTTCATGTGTAGGATTTGAACTACTATCATATGCACGGTAAGCGGTCTGGAAACCTACGCTCTAATGAGACGTTGAATAGCTCTACCTTAATTTTAATCCTATTATTGCTTGTAATAAAAGAATTAACGTATTATTGAAAAAAACAATATTAAAAACCAGATTAAAAAAAAAAATACTAACTTAAATTTATTTATTCACTAAGACAATACATTAATTATAATGATTTTTTTTTGTAAAATTAAAAACCAAAAGCACTTCTCTTTTGGGGGTAATCACATCATGGTGCTGTGTGTACGTGCGTAACGTGGTTCTAACATTTTCGTTCACAAATTGAGGTCTAATATGTTGGAAATACTGTGCAATTCGGCAAACGCCGACCGTCCGACCGAAAAAGACATAGCTCACAAATCGAAGCGTCTTTTACTGGTTGGGTGGGGTAGTAAGCGGTAAGTTCGATGAACTCTGTAGCTAGGCAGAAAGTGAACAGCTAATTTCATGCATCGTTCGTTAGAGGATTTCAACATCCATTGCAGGTTTTTTTATTTTAGCTGTTTTATTTACATAAGGGAGTAAAAACTCCCTATCACCAAAGCAAAGAAAAAAGATTTAAAAATGGAGTGCTGCGTACAGAGAATGTACTTTTACATTGAAATAAAGGAATAGTAACTAAAAAATCGATGAAAAAATGGGTGGAATACAATTCAAAATAGGTAGTTGAATGCACCCTGTTAGTTTGCGGAGGGCTGTCCCTTACACCCTGTATACAGGGTGGATTTTTGAGATGGGGCAGTAAGGGCAGCTACCCTAACCGTTCTATCTACAGGAAAACGATCTTAAGAGACTGTCCTTAACTTTTTGAGAAATTTTGATGTGCATTCACAAATTTAAAAAAAAATATAAGTCAGCAAGAAGATGGGCAATTTTCACAAAAAAATTGTTTTATGCCAATCGATCCTCTTTGTTATAAGGATCAAAAGCCTCTATTGGACCAATTGAGGTTTGAGTACTAGAAAAGTCATAAATTGAAAAAAACTTTTCCCATACATTTCGTAGGAAATGAGACTCGAACTTACATTTTTTACCATCGATAAACTGGCCGCTACAAATAAGGCTGATCGAAAAACAAATAAAAAACTATAACTTCTACTTTGGGTATTATTTCACCTTAAAATTAAAAACTTGAAACTTTACATTTGGACTCACCTAGAAATTTTACGTCCAACTCCAAGTTATGAGGTGTTCAGAATGGTAGCCGTTTTGACGTAGGCATAGGTTTATTCTCTTTACTACAGAGTGGGTAGCAGCAGATAATGTGCTAGGATTATTTCCATAGAGAATCTTGGTAAGTAAATCTTTGAGTTCCGGAACACTGTTGTATTTCTTTTTATAAAGTTCAATTTTTAAATAGCGCCACATAAAAAAGTGTAGAGGCGTGAGATCAGTACCCTAAGTGTAATTTTTATTTTCACCCTTATAGTCTTAGCATTATGATTTATCGGTCAAATTTTAACGCAAACGAAATAGTTACGTTTACTCTCTTGCAAACTTACACTTGGGGTACAGGACTACGAGGTGGTCACGTTAAAGGACCATAATTATGTTTGTAACCACTGCCTTGCGAATTGCCGGAATTCAATTGATGCGACAGATCAAAATTTCTCAAAAGATAAGGACAGTCTCTTAAGATCGTTTTCCTGTAGCTATAACGGTTGAGGTAGCTGCCCTTACTGCCCCATCTCAAAAATCCACCCTGTATAGTCCTCCTTATCGATTTTGATAATAGAAATCAATTCAGTACTCATCCCTTAGATGGCTCGCTAGACCGAATTTAGTTTTGAACACCCGGTTGCAATTGTATCAATATTATACTGGGGTGGTTTTTAGTGAGTAAAGAGTCTTACAGACCCCTCCGTGGACATCCATGAGGATTTTCCACCACGGAAACAATAAAAAAAAAAATCATTTGCCTAGCCTTTTCCTAACTATGTTGGGGCGGCTTCCAGTCCGGATACAGCCGGATACAGCCAGTATTTTACATGGAGCGACTGCCTATCTGACCTCCACAACCCAGTTACTGGGTAACACGATACCCCTTGGTAAGACTGGTTGTCAGACTTTCGGGCTCCTGACTACCCGTAACGACTGTCAAAGATCTACAAAAACAGCCGGAACCAACTCCTTAACTTGCTTTCCGAGGCACAGAAGGGTCTTGGTGTGTAAAGATGTGGCCATCCATGGACCAACCGTGGCAAGCGTGGCTTACCTGATCGATCGACTCCACTGTTCCACTGCTGGCTGGTCCACTGTTATTACCTAGCCACAAGCCCCTTTATTATTACCTAGCCACAAGTCCCACTGTTATTACTTAGCCACAAGCCCCTCTGTTATTGCCTAGCCACAAGCCCACCTGTTATTACCTAGCCACAAGCCCCTCTGTTATTACCTAGCCACAAGCCCCTCTGTTATTGCCTAGCCACAAGCCCACCTGTTATTACCTAGCCACAAGCCCCTCTGTTATTACCTAGCCACAACCCCTCTGTTATTAGCTAGCCACAAGCCCCTCTGTTATTACCTAGCCACAAACCCCTCTTAGGGTTACCTTAACGCTTCCCCCTTAATTCGTACATAACTGTTATTATCAGGTTGCATTGGCGTGTTAATCTCCCTTTATTATAAGAAAATTGTTTAATAAGAACATTTTAAGTGATTAGTGTCATTGTTGATGTTAATTACTACGTTTTGTTTAGTTTTCACCCGCTTTAGAGTTTTGTATGCGGGTTTGAGAGTAAATTGGTGGAAATAATGGTTTGTTTGATGTTAAGCGGGTATCGGAGGATTTTATTTGAGTTTCGGTAAATTAGGTGGGCTGTATTTATGTATTTTGTAATAGTTTTTGGAAAAAGGCTAGGTGAATGTTACTGTATATTTTATTTAACCCTTCGGGGAATGCAGGCGTGATGTTGTATTACTTAATAAAATTTTAAACAAAATCTACTTTTTGCCTGACTGAATTTCGTACTCTTGGATGCTTAACATTTACAAAATTTAAAAAATTAATTTTTAAATTTTGTTAAAGTTCTGATTTCAATGTTTACACAAACCAAAGAGATTTATAATACTTACTATAGAGAGGCTATGCGAAGAAATGTCATAGAAAAACTGTGATGCCATTTCTCAGTGACGTCATAAAAATAAACCGAAGTTAGGTCCAGTCGTTTATACCATAACCAGATTTGCAACATCGTAACGCGCAACTTGACAAATTTTCTTAGAAAAAAAAAATTATTTTGTGGACACGAATGTGACTTGACATGCAGGCGTTAGACTGAGCGACTTTTGCCCGCTAGGACAAATGTATCGGATTACAATTTTGTTCGCTATGTCCCGTCTATTGTTAAGTAAATAATTAAATGTCTAAATTGACACAAACATACAAACTCACGGTTTTTACCTGTAGTCAAAAAATACTCCTATTTCTTCGCTTGCGTGCATACGTCTAAACAATGTCACAAAACAAATCCCCACTGTCAAAGCTCTCAACTCACACTCACAACATCATAACTCACACTCACAACATCGTAACTCATACTCACAACATCGTTACTCACACTCACAATATCATAACTCACACTCACAACATCGTAACTCAAACTCACAACATCATAACTTACACTCACAACATAATAACTCACACTCACAACATCATAACTCACACTTACAACATCATAACTCACACTCACAACATAATAACTCACACTCACAACATCATAACTCACACTTACAACATCATAACTCACACTCACAACATCATAACTCACACTCACAACATCATAACTCACACTCACAACATCATAACTCACACTCACAACATCATAACTCACACTCACCACATTATAACTTACACTCACCACATCATAACTCACCCTCACAACATCATAACTACTTACTTCGCGGGTTAACAAAACACAATTTGAGTCCCTCGTCGAATTATCCGATAAATTGCAGTGATATTGGAGTGATATTGGCAGGCTGCTCATGGCGCAGGTATGCTGTACTCGTAGCATTCCGCTAGTCCGCTGGCAATCCCCATATTAGCATGCGAAATTGTTGCACTGATATTACATTGGTACCCACTACACTCATATGGCTCATGTAAAATAGCTACCAAATTCATCGAAATTTTTAGAGGCAATCAAAGTCAAAGTCAAATTATTTATTTCAAATAGGCACACAAGACGCACTTTTGAACGTCAAATGTTCCCTTCAAAAAACCCTTTAAAAAGGTAGTTTCGTATGAAGAAGAATGGGCAAGAAACTCCACCATTACTCTTTTAAAAATGTTTTACAATATTTTGTTTGAGTTCATTAATTATATGATTTCATGTGAAGACGATGCACGATGCACCTAGAATAAAATTACTATACCACAATAGGTAAAAAGAATTAAAAATGAAGCAATGAAAAATAACTTATGAGATTGATACATGGTGCTCACATATTTACAAACATCGTAAAAGTATATGTTTTCCTAAAAATTTTAAATTAATAAGTCAGTGTGAGAGTTTAGGTAATCACAGGATGTAAAATCAATGTCATAAAAATAACAAATTACACAAATATAATAGCAGCCAGTTTGATTTTGTCTAGACTGTCCTATGCAGCTGGACCAGCATTTTTCCAAGCATTCCTATCTTGAATATATAATTCTCTAACTTGTAATATTATGCTTGTTCACAAAGTGTACTTTTAATATGTAAATGAAGTTAATAAGAGGAATAATTACTACGGAAACTCAGAAGCTAAATCGTATCAAATGTTGTCATGACGTCTGGCTAATTTCCTGTACGAAACCACTACAATTTTATTTATTGTAATCGGAAATCAGAATTTTTTAAGAAAAGTACAGTCGGTGACCAGAATTAACTGACCCCTCTTACAAAGAAGAATAATGGAAGAGGGGTCAGGTAATGCTGGTCACCGACTGTACCATGTCGCGTAGACCGTAGCCGTTCGGTTATCTGCTACGACGGCGTAGGCCGCGTAGTGATGATGTCATCTTGCTACTCGCTTGCTACGACACTATTTAGCAACTTCGGATCTCCGTTTTAAGTATCAGATGTACTTTTGTTTCGCTATTAGCATTAATTTTTGACATCGTTAATATTTGATAATGAACACCGTTGTCATTAACATTGTAAATGACTAGTTAAACAATAAAATGTGTGTCTTCACCGGTGACTCTTGGGCTACTGTGCGTGGTGATACTGAACGTGGATTAGCGGTAATAGAAAATTGGTTAAATGCTAATCTTTTATCCCTCAAATTAACTAAAACGTTCTTCATCTACTTTACTCCAAATCAGAGGACACAGCCAGGTGCTGATTTTGGGGATCGTGATCCATGAGTGTGCCAACTCCCATGATCCTTGCAATATTGTCAAAGGATACAGCAAGTAAGATTCACTAAATATCTTAGTATAACAGTTGACCAAAGATTGTTCTGGCACACCCGTATCGAAAACACCATGGCCAGGGTCAGAAAACTTACATGGATTTTAAAACGTTGCGGCATGAGATGCCACCGTTGCTACTTAATAAAATCTATACTGATCTGTCACAATCGGTCATCAGATACTGTTCAATGTTACCTTTGGATATTGGCTCAGCACTCGGCCCGGCTAACGCGCGGCCCAGTTAAAAATATTAATTTGGTTGCATCTTACACGCATAGGACACAAAGATTTTATATAATAGTGTGTTTTAAGAAAAAGTAGTATATAAGCTGTATGATATTTAAAATAAATCAGATTTGAATTTTATATTCTTGTCTCCTTACCCCTCACTGTGGCCAAGACACCTTTAGCCATCTCTGGTCAGTCTCGTGAGTCTGCGCGACAGGCAGTGAGTGTACCTTCCCAAACCTGGAAATCTTGTCTACTATCCGTCTGTAACCTTAGGCCGCAAATTAAAAAACCAATTTTGTAACAGCACTCTCCACCACAGAAACAGCTACCTTATGTCCATAAAAATGTACAACCATATTCCAAAACGAATAAGAGAACTACCATTTAATTTCTACAAAAAAAGTCTAAAATCATGGCTTCGCCAAAATAATTTTTACACAGTAAAAGTATTTCTTGAATATAAGAGTAATACAAATGAGTTATAAGTATTTAGTTTTTTTAATGCAAATGTTGTTGTTGTTGTGTTTTTTTTTATATTGTTTAATAGAGTTTATATGTATCTTTGTGTCTATAGTCTAAGTGTTTTATAATGTAAAATAGAGTAAAAGTAGTAATTGTATTGGTAAGTTAGGTTTTATGCCCATGTGCAATATTTAATATTCTTATGCCGCTTGTAGCGGTGGATGCCTGAACATAACTCAATTATCCAACTCTGTACCTACCTTACCCTATGAAGAAATGACTTTGTCTTTGTCTTTGCAGACATCCTGAACTTATTTATATATTTATTTATCACATACTAGGTATATCATAGGTTAGGGCTTGTAGGGCTTAGAGTCGTAGGGACTGTTAGGCTTGTTATGTAGGTCTTTGTAGGTTCCTTTAACTTATCATATATTTTCATGTACCCTTACTAGTATTGCGGCCTTACGTAACGTTTGTTAAGGGTGGATGTACACGTACTGTTTTGGGGGTATGAGGAACAGGGTGTAAAGTTTACTCATCCACTATAGAAAAGGGAGGATCCTCCGACCAGACGGGTGTTGTGTCCGGTGGGCACCTGCCCGACGATTGATGTCGGGACGTTGTATATATGCTAGTCGCGCGGTAAACTCTGCTTGCGCGATGCAGGATTTGCGTGACGTCAGTGTGACGCGTAGTTTGCAAGTGGCGATGTTGATGCCGCTACACTGTATACCGATCTTGGGATGGGCCACCAAGACCAAATTTCTAGACCTAGAAAAGGCTCAAAGGTCTCCCATTAAAGTTATGTATTTTAAACCCTTTCCATATTCTAAAGACAACCTTTACAAGATTATTCTTAATAAATTAATCTGCTCACTGTTGGGAAATTGTACATGTAGAACATAACCTTTAGTGATTTTTTATTTTGTAATTCATAATTTAATATAAGACTTCCTTAAAGATGAGAAAGTCAAGAACAAAATTATGTCTTCCAATAATGTTTTGTGGGGCGTTGATAGCTGCGCCACAGTATATTACTTTTGCAGGTGTCTTCGTGTCTTTTGTTAAGATAAACCTAAATTGTTCCTAATAAATAAAATAAATAAATAAACCATACATCTGCACAAGACCCTCTCATTTGATCCATCAAATCTCGATAAAAGATGTAAAGATATCGTGGCCCATTCCCCTAGGGCGTTTCCGTACGGTTTTCGCCAGGCGTCAGTACAATACTTAATCAACTTATATTTATAATAAATTGAACCTAAAATTGAATATTTACCCCATGTTGCGGTAATAATGTAAAAATACTCTAACGGAATGATTAAAATCACAAAAGTACGATGAATTTGAACTTACATTAACCAGATATATGTTAATGAAGAAACTGTACCCACTCATAACAAGTTAATCAATCATTAACACACACACCCACACACCCTGCACATCCACCCCCCACACACACATATAAACACACAAACACTATACAACAAGCTACAACAATTTTGTAACATCCTAGAACCTAAACTTTGTATTTTCTTTTTTTTATTACATATCATAACATAACGTCACTCCTGTAATACCCGAAGGGTTAGGCAGAGGTGTACACCCACATTTCACCAGTTATGTCTAAGTCCCATGTAATAGGGGGCGAGCCTATTCCCATCAACTGGGCACAAATCCAGACTCCGGGCTGCTACTGAGAAATTTCTAATGGAAAATCCCAATAATACTTTGCCCGACCTGGGAATCGAACCCAGGACCTCATTCTCAACAGTAGCGCCTGCGACCACTAAACCAACAAGGCAGTCCTTTTTGTATTATGTCTCATCATTGTAGATAGTAACCCATGGGAAGTTGCGAGGTAGCCCCAGCACAACTGTCCTTATAACTAACCGGCGGCTGCATCGATTTTGTGCTGTAGAACAATTGTATGAGAAACAATAAAAACTTTTTATTATATTTATTTTATTATTCATTCATCGTCATTCATTTCAGCCGAAAGACGTCCACTGCTGGACATAGGCCTCCCCCAAGCACCGCCACTTCAACCGGTTCTGTGCTTCCCGCATCCAGCGGGCACCTGCGGCCTTCACAAGGTCATCGGTCCACCTTGTAGGAGGCCATCCAACGCTACATCTTCCGGCACGCGGTCACCACTCCAGAACCTTTCGGCCCCATCGGCCATCAGTTCTGCGAGCAATGTGCCCTGCCCCACTTAAGCTTGGCAATTCTTCGGGCTATGTCGGTTACCTTGGTTCGCCTGCGGATCTCTTCATTTCCTGTATTTCTTTCATGTATTTTTTAATGTTAATTTTTTATTATTTTAATAGTAATTTTAAGACATTCTCCTTTTTTTTTTGCTAAATATATCTATAGGCCAATCAATCGGTCAATCAACGGTCGATCGGTCGGTCAATTTTACCACAAATTTTAGTAATGGTACTGAAATAACATTTCGAAAACCCTTTGCAAATTTAATTACATTATAGCAATTATGTAAGTCACGGAACAATATTCTTGGATTTCGGAAAATCTTAGAGAACTGTACTATATTGTGAGGAGAAATTTTAAGCAATTTGCCGCCTGTTTAAATCACAAATTCTTCAGTTAATTAATTTTCTTGAAACGCGACATGTTTACAGCGACGTTCTCTGTTTATACATAGATTGATTATTCAGAAAATATTTGAAGGAAAATTATAATTATAAAACGGACTACTGTCAACCCGTTCTATAACTAAGTACAGAGAAGTAGAATTCTTTGGGAAGGCGATCGTCCTGTGAAGTAAATTACCATCATTCCATTTTCTGTCGCCAAACAGCGTTGCTGTGTTATTATACCCATAGCCATTCAGGGTATGAGTCTAATAACAGGCACTTGAGATATTCTCAAATATCTTCTGATTTTTCTCCGGGTTGACCACGCATCTGTGATGCCTCTCATTTTGATGTGAAACATTTATAGGCGCACGTAAAACCGATTGCTGGCGGGGTGACGCATGCCGCGTGGCGATCGGCCACTATACTGTTATACAGTTTAAACCTAGATAGAAGTGTGTAAATATGTGTGTTGTGCGATGTTTCACATCTGCCAATTCGTCCCGTGACGGCTCAATTTTTTTTATTTTATGCAGTGCTATAAGATGGGCTGCCAGCGTGATAAATGATTTTATTTCTGTAATTAAGTATGTACTGTAAGCGTGCATTGACTTGCTGTTAATATTTTCACACTAATATTATAAAGGCGAAAGTTTGTGAGTATGTGTGTGTTTGTTACTTCTTCACGCTCAAACGGCTGGACCAATTTTGATAAAATTTTGTATGGAGGTAGCTGACACCCTGGATTAAAACAAGGACTTTTTATCCCGATATTCCCACGAGATCAAGACTTACGCGGGTGAAACCGCGGGCGCAGCTAGTCTGTAATAAATACGAAAACTACTGAATTCTGGTTGTCGGAATGACACCTTCGAAAAGGATTTATTTAAATAACGCTGGGATAGATTTGCGAGATTGATGATTATTGTTGTGTACATGTACATTTGTACAAGGGTAAAACATTTAGGGAAGTCGATTATTAAATTCAGTGTTAGCAGAGTGATCTATGTTTTATTTGTAATAAACTTCTATTAGGCCCGGGGTAAATGAGACCGCATACGTTCCTATAGTAAACACTTCAATCAATCTGCCTAGCCTCTCCCCAACTGAGTTGGGGTCGGCTTCTAGTATAACCGGATGCAGCTGAATACCAGTATTTTACATAGAGCGACTGCCTATCACCTGTAATACCCCTTATACCCTACCCCATAAATACGTAAAACTGGTTGTCAGCGTTTCCGACCCGTAACGATTGTCAAAGATCCAGGAATGGCAGCCGTGACCAACGGCTTAACGTGCTTCCCGAGGCACGGAGGAGTTTCGGTATGTAAAGATGGTCACCCATCCACGGACCAACCCCGGCAAGCGTAGCTTAATCTGATGGATCGACCCGTACGGCTGTTATTACTTAGCCTCAAGCCCCTCTATAGTTAGTACAAACACTTATACACATCAAACATATTTTAAAAAGTAGATGAGGTATGTGATGTTTGCTAGACAATAAAATATATTTTCTCAAACATGCATGGAAATATTGTCATTATTTTCGAAAAAAGAACACGCGAAGTATCGAATTTACGGTCAAAGAAAATCAAATCCATTGCAGGAGCGTTTTTTGATTTTGGAACATTACATCGCTGCAGCAATGTTGTATGAAACGGCGTGCTGGGGTTATTAAATACCCTTGATTGGATCTCTTTTACCATTCTTGGCATACCAAAGTAAGTCTCTTTTCTTAGTACAAATTGCGTTCACGTGGCTGTATAGCCATAAATGCATTTGCCTTTCGGCACAGATGATAAATAGTCATCAGAAGTTCAACAAACAAACATAAAGGTACTGGGGAAATCAATAACATTTTCTTCGCCCCAATATGACTAATGTAACTTTAATATTAATTAAATTAAATGTACTTATAATATAAAAAGTATGTTTTATTTCCCTGCATTCTTTTGAGAAAAGCACTATACATATATGGCTCGGCGGAAATCACGACGGCTATTTCACGACCTTTGAAATAATGTCAATATTATAAAAAAAAATGGTAAGCCAAACAAACAATTGCTGACATAATAACATCCTGCCTCAATCAGGTCACAATACAATCATTTATATTGAAACTTGAAAAACAATGAAACACAATGCTACAGGAAGCGATTTTATTATTGGTTATGCATCAATTCAAATAATACCACAAATAACTTGCGGGCATGAAACTTTTCTGACATAAATGAATATTTTAATAAATTTCCCTTTGAAGTAAAAAGAATAATAACATGCAAATTAAAGAACTCTGAAATTGATAACGATCAATGGAATAACAAAAAGTTAATATTTAAATTACAATCTGCGCTCTTGAAAGTTAAGCTTTCGAGAGTTACTTTAAAAACAACCGAGTTTGGTTTCGAATCGTATGCAGCCACTTGAGTGATGTACCATGTGAACTCTCGAGACTACATAAAAGCACCACGACCCATCGTTCACTACTCGAAAGTATTGTGTTGCAAATTCATATCAACAATGACCAATCACCAACAGCGTTAGTAAGTCAGATCGAGTATGGACCGCCATTGAAATAATAGTGAGCATCATCTATCTATCTACGAGCATCATATAAATAATTCATTTATGTGTCATTGCTTAATTTTAATTCTTTTTACCTATTGAGGTATAGTAATTTTATTCTCGGTGCATCGTCTTCACATTTTAATTATATAATCAATGTACCTACCTATACAAAATATTGCACAACATTTTAAAAGAGTAACGGTGGAGTTTGTTGCCCATTCTTCTCCATACGACACTACCTTTTGGAAGGAGGTGCGACTAGAATCAATTCTATTTTTCTGTAAATTTTGACGTTCAAAAGGGCCTTTTATGTGCCAATTTGAAATAAATAATTTGATTTTAGTGCTGTAACATTCTGGCAACTCATTATTGTTTTTAGTTCGTAACTGATTACTTTTGAGTAACGACGCGATGATTGGCCTAAGTGATTAGAGCATCAAAAACTTGTTTCATTTCTTGAAATTATTGTGTAAATCTCAGACCAAATAAAAAAGGTAGACGGAGCGCGGCGGTCTCAGAGTGAAGCAGGGTAAAGGAAGCCAAATTTGAAATAGGAAGCCGACCGTTTCCAGAGCGACGGGCGACACCGAACGCGCTAGACATCATACCCTTGAAAACGAGGCTTCACTTATTTGAACGCTATTGTTGGCGTACGCTCCGTCTACCTTTTTTATTTGGTCTGAGGTGTAAATATGTATTTCCCAAGAAAAGTCACTTAGTAAAAATTAGTACCTACGAACTAAGACGAACAAGATAAACTAGCTTTTTCTTGAAGAAACGACGAGAAATTACTGCAATCCATTTTTCACACAAGGCGAAGCCGAGTGTGATAATAGTATCACATGAGGGTTTTAATACCTAATTATGTAAAGTTGCTTATAAGACTTTATCTACACCCATCCAATCAACCACTATAATACTAATATCGAACAAAAATGGCGGGATACGACGTGAATTCGAATAACCTAAAATTTTTTTTTTTATTACGGTGCTGTGGTGGTAGTGATCTGTGAAACGCGCGTGCAAGACAATGTTCTTTTTTTGAAATTCATAAAGTTACCTCGAATTGAGTAGTTGCATAATGAAATTTAGTAGGTACAACATTATAACACTCGTTTGGATAATATAATGGTTACTATGACACTGGTTGTTTTAATGTTGGCAATAAGCTAACTGTTTCAGAAACTTTTGTAGAGGGTTTATGGCATGGATGTAGGATACTGTACTTTTAAAGCATGTAACCAAAATTTGCAGCATGAATTATTTAGTAAATTAAGACCGGTTATAGACGGAAACATTTTTGCCGCGATTCAATCGCGACGCAGAAGTGATATACAGGGTCAAATTAAATTAGCTAGAGAAACTCCACGATAAAAAAAAAATATTTGATTAAATTTTTTTTTTTGAAGTGGTCGATCGCTGGGGATGGTGGTGTAGATACTTGAAATATGAGTTGAAAAAATCAATTTTGTTGTGGCTTATCATGTTTAGATATGAATTATAAAAATGAAAAACCTATTACGTCTGTGAAGTTTACACAAAACAAAACTCACTTTTTAAACCAGACTGATATTTTATCTATTTTTAGTTTTTGTTTCCTGTGTGGAATATCCTTCACCCGGTTGTACTCCGCGCTGGGGCAGGCGAAGGGGTCCGTCAGACCACCCCAGTGTTTCCTTCCCACTCTTGCACTGGGGATCATGGCATCATGTGCGACTTCCGCGATCCCCGGCTGGGGCACCTCAAGTCTGGGGGGGTGAGGTATTTGACCCACCCCCCGCGACGTGTAAAAGGGGCGCGCGTAGGACACTACGCGCCGCCACCGCAGTCCTGGGGCGTCCGACGTCCCCGAGTCCGCCGTCCGTGGAGCCATATTTTTTAAGTGACCCAATTGCAGTAGACAGTAGACAGTATTCGGCTTTACAAGCGTCGTCTTTATTACGTCATTATCCAATAAGACGCATGATGTAGTTTGAAACTCCCTGTTACGAGCACTGTGCGAGCCTTGCGCTCCATTCCGCGGCGCCCTTGGAACGCAAGGCTCGCACCACGCTCGTAACAGGGTGTTTCAAACTACGTCATGCGACAATGTTTTTTTTTTTTTTGAATCATTCAAAATGTTAATAATTTTTTTTTTACTTTTGTGAATGATTAGTAGTCATTGGATGCATGAAGTAGGCTGCCGTTGTAAGACGATTAAAATGCCACTGTGTATAGAGTTTATAATTATTCCGTGTGGTGCCGGACGTAAAGAATAGCACCATCCTATTTCTTCCCGTGGGTGTCATAAAACGCGACTAAGGGACTTACTAGATAATGGGCAGCAGCGTTCTCTATGCATTTTAACACCATACTGCGATTGCCAACCTACCTGCCAAGCGTGGCGATTATGGCATTCACCTTATTGGGGGAGGCCTATGTCCAGCAGTGGACGTCTTTTGGCTGAAATTATGAATGATGAGAGTTTATAAAAGTCTTTGTAGTGTTCTCACAAACAAATTCTTTCAATTTATTAGGAGTCTTTTATATATATTTTTTTTTTGATTTAATTAAACATCAGAGCTAAATATAACTTCAGAAACGTGGGATAAGTCTAATAGTATCTGGCAGAAAGAATGTGTAGAGTGCCAATATATTTTTTGTTTCACAAAAACCTTAACACGATTAAAACATAACATCTCACTAATTAGTTTTAACAAACAAACAAGGGTTCTCCATTATGTTAATGTTAAAGTTACGTTACCCCAAGTAACTCAATTCAACGCAATTTGGAGTACATAGGCGGTTACTCCAGTCACTACGCAATCCGCGTGTCAAAAGAGACTAATGTAATTTCAAGAGAACTGCGAAGTAATTGCGTAGAGATAAACTACGATAACATGGCTCGCCCCTTCAAATTACTGTTTCAATGTGTGTAGTCACATACTTATGATACACTTTGTATACAGGGTGTAAGGGACAGCCCTCCGCCAATTAACAGGGTGCATTCAGCTCCTTATTTTGAATCATATTCTTTATTTTGAAAATTTTCATTTTTTTATCGTTTTTAGGGTTCCGTACCTCAAACGGAAAAAACGGAACCCTTATAGGATCACTTCGTTGTCCGTCTGTCTGTCAGTCTGTCAAGACCATTTTTCTCAGGAACGCGTAGAGGTATCAAGTTGAAATTAATATCAAATACGTAAGTGTGTGGTTTCTTGAAGCTCTAAAAAAATCAAGCTTCCAAGTTAACGCAATAAAAAAATACGGCAATATAAGCGACATTATTGCGACATATTTCGATACTCTCAAATAAATCAAAACCTATAGGGTACTTCCCGTTAACCTAGAATCTTGAAATTTGGCAAGAAGCAAGGTCTTACGGCACAAGTATAGGAAAAGTCCTAAAATTGTAAATTTGTAGTTTTATCACATAAAAAAAAAATTGCGAATATCTCGCACATAAATCAAAACCTATAGGGTACTTCCCGTTGACCTAAAATCATGAAATTTGGGCAGAAGCAAGGTTTTACAGCACAAGTAAAGGAAAAAGTCCAAAAATTGTTAATTTGTAGTTTTATCACATTAAAAAAATTGCGAATATCTCGCACATAAATCAAAACCTATAGGGTACTTCCCGTTGGTCTAGAATCATGAAATTTGGGCAGAAGCAAGGTGTCACAGCACAAGTAAAGGAAAAAGTCCGAAACTTGTTAATTTGTAGTTTTATCACATAAAAAAATCATTGTTTGTGATTACAAACTTAAATTTTCAGTTGGAAAATAGACCGTGACGTATATCGATGTATGGGAGAACATGTTTTTCAACTACAATGTTAAGTTTGTTTTAGGGATAAATTCATCCTAACTACAGAACCCTTCATTGTGCGTGGTCCGACACGCATTTGGCCGGTTTTTTTACAGTTACTATTCGTTTATTTCAATGTAAAACATTTACATTTACATTATCTGTACGTAGTACTCCATTAAAGTAAATAACACAGCTAAAATAAAAAAAAACAGCAATGGATGTTGAAATTCTCTAACGAACGACGCCTGAAATCAGCTGTTCAATTTCCGCAGGGTGGCGGGGGGTCCGAAAGCTCGCTGCGCTACCGTTCGCTGCGTGCGTTTTGCCACGGTGGCGATACATTGCGTGTAAGGTGATAAAACAAATCAGGTTCATTGGATTCCCATAACGTTCCTGAAATAATTTCATGTACGGTCATCTTAGTATGATATACTGAATTCACCCCATCAGTCTGCGGAGGGCTGTCCCTTACACCCTGTATAGTTGTAAGTACTCGTAATAGGTATATCACTTATTACCAGATTTGTTGGTCAACTAATCATAACTAGCCTATCGCGCAAGACATCGCACGTGACGTTTTCATAGAGTACGTCAGAGCAGCGCCATACTAATAATAATGAGCGATTAATGACGCCACTAGTCGAGCCACAAATCCGTGACTTGTTTTTGTTTGACGGCCGTCTCATTACACACAGATGCGTATAAATACCTTCAAACGTTTTGAATTTTGGAGAGGCGGGCCATATTATCGTAGTTAATCTCTAAAAAACAAACAAGGGTTCCCCATTGTTAATGTTAATTCAACGCAATTTGGAGTACATACGCGGGAATTTCAGCCCCTCCGCAATCCGCATGTCAAAAGAGACTAATGTCATTTCAAGAGAACTGCGGAGTAATTAGCAATGGACCACACTGTGCCTTTTTCGATCATCACTGGCATGCGTCAAAGCGCATTCAACAGCGCACGTGAGGCATGTTTTAGTTGAAAGCGTAGCGCGCGCCATGATGCACGTGTACCCGCACTCGGTGGGTTTCTGAGCAATAAATCTTTCAACATATCAAGATGGCGGACAACGTTATGGGATCTACTTTAAAGTTTATTGAAGTTTATAGATGTTTCTCACAACTTTGAGATCAAAATCATAAACTCTATACAAATAAAATTAAAAGACAAGATGCTCTGCGAGTTTTGGGCCACTGACGAGGATTATCATTCTCCTTGGTTCGCCTATTTGCATCTATTGTTTACTGCGGACTCTATAACGCCAGGGCCAATGAAAGAAACGACAACGCCAGATGATAAGTAGGACGCTCTCATCGCACATCTTCACAAGTTGACCGAAACTCGACGACTTATGTGGATAATAACTTAATCGCATGCGTTTTGATGCACATATAGTTGTTTAGGGTGTACAGAAGGCAAAGTAGGGAGTAAAAGTCAATTTGCAATTCTATGTACTCACGACACAGAAAACAGTCATATTGGTGACCGCGACGTGATTGTGTGTACCTATTCTCCTTCAGACTGTTATCTGTGTCGAGAGTGTGTCGTTGCTCAATAAACCGTGAGTACATAGAATTTCAGATTGACTTTTACTACCTACTCTGCCTTCTACACACCCTAAAAAACTATATGTGCATCAAAACGCATGCCCTAAACAACTATATTGGTGACCCCGACGTGATTTCTACAGTCAACGGTCAATGAGTAAAAACATTTTCGTCTCATTGACCGTTGACTGTAGAAAACATGGTTTTTTGAGCATCGACACACACACAACACAGGAAACAGTCAGAAGGAGAATAGGCACACACAATCATAATAGTCACAGCACAAAATTTAAGTTAATATTGTTACTAACTAACTTTTTCTTGTACTGTGACTATTGTGATTGCCTATTCTCCTTCTGACTGTTTTCAGTTGAATGCGCTAGACGAAAATAATATTGAAAGATGGAGATGAAAAGGTTACAGTGTGGCCATAGCTATTGCGTAATACACAATTACCCATTGCGATCAATGATAATTGATTACAATGGGTTTCATTTTGACAGTTCACCCCAGTTTTGACTCGCAGAGTCACTTCTAGTTTATAAGTAACTTCAGGTTTAGGACCTGATGGGATCTCAAATCCAAAACTTCACACACTTGCTTTAAATAATTCAACCGTGTGTGAAAAGAATAACACAATAGGTTGCAAAAGATCCCCCCCGGACGAACTGCGCCAAATAGAATACACCGAATGCACTTGTAAAATTTTGATTTGTAAGTGACATGAAACCCTTCATAATAACCAATGAAATAAATTAATATTTTATTCTATTCTAGTGACAGTTCACCTACGTCCATTGCGTTATTTACGTTGCTGAGCAGACTAATTTTTCAAACCTTTAGTAATAAATAATAATAATTATTATTATTATTTCACTTATTTCAGATAATTAGAATCCATACAATATATTACATTAAATTAAAAAAGAAATACAATTGGTGCTCTCATACACTAACATTACATAAAATTAAATTAAAATCAATTTACACAAAACTAAACAAAAAATTACATTAAAATTAACATATAAACAATGCGTCAGTGAGCGCCCAAAACAATGCGCATCCATTTGTTATGGATCGGGCAATCCGCACGAGATACTATCATCTGCAGGATGCCGTTGCTACTGCCTCGCACACGCTGTGACAAGGAAGCTACTCTTTTGCGCACAATCGCGAGGAAGCTGTCCGTTCGCGTCTCCGCAAACATACCAGACCCACTACAATAGCGAGGCAGCCGCATCAGCATCCTGAAAATGTTGTTATATTGGACACGCAGAGCATTAGCAGCCCTATGAGTGTAATTTATCCACAAGCTGCTCGAGTAAAAGGACTGGCAATACGCCTTAAAAAGAGTTATCTTTACTTCCCTCGAGCAGCGAGCAAACCTACGCGAAACCATGTTCCCCCTGACTGCCAAAACTCTGCGCTCCCTCTCAATGTCAGCATCATCCTGCAATTCGTCTGTTACAATGTGCCCCAGATACCTGAAACTGCTCACCACTGCTAGCGCTGCACCATTTAGCTTAATAGGCGGAACATGAAGTGGACCACGTTTTCCACTCTTAAAAACCATAACTTCACTCTTTTTACAGTTATATTTCAGTCCATGTTCCACCACGTACGTCTCACAGATCGCTACAAGTTTACGAACTGCGCCCACCAATGGGCCCAGCAGTACCATGTCGTCTGCATAACTGATGTTATTGACGCTAACTCCATCCACAAAACAACCCACATGAATACTGCTGAGCTCACAGATGAGGTAATTAATGTACAGGTTGAACAACAGAGGAGAGGTGATGCCCCCTGCCTCACGCCACACTCCATGACATATTCCTGGGAGAGTGCCCCAGCCCATCGCACTTGGTTTCGCTGGCACCGATACCAATGGCTTAGCACTGAGACAACTTCGGCCGACTCACCAGCGCTCTCCAGTTTTATCCACAGTCTCTCGTACAAAACAGTATCGAAGGCTCTGGATAAATCCAGAAAGCACGCGTATACTCTTCTCAGTGTAGTACCCGACAGCCCGCTTAACACACAAGATAGCACTTTCCGTAGAAAGTCCACCTCTAAAGCCGAATTGGGCATCGTGTAAATCCACGTAAGTTTTAAGGGTGTCATTAAGCAAGCTGTCAAATACCTTGGCCATTACCGTAGCCAGCGATATAGGCCGATAGTTGCTCGTATCCGAGAGATCCCCGGTCTTGCTCTTTACAACCGGAACAACGATCGTTCTGCTAAGTTCATCCGGCAAATAACCATGACACAAACAGAGATTGTAAAACATGGAGAGTACGCGCGGCAGGTGAACCCCTGCATCTCTTAGATGCTCAATGCTGAGACTATCACAGCCAGGAGACTTACCTCGCTGCATGCTGTGAATAACTTTTTGCACATGTTTTGCTGTAAATCTCACAACTCGCTTCAGAGTAACAGTCTCAGCACCATTACACCCAGGAATTGAGGGACGCCTCTGTTCCGCAGAATCACAATGTGGCGCTATTTTAAAATGGTCTTTAAAGAGATCCACGCTCCACGCTCACAGGAAAGCCAGGCCTAACGTTCATTTTCCCAGTTAGCTTCCAAAATAACTTAAAATCTTTGTCAGTATGACGTGAGGCCAGGATGTCCATTTTTATCTGATCCTGCCTATCCTGGCACCACTTAAGTCGTTTTTTAAATGCTGCTCTGCTCTCGCACATATCGCAATACACTTGACCCCTATTCGGCTTACCAGCTTGAACCCATAACAAAAATTTGAGTCTGGCTTCCTTGTGGTAACCAGCCACGTGCCTATTCCACCCCGCTTTATATCCACCCCTCCTCTGCGCTCCCCTGCGCTCATAAGATGCTATTGCAGCATCTGACAGGATAGATACTAGGTTGACATACATATCTTTTAACAAGGTCCTATGGGCAGCATTGTAACAGTAACCGTCGCAGCAATGAGAAAATTCTTCTGGAAAATCGATTTCCCGAAGCTGAGAGTGACACCGACGATGATATAACCCAATTTGATCTGCCGTTCTTTCCCCCCATATGATCTTATTAGTCGAAGTAAGGACAGCCTCCTTATTACAAATTAACCTACCCCACCTACATTCAACAAAAAGTGGGAAAGTCAGACCACTGCACATTATAATCTACCCAAACACGGTTAACAGACGGTAAAGCGGCCTTTGTTACGACACAGTGGTCCAACCATCTCGCACACCCATGCGCCTCACTGACTTGACGTAAATGTATCAGAGTTATCTAGCATATTCACTTCCACACATGTCCAATCCCGATCATTACAAAAATCAAACAATTCGTTCCAAAACAGTTCCTTTGGATGCGCATTATAGTCACCTAAAATATAAATAGCCTCCGTATCACAATTGTCTTCAACTATTGAATTAATATTACTTAGACAATGCGTAAATTCAGGTAAGTTTACTACACAGTCAGTAGGGGAAAGTTGCGATCATTGGACTAGCTCTTTCATTGGACCACCAAGGTATTTCCAAAAGTGTCCAAGTTTGCAACACCCAAACTAGTCGAAACGAGTCCGTGCCGACTCAGTTGCACCCCCCTCTTATCTCAGTGACGCTGCGGCACGTGGCGAGGAGTACTGCGTGTGGTAGTGTTTGCGGCGGTCAAAATCTTATTATTTGACTCGGAAGAATTTGATGTAAGTATCATTCTATTCATATTTGTTTGTGTGCACTGGTATGAAATATTAGATAATTTAATTGTTATCCCATGAGTTTTATTCAATTTTGTCTAGTCATGTCTATGTATATTTTAGATTTTCATTTCTTAACGAGTACCTTGTTGTCATCGATGGACCTCAAGAGAGTTCCACCGTTGAATCGGTCCAATCATAGCAGCTTTTTTTTGTTTTTTTTTGTCATAATTATGGGAGTACCTAGGCTCCAAGTATTTCAATAATTATGTAAAAAACTCTTGAAAAATCATTATAGATTTATAATTTCAGAATGTCGCCGAATAAAAGAAAATACTTGGAATGAAACTAGCATGAACCTCGCTCTAGAATCAGTGAGAAAACCAACAACTGGTTTAAATGAAGCTAATAGAATTTACGGAGTCCCGAAAGCAACACTTAAACGAAGGTTAGATGGAGTAAACCAAAAAACCAAAGAACACGTCCAAATACCGGGTACTGTTTGTCTCTCCTCGTATGCCATAATTTAATCATATTGATAATTATAATAAGTTACCTTGATTGGACCTCTAGAACAAATTTCTCGAAGTCCATTGACGGCAACCTGGTGGTTCAATGAAGGTGCCCATGGTCCAAAGAAAGTAACAGCCCAGGATTTAGTTTTCTTCGTTTATACCAAAAAGTTTAAGCCCGAATTGTTTGTGCGTTTGATAATTATAAATAAAGGTCCTATGAAATAAAAATAATAAACTACTTTCATTTTGTCACTTATATTTTTTAAGATATGTTATCGTAAAGTTAAGTGGTCCATTCATAGCAACCTTCCCCTATATAGATGCAAAATATTATTGTAGTAGTGTTACATACCCGAACTTTCACTGCGGCTATACGCGCGTCATCACAATGTATCACTTTTACAGACTGAAACACACTTTTTCTCCATAATATGGCAACCCCTCCGTAGGGCCTATCCCGCAACAAACCTGGAGAAGTATCGACAGCTGACGTCCCAATTCCTCCAAAGTCATCATGTATCGCATTTAGTCATGGTAAATCATGCGGTAGCAACCACGTCTCTTGTAGTGCTACGATATCACCCATATTACACAGACTTCTTACACCATCAAGAGAACGCTTCAACGATTTGCAATTAAAGGAGATTAACTTACACGATTGCTCCTGCCTTAAGCCTTCAACAGAAGGGGACACACTTTCACAATTGTGACTTGCTAACTCATTTTAATTAATCATGATTTGGTTTAATACTTTCATTTATCAGAATATCCACTCTGTCTTTACTACGCCGATCGAAGTTTATAAAACGACGAAAAGCTATCCCTTCAGGCCAGAAATTGCATTCCATAAACATTTCCAGCTTATGTTTAGGGACAAAAACTTTGTAGGCATCATAACCTTTCACCAACTTCATATCCATTCTTTCCAACTTAACAATAACTTGTATTTCAGGACACCAGGGACCCCGCTAGAGGCAAAAATATTATCAAAAACATTAATAAAGAAAATGCTTAACGAAAGCTACATTTTCATGTTATAAGGGCAAAACATTTGTTGGAAGAGAATAATAATAAAATCTTAAATTTGTATGAATTGTATGAAGTGTAGTGGAGTTCAAGGTGTATGTGGGGTGTGGGTGAGGGTGTGTATGTGTTTTGTGTTTGACTGTGTGTGTGTGTGTGTGTGTGTGTGTGTGTGTGTGTGTGTGTGTGTAGTGTTGAGAGGGGATGTGAGTAGGTTCATTTCGTACTAGACGAATGGTTCCTATTACGTTTTTATGACTAGTAGCTCTTCTGTTTTTATGTAGTTTTTTATTAAACTTCGTCAAGTCTTCTCGTCGTTCATCCCGAAGTGTTTGAAGAATAGGGTCTTCAACCAATGCGTCCTGCCCGTTATGACATACGGTGCCGAAACGTGGACACTAACAGTCGGGCTGGTCCACAAATTCAAGGTCAGTCAGCGTGCTATGCTCGGAGTTTCTTTGAAGGATAAGATCAGGAATGGAGTCATCCGGAAGAGAACCGGAGTTACCGACATAGCCTGCAGAGTAAGCAAGCTGAAGTGGCAGTGGGCTGGCCATGTTTGTCGAAGGACCGATGGCCGGTGGAGCAGACGAGTCCTGGAGTGGAGACGTATCGGCAAGCGTAGTGTGGGGCGCCCCCCAGCTAGATGGACCGACGACCTTATAAAGGTGGCTGGGACAGACTGGATGCAGAAAGCGGAGGACAGGGTGTTGTGGCGCAGCCTGGGAGAGGCCTATGTCCAGTAGTGTTGCCCAAATTCAGTCTTGGTCTTGCAGTCTTGGTCTTGTTCTTGCGTTTTTGCAAGACCAAGACCAAGAACAAGACCGCGTATTTTTAACAAGACCAAGACCAAGACTGACCGTGCAAGACTTGAGCAAGAACAAGACATAGCCTGCAAGACTCTTGCGTCTTGCAGCTAGGACTTAGCGCTATTTCACTGAGTAGTTAGGTGTAACAGTTCGGTGTATAGGTAGGTACGCTTAGGAATTCTATGAGACGCAAAAAACTGTATCAAAGAATATGAAAAACTGGACCTATGCGCATTACGACTAATACCATAAACATAGCGAATAAAAAAATATCTATTAAAATCAAACTGAGTGCATGCATAGTTATGTTTTAACCATCGGCACTTTGATAATGCGGCATCAAAGTTTTTGTACTTACTTCTCAAAGAAATTTGCCGCTTTTCGGAAGTACATGGTTATGATACACGCGCCGGCGGCTTCTTTTGAAATCTAAAACAATCGTTGCCGCCACGCCGAAATCATAACATTTGTGACACTATTTGATTGCCGCCATAGGGCGTAGGTATACTCATGCAAAATAATTTCGAATTTTTTTAAGAGTACCTACAGGTGTTCCAAAGAATAAATAAGTTTCAGAGTGCTTAGAATGAAAATGAATACATTATACTGATCACGCAAGTAGTATTATGATTAGGATAAAATGGTAAGGATAGGTAGTAGATGTCATATTAATTCATTCTAGTAAGTATATATTACAATATTGATTACTTAAATGGTTTTAAACTAATTACTTAGGTACTATTATTGTACATTTAGTCATTATATTTCTTAAGTTTTTACAAGAAAAAATAGCAAAAAAGTGTTCAAATATCACCCGTTTAATAAATATTGTAGCCACTTTTAAATATACTTGAAACGTGTAAAAAAATTCTACAAAACTAATAAAATAATATAAAAAGCGTAGGTACTTACCTACTAATAAAATAAAAAGCCTGCGATAAGAGTTTTGTATTACTTACCAGCCCGAATATCTCTGAGAGAGATGATGAGAGTAAGTATTTACTAGCTGTGCCCGCGACTTCGTCCACGAGGAATAGTAACTTTGGAGGTATAGTGACGTTCAGGACTTATTTATTTATTTTAAAACTTCTGTCATCAAACATACAAACGAACTCTTCAGCTTTATAATATTAGTATAGATGTACGCCAAAACATTCACTTATATGTAAAGAATAGTGATTGGCACTAATTCTATTTTATTCACGCGTCGCGTCTGTACAAGTAGGTAATATTTAGTGTGTGTTTGTACGCCGCACGCGGCATTGTTTGATTTGCGGCGGCATCCTTTTCATAGAGCCGGCACGTGGCGAGGCGGCGCGGTAGAAAGCAAGGAAACGTACTATAAATAAAGGAATTATTTTAATTCCAGTCATTTCCAATTGAGCTGTGCTTCGAGTCTAACTTAATAATTGTTTTTACTAATTCTCGTTGTTTTCTAAAAACGTATCACGTGTACAATTTAATATGAGTGACGAAGATTCAAATTATTCTAGTCCGAGTAACGAGAGTTTGAGTCACAGATCTAAAAGACCCAAAAGCAAATTTGAGGAGTTTTTCGAAATAATTCATGCATCCCAAACTGCCTTCTGTAAATTGTGCCAACATAAAAAGATTGAAATAAAAATGAAAAACAGAAACACTTCAGGCTTAAGGAAACATCTAATATCTTTCCACAAAAAGGAATCAGAAATATTTCTTCCTGTTAAACCAAAATTAAGTGGAGATATCACAAGCTTTTTAGTAACCGCTGGAAGAAGTGGACAGGTAAGAATATTTTTTTAACAGTTAAAAGAATTTTAACTCCGCGTAGCTATTCATGCGATACTTTCAAAAACGCCATTAACTTACGTAAGTATTTTTGAGTTAGTGGTGTTTTCATCTAGGGGTGCGACATATTAAGTATGTAATTATCGTCTTAAATATTTTTTATAAACACCCATATTTTCATTTAATCGGCCAGTAACAACTAAGTACTTTATTTTGGTAAATTACAGTACAGTGCAACCTTAATATAACAAATATCAATTTAACGATTTTCTCGATTTAACAACAACAAACCTCCTCCTCTTATACGCTCAAACCTAGTATGTTTTAAATAATAACACAAGATTTATTGTTTTGTTTCAGTCGGAAAACAGCAGTGACAACATCACGACAGCTACAGTTGATTGGGTGGTGAAAAAATATCTTCCCTTCTCATTTTTCGATGACGAAGCTACACAAGTATATTTTCGACGTATTTGCCCTAATATGGTGTTTCCTAAAAGGTCTACACTTAGAAGGAAAGTCAAAGAGCGATTTGAAGAGCTCCAATTGAATCTCAAGGAACGACTTCAACAATTATCATCTAAAATGTCTTTTACCATTGATGGGTGGACGTCAATTGCTGGTAGGAGTTACTACGGGGTTACTATTCATTATATAGACAACGAATGGAAGTATCAATCTGTAGTTCTTGATTTTATACCATCACGCGGTCGACATACTGGGGAAGATATTGCAACGATTTTCCATGAATGTTTATTGGAATATGGCATAATTGATAAAATACAAGGTATCACGGTCGACAACGCAACTGCAAATACCAAATTTATGTATGAACTGGGCAAACAGCTGCCGCCACACTTTGATTCAGACAATCAACATTTCCGGTGCTTTGCTCACATTTTAAACCTTGGTGTACAAGATTTATTAAAGACCTTAGCATTACACTGTGAGTCTGACACTAACGCGCAAGATCAGCAGTACGAAGACTATGCAGACGAAACTGAGGATGAGGAAGATGAAGAATCTGCACCAAATATTGCTGACTCGCGTACATCTGTAACAAAGTTACGCAGTATTTCCAGTAAAATAAAAAGAAGTGAGATAGTGAAGAAGAAGTTTCAGTCTGCTTGTGAAGCAGCTGGCGTGCCATCAAATCTAAATGCCATTCTTGACTGTCCAACGAGATGGAATTCCACACATGATATGATTGGATTTGGTTTAAAAGTGAGAGCGGGCATTGACATATTGTGCAGTTCTGTCACCGAATTAAATGATTTTCAAATCACAGCTAATGAATGGCAGGTACTCGAAATATTACATAAATTTCTAATAAACTTTAAACTTTTAAGTACAAAACTTGGTGGAGACAAATATGTTACATTACCGCTAGTCATTGTATCATTCAATCTCTTGCTAGATAAAATTGAATCCATGGTAAAACAGTTAGATGAGAAACCTAATCGATCTGAAGTGGATGAAAGGCTCATTCTAGCTTTCCAAGCAGCTCGAGACAAAATGCTTAAACATTACAAGAAGAGCAACTGGATTTATTGTACTTCTTTAATTTTAGACCCAAGGCATAAGGCTCAGACTTTTGACCTGACAATGTGGGGGAAGCAACTTAAAACATAAAGTCTGCGCAAGTTCAATGAACTTTATGAAGAATATAAAAGTCTACACTCACTGAACAAATCTCTGGAATTACCAGAAAAAGAAAATAAAGTATGTGATGAAGATGAAGACGTAATAGACTTTGATAAACTCTATGAATGTCCCTCGACGTCATCTGGATCTTGTCTTCAAGGCTTAGTGATAGACGAGTTGGAGGAGTACCTGAGAAAACCAAGAACTGCCAGCTCGGAAGACATTTTAGATTGGTGGAGGACGCATGAGACAGAGTATCCGATTTTATCGAAAATGGCCCGTGATTTTCTCTCAATACCTGCAACTTCAGTACCTGCTGAGAGGTTATTTTCTAAAGCATCATTAGTAATTAGAAAACATAGAAATAGGTTAAGTGATGAGTCAGCCAGATGGTTACTTTGTATTAATTCTTGGTCAAAAAAATTGATATAAAGTATCATAACCTAATGATAAAGCTGTTGATTTGTGTTGTATTTTATTTTTTATTCAAATAAATGATAAATCGTAAAACTCTTTTATTAAATTTCTTATAAGTTGAGGGTTCAATCTCTTTCTAGACAGATAAGTATTGTTCTTTAAAATACAGTCAAGTTATTGTAATTAATTTGTTTTTTTACATGTTTTAGCAAATGTAAGCTTATAAATCATAAATGTTTATTAAGAAACAGTTACTTCCATGGAAAACGACATATAGGTCAGTTGATTTTTCGAATTTCTTATCAAATCTTCAGTTATTTATTAATCTGCTTGATCTTTACTATGGCTATGTTAATTCAAGCTCACAATGTTCCAATTCTAATACGTTTTTCTAAGATTTAAAGTAAACTTTAATAAATAGTAATAGACTAATAGGTAATTGCAAGACTTGCAAGACTTGCTGCAAGACCAAGACCAAGACCAAGACTGGGAGCGCAAGACCAAGACCAAGACCAAGACCAGGTGTATTGGCGCAAGACCAAGACCAAGACTGGCTAAGTCTCGTCTTGTTCTTGCATTTGGGCAACACTAATGTCCAGCAGTGGACTGCTATAGGCTGAGTTGATTTTGATTTATTGAATGTTATTAGCCAGTTAGTCATTATAAGTTTACATTTACATTTATTGTAATTAAAAGTATTCAGGCCCTCGGAAAGTATAGATGTTTTGGACAAAATCTGTATTTGATTTGATGGTGCTACATATTGCATACTGCCTCCTCGTTGTTAATTTGGAAAGATCGAAAGAGGATGGATCTGAATGTTGACGCAGAATACAGTGCGTCGATGGGATAGAGTGGCGATTTTGAAAGGCCAACTTTTAGAATCAACCTTTGGGCTCTTTCTATTTCCAACATTTTAGTTCCCCCCTAAGCTGTTACACAATATGTCAGTATAGATTGAACAAGGGCAAAATATACCATTTAAAAGTGTTTCACTATTTGCTACCTGTCTAAGCTGTTTATTAGTTTCCGTGAACAAGGGCAAAATATACCATTTAAAAGTGTTTCACCATTTGCTACCTGTCTAAGCTGTTTAAAAATATTGTCAGTTTCCGTGAACAAGGGCAAAATATACCATTTAAAAGTGTTTCACCTTTTGCTACCTGTCTAAGCTGTTTAAAAATATTGTCAGTTTCCGTACTCTTTTACATAAGTTGTGAATGTGTTCATCAAAGGACAACCTTTTATCGATGGTTACACCCAAATAACGAATACTTTGTGTTGGCTGTATAGTTGAGCAGCTACATTGATTGAAAGGAGGAAATGAACACTGATGAACAAATATGGGAGGCTTATCTTGTAAGAAAGTTTCTACGCTCCTTATTGCAAAAGGAATATATTTTGTTTTACCTGCGTTAAGAAGCGATGGATTAGCAATATCCTTCAAAACTCTCGGAGTGTGACTCAAAGTTTGTTACGTAATCAGGGTGGTTGTATGATGTGTGATGAATAGAGATCGGATATTAAAGATAAAGATAATTTTATTTTGCAAATATGGGTAAGATAAAACGATGACAGAAGAACATTTAATAGTACAGCCATATTTTACCACGTAGGCATGCAAAAGATTTAACATCAACTTTATAACAGTTATAACTAAATAAATACAATTTTAAAATATTACACACAAAATACAATTTGAAAATATTAATTATAATTATTATTATTATCGTTTATTTTCAGGTATTAACCCATAGCAAAATTACAAAATTACAATGCACACTTAAATAATATTAAAATAAAAAAATAAAAAATACATTACAATGAATACGTAAATTAAAATTTAAAAAAATACAGTTAAATTAAAATTAAATTAAATAACATTATTAAAATTAAATTAATTATACATCATGATTATGCACTAGCTTATGAACTCTTTCTCAGTTAGGAACTCCTTAATACTGTAATATGATTTCGCCACTAAAAAGCTTCGGAGTCTCTTTTTAAATATTGATAGCGGAAGCTCTTTCCATGTCTTCGGCAATTGGTTATAAATGACTGGCGCCATGGAGTAGACACTTTTGCGCATAAGTGCTGTCTTGGCTGGCTCCAGACATAGTACACTATTATCACGTCTATTGCGCGGTACTACATCTGATAGTCGTCTAAATCGAGTCGGATTTGTCTTTACAAACACAGCTACTTCCAATATGTACAAACAAGGTAATGTTAATATTTTGACATTTCTATAGTACGGTTCACAACTATCAGTGGGTTTAAGTTTAAACATTGCTCGAATGCATTTTTTTGTGCCTTGAAAGCGGTCTCTCTTTCAGTAGAGTTTCCCCAAAATAAGATCCCATACCGTAAATGTGATTCTGTTATCCCATAATAAGCAGTTAGAAGAGCATCCGTGTTCAATATAGGTGATAATGAACGAAGAGCGTATGCAGACTTACTTATTTTCTTGCATAAATTTTCAACGTGTGATTTCCAGTTTAGTTTTTTATCTATTTCGAGACCCAGGAATTTTGTCGTTTCAACTTCATCTATGGTATCATTATTATAGTGTATATTTAAGTTAATACTAGAGGTCTGTTGTCTAAAATGGATAACTTTGGTTTTACACAAATTTATTTTTAAATTATTTGCATCTAGCCAGTCTACCGGATACCGGATATTCGGATGCATATTCACCTAAAGTTTGAGAGTTGACTAGTGTGGAGTGCGCTTCGGTACGGGAAAAAGTGTTGGTTTCCAGGACTGACAAGTTTTTACGAACTACTTTTTTGTACTGTGTATCCCCGAATAAATATATTTCATTTTAGAATAAAAGGTTTTGAAGAAATATTAATAGTGTTTTTTAAACGTGTTATATTTTCCACAAAATTCTTGCCTAGTTCTAAATAGATAAGAAATATTTGTTATACTTAGGAAATATTAGGAATACAAAATTGTATACACTGTTATTAATGGAACCCCGCGATCCCGGAATAAAAATATATTTTAAGAAGCCGTTTCCATACTTTGTATCCTTTGCCGGGAAAAAAACGTACATTAGGTAAATATGCATCCGAATATCCGATCTCTAATGATGAATGATTTCGACTATTATCCATTTGAAATAAGATTAGAAATTTAAATAAAGTTGTTTACAGTCCGTTCAACCGATTTTGACTACTATTCTGTAGGCATAAGGATGACATTAAAAGCAAAAACGTGGTTACAATACCAACTGTTTATTACAGCTGTCATTTGTCAAGCCACAAATGCAATAGAATTCAAAATCGGTTGAACGGGCTGTACAAAAGGTATAATTAAATGTCTAATCTTATTTCAAATGGAGTATAAGTGTTGACTG
The DNA here is from genome assembly GCA_963921375.1 of Tiliacea citrago. NCBI lineage: Eukaryota > Metazoa > Arthropoda > Insecta > Lepidoptera > Noctuidae > Tiliacea > Tiliacea citrago. The sequence goes on along the minus strand of OY992797.1, from coordinate 20,513,016 downwards.
ATTGGATCCAGCATACATTTTACTTTTTTAACGGTTCCGTACCTAAAAGTAAAACCGGCCAAGTGCGTGTAGGACTACGCACAATGAAAGGTCCCGTAGTTGGGATGAATTTATCCGAAAAACAAACTTAACATTGTAGTTGAAAAACATGTTCTCCCATACATAGATAGCCGTCACAATCACTTCTCAAACTGAAAATGTAAGTTGGTCGACTATATCTCGTTAATTTGTAAAGCCTACTGAGCTGTGATAGTTTTCCTTTTAATTTCGTTATACAGGGTGGAATTTTGTAATGCCACCTGGAGGGAAAGTACTCTTAATACTGCAGATAGAAAGTTTTACTCAAAGGAAACATTCCTTTATTTTTGAATAGAAAGCAAACTGCATTCAAAGATTTTCGAAAATTCTCTTCTCCCACACCGGGAATCGAACCGGCTAAAATCTGAAAAAAATATACCCTGTACTTTTATTGCATCGATCGTTGGGGTCAATTATAAGGATGAAATCTCTCTAACAAACATGATAAATTAAATGAAAGGAAAACCAGGAAATCTTAAATTAATTTAATTATTTACAAAAAATGGTAAACTAACTAATTAGTTGCTCGAAATGGGCTCCATTCTCTTGGATACACAAATTTATTCTTTTAACGAATTCATTTCTAGTAACCTTTAATAAAGTGTTGTGGTGAATATTATAAATCGTATTCTGAACTTCAACTCTCAACTCGTTGTCATTCGCATAAGATTTCATGTAAATTTGATTTTTTACATATCCCCACAAAAAAAAATCTAATGGGGTGAGATCTGGCGATCTCGCAGGCCATCTGATTGTGCCGTTTGTACCAATCCAGGTATTAAAATGGTTATTAATGTAGGCAGTAGTGATTCTGCTGTTATGTGCTGGAGCACCATCTTGCTGTAGAATTATTTGGTTTCGCTCTTCCTCGGGGAAACCATTTAACTCGTTTCTTAGGAGATCCAGTATTTCAATATACTTGACAGTGTTTAAATGACCTTCGTACACGTCATTATTTCTCATAATTCCGCACCAAACGTTGAAAGAAAATCTTACTTGATTGTTAGTTTCATGAACACGAACAGGATTCAGGAGACCAATAATGGTTATTGCGGCGATTGTACATGCCATTATTGCTGAAGTTGGTTTCGTCAGACCATACAATGTTACTCAAAAAAATAGGGTTTCGGTCAATTTCTCCAAGCATGTTTTCACAAAATTGTAATCGTCTGTCACGATCCCCAATATGCAATTTTTGCACCAACCGACCTTCACGATAGCATTTATACTTATACTTTTTCAGCACTTTAAGTACGCGAGTGTGGGTTGTTCCTAATTCATCGGCAGCATCTCTACTTGAAGCCTTTGGAAATGATTCAAAGTATGTTAAAACATCTAGTTCAAAATCGAAATAGTTTTGCTGAATAGTTTGCCGTCTCTTCTTGAAACCACCCGTATTCTTAAAATTTTCTACCATTCTTTTCAATACGAACCGAGTTGGTGCCTGTCGGTCTTGATATCTCTCTCCATACCACCGCAGAGCTAGATTCACGTTTTTGTTATTTAAAAAATAAGCTTCCATTAAATCAAACTGTTCCCGATAAGCAATTTTCACCGTGAGACAAAATGTGAAATGAGTTGTAAAAACAATCAAATGTGAATAACAACTATGACAATCTAATTTTCAAATTTTAATCTACGAGTATGTCGCAAAGGAGTCTGCATTACAAAAGATGGTTGTTAGTTTAAGAGCTTTAACTTGACTCATTGAATTGGTAACTTCAGATTTCCTGGTTTTCCTTTCATTTAATTTATCATGTTTGTTAGAGAGATTTCATCCTTATAATTGACCCTAAGGATCGATGCAATAAAAGTACAGGGTATAATTTTTTCAGATTTTAGCCGGTTCGATTCCCGGGTGTGCGAGAAGAGAATTTTCGAAAATCTTTGAATGCAGTTTGCTTTCTATTCAAAAATAAAGGAATGTTTCCTTTGAGTAAAATTTTCTTTCTGCAGTATTAAGAGTACTTTCCCTCCAGGTGGCATTACAAAATTCCACCCTGTATATACTAGTGCCATGATTTTTTTCACATATCCAACGGGTTGGCACTTGACTAATAAAAAATAGCACTTTAAAGCTTAATATTACGAACGGATCCATGAACCGAAAAATTGTTTTCGCAGACCCGCAACATTTTTGAACAGGCTATCCAACGATACCCCACATGGGGCGACACACCTCCAGGTGGAATGCGTGGGCATTATACAAGCATCTTACGCCATAGAAGCCAGGAAAGTTACGGACACCCGTATACTGTCCGATAGTGCCTCAGTTCGGCAATCCCTAGAGAAAAAATATATTACCTCCAGACTAACACTAGAATGTCACAATGCACTAGAGCGGGTGACGGTGTGCAACCGTAATACAGTGACACTGCAATGGATAGAAAGACACAGCGGACCACTGGGTAACGACGCAGCTGACGAACTAGCTAGGAGAGCATCCAGCGCGTCAGTCTGTGGGCCCGAACCTATTGTACCCATCCCTTTTAACCAACTAAGCAGGTGGCTACACGAGTTCACCACCACACAAGTGGAGAACTGGTGGACCTCGACACCGGGCTGCAGGCAGTCCAGGGAAGCCATGCCATCCTTAGATGGTAGGCTAACTAGGCGTTTGCTACGCCTGGACAGGAACGGCCTGCGCTTGGTGACGGGGACCATCACGGGACACAGCTCACTAAACAAACACTTCCACACTATAGGCTTAACGGACATCCCTCTGCGCAGAGCTTGCATGGAGGCTGATGAAACCGTTGTGCATGTGCTCTTTGACTGCATAGGCGTCAGCCAGATCAGAACAGAAACGCTCGGGTCACCCAGATCCTTCACAGATATTCTATGCAGACCAGAAGACCTCATCAGCTTCTGCAGGGAGGTGGGCTGGTTGGAATAAACCATGGCCATGGCCCACGCTCAATGGTCTAAATGAAGGACTAAGTGCGGAAACCAAACCCTGTAACATATAATAGAACATAGATACCCCACATCATAGGATAGACGAGAAAAAATTATGTCATTCCCACTTTACGTTTATGTTTACCATCATAAAACATGTTTTTTTCTAGATTTTATTTTACCACTTGTGATTAATAAAATGCAAAGTTAAGTTTGTCTTTCTATCCGGAATTGGAGATTCATAGGCCGTGTCATTTAAGTTACGCCGCGGGCACAGCTTTGAGACGGAACCTGCTCAGGGCGCGAGTTCTACTCATTGGGTTATAAACACATCAGTACTCGTAATAACCATAATAAATATTCTAATAAGTAAAATATAAAATGCCAATTTGTTAATGGATACCATGCGGTACATGTAGGAATGGAACTAAACGTAATTTATGACCTATAAAGTTTTATTTAAGTATCTATTTTACTGCATTCGATTTTTAAGCACACTTCTATGGTGTGTAAAGTGGTTCGATCGCTAATCCACAATTTTAATAACTTATATGGGCTTGAGAGCACATCACACTAATATTACAAAGGCGAAAGTTTGTGAGTGTGTGTGTATATTTGTTACTTCTTCACGCTGAAACGGCTGGACTATTTTTTATAAAATTTTGTATGGAGGTAGCTGACACCCTGGAGTAAGACATAGGCTACTCTTTATCCTGATATTCCCACGGGATCGTGACTTACGCGGGTGAAACCGCGGGGCGCAGCTCTACTAAAAAATACGTTTTAATTGATTAATGACTTTCCGAGAAACAGCGTGGTGAAATTTATGGATTTTTATGAAAAATCAAAGCATTGTAGCTGTCTCGAATTTAGCCGTACAAAACCCATTTTTCATCGGCTAGTTTACTACTAAATATTGGCAGTACCCGCGTTTAAATATGAGATATGGCTCCCAATCCATGCGGACACAAAAATGAATGTTAAACTAGAATGCATACATATCAATTCTATATGTGAATATTTGTGTTGTAGTAAATAAAATGCTTTATGAAATTAATTTAGGAACTAATGTCTACCCAAAGCGTAAAAAACGATATTACTTTCAAGCTGAAATTTGCGGAGGATCACAGCTACTTGAGTCCCAATTGTCTAAAAATAGAATGCGCACTCACAAAAGACAAACAATTTTGGAACTCTATAGCATAGCACAGCACTGCAAAATAATATTAATATAAGTAATTGAAACACACGCATTATAGTTTAAGCGTTACTCTTCAGCAGATCTCTAAAAGATATGGAAAGATCTCACCAGATTAGCTTGGACGGGAGTCAGGATCATTCTTCGAGTGCAATTAGCCCCGTGCACTGGTTCGCTCGCCTGAGATCAGGATGGCACATAAGCCTAGTCAACGCCACTTTTGCACAGCTCTAACGAATTTTATTTGGCGACACAAACACAACAAAATAAACACTGAAATATTTCGATGCCCGACATGAGGCGCAAACTCGCAACATATCAGAGACTATAGACATAAAGATATGATAAAAACTCTCCTTGTATTTTGGCAAACATGAACGCGTGTGTAAATTTTTTTGGTATGTTTTTTGTTCGTTTGTTAGAATGTGCAGTGTGTGAAGAATAATATTATTTGACAAATTTGCATCGAAACCACTCACCACACGGCGAGTGCAGTTGCACGAGTTTGCACGAAACATCCCTATTGTTGCCATATAACAGTATTTTATAGCGTCCACCCGTCAATTGCTGAGCGGAACCAGTGTTAAATACACTACCGAATAATTATGATGACAGTTTGCATATTCTTGGATATGTAGAGAATTTATTTAGGTAGGTAAAGATAAAGGAAGCTATATGTCCGTTTTCACTAACACCTAAATTAATGCCTAAATAAAAGCTTACTGTTGGATTTTCAACGCTCAGCTCAGCGTCGAGAGTCGAAAATTCAACAGTGCAATAAATATTAAGCCGTTATTTTAGGTGCTTTCTAGTGTTAGTGAAACTGGCACAAAGGACCTATATTAGAGCACCATGCTTAAAATCAGACAAGATTCTGAAAAGTCAAGGATTATTCTTCATACTTATAGCAAAGGTGGTGCTATGCATGGAGTCCTGGATTGTATTATATAATTAATGTGTGGGTTTAATTACAATTAATGTACAGTCAAAAAAAAAAAAAATACATAAATTTACCACAAACTATCAAATTTTCTTATTCGATTTTGAACTTAACCTTCAACATTTTAAGGTTTAAAACCATTTGGAGAAATTTGACAGTTGGTACCTATAACCTGATATGCTGGCGACTACCTATACAAAATATTGTAAAACGTTTTAAATGAGTAACGGCGGAGTTTCTCGCCCATTCTTCTCCATACGAAACTACCTTTTGGTAGAGGCGACTCGAATCAACTCTTCTTTTTTCTAAATTTTGACATTCAATAGTGCCCTTTATGTGCCTATTTGAAATAAATAATTTTACTTTGACTTTGTCTGAGTCAGCAGTGTTATTTTTTGGTCCAGTAGAAAGTTATCTTTAGCGCCCCGGAGTCTGGATTTGACGATAGATTGCCCGTTTAATAGCAAATGTCTCGCCCCTATTACATTGTAAATATCACACTGTACACCTATGCCTACCTCTTCAGTGAATACAGGTGTGATTATTATCTTAGGTACCAACGATTTTTTTTTATAAGATAATGGAACTCTTTGGAGGAAGATAGCAAAGCAAATCACTCACATTTCGCTGCTATTCAAATCTACATAATCAACAATTGTTTATCCTATACCTTCATTGAATATAATTCCGCAATCGTGGTTGACAATGGGCCAGCATGTTAATTGAGCCCTCAATGCATGGTCCATTGTTCTTACGGACCTCATTGTGTAGTTTTCAACCGTCATATAATAGTCAATTGGAACTGACAGCCAACTAATGGTATAATGTTCTCGCTAAACGTGTTGATTGTTATAGATATAGATACATACTTAAATAAATACGAGGAAATATAGCTATGTGATTTATCATCATCATAATTTCAGCCGAAAGACGTCCACTGCTGGACATAGGCCACCCCCAAGCAGCCACTTCGCCGGTTCTGTGCTTTCCGCATCCAGAGGATGTTCGAGGGGTTGTTGAGGGTGGGATAAAGATAAACTTGGATCAAGATAATAAAGTCACTATATTTCACGAACTTACATAATTTAAAGATTAAGATTATATGGGGTGAAAAGGATGGGATTAGAGTCATTTCGAAAATATTCGATCTTTTTAGCCGTCCACCGATACGTAGTAGGCTGTGGGCGTCTAAAATAGGATTGTGGTTCAATATTTAGCTTTCTTGCTCAAGGGTTTACCGTTTTCAAAGATCATTTCAGGCACCAATCTACATGGTCTTCACATGATCTGGCCAAGATTATGTCTGGGCTTTAAAAGAGACGGTGACCTCTGAGTTTGTTTCGGCCTTTATTCTCAGAGTAGTCGGATACGAAACGCCGACCTCATCTAGTTTTTTTAAATATGATTGACGTGTAAAAGTGTCTGTACAAACCTACTTACAGAAATAAACCATTTATCATTTACATGCTTTATCAACGATTCATTTGCTCCCTTCAGATCTTGCAGGGTAAGATAATTTTCACACTTCTTCTTACGGATAAGTGTATCGGTAAATTTCATAACATAGGCTAAAACTGGAATTACCTTTCTATAAGTGCCATATTTTTCTAATAATTGTTTTATTATTGAATTATTGTAGTTGGGAATCACAGTATTAACCAACTTTTTATTTCTGAGGTCTTCAGTTGTACTTTATGAAATATTTTCAGGACTATTTTCATGATTGTAGTGTGGTAGCCACTTGGGCCCTTGCCACCAAAGCGAGTGATCTGTCAAGTGACATGCAGTCAAACAACGGCTAGCGCAATCTGTGGGATTTTCTGTCAAAGGACAAAGTAGTCGTGAGTTCAGACAAGCCTCGAGTTGTGATAGTAAAGTGTTGTTTAGAGGATTCCTGCGGTCTTCATAGGGTCATCGGTCTACCTTGTGGGAGGTTTACCGGTGCGCGGCCCCATCAGCCATCTTCTCTGTGAGCAATGTGCTCTGCCCACTGCCACTTAAGATTGCCAATTCTTCGGGCTATGTCGGTTACCTTAGTTATCCTGCGAATCTCTTAATGTCTGATTCAATAACTTAGGGAAACTCCATTGCCCTTTGTGTGACTTTTAGCCTTCTAATAAGACCCATTGTGAGCGACCACGTTTCAGTGCCATAGGTCATCACTGGCAACACTCACTGGTCAAAGACTTTCGTCTTAAGACACTGCGGTATGTGGGACGAAAAGATACTGCGTAGCTTCCTGAAAGCTGCCCAGCCGAGTCGGATTTAACGATTGACCAGCTATGTGATTGCGGGTGTGAAAACAACAGCGAGAAAAAGAACAAAATGAAATATTTGGAAAATTAAGTTGGTAAGAAAATGCCCGGTCCCTTTACCAGGCCGTACAGATTTTTGTAAGACTACGTAGGCACCTATTTCTTGATAATTCTATTAAAATGTGTACCTATTGGTACAGGAAACCTTGAGCTGCACCCTAATTGCGTAACACAGTTCGAATCAGAATCGGAATGATTTTGAAGTATATTGCCAATCCATTGCTTCATATGTTTGAAAAATTTGTCTGTTCATCAACGTAAATAACGCAATGAATGTTGTTGAACTGTCAAATTGAAACCGATTCCTACTGATAGTGTGTTACGCAATTAGCTCACAGGTCTAGCGTGGTACATACATGGTAGTTTCAATAGAATACGAGTCCCGCTTGGAAGGAAGGAATAGAAAAGGGACTTGACACAGGAAACTAGTTTTATTCACTGACGTAAACGTGACAGGTGTACCTAATTAATTGATCATTTATCACTAGCTTTTCTCCGCGGCTTCGCCTGCGTGAATGCCGAAAAATATCTCACGGGAACGTACTACCGGAGTTAAAAGTATATGTGTTAACCCAGGTTATAAACTATCTCTGTGCCAAATATCAACTAAATCCGTTCAGCCGTTTTTGCATCAATCCGGAACATACATCCAGACAAACAGACAAATGGACAAACATTCTACAAACTATATTTTTGCCTTCAGACTCGTTCCCACACCTCGTAGCAATTCATCATCATCATTTCAGCCAAAAGACGTCCACTGCTGGACATAGGCCTCCCTCAAATGGAGGGTTTGCCATAATCACCACGCTTGGCAGGCGGGTTGGCGATCGCAGTATGGTGTTAAAATGCATAGAGAACGCTGCTGCCCATTTTCTAGTAAGTCCCTTAGTCGCCTTTTACGACACCCACGGGAATAACTATGGCGGTGCCATTCTTTACGTCTGGCACCACACGGACAATTAAAAGTAGCAATTACTTTCTTTAAAAAAAAACAATGTATTATTTTGACTTCGTTACTATTTTATTATTATGTATCTTATTACTATCAGCACAAAAAAAAAAAAAACTTTTCGGATTTAATTCCATCAATGTGAATTAAATGGAACTGAATTATTTAACTCAGAGAAAGTCAAATTATTTATTTATTCCACCCACTGCAGAACATTGGTCTCTCAATAACCAGGAATAAAACGGTCAGAGGGGGTTGTTATAGCATGAGAAACTCGTGAATAAAGGTTCCGGTTAACATTGAGAAGATTAGAACTAGTCTTAAGACGCCGACAACAGCTAAACCGCGGTCACTGTCAGACTGCATACAAAAGAAAGAGAAGCGCGATGACACAACGCTTGTAATTTATTGCAAAATATGAAGCAATTATATACTCAAAAATGAGTTGAGTAATCGAAAATAAAAAAACAACCAAGTTCTGAATACAAACAAGATGTTCTTGTTATATTAAATACCAACCGTACGTTGATATTGAATACAGATATTTTGAATTTAAACTCAAAGTAAAGGGTTAGTTTACCATTAATTTGTGTCGAATTTTTTTTCTAAACGTGTTTTGTTAACAAACAAGTTCTGAGAAATATGTTCAAGAATAACATATATTTTTTCCGCTTCCACAAACTATATAGATTTGGCATTTTTTTTGTTTAAGACACACTACTTTTATTATGTGCCTCTTGTCAGCGCCTTAACTACTTAATGTAAAAAAAAAAAGCATTGGCCATTTTATTTTAGCCGAACAGCCCCGCTCAAAATCAAATCAAAATCAAAAGTAATTTGTTCAAACCAGGCTGAGAATCAGCACTTATTCTTCTAGCTTCTGACCCTCTGCCTTTATTGCGCCGCTCCAGCCATCCAACCACAGCCTTCATCATTACGTACGACAGTTTATATCCGTTAGTTCCTACATAATTTTATGAAGCTAGTTAATTTACATACGTTAAAGTAACTTGACCATCAGGTTGGAAATCCTTTTGCCATTTCACCCGAACTGTTAAGTCCGCTTCATAATTTTTTATTACCTTGGGTTGCGAAACCTCAGGGCCTCAATCCTGAGGTACATAAATTATAATTCATTGAATTATAACGGTAAGCTTTGACACCGTATATTTTAAAAATTACATCCGGGCGGATGGTCGTAAAAAGTCGTAAAGGACTAATTAGCAGGATGGCCGGTGGTATCTACATATTTACATAGAGACTAGCTGCGCTCCGCGGTTTCACCCGTGTAAGTCTCGATCCCGTAGTAACATCGGGATAAAAAGTAGCCTTTGTCTTAATCCAGGGTGTCAGCTACCTCCATGCAAAATTTTATCAACATTGGTCCAGCCGTTTGAACGTGAAGAAGTAACAAACACACACACACAGACTCAGAAACTTTCGCCTTTATAATTTGTGATTAAATACGAGTAGTGACTCAGTTGTTTATTATGAAAAGCTTAGTACCTAAAAAAATGTTATTATATCTATTTTTATATTATAATACTATAACTTACACACATACCTAAACTTAAACCCTAGAGTAACTAAAAATGCTAATTTTATTCATATTCATAACATTTATTTGCATTTCATAATGTATAGGTAAATGTGTGGCTTTAAGCTAAGGTACAATTACGGAACTCATGCACACTACGCCCCCTCACACTAACACACTCTCATCCATACGCGCTTGTTTGCGTTTTTCTCTATAAAACGCTCGTTCTCATAGTTTGCTTTTCAACAATTTAAAAATAGCCTAGTTACTTATTTTGATTATCTTTTGTATTTTTACATTCAATTACGATTTATAGTTAACTAGCTGCGCCCTGCGGTTTCACTCGCGCAAGTCTGGATCCCGTGAGAATATCGGGATAAAAAGTAGCCTATATGGTAATCCTAGGCAAATGAAGGAACACGGGTGTGTTTAAAACTCATATAAAAAGTACACTTTGTAAACAAGCTTATTACAAATTAGAGGATTATATCCAGGATAAGAACGCTTGGAAACATGCTGGTCCAGCTCCATAGGACAATCTAGAGTCTAGACAAAATCTAACTGATTGCTATTTTAATTGTATATTTTATTATTTTTATGACATTTATTTTACACTCTGTGATTACCTTAACTCACACACTGATTATTTTAGGAAAACTTTTTTTTTTACAATGTTTGTAAATATGTGAGCACCATGTATCTATCACATAATTAATTTATCTCATTGCTTCATTATTAATTCTTTTTACCTATTGTGGTATAGTAGTTTTATTCTAGGTACATCGTCTTCCCATATAATTATATAATTGATGTACCAATACCAAATATTGTAAAACATTTTAAAAGAGTAGCGGTGGAGTTTCTTGCCCATTCTTCTCCATACGAAGCTACCTTTTGGAAGGGGCGACTAGAATTAATTCTATTTTATTTGTAAATTTTGACGTTCAAAAGTGCCATCTATGTGCCTATTTGAAATAAATAATTTGACTTTGACTTTGGTTTAGTCAGTAAAACTCTGACACGCCTTCCCGCTCCACCCAGAGCCGGTGAAGTCATTTGATAATATCCCACCCAAAAAAAAAAGGATGTCAGCTACCTCCATACAAAATTTTATCAAACTTGGTCCAGCAGTTTGAGCGTGAAGAAGTAACAAACACACACACACACAAACTTTCGCCTTAATTATATAAGTGTGATGCTAAGTGGCAGAGCGGAGTCTCCACAAGAATTTTAACGTGGGGTGTGATTAACTTAAAACTCAGTAAATACTTTTGACGGAAAAGAAACAATAATATGTTTTATGTTTTTAGAAAATTGACCCCTGATGGATCAAAAAGGGGTGATTACATTTTTAAAGGAAGGATTATACTGCGTGGCTTGACTAACTTAAAAATGATATAAATAATCTTTGATTCAAATTATGTAAACATCTCAATCGATTTATCAAGATACAATTTATATGAAAAATCCTTTGAATGAAATGAAAAAGCCTTTATTTAATAAACTGGAAACATGGCAATACTTGCCTCAGTAAATAATAAAGATTGTCACTTTTAGTTTTTTAAACACAGAGTATTTAAAGTGTCAAAGTTAGTAAGGAAAAATTTTAACGCGCTGTCGGATTAACTCGAAACTCGGTACTAATGCTTCAAACAAAAAAAAAATACTAGTTTAAAAAATCGACTCCTAACGGGCTGGAAAAGGGTAATAAAGTTTAAGGGGTGGATTTTACTGCTTGCTTCAATTAACTCAAAAATGGGTATAAATAAATTTTAGTACATACAATGGAAACGTACTAAACGCTTTTTTAAAAACAAGCCAGTTTGGTAAAAAGGGAGGACACAGTTTATTTCAAAAATTTGATCTTTAAACTTAAATATTGGCCCAAATACTTATATATCTAAATAAATGTTAAAGATCGTAAATATTAATTTTCGAAAACTATCTGTCTATGTTAATTTTTTTATAGGAAAGTACGAAATCCACGCGGACGAAGTCACGGGCAAAGTGCTACACACACGCACAGTGTTACAAATAAACGGTTTCCTCAAATAGAGTTATTTTATGATACAAGTGACGTTCTATATACATAAACACATAAAAGTCATACACCTCTCAATTTCTCAGAAAGTCCTCTACCACTATCATTCAATCATCCAGTAATCCATTTCCGTACTTGTTCAAAGAGCAAGAAATGCTTTACCAGACTCTTTGAACGGAAATCTACCTTTTGTGCCTAATAGAGCGTAGTGTGTTATCTACGAATGGATACAGATAGAATCGAACCTTTTTTCTCAGGAAAACCTCTGATGTGTGAAATATTTGAAGAGGTGAAAGTACTACACAACTTTGGTTCCACAATTAAAGTTCCATCGGAAAAAGCATCAAACACGATCACTATTCAATAGACTTGGGTTTGAATGCTGTAATTGAGTCAATAGCGTCATCACCATCTGCCTAGCCTTTCCCCAACTATGTTGGGGTCAGCTTCCAGTCTAACCGGATGCAGCTGAATACCATTATTTTACATGGAGCGACTGCCTATATCTGACTTACAAAACCCAGCTACTGTGTAACACGATGCCTCTTGCTAAATCTGGTTGTCTGACTTTTTGGCTTCTGACTATATGTCAATTGGAGCAAAAATAAGCGATGATTGGTCCTAGTTAATACTAGCACGTATTCGTTTTAGTCGCTCCATTACGTGTGTAGTCCACCTCGTATTTGTTTTACCACTTTTGACAACAATTTCCGGAAAATTTAAAGACTAGGGCTATGGTCTCTTTAAAACGTAAGCTACCGACGGCGTGCGGTGAAGGCACGACGTCCGTTGTGGCTTCACCGCATGCACCGACACGCCGCCTGGTTCTCGAAATGTTCGTTGCCACCGTCGCAGCTGTCCGTTGCAAGCGGCGTGCGAGCGAGACCGCGCCCGTGTGTTTACGAACTTAGCATTCTGCTGTCGTCGGTGATGGACGGCTACACGTTGTCGGACGCAGTCGGCATGTGGTCAGATAGACCGCAGCCTACGGTTGAAACTATCTAAGGGTCACTTAGAGAAATAGACCACTTTTATAAAGTGCAAGTGACATTCTTTTCTTAGGGTGGTCAAGCAATTAAGTGTTGGAATATACCTTTAAGTTATGTCGTACTGTAGGTGCGTGTCGCTTTTAAGACGAAAGTGACAATTGTTGCTGTACTTTGTAAGGGTTTTCTATAGGAAAATGTTTCCATCTTTGATGGTAAGAAAAGCTTTATTGCTACCACAAAGGAAGGTAATTTTATTCGTGTCTGTTGAAGGTCTTTGTTAATTCCTTACACGTGTCTCTGAAATAAGACGGCACGGTCTTAGAAAGCGCGTGTAGCAAAGTTCCAACAGGTAAATCTGCCTTGTTATTATTTTATTTATCCACGAATAGGAATGGCATACAATATAATTATGGGAATAACGGGAAATTAATACAGATAAAAAAATATTGCACCCCTTTGAGTCAGGCTATGCGTAGACATTTTTTTTTTGTGTGTATTATTATCAATTACCTTCTCCCGCTCTGAGCGAAGCGGGAGGGTAAGTCAGACTTATCGCGACAAGACAGTTCGCCTCCACGAGGACACGGCGGTGCTCTGCCCCAGTCGGACAAACCTCCACCTTATGATCCACCGTGTCTTCCGGGCGATGCACACGGTGGTAACAACCGGGCGTTTAGGACGCGTTCAACCCGCGGGCTGACCGCCACACCGGTACCCCATAAAGGGCCATGGACCGCACGACCCCCGCGTAGAGCCTCCGACAGGAGCACCTAGATTGGGTAGGAGCCGCTTCAAGGCAGCCCCGGCCCGCTCCAGTCTGAGAGCCAAACGTCGGAAATGCTCCACGAAGTTCCACCGGCTGTCATACCGGAGTCCCAGGTAATTCATCGTCGACTTGACGCCGATGTGAACCCCTCCTCCTGCCGTTATTTGGAACCCAAATGTGGCGCATTCCGAAGACCATAAAAACACATGGCCTCGAACTTGTGCAAGGCCACCTCGAGTCCCAATTGCCGGATCCTCACGACGATTGGAGCTACCCTATGTGTCGCTAATTCGGCCGCCGCCTGGTGCGACCTCCCATGCGCCAGGACCAGCGTGTCGTCTGCGTAGCAAACTACGCTGACGCCGCTAGGGAGGTAGGCTATGCGTAGATCTGAGTCAAGTCTGTCTTTACTTACTATCGGAGTACGAAAACAATTATTTCAGGATCACTTGCAATAAAACAGTCTTATTGTCAAAAACGGACCGTTAAAATTTTTACACTCTAATTGCATAACACATTATCAAACAAACTTTGAATGATTTTGAAGTATAATGCTAGTACCATTGTTTTATTGTTTGAAAAATTTGTCTGCTCAAACGTCGGTCTATTTGGATCTGTATTTTAGTTTTTTGCCACCGACTTCCGAAATTAAAAATATTTTTTACATTGTAGTGTTTTTTTTTTTTGGAGGCCGGTTGTTTTTTGTTTGTAAAATTAAATATTTTTCACTTTTTAGTGGGTCAGTTTGTAATTTATCTTAGTAAAAATAGCCTTATTTCAACTGCTCATCACCTTTTACAAAATATTGCTTTTCCCGAGGCAGGGACGTTAATTGATGAGGAGTTTTGCTGGTAAGAACCAGGAGAAGTGCCACTTACCATAATATATGCATTATGACGAGCATAAATTGCTTAGCAACCATATTAAAGTACCTAATCGAATCGCAACCCGTTAAATACTTAACATTTAGTAGTTCTGGTGGCCATCTGTGGTCTTCATCATCAGTTCCACTTCACCAAACGTTGCTTTCCGAAAGCAAATGCACTAGTTACTATAAAAAATACCCAAATCTCTAACGTCCGTCAAAATTACACGAGACAGTCCCCCAAAACCCTTCACAGAATCTTATGTTCATGATAGTTAAAAATATCTTTATAGATATATTTGATAGTACTCTTATCAGATTAAAAATTAGGTGCTAGGAGGCACAACACAGTGTCGGATGGCTAAATGTCATGATTTCCAAATATCAATAAGATTTTTAGTGTTGTTTAAATGCCAAATAAATAAAAAAAAATACGTATGTGATTTGCCTCAAATGATTTTTGTATCATAGGTAGTCATGAAGTTTAAAAGTATATCATTTGACAGTTACGGTAAAAGTACTGGTATTTAGGGTTCCGTACCCAAAGGGTAAAACGGAAACCCTGTTACTAAGGCTCCACTGTCCGTCCGTCTGTCTGTCTGTCCGTCTTTCACCAGGCTGTATCTCATGAACCGTGATAGTTAGACAGTTGAAATTTTCACAGATTATGTATGCGGTTCTTTTCAAACGTTGAACAGACGGTCCCCCAAAAGGTCACCACTTCCGAGTGCTTTAGCTGGGGAGAAGAAGTGGGGCCACAAACTCCCCAGCAGCACAGCTGTATGTTCAGTTAGGTAGTCAAATTTGATTCTCTACAATAGTAGGTATGCAAAGTAATTAACATTACGATACATAGAACATTTAATAAAATAATTTGCCATATGTCAGCTAGCACACGCCAATATACCAAGAAATACAATGAAAACTGTATACTCAAACAAAAAAATAAACATGTAAACAAAACTTAATACCTACCTGAATAAAAGTCTCCAGGCATAGAGGGCGCCCCCGCATAAATATTCAATGTTGGATTATGTTCATAAAGCGGTAACACAAATGATAAACTAGGACCATCGAAGTAAAATAAATAAAATTTGAATTACTAAACCATGGATGTTGGTTTTTATAACGAAACCATGGTCAGCAAGACAACCAGTAACCACAAGCAGCACCCGTTCACGAACATAACGCAAAGATCAACCATTACCCCCCTTGACATATTTGAAGGAATGAGATAACCCGACCCCCGACGCTACCACAAGCAGTGGCATCTAAGGGAGCATGAACAAACTTGCTGCTGGTTGCTCAGGCAATAATAATTATAATCAATTGTCGAGATCGCTAGCTATCAACATATTGCAATACAACTCTAAAAAAAAACATTTTAATGAGTAGATCACTTCAATAATAAATGAAAATAATTAAAAAACATGACTAAATACAGTCAAATAAAATAAACAATTATATGAACTCATATAACCTGTCAGTAGGTAAGTTAATTCTGGAAGAAGAACATAAATATTGTCTTGAGTTATAAACAGCGTTTGTGCGTGGTATTATTATATTATAATAAATAACCTGAAAATTTAAAAGACCTACCCATAAAAATGTTTAAAAACCAATTAACAAAAGTATTGCTGGAAAAATGTTATTACACAATAAAAGACTTTTTAAATGACAAAACTTTAAAGGAAAATTTTATTGATAAATGAACGTTGTCGTGGCAATTTCGAATGTTTTAGATTATAATAATGACATTGTTATTTATTTACTAGCGATTTTTTTTTATGGTTGTTGTTATATTTTTATTTGACATAACAGATTTTGACATTACCAGATTATCTAAATTCTATACCTAATAATATTATTGCGATTGTTTTTGACGTTTTGGAATATTTTTACATTAAGCTTTGACATTACGACATTATATTCGTCATTGTATGATTTGCGAGAGATTTATATTTAATTCATTAATTATTTATATATTTTTTTTTAGTCTGATCTGTAACTACCCGACTATGGCAATAATAATCGCAATAGCTGTATCTATATTACTATTCAATTCTAACCTAATATTTTGCATGCCGTAAGGTAAAATTTATCGGGACACTCTTAATAAATATTCCAACTTATATGTATACCTACATTATTATATTATATTAATAAATAAATAAATTATCAGCAAATAAATTATTTCTTTCTTTTCTTTCTTTACAAATGTTGGTGTAACTTCCAAAACACGGAAACGAATCTTCCTTCCTTTCCGTGTTTTAGAAGCTACAAATAACAATAACAATTATCCTAGCAGTCGTTTATTGAACTTGGATCTCTTCAGATCCAAGTTTAATTAACGATGGCTAGGATAATTGTAAAATAACAGAGCCGTTTCAATTAATATATTTTTCTCAAACATGCTTGGAAATTCGAGCATTATTTTGACAACCTTCTTCGAGATAAATCGAAAATACTGTACATGCGAGCAGGCGGCCGGCAATGTTAGTATGAAAATCCATATCTGTCGTGTTTAGCGGCCGAATAAATTACTATCAAAACTCATAATATATGTCGTGTAATTTATAAATGGAACGAACTTGTTACGTTGACACATGGCAACCAAGGAGGTAGCTTATCAAAGATGTAATACAATAATTTCGAACTGGCTTGCAGATAGAGCTGTTTAAAGCAAAAAAGAAACAAATGAACATATTGGCGCGTGAAAAATGATCGTTGTTCGTCATTAAATCTGGAATTTATAACTAACTAGCTGCGCCCCGCGGTTTCACCCGCGTAAATCTCGATCCCGTTGGAATATCGGGATAAAGAGTAGCCTATATCTTAATCCAGGGTGTCAACTACCTCCATACAAAATGTTATCAAAATTGGTCCAGCCGTTTGAGCGTGAAGAAGTAACAAACATACACACACACACACACTCACAAACTTTCGCCTTTATAATATTAGTGTGATTTATTTGAGAACAGCACTATACAAGCCTTGGCCGCAACCAGGCATTGATGGACTCACGTATGAGTGCCTCGGCTTCGCCTCTGCCCACATTTTCACGGTCGTCCATCAATGCCACTTTTGCAGGCCGCTGCAGTAATGTACTATATTATTATCATTACTAATGCCTGCGACTACAACTTTCAAGATTAATGTCTCTTTATTAGGTACGTGCCTTGTTAAGAAACTGTGGTAAATGAAGCTGTGAAATAATTACGCCATATTATTTTCTCCTAATCACCTTCGTGATTTGCCGGTGATATTTCCTCGCTGCCGGTATAGCCAAATTCTATGGGGAAAAGCTCAAAAGGATTTAATAAACTTAATGGTACAGAGGGCGCCACCGGCGTTCGTCACAATGGCGCCGACGAATAATAACTTAATAAACGTTATAATAAAGCAATAAGTTAATTTGGTTAATTAAATACGTGTTGGTATAATTTAATAGTTAACCTTAAAGTGGTTAGTTATATAGCAGTAACTTTATATTATGCTTGTCAGGCTTTTAACAGCACTCTTTTTTAATGAAAATTCTTACTTAATTGTTTGGGGATCGGTTACTTACCGTTCTTGCATTAACATTTTTGCAGAAAGCATGCTTTCTGGAAAAAAGAATGTGATTATTTGTGTTTCATGAAACACATTTTTTTTATGATAAGGGATAAGGAAACTGCTCACTGAATAAGCACTTCCACACAATAGGCATAACAGACAGCCCTCTGTGCAGGGCTTGCATGGAGGCTGAAGAAACCAAGAAACCGTTGCGCACGTGCTCTTTGAATGCACAGGCGTCACCCAGATCAGAACAGAAACCCTCGGGTCACCCAGATCTTTCACGGATATCTTAAGCAGACCAGGAGACCTAATCAGCTTCTGGAGGGAGGTGGGCTGGTTGGAATAACCAACGACGGCCGCCATGGCCCACGCACAATGGTCCACATGAAGGACTGGGTGCGGAAACCAAACCCGCTAACATAGGGATAAGGAATAGGTATACAAAGATACTTCTAAAAATTTAACACAAATCATTTTCGCCACAAATATCTGGTTATTTACCTAGTTACACTAACACAGCACTCCCGAGAATTAAATTTTCCAAAAAATAATCTTATATTGGACCTTATACTTATTTACGCAAAACGGAATCAACCCACACAATGACAGTTTTGAGAAAAAGCAGTTTTTGTCAAAATTTTGTGTACAGTAAAATTGTTGGTTATTTTGAATAAAGTTTATTTACAAATTGTAGAAAATAATTTGTTCTATGTATGTGTATACAAATATAATATTGGTGAAAATATCATATTTATTTTAAACATTTTACTGCAAAATAAAAATAAATCTTTAATTCATAAAATAATATGTATTAAGAAAATGAAAAAAAAATACAAAAATGTTTAATTGAGTACCAAAAATTACTTAATCTAAATTCAGTACTACTTTAAAATCAGGTTGACCCGAAAAACCTTCAAGATCGTCTTCTATATCAGCATTTCCGACAAGCTTCATATAAAAATCGTGCGTGTCTTGCGGAACCAGACGCATGCTTTTTAAATCCCTTAACTTAGCATGAGGGACAGGTTTCCCTGTTAGCCAAAGAGCCTCCATTATCTCTTTTGTTACAAAATATAGTCTTCCACGAACATTTTGTTTCCACTACCTTAAAATCATCTTCATTCAAATTAGTTTTCATTTAAATACTAAACATTTCATTATTTTTAACCATATTTTCTTTAGTATTGAGCCATCAAACTTGGCGAAGTAAACCGAGATGTAACGCAACGGATCAACTCAGGATGGATGAAATGACAGGTCACAGGGACAACTTGCTACCCACGGATACTCCTCAAGTTGAAGGGGATTTACACGTCCGTGATAAGGCCTACCATACTGTATGGATCAGAATGCTAGGCCGTGAAGAAGGCGGATGAAAAAAGTGTGCATGCAGCGGAGATGAGAATAATATTGAGATAGATGTGTGGAGTGACGAAAAATGATAAAGTAAGAAATTAGTACATAATTATGATATAAGGGGAAGTTTGATAGTGGCGCCGGTGACAGAAAAGTTGAAAGGAAATCGTTTGGCTTGGTATGGGCACCAGGGGGGCGATCGCGCTAATTTTGAACGTTAATACCACAACCAAAAACGTTACACATTTCGTATCGCGCTAACCATTTCAACGGAAACGATTTAGCTTTACTTTGGAAGTTACGTTAGAGGAACGATCGATCTAACAATACTCTCACAAAAAATAGCGCGATACCGTTTCTTACATCAGCTAAACCAAAATTAAACCAAAACCAAAAACGTTCCGTTCGAACGGTAATTACGTTGAGAAATAGCGCGATCGGCCCCCTGATGAGGACGGAGGAAACGCATGTGACTAAAAGAGTGATGAATATAAATGTTGATGGGTGGAAGGAGAGGGAGAGGAAGGCCAAAGAAAAGATGGATGGATTGTGATAGGAATGATATGAAAGAGAAGGGAGGGAGTGATAGCGTGACGGCTAACAGGGGGGGGATGGAAGAAGAAAACGTGTTGCCGACCCCAAGTAACATATGGGACCAGGGCAGAAAGATGATGATGAGCCATGAGACTTTCTCTCCATGTATCGTTTTCTTTCTATTAATAATATTCTTTTCTAACATCAACGATGACAAGAAATCTTCATTTTTCATCCTGTATACACACGGCTACATAACAAGCTATAACTTTCAAGAATCAACCCGCATAGTCTACATAATTGATAAAAAATATATTTTACAAGGGATCATGTGGTATGGGTCTTTATGAAAAAAAAAAAACAAAATTAATGTTTTTTTAGATTGTCGGGTTACCATGGGGCATGGATCTTGTTAGTTTATTGAACTACTGTTGTTATGTGGGTTGATAAACTTGTCATAGAAATGTTTTATTCTGTCAAAATTGTCAGATCATTTTGATCTTTACAGGGTCGATAAAACCAAACCAAAATAAAAACGAACACTATTACTAAGTTTCCGCCGTCTGTCTGTCTGACTGTCCGTCTGTCACCAGGCTGTATCTCACGAACCGTGATATTTAGACAGTTGAAATTTTTACAGATGATGTATTTCTGTTGCCGCTATAGCAACAAATACTAAAAACTAGAATAACATAAATATTTAAGGGAGCTCCCATACAACAAACGTGATTTTTTTGCCATTTTTAGGGTTCCGTACCCAAAAGTGTAAAACGGGAACCCTATTACTAAGGCTCCGCCGTCTGTCTGTCTGTCCGTCTGTTACCAGGCTGTATCTCATGAATCGTGATAGTTAGATAGTTGAAATTTTCACAGATGATGTATTTCTGTTGCCACTATAACAACAAATACTAAAAAAACAGAATAAAATAAATATTTAAGGGGGCTCCCATACAACAAACGTGATTTTTTTGCTAGTTTTTGCTCGATATTGACAGCGGCAACAGGTAGACGCTTGAAATATTCACAGAATATTTAGTTATTATATTCACTTTAAAAATAAATAATTAAATAAAAATAAAACGAATATTTAAGGGGGGCTGCCATACAACAAACGTGATTTTTTTGCCATTTTTATAGATAATGATACGGAACCCTTCGTGCGCGAGTTTGACTCGCACTTGGCCGGTTTTTATAGATAATGGTACGGAACCCTTCGTGCGCGAGTCCGACTCGCACTTGGCCGGTTTTGTATACTTATCTCGATTTTGGCATGTGTGTGGATTAGTTCCTGTTTGCATAAGTAGTTCCAGCTATTGTTAAATTTGCCCTATCGGAAACCCGAAGCTGTAGGCTGAAACACACCGAAACACCGGATTATTTGGGGCTTGTCTACTCTTCAAAGGGTTTAAAAGGGTTTCATTGGAATGCTGTACAATATTGAATATGTTTTATTTTGCCTGCGGCTACGACTTACGAATTTATTCGGGAGGGTTGGCCTTTTTGTTTAACAGACATTCTGTGTACTTACTTGTTTGAAATTTAGCTTGCTCAGTTGACATGACAAGTTTTTGTTTAAAGATGACTTGTGTTGTGGGTTTCACTTTGTACGTATTCCTATTCACGTTATTTTCTTCTTGTTATCTTGAACAAATCCTGAATGTTACCCTTCATTAATCACATTATGTGTGGGAACTGCCGGATGTCGTAGGTACAAAGCCGATGATCCACAATAAAATAATCTTGAATTTGTTTGTATTCATTTGTCTTATTTAATAAACTTTTGTTTAATTTCTTGAACATCATAAAATGAGCCAAGATGACATACATGATGCCTTATTATGATAACATAATAAGTTTAAAAACATCACAACCCTTAAAATCAAACGTAATTTATCAGGCAATTACTTCATGTACGAAAGCCGAATCTCATTTCAAATTCTCTAAGGAGTTCCATTATTATACCTTACAGTGATTAATGAGGCATGGAACAGTATTAATTTATCATTTTCTCATTAATTAGTGCGCTCAAATTAATTCAGATATTATAATTCTGTTGCAAATCCCAGAAATGATCTAATATAGTTTGTACTCACAACCGGGTTGCATGTATGACCAGATGTATGAAAGTAAATGAGGCAAAAGCGGTATGTAAGGATTGTAGCAGGTTTAGTGTGTGTGTAGTTTTCTATACTTTCTGCCTACTCCCATCGGTCGATGGCGTGAGCTTAATTTATGTGGTTTGAAGAAAAATATTCTAACCATTTTACTTATCTTACACAAAACAAAAGCAAATCTGCTATTAATTCTCCCCTTTAAATAAACCTTAAAATCTCCAAATAATTTAATTAAACTTTTAATTTATAAACATTTTCAAAGGTGAACGGCAGGCTTGTATGGGAACTTCGTACCGCTAATAAAATTTCGTGTTTTGTTATATTTATTGTTTTAATTGGTAGTTGTATGTAGTATGATAGACAAGCCCTTTTTAAAGTCTTAGATTTTTAGAAGTTGGGACGTAAAAGTTATTACGAGTTTTATTTTTAAGGTTATGTACTAGTTTACCAATGTCGATTGTTACTTTAAGGTACATAAACAATGTTTTGGTGATAAAGTAAATGTTGTAGATTGCTTGTCGCTGTCTTTGAAGTGTTTTACTTACCAATAAGTAGGTAGATTGAAATTAGGATTGTACCTACTCAGTGTGGGGTTCATTAGGATATATCTATGTCCAGCAGCGGACTGCAACAGTTTGATAATTATGAAGTTCTGATGGGGTTTTGAGTATAAAGCGTCCTTTCGCGAAAGTACTACCAAGAGATAGAGTACGGCGGAGCAGATACTTAACTCAACGTAAATACGGCCAGATAATTCGCTAAATTGCTCAGATGTAGTCACAAACCACAATCCAAAACAACAGCAAAGAACTGAACTGAAAGACAGATTTTCTTTACCTGTCAATAAATAATTGCCCTATATGAACAAAAATAATATTGATATCGAAAATCATTCCTATCATTATAGCGTTAACTATTATGATTTTATGTAACAATTACGCATTCTTAGGTATAATATATAAGTGTTTCGTTATATTTAATGTTATTTCTATTTCTAAATAATTAATTATCATTTCGATATTTGTATTATTTTACTTATGGCAACTTCTAAAAACATAACTGCGTTTAATTTACGATTTTATTACGTTTAATTATTAAAATCTTTTCATTGATATTATTAATGAATCTGAAGTTCTAAAAATAGTACACTTACATGAAAATAAATATCGTAGTTGTAAGTAAAAAATGAATAATAAGTAAAAAGTAATAGTAAGTAGTAGTAAATATAGTAATAAGTGGTATAAATTCTATAACAAAACAACAAAAAAAGTATGCGGTACGAAATCTGCCGTTCTTCTTTCTTCCAATAATTTATTCCGTCGATCCACGCTTATCGATCGATAGGCTATAGTGACACTGCTCGCATCATGATGAGAATCAATTTACATCTTATCAGTAAGCCTTGCTGTTATCAACGATGAATTTTAATGCCCCGAGCCAATTATTAGCTTATAGCTGTTTATTCTGAACAGGGAATCTGTGGGATGTTTGAGCAGTTCACAAGATGTTTGAAAACATGGCTGTAATTTCAGTATACAATTATTTAGATAAAGACTAAAAAAAATACCGGAAAGAAGTCCAGTGTCCGCCACTTAGAATTTTGTCGTCAACCATAAGCCCTAAGAATTGTTGATTACCTAAGGATACAGTGAACAGGAATTTAGGAAATAGGTAAGGTTAGTATCTAACAAGGTCTTTGGAATATTTTTTCTTTTTCTTTAACCAATATTTGAAAGTTTCCAGGAATGTTTTCAAATATTCACAGAAACACTTTTCACTGTACTGAATCATGAACGATTCAAAGACTCATTATTTGTTGAAATCAGCACAGTAGTGAAAGTCACTAATAACGTGGTAAATCCTTTTAATTAATAAACACAAACACACTTTTACACTTTGTACCGTACAGCTCGTCAGTCCCAAATATACTGACCCAGAAAACAGTATTCGATTTACTAGACAGCTCTGTCCACGTTACAAAGTGGGGCAAAGTGCCCGAATTTTAGGTCAATAGATGGACGTTAAACTTATTTATAATGGTAACATTTATTATAATTATTAATCATTATTGTTTTGTATATGGGTCAGTGCTTGGGGGAGGCCTATGTCCAGCAGTGTACGTCTTTGGCTAAAATGATGACGACGATTAATATGGATTCAAGTTAAAAGCATTTTTTCAATTTTGTAAATATGAGTACCATGGAGCCGTTTATTATATAATTATGATGTATGTTGACTTAAAAAAGCTTGGCAGTTGAGAGCATGTCATGCTCACTTAAATGTCTCGCTGATGCTGGCGCGTGTGTTGACGATCATTCGGTTCCCCTGGTTGAGCTGGATGGTGCTGATCCACGCGTCATGATCGTGAACGGGCGCCGTCAGTAAAGACTGGTCATCTCTTAACTGCCAGGGGCTTATTTGTAATATTTTAAGCTTATATTTTGAATTGTTTTTAAATATTTTTTTTGTTCATTGTTCTCACATATAGAAGCGACTAGAATAATGTACCCAGAATTTTGTAATATCTTGATTTAAAAGAGTGCCCTTGGAGTTTCTTGCCTGTTCTTCTCCATTGAGATCTACGTTTTGCAATGGGCAAATAGCTTCCAACTTTCTGACTAACTGACCGACTCTTTGACAATTCAAAAGTGCCTGTAATTGGTTTAATTGAAGTAAATGCTTTGAGTTTGAGTTAATTTCTACGTATTTAATCATAACATTTTGTATTTGCCTATACTAGTTTAGTAGCTGCAATGTTCCTTACTTCTCTGTAAGAAAAGAGACCAATAAAAAATGGGCTGATATACCTAATCAATATTTGAACTCAAAACGGTTTAGCTTAATATGCAGCCTCAAGTCAGTAGCAGAATAAAATTTAAGCTAATGGCTGTAGCCCGGGACTTCGTCTGCGATCCAGGATAAAAGCCTATGTCCTTCTCCAGGTCCAGGTCTACCTATCCGATCCGTTCCGTCGCTTTAGCGTGAAAGCGTAACAAACAAACAAACTCACTCACATTCGCATTCATAATATTAGTTAGGATTAGGACACATGATATTGTATTACATGCATCCATTGCATGTAGGTCATGCCGTGCTTGACAATGCACCCAAAGCGGTTGTGCAAGTAAGGGCCTGACCACGATTTTTAAACGCGCCGTTGACGCGTGTTTTAGAAACGTGGGTCGACGGCGCGCTTTTATTCCTACAGAGCAGTGCAGGCTGTGTCTGGCTCACGTGCGTATCGCGTCGCTAACGCTACAAACGCGCGTCAACGGCACGTTTAAAAAACGTGGTGCGCACAGGCCTTAACTTACACGGATGTTTCTGCCTTTAAAAGATTTGTCTGCCTCGTTGATCAAGTGGTCGCGAATTCTACTGCTGAGCTTGAGGTTCTGGGTTCGATTCCCAGGTCGGGCAAAGTGCTATTGGGTTTTCCCATCAGAGATTTCTCAGTAGCAGCTCGGAGTCTGGATTTATGTCCGGTTGATGGCAATAGGCTCGCCCCCGTTGCAGGGGACTTAAACATAACCGGCAAAATGTGGGTGTACTATATTTTACATCTTATTAGCTACACCTCTGCCTATCCCTTCGGGAATTACAGACGTGATGTTATGTAAAATTTGTCAATCATGGAATCACTTTTTACTTCTTCTTGACTGTCTGCACGAGATTTATCTACGAGAATATTAGGTACCTCATGCCGTGATGACAAGATTAGCCAGTCAGCAGGCTGAAAGCGGCTGAGCAGTGGTGGTTCAGTGGGAACGACCATGACTTACAATTTGTAGGTCGTAGGTTCGAACCTAGATAGCCACTTTACTTTGTGTCAATTATTTTGTCACCACTGCTCCCAAAACGGTGAAGGAAAACATCACAAGAAAACCTGCATGTCCTAGAATCAAAAAATCCAAGACATGGGACATCCACCAACCCACACTAGGCCTGCGTGGTGTCCCAAAACGGTGAAGGAAAACATCGCGAGAAAACCTGCACCCTAGAATTAAAAAAAAATCAAGACATGTGACATGTACACACACATTATCTATTTATAAGTATACAAATATGTATTAGGTGTGTTGAAACTGTGTGTGCCTACTTCCGGTCACTTGTCCTTAAAGGTTCATTAGAAAACCAGCGTCAGACAGCATCTGTCTGGCATTAATGCTGAAATGAACCTTTTTGGCGCAGCCGTGAGACAGTCACTATTGTTGTTAAAACATTATTTTCACTGTCCTTCTTTTGTTGTTTGTATTTTGTGTTTCACGAACTGTGTCCAAATAAATTTTATTCTTTCTTACATCCACCAACCCACACTGGGCCCGCGTGGTGGACTAGGGTCCAACGCTCGGGATCTCACATAGAGGAAGCCTGTGCCCTAGAAGCAGAAACATTATAGGCTGATTGTACACACTGAAAGCAATAAAGAATTTGAATTTGAAAGCGCTGCTGACTGCCCAAGAAGCGCCGCACAAACGCAAGTCACCATTATTCGTGTAGGCTCATTCATTACCCCTTTTACTTCTCCTAAACCTTTCCTGCTAAAACTAGTCATGAATTAATCTTCCTCATAAAACAAGGAGTTCCCTCGATCACTCGACCGTTTTCAAGAGTCCTACACATTGTTACCCTCTATGAATGGCTAGAGGCGCCATTGTTCTACCAGCTATTATACCTACTAGCTCGAGTGCCCTTAACATTTAAAAGGGCACTAGAATGGCATTATTCGTAATGAATACTGTGTTTATAGGTTAGTGTGTCAGGTTTATTAGTTTATTTTTTATATAAAATATGAAGTAACGACCTGTCTGAAATTAATAGCTTCGAATCGAATCAATAAATCTATGGAATAAATCTATACATCGACGGCGAAGTGCCAATACCTCCTATGCGACAATTTTCGCGAAATTCACTTTTTATGGTTTCGAATTTATAGGTCAAATTCGCTTGTTCTAGCAAAAACTAAATGTACATTTTTAATTGCAATACCTTTTAGCTAAACCACCGAGTCTATGGCATTACCTCCCAAATTCCATGGAACTCGTGTTGACTATGACAGTTAGAAGTTATTGGCACTTCGCCGTCGATATGTAATCTGTGGAAGTATTTTGCACTATATATTTGTACCATGTAGGTAGGTTCTCAAAAAAAGTAAATAAACATACAACAGGCTACATTTTGACTAGTTATCGACTGCTGTCGATAAGCAAGAAAGCAACCAATTTTAATTAAAAATGCGGCAATTTATGAAACTAAAATTAATATCGATACTTTGACAGCTTGTACACCTTTACCCTTGCTAGTGGCGACACTTGACATATTAGGCACTTGAGTGCCTCAGAAATGGGAGTATTTTGCAGGTATTTCGGAATCATGTTTGGTGAATTAGTTTCTCGCCATTTAGTTAAATACATACATACAGATCTCCTAAGAAAAATATGCGCTTCGAGAATTATCGGCTATCTTTGGAAATACGAATGCGCAGTAATAATATAATTATGGAAAGAAATGAAATGAAATTGTTTATTCTGTAAATAGGATATCGGAATCAATTTTACACGTCTTATAAAGAAAAAAAATAAGCTAGATAGAGTCAACATTTCTTAACTGAGTACCCCTGAGTAGAAATGGCGAAACAAACTCAGGGGTCAAAGTCTCTTAAAGTCCATATCTAATAAAGAGCTATTACAACTACAGTAGTAGATACTTTCTTATTTTGTTTATTATTACCATGATTACAAAATTATAGATAAACAGCTCTATGCAATTAAAAAAAAACTTTTCAAGCCTGCCTAAAAACGTTTTCACTGCTGGGACACAGGCCTCTTTCTCTGTGAGAGGATCTACAAATTCACCGCGCGAGCCCAGTGTGGTTTGGTCTAGTTATCAGCGGGTCTACTCGGAAGATAAATCCCAAGTATCGGCCGAATGTTCGGCCGTTTCTTGACTACGGCTGACTACGGCGAAAGAAAAAAAAAACGACGGCCAAAGAGATAAGTCAAAGTCCAAAACGTGACTTGAACTCGGGTAAGGATTCAAAGTCAAATAAGGAAACTTTGGAAGTCAAAAAACGGCCGATCATTAGGCCGATACTTCGGATTATCGCTTCGGAGTAGGCCCCCTGGTCGAACCTTGACTATTGCATATAATTATGGTGGATCGCGTGTCATTGTGACTGTTAGAAAATGAAGTGATGTTTACAAATTACGAGCTTGATTAGAAAATAATAGCCGTGGGTTAGTTCTAGGAAAATGAAAGGTCAGTTCAATTTCAGCTGTATGTGGCGTAAAAAAAGCATAGGTAGGTCAAACGGTGCTCTTTGTAAAGTACCCATCGAAACCGGCTGAGGCACGTTTTTCACTGCATTACAGAGAACTAAAATAAAATAAAAAAGAGAATGAAAATAATGGTTTTTAGGGTTCCGTACCTCAAATGGAACAAACGGAACCCCTAATATCACTCGTGTGTCTGTCTGTCTGTTCCCCTGTCACAGCTAATTTGCTCCAAATCTACTGGACCGATGAAGTTTAAACTTAGTACACTTAAGGATTTTTTGTGACCCAAACACGGACGTATAACGTAAATAAATGAATTCTGAATATGGGGGTCCCTTTTGGGGTGAAAATTAGAAATTAAAAAAAGAAATGTTGGGCATACATTACCGTGTGATATATCAAATGAAAGGGCTTGTTATAAGGATTTCAGATATATTTGTTTAATCATTTTAAAATAAATAGTTTTAAAGTAATTTAAGAAAATCAATGAAAATTCACCTGTAGCGGCATCAACATCGCCACATGCGAACTTCACGTCACACTGACGTCACGCAAATCCTGCATCGCGCAAGCAGAGTTTACCGCGCAACTAGCATCTATGCAACGTCCCACATCAATCGGCGGGCAGTTGTCCACCAGACACAACACCCGTCTGGTCGGAGGATCCTCCCTTTTCTATAGTGGATGAGTGAACTTTACACCCTGTTCCTCATGCCTCTATACACCCATTCCCTTATCTCCAAACCTGTCGCGCCTAAGATTAAAAAAAAAACTTTTCTTTACGTATAGATTACAGGAAAACCTATAAGAAGTCTTAAAATAATATGGTAAACCACTAAACATTGTGCGTACAAACATACATTTTCAGTTGGAATGTATGAGGAAACATCTTTTTTTTCTTCATTTTTTTTTTTTCATTCTTCATTCAACTACAAGGTTAGTTTGTTCTTGGGATAAATTCATGCCAACTACGGAACCCTTCATTGTGCGTGGTCCGACACGCACTTGGCCGGTTTTTGAAGTAAGAAATACTTTAGGCGGACTTTGCGTTCTTTCTGAACAGTGAATGAACCTGAACCGGCACGGTCGTGTCGGTGACGATGAATCGGGTATACCTACTCAGCCCCAGTCGTTCGGTGACGCTGAATCACGTATACTCTGCTCCAGTCGTAAGTCACTTCTATCGTGTGGTGATAACCACACACCCTCTTTTTAGGGTACCGTACCTCAAACAGAAAAACATGAACCCTTATAGGATCACTTCGTTGTCCGTCTGTCTGTCTGTCAGTCTGTCAAGACTTTCCTCAGGAAAGTGTGGAGGTATCAAGTTGAAATTAATATACAATACGTATGTCCACGGTCCATTGGAGTTCTAAAAGAATCAATCTTCTAAGTCAACGCAATAAAAAAAATACTCTCAAATAAATCAAAACCTTTAAGGTACTTCCCGTTGACCTAGAATCATGAAATTTGGTAAGAAGCCAGTTCTCAGAGCACAAGTAAAGGAAAAAGTTCGAAAAGCGTTAATTTGATAAAAAAAATCTTTTTGCGATTACAAACTTACATTTTCAGTTTGAAAATGGACCGTGGCGTAAATCGATGTATAGGAAACATCGTTAAGTTTGTTTTTGGGATAAATTCATCCTAACTACGGAACCCTTCATTGTGCGTGGTTCGACACGCACTTGGCCGTTTACTGCAATACTGCAACAGAATACAATAAAATGCCAATGCAATTAAAATAAACGAATGAATAGGTACAAATTATAAAGGTCCCAGAAATAAAATTAAAGTAAAATGTCAAATACAATTAAAATAAACGCATAAGTAGGCAAACCCAAGCAGGCACTTTACTTTGTGTAAATAACTTCATCACCACTGCTTTCAAAATGGTGAAGGAAAACATCGTAAGGAAATCGGCATGTCCTAGAACAAAAGATTCTAAGCATAATTTGTGACATCAGCAAACCTGCAGTGGGCCCGCATGGTGGATTACTGCCCACTCCCTCTCACAGAGATGAGGCCTGCGTCCCAGCTGTGGGAACATTTCTGAATATGACATGATGATTATGACATTTCTAAATGCTCGTTTTGGTACACACAATAACACGTCACAAATGGCATAGTTACTACCATTTACTGTTCCATTCCATTCAACTGCGTTTCGGGTGGTTTGATACCGCCTAAGGGACAGCGCAGTCAGAGTAGCAGAATGCTCGAGCAGTTTTTCATTTATAATGATTTCGTAATTCAAAAGAACACAAAGTCATGTGATCGAAGCCGCGGGCACAGTTAGTTTATAATTAACTACTTAAATCACAACTTCAAGAGTTCAAAATTAACTAATTAATGTATTATACAGGGTGACTGGAAAATAGTGGCGGAGCCGTTAAGGGGAGGTAGTCTAGGGTTATTCCGATAGATATCACTATGAAACCTACCGTCCTTACTTAACCCTTTTTTTTTAAAGAAAATTGATGTTTTATCAGCTTGATGGCTGATAAAACATCATTAGTATTTTTTATACATTTTCCGTTTTTGTTTAGCAGTTTTTGCATAAAATAATGACAGTTGCGGAAATTTAACAATTAATATTAAGAATATATAGAATATCAAATAATATATAAGATATTTAGAATATCTTTGTTGAAAAAAAAAAAAAGTAGGCCAAAATCACTTTTTTTAGGATTTATTACTATTTGAAAATTTTTTGTACGAATTTTTGGGTTACACTCTTTAAGTAGGAATATCTTGGAAAGGGTTAAGTAAGGAGGGTAGGTCTCATAGTCATATCTGTCGGAATAACCCTAGACTACCTCCCCTTAACGGCTCCGCCACTATTTTCTAGTCACCCTGTATATACAAAATATTGTTAAACATTTTAAAGGAGTAACGGTGGAGTTTCTTGCCCATTCATCTCCATACGAAACTACCTTTTGGAAGGGGCGACTAGAATCAATTCTATTTTAAAAGCTTTTATTTAACTTGCAATGTATGTATGTAACTCTGTTTGTTCGGGTGGATTCTTGCAACTTAATTTTGGAGCAGATATCTTCAACCGATTGAGCTGTAATTTTGTATACACGTTTAGTTTGTATGACGATGCATGGTTAGCTGTGTGACGTCATTCTATATCCAACATGGCGGATCATGCAAAATGGCGGACAAGTTATTTTTAATGCACTCCTACAATATGGGTACCAAATGAAAGCTTGCTGAAAATAACTCGAAAAATAAAGTGATGTCACTCTAAATCCAATATGGCGGACTAAGTTTTTTATGCTTTCCTACAATATGGGTATCAAATGAAAGGACTTTCTGAGAATACGAATGCGAGTTAAAAAAAATAAGATGGTGATAAAAGAAATAATAATAATAAATATTTAATCAGCAAAAGGAAGTTTAATAAATTGAACTCAAACTCCACTAAAGTAAAGAATGGAATGGTAGTCCATTCCATTTTTTATCTTAGTGGAGTTTGAGACTCAAAACTGAAGTCAGACAAAAAGTAAAAAAAAACATGCGGGGCAGTCTTTGGGCACTGGCGATGGAAGGGAAGACTCAAAATGCAGGGTAGTACTGTCGACCATGCCGTTGTATACTTAGGCTCGAAGCTCTTCACTGCTGGTCAAGCATACGTGGCCTTAAGTAGGGTAAAATCATTAGGTCTCCTTATTGAAGAGCTAGACTGTTTGAAATTAACCGGCAAACGACCTTGCAACAATGATGCGTTGAATGAGATGAACAGACTGAGAAACCTGTCCAGCGATAACTAAAAAGTAAAAAAACTTTCTTAAAGAAGCTTTTATATTTAAATGCGCTAAAAAGAATAAAATAAACTTTTAATTTAAAACTTTTACCATCTACTTATAACAACATTACACAATTTATATCATATAAAAGCTTGTTGCGAGATTTAACTGTGTAGATAAGATAGAATAAACAAGGATTTTAATTTTAAATTTTAAGAAAAAGAAAGAAAGAAAGAAAGGAAATACTATTATTTGCGGTAAACATAACGCAAATAAATAAAAACACAAACACTTAAGAACAAGTTGAGGGAAAATATGCGTCACATTCACGCAAAACGGCCATCGCTCAGCATAATGCTGCGACCCTATGCTAGACAGAGCCCCAGCGCTGGTTTTCAGCGACAGCCGGCGTTGACGTGATGACGTCAACCGGTGCAGCATAATGAGATAAAAATAAACAAAATAAAATAAATGCAATACTTCGTTATCTATGTATATATAAATATAATATCTAGAATGGCAACATTCAGTAACGTCGGCAACGACTCAAGCGCCGATCGCATGTTACGCAATCTGTGCGTGCAGCTGTCAGCCTGTCAGCTGTCCTAAAGAATTTGGCGTTTTACGTAATGGTTACATCTCAGTCAGAGAGGGTTACATAATTAAATAACATGGCGCATTATGTAAAGAATAGAAAAATAAAAAGAAATATATAGATATATATAGAATAGATTTTCAATCTATGTAAATACGAGTACTTAAATCTCGCGACAAGCTTTTATATCATATAAATTGTGTAATGTCGTTTTAAGTTGATAGCAAAAGTTTTAAATTATAAGTTTATTTCTATATTTATTTTGACATTCTTAACTGCCTTTTATGTGTCTTTCTGAAATAATTTAATTGACTTTGACTTCGATTTTGCTACTCTATCTGCGCTGACCTTAAGTTGAAAGTTAGTGCAAATTTACAATAAAGTCCAACATTTTTCTGTATAATTTACTCTCAAACCACTCGCCCTACACACATGTCGCCAGCTATTTCCATCGATTCAAAGCAACGTGACTCAGATTGGCATACAGGTGTTCCGTTTGAAGACTTACGTTGCCTCACCAGCCACTGTAAACAATAACGTTTAATTAATACTACGTACACATCTTACACAATTAGCTCTGCTTGAATGCACAAGACCCAGTTCTAGAGTGTAGAAGAAATAGGATACGGTGTAAATTCACTTTTGAACGAACGACATTCAACGAATTTATCCGTGTTAGACACGCTACAGTCTCGTTTATGTGTGTACCAATGTGTTACATTAAAACTTTCTTTGACTGGATATTGCAGCAGTTCTAGTATTTCATACCTGGAGCCCCTTTTATTATAAATATAGTTGTCAATTCATGTTTTACTACATAATCTCGTGGGTACATTAATCATTAGTGTAAGGTTATAGCTAGCCAGTAGTTGCTCCAATTCTATTCTCTTATCTCTTTTTAGTCTATTAATATTAAAATCGCCACATTTTATTTTATTTTTTAAACAAGTTTTATTGAGTATTTCGTTAAATTTAGAAAAAAATATGTTTACATTTTCTAGTTTGTTGCTAGGGGGTCTGTAAATGATGATTATAATAATATTATGCTCTAGGAGTTCAATGGCAGTACACTCTAAATATTTCTCATAGTATGTTCCTTTATGTCGTAGATTTTAGCCTTTTGATTATCATGTACCAAAATGCACGCACCTCCATTTCTATTGTGCCTAGAGTAAGATGAAATTAATGAGTAATTGGGAATTTTCAGTGAATAAGTATCCTCATTTATCATATTATGTTCCGTGATACAAAGGACATCTACATGTTTACTGTTACGGCTCAACTCACCTAAGTATAACGAAAGTTCATCGGATTTACTTATTAGACCATTGATGTTCTGATGTAATATATGTATGTGATTAAACACGAAAAAAAATCTTATCATTTGGTGAAATTGATGGAGTACAACATTCAGCAGTCTCTATAATTTGGTTTTCATTTTGTTCGTGTTTGCTATTTGAGGTATTATGGTTAATATTACAATCAATGAAATTTGTTTGTGTGGAACTATTCACTATACTTTTTTGAGTAGCGAACATTTTTGTAAAATTGTATGTAATTAATTTAAATTTATAATCTATACGCAATATCTCCCTCAGCCAAGATCTGCATAAATTGAGACTGAAGTGAATGCCTCTCGGTAAATGTTTTTCAAAGTCTAAGTGTAGGTACTGTATATTGTTAAATTTGCTACACATAAACTTCAGTTCAAGTTTAAGTTTCTTAATATTTAGGATTTCGAACGAGTGACGTGTACGTGCATGGTATCTCTCGCTGTATGGTGTCATGCATGTCAACCCTGCATGCAATTTGCATACTCTCAAAAATTTGTTTCCAATGCAAGCAACTTGCGTGCAAATGTGACGTCATAGTTGCATGCAAGACTTGCCTACTGGAACCGCGCCTTTATGCAGGGAGAATAAGGAAACAAATGAAATCGCTGAATCAAGACAAGAAAACCCTGTTAAGACGATCTGTACGAAAAGGCAAAACAAATACAAAAATAAAGTGAGAACATCTTTTCCGGCAATAAAAAAAAACATTTATTTCAGACAAAAAGTCCATAGGCAAGGCAAGGTTGTTAGTAACAAGAATTTTGCTTATAACTAGTGTTATTAACTTAAAAAAACTGGCCAAGTGTGTGTCGGACCACGCACAATGAAGGGTTCCGTAGTAAGGATGAATTTATCCCTAAAACAAACTTAACATTGTAGTTGAAAAACATGTTCTCCCATACATCGAAATACGCCACGGTCAATTTTCTAACTGAAAATTTAAGTTTGTAATCGTAAAAAATGTTTTTTTTTATGTGATAGAACTACATATTTGGACGTTTTCCTTTACTTGTGCTGTAAGACCTTGCTTGTTGCCAAATTTCATGATTCTAGGTCAACAGGAAGTACCCTATAGGTCTTGATTTATGTGCGAGATATTCGCAAATTTTTTTTGATGTGATAAAAGTACAAATTTACAATTTTAGGACTTTTTTCTATACCTGTGCTGTAAGACCTTGCTTCTTGCCAAATTTCATGATTCTAGGTCAACGGGAAGTACCCTATAGGTTTTGATTTATTTGCGTGTATCGAAATATGTCGCAATAATGTCGCTTATATCGCCGTATTTTCTTATTGCGTAAACTTGGAAGCTTGATTTTTTTAGAGCTTCAAGGGACCATAGACTTACGTATTTGATATTAATTTCAACTTGATACCTCCACGCGTTCCTGAGAAAAATGGTCTTGACAGACTGACAGACGGACAACGAAGTGATCCTATAAGGGTTCCGTTTTTTCCTTTTGAGGTACGGAACCCTAAAAATAAGTAAAAAGAATAACTAGACACACCCCTGCACTGTAGGCTCATCGGTCTCGTAACACTATGGAGTTCAGTGACCCTAATGAGCAGAACAGTATCGGTTCTCTCGCCAATCATCGCAAAAATGCAATCACTTAGATTTTTTTTAGTTAGTTACCTATTTTGTGGCAAAGGGAATAATTATTCCCACTAATTACTTAACCACACTGCACCTACGATATTGTGTTAAAGCATATCACACTTACTTCTTATTCCAAGTATTTAAAAGAACCTTGAATGGAGCAGGAACTTCGGAAACCAACGAAAAGCCTTGTTATTTGCGTCCGATAACCACTGATGGAATTAATTAATTAATTATTTAAATCTTACGTAGACAGGAAAGTTCTCTGCTTTGTAAGTACTTCGAATTACTGGAATCCATTAGAAATGATCCCTTAATGGTACGACATAAAGCTGAATGTCGAATCATTTTAAGTTTGTTTAGATGATGTTGTATAATAATATATTTGTATTTTTCCTTTTTGTAACTTAGATACTGTTAAAGAAACTTAACGTTAAAAATAACGCCTCTCATGTAAAAATTGTGTTGCTTCGTGCTTTAAAAATTACGTTCACCAAACAAAAATATGAGGCATTCCACTGAGAGCACTGATTTCAAAAGCACTTGACCGAACCGCACCTGAGCACTTCCACTAACGGCACTGAAACAAAATTTTGATGAGTGCGGTTCGGTGGAACAGTTTTCTAATATTAATTTAAGTCTCCGAACGGCACCTGCATACAGTTTGTAGATCTGTTCTAGATGAATGCTTTAAAAACTGTATTGACACAGAAACACCCTGTTCTAATACCGTTTCAAATTTACCTCAATCAATCAACTCAGCCTATAGCAGTCCACTGCTGGACATAGGCCTCTCCCAGGCTGCACCACAACACCCTGTCCTCCGCCTTCCGCATCCAGTCTGTCCCAGCCACCTTTTTAAAATCGTCGGTCCATCTAGCTGGGGGCGCCCCACACTACGCTTGCCGATACGCGGTGTCCACTCCAGGACTCGTCTGCTCCACCGGCCATCGGTCCTTCGACAAACATGGCCAGCCCACTGCCACTGCAGCTTGCTTACTCTGCAAGCTATGGCAAATTTACCTATCCATTTTAAAGTTAGGCCCGCTTGTGCTCCAAATCGCTTAATTAATGCGTTTAGCGCTAAACGTATTTAAACTATATTCATAATTCTATCTTTGAAGCCATCATGAGGAAACCGGCATGTCCTAGAGCCAAAAATTCGATGACATGTGACAACTACCAACCCACACTGGGCCCGCGTGGTGGATTACGGCCCACTCCTTCCCACAGAGAGGAGACTGTGTCCCAGCAGTGGGAACAAATATTATAGGCTGATTATGCATTCTATTTTTATGGGGTACTGTGTTAAATGTTACAACAAAATACCTTGTGATATATTGAAATTAAATGAGAGAAAATTTAAAACACATATTAAAAGTATACTTTGTAAACAAGCATATTACAAGTTAGAGGATTATATCCAGGACAGGAATGCTTGGAAACATGCTGGTCCAGCTCCATAGGACAATCTAGAGTCTAGACTAAATCAAACTGGTTGCTATTTTTATGGTAAAATCTGTTATTTTTATGATATTGATTTTACATTCTGTGATAACCTATACTCACACACTGACTTATTTTTTTAGAAAAACATACTTATATGATGTTTGTAAATATGTGAACACCATGTATCTATCTAATAATTAAGTTATTTTTCATTGCTTAGTTTTTAATTCGTTTTACCTATTATGGTATAGTAATTTTATTCTAGGTGCATCGTCTTCACATATGATCATATAATTAATGTACTCAAAGAAAATATTGTAAAACATTTTTAAAAGAGTACCGGTGGAGTTTCTTGCCCATTCTTCTCCATACGAAACTACCTTTTGGAAGGGGCAACTAGAATCAATTCTATTTTTTTTGTAAATTTTGACGTTCAAAAGTGCCTCTTATGTGCCTATTTGAAATAAATGGTTTGACTTTGACTTTGACTTTGATTCTGTCTCTATTATTTTCAAAGAATAGAATATTGTTTAATGTTGCTGCAGGTGTGTAACAAATTGGTCAAAATTAAAAAAGTTTATCTATAACATACAACAACCATACTAGTCTACAGTGTAAAATAATAAAAAATATAGAAAATTCTAATAAATAATAAGAAACAGAACTATGTTTAGCGCTAAACGCATTTAGTGATTTGAGGTGCACTTGTGTGCTTGAATGTTAGTTTTTAACACAAAACATAACATCACGCCTGTAGACCCCGAAGGGTTAGGCAGAGGTGTATCTATAGTACAGCCACATTTCGCCAGTTACGTTTATGCCCCATGTAATAGGGGCCGAGCCTATTGCTACTAACCGGGCACAAATTCAGACTTCGGACTGTAACTGAGAAATTCCAGTTGTAAAACCCAATAACACTTTGCCTGACCCAGGAATCGAACCCAGGACCTCATGATCAACAATAGCGCTTGCGACCAATGGACCAGTGATTTTTTTTTTTTTTTTTAATGTGGCTGTTATTTGTATATTGTGGTGTCTTACGATGTCCGCGCGAACGAAGTTGCGGGCAGAAGCTAGTCCGATATAAAGCCGTATCGACACGTTCATCTAAAATTATCGCCGATCGATTTAAACGGCTTTACGGACGATTGAAATCATTATTTCCGGATCAACTCCGATTTTATTAAAATACACTATTTCCGAATGCTCCATGTGATTTTTGATTGTGTGCTGTATACTAGTAGATAGGTACGAATAGTTAGTTCTTAATAAATCTACTTAAGTGTACGTTCAAAATCATAATAACGTTTTAGCAGAGCACCGCAAAACATTGTTTTAGAACATGAATTTGTGTTTAAGGCAAAATGTTGCTTGCAACTTTGTAGCAGTATTTTGAGGCTTGAGCGTATATACATATACAATATATATTTGTGACACTATGTTATTTAGCAAAAAATAATCCTTATGATGAAGCCTTTCGATCGGTATGATAAAGCTACAGAATGATTATTTTTCTCGTGTAACGGGTTCGATTTCTGGTTCAACCATGTAATTATTTAAGTATATAGATACTTACGGGTTCGATTTCTGGTTCAACCATGTAATTATTTAAGTATATAGATACTTACGGGTTCGATTTCCGGTTCAACCATGTAATTATTTAAGTATATAGATACTTACGGGTTCGATTTCTGGTTCAACCATGTAATTATTTAAGTATATAGATACTTACGGGTTCTATTTCCAGTTCAACCATGTAATTATTTAAGTATATAGATACTTACGGGTTCGATTTCCGGTTCAACCATGTAATTATTTAAGTATATAGATACTTACGGGTTCGATTTCTGGTTCAACCATGTAATTATTTAAGTATATAGATACTTACGGGTTCTATTTCCAGTTCAACCATGTAATTATTTAAGTATATAGATACTTACGGGTTCGATTTCCGGTTCAACCATGTAATTATTTAAGTATATAGATACTTACGGGTTCGATTTCCGGTTCAACCATGTAATTATTTAAGTATATAGATACTTAAATAATTACATGGTTGAACCAGAAATCAAACCCGTTACAGTTTAAATTGTTTTTTAAATTCAAATAATGTCTTCTTTCAGTAAAATGTTCCATCTACAATATTCAAGGTACTTTCCCTCCATGTGGCATATCCGTGGGACGCCTTGTATATAATATGCTATAGAAATACAATAGGTATTGTTTCAAATTTGATTGTTTGAAAACGAAAACTAGGTAGTTAGTTCCTTTGACCAATTTCTTACAAAAACAACTGCAATTTGAATAATGATTTCGATACTAAGAGATATTTCCAGGAAGCGGTATTTGTAAGAAATATGAAAATAAATCATTTGAATTTTCCATTAGCAATACATTTATTGCTAATGGAAATACTTAGGTAACTTGAAGTTTCCTCGTGATAAGTTCTCGTAACAGCGAGTTGTGTTATTGTTTGATAAATAAATCTGTTGAAGATATAGAGATGATAGAAACTTTAAAATTGTTCTAGAAATAACAAGTATTTTAGTTATAAATAGTAGTTTATGAAGTTATTTTTAGTATCCTTTTCTTGAATAGAGACCTTTTATTATAGAACTTTTATACCTACTACCTATACCAAGAGGTCAATATCGGCTGAAAAGTGACTAAAAATTTAAAAATAAATTTTCTAAATATAAAAAATTTTTTTTTAATTATTTTATTTATAAATGAAATAATTTAAAAAAAAACGTTTATTTCGACCAACAAGAATCATATGCACAAAAATTACAAAATTAAAAAATAAATAAAAACACATTAAAAAATATATATAAATTACAGAATTTGATTGCTCAATTATGTGAACCATACAGCAATGGTTCAGGTACTGACGATCAAACCTCTGTGCGAATGCCCTCGGGGTGCCACTGGAGCTAGCACGAACCCTGTGCACCAGGGATGTACACCGTTTTCGCATAGTAGAATAGAAGGAGTGGAAGGAGCGGCGAACATTTCTGATACGTTGCAGAATCGGGGCAGCCACATCAGCAACTTGAATACATTATTAAATTTATTATATTGCACACGCAAGGCGTTGTACTGTCTGCGCAGACAGTACAATGCCTACACGCGCGTGTATGAGACCCACAGGCTGCTGGTGTAGAAAGATATGCTCTGAAAAATGTTGTTTACACATTAGTGGTACAACGAGCAAACCTGCAGGCCATCATATTCACGCTTATAGACAACGCCCTGCGTTCTCGCTATATTTTTGCATCGACTTTCAGATCAGAGGTTAACATGTGTTCAAGATATTTAAAATGTTCTATTCTCTTCAGTGGTGTTCCACAAAATTTTATGGCAAATATCGTTGTCGGACATTTTCCTCTGGTATGACAGACCATGCATTCTATGTTCGTCTATGTGTTTTGTTTTAATTTTTTTTTTGTCGATATTTTATTTACTTAAAATTGTATTAAAGCCTGCGTAGTTTTTCAGTTAGATTCAATAATACATATTTTTGCCACTTAGTCCCACACTTTCCCACGTAGTATGTGGATGATGTTTTAATACCTTCCCGTCACTGTTATTTAAATAGTAGGTAGTGGTATTCGTTGTGTGGGGTTGGTACCACAACTAAAAAGTCAGCTTCCACGCCATCGTCAGACAGAAATCTGCCTCTTTGCTCTGCAGAGTGAGGGAAGGCTCCAACTCCATCCTGAAGACCATAGCGGGGAATTACGACTCTTTGTTAGGTGATGTTGTTCAAAGATGCATTTTGAACAACAACCTTGTGTCAAAATAGAAAATAAGTTTACGTTTAGGTATAAGTTATCTTTTTGTTTACTAACCCATATGGATGTTGCTTATCCAAAATTATCTTCTTTTTTTTTTAAGTCGAAACTACAAAACCAAAGATGTCAGTGCATCCGATTATTTTTCACTTTGTAATGTTTTTTTTTTTTGCAGTCGGTTGTTTAAAAGTTTTTTTTAATCATACTATCTAGAGTTATGATAACATAAAGGACTTTTATCAGGCTTTATATTTTCTACACTTCATTTAAAATCCACGTAAAAAAACCTGGGCCATTTAAGCTTTCATTGAATTTGCCCTTCAATGGTGGAATAATATATGTGGTCTCTTCTCACTCACAAGGACTCTCTAGGTGAGGAAAATTTGTACCAAGTGCCAAAAAATTTAACATGCATTATGCAAATCAAATCATTTTAGGCTCGTACAGACTAGCGTGATATCGCGGGTGCGACACTCACGCTGCCCGTCACGCCCGCGATATTGCGCCAGCCTGCAAGAGTCTTTATTCGTTTGCAAACATGAGTAATAATAATAATACCAATAAAAAGTTTATGTGATCCCTATAATAGTCCTCTCTACAACAGGCGTCATCCCGAATCACCTTCTCCATAGCCTGAAATTACTAAACCTTAAAGAAACCCACCCTACAAAAAGCTGCAATTTTAAATACATGTCGAATCGTCAGAAAGTTCATGCAAATAGAAGAAAACGAAATAGGTCCTCACACGACAAATCTATAACAAACCACACGCTGCATTTACTTGGCTTCGGTCCGTAAATGTTGCAAAAACCAGCCAGAGCTGAGAAAAAAAAACACTACAAAAATAATAATATATACAAAATATTTATTTCCAAAACAGGTTACAGACTTAATTAATTTAGTTTACAATAGGGTATTATTAACAGCTAGGTAAAGCAGGTACATAGAGGTTTTACATATTTGTTCATTATTGTCCATGTTCTGCCGTCACATTAAAATGTTATTACCTTGATCCCAATCCACTTTGGCTTCTCTTTCCTCTAGGTATACAAAAAATCAACATTTTTTTTTTTCTTCAGAGACGGTAAATAAGGTTAAGGCCCAAATGTACCTAACTACCTGTTATAAAACGCAAAACGAAGAAATTCTTCAAAGACATGGCAGATTAGTAAGGAGGACGAAGACAGACTTTGGGCAAATATTAATTGAGTTTCAAACTTGTTATTAAGGTAAAAGCGATGATGAAGCCATTTTCAGAAGATGTTTTCGAGCTTCTGATTAGAGATGTGTTAGGCTGTGCGCAGACTTGAGTGCAGACCGCCTTTAGAAAGACTATAGGGCGCGTCATTACCAAAGCGATACTCTCGCGAACACAGAAACACCGGCGTGGTTTTTAGTCAGTAAGAGTCTGACAGAACCCTCCGCCCCAGGTCGAAGGACATCCATGAGGATATTCCACCCCGTGAACAAAAAAAAAAAGTTTAAGTATGGTATCCGGGGAACGTGGAAGTCGCACAAAATTCCATGATCCCCGGTGCAAGTCTGCGAAGGGAACACTGGGGTGGTTTTTAGTCAGTAAGAGTCTGACAGACCCCTCCACCCGCCCCAGGTCGAAGGACATCCATGAGGATTTTCTACCCCGGGAACAAAAAAAAGGTTAGGTATGGTATGGCTTTATGGGAACAATGATGGCGCGCACAGTCGCTACATAAGTCTGTGCCAGAAGGAATAGACTGACTCACTAAAAGAACTAAAACTAGAATCAAAATAGTTTTGATTTATAGTGTGTCTCTCTTGAGTTCTCTAAACTGTGTATTCTAAGTAACAAGTTACCCGAACTTACACGGCGTGCCAAAATGCTTTCGAAAAATTAGGTAACCAAGACAGATTTTTAATTTAACTTTCTATTAAAATTTTGTTACGAAAGTCGCTCGCATTGAACGCTCGTGCAGACTGACGTGCCCGCGATATCACGCCAAACTGCGCGAGCCTTGAATTGGCTGGTTTAGGCCCAACTTCCTTTTTTATTCGTTACACAATTCCAATGCCTAATTAGAAGAGACTCACCCCTACGGGTGTCACTAACACCCGTAGGGGGGAGTCACTAGTCTTGTCTAACCGAGTCCTTAATTGATGTCTATAGTCAGTTCCAAAGGCTGTCATTCGTGGATCTTTGACAGTCGTTCTGGGTCGTCAGAAGCCCGAAAGTCTGACAACCAGTCTTACCAAGGGGTATCGTATTACTCAGTAATTGGGTTGTGGGGGTCATATAGGCAGTCGCTCCATATAAAATACTGGTATTCAGCTGCATCCGGTTAGACTGGAAGCTGACCCCAATGTAGTTGAGAAGCCTTTTATCAACTTTATTGGGGTCGGCTATCATGATAGCAACTCGCACCTGTTTTGATATGTCAA
Source organism: Tiliacea citrago (assembly GCA_963921375.1). NCBI lineage: Eukaryota > Metazoa > Arthropoda > Insecta > Lepidoptera > Noctuidae > Tiliacea > Tiliacea citrago. The sequence goes on along the minus strand of OY992797.1, from coordinate 20,469,664 downwards.
AACATCAAGATTTCATAGATTAGTGGAGATTTCAGTGCTTTATCTTAGTTAAATATTAATTTATTACACACATAAACCATTCGGAATAAATTCTTAATATGATGGTGAAAACTGCATCAAAGTCCGTTGCGGAGTTTAGAAGAAAAACGCAGTCACACAGACAGACATGAGAAGCGAACAATACGTATAGATATAATTATTATAGATCTATGTAACGGCGCAGGATAGCCTTTACAAAAGGAAACGACGAAAATACGTTTATTTACGGTACACATGACGCAAAAAAGAACACAACGACAAAAAAGAACAAGTTGGGGGGAAATATGCGTCACATCCACGCAAAACGGCCATCGCTCAGCATAATGCTGCGACCTTATGCGAGACAGAGCCCCAGCGCTGGTTTTCAGTGACAGCCGGCAAGTTACCAGAAGTGATCATCGTATTAGTAGGTCAGCAGCTTCCATATCATCAGGATTGTATTGTATGCCGGAATAGTAGCAGTTCGTGGTGGACGTGGTACAACAGCGGCTCTCTTAACATCACCTTCTGTCATCAGAAGACAGCCGCCACGCAACCATAGATGCGACGCCTTGCTAGAGTGACTGTCACCAGCCAGTTTCACTCATAACCGACCTTTTCGGTGATTCCAGTAACTTTGTAACAATACTAAACGGCGCCACTTGCTGCGCCGTCAGATGTCTATAAATATAGAAATTAAAACTTCCAAGTATTTTTATTAACTGTCATAGTATAAAATTTCGTAGAATTCACCTTTCAAATTTTCCAATAAATGCAATTATTATTCGAAGAAGTATGCTTTTATGCCCACGTATAATGAAATATTTAAGCTCAAACGGAGCGTATTAATGGTTCGTCAAAAAACCTCGATTGTATGAATTCCAAGGTTAAAGTATGTTAAATTGCCTTGTTATTCTAGCGTTTTTGATTTTTCTTTTTTTCAATTCTCATGAAATACATGAAAATAGCTTTTGGGTGAAATGAAAAGAGTAGTAGTAAGAAAACGTCCACGTCACGGCATCACAATAACAGAGGGATGTAAAATGTATGGTATATATATATGACGACGTTTTTAAATTTTCGTCCTCGATACACACATCGAAGTCTAAGCAACACGCATCATTTACAGAAACTGCATGTTTTATTAATTGATACTTTATGTTATTCGTAACAAAGTAGTTTGGTATACAATCTTTTTGGTCTATAGCTGATTTTAAAAATACAAACTTTTCGATTGTGTTTTATTTTCATTCAAATAAAACCTATTATTATTTCACGATTCCATGTGTTTTCGTTGCTCACTTTTATCATTTCGAGTGATACAGTTTTTGAAAAGATTTAGTTGTGAGTCATGATTTAGTTTTATGTCATGGAGCGACGCCATTCGACTGCTGATGAAATGCTGAGCGCTGTAGGAATGCTACAAGCGGGAAGAAATCAGTCCCAGGTATCTCGGCATTTTGTTGTCAATAGGAGCGTGATTTGTCGTCTTTGGGAGTGTTACGCTAATACAAGGGAACCTGTATTAGCGTAACGCTCCTCCCGCTGAACAGCACCCAGGACGTGGAAGGAGTAAAACTGCTCAACAGGACCGATCTATACAACTGACTGCAAGACGTCAGGCGATGTTAACCGCCCGGGAGGTAGGTTTAAAGCTACAATTCTCAAGCGGTATTCAATCTCAGTCTCTCTCTTTAATTCTCAAACCGTGAGAAATAGGCTGCATGAATACGTCCTACAAGCACGACACCCAATTAGGTGTCCACCTATACGCCATAGGAATTGCCGTCGAAATGAATGGTGTAGGGAACACTTGACATGGACCCAGGAGCAATAGGATAAATTTTTATTTTGCGATGAGTCCCGGTTTGGATTTAGGCTTGATACGAGTAGGGTAAGAGTGTATCGTCGTCCCGGAAATGACGAACGGCTGAGAACTGTCCAGAAAGTGCGCCCACCCGTACAGTGGCTCCACAGTGATGGTATGGGCGGGCATTATGAAGAACAGACGAACTGTGCTCGTTTTTGACATTATGTTGATGTTGCTGTTTAATTGCTGACAAAGATACAGGTTTGCCTAGTTTGGGGTCAAATAAAACCTTTGTAGGTAATCTTTTTGGCAATAAATATTATTATTATTTATAGTTACATTAGTTACGAAATACCCTGTTTCACCAGCAGAACACGTTCGTAGACAAATAAATTCATACTTGCGACGACGTGACGTGACGTTCACTTCAAACCTATGTTCTACAAACATAACATACCTCTACTTAGCATAGTATAGTTTCCCTCGTGAATCGTTTACATGCTGCTGTTCTCCTGTAGTTTCCGCATGTCTCCAAAGACGTGAGTTTCTGTGTAGAAAAGTACTCGTGACATTTTCCACTACTCTTATTCTCTCTAAACATCATTTCGAAATGCAAAGGTGTTGAGATGTGAATCCACGACGTCCATAAAATAAGTGCTTTAGAATTTAGGCGGTCTTCCGCGTCCTATAAAGCTTTCGGTCGCGCATATACGCAACCATCGCTTTCATATCCCCGCGACACTTTTTGTTCGGAAAACCGAAAAGCAACCTCTGTCAGCGCGACCAGGCATTCGAGTTCGTCGAACAAGATGACCGCACAGTCGCGTTTTCGCGCGACGATCGGTAATGACGCGGCCTAGAGTGAGATTCTAAGTGAATTTATTAAATAAATTAAATAGCACTATTTCGGCTGACAATCTAAAGCCAGCTTCTGTCATAGCTTCTAATACCTACAATGTGTGGCACGGGTATTTGAACCTGTCCAAACTTTGAAGCTAGCTAGCTAGCTTTGAGCTTTGAGTTTCGATGTATGTATATCTTGCGCTGGCTTAAGATTTACAGCTTGAACTGCCTTGGTATGGTGAAGATATAATTTCAAACTTCAAACTTACTTAGGAGCGGAACATTTCAACATAACCATTTCAAAACAAGCCGCAACATTGTACCTCCTAATTAATTCAGCACATTGATGTAGCAGTCAAAATTGGATTTTACTTTATTTCACTCAGAAATAAAGAGTCTATCTGCCTAGCCTTTTTCCAACTATGTTGGGGTCGGCTTTCAGTCTAACCGGATGCAGCTGAATACCAGTATTTTAGATAGAGCGACTGCCTATCTGACCTCCACAACCCAGTAACTGGGTAGTACGATATCCCTTGGTAAGACTGGTTGTCAGACTTTCGGGCTCATGCCGACCCGTAACGACTGTCAAAGATCCAAGAATGACAGCCGGGACCAACGTCTTAACGTGCTTTCCGAGGCACGAAGGAGTCTCGGTATGTAAAGATGGTCACCCATCTACGGAACTCAGTAGTAAAGAGTAATAACACTAATACCGTGGCGCGACGCGGGTTGCGGGAGATTGTCGTGATTACCGAGTTTAAGGGTCGGGTAAGCACCGTTGACCTTGAGCATACAAATGCGCCTCGCGCTTATGCCACGCCACGCCGCCCGGTCGGTTTCATAGGGAATCTTTATTATTAGTAACGAAAATATGAATATTTGATACAATCACAGATAGAAAATATAGATAACAGAATAGCCTGTTGATACAAAAAAAAGCATGAAAATATCTTAAGCAGTTTGAAATTATTATCGTTTTTTATACTTTGTGTAGACATTAATTCCTGAATGTATTTCATGACGTATTTTACTACAATACTTAAATATTCACATATAGAATTGATGTGCGTTTTAGTTTAACATACATTTTGTTTAATAACGTACTTGTATTATGAAGGCGTAATACTCGTAACAGATTTAAAAGTCACTAAAACCATATATCTGCACCTTAAGTCTGGTTTCAAATTATCTCCATATACCAACTCTATGCTGGGTTAGGCCGGCTGCGCAATATCCAGATTGCTTGATGAATTACTGATGTGTTTCTGTTTGAACTATTTTGATGATGCAATAGTCCTTCATTTGCTATTTTCAAATTTCAAAAGCATTCCACGGATTTTTATTAATTTTTCGGAGACTGAAAATAATATTAATAAACTGTTCCACCGAACCGCAGTGATCAAAATTTTGTTTCAGTGCCGTTAGTGGAAGTGCTCAGGTGCTGTTCGTACAAGTGCTGTTGAAATCAGTGCTCAGAGTGGAATGCCTCAATTTATCTACACCCATGCGTCATCAATCCTCTATAAAAGTTTCTGAAACTTACCTAGTAGTAGTACTTTCTTAACTTACTTACATAACTGAGCTTATTGCCAACATTAAAGTAACCAGTGTCATAGTAACCATTATACCATCCAAACGAGTGTTATAATGTTGTACTAAATTTCATTATGCAACTCCTTTTCTCACTACTCAATTCGTGGTATCTTTATGAATTTCAACAAAGAAACATTGTCATGCACGCGCGTTTCATTACCACAGCTCCGTAATAAAAAAAAACTTATAAGGCTATTCGAATTCACGTCGTATCCCGCATTTTTGTTCGATATTAGTATTGCAAAAATGTATTATAAAGGATTCATATCATGGGTGTAGATAAATTCTTGTATGCAACTGTACATTTAGGTATTAAAACACTCATGTGATACTATTATCACCCACATTTGTGTTTTAATACCCCTTATTATACAATAGCTGCTTAAATAACTATTATGTGTCACACATAATTTGATTTACTTTGATAGAAACTAACAAAAATGTATAATTTACGATTGTGACCTGTTAAATGTTATAAATAGGTAAACACTTTAAAATACTCTCTCGAACACCACTTGCGGGTGAACAATTTATTTGTTACAGAACGCGCAGAACTTTTTGAGCTCTTGGAAGGTGCGCGCGAGTGGTCTAAAAGTATATTAATATATTATTTTTATGATGAACAAAACAATGCTATATGAACCTACCTACAGCATTAATTTGTTCATCACGTAACATTAAATAACATTTTTCAATAGTACCTATACCTATATAGGTACTATAAAAAGTTTTATTTCATCATCATCATCATTCCAGCCGAAAGACGTCCACTGCTGGACATAGGCCTCCCCCAATAGGGAGGTGAGTTGCCATAATCGCCACGCTTTTTTTTTTTTTTGGGTGGGAAATTATCAAATAACTTCTCTTGCTCTGGGTGGAGCGGGAGGGAGTGTCAGACTTTTACTGACTAAAACCCACCCGTGTTCCTTCAGATGCCTGTGTAACAGGGCCACGATATCCCTTTCGGACAGGCTCGTAACCCTGGCAGGCATTGGCTATTTCGGACCCCGTCAATTGGTGCAGACGTCTCATTGAGGCGCGCGTGGAACACAACGCGCCGTCGACCCGGGCTTGGTCCTTATCGGGCGGCGAGCTACCCATCGCTCACCGTCCGCAAGCCCGCGCCTACGGTGGCCGGGAATCGGCCTGCGATTCGCGACGCCCGGGGCGTCTCCTGCGGCGACTAGGGGCGCGAGGGCGTTGATTTTGCCTTACCCTCACGCGTTCCGCCTCCTCCTTCGCCAGCATTACTGTTTCGCAAAAGGACGTGACGGCTTCCCATACACTCTCGCTCCGAACCATGGCCTGAACCAGGGCCGGATGCGAGAGATCGCCGCCGCCGATCGCTGCCGTGAGGACACGGCGGTGCTCCGCCCAAGCAGGGCAGACCTCCTCGTATGCTGCACCGTGTCCTCCGGGCAATCCACACAGTGGTGACACCCGGGCGTTTCCTCCCGCTTAAGCCTAAACAGGAACCTCCCGAAACATCCATGTCCGGTGAGGACCTGCGTCAGGCGGAAGGTGAGGACGCCGTAGCGCCTCTCCAGCCACTCCTCAAAGAGGGGGGACTTATCACCACAATTGTGGCGTGCCCAGCGCTGGGTTGCGACAATCGCACTCTCCATGTCGCCATGAGATCCCGCCGGAGCTCCGACCGCTGTGCCTCGATTTCTTGCGGCAGCGGAGTTTCGCCTCTTCGCGCCACACCCAAATGTGCGCGAGGACTTTCGCCTCCAGATCCCATGGCGGCAGTCCGGCAAGGAGGATCGCCGCCTCACGGGAGACCGTGTAGTAACCCCGTACCATCCTGATGGCCATGACCCTTTGGGACGCGTTCAACCGCTGGGCTGGTCGCAGCCTCAGAAAACGCGCCCACACCGGTGCCCCGTAAAGGGCCATGGACCGCACGATCCCCACGTAGAGCCTCCGGCAGGAGGCGTTTGGACCCCCCAGATTGGGCAGGAGCCGCTTCAAGGCAGCCCCGGCCCGCTCCAGTCTGGGAGCCAAACGTCGGAAGTGCTCGACGAAGTTCCACCGGCTGTCGAGGACGAGTCCCGGGTACTTCATCGTCGACTCGACGCCGATGTGAACCCCTCCTGCCGTTATCAGGGAACCCGACAGTGGTGCGTTCCGAGGACCATAAAAGCACATGGCCTCGGACTTGTGCAATGCCACCTCGAGTCCCAATTGCCGGATCCTATCGACGATTGTCGCAACCCCACGTGCCGCCAGTTCGGCCGCCGCCTGATGCGAACTCCCTTGTGCCAGGACTAACGTGTCGTCAGCGTAGCAGACTACGCTGACGCCACTAGGGAGGTCGGCGCGCAACACCCAGTCGTACCCGATGTCCCACAGATGCGGCCCCAGGACCGATCCCTGTGGGACACCGCATGACATCTCTCGCCGGTTCCCCTCTCCTTGGTGACCCGGGTAGATGATGGCTCTGTGTGGTCAGATATGCCTCGACTACGCGACAGAGGTAGGTCGGCATCCGGTGATATCGAAGTGCCTCCCTGATGCAACTCCAGGGCAGGGTATTGAAGGCATTGGCGATGTCAAGAGACACCGCCAAGACGACCGCACCCCGGGCCACGGCATTCCCCGTCGTGAGGGCTTGAACGCGCATGATGGCGTCCACCGTAGAGCGCTCCTTGCGGAAACCAAACTGGCTCTCCGCCAAATCCGGCCCCACCCGTATCAGCTGCCCGACCAGGCGGTCTGGAATAACTCTTTCAAAGAGCTTGCCCACCTCGTCGAGCAGCACGATGGGCCGGTAAGCCTCTCCAAGCATGCGCTTAGGAGCCCTCTTAGTCGAGGCCCGAGAGCCTCCAAGGCCAGAACCCAGGCTTTTCCAGGCAAGCCGTCGGGTCCTGGGGCGGTATTCTTGGCATTCAGCCTACGTACCGCCACTCTCAGGTCTACCTCGGTCACCTCCGAAGAATCGTCGTCGTCGTCGTCGGCGGTGTGGTCCGCATCGGGCACCGCAGGAGGCGGAGCCATGGGCGCGGGAGTATGTTCCCCTCGCGAAGGGAACAGAGCGCTCACCACGTCCTCCACGAGCTGGGGCCGGAGACTCTGCGTCAGTGGGGGAGCCCATGGGCGGAGTTTATCCCGCACCGCTTTGTAGGGGCGTCCCCACGGGTCTCCGTTGAGAGTCTCCAGCGACTCCTCGCGGGCCAGTCCTCTGGCCCGCTGGATCTCCGCTTGGAGGGCGTGGCGATTGGAGCCTGCAGGTTGGCGATCGCAGTATGATGTTAAAACGCATAGAGAACGCTGCTTCCCATTCTCTAGTAAGTCCCTTAGTCGCCTTTTACGACACCCACGGAAAGAAATAGGGTGGTGGTATTCTTTACGTCCCAACACAGAACAAGAAATAAAAAGTGTTTTATTTATTATTTATTTATTTAGAATGTTATGTTATGTAGGTAATTAGCTATTAATATACTTTTTGGCCACTTGCGTGCGACTTCCGAGAGCTCATAAAGTTTTGCGCGTACTGTACACTATGTAGATAGTAAAGTTACCTACCACCGCATATATTTTTCCAAATGAGAAATATCGGCAAGTTTCTACATAAACATTCTGTACCCAGCCTAACAGCAATTATTTAGGTAAATGAGGAAAATTATGTAACATCCACGAAAGGATTTCCTGGCTTCCGGTAAAAATCCTGACTCTCCTATTAAGGTTTGACTTGGCACAAAATTGGATTTTTTGCCACCAATTACATCTGTCATCCGGATTTCGGTGAATGGCGGAGTGAATTAACGTCATCTGCTTTTTAGGTGGAATTATTTTAATTGAGAAGAATTTAGCTTTTGGTTTTTACACAGCATATATGTATTTTATATTTTTAGAAAAATTACTTTACTCTGCTCACACATAAAGTTCAGTTTACTCTACAGGGTCATTATGACTTTTTTCTATAGTACTAGAAATTCTGAAATCAGCATAATTTACTCTGGTACAAACATCAAAATGGAGACAAGGATTTGAATAGGGAATACATTTTTTTTTTAAACTTTGCCCCACACTAGGAACTTCTCCTGTATCGTGGGTGCGTTTACAAACATTTAAACTCACATACACAAACAGCCAGACCCGGAACAACTATTTGTAGGTCATACAAATATTTGTGCCGTGCGGGAATCGAACCCGCGACACGCAGCGCAGCAGTCAATCGCTTAACCACTGCGCCAACCATGTCGACACACATTTCCTCCCAGACATAAACCCTGCTTAATGTTTCAAAGATTATTAATGCAGTACCGTTTCTACATAAAATATACACATTTAAGGAAGTAAACGCGAGGTATAAAGGCAAAATATCCTCGCAAGGAGATACCTGTATAATAAATATGAAATATGAGTAAAGCTTGCATACATCCAGGAAAGCATTTATCAAGACTACGAGCGCACATTTTAAGAGTATTTTTAGTTTACGTACCTCCATAATTCAAAGGGTACTTGTAAAGACAGGAAAATTAACTGTTCAGCAGATTGACTACCAACTTATATGGTCCGTTTATTCAAATCACAATTATTGTCATTCTTTGACAGTTGTACGAAATGTCTATAACACGACAAATTGACGTAGTGTGTCCATTTGGATAAATGATAGATATTATATATATATTATATATAATATGTATAATATTTTTACGTGTAAGTATTCTTTTAATCAATTTACAGAATATATTTACAATTTATATATTCTGTAAATTGATTTACAGAATATATTATTATATGTATTTATTCTGTGAATTATTAAAAAAACGAGCGAGCCTTAAATGATAAATGATTTTTATTTCTGTAAGTAGGTTTGTACAAACACTTTTACAGGTCAGTCATATTTTTAAAACTAGATGAGGTCGGCGTTTCCTATCTGACTACTCTGAGAAGAATGGCCGAAACAAACTCAGAGGTCACAGTCTCTTTTAAAGTCATAATCTTGGTCAGATCATGTGAAGGCCATGTAGATTGGTGTCTGAAATGGTCTTTTGAGGAAAGAACCACACAGATTGAGTGGACCTGACCAGTCAGTGCACGCATTTGTCAGTAATCGTGCAGCTCTACTCAGAACTTAAGGAGCTCAACGATGCGACAATCAATACCAAAGAAAGGACATTTGGGTAGGCCGCTTAAATGACTCAAACTGCCAGACCATGATTAACACTAACTGAGAATAAAAGGCAAAGTGAAAATAAAAATAAAAGAGCAATAACCCACATAGTCTTCACATTCACAATAATTAAAATAATATAATACTTTACAAGTAAATAATCATGTCATTACGTATATATTACGTTACGTATATAAAATAATAAATGTTACCAAAAAAAACATCAAACAATAAAAATAAACCACTTCAATAAGTAAAAATTGGAGCAGCTCAATCCCAAGCCTTTTTGTCCTCAATATAATCTTTAACGGTATAAAAAGCTTTCTGACACAACTTACGTTTAATGAATGATTTGAATTTATTAAGGCTTAGATCTTGAACGTGGCTTGGAAGTTTATTATAAAAGCGTATACATTGACATCGAAACGAGCCACCTATTTTCTTGAGCCTTGTTTTAGGTACAACAAATTTATGTTTGTTTCTAGTATTTATATTATGGATATCACTGTATTTTTTAAACAATTTTATATTTTTATGGGCATATAAAAGATTTTCAAAAATATACTGAGAAGGTACAGTCATTACATTAATCTCCTTAAATTTCTCTCGGAGAGAGTGTCTTGGACTTAATTTATAAACTGATCGTACAGCTCTTTTCTGCAAAACAAAGATAGTCTGAATATCGGCGGCATTTCCCCACAACAGAATACCGTACGACATTACACTATGAAAATAGGCAAAGTACACTAAACGGGCTGTCTCTATGTCAGTTAAATTACGAATTTTTCTAACAGCATATGCTGCGGAGCTTAGCTTTTTTGACAGTTTATCTATATGTGGGCCCCACTGAAGCTTAGCATCCAAAGTTAAGCCCAAGAATACTGTGCTCTCTTCAGGATTCAATTCTTCGCCCTTTATCAACACATAAGTTTTCACCTGCCTAACGTGAGGTAGCGTAAACTTAATGCATTTGATTTTTTTTTCATTTAGAAGTAAATTATTAACATTGAACCAGTGAACTACTTTTGAGATCGCGCTATTTACATCGTCAGTAACCAGCTGCTGACGTTTAAGTTTAAACAAAAGTGAAGTGTCATCTGCAAACAACACTATATCATGATTATCCTTTATGAGGTAAGGCAAGTCATTAATACAAATAAGAAACAAGAAAGGACCAAGAATTGAGCCCTGTGGAACTCCCATTGTTACTATAGATCCGGGAGATCTTTTTCCATTGACGTCAACGCTCTGAATCCTATTACTCAAGTATGAAGTAAGATGATCCAGACCGGTGTTCCGGATCCCGTAGTGGCGGAGTTTCCTGATTAACGTTTCATGAAAAACGCAATCGAAAGCCTTGGACAAATCACAAAAAATGCCCAAGGCATCGCATTTATCTTCCCATGCATTATAAATATGTCCTAACAGTTCAACACATCAGTATTCGAACGACCCCTTGTAAAACCAAACTGTTTGCTACGTAGTAATTTATGTTTATTAAAAAATCTTTGCAATTGGTCCAAAATTAATTTCTCAAAAAATTTACTAAAGGTAGGTAGTACTGAAATAGGTCTATAATTTGTGGGGTCTGATGTACTACCTGATTTAAACAACGGTATTATTTTACTATTCTTCATGAGGTCAGGAAACTCCCCACAGTCAATACAATTATTAAAGATAAGAGCTAAAGTAGGTGCTACGATGTCTATAATAGACTTAGCAACTTCTACAGAATTATCCCACAGATCTGCAGTCTTTTTTACATTTAAAGTGTTAAAGGTTTTAATTATATCTCTACAGGTAATATGTTCAAAATGAAATTCCGAATGGCAAACATTTACATTTTCCTTAAGCAAAGACTCAGCAACAGAAGGTAATGAGTTTAGGGATTTAGTAGTTGAAACGGGAATATCCGACTTGGCCATACAACAAACTTTTTTAAATAATTTTGAATAATTTCTAACATACAAATTAAATTCATCAGTGTTTACATAATACCTTTCATTGCAGAGCTCATAAAGCCGTGTTCTACTTTTATGAATGCCAATGGTAGCCCAATCACTGAAAGATGCGTTACTATTAACCGAGATAGTCTTGGGAATAAACGTGGAATTAAATTGTTGACAGTAAATATTAAAAAAACATTATAAAGATGTTTAAGATCAGCATTAATAGATGGATCTGGTAATTTATCAATGAGTTTACCTTTAAAAGCTTCCAAGCGACGTGCTGTTTTGGGGTTAACAGTGATATCCTTTTTAGCCACTTTGTTGTTTCGGTTTTGGATAGTAATCCTTTGCCCACAATGCAATGATCAGAATCTAGTAAATTTATAATTTCTTTTTGGCTTGGTATAATATCTTTATAAATATTATCTAGACATGTGGCACTAGTAGAGGTTATTCTTTTGGGCTCCAAAAACAGGTTTACAAGATTGTATGACTGAAACAGACTTATTATTTTACTACAAGAACCTGAGTTCTCTAACAAATTAACATTAAAATCACCACAAGTGATAATGGACTTGTTCGAGTTACAAATCTTGTGCAACACTTCATCCATTACCTTTTCAAAGCAGTCATACAATCCTGAAGAGGGTCTGTACACACTTAATACAATAAACTGCTCCAATTCTATACAGGCTATTTCAATAGTCCGCTCAACAGATAGGCTCACAATATCCTTACGGTCTTTAAACTTAAGCTGGTTACTTATTAAAATGAATGAGCCACCGTGTATAGCATTTACTCTGCTGAACGAACTACCAACCTGGTGATTGTTAAAATTGAACAAGAACTGGTGGCTTTTAAGCCAATGTTCTGTTATACAAAGAATATCAATACTGTTAAAATTCATAAATAATTCTACTTCTAAATCTTTGTTCAGAAATCCTTGAATATTTTGATGCACCAGGTTGATACTATTGACTGATTTTAAACTTTTATTTGATTTGTTTTTGCAATTCTGTACATTATTACTAGAGGTTGACTCTATTGTCCTAATTTCTAATTTAAATTATTTTTAATGTCAATTTTTGTTACCAAATTATTGGCTGGATTATTTAACATGTCATTGCATTGCTCAATAGAAGCAAATTGTTTAGCCAAATTCTTGGCTGTAATAGAAAAATAATAAGATAGCGACACAGCTATCTGTCTTTTACAGTATTTTGAAAGATAGTACCTATCCATAAAAAATCTATCCTTTGTCATTAAGGCTTGGGGCCTTAAGGCTTGTACAGACTGGTGCGATATAGCGGGCGCAACGCGACACTAGTAGCAAAATTTCTTTGTCGGTGCCTGTCACGCCTGCGATATCGCGCGAGTCTGTACGAGCCTTTACAGTAGTCGCGTATGATGTGTAACATCTGATATCTCACCTTGGTAATAAGCAACTGAGTAGCGACAGAAATTACCCTCTACTTACAATCTATACCTAAAGTACTTACTAATTCCATGCTATTATAAAGCACTTACTAATTCCATGCCATTAAAGGTACTTACTTATTCTACTACTTAGGTACTTATGCATTTTCTCGAAATCACTCCCATGGAAAGCGAGACGAAACATGTTACACATAAAAAAATATTGCTCAGGATCTCTAGTGTTTTTTTTTTTATTTAAGTTTTTAAGCGTCATTAGGAAATTTTCCGTCTTTTTAATATTCAAGTTGAGGTTTCCTTTTGCCGAAAGCTCCTCGTCCGAATGTTCCTCAGCAAAAGCCCTACATATTAAAAATAAAATCTTCTAGTAATAAAATTAAAACAACTTGGAATATTATTAATTCAGAAACGAGTAGAACAACAGTACGTAATCGTGACTTCCACCTAAAAATCAATGATGTAGATATTAAGGCAGACGTGGAGGTGGCAACTGAGTTTGAAAATTTCTTTACTAATATTCCCATTTTAACAACCAAAACTCTGTCATCGTCGTCCTCCACTTGTGCTTACTCCATACTAAAAGAATGCGTACCAGAATGTGATAAACACTTTAAATTCACGGTTGTTACCGCTAACGATATTATAGAATCTTTTAAAAATCTTGATGTAAAAAAAACTGCTGACCTTTGGGGATTATCAGTACATACCAAGTCTTCAATAATCGATGTTATTTCACCGTTTTTAGCAATTGTTTTTAATTCTTGTATTGCATCTGGTGTATTTCCTGATCTGATGAAACTTAGTAAAGTGATTCCACTGTTCAAATCTGGCAGCATAACTGATCCCACGAATTTTCGGCCAATTTCGATATTACCTACATTGAGCAAAATCTTTGAAAAGTTAATTTTAAAACAAATGTTAGGACATTTCAATACAAATAATTTATTTCATCTGAAACAGTTTGGTTTTACAAAGGGTCGTTCAACTACAGACGCGGGCGTGGAATTACTGAAGAGCATATTCGAGGCCTGGGAGGAGTCGCAGGATGCTCTTGGCATTTTCTGCGACTTGTCTAAGGCCTTCGATTGCGTTCATCATGATACACTCATCCGAAAACTGCACCACTATGGTATGAGGGACAGTGCTCTCGACCTTCTGACTTCTTATCTGAACAACAGAATTCAGAGGGTTGATGTTAATGGCAAGAGATCTGCGGGATCTGCGGTCACTATGGGAGTGCCGCAGGGTTCAATTCTAGGTCCTTTCTTGTTTCTAATTTATATAAATGACTTACCTTATCACATAAGGGATAATCACAAGATTGTATTATTCGCAGATGATACTTCCCTCATTTTTAAAATCAAACGTCAGCTAGTCAATTTTGAACATGTTAACGATGCACTCTCTAAGGTTGTCCATTGGTTTAATGTACATAATCTTCTCCTGAACGAAAAAAAGACTAAGCTCATTAAATTTTCAATGCCATATGTCAGGCAGCTAACTACCAATGTTCAACTTAATGGAATAGAGTTGGACCCTGTTGAGTCGACAGTTTTTCTTGGGATAACTATTGACGGTAAATTACAATGGGGCCCACACGTAGAAAAATTGTCAGGAAGGCTTAGTTCAGCCGCATATGCTGTTAAAAAAATTCGACAGATAACTGATGTAGATACTGCGAGAATTGTTTATTTTAGTTATTTTCATAGTCTTATGTCATATGGGATTCTTCTCTGGGGAACCTGTGCGGACATTAATACTATCTTTGTTTTACAGAAAAGGGCTGTTCGAGCCATTTACAATCTAGGTCCAAGAGATTCACTTCGTGAAAAATTCAAAGAAATAGATATTCTGACTGTAGCCTCTCAATATATATTTGAAAATCTATTGTATGTACACAAAAATATATCAAATTTTAAGAAAATGTCCGATATTCATTGTTTAAATACCAGGAATAAACACAATCTTGCTGTACATCGCACTCGCCTCCACAGAGTAGGCAACTCGTTCATGGGTCAATGTATACGCTTTTACAACGAACTTCCTACTGACATTCGAAACTTACCCATTAAACGATTTAAAAGCTGTATTAAAACCAAACTTTGTAAATAAGGGTACTATAAAATTGCTGATTATTTAGAAGACAAAAAAGCTTGGGATTGAGCTGCTCGCTCTGCAAGCCTTGTGATCAAACTGGAAAACTTGACATTTAATGTTATTATGGATGATTTTATATAAATATTGACATTGCAGAATATTATATACAATATTACATTAATGTTCACTTTGAAAAGTATTATATTTACTGCTTTAATTTATTGTGAATGTGAGCACTATGTGGGTAATTTTTTTTTTTTTCTCTAAATATTTTCCTATTATTTTATGCTTTTTCTCAGTTTTAATGGTGGTCTGGCATTTTGAGCACTTTATGAGGCCTACCCAAATGTACTTTCTTTGGTATTGTTCGTCGAGTCGTTGAGCTCCTTAAGTCTTGAGTCGAGCTGCACGATTACGACAAATGCTTGCACTGATAGGACAGGTCCACTCAAAGTTGTGTGGTTCTTTCCTCAAAAGACCATTTCAGACACAGATCTACATGGTCCTCACATGATCTGACCAAGATTATGTCTGGACTTTAAAAGAGACTTTGACCCCTGAGTTTGTTTCGCCATTTCTTCTCACGGGTAGTCAGATAGGAAATGTCGACTACATCTAGCTTATTTTTTACTTTTTAATATGACGTGTAAAAGTGATTCCGATATCCTATTTACAGAATAAACGATTTCATTTCATTTCATTGTATAGATTTTTTTATTGCTCAGGATCTCTAGTTTATAAGTACGTTATGTATTTGAGTTTTTTTCTTCAGGATTATCTACTTTTTGCATATTCAGAGACACGGTAGTGATTTGTGCCAAGTACTAAGCATGGCATGGCTAGTTTAAGCATGCATGACTTAAACTTTGAGACAAGCATGTGACTATTGGCAGGATCAACTGAAGAGTTTTGTACACTCGACAAAAAAACATGTTTTTTTTTTTTTAAATACTAAAAACACTATAATACAAAAGCAAACTAAAAATGTAGTAAATAAATAATAGTTTAAAAAAAAACCCTTTAATAGAAAACTAAATCTAAAAAGTAGAAAATAAGTTTGAAATAATAATAGTGATTAACAAGAAATTTATTTTATCCTAAAAAGCGTGGGGTGCTTGATGTAAATTTTTGCAAATATTTTATTGACAGATATTGGTAAAAGTAGAATCATTATGAAAATATCTTAAAAAGCACCCTACGCTTTTTTTATTTGATATGTCACACGGTCAAAAGGAATATGTAAGGAGCGTAGCTGGTGGCGTTCTATAGTTTCTGCCTACCCCCATGGGAAGAACGCGTGAGTTTATGTTTATGCATGTCACACGGTACCGACAGTTTGCAAAGCCTTTTTTTTCTAATTTGCCTCCTCAAACTGGCCCCATAATAAATATTCATTTATGTTACACGTCCGTGTTTGGGTCATCGGTCCAGTACATTCTGAACAAATTGACTGTGATACACAGACAGACAGACAGAGACACGAATGATCCTTTATCGGTTCCGTTTTTTCATTTGGACGTACGGAACCTTAAAGAAAAAAGTAGCATATAATTGTGTTTTTTTACTGACCCGAGGCCTTCTGTACGTAAACGAATGTTTAGCAAGGCATAAGGCATGACTATACAGTTTATTTCGAAACGATAAAAGAAGATAGGATATACCCCAAAGAGTTAGCGGAGTTGGAGGATACATTTTAGCCAATTTTAGATTCATATTTTCTTTAATTCAGAATTTGACTTTTTTGTCCCCGGTTTTAACACAAAGAGAATAGAATAGAATACTCTTTATTATGTACACCATAAAATTTAGAGATGCTACTAGTCTAATAATCATCATCATCATATTAGCTGGAAGACGTCCACTACTGGACAAAGGCCTCCCCAAAGGAGGGGTTTGCCATAATCGCCACGCTTGGCAGGCGGGTTGGCGATCGCAGTATGGGGTTAAAATGCATAGAGAACGCTGCTCATTCTCTAGTAAGTCCCTTAGTCGCTTTTTACGACACCCACGGGAAGAAATAGGGTGGTGCTATTCTTTACGTCCGGCACCATACGGTACAACCGGTCGAATAATAATAAAGCTCTATTGAATTAATTAATTAAATGAACCGGCCCCAGCGTGATTAAACCAGACTCAATTACTCAAAAGAACCCAAAGATTCACACTAGCTCCTGGAGCTTCATGTTTCATGGGACTACAGAGACCATTTTATATCAAAGAGTAGACCGGATATTTAAATTGATAATCCAAATACAGGCACAACAGAATGCCTTGAATTTTGAGGCTATTGTACTCAAGTCTAAGCTATTTAAATATTGGTCGAAGCCAGATGTTGACATTGACTGTCATTGTCAGTTATTCTTAAGTCTGTAACATCTACCCACATATATTTTCAGTATCCACGTAGGTGTATTGAGAGACGAGAGATATTTTTATATAAAATCTAATCAAAATCCACTCGACTTGTGTCAAAGTAAAGATAAGTCTGATCGAATCGGATTATGCAATAAATGCAATCTCCGATGCGTGAAAGTCATACAAAATGCATAGGCAACCTACCATCTTTAAATTCAAGCAAATAAAAGATTCGATTTGATTTTATAAAAATATTTAATAAGTTATTGTTTATAAGTAATTGGGCTCATACTATGGTCTGTTTCAAAAGTATCTGGAGAAATAGTAAACAAATGGATCAGAAAACATAACGTACGGATTATCATTCTCCTGTCCATATCCCAATTTATTTGGGGTCGGCGCAACATGTCTCTTTCTTCCATACTTCTCTATTAGTCGTCATCTCGGTAGTCACCCCCTTTCTAGCCATATCATCTTTCACACAATCCATCCATCGTTTCTTTGGTCTTCCCCTTTTCTTATAGCCATCCTTACAACGTAACGTATGGATACCAAATGTTATTCAAACAATACCTACTTATTGGAAAAGTAGTGAGATATAAATTTGAAACCTTCCAAATAAAACTGGCCAGGTGTGAGTCGGACCACGCACAATGAAGGTGTATGGTCCGTTGCTAGATCATTAATTACTTTTGGATGAGGGATATAAGGAATAAAATAAGGTAACTACTAAAACACTACTGTATTGTTTCAAAGGTACTTAAAGGTAAAATGAGCTTAACAGCGTATACGCAGTACGGCAATTCATACAAACTTTCAAGTCCTTATTTTTCGAAATTACTGAACCGATTATAATGAAACTTCATACACATAAGCAGGATATAAAGGTCTAAAAAGTTAGTTATGGAGATTTAACCAATATGTCAGGGCGCCTCGACAGCCCAGCGAGTCCCGCAAGCTAAGATGGCTACTTGGCGTCTCCTTTTTCTTTAACCAGTTAAAGAGTGCATCTGGTTCAGAATCTCTGTACAAAAATTCAGCTAAAAAAAATCAACTTTAATTTTTTTTATTTCTATATTTTATTTTATTTTAATCATAACAAACGTGTCACCGCACTACGAGGGTCATTATCCATTATCTGTGTTTGTGCGCCTAGTACACACACACACCTGCCACAGCTCTGCGACACGGCGGCGGCGGCCGCGACGCCGCACCGAGACGCGGCGACGCGGGCGGCAATTCAATTGGAAACATTTGTTTTTTAGGGTTCCGTACCCAAAGGGTAAAACGGGAACCCTATTACTAAGGCTCCGCCGTCTGTCTGTCTATCTATCTGTCTGTCTGTCTGTCCATCTGTCACCAGGCTGTATGTCATGAACCGTGATAGTTAGACAGTTGAAATTTTCACAGATGACGTATTTCTGTTGCCGCTATAGCAACAAATACTAAAAACTAGAATAACATAAATATTTAAGGGGGCTTCCATACAACAAACGTGATTTTTTTGCTCGTTTTTGCTCGATATCGATAACGGCAACAGGTAGACGCTTGAAATATTCACAGAATATTTTGTTATATATTCACTTTAAAAATAAATAATTAAATTAAAATAAAACAACTATTTAAGGTCGCTTCCATACAACAAACGTGATTTTTTTGCCGTTTTTATAGATAATGGTACGGAACCCTTCGTGCGCGAGTCCGTCGCACTTGGCCGGTTTTTTTAGTTAAATGTTTCTTTACTTTATAATTAACTTTATATTAGGTATTATTAAAAAAATGTTGCCATGTAGTTTATTATCACCAATAGAATCCGTGCCATTGTTATGTATATACCCTTACCGTAACACGCTGTATACAATAGTATGTAAAATAATTTGCTTTACGCAATACAAAACATAAAATTAAATTATTTACCATAAATGTTAGCTAAGCTAGCACACGCCACTATACCAACAAAATAAATAAATAATAATAATCGTCGAAAACTATAACCAAGCAGAATAACAAAATTAAAACTAAAAAACTGTAACAGAACGTACCTAAATAATAGCCTCCAGGCTTAACGGGCGTGCGTGCCCACTTACATAAAGCTATGGCTGTAACTCGAAGTCACAATGGATAAACTAGTACGATCAATTGCAAGTGTCAATTTTTACACATTGATGCGCAAATTGATCGTCTACCAAGTGCAATTGAAGCGATTGACAATATTACTACAAAGAAAAAGATGGCAATTCATCAATTGCGATTGATCATTTCGGGGACCACTAAGACCTAAGGTCTTAATTAGATACTACAGTATTCATATTATTCAACATTATTGGAATGAATACGGCAAAGCATAAACATACTTGATGCCGGAGCAAGTGGCGCCGTCTATTTTTTACGAAGTTAATGGAATCCTTGAAAAGGTCGGACAAGAGTGACACTGGCTGCAGACAGTCACTCTAGCAGAGCGTCGCATCGATGGTTACGTGGCTACGCGGCGGCTGTCTTCTGATGCCAGTAGAAGATGTCAGCGAGATTCGCTGTCATACCACGTCCACGACGAACTGCTATTATTCCGGCATTATCCTGATGATATTGAAGCTGCTGAAACACTATTACGATGATCACTTCTAGTAAAAGCTATCCTGCGTTATACTTATGTATAAATTCAAAGTTCCACATACTTGTAGTCGAATAGAGTATTTCTTTTGGTTTTGAAAGTGCGGTCACGTTCGCAATGTCTACCAGTTCCTTTGGGAAACCTACTACAACAACCAATCTTTGAGCGATAACGAAGAAAAAGTTGGTAGTTAATCTTGTTTATGGAGAGTTGCGTCTCTGTTTTTCTTATCACATAAGAATTGGTGGTGAAGGAGCTCGTGGCTAAGTAATAACAGCCGCACGGGTTGATCCATCAGGCGAAGCTTGGTCCGTGGATGGATGATTATTTTTAGACTCCTCTGTGCCTCGAAAAGCACGTTAAGCCGTTGGTCTTGGCTGTTATCTTAGACAGTCGTTACGGGTCGTCAGAATCCCAATCGTATTACAGCAGTTGCAGTCGTTCCATGTAAAATACTGGTATTCAGCTTCATCCGGTTAGACTGGAAGCCGAACCCCAGTGTTTCCTTCCCGCACTTGGGCCGGGGATCTTGGGATCTGTTATTACCATCCTGTTAGTGCCGGTCCGCCTCTGCGGGCCACCTCAAGTCTGGAGTCTGGAGTCGGTGAGGTGTTAGACCCCCTCGCGACGTCTGAAAGGGGCGCGCGTGGAACTCTACGCACCGCCAACTCGGGTCCAGTGTGATAGGGGGCGGCGGACGTCCCCGAGTCCGCCGTCCCTGGACCCATTTAGGGGGGCCGGAAGAGGGCATTATCTGCCCTCTGCCGACGCCCAGTGCGCCTGCTGCGTGCCGGGTGAGCGGACGAGATCTCCCGCTCCCTCTCCGCAGCCTCCTTCTGCGACACGACTGTTTCGCAGAAGGACACCACCACGTCCCAGGACTCCTCGCTGCCGGCTATCGATTTGACCACGGCCGGCAGCGACAGGTCACTGCCTACTCCTGAGATGACGGCACGGCGAGGCTCCTCCCATGCGGCACACTCTGCCAACGTATAACATAGTTGGCAAAAGGCTAGGGAGATTGATAAGAATTGGTGGTGCTTTGGTTTTCCGCATAAAAGCTGGCTGTTGTCATGCAACGGACTTAGAGCGTTACGTTGCTCATGCAAGTAACTGAATATAATCAAGTCGGAAACTATCCCATGGGAACGTACCTACTACCGAGATAAAAAAGTATCCTATGTCCCAAATCATGGTCTAACCATCTGCCAAGTTTCATCTCAATCCGTTTAGCCATTTTAGTGTTAAAACTTAACAAACAAATAAACTCACTTTCCTTTTTTATAATATTAGTTATGACCTTTTTTTTTTGTGTGGGGAATTATATAACTTTCCCCGCTCTGGGCGGAGCGGAAGGGACAAGACGTGTCAGACTTTTACTGGCTAAACCCTATCCGTGTTCCTTCAGTTGCCTGTGTGCCAGGGCCACGTTAAGACCTAACTTATATATTACTGTGACATTGATAGCGCCTTAATTTCTCGTAGTTCAAAAATTACTACTGACTTGCGGTTGACCGTACATTCTAAAATAATAATGTAGGTAGATACCTAAAGAATGTTAGGTATGTATTTTATGTTGGGTTCAGATTGGTGAAACGTAACAGAACAGCTATACTTCATTGGTTTACGTAATTAAATAAAGGTAAACAAATCGTAAAAATGCTTTTTAAAGAGGACACTTTCTTGTTTGAAAATTCTTTGTAGCTTAAAATTTTAGATTTTTATGATACTTTCCTCTTTTATTAATATATGTTCAACTTTGTCATTTATTTTTAAACTACTCTTCGTAGATGCACAATTTTTTAGTTAGATTTATATAATAATAGCATAATATTTTGTAATCCGCTAGACGGACCGACGACCTTAAAAAGGTGGCTGGGACAGACTGGATGCGGAAGGCGGAGGACAGAGTGTTGTGGCGCAGCCTGGGAGAGGCCTATGTCCAGCAGTGGACTGCTATAGGCTGAGTTGATTGATTGATTGATTTTGTAATCAGTTTATTGTAAAGAGCCCATAAGACAGGTTCTCTAAACGTCAACGAATTAAAACGTTGCTAAATTGAAGAGTACAACTGTGATGTAGCATGAAAACTGAAGTGACAGGTATTTTGTTTAGTCGGTTACTTGACAGCTCTCTCGTCACGTGGTTTGTTTGTTTACCTTTATCTAACTACCTAAACCAACGGAGTATAGGTGAATTTGTTTTGGGTCAGGGACAGCTCGCCCCGAGTCAACTCGCCCCGAATAATAATACCAGATAATACGTCGTCAAAACGCCTAAAAAAGTGTCCGTATGGATTAAGGGGCCATGTCTACAAAGTCGGCTAATTTACTAATAAGTATTGGCAGTACCCGCGTTTAAATATGAGACATGGCTCCTCAATCCGTACGGACACTAAAAAAGTGATGTTTACCACGTCGTCGGCATGAAAAGTATCTTACCTTTTAAAATATTGCAGATTTTTTATGTGTAACATCAGTCTTTCCTCTCGCTTTTTGTGGGAGTGATTTCGTAAATAGGGACGGAACTGTGTAACAGGAAGTGAGAGCTTGAGCATGGAAAAAGTAAGTACTTTTTTAATAGCATGGAATTAGTAAGTGCTTTATAATAGCTTGGAATTAGTGTCCTCATAGAATTAGGAAGTACTATAAAAATAGATTGTAACTAGAGGTGTCATTTCTGACCAAGGTGAGATGTCAGATGTTACACATCATGCGACTACTGTAAGGCTTTAGGCGTTTTTTTTAAATTGTTTGATAGAATTTATTAATGTGTGTTACATTTAATGTTATGTTGCACCAATTTATACCTGGCTAATACAACTTACTTCCTTACATAAACGCGTAGTATCTACCTATAGCTTTGTACTCGGGTTTCATGTAAATGTAACTTGATTGCCTGACGTCACACCCCGTCCCCCGTGCCAAGGAAAATGTTTTGGTGGTTAGATCAAAAGCCGGTTTTCCCGCTAATCGCATTTGTTTAGACTTGGCATCGACTCGTATTATCGAGTGTATTGGCGCCACTAATATGGCGCTTTCATACAAAGTTCATAATCATCTGCCTAGCCTTTTCCCAACTATGTTGTGGTCAGCTTCCAGTCTAACCGGACGCAGCTGAATACCGGTATTTTACAAGAAGCGGCTGCCTATCTGACCTCCTCAACCCAGTTACTAGGTAACACGATACCCCTTTGTAAGACTGGTTGTCAGACTTTCGGACTTTTGACGACCCGTAACAACTGTGCTTTCTTAATGTGCTTTCCGAGCCACGGAGGGATCTCGGTATGTAAAGATGGTCACCCATCCACGGACCTGATCGATCGACTTGTGCGGCTTTTACATAGCCGCAAGCCCCTCTCCTCAGCTTTCATACAAAGATGAATATGGCAAACGTATTTAATATGTAGTCCAGTGGTCGTAAGCGCCACTGCTGTGCATGAGTTCCTGGTTTCGATTCCCAGGTCGGTAACAAAGTGTTATTGGATTTGTGCCCGGTTGATGGCAATAGGTTTGCACCCTGTTACGTGGGACTTAAATCAGCTGGTGAAATGTGGGAATACTTATCTACATGAGGTTATGGTGAATTTTATGAATTAATCGTTTTTATTTATTTTTGTGGCTTTTCAACTATGCACCCTCACAAAACCTAAAAAAAATAACGAATACGTCGAAATTCAATTGAATTCAATCCATCCAAAATATAATCATGAACCGTTGTAAAAAATGTCTATCTTTTGTTCCTTGCCAATAAAATAACTTGTTATGAATTCTAACTCAGTTAACATTTTAATTGGAACTGAAAATGAGAAATTAATTGTTGGACTGCGGATTAATTATATTTTCATGAAGAAACGCAGATCTCAATAGATAAATTGAATGAAGATTATTTATTAAAATAGAAACGCTTTTCCCTCTTTATTATTATACCTACTTTTATGACAGGTAGAAAAAGTTATCAATTTATTTTTTTTAAGTATATTTTGCGTTGGCTCTTGTGACCATGAAAGCACACATTATGCCCACTTCACGTTACCATATTTTTTTTTTATTAATAGCCTTGAATCACCCAAGAAACACTCAACATCATTTGACCTTTTGCAGTCTATGAAGGGCAAATCCGTCGCTCAGAAACCCAATAGTCCAAATACATGAAAAGCGTCATTCTAGGACCCTAACCTTAATGCGGTTAGACGGACGGCCGTGTCGAGTTAACTCGATAATCCTGGCAATCTATTGACGTAGTATCTTATGGACAAACCGGCATTAATATTCATTGGTGGATACCTCTTCCAATGATCCCCTTCGACGGCGTTGTATTAAAAGTAAAGAATCAATACTCTTCAGTATCGTACTATAAATAAACCGTGTATTCTTTATCGAATTAGAAATGAAGAGATCTGCAGGCGAACCATGGCAACCGAAATAGCCCTAAGAATTGCTAAACTGAAGTGGCAGTGGCCATTGGGCCGATGGGGCCGAAAGGTTCTGGAGTGATGACCGTGTACTGGAATACGTAGCGTTGTAAGGCCTCCTACAAGGTGGACTGATGACCTTGTGAAGGCCGCAGGTATCCACTGGATGCGGTAAGCACAGACGGTCGAAGTGGCGGTGCTTGGGGATACCTACGTCCATTAGTGGACGTCTTTCGACTGAAATGACAATGATGATGCTGAACTTGAGGGGTAAGCAGTGGAGAGGTATTCCACGACTATTAAAACAATCCCAGAACCCGGAAGATTGTCAAGATCCCTACCAGCACTTACTGGAATACTTGCTAATTCTTCTGAGCACGTTTGCTCTTGCAAATCTTCACTCAAGCCAACGAATAAAGTCAAGAATGAGGTGGGAGCTCCGTTCCTTGCCATTGCTCACTCCAGCCGGTCACTAAAGTCAATAAGCCAGAGATCAGGAACAAGACTTCTCCTGGGTGATAAGGTCCGTGAGGTCGCTTCTGCCCAACAGCTTGCCACATGCTGCACTGGGGGTTTATGTATCTCTCTTTGTCTGGCTCGTCACCCTAGACCTGTTCCGGAAAAGTAAACTATAGCAAGCCCCACCACGACGTCAACGTAGAGATACGGGGGTGGTTTATAGGATAAATTACATAACTTACATGGAACGGCTGCCTGTCTGACCTCCACAACCCAGTTACTGGGTAATAAGATACCCTCAGTAAAATTGATTGTCAGATTTTCGAGTTTCGGACTACCCGTAACTACTGTCAAAGATCTACAAATAACTGCCGGGACCAACGGGTTGACGTGGTTTCCGAGGCACGGAAGGGTCTTGGTATGTAAAGATGGTCACCCATCCACGGAACAACCGCGGCAAGCGTAGCTTAACCTTATTGATTGACCCGGTGCGGCTGTTATTACTTAGTCACGAGCCTAAGGCACAAATCCAGATTGCTACTGAGATATTCCAGATGGAAACCCCAATAACACTTTGCCTGACCAAGGAATCGAACCCAGGTCCTCATGCTCAACAGTACCGCTTATGACGACTAGACCAACGAGGCAGTCAGTTTTATAACTTGTATTCAAAAACCTTTACCTCGACTAGAAATCAACTAGCAATGCCTAAACACATGATAATACTAAAACCTGTTGGTATCATCTGCTTACCCTTGTTTTCAAGAGATAAGGCCAAAATAAATTGAATTTTATTCTGTCTACTTTTACAAAAAAAAAAACTTACATGAGAAGAATTTGATTATTCACGAGTTTACGAATTTGATGGCTACTGACTTTAACTAATCATGTTGGATTCATTGGGATTAGCGTGGAGAATAGTTTTTATGACTAATTTAATTAAAGAACTATTAAATTGAGCCACCAGTCTTACTAAGGAGTATCGTGTAACCCAGTACCTACTGGGTTGTGGAGGTCAAATAGGCAGTCACTCCATCTCCAGCATTGGTCTTCCACCTTTTTGATGTCAATGGCCGAGAATACTGTAGCGACATCAACATCGCTACATGTGAACTACACGTCACACTGACGTC
Source organism: Tiliacea citrago (assembly GCA_963921375.1). Classification (NCBI taxonomy): domain Eukaryota; kingdom Metazoa; phylum Arthropoda; class Insecta; order Lepidoptera; family Noctuidae; genus Tiliacea; species Tiliacea citrago. Next base: position 20,443,826 of record OY992797.1, on the reverse strand, counting down.
ACGCAAATCCTGCATCGCGCAAGCAGAGTTTACCGCGCAACTAGCATATATACAACGTCCCGACATCAACCGTCGGGCAGTTGCCTACCAGACACAACACCCGTCTGGTCGGAGGATCCTCTCTTTTCTATGGTGGATGAGTGACTTTACACCCAATTGCCGGGCCGCCGGCAATAACTTGGAAGCCACCGCGAGTCAATGGCGACCCCGAGTTGAAGACCTTTGAAAATTGACCTTAACGCTGGTAGCACACCTCCGCCGTGAAACCATAGCAGCGAAACCGCAGTAGTTCAATTGTACTGGTTCGCGTCATATTCCGCTACTCGAATCGGATGCGATTAGCGGAACATGACGCGAACCAGTACAATTGAACTACTGTGGTTTCGCTGCTATGGTTTCGCGGCGGAGCGGAGGTGTGCTATCAGCGTTAAATTAGCTAGCGAAACTGTGCAGACGTAATGGGTCTCGATATCTATCTATCGATTAAGATCTAAGCGTCAGGGTCTACCCATGTGCCAAATTTCATCCAAATCCGTTCAGTAGTTTTATCGTAACAAACAAACTCACTTTAAAAACGCATTTTTATTATATTATTAGTTAGGATTATGATATTATGTCGAACGTATTTATTACAAACTACTGTTCAATAGTTTCTAGTTTACCAAAAATTAAATGTGTAGGTACCTAATAGAATAGTTGCAGGGCTACTCGCGCACACCGCGACATATTTATTACTTTTAGCATTTTGATACCCGTCGTAACTTCTAAACGAAAGGTCCGTTTAGAAAAAATTAAAGAGGAGGTATCATGATACGAATGGCATCATCTTTCGATTCTAATTTGGACAAAAAATGGTTGTGGTCTATGGTTGTGATCTATAATAGTCAGACATAAATACGTCGCAGTATTTTTTGTGGGCAATGATACTCATCATTACCCACAAAAAAGTCCGTCACTATAAACATGTGGTACATTATTTTATAAATCATCAGTAGTTTTCGTATTGCACGCCAAATTATGACTAACGATGATTTTTATTCAGTAATGTCGGTTGAAGAACCTTCTCCCTTCACACATAAAGGCAGTGCTTTTACAGTCCCTAATCTTTCCCATAATTGACTAATGTGATGTATGATACTATGACCTGAATGCACATCTCCTCAATAAACATAACCGCCTTCTAAATAACTGCATTCGACTCGTTTTCAATCTTCGTTAGTATGATCATAAATGTCCGCGCACCGATTGGTTTTAAAATGGTTGCCCATTCGTCAGCGCAGAGAGTTGAGGGCTCTGTCTATACCCACTTCTCCTTCTTACCTAACTTCCCATGTTCAATCCTTGTAATCTGCCCATAGTAAAAATCTTCGCTCCACCAACAATCGTCTTCTACGATGTCTTTCTCACCGCTCTGGTTTCATTCACTCTTCTTTCTTTGTCCAGGTGGGTTTTCTTTGGAATGCGCTCGTTCTAAGCAGCAGGATGGCAACCAGTTGGTTAAGATTTAAAGTGAAGGAATGACAATATATTCGTTAGAATTTGGCAGAATCATCCCAGCGATGATTCGTTTTGTCCTTCACCAATCGTTATTTCTCCTGACACTTTTTATTTTGTTTATAAGTATGTATGTATCTATGTATTAACATATATTTTTGTTTTTCGAGTTATCTATCGCCTATGTTGCATCTACCATGTTTTGTCTCTGCATCACCCTGAGGTTGACTGGTAGAAAATGCTTCAGGCATTAAGTCCGCCTTTATACTGTATTTTTTTGACTTGTGCGTAAAGTTTGAATAAATAAATAAACAATGTCCAAGATAAACTCGGAAAGAACTTAATACGAATTGAAACACTACACCACAGTCTGGGCCATTACGATATATCTCTCTCTCTCATCTCGCGAACCTTGCGTTTTGTATATCCGTTTATCCGAACGAGTCGTCTTGATGTCTTACTAAAACCAGCGTGCAGAGTTGCACATATATATTTGGATTAAAATTGTTGCCCAAATAACATGGTGACATTCATTAAATGAAGACAGATTTTGGGTATCAGACTTTAATTAGGCGTTGCGAAATTCCGTCGCTGCAGTCGGAAAATGTTACGAATTCGTATTTAGCTTACGTTGGTCGTATTTATTCGTTGTTTTAGAAGCAGAAACTTCGAAAAATGGTCCAAGTTTTCGTACAGTTTTCCGCATTTCAAAGTCAGTCTTCTGGGAACTCTATCTAATGTCGAAAATATAAATGCGACGCAAGTTGGACGTGTATAACTTTCTTAAAATCTGAATTAGGTCAGATTTATAATAAATTTCAAATATTGGGTTTACACCTACTTTTATGTAAACTTAGGGTTTTAAAATCATACTAAAGAATAATAAATCAACAGTTTTCAAACAAAGGAGGAGCTTGTGGCTAAGTAATAACAGCCACACGGGTCGATCCATCAGGTTAAGTAACGCTTGCTGGGGTGGGTCCGTGGATGGGTAACCATCTTTACATAAAGCAGGAAACAAGTAAAAACGTTGGTCCCGGCTGGCATTAGCGGATCTTTGACAATCGTTACAGGTCGTCAGAAGCCCGAAAGTCTGACAACCAGTTTTACCAAGGGGTATCGTATTACCCAGTAAGTGGGGTATGGACAGGCAGTCGCTCCATGTAATATACTGCTATTTTAGCTGCATCCGGTTAGACTGGAAGCCGACCCCAACATAGTTGTTGCTATTTGGGTTTACCTATCCGTTACCGGCCTGCGCAGTCTACCTGCAAAGCCCTAGCCGTTAACCACAGTCTAGGTGTTACTTATTATAATTTCGTAACTAGCTTCATTAGTTAAGCACTCTAACTCCGAAATCTTTTAACTAGTTTTTTCTGAAGTCTTAATTCCTCTCTGAAAGTCTACTAAGTCCCCTACTAGCGATAATTTGTACTTGTACCGAACACAAAAAGAAGCTCATAAACTGTTAATCTAGTAGAAAGCTTTAACAAACGTGCGCTAACATTCCCACATACTTAATCTAATTGTAACTACTACGGCTGAATATATTTACTGTAACTAAATATATTCAGCCGTATTCATACAATGTGCCATCTATAAAGGGTTCCGTACACGAAGGATGCCAAACGAAATCCTTTTACTAAACCTCCGCTGTCCGTTCGTCCGTCCGCCCGTCTATCTGTCAGCGGGCTAGCTGTATCTCATAAACCGTTATATGAAAATGTCACAGATTGTGTATTTCCATTGCCGCTATAACAAAAAATAATAAACATTAAATAAAGTTAATAATTAAATGGGGTCCAAACAAGAAACGTGTATTTTTCGGCGTTTTTTTTTGCTCAATCTTAATACGTTACGGAACTCTTCGTGTGCGAGTCCGACGCGCACCTGGCCGGTTTTAATCATCCCTCTGTACTCGTAACTATTTATTACCAGGAACCTTAGCAAGATTATGGCTTAATCCGGGCCAGCCTGCCCCTTGCTGTCCTCCCACAGTGACGCCCTAAGCTAAAGTCCGTATCCCACAGGGGTGCCCTTAAAGTGTAGTCGCTTATTTTTTAAGTTTTATGCCCTGGCTGGAGGCTTAAATTTATTGATGCACCCACAGGAAAACTCAGTTAAGCAGACGACTACCTCCTAGGTTGACCTGCGAGATGCCAAACACTAAAAATAAATAAATAAGGTCACACTGCTTCATGTCACAAATTCATTTAACCAAATAAGAAAGAAATAGGTAAACATTAGACCACACGTCAGAGTTATTCCACTAATTCCCAATGACAATCCCCCTCCATGGGGATTTGTGAACTTTAATTATTATAATCAAAAAAATTAAAATAAAGGCTAAAAAATGTTACCTAAAATAATGAATTCAGTCTAGATTAGTGGAACAACCCACACGTCAGTGGTAACAAAATCAGTTTAAGCTGGCCTCGTATTCTATTGAAACTCCGTACCACGGTACGCCAACGCTAGTTCAAGGTCAAGGTCACATTAGGTCAAGGTCAAAGTGCAACCACTAACGTGCGGTCGACTGTTCAGGAGGAAAAATATAAAAGTTTGCCTAAAATTCTGTAAAGGGGTTTTTTGTGAAGAAAAGAATCGTGAGGAAACCTGGACTTATATTTAAGAGGAGGCTCCTTATTTTTATGTTAATTTGCATGAATATTCTGAAACAGTCACACATACAAACAAAATGAAACTTTAGTATATGATTTACTGGATCTTTTTCTTTCCATTTTGAACACAGTTACGTAATTGTAATATTTTCTCTCAATAAATTTATCATTCGAAAATCATGTCTTTTTTAAGGATAACTTTAAAATACAAACAGGATTGTTTAGCTTTTATGTCTAAAATAAATATTCACAGCAATAAAATATAGTTTAGTTTTCCCTAGATCAATTATTACTTTAGTTAAAAACGAAATAAGAATAGAGACTTACGCTCTTCAGTTTCGTGGTCGAACACGATCAAAGAGCGCATGCAATATTCAACTTTATTACTGATGTATTAGCGTTTAGCATATAACGGAGTGGCGGGGAGCGAGGGGCGTAGCTTGCGTTCGAAATTTGGTTTAGACTGCCTAGGTGCGCCCCACGGTATCACCCGCGTAAGTTTCTACCCCGTGGGAGTATAGAGATAAAAAGTATTCTTTGTCCTAATTTAGGTCATGGTCTATCCATTATGCCTAATTTTATCCAAATCCGTTCAGCCGTTTTAACGTGAAAGCGTAACAAACAAACAAAGAAACTCACTTTTGCATTTATAAAATTAGTAAGGATTAGGGTCTTACAGACTCACGTGATATCTCGGGCGTGATAGGCACCGACAAAGAAATTGTGTGTCGCATCGCGCCCGCGATATCGCACCAGTCTGTACGAGCCTTTAGTCTGAAAAGTAGTCTTGAGCAGGCGTGGTGATCAATGCTCGTACCTTCTCTGTATAGAGAAGCTTTTGCCCTGAGTGGGACAGTAATATTCTGATATTATTATTATATATTAGCAAACATCAAAATTGTAAAAAAGTAAGAAAAAATGGTGATAATTATGATTTCGATAATATTATTAAGTTTTATCATCTTTCGAAGACTGTGTCAATATAAATCAATCTTTAATTAGATATGATACTTAATTGAAAACTAACTATTCCAAGCCTAATAATGCATATCAACGTACACACGGCTACACATCAAGTTATACATTTCCAGTTTACGCTGATCTCGCACTGTAAATCGGAAATCCTATATAATTCGAGATCAGCTTTTACTGGAAATATATAGCTAGATGTGTAGCCGTGTGTACATGACCGAGAGCAGCAGTAGGCATACAGTACACAAAGAAAACATTAAAGTTTGGACTCACAATATTGAGATAAGATATACCATGTTATTTTAACACCATAGAGTTCTTATAGGTTTTCCTGTAATCAATAAGTAAAAAGATAAGTAAAGAACTATTTTCTATTTTTTTTTTTTAATTTTAGGCTCTGTAGTTTTGGAGAAAAGGTAAATTTTCATCTATTTTCTTAAATAAATTGAAAACTATTAACCTTAAAATTATAAAAAATAAAAATTATGTACATGACCGAGAGCAGCAGTAGGCATACAGTACACAAAGAAAACATTAAAGTTTGGACTCACAATATTGAGAGATATACCATGTTATTTTAACACCATAGAGTTCTTATATAGGAAAAATACTTAGGAAAAATCTACATATTTTTAACAAGATAAGCGATAGACATAATTTTAATACTAGAAATAAAGATAAAATAGATCAACCATTTTTCAGATTATCTAAAGTACATACATCTTTTATGGGGTACTGTGTTAAATGTTACAACAAAATACCTTGTGATATATTGAAATTAAATGAGAGAAAATTTAAAACACATATTAAAAGTACACTTTGTAAACAAGCATATTACAAGTTAGAGATTATATCCAGGACAGGAATGCTTGGAAACATGCTGGTCCAGCTCCATAGGACAATCTAGAGTCTAGACAAAATCAAACTGGTTGCTATTTTTATGGTAAAATCTGTTATTTTTATGATATTCATTTTACATTCTGTGATAACCTATACTCACACACTGACTTATTTTTTTAGAAAAACATACTTGTATGATGTTTGTAAATATGTGAACACCACGTATCTATCTAATAATTAAGTTATTTTTCATTGCTTAGTTTTTAATTCGTTTTACCTATTATGGTATAGTAATTTTATTCTAGGTGCATCGTCTTCACATATAATCATATAATTAATGTAATCAAACAAAATATTGTAAAACATTTTTAAAAGAGTACCGGTGGAGTTTCTTGCCCATTCTTCTCCATACGAAACTACCTTTTGGAAGGGGCAACTAGAATCAATTCTATTTTTTTTGTAAATTTTGACGTTCAAAAGTGCCTCTTATGTGCCTATTTGAAATAAATGGTTTGTTTAAGTACCACAGGGCAGCACATAGTCAAGCTAGTGCAAAGTGAAGTTCTACTAACATAGTCCTATGTCATTTTATTAACACAAGTTTTGTTTTGTTTACAATAAAAATATGTATGTTTAGGTTAAGGTATTTATCTATGGGCCTGTATTACCTGAAAATAAATTGAATTATTATTATTATTATTATAAATGTGTACCAAATTTCAACTTAATCGGTCCAGTAGATTCGGAGCAAATCGGCTGTGACAGACGGACAGACAGACAGACAAACACACGAGTGATCCTATAAGGGTTCTTTTTATTCCTTTTGAGGTACGTATCCTTAAAAACCTAGTGTATTTTCTTCTTTCAGTGTGCCTCGATGGCTGACTGGTAACTTTAATTGTTGCTCACATGCACCAAACATGTTTATCTACAGCCAATTTCAATTGTCTGTCTTGAATGTGGTTGGAGTCAATAGAGAGGTAAGGTTAGACGATCTATGTACAGACGCCAACAAATCAACCTACTACAATCTGTCAAATTTCTTTAATAGATTTTCAATTTAATTCCTACGGCATAAGGTTCAAGGTTGATTGGGAAAATTTGACAGTTTCGGGTAGCTTGAGCTGCTGGCGTCTGTACATACGGTTTATAGATTACATCTATACTAACTTTATAAAGAAAATTTGAGAGTTTTAATGTAGGGGGTTTCTTCCATTAATGGGATGCTACATTATCCCCGAGTACCCTATGATATGTTTTATGTTCAAACGAGAAACTTTACGCGAACGAAGTTGCTGGCAGACGCTAGTAAATTATATTTACATGGAACGTAAACATAACTGTAGAAATGTGAGTGTATTATAGGTGCACCACTGCCTAGCCCTTTGGGGTATATAGGCGTAATGTTCTGTTAAATAATATTTGAAAGAAAACCGTTAAATAAAATGGCTTGGTTGATTATGGAAATAACAACTGACAGTCTATGAAAAAAATTATATTATTAACAACAAATACTAATAGGCTTTTAGAAATTCAAGCCTAAATCTCTGCCCAAACCAATTGGCTCTGAATCGAATTACAGAACTTGAACAAAAATTGTGTGAAGTCCAAAACACGCTATCTATCTCTGAGTGTAACAAAATCAGCAAACAGGTTGCTAGTACCAGTAACCTGTTTAATAAGTCGGTAGGTAGTAAGCCAAAATCAGTGTACGAGCCAGCTGTAACTATAGATTTGACTGGTGATGACACCATACCATTGTGTCCTATTGTTATGAGTCACAATAAATTAAAGAAATACATAAGAATCATGAAATTAATTAAACGGTCAAATAGAGCAATTAAAAAACAAAAGCTCTTAAAATTGAATCTTTCCCTAAGAAAGGAACGTGTTGTCTTATCTAAAACTTTAAATACATGTACTTTAGAATTAGATAAATGTAGGGAAAAATGTGACACTGATATCCAGCTCCTCTATAACGATATATTACACAAGGAGCACTTACTGAAGGATATTTTTGAAAAATATGAGACTTCACAACAACAACTAAGTAACCGCTTGTTTGAGGCTGGGGAACTACTGGATTTGGTGAAGGGCAATGCTGAGAGGTATGAGTCTCTGACTAATAACCGCTCATGTAGCTGTGCCAACCAACCATTACCTTCTCAGCCTCACCCTAACTTGCCCCCTCTGGTGTTGGCTCTTCCAGCAGAAACATGTGTTAGCTCACAGCAAAATAAAACAATATTTTTTTGTGATGAATTAGGTTCAGGCTTTGGAAAAACTTCACTCAATTACCTAAGCCATAGTTTTACCAAGCAGAGTTATCATAACATAAGTTATAAACAAATGATTAAAAGAATTACAGATACAAACCTAAATAATTATTCTACAATGGTTTTGCTATTAGGAAATAGTACTGGTATTACCAGAAAGGACATAGTGGATGGTGTGAACACCTTATTAAAGTTAAATGTAAGAAAGCTGATATTGTGTGCTTTTCCTTATTCTGACACTTTATCAGATGATGATAATAATTATATTTTTAAGTTGAATAATACTATTCATAGGCTGACATGTTGTCATAGTGACAAATTATTGTATTTTGACACTAATAAGTTTGTTAGTGGTTTTAAGTTGACTCAGAGAACTTTATCTCTGTCTGGGAAATGTAGACATAAGATTGCTAACATAGCATATAATATTAATGAGGTTATAGCTAATATAACCAATTGTAGTATTAGTGACGATTCTATGTTGTCTAGTTATACTAACAACATAGTGATTAATTATGATTCATCATGTTGTACAAAGGAGGATCCACCTATAATACCAACATCCTTGGGGGCCACTACCAGTCAGATAGGGTATTCTCTTCCTGCTGGAACTCATACAGGCATTCTAGACTCTTCAGCTGTAGTTGTGGATGTCACTCCGGATAATTATTTAAACTAGACAGTAAGACAACAGAAGTTACCCCTTCCAATAACCAATTATTATTGTTAGAGAATAATAAAATGGTATCTTCTGGCAATTTAACTCATAAAAAAAAACCAAAGGGAGTGCAACATACTTTAAAATTATTTAATCAAAATATCCAAGGTTGCTCTTCCAAATTACTGGAAATAGAATTGTTTTTAGAAAAAACCAAGTATGATGTCATTTGTTTAACAGAACATTGGTTAAAAGATCATCAAGTGATGTCAATTAATTATGAAAATTATTGTGTAGTTAGCCATTTTAGCCGAAAACGTATGATACATGGTGGGTGATGGCGGATGATATATTAATATTAATTAAAAATTCTATTAAATCAAAAGAAAGGAAAAACATCATCGGACTGTCTGTTGAACACTCCATTGAATTGTCCTGTGTTGAGCTTGATAAGCATGTTATAGTATGCGTATACAGACCTCCAAGTTACGTTAGTTAGAAGTAGCGAATGTGATATCATATTGAATGGAGAAAAACTGGAATGTATTAATCAAACGGTTTTCCTAGGAATCACTCTAGACGAGAAACTACAATGGGGACCACATATAACATCTCTTGCGGGGCGGTTAAGCTCGGCCGCTTATGCTGTTAGGAAGATAAGACAGTTAACAGATGTAGAAACCGCGCGTTTGGTATATTTTAGCTACTTCCACAGCATTATGTCGTACGGTATTTTATTGTGGGGTCGGGCTGCTGACATTGAATCCATCTTTATTTTGCAAAAGAGAGCTGTCAGAGCCATCTACAATCTACGTCGCCGAGAATCTCTTAGGGAACTCTTTAAAAGGATTAATATTATGACGGTACCTTGCCAATTCATTTATGAAAATATTATGTATGTAAGAAAAAACCTACATCTTTTCAAAAAAATAAGTGATAGACATAATTTCAATACTAGAAATAAAGATAAAATAGATCAGCCATGTTTCAGATTATCTAAAGTACATACATCTTTTATGGGGTACTGTGTTAAATGTTACAACAAAATACCTTGTGATATATTGCAATTAAATGAAAGAAAATTTAAAACTCATATAAAAAGTACACTTTGTAAACAAGCTTATTAAAAATTATAGGATTATATCCAGGATAAGAACGCTTGGAAACATGCTGGTCCAGCTCCATAGGACAATCTGGAGTCTAGACAAAATCTAACTGATTGCTATTTTAATTGTATATTTGTATAAAACATAAATTTGTACTATGGCAATTTAACTATTTTGTGTGGCAACTCCACACCATGTGTTCCGTATCCTTTCTCTCTGTCAAAATCATTGTAATCGTGTAAAATTGTTTCTAACTAAAATAAATCAAGACAATTGTTAAACCGCAGTGATTTCATTTATTACAACTTCCATTGTGTCATTCATGGTGCCGAAAACTTTCAGTGTTATAATTTCCCAAAAACAAACTATTTTAGCAGTGAATTACGAGTTGCGACTTGTGCAATTTTTCGGTCGGCAAAAGGGTTCGCCATTTTATCTAATATCTTGGCACCGCACGCGTCACGTCAGCCGCCGCCCGGTCCCTGTAGAGCAAGCGAGAGGTCCGCGGGTGAAAGGGACGACAACAAGTTCGTTCTCATTGTACGAGCGGCGCATCACCTGTAACGTGCCGGCTCCGTCTGGGCTATTCCGGCACGCGATTAGTGCAACGGTCGCAGTGCGTCTAAACCAAGAAGACCAATTCTGCACAAGCGCAACGAGAACAAAATATAACCTATACAAAATTACAACCAGTTCATCCAACATCGTATTTTAAAAAGTATATTTAACTTTATTATAAAAGTTCTTTACAACTGTATGAGATGTCTAGACACGAGAAGAAAAAACTCGTGGCCGCGAGGGGCCAATGCAAAGCATCATTTACAAGGCTAGAAAAATATTTAGCCACTGATAGCAGCGAACTCACTGTGGAAGATTTACAGGTTAGGAAACAAAATTTAATAGAAAATTACACGCGCTACAGTGAAATCATAATCAGTTTGAGCGTATTGGAGGATTCTCAATCCGATACAGACAATGATGAGGACGACGACGACTGCGAAGAGCGGTACTTAAAGCTGCTGGCGTCGATACAGCGTCTCTTAAAGTCAAAGGACCAACAAGAGGATCCCCCAAAGAACAGTGCTGTCACAATGGCAAAGTTACCAGCGTTGGACATACCTTACTTCGATGGCAAGGATATATCTGCCTATAAACCATTTATCGAAATGTTTAAAGCTGTTGTACATTATGATACAAGAATTACAAATGTCCAAAGACTGTGTTTTTTAAAGAAATATTTGCAGGAGGAACCCTTGCAAATTATCGATAGTTTACCGATCATTGGTAAGTCATATGAAAGTGCATTAGAAATTCTCCAAAACAGGTATGACAATCAAGCCTTATTAGTTGATAGTCATGTTACAAAATTGCTTGATTTACCAAATATACAGCGTAGTACAGCAAAGCCAATTAGAGAACTTGTAGCAGCGGTTAGACAACACCTTACTGCATTACAGAATCTTGGGGAACCAGTCGCACAGTGGAACTCAATTTTATCTCGCATTATACTACGTAAAGTCGACGCTTTGACTGTTAGACTGTTCCACGCCGATCGGGATACCACAATGGTAGTCACCATTGATGAGTTATTATCCTTTATGGACAAACGGGCAGCTTCTTTAGAAGCCAGCTCATCTGGTGAGAAGCAAACTTCCAGCAAACCTAAATCTTCAGTTAATATATCCACTGTATCCAAAAATAATATTAGTAACAAGTGCCCATTGTGTAGTGAAAGTCACAAATTATTCAAATGTGAAGCATTTATCGCACAATCTCTTCAAAAAAGGATTGAATTTGTAACTAAACATAAATTATGTCAAATTTGTCTGGTTTCACACCTGCAAAAATGTAGATATAAGTTCAAATGTTCTATTTGTCATTCCAGCACTCACAATGCATTAATACATCCTCATGGTGAAAGGCCTGAACCTGAAGCAAAGCAAGGTGAAAGCAAAAATACACAACAGGTAACTTTACATATTGCTCAGCCTATTTTTGATAGTGTTTTACTTCCAACTGCCAAGGTACTAGTTACCGGAGTCAATAACAAAAGGGTTGTGGTCAGAGCTTTATTAGACTGTGGAAGTCAGACTTCATTTTGCACCACGGCTTTAGCCAATCGGCTAGGGCTGCCACAGTTCAATTTACAAAAGAGTATAGCCACTTTGGGTGATACTTGTCACAATAATAGTGCTAAGGGTATACAGTTACATTTTGAGTCATTAGTAAATTCATTTCAAATGAATGTCACATGCTCAATAATAAATAAAATAACTTCCAAACAACCACAAAAACAAGTGGATTTAAGTAATTTTCTAATACCAATGCATGTTGCTTTGGCTGACAAGGAATTTTACATTCCAGGTGACATATCATTACTGCTTGGCAGTGATATATTTTTCAAGATAATGTTGGATGGAAAGATAGAAGGTGGCCCAGCTGATCCTATATTATTAAATACTCAACTGGGATATATCATCTCATCTATCAGCCCAATAGAATCTAACACAACCATCGCTATGCATACAACAGTTTGTCCCAATCCGGATATCTGTGTCCGTCAGTTCTGGGAGGCAGAGAAGGTACCAGAGTTCTATCATGAGTCACTTCCTGAGAACGAGTATAGTGAAAAGGTATTTACAGAGTCAGTTACTTTAAATAACAAAAAATTTCAAGTCAATTATCCGCTCAAAGTTGAATTGCAGGCCATTGACCCTTCCAACTCATATGCAATTTCTGTGCAAAGATTATACAATTTAGAAAAGCGATTTTTAAAGGATCCAGAATATTATAATTTATACAAAAACTTTATACATGAATACATTGAATTAGGACATGCAAAAATACTTGATATAAAGAACTGTGATCCAATAGATGAACCCCGATTTTTTATGCCACACCATGGAGTGATCAGGCCATTAAAACATGGCAACAAGATTAGGGTTGTATTTGATGGTAGTGCAAAAAACAAAAATAGTCTCTGCCTCAATGATTACATGTACACTGGCCCAGTTGTACAAAACTCACTTTTTGACATACTCCTTATGTTTCGTTTATTCAAGTACACGCTTCAATGTGACATAAGTCATATGTACCGAAGAATAGAAGTGGCTCCCGATCACCGGTGCCTACAAAATATTCTTTGGCGTGAGAATGGGGTCATGAATGTACTACAATTGCAAACTGTGACTTATGGCTTAACCGGATCTGCCTTCTTAGCTACAAGATGTCTTATTGAGTTAGCAAGAAAATACAAAAATCAATATCCAATGGCCAGTGCTGCAGTCATCAATAATTCATATATCGATGATATTCAAGCCGGTCATGAAACATTAGAAGGTGTTCACCAACTTAAGAAAGAACTTATAGCTTTGATGGGGCATGCTAGCTTAAACTTACATAAATGGGTTTCTAATAATCCAGAGGTACTCCTGAATGTCCCACAGGACAAGTTAGGTATTACTTGCAGGAATTTGGATCGGGACAGCCCTGAAGCCAAGATATTAGGCCTATCTTATGACACAAGTAAGGATGTGTTCATAATAAGTGGTGAAGTAATCACTCCCACTAAAATACACAGCAAAAGAAGCATATTAAGTTCAGTAAGTAGGCTATATGATCCACTAGGTTTAGTAGGGCCACTGACTATGCGTGCTAAGCTTTTCCTACGGGAACTGTGGCAACGCAATTTAGACTGGGACTCTCCCCTGCCATTTGATTTAGAAAAGGCATGGAATCAATTTTATGCAAATATCATCACTATGCCAGAAATTATTGTACCACGATATGTACAAACTGATGGTGCAGATGAAGTCCAGCTGGTTGGTTATTGCGATGCTTCTTCTACTGGTTATGGCTGCTGCATTTATGTAAAGGTTGTGAAGGGTGATAATCATTATATTCACTTGCTTTGTTCCAGGTCTAGGTTAAATGGTATTAATTCAAAATTAACTATTCCTAAATTAGAACTTAATGGTTCACTGCTGCTAGCCAAACTTATTTCTCATGTATCTTTAGTTTTAAACATACAAAATGTACACCTATTTTGTGATTCTAAAATTGTACTTGGCTGGTTACAATTGTCGCCTATAAAGGTCCCTGCTTACATAGGAAATCGAATCCGCGAAATAAAAAGACTCACTGATGAATTCTCATGGCATTTTACACCTGGTTTGTTAAATCCAGCAGATATTTTATCCAGAGGAGCTGATCCAATAGATATTCAACATAATTTACTATGGGAGCATGGACCAGATTATTTAAAGATTAAACCTTCAAACTATAATTTTTATTTGGCTAATATTGACAGTTCACTGTTGCTACATGATGTTTGTAAGCAAACTACTTGTTTAGCTGTTTCAAGTAATGAGGCTATGTATCCCTTATTTGGAAAATATTCAAACCTGAGTAAAATGGTTCGCGTTGTGGTTTATATCTTAAGATTTATTCATAGTTGTAAGAAAATTAAAATAAATTCAGGTCTAATCTCAGTAGGGGAGTACAGAGAAGCTTTGGTTAACATTATCAAAGGTATTCAATGCTACTATTTCTCTAAAGAGTTAAAATGTATTGCAGAGAAGAGAGATATCACAACTTCTTTAAAATCTCTTCATCCATTTGTTGATGACAAGGGTGTTTGTCGTGTGGGTGGTAGATTACATAACGCTAAAGTTAATTATTCAAAGAAGTATCCTGTCATATTACCTAAACACTGTCATGTGACAAGGCTAATTATACAACAAGAGCATTTAACCTTGTTACATGGCGGTATAAAACTAGTTTTAAGTCATTTATCTCAAAAATATTACATATTAAATGCTGTAAGAGAGGTTAAAAATGTAATTCATAAATGTGTTATATGCTGTAGGCACAGGGCAGAAGCCTCCAAGCAACTCATGGGTTCGCTTCCTAATGATAGAGTAAATTGCGCACGAGTGTTTCAAAAGGTGGGCATAGACTACTGTGGTCCTTTTGACATTAAGCAGTCTTCGAAACGAAATAGCATTGTAAGCAAGGGCTATGTTGCGTTGTTTGTTTGCTTCTCCTCCAAGGCAATACATTTAGAGGTTGTGTCAGATATGTCCACTGATACTTTTCTAGCGGCTTTCTAGCGATTTGTTGCTCGTAGAGGACTTCCGTCAGACATTTACTGTGACAATGCCACCACTTTCAAAGGTGCAAATAACCAGCTTACAGATTTATTTAAGTTACATATTAGTAAAGATTTTCAAGATGCAATTCATAGCTATGCCCTTCAGAGGGAAATAAAATTTCATTTTATTCCTGCATACAGCCCTAACCATGGTGGTCTTTGGGAAGCGGCTGTTAAATCCGCAAAATACCACCTAAAAAGGATCTCAGGATGTAGAACTTTTACTTATGAGCAGTTTAATACTGTCATGATAGAGATAGAAGGTATATTAAATTCTCGACCTTTGTTTACAGTTACTTCTCAGGATTTAGACGACTTTTCTTGTTTGACTCCGGGTCATTTTATAATTGGTTCTTCTTTAACAGCTGTTCCACAGCCAGACATAACAGATGTGCCTCTTAATCGTCTCCGCTTTTGGAGGAGTTGCGAACAAGTAAGGCAACATTTCTGGAAAATCTGGTCCAAAGATTATTTGTCAACACTCAATCAAAGAACGAAGTGGAGGAAAACATTTGCTAATCTTAAAATAGGTACAATTATTTTATTAATAAGTACTAACACTCCTCTTCAGTGGCCCATGGGCAGAATCACAAGAGTAATCCAGGGCAAGGATGGCAATGTGAGGGTTGTTGAGGTGCAAACTTCTAATGGCAAGCTGCACCTGAGGGCTGTATCAAAGATTGTAGTTTTACCAACTGAATAATATTGTCTACTTAAACATACTCAATTGAAAATGTATATTATTATTATTACTGTTTGCTTGTATTCATTCATCATTATTGTCTGTTGTAGCAAGATTTGTTAACGTTGAGTAGTTCTGTTTCACCAAACTGCCCCTGGCAGATTATGTATAAAACATAAATTTGTACTATGGCAATTTAACTATTTTGTGTGGCAACTCCACACCATGTGTTCCGTATCCTTTCTCTCTGTCAAAATCATTGTAATCGTGTAAAATTGTTTCTAACTAAAATAAATCAAGACAATTGTTAAACCGCAGTGATTTCATTTATTACAACTTCCATTGTGTCATTCCATTGTTTCCATTGTGTTTATTATTTTTTGTGACATTTATTTTACACTCTGTGATTACCTTAACTCACACACTGGTTATTTTAGGAATTTTTTTTTTTTTTTTTTTACAATGTTTGTAAATATGTGAGCACCATGTATCTATCACATAATTAATTTATCTCATTGCTTCATTATTAATTCTTTTTCTGGTATAGTAATTTTTTTCTAGGTGCATCGTCTTCACATATAATTATATAATTGATGTACCAATACCAAATATTGTAAAACATTTTAAAAGAGTAACGGTGGAGTTTCTTGCCCATTCTTCTCCATACGAAGCTACCTTTTGGAAGGGGCGACTAGAATCAATTCTATTTTATTTGTAAATTTTGACGTTCAAAAGTGCCATTTATGTGCCTATTTGAAATAAATAATTTGACTTTGACTTTGACTTTGAAACTGAGGCGAATCTTACGTTTGTTAAGTTTTTTTCTGATTGGCATCTCGCAAATAAACTTAGGAGGTAGTTAACCGGGCTTTCCTGTGGATGGCTTAATAAATTAGGTCTCCTGCCAGGGCATATAACGTATAAACTATGTGACTACATGCTAAGGGCACCCTCTGGATCTTGGCTTAGGGCGTCGCTGGGGAGGGCAGCAAGGGACAGGCTGGATCGGATCAAGATTTATACTCAAAACTCAAAGCCATTATTTCAAATAAACCAATTACAGACACTTTTGAATTATCAAGGGGTCGGTCAGCTACAAAGATGAAGCTACTTGCCCATTCCAAAGCGTAGTAGGTACTTACCTATGTAAAAGAACGTGCATGTGAGAACGTCAAAAGCGTTCGAAATAATAAGATAAAAAAAAAACAATTCAAAAATTAAATTAAAATAAGTCATGGCAGCTAAGAGATGGCCAGCCCTAGTCATGGTGAGTGTAGTAATTAAATTATGATCGTGTAATATTGGAGAACTTAAATATTAAATAATAAATGAATGCCTACATTATAAATAATTGAATGCCTATTAAAAGTGACGTAAATCGTTATTGTGATAATTATTGTAATCTGTAATATCTATTGAATTAGGAAAATGAATAATTGGATAATATAAATGATTTAACATAAGATTTTTTAAAGTAACTATGACTGATATTTAATGTATAAGAGTAAAAGTTAAAAATCATTGATTCCGTGATAATAATAATATTGTACCTAAGATATTTGCACGCTATGAAAAATGGCAGACATGTCGTGAGCCACTCTTTTTTAAGATCTTGCATGCATGTATTATTTTATTTTAATTCTGTATGTAAACACATGTTCGAGCAAATAAAATTTCTTTCTTTCTTTCTTTCCTACTGACGGCGCCCGTTCACGAACATGACGCATGGACTAGCACCATTCAGCTCAACCATTTTGAAGGAAGCTAAATTATCCAACAGACGCGCCACCAAGACATTACAGTGAGCATGACATACTCCCAGCCGCCAGGGCACATTCCAGTCAGTGAAAGACGTACCCTGTAAATAGTACCTTTATATTAGGTAGTACCTACTCACACATGTTCTAAGCAATTATACAATAATAAGGGATTGAATTTAGACAATGCAAAGATAGTTTTTTAAATCTTCAACAGTGTTTTCAAATGCTAATCAATTAGTTTTTGCGCCCTTGTGGAGCAGGAACAGCATTGAGTCAAGCATTTTTATCAGCGATCTAATCCCCGTACTTATAATATGCTTGGCTGTATACTGTGCGTTTTATACAAGATTTAAATTTCGCGTCATTCAGATTAATTAAGTAGGTACAAATTTAAAGCTACATGCTCAGCGCCGCGGGCTGGCTCGAGGTCGAAAGTTGGGGCGAGTAGGAAGTCACACGACTATTCGCGGCAGTTTAAACATCTCCCCACCAAGTCACTTGACGTTACGATCGTTTCTATTCCCACATCCCGCGCGCTATTTTCTATAGTTTGGCCAAAGCTTAAAACTTTTCTACGACCAGAATAAAACAGATTTATTGAAAACTAAACTTAGTTTTTCTTGTTCTAAACTTAGTATTGTCGAAGTGAAACTTCTGTAATATTCTTCTCGAGTACGAAACTAAGACTAAACTCGACTAACTATTGTTAGAAACTTAGTATCACGCGGGCTATTCGTTTAGGTTACGAGTACAAGTTAGATCGGGTTTTAGCGAATTCAGTCTGAGGCCTCAAATTAATAACACTTACTTTAGAATTAGGTATGATTGTTACTAGGTATTAAAATGCAATGTTTTAGAATTAACTTCATGAATGCCTTATAACTAACAAGTTTTAAGTTCTGAAGAACATCCATTAATGGTTTTCTCTGCCTAAGACTTGAGCAGAATTAGTGCTGTCAAAACTGACGATAATTTCTTGCCCAACCTAAAAATAATTTAAACTTCTTAGCTCTGTGGCAGAAGTCTTTAAGTTTCAAGTTCGAACTTCTTTCATTTTTTAAGCATATTCAAAATATCACAAAATTATTAACCATTTTGTTTTTAATTACCTATCCTAATTACTTCTACATATATTTTTTTTTGGTTTGAATTATCAAATCACTTCTCCCACTCTTGCTGAGCAGGCGTGTCAGACTTTTACTGACTAAATCCCACCCGTGTTACTTCAGATGCCTGTGTGCCAGGGCCATGATATCCCTTTTGGTCAAACTCGCAACCGTAGAACGTTCTTATTACACTTTCATGGTTATTATTATAGTTTCTACTTCCTCATTTATCTCGGGATCGCTAAACTAGTTAATCTTCTAATCGTTTATGGGAAGCGGGTTTGGTCAACCACAAGATCCTTCTACATACATGATCCTCGACAAATGTACACAATGTGCTGAAGATAATCTAAATGCATGTCCAGCTTAAGCTGTAGCAATGCATGCTGTAAATTCTGTTGTTAAGTCAGTTCTTATCTAAATAGTTTATGTTCTGCAGTAGAAATATATGAAGCTGTTCTAAGCATAAGCGTCTCGCCAAGAAATTGTCAAATTAATTACGCCGAAGTTATGTATTTTTTCAGTCAGATAATTTATAGGCTTTACCTCTAAATTTCACTTCAGTTAAACTATTATTGCTAGGTTACCACTCATATCTTGATGCATTTATATTCACATAATTTCAAACAATTATCCGTTCCAATTTTTTTTTAGGTATCTGGTGGATATATACACCGTGGCTTTTTAATCGTCTTACAACGGCAGGCCACTTCATGTATCCAATGACTACTAATAATTCATGAAAGTAAAAAAAATATTTATTAACATTTGAATAATTTAAAAAAATAGGTATATATTATTCATTATGACGTAGTTTGTTTCAAACTACTGTTACAAGGGCGGTGCGAGCCTTGCGTGCCAAGGGCAGCGCGGAATGGAGTGCAAGGCTCGCACCGCGCTCATAACAGTGTGTTTCAAACTACATCATGCGTCATAATGAAGTTTTTTTTTTTTTTTAATAAATATTTTTTTACTTTCATGAATGATTACTAGTCATTGGATACATGAAGTGGGCTGCCGCGCCGTTGTTTGACGATAACAATGCCACGGTGTATAGTACTTGTGCTATGGTGATAAAAAAGTCAATAACGGTAAATTTATCATTTGATATTTTATATACATTATTTATTCTTGAATCCCTCACACTGTTTTTCATAGTATATTTAAATACACAGACTGAAATTAATTATTATGCTTTCTTAAGTATAATAATTAATGAACTGAACTGTTTATAGCAGAAACAGCTACCTACTGATAATTACATGCGCAACGCATCGTCACCTGCCTAAACTTTCCCAACTATGTTGGGGTCGACTTCCAGTCTAACCAGATGCAGCTGAATACCAGTATCTTACATAGAGCGACTGCCTATCTAACCTCCGCAACCCTAGGTAACACGATACCCCTTGGTAAGACTCGTTGTCAGCCTTTCGGGCTTCTGACTACCCGTAACGACTGTCAAAGGTCTACGAATGACAACCGGGACCAACGGTTTAACGTGCTTTCCGAGGCACAGAAGGGTCTCGGTATGTAATGGATGGTCACCCATCCTCGGACCGACCTCGGCAAGCGTTGCTTAACCTAGAAGATCGATCTGTGCGGCAATTATTATTAAGCAACAAGCCCCTCATCACTTGCGCAACTATTCTTCATCATCATCATTTCAACCGAAAGACGTCCACTGCTGGACATAGGCCTCCCCCAAAAGGGGGGTTTGCCATAATCGCTTGGCAGGCGGGTTGGCGATCGCAGTATGGTGTTAAAATGCATAGAGAACGCTGCTGCCTATTCTCTATTCTCTTTTTTTTTTATACATATATTTTAGTAATATTTTATATAGATTCTTTTTTAATTTGTGAATGTGAGAACGTTGTAGGCTTAATAGACTGTAGCTTTGTAAACTATCTTTTATTTTGTTAAGTACTTGGTACTTGTTGACGGGCCTACACTGTCCTCCCATACCTATTAACACTGTAACTTGGAAACATTGTTAAAGCCCACTTTTTTAAAAGAGTAACCGTGGAGTTTCTTGCCGGCTCTTCTCCATAGGAAACGACCAATTGGAACCGTGCACATAGCTTCTGACGTTTCATAAGTGCCCATGTAGGTTTATGTGAAATAAAACTTTTTGATTTTGATTTTTCTAGTAAGTCCCTTATTCGCCTTTTACGACACCCATGGGAAGAAATAGTGTGGTGCTATTCGATTATTCTTGCAAATAACCAATTCTTATTCTCACTAGAAGAAGCCGCCAAAAATATTTTCTTTTCATGCAATATTCAGGAACTTCTGTTGAACATAACCGTATCAACGTGATACCTCGGTTTGTCACGCTAAACAAGAAACAATACAAGTTGAATGAACTCACCGCTTTGCTAACCACTGAATACAAACGAAGGAACTACCACGGGTTTTAGAACTACTTGAGCTCGAATCAAGTTAGCATATGTTTTTACTAGATGTTGCCCGCGACTTCATCTGCGAACAAGGGGGGCTCGACTCCAAGCGGGAGGAAACGCCCGGGTGTCACCACTGTGTGGATCGCCCGGAGGACACGGTGGAGCATACGGTGGAGGTCTGCCCGGCTTGGGCGGAGCACCGCCGTGTCTCACGGAGGCGATCGGCGGCGGCGATCTCTCGCGTCCGGCCCTGGTTCAAGCCATGGTTCGAAGCGAGAGTGCATGGGAGGCCACACCTCCTTCTGCGAAGCAGTAATGCTCGCGAAGAAGGAGGCGAAACGCGTGAGGGAGAGGCAAGGTTCGCGCCCTCCTGCCCCTAGTCGCCGCAGGAGACGCCCCCGGCGTCGGAAGTCGCAAGCCGCTTTCCGGCCACCATAGGCGCGGGCTTGCGGACGGCGAGCGATGGCCAGGGTTGCGAGTTTGTCCGAAAGGGATATCGTGGCCCTGGTACACAGGCAACGGAAGGAACACGGGCGGGTTTTAGTCAGTAAAAGTCTGACACGCCCTCCCGCTCAGACCGGGTGAAATTATTCGATAATTTCCCAGCCAAAAAAAAAAGGGGGCTCTACTCCGAACATATAATAAATCCGAAGTATCGGCCGAATATTCGGTCGTTTCTGGACTACGGCTAACTATGGCAAACTAAGGCGAAAGAAAAAAAAGGACAGTCAAAGATATAAGCCAAAGTTAAAAATGTGACTTGAAGTCGGGTATGGACTCAAAGTAAAAAAAGGAAACTTTGGAGTAAAACGGCCGAACAGTCGGCCGAAAATTCGGAATATCGCTTCGGAGTAGACCCCCTGCATGAAAAGTAACATATGTACTTACCCAGGCCATGGTCTATCTGTATGCTAAATTTCGTTTAAATCCGTTCAGCCGTTTTAGCGTGAAAACGTTACAAATAAAGAAACACAAACTTACTTTCGCATTTATAATATTAGTTAGGATTATTTTCAGCCGTTTGTGTCCAACTGTAGGGCAAAGGCCTCTCTTCCTTCCTTCCACATATCCCTATCTACTGCTGTTTGTTGCCAACCCTTATGAAAAAAAATCATGTTCGTTCCGCCATCTCCTCCTGCAGCCTTAGCACGAGCACCGTTTTGTTGACGGAAGAGTAGACAAAAATAACGTTCCACGTAGAACGCCGCCACTGCCGCCGCCGCCGCCGCCGACCGCCGCGCCGGCCGTGGACGGCCTTTTACGAAATTCACTTTTTTACATAATTCGCCTCAGAATTATTCAGTTTTGTCATAGGATTTTTTTCTGTTTAATTCTGAATTTTTACTGATATAGTCACATAGATAAAGACAACTATAGGCGCAGAGTACATTTGTATATAGGGTATTTGTATATAGGTGACTATAGGTAGTTGTCAAAAAATAATAGGCCCGTTTTGACATTTAACTTGAATCGATTTACCGAGTCGTATGGTTACTTCACTAGTTACGTCGCGATGGTGTAACAATTTTTCACAAAGTGTCGAAATACCGTAAGTTGGAATAAAAAATATTACAGTATACGTAATATTGTAATTTGTAATGCCCTATTAACTAAATTATGTAAAATAGGATAAGATAGCTTTGTTCTTCTATTAATTATCACAGTTATGCGTTAAAAACAATCTCCTGTAAAACATGATTTTGTAGATGATGTGTATACTTTGTGGCCGTCGAGTAGAAATGTTCTACTGTCTTTAGCATGGCGATAACAAAATCGAATTGTCTTCACTACCTTAGACAATTGTCAGTTGTCAGTATGATTTTGACATTTTGGGATAGAAAACTTTCTTCTGATATAATCTACATATAAATGGACCTACACAAATAGCGTTAGAAACTAAAGACAAAATGACAGATCGTAGAATGATTTCTACGGTGCGATGTCAAAAATGAAGAAACGAATTATCACTTTGTATAGAAAGAGCCGTGTCTATTAGTCTTCATAGAAATAGAAAGTGTGATGGTATGCCTCCTGGGCCTGCCGCGGTGCCTTTTTCTCCTGTTTGGGGCACACTTTTTTATTATTTTAGCCCATAGCTCCTCCGGCATGCGATAGATGTGGTCAGCCCAGTGCCATTTAAGCTTGGCAGCATAGATAAAGAAAAATCTTCAAGAAAATAAAGCAAAAGGGAATTTAAATTGAGAATATACCCATGATGATATTTTGTTTGTAAAACCAGGGAAACTAGTTGATAATTAAAATGATCAACTTAAATTGTCCGCGTATTCAAATCACAAACTGTCATTCCTTGACAATTGTATGAAATTGTGGAGAACGGCAGGCATTTTTGAGGGACTGTCTTATGTAATTTTGACGTTCGAAAAGTGCTGATTCTCAGCCTAGTTTGAATAAATGACTTTTGATTTTGATTGGTATTACTTTGCAAATTAACGTTGGTGTCAATTTGGTAGACAATTAATTTGACTTTACATAATAAAAAACGGTATGTATCAGATAGCTGCATCAAAACATCTTCCCAATCGTACGCCATTTTTTAGGTCCGAGACATTTCAAAACCATGCAGCGAACGTTCCATTGCAAAAATCGTCACTGTCAGCCGTTTATGAAATGCATGTAGTTTTTGCATTGTGACGTCAGACTTTAGTTACATAAATCCATATATTATTATGTCCACATACATAATAATTGGGTTTTTTGCGTTTTCACGATGCATTGCGGCGCCGCGCCGCCGTTTTGCAAAGATTTCGACCTTTCTTTTGCCGCACAAACAACTGAGCGGTGCCGGCGTCACAACCCCTCTGTTGGTATTTAGTCGATTAGAAAGTGCAAAAATGAATCGATTCTTACTTTCTGATAATGGGCAGCACTGTCACTCAATGTTTAATATAAAACCGACAACTGCCCTCAGTTAGTTCCTTTTTATATTTGCTGCTATAGTAGACAGACCTTCCCTATGAAACGTAAAATATAATGAACGTTATTTAAATTCCAAGTACCTACTGCTTTTTAATTCACGCTCGTAACCTACACCCTACCCACCTCGTCTCACGAATTGCAAATGCGACGCCGGAACATACGTGTAGCATACCATGGATATTTGTATGTATAACGCCTCAGCGACACTTCCCCGGCACCGCTGCTGCGCCCCGCCGCCGCAACGCATCACGTCCATCGGCCCTAAGTTGTGCAAAATCCATAACATAAAGGCTTCTCCAGACTGGTACGATATCGCGGGCGCGATGCGACTTTAGTAGCACAATTTGTTTGTCGGTGCCTGTCGCGCCCACGATATCGCAGCAGTCTGTACGAGCCTTAAGTCCATCCAATAGTTTCGTATAAGTACATAATCAGCCTATAATGTTCCCACTGCTGGAACACAGGCCTCCTCGTGGACTGTAATCTACCACGCGGACCCAGTGCGGGTTGGTAGGTGTCAATTAACTTTGATGTTAGCTTCATACGATTAAAGGTATTCCAACTGAATTAACACACAAAAATAAAGACATAACATAACATTACGCAGCATAGCATTAAGGCTCTTACAAACACACGCGATATCGCGGGCGCGACATGCACCGACAAAGGAATTGTCTTTGTCGGTGCCTGTCACGCCCGCGATATCGCGTGAGTGTGTAAGAGCCTTTACGCAGAGACGTACCTATATATAGTACACCCATACTTCTAGTTATGAAGTCCCATTTCATAGGGGCGAGACCGAAACATTTAATTTATAATTATTATTGAAACAGCTGCACCAAGTTACTGAATATTACAAAAGGTGGGCTCCATACAAAATGATCTGACCAAGATTATGTCCGTATTTTTATACACATTGACATTGATGAATTTTATACATACAATGACATGAATATTTACGTTGTAAAGTACCCAGGTATTATATTGTTTTAGTTATTGTAAATGTGAAGACTATGTGGTTCATTGTTTATTTTTGTTTTTTTTCTCTCAGTTAGTTTCTATGCTGGTCTAGCAGTTTGAGTAATTTATGTGCCCTACCCAAATATTCTTTCTTTGATATTGTTCGTTGAATCATTGAGCTCCTTAAGTTCTTAGTTAAGCTGCACGACTACTGACAAATGCGTGCACTGACTGGACAGGTCCCCTCAATCTGTGTGGTTCTTTCCTCAAAAGACATATTCGGACACCAATCTACCTACATGGTCTTCACAAGATCTGACCAAGATTATATCAGGCTTTAAAAGAGACTGTGACCTCTGAGTTTGTTTCGGCCTTTCTTCTCAGAGTCGTCCGATAGGAAACGCCGACCTCATCTAGTTTTTAAAATTTGATTGACGTGTCCCTTAAGGGTTTGTACAAACCTACTTACAGAAATAAACATTTATCATTTATAACACGCACAAACGTGCGCACACAGATCCGTATGTACGGCAATCTCTGTCTTTCTTGGTGGAATGCCTGCACTCGCTCTACGTGAAGCGTGTTAAAGTGTGCGTTCGTTTTCCTCACAGTACCTATACAACATTGTATGCGAAAAAAAAATCAGTCGTATAATACAAAACTTCAATACCTACTCGACCCAAATGTACTCGTATGGGATGGGACCACTGATTTTTTTTTTTGCAATTACGATGTTGGTCCCATGAAGAAAGTTGTTCGTCTATTGCCACCAACCGGGCACGAATCCAGACTCCGGGCTGCTACAACGAAATTCCTGATGAAGAAACCCAATTTAACTTTGCCCGATCAACAAGCTACAATTCTTAGCTAATCTTACTGCTCGCTACTTCTAGTCAGCTTACTTAAGCTGCACAGTTAGCACAATAAATGCCAGTTCATTACTTCCCTAATGAGTATTGCAACAATCCTACATTTCCTTAGCCCGTTCGAGTTTCAACAGTAGGACCGGAGTGAACGGCTAAGAAAATTGGATTCGGGTTACGACCGACCAAAGTTTACTGTCGGAAACCAATGGCATATCGGATCGGTGGTACGACGGTTTAAAATAAATTGATTTAGTGAATTAAGTTTCGTGCTTATCTAACGTTAGTTTGGTAACAAGGACGGGTTTGTTTTTGTTTACAATGTTATTTATGTATGTACACGTTAGTACATAAATAAATAAGATTGTAAGCAACAACAAAAAAGAACTCCATAATCAGGATGACAACCAACCGATTCTCCTTTAAAGTTAAAGTTCGCAAGCACATGTGCAAGAAGCTGGCGGTATCATCACAAAGGTAATGTTTTCCCATTGTTTGTCTTATTTGTTTTAGTATATTTCTTTTTGCCTACATTTTTATATAATTAGTGTATATAATACCTGTATGTATATATATAATGGTGTCTTACGACTTCCACGCGAGCGAAGTCATAGGCACACGCTAATATTTATAGTTTTTAATAGATGTATATCTTTATACCTAATAATAATATTGATGTGTGTAATAATACACACAACAGCGTGTGCAGTGTGTAGTATGTGTGTATGTTTTAATATGTGTAATATTTATTCCTCAATTCTCGCTATTGAACCTACCACTGTTTGTCTGGTAGACAAACAAAAGTTGACTGGTAGAAAATGCTTAGGGCATTAAGTCCGCCTCTGTACATTTGTGTGTGCTTAAAGAATTAAGTAATAAAAAAAATACTTGTACAAATTAATTAGAGATTATGGGGGGAGAGTCCTGCTTATAACAAAATTTGGTGTCGGTTGTGGGACACCCGTGGGCTAATTGCGTTACACACTATCAGTAGGAATCGGTTTCAATTTGACAGTTCAACAATATTCATTGCGTTATTTACTTTGTTGAGCACACAAATTTTTCTAACATAGGAAGCAATTGAGAAGGAGGAGCTTGTGGCTAAGTAATAACTGCCGCACGGGTCGATCGATGAGGTTAAGCTACGCTTGCCGCGGTCGGTCCGTGGATGGGTGACCATCTTTTCATGCCAAGATTCCTCCGTGCCTCGACAAGCACGTTAAGCCGTCGGTCCCGGCTGTCATTTGTACATCTTTGACAGTTGTTACGGGTCGTCAGAAGCCCAAAAGTCTGACAGCTAGTCGTACCAAGGGATATCGGGTTAACCAATAACTGGGTTGTGGAGGTCAGATAGGCAGTCGTTTCATGTAAAATACTGGTATCAGCTGCATCCGGTTAGACTGGAAGGCGACCCCAACATAGTTGGGAAAAGGCTAGGAAGATGATGATGATGAGGAAGCAATGGATTAACAATATACTTCAAAATCATTCCGATTGTGATTCAGACTGTGTTACGCAATTAGGGTGCTGGTTGGAACGAAGTTCTTTTTGCTGTATATTATGTACTAAATAACACGCGCAATGATATATATTAAGACGCTGACAACAGCAACACCGCGGTCACTGTCAGACTGCATACAAAAGAAAGAGAAGCGCGATGACACAACGCTTGTAGTTTATGGCAAAATATGAAGCAATTATCTATTTACTCACAAATTAGTTGAGTAATCGAAAATAAAAAAAACAACCCAACGTTCAAAGTTCTGCATACAAATAAGACGTTCTTGTTAATAATTAAATACCAACCGTACGTTGATATTTAATACAGATATTTTGGATTGAAACTCAAAGTAAAGGGTTAGTTTACCGTTAATTAGTATCGAGGTTTTTTTTTCTAAACGTGTTTTGGTAACAACCAAGCTC
The DNA here is from genome assembly GCA_963921375.1 of Tiliacea citrago. Taxonomy (NCBI): domain Eukaryota; kingdom Metazoa; phylum Arthropoda; class Insecta; order Lepidoptera; family Noctuidae; genus Tiliacea; species Tiliacea citrago. The sequence goes on along the minus strand of OY992797.1, from coordinate 20,416,077 downwards.
TGAGAAATATGTTCAAGTATAACATTTATATTTTTTCCTTATGTGACGATTTCTACCAGTCAACTCCTACCGCAAGCCGCGTTAAAGAACTTCGCTCCAATGATCATAATTTACAGGAATTATTCTGTTAGTCTTAAAAAAAGGAACTATGTGTTAGGGATGAATTTTACGTAGAAAGAAACCCTTTTCAACGGACATTTTCCTTATCTTCTGTCAGCTTAAATCACAATAGTATCTTATCTCAGTCGTGAAGGTTCTTTTGAACCATTCCACTGACCTTGCAATGATCATGTCGTACCTACTTACGTTTAATAAGCTACCAAACTAAACTCCGCCATTATGATAATGCATTAAAATATATAATCAGAGGTTTAACAAAAAAACTATTACAAATACAAACTATTATGTATAGATAAATAATATTGAATTAAAAAGGAAGGTTTGATCTGCACAGAATAAATTAATATCGTTTACAATTCATTGATCAAATGAAATAATTAGCATAGTTTAATCTGTTGGTGTATAATTAATTAGTTGGAGTATTGGCGTGTGCTATCTGACATATGGCAAATAATTACATTTAATGTTTTGTATTTCGTAATGTTCATTACTTTGTATAAAATCAAGTTCTTCTAACTGAACAGACAGCTGTGCTGCTGGGAAGTTTGTTGCGCCACTTCTTCGCAGCTAAAGCACTAGGAACGGTCGTTTTGAGGGACTGTCTTATGTAATTTTGACGTTCAAAGTAATGATTCTCAGCCTAGTTTGAATAAATGACTTTTGATTTTTATTAATCATAGATTAACATTTTGCATTAAGTACTCTGTGTCAACGTTATGAACATTAAATCGTTTGCTATTATTTTAGCAAAATCATTTATGGCCATCACCTTAAACACTGGTTAATACTATCAGCAGGTTACAACTTCTTTAGGTACGATTGGTAAATATAAATCTTGAAGCAACAGAAATAATTAGTTTTACGTGTACTCTTACATTAAGCCATTTTTTTTTTCTTTTTGGCTTCACACGGTTTGTGCATTTAGCCAGTGTCATGTAAAATTAGGTAACATTCAATGCATGATAAAGATGATAGATGATATCCCGCCCCGCTCCCCTTGAGTTTCAGTAAAGACGTGGCACTTTACTGAAACCTCGCGCGGACTTCTTGAAAGAACTTAAAGTGATGTTGCACTGTTTTTTTTCATTTGCCTACACTAATGCAGGTTCACGAACACTTAATGGTTAATAATCCACCACTATTACACATTAATATTCGGCTAAACACAAATTTTAGAAAATAAAACAAAACTGCTAACATGACGCTTCACTTTCCCGCCAAGAACCCATTAAGCCAATAAGTCTTCATAAACTCTCATTTTTTTTTTTTGTACAGCTTGATTATTTTGTAGAGAACAGTGTGGTTGCGAAAAAATATCAACTGTCCATACAAAACTTTAGTACCTACTCGACCCAAATGTATGGGACGACTGATATTTTTTTCGCGATGATGATGTTGGTCCCATGGAGAAGATTGTTCAGTTTGACGGTCTGTTCCCTATATATGACCACACACCTTTCTACATACTGTATAATTATTCACTTGTTAGAAGTTATTAAAAGCTAGTTTACCGTTAGAAAATTCTTAACTTAGGCGCTGAGCAGATGATGGCCAATTTTATATGTTACATTACCAAAATCATAATTCAAATGGCTTATAGAAAGATCATTTTATTCTGTAAATAAGTGTGAAATGAATGAATGTATAACTTTGACATCAATTAATTAATTTATTCCATAAAAATCTTAATGCATGAGCTCATAATTGTTGTAGCTGTCTTTTTATAACATTGTCTATGATACCATTAAATATTTGCACACCATATAAAATGGTAGAATGTAAAGGGACTATTATAGTTTTTAAGATCATAAATTGTAAACCTACATTCCGGCAAATAAATGAATTTGAATTTGAATTTGAGTACCTAAACTTTAAAGATTCACACTGACATTTTTACTATTAAAATATGAAAAATTATCGACATTCTTATTTTTAATATAATAACTATGATTTATGTTCCAATTTTATTATTAATATATTTTAATTAATGTAATCAATTATTTGGTATGCTAGTTTTAGGAAATTGTTTTAGAAACTGTTAAAAAACCCGACCATCTGTAATGTACTACAATTTTTGATAATATTGTTTCTGTGTAAATGTTTTACTAACATAGTTTAACATAGTTTTATTTTGATACTAACACCATGAGTCTTGGTTGCTTGAATTAAATGATTAAATTAAATTATTAAACTTAATTTCATATAATACAATCTTCTTTTACAAACTGGATCGCAGGCACCACTCCCCGTTAAGTAAATCTAAGTTTTAATCTCACTAATAAACCATGGAGCACTATTAATTACCTGTGCATACAATTAAATAGTTTTCTAGTAAAATCTACTAAGCTGCATAGTTTATATTTTACGAGAAAACTTACAACTTACTTACTTATTGTAAGTTTTGAACTAACAAACATTATTTAAATAGTTCTTGAAACTACACTTGACTAAAGATGCGGTTATCAAGTTAATTTTAAGTAGGTACATTAACTTGATAGCCGCAATAATATTACGTAGTAACGGGGCTGGATTAAACTTAATATTGGTATATTATAAAGTGTCATTGTCACAACTTTAAAATATAATTTTTATTTTTGTTTATTTGTTGCACCTAGTGACAGTAACTAATACCTACACAGTTCACTTGTCATATTGTTCATTTATGGATGGAGCAATCAAATAATTAAATCATGAAAAATTAAAATATTCTGTGTGAATTTCACCAATGAAACTGAACGCGATCAGCACATCTAAGCCGCGTTCAAGGGCTATCAGTGTCATCATTGTTGTGGAATATTGAAATTGATAGACCTTGAACGCGGTTTAGATTTGTGGTGATTTCTTTGGTGAAATTCGTCCCCATTTAAGGTCAGCCTTTTATTTGTCAAACTACATCAAATTAGTTAAACCGTGTATTTATAATTTAATATTACAGGTTATATCGAAAATAGTAGTTCAATCGAGAGTTTTCGATAAATCTGGGGCTCAAGTCTGCTATTTTTACAAATTCAATCCTTCCAACACGATCCCATTGTCATGCCATTGTCATTTTGCTAAAAGTTCGTAATCTGGTAAATTCATAATGGTCGATCATTGGTCGGTCAATGTTCTCGTAATATAATTGTGTTATTGTGTTGCATTGTCGTATTGCCATTATTATAAAAACCATTAGTAGAAATGTCATTAATTTGTCATTATGTACGAGATTACCAATATATGCAATTTCTTTCAATGTAGTGTCAGTGGCCGACCATTGGAAAGTCATAATGACGCCATTATAATAGTAGATTACCAAACTTGTCAAAATCAACAATTATGAAATCAATGATCGACCATTCTGACACTATTGTAATAGCAGACTTGAGGCCCTGCATTACCTTTTAGTCCAACTATTTATTTATTCAAACATTTCGCACTCAATAAATGTACGTGGGTGAAGTAGGAACCTACAAAGGCGGACGTAAGAGCGTAAGCGACGTTCGGCATTTCATACAAACTTTCAAGCCCTTGTTTTTCGAAATGATTAAACCGATTTTAATGAACTTTATGTGCATAAGCAAGATACAAAGGGCTAAAAAGTTAGTTAAGAACATTTTCGAAAAATAGCCAAATTAGACCGATTTAAAATTTTGCATAGAAACAGAGATTTCCAGTTATCTGTTTTTAAATAAGACATTTCGAAAAATTTCTTAACTAACTTTTTAGGCCTTTATATCCCGCTTATGCGTATGAAATTTTATTAAAATCGGTTCAGTCATTTCGAAAAACAAGGGCTTGAAAGTTTGTATGAAATGCCGTACGTCGTATACGCTCTTAATGCCTTAGGCATTCTCTACCAGTCAACCAAGGGTGGCGAAGAGATTTGATGCGCTCTGATTTCCATGGCCCTTTACGGGGCACTGGTGTGGGCGCGTTCCTTGAGGCGGTGACCAGCCCGCCGGTTGAACGCGTCCCAAAGTCTCATGGCCATCAGGCTCCTTGCCGGATTGCTGCCATGGGATCTGGAGGCAAAAGTCCTCACGCACATATGGGAGTAGCGCGAGGAGGCTAAACTCAATCAACTCAAATACATAACCCTCCTTTTTTGGCATAGCCGCAATCGGGTAAAAAATATCTAGGGATCAAGTACATTTTTAACTTTAAAAAATTATACAATTAATATTTACCAAATCTAGTCTTCCAGACTGGCTTCTTACTTTAATAAAATTCCTATAATTAAGTTAACAATTTATCCCTATATTTTGTAAAAATTAAGAAAAATTGTTATTTTTGCAAACTGTAGGAAATGAACAAAAAAAGGCAAAAGAGAGGATTTTTATAATTTTTATTTTAAGGATAAAAAATAATAATCTGTGTTTCCACCACTGACACTAATCACACAATCACAGCGATTTGGCATGCTTAAAATCAGTTCATCTATATCACTTTGAAGATTGGCCGCCCACGTTCTTTCTAACAAGTCAAAAAGTTGTTGAGTGGTATGCACGGCATCCATACTTGGCTGAGCTCTTCTTTGGAGCTTATCCCATGCGTGCTCAATTGGGTTGAGGTCTGGCGATTAAGCAGGCCGCAGCAGAAGGTTAATGCGGGCATCGGCAAGAGTGCGTGTTATGACTCTAACCGTGTGAGGATGTGCATTGTCTTGCATTAGTCGAAACGAATCACCCAACTGGCTTCGCAAAGAGATGATTACGTCTAAAACAATCCTCTCCGCATAAATCTGAGCATTAAGGTTACCTCATGCCCCTGATCTAAATGAGACCGGTTCTTCCACCGATCTAAATACCAGCCCAAACCATTATTGGTCCCCCTCCATATGAATAAACTTCCTGGCACAATTTCAAATGTTCTTGACGTCCAGAGTCCTCCGAACTCAAGTACGTCTTGTATCCGGCCTCATACCGAAACGAGATTCATCGAAAAATCCAACACAACGCCAGTCTTCTTCCTCCAAACTGTGTTCGCGAGCCCATTGTAAACCGGCCCTATGATTGGGGGTTGCTATAGATGGAACTCTCAGTGGCCTTCGGGAACGCAGACCCACCTCACGTAAACGGGTTTGGTCGCTTATGAGCAAGCCTGAAGAGCTGTGAAGACTCGTAGCCAACATCATAGTGGTCATGGTACGATTCCGTCGAGCAGTATTTCGGATGTACCATTCTTGTCTGCGAATGGTGATGCGAGATCGTCCTCCATAACGCTGGACCACGCTGCCCGTGATACGATAGCGTGTCCAGAGGCGGCATATGACGCTCTGTGTAGTTTCATGAGCGACAGCCACAGTACGTTGTCTCCAGGCAACGTACTGTGACTGTGGCTCATGGCAGAGCCATCGGAATGTTACAAGTTGGTTCCAACCAGCTTACAACATTCCGACGGCTCTCATCATCTCTTCTCGTGTCAAATGATCTCGTCGCTCCATATCGATGCAATTTTTTTCAGTTCCGATGCAGAAATGGTAATGGTTTTGTAAAAACACTATTACACACTTTTATAGGAATCCTGATTGACTATCTATTTTTAATCAAAATTTAAAAAAAAATCTTTAATCAAATAGCGAAATTCACTAAAAAGATATTAATAATCCTCAATTGCGGCTACTCTAAAACGTACAAGACTTGATTTTTAGACACTCTTAATGTGTGTAAAATAGGTACATACGTACGTAAATAGGTTATAAACTTACATAATACACATGCTTACAAAACTACTATAATATATACTTATGTTATATATAATATGTAGATATATAACTATCGCACTATAGCTTAAATGTACCTACGTGGGGTTCGTCAGCGTAGTTAGCGAAGCCCCTAGGACCCGGGGCAAATAGGTAATTAGGTTCAAGTTAATTAGTAACTTGCTAATTAATTCTGCAAATTAGCTAATTTACTAGTTTGACTAACTTCCACAGGCAAGCAATACATCAAATCTGCATGACATTTAAAGTTCATCTCACACTTAATAGAGAGCCCATATCACCCATATTTGTAAAGGTCACGTCATGACCCTCGTGATTGAGGCGAATGAGTGAGGGAAGGAGACGGTCTTGGCACAGAAAATATAATTAGGTACAGTTGACCGCACGGCGTCAGTGGTAACACTTGACCTCGCCTAGCGTCGTAGGTACCAAGTTTTATGCTGAGAAGAGACCGTGGAGACAATGTAGCGGCATCAACATCGCTACATGCAAACTACGCGTCACACTGACGTCACGCAAATCCTGCATCGCGCAAGCAGAGTTTACCGCGCGACTAGCATATACAGGGTGGAAGGGACATTGACGCAAAGCCTGTTACCATGGATTCAGTACATCATACTTGACCCTCGAGCGTTGAAATTTCTCGTCGGTAATTAAAAAAAAATACTGCTGTTTCCTACAGAAGTACAATATCTACTCGTCAAAATCCATACATTTTGACCGAGTAGGTATTGCACTTCTGTAGGAAACAGCAGTTTTTTTTTAAACATGAAAATAACTTGAGTAGTTTGAGGTCAAGTTATTTTCATGTTTTGTTTTTGTATGAACAGGCTATTTTATTATCTATAAATTCTAAAATTACATCTGTGTTTTTTTTCAAATATTTTAATTTTCATTACTAAAAATAAATATTCCATATAAAGGCGAACGGCGGTGCGGCGTGAGCGTGACGCGCATTTGTGTGTCAATTTATTTAATTCAGTAACAATTCACATTGCGTTCGAATATAATCCAGCATGAAACATAAGTAGGTAGGTATTAGATGTAAAAATATAAAAATACAAAAAACTTCAAACAAACCAAACATGCAACTCAATTTAAATGAGAAAATATTAGTTACATAAAAAAAAACAAACAGAAGTTATAGATTATCATTCAAACATAAATTATAAAACCATATTATTATGTCAATAAATTAATAGTAATTTAAACGAAACATAAAATAAAAGTCTGAACACATTGTAACACCATAGACACACAATGATATGTCAAGTTAAGAGCAGTAAGACTATAATTATTACAAATCATCTAATGAATAGAGACATTTTTCCAACAGGAATGCCTTGAGTCTTGCCTTGAATGAGCCTGTATATAGTATGCTTTTTAATTCAATCGGTAATTTGTTAAACACTTTAACTGCCTGATACTGTGGGCTATAATTAACTATTCCTAATCCTAGTCCAAGGTCAAGGGCGTTTTGCTGACCCATAACAGAATTAAAAGCCAGCTTTTACTGGTTTTGTTGACAGTGATGTGCGGACGTATATAACTAACTAAATGTTCTGTGGGCCTGCGCTAATCGAATTGTGCAACGATTGCCGAGTGGCAAGCTGTTGCTGACTACTGAGTCATGACGTCATAACTCGATGTGTATGATATACGGGTAGGTAGACAATATGACGTCTGAAATAACATCGTACGCCGTGCAATACACGTGCTACGGAAAATATCTAGTTTATGCCTCTACACTCAGTTCAATGATTTGAAAATATCTAGTTTATGCCTCTACACTCAGTTTAATGATTTGAAAATATCTAGTTTATGCCTCTACACTCAGTTCAATGATTTGAAAATATCTAGTTTATGCCTCTACACTCAGTTCAATGATTTGAAAATATCTAGTTTATGCCTCTACACTCAGTTCAATGATTTGAAAATATCTAGTTTATGCCTCTACACTCAGTTCAATGATTTGAAAATATCTAGTTTATGCCTCTACACTCAGTTCAATGATTTGAAAATATCTAGTTTATGCCTCTACACTCAGTTCAGTGATTTGAAAATATCTAGTTTATGCCTCTACACTCAGTTCAATGATTTGAAAATATCTAGTTTATGCCTCTACACTCAGTTCAATGATTTGAAAATACAGCATGTTAGGAATGGCAATCACGTACCATCGCATCATCATCACACTAATAATAAAAAGGCGAAAGTTTGTGTGTGTGTATGTTTGTTACTTCTTCACGCTCAAACGGTTGGACTAATTTTGATAAAATTTTGTATGGAGGTAGCTGACACCTTGGATTAAGACATAGGCTAATTTTTATTTCGATATTCCCTCAGGATCGAGACTTACGCGGGTGAAACCGCGGAGCGCAGCTAGTAACGCCTAAAATATCCTTCCAATGTATGCTCCTTCTTAGCTGGCATGGCTTATTTTTAATTATTTCAGTTTTGAATTCTTTTTTTTTATCACGGACGCTTCTGACGTTTTCCATCGTTCTCAAATGTATATTTTCAATAAGAATGATGTAACCAATACTTTGTATCAAATATTTTATTTTAAAAGAGTGTCCGTGGAGTTTCTTGCCCGTTCTTCTCCATAGGAACCTACTATTTGGAATGGGCTATTAGCTTCATTTTTGTAACTGATCGACTTGTTAACAATTCAAAAGTGCCTGTAAATGGTTTAATTGAAATAAATGCTTTGAGTTTGAGTTTATATTCTCATACCGAAAACTATTTATATAAGCACGTATATAGGAGGAGTTATATTATGTAGAATACAATACTGCTTTATTTGCTTTGATTAGGTACTGTTGAAACTGATTGTATAGGTATAAATTCACAGGATAGCCTTGGATTGTGTCGGCATATAGCAGTTCGTCGCGGACGTGGTACGCCAGGGGCTCCCCTTACATCATCTGTCATCAGAAGAGTGTCGTCACACAACCAAGAAACTTATAGATAAATGTGGAGGCAACACTCTAAATACCTAAGTGAAGACGACTGCGGTCGGACTCCCTCATTCTGAATACATACATAAGAACGAGACAGTGATATGTGTTTTCTTTATCTTATGTATGTATTCAGAAAGAGAGAGTCAGACCACAGTCGTCTTCACTTAGGTATTTAGAGTTTTGCCTCCACTTTTATCTATACCTTCATGCACACAACCATCGATGCGATGCCCTGCTAGAGGGACTGTCACCAGCCAGTATCACTGTTATCCGACCTTTTCGGTGATTCCAGTAACATCGTAACAAAACTATACGGTGCCACTCGCTGCGCCGTCATATACATTATTCCCTAGAAACGAGTACATTTAAATCGGAAATCAACTTCGTATGATGGTTTAAATTGGATTTCCTACTTCCCCCTGCGCTTCCTAGTTAGGGATCAAAACTGTCAACACTAAATTGAGAAAAAAAACTTTTTCAAAAAAAACACAACTGACTTCCCAAAAAAAACACTACAAAGTGAAAAATAACTTTAATTTCGGAAATCGATGTCTTTGGATGTGTATTTTAGGATTTGCCACCGACTTCCGAAATTAAAGTTATTTTTCACTTAGTAGTGTTTTTTATGAGAAGTCGGTTGTTTTTTTTTTTTTTTTGAAAAAAGTTTTATTTTTATTTTTCACTTTTAGTGGGTCTGTTTCTAATTTATCTAAGTTACAATAACCTAATGTCAACTGCTCATCACCTTTTACAAAATATTGCTTTTCCCGATGCAGAGGCGTTAATTGAGGAGTTCTCCTGGTAAGAACCAGAAGAACTGGAACTGATGGTGACTTCACCATATGGATTGAGGCGAGCATAAATTGCTTAGCAACCATATTAAAATGTCTAATCGAATCGCAACCTTGAAATACTTATTATTAAGTAGGTTCCGGTGGCACTCACCAGTGCCACTTGAAACACCAAATGATGCGTTCCGAGTGCAAATGCATGGATTATTATAAAAGAACCCAAATCGCTATAAATTTTGAGGAATTCCCTCGATTTCCATGGGACCGCTTTATCGGATTCTGACTTGGTGACAATGGGACCACCTCAGGAGCATACCCTTTCAAACAAAAAAATAATTTTCAAAATCGGTCCACAATTAACGGAGAAAGCGGTGAACTTACAAGTAAAAAAAAAAACATAATTACAACCCTCCTCCATTTTGGAAGTCCTGAAAAAGGCACTGCTTTAATAATGGGTAAGTAGGTAATAGTTGATAGGTAGATAGATAGGTAGATTGATAGATAGATAGATAGGTGGTAAGTAGATAGGTAATAGTTGTAAGTACGGTGAAACTATTATGGATATTGGATAATATTATGTGTAAACAATATAACGGCACAGGTTCGAGCTGAGAAATAAATCGTGGTACAACACCAATGTGACTACTCTTTCACGCGATCGTGTAATTGGCTGTCATATTTGGCGATATGTTATTAGTTATAACTAGACCCCTTATTATCTTGTCACACTGACGTCACTTCTTTGTAGGGATTGAATGTTTTAATTTATCGACTATCGAAAGGACGAAATTGTACTTATATATTATAATATTATAATGTCCCTGGTATACTGACAATGAGACAAAGACAATTACTACGGATTATTAACGGATAAATATGGGATAAATAAAAGTCGCAGGTGTTCGTTAGTTAATGACTGTTTATCATAGTTTTTCTTCAATAATTACAATAAACTTTATACAATTATTCGACATCGCCAGTGAAAATAAGAGGTTTCGGTAAATTCTTTATCTAAGGTTATCGCATCCCGTAAGACCAAGGAGACATATCTTTAATCAAAAAATTTTAATATACCTACGCTATATTGAGATTGAGCAGAAACATGAAAAGCAAAAAATAATAATAAATGAATTTTATTTCGCTCTCAAAATACAACAAAAACTTAATCTATAAAGAATAATGTATAAAGATGTTTGATGGTTGTACAGCAGCACATAGTAAATGATCTACCAATTCCCAAACTAAGTCAAGCTTGTATTTTGGGAGTTAGTGGTTCTTAGGATGCAGGACTTACATAGACACAACCTTGCAGCCTAGGAATTGACTTCCATAACATTAAATAAATTAAATTTTGAAACACATTGAGGTATAAATTATAGTAAGTATCTACATTATCTAAAACTACAAATGAAAAAAATATTATCTTTTTTTTTCTCTTTTTTTTTTAATCAATCGCATTGTTGCATAATATAAACTACAAATATCGATAAAGAGACGGTCGATAAATTAAAACATTCAATCCCTACAAAAAAGAGACGTCAGTGCGACAAGATAATGGGGTCTAGATATAACATATTAATTTAGTTAATATTTAAGATTTAATACTCAAACACTGTTTTTGGGGCTGGCAATCTGTGACTGGTTTCCCTATTGCAGATACCAGCCTTCCACAAAGGATGTATTAGATGTTATAAAATTCATATTTTTAAGGCGCCTTTAGGGAAGAGAAATAAAATGTTTATTTACTATTTATTAATATTATATTTTTAGAAGGTTTAGGTGTAAGTTTGTAATTTAATTTTATCATATGACCTTTTGTTGTTTATGGCCAGCACAAACGCGAAACTTAACGTAAAAACTATTGATTTTTGGATCGGAGATACAACTATTAGCATTTATTTTGTTTTTTAATACGACAAGCACAACGTAGCATCAACCATAGAAATAACTTAAATCGTCAAAATAAATAAATAATATGTGCGAGAACCAGTAGGTACTTACACACATAAAACAGTCAATATTTTAGGAGAAAATTGCTATTGAATATTGCTAAGTGCATAGGTATTTAATATGTATTGATATAAAGTCAAACAACGTAATATCACACCTGTATCCCCAAAGATTTAGGCAGAGGTGTGTCTATAATACACCCACATTTCGCCAGTTATTTTTAAGTCCCATGTAATATAAAGTTCGCGAGCACATTCACAAGAAGCTGGCTGTCATCACAAAGGTAATGTTTTCCCATTGTTTGTCTTATTTGTTTTAATGTATATTTATTTGTTCCTAGATTTACACATAATTAGGTGTATATATTATATTTATAGTTTTTGATCTTTATATTTAAACTAGCTGCGCCCCGCAGTTTCACCCGCGTAAGTCTCGATCCCATGGGAATATCGGGATAAAAAGTAGCCTATTTCTCAATCCAGGGTGTCAGCTACCTCCATACAAAATTTTATCAAAATTGGTCCAACCGTTCACCCAAAGGTTGACTGGTAGAAAATGTCTATCCCATTAAGTCCGCCCGTGTACATTTGTGAGTATTAATAAAATAATAGGGGGCGAGCTTATTGCCATCAACCGGGCACAAATCCAGACTCCGGGTTGCTGAGAAATTCCTGGTGGAAATACCCAATAACACTTTGCCCCACCAAACGAGGATTTCCAATTTAAAAACCGTTCGTTTGTATTTCGGTTACGTTCACTTTACGCGTTCGTGATAGCTTAGGCCCGTTTTACAAAGTCTGGTGACTTACGCATTGCATGTGTCTTTTAAGAAGAATAAGATAACTTACAACTTATATGTATAATGCAGAGGTCTACGAGTAAAGGCTCGTACAGACTAGTGCGATAACACTACTAACACAATTTCTTTGTCGGTGCCTGTCGCGCCCGCGATATCGCGCGAGTCTGTACGAGCCTTAATAAAACATGCAGAGGTCTAAAATGTAATCTATAATAAAATGTAATAATAAAATCAATTTCTTGTAAATCCTCTAATCCTAAGATAAGATACTTAGAATGACATGCTGTGGCGAATATCTCAGTAGCACTCAGTTTTAGAAAGCTGTAGAAGAGTGTGTTTAGCTTTTGATTAGATATTCAGCTTAGCCAAAGCTAAGCGACACGCACTTTCAGAATATTGTAACTCAAAAGTTACAATATTCTGAAAGTGCGTGTCGGACCACGCACAATGAAGGGTTGCAAAGTACCTTCTGAGCTTCGTAAGGCGTATCTTGGTTTAGTGTCAAGTAAAGAAAAATCCAACCAACTGCATGTCGGACCACGCATAATGAAGGGTTCCGCAGTTAGGTCGAATTTATCCCGAGAACAAACTTAACATTGTAGTTGAAAAACATTGTCCCACATACATTCCAACTGCAAATGTAACTTTGTACCCACAATATTGTGTAGTAGTTGTAGTCTAAGATTTAGACTTCTTATAGGTTCTCCTGTAATCTATAAGAAAATAACTATTATCTGTATTTTTTTCAAAATTTTAGGCTCAGTAGTTTCAGAGATAAGGGTCAATTTTCAGCTATTTTCTCAAATAACTTTAAAACCTTTTTTTTTAATTTTCCAATTTGCCCCCCAAAAGTGACCCCTATATTCAAAATTCATTTATTTACGTTACACGTCCGTGTTTGGGTTACAGAAACACATAATTATGTGTACCAAGTTTCAAATTAATCCTTCCAGTATATCAAATCGGCTGTGACAGACGGACAGACAGACAGACACACGAGTGATCCTATAAGGGTTCCGTTTTTACACGACTGCTCAAAAAAAGGAGTGTTATGTTTTCAGGGTTCATGTATGTATGTTTGTGAGTTTCTTTATTTTTTGGATATTTTGTTTTTTTTTTCGTTTTTTGAAACGTTGGCCCACACTAGGAATTTCTCCTGTATCGTGGGTGCGTTTACAAACATTTAAACTCACATACACAAACAGCCAGACCCGGAACAACTTCTTGTAGGTCATACAAATATTTGCTCCGTGCGGGAATAAAACCCGCGACACGCAGCGCAGCAGTCAATCGCTTAACCACTGCGCCAAGCGTGCCGTCAAAACGTTATTCCACCATAACTTGGTGGAATAACGTTGGATTGGCAATTGGTGTTTTAGATCCACGAAAGCTTATCAACGAGCCCCATGACAAAAAGTCTCTCCAAGAACTGAAAGCCTTCGAGACCTTATTAATAAATCACAAGAAAAATAATTTCGCGCTCCAAAAAAATTAAAATTATCTTTCGTGGCACATTGTGCGTTTGCAAAAATATTGTTTTATCACTAAAAGGTATAAAGCGAAAAACAAATAATAAAAAATTAATAAAAAACACGCCTGCCATATCAAAAAGTGAACTAGAAAATTAAAAATAAAACAAATTATAATTTGTTTTTTCTTTTTGAGGTACGAAACCCTAAAAATGCTAAATTCGTGCACCTTTGAGTCTAGAAATATTTTGTATTATAAATTAATCAAATAAAGTAACCAGTCTAACCACTTGCACATAAATATTGCATACCGTATAATATAAGAACATACATTAGTATTATACTAACAATTTATAATAATTGCCGACATTTGACTTTACTGCCTCGTTGGTCTAGTGGCTGCAAGCGCTACTGCTGAGCATTAGGTCCTGGGTTCGAGTCCCGGGTCGGGCAAAATGTGATTGGGTTTTTCCTAGCAGATTTGTGCTCGGAGGCTGGATTTATACCCGGTTGACTGCAATAGATTCGCCCCGATTACATGGGACTTAAACATTACTGGCGAAATATAGGTTTGAAGATATTTATTTCTCATAAGAACTTATGAATAGTTCACTTATAATGAGATACAAAGTTATTTCTTAATAATAATTACAATATTTGCCTCTGGGGCGATGGTGACGTTAAAGGGTACATACGTGTTTTTTGAGTTTACTCCTAAAAATGTTAATATTATTACACTTCTTTATGTCTTCCGGTAAATCATTGAATACTGTTTTTGCCGTAATTAGTCCGTGCACGTGCACTCATTAGTTGGAATTTGTTTTTACTTCTTGTGTTGTATGTTATTGTTTTTTTTTTTAAGTAGTTGTACCTATGTTTGATTGCACAGAATTCGTGGTGATTTTTTTTTTATGAGAATGCAGGTGTAATGTGTGTAAAGTTATGTGAGGTTTAGTTGTTTAGTTTTTTCGTATAATTTTTTTGTTGGATATAGATAGGGGTAGTGAAATAGTACCTTAATAATTTTGTTCTGTATTCTTTGTAGTGGATTTAGATTAGATTTAACGGCTGATCCCTACACTTCGATTACGTATTCAAGGTTCGATTTTACTAGAGAGTTATATATAATTAGACGTACTTTTTTCGGGATACATTATGTAATTTTTCGTAACGCTCCTAATAGTGATATTAATTTTGTTTTGACATGATCGATGTGCAGCTTCCAAGTAATAAAATATGGGTGCACCTGCCTAACCCTTCGGGAATACAAGCGTGAGATTATATTATGTTATTTGTTTTTATATCAATATAAATTAGATACACTTAGGAAAATTCAATATCAATTTTCTCCTAAAGTATTGACTGTTTAAGGGTGCTCGCCCACGAGCGATTTTCTCGGCGATTTTTATCATTCTGACAAAAATCGCCGAAAACATCGCTGAGAAAATCGCCCGTGTGCCCCTTATGGTGTTTCGATTATACCTAGTATTTTTGAACCTATATAATATTAGAAATAGGGAAGGTCGGGCAAAGCAAATTGTAGACGGCGTGATCATAGCTATACTCCGTTGGTTTAGGTAAGTAGTTAAATAATGATAAACAAAAAAACCACGTGACAAAAGAGCTGTCTATTCTATTCTATTTTTGTTGTATGGCAAGCAAAGCCGGTGTCGACTATTCTGCCAATGTCTAAAGTGAGTTGGGAAAACAAGTGTGCATGAAAATAAAAATAAAAATAAAACAATTATATGAAGAAAATAAAATAAAAACTAATAAAACTCTTCGATTGATTGATACAGTTGAACACAATGTAGATCTTGTTGGATTAGTACGGGACTGACAAACAAAAAAAAATAAAAAAAATATTATAATTGTTAAAACATAAAATATACGCATACCACAACCACACAAACGTAATAGTTCATAACTTTATGTTATTGTGACGGATGAAGGTCATCAGCGCCACAAGCAGATCTTGAGAGGAATATGTTAGTAAGGAGGAAACATTTGTCGGAAGAGGGATCTTAAATTTAGGGAGGCGACTATATAAATCTAAAGGTGGAATGTTGTTCGAGCACTCAAAGAAGATGTGATCCAGAGTGCCCTCTTCCAACCCGCACTCGCAGAGAGAGGAGTCCCGAACACGGATTTTGCGCAAAAAAACGGGAGTACAACTAAAACCTAAACGAATTCGACAAAGAACGGATATAACGGTTTTGGAGACTTTTTTGTAGCTGTGGAACCAAGGCTTTGTTTTTATGACTGGTTGTACTGCATAATAAAACTTCCCCTTTCTTCTTCCAGTGATATTCCATTGTTCCTGCCATGAAGATTGGAGCTTAACTTTTGGAAGGCTCAACAAGTTGTATCCCTGATAAGTATTGTGGGTGAGATCAGCTACTGCTGATGAGCAAGCATCTTTGGCCAAAGCATCAACGAACTCATTGCCCTTAATACTACAATGACTAGGTATCCAAACTAACTGAACCTCTCTTTGACTAATAAAACAGGATAATAAAGACTTTTTAATTTTTAAAACAAGGGAGCTGTGCAATTTACTTTTGAAAGGGTTTTGTATTAAGGCTTGCAAAGAGCTAAGAGAGTCTGTGAAAATTACGGCTTTGTCAATATTGTGGTGTGACTCTATGAAAAAACAAGCTTCCAATAAAGCCACACACTCGCCCGTGAACACAGAAGACTCCTTAGGGCATTTATACTGTAGAATTATTCTGGAGCTTTGGTAATAAACCGCAGCGCCCGTACAACTCGGATCATTAAATTTTGAAGCATCTGTAAAAAACCTCTGAAATCCAGTCCATCGTTCCCCCAACGCCGCATTGAAAGCCGAATCCGCCGAAGGGGACTTTTTGGAAATACCAATGTCAAAGAAAATTTTTGGAATGAAACATAAGACTTCATAGGGAAAGTTAAAAAGAGGTAATCTGGGATACTGTTCTATTGGACATTCTAAATTATTAATTTGACGAAATGCTTTTAGAATTAAGGGAATTTCTTTGTTTTTCCAGTAATTTGAGCTTCTGCATATGGCATCTAACTCATTCAACCTTGCTAAAAGAGGATGGGAAGATCTAGATGATAACCTAGCCACAAAACGGGAGCAAAGATACTGCCGTCTTAGGGCCAGGGGAGGTTCAGCACACTCAACCTGCAACGCGTTAACGGGAGAAGACTTCATACAACCAGAGATGATCCGAAGGCATTTTGACTGAACCCTATCCAGTCCAGCCAAAGCACCCTTGTTGCATGGAACTAAATGGAACGTACCATAGTCTAAAACACTCCTAATTAAGGCGTTATAGACTAATTTCATAGTATACGGGTGGGCACCCCACCAGACACCCGCGAGAGCTTTTAAGATAGAAACAACCCTTTCACATTTTTTAATTAATAAATTTATATGATGTTTACCATTTAATTTTGAATCTAAAAAGACGCCTAAAAACTTTACTTTATTGACTAATGGAATATTTTGACCTAAAATGTCGATTGAGATGTGCGGGATCAATCTTTTGCGAGAGAAAATTACTGCCGAACTTTTCGGTGCGGATAATGACAGACCATGGCTTAAAAGCCAATGGTTCAAAGAGTCCAAAGAGAGGCATAGAGATGACGCAGCGTCTACGATGGAGGAATCTGTAACATACAAGACTAAGTCGTCGGCGTATTGGAGGATGTGACAGTTATTATTTAGGCAGGAGCCAATGTCCACTGTATACAAATTAATAAGAAGGGGGCTCAGAACAAATCCTTGTGGTAGTCCCTTCCAAGTCTGCCTTTCATCGAAATCCTCGCCCTGGACTCTCAGAACCAAAGAACGAGACATAAGAAGTGCACAGATGCATTCGATCATCTTAACCGGGAGACTCAGCTGGTGCAGTTTCTGCCTGAGAACGGGAAGAAGAACGTTGTCGTATGCAGAGGAAATGTCTAGGAAGGCGGCAACAACGGATTCGTTTTTGGAAAACGCTAAGCGAATATCCGCAACTAAAACGCCAACACTATCCATTGTGCCGAGCCCTTTCCTGAAGCCAAATTGGTAGTTCGGCAGTAAATCCCTCGATTCGACTATCCATTCAAGTCGATTTTTAATCAGGTGTTCCAATAATTTGGCCAAGACTGAGGACAAAGCAATTGGTCTAAAGCCGTTCGGATCATCTACATGTTTGCCTGACTTCAATAGGGGAATAATGATCTGTAACTTCCACTGATCTGGAACCCAACCATTGCTATAACAAAAATTAATGATATTGAGGAAGTAGAGTTTAGCCTTGTCTCCAGAATGAATTATAAAAGAATATGGTACTCCGTCAATACCGGGGGCTGAGTCCCGGACGTGCCTGAGCACCACATTCAGTTCCTCTAAAGTAAATGGCACGTCAAGAGGATCCTCTGAAATATTTTGCAGGGACATATTGAAACATTCAGAAGATAAAGGAACATAGGGTGGAGCAATTTTGTCAAAAAAGAATTCTGCTGTTTCCCTAGAAATTGGTGAAGAGATTGATGGGGAGCATCCACGTCTAAACCTATTGATGTTCCTCCAGACTAACGAGATTGGAGTAGAGGGAGATAAGGAGGTACAGAACTTAACCCAACCCGAACGTTTCTTCTTGCGAAGGTGGCGTTTGGCTCTGGCATTAAATCGCAAATAGGTCAATAGATTTTCGGTGCTCATATCCGCATTGTAGCATTCCTCTGCCTCAACCCTATCCCTGATTGCCGAAGTACATTCTGGGTCCCACCACGGGGGCGAAGGTATTTTGCCTCGGGCACTGTTTTTCAATGGAAAGCAGGAATCCGCACTAGAAGTGATGGCTGTAACAAACCCCTCATAACAGCTCTTGGCATGGCAGTGACCAGAACGATCTAATAAACTTGAAATTAAATTTGGAAGGTGGTTAATTTTATCCTCCAATAATGATACAAATTTTGTCCAATCTGGTTTGGACAGGTTGTATTTCAAAAGTGGAGGAGAAGTTTTCTCTAAATAAGTCTTATTAACCAAAGATATGACAATAGGGTAATGGTCACTACCATGCGACAAGGTCGTACATTCCCAATGGGTCGAAGCTGCCAGCTCAATTGAGCAGAAAGTTAGGTCAACACAGCTCTTTTGTTGACCGGGAAGAGATCTGCGTGTTGGGCAACCATCATTTAAGATGCAGAGATCCAGATCGTCCAAAATCTCAACCAAAGCTACACCAAAGGCATCACAACGTTCAGACCCCCACCTATAATGATGGCAGTTACAGTCTCCCATGACCAGTATCGGTCCATGGACATTAGCAAAAATGTTTTTTAAGGTAATGAAAAAGTCATGGTGGGGATGAGCAATATAAATAGAGAACACTGTGATGCCCTCTACCCTTCCTGCGGCAATGCTCATATCACCCGTAAGTAGAGGTAAAGCAAAAGGCGAAAGTGAAACCCGATTGTTGACAAAGAGAGCCGACCCTCCATAGCCATCAGGTCTGTCACATCTGAGGATGTTAAAGTGTGGTATACGGAAGCTAAGACTTGGAATGAGCCAAGTCTCAGCTATGGAACAAGCCAATGGCTTGTATTTATTTAAAAGAAATATGAGGTCGTGCTTTTTATGCCACACGCTCCTCACATTCCACTGAAGGAATACTTGGCGAGACGCCATTTCTGATATCTAAAAGTAGAGTAATAAGTTGGTTGGCAACGTTGGACGGTGATTGAGTATTAGAAGCAGAAGAAGAAATAAGAATAGGTAAGAGTTTTATCAGTAGGTCAATAATAGAAGAAGTACAAGAAGAAGAAGAAGATAGAAGTAGAAGAGTATAGTGGAAGAGTCATTATTATAATTGAGAGCGCAGCCATTAGGCTGTGAAGATTGGGGAGAACTAGTTATTTGTTGATGTGCAGCTTTATCATATGATGGGGAAAGAGGGGCATGGGTCCTGGGCTTGAGAGTTACAGTTTTCCGATAGGACTGAGAAATTGGAGTCTTGGTGATATTTGCATAGTTTCGGGAAGCTGTAGGAATAATTTTGCTAGCCTCAGCGTATGGAATACATTTTTCAGCCATAGTAGTCTTAATAGCCTTCTGTCTACCATGCTCGGGGCATGACTTGCTATTAGCGAAGTGATTACCCGAACAAAGCACACAGAATGCCTCAGCCTCAGAAAGGTTGCAACCATCACCTGGGTGATCGTGGCCACACTTACTGCAGCGTGGTTTAGATCTGCAAATGGTTGCTACATGTCCGAATCTGCAACAGTTGCGACATTGGATTGTAGGGTATATGTACTGTCCAACAGGAAGGGATGTGTAGCAACAGTAAATCCTTTGGGGTAAGACTTGGCCATCAAAAGTGATGACACAAGTTTCAGTGGGTTTCCACTCATTAATATTATCTTTCTGTATTTTACGGTTAATACGGCGGACTTTGAGTATTTGCCCACATCCCGCGGGCACAGACAAATATGTTATAGCCTCTTCTTCAGAAATGTCAGAGGGAACCCCAGTAACAACACCCATTCTAGTTATATTAAATGTTGGAATTGAAGCAGAGTATCTATATTTGGACAATAGCGGGTTAACTAAGAAAGAGTTAGCATCCTGAGGGGAAGCAAACTCTACGGACACACGGTTTCTGCCAACTCGATTAACACCACCACGAACAATGTTCGCGATGTTGTAACTTAGAAGGAACTTGCCAAAATTAACGGGGTGAAGGGTGGTGCCTGCATTTGGTTGGGTCTCTATGCGGGAGACGTGAACAAGATATGGGGCCTTATCCATTACTGAATACTTGATACGGCCAATTTGACTTTTTTGCTGTTTGCTTGGAGGACTGGGTGACAGAATTACCTCGTCACTGGGACGTTTGCGTGAAGTTTGGGGTGATTGAGAAACATCCATCTCTGTAATGCTACAGACAACATCCGCAAATTGGGATAGTGGATTCGGAGATAAAGGAGTTGAGGCACCTGGGATGTCCGGGGGGTCAGGATCGGGGGGTTTGTTTACATCCATATTGGATAAAACGAGAATAAAATAAGACAAACACAATACAAACCTGGTTACGAACACATGGACCACACACTTAAAGAAAAACAAGTCACAAAAGTATCAACAAACACTCAAAAATAGCAAAAAATCTAAACACACGTGCTAGCCAAGAACACCGTGGCGAGAATCAAAAGAGCTGTCAAGTAACCGACTAAACGTATTACCTAGCTGTCACTTCAGTTGTCATGCTACGTCACAGTTGTACTCTTACATTTAGCAACGTTATAATTCGTTGACGTTTAGAGAACCTGGCTTTTGGGCTCTTTACAAGAGACAGATTACAAAATAATATAGTATGATATTCTACACTTAATACTAAAAGAGTAAAAATCTAAAACAAATTTAATTTGGTTATAAGTTACAAAGTATTTTTAAACAAGAAAGTGTCATCTATAAAAACGCTTTTTACTACTTGTTTACCTTTATTTAATTACATAACTAAACCAATAAAGTATAGGTCCGTACGGCCTACAATAAATTTTACATTTCGTTCATTCATTTCATTTCGTGTTCATTCATGAGTTTGGTTTTATTTCACTATTTCGTTAATTTCGGTGATTTAAATATTTTAAATCAAGTATTTGTTAAGGAAGTATCAGAATTTAAAACCTTAAATATTTCCTCATAATTGCTTTCTTCAAAATATTTCCGACATATCCTCGGACTCTGTTTTTTTTTTTTTAAATCTCTATGAATTGCTTTAAACCACAATATTCCAATTTCAGGTTCTTTCGGGAAAGAAAATATTCCGAAATTGGAGTCCACCATTGACTCCAATTTCGGAATATTTTGGAACACAACAACACGTCATTTTCTCAAAAATAAAAACACCTCACGCCTTGTAATAAAGCTTGCGTTGGGAAGTAGCTATGACGGCGCCATTTTGACATTTGCCTTATCATTAGATCTTATTTCAAAGTTGATAATGACATACACGAGATTCCTCTCCAGATCTGCTTGTGGCGCTGATGATTTTCATCCGTCACAATAATATCAAATTATGATTTTGTTCCCTAAATATTATGTCTGTGCGGATGTGGTATATGTATATTTAATGTGCTAAAAATTATGATATTTAAGTAATTTTATGTTTTTGTTTGTTTCAGTCCAGTACTAACCCCACAAAATCTACATAAAGTTCAACAGTAATCAAAGATTTTTATCATTCAACTTTTTTATTTTTTATACAACAATGCACACTTGCTTTTCCAATTCTGTTTAGACATTGGCAGAATATTCGACATCGGCTTTGCTTGCCATAATTAAAAATAGAATAGAATAGATATACACGAGGAATCGCTTTTAAAATGTTGCTAAGTTTGAGGTGATTTTTCTTTGAGCAACTGGCAACCGAGAATACTATCCACTAAGACAAGCCTTATTTACGAAAAAGAATTTGAGCAGCCTATAACAATTCGAGAATAAACAAAGATACGGATCGGACATCCATTTAGCAGAGTGATGGGAAATTGGCGTTTCCGAATCGCACCGTCTGAGATCAAATGGAACATTTTTTCTTCGACACGTGATACCTTAGGCCAGTGGAGCGGAGAAGAGCAATCGACCGGTTGATTCGTGATAGCAGTTCCATTTGGGAAAGTTTCCCTATTATGTCTCATATTAGAGCATGTTTTCGTGGTAGGGTAGGTACAATAGCAAATACGGGGAAAGAGAAAAAAATAGAACCACGATACGAGTATAGTGGTATGAAATTAACGCAGCAAATTAATTCTTCCTGTGTATAAGAAGAGGTATTTTACCTTGCGGTAGTTTTTTTTTTTTGTTTAAAACCAATATCAATAATTAAAGAGATATACACATAAAAGAAGAAAAAAAATGAGGTTGAAACATTAAAAAAAAACACGTTTCTTGTATTTATTTATACCTCTTTTGATTTTTAACTTTCTATAAAAAATGTAAATGTATTATTTTGTTTGTGAAAATTTCAAGTATCTACCTATTACGGTTCAAAAGATACAGCCCTGTGACAGACGGACGGACAGCGGAGCCTGAGTAATAGGGTCCCGTTGGTACCCTGTGGGTACGGAACCCTAAAAAAATTGCAAAAAATACCTTACCTGTAATACATTTTTAGAATACCAAGTCATGTATGAAATCAGGATTTCTGCAATACCGGCTTATGATGTTAGTTAAAGCCGCGGTCGCCTGTCAAGGCCTGTCGCGGCCACAAGCCTCATCGTATCGAGGGTTCCCACGGACTGTCGGCCTGGCCTGGCGCGATTTGGCCTGTGAGAAAGCGTGCCGTAAGACCTCAGCATAATACGTTCAGGGACACTGAACGCCCATATATGCTACATAACAATAAAGTTTATATTGTGTCTCGTTCAGTGTCCGTAAACGCGTTAATTAAGAGACATTGACGATGAAGCAATAATTGTTTTCGATACACACATACATACATAATCAGCCTATAATATTCCCACTGCTGGGACACAGGCTTCCTCTTTCTGTGAGAGGGAGTGGGCCGTGATCCACCACGCGGGTCCAGTGCGGGTTCGTAGATGTCTGCATGTCTTCGAATTTTTAGTTCTAGGACATGCCGATTTCCTCACGACGTTTTCCTTCACCGTTTTGAGAACAGTGGTGATGAAATAATTTACGCAAAGTAAAGGGCCTGTCTGGGTTCGACCCCACGACTTACAACTCGTAAGTGGAGACCGTTACTCGTACCACTGCACACTGGGCCACCACTGACCAAGACGGGTAAACAACTTCACCGCATAAAAAGAAAATCAATATTTTTGTTGAACAAGTTCCAATCTGAAAGGCTGCCCAACTTAAATGGGACTGGGCAGGACATGTCTGCCGCATGCCGGACCAACTGAGGGTGGCACAGAATTGGTGCCCTGAGACAGTGCGATGGGGTCGCGGCAGACCACGTAGGAGATGGCGGGACGAACTGGATAGGTTCTCTGTCAAAACTGGAAGAAGGACGCGCGGGCGAAGCCAGTGCTAAATAAAAGTGTTTGAGGCCTTCCCATCTACTTTAATTTGTATTGTTGCGAGCCAAAATTGGCATAAAAAACTTATTGTATTACCGAAATACCTGTTTCGATTTAATCAGTAAAATTATATTTTCTCATTCGAATTGAGGTAGTGAGATAATTACACTACAAAGTGGTTCTCATCGAAATACACGGTAACGCAATTAAATTTCAATTTCGTGGCATCAAATAAATCAGTAGTGAAATCGGCATGGACGTCGAACTGACACGAAGTGATCATCTTTTCTGTGAAACATTTATTTGTTCTGTAATTTTCTTGCAAAATCAGCTGATTATCTAGATAATCCATTTTATTCGACTGTGTTTTATTTTTGGAAAAATAGAATATTATATAAATATTGATTATCGAAGTATTGAGTCATAACTTAATTTGCTGAAAGGCCTTATTTGCATTTTGATTTCCCCATACCAGTATACCATAACGCAGTATTGAACCAACATATGCTTGATAAGCATGTAATGTGGCTTGTCTACTTGTTAGGTTAGATAAACGCCATAGAACATAAGCAAACTTACTGAGTTTTCCACATATCTTATGTTACGTCACGCCGCCTTAGCCAATCACAGCGCGCCACTGAAGCCAGCCAATCTCAGCCAAGCCAAGCCACCGCCATAACTACCGGACGCCTCCGGTGGGGGAAAAGCTATTTAATGCCCTGCGAGCTCATTTGCGGTCTCTTCATCGCGCCGCGCCCCGAGCAATTTGGGTTCAGGGCGGAGCATAGCACGACGCTCCAGCTGTCGAGGGTACTGCACCACCTCGCAGCCGCGCTAAACAAGAAGGAATACTCGGTGGCAGTATTCCTCGACATGGAGAAGGCCTTCGACCGTGTGTGGAACGAGGGTCTCGTATACAAGATGTCCACCTCGGACGCGCCCCGTCGCGTTGTAAGGGTGGTTTCTAGCTTTCTCTCCAACAGGACCTTTAGGGTGGTGGTCGACGGGGCGCTATCCGGCGCCCGACCGGTGCTGGCTGGTGTGCCGCAGGGCAGCTGCGTGTCGCCGGCGTGTTACTCGCGTTACACCGACGACATCCCCACCACTTCCGACGCTACGCTCGCGCTGTATGCCGACGACGCCGCGTACATTACTACATCGCTTAATGCGAAGTACGCGGCGGTCAAAATGCAGCGCGCCCTGGAGCTCCTTCCCGAGTGGCTGTCGAAGTGGCGGCTGTCGGTGAACGTGGGTAAGACGCAGGCGATAATCACCGGGTTCGCGCCTCTCCCGCCACCCTTGAAACTACATGGGGCCGACATCGATTGGGCGCCCCGGGTTAAATACCTGGGTGTGACCATCGACCGTCGGCTCACTATGGGGCCACATGTCCGCAAGGTCGCCGCACAGAGCAGGGTCGCCCGCAACCTGCTCAAACCTGTGCTCTCGTCCCGAATCCCGGCGCGCGTCAAGATGAGCGTGTACAAGTTGTACGTGCGCCCTATCTTGACGTACGCCGCCCCCGCTTGGTTCGCCCTCACGAGCGAGTCGAGCCGGAAGCTGCTCCGCGCGCAACAAAGTCTTGCGCTGCGGACCATAGTTGACGCTCCTTGCTTCGTGAGGAACGATGTTATCCAGCGGGACCTCGGGATTGAGGGCCTGGATGAGTTCGTGCGGCGTCTCGCGAAAGGGATGTACGCGCGTGCCAACGTGTCTGCTTGGCCCCATGTCAAGCAGATCGCGCCCTGGCATACGCGCCCCCCTGACGCGAGACCCCTGCCCCGCGACCTGATAGCGGACGAGTGACCCCATCACCGGACTGGACGCCTCGGGTAAGCCGCACTCAGGTTACACGCGGCTTACCCGACCCAATTGAACTCTACAGATGACTCACACATCTGTTGCGTGGCGTGTTCTAAGTTAATATAGGCATGCCACGTAACTAACAACAGACATCCATCACTATACATGCATCTATACTCACAACACGCAGGCGCGGCGCGGGCTGCGATGCGTGTAGACACTGAGCGGTGTTTCACAGTACAATGCCGCTCACACACGCATGACAGTCCCTTAGCTCGGACCGTGATCGGCTAGCTCTGAGATCGAGACGAGCGGGGACTAATCACCTATTCTGTAGGAGCGTCGAGTCGGCACACACGTCGCTGGTCACCCTCACTGGGCCTCCCCCGGGCAACCGGGGGTCTCACTTGGTGGGGGTCGACCGCCGTGGTGTCGTGAAGAAAGCGGCGCTAATAATAAATTAGCGTCGCGGCGCGCCTACAGATTTACACATAGCAACCACTCACATCGACGCATTTTATTATTAAT
Organism: Tiliacea citrago; assembly: GCA_963921375.1. Taxonomy (NCBI): domain Eukaryota; kingdom Metazoa; phylum Arthropoda; class Insecta; order Lepidoptera; family Noctuidae; genus Tiliacea; species Tiliacea citrago. Next base: position 20,389,930 of record OY992797.1, on the reverse strand, counting down.
AAAATGCGTCCGCCGTCGCTAGCCGCGTTAGGCAAACTAAGAGAGGGGTCCGTAGTTGCGGACCACCGCGAACCCTCCGCAGCCAGGGGACTTATAGTCCCGGCACTGCATGCCACGCCCCCTTGCGGGGGCGTAGCGATATCCCCATTGATCCCCATTGCGGTCTCTTATTGCTGCGATCAGACGAATAAGCTGAAACTCTGTTCGTTTGTATTGGAATAATATTAAATCAGTGTGATTATACAGTTCTGCCTTTTTTGTTTATGCCCTTCTGTTACATCTCAGAAGTGGGATAAATAGAAAAAGCTATGAAGCGTAATCACGCCGATGCGGCAGGTAGGCGTGAATCCCAATGTGAAGAAGCATCCGAAACAAATGGCAATGAAGATGACGTCACATCACCAGACACGCCCCCGGCCCGGAAAATCCTTAGAAGACTTTTAGAAACTGAGGTACAAAAAGCCATGCGTGAGTTAAACGAAGAGATACCCTCCATCACCATAAGAAAAGAGCTCCGTGCGGCTTCACTGATACCAGAGTTTGACCCCGACAGTGAAGAATGCACTACTGCGTCAGCATGGCTAAAAAAAATTGATCAACTCGGCGAGATTCATGGTTGGAGCGAAACTACGAAGTCATTTTACCTGCAAGACAGATTAAGAGGTCAAGCTAGAAGATGGTACAATCGGCTTGATGAATACGATTATTCCTGGGAAGATTGGAAGCAGATGTTGATGCGAGCTTTTCCCAGACATCGCGATTTCGGGAACATGTTAGAAGAGATGATGAACAGAAAAAAACAAGCTACGGAATCGATGACGAAATACTACCAGGACAAAGTGGCTATGTGCTTCCGGTGCAAGTTGTCCGACAACGCAACTGTTTCCTGCATCATTCGCGGTCTACCACTATCACTCCAAGCGAATGCAAGAGCTTACCAGTGCGAGCGACCTGAAGAATTATATGAAGGCTTTCTTTGTGCGCTGGATGACTACCAACCGCCTTCAACGTCAAGCGGAGCACGTGCGCCAAATAAAGATACCAACAATCGACAAGGAAACGATAAAAAATATACCCCTATCAACCCGGACGTCGACCCGTGTCCACGTTGTAAAAAAACTGGCCACATACTACGTAACTGCCCATATCCAGATTCCCGAACATGTTTCAAATGTGGTAAGCAAGGCCACATTGCTACGCGCTGCGTAAACGCGCCAAAACCTGCGACACAAGCCGACGATAAAGTCAGAGAAATCAAGCTTCTACAAAACTACAACAAGACCTACGAAAAAACTGTAAAAATCAATGGCATATACGTTAAGTCTTATATTGATACCGGCAGTCAAGTCAACGTGCTCTCTACTCACGTGTCAAAACTGCTGGATCTCGAAATCAACCCGTCTAACACCGTCCTCAAGGGCTTCTCTGGAGAACATTTACCCAGCCACGGGGAAGTAGATTTCCAGCTGGAAATCGATGGCATACTTATCCCCTGCAATGCTCATTTATCAAACGTGGATATGGGCAACATAAATCTATTGGTTGGACAGCCGATTATCAACAGCGACGGTATGACTTTGGTTGTTAGCGAAGGAAGAGCCACCCTCAAACAAGACATCGACTTTACAAGACACATCGATGCCATTGAAGAGCGCACTCGCTTCAAGGTCGTCACTGCAGAAAAAGAGTGCCTATTACCTGGACTTTCCATCATCAAAATTAACGTACTGGACAATGATGAACACTGCGATGTCGTCACTACGCCACAACATTATGAGCTGCGAGGTGTAACCTACTCAATTCCTGCCACCCTGCTACGAGGCCCCGTTGGGTATATCAAGATCATAAATAATGGCGCTCAAAACATCATCTGGGAGCCTGGCGAAGTACTTACCAGAGCCGACAGCTGCATCACTTCGCCACTACCGAATGTTCAGGTTAGTCTACAAAATTACACTTTGCCATCGACTTCTGCAGCCAAAGCCAATAATGACTATAGCCATCCTATTGCGTCTCTATTGCACACTAGCCTAGTCAATGTAAGCACTATTGGGGGAGTAAACGTAGATGACATCAGATCGGGTAAATTAAATAAAAACGATCACGATAGTTTAATCACTTTATTGTCGAATTACAGTGACTGTTTTGCCAATAAAACACAAGATTTAGGATGTACAGATTTATTGCAAATGAGAATAACATTAACAAGTGACCAGCCTATATACCGCCAACCTTACCGTTTGTCTCATAGTGAGCAGGGCATAGTTAGGTCCAAAGTCTCAGAGTTATTAGACGCAGGTATAATTCGAGAGTCCGAGTCATGTTTTGCTTCTCCAGTTATTCTTGTAAAGAAAAAGAACGGCGACAGTAGGCTCTGTGTCGACTTTCGGGCGCTTAACGCCATTACAGTCAAAGATAGGTATCCGTTGCCCAACATCGATGATCAGGTCTCAAAGTTAGCCGGCAAGACTTTCTTCACAAGCCTTGATTTAGCACAAAGTTACCATCAGGTTAGCATCGCCCCGGAAGACGTACACAAAACAGCTTTTATAACACCGCAGGGTCACTTTGTCACACAATATACGCGTGTTCCATTTGGCCTGGCTAACGCACCGTCTGTTTTTATGCGACTCATAAACAAGATCGTAGATTCTATACGAAATTCCAATAACGTTTCTAAAGGCGGTAGTATGAAAACCCTCAATGACTTTTCAAACGAATATGAGGTATTAGCATTTTTAGACGATTTGTTACTACCTTCCGTTGATGTGCAGTCTGGTTTAGATATTTTAGAGAAAGTTTTACGTAAATTAAAATCAGAAAATTTAAAGCTAAATATGAGTAAGTGTTCATTTTTACAAAGTAAAATCACATATTTAGGACATGAAATTTCATCGAATGGCATTCAACCAGGTGAATCGAAATTGGCAGCAGTGTCGCAGTTTCCCATCCCTAGTAACGTTCACGAGATACGTCAATTTATTGGGTTATGTAGCTACTTCCGTAAGTTTATTAAAAATTTTGCAATAATTGCGCGCCCAATAACAGATTTAACAAAAAAAAACGCTGTGTGGAATTGGGGCAGTGAACAATCTATTAGCTTTGAACAATTAAAACAGTGTTTGTGTACAAAACCCATACTTGCTTTATATGACCCTGCACTGCCAACGGAGATTCACACGGATGCATGCAAATCGGGTATCGCAGGTATTTTGTTACAAAAACAGACTGATAATTCACTGCGTCCCGTTATGTATTTTAGTAGGGTAACCAGTAAGGAAGAATCCATATATCATAGTTACGAGCTTGAAACTCTCGCCGTGGTCGAATCATTGCGTAGATTTAGGGTGTACATTGTAGGTAAACACGTTAAGATCGTGACTGACTGCACGGCTGTTCGTGCCACCCTAACCAAACGTGACATTATTCCGCGTATTGCCAGGTGGTGGTTGTCAATCCAAGATTTCGATATGAGTGTAGAGTATAGACCCGGAGAAAGAATGAAACATGTAGACGCGTTAAGTAGGAACCCAGTCGATACTATGAATGTCAATCGCCTTGAAGTGTCAGACTGGTTCTATACCGTACAGTACCAGGATGACAAATTAAAGCGAATCATTGACCAGCTTAGGGATGGCTCAGCTGCTACTGAAATAACCAACAATTATGTGTTCTTAAATGATAGGTTATATAGAAAGACATTGCATGGTAATTGCCTCGTAGTGCCAGCATTAGCTCGATGGAGGCTGATCCAAATGCACCATGATGATATTGGACATGTAGGTATCCAAAGATGTATGGATTTGATTAAAAAAGATTACTGGTTTCCCAAAATGACTCGCTTTATCCAAAAGTATGTTAATGCATGTCTTCATTGTGCTTATGGTAAAGGTGATCATGGAAAGAAAGAGGGAAAATTGTTCCCTATTCCCAAACCCACAGAGCCTATGATCATGGTGCATATTGACCATTTAGGGCCCTTTTGTAAAACAGTGAAAGGTTATCAGTATATGCTAGTTATGACAGATGCTTTTTCAAAATTTGTAATTGCTGAGCCCACTCGAACAGTCAATTCGGTAGAAACTATTAGAACACTTAAAAAAATATTTAGTTTATTTGGATACCCTAATAAACTTGTAAGTGATCATGGGAAGGCTTTCACCAGTAGATATTTTAAAAAGTTTTCAACTGACAAACAGTTTAGGCACATCTTGACCTCAGTTGCATGCCCGCGAGCCAATGGTCAAGTGGAACGCACCAACCGGACTATATTGAATGCGCTGCGCGCCACAGACCCTAGCGAAGCTGCAAATAATTGGGCCAACAATTTACCAGATATTCTCTGGGGCATCAACAATACCGCCAATGAAAGTACAAGCTACAAGCCTTATGATTTGATGTTTGCCAAAAGTTCTAGGCCACGTTGCGATGTTATTACTAATGAAAATATTAGTGAGCCAGTGGAGGTTAGGCGTAACAAAGCTAGTGCTCAGTTAAGGGTAGCAAGCGATAGAATGAAACGAAACTTTGACAAGAAACGCAAAACTAGCCATATCTATAAAAAGGGTGATTTAGTTCTTTGGCGACAAGCGCCGACAAGTAGTGCCACAAAAGTTAACACTAAACTAGATGACATTTACTCAGGTCCATATATTGTAACCAAGGTGGTGGGCAATGACAGATATAGGATCCGAAGTATCAAGGGACTTCGAGGTTACAAGGCCTTTATAGGCCTGGTTGCAGCGGATTCCTTAAGGCCTTATCGCAGTACGGTTCCTTTCTCTGACAGTGCCAGTAGTTCTGATGAACAACTTGAAACTGAAGACCTTATTGACCTACTTGAAAGTTAACCAAGTTTCTCCCATTGCGGGAGCAATCATTGTTTCAGGACGGCCGAATGTTACGTCACGCCGCCTTAGCCAATCACAGCGCGCCACTGAAGCCAGCCAATCCCAGCCAAGCCAAGCCACCGCCATAACTACCGGACGCCTCCGGTGGGGGAAAAGCTATTTAATGCCCTGCGAGCTCATTTGCGGTCTCTTATTGCTGCGATCAGACGAATAAGCTGAAACTCTGTTCGTTTGTATTGGAATAATATTAAATCAGTGTGATTATACAGTTCTGCCTTTTTTGTTTATGCCCTTCTGTTACACTTATCAATATGATTAATGTAGAAACATCTCTCATCTAGATCTATCCCAAGAAAAGTCATAGTAACTGATTGTTGTATTTGTTTATCTTTATATGTGATGTTTAAATCCATTTTATTCCAGTTTTTATTACGAAATTGTACATATTTACTTTTATCAATGTTAGGTTTAAGATTATTCTTTTCCATCCAAGTTATTATTTTGGTTACGGTACTATTAATTTCCTCATTATAGTTTTCTTTATTTTTCGGGATAATTACGGCCACATCGTCTGCAAAGAGTATGCAGGGATGATCAGTTACTTCTGTCAGGTCATTGATATATATCAGAAAAAGTGGGGGGGCCTAAAATACTGCCCTGTGGAACGCCTGTGCAATTGTAACCTAATTTGGATTTGAATGATGGTTCACCGTTTTGATTGGGTTTATCCACAGTAATTTCTACATATTGCGATCTGTTTGTAAGGTAACTTTTTACCCATTTTGATTTTATTACTTTTTGTATTATGCCATCATTAGTGGGCATTAAAAACATACTAAAGTTAATAGGATCAATGTCATAATTATTAGTGTTAATGTCAAAATCGTTATTCGTCAAATTGATTAAATAGTCATTTACATAATTGGCAATGTCCGTGGGGCTTGTTAGTGGTCCGTTTTCAGTTTCTATCTCCTTAATATTTGATTCCTGAATTTGAATATTATTGGAATTATGTTTAATTATGTCCCATGACGCCTTACATTTATTTTTAGCCCTGGTTATGTAATTTGTATTATGAATTTTTTGTGCTTTTTGTATACATTTTTTAAGTAATTTATTATATTATCATCATCACTTACTTACTCAAAATCATATCACTTACTATCAGATCATATCACTTACTTCACCCAAAAATAGCCCACGAAAACAACCAACAAAGGCCTAACACGCCTTGATCAAAATTAGAATCCACTTAGCGGCCATTACACCTCCAGCAAATTATCTTTTGTGTATATTATTCTGACGATAATTAAGTAACGACCTTAACGACTTTAGCTTTTCATAGAGCTGCATAAGAATGAGCCTTTTTTTTTTTGCCGGGGTGGAAAATCCTCATGGATGTCTTTCGCCCTGGGGTGCGCTTACTAAAAAAGAAAGAAAATACGTTTATTTGCGGTAAACATAACGCAAAGAAATAAAAACACAAACACGAAAGAACAAGTTGAGGGAAAATATGCTTACTGACTAAAAAAACCACCCCAGTTTTCCCTTCCCACACTTGCACCGGGGATCTTGGGAGCTAGTATTACTTCCGTGATCCCCACCTCCGCGGGCCACCTTAAGTCTGGGGGGGGGGTGAGGTGTTTGACCCCCCCCCCCGCAACGTCTGAAAGGGGCGCGCGTGGAACACTACGCGCCACCACCTCGGGTCCGGTGTGATAGGGGGCGGCGGACGTTCCAGAGTCCGCCGTCCCTGGACCCATTTAGGGGGGCCGGAAGAGGGCATTATCGGCCCTCTGTTAATGCCCAGGCCCTCGTCTGCTATTACAATAGTGTCAGAATGGTCGATCATTGATTTCATAATTGTTGATTTTGACAAGTTTGGTAATCTACTATTATAATGGCGTCATTATGACTTTCCACTGGCCGACCAGTGGAAAGTCAGAATGACGCTGACACTACATTGAAAGAAATTGCATATATTGGTAATCTCGTACATAATGACAAATGAATGACATTTCTACTAATGGGTTTTATAATAATGGCAATACGACAATGCCATTATAATAATACAATTATATTACGAGAATATTGACCGATCAATGATCGACCATTATGAATTTACCAGATTACGAACTTTTAGCAAAATGACAATGGCATGACAATGAGATCGTGTTGGAATGTGTGAATTTATAAAAATAGCAGACTTGGGCGCCTGCCGCGGGCCGGGTGAGCGGACAAGATCTCCCGCTCCCTTTCTGCAGCCTCCTTCTGCGACACGACTGTTTCGCAGAAGGATACCACAGCGATCGACTCGACTCGACCACGGCCGGCAGCGGCAGGTCACTGCCTACTCCTGAGATGAGGGCACGGCGAGGCTCCTCCCATGCGGCACACTCTGCCAGCGTATGCCGCGCCGTGTCCTCCCGGCAGTCGACGCAGTGGTGACACAGGTTTATGCGACACAGGTACTTCCCGAAGCAACCATTCCACGAGAGCACCTGCGTCACCCGAAACGACAGGGAGCCGTGATAAGAATGAGCCTAACTGAGGTTTATATTCAGAAAAGGTGTTCTATGTCAGGAAAGGCTATTTTTAGGGTTAGGTTATGGTGAGGTTAGAGGCGGTAGGTTTTTGTCTGAGTGAAAGGATGGTGGTGGATTTAAACGAATAAAAAGCGTAAAAATAGCTTAACTATAGTCTCAGGGCAAATTATAGTTTTGTACCATATCCGTTGCACTGAACAGGGCTTAAAGCCACTTGTTGACACACAAGCGCTGTTATGACTCGTATTTTAAGAGTCTATACTACCTCAGCGCCACCTCACTCTTTATCTCGCTCGCACCTTCTGCTGGCGGTCACACGAGCAAGCGAGACAGGGTGGCAGGGAGAAGACTTCAAGGCACCGATAGTTTAGTTTATTTATTTTTACGGTGAAAACAATGGTAATTAAAAAAAAATAACATAAGACCTGCTTTATGGTATAGTTCAGTTAATATGAAAAGTTTCATTATCTAATTTGAAGTATTTTTAAGAAGACTCGCGCACCGAGGGTTCCATACGTATATATAATATGATGTTGATGATTTCTGAAAACTGTGCTACTTAGAGACATCGTTTTATTTTTCCTGTAATCTTTACATAAACTTCTATCACATAGAATAATTACAGATTTTTGCTCTACGCAAACGTCGGAGATAGGGGGGGGCGGTATTTTTTTTACATTTTTCATCAAAAGTCGGAAACTATGCTGCCTAAAACAAAAAAAAAATGTTTTTGCCGTGTATTATTTTTGCTTGGGCAATTCACCCACCAAGGCAACGCCATGAGCATTGTGCCAATAGTTTGTAACCTCCTAAATTCATAATGGCGTGACAGTGGTCCATAGGGATGTCAAAATAATAGGAGCTTGTCAGTACGAGATTACCAAATACAGACAATTTTTCCAACGGAGCAGGCACGTCATTAGAAAATCATAAAGACGATTTCAATTAGAAGATTAGCAAAACTGTCAAACCCTACAATTACGGTGCCAATGAACGGCCATTCGGACACAACTGCGTTAGCAGACTTGGCCCCCAGGCCACACAACCTCTTTGCCATCGCCAATCTAGGGTTTGCTAAAATGTTTTGAATTAGCCCAACGTCCAAAATGTTCAATTTAAATTCTCTGATCATTGATTCCTTTTCATTCATTCTTAACACACTCAACAACAAATGGTGCACATCTTCAATTTTGTTGCATATTTCACAAAAATGTGATGTACCTTTCGCGTCTTAATGCTAACTTAACATTACTTAATAAAATATTAGAACCATTTCAAAAACACTATCCACAAAGATTTTCCCGGGTCTGTTCCATAATAGCAGTTATTTAAGACTTCCTCAACTCAAATAAAAAAGTTTACATTAATATAATTATACTGAAGCAGAGAGCACAATTTCCAGCTAATCTTCAGGAGCACTACAATAACTTTTAACTTTCCAATTAACTCTTAAGCCACAGGAAAGTAGTCGGTAAACTGTTTTTATATAAAATCCTGATTGTTCTACAAAGTTTATACAGAGGATAGCACAGAAGGCCATCTCCATACAACAAGTGAGCATGCTGACTTACCCGTGGAGCGACGGACGGATGGAAATAGGAAACCCGCGCGCGTGTCGCTTGACGCAAGTTCCGTTGCATGTCGCATCGCCTAACGCCGTAAACGAGGTCATAGACGCGTACAATCGGCTTATAAAACCTTAATATTACATAAAACCTTTTCTTTGGGTGGTTAATTATCAAATAACTTGGAGGGCATGTCAGACTTTTACTTACTGAATAAGACCCACCCGTGTTCCTTCATTTGCCTGTTTGCCAGGGCCACGATATCCCTTTCGGACAAACTCGTAATCCTGGCAGGCATTGGCGCTTAATGGACCCCGTCCCCGTTAAGTCATGCTGACATCTCTTTGAGACGCGCGTGGAACACAATGCGCCTTTGACCCGGGCCTGGTCCTTATCGAACGGCGAGCTACCCATCGCTCAAAGTCCGCAAACCCGCGCCTACGGTGGCCGGGAATCGGCCTGCGACTCCTGATGCCCGGGGCGTCTCCCACGGTGGCTAGGGAGGGCGCCAATTCTGCCTCTCTGTCACGCGCTCCGCCTCCTCCTTCGCGAGCAATACTGCTTCGCAGAAGGAGGTGCTGGCCTCCCATGCACTCTCGCTCCGAACCATGGCCTTAACCAGGGCCGGACGCGAGAGATCGCCTCCGTAAGGACACGGCGGTGTTCTGCCTAAGCCGGGCAGACCTCCATCGGGTCCTCCGGGCGATCCACCCAGCGGTAACACCCGGGCGTTTCCTCCCGCTTTATCCTGAATAGAAACTTCCCAAAACAACCGTGTCCGGTGAGGATCTGCGTCAGGCGGAAGGTAAGGACGCCGCGGCGCCTCTCTAGTCACTCCTCATAGAGGGGTCTTATCACCACAGTTGTGGTATGCCCAGCGCTGGGTTGCGACAATCGCACTCTCCATGTTGCCATGAGATCCCGCCGGAGCTCTGACCGCCGCCGTGCATATACAAAAATAAGCTTCATGGAGATAACGCACTAATTATGATGTAAAAAGTAACAAAGTCCAAAGTTATAAAGGTTTTCGTATAGTGATTGTACGTTTAGCGAAATTAATCTATATTCTCAAACAAAAGCCAGTCGTGAGTGCACTTGCAAGTTGTACTAGGTATATATAATTCCTCAAATCATCCATGGCTTGGATTCGCTGTGCATGAAGCGTGTCTAAAATGCTACAATCATCTGTTGACGGTTGAATGATGTTGGCCTAGAACTAGTAAACATTTGTGAAATTGTTTTGTGAATGTATTCAATGTGCCTTTTCCCAACTATGTTGGAGTCGGCTTAATCACACATCATCAGCCTATAATGTTCCCACTGCTGGGACACAGGCCTCCTCCTTCTGTGAGAGGGAGTGGGCCGAAATCCACCAGGCGGGCCCAGTGCGGGTTGGTAGATGTCACATGTCTTCGAATTTTCAGTTCTTCTTCTTTCAGGATATGTCGATTTCCTCACGAAGTTTTCCTTCACAGTTTTGAGAGCAGTGGTGATAAAATAATTTACTCAACTAAAGCGCCTGTCTGGGTTCGAACCCACGATCTACAACTCGTAAGTCGAGACCATTTTCACTGTGCCACCACTGCTTCAATGTTTTGTGAAATGTATTAAAATAGCAAAATGGCGGTAATAGTTCGGATTTTGGTCGGTAGTTCGGATTTTGATTTTGGGGACAAAAAGTTGCTTATACAGCTTACGTTTGCGCTCCTTGTATAGAGCTGGCCTTCTGTATTATTCTGTCTTAGTTCGAACCTACGACCTACAGCTCGTAAGTCGCGGGCCACTGGACCACCACTGCCCTAATCATAGCATTTAAGTGTGACAATTTTGTTATTATATTTAGCAGCAATAAGTCTATCAAGGGAATCGTTCGGCTACTCATTTACATAACATAACATACCTAACAAGTTTAACTACATAACATGTAGGTACATAACATTCACACTGTTGGTCATTACACCCCAAAAATATGTATGAAAATATTGAATGAACAGTTTTCATTGGAAATCAAAGCGATTGTAACAATACATTTATAACCCAATCCATTATCCCAATTATTTAATTCAAGCTTGTTATTTAAAATTTTGATCAGTAATACAAATACACATGAGGAGCTCGTGGCTAAGTAATAACTGCCGCACGGTTCGATCGATCAGGTTAAGCTACGCTTGCTGCGGTTGGTCCGTGGATGGGTGACCATCTTTTCATACCAAGATTCCTCTTTGCCTCGGAAAGCACGTTAAGCCGTAGATCCCGGCTGTCATTTATAGATCTTTGATAGTTTTTACGGTTCGTCAGAAGCCCAAAAGTCTGACAACTAGTCTTACCAAGGAATATCGTGTTACCCAGTAACTGGGTTGTGGAGGTCAGATAGGCAGTCGCTCCATGTATAATACTGGTATTCAGCTGCAACCGGTTAGACTGGAAACCGACCCCAACATATTTGGGAAAAGGCTAGGCAGATGATGACATAATAAAGAGAATTCTATTCTATTCTAATATCAATTAAATATTTAAACGACTTAATATTTTGTTAAAATTACAAAAATAAATTGATTTAATTTAAACAATGCCAATGCCACAATCTCTAAGGTTTTGTGAAAAAGATTCGGTTAGGTCTACGAAGTAGCTACGGCGTAGCTTATTGCTACGAAGCCATAGCAGTATGACAGGCCGCTACGCACATGCTACGCAGCCTTTCCATCAATGCAAAATAGTTTTTTCTAATACCTATCGAAAAAATCGTTTTCATAATAATGTATTTCAAGGTAGGTACTTGTCAAGTATATTCCACTGCGTAACCAAAATAAACTCAATAATGAATTCCGGTAATACCACTTTCAGGCTTTTAAATGGGCATTTTAACAATTCTTATCTTTGGATGACAATGGATTATTTCAATAGTGCCCAACCATTGGCTCCGAAATGAATAATATTTTCTCGCAAAATAATAATTTATCGCACAATTCACCCATTCAATATTGTCACTCGAACCGTGTAATTCAAGTTAATGGGTTGCCTTTTTTTCTTTTATCATTCGTTCATTGTCAGTCACTTACTCGCTCATTCATTCGGTCTATATATAATTTTAGGGTAGACTTGCACATGGATGGATCTTGACAGCGGCTTATTGAATATTTAGATAATTTAAATAATTGCTTTTCTGCAATATTCGTCATTTGTAAATAATCGACTTTATTCACTAACATTGTACTTGCTATTCATTACGTCCGGCACCACACGGAGCCTATTCCATCCTATTTCTTCTCGTTGGTGTCGTAAAAGGCGACTTAGGGACTTACTAGAGAATGGGCAGCAGCGTTCTCTATGCATTTTAACACCACACTAAGAAAAAAAAAAACGTTTATTTGCGGTAAACATAACGCAAAGAAATAAAAACACAAACTTGAAAGAACAAGTCTACTGCGATCGCCAACCCGCCAAGCGTGGCGATTATGGCAAACCCTCCCTTTAGGGGAGTCCTATGTCCAGCAGTGGACGTCTTTCGGCTGAAATGATGAATGATGATTGTACCTGAACTCCATTGTCAATTATTTGACAATTTCCCGATTACTTCTTTAGTTAAAAACTTTTACATTTAATTTCGATGGAATGTTCTATATTTCAAATATTAATCACATAACACATATCATCACGCCTGTATTCCCCGAAGGGTTAGACAGAGGTGTACTAAAAAAAATACATACAAACAAACAAAAAAAAAAAAAACATCAATCTCCTGCCCTTATCCCAATTGATTTGGGGTCGGCGCAACATGTCTCTTTCTTCCATACTTCTCTATTAGTCATCATCTCGGAAGTCACTCTCTTTCTAGCCATAATTATCATCTTTCACACAGTCCATCCATCGTTTCTTTGGTCTTCCCCTACTCTTATAGCCATCGACATGCATATTCAAAACTTTCCTCACGACATTTTCCTCATTCCCCCGCATCACATGCCCATATCATGACAACCGATTTCCGCACAACTTTACAGTCACCGGTGCCACTTTCAGACTTCCTCTTATTTACTCATTTCTTATTCTATCCATTCGTGTCACACCACACATTCCTCTTAGCATTCTCACCTCAGCTACATGAAATTACCTTTCATTCATCCCTTTTGTGGCCCAACATTCTGATCTATACAAGACAGCAGTCTAACCATTGTTTTATATCTTCCCCTTAAGTTTAAGAGGAATGCAGGAGTCGCAGATTATTCCCGTGACCAGCCGCCATTTCATCCATCCAGTGTTAATTCTGTGCTTAACCGTCCGACCTACGTCGCCATCGCTTTGGACGAGTGAACCGAGATACCGAAAGTCGGAGCAGACCGGGAGAAACGCGCCATCAAGCTCTATGGCTCCAGAACTGGAGAGACCGCCGAAATCGCAGCACATGTACGTATTCAGTTTTGGTTCTGCTGATTTTCAAGCCAACATTCTCCAGCTTCTGTTGCCATTTCTCCAAAAACAAAAAAAAAAAACAAATATTTAAAGTTTTATAAAATACTAGCTACTACTTCTACTTCCGTGTGGTGCCGGACGTAAAGAATAGCACCATCCTATTTCTTCCCGTGGGTGTCGTAATAGGCGACAAAGGGACTGACTAGAGAATGGGCAGCAGCGTTCTCTATGCATTTTAACACCATACTGCGATCGCCAACCCGCATGCCAAGCGTGGCGATTATGGCACCCCCCCTTCCTTCCTTCCTTCCTTTATTGGGGGAGGCCTATGTCCTGCAGTGGACGTCTTTCGGCTGGAATGATGATGATGATAAAAATACTAGCTTCTGGCCATGACTTCGTCCGCGTGAAATTTCTTGTTTCTCCGACACAATGCGTCGCGTCGCATCGTCCGCCTGCACTTTTACTTTTGTTACGCTTATCATTTATTAACACATTTTTTCTTTTTGCTCCTAAGGGTCGTAGCGTGATGTTAAATAAGCTTTACCTTCCACAAGAATTGCACTATTCAATGCAATAGGAATTTTTCAAATCCGCCTGCGATAGTAGCAGAGATTAAGGTATTCAAACAAACGAAATAAGTTCCACCAGTTTGAATTCGCAACACCAAAAACACACGCTAAACAAACTTTCAATTTAATAACCTAGAAACTCGCAACCAACTCAAACTAAAAGAAAAACAAAAAGCTAAAATTCAATTCAAAACAAACTATAATACGCTGTCAATAGCAGAAGGACGTAAGTAAGTACATAGCTAGTTATAAACACTGACTCCGAACGAGGTTAACAGTTAACTATAGCCGTTGTAAAGTTTCCTACGGGCCGGGGAAAAGTTGCTAACGTAGGTATACACCGGGTATTCCGCTCTAAGGCCGGTTCACGACCTCGAGCGATGCGACTTGCGTGAAGCGACTCGCGCGCGCATCTCCTGTTTCGAAATATACAACGTGCCGCTACTATGGTAACTTTAATTTAACACACGGGTAGGAGGGCCAGTGGCTAGTAATCATAAAAAAATATAATAAGATAAAAAAATTCGTACATTGAAAAATTTAAATTTCCAAAAAAAAAAGAAATAATAAAGCTCTCTCTTTCCTTCAACTCTTTGGTACGTTATTCGTTTTAATTTAATTGATGCGGCAAATAACCTCTGCGCTACAGTTCTTTAAGTACAGGTTGCTCCAAAATGCTATGTTAGAAAATTGACAGTAAGTGATGTTTATGAATGAGCTGCTCGTTTCCGTTTCCTTTTCTTCGTAATAAAATTTATATTCCTTTTTCTTAATCAATTGTACACCTAGATTTAAGTTAGCAACTAAGCTGTATTCTGGCGTCTTTGCTGTCAACGTTGTGTTTACCTGTAATTGGCATATATATTAGAATATTACCGTATGATTAAGTATAGGTATGTGCTGTATGTGCTGTGGGTGAACCTTAAGTAAATAAATAAATAAATAATCACGTTTAATGAAAGTAAAATAACTTCATCAAAATAAAACGCGAAACCGTATGGGTGTATTAAATTAATGTCACCACTAAAGCGGCACGCTGTAGATATCTAATAAAGGGGGTGGAGCAGAGTTGTAAATATGTAGGTCATCATAATCAGTTCAGCCGAACGACGCCCACTGCTGGACATAGGCCTCCCCGTCACCACATAAACCAGTAATTTTGCCATAATCGCCACGCTTGGCAAGCGGGTTGGCGATCGCAGTATGGTGTTCAAATGCATTGACAGCGGCTGCCCAATCCTCCCCCCCCCCCATACGCCGGGGTCATTTCCCTTAGTCGCATTTTACGACACCCACGGGATGAGATGGGAGGGTGCTTTTCGGCACCGCATGAAATATGTAGGTACCTAGTCCAATTCCAGCGGTTATCGTTAATATCTTCCTAACTCTGTTTTTTTTCTCTCTCGGCTCTAATTGAAAAGCAGGCTAAAACTTGCAAACGAACCAGTTGGTTCTCTTCCGATATTTTCAACTCGATACTGTCGCAGCTGGCCAGGTGGAAAAAGTAGTTTTAAAGTTGTTCTTTTTTCAATTTAAATGACTACCGTTCCACTTTTAATTTTGTTCTGATACTGTTGGCTTCTATGTTTAAAAGTAACTGGCATAACATTGTTTTTATTTTAATTTTCCTTTTTTGCTTGCAGTCATCAAGCCACGCAGGACAGGATGTGTAGTGTTCCATCGTTTGCGGATCAGCATCAAATCGAATCAAGTCAAAATATATTAATTCACATAAACCTACATGGGCACTTATGAAACGCCAGAAGCTAGGTGCACGGTTCCGATTGGTCGATTCCTATGGAAGAGAGCTGGCAAGAACTCCACGGTTACTCGTAAAAAACCCGCCCTCGTTTAAAACTATTGGCTTTTACAATGTGTCATGTTCGTGAACGGGCGCCATCAGTAGGGTCACCTCTTAGCGGCCATGGCTTAATTCCCATTTTTTTTTTTTTTATTAACTTTTTATTACGGACGCTTTGACGTTTTGCATCGTTATCACATGTGTAATTTCAACACGAATGATGTAACCATAATATGTCAATTTAAAAGAGGGTCCGCGGAGTTTCTTGCCCGTTCTTCTCCATATGCTAAGTTTTGGAATGGGCAACTAGCTTCATCTTTATGACTGACCGACCCCTTGACAATTCAAAAGTGCCTATAATTGGTTTATTTGAAATAAATGCTTTGAGTTTGAATGTTAGGGTAGGATAGTGTAGGCCTGTCAACAAGTCCCAGGTGTATATCATAATAGAAAATGGTCTACAAAATATACAGTCTATTAAGCCTAAAAAGCTATTTAAACCAAATGACATGATTATCATTACAACTATAACAAATCTGAATTAATATCCTGTCCACAAAAGCCACTAATAAATAGTTGAACATTACAATTTTACTCCAAGGTTGGATTGTTTTTTTATCATTTAATTATTTGTTTGGGTTTTTGCGCACTATGTAAGAACTTAAAAAATATATTAGATCTGGTTATTCTATTATTATTTATAAATATAATAATTAGTTTTAAACTTTATTTAAATTGTGTTGTATGAAAAACTTTTGAAAAGGCAACTTCTATACAAGGTCAATAACGCTTAAACATTACTTCAGATAGGTAAACAGAATAACACTTTTCCCGATCAGGGAATCGAACGCAGGACCTCATGTTATATCATGTAATAATCTATAATTAAGAGGAAGCTCCCTATTTTTATGTTAATTTGCATGAATATTCTGAAACTGTCACACATACAAGCAAAATGAAACTTTGGTATATGATTTATTGGATCTTTTTCTTTCCATGTTGATGACAGTTACGTAATTGTAATATTTTCTCTAGATACATTTTTATTCGAAAATTATGTCTTTTGTAAGGATAATTATAAAAAAAAACAAGATTGTTTGGCTTTTATGTCTAAAATAAATATTCACAGCAAGAAAATATAGTTTATTATCCATCCACCAGATATTTTTTCTCTAGATCAATTATTACTTGTTATAAACGAAATAAGAATTGAGACTTACGCTATTTAGTTTCATGCTCACGGGCAAAGAGTGCACGCGGTATTCAACTTTATTACTGATGTGTTAGCGTTTAGCACATAACAGAGTGGCGGGGAGCAAAGGGCGGAGTTTGCGTGGAAATTTGATTTAGACTGCCTGGTCTTAATGCGTATGCATAATGAGTCGCATGTTAATTATTGCGTGGCGACTATAGCAGTTTTCAGGTCTTCTATTGACGCCGGACCTGGACATCTAAAGAAGAAGAAAGAAAGAAAAAAAGAACATAAACACAAAAATAAGAAAAAGTTGGAGGAAACATGCGTCACATCCACGCAAAACGGCTATCACTCAGGATTATGCTGCGACCCTATACAAGACAGAGCCCCAGCGCTGGTCACATCTTCCTCGTACCCACCTTTTCAGATCGTACCTTATATTATGTTCAATCGGATTTAAGTCAGGGCTGAGGGCTGGCCAGTCTAGTGTGGGAATCCCGACTTCTAAAATGTACTGTCTAGTTACTGCAGCGGTGTGGCAGCGGGCATTATCGTGCATTAGCAGGAAACCTTCGCCAATAAACACATGGAGCACATGGCCTAGCAGAATGTCATTGATGTATCTTTCTGCGGTTAGACCCCCTCCCCGACCTCCACCAGGTACGAATATCAACTCAACGAACAAACGAACGAAATAAAAAAAACTATCACTTGCACACTTGGCGAATGAGAGCTAAACCAAAAAAACCGGCCAAGTGCGAGTCGGACTCGCGCACGAAGGGTTCCGTCCCATTATCTGTAAAAACGGCAAAAAAATCACATTTGTTGTATGGGAGCCCCCCTTAAATATTTGTTTTATTTTAATTTAATTATTTATTTTTAAAGTGAATATATAACTAAATATTTTGTAAAAATTTCAAGCAACCTGTTGCCGTTAGCAATATCGAGCAAAAACGAGCAAAAAAATCACGATTGTTGTATGGAAGCACCCTTAAATATTTATTTTATTCTGTTTTTTTGTATTTTTTTGTTATAGCGGCAACAGAAATACATCATCTGTGAAAATTTCAACTGTCTAACTATCATGGTTCATGAGATACAGCCTGGTGACAGACGGACAGACAGACAGACGGCGGAGCCTCAGTAATAGGATTCCCGTTTTACCCTTTGGGTACGGAAAGACACTTTTGTTACGTTACAAAAGTGTACAGAGTATAACGCGCGATAAGAAACTTCGTTCTAAAAACTATTTTCTTTGGAGTAAACAGCGCGCAAAAAATTTTATGCACTATTTTTATCACAAACTTATTTTCTCACTGTCGGAGGCGGCCAACGCTACAGTTTAATCAGATAACTAGCGGGCCGCCCCGCCTTCACTCGTATCAGATAATTATATTTTGCTTCTACCTTCGTTTACTTTGTCATAAAAACTACTTGCCTATTTTCAGTAACGAATACAAACTTTCATTTTGCATAAAATCGATATCTACATATACCTACATAATTATAAAATGAAGTCGCTTTTCGTGTCTATCTATGTGACCGCTTATATCTTCTAAACTAAGTAGGTACTACTATTTATCCCGGAAAGTTTATGTGAATAACACAATAATATTTAACTTATATATGGCGAAATCTCTTAAGGGGTCATTGTAGTCATCATTATGAACAACTTTTACTATGGGACCAAACCTAAAATCGCGAAAAAAAAATCTGCTGTTCCCTACATTTTAACGAGATATGCGTACATAAATGTAGGGAACAGCAATTATTTTTTTCGCGATTGCAGGTTTGGTCCCATAGTAAAAGTTGTTCATAATGATGACTACAATGACCCCTTAAGAGATTTCGTGTATGAATAGATACACCTTATAATATAGCATAGAAACGGAAAAGAACTGGAGATACCGACATTTGTAGCTTGCAGAGCAAGCAAGCTGAAGAGGCAGTGGGCTGGCCATGTTTGTCAAAAGATCGATGGCCGGTGAAGTAGACGAGTCCTGGAGTGGAGACCGCGTATCGGCAAGTGTAGTGTGGTATGCCCCCAGCTAGATATACCGACAACTTGAAAAAGGTGGCTGGGACAGACTGAATGTGAAGGGTAGAGGGTGGAGGGTGGAGGAGGGCTGTGGCGCAGCCTGGGAGAGTCCTATGTCCAACAGTGGACTGCAATAGGCTGAGTTGATTGGGTTGATAGCATAGAAATCTTAATTACAACGGCTGTGCGAAGCAGAAGTGGGTCGTATTAGCGAAAATATTTACTTAAAATATTATTAAAATACATGAGAGGCTTGTGGCTAAGAAACAAAAGCAGCACGGGTCGATTGATCAGGTTAAGCTACGCTTACCGTAGTTGGTCCGTAGTTGGGTGACCATCTTTACATACCAAGACCCCTCCGTGCCTTGGAAAGCACGTTAGGCCGTTGGTTCCAGCTGTCATTCGTGGACCTTTGACCAAGCCCACTTGCTGCTGCCTGTTACAGGGGGGCGTGGGCGTTTTCATTTTAGGCAGTAGGGAGGCGTAATAAAAAAAAGCTTTGGGAACCTCTGATCTAGATGGTCAATACTGACGGTCTTTGACAGTCGTTACGGGTCGTCAGAAGCCCGAGAGTCTAACAACCAGTCTTACCAAGGGGTATCGTATAACCCAGTAATTGAGTTTTGGAGGTCAGATAAGCAGTCGCTCCATTTAAAATATTGGTACTCAGCTGCATCCGGTTACACTGGAAGCCGACCCCAATATAGTTGGGATTTTGGGAAAAGGCTAGGCAGATGTTGATAATGATTGTATTAAAATACATAAATAGATTAAATATTAGAAGAAGACGAAAGAGTACCTACTAATAAAATAAAAATACAATTATCAGTATACATAAATAATATAAACACAAACAAGCTCTCTTCGTCGTCTCTCCTACTATGCTGCCAGACAAAGTCCATAATTGTTAACTGTTTCACCAACATTATGGAATGCAATAAAGAATCGTGAATTGTGAAAACAGCAGAGTGTTTTTGCGACTTTCAATTTAGTATCAACAAATTCAATAACTCTTTTATCGACTTGCTTACAAAATCAGTCGCCTTACCAATAAATATACCAACAAAACACTATTTAAATATTTATTTATATAAAGGTATTAAAATATCGCTGTCACTGTGGCGAAGTTGTCAACAGTCTCGGACACCACGGCCTGTATTGCAGCCGAAGCGCAGGTCGTTCGCACGCGAACATTCACGACATCATCCGACATGATCCGATCTCTTGTCACCGTCGGCGTTCCAGCTGTATTAGAACCCAAAGGCCTGGCACGCGACAATGGCAAGAGACCGGACGGCATGTCTTTATTTCGATGGAAAGTGGGTAGGCCTTTAGTGTGGGATGCCACGTGTGTCGATACTCTTGCGCCATCCCATGTTCCTGGCTCGGCGTGCTGTGCTGGCACTGCTGCTGCGGCTGCGGAGAACCTCAGGTGGCGTAAGGATGATAACCTTGTTGGCGATTATATTTTCGAGCCGTTTGGGGTTGAAACCCTCGGGCCGGGGGTCCGATTGCTCATGGTCTGTTTAATAAAATCTCAAAACGGCTAGTTGACACTTCCCGTGACCCAAGGGCTGGCTTTTACCTTGGCCAGAGGCCAAGGGGGGGGAGGGGGAAAGGGGGGTTTGCGATACAACGTGGCAATGCCACCAGTCTCTTGGGTACATTACCAGTCGACAGTGATGTGAATGAATTTTTCGACGCCATATTTTAATTTGTGAATAGTTTTAGATAGGATATAATTTTATTATTTTTATTAATGAATTAAGTACGAAACACTTAAATGAATATTTAAATCATTATTATTTCGGTAATGTTAATCTAGGGTCACAAAATAAACGTAAATTCATGGTATATTTTAAGAATAACCCCCAGCCTCCGTCAAGTTATTTTGTCTGAAGTAGATTGTACCTACGAACTTTCTAATGAACTATTGGAATATTTATAATTATAATTGAATTTAGAGTAATAAGAGTTTTGGCTAAAGCAATACAATTCAAAAGTTATGATAACACGTGTGACATTCTCAATTTGTTTGTTTTCTAAGCAATCAAGTAAAGTTATACTGCCAAAGTGATGTCAGATATTTTCAATCACAACGAGGTATCGCATTCTTCTGAAGGAGATGTTTCATTTTCGGCCATAAAGTGTACGGTAATGAATAAAGAGGAAAAAACTCCACAAATTCAGGAAAAATATTCTTTCCTGAATTCTCCCCTGATTACTTCGGCACAAAAAATAATATTTTTTCATATTATTGTCTTATTCTATTGAACATGGCGTCGTCTTATTTGCATACTGTTTTCGTCCAGCAATCATGTTACATTAAAACGTAATAATATCATGAAACAACGACGAAACTGGCGAACACTGGAAACTGTCGAGTTGACGCAACTGTCTAATCCCCAAAACTGACCAATCAGCGAAACTGACTAATCAACGAAACTGGCAAATTAAATAAATTGACGACTGAGGGAAACTGACCAGTGGTACGCGGACTCATAAGAAAGTGATCGATAAGAAAATATATTCTATTTTTGTAGACTGTAGATTTGTAGGTATTTTTGGACAAAAATGGCTGGCTGTCGATGACCGTAACAACATGACAAACGTCAAACATTTTCAGTTTTTATTTAGTGCCAAAAAAATATTAGTTATTATGAAAAAAGATATTCTTTACTGTATTCAGGGGTTCGTTTCTTAGGTTTTCTAAAGAGTTCATGTTGTGGCCGGAGTCCTATACAAAAATGAAACGTCTCCTTTAACTGAGTAGGCAGATTTGAATGTCCGTTAATATTGCATTGCCACATATTTTTGAAGCCGATGCAGCATTCTATATTTTGGCGTCGTTTATCTCGGCAGATAGTTTTGGTGTTCCTTCGATCTCACTTATTAGTGATGCCACTTGTATATGTCTTTCGCAAATTATCACATATATTGGCCGTCATATATTAATGGATGAATCATGCAATCCGATATTATTGCCGAGCTGTTCATAGTAATAGATATGATGCTCGTGACTGTACTTTGCATTTTATATACTCATTTATAAGGACTATCAGAAAGATATATCGCCAGACATACCCTAGGGTCATTCATTCTTCAGACGGTTTATGCACCCTGTCCACGACGCGTAAAGTCTTCCTCCCACGAGGCTAGTGAAAGGGTCGTAAAGATTCAGTCATTGAACTGACATGCAATGTAAATACGGAGGTTTTCTTCTTGAATTCTGAGTGTATGTATTTGAGTATGTACGGCTGGCTGTTACTGTCTTCAAATAGATTTAAAAACCAGCCACGTGCGTGTCGGACCACGCACAATGAAAGGTTCCGTAGTTGGGATGAATATATTCCAAAAACAAACTTAACATTGTAGTTGAAAAACATGTTCTCCCATACATCGATAAATGTCACGGTCAATTCTCCAACTAGAATGGGAGTTGGTAGACTATTAGTCATTAACTTGTAAAGCCTACTTAGCTGTGATAGTTTTCCTTTTAACTTCGTAATATATACTACTGCCATGATTTTTTCACATATCCAAAAACAACCATTTAGCTGGCACACTTGACTCTAACAAAAATTAGCACTTTAAAGCTTAATATTACGCAAACTGATCCCTGAATCGAAAACGAATACGTCTATTTGCTCATGATTCAAAGAAAAAACACTAAAAAGAAACAGAGATAATATAACCTGAAATAATTAAACTGAAATTAAACTGAAATAATATTTTCACAATCATCATCAATTCATCACATATCACGAAAAAATTAAGGATGTAACAAACACTTAAAGCAAAAACCACATGTCATCCCAACACTATCACAAAATTGTTTTTCTCTGCACCCATGGCGGACGGGATGTTACGAACCACCGTTGAAATCTGACAAAAACGCAATTTGCTAAGTTAGAAAACAGTCGAAAAAACCGGTTGTCACGTTGGCGGTGAAATTAGTTTCGGATGTCACGCGCCGAGCCGCCGACACAAAGATGGATAAGTTTCAACGCTATTTGGAAAAAAAAGTTAGGCTTCGGACATATACATAATAAGCGCGATAAGTCTTGCTACACCTACCTACTCACTAAATACATGGAAATTTTGATTGTGATGTTTGTTGATCTAGACAGCCTGTCTTTATTACCTAGGTACATATACAGTTCCGTGATATAGACTGCTAAAGAAACAAGAAGGTTTTCAGGATAAAATTATATTCTTTAAACGTAGAGTCGAGGAAGAAAGGATTTTTTATAAAAATCAATCGCTACTATACCTCTGTTCCAGCGTTGCCAGACGTCCCGACTTTGGCGAGACGCCCCAATTTTTTGCCCAAAATTAAATGTCCCGCGCGGGACAGTCTCAGTCCCGCTTTTCGAGGATAGAAAAATAAATAAGTAACGCGTAAATAATTTATTACTTATTTGTATTCCTCTGAAGACCAAGCAAACAGACAGCTATTTTAGTATAGTAAAATAACGTATTTTCATTATATTTTCTATTGTTCAATTAATTTGAAACTAAATATAGGGTAAATAAAAAAAATCTGGCAACGCTGCTCTGTTCACTCTATTTACATACCTTTTCAAAACTTAGAAGCTCACGAAATTCTACCCATAATCTCTTTTATCACTCAAATAAACATCACGATCCCACTGCTGGGACACAGGCCTCCTCTCTGTGAGAAGGAGTGGGCCGTAATCCACCACGCGGGCCCAGTGCGGGTTGGTAGATGTCACATTTTTCTTTGGTAGATGATGATTTTTTTTTGGTAGATGTCAGGTTTCCTCACGATGTTTTCCTTCACCGTTTTGAGAACAGTGGTGATGAAAATAATTTACATTAGTAAAGCGCCTGTTTTGGTTCGAACCTACGACGCTCAAATTGTAAGTCGTGTGGCTGTTACCACTAAACCACTGCTCTTAGCTGCAGAAAATGCCAGTAAATACTCATTCGATGCACCATAATTATTCCCCAGTTCGATTACAATAGCTAGAAAGAAAGAAAGAATAAGGTTTCGAAACACAAAACACACAGTTCGTGAAACACAAAATACAAACAACAATAAAAAATAAAAAACCCAACTGCGTAAAAAATAGAAGCAATGGTCGTTATTGTTAAGAAAATGCCTCCGACAGCATGAGATTGTTTATAGTATTCATT
Organism: Tiliacea citrago; assembly: GCA_963921375.1. Lineage (NCBI taxonomy): Eukaryota > Metazoa > Arthropoda > Insecta > Lepidoptera > Noctuidae > Tiliacea > Tiliacea citrago. Next base: position 20,365,796 of record OY992797.1, on the reverse strand, counting down.
TATATAAGTCTTTTTTTCGCTGTTTTTTGGGACACAGGCCTCCTCTCTTCGAGAGGGAGTGGGCTGTAAATCTACCACGCAGGCCCAGTGCGGGTTGGTAGATGTCACATGTCTTTGAATTTTTGGTTCTAGGACATGCCGGTTTCCTCACGATGTTTTCCTTCACCGTTTTGAGAGCAGTGGTGATGAAATTATTTACACAAAGTAAAGCGCCTGCCTGGGTTCGAACCCACGACCTACAACTCGTAAGTCGGGGACGTTACCACTGGGCCACCACTGCTCTCACTGCTCTTCAGAAAATAATGCAATGTCCTAATTCCATTAACACTCAGCCGTGAGTTTGAGTGAGTGAGTCTGTAAGTTCGCTGAGAAAATTCGCATTACAGTAAATTGTAATTTGATTAGGAAGTCAGGTAGCCTGGTGCTTGGTAGTAGAGAATGGACGAAAATGTTGCCAGAGTTTTAGATAAATATTTTGTAGTCAGCTAGAGTAGATGGAAATATTGTGCTGGAGTATTGTGACCCGGTTTAAATGTGAATATTAATTCATCCTTACATACTTATATACACATAATAATAAACTTACAAAATATATTTTAAAAAATTAAAGACATCTCGATTTTTCATCATCAAGTCGTAAAAGCTGTGCGAAGCATGAAGTGGCTAACTATTTATTATCTCTCTCTCTACCCAAATCAACCATAAAATACTTAAAATAAAACAAATGTGAACACTTAAACCTTCCACAATGCGTCCCTAGACTGAAGACTGCATTGCAGGCGAGAACTGTTCAAGTTAAATATGAAAACAGAAGAACATCGCTGACTTATATGAGGTGTTTTGAAATATACACCTATTTAAAAAATTTAAAAAAGTAAACCAGAATAGAATAGAATTATCTTTAATCTATCTTAGACTCAAAAATGATTAGTAAGACTTACAACCATATTAGTAAGAACTGACACTTCACAAAAACAAACAAATGGTAGTGAATCACCGCTGTGGCAACCCATGTGAGATGGCACAACAGCAACCCACAAAAACACAGTCGAGACGACTTGAAATCATGCTTAGGATAATGTTGGAGCTGCCCCACACCCTGCGGACCATGGAAGGACATCTTTTGCGCATGGTTGTGTAGAAACAATCTGCATGCGCATCCGAGAACATCCCCAACGCACTACATAAGCGGGGCAGCCCCACCAGCATCCTAAACGCGTTATTATACTGAACGCGGATAGCGTTGTACGATGTTTGCGTATATCTAGCCCACAGGCTACTCGTGTAAAAAGACGTACAATAGGCTCGAAAGAGCGTTATCTTTACAGGAAGTGAGCATCGTGCAAACCTGCGAGCCAGCATGTTCGCTCTAACCGACAACGCTCTCAATATAGGCTGCATTCCGTATTAGACTTTAATCGCTGAGAGCGCTCACATGAATAATTTGTGTACCGAATTAGTTATTACGATTATGACAGCCGACAACTGTCATCAATTCGGTACGCTCGTGACCGCGCTCACGGTTGGATTACAGTATTTCTTTGTTTAAACACCACACACACACATTTGTACACTTCTTCTTTGGTTAGATGGCGACTGTAGCCAAAAGCACAATTTCGAAAATCCCACGCCATTATATAAAAGTTATGACTCAAAACAAAACAACGCAACTGTCATTTTTGACAGCGCTCACGGTGATATTAATTTAGGGCATGGTCTGCGTTATCGCAAGATGGCGCATGTCATGACGTCATCTATGACGTTTCACGCGACAACGTTTTCGCGCTCACGCTAATAGGGAACGCGTTTAAGCGCGCTAAAATCGATTACAGCGATTATGGTCTTAATTCGGAATGCACCCATAGTCAAGACTTCATTATAAGTGTAAGAATATAAAATGGAATTTTATTTTTTTAATATCACATCTTTGAAGCGAGACCGTACACTCGTCGTAAAAGATCCGGAGTAATAGATTCCATCTCAACCTTTCAACTAGTTCTCTTGGACGCCCTGTTTGCCGGTCGTCCTATCGTCGATCCTGTAGCCTGGAACGCCTTCATCCAGTTCCGAATATTGACGGCGTAGGTACGTGTTAAATGTCACGCAGGCCATAGTGACTTCGAAATAGACGACTTACTGTGACCATAATTTCGAGTTTTCATAAAATTAATTCATCATTTCAGCCGATAGACGTCCGCTGCTGGACATAGTCCTCTCCTAAAGGGGAGAGGTTTGCCATAAACGCCACGCTTGGCGGGTTGGCGATCGCAGTATAGTGTTAAAACGCATAGAGAATGCTGCTGCCCATTCTCTAGTAAGTCCCTTAGTCGCCTTTTACGACAACAACGGGAAGAAATAGGTTGGTGCTATTCTTTACGTCCGGCACCTTACGGTCTATTATGCGATATTTCGTAAAATGCTTGGATGCATAACACGCATGTATCCCGTGTGTAGGTCGGCATGGCAATAGCAATTCCACAAACCCTTCTACTTCTAGTGAACACGTGTATCCCACCCGCACTTCAGCGCACGTGAGCTTCTAAATACGAAATTAAAATAGGTGAATATTTTTCAGACACCCATTAGTGTCACTTTTATAAATTCTTGAACAACTTAGCATTTTTTTTGCTATTTTTATTTCTGGATTTTAGTTCGGAAAAGGTTGACTTGACTCATCTTGGGAGCTCTTGTAAAACTAGGCTACTAAGAGTTGAGGTTAAAGATTAAAAGGATGTTAATCCAAGCACAGGACCGGTCGAATCGACGACGCTGGGAGGCCTATGTCCAGCAGTGGACGTCTTACTGCTGAAATTATGAATGATGATAAGCAGTCATCTACTAAGACTTCTTACTGGAATTACCATTAATATTATTTATCTTCACACACTATGATTTCGACGCACTTCACAGTTGAGAGCAGGTGCCTGATGAAGATTTAAAAAAAAATTGTGTCTTGAAAAAAAAACATATGAACTTTTTTAGTTAAGTATTCTTTATTTCATGAAGACAAGACGATTTTTCTCAAAAATACAAAATTGAACTTGTATATCCACAAGAAGCTTCAAATAATTCAGGTTTGTAAGTAGATGCGCTCGGTCTACGAAGCCTAATATTATATTAATTCAACCAATTCTACAAAAAGCTTTAGAGAAACATTTCTAAGGCGTAACATTCCCCCTACCAAAACAAGAACACTAAATGTCAAGTGGCCTTATTTAGGAACAACATTACAGAAATGTACGTATGTTTTGCACAAAGTGTCATCTAAACTTATGTCTTTCTGCCACGAACTACGCTTGTTCTCATCCGTCGTTCTAGACGCGAGACATTTTGTCCCCAAACTTGAACAAAACTTACTCTGTAATAAAACGGTCGGTTTGACAAGTGATGCAACTGATTTTTAAAACAATAGAATAGAATAGAATACTCTTTATTATGTACTCCATAAAAGTTACAGATATAAATGTTGTAATTTTACATACATATCTACACACACACACACACATTTTACATTTTTTTTTTTTTTACAATAATTTATTTATTTATCACATTGCCATTACAGATAATAAATCTAATGCGACAAAGTAACTTAAATATACTTAACTATAACTTACATCCTTCACAGCTTGAGGCCCTTGTGAACTCACCCAGCTATGGTATCCGCCCCGTGTTGAGAGTGCGCAACACACGAGTCAGCGATGCGCGCCCCAGCAGGTTAGTGCGCGCACTTGGCACCACCAGCAGCTGTGGCTTGCGCCGCCGCACCACGTACCTATCCGGTAAATTAAAGCCTATAATATACCTGGGTTTTGTATACTACCTCTTAACACTTTAAAAGCAAGTTTTTGATTTTATATATTTTTTTTATTTATTTTTTTGTCACACGGTACAGTGTGCAAAAGTTTTTTTTTGTTTTAAGTGTCTCCCAAAAGTGACCCCTATACAACATTATTCTTAGTAGGTATATGCGAAACCTGAATATAGTTTGTTCTAAATAAAGAACTGAATCGACTTCAAAAAGTTTTACGCCATGTTATATTTTGTCTCAAAAATATTTAAGTGTGATGGAAAATGTTCATAATCAGCCTATAATGTTCCCACTGCTGGGAAACAGGCGTCCTCTCTTCGAGAGAGAGTGGTCTGTAAATCAACCACGCAGGCCCAGTGCGGGTTGGTAGATGTCACATGTCTTTGAATTTTCGGTTCTAGGACATGCCGGTTTCCTCACGATGTTTTCCTTCACCGTTTTGAGAGCAGTGAAATTATTTACACAAAGTAAAGCGCCTGCCTGGGCTCGAACCCACGACCTACTACTCGTAAGTCGGGGACGTTACCACTGGGCCACCACTGCTCACCCTAACATGGAAAATGTTACCACCATTTAATTACTTACAATACAATCGCCGTACGGTTAGGTACCTACTGCCAAATTATTATCAATGAGCGCAAGACGACCCTGGCGGCGCGGGGCCGCCTTTAGCATGTTTTTGGACGGCCAACCCGGTAACATAACAACCTTATAACTTTGTGATTTTCATGATACAATTTTGACATTCTGTACATAGGTTCTTTACATAAAAATACTAGTCACGAGCTTCGGGTTTCGCATATACTAAAACTAATATTGTATACATAATTCATTTATTAATCGATCCATTAGATTCGGACCAAATTGGCTGTGACAGACAGGCAGACAGGAGAACACACGAGAGACCCTATAAGGGTTCCGTCTTTTCATCCAGACATACGGAACCCTAAAATCATATCGACATTTCTTATAACAGGTAATAATTTACATTTAAACCAAGATAGAAAAAGGAGAAGGTTGCGAAACAAGCCCAGCCATACAAGCAAAGCTGCAGACAAAACCAACTTGAAAATAACTCACCAATCCAAACCAGACAAATAGTCGACACAACAACATTGTATGCGTTGCAAATAGAATTCTATGAGCCGTCAAAACGAGCGCTAAACACGCTCTGCTTTGAATGGGACCATTATAGCCTCCCATTTACATGAATAGGACTCTATAATGGTACTAAATAGGGCTCAGATAAATGTGGAAGCCTGTGTAGGCTCTATTTTACGTAGGCATATTGTTTACATAGAACGAGTCCTGTAATTTTTTTGGTCGTACCATTCTAGGCAATGTAGATAAACACCATTTCCGATAAATGAAACAAAATGGCAAACAAAGATTTCAGCTTTGTATTTAATAACGCTTGATTTAGCAGATGTGTAGAGGACCTTTACACATCAGCTAAATTAGTACAGGGGGCCGATCGCGCTATTTCTCAAAGTAATTACCGTTCGAACGGAACGTTTTTGGTTTTGGTTTAGTTTTGGTTTAGCTGATGTAAGAAACGGTATCGCGTTATTTTTTCTGAGCAACAAATTCGTTGACGTTACCCAATACTCAAAGTTCGATCGATCGTTCCTCCAACGTAACTTCCAAAGTAAAGCTAAATCGTTTCCGTTGAAATGATTAGCGCGATACGAAATGTGTCTAACGTAACGTTTATGGTTCTGGTTTAGTTTTGGTATTAACGTTCAAAATGAGCGCGATCTGCCCCCTGGTCACCAACGTTATTCTACTTATGTTTAAAGGCTGACGTAATACTTAAGGCGCGGTCCTATGTACATTAACTGGGTACAAATCCAGACTCAGCACCTCTGTTCCGGGACAATACGGAGAAATTCCTAACATAAACAAACAAAAATACTGTACTCGACCCGGGGATCGACCTCAGAACCATACACTCAGCAGTTGTACTTACGTCCACGTCGAACGAAGAGGCAATTTACTCCATCATCAGCCTAGTCTTTCCCAACTATGTTGGGGTAGGCTTCCAGTCTAGATCGTGCGATCGATGGCCCTTTACGGGGCCCCGATCTGGGCGGCTGACCTGACGGCCGGAAGCCGCAGAGAGCGATGGCCGTCAGAGTCATCAGGGGATATCGCACGATCTCCTACGAGGCGGCTTGCGTACTGGCCGCGAAAGTACTCGCGTCACTGTATCGGTGGCGAGTGGCTGATGCAGCGACATGTGGAGCTGCGTCGGTCACAGCTTCGCGCAGCCCTGGTGGCGGAATGGCGGGACAGGCTTTCACGCCCTACCTCGCCACCATCGAGGCGGTCCGGCCGGTACTCGAGCCCTGGCTCGGGAGGAGGCACGGCTCCCTGTCGTTTCGGGTGACGCAGGTGCTCTCGGGGCATGGTTGCTTCGGGAAGTACCTGTGTCGCATAAACAGGGAGCCGGACGCCCGGTGTCACCACTGCGTCGACTGCCGGGAGGACACAGCGCGGCATACGCTGGCAGAGTGTGCCGCTTGGAAGGAGCCACGCCGTGCCCTCATCTCAGAAGTAGGCAGTGACCTGTCGCTGCCGGCCGTGGTCGAGTCGATGGCCGGCAGCGAGGAGTCCTGGGACGCGGTGGTATCCTTCTGCGAAACAGTCGTGTCGCAGAAGGAGGCTGCGGAAAGGGAGCGGGAGATCTCGTCCGCTCACCCGGCCCGCAGCAGGCGCACCGGGCGTCGGCAGAGGGCAGATAACGCCCTCTTCCGGCCCCCCTAAATGGGTCCAGGGACGGCGGATTTGGGGACGTCCGCCGCCCCCTATCACACTGGACCCGAGGTGGCGGCGCGTAGTGTTCCACGCGCGCCCCTTTGAGACGTCGCGGGGGGGTCTAACACCTCACCCCCCCGCAGACTTGAGGTGGCCCGCAGAGGCGGGCCGGCACTAGCCGGGGATCACGGAAGTAATACTAGCTCCCAAGATCCCCGGTGCAAGTGTGGGAAGGGAACACCGGGGTGGTTTTTAGTCAGTAAGAGTCTGACAGACCCCTCCGCCCACCCCAAGGCGGAGGACATCCATGAGGATTTTCCAACCCGGCAACAAAAAAAAAAAAAAAAGGTTTCCAGTCTAGGGTCCAGGGACGGCGGACTTGGGGACGTTCGCCACCCCCTATCACACTGGACTCGAGGTGGCGGCGCGTAGTGTTCCACACGCGCCCCTTTCAGACGTCGCGGGATGGGTCAAACACCTCACCCCCCCCTCCCAGACTTGAGGTGGCCCACAGAGGCGGGCGCCGGCATTAGCCGGGGATTGCGGAAGTTATAACAGATCCTAAGATCCCCGGTGCAAGTGTGGGAAGGGAACACTGGGGTGGTTTTTAGTCAGTATGTGTCTGACAGACCCCTCCGCCTGCTCCAGGGCGGAGGACATCCATGAGGATTTTCCACCCCGGCAACAAAATAAAATAAAAAAAGGATTCTAGTCTAGTAGGATGCAGTTGAATACCAGTATTTTACATGGAGCGACTGCCTATCTAACCTCCACAACCCAGTTATTGGGTAACAATATACCCCTTGGTAAAACTGGTTATCAGACTTTCGGGCTTCCGAGTACCCGTTACTACTGTCAAAGATCTACAAATGAGAGCCGGCACCGTCGGCTTAACGTGCTTTCCGAGACACGGAGGGGTTTCGATAACTAATGAATGGTCACCCATCTACAGACCGACCTTAGCTAGCGTTGCTTAACGTTGAAGAGCGACCCGTGGGGCTATTATTATTTAAGGCTCGTACAGATTAGTGTGGTATCGCGGGCGCGACGCAACACTACTAGCACAATTTCATTGTCGGTGCCTGTCGCGCCCGCGATATCAAGCGAGTCTGTACGAGTCTTTAGCCATGAGACCCTTGGCATGAGGCAGTTTACATACGCCACGGTTATTTTCGATGGCTAAATTCTACGTCAAAAATATTATAAGGTCACCCGGGGCGAAAGCAACTATGTGGCTAAAGTAACTAATTCAATTTTGTCTCAATCTAATCATTTATGTAGATAGCCCTATCTATTGGAGTAAAGCAGAATCATAGTTTTTTCAAATAAAGTACAGATGGCATCACTAGTTCACCTACTGTAGTACTCACAGATCATTTTCTGTCAGCCGCCATTTTGGAGCAACGTGTTGCCGCGTCCTGTGTTTTGTTTTATGACATTAAAAATATTTCAAGTCGTTGCAAGGAAAAATATAAGTGCATCCTAAAAATAAGATAAAACGTAATTGTTTTTGGTATATTTGGTTAAACTCTAGGTGTTATTAACATTTTATTGATATAGTTACATTAACCTCAACTTTTCATGCACGTGGGTTATTGCAACTATTTTTGCAGTTACAATCGCCCCATGCTTTTTGTACGAAAACTGCAAATTACTAGTGACGTTCCGTGTCGATATTTCCATAAGTGAATTTCGCGTATTTGCATAAATGTTTAGCTGCAATTAGTATGAAGTGTTTTAGATTTTGCGTAGTTTTAACAAAATGAAATAGATAGCTTAAATAAAAAATGTACCAAGTTAATACAAAATCCAAATTTTGTTATCAGATGGTCCGAAACTATAAAAGAAAAAAGGAGAAAACTTAATGCTCTGAAACACTTCTTGAAGCTGTACAACTAGTAAAGGAAAAAAAATGTTAACCAGTTATGCCAGTTATTACCTATATTTAAACTTTTCATTATTGTTAATTATCGAATGTCTTCACAAATATTTATCGATAAGTAGTAGGTACTACATCTCAACACTAGTCAGTATGGAAGACAGTCGCATTCACCCCATAAAAAAAGAAAAGTAAATTTGCTTGAAACTGAACTCTATTTCAGCGACTATAGATAGCTTTTACAGATAATTCTGTGTGCATCTACATGTACTCTTGACATCAACATTTAGAAACAGATTACAACTGAGTTATAACGAATAGTCACATTTACCCCAAAGTGGGGTGAATGTAACTTTTACTGGTCTTATTCAACAATAATGCAAATTAATGAAAAACCAAAGTTTATTTGTAACTTTATTTATGTCGAAACTGTTCATCGAAAGCTGTGCAATGAAGTGCGTTTATTAGAATATCCCTATTATTTAAGTAGCTCATGGTGGAGGGAAGCAGTTTCAGATTTTTTTTTTTTAGTTGCTTTCGCCCCGGGTGACCTTACCAAGATCCTAAGTATGTAGTGCATAAGACGCGAAACCTTAAAAAACCAATCAATATGAACGTTCCACATTAACAAATCAGTTGCAATTACCTTTAATTAATTAAATCTGGAGTTAACCCTGCGGCTATGCAAATCGATTGGCTAATTAATGGAAATCCAATAAATGCGGCAGTTACGTTAGAAGGAGAATGGGCAGCTAATGTACCGATATATTGCCTGGTATGGTTTTAGAACTAAAATGTTGAACAGAAGGTTCTCTGATTACAAAAATACTGTTTAGAAAACTACATAATTATAATAATACCTATGCCTATTATTATCCCAAGACGGGGCAAATGCCTCTTCTCATGCAGGGAATGCACGACGAGCATTGATCACCATGCTTGCATAAGACAGGTTGGCGATTCCAGACTTGTTCTTTCGTGTTTGTGGAATTATAATAGCATGTTTAATGGATGAACACTTAGTTTTCAAACAAATTATGTGATAATTGTAAATAAAGGCCACAATCTATGTCTGTGAACTTTAATTTTGGTCTTAGCATCAGATATATTTCTGAATTACTTTTTTATAAAACCTATTGAGTTACCAATCATGTTTTTCACAATACTTATATATTTGGGTTGCAACTAGTATTCTGCTGCAGTTTGATTAATTTCTGCTAATTGTGTCAATGTTGCTAATAAAGTAGACCTAAATAGGACGGGAGGGCGCTAGTGGCGCCCAGTTAACATCGACTCCGTATTCGATAAATGTAATAAAATAGTAATAGTGCATCAATTAAGTAATTATTAGTATAAGTGGATCCAGAAAGTGACTATTGACCCTAAATAACGTTATCTTCGCAAAACTTAAGTATTATGTGACAAAACAAACAACATACGTCCAGTGTTTACAAAACAAATAAATCAGTGCCAAAGGAGTAAAAAAAGCGATCAAACGGATTTTACGACGTAACAACACCAAAGACAACAGGTACATTAACTTATTTCTATTAAAAACTCATTAATCTCACGAAGAGCGAATAAAGATCGTTAATTTTCAACATTTTGAATTTGTAGTCTACACAATGACTCATAAATATTGAGCGAAGTGACATCTAGTTTCAAAACAAGTGATACTGTGTAATAGACATCTAGCGATCAATATCGGTACTACATACACAACCATGGACGAAATCAATAACATCACTGTCCGACGCGCACGAGCGAATTAAGTAAACGACAGTCGGAGAGTTTATAAAAATAACTTTATTTTACTGACAGAGTGACAGTGAAGATAATAATGTTCTAATCCTAAAGGTACAAGGTACTTATAGCTAAGTTATGACAATCGCTACGTGACGACCATGTTCTACATTACAATTACTTACTCTCAAGGTTTGGCGGAAGCTATACTGCTGACAAAGCTAATTGTAGTAGGGTTACCACACTTAACTCCTCCCTCCCCAAGAGAGAAATTATCTAAAGGCAACTGTGTGGTCTTTAGGGAATTTCTTTTACAAATTTTACATAAGTCCCATCTATATATAATGAAACCTATAACAGAAACTATGATTATGACGTAAATACTTAGGGTCCATACACTGATATTGTCACTTGTTACACGTACATAATATGACTCGAAATCACTAACACTTTCACTGTACTTTGCTCGGTTTACTAAGTCCTTGATGTCACCTAAGTCCACCCCTCTAAGATCCATTTGCTTCGCCGGTGGGCTGACGTCACGTCGAAGTTCGGGCATCTGTGCTGTTGGCAGGCTGAAGGAGACTGTGCTACTATTCGTTGGCGTTGTAATGGAGATGTCAGCGATCTGCAGTGTGCAGTGCTGACTTGGTACTAAGATGTATGTACCTTGCAAGGTGTATTTCCGGGTTTCGTCGTCACAATGTTCCGTTGTCTGGATACTTTTTTCTGCATACACCAACCAGTGACTTTCGGATATGGGTTGTATCTTGGTTTCTTCTATTTTTACCTGGTGTTGCTGACAATCCGTGAAATTATGTTTTAGTAACATAAGTTGCTCGACGCATGTTTCCTCTGTGTACTGAAGAACGTTGTCCTCGGAGCAGAGGTATGTGAGGTCATCTATTTCTTCGCAGCTGTCGACTACGGGCCTGTATTTCGACTTTTTCACCAGTAGGTAAGGATATTTCGGAATAATGACATAGGGTTTTTTTGTGGTAGGGTTAAAAATTGGAACAGGGATAACTTTGTAATAGATATATGTGTTACTGTCTACTAGTGGAACTTCCAAAATCAAAACTATTTTACCTTAATTTTTATACTTCCCTCTAACTTAACTAGGTTATGAATATCTAACGGATAAACTAAGGTATGGTGCGTTTTGCTTATTTCTAAATCATACTTCCTAGCGTCCTCGTTATCTAAATTACCTGTTATTACTTTAACAAGAGAACCCAATGGATTCAAAATACCTCTTTTTGAATTTGTAATTGATGATAACCAGAGGTGAGGTCCAAAGTTGAAAAATACATACTCTTTCCCAACTTATCAAAAAGGTCATTGATATTTGGCAAAGGGTATTAATCGTCTATGATCCACTACCATTCTCCATTTCTGTTGGCCCGACGCGTCTAACTTTTTTTTTGGAACTAAATGAACAGGTGCACTCCAAGGAGAGTTTGATTCTCGGATTACATCGTCACTTAACATCTTATCCACTTGACGCCTAATTTCCTCTGTTTGGGCTGGCGGTAACCTGTCCTTAGTTAATTCTAACAGAGAATCTATCTGTACGGTTAATCCTATAAGTTCCCTATATATCTCGCTATTACTATTACAAATAATTTTTAACTTATTATATTCTTGTATATTATTCTCTAATTGTAGGGCTAGAGAGTTTAAATTTATTGTTTTTATGATGGAAATTTTCCGCACATACAGGCTCGTCCGAAGTACTTGGTTGTAGTTCCCTTTCAAACGCAAACTGATTATTATTGTATGAATCATTGTTTGTGTAATTAATACGTCTAGAACTCGCAGTCCGCATAGTAACATCGGTGTTTGCACCTGTATTTGCAAACGGTGCATTATGTGCCGACGTCCATCGCCGATCATGCTGACTCGGCGTCCTTGCAGTTGACCTAGACTGTAACGGAATTTGATTTTGTGCAAAATGCGAATTCCTTGATTGAAACGATGCGTTTTGTGAACCTGACTGGTTTACGGCATTTTGTGAACTACTAGATGCATTCGGATTTGCCTCTCTTGTTTGTGAGTTATGTAGTCTTTGGAAGTTGTTATTATGGTTTTCCGTAAGTTTCCTTGACGGCTTATTTCTGCTATTTTTCAGATCATAAACTGTTTGGAAGCTTTGCTCTTCTAGAACAACCCTTAAGGCATCCTCCAAAGTCGTTACATCTCTCAATCGTACTAGCCTAACTAAATACGCTGGTAAATTATATAAGAAAACATTCAGCGACGAATTAGTATAAATATGCTGTTTGGCTTGACGTACGTTGACATTGCTTATCGTTTCATTGGTTTTTGCAATAAGAATACTACGTATGTTTTGTATCCTATGGCAAAAATCTAAATAACTTTCATTTTGGTTCATTTTTAAGGATTCCAATTCCTACTTAGTGACACAGTTTAATACGAAAATTGTATCGTAATAGACTGTAGGTACTAAACAATTATGCCTACCTAATTGCTTTATCACGAGACTTGTATCGTAATAAAAAGGTACTAAACTAACTATATCTACGTATTTATTCTATCACAAAAGTTTTATCGCAATAAAATATGTATGTTACCCAGGTATTGTCTGACCCCCAATAACACAAACACATATATCTAATCAAGGAGGTACACGTAAAGGAAAACAGAAAGGATAGTGAAAAAGTTCTACTCACAGTCCCGAAGTTACTCCCATCTCCTCCTTGGACTATTATCACCACACTCAGCGTCAGCCTCTCGATGAAGTTGCTCAATAAATTTATTTGTTCGGCGATCTCTGTTAAACTGTTGGAACAGACGTCACAGCAGCTTCGTAGAATTTTATACTATACTGAGTGACTACAGAGATCCTACCGGCTGCGCCAATTAAGTAAACGACAGTCGGAGAGTTTATAAAAATAACTTTATTTTACTGACAGAGTGACAGTGAAGATAATAATGTTCTAATCCTAAAGGTACAAGGTACTTATAGCTAAGTTATGACAATCGCTACGTGACGACCATGTTCTACATTACAATTACTTACTCTCAAGGTTTGGCGGAAGCTATACTGCTGACAAAGCTAATTGTAGTAGGGTTACCACACTTAACTAGCGCACTCGAACTCCGATAACTTGGATGAAACGTTTGTCAATCACACACTAGATGGCACTGTATGTAGTATGCCAGATATATCAGATGATGATGATATTGATTTAATAACCCAGTTAAAGAAAATAATCGTAGACCTCACCAGTAAACTTAGTAGCGCAAATAGAGAAATTGACTCATTAAGTCTAGACATTGGAAAGCTTAAAAAGGAAAATGAAAACCTAGTTCGAAAAAACTCATTGTACAAACAAATAGCTGCTAGTCCATTAAAAGCTTCCACCACACCAAAAAAGCAAGGAATTAAATGCTCAAAACCTACAAGATGTATAAATAAAGAAACACAGACTGATAATATACCAATAAAATATGCAGCTTGCACACGAGAACCAAGATCTGAGCAACTTACTCCGACAACCAGTAAGATATGCATTCTTAGCAATAACAAAGACCACAAAATACTTTCAATATCTAATACAACACTGCAACTCCAGTCAGAAATATGTCACTACATAATGCCACACCGTACGATGGACCAAATATTGCTCAATATAGAAACCAAAGTGAAGTCATTTACTATGAACGACTTCTGTATTGTATTAATAGGAGAAGAAGACGTCAACTCAAATGACTACCCTAATTTGTTATTTAATATAAGAGCATCGATAAATAAAATTCAACACACAAATATTATTATCTGCGCACCGACATATAAATGTGGCAGCTATACGAACATTTTTAATGGGAAGGTGGAATATTTCAATAGCCTACTGTGCCATGACATTTTCACCCATGAACACGCTTACTTTCTCGACTCAAACTTGAACCTATCCTATGACTGTAAAATGTTCAATAGACGTAGCGGAAAGCTTAATAACGCTGGCATGAGAACAATTATTCACGACCTAAACGACCTCGTACTCGATATCAAACGTTTCTACGCAGACCCAAAAGAATCAAATAATACGACACTAAATAATGAAAATAACCGGACTCGACAATCTGTTAATCAAGATGACATGGCAGGGAACCAGGAGAAAATAACAGACTTTTTTCGTGACTAAAAATGTCTGTGTTTTGCATCAGAATATTGCCGGACTACTAAATAAATCCGACAATGTCACAATATGCCTAGATGAGCTATTATCGGAAAAGGGTGTTAGTGTAGATATATTGTGCGTAACTGAACACTTTATTATGGCAGGATACGAATCATATTTAACCATACCAAATTATCAACTAGCGGCTTCGTATTGCAGAAAAGAAAGCAAGAGAGGTGGTGCATGCATCCTGGTAAAGAACGGACATCACTTCATCGAATTAAAGAGGATAGCCAACATATCAGAACCTGGAGTATTTGAATGCTGCGCGATAGAGTTACCTGGTTATAACATTGTCCTGGCATGTGTGTACAGGGTTCCCAAGTTAACAAACTTCAACGTATGTATGGACAAATTACAATTCCTCCTGCAAGAGTTAACGAAGAAATTCCATCATAATATTGTCATAGCAGGGGATTTCAATATCGACATCTTAAAAAAGAGCGTACAGACAATGGAATTTGAATGCATATTACTGAATTACAATTTAAAGTTAGCCTTAAATCAACCTACACGCTTAAAGAGTAAAACTTGTATTGATAATATTGCCCATAACTTTCGCAAAGCAGGCAAGGTTGAAGTCCTAGAACTTGCTCTATCGGACCATGCGGCACAACTAATGTCATTTCCAGTGCAAAAGAAATGTAATATTAAATATTGGCAGGTTACAAGACGCGACTACTGTAACGAAAATATGACAATATTTAAAAATTGCTTAGATAAACTATCTTTTTCTGATATTTACAAAACCGATGACCCTAATGTAGCGTACAATTCCTTTTTTGACATGTTTTCGTTATTCTACAAACTGTGCTTTCCAGAAATTAATGTTAGAATCAGCACGATGAAAAAACCAAAATGGGTTTCACGTGGTGTAAAACTATGTAGTAAAAAGAAAAGGCAATTATTATGGCAATATAGACTAAAACCAAATTCGATTAATAAAAGAAAACTAACTTGCTATTTAAAAATATTTAAAAAAATTGTAAAACTTACTCAAAAGGCACAGAATAACTATGCAATAAAGACGTCAGATAACAAATCAAAAGCTACTTGGAAAATTATAAATGACTCGAAATTCAACATTCCAAAAAACTGTATTGATAAAATTTGTGTAAAAAATGACGTCATTACAGATCCAAAGGCTATTTCAGATGCATTTAATAATTACTTCATTGATAAAATTAACCCTATAGCAGGGTCTGGTAAAAATGCTGCATCACTGATACCAAAAAGAAGAGATTCTTTTTTTCTCGCCCCTTGTCTGCCAATCGAAGTATTTAAAATTATAAGTCAATTGAAAAATACAAATAGTGTAGGCCATGATGGCCTATCAACAAAAGTTGTAAAATCTGTAGCGGGAGAAATAGCACCGCATCTAAGCTATATAATTAACCTGTGCATCGAGACAGGTGTTTTTCCCGATGCTTTAAAAGTATCTGTCATAAAGCCGTTATTTAAAAAGGAAAATAAAGAGCTAATGCAATTCTATAGGCCAATATCTCTTATTAGCATAATCTCCAAAATATTTGAGAAGTATTTATGTAAACAGTTGAATACGTACCTTGAAAGAGAAAACATACTCACTAATGAACAGAAAGGGTTTAGAACTGGTAAAACAATAAACTTGGCAATATACGATTTTTTACATTATGTCATGCAAAAAGTAGATTTAAATATACCTGTATGTACGATTTTCTGTGACATGACACAGGCTTTCGACTATGTCCGGCACGACATACTTATTGAAAAATTAGAAGCATATGGCATTAGAGGTAATGTCTCAAACCTCATTAGATCTTATTTAAGCAATAGAACTCAATTTACAGAAATCTCAGCAGTAAATAAAAGTAATAAAAAGGAATTTGTGTATAAGTCCAAAGAACGTATAGTTAAATTTGGCGTTCCGCAAGGAACTGTCGTTGGCCCGCTGTTTTTTATACTGTACATTAATGACCTACCCAAAAGCATCGACCACCCGATGACACTTTTTGCCGACGACAGTACTATTACAGTTGCTTTTAAAAACAGAGACACATACGAATCTGATATTAACAATTCCTTAGAATCAATGGTACAGTGGCTGGAAAACAATAATCTTAAGATAAACCTTGAGAAAACTAATATTCTGCATTTTGATCAAAGATCATCCATACCAAATGTAAATATCCATTATTGTAATAACAAAATAGATAAGGTAAACACAACCAAATTTCTTGGTGTAACTATTGACAGCAAATTGGATTGGAAAGCTCATACGGAAGAATTAAGCAAAAAAATTAGTAATGCCACATATGCCCTATATAAATTGGCCCCTATCTTAAATGTTGATGCACTGCTAACTGCTTATCACGGCTTGGTGTCCTCTAACTTGAGATATGGACTAATTTTTTGGGGAAACTCAACAAATAAAGATGTGATATTTGAAACACAGAAGAGGTGCCTGAGGGCTATGTCTGGCCTCCATGTTACAGAAAGTTGCAAGCCGTTATTTAAAACCTATAAAATATTAACCCTTCCGTCAATGTACATTTTAGAGATCGTCATGTTCGTCAAATCGAATCCACACCTATTCCCCTTAGAGTCAGATAAAGTAGTTAGAAATAGACGCGACAATAGTAAGCTATGTATTCCGAGATCCAGAAAAGCTCTAATGCGTAAAAGTGTATTCTGTATGGCGCCAATTCTCTATAATAAGTTGCCAAAACATTGGAGGGAATTACCTATTGAAAAATTAAGAAATAGATTAAAAAACCTTTTGTTAGAGAAAATCTATTACAGCACTGACGAATTCTTAACCGACAAATTAATTTGACTTGCATATTGACATTCAATTTATTACCAGTTGCTTTGACATGTGTATGTATTCCTTTAGATGTATTTGTATATTGACATGATTGTATAATTATTATAAACTTATTTATTTAGCTTTTAATATGCTCTAAATTGGATTGTTTAATGGGTATATCTGCAATTTAATTAACGATTATAAAAATAATTGATGCTGTGTAACTTCGACATCTCATATTTGTACGCCGTCCAGGCAAAACATGACTGAATTTATAATTGGATTTAACATCTTGCATGCTATGTGTGTATACTCATGTTTTGAACAAATAAAAAATTATCTTATCTTATCTTATCTTGTGTTTTTATTTCTTTGCGTTATGTTTACCGCAAATAAACGTATTTTCTTTCTTTCTTTTTTTACTTCTAATGACTATATAACTCCAGGTTTTGACCGATGTTACCCTACGTAAAATTTCAACATTAATATCTGAATTTTTATGGTGTACATAATAACGGGTACCTATTTTATTAGGGTTCCGTACCCAAAGGGTAAAACGGGAACCCTATTACTAAGGCTCCGCCGTCTGTCTGTCTGTCTGTCCGTCTGTCTGTCTGTCTGTCTGTCCGTCTGTCACCAGGCTGTATCTCATGAACCGTGATAGTTAGACAATTGAAATTTTCACAGATGATGTATTTCTGTTGCCGCTATAACAGCAAATACCTAGTACCTAGTCCTACCTTTGACCTCTACCAGAAATGCGAGGTCCTTACTGTTCGCCAAATGTTCATACTCAGCACAATTTTACTTGAATATTTAGTTATATATTCACTTTAAAAATAAATAATTAAATTAAAATAAAACAAATATTTAAGGGGGGCTCCCATACAACAAACGTGATTTTTTTGCCATTTAAATAGAGAAACCCGCCAAGTGCGTGTCGGGCCACGCACAATGAAGGGTTATGTAGCTGGAATGTACAATCGGCCAAAGTTCCGCATGCTCACCTTAAAGGCGATAATCGCATAGCACGACTCACGACTCGATCGCACAATGCACGAGTTTTGACCAATAGGATGCACAAAGCGTATTTTAGTGGTGTTCGTATTAGTATAATCATGTATAGAATGTGTGACACTCACACTAGGAGCGTACTATGCTCACTTGTTTCTGCTAAGAGACGAGTTTTTAATGGGCACGGCCAGCGCGGCGCGGCGGCGGCGTGAGCTCTTTGTTATTGTTGCTCATTGTTTAGGTTGTTTTGGTTTAGGATTTATTATCGGGTCATAAAAGGCTCCAACAACGTCTTTGAAAGCAAAAATAAATAAAAAGAACAATCTTATTTGAATGCATTACTATAAGTAGGTAATATCTTATGAAACTTTTAAAAAGAATCCATCTGAAAGTTATAATAATTTTATTATTTTTATATATAAATCTGCCTAGCCTTTTCCCAACTATGTTGGGGTCGGCTTCCAGTCTAACCGGATGCAGCTGAATACCAATATTTTTCATGGAATTTGTTTTTAAATTGCAATATAAGGAAAAATGCAAACTATGAAATAATAATATTACTATCACTTTATTTATTTCTATATCTCTCCCTCTATCTGAATACAAAAACATAACTTACTTGCATGTTCAACTCCACTGCTATTTGGGATATATTTAACCCTTGTCTATGCAAAACAATAATTTGATTCCTTTCTTCCTGAATCAGGTTTCGGGTCGTCATGGTTGCACCACGTTAGTCACAGCCCACACACAATACACACACAGTCCAGGATACAAGCTAGGGTCAAGAAGAGGCTTTCGATCACAGTCCGGTATACAAGCAGAGGTCACAGTTAGGCAGGCAATCAGTCCGATAGAAATAAACAGGTCGTAAAATGAAATGGCGATAGGAATTTAAGGGAAGCGTCAACAATTAGCGAGAGCAAATTGGCACTGCCGCGCTCTAGCTAATGTTTGTTATTTTATGTTACTCGCTCATTACTCACACAAATGCATATTGTCTCTAATTGGGGGAAACTAGGAAGGGGTGTGGTTTGTCACTAGCTGCGCTCTCGCAGGAATATTTTCTTAAGTGAGCATGCTTAACTTGGGCCGATAGTACGTCTCTAAAAGAACTCTAAGTTCTAAATAGGCTGGTACATTGATGTTGAAAACGCTTGCGGGCTGCTGTCTCAATTGTCATGAAAAATGTAAAACAATATATTATATCAAAACTTAGAACTTCTGTCAGGCACATTCGTTTTTTCAGAACATGAAAAGGCAGTTTTAAAATACTTTAATCGCGTCAGATTATTTTGTACTAGGCCGAGGCTTCGCCCGCGTGGAGTTCGGAAATCACCACGGGAACGAACCACTGGGATAAAAAGTATCCCACCAAAAACATTTCATGTAAAATGTTGCCAAGACGACCACATAAGGTTTGCCCTGTGAAAAAGATATCAGATCACATGTAGAAGTAGCAAGACAGCCAAGCCATACATTTTTACTGCTATGTAGAATTTGTGAAGTTAGGGTCGTTAGAGTTAGGCCGTGTAGATTCAGAAGCTTGGCTCTACATGAGATCTGATATCTTTTTCACAGGGCAAACCTTATGTGGTCGTCTTGGCAACATTTTACATGAAATGTTTTTGGTGGGATTTCAGTTCTTTTTGTAAGTTGCTAGGCAGTCTTTTTAGTGTTATTTCGGCTTTCTAGCACTTCAGGAAGTACCCTAACATTTTGAAGTCTCATACAAACTTCCACCCCCCCATTTTAGGGGATGGGGGGCGAAAGTTATAAGTTAAAACTTAGATTACATGCGAAATTTCAGCTTTCTAGCACTTCAGGAAGTAGTCAAACATTTTGATGATCATCAGTGTGACAGTGTATCAGTGTGTCAGTGACGAAATCGGTGTATTTTAGATATCAATAAAATCTAAAGAATTAGAGCTGTTCAATTGGGACTTTGTATGTTTAATTAGACTATTATTGACATCATATCCTGAGAATATGAACTATCTAGTACATCCGAAACCAACTGTATGAGGGTTCAAAAAAACGACGAAACACTTCGAGAAAAGGTAGGTAGTGCCCTTGCGCTTCGCTTGGCTCGTCTTGGCCGGCACTACCGTGCCCCCAGATCTTATGTTTTAACCCAGGTCATGGTCTACCTGTGTACCCAATTTCATCGAAATCTGTTCAGCTTTTAAGACGTGAAAGCGTACCAAACAAACAAACACACTTTGGCATTTTATACTATTAGTTAGGACGTAATTCGTATCTTTTACGCTTGATTGGATTTATCCTTCTTTCTTGTCTGGTCTGTGGTTTATGTACCGGCTTTACAAGCGTCTGCTTCTGTGTTCTTTGCGTCATTTGATGACGTCATAATGTCTCGGTCAAGAGATTTTAATGTTCTGATTATACGCCGTTATCTATGTCAACAGGATCAAGATTATCCTATTAAAAATAGTGCTTCTGCCAAGAATATAAATTTTCTACTTTTTATGAGGGCATTTACGACGGGCAGATAAAAGCGATAAGAATAAATCCTGCAATCAGTAATCGTCCATAACCTAAGAATTATAAGGCATTATAATTCTTCTATGAAACATTTGCCAGTGTTTTTAGAAAGTAGCAGTGTTTCGTATTAATTTTTGCGCATTGTGTTTTATAGAACGGTAACATCCACTCACGTTTACCAATTGGTAGTAATAGGAAAATTTTGTGAAATTCAAAGATTAAAAAATATTTATCAATATTGTATTAGTATTTCTTAGTAAAATATACGTATTAATAAACATCATCCCCAAATTTCAAGTTCATATGTCAATGGGAAGTTAAAAAATTCTTCAGAACAAAATTTTGTAACAGAAACTGATTTCGGCAGCTTGTTCGTTGTTTTCCAATATTTTTTAAACAATAAATACAGTATTTACCTACTCAACGAGCTCTAACCAACAATACCCAATACACTCGATTTTTTTTCGAAATCCCTAGAACCTCTGAACTTTTAAGTGAATCTGTATGGTTACACGTAGTCCATTAAACAAGAGAAAATGACCTAAACTGTGGCCCAAAATTCCCTAAAGTGTGGTACAAAGTGCCCTAAAGTGTGGCACAAAATCTCAGGGGGACAACGAACTTTTGTGGGCTACATGACGCCACTTAGCAATTAGCACGTGGGGGAAACTTTGCTCTTAAGTTTTGTGTTCGTGCTTTATAGTTCCCTTAATTATTATATTCAAGGGTTGGTGCTAAGAGTTTAAAATGAAAGATGATTAATTATCTTGCTAGGTGGGATTTGGTTTAAAAAGGAAATATGTGACTCTTGTCCAAATAGTTAAAAAAAATTAAATAAAAAATATATTAAAGAAAAATACATACAAACTAATAAGTCTGTATGTATTTTTCTTTAATATATTTTCGTCGATATTTTCGTGAGTGAGTGAATGGTAATGACGAAATAATTTTACACAAAGTAAGGCGCCTACCTGGGTTTGAACCTACAACCGTCAACTCGTAAGACGCGAGTGTTAGCACTGTTCTGGGTTGGGCTGGGATTACTATTTACTATTTATTTGTGTCAAGTCAAAATATATAAGAACAGCAGTGCTATTCTATGATATAACACTTTTGACACTAACAATATTCAATCAACTCAGCATATAACAGTCCACTGCTGGACATAGGCCTCTCCCAGGCGGCGCGGCGCCACGATACCCTGTCCTCCGGCTTCCGCATCCAGTCTGCCCCAGCTACCTTTTTAAGGACGTCGGTCCATCTTGCTGGGGAGCGTCCCACACAACGCCCCACCGGCCATCGGTCCTTTGCCAAACATGGTCAGCCCACTGCCACTTCAGTTTGCTCTGCAGGCTATGTCGGTAACTCCGGTTCTCTTCCGGATAACTTCATTTCTGACATTATCCTTCAAAGAAACTCCGAGCATAGCCCGCTCCATAGCGCGCTGAGTGACCTTGAATTTGTGGACCAGCCCGACTGTCAGTGTCCAGATACCAGCATCGTAAGTCATAAAGGGCAGGATGCACTGGTTGAAGACCTTAGTCTTTAAACACTGCGAGATTGGCGACGAGAAGACTTGACGAAGTTTAACAATATTACTAACATTTAAAGGGTCCAAGGGTAGAAACAAAGACCAAAAAGCTCCAGAAAGTTATAGGTATGATTTCAGAATAAACTAAATACGTATCTCATTAGCGTAACTTCCGATGTAATAAAAACACTAAAGTTATAAACGCATAATGACTACGCCGCCACGCCGCCCGCGCCAGTTTCCCGCAGTCGTTAAAACTTCGAGTGCACCTCATTCGAAACATTATAGTGGCATTGTATTATCACTGTGTTTTGTGAAGCCGAGCTTTTGTTTGAACTAAAACTTTTTGTGTAAAATGGGGTTTTGTCACAGAACTTCGCTCAAGTTAGTGAGACAGCAAAAAAGAAAAGGACTCCCTTTATTTAGATGTATTAGTTTGTGACGGGTATGCAGGTCACGTGGCCGACGTAAATAATCAGAGCCGCACGGGTTGTTGATACACGTATGGGTGACTATCCATTACATACCCCTCCGTGGCTCACAAAGCACGTTAAGCCGTTGGTCCCGGCTGTCTTTCGTAGATCTTTGACAGTCGTTTCGGGTAGACAGAAACCCAAAAAGTGTGACAACCAGTCTTACCAAGGGGTATCGTATTATCCAGTTAGGACAGTTGCTCCATGTAAAATACTGGTAACCAGGTGCATTTGGTTAGACTGGAAGCCAACCCCAATATAGTTAGGAAAAGGGTAGGCAGATTGATTTTGAGTTTATGGCTAAAGACGTAGATGTAATACCGAGAAGAGAGGTATTGACAACTTTCTGTCGACGTATAACTATGAAATGAATACAAATACGAATCCGTGTAGCCAATAACATATAGGTTAAGAGATCATTGATCGGTTTGACATACAGGCCTAATATCAAATGGTTGAAGAAAAAGAGTCAGTTCTGCAGTTTTTAGAACAAGACTTACCTAAACTACTTTGAAACTTTATATACGAAAATAACACTGTCTGTCTGTCTGGCACACAGATGACCTAGGTTAGGATATATGATGCTTTTCTTCCCGGTAGTACATTCCCGTGGCATAATTTCCGACTGCCACACGCGTGAAGCCTTGAGTAATAGCTATTTTTTAAATTAAGCTTATAATACCAAGTTTAGGGTTCCGTAGTAAAGTAAAAAAAAGTAAAAAAGTTTAGTGACAATATAAAAGAACAAACTTTACACACAAATCCCAACAATCCTGTGATTTGTGCTACTATAGTTACTCGTATCAAAAAATAATAGGCCCGTTTTGACATTTAACTTGAATCGATTTTTACTTCACTAGTTACGTCCGCGTCGTGATGGTCAATCGCGACGTAACTACTGAAGTAAAAAGTATTTCAAAATTGTTTATAGTTTCAAAGTAATTTAGGTAGGTCTTGTTCTAAAACCTGCAGAACTGACTCTTTTTCTTCAACCACTTGATATTAGGCGTGTATGCCAAACCGATCAATGATTTCTTAACCTATATGTTATCGCGACGTAGCTAGTGAAGTAAAAATCGATTCAAGTTAAATGTCAAAACGGGCCTAATAATTTTGTCAACTTTAGTACAAAATAAATTACATAATAATTATGTCTAAATAATCTAATAACAAACCTGTGTATATGCGGTTGTTTGAGCTTAATTCACACCGACCTCACAGTTGTACTCTTCAATTTAGCAACGTTATAATTTTATTGTCGTTTAGAGAACCTGTCCCAAAGATCCCAAAAAGACAGGTTGTCTAAACATCAACAGATTACAAAATATTATAAAAACAAAAAAAATGTGCTCAAGCAGTTACATCTACGAAGAATAGTATAAGAATCAATGATAAAGTTTAACGCACAATAATAAAAGAGGAAACTGTCGTAAAAATCTTAAGTTAATTTATTTATTTTTTTAACAGTTTATGTAACCACATATAAACAGACAAGAAGAAAGGAACAGAAAAATACGTACACACGGCTACACATCAAGCTATACATTTCCAGTATAAGCTGAACAGTTTGTGTTCGTGCTCTATAGTTCCCTTAATTATTATATTCAAGGGTTGGTGCTAAGAGTTGAAATTGAAAAATGATTTATCTTGCTAGGTAGGATTTGGTTTAAAAAGGAAATATGTGGATCTTGCCCAAATAGTTTACTATAGCGCTACAAGGTTTCTTGGTGCATGGGCAAAATCGGAACCAACGACACCATTTTGTTTTTAACCGACTTCAAAAAAGGAGGAGGTTCTGTATTAGTCTGTATGTATTATTTTCGTCGATATTTCCGTGAGTGAGTGAATGGTAATGACGAAATAATTTTACACAAAATAAGGCGCCTACCTGGGTTTGCACCTACGACCGTCAACTCGTAAGACGCGAGTGTTAGCACTGGGCTGGGCTGGGATTACTATTTACTATTTATTTGAGGCAAGTCCAAATATATAAGAACAGCAGTGCTATTCTATGATATAACACTTTTGACACTAACAATATTCAATCAACTCAGCATAATTATAACAGTCCACTGCTGGACGTAGGCCTCTCCCAGGCGGCGCCACAACACCCTGTCCTCCGGCTTCCGCATCCAGTCTGTCCCAGCGCCACCATTTTAAGAACGTCGGTCCATCTTGCTGGGGAGCGTCCCACACTACGCTTGCCGATACGCGGTCTCCACTCCAAGACTTTGCCAAACATGGTCAGCCCACTGCCACTTCAGCTTGCTCTTCAGGCTATGTCGGTAGCTCCGGTTCTCTTCCGGATAACTTAGGGCGCCCACACAAAACCGCGATGCGATGCGATATTATGATTTATAGTATAGATTTATGCGCAGATATTTGCGATGCGTTGCGAATTCGCAGTTATGTGTGGGAGCCCTTAATTTCTGATATTATCCTTCAAAGAAACTTGAATAGCGCGCTGAGTGACCTTGAATTTGTGGACCAGCCCGACTGTCAGTGTCCAGGTTCCGGCATCGTAAGTCATAGAGGGCAGTACGCACTGGTTGAAGACCTTAGTCTTTAAACACTGCGAGATTGGCGACGAGAAGACTTGACGAAGTTTAACAAAATTACTAACATTTAAAGGGCCCAAGGGACCCTTGACAAAGACCAAAAAGCTACAGAAAGTTATAGGTATGATTTCAGAATAACCTAAATACGTATCTCATTAGCGTAACTTCCGATGTAATAAAAACACTAAAGTTATAAACGCATAATGACTACGCCGCCACGCCGCCCGTGCCAGTTTCCCGCAGTCGTTAAAACTTCGAGTGCACCTCATTCCAAACATTATAGTGGCATTGTATTATCACTGTGTTTTGTGAAGCTGCCGGAACTTTTGTTTGAACTAAACTTATTGTGTAAAATGGGGTTTTGTCACAGAACTTCGCTCAAGTTAGTGAGACAGCAAAAAAGAAAAGGACTCCCTTTATTTAGATGTATTAGTTTGTGACGGGTATGCGGGTCACGTGGCCGACGTAAATAATCAGAGCCGCACGGGTTGTTGATACACGTATGGGTGACTATCCATTACATATCCCTCCGTGGCTCACAAAGCACGTTAAGCCGTTGGTCCCGGCTGTCATTCGTAGATCTTTAACAGTCGTTTCGGGTAGACAGAAACTCAAAAAGTGTGACAACCAGTCTTACCAAGGGGTATCGTATTATCCAGTTAGGACAGTTGCTTCATGTAAAATACTGGTAACCAGGTGCATTTGGTTAGACTGGAAGCCGACCCCAATATAGTTAGGAAAAGGGTAGGCAGATTGATTTTGAGTTTATGGCTAAAGACGTAGATGTAATACCGAGAAGAGAGGTATTGAAAACTTTCTGTCGACGTATAACTATGAAATTAATACAAATACGAATCCGTGTAGCCAATAACATATAGGTTAAGAGATCATTGATCGGTTTGGTATACAGGCCTAATATCAAATGGTTGACGAAAAATAGTCAGTTCTGCAGATTATAGAACAAGACCTACCTAAACTACTTTGAAACCTTAAATACGAAAATAACACTGTCTGTCTGTCTGGCACACAGATGACCTAGGTTAGGATATATGATGGGTATATATATATTTGGGTCCAGGGACGGCGGACTCGGGGACGTCCGCCGCCCCCTTTCACACTGGACCCGAGGTGGCGGCGCGTAGTGTTCCACGCGCGCTCCTTTGAGACGTCGCGGGGGGTTCTAACACCTCACCCCCCCGCAGATTTGAGGTGGCCCGCAGAGGTGGGCCGGCACTAGCCGGGGATCACGGAAGTAATACTAGCTCCCAAGATCCCCGGTGCAAGTGTGGGAAGGGAACACACCACACACAAGGATATAATTATGATGCTTTTCTTCCCGGTAGTACATTCCCGTGGCATAATTTCCGACTGCCACACGCGTGAAGCCTTGAGCAAAAGCTATTTTATAAATTAAGCTTATACTACCATTTTTAGGGTTCCGTAGTAAAGTAAAAAAAAATATTGACAATTTAAGAACAGACCTTACAAACTAATCCCAACAATCCTGTGATTTGTACTATAGTTGTCAAAAAATAATAGGCCTGTTTTGAGTTTTTGACATTTAACTTGAATCGATTTTTACTTCGCTAGTTACACCGCGATTTAAAAATCGATTCAAGTTAAACGTCAAAACGGGCCTATTATTTTTTGACAACTTAAGTACAAAATAAATTACATAATAATTATGTCTAAAGGACTTCTTGGCGGGAAAGTGAAGCGTCATGTTAGCAGTTTTGTTTTATTTTCTAAAATTTGTGTTTAGCCGAATATTAATGTGTAATAGTGGTGGATTATTAACCATTAAGTGTTCGTGAACCTGCATTAATATAGGCAAATGAAACAAAACAGTGCAACATCACTTTAAGTTCTCTCAAGAAGTCCGCGCTAGGTTTCAGTAAAGTGCCGCGTCTTTACTTAAACTCAAGGGGAGCGGGGCGGGATATCATCAATCATCTTTATCATGCATTGAGTGGAGTTCATTTCATAATTATAACTTTGTACTTGCTACCTAATTTGACATGACACTGGCTAAATGCACAAACCGTGCGAAGCCAAAAAAAAAAAAAAAAATATGTCTAAATAATCTAATAATAAACCTGTGTATATGCGGATGTTTGAGCTTAATTCACACCGACCTCCGTACTAGTGAAAACTGTATCACGGCAGGTCGGTCTTCCTCGTTCACAAACACACACATTTCGACACAAACAACAGTTAGTAGTCAACAAGAAACCCTTATAATTTTGCCATGACCGTCTGTCTGTCTGTTTGTCCCCAGCTTAGCTCAGAGACTTAGTATGTACTAGAAAGCTGTAATTTGGCATGGGTATACATATTCACGCCTACAAAGTGGTAAAAAAAAGCCTGTAAAAAAAAATTTTTTTGCGTACCTTACACGTAAAGTGGGGATCATATTTTTTTTCTAGTCTATGAAAGGATATGGGATAACGTTGGATAGGTCGTTTAAAAATATTGAAGGACTGTCAAGACCATTTTTAGATTCAGGGATCCGTCTGCGTAATATTAAGCTTTAAAGTGCAAATTTTAGTTAGAGTCAAATGTCCCCCACCCCTGCCAGCCAGATTGTTTTTGGATATGAAAGAAATCATGGCAGTAGTATATTAACCAAATTAAAAGGAAAATTATCACAGCTAAGTAGGCTTTACAAGTTAACGAGTAATTGTCGACCAACTTACATTTGCAGTTAGAGAATTGACCGTGACGTATATCGATGTATGGGAGAACATGTTTTTCAACTACAATGTTAAGTTTGTTTTTGGGGTAAAATCATCCTAACTACGGAACCCTTCATTGTGCGTGGTCCGACACGCACTTCGCCGGTTTTCGTATATTTTAATAGTCATCTGAAAGGTAACAGATTTTGGAAAGCCTGTTCAAAGATAAGTGCAAAAACACATAGACATTATACTCCGTTGGTTTAGGTTGTTAAACACAACAAAAAAAAAGACGTTGGTTTGTGTGGTTAATAAAAAAAACACGTGACGAGATGCTGAGCTGTCAAGTAACCGACTATACGTAATACCTAGCCCTTCAGTTTTCATGCTACATCACAGTGGTACTCTTCAATTTAGCAACGTTATAATTTTGCAACAGATTACAAAATATTATAAATTTAACAAAAAAAAATGTGCTCAAGCAGTTACATCTACGAAGAATAGTATAAGAATCAATTATAAATTTTAACGCACAATAATAAAGGAGGGAAGTGTCGTAAAAATCTTACGTTAATTTATTTATTTAATTATTTATTTAACAGTTTATGTACACACATTTAAACTGACAAGAAGAATGGAACAGAAAAATACGTACACACGGCTACACATCAATCTATACATTTCCAGTATAAGCTGAACTTGCATTGTGTAGGATTTCCGTGCAATGATAGGTCAGGGTATACTGGAAATGTATAGCTTGATGTGTAGCCGTGTGTACAAAGTGGTGCTTATTTCTAAAGAAATCTCTTCCAGCACACCTGCGATAGGAAAGTAGACAGAGAGATGTAGACAACGTATGACCGAGTAGAAGAGAAACAAAATAACTAAAATAAAAAAACTTACTAATATTATATTTAATTTGGTTATAAGTTATAACGTATTTTTAAACAAGAAAGTGTAATTTATAAAATGTCTTTTTACGATTTGTTTACCTTTATTTAATAACCTAAACTAATGAAGTATAGTTATCGCCGTGTTTATCAACGAAACCTCAACTGAAATCGCATTTTACTAACCTACAAAGCAGATTTGTTTTGCAAAACAACAACGATAAAACATGAATAAGTAACTCGGCAACTGTACCAGGTGTTCACCCCGGTAACTTAACATGAAAAATATATTGAGTTTCTCTTTTTAAGAGATTACTTTTTATCGCACATTCATATTTTTATTGTGTTGTGAATGTATAGTTTTGTTTTATTTAATAATACGTTTTAAATAAAGTGTAAAGCGAAAACACAGGAAATACTGTTAAGCATTTATTAGGAAAGTGTAAAGGTTTATCTAAAAACAATGTGCAAAAAGGAATCTGGTAAATAACCGTATATGTCAACTTTTATCTAGGTTGTTTTTTATCTAGCCACTAGCCAGTCAGTGCAGTACATGCAGGTATATCTTAAATACATAGATTTCCCAAAATAGAATCGTTATCAGAATGACAAGTAATAAAACAATACTTACAAAAAACATCAAAATGCAGGTCCAGCTGTTATAGAAAGGAAACATTCATACATAATGCTACGGCTACATTGTCGCGATAAAGCGAACTAAACTCCGCGTGTTCTCTGTTGTACAGCGACACATCGAGCGATGTGCGAGAGAGAGAGCGCGAAGTGTAGTTCACTTTGTCATCAGCATTCTCAACTATAAATTATCTAAAAACGCAAATAGATAGGACATAATTAAGTAGATAACTACCTCAAAAATCTAATTGAAAACGTTTTGCATTATTTAACCATATCTGCATGCCTGTATTCCCCGAAGGGTTAAATTCAGCTTTATAATACTCCTTACACCAAAATTGCCAGTTTGTTAACCGTAACGATAAATTGCAATTGTCAATTTTTACGCGATATAAACACATTGATGCGCAAATTGATCTTCTACAAAGTCCAATTGAACCGATTGATAATATTACTTCAATAGAAAATGGTGGCAGTTGATCAATTGCGATTGATCGAATCCGAATTGGGAAAACCCAATAACACTTTGTCTGATCCGCGATCGATACTAAAAACCTACGCAGTCGTGCTTACGACCATTAGGCCAAAACAAAACGAAAAGTTTCATTAAGACCAATAAAACTGGAGTACAGTACGAGTACACTCAAGGGATAAATAATTATGTTAAGCACCTTAAGGTGAATCCTGTATCCCACGAAATCCAAATTTTCTTACGTTTTTTGCAAGTTGCAGGTCAAGGAACAAATCTAACTTAGAGAGATGTATGACTGATTCTAATAATTCTGTAAATACATATCAGCTTATCGAATAGCGAATCATATTTTGATCAAGATACAACCTGACACTGACCTGCAAATAGCAAAAATCGCAAGAAAACTCGAATTTCGCGGGCTACAGCGGCGGATTCACCTTAAAGTTACAAATTTACGTTTAAATAATTATACTGACGATAGACGGGACAAAGCGAAAAACATCAAAATCTACTCCTTTTTGGCATCGCACAAGTCTTGATTGTTTTTGTTTTGTGTATATTGTTAGTTATGCTATTTTGTATTTCTTGTGCGTGTCCCAAATAAATATTTTTTCTTTTTTCTTTCTACTAGGATAAATGATAAATGATTTATTTCTGTAAGTAGGTTTGTACAAACTCTTTTACACGTCAATAATATTTTTTTTTTTAACTAGATGAGGTCGGCGTTTCGTATCCGACTACTCTGAGAAGAAAGGCCGAAACAAACTCAGAGGTCACATTCTCTTTTAAAGTCCAGACATAATCTTGGTCAGATCATGTGAAGACCATGTAGATTGGTGCCTGAAATGATCTTTTGATGAAAGAACCACACAGATTGAGGGGACCTGTCCAGTCAGTGCTCGCATTTGTCAGTAGTCGTGAAGCTCAACTAAGAACTTAAGGAGCTCAACGATTCAACGAACAATACCAAAGAAAGGACATTTGGGTAGGCCGCATAAATTACTCAAACTGCCAAATCATGATAAAAACTAACTGAGAAAAAAAGAAAAATAACCCACATAGTCTTCACATTTACAATACTTAATTAAAATAATATAAGTAAATATTCATGTCATTGTAGGTATATATAAAATTAATCAATGTCAATATGTATATAAAATACGGATATAATCTTGGTCAGATCATTTGAGAACCATGTAGATTGGTGTCTGACAAGGTCTTTTTACGAAAGAACCACACAGATTTGAATGGACCTGTCCAGTCAGTTCACGCATTTGTCAACAATAGGTTTCACCTATAAAGGTCACACCTAGCTCAGTTTAGTTCTGTCCCCGTCCCTTGCAAGCCGAACCGCCAGCCCCGAGGCTGAGTGAGCCGTAGCATTTAATAGTAATCCCCGTTAATAATCATGAATTTAAACTCTCGATCCAGCCTGTCCCCAACTTGCTGTTTTTCCCCAACGACGCCCTAAGCCGAGGTTCGTACCCCACAGAGGGTGCCCTTAGTGCGCTGTCGTTTAGTTTGTAATACTTATATTTACGCTCCTGGCTGGAGGCTTTAAGCTCACACCTTAGGGCAGCCACAGGAAAGACCGGTTAAGCAGTCACGGCCTCTCAAGGTCAACTGTGAGATGCCTTACAAGAAAAAAAAAAGTTTAGTTCTGTCTCGAGTCATACGCCCCACATGACAGGTCGCAGTTTGTGCAAAATAAATTTATTTTAGAAGAAAACATCGTACATTGTGAATCCTCGTAGTGATAAAATGACTGGACTTAACTACGGTTTATTTTCGTTCGTATTTTATAATTTACCGAGTATTTAGATAAATTAAATAATTTTCTCAAATATTATGTCAAACCATCTGACCGTTTGCGTTGGTATGAGTAAAAAGAGGTAGATAGGTTATACATGCTCCGCAAGTGGCACGTCAAAACTTGACTAATTAGCCACATTTTCTTCGTCTTGTCTCTTTTTCGCTCCCTATAATTACGATATGCCGTCCTACTTCCACGTGTCATCTAATAGAGTGATATTGTGCCGTTTTTTTGAAGATCGAATGTTGAGTAGGTAACCTATGTCTTTTTACTTATAATATCTATGAGTAAAAGTGTATCGTGTCCAACTTGAAGTTCTTGGCAAGAAAGTGAAGCGTCATGATTAGAGTTTTGTTTTATTTTCTAAAACTTGTGTTTAGCCGAATATTAATGTGTAATAATGGTTGATTATTAACCATTAAGGGTTCGTGAACGTGCATTAGTGTAGGCAAATTAAACAAAATAGTGCAACATCACTTCAAGTTCTCTCAAGAAGTCCGCGTGAGGTCTCAGTAAAGTGCCACATCTTTACTGGAACTCAAGGGGAGCGGGCGGGGATATCATCATCATGCATTGAATATTTCATTTCATCAATATTAAACAAAGTTTGTAACTAAATAAAGATTTGGCTAAAAGGTCCCAGCAACCAGACCATTAAAATATTATTTTTAAAAAAATGTGTCCAACTTGTGTAACTACTAAGTAATTTTGCTATACTATGCTAGATGTAGTCACTGAGACATGAGGATCACGGTTTTTTTATGACATTTCTTCTGATAGCTTAGGTAAATCATCATCATCATCTGCCTAGCCTTTTCCCAACTATGTTGGGGTCAGCTTCCAGT
Source organism: Tiliacea citrago (assembly GCA_963921375.1). Lineage (NCBI taxonomy): Eukaryota > Metazoa > Arthropoda > Insecta > Lepidoptera > Noctuidae > Tiliacea > Tiliacea citrago. The sequence continues at coordinate 20,333,210 of OY992797.1, read as the reverse complement.
CTAACCGGATGCAGCTGAATACCAGTATTTTACATGGAGCGACTGCCTATCTGACCTCCACAACCCAGTTACTGGGTAACACGATCTCCTAAATAGTATATATACATATCCATAATATATATATACTTACCTAATCTATAGCTAGCTATCCATCGATAACTTAAAAAGTATCTTAAATCTCTTTGAATGGAAGTGACAATTCGAAAAGGTGATTTGCGCCCGCTATGTGCGAAAGGAATCGGTTTTGGAATTCTTTGACTATACAACGTCACTATGACACATCTAGTTTAAACTAGTAGTTCTGCGAACAGTAGACCTCGCGAGCACCAAGTTTTTTGCACCAATTTATATACCAGCTCATTCTACTGATAGAAATCTAAAAGTGAGCAATTTACTGCATTTTGAGGAGCTTTATTGCTCATCACGCCGAAGATCCTCATCAGATATTCACCAAATTTCTATGAGACCAACTTAAAATTAATATCTTCTAAATAATAAAAAAAAACATCGAAATCGGATCTAGTAAGGCGGAGATATCGAGTAGCCCCTTTTTTGGAGGAAGTACCCCTCCAATCAAAAATCCCCGACGACAAATAATTTAAAGTCGTAAAAGCTGTATACTAAGTTTCGTCCGGATCGGTTGTAAAATACGACCTGTAGGAGTAGCAACAAACTGACAGAGGGTAGCAAATTTTACCAGACTTGAAGCAGAGAAGCTTCGCTTGCTCGGTAAAAAAGGGAAGGGAGAAAAGCTTTAGAAAGATAATGCCACTCAAGAAAGACGATTCTTCAGTGGCATTATCTTTCTAAATCTAGATGAGGTATAACTGTAGGTATACTTGTATTATCGCTAAAAGTAGTAGGTACATGGACGACAGGCAATCACGATCATTCACTTGCCCTAGCAATTGAAACGGAAGCAATAAACTCGCAAAAGTACGTCATTGTCGCTGTCAATGACATGTGTGTTTCAATATAGGTCGTTCCGAGGCTGGAGAGAGGGATTTGAATGAACACAATATTGATGAAAAATTATTTTTTTTGTATTTATTTTTTTCAATTACAGAACCCTCATAATGTACCAATACGATAATTGGAAATAATACAATTATAAAATATCAAGGCATTTACCGGTGAGTTGATTTCTTTTTAAACCATATTCTGTACTTAGCTGGTCAATGGCCTTCCATGCTGACTTAGTCACATCATAGACAAAGACAGATTTTACAATGCACAGTAATCCAATAACAAATACTTAAAGAGAAAACTGACTATGAGTGTAGAGGCTAGATAAAAAACATGACTTCGTTACTGTGGCAGTTTTGAGTAGCGTCGTGTAACGGGTCGTTGAACTCTCTAAAATAGTATTGAGCTACACGATGGCACGCATGGTGCCGACTGTCTGGATAGGTCAACTCAAAACTGCAAACGCTCTTTCTTCAAAAGGCCTTTCCAGACATGAATCACATGATATCTTAATAATATAGTGTTTGGATTTTAAAAGAAACCTGTCAGAGTTTATTTCGAAATTTCTTCTCAAGTCATTCCGGCTTTTAAAATATTGACCAAAAAAATTACATGTAGGTAAAAGTGTCTTATAAGATCAACTTACAGGAATAAACAACACTAAAACATTCCAATCATGATGCACAATCCAACACTGTCATCTCCGGAGCTATTCATGGTTCATTTCAGCCCACTCCACTCTTCCAGGTCACAATATGAACGAATGACGAACGAATGTAAACCTGCCAAGTGCCGACTCATGCTCGGGATCCCACTGTATGATTGATGAGGGTGGGAAGGGTAGCAGTGGCACTGGTTTGTATCGGTGAGGAAATACGTTCAGCTAGTATTGAATCGTAAGCCAGGTTGGTTTCCATACATTAAAATATTTTAGTACTTACTTAAGGATTAAATATTTAAAATAAATAGATATATTTTTTAATTTTATTAAATTATTTTGTATAACATAATAAATACAATAAAAATGTTTTTATATATGAGTGTGAGATTTTATTAAAATGATAGTTTATGTGTACTACTAACGATAAAAATGAGTTAAATTCATCTAGGTATCAAGACTGAACTTACTTTTCTTCATAAATACAACGAACGAACGTATAAATGATAAATTATTTATTTCTGTAAGTAGGTTTGTACAAGCACTTTTACACGTCAATCATATTAAAAAAAACCAGATGAGGTCGGCGTTCCGTATCCGACTACTCTGAGAAGAAAGGCCGAAACAAACTCAGAGGTCACAGTCTCTTTTAAATTCCAGACATAATCTTGGTCAGATCATGTGAAGACCATGTAGATTGGTGCCTGAAATGATCTTTTGATGAAAGAACCACACAGATTGAGGGGACCTGTCCAGTCAGTGCACGCATTCGTCAGTAGTCGTGCAGCTCAACTAAGAACTTAAGGAGCTCAACGATTCAACGAACAATACCAAAGAAAGGACCGGGTAGGCCGCATAAAATTATTCAAACTGCCAGACCATGATGAAAACTAACTGAGAAAAAAAGAAAAATAAACAATAACCCACATAGTCTTCACATTTACAAAACTTAATATTATATTAAGTATTGTAAATGAATTAATTTATGAACAGAATTCTTAATATTATATTTAACGTAAGTCTAATTAGTAGGTAAATATAATATTTATATAAAAATCAAAGCACATAAACCAACCAAATAGTTATATAATTTGTTATTTAATAATGATATCTACAAAAACAGCGATTAAGTAACTACTCACACCGTTATCTACAAAATGGCAGAGTTCAAATATTTGTTTATTAAAATCAAAACAACTGTCTGTGATAAGCGTCCATTTCTATCTGCAGTGAATCTGTGAACGTGAACCATGAAGGTCGTAGTTACTGGTGCTGCGGGGTTCCTTGGCTCTCGAGTGGCTGATGCCTTGCTGAGGAAACAGCCTCCTTGCCCTATCGATGTGACAGAACTGATACTTACCGACGTCATCACACCACCGTCGAGGCTTGAGAGCTATGTCAAAGTTGTGGCACTCGACCTGACGAAACCATCAGCTGCCGAAGAACTCATTGACGAAAATTGTGATGTCGTGTACCACTTAGCTGCCGTCGTCAGTGGCCAAGCTGAAGCTGAGTTCGATTTTGGATTAAAAGCAAACTTAGATGCAACAAGGCTGCTTCTAGATGCAGTTAGAAGAAAAGCACCTAAGGCGAAATTCATTTTTGCCAGCACAGTCGGTGTTTTCGGAGGAGATCTGCCGCCGATCGTCGATGATCTGACAGCTGTGATGCCACAGACCTCGTACGGTACTGCTAAAGCCATGTCTGAGTTACTTGTCAACGATTACTCTCGACGTGGCTACATAGATGGTCGTATTGTGAGACTGCCGACAGTGAGCGTGCGCGCAGGAGTGGCCAACGCTGCAGTGACGTCATTCGCCAGTGGAATAGTTCGGGAGCCTTTAAATGGGAAGGTGTCTATATGCCCCGTGGGTAAGGAGCAGGAGTTGTGGTTGACGAGTCCTGCGACTGTGGTGCGTAATATCGTGCATGCAGCGACATTGGATGCCAGTATGTTGGGCAAATGGCGAGCAATTAACTTACCAGGATTGCGTGTTTCTGTAGGGGAAATGTTAGCAGCCCTACGTGCGGTGGTTTGTGATCAGGCCGCCTCTCTAGTGCGCTTCGAGTACAATGAAACCATTGCCCGCATGGTCGCATCATTTCCAATCAATTTTGATAACAACCGCGCTCTGAAACTCGGGTTTACTGTGGATTCCAACTTTGCTGATGTGATTCGTTCGTATGTAAACGACGATTTGAATAATGTTGTAACAGTACCTACCACATACAGATAGGTACCACAAATAAATTAATTTCAAAATGAATAAAAAGTGGATGAGGAGTGGTGGACTTCAGATGTTTTAAAGTAAGAGAGTTTGATTTGTTTTCCTTTTCGTTTAATCTTATAATAACATTCCTTGAACATGTCTCATCATACTCAAACCTTATTCTCATTCCAGTTTATTTTCTGAAGCTCTTTAATCTAAATAAAGCAACAAAAAGGCTTTAATAAATAAAGTGGCGAACCTGCTCGGTGGATAAAAACAATGAGACGAAACGTCCATCTGTATCGGCCCGATCCTATGTGTAACAAATAAATTCTTTAAGGGTCGAATAATCGCCGTTGACCTTGGCCATACAAACGCGCGTCGCCGTTCGGTTTCATAGAGAATATTTATTTTTCATTTCTCACACTCGGAAAGTAGTGTTTGTGTGATCTTAGTAGCGGGTGGAAAGGGTGCTTCCCACCCTTGGGCGGGAAAGATTCATAGTAATTGCTTGCCTCCCTAGGTTGCGGTCTTGTGAGTCTAACAGGCAGTGTGAATTAAAAAAAAAACCTATTAAGCGAGACGGCCGGCGGCAGTGAAGCGGTATGTTTCATATTTAAAATTTAAAAAAGACTATTATAATTTGACGGAATACTAACTCTGTAAGCTGTACCGAAATTCAAAATCTTAGTTTTGACTAATATTTGATTAAAAATGAGTTCAAGTGATTCTGAAATGTTGTCCCCAGATTCGGTTAAAGACGAGGCAAATACAGTAATCCAAAATCTTTTGCCAGAAATTTCAAAGGAAAGATATTTCAATACATACAATGATTTTATGAAGTGGTGAGCAAACAAGAAAACAAAATATTTAAGAAAAACTACCTATATTTTTTTACTTGTACTACACCCGTGTTAAACACTACTTTTCATTTCGAATATAAGGATATATTCGAAATGAAAAGTAGTGTTTAACACGGGTGAAAGTCACCATTCCTTTCTACCCTTGTATAACAATCTACTATTTAGTAACCAAAATATGAAGATTAGAAAATAATCACAGATAAAATTATGAATAATAAAATAGTCTGTTCATACAAAATAGTACATTGCTGCAGCGGCCTGCAATAGGGACTCACGTATGTGTGCCTCGGTTTCGCCTCGGCCTACATTTTCACGTTCGTCCATCAATACGTGGTTGCGACCAAGGCTTGTATAGTGCTTTTCTCAAATAATGCGCAAAAAACAAAGTAAATTATTTATAAATTCTAGATTCAATGACGAACAACGATAATTTTTCAGGCGCCAATGTGTTCATTTGTTTTTTTTTTTTTCAATAAACAGCTTTCTATTTGTAAGCCAGTTCGAAATTTAAATAAAACCTTTGATAAGTTACCTCCTTGATTGCCATGTCTCGGAGTAAAAGATCGTTCCTTTTTTAAATTACTTACAATAGCCTTTTTTATTTTAGTTTTTTTTTTCTATCGATAAAATTAAGCTAAGTTTCCCTCATTTCGATATGTGCACATTATGAAGACTCACACTGTATATTCCTAGGACACAAAGTTTGTTTCTTTGTAATGTGACGAATGTTCGGCTCAGCGACGTTCGTGTGGACATTTCTTTTAATCATGCTGTCCGTTCCTTGACGTGGAGTTATTTACAAATTTGAAGGATTTAGAGTATTTTTAGTAGGGTTGTCGTAGTTTGTCGTTCTCTATTAAGTATATAATAACCTAGGTAAATGGAGGATTTATGCCAAAGTTCTCAATATAAATTCTCACGTTTTGCTAAGTAATATAAGTAGTGTAATATTTGCTTTTCTCGTCATAATGAGCGTATTTCATCTGGGGGCCAAGTCTGCTATTTTCAATGATTGTTCATTATGACGACCTTACCAAGGCAACGACATGACCATTGTGCCAATAGTTTGTAACCTTCTAAATTCATAATGGGGTGTCCATAGGGAAGTCAAAATAATAGGAGCTTGTCAGTACGAGATTACCAAATACAGACAATTTTTCCAATGAAGTAACTGGCACGTCATTGTAAAACCATAAAGACATCTTTCAATTAGGAGATTAGCAAAACTGTCCAACTCTACAATTTACGGTGCCAATGATCGGCCATTCGGACACAACTGCGTTAGCAGACTTAGCCCCTTGTAAAAAAACACACACACACATTTTTTTTTTCTTTGTTTCACGCTTGAGGACTTGTAGGATTACCTACAAGTCCTAAATTGTTAAACAAAGAATTATTTTCTTTTCCCAAAAATAAAAACGAACAGTTCCTTACAAGTTAAAAAAATGTCTGACAGAAAAGACGAGCTAAAGAGAAACTATTTCTAACCTAAAGAAACAAGAAGTGTTAATAATACAAGCCACCCAACAATCTCTCCGAAGTTTATGTAGGAAATTAATTGTTACACAAATTGACTACCAACTTAAATTCGCACCTGTAAGTCTTTGACAGTTGAGTGAAATGGGTATAACACGGCAGATTGACGCAGGGTGTTAATTTGTTTAACAATTTATTTCCCTGAATCTATTTCTTCCAAGTTAGGGGAAGAACGAAAAAGCGACTCCGATTTGTTTCAGCTTAAGGCGCAGATATATGGTTTTAGTGACTTTTAAATGTGTTATTACGCCTTCATATAATGCAAGTTGTGCAAAAAAATGTATGTTTAATGGGAACGCATACACATCAATTCTGTATGTGAATATTTAAGTATTGCAGTAAAATACTTTATGAAATAAATTCATGAAGTAATGTCTACCCAAAGCTTAAAAAAACCGGCCAAGTGCGTGTCGGACCACGCACAAAGAAGGGTTCCGTAGTTGGGATGAATTTATTCCAAGAACAAACTTAACATTGTAGTTGAAAAACCTGATCCTCCATACATTCCAACTGCAAATGTAAGTGTGTACGTACATTATTGAGTGATTTACCATGTTATTTTAAGATCACAGACTTCTTATAAGTTTTTCTGTAATCTATAAGTAATGAACTATTCTCTGTATTTTTTTCAAAATTTTAGGCTCAGTAGTTTCGGAGATAAGGGTAATTTTTCATCTATTTTCTTAAATAATTTCAAAATTATATATTTTAAAATAATAAAAAATATATATATGAAATCCTTAAAATAAGCCCTTTCATTTGATATGTCACACGGTACAGTCAGCAAAACTTTTTTTTTTCTAATTTGCCCCCCAAAAATGAGTTCCATATTCAAAATTAATTTATTTACGTAACACATCCGTGTTTGGGTCACAGAATTACATATGTGTACCAAATTTCAACTTAATCGGTCCAGTAGATTCGGAGCAAATCAGCTGTGACAGACGGACAGACAGACAGACACACCAGTGATCCTATAAGGGTTCCGTTTTTACCTGTTGAGGTACGGAACCCTAAAAACGATACTTATTACTTTCAAACTATTTGTGATATTTTCATGTTTTTTCCTCAAACATGCTTGGACATTCGAGCATTATTTTGACAACCTTCTTCGAGATAAATCGAAATTGCCGTACCAGCTGGCCAAATACATGCGAGCAGCGGCCGCCAAAAGTTGTATGAAAATCCATATCTGTCGTGGTTTAGTGGCCAAAAAATAGTAAACTCATTTAACGTGTAATTTAAAATGGAACGATCTTTTACTCCGAAACATGGCAACCAAGGATGTAACTTATCAACGGTTTTATTTAAATTTCGAACTGGCTTGCGAATAGAAAGCTGTATATTAAAAAAAAAAACAAAAGAACATATTGCGGGTCGGATCGAAGGCTAAGATACGCTTGCCGCAGTCGGATCGTGAATGGGTCATCATAGAGACTGACAGCCCAAAGCACTTACACCAGACCTCTCTTCTATAGGTACTAATATTATAAAGAGGTAGAATTTGTGAGTTTGTACGTAGCGGTAATCTTACGAAACTACTGAGCTGATTCCGAACATCTTTCACTAATCACATCAAGCTACAGAAACACTACAGCAAGCCACAGCTACAGCAGCTGCAGTATTGCCGAATGGATATAATATATTTTTCTCAAACATTGTCATTATTTTCGAAAAATGAACACGCGAAGTATTGAATTTACGGTCAAAGAAAATCAAATCCATTGCAGGAGCGCTTTTTGAATTTGGAACATTACTACACTCTAGCAATGTTGTATGAAACGGCGTGCTGGGGTTATTAAATACTCTTTGATTGGATCTCTTTTATCATTCTTGGCATACCAAAGTAAGTCTCTTTGCTTAGTACAAATTGCGTTCACGTGGCTGTATAGCCATAAATGCGTTTGCCTTTCGGCACAGATGATAAATAGTCATCAAAACTTCAACAAACAAACATAAATGTACCGGGGAAATCAATAAAACCCGACCTGCAACTGCCTATTTCACGGCCTTTGCAATAATGTACTAATATGTTAAAACCGGAAATTTCACGGAGGAGCTCGCGGCCAAGTAATAATAGCGTTAGAAAGGTTAGAAGGTTGTCAAAATAAAGCTCAAATTTCCAAGCATGTTTGAGAAAACATTAATAAAAATATCAGTTTTTGTTTGCATCACCATCATCTCCTGCACTTGTCCCATGTTCCTTGACGTCCGCGTCGACGCAACACGTTTTCTTCTGCCATGCTTCCCTGTCAGCCATCACGCTATCACTCCCTCCCTTCTCTTTTAGATCATTGCTCTTACACATCCATCCATCTTTTCTTTGGCCTTCCTTTCCCTCTCCAGCCGTCCACAGTTATATTCATCACTCTTTTAGTCATATGAAATAAAAAAAAAATCAAAAGTAATTTATTCAAACTAGGCTGAGAATCAGCACTTTACGAACGTCAAAAATTACATAAGACAGTCCCCGAAAACGCCCATCCTTCACCACTTCCTAGTGCTTTAGCTGGGAAGAAGAAGTGGCGCAACAAACTCCCCAGCAGCACAGCTGTCTATTCAGATATAAAACATGCGTTTCCTCCCTCCTCATCACATGCCCATACCAAGCCAAACGATTTCCTTTCAACTTTTCTGTCACCGGCGCCACTTTCAAACTTCCCCTAATATTCTCATTTCTTACTTTATCCATTTTCGTCACTCCACTCATCCATCTCAACATTCTCATCTCCGCTGCATGCACTCTTTTTTCATCCGTCTTCTTCACGGCCCAGCATTCCGATCCATACAGACAGATTGTTTGCATATAAAAAGGAAATATTAAAAGCAGGATAGGAAAAATAAACAATCTTCCGTAAGACATTAATTTATTTTGTTCTTAATACAAAGGATGGGTGGCTACTTATTTATCTATTAAGGCTGACACGCACTACAGCAGCCAAGGAGTTTGCTCGTTAGTTCATACATAAATTATTAAAAAGGAGATAATATTCTACCGCTTGTGTATAATTGCTTTAAACTTGGCCACAAGCCATTCGAGAAATAGAGAAAATAGTCCAGTATGAAAAACTAAGCGACCAGTTTGCATAGTAATTATCGGTAAATTAGTTATGCCCCGTTTCCCCTCGTGCATACGAAAACTTAAAGGTCGATTTAATTACTTTTTTAATTCTTATTGTTGGGAAGGCGTCATATATTTGTTAATAACTTCTTTGTTTTATTTTTGTTACATATTGGGGTCAGGAATAAATTTATTGATTCAACAGAGCAAACTAGGTTTTAAAAAAATCAAGAAGACATTTTAGAAAAGAAAACATTGTTCTCGAAACTATTAAATACAAAACCTATTATAGCTCAAAGAAAATTCTGAATTAAATTAAATATTAATAAATCATTCAATCTGCCAGTTTGGGATATCAATATTTTCCTTATTTATAGGTATTTGTACCCGACGTCGACGGTACGTTTATTAATATTTCGCCATTGAAGTCAATCGTGTATACCTACCGTAGTGCGCACAAACCTTTTTAATATTGACAAAAATAAGTAAATATATCATGATATCACTATTGACATACCTAATCTATTTACTAATAAATATAAAAATATGGAATTATTATTATTAAGCGTGTATTTCTCGCTGTTGTCAAATATTTGTAATGACATGAAACGGTGTTTGGTCAATAGTTTTATACAAGTTTATAATTATTATGGTGTAATTATGTCTTCAGTTATTTAATGTAAGCGTAGTATTGACAGGTAATACAAATAAATCAAATTAAAGTATCTGTTTGTAATGTCAAAATAACAGCTTTTTACTAAATGCTTAAAAAAGTTCGTTACTTATAATAAAAAAAAAAACAATTTAAAAATTATGTTGTCCGTGTGTCTGTATGTCCGTCTGTCTGTCTGTTTGTTCCGGCTAATCTCCGAAACGGCTGAACCGATTTTGACGAGACTTTCACTGGCAGATAGATACTTTTATTTTAGAAAAAGCCACGTGGGTGAAGCCGCGGGCAGCAGCTTTATATTATATTATTAAATTAATAGTATTGGTAACACCAGACAGATAATGATTACTGAGTCACACCTTGATATATTTTAAATAACAAGGAAATCAACGAAAGATACTTATAAAAAGAGAATTTTTTTTTTTTTTTGGGTGGGAAATTATCAAATAACTTCTCCCGCTCTGGGCGGAGCGGGAGGACGTGTCAGACTTTTACTGACTAAAACCCACCCGTGTTCCTTCATTTGCCTGTGTGCCAGGGCCACGATATCCCTTTCGGACAAACTCGCAACCCTGGCAGGCATTGGCCCTAATGGACCCCGTCAATTCGTGCTGACGTCTCTTTGAGGCGAGGAGAAAGAGGATTCAGTATTAATTAGGTCATAATATTATTATCTACTAGCTGCGCCTCGCGGTTTCACTCGCTTTTGTCTTGATTCCTTGGGAATATCGGGATAAAAAGTACCGTATCAGTTAATCCAGGCTATAAACTATCTCTGTGTCAAATTTCATCTAAATCCGTTCTGTTGTTTTTGCGTGATTGAGTAACAAACATCCTAAAATACAAACTTTTACATTAATAATATTAATAATGTTTTTTATGTAATATATTTTTTAAGAAATATGTAAAAATGTATTTTACATGGCATAAACTAAAATTATAAATGAATTAATAAGATTCATATGCTCAGAACCTCTTATTACAAAAGGATGATGCTAATGTATTTCACATCAAAAACGCTATCAATGTTGCGTCTCCTTTATACAGAATTAAAATCTTACTAAATTTGGTACTCGACATGGCACAGAAAAGTAACTAAGTTAACAAAGATTGGTCCTTGACAGATCAGCAACCTAATTGACAAACAGTTTCTTTCACAATACAAAGGATTTTTAAAGAAATTCACAATCCATTGCTTAGTATACTTTAAAAATTCGTCTTCTCGATAGTGAAATTACGCAATGAATGTTTTCGAATTGTCAAAAAGACAGCCATTACAATTATTAGTGTCTTTCACAACTACCCCGCTCGACAGAGAGAGGTGGAAGGAGCCTTTGGCCAGCTTATGGGCTTATAATTTTTATTTTTGTATATAAAAATAAAACTAAGACAAATACTTTGCGATGAAAATAATAATATACCTGCAGGGTATTTGCGTCACACACTATCATAATCAATGGGTATCATTTTGACAGTTGAACAACATTTATTGCGTTATTTACGTTGTTGGGCAGACATATTTTCCAACATATGAAGCAATGCATTAGAAATATACTTTAAAATCATTCAGATTGTTAGTGATAGCGTCTTACGCAATAGGATGCAGACCTTAATTGAGTCGTTCTATTTTCACAATGATTTGTTCATTTTCATTGGCATTTCTTTCAAATCTCTTAAGAAAGATTTTTATTTTTATTGTGATGTCAAATATTTCTTCGATCACACAGTTTGGTTGAAAACTTAAAATATGAGTATTTTACTATTTTAAGAGTAGACAGAAATGTTTTCTCTTTGTTGATTGAGTCAAAATGAAAAAGATATGTTGGACGTTGTATAAGTATTTGCTAGTTGCATGGTAAACTCTGCTTGCGCGATGCAGGATTTTGCGTGACGTCAGTCTGACGCGTAGTTCGCATGTGGCGATGTTGATGGCGCTACATATGTAACATATATCTTTTTTATTTTGACCCAAACTCCAGTAAATATAGAAATTATAAGCTAAATCCTTTCTTACATACTACTAGGTACATCAATTTATAGGTATTATATACCTACCTCAATTCAACGAACAATTATTATACATATTTGACGTAAGATATTGCTCAAACACAAACAGGGTGAAATATTAATCATGAGTAATTAACTCTGAACTTAATTATATCGGCATGTAATTGTTGGAAATGTGCTATTTTATTAAACATAGCATTTATAATATTATTGCGTATTTTGCGGCTATATTCATGTACAGGGTTAACTAATAATATTGTATGCTATTTTTAACGTTATTTTAGAAAACACTCATTAATTTGTTCTCTTAATTGTGTATAAGTTTATTTTCCTTATTTTTTTATAAGTGAAAATTTTTTATGCAGTATGCTGACCATCTATTTCCCAACTATGTTGGGGTTTGCTTCCAGTCTGACCGGAAGCAGCTGAATGCAGCTGCTGTATTTTGCATGGAGTGACTGCCTCTTTGACCTCCACACGATACCCCTTGGTAAGACTGGTTGCCAGACGTTTGGGCTTCTAACTACCCGTACCGATGTTCAAAGATCTACGAATGACAGCCGGGACCAATGGCTTAACGTGCTTTCTTAGGCACGGAAATCTCGATATGTAATGGATGGTCCCCCATCCACGGACCAACCGCAGCAAGCTTAACTTATCCTACGGTTGACTCGTGACAAAACAGAACAAATGACAATCAGTGTTATATTTAGACACATTTTCTTTTCATGAATTTTCGTAAATTGGCGTTTTTATTTTATGTAAGGAATCTACAAGTATTTTACTGATATAGAAAGTTTACAATGTAAATACATAGTTTTCTATTATTGATTATACTATTTTACAAAACGGATTGGTGTCATATTATTGTAAGGCAAGACATAGCAAGACGGAGTTGGTTCAGAAAGAAAGAATAAAAATAGGTTAATTTTTCACAAAAACACGTGCATAATTTTAAATTAAGATAATTAACTTAAATAATAAAGAAAACTAAAAACAAAAATAGATCTTTATTCATGGTTACAGAACAGAAATAGTCGGCTGTTGAACGTCATGACTGTGACAAGAAGGCTTCCATTCAGCACGGGGTGCTGTGCTAAGGTGCTATGAAAATGAAGTACGGAAACCAACTCAGATTTGAATAAAATTAAATTAATTAAATTATAATGAACAAGTCACATTCGCATAAAACCATGAAGTACCTAATGAAAACGTCTATTTTTATCAGGGACCGAAACCTGACCCATATCGGTTTCGGTTACAACCTTTATTATTTTTACCGGTATTTTTAAATGTTACCTTAATTCTTAGAAATTGAATACAACCGGTAACCGAAATAAAGATTACCTCTATCTTACACGTGCCGTCGGCATTAGTCAAAGGGCGCGCATCACCTGTGTGTGAGTCTATCTGCGCGCCCACCAATCACGGCCCTGGCTTTAGGTAACCGGTATTAAAATGGTAACCTAAATAGAGGTAACGTATTTCTTTTACCTATGGTTACCCAGATAGCGGTAACCTTAATCGTAGAGGTAACCGAAATTCTTCAATACCTGTACCGTAATTTATAAAGGTTTTCGGTCCCTGATTTTTATTAAACCAATAATTTAAAGATGTTTTAAAATATGGGTTATGTGATACCTCAAATAAATGTGTTTTTTTATAATATCTCTTGATATAATATTATTACTTTACTTTTAAAACGTGTACCGTATTTCTCCAAATGATTTAAACATTAAAATATTGATGGTTAAGTTCAAAATCGAATGAGATTTAACAGTTTGTTAACTTGATGTGCTGGCGACTTTACTTACTGTGAAGAAAAAATTATTTGATATTATAATTATTGATTTATATTCTCTCTCGTCATTATATTATTTAGATTATTAGATATTTTGATTTAAGATTTTCATATGTAATTTAGGAACTATAGAACTACAGCAGCTTTTTCATGCTGAATGATATAATTTAATCGTTGCAAAAGTTTTTTTAGGACATTACTTTTCAATAAATAGATACAGTCAGGGAGATTAATTGCTAAGCAGATTGTACCATTACGAATATTTGACATGTTATATATGTATGTTTCATATAATTATGTCAGTCAAAGAACGACAGTTTCATTTGAATACACGGATTAGTGTTGATAGCCAATTTGGTAATCAATCATTTTCCCTGCCCTTACATTTGGAAAGTACTTATTTCTCTAGAAACTATCCATTGGTGCAAATCTATAACGTAACATAAGAGATTTATTAACAATCGGTACGAGTACTACAAACTATTGGAATGAAAAACCACTACTTTACCGACTACGGCGAAGTCAAAATGAGTGTTGTGTTTCACGCAAACGTGTCCCAGTACAAAACGTATATTTTTTTAAATAATAATTTCAGCATATAAACTTCTACTAGGTACTTATTATATAAGCAACTACGGCTGATACTAAATAACTTTTGCAAAATAAAAATCAAAAACCTAAAAAATGCAAGTCCTTATTTAAATCACTTTTTAAATTCAGTCTAAGGATTTATAAGTCAATTTTGGAGTCCATATTATTAATTTGAATAACATATTTTTATGAAACATCACATTAAATTCTTTACGAAAAATAATTATAAATTCTAAATCAAACTATTTCATTATCCCTTTTGACGAGCAGTCATGCATGACCATGAAAATGAAATTATTCATTATTTAATAATATTATTAAAGTTACACTTTTGCATCTTTTAAAAACGAATCAAACGGAGGAAACATCCTGAATAAGTATTAATATTAGATTCTGCTAAACTATAAATATTTGTAAAACGATTTTATTCATTGGTATTCCAAATAAAATCTTCAATAGATTAATAATCTTAAAAATTTGTGCTTTGATGGACATAAAATACATAGTATAATAAAAATTCTAAAACGGCTAACTACCTTAGGTCTAGTCATATTGCTTAACATTGACTCACATTACATTTGACACTGTATCCTCTCGAATCGCACACATACATTACTTACCAAGTAACTAGTAAAGATATAAAACAAGTTACATCTCTGCCTAACCCTTTTGGATGTACAGGCGTGACGTGACGTTATGTTATTTCATACATAAGCTATGATCATTTTACTTCTTCGAACTTGCCGAATGCCAGTGTCATTTTTGACAGCTGTCAATCTTGACATTCGATCTGTAGCGCACTTTGTTAAATATTCACTCTGATCATGGGATTGTGTGCAATACCATAAAAATATGAAAATTAATAAGTGAATATATACGTCAATATCTTAGAAATCCCTGTTATCATCATTGACACAATGTATATACCTACATATACATGGTGTTCATTCATACTTTACCAACTATCACGATAACTAATTAGGAAAAAAAAATTGGTAGGTACCAACTCACTAAAATTTGGACTTAATACATTACAATAGGTACATGCTTACTTAAAAGTTAATTAAGTTAAGAGAAGTATAACTATATATATTGCTTTTAAAAAAACAAAATATCATTACCGAAATATTTATTTATAGCTCAGTTTATAACGATATAAAATTACGTCAGTGTAATTATTTATCTTTATAATAAATAGACACTAAGAAAATTCATAAGAGATAACACGTAAGTAACAGGCTCTTATATTATACTAAATAAATTAAAACTTACTTAGACTTAATTAAAGGAACTTAGGAAAATACTAAATCGTTAGATTCGCCCTACCACGTCAAAAGATAGAAGTTTTGACACACACAATGACGCAGTGACTTGACTTGATTGTCATGAAAACGCAATTTAATAATGTGTGACTCACTCTTCTAAGTACGGTGAGAGTAAATGTAGCGATTTGAATCATTCGACTTAGGGCGTTTGTGCTCTAAACCTGTTAACTTTACTCCAAACCCTAAAATCTAAATTACGACACTAAATAATTTATTTAGCATAACATAAAGAGCGTCATAGTTCACACCGTTTACAATATCGTGTTTATTATCTAATAACTATACACGGTGAATTTTAATCACTGTTAACCTTTTAGGGCGTGGTAGTACTCATGATTGTGAGAAACTTTCACTATGAGACCAACTCTGAAATATCAAAAAAATATCAGCTGTTTCATACAAAAATACAATATTTACCAGATAAAAATGTATGAAATAGATGTATTTTTTTTTTATATTTCGTAAAGTTTTTATGATCATAAGTATTTTACCTCCTGAAAGGTTAACAGTGTATAAAAAATCACCGTGTAAATTGTGACAAGGAATATCGTCTTAGTTACAAACTTTAGGAACAACAAATGAAAACTGTTTTGTCCGTTTTCACTAACACTGAAAACCGTGAACCGGTGACCAGGGCCTCAAGTCTACTATTACAATAGTGTCAGAATGGTCGATCATTGATTTCATAATTGTTGATTTTGACAAGTTTGATAATCTACTATTATAATGGCGTCATTATGACTTTCCAATGGTCGGCCACTGACACTACATTGGAAGAAATTGCATATATTGGTAATCTCGTACATAATGACAAATGAATGACATTTCTACTAATGGGTTTTATAATAATGGCAATACGACAGTGCCATTATAATAACACAACTATATTACGAGAACATTGACCGCCCAATGATCGACCATTATGAATGTACCAGATTACGAACTTTTAGCAAAATGACAACGGCATGACAATGGGATCGTGTTGGAATGTCTGAATTTATAAAAATAGCAGACTTGGGCCCCTGAATGAATGCCGTAATAAAAGCGTGCTGTTTGATTTTCAAAGCTCAATTCAGCGCCGAGAGTTGTAAATTCAACAGCGCGTCACCTATAGAAGTATATAATAGGGTATACAGTGTTAGTCAAAATAGGCATTAGTCTAATAACCTATTTTATGGGACTGCCCTTAGGTAGTTAAGACTTAGTTACTACAGCAAGGCTACGGGTCTAGGTATTATCTATAATATAGTACAAAACTAATGTCTGACCTCAACAACAATCACTTAGCGCTAAAGGATTCTTTAAGTTGATATTCCATAAAATTCACTTCGTACGTCACTCAACTAACTTCAACTTTGTGCAGGTATTCAAAATTGAATCATTTTTTTGTGTCCATACATTGACGCTCCACCCTATTGTACAAGGATCTTTTGACGCGTGGCCAAAATTTGAACTAATGCCGCCCTCTTTTTTCAATACAATGGGAATATGTATGTGATTTTATTTTTTCACTGTATCAGTAAAATACAGTAATATAAGCCCAAGAAAAGTATTAAAAGTTAAATTCAACTACTCTTGTTGCTCAAAAAAGTTATGAGTATCCGTACGTTTCTGGCGTGGACATGAAACTGCATTGTTTACATCTGTAATTTAGCCCCAAATTATTATTTTTTTTGTTTTTATTCAAGCAGAAATCGTCACTTCCAGTATTGTCAAAGAACGGAACACAACATAAAAAAAAATGATTTTTTTTTTTATCTTGCTTTTTTCTTGACTCCTACACATAATGGATAAGTTTTGAATTACGTGCATTCCCTATTTTACGAAACAGTTTCACAAAAATGTTTACCAACAAAGCCCCCGATCAAAATGATTCATGCGCCAAAAGATTTTTGGGGCAATTTGGGTTTTTTTTTTTACATAGTCAAAGAGTGACACTCAAGGATAGTCTTGAGTGTCACTCTTTGACTCTTTGTAACTAAGTTTCAAATAGAAGGTTGTATACATATAGCCATATTATATGTTCATCTGTATGCTTTTTTTATTTTATTACTAAGAATCCTTTTGCGATAGGCTCTTGTTTTTAAGATCGACCATTATTATCTCTAAGCAAAATCTAGGGACACCATTGTGGCAGTATTAAAGGCATTGGGGACTTTTTATGAAAATGTGAAAATATTAATTAATTTCCATACATTCGTAAAAGATTTTCGTGGTCAACACGTATTGATTAAGAATAAGGTAATTGATTTAAAATTAAAATAATTATTATTTGTTATTAATTATCTAAAGGTTAGTAAATTGATAAGCGTAATTCAGTAGTCGATTGTGCAATAGTAAAGATATTTTCAGTAAAAAATAAATTCACTCCAAAAATATCGGGTACTCTTATGTCTATTTACAATTCGCATTTCTTTTTCAAAGTTGGGAACGCTTCCATCGTCGCACCTGAGAAAAAAGGACAAAATTAATAAATAAAATTATTATATATCTCAAATCATCCATACAACAAGCCCTTTCATTTGATATGTCTCACGTTACAGTTCATATGACGTACGGTGCCGAAACGTGGACACTAACAGTCGGGCTGGTCCACAAATTCAAAGTCACTCAGCGTGCTATGGAGCGGGCTATGCTCGGAGTTTCTCTGAAGGATAAGATCAGGAATGAAGTTATCCGGAAGAGAACCGGAGTTACCGACATAGCCTGCAGAGTAAGCAAGCTGAAGTGGCAGTGGGCTGGCCATGTTTGTCGAAGGACCGATTGCCGGTGGAGCAGACGAGTCCTGGAGTGGAAACCGCGTATCGGCAAGCGTAGTGTGGGGCGCCCCCCAGCTAGATGGATCGACGACCTTAAAAAGGTGGCTGGGACACCCTGTCCTCCGCTTTCCGCATCCAGTCTGAACTGGATGCGGAATGCGGAGGACAGGGTGTTGTGGCGCAGCCTGGGAGAGGCATATGTCCAGCAGTGGACTGCTATAGGCTGAGTTGATTGATTGACGTTACACTTTGCCATATTCAAAATTCGTTTATTTACGTTACACTTCCGGGTTTGGGTCACAGAAATTCATGTGTACCAAATTTCAACTTAATCGTTCCAGTAAACTCGGAGCAAATTGGCTGTGACAGACGGCCAGACAGACACACGAGTGATCCTATAAGGTTTCCGTTTTTCAATCGGCTTAATATAAACTAGGATATATTTCCTATATAATAAGGGACCATAATATCAAGGAAATAGACACCATTAACCTGTCAATCAATACCTATCATGTTATTTTACGTTTGGAGGAGTATCGTAGGTAGGTAGGTAGGTATAAATAATACTCGGACTCCAGACTGTATGAATATTGAATCCCTTTATTTTTTTTTTTTTTTTTTTGTATATGGCATCTCGCAGTTGACCTTGAGAGGCCGTGACTGCTTAACCGGTCTTTCCTGTGGGTGCCCTAAGGTATTAGCTTAAAGCCTCCAGCCAGGAGCGTAATTAAAGTATTAAAAACTAAACGACAGCGCTCTAAGGGCACCCCCTGTGGGGTACGAACCTCGGCTTAGGGCGTCGTTGGGGAAAAACAAAGCAAATTGGGGACGGGCTGGATCAAAAGTTTAAATTCATGATTATTAACGGGGATTACTATTAAATGCTACGGCTCACTCAGCCTCGGGGCTGGCGGTTCGACGTGCAAGGGACGGGGGGAACAATTTATTCTTGATCTTCGCGTGGTACCTCGGCGGCGAGGACGGAATGACGGTTTGTGTTTGTGCACTGTACTTGTGGCCCTATTGCTTTCCTGAAGGAGAGTAATGGGGTCATCCGGGTCTAAGAGAGTATGCCTAGGTCGGCGAGTCTTACTGATTTGAGATGGCCTATAGCTAGCTGCCTGCACAACCAAGGGGTTGCGATGTCTATCTGCGGACTCGAAGAACCGCTTTGTCGCGCGTTTCAAAAACTGCTTGATGGTGGGGATTCTAAGATCTACGTGTAGGGTTTCGTTCCGAACGAACCATGGAGCGTCCGTAATTTTACGGAGAAATCGGTTTTGAAGTGCCTGCATTCTGTGAATGAGATGGGGACGGGCGTGTGCGAAAGCGGCACACGCGTACGTCATAATCGGCCGGATGCACGCTGTGTAAATACGCAATTTGCCCTTAAGGGACAACTTGCTGCGTGAGTTTAGAACGCAATGAAGCCTACCGAGAGCGAAAGCAGCGCGCGAACGCACTTGCTTTATGTGCTCAGCGAACGAAATGTGGTGATCTAAGATCACACCGAGATATTTGGCTCGCTTCTCCCAAGGGATAGGCTTGCCGAACATCTTGATCTGTCGTGGTAGGTCCGGTCTACGCCGGGGCCTAGAAAAGAGGACCGCTTGGCTCTTATCAGGATTGACCTCGATCCTCCACTTCCTGAACCAGTCACCGAGTCTGTTGACTTCGGTCTGTAGGATGCGGGAGATCTGGTCTTGACTGCGGCCGGTGTAGTAGATGGCCGTGTCGTCTGCGAACAGAGCTAACTGCGCCTTTCTACTTTTCGGGATGTCACTGGAGAACAGCGTAAAAATGAGCGGAGCCAGCACAGACCCCTGAGGGACGCCTGCGCGGATCGGATGAGGGGAAGAGAGCGCACCCTCGATGCGATAGCGGAAGGTGCGGTTCAACAAATAGTCCCGTAAGATGAGCACGAGACGATCTGGCACACCGAATTTGTATAGCTTATACAATAAGCCGTTGTGCCAGACTTTGTCGAACGCTTTCGCGATATCGAAGAACACAGCACCCGTCATGAACCCGCGCTGGAAACCGGCGCTTATGTGTTCTATGATACGGTGGACCTGTTGTACGCAAGAATGTTGGGTTCTAAAACCGAACTGTTCGTTGGGGATGAGCCCCTTCGTCTCGGCGTAGTCTCTGAGACGCTTATAAATAAGCCTCTCATAGACCTTGCCGAAAACGTCGAGCAAACTGATGGGACGGTAACTGGAAGGCTCGGTCTTAGGCTTGCCGGGCTTCGGGATACCGATGACGGTGGCATTTTTCCACGATTGTGGAAAAATGTTGTTACTAAGAGCACCATTGAAGATGGTGGTCATTAGCATGATCAGGTGAGCCGGGAACAACTGGACCACCCTATTGGTGATACCGTCTGATCCAGGGGCTTTACGGGGTTTCAGACCCTTGATTATATCGTGAACCTCGTCCGGGGAGACGGGGTCTAGAGGACAATCAGGGTCTTCGACCGGAGGGAGAGAGGCTCTACGTTCGACTTCGGCATCCACCTCGGCGAGGTGAGCCTGGTCTACTGGTTGAGAGCTGGGCGAGCACTGGGTCTCGAGGCTGTCAGCTAGGCATTCAGCCCTGTCGATGTCGTCGAATGCTATCGTCCTGTCGGGTCGTGTCAGGGGAGGCATAGAGACTACTTGCTGGGACTTGAGTTTCCTCTGAAGTTCCCAGAATGCCAGATGAGTGGGCTCTAGCTCGCTCAACATCTTGTCCCAGTTACCGTCACGCAGCTCGGCCATGCGTGTCCTTACAGATCTCTGCAAATAGCGCATGTGAGCTTTGTTGGCGTCACAGGGGAAGACGTCGTAGGCACGAGTAGCCGCGTTCTTCTCAGTCAGCAGTTCACGCACATCGTCCGGCAGCCTCAAGCGATGTTCGTCCATCGCCGGAGCTTGCCTTGAACAATCGTTCAGGACCGATTGTACGTGTTCCGTGAGTGAGCCGATCGCGGCCGTCGTGTCAGCGATTGAGGTAAACTGATCTGGTATAGAGTCTAGTAGAGGCGAAGTGGTGGATTTCAAGCGATCGCTTACTTTCCTCCAGTCCGTGACTACTTTGCTACGAGAGGGTTCGTCCGGGTCAGGGAGTCCGTCGCGAGGGACCAGTCTCATGACGACTGGTCGGTGGTCGGAAGTCAGTTCGTCCATCGCCTCTATCGAATCCAACCGGAGGTTGATATTCTTTAGGAGCGCTATGTCCAATACGTCAGGGGTATGGTTGGGGTCGTGGGGGTAGTGGGTGGGCGTCATCGGGGCGATGACGTCAAAGTTTAGGACGGGGCAGAGGTCAAACAAGTGTCTGCCTCGGAACGTGGTACTGGTACTATTCCAGGCCGGGTGTTTGGCGTTGAGGTCACCCGCTATGATAACGGATTCGCTCAGGCCAAAAAGAATTGAAAGATCGTCAGAGAGCAGTTTGAGACCGTCTGCTGACGAGGTCGCGGTGGGCGGCATGTAAGCCGAAACTATCGTAATCGGTCTATGACCTGACATGCCTAGTCTACATGCAGACACTTCAAGACACGAGAGAGTTGGAGGGTCGAGAGGAATACAGTATAGAGGGGTTCTATAATAGATCAAGGTGCCGCCCTTGTGGCATCGAGACCTGTCATTGCGAACCATGCGATAGTTCGCAATTGACGGGTTTCGATGGCTCGGCTTGAGGAAGGTTTCCTGTACTAGGAGAATATCTAACTTGTGGACGCGGAGGAACTCGGCGACTTCGTCGCGTTGTCCCCTAATGCCGTTGGCATTGAAAAAGCCTAACTTGAGGGATCTGAGTTTAGTTCTTGCGGGGGCCGTATTATACATATTAGGGCCGTTTCGCGAAGGTGTTGAGGACTTGCGTAATTTCCGGGTACGCATTGAATATGCTCTGGATCTGATATAGATTGCCAGAGGATTGAGCCTTGACTAATTCCCCGGCCATTTGAATGGCGCGAGGAGACATGAACACGTTGAATGTGCTCGTGATCACATTAAACGCGTCTAGTGCGTTAGCGACGGCGCCAACTGAAGAAGTCGCGGGTTTAGGAGGCGCGCGAGTGGTGGCGACGGGAGCGGCGACGGGAGCGGCTTTAGGAGCTGGCTCAGGTACACGGGGTGCGAGAGGCGCGCGGGGCGCGGCGGGCGCTGGAGCCGCGCGGGGTGCGAGAGGCGCGCGAGCCGCGGGAAGCGCGGTATTAGCGGCGGGTGCCAGTTGAGCACGTTGAGCGCGAATATTGGGGTCCATCATCAGAGGTTGAGGATGGAGAGGAGGGGCCATATATTGGCCGAAGGCAGGGAAGGCCTGCTGGTGGTTAAAATAATTCCACGGACTGGACCTTTGAGGGCTCAGACGCTGCGGAGGTTGAGACAGGGTAGCGGGGTACCCGGGGTGCTCTCGTTGCTGCCTCGCGTCGAAACGCTTGGTCAGCTTCGAGGAAGATGACTTCGGGGCTTTAGGACAGCCACGGTAATTGGCTGGGTGACCCTGTTGGCCGCATAGGACGCAGCTGGGAGGCTCGGTGCAGAGGGCACGGTCCTTTGGACGGGTGCACTCAGAAGTGCCGTGCTCGCCCAGGCACTTGACGCACCTGGGTTTCGCAAAGCAGTTCTTTTGCGCGTGTCCGTATAGCTGGCATCTGTGGCATTGGCCTATGATGCTTGATTTGTGGGGCTTCTGGACGTCGAAGCCCTTAAGGTAGCATATCGAGCTAACCTTGAAGATTGGGTGATGCCCTTCAGTTTGTGGGCACACGACAAGAACCATGTCGTATGCGGATCCACCTCTGGATCGGTGCATCCTGTGCACTTCGAGGACAGGGATCCCCTGTCTCTCTAGGTCTGCCTTTATGTCGTCCGTGGCGATCTCACTGGGGATCCTACGGATCACCACGCGTATCTGACGATTCTCGGGGAGGGTGTACGAGTGGAATGAGATTCCTCTCGCCCGAAGAAGTTTTGTAAGTTCCCTGTAATCGTTCGACGTAGGAACGGAAACTTTGATGCCCGGTTGTGTGCTGATGGCACTGGTGAAGTTGATCCTAAGATCACTGCACCTTTGTGAAACTTCCGTCCACCTGCCCTTATCTTGAATGATAATGGGTGGGGGACGGGATGCCTTCTTGGAGGCAGAAGGAGTCTTGGCGGACGCGGTCGCAGTACCGGAAGTGGTAGCTTGCGACTGCGCGGACGGAGCCGGGGTAGGGGCCCTAGTGGCGACTACCGCGGGGGTAGAGGGAGCGGAGGTCGAGGGAGCCTCGATCGCAACCATTTTAGCAGGTTGCGAAGACCTGCTCTTGTTCTTCTTCCTCTTGCCAGGGCCTGAGGTGATGCCCCCTTCCTCTGGTCCAGAGGAGGAAGAACAAGAACCTGACTCCGCATCCGAGGAGTCTGAGTTCGCCGCCGCCGCGTTATTGTCCGCGGGGGCGGTGGTGTCCATCGACACTATCGGACTTTCCGAACGACTCTGTGAGTCAGAGTCGTCTGAGTTTGAAGCGAGCGCATCGCTGAATTTTGAGAGGCTCGCTGATGGCGTAGCCCTCAACCCACTGATCTGGGAAGCGTACTTCCTGAGGAAGTCTTGGTCCTTGAGGAGGACCTCTCTGACGAACGTCAGTAAGAGGTCGTCCTCCATTCTACCGAGAGGGGGGATCCTATCGGAGGAATTTTGGAGCCGGACTCCACTACAAGAAAATGAAGCCTATCGTGGCCCTACGCCTAACTCCCCGGGTGGATTGGCCCGGGGATGAGTTTCGCTCTCTGTCGGGTGTAGACAGGGAGGATGAGTACCTGTGGTGAGCCCTGAGCTTGTGATCCCGTTGCCAATCTTATTGTGCAAGGGGGCCCTATTTGGTCTAGCGCGAAGGGTGTAGACACACCCTAAAGACACTAGGTGAGTCGCTGTGGGAGGAAAACTGTCACCAGAGCCGACTAGGAGATCCCCCAAGGCCGGTTAACTCTGGGACCCGTCCAAATTATTGCCTCTCCCTGAGGGGGTTCGGCGGGTGCGCTTGGGTCAGCACCCCACTCGGTTTCGTTGGCACCGTAAGGTATCCACCGAGGACCACGAAACTGTGGTTTTACCCAGAAGGGGCCTAATGAATTTAATAACGTTTTCCTGTTATAGAAACACCTGTCTTGAAAAAGACAATTTTTGTGATCCAGGTCTTTCGATTGGATTGATTAATAAATTAATCGACCCAATCAATCGACGATCGGATGTAGTCGGGGCGACTACGAGAGCGTTACGCAAGCGTAACAATACCGGGCACGAGAGAGCGGCAGGAGGGCGGGAGCACACCGATAGCAGCACACAACACGACCGTCCGCAGCGAGATCCGAACGCAGTATGATCCCTTTATTTAAAATGTTCCTACTTAAATACTATTTACTATCATTAGTTAAACAGTGTAACTACTGTATATTTAGGTAGCTTTGACCAATCAGATCACAGCACACTGTTGTCCGCTTGTTCCGCACGGTGTCGCTGCAGACGCGCGCTGACGCTCGTCGCCGCGCGGGACACCGCGGTTATAAATATGGGTGATGCACGTTGTGCGGCATTCCTAGTGACGGCGGCAGCCAGTGAAGATGTGTGTTGTGCTCCTGCGCGCGGCTGATGATTGGGCGAAGACCGACAGCGTCATGTGGCGTCGGCAGTTCCTGTACTGCTGGACTTCTTCTTTAGCAGAAAGAGTTCTTTTCAGAACTGTTTGTGTCTGTGTTTCTTGTGCAGATCGTCAAAACGTGCCATGATAAAAGTTCTTTTGAGAACTGTTGTTTTCCATGTTTCTTGGAACAGATAGTCAAAACGTGGTAGCTACAGTACTCCCCTTCAAGCGAAGCGTACCGGTAGCTTGATGACACGGCCCGTGCGTGTTGTCTTGATGACGGCAGGCTGTGACGTAAAGTTGGCCGTAGGTACTTGTTTTTGCTGCATGGTAATGGTTGGAGTGGTACAGCTTTTGGTTCGCTCGGTAATGGTAATGGTACGGTTCCTTGGGGTGGTAATGTTGTTTGATGGTAAGGTACTGGTTTGTTCTGTGACGACATATGCAGGCTTCAGTCGATCGATGGATATGTTAGCTTGCCGATTTGGTAGCTGAATGGAATATACCTTTTCTGTTCGGCTTATAACTCGATAGGGGCCTTCGTATGGAGTCTGAAGTGGTTTCTTAACTGCGTCTGTTCTGACAAATACATGACTGCACTTGAGTAGCTCGTCATGCACGAACATGCGTTTATTATTGCTGTGATGCTCTGTGACGGCTTGCGGCTTATTTGCTTGAATAATATCACGCAGTTTTGCAACGTAAGTATAATCCATTTCCGGTGTGAGGGTACTTGCAGTAAAAAATTCGCCGGGTAGACGTAAGTTGTAACCATAGGTAAGTTCTGCGGCGCTCACACCGGTGTCGGTGCGAAGCGCGGCTCGTAGTCCAAGTAGCACGGTAGGTAACTCGTCGATCCATTTACTTGAGTCGGAGATTTTGGTGCGTAATGCAGTTTTGAGAGAACGGTGCCACCGTTCGACGATACCATTGCTTTGAGGATGATATGGTGTCGTGCGATTTTTTTTGATTCCCATTTGCTTCATTAGGTTTTGAAATAGATGGCTTTCGAATTGGCGACCTTGGTCGCTCGTTAGTGTAGTCGGGCATCCAAATCTTGCTATCCAATGTTGATAGACAATATCGGCTATTCGAACAGCTGATATTTCGTCGGTAGGTATTGCTTCGGGCCACTTCGTTAATCGGTCGATCATTGTTACTAAGTAACGGTAACCTTGAGCTGTTGTAGGTAGCGGTCCGACGATGTCGACGTGTAAATGGTGAAAACGTTCGCTTGGCGGGAAGGATGAGATGTTCGAGAACGTGTGTCGTTGTATCTTGCTTTTCTGGCAATTAATACAAGTTCGAGTCCAACGGCTGATGTCTGCGTTCATTGTTGGCCAGAAGTATTTTTGAGTCGTAAGTTTGCGAGTCGTGCGCGTGCCGGGATGACTGACATTGTGCACGCTGTCAAAAACTTCTCGTCTGTATTTCTCTGGTATGTACGGACGTACAGATTGTGTAGATGTTTCGCAGAATAACTCGACGTCGGTGTTTGGTATCTTATCTTCTTGAGAGTGATGTTAGGTTGTGATAATAATTGTTTGATGTTGCTGTCCTTGTCTTGCGCGCTGGATATGTCGTTGTAGTTAAGCGCTGATGGGCACGAAACTGTTTCTATGCGGCTGAGTGTGTCGGCGACGATGTTTTGTTTACCGCTCACGTGCCTTATGTCGGTAGTGAATTCGCTGATAAACAAAAGTTGTCTCGTTCGCCTCGGTGTTTCTGAGTTTACGTTAGTCTTCGTCATTACGAATGTAAGCGGCTTGTGATCGGTGAATATGGTGAGATGACGTCCTTCGAATGTTTTCCGGAAATGTTTGACTGCCATGTAGATTGCGAGTAGTTCGCGATCAAAAGTAGAATACTTTTTTTGTGCGTCTGTGAATTTCTTGGAATAATATCCGAGCGGTTGCCATGAGTCATTTATGTATTGTTGTAATACGGCGCCAGCTGATTTGTCGGATGCGTCACAGAATAAGGCAAGTGTTGCATGGTGCGATGGGTGAGCGAGGAGAGCTGCGTTTATGATGCTAGCTTTACATTGCTCGAATGCTTGAGTTGCTTCTTCGGTCCACGTGATCGGACTTTTATCCCTCTTTTTGACATTATGTAAGTATGAATTCAATGGCGCTTGAAGTGATGCGGCGTTAGGTATGTGATCGCGATAGAAATTTATCATGCCGAGAAATCTTCTTAAATCTTCTATTGTATTCGGCTGGTCATAGTTGTTGATAGCTTGGATTTTATGCTCCGGGGGTTTGATACCTTCTGTTGATACGGTGTATCCTAGGAACTGAACATGTGGTTGTCCTAGATTGCATTTGGCGGGGTTGATAGTGATGCCATTATCTTCTATTCGCTTTAGTACGATGTGAAGGTGTTCTCGGTGTTGTGCTTCGTTTTCTGATGCCAATAATAAATCATCGATGAACGGGAAAACGAAATCCAATCCTCGTAGTACTTCGTGGATGTACCGTTGAAACGTTTGTCCCGCGTTTTTCAAACCAGGGCACATACGTGGAAATTCAAATAATCCCATTGCAGTTATGATTGCTGTCTTCTCAATGTCTTCTTCTCTTACGCTCAGTTGTTGGTATGCACGGTTGAGGTCTATTGTGGAGAAGATAGTTTTTCCGGATAGATGATGAGTAAAATCTTTGATGCGTGGAACGGGGTAACGATCGGGTATGGTGATGGAGTTTAGTCGGCGATAATCACCACATACTCTAATATCGCCATTCTTCTTCGGTACGATATGTAAAGGTGATGCCCACGGGCTTTTATTGGGTCTGCATAATCCTTGCTCGATCATGTTTTCGAATTCCTTCTTGACTGTTTCGAAGCGATGTGGTGGGATTGGTCGGGCGCGGCTATGTATCGGTTGGCCTTGTGTTTCGATGTAATGTTTCACGTTGATATTGGAGTTCAATTTCATCGATGTTAATCTTGTTATGCCGGGATATTGTGCTAGTATGTCGTGGTATG
The DNA here is from genome assembly GCA_963921375.1 of Tiliacea citrago. NCBI lineage: Eukaryota > Metazoa > Arthropoda > Insecta > Lepidoptera > Noctuidae > Tiliacea > Tiliacea citrago. Next base: position 20,305,162 of record OY992797.1, on the reverse strand, counting down.
ATTGCGACATGTCGATACTGCGTACGGTAGGCATATTTGATACTCGTACCGGAGCGTTTACCTTTAAGCTCGTTACACCGTCGATTAGTCTTCTGTTTTTCAAATCGACGATGAGTTGATGATGCTTGGGGAAGTCGGCGCCTAGTATTGGTTTCGAAACGTCAGCTACGATGAATTTCCATTTGTAAGGGCGTCGAAGATTGAAATCGAGTGACAATGTTTTCTCGCCATACGTAGCTATAGTAGTGTTGTTCGCTGCGTATAGTTGAAATGATGGCGGCGTCGCTACTTGTCCCTTTCTTTTCGGTAGCACGGATATGTTGGCTCCAGTGTCGACTAAAAATGATAGTTTCGAGTTCCTATCGGTGATATATAGGCGGTGTGATTTGTCTTGAACGCCGGTGTCCGCCTCTGCCAACGTCCTGTCTAGTTTTCCGCATTTTGCTTCTTGAATGAGCAAGGCGATGTGCAGCGTCGAGCTTGCTCTTTGAAGCGTCGGTGATAATAGCAGAATGGTGATGGTGATGCTGATCGATTGCGTGATCGTGATGTGTGACGGTGACGAGATGGGTAGCGGTTGCGACGATGGTTGTCATACTGTGGCCTTGATTTAAGCTCAGCTATTTCCAGTGACAGTTTTCTTATCTCGTTTATGAGATACTGTGTATCTGCTTGCGGTGCGGATGGTGGTGTTGGTGCTGGTGATTGCACGGCTGCGACTTCTGTTGATGCAGTCTGCTCCATCATTTTGTCGGCGAGCAGCGCAAGTTCTTCGAGTGCCGTCTTCGTGCTGAATGATTCGCTGACTGCGAGTACTGAGCGGACGTGTGATGGAAGGTGGTTAGTCCACATAAGACGCAGCGTGGAGTCGGGAACTTTGTCTCTGGCAAGGTTTCGCATGCGGCGGAGTAACTGGGTTGGCTTCTGATCGCCGAGTTCCATCTCTGATAGCAGTTTTTGGAACTGGCGGCTGTCTGATTCTTCGTATGCGGATATGAGCCTCGCTTTGATGGCTTTGTACTGGTCCGTCTCTGGTGGATTGTACAGTAGATCCACAATCTGTTCGATATGTTGTTTCTCCAGCTGTGCTATGAACATCTGGGCCAGCTGTGATTGACCTTTCTTGAGATCGCTGGTTGCGGCTTCGAAGCTAATAAACCAGAGTCGTGGTCGATCGCGCCAGAATGGTGGAATACGCATGGTGAGAGATATGCCGGCAGCTTCAGCCTTCGTGACGGTATCGGATGTCGATGGGCTTGACTGTTCTTCCGTTGGGGAGGGTTTCGGCATCATGAAACGGGATGAGTCTTCGGCGGTTGCACACTTTTCTTCAGGACAGGTGTGTTTTGTTCGGGGTCACCACTTTGGAGGAGTATCGTAGGTAGGTAGGTAGGTATAAATAATACTCGGACTCCAGACTGTATGAATATTGAATCCCTTTATTTAAAATTTTCCTACTTAAATACTATTTACTATCATTAGTTAAACAGTGTAACTACTGTATATTTAGGTAGCTTTGACCAATCAGATCACAGCACACTGTTGTCCGCTTGTTCCGCACGGTGTCGCTGCAGACGCGCGCTGACGCTCGTCGCCGCGCGGGACACCGCGGTTATAAATATGGGTGATGCACGTTGTGCGGCATTCCTAGTGACGGCGGCAGCCAGTGAAGATGTGTGTTGTGCTCCTACGCGCGGCTGATGATTGGGCGAAGACCGACAGCGTCATGTGGCGTCGGCAGTTCCTGTACTGCTGGACTTCTTCTTTAGCAGAAAGAGTTATTTTCAGAACTGTTTGTGTCTGTGTTTCTTGTGCAGATCGTCAAAACGTGCCATGATAAAAGTTCTTTTGAGAACTGTTGTTTTCCATGTTTCTTGGAACAGAGAGTCAAAACGTGGTAGCTACATACGTAATAGAGCAAAATGTAAATTCCCTAAGGGTTGTGATTCGGAGAACTGTTATTGCGAACAAAACAAAGCTCACTGATACATTGGAATACACATCATAATTCATTCTAGGAATTCTGGCAACAACGGTTCAAAGTAAAAACCAGGTGCTTGTCGGACCACGGACCATGAAGGGTTTCGTAGTTGGGATGAATTTATCCCTAAAACAAACTTAATATGAACATGTTCTCCCATACATCGATAAACGTCACAGTCAATTCTCGACTGCAAATGTAAGTTTGTCATCGTAAACAATTTTATTTTTATATGATATAAGAAAGAAAGAAAAAAGAAAAGAAAGAAAATACGTTTATTTGCGGTAAACATGACGCAAAAAAGAACATAAACACAAAAATAAGAAAAGGTTGAGGGAAACATGCGTCACATCCACGCAAAACGGCTATCACTCAGCACTATGCTGCGACCCTATAGAAGACAGAGCCCCAGCGCTGGTTTTCAGCGACAGCCGGCGCCGACGTATTGACATCGTCCGGTGCAGCAAACAATTAATAGGAAGAATGATTTTCGGATTTTTTCCTTTACCTGTGCTATGAGACCTTGCTTCTTACCAAATTTCATGGTTCTAAGTTAACGGGAAGTACCCTATAGGCTTTTATTTATTTGCGAGTATCAAAATAAATCGTATAAACGCCCGCATCTTTTTATTTCGTTGACTTAGAAGCTTAATTATTTATGAGCTCCAAGGGACCGTAGACCTACGTATTTGATATTAATTTCAATTTGTTACCTCCATGCGTTCCTGAGAAAAAGGGTTTTGACAGATAGACAGGCTGACAGACGGACGGACGGACGGAAAACGAAATGTTCCTATAAGGGTTCCGTTTTTTCTTATTGAGGTACGGAAACCTAAAAATAATAAAATTGTAGCGGAAAATATTTATGTCAATGTAATAAAAGGCTGATATGAAAAAAGGTCGCGCAAGATTTGCATAATGTCAAAACATTTTGACATTTAACCTTGTTATTATTTACTTCAGATGTAAACAGATGGAGGCCCTAATAACTTAACAAAGAACCTAGTACAAGAAAATGCCCGATAGGAATTACGAGATTGGGAGAAAAAGGTTTAGTATGGCAGTTACAAGGGATCGAAGCACCTATTTTGGCGACGCCCCAAAATTAACAAAAAGAAATGCTCACCCGTGACATCAACTGTTAGAATTGACTTTGCGTCGGCGTCCCGTCAAATGACTCCTCGTTGATTAGCCTCAGTTTCACCGACTCCCTTCTAAGGTTATAGCTTGTTGAAATATGACAATGTTTCACGTCTACATTCAGTAAATCTTCATTCAACTCCACACCGCTTTTTTCTACGTCCGCGGCTGCGCTAGGCTTCCTTTTATGTCTGAAAGACGTCGCCCTCTGAGAACTGGAGCCCAAGTAACTATCAGTTGTCGTATTGCCATTGAAAGTCTTCTCAGAAGGACCAACTCCCAACTGATCTAATGGAATGTTACCCCTCAAGTTTGCAGAGGAATCGATACAAGGAATAAGTTGCTTGAACTCTTTACGAAAATTCTCATTCATCCATGCATAAATGAAAGGATTGTAGCACGTTGAGGACATCGCTATAACGTGCCCCATAAAGAACACCAAGTAGTAATACTTCAAGTGTATTGCGTACATGTAGTAGTCATTGCATAAGTTTATAATATTCAGAGGTAACCACGACAATCCGAATATCGTGACCATAGCTATCAACATCTGGTTCGTTCGTCGCTTTCTATTTTTATCTAGCTCCTCTTTGCGAGAATTTTTGCTGGCAGCCTTCGCTTTGGCTCTGTCATTCAATTTAAAACTGACGCACGTGTAACAGAAAGCAATCACAATAAAAGGCAGAACGAATTGCAATACAGACGTCACTGAGCCGAACACTCGCCGCAACCGTTCAGACGGCCACGTCTCTTCACAGAACCTGCCTATAACTAGATCGTAGTATGTCATAAAGATAGCGTATGGCATCGTCACGGTCACAGAGAAAGTCCAAATCATGACGATGACGATCAAACAAGTTTCAATCTTCATCCGTGGTCTGAATGGGTAAATGATTACAAAGAATCTATCGATGGCTATAGACATAAGCGTCAACGTGGATATGTATACGCTGCATCCTTGTGCGAAAGGCATTATGTGACATAAGAGGGAGCCCCAGCTCCAAGCACCGCGGAATGTGTAGAGCGGTGTGAAGGGGACGGCGAACACGCAAAGTAAGATGTCAGAGAGAGCCAAGTTGCTGATGAAGAGGTTGGTGACAGTCTGCATGGCTTTATTTCTGATAACCACGAAGCATACTAAGAGGTTGCCGAGCAGTCCAAGAACGAAAATAATGGTGTAAATGACGCAGAAGGTAGACTGGATCCATTTGTTGTCAATTATGTTCTCATATCCGCTGTGCATAGGAGGCAGACCGTCTGGCGTCAAGTTGTGAGATTTTCCCGTTATATACAGTTCCGTATAATTTACGGCAGTTCCGTTCATCGTACCGTGTTTTCCTCCGTTGTAAACTGCGGATACCAATTTATTTTGGCTTTAAAACGTCAATTTTATGGCGTCGACGCTCCAAATTTTATCTGTGTCGAGACCTGTAACAAAATAAAAGCTATGTTTAACATCTTTGTCTCAATTAACACTGAGAAGACTGTAAACAATTATAGTTTTTCCAATAATGGCCTCAAAACATTTGTTGTTTTCTTTTTAATGGTGCTAAACCTTGGAGGATTTACCAACCTTTTAAGATGTCTCTTTTAGTAAACTAATTGGGTAATTAGCTTGTTTTTATTTGTTAGTAATTTTGTTGTGTTTTTAGGTTTCCGTACCCGAAGGATGCCAATCGGAACCCTATTACTAAGCCTCCGCTGTCCGTCCGTCCGTCTGTCTGTCAGAGGAATATATCTCATAAACCGTAATAGGTAGAAATTTCAGTTGAAATTTTCACAGATTCTACATATAACATCAAATAATAAAAATATAATAAAGTTAAAAAATAAATGGGGTCCCCATACAAGAAACGTGTTTTTTTCGGAGCTTTTTGCTAAATATTGTAAGGTGGTACGAATCCCTTCGTGTCGTCCAACTCGTACTTGGCTGGTTTTTTTCATTCCGGGGCAGTGGTCCAACTGCTCTGTACAACTAGTTGGACCATGGGTCTTTACTAGGGGCGGTTGTCCAACTTTAAAAATAGTTGGACCACAGCACATTTTGAGAGTTCCGTGGTCCAATTCATTTAAAAAATAGCTTGCCAACTCTAAAAACCTTTTTTCTTTTTTTTGTTCATGGATGTACTCCGCCCTGGGGCGGGCGGAGGGGTCTGTCAGACTCTTACTGACTAAAAACCACCCCAGTGTTCCCTGCCCCTACTTGCGCCGGGGATCTTGGGATCTGTTATTACTTCCGCAATCCCTGGCTAGTGCCGGGGATGAGGTGTTAGACCCCCCCAGACTTGAGGTGGCACCGCCACCTCGGGTCCAATGTGATAGGGGGCGGCGGACGTCCCCCCCCCCGAGCCCGCCGTCCCTGGACCCATTTAGGGGGGCCGGAAGAGGGCATTGTCTGCCCTCTGCCGACGCCCAGTGCACCTGCTGCGAGCCGGGTAAGCGGACGAGATCTTTCGCTCCCTTTCCGCAGCCTCCTTCTGCGACACAACTGTTTCGCAGAAGGATACCACCGCGTCCCAGGACTCCTCGCTGCCGGCCATTGACTCGACCACGGGCGGCAGTGACAGGTCACTGCCTACTCCTGAGATGAGGACACGGCGAGGCTCCCCCCAAGCGGCACACTCTGCCAGCGTATGCCACGCAGTATGCCTCCCGGCAGTCGAGGCAGTGGTGACACCGGGCGTCCAGCTCCCTGTTTATGCGACACAGGTACTTACCAAAGCAACCATGCCCCGAGAGCACCTGCGTCACCCGAAACGACAGGGAGCCGTGCCTTCTCTCGAGCCAGGGTTCGAGCACTGGCCGGACCGCCTCGATGGTGACGAGGTAGGGCGTGAAAGCCTGTCCCGCCATTCCGCCACCAGGGCTGCGCGAAGCTGTGACCGACGCAACTCCACATGTCGCTGCATCAGCTACTCGCCCCGAGCCCAACTCCAAAAACCTAACCAAACCTAACTCCCCGTGACTTCGACCGTCTTGGGTTAGCGTTTCCGTCAGCAGGTCGACAGGGGCCCGCTGCGCGGGGCTCTTATATCTGTCTGCAGGGTTTAATGGAACTTAACCAACCGAACCTCGGGGTGCCCCAGATGTCGACCGTCTAGGGTTAGCGTTTCCGTCAGCAGGTCGACGGCGCCCCGCTGCACGCATTTTTAAATAAATGGGACCACGGAACTCTCAAAAGGTGTTGTGATCAAACTATTTTTAAAGTTGGACAACTGCCCCTAGTAAAGACCCATGGTGTTACTAGTTGGACAGAGTAGTTGGACCACTGCCCCGGACATGTTTTTTTTGCTTACTATAACAATTTATAAAAATGTTTTCAAAATTGTATACATATATCATCGGACCCTGCTTGATGGGCTTAGTGCTCGGCAGCTCCTGACTAAAGCTAACCTAGCATAATGATGCTACATTTGATGCACAAATCATTAGACTCAATATATCGATTTCATTCTTGAAATAAAAAAATAACAAGCCCGAAAGAAAATCATAACATAACTTTCCGAAATTAGATTTGAAAACCAAAAGTTTTGAAGAAGCAATATTGCTTCACAATGGAAACGACTCTGACGAATATTATATTGTTGAAATTTTCAAGTAAGTATACCGTCTAAAGGCTTCTCCTAACTTGTTTGGTACATTCACAAATACATAGGTATTTTGAACATTACAAAGAACTTTGTGAAGGTACAAATTCTGGGACCAGCCACTCGAGTTAAGTGAGTTAAAATGAAGCTTAGCAGTTATCTCCAATTACGTCAAAAATGTGTGATGTTCTAAGGAACACTGACTACCGTTACTGCCTTTGAGCAAATATTTTACATTATTTTCAAGTTGGAATAGCTATCTAGACTAAGCTAAGTCAGAGAGCTGCTTTGTTTTGAAATATTAGCTGAGGTTGTGAAAGATGTAAGGGAGGTACACGTGTGTAATATAACTTATTTATTTATTTATTAAAACTTTATGCACAAGTAAAAACTACACTGTACAAAGGCGGACTTAATGTCGGAGGCATTTTCTACCAGTCAACCTTAGGGTGATGCAGAGACAAAACATGGCAGGTGCAAGGTACGGGATAGATAGCTCGGAAATAACTATAAAATACAAGCATAAATACAAATACATAGATAAATAGATACATACATACATAATATACCAAAATAAACTTTGTCAGAAGAAATAACGACCGGTAGCGAAGAAAACGACTCCAGCAAATCACCGCAGAGATGCTTCGGCCAACTTCTGACGAATATGTTCAACTTATCTATTTGAGGGTAGATTTATATTAGTAGCTTTATAATGAACAGTGCATGGCTAACCGCTAGTAGCACGTAAGTCCATACAATTTTATTCCCCATTAAAAGTAATGCGTTCTGATACGTTCCGTTAGATAGAGACAGCATTACTTTTAATCGGGATTTTTTAATGGACTTACGTGCTACTAGCGGTGAGTCTTGATAAAGTCAAGTTACGTTTGTGTCATTTTGAAACCTTTAAAGTCACTGTAAGTTACCAAATCATTTGACATTAAGGGCCTGACAAGAGGCAAATCTATATAGCTTGTGGTAATCAAGGCACAGCGGACAGAGCTCCAGCGGGATCTCATGGCGACATGGAGAGTGCGATTGTCGCAACCCAGCGCTGGGCACGCCACGATTGTGGCGATAAGTCCCCTCTTTGAGGAGTGGCTAGAGAGGCGCCACGGCGTCCTCACCTTCCGCCTGACGCAGGTCCTCACCGGACACGGTTGTTTCAGGAGGTTCCTGTTCAGGATAAAGCGGGAGGAAACGCTCGGGTGTCACCACTGTGTGGATCGCCCGGAGGACACGGTGGAGCATACGGTGGAGGTCTGCCCAGCTTGGGCGGAGCACCGCCGTGTCCTCACGGAGGCGATCGGTGGCGGTGATCTCTCGCGTCCGGCCCTGGTTCAGGCCATGGTTCGGAGCGAGAGTGCATGGGAGGCCGTCACCTCCTTCTGCGAAGCAGTTATGCTAGCGAAGGAGGAGGCAGAACGCGTGAGGGTGAGACAAGGTTCGCACCCTCGTGCCCTTAGTCGCCGCAGGAGACGCCCCGGGCGTCGGGAGTCACAAGCCGATTTCCGGCCACCGTAGGCGCGGGCCTGCGGACGGTGAGCGATGGGTAGCTTGCCGTCCGATAAGGACCAGGCCCGGGTCAACGGTGCGTTGTGTTCCACGCGCGCCTCAAAGAGATGTCAGCACAACCTGACGAGGTCCGTTAGGACCAATGCCTGCCAGGGTTGCGAGTTTGTCCGAAAGGGATATCGTGGCCCTGGCACACAGGCAACGGAAGGAACACGGGTGGGTTTTAGTCAGTAAAAGTCTGATACGCCCGCCCGCTCCGCCCAGAGCGGGAGAAGTTATTTGATAATTTCCCAACCAAAAAAAAAATTTTTATCAAAATTGATCTAGCCGCTTGAGCGTGAAGAAGTAACAAACACACATACTCACAAACTTTCGCATAAATTTAAAATATTAGTGTGATTAACCAGCTGCTACCCATGGCTTCGACCGCGTGGCTTTTTTTTTTTAATAAAAAAATATGTGTTTTTGTTATAAGTACCGTTTAAACTTTCATGTGCATTTAGTAACTTTTTACTAGTAGCTTTTTTACTAAAAATCTATTTTATGTAAAAACAGACTTCAATTTTATTTATTTGTATAAATTCCTTCAGATGTCATGCATAAACTACTCCACTAACTAGAAATACTTTATTTATGCATGGTGATACATGTGGATTAATTTTTAGGTTATTTAATAATACTTATTCTTAAAATTATTGGTTATATAAGCATTATATTCTAAGTACTGTTTATTTTATTTTATTTTGTTATCTATTTACTGTACAACTCATCAAACCTGACTTGGGTTCCGTACGTATTTTTCAGGTGACCACTGAAAATCAGCGCTGTGCTGTAGGTCCCCCATAGCACAGCATCATGCTAAGTGCAAGCCTTCTGGTCACAGTCATGACGTGCAGCTGCTGACTATTTGTTTTTTGTGCTCGTGATTATAAGTATTCCCCCCGTCCCTTGCAAGCCGAACCGCCAGCCCCGAGGCTGAGTGAGCCGTAGCATTTAATAGTAATCCCCGTTAATAATCATGAATTTAAACTTTCGATCCAGCCCGTCCCCAACTTGCTGTTTTTCCCCAACGACGCCCTAAGCCGAGGTTCGTACCCCACAAGGGGTGCCCTTAGAGCGCTGTCGTTTAGTTTGTAATAATTATATTTACGCTCCTGACCGGTTAAGCAGTCACGGCCTCTCAAGGTCAACTGCGAGATGCCATACAAAAAAAAATACAAAAAAAGATTATAAGTAGATCTGTTTTGTGTAATGTTTACCTTCGAGTTTATTAGATATGTTTTTGTATGCACGTTTTTTCTGTGACAAATACAATTATTTTTCTTTCTTTCTTTTTTTCTTTCTTCTATAATAGGCAAAGTCACACTCAATTATCCTATAACGTAGAACATTATACCGCACCAGGGGGCCGATCGCGCTATTTTTGAACGTTAATACCAAAACTAAACCACAACCAAAAACGTTACGTTAGACACATTTCGTATCGCGCTAATCATTTCAACGGATACGATTTAGCTTTACTTTGGAAGTTACGTTGGAGGAACGATCGATCGAACTTTCTGTATTGGATAATGACAACGATTTTGTCGCTCAGAAAAAATAGCGCGATACCGTTTCTTACGTCAGCTAAACCAAAACTAAACCAAAACCAAAAACGTTCCGTTCGAACGATAATTATGTTGAGCGCGATCGGCCCCCTGGTGACCTATAACGCTTCAGACTAAATGCCAAGCAATTATGTGAACAATGCACAGCGGTCAACACCACGCATAATGTATAATAGCATTTCCTGTAATTCGCTCCATTTGGTATCTAACCAATTGGTTATGTCCTGGGGGCCGATCGCGATAATTTTGAACGTTAATACCACAACCAAAAACATTACGTTAGACACATTTCGTATCGCGCTAATCATTTCAACGGAAACGATTTAGCTTTACTTTGGAAGTTACGTTGGAGGAACGATCGATCGAAGAATACTCTCACAAAAAATAGCGCGATACCGTTTCTTACATCAGCTAAACCAAAACTAAACCAAAACCTAAAACGTTCCGTTCGAACGGTAATTACGTTGAGAAATAGCGCGATCGGCCCCCAGGTTAAACTCGAAAATGACCCTCTTCTTCGGTCGTGTCCGCACGAGTAATAATTTTTAAATTGATTAAGCTTTGGTATAATGACATTAGCTAGTCAGCAAAGTTTGTCTCAGTAGAGTAATTTATTAATGTAGGTAGTTAGTTAGCTAGAGGAGCTTCTTTAAATTCTAATCCTTCCTAACTAATATTGTAAAAGTATTGCGAAAATTGCAATTAACTAGTATTGCGAAAGTGAGTTTGTTTGCTTGTTACGCTTTCATGATAAAACGGCTGAACGGATTTGCATACAATTTGGCACATGGGTGTCTACCATGACCTAGATTAGGACATAGCAGTGGCGTAACAATAGGGTGGCAGGGCTGGCAAAATGCCACGGGCCCCCGACCCAAGCGGGCCCCTTCCAAGAGGCCGCGAGCTCAAAAATATTTTTTTTACATTGTACCTGAGTATTTTATTTTATTTGAAAAGTATATTTTTATAAGTTCTGCTTAAAATCCAAAGTGAGACAACTAAAGACGCAAGTTGTACCGTGTCGCGTTGTCGTCACTACACACCACACTCACGAGTCGCGAGTGTGGTGTGTAGTGACGACAACGCGACACGGCACACATACTCAGTCGAGTAGGCACACGCGGTGACTAGTCGGTTAAGCGCGTCACACAGCTCGCACGAGTGATGATGAGGGAAAGAGAAATAAGAATGGTTACAAATGTTCTGTGTAGCTAATCTTTGCCGTGTGGTGTGTGCTAGTGCTAGCACATCAAAATAAAAAGAGTGAGTGACTCTTTTTATCCAAGTGAGTAGCTACAACTGTGCTAGTACATGTGCTGAGTTACCCAACACTATATGTGAGCCATTCAGTTACAAATTCGTCGTGCATCAAGTGCTCCAATATTGTGTTTTCGATTTATTTTTCATGGGTTCAAATCATCACAGAGTTCATTTATATTAATAATTAAACACTTTCCCCCTTATTACAAAACAAGATTTATATTTTGACATGGCTTAAACCATTGAGCCAGTTTTTGTAATAAGAACGTAACTGTGATTGAAATACCGTTCTTTATACAAAATTGAAAACTTAGTTCGGTACTAAGTTGTCCGTTTTGTATTAGGAACTTTACCATAGACGGAATAAAGTTCGAAATTCAATAATGGCTCCATGGGTAAAACCTGGGTCTGAAGATAAACCTTGTTTTGTAATAAGACGGAATATGGCCTTAAGCGTAAGGTTTTTTTTTTTTATACGTTGCCCCACACTAGGAATTTCTCCTATATCGTGAGTGCGTTTACAAACATTTAAACTCACATACACAAACAGCCAGACCCGGAACAACTACTTGTAGGTCATACAAATATTTGTTCTGTGCGGGAATCGAACCCGCGCGACGCAGCGCAGCAGTCAATCGCTTAACCACTGCGCCAACCGTGTCGACAACGTTACATTCATTTCATACAGTTTTTTCACTCTCCTGTAAAGTAGCCATTTTTGACTTCTGTACTGTTAGAACTTCACTGGCGTAGACTTAATACATTGACTAAAAGATTTTCTTTCTTATAAATATTAATTATTTCTTTAAAGTTTTATTATTATTATTAAATAAATCCGGATCGAAGTTATGCTTAACTTAATTCTCGAATGGTTTTTCTGAATGCTAGGTACTGGTTGCAACTTTTCTCTACGCTTGTTAATAAGGAGTTAAAATATAATGAGTAAGCAAGTTTAGTAATACAGTGCTTTGAAAGAAGACCTCTTTTCACAAAGTGTTCTTCTGTCTTTTCAGACAGAAGAACACTTTGTGAAAAGAGGTCTTCTGCGGGAGGGAGGAATTCTTGTGGAGTACTTAAGTTTTTGTAGTTTCCTACAAAAACTTAAGTACTCCACAAGAATTGCACAATACAATAAAGTTCTGAATAAATAACGTTTCTTTCTTTCCACAATAAAGAAGAATACAAGATAATCCCGCCACTGGAGTTTACAACTGGAACCGCTAATCCAACCCGGACAAATTGGCGGGGTGCCAACAACCCCGGGCTTTGTCGGTGATAGTGGTTACTTAGTACCCCAAGAGGAATTATACGGGGTGTTTTTGTTTGAGTCTCAATTCGAAATCGTTTAAGGATAAGAAGCTTGATGAATTATTGGTTGGTTGGTTATTGGCAATGATATTACAAACTGGTATTTATAATATAATTGAGGAGCTTGTGGCTAAGTAATAACAGTGGCACGGGTCGATCGATCAGGTTAAGCTACGCTTGACGAGGTTGGTCCGTAGATGGGTGACCATTTTTACATGTGAATAACCCTCCGTGCCTTGGAAAGCACGTTAAGCTGTTGGTTTTACCAAAGGGTAAGACTGGTGGTTTGGTACCCAGTAACTGGATTTTGGAGGCCAGATAGGCAGTTGCTCCATGTAAAATACTGGTATTCAGCTGCATCCGGTTAGACTGGAAGCCGAACCCAACACAGTTGGGAAAAGGCTAGCCAAATGATGAATCAATACAGGTATTTACTTACAATTTCACTAGTGACCCAACCCTGCTACGCACGGTTCTAACGCCTTTTTCGAGGGGTCTGTCAGACTCTTACTGACTAAAACCCACCCCGGTGTTCCCTTCGCACACTTGCACTGGGGTCATGGGATCATGTGCAACGTCCGCGATCCCCGGCTGGTACCAGCCCGCCTCTGTGGGCCACCTCAGGTCTGGGTGAAGTGTTTGACCTCGCGACATCTAAGAGAGGCTTAACATCGAGTAGGAATAAATTCTCTAAATGATGGTAAAAACCCTAACAAAATCCGTTGCGGAGTTTAGAAGAACAACGCGGTCACACAGGCAGACACGAAAAGCGACTTTAATTTGTATTATGTGCCAGCGGCTTTGCCTTTTTCTTCGACATAGGCCTCCCCCAAAGGGGGTGTTTGCGAAATTCGCCACGCTTGGCAGACGGATTGGCGATCGCAGTCCTATGGTGTTAAAATGCATAGAGAACGCTGCTGGCCATTATCTTGTAAGTCCCTCAGTCGTCTTTTACGACACCCACGGGAAGAAATAGGATGGTGCTATTCTTTACGTCCGGCAGCACACAGACACCCCGCCTGCTTGGAGATCGAAAATGTCCCACGGAAACGGGATAAAAATTATCCTATGAGTTAATCCAGGTTATAAACTATCTGTGTACCAAAGGAGATGTTTCAAAATGTATGGAGCCTGGGCCAGGTCCCTGTACACTCTGTCGGGAGGATACGGCATGGCATACGCTGGCAAAATGTGCCGCTTGGGAGGAGCCACGCCGTGCCATCATCTCAGGAGTAGGCAGTGACCTGTCGCTGCTGGCCATGGTCGAGTCGATGGTTGGCATGAGGAGTCCTAGGACGCGGTGATATCCTTCTGCGAAACAGACATGTTGCAGAAGGAGGCTGCGGAAAGGGAACGGGAGATTTCTTCCGCTGACCCGGTCCGCAGCAGGCGCACTAGGCATTGGCAGAGGGCACATAATGCCCTCTTCCGGCCCCCTTAAATGGGTTCAGTGACGCTGCCCCCTATCACACTGGACCCGAGCGCGCCCCTTTCAGACGTCGCGGGGTGGGTCAAACACCTCAACCCCAGACTTGAGGTGGCCCGCAGAGGCAGGCCGGCACTAGCCGGGGATCGCGGAAGTAATACTAGATACCAAGATCCCCGGTGCAAGTGTGTGAAGGGAACACTGGGGTGGTTTTTAGTCAGTACCTACCCTCAGACCCCTCCGCCCACCTTAGGGCAGAGGACATCCATGAGGACTTTCCACCCCGGCAACCCGGTCCCTGTACACTAAACTTAAAAATAGGGAATTACATTTAAAACAGTTCTTAACTGTCCAATCACTTTAAAAAGGCTTGGTTTGCTGGTAAAACACAAGCAACTACACTTGCAATTATTGCAACATACAACAAAAACCCGTAATTTTGATGGAATATTGACGTATGACATGTTTATTTCTGTGGAGGTTGAAGTTTGATTAACTGAAGTGACACTGTTGTGACAGCTGACAGTTCTCTTCTGTCAGTTTTCAAGCACAGAGTAACTAAATCGGTGAGACGCCATGTTGAAAGTGGCTAAAAATAATTATTAATAATAAAATATCAAATCACTACCACAACAGTATACCTACATTTAAATGAATTAGCCGTATTTTTTCCGAATTCTACTGATTTTCCTCTTTTCTTTGAGGTAGTGTACATAGACCTGGCCCATTTTGAAACATCTCCTTTCGTCTAAATCCGTTCAGCCGTTTTTGCGTGATTGAGCTTAATCACGCAAAAACGGCTGAACGGATCCAAACATACAAAATTTCCCATTTTGAATATTAATTAATAAAGTATAAGTAGGTATTATGCATAGACTGCTTATGGGGTATTGTTTCATCCAAAATGGTCCGAAAATTAATAAGGGATTAGTATCAGACTTTCTGGTAGGGTTGGGTAAACATCGCTTCAAAATTCGTACGCTGTCGCAGTTTGAAACTGCGATGATTTACTTTGATAACAAATGAGTTGACTTTCGGATTTTGTAAGGTCACTTGAATGAGTGTCATTTGTTTTTTAAATTAATCACTCATTAATTTCGTCACTAAACATAACTGGAGAAATCTGGGCGTCTGGGTGGGTGTGCGGATTCTACTCTGCCTAACCATTCGGGGAAAATGTTATGCTATGTTAATATGACATTAGATAGCCGAAGAAAAGTGAACAGAATTTTCTTTGCGTCTAATCTAACTTTGAAATATCTGTATCGCCCAGTAATTGGGTTGTGGAGATCAGATCCTGGGTCACAACGATATGACCGCTACAGTGCGTTCATTTTAGGGACACAAAGGCAAATTGCCTTATTCACCGCTCTTGGTAGGTAATCCATTCTTGTACCTATTGCTCCTTTGCGTCTAAGTTATGCTTGACTAGAAAACTACATTGGAAGCTATTTTCTTTCCTGATGAACAAAGTATACGTCCCTATCAAATTATCTAAATTTTCAAACAACTGAAGAAAGCAACTATTTTATAGATAACAATAATAATTCGAACTTCAATAAGAAGCAAAACTACTAAAGCAACAAACAAGAATTATATCAAACTTATTAAGGCTCCGTGCACGAAAAACACCCTTTTTCGTGAATGTCTTATCTAATTGTGAGAAAGCTTGAAATAATTGAAACATTAAGTCTGTGTAACTATAGGAGTACAGCTTTTGTGGTGCTAAACCATTCGTGTCAGTCACAGCACCTGTTAATAGTTTCATCACTTTTGTGCTCTCGAAAATATAGTCCTCGCCTTTAATTTACTTAATGAAGATATTGTATAGTCATAAAATAAAATTTTGATTTTATCTCATGGAGAACTGAAGCCCAGTGTGTGATTTTTTAAATTTCTTGATAATTATGCTTTGCTATAATAGAAAAAAATACATTAATGACTGGGTTTTTAAAAAAAAACATGTTTTTTTTAAATTATTTTTCTGCTATATTTTGTATCTAAGTTAACAAAAGTGCTTCCTCCACATGCAAGTAGACCATATAACAATGCTGATTATATTTTTAAGTTTTCAAAATCATAAGTAGTGTCTTGTAAAACAATGATCAAACGTCAGTCTCGCGTCATTTTTGGGAAAATTGTTGCGAATATTAGTGATTTTCCATGAATACTTAATCTATTTGAAAAGTCCATTTCCGCCACATGCAAAACAAAGAACTCGATATTTTAAATCACAAATAATTTTGTTTAAATTCTTATTCCATCTCTCCAACCAATGAACAAAATTGATCAAAATCACCCGATTTCATGCACGGCCCCTTAAGTAAAAAAACAACCGACTTCTAAAAAAACACTGCAGTGAAAAAATATTTTTCAATCCACTTCCTCGAAAACTGGTTCATAACGCACTACGATTAGGTTCACAATGCAATGTATGTCACATGCGTTTGATTTTTATTTTCCAACACGTGTGCGGGAATAAAAATTACCACAGATAACTTATACCTATACTTAATCCAAATTGGTTCAATGCCTCTATTCACACCGTCTAGGCAGATTTTTCGTTAGTGAAAACGTTAGCGTGAATGTTAGCGAGTTGTATTTGTTTAACTACGTAGGTATTTGAGCTACCTTGTTTTATTTTCAATAAAAAAAATATCATTCTTTTCTAAACTGAAAACGACATATATTATTATGGCAGAAATCACTGCTACCTACTCTTGCTACAAAATCTATGAGGATACCATAAAATTATACAATTTCTCCTTAAAATTCACAAAGGTTCGAGCATTCAATTTATATTCCTACCATGCAAGCGATTTAAAGTCCCGAGAGAGCACTTAATAGATCTATCCGACTAACATTATTCTATGCAAAACGAGATGCGGTTGGACCGATCGTCTCAGATTATTCCCGTTGAGGTATCATTGTTAGATAAGACCTTTTTGTTCCTTCCATTGTGTGTCAGTGTCATCAGTGTAATTTTATTTAAAAGGGGGATGCGCTAAGTTAGTCCGCGAAATTGAAATTTTCTTACTTTTCTTGCAATTTGCAGGTCAGTATCAGGGCCTCAAGTCTGCTATTACAATAGTTTCAGAATGGTCGATCATTGATTTCATAATTGTTGATTTTGATAAGTTTGGTAATCTACTATCATAATGGCGTCATTATGACTTTCCAATGGTCGGCCACTGACACTACATTGAAAGAAATTGCATATATTGGTAATCTCGTACATAATGACAAATGAATGACATTTCTACTAATGGATTTTATAATAATGGCAATATGACAATGCCATTAAAATAACACAATTATATTACGAGAACATTGGCCGACCAATGATCGACCATTATGAATTTACCAGTTTACGAACTTTTAGCAAAATGACAATGGCATGACAATGGGATCGTGTTGGAATGACTGAATTTATAAAAATAGCAGACTTGGGCCCCTGGTAGTATGTTGTTAAAAATATGATTCGCGACCTTAACAAATATGGTGTTACAGAATAATATTTATTAGAATCAGTAATACAACTCCTTAAGTTAGAATTGGCCTCAAATGTCATATTTCATGAAATAGTCATTAAATAGGATTATATTAACTTAGAGAATGTTATTGATGATCTTTATATTTTTTTTTATATAAATAAATATTTGATACGGCCGCGAATCTTATAATCATCATATATATATATAATAATTAATATTATTGCAAAAAACCAGATAGATAGGAAATTACTTAATATTAAATAATTTAATATATAACAACAAGGAAAATCATTAAGCGCTCTTCCTCTCTCCTACTTAATTAAAATGTTGCTGTGCCCGATAGGCTCCATAATTGTTTCTAATAAGTATTATTTACCACCTTTATGTATACATTATGGACTTTAATTGATTTTAAATCAACATACAACGTGATGCTGACCTGCAAATTGCAAAAAACGTAAGAAAAATCGAATTTTGAGGGCTATACCCTGACGCTTTTGCCTTAAAGTGATTTTATTGGGTTCGATTGCCCAGGTCGGGGATATTATTGGGTTTTTCCCTCAGGAATTTCTTTGTAACAACATCCCGGAGTCTGAATTTGCACACATAGATTTATGGGCCTGCTTTAGATCTCGACCTCGCCTGATGAAAAGCGATGGATGAGGTCTCCGATGGTCTAAGACAGCTCTGATGCATAAAAGTGTTTTCTGCATGGCACCAATTATATATGATCACATATCAGATTCGATTAAAATTTTTAAATGTTAATTTGTTTTTAAAAACTTTCTCATACGTAAATCATACTATAATATCTCGGCGTTCCTATCGGAAAAAAATAGTGAGACCTAAGTGTCGAATGTCGATGTTGTTGCAATTTTAATTGGTACTCATTTTGTTTTAAGTTTTAATATTCCTGACATGCTCTTTTGCAATAATAATTAAAATTAAAATATAATTGGTTATTTGACCTTATGATAAAATAAATTATTTATTTTTCTTATTTTTACCTTATTTAAAGTGCTTGTAATGTATCCATTGACATATAATGTAAATAATAATAATTGTGTTCTGAATGTTTATTATAAAATATGATTGTATTCAAATTTTTAAATGTTTGTTAATTGTATGTAATTTCGTTTTTAAATTCTTGTAATGTTAAATAGTGTATACCCAGTTTTTTGAGTTACCATAACCAAACATTAAGACTTACTGTATCACCAAAAATCACACTAATAAATACTTTGACTTTGACTTGGAACGAGCGTGCCAAGAAGATTCCTGTTCACTCTTGCTTTGAAGGCTGACGGGTTATAGGTGGAAGAGAACACAGACGCTGGCAGAGATTTCCACACTTTGTACACATCCCACAATTGATAATCGGATAAATTCATCCCAACTACGGAACCCTTAATTGTGCGTGGTCCAACACGCACTTGGCCAGTTTTTGTTAAATAATTATACTTATCTAATCTAGTACAGATGGCCAATGAAGCCGAAAGATTCTGGAGTCGCGAAAGACGTAGAATTGGAAGTCCCGGCTGTCATTCGTGTATCTTTGACAGTCGTTACAACCAGTCTTACCAAGGGGTATCGTAATTTATTTTATACTGGATTAACATATAGGCTACTTTTAATCCTGATATTCCCACGGGATCGAGATTTACGCGGGTGAAACCGCGGGGCGCAACTAGTTTATTTATACAGGGTGACTTTTATTAGACGTATTCCTTTCAGGACATGATAGTGTGACCCAATTACAACAATTAATTATTGATGATTTTTGAAAAAAAAAAAGTAATGTAAAAATAATTTAAATGATGAATTGAAAGGAAGTTCCTTTAATTTTTTGATGTTTTATAAGATTTGGTTACGATTTGGAAATATCTTCAAAATGTAGAATGTAAAATCATATTTAAAGCAAATGCAACAGAATTTACTCCGTGAGTCATTATCCGAGGGGTATTCGTATTTTTCGTATTTGCAACGGGCCTTTGTCTATTAATTACTACTCTTAAACTAACACTTTCAACAACCCAGCCACTTTTGTGCGATAAGAATATGAACAGAAGAATCAAAATAATTAGCCTAGCGATATGGGCCACTGGAATCCGAGAGAGGTAACTTAAAAATACCTTTTTTTTTTGCTTACCACGCAGTTGCGAGATGCATGTTTTTGTAAGCACAGTGGGCTGATAAAAATGTTCGGGTAGCTGTGTTTTTTTTTTATATGTGTAGGGTAGGATATTGGCATGTTAAATAATTCAAATCGTAATGAAATAATGGTTAAATTTATTATTTAGAACGACCTTTGTTCAAGTAACTGGGAAGAAACCCTCACGCTGACTTTTAACTATTTATTGCTTTATTTTAAAAGGCACGACAGGATTAACATATACATAATATGTCAACCTATTTTATAAAGCTTACTCTCTAGCGCGCTCTTTTAGCCAGCTACTGTATGTATCTTTTGAGATATCATAGATTTAGTCAGACGTGGCAGTTACCGCGCCGCTACCGCTCGACGGTCGCCGTGCAGACGCGTTTGAAAGCTTTGAAAGTCCGCGCCAATAATGGCGCGGACTTTCAAAGCACGATAACACCTTGAAAGTCCGCGCCATTTTGGCGCGGACTTTCAAGGCGGATTTGCTGTGATTCAACGCGGATTTGCTGTGATTCTGCAAGCTATCACATCTGGAGAGATTGTAGATGTGCCGAAATTTAAAGAATACGCTAGAACAACCGCTGAAAAATACGTGGAACTGTACGATTGGTACTACATGTCATCAACCGTCCACAAATTGTTGATTCACGAAGGGGACATAATTGCAGAAAATGCTATTGTACCAATTGGAAGTCTTTCGGAAGAAGATTCAGAGGCCCGAAACAAAGACTTTAGGAGGTTCAGAGAACACCATTCGAGGAAAAAGAGTAGACAAGCATCAAACGAGGATATCCTCAATATGCTTATCGTCTCTTCTGATCCTCTAATTTCTTCCACAAGACCAAAATTAAATGCCCACAAGAGGCAGACATACTTTAAGGAAACAGTAGGACTACTGAAACTTCAGGATCAGGAAGCTCCGACAGAGTTCTTAGAAGTTATATCTATTGTAGAGCCTGATTCTGAAGTGGATTCTGATGGTGACGAAGTATAAAATAAGTTAACTTTTATTGTTTTTGTTAGGTTAGGTTAAGTTAATATTTTTTTTTAATAATTTGCTTTTATTTTTAATCATACAATAGTTTACCATTTATTGTTATTGACTAATGATCACGTTTATCTAATTACCCTCATTATGGTACGTATCCTTTTAACAGGTATTAAGTTTTATTAATCATTAGCTAATGTGGACTTGAGGCATTAGACAAGATTACATATTATGTAATTCACCATGTCATTCCAAATAAGTAGGTAATACGACTTTGTGATTTCTTAGAATGTTTTGGTCTAAGCATAAAAAATATTGTAAGTTACACTTGGTATAGCCATATTTAAGCATTAAAATGTACATATCATAAACATTTTTTATTTTTTAATTTTGACGTTTTTTAAAAAAAAAATCGCAAGTGATGGCGCAATATTAAGTATGTCAAAAATTCACAAATAAATAGTACTATAACAGTGTGCAAGGATATAATGGCTATCCTAGCGATTCCAGAGATATCCTCATTTTTCATGTCAGCTCCATACATTTTTTTCTTATAAAAATTATAACTCTTCCATTTGTGCACACAATTACTTCATATGACATTTTATAGAACAGTAATGATAGGCAGAAGTCATTTCCAGCAAAAAAAATAACATTTAAGACATCGAGATCCTATGTCTTCTACAGCCGATTTTCGATCCACCGTGCGGCGGCGATCTCTCGCGTCCGGCCCTGGTTCAGGCCATGGTTCGGAGTGAGAGTGCATGGGAGGCCGTCACCTCCTTCTGCGAAACAGTGATGCTTGCGAAGGAGGAGGCGGAACGCGTGAGGGTAAGGCAAAATCAACGCCCTCGCGCCCCTAGTCGCCGCTGGAGACGCCCCGGGCGTCGGGAATCGCAGGCCGATTCCCGGCCACCGTAGGCGCGGGCTTGCGGACGGTGAGCGATGGGTAGCTCGCCGTCCGATAAGGACCAAGCCCGGGTCGACGGCGCGTTGTGTTCCACGCGCGCCTCAAAGAGACGTCAGCACCAATTGACGGGGTCCGAAAGGGCCAATGCCTGCCAGGGTTACGAGCCTGTCCGAAAGGGATATCGTGACCCTGGCACACAGGCATCTGAAGGAACACGGTGGGTTTTAGTCAGTAAAAGTCTGACACTCCCTCCCGCTCCACCCAGAGCGGGAGAAGTTATTTGATAATTTCCCACCCAAAAAAAAAAAAAAAAATCGTGCTTTCCGAGGCACGGAGGAGTTTCGGTATGTAAATATAGTCACCCATTCATGGACCAATCCCAGCAAGCGTAGCTTAACCTGATGGATCGACCTGTGGGGCTTTTATTACTTAGCCACGAGGTCCTCTGCCAGTAACATCAATCATTTTAAAATACACAAAGTAACAAATTGAAACAGTAAAACCGCGCAGGAATCAATAATACCTACTTACTCGAATCATTCGAACACCCAAAATTAAAAACATTCAAATAAGCTTTACTTGTCTTAACGTTATTCCAACTTAAAGACAAACAGTTTTATTACCCCTAAGGTAACGAGGTAACGACCTCGGAATCTATCAAAAGTTCAAACGGGTCTCAAACCCAAGTTTATTGGCTCATAAATTCAAGATGGTGACGTGCATGACATAACTATTAGAAGTGCATCACGTAAGGGGTCCATCCGTAGATTACGTCACAATAATTTTATCCTCCCTGCCGTAGTGTGACGTCTCATATTTTGCAATTTTAAATTAAACTGTATGTACAATATAATTAGTAGAGTTGGTAATATTTAGTTAAAGTTTTAATACTTTCGATTTATACATGTGACGTCACAAAGCTTATGCCCCCCCCCCCCCCCCCCCCCCCCGCCTTGGCACATGATGTCACACTTTTTTGACCCCCTCCCTAACTCTGAACGTGTGACGTAAATTATGGATGGCCCCTGATGTACCAGTGTGGAATGGGGGAATGGGCCATATACACATAAAATGCAGATAAATGTGAGTTTATTTGATGGTGCTAGTACCGCCAGCACATCAAGTTACCACAAACTGTAAAATTTTCTCATTCGATTTTGAACTTATCCATCAACATTTTAAGGTTTAAAATCATTTGGAGAAATTGGAGACTTTGGTATAATCTGATGTGCTGGCGACTGTGCATGTTTAGTGTCAGCCGTATTGTCCGAACGCTGGGTAAGTCCACCTTTTATTCTCTTTATTGCATCTACCGCTGGAACTGATCATCTCATATCTAAAACGGCATAAATAGGTTTACTTTTATACTCGAGAATCTACCACAAAGAGAATTATAGTCTTTGATCTACCCTGAACATTTTTAGGGTTCCGTGGGGTATCGCTGGATAGGCCGCTCAATTTAATATTTAGGGTCTGTGAAGATTATTTTTAGATTCAGGGATCCGTTTGCGTAATAATAAGCTTTTAATTGCTACATTTAGTTAGGAGTCAAGTCCCCCAGCTGCCAGCTGGTTGTTTTGGATAACTGGCTAGTTTTTGTCAAACTGTATGAGTATGACGACGCTCGGTGATGACAATGTGATGGTGTTCGAATCCAAGTCGAAACCAGAACTCTTTTTGAAGTATTCTTTAGATTATTCGTAACGAATTCAATGTTACTGCAGTGTAACATTTTAAAACTCGAGGGTACATACTGACGCTGTGTGTACATATAACGAAATTAAATGGAAGACTATCTCAGCTAAGTAGGCTTTACAAGTTAACGAATAATATTCGACCAAGTTATATTTGCAGTTGGAGAATTGACCGTGACGTATATCGATGTATGGGAGAACATGTTTTTCAACTACAATGCTAAGTTTTTTTTTGGGGGATAAATTCATTCTAACTACGGAACCCTTCATTGTGTGTGATCCGACACGCACTTGGCCAGTTTTAGTTTTTTTTTAAATAGCATCTCGCTTATCAACCTAGGAGGTTGTCGGCTGTTTAACCGGGCTTATAATAAATTAAGGCCTCCAGCCAGGGTATACCGCAAACTAAGCGACTACACGCTAAGGGCACCCCCCGAGGGGTACGGACCTCGGCTTAGGGCGTCGCTGGGGGAGGGCAGCAAGGGACAGGCTGGATCGGATCATGATTGAATTTGGGACGATTTTAATTCTGCTCAGCGGCACGGGCTGGCTCGGACAAGGGTCGGGGCGCTACCATGAATATCTTTTTACACTATTTATTTTTAAGGGGGATGCGCTAAGGCAGCCCACGAAATTCAAAATCTCTCAGCTCTCGAGAAAAAATCCGACAACCATCATTCTAGAAGCTTCGGTCACCATAGACCAAAATCTATTTTTGTCCAAAACCTATTGATTCGTATCTCGCCACATCGCGGATCTCTCAGCTCTCGAGAAAAAATCCCACAGTCATCATTCTAGAAGCTTCGGTCACCATAGACCAAAATCAATTTTTGTCTGTTGGTCATTTTCTAACTGTTTCTGCAATTTGCAAGTCATTATCAAGTCGTATGGTAATAAATAAGTTAGAACCGCCCGTCACAAAAATATTTTTACAGAATTATAGTGATAGGTATCATCAATCCACCTCTCTAAGTTAGAATGGGCCTCAAATGTCATGATTTCATTAAATAATCATTCAATTAGGCAATTTAAACTATGAGAGTTGTATTGATCATTTTAATGATGATACTTCGTTAAATAAGGGTTATTAAAAGGGTGCCTCTAACTTTTGTGTTACAATACAATCTGAGCTGCAAATTGCACAAATCCAGCTAAAATACCACGCACAATGACTTGTCACAGGTGTGGTTTAAGCGATTGCCTGCTGCGCTGCTTGTCGCGGGTTCGATTCCCGCACGGAAAAAATATTTGTATGACCTACAAGTAGTTGTTCTGGGTCTGGCTGTTTGTGTATGTGAGTTTAAATGTTTGTAATTGCAACATTCAAAAAAAAAAGAAAAAAATGAAGGGATCCGTAGTAAGGATGAATTTATCCCAAGAATAAACTTAAACTTTGTTGAATAAATGTTCACCCATACATCGATATATGTCACGGTCTGTTCTCCAACGGCAAATAGAAGTACTTACCTATGTAATGGCATTTTTATTTGTATAATCTATCTTAACGATTTTTAGACCTTTTCCCTTACTTGTGCTGTGAGACCTTCCTTCTTACCAAATTTCATGATTCTAGGTCAACGAGAAGTATGGTTGGTTTATTTGCGAGTATCAAAATATATCGCAGAAATGGCATCTAAATGTTTGTCAAGGACTAAAGGCAACACTTTTGTGTGACGTCAAAATCAAGTCTATGAGTAACCGGTCGCCATGTTTAGTGCCAAGTTGTTTATAAATACAAAACTCGGCGATGAGCTGTTAAACGGTTGCTTGCTCTCTCTCATGCACTCGCAGTTACAACCCTACGAAAGGCGGGCAGTTTAAGTGCCCGATTTTTGTATGTATGCACGATAACTTTGTAGGTTATGGCAAGTCCATAGGTTTTAAGTCATTGCAAAGCGCCTACATTTTCTTTAGTCGTGACTGAATGATGAACGAATGAATGAAAGGAATGATGAACGTCATCATATACTTTATATTCATTGTCGAAATGGAAGACCTCTTGGCAAAGTGGCGCCATCCGGCGGCACGAATTTTCATGATAACCCTCCATTGATATGCTTCACATTTATCTTCTACTTCAATATACAATTCTTCTTCTCAATAAATAAATAAAAAAAAACAAAATAGGTCGATCAGTTCAACAACGATGCTCTTCACTACAACCATCAATAAGTATTTATCAATTAGTAAAGACAAACATTCAATGAGGCCATCACTTTAAATAATTGCTGCTTAAGTACGCCCTTACCTACCTAGGTACTTCTGAAAGCCCATCGAATGATACTTGGATTTAATATGGAAATGAACAGGAAATTCGGATTGATTGTAGAAATCTTGAAGGGCTAGGTACCTTTTCAATTGTCTACAGGATTTCGGCGGCTTGCACAATGGCCGGATCCCCGCCGTGGGACCTGGAAGCGAGAGCCCTTGCGTAACTGCATCGGTGGTTTGAGGAGGCGCGGACGCGGGGCGTGGTGCTGGTGCAGCGGCAGATTACACTGCACCGGTCCGAGCTCCATCAGGTCTTGGTGGCGGAATGACGGGATAGGCTTCTGCGCCCTACCGCCAGCCCCGTCACCATTGGGGTGGGCCGGCCAGTGCATGACGGCTGGCTCGGGAGGAGGCACGGCTTTCTGTCATTTAGGGCGACGCAGGTACTCTCGGGGCACGGCTGCTTCGGGAAGTACCTGTATCGCATAGGCAGGGACTCAGGGAGCCAGACTGATCCACTGTATGGGCACACGGCGTGGCATAGTCTTGCAGTGTGTGCAACTTGGGAGGAGCCGCGTCGTGCCCTCGTTTCGGAAGTGGGAAGCGACCTATCACTGCCGGTTGTGATTCGTTCTATGGTCGACGGCGCAGCGTCGTGGGACGCGGTGATCCTTGCAATGCAAGCAGTGAAAAGGGAGGGAGGTCATTTCGAGTGCTCTCCCGGCCCGCAGCAGGCGCACCGAGATCGGCAGAGGGCAGATACTGCCCTCTTCCAGCCGTCAGGACATCACGGGGGGAGTGAAACACCTCACTCTCCCCACTTTACCAAACGGGGCCCGCAGAGGCCCGTCCAGTCGGGGGCTGCGTTAAAGATTGTATAAGTGCCCCCGTAGCCTCCGGTGCAAGTGTGCGAGGGAATACGGGGTGGTTTTAGACAGTAGAAGTCTGACAGACCCCACCGTACACCCATACAGACATCCATGAGGATTTCCACCGCGTAACCAAAAAAATAATTTAAAAATTTACGGTTGTGACCAAACGTTTTACGAAAACAAACAGTGCGGACTCGAACTGCGCCTACATAATATTTTTTTTTGGGTTTGCTGCCTATCTCCTACCCTCCACAAACCAGTAACGTGACAATTAGGACTGGTTGTCAAACTTTTGGGCTTCTGACTACCCGTAATGACAGCCGTGATCAACGGCTGTCATTACCCCACGAAATTCAAATTCTCTAACGTCTTTTGCAATTTGTAGGTCAGTAACAGATTGTATGTTGATCGTCATACTTCCTTATTCTTCATCATTTTTAAAATCCAACCTGACACAGACCTGCAAACTGCAAAAAACTTAAGAAAATTTGAATTTCGCGGGCTACCTTAGCGCATCCCCCTTAGCGTGCTTTCATGAAATAAATGATCTTTAAAAGCAGAATCATTTACCCTTGAGTAGGTATATTGCAGGCAGATATAACCCGTAGACTCGTATAGGTACCTGAAGTTTTTCTCCTACATAACTACAACTCAGCCTCGGACTTATAAAGTAGTTCCTTCCCTACCGTTTGACGAGAAAAAAACGAACGTCAGCAAAAACTCCCCGGGTCTTATCCCCGGGATTCTTAGCTGCTGTATTGTGGGTACTTATGTAAACGTGACGTCAAACTGATTGGATGCGTGGGAGGGAAAGTGATGTGTGAAGGTATTGGTGGTTGTACTGTTGGGAGCCAATTAGGAGGTACATTGATCTGTGAGTGGAAGAGATAATTCTTTCCCAAGTTTGTTGGAGTCAGCTACCAATCTAAAGGATCGAAGTCCGAATGCCTTCTAATCTTTGTAACCCAATTACCTACGAATCAATAGCTTGTAGGTATAAACTGTGTTAGGTTAAACGAGGGGCATAGTTTAAGGGAGTGTAGTACTTATGATACAATCAAATTGGTTGCTATTATAATTGTATAATTTGTTATTTTTGTGACATTGATTTTTTACATCCTGTGATTACCTAAACTCACACACTGACTTATTATTTTAAAAAATTTAGGAAAACATATACTTTTACTATGCTACGAATATGTGAACACCATGTATCTATCTCATAATTAAGTTATTCTTATTGCATAGTTTTTAATTCTTTTTACCTATTATGGTATAGTAATTAATGTACTCAAACAAAATATTGTAAATCATTTTTAAAAGAGTAACGGTTGAGTTTCTTGTCCATTCTTCTCCATACGAAACTACCTTTTGGAAGGGGCAACTAGAATCAGTTCTATTTCTTTGTAAATTTTGACGTTCAAAAGTGCCTCTTATGTGCCTATTTGAAATAAATAATTTGACTTTGACTTTATGAAAATGATCAACTTTTACTATGCACTAACCAATAATATTATAAGTAAAAAGATGTAGATAGGTTAACTACTCAACATTCGATCTTCTAAAACGGCACAATGTTACATTATAACTATTATAAAATGACACGTGGAAGTAGGACGGCATAACGTAATTATCCGGAGCGAAAAAGAGACAAGACGAAGAAAATGTGGCTATTACTGAGTCATTTTAATAGGTAACAATTGACGTCTGTCAGTTTAGTGAAAGCAAATCGTAAAATTACTCGTATCGGTAATTATTACAATAAATATGTAATCGTAATTGAAAAAAAGTTAAGCAACTATGAAGTTCTAACAAAACGAAAAAATATATTATTTTATGCCCGCCGTTACAAGGTTACGTTGTTGATTTTTGATGAATTGTCAAATGTTACCTATTAAAATGACTCCATACTAATTGGCGTAGCGTGTATAACATAATTGTACCTCTTTTTACCTATAATATCATTGGAACTAACCCTGAAATATGAAAAAAAAAAACCTACGCCATCAAAATGTAGAGGCCAGCTGATATTTTTTAACACCCTGTATTATATAGTGTCAGTAACTTTGTCAAAATTTTCATGACCTATAACAACTGCACAACTATAAAAAAACTTTTTACAAAAAAAAAAATAACCGACTTCCAAAAAAAACACTACAATGTGAAAAATAACTTTAATTTCGGAAGTCGGTGTCATTGGATCTGTATTTTAGTTTTTTGCCACCGACTTCCGAAATTAAAGTTATTTTTCACTTTGTAGTGTTTTTTTTGGAAGTCGGTTATTTTTTTTTATAAAGAGTTTATTTTTCACTTTTTAGTGGGTTAGTTTGTAGTTTATCTAATTTACAATGGCCTATTGTCAAATTCTCATCTCTTTTTACAAAATATTGCTTTTCGCGATGCAGGGGCGTTAATTGTTGAGGAGTTCTCCTGGTAAGAACCAGTAGAACTGATGGTGACTTCACCATATGCATTTTGACGAGCATAAATTGCTTAGCAATCATATTAAAGTGCCTAATCTAATCGCAATGGTGAAATACTTATTATTAAGTAGTTCCGGTGGCCATCTGTGGTCTTCATCATCAGTTCCACTTCAACAAATGGTGCTTTTCGAGTGCAAATGCTTGAGTTACTATAAAAAATACTCAAATCGCTATAGGTTTACCTGAGGATTTCCCTCGATCTCCATGGGATCCCCTCATCAGATTCTGATTTGGTCGCAAAAAACGAAGAAAAACTCACACATTTCTAAAAAAACTAAGAGATTTTTTGTTAAAGAAAAGCTACTACTCATTAAATGAATATTTAAGTGATATACATATAAAGTCATAATTTTAGTAGTCAAAATTAAATATTTATATTATATTTATTAATTATTACAAGATCTCCAAATAGATACCTATTTATATTCTATATTATAAATACCTACTATTAGTTTATCTTAGAAATTACCTACCTACTGTATAATAATTATAATTTACAAGTGCTTCCTCTCTCCTAACTCACTTATTTGCTGTGCCCGACAGGGTCCATGTGATCTAATTTTAAGTTTTACCACCTAAGTACTACATGTGGAATGCAATAAAGTATTGAGTATTGAGTATTGAGTATTGAGTACCTCGGGAGCATACCCTTCCAAACAAAAAAAAAATTTTCAAAATCGATCCACAATACAACGGAGTAATCGGTGCACATACATAAAAAAAAAAAAAAAAAAAACATACAGCCGAACATATAACCTCCTCCTTTTTGGAAGTCGGTTAAAAACTTGGTTTCATTGAAGCATTTCAATGAGTCACGCAAGTCCTGACCGAAGCAGGAGTGCTTCGAGCTCGCAATGAGATTTAATTGTTCAAATTGCCCGCATTGGTAGGTAGGCAGATGTTAGAAAGATACATATCTGTTGTCTCTTTCTAACATCTGGGTTCTGCAAGGGTGCTCCGCGATCAGCTATGTTATGAAACTAATTCACATGAATTTGATCGCCTGGTAGTGTTGGTATAATGTCTATAGTATACAGAGATAGTGATAGAGAAGGCGTGAGTTTATGTTATTTATGTATACAAAATGAATAATTCCATGTATTCTATTATTTTCTAATGTAGCCTCCGTGCTGCCTATACCTATTACATTACCTAAACTACACGATACACCTCATCTCATCGTCGATCATAAATGTCAAGTCACTTAATAAATTAATATGTACTGCCTCCGGCGTACATGTTTACATGACCTTGTCGACGTTCGCGTTTACGTAAACATCGCCAAAACGTGGCTCTGTACATAATGGACGATATTGAACGCGCTTCGACGCCCACTGATGGTTAAATAACTATAGCTTTTATAGTAAAGGAGCGATGGACGATACTATGACCCACGTGGCTCAATTTGGGTACAACAACAAACAATATTTAGGAATCTCATAAAGGTCTAGTTGGTAAAAGGTTTAATGGAAAATATTATTTAAAAGAAACGTATCTCTTTCTGTAATCTATGCTTTATGATTCGTGTTTTTTTTTTATAAATTGAAGCAAAAAATAACAAATAAGGCATGCGTTTTATTTACATGTTTTTAAATCGTTTCATTGGAAAAATTGCGGTGTATAATTGATATGAATGGACAAAGAAAAGCCATTATGATGAGCTCTTTCTGTTTTCATAGACAAAACCACCACAATGAACTCTTCGTCCGCTTCGTTAAATGTTTGATGACACGTGCACGAGCTAATTCATTGGGGCTTTAAAACACAGGTTTACACACAAAACTCACAAAGAAGGGCTCTAATAAAATAAAACCGATTTCTAAAAAGCATTTGGCGTCTAAAGGAACAAATTAGTATAAGGAAATCAATTACGAATTGACAGTAACCAAAAATTTTAAGGTTATTTTTCACGCTACCGAAAGGTCATACGGGTGTTGTTACTTACGAAAATAGAACGCGATCGCCCACAGAAGCACAGACAAGCTAGATGTTAACATAAAAGAAAAGAACAACGTTTGAATTTATAATTTCGAAAAAGGAACACTCGAAATGCATTTGTTTTTGGCAGGATTGAGAGGTTCACTCGACATGATGACATGCGCGGGTTTGGTTCGCGCCTGCGCAGTCCTCCAGACCTCGCCTCAGACTACAGACAAGGCAATTATTTCTGTGAAATTTCCGTTTCGCCTCATATCGGAAATTTTTAGGGCTTGCCGTGTCGGTCTCGTCAAAGCGAAGTTTTGACAGGTAATCGTGACTGTTATTTTTTCGTTAAAATGACATGGTTTGATTAATAGATGTTTAGTTAGTACACTGGGGTGCGTCAGGGGAAATTGGATTATAAACGTTTTGGCGTAAAAAGATTTAATTCAGTGTCTATACTTGTTCAGTTTTATCATGCGTGGAAGTATGGAAGAGTACAATTTATTGACGGTGTCTTCCTAACTTTCTGGCATCCTACCAGCTGTAATATCACTTTTTCCAAATGACAAATTTATCTTCATCCAATCCAAAAATTCCTACGTCCCAAAAGTCAAATCGAAAACGAACTAGCTACATAAACTTATAGAAACGATAATTAAATTCGCCTTTCGACTATTTACAAAGTTTTCGCTATCGAAGTTAGCCCCGAGCCCGCTAGGCACATGCCGCGGCGTCCTATTGTACAAGTTGCCGGTACTTCCGCTATCGACGGATACAGCGACAAACTACTTCCCCCTGTAGATATTGCAAAATGAATTGCGCGTGTAAAGGGCCGTACAGACTGGCGCGATATCGCGCCAATCTTCACGAGCCTTAAGTCTATTGTGGTAGGTAGGAGAGTTTGATTTATGGTTAGTATGTTTTTTTCAGTTGTAAGCTGACGTTTATAATTTGTAATGCCAAAGATGACCAAACAAACGGTGAACGGACTGTGTGAAAAACTATATGATCAATTTGCCGCCTTTTCCCAACTATGTTGGGGTCGGCTTCCAGTCTAACCGGATGCTGCTGAATACTAGTATTTTACATGGAGCAACTGCCTATCTGACCTCTACAACCCAGTAACTGGGCAATACAATACCCCTTGGTAAGACTGGTTGACAGACTTTTGGGCTTCTGACGATTCGTGTCGTTCGTTCGTGAATTCGTGACTTTATGGATATATAATTATAATTTCTAAATGGCAACTAATGATAATAATGTCGCTTCCACCATAAATAAATTGGGATTTTTCTCGATCCACGGCACGATCCTGCGAAGGTCGTCGCTCCACCTAGCCTGGGGTATCCCACCTTACGTTTTTGGTAAAAAGTCCTTTATTTTAAACTCTGGGTCTTTGAGCTGATGATGACGGTACCGATTTGAATTAGATTCCTGATTCTTCAATTTGCCAAAGGGAAATATTTAACTGATACTTTAAAAACTTATTGACCTTCTTAAGATGCACGCTTTTTAAAATAATGAGCATCGAAAAACTTTTTGCACTTCTTTTGACGCACGTTCTTTTTTAATAATTTACCCTCTTTTTAACTTTCTGGCCTTTTCTCATAGGTAGTCAAAAAATCAAAATATTTTATTTCACATAAACCAGCATGGGTATTATGAAACGTCAGGCAGTAACCAAATTAGGTTACCCCGACTCAACGGGTTAGTCGCGAGCCGAACGAGCAAAGCGAGCGGGGCCGCGGCAGTTGGTTGCAGTCACTTGGCTATTTAGTATTTATAGGACCCCAAAATAGCAATTATTTGAGGTTCGATTAAATATAAATTGGTATATAAATAAAGTTAAATAAAACCTAAATAGAAATAGAAAACTTGAACTTACTTCCCTCTTATAAATCAGACCAAGTAGCCGAGCAAGGAACTAGAAATCGTCGGGTTTGGAAATCGTGTCATTCCTTTACATTTAGTGTATAAAAGTAAAGAGAAAAACATGTTTCACATGTCTATAAAACATGTTTTTCTTGCACAATCTCTGAGGTTTTACCGTCAGCCTAAATCAATACGACGATGTTACCGAAGCCCCGATAAGCTGTCTCATATCAACACAAGATATTCCGTGGCGAAATTTTTGCCGTGGGAAAGAAGCAGATGGTACTGAAATACTTACGAATCTTTCCCATTTGTTTTGAGGTGCTAAAAAATACACGTCGGAATTGAAATGATGTCTCATTATGTTTGGAAAAATATATTTTGTCCATGTTACCAACGTATAGTCAGGATAATGAATTGTTTATCAAATTGACACCCTACGTAAATTTGCCGCGTGGTAGCCATTTTAGTCAACTAACGACGAACGGAAGTTGGCAGCCAATTCTCTTAACAATTAATGTCCCTAACATTAATTGTTAAGCAAATTGGCTGCCAACTTACATTGTACGTAAATTCAAATCACAGCTGTCATTCTTTGACAGTTGTGAATTTGAATCACTTCACTTTTACAACTTTAGGCAAAGTTTGAGTTTATTTAGGGCTGACTTATGTCCATCAGTTGTGATAAACTAATTGGACAGTAATTCATAATAACAATAAAATTGATTTAAACATTGTTACAATAATTATTACCTTAAAATTAGTTGTTGCCGCCTGCGCCACCTACCGGAATGAAGAGGCAAGATAGCGACCTGAAGTTGCCACTGACAGCGTGTTTGCGAATGACATCGACCAATCAGTGTCAAGCATGTCGGCCAATCAGCGCGGAGAGTCGCTAACTTCGGACGGATAGAATTCGCATGTACCGGCTCTCACGCGCCACCCCTTTTTTTTTTTTGTTATCTTGATCCGTCTAATCTAAACGGTTGTAATGAGAATTAGCAATAATTAAATGTCATTCTACATGAAAAATAAAACTATTCATTGAAGTACAAACCGAACCCATAGTACCAACGGGAAGAGGAGCTAGGCAGAAGCCCTCACCCATAGTTCCTGACCCGAGTATATACCGAAATTTAACATTAGTTTTACATAATAATTATGTCTGTAAGTGTTGGTGATTTTTTTTTGTCTTTATTGGTTTATAGGGAGTTTAATCAGTATGACCATGTCACCCTCATAATAATGGCATTCTACATCTATAACCGCTTAATACCTAGGTGCACAATTTTGTATAATATTCTGGCTGTCCTGGACAAGGGCGCAGCCAAGATACTATTATACAAGCCAACATTAATAGAATTAAAACCGTTTTCTATGACATAGATACTCCTCTCAACCTCGTTCCGGACACATTCCGCTAAAATATGAGTGGTATCCTCTACCTTATCACAGTCAGAACAATTGGGTGAGTCACTCTTTCTCATTAAAAAGGCGAAGCTATTCAACGGAATATGTCCCAAACGAAGTCTGAAAGCAGTCACAATCTCATTTCGATGCATATCTGTACCCACAAACCAAGGAAGGCGGGAAAGGCTGTGTTGAATGGTTCTATACCAAATTCCTTTCAATACCTTACCTTTCCTTTCTTTTTTTTTAATTCTTGTTGGTGACATTTAATTTTATTTTGTATGCGGTAGTCCCCAAACTAGGCAGTGCCTGTATCTTGAGGACCTGAGAATTCTTATTTTATTTGTAAGTGAAAAATTGTGTAACGAGATTACATATCTCCATTTTAAATTAGTAACGAGTATTTCATCATCATCATTTCAGCCAAAAGACGTCCACTGCTGGACATAGGGTTCCCCAAGCGCCGCTACTTCGACCGCTTCTGTGCTTCCCGCATCCAGCGGATACCTGCGGTCTTCACAAGGTCATCGGTCCACCTTGTAGGGGTCTTCCAACGCTACGTCTTCCGGTACGCCGTCGCCAACCCAAAACCTTTCAGCCCCATCGGACATCATTTCTGCGAGCAATGTGCTCTGCCCATTGCCACTTAAGTTTGGCAATTCTTCGAGCTATGTCGGTACATTGATTGTCCTGCAGATCTCTTTATTTCTGATTCAAGCATAGCCCTCTCTATTGCCCTTTGTGTAACTTTTAGCCTCCTGCGGGGCGAGCACGGCCTACTGTGACTTGACTTGAGTCACACATTTTATCACAGTTTGAGCGATAAAACTGTTTTGTCGTAAAATGCTAGTACAAATTGACATGTTGTTCTTGTCTTGTTACAAACGTCTTGGCACGCCCGTGCTCGGCCCGCTGAAAAGGCCCATTATGAGCGAACACGTTTCAGTGCCATAGGTCATCACTGGCAACACGCACTGGTCAATGACTTTCGTCTTAAGACACTGCGGTATGTGGGACGAGAAGATATTGCGTAGCCGGACGATTACTTACTATGTACGTATACCTACAGTCTCAATGAGTACGCGTGCTTTCCAAGACACGGAGTATCATACCGCCAACTTCCAAACTCTGGGCTGGGGCCGTTGGACCTGCGCCTGGTTTCTTCTTTTTTTTTTTGTTCTTTGCACTTGTTCCATGATTATTATTGTATATAAAGTATTGATAGATGTTTTAAGGTGTTACGAACATATTATTTTGAAAACCATATCATAAACAGCCTACAATGTCCCCACAGCTGGGACACACTCCTCTCTGTGAGAGGGAGTGGGCCGTAATCCAACACGTGGGCCCAGTGCGGGTTGGTAGATATCACATGACTTCGAATTTCTGGTTCTAGAATATGTCGGTTTCTTCACGATGTTTTCCTTCACCGTTTTGAGAGCAGTGGTGTTGAAATAATTTACCAAAAGTAAAGCGCCTATCGGGGTTCGAACCTACGACGTGCAACTCGTAAGTCGCGGGCGTTACTCTCTCCTGCTCTCAAAACCATAATATTATGTTTTTATATAATTTATTTTTTTATAGTAATTATAACAAAAATCTTTATTGATACAAATATACCTTTGACATTGCTTAAGACTAGGATACATAACTTGGTTAACTAAAGGTCATATGGATAAGGTAAAGCCTGACTCCTAAGCTAGGTGATCCTGTGACATAAGAGTCAGGTAATATTCGTAGGTAGGAAAATAGTTCTTTTTTCAAAGTTGCAATTGTTACTTCACAAGAAAAACGCTTTTGCATTATGCGTAACTGTAACTTATATAAGCTCGTGACTGTAAATACATACAGTACCTCAAGTGTAAGTTTGCAAGAGAGTAAACGTAACTAGCGCGTTTGCGTTAAGATTTTTATTCTCACCCTTATAGTCTTAGCATTATGATCTATCGGTCAAATTTTAACGCAAACGAAATAGTTACGTTTACTCACTTGCAAACTTACACTTGGGGTACTGAACAACACTGAGTTCATTTACCACTATTACGTATTATATTAGTTAAGGTGGATTCAAAATTCAAATTCAAATTTTCTTACGTTTTTTGCAATTTGCAGGTCAGGCAAGGTTACGGCCGCGAATCATATTTAGATCAACATACAACCTGTTACTGACCTGCAAATTGCAAAAAACGTAATAAAATTTGAATTTCGCGGGCTACCTTAAGGAAAAGTTCATAAGGAACATGTCTACAACCTGACAGTGACCTGCAAATAGCAAAAACCCAAGATAAATTGAATAAATTGATCCACCTTAAACTCAAATACAAAAAGCACTAAAGCCCTGAACAAAAGCTAGTGTTCGGATAAACCTGTCAACCAATGACGTACCTATACAGTTCAGAACTTTCCCTATTTTATTTTTCAAGCGAGTTTCCAGTCGACCGGGCTTGGCTTTTACGTGTTTCTTGAACCGAATAAAGTAAAGGTAAGCACTGGTTAGTAAGTTTTACAGTAGGGATAATAGATCTCCATTAAAGTACCTACCTACTGTAAAGTTGGTAATAGGTAAGTGAGGTAGGGAGAGGAAGGCAGAGAAAATGCTGGAGCGACGAGATGAAAATCACGGCAGGAAAATCATGGACTCGAATTGTAGTCGATAGAGTAAAATGTTTTGCAATTACCTTGCTGTGTTAAATGTAACAGCAACCTTATTGATATCATCATCATCATTTCAGCTGAAGGACGTCCACTGCTGGACATAGGACTTCCCCAAATGGGGGAGAGGTTGCCATAATCGCCACGCTTGGCGGGTTGGCAATCGCAGTATGGTGTTAAAATGCATAGAGAACGCTGCTGCCTATTCTCTAGTAACTCGCTTAGTCGCCTTTAAAGACACCCACGGGAAGAAATAGGATGGTGCTATTCTTTACGTCCGGCACCATACGGAACACAAGGCGCAGATACCTACATGATTTTAGTGACTTTTAAATTTATTATTACGCCTTCAAATACTCGTAATGCACGTAAGTTATGCAAAAAAATTGTGTTAACTAGAACGCGTACACATCAATTCTATATGAATGTAAATATTTAAGTATTGTAGTAAAATACTTTATGAAATTAATTCAGACAGTAATGTCTACCCAAATCATATAAAACGATATTACTTATATTTTCTTTACTTTTTTTTTGTATGAACAGACTATTTTATTACTTATCTATAATTATATCTGTGATTTTTTTCAAATATTCATATTTTTGTAACTAAAAATAAATATTCCCTATGGTATCGAACGACAGCGCGGCGTGAGCGCGACGCGCATTTGCATGTCTAAGGTCCACGGCGATTACCCGACCCTTAAGACGCTGACAACAGCTAAACCGCGGTCACTGTCAGACTGCATACAAAAGAAAGAAAAGCGCGATGACACAACGCTTGTAATTTATTTCAAAATATGAGGCAATTATCTATCTACTCAAAAATTTGTTGAGTAATCGAAAATAAAAAACAACCAAGTTCTGCATACAAATAAGACGTTCTTGTTTTTAATACCAACCGTACGTTGATATTTAATACAGATATTTTGGATTGAAACTCAAAGTAAAGGGTTAGTTTATAATTAATTTGTATCGACATTTTTCTTTCTAAACGTGTTTTGGTAACAACCAAGTTCTGAGAAATAATTATGTTCAAGAATAACATTTTTTTTTCCGCTACCACAAACTATATAGATTTGGCGATTCTTTTGTTTAAGACAAGCCTACTTTTATCATTTGCGTCTTGTCACCGCCTTAATGGTATCACCACCTTATGGGAAGTCAACATGAAATTAAGGTGGAAACTCCTCTGTTTGTAATTTTGAGTGAAAATATTGATATTTTATTGTTTTTAGGGTTCCGTACCCAAAGAGTAAAACGGGAACCCTATTACTAAGGCTCCGCCGTCGGTCTGTCTGTCTGTCCGTCAGTCACCAGGCTGTATCTCGTGAACCGTGATAGTTAGACAGTTGAAATTTTCACAGATGATGTATTTCTGTTGCTGCTATAACAACAAATACTAAAAAACAGAATAAAATAAATATTTATGGGGGCTCCCATACAACAAACGTGATTTTTTTGCTCGTTTTTGCTCGATATTGATAACGGCAACCGGTAGACGCTTGAAATATTCACAGAATGTTTAGTTCTACATTCACTTTAAAAATAAATAATTAAATTAAAATAAAACAAATATTTAAGGGCCCATACAGCAAACGTGATTTTTTTGCTGTTTTTATAGATAATGGTACGGAACCCTTAGTGCGCGAGTCCGACTCGCACTTGGCCGGTTTTTTTTTGATATATTGGGTTTTTTCATCTGGAATTGCGCAGTAGCAGCTGGAGTCTGGCTCTGTGCCCGGTTGATGGAAATAGGCTCGCCCCCTATTACATGGGACTTAAATATAACTGGCGAAATATGGATGTACTACAGGTACAGCACTGCCCATCCCTACGGGGAAACAAGGCATGATGTTATGTTATGTGTAACTAAACATCTTGAAAAAGTAGGTCAATCTAGATAATTTTAGGTAATTGAAAGTAGTAGGTAATTAAACGACATTAACTTAGGGAATATAATTTTCGAGGCGACTTACAACTTAAAGGGCGACTAATTATTTGCTGCAAAAAAAAATAACATGGCAGCGATTAAATATTATTTCTTAATCGCTGCAAAGTCATCTACTGTTATTGAATCATTTGGGTTAGGTTAGGTTAGAACAGTAACCATTAACAAGCGAAGGCGAGCGAGCGAAGCGAGCGTGCCGCGGCAGCGGCCGCCGAGCGCCAGATCCCCTATATTGTTGGTAAATTCAGTTACCAAAACAAAAATTCGATGCCAGTTTAAATTAAAATAAAGCTAAAAACTGATTATTGAGCTGCTACTTTCTACTTAAAATAATACTTCGCTGTAGCTGCTAACCTATTATTTTTGCTACCGGCTTTCATTATTTTTTAATCCCAAATTCCGATTAATTTGTCGCTGCGTTAAATACATGCCTTAACTTAGT
This sequence comes from Tiliacea citrago, assembly GCA_963921375.1. NCBI lineage: Eukaryota > Metazoa > Arthropoda > Insecta > Lepidoptera > Noctuidae > Tiliacea > Tiliacea citrago. The sequence continues at coordinate 20,266,275 of OY992797.1, read as the reverse complement.
AATACTTGAATACTAAAATTAGATTAATATTTACTTATTTTACTTTTCGCTTTTAAGAGTCGCTTCTCGAAGTTGTGAAGGAGTAATGGTTACCTAGGGCAAGTTTTCCAGCTTGGTAGGCACAACTTTGAGAAAGAAGCCGACAGAAGGATCCGGTTGGGTTGGGCAGCGTTTGGAAAACTTCGTCAAGTCTTCTCGTCGCCAATCCCGCAGTGTTTCAAGACTAGGGTCTTCAACCAGTGCGTCCTGCCCGTTATGATATACGGTGCCGAAACGTGGACACTGACAGTCGGGCTGGTCCACAAATTCAAGGTCACTCAGCGTGCTATGGAGCGGGCTATGCTCGGAGTTTCTTTGAAGGATAAGATCAGGAATGAAGTTATCCGGAAGAGAACCGGAGTTACCGACATAGCCTGCAGAGTAAGCAAGCTGAAGTGGCAGTGGGCTGGCCATGTTTGTCGAAGGACCGATAGCCGGTGGAGCAGCCGAGTCCTGGAGTGGAGACCGCGTATCGGCAAGTGTAGTGTGGGGCGCCCCCAGTTAGATGGACCGACGACCTTAAAAAGGTGGCTGGGACAGACTGGATGCGGAAGGCGGAGGACAGGGTGTTGTGGCGCAGCCTGAGAGAGGCCTATGTCCAGCGGTGGACTGCTATAGGCTGAGTTGATTTGTTGATTTTACTTTTCATACTGCAGGCCATTTTAAACAGCAAAACTTGCACCAACTTGCCAACAAAAGGCAAAAACAATTTCCTTAACTTCAAGTTAACGGACTTTCTTAAGACCTAAAAATACACTGACTAAATCAAAAACAAACCTCTTTTCATCTTAATAATAGCATTGCAGAAGCTTCTAGACGTTCACTATGAAACAATACGTGTCTTTCTTCCACGGCACCTTTTAGACCATCTGGCTGTCGTAGTAGCGCAAAATAGTTCCCCTGAGCACAGTACATATAATGAACAGTAGAACAACTATGAACAAATGCTCAAACTCAAATCATCGCAGAGCCACACTGGAAAACCAATTATCTGTCTGCACTTAACTGTCATATCGATGGATTGTGTTCGATATGAGTCTGATAGAAATGATATGCTTGGGGTGTTGACATTAAACCAACTTAATTTAGGCACATTCCCTAGAATTCTGTCTGAACCAAATGGTGATGATGCGAAGAGTCTGTTCAGGTTCATGGCCCGAATGTAATCCATAGCAGCTTTGTATTTTATTATTACATAATTAGGGTATGATGAGACTGCCATACGCATTGCGATTATAAAAGTCCATAATTAATAAATATAAAAAGAAACTGACATCGAGACATAATAAATGTAGTTACCGTTTTGTATAGTGCACTCAGAAAAGTTGCAAACGGTTTTGCGATTTTTGTGTAAAATATGATTGACAGCCCTAAGACCACAATATATTATGATTGGTCCTTATGTTTGTTGGTTGGTTGGTTGTTGGTTGGTCATTAAAATGAATAATACATCTCTCTTAGTTAGATGTGTTCTTTAAGAACAAATCTCTTATGGAACAAATCTAGCTTAGAGAGATATCTAATTCAAATACAAATTGCTAAAAACGTAAATTGAATTTCGCGGGCTACCACTGCCGATCCACCTTAAGGCGCGGCGCCCACTATCCCTGGGCCGATGTGCGGCTCGGTAGAGCTCGGGCGCTTTACGACGGCTTCGGGCGCCTGGGAGCTGCCTCGGCAGTCGTAAGCATACCTAAGGACGCCCGAGGCTGTCTTCGGGTAGCTCGGGTGGCATTTTCGTGGCAGACACGTCGCAGAACAGTCATAACGTTCACCGCGCGCGCCTCCATTAGCTTGGCAACACCCAGAGGAAAATGCAACAGCCTAATTAATTACACGTATAGGTTCGTTTTATTTGACGATGACAGAAGAAAAGTTGATTATTCTTGTGCAAGCTCACGAATGTCTGAGGTATGACATAACATCGCGATGAACAATGATCGCAATGGCAAGATGAACAATGAGAACTAAGTCCTAATCCACCATTATAAATACACACGCACAACTGTTTTCACGTATCGTTACGACTGCTCTGCGATATGTCTGCCACCCGAATCATTCTTAGTTTTGCCGAAGCTACCCGAAACCAGCCTCGGCATCCTTAGGTATGCTTACGACTGCCGAAGCAGCTCTCAGGCGCCTGAAGCCGCCGTAAGGCACCCGAAGCCGCCGTTAAGCGCCCGAGCTCTACCGAGCCGCACCAATGAGCACCGATAGTGGGCGCCGCGCCTAAGAGTATGGCACAAATCACCGTCACACGACTTGCGGAGGGAGACGGGAAAAAAATGGTGACGTCTTTTGATGCAAGTCGCATCGCTCGAGGCCGTGAACGGGGACTTAGCGCTCCCGGAGGCGCGTAGATCTGACCTGATCTGATCGGACCTGACTTGGGTTCCGTACGTAGTTTTCGGGTGACCACTGAAAATCAGCGCTATGCTGTGGACCAGTGGACAGCATCATGCAGAGTGCAAGCCTTCTGGTCACAGTCATGACATGCAGCTGCTGACTATTTGTTTTTTTGTGCTCGTGATTATTTTATGTAGATCTGCTTTGTGTAACGTTTAACTACTCAAGTTAATTATGTTTTCGTATGCACGTGTTGCTGTGACAAATAAAATTATTTTTCTTTCTTTTTTAGGGTTCCGTACCCAAAGGGTAAAACGGGAACCCTATTACTAAGGCTCCGCCGTCTGTCTGTCTGTCCGTCTGTCACCAGGGTGTATCTCATGAACCGTGAGACCGTGTCTATCAAGCAACTTTATGCACTACCCATGCCCTTTGCAGCGTAAACTCTTCATTACGTCTTCCAATAACGGTAACGAAGATCATTATCATACCTACACACCGCTAGCCTACTATGCACCCTTGAGTGCAGCGCCGAAGGTTGCCCAAGTGCATTGACTCCGGCTACCCGCCTGAATCTGATAGTACAGGAGAATCGACTCTACGTGGAGGTGAGACGGACAGTTGAAATATTCACAGATGATGTATTTCTGTTGCCGCTATAGCAACAAATACAAAAAACCAGAATAACATCAATATTTAAGGGGGCTTCCATACAAAAAAGGTGATTTTTTTGCCGTTTTTATAGATGGTACGGAAACCTTCGTCGGCGACTCAGGCTCGCAATTGGCCGGTTTTTTTTTTCTTTTCTTTCTAGATACTTAATTATAACAATAGTAGCTTAGTTAAACTACTGTTTATATTGTTACTGTGCGCCGTAGTTCCATTAGAACCCATTGTTCCTATTTCTATATAGCTGTCCTGAAAAATTCACAAATGGAAATTGGTGTTACCCGGTTTGTTCGACTGCAAAATTTTCAAAAGGCTGCAGTTTGTGGAAAATTGTTCAGAGGAGAGTTGTTTTATTATTTTTAGTATCATTCTATATGTTACCTACTCGTAGTATACAACCTAATCGCTTTTCGTGTCTGTCTGTGTGATTGCTTAGATCTTCTAAACTACACAACGGATATTGATACTGTTTTCACTATCATTTAGAGCATTTATTCCGGAAGGTTCAAATTTATCACACTAATATTATAAAGGCTAAAGTTTGTGAGTGAGTGTGTTTGTGTGTGTGTGTGTGTTTGTTACTTCTTCACGCTCAAACGGCTAGCCCAATTTTGATAAAATTTTGTATGGAGGTAGCTGGCACCCTGGATTAACATATAGGCTACTTTTTATCCCAATATTTCCACAAGATCGAGACATACGCGGGTAAAACCGCGGGGCGCAGCTAGTAATGCATAATACATTAATATTAAACTTACACCGCGAGCGTGTCGCTAGTATTTAGTCACTTAGCATAGATTTTCTTGGCCTATTATCTACCTAGGGCACGAATAAAAATAAATCGACTGTTTATTTAAATTGACGGGGCTGTGGCTCGACCATTAAGGCTCTTTTAAACACTCGCGATATCGCGGGCGCGACATGCACCGACAAAGGAATTGTCTTTGTCGGTGCCTGTCGCGCCCGCGATATCGCGTGAGTGTGTAAGAGCCTTTAGCCGGTTTTGGCACGAACAACACCTGTTGTCCTTATCCGTTGTCAAGCTCCCTATTACCAAGACAGTTCTACGTAAGTAAACAAAAACATGATTATCATAATACATAAACAAAACTAAGAGAATGAGGAAAAATAATACCTTCCCAAGGGAAACGCCGTCATTGTTAATAATACGAACAACATGTAAATAAAAATAATATTTTCATTAATTAGTTTCATTTCTCATACTCGGAAAGTAGTGTTTGTTTGATCCGAGTAGCGGGTGGAAGACGCTGACCTTTGGGCGGGATTCGGGAAAGACACATAGTAATTGCTTCCCTCTGTAGGGCGGGAATGAATTATAAAAGTAGAACAAAAAATTTCGTATGCGGGCTACCTAACCAAATTAGGTTAGGTAGCCGCATACGAATTTTTTTACATACTTAATTAAGAAAAATATCGATTAAAATAAAAATAAATGCTGCGGTCTTGTGCGTGTATAAACAGCCAGTCTGAATTTAAAAAAAATACCTATTAAGCGTGACAGCCCGCAGAGGGGACGCGAAGTGTTCCATATTTAAAATTTTAAAAAGACTATATAATTTGGCGGGATACTTACTCTGTAAGCTGTACCGAAATTCAAAATGTCGGATTTGTAGACTAATATTTGATTAAAAATGAGTTCAAGCTATTCTGAAATGTAGACTCCAGATTCGGTTAAAGACGAGCCAAATACAGTAATCGAAAATCTTTTGCCAGAAATTTCAAAGGAAAAATATTTAATGATTTTGTGAAGTGGCGAGCAAACAAGAAAACATTATATTTTTGAAAAACTACTATTTATTTACTTTCCTTATAATCGAAATGAAAAGTAGAGTGTTTAACACAGGTGAAAGTCACCAATTCCTACTCGAACTATAGTCTAAATAACTCGTATGAGAATTGATTCCTTTCGTCCCTTGTATAACAATCTACTATTTCATACTGATTCGGAAACAAAGAAAAGTCGGTTATATTGTTCCATAAATTGAAAACATAATCCAGATTGAATAGATTAACTGTGACTTTTTTTTTTTTTTTAATATCTCAGAAGTTTTCATAGAATAGAAAAAAACTCTTTATTAAGTACGCCATAAAAATTACAGATATAAATGTAGTCATTCTCATAATATAAACCAATAAACTTGGCTACTCATTCGGATCGAGCTCCGGAAAGAACTGAGTGCTGTTATTAAAAGAGCCATCTCTCGTCTGGCGTACCCTCAAATAACTATTACCTAGGCTTATCTGAGTCCCATTTTCAGTGTAAGTCAAGACTAATGTTCCAAAAATTTTCAAATAAAACGCAAAAGATAACACCGAAAGCTTTAAAAACGTGCATGAAACTTGACTCAAAGAATCGTTTTAATAAACACAAGATTCGGCCGAGTCCCCATTTAAAAGTTAATGAGAAAAATCTACATACCGAGATCGGAATTTGCATAGCTTATGTGGAATTTCCTTTATTGTAGTCGAGATTCTAGTTATAGAACATGCTTGGTGAATTAGTTGCTCTATAAAAATTACATTTTTAAATTTTCGCGGCTTTATAGTTGACTCCAACCAGTATTATTAGTAATATTTTTATGTCTATGCCTTAAGGCGCTGACAAGAGGCAAATGATAAAAGTAGGCTTGTCTTAAACAAAAAAAAATTCGAAATCTCTATAAGTTGTGGTAGCTAACATTTTTTTTTTTGAAAAAAAATGTTATTCTTGAACATATGATCTCAGAACATGGTAGTTAACAAAACACCTTTAGAAGAAAACAGAACTTGGTTATTTTTTATTTTCGATTACTCAACTCATTTTTGATTAAATAGATAATTGCTTCATATTTTGCAGTAAATTACAAGCGTTGCGTCATCGCGCTTCTCTTTATTTTGTATACAGTCTGACAGTGACCGCAGTTTAGCTGTTGTCAGCGTCTTAAGTCTCGAAAATGCTGTGGTCAACATTTGGGCATTGTTAGTCATTAGGATGATCATTTTCCATAGCTTTTATTTATTCAGCCAATGTAATCCATTTGTAACTAAGTACTTATATAATTTTTAACTGCTCATATTATCAGTATGTAAATACTAATATGGCCTTCTGAGAAACCAAACTATAAACCAAAAAAAATTGGTAAAAGGGCATTAATAAAGTTTAAATAATAAATCATACGTCTTGTAACCGTATAGTCCTCCGTATATTATGACGTCAGGCCTCCAACCCTCGTCTCACAAGTCACATGAAATCTGATAAACCAGACAGCCTAACAGTGTAGCCACTGCGCGGTAGCCATTTTGAATACGCTAATTATTATTAGATGTGGCAACACTTACAAAATGTCAAAACTGTTTTTGAAGAAGAGGCATCCTCTTGTCTGTTAAAGTATATTCAGAATCAGAATTAATTTATTTGTAAAAATTAGTTTTACATCGTGAGTAGATATGATACAAAACTCTGTGCAACGGTGCAAAATAATTATTCAAAGAATCGAAATTGAAAATAAATAATAAAAAAATAATGTTATAAGTATATTATGAAAATAGTGTTATGTTTTAGAGAAATTACCAAGAGCAGAAATTACCAGTGTTGTGGAGGTCAGATAGATAGCCGCTCCATGTAAAATTCTGGTAAATAAGTAAGTAGCAATAAGTCCAAAATACCAGCTAGAAAAACTCAAAGAAAATGATAATCAGAAAAGACCCACTTATTAGCTTATTAGCTTAGCGCAACCCCCGCGCTAAGGCAGCCCGCGAAATTCAAATTTTGTTAAGTTTTTTGCAATTCGCAGGTCTGTGTCAGGTTTTTGATGATTCGCGGCCGTAACAAATATGGCTTTACAGAATTAGAATCAGCAATACAACTAACTCTCTTCGTAGAATCCTATTGAATGACTATTTCATGAAATAGTCATTCAATAGGAGTCTAGTCTCTTCGAGAGGGAGTAGGCTGTAAATCTAGCACGCGGGCCCAGTGCGGGTCGGTAGATGTCACATGTCTTTGAATTTTTGGTTCTAGGACATGCCGGTTTCCGCACGATGTCTTCCTTCACCGTTTTGAGAGCAGTGGTGATGAAATTATTTACACAAAGTAAAGCGCCTGCCTGGGTTCGAACCCACGACCCACAACTCGTAAGTCGGGGACGTTACCACTGGGCCACCACTGCTCTCAATAGGATTCTATGAACTTATACGAGTATTTAGATCAACATACAATCTGTTACTGACCTCAAATTGCAAAAAACGTAAAAAAATATAATTTCGCGGGCGGACGCTTTCGCCTTAATCCTAACGCCGTATATTTTCGTCACAAACATTACCTCCGAGCCTCCGACTATCAATCATTTAATTTGCTGGTGTCATCGTAATAAATCTATGTCATTGTGGACAACGCGAATTGTTTGCATTTTCCTTCTCTACTTCAATTTTATATGACTGTTGGTTGCTCAAGGGTACATAGGGTTTATTAAGTGGACATAATATTTTTTTATTTAGTTACGCTTTGGGACGGTTAAACATGCTTGTCTTTTATAAATCATTATCATCATTTTAGCCGAAAAACGCCCCACTGCTGGACATAGGCCTCCCCTAAGAAGGGGGGAGGGGGGGTTGTCATAATCGCCACACTTGGCAGACGGGTTGGCGATCGCAGTATGGTGTTAAAATGCATAGATAACGCTGCTGCCCATTCTGTATTACGACACCCACGGGAGGAAATAGGGAGGTGCTATTCTTTACGTCCGGCACCATACGGACGCTTTTATAAATAAAACAAGCTAAATGACGACTGATTTGACTTGATTTATTTATTATTATTTATTTATTTATTTAATTAAATAATGCATATCAAAAATTCACAAAAAAAAATAAATCAATAATAAATCAAAATAATAATAATTCATTTTATTTCTTATTTTGTTATTTTTATATCATTAAATGCTGCACCGGTTGACGTCATCACGTCAACGCCGGCTGTCGCTGAAAACCAGCGCTGGGGCTCTGTCTCGCATAGGGTCGCAGCATTATGCTGAGCGGTGGCCGTTTTGCGTAGATGTGACACATATTTTCTCCCAACTTGTTCTTTCCTATTTGTGTTTTTTTCTTTGCGTTATGTTTACCGCATTTAAACGTATTTTTCTTTCTTTTTCTTTGTAACTTCCATACAAACTTTCATCCCCTATTTAATCCCCTACTGGGGGATGAATTTAAAACATGCTTCATTAACGCTCTTTTCGGAATACAGGGTTATTTTAAATTGGCTAGCTAAACTCCGCAGAAGCGATGACACATGATTAAACAAAAAAATAATTAGTTTGATTTTTTGTGGGGCCATCGACTGCAATTATTGTAGTCACTTGAAATATAAGTTAAATAAAACCGTTTTTTTTTTAACTTCACAGAGGACTCAACACAACTCATACTTCAAGTAATAACATTAACAGCGAGCGTTGCCTCCCAAAAAAAATTCATCAAATCTTTTTATTTTATCGTGTTTAAATATTGATACCCATCGCGTCTGCGGAGTTTAGCTAGCCAATTTAAAATAACCCTGTATTAATTGTTGTGCAAAGTTTCATTCTTCTAAACCCAGCAGTTGTGCGTTGGCAGACAGTGAATCAAAGAAGACAGAACATAAAATTAAGGAGATTGATCGGGACTCTTCTTATGACTAGTACCTTTATGCTACTATTTTTTCTAGGTATTGTTTTGTGAATGTGAGAACGTTGTAGGCTTAATAGACTGTAGATTTGTAGACCATTTTCTACTTTATTAAGTACCTGGAACTTTTTCACGGGCTTACACTGTCTTCCCATACTATTAACACTGTAATTTAAAAACACTGTAAAAGCCAATTATTTTTAAAAGAGTAACCGTGGAGTTCCTCGCCGGCTCCTCTCCATAGGAAACGAACAATTGGAACCGTGCACCTAGCTTCTGAAGTTTAATAAGTGCCCATGTAGGTTTTGATTTTTGTGGAAGCTAAATAAACCTACTTACAGAAATAAAAATCATAATCATAATCATTTATTAATTTGCGAATATGGGTACAAAAAAAGGTCTTAAAACAAACAATAGTGTTCATTAGCCATATCCTACCGTAAGGCATGCAAATTTACACACATTAGGTATATAATATTTTTATCGTGTAAATATTCAGTGACAGAGTAAAACGCCGTACATCATTTATAGTTTATGAACTATTTATTGTAGTACCATTTCAGACAATATCTACCAGCTACGTTATTATAGTTCCCATCTCTATTCTAGACGTCTCATTATGGTATGGCCTGGCCTTTTCCCAACCAAGCTGGGGTCGCCTTCCAGTATAACGAGATGCAGCTTAATACTGCCTATTTTGACCTCCACAAACCTGTTACTGGGTAACACTATACCCTTTATTAAGAGGGCCCTTCCCGGTCCGTCTATCGCCAACGCGAGCATGGTCGAAAAATGTGTTGTTTCATCCAGCGCAAGTGAAAACTACTAACTAGCAAGTGAGAACGCGTGTGCGGAAATTTCATAAAACTTGTTCCAGGAAGTACGTGTATTTGAGTAAGTGTTTCAAGTTTGTGAAATAAATGTTTGTCATTTAGAATCTGCATTACATGCGCGAGATTTCTATGAAGATTTTTTTTTTACTCTTACAATTTACCAGTACATTATGAAAGACCAAAGTTCAGGTAAAATTTGTGCAAAAATGTAGAATTTGTTTCTCATTGTTTTTATTTTTTGCTTCCATAGAAACCTAGATAATTAGTGCACAAGATACCTATTAGTTCAAAGAAAGATGTTTTACAACGCCATGATCACGTACGAGCTTTGTATGAAAAGTATGACGCGTTGGCCGCTCTTAAAGCTGCGTCTACACGTGTACGACTCTGTGACAAATAAATGACCTAAGTAAGAATTCTTATCTACACAATGGAAAAACTTGGCTCACGTTCAAAAAACATCTATTGAACTTCGATGACCATATTTTAGAAGAAGCAGTGATGTTTGAATTACGAGTACACCCATTGTATGAGAGCATTTTGTGCTACCGTCATACTTCGTATCGTTAGTCTCCAACTATTGATGAGCACAAGATATAATTGATGATGATTTTACCTCATACAGGATGATAAATTAGTTTGCTGTTGTCAATTTTCTTGGACGCTTTTGTCGTGTTTAACCAGAAGTTCGTAAATCCCTAGTACCTTCGAGTACCGTACCGTTTTGACTAGTTAAAACATTAAAAAATGCCATCTGTTGTTAGGAAACCTTTGCCCGTTTTCACTAACACTACACGACGCCTAAATTTAATGCCTAATTAATAGCGCACTCTTACGAGAATACGTATTTTTACTAAAAATGTAAATAAAAATGTAAAAATGTAATGCCTAAAATTTTTTTAGGCATTACATTTTTATCATTATTGATGATATATTTTTTTCTCGTCTATTCCTTGGTGTTGGGTATCGTTGGATAGGCCGTTCAAAAATATTGTGGGTCTGTGGAAGCCATTTTTCAATTTAGGGATCCGTTTGCGTAATATTATGCTTTAAAGTGCTATTTTTTGTTAGAGTCAAGTGTCTCCCCCCCTGCCAGCTAAATGGTTAGTTTTGATATGTGAAAAAATTCATGGCAGTAGTATATATAATGAAATTAAAAGGAAAACTATCACAGCTATGTAGGCTTTACAAGTTAACGAGTAATAGTCGACCAACTTATATTTGCAGCTGGAGAATTGACCGTAACGTATATCGATGTAAGGGAGAACATGTTTTTCAACTACAATGTTAAGTTTGTTTTTGGGATAAATACATCCCAACTACGGAACCCTTCATTGTGCGTGGTCTGACACGCACTTGGCCGGTTTTAATTACAGGAATTGGCCTTCTGTTCTCGGCTGATGAAGTCACAGGAGTGAGGTGAGGAGATGGGTCGGGATCTCGTATATGGATTTAGGGAGCATGATTGGATTAACTAGGCACGTGCCCCCTGTATTGAGGGTCGAAACGGGGGTCGAGACTTCTTGAGGGGCCTAATCACCCATCAGCGAAAATTGCACGAATTTCTATATATTTTTTTATTATAACATAGAAAAAGCACTTTCTATTTTTCCGACTTTACTAATTTTTCCGGCAACTTTTCAATTTTTTCTTTCCATAAGAACCTGATTCATACTATTACGAACATTACAAAACAAAAATTTGCTAATTTGGTCCAGCCGTTCTCAAGTGATGCGTTTAACATAATATTAATATATACAACATTTAATTTTATTTTATAGTCTAGTAGTTGTCCAAAATATTTTTCTCATTCTTAATTTTTCTTCATTCTTTCATGAATAATCCGAAAAACAAAGGCGCCATTTTCTTTAAACTACTCGTATGTTCATGAAAAACATTTTGTTTATCATTTAGTAACTAATATTCGTTACCACAAGCATCTCCGCATTGTCTTTATTTATTCTGTGTTGAGAAAATATTTTATTTACGTAACTCCGGAATGTTTCAAATAAAATAGCAATGGCGCTGCGTAGTAGGTATATTTTCGACCGAGTTTCATCTGATTAAATTTTCTGCAGTATTGGAGCACTACGAGTATTGTTGTATCTTCTGTACGGGTTCCTTTTGGAATTATTAATAAGTAGACTCTCTCTTTTGTGTACCTCTCTAAGTGGTTGCTATGATTTTTTTTTTTGGGTGGGAAATTAATAAATAACTTCTCCCGCTATGGGCGGAGCGGGAGGGCGTGTCAGACTTTTACTGACTAAACCCCACCCGTGTTCCTTCCGTTGCCTGTGTGCCAGGGCCACGATATCCCTTTCGGACAAACTCGCAACCCTGGCAGGCATTGGTCCTGCTGGACCCCATCAGTTGGTGCTGACATCTCTTTGTGGCGCGCGTGGAACACAACGCGCCGTCGACCCGGGCCTGGTCCTTATCGGACGGCGAGCTACCCATGGCTCACCGTCCGCAGGCCCGCGCCTACGGTGGCCGGAAATCGGCTAGCGACTCCCGACGCCCGGGGCGTCTCCTGCGGCGACTAAGGGCGCGAAGGCGCGAATCTTGCCTCACCCTCACGCGTTCCGCCTCTTCCTTCGCGAGCATTACTGCTTCGCAGAAGGAGGTGACGGCCTCCCATGCACTCTCGCTCCGAACCATGGCCTGAACCAGGCCCGGACGCGAGAGATCGCCGCCGTCGATCGCCTCCGTGAGGATACGGCGGTGCTCCGCCCAAGCCGGGCAGACCTCCACCGTATGTTCCACCATGTCCTCCGGGCGCTCCACACAGTGGTGACACCCGGGCGTTTCCTCCCGCTTTATCCCGAACAGGAACCTCCCGAAACAACCGTGTCCGGTGAGGACCTGAGTCAGGCGGAAGGTGAGGACGCCGTGGCGCCTCTCTAGCCACTGCTCAAAGAGGGGACTTATCGCCACAATTGTGGCGTGCCCAGCGCTGGGTTGCGACAATCGCAATCTCCATGTCGCCATGAGATCCCGCCGGAGCTCTGTCCGCTGTGCCGTGATTTCTCGCGGCAGCGGAGTTTCACCCCGGCGTTTCGCCTCCTCGCGCCACTCCCAGATGTGCGCGAGGACTTTTGCCTCCAGATCCCATGGCGGCAGTCCGGCAAGGACGCTCGCCGCCTCACGGGAGACCGTGCGGTAACGCCGTACCAGCCTGGCCATGACCCTTTGGGACGCGTTCAACCGCTGGGCTGGTCGCAGCCTTAAAGAACGCGCCCACACCGGTGCCCCGTAAAGGGCCATGGACCGCACGATCCCCGCGTAGAGCCTCCGGCAGGAGGCGTTTGGACCCCCTAGATTGGGCAGGAGCCGCTTCAAAGCAGCCCCGGCCCGCTCCAGTCTGGGAGCCAAACGTCGAAAATGCTCCACGAAGTTCCACCGGCTGTCGAGGACGAGTCCCAGGTACTTCATCGTCGACTCGACGCCGATGTGAACCCCTCCCGCCGTTATCTGGGAACCCGACAGTGGCGCGTTCCGAAGACCATAAAAACACATGGCCTCGGACTTGTGCAAAGCCGAGTCCCAATTGCCGAATCCTATCGACGATTGTCGCAACCCCACGTGCCGCCAGTTCGGCCGCCGCCTGATGCGACCTCCCCTGCGCTAGGACCAGCGTGTCGTCAGCGTAGCAGACTACGCTGACGCCGCTAGGGGGAGGTCGGCACGCAGCACCCAGTCGTACCCGATGTCCCACAGATGCGGCCCCAGGACCGATCCCTGTGGGACACCGCACGACATCTCTCGCCGGTTAAAATCTCCGTGGTGACCGGGGTAGATGACGGCCCTGTCCGTCAAAAAGTGGTTGCTATGCTATAGGTAAAATCAGTAATACCTACTGCATTAAATATTCAAAAGCCCCACCAAGTGCGTGTCAGACCACGCACAATGACGGGTTCCGCAGTTGGGATAAATTTATCGCAAGAACAAACTTAACATTGTTGTTGAAAAACATGTTCTCCCATTTCTCCCATACATTCCAACTGCAAATGTAAGTTTATACGCACAATATTGAGAGATTCACCATGTTATTTTAAGACAAAATCAAAAATTTAGGAGATAATGGTCCAATTCATCTATTTTTTTAAATAACTTTAAAACTATTTATTTTAAAATTATAAAAAAAAATATGTGTCATACGGTACAGGTTTTAGAACTTATTTTTTTAATTTTATAATTTGCCCCCCAAAAGCCAAAAAACCGTCCGCCTACACCGCTCATTAAAACCGCCTTTGTTCAGTATTTTTTTTTACTTGTGCATAAAGTTTTAATAAATAAATAAATTTATTTACGTTACGCATCCGTGTTTGGGGCACAGACGTTCCTAATGTAGGTATACCAAATTTCAAATTAATCGGTCCATTAGATTTGGAGCAAATTGGCTGTGACAGACGGACAGATAGACACACGAGTGATCCTATAAGGGTTCCGTTTTTCAGTCGGACATACGAAACCCTACCAAAACACAAAAACCTTCTAAAATATTCCTTTTCCCGCCAATATTCTCTATACAGCACTCAATGCTAGCTAACGAGACAAATCAAAAATCGAACGTAAAAAACAAACTAAAAAAAAAGCTTGTTCGTTTCAATTCACTCTCTATGATTTTCCGTAGGTACACCTTTTGACACGCGTGTTGAAAACAAAACCATTTGGTTGGTAGGCCGGTCGTAAGAAAAACATTTGGTCACGATTTATCGTGAAACGTGATGCGGTCGCGAATCACGTATTGGTATCACTCCGATAATATCATCAATTCACGAAACTAAGTACATTTTTGTTGAAAGTCACGACCACGGATTTCGGTATAAAGTTCCGTGAAATAAATGTTTAGTTATTGTAATTTTTTGTGTTCCTAGGTTTATTTTTCTAAGCCCGATCAGTTTGTACTAAGCAAGCTAAATCCATTTTAGTCTACAAGACACCCATCATGTTCTCATTTTACATAATCCTTTGAATTTGTTTTAGTCGGCTAAACAGAACAGCTGATAGGTAATAATCCGGTATCTTACATTTAGAGTAAGTATGCTAGGGTAAAATCGGTGTTGGGATAAGACCGTACGAAACAAATTCCGCGCCATTTTATCCTGCACCGACGGTTGGCGCAGAACACAATGTTGTCAGCATTAAAAAATATTTCCAAATTAGCCGGGAATTTGATTCGTACGGTCTCATTCCAGCGCCGAACTTACTCCAACATACCTTATTGTTCCATATTTCCCTCCTTTCCTTAAAAAATCATTTGATTTGGCTGCAATAAATACTTTCCCAACTCGTCCAACATGTTCTCCAAGTAATACAACATCTCCTATACACTGGATGCACTGTATTATAGTTTTAAAGATTTAACTTTTCTTGTGGTTGCACGTCGTGTCTCAATTTATTAGCAACCAACTTAGTTTATCCTGGCTCGTTTACTTATAAAGTTTATTAAGCGAACTAGTTGTTTATAAGTTGACGATATCCTGGGATATCCTACACCTAAATTAGTCAGGACAGTCTCCTAAGACCATTTTCTTATAGCGACAACGGTTGAGGTACGTGCCCCTAATGACCCATATTAAAAAAATCCACTCTGTATACAGACGCTATAAATTTCTTTGATATAAACCATTACGAAGAAAATTACGTCTTAACACGACTACATAACTACGAATTATGCAAAAACTTGAATCCCCGTGTATAAACATAACAATAACAACATGTTTCTACGTCTCAGCATTATTCATAATTGTTGGTGCTAACGTGCTTCGGGCCTATTAACATAATTTACTGTTCATAGAAGAGCTGGAGTGTAAATAGTTAGATTATGACCGGCTTCTTCATCCATGATTGTATGGCTCGTAAGTAGAGCGACTAATGACATGCATTCTAAGATATTAAGCTGTACGACTAACGTCGCCATCTTGATTTTCACACAAAACTGACAAGTAAAAATTGATTGATAATTAAACGAACTTACCAGCACGTGAAGTTCAATCACAGCTACTCGAAGAGCTCCGTTCGAAGATATAGCATCACTCCTTCTCAGTTATCCTGAAGCCCTAATTGTGAAATAACAAACATCTTAGCAAACCTCTAAATTAAATGAGCTGGCTATGTATATTTTCCTATAGCGAATACGTCGCCGTCGCCTACGTTTTATTTCACGTTCTAACTTTTAGTTTTTTACACATTTATTTATTCATTACAGCCGAAAGGCGTCCACTGCTGGAAATAACCCTAATAATAAGAAGTGGGGTACCCCCCACTTTGGGGCCTATTTCCAGCAGTTGCCATAATTTCCACGCTAGGTAGACGGCGATCGCAGTATGGTGTTAAAATGCATAGAGAACGCTGCTGCCCATTCTCTATTAAGTCCCTTAGTCGCCTTTTACGACACTCACGGGAATAAATAGGATGGTGCTATTCTTTACGTCCGGCACCACACGGACAAGTGTTCCGGACGGACGGAGTTTTTTACACAAATAACTATAATGTGAAAACTATGAATTCAATATAATATATTATATACAATTATATTATAGTAAATATATGTGTATTATAACTAAGTTTATAACCTATTTATGTACTTTTGTACCTATTATATTTATATTTAATTATGTTATATTTTAATATTTTATAATATTATTATTTTCTCTCAATCAGAGCACCCGCCATCTTATCTCTTCACCACCTTTGGTTGACTGCTAGAGAATGCCTAAGGCATTAAGTCCGCCTTTGTACATTATTGTGTGTGAGAAGTTTAAATAAATAAATAATTAAAATCGACTAAATCTACTAATTACTTTACATTATTATTATTATAAAAGAGCCCACATACATTTTGATTCACCACTAAACACTCCAAAGGTCGTGATATCTTCTTCCTTTGCAGTTGACAACCAAGTTCTCTCGTTAGGTAACACTTTAACTATCAAAACAATGACCAATTACGCAAGTTGACAACTAAATGGTCAATTTTATTACCCTCCGAATGCTTTCTACACACATTATACGATGTTTGCAGCACATAATTTAACGAAATGTTGATACATAGCCACCATTTCCGATAATAACCAATTATTTGTGGGGAAACAAGGATATTGTGTCAAAAGCACGGGTGGTTTACTTTGTCTTGTGCTCTTTTTTAGGGTTCCGTACGCAAAGTGTAAAACGGGAACCCTATTACTATTACCGTCTGTATGTCTGTCCGTCAGTCACCAGGCTGTATCTCATGAACCGTGATAGTTAGACAGTTGAAATTTTCACAGATGATGTATTTCTGTTGCCGCTATAATAACAAATACTAAAAAACAGAATAAAATAAATATCTAAGGGGGCTCCGATACAACAAACGTGATTTTTTTGCTCGTTTTTGCTCGATATTGATAACGACAACAGGTAGACGCTTGAAATATTCACAGAATATTTAGTTATATATTCACTTTAAAAATAAATAAATAAATTAAAATAAAACAAATATTTAAGGGGGCTTTCATACAACAAACGAGATTTTTTTGCCATTTTTATAGATAATGGTACGGAACCCTTCGTGTGCGAGTCCGACTCGCGCTTGGCTGGTTTTTGTTATGTATACATGTTTAAATGAACTTAAAATGTAACTTATTAAATCAACCTTTCTGTGTTTTTCCTTCTTAAATTAGGAATACAAGCCCCTGTCATAACAGGCATATTTAATCAATGTTTAGACAGCGGTACGTTTCCTGATTTAATGAAACAGTAAAGTAGTACCAATTTTCAAATCGGGTAGTAAGAGTGATCCCTCTAATTACAGGCCTATATCTGTGCTACCAGCATTGAGTAAAATATACGAAAAAATAATGCTAGACCAGATGTTGTCACATTTTAATTCAAATGGGATTTTACATAGTCGCCAGTTTGGTTTCACGAAAGGTAGGTCGACGACTGACGCAGGAGTGAAACTCATCAGTCACATTTTGGAATCCTGGGAAAAATCCCAGGATGCCATTGGCATTTTCTGTGATCTCTCAAAAGCGTTTGACTGCGTTGACCACAATACACTAATCTGTAAATTACACCACTACGGAATTCGTGGACAAGCTGCTGATCTTGTTTTTTCCTATCTATCAAACAGGCAGCAAAAAGTAAACGTTAACGGGGCAACGTCCTTGGGGTCTCTAGTAAAGATGGGCGTCCCTCAGGTTCAATTCTTGGCCCTTTCTTATTTCTAGTTTATATTAATGATCTGCCTTACATGATGGCTAACTTATCGAATATAATTCTATTCGCTGATGACACTTCCCTTATTTTTAAAATAGATAGAAAAGATACGGATGTCTTACATGTCAACGATAGTCTGGCTGTTCTTTCAAAATGGTTCGCAGCTAATAATCTTTTACTTAATGCGAACAAAACAAAATTTCTTAAGTTTTCATTAGCAAATGTACCCCAAGTGAGTCTAAATTTAAAACTTGACGGCAAGAAACTAGATGCTATTACGGAAACTGTATTTCTAGGAATTACTTTAGATTCAAAATTACAATGGGGTCCCCACATTAGAGCTCTTTCAAATAGATTAAGTTCAGCTGCATATGCAGTAAGAAAAATAAGGCAGTTAACTGATATAGCCACAGCTAGGTTAGTGTACTTTGCTTATTTCCACAGTATTATGTCATATGGCATTCTGCTGTGGGATCGGCTGCTGACGTAGATTCAATTTTCATTTTACAAAAGAGGGCAATCCGCGCGATCTATAGAATGGGTCCTCGTGAGTCCCTTAGAAACAAATTCAAAGAAATTGATGTACTAACTCTGCCTTCCCTTTATATCTTAGAAAGTATTTTATATGTTCGCAAAAACTTAGGACTTTTCAAAATAAGAAGCGATTTCCATAATATAAATACACGTAGTAAACATGAAATTGTGATACCCAAATTGAGATTAACTAAAACAAGCAAGTCGTTTTTTATAAACAGTATCCGCTTCTATAACAAGTTGCCAAAGTCGGTTATAGAACTTAGCGATGGAAAGTTCAAAACCCACATCAAACGTGTCCTAATCAAAAAAGCATACTATAAGATTAAGGACTACGTTGAAGACAAGGAAGTTTGGCAATAATTCCTTCTGCACATGTGGCTTCCCTGGTACCTCATTAACGGCATAACTATGTGAACGTCTATTAACTTCTCCTAAATTACGATTTTTATTTCTGTTTTTTACATACTTTGACATAACCTACAAATTTTAATTTAAAATATTTATTAGTGACTTGTGGACAGAATATCTATTCAGTTTTTTTTTTACAGTTGTAATGACAATGTTGTCATTTGGTTTAAATATGTAGGTTTTTATTTTTATTACATTACTTTAGTAATATTTTATATAGATTCTTTTTTAATTTGTGAATGTGAGAACGTTGTAGGCTTAATAGACTGTAGCTTTGTAAACTATCTTTTATTTTGTTAAGTACTTGGTACTTGTTGACGGGCCTACACTGTCCTCCCATACCTATTAACCACTGTAACTTATAACATTGTAAAAGCCCACTTTTTTTTAAAAGAGTAACCATGGAGTTTCTTGCCGGCTCTTCTCCATAGGAAACGACCAATTGGAACCGTGCACCTAGCTTCTGACGTTTCATAAGTGCCCATGTAGGTCTATGTGAAATAAAAAAAAATTGATTTTGATTTTCGACAAGTAAAATGTACTGGAAAAAAAATCATCGCTTTAAACTAAGTATGATATTTTTCGTTTTACAAAAGTTTGTTTGAAAACATGGTATACTGATTTTTAACTGAAAATTATGTTACCATAGTAAGTATAAAATAAAATTCAGTTTTGTTGTATGTATGTTGTTGAATTGTAACATAACTGAGACCACTGACTGAAAGAAAATCTCATCATTGTGATTATCCATCAGCACGCACAGAAGAGCGGTGATGGCTCAGTGGTAACGGCGCCGACTTACGAGTTTTAAGTCGTGGGTTCGAACTTAGACAGGCGCTTTACTTTGTGTAAATTATTCCATAACCACTGCTCTCAAAACGGTGAAGGAAAACATCGTGACGAACCGGCATAATCTACCAACCCGCACTTGGCTCGCGCGGTGGATTACAGCCCACTCTCTCTCGAAGAGAGCAGGCCTGAGTCCCAGCTGTGGGAACATTATTGGCTGGTTAAGCGATGCTTACGCTACGCACAGAAGGGCTAGGATGGGGATCCATATTCATTCCTGTTCTCTATATGTAGCCGACATTTGCACACAAAGGAAAAGTCATTCCACATGTTTGGGAATGGAGGCAATAAACTTATAAAATGAATATCTCGTAAAGAGATACAGCTATCGATAAATTTTCAACATTAAACTAGATATTAAATTATATCTTATCCGTGTTCTGCTATAGTGAAACATCGGATACTTACTTTAATTTACGGGTTCAAAAACTAAGTGCAGCATGCAACTTTAAGAGTTCGAAGCCAGGATTTAAGTCTCTTCCTCCGTTTGAAGGTGTTTTAATTTTCAGTATTGAGCTCACCTGTATCAGGTTTCGTGTTGAACCAGACATGTTTATATTTAATCAAGTTTATGAGTACTAACTACTGTTGATGTTATTAAAGAGATAAATAGTTAGTAAAAGTATGTTAAACAATTTACACGTTTAATCATGGGTTTAATAATAAGTGCTGAATAGATGTTTGATTTTGGGCTACCACTATGTACAGTACATAGATAAAATAGGAAAAAAATAGGGGATACTCAATAAAATACAAAAAAATAGGTTGAAGAAGAGTACAGGCATACGAAAATGATTATTTGGGAAGATTTTTAATACGTTATCCCATACCTCAGCTGAGGAAAAGGTCATTGACTCCTAGCACTGCGCCCGCCGCCGTCGACCATAATTATTTTGTTGTGAAGTGTACTGACAAGTGGGCAAACTTATTTATAAAAATTAAATATTTACCCAAACAAAATCAACCCACACCGCTGCCAAGAGTAGTTCAACATCTTGTTTCAATAACATAGCTTACAAAAATCAGAATATTTAAGCTTTCTATCAGCGAAAGGGTTTTTTTGTTATCAGCGGGCTAATTGCGTAACACACTTAGAGTAGCAATGGCTTTATTTTGACAGTTCAACAACATTAATTGCGTTATTTACGTTGTTGAGCAAACTCGATCTTTTTTCGGAGATATTATGTACCTAAGAAGCAATGCATTAGCAATATCCTTCAGATTGTGTTTACGAAGAAGTAAAATTGTATGTTTCTTAGAGGTTAGTACTGATCAGCACCCTAATTGCGTGAAAGTATGTTACGCAATTAGGGTGCTGATCAGTGCCGGAGGCTCTACGCGGGGGTCGTGCGGTGCATGGCCCTTTACAGGGCCCCGGTGTTGGCACGTTCTCTGCGGCTGCGTCCGAAAGGCTCATGGCCATCAGGTTGGTACGGGGTTACCGCACGTTCTCCCGTGAGAGGCGGCGAGCCTCCTTGCCGGACTGCCGCCATGGGATCTGGAGGCAAAAGTCCTCGCGCACATTTGGGAGTGGCGCGAGGAGGCTAAAGGCCGGGGTGAAACTCCGCGAGAAATCACGGCACAGCGGATAGAGCCCCGGCGGGATATCGTGGCAACATGGAGAGTGCAATTGTCGCATCCCAGTGCTGGGCATGCCACAATAGTGGCAATAAGTCCCCTCTTTAAGGAGTGGCTAGAGAGGCGTCACGGCGTCCTCATCTTCTGCCTGACGCAGGTCCTCACCGGACACGGTTGTTTCGGGAGGTTCCTTTTCTGGATAAAGCGGAAGGAAACGCCCGGGTGACCGGCGCCCGGAGGACATGGTAGAGCATACGGTGGAGGCGATCGGCGGCGGCGATCTCTCGCGTCCGGCCCTGGTTCAGGCCATGGTTCGGAGCGAGAGTGCATGAGAGGCCGTCACCTTCTGCGAAGCAGTAATGTTCGCGAAGGAAGAGGCGGAACGCGTGAGGGAGAGGCAAGGTTCGCGCCCTCGCGCTCCTAGTCGCAGCGGGAGATGCCCCGGGCGTCGGGAGTCGCGAGCTGATTCCCGGCCACCGAAGGCGCGGGCTTGCGGACGGTGAGCGATGGGTAGCTCGCCGTCCGATAAGGACCAGACTCAGGTCGACGGCGCGTTGAGTTCCAGTTCCACGCTCGCCTCAAAGAGATGTCAGCACCAACTGATGGAGTCCGATAGTGCCAATGCCTGCCAGGGTTGCGAGTTTGTCCGAAAGGGATATCGTGGCCCTGGCACACAGGCATCTGATTAAACACGGGTGAGTTTTAGTCAGTAAAAGTCTGAAACGCCCGCCTTCCCGCTCCGCCCAGAGCGGTAGAACTTATTTTCCCACCCAAAAAGAAAAAAAAAGGGTGCTGATCAGTACTACCTTTAAGAAACACAATTTTACGTCTTTATAATATTAGTTTAGATAAAATATGTAGCGAAAAAATACTGACAAAAGTATTAAATACTCGGAGCACCACAGTTTCCAAGTAAAATAATCAAGGGACCACAGACCAAGATTACTTGGATTTCTCTGAAACAATACCGAGCTTTCATTTGCAGTTTTTATTTTAATATTTTCAACACAATGGAGAGTCAAAGATTCCACTGATTATATTTAAACCAGACGAATCTGTTGCTTATTTTGGTAGATGAAGAAATAACAAGTTTTTGTTTTATTATTTGCTGTGGTTACTCGTAAAAGATGGAAAGGCATTTGCGACAGACACAATGAAATGATGTTTGTTTCTGACACACCAATTTTTTGTAAACTCACCGCAGTTTTTTTGCTGACTGATCCCTGAATGAATGAATGAATGAAATTCACCGACCCCAGCGTGGTTAAATCAGACTCGATCACTTGAATGAACCCAGAGATTCATACTAGCCCCTGGAGGCTCATATTTCATGGGACTACAGAGACCATTACATATCAAAGAGTAGACCGTATTGTAGGGAAGACGTGCCCTTTGGATATTGAAGGATTATTAGAGCTGTACCGGATATGCATCTTTTAGCAAGCATAGGAATAGTGGAGAGACTGGTTATATTTATCTATGGGTGGGCATCCTTTAATGACGCTGCTAGGTTGCTTCTGGTCCAGCTTCGCCAAGCTTCTTGAATAATGAATCTTTTGGTGGGGTTAACCTGCTTTCTCGACGCTTTTCTATGTCACTGCTATGCTGTTAGCTGTTGCCATTGTCTTCATCCAAGGTTTCTGGTTTTAACGTGGATTTAGTGGATAAAGTTACAAAGGAGATTAAGGTGACCCGTATAAAATAAATTATAGTGAACTGGGCGGCATAAGAAACTGACAGAGTCAATTAAAGTAAAAAAAGCGAGTGCAACAATGCGCTTGAACTAAAATAAAATAACGTAAGAGCGCCAAACCAAAAAAAAAATGTTTAAAAATAAATAGCTTAATTTATTTTTAAACATTTTTTTTTTTGGTTTATCAATTTTTTTTATTAATTTTAATTAATTTTTTAATTTAGAATAATTATTTTTTTATTTCGTAAAGGGATATCGTGGCCCTGGCACACAGGCAACGGAAGGAACACGGATGGGTTTTAGTCAGTAAAAGTCTGACACGCCCTCCCGCTCCGCCCAGAGCGGGCGAAGTTATTTGATAATATCCCACCCAAAAAAAAGCATGTGTGCATGCTGAAAATATTTTTGATACATAGCTTAATGTATCAAAAATATTTTCAGCCATAGCTTTC
The DNA here is from genome assembly GCA_963921375.1 of Tiliacea citrago. Taxonomy (NCBI): domain Eukaryota; kingdom Metazoa; phylum Arthropoda; class Insecta; order Lepidoptera; family Noctuidae; genus Tiliacea; species Tiliacea citrago. Next base: position 20,243,008 of record OY992797.1, on the reverse strand, counting down.
AATTACCTAATACGCACATTTTGAATGCAATTTTGCAATGAAATCACTAAGGATTTTAGAACTACAGAAAAAATATAATAAGTAAGAGGTCTTTTCGGAATTAAAATTCTACCAAGGAAATTTAACCCGATTGCGTGTTCCTACAGCCAGAGTAGGTATTAATCAAATAGTCAATAAACATAAATACAAAACTTAAATCCATACATGCTTTTTTTTGGGTGGGAAATTATCAAATAACTTCGCCCGCTCTTCGTGTCAGACTTTTACTGACTAAAACCCACCCGTGTTCCTTCCGTTGCCTGTGTGCCAGGGCCACGATATCCCTTTCGTACAAACTCGCAACCCTGGCTGGCATTGGCCCTTTCTGACCCCGTCATTTGGCGCTGACATCTCTTTGAGGCAAATCCATACATGCTGTAATAGTGAAATAAATGGTTACGTAAAAGCCCCCAATTTATTTTAGTATTACCTTAAGCATAGTTAGTACTAAACACAACAGAAAAGCATGCATGCGCAACCTTACAATACCTACTCGCCAGATACAACCCCAAGCACTAATATTCCGGGTTAGTCCATCAATTTAATCTTAGTCCCAACTTGCTAACTATCGGACATTGGGCTAACAACCAGTAACAAGTACGAAGTCACACCGCCCGGTCATAAATACTTATTGACTTGTAGTTCACTAACAATTTCCAATATCCTGTCTGAAAACTTGTGGAGATGCATTACGTGTCGCAATGGAGTCTGTTAAAGAAATTGCTGATATTGTATTTTTCACCACCTTTAATGTAGTTTCTGCTATGGTATATCGATACTGGTGATTATTTCAAATTATTTGAGACCCATGTCATCTGGATTCCGTGTGATGCCGGGCGTAAAGAATAGCACCATCCGATTTCTTCCCGTTGGTGTCGTAAAAGGCGACTAAGGGACTTACTAGAAGAGAATGGGCAGCAGCGTTCTCTATTTATTTTAACATCATACTGTGATCGCCAACCCGTCTGCCAAGCGGGTTGCGAGTTGCCAAGATTATGGCAACTCCCCAAATGTTGGCGGAGGACTATGTCCAGCAGTGGACGTCTTTCGGCTGAAATGATGATTATCCTGATTGGCAGTTTTGTCGTCTGTTTTCCATATAAATTGCAGCTTTTGCTAGGATCAACCAGAGGTACCCAAGATTACACATGTTAAGGATTTTCATGTACTAAACCTTACCTTTGCATTTTACTATAGAACTGTGACCTGTAATGCAGTTTGCATTATGATTATTGGTACTGCTTTAGGATTAGACTTTCGCGGATGCAGAAGACTGGACCAGGGGGGTCTACTCCAAAGCGTTAAACCGAAGTATCGGCCGAATGTTCGGCCGTTGCTTAACTACGGCTAAATATGGCAGACTACGGCGAAAGAAAAAAAAAACAACTGTCAAAGACAAAAATGTGACTTTAAGACGGGTATAGATTCAAAGTCAAAAAAGGAAACTATGGAAGTTATAAAACGGCCGAATATTCGGCCGATACTTCGGCCGACTCATGAATGACTTACTTTATTTAGTCAAAGTGCAGTGCTGTGAATCTTGCTAATAGAATCCATGGTATACAAATGCATACTTTCATACTCTCTCTCTCTCAGTAACTCTAACAAAAGTCAATTTTAACAGGCGGCTAGCAGACCAAACTATTTTGAATCTCACTATAATCTGCACTCTCTTTGACACGTAATAAAGTAATAACTATTCTACAGAGATTGCAATAAATGTCTTCGACTTAGCGACACTTGCAGACAACTTGTTATATCAACAAGCTGACTCTGGAGTGATTGAGCTGTGTATTAGGTACTTCAGCTGCGTATTAAGTATAGCTATTTGATGTATATGATAATCATGATGTAAAGTTGATTGTAAGTAACATGCCTATGTTTAGCCACTTGTGCAGATTAGGATGTGTGTAAACTACCGTGTAAAATAAGTCCACTGGGTAAGGCTGATGCAGTATCAGCCGGGACGCACCGCATTGCAAAAATTCTCCTTGATCACTTTCGTAAACTTTGTATGAACCTGCACATACCACAGGAGTCCGCACCGCACTTTTTTGTATAAAAAAAATCGGTTCATCCGTTCAGTAGCTATGATGCCACAGACAGATACACAGACACACGGCGTGTGCCTGTGTATCTGTGTGTAGACGAAAAAGAGGGATGTTATAAGTTTGTTGTGTATATCTGTGTAAATAGACACTACAAACTTATAACACCCCTCTTTTTCGTCGGGGGTCTAAAATACGATGCGTTGTGACCCGATCCGGGTGTAAGGCAACACAGTATTTTTTGTTAGTACCACAAACCAGGCAGAATGAGAGTAAATACTGTAATGACGGCTGTGAGAGATGTAGTTATGGAAGAAGAAAACAACGAAATCAATTGTGATTAACGCAGGAAGATAATGGAGATGACTTTAACATTTTTGTTATTACCACTCTGAGCTAATTAATAAACGTATTCTAATTAATTAACACTAGCTTCTGCCCGCGACTTCGACCGCGTGAAATTTCGCAGTAAAGTTTTAAAATGCATAGAGTAGCATTCTCTAGTAAGTCCCTTAGTCGCCTTTTACGACGCCCACGGGAAGAAATAGGTTGGTGCTTTTCTTTACGTCCGGCACCACACGGAACTCTATATAATAGTAGTATAGATTCCGTGATAGAATGGCGATTCTAACCATCAATATCTTCTAGTTTAAAATGCCACCGAATACTCACATGGCAACGCGACATTGTTCCTAAATAAATGTTATATGAAAGCATATTCCAACACTCCATTCTATTCAAACAAAACTTTCAAGTAAATTCGACTGCAATCAGAACTTCAATAGCTTTGATTCCAAGCTCATTTCTTTCGAAATCGGTGAATCAATAGCACTTTGGATCGGTTCCAAAGAGGTTGCTTCAAAGTAACAAATGTAATGCCGGCCCCAAGGAATTAAAGATGGCGTCATATGAGTTCCAGCTTTTGCGAGAACGGGAAAAGATTTTGTCTCTGTATTCAAGACTGATCTTATCAGATTTCCTTTTCAGGGTTCCGTAGTCAACAAGGAACCCTTATAGTTTCGCCATGTCCGTCTGTCTATCTGTCCGCGGCTTAGCTCGGAGACTTTTAGTACTAGAAAGCTTTAATGTGATATTGAGTATACATAAATATTAATTACGCCGACAAAGTAGTAAAATAAAAACTTGAAAACACAATTGATTTTTTTAATGGTACGTCCCTTGTACGTTTATCCCATGGTGTGGGGGGGGGGTGTCATTGGATAGGCCCTTCAAAAATATTGCGGGTCTGTAAAAACCATTGTTCGATTCAGGGATCCGTTTGCGTCAGATTAAGCTTTAAAGTGCTAATGTTTGTTATAGACAATTAAGTGTGCCTCCCCCTGCCGGCTAAATATTTATTTTAGATATGTGAAAAAAATCATGGCAGTAGTAAGTATATTATAACGAAGTTAAAATAAAAACTATCACAGCTAAGTAGGCTTTACAAGTTAACGAGTTACAGTCGACCAGCTTACATTAAATTAAATTTTCACGAGCATATTCTTAAAACTTGCAAAGACGCTAATAAATGTCTTGGTTTCATGATTAGATTATCATCTCAGTTTAAGAACACTCAAGTTGTAAAACAAACATACAATGCCTATGTCCGTAGTAAATTAGAATATAATGCAATAGTTTGGAGTCCTCGAGAGGCATTTTACACTATAATGATAGAAAAAATTAAACGTAAATTCTGTAGGTACCTATACAAACGTCAATATCGATACTACCCCTTTCTATATCCTTCTTTGTTTGTGTCAAGAATGGTTGGTTTAGACACACTCAAATTCAGGCGTGAATCCACACATATAATTAATTATTGTCTAATATTGGTTGGTAAAATTTTTATGTTCCGGACCAGTATATGCGTGGCGTTGTAAGACGACAATAGACTCCTCTGCTACCCGCCTACATGGCGTGCTCCCCGAACCAGCACCACTCCCACTGCTAGAGCAATTATGTTAATAAATGACTTTCTAAATTATATTCCTGAAGCAGATTTATTTTTTGACTCTCGAAGGACAATCGCTAAACGTGTGTATAGTATATATTTACTTAAATATGAAGAAATGATAAAGAAATAATTGTTGAGTTGTTTAGTGTAAGAAGTATTAATTAAATTTTTAATGTAAATTTGTAGAATTAGCATAGATATAAGCGATTTGGTGTAAACTGTTAGCTTATATTTGATGAATAAACGAATTTATTGAATTAATTACAGTTGGAGAATTGACAGTGACGTATATCGTTGTATGGGAGAACATTTTTTTCAACTACAATGTAGTAGGTACTGTTTTTTATTCTTAGGTTAACCATTTTGAAAGTATTTACATAATTTAAAAACTGAACAGACTTAAAATATTAATAATAATATGTACAAGTAAGTATATAACAAAGGGGGGGAAAAAATCATAGGGCATCAAAAAATTCTTCCGCATCGCAAAAGTGCCCAAAAGGCTGGCAGCATTGCCACGTTGTATGGCAATGCTGATTCTTTGGCCAAAAAATAGGCCAGCCTTCTGGTCACGTGAGCAGTCGACCAACGATGTCTTGAAAAACTAAGTGGGCACTCGGACCCCATGGCCCTAGTGTTTCAACCCCAAACGGCTCGAACATATAAGTCCCAGTAAGATTAAAGTATTTGCGCCGTTTGAGGTTTTCCGCACCTGCAGCAGCCGCCCCAGCACAGCTCACAGTGTTAAGTTTATTTTTGGGTTAAATTCATCCTAACTACGAAACCCTTCATTGAGCGTAGTCCGACACGCACTTGGCCAGTTTTTTTTTAATATCAGATAAAGTTATGTTAGACACCTTTTTTTTTCTCCATCCGGAATAGTTTTTTTGGATTGTTCATCTGCTTTTCATATGATAAATGACCCGAAGGGTTAGGCAGAGGTGTACCTTATAGAACACCCACGTGTGGCCAGGTATGTTTAAGTCCCATGTAATAAGAGGGCGAGCCTATTGCCATCAACCGGGCACAGTTCCTGACTCCGGGCTGCTACTGAAAAATTCCTGGTGGAAAAACCCAATAACACTTTGCTGGACCTGGGAATCGAACGCCCGGACTTCGTGCTCAGCAGAAGCGCTTGCGATCACTGCACCAACGCGGCACGACAGCGACGGCGAGGAGTGATTCGTATTCTCACTTCTGTAAAATCGTCTGTCTAGTCGATTTCTAAATGCTTTTAGACTGGATACTTATAACGAGTCAGAAATCTGTCACTGCAGTTGCCAAAAATGTTCTGTGTAAGACGTTATTCGAGCTTTGTCATCACATAGCCTTTTCCCAACTATGTTGGGGTCGGCTTCCAGTCTAACCGGATGCAGCTGAATCCGAGGATTTTACATGGAGCGACTGCCTGACTCTGACCTCCACAACCCAGTTACTGGGTAATACGATAAACCTCTGGGAAGACTGGTTGTCAGACTTTCGGCCTTCTGACGACCCGTAACAACTGTCAAAGATCTACAAATAACAGCCGGGACCAACGGCTTAACGGGCTTTCCGAAGCACGGAGGGGTCTTGGTATGTAAAGATGGTCACCCATCCATGGACCAACCGCGGCAAGCCTAGCTTAACCTGATCGATCGACCCGTGCGGCTGTTATTACTAGCCACAGGACCTTCTTATTCGAGCTTTGGTTAGTTATAATTTTCTTTAGTACCCATTTTAAGATTTTTGTTAATGGGGATGCACTAAGGTATATAGCTCTCTTCGTAGAATCCAATTGAATAACTATTTCATGAAATAGTCATTCAATAGTATTCTATGAACTTGGAGTTGTATTGCTGATTCTAATATAAATTATAATAACAAAGTCTATTTTTATGAAAAAAGCTAGCTTTTGCCCGTGAATTCGCCCGCGTGGATATCAGAAAATATCCCACGGAAATGTACTACCGCGGTTAAAAGTACCATATGTACTAATCAAGGTAAATAATGTATTAATTCTGTAATACATTGTGCTCACATAACTCTATTGGCTTACGCGGCGCACGCCGTGAAATTTTTATGAAATTCTTTTTTGAAATTCATTTGAATGATATAAATGGTTACTGTGGGTCTTCCTTAAAAGATAGACATATGCTATAGCGGACTTTCTTATTGAACTTTTATAAGATGTGAGTACTGTGTTGTATTTGAATAGATTTGAAATGTGGCCTCACTTACCCGCCGCCGACCAGCTCTGCGCCCAGGATGCTGAAGCTGCTCCGATTCGTCCCGGGACGGGCTGATAGTTTTTACGGTTTTCACAAGGTTTAGGCCGTGTTAATGGGAAGTTATATGGTTCAGGCACTCAGGTTTCGTTAGTTTTATTAATTTTGAGCGCATGCAATGACGGCGTTGCAAGCTCCGCTCGTTCGGTTGTGCGACTGACATTGGCGCCACGCGCGCGGGCGTGGGCGCATCGGAAACTTTTCAACTCGCGCACGTTGATTGGCGCCGAGATGAGCCGTTGGCAGTTTTTGGCGGGATTTATAGTCGAAGCCAAAGCAAAACCCAACAAGTACAATCTTAAAAAAACATTAATTTTATGTATCTCTTACGGTTCATGCGGCGCACGCCAGTAAAGTTCAAAGTCGACATGATATTTTCCGACATCTTCAACAATCATCGTCTTATTTCAGCCAAGTAACACAAAATCTTAATAAATTATACACTTAAACCTTCCTTGTGAATCATTTCATCCATTGGTGAAACGCGTAAGAAAATATGTTCGGTAGTTTTTGAGTTTATTCCGTTCAGACAGACAGACGCAGTGGGGTGACTTCGTTTTATAATATATGTATAGTGATTTAAGAAGAATCCTTTTTCCAGGAGAAAACTCCATGATTAATGTAATATCCCAAATACTTAATTAAATAAGCGTTCTTATTTTAGAGCTCAAACAAAGATTATTCAGAAAGTCAAAGATAAAGCACCATTTTTCTTTATTAGGTAAAAAATTACAAAAGTTTAAAAAATCTGACCTCTAACTGAGATTCCTTTTTATCTGTCACAGAAGCAAGGGTAGGTAATCAATCATAGAGCCAAGTTGAAATTAATTATACTTTTGTAACAAAACTTTTCTTTGCGCCCAGTTAATCTCTTTATCCATTGTTATTAGCCAGCCATCCATTACCTTCTTACCTACTTCATTAAGGTGAATCCGCATCTGTAGCCCGTTGAATGACTTTTTTATGAAATTTTGGTGGTATGAGGAACAGGGTGTAAAGTTCACTCATATATAGAAAAGGGAGGATTCTCCGACTAGACGAGGTTTGTGTCTGGTAGGCAACTGCCCGACGGTTGAACTCGGCCTTTGTTCGCAAGAGTCCAACTTTCTCAGGAGTCCAACTTTTATAACATCCATACAAGTCTTCGCATGAATCGAACTTTTATTTTTTATGTACTTTTATTAGTAGGTACTATTCCAACTGGACGGTACAATTGCGCACATAAACTATTTGATAGAAACTCATTGTGGTTTTTAAAGACGAAAATAACAATGTCATGTTTTGTTTTATGAAAAATAAAAAAGTAGCTCATTGGTGTCATAGTGTCATTTATGAAAACAAAAGTTGTTTCCGATTAAGTACCAATAATCATTGATATAAATCACTAATTAATAAATTAACAGTAACCCTGTATACCTACGCAACGAACTGAGAACCTCCTCCTTTTTTTGAAATCAGTTAAAAACCATAATGAGTTTCTGTCCAGCTGTACAGTTGGAATAGTGCTAATAAAAGTACTTAAAAAATAAAAGTTGGACTCATGCGAAGACTTGTATGGATGTTATAAAAGTTGGACTCCTGAGAAAGTTGGACTCTTGCGAACAAAGGGAATTCGGGACGTTATATATATGCTAGTTGCGCGGTAAACTCTGCTTGCGCGATGCAGGATTTGCATGACGTCAGTGTGACGCGTATTTTGCATGTGGCGATTTTGATGCCGCTACAAAATCTTAATATTGGAGAAACAATCTTACTTAGATGTATTAATGATTACATATGAAATTGGCGTTTTATTTATTTATTTAACCATTTATGTACACACATATATATAAACATATGAAGAAAGGAACAGAAAAATACGTACAAAGGTGATGCTTATATGGGAAAAGCAAAACTATTTTTTTCTAATGAAATTATATATTTAATTAATCAAACTATGTAGTCCCATTGTTATATATACACACATAACACATCATCATCATCATCATTTCTTACATCGCACTTTTCACTTTTTACTTGTTTAATTTAATTTTTTAATTTTATTATTTGCTGTATTAAATTGTGTGCCCTTTAGTCTGTGCTAAATAAATGTATTTTCTTTCTTCTTTCTTTCTTTATTTATACATGCAATTTCGCCATTTTATAGGTAGTTCATTGATTCCTTTGCTAAAAAAATTATGGGAGCGAGAATCAATTTCTTTGAAGGCGGTTTTGACTGAATCATCGGAATTGATTTTTTTTCCGTGCAAGAAATTATCCAAATTCCGGAAAAAGTGGTAATCTGTTGGACCAAAGTCCGGGGAGTATGGTGGGAGTCGGAGACATTCTAATCGCAGCTCCTCCTAATTTGACGACCGTCTGTTGTGCAACGTGTGGTCTAGCGTTGTCCTGAAGAAGCAGTAGGCTAGAGCAACTGACGTCTCGGTTGTTAAACGACTAGCTTTTCCATCATGGTTTGCAATTGTTGACAATACAGATCTGCCGTAATCGTCTGGCCTGATCTTAGAAAGCTGTAGTGGATGACATCAGCACTGGTCCACCAGACACTTACCAGTACCTTTTTCTGGAAAAACTTTCGCTTGGGGCAGAATTTGGCCGGTTCTTCTGGGTTCAACTACTGCGATGAGCGTTTCCTATTATCGTACAGGATACATTTTTCATCACAAGTAACGATACGATTCAATATTCGTTATTGTAACAGTTGAGTAATGTAAGCGTTTGTTGATGAACTTCATTCAATTCATGCAATGCCCAATAATCGAGCTTTCCTGACGTGATTTGCGATGGATCCACTTCCACGATCACCTTTAATTCTTCATTGTCAACTAGGTCTCCGGCCATCCACAGGGTTTTTCCTGTAGGTCAAAATTTCCAGAACGAAAACGTTGGAACCAAACAGGTACAATGTTTTCATTAACAGGAGCTTTTCCCTAAACAAATCATTTATCCTTCAAGCTGTTTCTGCTGCGATGGTGCCACGGGGTGGAACTCGTATTCGTAAATAACGCGATATTTTATGTTTTCCAAATTATAAACAGAACGATGACAAAGAAAAATCAAGTGGCGCGAAAACAAATGAATCACTGAATTCAAAACACAAATCTATACATTTGAATTTGGAATTCCTAATCAAACGCCAGAAATCAAAGTGGCCAGTTCAACACAACGCCAATTTCGTTATTACCTAATATGTGGGTGTCCAAGCAGAAAGGGTCCATTTCAGTCCAGTTCTCGGTTTCCGAGTTAAACGCAGTTTTGTAAAGTTGTGTGATAAATTTGCAATTTGCGATTTGATTTTGATTAATTAATGCTCAATTATCTAAAAGTTTCAACTTCAGAAGTCTGATAAAAAAAATGTGCCAGTTTATGAATATTTTTTTAATTAAAAAATTAAATTGAAATTCATTTATTTCAGATCCTTGACCCATATTAAATATAAAAAAACAATACACTCTTTTGTCAATTTTATCACTATTGTGCAATTAAATAAATGTAATGAATAGTTAATTGATTAATAAATAAATAAAGTTAATTCATCATCATGTGCAGCCTTTTCTCAACTATGTTGGGGTCAGCTTTCAGTCTAACCAGATGCAGCTGCATACCTAATTAATAAATAAAGTTAATTAAATGCCGTTGTTGTTGTTACGGGTCGTCAGAAGCCCAAAAGTCTGACAACCAGTCTTACCAAGGGATATCGTGTTACCCAGTAACTGGGCTGTGGAGGTCAGTTAGGCAGTCGCTCCATGTAAAATACTCTTATAGTATTAATAGTATTAGACTGGAAGCCGACCCCAACATAGTTGGGAAAAGGATAGGCAGATGATGATGAATTAAATGTCGTAAAAATATGAGTAGCAAATAAATGTCAGATCAAATCAATTAATGTCAAAATAAGAATTAATTAAATAGGACAAATAAATGCTTTGAGTTTGAACAATAAACACAAAGCATTTATTTCAATTAAACCATTTACAGGCACTTTTGAATTGTCAAGGAGTCGGTCAGTTAGAAATATGAAGCTAGTTGCCTATTCCAAAGCGTAGTAGCTACATAATTATGGAGAAGACCGGGCAAGAAAGTACATGCACACTCTTTTAACACGTTAGCTGCGGCAAAAAAATCATAAAATTCATCTGGTGCGGTGGCGGTCGAAATGCGCATCCATCGACCTTTTCGACAGTGCGTATCAGTCCTTTTTGACCTGACACCACTAGGATAGATTAACGCTCTATAACTTCGCGAATACATGGTGTACACTGTTTTTTTTTTTTCTGTTGAAATAATCTTGAACCTAATTTCTTAACGTTCGTTTCGCCCCTGGGTCTGCCAAACAGGAAATGAGAAATTAACCAAGGAAAGTGTCAGGCCGATAACGACCGATACTGCACTAGAAAGTACTTTTTTATAGTGATGAGGCAGACAAAAATAAAGGGTTTATCGAAAATAAAACAGAATTATTATAAAAGAAATAAAAAAGTGTGTATTTAGCAAATCACATAGGCCAGAACAGTGAACTAATTTGGTACATGTCTTTCTTTATAACACTGCACGCAAAGAAATTGATTACATTAATTGTCGCAAAATGTTTTACCTTTCTTTTGTAGCAATGACCTACAGTTATGTTTTTTCCAGTTAATGATTGTATTAATACTTCCGTAAATAGTTTTTTAAACTGATCATGTTTCATGTTGTATTATGATCCAAGCGTTTACCAATGCCGTGCCAAACAAATGTTTCATACCCACTTTTCTAAACCATTTGGGACCTATTTTTACCCGACTGCCTCAGAAGAAGGGTTATGTTTAAATGCGAATAATACGAGGACTTTTGATCGCTAAAGTCTACCACTTTTTTGTTACTATTATACGATATGACACATATTGGCTTATGTTTATCTTCATTTGTTTCCTATTTTTTCTGCCATAGTTGACAAGCACATCTTTGTCCTCTTAGCGAGTAGATAGCATCAAAAGTGGCCTTTTGTCAACCCATTTAATAACTTTAACGCCATTTTTGTTTATAGCTCCTTTGATTTCTCCCTTTTCAAACTTTTAAAAATAACGGCACGCACAAGTACCTACTGTCACGTAGAGAGCACAACACCGAGTGGCGGCTCGACGCTTACGCGCGCGCTCCGTGCGGCAATAGGTCGGCAACGGTCGTATACCACAACAGGCCCGCCGTCGCAGGGAGCGGATGTTTTTCACTGTCAGTGCAATGGTTGTCGAAAAGGGCCCGCCGCGATGTTTTAATGCCAAATACCTACATTTTTAACCACGAGCCGAAATCTATATTTGTCTCTGTCGAACTCCTACAAATACCAAAGATGATCGTTCCGCACCATTTTTAATCATTTATTTTCACTAATTCATTTGATCAAACTCTGTCTTGGTATGAGATTTACATCATTGTTTTGCAATCAATCCAGCAGATCCTGTTACCCTTTTTCACTCTTTTATTTTTCAGTTGACGCCTCTTCCGTGTTCCCGCCATTATTACGTTTTACCCTTTTGTGTGAGTTGGACCGAACACGCCTCAATGAGGCTTTTCATTACTTTACAGTTAAGATATGGCGCACACTATGCGACCTGCGACTGCGACAGCTAGGCGACTAGATACAACGACAGGCTGCGGCCGACATGTTTCATATATTTTGTTCAAAGCTCGGCACACTTAGCGTCGACTTGTCGGAACGACTAGGTGCACGGTGCACGCGCACACCCGACGATAGTCACATGCGACAGGTCAGCCTGCGTCAGTCTTGCTGTGAGTGCTAAAGAAGGTGCACATGTATTTGTATTGCGAATGTCAACATGGATACGTGTGATGTTTTCAATGATTTAAAAACATCGACATCGCACATACATACACACAAGCAGCTCGAATACTCACAGAAAATGTTCGCCTCTTGCCTCTTGCACAAAAGCCTGTCGTAACGACTAGTAGGAGGCGCAAACGATAGCTCTGCGCCTAGTCGCAGCGACAAGACGCAGATGTCAACTACAACTCTGCGTCATGTTTCAGCAAGCAAGACGCACAGTTTGCGGTGCCACTATAATTCCATATACAAATATTTTGATACCAATGTTATACTTTACGACTTACTATTCGTTTACTGTTAGTTTTTATTAGTTATAATGAACACAGATGATTGTTGAAAAATATTTATTATATTTCAATTTCAGTTAACCGCAAATAATTTAGAAAAAAAGAGTCACAAAGTTTCGTATGCAATTAAAATATTGTAAACACTAACCCCGTTATTTACAAATGTTGCTTAAAGTTAAACAGTCGCCAATCATTAGTTAATTACTTAACTTTTTATAAATAAAAGGGTTCGTGTGTTAACCAGTTATCGTTATTTTAAAAGAAAATTCCTCATTTACAAGAGAAGAGTTTCTCGCTCGACGAGAAGCACCAATGTCCATCGAGCGAGACTTGGTATTGTTCGTCGCATCGTTGAGCTCCTTAAGTTCTGAATTGAGCTGCACGATTACTGACAAATGCGTGCACTGACTGGACAGGTCTACTCTATCTGTGTGGTTCTTTCCACAAAAGACCATTCAGACACCAATCTAGATGGCCTTCACATGATCTGCCCAAGATTATGTCTGGACTTTAAAAGATACTGTGACCTCTGAGTTTGTTTCGGCCTTTCTTCTCAGAGTAGTCAGATATGAAACGCCGAACACATCTAGTTTTTAAAATATGATTGACGTGTAAAAGTGTTTATATAAACCTACTTACAGAAAAAAAATTAAGTTAATTACCATTTATTCAAAAGTGTCTGTACTTGGTTTAATTGAAATAAATGCTTTGAGTTTATCATTTTGCAGCTCGAAATAAGATATTTTTTATTAAGAAGGAATTAAGTCGAAGCGACTCTCGCCTATCGAACTGCGAGTTCCGTATGTTTTTTTCTGTATATTTGCACCATTCAAGCCAAGTTCACGTTTCAAGTTGTTATCTCCTTTTAATAATCGCCTATTCGAAGCAAAACACTGACCTCGTGTAAATAAGTTTTAAATTCATAGTAGAAGTTAAGTAGTGTCAGAGTCCATTAGCAATTCTAAACGCGCCAGCAAGACGATTATACAGATTTCTCGTTAAATATGAATGACATGAATTATTCATGGCGGAAAATGCAATGCCAACTTTATATAAACGGGATGTTTCTGTAAGCTTGTGTCTGTATTGTTTGCCAGAATCGGACATTATGCTCATAACTATTGGCTCCAGGCTTTAAACATCTGTGTAAGCGTGTTTTTGGACCTCTCCAAGGCATTCGACCTAGTGTCTTATGACTGCCTCTGGAGGAAACTCTCCCATGACACTAACCTTCCTGGGGGACTGATTGCTGTACTGAAGTATTGGTACAGCAACCAGTCCAACTATGTTAGGTGGGCAGGTGCCATATCTGATGCGGTTGGTGATGGACTATTGATGGACAAAGTATCAATAATATTAGTTACGCGGATGATATGGTGTAGCTGGGCCCATCGATCAGTGCGGTAAGAAAGCTCCTCCGAATCTGTGAAGACTATGCGATGACTCATGGTCTCAGGTACAACTCAACCAAAAGCTAGCTCTTACCGCCTTATTACAAAACAAGATTTATATTTTGACATGGTTTAAACCATGGAGCCAGTTTTTGTAATAAGAACGTAACAGTGATTGAAATACCATTCTTTATACAAAACTGAAAACTTAGTTCGGTACTTAGTTGTCAGTTTTGTGTTTAGGAACTTTACCGTAGTCGGGATAAAGTTCGAAATTCCATAATGGCTCCATGTTTTAAACCTGGGTCTGAAGATAAACCTTGTTTTGTAATAAGGGGGTTAGTGTTTAGGGCGCGAAATAAAATATGTGACGTTGTTCCACCGGTTACCTTGGGCGGAATTCCGCTGAAAAGAGTCACTCGTTTTAAATACCTAGGGCACTGGGTCACCGATAGGCTGTCGGATGACGCCGATTTAGAGAAGGAACGTAGAGCATTGGCTGTCAGGTGTAACATGCTCAAAGTCAAAGTCAAAGTCAAAGGTTTATTTGCTGGCGCGCAGGTTCACACGGTGTACGCCAGAGGTTAAAATAACACTGTTAAGGCCTACTGCCAGTCGCTGTACACGTGCGCCCTGTGGGTCAGATAAACGTAGCCTGCGCAGGGCTCTTACAATGGTCTACGAGTCCAGTACAATAACGCGTTCCGGGTAATGCTGGGGTTGCCGCGCTTCTGTAGCGCGTCCGGGAGGTTCGCGGACGCACGCGTTCTGGATTTCGTCTCGCTGCTGCGTCTGCGGATCTGGTGCGTCGGGTGCGCGACAGCCCCAACAGCCTCGTGGCTACTGTAGCTGGCAGGGTGGATGGCCTAATGCTATCTCACTGGATGGCGGCACACAGACCGTTATTCAGATATATGAGGTAAATAATAATTTTGTTAAGCGTGCATGTTTTAGTTACCAACTTAATTTTGCTATTTTATTATGGATCTTGGTCTGAGAATAAAAGAAAAAGAAAGAAAAAACGTTTTTTGCGGTAAACATAACGCAAAGAAATAAAAACACAAACACGAAAGAACTAGTTGAGGGAAAATATGCGTCACATTCACGCAAAACGGCCATCGCTCAGCATAGTGCTGCGACCCTATGCGAGACAGAGCCCCAGCGCTGGTTTTCAGCGACAGCCGGCGTCGACGTGATGACGTCAACCGGTGCAGCATTAAATGAGATAAAAATAAACAAAATAAGAAATAAAATAAATACAATACTTCGTTATCTATGTTTATATAAATATAATATCTGGAATGGCAACATTCAGTAACGTCGGCAAATACTCAAGCGCCGCGCGCCGGCGCGCGGCGGCATGTTACGCAATCTGTGTGTACAGCTGTCAGCTGTCATAAAGAATTTGACGTTTAAAGATTAATAATTTAATTAAATATACTTAACTGATTTTTATTTGTTTTAATACAAATCAATAGCCGACTTACATTTTACAAGCAAGAAGAGAGAAACAAAACAACAGCGCCTCTAGCGGCACAGGTAATAACTAGACACTTATTTCTAGGCTGGCCCCCTATTGCATGGGACTTAAACATAACTGGCGAAATGTAGGTGTACGGTCAGTACTCTACATTTCCTGCCTCCTCTTTCAAAGAAGAAGAATGGAAGACGGGTCATTATGCAGAATACTGACTGAGTAGGTACACCTCTGCCTAACCCTTCGGGGATTACAGGCGAGATATTATGGTGTATTATGTATAATTTCTCGAAAGTCAAAGGTAATAAAGGTAATAAATAATATAAGGTAACAGTATACAGCCTACCTATTATAAATTGATTATTTAAAACAATCACATGCATAGAAAGTTAGAGTTCTTATTATGATTTTCGATTCTTATTAATTACCTCAGTGCAGTGGTGGCCCAGTGTTAATAGCCGCGACTTACAAGTTGTAGGTCGTAGGTTTAAACCCTGACAGGAGCTTTACTTTGTGAAAATTATTTCATCACCACTGCTCTTCGGTGGTCTCTCGGTGTTCTCTCTAAACGGTGAAGGAAAACATCGTGAGGAAACCGGCATGTCCTAGAACCAAAAATTCGAAAACATGAGACATCTACCAACCCGCACTGGGCCCCCGTGGTGGATTATGGCCCACTCCCACAGACTCACAAACATTATAGGCTGATTATTGTAATTACCTCTTACTTTCTGGGTTTGTAAGTTTAGTTAGTTTTAACAATCATCATAAAATAAACGGAGTTAATTGGTGGGTATATAGGTACGTAGTATTATAACTTGATCAGTGACAGTAATTGGTACATTTCTTAAAACGTAAAAAACCGGCCAAGTGCGAGTCGGACTCGCACACGAGGTGTTCCGTACCGTATTAAGATCAAGCAAAAACGCACAAAAAAACACGTTTGTTTTATTATTTTGTTGTTATACCGGCAATAGAAAAACACAATCTGTGAAAATTTCAACTGTCTACCTATTACGGTTCATAAGACACCTGCGCTGACAGACAGATGGATGGACGGCCGAACAGCGGAGGCTTATTAATAGGTAGGGTTTCGTTTGTCATCCCTTGGGTACGGAACCATAATAGACGAATATTCCATTAATCAAATGAAAAATAAACACGAAATTAATTGATAACTAATTAAATTTTAGACACGAGTCTAGTTTGACTTATTATATTGGCAGCAGATCAATTTCTCAACAATTTTGTTAGCCAATTTTTAACAAATTATTTCGAACAACAAAATACCCTTTAAATCTGTAAAAAATATCGTTATATTTGTCCTACAATCAATCAATCAACTATGCCTATTACAGTCCACTGCTGGACATAGGCCTCTCCCAGGTTGCACCACATCACTGTCCTCCGCCTTCCGCATCCAAGTCTGTCACAGCCATCTTCTTAAGGGGGATGCGCTAAGGTAGGCCGCGAAATTCAAATTTTATTACGTTTTTTGCAATTTGCAGGTCATTAACAGGTTGTATGTTGATCTAAATATGATTCGCGGCCATAACAAATTTGCCTTTACAGAACTATAATCATTAGAATCAAAAAAGCATCATCATCAGTTCAAAAAATCCTACTGAAAGATTATTTCTGAAATAATCATTCGGTAGGATTTTTTGAACTTGGAGAGTTGTAATGCTGATTCTATTGATTATAATTCTGTAAAGCCATATTTGTTATGGCCGCGAATCATATTTATATCAACATACAACCTGTTAATGACCTGTAAATTGCAAAAAACGTAATAAAGTTTGAATTTCGCGGGCTACCTTAGCGCATGCCCCTTAAGGTCGTCGATCCATCTAGCTGGGGGCGTCCCACACTACGCTTGCCGGTACGCGGTATCCACTCCAGACTTCACTCCTACAATAGTCATAATTTCAGACATCGCCCAACCCTTTTTTTACCCACTCTGTATACATTTTGGTAATAGAGCTTAAACATTAATGTTATTCAAGATCTTTGAACCATGATCTTCGAAACTATAGTGTTTGTTTATCCCAAGAACTAATTTAATCATAACATACGAGAGTGTATGCCTCACATATTCCCCTCCGGCTTCACACCCGCTTTCAGAGAATTGACGCATTTGCTTTTCTGATTAGCTCCCTGATTATAAACACAACTTCACGCTAATATTTAATATTTGACGGTAATATTTAATTCTAAACGCGTCGTTCTTATACGAAATAATGCGTGGTGTGGTTTGATATTGTGTAGGATAAAAATAAAATAAAATAAGTAAATAATTAACAACTAGGAAAAATAATTAATTAATAAAAATATTAATGTTATTATTAATTAATAATTAGGAATGAGTCAGGCATAATTATATAATGAAATATTTATTTAGCACAGACTAAAAGGCTCACAATATAATACCTATACAGCTCGTGGCTAAGTAATGAGCTCGTGGCTAAGTAATAACAGCCGCACGGGTCGATCCTTCAGGTTAAGCTACGCTTGCCGGGGTTGGTCCGTGGATGGGGGACCATCTTTACATACCGAGACTTCTCCGTGCCTCGGAAAGCACGTTAAGGTGATACGTAAAAAATAAATCGTAGCGAACTGGGCGGCCATAAGAAAGTGACAGAGTCAATTACTTCCACATGCGAAAAAGAGACCGCAACAATGCGTTGGAACAAAAATACAACAACGTAAGAGCGCCAAACCAAATAAAAATTGTTTCAAAATAAATTAAGCTATCTATCAAAAATATTTTCAGTCAGAGTTTTCAGTTACCTAATGCTCACATTTCGAATGCAATTTTGGAATGAAATTACTTAGGATTTTAGAATTACAGGAATAAATATGAAAAAATAGAGGTCTTTTCGGAATTAAATTTTAACCCAATTGCGTTTTCCTTCAGTCAAAGTATTAATCAAATAGTCAATAAACATAATATCAAAAAATTAAATCCATACATGCTGTAATACTGAAATAAATGGTTACGAAAAAGCCCCCAATTTATTTTGGTATCGCCTTAAGCCGTTGGTCCCGGCTGTCATTCGTGGATCTTTGACAGTCGTTACGGGTAGACAGAAACCCAAAAAGTCTGACAACCAGTCTTACCAAGGGGTATCGTGTTACTGGGTTGTGGAGGTCAGATAGGCAGTCGCTCCATGTAAAATACTGGTATTCAGCTGCATCTGGTTAGACTGGAAGCCGACCCCAACATAGTTGGGAAAAGGCTAGGCAGATAGATAGCAGATAAAAAAATAAATAAAACTAGTAAAAAGTGTAAAGCAGAAATTAGCAGGAAAGTGTGCCTCACGGCTGCGCTAAAAAGGCCCAGTTCAGCAAAAATGCCAGACAACTAGTGCCTGACGCTGGTTTTCAACTAGTGTAGGTGACAGATGTAAATCAGATTGAGGAGGCCGTCTCATATTTAAACGTGGGTACTGCCAATATTTAGTATTAAATTTAGTTTGATACCCGTGGTCCCTCCCGTAGTCCCTGGAAGGTACCACGGGTATTTTATTTACCCACGGTCCCTTCGAGAAATACAATGCTGCCAAATTAAAACCACCTACTGTTATTGAATAATTTGGGTTAGGTTAGGTTAGAACAGTGACCATTAACGCGCGAAGGCGAGCGAGCGTATCGAGCGTGCCGTGGCAGCGGCCGCCGCGCGCCAGATTCCCTCTATTTTTGGTGAATCATTTTGAATGTTTCAAGTAACTAAGAGCTAAAACTAACGGTCTACCATTTTAATTTGGCAGCATTGTATTTCTCGAAGGGATCACGGGTAACAAAAATACCCGTGGTTCCTACAGAGACTACGGGAGGAACCACGGGTAACAAATAGTAAATTTGCCGTTTTTGTAGGCCCGATCCTGGAATTTGTAGTAAAAAAAAAGTTATAGGACGTTTAAGGTGGCTCCTCAATTCAGACGTCTGGATTGAGGAGCCACCTTAAAACTCGAAAACTAGCCAACGGATATTTTTGAAAATGTTGTAGGATTTAGTAGTGTTTACAAAATCGGCTAATTTACTACTATACCATATTAGTTTTAGTATAATTATGCGAAACCCGAAACATGTGTCTAGTATTTTTATGTAAAGAATCTATGTAAAAAAAAAAAAAGAAAGAAAGAAAATACGTTTATTTGCGGTAAACATAACGCAAAGAAATAAAAACACAAACACGAAAGAACAAGTTGAGGGAAAATATGCGTCACATTCACGCAAAACGGCCATGGCCATGTACAAAATTTTAAAACTTTATCATGAAAAATCACAAAGTTATAAGGTTGTTATGTTACCGCGTTGTCCGTACAAAAACATGCTAACTGCGCCCCCGCGCCTCCAGGGTCGTCTTGCGCTCATTGATAATAATTTGGCAGTAGGTACCTACCTAACCCTACGGCGATTGTATTGTAAGTAATTAAACGGTGATAACATTTTCCATCACACTTAAATATTTTTGGGACAAAATATAACATGGTGTAAAAACTATTGAAATCGATTCAGTTCCGTATTCTGAACAAACTATATTCAGGTTTCGCATATACTAAAAATAATGTTGTATAATGGCAGTACCCTCGTATAAATATAGACATGGCTCCTCAATCCATACGGACACTGTATGCATACATAAATAATTTTTGTGTTAGATAAAAATAACGAGACCAACGTATATTATATACGTGTTTAAAAGATAATCCTAACTAATATTATAAATGCAAAAGTAAGTTTGTTTGTTTGTGTTACGCTTTCACGCTAAAACGGCTGAACGGCTTTGAATGAAATTTGTCACATGGGTAGCACATGACCTGGATTACTTTTTATCCCGATATTGCCCTTGATCGAGACGCTTACGCGGGTGCTAGCCATAGTTTCGTTATTATATGCAACACATATGTCTTTGAGAAATAGAAACATAATGTTAAGTTTATAATAATGAAAACTAAGAAAAATAAACAAACCCCCTTTTCTACTAATCTTTGAAACACAAAAATGTACTTCAGCAACTAATTGAATCGAAACTAATGCCAAAAGCAGAGAGAATTTAATCCCTTTGTAACAAACATTAACAATATCTTACAAAGAACCGTGGATATAAGTATGTATGTACATGTAGTACTACTAGCCACTAATCTTCTTAAATAAAATTATATTGCGGTTCCCGTAGCTTAAGAGCGTACTTTATTAATCTTAAAGCAGCTTAAAGCAGCTTTTGATAAAACTTCAAAAAGATATGAAAAATTAGTAGCCATGATGCGAGGAATATTAGCGGTCCGCGACGGTTATTAGGTGGAATAAAGTCTGTGTGGTGTTTACTGTAAATAGACGGTTTTTGATGAAACGTGGGTGTGTTTAGAGATGTTTGAAATGAACTATCGAAATATATACTGATTAAGTATAATGTTTAAATATAATACTTTTTATTAGCACCTATGGAAAAAGTATTTTATTTCCATACAATTCTGACCATTCCAAGTTTTCCTGGAAGAAATCGCAAAAAGCGATAAGGCCGCCCATTGTATGTAACATGAAATGACAGCTTGAACATAGAATAAGTAAGTACTTTTTAATAGCATGGAATTAGTGTACTCATGGAATTAGTAAGTACTATAGATATTGTAATTAGAGGGCGTCTAATTTCGGCCAGTGGGCGACCACTAGTAATGAATAATTATTCGAATAAAAATTTCAGTATTTAGCTCTAACCCACCTGCAAAGCGTGGCGATTATGGCACCCCCCCCACAGGCCTATGTCCAACAGTGGACGTCTTTCGGCTGAAAAGATGATAATGATGATCTACAATCAATGGCCACCTGAAATTTCTCATTAACTTTTATACATATTTTGAGGTTAATTTCTGTCGCTGCTCAGTTGCTTATTACCAAGGTGAGATGTCGATGTTACACATTATATGCGACTACCTACTGTAAAGCTCGCTCGTTTAGTTTTTCTATGTAATTATTTTTTCTGGTGTTCAATAAAGTGTATATAAATAAATATAATTTTATTGGACCTTAGACAAAAGCAAAACATCAAGACTGTCTTCCTTGAAGAAGCAGGAAGGAGGGTCAACTACACGAACATTTATGTTATTGTATTGGCCCAAAACTTTACTTGGTTGCTGCTGAGAATTTTCTGGTGGAAATACAACTTTTATTCCGAACATTAGCGGATACAGAGGGGGCATGGGGGGCATGGAAAAAGACCCACGAATTCCATACTTTCGACTCAACTTTTCGATTCAATTCAGGTGCAATTTTACACAGCGTACTCATAGGTACAGATGCCATCAGATCAAGCTACTGAAACTATAAAATTTTCCCAATCAACCTTGAACCTTATGCTTTAACGATAAAGTTGAAAATCTTTTAAAGAAATTTGACAGATTGTCGTAGCTTGATGTGCTTTTTTTTTTTGGTTAGGAAATTATCAAATAACTTCTCCCGCTCTGGGCTGTCAGACTTTTACTGAGTAAAACCCACCCGTGTTCCTTCAGATGCCTGTGTGCCAGGGCCACGATATCCCTTTGGGACAGACTCGTAACCCTGGCAGGCATTGGCCCTTTCGGACCCCGTCAATTGGTGCTGACATCTCTTTGAGGCGCGCGTGGAACACAACGCGCCGTCGACCCGGGCCTGGTCCTTATCGGACGGCGAGCTTCCCATCGCTCACCATCCACAAGCCCGCGCCTACGGTGGCCGGGAATCGGCCTGCGACTCCCGACGCCTGAGAGCTTGATGTGATGCCGTCTGTACATCAGGAAACAGAAATATATTCTTTACGATAGGTGAATTTCTCTCCTCAGTTAATATACAAAATTCAAATTCAAATATTTTATTTCAGATAAAATCCATATATTGTTAATACTAGTATAACTTAGCCTAATGTTAGCATTAAATCAAAACAAAAACTTGTTTTTTTACAAAACAAGGCAAACTTGTTTTTTCTTTGTTTTTTTTTTACAAAAGGTATCAATCATGCACATACTTAGGATCACTAGCAAGCAACCCACCTCGTATCCACGTCCACTTGGGAACTCGAAATTAACATAAATCCTTAAAAATGTAATTTTATACACTTTTGGGTTGAATTTCTAAAAACGCTGAACATTTAATTCTCCATCAAGCAATAGGCTGACCTACCAATTTTCATGGTTTTAATTAACTACAAAACGAAGTAACGGAATTCCTATATACTTACGTCAGGGGCTAAATTTGCAAAAATTCAGAAGCACGTCATAATTATTTTCTGACCGTAAAGCAGATCTATTAAACTAAAGCTGGTCAGAATGACCCCTCCCCCCACCCAAATTAAATCTTGGATCCCCCTGACTCCGAAATATGTGTTAAATTACAAAGACTGAAGACCGTTTTGTCTATAAACACTTCCTAAACTGTAAATGTGAAGATAGATGAGTACCTATCACTTTAACTAAGAATGATAGGTAAGCGATAGGCAGGTAATCTCCTGAACCAAGACGAGCAGAAATAAAGTCGACGTCGCAGCTGAATCCAAAGAAATCTATTACAGAAAATCTTTTTCCCTCTTATGAAGTAATTCCACGTCTGCTGTAAACGAATCTCAACTTTATCTAGTAGAAAATTAAATCTATTTTACGTTACACTCAAGGACGACAAATGTAATGGATCGTACGTGCGTGCGATTTTTATCGCGTTTTAAGACTTTTATGTAACTTTAGAATTCAAGTGGATTTTCTTACTTGAATATTGATTATCGTAGAACATTGTTTAGCTCCAATGAAATTCAAATTAAACATCATTGCGACTAATCGCTCTGCAAGGCAAGAATGGTTTTAATTCGTATTAGGACCCATTTTTATCAGTAGGTAGTCGAATCGTTTTAATTAAATTGGTAATTATTTTAAGTACCTAAAGCAGCAAAAGCATTATCAATTGCTAATGTCAAAGTCAAAGTCAAATTATTTATTTCAATTAGGCACATAAAGGCACTTTTAAACGTCAAAATTTACAAGATTGATTCTAGTCGCTCGTTCCAAAAGGTATTTTTGTATGGAGAAGAATGGGCAAGAAAGTCCGCCATTACTCTTTTAAAATGTTTTACAATATCTTGTATAGGTACATTAATTATATAATTATATGTGAAGACGATGCACCTAGAATAAAATTACTATAACATAATAGGTACAAATAATTAAATATGAAGAATTTAATTAAGTGATAGATACATGGTGCTCACATACTTACAAACATTGTAAAAGTATACGTTTTCCTAAAAAAAATAAAGTAATAAGTCAGTGTGTGAGTTAAATGCTAATGCAATCGCTAATGGTACCTAATTACCATAATACCAAATTAATCGTATTATAAAAGTCAAAGTCGAAGTCAAAAGTCAAACCATTCATTTCAAATAGGCACATAAGAGGCACTTTTGAACGTCAAAATTTAAAGACAATCTTCTCAAACTGAAGACCGTCTACGTGTGTCGTATCGTCAAATTATGGTGATATAGCATATAGCATCAGCCTACCAAAAGATTTATAGCTATCTTTCCTTTAAAAAATCCTACGTCATTCCACAAAAAATATTTCCAGTCGATCGTGTACACCTTTTCCTAAGAAGTTGTCGTTGACAAATAACTGTCTTTCGCTCATCCGTGAGCCGAAAGACAGTCGATATTTCACACGTCCGCCTCTCCCGTACGCACAACAAATTGTTCAGATGAAAAGAGATATAATTTCCACATCATTCGAATCCATGACTTGAATATTTATCACGTTAACATGACGTGTTTTTTTTTTTTTTTTGGTGGGAAATTATCAAATAACTATTCCCGCTCTGGACGGAGCGGGAGAAGTGTCAGCCTTTTACAGACTAAAACCCACCCGTGTTCCTTCAGATGCCTGTGTGCCAGGGCCACGATATCCCTTTCGGACAGGCTCGTAACCCTGGCAGGCATTGGCCCTTTCGGACCCCGTCAATTGGTGCTGACGTCTCCTTGAGGCGCGCGTGCCACGCAAGCCCGCTTGGTCCTTATCGGACGGCGAGCTACCCATCGCTCACCGTCCGCAAGCCCGCGCCTACGGTGGCAGGGAATCGGCCTGCGATTCCCGACGCCCGGGGCGTCTCCTGCGGCGACTAGGGGCGCGAGGGCGTGGATTTTGCCTTTCCCTCACGCGTTCCGCCTCCTCCTTCGCGAGCATTACTATTTCGCAGAAGGAGGTGACAGCCTCCCATGCACTCTCGCTTCGAACCATGGCCTGAACCAGGGCCGGACGCGAGAGATCGCCGCCGCCGATCGCCTCCGTGAGGACACGGCGGTGCTCCGCCCAAGCTGGGCAGACCTCCACCGTATGCTCCACCGTGTCTTCCGGGCGATCCACACAGTGGTGACACCCGGGCGTTTCCTCCCGCTTTATCCTAAACAGGAACCTCCCGAAACATCCGTGTCCGGTGAGGACCTGCGTCAGGCGGAAGATGAGAACGCCGTGGCGCCTCTCCAGCCACTCCTCAAAGAGGAGACTTATCGCCACAATCGTGGCGTGCCCAAACGTGGCGTGTAAAGCAATATATTTGTGAAAACAGTCATTATTTAGAAACAATTGCCGCGAAGTCGATGTTGAAAAAATGGATTGAATCTAGGCAGGTAATACGGGCTGGCGTCCGCAACTCGTCAATGCGCGTATTTTGCGTACGGGTGGGAAAATCGATTATTCGATCCACCCCAGCTCTTCAAGGAAGGCCAGCAACGCCTTGGTGACATTACTGACAATATCACGGTGGAATGGAATCTATCAATCATTTAGTTACGACAAATGGTTTAGTCACTTAAATTGCATTGCATTGTTCTAACTAGAAAATATATTATGTAAACTAAGTACAGTATTTGCCAAAAACACAACGGTTGTTGGACTACTACTTAAAATTCATTGAACTTAAGTAAGCGTAAAGTGAGGCTTTCAGACACCTTATGTAAAAGTGGAACTAAAAAGCCTTATTGTGGTATTATTAATAAGGTTTATATTATGTGTTAGCTATATAATCCACATTTATTGTGTTACGAATAATAACGTAGCATTGTTGCTACGGCGTAGCTGACGCGTAGCGGCCGTAGCAAACGTGTGATGTCAACAGAACAGTGAAACACAAACCGTTTGAACGATGGGATTTCCAATCGGCAAAAATTAACTTTCATCCTATAAACAACCGCTTTAGGGGATGAATCCTTCCTTAGTGTTAATCTTTGATAATATACAACATTATTTTTAGTATATGCGAAACCTGAATATAGTTTGTTCAGAATAAGGAACAGAATCGATTTCAATCTTTCTTCACCATGTTATATTTTGCCCCAAAAATATTTAAGTGTGATGGAAAATTGTATCACCATTCAATTACTTACAATACGGTTTACACGGTTTACGGTTTACGGTTACGTTACGGGGTTACAACGGCACGGTTGGCGCAGTGGTTAAGCGATTGACTGCCGTGCTGCGTGTCGCGGGTTCGATTCCCGCGCGGAACAAATATTTGTATGATCTACAAGTAGTTGTTCCGGGTCTGGCTGTTTGTGTATGTGAGTTTAAATGTTTGTAAACGCACCCACGATACAGGAGAAATTCCTAGTGTGGGGCAACGTTTTTAAAAAACAAAAAAACAAATACAATCGCCGTACGGTTAGGTACCTACTGCCAAATTATTATCAATAAGCGCAAGACGACCCTGGAGGCGCGGGGGCGCCGTTAGCATTTTTTTATACGGCCAACCCGGTAACATAATAACCTTGTGATTTTGTTTCATGATACAGATTTGAATTTTTATACATAGATTCTTTACATAAAAATACTAGACATGTGTTTCGGGTTTCGCATATACTAAAACTAATATTGTTTAAGGGACTCTTGCACAAAATCCTTGCTTCTAGACCCAGCAGTTTATGCTTTGCGTTATCTGTTAGTGAATGATTTCAAAAATTTTAATAATTAGATCATTTCGAAGTATACACTCCCGTGACGATTTGTGGACATAAACTAAGTACTACTACATAAATAAATCTCAAAAACATTTGTTGCAAAATGGCCGCAAGCAATTAAGGTAAATGCTGATTAACTTAAGTAAAGTATCAGTATCAGATCTTGCCAAAGGCTACGGAAACAGAGCCTTAATTAAAAAAGTGTCAAGGTCAAGAGGTTTTTTTTTTATTTTTTTTATTATTATTAAACGGGGTTAGAGCAGTTCTAAAATAACCAGTGTTTTATTCGTGGTCATTTTTATCTTTTGGAGTGGTTGTATCGACCGACATGTATCGACTTAAGCCGATATCATAAGCGAACCGAAGCGCTTCACTATTAAGTCGCCTACAAAGCAGCTCGAACAGTCTCCTGAGAGTGTTGTCAGAGCGGTGGGACCTGTCCCTCATACAGAGGTAGATGCAGCTTCATGTTAGCGCCTCTCCTCGTATTATTTGACTTGGTTGGTTATGGAATTCTAATGTGTATGTGTAATTTGATTATTATTGATTATTTTAATGTAATGTGTTTTATTGGATTATATTTTTTATATAATGTAGATATGGACTATGTCTTAAATAAATAAATTCATGATAATATCAGACGATTCGAGTGAAGCTTAAAGAACGAACGTTCATTATTGCTCCTTTCATTTCATTTTGTAATATGAATGCCGATATCCAACATCGTGGGATCGGTTACTAATGAATTCATTTTTCATTTTTGATTCATTTTGTGTTCAGCCTTTTCTTCACTTCGAGTGAAAGATGATGAAAGGCAAAAATTAACAAAAAGTGAAGTGAAGTATCGGCTTTACTCATAATTGTACGAGTATCAACA
The DNA here is from genome assembly GCA_963921375.1 of Tiliacea citrago. NCBI lineage: Eukaryota > Metazoa > Arthropoda > Insecta > Lepidoptera > Noctuidae > Tiliacea > Tiliacea citrago. The sequence goes on along the minus strand of OY992797.1, from coordinate 20,215,878 downwards.
TATTAAGCTGTTTTATGCCATTGGGTGTTCGCTGAGTCTATAATATTTGCCCTATTAGTTTTCAGTAGGTATCTTGAATAGATTGATGTTCAATTCAAATCAAAATATTTTATTTCACTTAAACATAAATTATTTCTTTTAAAAAATAAATTACTATTTTTATTATACTTTAGAACAAAATCACTTTCGTTCGACATCAATCAGACAAACGAACTATTGGACCGTGAATTCCCAAGAAAATTGATAAATAATGTAAAAATAACGCCCCAGAGAAGTAATTTAGTTGACTTTCGATTCAGTCTAGAGTGAATAATATTTAAAGATAATAAAGGACAGCCAATTTCTGACTTTTGTCGCTCAGATAAATAATATTCCCGCTATGTTTTCGTAGACATAGGCTACGCCGTCGTAAGATAGCGTAGCCACTCCGAACATAAATCCGAAGTATCTGCCGAATGTTCGGTCGTTTCTTTACTACGGCTAACTATCGCTGAATACGGCGAAAAAAAAGGCAGTCGAAGAGATAAGCCAAAGTCAAAACTGTGACTTGAAATTGGGTAAGGAAATCAAAAAAGGAAACTATGGAAGTTATAAAACGGCCGAATATTTGGCCGATACTTCGGTTTAGCGCTTCGGAGTAGACATTATTGTCGGATATTTTCATTAAAATATAGATTTTATAAAAAAGCACGCGCGTTTATTATTGAACAGAAAATCAGCGCTGTGCTGTGGCCCCCATAGCACAGCATCATGCTGAGTGGAAGGCTTCTTGTCACAGAAATGACGGGCAGCTGCCGACTATTTCTGTTTTGTGCTCGTAATTATAATTATATACCTAGATATATTTTTCTGATTACTCGAGTTAATTATCTTTTTTTGTAAACCTATTTTTCTTTATTTCTTTCTAAATATTGTATGAATAAAATATGCTGAAGTTTCGCTTCGGAACTTTAGTAAATTATATATTGGATCTTTTTTTCCATGTACAAGACAGCTACGTAATTGCAATATTTTAGCTCGATACATTTTTTTTTTTCGAAAATCATGTCTTAAATAATTAAAACTAAAAACAAGATTGATTGTCGAAATGTGCACACGTCAGCCTAATCCTACAGGGCATACAGGCCTGGTGTTATATTAGAATATTAAAAGTCTGTGCTTAAGAGGAGGCTCCCTATTTTTATGATAATTTGCATGAATATTCTGAAACAGTCACACATACAAGTAAAATGGAACTTTAGTAAATTATATATTGGATCTTTTTTTCCATGTACAAGACAGCTACGTAATTGCAATATTTTAGCTCGATACATTTTTTTTTTCGAAAATCATGTCTTAAATAATTAAAACTAAAAACAAGATTTATTGTCGAAATGTGCACACGTCAGCCTAATCCTACGGGGCATACAGGCCTGGTGTTATATTAGAATATTAAAAGTTTGTGCTTAAGAGGAGGCTCCCTATTTTTATGATAATTTGCATGAATATTCTGAAACAGTCACACATACAAGTAAAATAAAACTTTAGTGCCTATATGATTTATTGGATCTTTTTCTTTCCATGTTGAAGACAGTTACGTAATTGTAATATTTTCTCTCAATACATTTTTTATTCGAAAATCATGTCTTTGTTAAGGATAATTTTAAAAAACAAACAAGATTGTTTGGCTTTTGTGGCTAAAATAAATATTCACAGCAAGAAAATAAAGTTTATTATCCAGCCACCAGATATTTTTTCTCTAGATCAATTATTACTTCGAAAAACGCGAAAACGAAATAAGAATTAAGACTTACGCTATTTAGTTTCGTGCTCGAACACGATCAAAGACCGCACGCGATATTCAATTTTATTACTGATGTGTTAGCGGAGTGGCGAGGAGAATGGGGTGGAGTTTGCGTGGAAATTTGTTTTAGAGCGCCTGGTCTAAAGCTGAGTCCCCGTATCACTGGTCAGTTTCCCTCACTCGTCAGTTTATTTAATTCACCAGTTTCGTTGATTAGTCAGTTTCGCTGATTGGCAGCTACAGAATTGACCGGCTATGTAGTGACGACCTCTCAAGGTCCACTATGAGATTCCATAAAAAAAACTTACTCATCTAAGTACGGACACTTTTTTTGCGACTTATGTACGGTGAGGGCAAATCTAACGGTTTAATTCTTTGGTACAACGGAGTTTGTATGGAAAGGCCGTAATTAAAGTCCGTAATAGGATTGTAGTTGATTAGGGCTTCAGAGGATTTTGTTTAAAAATTAGGTTTGTTCGGGAGAACGCTCACGAATAAATAAATTACCTAAGCCTCTATAATACCCAATCTTTTTTATTTATTTATTTAATAGTACATAGGCAGATTCACACTGAAATTATTTTTAGAACAAAGAACTTTCAATCTTCTGGGTGCCTAACTGTACTGTGTATAAACAGAAGATGGCTACCGACTAAACTAGTAATAAAAAGAGTACTACTGTGCTTCTATTTTCTTAATGTCTCTCGGCAAACTTCGTGTTTCGTTAATCGTCGGATTTCTATAGTTCACACGGAAATCAAAACAAAACAACAATAAAGTACTTGGTTCTGAATTCAAATTATTATACACGATAAAATCTAATAATTTGGTTTTCTTGGCGGGAAAGTGAAGCGTCATGTTTAGCAGTTTGGTTTTATTTAAAAAAAATTATGTTTCGCTGATTAATGTGTAATAATAGTGGATTATTAACAAGTGTTTGTGAACGTGCATTCGTGTAGGCAAATGAAACAAAACAGTGCAACATCACTTTAAGTTCTCTCAAGAACTCCGCGTGAAGTCTCTAGGAAAACTCAAGGGGAGCAGGCGAGCGGGGTTAACATCTATCATGATTGTATATATAATTAATTTCAGAATTATTTCAATAAACTTTGTACTTGTTACCTAATTTTACTTGAAAAAACTAATAATTGATGAATATGGTTATTAGCATTCGTTTGTATTCGGAAATGAGATGATTGTCGAGAGATTATGAAAATAGAAGCTATACATATCACTGCACACACTGTGGATACCACAGTCGGCATTCGCTAAGGTATTTGAATCTGTCTTGCATAAAAGTATTTATACGCAGGTTAGCTCACAGCTGTCTGACGCTCAACACGGCTTTCAGCCGGGTCGCAGTACGGGGGGTAACTTGTTATCATTTGTTAACTACCTGTCGCCCGTCATTGACGCCGGAGGGCAGGTGGATGTGGCATATTTCGACTTCCGGAAAGCGTTTGACACCGTGGATAACGATGTACTTTTGGGCAAACTCTCTACTATGGGATTCACACCGCACTTGCTCAAGTTCTTTGCTAGTTACCTTGGCGAGCGCCGACAGTACGTTGAGTTTGCTGGTCATGAATCCAGACCTTATTACACGTACTCCGGGGTAAGTCAAGGGAGTAATATTGGACCTTTGGAATTTATTTTAACAATTAATGATTTGCCAAAAGTCGTGAAAGAGGCAAAGTGTCTACTTTTTGCAGATGACTTAAAATTATCTCTTATGATTGAGGACACTGCAGACTGTAATCGGCTCCAGTCTGACATTGATAATGTGGTCCAATGGAGTAAATCCAACAAGCTGAATTTTAATATTAAAAAGTGTTGTGTGATGAGCTACAGCCGCGCGCGTGCTCTATTACATCATCAGTACGAGATGGACAGTGAAGTTATGCCGCGTGCCTCACATGTACGAGACCTGGGCGTACAGATGGTATCTGAGCTGACGTTCCGCAAACACATAGTTGAGATGTGCGGCAGGGCTTTCAGAAATCTCGGGTTCATCTTGAGACAGTGTAAGGATTTTACCGATACTGCAACGGTTAAAGCTTTGTATAATGCACTTGTGAGGAGTCATCTGGAAACAAGTGCAATCATTTGGGATCCACATGAAGGGCAATACAGCCTCATGTTGGAAAAAAATCAAAACAAATTTACCAGATTTCTCTATCGCAAACAGTACGGAGTTTACCCTTTTTATCCCCTGATGTACCCAAGTCTGTTCGTCCTGGGCATGGTTGGGTACACCAGGCTGACAGTGAGAAGGGACGTGGCACTGGTCAAGTACGTGGCTCGCGTACTGCTAGGGTTGCTGCACCACCCGGAGGTGCTGGTGCCGGACGGGTGCGTAGGTGCGCGCCGCCGCCCGCCCCGCTCTGTTAGACGTGCCAGCGGCTAGGACTAACCTACTCAAGTTTGCCCCTATGTCACGAGCTGCACGTATTATTAACAGTATTACAGTTTCAGAGGATATATATGGGCAAAACCTGCCGAGATTCATTGAAATGGCACAAATAATTATTGAAAGAGGTATATTATAAACGTTGTCATGTTTATAATAAGATATAATTTAATTATGTGTAATTTTCCTTACCAATTATTTATTTTGTATAAATCTGTGTAAGTAGACATTGTGACTGAACATCGCCTTGGATAAGTCTGTAAAGGTGTTATAATTGTGATTGAAATAAATAAATAAATATAAATATATGGTCGATACACTCCTGTTGGCGCTTGCATTTACATGAGGGGCGTTGTTGGTAAACATTTTTGAACTTTTTTTGCCAAATTGTATTTAAAACACAAGATGGCGGCGTTAGTACCGATTTTAGTCACGCGTCAAAATAACCTTATAGCGTTACAGCTACAATGTGACAAACTCCAATTCTATGGACTTGATGGAATACATGCGAACGATTCAGCACAGATTTTAAAGTCAAAGTCAAATTCTATATTTGCCAAATAGGCTCAATAAAAGTAGGGAACGTCAAAAGGACATGTTTCAAAATGGGCCCAGTATATGTACAGTACCTCAAAAAATCGAGAAAAATCCGTGGTATTTGGGAAAAATACAGATAAATTGCATAAACGCTTATATTTCTTGTTATTTATTCATTATTTTTATCGACTTTCACTAAGGTGTCTCGCCAATTTAGGTACTCTGTGGCAAAACAATGACAGTAAACCATAGATCCACCATTGATCATAAATCGTGAACTGTCTACTGTCACTCTGTGCTGTCACTTCAGTCGCTTTTGTTGTCGATCGTGTTTCGGTGTTTTAATGTTCGGTTTGTTTGAATTTAGTTTTTTGGATATTGTACCGTTTCTTTCCCATCTGTTGACCTGGCTTTCGTTTTTGGACTGTTACCCTTCACATCTGTTGACCCGGCTTATGTTGTAAGGACTTCGATTTTTTCTCGTGTGGTTTGGACAGTCAGTGTTGTTACGATTCAACATCAACGTAATCATCGTCAGGTAAACACTTTACTTTTCAATTACTACCGTACATATACACTTATTTTCCTAGTGCGTATCTTCGGCGCATAAAAGTTCGTTTTTGGAAGAGCCTAGGTAGGACTGCACTTAAGGACGCGATCGTAGGTACATTGTTAGCTAGCTAATATTATTATGCTCAGTACAATTTGTTATTTGTTTTAGATGAGTTACGCTATGGTGCCCTGTACTATATGTTCTTCTTTAATAAATCAAGATGACCAATATTATGAACTTGATAATATGGGTCCTGATATCATTTCCATAATTGAAAACAACCTTGGCCATGAGGTGGGAACTTCAACTGTTTAAAATTATGGTTTCATATATGGAGCCGAATATGAAATAATTACAGAATAATTACCTATTCTTTTTAGGTGGATGAAAATGGTAATGTGTGTGGAAATTGTTTTGCAAACATTATGGAAACCATGTCTGCTCCTGCTCTGGATACAATGACTAATCGCATGGTGCTGTCGTCTCCTGTTCAAGAAGAGTATGTGCTTCAGCATGCTAATAATAAATGTTTGTGTATGGTGTCAAAGCTCTTTACATATGAGGCGTGCTCACTCCCTCCCAGAGGGCCCTGAGAGACTTCTGATCTCTAAGAGAATTTCACCTCGAAATGTAAGTAGGTTAGGTTATCTACATTGACTTGATGAGCTTGTCCCCGGGGTCCACAGCTAATTTACAGATTCATTAATTAATTATTCTTTTTCATTTAAAAAATATTATTGTCATTAATTAATTATTCTTTTTCATTAAAAAAATATTATTGTCATTAATTAATTATTCTTTTTCATTTAAAAAATATTATTGTCATTAATTAATTATTCTTTTTCATTTAAAAAATATTATTGTCATTAATTAATCCTGTAATGTTTATAGATACCAGATGGTAGCCTTGTATGCTATAGATGTTGGGTACGGGTACGGGCCAGAAACATTCTGCAGCAAGAAGTTGAAGCAGTTCCTGAAGAAAGTGCTTCTTCAGCAATTATATTGAATAGTTGTGTATGGTGCCTTTGCTCTCTTAACCAAAGACGAAGACACTCAATACCAGAAGGACCCGAGCGGAATGAAATTATCACAAGAATTTTTCCCAGAGAGGTAGCACCTCGTTTTTTTTCCACTATTTGTTATTTATAGAATGAATGATTAATTGAGTATGGTAATAGTAAAAATATTCTTTTTATTTTTTCCAGATTCCATCAGGTGGACTCGTTTGTTATGCGTGTTGGGTCTCTGCATGTAGAAATGTGCAAAGAGCTGCAAACATTGTTGAGCAGCATCAAGACCCAGTTTCTGCCCACCGTCATCGCGATGTTGTTTGTGCATCATGTGGCATGTCATTGTTCCGAAGGCAAACACATTCTTTACCCAGTGGGCCTGAAAGAGAGGAAGTGGCAGTGAGAATTTATCCCCGTGAAGTAATTATGTTTTTTTTTACTTAAGAAGACACCTACTGCTGTCACTCCTCAGTGACAGAATATATTGTAGTGTGTATACTGCTGTGTAACAAGCATAGATTTTTCCATCTTTATTAACATCACATAGTATTTATGATCTTATCACATCCAAAGTTAATTCAGTTAGCTCCATGTCAGTCTTATATTTAAATTGATAACCTTTGTTTTAGTTATCTGGAAATGCCCTTCTCTGCACAACCTGCTGGACACAAACATCGGAAAATGTGCTAATTCAGCAGGGAAAAGTGCAGGTTCAGCAAGGAAATTTGCAGGTTCAGCAACCAGTAACAATGGAACTTGATCAGTTCACCCACACAACCAGCTCCAGCAGTCATTGTTTTGTGCCTCTCTGTACAAATTCTGAAAGGTTGTGTGTGCCAGATTACCTTCGTAAACGTATTCTCTCTTCTCAAAAAGTTTTTGTCACAGAAAATGCAAGAATTTGTCAAGAACATAAATCAATATATAATTGGGAGTTTCTAGATCAGCGTGAGTTTTCCAATACTTTTACCAAACCCGAGATGGAGTCAATGCTGAATCTTAGTACCCAGGAGAGTTAAGTTATTATTGCAACGGAATCTGCGGACAGTGAACAGTAGGTTGCTGTGCACATATAATGACCATTGTTAGGTTTTTGTTGTATAAAAAGATTGCTACATAGTTTTTGTCCGAGTTAATATTTCGACGATTGCATTTTTGAATGTGTTTTTTATACGAGGGCGGCACTGAAAATTTTGGGAATCAAGGAAGTGACACAACATTACTATTTAAAAATGTATTTATTGCTTTTCGAAGTATTCTCCGCGAAATTTGACACATTTTTCCATACGATGGAACCAATCATTGAAGCAACCATTCCATTCGGAAGTTGGGGTCTCCAAAATGGCCGTTTTGTAGGCGTCCACAGCTTCTTCAGGTGATGAAAATCTCTGTCCACGCAATTTATTCTTTATTTTAGGGAAAGTATAGAAATCATTAGGGCTTAGGTCGGGGCTGTACGGCGGATGGTCTAATAATTCTATGTTTTCTTGCTCTAAAAACTCTTTTGTTCTGTGCGCGGTGTGAGAACTCGCATTGTCGTGATGGAGGATGATGCGGCGGTTGCAGTTCTCTTTACGGAGTTCAGAAACGACCTGTGGCAAACAAATGCTAGCATACCATTCTGCATTAACCGTTCTTTGTCCCTCAAGAGCAATAGTCGTAACATGGCCGGTTTTGGAGACAAACGTGGCCACCATTTTTTTTGCAACACTCCGTGAACGAACAATTTTTGTTGGCTTTAACTCATTTTCGAACACCCAAACTCGTGACTGGTTTTTTGTTTCGGGTTCGTACGCGTATATCCAGGATTCGTCACCTGATACAATGTTGTATACAGCATTTGAGGATCCTGCGTGGAATCTTTCGAGAGTTCTGACGCACCAAGTAACGCGAGCCGCTTTTTGCTCTTCACAGAGCGAATGCGGTATCCATCGGGAAAACAACTTTTTAACACCTAATTGTTCATGCAAGATTATTTGTATTTGACTCATGCCAATGTCTAAAGTTGCCTGAATTTCGCGGTATGTCACATGTCGATCTTCCTCAATCAGCTTACGCACAGCATCAACGTTTTCTTGGGTGACTGCAGTTTTTGGACGACCTTGACGGGGATCATCACTGAGCTTGACACGTCCACGTTGAAATTCAGCAAACCAGCGATAAATTGTGGTTTTGGATGGGGCTTCATCACCAAATGCAGAAATCATCCGGTCAACACACTGTTTTTGTGTTAAACCAGTTCGAAAGTCATAATAAATCATCGCTCTTGAATTTTCTCGAGTCAATTCCATTTTCTCAACGACTAAACAAGTTTGACAAAACCTTGTGACAAGACCGAGAATCTTTTAAAAAAAAAAAAAATGGTATTCGATTTTTAAAACCAAGGAGTTTTTAATTAAAAAGATTTTAATATGACAGGAACAGTGGAAATATTCCATTCCCGATACTTTTAGTGCAGCCCTCGTACTGTACATTTATGCTATATTATGTAAAATCTAAAAATCTTAAATGATTTATTTTATGGCATCTTGCAGGTCAACCTATGAGGTCCTCGTCTGCTTAACTGGAGCTGGACCTAAAATAATATTACAAAAGACTAAAACTATGAACATCGTAATGATTCTCTTTGACAATGTAGGTACGTCATCAATCAACATGACAGCATATGAGCTAACCGCCATGACGAATTTTTGTTGTGTGTTGCAATTTCAAGTGTACATTCTTGTGCTTTACTACCAAACAAAGCCAATTTAAAGTAATTGGATGATTGAAAACTGTTTTAATTGTGTTCCCCCATTTTTTTGTATGGTGTACAAAGACCTGGCCATACATTTTGAAATATCTTTACAAAAAAAAATTGATTCTAGCCGCCCCTTCCAAAAGGTAGGTAGTTATGTATGGAGAAGAATGGGCAAGAAACTCCACCTTTACTTTTTAGGGTTCCGTACCCAAAGGGTAAAACGGGAACCCTATTACTAAGGCTCCGCCGTCTGTCTGTCTGTCTGTCTGTCCGTCTGTCACCAGGCTGTATCTCATGAACCGTGATAGTTAGACAGTTGAAATTTTCACAGATGATGTATTTCTGTTGCCGCTATAACAAAAAATACTAAACAATAGAATAAAATAAACATTTAAGGGGGCTCCCATACAACAAATGTGATTTTTTTGCTCGTTTTTGCTCGATATTGATAACGGCAATAGGTAGACGCTTGAAATATTCACAGAATATTTAGTTATATATTCATTTTAAAAATAAATAATTAAATTAAAATAAAACAAATATTTAAAGGGGGCTCCCATACAACAAACGTGATTTTGTTTTACATTATTTTGTATTGGTACCTACATTAATTAAGTACCTATATAAATAGATGTAAAGACGTGTCCGTGTGCTGCCGGCCGTAAAGAATAGCACCATCCTATTTCTTCCCATGGGTGTCATAAAAGGCGACTAAGGGACTTACTAGAGAATGGACAGCAGCGTTCTCTATGCATTTTAACACGTAACTGCGATCGCAAACCCGACTGCCAAGCGTGGCGATTATGGCAAACCCCCATAAGGAAGGCCTATCGCCAGCAGTGGACGTATTTCGGCTGAAATGATGATGTGAAGAGGATGCACCTAGAATAAAATTACTATACCACAATGGTATAAGTAGGTAAAAATAATTAAAAACCGGCCAAGTGCGAGTCGGACTCGCGCACGAAGGGTTCCGTACCATTATCTACAAAAACAGAAAAAAAAAAAAAACGTTTGTTGTATGGGAGCCCCCCTTAAATATTTGTTTTATTTTTTTGTGTTCCCGTTTTACCCTTTGGGTACGGAACCCTAAAAATTAAGCAATAACAGATAAATTAATTATGTGATAGATACACGCGGTGCTTACATATTAACAAAACATTGTAATAATATAAGTTTTCCTAAAAAAAATATGATTACATTAAATTTTCAATGCCAAATGTCAGGCAGCTAACTACCAATGTTCAACTTAATGGAATAGAGTTGGACCCTGTTGAGTCGACAGTTTTTCTTGGAGCAACGGTAAATTACAATGGGACACGTAGAAAAATTGTCAGGAAGGCTTAGTTCGCCGCCTATGCTGTTAAAAAAATTCGACAGATTACTGACGTAGATACTGCCAGAATTGTTTATTTTAGTTATTTTCATAGTCTTATGTCCTATGGAATTCTTCTCTGCGGAACATGTGCGGACAATTAATACTATCTTTGTTTTACAGAAAAGGGCTGTTCGAGCCATTTACAATCTAGGTCCAAGATATTCACTTCGTGAAAAATTCAAAGAAATAGATATTCTGACTGTAGCCTCTCAATATATATTTGAAAATCTATTGTATGATCACAAAAATATATCAAATTTTAAGAAAATGTCCGATATTCATAGTTTAAAAACCAGGAATAAACACAATCTTGCTGTACATCGCACTCGCCTCCACAGAGTAGGCAACTCGTTCATGGGTCAATGTATGCGCTTTTACAACAAACTTCCTACTGACATTCGAAACTTACCCATTAAACGATTTAAAAGCTGTATTAAAACCAAACTTTGTAAAAAAGGGTACTCTAAAATTTCTGATTATTTAGAAGACAAAAAAGCTTGGGATTGAACTACTCGCTCTGCAAGCCTTGTGATCAAACTGGAAAACTTGACATTTAATGTTATTATGCATGATTTTATATACCTACGTATTGACATTGCAGAATATTATATACAATATTACATGAATGTTTACTTTGAAAAGTATTATATTTACTGCTTTAATTTATTGTGAATGTGAGCACTATGTGGGTCATTTTTTTTTCTTTAAATATTTTCCTATTATTTTTTGCTTTTTCTCAGTTTTAATGGTGGTCTGGCATTTTGAGCACTTTATGAGACCTACCCAAATGTACTTTCTTTGGTATTGTTCGTCGTTGAGTCGTTGAGCTCCTTAAGTCTTGAGGCGAGCTGCACGATTACTGACAAATGCTTGCACTGATTGGACAGGTCCACTCAAATTTGTGTAGTTCTTTCCTCAAAAGACCAAGACAGATCTACATGGTCCTCACATGATCTGACCAAGATTATGTCTGGACTTTAAAAGAGACTTTGACCCCTGAGTTTGTTTCGCCATTTCTTCTCAGGGGTAGTCAGATAGGAAATGTCGACTACATCTAGCTTATTTTTTACTTTTTAATATGACGTGTAAAAGTGATTGCGATATCCTATTTACAGAATAAACGAATTTCATTTCATTTTATGAAAATAAAAGTACCTAGACGCATACGTACCTATAATGTAGGTATGTACTACGTACTTTTTTTATATGTATATTTTTTTCATATTCATTAATTTTATACCTTTTCAGGCAAATAGGCGCCCGGAAGTCCTGGGGCACCACCCAAACTTAATAAGGGGTAAGAAAAGCGCAATCTATCAAACTGAAACACCAAAACCCAGCTTACAAAATACAATATTTTTCCCTGCTGACAGATCACCTTCAGAACCTTGCCAACTGCTAAGTGTAAAATAACCATTAAACTACACAACAAGTAATAAATAATTATACATAATATATTTAACGCTTCACCCGCTTCGCAACATTTCGAGGGCAGCAAAGTAGAAAGAGTAAACTGCAATTTTTACGAAATTCACTTTCTAACATAATTATGTAGACTTAGAATTCTTTGTTTTATCATAGGATTTATTTTTGTTTTATTTTTTATTTACTAATATTATGTAACGTAAGTATTTAAATACTTAAGTGATTTAATATTAGTAAAAATGTTGTCTATACAACTACACCTATTTTTCACAAAATGACGAAGTCGACACGGACATACACAGAGTACCGGATATATACCATTACGCCGGTAGCACATCTGCGCCGCGAAACCATAGCAGCGAAACCGCGGTAGTTCAATTCAACTGGGGCCCAAGTCTGCTATTTTTATAAATTCAGTCATTCCAACACGATCCCATTGTCATGCCATTGTCATTTTGCTAAAAGTTCGTAATCTGGTAAATTCATAATGGTCGATCATTTTCTTTGCAATTTCTTTCAATGTAGTGTCAGTGGTCGACCATTGGAAAGTCATAATGACGCCATTATAATAGTAGATTACCAAACCTGTCAAAATCAACAATTATGAAATCAATGATCGACCATTCTGACACTATTGTAATAGCAGACTTGAGGCCCTGGTTCGCGCCATGTTCCGCTAGTCACATTCGATTCGACTAGCAAACATGACGCGAGCCAGTGGAATTGAACTACTGCGGTTTCGCAGCGGAGGTGTGCTACTGGCGTTAGTCCGTGTATACGTCGGACAATAGGCGCGTTCACCTGTTGTAAACAAATATATCAATCACTTAAGTTGCCGTTATAACGTCGGCTTTTTAAACAACAATAATAAGTCACGTCGGCGTTACCTACAAGTAATGGTTAAATAAGGAAAATGATTACATGCCTTCATTTATTATAGCAATAAACAATGTAAAATAAAAGAATAAAGAAAAGTAAAATAAAACGCATATTAAAATACTTACCTCACTGGAAGCTTTATATTGAGAGAGCATATCCGTTTCCGTCGATTTTATATCAGTTTTAGTACTTGTTTAACCTACTAAGTGGCGCCACCTGGCGTTTGCTTGCCATTTTAGTTCCGTAAAATGTAAAGAGCTACTTTTTGTTCATTGGCTCAATATAACCAGACAGAGCTTCCAGTGAGTTAAGTATTTTAATATGCGTTTTATTTCAGGTAAAACGCTTCTATTAAATTACTTGACCGTCACTGGAAGCTTTATATTGAGACCTGTTTGTTATCGCCTGGTGTCGCCATTAAGATAACGCCAATGTGATAGGAAACTTTAGTTTATTTTAAAACAAACAATTATTTTGTCATCAGAAAGTATATTTATTACACAGTCATGTGAAAAAGTACTTCAATATTTATTGAATCAATCACAAAAAATACAATAACAAGTTATAGTTAATATTCAGATTTAATTAATCGGGTTAAACAATTAGGTAACATTTAGATTTGAAACAACACTCCTTATGACTTCTCTTCTGTAGAAATTCTGGAATGTATTAGGCGATTGCCAATTTCCTCGAGATAGGATTTCGTCTAGGGGATGATTTTCTAGCCAACTTTTAGAGGCTACTGCAGATCGTGTACTTCCTGGTGTTGCTACTATGCCAGCTTCATTGAACATGGTTTTTACCCAGCCTGCGATGACAGTACGTGAAGCGGGCTTCGGCACACCTCTAACTGTAATAAACAAATTAAATGATTTTGAAGCATTACGTCTTTCATTTAATAATTGTGTAGTTCTTTCTATCCAGAATATAGGATTTAGGTTAAAATTGTTGGGATTTACTAGAAGTTTCCAACCGGACTGTCTGTGATTACTGTTATCTGTTTTCGAACCAAATTGAGGCCATAATATAACACTCATCTGATTTAATATGATGGTTAGGATAAACTCTAAGCAGACGTTAAGTCATGTATGCGTCTACCTGAGCAAAGCAGTAATATAGTTTCAGTATGGCGTAATATTTGAAAGGGATTGTCTATGTCTACAGTGTAATTGCTTAGAAAGGTAATTAATTTACTAACATCCCAAATTGGTGGCTTAGAAGACTTAGGATTTTCCAGAGCAATTGATTTTAAAATATGTTTTACAAGAACATGTGAACTTTAATTGACTGGAGCTTTAAACATTACACAAAGTGGAAACGACAGATTTATGTAAAAGAATTGTATTATATGATAATTTATGAATTAGATGCAAATCAGATAAAAATTGGACTAATTGCGTACCTGTAGGATTATTCGTGTCAACGTTTTTAGATATGGACCAGGAAGTCCAACGTTTCCAAGCTACCTCATATGTTTTCAAGGTAGACTTACGCCAGGGTTTTTTGAGCAATTATAACTGTTGTTCAGCGGTCCATGTTTCTATAGCCTCGGACCACCCCCACATTTCCAGACTTCGAGGATGATTTTGTCCACTTGTGGTGGCGGAAGTCCCGTCGATGTGTCGACCAGGTGCGTCTGTAAGTTTTTTAGAGTTAGAGGTGGTGCTAGTGCTCAGACTTTGAGGTCTGCACGCCAAAATACCTTCTCCCATCGAGGTACTACAATTAAAAATATTCCCGTTGAGTGATTGAGGTGTGTTAGGACTCTTGGGATTAAGAACGGAGGTGGGTCGGTTAATTGGTATATTGGTCGGATTGAAAGGATGGTAGACCCTGACCTTTGTTGGTGTAATTAGCGCGAAAATATCCACCCCGCGAGGGTGAGTTGCCATAGGCATACGTGTGAATTGGTACGCCTGGTTCGTGGCAAAAATATTGAGCTTCGCGCGATGGAACTGCTGGTTTAGATAGGCCTTGCCCCCGCGAAGAGCGGTGGTTAGACTGATCAGATCTAGTATGAGAATCAGTTTTGGAAGGCCAAAAAGCTTTGCGTACACCCCCACACCTTTTCTAATGCTGTTGTGAAAGATTCGGGACTAAATAAATAGGTCGATGATGGGGGAATTCTGTTCAAAGATGCTTTAACTAACTCTGCGCATTTCTATACTTTCGGCTCGATGTAGGCACAAACTAATTGTAGCAGGTCAGACGAGATTTTATGCAAATCACCTTTTTGAAATAATTCTTCAACATTCCCGATTAAATTATCAAAATTGACTTCTGTATTTTTAGCCCACAAAAGGAGATTACGAATAGCTTCTTGTAATGATTCTATTTGTTTTAGGATGTAAAAAGTAATTGCTGCATATGATTTATCAGCATGTGCCAAGTGACGTAAGGTATCATACATTTATATCTCTTCGTTTGTGTCTTAAGTCTATGAAACCAGGGGTGTGATTGTAGAGCTTTTGAGTATCAGAATACCTTACCTCGGACCAAGATGTGCTACCTAAGCGCTGGACATCTAGTAGCATTTTTAAAAAACTGAGGAGTTTTCGGAACAGATGGTTCATTAAGCTTCGTCTCGATATCAAAAGTAAAGTCTTTTGAGTTTTGACCTTCAACATCAGGGCACTGTTCGTCAATATTATGCTGGTCATATAGTTCGCCACTGACCTCAGAACAAACTGATACCGCATCATGGCAAGCAGTATGGATATTATTTGCAAAAACTTGTTGGCGTAGATCACTAACTTCCTTTTTATGCTTGTCCAATGTCGGGTTAGACTGTTTGGCGCGCTTATTCTTTTGTGGCGTGCGCGGCGTGTCCGCTTGCCACGTTTTTCAGAAGACGAGCTTGAAGAGCTGCTGCTCATGCTGCTGCTAGAACAGCTAAAGTTCCTTTTCCGGGTCATTCCACTCTGTCCGGCCACAGCTTGTGGCTCGGCAGCCGAACCAATTACGTGGTCATCCATTATCGCAATAAAAGTTACGTTAGATATACCTTATCTAATATAAAGCCTTGTTGACTCACAATAGAATTCTAAGCACACATTTATGTTACAAATAACTGGTAGGTAAATAATCTAAGTAGTGATCCGAACGGAAAAACCGTTTAAAGTAATGACCACTTACTTTTACGAAAAAACAGTTTTACTTACAGTTTTTCTTCAAAAATAACTCACCATAAAACAGCACTATATTTTTAACATTTTAAATGTAGTATTGTATTTACTTAGCTGGTAATTTACAAGATAGTGATCCGAACGGAAAAAAACCGTTATAAGTATGATCACGTACTTTTTGCAATATGATATTTGAATTTAGAAAATAAAAATATAGTGTAATTTTTGGCATGGGTCGTGAACTGCGCACAAGTTGCTTCGACGGAGAACGAAACGCCAATGAACAAAAAGTAGCTCTTTACATTTTACGAAACTAAAATGGCAGACAAACGCCAGGTGGCGCCACTTAGTAGGTTAAACAAGTACTAAAACCAGAGGCGGCTCGTGACATTTATTTGTGGGGGTTCACTAAAAAAAGAAACGTAGAACTAGAGCTTACCATTTATTTTATTTGTAAAGAAAATCCATTCGGCGATCTTTATCGATTTTCATCAACGCGTTCATTGAACTCTCTAATAGATTTTCGATACGCAGAATCGAGCGCCTTACGAATATCTTGACGGCCGATAGATGCCAATTGCACTTCACATAAGATATGAAATCGAGATTGCGAATGTTTTTTCACTTTTATTGAAAGATGCGCTAAATCGTCAACACGGCCGTTTCCGTCCATGCAGATTCACCACCACTGCCGGCGCCAGCTCCAAACACCAGATAATTTTTTGCTTTCTTCACATCCACACAACCAAGGTGTTTTGAAATATTGTTCAGATTTAAAACCACGAGTAAAAGATTTATTTTTCGTAACACATTTTTGAGAAAGTGCAATTTCGGGACGTGGTGGTCCCTTAGCTTTCAGTTCGATACGCATTTCGAGAGTCTTTTCACAATTTTTAATAAAAGATACACTGTATTGTTCCATTTTTAATACAAATGTCGCGCACAAACTATTTTTAATAATTATTTAGAATAAACACTGCGAATCTACTGACAGCCGAGTTGAGCCGACCGTTTGTTTACATAAGATCGGCAACAGCGCATAGGCATAGATCGCATTCCCGCGCGCGGCCGCGCCGCCGTTTGGCAACGTCGCGCGTGAGCGGCGCTCCAAATTAGGCTAACTTCTCATACAAAATCTTCTGTTTCACGCGTCGGACTGTGTCGATATTTCTCTTTCGCACTCATTGAATACAGTGCTAGAAATCGTACTGAACTTTGTTTCATAGGAGCGCAATCGCTGGCGCTCCACACGTTACAACTTGACGCCAAATGTACGCGTAGGAAATGGTTTTCTAGTAAACTACTATTGTATGCGTATGGGCATAGTAGAAAGAATGTATGTAGGTATAGGATTATAACAAAGAAATATAGATTATGCTATTTTCGTGGGAGTGCACTGCACCAGCGCTCTTTATGACGAGCCGCCTCTGACTAAAACTGATATAAAATCGACGGAAACGGATATGCTCTCTCAATATAAAGCTTCCAGTGACGGTCAAGTAATTTAATAAACTTATTATTTACCTCATATATCTGAATAACGGTCTGTGTGCCGCCATCCAGTGAAATAGCGTTAGGCCAGCTACAGTAGCCACGAGGCTGTAATTATGATGATGATGAATATACCCAAGAAAAGTATTAAAACTTAAATTGAACTACTGCTTGTTGCTCATAAAAAATATGAAACTCCAACAATTTTCTACTACACTGTTCATACGTCCGTTTCTGTCGCGGCCATGACGTGACGTCATTTACCACGAAACTGCTTTGTTTACATCTGTTTTTTAGCCCCAAATCATGGAAATTAAATTATTGTTTATGCTTTATTCAAGCAGAAATCGCACTTACTTATTTTCCTTAGTGAGATTTAAAGCACTTAGCAAAGAATAGATTTTATTCACATAGTATTTTTGTTACTTCCGGCATTTTAAAAAGAGGACGCGTTTTGTGAGTTTGCATTCCGTTCCACCAAAAAAATGCAACATAAAATAATTAATTGCGAAATAAGTAATGCATTTTTTTGAATAGTTATTTGTTTCTTGACTCTTACACAATGTATAAAATACTAGATATTGGTTTTTACTTACCATAGTCACGAGTTTGTAAATACCACTTTCCGCACGTGTGTGATACAACGTTTTCAACACATTTTTGCGAGAAAATAGTACAGTAGGTAATGCTAATGAAACAAGCCATCAAAACATTTTCAGAGAATGATTGAGTATTTCTTCCGGCTCTTCCATGATATAAAATTATTGTAATTTGTAATTACTGCTCTAGCGATTTTGACGCAAGATTTTCTGCAATTTACGCCTCATTCACGATATCGGATTCCTCGCTTGAACTAATATTAGGTATTATTATGTTTATATAAATCAGTCGGAAAGTCGCAACAATCTTTGACGTTTTTATTATGAAAATGCCGCGAATTTGCAAATGGCGCCACGTTCGCGTGGTAAAAATTAGTACTACATCTTTCGTCTCATTTTCTCTTTATAATAAAGTGAGATAAACGTATTGAGCAAAAGCTCTTCCAAGGATAGATTCGATTATTCAGCTTATTTATTCTCGTAATGTGAAACTCCTTGGTGAAATTCTTATATATTTATTACGGAAATAAAAAAAAAACCGTAAAGGATACGCACGGCGCGGCGCTATACTACGGACTATGGGGTAAAACATTTATTTAGGTGAGAGTACCTATTTTACAGCACATTCCGTTGCATACAACGGAATGGTCAGTAAAATACCGTCCGTAATTTTCAACTTTCGAACAATGTACACCAATATACCATAATTATGATGTCTGACGAGAGCCTCTACAAGAAGAGACAAAGACTCGTTGGGCTGCAAAAACAACATGAGAGCTGTCAAAACACTTGGTTGGAACAACCAAAATAAACATGATCAGATTAATAATGGCCCTGCTATACTGACTGAGTCCAGCTATCGCGACAACAACAAACTTTATCGAATTGCAACAAGGCCTTTTAGACATTCTAGACATTTCGATAAAGAAATTGCCAACTTTAAACTGATTCGCGACGAGTGGAAGATAGTTGTCTACTACATGTCCGTGACTACCGCAGGACCACGAACGCCAATCGCTTCCATATTTGGCAAATAATTAGTGCTCGAACAACAGAATTGGTGCTTTAGTAGTTTTCGAGAAAATCGACTTTGAAGGTGGTCCTGCGGTAGTCACGCTTCCTTCAGCAGGACCACCATGAGCGCAGAAAAAGGGGGCATGCTACAGCTATTCTAAGTATACAAATAATTAGTGCCCTTAAATGTGATTCATTTCGTAACAAAAATCGAACTGAAACATTTGTATTTACCGAGAAATCAACGACGATAACTTTCGCGCGCTCGTTCAGCAGGACCACGACTTTGAATGTTGATTCCAAGTTTCAGGAGCTAGTCGCTTTCCTCAAACCTACATAGAAAATTAGTGCTCTGCGAGATAAAATTGATACCCAAAATTCAAAATTACTACTCCAGTAGTTTACGCCACCAATGGTATGGTATATCACCATACCATTGGTGGGGTGGCGGTAGTCACGGTGTAAAATTTTCATTTGAAGATTTCCCTATTAAAAACTCTGTGATTTCTTCCCAAATTTATACACAAATTAGTGCTCCTAAAGAAGTTATAGTGACCAAAAATTCAGATTCCCAAGTGTTGTATTTTAAGAGAAATTTTCATTCATCACTTTTCCATACTAAATCTCCGCGTATAACCCGACCAAATTAAGTTGTCAAAGGTATTGAGCTGTTTATGAGATGTACACTCGTGCACATAAATTGATGGATGTCGGAATAGTAATAAAAACAGTTCAATATCTATAATTTTTATACAAACTGTTTACCTAGGTACATCTTAAGAGAAAAAAATAACCTGTCGTTACCCATGGCCTGTGATGCCTTTGTTAATGACGTGGGTAGGTAGGTACTGGAATATTTTTGTTCTGTATTGTAAGTACCTAGCTTTTGTGTTGTTACATGAATATCATTAAAAAAAAAAAAAATAGTTTATTAGTAAAACAAGTATAGGTATAAACAAATTTTATGATTGGATCCTCCTTTTAGGCAGATAGTGCCTGTATTAGGAGAGTCCGCTCTTCCATAGCAAAACGTGTTATATAAAAGCAAAGCGTATAATTTTTATGCTAAAACTACATAAACTAAATTAACATTAACTTAAATTAGGTAAATCAAACGTGTGTGTATGAGTGGGTGTAAGTATGTGTGTGAGTGAGATATGTAAGTGAAAGTGTAGCCTGTAGGTGTGAGTGAGTACGTGAGTGTGAGGGTGTGTATGTTTCAAGGTTTCAGAAGTGTTTCGGTTTCATTGTAGGTAAGCGCTTGTATCCATTCCATTATTTTATTTTTACTGTCATAATAGTTTTTTGGGTAAATGTAGATGTATTTATTGATTTTATTATATAGCGCAGCAGATCGTTTATTAAATTGCATACTGGCAAGTAAAGTCCTTGTCCTAGGGATATTTAATATCATGTCTTTCCTTCTTTTTGTTAGTAAGCTAGGATCATAGGAAAGAGACTTATGTTTTTTTAATATAATTTGCGTAATGTAAAGTTTCCTGACCGAGAGCAAGTTACTAAGTCGAAATAGGTCTTCAGTAGGGTATCTCTTTTTTTTTAAATACATGCACTTGATAAGAGCGCGTTGTGCCCTTTCCACCGCTAGAAATTTTGTTTTGGCTGCACCACCCCAGACAGGTATACAATAAGAAAGTACTGACTGGACTAGCGCAACATAAATCCTTTTTAGGAAATCTTTTTCATGGCCTAAATGATTTTCGGCAGTCTTGGGAACGACGTATCTAAGAGTCCTGAACATCCAGCTTAATTTCCTGACTCACAATATATGGGTACCACGATAACCTCTGGTCCACGATAACACCTAGGTACTTAATATGAGGTACTTTGTTGATTGGTGAGCAGCCACAACTATTGCGATTATCTGTATTGCAAGTATGAATTTTAACATTAAAATCCTCCCCTGGTTGTGTACGTTGGCAGACACTAAAGCAAATGTAATTTGTTTTTGTGATGTTTAATGTAAGCAAATTAATTGTTAACCACTTTGCGATTTTAGCCAAGCCTGTCTCAGTACGAAGTTTAACATTCTGCCATGTATCACCAGTGAAGACTACAGCAGTATCATCCGCGTAAGAGAAATAGGTATTTCTAAAGAGCGATAGGTATTTCTTATTTATTTCTTTCCTACTAATTTACCGTTGCTGCAAGCAGTACCTATCATCAATACCATTAATAATATGTTGCGAATAACGCATACTCCTATAATGTAGATATTTGTCTATACAATAATGATATATGAATGTTATAAACTTACTAGGCAGACTTCACACAAACTCCTTCAAGTTAAGTCTCATTTAAAAAGACTTTATTTATAACAATTGGTCCTTATTTAAAATATAGATACAAGCTAACTCTAAAATATGTATAGAGTGGTAGAGAGAGAGAGAGAGAGAGCTGGTCGGATGGCACGGCACGCCAGTATTAATGACATCATCCGTCGGGCTCTTGTCACCGCCGGAGTGCCAGCTGTTTTAGAACCCAATGGCTTGGCGTGCGACGATGGGAAGAGGCCAGACAGAATGTCCATAATGCCATGGAAATTGGGTAGGCCTTTGGTGTGGGATGCAACCTGTGTCGACACCCTCGTGCCATCCCATCTTCCTGGCACGGCGGGTTGTGCTGGGGCGGCTGCTGCAGGAGCAAAAAACCTCAAATGGCACAAATATAACAACCTTATTGGGATATGTTTGAGCCATTTGGGGTTGAAACACTAGCCTTGGGGTCCGAGTGCTCATCAAGTATTTCGGGACATCGCCAAGCGGTTGGTCGACTCTTCACGTGACTAGAGAGCTGGCCTGGACATCCAACGTGGCAATGCTGCCAGCCTTTTGGCACTTTTCCCATTGACAGCGATGCAGACGAACTTTTTGATGCTCAATGAGCACTTCCCCCTTTTAATTATTTTATTATATACCTACTTGTACATACTATTAAGTAGACTAGATCATTTTACAGTAATCCAAGTTTAATCTGAATATAAAAATAAGTTACTATTTTAAATACGTACTGGTAAGTACGTACTAATTATTTTAAGTATTTAATATATCTATAATATAGATTGTGTTATTACATGCACTGAAAAAACGAAAGTCAAGACACGTTCAGGCTTAGATCAAGTGGATCTATGTTATAATTCACACAAAGTAATTATGTATCTTCATATCACAGGGCTCATTTTAAGTTCTACTCAGTTAAAACAAACAAAAAACAAAACTAGTTTACTGACAGATTCAGATGATTTTGAATCTCATTTTAATCTTGTCTATGGTACAAAACATTTTTTGTGGCATGGCGCGCACTTTATTACCAAAGTAAAGCGTTCGCGAAGCGTGTCGTGGTACCTACATCGAGTTCTTTTTTTAATCGTTTATTAAGGTATCACAGGCCATGGGTAACGATAGGTTATTTTTTATTCTTAATATGTATCTAGGTACACAGTTTGCATAAAAATTATAGATAATGAACTGTTTTTATTACTATTCCGACATGATTTGCACGAGTGTACATCTCATAAACAGCTCAATACCATTGACAACTTAATTTGGTCGGGTTATACGCGGAGATTTAGTATGGAAAAGTAATTAATGCAAATTTCTCTTAAAATACAACACTTGGGAATCTGAATTTTTGGTCACTAACTTCTTTAGGAGCACTAATTTTTGTATAAATTTGGGAAGAAATCAGAGTTTTTAATAGGGAAATCTTCAAATGAAAATTTTACACCGTGACTACCGCCACCCCACCAATGGTATGGTATATCTCGTAAACTACTGGAGTAGTAATTTTGAATTTTGGGTATCAATTTTATCTCGCAGAGCACTAATTTTCTATGTAGGTTTGAGGAAAGCGACTAGCTCCTGAAACTTGGAATCAACATTCAAAGTCGAGGTCCTGCTGAACGAGCGCGCGAAAGTTATCGTCGTTGATTTCTCGGTAAATACAAATGTTTCAGTTCGGTTTTTGTTACGAAATGAATCACATTTAAGGGCACTAATTATTTGTATACTTAGAATAGCTGTAGCATGCCCCCTTTTTCTGCGCCACCTTCAAAGGACTTCAGGACCACCTTCAAAGTCGATTTTCTCGAAAACTACTAAAGCACCAATTCTGTTGTTCGAGCACTAATTAGCACCAATTGAGCACTAATTATTTGCCAAATATGGAAGCGATTGGCGTTCGTGGTCCTGCGGTAGTCACGGACATGTCTACTGCGACGTCAAACCCTACTGGTATGGTACAGCAGAGTTCACCAAATTCAACGATCATCTCGAAATCATTATGTTCAAAACTAAAACAGAAGACTCAATGTAACGTTATTATATTACAACTAGCTGCGCCCCGCGGTTTCACCCGCGTAAGGCTCGATCCCGTGGGAATATCGGGATAAAACGTAGCCTATGTCCAGGGTATCAGCTACCTCCATACAAAATTTTATCAAAATTGGTGCTGCCGTTTGAGCGTGAAGAAGTAACAAACGTACACACACACACTCACAAACTTTCGCCTTTATAGTATGTTTAAAGTAGTGTGATTACATCACGCGTTCGCTGAACTCGAACACTACAACCGCATTTTCTTGAATCCGCAAGGTCGGGCGAACATGTGAAGCAAACGCGGCCTTATCAACGGTGTCGGGTCAATCGCACGTTCCCTGTTCGGAGTATTGGATGACCAATTCGCCGAACAATATCAACGGGATATAGAAAGGTAGTTCTTCGAAAACTGATTCTTCGACTGATTCATATAGGTAGGCAAAATTTAATTTGTCTGTAACACATGTTCATATGAAAATAGATATACCAAATAACATATATTTGAATTTTGTGCCCAGATGAATCAGAATTTGTTACAGATGAATCAGAAAAAGAAATAAAAATAAGACTAGAACTACTGACTTGTACACGGTCAAAAATTGGAGAATTACGCAACAAAAGCGCTCTTTTCGTGCTGGAGAGGAGAACCACTAATTTATTTTAAGATTCATAATTATGGGGTTTTGATCAATCAGGAGTTTGCCTACAATCATGCATAACTCATCATACATACAGACTTCAGTATTGTCAATTTTCTACACGAATCTATAACCCAAAAGCAGCACACAGCATCACAAGAAACTCAGATTGAAGTTTTAAAACAATAAAATAAAATTTATAAAGTAGGCATTGTAATCAGAATGCCACCTTAACCAAGCACAAATGAATTAGATGTTACCTTCGTAACACCAGGATCTAAGCCAACCAGCCGTACGTCCGCCTTCTAGCTCGTTCGTTGCACGACTGGCTTCCGCCCGCGCGGGAATAAGTCTCATTATTATTACCCGACCAAGTACGGTCAAGCGCAGCTTACGCCACATAAATCAGTATTAAACGCCGGACACTTCTTATTTACTTATTTATAAACACAATAACGTAGTTATAACTATAGATTTTTTTTTTTTGTAAAAGGACAAATTGTTTCCTTTCGATATAATTATTATTTATATTGGAAAATGGCAAACGGACGCGCTATATGAATCCGAAGAACAAACTTTAAATATTTTTATTTCGTACCTAGGCAGCAATGATTAAAATATAATTTATCCCAGTTAGGGATAAAGCTAAACTGTACAAAAAAAAAATCACATGCCGTTTTGTTAGTTGGTTACAGAAATATACCCATAGAAATCGAAATTGTTGTCTCTGAAGAACTACCCAGAACTCATCAAAGAAAATAAGAAACATCTTGCTCTATTGTCTAAAAATCAGACATCTAGAATAGAAGTCGAATACAACGTATTAAGAAGATCGGAAGAAACAACACAAATTATTCAATCAACATCTGCTAAGCCTAGACAAGCTAACGAGCAACCTTCAGCAAAAAATTGAGTCTCAAGAACTATCAATTAAGTTTGTGATGTCTGCTATCTCTGCTAACAGCTATATAGAGCATCTAAGAAACGTTCAAGAGATTCTGTTGGATACCATAAGCAACATTTACAATGGCAAGATGAACTTACACCTCATTGCGCCAACAGCTACGGGACGAACTGAACGTCACATCCGGACAGCTATCAAAGGATGTGGAACTTCGCATCGCCAACATTCAAGATGATTTTTTCCACCTAAACCACCTTTTACAAGTGAAGGCAAAAATGACAGAGAGATATCTAATCATTGTGATACGGTTGCCATTAATCAGTAGAGAAAACTACGAAGTTTACCGCGTCATACGAGTACCCGTCCCAACAAAGAATTGCGTCGACATGGTAACCCTACTACCTATAGCGGAACTGTTACCAATCAACATACAGAAGGATTCATACCTACAGATGACTAGAACTGACCTACATCAATGCATGCACTACGTCAGTACGACTCTGTTGTGCCCCACGAGGTCACCAATATACCATGATGTCTGACGAGAGCCTCTGCAAGAAGACAAGACTCGTTGGGCTGCAAAAGCAAACATGAGAGCTGTCAAAAGACGTGGTTGGAACTTAACAACATTTATAGTTACATGTGCTTTTGCTGTGACGCTTGCAAAATACGCGGCTTATGCGGGAATTAAGTTTCTACTGAAGTACTTTGCAACGCAGGGGTAATGACACTCGGTAGTGACTGCACTATCAATAGTGAGACGTTCACTGTACATTCCCGAAGGCAACCCATGGACACAATGCATACTCTGGTTGAAGTAATCACGCTGGAAATCCCACCAATAAATCGGATCATCAACCTGTCGGTACCGGTTTTGAAACAAGAACCCAAGAATGACACGGTAATGGAGCAGAGCTCATTACTGCAAGATCTGGGAAAACAGATAGAACAGATGATAGCCGCGGCCGTAGAAGACATCATAGCTGATCGGGCAACATACCATGATGTTCACCAATATGTCGTCATACTCATCATATACATATTGGTAACAGTAGCAGCAACAGCAGGCGCAATATATGCTTATCACCGACTTCGTAAACATTGCACGAGCCAAGAGAAACCTGAGGCACCACCTGTTCCCAATCCAGCGCCCCGAAAGAGGTCAACTGTAAGCATCGTGGAGCAGCTGTATTTGACGTCATAGACGACAGCGGCGTATTGCACTTATCGATTGCACGTACACTCAACAAAGCAACGTCACCTATTGTGCGTTGTGATCTACTTGTATAATAGTTACATTTCATTATTAACATAACTTTGTAATTTTGATTGTACAGTTACTTACCTTTGGTGAGTGGGCAATATGTACGAGCTATGTTGCTTTGTGACAGTTTGCACGTCACACTAATATATGCACATCAATATTGTTTAGATGTGCATTTCTCCAACATTGCATTTAAGAGGGCCCTTCCTGGTCCGTCTATCGTCAACGCGAGCATGGTCGAAAAGTTTGTTGTTTCGTTCAGCGCAAGTGAGAACTACTAACAAGCAAGTGAGAACGCGATAACATTGAACGAAAAGTAGTGTGCAGAAACATAAAACTTGCTCGAAATATACGTATTTTTGCAATATTTTTACAAGTTTGTGAAATAAATGTTTATCATTTCGAATCTCCATTACATGTGCGAGGTTTATATCACGATGATTTCTTTACTTTTTTTATGAGTAAATTATGAACAGCCATAGTTCAGGTAAAATTTGTGCAAAAATGCAGATTTTTGCAGGCTTATACTGAATTCGTTCCTCCAAATATTTATTTTTTGCTTGCATGGAAACCTAGATATAGTGCCGAAGATACCTATTAGTTAAAAAAAATCAAAGAAAGATCTGTTACAACGCCATAATCACGTACGAGCGTTTGTATGAAAAGTATGACGGGTTGGCCGCTCTTAAGTGTAATAATTGTGTAATTATGTTCAGTAGCAATAAATCCATCACGAGAATCATTCGTCTACTCATTTATATAACATAACATACATAACAAGTTTACATAACATTTTCACTGTTGAGCATCACACCCCCAACATGCAGGCTTCGTAAATGCATTTTTTGAGCAAATGTGTTGAAAAATAATGAATAAGTTTAGACTTACATGCATATTCCATACAAAATACGTCACACAATGTTATTGTGTGACAAAATAGCAATGGGTTTCATTTTGACAGTTCAACAACATTAATGGCGATAGTTAGGTTGTTGAGCAGACAAATTTTTCAAACATATTAAGCAATGGATTAGCATATACTTCAAAGTCATTCAGATTAAGATTTAACTGTTTTAGGAAATTAGGAAGCTGGCCAATTATAACCTGCAGTGCTATTCTGTTTACAAAAAAGTTTATTAAAAATTATTTATTATTATTATTAAAATTATTATACAATATTTTAAGTATTGGTACCTACTTACTCGTGGCTAAATAATCACAGCTGCACGGGTCGATCTACAGGGTTAAGTAACGCTTGCCGAGGTCAGTCCGTGGATGGGTGACCATCCATAACATACCGAGATCCATCCGTACCTCGGAAGCACGTTAAGCAGTTGGTCCCGGCTGGCATTCGTAGATCTTTGACAGTCGTTACGGTCACAAACCGTAAAATCTTCTCATTCGATTTTGAACTTAACTGTCAACATTTTAAGGTTTAAAATCATTTGGAGAAATTTGACAGTTTCGTATAATCTGATGTGCTGGCGACTGTACATCTTCTTCGGGATCTTTTGGCACTCGCATGACGTTGACAGGAGAGCGTCGTTAGCAAACATTTGTAAAATTGTTTTGTGAAATGTATTAAAAAACATGATGGTGGCATTAGCCTTGGCAACCTTGTAGCGTTGTATTCCAAATTCTACAGCCGACGACGTCTGCCCAACACGGCGACTATTACATCGCGAACATAAAATTTCACAAAATATTTCAAGTCTATTAAAAAATCCCAAAAAATTCTACCGCATGTAGGTAACTACCCTTGATTAAAAATTGAAACTGCACTGCAGCAGTAGCCACAAAGTAACTTTACTAAACCAATCGTGCTTTTGTACTTGATATTGCGTTTAAAAGTGTTTGAACAGTTAACTTAGATTGTATTCCAGACAATTCCCCTTTGTACAATTATATCTTAAGGTGAATCCGCAGCTGCAGCCCGCGAAATTCAAATTTTCTTACGGATTTGGCAATTCGAAGGTCGTGTCAGGTTATATCTCGATTAAAATATGATTCGCGACTATAACAGGTATGTATCTACAAAATTAGAATCATTAATACGTCTAATTTAGATTTGTTCATGTCATGATTTCATGAAAAAGTCATTCAATAGAACAAATCTAACTTAGAGAGATGTATTAATGATTCGAATGATTATAATTCTGTAAATACTTAACTGTTAAAGTCGCGAATCATATTTTGATCAAGATATAACCTGACAATCCGCCAGTTGCACGTAAGTCCATTAAAAAATCCCCATTAAAAGTCTGCCTTTATCTAACGGAATGTATGGGAAAGTGACAGCATTACTTTTAATGGGGAATTAAAAATGGACTTACGTGCAACTGGCGGACTGGAAAATTGCAAAAAAAACGTAAGAAAATTTAATTTCGCGGTCCACAGCTGCGGATCCACCTTAAAAGAAAATGTCTTCCACAATAAGACTAGGAGAATGTTTTCCACTGCATACTGCAAATCGTTTCCCGTAAGTTTACGAGGAATTTTGGTTTCTTTGTTTGTATATCAGGTGGCTTTATTAGGTTGGCTTGAATTCTTGGTAAAGCTGATCCAGCACTGCTGTAGCTCATTAGAAATGACAATCTTTTTCAGCAGCAAGCACTTTGTTGCAACATGTAAAAAAGCAAGCAGTAAGGTCTGCACCCTAATTGCGTAACAGTTTGAATCAGAATCGGAATGATTTTGAAGTATACTGCTAATCAATTGCTTCACATGTTAGAAAAAAAAAATCTGCAACAACGTAAATAACGCAATGAATGTAGTTGAACCGTCAAATTGAAACCGATTCCAACTGATAGTGTGTTACGCAATTAGCCCGCTGATTCAGGTATACGGTGCGATTTAATTGCCAGTGGCATGCATTAAGTTGAAGCAACAATACAAAAAATACAAATTGCACCGTCAGACACGACAGACGCGACGCGACGCGAGGAGAGTCGTCGACAGTTTGTATTGTATCGTCTGAACACTGTTTAGAAGGTCAAATCGGTTTCTGTTCGGTCTGTACAATAACATTGAAGTTACAATTAACTGACAAGTTGTAACTTCAATTTTATTGTATGTTAGAGGCAAGAAAGTTGCGTCATGTAAATTGTGCTTTTGGCTAACTGCAATCAAACACACATGAGTTTGACAATCTGTCAGTAAATTTTTGAGTTGATTCGCCAGCTAATGAGCGTACCGCTTTAATGGCGACATTCATTTAACACAAATGTATACCGTTTCGCATTATCGTTTTAATAAGATATTTTAATTTGTTAAACGTTAATATTTATTGATTTATTTACAATTTACTGAAATGTAGCGCCCCACAGGAAATGACCTCAGCGCTATAGTTCGTTCACGGATCTAACATCGCACCAATGAAATTAAAGCAAATAACGTGCAAAAGTAGGAATTGAAAGAAAGAGAGAGCCCTATGTCGGCGAACGGCGTGGGAGGCGCGCGCCCTCCTCTCCACCCGCCACGTGCTTCTAACTCTTCTTAGAATCTTTTTCAAGTTCTTCTTTCTTTTTTCTAGTGCCAGCTGGGCCCGTGTCCTTGACAAACTTCTACATACTCGTGCGCATAAATATTACGCCGTGTAATATTTTTGTGAATGTTTCCGTGAATTTATTTTTATGTAATTAGTCTCCTAATTACATAAAAATAAATTCACGGAAACATTCAGTAATTAAGGTACTGCGATAAAGACGCTTTGATTTGTTTTCGTTATTTTCTACCTAGTATGTACATCTTCTTCGCCAAGGACGCTTTTATAGTTTACTAGCTGCGCCCCGCGGTTTCACCCGCGTAAGTCTCGATCCCGTGGGAATATCGGGATAAAAAGTAGCCTATGTCTTATTCCAGGGTGTCAGCTACCTCCACACAAAATTTTATCAAAATTGGTCCAGCCGTTTGAGCGTGAAGAAGTAACAAACATACACACACCCTCACACACACACACACACAAACTTTCGCCTTTATAATATTAGTGTGATGTGATTTTACTATTAGTGCCTGTGATCGTGAATTCGCGATGTCTCATTATTAAAGACGATGTGTACCTACGCGGAGAACATTGCAGTGGAACATTTACGCCTTCGAATATCGAACGCGTTTGAGAAATTGAGGGGAATGGCTTTAATTTTCAAAAGTGCGGAATAACATGAAACGTCGTTTAGCCCTTTGTAAACGCCAACGCGGTGGTCACATTGAAAACTTAGTTTAAAATAAAGATAATTTAATAAAAGTGATGATTAATGATGATAGTGGAATAACTAATAAGACACGGTGATAAGTGATTATTACGCATCTCCGTACTATACTCGCACCATGGTGTTGATTTATACAGCGCGCTACGCTAATTGCGTAACACACTAACAGTAGGAATCGGTTTCAATTTGACAGTTCAACAACATTCATTGCGTTATTTACGTTGTTGAGCATACATTTTTTTCTAACATATGAATCAATGGATTAGTAAGTAATATACTTCAAAATCATTCCGATTGTGATTCAAACTGTGTTACGCAATTAGGGTGCAGGTACTTGTACCGCTCGGTTTCTTTGATATTATGTCGGTACCTATGCGTGGTTGGGAGCGCGCGAACCGAGGCGTTGCCGCTCCGAGTAGGAAGTAAACCATCTAGTAAGTAGCGCCATATTTTTTTTGGGTGGGAAATTATCAAATAACTTCTCCCGCGGCGGAGCGGAAGGGCGTGTCAGACTTTTACTGACTAAAACCCACCCGTGTTCCTTCAGATGCCTGTGTGCCAGGGCCACGATATCCCTTCGGCCAAACTCGCAACCCGGATGAATCTTTTGCACAGAGTGGTCCTATTTTTGGTTACTTTTGTATTATTTAGATTGCTTGAAATTATTTCTTTTTCAATTTACGAACCATTATATCTTATTATATTTTTTATGATTACTGGCCACTAGCCCGAACCATGTGTTATTTTAAAATCGCTATTGCAGCGGCACGTTGTATAGTAGGTACATACTAATTCCATGCATAAGGCATAAACAACTTTATCCGTTTCGCGACCTTACTTAATCATTTACATGAGATTTACGTACATATTTTTTATGGTCGCGAGCGAACATGTCGCGAATCATAATTTGATCAAGATTCAACCTGACACTGACCTGAAAATTGCAAAAAACTTTTAAAAAATAGAATTTCGCGGAGTACCACTGCGGAATACCTTAATACTTTGTTATTTAAACGGACCCAAGCCCCAAACCTGAAAGAAGTAAGTCAGTAAGTATTAAACCTACCCGGTAGATGACACCATAACACAAAAGGCACACAACGCATATTACTACGCCTGCTCATGCCTACTTAGTCTGTGCAGGCACTTGGTCCATCGCCGGTGATTAACGAGAAGAGAGTAGAGCTAGCAACTAAAAAAACCGGCCAGTCGGACCACGCATAATGAAGGGTTCCGTAGTTGGGATGAATTCATTCCAAAAACAAAATTGTAGTTGGTAAACATGTTCTTCCATAAATCGATATACGTCACTTCTCCAACTGCAAATCTAGGTTGGTCGACTATTACCTGCTCGTTAACTTGTGAAGCTTACTTAACTGTGATAGTTTTCCTTTTAATTTCTTTGTAAGTATCCCTAGGGATTTCATAAAATCCCTGGTTTCCTCATTTCCCTACGACATATATACTACTGCAATGACATGATTGTTTTCACATATCCAAAAACAACCATTTAGCTGGCAAGGGGAAGGGACACTTGACTCTAACAAAAATTTTGACTTTAAATATATTACGTAAACGGATCCCTGAATCGAAAAAAACTTTTTACAAAAAAAAAACAACCGACTACCAAAAAAAACACTACAAAGTGAAAAATAACTTTAATTTCGGAAGTCGGTGGCTTGGGAGCTGTATTTTAGTTTTTTGCCACCGACTTCCGAAATTAAAGTTATTTTTCACTTTGTAGTGTTTTTTTTGGTTGTCGGTTGTTTTTTTTTTTTTGTAAATTGTTTTTTATTTTTCACTTTTTAGTGGGTCAGTTTGTAATTTATCCAATTTACAATAGCCTAATGTCAAATGCTCATCTCCTATTATAAAATATTACTTTTCCCGGTGCAGGGGCGTTAATTGTTGAGGAGTTCTCCTGGTAAGAATCAGGAGAACTGATGTTGACTTCACCATATGCATCTTGATGAGCATAAATTGCTTAGCAACCATATTAAAGTGCCCAATCGAATGGCAACGGTGAAATACTTAGTATTAAGTAGTTCCGGTGGCCATCTGTGGTCTTCATCATCAGTTCCACTTCACCAAATGGTGCTTTTCGAGTGCAAATGCACGAGTTACTATAAAAAATACTCAAATCGCTATAGTTATGCCTATAAAATTTGAGGATTTCCCTCGATTTCCATGGGATCCCCTCATCAGATTCTGATTTGGTGGCAATGGGACCACCTCGGGAACATACCCCGTCCAAACAAAAACAAGAATTTTCAAAATCCGTCCACAATTTACGGAGTAATCGGTGAACATACATAGAAAAAAAAAAAAAAAAAAAACAAACATACAGCCGAACATATAACCTCCTCCTTTTTGGAAGTCGGTTAAAAATAGTCTTCACAGACCCTCAATATTTTTGAACGGCCTATCCAACGACACCCTTTGTAGTACTTAATAAATTATGGTACCCTAATTTTTTTTTTTCAACATTTTATTGTATCACTTTGTCGGCGTGAATAATATGCCAAATTACAGCTTTCTAGTACTAAGATTCTCTAAGCTAATCCGGGGACAGATAGACAGACGGACATCGCAGCAATTGTTGACTACGGAAACCTAAAAACGAGTTGGCGAGCAGCGAGTGCGTGACGGCGACGAGCGATTACTCGCTGGTACTTATGCGTATGTCCCTCAGAAAGTGGCCTGCCCGCCAAGCGAGCGTCGCTCTCTTTGATAGTTCTTATCGCTGCGACAAACGAGTACTCGCCGGCGGCGGTGTGAGAACAGTCAGCGATCAAGTATTCATAATTATGTATCTCTTATTCTTTTGTACGTTTCTTGGCAAATGCCAAACTGCATCCGGTGTTGGATTAATTTTTATTAATTAGCTATTATCTAATTTTATACGATTTTATTTGCATTTTACGCCATACGTTGTGTCATTGCGCATCTCTTTCTTTTGAATGCAATCTGACAGTGACAGCGGTTTACCTGTTGTCAGGTACCCTTAAATCAAATAGTCGATCGCTATCCTTCCGACAGCTGTTTGCTCTCGGGGGCAAGGCAAATCAGGTAATCGCAATGTGTCATTTTCGACACGATAGCCTGTCGATTGGTTGTGAATGGCTATGCTGGTTTTACAGTCGGAGGTAGAGGTAGTGTTCTTAGATAATATTCTTGTCTATGTTAAAAATCATATTTTGATATTGATTTGTGTAGCACGAGCAGGTAAGTAATATATCAAGGTAGCTATTATCCACCAGCATCTTATCTTTTAAACAAATAAATAAAATTGAAGTGTCTGTCCGTAATGTCAAAATAACAGCTTTTTACTATCTGCGAAAGTATTTAAGGGTACAACAAATCAAAACAATTTTTTTAAATTATGTCTGTGTGTTTGTTCCGGTTCCGGCTAATCTCCGAAATGGCCGGACCGATTTTGACGGGATTTTCACTGGCAGATAGATGATGTTATAAAGAGTAACTTTAGGTTATTTTTATTTTAGAAAAAACCACGCGCACTAAGCCGCGGGCAGCAGTTAGTCTAAACTAAATTAAGTTATCTAATTATAAGCAGCTGCAGTCAGTCAAAAACAATACAACAATGCCCACTGTTTCAAGAACTCACTCAGCTCAAAAGATCCAGAAAAGGTTTTGCGACTAAAGCCTTTATTTACACCATCTCATCATCTGCCTAGCTAGCCTTTTCCCAACTATGTTGGGGTCGGCTTCTAGTCTAACTGGATGCGGCTAATTACCAGTATTTTACATAGAGCGACTGCCTAACTCCACAACCCATTATTGGGTAATACGATACCCCTTGATAAGACCGGTTGTCAGACTTTCGGGCTTCTGACGACCCGTAACGACTGTCAAAGATCCACGAATGACAGCCGGGACGGCTTAACGTGCTTTCCGAGGCACGCAGGAGTCTCGGTATGAAAGATGGTCACCCATCCAGGGACTAACCCCGGCAAGCGCAACTTAACCTGATGTATCGACCCGCGCTGCTGTAATTACTTAGCTACGAGCTCCTCTTTACACTTTATTAGCCTAAATACTTTATTTATACAATCTATTATTCAGAAACCGGGAAAGATCATAAGTTTCCCGTAGGACATAAGCTCCGAGCTTAGAACGAAAAGACCTTCATCCTAGTTCTATTTTATGAGCTGTCCCACACCACGATATTTCATAGGCAGCTCGCGTGCAAAGCCGCGGTCGGATATAAGAAGAAGTTGGCCGAAACATCTCAGCGGTAATTTGCTGGAGTCGTTTTCTTCGCTACCGGTCGTCATTTCTCCTGACAAAGTTTATTTTGGTATATTATGTATGTATGTATGTATCTATCTATCTATGTATTTGTATTTATGCTTGTATTTTGTAGTTATTTCCGAGCTATCTATCCCGTACGTTGCACCTGCCATGTTTTGTCTCTGCATCACCCTTGGTTGACTGGTAGAAAATGCCTCAGGCATTAAGTCCGCCTTTTTACAGTGTAGTTTTTACTTGTGCATAAAGTTTTAATAATTAAATATAATAGATTCCAGGTGGATTTATTTATACCTCTTTAGGGTTCCATAGCCAACAAGGAACCCTTTAGTTTCGCCATGTCCGTCTGTCTGTCCGTCCGTCTGTCCGTCTGTCTGTCTGTCCCCAGCTTATCGCAGAGGATCTTGGTATTAGAAACCTGTAATTTGGCATGGGTTGGTATATATATTATTATTCACGCCGACAAAGTCGTAAATTAAATCTTGAACAAAACAAAAATAAATTTTGGGTGTTATCCCCACTTAACGTGCAAGGGAGGTATCCCTTGATATCCAGTGAGGATGACATTTTTTTTCTCGTCTTTCGGGTATTGTTGCTTATGCCATTCAGAAATATTGAGGGTCTGTGAAGATCAGGGATCCGTTTGCGTAATATTAAGCTTTAAAGTGCTATTTTTTGTTAGAGTCAAGTGTCCCCCCTCCCTGCCAGGTAAATGGTTGTTTTTGGTTATGTGAAAAAATTCATGTCAGTACTGTAGTTCATATAACGAAATTAAAAGGAAAACTATCACAGCTAAACTGTGGGCTTTACAAGTTAACGAGTACCTAGTCGACCAACTTACATTTGCAGTTTGAGAATTGTCCGTGACGTATATCGATATAAGGGAGAACATGTTTTTCAACTACAATGTTAAGTTTGTTTTTTGGGGTAAATTAATTTAAATTTTATTAAAATAATAATTAAATTTTATTTTATAAAAAATTATTTAGGGTTAAATTTGCAGTTTTTCGGTACATTTTGCGGCAAAATTGAACTAAATGTAACTAATAATTGCCACACATAGATTACTCCTTCATCTCCATTGGTAGCAATTGTTTATTCGAAAATGTTGGTTTATAATATTGTGAAAAATAATTTCCGTAGCCTCTTCACACAAAATTGACGTTATCGTGTTGAGTTTAGGAAAAATTTTCTTCAATATAATAACATAAATTTAGTTATTAAATATATTTTATGTAAGCAAACATGTTCAACTCAAAAAGGTAACAAAAAGAACTATCAAAATGTTACAAATAGTCTCGGAAAATAATGTTGAATAAACCTATATTTTTTTTAAAAACACTATCAGTTATGGTTTTTTTTACTATTATTTAACAAACCATATCAAGAAATTTAAAAATCACACACTGGGCTTCAGCTATCCGTGTGATTAAATCAAAATAGCAATTTTCAAAAAACTTGTTCCAGGAAATACGTGTTTTTGAGTAAGCTTTACCCGTTTGTGAAATAAATGTTGGTCATTTAGAATCTCCATTACATTTGCAAGGTTTCTATCGTAATGTTTTCTTAACATTTATAATTTATGAGTACATTATGAATGGCCAAAGTTCAGGTAAAATTTGTGCAAAAAACAGATTTTTGCTGACTTTGTTTTTCAAAAAAAATATTTTTTGCTTGCATAGAAACCTAGATATAGTGCACAAGATACCTATTGGTTCAAAAATTTCAAAGAAAGATGTGTTACAACGCCATAATCACGTACGAGCCTTTGTATGAAAAGTATGTCGGGTTGGCCGCAGGTCTTTAATGCCCAGTGATTTGCAAACCTTGTTAAATGTGTGTAGGTGAGAGTAAGCTGGGCTTCGTCTGGCCAAAAGGGTCTTCGCAGGCGGAGTTGGGATTCTGTACACCCGCTTTGACAGAAGCTTACTATAGTCAGCTCTTTTGGGGAGGGTCTTGTGAGTGCGGACGATTGCAGTTACAATGAAAAGTTGCCTTACGAGGAGGACTTGGGTTTCTATAATAGTGCTTGTCCGTTGAGAAACGGAATGGTTTCCTGAACGTGACTTTCAGAAATGCCCTCTGAGCTCTCTCAATGAAAATCATGTGGCTTTTTCCGGCGCTTCCCCAAACAGAGATGCAGTGTTGTATTATGGGCTGACAGATAGCAAGGTAGACTTTTCTTAAAAGATCTGGAGGCAGGCAGTTACGAAGATTCTTCATTATGAAAATTAATTTCCTTGATCTGCCAGTTAAAGCGGCGATATGTGGCCAGAAGGAAAGCCTCGAGTCAATAGTTAGGCCGAGATATCTGACTGACGAGGTGCGTTCAATCGGACGGCATGAGCATTTTGCAGTTTGTGGACTTGACAAAGGAGGGCAGGAGTGTATTGTCAGTTGTAGGTCGTTTGGAGGACTAGAGGTTGAGGTTTTCGAGAAGGCGATGTATTTCGTTTTTTCAGTGTTAAGTGACAGTAAGTTATTATCGAGTGCCTCTGTAATAAATGTCATACCCTCCGCTGCACGACTGTATACAAGATCCAACGACTTGTCATGAAATATGATCGCTGTGTCATCGGCGTAGGTTATTATTTCGGCGTTATTTAATTCTAGGTTAGAGATGTCGTTTATATATAGCGTAAAAAGCCTCGGGCCCAGTATGCTGCCCTGAGGGACTCCATAGTTTATAGGGACCTGTTGGCTATAGTGATGATCAATTTTCAATATTTGCGCGCGATCTGTGAGGTAGCTTCTGAACCAGTCGAAAGTTACTCCTCGGATTCCTAGCGCGTCTCCAGTTTTCTCAGAAGTAAATCTACTGACACCGCGTCGAACGCCTATGCCAGGTCAAGAAATACCGCGATGCATTTATCTCTGATAACCGTATGAGACGCTATTCCATTAACCAGAAGTGTCACGGCATACTCGGTGAACTTCCCCTGCGAAACCTAAACTGTCTCAATATTGTTTTTAAATATCAAATGATAAATGATAAATGATTTTTATTTCTGTAAGTAGGTTTGTACAAACACTTTTACACGTCAGTCGATATTTTTAAAACTAGATGAGGTCGGAGTTTCCTATCTGACTACACTGAGAAGAAAGGCCGAAACAAACTCAGAGGTCACAGTCTCTTTTAAAGTCCAGACATAATCTTGGTCAGATCATGTGAAGGCCATGTAGATTGGTGTCTGAAATGGTCTTTTAAGGATAGAACCACACAGATTGAGTGGACCTGACCAGTCAGTGCACGCATTTGGCAGTAATCGTGCAGCTCTACTCAGAACTTAAGGAGCTCAACGATGTGACGATCAATACCCACACAAAAGCCACAAAAAACCCCAGACCGCATAAATGACTCAAACTGCCAGACCATAATTAACACTAACTGAGAATAAAAGACAAAGTGAAAATAAAAATAAAAGAGCAATAACCCACATAGTCTTCTCATTCACAATAATTAAAATAATCTAATACTTTACAAGTAAATAATCATGTCATTCCGTTACATTACGTATATATTACGTTACGTATATAAAATAATAAAAGTTAGCAAAAAAAACATCAAACAATAAAAATAAACCACTTCAATAAGTAAAAATTGGAGCAGCTCAATCCCAAGCCTTTTTGTCCTCAATATAATCTTTAACGGTATAAAAGGCTTTCTGGCACAACTTACGTATAATGAATGAATTGAATTTATTAAGGCTTAGATCTTGAACGTGGCTTGGAAGTTTATTATAAAAGCGTATACATTGACATCGGAACGAGCCACCTATTTTCTTGAGCCTTGTTGTATCGATACGATATATAGGTATATCGATACTTTTTGGCACTTCTTGCATTTCTAGCTCAGCCAGTTGCCTCGTTTAGGCGAAGGCAATGCCGCCAGTTGCCCGCACCGTACGCGCGCGGCCCGCACACGCGCCTCGTGCTTTTATTAGTGTACCAACAGAGTGTACCTATCATAACGCGGTTTTATGAAGCTTACCCTCTGTCTCTTCCATTTACTCTGTGGCTTTGGGCTAATGGGCTTGGCTATGCATTGGAACGTAGGCTGCATTCCGTATTAGACTTTAATCGCTGACAGCGCTCACATCAATAATTTGCGTACCGAATTAGTTATTACGATTATGACAGCCGACAACTGTCATCAATTCGGTACGCTCGTGACCGCGCTCACGGTTGGTTTACAGTATTTCTTTGTTTAATCACCACACGCACACATTTGTACACTTCTTCTTCTTTGGTTAGATGGCGACGGTAGCCAGAAGCACAATTTCGAAAATGCCACGTTATTATAAATAAGATAAGACTCGAAACAAAACAACGCAACTGTCATTTTTGACAGCGCTCACGGTGATATTAGTTTAGGGCATGGTCGGCGTTATCGCAAGATGGCGTTTGTCATGACGTCATCTATGACGTTTCACGCGATAAAGTTTTCGTGCTCACGCTAATAGGGAACGCGTTTAAGCGCCCTAAAATCGATTACAGCGATTATGGTCTTAATTCGGAATGCACCCGTAATAAGATGTTCCGTTCCAATCCTAGATTGAGTTCAGTTTTTATTTCTGAGTCATCACTGATTAAAAATAAACAACGAAAAATTAAAACACAGTGTCATACCTAATATTCGCAAAAGTAATGTACCTACTTTCATAATAATAAACAATAGGCACAATATTTATTTTTGGCTGTTACATTGATTGGTATGAAAATACTATACGACATAAGTAACGGAACGCAACCTTTTTAAAAGTTCAGCCGCAGAAGCGGAGAAACGGTTTTAATGTTTGATTGATGGAAGTTTGTTTTGTTTTCTTGTGATTAAATTGATAATGACGATTACTAAGTATGTTCCTTGAACCCAATTCTGTGTGTTGTGCAGTGTAGTTAATACTGGTTTTGTGGTAATTTCTCTAACAGGTGATCTAATATTATTTTTTTTGTAATGTTCGTAAATGTAGTCTCCATCTGTCACTTTTCAATTTTCTAAAATTTTTCTATTTTTAATTATTTTAGTGGCTTTTATCATACACATCCATTTAGAAAGTTATAAATGCTCATTTACTTCTAAACACATTGACTGAATCGTAAATGTGTGTAAGCTTTAGAGGAATTGCAACTTGGAAATACTGTGACATATTTACGATAATACATCGCTTGTGTACAAACTCCGTTGCATGTATAACCGAGTCTACTACTTGCCTTATATCCACTTTAGTCGACATAATAACATATCTAACTCCCAAATTAAACTTCAACTAACATTTCAGGTGACTAAAAGCAGTAAAAATGCCAAAAACAAAGACTACGTCGCCTGCGCGTTCCCTGGGTGGTATTACCACGCCGAAACGCAAGACAACCCGTGGCAGCCGTAGTCTATACTCCCCAGCTCTGTCTACGGCTTCTGGCAGACTCACATCACTCATAGATCAGTTCAAAGACAAGAACATGGAGTCATTTGCACTGTCGCCGTTGAACGGCAGATCTGTTTTGAATGACAATACTGAAATTGAGGAACCTAGACGTAAGTTCACTTTTATCTCTTAACTAGCTGCGCCCCGCGGTTTCACCCGCGTAAGTCTCGATCCCGTGGGAATATCGGGATAAAAAGTAAGCCTATGACTTAATCCAGGATGTCAGCTACCTCCATAGAAAATTTTATCAAAATTGGTCCAGCCGAGTGAATGTGAAGAAGTAACAAACATACACACACACTCACAAACTTTCGCCTTTATAATATTAGTGTAATGTGATGATTATGTTTGGTATCAGTAGCTTGAGAGTACTTGTTGTTTTTGAAGCCGGCCAGCGGGATTGGCTTTTGGTACAGTATTAGTAACTAATTAATGACCGCAGGCAAACATAGTAAACTCTGAATTTTTATTTGCTAGATTAAAATTACATAACATGGTGTCGACATAAAAATAACCTAGTAAATAAGTTACTGAGTGACTCACCAAGGACCACGGAATCATTCTCTGCAGGAGGACCTTCACTGATATCATGTTGTCTCTACAATATTAATTAGTTATCATGTTACAGATAAGGTTGGTTGTAGCTGTCATTTAGATCTAGCAAATAAAAAATCAGAGTTTCCTAAGTTTGCGTGCAATCATAAATATTGGTAGATCAAGAATTTAATCACACTCAGAAGCAATATGTTATAAACAAATAATGGCGTAATCAAAAACAGTAACATAATAATCCAATTAATCATAAGCTACTGGCACTTTAGCTTATCGTACATCAATATTGTTTTTTTTTTAGATTGTGTAAACGCTTTTCACATCTGCCCAGACTTAGTATTTTTATGAAACTACTTGTGAAAAATGTCTTATTTTGTATGTTTCTTTAGTGGTTTTACTTTTCATGGCCAAACTGATGATGACTTTTTATGGTTCCGTATGTCCAAATGAAAAAATGGAAACCTTATAGTATCACTTAAATGTAGGGAACACCTGGTTTTTTTTTCGCGATTTCAGTTTTGGTCCCATAGTAAAAGTTGTTTATAATGATGAGTACAATGACCCCTTAAGAGGTTATAAACGACTTAAATATAACTCTGTTTAATGAAAACATGACATAGTTTATATACACAGACTACTCGTACAACAGCTTCTGAGCGTGTATTTGTCTGTCTTTCCAGCTATCACAGCCAATTTGTTCCAAATCTAATGAATCAATTAAGTTGAAATTTGGTACACAAAATATAAATTTCTGTCACCCAAAATGAATGAGTCACATAAATATAAATAAATGAATATTGAATATGGTCACTTTTGGGATACAAATAAGATAATTTAAATAAAGTTTTGCACACTGTACCATGTGATATATCAAATGAAAGGGCTTATTACTGTGTCCCAAATACATATTCTTTTATAATTTTTAAAAGAATAGTTTTAAAGTTACATAAGAAAATAGATGAAAATTAACTATTCCCCCAACCCCTATAGCATATAAATATGAAAAATCTCGTAAAATAAAGTTTAGCTGGTAAACGCTTAGCTGGAGCTTAATGTTGTGCAGCTAAATTATCATTTGATTTTTACATACAACATTTAAACATTTTTCAGGTAAAAGTTGGTGGAAAAAACTGGATGAGAACTCACAAGATGTGATGGAAGTATTGGAAGATAATAGATTGACAGTAAACAATGCCATTGAGGAGTTTAGTCATATTGAAGTGTTGAGGTAACTCTTATACTTACTAACATCTTTATCATACAAGCCAGAAAGTACCCATGCATGTGTAGTTATGTATATACAGCCTTCATGGGGTGTGGGGTGATATTCATTATCATTAACTTATCTGCATAGTAGACAAAGCCAAACTCCTTACTCTGTATCAACCATCAAAAGAAAACCTACAATTTCTGATCTTGCATTCTACATTCTTTCTGTGTGAGTTGACAAAATAACTCTTATTTTTGTATGAATGTTTAAAGGAAAAGTTAATCTATCCAAGGCGGGGTACAAAAAATTTCAAGCGTGCTTCTCTCGCTTCTGTACCCTGCTGCATCTATTACCTCATTCGGACTTTGGATATAGAGGCTGACTGTATACAGGGGGCCTCTTATGACCACTCTATTAACTCCCTCTGTAATAATGATCTTAGATAATAATATGAATGGGCTAGTTTATTTTTAAATTATTCTTCTATGCACTGTTTCTTTCTTAAAATGTTTGACTCAATAGTGCCTGAGTCAAACATTTTAAATGTTTGACTCAATAGTGCCTGTTTACTGTCTTACAAAATTGAAATAACCACTTGACTTTGATAATTCTTGCTGTTATTACCCAAAATACCTTTTAACTTGCAGTTTTTATTTTTGTTATTTTCAGTCAAGAAAAGAAGAACTACACTCTTGACTTACCAGAGAGCAGTGACAATGAATCAATCCACAGCATTGTCCTCCCACAAAGAAGGCTCTTCACACAAAAAGAGAACCAACCTCAAAAGACGTATGGCCACCTAATAGACAACAGAGAATCTTTGGCCAAACTCCACAAGACCAACACCACAAACATTGATAAAACAGTAAATGTTGGAACAAGAGAACTCTTTCAAAACGCAAAGAGGACCAAACCAATATTTCCAGCTGCCCTATTGAACATATCCCCAAATAAAACAGCTGCTGATAAAACTAAGGAAAATGTAGTTGCAGATCCTAAACCTCAAGTTAGGAATATCTTTGGTAACCGGCCAGCAAACAAAAGAAAGAATATGTTTGCTGACTTTATTGCATCTGAAAGTGAGGATGAAGTACCAGAAATTCAACCAAAAGTGTTCAGTTTTCAAAAGAAACCTGAACAGAGACGAATTAGTTTGATATCTAAAGGCAGGGATGCATCTCCTGCATCAAGTGTTACTACTGACATAGAAATGGACTTTAGGATGCTCCTACCATCCTCGACGATGGTTGAGAATCAACTGGAAGATAATATGTTGGCAGATAATACACCTATAAAACGAGCTAGACTCAGTAAACTGTCGGAAGCTAAGGAATCTGAAGCAGGAACTCTACAAACAAATACAACTTCTGATAAAACAAAGCAATCCAATAAATCTTTCACTTCTAAGAATAAGTCTAAAGCTTCACCAGAAATAAGAGATAAATCATTAAACAGTTCAAGGACTACAAGAAGTATGTTGAAGAATGCTTCAAAACTTGACGAAAATGTTTATATTGCTGTAAAACAGGATGCCAAAGGCAATAAGTCTCGAAGTAAAATTTCTTCTAAAGATATTGAGTTAGATATAAGTCCATCTAAGTCAGACACGGATAAACAAAGTGCCACACTGAATAAATCTCAGAAACAAAACAAAAGCAAGACAAGGAATAGCCCAAAAATAATAGAAACCGAAATAGAATCTGAAGAAATTGTTGCAAATGCTATAAACAACGTATCACGAGTCATCAACAAATCGACAAACAAGAGTCTTCCAAATACTACTGCTACAAATAAAAGTGTAAATGAAAAAGAAAGTATAGTTACTATCAAAGTACATGATAAAGCAGACAAGACTGAATCTAATGATGTTGAACAAAATGAACAGGAAGAAGGTGAAACTAATTTCACATTAGAATATGAAAATGATGAAGTTGTAGAAGAAGCAGAGGTCCACAATGACGTCAATGAAAACCAGGAAGATAATATTAAAAAATATAATACCGTTGTCTTAGAAAAAGATAGTCAAGAAACTGAAATAAATAAATCAAAGAGTAACAAATCTAGTTTGACTAACAAATCATTACAGAAAATACAAAAACCGGCGAAAATAGTTGAAGAATCTGTGGAATCGCAAAATGAAGAATATTTAGCAGATGATAATGTTGACGGTATTCAAGAACAGGAAACAGAGAATGTTCAAAATAAAGATGAAGAGATGATCAATAAAGAAATTGATGAAGACGCAAATAATAGCCGCGAAGATATGAGTGATGCAAAAGTAATCGAAGAGAACGAACAAGAAAATGAGGTTGAGGTAAACGTAAGTCAAGAAAGCGAAGACGAAGCAAATGAAAGTGAAGACGAAGTAAATGTCAGTCAAGAAAATGAAGAAGAAATGAATGAAAGTCAAGAAAAAGCAGTGAATGAGAACCAAGAAGTTGAAAATGAAGTAAGCGAAGGTGAAGACGAGGAAGAAATTGAAAATGAAGTAAGCGAAGGTGAAGATGAGGAAGAAGCTAATGAAAGCCAAGAAGTGGAGGCCGAAATAAATGAGAGTCAAGAAATCGAAGAAGAAGCAAATGAAAGCCAAGAAGTTGAGGCGGAAGTAAATGAGAGCCAAGAAGTCGAAGAACATATAAACAAAAGCCAAGTAATCCAAGCAAAGGCAAACGAAAGCCAAGAAGACGAAGAAGGAGCAAATGAAAGCCAAGAAATTGAAGAGGAAGCAAATAAAAGCCAAAAAGCAGAAGAGGAAGCTAATGATAGCCAAGAAATTGACGATGAGGCACATGAAAGCCAAGAAGTTGTAGAGGCTCATGCTTCCGACGAGGAGAACGACGAAGAAATTAATAAAGATGAGGAAAAATCAGACAATGAGAGTTTAGTAAATGAAGCTTCGGCAAACGAAAGCCAAGAAGTCGAAAATGATGAAGAAGAAAGCCATGAAGCTGCAAGTGAAGCGGAAAGCGAAGAAGTCGAAGATGATCAACAAATGGACGATAGTGATGAGGCTGACAAAGCAATCGCCAGTGATCCAGAAATATCTGAT
Source organism: Tiliacea citrago (assembly GCA_963921375.1). Classification (NCBI taxonomy): domain Eukaryota; kingdom Metazoa; phylum Arthropoda; class Insecta; order Lepidoptera; family Noctuidae; genus Tiliacea; species Tiliacea citrago. Next base: position 20,171,080 of record OY992797.1, on the reverse strand, counting down.
GACAATCAAGCCGACGAAATGGAAGTTGATGATGACGAAGGTGATCAAGAATCGGACAATGAAAGTGAACAAAACGAACATGAAAGCCATGAAGAAAGACAAATTGAAGAACAAAATGAAGTAGAACCAAGTGGTGAAGAAATAGAAGAATCGCCAAACGTAACACACGACACTACAGGCAGACATAGAAAGAAGGACTTAAACAAATCCCCAGAAGTGATCTTACACGATAACACCAACCAAATGGACTCTTTCACAGCCAAAGGCCGGAATACCAGTGTCAGAAAAACTAAAAGTATGATCAAGAATCTGAATATAAGACCAAGCTTAGCTCCTCCTCGAGATAGCACAGGCTTTTCTGATGGAGCTAGGAACTCAAGCGCAGAAGGTTCAGGCTGGGATTCACATAGAACTACCCGCAAAACGTTAAGAAAGACTTTTGGCAAAGACTTCAGTCCAAGAAAGTCTTTACGAGCTTTAGTTATGGAGAAATCGGCGAAAAGGCAAACTGAACATTTAGAAATGCCTTCAGAAACTTTAAAGTTTCCTCTAGCAAATTCTACAGAGATGCCTGAGGATTCTAATCATCATGTTGAAGATATTGAGGTGTCGGATCATGAAGTGTCCAGGAGAATGCGACAGACGACGCTAGAAATTTATCTGCAGAAAATGAAGGAACAGAATATTGAGAAGAAACTTAAGATGGTAAGTTTAAACTACTTTATTGATAAGAATTCTTCTTTTCCTGTTTATGCATGAATATTATGAGTTTTATCTTATTTTGTGATAGAATTATTAGCTTGTTAGTAAAGTGGCTGTCCAGGGTATGCGAGTACACCGAATTGAAACACTTATTTGCAACAATTACCAATTTATTTAAACTGTAAAAGTCGACTCGCTGAGTGGTGAGTGTTTCTACAGTACAAGGTATTTGCCGAAGTCCACTTAGGCAATCTAACTTGCTAAAGGTTTTAAAAACGGCAGGCAGAGTAGATTATCGTTATTAATTATATCCTCATTCCACATTACAGGAAGCAGCAGTAAGAAACTCCTTGAAAAACCCCGTTACAAACTCACTAAGCCTTTTCAAAGTACCCAATAAGCCGGCGCCACGGCGTCGCAAGCCTGCAGAGAGCAAACCTAAAAAACAGTTGAAGTCTATCATTCCTTTCGACGAGTTGCCTTCAGAGGTGATTGAAGATATGAAGTATAAACCTCCGAAGAGGTTCCAACCCACCAACGCTTCATGGATCACTAAGAGATTGTATAAGTACTTGGAGAATAAGTTGGAGGCCAAGTAAGTGAATACCAGAACATACATTTTACGCTTTTCCTATAGACATACTAGTACTTGCGCGCGGACTGTAGCAACGATTGCAGCAACCACTACAAATTCTAACCAATCATGCTAAACTGCTAAAGGACTTTACATAAATATACCTGTAGATCTCTTGCTAATTTAAATGTATGAAATGCAGAGTCATTTTGCGCAAGTGTAGCCCCAGTGTAGCACTAAATTGGCGATGACAAAATAAAATGTTAAGGGGCGGGGCTGCGATTCTCCATACAAATGTATTCATTCCTCTTTTTTCTTCCTGAATAATGCCTGAAGAATAATCTTCTTTTTTTTTTTCATAAAATTAATGTCTGCTGCAAGTCCCTGTCATTTCCTTTTTAATTTTAGTTTTTATCAACTAATTAGTAAACAAAATATGGCCTTCCAAAAATTACAAAATATGCCCCATTTTTACCGCCTTGATTAGGGTACTACCAGACAAATTGGAAAAGTTTTTAGCAAAAAAGAAAATGATAGGAACCTAGACATACTCTTTCTTAAAATTTGAATGTAAAAAATAATTGAATCGGCTCAGTTTTCGAGGATAAAAAAGGCGATAACGAAAAACGTTGTTCGGTCTGAGCTGCAGCTGTCCTTATCGTACTCTACGAAGGCAGACTTAATTTAACATCACAATGTAATGCAGTGTCGTGAGTTGATGACATTTGGAAAACTTAGTAATATAGGCCTCCTTTCAACTCAGTCCGTGAAATATCAATTCTTTCAGAATTATTTTACCTCTGACAACACCCTTATAGCAACGATAATAAAGATCACACATACTACATAAACTCACGCCTTCTTCCCATGGGGGTACGCAGAAACTATAGAACGCCACCTCCTACGCTCCTTACATACGCCTTTTGCTTCGTTTATACGAGTACTACGCACCTGATCTTTCTGAAGAACATCACCAATTAGGTCACTATATGTCCTTCTAGGCCGTCCCCTCCCAGCGTTTCCACTCACTTCTACCGTTCCTTTACAAATACCTTCTGTTAGTCGCCTTTCATTCATCCTCTCAACATGAGCAAACCAGATGTAGTGACAAAAATTTAAAAGAGTATGCTTAATACTCTTAAAATTTTGTCACTACATCTTCTTTTAAACCAGACCGTTGCCTAAACGCGTGCGCGCGCGCGTTGCGGTGCGTTGACAAAATAAGAGGTAAAATATCTATAAAAGGACAGTAGTCGAGACTTTGATTGCAAATCGCACGTTTTTACGCTAAAGATGTCCAGCCTTTCTAACCTTGTGCAATTGGTCCCCCATCGGTTTCGCCGGCAGTCGTCTTCTTTTAGTTCAAAACTAGCTTTTGCTCGCGTGGAGGTGGAAATTATCCCACGGAAACGTACCTACTACCTTAAAGCGCACGCCAGTAAAGCTCCCAGTCGGCATGATTTTTTCCAACATCTTCAATAATTATCGTCATATTTTTAATTATGAGTCATGTAATTTGAGAGAATAAATGAATAATAATAAAATAATATTTCTGCCAATTTACACAAAACCTGTTCCGTTGTTTTTGAGTACTCGCATTCAGACGGACACGGTGGGAGGGAGAGACTTTGTTTTATAATGTGATTGTGCCTTATTTATTACTGTGATTTTGTGTCTTTTGTTGCACTGAATAAAGGTTTCATCTATCTAATAATATTTATTTTCAAATACTTACAGATACGACTACAAAGCGCGCGTTCGAGCAGAGAAGCTAGTGGAAACGATATACTACTTCGCTAAAGACCTGCGTCGTCACAACGTAGCTCCCACAGACGCCGTCGATGTTCTGAAGCAAGAATTCGCCAGGCTAGAAGTAGTGCGCACGCACTTTGAGTTCTACGAGTTCTTTCACGAGTTTATGCCCAGAGAAGTTCGTGTTAAGGTGAGTTTGTAGAAAGGTTTTGGTATGCTTAGGTATGTGTCACGGAATCGCAGCACCGACAGCGTCTAGATACGGCAGTATTAATATAATTCGTGCACGGACCGTATTTTTTTTCTTTTTAAAACTGAATCTAGCAAGTCAACCTGGTAGGTTGTCGTCTGCTTAACCGGACTTTTTTCTGGGAGCCTTAATAAATAAAGGCCCTCCAGCCAGGCCATAAACTTATAAACTAAGCTACTATACGCTAAAGTCATGGATCGAAAAAGCTCGGACCGTAATTGAAAGCCGGTCAGTTTATACAGGGTTATTTTTAAGTCGTCAATAATCTCATTGTACTCATCATTATGAACAACTTTTACTATGGAACCAAAACTGAAATCGCGAAAAAAAACCAGCTGTTCTCTACATTTATGTTCGAATAATTTGTTAAAATGTAGGGATCAGCTGAGTTTTTTTTCGCGATTTCAGGTTTTGTCCCATAGTAAAAGATGTTCATAATAATGAGTACAATGCCCCCTTAAGAGGTTATTCACGACTTAAAAAAAAACCTTGATACGTCATTTGTACCGTAGGTCGAATAAACAGTGACACGCTTGGTTTGTATGGAAAGTGCTTACAGTCTAACATATAAAAAATTGCTATGAAAGTTGGTTCAAGGGCAGTAATATGTACAAGAATAGAAGTACAATATTGAGAAATACTTGGCTATCTTGACTTGTAATCAAGCTCAACTGGCAGTAGAAAGTATTTCTAAGAACCTATTACTATAAAATTATCAGAAGTTTAAAAAAATATTATATTGAGATTTTTATATATTTTTAGTTTTTTTTTCTTCTAAAATCTACGTTAATCATCAACAGAATGTTCATTATAGTGTCTGCCCTACTATGTTCTATTTAACAATATTAATATCAAGCATTAATTCTCACTAATATTTTTTTAGTTCGATGTTTGGCGGTCGAACAAGTGAGAAAAAAAACCTCAGTTGTTTGATGATGAAACTCTATAATTGCAGTCATGTCAATATACGAGGGCTGCACTAAAAGTATCGGGAATGGAATATTTCCACTGTTCCTGTCATATTAAAATCTTTTTAATTGAAAACTCCTTGGTTTTAAAAATCGAATACCATTTATTTATTTAAAAAAAGATTCTCGGTCTTGTCACAAGGTTTTGTCAAACTTGTTTAGTCGTTGAGAAAATGGAATTGACTCGAGAAAATTCAAGAGCGATGATTTATTATGACTTTCGAACTGGTTTAACACAAAAACAGTGTGTTGACCGGATGATTTCTGCATTTGGTGATGAAGCCCCATCCAAAACCACAATTTATCGCTGGTTTGCTGAATTTCAACGTGGACGTGTCAAGCTCAGTGATGATCCCCGTCAAGGTCGTCCAAAAACTGCAGTCACCCAAGAAAATGTTGATGCTGTGCGTAAGCTGATTGAGGAAGATCGACATGTGACATACCGCGAAATTCAGGCAACTTTAGACATTGGCATGAGTCAAATACAAATAATCTTGCATGAACAATTAGGTGTAAAAAAGTTGTTTTCCCGATGGATACCGCATTCGCTCTGTGAAGAGCAAAAAGCGGCTCGCGTTACTTGGTGCGTCAGAACTCTCGAAAGATTCCACGCAGGATCCTCAAATGCTGTATACAACATTGTATCAGGTGACGAATCCTGGATATACGTGTAAGAACCCGAAATAAAAAACCAGTCACGAGTTTGGGTGTTCGAAAATGAGTTAAAGCCAACAAAAATTGTTCGTTCACGGAGTGTTGCAAAAAAAATGGTGGCCACGTTTGTCTCCAAAACCGGCCATGTTACGACTATTCCCCTTGAGGGACAAAGAACGGTTAATGCAGAATGGTATGCTAGCATTTGTTTGCCACAGGTCGTTTCTGAACTCCGTAAAGAGAACTGCAACCGCCGCATCATCCTCCATCACGACAATGCGAGTTATCACACCGCGCACAGAACAAAAGAGTTTTTAGAGCAAGAACACAATGATTTATTAGACCATCTGCCGTACAGCCCCGACCTAAGCCCTAATGATTTCTATACTTTCCCTAAAATAAAGAATAAATTGCGTGGACAGAGATTTTCATCACCTGAAGAAGCTGTGGACGCCTACAAAACGGCCATTTTGGAGACCCCAACTTCCGAATGGAATGGTTGCTTCAATGATTGGTTCCATCGTATGAAAAATGTGTCAAATTTCGCGGAGAATACTTCGAAAAGCAATAAATACATTTTTAAATAGTAATGTTGTGTCACTTCCTTGATTCCCGAAATTTTCAGTGCCGCCCTCGTAGCCAAGTATTTCTCAATCTTTTAGCTATATTCTTGTACATATTACTGCCCCCGAACGAATTTTCATAGCAATTTTTTTATATGTTAGACTGTAAGGATGGCGTTCGGAAGTATGCCATCTTTTTATACTAATTTATATCGTTTTTTTTTAGATACTTCTCTTTACTGTAGGACGTGGGTGAATTTTGAGCCTTCTTCTTTTTAGCCCAATCCATTCAGCCGGTTTAGCGTGAAAGCGTAACAAACAAACTCACTTTCGCATTCAAAACCATAAAAAAAAAACTTTTTTTTTTTCACATAAGCCTACATGGGCACTTATGAAACGTCAGAAGCTGGGTGCACGGTTCCAATTGGTCGTTTCCTATGGAGAAGAGCCGGCAAGAAACTCCACGGTTACTCTTTTAAAAAAAGTGGGCTTTAACAATGTGCATTTTGTGTGTGTTTGTAATATTGTAATTTATAATATTAAGTTAGGATACTAGTATGGATTTACAATCTTTCACAATGTCAATAGCTTGATGATTGAGTATAACGTTACCAGCCAGATAAACTATAGAATTCCATAGTTTATCCATTGCGGGAGAGAGACGGAGCTATACATGACCGATAGCACCATCCTTTTTTCGCAACGCAGGCCTATAAACTTTTTTTATATTTTGTTGCAGGTTGTTCCCGATATCGTAAACAAAATAGCTCTTCCACGGCACGGAGTGTTCTCTGATATCCTGAGAGGAAACACGGTACATGGGTAACAGTATTTGTTGTAAGATAATGAGTTTTGTTAATGAATTATGAATAGTTATTATCATTAAAATAATATTACATGTTTGAAGATAACACTTGTGTTTTCTTTCTATCTTCGTCCAATAATCCGATTGATGCAGGCGGGAATCTGTTTCCATATTCAATACAAGACATCGGTTGCGTGAAACGCACAAACGCACGCTTTTGTAGTATGGGACATGCTCAAACCGTGCTCAGTTTAAGAGGAAGCTCCCTGTTTTTATGTTAATTTGCATGAATATTCTGAAACAGTCACATATACAAGCATAATTAAACTTTAGTATATGATTTATTGGATCTTTTTCTTTCCATGTTGAAGACAGTTACGTAATTGTAATATTTTCGCTCGATACATTTTTAAATATTCACAGCAAGGAAATATAGTTTATTATCCAACCACCAGATATTTTTTCTGTAGATCAATTATCGAATTGAGACACCCACGCTATTTAGTTTCGTGCTCGATATTCAACTTTATTAATGTGTTAGAGTTTAGTACATAACATGGCGGGGAGCATGGGGCGGAGCTTGCGTGGTTTGATTTAGATTGCCTGGTCTTAATTAAACACTTACTTATTTAGAAATCGACTAATCTTGTTTTGTTTTTTAACCGACTTCCAAAAAGGAGGAGGTTCTCAATTCGGCGGTATGTTTTTTTTTTTTTTGTGGGTTTGTTACGCGATTACACCGTTAATTATGGACCGATTTTGAAAATTCTTTTTTTGTTTGAAAGGGTATACTCCCAAGGTGGTCCCATTGCCACCAAATCAGAATCAGTTCAGGGGATCCCATGGAAATCGAGGGAAACCCTCAAATTTTATAGGCAAACCTATAGCGATTTGGGTATTTTTTATAGTAACTCGTGCATTTGCTCTCGGAAAGCACCATTTGGTGAAGTGGAACTGATGATGGAGACCACATTTGGCCACCGGAACAATATAATAATGAGTACCCTATTTAACGGGTTGCGATTAAGCAATTTATGCTCGTTACTATGCATATGGTGAGTGGCAGTTCTCCTGGTACCAGGAGAACTCCTCAACAATCAACGTCCTAGCATTGGGAAAAGCAATATTTTGTAAAAGGTGATGAGCAGTTAACATTAGGCTATTGTAACTTAGATAAATTCAAAACTGACCTACTAAAAAGTGAAAAATAAAAAACTTTTTACAAAAAAATAAGAACCGACTACCAAAGATGTAAAAAGTGAAAAATAACTTTAATTTCGGAAGTCGGTGGCAAAAACTCAAATACAGATCCAAAGACACCGACTTCCGAAATTAAAGTTATGTTTCACTTTGTAGTGTTATGTTTGGTAGCCGGTTCTTATTTTTTTGTAAAAAGTTTTTAAAAGCTCTATATTAACTTGCCTCGTTCCAGTTTCCGGTTACTCTCTTTATCATCCAGTTTTCAAACACTTCCTGGCATCCAATAGAGCTGAAACTTTGCTCACATATATGGCTTCGGTGACAAGGCAAAAATATGATACCATGGAGCTGGTCTGAAGATGGAGCCTGAAGGTGGCCTCAGGAACTCCTCAACTAAACAAGATGGCCCTGATGTGTTTGGGCTCCTTTGTTTTGTCTTGACAAAAATTATAGCCCAAGGTGCAGTCCAGGGTCTGATGATAGAGCCGGAAGGTGGCCACAGGATAACTTTACACTATAGCTCTGTTGTGTTGGGCTCGTTGAATTTGTCTTGACAAGTACCTTACATTTTTAAGTGAGAGACGAGTGATTATTGTTAGATTTATAAGTTTTGTTATAATCATCACTGTTGTAAGTTCAGGCGGAAAGGACTTTTGCAAAATTTCATGACAATCTCTAAAAGCGCTTAAGCGCCCTATCGTCTTTCGGCTGATATGATTCGTGCAATGACCCCTTATGAGTTTTTCAGTTATTTCATTACACCTGTAATGCTAATGTATGACTTTGGCACTCAAACTCCAGATAATTCATGGTGATTTAGTGATAATTTTTGCGATTGACCAAAAATTATCACTAACCACTACACCACTGGTAAAAAATAAAAAACGAAAACTCCGGAATCTAGGACTTGTTTATTTTGATAATATTAGGATACAAATGTAAACCTATGTTACAAATTATAATACAATGGAGCACCATACACATAAAATTATATTGCAATAATATAGGTACATACAGAGAACATGTTTCAACGTAATACAAAAAATACACATCTCACTTACATGACTTACGACTATTATGTATAGAAGGATAAAGGCGAAGCTTAGTCTTAGTTAATCTCCTAATTGGGGCACATTGACTTTAACAATCCTTAAAAGTATATTATAATATTGCAAGGCTGGATATTCATAATAAAACAAATCTAAACTAATATATCAGCAACTATGGATTATGTATGTCACCGTCAGATTGTGAGAACCTTTAGTTCATAATCTATTGGTATGATTTCCGTTAGATTATAAACTGTCGAAAAATTGTGAACGGGTGAAATGGGTTAGGTTAGAACTGTGCAACCAACCGCGCGCGAGCCGAGTGAGCGAAGCGAGCAGTGCCGGAGTAGCGGCCGGCGAGCGCTGCGTCCAAGTTGCTCGCAGCTAGGCAGGATATTTAATACTAAATATCCTGCATTAGCGCAAGGTGCTTTGCGTCGCAAGCAGGTTTTATACCAGTTCACAATTTGTCGGTTTCTCATGGTTAGATTATAATCTATCGAAAAATAATGCGTTAAATTGTAAATGGTTTGTTGCGGTTCACAATTTTTCGACAGTTTATAATCTAGCGGAAATAATCTCGATAGATCATAAACTAACGATCATAATAATACGGTGACATGTATTCAGTGTAAACACAGTTCATACAAGAATAAAATAATATTGGAATTACATTTAAAACTTTGTGGAAATCAAGTAACTTTTTGTAATGGAAGTTTGCGTTCTTTTGTGAAAACAATAAGTTTTATAAAGCGTAGGTTAGGTAGTAATGACAAAAGGATAAAATAACCTTTTTGCACTTTTTAAAATCAACTTCCCTACAGAAATCATTATTTTCGCCACTGTTGGGTATGTAAGTAGCGACCAAATAACAGTGCATTGTGTGATACTAATACATTAACATCTGCTAAGTTATCTGTACAATAAAAGTGATTTTGTTCGTGTCTAAAAATAAGCATCTGTACATTTGGATACTATTGTGATTTTGCGAAGTATACAAGTAATAAGACGCTTACAGACGAGCCCTACATTGTGTAAATTAAAGCGTCATCGTTGACTGCGCACAGGTATCAATATAGTGGTCGTCTGCAAGCGCCCTAAGTTATACATTATTTAGCTAAACACAGAAGAACATTGCAAATTGTGACAAAATTTTATACCTAAGAAAAGGAACATTTGCAACTAAAAAATATAAATACTCAATACATTAATGAAAAATGCAGTAGTGAGCATGTATTTGTGACGGAGTAACTTTGAGTTCAAAATAGTTTTTTAGTTAAAACTGTTTGGCACTACTTCGACAATTTGTACCAAAAGGATTCCAAAATACATAATGTAATTTCTTTACAGTCAATTATTAAATAGCATTATAAATTAAAATTAATTCACTAACACGGCTCCTCTCACAAAACGTATAACATTTTCTAAGTACAGCTAAAAAGCTTTAATAAAAATGCAGTCAAAGGTATAATTAAAGCAGTCAAATTAAATTGAAGCATACATTAAACACTAGTACGTAAAAAGGAGTGCATCAAAATAATTTACTTATTCATCACTTTGGCCAAACTGTTGGCGACTCCGATTTTTATGTTGCCAATTAATATAATAATTTAAAAATACAAATACAGAAATAGTCTTTCATCAAATAATATTAATGCCTAAAATATAAATTTTCATAAATAAATGGCAGTCTAACGACTCGTAATAAGTCTAATAAATGAACTTAGAAACTAAGCTAGAAAATTACTAACGCAGTTCATAATAAGCTCTTTAAAAATTAATAACTTAACTACATAAATTCAAATTATTGCTTCATATTCAAACAAACGATCGATAAAGCGATAATAACAATATTTCCAAATAAATCAGTTTTCACTGAATCTTATAAAAAGCGAACCTACATCATTTCTTACTAAAGTTACTTTTCGCCATTAAAATACTTGAACCAATGAAATTCTTTGATCTTTAACTCGCATTTTTGGGCCAAGAAAGTTATCATTCGTTAAAAGCGATAGATATAATTTTAGTGCCCTTTAAGCCTCATTCGTTTTTACATCGAAATTCTCTCTGAATATTAATTACTATCCTTATCTTAACAAGAAGGAAAATGCATCCCTAATTTTATTGAAAAGGCAACAACTATTTAATTTTTACAACAAAGTGTGTATTTTTTTCGAAGTCGACTACTGTATTTTTTTTAATAATTTCTGAGTCGGCACTATACGTGCTAATTCTAAAAGTTAGTTTTTATAAAAAAATCTAAATCTATAAAATTCATCCGATCAAAAATTTTGAAAACTCGAAGTCGACTAAAAATTCTTTCTCATCACAGTCTAAATTGCTTCCAAACCTACTGTTTAGTGTTGCCATTATAAAAAACTTTGAATCCGATGTTAGAAAATGGACTATTTCAAATTACGCTTAATAATTATTATTCTTTTTAATTTATTTGAAATGCTATTGAACATGTTAAAAATTGTTTTGAATTCGAATCGAAATAAAATATGATACTGGAATCTATCGTTAGTCTATTGAATGCTATATTAGACTGGACTATTCTTTTAAAACATCATATAATTTTCCACTCAAGACTAGTTAATAAGGCCTAAAGACAATACACTAGACTTTTATGTATTTTCTTCGGTCCCAAACAAAATATGCAATAACCACAAATTAAAGTGAGATCGCACACAGAGAGGTTTCTTAAATGGAACTTTAGCAAGTTGAATAGTTAAAATAAAAGCCTGACCGAATCGAAACATGACTATATTCTCATATTTACGTCTCGTTTCGGCGCGCGATAATGCGACAGGGAAGTTTTTAGCCTGGCTGGCAACAACAGAAGTCTACATTGACGATTTGTCAAAGCAAGTTCTGTTCTTCAAAGTATTCCTTCATTTTTTAACGAGTATAAGACATTTTCTATATCCGGGACCACTCTTACGCATTGTTTTTATCGATTATACTTCATAAAGTGCGTATTGCATCAGTCCTCGTTAAAGTTAAGTTAATAACACACTCACATTTAACACGCATTTTATAGCATACATACACTTATTATTAGAATTATCGTATTGTGCACACAAGAATAGGTAGATTGGTCTTTTATTCAGACACAGAACAGTGTTCCTCAACGCGCATTATAATACGCTATGTAAATATTATCGTGTTGCGAGAACTCAACTGTGCTATTTTCAAAGATAATAAAATTAATAAAAAAAATAAAAATAGATAATAATTAAATTATTATGGTCACCTTATGGGACAAACTAACAAAGATTTTTATTTTTTTTGTGCAATAATCTTCGTTTTATTAATTAGTATAATATAGCAAGACTATCAACCATGAGGAAGGAGGAGGAGAAGAAGAAGCTCGTGGCTAAGTAATAACAGCCGCACGGGTCGACCCATCAGGTTAAGCTACGCTTGCCGGGGTTGTTCCACAAGTCTTTTGGTTTGCAAATTAACCCAACTAAATCCCAGGCCATGATCATAGGTAGCAGATTCGTTCGCAATGTGGCTGCTGTTACATCTCTGATGCCTTTATATCTCGATGGTGTTCGCATTGACTATACCGAAACCGCCAAAGATCTGGGTGTCATTATTGACTCCAATCTTTCATGGCGTAATCAGGTCAACGAGGTCAGTCGAAAGGTACATTTCTCCTTTCATTCGCTGAAAAACCTTCAAGGTCTCCTGCCCTTGAAGACTAAAATTCATTTGGCACAAACGCTTATTCAGCCGATTATAGATTATGCCGACGCCTGCTATCTGGATGCTACTGAGGAGCTACTGAACAAGCTTGAGCGCATGCAAAACTTGTGCATTCGCTTTGTTTTTGGTCTTCGAAAGTATGACCATGTTTCTCACCTTCGCAAGGAACTCAAGTGGCTCCCAATCCGCCTTCGCAGGAACACTCGGATTTTATGTCTCCTCTTCAACATCTTACACAACCCGTCTTATCCTTCCTACCTGCGGGAGCGTTTTTCTTACGCTCGTCCTAGCGACGCTCCATGTAGATCGCACCTTAGATCCCTCCTTAAATCTCATCCTCATAAAACTAGCTACTATTCTTATTCCTTCTCAGTGCATGCTGTAAGATTGTGGAACTCACTTCCGCCTAGCATTCGTGATTTAAAAACAATTTCCTCATTCAAATATCAATTAAAAGAGCACTACCTTTCCTCTCAACTGTGAATATTTTTATATATATGTTTGTATATGTATGCTTTATGTATTTGTTTAGGTATATGTAAGTTTTTTGCACGTGTGTACGTGTACGTATTCGTGTGTAAATTTTATATGTATATGGTATAGTATAGGTATATTTATCATTTTAGTTTTAGTTTAAGACTTCGCATATTCATATTTTTCTCTACTTGTTCTCACACACTATTGTCTACATTTCTTTTTCATTTCTCCTTTCGCAGGTCTGCTGGAAGAAATTTCTTAAGAAATAAGCAGTACCTTTGTACTAGTATTATAATTATGTCGTATCTCTCTGTATTTTACTGTGTGTACATAAATAATGAAACAAATAAAATAGTTGGGAAAAGGCTAGGCAGATAGATAGATATAACAAGACTATCAACCAATCTACCCAAACATGTGTCACATTCCACATAAACATACACCCAATTTTTACCATCAACTTTGAATACCATCCAATACAATGTTTACACTTTGTAAACAGACGCAACACTGCGAATCAGCAGTATTATTTAGAATTATACAGGATGGTAGTCCATACTACTAAGTGGAAATATCTGTAAACCTTTATGGTTATCATAGCTTCTAATAAATATCATTTGATAATGGTGTCTCTAGAGAATAATTAATTTGTAAAACAGTCAATTGAGCCCTAAGATAACAAGGCCCAGCAGGCTAATTGCGTAACACACAAAATTACAATCGATCGCAATGCATTTCATTTTGACAGTTCAGCTACTTTCATTGCGTTATTTACATTGTAAAGCAGACGAATTTTTAAAACCTATGAACCTCCTTCAAAACCGTCCGATTACGATTGAAAGTGTCTTACGCAATTATAGTGCAGAACACACACGTTGATGTTTCAAATTCGCCTTGTTGTTGTGTTGCATTTCATGTGTCTTTGGATATACAACACTATTTTTAGTATATGCGAAACCTGAATATAGTTTGTTCAGAATAAGGAACTGCATCAATTTAAATAATTTTTACACCATGTTATATTTTGTCCCAAAAATATTTAAGTGTGATGGAAAATGTTATCACCGTTTAATTACTTACAATACAATCGCCGTACGGTTAGGTACCTACTGCCAAATTATTATCAATGAGCGCAAGACGACCCTGGAGGCGCGGGGCCGCCTTTAGCATGTTTTTGGACGGCCAACCCGGTAACATAACAACCTTATAACTTTGTCATTTTTCATGATGCAGTTTTGAAACTTAGATTCATTACATAAAAATACTAGACACGTGTTTCGGGTTTCGTTTATACTAAAAGTAATATTGTATATGGACGGCTAATGTGTTAAATTACATGTTACGTTTCACCAATCTGTACCCGACATTATGGTGTGTACAGATTGGTGTTAAACCTACCTATTCTCCATTTGAAATAAGATTAGAAATTTAAATGGACCTTTTTTAAAGTTCTTTCAATCGATTTTGACTTCTATTCCGTAGGCATAAGGATGGCATTAAAAACGTGGTTACAATAACAACTATTACAGGTGCCATTTATCATGCCACCAATGCAATAGAAGACAAAATCAGTAGACCGGACTGTAAAAAAGATTTATTTAAATTTCGATGTGGCCGACGAACTGACAAGACGTCGTTTGTCAAAAAAAAAATCCCGATGGATAAATGAGCTTATTTTTTTAGTTAATTAATTAATAACTCGACAGTAATGTAGTTATAGATTGTTTTGTATTGTATTATAATTAGGTTTTATTGTGCATTAAAGGTTTGTCTTCCAATAAAGTAACACAACAACAAAGCAAATTTGTTTCAACATGTGTTACATTTACGTTATAAGGTAAGATCATCTCTCACACACAATACAAGCATCCCCTTATCCCTGAGTACAGACACGAGCCTAGCGCGGCTGGCAGGGCAGCAGCTCCACGTAGTTGGCGGGGAACAGGCCGAACACGCCGTGCGGGCCCAGCCCCTGCCACCAGCCTGCGTCGATCTGTTCTATGTGGGTGATAATGTCGCCCGGGTCGAAAGTGATCTCGGACTCGTCGGCTGGAAGAGATACAATTATGCTTTAATTACTTTTATAAGCATTTTATAAATAAGTGTTATGTAAGGACCAAATGGGGTGGGGGTGTCTTGATGGTGATTACGTCAGCAATATTTGCACCCGCCGCCGATTAATTTTTTCACGCTGTGCAGAGAGCACAGAATGGACCTAGTTTTTTTCGAGACGATATCTCGAAAATGTTAATGAATATTTTAATTATATTATATCGTGAGAAAAGGTAAGAATAAATTTTATTTACATATAGTCTACTCTCTCTCTCTCTGTACTTTGATAAAAACAATATTTTTGAGAAGATCGACTGGATTCTTCAAATGTCCACATCAATCTCATTTGCTCGGGACAAACTCTTGACTTTTTTTCGTCATAGAAGTTGACAAAAGCTTAATTTTGTTTATTTCTGTTCGTTCATTGATAATTTAACTTGGCTTCTTTATTAGACCCGTATGTTTGTAAGTTCGTGACTTTCTCAAAACCTAACAAATCAGTTTTGATAATTACTTAAGGTAATCTAAAGTTCGTTTTTTAATCCCAGATAGTAATTTGACATTTGCACCTGTCAAATTACTATCTGTGATTAAAAAACGAACTTCACACACTTTCAAGATCTTATATACAACATATTAGGTTAGTTTTAATAAAACTCGTTAGGTTATCTTGCTTCAAAGAGGACGGGGGGAGGGGGGGGGTGTCGATATTTTTGCACACAAGAGTATGTGTATTGTAATGTGATGACTTCCTCTCGACCGCCTTCCATTCAGTAAGCATACGTTAGTAATAATATTTACATATTTTATTCAGTCAGTGTATGTATTTGTAACAAAAGATTATTATACAATAATCTATTATGAAACTGCTTATAAACAATATAAACTCACCGGCTTGGTAGTCATATAATGCTCGCGCGGTGAGACCTGGGTCGTCATCTAGATCTTCGTATATCGCGCCTTCGTCTTCCAAACCTTCGGGGGATACATCTGAAATGTAGAAAAGATCGTTTTAGGGATCATGAGAGATGAATTTGATGAAGAGCTGCTCTCTTACTCGTCGTTCACTGCACTGTTTTTGCAGTACAAAAGATGGGTTGGTACGGCATTACACTGCATGTTTTTACAGTACTCAATTTTAACCTTATCAGTGGCCGAAATCAGGTCTTATACTGCTAAAACGTGCATTACATGGCCATGCAAACGTAGTCTAAATGAACATACAGAAAAGGCGTTTTACGCGCAAAAATGCGCCCAATGTATTGGAAACGTAAAGCTTGTAGTATCTCGACTACGCGCGCACGAGTCTGTAAGAGCTTACAGATTAAATAGCGAAAGACTGGACAGATTATGGACGGCCTAAGAAAGAAGATACCATAAGTATTATGGCAGCATGGATTACAAAGACATTAAATTATTTACTTAACAATAGACGGGACATAGCGAACAAAATCGTTATCCGATATTTGTCCTAGTGGGCAAAAATCGCTCAGTCTAGTGTGGCCTGCATGTCAAGTTGCATTGGTGTCCACAAAAAAAAGTTTTTTTTGTTTGTTGCGCATTACGATATTGCAAATCTCGTTAGGGTAAAACGTCTGGACCTAACTTCAGTTTTTTTTAGATGGCGTCACTGAGAAGTGGCATCACAGTTTTTCTATGACATTTGTTCGCATAGCCTCATAGCCTCTCTTTAGTAATTGCCAATTTCACCAATGAAACTGAACGCGATCAGCACATAAACCACGTTTAAGAGAATTGATACAGCACAATATTATCATTGTATGTATTTACAGAATACCTAAATCAAATAATCTTGAAATTTTTTACTCTAAATTAGATATTCTCTTGCCCAAGATTTGTTATAAAGCGCGCAAGAATGTTATTATATGTGGTGACTTTAACATTAATACATTGAAAAAAAATAGAACTTCCATTGAGTTTACTAACTATCTATTAAGCTACAATCTAAAGTTGCAAATTGACCAGCCCACTAGGTTACAAAGCAACACATGTATAGACAATTTTGCGCACAATTTTTCACAAAAATGTATCCACGATATAATTGACCTTAACATGTCAGATCACACCGCTCAAATTTTAAAGATTCCCGTAAAAAGGACTTGTACAATAAACAGTTGGAATATAACAGCCCGTGATTATAGTTACGATAACCTAATGAAATTTAGATTATGTTTATACCCTTTATCGTTTTGTGAAGTTTATCAAGCAGATGATCCTAATGTAGCGTACGATAGCTTTATTCAAACATTCCGTCTGTTTTACGACTTGTGTTTTCCCTTGATTAACAAAATAATAAAGTTAAAAAGGAATCCGAACTGGTTAACACCCGGACTAAAACGCTGTAGCAAAAATAAGAGACAGCTTCTTTGGCAACTAAGAGCAAAACCCAATAGCAATAACTTAACTAAACTTAAAAATTACTCACAAAGACTTAATAAAATAATAAAACTGACACAAAAGGCAAAAAATAATCATAGGATAATGACATCAACAAACAAATCAAAGGATACATGGAAGATCATAAATGAAAATAAATACTGTCCTCCCCATGAACACATAACGGAAATACGAAGGAACGGTGTTACAATAACAAACCCCTGCGATATAGCGAACGCATTTAACGATCACTTTGTGGATCAAGCAGAATTACTTGCAAATACCTCAAAATCTGCAAGTTATGAGACTCCAAATTCATGTTGCGAATCAATGTTTTTAGCCCCAACTACACCTGATGAAGTCTATCGAATAATACAGAATTTAAAAAACAAAGTTAGTGTAGGATATGACAATATTTCAACAAAGGTATTAAAATTTGTTTCTGATGTTATAGCTGGCCCCATTTGCCACATTATTAACGTTAGTATCTCTTCTGGAATATATCCTGATAAACTCAAGCCAACAATAATTAAGCCCTTATTTAAGAAACATGATAAAACTGATATCAATAACTACAGACCCATTGCTCTGATACCAGTAATATCAAAAATATTCGAGAAAGCTATTTATCACCGTATAGATTCCTTTTTCACGAAACACAATCTCTTAGTAAAGGAACAGAAGGGTTTCAGGAAAAATAAATCCATAAATCTGGCTATCTATGATTTCCTTAATATTATAATGACAGATATCGATAAAAGAATTCCTATTAGTGCTATATTTATGGACATGACGAAGGCTTTCGATTTAGTTGATCATAATACTCTCCTACGGAAACTTAATGCGCATGGAATAAGGGGAAAAGCACTTTCCCTTATACAATCTTACCTGGACAGTAGAACACAGTGTACGGAAATTAAACGAATTTCTATAAAAGAAAAAAAGGAATTTAAATATGTATCCGAAAAACGTGAAATCATTTTTGGCGTACCACAGGGCAGCGTATTGGGACCGCCATTATTTTTGGTTTACATAAACGACTTCCCAAAACATGTCAGTTTTCCTATGGTTCTTTTTGCTGATGACAGTACGATCATTGTTAGACAAAATAAAAATAGTGACTATGAATGTGACATCAAAGACTCATTGCAACAATCAATTAATTGGCTTGACCATAATAATTTGAAATTAAATTTAAGTAAGACAAAAATTATGCAGTTTAGACAGAGAGTAACTACTCCTGACATAAATATATTAATTGACGATAACAAAATTGAAGAAGTAGAACATATAAAATTTCTAGGTTTGACTATTGACTCTAAACTGACTTGGAAAGAACATGCATCAATCCTCATAAAAAAATTAAGTCGCTTCGCCTTTGCTCTATTCAAGCTTAAGAAAGTAGTAAGTCAGGCAGCTGTTATAGCTGCATATTATGGCTATGTAGATTCCACATTACGATACGGAGTAATTTTTTGGGCAAATTCATGTGAGAAAAATAACGTTTTTAAAGCTCAGAAGAGGTGCATTAGATCGATGTGTAATTTAAAACAAACAGATAGTTGTAAACCTCATTTTAAATCCCTTAGGATATTGACATTACCTTGCCTTTATATATACGAGACTGCATTGTTCGTCAAGAAAAACAGTAAATTATTTAAAAAAGCTTCTGAGGAACGTTATAGATCAACAAGACCGGAATATCGACACGAACTATGTCTAAGAGCCTCAAAGACGGCCCTTATGCATAAAAGCATTATCTGCATGGCACCAAAAATATATAATAAAATACCAAATGCTATCAAAGATTTGAATTTGATACAATTTAAACGAAAACTGAATGATTTTTTAATTGAAAAATGCTACTATACCATTGGCGAATTCCTTCTTGACAAAGTGTAAAAACTGACAATTATATATTTATGCTTGACTAACTGATTGTATTTTAATTTTTGTAATAATAATTAATTGTAGGTATTCTAATATGATGTTATCTCAATTTTGACATTTTTATTTAATATATCAATTCTCTTTTGTTTGCATTTCAATGTAAATCAATTTTGACATTTTTGTTTGTATTTCAATGTAAATCAATTTTAATTTCTGATATTGTTAAAACGTGTATGCCTAATGGGTAGCTTTTTGAGTTTCCATAAAATTACTGTAAGACCTGTTGTATCACCAAAAAGCACAAGAATAAATACTTTGACTTTGACTTTGACTTTGAGCTGACAGTGTCATTATTTTCTTTGGAATATTGACACTGACAGCTCTTGAACTAGGTTTAGATGTGCTGATCGCGTTCAGTTTCTTTAGTGAAATTCGCCCTTAGTATCATAAATCTCTTAGCTGGATTCTAACAAAATATGCTCCAAATTACGTAATGCAATAACCTGAAAAAAGGCAAAAAAAAAAAACTCACCATCAAGCGTAGTCCCATTAGTCTCCTTCTTAAAATTAACGTTCTCTATGACCGTATTCTGCCTCGTCAGCTCATTCGTGCGGTCGTTCTCGTCGGCGATATTATTCTTACTATACGGCGACCTTTTGATAGTACTGAACTTATTGTCACTATCCTCATCGTCATTCTCGTTCGAACTGGAGTAGGACGCATCAAACATGTCATTTTCCAGAATATTCTGTTTTATCATCGGTTCACTTTGCTTCAGAGGTTCAATATCTCTATACGAATTTTCTTGCTTCGTCTCAACGTAATTAATGGCACCGAATGAACTAGCTTCGTTCTCCGTTGAAGGACTCAAATCAGCTGGATCTATGATTGGTTCGTACTGTATCTGTGATGGGCTCTCTAAGCTCATTTTTATCTTGTCTATGTTCTTCAGAGGGCTGGTCTTGGGTTCCTCGGTCTCTGGTATCGGTATCGGTTTCGGTTCTAGTTTGGTTGGTGACTTGATTGGTGACGCTTGTTGCGACTGCGCTTGAGTGAATGTATTTATACGTTGTGCTATTACGGAACTCCGGATTGGTTTTTCTGGTGTGTTTGAGTTTGATCTGTAAAGTTACAAGGATTATTATGAATACGGGGACTAACGAGTTACAAGCTATCTTCCTTGATGACATAATGGTGATTCGGTTCCAATTGTGTATTAGATGCGGTGGAGGCTCCTATGAGTACCCTCGCCTCGGCTGAACGTTATCGTCAAAACGCCTGCACACGAGTTACTGGGCTAAATGGTCTAGGGAGATGGTAGGAAATTACCTAGTAGCACCCAGCTGTCTTCGCGCCAAGTTCTGCTGGATAAAACCCTGGCAGCTGCGGTGGAGGGTCCTATCAGCTGCCTCGCCTGAACGTTGTCGTCAAAACGCATGCACCTGAGTTTTTGAGCTAAGTGGTCTGGGGAGATGGGAGGAAATATCCTGACCTGGTGTCACCCAGCTGTCCTTGCACCAATTTCTGCTGGAACAGTGCCCTGAATGCAGCAGTGGAGGCTCCTATGAGTTCCCTCACCTCGGCTGAACATTGTCGTCAAAACGCTTGCTCCTGAGCTAAGATTTTCTAGGCTATGTGGTCTAGGGCGATATTCTAACTCTGACCTGGTAACACCCAGCTGTCCTTGCGCCAAGTTCTGCTAGAACAGTGCCCTGGCTGCAGCAGTGGAGGCTCCTATGAGTTCCCTTACCTCGGCTGAACATTGTCGTCAAAACGCTTGCTCCTGAGCTAAGATTTTCTAGGCCAGCGATACTCAAAGTGTGTTCCGCGGAACTTTAGGGTTCCGCAAAGCCCCTGTGGGGGCTACGCGCAAAAACTGGTCAGAATAAAAAAATATACTAAAGCGGTACCTACTATATTTTATTTTACTCTGGTACCTGAGTAAAATATTATCAATCTAAATATTCCAACATAAAGTAAAAAAAATATGCAAATTTTAATGTCAAGTAATATGATTATTAATGAAGAATACACATAAAACCATTTTTGATTACTTTAGGGCTCCGTCAAATATTTCGTTTTTCCAAAAGGGTTCCGTCTCCAAAAAAGTTTGAGAACCACTGTTCTAGGCTATGTGGTCTAGGGTGATATTCTAACTCTGACCTGGTAACACCCAGCTGTCCTTGCGCCGAGTTCTGCTGGAACAGTGCCCTAGCTGCAGCAGTCGAGGCTCCTATGAGTTGCCTCGCCTCGGCTGATCGTTGTCGTCGCAGCGCCTCGCTTGCACTCACACCTGCACCCGAAGAAGGTGCCTCTGGGCTAAGTGGCCTAGGGACATAGGAGATAATATGATACAGAATTACGAAAAGATTAGAAAGACGCCATATTTCCCTACGTCTGTTCCTTCGTTTAATTATAGCTGCGCCCCGAGGTTTTATCCGCGTAAGTCTCGATCCCGTGGGAATATCGGGATAAAAAGTAGCCTATATTCTGTTAATCCAAGGTGTCTGCTACCTCCATACAATTTTTTATCAAAATTGGTCCAGGCGTTTTAGCGTGAAAAAGTAACAAACACACACACACACTCACAAACTTTCGCCTTTATAATAGGTAGTCTGATAACGATGCTACATAATTAATCTCGTTGCGAATATGACATATTACGGGCTAAACTTTACTGGAATCTAATTAGCAGTAGCGGTTCATGCTTGAAGATTATCCTGGGATACGGGAATTAGCATATCTAGGCAGCATTTAATATCACGATTCTTATTTATTTATTGTTATTTATACTAATATTTATTCTTCTCACAAATATGAAAGTTAAGACGCAACAAAAGATAGTTTCTCTAATAAACATAAAGCTTTATGTCGTGATTATTTAGTTAATAGTCTATTTTCAATATGGAGGGGCTAAGTAATAACAGCCGTACGGTCAGGTTAAGCTACGCTTGCCGCGGTAGGTCCGTGGATGGGTGACCCTTTACATACCAAGACCCCTCCGTGCCTCGGAAAGCACGTTAAGCCTTGTCCCGGCTGTCATTCGTGGATCTTTAATAGTCGTAACGGGTCTTCAGAAGCCCGAAAGTCTGACAACCAGTCTTACCAAGGAGTATCGTATTACCCAGTAACTGGGTTGTGGAGGACAGAGTCGCTCCATGTAAAATACTCGGCAGATGATGAGACTAATTTCCAATACACACAGTTAACTTACTTCTCTTTTTCAGCTTTAGCTCTCCTTTCCGCTTCAAGTTCATCTCTTCTCCTGGCGAGTTCCTCTGCTTTCCTCTTCTCCTGAAATTACATAATTAAATAATATTTTATATTGATTTTTGGACTAAATTAACACAAAAAGACAAGAGTCAGATCAATGACACTAAAACCAAGATCTGCTAACGTGTTTTCTATTACCGCGCATTATTTGAATCCATCGATCTATTTTTTTTTTAATCTATCATTTTGCGACTTGTTTTGTGATTTCGTGAAAAGGGACGGAAGTGTGTAACAGGAAGTGACAGCTTGAACATGGAATAAGGAGGTACTTTTTAATAGCATGGAATTAATAAGTACTTTGTAATAGCATGTAATTAGTGTACTCATGGAATTAGTAAGTACTATATAGATTCTAAGTAGAGGGGGTCGAATTTCTACCAGTGGGCGACCACTAGTAATGAATAATAATTCGAATAAATATTTCAGTATTTGGCTTTTTTAAATTTTGAGGTTAATTTCTGTCGCCGCTCAGTTGCTTATTACCAAGGTAAGATGTCAGATGTTACACATCATATGCGACTCTGTAAGGCTCGCTCGTTTTTTTTTTTTATCACGGCTTCTTTAAACAATCGTACCGAAGCTCCAGTGTTTGGGGAAGATCCATTTACTAAACTTCTAAAATACTTTAAAATGAAAAGAGAAATGGATTATAATTCTAACATACCTCATCTCTTCGTTTCCTCTCGGCTTCCACTCGCTTCTTCTCTTCCTGTTCCTCTTTCAACCAAAACTGGTCCCTTTCTTTCGAATTTATTTCTTGCACTGAAACAACGGATTGTTATTAATAACTATTATAATTCTTGAAATTACAACGACTTGATGACACAATCTCTTCATCATCATTTCAGCCGAAAGACATCCACTGCTGGACATAGGCCTCCCCTAAGCACCGCCACTTCGACCGGTTGTGCTTCCCGCATCCAGCGCTCAAACAACAAAACAATCGAACAAAGCAATCTTACAACAAATATTCTTGAAACATGGTATTTGATAAACCAATATCAAATAGGTAATAATATTGTAAAGATTTCTTTTCTTTTTTTTCCTTTTTTTTACGTTGCCCCCCACACTAGGAATTGCTCCTGTATCGTGGGTGTGTTTACAAACATTTAAACTCACATACACAAACAGCCAGACCCGGAATAAATATTTGTTCCGTACGGGAATCGAACCCGCGACACGAAGCGCAGCAGTCAATCGCTTAACCACTGCGCCAACCGTGCCGTGATGCCGAGATGAGGGTTGTTGATAGCATTAGATAGCAGACGAACACCATTTTTGTCATAGAAACGCATAACAATATTCAGTACAGTGAAATATAAGTTACGATTTGCCGAAAGAAGCCAGTTGCCACCTTTATGTACGTAAAAAGCCGGGACCGAAAACCTTTATAAATTACGGTACATAATAATAATTAAATAATAAAAATCTTTATTGATACAAAAACCTTTGACATTGCTTAAGTTTAGGATACATAACTTGGTTAACTAAAGGTCATACGGATAAGGTAAACCCTGATTCCTAAACTAGGTGATCCTGTGACTTAGGAGTCAGTGTTCTGCTGTCACTGTGATACCAAAAGCCTTTTATGTTGTGTACATTACAAAAAACATTCAGTGACATTGCAGGTTACAAAGTATGTATAATAAAATTAAAAAAGAAAGGTATTGGTATTGAAGAATTTCGGTTACTTCTACGGTTAAGGTTACCGCTATCTGGGTAACCATAGGAGGAAGAAATATGTTACCTAACCTACCTCTATTTAGGTTACCGTTTTAAATTTTTAGTACCGGTTACCTAAAGCCAGGGCCGTGATTGGTCGGCGCGCGGATCGACTCACACACAGGCGATGCGCGCCCTTTGACTAATGCCGACGGCACGTGTAAGATAGAGGTAATCTTTATTTCGGTTACCGGTATTAATATACCGGCTGTATTCCATTTCTAAGAATTAATTTAACCTTTAAAAATACCGGTAAAAATAATATAGGTTGTAACCGCAAAATACCGGTTGCGGTCCCTATAAAAAGAAAAGAATGAAAAATAAGTTTATTTGTCATAGAAATATGTGCATTCAAAAAGATAACTAACTCGAGTAACACATTAACAGAAAAAATAAAATAGATCTACATTATAATCACGAGCACAAAACAGAAACTGTCGATAGTTGCTGGCACGTCATAACTGTGACAAGAAGGCTTCCACTCAGCATAATGCTGCTATGGGGGACAGCAAAGCACTGATTTTCAATGGTCAACCGACGTTTCGTCGACCCGATTAAAGACGTAAGTAGGAGTATCTATGGTGCGTCGAGTAGAGGGTAACAGCAATGTGATCTAAACGGCTGTTACTCACTAGGAGTAGCGAGACGCTACTCGATTGCGTGATCCCTTATAATAGAGGGCTAGATTAGTTATATATGTAACTGTTGTCTATAGGGGTATTACGAGGGCTGCACTAAAAGTATCGGGAATGGAATACTTCCACTGTTCCTGTCATATTAAAATCTTTTTAATTGAAAACTCCTTGGTTTTAAAAATCGAATACCATTTATTTATTTAAAAAAAGATTCTCGGTCTTGTCACAAGGTTTTGTCAAACTTGTTTAGTCGTTGAGAAAATGTTAATTGACTCGAGAAAATTCAAGAGCGATGATTTATTATGACTTTCGAACTGGTTTAACACAAAAACAGTGTGTTGACCGGATGATTTCTGCATTTGGTGATGAAGCCCCATCCAAAACCACAATTTATCGCTGGTTTGCTGAATTTCAACGTGGACGTGTCAAGCTCAGTGATGATCCCCGTCAAGGTCGTCCAAAAACTCACCAAGAAAACGTTGATGCTGTGCGTAAGCTGATTGAGGAAGATCGACATGTGACATACCGCGAAATTCAGGCAACTTTAGACATTGGCATGAGTCAAATACAAATAATCTTGCATGAACAATTAGGTGTAAAAAAGTTGTTTTCCCGATGGATACCGCATTCGCTCTGTGAAGAGCAAAAAGCGGCTCGCGTTACTTGGTGCGTCAGAACTCTCGAAAGATCCCACGCAGGATCCTCAAATGCAACATTGTATCAGGTGACGAATCCTGGATATACGCGTACGAACCCGAAACAAAAAACCAGTCACGAGTTTGGGTGTTCGAAAATGAGTTAAAGCCAACAAAAATTGTTCGTTCACAGAGTGTTGCAAAAAAAATGGTGGCCACGTTTGTCTCCAAAACCGGCCATGTTACGACTATTCCTCTTGAGGGACAAAGAACGGTTAATGCAGAATGGTATGCTAGCATTTGTTTGCCACAGGTCGTTTCTGAACTCCGTAAAAAGAACTGCAACCGCCGCATCATCCTCCATCACGACAATGCGAGTTCTCACACCGCGCACAGAACAAAAGAGTTTTTAGAGCAAGAAAACATAGAATTATTAGACCATCCGCCGTACAGCCCCGACCTAAG
Source organism: Tiliacea citrago (assembly GCA_963921375.1). Classification (NCBI taxonomy): domain Eukaryota; kingdom Metazoa; phylum Arthropoda; class Insecta; order Lepidoptera; family Noctuidae; genus Tiliacea; species Tiliacea citrago. The sequence goes on along the minus strand of OY992797.1, from coordinate 20,145,302 downwards.
CCCTAAATCATTAGGGCTTCTATACTTTCCCTAAAATAAAGAATAAATTGCGTGGACAGAGATTTTCATCACCTGAAGAAGCTGTGGGCGCCTACAAAACGGCCATTTTGGAGACCCCAACTTCCGAATGGAATGGTTGCTTCAATGATTGGTTCCATCGTATGGAAAAATGTGTCAAATTTCGCGGAGAATACTTCGAAAAGCAATAAATACATTTTTAAATAGTAATGTTGTGTCACTTCCTTGATTCCTGAAATTTTCAGTGCCGCCCTCGTAAAACACGAATGCGGGTTTTACGAGTCGAAGCCGAGTGTGATAATAGTATCACATGAGTGTTTTAATACCCAAACCCCCCCCCCCCCCCGTACCCTAATTATGGACAGTTACATACAAGACTTTATCTACACCCAGGATATGAATCCTCTAGGTATTACATTTTTGCAATACTAATATCGAACAGAGTGAGGTTCTTGGCGGGAAAGTGAAGCGTCATGGTTAGCAGTTTTGTTTTATTTTCTAAAACTTGTGTTTAGCCGAATACTAATGTGTAATAATGGTGGATTATTAACCATTTAGTGTCCGTGTTCGTGAACGTGCATTAGTGTAGGCAAATGAAACAAAACAGCGCAACATAACACTTTTAAGTTCTCTCAAGAAGTCCGCGTGATGTTTCAGTAAAGTGCCACATCTTTACTGAAACTCAAGAGGATCGTACGGGCGGGGATATCATCTATCATGCATTGTTTAAAATTCATTTCATCATTACATATACAAAGTTTGTAACTAAATAATGACTTGGCTAAAAGGTCCCAGAAACCAGGCCATTAAACTATTATTATTAAAAAAAAAAATATCGAACAAAAATGGCGGGATACGACGTGAATTCGAATAACCTATAAGTGTTTTTTTTTTAATTACGGCGCTGTGGTCGTGAAACGCGCGTGCATGACAATGTTCTTATTTTGAAATTCATATACAGGGTGGGCCATAAGGGTGTTGGCGGTTTCAATATTCAATTAAAAAAGAACTACGAAACATAACAAAAATATATTTGTATTTTTAATAAGTAGAAACATAGGAATTTTTAAGACCTAAAAATAATGTTGTCCAAATGACTTCCCTCGGCTGCTTGGCACTCTTGGAAACGAAGTCGCAAATTTTGGAAAACTCTTTGAAAAGTTGTTCTAGGTATTTTGTTACTTTCCTGAATAATATTCATCTTCAGCTGCTCTAAATTGGTCGGATTATTCTCGTAGACTACCTACTTGAGGTAGCCCCATAGAAAATAATCGCATGGAGAGAGATCGGGGCTACGTGGTGGCCATTCAATATCCCCCCTTTTCGAAATGAGTTTTCCGGGAAAAACATTTTTCAGCAGCTCTATGGATACCCTAGCCGTATGACATGTGGCCCCATCCTGTTGAAACCACATCCTCGAGGTATTGTCTTGAAGTTCTTGCAAAGCAGGCACCAAAAAGTCTGTTATCATGTTGCAATAATTGTTAGCTCTAACCGTCATCGCTTGCCCTCTTTCGTCCTCAAAAAAGTATGGCCCAATAATACCGGTTGACGTTATCCCAGCCCACACGACAAGCTTAGGGCTATGAAGTGGACGTTCATGCAAGCGTCGGGGATTAGTCTCGGACCAGAACCGACAATTTTGTTTGTTCACATGGCCATTAAGGTGAAAATTGGCCTCATCACTAAACATCACGTTGTTGAAATTGTTGAACCGCTCGAGCATCAAATTGACAAAGTTAAGTCGGTTATTGGCATCATCTGGTTTTAATTCTTGGACTATCTGAATCTTATAAGCCTTCAAATGCAAATCACGCTTCAAAATTCGTCGCAAAGTCGTTCTTTTGATGTCCAAAGACTGACTTCTCTTACGTGTTGACTGTTGCGGATTTCGCTGAACTGAAACACGAACACGCTCCACAATGTCGGCTGATCTTGCAGAAACTGGGCGACCACGAGCCGAAATTGGCACTGTTGAGCCGGTTGTTTCGAACATTCTGATCCATTTCCGTATCACATTGGCGCTTGGAACTTCACTGAAATCGCGTAAACCGTGTTCATGTCGATCGTCGTGCAGTAATCACTGATTTATTGTTTTCGTAATACGCTCGGACACAAAATGCACGCTGCGCTCCCGTGTACGGCTCCATGGCGACTAAATTTCCAGGAAGCGGCGCAGCTAACAACATATCCCCCCGCCGCCCCGCGCCACGCGTTTCCGAGAAATTGAAGAATTAAATCGCCAACACTCATATGGCCCACCCGTTAGATACCACGAATTGAGTAGTGAGAAAAGGAGTTTCATAATGAAATTTAGTACAACATTATAACACTCGTTTGGATGATAAAATGGTTACTATGACACTGGTTGTTTTAATTTGGAATATAATTTTCGAGGCGACTTAAAACTTAAAGGGCGACTAATTATTTGCTGCAAAAAAAAAATAACATGGCAGCGATTAAATATTATTTCTTAATCGCTGCAAAGTCACGTCAAGTCGTGCCGCGGCAGCGGCCGCCGAGCGCCAGATCCCCTCTATTGTTGGTAAATTCAGTTACCAAAACAAAAATTCGATGCCAGTTTAAATTAAAATAAAGCTAAAAACTGATTATTGAGCTGCTACTTTCTACTTAAAATAATACTTCGCTGTAGCTGCTAACCTACTATTTTTGCTACCGGCTTTCATTATTTTTTAATCCCAAATTCCGATTAATTTGTCGCTGCGTTAAATACATGCCTTTTAATTTTGGCAATAAGCTGTTTCAGAAACTTTTATAGAGGACTTATAGCATGGGTGTAGGTAAAAATAATTAATCCACGGCTTGAAAACTAACAACGGTACGGCCTAGTACTTAATTGCAAACTAGTTTTCTAAAGTTTAAGTAGGTTGCAAGTCTACTTGTGCAGGACTTAACAGGAAGCGTTTATTTATAAAATCCAGCGAGTTGAAGCGAAAACACCATTAAACGGAAGAAAAATTTACATAGATAGGTTTCCGTTCTTATCTTCTTGTCTGTTTATAAGTGTGTCATAAAACTGTTTAAAAAATATATTATAAAATATCCTCCATGACACAATACCTCTTCGCAAACTATGCTTCCGCTTTATAATTTCCTCCGCGCCCTTCCTCGTCATTTTCACAAAATAACCACTTTTCAAACCACTATAGTATTAAATAACTACGCATCATGCGTACGCGCACATCGCACTGTTACAATTGCAAAGCGTTTCTTGTTTATATTTACAATTTAAAACTGATGCAGAATGGTAAATAGATCCTTTGTGGTGTGATATTGTTATTGAAGTTATTGTAAACATGAGTTCCAGTATGATGTTATCAAGACAATTTTAATAACTGGAAATGTCTTTCTTGATTCATTTTAAGGTGGAATAGTTTTTTCGAAATTGAGTAAAATAGCATAACATAAGCATAATCGTCTGTGTGGTGCCGGACATCTGTTTGGTGCTGGACATCTGTGTGGGGCCGGACATTTGTGTGGGGCCGGACATCTGTGTGGGGCCGGACATCTGTGTGAGGCCAGACGTCTGTGTGGGGCCGGACATCTGTGTGGGGCCGGACATCTGTGTGGGGCCGGACATCTTTGTGGGGCCGGACATCTGTGTGGGGCCGGACATCTGTGTGGTGCCGGACATCTGTGTGGGGCCGGACATCTGTGTGGTGCCTGACGTCTGTGTGGTGTCGGACGTCTGCGTGGTGCCAGGCGTCTGTGTAATGCCGGACGTAAAGAATAGCACCAACCTATTTCTTCCCGTGGGTGTCGTAAAAGGCGACTAAGGGACTTACTAGAGAATGGGCAGCAGCGTTCTCTATGAATTTTAACACCATACTGTGATCGCCAATCCGCCTGCCAAGCGTGGCGATTATGGCAAACCCCTCCCTTTGGGGGAGGCATATGTCCAGCAGTGGACATCTTTCGGCTGAAATGATGAAGCATAATCAGCCTATGAAGTTGCCAATGCTGGGAGGATACAGGCCTTCTCTCTTTGAGATTAACTATCCACCACACGGGCCCAGTGCGGGATATTTTTGGTTCTAGGACATGCTGGTTTCCTCACAATGTTTTTGCTCACCGTTTTAAAGCAGTGTTAATGAAATAAATTGCACAATAATTATATAGTGCAACCTTTAACGTGGAAGTCTGACGGCAGTTGCCACTAGTCTCTGTAAAATAAAGACGTTTATGGCGCTGACAAGAGGCAAATGATCTAAGTAGGCTTGTCTTAAACAAAAAAATTGTCAAATCTAAATAGTTTGTGGTAGCGGAAAAAAATATATGTTATTCTTAAACATATTTATCAGAACTTGGTTGTTTAACCAAAACACGTTTATACATAGAAAAAAAAATCTCGATACAGATTAACGGTAAACTAACCTTTTACTTTGAGTTTCAATCCAAAATATCCGTATTAAATATCAACGCATGGTTGGTATTTAATTAATAACATGAACGTCTTATTTGTATGCAGAACATGGTAGTTTTTTATTTTTGATTACTCAACTAATTTTTGAGTAAATAGATAATAGCCTCATATTTAGCAATAAATTACAAGCGTTGTGTCATCGCGCTTCTCTTTCTTTTGTATGCAGTCTGACAGTGACCGCGGTTTAGCTTTTGTCAGCGTCTTAATCCGGAAACGGAACTTGGTATTTGTAGCCCGTAAATGATGCTATAAAAAAATGTTCTGAGAAGATGGGCTAACTCACATAATTATTGTTCCATTTAGGAGAGGTTAACGACCGTATCAATTTAGACAACGTTACTTCATCGTTGGCGTAACCTCACAGGTTACGTGAAGCAATAATCTTTGCAACGTGGATGGTCGCTGTTGGATGAGTGCTGCCGAGAATCGGGTTGGCTGGCTTGGATGGCTTACAATACGAGATGCCTATATCAAGCAGTGGACTACTTTTGGCTGATGAGAACACTGCACATGAACATCTAAAACTCTCTTCACTAGTGGCTTTGATTCGATTTATTGACCATTTTCTATTTTGATAAGTAGAACCTGTTACTTGGACAGGCCTACACTGTCCTCCCATACCTATTGACACTGTAATTTAGAAATACAATGAAATGAAATGCAATCATTTATTCTGTAAATAGGATATCGGAATCACTTTTACACGTCATATTAAAAAGTAAAAAATAAGCTAGATGTAGTCGACATTTCCTATCTGACTACCCCTGAGAAGAAATGGCGAAACAAACTAAGGGGTCAAAGTCTCGTTAAAGTCCAGGCATAATCTTGGTCAGATCATGTGAGGACCATGTAGATCTGTGTCTGAAATGGTATTTTGAGGAAAGAACCACACAAATTTGAGTGGAACTGTCCAATCAGTGCAAGCATTTGTCAGTAATCGTGCAGCTCGACTCAAGACTTAAGGAGCTCAACGACTCGACGAACAATACCAAAGAAAGTACATTTGGGTAGGCCGCATAAAGTGCTCAAAATAGCAGACTACTATTAAAACTAAGAAAAAGCAAAAAATAATAGGAAAATATTTATGTGAAATAAAATATTTTTATTTTGAAAAAAAAAAAACCTATCGCCTATTCTACAATCCTCACCTGGATTAACCTTATGGTAGACCGTTCCAATAGGTCCACTCGGCGGCAGTTCCTCCGGCCGACTGGTCTTGAAGTTGAAAGTGGACCCGGCCTTTGCCAACTTGTCCTGGATGACCTTCTCGTCCAGGTCATCTTCAGTCCTCGCATGCATGGTCAGGTGGAACCCGGTGAAGAAGTTCGCTACATGCTTTATGTGATTCGCGCATGTGCCTTTACGCACTGTTGGAGCGCCTTCGCCCTGGAAAGTGGATTTGGTTGAGAACTCTGTGGATGTGTCTGTTAAGTTGCTGTAATTAGTTGTCGCAAACAGCGTGACTGCCAGGGGCGAGCCATCCATAGAGGCAATTAGGCCTAGCCTACCCTAGCCCAAATGCATTTATCTAACTATGTTATAAAATAATACAAAATATTTAAAAAAAGTTAAAACTTCTGTTAGAACACTTATAGCAACTTCTCGCACCCGTGTGACGTAATTACGCGCCTAAGTCAGTACGTAGTAGACTGTATAGGCTCCAAGACGAATTGCCTCATTTTGCCACTTTTTCATTGATACATTTAAGCACACTGATGCATATTTTGTGTGTATGAACGGCACACATGTCTAGATTATGGGCGTAACTCCTTTGAGTGGAGCTGGGCTGTGATTGGCTCATGGCTGCAGACGGATAACCCGCCAAAATTTGGTTGCCCGCTTTTGTAAAGCAACTCTATATAAAAATATCGCTTTTTTATCGTCTAGTATTTTCTACAAATTGGTAATTATATTTTTCGTTTCGTTTTTCGTAAATACGCCATATTGTTTCATAGTAACAAACAATTTATAACGCGTGCTTGCATGTTTAAACCTATTAAGTTATAAATAATTTGTTTTGAAACAGAAAAGTACAGTAAATGTTACTTGTGTATTGTTTTTATCACTTAAAAATGGTTAAAACTGGTATTCAGTTGTGAAGTGTGCGCTGATAATGTGTGTTTGTTATAAGTTAAATGCAATAAGTTTTCAGTTGAGACCTAGGAGAAACATAGTTCCTCAATACATTTAGCAGATTACATTTCTTAAAATTAATTATAATTATAAGGGAAAGATGTAGTACTTATAATAACATTTTTCTATTTCTCTTCCACTAAGGCGCCTTAAAAATATGAGTATGTATGTTTAGTAATAAGAAACATCACTAGTAAATAGTAGATGATGAATGGACAACACTAGTGTGGAGAGAGACTGTAATGCCGTCCGCTAGCGGTCTCTGAAAAATGTAAGCAAACTCAACTATAAGCACATGTGCATTATTGTTACATTGTTTTATTCAAATCAACATGATACAGACAGTATATCTATTACATTTCTGGTGCCTGGCTGTTTTCAGGGCTAAAGAGCCGATTTACGAGTAGACGTAATTTGGCAGAATCTAGCGGGCTACATTACTATATTTGTAGTTATCGGAATATTTAGCCGTGCTTTTTAAGGGCAATCCACATTTGAAATGTTTATTTCCGCAGTATAACTTAATTACGAGAGGATAGGTACTTAATTACGTCTAACACCGTGCTATCAATATTGCTGACTAGTTAATATTTTCACCACGATAGGAGTAACTCATTTCGACATGAGAGAACAGAAAGGGCTTATGGCTAAGTAATAAAAGCCATACGGATCGATCGACCAGGTTAAGCTACGCTTGCCGCGGTTTGTCCGTACTTGGGTGACCATCTTCACATACCATGACCCCTCCGTGCCTCAGAAAGCACGTTAAGCCGTTCCCAGTTGTCATTCACGGATCTTTGACAGTCGTTGCGGTCCGTCAGAAGCCCGAAAGTCGGACAACCAGCCTTACCAAGGGGTATCGTATTACCCAGTTGGGAACATGGAGGTCAGATAGGCTGCAGCAGTTGCTCCATGGAAAAATAATAGTATTCAGCTACATCCGGTTAGACTGGAACCGACCACAACATTGTTTTTTTTTGTGTTATTGTTTGATTCGCTTAATAAGTTGTTAATTTTGGTTTTCGATTGTGTTTTTCAGAAATGTCTCGTTTTCGACCGTATCCGCAACTTGTTTGCTTGCATTTTTTGTTTCTCACGATGGTAATAACACCATCGTGAGATCTAATATTAAGGCCCCAACATAGTTGGGAAAAAACTAGGCAGATAATAATGAGAAAACAGAAAGTACGTATCCTCCTGATATGATCCTCTTACACAATTGACGTAGGTTAGTGATAATATCGGGTGTACTAAGCCAATAAGCATAGAGCTAACGTAAATGTAAACGATCTCATAATTACTTCATATCTCGCTTTAGTCATAAAGTCAACTAAGTACCTTATTTATCAGTGCGGTTATCCCTAATGATGAACGGTACTGTTTGCGATATCGACTGTGCGGGTACAATGGCACCTCTGTCTTCTATAGTAGGTATAAGGGTACGTATAATATACCTACATTAAATCAATATAATACAGAAGTAAACAATTGTACTAACGCAGAATCTGCCTTTTCTAAACTTGTCACAACAGTGCTCACACCCGGTCTTTGACAGTTCAGCAGAGGTTTGCCAGCGAGCAATGGAGCGCAGCATTCTTGGAGTCAGATTAACGGACAGTGTTAAAAACACAGTGCTGCGCTCAAAATCAAATCGCCAACGTCACCCAAAAAGCAGCCAAGACTAAGCCGGACACGTTTGCCAGATTTCGAATAAATAATGGGCCAAATTATAGATATAATATTTATATGGGCCAAATCTACCATAATGTGGGTGCCAGAAAACGTCCGGCGACGTCGTGGCAGTCCCAGGACTCAGGAGAAGTTGGCGGGACCAGCTAGACGCCTACAAACAGGATTGGTCCGCACTAGCTCAAGACAGGGTGGAGTGGAAAGGAGACAGAAAGGCCCTGCGTGGGACAACATAAGTAAGCTAGAAATAAATTAAATATTTAAGAAAAGGCCAAAAATAGAAATGGATTTACAAACATATTACATAGGTACTGAAATACATGTTTATTTATTTATTTATTTGGGACAAACAAACAGTGACACACTATATCTGCGCAAATAATATAAACAAAGATATTATATAAATGTGAAACTCACACCGTTATCCACAGCATATACAATTCATATAACTTTTATGAACAATCTATGCGAGTAAGACTACAAGACTGTTCAAATAACTATACATCGGAATCCTTAAGTTTCTTTAACAAAGCATGTTAAAACATTACCCTCCTTTTGGGATGCAGCGCTGCAGTCAGATAAGACTGAGTTGCGGTAAAATTAAAGATGAATAAAATATTTTGGTAATTTCGCGGGAATCCATTGGATGCAAAATGTGCAGGACTAGTTGTTGTGATAATGGTTGAGGGAGGGCTATCCCTCAAGCATGATCTTTGGGCTGAAGGGAATGAAGTGCTGGATTATATTCTTACGAACAGTTTTTCGTGGCAGTCCAACGACACGGCTCAGCGAAGCCTGTCACCGGTATAGTTGCCGTATAAACCTGCTTTGATAAAAATCATAGGTAGATTGTAGACTTCGAGTACGCTTTATATCAAAACCGGCCAAGTCCGAGTCCGACTCGCGCACGAAGGGTTCCGTACCGTTAAATGGCAAAAAAAAACACGTTTGTTGTATGGGAGGGAGCCCCCCTTAAATATTTGTATTATTTTAATTTAATTATTTATTTCTAAAGTGAATAATATATAACTAAATATTCTGTGAATATTTCAAGAGTCTACCTGTTGCCGTTATCAATATCGAGCAAAAACGAGCAAAAAAAATCACGTTTGTTGTATGGGAGCCCCCTTAAATATTTATTTTATTCTGTTTTTTAGTATTTGTTGTTATAGCGGCAACAGAAATAGGTACATCATCTGTGATAATTTCAACTGTCTAACTATCACGGTTCATGAGATACAGCCTGGTGAAAACGGACAAACAGACAGACAGACGGCGGAGCCTTAGTAATAGGGTTCCCGTTTTACCCTTTGGGTACGGAACCCTAACAAATCAGCTGGCAGGCGTAATTATGGAACAAGGTTGCAGGGCACACCAGTGAACTATTGTAAAAATAACTCCATTTCGTAACTGTTTCCTGTACCTATCATAATTAACTTGATTTTCCCTGTTGCGGCTACAATATTTAGTAATATTGTATTTGTAGGTAAGTTTATTTACCTATGGTAACACTGTTACCCTATGGTTGTTACTTGTTGTATTATGAGAGCATTATTGTTAATTTCGAGTACGAATGTTATAAGAGTATGGGAAGACGAAAGAAACGATGAATGTATTATATTTAAATTACTTATTAGCGAATAGGCTAGATTGTAATGTGATAAAGTCTCACCAGAGTACCTTGTGAGAGGTGATACGGCTAGAAAAAATCAGACAAGTGCGAGTTGATCTCGCGTGGTCAGGACTGGGTATATTAATATAAGGTTTAGGGTAGGTATTATATAAGGTTTTTTAATTATTAATTGAAAGTGGATTTATATGAAATTTTATTTAATTTAACAATGTTTACAATTGAAAATATTGTCATTATTGCTTGCTTATATTTATAATATCCTTAGTTATAATAATACTCCGATTTATTTATACAATTTTCCCGTAGCAAAACATGTGATTTAATGTTGTAGGTAATCATTAAAATGAATTTATGAGTATACCTCAAAATTAAGTTAGCCATGCTATACATAATAATAACCAAGTAACAAAGTCAAAATTGTACAGACGCCAGAAGGTCAAGCTACCCGAAACTGTCAAATTTTCCGAATCAACCTTGAACCTTAAGCTGTAGCAATAAAGTTGAAAATCTATTCAAGAAATTTGACAGATTGTAGTAGCTTGATGTGCTGGCGTCTGTACATTAAATAGTTTTGAAAAAAAGTAATTACTACGAGATGTGCAATGGGAACGAGTCTGACGCCGAAATCATAGTTTTTAGAATGTTTGTCCATTTGTCTGGATGCTCTGGATTGGCGAAAAAATGGCGGAACGGATTTGGCACACAAATAGTTTATAACCTGGATTAATACATAGGATACTTTTAATCACGGTATTACGGTCCCGTGAAATATTTTTCAAAGTTAGCTTGAAAGTTAGTAAATTATAAAGTGTTAAATAAACACCAAAAAGCATTCACTTTTGTAAACATAAACGACAGCATGCATTGTTTAGATTAGATTTTTAGATCTTAAACTGTAAAAAATTAGAATGAATAATTATGATAAATTGTTGGCAGTATGGCCCTGAAAATATGTTTATGACTTGAAGTGCTATTTAAAACCAGCCTAAACAGACTACTTTCAATATAACTAGCCTTACAGATTTCAAAGCAAAGAGTATGTAAGGATTATAGCATTCTGTATGAAGTTTCTGCCTAACCCTATGGGGAAGAAGGCACATGAGTGTGTTACAAATTATGTTATCAGTACATAGTAGATTTTAATCTTACTTAGTCATGGAACCCTTGATAGATAACGTATACCATTTCATTAGAAAACAGCCACACCTATCTAAGATATTCAAATGAAACATGTTACTTGGACAAAACACAAGGCTTATAATGAAATTTTGAGATAACATGCTTTATCTTAAGAAAACAAAACACTACTATCAGTTGTTATCTTATCTACTCACTTGCCAGTTGATAAGCACATATTTAGATATGCTTCCATTTGTTTGGTCCACTTTGAGGAATGCATACTGTATTTTGCCACTGTTAAACTCGTTTAGAAGTTCATCAATGCCTCCATCACCTTTGTCGATAAATTTTAAGTCATTTGATTGACCATCATAGCCAAATAAGGCCCTGGAAAGAGGAAAAAAAGTTACTGTTTTGACCTAAGTTTTTGTAAATGTATTTTATTTATTTCTAGATGACGACTAATAGAGAAGTATGGAAGAAAGTGACATGTTGCGTCGACCCCAAATACATTGGGATAAGGGCACGAGAATGATGATTAGTAACACCAACTACATATTTACATTTTCAATACATTTTACATTTGATTTACATATTATGTCTGTTCTGTGTGTGCAACTCATGCATATTATTAGACATTAGATTAATTCAAATTGGCTTAATAAATTTGATAAAAAAATACACGGATTACTAAATTAGCATTTGAATTAAAAATTAATAAGGATTATACATTTGATTATCTTCCTTAGGCTATAGGAGTTTAAAGTGAAAATACTGTATGTCCCAAGGACTCTTGGGAGCCAAACTTGTTACCAACCCTGTTGCTTACCTAATCATTTCTTTTTATTGCATAGCTTATGTTAACACAATACGAAACTGCTAAATTAGTTCTTATTTTCATCTATATTGTGTTTTTAAAAGCAGCCTTACATACAAAAGCTATAAGATATCCTATGTTTAGTACATATCTCAGTTTTCATTCATCATAATATTGAATGTTTTGAATGTGAGTCAGGTTATGAATGATTAATACAGATATTATGTCATGATTAGATAATCTTAATTAAAATAGGCTGTTTAATCATCCTGCCTACTATAAGGATTTAGAAATGGATTATAATTCCATTTATATCAGTTTATCCATAAAAAAACTTTGGTGTTGATTGAGGAATGATATTGAAGTATTTTATCGCATTCTACGTTGTTAGTACAAATGACTAGTTTTTTTTAATGCAGTATGTGAATGATACATCAATGTGTTTAAATATTTTAGTGGACACAATCGTTATGGACATGTTAGCAAAGTTGTGATGAAATTGTAAGCCCTAACTGGTATAAAATAGTTGTTTATGAATGTGATTGCTTATAATTTACACCTAACACTTGATTGCAAATAAAGGAGTGGTACCTGCTTGTGGTAGGGTTACACGCTAATTGAAAAAATCAGGGCAACAACCAAACTAACAACTTTTTCGACTTGAACGTTTTCACAAACGCAGTTTCATTACGACCGCTTTTGGTAGCTGGAATGCAAGCGCAAGTGAATGCACTGCTTATTACTCCATTCTATTGTCATCACATATATGAACCACTGTAAACGCCACGCTAATGAATTCAATTCATCATTTTAATCAACGGCGGCTGTTTACTTAATTTCCCTAGCAAGTAGGTCGACGATGAAGATTTGGACTCACCAGTTTGTGTCAGTTTTCTCGTCTAATACTTCCTTCCACCCAGCGACTAACGCCTGCTTGTGTTTATCTAAATTTATGGCCATTTTACATTATTTGTACTAACTCCTACGCGAAATAAAGAAGCCGAATTGTAGGAAAAAAGCAAAATAAAACGCCGATAAATCGCCTGACTCACAACAATTTTTGCCACAGATTAAAAAATCTGAAAAGGTTTTTGAACTTTGTGACAGCATAAATGAGGTGTTGCCATAGAAAATAAGCAAAACTAATCGAACCTTTTTGCAATACGTGTTCCAAAAATAAACTATTTTCATGTAGGTGCTGCACACTTTAATTTTAAATTTTAGTGAATTATCCTGTCTCAGCATTAAATTTTAAATATCGTCTAATCCACTTTACCTAATCTGATCCACTTTACCTTCCTATGGAAACAATCCATCTTGCTCATATATTATTCACAGGCATCCTCAAGATTCCCCTCTCATATTTTATAGTATAAGATTTATTAGCCATTACTGTCTGCCGTTTCCACGTACTTCAACAATCTTGGATTTCCCCTTGCGCGCGCATTCTATTTTATAAGCAAACCCTTAACACCGTGGGTATCGCAGAAACTTTCATTCATAACAAGCGGCACGGCACTCAGTAGTCACGACAGAGATCGCTTGGTGGACAAACGCCGCGATAAATTCGCCATGGCGTATTTTCGTCAAACATAAATAAACTGAATTAAAAATGTGGGTAGACGTGAGTGCGCGCGAAAAACAAAATTACACCACACAAACAAACGGATCTTTTATTCCTGGGTAAGTGGATGTTTGTAGTTTAAGTTTTCCTTGATAGGGAAAATATTGGAGGGAAAGTGCGTTCTGTGTTAAAGCACGGCACAAAAAAAATATTATTGTGTGTAGCAAAAATTACTTGTGACGTCAACTTTTTTATGGTCGGGGCATTTGAGGTAGTTATTGTGATGTTAACAACAGTTTTATAGGTATGAACGGTTTGCATTATGTTTTCCATACGAAAAATAGTTTTGGAAGAAAACTACTCTACACTAGCATGATGAGAATAGAGATGTATGCAATGATGATCAATTTATTATATTTCTGATCTATTTTATGATACTATCGCACACTTTTCTTTCAAAAATTTCATTAAAAAAAAAAAACTGCATACTGAAGACACCATTGATACAAGAATTTATATTTCTATGAAAGAAACTCATTCAAGGGGAGAGCATATAAGTATCCAGGCGCGAAAGTGCTTTCTGCATTAATCAAGCCTTTTCGACGACCCAGAGAGCTTCTTCAGCTAGGTATTGTTCAATGCTCTTGACTAATAGATCATCATACCTGCTTATTAGTAGTTAAATCGAAACAATAACTGCGAAGTCAACAATCCCATACATGGAAACAACATTAATGTGTGCCAATATCATATGGCGTGAAGTTTACGATTATTTTCTTCGATTAGTGCGACGACATAGCGTAGAAGACGTATGGATTCTAATAGGGTAAGTAATATTTATTTAAACAGCTATTTAGCATACATTAATAAATAAAATGATATACCATCAATTACAGGAGCTTGTGGCTAAGTAATAACAGCCGCACGGGTCGATCTTTCAGGTTAAGCTACGCTAGCCGCGGTTGGTCCATGGATGGGTGACCATCTTTCCATACCAAGACCCCTCCGTGCCTCTGAAAGCACGTTAAGTCGTTGGTCCCGGCTATTATTTATAGATCTTTGTTACAAGTCTGACAATCAGTCTTACCAAAGGTTATCGCCGTTATCCAGTAAGTCGGTTGTGGTGGTCAGATAGGCAGTCGCCCCATGTTAAATACTGGTATTCAAGCTGCATCCGGTTAGACCGGGAGCCGACCCCTGCGGCTAGGCAGATGATGATGACCGACAATTCTAATTTACAGGAATTTTTCAGGCAGCCCGGAGTCTGGATTCGTGTCCGGTTGATGGCAATAGGCTCGCCCCCTATTACGTGAGACAAACATAACTGGCGAAATGTGGGTGTACTGGGCCTCAAGTCTGCTATTACAATAGTGTCAGAATGGTCGATCATTGATTTCATAATTATTGATTTTGACAAGTTTGGTAATCTGCTATTATAATGGCGTCATTATGACTTTCCAATGGTCGGCCACTAACACTACATTGAAAGAAATTGCAAAGAAAATGATCGACCATTATGAATTTACCAGATTACAAACTTTTAGCAAAATGACAATGGGATCGTGTTGGAATGACTGAATTTATAAAAATAGCAGACTTGGGCCCCTGTACGCGTACACCCCTGCCTAACCCTTCGCGGATTATAGGCGTGATTTATGTTATCAATTACATTTTCTAAGGTCTTATTATTCGGAATGAGCTGAAATATCGATCAGGTAGATCGAGATTCCCGCTAGTTCAGAAAAAGGTAAAATGAAAATAGCGCGAAGCAGTCGGTTTGTTGGCAGTTTTCTTGGAAATCACTACAGGGTGAATTTTCCGGAGGGTACCTAGCCTATTTACTTCCCCTTCAATTGCACCAAGGAGTTCTGAGAAGTGCTTCACTTTAGCGGGTAGTCTACAGGACTTAGCTGATTTCTTTTTTTTAATCCCAGAGACAAATTTGACATTTCAAATGATTGTTGTTTGACATTTGCACCTGTCAAATTAGTATCTGGGATTAAAAAAACCGGCCAAGTGCGAGTCGGACTCGCGCACGAAGGGTTCCGTACCATTATCTATAAAACCGACCAAGTGAGTGTCGGACTCGCGCACGAAGGGTTCCGTACCATTATCTATAAAACGGCAAAAAAATCACGTTGTTTGTATGGGAGCCCCCCTTAAATATTTGTTTTATTTTAATTATTTATTCTTAAAGTGAATATTTAACTAAATATTCTGTGAATATTTCAAGCGTCTACCTGTTGCCGTTATCAATATCGACCAAAAACGAGCAAAAACATCACGTTTGTTGTATGGGAACCCCCTTAAATATTTATTTTATTCTGTTTATTAGTATTTTGTAGTTATAGCAGCAACAGAAATACATCATCTGTGAAAATTTCAACTGTCTAACTATCACGGTTCAAGAGATAAAGCCAAGTGACAGACGGACAGACAGACGGACGAACAGCGGACCCTTAGTAATAGGGTTCCCGTTTTACTCTTTGGGTACGGAACCCTAAAAACGATTAGGTACACTAAAGCCGATTCTCTGCTGAAAACATGATCGATGATCACAAAGACTAGCTGCGCTTTCGACATCCATTGTCGACAAATGACAATCAGTTGATTTGGCACGATGGCTATTTGAGGCTTCCACACAAACCCCATAATTATCTACCTTTGTAAACAAACTTTTATTTTCACCTGTTTGTGTGCAACTGTGTATTAGAACAGCATTAAGTACCAACCTATCTATGACAGCTAGTAGCTAGTAGGTCACTTCTATGACATACGGTGCCGAAACGTAGACACTAACAGTCGGGCTGGTCCACAAATTGAAGGTCACTCAGCGTGCTATGGAGCGGGCTATGCTCGGAGTTTCTTTGAAGGATAAGATCAGGAATGAAGTTATCCGGAAGAGAACCGGAGTTACCGACATAGCCTGCAGAGTAAGCAAGCTGAAGTGGCAGTGAGCTGGCCATGTTTGTCGAAGGACCGATGGCCGGTGGAGCAGACGAGTCCTGGAGTGGAGACCGCGTATCGGCAAGCGTAGTGTGGGGCGCCCCCAGCTAGATGGTCCGACGACCTTAAAAAGGTGGCTGGGACAGACTGGATGCGGAAAGCGGAGGACAGGGTGTTGTGGCACAGCCTGGGAGAGGCCTATGTCCAGCAGTGGACTGCTATAGGCTGAGTTGATTGAGGTCACATCTGGGACTTCACATTAGAGACCTTTTAATGCAGTAGCGTTTTATTAGGATGCTCATATTCAGCTGAAGGCTAGATAGCTAGATACGGGCTATAATGACGATAAAAGTCAACATGTCCCGGGACTGCCACCCACGTCAGTCGTGGGTGGTCGCGGGCTTGGTAATGATTTATTTATAGGCAAGCTTAGGTTAGGTACATAAAATATCATTTATGAACAAACAAAACGAATCTCTCCAATTTTCTCCAACAAAGTAAAGCCTGTCGCGTGCCCAGAATACCTTTTAATAAAAAGAACTATGAAATTCTTTACAAATGCTTTTCTAAGTTTTTTCGCTATAATATGAAAGAGAATTACCTAACAAATTGGTATTCGCGAAACTTGAATGTAGGTAGGTATGGCTAAATTAGGAGAAATGCGATGGGATAAAAATAATCAGGCATTCTTTCAGAAAAGTTTATCTAGGTAGAGTAATTTGCTTGGTTTTTGTATAGGTCCGAATACTAGGCTTGTAAGGGAAGTACCTACCCCTAGTTATTTGCATCAACAGTCAGGGAAATTAATTGTTAAGCAATTTGGCACCCTACGTCCAGTTGCCATGTAGTTATAGACAACTTTCAAAGCATGACAGTTGTGATTTGAATATTTAGAGGTACGGACAATATAAATTGGTAGTCAATCTCCCTGACTTTACTTGTGCTTGAAATGCAGTTTAACAGACCTACTTAATATAAAAAAGAAGAATAATAGCACTCCAGACCGAATTTCGGCCCTGGCGACCAATCTCAGCGAAGACCAGCCTTCGGCGCGCTAGATATAATAGCGCTCAAGTGTGTGCGCAGACACAGGTCTGTGCACTCTTTCTTCCCTCATTCTCATAGTCCGATGGGACGGCAATCTGACACGACCGGAGAGAGATCGAGCGCAGGGCCAACGGCTTAACGTGCTTTCCGAGGCACGGGGGTATCACGCCGCCAACTTCCATACTCCGGGCTGTTACTAAGAAATTCCTAATGGAAAAACCCAATAACACTTTTCCATACCCGGGAATTGAACCCAGGACCCCACACTTGATCCAATAGAATTTTTTTTTAGTTTACATATGTTATTTTATCCCACTGCTGGGCAAAGTTCTTGACTTTTCCAATTTTCTTTATGTTGTGCCTTCTGCGGCCGATCAGCGCCGGCGCGGCGGCGGGCGGTTTGCATGTCTGGGGGTATATATATAAGTATCCGCCGAATGTTCGGCCGTTTTATAACTTCCAAAGTTTCCTTTTTTGACTTTGAGTCCTTACCCGACTTCAAGTCACATTTTTGACTTCGACATAGGTATCTCTTCGACTGTCTTTTTTTTTTCGCCGTTGTCAGCCATAGTTAGCCGTATCTAGTCAAGAAACGGCCGATAGGTACTACGGATTTATTATTTATTTATTTATTTAATACTTTAAGCACAAAAAAATGTACAGAGGCGGACTTAATGCCATAGACCCCCTGACTTGGTATACAACACAGTGGACTGCCATGTGCATTCACTTGACATCTGAAAATGTATGATTACATGTACAGTGTTGAACAATAAACTTTTTTGAATTTGAATTCGGCCAGGAACGAGTCCAAATCGCCAAACAAATCCAATCAAATCCAATCGTATTGAAATTATTATTTTATTTAAAAGAAGGCCTCGTTTACATTAACAACCGCCCATTTATTTTTAGTACCGATTTTTTTCATTTAACTTAAAATAAGTAGGCAGGTACCTATTGTTATGTACGGAAATTAACAAAAATAGAGAGGGCCTTTTTACCAGATTGCAGCCGGAATTCAGAGGTCATGCTTACCGTTAGGATTCATTTTTTGTCATGAAAATATAATAGGTATAATGATAGGTATTCGGTGAGGGTGACTTTCGGAACTTCAAGGTCTTCCTTATAATCCGGTATCACATGATCGGGAAGCCAGATAGCATGACATTCGGGTCGGGTTATTATTAGATGACAAATGAATAGGTAATGATAGCCGATACACTTAGGTAAGCTACCTAAATAATGATGACTGATTTATATCTTTCGCTTGTTGTAGTGGAACTTGGTATCATTTTACTATTTTAGATTAAAAGGTCTGTGGGGAAATTAGGATCAGCGACAAAAAGGGTAGATTCTGGGCCCCATGCACAATGGCATGCACCTAGGTAGATACATAGGTAACGCATACGCAAGTAACAGTGGAATGTCAGCCTCAACAACTTTAAAATATTCTAAACTAAATCTATATACAATATAAATTGTTAATGTCTCTAAACAAATGCTGTATCCACTAGCAGGTATAGCACCACCAGTAGTTCGCAGAGCGGTGGCAAGCTCCAGCGGAAGAGCCACGACAACATCCTTGTGCCACAAAGGCTGAAAAGCCGAAACTGATTTTTAAAGTGTGTCGTCCCACTCACTGGCGGTGGCGAGCGATCAAAAGAAAGACTAAAGCTGTGGCGAGACAGTGCTTCCTTACCCAAAGCATTGGTCCCACCTTCTGAAGGGGTCCCATCTGGACATGAGTTGCCTTGGCTACCCTGGAAGTCTTTAAACAGACTCCGGCCCCAGGTCGGCCGAAGCAAGCATAACTTGTTCAAGAGGAGATTCATAGACTCCACCTTGGAGTGTAAATGTGGTGCTGTTCCACAAACGATGGGAACTTAGTATCATGTTCTGCGTGTCCTGTCAGTTGCACAATACAGGAACTGATCGACACTAGTGATGGCGCCAAACACGTAGCTGAATTCTGGGTCGAGTCCATTTAGATTGCCATCGACACGCTAAGAAGAAGAATGTCTAAAGAAACAAATCAGTACTTAAGTAGGTTTGCTATCTCAGATGAAGGCTGCGCTAAAACTAAAAATATTTTCTTCTATTCTCATCCATCTGCCATACCAAAACATAACCAAGACAGTTACAACATGTTTCTACATAACAGAGCTAGCAAAGCTAATAAAAACGTAATAGTCTTTGACTAAACAATGGCTGGCAGGGTGGCAGGTGTTTCTTAAATAAAGGAGACATCTATTTCTTGTCACGCTATATCTACATAACAAGAGTTAATGAATTCAAATAACTGTGAAGAACAATGTGGGAGTTAATTGCAAGATAAATAATAGTTTTATGAGAACACGTAAAGATTAGAAAAGACGGAGCTAGACCAACTGTCCAAGGGCTTCATTTGTATTTCAAATCTTCAATGAATAATGCATCAAACGACACACAAATCACTGGATGGCGTACAAGGCGATTTAAACTACACTGAGAGCAATAAAATCGCACACCCCTTGTAATTTGGTTTATTACTGATTGTTTTCTAAAATCTAAAGATATTGAAGAAAAATCATTAGACAGGTTTATTGGAATTTTTAATGACCCAGTTGACCCCATTACTCTCCTTCAGGAAAGCAATAGGGCCACAAGTACAGTGCACAAACACAAACCGTCATTCCGTCCTCGCCGCCGAGGTACCACGCGAAATTCAAGAATAAATTGTTCCCCCCGTCCCTTGCACGTCGAACCGCCAGCCCCGAGGCTGAGTGAGCCGTAGCATTTAATAGTAATCCCCGTTAATAATCATGAATTTAAACTTTCGATCCAGCCCGTCCCCAATTTGCTGTTTTTCCCCAACGACGCCCTAAGCCGAGGTTCGTACCCCACAGGGGGTGCCCTTAGAGCGCTGTCGTTTAGTTTTTAATACTTATATTTACGCTCCTGGCTGGAGGCTTTAAGCTAATACCTTAGGGCAGCCACAGGAAAGACCGGTTAAGCAGTCACGGCCTCTCAAGGCCAACTGCGAGATACCATTCACAAAAAAAAAAAAAAAAGGAATTTTTAATCAGTTGCATACCGAAGGTCAACGTGATAACATCTCTACTGGAAGCATACGGATTTACTGGAAAAATATGGATACCACGCCCGCAGAAGCCGCTCAAGTTATTGCCTTGCTCGAAGCAGGCCATAACCAAAGTGAAGTTGCTCGACGGCTAAATTTGAGCCGCTACTCTGTTCGTCGTGTATACCAGAGGTTCCAAGAGACCGGTGGCTACATTCGGCGACCAGAATCTGGCCGGCGACGCACAACATCAGAGCGTGATGACCGCTTTCTTGTGACAAGCTCTTTGAGAATTCGGTGCTTCGAGAAGTTCGCAATGTCAGTATAAGTCGGTGGACAGTTCGAAGAAGACTAGGTGAAGCAGGAATGACTTCACATCGCCCAGCAAAGGGTCCCAAATTGACCACAGCTCACCGACAAGCCCGGCTACAATTTGCTAGGGAACATTTAAATTGGACGTATGACCAATGGCGGGCTGTTATGTTCTCTGATGAGTGCAGAATGACTTTACATGGTCATGATGGACGCTCTAGGGTCTACAGAAGGTCATCAGAGCGATTTTCACAATGCTGCATAAGCGAACGTGTGGCTTTTGGAGGTGGATCGTGTATGTTTTGGGGTGGCATAATGTTGGACACTAAAACTGACATTGTATTCATCACTACGGCGAATACCGGCCCGAGATCGAGAAGTTTGACGGCTGCACGATACGTCAAAGAAGTGCTCGAAGAACATGTGAGGCCGCTTGCGTGGCTTATGGGAGAAGATTTTCTCTTAATGCACGACAACGCCAGACCGCATGTCGCTAGAACAGTTTGCGACTACATGGAAGACGTTGGAATCACCGCGATGGAGTGGCCAGCTCGTAGTCCTGATCTCAATCCGATTGAGCATGTCTGGGATGAGCTAAAAAGCAGAGTTCGAACAAGAAGCCCTGCTCCTACGCGCCTCCAAGAGCTTCAACTTGCCATTGAAGAGGAGTGGAACGCCATACCACAAGATTTCATGGTGAAATTAATACGGTCCATGAAAAACCGATTAAGAGCTGTAATCAAGGCTAGGGGAGGGAATACACCTTATTAAAAAACAATTTGACCAAGCATTTTGAGTTTTATTTTTATTCTTTCTTAAGCAAAATTGGGTAATTTTATCCGTATGTTGGGTTTTGTGCCCTAAAACCCCCTATGGGTATTTTTTTTACACTGTATTTGATATCATTAGAAAGGTACTGAAGTAAACATTCAAATAGTGTAAGTTTTATTTTAATATGTATTCACATTCATGAAAAAAACTGCTTTAACAACAAAAAGTCAACGTGTGCGATTTTATTGCTCTCAAGTGTAGTTCTAATTGGTCAAGCTCGAAATTGTCCTTTTCGAAACTAGGGCATCCTAATTTCTTTGCGGTAATGATCACAACCACACCTCATCACAAGTGATACAAGAGCAATAATTTTCTATTGCGCCTGCTGTGTGGCGAACTGGCGATCAGTGTTAATAAAAGTAAATTGGCAAGACCATATAAGCGCGTAGGAGGTGGACACCACTGCCCATCCTCTGACCTTAACCCTAGACTAGTCTAGAATCTATCTATTTCTACGTGAATAGGTATACTTATGCTCTATCTACCTTTTTAAGTTCTATCCACAAACTTTGGGATACTACTACTTTTAGTCTACTACTCCGAAGCGTTAATCCGAAGTACCGGCCGGTGTTCGGCCGTGTTATATTAACTTACATAGTTTCCTTTTTTGACTTTGAATCCTTAACCGACTTTTTTTTTTTTTTTTTTGGTTGGGAAATCATCAAATAACTTCTCCCGCTCTGGGCGGAGCGGGAGGGCGTGTCAGACTTTTACTGACTAAAACCCACCCGTGTTCCTTCCGTTGCCTGTGTGCCAGGGCCACGATATCCCTTTCGGACAAACTCGCAACCCCGGCAGGCATTGGTCCTAACGGACCCCGTCAGTTTGTGCTGACATCTCTTTGAGGCGCGCGTGGAACACAACGCGCCGTCGACCCGGGCCTGGTCCTTATCGGACGGCGAGCTACCCATCGCTCACCGTCCGCAGGCCCGCGCCTACGGTGGCCGGAAATCGGCTTGCGACTCCCGACGCCCGGGGCGTCTCCTGCGGCGACTAGGGGCGCGACGGCGCGAACCTTGTCTCACCCTCACGCGTTCCGCCTCCTCCTTCGCTAGCATAACTGCTTCGCAGAAGGAGGTGACGGCCTCCCATGCACTCTCGCTCCGAACCATGGCCTGAACCAGGGCCGGACGCGAGAGATCGCCGCCGCCGATCGCCTCCGTGAGGACACGGCGGTGCTCCGCCCAAGCTGGGCAGACCTCCACCGTATGCTCCACCGTGTCCTCTGGGCGATCCACACAGTGGTGACACCCGGGCGTTTCCTCCCGCTTAATCCTAAACAGGAACCTCCCGAAACATCCATGTCCGGTGAGGACCTGCGTCAGGCGGAAGGTGAGGACGCCGTGGCGCCTCTCTAGCCACTCCTCAAAGAGGGGACTTATCGCCACAATTGTGGCGTGCCCAATCCTTAACCGACTTAAAGTATCATTTTTGACTTTGGCTTATCTCTTTGACTGTCTTTTTTTTTTCGTCGTAGTCGGCCGAACATTCGGCCGAGACTTCGGATTTATGTTCAGAGTAGACCCCCTGGGCCTTCCCGTTTACAGGCTTTCCGAGTCCTTGCTTTTTTATGTGAAAGCATGCTTTGGATTTTGAACACTGACAGCCAAGGGAGGTGTACTCCCTTAGCACGAGATTCTTAGTTTCGGCCGAAGTTACAGGCGATTCCTACTCCGTATTACTTAGCTACGGACATACTAGGTTTTTTCGCAAGTGTCGGCAAGCGGCTCGCAGAAAGCATCGTCAGTGGATCCACACAGCCAGCTGGAGGTCTAATATCTACTCCAAAAACACAACCATCTTCTTTCGTACTTCTGGAGACTGACCCAATGGAAGTTGACAGTGTTATATCAAACCTGAAAACTGACAGTGCTCCCGGCTGGGACGGTATCCAGACTAAATTCATAAAAATGGTTAAACCGCTCGTTGTTCCCATTATTAGCCATCTTGCTAACCTCTGCTTCAGAAAAGGTATATTCCCGATCTTGCTTAAAAAATCTATTGTTACACCCGTCTACAAGGGTGGTGATAAAAGAGATATCAATAATTATCGACCTATATCAGTATTGTCAGTTATCTCTAAAGTTATTGAAAAGCTAATCAACTCACGCCTAATTACTTATCTCGAAAAATTTATTCTTATTCTATCCAGTTCACAATTCGGATTCAGAAAAGCAAAATCTACAGAAGATGCCGTCTCAGGATTGTCCTCCTTGGTAACTCAGTGTCTAGACCGTGGAGAAAAGTGTCTGACAGTCTTCTTAGACCTAAAAGGCATTCGACACTGTTTCTGTCCCCACTCTTGTGAAAAAGATGGAGTATATGGGCATTAGGGGTATGCCACTAAATATCTTAACTGATTACCTAAAAGACCGTACCCAGAGCGTAAAAATTTACAGTTTCACTAGTTCTGACACTAAAATTGAGTACGGCGTGCCCCAGGGAAGCGTCTTAGGCCCCACATTATTCTTGATATACCTTAACGAATTAACTCATCTCGAAATTGAGAGAGGGCAAGTATTCTCATATGCGGATGATACTGCCATTGTATTTAATGGTACTTCCTGGAACTCCGGTTTTGAAGCTGCTGAGCATGGTCTCCATAAGGTTGCAAACTGGCTTAGGTCTGTCCTTCTTACCCTAAATATCGCCAAAACAAATTACATCTGCTTTGCTATAAATAAGCGTACACTTCCCCCCCCCCCCCCCAAACTTGGTATTAAGGATTCATACTTGTGACTTCACTTATACTACGCAATGTGGGTGCGAAGAGATTGGATGTGTTAAATCCACTAAATACCTTGGTGTAATCCTGGACCACCGACTTTCCTGGCACCCTCAAATTGAAGCTATAAATGGTAGGATCCGTAAACTCATATGGGTCTTTAAAAAGTTGAGACATGTCACCTCTCAAGACCTCCTAAAGCGTATTTATATTGCATTGGCACAATCAGTTATGTGTTATTGTATTTCCATCTGGGGTGGTGCCACTAAAATTAAATTCCTTGAAGCAGAAAGAGCCCAGAGATGCTTGATAAAAACAATGCTCTTTAAGCCATTTAGATTTCCTACTGACGAACTATATCTAAATCATAAAATATTGTCAATTCGAAAACTTTATATAATAAACTCAGTACTTAAACTACTTACATAAAACATTACCTTACTTTCATATAGCTCAAACAGGTAGAAGAAAATGTAATGTGGCCACTGCTCCTCGCTGTAGAACTCTTTTTGCCAGGCGTCAATTTCAAGCCCACTCTGCCTACCTATATAATAAGCTTCACAACAAATATACAATAATAATATACAACCTTCGATTCCACGAATGTAAAAAAGCAATCGTTCACGAGCTCCAGCGGCTTGGGTACTGTGATATAGAGAACTTATTATTTAAATACGAACTCTAGACAAAATTCGTGACTTCTAGTGGTACTTCCCGATCCCAAGATATTACATCGTAGGGCTAGAAGTCTCCTAATTAGGAATCAAAATCACACAGCCTATATGAGAAATAGTATGTTCTAAATATCATAAGACACACACACACCCTCACACACTCACCACACACACACACACCACACACACACACACCACACACGCAAGCACACACACACACACACACATAAAGAGAAGTCACACCAGTATCTCTAACTTTTCATTAATTATGTTCTTGTTTGTAATTACTTAAAATAGTTTATTTATATAGTTAGGTACCTAAAAATATGTTGATCCGAGGGAGGAGCAGAACCACCCAATACAAGCATTACTACATGCTTCCAGAGGATCTAGCCACAGAATAATATTGTACAAGAAAGTTACAGAAATAAACTATTTTTATTATTATATTTAATTACTATTTTAATAATTTTTTTTCTTTAATACTGATTAAAAAAAAAAAATTAAAAAAAAACAGGCAGGGGGCTTAGGTCGGGCCCCAAACCAGTCTTATTCAGTAATAAGACTGGTTTGGGGCCCGACCTAAGACTGAATTACAACATGATTTGACAGTTGTCACTGCTCCCGATGTATTTTTGTCCGAAATATTTGGTGTAGGATTTACTCCCCAAGTTTCAAACTACTTTCGGACGGGCCCGTATCGTCGCTGACGGGTTAAAGAGTATGTCGTCAGAAAACTGCGCACTTGGGTACCAGTGTATGGAAAACAAAAACGATTGGAAAACGTGTTTGGAAGCAAGTTTGAATAGTCTCGATTCCACAAGGTTTTAGGACCTGAGGGTCTATCTACCCACATTTATTTACTTGAAAATCCAACTCCACAGTGCGAAATCTATGTCCAAAAATGAAATCGTGATTTTTTTACATGGTCAGCTATCAGAGAATTGCGTTAAACTCTTTGTATTGATCAGGAAATATTTCTCAACGGAGAAAGTAGATACATACTCGTATATATTGCCGTCACGGTATTTACCAATGCCACATACTGATGAGCCGAGCTGGCTAAACATGGTAATTCGAATTCTTCTAATGTAATGTGATGTGATGTGTTTTATTTGACAGCGAAAACTGTAATGATTAAAAATAAGATGGCGTTTCGTAAGTCGATTTTAGCCTAGAGGAACATCAACTAGGTCTACTAAAAGTGCTTAGTGGTCCTAGGTTTTGGTGGCATTGCCCTTTGTTCTTTAGTCCTAGGCCCGTATTAATAACCGTTCCCAATTGCGTACATACCAAGTGCGTTATTATTTGATACGCCATTATTACGACATCAGCATCTCAAGATCATTATCTACTAATTAATAAACACATGAAAACAGTATCTCAGTTACCAAGATCAGCTCCTCAAAGCGCTGTACTTGATGAACGATTACGTCACTTTGACCGATTTTTAGAATGACATTCATCACATTTCGTTCTTGATAAATCGTAAGATTTATTGAAATACTTGTATTTTGTTAAAATTTTAATAAAAAGCGCTGTATCACGTTATAAATATTTCTAGAGAAATTGGAAGACCTCTGTTACTGTATTTCACCAAAGAGTCTTTTTATTAATGTGACTCTTAAACAAATCTGGATTATTTTTAGGGTTCCGTAGTCAACAAGGAACCTTATAGTTTCGCCATGTCCGTCTGTCTGTCTTTCCCCGGCTTAGCTCAGAGACTCTTATGACTCCTTTAATCACGCGGATCACGCCGACAAAGTGGTAAAATAAAAGCTCGAAAAAATCTTTTTTCTTGGGTAGGTTACCTACCTCCCTTGCACGTAAGTGCGGATGATATTTATTTCCTCGTCTATCCCATGGTGTGGTATCGTTGGACAGGTCTCTCAAAACGATTGCGGAACTGTGAAAACTTAAATTATTTTAAAACTTATGATCTTATTAAAAAAAAAAAAAACTACCACAGATAAATAGGCTATACAAGTTAACGAGTACCTAATAGTCGACCAACTTACATTTGCAGTTGCAAAATTGACTGTGACGTATATCGATGTATAAGAGAAGATGTTTTTCAACTACAATGTTTTTGTTTTTGGGATAAATTCATCCCAACTACGGAACCCTTCATTGTACGTGGTCCGACACGCACTTGGTCGGTTTTTTTTTAATGTTCACTTGGTAAATCAAAAGGATTCGAGGCATCCCATATATCCTCTATTTCATCGTAATAATTAATAACACCCAAAATATTTTCAAACTCCATGTTTCGCGCTACTAATCAAGAAGTATTTATGTTAATGTATTTAACATAATTATATAAATATTCCCTGAGACTGCATATCTCGCGATTGTGGAGGGTCATAGTGTTTAAAAAGCATCGACACTTTCGCGGGATATACAGTCTCATTACCGGGGACCGTGGGTGATGCATTCGATATGCAATAATAACACCCAAAATATTTTCAAACTCCATGTTTCGCGCTACTAATCACGACCTCAAGTCACGGACTGCCTAAATTCTAATCAGATTTAAGCATCTCGAGTACACACACTTATTGTATACTTAAGTGACGACATTAATCAGTCCATCACTCGGCTGATAATGGAAACCCAAGTCGTAACTTGACTACATGTCTTAATATTTGAATACTTGTTAATACCATCATGACCTCAAGACTGTTATCAAGTGCGAGCTCTCGGGCTGAGTAACGTTTATTAATACGGGCCCTAGAGTATGGTCTGGCTTTCAAAGATTAGGGTTTATTTTTCGTTTTTGTTTTTGTCCGCTATGCTCGGTCTTGGACTCTTGGCGACATCAGAACACCTGCGTTGTTATTCGCTGGTCCAAAGGAATTACCTACCACTCATCTTTTCTACAGAAGTCTTAAACAAACCACTACGGGTGGTTGCATTTTCGATGAATTCCTCAGTGAGGAGAACATACTGTTTAAAACGTTATCTCTGAACTTAATTTAAATACTTCTGCATTAATTAACATCTGAATATTCATGGCCTTCACGCTGATATATCGTTGGCACTTGGTAAGTTGTACTTAACTGAGCAGAGAACACGAAAAGTTTAGATGGTAATCTAAACGATTTCGACGTAGACGAAGTTGAGAAGTAAGGAATTTGTATACGTAGTGGGATCCTTGAAAGAAAAAAAGATTGTGGAACGTTGAGACTTAAAAATATTTGGAAGTTTTTGCGTTTTATCATAATTTCCAATCATTCTTCGGTTGTAAGCATAACACTGCTATGCAGTAGGTTTTGGGAAATATTTAACTGATCCACTAAAAACTTTTTGGGCTTCTAATAATGCACACATAGGTATTTAAATAAATGAGCCGCTTTTTATCTTTCTGCCCTTTTGTCACAGTTGGTCGCACTAAGCTAGGGTTCCCCGACCAAATGGTTTATTTTTTATTAATTCTTTGATTCGCTTTTTTTTTGTTATTTTGGTTTGTGCTAATATGTTTTTAATTGTTCTCATTTTCGACAGTATCTGCGATTTGATACGAACGGATAAGGTTCAGATAGAAGCGTGATCAACCACGCGCGAGCCGAATTGGTCGCAGTAACTAAGCTAGGTCATCCGGACCAAACGGATTAGGTCAGGTTAGAATGTGACCAACCGTGCGCGAGCCGAGCGCCCGAAGCGAGCGTTGCCGCGGCAGCGGCCGGCTAGCTCTACATCCAAGTTGGTAGCAGTTACTTGGCTATTTTTATAACATAACATAACATCAAGTCTGTAATCCCCGAAGGGTTAGGCAGAAGTGTATATACCTATAGTACAGTCACATTTCGCCAGTTATATTTAAATCCCTTTTAATAGGGTGCGATTGCCATCAACAGGGCACAAATCCACAGTCCGAGCTGCAACTGAAAAATTCCAGATGGAAAAAACCATAGCCATTTGCCCGACCCGTGAATCGAACCCAGGACCTCATGCTCAGCAATAACGCTCTCGACCACTAGACCAACGAGGCAGTTTTTAGGGTTCCGTACCTCAAATTGAAAAAACGGAACCCTTATAGGATCACTTCGTTGTCCGTTTATCCCTCTGTCTGTCAGTCTGCCAAGACCAGATAGATATAAGAAAGAAGGTCAAGACCCTTTGTCTCAGGAACGCGTGGAGGTATGAAGTTGAAATTAATACGTATATCGTTGTATAGGAGACCATGTTTACTAAAATGTTAAGTTTGTTTTTGGGATAAATTCACCCCAACTACGGAACCCTTCATTGTGCGTGGTCCGACACGCACTTAGCTGGTTTTTATTTTAAAAAGATAAAACTAGACACACAAGCAGAGCTACTTTTGAATTTAAGTTTTGACCCGAAAATCCAGAAATCGGGTATTATTTGTTAAAGCCTTCGCCATTTTCCTAGGTCACTATGTGCACGTTGTCTACAATCTGTACACCACGTTCTGGTGGAATAGCTGGCTAATCTCCAAAACTACTTACCGGATTTTAGTAAACCACTACCTATCTAATCTAGTTAAACCTATTTTTTTGGGAAGGTTACCGTGCTAATACTGCTAAATAAAACGTAGACCGTACAACTAGGGGTACATTTGTTAAATATTTTAGGTAGAGAAGTATTTAGGTGTACCAACCTGTCCGACCAGTTTTGGTTTTGGATCCGTGTGGTGCTGGACGTAAAGGATAGCACCATCCTATTTCATCCCAAGGGTGTCGTAAAAGATGACTAAGGGACTTACCATAGAATGGGCAGCAGCGTTCTCTATGCATTTTAACACCATACCGCGATCGCCAACCCGCCTGCCAAGTGGGGCGATTATGGCATTAACCCTTTGGGGGAGGCCTATGTCGACCAGTGGATTTCGGGTGAAATGATGATAATGTTGACTTGATTTGACCTCGAACGGAGATCTTATGCAGGCCACACACATTTCGATAATCTTGCGCAAAATTGGACTTGCACAAGTACCTTGCACGTTGTGGGTTGAATTAGCACAAGTATCCGAGCTATCCTTTGTCCCGCAGACTTGGGCAAGACCATTAGTCATGAGATGACCCCAAAAAATACATGAGGAAAACTGTTAACAAAATAAATATATCCCACGAAAGCATCATAGATCTATGCACGGACGTTTTACTAATAAATAGCATAAAAACTTTTTACAATAAAAAAAAAACAACCGACTTCAAAAAAAATACACTATGTACACACTTCAAAAAAAAAAACATACAGACGAACATACTCGTATTATAACCTCCTCCTTTTTGGAAGGCGGTTAAAAGCATACAATTCTGTTCACGAGACATAATACGCTTTAACCAAAGTTTTATAAAACCTAATCATTAACATAGTTAGCAAGAAATTATAAAATTAACTTCAGAAACTTGTTGAAGAATCTAGAACTATTAACATTTCCTAGACCAATAAAATTTCTCACTATTATTAAAGGCGATGAATAAAGTAGAGGCACTTTCAACTTTCTCAAACTATCAAAGATTAATTTCTTGGCTATGATTGACGACCGAATTTACTTACTTGAGTTATTATATAACTTATTACAGACAACAAAAACAAGGCATTTAAGTTAATAGGCTCGCTCATTTCAGCTCATTTCCGGTATCGCTGCTTAGTAAGCGGAAAATGGAAATGTCCGATGGGAAAATATGATAGTGCTATCGAGTTTTGCCTCATTTCCACTTAATTTTCGTATGTGGTAATATGTTATCTGCTTGATGTGTTGTGCTGGCAATACGGTGTTACCAACAAAGAAAAATGTTTTGTTACTTGCCTAAGAATAAGACCTGAATGCAGGTAATACAGGGAATAAAACATACTTAGAACTTAAACAAACTTTGTACTTTTTAGGTACCTAATTTTACTTGGCACTGGCTCAATCAAAATCAAAATATTTTATTTCACATAAACCTACATGGGCACATAAGAAACGTCAGAAAAAATAAATGTGCAAACCACACGAAGCCATAACAAAAAAAAAAGGATGGTGGGAAGGTGACATGACTTCTGCATATCCTTTCTACTGGAAGGATAAAATTGCTACCTTTGTCAGTGTTATTTTGATTCTACATAATGACCAACCAATGCTAGCTCACTGCAGTTAGATACTGCCGACCTTCTTTCTATAATCTGAGCTGCCGACATCTTCAAGCGATCTTGAATCGGATAACTGTTAATTTGACTCATATTTGTATCGAATAAATGTGAATTTAACAATAATTCTAAGCAGTTTGTTTCGATTTAGAACTTGAAGGCTGGAATCGATTTAATTTAGTGTAGCAACTATGGCACCTGCAGTTTAATCATTACAGCCTGTTTAAAAACCCATGCCTTATTCGGGGAAGTTAACTGTAAATTAACAACTAAGTATGAACTTTGGAACGATTTCGATATTTTGTTATCTGTCAAACCATTTTAACTGACGCTGTTATCCCACGGGGGTAAGCAGAAAATACAGAACGCCGAGTAGGTAGTTGTCGAGTGGTGTCGTGTTTGTGTGTTGTGCATTCAAATGCTTTTAGCTAAAGCTAATAGTCTTAAAATTATGAAAGTACTATTACTACTTACTACAGTGAAACCTGCAAATTTGTCTCACTTATAGAGGTATTCCACTTACCCAGTGCCTCAGATATCCAGGTATACCTAAATAAATATCTATCTCATTTACACAGGGTTCCATTAATAGAGGTCGGAATACAGGGAGTCTCCTCCGAAGCGCTAAACCGAAGTATTGGCCGAATGTTCGGTCGTTTCTTTACTAGGCTAACTATCGCTGAATACTGCGAAAAAAAAAAAGACAGTCGAAGAGATAAGCCAAAGTCAAAACTATGACTTGAAGTCGGGTATGGATTCGAAGTCCAAAAATGAAACTGTGGAAGTTATAAAACGGCCGAACATTCGGCCGATACGTCGGTTTAGCGCTTCGGAGTAGACCCTCAGGTTACCATAGTAGATAGGACCAAATTTGAAATTGCGAAAAAAAAATCAGCTGTTCCATACATTTTGACGAGATAAGCGAACATAAATGTAGGGAACAGGTGATTTTTTTTTCGCGATTTAAGGTTTAGTCCCATAGTAAAAGTTGTTCATAATGATGGGTACAATGACCCCTTAGGAGATTTCGTGTACATCATAAATACAATACAATACATATAGATGGAGCTAAAGAAGTTTTACTTCAGTCGTGTGGTCTAAAGCACACTCGTATTTTTTCTTTCTTTTCTTTATTTCTTTTAGCTTTACTAAATCTAGACTCAAATCTATCTAAGTAAAAATCCCTAGATGTTTGGATACGGGTTACTATAAAAAATACCCCAATCGCTATAGGTGTGCATGTAATATTTGAAGAGTTCCCTCGATTTCTCCAGGATCCCATCATCAGATCCTGACCTGATGACAATGGGACCACCTATGAAGTATAGATACCCTTTGAAACAAACAAAAGTATTTTCCAAATCGGTCCAGCCGTCTTTGAGTAATCGGGGAAAATACAAAAAACATTCTGACGAACTGAGAACCTCCTCCTTTTTTGAAATCGGATCAAAATAGTTTTTCGTGGAAAAAGAATTAAGTTCGCGAAAATGTTCTTCCAGGAAAATATATTTAGTTTTCATAACAATCTTATTGGATTAGCTAAATGTAGTCTATGCACGTAGGGCACACCGCGGGGATACGAGAGTAACGAGATTTCTTGAAATCTGTGGTTTGGAAACTTCAACCCAGCCTCGTAGACATGGGGTGACGGGACTATTTCGTAGAAAAAAATTAAACTTCCATAAAGGTTATTTTTCAGTCCCAGTTAGGATTTGATAAATCAGGTAAATATTTATTTATTTAGCCTAGAATAGGTACAGTCAGCAATTGCGACTAAAAAATAAAAAACCTGCCAAGTGCATGTCGGACCGCGCACAATGAAGGGGTCCGTCGTCGATGGGATGAATTTATCCCAAAAACGAATGTAAGATTGTACTTAGTTAAAAAACATGTTCTCTCATACATCGATATACGTCACGATCAATTCTTTAACAGCAAATGTAAGTGGGTTTGGGTTGACTATTACTCGTTAACTTGTAAAGCCTACTTAGCTGTGATAGTTTTCCTTTTAATTTGGTTAATATACTACTGCCATGATTTCTTTCATATCTAAAAACAATCTGGCTGGCAGGGGTGGGGGACATTTGACTCTAACAAAAATTTGCACTTTAAAGGTTAATATTACGCAAACGGATCTCTGAATCGAAAACTTGTCTTGTCCCTTAGCCGTCTTTTACGACACCCACGGGAAGAAATAGGATGGTGCTATTCTTTACGTCCGGCATCACACGGAGCTGTATATTACATCATCATATGCCTAACCTTTTCCCAACTATGTTAGGGTCGGCTTCCAGTCTAACCGGATGCAGCTGAATACCAGTATTTTACATAGAGCGACTGCCTATCTGACCTCCACAACCCAGTTACTGGGTAACACGATATCCCTTGGTAAGACTGATTGTCAGACTTTTGGGCTTCTGACGACCCGTAAGAACTGTCAAAGATCTACAAATGACAGCCGGGACCAACAGCGTATCATGCTTTCCGAGGCACGGAGGGGTCTTGGTATGAAAAGATGTTCACCCATCCACGAACCAACCGCGGCAAGCGTAGCTTAACCTGTACCCTAATTGGAACCCTGTAGGAATCGGAATGATTTTGAAGTATATTCCTAATCCACTGCTTCATATGTTAGAAAAATTTGTCTGCTCAGCAATGTGATTAACGCAATGAATGTTGTCGAACTGTCAAATTGTAACCGATTCCTAATAGTGTGTTACGCAATTAGCCCGCAGATCGATCGACCCGTGCGGCAGTTATTATTTAGCCACAAGCTCCTCTACAACAAACAACAACAACTGTATATTACATGTCAACAGTTAATTGGGTAGATCGTTTAATATTATGCGATCCATTAAAAACTACGTACCACCATATTTCTAACCACCAGCCACTAATCAAACACTACCAAGTTCAATTAACCCCTATTTTTGTCGCAATAAGATTCAAAATTACTTGCATCGATTTGTCCCACATTCACAAAAGAGTCGTGTTAAAACAATCCGTGCGAATCAACTTGAGAACAATAAGAGTTTTCACTACCATCGAAAAGTATCGAACAAGTAGATATTGTTTGAGATTTTGTCTTTTGTTGATAGGTACCGTTTCCGCTTCTTGGACATCACTTTCTCAAAGACAAGACATTTATTCTTCATTCGGAAATATGGTAGGTACAAAGTTGGTTATAAAGTTATGTTCAGACACATCCACCGCTACAAGCGGCATACGATTATTAAATATTGCACATAGGTGTGCAATATTTAATATTCGTATGCCCAACTTATAAACTACTTTTACTCTATTTTACAATCTCTATAGACATAAAGATAAACTCTTTAATTAAACATTTTTTATTAAACAATATAAAAAAAACAACAACAACAATTTGTATTATAAAAACTAAATAAATCTAATATTTATTACTCTTTTATTCAAGGAATTCTTTTACTGTGTAAATATTATTTTGGAGAAGCCGTGTTTTTAGACTTTTTTTGTAGAAATTAAATGGTAGTTCTCTTATTCGTTTTGGAATATGGTTGTAATTTTTTATGGAGTTATGGTATTCCTTGTCAAAGTTCGTTTTATCATTATTGTCGCAGAGCAGAAGTATGTTAAAGATACCTATAAATATGTCTAGGTACAGTCAAAGCTGTAAACTCGTCGAAAAAAATTGCGTTCAAGTGCTGTACCCCAAGTGTAAGTTTGCAAGAGAGTAAACGTAACTATTTCGTTTGCGGTAAAATTTGACCGATAGATCATAATGCTAAGTCTATAAGGGTGAGAATAAAAATCTTAACGCAAACGCGCAAGTTAAGTTTACTCTCTTGCAAACTTACTATTAGGCTACACGTAAACTTAGAGAGTAAATGTAACTAGCGCGTTTGCGTTAAGATTTTTATTCTCACCCATACAGTCTTAGCATTATTTACGTAGTAACTATTTAGTAATCTGTGGCATTATGATCTATCGGTCAAATTTTAACGTAAACGAAATAGTTACGTTTACTCTCTTGCAAACTTACACTTGGGGTACAGGCCGCAAAATGTACACACACTTGAGTATAACACTGACAGCACAATGACGTGGAGCGAGTGTAAGACGTAGCTGTCACGCACACCAGCCTATCAAAGTTGGCCTGTTCGTTTTCTTTTGCAGCACGACACTCTATTTAAGACTCCTACAGACAGGCGCGACACGACAGTACGACGCGATTTTAGTAGAACAGTTTCCATGATGTTTTCATACAAATTGTAATACTAGAGTCGCGTCGCGCCTGTCTACGGGAGCCTTTAGACATATAAATAATCAAAGGTATTTATTTAGGTAGTGTTTGCCGCAGTGCATTGTCTACTTTTGCAACTCATCATCGATTCACTGCACCTATTATTTCCAACGACCCTGAAGTCTTAATAAATATGAGCTTCCATTCATCGATTGAGCATCAGCGGCCAGCCCTTTTTTTATTAATCTTTAAAGTGGCAAATCAAGGTAAAGCGTGAACACATGTAATAATACGGTCGGACCACAAACCCCAATGCTTTCATATCTACCATAGTATGGCATTTGGGTCATGGTCACTAACCTGACCTAGGTCTGACCTGACCAACCCTGCCTCACCACAAACCAGCTGACAGCTACTCATGCATAATATCAGAACTCATTTAAAACAAAACTTTTTTAATCTACCTTAATAAAGAAATTATGAAATGTTCCTGATTTCGATTTCATCAATAGTTAATCGATCCAACCTTGAAAACAATAAATTGAATCGGGAAATCGATTCCCACGATTATAACCTTCGATTATACCTACACCCTTTATGTACCATGTTATTCGATATAAGTGAATTATGAAGAATAAATGGGTAATAAGTTAATTTTGAACTTCTATTTCATAGCACGCGAGTAGAAAACTCATAACTAAAATTCTTTGATTTTGTTTGTGGCGAACGGGCGCGCTCTGTGGAACGAAATACCTAGTTAGATTTTCCAGATTTTCCAACTCGCAGTGCTCTATTTCCTAACATAGGTTTGTAAAACTGAATAATAGTTGACTTAAATATCGTGTGACATAACTAAATCCCACATAATTCTTCAGCAGCATTAATACTTAGTTGATAGGTACCTACTTGATACACATCACTGTTTCGTAAGAAATCTCATCTCTAATGCTTCACTTTGTCTTGTGTTTCTGCAAAACAACAACAACTTAACTAATAAATCTGTGGACACTCTTGGACATAGTTTACGGGAAAATAACATAGTAGGGGGAAATAAACCTATCTCCTGAACGTTAATCTAAATAAGTAACACGGAAGCCATACGAGTACTCATGCCACAAAAGTACCTATCGAATAAACAATCTTTATGGCACAGTGCCGTGCAACTTCACTGCCACTGGTAACTGAAAATCAATGCCCTATATTCATGATACAATCAAACAGTAATTAAAGACAATAGCGGAATTATCACGATATCAGATTACAAAAACGTTTGATGTGCCAGTTACGGTATTATCAGAATCTGTTCGACGTAGGAAGGCCGCATGCCGCACGCCTTCGTACCTGGCACGTTTTGATATCTTGGCTACTTGCTATATACGTATACAATATATACCACCTACTCACCTATATTTTATAGCGCTAAACGGGTCATAGTTTCGTGTTCAAAGCTCGTTTGTTAGGATTCGCTAACAGCTGTTTTTCTTTGATACCACTCAGGTACTGGGGAAGTTTTAATAAACACTTTTAAAGTTTCTGCTCAGGCACCGGTTTAAGGCTCGTACAGACTCGCGCGATATCGCGGGCGCGACAGGCACCGACAAAGAAATTGTGCTACTAGTGTCGCGTAGCGCCCGCGATATCGCACTAGTCTGTATGAGCTTTTAAAGGTGCAATCAATTTGACAATCAATTTGACTGGTAGGTACCGCTTTTATTAGTAGACTAGAATAAATAAATAATTATTTATTGACATAATAGGTTACAGAAACTTGTTTGAAGCCTCTGACTCCTGAACTAGGTGTACCTGTATGTCAGGAGTCAGGAATGAATGATACTGGTTAGAAAATAATCTGCAAATGTAGGATGAATAACTTGATTGCTAGGTAGGTTAAAAATGCATTTTGCATTGGGAGAAATTGACCCAGTTCGCTTCATCGTAATAACTTCTGCTACCTATAGGTACTTAGGAAAACATCGTGAGCAAAACGACATGACCCAAAACTAAAATTTTGAGTAGTAGTCTTCATAACAACGACTATTGACTTCGACCAACCTCAGGGCCCGAGAGGGTGATTACGGCCCACTCGCTCGCACAGAGAGGCTTGTTTAGTTGTGTCCCAGCACCCAGCAGTGACTGCTATGCTAAACAGCAGCTTCAGCAGGCTGATAATGTTTGACCACGGACATTATTTAAAGTTTTTCCCTGATTTTTTTTTCTTCAAAGAGCAAAATTACTAAAGGACTGAATTAAAGATGACTTCTAATGACACACCAACCACAATGACATGATAACTGCCACAATGACATGATAAGTGAAACAACACAACCGCGGAATCATCTGAATGCGGAAAACAGAAATAAACAAAGCTAACCGTGTGATAATATAAAGTTGCATGATTCCGTTGCGTCACAATCAATGGTCGAAACACCGAACACCTAGGCAATATTTCCAAAACACGGAGTTAATGTAAGCGGCTATGATGATATAAGTGGACGTAGTAAGGCGTGAGAAAGCCCAACGGCTTGTGGTTTTTCCGCCTCATCGGTATTATGTTCGCCAAACAATGGAATTCTCCGTAGTTATTCTACTTACGATGGTGGGTTTTGGGGACGCATTCAGCACGCAGCGATGTCTTTTCTATGGAAAAAGATGTAAGTAACATGTTTTAATATTTTTTAAACTGGACAATCAAATTCATAACAGGGCTCAATCAGTTAACCTTTCACCTTTTGAGTCCGCTCAGACCATAGATCGCGCATAAGCGGCAAAATGCTCGAACGAATGAAAATATGCGCGAACGTATACTTACGCTATTTTGAATCTCATTTTATCTATGAAAAATTGCTGGATCATTGAAAACATCAAATAATGATAGATATTAGCTTATTACCTAATACATATTACAGCACGCTACATGTAAAGGTAATGAACGTAAAGTCATCTACGAAAATGGCGTCCCGCGGGGCAATATATTCGGCCCCGGCAACATTGTGATCAATCCATAATATACGGTAGGTATAGTAAGTACCTATAAAGGATCAATCAATCTGACTAGCCTTTTCTCAACATGTTGGGGTCAGCTTCCAGTCTAACCGGATGCAGCTGAATACCAGTATTTTACATGGAACGATGGCCTATCTGACCTCCACAACCCAGTAACTGGGCAATACGATACCCAATGGTAAGACTGGTTGTCAGACTTTCGGGCTTCTGAGGGCCCTTAACGACTGTCAAAGATCCACGAATGACAGCCGGGACCAACGGCTTAACGTAAGCACGGAGGAGTCTCGGAAGTCTCGGGAGTTTGGTATTCGGTGATAATGTAATTATGAAGAGGCATGGTACAGTCGGTGACCAGCATTACCCAACCCCCTCTTACAAAGAAGAATAATGGAAGAAGGGTCAGGTAATGCTGGTCACCGACAGTACCAGAACTAGCAAGGTTTAGATAGTACCTACTACTAAAATATTCTTCTGTCATTTCAGGCGTAGACCATTGTCCGCGTAACATGCATGCTTACCACACGCGGTGCGATGGCGATACGATGTCTCAACGTACTTGTAGCAGCCCGGAAACATACGTTTTAGGTACTTATAATTACTATATTACGTTGGTGGTTTTTTTTTGTTGACCTCTATTTAAATAACTAATATTTAAATAGAGGTCAACAAAAAAATACCACGTGACGAGAGATCTGTCGAGTAACCGACTAAACGTAATACCTGTCACTTCAGTTGTCATGCTACGTCACAGTTGTACTCTTCAATTTAGAAACGTTATAATTCGTCTTTTATTGGGCTCTTTACAACACATTACAAAATATATAAATCTAGCTAAATAATTGTGCTCAAGCAGTTACATCTACAAATAGTAGTTTAAGAATAAATTATAAAGTATATCATACATTAATACAAGAGGAAACTATCGTAAAAAAAAAAAAAATTGTATAAAAGTTGGCTGTCATCCTGAATTTTGACAGTTAATTATATCGACACGGTCCCAATTCCGAAAAACAATAGTTCGACTACTCATTGCTTCGACAAAACATATATTCGACTATCATTAGTCCGACAGAATATGGTTCGACAACACACAGCTTCGAAAACACTACTTCGACAGAACCCTTCTTCGATATGCACTTGTTTGGCGGATCTCTATTTCGACGGAACATACATTCGACATAAAACTGAGAGAGAGTACGTCAGTGCGTCGCCAAACTAATAACAATGAGCGATTAATGACGCCACTAGTCGAGCAACAAATCCGTGATTTGTTTTTGTTTGACGGCCGGGCCGTCTCATTATGCACACATGCGTACAAATACATTCAAAGTTTTGAATTTTGGAGGGACGTGCCGTATTAATTAATCTCTACCCACCTTACATCATTACAGGCTACACATGCGGTTGGTCTCGTTGCGACTGCAACGGCGATTTGACACTGGACGAAGACCTCGGTCATTGCGTTGATTACATCAATTGCCCTGCACAATTGCCAAAGAAGTACAGCAGACGAAAAAGGAGAAGGAAGGGATTCCGTGTGAACAAAGTTAAACCTTCAGATTTGAGGCCAGATCCGGAGCTTGATCACATAAGAACAGAAAAACGAGGCTAACTTTTTCTTAACTCTAAATCTGTTATATTTTTATTAATATACCGTAGGTAGTAATGGGTTGTTATTAAAAAAACACGTGCAGTTTTTTGTTTGATTTATTTGGATGCTCAAAATTGCAAATTGACCAAACTTTTGATTGTTACCAACTGAACTTACTGGACATTCATATTGATCCACTCGGCTGTGGACCCAAACGTTTAGTGGTAGATATCACCGACAGCCTGCTGTAGGTCAATGCTTTCTATTCGGAAAATTATAAAACAACGACAAAAAAAAAACTTAGCGACTGATGATGAGATACTGTTTTAATAACTTAAGTTTAACTAAATGTGGGTTGTGATTAATCCATTTCAGATATTAAAATTCTAGCCGTTCGACTAAATGACTAAGTGAGCGACTAGAAATACAGAGAGGGTGCTGATATTGAATCATTTGGGTTAGGTTAGGTTAGAACAGTGACCATTAACGCGCGAAGGCGAGCGAGCGAAGCGAGCGTGCCGCAGCAGCGGCCGCCGAGCGCCAGATTTCCCTCTATTCTTGGTGAATCATTTGGGTTAGATGAGGTTGTGAATATGAAAATTAGGTCAACTGAACGTTATAAATATAAATAAAAGCTTCTCATTTTGTATTTTAAGTAACTCAAATTAATGTTTGTAAGTCGCTGTACTGTTGATTTCTCGTCACTCGCAGTCAGTCGCTCACTTAGTAATACTATAACGTAAATTAATTATTTTTGTCACTTAAAACTTTAATTTACAGTCACTCGTTTAAATACTACCCTTTCTATTCTATCACCCCAACTCTATTACCTATAGCGAGAATGGAGTAGGTAACAATAAACTTACGGCGGTAATTTAACATTACGTCTCTGGGAACATTTAAATTCAACCCCCAATCATACTAATTATTCCTTGCTCAGAACAAGCGATTCGTAATTTCACTATCGATGTTGGTGGCACATTAGAGTCTTTTGAAATATAAATGTCAAATCTTTTAAATAGAGAAGGATTTAGAGCAATTCTGTAGGCTAAATTAAAATGAGCAGCTCTTTGCTGAATTGTCAAAATTACAGCAGCTTAGAGGCGGCTTCGATGAGCTGCACACGCGACTTTCGTGACATTTTGAAAAGCTAATGGGTCAGAGACCAAAGAAAGACCTTATCACCTGTTCCTTAAGTCATAGGCACCTATTACTCAAATGAGCAGTTTTTTGCTGAATTGACAAAATTACAGTAGCTTAGAGGCACTTCGAAGAGCTGCACACGCGACTTTCGTGACATTTTGAAAAGCTAATGTGGCTGAGACCAAAGAAAGACCTTATCACCTCTTCCTTAAGTCATTGGCACCTATTACTCAAGGTCTTGACTACGGCCAAAAAGTGGTCCCCCATGGGTCATTGTTTCGATCACCGGCATCCTGAAATGGCCTCGTTATATTTTCCACCCACTTTTCCAGTTACAATAAGTTTTTCTAGATTATTTAACTTTTAGAGTTTACAAAAATAATTTCTGCATTGTACACCAAACCAAGCCAATCAACAACCATTCAACTTGCGGACGACGGCAAAACAAAACAATAGTAAGTCTGTGTTCATTTTCTTTGAAGACTGTCAGTGGTGTAGACGCAATGCAACATATTCTGGTCATTCTGTGCTTCTTGCATGTCATAGAGACTATATACTATGGCAAAGTTGGGATAAGTGGCTGCTTGTCGTTCAACGGGACTTGTAAGTAGAACCATTTGATTTTGTTTTAATTTTTTCTCACTAATTTGGGCTTAGCCTGAGGACCGGGACTGAAGACTAGGGCTTAGCGTAGAAATAAACTGCGTATCTAATTAGTTGAGCAGTTCGTTGGAACCCCACGTCTGCACTGCTAGGTAATTTTCTAAATGTTTATTTCAACTATGCTTAGATGATCGACAATTTACAAAAAACCTACCTTGACTTCCACTGAATAGCAATGCTCACCCATTTATTAATAACTTTATTTAGTTAAAAACTAAATTGACCATAAGCGGCTTTTACTAGGCAAATCGAGTTGTAGAAAAAAATCTACTATGTAGAGCATGTATGGGCAACAACCGGCCCAGCTACTATCCGGCCAGTGAGATATTTTGAAAAAACCTAATTTAAAAAAATATTACATTAGGTACGGTACTTATACACTCGGGAGTGACAGTGAGGCGGCAAACATCAAATCCTTTGATGTTTGCCGCCTCACTGTCACTCCCGAGATAGAACGAAAGAACACAACTTGATAATGTTGTGAAAGCTAGTTTTATAGTTAGCTCAAAATTGGCAAAGGCATTAAAACCATTTGCCGAAAGAGAATTTATCAAGGAGTGTATGTTAGAAGTTTGCAGTATTTTGTGTCCTGAAAAGAAAAATGAATTTGAAAAAAATAGTTTGTCAAGACGAACTGTTGTTCGACGTATAGAAATGATGGCTAATGACATAAAAATAACATTGACTGACCGTATAGCTGGTTTTGAATCATTTTCCATAGCATTAGACGAGAGCACCGATTTTTCTGACACAGCTCAACTGGCTATATTTATTCGAGGTGTTGATAAGGAGTTCACTGTTACTGAGGAATTGCTTGCTTTACAGCCGCTTAAAGGAACCACTACAGGAGAGGATATTTTTATTGAAGTTCAAAAGGTATTCACAAGTTTTGGCTTGCCATGGTTAAAATTAATTGGAGTATGCACTGCACTGATGGTGCACCTTCTATGGTCGGCTTACGTAAAGGTTTCATCGGAATTTTGAATGAAAAAGCAACAGAATTAAATGTGCAAAAAGATGATTTGATAGTCCTTCATTGCATTATCCACCAACAGAACTTGTGTTCTAAGTCCATTCGACTCCAGAATGTTATGAATGTGGTAGTAAAAACCATCAACTTTATTCGATCCCGAGGGCTTAACCATCGTCAGTTCAAGGCGTTTTTGGATGAAATATCAGCTGAATATAACGACGTAACATATTATTGTGAATTCAGATGGCTGAGCAAAGGAAAAATGTTGAAACGGTTTTACGAGCTTAGAAATGAGATAGCAGAATTTATGAAAATAAAAGATAAACCACTATCTGAATTAAGTGACCCAAAATGGATATGTGACTTAGTATTTCTGGTCGATCTTACAGGTTATTTGAATGATTTAAATTTGAAACTTCAAAAACAAGGACAGTTAGTAAATGATTTGTACATCCATTTGAAAGCGTTTCAGATCAAACTACGCTTGTGGGAGTTACAGATGCTGTCTGGTAATAGTTACCATTTCAACACGCTCTCTGCGTATGAAAATATTGCTTATGCTCAATATGCTGAAGAACTCAAGTTACTGTCGGAACAATTTTCGAACAGATTTAGCGACTTCAAAAATATGGAAGACTGTTTCAGTTTATTTGCTACTCCCACAAAATGTAATGTACAAATTGCTCCAATACACTTACAAATGGAGTTAATCGAGATTCAAGACAACTCACTCCTAAAATCCAAATTTGAAGTCGTAGAGTTGTGCGATTTCTACAAAGAAATACCTAGAAGAAGACAATTTTCCGCAGCTTAAAAAATTCGCAAGAAGATTGATTTGTGCGTTTGGCAGTACTTTTAAATGCGAACAGTTCTTTTCATTGATGAAAGTTAATAAATCAACACATCGTACAAGACTGACTGACGATAATTTGGAAAATTCTTTACGTCTTTGTATCAGTGGAATTAATCCAAATATCGATAGATTAGTTTCCCAAATTCAAGCTCAAGTGTCTCATTAATTTCGGTGTATTTAACTTTCGTAGTTTGTAACAATTGCAAACGATTTCATTATTTTTTTAATTTCATTTTGTTATTTTAATAAATTGTAGGTACTATAATAACATTGTCGTATTATTTCATGTCTAATATCTATCGCAAAAAATATTATCACTACTTTAAAATGCACTAAGTTAAACGCGGCCCGCGAACGTATTTGCACGCTAAAGTTTGGCCCTCAACATGTCAAAGGTTGCCCATACCTGATGTAGAGCATCGTGTCTGTCACTCATACCTGTGTGAGACTTTTTCTAACGCTCGGTGTGCCTTGAGGCTCGTGCAGACTGGCGCGACAAGCAGTGCGATACTTTCCATGAAGTTTTCATGGAAATTGCGCGACTAGGGTCGCGTCG
This sequence comes from Tiliacea citrago, assembly GCA_963921375.1. Classification (NCBI taxonomy): domain Eukaryota; kingdom Metazoa; phylum Arthropoda; class Insecta; order Lepidoptera; family Noctuidae; genus Tiliacea; species Tiliacea citrago. The sequence continues at coordinate 20,101,192 of OY992797.1, read as the reverse complement.
CGCCCGTCTGAGAGAGCCGTTACAGCCAGTCAGCCAGTTAAAATATCAATTTTTTTTTTTTTCTTTTTGGCTTCGCACGGTTTGTGCATTTAGCCAGTGTCATGTAAAATTAGGTAACATGTACAAAGTTATTTAAATAATTATGAAATGAACTCCACTCAATGCATGATAAAGATGATTGATGATATCCCGCCCCGCTCCCCTTGAGTTTAAGTAAAGACGCGGCACTTTACTGAAACCTCGCGCGGACTTCTTGAGAGAACTTAAAGTGATGTTGCACTGTTTTGTTTCATTTGCCTACATTAATGCAGGTTCACGAACACGTAATGGTTGATAATCCACCACTATTACACATTAATATTCGGCTAAACACAAATTTTTGAAAATAAAACAAAACTGCTAACATGACGCTTCACTTTCCCGCCAAGAAGTCGACAATATAATTGATCGCATTTTTTTTGACATTGACGTTCATTTTGACAGCTCAGCCACGTTCATTGCGTTACCGTCGTTGAACAGACGAATTTATTAAACTTATGAAGTATTGGACTAGAAATATATCCTTCAAAACTCTCGGATTGTAATTGGAACTGGGTGCATTAAACTTATGAAGTATTGGACTAGAAATATATCCTTCAAAACTCTCGGATTGTAATTGGAACTGGGTGCGGGTTCTTTATCATTCCACCTTCCTTATGAACAGTATCCTATTCACTAATACCTTTATTTTTTATACAATACAGGTGTCGACAAATGTCCAGATTCTATGCACCGAGTTAACAGCGAATGTCGGTCGACTCCGTCGCAACGCACTTGCGACGAACCAGTCGCAGTATCCATGGGCATCATCTGCGACTGGTCGCGGTGCGATTGCGACTTTCCCCTCGTACTACACCTTTCGTCGGGGTATTGCTTCTTGTATGAAGATTGTCCGTGATCGAATCCGGGAATTTCATTCGTTATTGGAATGGAAAATTAGAAGTTAGGAATTGATGCGGTATGAGAAATAAATTGTAATTTTTGGCAGATTGATTTTTTTTATTTACCTACCCTTTGATGTTACGAGTTTATGGAAAAGTATTCCCTTGTGGATATTGTTGACGAATATAAACCTTGTCTGAAATTAAAAATTGAAACCCCAGAATGGTTCAGAATCACACTAATATTATAAAGGCGAGTTTGTGTGTCTGTGTGTGTTTGTTACTTCTTCACGCTCAAACGGCTGGACCAATTTTGATAAAATTTTGTATGGAGGCAGCTGACACCCTGGATTAAGACATAGGCTACTTTTTATCCCAAAATTCCCACGGGATCGAGAATTACGCGGGTGAAAGCGCGGGGCGCAGCTAGTTACCTAATAATCCTCCTGACAGGCCTGGTAAATGACAGGTTTTATCAGAGGCGAAGAATAAATTTCTTCGCCTCTGATAAAGCATGCAGGTTATGATTATAAAGGATTGGTGATTGTAATAAGAAAACATGTATAATCTATGTGTTCCTGTTCCTCGATCTCGCCACAGAGTAAAAGGACAGAGGGTATGCTTCATACAACCGCGCTATGATAGGAATAGCATGCGGCGCGTGTGTGCGGGCAACTGGCGGCTTCGTCGCGTACGAAGAAAAGCCGGTTCATATCGGCTCAGCCAGTTGCCTCGCTCAGGCATTTGTAGTTATTACAAATGTAGTAAGCAGTGTACCTATCATAGCGCGGTTGTATGAAGCCCTCTGTCCGTTTATACTCTGTGATCTTACGTTGAAGATGAACCAATTTTCAATCATAAGTATTTATCATTACTAAAGGGACCCGTACTAATGGTAAGTATTCTCAAAAGACGCTCACTCTCATGACTGCGTTTCATTTCAGGTACACAGGCCACTGTCCCATGCTAAAGTTCCGCTTCGGAAAATGCTACGGGGACAACACAAGGCAAATACTTAAAGAAATACGCTCTAAAGGACTGTTCAAGTAAGTAATATTTGTATACACTTCCTGGGAAATTTTATTGGAAGAAGAATATTTATAAGAATCAATAGAATGGTTTTTTTTTTACAAGCCAGAAAGTTTCGATTTTGATACCTATTTAATTTTATAAGAGAAGCAAGAATTTTATATTTGACTATTTGGAAGAAAGCAAAGAGAAACGCTGGTATAGCGTAATACGCGTCAAACTTAATACCCCACCCCTCACCCCCACTGACACCAAAAAAATGTAGATATAATCAAATACAGAACAGAAAATGTAGAACAGAACTGATGCGGGGGAATGAGGAAAATGGCGTGAAAAAAGTTTTTGAGTATTAATGTGGATGGGCTTATAAGCGTAGGGGAAGAGACCAAAGAAAAGATCGGTGGATTGTGTGAACGATGATATCGCTAGAAAAGGGATGACTAAGCCCACGTTCGCACGGACGTAAAAATATTACCGCGCCGGATATGATCGCGCACTAGATTTTAGACTGTCGGCGTTGAGCCGAAAAAGGATCGCCGCGGGGAAAAATCGCTCGTGCGTACTAGGGCTATAATAGAGTACGAAAGAAGGACATGACAGGACATACTGCGCCAACCCCAAATAAATTGGAATAGGGGGACAAGATAATGATGAATCAAGTACAACGTTTGAATTGAAACATCATTACATTTGAAGATGTAAACATTTTGGTGCAAGACTTCAAGTATTCCAAATATTTAATATATCAAAATAACAAAATAATATTTCTCCACGGAAGCAAATATAATGGAAAATCCCAAGATTGTATTTCGATTACTTAATTCAAAGAGCTTTACTTAAAAGGCTACACTTCCCACTCCCTTCATAATCCCCTAAAACAACGAGTAAAAATAAACCCGACCTTTGAACCAGTGATTTGACCTTTGAAATGGGAATTTCATCAAAATTCACGTTTGGGTCAACGTGAATTTTGATGAAAATCTTCTTAAGCCGCGTTGACACAATCAAAGTACGCTTGGGCCAATTAGATTTGACTACTACTTGGACGTTTTTTTGATCGTGGCAACACTGATCAAAGCGCACTTGGATGTCTGGCATAGACTATAGGCGTCCAATCAAAGTGGACTAGGAACGCGTTCAACTTTTCAAAAGTTGCTTTGTCAAATCTAATTTTGTTCAAGCGTACTTTGTGTCAACGCGGTATTAGCGAGTCATAGAAAGCACGGAAACACCTCTGCGGAAACATCAATTTCGTAACCCTACGGCTACATTGTCGCGATAACGCGAACTCCACTTCGCGCGCTTTTTCTCGCACACCGGTCGACGCGTGACATCTCGCTGTACAAAAGAGAGCGCGCGACAGTGTAGCCGTAGCATTACAAATTTACAAACCTAGCGTGTCACCGTTACAGAAGTTTTGTGCTCAAAGCACTTTCATTTTCACAATTTTATTATTACCGCCGCGCGCGCCGTCTAGATGACATGCGCGCGGCGCGGTGTTTCCGTGCTCTGAGTGTGTCAATGACAATCTTGTCAGCCTCACAACTTTTTTATGAGCTTTGTTTAGACGTTGTTACAAGTGCCATGGTTGCTGGCTAACTGGGTACTTAAATGTCAGCCATGTGTGTTTGTCATTGGAAACAATTTTAGGGGCAGACGACTACCCTCTTTCTAATGTGAACTAAACTCTTCTTTCTAATGCCCCTTTTCACTAACACTAGAAACACCTAAATGTAAAGCTTAAATATTATTGCACGATAACAGTTCGCTTTTGTTTATGGTTTGCCTAGTGTTAATGAAAACGGGCATCCTAAATCTTTTAGTGAAGAATATTTAAATAAGAATCAATAGAAAGTTTTTTTTTACAAGCCAGAAAGTTTCGATTTTGATACCTATTTAATTTTATAAGAGAAGCAAGAATTTTAAATTTGACAATTTGGAAGAAAGCAAAGAGAAACGCTGGTATAGCGTAATACGCGTCAAACTTAATACCCCACCCCTCACCCCCGCTGACACCAAAAAAATGTAGATATAATCAAACACAGAACAGAAAATGTAGAACAGAACTGATAACTGACTTAGAAGCTGACTTTCACAATAAAAGTTTCAATCGGTTAAAAATTAGCAGAACCAGGATATATCAGTAGAACAACTAACTATGTATTTCGTATTTTCCAGCAAGCCACTAGAATACCGTCCCCGAGACAACTACGAGCTAAACAACCACCCGCGCTACGAGAAGCCCCAGCGAGACGTATACGACGGCATCAGGAACAAGCCCACCGCGCACATGACCGGATACACCGGATACGTTCCCGGGATGAACTTTAGGTACATTGTACAACACGAGGAACTCACTAGGAGGCCAGAAAGAATCTTGAGACACTTGTGTGTAACCCGACTGCATAAAAATCATTGAAAAGTACCTAATCATCATCATTTCAGCCGAAAGGCGTCCACTGCTGGACATAGGCCTCCCCCAAGCACCGCCACCTCGACCGGTTCTGTGCTTCCCGCATCCAGCGGATACCTGCGGCCTTCACAAGGTCATCGGACCACCTTGTAGGGGGCCTTCCAACGCTACGTCTTCCGGTACGCGGTCGCCACTCCAGAACCTTTCGGCCCCATCGGCCATCTGTTCTACGAGCAATGTGCCCTGCCCACTGCCTCTTAAGTTTGGCAATTCTTCGGATTATGTCGGTCACCTTGGTTAGCCTGCGGATCTCTTCATTTCTGATTCGACCACGTAGGGAAACTCCAAGCATAGTCCTCTCTATTGCCCTTTGGGTGGCTTTTAGCCTTCTGATAAGGTCCATTGTGAGCGACCACGTTTCAGTCATGGTCATCACTGGCAACACGCACACTGTCAAAGACTTTCGTCTTGAGACACTGCGGTATGTATACTTAAAATAAAATTATGTAATAAATAAATGATGCTCATAAATCTTAACATGCAGTCGGGGGCTACCTACAAATTATGTAATTCGTAAATTGACTGGCCAAAAACATACGAGCCTCCGACAGCGTGGTAAATTAAAAAATCATGGTTCTGTTTTTGTTGTCGTGCAGTCAGGTAAAAAGAATTTGCATCGCGAAATATTCAGCAGCTGTGTCGCTACACTAGGGTTGCCAACTTTTTTATATCAAATATAGTATTTTTGAAGCCATTGCCTGTAAAAATCTATTAGATGACGAAAAAATAAAAAATATATAAGTAGTAGGTATGATTCAAAAACATTTTTATTTTTTACATGCATATTTTTTGCTACTATGGAACCTTTACTATCATGCTTTTTAGGGTTCCGTACCCAAAGAGTAAAACGGGAACCCTATTACTAAGGCCCCGCCGCACAGTGGGCCCATACTGAAAATTAGTGGACTTAGGCAACAAAGTTCCTATATCGATGCGAATTTTTTTTATATGACGTGTTATATTATTCCTGACAACTTTTATTCTTATAAAATTTCTTCTAAAGTTGATAGTTTGTCTTGAAAAAAATTAATTAGATTTTTTTGTATGGAGCGAATCACGTTTAATTTTTTTTCTTCAATTGTACTAATATGTTGAGTGTGTGGCGTGAGTATATGATAGCTAGGGTCATTCTCTATCCATGAAAAAAAAATCAGCGCCGGCCATCTGCGGCAGCGCGAGTAATCATTCGGTAAAAAAAAAATGATTTGGAAGAATTTTTTTGTCATTTAAAATAAATTCAAAGCATATTTTTTGTCTCATTTGGCTGTTTTCACCTTCTTTTTAGTTAAATAAATAGTTTTAATAGCGCATATGTACTTATAACTAGTAATTCTGGTAGAGATTTAGTTATTATTGCATGTTATCGGTAGCACCTGCATTGTGATTGATGACTCATTTGTTTGTGCACTCGGCTAAGCGCATAACTAATGAGTCATCGAAAAATGCTCGTCTCTGATTGGCTGAATAATTTTCACTCACTGTTATGTCCACTACTTGAGTAATTAACACTAACTATAAATATAAAGACATTCATTAAGTCCATCTAGTTTCGCTCTTGTCGCTTGTTTGTGAACACAGTGAAATACTTGTATTTTTATATTTACATTAGAACTATGGCTGGATTTTGTACCAACCTAGATCTTTTTGTGAAATTAAGAAGTGGCGGTGATCTGAAAAATCATATGTTTCTGTATGAAAGTATCATTTCTGTCTTGACTACCGAAGTTTCTGAAGAAGACAAGAACCGAATCAAGGAGTTCTGTCGACTTTTTTGTGTAAATTTAAATAAAAAGTGGATAGAGTCAAGTAGAAATCAAAAAACTTTTATGAATCGTGTAATTAATCGCAAGTGGTTGGAAAAAACATCAACTGGCCTGTTTGTGACAGTGTTGATCTGAGAAGTGTGATGGGCTTTTCGGACGCAGCCTTATCTAAGCTTGTGGATATAGATTGCCATGTTCCTACTCTTGCAGTATGTACTGCGGAAGCGGGAACATCTACAGAAAAGGAGCACAGAAAACCGTTCGAAGAGTTAAGTAATAAGCAAAAGAAAAGACGTTCTACTTCCATAGTAGAAGAAAATTCCGAGGAAGAGTTGCAGCACTGGTACATAACAAAATTGAAAGACAACGGCAAAACGAATCTGGCAAAAGTGGTCGAATACCTTTCCAGTAATCCAGATGCGCTATCCGAAGTAGAAGAGAGACTATTCAAAAAGCAGAGCTTAAGTACTGTCTCTGAAGATAAGTGTTTAGCTCTTCATCAGTTGCGCTCTCGAAATGGAAGTACTTAGCTCTTCGACAATTTCTGAAAGAAGAAAACTGTGCTGCCTTTCCATCTTATCCAAAGCTTGTAAATGCCAAGAAAAGATGTTACCCACCACAAGAGAGTATGGAGATTACCGAAAACGGAGCTCACATTAAATTGCAAGCGCTATTGGACCACACTGTGGAGAGGATATTACTTGATATAAATACTGTTGATAGGTCTCAAAATGAAGAACTCAAGTTGACCTGGAAATGGGGACTTGATGGTTCTTCGTCGCAGAGTAACTATAAACAGAAAACGTCAAACACAGCTACAGAGTTCGATGATTCATCAGTAGTCATGATAAGCATCGTCCCTCTTCGGCTAGCGTCTACTAGGCCATCATCTGGGAATGAAAATCTAGTTTGGGAGAACCCCACACCTTGCTAAACTCTGTACTGTCGACCAGTGAAGTTCACTTTCACTTCGGAGACAACTGACTTTATAAAGTCTGAAGAGTCTGAGATGAAAAAACAAATTGATGAACGAATATCTACACAGTGTGGAAATATTATTGTATCACATGAATTGCATATGACCATGATTGATGGAAAAGTGGCCAATATTATTGCTGGAGTACAATCATATGCAACGTGTCCCATTTGCTTGGCAAAACCGAGTGAGATGAATAATTTAGACGCTTTGACTTTTAAACCACTTCGTGAAGAAATTTACAAACAAGGAATTTCTTCACTGCATATGAAGATTCGGTGTATGGAATGTCTTCTCCATATATCTTATAATCTGGATTTTCAACGATGGACTGCTCGCGGCGAACATAAGGCTTTGAAACAAGCTAAAAAAAATACCACACAGCAAGAGTTTCGTGAGCAAACTGGAATGCTGATTGATATAGTCAAACAGGTATGTATTTAATTTTCGCTCTCTTTATGTTGTTTGTGAATTATATCTCTATGTATTGTATATTACAGTATTGTTTTCCCATTTTAGGGTTTTGGAACTACAAACGACGGGAATACAGCGAGGCGCTTTTTCCAAGATTACAAAAGATCTTCCAGAATAACGGGAATTGACGAAAATCTGATTTTCAGATTTTCCGTTATTCTACAAGCCATATCATCAGGCAAAAACATTGACTGTGAAAAATTTAGAAGATACTGTAGAGAAACAGCTGATGTGTACGTGCAACACTATTCGTGGTACTACATGCCAGTTAGTGTACATAAACTTCTAATGCACGGTGCAGACATCTGTAACCACTTTGGTGTTTTGCCAATCGGTAAGTAAAAAATAAATATAGTTTGATGTATTATTTGACTCGATTGCGTTTTGAAATTAAAATGTATGTACTTATTCGTTTTAGGTACCTTATCTGAAGAAGCTTCGGAAGCCCGTAATAAGGACTTCAGAAACGTCAGGGAGAGGCACACTCGGAAAACGGGGAGAATAGCAACAAACGAAGACATCCTCCATGGACTTCTAATAAGCTCTGATCCCCACATATCCTACATAAGGCCTTAAATAATGAAACAGGTTCATAATGAGTTGTTGCCTGAAGCAACTCAGTTGTTACAGACTACTGAGCCTCCCTGTGACAGTGAAATTATGGAGGAAGAAGAATGCCTCATAGCAGACTCCGAAAATTTGCCGGACCCACTAGCACTTCTGGAACAAGAAATAATGTGATCCGGCTCTAAATTATTCCCACAAAAGCCCATCAGGGTTAGGAATATGACAAACAGCCCTTTTCAGGGCTACAATTACTTCACAGTTTCATATTGATTATACGTACGATAACTTATACTATAATAATATACATACAGTTGATTATGTAGATAATTATCAACGACTTGCCCGTACAAATTTAAATTATTTCACCTATCATTAACAAAATTAGTATAACCTGAAACATTACGATATATTTATTCAACAATAGATAACGTGCAGTTAAAAAATAACACAGCCAATCAGAGACGAGCATTTTTCGATGACTCATTAGTTATGCGCGCACAAACAAATGAGTCATCAATCACAATGCAGAGCACCTGCATTGTGATTGATGACTCATTTGTACCGATAACATGCAATAATAACTAAATCTCTACCAGAATTACTAGTTCTAAGTACGTATGCGCTATTAAAACTATTTATTTAACTAAAAAGAAGGTGAAAACAGCCAAATGAGACAAAAAATATGCTTTGAATTTATTTTAAATGACAAAAAAATTCTTCCAAATTATTTTTTTTTTACCGAATGATTACTCGCGCTGCCGCAGATGGCCGGCGCTGATTTTTTTTTCGTGGATAGAGAATGACCCTAGCTATCATATACTCACGCCACACACTCAACATATTAGTACAATTGAAGAAAAAAAATTAAACGTGATTCGCTCCATACAAAAAAATCTAATTAATTTTTTTCAAGACAAACTATCAACTTTAGAAGAAATTTTATAAGAATAAAAGTTGTCAGGAATAATATAACACGTCATATAAAAAAAAATCGCATCGATATAGGAACTTTGTTGCCTAAGTCCACTAATTTTCAGTATGGGCCCACTGTGCGCCGTCTGCGCCGTCTGTCTGTCTGTCCGTCTGTCACTAGGCTGTATCTCATGAACCGTGATAGTTAGACAGTTGAAATTTTCACAGATGATGTATTTCTGTTGCCGCTATAACAACAAACACTAAAAACAGAATAAAATAAATATTTAAGGGGGCTCCCATACAACAAACGTATTTTTTTTGCTCGTTTTTGCTCGATATTGATAACGGCAACAGGTAGACGCTTGGAATATATAGTTATATATTCACTTTAAAAATAAATAATTAAATTAAAATAAAATAAATATTTAAGGGGGGCTCCCATACAACAAACGTGATTTTTTTGCCGTTTTTATAGATAATGGTACGGAACCCTTCGTGCGCGAGTCCGACTCGCACTTGGTCGGTTTTTTTTTTCAATGTCTCTTAACTATTTTTACACTCTAAATTAAGGTTGCAAAATACCATTAATTCAGCTTTTATGGGATTAATACTGGCCTTTTTGCGATTATCTCGCCATTTTGTAATGAAATAAAAATATACTAGTTTCGCCTACTATATTTTTTCTTTAGAAATATAGTATTTAGGCCTCTAATATAGCAGGATACTATATTACATAGTAGGGTTGGCAACCCTACGCTACACTAAGATACAATTGTAAGAAAGTAACAAATAATTCACAATCTGATTAGTCCGAAAGCTTTCATAGTTGCTTTTGATGGAAAAGAGCTGCCTACAAACACGCGTGCACGCATGTATCTCTTTCCATTTTGATAAATACAGTTATGAATATGAATATAATATTTGTTAAATTCGATAAAAAACCGAATATTCGATTCAACCGCTTTAAATACAATAAAACAGCCGTAACTTTCAAAATTGACACAAAATCAATCGTTACGCAAATGCCAAAGATTATTTTGCATTTATAATTTACGAGCGACTTAAGGGGTCGAATTCAGTATAAAGTTCATAGAAACGGAGCATGCTGGGAAAACGTTTACATGATAATTGGTCGTTCTTTACAGTACAATATTTGCGTCATAGCAGGAAAGAAAAATATTATATAATAATGTCATGTCTGCGTAGTATGACACGATATTCAGAAGTATAGTGGTGAATTGACAGCCGTACGACTCTGTAGTCGTTCGAATTTGTACGTGACGTCTAGAAAATCGTCTGTGCGTAACAGAAAATGCCGACAGATAGGCGAGAAAACTCACATTGAAGATATTAAAAGTAACAAACTAGAAGAGTAGGCGAACGGAATCAAAGACAAAATATTTTATTGACATCAATCAAAAACTGTAAGATACTAGTAAATTACACAGTTTGTTACCCGTGGTTCCTCCTGTAGTCCCTGGCAGGGACCACGGGTATTTGTTTTACCCATGGTTCCTTCGAGAAATACAATGCTGCCAAATTAAAACCATCTACTGTTATTGAATCATTTGGGGTTAGGTTAGAACAATGACCATTAACGCCTGATTCCCTCTATTTTTAGTAAATCATTTTGATTGTTTCAAGTAACTAAGAGCTAAAACTAACGGTCTACCATTTTAATTTGGCAGCATTGTATTTCTCGAAGGGACCACGGGTAAAAAAAATACCCGTGGTGCCTCCAGGGACTACGGGAGGGTCCACGGGTAACAAATGAATTCCACCTATAAATTTTAATTGATGTAACAACTTATCGGATTCTTTACAAATAAAATCTGATACGTAAAATAATTATTAAATTATCACTCATAGAAGATATGTAGATAAAAATCTAGGATCTAATCGAAATACAATCGACATTTATTGTTTACGATGTTTCAGTTACGGAAAATCGTATGGACGAACCGCAGACGACTGTATGGCGAATTTCACGGACAGACAACGGGAACTAAGGCGTAAAGCGGATCTGAATAGAAGCTATGTTCGATCAAGAAGCGCACCCAAGATGGAAACAGTACACTCCAGAGATGAAATCCGACGGGACTTGAACAGATTCAGAGAGATCAACAAGTATAAAGGTAAGCTAATAGAATTTACGAAGGCCTTCGATAGTGTTAAGTTAAGAAAACATAACTAACAGGTGAAAATAAATCGTAGTTGTATGAAGGCTTTATTGTTAACAGACAGGCAATATTTTCCAAAAATAATGCAAATCAAATACTACAGCCGCAGTCTCTTTACTTCTATTGTCATCATCAGGAGTTCCACGAGGCTCTAACTTAGGTCCACTTTTTGATTTATCGTTTTATTTTACAGAAAACACAATATCGCCAGAGTTTCCACCGATAGCGGGCTACACCGGCCACATTCCACGAATCAAAGGATCTGAAGCATCGCTTAGTCAACGATACCATTGCGCAGCAAAACGCGGTCTAGAGCTCATCAAAATGGAAAGAGATAATCGCAAAGAGCTACAAAACGCTGATACTAACATCAAAGCAATATTGAAAGAAAACGGGAAGAAGTATTCGTATTGGAATTGGGGATAGCATACAGGTAGAAGGATGTTCTTCACCAAGCGACGGTGAACATTCTTCTATAAAAACGGAACGAACAGTATTTTCTTAGAAGAACTAACAGGAATTTGAGTCAGTATACTAGATTTGTACGTTCATGTCATAGTCATTGTCCAAAGGCCTATTTTTAATGAATGCATGATTTGAGAAAACATATTTTTATTAGTAATTCTAAATATTGATGATTTCGCTACGTTCTGTGTTGTGTGAGAATTCCTGAGAAAATGTGATATGTTTTAGAATGAACATTTTGAAGTCATGGTCGACGGAATAATCATTTTTCAACTGCATAGCATTTGGTGCACAAATAGAGAAAATGCATACAAAGAGTATTTTGATCATACTTCGAATTTGATAATGCATAAAGTACAAACACTAATAATAGTTTTGTTAAGTCTATTGTATATTTTAAAAATAAAGTACATAGTAATTGAGTACTAATTTGTTTTATTAATATCATAGAGTAACAGTTTACAAAAATATGTAATGTACTAATAGGTCAGATATAAAAATAGTTACTTTTGTTTTTTTGGCTCTAGTACTGGCCGAAAATATTCAACCTTAAGATAATACATAGTTTGTTTTCATTTTAGTATTATGTCATGTTCTACATGAATAATTAAATAACTTAGATAATACTTTATAACTAATTTATGTTTAAGCTGTATTTTAGTCACTCCAAGCGTAGGCAAAAACTCACTTGAGATGTTTTTCAATCAATGTTCACACTTAGCTACAGAAAGTTGTGGCACGCTTGAGAGAAGGCATATTATGTCCAGCCATGATATATGACAAGCCTAGTAAACTGCAAAAAAATGTACAGTATCTATGTTTATATTTATCTTATTTATTATTTTCTATCAACCAAAATACAGCCCAAACACATACAAGGTACATAAACATAAGGCACATACAATCTTAATTCAGAAAATAGTTCCAAGCTTAGTTGCCTACATTGAAAATTCGTTGCCAATATAGCTACAACTAGTAGAAAAACTTAAAATATATTTTTTATTCAGTTTGTTATTCACTCCTACTGACGAATTATAATAAGTTAGTATAAATTATAACTATTTTTCATAACTAAAAAGTTATTATGACAAGAAAACTATGTTTTAAAGACAGCAATACAGTCTATGAGGATATTCTTTTTTTAAATGCACCAGTATTGAATACTATACACGATATTTTTGTCATTGCCAAGAATGAAAACATTTGATTCCCTATCAATCAAGTCCAATGTTTGTTTTCTATTATGATAACGGCGAAAAAAAATAACAATTGACTCATAATATAACCACTCCCATGGTGACTTAAATCATACCCGCCCTTTTCAGAGGCTGATTTTTCGTTTGTCAAAAGTTATCAGAAGGAACCGTGTCTATGCTTTGTTTACATTCTCGGCTACACAAGACAAAATCTGCTATAGAAAATTAACTTTCAGGTGTCATCTCTACAATCTTACCAGTTCTTTCATCAACACCGTCAACTATCACTGGTTTGTCATCTTCAACTGTTTTCACATCATTCACTTGTACTTCTAATTTCTCTTGTTTCTTATCAGTAGCAAGTTCTAACATTAAAGTTTCTAATTTCTGAGCTTTTCTTGTTTCGTTGTGAGTGATAAGAGCACATAAATGTTCTGTTAGTAACTCTTTTTTCTCTTTCTCCTTTTGTAAGTGGATTTTCGCTTGTAGGAATTCCTTTTCGACTTTTAGGTAGTGTTTTCTGGAATTAGAAGTTGTGTTTATATTAGTATTTTGTTATTTGCTGCTGGGCGTAAACCAACCAACCAACCTTTGGCTCCCCAAAAACCAATGATCTGATTAAAAGTGATGATACTAAGGACTGGCGCATACTGAGCTCAATGGTAATGCTGGCAGGTTTATTGTTCGGAGGCGGAAAAATAAACCTGCCAGCATTACCGTTGAGCTCAGGATAGCGTAGGATAGCTGACTATCCTCGTGTGGCTTGTACCGACACGAGATAAGGTCTTGCTATGGGTTCAACAACTTTTCAAGGAAATTATATTCTTGTATAAATGCAGACTAAAGTCGTGCGTGGCTTATGTATTTCCAAACAACGCTAAAAGTGTTAATTGAAGAACAAATAGTGCACACAATAAGTACATATACCGTTCAGTTTTCACATCCAGGTGAATTACCTAAGTTAACTTATTCGAAGAGAATGATTTGTCCTAATAGTTTAAGATAATTTGGCACTGAAGCAAAAATGAGACAGAATTTTATGAAATCGAGCTTACCATGCAACTGAACAGTAGTTTAGTTGCGCGATTACTTTATTATTTACTAGCCTAAACATCGCCAAGACAGGCAGAGCAGCGACTATAACCAGTGGTATTTCCTGTTCGAAAAACCCAGTTCCATTATATCTGACCTTGGGGCTTTGCACAACGATAAAGCGATACTATTTAAGGTGGATTCGCAGCTGTAGCCCGCGAAATTCAAATTTTCTTACGTTTTTTTTGCTATTTGCAGTCAGTGTCAGGTTTGTATCTTGATCAAAATATGATTCGCGACTATAACATTCATGTATTTACAGAATTATAATCATTCATATATCTCTCTAACTTAGATTTGTTGCATTTAATGATTTGTTTTTCTGTTTTTTTTTTTTTTTTAGCTAAAATATTTTTTTCTTGATAATCACGTTTTCATTTATTATCTCAAAAACTAAAGCTGATACAAAAAATCTGACATCTGATCTAAAATCCGCACCCCGAAAATGTATAACATTAGTCATAATATGACATGCAACAAGAATTCGGTTCCCTTGTGTAAAGTATTTATTACTTACTCAGCATCAGCATAACTGAAGCACGCCTGGTCGATCTTCTGCCTCAACACAGACACATCTTGCGAGAACTGACTGTCCAATACTTGTAGCTCTTTCTTGATTTTCTCTAGCCTCAACACCTCTTCAGTCGTTTGTTTGGTCCTGGAGCAGTATATAAAGTTACTGTTTTTTTTTTAATATTAAATATGGAATTGGAAGGTATATGGTGTTAAAAGGCCCTTTAACAGGACGGATTAATTACGAATACAATTCCCTTCTGTCTCCGGGTAAGCGACTCGTACGAGGAATTGAACCTGGAACCTAAATTAGGCCCGAAAAATGGCAATAGTTTCGCTACCTATTACATGGGAGTTAATAACAAAGGCGAAAGGCGTGGGTATACGGACTCCTATAAACGGAGAACGCCTCTGCTTACCCTTTCCGGGATCGTAGGAGTGAGTCTATGTATGTATGTACGTGAGAAAACCCTCACCCAGGTTGGTTGGAATACAGTGTTTGTTATGCTATAAACATAGTCACTTCTTCACTTCAAACTGTAACCCAGTAATTAATAAAGTGAATTGATGGGATATGCTCGAATACAAGGTTTTTTTTTTATATAAGAGACTACTTTCTATATTAAATCTTTGGGGGCCATAAACGAAAAAAACGAGAGGAAGATTTGATAACAATACTTGGTGTATTGTATGAACATTGGCATGTTTTATCTTTATATCATAAACTCTGACTTAAACAACACTACAAAAACAAAAATACAAAGCACGAACCATATCGTCCTAGTGATGAGATTATAGAACTTATTCATATTAACCATTTTTATAAATACATTTATTTGTAAACCACAAATAAATATCACTACAGGACATTTGAACTAAATACAGAATACTGAATCATAGGGAGAGATAAAACTCAAAGCCACTTGAATAGATAGTGAGTATTGATAACGCGAGATATAGATTGCCAGTTTATTTTATAGAATAACGATTTAGCATGGATTTATCACATCTATGTTGCATTCAGCTATACAGGCTATACTGCATTTGAAATAAGATTAGAATAAACATTTTTACAGTCCGTTCAACCGATTTTGACTACTATTCCGTAAGTATGAGGATGGCATTAAAAGCAAAAACGTGGTTACAATACCAACTGTTTATTACAGCTCCCATTTGTCATGCCACCAACGCAATAAAGTCAAAATCGGTTGAACGGACTGTAAAAACCGGCCAAGTGCGAGTTGTTTTTTAGGGTTCCGTACCCAAAGGGTAAAACGGGAACCCTATTACTAAGGCTCCGCCGTCTGTCTGTCTGTCTGTCCGTCTGTCACCAGGCTGTATCTCATGATCCGTGATAGCTAGACAGTTGTTCACAGATGATGTATTTCTGTTGCCGCTATAGCAACAAATACTAAAAACCAGAATAACATAAATATTTAAGGGGGCCCCATACAATAAACGTGATTTTTTTGGTCGTTTTTGCTCGATATTGATAACGGTTAACAGGTAGACACTTGAAATATTCACAGAATATTTAGTTATATATTCACTTTAAAAATCAATAATTAAATTAAAATAAAACAAATATTTAAGGGGGGCTCCCATACAACAAACGTGATTTTCGTTTTTATAGATAATGGTACGGAACCCTTCGTGCGCGAGTACGACTCGCACTTGGCTCGTATTTGTTGCTATAGCGGCAACAGAATTACATCATCTGTGAAAATTTCAACTGTCTAGCTATCACGGATCATGAGATACAGCCTGGTGACAGACAGACGGACAGACAGACAGACAGACGGCGGAGCCTTAGTAATAGGATTCCCGTTTTACCCTTTGGGTACGGAACCCTAAAAATCACGTTTGTTGTATGGGAGCCCCCTAAAGTATTTATTTTATTTAAATGTCTAATCTTATTTCAAATGAGTATAGAGTAGCTACATAAACATTAAAAAATATCTATAGAGGCGATATAGTAAATCTCAAGGCGCAATAGCGAAATAACGATTCACTTGCATACAGGGTATAATAGATCGGCGCGCAAACGGTTACAATGAATCCAGCACATAAAACATCTGCTGTTCCATAAATAAGGTATATCTATTCATACACGAAATCTCTTAAGTGGTCATTGTACTCATACAACAACAACATTAATAACAACTAACAAACAACCAACAACAACAACAACAACAACCATCCAGCCATTATGAACAACTTTTACTATGGGACCAAAGTTAAAAAATATCAGCTGTTCCCTACATTTTGACGAGTTAAGCGAACGTAAATGTAGGGAACAGCTGATTTTATTTTCGCGATTTAAGGTTTAATCCCATAGTAAAAATTGTTCATAATGATGAGTACAATGACCCCTTAAGAGATTTTGTGTATGAATAGATACACCTTATATTGTGACCGTGTAGGTAAATATTGCACTTTTGTATGCAAAACTAGTTTAGTTTTTTGTTAATAATAGACGATAAATTTCTATGTTGGTGATGTGCTGATGATTCATGTGGTGAATTGATGGTAACAGTTTGCTCCTTACTTCTTAAGTCCCTAACACCCTGTATATCAGTCTGTTGAATTTGTACGGGTTGGATAAATACCAGTCCGGCCTGGGAGAGCACAAAATTTTCGTAAAATATGAAATTAGGAATGGTGGGCCGTAAAACCGATGACCGTTGGAGCAGGTGTTCTTGGATGGAGACCGTGAATCGGCAAACGTAAGGTAGGACACCCTCAGGCTAGGTGGAGCGATGATCTTCGCAGAGTGGCTGGTGGCAGCTGGATGAGAGTTGCCGCAAAATAAGAGATGAGGCAAATGTTGGCTGTAGTTCGCTGGTTAGATAAATGATCGGCTTTCGACGGCTTTCGTCGTTAACGCAACAATTAAAGTTATGATTTCAATTAAATTAAAACTAGGCTGATGATGACATTCTTCACATCAAATAAAAAACAGCTGGCATGACAAAAAAAATACTTCTTATACAAAAAGAACCTATATCCGAGCTTGGCAATTAAATTTTAATATTTAGAAATATTTGACCAAACAACTGTTGACCTAGTTAAACCATATTATCCATTGTTACTTTTTCCCAACTACATAATTATCATCATAGGATAAAAAACTCTGTGTACGCAATTAAACAATGTGAGTTCCAAAATATTGTTAAACTTAAAAAATATTGTGAACTGGCACACGGTTGAAAATTCTTTAGCAAGCGCTGTGCAGTTAATGTTTTACATAGCTGTTATGAACATAGGCTCACTCACATTAGGGCACGCACAATTGTGGCGATAAATCCCCTCTTTAAGGAGTGGCTTAAGGAGGCGCCACGGCGTCCTCATCTTCCGCCTGACGCAGGTCCTCACCGGACACGGTTGTTTCGGGAGCGAGAGGAAACGGCCGGGTGTCACCACTGTGCGGATCGCCCGGAGGACACGGTGTAGCATACGGTGGAAGTATGCCCGGCTTGGGTGGAGCACCGCCGTGTACTCACGGATGCGATCGGCGGCGGCGATCTCTCGCGTCCGGCACTGGTTCAAGCCATAGTTCGGAGCGAGAGTGAATGGGAGGCCGTCAAGTCCTTCTGCGAAGCAGTTATGCTAGCGAAGGAGGAGACGGAACGCGTGAGGGAGAGGCAAGATTCGCGCTCTCGCGCAGGAGACGCCCCGGGCGTCGGGAGTCGCAGGCCGATTTCCGGCCACCGTAGGCGCGGGCTTGCGGACGGTGAGCGATGAGTAGCTCGCCGGCCGCCCGGGTCGACGGCGCGTTGTGTTCCACGCGCGCCTCAAAGAGATGTCAGCACCAACTGACAGGGTCCGTCAGGACCAATGCCTGCCAGGGTTGCGAGTTTGTCCGAAAGGGATATCGTGGTCCTGGCACACAGGCAACGGAAGGAACACGGGTGGGTTTTAGTCAGTAAAAGTCTGACACGCCTTCCCGCTCCGCCCAAAGCGGGAGAAGTTATTTGATAATTTCCCACCCAAAAAAAAAAGGCTCACTCACACTCGCTTCATGTCACCAACTGGTTCCTAAAAAAAATTATTGCTCATGCGCAGTCTTCTGCGCATAGTTCAGACCGGCCACGATTCCTCGGCCTTATTGTACGCATAAAAATAGAAACGACACTCCGCCATTAGCCTGGCGGAGTGTCGTTTCTATTTTTATGCTCATCATCATTTCAGCCGAAAGATGTCCACTGCTGGAGATAGGCCACCCCCAAGCACCGCTACTTCGACCGGTTCTATGCTCGCAAAAGAATAATTTAAAACAACAAAGAATTGCAAACCTGTCTGCTAGAGCCTTTGCAAGCATCTCCTTCCTTCTCTTATTCTGTTCTTCCATCAGTTTCTGCCGCAGCTGCAGTTCTTGTAACTTCACCCTATGATTCTCCAGCTCATCCTCTGAATAGTTATCAACACCCCTAACAATGTCCGGGGCTTCATTTATACTGTTCTTTCTGTCAAGAACTGGAGTATCTGTGTCTTTATAACTTTTATATGTATTTTCTGTATCCATTTTATTGTTATTAATATTTTCTGTTTCCATACTGTTTTCTTTATAAACATCTTGGTTAACATTATCGTTTTTATCAAGATTTTCTTTATTATTTTCTGTAGTCATATCTCGTATTGGTGTTGTTGGTGACCTTAAACTAAGTTTACATTTATCAAATTCTATTTTGTCTATAGCATCATCGGAGTTCTGTTTCTGTAATATTGGCAGTTTGTATTGGTTGGTGGCTCTCTTTGGCTTGTAGCCAATTTTGTCCAGTTTCTTCACATTGACTGCGTTTATTTGAGGTGCTGTAACAAAAGAAAATATGTAATTGTTGTGTGTTATTTTACTGTAGATATAGAAAAAGAAATCTTACGAAATATTATTTGGTTATGGTTGGGGTTACTATAGTGTGTTTAAGTAATACTTACACCACATCATCTAAGTAAGACATGAAATATAATAAAGAGTGTTAAAAATAGATGCAAGACAAAAGATCTTATGCATAGGCAATGCTTTCTTTTTTTTGTTTGGGCGGGAAATTATTAAATAACTTCTCCCGCTCTGGGAGGAGCTGGAGGGTGTATCAGACTTTTACTGTCTGAAACCCACCCGTATCCTTCAGTTGCCTGTGTGCCAGGGCCACGATATCTCTTACGGACAAACTCGCAACCCTGGCAGGCATAGGCCCTACCGGACCCCGTCAGTTGGCACTGACATCTCTTTGTGGCGCGCGTGAAACACAACGCGCCGTCGACTCGGGCCTTATCGGACGGCGAGCTATCCAACGCTTACCGTCCGCTAGCCCACGCCTACGGTAATTGGCCGGGAATTGGCCTGCGACTCCCGACACCGGGGGCGTCTCCAGCGGCGACTAGGGGCGTGAGGGCGCAAATTTTGAATAAAATTTCTCCCTCGCGCGTTCCGCCTCCTCCTTCGCGAGTAAGAAAGAGGTGATGGCCTCCCATGCACTCTCGCTCCGAATCATGGCCTGAACCAGGGCCGGACACGAGAGATCGCCGCTGCCGATCGCCTCCGCGAGGTATGCCTATGCTATACTGTCACATAGATGTATATGCAAGACACCAAGGAAATTATTTGTTTATGATTGCAGCATCGTCTTTCTACCCTTGTCCCATGTTACTAGGGGTTGGCCGAACACATTGTCTTCTTCCATTCTCCCCTGCCAACCATCACCCTATCATTCACTCCCTTCTCTTTCATATCATTGCTCACATTCTCCATCCATCTTTTCTTTGGCCTTCCTCTCTCTCTCCATCCATTATCATTATATTCAAATGATTGCAGCATACAAAAGTTAAAATACACTATAACAATCTAGTAGTTCAGAATAAAATAGAATAATTTACTAATTAATAATATTCTGTTTTAAAACATACATAATAACCACAATTAATTATGCAAATACATAGATCATATCACTGAAAAACCATAATGATTAGATCATACAGATGATTGACCAAGAAACATATACTCACTGACTGCTGATTAACTCACATTCACATAATATGTTTTTATTATAATAAAATATACTAGTTGAATAGACTTGTTTTGAATCCTTGATTAAAACCTTATCTTCGACAACTGGCTAGGCTGATATTTTTGCTTGCTTGCTTTTTGCTGCTATTATTTTTTGCTTTAATTTGGTTCTAAACTTATGAGATTTTTTAATTGCATCATAATGTGAGATCATCATAGTTAGAAACATGTTACAGTACAATACAATAGTAACAATACACTACTATCTGATCTTATGTTATCAAAACTTTTTCTTCAAGTTCTATATCTTGAGTATAATTTGAGTAGTTATTCCACGCCTCCCGGTGCCTCTTTTGTGAATCTATTTGTTTAGAAGTAGTCTCAACTTTTTCCGAGTAAACAATTGAAGAAAAAACAACAAGGGCTATATTATGTAGTTCAACCGATTTCTGATAAAGCCTTGAATAATTATTAACTGTGCATTCGTAGTCGTGGTATAAGCCTGTGGTATAAACACTATAAACTATTCGCTAAAATTAGTTACGGATAGGATGTATGTATTTACCGCTGTTTGAGCCAGTTTCACCAGATTTTATTCGTTTCAATTCCTCTTCACTAAAACCTGAGAAAGTCGACATAATACAAGTGTCTGTGATCACCTTTTCTCACTAATTATAATTGTCTATATGTACTGCACAACCAATGAAATAAAAACTGTAATTAACCGTTTTTTAAGAAAAACTGCGGCCACAATTTGTGACGACTGGTGACGACACTGAACCGAACACGACACAAGATTTTATTTGACGTTGACGTTTCAAGAAATAGTGACAAATGACAACCATCCTATTTAACGTAGTGTTCTCTACCTGCATTCGAATTAGCTCACAGCGCTCACATCATTTGCTAAATCTAAAATAAGCGAAACAATTAAAAAATCTAATAATAAAGTAAAAATCACTTGGAAAATTCTGTTAAACAAGAAAAACAACTTGAGATTATGGTCGAAAACAAATTAGTTAATAATGCAGCTGACGTAGCTGCATTATTAACTAATTTTTTACCAACATACCTACAACTCGCTCCATAAATTCATCCCTGTCTAAAGCTGAAAATCTTTTGCATAGTAGTGTGCCTAAATGTAGTCGTTTATTTACCTTCGAACATGTAACACCTCATGATGTTTTTGTCACACTTAAGTCTAAAAACACTGGGGCATCTCCACTAATAACTGGTAATTTAATAGACATCGTAGCCCCATATCTATGAAGGTCACTGCGACGGGGGCCCGGATGCTGGAGATCCCCGGGGCGGCCAGTGGCCCTACCGCTGACGCCCTTGCCGAAAGGCTTTGGGCGTCCTTAAATGCGGAAGAGGCCCGGGTGTCCAGGCCTACCAAGTGCGCTGATATGCGCATTTTGGGCCTGGACGACTGCGTGACGGCGGAAGAAGTTGTGGCCGCCGTGGCTAGGCTGGGTATCCGCGCAGGTTAAACTGCTGGAACCCAGACCTCTGAGGTGCTTCCGCTGCCGGGTGGGTAACCACGTGGGAGCATGTTGCACCTCGGAGGTGGACCGCAGCGATCACTGTTTCCGCTGTGGTCAGCCCGGTCACAAGGCTGGCTCTTGCAATGCCACGCCGCACTGTTTTGCATGTGCGGCGGCTGGCAAGCCGGCCGATCACCGGGCTGGGGGCAAGGCCTGCGCTCCCCCCCCCACCAAACCCAGGGGCAGAGGCAAGCCCTCCGCCACCGCCGTCTCCGCCGCAGCCGCCACTATTGCCGCCGCCGTTGCCGCCACCACCGTCGTCGCTGCCACCGCTAACACCGCGGCAGGGCCTTCACAGGGGCCCCAGGAGGGGGCTGAAATGGAGTGCCAATAAATGGCCCCATTACGCCTCCTCCAGGCGAACATCAACCACTGCACCGCCGCTCAGGATCTCTTGCTCCAGAGCATGGCGCAGTGGTCGATTAACATCGCCGTGGTCGCTGAGCCGTACTTTGTCCCGCCCAGGGACGACTGGGTGGAGGACCTGAGCGGCTCAGTGACCATTATTTCGTCGGCCGCCGCCGGTACTCCATACCTTGAGGCCGTCAAGAGGGGAGGGGGTTGCGTGGCAGCACGGTTCGGGGAGAATGTCGTGGTGGGAGTATACTTCTCCCCGAACCGAACTCTCGCCGAGTTCCACAACTCCCTTGGGGAGTTGAGAATCATCGTCGTCGGGTACCATCCCCTCCCAGTGATCGTCCTCGGGGACTTCAATGCCAAGAACGTGGCTTGGCGTTCTCGGTATACGGACACACGGGGCAGGATGGTGGAGGACTGGGCTCTGGAGACAGGCCTGGTCGTCCTAAACCGGGGTTCTGTCCCCACGTGTGTGCGGATGCGGTGTGAATCAGTGGTGGACATCTCGTTCGCCAGCCCCGCTCTGTCACCGCGAGTCATCGACTGGCGCGTCATGGAGGGGGTGGAGACCTATTCCGATCACCGGTACATCCGGTTTGACGTCTCCGCCCAGACCTCGGGCGCGCCGGTCCGACAGACCCCGAGTGGTCCGCGGTGGGCGCTAAAGCAGCTGGACCGGGAGCTCCTCCTGGAAGCCTCTATCGTGCAGGCCTGGGTGTCATCACCAGACAGGCCTGCCGACATCAACGACGAGGCGGAGTGGTTCCGGGAGGCCATGTCCGAAATATGTGTCGTGGCAATGCCCCGGGTCCAGCCCGGACGTGCTCGGCGCCAGGTGTGCTGGTGGTCGCGTGAGCTGACCGCTTTACGCGAGGCGTGCGTTGCTGCGCGCCACCGGTACTCCAGGCACCGCAGGCTCCGTATCCGCCCTCCGGATACGGAAGTCATTCAGGCGGAGCTATACGAGGGGTACAGAGCGGCGAAGACTGCCCTCCGAGCGGAGATCCAGCGGGCAAGAGGACTGGCCCGCGAGGAGACGCTGGAGACTCTCAACAGAGACCCGTGGGGACGCCCCTACAAATGGGTGAGAGATAAACTCCAAAAATACCGCCCCAGGACCCGACGGCTTGCCTGGAAAAGCCTGGGTTCTGGCCTCGGAGGCTCTCGGGCCTCGACTAAGTCGCATACTTGGAGAGGGGCCAGTTTCCACTTCGTTGGAAGACGGGGAAACTGGTCCTCATAAAGAAGCCAGGGCGCCCGGCGGACTCTCCGTCCGCTTACCGGCCTATCGTGCTGCTCGACGAGGTGGGCAAGCTCTTTGAAAGAGTAATTGCAGACCGCCTTGTCGGGCGGCTGGTGCGGGTGGGGCCGGATTTGGCGGAGAGCCAGTTTGGTTTCCGTAAGGGGCGCTCTACGGTGGATGCCATCATGCGCGTTCGAGCCCTCACGACGGGGGATGCTGTTGCCCGGGGTGGGGTCGTCTTGGCGGTGTCTCTTGACATCGCCAATGCCTTCAATACCTTGCCCTGGAGTTGCATTAGGGAGGCATTTCGGTATCACCGGATGCCGACCTACCTCTACCTCTGTCGTGTGGTCGAGGCCTATTTGACGGACAGGGCCATCATCTACCCCGATCACCACGCACCACGGAGAGTGGAACCGGCGAGAGATGTCGTGCGGTGTCCCACAGGGATCGGTTCTGGAGCCGCATCTGTGGGACATCGGGTACGACTGGGTGCTGCGCGCCGACCTCCCTAGTGGCGTCAGCGTAGTCTGCTACGCTGACGACACGCTAGTCCTGGCACAAGGGAGTTCGCATCAGGCGGCGGCCGAACTGGCGGCACGTGGGGTTGCGACAATCGTCGATAGAATCCGGCAATTGGGACTCGAGGTGGCATTGCACAAGTCCGAGGCCATGTGTTTTTATGGTCCTCGGAACGCGCCACTGTCGGGTTCCCAGATAACGGCGGGAGGGGTTCACATCGGCGTCGAGTCGACGATGAAGTACCTGGGACTCGTCCTCGACAGCCGGTGGAACTTCGTGGAGCATTTTCGACGTTTGGCTCCCAGACTGGAGCGGGCCGGGGCTGCTCTGAAGCGGCTCCTGCCCAATCTAGGGGGTCCAAACGCCTCCTGCCGGAGGCTCTACGCGGGGATCGTGCGGTCCATGGCCCTTTACGGGGCACCGGTGTGGGCGCGTTCTCTGAGGCTGCGACCAGCGCAGCGGTTGAACGCGTCCCAAAGGGTCATGGCCATCAGGATGGTACGGGGATACCGCACGGTCTCCCGTGAGGCGGCGAGCCTCCTTGCCGGACTGCCGCCATGGGATCTAGAGGCGAAAGTCCTCACGCACATTTGGGTGTGGCGCGAAGAGGCGAAACTCCGGGGCATAACTCCGCTGCCGCAAGAAATCGCGGTACAGCGGACGGAGCTCCGGAGGGATCTCATGGCGACATGGAGAGTGCGATTGTCGCAACCCAGCGCTGGGCATACCACAATTGTGGCGATAAGTCCCCTCTTTGAGGAGTGGCTGGAGAGGCGCCGCGGCGTCCTCACCTTCCGCCTGACGCAGGTCCTCACCGGACATGGATGTTTCGGGAGGTTCCTGTTTAGGATTAAGTGGGAGGAAACGCCCGGGTGTCACCACTGTGTGGATCGCCCGGAGGACACGGTGGAGCATACGGTGGAGGTCTGCCCAGCTTGGGCGGAGCACCGCCGTGTCCTCACGGAGGCGATCGGCGGCGGCGATCTCTCGCGTCCGGCCCTGGTTCAGGCCATGGTTCGGAGCTAGAGTGCATGGGAGGCCGTCACCTCCTTCTGCGAAGCAGTTATGCTAGCGAAGGAGGAAGCGGAACGCGTGAGGGTGAGACAAGGTTCGCGCCCTCGTGCCCCTAGTCGCCGCAGGAGACGCCACGGGCGTCGGGAGTCGCAAGCCGATTTCCGGCCACCGTAGGCGCGGGCCTGCGGACGGTGAGCGATGGGTAGCTCGCCGTCCGATAAGGACCAGGCCCGGGTCGACGGCGCGTTGTGTTCCACGCGCGCCTCAAAGAGATGTCAGCACAAACTGACGGGGTCCGTTAGGACCAATGCCTGCCGGGGTTGCGAGTTTGTCCGAAAGGGATATCGTGGCCCTGGCACACAGGCAACGGAAGGAACACGGGTGGGTTTTAGTCAGTAAAAGTCTTACACGCCCTCCCGCTCCGCCCAGAGCGGGAGAAGTTATTTGATGATATCCCACCCAAAAAAAAAAAAAACTTTAGGAACTTTTCCGGACCTTGTGAAGAGTAGTAAAGTCATACCTTTTATAAAGACGTTGGTGATTTCAGGCCTATTTCTATCTTACCTGCATTTAGCAAAATATTTGAAAAGTTAATACTCAAGCAGTTGCTAAGACATTTTAATTTAAACAGCCTCCTTCACAATGAACAATATGGCTTTACAAAAGGTCGTTCGACTACAGATGGGGGTGTTGCACTGCTGAAACACATATTTAACGCATGGGAGAACTCGCAAAATGCTATTGGAGTTTTCTGTGATCTCTCCAAAGCCTTTGATTGCGTGCACCATGACACGCTTTTGCGTAAACTACATCATTACGGCGTCAAAAACGAAGCTCTTAAAGTAATAAATTCTTATTTATATAATAGGTTCCAATGTGTAGATGTTGATGGTGTGAAATCTTGCGAGCTACCAGTTCAGTTAGGTGTACCTCAAGGCCCAATACTGGGCCCATTCTTATTCTTAGTGTATATTAACGACTTACCATTCTATAAAAAAAGGTATCTGTGACGTTGTACTGTTTGCAGATGATACCTCTCTTATTTTTTAATTTGACAGGAATAGACAAGATTTTGACGACGTAAACATTGCACTCTCAATGGTTACGGATTGGTTTACGACAAATAACTTAGTACTCAATGCCAAGAAAACGAAATGTATAAAGTTTGCCTTACCGAATGTTAGAAATTTAGGTCCCAACATCGTTTTAGATAAAGAGGTGCTCGAAACTGTAGACTCGGCAGTGTTTCAGGGTATAACAGTAGATGCCAAACTTCAGTGGGGACCTCATATATCAAGCCTAGCGGGAAGGCTCAGTTCGGCCGCATACGCCGCCGTCAGGAAAGTAAACCAATACACTGACGTTGATACAGCCCGATTAGTCTATTTCAGTTATTTTCATAGCGTTATGTCCTACTGTATTCTGCTGTGGGGTAAACCAGCTGACATTCAAAATATATTTGTACTTCCAAAACGAGCTGTTTGAGCAATTTACCAGTTGGGTGCCAGAGTTTCTCTAAGAGATTTTTCTAAAGATATTGGTATTCTCACGGTGGCATCACAATAAATTCATCTTCGCCAACATATTATATGTTAGGCAAAATATACCTACACATAAACACTATAAACAGTGATATTCACAATATTAACACCAGAAATAAGGATACATTACGTGCTCCATTTCACCGGCTTCTTATGGTTCATAACTCATTTGTTGGGCTTGGATGTCACTGCTTGCGGTAGCGGCAGGGGTCGGGTTGCCTCCTTCCCTCAAATATGGCGAGGGGGTGATGGCTGATCATTGTATTTTGCTCGTGAACGGTTGTTGCTTGTGGTGACTGGTCGTCTTGCTGACCATGGTTTGTTATTGTTATTAATGATTAACTGTCTTTATTTTACTTCGATGGTGCTAGTTTATCATTTCTGACTTCGAGTTACAGCTATAGCTATATGTAAGCGGGCACGCCCATATGCCTGGAGGCTTTTATTTAGCTACGTTCTGTTTACGATATTTCTGATTGAGTATAGTTTTCGACGATTTTTATGTTTTTTTTGGTATAGTGGCGTGTGCTAGCTAACATAAGGTAAATAATTTAATTTAATGTTGTGTTGCGTAATGCAAATTCTTTTACATTTTATTGTATAGGTTCAAGTTTTATATCTGAACAGACAGCTGTGCTGCTGGGGAGTTTGTTGCGCCACTTCTTCTTCCCAGCTAAAGCACTAGGAAGTAGTGAAGGGTGGGCGTTTTTGGGGGACTGTCTTATGTAATTTTTGACGTTCGAAAAGTACTGATTCTCAGCCTAGTTTGAATAAATGACTTTTGATTTAGATTTTTTTGCTTTTTAGCGCTTTCCGCGCTTTAGATCTAGTGCTTTTTGTGCCTAGCGCGCGAATAAATATCTTTGCGCCTCGCGCATAATTCAGCGCTTTTTGATTTCTAAGATGGCAGCAGTTAATTATGAGTGTTTTACCGACATTTCATAAAATATAAATAAAGCGAGTCTTTATTTTCTGATATCTCTACACAGTAAAGTGCGTTTTACTTACTCAGGGGGAATTCCCTTTAGTTCTTTGATTTTCATTTGCGCAGACATTCATTTCGTCAATGATTGGAAACTCAGAAAAATATAGACTGAAAAATTAATATTGATCTACCTGGTCCTTCGAGTTCTGTAGAAGATTTATTATGATATTTTTTTGTAGATTTCTTGTGATAAGATTTATGTGGATTATGATTAAAACCAATGTGTAAGATACTTCTTTTTTTTTTTTTTCTTTTTTTCTTTTTGGCTTCGCACGGTTTGTGCATTTAGCCAGTGTCATGTAAAATTAGGTAACAAGTACAAAGTTATTTAAATAATTATGAAATGA
Source organism: Tiliacea citrago (assembly GCA_963921375.1). Classification (NCBI taxonomy): domain Eukaryota; kingdom Metazoa; phylum Arthropoda; class Insecta; order Lepidoptera; family Noctuidae; genus Tiliacea; species Tiliacea citrago. Next base: position 20,073,069 of record OY992797.1, on the reverse strand, counting down.
ACTCCACTCAATGCATGATAAAGATGATTGATGATATCCCGCCCCCCCCTTGGGTTTAAGTAAAGACGCGGCACTTTACTGAAACCTCGCGCGGACTTCTTGAGAGAACTTAAAGTGATGTTGCACTGTTTTGTTTCATTTGCCTACATTAATGCAGGATCACGAACACTTAATGGTTAATTATCCGCCACTATTACACATTAATATTCGGCTAAACACAAATTTTAGAAAATAAAACAAAACTGCTAACATGACGCTTCACTTTCCCGCCAAGAAGTCCTGTAAGATACTTATTATTTCTATAACTTGTGTTTTTTTTGAACGTTCAAAGCGCGAAATGTAGCGGTTTTTGAATCGTTTAGCGTTGAATGGGTATTTTGATCTGGCAGCACTGACTATAGTTTATGCTCTATAGTCTATTGTGGCGACTGGCATTAGCTTAGCGGCATTGTGTTTAGGTTATATTTTTCATTTTAACATAAAAAGGTATAAATTCTACGTAAATTAAGCTTTGAGTATGTAAATATACGTGTTTAATGCAAAACTACTTATAAATATTCTCTTACAGAAAATCTTACTAAAATGGCGGCGGCTATGCCAATAAATCCTAAACCTTTCCTTAATAGTCTAACGGGCAAATCCGTGCTAGTTAAACTGAAGTGGGGCCATGAATACAAAGGTTTACTTGTGTCTGCTGATGGATACATGAACTTACAACTAGCTAATACCGAAGAAATCGTCGATGGTTCATGTACAGGTTAGTTTGTTTGTGATTGTAACAAAACAATGCTGTAAGCACATATAGGTCGTGTTTAAATTGATTATTGAATAGATATTATTGATTGGTAGATTCTACTATGTGGAGCCTTCTAAGTACAACCTAGCACATTAAATCATCAGCAGAACTTTCTTCCAACTGCCACTAAAACTGCGCTCGCACAATCCCTTTTACTACACATCCTTGACTACGCTGATGTCAATAACTGACATCAGCGTAGTCAAGGATGTGTAGTAAAAGGGATTGTGCGAGACATCAGCGTAGTCAAGGATGTGTAGTAAAAGGGATTGTGCGAGCGCAGTTTTAGTGGCAGTTGGAAGAAAGTTCTGCTGATGATTTAATGTGCTAGGTTGTACTTAGAAGGCTCCACATAGTAGAATCTACCAATACTCGATCTCACTGAGGCACAACTGGATTGGACTGAAACTTGAGCTACTTCAAAACTATAAGATTTGTATTTATAAAATAAAATAAAATAAAATACGTTTATTTCGACCAACAAGGATCATAGACAGTGTTTTACCAAATTAAAAATAAAATAAAAACACATACAAAATAAAAATAAATAAAATAAAAAACACAATTAAAAATACCACATACACATATTACCGACCTCGATTGCTCAGTATGTGAATCATACAGCAATGGTTCAGGTACTGGCAATCGAACCTCTGCGCAAATGCCCTCAGGATGCCGCTGGAGCTAGCCCGAACCCTGCGCACCAGGGATGTACACCGTTTTCGCATAGTAGAATAGAAACAGTCCACACACGACTCGGCGAACATTCCTGATGCGCTGCAGAATCGGGGCAGCCTCATCAGCATCCTGAACGCATTATTATATTGCACACGCAAGGCATTGTACTGTCTGCGCGTGTATGAGACCCACAGGCTGCTCGTGTAGAAAGATGTACAATATGCTCTGAACAATGTTGTTTTCACTTTAGTGGTACAACGAGAAAACCTGCGGGCCATCATATTCGCCCTTACAGACAACGCCCTGCGTTCTCGCTCTATGTCAGCATCGTCTTTCAGATCAAAGGTCATCATATGCCCAAGATATTTAAAATGTTCCACCCTCTTCAGTGGTGTTCCACACAATTTTATAGCCGGTATTTTAGTTGGACATTTTCCTTTGGCCTGAAAGACCATGCATTCACTCTTTTTAACATTATATATCAAGCCATGGCTGTGAGCGTACCGTTCACAGATGCCCAACAGTTTTGAAATGCCACATACAGAAGCACTCAGCAGCACCATGTCGTCCGCGTAACTGATATTATTGAGACATACATCATCAATATGGCAGCCGACACGGGTGCTGCTGAGCTCCTCTATCAGCGCGTTGACGTACAGGTTGAAGAGTTTTGGCGAAGTTAGTCCCCCCTGCCTCACCCCACATTCCAACCTGTACGGCTCCGAATATGCACTTGACCATCGCACGACATTGACCTGGTTATGATACCAAAATTTAAAGATCCTGCTGAGTTCAGTTGGCAGGGATATGTCTTTTAGCTTTTGCCACAGGACATCGTAATTAACCAAGTCAAATGCCCTCGATAAGTCGAGGAAACATGCATAAACGGGCGTTTTTCTTTCTGTGTAGTACTTGATAGTTTGCTTTACACACAAGATAGCAGTCTCTGTGGAGAGTCTCGGCCTGAAACCGAACTGGTTGTCACTAATGTTCAGGTATTTATCCAGTTGGTTGTTAAGCAAACTATCAAGCACTTTCGCTACCGTAGTGGCAAGTGAAATTGGCCTGTAGTTGGATTTATCAGAAATATCACCAGTCTTATTTTTCACAATTGGCACCACCACAGTTTTCATAAGTGCAGGAGGTAAGTAAGAATGTCTTATACATAGGGTATAGAACATCGCGAGCACTCTAGGCAGGTGATGGCCTGCGTGTTTGAAATGTTCGATGCTGATGCCATCATGACCAGGAGACTTCCCACGCGACATAGCTTTAATAGCTTCTTTGACTTCTTTAGCTGTAATTATAGCTCCAATCCCCTGACACTGCGGCCCAACATCGTTCATCAACCGCGATGTTCCCAATGGTGATTTTACAGTGAAGTGATCCTTAAACATATCAGCTATACAACTGTGATCATTAATACCGTTAACGCTCACTGGGAGGCTAGGTTTGCCATTGAACTTCTTGGTGGACTTCCAAAAGTGTTTAAAATTATGCTTTGAATGGTGCGATGCCAACATGTCCATTTTTATTTGTTCGCTATGATTCTGACACCATTTTAAGCGAGACTTAAAAACGTTTCGACTTATTTGCATTTCCTCAAAAACACGACCCGACTTTGGTTTTCCACACCATACCCACAGCTGAAATTTACACCTAGCCTCCTTATGAGAATCACCGTATTCACAGTATTTGGCCTGCGTAAATATGATCACATATCCGTACAAAGCTCAAGTGGCTACCCATAAGTCTTCGCCGAAATTCTCATATCTTATTTCACCTCTACAGTATTCTGTTCAATCCTACAACCCCCTCTTATCTTAAAGAACTTTCAAGTTCCTTCATGACACACAATAGATATCCGAGGTTGTTGGAAAACTTGAGCCTAAAGATGCAGATGCATTCCACCAGCTTTCTTTTACAGTTCAAGCAGTACGGTTATGGAATGCCTTGCCCGTGTCGATAAGGCATGCTCAATCTTTGTCCACTTTTAAAATTCTGGTAAAAAAAATAGTTCCTCTCTCCTTAATTAAACATCATCATTACAGAATACAGTTCCTTGCTCTTGTTTCTTATTGTATATATTTATTTATATAGAAAAGTGTATGCTTTATGTTTGTATTTATTGTATATGTAAATGGTACAACACTGACTATCTGCAGTATTGTCTCTCCTTCTCCCTTTATTCCATCCAAAGGTTGTCTGTAAAAGATCGCTTTTAGCGATAAGACCGCCCATTGTGTCACCCTATGTAAAATTTCAACATTTATATCTGTAACTTTTATGGTGTACATAATAAAGAGTATTCTATTCTAAATCACTGAATCTGTGGGTTATAGCAAATATTGATCATAGTGTTAGGCTACTATCTAGTTCTCGTGGACTGCAGACTGACACACAATCCAGTTGAGATGCTCGATTGGTTAATTTCCCATTGTTTACCAAGAAGAAATCAATAAGATTGTGAAATAGGACCAACTATTGTGACCTGTTACAGTACATGCAAAATTTCATGAGCAGAAGTTGCATGCGAGTGGCCTAAAAGTGACTCATTATTTTTGTGATGAACAAATCAATGCTGTAGGTAGGTGGTAGGTACTATAAAACATGTTATTCAAAGCGATGTTAAGTAACTAGCTGTTAATATACTATTAGGCCACTTCAGAGGGCTCATAGTTTTGCACAAACTGTACTAGTATTTTGTTTTCTTGTGTATTGAGGAGAATAAAATACTTAAGAAATCAATTTCAGAGAATTAAACTTGAACTTAGGTACTGCTTATTATATTGTATTGGACACTACCATTGTTATTCCAATCTTGGTGCAAACCTGAAAAAAGGGATTTTAGCTTGAAAATAGCTACATATTTAGATTTACTAACATATTTTTATTTTCTCTTTTTCAGGTAACCTCGGTGAAGTCCTCATCCGGTGTAACAATGTATTGTACGTAAGAGGAGCAGAGGAAGAAGATGAAGAGGGAGAAATGAAAGAATAATTAAGTTATCTCTAATCTAGAAATAAGGATAAGATTTAAGTTTTCCACACTACATTCTGCAACAGCCATACAGGTTTCTGTATCGCATTTTCAGGGTCAAAACAAGTTACTATTGTTTTTTTTCCCTCAAGGATTCTCTCATCATCCCAAAAATGTTACGGTTTTTCAATGGGTATTATGTAAGGTACTTCTACAATAAGTATGCGTGATATTTAAAAATTGTAATAGTATTAATATTACATTTGCAGATGTCTGGTAATAAAACCTAATAAAGGTTTTTTAAATATGTTTAGTGTTATCATTCATACAAAATATAATAATAATTATCCCATCCACTTTCTACTAAACAATTAGGTTGTAAATCATTTGCAGTCCACAAAAAAATTGACCTGTCACGGGACGACTGGCAGATGCGAAACATAGCACTACACACTACTACATATGGACTGTACAAGTGTATAGTGGCCGATCGCCACGCGGCATGTGTCGCCCCGCAGCTATCGGTTTTGGTTCTCTATTGTGTCACCTATCTTTTTTATCCATAATTTAAAGTGCCATAACTTTTTTTGTCCTAATCATCATTTGTCCGAATGATAACTTACCCGAACTTAATATCACATAATATCAAATACCATAAAATTTAAATCCCTAAATTTAATTTGTCCTAAATCCGTTTGTCATAAATATTACAATCAATAATATACAAAAGACATAAAACCGTTTCCAATAAAAGTTATGTCCTTTTTTTTTTTTTTTTTGGGTGGGAAATCATCAAATAACTTCTCCCGCTCTGGGCGGAGCGGGAGGGCGTGTCAGACTTTTACTGAATAAAACCCACCCGTGTTCCTTCCGTTGCCTGTGTGCCAGGGCCACGATATCCCTTTCGGACAAACTCGCAACCCCGGCAGGCATTGGTCCTAACGGACCCCGTCAGTTTGTGCTGACATCTCTTTGAGGCGCGCGTGGAACACAACGCGCCGTCGACCCGGGCCTGGTCCTTATCGGACGGCGAGCTACCCATCGCTCACCGTCCGCAGGCCCGCGCCTACGGTGGCCGGAAATCGGCTTGCGACTCCCGACGCCCGGGGCGTCTCCTGCGGCGACTAGGGGCGCGAGGGCGCGAACCTTGTCTCACCCTCACGCGTTCCGCCTCCTCCTTCGCTAGCATAACTGCTTCGCAGAAGGAGGTGACGGCCTCCCATGCACTCTCGCTCCGAACCATGGCCTGAACCAGGCCCGGACGCGAGAGATCGCCGCCGCCGATCGCCTCCGTGAGGACACGGCGGTGCTGCGCCCAAGCTGGGCAGACCTCCACCGTATGCTCCACCGTGTCCTCCGGGCGATCCACACAGTGGTGACACCCGGGCGTTTCCTCCCGCTTAATCCTAAACAGGAACCTCCCGAAACATCCATGTCCGGTGAGGACCTGCGTCAGGCGGAAGGTGAGAACGCCGTGGCGCCTCTCCAGCCACTCCTCAAAGAGGGGACTTATCGCCACAATTGTGGCGTGCCCAGCGCTGGGTTGCGACAATCGCACTCTCCATGTCGCCATGAGATCCCTCCGGAGCTCCGTCCGCTGTGCCGCGATTTCTTGCGGCAGCGGAGTTTCACCCCGGCGTTTCGCCTCCTCGCGCCACTCTCAGATGTGCGCGAGAACTTTAGCCTCCAGATCCCATGGCGGCAATCCGGCAAGGAGGCTCGCCGCCTCACGGGAGACCGTGCGGTATCCCCGTACCATCCTGATGGCCATGACCCTTTGGGACGCGTTCAACCGCTGCGCTGGTCACAGCCTCAGAGAACGCGCCCACACCGGTGCCCCGTAAAGGGCCATGGACCGCACGATCCCCGCGTAGAGCCTCCGGCAGGAGGCGTTTGGACCCCCTAGATTGGGCAGGAGCCGCTTCAGAGCAGCCCCGGCCCGCTCCAGTCTGGGAGCCAAACGTCGAAAATGCTCCACGAAGTTCCACCGGCTGTCGAGGACGAGTCCCAGGTACTTCATCGTCGACTCGACGCCGATGTGAACCCCTCCCGCCGTTATCTGGGAACCCGACAGTGGCGCGTTCCGAGGACCATAAAAACACATGGCCTCGGACTTGTGCAATGCCACCTCGAGTCCCAATTGCCGGATCCTATCGACGATTGTCGCAACCCCACGTGCCGCCAGTTCGGCCGCCGCCTGATGCGAACTCCCTTGTGCCAGGACTAGCGTGTCGTCAGCGTAGCAGACTACGCTGACGCCACTAGGGAGGTCGGCGCGCAGCACCCAGTCGTACCCGATGTCCCACAGATGTGGCCCCAGGACCGATCCCTGTGGGACACCGCACGACATCTCTCGCCGGTTCCACTCTCCTTGGTGACCGGGGTAGATGACGGCCCTGTCCGTCAAATAGGCCTCGACCACGCGACAGAGGTAGGTCGGCATCCGGTGATACCGAAGTGCCTCCCCAATGCAACTCCAGGGCAGGGGAGGGAAATAAATTATATTTTATAATTTGAACTTCCTTTATAATGACGAGGCAATTAGCCTCGGCATTATAAATATTGCCGTGTGTTCTTTGGGCAATCTGCTAATACACAGGTATTTTGCATGGGGTGCAGTTCTAGATTTTTCATATTTACAACGTCATCTAACACAAATGATTCACCAAGAATAGAGGGAATCTGGCGTTAATGGTAACTGTTCTAACATAACCTTACCCAAATGATTAAATAACAGTATAGATGGTATCTGACGCATTCCCATTGATTCTACGTTTGAAATAAAAATAATCAAATTGCCCGCCACCGCAGTTTCGGCTTGCTGGCCGAAGTGTTACAACCACCTGCTCCTCAACTAGCGGGCCGCCTCGCCCCTCCGCGCCTACGCGATTTTAAATTACACTAGGGGTAGAGCAGACAAGACTCCGTGGAGTAGGATTTACAGCGATTCGTTTCTGTCACTAAAACCTAATTTTTAGCAAATATTTTAGGACTAAAAAATTATTATAAATGAACATATAATACACATTATTTAACACAATACTTAGGACATATGACTTTAGGTCATGTAAAATTAGGAGATTCAATTATTAAAGTACTCGATATTATGACAAAATACTTTTAGAACTAAAGATAATTGTGTTAAACAAAATTTCGGGATTTTGAATATTATGGTTATTGAAGTTTATAGCAAACGTATTATGGATAATGATTTTCGGACAAACAATTTTAGGAGAAGAAAGATAGTACCATCGGTTTTACGTGCGCCTATAGATGTTTCACTCCAAAAGCAATCTGTCTAACCTTTTCAAAACTATGTTGGGTACTTCCACTCTAACCGGATGGAGCTGAATACCAGTATTTTACATGGAGCGACTGCCTATCTTACCTCCACAACCCAGTTACTGGGTAACTAATGCGATAAGACTGGTTGTCAGACTTTCGGGCTTCTGACGACCCGAAACGACTGTTAAAGATCCAGGAATGACAGCCGGGGCCAACGTGCTTTCCGAGGCCCGGGGGTTCTAGATATGTGATGTGTTGTATGTATAAATAAATAATATAGTTTTGGTTGGAGGAAATTTTACTATAGGTCAGCAGTACAAAGGGAAAGAAGGTATATTATATTGTGACACACGTCATTATGAAAAGTACTTATCAAAAATATAGAACAGTATGTAGCCAGTACGATTAGATTAAAAACTTTAACATTCTCCCCTTAATCGGAAATGGCTACAAATTAAGTAACATGACTACATAGACAGGTACACATATATTTCAACCTGACTGTACTTTCACTGACAGTGACATAAAACTTTATAAAAACATGGAGCACACATCAAGTCAAATAATAATAAAAATAGTAGCAAAATTTAATCATATTAAGCCTATGTCTGACACTCAACGTTGGTGTTTGCATTGACCTAAACCTTTGGTCAGAACATCCGCCAACATTTTTTCCGTAGGCAAATACGATAATACCATGGATAATACTATTTTATTATTCTCAACCAGCTTTCTAATAAAATGGTAACGGACATCGATATGTTTTGTCCTACTGTGATGTACAGGATTTTGTGCCAACTTTTGCGCACTTTGGTTGTCGTTATAAATAGAAACAGACGAACACTGACCTGTAATTTCAAATATAAGATGCTGTAAATAAACAGCTTCTTTAGATGCGCTGGACAAAGCCATGTATTCAGCCTCTGTGGTGGACAAGGCAACTTTGGGTTGTTTTTTGCACTCCCACGACACCGGTGCAATCGCCAGTTTGAATACAAAACCAGTATACGATCTCCTGTCCCCACTGTTGGCCCAGTCAGCATCTACGAAACCACGAAGTGGCTCTCCAGTATTTTTAAATGTAAGACCGTAATCTATCGTACCTTTTAAATATTGAAGGACACGTTTAGCAGCAATCCAATGCGCCTGCATGGGGTTCTTATTGAACTGGCTTAGGAAACTTACGGCAAACACAAAATGTCAGGCCTAGTATTGATAGCCAGAAACATCAGCCAACCGACCAAATTTTGATAAGGGACATTGACAGCTGGTTTTGTCTGAGAACGCAGGTCAACACTAATGTCCATAGGAGTAGAAACAGTTTTGCACTCCGGCCATATGAAAACGGTCTAACGTCTATAATACGTAACGTTTTTGATTCATCTTCACATTGTTAGTTCCCTTTTCTCTAACAATATGCAGACCGAGGCAATAATTAAGTTCTCCTAAATTCTTAACACCGAAGAAATCCTTTAAGCCATTTTTTAAGAATGTAAGTTCTATTCCATTATTATGAAACAAAACCAATTCATCTACGTAAATCGCCAAAATAGCGATATTAGTACACTTTCTTTTAATGTAGACGCAGGGCTCAGACTCCAATCTATTATAGCCTAAATTACGGAGTACCTCATCTAATCTTTTATTCCAAGCTCTGGCAGCCTGTTTGAGACCTTAAAGCGATTTATTCCGTTTACACACCTTAGTCTCCTCCCCTTCAGCTACAAAACCTTGGGGCTGTACCATAAAAACATTCTCCTCTAGATTTCCGTGAAGGAAAGCTGTGTCAATGTCTAAATGATGCATTTTCAAATTATGTTCTGTAGCTTTAACAATCAAAAGCCTTAACGACGAGTAACGAACTACCGGCCGGCGAGAAGGTTTCCTCGAAATCAATTCCGTAGCTTTGACGAAAACCCTTTGCAACTAAGCGTGCTTTGTATCTACTAATTTTTCCTTCAAAATCACGTTTTAACTTGAAAACCCATTTACATGGTATGATTTTCTGTCCTGTGTTTTCTACTAAGGTCCAGGTACCGTTAGTCATCAAGGAATTATATTCATCCTCCATTGCAGCTATCCACATATGTCCTTGTCAGGACGTAAAAGTTCATCAGAATAGGAATGAGGTTCATCATTCAACTCACCACTTTCCATTGCTGAACAACAACAGACAGAGCAGTAACTCACAGGTTTTCTTTCCCTTAAATTGTACCTATTAACGGGTTCCACAGGCATCTCTTTTTCTTCAACTGCAGGTACTGTTGAAGTTGTAGGAAAAGGATAGGCCACAGATAAAGGGTGATACCGTAGCAGCAGTGCTCGTACTCGCTACAGGATCAATAGAACTGTCTTGCACCTGTAAATTATTGTTATCAGAAAAAAGAACAATACTATGACAGTCTGATTCGTTACCGATCTTGTTGTTAGAGAAACAATCCTCTCAAAATACTAAATCCCGACCTTTAATACCTTTTCGTATGTTAGTGGGATCACGAAATCTATAAGATTTGTTATCGTCGCAATAACCAACGAATATGTACTGTTTTGCTTTAGCGTCTAACTTTTGGCGATCGCAAGACGGTACAGACGCCAGCAGGTCAAGTTATCCGAAATTGTCAAATTTTCCCAACCAACCTTCAACCTTATGCTATAACGATAAAGTTGAAATTCTTTAAAGAAATTTGACAGATTGTAGTAGCTTGATGTGCTGGCGTCTGTACATGAACGTATGCACAACAACCAAAAATTCGTAAATGCGAGATATTTGGTTTTCTATTGTACCATATCTCATACGGAGTACGATTTTTTAAAGCTCTATGAGGACATCTATTTTTTAAGTATGTAGCAGTACGTACCGCTTCTTCCCAAAAAGTCTTTGGAAGATTACTGCCTTGTAACATGCACCTAGCTTTCTCCACTAAGGATCGATTTGTTCTTTCAGCAACCCTATTGGATTGTGGGCAGTACGGTACAGTGGTCTGATGTCTAATTCCCTTAGAAGCTAAATACGCTTCAAATTCAGAATTTATATACTCACCCCCATTGTCGGTACGAAAGTTCCTTATCATATGAGATGTTTCCCTCTCAACAAAGGCTTCAAATTCTAAAAACTTTTTCTTAACATCCGCTTTAGAGCGTATAAAATAAGAAAAAATCGTCTACGAAAATAACTAAATATTTGTTTGACTCTAAAGACATCACGTCAAAAGGTCCACACACATCTGAATGTATAACTTCCAACATTCTGGTGCCTTTCTTATATTCAATAGCTTGGAAGGGTTTTCGACTCTGTTTTCTTTCAATACAAGCTACACAAGGGTTTTTACCTAAAGAAGAATACTCAATACCTTCAGCTTTTCCATGACGCAGGTGTTCTAGAGCGACGCGGCACAGATGTCCAAGCCTTCGATGCCACAGGCTCGAAGTAGCGTTCACTTCAGTAACCATAGCACGCTCCGGGTGAATTGGTCTAGTTTAATTAATTGGTATCTGGTCTAGTTTGTACAAACCACCAACGTTGCATGTAGCATGACCTACTATTTTGCCAACTACCTTTACATCATTGTATTTATACATAGAACAACCTTTCTTATCAAAAACAACAGTAATACCCTTTTCGACAGCCTTATTTACAGAAATTAAATTTGTACATAATTCAGGAACGTACAGAACTTCTTTTAAACTACTCAATGTTAACTTACTGTCGTTGACAAGCAACACTTCACCAACGCCAGCTGAGTACCTCTCTGTTATTAGCTAGAGTAATTTCCTTGCTCACACACTGCTAGGTTTAAAATTGGTAAGCCATTTTTTAGAACAGGTCATATACGAAGAGGCTCCAGAATCGACATACCAGTCTGTTGGATTTAAATTGCCTCCAATGCCAAAGGCGGAAATAAGTGTTGTTTCATTACTAGGCTTCTTACTTTTTCCTTTCCTTTCCTGTTCCCTTTTTTATACGATGGGCAATCCGGTCGCTTGTGTCCTGGTTCTTTACAATGTTTCTCGTTACTGCTTTAAGCGGTTTCATCATTCTCTCATTTAAAGCAAGAACCAATTCTTTTGACTCACGCTTAGCGCTTTCGTTTAGTAATTTCTGTTTAACTAACTCGGAAGTTACCTGTATACTTGAGTTTTCTAGAGCCATAACTAAGGGATCAAAAGCTGATGGTAACCCTCCCAGTAAAATTGCTCCTATAGAAGTATCATCAATTACTCGCCCTATATCTGCTAAATCCTGAGCGGTGCTCATCACAGCATTGATATATTCTTCAATTGAACTAAAATCAAGTAACTGGTATGTATATAGCTTGTGTTCTAACGCCAACTTTCTACCCATACCTTTATCTTCATACGCGTTTGCTAACGCATCCCATACCTCCTTTGCGGTTTGGCAAGAGCGCACGTGTGTGATCGCACCGCCATCCAGGGTAAGACACATCTTGGTGTATGCCTTGAGGTATTTGTTTTTCCTCGCTGCCAAAGGTGTATTGTCTTCCTGTTCGTACCCTATAACTGTAGACCATAGATCTTCGTGCAGCAAGAATATGCGCATCTTGAATTTCCATTGAGGATAACCATCCTTACCAGTTAAATGTCTGATGGATGTCAGCGAAGCCCCAGAACCCGAAGGCATGACGTTATTACCGTCTCCAACTGACATTATGCAAAAAAAAAAATATTTTTTTGTCTAATTAAATATATTTACGCACCATCAACAAAAAAAAACATCTATATTATTATACAAAATGCACTCTGGGCATTGCTGGGCATTCCTGGGCCCATAACCATTTTGTTGTATGTATAAATAAATAATATAGTTTTGGTTGGAGGAAATTTTACTATAGGTCAGCAGTACAAAGTGAAAGAAGGTACCTATATTATATTGTGACACACGTCATTATGAAAAGTACTTATCAAAAATATTGAACACTGTAGCCAGTACGATTAGATTAAAAACTTTAACATGATGGATGGTCACCCATCAACGAACTGACCGCGGCAAGCGTTGCTTAACCTTCGGTCGACCCGTGCGTCTGTTATCATTTAACCACGAGCCCCTCTACGGAGGCCACCGTAACAATTGCAACAAAAAAAAACAAAGTTATCATATTCTCTTTATTATTTAACAAATTATATTTACAGAGACCATACATTAAAAGGTTATTGTTGTTGTACCAAAATGCAGTACATGGAGAACCATCATTTTGAAATAGTCGTACATATTCAGAAGATTTACTTTTTAGGGTTATGTAATCAACAAGTAATCCTATAGTTTCACCATGTCCGTCTGTCTGTCCGCGGATTACCTCAGAGACTCTTAGTAGGTACTAAACTTAGCGGTATTCGGTGCTTCATATTATTCTTAACATCCATAAAAAGTTTCAAGTACACATGCGTTTTTGAATATTATCACTTCAAGTCAAAACCAAACCACTTTGACGTCAAAATGCAAGAAACAATCAACCCAAGCTGTTTGGGTATAAACCGAAAATTTGAGCGTTTAGTGAAATATATATCCTGAAAATGTCAGCTTCAAATGTTTCGTATTAAAGTAGATATAAACATAAAGCACATTACCCTCCTTTGTGTCGTGCAGTTTGGTAAAAATCAAAACAACACTTAGATTCCCTAATTCCCCTAGATTACTGGTCATGCGTCCAAATTGCAATGACCACATAAAAGCGACGGCGCGGGCGGCGGCGGCGGTTAATTTTTTCGCGTTATCGCGATGAGTGTGGCCTAGGCATAGGAAATAGCAATACCTATTTTACGGTTACTAGTTGCCACCATATCCAGACATTATTCAAACAAAATATTGAAGAAAAAAAAACATATATCTTTGCGCTGGTTTCTTATAATGTACTTTTTATTGCTGTAGAATAGTAAACAAGCATGTTTACAGGATCACATAACAATATTATCATAAATATATGATAAGTATACTCGATTCTGAATAGAAAGAGACTTCTGGGTTTTCTATTCTTACACTAAATGTTGAAATTTCTTACTTAAAGCACAACATGCTAGAAGATATCAGTTACTGTGATTACAGACATAACACGTTTTATAATGTGTTCGATATTTTCTATGTAATATATAAAAATCAAGTGCTAGTGTCTAGGGATCAAGTACGTTTAAAATATCGCCGCAATTGAGGATTATTATTTTAACTTTTTTGGATTGTTATTGATTCTTTTTAGTGAATTTCGCTATTTGAATAAAGAATACTCATTATTTTTTCATTGAGACATTGACATGTTGTTAACTTAAACATAGAAATTAGAGTAAGAAGCCAGTCTGGAATACTAGATTAGGTAAACATAAAAAAAAATGTACTTGATCCCTAGTCAGTTTTGATGTGTGTAGTAATATGTAATGTAACTACCTACTTCATACAGTAGTTCTTAGTTACTTCTGCTCGCCTACTTTGGGTGCATTCCGAATTAAGACCATAATCATTGTAATCGATTTTATCGCGCTTAAACGCGTTCCCTATTAGCGTGAGCACGAAAACGTTGTCGCGTGAAACGTCATGACATGCGCAATCTTGCGATAATGCCGACCATGCCCTAAATTAATATCACCGTGAGCGCTGTCAAAAATGACAGTTTTACGCTGTTTTGTTTTGAGTCTTATCTTATTTATAATAGCGTGGCATTTTCGAAATTGTGCTTCTGGCTACCGTCGCCATCTAACCAAAGAAGAAGAAGTGTACAAATGTGTGCGTGTGGTGTTTAAACAAAGAAATACTGTAAACCAACCGTGAGCGCGGTCACGAGCGTACCGAATTGATGACAGTTGTTGGCTGTCATAATCGTAATAACTAATTCGGTACGCAAATTATTGATGTGAGCGCTGTCAGCGATTAAAGTCTAATACGGAATGCAGCCTTTGAAAAACTCTTTGACATTACACAGGGTCATCACGTTTCGTCGTAACTTTTGTAAGTGTCATAGCCCTGACTGCGTTTTAATATTTATTTATAATCTAGCGACCCGCCCTGCGGTTTTTACGACTTGACAAAACATCAAGACTTCTTTATTAAAGTTTTATATTTATAATATACACATTAACCTTCCGGGATAAATTCTCTAAATGTTCGTGAAAATCGCATCAAAATCAGTTACGTAGTTTGGAAGTAGAAAAGCGACTTTAATTTATATTATATTATGTACAGATGGGACAAGTCAAATGTAATGTCCCGAGTTGTAGTATGGTGGCTCGGGATGCCAGTACCTCTCATTTTTGAAAGGCTTTCATTGACACACGGTATGGAGTTAGATAACCATTCCAAATGTATTATCTAAGTAAAGTGAAATATATCGTATATTTACTTACAATTTAAGAACCATACCATTACATTAAAACATTCAATGATATTGTAAGGCCATTTTCACCAACAAGTCCTGTATCGTCCCTCATGCAAGTAACTATGTTTGTTAAAGGGATTCCGCGATCTTTGAAAAAAATATTGTTAGGGATTTGTTGGTGAATTCGAACATTATATTTTTCATGATACAGTAATGACAAGTGAAGTTTCTCTGGTTACACTCTTAAACTAGACATATTTTGGCTTATACATAATAATTATCCGGTACCAATATTATTTTATGAATATAACGACAGATGAAACTGATGATACTATAATTATTGTATGAGTAGAACTAGTTTGTGTATGAAATATGCGCAGGTAATAATAATACATAATGTATTATACACAGAGAGAAGATAATAAATGGAGTATTCAATTGGGAAAAGGAAATGCAACTTTACTGCATGTTTCTGGCAATTACCGATTTTTTTACAACAGAACTTCCCCGAGTTGGCCAACCAAAAATACTTCAGATGGAAAAATCGATATTTTTGAACCATTGAAATTGAGAGTTTGATCTCCATTTATTAACTAAATCCGTGGTCTCTAACCATAGTTACCAATTCACGATATTATTAGAATAACACACTTATTTGTCACATTCAGATGAACCAACTATATACTTAGTAGAAATATGCAGTTATAGCTACGAATCTTTTATCAAGGAAGCTTTGTTCGATCTCCACTGATCCGCCGACTTCTTTAGCTAGGGATAGTATCTGAAACAATATCAAAAGATGTGACTGAACTTTTATGATTTACTACTCAAGTAGTTAAAGAGCTATCATCTATAAAAGTGATGCATGCAGATTTTACAAGGGAATTTACACACAATTATTAAGATCATAAAGACCAAAATAGCAGGACGAAGATCTCAAAACCAGCACACGACATGGATATTTGATTTTGAATATCGAACCTTGCACTGTCGCACGTTTTGTAGTCATGTTACTTTCCTCGACTCAGACAAAGCGAAGTGAGTCTTACGGCGTTGAAATAAGGACATACCTTTGTGTGTGCATAAAAGAAGAGAAAGGTTTAACCAACCGTTTAAAACTGTGATGCTTTATTTGAATTATTTACAGACACAAAAGAGAACTTTACTGTATCTTACCTGATCTGGCCTTGAGTTTCTGGGAAGGTAGAACGCTATAGTCGGCGATATCGTTCTGGCCACGCTCATCAGTTCAGATGCTGGCTTAGGTTCCAACATCGTTTCTAAGTCATACTCGTGATTCTGTGGAGCAAATATGTAAGAATTTAAATATAATTGACTTCAGTGGCAAGTAAACGGCGCCGGAGTGTTCAGTTCAGTGAACTACTAACTGGGTTGCTGGTGGCCACACACACATGGTTGAACCGTCTACTGTTACCGAATATTTACTTTGTAAATTATTATATTATTTTTAATTATTGTGAATGTGAAGACTACGTGGGTTATTGTTTATTTTTCTCAGTTAGTTTTAATCACGATCTGGCAGTTTGAGTAATTTATGCGGCCTACCCAAATGTCCTTTCTTTAGTATTGTTCGCCGCATCGTTGAGCTCCAAGTTTTGAGCTGCACGATTACTGACAAATGCGTGCACTGACTGAACAGGTCCACTCAATCTGTGTGGTTCTTTCCTCAAAATACCATTTCAGACACCAATCTGCATGACCTTCACATGATCTGACCAAGATTATGTCTGGACTTTAAAAGAGACTGTGACCTCTACACGGGGTGTCGTTTTCCTAGATTTAGGTTTTCGAAGAACATTATTGGTAGTGTTGAATTTCTTGACGCGATTTACAGCGTTATAAACTTAAGTTTTGGAGCACTCCATGTGATCAGCAATCTTTTTACACAACCAATCACGTCCATACAGTGCCATAATAGGGAATATGCACGTAATTCAAAACGTATCCATTATTTTAATATACATTGTGTAGGAGTCAAGAAACAAATTCAAATATGTTTTACATTTTTGAATGCATTACTTATTTTACAATTAATTAATGTACCTATGTTGCGATTTTTTGGTGGAACGGAACGCAAACTCAAAACGCGTCCTCTTCGAAAATGCCGGAAGTGACGAAACAATACATTTGAATAAAATCTATTCTTTGCTAAATGCTTGAAAAAAAAACGGAAATATCACTAAGGTAAATATGTAAGTGCGATTTCTACTTGAATAAAGCATAAACAATAATTTAATATATAAGATTTCGGGCTAAAAAACAGATGTAAACAAAGCAGTTTCGTGAACAATGACGTCACATTATGACCGCAACAGAAACGGACGTTTGAACTGTAGTAGAAAATTGCTGGAGTTTCATAATTTTTTTGAGCATCAATCAGTAGTTCAATTTAACTTTCAATACTTTTCTTAAGTTTATATTACTGTCTATTATTGATTTAGTGAAAAAAAAATACATGCATATTCCCTATTGTTTTCCAGGTTGATGGGTCTTTTTACCCATGATTTTGAAATAATTATACACTTTTGACTGAAAAAACGTAGGAGAAAGTAACCAAAGGTGCGGGAAATAAAAAAAAGTAGTATTTGTTTTCGATATTCAAAATTGAGAACATATTTTTTTGCGTTCTTAATTATTTGTCTAGTGGCCAGTACTTTTGAAATACAGCCAATTTACGATAAATTGATTACTTATTATACGGAAGCGCAATTATTATGATTATTGAGTATGAATCATTAATAAAGCTATTAAATTATGTGGTTCAAAGTTGTTATCTGTTACAAAAGCATCACCAACAACACCCCAACAAGCATCTTGTTTATCCAAAAGTGACTTCGCTAACAGTCGTTCAGTCATTATTATATGTCCTAGAAGTACCTAATAAATACTAGAGATTTTACTTACGTCAGTATAATTAGGTCCGCCCCACGGTGGACTAAGGAACACCATATCAGCCTTCAACGTGGGCGCTAACTCGAAGAAGTCTCCCACAATAAACTCGATTCGATCGGCGACGCCGTACACTGTCGCGTTGTGTTTCGCCATCGTTATCTTTTGAGGATCGATGTCTATTGCTATTACTGTTGGACAAATTATAATATGAATTATCTACAATAAAAAAGTACGTTGTTTTGATTTTGGGTCAGAGTTATAAACTTATTATTTAGTGTTAACCATTTTCTGTGAATTATATGAAACAGAATTTTTATGACTTTATGAGGTAGACAGGTTTTATCACCATTTTGGTTAGAAGTTTAAAGGTGTAAATAAACGTGTAGGGTTAAGGGTTAAATAATATTTAGAATAGAATAGACATTTATTTTGCAAATATGGGTAAAAATTTAAGTAATAAAATATGGGGCCTAATGGTCGTAAGGGCGACTGCAGAGTGAGGGGAAGTGTAATTCGGTTTTTACATTAGACATTTTTGAGTAGCAAAGTTCTGCGGAGTCTGGGTTTGTGCCCGGTTAGTGACGAAGATTATTTTTTCGTTTTTTTTTCATCGACAAATACGTCGATATCTAGTGTAGTCGATGCTACGAACAACCCTTTGTAGAGTTTTATGATAGTTGACTATCATTTTAAATATAGAATGTATGAATAGAAGAAATAATTATTGTTGACGGTTTAGTTCTTCCGATTTATGTCCAGCATTGGACCTTACCTTTCTCTTATTCAGGAGCTCGTGGCTAAGTAATAAGAGCTGCACGGGTCGTTCCACAAGGTTAAGCTACTTTTGCCGGCGTTGGCCCGTGGATGGGTGACCATCTTCACATACCGAGACTCCTCCGTGCCTCGGAAAGCACGTTAAGCCATCCTGACAACCAGTCTTACCAAGGGGTATCGTGTTACCCAGTTACTGGGTTGTGGAGGTCAGATAGGCAGTCGCTCCATGTAAAATACTGGTATTCAGCTGTATCCGGTTAGACTGGAAGCCAACCCCAAAATAGTTGGGAAAAGGCTGGGCAGATTGATTGATTGGACCTTACCTTTCTTGCTAGTATGCGCGAACTGTATAGTGTTCCCGCCGGCGCCGCAGAAGGCGTCCAACACCACGTCGTACACGTACTTGTTGGCGATGTGCCACGCCACGTTCTCTGGCGTCACGCTGAACCAACTCTCTCGGTCCAGCTGTATGCCTTCGTCGAATCTGTTGGATAGTTGTTAATGTTGGTAAACGACCAGCGAAATTCGCGGGGACGTAACACTGAGCAAATTATCCATGCAAATAATTGCAGAAAAAAAAAATCAAATAAAACGTCAACAAACTAGTCAAAAAGGAATGTCTGAACTGAAATCTAGAATTTCAAACAAATCCGTTTACGGCAACTAGAAAAAATTATGGAATAAAATTCACACACGACTTTGCAATCCGTAAGCGAGGAAAAGAGAATAAGCAATTTAAGTAAGGAGGTAAATTTTCGGAAAAGGAACTTTTCAATTTGAAAGTTTCATCCCAAGAGAATAAAAACGAAACTCCAATAACTGACCTGTGAAACAGTGAGTGCCTCTTCTTCCAATACTTGTACATCTTGGGATCATCTCTCAACTCAATGGGCATGCCCGAAGTATCGAAATCGTCTTCCAACTTAGAATACCTTTTGGGCCTCTTTCTACGCCTCGTCGATTCCACTTGTTGAGTCACTACAGACCAGAAATTGGTGAAAAAGTTTTTGCATATACCCATTTTTATATCACTTGTATGTACTGAATGAGGAATGGAAAATGTCGTGAGAAAAGTTTTGAGTATGAATTTCGATGGCTCTATGAGTAGGGGAATAACAAAGAAACGATGGATGGACTGTGTGAAAGATGATATGGCTAGGAAGGGAGTGGCTACCGAGATGACGACTAATAGAGAAATATGGAAGAAAGGGACATGTTGTGTCGACCACAAATAAATTGTTATACGGGCAGGAGAATGATGATTACGTACTGAATGCTTGTTTTCAAAGTCAAATCATTTATTTCAAATAGGCACATAAAAGGCAATTTTGAACGTCAAAATTACAAAAAAAATGAAGTGATTCTAGTTGCCCCTTACAAAAGGTACTTTCGTATGGAGAAGAATGGGCAAGAAACTCCACCGTTACTAAATGAGGTATTAAAACTATTCTACCCACTCTATTATATTCTACTAACTATCGTTATACAAAGTTGGGTGGTTAGCAGTGGCGAAACCACCGTATAACACGATTCCTACCGGCTTCCCTTCGGAAATTCGAAACACAACCACTCTATCGTCATTGAAAAATGGCACAATCAGTAGTGTTTAATAATGCCAAATAATATGTATAATCACACAGTAGGTACTTAATACACCATACAATTAAAACATTACACTTTTGTCTTTATATCCTAACAACAGAGCATTTTGCTCTAAAATAACTAGCAGGCGCGTCCGGCTTGCTGTGAGTTCAGTTTCTATACAAAATAGACGTCGTCAGGAGGAGTTTATTTTATATAGAAAATATTTTATTGCTCCGGCTTATCTCTCTTATAAAATCACCCTTCGCCACTGGTGGTTAGGTAGGGAGGGTAGTAATAATAATTAGCATAATAAGGATTGCATTATCATGATAATTTAATTGAACATTGTAACTTGGATGTTGGTCAATTTAATAGCGAATTTTAGTAGTATGGATGTTTTAATTTTATTGTTAAGGGGGATGCGCTAAGGTAGCCCACGAATTTACCAAATTTTCTTACGTTTATTGCAATTTGCATTGTGTTGGACTGTCCAAGACAATGGACAATCAGTTAACTTTATGTGCTGATCAAACAAACAGTTCTCGAATTTTTAAACACTAGCAAGTTCGAAATTTCAACTGTTGTATAATACAATGAACTCTGGAAACAGTTTTTAATGGCAAGAAAGTATTTCCATTTCAAAACATAATCTCTCATGAATATTTCAGCCACTACAATAATTTTAGCTAAATGTGGATGCGCATAGCGTCGTTGTAAATTTAAAATACCCTATGTGACATTTTTGTCGAAAATGAGGTTTAGAGATATTTTAAAAGCCATTTTGAATACCTACCAAAATCTTCCATGTGAATATTATTATCTTATGATTTCGATGAAGCACGTATATATTTTTTTTAGATCTCAAAATGTAAGCCTACATTCAATTGTAAATCAAAATATCCTGTGTCTGATGTATAGACGCCAGCAGGTCAAGATACCCGAAACTGTAAAATTTTCCCAATCAACCTTGAACCTTAAGCTGTAGCGATATAGTTGAAAATCTATTAAAGAAATTTGACAGATTGTAGTAGCTTGATGTGCTGGCGTCTGTACACATGAGAGTTTTTAGTAACAGTATTATGTAAAAAAAAAATTAAAATATCTTAAATTATGATTTTGTGCAAGGAAGTTTTTTTAATTTTTTTTCGAAAAGTTACTTTATATACTTAGGAAATATTAAATTTGCAACGATGGGCTACCTACCCACGAAATTAAAAATTTCTTACGTTTTATGCAATTTGCAGGTCAGGCAGGTTTGTATCTTGATCAAAATATAATTCGCGACCATAACAAATATGTATTTACAGAATTATAATCGATAAAATCATTAATACATCTCTCTACATAGAATTGGTCTATTTAATGACTTTTTCATGAAATCATGACTTTTGAAACCAAATTAACTTTTTGAGGGCTATCTTTGCGCAATGCACCTTAAATAATATTGTATAGTATTTTTGCTAACAGAACTATACCTGCAGTTTCACCCAACTCTTCAACCTTCACCTCCTTATTGTCATCATCATTGGAGTCTTCCGCATCGCAAGGCAAAGGAACCGACGCCGCTTCTGCCAGCTTACTACCCTCGTCATCCAAACTAGTGTCTTGGGACATAACGTGTTGTGTTCTTGGGGTTCCCGTGGGCATATCCTCCACCCGCTCTGTGTCTGACTTCACTTCTGTACAATCATCATCTGTCTGCATGTCCCTTTCGTCTTGAGAATCTTTGGACTGGTTTTGGTGAAATAATAGATGAATAAAGCATTATTTTGCGTTAAAAAGATTCTGAAGGATAGATAGAATTTACTTTATAGACCCATTATAGGCTGCCTTGCTATTTTATTTAAGTTTTAATTTTACTAAAATGTTTTAATGTTCAAATAATTTAAAAGCATGCTGAAAAATTATTGGTCCAATAGAGAAGAACTGATAGAAAATTGGCTTCCTATCAATTGCTGGGAGAACTTAAACATTACTTCCACAAATATACATATATTTTTTTAGAAACATAACATTGTGTGTATTTTAGGGCCAGAGTAAAATTAACAATTAAATAGCCATGTAAGAGGATAGAAGATTCTAGAGGTATCAAACAAATTATCATAGCTCACCTGATCCAAAGTATAAGGGTTCCCATCATCATCAAAGTAAGTCTTCCTGCTACTCAAGTTCTTCCTGAACCTAGGTGGACGTAGCCTGGCTGGACGCTTCCGGTAGATCAGCTCTCCTTTCGGCAGCTTTTCAGGGTGGATGCAGAAACCCATCATTTGGAACGTGCTCTTGATCTTATTATGTGCTATATCCTCGTCTGTTTCTTCGATTTCGTGGCTGTAAGCGATTACATAGTTACATAAACTCACGCTTTTCCCACACACGGGATAGGCAGAAACTAGAGAACAGCATCTGCTGTAAGGGGTTATTTGGGACAAATGACGCAGTTTAAAAACTTAATGCTGATTAGTTTGACCTTTGATCTGTATAAGTTGCTATTAAGAGTATGTAGTAGGTCTACTACAGCTAAAGCTGAATGATATGATCACAGAGCAAAATTTGTAAAACTTGCAAAACTGTTCAAAATTTGTAAAGTACTCCCGATCCATCTTAAAAGTAAATTAAATATCTTGACTGAACAATTTAATAATCAAGACCACAAAATGGAACGTAAGCATATGTACCCAACTCGTTTATCTAAGAAGAAGACACTTGCTGTTCCAACAGTAACTAACTACTTTGGTAAGCGCACAAGAAGGTACGTAGTACCAACGTTAGCGAATGAGCTACCCCCCAAACTTATATCGCATGTCAAGTCTAAGGACCAACTTAAAAGAGTTTTACAAAAACATTATCTTTCATTGTGTCCATAGAAAATGTTTTATTTTATTTTTTATTTGTAAAATTTTAGAATTTTGATCTGAACTGGAGGTATATAATTTATAGTTTACTTAGCACAATTAAATTAAGTTATAGCATATAATTTTCAAAATTTGTTATCCATTGCTAGACGAGAACTACTGCCGACAAACTGTTTTGCAGTTTGGCAGACTTTATGTATGTAATTGTTAATACATGATTTTGAATAAATAAATAAATAAAAGCACTTTGTAAGGTGATCTTCTGGTTGTAGTGTAGCCTTCGGGGCGTTATGGAGCGAGTTTTTTTTTATTTTTTTTATTGCAGTATAGGGTTATCCTTAACCATAGAAACAATTTAAGTTCTGAGATCCATGGCCCTACGACGTTTTTTTTTTATTTTATATAAAAAGATCTATATTTCCAAAATGGTAGCTTGGATGAAATATTTTTCTGGAAAAAAATTGTTGCTCTAGTCAAAAACCATGAGATGAATTTAAAAAAAAAAAACCAGCGCAATATTGAAAACAAAAAAACTACAAGTACAATTATCGGCATGGATCTTTAGCGCTGACCTTCGCCTGCGCAAAAGTGAGTTATTGGGTCCCTTTGGTGGTATGAAGTGAGGCGCGGGAGCGGGGTATATATATTGTCGTACAGTGATTGGCTCGTCGCGCGTCGCGTCATAGCCGCCACTAGGGATTAGTCGTGATTCGTTCTTTACTCTTGTTGCACGTACCTCACGACGACGAGTACACTTCCGGCCAATTTAATTGACACCGCTTTTTAAACGAATTCGTTTTAATTCTCTGGTAAGTTAGAACTCAAATATTTTATGTGAATTCGTTATTAATTAATATTTATTAAACTAAAGGTCGAGTATCGGAAAAACCGAAAAAAAAAAAAAACCTATTATTGTCGGAATTATTTTTGTTTCTTGGCTATAAATAGATTTTTTTTTATTTCTAATACATATTTATTTTAATTCCTTTTAGGTTTAAGATGCCAAGAAAGAATACTGTTTTAAATAGACAAGCCAGAAAACTGATTTACCATGTAAACTCAAACCACCACCAACCAACCCCCCCATGGTGTTAACTATGTAACTGTTTTATGAAAAAGGAGGCTGAAGAAGGAGTCAGAAATTTAAAACAAGTTCAAAAAAGAACAGCGGAGGCTACGAACACATCTGTTTCAGTTTTCATATCACCGAAAAGGAATTAACCACAGTAGAAAAACTGCGAAGAAAACTGCAGGATGATATAAATTTTCAAGGCTCCGAAAGAAGTTTGAGGAGGATTATCAAAAGTTTAGGGTTCAAATGGAAAAAGACTGAAAATAATAGGCAGATACTTATAGAGACCTCTAATATTCGCTTAAAACGAATCGAATATTTAAAACGAATGAGCCAGTATAGGCATGAAGGAAGGCCTATAGCATATACGGACGAATCATATGTCGATTCTTCTCATTCAACTCCCAAAGCCTGGTCAGACGAGTCAACTAAAGGTATTAAAAACCTATTTCAAAAGGACAGCGGGTAGTCATTGTTCATGCTGGGTCCGAGACAGGTTTTATTCCAAATGGATTACTCACATTTAAAGCAGGTATTAAAACTGGTGACTACCACGACAATATGAATTTCGATAACTACGAAAAATGGCTGCGAACTCAACTAATACCTAATCTGCCAAGTAATTCCGTAATAAACAATATGACCCAGCACCAACATCAAATGCCAAAAAGTCTGAAATGCAGGCTTGGTTAACTGGAAAAGGCATAGAATATAGTGAGGATATGTTGAAACCTCAGCTATACAACCAAATAAAATGTCACAAAGACAAATACAAAAAGTTCAACATAGACAGAATATTGGCAGAACATAGCCATGACGTACTTCGTCTACCTCCTTATCACCCAGATCTCAATCCGATTGAGATGGCATGGGCTGCCATTAAAGGGTACGTATCCAGGAAGAACGTAACTTGGAGCGTTAAAGGAGTGACTGATTTAGTTAAAGAAAAAGTAGATTTAATGGGTGCAAGCGAGTGGAATAAGTTGTGTGAAAAAGTTAAAAATATTGAAGAGGAGTACAAAAGAAGCGATCATGTGGTTGACATGTTAACAGAAGAATTCATTATTCGGATTAATACCGACTCCGATAGTGATAGTGACGACGTTACTGACAGTGAGGACGACGAGGAAGATGATGATGAAATGCCAACCGCTAGTACTAGTTCCATTACGGAAAGCGATTTAATGGAAGGTGTCACACCTATATCACCGTAACGTTTTTGCCACTACCCGACTACGGAGGGTATAAATAATACTTATAAAATATATTTTTCTTTTTTGTAAAAAATGTTTTTCATTTCAGTAACGAATAAATGAAATTCGAGATCAAAAATGTCAACAAATAAAAAGTTTTAGTTTTACTTTTCGACAAACTACAAGAACTAAGTTATAATTTTAAATTGGAAACACTTTTAATTACCTACATTTTTGATCCCAAAGTCCATTTCTTGATTTAGATATTTATTTATTTTATAAATCATTGTAAAACCATTATCCTTTCAACCATACAACCAGTAAGAAATTACGTAGGTTACTTAGAAAAAATAATAAAAATTGGGTGTGCGTTTTATTTTGCCGTAAGTGTACGATGCGCAAAGCGATCCCCACTCTACCGCCGAGCGCTCAAGATCCGTGCCGGTATCTGTATCAGTCGATCTTTCAGCATTCTTAGCCTTAGGGGCAAGAGGACTTAGTCAAATTTCGAAGGCCCGTATCTCGGAAACGGTGCGTCGTAGGGCCATGTGTCTCAGAGCCTAAATGATTTCTATGGACAAGGTTAATAAGGTGCTGAAATAAAATTGGTACTTAATTAAAAAAAAAAAATGTCTCAATTTTTTTTTTTTGTTTTCTTTGCTGCGCATAGTGCCCATCATCATAATCATTTCAGCCGAAAGACGTCCACTGCTGGACATAATCACCACGCTAGGCAGGCAAGTTGGGGATCGCAGTATGGTGTTAAAATGCATAGAGGACGCTGCTGCCCATTCACTAGTAAGTCCCTTTGTCGTCCCTTTCTCGACACCTACGGGAAAATAGTGCCCCTAAGCGTATATTCCAACTCTTACAACTCCGCCCCTAGACGACCGACTTACCGATCTTCTACAAAGCAGAACTAAGTAAATTGTTGGTTTCTAAAGAATTTAAATAATACCTAATTATCCAATGATGACAACTAATACTATTTAAGACAGTTCTAGAGTTGACCTTGATATCGGAGTTAAGTGCATACATAATGACGTCAACCAACCCAACTATATAAAAATAGATCCAGACAAAGGAATCAAGTAAGTATGTAATAATCATCATAATCTAAGCATATCTAGAAGAAAAATGTTCCTAAAGATGATTGATGATTTTGATTTGATTTGATTTAAACTTATCCCAATAATCATCAATTTTGTGTGTGGAGGTAAAAACTAAAATATTCAACAAAAAAAATTACATGATGAAAAAAAAGTAAGTAAGTAATGTATCTGTTGCAATTATATTATTAATCACATTTGATTTAGTTACTGAAAGGTTAAAAGATAATTGAGATAATTTAATCATAACATAAAAGAGGCACATACTATATTTTATGATTCGGTTGCCATAAATTCTTCCGAGGTTTTCTAGGCACTCTCTTCCATTGTGGCTTTCGACCTACATTTCCTGATGATGTAAATGCCTGTGAATCTCGAATTTGTGATTGTAGCTGTGGTACTACAAGGCTCCTGTTCAACTCAGGATGGAATTTATTGAAATGTAACCACATATCGGTGGAATTTGGGGCTACAACTACTGTACCACATATTTTGCACTTTTTATACCAAGATGATTGCCAAGATGCTATGTTGAATTTATTTTTATTACTTTGCCGCTGGCGTTTGGTCTTAGGTCTTCCAGTTTTAGGCATTTTAAAAGAATATTATCAAAAGTTCGCGAAACAAATGGGAACTCGTGAATAGCTAGTTACACACTGTACTGACAGTGACAAATTGACAATAAAACTTTTTGAAGTGAACAGTAAGGTAACTACGCAGAATAGAATGCACGTTTATGATGCAATTGCTTGTCTTTACAATCCTACCAAATTGAATAGTACACTATAATAACAGCAAACTGAATAGTAAGGGTCTTTTAAATTTTGTCGTACTAAAAATGACGGGAAATTCCTTGGCATAGACTAAATTGTAGAAAAAACTTAAGATGCGTTCAGATACACAGGTATCAGAACGCATATCTTTTTTCAATTTGTTCATTAATTTAGTCTGTCTGTACTAAAATAATGATCAAATAGTAGAACTCTATAAATATGCCTGAAATATACATGACTAGTGAAGACACACGTAAAAGCGTTACGACGTCACTCGCATCCAAAAAAAATCTAGCATTTCCTTCAGAAAGTCTTCAGGTGACGTCGCCCAATTTTGTGATGCGACACATTTTCGTGTGTTTACCGACCCCAAGACCTGTCATAATAACTTATTTTAGTATAAAATAAAGATTATGTTACCTTCTTTTCAACATCACAGGGATCTCTTCAGGTGGTTCGTCATCACCATCACAGCTATTTGAATTTAAATTATTATTATTAACAGCTTGTATACTGCTTGAATCAGTTGTACTATCAACCACATCAATATCTGGTTTATGTGTACCCTCTGTCTTATTTGTACTGTCTTTATCTTCTGCACCAACAGGCTCATGGTCTTTTTTTGTCTGTTCCTCTTTCAACAAATTCTGTAACAGTACTCCAACAGAAGTTATGTACTTACTAGTAATTTTCTTATTCTTCTTTTTAGCTTTACCTTTGTCTTCTAGTGTGATCTGATCAACCTGATTCTGGATTTCAATAACCGTTGGGGTTTCTTGAGAATTTCCTTCGCTGTTTTCACATTCAATGTCTAAAGGTTTTTCTTCAATTTTAAATGCTTCCGGGACTGGAACTGTGACAGGGACCACTTCAATTTCTATTTCTGGTACAACATGGTGTTCAGTAAAGTTTGCGAAATGTAACGCATACTGTTCTCCAAAGTGTTTCTTCCATAGAAACTGCCAGTATTGTTCTGAATCCACCTCTTCTGATGGTATTTCTGTATTTTCGAGCTTATCGTCTAAATTAATTATTCTTGTATGATCATTGGATGGGTCATCAGATGAAGATGACGATACACTGTAGTCAGTGTCGGTAGGCGTTGATTCTGACGTGACATGACTAGAAGTGACATCATAGCTCGATAGAGTGATTTTTGTAACATTTGTCATAGAGTCCGTCCATGCTACAGTTCTCGGACTCAATATTCTATCATGTTCTGAACAAGACCGTCTCCTAGCTATCGGCAACCAAGTTTCATCTCTATTTATCTCATTATTCCTATCAACTTTCTCTGCCTGATTCTGAATAGTGTTGCGTTTCTTATACGGATTTACTTTGGAATCGTACGAGAATTTCCTTTCCCTCATTTCTTCATCTGCTGCATTAGGACTAGCATCTATATGTTTTTTATAAATCTGATCTACGGAATGCTGTTTCGGTATGTTGTTGTCATCCATAGCTAGGCCATTATTATCGTCTAGGTAGGCTGGATTGATGTAGTCACTGTACTTTTTGATCCAGGATGCCCAAATGAGCCTTTCTCCATGAATAGCCCAAAACTTGTCCCAGGTTTCTTCGGTCATGTAGTTTTCGATTGTATCTGGGAAGTCTTGGTCCATGCGTTCGAGTTTGTCATGTGTGTCTGAGTGGTAGTCTTGGTATGTGAGGTCAGCCCCACTGTCACTGGGTTGTAAGGCATGGGAGACTGTCCCATGGGTGTGGACCGCATCATGTTCATCAGTGGAGCAACAGTTGTCTGTGTGGGATGCACTGCAGTAGCAGCTTGCACCTTCATCTCTCTGGGTAGTTAAAAAAACATGAGAAACTATGTATCTATTCTACATAGAATTATAGTTTATTTATTTAATTTTAGAGCAATCAATAAAATAAATAATATTGATGTGCCTGTTTGTAATGTCAAATAACAAATTTTAACTAAATGCATAACAAAGTTTATATTGTACTAATAACAAAAAAATATATATATTTATGTTGGTCTGTCTGTCTGTTTGTTCCGGCTAATCTACGAAACCGGTGGACCCATTTTTATGGGACTTTCACTGGCAGATAGTTGTGTTGTTGTATGTTATATTAGGCGTAATTTAGGCTACTTTTATTTTAGAAAAGGCTACGACGGCGAAACCACGGGTAGCAGCTAGTTTTATTATAAGATGGTAATTTTACTATAGTTAAAATTATATATAGAGTACTGCCTAGTTACTACCTAGGTACTACTAACTAGTTAATATATCCTATACTGTATAATTTAGAGAATAATTACCAAACTAATGTTGCCCTATCTTTAAGAATATAATTAAAATACATAAATAACTACTAACCTCACATTTATGTTTATAAGAAGTATCTAAAGAGAAGTGAACATGAGAGTGGTCTTCCAAATCCTGAGACTGTGAGTCACGAAGGACCTCCACATCACTCTCACTGGCATACTCCTTGTCTGCATAGTAAGTTTTGACTCCATCCCTATAGAAAACAAAGAACAAAAATAAGTACACTATAGCTACAAAAATCATTTACATGATGCAAGTTTCTTGCGCATGCATGACTGCAACATTTATTGTTGTTTCAAATGATGGTATGCCAGGGGCAATTAAATTGCATCATTTAAATCAGGTTTTTAGTCAGTTATGTCACTATGAGGATGAAAGTTCAAAACCTGATAGTAAATAATAATAGTTAGGCCTTTTTGGGTTTTGAACCTCCATCCTATAATTTCATAATAACATTGTAGCCTAAACTTGCAAATTGCTGATGTACTGTAAAGATAAGATTTCAAATAAATCAGGACTTGTTGTAACTGTGATCATAAACAGGGAGTGAAAAAAGCAGTAGCATGCATGCATGGCATGGTAATATATTATGTAAATGCTTGTGCAGTCTCAGTATAAGATGTTATCTTTGTTTAGGAATGGGGTAGTTAAAGGATGGTTTCATTTAACAATGACTTTGTCAAAGTGTCCTCTTCTTGACAAAAAGACAGCATGCAGAAATAATAATAAATAAAAATGACTGTCAATAACATTAAGATGATAATATCATTCATGATCTATATTGATTAGCATTTGGCCTAGGAGGTGATCCAGCTAAGGTAAGTTAGTGCTGCTAAGTTATTTGCTATAGTTTATTCCATGCAGTCTCCCTCCATTTTCATAACAAATAATAAACCTATAAAATTATAATTTTCAATTAAAACATATACGAAAACTTACTTTATGAAGACTCTGCTGCAGTAACAATAAATGTAATTGTCGTCATCATCAATTTCCTCTTCAGTATCATCACCAAAGTAAAAATTAAATTCAGCAAGTGTCTCACATCTGTGATAATGCTCAAAATAATCAGACATCATTTTTATATACACACAGTTATCTACTTTACTGAGTCAATTAAAATATGTGTCAATTTTGATGGATTTATACATTATTTTGCCCGATTTTCCAAACAAATTATTATTTGTAACCTTCCCAGAAAATCGAAGTATCGCTCGCTTTTGCTTACGTTCCATTACAAATTTTCAACAAAAACTCATAAAACAACCAATACATATCATGAAGAGCCAGTTCCTGAACTCTTTAACAACATTTGCTTAAAGCGGAACGTTAAAATAATTCGTTCTAATTCATCATTTCATTCATTTATAATTAATATAACTGGAGCCGGTATCACTGTGATCGACCTCTGCATAAATAATCGTGGGGACTGGGGAAGTATCGCTGTAAAGGCTCTTACAGACTCACGCGATATCGCGGGTACAACAGGCATGAGGCACCGACAAAGAAATTGTGCTACTGGCTACTTAACTAGAGTCACGTCGCGCCCGCGATATCGCACCAAACTGTACGAGCGGACCGAGCAGTCCACGATATAAAACCACTGACTTATAAATCATAAAACAGAGAAGCAAACTTCAACATGTGACTTCAACACGCGCTAAAATCGATTACAGCGCTACTCGGAACGCATCGTAATATATTTTATCAAGTTCTTGGCGGGAAAGTGCAGTGACAAATGAAATGAAATGAAATCGTTTATTCTGTAAATAGGATATCAGAATCACTTTTAAACGTCATATTAAAAAGTAAAAAATAAGCTAGATGTAGTCGACATTTCCTATCTGACTATCACTGAGAAGAAATGGCGAAACAAACTCAGGAGTCCGCGTACCACTGGTCAGTTTCCCTCAGTCGTCAGTTTATTTAATTTGCCAGTTTTGTTGATTAGTCAGTTTCGCTGATTGGTCAGTTTTGGTGATTAGACAGTTGCGTCAACTCGACAGTTTCCAGTGTTCGCCAGTTTCCTTGATTTGTCAGTTTTATTCAATTCGTCAGTCAAAGTACAGTCGGTAGAAAACTGCCCACACGTCTGCTAATGGTACTCACATGATCTGACCAATCATGTGAGGACCATGTAGATCTGTGTCTGAAATGGTCTTTTGAGGAAAGAACCACACTTTAAGTGGACCTGTCCAATCAGTGCAAGCATTTGTCAGTAATCGTGCAGCTCGACTCAAGACTTAAGGAGCTCAACGACTCGACGAGCAATACCAAAGAAAATACATTTGGGTAGGCCGCATAAAGTGCTCAAAATGCCAGACCACCATTAAAACTCAGAAAAAGCAAAAAAAAAAATACCCACGTAGTGCTCACATTCACAATAAATTAAAGCATTAAAATACTTTTCAAAGTAAACATTTATGTAATATTGTAAATAACATGACTTGTTTAACAGTTTTGTTTTATTTTATATAATTTGTGTTTAGTCGAATATTAATGTGTAATAATGGTGGAAAACCATTAAGCGTTCGTGAACGTCCATTAATGTAGGCAAATGAAACAAAATAGTGCAACATCACTTAAAGTTCTCTCAAGGAGTCAGCGTGAGGTCTCAGTAAAGTGCCACATGTTTACTGAAACTCAATTTTTTTTTTTTTTTTTTGTGAATGGTATCTCGTAGTTGGCCTTGAGAGGCCGTGACTGCTTAACCGGTCTTTCCTGTGGCTGCCCTAAGGTATTAGTTTAAAGCCTCCAGCCAGGAGCGTAAATATAAGTATTAAAAACTAAACGACAGCGCTCTAAGGGCACCCCCTGTGGGGTACGAACTTCGGCTTAGGGCGTCGTTGGGGAAAAACAGCAAATTGGGGACGGGCTGGATCGAAAGTTTAAATTCATGATTATTAACGGGGATTACTATTAAATGCTACGGCTCACTCAGCCTCGGGGCTGGCGGTTCGACGTGCAAGGGACGGGGGGAAAAATTAATTCTTGAACTTCGCGTGGTACCTCGGTGGCGAGGACGGAATGACGGTTTGTTTTTGTGCACTGTACTTGTGGCCCTATTGCTTTCCTGAAGGAGAGTAATGGGGTCATCCGGGTCTGAGAGAGTATGCCTAGGTCGGCGAGTCTGACTAATTTGAGAAGGCCCATAGCTAGCTGCCTGCACAACCAAGGGGTTGCGATGTCTATCTGCGGACTCGAAGAACCGCTTTGTCGCGCGTTTCATGAACTGCTTGATGGTGGGGATTCTAAGATCTACATGAAGGGTTTCGTTCCGAACGAACCATGGAGCGTCCGTAATTTTACGGAGAAATCGGTTTTGAAACTCAAGGGGAGCGGGCGGGGATATCATCATCATGCATTCAATATTTCATTTCATCAATATTAAACATTCGACCAGTGAACTGCATCGCGAGTGGACCTGTGCCGATTATTTGTTATTTATTTTCCAAGCATTGTAGAATTAACAATTTTAGTTTGTGTTTGAAGACTCGGTACCTCTCTTACTATCTTGTGGAGGTGCCCATAGGGGGCTGACCCCATCTTTGAAATTGTATAGCTTCGTCCCTCTCGTCTTTGCTGGTGAGTCGTAAAGCTTGTTATAGAATCTGATAATTGAAGAATAAACTTTGGAAACTTTGAAAGTCAACTGTTTGACTGAGTTTTGAACCCACGACTCGTCGTGCATTAGGGCCGCTGACCGCGCCCATTACCACGAGACCAAAGATTGGTGAGAGACGCCGCGCGAAATTCTCGACCACTATCAACGAAACGTATTTACTGGCTACGTAGTAGTATTATTAATTTATTTCCATTCTGATTGTAATTCATAAACATGATCCGGTCTCCTACCACGTCTTCTTCTTCCCCGAATCTGACAAGTGTCACCGGAAAGGAAACGAATGTTTCGCAAAGAAAGAGAAAAGAGCCGGAATCTGAAATAACTAATGCTATTTATGATCTCACCCAAGCTATGAACAAGAGATTAGACGAGTTACGAAGCTATTTCGACGGCACCATGTCAAAGATATCTGATGATATTACGTCCATCAAAACTGATCTGGCCACAGTTACTCATGTTACTACTGATATAAAAAGTGAGTTAAATTCTCTGAGGTCTGAGCACGTGAAATTAGAATCGCACGTAACTGCGCTAGGTGACAAGCATGACGCTTTAATGCAAGATGTTGCCTCCCTGCAAGAATCGCTTCAGTTTACATCAAGCCAACAAGACGACTTAAAAAAACAGTTCGACTCAATCAGTAAGCAGTCTACAGATACAGAGGGTCTAAATGATACAATAATAAAATTGGAGGCGAAAATCGATACACTCGAACAACAGGCTCGTCAATGCAACCTGGAGTTATGTAACATTCCCGAAAAACGTGATGAAAATTTGATTACGCTTATGGAGTCTATTAGCGCGAAAATAAATTGTTCATTAGGCCAAAAAGACATCATTGCCATTCACCGTGTACCGCATGCACAAAAACAAAACAATAAGCCAAAAAATATTATTGTTAAGCTTAGTTCGCGTATACTAAGAGATAATCTCCTGAGTGCATTTCGACGAGCAAAGGGTTTAAAAACCGATCAAATTGGAATATCCGGAACACCACAAAAGATCTATATTAATGAACACCTGACATTAAAGAATAAACACTTGTTTCGAGCAAGCCGAGAAGCTGCAAGCAAAAATAATTTTAAATTCGTGTGGGTCAAGCATGCTACCATACTCGTGCGAGAGATTGACGGCGAATCAGCAATTGCCATAAGATCCCCTCAAGACATCCTTAAGATTAAGCCAGGTGCTTCAAAGCGTGATTAATTATTTTAATTCCCACTATTACAAATCTTTTAAATTTTCTAGCGTCTTATTAATTGTAAGGTGTAAGAATAGTAGTGTTGATATTGTTTCATATTTTTCCTGCATGAGTCTTGATGTATATTACAGTTCGAACTTATCATTATTACATTTCATTCGTTGTGTTGGAACTCTTTTATATCGCTATTATTTTCTGATTACTGAGTATGTGTCATATCTGTTGATGCATAGTGTCATATTACTTTTATTTTGTATTAACTGCAGTCTAAACTTTAGTTACAAGTTAAAAACACAAGGGCGTGGGCTTAGGCTTTTCAATCATGTTGAATTATATTCTATTAAATCTTACTCATATACTAATGGATGAACTGACTATTTATTATCAGAATTGTAGGGGTGTGCGGACTAAGCTCAATATCTTATACATGAATATATTATCAAATTGTTATGATATTATACTATTGACAGAAACATGGCTTACGCCGCAAATATTTGATAACGAGTTTATAGACGACCGCTACATAGTCCACAGATGTGATCGTAACCGTATTGCGACTAACAAAAAGGAAGGGGGCGGGGTTCTCGTGGCGGTACTGAAAAACTTACATTCCACCTTTGTACCATCTGATCTGCCAACTAGTCCTCACATTGAACATGTTCTTATACAGCTTCCAGGTATTAATAATAATAGCAAATGTGTCATTAGTGTTGCATACATTCCCCCTAAATCTCCCGAGGAAACATACCTATCTCATTATGACCTTCTGCATAAAACATTGAATAGACTTAACGCAAATATATTTTATCTGTTTGGTGATTACAACTTGCCTGATATACGCTGGCTTCCAAATCATAACGGCAATACTACAGCCCTACACTGTAATGGCAATAACTCACTGAGCGAACATTTGAGTAACTTCATGTCACTACTTGACGACGCGCAGTTTAATAATATCTTAAACCATAATGGTCGTACGTTAGATTTATTAATAAGCAACACAAACTGCATCACATCCATACCGAAATGTACATTACTACCTATTGACGATCATCACCCTCCCTTCTATACCACTATCATCTGCAAATCTAAAAATAAAAAAGTCGTACAAGCGAAAACATTAAAATATAATTATTATAAAGCAGATTATGAACAAATTAACCATGAATTGTGTAAAATTGACTGGGTTCAGACCTTTAATGGGCTCTCAGTAGAGCAGTGCGTTGGCACATTCTATAATATTGTCTTTGGTTCCATTAAAAGCCACACTCCTTCAAGCCATTCCAAACCTTCAAGATTCCCAGTTTGGTTCTCTAAATCACTTATACGTATATTCAATAACAAAAAGAAAGCCTGGATTAAATGGAAAACGTATAATAACCTGTCAGATTACGAGCAGTTTTCTTTTCTCAGGCAGAGATTCCAAACCGAATGTAAAAAGAACTATACTAAGTATATAAATGGTGTTGAAGACAATATAAAAAAAAATGTTAAGAATTTGTGGAGTTACGTTGCTAATCGCAAAGCCAATGCTGGTATACCAGCCACTGTATTTTACAAAAATCAAAGTTCTAGTGACCCAAATGTGATTTGTAATATGTTCTCCAACTTTTTTCAGTCGGTCTATGAAGCTACCACTTATAATGACAGTGAATGGTTGCCCCCTGAAACGTGTGTAGATTTTTTTTTTTTTTTTTTAATTGTGTTATCATTAACCGTATATCTTTTAGTCCTGATCAAGTATTGCAAGCCTTACGGGCATTAGATATAACAAAGGGCCCAGGTCCAGATGGATTACCAGCTTGCTTTATTAAAAAAACAGCTAATAGTATTCACATTCCGCTATACATTATTTATAATAAATGCATTACTGAAGGTACATTTCCTGAAGTTTGGAAACGAGCCAATATAACCCCAGTACATAAAACAGGTTCTAAGCACGATGTCGAAAACTACCGCCCTATTTCTATCCTGTCTACCTTATCCAAGATTTTCGAAAGACTTGTACACAGAGCAATATACCCAGCCATTCATAACATTATTCTTACTCAACAACATGGATTTGTTAAAAAAAGATCTACTGTTACAAATCTACTAGCCTTTACAGATTATTTGTTTAATAATATGGATCAACAGGTACAAGTCGATGCTGTGTACACAGACTTTCGAAAAGCTTTTGATAAGGTGGATCATGAACTGCTTCTCAAAAAGTTGGCGTATAATGGCATTCGTGGAGATTTACTTCGCTGGTTTGAATCATATGTATCAAACAGGTCGCAAAGAGTTGTAATTAAGGGCTTTCGGTCTTATTCAGTTGGCGTCACTTCTGGTGTACCGCAAGGCTCTATTTTGGGCCCTCTTCTTTTTATTATTTTTATTAATGACGTTTGGAGTTGTTTCGTGCATTCAAAATTTTTGCTTTATGCAGATGACCTTAAAATCTACAGAACAATTCGCAACCATACTGATTCTATGTTACTTCAAGAAGATCTTAATCGATTTTCTGTTTATTGCGTAGAAAACAAAATCCAATTAAGTACTTCTAAATGTGTATGTATTACATTTACCAAGAATAAACATATTATAAGGAGCACTTACACATTAGATGATGCTGCACTGCATAGAGTCATGTCAGTGAAGGATCTTGGAATACTATTGGATACTAAACTTCACCTTGATCAGCATATTCAGAAAATTGTTAACAACGCCTATCGTATGTATGGCTTTGTTATGAGATCCACCACTGACTTTAAGCGCATTGATACCTATATACATTTATATAAATCGCTAATTAGGTCACAACTCGAATACGCTGTATTAATTTGGAACCCTCTTTACCAAAAATACATAGACAGCTTAGAAAATGTCCAGCGTAAATTTCTCAAAGCCCTGCATTATCGCTGCCGCCACGACTTTATTTCCTCTAATTCACGCCAAAAGAATGTTGAGCTGTTAAACTTAAAGTCTAGACGCCTTTTCCTAGAAACTATGTTTCTCTATGACTTGTGTAATAACGGATATGACTGCATAGATCTCAGTAATAAGTTAAGCTACGTTGTTCCAAGAACTGTCATTGGACGACAAGTGCGCGCACGTCCACTTTTTGCCGTTTCCTCCTGCCGCACTAACGCTGGAGTTCGAGCACCTCTTCGTTGTATAGCTAAAAATTTCAACACTGTGTTTGCAAGTTTGGATTTGTTTACATTGTCTGCTAATAAGTTTAGAGTCTCTTTGATACAATTAATTAGTGACTCAGATTTTTAAAACAAGAACTGTAATTTAGATATTTTCTTTAATAGGTATTGTTTAAATGATAATGTTGTCTTTTTTTTCTTTTCTTCTCATTTAAGGATTTTCTTGCGATTATTAACCAATAAGTTTCACTCGTGTGCAAATAGTTCCATATCAAATATGTAGTATTTAAGATGTGGATAACGTTGTGAGCTACACATATGTAACTTCTTTTTTTCTCACTACCTGTTTATTAAGATATTTGTGTAACTGTTTGTTTTCCCGAATTAAATAAATAAA
The DNA here is from genome assembly GCA_963921375.1 of Tiliacea citrago. Lineage (NCBI taxonomy): Eukaryota > Metazoa > Arthropoda > Insecta > Lepidoptera > Noctuidae > Tiliacea > Tiliacea citrago. The sequence continues at coordinate 20,035,094 of OY992797.1, read as the reverse complement.
TAAATAAACTTTATACCTGAATAAAGACTTGGCTAGAAGGTCTCAGCAACCAGGCCATTAAAATATTAAAAAAAAAATGTCACATTGACACAGCATTGACATTTCGAATTGCGGCACGTTTGTTCTCTTAAATTCTAATGTCGATTATTTGTTTAGATTCAAGGTAATACTGCATACAATTCAATAAAATGGGGAAGAAAAATAAAGAGTCTTTAGGGCGAGCCCTCATCAAGGACAGGTTTGCGAAGAACCGTCACCGAAAACATGTCGAAGACAACACCATGGTTAGTATTTGTTTTTGTAATGTTTTTATATGATTGATACATTTAAGCGTAGTAATTTGTTTTATACAAAGGTCAGGTCACACAAGGTACTTTCTGTAACTTAATGCATGTAGCTCCAAGTCTAAACATACTTCCCAATAAATAAATAAAAAACGTTTTAGATAACCTTGATTAGCAACATTATAAACATCTCAAATCTAGATAACTTGGCTTCAAAAGTAGCACTCCGTGTTGTAATCAGTGGTTGTAATATTCAAAATAGGTTCTATAAACTTTCTTCTTACTAAAATCGTAGCAATAAACTAATCTACCCAGTAATCTCACAAAATTCTAATATGAATTCTACAAGTTGTTTTGCCTTGTTTCCCGGTATACCAGTTCATCAATTAGCACAGTAAATCTCAACCCCTTTTCCATCTTCTGGATTTGTCCCATGTTACTTGCGGTTGGCACAACACATTATCAACCCTCTACAGGGCTTAAACCCTCATATCACTACCCTGGTTGAGATTTTGCCGTCTAGAATAGTTTATATATGTATAATAATATAGCCATTGGTCATAGCTATGCTATTTATTCAATTTAAAATGATACAATATCTGTGCAGATAACTACTAAGCATTTAATAGGAAGTCAGACTGCTAATCCTCTATTAAAAAAAAAACAATTTAAACTAGAATAGTCACTTCTACATCATTCTAAGCCCTAATAAAAATCTCTTCCTCATAGTTGCACACAACAGAAGTCAATGATGGCTATGACTGGGGTCGCCTCAACCTGCAGTCCGTCACTGCAGAGTCGTCCCTCCAAGAGTTTCTCTCCACTGCAGAGTTGGCTCAGAGAGAGTTTACTGCAGAGAAAATGAACTATCAGTATGTGAAGTCTGTGCCTTATGAAGTGGAAATGGTTACTTCGCAACCTAACTTTGATGAGCCACTGACAGTACCAAGGAGGTGAGTTTTTGTTTATTTCTAACTAGTTTGTCCTCAACAGCTTAGAGGTAGTTTTAAATCTGCCGTTTAAACCCCAGGCACAAAAAGGGGTAGTTCTTTATTGTGCCAGACAGGGGTTAAAGAGGAAGTTTAATAAGTTTTGTGAAGTTGATGTCATTCTATCTATATGAACAAATTACCATTCATTGCTAAATAAATATGCGTTTTTTACTGGATAGTAATTTTTAAACTGCATTGTTGTAGCCACATTTAGCAGTTATACAGTGCACAATCAGTGTAAATTCACTGCACAAGTTACCAGTTATTACAATTTGCAATGGTAAAATATGTGTTAATAATTTGTAATGAATTTAGTTTGTTCTTGGACAGTTTGCAATCAGATCCTGACTGCAATGGCATTTCATAATTGGTATTGCGAACTATTAAATTAATAATCCTATCAACAAATCCAACTTTTATTCCAGGCCAGCATGGCACCCAGGTATCTCAGCCGAAGACCAGATAACTCGCGAACGTGAAGGCTTCCTAGAATGGCGACGTCACTTGAACGATCTACAAGCCAAGCTTGGGGCCGCTGTGACTCCGTATGAAAGGAACCTGGAGCTGTGGAAACAGTTGTGGAGGACCCTGGAGAAGTCTGATATTGTACTGATCCTGTTGGATGCTAGGAACCCTTTGCTGTTCAGGTATTGTGTATTTGTAGTTTGTTTGTTTGTTTTGTTTCTCCTGGGCTTTAGGCATTGTGAAATTTGCATTGTAATTTTGTAGGAAAGCATTTATACCTTATTCCAAGAAAGATTATGTTAAAACTAACATTCAAACCACAATTCGATAAATCAAAATAAATTAACTTAACATCCCTTTTTTGTTAAAACTATAAATTTGAAACACCTTTTATAATATCTGTCCATCTTATTTATCATAATTTTTAGTAGGTACTTTAATTAATCCAACAACCAAGACATTGTGCCAAAAATGTTTTTATATCAAAACAAATATAACAAACGTGTAGTTAGTGACTAACCTGGTGTCAGAGTTTTTATGCCGCCCATGGGCCTCTGACTTGGCTTCACATGCCGTCGAGATTTTTTTTATCTAAAAGATAGTTTTCTAATTACAGATGTGCAGACTTAGAGAAATATGCTCAGGAACAGAACTGCAAATGTATACTATTGCTGAACAAGGCAGACTTAACTAATGAATATGAAAGGAAATGTTGGGCGGAGTACTTCACTAAAGAGGTAAGTTTGCATCAACAGTTGTGTTTATCACGAAGCGGCCTGTCATATCGCGGTAGTCGACAGATACCTTTACTAAAACTAAAATGACTGTGCCAATCCAAAAGACGCAATACAGGGTGTAAAAAGACCCATGACATAGCCTTTATCTATGCATTCTATACATCAAAATGGGTAACATTGAGAAAACAATATTGCTAGGAAACAACTTATTTTTAGTGTGACAAATCGCTGTTTACGGCAGCGCGCACGCAAAACATAAGCTTAAGTTAAAAATGGAATTTTGAATTTCAATAACCATACCTGTGAAACTTCTCCGTAACCAGAAGGTTCCCAAGTCCATACCTGGGAATCTATACAAAAAAAATAACACGCGACGTACCAAGTCACGCCTACTTTTGTTGCGGGCCGCACCTTTCTAATAAAAAATCATTCATTGTTCCAGAATGTTTCCATAATATTCTTCTCAGCAGCTAAAGAAACAAATGAAAGTAAAATACCGGAAGAAGACGAAAATGAATCTATCAGTGAAGACCAAGACTCAGAAACAGATTCGGCAATATCTGACAATGAACACGAAGAATCAGACGATGATGATGAGGTCAATGAAAAAGAAGTCTTAATATGTGCAGAAGAAGACATAGAATTGTTTAAGAAGCAATTAGGAGATCTTGATAATGCTGTCTGCAATACTGCTGATAAAATAGATAGGATTCAAGAAGTACTTGATAAGGTTGTTGAAAGTTTAAGACTAGGCAAGCCTATTGAGGACTATCCTGTACCAAAAAGCACTGAAAATAAAGAACCTACACCAGAAATAGAAGAGAATCAAGTACAGAATTCATCAGAATTAGTAGAAAATGAGAATCAAGAACAGAATTCACAAGAAACAGTAGAAAATGAGGCTAAAGTACAGAATTCACATGAAATACTTGACAGGGAGAAACTTTTGGAAGTATTGAAAAAGCAACATGTAGATAGGCTAAAGAATCCTCCTAGGTTTACTGTTGGCATGATTGGTTATCCTAATGTCGGAAAATCTAGTACTGTCAATGTTTTAATGCAGATTAAAAAGGTAAGAGTATAAAATCTTTTATCATTATAAAAGCCATTCTCTTCTTTTGTGTGGTTAGTGACTAATCTGGTGTTATTATGCTGCCCATGGGCCTCTGACTTGGCTTCACATGCCGTCGAGAAATTAAAAAATATAATACGTATATGAGTCCGAAAAGTCAGAGGTCTGGTTTGTTTGGTTAAATAGTATGTTTACCTTTTACTTTTGCCAACTATAATGTCTGTGTGTTTGTAAGGTATATATATATATATATATATATTTTATAAAGTATCTAAGAAATTACAGTCATAAAAAACATACTTAACGATATTGTCTGTAAGCTAGGTAGTGCAATGTCAGACCCCCTTAGTTGCAGACGGCAACCACCGGTCATTAGGTGGTCCTTTGCCCTACTTGCCTTTCTCTTGGTGTTCGGTTTAAAGAAATTTATTTCTCAAAAAGAACATACATAGTTCACTTAAATATGAGAAACTAAACAAAATATCTTAAGTAATAAACGTAATTGTCGTTCAATCTATTGAGTACTTATAGTAATGGTTTATTATTGTTGGTTAGCCAAATACAACTTCAACCTATTCTTAAAAATGTTCACTGATGAAGAATCTCTTATTTCTTTCGGGAAATTATTATAAAGCGGCGCTCCCTCAAACTGAATAGATCAGTTAGTTAGTTTCATTTTCAATCACCTTTACTATTTTATGAAGAAAAATTACGAACTCATTTACAATTTTTTTATTTATTTAAATAAGCTTCATACCTTTTTCCTTCAGGTCAGTGTAAGCTCAATGCCGGGCCACACACGACACATACAGTCGCTGATCATAAACGAACATATCGAGGTGCTGGACTGTCCCGGCTTAGTGTTACCAGCTTACGCCGTCACACCGGACCTGCTGCTAACAGCTGTGTTGCCAATTGATCAGGTATGTCAAGTTTTAGATACTATGGTAGGTATGGTAGGTTTTTAGATACTTAACCGCCAGTTGCACGTAAGTCGTACGTTACTTTTAATGGGGAATTAAAGGAGCGGTCAAAATTGGTATAATATTCCGACGATTTTTAAACGCTAATGTGATGTACCTTATTAGAAAGCTTGTTTATTATGCTACTCGATTATAGTTAAATCTGATTTTTTCAGGCGCCTGTTTTTGTGAAAAAGTGAAAATGTTTCAATACAAACAAAACGCACATAGACTTTATTTATTCAATTCTATGCATTATAATTATTTTATGTGGCTAATGTTTCCGTTTTTATTACATACTTTGGGATTTTATTATAATTTTATTCTAGCTCCATGAAATTAAGAAAAAAAATATTGATTATCATGACAATGCAATAAGAAAACGTATCGAAAAAAGTCAAAGCTGTAAACTCGGACTAAATATCCGCTGTGTCAAGCAGAGTCCTGCTGACTGACGTTGTCATTGTCATGTCATTTGCCATAGGGCTGCCATCCCTAAAATATAAATAATGCTTGTAGAACATTTTATTTTTCAACTCTTGTTTTAAAAAAAACGGGCGGCTGTAAAAAAAAATTAAATGCCCAAAGACATCAAAATAATTACCCTCTTTCAGCCTATATAGGTCAGAAGGCTGTTTAAATTTTCAATTATTTTAGTACCAAGCCCCATACATTTCATGAACGTCTTCTTAATGGACATACGTGCAACTGGCGGTAAGTCATTTGAATTTTAAAATATACATTTTAGTTTTTTGTACCTACTCTCATCAATAGTGAGATGAGAACACAATTTAAACTTTTGAATATAATACGAGGGCGGCACTGAAAATTTCGGGAATCAAGGAAGTGACACAACATTACTATTTAAAAATGTATTTATTGCTTTTCGAAGTATTCTTCGCGAAATTTGACACATTTTTCCATACGATGGAACCAATGATTGAAGCAACCATTCCATTCGGAAGTTGGGGTCTCCAAAATGGCCGTTTTGTAGGCGTCCACAACTTCTTCAGGTGATGAAAATCTCTGTCCACGCAATTTATTCTTTATTTTAGGGAAAGTATAGAAATCATTAGGGCTTAGGTCGGGGCTGTACGGCGGATGGTCTAATAATTCTATGTTTTCTTGCTCTAAAAATTTTTTGTTCTGTGCGCGGTGTGAGTACTCGCATTGTCGTGATGGAGGATGATGCGGCGGTTGCAGTTCTCTTTACGGAGTTCAGAAACGACCTGTGGCAAACAAATGCTAGCATACCATTCTGCATTAACCGTTCTTTGTCCCTCAAGAGGAATATTCGTAACATGGCCGGTTTTGGAGACAAACGTGGCCACCATTTTTTTTGCAACACTCCGTGAACGAACAATTTTTGTTGGCTTTAACTCATTTTCGAACACCCAAACTCGTGGCTGGTTTTTTGTTTCGGGTTCGTACGCGTATATCCAGGATTCGTCACGATACAATGTTGTATACAGTATTTGAGGATCCTGCGTGGAATCTTTCGAGAGTTCTGACGCACCAAGTAACGCGAGCCGCTTTTTGCTTCGGGAAAACAACTTTTTACACCTAATTGTTCATGCAAGATTATTTGTATTTGACTCATGCCAATGTCTAAAGTTGCCTGAATTTCGCGGTATGTCACATGTCGATCTTCCTCAATCAGCTTACGCACAGCATCAACGTTTTCTTGGGTGACTGCAGTTTTTGGACGACCTTGACGGGGATCATCACTGACCTTGACACGTCCACGTTGAAATTCAGCAAACCAGCGATAAATTGTGGTTTTGGATGGGGCTTCATCACCAAATGCAGAAATCATCCGGTCAACACACTGTTTCTGTGTTAAACCAGTCCGAAAGTCATAATAAATCATCGCTCTTGAATTTTCTCGAGTCAATTCCATTTTCTCAACGACTAAACAAGTTTGACAAAACCTTGTGACAAGACCGAGAATCTTTTTAAAAAAAAAAATGGTATTCGATTTTTAAAACCAAGGAGTTTTCAATTAAAAAGATTTTAATATGACAGGAACAGTGGAAATATTCCATTCCCGATACTTTTAGTGCAGCCCTCGTACCGATTCTTCTATACTGGAATTCGATTCGGTTGGATAGCTCAAGATGATCGAATTAGCTCACATTGAAATTGATCTAGGTACATTAATTAGAAGTGGTGTTCTCCTTCTCCTTCTCCAATTTCAGTGATAACAGCACTTAGTAAGAAACTTAGAATGAAGTAGCGTTATTCAAAAGTCAATTAAATCGTTATAACTTGGAAATCTGGGATATAACGAAGAAGAATCACCTAAATGCTTGTCTTTCTCTCGTAAATAAAACAAGCACTTTAAACTAAAAAAAATATCCACCACAATTTCCATACAGATGCGTGCCCACGATGCTGCGATGGCGCGTCTTTGTCAGATGGTCAGCAAACACACGTTCGCTACAAGATACGGACTACTACTTCCGGACGACGGTTCTAAGGAACCTGACTACAAGCAGATACTTACTGCGCATGCTTGTGAGTATTCTTTTAGTTTATATGGATCTGTGTAATGTTTAAGAAAAGTTTTTCTCTGAAAAAGAACTTGTACCACAAAAGTACTTTACTGATAAATTGATTGATTTATACTGCGGTCATTAATTCTCTCAGCCGTTCATTTTATCAGGAGTCTTGCTACATCAAAACTATTTTTTTGGACGAGTAAAAAACAGTTCAGTACTTGCATATATACCAGTATTCAGTACTTACATAAATTACAGGTATACCAAATTGTCAAATTTCTCCAAATGATTATAAACTTTGGAAAGTTTATAGTTAAATTCAAAATCGAATGAGAAAATTTTACATTTTGTGGTAAGTTGATGTTTGTAAGTTTGAAATTCTCTCTCTTTCTCTTTATAGTTGTGGTACCTATCCCACACTAATTCGAATACCACTACCTGCTATTTAAATAACAGTGACGGAAAGTTATTATAACATCATCCACGTACGTAACGTACGAGTACGACGACGATGGCGACGCGAGCGAATGATGAAAAAACGAAATGCGTGCGCGCTTGCCAGATCAACCGACCGATCAACTATTTATACTAAACTACAGTGAGAGAACATGCGCGAAAGTTCTTAGTGCCTATGTTCTTGTTCAGACTCGCCAAGATATTTCGGTCGTACTGTATGTGCTATCAACTAAACAAAACATCATGGTCGTAGCGTCGAGCGAGGTGATATCGTTATAATATCGTTTGGCAAAGAGAGAGACGACTGCTAGAGCTAAAGAGTACCTTATATACAATATGTAACAAAAACCCTGTTGTTCCTTCTACCTACGTTTTAAGAATCGGTATACATACGTAATAAAGCAAGTCATTTATAAAAACTGTTCAACAAAAATAATTAAAATAAATATTTAATTATTAATATTTGCAATGTTTAACTGATTTCTAACCTCTTTCATTCTTTGATTTTGACTTCTCGACCAGCCAATACTTGATTTTTTTAAATTATATTTCCACCAATGTTGTGCTTGTAGGTAAATGTATACTTCCCTAAAAGGAACAAAAGGGTTTTTGTTACATAGGTACTGTATATTGACTAGAACTGTACAAATAGTAGATTGTACAACAAGTACATCTAGGCGGCTGTTGCTTGATGTCAAGACACTGCACTGCAATAAAAAGTTTGATTGTATTGACCTAACAAATAAATTGTGTTACAAGTCACCCAGAAGTGTTATTCGTAGGGGGGTGTGCGTCCCTCAACTATTCCATACAGACATACAGGACTAACGCTGGGGAACGTGCACCTCTTCGACGCCTTGTTGATTCTTACAACACGCATTTTAATGAACTGGATATATTTTGTCTATCTAAGCAATCATTTAGGAAAATGGCTCTGGATATTTTGTTTAGCGAGTATTTTAGTTAAGCTAAGCTAAGTAATTAAGTATCACAGCAATATTGTGGAAGTGACTATTGTTTTATTTTTCTTTTTTACACTTGTCTTTAGCACTTTTAACCTTTAGTTAAATCGTGGACAATGGTGTGGGTTACATGTTTGTTAAATCTTAGTTTTTCTTTGTATTTTTAGCATGTAACTGTTTTTTGTCCCTAATAAATAAATAAATACATAAAACAAGTCACCTATCCGCGATGTCCGCCCGAGCCGTAGACAAGGAGTACAAATATTAAAGTTAAGTATAAAATGTGTTTTATGAACGAGTTATAAACTCTGATTTTCACTTCGTATGCGAGTAAATCAAACAGTGTTATTGCAAGTTAACATCTTAAGATATAGTTTAAATTCAATTGGAACAATTTTTCTACTTTTTCTGCGTCGCTTGGTCGCACTCACGTTTTCCTACGACGACTTTTGATGTCGCTTCAGCATTTTGGATTATACGAATTTTCACTTTTTTTTGTTTAGCGACGAAATTACTTTTTTTACCTGTCTACATAAACATTAGACTTGTGTAGGAGACCTATAAAGTCTAAATAAATTGAGGAAGGGATCAAAGCATCTTGGGCTCAGGGTTTTTTATTTATTCTAGGTAACTATAGAGAGCATTATAAGTTATGTATAGAGAACTGAAATACAGCCTAAGTAATAAAAAATATTCTATTATAATGCTGATTAAAAGCCAATAGCTGTACAATATAATCCTTAACTTACTTAGTACAGCTACTCAGACTATAACACCCTCCAAATACTGTTTAGGCCGTATAGCAAATTTTAATGTATAAAAACAAAATTTAAAGTATAATTAAAGGTATATTTTACATCAGCTAAAGCCTTATCGTGATTATCAGCTTGAATAATGATCACTGTGCTGTCATATCTATTATTTTAAAATTATTTTTTTATTATAACCTTAAAAACAAACATTTACTTACCGTATTTAGTATTTTTATTTATGTCAGCTCGATTATTTTGCTGGCGCGTAAATATTTTGACGGAAAACATACACAGGTTCCCAATAAATTTGAATCTGCACTTTTAATTCACCAATTAACACCATCAGATATCAACATCAAAGTACAACATCATCTTTTATACTCATAAGTATTATATAAATAATAATGTCGCCATTCAGTACGTTTCTATTACACGTGTCATTGAAAATGGTTCGTTTAATTTGATTACTTTGTAATTCTCTTCAAAAACCTATTTAGAACACTTCTTTACACGATACCAATAAGATGATATCTGCAGTGTAATGGTTTCTTTGTACACCGAAAAACAGCTCTAATACAGCTATTATACAGCTTCTCTACTGCTTCTACAGCTACTATACAGCTCTACTAACGCAAAAGGCTGTATAATATGGCCCCCAATTTTACTTATAAGTACTGTATAATATGACCCCTTTTTACTTATAAGTACTGTATAAGCGCTTATATAGCCTGAATATACAGCTTTTAGAATAAAAATGAACTTATATACAGCTTGCAATGCTACTTGGGAAAGTTAGAGAATACGGGGAAAAATTAAAAACTTATTTCTTCTTGTTCCAACTTTTCTCTTTCATTCTTCCCTGTCAGCCGTCATTCTATCATTCACTCCTTTTTAGGGTTCCGTAGTCAACAAGGAAGCATTATAATTTCGTCATGTCCGTCTGTCTGCTCGCGGCTTAGCTCAGAGACTCTTAAGTAATAGTAAGCTGTAATAATATAAATGGATCAAGGAGTCTTCCCGGATTTAATGAAATACAGTAAGGTAATACCACTTTTCAAATCCGGAGACAGTAAAGACACAAATAATTATAGACCCGTATCCGTTTTGCCGGTTTTCAGCAAGGTGTTTGAAAAGGTAATGCTTAATCAAATGCTCAATCATTTCAACGCGAATAAAATCCTTCACGATCAACAGTATGGTTTCACCAAAGGACGTTGTACGACCGACGCCGGTGTAACCTTATTAAGACACATTTTTAACGCGTGGGAAGAGGCCCAAGACGCCATAGGAATCTTTTGTGACCTTTCCAAGGCATTTGATTGCGTCGATCACGAAACCTTACTCTTGAAGCTTGAGCATTACGGACTTGGAAAACTTGCGCTTAGTTTAGTAAAATCTTATTTAAACGATAGACAACAGCTAGTTCAAATAAATGGTATCAATTCACTCGGTTTAAAAGTAAAAATGGGTGTTCCTCAAGGCTCGATATTGGGTCCTTTCCTCTTTTTAGTGTATATTAATGATCTTCTCCATTTATTAAAAAATCAACCACAAATGGTGTTATTTGCTGACGATACTTCCTTGATTTTTAAGGTAGATAGACGTGCTACAAATTTTGACGACGTAAATAACGCCCTACTGCAGGTCCAAAATTGGTTCACGGCCAATAATTTAGTATTAAATGGAAAGAAAACTAAGTGCATACGATTTTCTTTACCAAATGTAAAAAGTAGTGATTATGAGATAGTATTGAATCAAGAGAAACTAGAATTCGTCGATAAAACTGTTTTCCTGGGGATCACGCTCGACTCTAGGCTTCAATGGGGTCCTCATTTAACATCTCTTGCAGGACGGCTAAGTTCAGCAGCATATGCTGTCAGAAAAATCCGTCAATTTACTGATGTAGATACCGCGAGGCTAGTCTATTTTAGTTACTTTCATAGTATCATGTCTTACGGTATTTTACTTTGGGGACGGGCTGCAGACATCGAGTCTATTTTTATTCTGCAGAAAAGAGCCATCAGAGCCATATATAATCTCCGCAGGCGCGATTCTCTTAGGGAACTGTTTAAGAATATTAACATCATGACGGTGTCTTGTCAATATATCTATGAAAACATCATGTACGTAAGAAAAAATTTACATCTTTTTAGTAAAAGAGGCGAAAGACATAATTATAGTACTAGAAGTAGGGATCTATTAGCTCAACCAGGTTTCAGACTGGCTAAAGTAGACTCATCTTTCATGGGGTACTGTTTAAAATGTTATAATAAAATTCCTCCCCACATACTTCAACTGAATGAGACGAAATTCAAATCTTGTATAAAACGCACACTATGCAAGCAGGCATATTATAGGCTGGGGGATTACATCGCTGATAGAAATGCTTGGCTCAATGCTGGTCCTGCTCCACAACGTCAACTAATTGATTAACATTTGAAAATACTGTTGGAGCTGCTGAAGATTGTAAGACTATCTTTTCATTGTATAAACTCAATCACCTTTGTATTATATAATTGCATAACACAGGTGTGAGTACTATGTACAATAGAGCTACCATTTACCGGGTAATATGTCTTTCATTGACTTGAATATGTCCTGGCAGCTGAGAGTATGTCATGCTCACTCAGATGTCTCGCTGATGGTGGCGTGTGTGTTGGATCATTTAGCTCCCTTCAAAATGGTTGAGCTGAATGGTGCTGATCCATGCGTCATGTTCGTGAACGGGCGCTGTCAGTTGGGACTGGTCATCTCTTAGCTGCCACGGCTTATTTTTAATTATTTTAGTTTTGAATTGTTTTTTTTTATCACGGACGCTTCTGACGTTTTGCATCGTTCTCACATGTATATTTTCAATAAGAATGATGTAACCAATACTTTGTATCAAATATTTTATTTTAAAAGAGTGTCTGTGGAGTTTCTTGCCCGTTCTTCTCCATAGGAACCTACTATTTGGAATGGGCAACTAGCTTCATATTTGTAACTGACCGACTTGTTGACAATTCAAAAGTGCCTGTAAATGGTTTAATTGAAATAAATGCTTTGAGTTTGAGTTTGAGTTTGAGTTTGAGTTTAATTTGGTATGCCTATACATATTAATCACGCCGACAAAGTGGTGCTGCCAGCGAAATGTTTTTTTGGGATATGTGAAAAAAGTAATAGTCGACCAACTTACATTTACACTTGAAAAGTATAATAATAATATAATAATCGTTTATTTATAAAAAGGGCACATTTACAATAAGTTTCTTAACAATTTAGTATGGGAGAACAATGTTTCTCAATTACAATGTTAATTTTGTTCTTGGGATAAATTCATCCCAGCTATTCCCAACTACGGAACCCTTCATTGTACGTGGTCCGACGCGCACTTGGCCGGTTTTTCATTCATATCATCCTTCACACCATCCATTAATGTTTTCATCAAACTTGTTTTATTTTTTCCAGTCAACAGAGGATTCATGACGGCCGCGGGCCAGCCCGACCAGTCCCGCTCAGCGCGCATCATGCTGAAGCAGGCCGCCAGCGGAGTGCTGCACTGGGCGCAGCTGCCGCCCGGCTGTGAGCCGCAGCCGCTCGAGGATATGATAAACGAGAGGAAGAAGAATGAGAACAGGAAACCTACGCCTAGAGAAACGCGAGCGGTTGAGGTCAGTAGAAGATAATTACCATATTATAATTTTACCTTGAGACCCGCCCTTACTTCGCACGACTTGAACCTGGCCAGCCTATAGATCATAACGTATGGGAAACGTTTTTTACAATTTTAGACTTTTCTAGTTCTCAAACCTCAGTGGGTTTAATAGAGTTTTTCATCCTTATAAGAAACAGGATCGATTGACATAAAAAAAATATCGTTTTTTTGTGAAAATGCCCATTTTCTTGCTGGCTGTATTTTTTTCAAAATCTGTGAATGGGGATCAAAATTTCTCCAAAGAGTAAGTATAGTCTCCTAAGACCGTTTTCCTGTAACTACAAGGGTTATGGAACCTACCCTTACTGCCCCATCGCAAAAATCCACCAACAAATACATAAACATCATTGAAAAACGCATAAAAATCCATTGTGTAGTTTGAAGATATTATAAGCGCTCACACAGGCAGACACGAAAAGCTTCTTTGTTTTATATACTATATCTATACAGTGTGAGTCTTCATAAATTGCACATATCTAAATGAGGGAAACTAAGCTTAATTTTATCGGCGGTAAAAATCTAAAAAAAATCAATTCTTTATAGCATTTTTAGGGTTCCGTACCCAAAGGGTAAAACGGGAACCCTATTACTAAGGCTCCGCCGTCTGTCTGTCCGTCTGTCACCAGGCTGTATCTCACGGTCCGTGATAGCTAGACAGTTGAAATTTTCACAGATGATGTATTTCTGTTGCCGCTATAACAACAAATACTAAAAATCAGAATAAAATAAATATTTAAGGGGGCTCCCATACGACAAACGTGGTTTTTTAACTCTTTTTTGCTCGATATTGATAACGGCAACAGGTAGACGCTTGAAATATTCACAGAATATTTAAATAATTAAATTAAAATAAAACAAATATTTAAGGGGGGCTCCCATACAACAAACGTGATTTTTTTGCCATTAAAATCGATAATGGTACGGAACTCTCGTGTGCGAGTCCGACTCGCACTTGGCCGGTTTTTATAGATAATGGTACTGAAGCCTTCGTGCGCGAGTCCGACTCGCACTTGGCCGGTTTTTTAAATTCTCGTTCGCTGCTGTAACCCCTGTGTAAACAAATCGGTATAGCTTTTAAACTCAACGATCTATCACGATGAAACAAACTCAGTAATGACTAGAAATAATAGGGGCGTCTCCATAAAATAAAAAATAACGAAAAAACTCGCCCTCAATTGAGAATGAAGGTCTTTTTTTAACAAAAATCTGATATTGTTTAATCAGTTTTTACAATAATTGTAAAATTTCTCAATAAAAGCCCAGAGTACCCTTTTTTATTACTTTAAATTATTCTCCATCGTATCAACTTTCTAAAAGTAAAAAAAATAAGTTCAAAAACTAAAACCCGACTACTGAAAAATCACGCTCTAAAAAGTATGAAACAAGAAAATATTCTCATCTGAAATTATTATGTACAAACTATTCAATATTTATCGTCTATTAGATAAATAACTTACACGTAATATATTTTAATGTATTTAATACATATTCATAATGATGTTCAGAAGACAGCCGTGGTCGTATGCAACTTTGCCCTAAAGATTATGATCGCTCACTACTGTTAGAATGTCTTGATTTGATAGGTTAGGTGGCATAAGACCACGGCTGTCTTCTGAACATCATTATGAATATGTATTAAATACATTAAAATATATTACGTACATAGGCCTGTTACTTAGCGAATAGTGACTTCCCTAAATCAATTACCGCTTTATCTAGAGTGCACCCATGCAACTTGTGCACAGTAACTGCCCAAGTAAGGATTAATGGTAACATTTTGCGTTGAATTTTTCCCGATCCTCTTAATCCGTCAAATTCAGTCAGACAAGGTTCTACTCTAACAAGCCCATCTTCATCTGCATTTATAGTGCAATCATCGAATTGTATGAGAACTGCACTTGGCTGTTCTCCATGCTCCAGCTGGTCACGACGAAGAGCAGGCCATATTAAGTTCCTGGGCACATTGAAATACGTATTTATTATAATATAATTATGTATTTTGTGTAGGTTTGGAGAGAAAATTATGTTTGTTGTTGCTTATGATTTTATAGAAATTATACCTAATTATTGGGCGCATGCAAGCAAAGTCATGAGCAACAGCTGACAATATATATATTTTTGAAATGTGCTAATTAAGGCCTTTCATTTGATACCCAACACGGCATGAATAATTATTTTTTTGTTTTTAGGCTTTGACTTTATGTCCGCTAGAGGGCGCCATATTGAATTTAATTGACCGCACATAGCCTATAACCAGCGGACGATCAAGACGCCAACAATACCTCATTTGTCAAATTATGACAAGCGGTTTAGAAGTAATGAGGGAACAGATGAACATACATACATACCGGTCAAAATCATAACCCTGCTTTTTGCTTCGCCGTAGTCGGGTAAACATACCATGTAAACTCAATCACAACGTTTCCTATCAACTGTTAAAGAGAGGCTTTGCACTCGACTACGTACTTGCGACACGACAAAAAAAACAACGTGACAAATAAAATTATTTTTCTTTCTTTCTATCTTTACTTATACGTATACTTTAGCAGGTAGAACCCATATTTTTTATTGATTTTTATTAAAAAAAATCCGTCGATAAAATTAATTAATTAGGCTTAGTTTCCCTCATTTCGATATGTGCACATTATCAAGACTCACACTGTATAGATACTAATGAAAGCCTTTTATTTGTGGTCAAATCTCTTGTCAGTTTGTATGGTTGATTGTATACCATTTATCAATTGCAGGCTGGTTTACTGATCAGTAAAAATAATGGTATGTTATGTTCATACATCGACGTTCTCGTGGCGGTATTTTCATACACGCCCAAAAGCTCGGCTTGCTCCAATAAAAACATAACATCAATCGTGAACCTATGATTAAAAAAACCCATAAACTCAATCATTTATACTTCCGGATTAGTTGTTCGTCATCAGTAACTAGTAACAAGAATTCGCAATCTTTTACTAAACGAAGAGTGGGTTTTCAAAGAGCTTAGAGAAAGTCAAACAGTAAAAAATTGGTAGCTATAACCTATATCAAAATCAAAAGTCATTTATTAAAATAAAACGGAGAATCAGCACTTTTTGAAAGTCAATTTTATAAAAGACAGTCCCCGAAAACGCCCATCCTCCACCACTAGTGCTTTAGCTGGGGAAAAGTGGCGCCACAAACTCCCCAGCACAATATAACTATCTATTGGACAGTCTCCTTACACATCACAGGCATCCTGCCGGTGAGAGGCAGTGGGCCGTAATCCACTACGCGAGCCCAGTGCGGGTTGGTAGATGTTACATGTCTTCGAATTTTTAGTTCTTAGAGATGGCCGGTCTCCTCACAATGTTTTCCTTCACCGTTTTGAGAGCAGTGGTGATGAAATAATTTACACAAATGAAAGCGCCTGTCTGGGTTCGAACCTACAACTTGTAAGTCGCGGCCGTTATCACTGGGCCACCAGTGCTCTCTCTTAGGATAGTCTCCTTAAAAAACCACATGAAAAGTTAAATATTTCGTTACGGTTTACACCAAAACCCCACTAAGCCATGCGCCTATTCATCACCCGACATTTACGAGCAGACATTGATGATTAACACCAGCACAGATATAGTTCAAACTGCCCATCCACTTAAACAACTCTTCATTTATGAAACAAATGTTCTGGTTAACGGCAGTTAATGCACTGCTCTACATTATCAATCTCCCGTAGTAACAGTTAACCTCAATAATGGTTGTTATAAAGTCATGGTGGAATCATAAACAGACCATTTACATGTCGATAGCTAATAGAAAGTGTTAAGGGGATGTTGATAGAATCTATAGACTCATAAACTCATCTCTGATAGAATTTATAACCTCATCCCGAAACTGAATTAGTGGTTAAACGTCTTTATCAAGAGTTTATCAATCTATACATATAATAGAATAAGCTAACAGGAGGAGCTCATGGCTAAGTTAGTTTTTTTAGTTTAGAAAAACTCTTTATTAACATAAAAATACATAGCTGTAGTACTTAAACAAATAAAGTTACAGTTACACTAAACTATTAACAATACTTTTTTCAGGCTAGGAGCACCTTTTTAAGTATAAAATATTAATGATTACAAACTTATTACATCATGAGCATAGCATTCCTTAATTAAACCTTTAAGGCGAGGTTGTAGTACTTTTTAACTTTTTTAAACCTCTGTAAATCTATCAAAATATAAATTTTGCGCAAAAAGAAAATATTTTAAGAAAATTTAACATATTGTCAAGCACTGTGTGAAGACAGAAATATGAATTAAATTAATTGGCTCGATAAAAAAAAATCACAAAGATGACACTAAATCGCTATTTAAAACGTGTACCTTGAAGAGATTACTTCGTTAAACCATGTAAAAGTTATACCAAAAGATAGGCCTTATTGGTTTTTAGTACTTGGTGAGAAGTGAGAACACATTTTATAATTTCCTTAAATTTTTTTTCTATGGAGCAAATATACACAAAATCTAGCAGTTCGAGAGCTCGCAACGGCCGGCCAGGTACAGCCGGCTACACACCGCACAACAAGACGGCCTTAACATTATCATTATGAAATTATTGTAATAATCTGGGGGCACGGCAGTGCCCCCGCCAAGACGAGCCAAGCGAAGCGCAAGGGCACTACCTACCTTTTCTCGAAGTGTTTCGTCGTTTTTTTTGAACCCTCATAGAGTTGGTTTCCGATGTACCAGATAGTTCATATTCTCAGGATATGATGTCAATAATAGACTAATTAAACATACAAAGTCTCAATTGAACAGCTCTAATACTTTAGATTTTATTGTTATCTAAAATACACCGATTTCGTCGCTGACACACTCACTGATAAACTGACACACTGATGATCATCAAAATGTTTGGCTACTTCCTGAAGTGCTAGAAAGCTGAAATTTGGTATGTAATCTAAGTTAGTAGTAAGTAAGTATACAACCAACAAAAAAAATCATAAACTTATAACTTTCGCCCCCATACATTTTTACTGCTATGTAGAATTTGTGAAGTTAGAGTCGGTAGGGTTAGGCCGTGTAGATTCAGAAGCTTGGCTCTACATGAGATCCGATATCTTTTTCACAGGGCAAACCTTATGCTGGTTGTCTTGGCAACATTTTACATGAAATGTTTTTGGTGGAATTTAATTTATAAAAATGAGGGGGTAGCAGGAAATACTAATGGCTAAGTAATAGCATCCGCATGCAGGTTAAGCTATGCTTGCCGATGTTGGTCCGTGGATGGGTGATCATCTTTACATGTAAAGTACGTTTTTTTCTTTACATGTAAAGTATTTACTTTATAAAGTATTATATTATTTTAATTTATTATGAATGTGAGGACTATGTGTATTGTTTTTTTTATTTTTATTCTCTTAGTTTTAAATTTTTAATGCTGGTCTGGCAGTTTTGAGTACTTTATGCGGCCTAACCAAATGTCCTTTCTTTAGTATTGTTCGTCGAATCGCTGAGCTCCTTAAGTTTTGAGTTGAGCTGCACGATAACTGACAAATGCGAGCACTGACTGGACAGGTCCACTCAAATCTGTGTGGTTCTTTCGTCAAAAGACCATGTCAGACACCAATCTACATGGTTCTCAAATGATCTGACCAAGATTATATCCGTATTTTATATTGACATTGACATTGATTAATTTTATATATATAATGACATGAATATTTACTTTGTTAAGTATTATATTGTTTTAATTAAGTATTGTAAATGTGAAGACTATGTGGGTTTTTTTTCTCAATTAGTTTTTATCATGGTCTGGCAGTTTGAGTAATTTATGCGGCCTACCCAAATGTCCTTTGTTTGGTATTGTTCGTTGAATCGTTGAGCTCCTTAAGTTCGAGTTGAGCTGCACGACTACTGACAAATGCGTGCATTGACTGGACAGGTCCCCTCAATCTGTGTGGTTCTTTCATCAAAAGATCATTTCAGGCACCAATCTACATGGTCTTCACATGATCTGACCAAGATTATGTCTGGACTTTAAAAGAGACTGTGACCTCTGAGTTTGTTTCGGCCTTTTTTCTCAGAGTAATCGGATACGAATCGCCGACCTCATCTAGTTTTTTTTAATATGATTGACGTGTAAAAGTGTTTGTACAAACCTACTTACAGAAATAAATCATTTATCATTTATCACATACCGAGACGCCTCCGTGCCACGGAAAGCACGTTAAGCTGTTAGTCCCGGCTGTCATTTGTGGATATTTGACAGTCGTTACGGGACGTCAGAAGCCCGAAAGTCGACAACTAGTGTTACGGAGGGGTATCGTATTACCCAGTTACTGGTTTGTGGAGGTCAGATAGGCAGTCGCTCCATGTAAAATACCGGTATTCAGTTGCATCCGGTTAGACTGGAAGCCAACCCCAACATAGTTGCGAAAAGGCTAGGTAGATTGATTGATATATAATAAAATAGTAACGAAGTCAAAACTGTACATTACATATTATATTTTGAAAAAAAGTTATTCCTACTAGTCTGATGCCAAAAATGTAGTTTTTAGAATTTTTGTCCGTTTGTCTGTTTGTCTTCTGGATGTATGTTCTGGATTGGCGCGAAAGGACTTGCTATGAGTAGTTCAAATATATTTTTTATAATTTTAAAATAAAGTTTTTAGTTTAAAGTTATTAAAGAAAATAGATTAAATTGACCATTCCCTGCTTATCTCCGAAACTGCTGAGCCTAAAATTTTGAAAAACATTCAGAGAATACTTCTATACTTATAGATTACAGGAAAACCTATAAGAAGTCTATGGTCTTAAAATAACATGGTAAATCACTCAACATTGTGGGCACAAACTTACATTTGCAGTTGGAATGTATCCAACATGATTTTCAACTACTATGTTAAGTTTGTTCTTGGGATAAATTCATCCCAACTACGGAACCCTTTATTGGGCGTGGTCCGATACGCACTTGGCCGGTTTTTTTTCAAGACATTTTAATAATTGTGCAAATGACCACTAACACCGCCTCCATGTCATCGTCATTTGAGTGCTCAAGAATCCTTCTAACAGTGCAGTCGAATCTCATCTCACATAAACCTCCCCCTTTCTCATACTACCGTACATAATAATTAATATACCCCTTTTTGCAGGGATGGCTGAACAAATCCAACGAGATCGACAAGGCGTTCTTCGCGATGAAGAAAAGTGCAGCTCACGTAAAAGGAAAACCTGTTTTTGGGTAAGAAAGTGCATAAAAATACGTTTCCTTTTGACTCTACATAATTATATCTTGATATGGCTTCACTGTCCCTTTATTAACTTGCCGATAACTGTCGCATTTTTAGCAATTCTTCCTACTTATATATCAGTATTAGTAGGTAGAATATTATACAATATGTAACTGAATTAATGTACAATATGAAAGTACGGGCCGGATTTAGGGCAGGGCAACCGGGGCTCTAGCCCCGGGCCTCCACAAAGAAGGGGCCTCTACAATTAGTTTTTTTGTTATAATAGAACAATACATCCTTTGTGTCCACCAAAGGAAAAAAAACGAGCCTTACAGTAGTCACATATGACGTGTAACATCTGACATCTCACCTTGGTAAAAAGCAACTGAGCAGCGACAGAAATTAACCTCAAAATATAAAAAAAGCTATACTAAATAGCTATAGCTACCTATAAATATATACTGAAATATTTATTACAATAATTATTCATTACTAGTGGTCGCCCACTGGTCGAAAATCGACCCCATCTGCTTACAATCTATATAGTACTTACTAATTCCATGAGTAGGTACACTAATTTCATGCTATTATAAAGTACTTACTAATTACATGCTATAAAAAGTACTTACTTATTCCACACCTGTTACACACTTCCCTCCCTTTTCACGAAATCACTCCCACAGAAAGCGAGAGGAAAGATACATCAAAAAAGTTCACATTCACAAGGTAACTTTTTAAATTGTTTATTTATTTTCGTCTGACCCAAAAACATATCGGGGCCTCCACTCCTTGGTTGCCACAGGCATAGAGTACATTTTTATATAGGGGCCCCAGGGCCTCCACACCTTTAAATCCGGCCCTGTGAAAGTAGTTTGTTCAGACTCGTTTGCTGAATCGATTTCTGACGTCTATCTATCTTCTATATAAATAAAAATGAATGGCTAAATGTGTTACTAAGCACAAAACTCGAGAACGGCTGGACCAATTCGGCAATTTTTTTCCCTATATTCTTTGAAGTCAGAAGAAGGTTGTTATGAAGAGAAAAAGGAAAGGTCAAAATTGGTATAATATTCCGACGATTTTTAAAAGCTAATGTGATGTACCTTATTAGAAAGCTTATTTATTATGCTACTCGATTATAGTTAAATCTGATTTTTTCAGGCGCCCGTTTTTGTGAAAAAGTGAAAAATGTTTCAATACAAACAAAACGCACATAGTCTTTATTTATTCATTTCTATGCAATATAATTATTTTATGTGGCTAATGTTTCCATTTCTATTAAATACTTTGAGATTTTATTATAATTTTAGCTGCAGCTCCATGAAATTAAGACAAAAAATATTGATTATCATGACAATGCAATAACAAAACGTATCGAAAAAAGTCAAAGCTGTAAACTCGGACTAAATATCCGCTGTAAATGTCAAGCCTCCGCTGTAAATGTCGAGTCCTGCTGACTGACGTTGTCATTGTCACGTCATTTGCCACAGGGCTGCCACCCCCAAAATATAAATAATGCTTGTAGAACATTTTATTTTTCCACACTTGTTTTAAAAAAAACGGGCGGCTGTAAAAAAAAATTAAATGCCCAAACACATCAAAATAATTACCCTCTTTCAGCCTATATAGGTCAGAAGGCTGTTTAAATTTTCAATTATTTTAGTACCAAGCCCCATACATTTCGTGAACGTCTCCTTTGAAAAGTTGTCGGGAATATTGAAAAATTCGGGAAAACCGAAAGTGTTTTTTCTATGGGAATTTTGTGTGAATTATTAAAATTTGGACAGCACGACGTCTGTGGGGGTCAGTTAGTTTTTAGTGTAGGTAATTTTTTGTCCCAAACCTACGTAAATTACAGTCACATTTCCGCTGTACAGTTAAAACAAACCAAAATGGACGAAGTACCTACTACGCCAGACACTGATACGTGTGCGACTGTGTGCATAGATTTGTAATGTGACCACAGTTTTCTCCCACAATCAGTATAACTAATTTAATAAATAAACTATTTTTAATACTTAAAAGTAACAGTGTATGTATTATGCTTAGACCATAATATTCTAATTAGGATGTATGGTGGTGTACGTTAATTCCGGAACTTGTGGAGTTGTATACTTTAATGTATTTTTGTATGTACCTAATGAGATGAACCAACTGTTTCTGAAGAAACATGTTTTAAAAGGTTTTGCCGAGTGCCTATACAATTTCTTACGCGTCTGTTGAAACTTTTGTTGGTAATTCGAAATTGCTGTGACAACGTATGGGAATGTTTCTGACTGTGCTAAAGGTGGGAGGTGCAAATATCAATTGAAGTTATCAGCATTTTTGTTCGGATTTTTTAATTGCTCCAATAATAGTACCTATTCAAGATACAATGCTATATTTGTATTGATTGTAGTACTTATCAACCATTTTGATAAATGATCAGGTTCTGCCAGTGTTACCAATCCAAAAAATTATATTGACAATAACACACTTTCTTTGCTTTAACACTTTTATCTTATACAGGGTTAAATTAAATTAACTACCGAAACTCCACAGACGTGATGTGTATCGGTATCTAAACATGATTAAACAAAAAATAAATTAATTTGATGAGTTTTTTTTTTGGTTATTACCCGCCAATTTGAAATACTTAACAATTTTTTTTTGTGTAATCTTCACAGACTTGATGGGCATCGATAACTAAACATGATGAAATAAAAATAAACCATATTTTCTCAACTCATACTTCTAGTAACAAAAAACAAAAAAAAAACATCAAATCTTTTTCGGTTTTATTTTTTCGTGTTTATATATTGATACCCATCGTGGAGTTTCGCTAGCTAATTTAATTTGACCCTGTATATTCTTTTGCGTATTAAAGGAGAGTAAATTATCTATTTACCAGAACATTCTTTGTTTATGGAAGGCAATGTGAATAATGACGTGCTTACATTCTCGTCTTCCTCTAGATCAGCTAAGATCAATATTGTGTTACTGTGTGCTAAATCAAAATAAGACATCGCACAAGAATTTCAATATAACGTTACCATAGCAACCACATTTTAAAACTATTCTAGCAGCAAGCACTCCGGCCTCCAAAACAGAACGATGCAATATGAAAATAACCCAGTTATAGTTGGCCAAGATGAAAAGATATCTCTACGTTATTATCAATTAGAGTTAAGGGAAACCTAAATAAACTTTGCGAAGACGAAATGGCCACCCTGGATGCAAGCCAAGTGTTAATTCATAAAGTTTGAGCGTCTTTATGAGCAGCTTTAACGGTCGCGAAAATTGGTCTCTAACCTCGTAAGACCGGCCTTTTCGAAACGAAACATAGACCATGTACTATCGCAAACAAAACCAAGAAGACAAAATCAAACAAGCGATACTTTGAACTAGCGAGACGGCTTAATTAACAAGACATTATTTATGGGGCTGCTGCTTCAATAGAGCACACTTTCAGTTTGTTTTTCACTTACGTAGTTGGCTGTACTTGTCAGAAAGTTTATTATAATTCCGACAGCGGAATCCGCGTTGGCATAAAAAATGGAGCTGTTTAGAAAGCCTATGACAAATAAACATTAAAATAAAGTGCTACTTGTCAAAATAAATTATATGAATATTTATCGGAAACGTAAATCTTACTCGTATGTCCTAAGAAATAAGGTGTATTTTATTACAGCATTGTTGGAGCGCAGACCGCAGAGAATCAACTGAGCAAGCCCTGGAAGCAAGAGAAGAAACACGCGAATAAAAATAAGAGAGAAAAGCTGAGGCGGAAGTATTCGCACTTAGATGAGCACTGACGTTAGAATGAGACGACAATATGCGACGTTCCTATGAGTGAGAGAGATGGCGCTATATTTATGTCAGCGTTTCAGGTGCTCAGTTGTTCTATGCTATTACACACCAGCCAGGTATTCCATCAAATCCAGGTGATAATACATTTTGCATAGTGTTGTTATTTTAACATTTGTGTAACTTAAAACTTCCGTACAAAAATAAAATGCATTTAATGTGAACAGTTATTTATTTTTTCAATCTTTTATTTTGACAGCTGAAAAAGAAATTCTTGCGTTGTTGCCAAAAAGGGTGTAACATACTTTTCCTGTTACCTTTTTTGTAAACAAAATTGTAAAAGGATTGAATCAGAATTCTTCCTCAATCTGGTTTAAATAAGGTGTCATGTCGTACCTTGTTTTTTTTTTTTTTTAATAATAGTTTAATGGCCTGGTTGCTAGGACCTTTTAGCCAAGTCTTTATTTAGTTACAAAGTTTGTATAGGTAATGATGAAATGATTTTTTTACAATGCATGATAGATGATATCCCCGCCCGTACGCTCCCATTGAGTTTCAATAAAGACCTGGCACTTTACTGAGACCTCACGCGGACTTCTTGAAAAAACTTGAAGTGATATGTTGCACTGTTTTGTTTCATTTGCCTACACTAATGCACGTTCACGAACACTAAATGTTTAATAATCCACCATTATTACACATTAATATTCGGCTAAACACAAGTTTTAGAAAATAAAACAAAACTGCTAATCATGACGCTTCACTTTCCCGCCAAGAACTCCCCCGTTACCTTGTTTATGACGTTTATGTGGGGTTTTTTTCTGGATAAGTTGCACCATCAAAGCTTTTTGCTATTTTTCACTCCGTCATTGTAAGGCATTTATTCGACCGTCGACGAGTTGATAACTAGCTAGGTCCCGTGTAAAAGTGATACATTATACCTATAATACAAACATGATGTGATAAGGCAACGATGCGGAAGACGTAGTGACAAAAATTGAAAAGACTATGCTTAGATGGTTTGGTCATGTTGAGAGGATGAGTGAAAGGCGACTAACAAAATGTATTTATAAAGCAGAGGTGAGTGGAAACGCCGGGATTGGACGCCCTAGGAGGACCTATGGTGACCTTATGGGATATTCTTCAGAAAGGTCAGGTGCATAGTGCTCGCAACCGGCGTGTGTGTAAATGATAAATGATTTTTATTTCTGTAAGTAGGTTTGTACAAACACTTTTACACGTCAGTCATATTTTTAAAACTAGATGAGGTCGGCGTTTCCTATCTGACTACTCTGAGAAGAAAGGCCGAAACAAACTCGGAGGTCACAGTCTCTTTTAAAGTCCAGACATAATCTTGGTCAGATCATGTGAAGGCCATGTAGATTGGTGTCTGAAATGGTTTTTTTCGGTGAAAATAAAAGAGCAATAACCCACATAGTCTTCACATTCACAATAATTAAAATAATCTAATACTTTACAAGTAAATAATCATGTCATTACGTTACATTACGTATATATTACGTTACGTACCTATATAAAATAATAAAAGTTAGCAAAAAAAAACATCAAACAATAAAAATAAACCACTTCAATAAGTAAAAATTGGAGCAGCTCAATCCCGAGCCTTTTTGTCCTCAATATAATCTTTAACGGTATAAAAGGCTTTCTGTATGACCAGATGTATGAACGTAAACGAAGCAAAAGGAATATGTAAGGAGCGTAGCAGGTGGCGTTCTATAGTTTCTGCGTACCCCTTCCCCCATGGGAAGAAGGCGTGAATTTATGTATGTATGTATGCAGTGCCGGTTTTAGCACTATCAGCGCCCTGGGCGAGATTTATGCGGCGCCCCCTAACTGCAATTCAAACTCATATGAAAAAAGGAAAAAGATATAATGAAATTACCATTTATTAAAAAAAAAAACTAATAAAATTTGACTTTTCTAGCCTTTCTGTCGGCGAACTCTTTTATTATTTTATCAAAATCGAGGTTTTCAGTAATTTCATTCTCGATTGACAAAGTTGCCAAGTTTGTCAATCGGGATTGCGATATTGTCGATCACAGATAGGTTTCTATCAGCTTAAGCTTAGAAAAACTCCTCTCCCCACTAGCAACCGTTACAGGTATAGTTAATAATATGCGCATTGCTATCCATACATTTGGATACAGTTCTTGTAAGTCGCGATCTTTGATAAAATTTAAAACAAAAACAGGGGTAGCCACATAACGCGTCCCAAAGGGTCATGGCCAGCAGGCTAGTACGGGGTTACCGCACGGTGTCCCGTGAGGTGGCGAGCCTCCTTGCCGGACTGCCGCCATAGGATCTGCTCCGCTGCCGCGAGAAATCACGGCACAGCGGACAGAGCTCCGACGGGATCCCATGGCGACATGGAGAGTGCGATTGTCGCAACCCAGCGCTGGGCACGCCACAGTTGTGGCGATAAGTCCCCTCTTTGAGGAGTGGCTAGAGAGGCGCCACGGCGTCCTCACCTTCCGCCTGACGCAGGTCCTCACCGGACACGGTTGTTTCGGGAGGTTCCTGTTCAGGATAAAGCGGGAGGAAACGCCCGGGTGTCACCACTGTGTGGATCGCCCGGAGGACACGGTGGAGCATACGGTGCAAGTCTGCCCTGCTTGGGCGGAGCACCGCCGTGTCCTCACGGAGGCGATCGGCGGCGGCGATCTCTCGCGTCCGGCCCTGGTTCAGGCCATGGTTCGGAGCGAGAGTGCATGGGAGGCCGTCACCTCCTTCTGCGAAGCAGTAATGCTCGCGAAGGAGGAGGCGGAACGCGTGAGGGTGAGGCAAGGCTCGCGCCCTTAGTCGCCGCAGGAGACGCCCCGGGTGTCGGGAGTCGCAAGCCGATTTCCGGTCATCGTAGGCGCGGGCCTGCGGACGGTGAGCAATGGGTTGCTCGCCGTCCGATAAGGACCAGGCCCGGGTCGACGGCGCGTTGTGTTCCACGCGCGCCTCATAGAGATGTTAGCACCAACTGACGGGGTCCGGTAGGACCAATGCCTGCCAGGGTTGCGAGTTTGTCCGAAAGGGATATCGTGGCCCTGGCACGAGGGAACGGAAGGAACACGGGTGGGTTTTAGTCAGTAAAAGTCTGACACGCCCTCCCGCTCCGCCCAGAGCGGGAGAAGTTATTTGATAATTTCCCTAACAAAAAAAAAAAAAAACAGGAGTAGCCACATTCTGATCAGGCAAAAAAGTTTTCAAAGACTTATGAGTTCATCACACAACATACACCCATCTATATCTGATTTAGAGTCTACAGTTAATTTCAATTGGAGATCACCACAGAGTTTGACAAGGTCAGGTTTTTCCGGAATCTGTTTTATATTGTACAAAAAAGACCAATATTCCGAGTACTCATTTAACTGTTCAAATCTTTCATTGACTGAAATTAATGTAGTGTCCAAAAGACAGCTGAAAAATTCAATCTCATTTTTTTTTTCCGGAGAAGCTATAGGTTTCAGTGCTCCGATTTGGGCACTGCGTTTCATTCTTGTTGCAAACATAACGATTTTTTCGCTAAATTTAGGGTATTTACGAGTAAGTAGGCCTCGCTCAATGAGCGAAAGGAAATAAGAGTCCAGCACAGAGTATTTTTTTATAGTAGGGTGAGTCCAGCGAGTAATCACACGTCGCCGTCGCTCACTCGCTGCTCGTTGCTCGCCAACCCGTTAGTTGCTAGCTCTCCTCGCTTCTCTTTAATCGCTGACATTGGGACAGATGCCTAAAGATCACAGACATTGTAATAATAGCATTTTCCTAAGCTAAAAGGAGCAATAGCTATTCAGTTTATTTTGTTCGATTTAAAATTCTCTGTGTTGGCATGATTGTGATAGGTAACAGCAGAGTTTTAAATTCTAGAACACCTTTGTGTAGACTAAACAATAT
Organism: Tiliacea citrago; assembly: GCA_963921375.1. Classification (NCBI taxonomy): domain Eukaryota; kingdom Metazoa; phylum Arthropoda; class Insecta; order Lepidoptera; family Noctuidae; genus Tiliacea; species Tiliacea citrago. The sequence continues at coordinate 20,007,330 of OY992797.1, read as the reverse complement.
TGTCAGTTCAATGTAGGTAGTAGTGATCCATTGTAGCACAGGGGGAATTTCCACAAATAATACACAAAAAGCTAGTTTTTTTTCGAGGCACTGTATCGGGCCCCTCTTTACTTTTCAAGCTTAGTTTAAATTGCTCTGCTATTTTGCAAAACGTAGCAAATAGACATACATTTTTTATCAGGATAAGTGTGTAACCTTTGTCCAGACGCGCGGTAACGGCGCCTGTGATTTGTTTTCTATTATATTATCTATATTTATATTCTGTCTTATCTGATTGCTCGACCGAAGTGTACTATTTCACAAAAAACTTATAAGATTTTCGACCTACGAGAGGATACATGGTCTAATTACTGCAGTCCAGATCTTTGAATATTATTGCACTGTATTCCCGATTCCCGCGTGTTCACATTATTTCTGTTCTTCGAAAACTCTAGTTAAAGGCTCTATTTACTCTTCTAACTCTTTCGTATACCCACGATATGTATCTGGTGTTCGTATCGTGTCCTAGGTGGGCGAAATATGAGAAAGCCACAAATACGATATGATGTCAACTGTAAATCACTGCTGTCATAATATGACAGCAGTGATTTTATTACATATTAACATGATGACTATATTATGATTTTTGTCATGGATTGCGTACTAGGAATATCACTTGCTAGAGTTAGGTCCGTAAGTATGTGTCACGATTCTTTTGTAAAGTTACTCGTAGGGTGCGTAAAAACTTTACATATTTAAAATTACATTTATTGACATAATCATGACATATTCTTAGTTATTCCAGTTTGTGTTCACGTATTGAACGAAATTATTAATAGTTGCATTACACATTGACGCCTGCATCTAGCGTTCGCCCCACAACTTACCAATGCAGCTTTTTGGGTAATTCCAAATAATAGTCGCAGCAATTACACGTCCTGCCAACGTAACTCATAATGAGTACACCAAGTACTGTATATGTACAGTATGCACTAGTTATAATAAACACGTAGTTTCACAAATATGTGAAGCATTCTTATGGCGTAACTCTGGCCCAAATCCCTTGATTTACTGCGCCCGAGCTAATTTAAGACAAGTACTCGATTTTGCGTTGAGCTATAACATGACGATATTAATCAGAGCATGCCACGTGGTCTTCCTTCCTGACAGATTGTAGGAAACACGATAAATTGTTTTACGAACGGTCGTACGTGTAGTTATTAGTCACATATTTTAGTTTCGGAATTGGAACTTGACGGTTGTCTTGAAATATGTGGGTTTAGTATGTTTTAGTGGTAAATACTTACGCACTTATCTTCGTCGTGTGTGACTCGTGTGTTCTCGGCCGATGGCGTTTAGGTACTGTACGATGGTTGTGTGTGGTCGGTAGTGAACGAGTAGAGAGAGCGGGAGGCTATTTACTAAAGGGAAACTGAAAATCATATAAGCAAATTGTTAGTTTTTATTGCTATGCCAGCGAAAATATCGAGTCGCATTATGAAAGAATGTGTTCAATGGGAATTTGCTTCACCTCTTTTATATTTTCCTAGAGTTTCTATTGTCTTGTCTGATAGCTGAGATGTGAGAGATGTGGTGTACGTATGTGTATTTATGACGACGATCGATTATCGACGACAATTTATAAGATGATTCATCTCACAATGCTGAAGGTGGATATTGATTCTTCTTTGATCATCTTTTGATCAGTATTTCGTCCAATTAAATCTTTAAACTGCTTCGCGATACTCTAACAACGCCTACTTATACACGTCTCATGTGTTCGTAAATCCAAACAGAAATAAATCTATCAATTCTGAATATTTTACAGTTAAAATGAATCACTCGATAAGCGCTCTGTCTGAAGTTGTGTAGTTATAAATCAAGATTGTTCAGCATGAAATTCGCGAAATTCCAACGTTTGCAAAATAAAGTACCTATAATGTGATGAGCGTCGAACAAATTATGAGAATTAACCAAATGATGTGTGATAAATAAACAAATTCTTGAGTTAAAAAAATAATATCCCTCAAGCTTGGAACAAATCTTGAGAATGAATTGAATTATTGGGAAAATATTGGTACGCGGAATACCTGGGCTTGAGCAGGATTTTACCCAGCACAGCGGTTGGACGGCCACGACTAAATTCCCTATAATAGTTAAATTATGAGATTCGTTTAAAGTCTAATATAAATAACTTAATTCACTTTCCTCAATCACGATTTGTCCCATATTTATTAGCGACATGTTTGTGCCTAGTCGTTTAAAAATGACGACCAGCAGCGTGGGAGGAATTGACCGATATGTATACGGTCACCAATTTGTTTGACGCTTGAACTGAGCTTGAATGCCTCCAAAGACATTAAATTATTTACACAATAGACGGGACATAGCGAACAAAATCGTAAGCCGATACATTTGTCCTAGTGGGCAAAAGTAGCTCAGTCTAGTGTGGTACGTCTGCATGTCATGTCGCATTCGTGTCCACCAAAAGATAATTTCGAAATATTTATACTGAATTGTGCATTATGGTATTGTAAATCACGTAGTGATAAAACGACTAGACTTAACCACGGTTTATTTGGTAGTATTTTGTAATTTACCCAGTATTTGTATAAAATAATTAATTTTCTTAAATGTTTCAAACTATCTGACGGATGGTAATCAAAGGTTGGTGTCGGTAAAAGTGTAACGTGTCAAACTTAGCTATTATGTAATTTTGCTATATTACGCTAGATGTCGTCACTGAGACATGGGATCACAATTTTTCTATGACATTACTTCTGATAGCCTCTCTATAGTATCTATCTTGAATGCGTCCCATTTTGGCGGAAGCCATTTATGTATCCAGTAATGGCATTATGGTGGACGGGAATTCTTCGATTTTTAACGCTGCAAAGAAAGCTCTTGCTGAAAAAGTAAAAAATAAAACGTTAATACAGAAAGTTTCACAAAATACTGTAACAACATAAAAATAATATTTAAAAAATACTATTGACTAGGAGAACAGAGGACATAAATAAATAAAATTTGAACCTGACTAAAGAATCTGTAGACTTGTATTTTGGATTCAGCCACAGAGTACATTTTATAGTGGATTCAGCCATTATGAGTTTTAATTGGCGAGGGTAAAAGACGGGACGCAGGTGTACGTCACAGATATTTTCACCAGAAAACATGATTACTGTTATTTATTGCAGTAGGTGAGTACATATAAAACAATTCCAGAAAATAGGTTACAATTTCTTCGGTTCTCATTGCTTACGAAGTGACCACGATGCGATGCCTCGGAGAAAGTTCTCATAAAGGAGACCTTTTCGCTTTGCTGTTGACATACAAACAATAATCAGCAGCAAAGCGGAAAAAGACAAATTTATGGAGAACTGTTGCTTCTTTCTTCTGATTCTTCTTGCTTGATGCTTCTGTTCCTCGGCCTCTTGGTAATGCTTGCGTCATTTTGCTGTTACAGGTTAGTAGGAATATATGCATTTATTTAGCTTCAGGTTAGTTTAGATTTTTAGATCAAACGAGTATGAATGCACATTGTATCCACACTCTAATTTATTATTTTTGTGTAAATGGAGCAGTGGTTCCAACCCAGATAGGCGCTCTACTTTGTGTAAATAATTTCATCACCACTGCTCTCAAAACGGTGAAGGAAAACATCGTGAGGAACCGGCATGTCGAATTCGAAGACATGTGACATCTACCAACCCATACGAGGCCAGCGTGGTAGCAGTGAGTATCCATACTCAAATGTCAAGAATATCAAGAAAAAGTGCTCTTGTCCTGTAACACAACTGTGGGTACAGTTGTGTTATTACGCTTGTGGCTGAAAAGATCCTTAGTCACAGTAGTGAAATTAGCCAATGAGGATAAAAACTGCTTTTTGCTCACTTCAGATGTCGCTACTATCCAACGTCTAAGAATTTGACAGCTAGCTGTCACTATCCATATTTTTTTTTGGTAAACAAGCAATTTCTTTTACGCGTATTTAATGACTACACCCCGTATTGCAGCTGTTGCAGGTATTTGCCAAAGATGTTAAAAGACGAAAACTGTGGAAGAAAGCTCTCCGAAAAAAAAAAAAAATCCCGATATATTGTCGAGAATATTTGAAACCAGCACCCTAATTGCGTAACGCAGTGTGAATCGGAATCGGAGTGATTTTGAAGTATATTGCTAATCCATTGCTTCATTTATTAGAAAAAATTGTCAGCTCAACAACGTAAATAACGCAATACATGTTGAACTGTCAAATTGAAACCGATTCCTACTGATAGTGTGTTACACAATTAGCCCTCTGAAGACTTTTATGGGAGAAATTCGTATACCTACAGATGATGCGCCCAATAGAACTTGCTAGAGTTAACATCTCTAAAGTTTTTCAGTCAGGAAAATAATCCTCGAGTTGGTTTTCAACTCTGATCAGGTTATTTCTGTCGCCTCCTGTCTTCAACAAAAAAATAACGTAAAGTCAACAAACACAACATAACCTAAATGAATGAATGAAATGCACCGACCCCCAGTGATAAAATGTTCATAATCTATAAAATTTTCCACTAAACCTGCTTTTTTACCAGTGGTAGAAGCTTCCCTTGTCCTTAGCTCGTCTTTTAATAGTGCTACATTCCAAGTCCCATGTATATTTATTATTATTTATCTAGTTTCCGTTTAATTTGTGATCGACACAAAAGTAAACCTAAACAAAACAATGGCGGTTTGTAGACGGGACAACTTTGCTGCCACCTATGACGAGCTTTCAGTTTTTAACCCCATTAGATCAAAGTCGCCTTTGGCACCAATTCGCACAAATGCAGAGTTCACGTTTCGTAGTGTGGAATAAAGCAAGCGTGGTTGTAGTTAGATGTTTAATAGTGGGCGTGACCACAGGGCGTGAAAGACAACAAAGACCAACTTTAGCCAACGTTCATGTGAATTCTCGTGTAGGTAAGTCCCTAAGGTAAGCCCCTAAGGTAAGCTTATTTCTTTATTTTATATTTTCCAACCATGCCTAGTATGACATGCTACCTATAATTTTATTGTAGGCAGATAGTACCCCTTTAAAAAATTAGCATCAACCAAAATTTACGAGTGATAACTTCTTTAGCCGGATTGAGCGATTTTTGATAGGGGCAAAACTTATGGGTTCGCGTCACCGACATGCTAACCGCTTCACGTGATGAGTTGCGCCAAACGGGCGAAACGCAGCGGCCTGAAGACAAGTATGCACACATATTATATAATAATATGTCATTCCAAAATGTAAGTTTTTTTCTGTCCGCAGTCTGACTGTCTATTTTTTTATCCTCTAAGTTCTCTCCAAGAATTTTCCGACAGACCCAAATAAAACCGTATGTTTTATTAATACCGAGAAAATAGCTCTTGGCGAACGCACGTATGTAGCCTATTTATAGTGTGTTGTATATCATTGCACGGAAAATGTAAACAAAATTACTGTTTGTGTAAATATACATGAGTATAGAACGCGAAGGCCGGACGTTATGCGAACTGAAGTGAGATTCGAGAGTTGGGATTGAGTAGGTGAGGTATACTATTTGTGTTCCATTTTTTGGGAAGATAAATCATGACTGAAAACACGGTAGGAAAAATTCAACAAAAAATTATTGAAATGTTCAGAAATGCGAGCCTTGAAAAAAAAAACAAGACTGCCTGAAGCCAATCAGTTATTGGTATACTTTGCAGAATCGCGTATCGGCAAGCGTAGTGTGGGACGGCCCCCAGCTAGATGGACCGACGATCTTAAGAAGGTGGCTGGGTCAGACTGGATGCGGAAGGCGGAGGACAGGGTGTTGTGGCGCAGCCTGGGCGAGGCCTATGTCCAGCAGTGGACTGCGATAGGCTGAGTTGATTGATTGATTGATACTTTGCAGATATGTATTTTATTACTTCATTTAATTAATTGTGTACGTAATGATAGTTCTACTACATGAAAATATAATGAATAAAGACATTTAAAATGAATAATAATAATCCCACCGCCGCCACCGTATCTCTACGTTGACGTCGTGGTGGGGCTTGCGCGCTCCTGACCTCTGAGTCTGTGCCGTGGAATACCTCTACACTCCTCAAGCACCTCAAGACATGGTGCCCCCTTGTCACTATATGCTAGCGACAGTTTCCGGGGTCCCATTATTGAGTGTACAAGTCACCCCCTGCCATTTTATCCGTGTTTTTTCAAACTCAAACTCAAAGCATTTATTTCAATTAAACCATTTACAGGCACTTTTGAATTGTCAAAGAGTCGGTCAGTTAGTCAGAAAGTGGAAGCTATTTGCGCATTCCAAAACGTAGATCTCTATGGAGAAGAACAGGCAAGAAACTCCAAGGACACTCTTTTAAATCAAGATATTACAAAATCCTGGGTACATTATTCTTGTCGCTACTATATGTGAGAACAATGTAAAAAACAAAAAAAATTTTTTTAAACAATTCAAAATATAAGATTACAAAATAAGCCCTGGCAGCTAAGAGGTGACCAGCCTCAACTGACGGCGCCCGTTCACGAACATGACGCGTGGATGGAAGCTCAACCACTTTGTAGCACGCGCCACCATCAGCGAGACATTTAAGTGAGTAGGACATACTAAAGAAAAAAAAAAAAGATACTCTCAACTGCCAGGCTTTTTAAAGTCAACATACATCATAACATAATAAACGGCTCCATGGTACTCACATTTAAAAAATCAAAAAATGCTTTTAAATTATACAAAACTATACTTAGCTTGAATGTATTTCAATGATTAATAAAATTTTACTAGTTAAAGGAAAATCGTTGTTACCTATTCAAGTATTCAAGAACTAAAACTTGATTATTTATATAAAACATTGGTCAGGCAGGGGCCATAGTATTTCCCTAGTCCTTGATATCCAGTCCACTTTTGCCATCCAAACCAGCCCAATATGTTTGTTTCCATATCCTGCAATAGCCCTAATCCAACCGAGGGTTGTCCTTGAGTGAACTTGCATAGTGCGAACACGGATAATCATCAGGTGATGCCGCATTTCATTGAAAACGTCGGTTGGGTCTCGGCCGCTCGTGGCCTTTCAAAGGTCCAGAACCCCAAGGCCCCGAGAAATGTTAAAGAAATGCTAAAGACCTTTCTATAATCTGAGCTAAAGACGTTGAAAAAAAAAACTTTGAACAGGAACTACATGAAAATAGACCCATCACGTGAACTCAGGTGTACGTACAAAATTTCTGAAATATGAACATTCCATTATCTGATTTCTCTTCGTGTTCAAATTCTGAATTCAACCATAAGTTTTTAATGCAAAAATCCAATAAACTGAAGAAACAAACAATGCCTCGTCTGCCCAAATCAGTGCATTATTTTAAAGGAGTCTGTAGGCGGTAAATTACATTCGCGGTGACTGACACACATTAAAGTGAAAATTATTATCCTAATTTTAGCTGGCTACGGCAAGTTGTCATAAATTATTACCGATTTTTACCGACTTCTAAAAAGGAGGAGTTAACATGTTCGTCTGTATGTTTATTTTAATTTAATGTTCACCGATTTCTCCGTCAATTATTGTGGACCGATTTTCAAAATTCTACTACTTTAATAAAACTTCACGGGTTGCGATTCGATTAGGTACTTACTCTAATATATATGGTTGCTAGGCAAATTATTGTCGTCATAATACATATGGTGAAGTGGAGCTCCAATTCTCCTGGTTCTGACCAGGAGAACTCCTCGACAAATAACGTCCCTGCAAAGCAATATTTTGTAAAAAATGATGAGCAGTTGACATTAGGCTATTTTAACTTAGATAAATTACAAACCACTAAAAAGTGAAGAAAAAAAACGGTCAAGTGCGAGTCGGGCTCGCGCACGAAGGGTTCCGTACCATTATCTATAAAAACGTCAAAAAAATCACGTTTGTTGTATGGGAGCCCCCTTAAAAAATTGTTTTATTTTAATTTAATTATTGATTTTTAAAGTGAATATATAACTAAATATTCTGTGAATATTTCAAGTGTCTACCTGTTACCGTTATAAATATCGAGCAAAAACAAGCAAAAAAATCACTTTTGTTGTATGGGAGCCCCCTTAAATATTTATGTTATTCTGGTTTTTAGTATTTGTTGCTATAGCGGCAACAGAAATACATCATCTGTGAAATTTTCAACTGTCTAGCTATCACGGATCATGAGATACAGCCTGGTGACAGACGGACGGACAGACAGACAGATAGACAGACGGCGGAGCCTTAGTAATAGGGTACCCGTTTTACCCTTTGGATACGGAACCCTAAAAACAAAAGAAAAAACAACCACCACAAAAAAAGAACACTACAATGTGAACAATTTAATTTACTTAACTTATTTTTCGCTTTGTAGTGTTTTTTTTTTTTGAAAGTCAGTCGGTTGGTGTTTTTTTGGAAAAAGTTATTTAAAGTCATAGAATCGTATTTATTTACACTCAAATTCAATCTTTATTGTAATCACAAAAGATGCCAGTTTCATCATTTCGAATTTCGAACGATCGATTTAAAAATCGGTGAACATACATTAAAAAAAACATACAGACGAACATAAATATAAACTCCTCCTTTTTCAAAGTCGGTTAAAAAGAAAAAAACGTTTAATAGCGGAATGGCGGTGAAGAATTAAACTGTTTATTTGATGAAAAGACGAAAACATGCAATCAGTCTTGTAGTGCTATTACACAAGACATTTTAACGATCGGATAAAACAAAGCTCGATATTTCAGAGATGCCCTATGCCTACAGTTATAAAGAAAACCGTTAAATTGTCACGAAATCCCAAAACTATACCTATTATTCGAATAATTAATGTTGCTATGAGGATTTCAAAATAAATTGCCCTAATAACAACGGCTTATTTTTTTAATGTCTTGATATTTTTCGGTGTATATTTATCTCCACCTCATCATCATGTGTTAACAATAACAATCAATGTAGGAATTGCCTACCCACAGCGGTGTTGTTGGTGTTACCCCCGGGATAGATAGTTTTGGCAGTCCACCCGGGTGGTCGATCTCCAGTGTACCTACCTGTGTAGATTACCGGCTGAGTGAGGAAAATCGCGAAACCTGCAATTCTCGTAGCTAATCTAACTCCCGATTTCTCAATACCTCCCTAAAGTAGCCATTTCATTTAGCACATTATCGATAAAAGTGATCAAAAATTCGTCATGCAGTCTGAGAGAATTTTCCGGCTCTTTAGCAAAAACGTAAAATGGAGGTAAAATATCATGGATTAGAACAAATATTGTGAAACATTAGACCCTAAAAACTATCCAGCAACTGGAGCAATGGGATCAGCTAGTAAAATAATAAATCCCCTGTAACTTCGTTATCATACTGGCGTGTATCCAACTCTACAACATCCAGGTGTTCTGAATTTGACCGTTTTATTCCACATTTTATATTTCGAATGTATTTTTATACAGTCTGGCTTGATCGAAGATCGAAATAGTACAAGGTTGATCTCTAAATAATCAAAAGCTTCGAAGGAAAGCATAGGATTGGAGTACAGACGAATATAATCTGTCCAGACCAGATTGTAACAAATCATGTGTAATCCGCATTAAAGTAAATAAAATTGTCTTGATAGACGATGGAAATTTCCTAATGATGAGATCATCACATTAGAACTATCGTTTAGTGAAGAACTACCTATACACTTTCAGTTGATGCTACGGATTCACTCAAATGCTAGAGAAAATACGTTCCTAACTTCTAGTGTAATTAATCTTATGTAATCTACGCCATGGTATTTCTGTTTGCCAAGTTTAATTCAAATCCGTTTAGTCGTTTGTACTATATTGAATAACAAAAATCCAACCAAAAATCTTCGCAAACTTTTACATCGATGATTTTCACAATAGGTTTCAGTTCAGTCTTTTCAAAGGACTTAGACTTAGAATTACCAAAAGCTTCTGATAAGCAAAGAAAACCTCTATGTTGTTCATCTTCCAATAAACATTAAATTCTTGCAACATAAAACATTTCATTTTCTATGAACCCTTTTTGAAATTATCCACAATGATAAAATGATGATACCTGAGATAAAACGCTGTCTAAGCAAACAGACTCCCTGAGACCAAACCTAATGCTTAGATTTTTAAATATAACGACGACGGTATCTGCCTACGTGCATACTACCAACATTAGCCACTTTGAATCACCGAATCTATGAGACACACCCCGTATTTCAACGTCACAGCTGGAATCCCGTGATAATTTCACGTTTTTGACGCCAGAGGCAATCAAGTAAAACTGAATGAATCCATACAATACCTCCCACGTTTTATCACCGAATTGCTTTGACAACGGTTTTCTTGAAAGAACGCAATTTAAGAAAATTAAAAGTACAGGCAAAATTTCAAATTGACGTACCGAACGCGAGCATTAATTCATGGAGCACACTTTGTTTGTCAGTATTTTACACAAATTCTTCGCGGTATAATTCCGAACGCTTCCGATGTGGTTTATTCGGGCTATTACACCGGCAAACGCAGCGATGCCGTCGGCGCCCGCTCCGCCCGCCTCCAACAGATCTACTAATACATTTTTCTTTTGGAATTCATGGAGTCACTGAACGTCGAGAATTCTGTGTTTGAAGGGAAAACATCTTCCGACTCGTGCATAAGAACAATAGAATAACTTGTATGTGGGCTTTCTATATATTTAGATTTAACTTAATTATACTGGCTTTTTAAATGCTACATTAGACAGCTCTAATCTCTAGGTTAGATATAAAATGCTTCTTCACTCAAAATTTTATGTAAATAATCAATGGAAAAAGAAGATTTATCCCAAATAAACGTGTTCTTAACAAAATGTATCCCGCACCAGATATTTATTGAGAAAATATGCAAAGAAAACGTGCTAAATTCCGTTGCGTTTTTTGTAGACGATACTTTATAGTTGTCATTATTCTGCAGGGAAGGGTGCTGGCAAACTGTGGGCGAATTCATAGATTCGCGAAAACATTCCGTCTCGTTAATCTCGTCAACAATGTAGCTACGATAAACTTCTAGATTAAGACTCAACCGAGAGACAATCCGATCGACGCATGTAGATTAATATCTACATGCGTCGATCGGATCGTCGTAAACCAAGTGCTAAACTTGGTTAAAGAAATAAAACAACTTCTTGCACATCGGACCAGACCAGTGCCTAATCATAAAAACCCAAACGACGATGAATGTACAGATCTTGAGCAAAAAAAATGCCTGAACTACTTTGGAATTCCCATCTTACCCTCCTAATAAACGGAGGAGACGATCTAAAGAGAAGGATACGGATAAACACCAATAAGAAAGGAATCCTAAAGCCTCGAAACTACAACATTGTCACGAGTGACCAAAAATAACACAAAATCATCAGGCATTGACGTTTTACAAATAATATAGTTGTATTTCTAGAGAAGTAAAAAAAAAAAAGGAGTAATTTTACTCAGACAGAAATAGCACGGTCTTAAATTAAAAACACACGTACAGATGTGTCACGGTATGTATTTAAAAAATAACTCTTTTTACGTCATTGGTGAACTCCTAAACTAGCCTTCAGCTTTCTAGCTCAAAATAAATATCTAGATGAATAGACTGTTCTTTATCCCAGATGTTATATTGTAGGTATGTGGCAATTTTGAATTTGTAACTACCTTATACTCGTAGTAACACACTATTAGTAGCAATGGGTTTCTTTGTGGTTTCATTTTGACAGTTCAACAACATTCATAGCGTTATTAACGTTGTTGAGCAGACAAATTTTTCGAACATATGAAGCAATGGATTAGCGATATACTTCAAAATCATTCAGATTGTGATTGATGATAGTGAGTTACGGGTGCTGGTTTTAAAACGACTATCTATGACATTCGTTAACTGAATTGCCCTGCGGATTTACTGGTTTAGGACGACCCATAAAGTGTGAAAGTGTTTATAACGATCGTATATCAGAACTTCAAATATAAGAACTTCTTACAGCCTCACTCTGCGAAAACAGCACTCCTTCATAAAAGCGTGTTTTGTATGGCACCATTAATATATAATAAGATTCCAGAGGTTATTAAAAATATAAACCAGCCAAACTTATTCAAAAGAGAACTTAAGAAGTTACTTACTGAAAAATGTTACTATTATGTTAAAGATTTTTTAAATTATAGTTTCTAATCTATTTGTTAGGTATATATTTTTGTTTTTTCTTAATTGTGTTATATTTCAAGTGCCTATAATTAATTTTGTACGCCAATGGTGGCAAAACATGTTAAAATCACAGATTTTCACTTTTACATCAACATTTGCATTTTTTGACGGGTTAGTAGTACCTAAACAGTTTTTAATTGCTGCATTGTGTATTGGATAAAGATTTTGGACAGAATTTGTTATTTCATCAAAATAGTTAGCAATTTCGTACATTTCCGCTTGTTGTGAGTAAAAAAAAAAATACAATAGTGATGGCAAAATGTCGTTAGAAACATGATTAAGATACGTTACTGCATACGTATTAGGCATTTTATTAGTGAAATTCGATAACATTTTGCGTAAATATTCATATGAAAAAAAAATATATACGACTCATTAAGTTCGCTTATCTGACAGGAGTGACAGCCAAGTCGTTAAAGAGAACAGATGGCAGTCTCACTATGTAAAATACACTTTATACAGTTGATTGAAGAGAGTTAATAAGAATAAGCGCAGAAAAGTCTAGTCGGAATGGGAAGATTAAAAAGTCTTTCATCCTAATTCCCGAGTGATGCTTTTATGCGGTGACGAAGTAGGTGTGAACTATCCTCACATAATTATCATCTAACACAAATGTATGAATTAAACGTAGTAATTAATTAATCTGAACAAATCAGTGAATCGGTTCAGCTTCCGCCTCTTCCTTTAAGATTTGGCATCTTCGCAACGGAAACACAAATGACGCAAAACGTAGTTTAGTCCCGATATTATTAGAACAAGATATTTCAGTGATTTTCTGTAAATTCCGGAGTGGGTCGTACATATCGTATCGGAAACGTCATAGATCGATTTTTGTATAGAGGATGTTTATTTTTAATCGGTAGGTAGGTACTAAGGAAATCCGTAATCGATAAACTATTTCAGGCAAAATCAGGTTTGCTGACAAATTCGATAACTCCCGTGCTGCCGTTCACAGTTAGGAAACGGTTCAGTAATAGCTGAACGACGAGTTACGGGCTTACGGGCTTGACGTATATCGGAAGAAACCGTTTCATAGCAATCGTCGGCCGCCATTCTGTGAACAATAATTTTCCGTGTTTACCTTTACTCCCTACAGATATAGATACATTTTGCGGGAAGTAAGATTAATTTTGTAGCTACAGAAAAGTTTCTAATACTTTTAACACGTTCAAAACTTCGTTTGAAGATTTTCTACTAACTGAAATCATTCATCGGGCAGAAGAACAGCGTTAATGTAAACGGGAGCGTTTACATTAACGCTGTTCTCCCAAAAATACGCGTCCAGTTCAAAGATCATTTAGCAAACTAGTCAAATTAGAAATGACTTACGGCAATTGGTCCCGACGCGCGACGTTCCCTTCGACTGTTATATAAGCCGACAGCTGTCGCGCCAAGGGAGAGCCCACACGACGCCAGCCCATTCAATTAACCTGGTAGCTATTTCATAATCCAAGAAAAATGTTTAGATATCCATGTCACCTATTTCTAACGCGACATTTTGATTTGATAGGTGCCACAGAACGCTTGTAAAACAGAGATTATAACGTATTTTATTATTCTTTATGTTGCGGTTTCCAACAGTTTTATGCTTCCGTCAGATAGTGCAGATGAAGAAAATGGTGTCTTAGGTGACTTTTTTATGGGATTAGAGAGACATATAAAAGTCAGGTGTTATTTATTTAGTGGGACGAAACGGCAAATAGCTGTAAATTCATGCGGTTATCAGACACTTGGATGAATATGCAACTAAATTAAGACATTTACTCGTAAAAGTCAAAGTCAAGTCAAAGTCAAACCATTTATTTCAAATAGGCATACAAGAGGCACTTTTGAACGTCAAAATTTACAAAAAAAATAGAATTGATTCTAGTTGCCCCTTCCAAAAGGTAGTTTCGTATGGAGAAGAATGGGCAAGAAACTCCACCGGTACTCTTTTAAAAATGTTTTGCAATATTTTGTTTGATTACATTAATTATATGATTATATGTGAAGACGATGCACCTAGAATAAAATTACTATACGAGTACCATAATAGGTAAAACGAATTAAAAACTAAGCAATGAAAAATAACTTAATTATTAGATAGATACGTGGTGTTCACATATTTACAAACATCATACAAGTATGTTTTTCTAAAAAAATAAAAAAATAAGTCAGTGTGTGAGTATAGGTTATCACAGAATGTAAAATCAATATCATAAAAATAACAGATTTTACCATAAAAATAGCAACCAGTTTGATTTTGTCTAGACTCTAGATTGTCCTATGGAGCTGGACCAGCATGTTTCCAAGCATTCCTGTCCTGGATATAATCCTCTAACTTGTAATATGCTTGTTTACAAAGTGTACTTTTAATATGTGTTTTAAATTTTCTCTCATTTAATTTCAATATAGGTATTTTGTTGTAACATTTAACACAGTACCCCATAAAGCAGTTGGAGCGATCTGTAATCTTAAGGATTGCGGAAAAAAATAACTTTGCTTTCAATGACCTCTATTTCAGCGTAGGCATAAGAATTCTTGTTAAGAATCAGAAAACAAAAAAAACATTTCAGAAAACATTAATCTACATACGAGTAAACGATGTTATGATAAACTGCTTTTGTTCGAAAGCTAGTTTTTGTGTGCATCAAAACAAGATATTATTAAGCGCCTCTGTAGAGGCGCCCGAAATCACCACTGTGAGTGAGAGTACAAAAATATATTTTTGGCGTCACACAAAAATCTTCCGTTTTATCTCAGCTAGGTTTTATATGTTAATATTGCAATGAGAGCAATAGCAGTCTTTTCTAAGTGCATCCTCTCTTTTCGAATACTACTTGGCAGTCGTCACTGATCTTTTTGTCTGGCGGACGTCTACTGTCCTCAGTATTGTTTTTATTACGCTTTGTCGTGGCACGACGATCGCCTGTCATTTATATTTCTTAAAACAAATGGCAGAAGTCTTCATTTTAATTTTCGAATGACAAAAGACGTGCTGTTTGTCTTTGGAATTCATGCCAATTGTTTTTGTTCGTAGTGATTTAGAAAAGCATTATTTTCTAGTTTCAACGAATTTTCCACTAGGTACTTACAGCTGATGAAATTAGATCATTGTTATAAATCTCAATCATATTGACATCGTTGGTGTTCTCGCAAAATCTAACAGCTGCTGTGATAAATTAAGTTGATGGATAGGTTCAGAATTTATTAAAACTCTTCGCACTTTTTTTATTTAAAGTGCCTAGGTAAAGTCACGTGATCTTTGTAAACCTCTTATTATCGGTACGAGTCATAATAACACTTAAGAAACAACCGATGCAGCAGCAAAAATAGATAAAAGCACATTGTATTTCTAAACTAAACTACAAGATTTAAAATTAAATTTTGTGTCCTTATTAATTAACGTTAGTGTTCAACATTCCATATTCCAAACCGAATAATCACGGCATACAAAGCTAATTAAACTATTCTCGTAAGTTTATAATCAATAGCAATGCAAACTACAATAATATCGGTTAATAAATTGTCGATATCATCCGACATAGTGAAGACGACTTACCGTTTGAACATGTGAATGATATTATGAATGAACGCATGTGCACTCTCAAAATACACGTCTAATGAGTCGACAACAATTTATGTTTTAATGTCCACGACATGATGTTCATTCAGTAACTGCGTTTAGTTTAGGATCTGATATTCCGACATCTCGTTCGTTCGCCAGTTAGAACTCGTTGAAATGGCAGAGTAATGATTCTGCTTTTGTTTTGTGACTAGTTTTTAGTCTTTCTGACAAGCTTTTATTTAACATTGTGATTTTATAAATTGTTTATCGGAGTTTTCAAGGTCCACTATCATCATTCATCTCAGCATGTCTTCCATACTAATTATTCTATTATTTCTATTTAAACTTCTCACACACTAAGGTACAAAGGCGGACCTAATGCCTTAGGCATTCTCTACCAGCCAACCAGGGGTAGTGGAAAAATAAGGTGGCAGGTAAAAAAAATATTAAAAAGATAACATAATCAATTATAAGAAAGTAATACAGGTACGCAAGTACATAAATAGGTTAAAAACTTATAATACACACATACTTAATTACTATAACATATACCTACATTATAAACACCGTGGCATCTTGATCGTCTTACAACGGCAGCCCACTTCATGTATCCAATACTAATCATCCATGAAAGTAATTTTTTTTTTTAATTAACAATTAAAAAAAGGTCGTAACAGGGTGGTTCAACTACGTCATGCGTCATATCATAATACTCACAATGAATAATGTTTTTCTTTTTAATTATTTAAATGTTAAAATTTGTAAATATTTTTTTACTTTCATGAATGATTAGTAATTGAGTAAAATAAGTAAGATTAGATTAGTAATTGGATACATGAAGTAGGCTGCCGTTGTAAGACTACGCTTTTTGTTTTGAAAATAACTCTGCAGTTTCCGCTTAAATGAATACCGAATGGTGGCCGTCCTGAAATTAAGAGGAAGCGCATTCCAGAGAATAAGAGGCTATTTGCCATCATCTTTGTACAGTGTCATCCCGTTCTAGCCTTCTCGTCTTGAATATTATCCTTTCATCGTTTCTTTGGGCTGACTTTTTCAACTGTTGTATCCGGTGTTGCTCCATCAGCAATCATTATTTTGTTGAACTAAGTCAACGATGTTCAGGAGTTAAAAAGGCTTTCGTAGTAGTAACGTCTATATGCACTAGTAGCTTCAGAGCTTCCATTTTGTCCATACCCAGGAGGACTACTACTCCAGAATTTGTATTTGATTCAAATATAGAATCTGAATCGAGGTTCAAAATGATATCATCATCATCTGCTTAGCTTTTCCCAACTATGTTGGGGTCGGCTTCTAGTCTAACCGGATGCAGCTGAATACCAGTATTTTACATGGAGCAACTGCATATCTGACCACCAACAATTTCTTTTTTCAGTCTCAGCCCATTACGACAGTTGAACGACTGAAATATCATATAAATAACGTGTTTTCGTCTCATTCAACACGTCTTCTATTAAAATAATATCATCAACAAATCTCACGGAGCTGGTGTTTCGTATCGCCTTACAAATCAGTAGGGGGCTCTTTAAAAATAAAACTTTCAACGTGGTCATTCTAAAATTAGTATGGAGGAAATTCAGTGAATTTCGTTTGATTTTCCTCTCTTCTAATTTTAATTTTGATTGATGTGCTATTGGGAATTCTTCATTGAAGATCATTTCTTGTTTGAAAATGGAGCAATGACGGATTTAAAGCTCTCTCCGACTGTAGATACCTACTAAAGATCGTCCAGTTTAAAACTGCACGTCCCTCCACTGCTTGTTGCATACACATATTTTAAATTTTTGTATATACAAAAATTTCGGACGATCTCTAGTAGGTATCTACAGTCGGAAGGTATAGAGAGCTTTAAATCCGTCATTGCTCCATTTTCAAACAAGAAATGATCTTCAATGAAGAATTCCCAATAGCACATCAATCAAAATTAAAATTTTAGTGGAGGGGCGTGCAGTTTTAAACTGGACGATCTCTACCTACATATGTACAGACGCCAGCACATCAAGCTACTACAATCTATCAAATTTCTTTAAAAGATTTTCAACTTTATCGTTAAAGCATAAGGTTCAAGGTTGATTGGGAAAATTTGACAGTTTCGGGTAGCTTTACCTGCTGCCGTCTGTATGTACATTAAGCCCATAGAGAGTGTCTGAAACTTTAATATTAGTAACACAATAATATCTAAATCGGCTTCATAAAGGTTGCAATAGTAATAAGGAGTAAGGAACTTCTCTTACTTACTGATTAGGAAAATCGCTGTAACAGTTTTGTCACAGGCAGACTCGACCAAAACTAACCGATTAATGCCTACCTAAGTTAAAAGAACAGCTAAAAACACACTTTTAGCAGACTGCCTTCGTCCCACAAACATATACGATGTTAAAGATGTTCAGCCTACTAGCGAATCTATTTTCGCCAAAAAATATGTGGATCATACCGAGCTTAGCACCAACTGTTTACATTGGTATCGGAGCAGCGAAAGAAACTCAAGAACCCAAGAACCATATCAAAGTATTTCATCGCGTTCTAATAAACGTTCGATACAATAAACAAATGTTGAAGAAATATCTATTTGTGTTCACGCCTAACCGAGACGCTTTGAGGGGTAACGCTCTTAATTTTAAAACTATAAGCTTCTTAGGAAGCTTGGTTATTTTTGGGTGGTGTTTACGTTTAGAAGGCCAAACAATTATCTTTGTCGGTAGAGGTAGAAGGGTTAATTCAAAGGGATGAATCGTTTCTGCAGAGTAGGTGTTTATTTGTGTGATGCGGCTACACAAGAACAGAAGGACAGGAGTCCTTACCACCTGCTGAATATAAAATGTTTGGTTATGTTACAATTTTTGTTGAAGAAAACATCTACAACCATACTTGCTGATCTTTGCGTTGCAGAAGCTATTCTAAATCTACAATATAGCCACAGTGGTTACAAATTAGAAAGAAAGAAAATACGTATATATATTTGCGGTAAACATGACGCAAAGAAAGAACAAGTTGGGGGAAAATTTGCGAGCAGACAGAGCCCCAGCGCTGGTTTTCAGCAACAGCCAAGTCGACCAGTGCAGCATAATAAAATAAAAACAAACCACTTAATCTATTGTAAAAAAGGTCAGGTGCGTAGTACTCGCAATCGGCGTGCGTGTATGACCAGGGCCACAAGTCTGCTATTACAATAGTGTCAGAATGGTCGATCATTGATTTCATAATTGTTGATTTTGACAAGTTTGGTAATCTACTATTATAATGGCGTCATTATGACTTTCCAATGGTCGGCAACTGACACTACATTGAAAGAAATTGCAAAGAAAATGATCGACCATTATGAATTTACCAGATTACGAAATTTTAGCAAAATGACAATGGGATCGTGTTGGAATGACTGAATTTATAAAAATAGCAGACTTAGGCCCCAGATGTATGAATGTAGGCTAAGCAAAAGGAGTATGTAAGGAGCGTAGCAGGTGGCGTTCCCATGGGAAGAAGGCGTGAGTTTATGTATGTATGTGTGTGTCTATTGTAAAACTGGGATATAGCCATACCCTACATCTCTGAAAAAGTCAGGGGGAACTGGGATTGGGGCCTGTCTTCGAAACGGGAGATAGGATTCACTAGACGTTTGCGGTTATATCGTAACTTTCAATCAATCGATCCACCTGCAGTAGCGTAGGTACTAAATTAGTAGTAAAACTTCTCCCGATGTGTATGCTCTTGTGTCTTGAAAACAGCCTTCTTTGTTTATCCTTGAAAAGCTCTTAGGTTATTGAAGTTTCAGTTATGACTCCAAAATTTTCCTTACGATACGAAAATGTATGTATTTCAAGGTATTATAACTTCGTCGCTGGTTTTTGGTTGGTCGACAGAATATTTGGGAAATTCGACGCGGTTGTGAAATGTGTTTCAGTGAGGATAATTTATATAACAGACATTTGGATGAGTTACAGTGTTTTGTAGAGTTTTCGAAGAAAGATTTTCAACGTGTTCATATTTAGGTTGGGTGGGTTTTCCTGTAGAGGACTACACGAACGATAAAAGTAGAAAACATCAACTGCATCCTAACCATAAAATAATGCATCATAACCTATTTATGTACCATCTTCTGGTTATTAAAGAAATTAAGTATTTCCCTGTTAAAACGCCCGTTAATACATCAAGCACTTTTTGACCATCTGCCAAGCATCACCATTCCTTATTTAGACAGTTTTGTTGATGCCTCCCCGCGATGATTGAGGAATAGAATTCGCAGATCAACAGATTTCTACCCGATTTATAAACTGCGGTGGTAGAATAAACATGTGGGTTAACAGCTTGTTAAACACAGGCAATTAAATAAGGTTCATGTTTACATTTGTTCGAGAATTAGATGTATTGTTATTTGATTTAGAGTCTGCAGAAATAAAAGTGAGTTTACGGCTAGAAATACGTGGAAGGGGACCTCCTTCCACGTATTTCTAGCCGTAAACTCACTTTTATTTCTGCAGACTCTAAATCAAATAACAATACATCTAATTCTGTACAAAGAGTTTGTAATGAGGGGAATAAAACTAAACAGTGCTTTGAGAATAATTTGTTGCGAGAATTCAAATTCAGAATGCTTTGCTGATCTTCATTTGTCGCATTAAATTACGTTTTCGTAGTAGTTTTTTCGTCTTTCATTCACTGCACGACGCATGTGTTGTGGCCATGTCTTGAATTAGTCAAGTCCATCGCCAAGGTCTTTATCGGACCGCGTTTTAATCTAATTAAATCCCATAAATTAAGCATATAAAAGTCCACAAACTATCATCGATTACTATAACTATGAATCACTTTAGTAAAATTAAAATTTTATTCACCAATTTCCATGTCGCTTTCTTTTGATCGTTCAACGACATTTCTGTTAAGTTGTTTGTTGAATGTAAGTATAGCTATATATTTTAAGTATTATTTCGTTCTCGGCGTGACATTAATTAACTATCAACCGGTTGATGTCGCCTCATATGTTTTCTGTGACAGGAGATTGTGGAAATATGCAACATCGTTCTTTTTAGCGTCAAATAAATCGTTATCTTTCAACCGTAGCGCTACCGCTACTGTTGACTCATGAAATGCTTGTGTTCCGTTCAGTTCTGAGAATATATTTCACAAAGCTCGTAAACTGAATGTACCAACTCTGTTTTACATTCGTAAGTTCGCGATGTTAAAACGAGAAGAAGCCGTTGAATCAAAAGATAGATTCGCTGCTGATAAAGTGTGGAAAGTTTAAGCTCAGGGGCTACGTCCGTTCTAGTTTGTAGGTTGGTATCCATTATATCATCCTGTAGGATCCTACTAGGACCTAGAACCCTCTATAATCCTCTTACAAGAGGATTATCTTGCTCTTTGCTTGGTGTTAGTTTGAAACTGATCGGATCGTTCAAATTACCTGCAAGCACTAGTAACTTATCTATCAATGCTTTACATATGCTGTGACTAGCGACATGGCCTTTTTCATAGGTAGTTTCTATTGTGTCGAATAAAACTAGGCATTCCAAATCGGAGAATATACGAGTATATTATATATCAGGTTGTTCTACAGATTTAATATAATATATTCTTCAGTTTTAATATGTTCTAGCCCCAAACCTTTGGGTAATAAAGCGTCGGACACGAATCTATTCTAACTGTTCATTTTGGATGTTTTGTTTTATGCATCTCTGTACTGCAAAATGAGTAATTTAAACTACAAAGCTATGATAGTATATATATACTATATGATAGTACAAAACAAAAACAACATTTCAACCCAGAAAACACATTTTAGGATTATAAAAATGATAATGGATGTTCGCCCGCCGCCGCCGTTATAAATCGTGCAAGGAAGTGTTATTTTAAATCAGAAAGTTAAAATAACTAACGTAACAAATTCGAGCAATTAATGTTGTAGGATTTATGTTAGACAGCACATCTCTAGAGAAAAGCTATTTAAAATGTGTATTACAACGTCATAGTTCATGTTATAGCGCTTCGTTCACGAGAGACTAAATTCATGAAGGTAGTGCGGCTGAAAGCAATCTACATTAAAGTCTGTTTCAAAAGTATCTGAACAAAATGTAAATAAATCAGAACATAGCATAACCATAATCACATAATCATAAATTCTTTATTCCTCCTCACAATGACAAGCTTAATCTAGGTTTCACATAATTATTTGTTTTTTTTTAGCAATGTGAGGAGCTGGTGTCTGAGTTAGGCGTTAAGTGCCTGTATTACAAATCACCAGGTCCCCACCCCACTGAAGAACAGAAAGTTTTACTTAAAAAATATGAAATTACATCTAAGTTAGGTAAAGGCTATTTACTTTTCTTTTTTTTTAATTTTACATTCAATTGTAAATTAATGGTTAATGCATAGTGGAAGAGCGGAATCTCTTAAAACAAGCAATTCTTGCTTAAAATGTGATCTCCAAATCATGTATGTAAATCAGTGTTGCCAGATTTTTGTTCGGGTAAACCGGGATTTTGAAACCTTTTATGTAAAAAAAGCGGGACATAATAAGAAAACGTAAATAATCACTTATTTTTATTACTTATCCTTTAACTTTTTTTTTTTTGGGTGGGAAATTATCAAATAACTTCTCCCGGGTCGTGCTGGAGCGGGAGGGCGTGTCAGACTTTTACTAACTAAAACCTACCCGTGATGCTTCAGTAGCCTGTGTGCCAGGGCCACGATATCCTTTTCGGACGGAGAGCTACCCATCGCTCACCGTCCGCAAGCCCGCGCTTACGGTGGCCGGGAATCGGCCTGCTACTCCCGACGCCCGGGGCGTCTACCGCGGCGACTAGGGGCGTGAGGGCGCAAATTTTACCTCTCCCTCACGCATTCTGCGTCCTCCTTCACGAGCATTACTGCTTCGCAGAAGGAGGTGACCACCTCCCATGCACTCTCGCTCCGAACCATGGCCTGAACCAGGGTTGGACGCGAGAGACCGCCACCGCGGCACTTATCCTTATAATTGAGTTTCAAATTGTGTTTACAATGATGATATACAATAGAAAATGTATTGTAATGAAAACATGTTCCATCCCATTCTTTCAACTGTTCAATATTAAGCCTCAGACTGTCGTCCATAAACATGATGAAGAGGGTGGGTGCCAAAATACTTCCCTACGGAACTCCAAAGGCAACCGGAAAGCTCCCGCTGACACTATCCCCAATTTTACAAGCTGATGTCGACCAGACAAGTATACGAGTATAACTCCTGAACCAATCTAAGGACAGTATGAATACCAGTATTTTACATGGGGCGACTGCCTATCTGACCTCCACATCCCAGTAGGTAACTGGGTAATACGATACCCCTTGGTAAAACAGGTTGTCAGACTTTCGGGCTTCTGACGACCAAGAAGCAGATTAATAAGCTGATTGCTGACGACCCGCAACGACTGTCAAAGATGACAGAATGAATGACAGCCGGGACCCGTGCTTTCCGAGGCACGGAGAAGTACCGTGGAGACCCGTGCAGCTGTTATTAGGTACTTAGCCACGAGCTTCTCCGAATCAGTATGACCGTCCCAAGAATATTGGAACTCTTTTACCACCATTTTTAGGGTTCCGTAGTCAACAAGGAACCCTTATAGTTTCGCCATGTCCGCCTGTCTGTCTGTCCGTCCGTCCGTCTGTCCCCGGCTTAGCTCAGAGACTCTTGGTACTAGAAAGCTGTAATTTGGCATGGGTGTACATATTAGTTACGCCGACAAAGTCGTTAAATGAAATCTTGTTTTTTATTTTTTTAGTGTAAGTGGGGATTTTATTTTTTCTCGTCTATCCCAAGGTGTGGGTATCGTTGGATGGGCTGTTTAAAAATATTGTAAGTCTGTGTGCGTAATATTAAGCTAAAAGTGTAAAATTTTGTTAGAGTCAAGTGCCCACTGCCAGCTAAATGGTTGACTGGGAATATGTGAAAAAATCATGGCAGTAGTATATAATATATAACGAAATTTAAAGGAAAACTATCACAGCTAAGTAGACCTTACAAGTTAACGAGTAATAGTCGACCAACTTAAATTTGCAGTTGGAGAATTGACCGTGACGATATCGATGTATGGGAGAACATGTTTTTCAACTGTAATGTAAAGTTTTGTTTTTGGGATAAATTCATCCTAACTCCGGAACCCTTCATTGTGCGTGGTCCGACACGCGCTTGGCCGGTTTTGTAGCACCATTTTGCCACAGCAAATGGTTAATTAGTGGTTTTTATAAATAAATCTATTATTACCGAGCATTATTTTCGCTTCTACAACACACGGATTGGTCATTTGTATTTTGAAATGTGTTTGAAGTAAGTATATTTTTTTATGATGGCCTATTTGTATTTTGGTAAACTAGTTATGTCAGAGGAACGGTAAAGAGTGACAATCTAATTTGGTGCGGCCTTGCATGTGTTTTAATAAGTTTTTTGGTCCATTTCGACATCAATATCTGCAATATTACTCAGGTGAAATAAAGCATCCATTTTATTTACAACACAGCTAATATTTTGTAGGTGCCAAATTGGTAAAATGACATTTGGTGTAGACATAAAAATAACCTTATAAATAATCTAGTTACAGAGTGACTCTCACCAAGGGCCACTGAATCATTCTCTACAGGAGGACCTTCACTGTTGTCGTGTTAATTCTGTAATATTCATTATTTATCGTATTATTTTTGAACAAAGGTCAATCGCAGCTGTCGTTTTGGTCTTGGAAATAAAAAATCAGGGTTTAGTAAAGGTTTTTAGGGTTCCGTACCTCATATGGGAAAAACGGAACCCTTAGAGGATCACTCGTGTCGCTGTCTGTCTGTCAGTCACAGCCGAAGTTGAAACTTGATACACATGTGAATTTCTGTGACCCAAACACGGAAGTGTAACGTAAATAAATGAATTTTGAATATAGAGGTCACTTTTGGGGGGCCAATTAGATAATTAATTTTAAAAGTTTTGCAATTGGTACCTACCATGTGACATATCAAATGAAAGGGTTTCATGTAAGGATTTCAGATTTATACTTTTTAATCATTTTAAAATAAATACTTTTAAGAAAATCGATGATAATTTACCTTAACTCCAAAATTAGTGAGTCTAAAATTTAGAAAATAGTTCTTCACTTATAGATTACAGGAATACCTATAAGAAGTCTATGGTCTTAAAATAACATTGTATCAAATCACTCAATATTGTGCGTACAAACTAACATTTGCAGTTGAAATATATGAGGGATCATGTCTTTCAATTACAATGTTAAGTTTGTTCTGGGGATAAATTCATCCCAACTACGGAACCCTTCATTGTGCGTGGTCCGACACGCACTTGGCCGGTTTTTTAATTTAAATAACCTCGGCCCTCGACCAGTGGCATTCGAATCGAATTTCTACAATAGAAATAAAGTTGACTTTTGTTTTTTGAAAGCTCCTCAAAATGTCGCAATATACGCCACATCACAACTAATTTCAGCGTAGACTGGCAGTTTGTTACCTCTGACTTGTCCCTGACACTTGCAAATAGTTACAAGCAGTGATGACATAAGATTATTCGTTGTGAAGATTTGGGAAGCTTTAGTATTTTGTTTTTTCTTCTACACCACTGATGCACGGATTCAATAGGATCTTTCTACAGATTTTAACTTACCAAACTTATAGGAACATTAGCTGCACCCCGCGGTTTCACCCGCGTATTCTCGATCCCGTGGGAATACCGGGGTAAAAAGTAGCCTATATGTTAATCCAGGATGTCAGCTACCTCCATACAAAATTTTATCATTATTGGTCCAGCCGTTTGAGCGTGAAGAAGTAAAAAACACACACTCAAAAACTTTCGTATTTATAATATTAGTGTGACGATAATTATTTTAAAACTATGATGTCTCCTAAGATATTTATTGAAATCATATGATGTCAAGAGCAATTTTATTCAAAATTAAATATTAGTGACGAATAAAGTATTTATTTGGGAAAGGATTAATATCATGTTTATCAAAACACCTTCGCAAATAATGCATTATTTTAGAACAAATTTGATTACCATAAAAAGGTTATAGTGAGTCAACCTTAAAAGATAGACATATGGTGTCGCAGATTTTTTTATAGAACTTTTAAAGGGGAACAATTCTTTCGTACATGATTTTTGCGTAACTTTAATCGTTTAAGCAGCTTACGCAACGGAAGCTCTCAAAAGGATTTTTGTCCCCGTTTTTGCAACATTTTTCATTCACGCTCCGCTCCTCTTAGTTGTAGCGTGATGTTATATAGCCTTCCTCGATAAATGGACTATCCAACACAAAAATATCTTTTAAATTCGAACCAGTAGTTCTTGAGATTAGCGCGTTCAACCAATGAAACTCTTTAGCTGTATAATATTAGTATAGAATTATAGATGCGATTGAGATTGGTACTAGCAGAAATTAATTCTGAGAACACTCTGGATTCACAAATTATTGTTTGCGGTCAAAGTAGGTAGGCTAGGCGCATAATGTATTGATCTAATTTGATGAACATTTTTGTAACTAGTATGACTGATTTGAAAGTTTCAGAGAAAGAAAGAAAGAAAGAAAAAATATTTATTTGGGACACGCACAAGAAATACAAAATAGCATAACTAACAATATACACAAAACAAAAACAATCAAGACTTGTGCGATGCCAAAAAGGCTCCTATCTCAGCATAATGCTGCGATATTTAAAAAAATAAATACAACAGCGCTGGTATTCTGATAGGGCCCGAGGTGAATCCCTTAGGCAGACTTGACAGGCCAGTTCGTAAATGCAGCCGATTCCATACAATATATTTCAATCGCCTCTCACAGCCGCGAGAACTATTCATAGTCGAAGCTCACACGTAAACCTAACTAAAGTTGTTCTCTAATTTATGCACAAAAGTAGCATAGTACTGCGATGTTTACTGCCCGTGGCGCCCCACATTACTAAAATATACGCTGAGAAAACCGCCTGAAAAATGGGCTGCTGAAATTCAGTCTGCAGCGCGGCATTGACGGATGTTTGTATATGTATTATGAGAAATATGTATTACTTAGTAGTTTTTCTCCACAGTATGGCCTATAATTATGCCCTAGTTTTAATAATCTTTATAACACCAGCATTTTTAGTACGCGATGAAACGCGTATTCTGTGTTTATTTAGTTTTTTTCGCGTCTGGTAGGCTCTTGGTTAGCTTTCGTTGGTTTATTATGGGGCTGAGCATAACTATTTTGTATGGATGGAATGTGGGTAAAATAAATAATGGAAACGTTGGATTAATTTAGCATCGTGAAGAGTGCTAGCCATGTGTGTACATGTTGATCGGTGTATCGAACTATACATAACTCCCGGTATCCGTGGGAGGACGCTGACAGGAGCATTATGGGCAGCATCATCCCACATATTTGCCCGCCCTAAATAGATGCAATTGATCAATTCATCTATCAACAGCAAAACTTTCGTATGAGTTCCTCAGGATTAGGTAGGTATAAAATCTAGCTAGGCTCTCTAAAGACATGACTGATTACGACTGCCGTAAAGTGTGTGATCGTGATGGCGATGGCGTGAACCTTGTCGGTTTGACTTATTTTTTATTAAAAAATAATATTATGGAGAACACAGACATCTTGTTCCTGCTAAACACCAAAGACAAGAAGGGAAGAAAACTAAACATGTATGACATTTGAGATGTCACTTACATTGCCTTTTTGCCTAAGACAATTTTAACAAATACAAATAGCGGACGGTGAGTGATGGGTAGCTCGCCGTCCGATAAGGACCAGGGGGCCTACTCCGAAGTGCTAAACCGAAGTAGGTATCGGCCGAATGTTCGGTCGTTTCTCTACTACGGCTTATTATCGCTGACTACGGCGAAAAAAAAAAAGACAGTCGAAGAGATAAGCCAAAGTCAAAACTGTGACTTGAAGTCGAGTAGGTAAGGAGTCAAAAAAGGAAACTGTGGAAGTTATAAAACGGCTGATACTTCGGTTTAGCGCTTCGGAGTAGACCCCCAAGCCCGGGTCAACGGCGCTTTGTGTTCCACGCGCGTCTCAAAGAGATGACAGCACGTTTTGACGGGATGCCGGCCATGGTTGCGAGTTTGTCCGAAAGGGATATCGTGGCCCTGGCTCACAGGCAAATGTGGGTTTTAGTCAGTAAAAGTCTGACACGCCCTCCCGCTCCGCCCAGAGCGGGAGAAGTTATTTGATAACTTCCCACACAAAAAAAAAAAAGATGTCAAGTTATGGCTTCACATGTACACAACTATCTAGAACCGGCACGTCTGTAAACCATTCTGTAGTAGCAATGAATGACCCGTTCAATGAAGCCAATGATTGGCTATTGCACAGCCACAGCGCCATTCGGGCCATCAAAAATGAGACTACAAAGGAAACCGACTACGCAAGGGTTATTTGTTTTGTAGATTGTCTGTGTTTTATCATCTTATCCCAGATTCCCAGTTCCCAGAATCTTTAGCTACCTGTAAATTCTAAGAAACCAGTGACTCAATTGTTGCAAATGTAATAATTTCGCGGTCCATTTGCCCGGCCTATATTTCTTTAACGATTTTCACTAGTGCAATGGTTAGATTATGCTTCTCTCGTTCTTTGATGTCTAGCGGGCTTCGTATGACGCTTTCTATTTCTACTCTACTGCAGAATAGAAATCGCTTGTCTACCCTTCTCGGTAGAAAACTGTCTACACGGAAACGTCATTTTTGTCTATTCTTCCGTCGACAAAACGCTTCTCTAGTCTCTACGGTTCTCGTGCTAAGCCTGCTGGTATGTTAACAGAGCTTCAAAGAACGTAATATTTTTATGATTGCTAACCTGAGACGATTTTTGGCATGTGAGTTATAGGAAAACTAACATACCATCACGTCTTGTTACCCCAAAGGGATGGGCAGAGGTGTACCGTGTGCTTAAATATAGTACATCCACATTTCGTCATTTATGATAATAGGGAGCGTGCCTATTGCCATCAACCGGGCACAAATCCAGACTCTGGGTTGCTACTGAAAAATTCGAGATGGAAAAACCCAATAACACTTTTAACACAAGGAACCCACACACAATTTACACCAACCTCATTAATCTCGGACTTTGAGTCCTTACCCTTCAAGTAACAGTTTTGACTTTGGCTTATCTCTTCCACTGCCTTTTTTTTTTTGCCGTAGTCAGCGATAGTTAGCCGTAGTAAAGGAGCGACCGAATAATCGGCCGATACTTCGGTTTAGCGCTTCGGAGTAGACCCCCTGAGCTAACCCAATAACACTTTGCCCGACCTGGAAATCGAACCCAGGATCTCATGCTCAGCTACTGCTGAGCACCTCGTGCTCAGCAGTAGCGCGACCACTAGAGCAACGAGGCAGTCAATTTGTTTATCTTTTTCTTCCAAACTTGCACATTTACCTAATTTTGTTCCGGTTAGTTTTTATCTACTTTTATCTTCTATCTAGTATCTAGTTTTTATCTTCACCCTATCTTCATCACAATATCAATAACAATCTGAATGATTTTGAACTATATTACACATACACATACACATTTTTCGGACATAAGAAACAATGGATTAGCATCCATTGTTTCTTATGTCCGAAAAATGTGTCTGCTCACGCTGATAGCACACCTCCGCCGCGAAACCATAGCAGCGAAACCGCAGTAGTTCAATTGTACTGGTTCGCGTCATGTTCCGAATACTCGAATCGGATGCGAGTAGCGGAACAGCGTACCAGCATGAATGTTGTTGACCTGTCAAAATGAAACCCGTTGCTACTGTAAGTGTGTTAAGGCTCGTACAGACTAGTGCGATACGCGGGCGCGACGCGACACTCTAGTAGCACAATTTCTTTGTCGGCGCCCTCGTTATCGCCCGAGTCTGTACGCGCCTTTACCCTATTACTCCGCTGTTGTGTTCGGGGAGCGGATTTTGAACTAACGGAATTACCTACCTAACAAACTTCAATATTTTTTTTTGAGATTTAGTTTTGAAGTAGTTATACATAGAAACAAATGCTAAATGACCCAATTGCATTGATATTCTCAAAACGATGAAAGAAAATATCGTGAGGAAACCGGAGGATATCCTAGAACCAAAACTTCGTAGACATGGGGCATTACGAACCCGCAAAGGGCCCGCGTGGTGAATTACAGCCCACTCCCTCTCACAGACAGGACGCCTGTGTCCCAGCAGCGCGAACATTATAGGCTGATTCTGTATTGATAGTTTTTGGAATTCAATCCAACTTCCAAGTCACAAGTTGTAAAGATTTGTTAAGTTTCCTAAAGCGAACGTAAACTTTTGTCTGGTTTTCCTCAAGGTTTTAATAACATGTTTTTGCCATGTGGTTTCTTGCTGTGTTTAGATTCCTAAGGTAGTTTACTAATAATCGTGTTCGGTACAACATTAGGCAATCAGAAGACCCATTTGCATGATATAAGTAGGTAGGTATCTATAACTTACCTTTTAAAAGTAGAAATAATACTCTAGGCCGTAAAACAAAATACGTACTTATCGTAGGCAAATCGCAGTAGGCAGTCGCCAGCGCATCAAATTACCACAAACTGTCAAAGTTTCGCATTCGATTTTGAACTTAACCGTTAACATTTTAAGGTTTAAAATAATTTGGAGAAATTTTACAGTTTGGTATCCTAATCTGATGTGCTGGCGACTGTACCTACCCAACGAATTTATATATAGTGATTGGTACCTGTGGGGTAATTGCGTAACGCACATTAGGAATGGGTATCATTTTCAGTTACAGTTCAACTACATTCATTGCGTTATTTTCGTTGTTGAGCAGACAAATTGTTCGACCCTAAGAAGCAATGGATTAGCAATATTCTTCAAAATCATTCAGATTGATAGTGCGTTAAGGCTCCCGCAGACAGGCGCCACGCGACACTAGCTGTTAGCACAATTTCTATAAAAACTTCATGGAAAGTGTCGCGCTGCCTTTAATATATACTATACCGACTCATACCAACTTCCCTAATAATTAATTACCTACGTATGCGTTTATTGCGATTGGTGGATGACACATCTCATAAGACCTGTGCATAGGACCATAGTTATTTAGATTCCTACTCGATATTCACACGGGATCGAGACTTACGCGGGTGAAACCGCGGGGCGCAGCTAGTGTTTAGATAAATAGGTTATTTAGGTAGGTATCTATACAAATAAATAAAGAAGTGTCTGTTTGTAATGTCAAAATAACAGCTCTTTACTAAATGCAGAAGAAAGTATATAATGGGTACCTATATAACAAAAAAAAAAAAACAATATTTAAATTTTTTGTCTGTGTGTCTGTTCATTCCGGCTAATCTTCGAAACGTCTGGACCGATTTTGAAGGGACTTTCACTGGCAGATAGCTGTAATAAGTATCACAGCAGAAAGCTGTGATAAGGAGTAACTTTGGCATTTTTTTTGATAAAGCCACACAGGAGAAGCCGCGGGCAGCTGCTAGTAGCAAATAAGTAGGTATACTGCCTACATATCTATCTTATTTTAACTACTAGCTGCGCCCCGTGGTTAAACCTGCATAACCTGCGTGGTTAAGCTGCCAAATATTGTAAAACATTTTAAAAGAGTAACGGTGGAGTTTCTTGCCCATTCTTCTCCATACGAAGCTACCTTTTGGAAGGGGCGACTAGAATCAATTCTATTTTATTTGTAAATTTTGACGTTTAAAAGTGCCATCTATGTGCCTATTTGAAATAAATAATTTGACTTTGACTTTAAGTCTCGATCCCGTGGTAATATCGGGATAAAAAGCATCATAAGTGTGAATCCAGGTCACGATCTACCCATGTGCCAAATTTATTCCTTCAGCCGTTTTAGCGTGAAAGCGTAATAAACAAACTCACTTTCGCATTTAAAATAGTTACTAGCTGCACCCCGCGGTTTCACCCGTGTAAGTCTCGATCCCGTGGGAATATCGGGATAGAAAGCCTATATGTTAATCCAGGGTGTCAGCTACCTCCATACAAAATTGTATCAAAATTGGTCCAGCCGTTTGAGCGTGAAGAAGTAACAAACACACACACACACACTCACAAATTTTCGCCTTTGCTTACGATATCCCGCACGCTGCTGTGCACATTATTTTTAGGTATGTACTTATACATACAGCGTCATCCCTATTTTTTTTCTTATTTTCACCCCTTACACCATTGCAAAGCGGTTCAAAGAATACACCTTCCTTCAGAATGTCATGTTGTATAGTGCCAATCATAGCCAATAGGCTCAGAGTCAAGTGGCTGTGCAAAAAAGGTTGGCAGAAAGACACACGGACACGTCGAAGTTATAGGGTTCCTATTTAGACATTTGTCTACGGAACCCTAAAAACCAGTCAGTGAATTAATTTCTTCCGAATATACCTACTGTGACTTCACGTTTCCCTTACAACGCTAAACTACGTGCTACGCGACTTATAATGCTAAATGTCGAACAGTCTGAGGCATCTTCTTAAATTTAACTATTGTCATATTATTGCCTCCGACTGCATGAGATTGTTATAAATAGATATAGAAATACGTCATCTTGTTTCCATATTTTTTAAAGTTCACTTTTTACGCAGTCGGGTTTTTTTATTTAAGTACTTGTTTTTAGGGTTCCGTTATCAGTTGTAGTATTGTCTGTCAATGTTTATGTCAGAGTCGCGATTCAAACATAAATAGTGTTAAGTAGAGTGAGGCCACACGGGCTTCACCAGTGCGTTGCGTCGTCACACCGCTGCGCCGCTTTGATTTCAACGCACCAAGCGCCACACGGGCAATGCGGCATCGCACCGCAACAACCTTCCCCGCTTCGTTTCTCTAGCTTGTCACCTTGTCCGTGCATTGCGTCGTTGCACGTCATTGCAGTGCACCGTGTGGCATGTCACTGATTTGTATGTAATGTAGGATGACGCAGCGTCACCGCTCAGGGTCGGCGGCGCGTTGTGTTCCACGCGCGCCTCAAAGACATTCCGACCGTTAGGGCCAATGCTGCCAGGGTTGCAAGTTTGTCAGAAAGGGATATCTTGGCCCTGGCACACAGGCAACTGAAGGAACACGGGTGGCTTTTAGTCAGTAAAAGTCTGACACGCTCTCTCGCTCCGCCCAGAGCGGAAAGTTGGTTATTTGATAATTTAACAAAAAAAAAAGGCGTCGCAACGCACCGGCCACGCATCGTGTGGCTTCGTTCTTAATGTACTAATGTACGGATGGAGTTACACAATCTTCGACAGACGTTTTCCCTTTCATCAATGGGGAAATACGTGGTGGGAATACCCCGAAAGTGTATGTAATGCTTAGGTATCTTCTACCTATAAGTTCTCAATATCCAATTCACGTCTTTTATCTCAGGTAGGTAAGCACGAGCGATTTTTTTAAAGTGCCGAATTTCTATGGCGTACTGGATTTTCAACTCTTAGCTAGTTGCCCATTCCGAAGCTTAGTAGGTACTTAGGGAGAAGAACGGGCAAGAAACTCCACGGGGCACGGACACTCTTTTAAATTGACATATCTATACCTATCCAAAAACAACAATTTAGCTGGCGGGGGCACTATACGTGGGGCATCTGAATGTTTCTGGAACTGGCCACCTACAATAAAAATTAAATAAAAAGCCATTACGGAATTCGAAAATGGAACTCTTTGGAACATGTTACTTTTTAATTTGCGTGACTATCGTTTGTTTTTAGGGTTCCGTACCTCAAAAGGAAAAAACGGAACCCTTATAGGATCACTTCGTTGTCCGTCTGTCTGTCTGTCAAGACCGTTTTTCTCAGGAACGCGTAAAGGTATCAAGTTGAAATTAATATCAAATACGTAAGTCTATGGTCCCTTGAAGCTCTAAAAAAATCAAGCTTCCAAGTCAACGCAATAAAAAAATACGGCGTTATAAGCGACATTATTGCGACATATTTCGATACTCGCAAATAAATCAAAACCTATAGGGTACTTCCCGTTGACCTAGAATCATGAAATTGGGCAAGAAGCAAGGTCTTACAGCACACGTATAGGAAAAAGTCCAAAAATTGTAAATTTGTAGTTTTATCACATAAAAAACAAATTGCGAATATCTCGCACATAAATCAAAACCTATAGGGTACTTCCCGTTGACCTAGAATCATGCAATTTGGCAACAAGCAAGGTCTTACAGCACAAGTAAAGGAAAAAGTAAGAAAATTGTAAATTTGTAGTTTAATCACATTAAAATAAATTGCGAATACCTCGTACATAAATCAAAACCTATAGGGTACTTCCCGTTGACCTAGAATCATGCAATTTGGCAACAAGCAAGGTCTTACAGCACAAGTAAAGGAAAAAGTCCGAAAATTGTAAATTTGTAGTTTAATCACATAAAAAAAATTGCGAATATCTCGTACATAAATCAAAACCTATAGGGTACTTCCCGTTGACCTAGAATCATGAAATTTGGGCAGAAGCAAGGTCTCA
The DNA here is from genome assembly GCA_963921375.1 of Tiliacea citrago. Classification (NCBI taxonomy): domain Eukaryota; kingdom Metazoa; phylum Arthropoda; class Insecta; order Lepidoptera; family Noctuidae; genus Tiliacea; species Tiliacea citrago. Next base: position 19,973,170 of record OY992797.1, on the reverse strand, counting down.
CAGCAGAAGTAAAGGATATGTCCGAAAATTGTTAATTTGTAGTTTTATCACATAATAAAATCATTTTTTGCGATAACAAAATTAAATTTTCAGTTGGAAAATTGACCGTGGCGTATATCGATGTATGGGAGATCATGTTTTTCAACTACAATGTTAAGTTTGTTTTAGGGATACATTCATCCTAACTACGGAACCCTTAATTGTGCGTGGTCCGACACGCACTTGGCCGGTTTTTTTAATTGTGGCGTCCTCTAGAAAATTGTGTATCGCTATTACAATGAATTTAACTCGTGAAAATTTTCGCTCAATGATTTGCTTGATTTTTTGATTTGATTGATTCGCTGTGACTTAATTCTGCAAGAGAGTTGCCAGAGACTTCAATTAGCATTTGGTGATGAAGTCCCATATCGCAGCTCTGTGTATTCATGGTTCGGAGAATTTAGACGTGGACGTGATCATCTCCATGACGATGTACCTACGTGAAGGTCGTCCGGCGACAGCGGTTACAGAATCCAATATTGATACCGTACGACAACTGATTGAAACTAAAACAATTACTTGTCAGCAAATTAGTACTGTATCAGGCATTGGAATGAGCCAAGTGCAAAACATTTTGCATGTGCATCAGAAGGTTTGGAAGCTTTGCACTCGATGGATACCGCATGATTTAACGGGAAACCAGAAACGACTGCGTGTGGAGTGGTGCCGTAAAATGATAAAAATCTTTAATGAAGGACAGTCATTGGCTGTCTATAACATTGTGACAGGTGAGCAAACCTGGGTGTACTGCTTTAAACCGGAAAGAAAAAGCTAGTCGGCAGAATAGGCCTTTCCTTTTGAAGATTTGCTGACGAAAGTTAAGAAAAGTCGAAGCATTGGTAAGGAAATGGTTGCTTCTTTTTCAGCAAATCAGGACATATCAACAGTGTCGCTTGAAGCCCAAAGGACAGTGACCGCAGATTGATACGTCAACACTTCCTTCCCCAGAGACTTAAAAGCGAAAAGCGTCCTCGAAGCAATATATGTCCTTCTTCACCACGATTACGCGTCTTCACATTCCGCAAAGGAAACGGGAAGTGTATTTAAGGCTTCAAATGTAGAACTGATTACGCATCTGCCATACAGCCAGGACCTCGCACCTGACGACTTCTTTTTGTTTCATAACATTAAAGACAAACTTAGACGTTTTGCGAGCCCTAAATCAGCGGTGAATGCGTTCCATGAAGCCATTGAAGAGGTGCCTAAGGAAGACTGGGCCAACTGCTTTTCATGGCGTATATCTGGCGTCTTATTTATCAGAAACCAGAAACTATCAGTATGACCTTATGACTCTAACAAAAAATTGCATTTTTAAGCTTAAGATTAGGTACGCAAACGGATCCCTGAATCGAAAAAAGGTATTCACAGACCAGCATTATTTTTGAACGGTCTATCCAACTATACCCATCATGGGTAAGCGTAGAAAAAAAAAACATCTCCACTTCCCATGCAGGGGAGGTACCTACCCTAAAAAAGCAAGATTTTGTTTTACCACTTTGTCGTCGTGATTAAGTATACACATATTACCCATGCCAAATTACAGCTTTTTAGTACTAAGAGTCTGCTAAGCAAAGCCGGGGCGGGGGCAGGTACTTGCCCGTGGTCCCCCAGTCTAGTTCCCCTTGGGGTACCACGAGCAAATATTTTTGCCCGTGGAACCCCCTGAACAACAACCCCATCTCAACACCTCCAACACCTCACTCCCCCCCCCAGACTTGAGGTGGCCCGTAGAGGCGGAGAGCCGGCACTAGCCGGAGATCACGGAAGTAGAACTAGAAAAAGGCTAGGTTAAGTTAGAACTGTGACCAAACGCGCGCGAGCTGAGTGAGCGTAGCGAGCGGTGCCGGGGATCTTGGGATCTGTTATTACTTCCGTGATCCCCGGCTATTGCCGGCTCTCCGCCTCTGCGGGCCACCTCAAGTCTGGGGGGGGGGGGGGTGAGGTGTTGGAGGTGTTGAGATGGGGTTGTTGTTCAGGGGGTTCCACGGGCAAAAATAATTGTTCGTGGTACCCCAAGGGGACTAGACTGGGTGACCACGGGCAAGTACCGGGGGGGGACAGACAGACATAGCGTAACTATAAGTGTTCCTTGTTGACTACGGAAACCTAAAAACCCTATAACAATGTGTTGAAATCGTAGTTTTCGTATCATTTATTGGACTATTCCTTTCAAAGGATTAACCGTGTGTCCCAGTAAAATTACGATAAAAAAATTTACTTACAATAAAATTTTATGAAACCATAAAGCTTTTACACGATAAGCAGCACATTTTACTTCCTTCGCGTTACAAAGAAAGATGAAAGAAAATTATCTTTGGCATCGTAATTAAAAACGAAAACACTGGCCGTAACAACCATGCTCGAGGAAGGGAGGATATGAAAATGATCGTTAATATAAAAAATCTGTAAAAGAATCATTTTGGTATTTAGTGAGATCACATCGTCATAAAACTTTACGGCCCTGCATGCCTATTGAAAGTGCTGAAACAGACAAGAATAACCGTTTCAGAGCTTTATTTCTGTAGAATGATTGCGTCTGGTATGATTTATAAGTTTTTGAACTTTGAACCAAAATAAATGTTGCAACCAAAAAAATTTGGTGAGAGAGCAGTTTTAGATTTATGCTCTAAAATAAACGACTGCGTATATTTAGAAGGATATTGAAACTCATAATTTCGTAGATTTTCTTTGTTTATGTAGATTGGAAAAGCGGATACAAAGTTGAGAAAAATAAGCACTATGATGTAGGGCCGATCATGCAACAATTGAACAATATTAATATGTAACTCTAGCTAGAGCTGAAGATTTTCTTCAAAATGATTCCTTATTCTCTTGATGGATGATCGATGTAATTAAGTACAAAAACCACAACATATAAACTACTTACAGGTGTATCCGAACAAAGCACAATATCCTTTCCACAGCAAAGCGCCACCCTTGCGCAAACGCACGTCACAGCGGCGCCAAACTCTACCCCGTTATAATTTTAATATAAAATTCTCTTAGTCGCGTATCGAATCATAAAAATATAAATATTTTAGGATCGACCGCGCACGCAACACTAGCCGCGTCCCGACTGCCCATTGACGCATTCGTTTCGAACTAATTTCGGTGCAACGACTATTCCGCGATTCTGTAAACACCGCAGCGGCGGTAAAACTTGGCTAGAGTACGTTGGTCCCCCTCCTACATGGAGACTACCTCATTTTCTTCTTAAAATCGAAGAAAAGAGGGAGATGCGATGGCTCAGTTTAAATTGGGAACTCTGAAGTGTTGCAAACTTACATAAGCAGTTAAAACCAGCTTTATTACTCCAAGGTAAGGTCTGTTTTCGCCCAGCTGAGAGGTATGGTCAATTTTGTAAGTAATAAGTTCTGTTTTGGGCACATCGTGAGTCAGTCGGGATGAGGAAATGCGTGCAAGTTATAATTTCGGAGCGGCCGACATTGTTGAATGATTTTATAAATCATTGCGGGATGCCTTAACATAGGAAAATATTTGTGGATGGCAGCATTTTTCTTTTGAAATATAAAGTATGAACTTAAATACCTACCTACATAAAGGAACCAAACATATTTCATAAGGAAACAGAAAACATAAGCTTTCGAGATGTCGTAGCTGAAATATTAGATAATAATTCACATTTTTGAAAGTTCAGTTGGTTCACTGCAGGTAACGTTAGATCGCTATTTACCTACAGGTAACTCGGAAATTTGATCTAGTGAGATCGCACTACTTAGTATTACCAGGTGCCGTATTATGACGTTTTAATGCCATCATGATTTCAGTGCAAGAGAGAGATGGATCTATACATGACCGCTAGCACCGTCCCTTTTCGGTCTGGAATCATAAAAGCATTTATACTTCATAATACGGCCCCAGAACAAGTACCTACTAACAGTTGTGTTCAGTCTTATATCGTCACACACTTGCCCGACTCCACATTTTACCCGACTGCCCCAAAAGGAGGGTTATGTTTTTCGAGTGTTTATATGTAAGTATGTCTATTCCTTTGGCACGCTCTATAGCATAAACGGCTTCATGGATTTTAGCATAATATGAGGTATCATTAGATCCGTTTTAATTGCAGGAGTGACAGGTATAACATTTTAATAATAAGGCATCTGCGAATCAAAAACTGGCCAAGTGCGTGTCGGACCACGCACAAGGAAGAGTTCCGTAGTTGGGATAAATTTATCCCAAGAACAAACTTAACATTGAAGAAGTGAAAGACATGTTCCCTCATACATTCCAACTGCAAATGAATTTTGAATTTATTTATTTTCTCATCACAAATGTTGTGTTTAATCTAAAAAAAATAGGGTTAACATTTGTGAGAGACTGGTGCCCGAAAAAGGCATACAATGCCTGTGTTACAAGAAAATGTAAGTATGTACGCACAATATTGAGTGATTGACCATGTTATTTTAAGACCATAGACTTCTTATAGGTTTCAGATCTATGGGGTGGGTATGGTAAAATTTTCATCGATTTTCATAAATAACTTTTAGTTAAAAAGTATTTATTTTAAAATTATAAAAACAAAATCTGTAATCCTCACATCAAGCCCTTTCATTTGATATGCCAGGTAACCACCCAGAACCAGATGCCCCAGATGTCCTAGAACTAAAAATTCGAAGACATGTGACATCCACCAACCCGCACTGGGCCCGCGTGGTGGATTACGGCCCACTCCGTCTCACAGAAAGAGGAGGCTTTTGTCCCAGCAGTGGGAACATTATAGGCAGATTATGTAGACGGACAGAAAGACACACAAGACATAGTCATGAGTCTTAAATGGGTTCCGTTTTTCCTTATTGAGGTACGGAACTCTATAAAAGAGAGGGGAAATAAAAAAAACCGGCCAAGTGCGTGTCGGACCACGCACAATGAAGGGTTCCGTAGTTAGGATGAATTTATCCCTAAAACAAACTTAACATTGCAGTTGAAAAACATGTTCTCCCATACATCGGTCAATTTTCCAACTGAAAATTTAAGTTTTTAATCGCAAAAAATGTTTTTTTTATGTGATAAAACTACAAATTAACAATTTTCGGACATATCCTTTACTTCTGCCCAAATTTCATGATTCTAGGTCAACGGGAAGTACCCTATAGATTATGATTTATATGCGAGATATTCGCAATTTTTTTTTATGTGATAAAACTACAAATTTACAATTTTAGGACTTTTTCCTATACTTGTGCTGTAAGACCTTGCTTCTTGCCAAATTTCATGATTCTAGGTCAACGGGAAGTACCCCGGGACCTACGGGAAGTAAAGGGTTTTGATTTATTTGCGAGTATCGAAATATGTCGCAGTAATGTCGCTTATATGGCCGTATTTTTAAATTGCGTTCACTTGGAAGCTTGATTTTGTTAGAGCTTCAAGGGAACATAGACTTACGTATTTGATATTAATTTCAACTTGATACCTTTTTCGCGTTCCTGAGAAAAACGGTCTTGACAGACAGACAGACGGACAACGATGTGATCCTATAAGGGTTCCGTTTTTTCCTTTTGAGGTACGGAACCCTAAAAATTGAGATTATAATAATATTGGGTATAAAATAAAAGCTAGTATAATTATCCAATTCCAAATATATATATTTATATATTATTATAACCTAAACCACAACCACTAATCTACAATTTCTAAAACCTATCCTATCTTGCTAACCTTACTTTACCGTATAGGTTTACTTACCGATACTTAACTGAACAATTTGTTAATTAAATAACGCTATAAGAAAGCATAAAATAAAACAAATTATTATACAATTATTTTTTTGGTACTGCATTTATGTCCAAATGGTCCAAACCGTCAAAATCAAATCACTATGTTTTTCTAATCATTTCGTGTTTATATACTTATCATCCGTGGGCCGTGGGATTAAAGGCGCGGGCCCACCGCGGTGCACGGAGAGGCTACGCACGTGTATTAAGCTTCGCTTTGTAAGAAAATGTATGTGGTTGTGTCCACTGCAACCCACGGAGAGGCTATGCATGAATTGACGTCATTGATACATGCGTGGCTTGCTCGAATAGGCGGTTACATAGCTCAACGCTGTCGACGTGGGTCTACGTTTCCACTGGAGTACACGAATATGACCCATGACTATGTACAGCTCGCTTATCGCAGAGCAGTTTTCAGTCATACAGCGTAGCCGTACGTAGCCTCTCCGTGCGCCGTGCCACGCTACACATAGTCGTGGGTCTTCGTGTAGGTACTCCAGTGGAAACGTAGACCCACGTTGTCAAACAAATTAATACACGCAGCTAAATTGCGCCGCGTGCCCGTGCTCAGCATGCGCCGCGGTGGGTCCGCGCCTTAAGGCGCTGACAAGAGGCAAATGATAAAGTTAAGCTTGTCTTAAACAAAAAAAAAATTCAAATATATATAGTTTGTGGTAGCGGAAAAAATATAATCGTTATTCTTGAACATATTTCTCAGAACTTGGTTGTTACCAAAACACGTTTAGAAAAAAAAATCTCTAAAAGGTACAAATTAACGGTAAACTAAACCTTTACTTTGAGTTTCAATCCAAAATATCTGTAAGTATTTAAATATTAACGTACGGTTGGCATTTAATTCTTATCAAGAAGTCTTATTTGTATGCAGAACTTGGTTGTTTTTTATTTTCGATTACTCAACTCATTTTTGAGTAAATAGATATTTGCTTCATATTTTGCAATAAATTACAAGCGTTGTGTCATCGCGCTTCTCTTTATTTTGTATGCAGTCTGACAGTGACCGCGGTTTATCTGTTGTCAGCGTCTTAAGCCGGACTCCTCGCTAAAATCTCCACAATGGCCACCCTCAGCACACACGGAGTGGTTTCGTCCGAACCTCTCCACATGTGCTGAGGGTGGATCTGTGGAAAGAAGATCGAACGAAGATCGAACGAAAGAAGATGGAAAGAAGTGGAACAAAGCAGTGGGCGGTCGTAGGCATTGTTTATCTAACAGCGCTTAGGATTCACAATCACAATTTAAGTTTCTATTTGATCGGACCAGGCACTGTTCCAATAATTATTTATTTCTGGGGATTAAACTTGGAAGTTAAGATAGGAAACTTTGGGAAGGGACGCGGGTCGCCCTAGGAGGACATTTATTGACCTGTTTTTGGTGATGTTCTTTAAACTACGGCTACAATGTCGCCATAATAACGTGAACTACACTTCGCGTGCTCTCTCTCGCACACCGCTCGACGTCTCGTCTCTTGTACGAAGAGCAAAGTCTCTTGTACGTCTTGGTGCAAGAGCGCACGAAGTGTAGTTCGCGTTATCGCGACAATGCAGCAATGTAGCCGTAGCATCAAAAAGGTCCGTGCGTAGTAGGTAGGTACTCGCAATCGGCGTGCGTATTGGAATTGATGAATGAACGTATAAACGAAGCAAAAGGAGTATGTAAGGAGCGTAGCAGGTGGCGTTCTGTATTTTCTGCCTACCCCCATGGGACGAAGGCGTGAGTTTATGATGATCAACTTGGAAACTTCCAGTTTACAATCGCTTTAGCGACCACTACGCCGCGCGCCAGGGGATGCCGCTAAGGTAGCCCGCGAAATTCAAGTTTATGCAATTTGCAAGTCAGTAACAGGTTGTATGTTGAACTAAATATGTTCTATGTTAGCGGGTTCGGTTTCCGCACTTAGTCCTTCATGTGGACCATTGTGCGTGTGATCTAAATCTAAATAATAATTAGGAAAGGAATTATAATTATGATCTAAATATAATTCCTTTCCTAATTATAATTCCTACCCCCCCTAAGTGGTATTTTAATTCATAAAATACCACAGATTGACGTAGAAACCGAATCCATTGCTACAAAGAAATTAGATGTAGTATTACCATAACCCACTTTGCCATCTTACATTTGAATATATTAGGTCACATGTTAACAAAGAAACAGGGACTTCCTGTCGTAGGTCAGGTATGGTACGATTGGTGTCATGACTTAAATAAGCAATTTCTCCCAAACTGCGACGTTGCCCTCTGCACCAGGATAGCCCGCGAAATTTAAATTTTCTTAGTTTTTTTACAACCCATACCGTCTTATTCCAAAACTCGATCAAAATTTAGTAGGTACTGGGATTATTACTAGGTTTAAACCATGACTAAATAAAACGTTATTATAAAATGATGTTTATCATTAGTTCATCATATCATAATGGCATTTATACTTCAAAATACGGCCCCTGTGAATATTATTTAAACCATGAACCTTCTTTGGTACTACCTGAAAGAAAGAAGTGGTCTTGGTTTAAACCAGTACTTAAACATTTTTTTGTAATAAGACGGTCTATGTTCAAATTAGCCTATTGAATGGCAATTTCATGAAAAATTACATTTGAGACCAATTCTAACTTAAGAAGTTGTATTGCTGATTGTAATGACTATACTTCTGTAATTGTTATTTATGCAACTGTTGTATGTCACATTCCGCAAATACCCCTTATGGTATTTACCGAGTGTGATAATACGAGATGAGTGTTTTAATACCTAATTATGTCCAGTTGCATACAAGACTTTATCTACACCCATGATATGAATAAATCCTCTATAAAAGGTTTTGAAACCATAGGGTGTTGTAGTATTGTAAGAACTTTATGTCAATTCATGGAAAGTTTAATTGCTGAGTATCTAATACAAACAAAGTTTAATATTTTTAGGTACAGACGCCAGCACAACCTACAACAATCTGTCAAGCTTCTTTTAAAGATTTTCAATTTTATCGTTAAAGCATAAGGTGCAAGGTTGATTGGGAAAATTTGACAGTTTCGGGTAGCTTGACCTGCTGGCGGCTGTACAAAATCACAAACATAAACAAGTAAAAATGTTGGTTATCATAATATATCAAAAATAAATAATTCAGTACACATAACCGTTAAAAAATATAATATAATCATTAAAAACCATTCGTTCAGGGGGCCGATCGCGCTAATTTTGAACGTTAATACCAAAACTAAACCACAACCAAAACGTTACGTTAGACACATTTCGTATCGCGCTAATCATTTCAACGGAAACGATTTAGCTTTACTTTGGAAGTTACGTTGGAGGAACGATCGATCAAACAATACTCTCACAAAAAAAAGCGCGATACCGTTTCTTACACCAGCTAAACCAAAACTAAACTAAAACCAAAAACGTTCCGTTCGAACGGTAATTACGTTGAGAAATAGCGCGATCGGCCCCCAGGTCATCTACAGCGCGTTACGCAATTCGAGTGCTGGTAGTTACTCAAAATTTGAGACTAACATTAAAAGTATTGTCCGACGTTGCTCTTACAAATACTACTCACCGGCAGCGGATTGTATATTGATATTGGACACTCACTCTGACTCATGATATTGACCAACTTTCCTGAATTCTATAGGGTGTGTGGGACCTGGCTAATTTGTTCGCCATCGCCATAGCGGGAACAGTTAGTTTTTATTTCTTAAACAGCCGATTCGCGGTTGCAGTGGCGTAGCTAGCATGGGTGTCACCCAATGCGCATAATTGCGTCACCCAAGAATAAAAACCGGCCCAGTGCATGTCGAACCGCGCACAATGAAGGGTTCCCATATTTGGGATGAATTAATCCCAAGAACAAACTTAACATTGTAGCTGAAAAACATGTTCTCCCATAAATTCCAACTGCAAATGTAAGTTGGTCGACTATTACTCGTTTTCCTTTTAACTTCGTTATAGATACACACTGCCGTGATTTTTTCCTTTTCTTTTTTGCTTTATTTAGTTTGGATAACTTGGTTAAAATGGCTTCAAGTCATATGTGAATATATCGATTTAAGTTTTTTATTGAAAAACGTGAGTGTTTAATTTTTTTTTCACGGTCGGGTGTCACCCTCAATCAGGTGGCACCTGGTGCGGAACCCCCGACCCCCCCCCCCCCCTAGCTACGCTACTACGCGGTTGCATCCCATGCGTATTATAGCTCTCACGGCACGCTTTTCTTCAAGCGGATGCTAGGTGACGTGAGCTCTAGAGACACACTTTCTTTCACAACATCTGCGTGATTTTGAAAGAAATTCCTAATCCATTGCTTCATCATGTTTGACAAAATCGTCTTCTCGACAGTGAAATAACGCAATGAATGTTGTCGAATAATCAAAAGGAAAGACAACGGAATTGTTAGTGTGTTACGCTAAGACCCCGCTACTATGCCGCCATGCCAGGTGAGGCACGAGTCACGACCCTAGTTCTTAATATTTCCCCCCCAACTTGGTCCTTTTTGCGTTATGTTTTTACAGCAAATAAACGTAACTATTTTCTTTCTTTCTAATTCTGCCATTTGTATGTTGCCAGAGAATTGGTGGTTAGTGTAAGTCCATATAAGGGTCAGCGTAGACAGGGCAGCAAATGCTCGAGCAGTTTTTTTCTCATTGATAGATAAACAACTCAATCACAATTATAATAAGAGTTCAAAATAGCGTGCAAGAGATGATTCCTATGGCGTGTGTTCGCACATATCTTCACTTAAAAACCTAACAATTAAGAGCACGCTCAAGCACTTTACTGCTGTCTACGCTGACCGTAACTCAACAAAATAAAACAAAAAATAAATCTATAAGAATAAATGTAATATCTTTCTCTTACGCCTACGTTTTATCGGATGTCATTTTGCGTTTTTCAGTACTTCACACGCATCCGCCATTTCCAACCCCTCCATAATGTAAAGGAGGTTTTCTACCGACGCGTCTTCATCATCGTCAAACCAAAGTTGAAGCATGTTCTTGGCCCTGGCTGAGTCTGTAGCGTTTTCTGTCTCGAAGAATTGTATTTCATCACCTTTGAAGCCCAGTTTGGCAGCTAGTTTCTTCCAATCTGTGAGTTTCGTTGATAATGCTTCGAGCTGCGAGGGAGATATCATTGTGACTCGAGAGCGGGCTGTTTTTTCGTAATCTTCTTCGGAGGCGTGTGTTGAATCTGGCACCTATAAGAATGGTGACGGTTAATATTGATGTTATTATTGTGGTGTCTGTGGAGTTAACTTCTTGTTTGCTATTGATTCAATTTGGGATATAACATAAAGAACAAAAAGCGGTTTAATATATTATACGAGGTTGAGAGAATCCACTGTATGCGGGAAGCACAGGACCGACCGTTGAGGTGTTGCTTGAGGAGGCCTATTTCCAGCAGTGAACTTCTTTCGGGTGAAGAATTATGATATAATATATCATAACAGGTGTAAAAAAAGACGCATAACGAAGCAGAGTCACTTATTCTCCTCGTTATTGTGATCATTTGTTTGTACTGGACCATACCTGGGGGCGTTCTTGGTTACGGAGATATTAAGGTGAATCCACAGGTGCAGCCCGCGAAATTCAAATCTTCGTTAGAAATGTATTTACAGAATTATAATCATTCGAATTATTCATACATCTCTCTAAGTTAGATTTGTTCGCCAATGTCATGATATCATGAAAAAGTTTTCAATGGAACAAATCTAACTGATTATATTTATGTAAATACATATCTGGTATAGTCGCGAATCGAATTTTGATCAAGATACAACCTGACACTGACCTGTAAATTGCAAAAATCGTAAGAAAATTTGAATTTCGTGGACTGCAGATGCGGATAAAGGTCAAAGTTGTAACATTTTTGTTTTTTTTAACGAAAATAAATTTTAAATGTTGTAATTATAACTTAACTTTAAATACTCCCACGACCCCCGTACTGCAGGCTTAGCACGATAACTGTAGGGAAGGGTTTTGCCGACGGAAGAGTAGACAAAAATGACGTTTCCGTATACACAGTAGAACATTTTCGGTAGACAAGCAATTTCTATTCTATATAGCGTCATGCTAAGCCTGCTGGTGCATGCACCCATAAGCACAATTTTATGGCGTGCTGCCGTAAACAACGACTTTTCCCCCTAATTAAAAGTTGTTTCCCAGTCCCAGGAATAATTTTGCTTAGTGCTACTTAGGCTGCATTCCGAATTAGACCTTAATCGCTCACAGCGCTCACATCAATATTTTCCGTTCCGAGTTAGCTAACACGATTATGACAGCTGACAGCTGTCAACAATTCGGAACGCTGGTGAACGCGCTCACGATCCCTGTCCCAACTAACTTTCCATCCTTACTAACATATTCTTCCCCAAAGCTCTTTGAGGCTTTGATGTTTTTTATCCGCGTTAATGATATCAAATTATGATTATTTTTGTGTTGTTTGTGATCATTTATGTACATATTTATTAATATAAATAACAATATGCTTTATCTGTTTGTTTCAGTGTACTAATAGTTGTCAACAAGTTTCACATTAAATTAAATTATTAAATAAGTAATCAACATATTATTGGACTTAGTTTTTCTTTTTTTTTTTCTCTTTTTTTCTTCCTCCGCACGTTTTCTCTCAACACATCTGACATTGGCAGAATTGTCGACAACGGCACCATTACCAGAAAGAAAAATATAATAGAATAGAACGCGCTCACGGTTGGATTACAGTATTTCTTTGTGTACACACACACATTTGTACACTTCTTCTTTGGTTAGATGGAGACTGTAGCCAGAAGCACAATTTCGAGAATGCCACGTAATTTGTTACGATGCGACTCAAAACAAAACAACGCAACTATCATTTTTGAAAGCGCAGTAATATTAATTTATGGCATGGTCGGTGTTATCGCAAGATGGCGCATGTCATGACGTCATCTATGACGTTTCACGCGACATCGTTTTAGCGCTCAAGCTAATACGGTACGGGTGTAAGCACGCTCAAATGAATTACAGCGCAACTCGGTACGCACCGTTAGATTGATGTGCTGAATGCGTAGGTGACAGCTATGTGATGGGGTCATTTTTATTTTTAACGTATAAATGTTTAATTACCTGTTCAATATCATTGGCGTCTCCTTCCTTTATGAGGTCCGCTTCCATTTGTTCCTCTGTAATCTCCTCCTCGGTATTATCCTACAATATCAACAGCATTATCAGTTAGATTTACTTTTCGACCATTTTTATGCATTTAGCTCTAGTTCAGATGGTCGTACGTTCAATTTGTACTGTAATTAAGTAACCCCCGAATTCAGGACAGTTAACAGTAAGATGATTTTAAAATTTACCTTGACTATGTCAGTAACAGCGTGAGACTTAAAATTAAGCTGATTTTGAGAATTCAAGGGTGGGTTACGTTTCCTAATGTTGAAGAATTTAAAAGCATGAGTGCGTTTAATCGTGTAGTGAACAGAGCTTAATGCAAATTGTCTGTATTCGGACTATTTTGATCAAAAGAAAAAGGGATATGGTATCGAACTATCCAGCCAGAGATTTCTCGGGTTCCGTGGATTGATTATGACCTCAATAAAAACCCAATTACTGCCTTAAGACTTCGTTCCGGATATATTCAATCAAATAAGTTTTATTACTTAACGAGGAAGGCTTTGTCTCCAAATTGTGATGACTGTGGTGTGGTTGATGATGTCTTTCATATTCTGATGGAGTGAGTCCGGAATAAAAATACTAGCATTAATGTTTTTGGACAATAAAAAAGGTATGATATTGGCTTTTATAATACCATCGTTGCTTTTCCAGTGTCCGATAAGGCTAAACAATTGTACAAGTTAGTGATAAGGTAGATAGTAATCAAAAATTTTGTGTTTTTGCGAAAAAGCCCTTTAAATAAAATAAAATGTAAATTGTAAGCTTGACACAACGCAGCCAGCATTGTATTTTCTGTTAAATACCGATAAGTCGACTTTGCTGCCTACAGTTTTCCCAATTTTTTTAGAAACTAACATGTTATTGCAAATAATTAATCAAACGCGAACTACATTTCGCGCGCTCTCTGTTGTAGGTACAGCGAGACGTCGAGCGGTGTGCGAAAGAGAGCGCGCGAAGTGTAGTTCGCGTTATCGCGACAATGTAGCCGTAGCATAAGAAACTAACACGTTAGTTGTTATAAATAACAACAATTACCACTTGCAATGTGGCTTTCCCACATTCTTCTTTCTTGCCGTATCCGTCCGTACCCAAAATATTAACGGACTAGCTTCTGCCCGCTACTCCGTTTGCGTGAAATTTCTTGTTCCTCCGACCCACTGCATCGCATCGCCCGCCCCCGTTATTACTTCGAATTCGCTTAGCGTTCTTTCTTTTTAGGGTTCCGTACCAAAATGGTAAAAAGGAACCCACCCTTATGGTGATACTAAGTCTGTCTGTCTGTCACAGCTGGATTTATCAAGAACTACTAATGATATAAACTTGAAATTTGGAATAGTTTTAGATGACGTTTACCCAACTATTTTCCAAACAAGAAAAAAAAAATATAACTTATTTGCAACATGGCCTGAAAGGGGGTCTTAAAAATTAGAATGGAGTCTACTAGGGCATGTGGGGGTATCATATGAAAAAACGCTGTTTGCACATTCTCAGACTTCTTTTTTTTTAGGCAACACTAGTTTTCGACTTTTGATAAAAAATGTAAAAAAAATACCGTTATTTCCGAAGTTTGCATAGAGAAACATCTTAAATTATTCTATGTGATAGAAGTTTATGTAAAGATACAGGAAAAATAAAACGATGTCTCTAAATAGCACAGTTTTTCAGAAATCATCAACATCATACAACCCTCGGTGCGCGAGTCCGACTCCCGCTTGACCGGTTTTTTTCTTTTTGCTCGCCTGCTGATGGCCGTAGCGTGATTTTAAATAGCTTATAACCTTCCTCAAGAATTAGGCTATCAAATGCATTATTTTTTAAAGCAGACTGGCAGTTCCAGTGATTACCTCTCTACATACAAACTTACAAATTTAACCTTTTCATAATATTAGCTTTGATTATTAAAATTTATATGTCTAGATAAGAGTGTCGCGCTGCAAAAAAACTATAACAAACAGGCCAACTTTGTCATGCTGGTGTGCGTGACAGCTACGTCTTACACTCGCGCCACGTCAATGAGACACTGATGATGTTTCTAGTGTGGGTGCATTTTGCGGCCAACTGTTGGACGCATTTTTTTCCGACGAATTCACAGCTTTGAGTGTCTATCAGGTATATCCATTCATCACGAAATCTCTTAAGGGGTCAGTGTACTCATCATTATGAACACCTTTACTAAAATCAGCTGTTCCCTACATTTTAACGAGTTATACGAACATAAATGTAGGGAACAGCTAATTTTTTTTTCGCGAGTGCAGGTTTGGCCCCATAGTAAAAGTTGTTCATAATGATGAGTACAATGACCCCTTAAGAGATTTCGTGTATGAATAGATACACCTTATATAGACATATTTGTATCTTTGAATTTTAGTATAGATAAGGTCACGATAGACTTTAATTAATTTGGTCATGTACACACAACCATCTGAACCGAGGCTAGTTCTAATAACAGCACAATATACAGAAACAATGATAAAAGAAAAAGTATAAAATATTAATAGGTACATTACAGTATTCCAGGTATCTGTGGCCTGTAAGAAATTGAAATATCAAATGCCATCAATAGAAATTAGATGGGACTTTAGTGTTTTTTTTTAATTAAAAGTGCAAAGCAAAGCTCTTAAAGAGTGCTTTGAAAAAAAAAAGTTAAAAAATTATAAAGTAAGGCTAAATAAAGATACATTTTATATTGAGAGGATAATTAAATTTAAAATTATAACTTTTTAATATCTTCAGTAAATGACCCGTTTCAATTTCCATATTTCCATAAACCCTCGTACATACATAAACTAACGCCTTCTTCCCATGGGGGTATGCAGAAACTACCTTCGTGCATTTTGGCAAATATTTCAGTAATAGACATTCCTACCTTAATTTATTCATATTGATGCTGTTTTAGAGAAATTCTTGGAAAAAACGTGAACAATGAATCATCCATCTTTAACGTTTCGGTTAGGTTACGTCAAAGACATTAAACTATTTACATAACAATAGACGGGACATAGCGAACAAAATCGTAATCCGACACATTTGTCCTAGTGGGCAAAAGTCGCTCAGTCTAGTGTGGTAGGCCTGCATGTAGAGTCGCGATTCGCAGTCGTGTCCACCAAAAGAAAATTATTTTCGAAGCATAATGTCAAATTGTGCAATTCGATATAAAAAGTGTAACCTGTCAAACTTAGCTTTTATTGAATTTTAGTATTTTACGCTAAATACGGTCACTGAGACATGGGATGGAATCATGGATCATGATGTCATGGAATTGTTATTGTTATTTACTTATAGGCGAATGTAATTATTGTTTTCATTTAGGTATAGTTTTATTTTGATTTTTTAAATTTTATTTTGATGTTTTAAATTTTATTTTGATTTTTTAATTTTATTTTGATGTTAGCTATGTATCTAACATAATTTTTTGCTGTGCCCTGAAAGGGTCAACAACGGCTCTTAGTTCTAAAAAAAAATAACCTTTTGTTAACATCTTGTTTTTACCTTGTGGAATGCAAATATGAATATGGATCACAATTTTTCTATGACATTACTTCTGATGGCCTCTCTATAGTAAGTACCTATCTTAAATCTCTTTGGGTGACATTTTCCAAGTTCTCATACAAGTTAACATATAGGTAGTGTCATAGAGTTTATTTCTTTCTTCTAAGAGTTTTTATAGAACCTTTAGCAAATTAAACAAGCTTACCTAACTTCACAGTGATCTTCTACTAGTAAAAAGTTTACCTGTTTCATAGCTTTATCGTTATGATTCTTCGAGGACTCTCCGTTAGTATTAGCAGCTGCGTTGGCGGCTACTTCACGTGTAACGCGATCCACCTGTAAAAAGGGGTATTTAATTAGGTTTTTTATAGTTCCGTACTTCAAAAGGAACCCATAAAGGATCACTCGTGTGTCTGTCTGTCACAGCCAATTTGTTCCGAATCTACTGGACCGATGAAGTTGAAACTTATGGTACACATATGAATTTCTGTGACCCAAACACGGATGTGTAACTTATAAAAAAGAATTTTGAATATGAGGGTCACTTTTCACGTCTGTAATCCCCGAAGGGTTAGGCAGACGTGTACCTATAGTACATCCACATTTCGACAGTTATGTTTAAGTCCCATGTTATAGGGCGGCGAGCCTATTGCCATAAACCATGCAAACATCCAGACTCCAGGCTGCTACTGAGAAATTCCTAATGGAAAATCCCAATAACACTGCCCAACCTGGGAATATAACCCAGGACCCCATGCTAGCGCTTGCGGCGAGTAGACCAACGAGGCAGTCGATGTGTCGCCCTGCCTGACAGATGACAAAATGCATTACTCAATGACCTAAAAACCTATGAACTTGCCATACCTACAAAATTAGCGAGCGTACCAACAAAAATCGGGCACTTAAAATGGCCGCATTTCGTAGGGTTGTAACTGCGAGTGAAAGAGAGAGGGCAAGCAACCGTTTGACAGCACATTGCCGAATTTTGTACCACAAAACTTGGCACTTAACATGGCGGCCGGTCACGCTTATACATGATTTTGACGTGACACAAAAGTGTTGCCAAATTTAGTCTTTGACAAACATTTAGATGTTTCTCTTTTCATATGCAGCTCTTGATTAGTTAGAAAGAAACAAATCGCTTTATGACATGTCTGTGTTAATATGATAGATATTTCTATAACTATTCTTCATATAGTACAATACGCCATCTCCATAGTTTTCTACCTCAATGGCATTACTCACCATAGCCGTCAAGTAATCCGGTAGTCGTCCTATAGGATTGTTAGTGTGCACAAAGAAGTGCGGCGAGCGACGCGCGAGCAGGCGCAGCGCGCGCCAGCCCCAGCCGCCGTTAGCGGTGCGGCTCGCTGGCGGCTCGGAGGCCGGGCTCACCATGTAACATTCTGAGGACAGAATAAATAATCAACATCCTATGTGATTATTGCTATTTCGCATTAATTTCATGAGCATGCGAAATTTGTGTCTTAGTATCTTAGCATGCTATATTATATTTTATAAATTGCTAATGCTATTAATATCGCACCATTTATTAAAATAGCGCGTTTATTATCGCGTTCGCGAACGCGAAATTAAACGCGCTGTTTAATTCGCATATTAACAAATTCACACACTTAAGGGGGTGCGCTAAGGTAGCCCGCGAAATTCAAATTTTCTTACGTTTTTGCAATTTGCAGGTCTATGTCAGATTGTATGTTCATCTAAATAAGATTCGCGGTCGTAACAAATATGGCTTTACAGAATTGTTATCATTAGAATCAGCAATACAAATAACTCTCTTCGTAGAATCCTATTGAATGACTATTTCATGAACAAGTCATTCAATAGGATTTCCTTCAGCATTTAACACTTTTTTTCGTGAAAGAAATGTTTAAAAATAATGTTGAAACTATAGCTTTCAATATATTCGTAACAAAATTATTACAATTATGGGGAGTATGTGTTTGTCGGATTCGTTAAGCGTCTTTTTACACTCGTTATTAAGAGTCTACAATACCTCAAATTGCTTAGCATGATCGTCGGTTATATCGAAAATAATGCAGCATTAATTTCGAAATAAATATAATACGGTAAAGTTGAGGACTAATGCTAAGTACTGTGTTTGACGAAAACACGATTCGAAGTCACCTCCAAACCAAACAATAAACCGTTTCTTATACAAAAATACTTCAAATTAGATCACGAAACTTGCATAATAACTGAACTAAATTTAAAACAGTTTTCTAATTAATATAATTTTTTTTTTTATAACTAAATAATTATCTAAACTATTGGCGCCTTGGAGCTTCTCCCTGCCAACCTGTCTCGCTTGCTCGCGTAACCGCAAGCAGTAGTGTGCGAGCGAGATAAAAGTGAGGTGGCGCTGAGGTATTATGGACTCTTAAATTGTGAGTCTGATTGCTTTATCTCTCTTTTACGCAGCAACGGAGCAACAGATTGACGTGATTTTTTGTCCCGGAAAAATGCACGGTTCCTGTGGGTCTATCCCACAGGAACCGTGCACGGGGGCGAAACCACGGACAAAAGCACATGCAGCGTATGTATGACCAGATGTATGTATGTAGACGAAGCAAAAGAAGTATGTAAAAGGGTCGTATCATACGTGTCTGAGGTTTCATAGTTTTGTGGGAAAAAGGCGTAAATAACATAACATTTATACTCAAGCCTACACTATGCCCAAGAAATCACGTGTTATTGGCTATAAGTACGTACCCAGTGAAGGCATGAAGTTCCTCTCTTTGTTGCGACACGCTGCAAGGTTGTCAGGACACAAGTTCCACAGCTTCGTCAGTTCATTGCTGGAAATTAAAGGTACAAATGAAATTACGTTTTATTAGGTAGACATAAGACTCAAACGGGCTTATTACAAAACAAGGTTTATCTTTAGACAGGTTTAAACCATCGTGTCATTTTTAATTTCAACAAAGTTGACAACTTACTCGGGTTTAAAATCAGTTTTTGTATTAAGAACTTTATCTCAGACGGAATCAGGTTCGAAATTAAAAATGACACAATGATGATTTAAACCTGGGTCTAAAGATAAACCTTGTTTTGTAATAAGGCCGATTGTAATGGTAAAAAAATAAAAAATATAAGAAAATGCTTCATTGCTTTGGCATTACACACCTAATGTGATGTGTAATCTTGAAAAAACCGGGCAAAGTGCGTGTCGGACCATTCACAATGAAGTGTTCCGTAGTTGGGATGAATTTGTCCCAAGAACAAACTTAACATTGTATTTGAATAACATGTTCCCTCATACATTCAAACTGCAAATGTAAGTTTGTACGCACAATATTGAGTGATTTACCATGTTATTTTAAGACCTATTTTAGTAAGTAAAGAAGTATTTTCTGTATTTTATTTTATGCTCAGTAGTTTCTGAGATAAGGCAGGCAGGCAGGCGGAGACGAGGCAGGGATGCGGGAGGCGGCAGGTTACGGGAACAATAAGCGACTGCCGCATTCCGCTTAAACTTAAGGGGAAGATATATAGAACAATGGTTAGACCTGCTGTCTTGTATGGAGCAGAATGTTGGGCCACAAATGGGATGAAAGAAAGGCAATTAATTACATGTAGCTGAGATGAGAATGCTAAGAGGGATGTGTGGTGTGACACGAATGGATAGAATAAGAAATGAGTACATAAGAGGAAGTCTGAAAGTGGCACCGGTGACTGAAAAGTTGTGCGGAAATCGGTTGTCATGGTATGTGATGCGGAGGAATGAGGAAAATGTCGTGAGGAAAGTTATGAGTACGAATGTCGATGGCTATAAAAGTAGGGGACGACTAAAGAAACAATGGATGAACTGTGTGAAAGATGATATGGCTAAAAACCGACTACCGAGATGACGACTAATAGAGAAGTATGGAAGAAAGGGCAATGTTACGCCTACCCAAAATAAATTGGGATAAGGTCAGAATGATGATGAGTTTCGAAGATAAGGGGGAATAGTCAATATTCTTCTATTTTATTAAATACCTTTAAAAATATTTATTTTAAAAATATTAAAAAAATATATCTGAAATCCTTACAACAAGCCTTTTTATTTGAAACGTCACACAGTGCCGTTTCCAAAACTTTTTTTAACTTTTCTAATTAGCCCCAAAAGTGACACCCATATTCAAAATTCGTTACACATCCGTGTTTGGGTCACAGAAATTCATATGTGGAGCAAGTTTGAACTTAATTGATGCAGTAGAATCGGAGCGAATTGGATGTGACACACAAGTATCTTATAAGTGTTCCGTTTTTTCCTTTTGGGGTACTGACCCCTAAAAATGGTAGTCCAAACTATTTACATTCTATAGCTAGGTTTTTTATTTCAGTTTATCAAGACCAGTGGTAGCAGTTCTGACAAAAAATATACTTACTTTCCCATATAGGACTTGTTTTGTCCTTCATACTCTTTGATAATGTCACCCACGGGGCGGCGCCGTTTTCGAGACTTCTTCACGTCATCTGTGGATTCTACCTGCACTGGAGGCTTGGGTTTCTGAAATTCTACGAAAGAAAAAAAAAACTATAAAAATCAAGAAAATTTTATCACTGGTATTTTGAAGAAAATATTAAACAAACTAAAAACTCAGTTTAGCAAAGGAATTGATGGTTCCGAATTATTGCAGTATTTCAACTAGGCATAGGAATAGGTTGTGTGATGGTAATGTCAGATTTCCTTCTCTCTGTATGCACCACTTTGTTACCGTGTTGCATTCTTCCCCCATTTCTATACACACCTTAACATGAGCGAGCACATAATACTGCCCGCGCACACAACATAATATCTTTAAACATCAACAATTGTATCTTCTTTTTTAGGGTTCCGTACCCAAAGGGTAAAACGTGAACCCTATTACTAAGGCTCCGCCGTCTGTCTGTCTGTCCGTCTGTCACCCGGCTGTATCTCATGAACCGTGATAGTTTGACAGTTGAAATTTTCACAGATAATGTACTCTGTTTCTATTTCTTTGTTTCTATTTCTGTTGCCGCTTTAACAACAAATACTACAAAACAGAATAAAATAAATATTTAAGGGACTCCCATACAACAAACGCAACAACGGCAACAGGTAGACGTTTGAAATATTCACAGAATATTTAGTTATAATTATTATATTCACTTTAAAAATAAATAATTAAATTAAAATGAAACATATATTTAAGGGGTGCTCCCATACAACAAACGTGATTTTTATGCAGTTTTTATAGATGACGGAACCCTACGTGCGCGAGTCCGACTCGCACTTGGCCGGTTTTTTATTATTATTATTATGCATGTTGGATTACTTTGTTTTTATTATTTCGATTTACTTTGTGGACTTTGGATGACATAAATAACATGTAACATAGTAACTAGGGTTGTCACTAGCTCCTGTAATACAGTGTATACTAGCGCAGGAGTTAGGGAGTTCATGAAACATGAAAATGTATGCTTTAACTTATGTCAATAAAGATTTATTAAAAATATGGCTTCTGAGACAGACCAAAAAAGCATTATATTATTATAATGCTTGTTTCTACTCCGTATCAGAAGCCTTTGCGTTGCATTGAGACAAATACTCGGTGACATTGAATACACAATCGGCGGAATAGAACCATCTTTAAAAGAGTAGTATTTACCAAGGTTGATAAAAATGATGATTTTTTGTTAATGACAGAATTAATTGTTTTTTTTTTATCAGTTAAATCGTGATTGTTTTATAAATTTTCTTTTTTTTCACCGTAAATGGTAGATTTTGACTTTGTTAACTGACAACTCTCTAAGAATACACTGGGATTCCCCTAAAGTGGTCTAACATTGACAACTCTCTAAGAAAAACTAGTGTATTTCCGGGATTCCCCTAAAATTTTAATATTGTCATGATCGTTCACCTTCGCCGGATGAATATTGCGTCGCGTGTCGTAAAACATTGTGTTATATTTGTGAATTTGTAATTCTCATTTGTGTGTGGTTGCAAGAATGACTGTACGAAAAAAAGATCCTATTTGGCAGCATTATACTGAAATACATGATTTAAATAAAAAGGGATGCAATAAATGCCAAAGAGATACAGCGAGAGACCATTTTAAATCACGAAGCACATAAAATTCGAAGTAATCCGTGAACTTTTATGAAAAAAATCTAATTTGATTTAAATCATGATTAATATTAAAAAATCACTTGATTTAAATTATTGATTCAACCCTGGTATTAACTACAGTCTATAAAATATCGGATATTTTACCTGGACATCCATCATTCTTCCAACTATTCCAGTGTTCCTCTCTCTTTAGTATATGCTTAACACATTCCGCAAACTGCTTTCCATGTGGTGGAGTTTCACCCAGTAACTTGAACACAAGGGATGTTGTCTCTTTCACCCAATCTACTTGGTCTGACTTCAGCTCTTGAACTTCCCTGAAGAAAGATGATATTAAATGACTATTAAGAGCGTTCATTTCGTGCGAGCTGGCAATGTCGCATTTCTAGAGGGTTTTTGTGATTATTTTATTAAATCAAAGTACAATTTTTTTTCCGCCAAGTTGCCAGCTCGCTTGTGATGAACGCTGTTAAACTTTATTGTTTTAAAATAGAATTGGACTTTTTATGACATCAATTGGTCTTAAAATTTTATCTAACACTGTCTCAACTTATTGCATGCAGAATATTTTGTAATAGTAACATTGATATCCCTGATACAGCTCTATATGTAAGTACAATCTTCCACTTCGTTGTCTAGCTAATATTTTTTTCACAGCAAGAACTAATTTGGTATAGTTTGTGCAGATCAAAGAGAAGAATAGATTCAAGAACAATAATATTATCATACATACATTTTAAACTTTACAGTTGAAGTAAGATACTGGAACAATATCAGGAACTGTACGAGAACACATCTTCTAAAGTTAGAGTCTGACAGTTGAAGCTCCAATAGCTTCTGATTAGTCAGGAATTTTGCGAAGTAGTGCGGCTCGCTGCTTTCGGAGTCTTTCATCTCTACATCAGTAGCTAGTGTTTTGACAGGCTTCAGTAAGTTTAGCTTAGATTTCTGTAGTTCTATTGTTTCCAGCTTATAGGATGAGAAAGCTGATAGGACACTGCCTGAATGCTATAAAAGAAGTTATAATTTTTTATTTGTGTTGAATTTTAGATATTGACATCATTAAAACTGGTAAACTAAGTAATTATTTTGTATACTATTGTATAGAATCAAGTTTTTCTAACTGGACAGACAGCTGTGCTGCTGGGGAGTTTGTTATGTCACTTCTTCCCAGCTAAAGCACTGGGAAGTGGTGAACGGCGGACATTTTGGTGGACTGCTTTATGTAATTTTGATGTTCGAAAAGTGCTAATTCTCAGCCTAGTTTGAATAAATGACTTATGATTTTATGCAGAACAATTAGGAAATGTTTATGAATACAAAGGAAAATACTTACAACAACAAAAGTCTTCCACTGTAATTTATTATAGCAATTGTTTGGATTCCTGAAAAAGTCTTGCAGACTCCAAAATCTGCAGTACAAGTTATAATCTATATTTAGTTTACTCTTTTCATTATTGTCAACAACCATTTCTTCATCCAGTGAATCTTTTAGCGTACTTGAGTTATCACCACCAAACTCTGTTATATTCTCCAGATTAAATTCAGAGACAATATTCAGTCCAGACCTTTCAGAAAATGGGAAGAACTTTGCAAGAAACAGCAAGATTCTACCACAGAACACTGTGTTTTGGGACCTTGACAGCCTCCTGAGCAGATCATTACATGTTCTGAGCAAATTGTTCTTACAAGCTACGAAGAATAACTCTTCTTTCCAAATATTGACGCCGTTTTCCACGTATGAGAACATTTTTTCACATTTGTTTAGTGTTAGAGCGTCGAAAATGTCTCCGAGGAGCACGACCGGCATTGTAGGAGTCACCATGTGTCGTCTACATGACTCTATGCAGAAGGAAACGAAGTTCTCCAACGTGTCTGGGTCTTCAACTAGCAGTTCTAAGAGTTTGTCCCTGAACGCTTGGTCCATCGCCGCTTTCCTGTCGGTCTCATTCGTATTCTTTGTAAATGAATCGAGCAAGTCGATATTGTTGGTTGCAAAGGCTTTAGACAGCACATCCTGTAAGAGTGCATTGGTTACATGAGCTACAATAAAATCACTTACTTGAAATTCAAATCATAGCATGAGAGGTTAGAAATGTACCTTGTATTTATTCCGCAACTGTTCAAATCCTGATTTACCAGCCATCTTGGCAAGATTTTTCTCTACTTATTTTATGATTAGATCGTTTCAAGTTATCATTTGTGTTATAAATTCAGGTTTTAGGAAATAAATATAGTTTGTTTCAATCAGCAAAAAGCAAGCGATCAATAGTGTTACAGATTACTAATATGTATATGTAGCAGAATAGTGTTGCGGGACTCAGGTCGGGACTTAATGCCCGCATGCCCGGCCGGGCCTAATACAGCTCTATAACAAAATCGACTATCGAAATCTCGAGTCCCGACCGAGTAATTTTATTAATTTATTATCTCTTAGATCGTCTATTAAAAAGCTTATCTGAGGCATGAAATTGCTTATTGTTTCAGACCGTGGTTTCAGAAGCAAGAATGCAGAAGAAGAAGAAGCAGCTGGATCTTGGATGTTGAATGTTAGTTGGTCCAGTGCCATCCCAAAGAGTACTATAAGAAACCGGGTTGTCCCGTCAACTGCCGTTTGCGACTGTAATGTTAACGTTAGCTGCACTTTATATTTACATAAAAATCTTAAATAGGTTTATTGAAAATAACTAATCTATAACAGAACATAAAAAGAAATCGATATATCATGACCTTACATGTATGTTAACTATTGTACATCTCTTAATTTTTCCCGCCTTATTGGATCTAATGATTTTGCGCAATCAAACATTTAGTTGCTATTGGCTAAATGTTGGCTAGCACAAGCAATAGCCAATCGTAGATCGAGTTCAACGTACGGAAGTGCAGCTGATAGCTATTATTTTTGACAGATGTGTGTCGTCGTGTTGTGTGGCGTCCTGTCTATTTATCTTTAGAATTTTATTATTATTTACAGATTTTTTACTCGATCCTTTGTTTAGAAATGTGTTAAAGTGTAAGATTAGAATAGCCTAGTGTACTTAGTAATTATTGTTAGGATATTCTGAAAGGAGAGTAGAGCACAGTGTTTGGAAACATGGACCGTAATAATATGAGGTAAGAAGAATCTGCTTTCGCTTGCAATCGTGCTTACTTTCACGTTAGCATAGTGCTTAGTGTATTGTAAACAATTTGTGGTGTGTTGGAGGTGAAGTAATTACAGTTGAATAAATTTGCAGCAATATTTTGAGTGCCTGCGAAGATAACCCAGTTTTCATTCTTTTGGCTTTGTTTGGGGAAAGATAGCGTGCGAATTCGTGTTGCAGAGGTGTAATCATGTAAGCGGGCACTCGTGATAGTAATAAGTATTTCACACATTGTTACGAGGAACATTGCATGTTTACAAGTGTCGAGCGTGTTCGGGTGTTATTTATATTATCAAGCCACGCGTTTCTTATCGCATCGCTTGCAGTATTGTACATACAAAGTCATCAATGCGTTAAGTACTTAGCTGTTCCATTTTCTGCGCATAATAGGTAATCATTCAAAATCATGTAGGTTTCTTAAATAGTTCTAATTTTATTTGAATAAATTCATAGTTTTTTTTTGTTTAACCTATCAGAACAATAACCTTGGTTTCAACAAAGGTATCAATGAGAAACAGATAAAGCTGTAATCGCTTCCGCAACATAAACAGTAGGTAACATCCAACAATTTATTAATATATAATTTACTGCAATTCTATTAATATCTCTGATCTATTGAACTGTAACATAATTTTATTTGTAAATACTTGAATTAGATAATATTTTGTAACAAAAACAAAGTTATATGTTGTATCTCTAAATAATAAAATAAATTAATAAATAAAATAAATGTTAATGACACTGAAATCTTATCTGAAATAAGTTATGTATCAGTATGCATCCGTTATTCAGTTTCTTTATTTGCATGTGATTTTTTCATGAGTTTGCTGAAAATTTGTAGAAAAAATCACATGCGTCGCTTGTCATGAGAAAATCATTCACTTTAAGAACTTTTGTTTATGTTGCCAAATGATGATATCATTGATGAATGAGGGCTATTTTAATTTACCATAACTTTTGATGAAATATGTTAAGTACTTATACAGGAAAAAAAAATGTTTTGAAACTTTACAGAGGACCCAAACTAAAAAAAAACTCACAAATTATGTGAATAAAAACCTAAAGGCAAAGTTATCTACATGATCCAAATAAATATTCTTCTAAAATTGGGACTATTGGGATATTTATCGTCCATGGCCCATAATTTATGCAAATAGTCATAAAACATACACACACACACATACATAAGTACATAAACTCACGCCTTCTTCCCATGGGGGTAGGCAGAAACTGTAGAACGCCACCTGCTACGCTCCTTACATACTCCTTTTGCTTCGCCTACGTTCATACATCTGGTCATACACGCACGCCGATTGCGAGTACTATGCACCTGACCGTTCTGAAGAACATCACCAATTTGGTCACTATATGTCCTCCTAGGGTGTATTTTATAATGCCCAAGGGTGATGAATTGCAAATATCAGTAACCTTGGATGTGACAATGATACACAACTACACAGAATATTAATTGATATGTGCAGTAGCAATTGATTTAGCCACAAGATCTATTCTGCGTCTTATTACAAAGCCTGAATAGATAATCCTAACTAATATTACAAATGCAAAAGTGAGTTGTTTGTTTGTTACGTTATCATGCTAAAACGGCTGAACGGATTTGCATCAAATTTGGCACATAGGTAGACCATGACCTGGATTAGGACATTGGATACTTTTATCCCGATTTTCACACGTGATCGAGACGTATCGCAGGTGAAACTGCGTGGCGCAGCTAGTATAAATACACAGATATTATAAAGGCGAATGTTTGTGAGTGTGTGTGTTTGTTACTTCTTCACGCTCAAACGGCTGAACCAATTTTGATAAAATTTTGTATGGAGGGTAGCTGACACCCAGGATTAACATATAGGCTACTTTTTATTCAGATATTCCCACGGGATCGAGACTTACGCGGGTGAAACCGCGGAGCGCAGCTAGTAATATATAAAGGTACAAGAGATACCTGTTATTAGTAGTAGGCAGTTTAGGAGTAGACATGCAGCAAAATGTTGAGTTTTAATTTGTTTTCCTCTTGTAAGTTATCAATCCCATTATATGGAGGCTGTTTTCATAGTTATTCTGTCATTAATAACACAAGCTACACAGTAACAAGTGACAAATCAATATTTTTTTCAGTTTTTAGAAAAGCGTCATAAGATGCCTTGATGCATACTCCAATTTTCATACAATAAAAAGCGTAGTTCTTCATTATTCTTACGCTCTTACTCCCAACATTTTACCTAGATCCACAGACAGATTGCTGTGTAAACATACATGCATCGTCATATTATGTGTTAATAGTCCACTTTACGCTACGAATCACGCGCCGTACCATGTTCCGCGTCTCGAGTTCTAATTTTAAATTAATACATTAGCCTACTAATAGATGGAGAGCTGTTGAAGGATTTGTTCAAACTGTTTAAATGCTATAATCGCCTGGCTGGATTTGAACAGAGGGCACAGGGCCAGTTCCAACATTTTGAAATACAAGATTGGCCATTTGGATGCAATGCAGATTTTTTTTTTGACACCTGCATGCTCGGATTATCCTACATGTATGTATTTAAAAAAAAATCTGTTAAGACACTGAATAATGCTCACCACCTCTCATTCCATTATAACGAATCACAGTAGATTACTGAATAGTTCTGTTATAATCAGGATATAAGAAGGATTAAATATGGCGTAATAAACCCATCATAGGACTTCCAATTACAGATCAAGCTATGCCAGCAGCGGCCCACGTTCCCTGCCTCACATGGGGGGCAGTAAACGGCACAACGGCAACGGACACGCCGCGCGGCTCAGCCCCCCTGCGCAAGCGCCGCCGCCACACCCCAGCAACAACAACAACAATAATAATAACAACATAAACAACAACCAGAACGATGATCTTATCAACTATATTTATGATTCTTGGAATAAGGTGGGTAACAAAGTATTATTTCTTATGCTACGGCTACATTTTCGCGATAACACGAACTACACTTAGCGCGCTCTCTTTTGTACAGCGAGACGTCGAGGGATGTGCGTGAGGGAGCGCGCGAAGTGTAGTTCGTCGACAATGTAGCGATAGCGTAAGTGTATTAACACAGTTGAAAGTTCTTTCGGTGCTCAATCAAAGCGCTCTACAGCCAGCGTATGGTCATACTGAAGCGAACCTCGCGGGACAAAACTGCGGGCGTCGATTGTTTTAATGAAGTCACGGGACTATTTTCACCAGTGACCAGTTTCAAAACCTCCATACAAGTTAGTTGACACAATCAGTGCGAGCGCAGTTCGCCTTGCATTCCACGCGGGATAC
This sequence comes from Tiliacea citrago, assembly GCA_963921375.1. Classification (NCBI taxonomy): domain Eukaryota; kingdom Metazoa; phylum Arthropoda; class Insecta; order Lepidoptera; family Noctuidae; genus Tiliacea; species Tiliacea citrago. Next base: position 19,944,201 of record OY992797.1, on the reverse strand, counting down.
GGTTCAAGGCTCGTGCAGACTGGGGCAATATCGCGGGAAACAAGGGTCGCGCTGCCTGTCGCGCCCGCCATATTGCACTAATCTGCTCGAGCCTTCAGTTTGGCCAGAGCTAACTGTTTTTGTTAACAAATGTGGGTTCCTCTCGTCTTTCCTAAACAAAAACATAATGTACAGAGATTCCTGCCAGTTTTACGAGTCTGTCCGAAAGGGACATCGTGGCCCTGGCACACAGGCATCTGAAGGAACACGGGTGGGTTTTAGTCAGTAAAAGTCTGACTCGCTCTCCCGCTCCGGGAGAAGTTATTTGATAATTTCCCACCCAAAAAAAAAAGCGCCTTCCTCCTACAACCATAAGTAACAATCTAAACCGTGACATAATGATTTGCTATAGTAATAATTGTTATTATAATGATACAGATAGTTCTGATACAAATTAATTTATGCTTATATACGAGTATATAGTTTAATTAAAAGAATAAAAATTTAATACAATTGAATAAAATTAAGTTAATTGAAAATTATCTATTTTTATTTTTAGGCATGCAGGAAATACGTGAATATGTGTGTGTGGGTGAGGGTGTGTGTGGGGGTGAATAGGGGTGTACGTGCGAGTGAGTAGTGTGTGTTTGAGCGCCTATTATTTATGATACTTTGGCGAACAGCCTTTCAGTGTCGCCGTAAGTAAGATCCTGAAGGTATTGACTTACTACGGTCTTACACTTGTATTTTGGAAGGGGATATATGTTACATGTTTTATGATATATGTTACTTGCCAGGGCAGTTTTGATTCTAACAGACGGGCAAACCAGGTCTTTACGTCGTTTATTTATAAGCAATTTTGGGTCATAATTAAGAGAGTAATGCATTTTTTTTTTGGGTGGGAAATTATCAAATAACTTCTCCCGCTCTGGGTGGGCGGGAGGGAGTGTCAGTCTTTTACTGACTAACACCCACCCGTGTTCCTTCAGATGCCTGTGTGCCAGGGCCACGATATCCCTTTCGGACAGGCTCGTAACCTTGGCAGACAGGAACGCTTACGTAGGATTATTTTGAGTGCACAGAGTTGCCTGCAAGTGAGAGACATGTCCTTGTATAATTCCGTTGTAGAGTAGTGATACGGTTTGTGAAGCATCACCTTCAAAACTGCCCTTGCCCTTTGCAAATCTATAACAGTATATTAATTTACACACCTGGCTTTACAGTTTACTTTTCAAAATTAAGTTCATCCATAACATAACTGAAAAATGCTGCATGGGTAGGTGATATAGGTTAAATTTGGGCGTCCAAGCAAAAAGGGTCCTGCAGTGCTATTCTGTAACCATCTCACCGTGAAAACTTAGGTGAAGTGAGCGTGGAGTGAACTGTCAGTGAGGGATTGACACTATTAACAACTCGCTTCAAGCTCAATTCATCTACGTTTACACGGTGAGATTTTTTCAGAATAGATCGGCAGTTCTCGGCATTTAGTTTCCGAGAAATACGCAGTTTTGTAAAGTTGGGTGAAATAATTGCATTTCGCGATGTTAATTGATTATTAATGAATGCTCAATTATCTACAAGTTCATATAGTAAATGACTTTATACGACGTTTCTAAGTACCAGAAACTTCAAGAGAAAAGTTTAGTAAAAAGGTACCAGTGGTCAAATTTTATAATGCTTTTTATCAAATCAAGCTTTTTAAGAGTTTCAACTTCGTGTATGATAAAAAAACCGGCCAAGTGCGAGTCGGACTCGCGCTTGGCCGGTTTATCGAAGGGTTCCGTATCTATAAAAATGGCAAAAAAATCACGTTTTTTGTATGTGAGCCCCCCTTAAATATTTTTTTATCTATTTATTGTTAAAGTGAATATTATAACTAATTATTCTGTGAATATTTCAAGCATCTACCTCTTGCCGTTATCAATATCGAGCAAAAACGAGCAAAAAAATCACTTTGTTGTATGGGAGCCCCCTTAAATATTTATTTTATTCTGTTTTTTAGTATTTATTGTTATAGCGGCAACAGTAATATATCATCTGTGAAAATTTCAACTGTCTAGCTATCACAGTTCATGAGAAACAGCCTGGTGACAGACGGACTGACAGACAGACGGCGGAGCCTTAGTAATAGGGTTCCCGTTTTACCCTTTGGGTACGGAACCCTAAAAATGACTCTCAATCAATTGACTATTCTAAATACTGAATCTAATCTTAACTCAAATACCTCACTACTGGACCGCTTTTGCTTTGACGCCCACAAATATTTAAGGTAATTAGGTACCGCTGGATTCAATAAATTGAGGACTAATGGTTCGGCTTTAACGCACGCGAGACCCGTATCTTCAAACCCGGGATCTCGCGTAATCTAACGAGGGAAGTTTTAAGTTGATTTACTAAGCCGAGACAGCATTGCATTCTTTTACTGCGCAGAATAACTGATGCAATAAATAGAGTATTAATTATATTTATTGTTTTGTGTCGCATAGAAGCTGCTCCTATTCACATTCTTTAGCAAAATCAATTTACGGGTACGTGACAAAATTGCACACTATGTGGGTCAATGCAGTAACCTTAGTTAGTAATAAGCTTAGTTATAACTAACATTTATTTGTAGACTTTATCGAATTTAATGTAGGTACTTACTCACCTATGGTTTTCTTCACCCAAGATCTTGTTAATTGATTTGTCGAAACCAACTAGGTTACATACCTAGTTGGTTTTATTGTGAACAAATTGAACGCGTAGCGTATAGAAATCAATCGCACAAGTTACGTATTATTAAATATTTAAAACTAGGTACTGCTAGAAGGCAGTTTAATATTTAAAACTATGACCATGCGGCAGTTCCTCTGGTTTTCGTAGCGTAAAAAAAAATACCATTGCTTTTTTAATTTTTTACGGTTCTGTACCCAAAGGGTAAAACGGGAACCCTATTACTAAGGCTCCGCCGTCTATCTGTCTGTCTGTCCGTCTGTCACCAGGCTGTATCTCATGAACCGTGATAGTGTCTGTCCGTCAGTCACCAGGCTGTATATCATGAACCGTGATAGTTAGACAGTTGAAATTTTCACAGATGATGTATTTTGGTTGCCGCTATAACAACAAATACTAAAAAACAGAATAAAATAAATATTTAAGGGGGCTCCCATACAACAAACGTGATTTTTTTTTTGCTCGATTTTGCTCGATATTGATAACGGCAACAGGTAGATGCTTGAAATATTCACAGAATATTTAGTTATATATTCACTTTAAAAATAAATAATTAAATTAACATAAAACAAATATTTAGGGGGGCTCCCATACAACAAACGTGATTTTTTTTGCCGTTTTTATAGATAATGGTACGGAACCCTCCGTGCGCGAGTCCGACTCGCACTTGGCCGGTTTTTGGGTTTATGTCTAGTACCAAGACTCGATTAGAGAGTTGATTTCGCTTTGGAGGCATTGTATACATCTCTTCAAAGTAAACTGCCTAATTGCGTAACACCCTATCAATCAAAATCTGAATGATTTTAAAGGATATTGCTAATCCATTGCTTCTTATTCTCGAAAAATTTGTCTGCTCAACAACGTACATAAAGCAATGAATGTTGTTGAACTGTCAAAATGAATCCCATTGCTTTTATAAGTGCGTTACGCAATATCCCGCTGGTCTTAGAATTCTAGTATGAGATTTATCAGAAGAAGACGAGCAGTTCATAGCGAACACACCTGTGCAGTGTGCAGGTTTAGGAAAAAAACAATTTTTGTGTCTCTTCTCAAATAAAAGCCTTTTAAAGAAACGGAATACAAAATGGTAAATAACGATGGTTCCACACTAAGCTGGCATCTTGTCATTGCAAACTTAATATGTTATTTATCGTGCTACGTGACTCAAACACAGCTAAAGTGCTCAGCTTTAGTAATAACGTAGTTCTGCCGGCTTACATACGTCATCATATTATGTATGGGAAGAACGAGATACATAGTACCTACAATACCTACATACTTCAAAGGAATAGTTTTACAGATTAGCCTTTGATATTAGGCATTCACCGCTTTGATTGGCGATTAATATCCAACGATAATAACCAATGAGGTGGTACTAATATTTATTCCTAGAATAGTGGTTCTGGTTATAAAAAGAGTAAGTATTTATGTTTTATAGAAGTCTAGTTCTGTGTTTGCTCTCCTCTCTGTCGCGAACGGTTAGGTAAATTAGCAAATAGCGATACTTATCACTACTTATTTATACCTATAGACATAATAATTGAATATATAATTTTTATTAACCCGAAAAATACTAACATTACCATTACCATATTGCGTAAAAAATGTGAAGGCTTTAATGAAATAATACAACATGAGAGCATCTGCATCCGAACTAGGTGAAAATCCTGTATCTCTCGACCTACAGCGTATCATACCTCTCTGAATAGACTGGAAAATTTTTAGCCAACATTTATAACTTCGTTGAATCTTACAGAATTTATATAAATAAACAGTATTTTCACTTAAATTGTTTGTTCAGTACACTTGTAAAATCTCACATCTGGTTAGTTCACTTGTATAAATATCACTATTGTCCACTACCTATTATTCTTCAACTCCCCATTGACAGAAGGCGCTGATATTTTTTTGATATTCAAGAGCTGAATTTTCATTATGTTATTTACATACTTATATAACATCACGCCTGTATTCCCTGAAGGCTAACCCTTCAGGGAATACAGGCGTGATGTTATATATATCTACCTAACGCAGAGATTGGTCTATGGCAGTAGTTCTCAAACTTTTTTGGAGACGGAACCCTTTTCGAAAACGAAATATTTGACGGAGCCCTAAAGTAATCAAAAATGGTTTTATGTGTATTCTTCATTAATAATCATATTACTTGACATTAAAATTTACATATTTTTTTACTTTTGTTGAAATATTTAGATTGATATTAGGTATGTTACTCAGGTACCAGAGTAAAATAAAATATAGTAGGTAGACACTCCTTTAGTATTATTTTTTTATTCTGACCAGTATTTTTGCGGAACCCCCACAGAGGCTTTGCGGAACCCTAGGGTTCCGCGGAACACACTTTGAGTATGGCTGATCTATGGTATACCCACATTTGGCCAGTTATGTTTAAGTTCCATGTATGCGAGCCTATTGCCATCAACCTAGATTTTTTTTTCTCTCTTATAGACGTTCATTATGCCACTTATGAAGTGGAAAGTCATAGACAACTAAGATCCACATACCTAACCATATTTAATTCCTCCTTCCAGGTGACACGCGAACTTGAACGCGGCAGTGAAGACGCAAAATACTACCAAGAAGTGCTCGCGCCACGACAGCTAGCAAACTTCAGACCTTTCAACCTCGATGAGTGGTGGGCACGCCGGCTGGTCCAGAGCATAAACCGCAACAAACACCGGTCTTAGAACCTCACCAGCATTCGTTGGTGAACGACTTGACAACTGTGCCCATTGGAAGGAATAAGAAGCAATGTTTAATTTTAGCTTGGTATTTGTTAATGTACAGTGAAGCCCCGTATTTATGAGAAATAAGAGCTGCGCAACATATTTTTTTTTGTAGCTGGCAACATTTGTAAGACACAATCTGTGTGCAGTGTTGCCAGCAGCAACAGCAGCTAATATGTTTGAAATTTTGATTACCATGAATATGAGGCTATAAAGTGGTTGTAGACGTTCCCCTGTAGCACACAGGATAAGGTATTCGGTCCCAATCTCTCGATACGTAGCTGTCGACCCGACTCGGCTACAGACGTCCTGATTTATTCAAATCTAACCACTGGGACTGTAACATTTGGACGCAGGAGCATTTAATTTTGGCTTGTTTAAGTACAATCAAAAATTAATTTCGTATTTTTAAGGTGTGAATTGAGAATTTAGACAGAAATAATCATGGTTTTTTAAGCGTAAGATAATGTTTCATCCACACTATCATAACGAAAATTATACTTCTGCGGATCTTCCCTATTTGCATGCTGTACTATCGATTCTTTAAGGTTGTTATGTATTGTCAATTAGAAAATAAACAGAAAAGCAATAGATAATAAAATATAATGTAGAAACAGTGGGTATAGTAAAAAGTCTTTCATAAACGAAGTGTAGTGTCTCATTGTACAGTTTCAACTTGGCTATGCTCGTTTAAGGAGCTTAGAAATATTTTAAAAACAGATTTTATCTATATTCTATCAATAGCCTTAGAGTATATACTGGAGACGACAATACCTGTGCCTCAATTAATCTGTCAGTTTTCCCGTGAAAGTTAAGGCGCTACGGTAGCCCGCGAAATTCAAATTTTCTTATTCTTTTTTGCAATTTGCAACTCAGTATGACAATATGATTCGCGACAGTAACGAGGTTGCATTCACAGATTTAGAGTAGGCTAGATACCCTTAGAGTAAGAAAACTATAGAGGTTCGGGTAGCATGGCCAGATAAGACAGCATATTATACATAAATATCCATAAATGTATATAGGACCCAATGATACCATAAACCTAACCCTTTACCCTGGGTTTTAAATTAAAAACAAATCAGCAAGTTGATGATATATGATGTATAAAAGTGCCAATTTATACTTCACAATTTCACAAAAACGCCATGAAAATCGAAGCTACATAATGTCGCTGACCTTGAAAAAACTGACACGCACTGAGAGACTGAAATAGTATAGCTATCCCTTTCTTGTGAGAATGAAATAGAGCTACCCGCCGTCTATACATTTCTTTGTCTAAGCTAGATACCACATCCGACCAAGCGTGCCCTGAACTTCGGGCATTATTATGACTTCCTATTGCATGTCAAATTAAAAAAATATCAACGTCCACTCCTAACGAAGTCTATGAGCTCACAGACGCGCTTAGTGATTGAATTGATTCTGTTTACGTTGAGCACATCACTAAATGGCTGGGGTGACGTCATCGTAGGTATAAAAAGATGACACGCTCGGTTTTCATACTATCTAATGAACATGCGGTATCTAGCCTACTCTGAATCTGTAGTTACATTTGTACTTATTGATGATTTTGATAAAAAAATGTGTGATGGTTATCTCCAGTTTATTTTCTCCTAATAAGGTAAATAGATTTTTAACTTCTATTCAGAGTATTAGATGCAGATATACTGTTAAGCTGTGTACACATTATTGGCAACACAACATACAATGTAACATGTAATGCAACACTTCCTATTCTTATAGATTTTGTTTTACTGATTTGTGATAATAAAAATGTATGGTCATTGGTTTCATTGCACGTTGCCTGCATATGTTAAATTACATGTGTATGCGGCTTTATACTTATAATCCAAGTCAATAAATATTATATAGTTCGCCTAATGCGAGTAGATTTTTGAAACTTAAATAATTTGTTTTTCATATAAACTATTAATTGTTTTGTAGTTTTAGTAGTAAAACTTTCTGTTGCTGTGTATTTAGCGGGTAGATGTTTGTTTTCGGATTTAAAAGCTTTTTTGAATACTTAATAAAATTAGTTTTTTTTTTCTTAAGTAGTCGATTTTACTTAATGCACTGAACACCATTTAAAATTAACTACTGTCTCTTCTTTAATTAGAAATCACTCGACTTTGAGAATATCCTAACAATTAATTAATGTTTTTGCAATGAGACATTACTGCCCCGAGATTATTATACTTTGCAATGTTTGGTTTCCCTTCATTATGTGAACTTTCTTGCAATTTTCTTTAAAGCCAAAATTAAATTATGTAATTAGTGACATGAAATTATCTTTGATTATTATGCCTAGTGTCGCGCTGCAAGAGAACTATAACAAACAGGGCCAACTTTGTGACGCTGGTATGCGTGACAGCTACGTCTTACACTCGCGCCACGTCATTGTGCTGTCATTGTGTTATTCTAGTGTGCGTGCATTTTGTGGCCAACATTTGAACGCAAATTTTTCGACGTGTTTACAGCTTTGACTGTCTGTATAAGGTGTATCTATTCATACACAAAATCTTTTAAAGGGTCATTGTACTCTTCATTATGAACAACTTTTACTATGGGACCAAACTTGAAATCGCGAAAGAAATCAGCTTTTCCTTACATTTATGTTCTCATAACTCGTTAATTGTAGGGAAAAGCTGTTTTTTTTCGCGATTTCACGTTTGGTCTCATAGTAAAATTTGTTCATAATGATGAGTACAATGACCCCTTCAGAGATTTCGTGTATGAATAGATATATCTTATAAAGACATATTTATATCTTTGAAAATTACATAAATTTTACGGCGACTTTTTCGTTTGTGACAGTCCCGTCGGTCACGCGGGCGAACGACTGATTCTCCCGCCAGACGGTCGGGCCCACACACTAATATACGAAAAACGCCGTCAATAATTAAAAAAAAAAATTGTCAATAATTTCGTGATGTAATTTTGGCTTAATTTTTTGTGTGATAATGACTTCTTCAAGCAATACTTCATTTTCTTTGCAATAAACGTTGTTATTTTTTTCTAATCTGTCTTTGTTAAAATAGTACATTTTGTTTTCTAATCGTACATATTTTTATTATGAACAATGAGAATGCGACGACATAGATACTTAAAAGAGAGACGTAATGTTATAAATAAAGTACGAATGAAAATGAACCTTATATATTTACATATACACTTTAAAGTACATTGTAATCGCGTTTGTAATAAATTGTGATATAAATGATTTGACAAAGCAATAATTAAAGTTGACATGAAGGCGGGAAACGTTGTTTTTAAAATGTTTTTCGATGTAGGCGAAGTTTGGTATTGTAAATAAGTTAGTATGAATTTCTATTTTTAATTTAATAATTTTAAGTGAATGTGTCATTGCGAATTAGAATTAGCTAGATATTGTATTGTATCATGACCTGTTGACATACGTTTGATTACACTGGCGAGAGGTGACGTACAATGAGGTGCATTTAAATTGACCCAAGCATTTTTTTAAAATAACCTTTTGAATTCTCGCCAGTGTAATCTAACCGTAGCTTTTAGAAATTGACCTGGCTTTAAATCTGCCTCACATACTGACAGTGTGGTTTCAAAACGTTCTGTTCGTTTCTCTGTGGCCGTAATGTTCCGGTAATAGAATTCATCTACATTCCATTCACGCATGTACAGACGCCACCACGTCAAGCTTCAACTTTATCGCTACAGCGTAAGGTTCAAGGTTGACTGGGAAAATTTTACAGTTTCGGGGAGCTTGACCTGCAGGCGTCTGTACTTAGCGTTCTGAAATATTGTAAATACGTTTTAAGTGACGCAGTGCTGACAGATTATGGATTTGAATAAATTTTTTAAGTAAATATTTTGTTGACTTTTTGTTTTAACACTTTCGACTTCACCCACTTTTCGTAGAGCTCATACGCCATGCCGCATGCATATTGCAAGTTATAATAAAAAAATAAGAATATAAATAAAGATGCTTGTATTTGAAAACTAACGAGTAGGTATACTATTAAATCTCTATTTTTACAGTTTATAATGCTGTGTTTGCTAAGAAAAAGGGATATTTAAAATGAGCCCTCCGCGAGGGCTCCTGGCATCCCATATGCGACTTGAGTGAACCCTCCAGGAGGGCTCCCGGCACTGAACGTGTTAAGTTAATCTGCTTCAGAATATAGTAGCTCTATAATTAGAGCTTGAAAGTAATTTTTGGAGAAATATCCAGAATAGTAAATTTTTTATGCAAATGTGCAAGGAAACGCGTTTTTCGGCGACGGTCGAACGACGGTCTTCAACACGCCTGTGAAGAAAAAGTTAATATTTCATAAACTTACTTATTTTGCAACAAATATTTGTGAAAAAAAGAGCCTTACAGTAGTCGCATAATATGATGTGTAACATCTGTTATCTCACCTTGGTAATAAGCAACTGAGCAGCGACAGAAATTACCCCCTCTACTTACAATAATATATAGTACTTACTAATTCCATGCTATTAAAAAGTACTTACGTATTCTATACTCAAGTTGTCATTTCCTGTTACACGCTTCCGTCCCTTTTAACGAAATCACAGAAAGCGAGAGGAAAGATCAAAAATAATATTGTGTTCTTCAGAAAGGTCAGGTGCGTGTTAAAGATAAACTACGATAACATGGCGCGCCCCTGCAAAGTATTTGTGACAGAATTTACAAAGCGCCACCAAGACTCACAACTAGAGGATTCGATCCCGGTCGATTTTTCAAATCCCCGGACTTTGGAATTATCTACCAGTTAATCTCGGGATCCCGGGATTGTATTGGTAATGGAAAGTGGTAACAAAAAGACAGTAAAACATATCAAAATCAATTTTTTAATTATCTTTTAGTTTTGTGAGGATGATTTTGTTTGGTGATCTTCAAAAATTCGGTTGAACAAAATTATACTATCTTCTTATAAAATAAACAAACTAGGCACTGCGGTAAATAATTTATAAAACTAACAATAAACTTCATAAAATCAACTTCTTTAGACTTATTTAGATAAACTATAAAAAAGACTATTGCTAAAGAGATAAATGTTTATAGGTACTCATATTTTTAAATTAAATTGACCAGAAACTATAAATTAGTTATATAAACCATGAAAATAAAATCTAAGGAATAACACCGCATCCAACGTCTCATCTGCAAGCATACTTCTCAATTTGTTGCACGAATATGAAGCGGCTGAAAAAGCGCGTTCAGGCTCGGTGAAAGTTGGGGGAATCGTCAATAAATTTGTATAAGTCTTCTCCAAATTATAACCTCGAGTGGAACTAGCCTCAAAAAGATTCATTTGTTGTTTAATGATTTTAGAAAAATCCGTTTCTTTATAAGTTTCTGGATTTAATGTTTTCATGCTGTTTTCTATTTCGTTCTGAATCTTTTCTTTCAATGTTACATCAGTTTTACGGAATGAATCCCGTAAATCCCGGGATTCATTGAATTTGATCCCGGGACTAAAATATGACCGGGAAACCGAGATCCCGGGATCGAATCCTCTACTCACAACGCATTGTGTGCGTACTGAGACGGCCGTCAAACAAAAATAAATGTAACTTATATTTATTTATTCGTAAGGATTTGACTACATATTATATATATTGTAACAGTAATTAGGAGGGGCGCGCCATGATACCGTAGTTTATCAGTCTCTACTCGCAACTGGCGTGCGTGTATGATCCTTATGAACGTGAACGAAGCAAAAGGACTAAGTATGTTAGGATATATCGTAGCATTCGTAGCAAATGGCGTTCTGGTGTTTCTACCTACCGCCTTGGGAAAAAGGTGTGAGTTTAACTATGTGTAAGTATGTATGTATTTGTAAAAAATTGCTATACATTTTTTTTCGAGCCCTTCCACCGTGCCTTCTTGTTTTGATGAAGAGGCAATGACTAGAAAGCACCAAACAGAACAGCCTAATATTAAAAATATAAAATCTGAATGGGTATTTTTATTTACGGAATACTAATTAATTTGTTGACAAAAATAAATAATGTGATGAAATATAATGTTTATAGATTCACAATTCAATGTATAAAATTTCACGCGCGTGCGATTCTTTATTTTCCAACACGTGTGCGGGATTAAAATTGCCACAGATAGGTAACGTATTTACGTATACCTATACTTAGTCCACCGTCTCTCGCCAGAGACAGTCCTCTCTATTCGGAGTTGATTTTTTTTAATCTCGGCAAAGATGCGTCTTTACGGCGTTAATATTTTTGGAATATTTAAATAATGTTTATAAATAGAATGCCATAATTATTACAACAAAAAAAAACGTTTATGAACAAATTAACATTTATTTGTGTTCTAAACTCAAAAATATATGAATTTTCTATTTTTCATATTAGGCTGTTTATCGGCTTTATACCTACCTTTGCTTCTCCTTCAACCTGACGTAAGCAAAGCGCGGAAAAAAAGGCATAATTAAATCATAGTTTCCTAATACTTCATGACAAAAATATTTATTTTTTTATTTTATTTCTTCAAAAGTGTATTGAAAAACATCGTTTGATACACGTGGAGATTTGTTATTGCAGTTCTCGGCTCAATCAAAATGTACTATTATATTTACTTTTTACCTATAATTATTTAATCACAAGAGTTAGCATGAAAAGGGATGGAGGCTATTCATAGATTAGAAGGAAGGGCTATTCATAGTTAAAAAAAAAGTCATACCTACATCTCTGACTAGTAGGTATTTTATAGGTTTAAGTGGCGTTTCAATAATGCTACGGCTACATTGTTGCGATAACGCGAACTACACTTCGCGCGCTCTCTGTTGTACAGCGAGACGTCAAGCGGTGTGCGAGTGATAGGGCGCGAAGTGTAGTTCGCGTTATCACGACAATGTAGCCGTAGCATTAGTCACTTTAGTATATACCTACTTATATGTGTAAATTGAGTACCTACCACCTTTTGTACAATTTACCTTTTATCATTTACCTAATAGTGAAATAACGCTTACGGGTTTGATTGCAGTTTACTTATGGGGGGTGCGCTAAGTATGTAATTATTGGAACTATTAAATTGTGGACTAATGGTTCGGCTTTAACGCACGCGAGACCCGTATCTCCGAACCCGAGATCTCGCGGAAACTAACGAGATCCCAAGGCGAAAGCGTCAGGGCAGAAGCGAAATTCAAATTTTCTTACGTTTTTTGCTATTTGCAGGTCTGTGTCAGGTTGTATGTTGATTAAAATATGATTCGCGGCCGTAGCAAATATGCCTTTACAGAATTATAATCATTAGAATCAGCAATACAACTAACTCTCTTCGTAGAATCCTATATTATTCTATGAACTTAGAGAGTTTGAATTTCGCGGGCTACCCTGACGCTTTCGCCTTAAATAGCATTTTGCATTATCAATTGTCGTGATAAGGCGACAATGTAGCCGTAGCATTTAGGCGCCGAAGTAATAACAGCCACACGGGTCGATCCATCAGTTTAAGCTACGCTTGCCGGGATTGGTCCGTGGATGGGTGACCATCTTTACATACCGAGACTCCTCCGTGCCTCGGAAAGCACGTTAAGCCGTTGGTCCCGGCTGTCATTCGTGGATATTTGACAGTCGTTACGGGTCGTCAGAACCCCGAAAGTCTGACAACCAGTCTTACCAAGGGGCATCGTAATACCCAGTTACTGGGTTGTGGAGGTCAGATAGGCAGTCGCTTCATGTAAAATACTGGTATTCAGTTGCATCCGGTTAGACTGGAAGCCGACCCCAACGTAGTTGGGAAAAGGCTAGGCAGATAGATGGGTGTCCAACTCCTACACCCGGCAACCAGGCGACAAGGTACTAAACTATATATATTTATCTTTTTTATGTCATGTATCAAAGTACAGTCGCCAGCCCCTCAGGTAACACAAACTGTTCTGTTTGATTTTGTACTTAGTCAACATTTTAAGGTTTAAAATCATTTGAAGAAATTTTGCTGGCGACTGTAGGTACCAATTATAAATTATAGGTCTTCCTCCGGAAAAGTTAGGTACCTAGTCTATTGCAGAGTTTTTACAGTTTTCTCGTCAATAATGATTTCCTCTAACTTTTTAATATACTTAGTTAGCGCACGCTGCCGCGCTGGAGATCCAGCTAGTATTTTTTTACTTCTATTTGTTTCGAACAGTTCCTGGGTCCTGTGTTGTTAATCAGTTTTGAGTGTTATTAAGGTGACGTGAAGTAGCTTTATTTTGTTTGCCTTTAGTGACTGGATAAATAATGTCTTGATTGCTCGTCAGCAAGGCTACTGGGGGGTTAAACTGCCTAGGGCGCGCTAGAAATACTTACCTACCTAACTACAAAGGAAATAAATAGGTATTTCGAGGTTCACAATTAGGTACCCTACGACGCACGACGGCCCTAATTCATAGGTCATTTCAGTGCCTAAGTACGTAAAGATTAAGAAGGAAACAGCAATCATTTTATTTAGCCCATATTAGGGAGGTATACAGGGTTATTTTAAATTGGCTATGATGTTAAATATTGATGCCAATCGCTTCTGCGGAGTTTAGCTAGCCAATTTAAAATAACACTACCATATAGGTATTAGATAGTGTATACCTACATTAAAGTTCATATAAATATAACGGATGTATTTTCCGAAAAGCAGCCATAAACCTATAGACTCCGGGCTGCTAGGCTACTAAGTTTCTCCCTAGATATAGGTAATTCCATAAAGTTATTTATTAGGTTTAGTAGAGAATTTGTAAAAATTAAAAAGAGACTAAATAGATAAAATAAACAAACTATTTTAGGTAGGTACTCAACAATTTATATCTCCGTTTAAAAAGCCTTAAAGTCATAAAGCTAAACAGAGCCCATAAATAAAACCACAACCAGGGTACAAAGTAGGTCTATGTATCAAAGTACCAAATTCATATACTAGAGTGTATTTCTGGCATTCATATGGAGTATATGGCCGTTGTTCAAACAAAGTGGCTTGTTGTTCAGAACACGTATTTATGTAGAGACCGCGCGCTCCGAGACGAGACGACTAACATCTAATGAGTTTGTAAGTCTCAAAGAGATTACATTGTGAAGTTTTTGTTGTCTGTGGTATGTGACGGTGGTGGTTTCTGGGAGTTAGTGGAGTAGTAGACCATCGTACTATTAGACTAATGACTACTTGCCTTTTAACATTTTCAAGTGTTCTGCTGCACCTATGTTTTTTGTGGTCGAAGGTCAATGCCCGTAAACGTTTGGCGAGCGGCAAGTGGCCAAGCGCGAGTGAATCAGTCAGCTGTTTTTGTAAATTTTGTTGATTAACTTAAAGTTTAATTTACGAATTTTCCAAAATCATAATACAACAGTCAATAAGTTGCCTTAATTTACATGTCACAGTGTTACACCTATTTAATGATTTTGTACAAAGTTCGAATGAGGATTTTTTTATTTTTTTTGTTTCATTTGTTTTCATGCTCGATACCCAACACTTGGGTAAAGTTTCACTAGCTAATTTAATTGGACCCTGTATAAATATGACTAGTTATACAATCAAAGCTGTGAACACGTCAAAGAAAATTGCGTCCAACTGTTGACCGCAAAATTCACGCACATTAGAATAACACAATGAAGTGGCGCGAATGTAAGACGTAACCGGTACGGTAACGGGTACCGGTCGCAACCCAGCGCTGGGCACGCCACAATTGTGGCGATAAGTCCCCTCTTTGAGGAGTGGCTGGAGAGGCGCCACGGCGTCCTCACCTTCCGCCTGACGCAGGTCCTCACCGGACATGGATGTTTCGGGAGGTTCCTGTTTAGGATTAAGCGGGAGGAAACGCCCGGGTGTCACCACTGTGTGGATCGCCCGGAGGACACGGTGGAGCATACGGTGGAGGTCTGCCCAGCTTGGGCGGAGCACCGCCGTGTCCTTACGGAGGCTATCGGCGGCGGCGATCTCTCGCGTCCGGCCCTGGTTCAGGCCATGGTTCGGAGCGAGAGTGCATGGGAGGCCGTCACCTCCTTCTGCGAAGCAGTTATGCTAGCGAAGAAGGAGGCGGAACGCGTGAGGGTGAGACAAGGTTCGCGCCCTCGCGCCCTTTGTCGCCGCAGGAGACGCCCCGGGCGTCGGGAGTCTCAAGCCGATTTCCGGCCACCGTAGGCGCGGGCCTGCGGACGGTGAGTGATGGGTAGCTCGCCGTCCAATAAGGACCAGGCCCGGGTCGACGGCGCGTTGTGTTCCACGCGCGCCTCAAAGAGATGTCAGCACAAACTGACGGGGTCCGTTAGGACCAATGCTTGCCAGGGTTGCGAGTTTGTCCGAAAGGGATATCGTGGCCCTGGCACACAGGCAACGGAAGGAACACGGGTGGGTTTTAGTCAGTAAAAGTCTGACACGCCCTCCCGCTCCGCCCAGAGCGGGAGAAGTTATTTGATAATTTCCCACCCAAAAAAAAAAAAAAAAACTGGTACGCACACTAGCATGAAAAACCCTGTTTGTTTTAGTTTTTTTGCAGTGCGATACGACCTATAAATAATCAAAGGGCTGAAGAGGCACAAGAACATGGCAATATTGTCTGTCTTTTGTTTATTTTTGGTCTTTTCTTTTAATTTTTAGTGCCTTTACAGCACATCTCCGCCACGAAACCATAGCAGCGAAACCGCGGTAGTTCAATTCAACTGGTTCGCGTCATGTTCCGCTAGTCGCATCCGATTCGAGTAGCGAAACATGACGCGAGCCAGTTCAATTGAACTACTGCGGTTTCGCTGTGATGGTTTCGCGGCGGAGGTGTGATACTGGCGTTAGTGTCCGATTTTCCTCTGCTGGGCTAGGTGGGAATTAGGCCTCCTTCCGCTGTGTAAGCTGTGTGAGACAGTAAGCTGACCATAGGTCATCTACCACGCGGGGCCCAGTGTGGATTGGTAGATAGATGTCACATTTTTGGCACTTGACTTGGCAAATAAAGACAATAAGCTTCTTTTTCGTATTTTATAGACAGAATATACCTCAGAAAAATATAAGAATAGTTAGGTATGCATTTCAACATTCTTGTTCCAGACTACACTACGTATTACAATGGTCCCTTAAATGGCGACGTCTAGCAACCCTTTCTTCAACCCCGCACCACGCGCCCCAAAAAATACCTGAAATTCCTCTTCCATTAAAAATGCTCCAGGCATTTAAAAATTATCGGTATTTAAGTATTTTATTATCCATAAATAAAAACGAAAACAGGCCCGTCTTGCGAAGCCTATAATAAGGTCCCTTTGTCTCAGTAGATAACTTTATACGTAATATATTTAGTTCAAAAGAAGGCGTTTTAAGTAAATAAATACCTACCGGATAGGACCAATATTGTGCACATTTTTTTATTTATCTAGAACACGTCAAATTGCTCGCCGCGTTACATTACCGCGAGCAGTACCTAGTAGGTATACAAGCGAGATAAAGATTGGCCACCTCAATCTTCATCTTGCTCGCATACTACTGCTCGCGGTACAGGTATAGAGTCTGAGGTATTATGGACACTTAAGACGCTGACAAGAGGCAAATGATAAAAGTAGGCTTGTCTTAAACAAAAAAATTGCCTAATCTATATAGGTAGTTTGTGGTAGCGGAAAAAAATATATGTTATTCTTGAACATATTTCTCAGAACTTCGTTGTTACCAAAACACGTTTAGAAAAAAAAATCTCGACTCAAATTAACAGTAAACTATCCCTTTACTTTGAGTTTCAATCCAAAATATCTGTATTAAATATCAATTAATAACAAGAACGTCTTATTTGTGTGTAGAACTTGGTTGTTTTTTATTTTCGATTACTCAACTTATTTTTGAGGAAATAGATAATTGCTTCATATTTTGCAATAAATTGCAAGCGTTGTGTCATCACGCTTCTCTTTTTTTGTATGCAGTCTGATAGGTCACTATCAGACTGCATACAAAAAAAGAGAAGCGCGGTTTACCTGTTGTCAACGTATTATGGTGATACGGAGGTGATACGTAAAAAAATAAATAATAGCGAACAAAAAAAAAACAACATTTATGATATATAACAGGGGATAAGAAAGCTTCATCATTCCTTCCATATGCGAAAAAGAGAGCGCAACAAAGCGCTGGAACCAAAATAAAACAACGTAAGAGCGCCAAACCAAATAAAAGTTGTTTAAAAATAAATTAAGCTATGTATCAAAAATATTTTCAGCTAGTGTTTTCCATTACCTGATACGCATAATAATATTTTGAATGCAATTTTGCAATAAATTTACTTAGGATTTTAAAATTACAGAAAAAAAAATATAAAAAGTAGAGGTCTTTTCGGAATTAAATTCTATTGAGGAAAATTAACCTAATTACGTTTTCTTTCAGTCAAATAGTCAATAAATATATATCCGAAAATTTAATCCATACATGCTGTAATATCAAACGAAAAAGCCCCGAATTTATTTTGGTATCGCCTTAAATAAGACGAAAATATCTAACGAAATCCAATCTAGGTTCCATTGACTCTAGAACACCGTGTGGTTTTAGTCTGGCAAACGCTCGCGCCGTGGTTGACGACAACCATGAAGATATCCACACTATGTTCCTAAATCATATCCTGCAAGGCACTGTAGGATTATTGCCCAATCTTTTGGTATAATTGGGCAATAATCTGCCATATTCACAGTCCAAACACCGTCCGCTTCCAACCGACGTTTAATCGCTGAAATCGAGTCGAAATTTAATTAATCGTTAACGAAGTGCGAACATTTCGAGCAGGCGCGGGGCGGTTTGAAGGCGCGAGTGATGAATCGAACTCACGACTCGAATGGCCAAGTTAATTGATTGCTTTACCTTTATACCCCATTTATTGGATTGGATATCAAAATTGTTAGTCAGTTTGAATTTTTGTGTTGATCTGTTTTGTGATACTTAGTTCGTGAAAAACACAACGGAAATTGGACTTAAAAGTTTAAGATCAATGTGCGTTTTAATAATTTTTAACGTGACGATATTATCGTCACGGCATCACGATAACACAGATAAGTAAAATGCATAGAAACGCAAAATAGATGCTTTTAAATTTCCGGCCACGTAGGTACCTACCTACAGTCCGCTAGGCCTAAGCTGAGCTTTGCATTTATGTGAGTGCACATGGATAGTGTAGGTGTGTCGTCGGCCTAGAGCGCGACGCGTCTTTTGCTTGGTTTAAACCGATTTATACCGGTTTTTTATATACTCTACTTTTGGTAATCACTCACACGAATGCAAAGCTCAGCTTAGGCCTCGCGGACTATACTTCGATACATTTTCTGGACCTGTGGGCTAATTGCGTAACACACTATCAGTAGGAATCGGTTTAAATTTGACAGTTCAACAACATTCATTGCGTTATTTACGTTGATGAGCAGACAAATTTTTCAAATATATGACGCAATGGATTAGCAATATACTTCAAAATCATTCCGATTCTGATTCAAACTGTGTTACGCAATTAGGGTACTGGACGGGCACATGTCCACGATAATAACGTGGCGTTAGAAATTATGGGGTTTATTTATCATCGATGATTAAAGTTAAGAGACGTTTAAACGTCAAAAATTTATGGTTAAACAGTCGCTAATCATTACTTAACTTTAAGCAGCGTTTATAAATAAAGGGGTCTATAAGCGCACAATGTTGGGAAGCTGGATATGTTTTTAATTTCACTGAACCCTTTATTAGACATCATAAACTCTTGCCTATGGTCTAGGATCTAAATATTTAATGTTGAATCACTCTACCCTAAACCACTTACCTCGGCTTTTAAGAAATTTCACTCAACAGCTTATTGTGGTTGTTAAAGATTTCTCGCTACTTCGTAAAACTTGATTTCGGGTAGAAACAAGCAACACGAGAGCTTCCAGTTCATAAAATGACTTGTAAGCCGATTTTAAAGTCGAAAAGTACGAATTTCCGCCCCGGTTCCCACATGTCGGGAGAATTACGTAACTATTCCAACGTTCTTGCTATGTACGGACTGAGAATGTAGAAAATAGGGCGATATGATCAGAAAAAAAAATGTACATAAAATTAAATTAATCCAAGTTAAAAAAAAAAATTAACAACGTTTGAGAGAAACTAAATGAAAAAAACCGGCCAAGTGGGTGTCGGATCACGCGCAATGAAGGGTTCCGTAGTAAGGATGAATTTATCCCAAAAATAAACTTAACTTTGTAGTTAAGTTTGTTCTTATTTTGTTGTACTGTGCGTTTTGTTTGTGCAGAATAAATAATTTTTCTTTCTTTATTTTTAGTTAAAAAACATGTTCTCCCGTACATCAATATACGTTACGGTCTATTCTCCAACTGCAAATGTAAGTTTGTAATCACAAAAATATGTTTTTTTATATGATAAAACTACAAATTAACGATTTTCGGACTTTTGTCTTTACTTGTGCTGTGAGACTTTGCTTCTTGCCAAATTTCATGATTCTAGGTCAACGGGAAGTAACCTATATAGGTTTTGATTTATTTGCGAGTATCAAAATATGTCGCATAAATCGTCGTATTTTTTTATTCCGTTGACTTAGAAGTTTGATTTTTTTAGAGCTCCAAGGGACCGTAGACCTACGTATTTCATATTAATTTCAACTTGATAGTCGACAGACAGATAGACAGCGAAGTGTTCCTATAAGGGTTCCGTTTTGAGGTACAGAACCCTAAAAACATGATTGCAGACGCGCGAAGTTCAAAGATGCGCGTAAGAAGTCTGTGGGTGAGTTTTTCGCAGGTAAAGATAATGGTCCGAAAATTATTGAGCATGAGACGCACGGTGAGACTATGGGCACATGGTAAGAAAGCAAGCTGCAAGCTTTATTACCCTGCAGTTACATTACAAGAGTTAGCGCTAGCTTTGAAGTGTAAGTAGGGGCAATTATTCCTTCGCACCCATGAAGGTAAAGTCCCTCCAACCTGGGGGCCAAGTCTGCTAACGCAGTTGTGTCAGAATGGCCGATCATTGTCACCGTAATTGTAGAGTTTGACAGTTTTGCTAATCTCCTAATTGAAAGACGTCTTTATGATTTTCCAATGACGTGCCACTGATACTCCATTGGAAAAATTGTGTGTAAATGGTAATCTCGTACTGACAAGCTAGCTCATATTATTATATTTTGACTTCCCTATGGATCACTGTCACGCCATTATGAATTTAAGAGGTTACAAACTATTAGCACAATGGTCATGGCGTTGCCTTGGTATGGTCGTCATAATTACCAATCATTGAAAATAGCAGACTTGGCCCCCTGAGGAAATGTTCAGGGATCGGATATCATATGAATTTCACATGAAGGAAATGACTAAAGTTTCAAGATTCGCCATGAATGCACGCAGTGTATTTGCACTGAATGCATGCACTGCTTGAGTGGTAGCCCAGTGCTAACGGCTCCGACTTACGAGTTGTAGGTGTTGGGTTCGAACCCAGGCAGGCGCTTTACTTTGTGTAAATTAATTTATCACCACTGCTCTCAAAACGGTGAAGGAAAACATCGTTAGGAAACCGGCACGTCCTAGAACAAAAATTCGAAGGCATGTGACATCTACCAACCCGCACTGGGCCCGCGTGGTAGATTACAGCCCAATCCCTCTTGAAGAGAGGAGGCCTGTGTCCCATCAGTGGGAACATTATAGGCTGGATATGCATGCAGTGCACTTGATTGTCAGTCTGTCACGATCGTTTAAACTTTTTGAATCCAGAAGACTAAAATTCACACTCAACTCATTTCCATGTTCCATGTCTATGAGCTTCCAGACATTTTCGAGGATCAAGGAATGAAACGAGAATTATATTATAAGAGAACGCAGCCATAAAATTGTCGATCTTGGACGCTCAGTTCATTAGTAGCGGTCTCAGTGCCCGATAAAAGGGGCACCAAGTGTAAGCTGCTTTGCGCGTCTCATTACTTCTTTTTTTATTTTTGTCTCTGGTTATGAAATACTTTTTCTGTGGTTTGGTTTACATAAATTCTGTTTTGTTGCTGTTAAGATTAATGATGTTGGTGTAAATTGTGTCTGGGTTCCTTGTGTTAAGTGTTATTGGGTTCTGGAATCTTCTGGTTAATGGCAATAGGCACGCCCCTATTAAATGGGACTTAAACATAACTGGCGAAATGTAGCTGTACTATAGGTGTACCTCTGCCTAACCCTTCGTGGTTTACAGGCCTGTTATGTGTTATGTTTCTTGTGTAAGAGTAGATTTCGTTGTATTTTATGTAACAGCCTTCTGGAATTATTTCCTTGTTTTCAGTACGTCTGCTTGAAAATCAGAAGTAGGCATTGACCTGTAGTGTGGTGCGTGAAAGTTGGTCAAGTGCAGCTTTTGGCGATAATAGAAAATAACATCTATTTATGCACTCACAACACCATGAAAATTTTGATGGAATATTGTACTAATTTGTTCAAAGCTGATTCCATTTAGGTATCTATCTAATATGAATTTCATCTTATAAACATATTATTATCATAAATTAAAGTCGCTTTTCGTGTGTCTGTGTGACCGCGTTGTTCTTCTAAACTACGTAACGGATTTGGATGCGATTTTCACTATAATTTAGAGAATTTATTCCGGAACATATAAGTGTATAATTTATTAATATTAAACTTACATTCAACAAAGAAATCTCGAGGTTTTGTAAAGTCGTTAAAACCGTGCGCAGCCGGCCGGGCAACAGAGTCGAATTATTAATTCACTGGAGTAATCTGACATGTGCTAGCTGTCACTATGTGTGATAAAATGGGCTGAGCTGCTGAACATAGGCCTCCCCCTAAAGAGGGGGGGGTGTTTACCATAATCGCCACGCTTGGCAGGCGGGTCGGGGATCGCAATATGGTGTTCTATGTTAGCGGGTTTGGTTTCCGCACTTAGTCCTTCATGTGGACCATTGTGCGTGGGCCATGGGGGCCGTCGTGTTTTGATTGCCTGCAGCCCGGTGTCGAGGTCCACCAGCTCTCCGCTTGTGTGTGGGTGAACTCTTGTAGCCACCTGCGTAGTTGGTTGAAGGGGATGGGTACGATAGGTTCGGGTCCACAGACTGACGCGCTGGATGCTCTCCTAGCAAGTTCGTCAGCTGCGTCTTTACCTAGTGAGCCGCTGTGTCTTTTTATCCATTGCAGTGTCACTGTGTTACGGTTGCACACTGTCACCCGTTCCAGTGCGTTGTGACATTCTAGTGTTAGTCTGGAGGTAATATAATTTTTCCATAAGGATGGCAAAACTGAGGCACTATCGTAGAGGATACGTATACGGGTGTCCGTAACTTTCCTGGCTTCTATGGCGTAGGCCGCTTGTATAATGCCCACACATTCCGCCTGGTAGGTGGTGTTGAACAACCCCAGCGGGCTGGATATATTAATGTTGAAGTCATGTGAGATAACTCCAACTCCGTTTCGGTCAAAGGAGTCGGCCTTTGATCCGTCGGTGTCTCATCTCCTTCGGGCCTGAGTAGTCACACCGTTCTTCTGTGAGTATGATGTTGTAGTGCTTCTGAAAGAAGTGTAGTTTCGGGGCTTTGTCGCAGGGTGATGCCATCATCGGTTGTCGTTTGATTGCATCTTCCTTTATGCGTGTGTGACCCTAGAGTCTTTTGTCAGGGTTCCCGATATATAGAGGTGGCAGTCCTAGCATTACTTGTAGTGCGGCAGTGGGTGCAGTCCTCATACTGCTTGTTATTGCTACACAAGCGGACCGCTGCAGTTTTTCGAGGTCTTTTTGGGCTGAGCTAAGGTCCGTCCTTGGCCACCAGACCAGTGAGCCATATGTGATAATTGGTCGGATGACTGTGGTGTATAGCCAGTGGGTGACCTTGGGGCTGATACCCCAATTCCTTCCAAGCAGTCGCTTGCACTGCCATAGTGATATGCTGGCTTTTGTGGTGATGTAGTTGGTGTGTTTTGCCTAATTCAGCTGCTTGTCCAAATAGATGCCCAGGTATTTGGTTTCAGTTGACAGGCTTAGGGTAGTTCCAAAGAATCGTGGCAGTTGTAGCGTCGCCAACTACCTTTTGTTTTTGAAGAGAATCAGTTCGGTTTTTGTTGGATTCACCGACAGTTGGTGTTTATTGCTCCAGTCCTCTACTATTTTCAAAGCTTGGCGCATTAGGTTGCATAAGGTGTTTTCGTGGGTGCCATTTATATTATTATATTATGGTTATGTCGTCGGCGTAGCCTACGGTAATAGCCTTTGTCATTGAGTCACAGTTTGGTGTTAAATTGCATAGAGAACGCTGCTGCCCATTCTCTAGAGTCCCTTAGTCGACTTTTACGACACCCACGGGAAGAAATAGGGTGGTGCTATTCTTTACGTCCGACACCACATGGAACAGTGATCACCAATAATGTTCCCACTGCTGGGACACAGGCCTTCTCTCTGTGAGAGGGAGTGGGCTGAAAAAGATACAATAAATCATATACTAAAGGTTATTTTTGCTTGTATGTGTGACTGTTTCAGAATATTCATGCAAATTTACATAAAAATAGGGAGCCTCCTCTTAATAATACGACTTTAGTTTTAAGTGTCCATAATGTTTCTCTTCTAAGGGATGAATACTTTTATAACAAAATAAAACAAACACGTCAGTTGCAGTATTATAACTTTATTTGCTCATAAAATCAGCTTGGTCGTTGGGGTCGGTCCGTATTTTTTTTGTATTTTTATAAATTGCCTCGTAAAAAAATATTATTCTTGCATACTCGTTGAACCGTTGACTTGCTAGTGTCGTTGTTTCGAAAGTTTGTAACTCGGTACAATCAGAATTTGTTCTTCATGAAATATAAGTAACTTAGGCATATTAAACATTAGGGCTTTACGCAAACTTACGCGAAAGTTATTAAATTACTAAATATGAGGTATATATCAACGGTTAAGTAACGCTACGTGATGGCTAAGCTCGAACATTATTTAAGAATCTATCTGTAAGTTGGTAATCCAGTAAGTATACTTATGTTTCGATTGATTGACTTAACAAACAACACATTTCACGCTTAATTAGTTGAACCCCTCAAAATCAGTTAGTTGGTAGTTGACACAATATACCGATACACCGATATACATTTCAAAGCCAGTAGGATACTTGCTTGGAAATGTATTGAATGGTAAATTCAAGGTACAGTAGAACTAAGATGGGAACACACAGCCCGGGATGCCTTCCATTGACAAATTTATTTAAGAATGGCGCAAGAACAATGACGCCTGAAAGGGCAGACATTTCTCTCACAGAAGGAGGGAAATCTCTACAACAAAAGAAGAAACGAAACTTTGGAATAGTTCTTTCAACACGCAAGGGATTTGTGATGATCTGTACCTTTATATACGTGAGGACTTGGAAATCTTCACTTTTGTTAACTCACTTTCAGGCGGGTAGGTATGTTGTTGACCTTTTGGCGAAATATTATAGCATTTGTTTTACAATTTTGCCAGAAGTTTTTCTTTTTTACCAGATAAATTTGACGGCTCAAATAATTTGTATCTACTATATTTGGGAATGTTTTTGGTAGTAATCTAATTTTGAGGGATAGGCGGTGTGGGCGGACGAATCTTGTTTGTTTATAGACTCAGAAATAGAACATTGTTGAGTTTCTGGAGTTCATTGATACTAATGAGTTCGAGTGTAATGTCTCCATCTTTGAAATGTTCGTAAATTAATGAATATTTTCTGCTTAATTAGATGGTCACATTAAAAAACTTGATTAATTAAATCGTCCTAAAATCGTCCCTTTAAAAGGTATCATTAGGTAACATATTACAATAGCAATTAGATAAATTATTATTATTAAGCATTTAACCTTAATCAAACTAAAATAACTAATTACTGCACAAACAAAAGCACATCAAAGGTTAAACAAATTCAAAAATTGAACGCGTAAACGAACTTTCATAAAATCAACCGTCACTCTTTGAAAAATTCTAGAATGTTCCAGATTAGAACGTTAAAGATGGCGTCGAACAAATTCTCAGTGTACCAGTAGTTGTGGGTATTTCTGTGAGGGTTTAGGCTTCAGCAGCGGGTTGGGTAGTAGATTGCGCGGTGGCGACGCTGGTGGTAGTTGATACGGAGTCAGGGTCCTGTTCGCGAACTCCCATCCAGGGGAGACGCTTCTGGAGCTCCGCCCTGTAGAAAATAAGACAGTGGAATTTATCAATAATAAAATGTCTGACCGAAAGCGGTTTCTATCACTCTAATGCTAACGTCTGCTGACGCTTTATACTCTTAGGTTGGTGTATCAGCACCTGCACGAGACTATACGAAGGTTATACTTCTATACGTGCTTGAAGAAAACATTTATCATTCAGAAAGGTTATATAGAAGCAAGACTCTCTGCCCTGCGCTGGACCTGGACAAACTTAAGTATGGCACTTATGGAGGCTCTCTTATGGCTGATTTCACCAATGAAACTGAACGCAATCAGCACATCTAACCCGAGTTCAAGATCTGTCAGTGTCAATATTCCAAAGAAAATAATAACATTGACAGCCCTTAAACGAGGTTTATGTGCTGATCGCGATCACATTCATTGGTGAAATTGGCACTTAGTAAAATCTAATATAGTCAGTTACTGACAAATGAAGGTGATTTAATACTGACCTGTATCTGGGATGATTAATAGCATACACCCATGGGTCTATGCAGGAGACTACCTTGCAGCAGACGGCGGGCACCATTGTCGCTATGGGAGTCAGGAGGTTCCTGTTGAAAAGAGTTATGGTTAAGAAGGTATTTGACTGCTATTAAAAATATATATGCTTATTTTTAAAGATGTTACTAAAAAGACGATTTGTGAAAAAATCAATACAATCGGTGGAAAAATGGAGAAGTTACACGCTTTTGAAATTATTCTACTACGAGTATCACGCAAAACGATCATTGTACCTACTGAATGGTGCGAAGTTACTATGGCGTTGCTGTGTTGTGACGTCATATCGCAGCAGTGCTGTCTCCGTCTACAATAGACTTAAAAACGCATACAACTTCGGCATTTTTTGAGATATTAAAACAATTTTTTTTTAATGTGGGTTAATTTTTTTTGGTTTCGAAAAATCCAAATAAAAAAACAGTCACATACCCTATTTTTTTTTTTTTTTTTTTTTTTCACAAATCTTCATTTTCTAGGTCCTATAATAATTTGTTGGAATAGGCCTTCCAAGAAAATACATGAAAACACCTAATCAATACATTAATTCGATCGCCTTCGAATACCTTTGATTTATTACTTGAGATTAATTGCCAAAGGATAGATAATTGCTTAAAGAATGGGAAGTCTTTGTTCTGTATAAACGTTATTTTAAATGCTGCGGTCTACCGAGTCGTGGAATTTAGTTACAAATACCACCCTACGTAAATATTAAAATCCTGGGGCTACAACTCTTAGTGAATTTAATGAAAAACAAACTGTAGAATTTACCCTTTGTTTACCCTCAAATATCTATCTATTAAGGCGTTGACAAGAGGCAAACGTTAAAAGTAGGCCTTGTCTTATACAAAAAAATTGCCAGCGAATATTCACATCAATAATAAAACATTTTTTAACAATTATTTTTGCACAAAGTGACTTAGTTTGATAGGAGGAGCTATGGTGGCACGGTGGCAACGGTCTCGACTTACGAGTAGATCGTGGGTTCGACCCCAGACAGGCGCTTAACTTTGTGTATATTATTACATCACCACTGCTCTCAAAACGGTGAAGGAAAACATCGTGAGGAAACCGGTATGTCCTAGAACTAAAAAATCGAAGACATGTGACATTTACCAACCCGCACTGGGCCCGCGTGGTGGATTACGGCCCACTCCCTCTCACAGAACGAGGAGGTCTGTGTCCTAGCGGTGGGAATATTATAGGCTGATTATGTACTTAGTTTGATGTACAGAATGCGTAGATGACGGCTTCGTGAAGGGTATTTTTAAACCCTGTAATACTCAAGTCTAAACACTCACCTATTACCAAAAGCCTGTAATACTCTCAAGTCTAAACACTCACCTATCACCAAAAGCCTGTAATACTCTTAAGTCTAAACACTCACCTATCACCAAAAGCCTGTAATACTCTTAAGTCTAAACACTTACCTATCACCAAAAGCGCCAGTCATAGCAACGATAGCATAAGGCGTCCAGGCACAGATGAAAAGGAAGAATATCGTGAAGGCGACTTTAGCGATCCTTATCTCGACACTTCGGCTGGCATCCTCCTTGTTGGCGGCGAGAGACTTGACGTTCATCTTCTTGGCTTGGTCTGAGAGCATGCGTTCGTGGAGACGTACCTGGGAAGGAAAAGGTTTAGTCATTAAGGAGTTGACCATGTAATGTAGATTACACTGGCTAGCAGCGCCGGCTCTGAGGTAGAGCGAGAGCGGTCGCTCTAGGCGCCAGATGGCAAGGGGCGCCAAAAAGCCAAATGAGAAAAACAATTTCCAGCGCAAAATGAAATTTTGATGGCACGTCTTGAGACGCGTGGGAGCAGTGTTGCCCGATCAGATTTTAAAAAATGAACAGCAAATGCTAATTAAATTATATAGCAGTAAAAGCTTTCTTAATGTTAAAGAAGCAGGAGTAGGTATAGGTACTAATTAGAGCTACTTAATTTAATTTAAATTCAATCAGTGTTGAAATTTCTAATTAAAGTAGTTTTTTGAAAAATTGGGAATTATTATTTATTTAACATAAAACTGAAGTAGAATTTACGTGAGGTGAAAGTGTCGTCCAAAGGGCGCCGAAAGACAATTTCGGTCTACCCTGATCACGGGTTGCTGGCTAGCGCCTGCTGGGTAAGGGCTGAACCTAACCGCCCAGCCCAGATCAGTACTTTACCGTAAATCTATCCATTTTTGTTGCTCAGAAACGGGATTCAATATAGTCTTGCCCAAAACAGTGAAATAAATAAGTCATTTAATTTGTTTAATTGGCAAACAATGATATGAATTCCCCGTTTAATAAATCTATTTTTTATTAAAAGTCTAAAGCCTTATAAGCTTAACATCTGCAATTATATTAGATTCTATTTACGTTCGAAATTATTCAAATTCTTTTCTTTTTGTTTTGCATGTCTCTAGGATAATGAAACGTTCTGTCAAGCTTGTAAATCCACTTTGATGTTTGAAATTAATTAATTTCGGAGCATTTCTTCCCGTGGGTGTCGTAAAAGGCGACTAAGGGACTTACTAGAGAATGGGCAGCAGCGCTCTCTATGCATTTTAATACCATACTGCGATCGCCAACCCGCCTGCCATGCGTGGCGACTATGGCACCCTTCGGGGGAGGCCTATGTCCAAAAGTGGACGTTTTTCGGCTTGAAAATGATGATGATGATGAATTTGGGAGTGATCATTGATGTATTAAAAGCGATAGATACGGGACTAACAGCGCCTGGTACTATCAAACTAAGTGATGGCCCGTAGTTGGCAGTCAGTCGCGCACGGGATATCGTTGATCAAACAGCTCCATAATTACAGTTTTTTTTGTGATAAATACGTATAAAATGACTTCTTGTTCAACTAAACAGTGTTTTAATAATACAAAGAAGAAAAATAAGACACACGAGATTACTTACCACTCGTAAGTACAGCCAAAAATGCTAATTTGTCCAAAGTTGTTATAATATTATTTTAATGTTTGTTCGCCATGTTTATGAGAGTGAGATAGATATTACAAACATGCGTGAGAGACACGATACGTACATAATGCGCGAGTTGCTAGACTTATTGGCGACGAGTACTAGAGCTAGGTTTGCGACTGTGATCACACTCATCACAGATGTGTGAGTTTTGGTGCATGTAGTCGTGCGCCGAGCCCAGGGGCCTACTCCGAAGCGCTAAACCGAAGTATCGGCCGAATGTTCGGTCGCTCCTTTACTACGGCTAACTATCGCAGACTACTGCGATAGTTAGCCAAAGTCAAAACTGTGACTTGAAGTCGGGACTCAAAGTCAAAAAGGAAACTATGGAAGTTATAAAACGGCCGAACGTTCGGCCGATACTTCGGTTTAGCGCTTCGGAGTAGACCCCCTGGTTTACTGATTGCGATGTTAGCGCGTAACATATAATCCTCCTTTTAATATATCAATGGGAGTGATCTTCCTTTTTAACACAAGTAGGTAAATTAATCAGTGGCAGAATATCAAGATTACTCTATCCGAAGCAGGACATCACCATCACCTGCCTAGCCTTTTCCCAACTATGGGGCTTCCAGTCTTTCAGCTTCCAGTCTAACCGAATACAGCTGAATACCAGTATTTTACGTGGAGCGACTGCTTATCTGACATTCACAGCACAGTTACTCGGTAACAGGATACCCAGTGGTAAGACTGGTTGTCAGACTTCCGGGCTTCTGACCACCCGTAAAGACTGTCAAAGATCTATGAATGATGCCGGTACCAACAGCTTAGCGTGCTTTCCGAGGCACGGAGAAGTCGCGGTGTGTAATGCATGGTCACCTATCCACGGACTGACCTCGGTAAGCGTAGCTTGACCTTCCATCGACTCGTGCAGCGGCTGTTATTACTTAGCCACGAGCTCCTCCAGAAGAAGCACCTCTTCTCGAATCAGTAGATGACAAAACAATGAAACGGAACTCTACGAGTTTATGTGTTTCATTCGTTTGTATTAGTTTGTATCTACTTATATACGATTAAAACATGTACCAAGGTACCATTAAACGATAAACAATACAAGCTACTACAGTTCTTTTCTTTAATAACATTCCTCGCCCATTCCGACCGGCAAGATTAGCGTTGTGGGATTCTGAAATTTTTTGACAATCGATTCGGAGTTGCAAGAATTTCTATTCGAATGAACAATCGCGGCACGCCCTCGCTAATTCAACGTTCGAAATCTTATTCGATTGATTCGAGATAATTGTGCAGTGGGAAGTCTGAATTATCCAATCTGATCTGGTCTGATTTTTCCAAGAAGGTAGAATCGATGGCTATGAAACCTAGCACTCTTGTGCTAGGTACCTTCTTGGGTCTAATTATTATATTTAAAAACGATAACAAACAAACGGTTTATGTTAAAAATGTATCGACGGAATACTTTTAATAAATGTTTTGGTGAATTAATCGAATACCGTCGACACGAATGTAATCAGTCGAATAAAGCGTTTCGAATACGCCCATCGCTAACCCAGATCGAGAATTTGTGCATTGGTTCAAACACAAATAATGCTTCTTCCCCATTTTCAAGGAAAACTTCTGAGTTTTCCGCTTAAATTGTTCCTCAAAGAATTCTTGAATCGAATCGTTCTGAAATAATTCCCATTTATTGTATAACTTTCCGTTTTAAATAAGCGAAACTGGAGAGTTTGAACTTTTGTTCTGATTGTGATAATATTTCTGTGTCTACCGTTATTCGTGTTGGCATTTAGAGATCTGCATAACTATCTAATTTATTACAAAATTAGGATCTATTCCAGACTCTTTGACGTATTAAGTAACCCTAGTGATGCCATGATGGGACGCCGAAAATGGGACAAGCTACTCGCGCACGTTTCCAACTAGATTTCAAGAATTAGGAATTTAAATAAGTAACCTGTAACTGCTAGCGTCTACGTGGTCTTAAAACGTACCAAAACTGCTTTGAAATGAGAATTTTCGCTTGAACTCTTTACCCATTTGAATTTAGAAGCGGGATTTTAATTTTGCGTTATCTAACAAGCATCGCCTAGTTAATAACAGTACAGCTAAAATATACTTACAATTTAATAATACGAAGCAAATAAAGAACGTTGAAAAAGTACCCGAATTTTCAATTTTGGTCGAACGAAAACGTTTCTGTCCAATTTTCCTTGTACGGAAAACGAGAAAAAAAAACTGAGCAATCAGACTTTTAATTATCAGTCTTGTTATAACGCGTTTTTCGAGCGTCGACGATTCTGAATTCAAAAAAACATGAATGGCGCCTTTTATGTTCAACCTCTATTGACTTAATTATGACATGTCTATCTGTTGTTTCAAAATTGTGATGCTTACAAATAATAAGTGAGTGAACATGTGAGTGAATGATATTTTATGTTGATTTGCAGTAGCACTTATTTTAAAAATACACTAAAATAGTCTCATGTTATACCTACGTGGATTCTCAACATATACTTATTTAAAAGGTTTTAAAAGTAGTTAATTCCCACTGAAAAGCCTTGCATTACTTACGGCTGACTAAAACGACATTTAACAGCAATTTAACTCGGTAGTTTTATTTAGAATCTCAAAGTAAATAGCTAATGAAAAGCACTATGTTTACTTAATAGCTAATTATCGGAAAACGCAAGCAGCGCTCAGCAGCGCAGTAACTAATCTAGAAAAAAAGTTTATCAACATCTTAACCCGTTTCCCGCTGCACGTTAATTTAATAAAGCTGCGGAACAACTTGGTTTGTGTAAAATTAATCATTACGAGAAGTAGGTATACTTTGCTCAACACCAGACGGATGGTCAGACTACGGTTGGCAAGAACTTTACATATTTGTCAAAATACATTCCGAGACATCTATAGTATTTAATTTAAACTGTTTGCACTCAAACCGCAATGGAACTCAAATCCGAATTTAATTTCGCCGGTTCTCAGTAGTGATGGGAAACTTCGACAAGACCGAGAGTTTATCCGAAACAATTCGAGGTGACGAACTTAACAAACAATTTTCGCTCCTTCGTCGGAACTTTAGTGATTCGACATTTTTTGTCTGAACGTAGTTTACGAGTGCCGTGTCGAGGTTACGCGCGAATGAATGTTATTTTCTGTTATTGTGTTCAAGTTTTATTGAATAAAAATTGATTGTTAGGTTTTTGGGGCAATGGAAAAGGTTATTATTTGTTTAGGGTTATTGTAGAGGGAGGGGTAAAATGTACCTATTGTGGAAATATTTAGGTATCAAATTTATTTTATGCTAAAGTGCGAAGGTGGCTAGCCAAGCCTAATAGTTTCGGTGAGAAACTGACTTTGTTAGATATGTGTAACATAACAAAGTAAGTTTACCTTCATACTAGACAGGTAGGTACCTGCCTAAGTAGCCTAACTTACAACTAAAATTCATAAAATGCGAGTATCAAACTGTTTCTAATAATATGCACGTGAGA
Organism: Tiliacea citrago; assembly: GCA_963921375.1. NCBI lineage: Eukaryota > Metazoa > Arthropoda > Insecta > Lepidoptera > Noctuidae > Tiliacea > Tiliacea citrago. The sequence goes on along the minus strand of OY992797.1, from coordinate 19,911,746 downwards.
AGCACAGAACCACGCCCTAAAGACTCGTACAGACCGGAGCAACTTGTCTCGCGATGCGACACCGTTAGATCTTTTTCTATGAAAATTTCATGGAAATTCTTAATTGGTCTGTACGAGCCTTAATTGAGTAACACAATAACAATCACAATCTGAATAATTTTGGAGGATATTGCTAATCCATAGCTTCATATGTTCGAAAAATTTGTCTGCTCAACAACGTAAATAACGCAATGAATGATGTTGAACTATGTTAAAATGAAACCCATTGCTACTGTAAGTGTGTTAAGGCTCGTACAGACAAGTGCGATATCGCGGGCGCGACGCGACACTACTAGTACAATTTCTTTGACGGTGCCTTCGCGCCCGCGATATCGCGCGAGTCTGTACGAGCCTTGACGCTTTACCCCGCTGGTCGAAGTGGCGGTGCTTGGGGGGAGGCCTATGTCCAGCAATGGGCGTCTTTCGTCTGAAATGATGGTGATAATGATGAATTATATTATTGTTTAAGATCAGATACCATTTTGAATAAAAAGCAAAGCTACGACTTAACGAGATTTTTTCGTTTGAAATAGCAAAAATGTGATCGGATTTTATGATATTCATTGCTGTATTTGGTGGAGATTACCTCACAAGGCAAATCTTATTACGCTTGAGTACGTAGTAAGCCGATTCCGAAGTGAAGAAGTGACGAGATACACCAGCCTGGCTTTGGCAATATTTGAAATAACGAGGAATTGACCATTTATTCATTAAAAAAAGTGCTCAAAGTGCTGAAGTGTACCTACTTATTCTAAATTGACTAACAGGTTATTAAAACAAAATATAACTAAAACTATTAACAAACTAAAAATGGCGTCGAAAAATTCTTCCGCATCGCTGTCGACTGGTGATGTACTTAGGTACCCAAGAGATTAGACAATTTCGACTAAAAAAAAATGTTCCAATTTTTGTGTCGTTCTTCAGATTGTTGCTAATAATAAATATTATTACCGGAACTGTTTTATAACTAAAGCTCAATATTCTCTTTTCTACAAACTGAATAATAAAGCAGGAAGACCAGCTTCCAACAAGTTTCAATTGCTATACAATATTAGTTTTAGTATATGCGAAACCCGAAACACGTGTCTAGTATTTTTATGTAAAGAATCTATGTACAAAAAAATATCACTTAAGTATAAATTTTAATATATTTTTATTATAATTATAGATAAGTATGTGTTGTCTAAAAACATTACCTACAAGGCAAGTGCAAATGAAAGACGATATTTTGTTGTAAAGTACAGTACCTACGCGCAAAACTAGAGCTCTCTGAAGTTGCACGCGAGTGGCCTAAAAGTGTATTAATAGCTAATTACATAACATAACATAACATTAAATAACATTTTTTATAGTAGGTAGAACCTATATGCCTACCTACAGCATTGATTTGCTCATCACAACAATAATTAGCTATTAATATACTTTCACGTGCAACTTCCGAGTGCTCTTAAAGTTTTGCGCGTAGATTCCTTCTGTAGGTTGTACAAGGTTCGTTTAATAAAAGCTCAGCTTCAAAAGACTGAAATATTTCAAAGTGAAAATCAAATTATTTGTTTCAAACAGGCACATAAAAGGCACTTTTGAACGTCAATATTTACAAAAAAATTGAACTGAATCTAGTCGCCCCTTCTAAAAGGTAGTTTCATATGGAGAAGAATGAGTAAGAAACTCCACCGTTACTCTTTTAAAATGTTTTACAATATTTTAAAGAAGTACATTAATTATATGTAAAGACAATGCAAAAAAAAAAATATATTGATTGCTGTGCAGTACCTACACGGCCTTTTTAATTTTGGCAGCTACTTTTACAATACAAGAAAAGTAATCGCACGAATAGTCTGTGCGCTCAACAATAACATGACAGTAACTAATATTGCTTTCCTTCAATCCAAGATCTGCTAATAAGATCCTAGAACAAAACGGTTATGATCCCTTAGGTTAATTGAATCGAAATGTATCAGTGGTAATAATCGCGGTCGGTATTAGGGTCAGGCCGAATTAAATAGGACGGAAGATCTGTCGGCCTTTTGTGGCCGAACGAAGAACCTTTCGAGTTTACGGTTGGAAAATCAGCCAGTGATTCATTTTAGGGTTGAATTGTGTTTGAGTTTCTATTCTGCGCTTTTATAATTTCTAACGGGAATAGTATAGATGGAATTTTAATAAGCATCTTCATAATATGTTTCCTTAAATTTTACTTAACTTTTTTTTTTTGGGTCGAAAGTTTTCAAATAACTTCTCTCGCTCTGGGCGGAGCGGGAGACTTTTAGTGACTAAAACCCACCCGTGTTTATTCAGATGCCTGTGTGCCAGGGCCACGATATCCCTTGTGTTATCGTGATGCCGTGAATCACGATAATATCGTCACGTTAGAAATTATAAAACCGCACATTGAATTATTGTTTTCAGTTGAGAAAGATTTCAAAACAATCTTGTTTTTAGAGTTCCGTAGTCAACAAGGAACCTTTATAGTTTTGCCATGAAAAATCGACCAACAACCAACTCAAAATAAAAAATACTTATGAAACGTCAGAAGCTAGGTGCACGGTTCCATTTGGGCGTTTCCTATGGAGAAGAGCCGGCAAGAAACTCCACGGTTACTAAAGAGTAAACGTGGAGTTTCGTAACGAGTAAAGACTCGTGCGATAATTGTATCTGAATATTTAAATAAGTAGGTTATGTTTTTAATGCTAAAAGCTGATCTCTCAATGAAGGTATTAATTTTAAATCAGACCGCAAAGTGTTGTCAAGCAACGGCACTAGGTATTTCAGTATGAAAGCAGAGTGTTGTCACATGAAAAATATTTTATCATTAATGATCACAAACAAAGACATAAGTCTACAAATCCTATTTGATTTATTTTTTATTACGAAGTTAGTGAAATATGAGGGATATACCAACTTTCATACTCCATCTTTTAAGAGTGTTTTATGATGGCTTAGGTTGTGGTAGAAAACGAATGCTAAGGGATTATTTTGTTTGCTTCTATAGCTAAAAAGGTAGGTACAGTTTGATATTATTTATTTGCTTTTTTTATTATTTGACTGTTGTGCGACTTTCAAAGTTGTCCGTTTAGAATTTATTTACAGAGTAATCTGCTCTCCTAACTTTTTTAATTCAAACCCAATCGAAAAAGTTTCTCCTTACAACAGATAATTTAAGTCACATCTCGCAATGTGTCAAACGTTACGTACTCGTAGGTATTTAAAAGAACGTTAAAAACCTATTTAACTTTGTCTTGCGAACCGCTTTTCTAGCTTTTGCCATTGAAAGCGACAAATTGGATTTGCGCAAATACATTCTGACTGGTTTTTTTAAATTAATAAGTGTCTTTGGAAGCATCGTAAAAAATTTAAAGTTCTAGTTTTCAAAATAACCTTTACACACACGACCACTTTTATAAATATAGTCCATAAACTATATTCCGGCCACCGAGTGAATGCGTTCCTTGACATCGTTCAGTTGGACATGATTAGGAACTAATAAAGTTTAAATTCGTGAAACACGTTTTCTTTTGTACTCAGCTGACAAGTGTCAGGAACGCAATCTCTCATCGGCCGGAGTTTAGGTTTAAGGGGGATGCTCTAAGGTAGTCCAATTTTCTTACGTTTTTTGCAATTTGCAGGTCGGTGTCAGGTTGTATGTTAATCTAAATATGATTCGCGGACGTAACAAATATGGCTTTACAGAATTATTATCATTAGAATCAGCAATACAACTCTCTAAGTTCGTAGAATCTGCGAAGAGAGTTAGTTCACGAATCATATTTAGATCAACATACTTACAACCTGTTACTGACCTGCAAATTGCAAAAAAATTAAGAAGATTTGAACTTCGCGGGCTACCTTAGCGCATCCCCCTTAAGTTTGTTAGGTCCTGGTTTGGCTCACTTAAAAGCACTTCCATAAGGGTTCCATAATCGCCACGCTTGGCAGACGGATTGGCGATCGAAAAATGGTGTTAAATGCATAGAGAACGCTGCTGCCCATTCTCTAGTAACTACCTTAGTCGCCTTTTCGACACCCACGGGAAGACGTAGGATGGTGCTATTCTTTACGTCCGGTACCACACGGATCGGTTGTCTACTTATCTCTATTTTATTACTAAATCAAGACTTTCAAAGAAGTAAAAACTTTCCTGGTAAAGTTATGAGTATTTTGATAATATTAACTCCTTTCTAGAACAGTGTCGGCAATGTTCTCTTCTCCAGGTTATCCAGTATTCCAAGATAAAAGAACTACATAACAGACAAAAACTAACTTACCGTTCAGATGACTTACCGAACATAACAGCCCCATCACCGCGGCTCTTAGAAAGAGTCAGACAAACATAGCAACGTAGAAAGAGTAGTACAAAACCACTTACAGCACCAAACAGCTGTGAGTAGAAGTAGCAAATGAGCGACATGGGGATAGCGTAGCTCCACACGAAGATGCAGGCGACGAAGACCTTCGTATCCTGGTCGTCCGTGAAGTAGTCGAAGGAGCAGGTGGTTAGGAAGCCCTCTGTAATGAAAACGTAAGTGAGATATATGATTGATTGTTGAGACGATGCTTGGGGGGGGTAGCCTAGTTAGTGGGGTGTTGGGGGTGGACTGGACGTCGTTCGCGTAGATGATAATAACACAGCCGTAGTGACTAATGAGGGTTTTATGAAAATTCAGTCCACAAGTGGCGCTACTTTGACGAGAGGTCTTCCATTTCGACAGTGAATATATCGTGAGTTCACTAAAGGTTGACGCGTGATGCGATCGGCAGCACTGAATTTTGTAATCATGCGATTGGTAGTTCTGTTCTTTCAGTCACCATTTTGAACTCTATTAGTATTGAAACTAAGACTGGAAAATTTAGTGCTACCAATCGCGTCACGCGTCAAGTTATAATGAACGCACAGTAAAATATAAGATGACGTTCATCATTCAGTCACGACTAAATACAATACACTTTGACAATTTTGACAGTTCCCGAACCTGATGTCTCAGTGCTGAACTGCTGACAGCTAGTGAACGTTATTTCAGAAAACCTCCATTGGATCATCTCAAACTTTTAAAGGCTGACAGCACGAAATAACAAAAAAAAATTTTATTTTCAAAGGAATAAGCAATTTTGTTGGAATAGGAGTTCATAATGTTAGCCGGGGATCGCGGAAGTAATAACAGATCCCAAGATCCCCGGCCCAAGTGTGGGAAGGGAACACTGGGGTGGTTTTGAGTCAGTAAGAGTCTGACAGAGCCCTCCGCCCGCCCCAGGGCGGAGGACATCCGTGACGATTTTCCACCCCGTGATCAAAAAAAAAAAAAAAAAGGAGTTCATAATGTGGCTATGGTTTTATGCTTTGACTATTTTTTATATAAAAGAACTAAAACAAAGGCCAACTTTGTTACGCTGGTGTGCGTGACAGCTACGTCTTACACTCGCGCCACGTCAGCTTTGACTGTCTATCTATATCTACATTTATATCTTTGGTTTTATGTTTGGTAAAACTATATTGTTGTCCTATAATGTTAGAATTACTTACAAGCATTATTAGAAAACTTCGGCACTGTTTATTTTAAATATTTCTCTTCCAACATAACCACATTTGTTTATTTGATATTTAATCTTAAAGGCTTGTACAGACTGGCGCGATATCTCTCCAGACGCTGACAACAAGCTATTATATACATGTTTATGACCAAGGGCTGACACACAACACATTCCTAATCAAAAAGTCGATTACTCATCAAATTACAATCGTCCGTTTGCACCAAGACAATGGCAGTAATCTCCTGTTTTCAACGGATGCGTGCAATTTGTCGTACAATTGGTGCACTTAATCAGCCGGTTGGCTGTGAATTATGTGTGACGTTGATGGTGCGAAATGCATGTTTCGAATACAACACTGTGTAATTGGATTTAGGATGCGTTGAATTTGGAAATTGGTACTGTCCACTTTTGCAGATCTATTGATATTGGTCGAGGACAAAACATAGGATTGTTTACATTATTCCTGACGTGAATGAAGCCAGTGGCACTTCAGTCTAGCTAGTTTACATTATAGGTAATTGCGTAGGTTACATTGGCTTTACTACATAACAAAACATCATGCCTCTAATTCTCCGAAGGGTTAGGAAGAGTTGTACCTTAGCATGTACACGGGTTCGCCGAAGTCCCATGTAGTGGGGACGAGCATATTGCCATCAACCGGGCTGGTACTGAGAAATTACTGGTAGAAAAACTCAATAACACTTTTTCCGACCTGGGAATCGAAACCACGACCTCATGTTCAGAAGTAGCGTTTGCGATCACTATACCAATGCGGCTGTCAAGGCCTTTATTTTCTACTAAGTAGGTAACCTAGTACTTATTTTAACAAATCAGTTCAGTGTGTTAAGATTAAAAGTTTTTGGTGGTAGAGGAACAGTGTGTAAAGTTCACTCATCCACCATAGAAAAGGGAGAATCCTCCGAACAGACGGGTGTTGTGTCTGATGGGCAACTGCCCGACGGTTAATGTCGGGACGTTGTATATATGCTAGTTGCGCGGTAAACTCTGCTTGCGCGATGCAGGATTTGCGTGACGTCAGTGTGACGCGTAGTTCGCATGTGGCGATGTTGATGCCGCTACAAGCTTGTAAGGAAGTAATTTCATGTTCACACCTAATATAAAATGTGATTAATTGGGATACGAACTGGATCCAACCCCCGCCCGTCAAAGATTACATTCCGATCTGTAATGCCCATCTTACTGAATCTTCAGTTAGCCTCTTTGGTGTCGAGACGATTGTCCTTTGATTTAGGATCAAACAATTTGAATCAAATTAGTTTGAAATAGATCAAAAAGACTTCTTGGCGGGAAAGTGAAGCGTCATGTTAGCAGTTTTGTTTTATTTTCTAAAATTTGTGTTTTGCCGAATATTAATGTGTAATAGTGGTGGAACCATTAAGTGTTCGTGAACTTGCATTAGTGTAGGCAAATGAAACAAAACAGTGCAACGTCACTTTAAGTTCTCTCAAGAAGTCCGCGCGAGGTTTCAGTAAAGTGCCTCGTCTTTACTGAAACTCAAGGGGAGCGGGGCGGTATATCATCTATCATCTTTATCATGCATTGAATGGAGTTCATTTCATAATTTGTACTTGTTACCTAATTTTACATGACACTGGCTAAATGCACAAAACGTGCGAAGCAAAAAAAAAAAAATTGATCGAAAAGAATGCAATTTATTTTGATGTGTGAAATAGTTTCGGCTTCCAAAGGCCAACTGTTTAGATTTAGCTTTTTGAGGAAAAAGTAATCTATTAGAACCTTACTTATCCTTTATAGGGTCCCGTAGTCAACAAGGAACCCTTGTAGCTTCGCCATGTCCGTCTGTCTGTCTGTCCCCGGTTTAGCTCAGAGACTTAGTATAATCAGTGACCTTCATAACCCGACCCCTTTTCATCTTTGTAAGAGGGGTCAAGAAAAGCAGAGCACTGACCGTACTAGAAAGCTGTAATTTGGCATGGGTATACATATTAATTTTATTTTTATTCATCTTTGGACATAAACTAGCTAATCTAATACGCAAAAACTATACTCCATAGGTTTAGGTAGTTAAATAAAGGTAAACAAATCATAAAAAGGGTTTTTATAGACACTTTCTAGTTTAAAAATACGTTGTAACTTCTAATCATTTTTTTTTATTATTATTACGACAGTTTCCTCTGATATTACTGTATGTTAAACTTTATCATTTATTCTTACTACTCTTCGTAGATGTAATTGCTTGAGCACAATTATTTAGTTAGATTTATAGATTACTATATTATTTTGGTAATCTGTCTATTGTAAAGAGCCCAAAAAGACAAACGTCAACGAAATAAAACGTTGCTAAATTGAAGTGTACAACTGTGACGTAGCATGCCAACTGAAGTGCCAGGTATTACGTTTAGTCGGTTACTTGACAGCTCTCTCGTCACGTGGTTTTTTTTGTTTACCTTTATTTAATACCTAAACCAACGGAATATAAGTGAATACATTCCAAATAGAATTTTACTTCATCTTGTGCCTGAATTACCTTTATTTAAATTAAACAAACAAATATTTAACCCAGAAGTGGCTTATCTAATAAAACAGTCCCCTTCACCATCTCAAACGAACATTTTAATATTAGCGACTCCCATTATTTATGAATGTCTTCGCGACTCCTTAATTAATGGCTTCCGATGCTGATATTTCTTTTTTAATTGAATATTTAGGAGATATTCATTATTATTTGGAGTTGTTATGAATGTTTGTTGGTTGCATTGCAGGTGTGTTTGTAAAATCATGCTTAATTAATGTATCTTGAGTATCTTTAATGTTTCTGCTTTAATTCTGTAAATCGTTTTGAAATTGTCTGAAGCTGGTAGAAGAGTTTTAAAAACGATTGTCTATGTTTCGATGGGTTTACCGATATCATTAGTCAGATTATTCCTGAGCAGTAACAAAATATCTGTTTAAAAAAAAAACATCTACTTATTTAGAGCAGCCATTATTAGATATAAAGGCAGATTTGTATAATTTCTGATTCAGCCAATGTCCTTAGCAATTATTACCTAACATAACATCACGCCTTGTTTCCCCGAAGGGTTAGGCAGAGGTGTACTTGAAGTACAACCACATTTCGCCAGTTATGTTTAAGTCCCATGTAATAGGGGGCGAGCCTATTGCCATCAACCGGACAGACCGGACAGATCCAGACTCCGGGCTGCTACTGAGAAATTCCTTAGAAAAACCCAATATCACTTTGCCCGACCCGGGGATTGAACCCAGGACCTGCTCAACAGTAACTCTTGCGACCACTAGACCAACCAGGCAGTCTTAGCAATCAGGGTCACAGTAAACCGCAGCGATATAAAAAATATATAGTAACACGGTAACTTGCACAGTAATGCTCAGTATCGCAGGCAATCAGGGGTCCGAAACTTTGGGGTCGGGTTTTGAAACAATTTCTTTCTTAGGTAAGTTCTCGTTATTCGGATACTTACCGGGTACGAATCGTCCCCAGATCTTGAGAGCGGGCAAAATGGTGAAGGGTAGTGCCCAGAACCACGTGAAGGCAATCAATATAAACGCTTGCACTCTGTTTATCCTTCCGTCAAGAGGGCAGGAGATCGTCCTTAAAGAAATATAATAATTAGGTAAGAGATTGCTTGAAAAATACACATTAGCTAGTTATATTTTGACATCAGCCAGGCAGTGGCGTAGAGTAGCAGGGGCGCCCCCCCCCCCCCCGCCGTTGCGGCACTTTTGGGGGCGGCAAAATTTCACAATAAATAATAATAATCTCTCTAATATTGTAAAAATTTGAACCATTTTATTTATTTCTTATTTTTGTTGCATTTAAGGATCGATTTAATACTTACCTATTCTGTGACGAAATCGGGAAATCCCCTTTATTTTAATGAATGTATAATAATGATTTGACCATGGTTAGTTTACCGTGAAGTCGTGAATTTAGCTTTGCAAAACTTCGGAAGTATTCGCAATAATTCGGAAATATTCAATAGAACACTTCGGTTAGAAGGAATGCGAGTAAAATAAATATTCTAAGAATTAAGTAGTTACGTAACCTACGTTTTATTATTTAATGACTACCTATTTTATTTGTAACCTGTACAATTTATAACAATGATGACTGTTCTTGCTGAAAAGTTCATTAGAACCTATTAAATTGGAATGCCTAAATAAGGGGGCGGTTAAAATTTCCACTGCCCCGGGAGGCTGACACCCAGGCTACGCCACTGCAATCAGGCACTAATTCAGACTCCGGGATGTTATATGCACCTACTGCAAATTTGTTCTTAGAAACAAAACAACTCAAATCAAAAGCTTTGCCCTACTAGGAGATCGAACCCTGGATTCTATGCTTAGCATTCGCTTGACGACCACTAGAGCTTGAGCAATGAGCCAGTCAAATCAACAAGAGTCCAATATATTCATATTTTCATTTCATTATAGGTACATATTCATATTTGGACCAATGTTACTTGGGAAAAGATGAGCTGTTGGCGATAAAACTCAAGCTAAGCTTCTGTGTTGTTCAAGATACTTGTAATGAAATGTCTAGACTCGTTCAAGAACTTTAGAAACAATATCCAAGTTAGTCCTTATACGGAAGTCGGTCCCTTTTTATGACTTTATAAAACTCAAACCCACTTTTATCAAACCACTTGAAATATTTATGGAAATATTATTGCCGATCAAGATTTATTTGGAATTGAATTGATGCGACCACCAGATCCATGAATATTTTTTTATTTCAGATATAAAGGTTAAATAAAAAAAAATAGGTACCTAATTAATGTGCCCTCAATCATACAAATGACTGGATAAAAATATATTCAGGATATTTTAAGGGAACTCTTGTTATTGTTATTTGTTTCTTTATATATAAAAGTTAACAGCTTTCTTATACATTATAAAGTCTCTTTTGTGTCCGTCTGCCTTTCTGTCTGTCAGAGAGTTTTTTTAACAGAGAAAACATGAAGGACTGTCTGGCGAAAACAATGAGAAAATCAAACACGATATTACACTTCTCGTTACTTACTTGTATCTATCAAACGCAATGACAGCGTTAGTGATAGCTCCACCAATCCCGGATAAGGAACCCAGCACAGCATATATGTCACATCCTAGCTGGTACCCAACCATGCGCTGGTAGAAGGAGTTCAAGATCAGTAGAGGCATTTCCATCATCATCGTCAGGTCGAAGACGGCCAGGTTGATGACGAACATGTTGCTCGGACTGCGGAGGGATTTTGAGCTGTGGAGGACAAAATGTGACTGATTTTACGCTGCAAAGGAAAAAACTATTCCTGTGATTTTACAAAAATTGGATTGTAAAATCACTGATGGAAATGAAATGATTTTATTTTCTGTAAGTAGGTTTGTCCAAACACTTTTACACGTCAATCATATTTTAAAAGCTAGATGAGGTCGGCGTTTCCTATCTGACTACTCTGAGAAGAAAGGCCGAAACAAACTCAGAGGTCACAGTCTCTCAGTATTTTTTTTACTTTTATGAATGATTAGTAGACATTGGATACATGAAGTGGACTGCCGTTGTAAGATGATTAAAATGCCACGGTTTATAATAATAAAAACGAAAAGAATTGTAATTTTCTAAATATTATAAATGGACGGACGGCGATGGCGATGGCGATTTTCCTGACCGTGTTTTGTTACAATATTTTTTGATGTGTAACATCTTTCATGTTGCCTTCAGTGGGAGTAATTTAGTGAAAAGGGACGGAAGTGTGTAACAGGAAGCTTGAGAATGAAATAAGCAAGTACGTTTTAATAGCATGGAATTAATAAGTACTTTATAACATGGAATTAGTGTACTCGTGGTGGTTAGAAAGTACGTAGGAAACATTTCTGTCGCTGCACAGTTGCTTATTAACAAGATGTCAGATGTTACACTGTACATCATATGCGACTACTGTAAGGCTCGAAATTCACGCACACCACACATGAGTACGTAATCAAAAACTGTATAAATCCGTCCAAAATGGCCTGTAACGAATCGTCATAACTTGTGTAGATGTGTACAGACCGTTACCGGACTTCTTGTATCCTATTTCGCCTTGTTGATTAAGCCTCGAAAAGCACGTTAAGCCGTTGGTCATTCGTAGATCTTTGACAGTCGTTACGGGTCGTCAGAAGCCCGAAAGTTGACATGCAGTCTTACCAAGGGGTAACGTATTACCCAGTTACTCGGTTGTGGAGGTCAGACAGGCAGTCACTTCATGTAAAATACCGGTATTCAGCTGCATCCGGAAAGACTGGAAGCCGACCACAACAAAGTTGGGAAAAGGCTAGGCAGATTGATTGATTAAGTCGTGTATCATCTAAAACACTGTGATGTCTTTACATGTAAATCAATTGTGCGACATAAAATGCAGAACCGCTTTGATGAAAAATAGTTTTTTTGGAATGGCTTCAAAAAATTATAACAAAGTACCCGATAGTATAAGAACAATGCCCCTATCAAAATTTAAGAAAGCTCTTTCCTCTCTATTAATAGAAAAATGTTATACTGTTCCAGATTTTAAAAATGACAATTTTTAATATTATTATTTTTTTAGTTTATGCTTCGTTTTGTCTTTATTCTTTTATTTTTATTTAGTTTTTTAAGTATTTTAGTTTTTTAATTACATTCTATTTAAAATTTATATGCCTGCGCGGCAAAACATAGTGTTCAATTATGTTAACCTAACACCTTTATGTAAAAACCTATGTTTAACAAATAAAAATTCTGATTCTGATACAAAGTTCACAATCCCAATTTCCGCAAATTCCATCAAGCCAATAACCCAACCAGCGTCACAACACAGATTGACCTATAAACAGCCATGGATTGAACCGCTATTACACGCTGCGACAATACGCAAACTACGCAATCTACGCCGACTACATAATACGCAGGGCGGCGCACAAATCCAGCGTGAATTACGTTAATTACAGCCGATTAACTAGATTGTTTCCCTGATTTCAACCGTGTCCGGCTTCAATTAGTCGATTGATATAAAGTTACGCGAGGAATTTGTGTCTGAACTCTTTTGCTTTGAAAGAGGGTGTGAAGGAAGGGATTCCTTGAGAGATTTCCTTTCTGTGAAATACGTCACGTGTTATGTCTTATATTTTATGTGCTTGACGGTATCATGTTAGGCGGAAATTCGACAGTTGAAAAAAGTATACGTTATATACGTATACTTTTTCTACTGTAAAACAAATACCCTTGCAGATTTCTTTTGATGTTACGCATAACTCTGGAATCGTATATATCTAGTTATAGTATAGTGTAGACTATCTGAGGAAGTCCCAGGGTTACGAGCCTGTCCGAAAGGGATATCGTGGCCCTGGCACACAGGCATCTGAAGGAACACGGGTGGGTTTTAGTCAGTAAAAGTCTGACACACCCGCTCTCTCCCGCTCCGCCCAGAGCGGGAGAAGTTATTTGAAAATTTCCCACCCAAAAAAAAAAGGTAGGGGGCTTAAATTCGACAGTTGAAAAAAGTATACGTTATAAGTTTATAACGCGTATCTAATTACTTTTTTCAGCTGTCACGTCCTGTAAGGAAAATAGCTTTGCAGGCTTCTTTTTCTGTTAATAACTCTGGAATCGTATTATATACCTAGTTGGTATAGACTATCCAAGGAAGTCAGCTAGGGGGCTTAAACGTGGAAGGCATAGGATGGAGAGTTGTGGATAAGCAGCGGATCAAAGCAGAGGCAGCTTTGTATTACGCTCGTACTCAAGAATTAAGTAAATGTGCACTAGGTACAAAAAGAGGGGCAGGTACTCACATTATTAACCCGTTAAATTGTATTCCCGTCCCAGAGTATTTCGAACAAAATCAAAGACATTTAACAGCTGCGGTAGAGAAGTTCAAGAAATATGTTCGTACGTAAAACGAGATAACAAGTTGCTGTGAATTTATACGCGCAGTTGCGGGAGACACAATCAATGCAGAAATGTACAAAGAACCAAAGAGTTTGTTATGCAGGCAAGAAATATAAATGTACGGCAAAGTGTATTATAAACTCTACTCAGTCAATATTTGTGAGACCGAAGTAAGCGTTTGATCAGTGGCCTGAAACATGTTAATTTCAATTGTGTTTCTAATAACTTAAGAGGCCATCCGACGATGTGACGAGTTTTATATATGTCAAAGTCTTTAAGTCACATACTCGGCTCACTCTTAACTTGGTCATCATGTAGTAAAGTTCGTTTTTTGATCCTAGATACTAATTTGACAGGTGCAAATGTCGAAACTGCTCCGTGTGGTACCGGACGTAAAGAACAGCACCACCCCATTTCTTCCCGTGTGTGTCGTAAAAGGCGACTAAGGGACTTACTAGAGAATGGGCAGCAGCGTTCTCTATGCATTTAACACCATACTGCGATCGCCAACCCGCTTGCCAAGCGTGGCGATTATGACAAACACCCCTACCTCACACTCCCTTAGGGGGAGACCTATGTCCAGCAGTGGACGTCTTTTGGCTAAAATGATGATGATGAAATGTCAAACTCTAAATAGAAAAAACGAACAACAATCATTTGAAATGTCAAATTAGTCTCTGGGATTAAAAAAACGAACTATAGGTAAGCTGCCTGCAAACTTAAATCTCTTTTGTTAATTGTACTTATCTCTAACTTAATGTTGGAAGAGTTTAATAAGTTAGGAGTTTGTAGTTAGATGGTGTCAGATAATGGTGTTCTTAATGTTGTTATGGGAAATGTAAATGGAGCGATCGACGCATGTGATCGCCGTGTGGTTTTGGCAACGGTTAGGATTGATCGCTTGCCTAATATTGGCTGCATATCGAGTAAACTAAACTATGATTTCGAGAAAGTCGGTGTGTGGTGGAGTTAGTTTTAGGATAAAAACCCGGCCACGTGCCTGTCGGACTACGAACAATGAAGGATTCCGTAGTTGGGATGAACTTACCCCAAGAACAAACTTAACATTGTAGTTGAAAAACAAGGCCTCCCATACATTCCAACTGCAAATGTTAGTTTGTAGTTTGTACGCACAATATTGAGAGATTTACCATGGTATTTTAAGACCATAGAATTCTTATAGGTTTTCCTGTAATCTATAAGTAAAGAACTATATAACTAGCATCCATATTGAATATATCGATTTTTAGAGCGGCCGCATCCAGGATGGTATAGTCTAACATCCTGAATGCGGCCGTGGTAATCAATGCCTGTTCCATTCCTGTATGGAGATGAATATAACCCTTTGAAGTACATCACCGAAAATAGACTAAGCAGAAAGTGCGTTACGGTGTGAAGGACAAAAAGCCTTTGGGTCCGGACAAATACTAAAAGGATCGTAACTGGCTTGATTATACTAGCCTTAAGGATGTGAGCTCAGGAAGTTCCGTTAATGAGTCCCCTAATGAGACACACAACTTAATGCAAATAATGTATGGTAGACGGCTTTACTAAGTTTCGTTTTGTCCTGTATTAAGGAGATTTAAAAGGCTCAATAAAATTTCTTTTGAATTGTTGGTGTTTAAAGACGTAGTAAGTCACAGCCATTAAAACCAAACCATTAAAAAAATAAAATTATTGATCAGAAGGTTAAAGCTAAGGTAAGGTACCTTAAACCAAAAGTACCTTTCTCGACCAAAATACATTTATAAAACAGTAGAATCTACACCATACAACACGCAGATTAATCTTGTCAAATGTGTTTGTGTTTCACCAAATTTCTTGATTAGCAATCAATAAATTGACGCTTGGAGACAAACTTAAATTGGTTTAGAGTAACTTCGGTGAATCCTAAACTACTTCATACGTGAATAAATTATCATTAGATAAAGATTAGTTGCTTTTGAAAACATAAACCTAATCTGATCAAGAGATAGCGGATATTTTCAAATCATCGCAATCATTTAAATAAGGAATCCAATACTGGCACTGACATGATTCGAAATTCAAATCAAAATGACATTAAACGTCAACAAAAGAGCCAATCAATTCCCAACAAAACGATTCGTCTTTCGAAGCCTAAGTAAGTAGCTCTACCGAATAAGCATTTGCAAAACATAAAAATGTACAGTAAAAACATCGTAACGGCCTAAAATCTCGGCAACAGCGCCTAGTGACACAGATAGCAGTAAAACGACCAAGATAAATATGGGGTGGACTGTACTGGAAGCTACGCGAAGTAGCGGTAGCGAAGGATACCAATATCTTAATCCATGACAATGGCGTCTGCGTTTGTAAAAGAATTAATAATTAATATTGCTTGTGTTTTCTATGAAAAAGAAAGAAAGAATAAATATTTATTGGGACTCACACAGGAGATCACAAATAACACACTCCTAGAAACATAAAAAAAAAACAAAGTAAGTAACTACCAACTAATGAGACCAGATTATTGATATAGAGTTATATATAAAAGTTATATTATAAAGTTTGAAGGTATTAAAAAGGTACGGGATAGGAAATCATTTGCGTTCCTAGAGGCGATAATGTAAAAAAATGCTGCAGGAACTAAAAGGGAATAAGTTACAGGATTTGAGGCCAGCACAAGCAAGACGTTTATGGCGATACCAAAATAAATTGGGGGCATTTTCGTAACCATTTATTTCACTATTACAGAATGTATGGATTTAATTTTTGGATATATGTTTATTGACTATTTGATTAATTTTTTGACTGAAGGAAAATACAATTGGGTTAAATTTTCTTAATAGAATTTAATTCCGAAAATACCTCTACTTTTTTATATTTTTTTCTGTTATTTTGAAATCCTAAGTAATTTCATTGCAAAATTGCATTCAAAATGTGAGTATTTAACTCTGACTGAACATATTTTTAATACGTAGCTGAATTTATTTTTAAACAATTATTATTTGGTGTGGCTTGGGTTTTTATTTACGTTGTTTTATTTTGGTTCCAGCGCATTGTAGCGCTCTTTTTTTTGCAAGTGGAAGTAATTGACTCTGTCACTTTCTTGTGCCCCCAGTTCGTTATGGTTTATTTTTTACGTATCACCTTAAGTCAAATCGGAATAACAAAACAATATTTTCATGAAAATCATCAAGCCTGTAAACTAGGGCAAGTAAACGACTAAAATAAAGCTACTGAAAGCAGAAAATCTCATCTTGCAATGGAATGACCCCTAAACAAAAAACGTTAGTCGGCAAACATCAGAAACGTTTTCCGAACTGGTGGAGAGTGCGGAGCGGTTTAGAACTTTTGCTCCTGACACGCTCTCTAGATCGCAGCCGCCGATGGCAATGGCGGATTTTATCATACGCATTTCTGTTTAAATATTGTTAATCATCATTGTTGGGAGAATTTTTGTCAATTGTTTTGTTGATGGGCTTTTGTTTTGTTCTTATAGGTTGTCGGTTAGGAAAAGTAATGTGGAGGAATATGGTTGTGGCTTTTGTCTTGTAAAATTGTAGGATTTAGAAGTTGCTTGAAAACACATTTAGGAATCAGTAAGATACGTTTTCAACGTGAAATAAATAAATAAAAAGGAAATACTTATCTGGAAATGGTGTCAGGTTTTTTGACAAGTTGTCATATAGCTTGACAGTCTAGGACTCTATATATATTATCATATATTTACGAGGTTTTTGCTTGAATAAAAAGTAAAGCAAGGCTTCACTCAATACATAGTGCAAAGTTCTCGACCGAAATTGCGAAAACTGCTGCGTGAAAGTATTTCACTGGCTTTCTTTCATCCCTTTTCAGTTCAAACACTGAAGTCAATCGACTTTTTCGCCCCTCTTTCAGCCAAACTGTTCAAGTCAACTCAGTTTCATAGTATCGTATCAATTGCCTCAATCAATCTACCCCAATGCTTACTAATTAATCCCCATCAAATTAACACACTGGAAACCAAATTAACGACCACACATTAATCGCCCCTAAGCATATAATTAAGGTTAAACGTTTACATTGCGCTAACTTCAACTTAATTCCCCAACTTGTCACCATTTTGTTCTAAGCACGCCGCCATCTTGAATCTTGATGCGTTCGAAACTTAATTAAATCGCCGAAGACGTCAGTTTCACGAGCGGATCATCAAATTACTCCACGATTTTAATTTGGGATTCGCTTTTGCATTTTTAATAAAGGGTTGTTGGCTGTTTAGACTATCGGACGTTTAAAGGACATCGCGTACCTACTTCATTTGAAGTCTCAAAGATAAATATAGCGCGAATATATGAGCATTTTAGTACGTAGGTACAACAGGTAGGTAGGACAAGCCAAAATCTGACAAAGGTAAGTCGGGTTGTCATTTTCAGAGCTCATCGTTACAACATTATTTCGGATAACATTGATATTTTGTTCCGAGCATTTCTGATTGTATTCATTTTCACGAAAACTTGCCGAGATATAAAAGGACAAGAATCAGCTGTACGTTCTATCAAAAAATATTGAGGGACAATGCTATGCGAGGACAAGAAATAATTAAACGTCGCAAAGACCTTTTTTACGTAACATTATTTAATAGATGAGAGTTTTTCTCAGGCTTAGGCCCTCTGGGTAAAATCGGAAACGCGCCAATTCATGGTCACGGTTGAATAATCTGGGCCTGCGTTTTCCAATGAGCCCGTGACCGTTTAGCGAAGTGAACCATGGGAAAAGGGCCACATGTTGGAAAACACTGTAGGTACCTAAAACATTATGGGATGGAAAATATGCAAATAGTTGGCAAAGATATTAAGATTTGACTAGGTATCCCTAAAATCTTTGAAAACAAATCCTCGATTTTGCAAGACTAGGTATTCGATTTAATTTTATGGTCTCTTGCAGGTAGGTATTGATAATGTTATTTTGCCTATTTCGGACAACCAATCCCAACAGCTAAAGTGGAGGAATTTCTCATCGGAAACAACAGGGCTTAAAAAACGTATTTCCACTCACGTGCCAAAAATCCAGATGACGCAGCCGTTTCCCAATAAGGAGGTGACCATCAGCATGGTATAGATAAGTGCCAGGACGTAGTGCCAGTACTTGTTGACTGCGGGGAAGTTCCTCCAGTGCTCGTGAACCATGTCCTGATGTTCCTCGGGGATGTCCCAGCCTAGCATGTGCTCGACCACCTCCTTGGACACCCTGGTGAAAAAAAGTTAGAATTGGCGCTACGGTGAGGTTTGAAAATGGAATTCCGGAGACGGTTGAAATTTATTATGACTGATGTTTTTTTTGTTGCGTTTAAGAAGTAAACATGTTTTTGACAAGTCTGAAAGAGCAATTTTTTATGCGTTATTTTAATTTGTATTTTTATATTTAACTAATTATGATATTCATTGTCTTTGGAGACAATAAAACCAGTTTCAACGCATGATACACAACATGAAAAGATTCATTAAGTACCAGAAGTCGATATTTAATTAAAGTAATTGAAAGCACTCCGACTTCACTTGAAAAAAGAGGCTCTTTCACAAATTAATTGTTGACAAAATTGAGCAAATTAATATACTATACAGCGATACTAACATTTTTAGCGGATAAGCCATGGGCCCGATAGCGTCCGTGTAGTTCGTCGCCATCTTGTGTGCGTTTTTAAACAAAATGGCGGAAAAATGTACTTGATTTACTATTGTTTCATGGGTTTAATGGTATAAAGGTTTTATTTATAAAATTAAATGTTTTATGACGAAGTGAGTAGTCCGACATCCAGTCGCTTCTCACTTGTGGTTTGTGCTCGGTGCTGCACAGTTTTATATCGTTCCAAATAGTGCGTGCCAGTTAATTCCTTAATTCAATAAAATCGTAAAGCTTCTTACTATTTGGTCAAGCGTGAAACTCGTCGTGCCATTTGTTCTCAATCTGTTTTGATTGTTCTGATTTATTTGTTTTTCCTTTGGAATGTCAAAATTAAAATAAGTAGATAGTTAAATTGTTCAGATCTCTAGTCTAGAGATTATTAAAATATATCTATTTCAAAAGATGTCGAATTCAAGGAATTATTTCACAAATTATTTTTTTACATACAGTAGTGTTACATAACGATAAAATTTTACATTTTGCCGAAATATTAAAAAGCTAGGTAGGCATAGAGTACGTATTTCAATCATTCAAATACCTTCTTCTCAAATAATTAAATGTTTTTGTTCTTCATTTGGTTGCGTTTGACACTACAAAACAGTTTCGTCGGCTGATTAGGGTCCTTCATCGATTTCTGGTCAAACTACGGTATTGTTTTGGTTTAGCAAACGTTTAACTTGCTTCTGAACCGAAACGTAACGACTGTACGTAACTTTGTTCGGGCCAGTTTGTGTTTATATTGAGTGTTCTATTCAAGCCGATGGGATAGCCCGGGGGAAAATTAGCATAAACAGGGAGGGCTAGATAAATTCGCATGTAGAGCAGAATGTAACTTAAGTTCTCTTTTCTCCGGATCCCTTGTCGTGTTTTCGCTAGCAAGAACAAAAATTTATCCTAACTTATTATTATAAATGCGGAACTGAATTTGTTTGTGACGCTTTCACGCTAAAATGGCTGAACGGATCTTAGGTAGACCGTGATCTTGGTTAAGACATAGAATACGTTTTAAGGCTCGTACAGACTAGTGCGATATCGCGGGCGCGACGCGACACTAGTAGCACAATTTCTTTTTCGGTGCCTGTCGCGCCCGCGATTTCGCTCGAGTCTTTATCGCGATAGTAGTATTATCGAGATAACGACTAATAGAGAAGTATGGAAGAAAGGGACATGTTCCGCCGACCCCAAATAAGTTGGGATAAGGACAGGAGAATGATAATGCGTAGACTATAGACTATTAACCTGTGTTATAACATATATTAGAATACGTTTTATCCCAGTAGTACGTTCCCGAGGGATAATTTCCGACCTCCACGTGGACGAAGCTGCGGGCAAAAGCTAGTATATATTATAATTAATGACGCATTGTCTGTGTGGCCGCGTTATTCCTCTAAACTGCACAACGGATTTTGATGCGGTTTCCAACACATTTAGAGAATTTATTTCGGAAGGTTTGTGTATGACTAGCACATAAACCTTTATCGTAACACTTTTTTAAAGTTGTAATTGATTATTTTTGCTCTGTGGTGTAGAATTTATTTATTTGGCGGTATTTTTATTTAGATCTGGTAACACCGAATAGGGTTGTGAGTGTCATGGCGATGAAAGGATCACTCTTTTGATATTGTGATCGCTGCGCGGTGCATACGCACAAATCCACTGGCTTTAAATGCAAGCTTACTGTTTTTTTTTGTTACTGTGATTTGACTTAATCAGTGATAATCATTGTAATCGTTATTTTTTATGGTTAAGTTTTCTTGCGATATTTGTAAGTAAATTAAGTGAGTTATTTTGTGAGTTTAAATTATTGTTCAAACACCTGCACGTACACGTCCATGATTGGGGGACCAAGCAGATGACGATTCAATAGCGACACGTGGTGTCTCAGCCGCTCGAACATGTAGAAATCAGAAGTGAATAAAGAAATCTCAATGTTTTGTACAGGCGTAAAAACCGTGCGAAGAAGGTCGGGTTGCTAGTATCTATAAAAAAGGTTGTTCTAGAAAATTGACCTCTAGCTTAGACTTAGCCATACGATTTATGAACTTACGTGAAATCGAGCATGTCTTTACTCCGGACGGAAGATTTATAATAACTCGAGCAAAAACACTTTGTTCTATGGTGTGAACTGCGTTAGCTTAGAATAAGGAAAGCGTTGAAAGAAGTTCTTAAAATCTAGAAATAAAGCCTGTAGGTATGTGAAAGCCATAAGTATGATGAACGTAAATAATAAAAATACAGCTATAAAAACCCTAGCACTCCACTAAATGATTATTTAAAAGCCTCACAAACTTCAGTAGGTACTATATTCCCATTACTGGAATAAGGGACCGTTTTTTATTCAAACGTTCCAAAATGGCGGCTGGATTACGAGCCGTCTCGTTCGCGCCAAGAATCCTCGCGTCATCGCAGGACAACGTGTCCGGAATTCGAGCCATTATGAGTAACCCGTAGTTAATCGTATGAGGGTAGTATGTGAGAAATTGAGACGTAAATTGAAGGCGTGTTTAATTTATTTAAAGGGATTTTGTACTATTTCTTTTACAATGGAAGCGTTTGATTGAATTAACATTCTAATTAATTAACGTTTTCCCAATTTAGACTTTTTCAGAATCGAAGACTAGTTTGAGCAAATATAGTTTTAAAGATAGAGTTTCAACATGAAAACATTGATATGCTCTAATTGGAATCCTAGATGAAATCTGAATGGAAGAGTTTAGATTTTGAAAATAATTAACATTGTTAATACATACATGTTTGTCCAATAATCCTTCATTTATTTCAGTTTCAATCCTCAATTTTCCTTGCCGAAACTTTATAAGAAATATTCGCTGAATCCGAATATTTGGCCAGAATCGAAACCAAAGTGTTTGCCAAACACTAGTAGTTAGTTGTAGCATAAACGGCCATGTTATCATATGGCCGTTTATTGACGGCTTCTTTAATTTTCTTTTTAAAAGGAAATTGGGGGTAAGTCCGCCACTAATGAGGTCACTCGTTATAGGTTGGGACAAATATTTTTCTTTTTGCGGCCTCCGAGTTTATGTTTGAGATAATTAAGGGTGAGAAATGAAGGCCAATTAGTGGGGAAGAAAAAAGTTATTTGCATGGAATGATTTGATAGAAATTTAACAATGAAATGGGCTTTACAATTTACAAAATAAGGGACTTAATCCTTTATCTATTAACAAATTTATGATGTAACATGACCTGTCTTCGTATTTTAATAGAATTTCTTTGCAAATTTGCGCACGATGCGTACCTATTATAGTTTTACGTTGGCGAGTCTTTTTTGTTTTTGGGACCAAATATTTGAACAAATAAGTATCATATTTGTTTAACCACAAAATCGCTAAGCAGACCAAATCAAGACCTAACTCCCGTATCTAGGCGAAAAAGCCAACAACAAAAGCTTATACGCAAATAAGATTGGGGACATTTAAATAATGGAAAGACTCCTCCAGAAATCCTCTAACTTAGATAGAAAATACAAATACATTAGAAAAAGTAAATAAATAAGTTAGTCAAACTCTGTAATGAAGGGACTGGGGACCATAAAATTTCAACTTTTGCATAACATTGCATCTTTTGTCCCATTGTTTCGACCTTGCTAAGAAATTTTACTTTTCTTGCGTCTTTCTTTCAGAGTAAGCTTAGCGCTTTAACTGTGTTAAATAGTCTTAGGAATTAGCCACTTCATTTGGAAGCCAACGTTTGCGAGTCTGCCAGAATTTTGTGCGGAAAATCTTAGTTGAAAAGGTTTTCCCTAGCTGTCTAAAAGCTCTAAATGGAGACGACTAGGTACTTACATCTTTTTGTCTGGCCTGTTTCATTATATTACGGGACTTAACTTTCTTTTTAGGGTTCCGTACCTCAAAAGGAAAAAAACAGAACCCTTGTAAGATTACTCATGTGTGTCTGTCTGTCCGCCTGTCCCGGGCAATTTTCTCCGAATCTACAAGACCGATTAAGTTGAAATTTGGTACACATATGACATTCTGCAACCTTAACACGGACGTGTAATGTAAATAAATGAATTTTAAATATGGTGAAAATGGTAAAAATTAAAAAAAAAATGCAAATTGTACCGTGTGACATAAATGAAAGCCCTTGTTTAAGGATTTCAGATATATCTTTTTTGTGATTTAAAAATAATCACTTTTAAAGTTATTAAAGAAAATTTACCATCTCCGAAACAACTAAGCCGACTTTTTTTTTAATACAGAAAATAGTTATTTTACTTATAGATTACAGGAATCCTAAAGAAGTCTATAATCCTAAAATAACATGAAAAATCTCTCAATATTGTGCAAACAAACTTACATTTGCTATTGGTATTTATGTTTGTAATGTACTTACATTTTTTTGGCGAATTGACCGTGACGTATATCGTATATGTTTGGGAGAACATGTTTTTCAACTCCAATGTTAAGTTTATTCTTAGGATAAACTCATCCCAAATAAGGAACCCTTCATTGTACGTGGTCTGACACGCCCTTGGCCGATTTTTTTAAATAATAGATACTCGTACTTGCTGTGTAATCATCACATTACGTCTGGACCTTCCAATTTTACGGTTGCCTTAGGGCTAAAAATTGTCTCCAGTCTTTAGTTTTTCGAGAAGCGGTTGTCTTGCTATGTAAAAAACTGCGTAAGTACACAATATGGAACCTATGTGTATGTAGGTTACTAAGTAACAATATATAGCCGAATTATTGTATTGCTCTGGCAGAATGTTGTGTAGAGCAATCTGTTGTAATCGGAGCATGAAACACACGTTTTGAATTTATGATCATTGTGCGGTTTTCCACGTTATTATAATATGAATTGTGTCATGGACTCGGATATTTAACTCGTGATATATTTGGGGAATAATAAAATTCATGCGTGTTATAAAGTTCAGTACCTACCTACGATTGTTTTTTGATGAATTGAATACTTTATATTTTTTCTATATTTCTTTATTTCACACATGATTTGACCAAGATTATGTCTGGACTTTAAAAGAGACTTTGACCCCTGAGTTTGTTTCGCCATTTCTTCTCAGGGGTAGTCAGATAGGAAATGTCGACTACATCTAGCTTATTTTTTACTTTTTAATATGACGTGTAAAAGTGATTCCGATATCCTATTTACAGAATAAACGATTTCATTTCATATGTTGTTGCTTTAAATATGCTCGAAAATATCAGCCATCACACTCGCAGATTGCTTTTGAGACAAAAAATACCATGTTAGTTACTTGAAGTAGTTGAGAAAATCTGTATTTTTAGTTTTTTCGTCTTTATTTATCGATACCCATCACCACTGTCAAGTTTACACAGAAAAAAACTGTTTTTGAAACTAATATTTCAATTAACTAAAAAAACAATGAAAAAAAAAAAAAAAAAAATTTATTTTTTTCCTCGTTTTTTCGTAGGTATTCAGATATCGATACCCAGCACGTCTCGTCTGTGGAGTTTCGCTAGCTATAATTTAAGTAGACCCTACAGTAATGGTAATTTTTGTATCAGTTTATGAGTACTTAAACAGATTCTCTTTTTGAATCTCTTGATCCCTTTAGATTACATCACGAGGCCGCGTCGATGAGGAGATACGTATCCATTTTATTGAATGGCTTAATTTTCTTTTCAGGAGTCAAACCTCTCGCTGCCCAGTCTGGTGCCATAAGACTTTTACCGCATAATTCTTCGCAGGTAAAAAGACAGTCGACGTCACGCTCTAACTTTGACTGACTCCATGACTCTTTCTATTTCTACTCTACTGTAGAATAGAAATCGCTAGTCTAAAAAACTCGATACAAAACTGTCAACTGTCTACACGGACATGTCATTTTTGTCTACTCTTCCGTCGACAATTGCTTCTCTACGGTTGTCCTGCTGACGATCCGAGGTAAAATTTTCACTTTCTATTATCAAGTACAGTAACTAGGTACTTTAAGTTAGATCAGATAAGCAAGAAATATTGTAGATATATTGCGAGGCAGCGAGATAGGACCTAAGACAGAGTTTCTACCTTTCGTAATAGACTTTTGTTCGGAAGCGACCCAGTGGCGCCAACTATTATAATATGAAATGTTAGTGATAAATCTCTGGGAACTCACAGTTACTTTCGAAATATGTAGAAGGCATTTGTAGCTTTTTTTTTTTTTTTTTTTTTTTTTTTTTTTTTTTGGGTGGGAAATTATCAAATAACTTCTCCCGCTCTGGGTGGAGCGGGAGGGAGTGTCAGACTTTTACTGACTAAAACCCACCGTGTTCCTTCAGATGCCTGTGTGCCAGGGCCACGATATCCCTTTCGGACAGGCTCGTAACCCTGGCAGAGGCATTTGTAGCTTGGGACACATACTTGAACAAAATATAAGGCATTTGTATAATTGTTTTATAAGTACACAATGTGGAGGGGCTGGTGGCTATATGATAGCCGCACGAGTTGATCGAAGCTACGCTTGCGGCAGTCGATTCGTGGATGGGTGATCCATTATATATCAAGACCCCACCGTGCCTGGGAAAGTACGTTACACCGTTAGTCCTGGCTGTCATTTGTACATCTTTGACAGTCGTTACGAGTAGTCAGACGCCCAAAAGCCTGACAACCAGTCTTACCTAGGAGTATAATGTTACCTCCACGACCCACTACTTAAATGGGTTGTGGAAGTCAAATAGGAAGTAGAAAGTAAAAATACTGGTATTCAGCTGCATCCCAAGTAGCATTGCAAGCTATATACAAGCTGTATTTAAGTTCGTTTTTATAAATTCAATCTCCTTTGTAATTATAATTGCATAGCACAGGTGTGAGTACTATGTACAATAGAGCTACCATTTACCGGGTAATATGTCTTTCATTGACTTGAATATGCCCTGGCGGCTGAGAGTATGTCATGCTCACTCAGATGTCTCGCTGATGGTGGCGTGTGTGTTGGACCATTTAGCTCCCTTCAAAATGGTTGAGCTGAATGGTGCTGATCCATGCGTCATGTTCGTGAACGGGCGCTGTCAGTTGGGAGTAGTCAAGAATGATTTAACCAATACTTTGTATCAAATATTTTATTTTAAAAGAGTGTCCGTGGAGTTTCTTGCCCGTTCTTCTCCATAGGAACCTACTATTTGGAATGGGCAACTAGCATCATATTTGTAACTGGCCGACTTGTTGACAATTCAAAAGTGCCTGTAAATGGTTTAATTGAAATAAATGCTTTGAGTTTCAGTTTATACTAGAAGCTTTATATTCAGGGTGTATAAAGGCAGTATAAGCGCTTCTACCGTTCTTATAAGTAAAAAAGGGCGTATATTATACAATGTTTTGCGTTAGTAGAGCTGTATAGTAGCTGTATTAGAGCTGTTATTCGATGTACAAAGAAACCATTACACTACAGATGTCATCTTATAAGTATCGTGAAAAAGGTTCTAAATAGGTTTTTGAAGGGAATTACACATGAATTAAATTAAACAAACTATTTTCAATGACAAGTGTCAGAAACGTACCGAACGGTGACATTATTATTTATTAGTATAAAAGATAATGTTGGACTTGAATATCTGATGATAAAACCAGATTGAAATGACACAAAATACTTAAAGTTGTATAGTAGAGTTTTAATATTATGTTTAAGCTCTCTAAGCTTACACGGATCCCTTAATAAAGATTTTATACAGTTGGAGCTGTACAATAACTCATAAATAACTCTTACAAAGACAAAATCATTTTTTGACACTCTAGTACGTCTCTAAAGGAACTCTAAGTTCTAAATAGGCTGGTATATTGATGTTGAAAACGCTTGTATGCTGCTTGGGATCCGGTTAGACTGGAAGTCGACCCCAACATAGTTGGAAAAAGGCTAGGCAGATTGATTGATATCAATCAATAATCTTTATTTGTTAACATAGGTTACAACAATGTGCAAGATGTTACAAGTTATGTCTTTATCTGAAAAACTTCTTGAATTGCTTTGACCTACAAGAGATTTGGTTAATATTAAGTTAATTTTAATACTGCAGTAAGATTTAGTTAATATTAAAATTCAAGTTTGTATACAAACAAAATGAAACAAAGTTGACTGCCAACTTGTGCAGTGTGCAATGCCAGCCTGCCAGTCAAATTAACTGACGTTACAAAGAGCTTTAGATGAAATGCTAACATTCTTAAAATCTTTCGTAGGTGAATACGAAATGGGAATCTGTTGTCCTAGTACTTTTATTTGTTGCTTATGACACTCTCTAACTTGTATTGAAAATATTTCCGTCCTCGAAACTAGAATTGAACACTTGTAGACTTTAAAAAAATCTAAAATATGTTTTAAACTAAAGTGATAGAGGCGACATTATAATGTTGTTCAATTCTAATCTCTTCGGACGAGGCTATTAAATAATTATGATAGAACTTCATTTACAGGTAAGTTCGTTTAATCACTAATTATTGTTCATTTTACGCTGGTCGATGAATGCCTATTAAGTTCGACGCTTCATCTAATCTTGCACTTTGAAACGTATTTTTTTCTGTAAAAGTGTGAACATTCATTAAATCAAATTGCTTCAACGAAATAATACACAGACGAATTTCAAGGAACATGACTTCAAGATAACTTTTTGGCCGGGAGTTTAAAATTAGACAAGTAAATATTTATCCCAAACAAACCAACAAATAAGTTTCAGAACACCTGCCGCTATTGGCGAATTAATACAACTTTGATCTCTTTTGAGTTAGGAATAACAAGATTTATTGCTTATAATAACAAGATGGTATTCATTTACAAAAACCGGCCAAGTGCGTATCTGACCACGCAAAATGAAGGTTTTCGAAGTTGGGATGAGTTCATCCCAAGAACAAACTTAACATTATAGTCGAAAAACATGTTCTCCCATATAATCTAACCGCAAATATAATAATAATAATAACGTGTGTTATTATTATTATTATTACACACGTGTGTCGGGCATGCCACCGTCCGGGTGAGTCCATCAGACATATTATCTCTGGCTGTTCTCGTCTTGCTAATGGCGAGTACTTGCACAGGCATAACCAAGTAGCCAGGATTATTCACCAGCAACTTGCTTTGAAATATAAACTTGTGGATTCTGAGGTACCGTATTACAAGTATGTGCCCGACCCAGTTCTCGAAAATGACCATGTCATGTTGTACTGGGATCGGTCTATCATTACTGACAGGACTATTGTCGCCAATAAGCCCGACATAGTAGTGATAGATCGATTAGCGCGCCGCGCAATGATTATCGATGTTACCATTCCGCATGACGAGAACCTCGTGAAAGCTGAGAAAGAGAAACAAATAAAATATCTTGACTTAGCACACGAGGTTGTTGACATGTGGAATGTGAGCTCGGCTATCATTGTGCCGATTGTCGTACCGGCCAATGGCCTGATGGCCGAAAGTCTCGAGCAACATCTTTCGAGGCTCTCGTTAGGTGGTTGGATCAAGGGCCTGATTCAGAAGGCAGTACTCCTCGATACGGCTCGCATCGTGAGGAGGTTCCTATCTCTGCAGCCCTAGCCACCGGTAGCTTGGACCCTGCTCCCGATACCGGTGGACAACTATTTTTTATATTTTTAAATGTTCTTATATATTTTTATATTCTGATATTTAAAAATATAATTTGTATGTATCTAAATTAATAAAGGAAATAATAATAATCCATTTATTGCAGGCGACGCAGGCCCATAGATAAATACCTTAACCTAAACATACATAATTATTTTTATTATAATAACATTAAATTATTGTACACGAAGTGATGACTGTGTCGGCGTCGTGTTGCGCTGCGTGGTGTCGCGTAACCTTCCACGAAAACGTCGGTACGCCACACCTTTCGGCCAAAACTCTTCTTTCATGAAGGTTTCTAGGTACTGAGTTGGAACCCGCACCACAAACGACTTGAAGTTTATGTTATGGCGCGACTCCAACTTCTCTACTCTCAAGGTCCACTTGGTCTTGATTCGGATGTATTCCACGATGTCTTCAGTCGTCGTGGAGTGATGCAGACGGGATACGTACAGCTGCGTCGACGGTGTTGCAGGACGCAGCATCATATTTGGTCCCGCCAAAGCAGTACCACATCGATTACGGAAAGTGGACTTCCTTCGCTTCGACTCCACAGTCACGAAGCGCTCCTTGTCTGGCTGCCCTTTTTTAGGGGCTAGGGACAAAATGCTGGGAGCCGGTACATTGCAGCTCTTAGATGCCCCCTCGGTTGATTTTGCACTTTTAGCAAAAACTTTCTTTGGCTGCTCCTTTTGGATAGGAGATTTTGCAGCGGCTGCTGAGTAAACACGGCGAGGTGTTGACGTGCTAACTTGTGACGTCGCCTCTACAGCGGTAGTGGCGGGATCAGCGAGGCGCGATATTGCATCGCTTGCAATGGCAGCGGCCGGTGTCGAGTCCATTTTCGCTGACTCAAAACTGGACAGCGATGCGTTGTTTGCACCACGACGAGTGTTCACCTTTGATGCGAACTCAGGTGACCTACATACCGCTACAGTATTGCGTAAGTCAACCATATCGGCACATAACTTACTGATGGTGTTTTGAGACGCATCCAGCTTGAATTTCATTCAGCAACCTGTTTCAATTTGACAGTTCATCAACATTCATTGCGTTATTCACGTTGTCGAGCAGACAATTTTTTCTAACATATGAAGCAATGGATTGCCAATATACTTCAACATTATTCAGATTATGATTGAAAGTGTGTTACGCAATCAAGGTCAACTCAAACTCGAACCACATCAGTGTGACCAACAAAGTTTGAGCGAGCTGGTGACCCTTTCCGCATGGCCATATTAACCACACATTAATTAGGTTAAGGTATCTTGCTTTTATCGTGTCTCTAATAAACTTCGAAATCATTCCAATTGTGATTCAAACTGTGTTAAGCAAGGTGCTGGTCTTTCAAAAACTGGATTGAATTTTGCATAAGTTGATCTGCCGGATAAGTTTAAACGTAACTAATAAAAGTTGCAAAATAGGCCATCAGATTAATATTTCCACAGTATTGTATTGCTTATACATATTATAATTATACATATTGCTTCTACTACATCAAATTATTACTTATTTAAATACATACCAAGGTATACATTTAAGTACTAAACTATGTTATCATTTTGAAACATTAACAAATGAAAAATATTGATATGGCTTGCTGCTATTAACAATGTGTAATTGCTATTATCGACAGGCCATCAAGAAACTATATGTAATTGGACACTCACTTTTTCTTGTTACCCACAAAATAGGAAAAAAATAAAAAAAATTGTACATCTACTACTTAAATTATAGATTATTTACGAGTTGACCGTTCTTCATAAGTTTGTGTATTTAGTATTAAGATTAACTTGTATTTTTCATGTTAAGTGAATTGTATTTTTTTTATAAGTAAAAAATTAAATGAATGAATGTGAATAGTCTTAAACGGTATATAATATCATCGTCCAAGTTCTTTAAAAAGAAAAATAACAATGAAAATTGTGATAAATCGAAGCTATTGTGTTGATACTCGGTCGTCCTCGCCGTAAGGCACCTGTCATGAAGATTAAATATTTCCTCTTACAGGCTGGTGTAAACTCTGTTATTATTATGAAACATCTTACCGTTAAAAGCTACACTGAGCTAAACTTGGGATGGGGTATCAAATGGAGGTTCGCTGGTAGAGGTCTTTAGAAATAAGGAGTGCCTTTTATACCTTACTTTACTAAGTTTATTTCTAACATCGTGCTGTTATAAAAAAAAAACTTGTTTAGTTTAATTTACTCATAAAACTGTCCGTAATCTTCTGTAGTTTTGAAGTAATGTATTACATTGCATTGCCATAATTTTGATAAAAACGTCTAAAAAAATGCAGCGCTATAACGGTCTTGTTTACCTTATCGGCAAACTTATTTGTACTCAAGTATACCTACTTGTGAACCTAAATGTACGTTTCACAAAAATGTACTGGCCGCAAAACGTGGACGGTCTCATGCAAGCAGGAACACAAAATGTTACACCAATAGCTCCTCCTTTGTTCTTTTGTAGTCGCTCTGTCCTGTTTCTCAGATGTTTTAAGAATTCCTTGCTCTAAAATCCTTGTTAATCTTTACATAAATCTTGGTGGAATGCTGCGATGACAGTTGCCGTGTTTGGTTGACTAGGCCACTTTTTAATTTGAAAAGGTATAGATTGTTTTAAAGCTTTTTCTTATCGACAGTAAAATTTTAAGCGGTGATTGGAAGGAGGTTTTGGTTCATTTTTACAAAAGAACTATGTTCTTGCAAAGTAAGTTTTTCTTGATTGGTCTTTCAGTACGAAAAATTACTTCGTTCACGTGGTTTCATAAATCATAATCTTATTCAGCCCATAATGCTCCCACTGCTGGGACTGGCCTCCTCTCTTCGAGAGGGAGTAGGCTGTCATCCACCACGCGAGCCCAGTGCGGGTCGGTAGATGTCACATATCTTCGAATTTTTGGTTCTAGGACCAAATCACGTGGTTTACTGAAGAAGATTTAGGCAATATAGAAAAACACATTCTAATAAAAGGCTAGGTAATCTACAGAAATAAATAAAGGTAGAATTAAGCACAACAAGAGCCGGCAAAAAAATCTTTTCAAAGAAACATAAACATCACACAAATTCCGATCCTCTTTCGTTTTGCACAAAAGTTTTTCCTTTAAATGAAATATTTTGATCTGAAACTCGAGGAAAATATAAAATGTGGCAACGTTAACTTAGGAAAACGGGTCACTAAAGCGTCCGCGTCTTATGCAGTTCTGTAGCTATTTTTGCCTGACATATTATTGTTGTATTATATCAAGGAGTTTCAGCTGAGGAGTCGCATTTTGGGGCTAGTAGTGCCCTGGAGAATTAGAAGTTTTGATCAACACTCCGAAGCTTTTAGACTAATTTGGGAAACTACCAGACTTAATTTGTAATTTGAAAACAAATGCCTGTCAAAATTAAAAAAGTCTGCCTGTCAAAGTATGATCCGCCTCAATCCTTAAATGACCAGACAGGAATTTAAGCATTAAATTTTGTTTTTATTTTGGGAGTAACATTCAAGATTATGATTGTGAATGTTACACCTAGGGGACCAAAACTTTCGAGATAGCCCGAATACAATTTTGATTAAAATACGAACTCAAAGCCAAACAGAGCAATCCAGTCTAACGTCTTGTAACACATACATTTAACGCCCAAGATGTATCGAGACATGGTCATACATCGTCCCACATGCTCCTAGACTATGGGGTCCGAAACCAATTATGTACACAAGTTGGCACGCAATATATGAGCGAAGGCAATTTATGAATCGCTCGCACGACTACGATTTATGCCTATGCGTTTAATCTGTACCGTCATAGATTTGGAGTGTATGATGTGGAGTTGAATGGACGTTGTGTAGTTCAAAAAGTATTTGGATCTGACTTCTGACCTTTTTTGAGGAGATGAGATTTAACGGCATTTTGATGATCTGCATCAGGTTAGATGAAAAAGGTTAAATTAGTATTTTGGATACAAACATTATGTTTAATAGTTGTGTCCTAACTACTCATTTAAGAAGGCAATGCAGATGATGTATACATCATTTGCCTAGCTTTTTCCCCAGCTATGTTTTCTTTTTTATTTTGGCAGGAGTGGGAAATCCTCATGGACGCCCAGACTGCCCCATTCATGAGCCAGTCTGGGCAGTGCCGGACTCCTAACGGCTAAAACCACACTCCTGCCTCACATTTGTTTATTGCCATTATTAAATTCGGCACTTAATTCTAAAACTATACAATCATACTCAGAAAACTTTTCTGTACCTACAAGTAACTTATCAAGCTACTTTTTTTTTCACAGCACACAAAATAACTATAGACGCCATCCCAACACCACCTATCTTATGGCAGTGTTGATCCATTGGCTTTTGCAGCATTGGCCAAGACTCTTACTGCGAAACCCATGAAATGTCTCCGGCAATTGTCGTCACCAATCAAGTCCATAATCACATCTTACCCCCAACTATGTTGGGGTCAATCCTCAATTCTTTATTGTATTAATATAAAGTAAAAGATCAATATGGGTTGTCGGCCCACAGCAAAATTAGGAGAGAGGAAGAGAACTATATAATTATGTATAGATTGATTTATTTTAAAATCACAACATGTGAGTTCTCTGTCTGTTTTCTAAAGAAGAAATCAGAACTACACTCATTATTCAAATGCAGGTTATATCTCAATTTAAATAAAGGTCCCTCATACGGGACAAAGCGCAGCTTGCACCAACAATTACTTACGGCAGATGTTTTAGCACTAAATTGATATTTGTGTGCTTACACCAGAGCTGAATGGCCCACGTTTGGGGGAGATGTAAACTGACAATTTACCGGGTAATAAACCGGCGGTAAAACGAGGATGGAGTCGCTTTTAAAACCTCAAATAGCTTATAGTGTTTCGATTTGTTTGCACATAAATCTGACTGTGTTTGTAAAGTTTAATTTTGGGGTAGGTAATTTTCATATTTTTTGTCAGTGTAATGTCGCTATTCATATTTTAAACCATTTTTTTTCTGCTCTCTGCCTTTTATTGGAGACCCGTCTGTTGTCTATAAAAGTCTGTCTGCAAACGTGTGTTTTTAGCCAAGAAGTGAACAAATACTTACTACGCTCCGTTGTTCTTCCAAATGGCGTGACTAGGCCGACAAATATTTGCATCTTCATCCAATCCATCGTGCCATACTTTGGCATTATAACTTGACACACTGCCTTCGTGCCTCGTGACCCTGAAGAAAGTGCAAAACTATTTACCGTGAAAACAGTCGATGGTTTCGGAAAAACACTGAGAAAGGACGACCGACATGTCGAACGTTAAATGTTCTAGCGTTGAACTTTACTTCGCTTCGTTCGAAGAAGCCACTTGTTTCTTTATGGTAGGTTCTACAAGAGCATTGAAAGCTATAAAAGCAACCACAGGTTATCGCACAAAGAAGTTCTTTTTTACCCCAAATCTGTACGTTTGAGAAGCTATTTAGCCCACTAACAATGCACTTCAGACCAACAAAAACATAGGTATGTACTTGCTACGGTAAGCACGCGTCGCCACGGGAGGTAAATCATTCCTCTCGGCGCGTTCCATTTACAAATTGCTCAGCTCAATGAGGGCCCGCCAGAAATCGCGGGGCTGTATAAATTTGAATAAATAGCGGTTCGAGACTGCAACGGTGTTACACGGTCACTCTGCATTTTTCTAAAGAATATTTGAGTACCACAAAGAAGAAATGCTTCATTTTGAATATAATTTATGGTTTTTATTTGAAAACCGTCTCTCTTTTGTCTTGAAATAAATAAATGATTCTCTAAGAGTTTGAATGTTTCGTTTTGGAATATTTGATTCTACAAGATGTTAGGTAAAAATAAACAAGTTTTGATAATTTAATCATTTCTAGTAGGAAATGTATTGATTAAAAATGCGTCCTTGAGACAAATCGTATACAGATTGATGTTTTGTTACAAAAAACAAAACGAAAAAGATAAAAATTTCCAGGACTTTTTAAGCAATAGATTTTCTTTTTAGCATTGTGTCGCAGTAACTTTTGTTGTGTTGATTAAAAACCCCTCACTGGTTGCGCTTAAGACCATAACAATAAAAAGGCTTACCCCTTTTTGAAAACTCATAAGTTCCGCGGGGCCGAGCTTTGTAAGTGCAAATTGTTCTGAGTGCACTTTCTACTATTTACGCTCCCATAAATCCGTGGAAGCCGCAATAAATTTTAAAGATGGCAATGAAAAATCAATTTTATCGTTGGGAGCGTCGGAATCTGTGGTTCTAATAGTAACGTATTCTTGCTTCCTTCCTTTTTTAGAAAATTTTTCAGATGTGACGCGTCCCAGTTTTAACATGAATTCAAATTCAGCAATGTAAATATTCAACGAGATCCTCTGCTATGTTCAACATTACATATTTAATGCCTCCATACTCATTGAAATAATTCGATAAAAACCAAATGAAAGCATAATTGGTTCGGCTCGTGGAACGTTAATCGAAATTTACCGCCTCATTAACATTTGACGCGAACTTTAATAAATATTTACTTATTAGCGATCTTAAACTTCGGAACAGAACAACAAATTTTGACTATTAGGGAAAACTACAAATAGTTATTTTTTGTTGTTAAACAGCGTTAACAAGAAAACCGCTGGAAACCGCCGTCAGCCAGGAATTCCGTGCTCCACTCAAACTTATAATGACATTTAGATATCCTTGTCACCAGGGCAGAAGGGGGGCGGGCGTCGCATCACGCGGCCGGGAGGGGGGACATCGTCGAGAAAATTATCGAGGAATATTTCTGGATTCCCGACCATTTGACATGTAATTTACTCGGCTTCGGCACCAATGATTCAAGGGTGTTATTGTTTGACGGTTTAATGTTATTAGAAGTTCCTTTTCCTCCCCTAGATTGAAAGGGAATGTCATTACTATTTAATTTGAATGTTTCACAGCTAAGTAAGAGGATTTTCGGATTCCGAGATTTTCCTCGTGTAAATTGTTTTTTAAATCTTGACAAATGTGAGTAATGTGGTGGCAAATGATATCTGAGTAAGTGAAATTAAGTTAATTTCCATAGCGAGTGTTTAGACGAGGGATGCGAAGTGTTTGCGTAGTTCTTGAAGTAAATAGCAGCTTCTGAGCGCTTTGTCATTTCGCAGAGACAGTTGAGCGAACTTGGTGTTGTTATTTATCACAGTAATATATTTAGTCACGTCTTCTTTGCTGTACGCTTTATTTAAATCAGGTTCTTCTCTATAGAGAAGAATGAACAGAGATTGGTTATATCGGTTTTTCAGAAAGGAGTATTGTGTTCACAATCCTCTCACTTGATCGAGTTGCTTCCAGTCATATAATAGTTGACGGCATCGAATAGTTTTCAAATCCTTAGATATCTACATATTTTAAAACAGTTTTAATAGCAACTTGTTTCCCAGATCGTCATGGAACAATAACATGATATTTCAGTCCGATTAGCGTTAGACGCCAATAAAATAGTAGATTGTTAAACAAGGGTCGAAAAGAATAGGTGACTTTCACTGCGTCTCCCACCCGCTACTCGGATCAAACAAACACTACTTTCCGAGTATGACAAATGAAAAAATTATTAAGCTAAAGCATTGCTTAGTTAAGTTAACTTAAAGTCCACTTCGCTAAGTATTGTTATAATCTCATATCACGGCGTCAATGTTAACATGGGACGACTGCATGGACGCTCCTTAAAAGCCTCCCCGGCTCGCCCGGGGACATCCTGTTTTGTCATACAGTTTGTGACATGACTTATCACCCTGTATTTATAGGGTTGGGACTGGACCAAAGATTACTAAGGATTTGTAACAGTTTATGTTGTTAGGAACATGTTTTGGGTGTAGTGTGTAGTGCACGTTTAGCCAAATTGTTTACGTTTTTTTAGGGTCCCGTATCTTAAAAGGAAAAACCGGCCAAGTGCGTGTCGAACCACGCACTTGGCCGGTCGAAGGGTGACAATGAAGGGTTCCGTAGTTGGGATGAATTTATCCCAAGTACAAACTTAACATTGTAGTTACAAGACATGTTCCGTCATACATTCCAACTGCAAATGTATGTTTGTACGCACAATATTGAGTCGTTAATAATTTACCACGTTATTTTAAGACCATAGACTTCTTATAATAGGTTTATTGCCGCCGAAATCGCAGAACATATATTCAGTTTTGGTTCTGCTAATTTTCAAGCCAACATTCTCCAGCTTCTGTTGACATTTCTCCAATCTGCTCTGGATCTCTGGTCCATCTTCACCGACAAGAACAATGTCATCGGCAAACAGCATGTACCAGGGTGCCTCTTCCTGTTTGTCCGACGTCAGAGCGTCCATAATCAACAGGAAGAGGTAAGGACTTAAAGCCGACCCTTGGTGCAAGCCTATCGCCACACTGAACTTGTCGGTGTTGCCAGCAGCCGACCGGACGTAGTTACAAGATTGACTGTGATGGAACCAATATTTTGATTTAAAAGAGTGTCCGTGGAGTTTCGTGCCCGTTCTTCTCCATAGGAACCTACTACGCTTTGGAATGGGCAACTAGCTTCATCTTTCTGACTGACCGACTCCTTGACAATTCAAAAGTGTTTGTAATTGGTTTATTTGAAATAAATGCTTTGAGTTTGTGTTTGAGTTAACGGCGGTCGCTGACCCCCAAAAAATCATACAATCTTTTTTATGTTGTCGTGTTTAGATATCGATACCCATCACGTCTGCGGAGTTTCGCTAGTTAATTTAAACTATTTTCTGTATTTTTTTCAAAATGATTGGAGACAAGGTAGTAAATTAAAGGGGTGGTAAATTTTCATCGATTTTCTTAAATAACTTATAAAGTATTTATTTTAAAATTATTAAAAACATATATCTGAAATCCTTACAAGCCCTTTAATTTGATATGTCACACGATACGTTTTTTTTATTTTGTAATTTGCCCCCAAAAAGTGACCCTCATATTCAAAATTCATTTATTTACGAGTCCGTGTTTGGGTCACAGAAATTCATATGTGTATCAAGTTTCAACTTAATTGTTCTAGTAGATTCGGAGCAAATCGGCTGTGACAGATGGACACACGAGTGATCCTATGAGAGTTCTGTTTTTTCCATTTGAGATACGGAACAATAAAAACGGAACTCTTATATGATCACTTCGTTGTCTGTCTGTCTGTCTGTTTGTCAGTCTGTCAAGACCCTTTTTCTCAAGAACGCGTGGAGGTATCAAGTTGAAATTAATATCAAATACGTAGGTCTATGGTCTCTTGGAGCTCAAAAAAAATCAAGCTTCTAGTCAACGCAATAAATAAATACGGCCAGATATACAACATTTTTTGATACTCGCAAATAACCTTTCCGTTGACCTAGAATCATAAAATTTGGCATGAAGCAAGGTCCTACAACACAAATAAAGGAAAAAGTCCGAAAACCGTTTTACCGTTATTTGGAGTTTTGTTACATAAAATAGTAGATTATTATACAAGGGTCGAAAGGAATTGGTGACTTTCACCCGTGATCAACACTCTACTTATCATTTCGAATATAAGTAAAGTAAAAAATTTTTGTTGTTCTAAAATTTTCTTGTTTGCTCGCCACTTCATAAAATCATTGTATGTGTTTAAATATCTTTCCTTTGAATTTTTGGCAAAAGATTTTCGATTACTGTATTTGCCTCGCCTATAACCGAATCTGGGGTCAACATTTCAGAATTGATTGAACTCATTTTTAATCAAATATTAGTTTTTAAATAACCCAGATTTTGAATTTCGGTACAGCTTACAAAGTTAGTATTTCGTCAAATTATATAGTCTTTTATAAATTTTAAACATGGAACACACCGCTTCACCGCCGCGGGCCGTCTCGCTTAATAGGTATTTTTTTATTATTCACACTGGCTGTTTATACACCCACAGCACCGCATTTTTTTTTAATCGTTGTTTTTCTTAATTATGTAAAAATGTTCGTAGCCGACTACTAGTTCTATTTTTAAAGTTCATTCCTGCCCTAGGGCAATTACTACAAGCAATTACTATAGTGTTTCCCGCCCAAGAGTGGGAAGCAACGTTTTCCACCCGCTACTCAGATCAAACAAACACTACTTTCCGAGTATGAGAAATAAAAATATTTTTTTGCGATGTCAAACATACATTTGCATTTGTATGAGAGAACATGTTTTTCAACTACAATGTTAAGTTTGTTTTCAGGATAAATTCATCCCAACTACGAAACCCTTTATTGTGCGTGTCCCGACACGCTAGGCCGGTTTTTTAGGCTCAATTTGTTTATGCCTTCGCCTTTCGCAGTTTATTGCATTGTATTTTAATCGATATGTCTTGGTCGGTTTTTAAGACTTAAACATTTTTAACCGACTTCCAAAAAGGAGAAGGTTATATGTTCGGCTGTATGTTTTTTTTTTTTTTTTTTTTTATGTATGTTCACCGATTACTCCGTCAATTGTGGACGGATTTTGAAAATTCTTTTTTTGTTTGGAAGGGTATGCTCCCGAGGTGGTCCCATTGCCACCAAATTAGAATCTGATGAGGGGATCCCATGGAAATCGAGGAAAATCCTCAAATTTTATAGGCATCCTATAACGATTTGAGTATTTTTTATAGTAACTCGTGCATTTGCACTCGAAAAGCACCATTTGGTGAAGTGGAACTGATCATGAAGACCACAGATGGCCACCGGAACTACTTAACAATAAGTATTTCACCGTTGCGATTCGATTAGACACTTTAATATGGTTGCTAAGCAATTTACGCTCGTCAAAATGCATATGGTGAAATCATCATCAGTTCTCCTGGTTCTTACCAGGAGAACTCCTCAACAATTAACGCCCCTGCATCGGGAAAAGCAATATTTTGTAAAAGGTGATGAGCATTTGACATTAGGCTATTGTAAATTAGATAAATTACAAACTGACCCACTAAAAAGTGAAAAATAAAAAACTTTTTACAAAAAAAACAACCGAGTTCCAAAAAAACACTACAAAGTGAAAAATAATTTCGGAAGTCGGTGGCAAAAAACTAAAATACAGATCAAAAGCCAGCGACTTCCGAAATTATTTTTCACTTTGTAGTGTTTTTTTTTGGAAGTTGGTGGTTTTTTTTTGTAAAAAGTTTTTTATTGTTTGCAATATTTTCTTCGACCAGCATTTTCTCCAATGATATATAGGCTTTTCATTTCCTGCTGTCGTCATGTCAAGTTGGTACACGTAATTCGACAACCACTAGAAAGAAATCTGTCCTAAATAAATTCTTAGTTCCCTACAACACTGTAGGGAATCCTAGAGTGGCCTCCAGGGAATTTTGTAAAAATCTAGCGCCTAAGTAATGTATTACTTTTTAATATTGTACGGTGTTTTCTGAACCAAATAAAGGTTTTATTTATTTTTAATTCTGGCTGGGTGATCTTTGTCCTATGGCAGTTCTATGTACCATCATTCCGATTTTGGCCACATCATTATCTAACTAGGCTGTGACCTGTGACTGGCAGCTTATAAAAATGTTTGTTTTGGGAATTCGGGGTATGCCTTTGTCCAGCAATAAACTACGACGGACTGAGTTGCCATACATCTTAAAATAGGTCATTTGACCGTGAAGTTTTTTGCTGGCTCTTCTCCATAGGAAACGATCAATAGGAACAGCGCTCCTGACGTTGCATAAGTGCCCCTGTGAATTTATGTGAAATAAAATATTTTTCGTACCACTTGCTCAAAAAAGTGACATTCTATGCCACAAAAAGCGAACATAACAATAGTCATTTTTAATCTATTAAAAACAGGGAAAGAAAATTGTACTGAATTTCATTCATCCTCTAGGGGGAGAATGTGATTTAAATTTGGAATACTTACCGAAATTTATATTGAACTACATCTGAGTTTACACCATTGAGTTTGTATATAAAGCGTTATACATCTTTTTGAAAAAGGAATACGCATTTATTATGCAGTTATGATTATTAAATAAAATTACGAAAACCGACGAGCCCGTATGAGCTTGATGCCTTTGCTTTTCCGACCAAAAAATATTAGTCTAGGAATTTGCCGCGTTTTTGTTTTCTTCAAATACATAAACGTTAAGTTTATTTTAACTTATTTTTATAAATAAGTTAATGTTCTAAAAATACGTTACGATGTTAAATCAAAGCGACAGTGACAGTGAATTGTCGGATTCCATCAGTGCAAATGCTGCCGCAATTATAAATAATTTGCTTCCAACAAAATCCAAGGAAAATTATTTAAAAACTTATGAAGAATTTTCAACGTGGAGAAGTGCGAAAGGCCTATCAATTTCAGAATCAGTACTTCTTGTCTATTTTGATTATTTATCCAAGACAAAGAATCCGAATACACTTTGGTGCATATACTCAAAACTGAAAGCTACAATAAGAATCAAACACAGCATGGAAATAAATAGATTCACGAAATTACTGGCTTTTTTTAAAAGAAAATCAGAAGGGCATTGCGCAAAGAAGTCTAAAATTTTTACGACTCAAAATGTGGAAAAATTTCGTCAGGAGCTTCTGACGAAATTTTTCTGGCCACAAAAGTAAGTAAGTATACATGATTTAACTATGAATATTTCGTATCTTAGTATTGGTAATTATTCTATAAATTTACCTGTTTTTTATCTTTGTTATAGGTGGCCTTAATTTTTGGACTCAATGGTGCTTGCCGCGGATGTGAACTTGTAAACTTAAAGGTGGAGGACGTTGAAAATCATTCCAATGAGTTACTGCTGATTAATGTAAAGGAAACTAAGACAAAGAAAAATCGGCCATTCATTGTACAAGGACAATATACTAAAATCATTAATAAATACCAAGCATTACGTCCCACCAACATGGAAAACAATAGATTTTTTATAAACTATCGGAATGGGAAATGTACTCGACAAGCCACCGGCAAAAATAAAATTAGCACTATGCCAAAGGAAATTGCTAAATATTTAAAACTTAAAGATGTTGAACTCTACACCGGTCACTGCTTTAGAAGAACTTCGGCGACTTTCTTGGGGGATACAGGGGCGGATATTACGTCAATAAAAAGACACGGTGGTTGGAGCTCTGATAGAGTAGCTGAGGGTTATATCGAAAGCTCAATGGCGAATAAAACCATATTAAGCAGTCAAATTAACAAAAATATAAAACTTAATCCATCAGAGCCACAACCATCAAGTTCTTATCTTCGTCCATCTTATCTTCATCCGTAACTCACGATGCACCACCACCACTATCTCCGACGTATACTATCTACAATGAAACGGAAGTTCCTCAGACGCAAGAACTGAGAAATACTCAAATCAACTCATCAACAATAAATGTACCAAACAAAAATGTAACTCTCTCTATCAATAATTGGACCAATGTTTCGAATGTTAACTTTTACTTTTAATTGTCATTATTTTTAATAAATACTTATCTCATATTATTATTGTGTTAATTTTTTCGCAAATGGTACGAAAAGTAGAGTATTTTCCTCGGTGATAAAGCTGTCTTAGTCTTGGGTGAACTTAAATCCCGCGCTACACTCAGAACTCGCCTTAAATCCCTCGCTTCGCTCGTGATTTAAGTTTTTAACACCCTCGCTACGCTCGGGAGTAAACCTCGAGTCCTTCGTTACGCTCGCGATTTAAATCGTCATCCGCGACAGAAGACACTGCTTTATCCCCTTGGTTAATAATCTACTATTGATTTCGATGATTCAAAAGTGACGAGTATTTAGAACTGCTTAGAATTTACGCAACACGATAAGCTAAGCCTCAAACCCATTGCCATAGTGGTATGTACACATATTAGCCACGTGTAGTTAACGGTTAACAGTTTAAAAACTCATTGACTGTAATGAGGTGGCTGACATTATTATGCAGTGTTTAGTCACGAAATGTTGTAATGTTTGTTTTCTAATAATTATGCTTGTAGCTTTTGCAAATGCATGTGTACCTATTTGTTGACACTTTGATTAGAAAAGTTGGGTATTTCTAATCTAAATCATGTATTTCGGGTGAGAATTTTAATGTTTTAAAGAAACTGCCAAATATGCGTAGAAGTGTATTTGTATCTTGAATTTAATCTTGATGCGGTTCCTACTACTTAGTCGAACGAGACATGAAAACGACTAGCAAAATATGTGAGCTCTCAAAGAAAAACGACAGCTTGCATTCTAAATTATTTCAAGACGCTTAAAATCAGCTGCTCTCAATTCTACCAGCCCTATCTCATATTGAGCGAGCTACAGCATTTTACACTGCACAGTACTTACTATAAAAGCTGAGTTTGTTAGGAAGTGGGCACGGCTGGAATGACTCACGAGACACGACTCAGCTTTAGACCTTTTGCGGAGAATATCAGCCCGTGATGGCAAACGTGTGTGGAGTTCTAAACTTGAATCTACAGATTTGATTCGGATGTGCTTCAAAACTGATTTTGTTTGATGCGTGTGAAGTCAGAAATAAAGCGGGTGTCTTGTGTACTTTTCTTTTGTTGTTCCATTTTTGAAATGATTTTGAGGTGATGTGATTTGCACGTAGTCTACTGATGTCTTTTGTTTCTGTGCTCTATTTACGCATTCAAAATTCAAATATATTCTAAATCTACGGTTTTTTAGAAGAACGGTGGATGCCTCATAACGGCCGCAGTGAGGGCTGTCTTGAAACTGTTGGCAGCGGGGTTTGACTTTACGGTGTCTAACAACGCTCTCTAGGAAAACACACCAACTTACTTCCATAAATAACGTTTCAGTGACGTCATTCGCCGGCTAATTGCGGACGCTATGTTGCGGCCACCGCTCTTCTAGGAAACCGTAGCTTGAGTTTTCTTTTGAGATTGTCCGACTTGTTTCGGACTTATACGGAGCTCTTTTACATGGACACGTGTCCATGTAAAAGAGCCTCCGTATAAGTTCCCATGTGATCCCACTGTGTGGCGTACGCCACACAGTGGGATCGAAACGTATGTTTAGATTCGATTCCCACTGTGTAACGTGTATATAACAGGTATTGCTTAGAAACATGAAACAGTCTAACAAAAAAAACTCCCTCAAAAGTTTAATGTTAAGTGTCGTAATGAGTCAAATTGATAATTTTTAATATAATATAATTTATTTATTTATTTTCTCATCACAAATGTTGTTTTGGACAGGAAGTGCTGAATCAAAAAAATTGCGTTAACATTTTTATTAGAGACTGGTAGTGGGGGGTCACCTGGGGTCTCCAGGTCCCCCAATACATAAATATTATTATTTACATACTAGTTTAGATTAATTGACAAAGTATGTGATGCAGTTTGACTTTGACTTTGAAGTTAACTTAAATTCTTAGTTAAATATAAAGAAAAAAA
Organism: Tiliacea citrago; assembly: GCA_963921375.1. Taxonomy (NCBI): domain Eukaryota; kingdom Metazoa; phylum Arthropoda; class Insecta; order Lepidoptera; family Noctuidae; genus Tiliacea; species Tiliacea citrago. Next base: position 19,867,810 of record OY992797.1, on the reverse strand, counting down.
AAGCAAAGAAATAATAGGAAAGAAGAAGAGAATAGAAATAAAAATATAGAATAGAATAGATGAGTTAATCCAAATTATATCATACCCATATATTTCTGTCTAAATTAGGTATTTTTGCATGAGTTTTCACTATACTTGTAATTGTATAACCCGCCCACATATTTGTTCAATAAGACCCTATCTTTGACGCTCGATAGATTACATTTGCATATCAAAATGGATAGAATTTTCATTAAAAACGGTCCTTTGAACTCGCAAAGGTGAGGTGAGGCACGGAAATGGTTTCAGAATAAGAGTGAAACGAGATCATGGAAACGTTGATGTTGTTTGTGTCCTTGTCTTTCACGAGTTGTGGGCTGTGTCGATGTTTAGTCATTTATTTATTTACTAAGGCACCAAGTCCCAATAAACCAATAACGAATACATCAAATTCAAAAAAATCGTCGGTCATTAATATAAAATACATTAAAATTCTGATTTTTATTTTTTGATGAGAATATAATTAACACTATTGGAGTACAATAGGTACACCTCTGCCTAACCTTTCGGGGATCACAGGCGTGATGCTATATGTCATGTATTATACTGATACTAGCTGCGCCCCGCGGTTACCCGCGTAAGTCTCGATCTCGTGGGAATATCGGAACAAAAAGTTGCCTATGTCTTAATCCAGGGTGTCAGCTACCTTCTTACAAAATTTTATCAAAATTGGTGCAGCCGTTTCAGCGTGAAGAAGTAACAAACATACACACACACACTCACAAACTTTCGCCTTTATATTATTAGTGTGATGTGATAAGAACAGGATTAATTTAACTGCGCAAGGCTTGATTATTGAGACAGTTTATTAAAGATCTACAGATGCACGACCCCCAGGTGGCCCACGCGCATAACGTAGGCTGATCTATCTGTTCTCAATATTTACCCTCTATCACGTGAAGGTGTCTATCACAAAAAATTGCCGTGTGCAGCTTCTGAAGAGAGGTAGGTAATTATAAAAGGCTAAAGAAGACAAAAAGGCAGCTGGTAGCCTAATAATTTTAAAACTGTCTGTCTCTCTTCTTCTGTGGAGTTTCTTGCTGGCTATTCTCCATAAAAACAACCAATTGGAACCGTGCACCTAACTTCTGACGTTTCATAAGTGCCCATGCATGTTTACGTGAAATAAAATCTTCGAATCTCACTTGTATATTTTTTGTGATAGACACCTTTATGTGTAGAATTGAAACAAAAAAAAATATAGATTTGAAGCTAATGTCCGTTTTCAGTAACACTAGGCGACACCTAAATTGATTGCATTTGCCTCCTAAAGAGCACTACTGTTCAGCGCCGTAAGTTGAAAATCCAATAGCGCACTTTTTTAGTGAAAACGGCCATAAAATTAACAACTACCGAAAATAAAATATTACAAAAACAAAACGAGCGAGCTTTACAGTAGTCGCTTATGATGTGTAACATTTGACATCTCACCTTGGTAATATGCAACTGACCTGAGCAGCGACGGAAATGACCCCCTATTTACAATCTATATAGTACTTACTAATTCCATAAATACACTAATTCTTAAAGTAGGTACTTACACATTCCATGCTATTCAAAAGTACTTTCTTATTCCATGTTCAAGCTGTCACTTCCGTGCCTTTTCAGGAAATCACTTTCACAGAAAGTAAACTCCTCCCATAGACATCTCTCAATAGTATTGAACTCCATTACTTATTGGAGTTGTAGAGAAAACCCTACAAACAAAACATTCTAGTCAACTCAAAGTTGTACAGCGAGCATTGTTTTGCAATATACCAGATGGCACCACACTTTCAGGTCAATGTGAATCGGCGGAGCGTCGTTTTTACTAACCCAGAGAGGCGAGCCGTGCGTTCGCTTGTCATTTGCAGTCCTTTCAGCACAATAAAGGAATAAATATACCGTTTTATGTTTATATATTGAATGTCAAATGAATAGAATACAATAGGCCTGAGGAAATAGTATGGGAACGTTCATGGCTTGCTTTAAAACGTTTTGAATGAGTAATGTGATGTTCGTCATTCGAGATTAAATTTTAAGCTAATGGTAAGACATGAGTCGACTGTTATCAAAACTGTCATGTCAGATATTCATGACGTCATAATGCAAATTAATTTCCGTGACAATTATCTATACTAATTCCCGCAATTTCAACCGCTGTCCTTTTACAAATTGTATTCAAAATCTATGGATTTTGAATTCGGAATTTTATATGTTAAAGTCTATCTATGGAAAGAAGTTAACATTTTAAAAGTTCCAGAAGGCATCGCATCTGTGAACAAAGTTTTAAAGACAGTAAAAAATATACGGTTTGTCTTCAAAGTGAGTTTGATGTAGGTTTTATTCCAATATTACGACTCCTATCTTGCTTTTATTTATGTACCATTTAATTACTTTGGGCGGATAAAGACAGTTATTAAACCTCAGAATGTAATTCTTTAGTGGAATAAAACCTAAGACTTATTCGTCAATGTTTAGTTAAGAGCATATGAAGCTAGTAATAAGACTACTTACTTCAGACAGAAGTTGAGTACTCGAGATAAACGTTCAGGCTGTGTCATGAGAGCACCGCCATTTTATAAAATGGGCCGTGACGCTCTCAGACTTTGCAGGAGTTAGGAATGAAGACATCGTCGCGTCGTTGTAAACTTATTTAAGTAACATTGTACATAAAGGGCTATGATTTATATATATATATATATTATAGACGTTGGTGGAAGGAGGGTGGTGTAATTAGGTTGCTTCCGCGCAGATTGATATTGTAATTGACTGGGCAAGTGATAGGTCTTTAAGTTAGTTGAACGGTAGAGGTGTGTGGTGTGGTCCATTTTAGTGGCGCTACATGTGAATAATTTTAAATATGCTCTGCTTTAACAGATTTTCGACTAGATAAAAGCATTGATGTCAAAATTGAGAAATTTGATTAACCAAAATCTGAACGATAAAAAAGCTTTTTGTTACAAACAATTGTGCACATGACTCTCTAAAATGCTTTTATATTCCAAACGAATTTCCCTAGAAAAAAACTGGGTCAACCATCCAGCCTATACGTTTTAAAACCTACTGCAGTTTACAAAGCTCGTTTCACTAGTAGTTACGTTAAAAGCTACAGAATACTCTGGCTAAACGCATCTGCATTGTTCCATCACACTCGTCCCGGGAATCAATTCCGGAGCACACGGAGTTCGGCCTTCCCCGAATGACAGCGACACGAATGCGGTCGCTGTAAATGTTCACGTTTGGCGGGAAATGTGAAAAGCGCGGGACCAACCGGCAGCTGATGTCATGCCGCCATTTTGCTTCCTGTGCGGTTTGGCCCGCGAATATTTTTGACGCGCACGTTTAAATGGAACGTGAAACTGCGTGTTATTGAGTTAATTTATTTGTATGGAATTGTGCCTTTAACTGGTCCTCTGAATTGTATGCTCGGAATATAAAAAGTTCCACTTTTATTCGATCGAAACTAATTTGTTAACTGAGTCTTCGAGCTATGGTTTTACTTTCTTTTAGCGGGTTCCTGGAATTGTGAGACGTAATTATCACGAACCACATAAATAACTAAGGGAATATTAAAAAATATTTAGGAGAAAATAAATCTTTATTTTTAGTTTAAGTATTTCTGGACTCGGTACTACGATGACATATGTAGCATAATTCACGGTTTGATACCTACGTGTGTAGGTAGTTGAAGCTGACCCTTAAGTTCAGTGGGGCTTAATGCAAGGAAGGTGGAACATGTGAGGAAGTAGGTACTCGGACGGCAATCCATCACTCCGCACTCCGCGCCAAATCTCCGCCTTATTCCCGAATTACTTGCGGAAATGTGATTGAAACAAAGAAAGAAAAATAGGTTTATTTTTCACGGAAACGCGTGATTATAAAAAGATAATTAACTCGAGTAATACATTAACGCAAAAATAAAACAAAATAGATCTACATAATAACGTGCACGAAAATGAAATAGTCGGCAGCTGCTGGCACGTCATGACTGTGACAAGAAGGATTCCACTCAGCATGATGCTGTGCTATGGGGGACTCATAGCACAGCGCTGGTTTTCAGTGGTCAACCGACTGCAGAACGAATAACTGGTAAGCTTGAGTAAATACCTAAACGGGTGGGTATTTATCATTTATCAAAAGAAAAATGTCTGTAAATTTTGTTCAAGTAGCACTCCTACCGAGATACCTTAGATATATGTTATTATATGTCTAGGTTTAGATAGCAATTTCATAAAAATGACACACATTCATGATACGTAAGTACCTAAGTGAACTAAGGTAGCTCTACCTACTTCGTTTTCTCTTAAATGCATAGAGATAAGCAGACCCTTGTAATATAAACTCTTTAATTGTGGTACCTATAACCTACCCCACACTAATTCGAATACCACTACCTGCTATGTAAATAACAGTGACAGGAAGTTATTATATACATGATCCACATAGACTAAGTGGGAAAAATACGTATTTATTGAAGCCCACTCAAAAACTACCTAAGTAAAGTTAATAATTTACATGGAACTACCACGCAAGCTTCTTCTACCAAACAAAAAAGAATTTCCAAAATCGGTCCACAATTGACGAAAATATCGATTAAGATTTTCATCCCCCCATCTCGGAAAGAGTATTTTTGCTCTTCGATATCTGAGTGCAAAAGCCGTTTCTATCCGCTAGAGGAAAATTGAATTTAGAACATCGTGTGCACTAAGTTTCTGAATTCAAAACATCATTAAACCTATTTACTTCACCCTCCATGGTGCCGAATTTATCATACAACCTTTTTTAATTTGTTAAAAACTCAGACTTGGAACCTTCTTGGTGTACTTTTTTTTTAATTTGCTTTGCGCGCGCCATTTTCTTTCACGTCATATTGTTAAAACCTTAGGGTCGCCGCACACGGGCTTCACGACACAGCCACAAACGCCGCCACGAGAAGCTAGTTTAACGTATAGTACTCGTATCAGTAGCGTGTGGCGGCTACCGGCGTCAACCGTGTGCTGCGAGTCCATATAAAATGTATGAAAACTACAGGAAATATGCCGGTGGCGTCGTTTTGTGGTTGTGGCCGGTGGCCCGTGTGCGGGGACCCTTAGGTTAAAAACAAGAAACTTGAAAACAAGTGAAGTTTATTTGACGCCAACAGAATTGACTGAAACTGTTAATAGTGCGCAAATGAGCTTTCTCCCTCAACAATCACGCGAATAGTATTTGAAACAGTACGATATGTTTAACACGTGGCGACTAGCTAAAGTTCTTCAGATTTTTTCTACAATATCGCAACGGAAAGTGTGTTAGACAGCCTATGGGTGCTCATAAAATTGGCAGTATCTCACCAGAAATAACAACATTTCTTAAAAAAAAAATATTTCACATAAACCTACGGGCACTTATGAAACGTCACGGTTCCAATACCCTCCTTAAAATTCCAGAGCCCCTGTTGTACACGGGTCATTGTTTCCGAAGAACTTCAGCATCACTTTTGGCCGGTTCAGGAGTTGATCTCCTGTCCCTTAAGCACCATGGAGGCTGGAAGTCCATTGCGGTTGTAGAGGGATACATAGAGGATTCCATCCAAAATAAGTTTAAAACATGTAAAGGCATCGTAGGAGCCATTACACTGAAAGAGCCTCAGTCCGATCCTTGGACTGGGTCTTCTACATCAAAAATGAGCCGTTACGAAACAACTAACCATCGCCCTCCCTCGCCAACATTTACGCCAAGGGAATCCGATGAATCGGTACAACTATTAAGTATGAAAGATAATTTTCCGAAAAACGGTACACAAGTCACTAACACCAACATTACAGTACCTAACAAAAATATTACACTCAACTTAAGTAACTGTAGCAACGTTACTTTCAATTTTTCCTAATTATACCTAAGTATTATTTGTTATAATTTAAAGATCATTCTATACTTATCTATCATAATGTAAGAGTTAATACTAGTCACAATATTAGTCATTTCCTCGCTGAGGTGGGATGAAAAGTTACGTGTTGCACTCGAGTGCAAAGATTTTTCACCTCGTGCTCTTTTGATTCCCTCGCTAACGCTCAGGATTCTAATCCTTCGCTTGCTCGGTCATCAAAATTGAGCTCGCGGTTAAAAAGCAACTTTGCACTCTTTTATAACAAATAACTATTATACAGATTACAGTCGAACATAGAACCTTCTCCTCTTTTCAAGTCGATAAAAAAAGAATTACCTACAGCATACGTTTAGTCTAGTTTCTTTTTCTTTTTTTTTTCTTTTTGGCTTCGCACGGTTAGTGCATTTAGCCAGTGTCATGTAAAATTAGGTAACAAGTACAAAGTTATTTAAATAATTATGAAATGAACTCCACTCAATGCATGATAAAGATGATTGATGATATCCCGCCCCACTCCCCTTGAGTTTAAGTAAAGACGCGGCACTTTACTGAAACCTCGCGCGGACTTCTTGAGAGAACTTAAAGTGATGTTGCACTGTTTTGTTTCATTTGCCTACATTAATGCAGGTTCACGAACACTTAATGGTTAATAATCCACCACTATTACACATTAATATTCGGCTTAACACATATTTTAGAAAATAAAACAAAACTGCTAACATGACGCCTCACTTTCCCGCCAAGAAGTCAGTCTAGTTTCATTACTTATTATGTTCAGCATAAAACAAAACAAAATCAAAAACAGATTTATTCAAAAAGTTTGGAATCCACTGCTACCAAATAGGTACAGATAGATTTGTTCAAATCGTATTTGTGTTAAGTGGTTTATTTAACAACTAATTGGTATCGTCGGATTAGCCGAAGCGTTAGTCCGTAAAGCTCTTTCCATCGGATAACTATTGTTACGTTCAATTCATTTCATTTCGTTCAAAACTGTTGAGTGACTGCCAGTACAGATTGTGTCGTCGCTCAGTTTCCTATTTATTTTCAGTAGGTTCTGTAAATTGGGGCAATTTGGTACCAACTGGGCTAATTGGGATTCAGTGAGAAAATTCTTTTGATATTTCTTGCAGTGTTGTTCTTATAAGAACAACGTTGTTATGAGGATTGTTATCTTCATGTTTCGTGTGTTATTCTATAGTTGGCAATTATTTTAATGATGTAATTTAAGTCTTAAAGTAGCGTAGGTACGTTCTATACATTTTTATTAATTTTAACTTCTTTACAGGGTCCATCGAAAAACAGCCAGCAAGATGTCCGTTCAAGATCCGAGTGTAGGTAAATTCAAGATTAAAAAACCCGGCCAAGTGCGTGTCGGACCACGCACAATGAAGGGTTCCCTAGTTGGGTTAAATTTATCACAAAAACAAACTTATCATTGTAGTTGAATCGATACACGTCATGGTAGGCTTCACAAGTTAACAAGTAATAGTCGACCAACTTACATTTGCAGTTGGAGAATCGACCGTGACGTATAGGTATCGATGTCTGGGAGAACATGTTTTTCAACTACAATGTTAAGTTTGTTATTGGGATAAATTCCTCCCAACTACGGAGCCCTTCATTGTGCGTGGTCCGACACGCACTTGACCGGTTTTATTTAAGTTCACTTTAAATTTTCTATTTATATTCACTCTGCTCCAGTGTAAACATAGTGTACCTAGGTAGCATAGGGGTTATTCTGAAGAGCATAAATAAATCAACAAATCAGTGAAACTATCTGATATCGACCATTTCTATTTGCCACGTATGTTAGTTTTATGCCAATGTTTGCTGAATGAATTTTCACTTTGCAAATGTCGTTACTATTCACTTATTTAGGTCGCGTTTGTTGTCAGGTGTTGTGTGTACAATATTTTAGCCCCATTAGGTTCTACTAAAAGTCAATATTTTGCAGCCGTTCTATTCTGTAAAATCTCACCGTGAAAACTTAGGTGAAGTAAGCTGTCATTCTTGACAGGTCACTTCACCACACAACAACAAATCAGAAACTAAGTATTCTGGCCTAAAGCAATTTGCAGGTACGCAATCAGCAATACAACTAACTCTCTTCGTAGAATCCAATTGAGAGACTATTTCATGAAATAGTCATTCAATAGGATTCTACGAAGAGAGTTAGTTGTATTGCTGATTCTAATGATAATAATTCTGTAAAGGCATATTTGTTACGTCCGCGAATCATAATTAGATCAATTATACACCTAACAAGGACCTGCAAATTGCAAAAAACTTAAGAAAATTTGAATTTCGTGGGCTACCTTAGCGCATCCCCCTTAAGTAGGTACCCGGTTATATTATAATATCTCACTGTGAAAACTTAGGTAAAGTGAGCTGTCATACTTGACAGCTCCCTGAGATATTACAATAAAACCGGGTACCTACTTACGGTGCGTTTCGAGTTGCACTGTAATGGATTTGAGCGCGCTTACATCCGTACCGAATTAACCTGAGCGCGAAAACGATATCACGCGTATCGTCAAAGATGACGTCATGAAATGCGCCACCTTGGGATAACGGTGACAATGCCCTAAATTAATATCACCGTGAGCGCTGTCAAAACATGACAGTTGTTTTGTTTTGAGTCGCATCGTATCTAATCAGCGTGGCATTTTTTTTCACAACTTGTTAGTCGCGGTCGTTACCACTGGGCCATCACTGCTCTCATTCTTGACAGCTCTCTGAGATATTACAATAAAACCGGGTACCCACTTAAAGAATACGGAGTTTCTGATTTAACTTGAAGTTTACCAGTCCTTAGAGAAAACGATGTTCTCATTATATCAAATCTGCATAACAACTTAACTTGTTCACACTCTTAATCTTATTAGGTACTCCAGCCAAGACTAAGATATTACGAAGCTAATATTATAGCCGGCTTAATGGGTGATAAAATTAGCCATATTCACTTAGTAGAACGTTTAACACACAGCATTACAGTAACTTACATTGTTTTACTAAGTTATTTCAGACATTAGCTGTTTGGGGATGCGGATGAATTTTGAGTTTGAGTTTGCGATTTTCCGACGTGTACCGCATTGCTAAATAAAAAGTAAATGATTAGGTAAACTTGGTTGGAGTTAGTACTTTGCTTGAAATATAACGGGTTCTGTATCATTTTTTTGTTCTGTATCATACATTGGAACCTTCAGGTTACGAAGATGTTACGGTCAAAGTTTTTACTTTTTTTTTTCACGAAGTCAAGTTTTAAATGTTATAACTTAACTTTAAATATGCCTCCCTCCCCCCACAACTCCCGTGGAATGCATCCATATGCAGAATTTTTGCGTGCGTTACATGGCGCACTGCCGTAAACAATAAATTCTTCACAACACCAAAAATAAAAGTAGTTTCCTCAATATTTTTTTCTAAATGCTCAGATAAATGGTACTTAGTTTGATAAGCAGAATGCGTAGATAACGGCTATGTGACGGGTCTTTTTACGCCTTGTACGTTAACACAAGGGCGTGGGGATTGGCACAAGCAAAGAGAGGCCTATATGCCCAAAAATGGGTGACGTCACGCTGGGAATTTTGATCATGATGAGAATCATCATCATCTGCCCCGCCTTTATCCAGCTACGTTAGAATCTGCTTCCAGTCTAACCGGACGCAACTGAATACCGGTATTTTACATGGACGGACTGCCTATCTGAACTCCACAGCCCAGTTACTGGATAACACGATACCCCTTGGTAAGTCTGGTTGTCAGACTTTCGGGCGTCTGACGAGCCATAACGACTGTCAAAGATCCACGAATAACAGCCGGTATCAACGTCTTTACGTGCTTTCCGAGGCACGGAGGAGTCTCTGTATGATGATGATGTATAGGTATCATCACCGTGTCAGAATAATATTCTATTCGGAGGTTCTCAATTCCAAGCCCTACCTACCTCCTACCTTCCTACATGTTTTAGTTTATTGATGGGGCCCACGTAACCATTTGGTGTCAGAAACGTTGTTCCCTACACTAGGACTTTAAATTAGCTGCACTAAAATGACAGTTCACAGCGACATTTCGCGACAAAGTCAAATAAAATAAAAAATAAACAATAATTTAGAACATTTTATCGTAATGACAGTAAGAAGTGTCATTTTATTGCAGCTAGTTAAAAGTCCGACTAAAATAGTCAAAAACATGAAATAGTAGTATCTGTAGTAAATCGAACCAAAGACAAAAACGTAACATAAAATGTAGGTATCCAGGAACGCGAAGATAAAAATCGATTTTCGTCAAGGCAAAGACGGAATGCTAGCGACGTATCTTAATAAGGATTCTTTCAAGTTTTTCATCAAGCGACCTTATCGGTGGGGGTTCTCCTAATTACCCACTTGGCTTTTTTGTCGTATTTTCTGTTGTAGATCGCGGCCTGCGACAGCCTGATAGGGAGGGAAACTTATCGGATATTGTGAAATGGCGGGAAAATATTCTTGGTTCACAGACTAAAATATTGATTTGTTAATTTTATTGAAATAATGTTCTAGTTTTGTAAGTATTTTTTTTTATGGCAAAGAAACATAAAATGAACGAAAAATAGTGTGCGGAAATTTCGTAAAACTTGTTCCAGGAAATACGTGTTTTTGAGTAAGCCTTACAAGTTTGTGAAATTCCATTAGGTACATGTGCAAGGTTTCTATCGAGATGTTTTTCTTATTTTTACAATTTATAAGAACGGCCAAAGTTCAGATAAAATGTGTGCAAAAAAACAGATTTTTGGAGGCTTATACTGAATTTGTTTCTCCAAATTTATATTTTTTATTTCGGTAGAAACCTAGATAAAGTGCACAAGATACCTATTAGTTAAAAACAATCAAAGAAAGATGTGTTACAACGCCATAATCACGTACGAGCGTTTGCATGAAAAGTATGACGGGTTGGCCGCCCTTAAGGTTGATTCTAATGTTGTTGGGAAAATCTTGAGAATATCAATTTACAGTACTTTCATTGTTTGGCCCTGTACACAAAGCTACACATCAAGCTATACCTTTCCAGTATACCCTGACCTCTCATTGTACGGAAATCCTATATAATGCGGGCACAGCTTATACTGGAAAAGTATAGCTTGATGTGTAGCTGTCTGTACCTGTTAAGCATGGTGTTATGAAAACATTAAGACCATATAAGTTGGGATAACAAGTGACTACTACAATTTAATAAGCATTAATTTTCAATTCATCACACAGTTTATTGTATATTTTGACTCTTGCCTCGCAGGTCTAGTGGTTGGAAGCGACACTGCCGAGCATGTGTTCCTGTGTTCGATTTCCGGGTCGGCAAAGTGTTATTATTGGGTCTTTTCCATCTGGAATTTCTCAGTACACGGGACGTAGACATAACCGGCGAAATGTGGGTGTACTATTTTCAGGGGAAAACCGGTACGAATTTGGGTTCCGGTTCTTCATTTCGGTTCTTAAAAAGGTTCTTCTTTTCGGTACGGTTCCGGTTTGGCTCTGGTTCCAAAATACCGGTTCCAAATAATGTTTCCAATATACCGGTTATGATAAGGTTGTTATTAGGTATGTGAAATGTGTGTTCGTAAAATCGTTTTAAAATAAAAATTCTTCTTTTGGAGATATCCTACTCCACTACAATTTTTTTTTTAAATTCAGTCAGATGGAACATTGTGGCCGTCGTGTGGTGGGGCATAGGAAATAACTATTTTGTAATAAAGTTTTTTTTTAAAGTATATTCGCACTGATCATTTGTACGAATTTCTAAAGCTAATAAAGTATTTTACAAAAATAAAAAAGGCTTTTAAAAGAAAAGCATCAAATGTTACAGAAATACCTTAAGAACTTGGTAGGACATGCCCAAACACATTTGCCCACAGAGCTTGCGCTCACTCGTCTTGCGTTGAGCGGCATCATATGAACTCTTTCAGACCCGCTTTGAAGAAGAACCGGTAAAATAAAGGTTCTTAAAGGTTCCAATTTAGGTTCTTTTTCCGGTTCGGATTCTAGTAATGGAACCACTAAATACCGGTATTTTTCAACCTTTTCAATCCCTGCTATTGGCACACTACTCTGCCTAACCCTTTGGGGAATACAGACATGATGATGTGTTATGTTTATTGCATAAATAAAAAATAAAAATAAACCTTTGACAATAGCCGTGTTTATTCGTTAAAAATAGCAATAATTATTATCTTTTCTTTATACAGTAACACAATTTAACCGACACAATTTATTTTACAAAATAAATGGTTATCCACATATCACGCTCCATTTGTCGCGCGCGCTTGTTGCACATAAAGCACAACTTATCTATGGGAACATTTTATACTCTATTTCCACCGCGTTAACGGCACATCACTACGTTTGTTCTAAAATTGAAAATGTAAAATTGTTTTTCTTTATTCGGGTGGCTCTTTACAATGATAATAAAACTAATAAATAGTAATAGGGCTGGTTCTTGGCGGGAAAGTGAAGCGTCATGTTAGCAGTTTTGTTTTATTTTCTAAAATTTGTGTTTAGCCGAATATTAATGTGTAATAGTGGCGGATAATTAACCATTAAGTGTTCGTGATCCTGCATTAATGTAGGCAAATGAAACAAAACAGTGCAACATCACTTTAAGTTCTCTCAAGAAGTCCGCGCGAGGTTTCAGTAAAGTGCCGCGTCTTTACTTAAACCCAAGGGGGGGGCGGGATATCATCAATCATCTTTATCATGCATTGAGTGGAGTTCATTTCATAATTATTTAAATAACTTTGTACTTGTTACCTAATTTTACATGACACTGGCTAAATGCACAAACCGTGCGAAGCCAAAAAGAAAAAAAGAAAAAAAAGAAATAGTAATAGCATAACCTGGGTAAGTTAGGTAACTATTTTTGTTTTTTTTTTTGTTTCCGGGGTGGAAACTCCTCATGGATGTCCTCCGTCCTGGGGCGGGCGGAGGGGTCTGTCAGACTCTTACTGACTAAAAACAACCCCGGTGTTGCCTTCCGACACTTGCACCGGGGATGATAGGATCCGCCTCATGGGGTCTTGTATGATACGGAGTGGCGGACGTCCCCGAGTCTGCCGTCCCTGGACCCATTTAGGGGCTGGAAGAGGGCATCGTCTGCCCTCTGCTGACGCCCGGTGCGCCAGCTGTGGGCCGGGTAGCGGAAGAGATCTCCCGCTCCCTTTCCGCAGCCTCCTTCTGCGACACATCTGTTTCGCAGAAGGATACCACCGCGTCCCAGGACTCCTCGCTGCCGATTATCGACTCGACCACGGCCGGCAGCGACAGGTCGCTGCCTATTCCTGAGATGAGGGCACGGCGTGGCTCCTCCCTGGCGGCACACTCTCTCAACGTATGCCACGCCATATCCTCCCGGCAGTAGACGTAGTTGTAAGGGTAGGTTAGGTACCTACTGGTGTTATGGTGATAAAATGTAAATTAACCGACGTTACCTTAACCTTATGGGTCGGTAAATTCATTGCCCCGAAAAATAATAACTCTAACGCAGTTTTCCAACAAAATAATATGTTAAACTACCAATTAAGATGCAGCAGATTATGGCAATTAAATTAAATTATTAACAAGGATGTTGCCATTATTCCATGGCCAATCCTACATCAGACCGTCATTCTAAATTTAAAACAACCGCGCAAATGGCCACGGCCATTCTACCGTCAAAATAATGGCGGTCTGCATATATAAATGCATAGACGAGTTCGTGTAGTGGCAAAGTGTAGGCAATATTGGCAGAAGGGGGCTTCAAATGCAATTATGAAGCAGTGTGTTGTACCATCGCGCCCCAGGGACAATCGCGACGGTCCTTGTATGTCCTATACCTTTTCATTGTACATGAAACCTGTATGTAATAAAACCTTATGAAACACGTCATGCGATGTGTTCTAGCTTTGTGTGGTAAGTTTTATGAGTTTTAAATTTTGAATATTGGAATTTTGCTGTTCGATAACAAGGCGGAGTTTGAAAGGCTTGTAATTTAGGAGGGATCTATTGAATGCTTTAATTTCGGCCGTGTTTTATTACTTTTATATGATAAATGACGCTGAACTAAGTAAGAAAGTACACTGAAAATGTATTGGTGGCATAATAATTATTTAATAAAATAGTAACGATGTCAAAACTGAATATGAAAAGTTGAATATTTTTGAAAAAATATTTTTATATTTCTTTTTTTTTTCTTTTTGAAAAAAATAATTGTTACAAGGTGTGGGAACGATCGTTTGATGCCAAAAATATAGTATTTTAGAATTTTTTCCCGTATGTCTGGATTTATCTTGGGATTGGCACAAAAACGGCTAAACTGATTTGGAAGAAATTTGGCACACATATAGTTTATAACCTGGATTAACACATAGGGTACTTTTAATTTCGGTATTACGTTCCCGTAGGCTATTTTCCGACATCCACGCGGGCGAAGCCCAAAAGCTAGTATTTACTATAATTTTGCACTGGTTCTTTTAATTTATATGATGATGCAACAATCAATGCTACCTTACCACAGGCCTCTAACAAAGGTTGCGACGCGACACCGGTAGAACATTTTCCGTGAAGTTTTCATAGTAATTGTTCCACCAGAGACGTGTCGCGCGAACGCGACGTAAGTGTCGTAACTGTCTGCACGAGCCTTAAGAGGAGTATTAAGGCTCGTACAGACTAGTGCGTTATCGCGGACGCGACGCGACACTAGTACCACAATTTCTTTTTCGGTGCATGTCCCGCCCGCGATATCGCGCGAGTCTGTACGAGCCTTTACAAAAATGCGCGTACATGCATGATGTTCTCGTTGAAATTGAATACTATTCGTTGGTTCGTATAAATAATAATTACTTAGTGAAAATTGTTCTTTTCCTCTTCTAAAATAATAATAAAGTGATTTTTTAATTATTTGTTTACTTATTTAGCCATAATCGTCCTCCTGATGCATGTTTAGGCAGAAACTCATGGAGAGCGGATTTGAGAGCTTTAAGTTTCAGATTCTGTTGAATATAATCCATCAAAATATTTTTTCTCATTACAAATATCCTATACTTTTAAAAATTAGAATACATTTTTGTTTTATGCCTTTTATAATAAACAAAAAACCAGTGGACCTAATTAAAATTTCTATTGAAAAGGGTTGGAAACAAGTCTCAATATCTACGAAGTTCTACATCATTTTGAAGTAGTTTTTATACCAAAATAATCTTCAACATTTTCTTAAAAAATGTTTTTTTTTTTTTTTTAATAAAATAAAAGTACTATATTATATTTCACCGTGCGCAATGTGCGGTCAATATCGCATGAACGCTTGTCGAGGACGGACTTATGTCAATTAATTTCGCGCTCTTTATCGTATCGATACTATTGTTGTGTAAATATAATATAAATATAGTGTAAAAATATAAAAAAAAATATCTAAGTTAGCGCAGCGCCGAAATGTAAGAGGGCTCTTAATACGTTCTTGTTCCATCTCCAGCCATAAACAGAGACACGTTAAAAGCAAGATACCTTGACCTAATTAATGTGTGGTTAATATGGCCATGCGGAAAGGGTCACCATCTCGCTCAAACTTTGTTGGGCACACTGGCTCAGACTCACAGAGTACTTAAGTACCAGCGGCACTGATGTGGTTCGAGTTTGAGTTGACCTTGATTGCGTAACACACTTTCAATCATAATCTGAATGATAATGAAGGATATTCCTAATCCATTGCTTCATATGTTTGAAAAAATTGTCTACTCACCTACGTAAATAACGCAATTAATGTTGTCGAACTGTCAAAATTAAACCCATTGCTACTGTGTGTTACGCAATTATCCCGCTGTTGGTTAAAGGCGTAAGTAGCGGGTCATCTAATAATGCCCAAAGAATGCCATAGATTTGAAGGAGGTGTAGTTATTATGATCTAATAACGATTGACCTTGAATATGAATTTTAATGACTGCTTAGTCATTCAAATTAGTATAGTGCTGACATCAGATAATATTAATTAATGGGCCGATAATTTAGAGTGCCGTCGAGGCATCGAGACGCTTAAGAAAATGAGCTTTAAAGCAAGACTGTTACAATAAGTCGTAACGGAAAATCCTATTACTTTTGATTACTTACATAAGTAGGTCAACCACAACCAATGAACCGATTAAAAGATATTTAGTTTATTATGTAAATACCTCAAGGTGAAGTGAGCTGCCATTCCACCTGCCATCCTATTCTGTAAAAAATGTCACCTTAATAACTTAGGTGAAGTGAGCTTGAAGTGAAATGTCAAAGTGTACATCCCTAGTGTTAAGAAAATGGAATGACAGCTCACTTCACCAAAGTTAACACCGTGAAATTTTTACAAAATAGCACTACTGCGTCCTTTCAATCTAATTATATTCAATTAAATTAAATTTGTGTTCTTTTAATTAAACTTAATTAAGCGTAATTTAATTTGTAGAACTATTTATATCATTATATTATTACTAGGTATAGCAAATAATTACGTGACGGTTTAGTTAGATTGTTACTTATGGTTGTAGGAGGAAGGCGGCGTGTCTGTCACACAGTTAAGTAATACTAGCACAGACATCGTCGTTAACTCTATCTTTAAAATACTCAAAACTCTGTACATTGTTTTTGTTTAGGATAGATGAGTTGTACCCACATTTGTTAATAAAAAAATATTAATATTATTAATTCTGTAAAAATGTCACCGTGAAAGCTTAGGTGAAGTGAGCTTAAAGCGAAATGTCAATAGGGTCCATCCCTAATAACAAGTGGAATGACAGTTCACTTCACCAGAGTATTCACGGTGACATTTTTACAGAATAACACTACTGATGCAAGAGATTGTCACTATTACTATTGACAGGTCACATGTTCGTGAACGAGCGCTATCAGTTCGGACTGGTAATTTCTTAGCTGCCACGCGCGCCTGGCTTATTTTAATTCGGATTTATTTTAAAAGGGATTTGAAAAAAATAAAAATTGTTTTGAATTGTTTTCTTTTTGTTCGTTTCTATTTGCTGTACTAGAACGGGTTATTTTTTTATCGTGTTCTTTATTCGTGTTGTTTTTTATTGTGTATAAATTCAACACTAAAGATGTAACAATGCTTTTATAACATTATAATTTAAAAGAGTGTCGATAGAGTTTATTGTCCGTTCTTCTCCATATGTATCTACTATGCTTTGGAATGGGCAAACTAGCTTCATATTTCTAACTGACCGACTCCTTGATAATTCAAGTGTGACTGTAAATGGTTTAATTGAAATAAATGCTTTGAGTTGAGTTCACTTCACCTAGTTTTCACATTGACATTCAGAAAAGATCGCAAATATGTAAAAAAAATCTCTCACTGGCGTCAACAACTGTACTCTCCCGGGAACTAAACCCTAAGCCTCTATTTTCGCAGCTCTCTTAGCTAGCAGACAGTAACCAGACGGTTATTTCCCAGGGCGGCCATAAACACAATGGGAGTGTAACGCACCCGCCATGGTTCGAGCCATGTAGGGAATTGTTGTAACGTGCAGTGTGTTGGTGGATTTTATTGTAGTTTGGGCTTGAGTGAAAGATGGGATAGATATACACGTATAGAAAGGTAAGGGCATTATTCACAATTCCGATCCGACACTCGGTCGTTTTCAGTTCGATGTAGAAATCCATACTCAGTTAATTATGTATTCTATCTATACAAAAAAAAGGTAAATAAATAAAAAACTAAAACCCAACTGCGTAAAAATTGAATTAAAAAAAAGATGGAAACAAGATTTATATAATTAATACTTTATACAATCTCATGCAGTCGGAGGCAAAGGTCGTTATTGTTATGAAGATGCCTCCGACTGCATGAGATTGTATAAAGTAATAGGTATAAATGTTGTTTCCATCTTTTTTAAGTTCAATTTTTACTAAATAAAAGGGAAACGGGAGCGTGTAGCCGACGGGCATAGCATTCCGGCCTCTTGATGAAAGTACTTGTGTATTTTAATCACTTTTCACATTTTCTACTTCGTATCACTTCCGGATAACATTAGTTCATGACCCGAAAAAAAGAATGAATGACAACACGATTTGACAGTTGTCCCTAACCCCGATGTGTATTTACCCGTTAGAAAAATTGAATTGGTCACTTGTTTAGACGGATCAATTACATTCGGTCGGGCCCGTACGTATCTTCGCTGACGTGACGGACTTAGAGAGTAGACCCCCAGGGCGTACTATAGGCCGTTGTTTCTGGGCTGGCAACACACAGTGCACACACTTGTGAACGCAGACTGCACACACATTGTACACACATTTATTTTTATTTTAAAGGTATATTGGGGATTCACCCATCACCACAACACACTACTGGCAGTTTTTCTCTACGTGCCTGTGAACAATATAGAATTTATCCTTTTTACAAAAATATTTATTAACACAAGTTTTGTCACAGATTATTAAAATAAAAATATAATAAGCTAACCTTTTTTTATCCATGGGGCAATCGTATGGATACCCTCCGTCTGGGAAGAACGGAGGGTTATGTCGGACTCCTACCGACTAAAACCCCACTGTTCCTTCTACCATGAGTCGGGGGCCCGGAAGATACTTGTACATTCGCCGCACCCCCAACTGGTATCAGCCCGCCCTGCCTAGCGTACCCCATCACCGAGTGCGGCCGATCGCATGACCGCACGTCCTCGCATTATGGGGGATGCGCTAAAGTAGCCCGCGAAATTCAAATTTTCTTACGTTTTTGCAATTTGTAGGTCAGTAACAGGTTGTATGTTGATTTAAATGTGATTCGCGGACATAACAAATATGGCTTTACAGAATTCTTATAATTAGAATCAGCAATTGCCGATTGCAATTGCAAAAAACTTAACAAAATTTGTATTTCGCGGGCTACCTTAGCGCATCCCCCTTAAGGCACGCATATTATATAATACTGCGTGCCACCTCTTTGAGCCTGACTAAGTAAACTAATATTAACAAACTAAACTGTGAAACATCATCTTCGACAATATGACAAGGGCGAGCCTATTGTCCTCAACCGGGCATAAATCCAGACTACAGGCTGCTACTGAGAAATTCCTGATGGTAAAACCGTGCTGCAAGTACCTTCCTCCCGTAGTACCTATCTACAATACAAAACACTAAAATATACTTAAGTAGCTACCACTTAAAGTGGACTTCTCTGGCGATAGGACCGCTGGGATAGCTGAGCTGCAGAATTCCAATTAGTGCTAAAGTTCTAGAAACCACTTTAGACATAAATTGGTGAGCTAAAAGCGGATACTATGTAGTGGCGCGAGGTTTCACTTTCGGCGACTTTTACAACTTGCACACGAGCTGTCTAACGTAGTCTAACTAGTAAAGGCGCTTTCACATTGATAGAGTAAGCATTCTAGTGATTTTAGTACTACATTCTAATTTGGCTCATGTTATTTCAATACTCCACATCCTGGGGCCTTACTCCCGAAAACGATTCGAGTTTGATTTTGTTTTCGATTCGAACTCGTTTCTAATCTGAACTCGATTTAAAACCTTACTCCCGAACCAAATCGAATCGTAAACCAAGATCGACATAGGTTCGAGTATTATCAGCGTCGTTATGCCTGTCATTGTCTATATCCTATCATTCATGGATTACGTCATTGTCAAGTGTCTTATGTCTGTGGTTAGAATCTTTTATGTGGTTGAATTTATTTACTTCTCTATCACTTTCTCACGTAAAAAACGATACCCTAGTGCTTTATTTTAACTTAACAAATAAAACCCTATGAAAAAACATCAACCAATCTGCCTATTCTTTTTCCAACTATGTTGTGCTTGGCTTCTAGTCTAACCGGATGCAGCTGAATACCAGTATTTTACAAGGAGCGACTGCCTACTTGAGAGCAGTGGTGGCCCAGTGGTAACGACAGCGACTTACGAGTTGTAGGTCGTAGGTTCGAACCCTGACAGGTGCTTTACTTTGTATAAATTATTTCATCACCACTGCTCTCAAAACCGCGAAGGAAAACATCGTGAGGACACCGGTGGCATGTCCTAGAACCAAAAATTCGAAGACATGTCAAAATTACCAACCCGCACTGGGCCCGCGTGGTGGATTACGTTCTACTCCCTCTCACACAGAGGAGGCCTGTGCCCCAGCAGTGAGAACATTATAGGCCGATTATGTTGACTGCCTATCTGACCTCCTCAACCCAGTGACTGGGTAATACGATACCCCTTGGTAAGACTGGTTGTCAGACTTTCGGGCTTCTCGCCTTGCATTTAATGGAAATGTCACTTCGTCTGGTTAATTACTTCATGTATGGTGTTAAATCTTCTACCAACACATTAAACAACTCCTTCGAGAAACTATAACTTCTTCGAAATTCTTCCGAATCCATTTCTATAGCCCCGGGTATTATATCGATTCATATTTCTTTTCGCACGAAGATCCATACGATGTTAGAAAAAAATCTCACTCGATCTTCATAAAGTAGCTTCTTTGCTATCGAGTAATTTGACGTTTAGTTTTGATTCAACTACTCGATACATAACTGTCAGATGGCGTGTGGAGTACGAACTTTTCGATTCTAACGAATCTTTCGATCGAAATTAGTGTCGTTTTGAACCACCGCACGATCGTGTGCTAGTGTCGGTTTCAAGAGTATGGATCGTCATTTATTTCGAATCTAATTCGATTGATTCAGTACTCGATGCTGTCGGGAGTAAGGCCCCTGTACTAGGTAAATTTAACGTTTAACCAGCATGAACGTGCCTTTATGCAACTCTAATAAACAATTAAAATCTACCAATCACAGAAGAGATGGAGCGGCTTCTTGGCGGGAAAGTGAAGCGTCATGTTAGCAGTTTTGTTTTATTTTCTAAAATTTGTGTTTAGCCGAATATTAATGTGTAATAGTGGTGGATTATTATACATTAAGTGTTCGTGAACCTTTTTTTCTTTCTTTTATTTAGTGTAGGCAAATTAAACAAAACAGTGCAACATCACTTTAAGTTCTCTCAAGAAGTCCGCGCGAGATTTCAGTAAAGTCTTTACTGAAATTCAAGGGGAGCGGGGCGGGATATCATCTATCGTCTTTATCATGCATTGAATGGAGTTCATTTTATAATTTGTACTTGTTACCTGATTTTACATGACACTGGCTAAATGCACAAACCGTGCGAAGCCAAAAAGTAAAACAAAAACAAATACAGAAGATGTCATAGCCTAACAAAAGATATAAGTACACCAACATGGGCATGAGGTCATGACTGCATGAGCTATCGCTGCATAGCTCATGCTGACATGTGAGAGAAAATCATCTTTGGCCAGGGTGACATCATTTTGCCGTTTTCTGCTTATTAAGTCGAAAGCAAAGCCCGCGAAATTCAAATCATAATGTTTTTGCAATTTGCAGGTCAGTATCAGGTTGTATGTTGATCTAAATATGATTCGCGGCCGTATCAAGTATTTATTTATAGAAATAAAATCATAAAAATCATCAATATCAATACAACTCTCTAGGTTCATATTAACCTATTGAATGACTTTAACATGAAATCATGATAATGTGCGAAAATTTCATCAAACTTGTTCCAAGAAATACATGTTTTTGCGAAAGCCTTACAAGTTTGTGAAATAAATGTTTATCATTTAGATTTCCATTACATGTGCAAGGTTTTTAACACAGATGTTTTCTTTACTTTTACAATTTATGAGTACATTATGAACAGCCAAAGTTCAGGTGAAATTTGTGCAAAAAAACAGATGTTTACAGGCTTATACTGAATTCGTTTCTCCAATTTTTTATTTTTGCTTGCATAGAAACCTAGATAAAGTGCTGAAGATACCTATTAGTTCAAAAATGTCAAAGAAAGATGTGTTACAACGCCATAATCACGTACGAGCGTTTGTATGAAAAGTATGACGGGTGGGCCGCTCCTAAGGAGTTGTATGGCTGATTCTAATGATTATAATTCTGTAAAGCCATATTTGTTACGGTCGCGAGTCATAGTTTTATCAACATACAACCTGACACTGCCCTGCAAAAAACTTAAGCAAATTTAAATTTCGCGGGTAAGATTAGCACAACCCCATAAACAAAAAAAAATATAATCATAAAACACAGCTGTTTTCTTAAAACCAATACACTTACCACAGAGTGAGCACGGTAAAACGTCACTACTTCATAATGCGTCCGTCATATTGATTTTCTTCTTTTTTTTTGGTATGGCATCTCGCAGTTGACCTTGAGAGGCCGTGACTGCTTAACCGGTCTTTCCTGTGGCTGCCCCAAGGTGTGAGCTTAAAGCCTCCAGCCAGGAGCCCGTCATATTGAAGCGAATAAAGCAATATAAAGCGCTTTATGTGGCAAGTAGACGAATATTTGTCCCACTGCCGAGTGCCATATGCCAGTTATTGGCTGCAAAAGCTGTATGAAAGAGCTCACAGACGTACAAAACGTTTTCAAGTTATTTCAGCCTGAATTCGAAGGAAGTCCTAAGTCATATAATAAATGTGTTAATAAAAATATATCTGAATCTCTGGTCATGGATATCTGGAACGCGTACAGCCAAGAAGCAGGATTTAGGAGTTCGATGTATTTATGGATTTTATTCGTCCGTAACATATTTCTAACTTCTTGTTCTTGTTAAGCGTGTTTGGCCAAAAGTAAATTAAAAAAAAAATGTATTGGTTGCCCATTATAGCCAAATCGTTAAATTAGGTAGGTACTTCTCACGTACCTAACTACCTACCTACCTACTGAATAAATAGTGCATTAGGTAGGTACAGACGGCTACACATCAAGCTATACATTTCCAGTTTACGCTGGTCTTGCACTGTACGGAAATCCTATACAATGCGAGATCAATTTATACTGGAAATGTATAGCTTGATGTGTAGCCGTGTGTACAAGCTACTTCCCTCAATTAGTTTAACTTACTACTGGTCTATTCTTTATCTATATTAATAATATATTATCATTTATTTATTTATTCTTGGAATTCCCATGAGGCAGGATCTCAAGCTGTAACCTACATACTAAAATACCGAGGTCCCTACATTAGGTTCATGTGGAAAAACCGGCCAAGTGCGTGTCGGACCACGCACAATAAAGGGTTCCGTAGTTCGGTCCTTGTTAGGTAAAACTTTTTACAAAAAAAAAAACAATCGACAAAAAAACACTACAAAGTGAAAAATAACTTTAATTTCGGAAGTCGGTGTCTTTGGATCTGTATTTTAGTTTTTTGCCACCGACTTCCGAAATTAAAGTTATTTTTCACTTTGTAGTGTTTTTTTGGAAGTCGGTTGTTTTTTTTTTGTAAAAAGTTTTTTATTTTTCACTTTTTAGTGGGTCGGCTTGTAATTTATCTAATTAACAATAGCCTAATGTCAAATGCTCATCATGCACCTTTTACAAAATATTGCTTTTCCCGATGCAGGGGCGTTAATTGTGGAGGAGTTATTTGTATGACCTATATGTAGTTGTTCCGGGTCTGGCTGTTTGTGTATGTGAGTTTAAATGTTTGTAAATGCACCCACGATACAGGAGAAATTCCTAGTGTGCGGCAACGTTTTTTTTAAAAAAAGAAAAGAAAGAAAGAAAGAAAGTTCTGCTGGTAAGAACCAGGAGAACTGATGGCAACTTCACCATATGCATTTTGACGAGAATAAATTGCTTAGCAACCATATTAAAGTGCCTAATCGAATCGCAACGGTGAAATACTTATTATCAAGTAGTTCTGGTGGCCATCTGTGGTCTTCATCATCAGTTCCACTTCACCAAATAGTGCTTGTCGAGTGCAAATGCACGAGTTTCTATAAAAAATACTCAAATCGCTATAGGTATGCCTATAAATTTTGAGGATTTCCCTCGATTTACATGGGATCCCCTCATCAGATTCTGATTTGGTGGCAATGGGACCACCTCGGGAGCATACCCTTCCATACAAAAAAAGACTTTTCAAAATCCCTCCACAATTGACGGAGTAATCGGTGAAAATAAATAAAAAAAAAAGCAAACATACAGCCGAACATATAACCGCCTCCTTTTTGGAAGTCGGTTAAAAATGCACTTTGTGGGCAAAAATTGACAAAACATTTTTATGATCAAGTCTCATCGAAAAGAATAGGTAAGTAACAAAAAGCTCTGAAAGAAAATGCATTCTCATTTTAACATTGCCTACGGGCCTTCTCTTCATTATGAAGAAAATCCGATTAAATTCCATGAATCTATTTATTAGACAAGACAATGAATAGCCATTTTCATAAACAAAAACTTTATGAGAATAAAATAATTACGCCTACGTTGGTTCCCTTTGAAAATACTTAATTTTACTTATGTAATAATTATGTAGGTAGGTACCCTAATTAATACCTGTCTCATTATTAATTAGTCTGTAGGTACCTACATAATATTTTAAAATGTTCATGAGAAGTTAAGTACTTACATAATATTAATCATACAAGTTTTCATTATAGTTCTACGCGTTACTACGAACTGCTACGAGAAAATGCCACAGTCTACTAAATAATAGCTCGTTTCACGCAGTATCTCCACAGTTCACAGAGGCCGTTGACTACAATATCATCCATCCTTTTCTAACAGGCATCTATACTCTTCCGTAAATCGAAATCAAAGCTCGTCGGGATTGGAGCGCTGTGAAGTTGTAGCGGTCGCTGCACAAGAGTGAAGTGAAATGCAAATTGGTGTGCGTTCAAAAGATAGTGACAGTCAAATTTTGGAATCTTAACTGACACTTTCAAACAAATGAAATTAAGTAGAAAAGCACCGATTGCATGAAATATAAGGTGAATTTTGAATAAAAATAAGATAAATTGTTACTTAACATGTCTATTAAATCAACGAGTAAAAACTACAAAATACTTTTTCAGCTAAATTCCGACCAAAATCGTTGACACTTCACTAGCGTTTTGAACAAGCCAGCTGAAAAAATTTACGCTCTCGTATGTGCGGAACGTACCTGCATATGGCGGACGCTCAGTTTGTGTTTATGTCAATAAGAAACTGATTTTTAACATTTGCGCGGGTGTGGATTATACAATTTACTAATAATAATGTGCTAGTGGAACCTGTGTATTGTGTGTTTTTTTGTGATAATGGTTTTCGTGGTTGAACATTTGGATAACTTGCTATCTTCGTTGTACTTATAAGGGTATGTATTTATTTTATGTTTCTTTCTATATTTGAGGATTTATTGAGATTTACGAGGATTTGTGAATGTGGTTCACCCGTGAATGTTGTGATTTTTTATGAGGACAAACGAATTGTTTATGCCGTAGATGTTTGCAATTGATGTCTACGCTCAATTGATTCGTCTCTCATAGGTTATCGCCAGATGATAACTTTTGGCGAATTATTACGAAGCTCCTTCGAAGTAAAGTGCAATAACATTGCGTATAAACACTACATTGATAAACAATGCTTGTATACGTTGTGATAAAGAGTTAAATTGTTATTCGATAGAAATATTTCCACAGATTCACGTAAGTACCGAAGTAAAAGTAAATTAACGACGAACTTGCACTGCAACTGCATTTCTAAAATTTACATGAGCATAAAAAAAATAAAAAATGCAAAATGTGCAAACACTTGTTAGCAAAAACTAATGTTTTCAAATCAACTTTACATGTGTTACAGAGTTGTAGAGACTGATCAGTGTGGTTATTAGCAAATGAACAAAATATTAGGTCATATTTTATTAGTTTTCATTCATTTCTCAAAATTAACAAAACCAGATCAAAACATTTGAAAATCGTACAGTAGCAAAGTTTATACCATAAAGTTTTTATTCAATCACCTAAACTTCAGTTGTGGAACATTGGACAGAAAAAAAATAAACATAGATTTTTATTTATGAAACAGCATGTCAGTCTTCCATGGAAGGCACATTGTGTTTATAATTTGGACACACATGTTTTGATAACTTTATCCCATGAATCATGAGACATCTGCCTCTGTGATTTTATGTCCCACATTTTAATTCACAAGTACATAAGTGATGACTACATTATTTTATTTATAATTAGAACTTGAATGTTTTTCTAATGTGCTAGTTTATTTGGAATGCCTGTCTTGGCTGATTATAGAATATCTAGGCCAAATTAACGGGTTAAATTAGTTACAATGGAGAAGTTTATTATTAAAAAGACACTAAACGATACAGTGAGAACAGCTTTGGTAGATTTTCATTGAAAAAGTAAATTAATAGTGAAACTAACACACATTATTTATAACTAAACCGTAAACAAGGTATCCCACAAAAAGGTTTTAATATTTTTTGCTGCGCTTTATCTAGAATAATTCCTGTCCTGGTAGCCTGAATTTGTAATTAACATGCAAGTAAATGAAGCAATTAAGAACATGATACTTACAATGCATGATCATAAAAGTAGGTAATATGTTTTACAGTTTCTTAACATGCTTAGTAGTTACAAAAACAAAACATTTGCAGAATAAATCACTGCTCATAAAAGATTATGTGGTTATTTATCAATGCAATTTATAAATTAATCATGGATAATGCTATCGGTTAAACATCAAATGATTTGCCTTTATCACTACTGTTGCGGTTCAGCAATAATCTGTTTTAATTTTTCCTGTAACCGCCAATGGTAGCTTTGATTCCCGAGCTTATCAACCAATTAATACAAAGTTATTGTATATGAAACTATGTATATACCTGCTCACGTAACATGGTAACTATCTATGTTCTATGTTCTATGTTAGAGGGTTTGGTTTCCGCACTTAGTCCTTCATGTGGACCATTGTGCGTGGGCCATGGCGGCCGTCATTGGTTTATTCCAACCAGCCCACCTCCCTCCAGAAGCTAATTAGATCCTCTGGTCTGCGTAGAATATCTGTGAAAGAGCTGCGTGACCCGAGGGTTTCTGTTCTGATCTGGCTGACGCCTGTGCAGTCAATGAACATGTGCAACGGTTTCATCAGCCTCCATGCAAGCCCTGCACAAAGGGCTGTCCGTTATGCCTATATTGTGGAAGTGTTTGTTTAGTGTATGTGTACGCATGGTAACTATACATGAACTTTATTTTGAGACCAATTTTATTGATTTTTGACGGCTTAGTAGTCCAGTAGGTGTTTAGTCCCTATTATATTGGCAGTTATATTCAACCCACTGCAGTGTAAGCCTGTTCCCTTTTGTGCCATGCTAACCTGGTAGGTAAATCCTACTTGTATCATTTAATGTCTAGAAAACATTTCAAATAAACATTGTTCTTAGTTATTATATAACTTTTTCACATTCTAACTAATAATATAAATGAAAGTAAGTTTGTTACGTTTTCACGCTAGAACGGGTGAACGGATTTGGATGAAATTCGGCACATGGGTAGACCATGACCTAGGTTAGGATATGGACACTTTTTATCCCGATATTCTCATGGGCTCGAGACTTATGTGGGTGAAAACAAGGGGCGCAGATAGTAAAATAATAAGTTTGAGTTAATTTGCTTATTAGTCTGCAAGGCTAAATTGTAATCAATTATTAACACCGGATAAAAAATAAAATAAACACCAATCATACTGTACAAATGCCCCAATATTTCAATTATTGCCGACTAGATAATTCTGTTGACATGATTTCCTGATCAATTGATTGAGAAGTAGACTGTGATTTGACCTGGCTTTGCATTGAATTTAATGGAGAGTGATAGCTGCTCTGTATTCTAAAATATTGTTATCATGACATACAAATCAAACAAAGACAAACAAACAAACAGAGACAACAGTCAAACATAGATAACGAAGTATAGCATTTATTTTATTTTTTTTATCTCATTATGCTGCACCGGTTGACGTCATCACGTCAACGCCGGCTGTCGCTGAAAACCAGCGCTGGGGCTCTGTCTCGCATAGGGTCGCAGCATTATGCTGAGCGATGGCCGTTTTGCGTGAATGTGACGCATATTTTCCCTCAACTTGTTCTTTTATGTTTGTGTTTTTATTTCTTTGCGTTATGTTTACCGCAAATAAACGTATTTTCTTTCTTTTTCTTTCTTCTTTCAAATATTGCATCTGGATAGTTAGCAATATTTTACTAAAAGTAGGTACTTACGTAATGTATTTATTTGGTATACCAACAGCAGTTTATACAAAAAATAAAATAACGGAACGATAACACAAACTCAAACTCATTTATTTCAAATAAACCAATTACAGGCACTTTTGAATTGTCAAGGGGTCTGTCAGTTTATTTCAGAACCTTGTAAGGCTTACTCAAAAACACGTATTTCCTGGAACAAGTTTTATGAAATTTCCGCACACTATTTTTCGTTCAATGTTATCGCGTTCTCACTCGCTTGTTAGTAGTTCTCACTTGCGCTGTATGAAACAACAAGTTTTTCGACCATGCTCGCGTTGACGATAGACGGACCGGGACGGGCCCTCTTAAGAGTCATTGCTTTCTATGGCATGAATCAAAAGATACAAGCACCAAGCATCTTATCATTTCTACTACAACAAAGCCCTGTCTTCATAGATTCATGCTATGAAGTCCTGCATGTTAATCCAAGTTATGGCAAGCTTTCATATTTTACGCGAAGCACATGCACATGGTCCCATAGAAACACGTGTATTAATCGATCAACATTAAAGCAAGTTACGATAATAAAACAAATTAGTCTGAAGCGAAAGCTCTAAAAGAGCATAGATTGCCTGCTTTTCAACTAGGGATCCCTATAACTCGAAGTATTTAGTTTGTGGACGTTTTACGGAATGTATACATTAATAACAGCCGCACGGATCGACGGAAGGTTAAGCTACGCTTGCCGCAATCGGTTCGTGGATGGGTGACCATCTATTTAATAACGAGACACCCTCCGTGCCGTGGAAAACACGTTGAGCTGTTGGTCCTGGCTGTCAATCGTAGATCTTTGACAGTCGTTACGGGTATTCAGAAGCCCAAAAGTCTGACAACCAGTCTTACCAAGTGGTAGGTAACTTATCGTGTTACCAAGTAACTGGGTTGTGGAGGCTCCATCCGGGTAGACTGGAAGCTGACCCCAACATAGTCGGGAAAAGGCTAGGCAGATTGATTGTTTTACGGAATGAAGGTATGGTCCGTTACGGGAGCGTTGTCAAAACGACATCCTTATAAGTTTCATATTCATTCGGTTCTAATAACAATATCGGTCACACAGACCCTTCCTAGTCCTCACGATCACGATGAGATTTATCTTATCTTCTTCGTAATCAAATCAGTCGGTGTTGTTGGCCTCATCTCGAGTTATCATGTTTGCACATACCGGAGTATGTACTATACGGACTATGGAGTAATATCGCTTATCTAACCTTGAGCGTACATTGATCTATGTAATTGTACTAGAATTTGTAAGTACGCGACTTCGTTAAACCAAATTCGCCAAAAGCTCATTTACCTAAATATATAAGTAATCCGTTTATCCTCTACGCCTCACCACCAATTCGAGTCCAGTCCGTTTCATACCATAAAAAAAAAAACTTTGGCGAGGATAAGAAATCTAAGTATTTAATTTTCTACTCTTTTTAAAGTTACCACGGACTTATCTTTTTAAAATATGCATTACCATATTTGCTAGGTATCTACTCTATGTGGCAGTGCTTGTCCACTGTTCGAAACGTAAAATTAGTAATTGGGTTCCGTGGGCACCCTTTGGGTAAGGAACCATAAAAACTGACCGTTAGAACTCTGTGCTAAATCTATGCGAACTTACTTAACAGGTCTAATTAGAATCGATTTTTCTACTTACACCCCTTAGACCGTGTTTTCTCGTATTGTGATCGGACTCGGTGGACAAGCGCTCAAATGCTTCTATTAGGTAATGTGGAGCTATTTGAATGTTACACGAGAACCGATACCCTTGAATTACTGCCAAGAACGCCGTCATTTCTCTTTCCATGGGTTTTATAAAATAATCTGTGGGTTTATGTTTCATGAGTTTCATTATAATATTAGGTGTGGCTGCATCCTCATTTGCGACCTGTTTATCCTAACCCATTTCAGAGGGCATGAAAATATCAAATCTATTCACCGATGATCTTGCAAATCCTGCTACTGTCAGTAAACTCTGGAACATTCTCCAACAATGCAATTGTTTCTCCGAATTTTTGAAGCTGGGGTGTGCTCAATTATAGGTGGAATCGGAATTGTGCCCGGTATTAGGGGACGGGCTCGCCCCCTGTCACATCATTATCACCTTAGCGCGCCCCCTATAACATTAGACCTAATACTGTCACCGTAGAGGTGTTGACTCTGTCATCGGTAATCCTCTATTGAACTCTTTCGCCTATGAAACTGTTCACGGGTATTATCATTAGGACTAACCTCGACTAGTGACATTTGACCAAGTGACTGATATGGACATTGAAATCGAATGTCTATTCAATCATGCATGGCTTATTGCTTGCACTAACGGCATGACAGAACGTTCAGGACTGAACATAATTTGTAATTACATTTGTTTACCGCTATTAGACGATTAAACGCCCATAACACTTCCATTAACTACTAAAATACTTACAATATTCTACATCTTAACTTTGACATAGTTTTATTATCTTAAATTCCCAAAAGAAACAACACGCATATATATTGATATGATATTAATCATCACTTTATCTACAGACATTATCCACGACAGTCCGGTTACACAAGCCAAAAACCTTGTTCTTGCCCGGAAACCACACATACCAATAAAACCCACCCTGAGTAATACGAATTAGGGCTTCCAATCCCGCAGCCTGTATTCAATCTCGGTAGTTGCGGGACTAGGAATTTTTAATCCCGCGGGATCCTGGTATTTGCGGGATCCCGCATATACAAAATATGAATATATATATAAGGCAAATAAAACAATGAATTAATCAACATAACTCCACATTTATTTAAGTTTTTCTATTAGCATGAGATCAATTGAACCGTTTATTTATTACAGAAAACAGAAACAAATACGAAAAAACAAAAAAATCTAGCAACTACAGAATATTTATCTACTAAATAAAATATAAACAAAAAATATTTTCAAATGAATGCTAACAGAAGTAATTATGACTTTAATTGTTTAGTTTGGTAATTTTGTCAGCAATTGAAAATGTTTGCGAAGGAAACTTAACATGTATCTAAAGTGTAATTCCGAAACACTAAGATCTCGGTATTCCGGGATTGGAAGCCCTAATACGCATATAGAACTTCCCATAACCCCATAACGTCTAACCTTGAGCTAAGTTACGTTGAACTCAATATTTTTTATGTAGGTACAATCATTTATCAGAATGTTAGCGTTCCGGATACTCTGGGCTGCTCGTGTTAGGGTGTGACCACATATTACATACGAACCTATTTTGTACCCAGATCTGCTCGAACGGCTCACACACTGCCTGCTGGTCTTCCATACAAAATAATTTTCGCGTTCGGCTTGTTTTGGCCGATGTGTGCACACCCTTAAGTAGGTGTTTTCTACGCGCCGTGCATGAATGATTAAATATATTGCCAGCTTATCTTTTATGTTTCAATGCAATTACTTAGCGTTGATTTGAAAACCTGTTTCGTGTTTAAGTGTTTTAGTTAATTGGTGCGATATGTTTCCATTTTCGATCTTTAAGGATGTGTTTTATGTCACAAGTTTCTTAATCAGTATTTCGAGAATTTAATTAGCTATCATCTTGTTACACGTTGATGGCTATTTTATGGCTGTTTGATTTGCCATTCAATTAGTATAAATAAACATGATGTTTCTTTCCGGTTTTGTAATCCATATCAAGAAATTAAACCCGCAAACAGAACTGAGATTAATCATTAAAATTTCAAAACAGGACAAGTGGTTGAGTGGTTGGCGTTTAATAACAACAGGACGACAGGTGTACTTTTCGTTGCACCTGCTCACTACCAAGAAAAACTGCATGTTGAAA
This sequence comes from Tiliacea citrago, assembly GCA_963921375.1. Lineage (NCBI taxonomy): Eukaryota > Metazoa > Arthropoda > Insecta > Lepidoptera > Noctuidae > Tiliacea > Tiliacea citrago. The sequence goes on along the minus strand of OY992797.1, from coordinate 19,836,032 downwards.
ACATTATAATTCTTACCTGCTATCTCACACACACTCAAACTCAACCACCTAAGGCCGTTTCTCCACCGCCACGTGAACGGGACGTCAACGAGAAACGTTGGCCGTAACGCAACACTGACGAAACATACCCATGACAGGACTGATTTTTTACTAGACACTAGTCTTAACTTACGAAGAGCTTATACAAACCTATTGCCAAGCTTACTGCATACTCTTTCTACATAGTCCTTCCAGTTCAAGTGATTGTCATTTACTATCCCTAAAAATTAAGCCTATGGTCCTGGTTGCAGAATTGCATTATTATGTCTAATTCCTGCCAGGGTTGCGAGTTTGTCTGAAAGGGATATCGTGGCCCTGGCATACAGGCAACTAAAGGAACACGGGTAGGTTTTAGTCAGTAAAAGTCTGACACGCCCTCCCGCTGCGCCCAGAGCGGGAGAAGTTATTTGATAACTTCCCACGCAAAAAAAAAGTCTAATTGCTGTTGGTATTACTGACAAGTTACATCTGGCGATGGACAAGCGCTGTTAGTCATTGTAGCTTTGACGTCTCCTAGATAACGTTAACGACACAAAAAGACGTACGTACGCAATGATAACGAAAGTACTTCACTTCTCGTGATTTACCCACCCTATTCTATAAATACAAATATAAACAAGCTAAACATTAAACTGTCTGATGTTCCCCTGTCGCTCAAAATTACCTGAGCACCACTGTTTAATGCTTAACGACCCAATGGGTGTAAGCTCTTCAAACTTGAAGTTAGAGTGAAGACACGCCACGTCGACGTCGACTCTATTTAGAACGACATTTGGCGGCAATTTCAACAGACAGGTCCCAATCAGGATCCTGCCAAAGATAGCAGGTTATTCTTAGCTTAAAGCCAGGATAAATGAGAAACGAACCGAGCAACCGCACTCTCGATATCTGTCACAATTCACAAATGAACGTTCAACGGAAAATGGTTTGCGAAAATTTTGGACGTATGCAAATGGAGAGCAGTGGCGGGAAGGCACGTAGCGATTTTAAAATAGTTCAATGGACTTTGGATGTGTTATAACGTGGTGCAGGCTGCATCCATTTAATTGTAATAAAAGTGGAATGAAAATAATGAAACGATACTTAAAATTATTCATATTTTTGGGGTAGAATATTATGGCAGGACTCAAATTTCGGAATAGCAATGGACCTCCAATAAAACTGTCTGAATCATTGGGCACCTACATCAGAGTTACTGGCCATTTATAAACAACAATCCAGCGCTGGACATATACATAGGTCTCTCCAATGGCCCACTATAGAGCTCTGTCCTCGACCAATTCTATTTGGCATACAATATATCTAGTTTTAATTGGTTGTGTGTTATTTAGAACACTTCCTCCGTCCCTCATTTAATTAAACGTTTTGATAGTGTGAACAGACTGAATGCGGATTATTATCATCGATGACTCTTGACTTGTGGCTTTTAATAATGAAGCAATTTATAACACAATATCATCATACATGCTTGTGAATGAAACCACCTGCTGAATAAAAACTACAGCGTATTCTATTGTACACTTGCACTAAGAGTGAGGTCATCCTAAATTGTTCATCCGGGGATTTGAACTCTTGAAAGAACCTTCAATTGGCCGTTGAACTAGACTTTGCACTAAAATTGCATGATTGTCTTCAATTGTGCAATTTTATTAAGCTATTGCCTGCAGATCAACGAATTCATGTCCTTGGATTCCCTGAATGCATATTATTCAACGTTTCGGTCCTTTATTAGCTCAAGCATAACGTTATTTACTGTACAATTTTAGCACTGTTCTCATTACAATGCAAGAGCTTATCTGCTCGAAGAAGCATTCCAGTAAACATGCTTAATTTAATTTCATATTATCTTAAACCTTACTAAGTAAAGTGTTGACGAATTCAACCCGTTTGTTGCAACTTGCGGGCAGTACTTACCATAACGCCTACCTACGGTATACTTAAATGCCTTTCGATCTATCATTACGAAATCACCAGATCATTCACAATAATACGTGTGAACGGACATTGCACACGATTCTTCGCTTCTGCGAAATTTGCATTCCATCTGTCAGATTCATAATACTTTACTGTAGGAAAATGGCTCAAAGAAGCAAGAAAAGATTGACCTTGTTTCCCAGAACCTTTTTAGAAGAAGGTTCTTGAATGGAAAAGAATAGCTTGTGGTATAAATGGGCTTCATTTAAAGACTATTGATGTTAATGCCATGTCTGGCTGGCATCCTGCGAGGTATTGTTTGCCTGGCTACTAGACACAAGAGCTAGCTACTAACCCTTCAATGCTTACGACGCCACTGCAATCTAGTTGTAGAATATTATATACCACGTTTTTGCTGCTTCTGACGTCTAGAGGTGCATTGTTATATTATAACTCTGTTGGAAACTTACGCCCGAAACGAATGGGATTTGTACAAAAATAGGTACAAGGTTTTTAGTAATTCAATTGTTTGTAAGTATGGAACATAAAATTATGTTCATAATACCTAACGGGTAACAAGCGTTACAGTTTGTGCCAAGGCGCTAATTGCAACCGCGTTTGGCATAGATACAAATTCGAAATTAATAAAATTGTAATGTATGGTGTTGACATGTCGTCAGCACGTTCTCTATTGGTGTATTTGTTTGCTTCAATTGAAAGTTCTCTTATGACATTGTTCAGTATCTACAATAATATATTGTTATTAATTTCTTTTTGTGCATTAAAAACTGTTTTAACTGACTGCAGTTAAAACAGTTCATAATGCATTTATATCTAAAGATAATAAACCGTCGTTTAATCTCCATCTAGCTCGCCATTTTCCGCTTAAAACTCGATTCTTTAACCTACTTTCAAATAACAATAGCAAACCATTATTGTTATCATTTTTAGGGTTCCGTACCCAAAGGGTAAAACGGGAACCCTATTACTAAGGCTCCGCCGTCTGTCTGCTGTATCTCATGAACCGTGATAGCTAGATAGTTGAAATTTTCACAGATGATGTATTTCTGTTGCTGCTATAACAACAAATACTAAAAAATATAATAAATTAAATATTTAAGGGGGCTCCCATACAACAAACGTGATTTTCTTGCTCTTTTTTGCTCGATATTGATAACGGTAAGAGGTAGACGCTTGAAATATTCACAGAATATTTAGTTATATATTCACTTTAAAAATAAATAATTAAATTAAAATAAAACAAATATTTAAGGGGGGCTCCCATACAACAAACGTGATTTTTTTGCCGTTTTTATAGATAATGGTACGGAACCCTTCGTGCGCGAGTCCGACTCGCACTTGGCCGGTTTTTTTATCAATAAGTATCGAGAATCGATTCAAAGGTATATTTGGTGGTGGTGAGAATGGATACGTATGCTGATCATCATCTGCCTAGCCTTTCCCAACTATGCTGGGGTCGTCTTCCAGTCTAACCGGACACAGTTGAATACCAGTATTTTACATGGAGTGACTGCCTATCTGACCTCCACAACCCAGTTACTGGATAATAACATACCCCTTGGCAAGATTGGTTGTAATACTTTCGACCTTCTGTATTCAGAAGAGCGAAAGTCCGACTATTCGTAATGACTGTCAAATATCTACAAATGACAACCGGTAGCAACGGTTTAACGTGCTGTCCGAGGCACGAAGTGGTCTGTATAGACGCATCGTAGATGGTCACCCATCCACGGACTGACCTCAAGCAAGCATAGCTAGCTTAACCTTCGATCGACCCGTGCGGCTGTTTTTATTTAGCCTCGAGTCCCTTCCGTAATACGTATGCTGATAACGAAGAAAATTGCACGTTTAGTAAAACACATGGCAATAGCGATTTGTACACGCGAATCAAGCCATTCATGGAATTGGAGCGCGCGTTTCTTTAGAGGTCGATTAGACTGCGCCGGCCTGCTTAAGAGATGAATTTATAGACTTTTATTTAAAGGGTTGACACTGACAGGAGATCACGCGTACGGCTGTTTTCCGAATTGTATCTACGTAAGTTATAAGATATTATGACATGACTTGAGTTATCTGTGAACGTGTGTTTTGTTATAAATATTTTTTTTTGCGGAATGATTATAAGTTGTTGGAAGATAATGTAATAATTACTAGAGCTGCAGAAACTGATCTGTTGACTTCTTGACTCCTTAGTATGATTAGATAATGAAGAATTAAATTCAAATTGTCATGCAGTTTCAATCTGAGTCGCATCCTGAACTGAACTGTTTTATATCAACTGGTTTACATTATTTTGTTCGTACATATCTACGCTTGTTACATAAAAAACTCGCAGTTTCTCTTCGTTTCACTGTGTTCACTAAAAGGAGAAGAAAAATATTTTATTGACGATCTGACGTAAGTGTATAATATATATATATCTACTATACTATAGTAAAATACAGATTACCTTCGATAAATCTTTCGGCACGCATAACCTTGGAAAACGTATTTAAAAAATTCTATTGTCCTACGATAACCTAATGAAACGTTTACCTGGTACCCAAGTTCAAAAAATATTCCGTGATGGAATTTAGTAAGCTACAATCTTGCTTATTAAATCTTCTCTCATAATTTGTTAAAACTAATTGGGTAATAAGTAGTTCAGAAGATATAAGGGAACAGATGAACATACATACATACCGGTCATAAAAAAATCATAACCCTCCTGTTTGCTTCTCCATAGTCGGGGTAAAAGACTGCCTACTGATGACGTAATATCGATGTTTTAATTGCAATCGATCCTCTTTATTTCATTTCTGAATTCATAAGTGCGAAACTCTATCGCTTGATATTAATTAAAATGTTGTCATCGTTTTTTAAGTGCCGAAGTCTTCGAGTAGAATACTGATTTTAACCCAAATCTTGGTGACCTAACATTGAGAAAGATCTTGGCAGAACATTTAATCGCCTAACAGTGGACCTGTAATTCGTGAATACTAGAAATAGGTCTGACTTACCTCGCAATAGCTGTTCTCCCGGATCCGCTAGTGTGGACCAATACAGATACAAACCTGGCCAGAACACATAATACACATTTAGATCAATTAACTAAAGCAAAAAACTACACCTAAATTGGAACATCACTTCTCGAGTTATAAACGCCCTTAACAGACGAACATACAGAGACACGATATGTTTTATATTAACAAGCTTTTGCTTGCGGCTTCACCCACGTAGATGTCGGATATTGTCCTGCGGGAACGTATTACCGGGATAAAAAGTATCCTATGTCATAACCCAGGGCATGTTCTACCTGTGTGCCAAATTAAACAAATTCATCATAATCCGCTCGGCCGTTAAGGCGTAAAATGGTAACAGAGAGACAGACAGGTAGACCGAGTTACTTTGTCATTTATAATATTAAGTATGGATTGTGTAAGGATTATTTAGATTATGACTGCCTTGTTGGTCTAATGGTCGCAAGTCCAACTGCACATGCGACCATTGGACCAACCTCATGACCTGTTGCGGTCCTGGGTTCGATTACTGGGGCAGGCAAAGTGCTATAGGGTTTTTCCATCAGACATTTCTCGGTAGAAAAAGAAAGAAAGAAAACTTATTTATTCTGCACAAACAAAACGCACAGTACAACAAAAAAAGTCAAAAAAAAAAAAAACATACTAAGTAGCCAAAAGCCTCGCATCCAATACTTTAAGCATTCTGACAATCTTGTCCACTGGTTGATGTCAGGGACCAAAGACAATTTACAAAGTGTTTACTAAATAGCAGCCCGGTGTCTGGATTAGTGCTCGATTGATGGCAACATACTCGCCCCCTATGAAATGGGACATAGCTGGCAAAATGTGGGTGTTGCTATAGGTACAACTCTGCCTAACCCTTCGGGGATTACAGGCGTGATGTTATGTTATTAGATTAATATGTTTTTATTACCATAAGGATGATGCACATCAACAAAAGCCTTACTCCTTACCAACTCAGGCCCTTACTTCTTACCCCATAAAGTTGGGCAGGTTCGAAATGAAAAGGCTTTACACTTTTCTCCAGTCGTTCTGCGGTTATTCCGATAGCAGAACGCATTGTCCTACAAACAATGGCGGACAAAGTTCCTCGTTCCGTTTCTTTATCGCATATAAATAGACCACTAACAGGCCTGCATTACTGATGCATTATGATGACTAATGCAGTACATACGGCTAAAATGGGAAAGTTTATCTTATGGCCTTGTGCGAGGCTTGTTGAGATAATCTCAATATGGTACGTTCTGAGAATAGTTCGTCATTGAATCATTAACACTAATAAACGTTTGGATAGGTGTGTTAGTTTGTTCGTTGAGGTACTGAACACTGACATCAGAATTTTTGGAGTCTTTTTGAGTCTAGACAAAAACGGTTCGACGAAATTGATCCGGTTATTTCGATACTCAAATTGTGTAATAGCGATGGAAATTGAGCAGATGCGTTGGCAAAATGAATAAACAAACACGTTTATCTTGTTTTGGCATTGCTGTTCTTGGGTAAAGAATGAAATATGAGTGGGACTAGAACCTAAAGCTTTGGGTTCCTAAGAAAGCGGACCAATCAATCTGCCTAGGCTTTTCCCAACTATGTTGGGGTCGGCTTCCAGTCTAACCGGATGTAGCTGAATACCAGTATTTTACATGGACAGACTGCCTATCTGACCTGCACAACCCGGTAACTGGATAATACGATCCCCCTTGGTAAGACTTGTCAGACTATTGGGCTTCTGACGACCCCTAAAGACTGTCAAAGATCCATGAATGACAGCCGGAACCAACGGCTGTCATTCGTGCTTACGTGCTTTCCGAGGCACGGAGGACTCGGTACGTAAAGATGGTCACCCATCCACGGACCAACCCCGGTAAGCGTAGCTTAACCTGATGGATCAACCCGTGTGGCTGTTATTACTTAGCCACGAGCTCCTCCTAAGAAAGCGGATCACGGTCACAGAATAACAGCTGTCCAAATGCAGAGCGTCTTTTCACATCTTAATGTCATACACTTGTGGAAATTACAGATTTTCATGACGGCCGCTATAATACGACGGAACCGCTTCCCTAGAAAATCGTAAATTTAGTCCTATTGTTGTACCTGCTGTGACCACCAATTTCAGTTTACGTAGCGTAAGCAACTTATAATGTTTCCACTGCTGGGACACAGGCCTTCTCTCGGAGAGAGGAGTGGGCTGTAATCCCATGCGGGCCAAGTGCGGGTTGGTGGATGCCACATGTCTTCATTTTTTTTTGGTTCTAGGACATGCCGGTTTCCTCACGATGTTTTCCTTCACCGTTTTTAGAGCAGTTGTGATGAAATAAAATACACAAAGTAAAGCGTATGTCTAGGTTCGAAACCTACGACCTACAACTCGGCCGCAGCCGTTACCACTGGGGGTTTTTCAGTTTACGTGCCACATTAAAATTGTCTAAGATGTCGAGCCCCACTTTTTGCTACTACTTAAAATCCTGTTGCAAACCGTAGAAAAGCATTAAGATTCTGCCCAGCAGACTTGACATGGTTACAATTTACTAAAGCACTATTTCTTAGAACATTTGCAACCACGTTACTTAATAAAACAAAAGAAAGTAATTAATTCTGCTACTTTAATTTATTTGTAATTTAAGAGCTTCATTGAAATTCTTTATGACCACTAGGACCAAGGTTTAAGTAACTCAGTTGGAATGCTAGGTTACTCGTATTACGCAATAAATATTTGTATTATAAAAGCTATTAACTGGTTTTAATTGTTTAAATAAGTAAGTTTTAAAGTCATGTGATGATTTTTTTAATAATTATTACTGTAGTTTTTATGTTACTGATTTGTTCATCCTTTGCATATTCGTATTCTATAAAATCTTGTATGAACGAGTTTTGAAGCGCATCAGGGGGGATCTTTCAGCTTTGCGGGTATCATATGTGCAACATTTATGTAATTCGTATTTATAGGTAGAACATAAATATAAGCAATGGATCCAGTGTTTTTATTTTTTGGGTGGGTAATTAGCAAATAACTTCTCCTGCTTTGGGCGGAGCGGGAGGGCGTGTCAGACTTTTACTGACTAAAACCCACCCGTGTTCCTTCATTTGTCTTTGTGCTAGGGCCACGATATCCCTTTCGGACAAACTCGCAACCCTAGCCTATTGGCCCTAACGGACCCCGTCAATTCGTGCTGACATCTCTTTGAGGCGCGCGTGGAACACAACGCGCTGTCGACCCGGGCCTGTGTGGCTTCGTTATTCAGGCTTTCTCTGTCAACTGCAAATATTATATCCGCGAAAGCTTAATAAAAACTATAAACTCCCGTCGTCCGGGGCGTCTATTGCGGCGACTAGGGGCGGGAGGGCGCGAACCTTGCCTGTCCCTCACGCGTTCCGCCTCCTCCTTCGCCAGCATAACTGCTTCGCGGAAGGAGGTGACGGCCTCCCATGCACTTTCGCTCCGAACCATGGCCTGAACCAGGGCCAGCCGCGAGAGATCGCCGCTGCCGATCGCCTCCATTAGGACACGGCGGAGCTCCACTCAAGCCGGGCAGACCTCCACCGTATACTCCACCGTGTCCTCCGGGCGATCCACACATTAGTGACACCCGGGCGTTCCCTCTCGTTTTATCCTGAACAGGAACCTCCCGAAAGGACCGTGTCCGGTGAGGACCTGCGTCAGGCGGAAGGTGAGGACGCCGTGGTGCCTCTCCAGCCACTCCTCAAAGAGGAGACTTATCGCCAAAATTGTGGCGTGCCCAGCATGGAAAGTGCGATTGTCGCAACCCAGTGTTGCGACAATCGCACTTTCCATGCTGCCATGAGATCTGTCCGCTAAGCCGTGATTTGTCGCGGCAGCGGCGATTCGCTTCCTCGCGCCACTCCCAAATGTGCGCGAGGACTTTTGCCTCCAGATCCCATGGCGGTAGTCCGGTAACGAGGCTCGCCGCCTCACGGGAAACCGTGCGGTAACCCCGTACCAGCCTGATGGCCATGACATGGATCCAGTGTCTAAGCAAGAAAATCTGTATTTACATTCATTTCCTTAATCCGGCTCAAAGGACCAAATACTGTTTCCCAAGTTTAGTTGCAGCAAAAGCATTTCCACTTTTGATAGAAACAAGAAAGCTACAACATGAGCTCTTTAAACCCTGTCTCATCCATTTTCAAAGCTTAAAACATTAAGTAATTCGCTTCATTGACTTAGTCGTAACAAGTACAATTTAATAATTAACGCTGTGATTCTAGACTTACTCCATTTAAGACCGTTATTTCGGCACAGCGCTGAGATTCGGTCGTTTAACACCGATGTCCCCGACAAGAACGAAGCTTAATCGCTCTGTAGATTTCAGCCGGTTTCGTTCAGATTGCTCGTGGTTTTGAATTCGGTAATCGCGGAAAATAAGGAAGAAACATAAAATCACGGCTGTTTTCCTCGAAGGGGTAGACTAGAGGTATTGCCGCCTACATTTCGCCAGTGTTCCATGTAATAAAGGACAAGCATAAATCTCCTTACAAAAAAGCCCTTTACAATCACTTCTCCAATACAGTCCCCCTCGGCCATGGCGTTCAGTGTCCCGCCGATGTGTGCCTACCTAAATATGTTTCGTTTTATTATTATCTTTTATGTGAAATCTTAATAATTTGTAACAATAATGTCAATTTAATTTCTATGTAACTATAGTATTCCTTTTTTTTTGAGTGGGAAATTATCAAATAAATTCTCTCGCTCTGGCTGGAGCTGGGCGTGTCAGACTTTCACTGACTAAAACCCACCCGTGTTCCTTCAGTTGCCTGTGTGCCAGGGCCACGATATCCCATTCGGACAAACTCGCAACCCTGGCAGGCATTGGCCCTAATGGAACCCGTCAGTTGGTGCTGACATCTCTTTGAGGCGCGCGTGGAACACAACGCGCCGTAGACCCGGGCCTGGTCCTTATCGGACGGCGAGCTACCGCTATCGCTAACCATCCGCAAGCCCGCGCCTGCGGTGGCTGGGAATCGGCCTGCGACTTTCGACGCCCGGGGCGTCTACCGCGGCGACTAGGGGCGTGAGGGCGCGAATCATGCCTCTCCCTCACGCGTTCCGCCTCCTCCTTCGCGAGCATTACTGCCTTGCAGAAGGTAACGGCCTCCCATGCACTCTCGCTCCGAACTATAGCCTGAGCCAGGGCTGGACACGAGCGATCGCCGCCGCCGATCGCCTCCGCGAGGACACGGCGGCGGTGCTCCGCCCAAGCCGGGGGCAGACGTCTAACGTATGCTCCACCGTGTCCTCCGGGCGATCCACACAGTGCTAATACCCGGGCGTTTCCTCCCGCTTTATCTGAACAAGAACCTCCCAAAACAACTGTGTCCGGTGAGGACCTGCGTCAGACGGAAGGTGAGGACGCCGTGGCGCCTCTCTAGCCGCTCCTCAAAGAGGGGGGGGACTTATCGTTACAATTGTGGTGTGCCCGAACTATGGTATGCCCCATAGATATAAAAAAGAAGGAGATATACCCCGGTAGTTGAAAATGTATCGAAACCCCATATCGGGCTCCAGTTTGTCCCTACCACTCGCCACAAATACACATGCAGTTCAGTAAAAGCAATCTATACGAAGTCGCGCACACACTCGCAAGAAATAAATCAAAACGTACTACACAATCAATTATAAAACTTATCTCATCAAACACAGCGTGCATTTACCATGCACCGTACTTCTTACTCAAACGAAAACATCAGTCGCTATCGTTGAGCTGTGCAAAAGCCATTTATTTTACATATACGCTAGTGATTGACTACATTGGAAAGTTATCGATCCTTCCATTTATCGTTGTATTAAAAATTTTGTGGGGTCCTATAAATAAAATAAATAATAAATGATATACTGATACTAATATAATATAAATAAACAATAATGTACCTAAAAAAAAATATTATTAAGTAATTAAAAAATAACATGAGCAAAATCTCAAAATGAGAAAATTTCAAAATGAGTAAAAAACATTATTTCCTCATGGCAAGGACCTCACTAAGTCGTCGCAAGATATAGCAGCGTACTACGCGATGCATCCGCATAACCAAAGTATCATTTTGGTGATGTTTACATTGATTGTCCAGTCAGTAAGCGACATAATAGGTTGGGGAAAAAGTTTCTACGCATTTTTTAAGAAAATTCAAAACATTTTTAATATAGATTATTTACATTTAACTAAAGTATGTAGGTACCATTTTGTTCGATAACTTTTTGCCATTTTGTAGGTAGGGACATGATCCCATTGCTATAGAAATTTTGGGACTTCTGATCAAAATACCGCGGCAAGTGGTTTTGGCAGTCCTCTCGTGATGTTAACCTGACACTGCCTAAAGAATTCTGAAGAGACTGAAACAGGTGGAAATCTGAAGTTGCAAGGTCAGGACTATACGGCGGATGCATTAGAGAGTTTAAAAATTTTTGATGAGTGGCTAAAGATGTGTGAGGTCTAGCGATATCATGATGAAAAACCACACCCCTTCTGTTGATTAATTCCGGCCGCTTTCTCTCAACTTTTTGCTTTAATCTCATCAGTTGTTCGCAGTAGAGTTCAGAATCGATGGACCTGCCTGGTGGTAACAGCTCATAATGAATAATGCCCTTCCAATCCCACCACACACACAGCATCACCTTGTTGCGAGTTAACCCGGGTTTCGCCACAGTCTGTGAAACCTGACTGGCCATTGACCACGACCTTTTTCGCACGTTCTTGTCGTACGTGATCCACTTTTCATCACCAGTTGCTAGCTTCTTCAAAAATGGTTCGGTTTCATTACGTCGTAATAAATAATCACAAATGAGTACACGGTTCATTAGGTTTCTTTCAGTGAGCTCGTGAGGTACCCAAATATCGAGCTTTTTTGTGTACCCAGTTTTTTTCAAATGTGCCAAAACTGTTTTGTGGTCAATTCCCAGTTCTTCAGCTACGTCGTAACTACTGCTATGCCGATCTTGCTCCACTTTTTCAAAAATGGCATCCATTTTATCCGTAATAGGGCGACCAGAGCGACGTGCATCTTTGACATCAAAATTTCCGGATTGAAAACGCTTAAACCAAATTTGTGCTACTCTCACAGACACTGCACTAGGTCCATAAACATCGCAAATTATTTTCGCGGCTTGCGTTGCATTTTTACCTTTTTTGTAGTATAATTTTAAAATGTATCGAATTTCTTCATTAGATTCACTCATCTTGACAGTACGAAAAACAAATGAAAATCACACATTTTCCTAATTTGAATTTGGAATTATGTTCTTTAAAATTTAAACTTTCAATGATACCTTTCAAAAAAGACTTTTTCCCCAACCTAATATTTAGGTAGTGGCTAATAAGCAAAGTATTTCATGCAAAGATAGTACAGTCGCTGTGATATATGAAAACAAAAGTGACGTAGTAAAAGCAAGAAATATTTTACGATTTGATGTTTTTCATGATTTCAAAGACAAATATAGTAAAATACTTTTACATAAATATGTTATGTGACTCCATGATTTATAAAGTTTTTAGTTTGACTTCGGTTTTTACAAGAAACCACTGAACAACACGGCATTCTTATGTCACGTCCGCGGTCGAAAACGCTAGTTCGCAGATACGACCATTCGCCTGGTACATGAGCGTTGCGATCATGTCGCGTGGTCACAGACACGCCCCGGTGCCACTTCTCCTGTTTTTTATATTTCTATGGCATGCCCTAAGGGCGGGACATACCTGATCACAATATTTATTATTTTAAGACCCGTATTATCTACCTACCACAATAAAGATATTGATTGATTGACAATTAGCCCGACCGGGGATCTATTCCAGGACCCATCGCACTTGCGAACAAACCTGACGTGGCAGTCATATTAAAAATAAGCAATGCTATTATCTTTTAGGCTCCAAGCAATATAATAATAATTAACTTAATTCATTTTCATGTTTACTAACAATAGTCTTTAAGTTATCTTGTATACTAACACTATGGACGCATGTCTGAAATAAATTATTTGAATTTGAATATTGGAGATGGACTTGCAGAACGAGAGGTCCATTAACCGGAATATTACTTGAGCTTGTGTGAATGACGTTTTTGTATAGAAAAAATCTCAGTCTAGGATTGGAACCGTGCCCAATAAATGGCGAATGGCTCGACCCTGTGACATTTCTACCTACTACTGACATCTGCAGACTGTACTTGTAACATTTATACCTATAATGCTTCTGCTTAAAGGCTCGTACAGAGTGCCGTGACAAGCAGCGCGACACTTTCCATGAAGTTTTCATAGAAATTGTGCTACCTAGTATCGCGTCGCCCTGTCGCATCGCGGCTGTCTGCGGGCGCCTTAAACCTGTGTTAAGATTGTTGATTTAATAATTCAAAGGTTCATAATACACTTTTGACGGCTTTTTAGTTGCCAGAAGTAATTTAATTGTGAGTGTGGTCCGACCACACAGGTCAACGGTAATGAGATCAATTTTCAAATAACAGCGTAATCAGTCCAAGGTAGTTTGGTCTAAAACAGTCAGTTATCTCAACCTTCCTGTTTCAACCTTTATATCAAGGTCTGTAGAGTTCATTTCGCTTTGCCCCATTATTGCTTGCTTCCCGTCTACGTAATATTAATTTAAACTGATCAGGAACTAAGTATTTATAGAGCGTTAGTCTTGTTATTTCCGTGCTCTGTCTAGATAAAATTATCGGCCGAGGCTTTAGGTAAAAGGTTGGATAAAAAACACGGTTTTAAGATAAAGATTCTACTACTTGTAAATGATTAATTAATGGAAAAGTTTGAATGTTTGTTAGTTAATTACACTTTAACAGCTTAACGGATTTGAATGAAATCTGACATACCCACAGAGAGACCATTTCCAGCACCCTAATTGCGTAACGTAGTTTGAATCGGAATCGGAATGATTTTGAAGTATATTGCTAATCCATTGCTTCATATGTTAGAAAAAAATGTCTGCTCAACAACGTAAATAACGCAATGAATGTTGTTGAACTGTCAAATTGAAACCGATTCCTACTGTGTTACGCAATTAGCGCTCTGGTCTAACACTACATAGTGTGTTTTTTACCTGGATAAAGTAAGTACTTAGTATGGTTATTTCTGTATCGAGTAGGTTTAGAAAATGTTGTGATGGCTTGCCCTGTTTTTCTGTTAATGCAATTTATTTGCTTCCAAATGTTCGTTTTAATATTTCGCGTAAGTACTTCAACACGTTTTATTTTACCTCCCCGCAAGGAAACAGACGTGTAAATCGTCTATGTAAACATTCTCGTCTAGTTTTACGTCATTTACATCAGACAGAGTGTTAGTTTGTTTTTAAATAGATTTAGGGTATTTTAATCGTAGATTTGCCAGCCTAGAGCCAACTATCAAGCATTCTTTTGCCAGGTAAGATATTCTTTCTCCGAAAAGCATTAATGGGGATGAATGTATGAATATGTAATCTTACAATATGGTTTTCCTAAATTGTTTTAGATTATTTTCTAGTTAATCCGTTGAAGCATTATCGGTAATCACCAAAAAAGAGTGGAGACTGTGATGATGTGTCAAAATAGGGTTGCGGTTTTTTCACATCTCTGCTTAGCATCAAGTCAGAAACGCAATACAATAACGTATTAGTTCTTCACGAGACATCATTCTCTGCTCTCTGCTTTGATGAATACTGGCCATTCTAGTAGGTACTAGTTTATTGAACTTAAACTTAGCAAAGCTGTACTATCTTTCGCAGCCAAAACCAGCGCATACATACTCGCGCACAGTACTCTCAGGACTCAGTATATCGCACGCCAGCTGTGGGTTCCCACAAACTTTAGAGTTTTTTATATTTAGAACTTAGTTGCGAATAGTTCGATCGATCTAGTTATTTCGAAGCTTGCTTGCGGACATCGACAAAGTTCGCTAATGAACTTTGTGTAGAGTACTGGGTATACAGAGGGCCATGTTCGGGGACGAGAGCTTGTCACCCTGAGTGACAGGTTTGGATGACGAGTAGCTGTGCTCAAATAGATTGGCGTTATTGGTTTCCATACTTCTTACTTAATTAAAGTTTTCAATTACGATCGAGTGAATTATGAAATCGTTGAGGCTAAATAGACAGAACGTTTAGGTGAAAAATATGTCTATGACATATTATATTATTAACAACCATAAATTGGAGTAAATTCTGTATAGAGCCAAACATTTTCGTCAACTAGTGGAGTTTCCAATAATTCTCGGACAATGTCAGTGAGATTCAATGAAGTGGTTTGGGCGAAGAAATAAATTGCTATTCAAGCGATTTAAAGGTATTCGAGTTTTCTTGTGCTTCGAAAAATACCACATCTTCGGAATTTTTGTTCGAATCCGTGATGTTACTAGAAGAAAATTGTAAAGGAAAATAGAGACCTAAATCACTTAAAATTTGAAGCCACAATGTCTTGGCTCAATCAGGTTATGGAAAAGTACATTTGCTATCTTTTGAAATATTGAGATGTGATACTTAGCTGCCCTTTATAAGACGTTTGTTATTTGAGTAGCTCTAACCAATATTGTTTACTTAATGAACAGGATATCTTTGCTCCATAGTTTTTGTCCCTAGATACAAATCCTAACTAATATTATGCGAAAGTGAGTTTGTTACGCTTTCACGCTAAAACGGCTGAACGGATTTTGATGATATTTGGCACATGGTTAGACCATGACCTGGATTAGGACATAGGCTACTTTTCATCCTGGATCGCAGACGAAGTCGCGGGCAACAGCTAGTCGGTAATAAATATGGGTTGCATTTTTAACAATATGGCCCGCTGGCACCACAAATTATTAAGTACGATTAGCGCTAAAAGTATTTAACGAATACAACTTTAAGCATAGTATCAATCATTAGTAATAGAGCTAATAGAGGTCTATTTGTGAAGTAGTTCTTCTAGGGAATAATACTTACCAACAAAATTATTTCTACCACAAGACATTAGCGTTAGTAAGGTCCAGTTTTATGGCTATGAGTGACTGGGGGTGTGATTACTGTCTATAAAATGACAACTGCAGATCTAATAAGTGTCGGTGACAACTTACCATCAGGTGGACCGATTCTTCGATTGCCTCCTAAAATCCATAAAACTTACCCTAATTGCTGGAAAATACAAATGTAAGGGTTCCTCGATATAATGTCTAAATGAACCAGTATTGCATTTATAAAGGTACCTTCACCTTTTCTTAAAGATGATAAAACATGTACCTATGTGTCTATGGATGACTTTGTTTTGCCGATATTACGACTTTATGTTATACTAGCTGCGCCCCGCGGTTTCGCCCGCGTAAGTCTCGATCCCGTGCGAATATTGGGATAAAAAGTTGTGGGTGTCAGCTACCTCCATACAAAATTTTATCAAAATTGGTCCAGCCGTTAGAGCGTGAAGAAGTAACAAACATACACACACACAAACTTTCGCCTTTATAATATTAGTGTGATGTGATCATAGTTACAGAACTTGTCAGACTTTCTGGTGCTAAATGGAGACGTGATTTTGCAAACTTCAGAAAAGTCTTGCATGTGTAAAATCGGTCACCCATCTTCAAAAACGTTGCAACAAGCGCAGTTTAGCCTCAGTGCTCAAAATTAATCAGGGGCGGCGCAGTATTATCGCGTAATACCCCCATTCACCTCCATTGTACTGCATTGTAGAAAAGTGAACATAATACAATAGGTTTTTAACACAATTACTTACCATGAAAGCTTATTAAGCCGGCATCCGTTCATAATGTGGTTTAACTTTGTTTGCCTGATGGGAATATTGTGTGTTCCTGGTATTTACTTGGAGTTTCAACGTCGTTCAGTTAAAGAGATTTTTAGGTATCCAAAATTGGGTTTTGATGGAGTTTTTGTTTTGGTTTTGTAAATAAGGGATGGCGTTTTGGCTGTTAAATAAAACGTATTTTCGCCGTCAGGCGTTATTGCCCTACGTTGAGTTTTAAACATTAATTGGTAATTTAATTGGTTAACCAAAGATCTGTAAGACTTCCTTTGACATTTTCTCTCCTCAAGAATGTAGAACCATCGAGGTAATTGAAGCCCTTAGTAATGCCTGAAAAAATGGCTAACTGCATTTAACTAATGGCTAATTCAAAATAAAGCATAAGTAGCCGTATGAATTAGTTACAGAGGAGCTGCTAAGCAATCAGGCAAACTTTTTACGCTTAATAGTATCCAATAATATTCAAAGCCTTGGTTTCCTAAGAAAACGGTGGACGGTCATAAAATCACGTTTGTCCAAATCAAACTGCCTGCCTTTTCCTAACTATGTTGGGGTCGGCTCCCAGTCTAACCGGATGCAGCTGAACACCAGTATTTTACATGGAGCGATTGCCTACCTGACCTCCACAACCCAGTAACTGGGTAATACGATACCCCTTGGTAAGACTGGTTGTCAGACTTTCAGGCTTCTGACGAGATTACCTGATCTGATCTACCGAATGACAGCTGGGACCAACGGCTTAGCGTGCTTTCCGAGGCACGGAGGAGTCTCGGTATGTAAATGGTCCCCCATCCACGGACCAACCCGAGCGGATGTTATTACTTAGCCATGAGCTCCTCTGGCTGTCCACATACTAAGCGTTTTTTTTACACCTTAATGGGAACTGCTGGTGAAAATTACAGATTTTCATGACGGACGTTTCAATATGAGGGAACCGCTTTCCTAGGGAACCAAAGCTTGGACGTTAATGGTGGCTTAGCACTTCAATATTTGCTACAATTATTTATCAGTATGCATTACACCCACAGGTTACAGTCATGTTCATGACTTAATAGTCTTAATACAAAATAATCTTTAAAATTATCTTGGCTTTGTTTTTGTTTACCGCTGCAGCAATTAATGTGCTATAAATACATGCTTACATACTAGATTGGCACTTAACAGATACGCGTTATGTGTCAACACACTTAAACTCTTGACCTGATTCAAATCTTGACGCCGAAGGTTGTGGAACATTTAAGTTCTGGAATGTTCCATACCGAAGAGGTTTGTTAATTCCAAAAAAGAGTCAAAGGCTAGCTTTATGCATATGATTGTTGTGACTATTTCCAGTAAAATATGAAAAGATATCAAAACATCCATTCTAAATGGTCTAAGGCCAAGAAGCAAACTTCTAACTCAAAAAAATACTCCCAAAAACTTACCAGATTAAATAATTCCCTTCAGTCTCCTAAAACTTACCCAACTTGATAATAAGGAGGAATTAAACATGGGTATTAAGCCAGACCCATTTGAAAATCATTAGATCCAAGACTATCCAGTTATCCTCTTATCGTTACCCGTAAGACAGGAATGGAGTGACTGAGAAGGGTTAGTGTGGATCAGCGAGCTGGTAATTTATTACTGCTTGTATTTCCTTAGCTGTACGTTACGATTATTTATTTCGTCCTTATTTCACGATATATAAGTCTCCTGAGGCAGTTTGGTACTTGGGATCTGCTTACGTGCTAGCGACATATTTGAAAGAAGAAAATTATGGTTAGTCCAGACGAAGGCAGCTGTCATACTACAGAAATGATCTTGACTGTCGAATCATTAATTTTAGAAATGCTATGTCTTCTAATCAAGAATGCAGTGCATTTAATTTTCACTTTGCATGCGAATTTAATGTCAATGTTATGTCTCAGAGACGAGATGTTGTAACATAAGCCCCCTTTGTTCATCACCACACCAATTTTGACAGAATTCGATCAGCAAAACTTCCGCTGCCCTAAACTAAAAATAAACTTTTAAACTCTCAAGCCAGTTTAGTTCTAGTCCTCAGCCGCACTTATACCGAGGATATCCAACTCCAACCTTGCGAGTTTGTCCGAAAGGGATATCGTGGCCCTGGCACACAGGCAACGGAAGGAACACGGGTGGGTTTTAGTCAGTAAAAGTCTGACACGCCCTCCCGCTCCGCCCAGAGCGGGAGAAGTTATTTGATAATTTCCCACCCAAAAAAAAAAAAAAAACCTTTCAACAAAGTTAAGAACTAAGAAAATTACAAAAAAAAATTACTATGTTAAACGTAGGCAAAACCATGGCATGTAAAAGTAAGCACCTCCCATTATAAACGCGGTAGAAACAAGTCGATACTAATTTAATTCTAGATTTGTGAACGTGATCGTAAAGGCTCCCGCAGACAGGTTTCGACGCGACAGCGCGACTCGTTTCTAGTAGAACAATTTCTATGAAAACTATGGAAAAAAACGAAACGTTGTGATTGTTGTTCTACGTATCGCGTAGCACCGTCGTGTCGCGCCTAGCTGCGGGAGCCTTAAAGCGTAACTTATGGCTCGTGGTTTCGGGGTTGCCAGTTAGAGGTCATGGGGTTTCTTGAAGGTTAAGAGCTACCA
The DNA here is from genome assembly GCA_963921375.1 of Tiliacea citrago. Taxonomy (NCBI): domain Eukaryota; kingdom Metazoa; phylum Arthropoda; class Insecta; order Lepidoptera; family Noctuidae; genus Tiliacea; species Tiliacea citrago. Next base: position 19,816,699 of record OY992797.1, on the reverse strand, counting down.
ATGCACAGATTCGCCACGGCGAGGTAATTTATGTGCGTCAAGTCGCGGTTTGTAGTTAATTTCGTAAAGTATACCTCTACAATACATTCGTGGCCTAGATTAGAGGAATTATTTGTCACATTTTTTTTATAAAATTCTTTTATATACGGTTCGTCTTACGTTCGAATACATATTAACAGCTCGTAAACGTCCATTGTTGAACGATCTCCTTTTAAAATGCTTTACCTTGTACATATTCTGGCCAACAGAGTAAAAATGGATGCTGCTATTCATCCTGACTTTATCCCTTTGTTGCCTTTTGAGGCCCATTGCAAGACGGATGACCTAGCCTTGCTGAAAACCAATCTTTATTCAGTACTCACTGATGAATACGTTTTTCTATACAATAGACTTAAAAAGTTAGCGTGCTAAAAGTTGACCACCAAGTTATATAACTTTTGCATACCGCCAAATCACTTTTACCGGTGTTCAAAGTTTCCTTACTTTTGTGACTGTGGAAATAAGTTGTTTTCTTCGGAGTAATTCGCAACTTGATCGTCGTACTCAGCCAAGGCCGTCCGATTCAATCTTTTTCGGCGAGTTTTTTTTTTCTGAATAAGAATGACATAAAAACACTCAAACTACCCAATAATAGGAAAGTCCTGTCCGTAATTCTTCATAGTGTAAGCTATACGTCTAAAAACGTAGACGGAGTAAGAATTATGAGTTTTCCCGCAAAGGTCATTGGCATTCACATCGACCGTCTCGCGATATGTGATTTATAGTGATTGGATTATTTTCTCTGTTTCAGACATTTAGTTCCAGCCTGAAACCATCCCACAATGGAGGCTGAAACCACACCCGTAAGTACTTAGACTATAACTAATTAAGAATGAAGTAAATAATTTATGAATGAAATATTTAAGTTTCATCCTACATATTGCACATCACAACCGTTTTGAAACTTACATTGTACTGCCCTCTATTGGCAACTTTACGACAACCCGGACATGTTCCTGTGGGATGACGACTAAACTGGATTCATCCAACCATTAGATGCGACGCGTTGTTCTCAAACTAGATGGCGCTACGGTCTACTAACGGAATACCACATATTTGGATAGATGGCGCTATTTTGAATTTCATCGTGTAGGTTTCGTCGGAAACTAGGCAGGGATGTGAGATTTGAGCTTGCTCTGTAGTTCGTGCACCCTCCAAAAGGTGTCGTTTATGCGTACTTTACATTTAAAAGAAGAAGTTAATAGCAGTAAAAGGCATTATTTTCATTAAAAAATCAGGGACCTACTTACTGTTTTGTGACTTTGAGGAAAATACATTTTTTTTCTTTTATTTTGGAGTTGTTGTTTCCGGATGTAAATGAAAACCATTAAAGCGTCCTTTTCTCTTTTCTGGTTCTCGTTCTGACAGCGTGCTTGATATATGCACTACACATCCTAATAGGTGTCTGAAAGCTTGCCCGTGTTATTTTTAAAACTTGACCCCTCTCAAGTCCTGATGTAAGCTTAATTTAATGCTGTATATGGACTTTCCACGAAACATTTTTCGCACAATATCACGAGGCATTTGTGCCGTGTTATATAAGTGCCGAATTAACACATTTTGGCACGGGATTTCGCTTTTACAATATTTTACAAGATTGCATATGGCACCGTCCCACTGGCAAAGTATCCATTGTCCGCAGGGCTATATTCGGCGAATTTATCGAATGCGTTTCGTGCCTCATATTGCTCGCTATCGGTTCATTAATAAACTATATCCTGTTGCCGCACCATACAATACAATAGCCACAGATCGTTTCAGAATCGCTCGTGTGCGAAATTTATAGCGGTTAGAATTTTGAATGTTCGTTTTCATCTGTTCCGCTTTAATTAACAAAAAAACATTCGGATAAAAATATACTGAGATTGTCATTGACGTCCTACAAATTGAGATTTTAGCTTTCAAGTCATGCAGAAACTGAAAACATAAATAAACAAAACGATGCTCTTTGCTTGTTTGCAGTTGAAACGTGTATAATTAACAGATAAACATCCGACTTCATATACTGCGTCGTATGAAAAAGCACAGTAACATTTTCGTGAATAAAGCTGTAGTTTGAATTCGCGCTGCGCCAGTACGTCCAGCCCGCCCCGGGCGAACCGCGGTGCAGCTCACGTCTGTTCCGGATATTCAGCGTTACGAATGGCTTTATTAAGACTAAATATTACAATTTCCGAGCAACTATTGCGATGGTTAGAATTGCTAATGCGCCGCCGAAGGAGCCGAGTGAAAAGATGCGATTGCGCTGAGCGACCCGACGACGCCGCCAGTTTCCTGTTTTATGAGCGACGAAATTGCAGTTTCACGCTGAGTTTCCAACTACCACCGGATGTTAGGTTTTGAATGATTTGAATACGTCTTTTATATCAGACGGTCAGACCCGCGATTAAGCTACTCATTGCTTTATCTAAATCGGGATTAGTTACTCTTATCTGCTACCTATCGGCAAAAGAAAAAGTATCACATATATTTTAGCCCTTTCTCGGGCCTGACGAAATATTTTGCCGAAAAAGTCTTGCAATCACAAATTACTATGATTTAATATTGTTTAGTTATCTGCGGGCTGGTAATTTGTTAGCGCGCCTCTCGGCCGCGCGTTGGGCGCCATTGTTGCCCCGCAGCCTTTTGTTCATCGCCTTCTACGCGCGATACGATCTTGAGTTATTATGATTAGGATTCTTTGCCAAGTGACGCGAACTCGCTAATTCCTCCATTATCATTTTAGTTTTACTCACTCGTGAGCGTTTTATAACGCTTTTTGTTGTCTTTCTCGTTTTTCATGACGGTCTTGTGAAATTAGTCTTCATTATTTGCTGGGCTCTTTGTGTTTTCTCCACATTTATTAGCTAGTTCTGGGTTTTTCTAGCGCACGTATTAATAAAAAGCAATTTTTTTAAGGTTTTTTTTTAGTTCGATGGTACCGTGTCTGTTATTTGTTTGCATAATGCGTCAGGTGAAGTCCTCGATTAATACTCACATAAGTTTGGAGGTGACCTAGTAGATTAATAAACGTCACCACCGCTCGTAAACCCAATGGAGTTAATATATCAGATGTCGCGCCACGTCACGCCATGTCCAACTTTCATTTCATATAGTGCTCTCAAATGAATCGATCCATGTGTGGCTTTTTCAATTAGTGAAAACATTCGATTGTCATTGTGTTTATAGTGTAATTGCTGGTTTGTTATCCATCCATCTTGACCGTTGTAATGGCTGGCCATCAGGGAAATGAATCGCCTGGCTGTCTGGTCGAATGGGAGCGAGGTACAAGTGTTCTCCTCGCGAAATTGCTTTTCGTTTTAATGTCCGAGGTATCAAGGGATGCCTCGTTTCCGTGCTGATTGTTTTAACGTTTATATTTAAAACAGTTGTTAGTGGATGGTCTCATTCCTTTTCGTTTTATCCACGTCCCATTTCTAAAGCATTTCATTAAGTTCATTCATGTAGTAAAGTTTTGTAACTGTACGTGTTCACGTGCAGTTATGAAATATCATACAATCTTACATTTGAGCTCATGTTCCAAATCATGTTATTATAATTTAAGTTTCAACAATTTCCTATGATTTATTCAATTCATATTTTAGTTTTTTTTACAGAATCTGCATGCGATTTCATGATCTTGGGATTCAAGAATATTTTCCATGCTTTTACTCGCGGAACAAAGGAAGAAGTTCCTAACAAGCCTAATAATAAAATCCATTATAAGTTGAAATCGTCATTTTATTGTTGTTATAGCATGAGTCTAGTAAAAACATTCCAATTAGAAAAATAAAAATATTGGTATCTCATTTCTAACTAAAGTCCAGCACATAGGTAACCGTTTCTTCACCTGCAACAGTGTTTGCGGTTGAGTTAGTGCGAAAATCGTAAATATCTCCGTGTTGCGCTATGGCAGTGCAGTTAGCAAGGATTGCAGATACTGCAATGGCATGCAGCGTGCGTGCCACACCCCATTCATTAGGCGCCGAGTGCTTCCGCGCATTTATCAATCTACCCACACAAAGGCAAACGTTCACGGCCCTCCTCATAAACTGAACTGATTTTCCGATGGGATTTTCTGTGGTTTTAAATGTGCAGTGATTTGGAAATGTAAATTAAGAATAAGTTTAGTTTTTATACATTTGGAACGTTTTTTTATCTTTCCATGAAAAAACAAAGATTATTATGATACGAAACTTGATATGGCCATGTTGCGCTTTCGACGTCAAAAATACTTCAAAATTAAACTCGACATGGTCTAGGATCAAAAATCGCCTACGAACAATTTTTGTAACAGCATTGCGTACATCAGATTGAATATGCAAGCGAAATGCTGAATATGTTGAAATATGCACATGTTTTTGATATGACGGCGACATCAAGATGCACTTCGTGTGTTATTTCAATCAAGCTTTGTTTGTGTACCAGCGTAACTGCAAGTACGATATAAATATTATTTCGAAAATCATTTCCTTACAAAGGAGGCAGTCGAACTGTTCTTTTAAATTGCGAAATTTCCAATTTGGCAAGTGCTTAAACTTGAGTTAACGTTGTGACCCTTTCTAACAGAATTTAGCTAAATTCGTCTGTATAAAGCGCAGAGAGAGTAGAGCAAAATTATCAGTTTCAACTGGACGAAGTCTTAGCACACCTGCGCCTCTAGTGATCCAGGCTTACGGCCAGCCGCTGCGGATAAATGCTAAGACACCAATAGTGATAAACCGCTACCCATTATTGTTAGCTGTTGTAGAAGCAAGTCCAGACTTAGTTTTGTATTAAGCCGTTTCTGTGTAAAACGTTAAACTGTTTCTCCGCTCAAAACTTCGTTTATGATGGTGTAAAAATATCGACGTGCCTCTGTTATGAAAGGTGCAGTCAAAACACTCCGTTGACTTCAGAATTTAATCATTCGTAAGTTATTACTCTCCCGTGGAAAGCATTAAGGTAATGCCTTCAACGTCTTTAATTAAACGATTATGGCGCTCATTAAGTTGAAGTATCGTAATCATAAACGCAGTAAAAACGCTTTAGGCGCAAATAGGACTTCCGATTGGACATTCAAGATTTCGCTCAGTGACTTTGAGTGTGCGGTTAGATTTATTCCCAGTCGATCTACTGAATCTTGTCTGCGGTTACTTTGGCAGAATTGAATCGTTAAGATGCTGGGACATGTTACAAACGAGATGGTGTTATACGATCTACTTAATGTGGGAAAGGGACGGAGATGAGACAGTCATATTCCTTTGATCATTGACGCGAGCCGAAAAGGTATGTTCGATTATACTTTGACAAAAAACAGACACATTTTTTCAAATGTACACGGGTAATATTTCTTTTTATATCTCACTGAGCAATGGGCGACCATAAAACTTGGTTATTTAAAGCCTCTTTAAAAGTAGCTCTTATTAACCTTATAATCAACAAACTTTTAAACATGTCTCCCTTTACCCAATTCTTTGTAACATTACCAGAATATAGGTTGCGTAGGTGGAGTTTCGCCCACACTGGGCTAGGGCTACTGATGAAGGAAAATTTCAAAATCACTGGGTTAAAAATCAGGCTACAATATTTACAAAGGTTAATTGCTTTTTGTTAAACAACGTTTTTGGGACAGAGTTAAGAATAGTCCACCCAATGTCAATGTCGCTGGTAAAATCCCTAACTTTGTGGATTATATTGTAAGAGTACCCGCAGGAAAACAATTATTTGAATACGTACCATATACGGTTATAACGTTTTGGTTTTTACTGCCCAATCATTTAGTCTCCTTTAGCTTGAGCACGAGAAACAATGATGGGAATACACTCAGAAACAAAATGCCTTGAGACTTCAAATTGTTGTGTAGAAAAAAATTATAAATATTTTTTGTCCCGTCAGCGTTCGGGCGCCTAAGCACATGATAACAAACTATTGGCCAGTTCACTGCCCTGTTGGAACAAAAACAAAACTCGAGTAAAACGGAAAAGATGTATTATACAAAGATGTAATATTAATTGAAGTTTAGCCGATAGTGTTACTAAACAAATCGCCCAAGAACGTGCAACAATACCACGTTTATACAATTTCCAACAAATACTTAAAGGCCCGAACTGCCACCAATTAACCAGTCATATTTGCAAGCGAATCCCACAGTAAATAATAATGTCCATCGTCCAATTATCTTATAGCGGCCAGTGACGAGTCACGAGATATAAGGGTCAACTCTCATTTGATATTCTGCTCCCATCCCTCGTAATGGAATAACGTTGTGAGCTCGCCGACGCCCGATACGATCGATCTACCTTCCTATATATTTTATTTTCGTAAATTGTACCGAATGATGTCCGGTAACCCTTGTCAGGTCACTAAAAAACTGTCTGATGGACCGCGCCGCCGATCCTGCTGATCACGTTGTTGCCAGATATTTTAATGTTATTTTTTTGTCCGGGGCTATTTTGGCACGTGTGCCTACGGCAGCTTACACATACTGATGCCATTTTGGCTGTTTTAATGCCTAAATTAAACTGAATTAAAAAGCAGGTTAATTTTCTACAACCAACAAATAAAATTTCTTAATGTTACCCTATCAACCCAGTAACATGTTTTGCTACGACAATTTGACTCTTAGAACAATTTGTTCTAACTAAAGAAATGTAAAACATAAAAGTATAATTACTTAAGCGCGTACGTATACATTTGACACTATAAAAGTTACAAGCCAGTTTATTACCTGTTTGATTTACAGAACGGATAATAAAATGTAATACAGTAATGGATAATAAACATACGTCGAATATGGCTATGATGATAGACACGCAATTCTACGAAGTAATTTTTTACATGAATGCATTCTACATGATGAATTAAACCCACCGCACGCCAAGCCAAGCTTTACGATTTCAAACGTAGAATTTTTATAAAATGAATAATTATAAAGTAACGTAAATCAGTTTAACAGCTCTAAATGGTCGGTCGTAATTTTATATAACATTAGGTAAACGTTTTAAAAGGCTATATGCATTAAAATTCAACTCGCACGAAATGTAAATTCGGGATTATTGCTCCCGATAATCTTGTTGTAGTTGTTGCCAGACGTGATAGGTTTAATACCTTTGAATAGAACTAGGATTATCTGGGCGGGCCTACGTGTTGGTTTATTTTATCTGAAGATAATGAGAATTAACGTATATTTATATCTGTTAAGGGTGGACTTTAGGGCTGACCATTGTAATTTTTGTTATCCCGAAACTATTAACTGTGTTAGGATTTTAATTTTAGTTTTGGTGTACCTACAATAATAAGCTTATTGTGTTGTAACTTGACGTTTAAATGGCTATGCATTAATAGTGATTTTTTGGGTTTTCATATATGTATAGTGCACCCCGAGAAGACCGCGGAAAAAATGTGCGGGGCAGGCTTACCACTTTATATTCCTGACCCTTACTTTTTATCCTTCTTGCGTTGAGGAAATGTTCTGAATTATGGACTCCGCTCTCAGCATAAATGTATGTTGTATGTATAGTAGTAACAACGCCAGAGCGGAGCGTACTGTTCTTTCCTTTTCCCTGATGATTTATTGGAAGAAGGTAAATTGTAATATCCATTAAAAATTGACAGGCACGGTGGAAGAATTATGTTAGAGGTCCACAGAGTCGACAAATAAATTATGTCTGGCATGCGGGGCGTCAGGGACGCCTGCCGCGCTCTTAACTCTTATTTTATACTTATCGGTACAACACTTTTATCTCCGCATAAAATGCTATGCAGAAGGCTTTTAAAATTATATTATACAGAAGCAGACTGCTAAGAGGGTTTAACTGTACTCTGAAATGCTCTTTTAAAATGTTAATGGCGCAAACAATCCTCGCGTTATAAATCTTAATATGATCTTTCAAACGAAAACATGGGCCAAAGAAATTTTCTATGTTATACAAGCAGAAAGTTTTTCAAACTGTGCTATCCTAACTTTTCAATTTCGGCACCGTCGATTCCGGACCGCAGAACAGGGCGCGAAATCAAGTTATAGCAACACAGTGAACGCGTTAGGCGAACCGCATAGAATATTTCCACGTTTCTATTTGTGTATGTTGCGGAAAAATAAAGTTAAATCAGACGCGTTAACGCGTCGCTTGGCGGGGATTGCCGCGAAATTGTTACGCTGTTTTGTGTAGGGCGTTTAAAGTGTTTTTTACTCGGTTTGCTAATGGACGCGGACTTTACTTACCGCCCCGTTCCGTTGTACGCTTGTTTACTATTAATTGCGCCTTTTGTCGCCTACAGCTGCTGTCTCGGCGCAGGATACGGCTGCGGTCGGTCTGCGCCCAGTTACAACCTTTATGGGTGTTTACGTAGTGCTTCTGGGAAGCGAGCACGGCGATTTCGTTTTGCCGCCATTTACTCTAACGAAATAAAAGTCTTTTGCGTTTTTCCGCGGCAAATAAACCTGTTTATGCCGTCGTAATAGTTTGTCCACTTAAGGAGTCTAGTTCCAACGTATTAAGTGGGTCGATGTTTTTTTTCATCATTACTAAAAATTTATTTGAATCCTTTTTTAGGAAGTGCGTCATTAACGTTTTATCTACTATCTGCCTGAAGGTTAAATCAATAGTTAAAGTCGAGGTTAATAAAATAACCTAAATACAATAATGCAACACCATCTGTCACTCGTGCATTCATATTAATTTCCTTTGCATTGAAAGAACGGCTTCCATTTAAATCGACAGGCATCAACGACAAGCTTCTTTCGTACGCAGACGCCATATTTTCGCATACAAATAAATAGAAATCACAATGTCTGTATTTACATTGAATCTTTCCATTCGTTGCTGAACCACTTCCATTGCAGCAGTTTCGGTGCAGTATAAACCGCAAACAACAACCGACGCTGTTTCCATTCCACGCAGAACTAGCGAACTGCATGCGGTTCCAGATTTTTGCATTTTTTTTTTACTCCCGCTGCTCGGGAAATAATTTTATTTATCGCTGTCGTGGTCCGTTGTCGCGCTAGCGTTGACTCGCAAGTTTTTAATTAAATTATTCACTTGATAATTGTTGGCGCACGAGTGATAGCCTCGCTATTTTTACACTTTATTGTTGACCAACGAGTCTGTATTGTAAATTATGAAGTTGATATTTAAGTGGGTTCAGCTTTATTCACGGATGTGTGTTTCTGCAGGTTCAGATATAATTTCATCATATTTATGTGGTAAAGTTAATAAAGCACGTAGCTTTGCAGTCATAAAATACGTTGTATTGTAACTGTACACGTTGCTCTAACTTCTGATTTAGTTTGGAAATTGTTTCTGTTGATACATTTTGTTTAAATTAAACACAGTTTGTACATATCTATCCAATAAAGTGCTGACATAATAGTTTTTTACCTCGTTTTTAACATTTCGTAGACGTGCTACGCGAGCGCTACAGCGCTACGAACCGTCTACGACTTCGCTACGACGTAATTACTCCCGAGTTTAATTTTCGTTTTTACTTATCTCTCGTGTTTTTTTTTTTATTCATAATGGAAGACCATTTTAGTGAAGACAAGACTTACTTTGGGATGATAAACTAAGTATAACAAAGGAGGAACTTACCGTGAAATATTCAGTGGGGGCCATCATTTCGTCACAACTTTTGACCGCCGCTCAACTTCCACATTACGATTTAACGCCACTCGTATTTTATTGGCTATGTTCAGTTAATACAAAAGTTGGTAACTTCCCGCCATCGATTATTATTGCAAAATTTATACAAAATTCAAGAGGCTTTAATAAGTTGAGGATAAAATTACGTGGTGGCGCTGGCTGGCGACTGGGACTCAAATAAAATATTGTTTTCGTAAGCTTACAAATTTAATCAAGGATTGGTTTTGTAATTATTTTAAACTTGTGGCAAGTTTTTTGTACATAATAAGTTACGTGTACACTCAGCCCCGAATTTCCGCCTAGGACAAGGCCCTAGTCTAGGGGCCCCACCCATCCAGCTACCGCGACCAAGTATCTTGCCTACCGGTAGGCGCACAAGGCCTAGTTAACCACGTAGCAGGTGTAGCAAATGGTACAAGCCCCGCGCTTATATCATGGTACCTATACCACCCGTACGTCCAATGGAATATTATCTATCAATGGTCAAAATAAATGCAAAATATTTTCGACCTCGCTTCGCTCGCTCCTGCATCTTAGTTACTCATAATTCTTCAACTTTCTTGCGTAAGTCGACATAGTAACTCCTATGAATAGTCAAACGAAACCTAACCTATACGAAGTGCTAAATTTTGCTTCGGGATGGGGAGGGGGGGGGGGGTTTAAATGACAAGTGCCTAGGGGCCCTGGGTCTCAAAGTGCTGCTTGTGTACACTGATGCGAAATGGGGGAAAGATTTGTTTTATCCGATAGGGTAGATTTTCCTACAGATGTTAAAACACAACAATTCCGTCGTTCATTAATAGTTTAATATTCACCATGTTATCGGAGCACTTGCTGGTGCCATTAAACAGTACTATCGCCGAGTAAAGTACACATTGTCTCTAGCTCGGCACATTTATTTTGTTTCTCGGGTAATAGACAACGCATCCGGAAGTACGGATAATGGGTCTCGGAAAAAAATAGAGTGCTTCCGACGAAAGCCAGTCACTGCAACACCTGTCGCCTGACGCGTACTGGTAGGATACTGGGGTGGGTAATTTTTAAAGCTAATGCGGGTACTCTTTTTGACGTGGCTGAAAAAGCAGTTTTTTTTGGCACATAATTCAAACATTCTTAAAATCAAAATCAATTTATTTGCCGTAAGTGTTGGTACAATTTCGGTGCAAACATTTGGGTTAATACATAAGTAGTTAAATTATTATAATTACATGCACACAAACATTCACACACTTCGAATTTTTAAAGCAATAGTATCTCCTAAAATTAGAAATCAATTTTACGACCATATAAATGACCTCTTGAAACACTGTAATGTCTTACCAGTTCATATACAAAAAAAAAAATTGTTATTGAAAGAACAATTTTTCAATGAATCCTTAAGAATCTAAATCGAGCATCCTGTATGCACTCGGGCAGTTTCTGAGAATAGGCTTCGTACTACCGGTTATATTATACCGAGACTTATTAACAGTCTACCCTCAGAAATAAAAAAAAGTATTACACATAAAAATATCAAATGCAAACTTAAGCAATATTACTTAAGTATTATGTAGGAATTAACTATTTAAAACCTAAAAATGTTATTAATTGTATCAACAATAACGCGTACATATAAAATATTTAATTGTACGTATAGTTTGATATTGAGATAGACTCATGATAGCACAAGTTTAAACCTTAGTGGTTTTTTGGTTGCTATTTAATACGTAATCCTGTGTTCCTTTGTATAAATGATAATAAATAAAAAAATAAAAAACATAAACTCACGCATAATATTTTTTTTTATAGTTAAAATTCAATTACAATTGAGTTGCAATATTTTTACATTATTTGATATAAATAAAAAAAATTAAACACATGCACCGACAAAGGAATTGTCTTTGTCGGTGCCTGTCGCGCCCGCCATATCGCGTGAGTGTGAGAGCCTTTAATGTCAGAGGGGATTATAATAATTATTTATTTTTCAATCTGTTCTTGTGAATCTTAAAAGAGATAACTTAGCTAAAATTATAGCATAAGTAGCAAATAGTGGATTTACAGTAGAAACTTTTATTCAGGTAGGGCATGATGAGATGCGAGTTTTGTACAGTTCAATTATAAGTTTATTTTTTGAATAAGTAGTTGACTTGTTTTTATTACTTAATCATTAACTGGAAGCCTCTTCGGGATACTGGCGTGAAAAACTAAGTCAAATAGCTTCACAGTCACAGCTTCCTCAAATATTTCAGCATTAAAATTGACGACACACATCACGCATACTAAAATTAAAAAATACAATGTACTCAACGGTATCGGGGACATAATAGCAGTAACGTACCTTAACCCTCCGCAGCCGCCGGCACTTAAGGCGCCCCTCCGATGCAGATTGGATGACGCCGTATGATTTACCGCCCGCACGCCTCCCACCGTCCTCGATAAAATGACGCACGGGGGGATTGACGATGTAGCATTTGTTCCTTCATGTTCTTGTTTGCGTGTAATTTCTTATTAACGTGTGGAAGTGCCGATAACGAAACATTCTGATTGCGAAAATATGTATCTGTATATTTTGTTTTGATCATGGAAACTACAAAGCTGGCACTTAACACTGTAAGTAACTGATATGTAAATAACCGTTGGCATGAGTTGGTAGATTATTAACCACAAACACGTAAGTAATTTGCAAGCTTTTCAAAGGAATTGATGACAAACTTCAATATAATACCATCAAATTTGTTTAACGACCCATAATTTAATACCACAGGAGCCCCAAGGTAATCAAATAGTACGTCGTTACGACGTATCCAGGAAGTGGCGGTAACAGCAGTCAAAAGCGCAATTAACACTGAAAGTTTGGGACATGGAAAACTTTCAATTAATTAATGCAATGTAGGCTTCAAGTGTCGCGAACACGCAACGTTATATGGTATCAGTGTTCTTTATTTATCGAAGCATGTGGCTTTTTGTTCTACGAGTATTTTGAGGGATAGAATTAGTTGTATAACCATTAATTCGACAGGCACCTTTTTAGTAAACTGTAATATAATCGTTGAAATGAACCTAGAAATGGACGACAAAGCGTTCAACTGTTTATTAATACCTACTCACGAAATAAACGCCTAACTATAATTAAATTTTATACACTATGGTAATCCTACCATTCCTGGAACCGCCTGGCAATATAGGTTAAACGACATTTAATAATATAATTGATATTTCCATATAGTAATTAATTTGCATATCGGTTCAAAGTACCGGTTTTGCAGCCATTATGGCCGATTTTCCGAACCAGATTTTCTGATTGGAAACTTTACTAACATGTATCAATATTTGGCTGATGATGCTCATAAACCTGGACTAAAATCGAATAGAAATCCAGCATGAACTATGGATATCTATATAACAATTATAAAGACATCTGTCGCGTATACCTAATCATTTTTGATTGGCCCTCAACTGTAGGGCTGTACTTGAATCGAAATTGGATTGAGATTATCTCGATACCGTTTCGAAAGTAACCCCATTAATCTCGATAAGGATCGGACGAAATATCGACGACTGCTGTTTTGTTTATATACTTCCACTTTTTTATAGACAAAGAATGCTTTAATTCAATGAAGAAACGCGATATAAAATATTGATGCGAATTTAATGTTGCCCAATGATAGCTTAGAGAGTTAGCCTGATAAATTAGAACTGGAATCTATTTCAGCTCTGATACATAATACTTCGTGTACATACTAGAACTGGGGCCTTACTCCCGAAAACGATTCGAGTTTGATTTTGTTTTCAATTCGAACTCGTTTCTGATCTGAACTCGATTTAAAACCTTACTCCCGAACCAAATCGAATCGTAAACCAAGATCGACATAGGTTCGAGTATTATCAGCGTCGTTATGCCTGTCATTGTCTATATCTTATCATTCATGGATTACGTCATTGTCAAGTGTCTTATGTCTGTGGTTAGAATCTTTTATGTGGTTGAATTTATTTACTTCTCTATCACTTTCTCACGTAAAAAACGATACCCTAGTGCTTTATTTTAACTTAACAAATAAAACCCTATGAAAAAAACATCAACCAATCTGCCTATTCTTTTTCCAACTATGTTGTGCTCGGCTTCTGGTCTAACCGGATGCAGCTGAATACCAGTATTTTACAAGGAGCGACTGCCTACTTGAGAGCAGTGGTGGCCCAGTGGTAACGACAGCGACTTACGAGTTGTAGGTCGTAGGTTCGAACCCTGACAGGTGCTTTACTTTGTATAAATTATTTCATCACCACTGCTCTCAAAACGGCGAAGGAAAACATCGTGAGGACACCGGTGGCATGTCCTAGAACCAAAAATTCGAAGACATGTCAAAACTACCAACCCGCACTGGGCCCGCGTGGTGGATTACGTCCTACTCCCTCTCACACAGAGGAGGCCTGTGCCCCAGCAGTGAGAACATTATAGGCTGATTATGTTGACTGCCTGTCTGACCTCCTCAACCCAGTGACTGGGTAATACGATACCCCTTGGTAAGACTGGTTGTCAGACTTTCGGGCTTCTCGCCTTGCATTTAATGGAAATATCACTTCGTCTGGTTAATTTCTTCATGTGGTGTTAAATCTTCTACCAACACATTAAACAACTCCTTCGAGAAACTATAACTTCTTCGAAATTCTTCCGAATCCATTTCTATAGCCCCGGGTATTATATCGATTCATATTTCTTTTCGCACGAAGATCCATACGATGTTTTCTCAAGAACATTGAAAAACAAAGTAAGGCGAGCCATAATAATAAAGATTTTGAAGAAATAAAGCAGTAAAGAACACAAAAAAATCTCACTCGATCTTCATAAAGTAGCTTCTTTGCTATCGAGTAATTTGACGTTTAGTTTTGATTCAACTACTCGATACATAACTGTCAGATGGCGTGTGGAGTACGAACTTTTCGATTCTAACGAATCTTTCGATCGAAATTAGTGTCGTTTTGAACCACCGCACGATCGTGCGCTAGTGTCGGTTTCAAGAGTATGGATCGTCATTTATTTCGAATGATTCAGTACTCGATGCTGTCGGGAGTAAGGCCCCTGATCAGTTTTCAAACGAATTTTCAGTTGAATACATCGGAATGTAGCGTCTATCAAAACATAAAAACAAAACTTGTCCAGTAAACAGTCTGAACCGTCTTTTGAGTCAAAGAGACAATTTAACATAAATTGTTATGGTTAATGTCTGGGAGGTCTGTGTTTTTGTTTATCAAAATCGTTTAATTAGCCCTTGGGGTCAAATAAACGATGATCCAACACGCGACTGACGGTTCACAGGCGATCGCTCCTGGCCATTATTTTTTAAATTAGTTAGTCTATGGAATTTCCGTTGGCGCGTTATGTGCCGTACCTGCAAAAGTAAAAAAAAGAAAAGTAATTAAGTATTCAGTCGGCTTCAGAATGTACCTAGTACCTAGCTAAGTTATTTTCCATATGAGAAACATTCTAAGGATGTCGATCTAGCTTACCTCTTTATCGTCTCATAAAGTATCAGCGCGTTATATAGTTAGTTTTACTGTTGATCATTCCCGGAAGTAATATAGTTGCTATTAGATTTTACTGCATACTACATTGTCTAAAGCTACACCTGCTTTACCATAAATTGTAAGCCAACATAGAACATTAATCAGATTATCTCTTGGACATTAAAACATGACATCCAAAACAAATATAATGCCATATACTTTCTCAAAATATTTACATTAATGCATTATGAGTTACGGCTGTAGATAAAAATAAATTACACTAAGAATACAGACGATAACAACAGAATTATCAATAAAAATGCATCACGAGACTATTAATCATATCCAAATCTTATCGAATATTGCGAACACGGTACCAAACAAAATGAACATATGTCTACAAAAGATAAAGAGATTCGCTTGTACAAACAGACAGGATAACCTGTCGAATGAACGTTTGTTACTGATAGAAGAATGGGGTTACCCCATCCCTGTCTCTATCAGTAACAAACGCCGATTATTTCGCGGGCTCTTCTCATCCATTAGCGCCATATTGACTGCCCACTTTCATCTTCTCTTGCCTCGGCGATTATTTGTATACCTACCCTCCTTTTATTTTAGCCTGTCGCTTATTATATTAATTTTGTTAGTGACAGGTTGTTTCGAAAATGATGTTCGGTATTTAATTAAGTATTTGGTAGAACTAATTGAGTTCTGTCGCTTGATATTTTATCATTCTGTAGTTTATTGGGTTTTCAATTCGATGATGTACTCTTCAATCATGTTGGTACAAATACATATGAGTGGTTTCCTTGCCAAATACCTACGAATATGAAGAAGATAATTGTGCTTTTAAAATTACTTTGTACGAATTAAACTGAAGCTCATTTATTTTGTAGCGGCATCTAAAACGCCACATGCGAACCACGCATCAAAGACCTGACGTCACACAAACCCTGCATCGCGCAAGCAGTTTATCGCGCAACAGGCATATATACAACATCCCGACATCAACCGTCGGGCAGTAGCCTACCAGACACAACACCCGTCTGTTCGAGGATCCTGCCTTTTCTATAGATGATGGGTGAACTTTAAACCCTGTCCCACAAACCTCTATAATTTCAATTAAACCATTTACAGGCTCTTGAATTGTCAAAGAAGTCGGTCAGACAGAAAGATGAAGCTAGTTGCCTATTCCAAAGCGTAGTAGGTTCGTATGGAGAAGAACGGGCAAGAAACTCCATGGACACTCATAATGAAGTAATGAATAGTTACATATATAATTTATTCCTATACATGACAGGATAACTAAGCTCTAATTAATAAGCGAGTCTCGTATTGAAGGGTCTTCACATGACCACTTACTCACGGGATCGTACATCATTAGGTACTAATTACACCCGAACTGCCTTAAATAATGTGGAAATTATTACGTACAAACCGAAACGCTTCATTAATTTTATTTTAATGTCAGCGTCGACTCCTTATCGTCCTGTGCTAGTTGCGAAGGGGACGCTAATGCTGCTGTGAGTGGTGGTATCGATAAATAAATACCATTCGGTAGTTATATAGCCTATATAACTATTGAGTAAGCATGTGGATGCCTACCTATACAAGTAGAGGAAGACCAAAGAAACGATGGATGGACTGTGTGAAAGATTATATGGCTAGAAAGGGAGTGACTACCGCGATGACGAGTAATAGAGAAGTATGGAAGAAAAATACATTTTGCGCCGGCCAGGAGAATGATAACACTTATATAGCCAACTTTTAATTCTTAATAAATTTTTGAGTTGGGAATTGTCTTGAAATACAACATGATTATATTTAATAACTCAAACTTAAAGCGTTTATTTCAGTTCACAATTTATAGGCACTTTTGAATTGTCAAGGAGCTGTCCAGTTAGTCATAAATTTGAAGCTAGTCAGCAATCATAAAGAGGGTGTGTGCTGGAAAACGCACTCTCTGTTAGATCAAGATATTATCAAATCCTGGGTACATTATGCCTATTGTTTCTATAAGTGAGACTATATAGCTTTTGCCCACGGCTTCGCCCGTGTTGACGTCGGAAAATATCCCGCGGGAATGTACTACCGGGATTAAAAATACACTATGTGTTATTCCAGGTTATAAAGTATCTGTGTGCTAAATTTCATCCAAATCTGTTCAGCCGCTTTTGCACCAATCTGGAACATACATCCAGACAAACAGATGAAAACTATATTTTCGTTATCTGACTCTTTTCCACACCTCGTAGCAATTACTTTTTTCAAAAATACTCAATGTGTAGTTTTGAATTTGTTACTATTTTTTTTTTTTTTTTTTTTTAATATGTGAGATTTGTCCACCATTATAACAAGCCTAAGCCCACGTTAGCTCGGACGTCTAAATAACACGCAGGATTTTATCGCGCACTGGACTTTAAACTCTCAGTGTTGAGCCGAGCGTTGAGAATCTAAAGGAGCGCAACCCAGCGCGTCGAAAAAACACATTGTTGGATTTTCAACTCTTGGCGCTAAGCAGAGGGTTGATAACGGGTATGCGAAAAAAAATCGCCGCGGGAAAGAATCGGCCGTGCGAACCTGCTTTTTAATTTAAGCATTACAGCTGAATGCAGAAAAATGGACCTCTTTTAAAAAAGGTAAAACCAATTTTTTGGATTTCAAAGTTTTACCTACCTACAGCATCTTAATTAAAACTCATGAAAGATTTTTCTGCATTTTCCTCCGAAACAAAAGTAATTTTAGAATTGATATTTTTTTATATTTTAATTTAAACGGGCAGTATTGCTCACGAATTCTAATTAACACAACAATCGAGGAGTTTAGACTTTTTGAGGGATGGACTTGGAAACTCCGTGATGAGAATTATACGTTTTTATGTGGAAACGTGATTAGATTTCTTATTGCGAATTTATTTAAGACGACGCGATAAAATTGCTAGGTACATTAGGTAGTAGCAATTCCAAGTGTCTAGCAAGAAAAAGTGTGAATTCTGTCTACAATGTTAAGTTTGTACTTGGGATAAATTCATCCCAACTACGGCAGCCTTCATTGTGCGTGGTCCGACACGCACTTGGCCGGTTTTTTTTCTTTTTTTCGTAATCACAAGGATTTAGTAGGTGTTGTAGGTATTAATATAAATGTTTTCTACAAGAAAAGCCATCTGAAGGCTAACATTTAGGTATTTCTAGCGCAATGACATGATTATTTACTTGTAAAGTATTATATTATTTTAATTATTGTGAATGTGAAGACTATGTGGGTTATTGCTCTTTTATTTTTATTTTCACTTTGTCTTTTATTCTCAGTTAGTGTTAATCATGGTCTGGCAGTTTGAGTCATTTAAGCGGCCTACCCAAATATCCTTTCTTTGGTATTGATCGTCGCATCGTTGAGCTCCTTAAGTTCTGAGTAGAGCTGCACGATTACTGACAAATGCGTGCACTGACTGGTCAGGTCCACTCAATCTGTGTGGTTCTTTCCTCAAAAGACCATTTCAGACACCAATCTGCATGGCCTTCACATGATCTGACCAAGATTATGTCTGGACTTTAAAAGAGACTATCACCTCTGAGTTTGTTTCGGCCTTTCTTCTCAGAGTAGTCAGATAGGAAACGCCGATCTCATCTAGTTTTAAAAATATGACTGACGTGTAAAAGTGTTTGTACAAACCTACTTACAGAAATAAAAATCATTTATCATTTAATAAAAAAATAAATAAGTATTGAGTATTGTTTTTGGTGCCATACTCGTATTTGTTTGATGCCTGTCAGTCATTTCGCTTCAATCGCAATCACAGCTACGAGTACCTATACGAAATACGTCAGTCGCCGTTGTCACAAATTGCGAATATCCATTAACCAACTTTCCGAATTTTTCCTCAATAAAAATTCATGTTGTTTAAAAAATCTCGCAATCCGGTAAATATATGAAGTTGAATAAACACTCCAGTATTTTTCACATGAGGTAGTCTCGTACAATCGGGTTTTCCGTTGATACAGGAGCAACGACGCGGTCGCAAACTGCCTGCAGTGTTTGTATTGAAGTATCCATTATCCTGATGAGGTGCATACCATTCACGTTACTACATATAAAAATGAGGGTTCCGTCTACCGTTCACATAGGGAAAGTGCTCGCCATAAACGACACTTTGACGTCGTATTTTGCATATTATTTATTACAACAAATTTAAAATTTAACAAACCGATATTTTTATATTTTTGGTTTAACCACAAAGTAAAATAAAATTTGTTAGTGCACACATCAAAAATGCAGTAGTCTGAATCAATACAATTTCCATTTTAAATTAAAACCTTTCATCCGCTTAATTTTATCAATATCAAAATAAAAATCTACATATAAAATTGTCTATGGTACCTTTTTTAATATCCGAAGTGCAGTTTGAATGAAAGTGTCGCTTACGCTATTCAGCCTCACTCACACAAACACGTCATGTTAGTAATTTCGCGCCCGTCTACACCCCTTCCCGGAGCTTTTGTTCGCTTATGTTTATTATGACATGTTTTGACACAGATAATTGACTTAAGTCTGTGTATTTTACGCATTATGCGGGTCGAATTCTGTATGTGTAACTTGCTAGATGTGACTACTAAGGATGTTTAAAAGTAATTTTTTTTTATATTTTGAGCGTAGATATTCCTGGAACATTCTCTATTTATTTTTGTATTTCCATATCACGTTATGTATAAGTGAAGTTTAAATGGCACGGATGATTCTAGATATCGGAAAGCACATATATTCAAACCATTTTCCCAGATATTTTTTTACGTCTAGGTACCGTATACCACCTAGATTTTGTTACATAATCTTGTTTTATAGTAAAATGTTCGCCGTCATCAGATTCAGGAATGGCGTAAATACTAGAAATATTGAGACTGTCGTTATTTTAAGATAGTATTAATTAGCTTCTACAATGCTAGATCGTTAAATGAAGCCACCTGATAAATATGTATGAAACATCTCAAGTTCTCGCCAATAGATTCGTTCATCAACATCGCATTATCCCCAACACCCAATAACTTTTCTACTGTATCACAAGATACAAACTTAGTTGATTGTAGGTGCATTACCTTGTTTGTTCCCCACCTTGGCCAAACAAACTGCGTAACGTCATTACCGGGTTAGATTCGTTCGACGATCGCCTTCATGTTACAACCGATCGATCTGGAGTTACTCTAACATTATTAGTTTCTTTTCCAAGATTCTTATTGGCTTTATATTGTGAGGTATATGATTTGGAGGGTAGTAAGAATGTTTTCTCAGTTTTTATAGCAGCTCAGAAAGCGTTGGGAGCCAATTTCAGCCAAAGCATAAAATGGAAGGCTCCAGTGAAATTCTTTAATGTAGCATTATTGACTTTATTGTCAAAGACAAGATGGTGGACATTCTTCTTTATGTCAATCGCTTTGTCAGATCTCTTTTACTCTGGTGGCACCAGGTTTCATATTTCGTGGATCTTACACTCAAATATTGAATTTTCTCTCGCTTCGGAGGGTACGCTCCCCCTGAAAAACATCCTATACGAAATATAGTATTCTCAAACCACACTCCCACTCTTATAACTTACTCAACATGTAACCGGCACACCTACTTACATATTCATAAGAGTTAGTAGCAAGAAGTCGTGTCGTTTATTTTTTCTACATCTACTTAGATGTGTTTAGGAGCCGCTCATGTAAACACAGCCTCTTGACGCGGCAAATTAAAGCACAGGACATAGAGGCGACAGTTTTCTCTCTACCTGGGTGTTGGATTTGTTGCGTTAAATAAGTTCCTAGGAATTGAAATAACATGAGGTGCTTTTAGAGTTAGTTGTAGTGAGATTCGAGACAGCCTTTCCTATTATTTTTTCTTTTGTTAGGTTTTACTAAGCTGTTGGTGCTTTGAGAGAATTTTTGCTCTAATGCTTATTTGGTACGGATACTAAAGTTAAAAACAAAGCCATAGATATCTTGTGCAGGACTAACAATTTTTGTTTCGATGTGTTACAAAAATAATTTAATTTGGCCAACGTGCAGGTAGATTCTTCAAATTAAGTCTCTTTACTTGTTTCTTCCTCTGATCTATTGCTTTGACAAAATTCTTAGCCTAAATCACCTAGCAGTGATTCTAATCTCTCCCGCTCACGTTACCAGGGTGCCACATCCCGAAGCCTTGATCAGCGACGTTATTAAGAGGAGGCGTGTGATCGTGAGCACTCGTGCGGTCAACACGACGACACGACACCAACACGAATTAGCGACGCACGCGACACGAACGTGTGGCCTGAATTTATTACCACGTCTTGGGGTGGGAAGTAGTGTGTTTGGACGAAAGCTTCGATAAATCGACACCTTTTATTATAAACTAGCGACTTCGGCCGCCTGAATTTCGGATTTTTGTCGTACAAACTTCAACATACCATTTCATACCTTTAGGGGTTGTCTCTTTGTAGCTCGACGTCCGATAAGGACCAGGCCCGGGTCGACGGCGCGTTGTGTTCCACGCGCGCCTCAAGAGATGTCAGCACAAACTGACGGGGTCCGTTGGGACCAATGCCTGCCAGGGTTGCGAGTTTGTCCGAAAGGGATATCGTGGCCCTGGCACACAGGCAACGGAAGGAACACGGGTGGGTTTTAGTCAGTAAAAGTCTGACACGCCCTCGAGCTCCACCCAGTGCGGGAGAAGTTATTTGATGATTTCCCAGAAAAAAAAAAAAAAAAGGTTGTCTCTTTAAAAGTGTTCCTGTATCCTTCCTCAGAGTTCAAGCTACCTATTTCTATAACAAATTTTATTATTATTCCTTTATTTAATTACGTACATACAAATTATATTTTTAAATATCAGAATATACCTATATATAAAAGTAAAAATAAAGTTTTTCACCGGTATCAGGAGCAAGGTCCAAGCTACCGGTGGTTAGGGCTGCAGAGATAGGAACCTCCTCACGATGCGAGCCGTATCGAGGAGTACTGCCTTTAGAATCACGCCCTTGATCCAACCACCTAACGAGAGCCTCGAAAGATGTTGCTCGAGGCTTTCGGCCATCAGGCCATTGACCGATACCACAATCGGCAGAATGATAGCCGAGCTCACATTCCACATGTCACAACCTCGTGCGCTAAGTCGTATTATTATTATTATTAAATTCTTTATTCAAGTAACAATGACTCAATGTGTAAACTTACGAATTATGTTAGTTTATTTTATTTTACATTTAAATCATCCCATGGGAGACGGTACTGCAGTTATTGATGTACATGCAATCGAGCCTGCTAGCGATCGTTTTCAGGATATTGTTGGAGCTGATCCGCACTCTGCGCACCAGGGATGCACATCTCATTCGCATCGTTGCGTAAAAGCAATTTATATGTGCGTCCGCGAATATTCCTGATGCGCTACAGAAACGGGGCAGCCCCACCAATACCCTGATAGCGTTGTTATATTGGACTCGAAAGGCGTTGTACGACCGTTGGGTACCACAGCCTGCAAGTGTAAAACGTTGTGCAGTAAGCTCGAAACAGAGTAATTTTTACTTTAAGTGAGCAGCGTGCAAACCTGCGAGCCAGCGTGTTCGCCCGTACCGACAACGCCCTCCGCTCCCGCTCAATATCGAGTCCATCATTGAGGTCCGGGGTCAATATATTACCAAGATATTTAAATTTAAATACTCTTTGTAGTGGAGTACCATTGAGTAATACAGGTGGTACATAACCCGGACTACCCCCAGCCTCAAATACGATAATCTCCAATTTATTGGAGTTATACAATAAACCATGTGAAATATGAAAATCAGTTCAGTATCTTAGCTGTAAAAAAGTTACAGACGGACAGGGTTACTTAGTTACTCTCATATTTATAATAAAGCTAGCTGCGCCCCGCGGTTTCACCCGCGTAAGTCTCGATCCCGTGGGAATATCGGGATAAAAAGTAGCCTATGTCTTAATCCAGGGTGTCAGCTACCTCCATACAAAGTTTTATCAAAATTGGTCCAGCCGTTTGAGCGTGAAGAAGTAACAAACATACACACACACACTCACAACTTTCGCCTTTATAATATTAGTGTGATATGATCTAATATGGCTTCATTGATAAATATTGTTTATAAGTAGGTGGTTCTTCGTCATTCAGACTTGCCATAATTAATTCAAAGCTTTGCATACGTCCATGTTACTTCGAGCTTGAATGTAACTTCAGTATCCTCAAGTACAATCGTAGCTGTAATGAATCTACCCCCATTCTCTCTTTCGATCAAGCTTAGCTAACCTCAATCAGATGAATCTTATTATCAGCTATCGTAATGGTGTCTATTATTTCAGAAAATATTTGTAGGTTAAGTTTATTTCCATCACCATATACAAAGTTTAAGAGTAAAACGCTTTCAACGTTGCAAGTGAATAGTTGCGTTGTAATAAGTCTTCATATAGAAAAAAATAAAACAAGTCGTAAGTACAAAGTAAGACAGCACGGGTTAATTATACTCTATGTTAGCAATCAACAAAGCGAATGTACTTATGTCACTTAATTATTCCTTCACACGCAAACTTTTATGTTGTAAATTTTGTTGTTTTGGCTTTTCGGCTGGCTAGCTGCCATCTTGTTTTATTGCTGCATCGAATAAAGTAAAATAAACTGAGAGTACTAGAAAGTAAGTGTTACTGGAGCACGTAGCTAGAGCTACCTAATATGTAAACTACTTCTGGGCTGTTTCGTGCAAAATAATGCTCAATTACAACCGTAGTAGTCCAGCCAATTGACAGCCTCGTTGTTCTCGTGGTCTCAAACGCGACTGCCGAGCGTGGGGTCCCGGGTTCAATCCCCGGGTCGGGCAAAGTGTTATTGGGTTTTTCCATTAGGAATTCCTTTGTAACAGCCTGGAGTTTGGAAGTTGGTGGTGTGATACCCCCGCGGGCCGTTAGCCGTAGGTCCTGCGCCTTTTCACTCCTGTCGTGTGTATTGTCGTCCATCGGATAATGAGAGTGCGGGAAGAGAGAGTGCACCTGTGTCTGCGCTAACACTTGTACACTATAATATCTCCCGCCCTGAAGGCTGGTCTTCGTTGAGTTTCGTCGCCATGGCTGAAATTTGGTCTATAGGACTATAATTATTAGCCTACCCAATATTTACCAATAGTAGGGTGAGTTTATATTTAACTGCGATGATGTTACAGGGTTCATGCTAAATATCTACCAAATATAATGCCTAGGCTGCCTTTACCAGCACTCATGGGAAGAAATGCAGCAGTTAAACGCAGCCGGACGTTACCACAAAGCAAACGGTTTTAACTACCCTTATTAAGTGCAGAACATATTGAATTGCTATTGTACTATAATAATCACAACTACCCACCAATATAGCAAGTCCCGTTTATTATTCATAGAAATAGTTATTATTGATCGTAAAATAAAACATGTTAATATTTTACAGTCGTTACGCGGCTAATATTCATAGGTAACTGTAATGAATATCAAGGGACACGCCCGATAGATATGGCCGACTAGTGCCATGTTTACTGCAAGTAAGGTGTTCAGCAGTGGAGAGTATACGTCCTGGTTTTGGGAGACATTTCGAGGCAAGTTAGTCTTGTCAAGTTATTAATTTTTACTACAAGTTAGCAAGTCTTATATTTGAACAAGCAAAACTTAAAAAAAAAAACAAAAAAATTACCAGTAATGGAATGCCGACAGAAGTGAAAATATATTATAATACTTTGGAATAACATACATATATAGGAAGAAAGAAAAGTATTATATTTAAGGCACGCACAAGAAACAACCTACAATATACAATAAAAAACAATCAAAGACTTGTGCGATGCCAAAAAGGTACCTATCTCAGCATAATGCTGCAATATTTTAATTAATAAATACCGCAGCGCTGGTATTCTGATAGGGCCCGCTGTGATATATGCGTCTACATGTACACAGGCCGCTGCGCGTCGCCAGTCTGGCGCAACACCCACTAACATGTCGCGGTTGGCATGTTGGTGACGCGAACCCATAAGTTCCCCTACCAAAAATTGTTCAACGCGCCTAAAGAAGTTTTCACTTCAATAAATATGCCTAAAAGATAAACATGTGTGTAAAAGGAAACATAATCTGAAATATTTATAGGTAATACTTACACTAAAGCTGTTAACAATAAGAGCGCGAAGTGAAGAACATCTTAGATCTGTAGTCTGTATCAAATCATATTTATTTGGGTGTTAAAATGTCATAAAAAATGGGAAAAGTTGCTTAAATCATACAGCACTAGATATTTTTCTTAAATCTTTACCTTCTTTACTCGCACTCATTTGTTTCAGCCTTCAAATGACAAAAAACAGTTTCCAACTATGTCCTGCTCCTTATTAAACGCATGGCCACATACTGTAGTATTGACTTGCCCTCACATGGGCAGTAAACAACGTTATCGTTGCGTCGTCATCGTGACGTTTAATGTCAAGTGACGTCACTTGACATGCGACTACTGCCCGCCCGTAACACATATGTAATGTTAATGACATTTGTGTTTCTATACGTCGCTTTGTTTGTGTGTTAACTGCATTTCGCCCGTGTTGATTGGTTTTGGCACTGTGTAATATTTACTGAGAGTTAATTAAAATCTTAAAAAAAAGGCCTGGATAAATATCTGTTACATGTTGTTTTTAAAAAGCTTACCATTTGAAAAAAAATACGACTTTTCGTCCTTCAAATCTGCAAGTTCACCGCAGCAAACGAAACGCACAGACAAACAAAAAACTAGCAAAAACGTTTAAACCCATCTCAGAAAAGTGTCGCATCCTTAACCCGTAATAATTAATTAAACGAGCTACACTAGGTAATCTGGCGTCAGTGCAACTCATAAAAGAATACTTGGCACAAACGATAGTCGCCTTGATAGGCTTGATTAATGCATGATGTTGAGCTTTCATATCCCGAGCCACGAACCTTCAGTGATGTTTAAACTTAATCCGCGTCATCTCTCGCTTAGCTGCCACGTGGCTTCGTTTTGCTAGGGGATTTTCTATTGTAAGAAAGAGTGATATACCCAAAGTAAAAAAGTGTAGAAAACCTACTTAAAACTCGCACAATTTCACTATAAGTAACTAGAAAGAGTCCACTATGGTTGACTGCATCATCGCTTTTAACATCGGTTAAATAAGCAGTAGTTCAAACTCGAGTCTGTAAAAAGTGTGGTGAATCTGTGAATTAGTCTGTAATCACTGGAGTACAAGTTTTACGTCTCTAAAGTATTTTTTTTAAATATTCTTATTTCGAGGAGCTCGTGGCGAAGTTATAACAGCCGCACGGGTTGATCCATCAGGTTAAACTACGCTTGCTGGGGTTGGTCAGTCAGACCATATTTACATACAGAGACTCCTCCGTGCCTCGTGTCATGCGTGGATTTTTGACAGTTGTTACTGGTCGTCAGAAGCCCGAAAGTCTAACAACTAGTCTTACCAAGGAGTATCGTATTACCCAGTAACTGGGTTGTGGAGGTCAGATAGGCAGTCGTTTCATGTAAAATACTGGTATTCAGCTGCATCCGGTTGGACTGGAAGCCAACCCCAACATGGTAAGAAAAAGCTAGGCAGACTGACTGATTGACTCATATTTCGAATACAACTCTAAACCAACTCAAACCTTGTTCAAATTAGATTTACTGTACCTTTCCGTTGTGCAGTAAACCGTTCCGGGAGCGCAGTCCACGTTTCGCTCATTCCTCGCTTAGCTGTCCATCCAACGCCACTTTAATGGCGGTCCGCTGGAGAGGCGGATAATTTAAAATACCTACATAGCTCTTACTGGCCAGCTCTTAGCTGGCTGCGGTTGAAAGGTACACTCGGATTCTTGCATATAACTCCCGAAGTTAAAAGGGTTCTGGATATTTAATTTTACGTTCTTATTTCGTGGTCTGGCAGAGAACAGTCTGTTATCTATTAAATGCAACGTATTATCTGAATGTAGTGTGATAATATGTAGTTTTGTCGACACGGTAGTCGCAGTGGTTAAGTGATTGACTGCTGCGCTGCGTGTCGCGGGTTCGATTCCCGCACGGAACAAATATTTGTATGACCTACGAGTAGTTGTTCCGGGTCTGGCTGTTTGTGTATGTGCGTTTAAATGTTTGTAAACGCACCCACGAAAAAATAGAAATTCCTATTGTGGGGCAACGTTTTTTGTAAAGAACTAGAAAGAACTATGTTGCTATATGTTCATCATTTTAAGTCTAGTCCGTTACTACTCCGGTGTTGTAAAAAGCTTGTTTTAGTTTGCCTAGTGAAATAAATCCAGGAATGAGGAATACCTGCAATACTTGGGTAAAGAATTTCATGCTAAATAGAAACTTCAAGCGCAGCGTACAAAACTATTTCAACAGAAACTTAAAGAATCGAATAACATCGGAGAGCTAAATCAATTTTAGACACAATACACTACTGGCATGGTACAATTTTAAAAGCATAGTTTAAAACTGAAACGGAATCGTTCCCCACTCTGCTAGGGGTGGAATCATGAATCTTGCTCTCGTAAACCGAAGGAAATTGCTTGCTAAAAGTTTCCGAATTTATAGCGTATTTGTACGTCCGAACTGGTGTTGCAGGATTAGACACATTCGTCGTTATCGGGGATACACTCGTGACTTACCTGACTTCTTGTTTTATAGTTTTAATTCTAGTTTTGTCTGTTAGGTTTTAAACTTCCCGTTTTAGGGATTTAACAGATTTTCTGTTACGTGATTTCCAAAAGAATGGCTTTCCTGGAGCTCATAAAATTTCTCGCATAAAAGTAAGATTTTGGATTAAGAAACTCGTAAAGATGACAGTTGTAAAGTACAGGAAAGTCAAGAGATAGTTTATTTAAACTTTAATTCGTACAGGTTAAAGTAGGATAGCTTGATTACATTACTGTGATTATTCTACAATAAGTACTCGTAGATAAAATATAGACCGAGCGAGCGAAGTGTCTCTGCTTCAAGTCTGGCAAAAAAATTCTGTCCTCTGTCAGTTTGTTGTTACTCCTTTACAGGTCGTATTTTACAACCGATTTGGACGAAATTTTGGTATACAGGTTTGACGACTTTAGGTATAGATTTTTTTTTTCCGTCGGGGATTTTTGAATGGAGGGATTTATTTTTTTTGGGTGGGAGATTATCAAATAACTTCTCCCGCTCTGCGCGGAGCGGAAGGGCATGTCAGACTTTTACTGACTAAAACCCACCCGTGTTCGTTCAGTTGCCTGTGTGCCAGGGCCACGATATCCCTTTCGGACAAACTCGCAAACCTGGCATTGGCCCTATTGGACCGGCGAGCTACCCATTGCTCACCGTCCGCAAGCCCGCGCCTACGGTGGCCGGATCGGCCTGCGTTTCCCGACGCCCGGGGCGCGTACCGCGGCGACTAGGGGCGTGAGGGCGCGAATTTGGGGTCTCCCTCACGCGTTCCGCCTCCTCCTTCGCGAAGCACTATTGCTTCGCAGAAAGAGGTGACAGCCTCATGCACTGTCGCTCCGAACCATGGCCTGAACCAGGTCCGGACGCGAGAGATCGCCGCCGCCAATCGCTTCCGCGAGGACACGGCGGTGCTCCACCCAAGCCGGGCAGACCTCCACCATACGTTCCACCCTGTCCTCCGGGTGATCCACACAGTGGTAACACCGGGGCATTTCCTCCCGCTTTATCCTGAACAGGAACCTCCCGAAACATCCGTGTCCGGTGAGGGCCTGCGTCAGACGGAAGGTGACGACGTCGTGGCGCCTCTCTAGGCACTCCTCAAAGAGGGGGACTTATCGCCATAATTGTGGCGTGCCCAATTGGAGGGTTACTTCCTCCAAAAACGGGGAGTTCATCTCATAAAAATTTGGGGAAGATCTGATGAGGATCTTCGGCGTGATGAGCAGTAGGTATAGTTCCTCAAAATGCAGTAAATTGCTCACTTTTAGAGTTTGTGTTCGTGAGGTCTAATGTTTGCAGAACTACTAGTAATCACAATTTACGATGAAATAGCCATCAGATCAGCCAGTAACTGAATGGGCTCAGCCCATATCCGTAATGAGATATTGAAATATAATTAACCATGCAACCCAATCGGAATCAGTTTCATTTGGCATCCAAAACCGATAACGATTACCATTGAAGTTACATTTCGGGCTGCTAATATACTATGGCCCTATTTCTGCCCGTAATGTGTTGCTAACAATAAGTTAGTGCCGGCTACCCGGTTTTATCTGGCTGACCAGCGGGGTTGAGTGAATCCAGCACATTACTCAGTCCAGTGCCGCAATTTACATAATTAACCAACTTCCTAGCGACTTTCACATCTACCTTGATATATCTCAGTGGAAATGTGTAAGTACCCTACGAACGTAATTTTGTTTCCCGTGTATTTGGCTGTTGAGTGGATTTGTGTCTTTTTTTGGATGGTAGGTAATTACTTATGTAGGTACCTAATGTTGTTTTGGATTCACTTAGTGAATCGTAGGTGACAGTTTTATTTATCAAAATATCACATACTAGTGACATTTTGACCTAAGTAGCTGTCGTGTTTATACTGCAGCATGTTATGGGCCTATTCTCGAATTCAGAATTTAAATAAACATCATCATTTTTATGCCTACTGACATCTTCTAGATCTTGAATATTGTCTTTTCATTTTAGGCGAAAGCGTCAGAATAGCCCGTGAAATTCAAATTTTCTTAAGTTTTTTTTTGCAATTTACAGGTCATTAATAGGTTGTATGTTGATCTTAATATCATTCGCGGCCGTATCAAATATTTATTTATAGAATTATAATCATTAAAATCATAAATACAACTGACTAAGTACCCTATTGAATGACTGTATCATAAAATCATGACAATTGAGGCCAATTCTAACTTAAGGAGCTGTATTGTTGATTCTAATGATTATAATTCTGTAAAACCATATTTGTAACAGTCGCAAATCATATTTTCATCAACATACATCCTGACACTGACCTGCAAATTGCAAAACACGTAAGAAAATTTAACGTAAGTTATTTTACTTGGTTACCAAACAATGTAGAGTAAGACGTAATGTAAGAACAATTAAATACATTATTATTGTTACATCCTAATCTTAATTCAAAGGAAATAAACAGAACAAGAAATGAAATAGAAATACGTTATCATTACACTTTTACAGCGAAAAGGTTCTTTCCTGTTGCGCGCATTATTTATTTAAATCACTCGTAATGTCGGTGGTACTGCCTGATGTTGGCACAATTTATAGGCCTGTATCACGGCTGTTTTATACACCAGACGAGATTAGTAAATACTTTGGGAGTTTATTGAAGAATTCTGTCGTCTTTGTCGAAGATATTAGGGTAAATTGAGTGGAATTTCACAGTACTGTAATATCTTGACGACTTTTTCTATTTAGATATTCTAATGATTTTATTGCCTTTCTCAGTGGCACACATAAATTCAAATACTGTAGGTAGATACGATTATATACCTATTTAAAATAAGTAGCAGACACTTCTAAGACAAACATTATCAGCATAGCTTAGAACTTTAATACATATTAATCGCTTATTTGCTTTCTAAAGGCAAATTCGAATTGGAATTCTGTAATACACATCAAAAGAGACGTCTCTTTAAGGGAATAACAATTGAATTAATAAGGATTCCAATCTAATTCATTCAGATCTCAATTTATAAATCAATTGAATTCTTTAATTTAATTATTGATCAATCAGGTTGGAGTATCTACCGTACCTTGATTTAAAATGAGAAATAAAAACTCCAATTAAAAATCCTCTCGGATAATTAATCCACGGAATTCCGTTTTGTGGAAAATCGTTTAAAGCTTTTGTGTACGAAATGAATCTGCAATGTTATTTTAACAATTCATGTTACTTACCTAATAGGGCATTATTATTTTTTATGGAAAAAAAAATGAAACAGGCTCATATCATAATCAATAGCTATAAATCATGGATAAGAAAATACCAAATGATAGAACGTATATAGGTACTTGGAACCAAACATTATTACAACTCACCAGTGTACTTACAATCTATGAAAATAAACAATTTCTATTAATAATACGTGAAGCGAAAACTTTGTACCCCGTTTTTACGAAAATTACTCGCATGGAGGAGTAAAATTTGGTACAGTTAAAGTTTGTATGGAGGAGGAGTGCAGAAAGCTAATATTTTTGTATAATATGCATTAGATATATGTTAAATTAATTTAAAAAAAAAAAACATACACACTACCATGCGTTTGACACGCACATACTGACATAGTACCAGGGCCTCATGACTTGAAGATAGATAGGTGACAGAAGTGACAGTTTGAGCATGGAATAAGTAAGTACTTTTTAATAGCATGGAATTAGTAAGTACTTTATAATAGCATGGATTTTTTTTACTCATGGATTTAGTAAGTACTGTAGAGGGTGTCGAATTTCGACCAGTGGGCGACCACAACTTTCTATTAATACATCAAATCTCGTCCTACGTTCTATTTCCAATCCTACGCCAAATGTTTATCAAACATCCTCATATAATCTAATTTTCTATAATGACGCTCCACGTAAGTGCCATACCATGTGCCCCTACATTCGTATCTACCCACATATACACTGCTAACGCTTGGCCCTTGATGAACTTAATTTAGTTTTTGACGCGGATTCGGTGTGGGCAATCACAACGAATCCGCGTCAAAAAACGCGTTCTCGTTCAGTCGAACCCTCATATCTGTTTTTCGATTGATTCGCACCGACCAGATGTAAAGGACATGTAGATTTAAAATAGAATATTTTCTACCCAATTTTCACTTAATAATTTTTGTTTTTGGATCCTAAATGGAGAAAATTTCGAATAAAACAGAATAATCTAAAGATTTAAGAAAACAAACGTTACGCACTTAGAGAGTCTATTTTTAACGTTGCCTACTCTAGAAAGCTTTTATAGGAAGCCTTAAATATAAAGCTTTTTGGTATTAGCTGTTATTTTCACTTTATTTATATTACCTTTGCCTAATTCTACCTTATTCAAGGTTTTGTCAGTCCTGAGAAGGCTCGTTTTGTCTAAATACTAGTCACTAGTCCTTTTCGCTGTAAAAGCCATGTTCTAATTTAGATTTTGGCTTTACCTACTGACGATTTTAATGCAGCTGCTGTGTATTCTTTTCATAGAATCCGCGAGACACCTCTTGTATTTCTACCAAATAAGATGATGTTTATCCTTAACAAACCCTTCTACTTACCTACAAAGCATCAAAAATAACCTCAAATAAAGCAGTTCCTGTTCACACCCCAATAAATTTACATAAAGCTACGTACACAATAGCCGTACAACCGTAACCGCCAAAAGAGCACTGAGCCAGTCAACGAACAGATTTAACTGGCAAAAAGTTTATCAGGAATGGGCGGGACGGGCCGTGTAGATTTCAGTACAAATGTCAAGCCATGCCGCTGCGGTCGCGCCCGCCGCAAAACACGGCTAAATGCCGCTCTTGTGGACCCCACTTTATAGTGTGCGACGACGTTTTGAAATAAAGCTCAAGACTTTGTTTGAGTTGTTGAAGTTTCATTGATATTTAGTAGAGGACAATTTTGTATTTGTACGTTTTGATTCAGGATTTTTGAATTCTAAAATTATCAGAATTCAGCAATATCACTTGGGACATGCTTGGGACCCACGGCGAATTTTAATTCTGTTAAAATTTCCTATTGTTAGCCTATTGTTGATTTGACTTAATTAAAGCTATTGCAATTACGAGTGTGCAACACAATTAGAGTAGGTAGGTACCTACATACCTGCTGCTCGTCATTATCCCATAATTAACCTTGATTTTACGTTCCGTTGTAAACTTTAAAACCGAAGGAACCGACCTTTATTATCCTCATCTGTAAATGAGGCCATTGCTTAATGTTTACGTGAAACGTAGATTCAAACATCAAGCGGTGTGCGGTTGCCGGGGCCGCATAATACCGCAAGGATCGCTGGTCAGCGTCGGCTGATGCGACGGTGGACGATGTGCTACCTGCTTTAAATCGTTTAAATGTCCTTTTGACTTACAGTTGGTGACACGCTTGCGTTGTTTATAGTGATCACGCTTTCTGTAGAGGTGGTTGATTTTGCAATACACAAAGAATTTAACGGAATAGTTTTAGTGTAGAACTGGGGGCCGATCGCGCTATTTCTCTACGTAATTACCGTTCTAACGGAACGTTTTTGGTTTTGGTTTAGTTTTGGTTTAGCTGATGTAAAAAACGGTGTCGCGCTATTTTTTCTGAGCGACAAAATCGTTGACTTTACCCAATACTGAAAGTTAGATCGATTGTTCCTCCAACGTTAAGTAAAGCTAAATCGTTTCCGTTGAAATGATTAGCGTGATAAGAAATATGTCCAACGTAACGTTTTTGGTTGTGGTTTAGTTTTGGTATTAACGTTCAAAATTACCGCGATCGGCCCCCTGTTCTTGTTCGCCAATGCGGTGCTGAAAATACATTTCATAGGTATCTCCAACCATAAAAACAGAAACAGTTTTAGACACTTAGGCTTTTTATAAAACCGCACATACCGAGCCATTCTGCTAAACTGCACCAACATATTGTGCAAAAACTAACACGGTTTTACCCAATTTTTTTGTTCAAGATAGTTGCCAGAGTAGCCACACATTCAACTCGTATCAAACACCAACTTTATATTTTTTCGCGCTGGTCACGCCAGCACCACAGACGCCCAAAGACAATAGGCAAACGCCCCTTTAACAATAAATCATGCCATGATTAATGAACTAAATAAGACAGGGGTTCACTTTGGTAATCATATCACCGTGTAAGTTAGCCGATACAAAAGAACGATGTTTCTTCAAAGGATCATTTAAATCGCTGTTTTAAGCGGCACAAAAGGGTTAACTAGCTGTCAGGCGTCTAACGAGTGAAAGAGCGATTCGTGACCGTCCTATTTTGTGACTTGCGTCTGTCCAATAGCAGCTATATGATGAAAGTTTCACGTCATTCGGATAAGCTCGTTGCAAAACCAGCAAATCGTGAAACTACATGAACAAAGGTTTTTCAATATTGCTTTGGGGTTTTCGTTTCTGTGTAATTTGATTTATTTATTTTTTACAATGTTCTCACATATAGAAGCAACATGAATAATGTACCCAGGGTTTTCTAATACCTTTAACTTAAAAGAGTGTCCTTGGAGTTTCTTGTCCGTTCTCCTCCATAGAGATCTACCGCCTTGGAATGGACAACTAGCCTTAAATTTCTAACTAACTGACGACTCTTTGACAGTTCAAAAGGGCCTGTAATTAGTTTAATTGAAATAAATGATTGAATTTTCGAGTTTGAGTTTATGGCTGGTTTTATTGCAGTGACCCAAGCAGAGTTTTAAGTTCGGTTTTGTCTTAATTCAAAGTTGCCCCAAAATATATGATGTATGCATGGTAGATTATACTTTCTGACCTATAAATAAATTGGTATCGGCTTTTGGTTAAAAAAAAAAAACTACGCCCCGCATAAATAATTAGACATTTTACGTAAAACCAAAATGAAGCGTGTTTTTTGCAGTGGTAAACTTATATAACAATTTATTTTTCCCGAATGCCAAGTTCGAAGCCGTTCTTTATTAATGTCCTGTCGACATTTCGCCCTGGTGGCCGTTGCTTTAAATTTAAAATTTAAATTCACAAGTTTTAATACTAAATAAAAAGAGTTTACTTAATATATTATTGAATATTGAAAATGCGGGAAAGCACATTTTACTTTGTATGTTCCGAGAAAATGAATAAATGTCCTTTACATTATTTGTGAAATCTTCTTCTTTATTTTCCTTCTCCGAGTCACCACCGTCGTGAAATGGCAATAAAATTTCTATTGCCGAAGAGGTAAAAGGCTTAGAACGTTTTAAAAAAAAATCTGTTTAGTCCTGTTTGCTTGCCATCTTGACTTAAAATCATGCTTGAATGTCGCAAATTTACGACGAAACGCTTATTTTTTTTCGACATCGAAAGAAGAGTCATTTATTAACTCTCCTTCAACTTCATCAAGTTTTTTTTTGTCGTAAATCCATTAGAAGAACTATGGATCATGTTGCAAATATCCATTCGCGTCAAGACTCGGGGCCCCTGACGATCCTAGAACAATTAAAATCCAAAAAATAATCACAACCGCAAAACACAATTTGTTTTATGGACATCTTAAAACATTAAAATAAGGGAAATGCATTTAAAGGGCAAAAAGCGGCAATTTTTCTTTCTATATAATATATCAAAAATATATGTACTACCAAACAATAAACTAAATATAATCTAATAACGCCCGATTACTTTACTTTTAGCCTTTTCTAAATTTGATTGTGAGAATTATTAGTGAAAAATAATGCAGTTATAGGAAAACACTAGATCAAAACAAATTATTTTAGAAATAACAATTTAATTGAATAATACATACCTGGTTCTGCAATACCCATGTTGAAAATCTTCGGTGGAAACTGAATTTATAAATTTTATCAATTAATGAAAACCAGAAACTTTGCAAACACTCACTACAAAAATAAATGTGCAACCAACAGCGCAGTCGAAACTCGTCTGACAAGAAACAGGTAAAAATATGGCCGCCCATTGTTCCTTAATGTCTTTGGGTGTTGGCAGGTAAGGTTAATTTCTAGAAAGCGGGTACTTTCTAAAACTGACTTTTAGTAGCCACGTTTTAGGGTCAAATACCCGTCTGTGCGTCCCACCGCTAACTTCTTCTAAATATCCATACAAAATGTTGCCATCAAGTAAAAACTCCGTTGGCTATGTGTTGCCTGTCCTTCCATTGTTCTTTTCTTTCCTTTAAGATAAGCTTTCGTCCCGGGCGAGGAAGTGGGGTGTTTTATGCCCGTGTCAAATGTCCCGCCTATTTAGCCTTTGTTTTACGCTGCGAAATATATAGTTTTTCGCTGGTCTTATTTTCTACCTGTTGCTTTAGTTTTGTAAGCAACTTTTTCAGTAAAATATTGGAAGGTCATGACTTTGATACTACTGCAACTTATCAAAAATTGTTTAGCCTTTTAGGGATTTGATGACTGATGACACAGGTTTGGCTATGGTACTTACGTATAGTGGCAAAAAATTATAATAATAGAAAACGAATAAGGTGTTTCAAGTTGATAAAAATTGCTGAACCTTGTGTTACATGACCAGGAGCAACCAAGATAAAGTTACTTAAAAATATTATGTCCAAGAAACTTGTAACCAGTTTGTTCTGACGTGTGAACAACACTAATACATATAACGGAGTAATGCAGTACCTTTCTCCGTAGCAAATTGAAACGGATTACTAGTGATGTTCTTGAAAACGGATTACTCGATGCACGGTGCACCAGCACTAACAATTCATGTATATCTTCCTTATACAGTTATGTATGGTAGTTTACAAAAAGGAAATAATCTCTGGAAACCCAGCAGAGATTTACATGATTTAGATGAAAAGACCAGGGGCCAGGGCTTAAGAATACCATCGATTTATGAGTATCCTTGCAATTCGCTTTTATAATACGTTTCGATGACCTTAAACTCCACTCAAAATTACATATTTGAAACGCCAAACTACCGTTGGATAACAGGAATGTCCTAAACTTACACCTAACCTTTAGACATCCCATTATTAGTTAAACAAGAAACACTAAGCTTATATCACAAATCGTGACTAGGGTGTCAATGCTGCAATAATACTGCCGACTGTACGTGGCGGCGGTGACAAACAGATCGGGAGGTGTCCGGATATTCCCAATTTCCGTGTTCCGTGGTGTCACCTCGCCGGATTTATGTCACAGTTGCGGGTAGACGGATGACGTCGAAGCGACCTGTTGGCCGAGGGTACGAACTACGAATATTCGCAAACGTTGCGCTCTGCAGAACGGACGTGTGACGTTATATGGTTTGGGTTTTAGTTTTTGATTTATATCTTGTATCGTTCCTGTTGTGCGCACTGGTATTTAATTATTAAATGTTTTGAGAATTAAATCAAAATCAAAGTGGGTAAGGATCTTTGAAATAGCAAGAGACTGCAACAAGATTACTAAAATATTAATTCTCTAACAAGGGCAAAAGTTTATAATCACATAACAAGAATAATATTTAAAGCTAACACACAAACCTAACATAAACTCACGCGTGTAATTCCCTAAGGGTTAGGCAGAGGTGTGCGTATAGTAAGTAACCCACATGTCGCCAGTTATGTTGAAGACCTGTGTAAAAGCTAACAATAAGTTGAATATAAAGCACCCACATCGTTTGAAACAATTTTTGCTTCCACAAATGATTTGAATCCAATTTTATTTGAAAAGCTAAATTGAAACATATCGGATTGAATCTCTGAACTTTTATATAAGTCCATAAACCGCCCATATTTTATACTCCATCTGCTTTTACAAATGCGAAGGGCCTGGAGCATTGTTTACTTTTAATATCAGCTGTGATATCACTCCAAACAGAGGGTGGAGGCTCAGAGCCTAGACCTGTTTATTGTATTTATCACGAAACAAGAGAATACAGAAGGTTTACGCCCAAAGAGTAGCAATGACGCTTCTATTTCTACTCTATTGTAGAATAGAAATCGCTTGTCAACCGAAAATGTTCTACTGTCTACACGGAAACGTCATTTTTGTCTACACTTCCGTCGACAAAACTCTTCTATACGGTCGTCGTGCTAAGCCTGCTGCACGAGAACCAAAGGGAGAGGTGCAAAAAAGTCGCGGTTGTTGATAAATATAGATGTCTTCTGTCGATTGGACTACCAAAACCATTCCAGTAATTCGTTGTTACGGGTCTTATGAAAAAACGATCAAAATAACAACGTTATCCGAACCAAAACAACCCTTTCGCCAGAAGAAAGAAAGAATGAAGTGACCGATGTGGCCGGGTTTGCCATAATCGCCACGATTGGCGAACGGGTCGCAGTATGGTATTAAAATGCATTGAGAACGCTGCTGCCCATTCTCTAGTAAGTCCCTTAGTCGCCTTTTACGACACCCACGGGAAGAAATAGGATGGTGCTATTCTTTACGTCCGGCACCACACGGTACGGTCAGGTACATACCTAAACCGTATCGTTGCAGCATCGTTAGCTGTATCTATAAGTGCGAAAGCCTTTGTTGCCAGGAGTGGACATTCTGTTCTAATCCATTCGCCGTATGAATGCCCAAAAAAGGTAATGGAATAACAAAATGTTTGTGCACACCGAAGCTGGCCCACATTCATGTTGTTTTCATAAATTGCACTCTGTTTGATACGATCCTTTAAATATTTAACATCCAGCGGTAGGATTGGAAGCTGTCCTATTGAGATAAAAGTTTTTTGGTGCTTAATCCGCCACCCATGGTTACTATGCAGGTTTGTAATTAATTTTTTAAATTTCGTAGACATTTTTTTTAAACTACTTACCTATCAATACACGCATACACTGCCTACTAGTGGTGATTCTGGGTAAGTAATAACAGCCGCACGGGTCGATCGATCAGGTGAAGCTTCGCTTGCCGCGGCTGGTCCGTGGATGGGTGACCATCTTTACATACTAAGACTCTGTGCCTCGGAAAGCACGTTAAGCCGTTGGTCCTGGCTGTCTTTTGTAGATCTTTGGCAGTTGTCACGGGTCCTCAGAAGCCCGAATGTCTGACAACCAGTCTTACCAAGGGTATCGTGTTACCCAGTAACTAGGTTGTCGAGGTCAGATAGACAGTCGCTCCATGTAAAATACTGCTATTCAGCTGCATCCAGTGAGGCTGGAAGACGACCCCCAACACAGTTGGGAAAAGGGTAGGCTGATGACTCGCACACTGCCTACATATCTGCAATTCGTACGTATGGTGTACATAATTAAAGTGTATTATAATATATTCTAATCCTGGCAGCGTCGAAAAACAAAGGAAGCCGAGTGCAGGTGCTTTCTCAGAAGTATTTCATTCTTTCTTCATACTCAATGAAGGAATACAAGGTGTATTTTAAAACACTAACTACCTCTTAAGTGGTCATTGTACTCATCATTATGAACAACTTTTATTATGGGACCGAACCTCAAATCGCGAATAAAAATCAGCTGTGTTCGCATAACTCTTTAAAATGTAGTGAACAGCTGATTTCTTTTTCGCGATTTCAGGGTTTTGTCCCATAGTAAAAGGGGATGATGAGTACCCCTTAAGTGGTTGTTAGGGTTTTACCAGTAACCCTATAAATGCTTAGGTTAACAGATTTGAAAACGACTTCTGAAAATATTAAGTAATAACATTTAAAAAATTCAAGGTAAGTACGAACTGTGTTTTAAAAGCAATAGGTATTTAGTTTTCACTAGCCTAACCACTATTACATAATTATCTATCTGTCTGTTTGTTCCGGCTAATGTCCGAAACAGCTGGACTGATTTTCATTGGCAGATAGCTGATGTTGAAGGAGTAGCTTTTACTTTAGGCTTGGCTACGCTAGGCTTAACCTAGGCTTACTTTTATTTTAGAAAAAGCCACGCGGGTGTAACCGCGGGCAGCAGCTAGTCATCCAGTCTATAATCCTCAAAAATCCTCGCAAATTTTTTGCACTTAAGCCGTCCAAATAAATTAAATTCACAAGTACCCACATTTTACTCGCGTCTGGTACATATTGTGATTTATACCATTCGGCAGATGGATGGGGCCCGCGTTGACCCCGCGACCCCCCGACATAAATTCCTGCAGAGTGTCACAAAATGAAATAATGTGTCCTGCAATGGAATTATTTTGACACGATTCGTACGGTACTTAAAGTATGTTTGGTTCAATTTATTGTGATGTTTGGATGGATAACGGGTTACTACATAAAAAAAGAGATTCCAAATAATGTTTTGGTTATAAAAGTTGATTTACAATCGTTTACATTGAGTGAAGAAATCCTAGCACACCCTACAACCTACATCCTAATTGGAAACAGTTTGAATCACAATCCAAGAGAAGCATATTTCTAATCCATTGCTTGCATAGGTTTGGAACATTCGTCTGCTCAACAAAGTGTCCATGGAGTTTCTTGCCCGTTCTTCTCCATATGTATCTTTACTACACTTTGGAATAGGCAACTAGCTTCATAATTATGACTAACTGACCGACTCCTTGACAATTCAAAAGTGCCTGTAAATGGTTTTATTGAAATAAATGGTTTGAGTTTGTGTGTTACGTAATTACCCGCGGCGGATTGTCGGTAATGGGTGTCATAGACTTGGCTCCTCTTACTTTCTGATTGCCTGGTAGTTGGCCCGCGTATCTATGTCCATAAAGGCAAATTATGAATTTATTTTTATAATTCAATCATTAAAATTCAAACCAAAAATAATTCTGAGCAAAATATTAAATTAATTTTGGCTAAGTCACAAAAAGTTTCTCCATACATTAATATGCACCCTTACCGTATAACACTTGAAATAAGCCGACTCATTGTATTTAAACAGCTGTAATGATTTGTGTCAGTTAACACCGTGTCTGACTGTGTTGTAGTGTATGCCATTGTTCGCTATGACAGCTGACTGTGCAAAATGACAGCAGGAATACACCGCTGCGTGCACGCTACAAAAGGTGTAATAATGATATTGTATGTTATATTGTTAAGATTTTTTAGCTTTACACACGGTGAATACAGTGTTGTGTTGACGCTTTTTATTTATAATGATTTATTTTGAAATGTTGAAGGCTAAAAATGAAATATTATTATATTATACACTTACTTATAATTAAAAACTACCATTTTTTAGTTGGCAACCCTGCTTTTCATTATTGGGAACAGACTCGTTGGTGTAGCAATAGGCTCGCCTAGCTTGCTACATATTAGTAATCTGTGGGCTCGCCTCCTATTACATGGGTCTTAAACATAAATGGTGACATTTGGGTGTACTATTGGAAAATGGGGTAAAATCGGGATGCCAAGGGAAATATTTAATAAAACACAAGTTTGGAGAAATATTATTAGACTTTAATATCCTTTATTTTGTTTGTTTTATAAATCACATATT
Organism: Tiliacea citrago; assembly: GCA_963921375.1. NCBI lineage: Eukaryota > Metazoa > Arthropoda > Insecta > Lepidoptera > Noctuidae > Tiliacea > Tiliacea citrago. The sequence continues at coordinate 19,775,606 of OY992797.1, read as the reverse complement.
TGGCACACGAGATCACTTTTCTTAATTTTAAATAACAAAAAATAATCTTTATAGGTTATGTTTTTACGGTTTTGCCCCGTGCCTGGTCCAAAACCGGGTATTCTTATACTCGATCATGGCTCACATAAATACATACATAAACTCACGCCTTCGTCCCATGGGGGTAGGCAGAAACTATAGAACGCCACCTGCTATGCTCCTTACATACTCCTTTTGCTTCACGTACGTTCATACATCTGGTCGTACACGCACGCCGATTGCGAGTATTACGCACCTGGCTTTTCTGAAGAATATCACCAATTTGATCAATAGGAGGACATATCCTAGGGCGTCCCCTCCCGGCGGGGACCACTCACCTCTGCTTTATAAATAATCAATCAATAATCATGGCTCCTTTGTACATATTTCAAATAAAATAATAATAAATGTACTGAGTAGTACCCGATATTACCCCGGGGGTCACAAGGTCACACTTAGCAGTGTAGGACAAAATATTTTTTTCAAAATTATGTTCTTTATTTATTAAGCTTGCTTCACAAATTCTTTTATTAAAATCTCTAACTAAGATGGCGTGTCAGCCGACAGTGGCCCGAGGCTGGTCGTCTGTTTTTGACTCCAACTTTTGTCTGTCCGCCGCGAGCTTTTGTGGTTCCAGAAAAAATAACTGATTGGAAGATGTTCTCGGTATAATGTTTCAGTTTAAGACTAATGATTTACCTACGAAAATTTTATTTTTCATTTTGCCTTATTATTTTTAATTACGAGTATAATTATAATTAGCCCGCATTATTATTATACTGTTGTTCTTTAGCTGTCCTATTAAGTATTTTTAGTTAACACAAATTAATTATTTTAAAATTTAATTTGTTTTTAGGGTTCCGTACCTCAAAAGGAAAACGGAACCCTTATAGGATCACTTCGTCACCCGTCTGTCTGTCTGTCAGTCTGTCAAGATCCTTTTCTCAGGAACGCGTGGAGGTATCAAGCTGCTGTTGGTTGAGTTGAGTGGTTGTCGTTTGAATTTCAACTTGAGGGACTAAAGGGATTATAGTCCCTTGAAGCTCTAAAAAAATCAAGCTTCCAAGTCAAGGCAATAAAAAATATGGCGATTTATGCGACATATTTTGATACTTGCAAACAAATCAAAACCTATAGGGTACCCCGTTGACTTAGAATCATGAAATTTGACAAGAAGCAACGTCTCACAGCACAAGTAAAGGAAATGGTCCGAAAATCTAAAATATGTAGTTTTATCACAAAAAAAAAATCTTTTTACAATTACAAACTTACTTTTTCAGTTAGAAAATTGACCGTGGCGTATATCGATGTATGGGAGAACATCTTTTCAACTACATGCTATGTTTGTTTTTGGGATAAATTCATCCCAACTACGGAACCTCATTGTGTGTAGTCCGACACGCACTTGGCCGGTTTTTTAGTATATAAGAATCAAAAAAATAAATGTATTATTGATTAAGCAGGTAGGTATCGCGTAAATGAAAAAAAAAAAAGAATTTAAATACGTAATAGAAAACCCAAGGGTTGAGCATCAACACATCAAAACCAATTGTTGTCAATTCATAAAAAGATACGGGAGTACTCCCTTCATTGTGTTGTAAACATAACATACAAAATAATTACATTTGCAAATCAAATGTCGATGCCATGAAACAATTACTCAAGAGTAAAGTGAAACCAGTCGCGCCCGCCATTGCTTAATGTTTTCTACGTTGTGTTGCCATGCGTATAAAATGGCAGTTTTTGAAGGTAAATTATCTTTATACTGTGGAAAATAGATTCAAGTGACATGGCTCATTTAGAAATAGAGACTAATTGAATAACCTGAATCATTTACTATCGCTAGTTGTACATACTTAGGTGTGTATAAATACTGTTTTCCATCGAATATAATGTATTCAATTTAATTTAAATACCAATTCCGATACGTGACGGGTTCATTTCCTAACGGATTCGTTCGATCAACTTTGTTTTATAAAAATTGTTCGTACCTTACATAAAATGGCCGTATATCCCCATCAATTTGTATATTGTCAGCTGGCAACTCTAAGCCGCCGTCATTTGTGATCGTTGACGTCCGTAATTGGTGTAATTGACGTTAGAAGGATCATACGCAATGACACCTAAATGCCTACCTTCCTTCCTATAACATAGAAAGGCATGTGCCTTTCTATGTATAAATTGATGTAGGTAAATTGTGGTTGGAACCCTCCAATTACCCAATTATAACCACAATTTGTTGGATATTCTCGATTTAATCTTGATTTTCTGCACAAAATGTACTTAAAATAATAATTATTTATTTATTTCAGACATAATTCTAGTCCATAGATTTACACTCATACATTTAAATTATATAGTATTTATTATAATAAACTGTTTTAAATTCTGAACAGATAAAAACCAAAAATAAAATTGTGATTAATTCATTTAATTATTCCACAAATAAATATAAAAAAAACATTGTCAAGAATACAAAAAAAAAATTTTTTACTTAAACGTTAACTTTTCTTTTCTATGTAACATTTTGTGTAGAAAAATGTTTGTTACTGTCACCATGGACCAAAAAAAAAGTCGGACGGACTCCCGCTAAGACAAAACTGTGTCCCGTAATGGCGGCGACAGTCTTAGGTGTGAGTGAATTTAGGGTTGTCATGATAGCCAAATTACCCACTTAATATTGTTTTATTTTAAGAAAAATATCGTGTCGTTTTCGTAATTTCAAAATAAATACCATGTTACTAACATGTTAGCTTAGATTGCTAATTTACCTTTTGAGGTACTGCTTAAATGCAGTACCTCAAAAGGTACTGTGTGTTGTACGGCGTGTTGTTACATATATGTAACAACACGCCGGAGTTCTCCTTTAGTTGTATAAAAGTCATTCGTTTCAAAATGTAAACTGCGAATGACACTATATTTGTTTGGAATACGGTCATTTTGACAGTTACAATTTCAATTTTTTTCAATCCAATCATTTCGCCAAAGTTCATTTACTTTAGGAAATCTAGTAGAAAGAATATAAAACAACTAGTAATAATATAATTAACCTAAATAAATTGAATTGATTAAAAAATATATTAATTTCCCATATATTTAGGGTAATTTGCTCACGTGAATATTGGCAACACTGGCCTTGTGATGAATTATTTTGTTCTGGTGAATAAATATTGATTGTAATCTATAAAATCGGGAACTAAGTTGTTGAATTATTCATTTACCTATGAAACGTGATTCCTGTATTTTTTTGTTCCGATCGCTACGGTTTTTGCAACATTTCACCACACAAGACATGCGTATTTCAATACTTTTTTTGCCGCGTAAACGTGTCGACTGTGTTGACGTTTGCACGCGTAATGGGTGAGTATGCTGTGAATGTGTGCGTGGGGGCGTGTACGTACAGCGAGCTGGCTGACTCTGAGTGACACAGTTTTCTGTTAGCGAGAATCCGTCCGAGTTTTTTATACGTCCATGACTGTCACAATAAATAAAAAAACAATTGTATTCTTTAAGCATAATATATCTCAAAGATGTGCTTAGAGATAATGCGTTAACATGGATTTATTTACTTCCGTTTTCAGACACACGTTTGAACACTCAGACCTGGAATAATTATCTATAGGCTTTATTTATTTATTTATTTTATTATTTATGTACACACAGAGAGAGATACGACATAATTATAATATTAGTACAAAGGTACTGCTTATTTCTTAAGAAATTTCTTCCAGCAGACCTGCGAAAGGAGAAATGAAAAAGAAATGTATACAATAGTGTGTGAGAACAAGAAGAGAAAAATATGAATATGCGAAGTCTTATACTAAAAAGCCAAGCTTTATAATATTATATTCTATTTATCCACCAAAAAAGAGTGAATCATAAGAATATACCTAGCATGTTTTATTAGGCTTATGAATCTTGGTGTCTACATTGTTGTACACATGTACCTGGTTAAGTATTTTAATTATTACGCTCGTCTCCAGAATAAAATAACGCCCTATAGTCCGGCGCAACTGCTAGTCATCGCCTGAGGTGAGACGGAGGAGATATGGTGAAGCTAACTCGGTCTGCCAATCTTGTCAATGGGACCTCCCTCGTTTCACCGCTGACATACCTCAGGTCAGGCGGTGACTAGCAGTTGCCCGCGGACTATAGTCTATTAGGTACCTACATAAAAAAAAAAAAATGCTAACTACTTCAAAAAGGAGACGAACATTCGTCTTAGGCAAACATTACATTCTGGGAATCTTATATTAGAATCTGTCATCGATTTTAAATGAAAAGCTATTAAATGTGTTATATTCCGGTCTGTTGACAGTTTAAACTTATGTTTATATTTCTGTTAACACGAAATCCGTGTTACATGTCCACTAATTATGTTAAATAGTTTTAGTTTGAGTAAAAACAACTAAATGTAATGAGTGACGCAAACTAAAAGGAAGGCTGTGTAAAAGATTAATAAAATTGTGTTTTCACAATTTGAATCATATTCTTAGTTTTTACTTTGTATTATGCTGATTGGAGGTTCACGGCTTGAACTTAATAAGGCTCAGAATTGGTTGCACTCTTTGTGACACAGACTACTTAATCAGAACTGGCGTGCACAGGAAAATGCAATAAAAGGCTTTTATAATGCATCGTTTAGGGCCGCCCCTAGCATACATACATACTCTTATATGGCACGACCATCTGTTTAAGGGCTAGCGCGCTCTGCGGTGCGGTGGCATGCGGTGCGTTATTTCTGCCGTACGGTAAAAAAACGGCAAACGCAGTCGGGTTCGTGCATTGGCAGTGAAAAAAATGCACGATGACTATAATATGTACATTTATTGTTGCATAAAAAGGAGTCTCCAAACGGTTTTGGGTGTATCCCTTGTTGGCCTTAGGCCTTGGTCGGTGTCTCGGTGCGTTTTTTTCAGTGCAGGTGCGGTACTTCATATATTATTTCTACGCCATACAAAAATACGTGTGGTAACGCACCGCTTTACAGTGTGAATAAACCGCATGCGTTTTTTTTTCATCGCAACGTGCGCACTTCTATGACATTTCATACTTCACAGATCATGCGGTAAAAAAACGAACGGTAGTGCGCGCTAGGTAGTTGCTTCATTTTTAAGGAAGGTGTCAAAATGTGTCGTTTAAATCATTAAAATAAAATAATAATACTCATAAACCTACCACTGGGCGCTTATAAAACGTCAGAAGCACGGTTCCTTTAGTCTTTTCCTATGGAGAAGAGCCGGCAAGAAACTCTACTCTTTAAAAATAATTGGCTTTTACAATGTTTTTGAATTACAGTGTTAATAGGTATGGGAGGACAGAGGCCTGTCAACAAGAACCAGGTAATAAACAAAATAGAAATTCTCGCTTCGCTTTGCAAGTTCAATTAAAATATTAATAGTGCATTTAAAAACGTTTTAAGGCTCGCGCAGACTGTCGCAACAGGCAGCGCGACACTTTCCATTAAATTTTCATAGAAATTATGTTACTAGTGTCGCGTCGTACCTACCTGACTGCGGGAGCCTTCAATCTAAGTACTTACCTACTTACTATCATCAAAAAATTGTCTGTGATATAGGTACTCACGACATTTATATAAAATAATGTTACCATGGAAAATAAATCTTAGAATTCACTATGGTAGCTTCGTTCTTTACATATCCCAAATTCATTTATAAGAGCCCCTAGTGAACCCATTACTGGTTTTATTCCATTCGTAGTTCAAGCATACTTATTGTGAGCATAACGATAAAGGTTGTTACTGGGTAGTGATAGAAAGATTTATAATTTACGTATAAATGTACTTCAGTAATATTTGTCGAGTTACCTAATATGGTTTCGTAATTTCAAATAATGTCTTTGGGATAATTAAAGTGATCAGAGGTATATAGGCAAGTAATAATCTTAGCAAATATGTACCACAATTTCACTATACGTAATTTCTATAATATAGAGCAGTGTAACTTTACTGTTATTATTTTTGAAAATTATGTAGGTAACGTCTTGATTAACACTTTACCATAAGGTTACGTCGGGAGTTCTTGGCGGGAAAGTGAAGAGACATGTTTAGCAGTTTTGTTTTATTTTCTAAAATTTGTGTTTAGCCGAATATTAGTGTGTAATAATGGTGGATTATTAACCATTAAGTGTTCGTGAACGTGCATTAGTGTAGGCAAATGAAACAAAACAGTGCAACATCACTTCAAGTTCTCTCAAGCAGTCCGCGAGAGGTAAAGTAAAAAATGCCACAAATAAAGTGCCACATCTTTACTGAAACTCAAGAGGAGTGGGCCGGTTATCATCATAAAATTGAATGTTTCATTTCAGCATAAACTTTGTAACTAAATAAATATTTGGCTAAAAGGTCCCAGCAACCAGGCCATTAAATTATTATTTTAAAAAAAAGTTACGTCGATAATGATGCTATAGCTACATGACTTCTTAGTACATATCCCAGCATTAATAGCTTCCACGTTGAAGACTGAGTAATCCATTATTGTCAATCAATTTGATTGCTACCTTAGTAAAATAGTGGTACTCCATTCGATCAATTCGATTAGTGTAATGGCGAGTTATCTGTGGATTAATCGTTATTGTCCCTACGTTTAATACTTAAAACTTTATTAGTTATTTGTTTCTTTGATAACGGTGTTTATAAATTGGTTCTGCTTTTTGTATTTTTTATTATTACATAATATACATACATACGCTTTCTCATGGGGCAGAAACTACAGAACGTCACCTGCAATTATCCTTTTGGTTCGTTCAACGTTTTTCTTAATTAGTGGAAAATTTATAGATTAACTGGAAAAACATCGAACAACCAATGATCTCCTTTGTCAATTTTTATTTTTATTATTTGAGATTTTATTATTTTTATTTGTTAATTTATGTTGTTTTGTATTTTATATTAATGTTATCAATCTTTTTGTTAAATTATTTTGAATGAAATTTTTGTTATTAATATTGTTGTTACGCGTGCATTACCAAAAATTATTGAATAACTTTAATTGTAAATATCTTTTTTGGCTTTGCAATATTATGTAAAACTATAAATGGTGCCATATTGTGTTAGCCTGTAAGTAATTGTTGTACTTATAAAAGTACTATTATGGAAATTATTTTAAATGTATTGTGTAAACAATTTCTGGGTAACCTAAATAAATAAATAACTTAATTCGATATGAATTCCATTTTGTTTAGGGTGAGATATTCTATCACAAACACAATTACTTAGAAATATGATATTTTGAGTTTCAGTTAGTCTTAATTTTGGAATTCGTATTAACAAGATTATTAAAGTTTGCTAAAATTTCAAAAGCCTTAAAACAATAAACCCACCTGCACTGGTAATAAAGCTAAATGATGATGGCGTTGTAAAATAAATTAGTGCATTACCCATAAACTTGAATTCGGCCTGTATGGCTGATTGGCCATAAAACAATGTCTAACTATGGCCTATTGTTACTAATTAGAGGCAGATTCTAGGATATCTTTTTTCTTTTTGGGTGGGAAATTATCAAATAACTTCTCCCACTCTGGGTGGAGCGGGAGGGAGTGTCAGACTTTTACTGTCTAAAACCCACCCGTGTTCCTTCAGATGCCTGTGTGCCAGGGCCACGATATCCCTTTCGGACAGACTCGTAACCCTGGCAGAGATTCTAGGATATAACAATTCATTTCTTAATGAAGCTTTAATGAATAAAATGTCCAGTTGGAAAAACATTAGCTTGATTCAAAGATGAAGTGAAAACATCTTTAGGCGCGATGAGCAATTTTGGTTCGGGGACTCTAAGAATAGAATGAATACTCTTTATTATGTACCTACACCATAAGAGCTACAGATATAAATGTTAAATATAATAATGTTGTAATGTTGTTGTTGGGTGTTATGTTGTTGGTTGTATATTTATGTTGTTGTTGTGTTGTATGTTGAATCTTATGGGTTCGCGTAGCCTACATGCCCGCGCCGACATGCTGTAAGTGAAGTTAAATTGACCACGTGAAAAGTTGAATTTCTGTATTCTGTGCATTGTTTAAATTGTGTTTTTGATAATCATTAAAAAAAAGTGAAAACTGCTTTAGGCGCGTTGAGCCATAAGTTTTCAATTTTGTCGGCAGTCCACTTGACTGGCTGTTTTTAGGGTTCCGTACCCAACTAAAAAGTATAACGGGAACCCTATTAATAAGGCTCCGCCGTCTGTCTGTCTGTCCGTCCGTCCGTCCGTCCGTCCGTCCGTCTGTCACCAGACTGTATCTCATGAACCGTGATAGTTAGACAGTTGAAATTTTCACAGATGATGTATTTATGTTGCCGCTATAACAACAAATATTAAAAAATAGAATCAAATTAATATTTAAGGGGGCCTCCCATACAACAACGTGTTTTTTTTGCCGTTTTTATAGAAAATGGTACGGTCCTAAGGGTCGAAGGGGTCCTAGGGGTCGAAGGGTCCCTAGGGTCCTAGGGGCCTATTATTATAATACAAAAAACCGGTCAAGTGCGAACTTGACCGGTTTTTTGTATTATAATAATAGGCCTAGCTAGAAAGGTGACTAAATTAAATGTAGCCATCAACTTATTATCAAGATTGAGAAAATCTTGTCAGATAGTCTAGTACTTTTTTTACATGTGAAGAAATGGTCTACGTATAGCCACTCAGCTTAGTTAGCAGAATCACATAACATAACATAATCTTTATTTTTGCCAAAAGAATAACAACCAACAACAAATTTTACACAAGAACTTATTTATAAGAATCTAAAAGATTAGATATCCAATTTCCGTTCCTCAGTGCACAATAATAAATTTTCGGTTGTTACGAAACCGATTCACCCTGGCCCCCGTACTAGTTATTACTGTATTACGGTGGGACAGCTTCCTCGTTCTCTGTTTACAAGAATATAATAAGCCGTCTTGAGAGAAAATAATTAGATAATCTCACTTTTCAAATAATACAAAGCAAAACTGTGAGTAAAATGTATCACACATGTAAATTGTTCTTTACTTGATTTTTACTTTGTAGGTAGTAGCGTAAGTTCACATAGCATAATTACAAGCGCCACTAAATCCCACAAGACAGATCAACTGACTGAATCGAGACTAACGTTAACACAAAGACAGATCAAGTCATTGACGCCAAAGAGTAGGTCAAGTAAAGCATAGTGACGTCATCAGCCTCCTGTGTCACGTCCCATCTAGAGTCCTAGCTTCCAATGTCATTGCTTCAACCACATCGTTCCGGAGCGGTCGACTTCTCTGTTTATCGTCTATACCGCGAGCTAAACGTGACCGATTTTTAGACGAACTGAGAAAATGATTTGATATTTGATAGACAATTCGAGAGCAACAAAAAGTCCCTTTGTTTGTTTTTGAAGGAGGGTTGTGTCTTGAATTGTGTCAGATTTTTAGTAAAAATCGTTTAAATCGTGATAATATTTTCTCTTTTTGTCACCTTATTAATCAATCTCTATAATAAGACTAATTCCACTTTCAAATATTAGTGATATGTAGATTTTTGTTCATAATCGGTCTTCATCAAGCAGACATTTCTCAGTCACACATTGACCTATTTCCGATTGTGATTACTTCTATTATTACGTCATATTGGTTTCAGTTCAATCTGGGAGTACAAAACGTGACTGATTTATAGAGGCATAACACAATTATTTCGGAATTCTCATTGTTTTGTGCAGTTGTGCAGCTTGCGGAATGACGAGCACAATTTAATATGAAATTCTGTTGATTACAAATATAAATTAATAGGTAATATGGTAATTTTTTTATTGAATGTATGATCAGATGATCAGAATAATAAATAACATAAGGACAGAAATAGGCAGGAATATGAAGTATTTAGTTACTTAAAGGTGCTATTATTCCCTCACATATTTGGACACCCATCTTTATCCCGAGGAGTACTTACTCTTTACCAATGGATACGTTCATTCCTGAATGAGTTGATGCTGATAGTCTTCTAATAAATAAACCGATACGAAGTTCAAAATGTAACTGTCGTAGGTACATGTACATGTTAAGTAATAAGTACGCTAATTGGCACTCCCAAAATCCAAATAATTTTAAATACAGTGTCATATCCAAAAAGTTACGAAAATATTTCGGAGCAAAAGTTAAGGGTTCACGGAAGAGTTTCAGAAAATTTTGACATTGAAATTCACATTAAAAGTTAATAACGAACGTAACTTTTGTCTATGATTGGATTATGTTAAGTCAGCGTACATCCTAACGAGGCTGAGATTGTTATCAGCATAATCATTTGAGGTATAAAGGCGAGAGAAATCGCAATATTTGGCAGCTTTTGAGTATGGAAATTGTTTGTGCTAGTTTGATTTAGAAAATCATAGAAAGATGCGAAATGAACTATGATAGGGGCACGAAGCTCGAAAAGATTTTGGCGCCCAACAGACGCGAAATCAACACATTGGCGCCCAGCAAAGATAATCATTATTGTTATTTATTTTCTAAAGTTTTTTCGATTAAAAGTCGACTATTCGATTAATTTAAGGTCACATGAATTACAAATCACGGTACTATTTGACATAAATAAATAATAAACTCTATTCTGCTATTTAAAGTTCAGCTCCAAAAATGTTAAAAAATAAACTTGTAATTGCATTTATATCCGTTTTATTGCCGACATAATATTAATAATTTTCCAGATTACTCCATCCGATTCGACTCCTCAATTCGAGTTTCAGAATTCAGTGTGTGTAGGAAAACTCATATAGAATGCATAAACGCTGTGAACCGACTTCATAAGCAGCTGATTTAAAATTATAATTTACGAGAGGCACCCGCGGTGGTTGTTACAGTTCCGTTATAATTTGAAAACGATGACAAAACCTTGATACATGACAATAATTTGTATGCTAATGTTCGACATGTTTGGGATTCTGGATGGTAATATTGACCTGGTGACGTCAGAAGTGTTGATACGGGAGATCAAGGAGTTGCGTTGGATCAAAAGTTGTTGTTGTTGGAAATGAAGACGCGATACTGGTGTACAATGTCAATGTATATGCATTTGATTTGAATATGAATGTGTGAATAATGAGTCGAAAAGAACCCCGTTACAGATGTAGTTTGACATTGACTCCTAAAACACAGGCTTTTAGCCTAGTTTAGGAGGCATCAGTTCGCCCTTTAATGTGACTCTATTGTACAACATTTATATAATCCTTGTGTACATAAGTATGTTTTCAAAGTGTACAAATAAACATTTTTTTTTTTAATTAACATCGTTGAGCCTTTCATTCATTTTGTAATTAATTATTACGAGACAATCAGTTACTAACTTAATCGAGGCTATCGTTAAGAAAAAATATGATTGCCTTACATAATCATTGTGAAATGCTAGCTTTGAATTTATGTATTCAAAATGGACTGAAATCAGCATTTTTCAGATGTCAAAATTCACAATAGACAGCTGCAAAACGCCCACCGTTCACTGGAATTGTTTGAAAAGTACCTATGTAAATAAATATATCTAAATTGCAGCCTAGAAAATTCTACCTCTTCATTTAACTTCCAGTTGAAAAAATTTATATTACAGCGAACAAAATGAAAAATATATTTCTGAGGATTTCGGACTTAAATTATAAACTGTTCTACACTAACGAAGCCACTGAAAAACGAATGAATTAAGGCTAGCAACGTGCGTCATGAAAGAAGGTTCGAGTTAACGTGAATTGGGTAATATAATATCGGGATTTTTGATACGGTACTAACAAGGTTTGCGAAACCACGGAAATGCTAAATTGGGACTAAAGTTCTCGACTTACGCGAACTCGTAGTATACCGGAAAATGATGTTATATTTAACTTCATTACTCGGGTTCATCTCAGCAAAATATCTAGTTTCAGAGTACATATTGTCTGAAGTATCGGGGATGTTGTAGAGTTTAAATTTTTCGAGAAATCTCCCTCGGGCTGGGTATGATAATTCTGTTGTTGTGTACTTTAGATACTTTGTGATGTTGGCATACGTATCTAGCGCTTCAACAAAAAACCTTTTGTAAGTATATCGGACGCCATAATTTAGTTCCCTCATTTTAACATTCAAATCCACAAATATATTAATTGCGTTTAAAAAGAAAAGAGGAGGCGACAGTGTTTAGTTTGACAAATTCTTGACATAATTTCCAAAATAATACGGTAATTTCTTTTAATTTTGAAAGTAACATAATTTATGTATGGGTAGACATGTAAGTAGAAAGACAAAGAGAGTTGTCAATCAAATGTTTTTTTTATCCTAAATATTATAAATACGAAAGTGAGTTTGTTTGTTAGTTACGCTTTCACGCTAAAATGGCTAAATATAGGTATTTGGATAAAGTTTGGAACATGGGTAGACCATGCCCTGGAGGAATTTTTTTTCATGTAGGTGTAGACGATCAATTCAAGTACTTATGATAATAATCACAAGTGTGTTTTTATTATCACTCTCTTAAGGCATAAGGAAAATAAACAAGGTTATTGTGCTCTCTCAATAGCAATAATCTAGCGATTTATTAATAGAAGATAATATTTCGGATCAGTGGACCGTTTTATTAAAGTGACTGTGTTTAGACACATCAAAAAAGTCATCATCCTCCTGTATACAAAGTGTAATGCTTTTTCATATTTTTGATGAAAAAACGGGCATTATTTTCGATCGGAAGAACCGATTCTACAACTTCTAACAAAAACAACCCTTATAGAAATTTTCCCTTTACGACCTTTTAATTTTTCAGCTCTGACTTCTTTCTACCCTGAAATTAATTGACGCATTCAGCTGACCCTTACTTTGTTATCCATGCGAATACTTGGTATGTGAGTGACATTGACAATATAATCTATCAAAGCCTATCCGGGGACGGCAAACAGCCTCAGGCTTGGATAAAAGGCTTTTCACTTAAGCGAAACGTGTGTGTTGCTTTCATCTATGATACAGTACCTAAATGTTATTTTGATCTATATATACTTCAGTATATATTTGTGATGTCATTATGTCTGTTTCTATGTGGTAATCTGCTTTGAGTGCTATGATATTACTTTGTGGATGGGCGGTAGTTATAACGGCATGTGTGACGGGTAGTCTGTCATTTGTGAGCGATCTCTTGTTTTTGAGGGTAGTTAGGACTTTTTAATTCATACGACTTTTATTAACTTTAATTAATTTGTTGTAAAGTTAGAATATTTTAAAGCTTGAAATTATGAAGTTAGTAGTAAGCTCAAAAGTTCGTTTTGAAACAGTATTGGATAGTCTAGGCGGATTTCAGTTTTGAAATTAATTAATTTAGCTTGTGCCCGACCTAGGTCAATCCTGCCTCAAACATGAAAACTTTAATTCTATCTCTATCATGATCATAAATTACATTTAAGGTAGGTATGCATATACGAAATAACCTAGTAGCTAACACAAGTTTAGTTGCCTTTTCAAAAGTGAAATTACCTTTGAAGCATTGTGGAATTATATTAATTTAACTTTCTAATATACCGAATTCCTTTGAGTAAGTATTTCTAAAATATCTGAAATGAGTAGCAGTTATCATTGTCAGATTAATATTATAACTGGTTAAATCTGTTTATAACTTCGCTTATAATTATTATGAAATTCGTTTACTAAATACCAATCCATCTTGTCTGTGTCATCATTTTCCTTTGTTGGTACTTTGACGTTGAAAAAGTTAACATCGTTTTGTGTAACAATAACTCATTAACGATTTTCATGAATACAATTATATTCCGACGTGAGTTAGGTAATATCCCATGTAAGAAATTAAAAATATTCGATTTGAGTCCGATTTGGTCCTGGGGCCATGTAATTACCTAATTGTTACAGTAATTACTATTTCATTGTTAGAAAGGGTATAAGTACTTATGACTACTTTCCTATAACATTATTTTTTGAAGTTAAGTCTTCTTTAGGCGCGTTGAGCACTTTTTGGGTAAACAAAAATCATGGAACTCGCGTCATCGTCACCGAACGCCAGCTCGACGATACAATTCACAAGTTACTTAGTTTTCACTTCTATCGGCAGTCCCCAAAGACTGCCCCGCATGTTTTTATTTAATTTCTTATTTATTTAAGGGATTTTTGAACACTTTAGTGACGATGTCAATCCCATTAACAAATAACAACTTACTCCTAAACTAAATTAACTAATCTTACGTTGAGTTGCACGAAACCAACATTAGTTTAACGGAGACTTTAAATTCATTCCATCCCTTACATTTTGTATCAAAAAGAGTCAGCATCAATTTAAAGTCTCCGTTAAACATAACATAACATCACGCCTGTAATCCCCGAAGGGTTAGGCAGAGGTGTACCTAATAGTACACTCACATTTCGCCAGTTATGTTTAAGTCCCATGTAATAGGGGGCGAGCCTATTGCCATCAACCGGGCACAAATCCAGACTCCGGGCTGCATCTGAGAAACTCCTAATGGAAAATCCCAATATCACTTTGCCCGACCTGGGAATCCGTTAAACTAATGTTGATTTCGTGCAACTCACCGTTAGTCACACAAAACTTAACTTACTATAATTTCAGTATATAATATTTTTGCTGCTTCAGAAGTAGGCTTAACTGTAATACCATGGAACATTCCAATATCCGTTACCAACAATGTCAACGAATTGAGAAGTGCGTTTCTTTTGTTAGTATATCGGACACATAAACACAATCCACCAACACATGCTAAATATTATAATAAAGCTAAGTATTTCTCCGTCGTGTAACAGCAAAAAATCTAAAGACATTAACAGACAGTACCGGCGTAACAGCCTACGTTACATAATCGAAATCCCAGCAAAAACGTTATTAATTTTAAAAACTTCTCATAAATCTATCCAGCGGTTAGCAAGTGTAAACATAACTGGTTGAAAACACCGCAACGCATAAACCATTCGCTTACCCATTAAAATTATGTAGGGGATCATCGTCATCATTGTATAATTTTATGAGCGGTAACAAGCTTCGCACAGTCAACAACGAAAAATATTTATCTGATTTATTTATTGTAAGTATTCGGGTGGGGATGAGAGATACTGGGTAGGGGTGGCAGTTTTTTTCTGATAGCGAATCCCAGCAAAGAATGTGCGCATTTAATGTATGTTGTTGGACACTGAATAGTAGGTAATGGTTTACTGTTCTACTTAGTGAAATACTAAATTGTACTTTAGTTTTTAACATAGTCTGTTTTTAATGAACTTCTTAAGTATACGCGGTCAATGGTAAACAATTTCTGAAAACAAACTGTAACTACATAAAAGAAGAATTTAAAAAAGAAAAAAGAAGACGACGGTCTAATTAATCTTTCATTAAAACTGCAGCTACTATTAACTTTTTATCAGCACAGGGTTATAGGCACACAGTACAATAAAGCAGCAGCCCTACTACAGGTACTAAATAGGGCCCGCGCCCTCCGCGAGTCGAACTGATAACGCACGGTTCGACGAGGTGCTGCGAATCTCTGGAGGTGGCTTTATTTTAATACTTATAAATTGTCCGCCATCTTTTTATAATGACGCGGCAGTTTTAACGAAGAGCCAGAGTTATGAGACCGCGAGTCATCGGCGATGGGGACAAAAATATATTAAGAGCTGGTAAGGGGTTGATATAAATTATGACGAATAAAACGTATAAATTATGGAACAAAAGAGACATAAATATGGAAACATCACTCACATAATCACACACCGAATACAGTGACAATACATACCTAAACTCACGCCTTCTTCCCATGGGGGTATGCAGAAACTACAGAACGTCAACTGCTTCGGTCCTTAGCCTGGTGGTGTAACCTTCGGACTCATAGGTCTCCAGTTCGAACCCAAGGTCCACCTCTGGATTCGAATTCATGTGCGTAATAAATATTCGTGCGGAATGAAAACATCGTGAGAAAACGCCGCATACCTAAGATATTTATCGACGGCATGTCACACTAGGTTAGTCAGTAACCACACGAAAAAAGGATTGACTTATGAAGATTTTTACTAAGGTCAAAAACCTTGACACCTAATATTAAAAGCGGAAAGCTACGCCACTGCGCCAATAAGCTCGTCATTTATTCACTCTATTTATAACCCAAGCTCCTCTGACATATATCATGTCAGTAACATAATAATAAAAGCAGTACATTTAGGGCAGACTTTTGAAAGTCCATCCAATGTTGTGACGTAATAAATATTTAAACGTTGTCGACCGCGAGAATTCTTTACGAGTTTCCACTTGCCACCAACTTTCGGTGAGGCTGTATATGTAATCAAATCAAATAATTTATTTACAAGGCAACTATCGCTTTCTTAAGCAGGAAAAGTTGACATTGTATTATTTAATGTTGGTGTCGGTTAGATGTGAAATTAGGTAAATAAAGACGCTCTCCGCCGTCCCCTGGGTGGTGATAAAGGACTAAGAAAATAATATCAAAAATATCTATAGATATGCAGCAGACATTATTTAAATTATGATCCACTATCATCAATGTGTCGCACGGTATCCCGTGAAGCGGTGAGCCTCCTTGCCGGAGTGCCGCCATCGGCTCTGGAGGCAAAAGTCCTCGCGCACATTTGGGTGTGGCGTGAGGAGGCGAAACGCCGAGGCGTACCTCCGCTCCCGCCAGAAATCACGGTACAGCGGACGGAGCTCCGGCGGGATCTCATGGCGACATGGAGAGTGCGATTGTCGCAACCCAGTGCTGGGCACGCCACAAATATGGCGATAAGTCCCCTCTTTGAGGAGTGGCTAGAGAGGCGCCACGGCGTCCTCACTTTCAGCCGCTGTCCTCTCACCGGACACGGTAATTAATCATCAATGTGTATGTATCTGCTAAGCGAGGTAATTACTTGATCAAGTATTCTAAAGGCGAGAGGAGCTCGTGGCTAATTAATAACAGCACGGTTCGATCCATCAGGTTAAGCTACGCTTGCCGGGGTTGGTCCGTGGATGGGTGACCATCTTTACATAACGAAACTACTCCGTGCTTCGGAAAGCACGTTAAGGCGTTGGTCCCGGGTGTCATTCGTGGATCTTTGGCAGTCGGAAAAACTGACAACCAGTCTTACCAACGGGTATCGTGTTACCCAGTTACTGGATTGTGGAGGTCAGATAGGCAGTTGCTCCATGGAAAATGCTGGTATTCAGCTGCATCCGGTTAGACTGGAAGCCGACCCAAACATAGTTGGGAAGAGCCTAGGCAGATTGACTGAGGTATTCTAAAGGCAAGGAAAATTATTGCTATGCAAATTAAACTGGTAGTGTCAATACACTTTGTTTTGATGTGTAACATATTTCCTCTCACCTGTGGGAATGATTTCGTGAAAAGGGACGGAAGTGTGTAACAGGAAGTGACAGATTGAACATGGAATAAGCAATTACGTTTTAATAGCATGGAATTAGTAAGTACTTTATAACAGCATGTAATTAGTGTACTCATGGAATTAATAAATACTATATTATATTGTAAGTAGAGGGGTCGAATTTCGACCAGTGACCACTAGTAATGAATAATTATTTCAGCATTTACTTCTTTAATTTCGAGGTTAATTTCTGTCGCTGCTCAGTTGCTTATTACCAAGGTGAGATGTCAGATGTTACACATCTTACGCGAGTACTGTAAGTCTCGCTCGTTTTTTTTTTTTGTTTATAAAATAGTCTCGCTCGTTTTTTTTTTTGTTTATAAAATAGTCTCGCTCGTTTTTTTTTTTTGTTTATAAAGTATCACAGTCGGTGATGCTTTATTCAAATTACAATCTAGCCTATTAGCTAATAAGTAATTTAAATATAACTGAACTGCTAAGAAATTATAAAGTCCAATAACGTCTTACTTATTCACTGTTTAAGTAGACGACACTTGATTCGTGACAATGTTCTTTATATTAGTGATCATTTGTACTACAGTTTATGTTCACTCACACTGCACTAAACTAACTCAAA
This sequence comes from Tiliacea citrago, assembly GCA_963921375.1. NCBI lineage: Eukaryota > Metazoa > Arthropoda > Insecta > Lepidoptera > Noctuidae > Tiliacea > Tiliacea citrago. Next base: position 19,757,649 of record OY992797.1, on the reverse strand, counting down.
AGGTTTTAGGTGGCCTCTTTGGTCTACGACCTAGATCAGTGTTGTCAAGGAGTTGAATCGCCTTGACATTCACGTGATGATGAAGTCTGTGCTCACGAGCTTCTCCTTATTTTTGTGTTACTGTAGTAAATTCAAATAACAAAAGCTACTTAAAATGACAAAAGACGAATTGTTTCAATCAGCAAAACAATTAATTTCCCTAACTGTACAACACACTATTTGTTTCGTTATTGGGCAGTGTAAATGTTTACGAAAGGCTAAAATAACTGGATTATTTCATACGGAACTGTTCATAAAAACAGAGCACTAATTACCCATGCGGCTAGTGTTGTGACCATTCAACCGGATGCCGGACGTCCGATCTAAACTTATGCCGGATACGGACATGCGGCTAAATATACCGTTTAATTATTCATCTTGCAACAGCATCATGAGCTGGCAATTGTAATATTACAAATTTGAATTTGTGGTGTTTTGTCATTAAAAGACTGGCCAATTTTAAGTGTTGACGAATATTTAATTAGTTAGGTTATACACCATTGTGTACGTACAGGTATGTGTGATATTGACTGTTTGGGTGTTGGATTAGTTCTAATTAAAAATGATCTGAATATCTATTCACAATCGTTCGATACGTTTCCGTGCCGAATAGAGCATAAATCAATGTTATCAAAGAAGTCCTCTAAAGGCTGTTCACTAATACAAAACACTTTACACACACCAGTTTTGTCAGTTTAAATCAAATAGACGACCGCCAGTCTTCCGACAGCTATTTGCTGTCGGGGGCAAGGTAAATCAGTTATTGAAAATGTGTCATTTTCGATACGACAATTTGTCAAATGGTTGTGAATTGCTATGCTGGTCTATAATAATGTTAGGAAGAATAAAACCTTATAAAAAACACTTGGCTGTAGATAAATTTCATTTTACAGAAAAACATTATTAAGGATTGTAAAAACGATTTTCAGATTTTATCCAAACATATTTTTACAGCGTCCCAGTTGAATGTGTGTAGCCAACAATGTTTAAATAAAAACAAATCTTATCCAAATACAAACAAAGTAACAAATCATCCGGGATCACAACCCCGTCTCCAAGGGACAATCTTCTTAGTTTAACGACACATAATTTACCAATGATTTTGCCCTAAATACGGCCACTATCGGTATTTACGGGAACACCGCCGTTTTATTGCGCCCTACGGCAGTGGTAGTGGTAGTGTTGCCAAGCGATCGGCAATCGCCGGAATGTCCATACTTATGGGATTATTAATGAGTTTTGTGGTTGTTGTGTAATTTCGGATTTAAATGTTGTAACTATGGATCTTTCAAATGGATTAGGTAGGGTAGGTTTAGGGTGCAAGTACTATGGCACTCACTGATGTGTTACAAGTTTGAATCAATCAACCTAGCCTTTTTACAACTCGACTCCCTATCTGACCTCCACAACCCAGTAACTGGGTAATACGATACCCCTTGGTTTGACTGGTTGTCAGACTTTCGGGCTTCTGACGAACCCTAACGACTGTCAAAGATCTACGAATGAAAGCCGGGACCAACGATTTAACGTGCTTTCCTAAGCACGGAGGAGTCTCCGTGTGTAAAGATGATACCCATCCACGGACCAACCCCAGCAGTGTAGCTTAACTTGATGGATCGCCCGTGTGGCTCTTATTACTAAGCCATGAGTTCCTCAACGGAGTAACTAGTTTGAATACAGAATATTAATAGAATATAGAAGATATTGTTAAGAAACAAGTAGGTAGGCAATATGAATTTAGATTGATTTATTTAGCTCCAATGACGAATAGCTATGATTACGTAACGCATTTTAATTAATAGTTTATTTATTCAACGTAATTTACGTTGAATAAATAAACTGTTAAGTAATTAAAATATGAATATTCATCTGCATTCGCTTAATAAACAAGTGTATTATAGTAGATATTTAAAACACGATGAAACCTACGCATTTTTTTCTAAATTGACTTTTTATCGTCCTATTTGAAAAGACCCATTTAAACTCTCGATTGTACGAATGCAGTTATCAAAACGCGGTAGTCGCACGGCTTGTGTCAGTTCCAAATAAAAAGTTTTGCCAATAGGCACTGGACGCTTTAGTATTACCAGGAACAAAAAATATAGGACTATTGGTATAAAGTTTAGGATATCCAGGGTAACGTTCCCACTACTATTATTGATAAAAAAGTTAGTGGCAAACTGCGCAGTCTATGGAACCATTTCGAATGGCCGACATGTTTTATTCAGTCACTTATTCTAACCAATCAAAATCTCTGTTATTTTATTCATGTATATGTGTAAAAATTCTGAAAAATGAAAACTATTTTACTACTAGCGTATTTGTGCAGGTACTACCATATTTTTATTTACTTTGGCCAATTAAAACTACTGATGTTTTGTCCATGTTTTTGTTATCTTTTTGAAACAAAAACAAGGGCTGTCCTATTTTTGTAGTGAGTTAGAAACTTTCTTAGGTACCAATAAAAAAATAATTGTCTCATTATAACAGTTATTTATAGGGGCCACCCTACTTTTATCTCTATTATTACATTTAATTTACGAAGCAAACTTTGCGTTCATTTTGAGTGCTTCAAATGTTTTCGTAGATCCGCGATAGGTCTGCTAATTTGTTTTTTAATATCCATTATCTGCGGAAGGCGCTTTTTAACAAAATAAAGGCGTTAAAATCAACAAATTTCTTTACTGGCTCGTAAATTTTGAAAACGATAGCATCAATTTCGTTTTTTTACGGCGTTTATTTTTTGTTTTTAATAGTCTTTATGACCTTAAACAGTATCAGCTTGTATTGTTTAACTGTAGGGCTTTTCTTAGGCGTGTTCTTTGACACTTATGCGGGTCGGCATGATTCGGCATGACAAGGCCGGGCGGTAAGATCTAAAGTATATCTTGCCGTCCGGCTGTGTGTAGCACCCCAACTTAGAAATGATTCGAATAATTATGTTGAATATTAACTTAAGACAAACTTAATACAATGATAGTACTGCACCATTAAGGGGCCCTCTATGCAATTCACTCTTCAACTTTTTAAAACAAACATTCATACTCTTTAATAGCTCCTTCAAGACATTTGAAGTTCTGAAAGAAAATAGTTTCTAAATGTTTTACAAATTCAGCCGAAGAAAGTAAGTTTAAAACTTGGGTAAGTAGACGCTGAACACATTGTTTTTGCATCAGCCCTGAGAGGAATAAACCCTTTAACAAAAGTTGTTTTCAAGGGCGTGACATTATACAGGGTGGTGTACTTACAGTAGGTAGGTATTCGTTTTTTAAACGATTCAAATAAAGTATCACAGGTTTTCAAAGGTTTCAATAACATTGACTTTATTAAAATATCTATTAAATATGTAGTTAATGTGAAAGTTATTACTTATTTAGGGTCTCTAAAGCGATAACGATTTTGTCACTGTTTAGAATCTAGACTGCCTCGTTGTTCTAGTGGTTGCAACCGCTACTGTTGAGCATGAGGTCCTGGGTTCAATTCCCAGTTCCGATAAAGTGTTATTGCGATTTTCCATTAGGAATTTCTCAGTAGCAGCCCTGATTCTATATTTGTGCCCGGTTGATGGCAATAGGCTCGCCCCCAATTACATGGGACTTCAACATAACTGGCGAAATGTGGGTGTACTATAGGTACACGGTACAACTCTGCCTAACCCTTCGGGGATTACAGGTGTGATGTTATAGAATCGAGCCTCCATTATTGCGAAGAAAATTAAATAAATGTCGTTTTCATTTGGGTCCTCCTGTACATGGGGGGATACTGCAAGATTACTTGCTTGCTTAGATTGTCTACTTGTTTAGTGTTGAAACTGTATCTAATAAAAACTTATTTCATATATTGTTATTGTAAATCTCAGTGCGTATAATTACTATGATCGCGGTTGTCGAATAGTCGGCAAGCGGGATATGTTGTGGCTCTTGACTTTTTTTTTTTTTATGGGTGGGTAATTATCATTAAGCCACAATATGTATGACGGTTGCAAGAAATGTTTTGAATGTTACCTTTAAGATAGTAGGTATACGTTGGTAACTCGGTACAAATGTAGGTATGATATTAAGTTATCTAAAGGTAGATACGAGTATTACAAATTAAATTTGCTTTTCGGGTCCGTCTGCGTGACCGCGTTGTTCTTCTAATTTTTAAAGAGAATTTATTTCGGAAGGTTTATCTGTATAATCAGGGTTCGCTGAAATATATATCAGTGGATATATATCAATTGATATTTATGTAGATATATACCAATTGATATTTATGTAACATATCAATTGATATTTATTGTCAGAACTAGAAAATTAGCAGATTCTAAGTTTACCCTAACAACACTTGACAAAAACTACAATTTAACCTGAAATAAAAATGTATTGATCAGCTACTAAAAATAATGTTATAATTTTAATTTTGTTAGGTGTAGATTAAGTACGACTGATTATTTATTCATCAAAGACAATTTTTTTTAGTAGGTACTTATAAAAACGTCAAATAATCAAAACACAAACTTTCATTCTACAACTAAAACACATAAAACACTTACAGAAAAAAAATGCATCTTAATTATAAACGATATAAATATTGGATATATATGAAATATCAGATATTTAGACATTTATTATAAATTTTATATCAGATTTTAACGAACCTTGTGTATAATACATGAATATTAAACTCACATACAATAAAGAAATCTTAATGTTTATCAATTCGTTAATCCCATGCGAAGCAAGTGTGGGTCGCTAGTTAAAATATAAAGTGATTAACCTTCACTTCGCGACTGTACTAACATACGTCTCGTTATTCGATAGTAATGTGCTAATAACCTTTTTAACATGATGACTTAAGACTAAGAGTATACGAAACCTGAATATAGTTTGTTCAGAATAAGGAATTGTATCGATTTCAATAATTTTTACACCATGTTATATTTTGCCCCAAAAATATTGAAGTGTGATGGAAAAACTTATCACCATTTAATTACTTGCAATACAATCGCCCTACGGTTAGGTACCTACTGCCAAATTATTATCAATGAGCGCAAGACGACCCTGGCGGCGCGGGGTCGCCGTTAGCATGTTTTTGTACGGACAACGCGGTAACATAACAACCTTATAAGTTTGTGATTTTTCATGATAGTTTTGAAATTAAGTACATAGATTCTTTACAAAAAAATACTAGACACGTGTTTCGGGTTTCGCATATACTAAAAGTAATATTGTGTAATGATAGTTAATATCAGTAATTGTGTTATCGGGATTATGCATAATAATATTAATTAATTGAGTGTCAGATAAATTCCAATCCAATACGATAATTGAAACATGACAGTGACAGTTAAATTAGCATATTATAAGTAGGTAGGTCCTTATCTAGTATATTGTTACAGCATGCTTTAATTATAATTAGGTGACATAACCAGAGATCGTATAGATAGAGTATATTTACGTAAACTTCGAGGCAGTAAGTAACTTAGAGTGGATAATACCTCCTCTGAAATTCCTGAATGATGATAATGATGTTTTAATCCCCGTATTTAAAGATCACGAATTATTTATTGGACTTTATTATATGGGAAAAAAATTACATTTTTTAGGATTCCGCACTAAAATTATGTCGTTCAAATGTTTTGTTTTAAGTAGGAAAATAAAATTAAGTTTCTATCGCAATATAATTAAGTAAATACACACAATAACCAGCCAAATTTTCAAGATTTTATTTTCTTACAATAATAATTATGTAAAACAAAGCCCTTTAATTTATCAGTACGGAATCCTCAAAACGTTTTATGATTCTTCAAAGTAATAATTATTTGTTACGAATGTATTTAAAGTGCAATAAATAATTTGCAATTACTCAAATCGCGGGAGTTGATCGTCATGTTTATGATTCCGGGATTTTAGAGGAGGTGTTATCCACTCTATGTTACTTACTTCCTCGAAGTTTAGGTAAATATACTCTACCTATACTGATCTCTGGACACAACACACACACATATCATAACAGCCTGTAATCCCCGAAGGGTTGGGCAGAGCCACACTTTGAGCAACTACCTTCATCTTTTTGATCGAACGACCCCCTGACAATTCAAAACTACCTGTTGTTGGTTTATTTGTAATAAATGCTTTGAGTTTGAGAGGTGACCCTATAGTGCACCCAATTATCTATCAATGTGTACCTAATAAGCAGTACAAGTAATTATACAAATGTTTACTGATTATAAGTGATCGTGTAGTGTTTATAGTGGTTGGATGTGGCTCCAGTGTGTATCCACCTTAATTTGACTTAGCATAATAGCATAATCAGCATGTTCCCCATGCACGAGGCCCCTGAGGGACTTAGGCCTCTCTTCGAGAAGGAGTAGGCTGTAATCTTCCATGCGGGCCCAGTGCGGGTTGGTAGATATCACATGTCTTCGAATTTTTGGTTCTAGGACATGCCGGTTTCTTCACGATGTTTCGTTTCACCGATTTGAGAGCAGTGGTGATGAAATTATTTACACAAAGTAAAGCGCCTGTCTGGGTTCGGACCCACGACTTAAATTCGTAAGTCGGGCCCGTTACCACTGGGCCACCACTGCTCTCTTAGCTAGCAACTTACTACTACTTAGCAACATTCACACACCCAAAAAGAATAAAAAAATGAAAAATTAATGTTGCTGCAGAAATGTTTCCAACGTTTTCACAAAAAATTCCAATTCTACATTCATTTCAAACAATTTGCATGCACAATGATGCCATGGATCATTGTGCATTTAGTATTTACTGTTAAAAAAAATCGTCATAAAACATAACATCACGCCTTGTTTCCCCGAAGGGTTGGGCAGAGGTGTAACCTATAGTACTCCCACATTTAGCCTCACACAAATCATAGGTAAGTACTAAAATTAGAGACACCATGTCACTCAAAACTTACACAATTAAACCCAAAGTTAAGTGCTCAACACTAAACACCAAGCTAACTTACAGCAATACGTACTTTATTTTACGCGCAAGTAATCAACAGAGCCCAGACCGGCTCTAAATTCTAACATAACATTCAACGATTCATAATTTATTCGCAAACTCATCAGTGTAACATCCACAATGGTTGAAGTACATTGCGCGCTGAACGAACAATGGGCCGCGATATTAGTGCACTAAACGAGCAAGTTAGTGCAATCGCTCGGATACGTTTGTGCAGCCAGGTTTGAGATAACGGACAGTTTTCGTTCGTACAGGTGGATGTGGATTGATGGGTACCATGATGGGGACTTAGGTGTGAAATCTAGTAAATTATATTTTGTAGAGTTGTAATGGCTAAGTATTTTTAACGGAAGCATGCATGTGTGCGGAACTGAAAAGCTTGGCCTCCGCGGATGCGGAGGTTAGCGGAGGTGGAAGAGGAGGTGGGGAAAAAAAATCATTAATCTTTATTACCCGACTACCCCAGAAGGAGGGTAATGTTTTTAATGAAATGAAATCTACCATATAAAGAAAGAAAATACGTGTATTTGCGGTAAACATTACGCAAAGAAAAAAACAAATGTTGGGGGAAAATATGCGTCACATCCACGCAAAACGGCCATCGCTCGGCATAATGCTGCGACCCTATGCGAGATAGAGCCCCAGCGCTGGTTTTCAGCGACAGCCGATGTTGACGTGATGAAGTCAACCGGTGCAGCGTTTAATGATATAACAATAACATAATAAGAAATAAAATAAATACAATATAAAGTTCTGAATGTTTATTTAAATATAATATTTCAAATGGCAACATTCCGTAACGTCGGTAACAACTCAAGCGCCGCGCGCCGCCGGCATACATCATAGTACGTACACCAGTTAAGGGGGATGAGCTAAATTAATGTATTTTTACGCATTTTTGCAATTTGCAAGTCAGTAACAGGTTGTATGTTGATCTACATAATTGTGATTCGCGACTATAACAGATGTATTTACGGAATTATAATCATTAATACAATTCTCTAAGTTAGATTTACTCCATTGAATGACTTTTTCATGAAATCATGACATTGGGCAACAAATTTGAATTTCGCGGGCTACAACTGCGGATTCACTTTAAGTTCCTAGTCCACTCCTACCCGCTTGCCCGCTGCACAAACACAATTCTGACCAATTCGTGCGCAAGACTCAACCGCGCGACGGTACGGTCGACCAGCGACGCTCCTCGCCCGTTGACGTAACGTAAACAAACGTCCGTTATAATAAAATTATCTCCGCAAAAAACTTACACAGCCGGCAGCAGAGGCGGAGGTACTATTTCTTGCGGAAGTCCCATACTCGCGGAGGCGGAGGCGAGGTTCCGTTACCACATTAATATTATGTACGCGAATCAAAGTTAAAAAGCTCGCCCCATAATACCTACATGGAACTTCATCATCATCATTTCAGCCGAAAGACGTCCACTGCTGGACATAGGCCTCTCCCAAGCACCGCCACTTCGACCGGTTCTGTGCTTCCCGCATCCAGTGGATACCTGCGGCCTTCACAAGGTCGTCGGTCCACCTTGTAGGAGACCTTCCAATGCTACGTCTTCCGGTACGCGGTCGCCACTCCAGAACCTTTCGGCCCCATCGGCCATCAGTTCTGCGAGCAATGTGCCCTGCCCACTGCCACTTAAGCTTGGCAATTCTTCTTCTTTAGCCTTCTGAAAAGGCCCATTGTGAGCGACCACGTTTCAGTCCCATATGTCATCACTGGCAACACAGTGGTCAAAGACTTTTTGACGTCTTGAGACACTGTGTATGTGGGACGAGAAGCTATTGCGTATAGCTTCCCGAACGCTGCCCAGCCGAGTCGGATTCGACGATTGGCCTCTTGCTCGAAGTTGGACCTACCTAACTGGACAGTTTGTCCGAGGTAAACATACTCGTCCACAACTTCGAGTGTAGCGTCTTCGATCTTCATGAGAGTGGGTGTTACATGGGCATTTGACACACACATGGAACTTACCTAAACATAACTGGCGAAATGTGGAGGTACGCCTCTGCTTAACCCTTCGAGAAGTACTGATGTGATGTTATGCCATGTGAGTCCTATCATCTATTGTCAAAGCTATAGTGAAAATTGATTAGGTTTGATATAATTATAATATGGAATGATTAAATCGTCTGATCTTGACAGTAAATAGTCTGTGAATATTACAGGTTAATGTGTTCTCTTTACCCTCTAGAATTTGATTAATAATTCGTCCCACAGTTTAGTCCTTTACCAACATTTGTCAATTAATTACATATACAAATATAGGTAAACCTATGTGTAATGTAAATATTTTAAATGGCCGAATTGAATTAAATGTGAATTTATGTGTGAACTAGCTGCTGCCCGAGGCATCCCCCGCTTGGCTTTTTCTAAAATAAAATAAAATATTCGTGAGTAATCCTTAAAACATCAGCTATCAGTGAAAGCCCCATCAAAATCGGTCCGGCCGTTTCGGAGATTAGCCGGAACAAACAGATATTTTGTTATACGTACCACATTAGACTTTCATATTATGAATTTAGTAAAAAGCGGTTAATTTGACATTACAAACAGACACTTCAGTTTTATTTATGTGTGTGCATGTAAATATTTTAAATTGCCGAATTGAATTAAATGCGAATATATTTATAAATTAAACACACAACAAACACAATTTATTTGTCAATTAAAATAAACACATAGGACTATGCCAGTAAAACAACATTGTAACTAAAAGCTCATTTTATTCATAAATTCAACAACACTATGATGAATGAATAGCAAAGTAACGTACATTATATTCAATTTAAATTTCGTATAGAATCCCGCGTTCCACCGACGACGAGAATGTGCCACTCAACGCCATATGGCTGTGTGCATTCAAAAGTAGGGTAGTGGGTACGTAAGTACTGCTTTCGTGAGGTTCACGCCTGCAACCAGAGCAGTCCTTAGTCAACTTTAATACTTATTTCTTTTATTTGCAGTATCAAAATAAATGTCGTTAATGTTTTTGATTCGTTTTTCACAAGTTGCACGGATGCTGCTGTGTGTAGACACTTGCATTAAGTACGAGTGGAGTGGAGATGTGATTTCAAGCTTAGAAACAAGGTTGAAAATATGTGTCTTGTAAGGCTCCTGAAGGCAGGCGCGGCGCGATATCGGTATAAAAATATCCGTGATGTTTTCAAAGAAATCGTTCCACCAGTGTCGCGCCGCGCGTGTCTGCACGAGCTGTAGTTGGACCAAACTAGCAGTAAGATCTCTTCTCATAACAGCCAGCAATTGCAGCTGCCGACTATTTGTTTGACCAGTTTTATGTTTTCATATATCTTGCACGTGTTTCTGTGACAAATAAAATTATTTTTCTTTCTTCTTTCTTTCAATTTTTTTTAAAGTAGGCTTTTTGCACTGCTTACGTTGCTTTTTGTCATCCATCTATCAAACACTTCAGTCTGAAAATACGATGAATGTCTTATCCGAAACGCTTGCCAAAAGTCGCCATTCAAAACAGCTCACAAAACAAATACGCCTTTATATGTCTAAACCCTCACATTACCTCACATTACAAAGCTGCCACATTGAATGAATTTAACATAAACATCGCCTTGACGCCACCACGCAATGTCGGAAGTACTCCAGTTTGCATCCAATTACGATGTATCTGACAAAAGCCGGAAAAGTGACGGTCGTGCGAAAAGGATATAAGATTAGTAAGCTTTGTGTTTTTGCTGTTAGGATAGTGCTGTCCTTTTTTAGCATATACTAAGTTAATGTTGGTTGTCGCGTGAATGACATTCTGCTATAAATCTACTTCTTCTTGAAGTGCATTTCTGAAGAACAGAACTCTCATCTTTAAGGCTGAACTTCGAAAATGATTTTTATATAAGCAAAGAGGCACCTTTTATACGGCCAAGGTGAATATTTGAGACAAGTGAAAGTTACGCTCACATGAAATCAAAATCAAAATATTTTATTTCACATAAACCTACATGGGAACTTATGAAACGTCAGAAGCTCAGTTCCTATTGGTCGTTTCCTATGGAGAAGAGCCGGCAAAAAACTCCACGATTACTCTTTTAAAAGGAATGCGCATTTACAATGTTTTCAAGTTACAGTGTTAATAGGTATGGGAGGACAGTGTGGGCACGTCAACAAGTACCAAGTGCTTAACAAAATTGAAAATGTTTTACAAAGCTACAGTCTATACAACGTTCTCACATTCACAAATTAAAAAATAATATATGTAAAATATTACTAAAATAATAAAAATACAAACATGTTACTTCATAGGACAAAATATCACAGTAAAAGCTTAATAAAAAATACATTGAACATCAAACGGTTTCCTTACATCTGAAAGGTTTAAGTAAGAGCTACAAATGGCTTTTGCTTAAGCCAATCCTGGTCTAGTCTTAATATAAGGTAAGTAATGAACCCAAGATTGCGAGTTAGAAGATTTATTCCCGACTTCGTAACCTTAATGTACCTGTTAGTCGGGGTCTTGAAATCAATTCAACAATTAAAGCGTTCGTTTAGTATTGAGGCGGTGAGAATGAGATGCATTGCTTGATAAATAGCTGGGAAACATTCTTGTGTGGATTTTTGGAATCAGGTTATTGAATTGCAAGAAGGTAGCTCATGTACCTGTTGATTATTAATAACTAGCTGGGGAAGATACTACTGGAATAAAAAGTATGCTGTGTCCTTACTCCGGACATGGTCTAGCTTTGTGCTAAATCATCGAAATCTGTTCAGCCTTTAAGGCGTGAAAAGGTGACAGATAGACAGAGTTACTTTCGTATAATTATTAGAAGACTAGCTGCTGCACGCGGCTTCGTCCGCGTAGCTTTTCAAAATAAAAGTAGTCTCAAGTTACTGCTTATAACATCAGCTATCTGTCAGTGAAAGTCCCGTCAAAATCGGTACAGCCGTTTCGGAGGTAAGCTGGGACAAACAGACAGTCAGACAAAAAAATATTTATTTATATATACTTTCTTATGCATTTAGAAAAAAGCTGTTTTTGTACATGAAATTTATTATTTATATTTGTATAGATGCTGGGAGCGTTTAAAGTTGAAATGAAAAATGGAAACTAGTTCTTCGTTACGCTGTACCTAGTTTTTAGGGTTCCGTACCCAAAGGGTAAAACGGGAACCCTATTACTAAGGCTCCGCCGTCTGTCTGTCTGTCCGTCTGTCACCAGGCTGTATCTCATGAACCGTGATAGTTAGACAGTTGAAATTTTCACAGATGATGAATTTCTGTTCTCTAGCCTCTATAACAACAAATACTTAAAAACAAAATAAAATAAATATTTAAGGGGGCTCCCATACAACAAACGTGATTTTTTTGCTCGATATTGATAACGGCAACAGTTAGACGCTTGAAATATTCACAGAATATTTAGTTATATATTCACTTTAAAAATAAATAATTAAATTAAAAGAAAACAAACATTTAAGGGGGCTCCCATACAACACCTGATTTTTTTGCAATTTTTATAGATAATGGTACGGAACCCTTCGTGCGTGAGTCCGACTCGCACTTGGCCGGTTTTTTCTACATGGTACGACTAACAATCTAATGGTGAATTCAGAAGCTCTTATAGTCACAATAAAATAAAAACTAAGGGTAGCACACAACCTTCGCCAACAAAAGGGGCGCGAAACGTTTCAACAATCCAATAACAGTGTCGCCGAGCGATTCATAGGTATTATTCAGCGATTCCGCGCCGACACACTTTTCAATTTCATTCACTCACACTTCCGCCCCCTCCGATAATATTGACCTCTCAGTAATATGTGTGTTTTATTAATGGAGCTGCGTACGTGCGCGTAAGTGCTAAATCATTCGTTCTGCGTTTTGTTTTCTCCCCTCCTGTGCGTTTTTTATTAGCTCTGCGTGCGTGGGAGATTGGATATGAGAGTTTGCCGCGAAAATATGGGATCGGGACTTATCTCCGTTCGGATTAGAGCATTATAATACCGTTTTGGTTTTCAGGCTGGTTTGTGGTTGATAAACTTTCACTAAGTTTTTTTATAGAATGAAACAAACAGAGGTTGCGAAAAGATGCTGATTTTAGAATTTTGACGAATTCAAATCAATTAAAAGTATTGCCTATTCATATTTAGGCAAAAATCTGAATAATTAGGTAGGGAAACCAAATTCTTTTCGAGTATTTCTATTTAATAGCTCCTTTATTGAATAAAAATACACATACGGTAAGTAACGGTAAGGTAAGGTACAGTGTTTTTGGTCTACAATAAACCTTATTTTATCTATAGGTACTTATAATCGTTATCTATTAAAAAAAACCGGCTAAGTGCGAGTCGGACTCGCGCACGAAGGGTTCCGTACCATTAGCTATAAAAATGTAAAAAAATCACGTTTGTTGTATGGGAGCCCCCCTTAAATATTTGTTTTATTTTAATTATTTATTTTGAAAGTGAATATATAACTAAATATTTTGTGAATATTGCAAGCGTCTACCTGTTGCCGTTATCAATATCGAGCAAAAAAATCACGTTTTTTTGTATTTGTTGTTATAGCGGCAACAGAAATACATCATCTGTGAAAATTTCAACTGTCTAACTATCACGGTTCATGAGATACAGCATGGTGACAGACGGACAGACAGACAGACAGACGGCGGAGCCTTAGTAATAGGATTCCCGTTTTACCCTTTAGGTACGGAACTCTAAAAACGTGTCCCCTTTTTAATAGCATTTTCATTTCGATTCGGTGTCTGTACACACACTGAACACCTCTCAGGGACGCGTATCCATTGAAAACGCTTTTACAATATTTACTGATGTTTTGTTCCTTAAAAAGTTTTCATATTATATCGTGCCTACGTGTTTTAAGCCTATTAATACGACGGGGATTGGAGTAAATGTGTACCCTGTATATATTGTTTGAGGAGCCATGAGTTGTTTACTGTGTGTGAAGGTGCTTTAACGATAGCTGGAATTATGAGACTTTGTTTTGGGTGTAGATAATGTTTACGTCTGCAGCAAATTTTAAGTCTGATCAAATCTTTTTCTGCAATCAATCTATCGAAGTCCGCCGCCAAGTATTCCGGCCTTACAGGAGATTCTAACCAAAAAAAAACCTCGAATTCAGTTTTACGTACATACATAAACTCACGCCTTCTTTCCATGGGGGTAGGCAGAAACTATATATTATTACTATTATTTTTAAGTGACGCAGCATCATGCTGAGATATGGGCCTTTTAGCTTCGTACAGGACTTTCTGTTTTTATTTTTACTTTGTTTTATTTTTGCTCTTTATGTTTCTATGAGAAGAAAAGAAAAAGAAAGAAAAATAATTTTATTTGTCACAGAAACACGTGCAAGGTATATGAAAACATAAACTGGTAAAACAAAAGTCGGCAGCTGCACGTCATGACTGTGACAAGAAGGCTTGCAGTCAGCATGATGCTGTGCTATAGGGGACCCACAGCACAGCGCTGATTTTCAGTGGCCATCTGTGCGAGTCCCAATAAATGCTTTTTCTTTTCTTTTTCTTTCTACTATACGCTCCTTACATACTCCAAAAATAGAAACCTGCAAATTAGTTTTATTTCTCCGTTTAACTCCCTATATATATATTTTATTTCAAATTACAATATTCATAAGTTGTTAGCAAAGGTCTTAACTTAAACCACACTCTATATACAAAATTGAAACGACTGACACCTACGTGTGCAGCCGTATCCAGTGAGCCAGCATGGGGCTGTACCACCTATCACAGAATACAGTCAGGATGCTGTGGGAGCTAGCACGTATTCTACTGCCTATGCTGTAGGCAATCGTTTCTACCACCACTATCAACAGGATTGACGTAAGGTTCTCCGTAGATTATCGTAACATAATCAGCGGGAGTGGGCCGTAATCCACCACGCGGGCCCAGTGCGGGTTCTAATATTAATGTCAATCCAATACATTTTTGACGTTTCCCTCATTAATATCGCTGATAAAATGTCACTTTGTTTAGGCCCTTCTAAAATGTGCTTATAATGCAGTTCAACAAATTAACTTTATTGATGTGTAACATTTTTCTTCTCGCTTTCTGTGGGAGTGATTTCGCGAAAAGGGACGGAATTATGTAACAGGAAGTGACAGCTTGTGCATGGAATAAGTACGTAATATTTAATAGCATGGAATTAGTAAATACGCTGTTCAGTTGCATATTACCAAGGTAAGATGTCAGATGTTACACATCATTGTGGCTATTGTAATGCTCCCTCGTTTTTTGTTGTATGTTTTACAGTTGCACCTTAACTAATAAATCGCGCGAAAATCTTAAGCTCCCGTCAGACGGTCCGTCCACATCTTTCACGCGGACGTCCACATAAATAATCCAAAACAACATTAATCTAGAACTTGCGCTACGAGCGAGTGTTCATCACGGACTTGCTGAACATTGTTTTTATCGTCCTCATTGCCAGTGTTAGACATTTGTAAATTGTACCCTAAAAGTTTGCGAAGGTTGTTTATTAAATTACCGGAGCATACGAATTCAGTGGTACGACTGTAGTTTCAGGTGTGTGGAGAGAGGTGTCCCCTTTGTATTGATATTTTGTTTTTGGGCCCTTAGGAGGGATTGGCGCGATGCAGCTGATGCAATAAAAATGTTGCCATGAGGATAAAAGTTTCCATATGAGGGGCGTATAAGGTATAATTTACTTATTTCTCAACCCTTTGATTCAGGACTGTTGTCATCTTCTGCCGAATTTACTGTACTTACAAATATAATTAAAATCAAAAGTCAATTATTGAAACTAGGCTTAGAATCAGCACTTTTCGAACGTCAAGATTACATAAGGCAGTCCCCCCAAAAACGCCAAAATGCAAAAATATAGAGCAACAAGATAGAGTTAGGTAATAGGTTACCAACCCGGATAATGGCAGGAGGGGTTCACATCGGCGTCGAGTCGACGATGAAGTACCTGGGACTCGTCCTCGACAGCCGGTGGAACTTCGTCGAGCACTTCCGACGTTTGGCTCCCAGACTGGAGCGGGCCGGGGCTGCCTTGAAGCGGCTCCTGCCCAATCTGGGGGGTCCAAACGCCTCCTGCAGGAGGCTCTACGCGGGGATCGTGCGGTCCATGGCCCTTTACGGGGCACCGGTGTGGGCGCGTTCTCTGAGGCTGCGACCAGCGCAGCGGTTGAACGCGTCCCAAAGGGTCATGGCCATCAGGATGGTACGGGGTTACCGCACGGTTTCCCGTGAGGCGGCGAGCCTCCTTGCCGGACTGCCGCCATGGGATCTGGAGGCGAAAGTCCTCGCGCACATTTGGGTGTGGCGCGACGAGGCGAAACTCCGGGGCATAACTCCGCTGCCGCAAGAAATCGCGGCACAGCGGACGGAGCTCCGGCGGGATCTCATGGCGACATGGAGAGTGCTATTGTCGCAACCCAGCGCTGGGCACGCCACAATTGTGGCGATAAGTCCCCTCTTTGAGGAGTGGCTGGAGAGGCGCCACGGCGTCCTCACCTTCCGCCTGACGCAGGTCCTCACCGGACATGGATGTTTCGGGAGGTTCCTGTTTAGGATTAAGCGGGAGGAAACGCCCGGGTGTCACCACTGTGTGGATCGCCCGGAGGACACGGTGGAGCATACGGTGGAGGTCTGCCCTGCTTGGGCGGAGCACCGCCGTGTCCTCACGGCAGCGATCGGCGGCGGCGATCTCTCGCGTCCGGTGCATTCCCATGCACTCTCGCTGCCGGCCGTCACCTCCTTCTGCGAAACAGTAATGCTTGCGAAGGAGGAGGCGGAATGCGTGAGGGTAAGGCAAAATCAACGCCCTCGCGCCTCTAGTCGCCGCAGGAGACGCCCCGGGCGTCGGGAATCGCAGGCCGATTCCCGGCCACCGTAGGCGCGGGCTTGTGGACGGTGAGCGATGGGTAGCTCGCCGTCCGATAAGGACCAAGCCCGGGTCGACGGCGCGTTGTGTTCCACGCGCGCCTCAAAGAGACGACAGCACCAATTGACGGGGTCCGAAAGGGCCAATGCCTGCCAGGGTTACGAGCCTGTCCGAAAGGGATATCGTGGCCCTGGCACACAGGCATCTGAAGGAACACGGGTGGGTTTTAGTCAGTAAAAGTCTGACACTCCCTCCCGCTCCACCCAGAGCGGGAGAAGTTATTTGATAATTTCCCACCCCCAAAAAAAAAAAAAAGGTAGGTTACCAAATTATTAAACCGTAAAAAAAAAAACTCAAAGAAAGACTTTTTTGAATAATGGTTTAGGGAAGAAACCACATTTGCCTGTATAGTGTGTAGTTAGTTTTACGAGTATTATCTCACTAACACAAGAGGACGTCTTTTCGCAAATCTGATCGTTCTTCTTTCAAAGCATATTCTCGAATACTACACATGCAAGATTGAGCTCGAAAGTGCTTGAAAAGGCACCTATTCGCACTATATTAGCGCGAATTGATGACGAAAAGAGACCCAATAGCCGTTAACATGTTCGTTTTGTTGCGAACATGTCCATCGGATGTAATTGGGGGACTAGAGGGTCCTTATAAATTCTGTCGCCACATTCCACCATTTTACTTTTCCCCGTCCGTATGTAATTTCGGTCTCGCCGGCGCCATTTTCCTTTCCCCTCGTATTTGAATTTCAATTGACTTACACATTACTGTTTACATTGGGTACTATAAATATCATTTTATCGTTCTCGGGCTTCTAACAAGCTAACGGTTCTGTAATAAGTACTTTTAGTAGAAGTGTTGTGCAATTATACTTACTACTGGTCGACCACTGGTCGAAATTCTACCAGAAATTTGACTACTTACAATCTATATAGTTCTTACTAATTCCAAGAGTACACTAATTCCATGCTATTAAAAAGTACTTACTTATACCACGCTGAAGCTGTCACTACTGTAACCTATCTGTCTTCAAGTCATGAGGCACTGTGTGTGTGTCAAACGCATGGTAGTGTGCGTAATGTTTTTTTTTAATTTATTTCCAATGCATCTTATATACAAAATTTAGGTTTCTGCACTCCTCCTCCATATAAACTTTAACTGGGCCAAATTTCATACCTCCGTCCGCGTAATATTCGTAAAAAGGTGTAAAAAGTTTTCG
The DNA here is from genome assembly GCA_963921375.1 of Tiliacea citrago. Lineage (NCBI taxonomy): Eukaryota > Metazoa > Arthropoda > Insecta > Lepidoptera > Noctuidae > Tiliacea > Tiliacea citrago. Next base: position 19,739,557 of record OY992797.1, on the reverse strand, counting down.
TTTCACGTATTAATTTAATGATATCCAAAGAAGAGTCCAGGGGGCCAAGTCTACGGAGGCGATCGGCGGCGGCGAACTCTCGCGTCCGGGCCTGGTTCAGGCCATGGCTCGGAGCGAGAGTGCATGGGAGGCCGTCACCTCCTTCTGCGAAGCAGTAATGCTCGCGAAGGAGGAGGCGGAACGCGTGAGGGTGAGGCAAGATTCGCGCCCTCGCGCCCTTAGTCGCCGCAGGAGACGCCCCGGGCGGGAGTCGCTAGCCGATTTCCGGCCACCGTAGGCGCGGGCCTGCGGACGGTGAGCGATGGGTAGCTCGCCGTCCGATAAGGACCAGGCCCGGGTCGACGGCGCGTTGTGTTCCACGCGCGCCTCAAAGAGATGTCAGCACCAACTGACGGGGTCGAGTAGGACCAATGCCTGCCAGGGTTGCGAGTTTGTCCGAAAGGGATATCGTGGCCCTGGCACACAGGCAACGGAAGGAACACGGGTGGGTTTTAGTCAGTAAAAGTCTGACACGCCCTCCCGCTACGCCCATAGCGGGAGAAGTTATATGATAATTTCCCACCCAAAAAAAAAAAGAAAGCCTGGGGGCCAAGTCTGCTATTTTCAATGATTGGTCATTATGACGACCATACCAAGGCAACACCATGACCATTGTGCCAATAGTTTGTAACCTCCTAAATTCATAATAACGTGACAGTGGTCCATAGGGAAGTCAAAATAATATGAGCTTGTCAGTACGAGATTAACAATTAATACACACAATTTTTCCAATGGAGTGTCAGTGGCACGTCATTGGAAAATCATAAAGACGCCTTTCAATTAGGAGATTAGCAAAACTGTCAAACTCTACAATTACGGTGCCAATGATCGGCCATTCTAACACAACTGCGTTAGCAGACTTGGCCCCCTGGTTGAATTTAGCACGCTTTTAGCATGTTTTTTTTTGTTTTTAATGTTTTTTTCTTCTTCATTCTGTGAATTGGTCCTCATTTCTTTATTGGTCGCCATCTGGATACTAATGTTTATTCAAGCTTGGTTTCGGATTGCCTACCAAGCTTGAATAAACATTACCATTACCATACCATAAGCGTTAGAAAAATGCGGATTCTGTAAATGAGTTCTTAATTTGATTTATTCATAATAGGTACGGTACAACTTGTAGAACTGTGACAAACCGCCCAATAGATCCTGACTTTTTAATCCCACCGTAGAGTGGCTCTCTAGTGGCCGAGTTCCACGTTCAACGTACAATGTCCTTTGAGCGTCCATGTTTTTTCAAAATGCAATAATACTCGGCCACTGAGTCTTTGTCTGACGAGAACCACAAGAACTGCTTTTTGCCCCTATTTGTCAACTGCGAGGGCAGTTTTTATGCGTTAAGAATATTTGCTTATTGTTTCAAGCGCTTTGATTGGTGACTTGTCTTGTTTTTGTTTGTTATCAAGAGTTTTAGTGTTTTTGACGAGAATTTCTGTATTTTGACCATGCTTTATCATATCTTCTAACAAGGAGCATGCAGCTGCTCTTTATGGCCTCTTACGACGACTTACACTAGATTTATATTTCATATCTACACGATACTCCCAGTGTCCCTTCAAGGTAGTTCCCCATATTCCCATATTCACGTTAAGGTAACATCTAATCACAGGACACGACATCTGGTCTGCTATCGATCACCCGGTCTTGCAATTTTCCGGCCGCACGCCCAAATCCGGGCATTGGATCATCCCTGCCCGATAATGCCTCACGACTCACGATTCGCCCCTTATTCAATTTTTATCACACATTGGAGAGAAGTGAAAAGTGGGGGCGCTGATTTATTTAGGTTCGACTTTCCGAGCTAGGTTTTGAGCGCGATTGGTATTGAAAAGCTTTCCTGTACCTGGTGTGGATTTGACTGCATTATTCGAGATGCAAAAGCTCTAGGAAATTATTTGAATGAAAGACGGAACTAGGCAGTAGAAACTAAAGCACTTTCCGATCGCCAAAAACACTATAATTCATACATGATTTGACGTGAATCACCCTTCGAAATTGTAAGACATCTAAATATTTACTCGTATAATATCCACCACATAGAGACCTCTATTATCTTACCCCTGAAATAAACATGAACCATAACAAGTTAAACCAACCATCCTCAATCTATTCCTTAATCGCTAAACAGTCAACAATCATTGTATTTACATAGATACGCACCCAATCAGGTGATAAACATTATCCAATGCCGGGCATTAGCATAATGTACAATACTGACCTATTACAGAGCATTGTACTCGTATGTACATTTGATGCTAATTGGACAGTTAATGCCCCGCGATTGATATTGTCATTGTGGAGTCTTATTTGGTAATTTAAAGGGATATTATTAGCTTTGATTTTATGGGAGTTAATGTAATTACTACGCCTGTCTTTATATTTTACGTGCGTGGTAGAAACATATCCTATAACACTTAGCGATACAGTAGCTTCCCAAATGGGGAATTGGATCAGTAGTTCCAAAGATTACCCCCTACATATAAACTTACAAGTTTTACTTCTTTATAATATTAAGTAAAGATTATGAAGACGATGATCACTATAATCATCAGCCTATATGATGTCACTCCTGGAAAAAGACCTCTTAGAAATAATTCCGGAAACTTACAAACCTAACCTTGTGATCCTTAGCGTCACACCTATTATCGCCATTGAGCTGTTCTAATCCTTTTCACTGCCACGAACATAGAACTTAGCATCCATCTTTGTTGGTGAATAGAGAGCTGTGCTGCTGAGCAGTTTGTTGCACCACTTCTTCCTCCCAGCTAAAGCACTAGGAAGTGGTGAAGGGTGGGCGATTTTAGGGGACTGTCTTATGTAATATTTGACGTTCGAAAAGTGCTGATTCTCAGCCTAGTTTGAATAAATGACATTTGATTTTTTAAGGATTACAAAACAGCAAAATGTAATGGTTCTTGAAAAAGAAAAAATCCGATTATCACCATAAAAAAGATCAGTCGAAATCACACCAGAAATCAAACGAAAACACTCCCAATTATTTAAACACCATTCTTCACTCCTCAAGTGTTTTAACATTTTTTGCAACAAGACACGTGTATTTGGGAGTGACCGTAATAAGTTGTGTCGTCTGCTTCGCAAGGGTTGACGTTTAAACTTTAGCTGTGATGTTTACTGCCCCACCCAACTGGGGCCACTTAAAACGCCACATAAAATTTGCTGAACCTACACTGCTGGATGTGGCAAGACCTGTTTGCTTAGTTGATGAAATGTCAATGAAGGTTTGTGGAGTCATGGAGTTAATTACGTTACCGTTGGTGGTTGAGTTTGATGTAGTGGTGACTTGTGTGTGGAATGGTGAGTGAGTTTAGAAAGTGTGAAACTTTAATAAATTAAAAGCTTTAAATTATGGGGTTGATGATAATGAACCGAAAGGGCTTAAGGAAAATATGTCTGAGGACAAATTGTGATTTCAGTGACAGATTTGAAGATCTGAAGGTTATAAGATTGAACAGACACATCTGTGATATCGTGGCATAAATCTTGAAAAATTCTTACTGTAATAGTATTTTCATCTTAAATCATAAACGTGAGTACAAGATTTCGCTACAAAATATTCGATACGAAGAAGGTTGACAAAAGAAGCTCTTCCAGACCATCCTACCTCCGAACGTAAAACCTTAAGCAGATAATTCAAGCTAGTTGCGTTTGAGTCGCCACCTGGGAGCCCCTAATTGCCTCAACACATCCTGCGACGACCTAAGGTGGCGTACACACATCCGGTTTTACTACACATACAATTAAGGACACTAATCACAGAAGATTCCATTTGGTGATTCCATTCTGCAAACGGAGATTAGGTCACATATCTTACTTGGAGAATTTAGCGACACTTAATTCGAAACCTCAATTTAGTGTTTATAGAATTGCCCTCGAGAAACGGCTGACTGGAGTAGTAAAAAGATTTTATTTTACGTCTATACTTAATGCTTATGGAGCAATTGTCTTGATGAAAATGAATAAAGGCTAAACCGCGATTTCATTTCTTTAATGGTTAAAAATATCGCGCATTACTAGTTTTAATTCGATGAGTAGCGTTCGCGTGTGATTTTAAATTTATTTATGAATACTTTCTTTATTTTTTGTCGTTGGGGTGGCCCGGTGAAATATTGCGAAATTTGTTATGATTAGGAAATGAGGATTGCCCCTGAATATTTTTTATGGATTTAATTTAGAATCCTAAAATTAAACTATCCAATCTTTAGATATATCACGTACATCGCGTGCAGATTTAACATTTCTAACACTAGAAACAGAATAATTACTTAGCTTGTTCATATTCTTCTTATTTTCGTTTCGACGGTACATCTACACTGTTTGGGCATGCTAGGTGGCCACACCCGTCAAGGGTGCAGTTAAACAGATTTTTTTTTAATATTCAATAAAAAATTAAACAAAATATGAATAAAAATTTTCATATTAAAAATACGTCAGTAATAAACTTTTGCGAAATAAGACCAGTATAAAAACTTTGATACTCATAAATTCATTATGACAATAAGAATAAACACATCCCGTCAGTGTGTACAAGTTTGTGAAAACTTTCTCTTTCAGCTAAAAGATTGGATTGCTTCCTTTTGTCCTTTTTATATTTTTCAAGTTGTTTTATTTTCTTTACTGCGTTTTAACTTCTTCGGACTACGTTACAGTTTTCTGAATGCAAAATAATTTTCTGTTTATTATTTGTTTCTGTGTCACTGTCTGGAGTATCAAAGGCGTTGATAAATTCAATTTGGACAGTATACATTCAGTGTTTTCACTATAAAGGATCGGGTTTAATTTAAACAAAAGCCGTAAACTGGGAGGCTTAACGAGTAGTCACGAGTGTTTCGAGGGCCCCAGGCGGGAACTTGTCCCTCTTTATGTATCTAATCTATACAAGATAATGACTTCGCAAATAAGGTCTCTTTTGTGGCGTTTGATTTTTATTACAGAACACCTCTGTGATATCTCTTTTGTACTTTCTAGCTGTTTGTAGTTGGACCATCTTGTAGTCTAATTATGTCGACTATGTGTAGCCAGACGAGTAAAACAAAAACTTTTAGCCTTAGGAATTCTATATAATACTTCTGTTCAAGTTTAAACTTGAACTGAAGTCCATTTGTTAGCTTTGTGTGTATTGGTTTCTAATTTAGTTAAAATGTTATGAATAATTCAAAAGTGTATCTTTTTAAAGGTCTGGAGGATTGCCTCAATTTTAATTGCTTCGATTACTGAATGACCAGTGTCACTTGATCTTCAATTACTCGTATTCCCGTTATTCAAATGATCCTTGCGATCTCCAAAAACAATTGCATTGCCGTTCAGATTCGCACCTGAACGGCCGCCTCCAAACGCAATCTCACTTACGTGTAGGCATTTTATTCCTCTGTTATTTTCTTCCCGAGATTTATAAGTCGATCGTGCGAACTTGTGCGGACGGGAGTGAACGAAAACTTTCATAATAACTGTGGATAAGTGTAAGCGTGGCTCGCAGCACGTACCTACATAGATTGACGCCCCGGTTCTCTAGCTTCGATCACGTTTCGAGAGATTTGCTCGGATTTCGTATGGAATGGATATCGAATCTAAATGATCGCGTCTTTTTTATACTTAGAGGATATTGTAGCATATCAAATGTTTTGAGAATATATACCAACTGAGTGAATGTTTTAGTTGGAAACTTTTTTGAATAGGCTATTTTACGCGCCATTACCGAAGAAAGGTCTCCGTTTTTTCTTTTGCGTATCTCGGGCCGTTACGTCGCAGTGCTGGAGATTTTATCACCAGTTGGACACCTGATGGTTATCAAAGCTTAAAGTTTCTTTGAACCGCAAATGGCGTTATAAGTTACATTGTTTCCATGTCTTAAAAAGAGAAACAGTGAAAAAAGAAAAGAAAAAGTAAAAAGAGAAAAGAGAAAAGTGAGATACAGTAAACGAAACAATAATAAAGTAAGTGGTTATTGGTTCAGCATCTTGAATGAAGTCAGTAGTCTCTTAAGAATTAACAGTACTTAGGTACTAATTTCTTAAGACCTTAAAAACAACGTACAGTCACCAGCACTAATATGTATATACTTAGCAATTTTTAAAAGTGATTTCTTCCAACTATATTGATTGTAATTGTAAAGTGTTTACATATTAGTGCTCATGACTACACCAGTTCTATCAACAATAATCAAAAATTAGCTCGCTCAGGACGGCTGTGAGCTACTATTTATCAGCTAAGGGGTGTTGGAGTAATTTCACACCGCCCGCGCCGTCACGTCGCCTCACTAGTTGTCGTCCAGATATATTGAGCGAGCTACTATGCCCACTACTTGTGACCTAGGGGCCACCGTATCTTATTGTGATAATTTCTATTAACTCCTGAATGCGTGAAGTTTGATGAGGATTTTGCGGGTTTTGGTTGGTTGATCCTCTTTTGTTTTAACGAATGAAGCTGCTGGTCCTACTTATTTGGTAGAACTGCTGTCCTTACAACGATACTTCATACGTATCATAAGTATCTAATTTTATATTAGAACAACTCTCCTACAACCACATAATTCTGTGTCCGCAAGATCACGACCACCTTATTTACAACAACCATTATTTATCACAGATATTTAATATCAGCCATTTCACGATGGAAGAAATACAAGGATTATTCTCATGAATTTCTACATAAATGTAACAAATAACAATAGTTTCTTATTCGCGTGACTGCAATAATGGAAAACATAAATCTAAAGAGACAAATTGGTGTCCGGACAGCGACTGTGGCCTGAAGACGCGGACGCCTCTGTCTGCTTTCATGCCTCTTGACAACGCTTTAGTTGCGTACGAAAACACCTCTATCTGCGTCTGCCTTCACCTTTAAACCAAGGATACAAAGTCTATTTTACCTCCCCAAAACTGCACCAAAATATTTGACTCACCGCTCCGTACAAACATACTCTTTGCAGTCTCAAGCATCCTTATGTCGTTGTAACAAAATTGTGTTTGCCTCACATCAAAGCTTTGACGTCTGGTGCGGTTGTAACTGCGTGTAGTCCGAGTTAATTCCGAACCGGTCACGTCTCGTTGCCGCGTCGGACCGACCAGACAGACTGACATAGAAAATGTCGCTTATGTTGCTCCTGTGCTTCACGTATAACTTTTTGCTTCTATTTACTTGATACGTGAAATAGTTGCCATAGTGTTTGAATTTTATAACGGTCCTGAAGAGCGTGTTGAATTTGTGATGTCGTTGATACCTCCAACTTTGTCTATTTGTTGTAGTAATCTGATAGAGTTAGATTCAGACTGACGATCTGGAACTGAGTAAGCGTTGCGAAGCGGATGGCTTGTTGGTCTGCATTTATGTTGACCGTTGTGATTATTACATTGTTGTTGCAATGTCTATAGATGGAGCACGACTGAGTTAGGAAATTCGATTGTTTAAGAACTTGAATTCGTCTTCGTTTATAATTTGTTTTGAAACGTGTGCCGGGAAAACTGACGCAAACTAGCATATAATAAGCTTTCTGAGACACTCATGTTTTTGACAATTTCATTCACGTACTTATTTGCTTCCGGATTGTCGAATTTCAATTCGAACGGAGCATTTGGTCATGATCTCGTCACGTGGTGAAGATTCAAGATGCGAGTATTTCTTTACAAATCTCTAACAATGTAGTAAAAAAATCAACCTACACATTTATTTAAAATTATTACTAACCTAAAACTAAATGAACAAACTGCACAGATGCAGCACATCAGTTTAACACCTGTCCTATAGTATGAAAAACGGTTTGTTCGTGCACCATGCTTCGTAACGAACAGTTTACAGAACTAAGTTGATTCCTCGCTGTTGGGTGCTCGATCGTCGAGTGATTGTATGTGGTGAGTTCAAAGAGCATAGTGTTTAGATAGTTTTAGAGTAGTTCTTTTTAAGTTTTATAGAATACTAGCTTTTGCTCGCGCATTTTCATACTAAGAATATATAACAAAAAGTGGAACGAGCTTGAATGTCTTTTTTGGGGACGTTACACACGTACCGAAGCTGAATATGATTCACGTAAAACCTACAGTAAGTTTTAATTAAAACTAATGATATTTCTCACAAAAATCCGCAGTACAGCTGGATAGTGGTCGTTTGAATTGCTAAAACATTACTGTTATTATGGTTGGTGATAAATATTGAGTGGAAATTTTCAAGGAGCAGACTTACGTTACTTCATGGGAATCCCGGTGTAAGATTGGCCATAAAAACTAACTGTATATCTGACTAGCTTCTGCCCACGACGAAACTTCCGCGTGAAACTTCTTGTTCCCCCGACCCACTGCGTCGCATTGTATCGCCCGCCCGTGCTATTACTTCGTTCTCGCTAAGCGTTCTTTTTTACTTTTTCTTTTTGTTCGGCTAACCTAACCCAAATGCAAAAAGAATATTCAAATCCGACTAGTAGTTCCAGAGATTACCCTCTACATACAAACAAACAAATGTTATCTCTTTATAATTTGGCTATTTTTTTTCTTATTTTTATTTCTGGAAAATATTTGCATCATTTAAAAGCTAATAGTCAGTGAGTATATTGTCAATTTTTATTTTGTTTTTGTAAAGTGTTCTTGTTTGAGCAGAATAAACAATTTTTCTTTCTATCCTTTCTTTTGTGATATTAGTATAGATAGGTATTGCAAATTATGACGACCATGACGTATGTCCTCAGTCATGCCCTATCTTCTGAATCTTTCGTCAATTCATCTTGCTTCTAGCCCATGCCTTGGTTGACACGTCAGCTTTTATTTTCCGAATTACCTCCAACAATTAGGTTTTCGGTAGGATGTGAATGAAGATTAGGTAAAGACATTCATCACCACAATAAGCTTTTGATGGTTTTAAAAGCAGAATCTAGATATGCAAATGCTTAGCACCATACAAATACGTCGAGAATCATAAAACCATGAACAATGGCGCTGTCTCCCACAAATTCGAAGTTCTAGGCAAAATACATAAAACATATTCGTAACAAAACGAGTATATTTCGCTGGGAGTTGCATACATTACAAAACTTGCAACAAAGGGAAGTAACTAAATTCGGTCATTCCAAGACGAAGTTTGTCTTGAAGCAAATTAGTGGGTAGTAAGAAACGCTGTGAATTCTCCACTGGACGGCCGACTTCCATGGCCGCAATTGGACGTAGTCTAGGTATAGAAGTCGGCTTGTCTTTAATTCAATGTTACGATTGATACGGTTTGTGCAAATCCGATATTTGTTGGCAATCTCAACTAGCCGAATTTCATGACCATCTTCTTTGTCGTATCGATGATTCCATTTCTTTATTTTATAAAAGATTCGACCAGAATTTGGCCAAGCCACCATCAATCTTGTCGATGGAATTTTATTTAATTTACGATTTTGCCCTAGGGCAAAAACTCCGCAACTTACACTGGATGGTTAACAAAAAGTCCCAAATGTCTCTGAAAAGCAAACTTCTTCTATACAAATGCATTCTCAAGCCTATCTGGTGTTATGGTATCCAGCTCTGGGGAGCTGCAGCGAAGTACAACATCGAAATCCTTCAAAGGTTTCAATCAAAAACACTGCGTCAGATAGTAAATGCTCCCTGGTACGTCACGAATGAGAGAATTCACAAGGATTTGAAGATAAAAACGGTTCAAGAAGAAATAAAAACTAATATTACCACATATTCCACCAGATTAAAAGTCCACCCAAATCAATTAGCAATGCAACTAATGTCCAACCCAGTTCCCTTCTTAAGACTGGAAAGAAGGGCATCCCAAGACCTACTTACAACCAGCATGAATGAGCTGTAGTATCGATCGGATGGGGCAATGGCTTCGTACCGTGCAAGTTCCGCAACCATCATCTACCTATTGCTGAATGTCCCAGGACAGATTGCATTAAAGAGAAGGAGAAAAAAAAAAATACAATTTCTTACTGCATTAACAAACGCACGCCACTCTCACGTCATTTTACTACAAGCGATATTAAAACATGCAGTCCTATAAAAAAAACGTTTCCCAAACGATATAATTATATAATATTCTTGATCACAGTAAATTCTGGTAATTGTAGAAAATCACACAATTTTCTAATGACAACACAGTAACCGTATCCAATGCTAAACCCCCGTTCCACGACGACTATCTAAATCACCATTCTAAACTGCCTACTTGTAATGTACTGTATATTTTTGTGCAAAGTATATTTAACTCCATTATGCAAATCGGTCATGTTTGTAATGCGCGATTAGAAAAACAACCACACGCGGACGTTATTTGACGTCCGACGCGGTACTTGCGACCTCACTACGCTAATTCACGGTTTCCTTCCAACGTGGGCGATTGTCACTTTTTTCTTACGTATTAAGTATGAGTTTTCCGCTTTGCTCGCCGGTACCGAGACAAGTGCTATTTTGATGAATGTCGGAGAGTTGGAGAAGTAAATTTTAATTCATTGCCGTACGCTCTTTGCATTTAATAAGTTCTTAAGTTCAGAGTCGAGTGTCGTTGTTGTACGAAAGCGCCAATTATTCTTGACGATTATGTTTGTAGTGGGCTTAGAGGGCTTTCAATGTTTTGACTGTCTTTAGAGACTTAAAAACGGTCGCAATTTAATGTGCCCCGTTTACTGCTGCTACTTATCTATGGTAATATTATCAGGTATTTAAAATAGCTTTTCTGCTTATGAACACAAACTGACAAAGAAAACAAAGACCAAAATTCTTGCTATAGTAAGTGACTTTCACGGGTCCTCGTTAATTTCCCGCATATTTACCCACCTCTTACAGCTCCCCGCTCTATTAGATTATCTGAATTTATTTTCCTTTCTCGTAGTTCAGCTAATGTTTCTTGTTGTCACACGCCTCAAGGAAACTATTATGAAGGGGATAAAACAGGTGGTACTTAGCTGTAACTACGTGTTACCGCTAAGAAAGTTTGTTGTCTTGTAACTGCGTCAGATAAAGAAGTCAATAAGGTTTAATGTGATGTATTTGTTGTGTGTAGTTTGCGTGTGGCGCAACGAGTAGTGGGGGTAATCATTGTGTCATTAGCGGTCGAATTGTTGACGCGGACAGACGTTATTAAGTGCGCTTTGCGTTTGATAAATCACAGAGCCGCATAAATAGTGTACACGTTTTAATTTAACTTGTAGCTGTAAGTACTAAACAATTGCAATAATAAAACGAGTTTTTTTTGGAGTTCCCGTCACACAAAGTTACACGAAATAAATCAACAAAACATAAAATATTCACACCGTAAAACGAGTTAATAACGACACATGCATGTTTCCTATACTAGTTCCACAGAAAACCCATAGATAACCTATGGACCTATACCGCACTCTTTACAACTATGCAACTAATAACCGAGGGAGTATTTATGACTCAGCCGCAACGCGCCGTAATTGCAACTTATGATGATTTGTAGCTCCGGCTGACTTAAACTTTCTAGGCAACTCCTAGGCAAACATATTATGTTCTTTGTTGATGGGTGTTGCTGTTATACCGATGTTTTGAGCCTTGTTATTTATGTAGTGTTGTTTGTTTGTGTAATTTTTCTTTTTAAAATACACTTGTTCAAGAAAAATGTCTTTTGTACTGTCTAGTGTAAAATAATGCTGAGTAGCTGATATAAAGTTTGCACTCTTGTATTTTGGCAAAGTTATCGATCTAAGTTAAGTTATATTAACATTTTGTAATGATTATCACTGCTTTGTATTGGCCTAGTCTTTTTAAACACAGCAAGTGCGACATAAACCGTACTAAGCGCGAACGGACGTAATATTCTCTTTACAAGCATATAATTAATGACGTCACGATTGCACTACAAACACATAGATGCTCGAGAGCTTTGCCATCACTAAGCCAGGGTTACAACAGCCATAATGCAATATGTAGTAGGTTGATTTTAGTAACAGATTGACGGCTTGCATGAAATAGCACTTTGGTTATACCTATCCATAAATGTCTGGGCATAGATAAGGGCCATTTTGGAATAGATGGCAGCTAAATCTATCTCTGAATATATGAGAAGATATAGATTCATTGTCATGAATTTAAATAAATAAATACAAATGTTTCTGCAAATAACGCTCTTTACTAAGACATTTGTATATTCAAGTGTGTAGTATATTATAGTGTATGATGGTATTCAGCTGCATTCGGTTAGCCTGGAAGCCGACCCGATGATGACAAAAAATTTGATCAAATTCCAGTTTCAAAAAATTAAATCCCTTCTTAACCATACGAAGCTACTTCAGTTTTAATTAACAAAAATCCATAGTTTCCTCACGAATTCAACAAACTTCTTTTCCTGTCGACGAAAGGTCAAGGAAAAAAGCCAAATCGATTTCAATTAAGGTGTCTAATCGATAAGCGACAGAATTATCAGAGTAAACAATAGAACACCTCACTGTTCCTCGCCCGCCCTTGTCACTGGGGCTCCGGGATAATCGAGTTGAGATCAGAACAAACAGCCGGCTTTGTAGGCCTCTCCGAAATATGGGCTAATTGATGTGCATTTAATCTGTTAGTACAAACTCAGAGATAGTTCGGATTAGGCAGAAACGTGTAGATTAAGGAACTGTTAAAGCTAAGATCTCCCTTTAAATGATAAACCTCTTATTGCTGAACTTCGCGGAACAAATGACTATTAAAAATTGATCAAATACACCCTTTATTCAAATTCGTTCGTAAACAACTCAATGCCAAAAAAAGCAAAGCACCCAATTTCCGTATAACAAACGAAATAACACCTCTCAAACATCAAGATCAACATAAATAACGTTATAATTCTTTTTAAATTTATTAGACAATTTATTCCCACCTGCCCTCATTCCCGTCCATTTGGTAACGTCACCCCAACTTGGGCCGATCGTCGCCCAATAAAACACCTCATTCTATGGAGATCCCTATAGATACGATCTTTGCGTTCCCTTACACTTTATTGGGTAAATAATACCGCTTTGTCCCCTTGTAATTGTTTCCCTTTTCTCGCCCTTTATTACGATGATTCAGGGTTTATTAAAAGAATTTGTTTCAGCTAATTAGGTTTTTTTTACGTGTTTAAATTCTTGTTGATTGTAAATTGAGTTTTTTGTGTCGGTAAATAAGCTGATGGATGAGGGATTTTAATTAGATTTGTTTTTAAAACCAAATCTTCAATTTTAACTCTAGCATTAATAAGTACATCACTTCGAAGTTCATCTTTTAGAGAAGTGAATGAATTAATGAAAGCTGAGTTGTGGTACAACAGCTCTTAATTAAGCTAGTGCAAATTTAATTCCATCTTGGAGTTTTTCCGCAAGATGTACCAAGATTAATTTTCCCGTTTCACCTAGACTCACGATCTTCATGTAGTAGTTTAGCTTCTGGCTCACGTGTGCCTGCTGGCAGATCTGTTTACGTTAAATGCAGCATCTATTGAACACCTGCGCGCCGATCTATAGCGAGGACATGACCGTAATGTATTGCCAAGTTAGGAACAGCATTAGGAGACTTTTCGGTAATGGAGTGCTCCGTAATTGTGTTACGAACTTTTGTCTTAGACATCCAAACGAATTATCGTAAAACGCTACTTCGGATGATTTCCACATATCGAGATAGTTTCCTAAACACAAAATAAATAATAGAAAGAACAAAGAAAGATAATTCCAATAAATGGTCAAACAAATAAGTATATTGAAGCTGACAATCCGATAAATCTTGAATCAGATAAATGCAATTGAATTGGATTTAATTAAAACAGGCCCTTGCCGATTGTGTAAACACTACAGCCAGTTTAAACAAAAGGTGGAATAAGAATATATTGACAGCACTGTAGTGTTCGAAAATACACGAATAATCGTGTGAAGTAATAAAAACCGGCCAAGTGCGAGTCGGACTCGCGCACGAAGGGTTCCGTACCATTATCTATAAAAATGGCAAAAAAATCACGTTTGTTGTATGGGAGCCCCCCTTAAATATTTGTTTTATTTTAATTTAATTATAGATTTTTAAAGTGAATATATAACTAAATATTCTGTGAATATTTCAAGTGTCTACCTATTACCGTTATCAATATCGAGCAAAAATGAGCAAAAAAAATCACGTTTGTTGTATGGGAGCCCCCTAAAATATTTATGTTATTCTGGTTTTTAGTATTTGTTGCTATAGCGGCAACAGAAATACATCATCTGTGAAAATTTCAACTGTCTAGCTACCACGGATCATGAGATACAGCCTGGTGACAGACAGACAGACGGCGGAGCCTTAGTAATAGGGTTCCCGTTTTACCCTTTGGGTACGGAACCCTAAAAATGGCGTCTAATACTGAGTCAGTATAAACCATGGCTGCTTTTGGCAGAAACTGTTTGATTTATCCAGATTTTAATTTAAAACCATCGTTAGCGACCCCCATCCTTAATATATTCTATTAAAATGCAAAATGAAGTATTTCACCGAGTGTTAAAACAAGTGAATATCGAGCTTTACCCAAATTCACTCGCAAAAGATGGGAACATTTCGGAATATTCGAGAAGGTAATAATTTGTATGCGTGACTGTTCAATGGCACTCTATTGGCAATATCTTAAATTGATATTTGACACAGTATAGCTTCTCGAGTTCTCATGTGACTTTTACGACTATATTTATCTCTCCTAAATATACATTAGCTGGTACCTATTTTTGCTCGGTATATATTTTCTCCGTTTTGTATCGGTAGTCCTGACAGCTTCCATATATTGATTAGTAATTTAGATATTGATACTGGCGCAGTGGGAATGTGATCTCGAACGCTCTGACATTTTGCCAAGAAAGATTGTTATTGAAGATTATGTTTAAGGGAAAATTTATATTTATGCTTAAAATGTTTTAACAGAAAATTTATGTGGAAATACTCTTATATATATCTCTTTAATTTCGGTTAAAAAATTCTCAAATTTCCTAGACAGGTATTGTAAACCCACCAGCCGATTTTACCTAGTTTATATTCCGTCGTCGTTGCCCCAAAATTCTAGATTCTGTTTCATTTTTACAACATTTTGCTAAGTCATGCATGTTGGCAATCCACGTTTTACGGTGCAAGTCAGGTAGTCGGAACGTCTAGACATGTAAACCAACCCTGAGACGTACGGGTCAAAATTTAAAGCAGTCATAAACATGGCAATCGATTACTCCCGAGTTCCTGGAACCACGCGAGCCTCGCATATTACTAAGTATATGCGTCTTACGTTGCAACTTCTCTGTCACAGTTTAGGCTGTACTTCCATCTTTTTCTTTCTTTAGTCGTAGAGTGAGAGGGGTATAATACCCTGTTAATTTTTACTCAATTCTCGGCGAACACATTAAGTTAATTCGTTCCTGGGCTCGTGCACTCAGTACTAACTTAGGAAGGACGTGAGAACTGTTCTTACGTTTATGTTCCTGAGGTTTCTTCTATTTGTTATTTAATTATTGTTTATGTGCCGAAAACGTTCCTTTTTGTGTACAGGTTTCCAGAAATCTACTTATGTACTTATGAACTCTGATTTGACATCATCATCATTCATAATTTCAGCCAAAAGACGTCCACTGCTGGACATACGCCTCCCCCTAAGGGGGCGTGTTTGCCATAATAGCCACGCTTGGCAGGCGGGTTGGCGATCGCAGTATAGTGTTAAAATGCATAGAGAACGCTGCTGCCCATTCTCTAGTAAGTCCTTTAGTCGCCGTTTAAAATACCCACGGGAAGAAATGGGGAAATGATTTGACATTACCAATAGTATCGTTGTCAGTTCAAAGACGTATGCTAGATTTTTGATATTTGTGGCATATTGTAACATAATATGCCTCCGTATTGTCGTAGAAACACAACAGTATATACTAAATAATGTATTAAATTGTACGTTATTGGAATTTCCTCAAATTCTAGTTACCTATTGACGTGAAAGCGCCAGCGGTAAGGAATACAATACTTGATATTCCTTTCATTACTTTTTAATACGCCTCAAGGAAAATATAATATTGTCAAGTCACGTTGTCAAGAACCTAGTAGTTATACTATATGAATTTATTAAGGCTTAATGATTCAGCGGCTATTGAACCCTGGCGTCAATATTTTATTCCGTGAACCAATTTACGACGGAATTTTACTTTACATTGCCGCAGCCTGAATTTTCCTCAGCGAAAAAACTGACGTGTCATATGTTTGACTTCGTTGTCTATCTGAAAGTGGAGAAAATATGAATATAAGTTCAAGAATTCATTTAATTAACTAAATATAGTAATGTTTTAGTATATATTAGGTTGCGGAAAAAGTCTTTTCGCATTATAGTATGTATGAACTTGTAATAAAATCTCTTTGGCTATACTATTTGTATCTGGCTGGTTTTGGTATCATTGAAAGTTTAAATTTTAAAGAACATAATTCCAAATTCAAATTAGGTTAAAGGTGTGATTTTCATTTGTTTTTCGTACTGTCAAGATGAGTGAATCTAATGAAGAAATTCGATACATTTTAAAATTTTACTACAAAAAAGGTAAAAACGCAACGCAAGCCGCGAAAAAAAATTGTGATGTTTATAGACCTAGTGCAGTGTCTGTGAGAGTACGAGGGCGGCACTGAAAATTTCGGGAATCAAGGAAGTGACACATTATTATTACATTATATTGACACATTTTTCCATACGATGGAACCAATCATTGAAGCAACCATTCCATTCGGAAGTTGGGGTCTCCAAAATGGCCGTTTTGTAGGCGTCCACAGCTTCTTCAGGTGATGAAAATCTCTGTCCACGCAATTTATTCTTTATTTTAGGGAAAATATAGAAATCATTAGGGCTTAGGTCGGGGCTGTACGGCGGATGGTCTAATAATTCTATGTTTTCTTGCTCTAAAAACTCTTTTGTTCTGTGCGCGGTGTGAGAACTCGCATTGTCGTGATGGAGGATGATGCGGCGGTTGCAGTTCTCTTTACGGAGTTCAGAAACGACCTGTGGCAAACAAATGCTAGCATACCATTCTGCATTAAGCGTTCTTTATCCCTCAAGAGGAATAGTCGTAACATGGCCGGTTTTGGAGACAAACGTGGCCACCATTTTTTTTGCAACACTCCGTGAACGAACAATTTTTGTTGGCTTTAACTCATTTTCGAACACCCAAACTCGTGACTGGTTTTTTTTTTCGGGTTCGTACGCGTATGTCCAGGATTCGTCACCTGATACAATGTTGTATACAGCATTTGAGGATCCTGCGTGGAATCTTTCGAGAGTTCTGACGCACCAAGTAACGCGAGCCGCTTTTTGCTGAGCGAATGCGGTATCCATCGGGAAAACAACTTTTTTACACCTAATTGTTCATGCAAGATTATTTGTATTTGACTCATGGCCAATGTTTAAAGTTGCCTGAATTTCGCGGTATGTCACATGTCGATCTTCCTCAATCAGCTTACGCACAGCATCAACGTTTTCTTGGGTGACTGCAGTTTTTGGACGACCTTGACGGGGATCATCACTGAGCTTGACACGTCCACGTTGAAATTCAGCAAACCAGCGATAAATTGTGGTTTTGGATGGGGCTTCATCACCAAATGCAGAAATCATCCGGTCAACACACCGTTTTTGTGTTAAACCAGTTCGAAAGTCATAATAAATCATCGCTCTTGAATTTTCTCGAGTCAATTCCATTTTCTCAACGACTAAACAAGTTTGACAAAACCTTGTGACAAGACCGAGAATCTTTTTTTAAATAAATAAATGGTATTCGATTTTTAAAACCAAGGAGTTTTCAATTAAAAAGATTTGAATATGACAGGAACAGTAGAAATATTCCATTCTCGATACTTTTAGTGCAGCCCTCGTAGCACAAGTTTAAGCGTTTTCAATCCGAAAATTTTGATGTCAAAGATGCACGTCACTCTGGTCGCCCTATTACCGATAAAATGGATGCCATTTTTGAAAAAGTGGAGCAATATCGGCATATCAGTAGTTACGACGTAGCTGAAGAACTGGGAATTTACCCCAAAACAGTTTTGGCACATTTGAAAAAAACTGGGTACACAAAAAAGCTCGATATTTGGGTACCTCACGAACTCAGTGAAAGAAACCTAATGAACCGTGTACTCATTTGTGATTCTTTATTACGACGTAATGAAACCGAACCATGTTTGAAGAAGCTGATAACTGGTGATGAAAAGTGGATCACGTACGACAAGAACGTGCGAAAAAGGTCATGGTCGAAGGCCGGTCAGGCTTCACAGACTGTGGCGAAACCCGGGTTAACTCGGAACAAGGTGATGCTGTTTGTGTGGTGGGATTGGAAGGGCATTATTCATTATGAGCGGTTACCACCAGGCAGGACCGATTCTGAACTCTACTGCGAACAACTTATGAGATTAAAGCAATAAGTCGAGAGAAAGCGGCCGGAATTAATCAACAAAAGGGGTGTGGTTTTTCATCATGATAACGCTAGACCTCACACATCTTTAGCCACTCAGCAAAAATTAAGAGAGTTTGGCTGGGAGGTGTTAATGCATCCGCCGTATAGTCCTGACCTTGCACCTTCAGATTTTTGGTATACATATACGATAACCATTGTGTTCGATAACTTCAGACTTTTGTACGCTATTTCCCTTACTTCTTTATTCAAGACCCTTTATGTCACACAAGGAACTTTGCCATTTTAAAACTGGTGATTTTGGGCTATAAGTTGTAAATGCCAACACGAATTTTATAGAAGTTAATGGCTGCAGGTTTTAGTAGTATAAAATGAACACAATTTAGGTGTAAAGCTCAGAGTCTAGGCTATGAACCGTTGCAGAGTAATGCAGCGGTCGATAGTTCCGCTCCCTAGAATCACTAAGTTTCTTTGATAATGGATACGGCTTTCTGAAGTTACTGCTTAGGTTATTTTATTTTGTTCAGGGATTTGAGATGCTTTAGACACGGAAGAGATTCTTTTGTGGTTCCAGATTTCTCATGTTACTAAAACTATGATCTATCTATCTGCCTAGCCTTTTCCCAACCATGTTGGGGTCGGCTTCCAGTCTAACCGGATGCAGCTGAATACCAGTATTTTGCATGGACTGACTGCATATCTGACCCCCACAACCCAGTAACTGGGTAATACGATACCCCTTGGTAAGACTGATTGTCAGACTCGGGCTTCTGACGACCCGAAAAGACTGTCACAGATCCACGAATGACAGCCGGGACCAACGGCTTAACGTGCTTTCCGAGGCACGGAGGAGTCTCTGTATGTAAAGATAGTCACTCATCCACGGACCAACCCCGGCAAGCGTAGCTTAACCTGATGGATCGACCCGTACGGCTGCACAATACTTAGCCACGAGCTCCTATGATATGATGAACTATGATATCAGGGGCAATAGTATAAAATGCGTTAGTATAGATAAACGTGCCTTTTAATAATGTTTATCTGCGATTTGAGTTGTAACAAAGGTAAAGGTTTAACAAGCTGTACTAAGACGCATGCTACAGCAAAATTTACGAAATGAAGCTGATAAAAAAAAAAAAAATAATTTCGCCGAAAATTAAGCTTCTTCACAAAAATTTTCACCAAAATAGGTTATTTTCGTACCGCATATACATGCTTATTTTATTTTTCGCCATGTTTCCTCATCATGGCTCATAACGCTTCGTACATCTAGCGAGGCTTATTAGCAAAGGCTTCCGCTTACTCATAAACGGTGTTCGCTATTTTCTTTGCAAGTAAACTTCGGTAGAAATAGGTTTAAGTAACGCTCGACGGCTTACCTGGCGTTAGTTGAGATAAGAACGGGGTTTTAATAGTGTCTGCCACGTTTTTATAAGCCCGCAATGGGTTCTTAGTGGACCCCTACAGTGTGCTTAATTTGAAATATTTTGTTTGGTGAATTTATTGGCGATTAAGAATATTGGTATTTATGTTCTTAGTGAACAAACTAGCTACTTATTTTTGTTGGATTTATGATCAAGTTTGAATGATGAAGTATGAAATTGCAAGTAGGACGTGCAATTTGCTTGAAGAAAGATTTGAGTCTCGCAGAAAATCTGATTTAATAGTCTTGGTAGTTTGGTTGGTTTAGGTCTTGGACGTCTTTCCGCTGAAATGATGTTGATGGTACCCAAAAGTGAAATGGGACCCTTTCAATAACTCCAATATAAACCGCACCAAATTAAATCGCGACTGTCAACACAGACGGTCATATTAAAATCCTCTAATTCGTTCACAGACTGAAATCCTACGGGGAAGCGGGGAATAAAGGAATAGTTCGCGCTGCGCTGGACCATTACTTATGAAATATCCCGTATTATTACGCAGCTTAGTCCGCCCGAGTTTTTATTAGAATTGCTAGACGTCTAGGTAGAATTCCTTTTTGAATATGACAGATCGCCTTTGTTCATACGGCAGAAATAATATTTATTTCCTCACACATTTTCTGAGGGAAATATGTTGGTTGTCTAGATTTTGATTATGATAAGCAGCCGACTTGTTATGCAAATAGGACTAATTGGGACCAACGGAAATTGAAATTCTACGTCCTAGAGATTTTGGGCTGTTGTTCTGGGTCGAATTTGAGGGTACCTACCCTCAAATTCGAGTCAGAACAACAGGCCAACAGCCTAGCAGTATATCAGCAGTGTATCTAAGGTAAAGTAGAATAAGAACTGCCTGCGATAGCTCCCTCACTAAAACCACTACGGGAATATCAACAACTGCCCTTAAAATTTTTCGATACTAACCAATAACTTCATCCAGTTCTCTCCGAATTCTGCGATTACTTTAACAAAACATGGGAACATTCCCAACTGCCCTGGCAGCACTGACAAAGGTTTCCTCTGAAGTCTGATAAAGATTTATGCTCATTTCTTAGAAACATAATAGTACATCTTCTAAGTCGTGTTTTTACATTCAAAAGGACTCTTTTGTTGAAAGATGAAGAGAGACTGCCTTTGACATTTATGTGGATCCTCCGAACGTTTGATATTTTTGTGTTATTATTCTCATTAAGTAGGTAAGTACTGTTTTTCGGTGTAGATATGTTTTAATGCGGTAAATAAATGAGCTATATAAAATGATTACAGGTGTTGATTAATGTGAGATCTGTTTGCCGACTTTTGACTGCATGACTTTATGTTGATTCCTAAACAATTTTACTCATTGACAAGTTTTATATAGGCTACTACGAGTAGCTGCGTTTCTAAAATAAAAGTTCGAACATTAGCTATCTCCAACTAAAACTCCTTTCAAAATCGGTCCAAACGTTTCGGGGATTAACCAGAACAAACAGACAGAAATAAATGGAAAAAAAAAGTGTTTTTTTTATATGAACCGTATAAACGTCCATCCATATGCATATAGTAAAAAGCTGTTATTTTTACATTACTAACATACACTTTAATTTTATTTATTTGTATGTATAGATTAGTAGATAAGTACTAGAAAAAAAATACAAATGACTTCCCAGAGGCTTTGGCTTTTGGGTATCAGTATATTTTCCCACCATAATAAGACTTCCTAACCGGGATTAATAATGAAACAATAAATACGCATTCAGTCATATAAACGTTGATAACAAATCTAAAGGGATGTGACCTCATTCAATTGAAAGTTACAACATCTAGGTAGTAACTCACTGACCGAAACGAGGGTAATAAAAGACAGTTTTATGACAACGATTTGTTTTCATTCTGACAATGCAGATGCGTTGCATGCGTTCTTGTCATTCGCGACTTCACTTCTCAAGAAATAGACAATAAGAATGCAATACATTTTTTCATTAAAACGTTGTTTTTTTCTAGTTGTAAATACGTCATGGCCTTAGAAATTGTTACAATAGTGTGGGTTTTTATCAACTTTTAAAGCCGTATTTTTGTTAAGATTCCACAGGGATCCGGATGATATCCAGCTGCATCCGTTTAGACTGGAAGCCGACCCCAACATTGTTGGGAAAAACCTAGGCAGATGATTATTTAAAGAGTGTCGATGGAGTTTCTTGCCCATTCTTCTCCATATGTACAGACGCCAGCAGGTCAAGCTACCCGAAACTGTCAAATTTTCCCAATCAACCTTGTACCTTAAGCTGTAACGATAAAGTTGAAAATCTATTAAATAAATTTGATAGATGGGATACAAACAGTAGCTTGATGAGCTGGCGTCTGTACCTACTATGCTTTGGAATGGGAAACTAGCTAACCAACTCCTCGACAATTAAAAAGTGGCTGTGGAAATGGTTTAATTAGGTCAAGAGCAAACCCACACCAAATAAAAAAAAAATTGAAATAAATGTTTTGAGTTTTGATTATTGCCAGGAGCGGCTCGTATACAGACTATACCTATCTGATCTATCAATTGTTCATGGTTTTAAGATTCTCGACGTCTTTGTGATGTATGATGCTAAGCTTTTGCATATCTAGATTCTGCTTTTAAAACCATCAAAAGTTTATTGTGGTTATGAATTCGTATTTAGCTAATCTTCATTCACAGCCTACAGAAAACCTAATTGTTGGAGGTAATTCGGAAAATAAAAGCTGACGTGTCAACCAAGGCATGGGCTAGAAGCAAGATGAATTGACGAAAGATTCAGAAGATAGGGCATGACTGAGGACATACGTCATGGTCGTCATAATTTGCAATACCTATCTATACCTACTAATAAGCGGTATTTTTTTTTTGGGTGGGAAATTATCAAATAACTGCTCCCGCTCTGGGCGGAGCGGGAAGGGCGTGTCAGACTTTTACTGACCAAAACCCACCCGTATTCCTTCATTTGCCTGTGTGCCAGGGCCACGATATCCCTTTCGGACAAACTCCCAACCCTGGCAGACATTGGCCCTAATGGACCCCGTCAATTCGTGCTGACATCTCCTTGAGGCGCGCGTGGAACACAACGTGCCGTCGACCCGGGCCTGGTCCTTATCGGACGGCGAGCTAGTTAGTTTTCCTACCTGATAATTCAGGTAGGAAAACTAACTAGCAAAAAAGGAAAAGGAAAAAGAAAAGAAGAAAGAAAGAAAGTGAAAAGAGAGTGAGTGAGTGGAGTGTGAAGTGGGAAAGTGATTGAATAAAAACTTACTTTTTATTCAATCACTTTCTTGTTTGTTTGTCTGTGTCTCGCTGTCATTCCTGGTGGAATCTTGCGACTCAAATTTCCTGACTGAAACTTTCAGGGTAGCTCTCAACTCGATGACAATGTATTATAAATCCATTTATTTGCAATGCAAATGTTATAAAGAGGTAATATTTGTTTTTTTGCATTTAGGGAGTCATTTCTGGAACTACCAGTCAGATTTGAATATTCTTTTTGCATTTGATAGGAAGGTTAGGAAAGCTAATTAATATCACGCTATGACCCTTAGAAGCCGAGCAAAAAGAAAAAGTAAAAAAGAACGCTTAGCGAGAATGAAGTAATAGCACGGGCGGGCGATGGAATGCGACGCAGTGGGACGGGGGAACAAGAAATTTCACGCGGACCAAGTCGCGGGCAGAAGCTAGTCAGTTAAACAGTTAGAAGTATAGCCAATCTTACACCGGGATTCCCATGAAGTAACGTAAGTCTGCTACTTCAAAATTTCCACTCAATATTTATCATCAACCTTAATAACAGTAATGTTTTAGCAATTCAAACGACCACTATCCAGCTGCACGGCGATTATTGTGAGAAATATCTTTAGTTTTAATTAAAACTTACTGTAGGTTTTACGTGAATCATATTCAGCTTCGGCCCGTGTGTTGTAACGTCCCCCAAAAGAGACATTCGAGCTGGTTCCACTTTTTGTTATATATTTTTAGCATGAAATTGCGCGGGTAAGATTTTTGTTAAAAGAATTTTACGGTATTAAAAGTGCATTTTTTTTTTGTATTCTGAAAAACGTTGATGGATTAAAATTGTTTTGTGTTAAGTACTACACAAAAACGGGATGCAAATAACTTTTTGGATATCAAGGATGCTGCGGTAACATAAAGTTGTTTTTACATTTACGAAATTGAATTGTATAGGGATATACAGTTTGAACTTTGAAATGTCAATTGTTATTTAGGCTTTGAACGGTCTGCTATTACTTCCTCATCTTAGCAACATTAAGAAACAGCCTAATGTACCAAAGTCAGACAACCATAATCCAAAAATAAGTCACGGTCGTATCGATTAAACTCGTATAATGAAACAAATCTCAACTCCCTAAATTCCAACTGTGAGTGGTCCTTAGAGTCCTTACCAAACAAAGGGTCTGCCCAATTGTTGTCAAATGAAGATTCAATTGGCCCACAATAAATTAGTTACCCATCGCCTTGGCCGGTCCTCAATTCACAGTCACATGGAGCTCATTGTGTACCGAAGGTTTAGTACAACTGTACATAGCCTTTATTGTTCCTTGGAATTCGGTACGGGCTGCGTTTAATTGGTATTTCCTAGTTTATCGATAAGTTGCGATGTGCATATCGATTACAACCCTACGCGTTTTCGGGTATATAGAATATAGAATTAATTCATATAGAGGTCACGTATTGGAAAGCGCGGGTGCGCTGTTGAATGTGAAATTCAGTGCGGGCTTTCCTTCCTCAGTTTTATCGTAATCACAATGCCGCAGTGGCGCTACTTCTTCTTCACTCGTGAGCTAAGGAGCTGGGAATTGAATTGGGAGCTGTTTGTTGTTTTTGAGACTAAAAATTTCACATGATATGTAGTAGGTACCTAGAGTACCTACCTATGTTTAATTTGATTTAATTGTTATCTTCAATTAACGTCTCCAGGCTGACATTTGGCATAACAAAGTCACCCAAAATTATCACATAAGTTTATCACCATATCAGCAAACCCAATAGTGGGACCCACAATTTGAATACACCTCATAACGCGTACCTCCTTATCTAGGAATACCACCTGGACGCATTGTTACATCTCGAGTTAAATCTCGAATGCGGGACTTTCGAGTTTGCCCAGTCAAATGCTCCGAGTGACATCGGCCATTATTGCCTTCGTACAAACATTATCTTCTAGCTTACCCAGCTTAAGTATGGAGCCTTTGTGAACCGACTCGCAATGAACCATGAGTAGGAGAATTCTGAATAGTTTTAAACGATAAATTGTAATGTTTGCTATTGTGTGTATTTAAGTTATGTTTTCGGGAGTATCTGAGAATTCTGGTGCTTTCTGAGAACACTTTCTGACTTGAGTGTCAAATTAAGTCAATGCGTTTTGGGTTAGTAACACGATTACATGCACTGCTGTGTTTTTAAGAAGTAGCGTGTTGAATGATACCCTGTTGCTTACTACGAAGATCGGAAATTTGTCTAGTAAATCTAAAATTTGCACGTCATACTTATAAATTAAAAAGTCATGTGTAAGATAAGCTTCACCATCTCCCCCCCCCCCCCCTTAACCATTCTCCCTTCATTTGATCGAAATAAAAAATGTCACGCATATTTACATTTCTAAGAAAATGATGAAAATATCGACAAATACACAAACAAGCGATACGTACGTTCATCTCGCAAATGATATAAAACAGAATTTCGTAACAGGCAACCCGACACCTGTGTTGCCACCATAAAATACATATATCTACGTAAAAGATAAAAAATATACCTAAGCTTTCCACCCCAGTGTTCGCAGATCCCTGATAATTTATCACCTCTATGTCTATATGAATAGGGTTCATAAAAGCCTCATCGGAATTGCCAAGTGCGGTGAAAAATATCTTATTTGAATATCCCAGTGCGGGGGAAATGGATCGGATAACCGTGGAACTTTTAAATGAAATAATATTGTCGTTTGTACTAGGAGGTCCTCGGCTTACCGTTGTTGGGCGACTGCTTTCTTTTGTTTCCAATGCTCTCAAGTTTTTGTGAGGACCTTATGTTAGTTGAAAGTACTTGTACGGTCAATTAATTATTCCAACCTCTCAAAAGTCATGCCTTCTTTATCTGCTGTGAATACATCTTTTATTTGGTCATCATATGGGTTTCTGACATCCATAAACTTCAATCATTGAACATCCAAGAAAACCCCTTAACTGCATTTGGGTAGAAACATATTTTTTTAAGTATATTAATATAAATTATTATTATATAAATTTCAATTAAGTATAGGTACTGTTGTGGTAATTCTTAACATAATTATCCATCTTTGAGGTAAAAAGCATCGAGAATATTATAAATGTTTAAGCTTAAAGGAAGGGGAATTGCAATAATTGGAAACCAAATGATGTAATTAATTAATTTCCTTAATTAATTAATACTCTCAAGTTGTTTGTGGATAAGCTTTGTTAATCCTTTGCAACTGCTTAAGACTAATTGATATGCCTACTCGTAAATATAATAAGTACTGGAAATAAATATATCGAGTTCTGTTCTCTGAATCGAGTTGAAGCAAATATATGTGTAATTTCCGTGAAAATTTCATAAGTGACTAGGATGTTATGTCCTGCAAGAGGAGGAGTAGCAAATAGCTGCAGGAATAGGCGATCCTTTTTTAATACGAAGAAAACAGCTGATCTTTTTAAGCACTAAGACGAAGACGAACCAAGTGGACAGCCGTAACCACAATCTACATCACATAAAAATTCATTACAATAAATTTGAGGTATCTAAGGGCAAGTCAAACGATAGTCCCCAAAAGGCCTTATGTATAATAATTTTCCAATGAAAACTTTTAGTTCAGAGTCAAAGAGGGAAGGCCCCTCCAATATAATTCCTATTAATTTACGATCGTAGCCATAAAGTTACGGTCGAAATATTTTGCATATGCATGGGATTTGAATATGTTTGTAAACCTTAACCGATCCCTTTAATGCAATGAAAGTTAGCAGAATGTGACCCTTGACCTTAAAAGTGTTTGGTCAGCGTTGAGAAAACTGATACGGTTGACGATAAACTTGTGTAGAGTAAAGGAGATCGATTTGTACCTGCTATTAAGATGAATAGAATGCTTGCGGTAGATTTTTGAAGCAAAAATGTGGGACCCTGGTCGAAGAGCCCAAAGACGAAGAAAATGTTAAGTAAATAACAGCGACTCGTGAATTCTACATGCTTTCGTAGCTTTAAGAGTATAAAGAATTAAGGTTTAAGTATATTTATGGGAGAATAGAGCATCCCATCAGGAAAAATATACTATACACATTCTGTAAACGATTATAGAAAACCTTAAAGATGTTTATTATACGAAAAAATTCTCCGTTAAGTGCCAACGCACAGTATTCACTTGCGAACTTCGTGAACAAAGTTGGGGGAAGCTTCCGCTAAGAGCTTTATACGTGCAATATTTCATAGTTTAAAAGACGTAAGCACTGGTATACCTTTTTATTCAGTGTTTATGAAATCTACTAGTCGGCCAGTTTTTTCATAACTTTGTAAACTTTAACGCGGCGGATGAAAAATGCAGGTAACATCAGGGGTTTTAACTAAACTGTTGTAGAAATATTACAGTGTTGGTTAAGTTTATATTGTGGGACGTTATTTTTGGTTTAGAAAGCTGTTTAGTAGCTTTTCTTCGGCTTATTTTGCAGTCCAAGGATTTATTGGGAGTCTGTTTTAAAATATGTTTGCTCGGAACACTATTTCAAACCGTGCGATCAGCTGTTTTTACATGTACTCGTAAACGATTTAGGACAGAATTTCTGTATCATGCATTCTTTAACTTAGTTTTAGTTTATAAAGGAGATGCATATCCAACATAAGACGTCTCGCCTCGCTCGCTCGTCTCGCTTGAAACAATCGTATACTTTAAAATTAAATACCTCATCTATATTAATCCAGTTCTATTGTGGTAAGAGAGTTACAGACGAGAGCCCTCATAATGTGTCCTTGTTTGTGTGATGTTGACCTTTAACACGTTGTTTGATTTCTAAATTATCATCTTTATTTTGCCCTTCAAAGTTTTTGTCTATAGGTCCTTGTCTTAGGTAGGGAGGTTTAGGACGTTTGGGTTTCTAGATATAATTACAATGTGATTTATGTTTCATTTTATGAATATCTTTGACAAGCAAAATGGAAATTTGGGGTTTAATATTAACCAAAGAATACATGGCCTTACCTTCTTGAGTATGACTAGAAACGACTAATCGAATATCATAAGAAACAGAACGCAACGAAATTTTGTTATTTTCTACTGACTTTTCTAAAATCAAAGACCAGCGTCTCCATCCTCTCGAGGAATGCGAGTAGTATGCGTTACTGGTATCGGCTAGGAAGCACTTCCAGCGGTTTCTTTGTTGGCGGACGTCGTATGGTAATTTAGCTTCCTTCCCCGTGGCCGTAGCCCCATAAATTAGATGCCAACGCCCGGCCCCGCGCTGAAAAATTACCAACTTCTACGGAAATCGAGGTAGAGGTGACTGGATGCGGTGTCGAAGTAAAGCGCGGTTTGGGATACCGTCTGTGCTTAGTTTAGTTAGAACCGTGTTTTGGATGATTAAATTCGATTTTTAAATTGCTGTATTGTGTCCAGGCGTGTGTTATGTTTGTACTAGTGGCACAATGTGCTTTCAAGGCTATTTATTTTTATGAAAGTTTAAAAATGGTATCTTCAACTTACCACTCATAACATTACCCAAGAAAGTGCGCACTAAGTAGAGAAAGGTAAAAAACATAGTCATGATTCCTAGTAATTACGCAAGTAGAAAATTATTACAACTAATTAAAATTGTTCCTTTAATAATAGCTTAATTGCACAACGTTTTAAAAGTTTTTTCATTCCACGACATTCTGAGAATAAATGTAAAACATGATGAATAAATGCAAAGCACATTGTAGTTGCCTTTTACCGTGCGAGTCGTAAAATTGTACGAAGGAAAACGGAGTAAAGTAACATAACACTCTTCAGCACTTAGGAATTATTGGTTTTTTGAAACTCAACACATGTTACATAGTTGTTAAAGCACTTTGTAATTTTTTGAATAATAGCAATATCAGGTATTAGGTAACGCAGGGTCGGTTGACTAGTACTTAAGTATTTTGAAACTATTTTGTGCTGCTCAGGTACAGGTGGAACAAATAAATGACGAAAAATTTACGAACTTGCATTGGCAAATCTCCCTGCAAATTTTTCTCCAAATACATGTCTACTTAATATGTGTAACTAGTTTATGAATGTAATTTGTGGAGATAGATAAACATAATATTAGTTTTTTTTAATTAGATTTTGTTGTAGGTAAGGTGTTTTCTTTGAGGTATTACTTAATTGAAGAATGGAATAGATACTATTGTACATCCTAACAGATATAATTTTAGTTCTGGTCATATCCAGTCTATAAGGATCCATATCGAAAGCCGTGTACAAAGTTATGTGAGTTTTCAGTTGGTTTTCGGATCATTTAGTCAATAATGTGAGATGGGGCGAGAAAGTTTGCCTTTATACAATGCATTGTTTTGCCCACGGCGGAGTAAAAGGGAGAAATATGAGTAACTTTTTATATTTATGTATTTTATATTTTAATGTAGGTTTTTGGTACTTTTAAACATAAAAATATTTACTGTGAAAATTATTTTAGAGAAACCATTTTACTATAATAAAACACGGTTGAATAAAGACAGATTATACTATAATAATACAAGGTTCAACAAAGACAGCTTACACGGTCTCTGGGCCTAGCCATTGTTTGCTTAAAAAAACCTCGTCGAGACAAAATGAGAACTTTTACAGTTGGATTCAGCACTACAGAATAATTAAAACAGGTTTAATGTCCAGACTTAAAGTGAAATACTACGTGAATTATGTAGTAGAATATGCTGGAATAATTTAACTCTCTTGTGACAAAGGGCATTTGAAAACCTTGGTTAATAATATTGAAATATTTGAAACAAAGCAAAGTACTGAGCATGTTATTTTGTGAATTTATAGTCACAACTAATTAACTGATTGTGGACGTTTACAATGAAATATTATTGTAATAAACCTAATAGAGTGGCGAGTTGAAACCTTTTAGTTCAATCGTAATGAAAAATGGCATCTCTTGTTATTAATGACTTTTGTTAATGTTAACATTTTGAATGCCATTTGGGAATTATGAATCAGAATAGTCTATTTTGTTTCAAATATTTTTTTATTACATAACATCACGCCTGTAATCCCCGAAGGGTTAGGCAGAGGTGTACCTATAGTACACCCACGTTTCGCCAGTTATGTTTAAGTTATAATAATTTAAATAAAGAAGATGTAGTGACAAAAATTGGAAAGAGTTTGCTTAGATGGCTTGTTCACGTTGAGAGGATGAATGGAAGGCGACTTACAAAGGTACCAGGCATAGGTGAGTGGAAACGCCGGGAGGGACGCCCCAGGAGGACAAATAGTAACCTAATTGGTGATATTCTTCAGAAAGGTCAGGTTATAGAGGAATGAGGAACATGGTGTAAAGTACACTCATCCTCAATAGAAAAGGAAGGATCCTCCGACCAGACAGACGGGTGTCCTGTCTGGTGGGCAACTGCCGTGCTTGATGTTGGGACGTTGTATATATCCTAGTTCCGCGGTAAACTCTGCTTGCGCGATGCAGGATTTTGCGTGACGTCAGTGTGACGCGTAGTTCGCATGTGGCGATGTTGATGCCGCTACAAGGTGCGTAGTACTCGCAACCGGTGTGCGTGTATGACCAGTACCCCAAGTGTAAGTTTGCAAGAGAGTAAACGTAACTAGCGCGTTTGCGTTAAGATTTTTATTCTCACCCTTATAGTTTTAGCATTATGATCTATCGGTCAAATTTTAACGCAAACGAAATAGTTACGTTTACTCTCTTGCAAACTTACACTAGGCGTACAGATCTATGAACGTAAACGAAGGAGTATGTAAGGAGCGTAGCAGGTGGCGTGGCGTTCTATAGTTTCTGCCTACGCCCATGGGAAAAAGGCGTGAGTTATGTATGTATGTAATTTAAATATTTTTTTATAGGAGTTAAAGGAGATTAAAAGAGACATCGGTGAAGGAAAAACATCGTCAGGAAATCTGGACTTATACTCGGTTTATATAAGTCTGACATCACCAACCCGTCTTGAACAAGCATCTGGTGATCAATGCTCGTGTCTTCTCTGTATGAGAAGAGCCTTTTGCTCCGCAGTAGGACAATAATAGGCTAAAGTAAGAGATCCTATTTCTTCCCGTGGGTGTCATAAAAGACGACTAAGGGACTTACTAAAGAATGGACAGCCGCGTTCTCTATGCATTTTAACACCATACTGCGATCGCCATCCCGCCTGCCAAGCGTGGCCATTATGGCAATTCCGCCTTGGGGGAGGCCTATGTCCAGCAGTGGACGTCTTTCGGCTGAATAATGATGATCATGATGATAAAAGAGATTATAGAATTACATATTTAGCTCTGATTTTGCATTGATCTACGATTTACTTGAAATCTACGGCTGCATGAATGTTTTTTTTTGGTATTAAAACTATTTTTGTCCTTCTCTGGATTATCTTCATCGGTGTTGCATACGAGCTAACTACCTGCTCCTAGCGCTACTGTCATCATAAAAATTGTTTACGAAATAGTGCTCCCAATATGCAGTATCATGAAATACCAAATAGGATGCATTGTCGAATAAGAGAGTCACAAACTCGGCAACGAAATTTCGTATTCAGTACAAATGCGTTTTCACAAAGTTTGTCAAAGATATTCTGTAGACAATTTATAGTTGCACTAGCAAAAGGCATGTTAAGGTAGAGTTTACAGAACCGAGAGTAAACCACCTAATAGAGGGTCAAATTTAATTAGCTAGCTAAACTCGAAAAAGCGAAACAAAGTTTCGGCAGCTAATAGTATTTACTCTTAGGTGGTAGGACATTTATAGCAAATAAAAATTTGGTTTTGCTTTTATTCATTCAGAATTCTGGAAGAGTATCGGGTTTTTTAAATTAATTTTAGATATAACATCCGCCTGTAGTGAAAAACAAATAATTACTTCACCGTATGATTCTGTTTATTTCCGCTACCGGTGCTCAAAATGTTGCATGCACGAGATAAAATGCAAATGTATATTGGTCTTCTGAGAAAGGTTAGAGACACAAGTAGCAGTTACAGTATTTTTACACCCGTATTTATAAACAAGTAAAAATGATTACTTCATTAAAAGTAAATACACAAGTACAAAAAAGAAAGAAAATACGTTTATTTGCGGTTAACATAACGCAAAGAAATAAAAACACAAACGGGAAAGAACAAGTTGAGGGAAAATATGCGTCACATTCACGCAAAACGGCCATCGCTCAGCATAATGCTGCGACCCTATGCGAGACACAGCCCCAGCGCTGGTTTTCAGCGACGCCGGCGTAGTAATGATTTTTATTCTATTGTTTAGTCATTACTTGAAGTTAGAACTGTCAAAAATTGAAATTCTTAGCCAAGTCACCATTTTCTGTAAATGTCCAAGTTATAGTTGGTGGCCCAAATTTAATTATATATGACATAGTACTGCGTTTCGTTTCATTAGACTTAGCCTTCTAATGAAACAAAACGCAGTAACTGAGTGTTACCAGAAGGAAACAACTATACACCGTGGCATTTTCATCGTCTTACACCGGCAGCCCACTTCATGTATCCAATGACTACTAACGCACCGCGCTCATAACAGGTTATTTCAAAGTACGTCATGCGTCATAATGAATATATATATTTTTTTTAATTATTATATAATATTTTTTAATATTTAAAAAAACATTCATGAATGATTAGTAGTCATTGGATACATGAGGTGGGCTGCCGTTGTAAGACGATTAAAAAGCCACGGTGTATATCAGGCGTTGATTCTTACTCAAGTAAGTAATGGACAGACTTCTTGGCGGGAAAGTGAAGCGTCATGTTAGCAGTTTTGTTTTATTTTCTAAAATTTGTGTTTAGCCGAATATTAATGTGTAATAATGGTGGATTATTAACCATTAAGTGTTCCGTGAACCTGCATTAATGTAGGCAAATGAAACAAAACAGTGCAACATCACTTTAAGTTCTCTCAAGAAGTCCGCGCGAGGTTTCAGTAAAGTGCCGCGTCTTTACTTAAACTCAAGGGGTGCGGGGCGGGATATCATCAATCATCTTTATCATGCATTGAGTGGAGTTCATTTCATAATTATTATAACTTTGTACTTGTTACCTAATTTTACATGACACTGGCTAAATGCACAAACCGTGCGAAGCCAAAAAGAAAAAAAAAAAAAAAGTAAGTAATGGACATTAGTCGACTATAGAATAAGATTTTGTAGTAAAGAATTCTATCCTCAAATAATGACTTCGCTAAGCAATTACTTAGCAGCAAGTAATTGCTGGTTTATAAATACGGGTGTTACTCACAAAGCGACGCGCGCTTTACTTGTGGTTACCAAGTGTACAAATACGCTGTGAATGTGTGTATAAGCGCAGGAGCTCTCGGTACCGTCTGAGACAATAACGAAGTCGGAAGTGTGTGTTATCTGCTGACGCTACTCGTCTTCACGCATACATTAACAGCGTGTTTGAACACTTGGTTACCACAAGTAAAGCGCGTGTCGCTTCGTGAGATAAAAATACTGTACTTTACTTTTTAAACTTCGAAGGAGTTCGTTACAGTCCATGGATAATAATTGTTTAAATACGGTTTTAGTTCGTTTTTACGATGAACGGAATTGTAAAGTTTTTACGGATGCAATAAATGAAAATTAATTCGCTTTAATTAAGATGTTTTGATGGTTTTTAAATGAAGATTAAATTCTATAATAATGTTATAAGAGTTAATAAAATGCTGTGAAATTGAGAAAGCTAAACATGCTAACAAAATATTGGACGAAAACTAAAACACACATGAAATTTTTATTTGAACTACTTTTAGACAGTGTTGATGCTTGATGTATTACACCTGTTTCAATTTCCCTTTCAAAAACACACATCATCACACATGGTTCCTGAATTGCATTACAGATCAGCCAGTATTACGAATTTAGATGCTGTATTGATCTGAAACAAAAATGTCGCCGGCGTGTAGCCCAATTAGGGCTGACACTGATCCCGTCTGCAGCAGCGGCCGAATGCGCTCAAAATAACTGTGGCGCATCGATCGAGCTCAACCCTAGCGCGGGAGATTTAGAATATCTACCGAATTATACACATATTGAGATTTTAGTTTATGGCCATCACACTGCTGTTCGATCTTTAAAAACTTTTGTTTTTTGTAACTTCTGTTTTTAAATCGGAACGTTATTTTTTTGATATCCTCGGTGAATAAGAATGTTTGTCTGGTGACGTAATACGAAAATGTCAAGATAGAGGAGATATTTTTCCATAGATAACGTAACATAATCGTATTTTTCCTCTTCCTTATTGAGGTAAGTTGGTTTCTTTTGCGGGATCGGTTGCCATGACCCTCGTCGATTACATTCATAGGTAGCCTCCTTGCTACAATTGTATACGGCTTCAAGAAATACCTGAATATCTTTTGATGAAGCTTCTTTTGATAAATTACGGCATTGAGATGTATAAGAAATGCCTACCTGTTTATAGTATTAATGGTATTATGGTACCCGTAGAAATGTGTAGGTACTGCGATATTTGTCTTAACTTAGTAACAAATACTCTATTGCTGCCTAAAATTCAGTGTGAGCTAAGGCTGTATGCAGAAATGCCATAAACAATATTTTAGTTAAAAGTTTCAGAATAAAACCGACCATTTTTGTATATAGAACCCCTCGTCTTTCTTTTGTTTTCGCACAAGTATTTTAACAAACAACAACATCCTCTTAGGCCAGTAATTACAAACTCTTCACACGACCATCCCATTCCGTGGTCAGTGCAACTCCGAGCGTGGTCGTAATTGAAATATTCCGGTCTCGTCGCCACTGACGGGACGGAGACCACACACCACATTGTTGTCAGCAAATTAACGCATATTGTGTGCAACGCGCATTATACTTTTACTGATCAATTTACAGAGATTCATTCATTCATTCAATACTGCTTTCATGGTGTTGATTGATTGAATAC
Source organism: Tiliacea citrago (assembly GCA_963921375.1). NCBI lineage: Eukaryota > Metazoa > Arthropoda > Insecta > Lepidoptera > Noctuidae > Tiliacea > Tiliacea citrago. The sequence goes on along the minus strand of OY992797.1, from coordinate 19,704,638 downwards.
CTACCTAGTAGCTAGATAGGTAGGTACTAATACCTGCTAAACAATAAAAACAAGAGAACGGATTGAAATTATTATACTGGCCTTCTCAGCTTCGAATTATGGATCATATTAGTAGGTACCTATTCTGCCATCTCAATCAAAAGCACTGTAACACTTTAATTAAAAAAAAAACAATTGCTCTTTTCAATACCAATACATAAGAATGACAAAAACAAATTACCCACTTAAAGGATTTTAAATATAAGAGCCTAATTAGCACCAAAGCTTCTCAACCATGATGCAGTCTCGGGCACGTCCGTACAAAGCGATCACGTCATAATTTGTTAAGCGGAGTCTTCACTGTAAACCAATGTGCGTGCCTGTCGGAAACACAACGAGCTCCGTGTAATTGATGCGTTCTGTTCATAGGTAGGTACTGTAGAAGCACAGCTTATTGATCTATGTGCATTACGTCTTATAGGATATCCCAGCTGGGCGGTGAAATGTGAAATTCAGGACATATATGTATACATCACTGCGGTTGTGGTGCCTCGCAAAGTTTAGATAACGGCTTATGTTCGAATAAAATCTTTGGATTTGACGCAGACTGTTGCGAGTCGACGACTTACTGCATTGATGAGTGAGAGCCCTAAGGTCCATTTAAGTACAAGATAGATAATCAGAAGGGTATTTCGATTTAAATTTTAAAGATGAAATCTGTTAAAAAGTGAAGACTGAAAATTGAGCATTTAGAAGGCACGCTTCAATGTTAGGTATGTAATGTTAGACACACTACAGTAACAATTGTAAAATACCGAAAATAAAAATAAACGGATGCCAAAATAGGAATACAAATGTGGAAACTGAGGTCCAAATTCATGGTTCAAATACCTACCTTTCCTATAATATTCACTTAAAACTATTACCGTCCAAAAACTGTCCTATATTCAGTTCTTAAACTGTATAACAATAACACAGCATCGCTTAACAGCCTCGCCTGAAAAGCCACCAAAATAGTCTGGTCGCATCGACCAGATTTCGCTATTCTGGGCAACCCAAGTTTTGCAACGGAGTCACTATTTTAGTTCCTGCATATTGTATAAAGCTGTTCTCTGTACTGTATAGGAGCTCGATCCAGTGCTAACGTTAATGTTTCGGTAGGTTTCACGTAGATACCTATATGGTTTTAGTGTTAAAATATGTTTGGAAGTGTGTGGAATGTGATAGTACTATTGGGAAGGCCTTAGACACAAATGAAAAAATAACACACCAATATTGTTTGTTGCTAGGGTGGCTTATATAAGGTGTATCTATTCATACACGAAGTCTCTTAATTTGTAATTGTACTCATCTCTATGAACAACAAAAAAAAATCAGCTGTTCCTTACATTTTGACGAGATAAGCGAACATAAATGTAGGGAACAGCTGATTTTTTTTTCGCGATTTCAACTTTGGCCCCATAGTAAAAGTTGTTCATAATGATGAGTACAATGACCCCTTAAGAGATTTCGTGTATGAATAGATACACCTTATATTATATAAATTCATACTACTTACTAAAAACTAATTTATTTATTTTTTATTTTTTTTGGAGTAGATGGTACCTAACATTATTGGTTGGACTGGAAGCTGATATCAAGCTAGTTGAAAAACTGCCAGGGTTGCGAGTTTGTCCGAAAGGGATATCGTGGCCCTGGCACACAGGCAACGGAAGGAACACGGGTGGGTTTTAGTCAGTAAAAGTCTGACACGCCCTCCCGCTCCGCCTAGAGCGGGAAAAGTTATTTGATGATTTCCCACCCCAAAAAAAAAAAAGCTAGTTGAAAAAAGGCTCAGATATTATTACATACTTAACTATTATTATAATACGACAAAAAATCCGAAATCACCGCAATAACCAGTAAATGTAAACCTAATAATAGCCCGCTAATAATAAACGAACGTAATTAATATTACATTAGTGAAGCCACAAACAATGTAAACGTCGAAACCGTATCGGATGTCCGACAATGTGATACTACAACAATAAAATTGTCCTCTCAAAAACAGATCGTGTTTAAAAGCAGGTGTATTTTGTATCAAAGCTCGTGCAGACCGTCGCGACACCGGTAGAACAATTTCCATGAAATTTTCATAGAAATTGTTCTACCGGTGTCGCGACGTGCGACATGTCGCGCCGGTCTGTACTAGCCTTTTACACAGAGTGGCGATTAGGTTATCACATTAAATAGTACAGCGGTTATAACAAGTAGTAACCAAAAGATAAAAAAAAAATTGAAAACCGAATTTTTCTAACAAATTAAATAGCGTAAAAATTGGCACGAAGTAAACCACCCTCGATCATAAGGCACTAGACGCGCGAGGCGATGTTATCAACAATTCAACACAAAACTTTGTGGTATTGTTACCAAATAATCACAAATTATGTTTAATATTGTCAAAAATACTAAAACAAAAAAATGTCCCACGGCTAGAATGTAATTTGTTATTAATTATTTTAATTGTGTATGTTTAAAATACGTAATGTAGAACACGTGGTTTAAATTAATGTGATACAAGTTAACCTATTCGCCACACTGTATATAGATTATTATAGGTAACGCCGCATGAGAGGTAACGCCGCATGCGTCATGTTTTTTCGTGCGTGCAGCCGGCTCCATCGAATTATAAGACGTTGTCACGTCAAAACTTTCATCACATTCCTAATCCATGCTTCATAGATAGGTTTGAAAAGTTTGTCTGTTCAACAACGTAAATAACGCAATTAACGTGGCTGAACTGTCGAAATAAAAGGAATTGCGATCTATTGTCATTTTATGTGCAGGTTTTTAGTAATAAGTCATTCCAGTAGAAAGACGTTCACTGCTGGGCCTGCAGTCTCGACATAGATAGCGATCGCTTTACGACCGAATTATTTCGTGATTATAAAGCAATTTGACCGTCTAGAGACCCCATTAGAACTTTGCGACCGAACAAGATTGTGATTTTTTCGTGCTTGTCAAGCAATTTTGACTGTCTATGGACTCCATTAGGACTTTGCGACCGAATTCGGTCGTAAAGCGATCCATGTCGAGACTGCAAGGCCTGGAAATTAGCCGTCTGTAAGGATTGCCACAAAAACACAAGAAAAAATACGAAGGAAAAACCAGATTTACAAAAAAAAAATACAAAAAATGCCGTACTATTCCCATACAACTACAATTATACTCCGGTTGTATTAAACAACGTGTTTTATCCACCTCGTTCCGGCTCGATCCGGTTGTAACCGGCCCGGAGCGACGAGGCCGACGGTTCGCGCGGCCGCGTTTCGGATTGACGTGTAATTTTGTGATCGGGCTGCACTCTATTTGCTATCGTGTCTTGTCTAGGACGGGAATGGAAAAAAAGTTAAAAGTATTAGTTGGTAATTTAAAAGGGTAGTGGAAAAATCGAGATGGGTGGGTAGTTGAACTTTTTGTGTTTTATTTACATCTGGATTGTTCTTTTTTCGAAACGAACGAAGTTCCTTATCGTACGTTATACTCTGCACATGTGGCCGATAATAGCTAGTCCGAAGAAAGTAACAAAAAGTAAATGTGTAACTTTTTGACCGTCACGACACTTGTTTTGTAACCCCCGACGCAAATAGAGGGGTGTTATAAGTTTGACCGCTGTGTGTGTGTGTGGCACCGTAGCTCTTAAACGGATAAACCGATTTGGATGTGTTTTTTTTATTTGAAAGCAGGATTTCTAGCGGTGGTTGTTAGACATGTTTTCTCAAGATCGGTTTAACCGTTTTTCACTTATTTACTCTCAAACGATCTAAAAAAATAAAAAAAAAATTGTGCCTTTGAAAGACTTTCTTAACGTGGTTTCCTGTACCTACACAACTTCCACTTAAAAGCTCTGCGTAAAGACCAGAAAAATATCTACACAATCTAAAAAGCTTTTAATTGCTAAGAAGATAAAGCATACCAACATTATAATCCCACTAAAGTAACCACCGTTTACTTTCACAGTTGCATAAAATGCAATGTAAATACTTATTACTGGACCAGCATCATAAAATACAATGTTTTAAAATCTTCCCTCTCTCTTTAGCGTTAAGTACTACGGGGAGCAATTTCCCATTTTCGTCTACACCTTGTACTAACTACACTATAAGTACCAGCTCCTACTCGTTGTTCGAAAGAGGGTAGATTTTTCTGGCCTTTAATTAAAGTGATGTATTTTTGAGTAGGTATGAGACTGGAGATTATATACCTACGGGAGCAGTGGTGGCCAAGTGGTGACGGCCCCGACTTACGAGTTGTAGGTCGTGGGTTCAAACCAAGCCAGGTGCTTTACTGTGTGTAAATGATTTTATCACCACTGCTCTCAAAACGGTGAACGAAAACATCGTGAGGAAACCGGCATGTCCTAGAACCAAAAAAATTGAAAATGTGTGACATCAACTAATCCGCACTGGACCCGCGTGGTGGATTACGGCCCACTCCCTCTCGAAGAGAGGAGGCCTGTGTCCCAGCAATGGGACCATTATAGGCTGATTATGCTTGCGTGTCATGCATGAGATTTATTCGCCTTTGAGAATTAGCGTCAATATAATAACATAACATAACACAACACAACAACATATTCAATATATTCTTTCGTGTTTGTGTTTTTATTTTTTTGCGTTATGTTTACCGCAAATAAACGTATTTTCTTTCTTTATTTTCTTTACACATAACATTACGCCTGTAATCCCCGAAGGGTTAGGCAGAGGCGCACTTATAGTACACCCAACATTTCGCCAGCTATTGCCATCATTCGGGCACAAATCCAATATAATATTGCTTCAAAATACCAAAAATCCTTTAGGAACCAATTTTTAAGAATATTATTTCCACTGGTTTGGTAGATACAACTATACTACTTGTTGAACTACTGTTCCGTGTGGACGCAAAGAATAGCTCCATCCTATTTAAAAAAAAAAAAGTAAAAGGCGACTAAGGAACTTACTAGAGAATAGGCAGCAGCGTTCTCTATGCATTTTAACACCATACTGCGATCGCCAACCCGCCTGCCAAGCGTGGCGATTATGGCACCCCGCTTTGGGGGAGGCCTATGTCCAGCAGTGGACGTCTTTCGGCTGAAATGGTGATGATGATCATCCATAGTTTCCATACTAATTATTCTAAATGCGAATGTCTGTCTGTCTGTTATATTTTCGTCATTAAGCGGCTGAACGGATTTCGATGTTTCGCACACAGATAGACTATTGACCTGGGTTCAGACATAGAATAGAATAGAATACTCTTTATTATGTACACCATAAAAATACCACACATAGGATCATTTTCAATCCGGGCAATCCGTTTCCTTGCGATAATTTTCGATCTCCACGTATCCACGATCTCCACGAAGCCACGGGAAATAGCTAGTTTTTCAATAAATAGGTACAATAACATTTTCTGTCCATGTATCTACAGATTAGCATAAATTATAAATTATTTCTGTATAATTAACACTTTTACACGTCAATCATACTCGTATTTTAAAAACTATAGGAGGTTGGCGTCTCCTGTCTGGCTACTCAGAGAAGAAAGGCCGAAACAAACTCACAGTCTATTTTAAAGTCCAGACATAATCTTGGTTAGATCATTTGAAGACCATGTAGATTAGTGTTTGAAGAGGTCTTATGATGAAAGAACCACACAGATTGAGTGGACCTGTCCAGTCAGTGCACGCATTTATTTGTCAGTAATCGTGCAGCTCAACTCAGAACTTCAGGAGCTCATAACGGGTTCTATTCAGCTGTGAAACCAGTATCATTATTACGGTTTATTGTTTTTCATCCACTTATGTAGTTGCACTCGAAAACGGCGTCTTCCTTCCCTTATCGAGAACCATCGGTAGAGCCCAAGCATTATGTGGATTACACGGAACGTTCCGTGACGCGCGAAATGACAACTTAAGCACCTGCTCATCGCCTTAATGTCGAGGTGAAAAGATATCCGACACGCCTGATAGAGGGCTGTTTATTGGAGATTGTAAATAAACGGAAGGACAAAATATTTTGTTACTGGATTTTTTGTGAAATTAGATTCAATTGTTAGGAATTAAAGTCTAGAATGTGAGGTAGAAAGAGAACGAAGTTGAGAGACCAATACTCAACAAAATATGGAGTTTCACTAAAAGACGTAGGTAATCATTGTGGTAATATAAATCTTCGGCTTATACGACATCATCTACTAAATTAAAAGCATACTTAAAAAGTTTTTTAATTTATTCTGTCAGACTTATGTTCTACGAGTCGTAATAACAACATGATTTAACTTTTATCAGATCGCAACAGAATTAAAAGCAAGCAAAAAAATAAAAAGCCAACAAACGCTTGTCTAGCCAACTTCATAAATCTTAATGAAAAAGACTAGACACGGTCTTAAAAAATAATATATTTTAAAATACAGACATAACCCACGTATTCGGGGACAAAAGAGCAAAAAAAAGGTAGGTATTAAGCATACATTACAGTTTTTCAACGCCCAAAAGAAGGCGGGCGTGAAAGTTTCACACGTAGATTTTATTCCTTTATAAAATCGCACCGGGTGTGACTTTTAAATAAGATCGTGTTACAGGGTGTGATATTTTTAAGAGAACGTCCTCTAGCGGCCCGCTCGCGAACGTTTTCATATGTAAATCGAATTCGCTGAGTCGCCCCAACTTCTCTCGCTTCGCACAAGTTGTTTTTGTTGGTAATGACGGGTTTTTTGCCCTGAATTCTAAGGAGCACAATGCTTTTATGACTGCATTGCACCTTTGTGAAAAGTTTACCATAATTGCTTTCACGACATCCTGTTAGCTTTCTCTTTTCAAAGGAAAATTTGAAGTTTAAAGGTTTTTTGTGACGCGAAGGCGTTTATGTTTCGACTTAACATTCTATTATTTAAGGAAGAACTGGATTTAATGGACTTGAGAGTTAATATCTTATCTTATCAGTGATCTAAAGTATTTTCCGTAGAATTGGGAACTTCTACGGAATCTCATTTATCATACTGACGATCCTAATGTGCGATCGTAAAGTAGAACTGTTAATACTATTCTCGTTACGCCCCGATTGGTAGGAACTTGTGAAATTCAATGAACACGCTTAAAATTGATTTCTAGTACAAAACCTACATAATCCCAAAACAATGTTCCCACTGCTGGGACACAGGCCTCCTCTCTTCGAGAGGGAGTGGGCTGTAAATCTACCACGCGGGCCCAGTGTGGGTTGGTAGATGTCACATGTCTTTGAATTTTTTGGTTCTAGGACATGCCGGTTTCCTCACGATGTTTTCCTTCACCGTTTTGAGAGCAGTGGTGATGAAATTATTTACACAAAGTAATGCGCCTGCCTGGGTTTGAACCCACGACCTTACGAGGATGCAGCCACCACTGCTCAAAACCTATCTACTATATATAAATTAAACAGAGCAATTGTTTGGGTGATATCAAAATATGTGTACGTATATTATGAGCAACCGATAAAAAGTATCCCAATTTCTGGGTATGTTCGCATCTTACTTGGAACTAAGAACTAGTTTCCTAAATTGCTTAGGGCTTAGACGAATAAGCCATCCTTTCCATGTCTTAGACGAGCGGACTATCGATAATATTCAAGAAACGATGTGAATTGTTCGGTTATTACTGTACTCGTAATTAACCAGCACCTACATTACTTTCTAAAAATTATACGTCAAATAGTTTCTTAAAGTCTGGCAACAGGCCGTGAAAAATAACCGAACGCTCTCACCCAAATCTCTGCACAATCATTTCATGCATTTCCTCGTCACTTTCCCTTCAAAATAAACAGTTTCTCCAAAAAAGCAGTATCAAGCGGTAATGCCCCAAGGTATCGTTTAGCTAATTTCGAGGTTAACCTTAGATTAAGGAAGCGACCCCGTCCGGGTCACTTACCCTGCCAAATACACGTTTATGTGTCGATGTGTTTTGGCACTACTAACCAATGGTAGAATGGTAGAAACTGTGCGAACCGGCCGTCCGAGTTGTGGTTTACTTTCGAAACTAATTTGACCGTTCTGAATGTTTTGGTTAAACAATTTTTGGCATGTAGTTCGATGTTATTGGGATTTTTTTGAGTTGGTGGTTGAATTGAAATGAGTTTTGATGACTGTATAGCTACATAGGTATGAGGAACAGGGTGTGAAGTTCACTCGTCCACTATAGGAAAGGGAGGTCCAACCAGACGGGTGTTGTGTCTGGTAGGCTACTGCCCGACGGGCCCGACGCTGTCGGGATGTTGTATATATAGGCCAGTCGCGCGGTAAACTCTGCTTGCGTGATGAAGGATTTGTGTGGCGTCAGGTTTTTGATGCGTAGTTCGCATGTGGCGTTGTAGATGCCGCCACAACTGTATCATGGAGTGTAAATAGATAGATTTTAGTATTATCTGTTTTAAAGAAAAAAGTAGAACTAAAGAACTCTTTGATTAATTTAGCATAGACTCAAACTAGTGATGCTATAGCTTGTGTGAGTACAGGTCCAGGTGAAATTAGTCCCTTGTGAACGAGACAAAATTCTCATACATATAGAATCAATTTCTGATACAATTCTATGTCCAGGAATAAAGTGATGACAACCTGCTATGGAATGGTTTATTAAATCGTATTGGTACTTAAGCATATTTTTTTGTGATAACCCTCAAATACCCTTAACCATATTTTCGTAGTTAATTTTTCCCTAATACGATATTGGAGAACAGCCATAATCCGTCGGAAAACAGGGATAATGCGATATCCGTCGCGTCGGTTAAAACGACTGTTAACCCTCTTACAGCTTGTTTGCAGTTAAGTTTAGCTTCACCGGATCAAATCCAGTTACTATAAATATTTTCACACAAACTTTGTCCCTACACACGTCTCTTATTTGCTTTCAAGTTCACTTGGTGAAAATTCCCCGCAGTTTTGTACTTACGGACGGGCTGTTTGGTGAGTCCAGCATTCTTGTTTGTTGTCGTCAGGTTCATGGCGTTTCCTGCTAGGTTTGTCCGAAAGGGATATCGTGGCCCTGACACGCACTCCCGCCCGCCCAGAGCGGGAGAAGTTATTTGATAATTTTTCCACCCAAAAAACAAAAGGTTCATGGCGTTTGTCTTGTCTTGAAAGAAGTTAGGCCGCATCTTCCGGCTCAGTTTCTCCATTTTGGTCTTCATCTAGACATCTTGGGTATCTGTTTCTCTCTGTAAAATGTAAGACATCCTGATGATCGTATTTATTCGAGTGACGTGCTTTCACATTAGGTCCGAAGTTTTCGCAATCACAGTTGCAAGCTGTCTGTCCTCTTACAATGAAGGAGATAGTTTTGCCTTTCACCCAATAGGTAGAAATGTGGCTGATTTTTTCAAACATGCAACGTTGTTAGTAATTTATCTAGCTTCATCCTTGATATTTTAGATTATCCTTGATTGAAAATAGTCGGCTTGGTATCTACCGAATTTTCAAAAGTTTCTAAACACAAACTCGAACAGAGTTAGATAGTCACACATTACGACAGTATGTTCCCCAGGTAAGAGTAGCAACACGTTAAAACGACAACTTCAGTGCTATTTGCAGAGTTGAATTTCAACGTTATCGAATTTCTACTTCATAAAGTATTGCCAGAAGTTCTGTACGGACTGCGTGTGTGACGTCATCGCGTCACAAAAACGAATGTGTGCAATGTTCAATATAAAGAGACTGTTTGACGTTAGTATCGCGTATCGTAAAATTTTGGCTTTTCATAATTAGCTGTGTAGGTGAATATTTCGCGTTTGTATATCACATCACACTAATTTTATAAAGGCGAAAGTTTGTGAGTGTGTGCGTGTGTATATGTTTGTTACTTCTTCACGCCCAAACGGCTGGACGAATTTTGATAAAATTTTATATGGAGGTAGTTGACACCCTGGATTAAGACAGGCTACTTTTTATCCCGATATTCCCACGGGATCGAGGCTTACGCGGGTGAAACCGCGGGGTGCAGCTAGTAATGTACATTGTGGTCAGCTTGGTCAGTTTTTTTACTTTTATTAGTTATAGTTTTTTAGTCGATTTGTAGGATAAATTTGCAACTTTAATACTAAAGTGACGCAGGAGCAAAAAAAAAAAATTGGAATAGGTCTGCCCGTGAAATAGTTTCAGACTTGTGCAGAGTCCTATTTCATGAGGAAATTGTCGTTCATGTTTGAAATATTACATTTATCCGTATTTAGACTTCATAATGATTGAGAAATTAATCAAAAATATATTGTATGAAACCGTATCAGTCTTTGTTAATTTTAACATATCGATCACCCCACACCTCAATTCGCTATATGAGTAGGCGTGTTTCACTTTGAAATTTTTGTTCAACAATAAAGTTATGAATTTAATCTGGCCCACTGTGTGCAAACATTTTTGGGAGAACCATATTTTTGTAATATTTTTAATGAGTTTTTAACGTCTCTAAGGAAATGATTGGGAGTGCTTGTTCGACAAAGTTTTATGAATCGGGTATCGAAAATTTTATTGTAGGTAAGGCAGAGGGAGAATGGAAAATTGTTTAGCTATTGGTAGATATGTGTATAAATTATATCAATATCCCAGGAACTCATGTGTTTGAAATAATCCTTGAGAAGAATGTGGATACATAAAATATTGTTCTTTCTTCTCGTCTTTAAGTCTTGGTGAGTATTTTTAGCACACTGTGACTTATGAATATTCTCGAAAACGTGGGAGTAGACGAAAATCTTTTAGAATTTTTCGCCGACGAATTTGGGTTATTAATCAGGAAATAATTTCAGCAATCTATTCATTCAGTATCCTAAGCATGATTTCAAGTCGTCTAGACTGTGTTTTCGTGGGTCGCTGTTGTGCCATCTCAAATGGGTTGCCACAGCGGTGATTCACTACCATTTGTTTGTTTTGGTCAGTTCTTACTAATATAGTTGTAAGTCTTACTAATCATTTTTGAGTCTTAAGATACTTGAATAAAGATAATTCTATTGTATTCTATTCTATTAAAGGTATATGCTGACATCGTTCAAGTAAACCTACTTAGTATACGATATATAAAAGAAAAAAATAAAAGTTAAAAACTAAAACCCAACTACGACAAAAACGCCTACTAACAAGACATCACAGACAGACAAATTAAAAATCCGGAGATACACGTCATTGTTAGGGCATAAATTGAACCACTACCTACTCACATCTTTGATTTGGGAAAAATCAACAGTAAAATTTGGGGTTTATGTATAAACAATCATAGATAACTAATATATTTCAGAAAGTGATCTTTAAGACCTTTCATTAGATACCAAACACGATATGATAACTTTTTTTTCCTTTACACTTTACTTCCGCTATAAGCCGCCATGTTGGATTTTTTGTGCCGTCATATAGCTAAACCCGTGGAACAACTTGACGCTTCCAACGATACTTCGTTTGTCAAAATACGACGAGTAGTTTAGGAGTTATAAGTCTTATGAGGGAAGATATGAACATAGGATACATGATACTGGTCAAAATCATAACCCTTCTTTTGATTCGCCGTAGTCGGGTAATAAAGTATGTCATACATGATACCCACTATTATCAGTCTACTTATCCCTTCAAAGCTCACAGATCCGATATCACACATACGCATGTTCGCAAATACCCTGGATTAAAGTCCGAACAAACAGGCAGACCAGAAACCCAAATATTTAGTTCATCTGTGGCGATCGTTTGCCAAATAATAGCATCCACATCTAGCGCCTGTTGCACGATTAGAATAATATTGCAACTTGCTCCCGCGCTAATGTGTTAGTGGAACTGAGTTGCAATATTATTCCACCCCGTTGTATGCGCCATCTACTTGAATTAGCCGCACGCAAATTTCACGAGTAATTGCTGTTTAGGATGTACTTAGTTTGTGAAAACTGTTATTAAATAACGTTGTTTTCTTTTGTGATAATACGAGCTGTGTTGTTAGGTTAGAAAGGAGTGCGTTTGGTGAAAATTTCGCTGAAAGCATTTGTATATTATATTTTTGCTAGATTTTTGATACGCGAAAAGTACACACATAACATCACGCCTGTAATCCCCGAAGGGTTAGGCAGAGGTGTACCTAATAGTACACCCACATTTCGCCAGTTATGTTTAAGTCCCATGTAATAGGGGGCGAGCCTATTGCCATCAACCGGGCACAAATCCAAGCTCCGGGCTGCTACTGAGAATCCTAAATCCTGATGGAAAATCCCAATAATTCTTTGCCCGACCTGGGAATCGAACCCAGGACCTCATGCTCAGCAGTAGCGCTTGCGACCACTAGAACAAACAGGCAGTACCAACACGAAAAAGTCTAATGCTTGAACATTTTTAACAAAACAAAGCAACCTAATTTAATAACAGTTTTCACAAACTAAGTACATCTTAAACAGTAATTAGACACGGGTTTTGAGATAATCTTAGAGACATTGACAACGATTTTCTTATTTTTAAGGAATTTAATAAAAAAATATCTACTTATTAAAAAGTCACATTGTGCAAAAGATTTTTTCCTATTACTTCATCTAAAATGTCTTCCCAACTCGTACAAAGCTATAATGAGTGACCAACTCCATTAATTCATATCCCAATAAATATGAGATTTGTTTGATAATTCAAAGGGAGAAAAAAGCAGTTATATTGGTACTCAGGCGTCGGATGCCTGTAATTGAGTTAGTACCCACACTCCCGACTCCCCTTACAACGAGGCCATGACATCAGCGATATGGATTCATATTGGAAGTGCTAGCAGCTTTTTTTTCGAATTTGAAATAGTGATTTGGGAATAAGCTTTCGTGCCAATTATAGCTATCGGGGGTGTTGGTAAAATCATTTTAAAAAATGCATTTTAAAATCATTATTTTCAAACACAATATATACTCGTAGTTGCACAGCAGAAAGAAAAGCATTTTATTTGGGACACGCACAAGGAATACAAAAATAGCATTATACTAACAATATACAAAAAATAAACAATCAAGACTTGTGCGATGCCAAAAAGGCTCCTATCTCAGCATAATGCTGCGATATTTTAAATACCGCATTCTGATAGGGCCCGCTGCGATGCCGCGGACTCACATACGGACACAAGTGCAAGCAAGCCAGTAACAGCAAGTGTTCAATGCAAATTTTTTAAACTCACATGAAAGCTCTTGCAGAATTCAAGCAGTTTTCTTTGCTTACAGATAATTTTTGATACTTTTACCTGTATTACTAACTAAAACTATGAATATGGTTTTGAAAGGTCCACATGAATTTATTATTATTGACTTGATCCACGCGTCTTTCGTGGCCCCACCTTCAAGAGTTCGCGGCGGATATGAAATCAATGCGATGAATAGACGAGAAACGAATTGCGGGGATCGCTCGGTGAAAGTTTGTAGCAGACAAACCGACGATATCGAAGATATATCACTGCGTACACTGATGTAGGAATATTAATAATCTCTACTTTATTGAGTTACTTTATTGAATTCGCTATCTTCTTTTTCCTTAGAGTTTATGTTTCGGTTCTTATTACCCGACTGCGGCGAAGCCAAGAAAAGGAGGGTTATTTTCTCATCATCTTCCTCCCTTGTCCCATGTTACTTGGGGTCGGCCCCTGTCAGCCGCCATGCTATCATTCACTGCCTTCTCTTTCATTCCTCACACAATCCATTCATCTTTTCTTTGGCCAACCTCTCCCTCTCCCCATCATACCCATCAACATTTATATTCATCACTCTTTTAGTCACATGCGTTTTCTCTCTCCTCATCACATGCCCATACCAAACCAAACGATTTCCTTTCAACTTTTCTGTCTTTTCGGTTCTTATTTTCTGTTAGGTATTTCTATTTTCATCACCACATTGTCTTCTATTGATTTTCAAGCCTATTGGGTCTTTAGCTTGTAATTGTTCAGAGTCTTTCCCGTGTAACTTATTTCGTAAAATGTGGATTTCTGATGAAATAATGCTAAATAATTAACGTATTCTCAAGGAAGATATTATTCTAAGAAATATGATAGTAGAATTCTCTTTTGCGTCTCTAAAAAAGTTGGTGTTTTGATTGATCCAATAGGCTTTCCTTAAAATATATTTTATGCTCTAAAGAGTCTCACCTTAATACCAGGCAGGAGCTGTTAAACCCTCATATATCTGAAATGTGTCATGTGTGTTGGTATTGGTTGTATGGATTTGGTTGGAACAGCGTTGTTGACACGCGGGATCCGGATCACCTCCCCCATCGCGGGATTACAGCCGTGGTTTTAAGTACTCGTGTGAGTATGTACTCACACGAGTACTTAAAACCACGGGGGGGTGCTGGTGTTTCTACTGGAGAGTAAAATTGATAGTGGTCTAGCAAGTTGAGACGACCAGGATGTGGAGATCCTATATGCGGTTGGACTTGACTTTATGGAACTTATTCTTCTGGACTCCTTTTTATTGGTTAACCGTAAGTCTGAATGCGTCACTGTTATGTGCGTACACTTGTAAAATTCTCATTTTAAGCAATCTTAGAATCATTCTCATGCATTTATTCCACCAATTTGGGGTCGGCTCAATATGTATTCTGTTTGCATACATTTCTATCAGCCGCCTTCTATCACTCACACCCTTTGCGACCAAATAATTTTTCATACATTCCATCCATTGTTTCTTTTGTCATCCTTATTCAACATTTATATCTGTAATTTTTATGGTGTACATAATAAAGAGTATTCTATTCCTTATTGATTATGCAATTTTCTTCTAAAATATCACTGGACTGCCCTCTCCATGCGACAAATGCTCGAAGTTACGGACATAAGTCGGCATTTAATTGAAGCCGAACTTAGTTATGAAGTTGGGAGCGACCGATAGACTCGATCCATTATGGATTACCCGTGTTGTTGTAATGAAGCTATTCAACTCACGAATTATTTAGCGATCGGTTCCAATGAATGTGTCTATAAAGTGCCATATATTTCTGGGGAAATATAATATAACTGTGCTATTCTGATAGATCAGTGCATAAATCAAAATCAAATCAATTTTAATTCTAGAATACACCCTTATAAAATTTACAGCTGATTACATATTATGATGATTATGATGGCCAGAGAGGATATATTGGTGTGTGACACCACACACAAAGACAAGTAAGTGAGTTAGTATGTTTGGGGAGTCAGTTTACAAGAGATGGAAACAATGAAGAAGATGTGGAAAGGAGAGTAAATGCGGGGAATAAAGTGAATGGTGCTATAAATGCGATTGTGACCAGCCAGTCGATGCTTAAAAAGGCTCGACTGACTGTTCACAATGGTGTGCTGGTGCCTACGCTTATGTATGGAAGTGAATGTTGAGTTTCGCAAAATAAGCATGAAAGTAGAATAAATGCTGTAGAAATGCGTTTCTTGTGAAGCATGTGTGGTGTGACTATAAACGATAAGCTGAAAAATTATGTGATAAGGCAATTAAAAGAAGATGTAGTGACAAACACGTACAAGTAGATATGCTTAGATGGTTGGATCATGTTGAGAGGATGAATGAAAGGCAACTAACAAAAGGTATTTACAAGGCAGATCAGAGTGGAGGGGAGGCCCTAGGAGGACATATAGTGACCTAATTGGTGATGTTCTTCGGAAAGATCAGGTGCTTAGTACTAGCAACAGGCGTGCGTGTATGGCCAGATATAAGAACGTAAACGAAGCAAAAGGACTATGTAAGGAGCGTAGCAGGTGGCGTTCTATTACTAATTTCTGCCTACCCCCATGGGAAAAAGGCGTGAGTTTATGTATGTATGTATGATGACTAATTTGTTCGATGCGATCCTATTTTTTTTGATAGTACAGAGACAGTTACAACATTGCAATATAACATAATCTGCCTATAATGTTCCCACTGCTGGGACACAGGCCTCCTCTTTCTGTGAGGGGGAGTGGGCCGTAATCCACCACGCGGGCCCAGTGCGGGTTGGTGGATGTCACACATTGCAATATGGCAATCTACAAATTATATAGAAATGATTACAGTGCTTATTAACGTATTTGGATCTTTGGGACATTTATCTTGATAAATAGCAAGGTTAGAACAAATTCAAATAATTTATTTTCTCCCCACAAACAATGACATGATATATATTTAAAACAAGCTTAGGACGTACGTGACAAAGTCTGTGAGAGACTGGTGTCTGCACTAGGAAAACCTGTATAGCAGATCACCAGGGTCCCATCAGACTGAGACTAAACATAACATAACAGTAAAAGTGAAGGAGCTGAGCATAACAATATAAATCAAATGTAAATCAATAATAAAAATTAAAACTAAGTGAAAAAAGAACACTTAACTATAAAGTAAGGTTATTCAAGATCCTGATGAAACAGTTTTTTTAATCCAAAATATAAGAAAACATCATTCATTCATTACAAAACTTAAAACAAAAGCCCATCACAATCGAATCTCAATAAACTATAGCCATTCCTGAACGTGTACCAATTATAAAACCGTTTTATACATTAATACCTATACCGTTCATTATTCCCGAATAATATGACGCTGTGAGGCGAGCGTTCCATTACTGTGCATTACTTATTAATGCTTCGGCGGTCGCCTGCGCCGCTCCCCGCAGACGACGAACAGACGGCTTTTATTACGCTTTAGGGCGTGGAGTAGGAAGTGAATGGAGTACTAGGATATGTAATTTGTTTGCACAAGCGACAATAGGTAGATTACGGCGTGCACTGTCGAGTCTGATCCTCATTTTTAGTTATTGACGTGAACCCTGACTCCATAACTCCTGTATCAAGATTATTTAGCTGGGTGGAAAAGACAACGGAACTTTTAAAAATGACTCATCTATTCAAACCCTGCTCTTACGGATCACTAAATACAATAAACTTTAAAAATAATTAAGACATCTTTTACTGTCAATCGTGGTGTAGGTAAACAAAATTTAATTATGTGTACCTCTAAATTGTACTTAGGAAGTATTCGTGGAATATGTTTGACGAAGAAAGTATGTGCACGTCTTTGTTGCTAGAAAAGTTACGCTGGGATCCGATATCGATAGAATGTTTTTGAGTGTATTTAAAGGACGACTCTTTTGTCCATTCACTGGTCATCATTTATGATAGCTGAGCTAAAAAACAAAGAAAGAAAATATGTTTATTTGGCACACACAATATAAAAATAAAAATACTTATTTTTTTAAACAATAATAGGTTCATTCATAAATCAATATCTTATGTTAGAAGTAGTGCCTCAGTGTAGGTGTAAAAGGCGAGGGCATCGTTACTTCTACATCATCACTTCATTTGCTTAATACTCCATGTACTGTGCTAATGTCGGTAGTGGGTACTAAATGGCGCTAGTTTGATGACAAAGTCCTTGCGGTTATCACATAATGCTGTCCTGGTCTAAAGTGGTTGATTTTATAGATAGCCGTTTCCTACTGGATTGAACAGTGTGATGTCTGTTTTTTTTAGAAAATTGCCTGAACATTATTGAAAAATATGTTTTTTCCTCAACGCCATTATTAGATGGCAAAAGACCTGGCTAGTAATCTGATAATAATAAGTTGCAGCTTTCTATGGCATTCATCTGCAAAAACAAGGCATCACAAGCAGGGCTCGGAAACCGGTTAATTTTCTATGTAACCTTAACCGTAATTATAAAGGTTTTCGAACATATAAATTCGTTAATTATTTAATATTTTGTTACAAAATCAATGCTGAACTTAATGTCATGAAGCCAATATCAATTGTATCAAAAATAATTTGTTACTTCGGAATTAAAAATTAACCGGTTCCAAGCCCTGATCACAAGTGCATTGCAATCATCCCAACACACAAAATTGAAATGTGTTATGTCTGCTTGTTGCATCTACTAAATACAGTCTAAAGTTACACCATTTTAAGAGTAAAATAGTAGGTACTTAATTTCCATCAAGACAGAATCGATCCAGAAAAGATCTCAATAATAAAATTCGAAGACGTTACAATTCCTACATTTACACAGAGCGAGGAAATCAAAGTTTTATTAGATGCCGCGAGGAATGGGACTCGCCAGTGAGTTACGAGCCTAACCCGATTGCTTCACCGCCAAATTGTGATAGGTCACGTCCTTACAAAGTCTTGGTACTAGGACTTGAGGAGTATTGAATAGATGACTTGATTTTTGATGCCGTTCAGCTTACATAATTAGCCTGTAATGTTCCCACTCTGTTGGGACACAGCCCTCCTCTTTCTGTGAGAGCAAGTGGGCCGTAATCCATCACGCGGGCCCAGTGCGGGTTGGTGGATGTCACATGTCTTCGAATTTTTAGTTTTCAGAGCAGTGGTGATCAAATAATTTACGCAAAGTAAAGCGCCTGTCTGGGTTCGAACCCACGACCTACTTACTCGTAAGTCGAGGCCGTTAACACTGGGCCACCACTGCTGTTCAGCTTGAAGGCGGATATTACACCAATATTAGATACCGCCTCGAGAATGCACCACAGAATCACCTTGACAATTTTTTGTTAATAGATAAGCAGGAAAATGGTACTGCCCGTCATTATGAAGTCCTAATGTCGAACTTAGGAGCCTTTTAAGACACAACACTGCGTGTTGTCAAAGGCCTACATAGCTAGAGCCTATGGCTTTGAGCAATACAACTTTTTGGGTAACAAGAGTTGATTAAATAGTAAATGAACTATTCTAAAGTTCCTTTATGAAAACATCCCCACAGTAATTTATTTGCTCACACACAACCCAAGCTCAAACAAACGTTTGAAACCAAAACCAATACACACAACACAATAGCAGCAAGGAAATGATTTGACTTAACCCCACCGCAACGAATGCATACGTCTTTGTCTGTACCAGGAAAACATAATTTAGCAGGGGGCGTATGCCAACCAATGTTTAAGCTCAGTTTCCTATGCAAATCGAGTTCGTCACGGCATTCGGCCACGAACTCGAGGTGCTATAAACAATTGAATCTTCTTATCCAATAGAAAGAGCTCTCACGTGTAATCGAAGAAAACAAAAAGTAGTTTTCAATGTTATTTGGTAGAACCAAGTGAAGTGGAATAGTTGGTGTGTGTCATTTAATAAGACTGTGTCAATTTGCAAGCTTTTAAGCGGAATTTTGACAGTGTCAGGTGGAGTAGGTAACTGAGCTTACATATGAAACCGAAAAGTTAAAGTGGGGTTGCTATCAAATATTTGGCAGTGGTGACACGACACTCCTCATGTGGCTTCGTTCTTTGATGTGGCTTTATATTTTCGCCATAAATATCAGGTTTGTTTATAGTGTTAACAGTTATACAGATTAAAATATCTCAATCCACTCCCACATTTAATAAATAGTGGCTTATTGCTATTTTAGTTCAGAGACATTTATAAAATATGCTTATTAATAAGTGAGTATATTATATTAATAGCCCACGAACATCTAATTTTCTTACGTTTTACACAAACGATTTTTTAATTTCCCTTAACTTTAACAAAATCAAAATATTTTATTTCATGTAAAGCTAGGTATCATGTACATGATGCCCATGAACATGGGCACTTATTAAACGTCAGAAGCTGGGTGCACAGTTCCAATTGGTCGTTTCCTGTGGAGAAGAGCCGGCAAAAAACCCCACGGTTACTCTTTTAAAAATTATTGGCTTTTACAATGTTTTAAAATTACAGTGTTAATAGGTATGAGAGGACAGTGTAGGCCCGTCAACAAGTATCAGGTACTTAACAAAATAGAAAAAAAAAGGCCTATAAATCTAGTGATTTGTAGACCATTTTCTATTTTGTTGAGTACAACGTTCTCACATTTACAAAATAAAAAAATGGATATAAAATATTATTAAAATAATTAAAATTAAACCAAATGACATGATTGCTATTACAACCGTAATGCTAGATTTTAACAAGTTCTCAAATTCAAATTCTCAATTCAAAAGCAGGTGCAAGAGATTTTATTGAATTTCATAAGTCAATTTTATTTATTTTATCGTACTGTGATATGATAATACACCAAGGACTCTACATCATTTACAATACATCTCACAAAACAAGGCACTTCTATGTCTTCAGAAGAAAAAACCGGCCAAGTGCGTGTCGGACCACGCACAATGAAGGGTTCCGTAGTTAGTATGAATTTATCCCAAAAACAAACTTAACATTGTAGTTGAAAAACATGCTCTCCCATACATCGATATACGTTACGGTCAATTCTTCAACTGCAAATTTAAGTTGGTGGACTATTACTCGTTAACTAGTAAACCCTACTTAACTGTGATAGTTTTCCTTTTAATTTCGTTATATACTACTGCCATGAATTTTTTCACATATCTAAAACCAACCATTTAGCTGGCGGGGGGGGGGGGGGGGGGCATAATATTACGCAAACGGATTTCGGAATTGAACAATGGCTTTCACAGACCCACAATATTTTTAAACGGCCTATCCAACGATACCCCCCCACACCATGTATTAGATGAGAAAAAAAATCATCCCCGTTTTACGTGCAAGGGAACTTAAAATAAAACCCTAAAAAAAATGTTTTTCATGGTTTTATTTTACGACTTTTTCGGTGTGATGAATATGTACACCCTTGCCAAATTACAGCTTTCTAGGACTAAGCGTCTCCGAGCTAAGCCGGGGACAGACGGGCGGACGGACAGACAGTCAGACGGACATGGCGAAACTATAAGGGTTCCTTGTTTACAACGGAACCCTAAAAAAAGTGTGCGTGGGGTATTCATAAAATGCGTTATAAGAGGGACAGGGAAGTTGTTAAGTAGTACTTAAGTGAAGTCACAAAGATTTGTACAACAATACAGTGAATTGAACCATTAGGCCCGGCGCCCACTAGCTGCACGGCATGGCAAGGTATTTTTAGGCGACGAATAAAAATATAACTTAACAGTATGGAAATAAAGTTGAAATTTCAATGTCAAGTGCACCGCGGTACTGTTTTTGTACTTACGATTGTTAACATTGAAATTTCAACTTTTTTTCCATATGGTTAAGTTATATTTTTATTCGTCGCCTAAAAATACCTTGCCATGCCGTGCCGCCAGTGGGCGCCGGGCCTTACGAACCGAGTGGGGCACTTAGTTCGTCTGATTATTACATATTAACCTTCAGGGTAAAGAAATGACATGATGTCTCTTCACTGTTGCTGTGGCCGTTTTTTGAAGAATCTTACCTAAACTTCGTGATGTAGTAAGTGACACTTAACTATTTTATAACCAACCAAAAAAACCGGCCTAGTGCGTGTTGGACCACGCAAAATGAAGGGTTCTGTAGTTAGGATGAATTTATTCGAAGAACAAACTTAACATTTTAGTCTAAAAACATGTGTCAAAGTCAAACACACAATGTATGGGAACATTCCAACTGCAAATGTCAGTTTGTACGCACAATATTGGGAGATTTACCATGGTATTTTAAGACCATAGACATAGAGGTATAGGTTTTCCTGGTAGGTAAATAATTATTTCTGTATTTTTTTCAAAGGAGACAAGGGGATTCATCTATTTTCTAAAATAACTTAAAATCCTATCTATTTTGAAATTATAAAAAAAAAAACGTGATATCCTCGCAGTAAGACCTTTCATTTTGTAAGTCACATGGTACAGTCAACCAAACTTTTTTTTTAATCTTCCCGTTTTGTCTCCCATATCAAAATTCATTTATTTACGTAACACGTCCGTGTTTGAGTTACAGAAGTTCACATGTAGGTACAACTTAATCGGTCCTGTAGATTCCGTTTTTTCATTCGGTTTTACAATGCGATTTTTTAACCCTAAAAAGTAGATTTGAAACATGTCTGACGAATAAAACTTTGTTTATCTTCATTAATCCATACATTAAAGTCGTGATTGCTTCATTACGGCTTGTTTTAGTAGAAACATGAATTGTGCGCTCCTTCATTAGCATTACTACCTATTTATGAGCCCAGATACTGACACATACAAAGTAAGTACCCAATGAAGGGTCAAACTCTTTGCTAATCCATTCAGATCTGAACCAAACACTATGCTACTAATTAAATATAAAAGCGGAATATCTAATACGACTGTAAAAAAATAATTTAAACTTATTAAAATAAATTATTATTAATTAAAAAGTTAATAATAATTCCACCCTCCTAAAGAAAGAAAATTAATTAATAAATTAATTTTAATAAATAATTGATTAATAATATATATGTTTAAAATACAAAATAAAAAACCGGCCAAGTGCGAGTCGGACTCACACACGAAGGGTTCCGTACCATTATCTATAAAAACGGCAACAATCACGTTTGTTGTATGGGAGCCTCCCTGAAATATTTATTTTATTTTAATTTAATTATTCGTTTTTAAAGTGAATATAACTACGTATTCTGTGAATATTTCAAGCGTCTACCGGTTGCCGTTATCAATATCGAGCAAAAAAATCCCGTTTGTTGTATGGGAGCCCCCTTAAATATTTATTTTATTCTATTTTTTTAGTATTTGTTGTTATAGCGGCAACAGAAATACATCATCTGTGAAAATTTCAACTGTCTAACTATCACGGTTCATGAGATACCTACAGCCGGACAGACGGACAGACAGACAGACGGCGGAGCGTTAGTAATAGGGTTTCCGTTTTACCCTTTGGGTACGGAACCCTAAAAACATAAAATTCTAATTATAAATGAATATATAAACGTAACAAAAGGTTTCTCTAATTATAATAGATGAGTTACTTAACCAAAAAATATATGTTTTTTGTAAACCGAAACTGACAGCTGCTTGTGACTTTAAGCACCATTAAGTGAAAAGTGAATGAGCGGCACTTAGTTCGTCAGACTACACGATATCAGCTATCTGGCAAACAATTTGAGAGCTTGTCAGCGTGACGCGGCTGTCTAAAGGTTAGGGCTGCTCACAACCTGGTTTTAGTTTGGAATAAGAATAGCAATGGAGATGGCTATACTTGGAGTTTCCCTACGTGATCAAATCAGAAATGAAGCCCGAAGAATTGCCAAACTTAAGTGGCAATGCGCAGGGCACATTGCTCGCAGAACAGATGGCCGAAGGGGCCGAAAGGTTCTGGAGTGGCGACCGCGTACCGGAAGACGTAGCGTTGGAAGACCTCCTACAAGGTGGACCGACGACCTTGATGAAGGCCGCAGAAATCCGCTGGATGCGGGACGCACAGAAACGGTCGAAGTGGCGGTGCTTGACGGAGGCCTATGTCCAGCAGTGGACGTCTTTCGGCTGAAATTATGATGATGATGATTATGATGAAGAATGCCAAACAGTTGCTGAATTTTAAATGAATAAAACTGAAAGAATATAAATGAAGTGCACAAATTACCTTATTGCTTTAATTGCTTAAGGACTGAATTTTCCGAATACCGAATTGACCGAATTATTTATAATTTTTAATAGGTATATGTATATCTTTAAGTATATAATATTAATTCCTCAATTCTCGCTATTGCACCTACCACTGTTTGTCTCTGCATCATCCAAAGGTTGACTGGTAGAAAATGCCTATGGCATTAAGTCCGCCTCTGTACATTTATGTGCTTAAAGTATCAAATAAATTTTCAGCCGGCAATTATATAAAAAAGTTATCAGAAAATTTTATTTGAGAGATAAAATTGCCAGTTTGGCAGTTTTTCTATAGAAAATATGTCATACCGCTGATTTTATTACTGTTAATAAACATAAACGTTTTGAAAAAATATTTTATTGTAGATAGGTAAGGACTAGAACTTGTTTAAAAAGAAAAACTTAAGTTCGAGTTCTTCAGTAAAATACTTGTCGAAGTAGCAAATATGCACGAAGTTCAATTCATTATGAACTGCTAAAGTGAGGTTCAACTTATCAACAAGTTAGTTCAGGCTTTGTCTCATATAACATACATGCAAAACTAGAAATTGATAGTAATGAAGTTAAATTAGCTTCACAGCGGTTGTATTAAGTGACGCCTTTATAGGCACGTGTCGCTAGAACTCTCGTAGAATTCGAATAATAATAAAATTCGAATACTAAATAATGTAATTCGAATAATGATAAATATTAATACTCGGTTTCAGAAAGTGTTATCAAGTAAGCATGCAAGTAAGTAAGACAGCATTCTCGCAAGCAGGCCTCTTTCTCAATTTTATTTTTTATCTTTCTAATGCGTTTGACAACCCTAGCCGGCCGATCGAATGGCTAGTCAACGGCAGAGAATTGAGATGATTTTATTTCGGACGCCTCTGTGAATTTATTGTTAGATTTACAAGAAATTAGCATATTTTTAACCGCCTCTGTGGTCTAGTGGTAAGGCCTCACTCAGAGGGCCCGGGTTCGAATCCCATCGGGGGCAAAATTTTCTGCTCGGTTTGGTTGGTGGTAGGGCTCGTTCTAAGTCCGCCTGGCTAGCTACCACCATCTTATCTAAGGCTGTCAATAATGTTAACAGCATTGTTGTGTTTCGGCAGTTAGAAGTAAGATAAGTGAGGTGAGGTGAAGGCAGAGAGATTACCTGTTGAAGAAAAAAATATACTTGGCTTGTCGTAACATACGATTGTCTATTATGAACTTGAAATCTAATTCCTCTCTGAAAATAAGACTGTCACATAAAACTTAATTGTAACATACATATACGTAACTTTGCCTTTATAAAATCGTGTCTATTACCCAATTTTAATACTAATTGAAAAATCATTTTAAAAACTAAAAATAATTTTAACTCAAATCATCGCCATCAGTTCGACAGAATGA
This sequence comes from Tiliacea citrago, assembly GCA_963921375.1. NCBI lineage: Eukaryota > Metazoa > Arthropoda > Insecta > Lepidoptera > Noctuidae > Tiliacea > Tiliacea citrago. Next base: position 19,679,951 of record OY992797.1, on the reverse strand, counting down.
CTTCAATAAACACAAACCCACCTCACTCACTATCTTGAAACTATCCATCTAAACAAGGCGTTTGGACATAATATTCAATCAGTTCGCATAATGTTAGCACCAATTATTCGAATGCAGATTCGCCTCTATATTATAGAGATGCCGTAACCACGAGACTACTGAAGCAGGAACCAAGAAGTTTGCCTTCTGAATTGAATCTTCAATTAAACGCTGGCTGTTCCATTCGAACGGCACGACTTGCTCCAATCGCCCGTTGGCCAGAAACTACGAATCATTATGAGAAACCAATATAGTTTTTTTTTTACGTCAAACTTTGAAATCGATTCCTTTGCCTTTCGAGAGCTAACTTCCTTCTCTATGATATCTATTAATTGGTTTCGATTTTATGATTTGGATTTGTTGAAAATGTAGTGAGATGTTTTAAAAGGAGCAGCGTGAATTTTTTCGTGTTTGGATTTATATATATATGGCGGAAAAGCATCGAGTTCCTTGCTTCCGTACCTTGAAATGTTATTTTCTCTATATTTTGTGACTATCTTTCCCTCACGGGGCAAAGTAGTGTAGGAATAATCTTAAGTAATCTCATCTCTCGTATTGATTTTCTTCCACCTCAAACCCCACGTATAAGCAAAAATGTATCCACCTACATTCCAAATATACAGAATGTTCATCATTGTCCGTTTTTAGGGATTCGCCGGACAAAAGGAAGACTTGCCCCGGTTCTGATTACCATCTGTTGTAATAAGTGTATGAATGGGTTCAGTCCAAATCTTAATTAGGTTCCAACCTGTATCTTTCACGGATGAAACTTGCAGGAGCGTTATCTCTTGGTTTATAACCCTCAGCAGATTGGTTTTTTTACTTACGATATTGGAGGCAAAACGTCCCCCGTTAACTGCGAGTTATTTTTGGATACCTACTGATTTTATACCAAATGTTTAGAAATTGCGAATTCTGCGGGGCAATTGTGTAATACACATAAAAAGACAATTGATCGCAAATTTCATTTTGACATTTTACCCACGTTAATTGCGTTATTTAAGTTGTTGAGCAGACAAATTTTTCAAACCTATGAAGCAATGGATTAGTAATATCCTTCAAAATTCTCGAAATTGAAAGTTTGTTACGTAATGGATGAGATGATCAAATACAATGTGATGAAGAAAAATAAATTTCGTAGGTTCAATCTTTTACAGTTTGTATAGACACGTAAGCTCTCTAATATTCATATTTACATATAAAATGCGATATAAACACATAATATATTGATGAGATACTACTTTTACTACTCCCAGTACATTTACGAGGGTAACAGACTAGCCGTGCGGGTAAAAAAAAACGTATGCAATGACTGACTGCCTGTGCGCTGAAGTAGAAGGCGCAATAAACCGAGAAAAATCGTAGTTACGTAGCCTTATAAAAATAAAACGGCTATGCTTCAAAAAGTTACCATCGAAGCAGATGGACGGTAGATCCAACTGCAATAATTGATCAGCAAATCGAAGTAAACAGGCACCTGGCCGACACTCATGATTGCCTTCAATATTGCAACGTTCCTAGCACGAAACGTATTACCCGTCCATGTTACGTAATTTGATAACCCGATGCGAACCACTCTGGCGGCACGACAATCCCATTTGGTCGGATAATACGGCATTCATAATAAGCGTGCTGGCGTATGGACGAAGCAAACAAGGCTTGACTGCACACGCCATTAAGATATTCAAAGCCGATATGGAACGACCATTGACTTGACATGTACTTTTTAATTATATTTCACGTTTTATTGCAGTAGTGGTGTCCGTTTTATTTATGTATAACATCGGATCTGCGGGGGCTGTAAAAATTATAATATTTATTACTTCGTTTATTTTTACTGCTCCTCCTAAAAACCTTCGGGCTATTTTCTTGGTTATCTTTTATGTTTATCTATTCATACACTTTTAGTCGTATAAAAATTAGAGGGTGAAAATATCTTGTAACAACTTTTTTTTACTCTACCAAGAATTCTAATATAGTTTTGAGGTTGAACGAATTTATGCTTATCAAAGCGTCAAGTAACTTCGTTGAAATAATTTCATTTTCCATTTATTTCTGTGGCTCCGGGAAAACCATAGTCATCAATTGTTCTTTCCCTCAATTCTGCCAAACAATTAGGGTTACAAACCAGTTTTTAAGTCATCGCCGTCAATCAAGACGGTTATATCCTCCCTCCACTTGCGGCGGATGAGCGTACACCTGTACCGAATTAATTGCCCCGCCGAGTCCAGCTAATTATAAATGGGAGTGATATATTATATGCTTAACAAATTCGGTAATTTCGACTCTGTGGACCGTTTAGTTTGAGAGTTGAGTTGACAACTGTACAGGCACAATTTGAATTCGGAAAATACCGTTTATGTCAAAAGAAAAAAAGAATGGCGTTTGATTCTCAAATTGAATTTGAAAAAGGCCGTTTATTTAATGTAAAGAAGATGGGGGATTTATTTGGCACAGATAGAAAATAAAAGAAGTTCAAGTAGGAACGAGGTTGTGGTGTTAAAATAGGGCAATACTAAGTTTAAAGCTGTTTGTGGTCTAGAGTCTTGACTCAACAGATGCGGCTATTCATGGACTCGGCAAACTGGCATCACTGATTTGTAGGTATTGAAATGCTACTAGCATTTCAATACCTACAAATCAGTGATGCCAGTTTGCCGATTTCCGAAGACAAAAATAAAACTAGCTTTTGCAAAAAGAGATGAAAATGATATGATAACAAAAACATGATATCTTTTCTATTGACAAAGCTCAGATTTCAAATAGATGGTTTATTAGATTAGGTTTTAGAAAATTTCGGAGAAATCTGTCTTCAAAGAACAGAAATATTTTATTTTCTATGATGTTGAATGCCTATCAGAAATAACTTGACAACATATTTATTGGAAAAAGTTATGAACAAATCGACTTGCCTGATGCAAGTATTAAACGATCCTTCGTTTCATGCCAGTGTTATTAGACTTGTGTTGTTTTAATTTTTACTAAAATATTTAAAAGGGGCTCAAGTTAACTTTGCGTAACCAATTTGTAATTTTACGGTTTCATTTTGCTTTTGACTTGTATTTTTGAAGATTTTTCGCGGATGTAGTAAGTCTTCGATGTTGGGAACAATACCGATATTGTGTTGCATGTATCTAAAAATAGTACCTATTTATGTAGGTAGCAGAGTGTTTATGGGAATTTGATGTGGGTATGATACGGTAGGAAAGCCATTTAATTATAGGTATCATATTAAGAGGAGGCTCCCTGTCTATATGTTAATTTGCATGAATATTCTGAAACAGTCACACATACAAGCAAAATGAAACTTAAGTATATGTTTTATTGGATCTTTTTCTTTCCATGTTGTAAACAGTTACGTAATTCTAATATTTTCTCTAGATACATTTTTTATTCGAAAATTATGTCTTTTTTAAGGATAATTATAAAAAAACAAACAAGATTGTTTGGCTTTTATGTCTAAAATAAATATTCACAGCAAGAAAATAATAGTTTATTCTCCAGACACCAGATATTTTTTCTCTAGATCAATTATTACTTTAGTTATAAAAGAAATAAGAATTGAGACTTACGCTATTTAGTTTGTTGCTCGAACACGATCAAAGAGCGCACGCCATATTCAACTTTATTACTGATGTGTTAGCGTTTAGCTCATAACGGAGTGGCGGTGAGCAAGGGGCGGGGTTTGCCTGGAAATTTGTTTTAGACTGCCTGGTCTTAAGAAACTAGGTGTGTGAGCGATATTATGCCGACTTGACGGTTTACGCAGAAACAGTACCTACTGTTTTTTTTTTTTGTTTTGTACCAAAATGCTAAAAAAGGAACCCTTATAGTGCGACTTTGCCTGTCTGTCTGATTTTATTAATGAATGTTTTAATTTACTAAATGCTTAAACAACTATTGTAGTGGTAAGCGTCACAATTTCTTCATATTTAATTATACAATTACCACTTAGAATAATCATAACATTCATTAACTTTAATCGACGTCTATGAGTGAGTGTGAGCCATTAACATTTTGACCTCTCTGCCTACATTGTAAATGACCAGGGGCATACATATGCCCTACCTACTAACCGCTACTAATTTACAAGCCTACTAATTTAAAAGTCTACTAATTTACCATTTTTGCCAGTTTTTGATAGAATTGCCATACAAAATCTGTTAAAACGTCACAACACGACGGCGAGACCATTGCATCTTTTGTAAAGTCGGAGACTTATGGCCGTTTTCACCATCGTTCCTTAAATTTAGGGAGGCACCTAAGAAATTCTAAGTGTTAGTTTCGTTTTCACCATTACATAACGGACACCTATTGTCCTAAGGGATCCCTTAATTATAGAGGCCCGATACTTGGCATCTTAGCGCTAAGTGACAGTTGATTAGTTGTTGAATGAGAGTATTTGAGACGAAATGGAAGATTTTATTGACAGTTTTAGAAGCTATCGAAACTGTGGATTTAGTGACGAATCAAAGTATTTTTATGTTTTTAAGATTTGCAGGAATAAGTCAGCACCTCCGATTAATCAGTTGTTCATGAAATCATGTTTATTCTATGTTTTCTTTGTATTTTGTCGCACTATTTTACATTAATCTACGTGATTTATCGATGGAATACAAAATCGGTAATTTAATCGATAAAATACAATTTTCGGACTCCCTGATTTAAAAAAACTGTCACTTAGGTAAGTGGCTCTTACGTAGGACCCCTTTAATCCTTTAATCTGGTGAAAACAAACTTAGGTAAGGGGCTGATTTAAGGAGTCTCTTAGGATAAGAGACCCTTAGTAAGGAGGGGTTTGAGGGAACGATGGTGAAAACGGCCATTAGCCCCTGCTGCGATATGTACAGTACTACGATTCACTGACTACTACTACTACAAAACAGTGTTGCCAACAAAATAAAAATAAGAATATGTATTTAACATGAATGTTGAGAGTGCCCCAGGGGAGATGAAGACTTAATTTTAGACGTAAGTGCGTCGTAAACCTATTACTTACATCCCACTAGCTTTAAGAGCTAATTCATTAATACTTGGCGCTTCAGAATATAATATAATGCTCTTTATTATGTACACCATAAATATTACAGATAGAAATATGTAGAAATTTTACATACGGTGGGGATCTTATCGCTAAAAGCGATCTTTTAAAGACAACTTTTGGATGGATTAGGAGGAAGGAGAGACAATCAATCTGCCTAGCCTTTTCCCAACTATGTTGGGGTCGGTTTCCAGTCTAACCAGATGCAGCTGAAGCCCAGTATTTTACATGGAGCGACTACCTAACTGACCTCCACAATCCAGTAACTGGGTAATACGATACCCATTGGTAAGAATATTAGTTAATATTACATATATAAAATAAACACATTAAACTTATCTATATAATTATATTCAATAATTATCATGAAATAAGTGCAGAGAACAAAAAAAAATATGTTTAAGGAGAGAGATGTGAGTGTGTTTTTACCATATTTAGCTTTCGTTTAGTCTTGAGGCTAAAAATAACTGAAGCCATTTATGAATAGGCGAGTAAAGGTAATAAGGTTTTTTTTTTAATATTTTATCATGTTTAGAAGCCATCCCCATGTAATTTCCCATCAGCAAAAATGACGAACTTAGGGATTTTCAAAAACCTCAGTGTACTAAGAACTCTTGCGCACAATTTCAAGGTTCTAGACCCAGGGTTGAGGATGTGCGCTGCCTGACTGTGAATTTAAGATGTTTATTATGTAGATTGGTCATCTTCATCATCATCATTTTCAGTCGAAAGACTTCCACTGCTGGAGATAGGCCTCCCCAAAGGGGGAGTTGCTATAGTCGCCACGCTTGGCAGGCGGGTCAGCGATCGCAGTATGGTGTTAAAATGCATAGAGAACGCTGCTGTCTTTAATATTTCCACATTCCTACAAAACGTGATGATTATGGATTGTCTCGTGATATTTACAAAAAAACATTATTTTTTTTACTCGAAGTGGTAGGGAGGGGGGGAATAGATGTTACAAACTGTTAAGATAAAAATATGACCAAACCTTCATAGGCTAGAATTAGTCAAATTAAAACCAACCGAGCCATGCCTATTATAATACTTGGCATTACCTAAATATCTTTATCCCGTTAATGTCGCTAAGAAATAGTGAGCCTATTTCTCCACCTCCAAATCAACCAATAAATTCTCTATAATACTCGTAAAATTCCTAACTTAACTAAAAATTTTCACTTTCCCGAAGCATTTCCGGCTTTTTACCATCGGTATTCTTTGTTAATTTAATATACATCCTAATAATAATGAGAGACAATGAAAACGAAACGAGGCTTTTAATATTCAATCGGATTTTCCGAGAGAAAAAAGCCCGGTTCTCTACCGTACCCTATTTGTCTTTTTACCCCGTATCTGTTTTTGTAAAGCTGCTTTCGGGAAAGCCGTGACCAAAAAATCTCGGGAAATATCTGGAAGGATCCCTCTTTTTGTTAATAATTAATATAAACAATATTGTTATAAATCGAATTAGAGCTTGATGGATATATGGTTTCGTTTGTGGAAGTAATTGGCTCTACTTTTGTTTATGATATGTCGTTGTGGTAATGTTAAAGATTTTTCTCACTTTAAATACAACGAAAACATCGTTCGATAAATAATTAAATCAGAAATTGCCAACACTGTTTAAAAACACACACTTTGTAAAAAAAACAACCTTTGTCCTGCAGTAGAATAATTTCAAGCTGGTATAATAAAAAATATAAAACTTGAAATTAAAACCACTTTAAAATACACCAACAAGTTCTAATGAGTAAAGATTTAACCTCCAAAAGTTTCGACGGCTTACTTTTATAATTCTCTTTAAGTAGGCACTTCCACCGCCCGGTACTTCCGCGTCCATACAAATGCGTCTAAAATTTTATTATGAGATAAATTACTTAGTTTATGGGCGTTTAGTATTCTATTCGCCTTGAATATATATATAATTGAAATAAAACATTATAAATGACTTAATATTTTTATATTTTTGTGAAGATAAGGTAGTGAATGGGAAATAAATAAACATAGACTGAGTTTAACATAAAAAATAATAAGCACATGGACCTAACACTAATAAACTAAGAACAGCTCGTGATAAAATTGATTTATTTTAACGTGGTATGTTTCTTATACTTGTAAGATATAAGTAAATCCTTCTGCGAAGCAGTTATGCTAGCGAAGGAGGAGGCGGAACGCGTGAGGGTGAGACAAGGTTCGCGCCCTCGCGCCCTTAGTCGCCGCAGGAGACGCCCCGGGCGTCGGGAGTCGCAAGCCGATTTCCGGCCACCGTAGGCGCGGGCCTGCGGACGGTGAGCGATGGGTAGCTCGCCGTCCGATAAGGACCAGGCCCGGGTCGACGGCGCGTTGTGTTCCACGCGCGCCTCAAAGAGATGTCAGCACAAACTGACGGGATCTGTTAGGACCAATGCCTGCCGGGGTTGCGAGTTTGTCCAAAAGGGATATCGTGGCCCTGGCACACAGGCAACGGAAGGAACACGGGTGGGTTTTAGTCAGTAAAAGTCTGACACGCCCTCCCGCTCCGCCCAGAGCGGGAGAAGTTATTTGATAGTTTCCCACCCAAAAACAAAAAAAATAAAGACTTGTAAGAAATGGATACGAATTCAATAATTACTTATTCATCAAATCTGTGTTTGTTAATACACGTGCGTACGAAGTCGTAATGGTCTTGTACAGTTACGACGTATAATTAATATTTGACATTATAATAAATTCTTACTTTGCTTCTTTCGTATTCCCAGACGTCGATAATGCTAATGAACTAATGGCTCACTAGCTAAAATTAGCCAGTATTATTAGAATCAGCCAATAAGATTGCTCAAATAATTATGATCTTGATTATAAAATACTCAGCCCACGCCTGCTAATATATTCAGGTTACTTTTTACGGTTAGGCATCTTAAGGAAATTGTTTTTAACGTAATTCGACAAATCTTTGCTGTACCTTTTAGCAATTACGGTTCCTGCTTCTCATTTAATGTTGCTGTTTTATTAAAAGTTAATGCATGACAAATAAGCAAGCAGACTAAGTACCAGTTGATCACCGCCAACTATGGATTATGGCATCTGCAATAGCAAAGGTATCTCTGGTGCGATACCATCCCAGTACTGCTGGTAATCTTCACGTATTGAAAAAATTGTACATGCACTAATCCAACTGATCCTATTTCTTACCGTGGGTTTCGTAAAAGGCGACTAAGGGACTTACTAGAGAATGTTCAGCAGCATTCTCTATGCATTTTAACCCCATACTGCGATCGCCAACCCGCCTGCCAAGCGTGGCGATTAGGGAAACCCCGCCTTCCCCCTTTGAGGGAGGTCTATGTCCAGCAGTAGACGTCTTTCGGGTGAAATGATGAATCCAACTGATCACTTAAGTAAAGCATCGTTCCCCTATTTCCCTTATTCTCTCAACTTGTCAACAAGAGATATTTCATCTCGGACACATTAAACGCCCTTCTTTCTTTCCCCGGCCGTGGTAACAATCCGTGATTGTTTCTTTTCTTTCTCGACAAAAGAAAATCTTTGTTTGTCAACTGTGAGGTACTTTGAAAGTGTTTATTTTCTTTGTCCGACTGCAAGTGACCTGACTTATGGTGGTTTTGGCTTCCTGGTGTGGAGGGTACCTGCTCGAGTTTTATGTTAGTTAGACGGCGTTTTGTACCCTAGTTTGATTGAAATTTCTTTTTTTTTAACATAAACTGAACATATAAATGACATTCAGATCTTATTCTAAAAGCATTCATCATTATGATTGGGTATTTTGTGCAGACTATGGCGCCTATATAAAACATTCACTTAATAGCATAATGCTGCATATTGCTGAGTGATAGCCGTTTTGCGTGGATGTGACGCATGTTTCCCTCAACCTTTTCTTATTTTTGTGTTTATGTTCTTTTTTGCGTCATGTTTACCGCAAATAAACGTATTTTCTTTCTTTCTATTCTTTTTTACTTATACATATTTTATAATTGCATCCTAGTGATAACGGAATAATCAATCAATCTGCCTAGCCTTTTCCCAACTATGTTGGGGTCGGCTTCCAGTCTAACCGGATTCAGCTGAATACCAGTATTTTACATGGAACGACTGCCAGATCTGACCTCCACAACCCAGTAACTGGTAAGAATGGTTGTCAGACTTTCGAACTTCTGACGAGCCGTAACGACTGTCAAAGATTCATGAATTACAGCCGGTACCAACGGCTTAACTTGGATTCCCAAGCACGGAGGAGTCTCGGTATGTAAAGATGGTCAAGCAGGCAAGCGTAGCTAGACCTGATGGATCGACCCGGTCTTGGCGGAATACATAAACATGAAAATTGCTTATGTAATGGTGAAGAAAGTTTTGCCAGTCTACCAGATAAGTAGTTGAGCTGTAAGACTCGTCATTTGTAAAAGTTCTTTTAATTTACTCGTTTTGCAAATTACCACGTTATTCTGATCAAGAATGAAGAAACACCAGGCTTGAGACTGACTATTTTCTAACAGACAATTCCACCATAGGTCGATTTTCCATCAAACGTGGATTTAAAAGTAGCTAGCCGTGCTTGCGACCAGAGGGTCTACTTCGAAGATAAATCCGGAGCATCGGCCGAATGTCCGGAGCATCGGCCGTTTCCTGACTACGACTGACTATGGCTGACTACGGCTAAAGAAAAAAAAAACGACTGTCAACGAGATAGGTCAAAGTCAAAAATGTGACTTGAAGTCGGATAAGGTTCAAAGTCAAAAAAGGAAAATTTGGAAGTAAAGAAACGGCCGAACATTCGGTTGATACTTCGGATTATCGCTTCGAGTAGACCCCCAGTAGTCAAATGAAACAGTCATGATGTAGCAAGTAAGCATAACTTAGTCTTCACTTTAGACCTGTTCAACTTAAAGTTAATCTAAAGAAAGTGCAACAACATAGCCGGCCTTTGCTTATTTATAGAACGGCCGACGTTCGGTCAGACTGCAGAGGCAGACCGATACAAATAAGTAGTATCGTAGGTAGATCAACTGATTGTGGGATTTTTGTAGGAGTAAAGTCGAAAAGTTAGAATTGAGAAAAACAAATGAGAGATGAATTGATTCCAAGCGTTCCGCATTCTAACTTTAAGGGGCCGTGCACGAATGGGAAAAATAATTTAAACAAAATTATTTGTGATTTGAAATGTCGAATTCTTTGTTTTGCATGTGGCCGAAAGGGAATTTTCAAATAGATGGAAAATCACTAATATTCGCAACAAGTTTTCCGAAAAATGACGCGAGACTGACGTTTGATCATCTTTTTACAAGTTACTACTTTTGATTTTGAAAATTCAAAAATATAATCAACATTTTTATATGGTCTACTTCCATTCGGGGAAGCACTGTTTTCAACTTCCATGCTAAATATAGCAGAAAAATAATGTTGAAAAAACCTACATTTTTTTTAAACTCAGTCGTTAATGTATTTTTTCCTATTATTTAACACACCATATCAAGAAATTTAAAAATCACACACCGAGCTTCAGCTATCCGTGAGACAAAATCAAAATTTTATTTTTTGTTTATACAATACCTTCATTAAGTAAATCGAAGGCACAATATATATTTTCGGGAGCACAACAGTGATGAAACTATTAACAGGAGCTGTGACTGACACGAATGGTTTAGCACAACGAAAACTGTACTTCTGTAGTTACACGGACTTAATGTTATTATTTCAAGGTTTCTCACAATTAGATAAGAAATTGACGAAAAAGGTTTTTTTTTGCAAAATTACACAAAAAAATCACATTCAACACTAAAAAAAACATTCCAAATTCGAACATACAAAATCGAGCTCTTTGTGACGCGACGCAACAAAGCAGTTAATTGATACAGCGTAGCGTCGCGGACCGTCGCGGTATCGTGACCGCCGCCGCCCCGGCAGTGCTACGACGCTCGTCGCGTAGACCGCTCGCGCGTAGCCATCGCTACGCCGTAGCCGCGAGCGTAGTGACACAGTGTAGTGAAACGTGTACATACATGTAATTTTCTTTATTTTTTTTCAGTGTGTTGTGTTTGTGTTTTCGAATTGGAATGCGCACAGTGGTAGATTTTTTTTTCAGTGGGATCAGCTTTTGGAACGAAGGGATTTTGTTTGTAACAGTATGTCGAATTGAGTTGTATGTAGTTTGATTAATTAACACTTGCCTTTGATCGAAACGGCTTTATATTTTTCGCAGCGAGAATATAATATTAAATCTCATCAAAAATATTGATTTCATAAAAATCATTATTTCATAAACGTTACCGAGAAATTCTTTTACTATTCAATATTACATTTTAACTCATCTTTTCGCTCGATAAATTACAATGAAGCCGTCTAATACGTAGCTGTCAGATATGATTTGCAATCAATTACTTCGATTTGAAGCAAAAAAATATGATTGGATGTAGCGTGGCACCCGTCAATGTGAGATCTGAAATTGACAGATCTAGGTTTCGAAAATATAAATTGTTATTATGAATTATGTTTTCGTATTTCTTTTTGAATTTATTCAGATTTATCTGAAAATGGATAAGAGATTTTGCCATTCAGATTTTAATGTATATCTTTTCAAATTTAATCGAGGTATTTATGTTGTTTTTTTTTACTTGATTGGTAAAGTTGAAGGTGAGTGGTCTTTATTGTTGTATAATGTTATTTTGTCCCTCCATCAGTCATTTTAATTGCGAGTAATTTATTAACCTTTCTGTAATCAATGTCTGAATCTGATCTGAATGATCTTTTCAGTGTTTATTTTAATATTTCCATGTATTTTATGAAAACCATTTATTCAATTTCTTCTTTGCTTTATTTCTCTAAACAAACGTACAAATATCGTGGATGGCTAATGTTATTTACATATACTCTGTTGACTGTGGAAAAACAACATAGGACCTCGTTTGAATGCACCTAAACGAATTTCTCGTCATCCCCACCCATCCCCTTCACATCCATTCCATTCATAGCAGCTTTGAGCAGAACTGTGCTCAACGCCTATGATACATGGAAACCTTATGGAAACCAGAAATGTTTGTATTCATAGGTAACATAAAGGAAGCAAACATATTCTTACTGGTATCAAATGCAGAAGAAAGTCTATTAATTTGTATTATTTATTTATTTATGCACAATTTATGACTTCAGTATAGGCTGTTGTATAGTATGGTTCGTTATCATGGCTAATGCTGCGATAAGAGTTAGCATAACACCTTTAAAGGTATGTCCAGACAGTGCGACGCGAGCGCTTCAAATGTTTTTTTTAATACATAATTATGTCAGAAGCCTCAGCATTCGTGACATGCGTGGCTTAGGGACCATTCAAAACACATGGCACGCTAAAAAAAAAATAGTGTTTGCTCTAACAAAAATCTTGTTTAATGTGATCACGCATCTAGACTCCATACGAGCCTAACAAGATCTTGACTTCTGAAGCTAGGAGAACTTTGTTGAATTATCATAGTTCCGTCAACTAAGTAATTCATTAGTTTAATTACGGGTAGCTATTTAATTTAGCTCAAATGTTGGCCAGTTTAAGAATTATATAATGATAACAAGTTACTTGTTACCATCAACTTAAATTATTATTTGATATACAAAAGTGAAGAATCAAAATCGAACAAAGCATGTATGATGTAACAAAGACCGGTGATTGTTCTGTACGTGTCACATTGTCGATATAAATAAAATCAATTTGTTCTGGCAAATATGCTATCTTGTTTATAGTAAATAAATAAATAATGATTCCAAACATTTTAATGCCAACTGAGAGAAAATGTGTCTTAGTTAGCTCGATTTTTTTTCCTATCTGGACGCACCTTTAACTGTCATAGAGTAGGTTTACGCTTTATCCCGGAGAATAAAAATGTTTTCACTTTTTCAACTGTGTATACTCGTATTATAACTTCGACGCTTTGTTGTGGGCTAAGATGTAGTTTAACATTATCATCTCATAGATAAGCAACATATTAAGCGGCTTCTAAAAAGATTGCTTAAAAATACACAACACAAACAATGTAGAAAATATGTTTTCCTCATTTTGAACTAATGTTCTGAACCCAGATTTGGTACATTCGACATATCGGAATCCACGTTCCGTAAGTAGGTTTCGAACAACACAAGAAAATCCGACGACTGTCGATTTGTTAAACTGGATTAGATTTTTAGGCTGTGGTTGGCAAGACACACATTCACTGCTAAAACTGTGAATCGAAACTTTATTATTGAATTCTATATTTTTTTAATTCTAATATTATTTCTTACGTCTACGTTACGTTTACGTCTTAAACTAAATTAAAATAGGGCTTGTGGCTAATTAATAACAGCTGCACGGGTCGATCGATCAGGTTAAGCTACGCTTGCCGCGGTTGGTCCGTGGATAGGTGACTATTTTTACATACCAAGACCCCATGACTCGGAATGAACGTTAAGCCGTTAGTCCTGGCTGTCATATGTCGATCTTTAACAGTTGTTACGGGTCGTCAGAAGCCCGAAAGTCTGACGAGCAGTCTTACCAAGGGATATCGTGTTACCCAGTAACTGGGTTGTGGAGGTCAAATAGGCAGTCGCTCCATGTAAAATACTGGTATTCAGCTGCATCTGGTTAGACTAGAAGCCGACCCCAAGATAGTTGGGAAAAGGTTAGGTAGATGAAGTTTACGTCTTAAACGTAGTGGTCAAGATGTTAGCTACTTAGCGTGTGGTTTTGGGTTCGCTTCCCAGTACGAGAAAAGTGTTTGAATTAATGAGTGGAGATTCCAAATTATGCACATAGCCATCGATATTTACTGAATACCATTGCCAGCCTGGTTGGTGGCAATAGGCTCGTCCCCCAATTACATTTGACACAAACATAACTGGCAAAATATGGGTGTACTAGGGTACTCCTCTGCCTAACCCTTCGGAGGTTACAGGCGTAATGTTATGTTACCATTGCCAGCAAATTGTGAAAAAATACATTCATAAATTTTATTTCATCGTAATTCTAAAACCATCAAACATTTAAAAACCAAACCAATTGAGACTTGATATCAATTATTCGTTTAATGAGATCGCTATTATTTATAAGTGGAATCATACCATTTTATATAATTTTCTCAAATATATCTATAGAGCAATTATAATTTGACTAATGATAACAGATTTTTAATTGTAGACCTTTTACGTTTGATAAGTTTACAGCAATTAGTTAAGGGCCGAATACGCTTGAAAATTTAATTATTCCTTTAATTTTTTTGCTTCATTAGATCTTACGCTGGCACTCATAGACATCAATTGACGCTGATGGCCCATTATCTCACTATTTCTTAAAGATGGCCACCGTCTTGGCCGGCAGGGAAAATGAAAAATAGATTTACCTATGAATTTGTAATAATTTTGACTTACTTATGACTTAGTCACTAAGTCATGAATTTTGTCTGTGTGTTTGAGTTAGTGGCCAGAGCACCAAGACGGAGATCCGGCCCTTGATTTAACAGACCGATAGTGGTAGATACATTAACTATAATTGACTTATGTGAGTGAGCAGGTTACAGTTATTAACACAATTTCTGTTATAAAAGTTTTCAGTTGCATTCACAAATAGATCGATGTGTGGCGGCTTTGTAGGAAATACCCAATACCGTCGTTGGAATAGTGCCCAATATATGGTGAGAATTTCGATTCTACTTCATTGAATCATAATATTGAATGATACCATTTACCAATTTGTATAGTACAAATACAGTGGCTTTTGACGTCTCTTGTTATGTAAAATGTGCCAAAAATGTAGGATTTCATCAATATAAAATGTATAATAATTTCATACTCGTCTTTTTTTAGTATTTAGATGCGTTTAGTAATTAAAAAACCACATGACAATCAATGATCGCGCGGGGTGAGAGGCAGGGTAAGCAGGGTATTAATCCCAGGTGTTTAATGCGTTTAATTACAGTTACACAAATGAAATTACTTATACAAACTCTTTTAAAAAGCTATTTAATGTTGTTTTATTGTTACTCAAGATAGTCTCAACGGTTCATTATCCTTCCTTTAAAATTATATTAAACAGTGTAAAAATAAAATTCCAGTTTCCTGTACATGTTTTTGTTTCATATAGCAATCTAGAAAAATAATAAGCCCTTAAAACTGGTGACATTAATGAGAAATGGCTTAGTTTTCTAGGCCTATCTCCTTACTTTACAGTAATAAGAAAGTCGTTGTAATAGGCCCTTAGGCGTCTCAAAGAAGTCGTCGATTTAAAGTAATTTAAGTTACGTTAACATCACTCCACGAGAATTAAATCAAATATACTGCTTTTTGGCCCCAAATTTGAAATCGACCCTGCTACTCCTGAGTCTTTCTACATCCATGTTTACGCAGATCCTAACTAATATTATAAATGCAAAAGTAATTTTGTTTGTTCATTACGATTTCACGCTAAAACGGCTGAACGGATTGGATGAAATTTGACACATGGGTAGACCATGGCCTAGATTATAAGGACATATGGTACTATCTATTTTTATCCCAAAATTCCCAAGGGATCAAGACTTATGCGGGTGAAACCGTCTCAGTCTTGTCACCACGAGAGGTACATTATATATATTATATAAATAAAATAAAAATAGCCTTTATTTCCTCTGACCCTTTGTACACATACACAAATAATTATAAACTAATCAGCTACCAGGTCAGGCTGTCTTGCGACATAGACCTCCTCTATCTCCTTCCACTTATTCAGACCATACCAGAGCTACAGTACACTAGCATTTGCCCGCGGCCTCGCCTGCGTGGAGGTTGGAAATTATCCTACGGGAAGGTACAATCGGCATAGTGTCATGTTCGTGAACGGGCGCTATCAGTAGGGACTGATCATCTCTTAGCGGCTTATTTTAATTTAAAATAATTTTTGAATTGTTTCATTTTATTTTTTTATTACGGATGCTTCCGACGTTTAATCGTTCTCACATGTATAATTTCAACATGAATGATGTTACCAATATTTTGTAACCATATGTTAATTTAAAAGATTGTCCGTTTCTCCATAGAAGTTTCTTGCCCGTTCTTCTCCATAGGTACCTACTAAGCTTTGGGATGGCCAACTAGCTTCATCTTTATGACTGACCGACCCCTTGACAATTCAAAAGTGCCTGTAATTGGTTTATTTTAAATAAATGGTTTGAGTTTAAATCCGTACACCCGTTTTAACGTGAAAGCCTACAAAACAAACAACAAACTCATTTCTGCATTTATAACATCAGTTAGGATTTTAGATTTCATAGTAGATTCACCCTGACATATTTGAACCCAATTCCCACAATTGGCATATAATACGTAATAAAATCTCCCCTAACTGCTTACTCGAAGGAATATCGTGGAATTACATAAGGAATTTCCTTTAATCTTTCCTCAAACCATTCTACCAATAAAGACGTGCGATTTTTCGAAAGAAAATGAGCGAATGCTAGACGGTCGATACGCTACTGGCACGCGATGCTCTAGTAACTGTAAATCCTGAGAAACACTGGAATATGATGTTTTTACATTGATTTATTTTTATTTTACAACGAAACTGAAAATGGTCAGGTAGTGTGTGCGAGGTGTTGGTTGAGCGCCATTTTTGTGGTTTAAAGGAAGTTATGTTTGAATGTATTGCAGTATTTTTTTAAGAGAATGCAGGTCTCATTTTGCAGCTTTTCTATAGGTGAGGACCAGGTTCAATAAATCGGTGTTGTCGGGCTCTTTTGTGGTGAAAAAAATCAGATAATTGATAGAATGTATCTCACTTGTTTAAAATGAGAGCAGATAGGTTTTCACCTGCCTGCGACTTCGCTCACGTAAGAGGTTTTAATTTTTCGGTAGGATCCAATACAATCTCTCCCTCTGAGTTTGTTTCGGCCTTTCTTCTCAGAGTAGTCGGATACGAAACGCCGACCTCATCTAGTTTTTTTCAATATGATTGACGTGTAAAATTGTTTGTACAAACCTACTTACAGAAATAAATCATTTATCATTTATCAATCCTAACTAATATAATAAATGCGAAAGTACGTTTGTTTGTTACCTTTTCAAGCCTAAACCATTGAACCGATCATCCTGAAATTTTGCATATATGTTGCCAGGTGTACAGACACGGACATAGGGTACTTTTCATCCTGAAAAAAAGTACTGTTCCCGAGGAAAACAACAATAACGTTCTTATGATAATAGATGGTGCCACGTGTCTTTCGAATCATGATTGAATTATGCTATGGGATGTATTTAATAGCACTTTAAATTTCAAGAGGCAGAGTTTAACTCAAATGATTGTCAAATTCTAAATTACCGCGAGCAAAGCCGCGGGCTAGTATTGAATATTTCGGTATTCAAATACCTGGTTCTGTAATTTTGCCTTGATAATGTGTGAAATGTATATTCATTTCCATGAAAACTTTTATGTTTTCTTCCATTTAGAAGAAATTATTTATTTGTAAAATAAACACAGGGAATATGTTTTTTTAAGAAATCTCTTTGTAGTTTCACGTAATTGGGTAAATATGTACTCGTGTGTACTGAAACATATTTGCACAAAGATTTTATATCAAGTTGTCATCCAGTAACTCATATTAATTGGAACTTATATTTTATAAAAATGAGATGGAAATTATTTATATCAACTTAAATTGCTCAGTCCTTGAATCTAACTCGTATGACTTGCGTGGGAAAGTAGCAGACAGTTAAACTAACATTACTTTTTTTTTTACTAATCCCTCTATCAATAACAAATGCAAAAGTGTTAATGTATCTATGTTTATGTGCGTGGGAATAATATGTAGACTTGAGACTCCCATTTCTATCTTAAAATAAACTTTTATTCATGCCTAGCATTAATTGTCACTGGCAGACATAGTATAAAGAGTTCATCCGAGCAACCGCCATATTTATTTGTGCATTCAACCCCAATGTATTATTCCGATTTAAAAAAAAATACAGATCTTTGCAGTTACAGGCACACTAGACCTGTAATTTTTAGGATTCCGTTCTTAAAAAGTAAAAAACGGAACCCTTATAGGATCACTTCGTTGTCCGTCTGTCTGTCAGTCTGTCAAGACCCTTTTTCTCAAGAACGCGTGGAGGTATCAAGTTGAAATTAATATCAAATACGTAGGTCAACCGACCCTTGGAGCTCTAAAAAATCAAGCTTCTAAGTCAACGCAATAAAAATACGGCAGCATTTATATTTTGATACTCGCAAATAAATCAAAACCTATAGGTTACTTCCCGTTGACCTAGAATCATGAAATTTGGCAAGAAGCAAGGTCTCACAGCACAAGTAAAGGAAAAAGACCGAAAATCGTTAATTTGTAGTTTAAACACATTAAAAAAACTGGGGTTACATTTTCAGTTTGAAAATTGAACGTGGCGTATATCGATGTATGGAACAACATGTTTTTCATCTATAATGTTGAAGTGTGTTTTTGGGATAAATTCATCCCAACTACAGAATCCTTCATTGTGCGTAGTCCGACTCGCACTTGGCGCAAAGAATTTTCATTTTCTTTCAGAAGGGTTTCGTTTTGTTTCCAACCACGCAAAAACTTAGTCAAAGAAGAGCCTATAGTTTGCTCAATCTCAAAAGAGAAACTAAAACTCAATTATTTAATTTAGACATCAAAATGAATTTGAAGAAAGTTTGAAAGTATCGTGTTGACAAAAGTAAGAATTATTATTTTTTAACTTTTTTTTTGCGATAAATAAAGTATACTTACACTTTTGATGTGCGATGAATGTTGTTATTGAAAATTGTGATATGTTTCTTTATAATCAAAATTTTCTTCGCTGCACACAGACCATTTAAGAACAACCATAAGGTGGTTGGGTAAGATGTAAGTTTACAGAAAATAAAAACGAGCGAGCCTTACAGTAATCGCATATGATGTGTAACATCTGACATCTCACCTTGGTAGTAAGCAACTGAGCAGCGACAGAAATGACCCCATCTACTTACAATCTATATAGTACTTACTAATTCCATGAGTACACTAATTCCATGCTATTATAAAGTACTAACAAATTCCATGCTATTAAAAGTTACTTAGTACTTATTCCATGCTCAAGCTGTCACTTCCTGTTACACACTTCCGTCCCTTTTCACGAAATCACTTCCTCAGAAAGCGAGAGGAAGGATGTTACTCATAAAAAACACCACTCACCATCGGTCAATTTCGTTCTGCCCCAAGAACACTTGCCACTCCGACATGTCCTGCAGTGGCCTATTGATGTGCGACGAATGTTTCTATTGAATATTGTTATATATTTTTTTCGAAGAGAGAATCTTCACACATTTTTTTCCACATACGACATTCTACGTCACACAAACACGGTGTCACGTAACACGCCGTAGTTGAAAAGCAACACGCTCGCGTGTTCCTCGTTCCTGAACCGTTGCGTGCTGCCCCCAGTTATCACGCCTCGTGGCCCCCATCCCGATAACTTGAACCGTAATTTTTACGTTAAAATTACTTGAATTATATTATCATCAGTATTTGATGTTTGGTTTGATCGCTTGTACGTATAAATGTGGTAATTTGGATGTAATCATCGAGAATTAAGAGGGTTTGTTTACGTTGGTCTTTTAATTTTGTATTTATGTTTGACAGTTAGTAAAACTTATATTCTAGTTTTGATTTGTGTTAACTTAATTGCATCTCTTGACCAGGCTGCATTCACAAAAATGACGTGTCCTTAACTCTTTTGAATAATTTCGATTTAATTTTTTTTTGGTAACTGAGAATTTACATTTACGAAAAAGCGACAGATCAAAACGTGCTGCGTGTACAGTATAATAATGCTTTTAGGATGCTGTTGGGACTGCCATGGCGTTCTAGCGCTTCTGGAATGTTCGCGGAAACTCGCACAGATGGTTTCCATGCCATCATGCGAAAGAAAGCGGCCTCCTTGCTACAGCGCCTGCATGGTAGTGACAACAGCATTCTGAAAATGATCGCTGCCAGAACGGACTGTCCCTTTCAGGGACACTAGGTGGGGACAGTCATAGGTCTGATACAGAAGTAATTTTTAAAACTAACAATACTAACCTATATACCTAAGCACTATTGTTACTAACACCAAAATACTAACAAAATTATGGACCTTCTTAGTCTGAAATAAAGTTTTATTTAAAACAGCTTACTGTGTCACAAAAATAAATAAAATGTACGTATTCCATCTGTATCGGTACCTATATCCTAAAGAACAAAGTGACAACCCCTTATCACATGTTATCTCACGTCATAATTGACGTAAGTCTCTTGTAACAAATACTTACTGTCACTAAAGTAGTGTTGTAGCATTACAACAGCCTATTTGTCGAACTACCCGCCCCGAATCAGTCCTAAATAAACATTTTGGACATGTTTGCTACTTGCTACCACTTGTATGTATATAGTGCTAAAAATTTTAGTACAAGTTCGGACTGTGATTGTTTTCTTTTGCAAATACAGGGATTTGTTTTAGTTGTTCTTTTGTCTTAATTAGTCGGATTTAGGTGTTTGTAGAATTAGGAAAATGGTATCCTTAACAAACGGTACAATAGGTAGTGAAATATATTATTTACTTACAGCTTAAAGTCAAAGTCAAATTATTTATTTCAAATAGGCACAAAAAAGGCACTTTTGAATGTCTAAATTTGCAAAATAATAGATTTGATTCTAGTCGCCCCTTCTAAAATTTAGTTCCGTATGGAGAAGAAACTGCACCGTTACTCTTTTAAAATGTTTTACGATATTTTGTATTAATCATAATTGTGAAGACGATGCACCTAGAATAAAATTACTATACCACAAAGGAAAATAGTATTTAAAATGAAGCAATGACCGATAAATTAATTATGTGTTTGATTCATGGTGCTCAAATATTTAAAAACATTGTAAAAGTATACGTTTTCCTAAAAAAAATAAGTTATTAGGTGTGTGAGTTAAGGTAATCACAGAATATAAAATAAATGTCATAAAAAATAATAAATGATACAATTAAAATAGCAACCATTTTGATTTTGTCTAGAGCAACCAGTTTGAGTTTGACTTGTCAAATTATTGACATGCCTGCCTACCTATGCCTATTTATCTATTTAAAAAATAGACAACCATTTATTAAAATGTAAGTTACACCGTTCAATCTTCGAACTTACAGAGTATCTTATCCACATCTTCAAACATCAAAATAAACAGCCTGTATCTGTTTCTACCCCACTTCAGATCCAGATATTTTGGCCAAAACGCTTCATCGCTCATAAATCAAAAAGGGAAAACGATCGGCGGCGTTGTACTGGCAATATTTTCATTATTAACCATTTTCCCTGATCAATAACCGATCCCGAAAACGCCCTTTAAACATTATCGGCCTTCTTTCCCTCTCAGAAACAATGACATTATCATTTCTCATTTAAAAAATGGAGCTAAAGTGGGAAGTCGAAGGGAAATTACTCAATTCGCCAAGATCTTTTACAGTTCATTAATCCCCCAGATTGGGTCGTTGCCCGTCCAAACTCGGGCCCTTCGGTATGGGACGGACTTGGTGCGTCTTGAAGAACCCCGAAAGCCGAAGCCTCTGGGGGCCTACTCCGAAGCGATAATCCGAAGTATCGGGCGAATGTGCGGCCGTTTCTTGATTTCCAAAGTTTCCTTATTTGACTTTGAATCCTTACCCGACTTCAAGTCACGTTTTTGACTTTGACTTATCTCTTTGACCATCTTTTTTTTTTTTCGTCGTGAGCTGTAGTCACAAAACATTCGGCCGATAGTTCGGATTTATCTTCGGAATAGACCCTGTGAAGTTGCCCTAAAGTTCGCTAGACTTAGTTTCTAGATTTGCGTTCGAATGAGGTTGACTTGTTGAAGAGTTACGTTACATAAGATTTTGTATGATTGTTTGTAGTTTTGTAGCATTGAACTCACAAACTCTCAAACAAAACTTTATTAAAGTTTTTGTTTGGCTTTCCATTTATTGAATATTCATTTAAGTAAAATGGGTATAGTTGAGCGGAAAATATCATTGATTGAAAAATACCCATAATAGGTAATACTGTTTTGGTAATACTGGCTTGTGTCCAAAAATCCTCGTTATAGCGCGTGTTTTGCGTAATCGGTTATTCGATCCACCCCAGCTCCTCAAGGAAGGCCAGCAACAAGTGTTACTGACAATCTCACGTAGGGTACCTGGGTTACCGAAGTACTTTGCCCTATAAGTTGCGACCACCGGGGAGTTGAACAGCACATGAGCTGCTGTCTCGTCGTCCTCCATGCAGGCCCCGCACAGCGGACTGTCTGTGACTCCTATAACAAAATGGTAAATACCTATTGCACAATATAGGTACCTACGTATTTTTACCCGATTCCAAATACTAGTATTGTTTAAAATTCAGTTTATATTTTTATAATTATTTCCATTTATTGGATATATACAGGTAAAATGTGTTTAGTTTGAACGGAAAATATCATTGATTGAAAAATACCTGTATTGTGTAGGTACACAATATACGTTTTTTTTTACAAACGTTACCCGATACAAAAATACCAGTAATGCTTAAAATTCTGTTTGTTTTTAAAATTCTTTCCATTTGTTGAATATATAGGTAATAATGCGTTTAGTTTGCACGGAAAATATTTTTGATAAAACAATACTATATTGTGTAGATCACAATATTCTTTCTTTTTTTTCACAAACCTACCCGATACAAATTTGTTTGAATTTCTGCGAATTTTATAAAAGCATCGGTAGTGGTAGGTTTAGAGTTATGTATTTTACTATGTGTATTGTTTTTTGTAGTGTACATGGCAGTTACCAACTATGTATTGTGTGCAGTTATCTTTCAAGAAATTTGAAGGAGTAAATTGACGATGGGACTGCCTTACTAAATTCTAATTATATATTGTGTCCTCAATGCAGCCCTGTATAATTTAGAAACAGCTTGCTTTCTTTCGTGAACCAATCCAAAATGCGATTATTATGAAGCAATAATTTAAACCGGCATTTAATTTCTCGTATGACTGCGCACAGAATTGGTTGCCAAGATTTTTGATGAATATTTTTGATTACCTTTGGGTGTTCTAAATTGCATTCATGATGGCGAAAGATAAAATATGCAGAAATAAGAGGCGTTTTTTTTCGTGACGACCAAAATCGCTTCCCTGTGCATTCATAAACTCACGCTTTATCCCATAAGAGCTGGCACAAACCACAGAACGCCACCTGCTACGCTCCTTACACACTCGTTTTGTTTCGTATACGTTCCTACATCTGCAGTCTTAGCACTAGAGCCGTAGAGAAGCGTTTTGTCGTCTCTTCCCTTATTCCTGCCTTCTACCCTTCAAGTGACAAGTGATTTCTATTCTGCAGTATAGTAGAAATAGAAAACTTCATGTTAAACCTGCTGGTCATACACGCACGCCGGTTGCGAGAACTATGCACCTGACCTTTCTAACTTTAAAAATAAGAAGTAAACTCAGTCTTTGCCTCGTTAGTAACCTTGGTGCCTATATATAATAATCCTTGATAGGTAGACAAAGCAACGGTACGGCACATAAACTGCTTTCCTACCAAATTTACGTGTGGTCTACAACGTCACAAGCGAACTACGCATCAAAGACCTGACGTCACGCAAATCCTGCATCGCGCAAGCAAAGTTTACCGCGCGATTGGCTTAGACAACATCTCGAAATCAACCGTTTGACAGATGCCTACCAGACACAACACCCGTCTGGTCGGAGGACCCTCCCTTTTCTGAACTTCACACCCTGTTCCTCATACCTCTATACTTATGTAGATATAAAACAATATCTTTAATATAAAGCTACTTCCACATCTGCGTGCCTCGAACACAAACCGTTGTGAGATGAGATAACACGGTATATATGACGACGAGTACCTACTCGCGAAGTGTATGTAAAAATTGTCTCGTTAGTAACATCCGTTATTCAGATGTCGGCCCACATTGAAACGTATCGTGAACACTGAAGTATTTGAATAAAAATCTTGTTTTTAGAACGGTTTTATTTTTGTACTTTATTGATAGGATCGGACACGTTCTTGTTTTTCTCGTATTTCATTATAGGTTTTTTTTATGTTAAACTGCCCATACAAAACTAACGTTGTGGAGAGGTAACTAGAATCAACTCTATTTTCTTGTAACCTTTGTCATTCATAAGTACCTTTTGAATGCCAAATTGAAATAAATGATTTGACTTTTAATCGATTTCATGGTTAACAAATTGATCGGTACGTACAATCAAGCTGACGACAATTTTGTATTAATTCCAATATTAAATCAAATAGTGTTGGTGTGCTCGGGTTCATTTTAATTACATTATTTGAATATAACCTTCGGCCATACGTTGGAGCGATCCGTTTTCATAAAAAAATGGCAACCCGTACCCCAATAAAATTTCCGAAGGAAATACGAATCTTGAATTATTGATTATTATGTGATATTCAAGATGAGCAATGTTAATAGATGAGTGCGCTCTCTGGGGCCAATCTGAGTGCTGTTTTAAAAGAAAGAAGTTTGCCATCCAGTGTGAATTTTAGTTTAATTTTTATTTTTAAATAATAAATACTCTAAAGATGTAAAATTGTTTGTTTGTAAAAGGTAGTCCAGAAGTTTTGATCCGATTACAAAAAATATTTCCCTGATAGAAAGCTATACTATTGCTAAATTATCATAGAATGATGAATGTGAATAAATAATGTGAGTAAAAGATGAATCTTCTACGCGGACGAAGTCGCGGACAAAAGATAGTTTTCAAATAAACCCACCAGTTCAAAGTTCAAACGTCAAAGAAAAATGTCGCTCATAAACTTCTCCTCGACGTCCATTATAAAAATTGGAAATACAACAGGCACACAGTATAAATCTCGCTGGACCCACGTGAGTTGTAACAGACATTTTGCTCAGAATTTGAACATGAAGCTTGAGCTCAAATTGAAAACAGTCGACTTTGGCTCGTTATAGAGCCGACTCCACCGTTTATCTTCATTCGGTCTTTCAGTAGTACTGCTGGCGACGTTGCCCGCAGCTCAAACGGTGGAACTACTTATTATTTTGAACAGTACAGCTTAACGATTTGCGGCGCGCCGTGCACCTGTCTCGGTGCCTGTGCCAGAACTTGGCATGTCTTTGAGCTTTTTTTAATATATTCAAAGTGAACCGAATAAGTTTTGGGAGTTATTGTACTCGGAAACTGTGGGGAATTTGTTACTGATAATTTAACACAGGTGGTCGTAAACGTGAATGTTTGGGACTGCATTATTACCACCGATCATGGTTCGCGTTATCAGTCTATAAATGTTTCCATTGCTGGGACACAGGCCTCCTCTCTGTAAGAGGGAGTGGGCCGTAATCCACCACGTGGGCCCAGTGCGTGTTGGTGGATGTCACATGTCTTTGATTTTTTTTTTGTTCTCGAACGTGTTAGTTTCCCCAGGATGCTATCCTTCACCGTTAGATCATGCTTAATTCGTTCTAGTAGTTCTGAAGGTATTAACCGGAAAATGCACTGTAAAAACCAGGTGTTGTGTGGATCTTTTACAGTCGTTACGGGTTGTCAGAAGCCCGAAATTCCAGACCATTCCAATACCAGTCCAGTCTCCAGTCCAGTCTTATCAAGGGGTATTGTATTACCCAATAACTGGGTTGTGGAGGTCAGATAGGCAGTCGCTTCGTTAGGCAGACGCAACCAGGTGTAGTGAGCTTCAAATGAACAGTACATTCCTAACATGAGATGGGATGACAGTTCACTTCCAGCTCTTCACCTAAGTTTTCACGGAAAGATTTTTACAAAGGAGATCGGCTGGTCACTTTTATCAATAATGATGTTGTAATATGGAATCATCTATCCACATATATGTGGGCGTCAAAGCAAAAAGGGTCCAGTTCTCGGCATTTATTTTCCAAGATATACGCAGCTTTGTAAAATTGGGTGACAAAATTACATATCGCGATTTTAATTGATAATTAGTTAATGCTTAATTATCTACAAGGAAATCTTAAGACAAAAGTTTATTAAAAAGGTATCAGTGGTGTCATAATTATTATATGTCAAATTTGAAAATGCTTTTTCTCAAATCAAGCTTTTGCAGAGTTCCAAATTCAAAGGACTGATAAAAAAATGTCAGGTCTGTTAGTTTTTGAACATTTTTTTATCCTTATTATCAATTAACTATTATAAATACCGAATCTAGTCTGAACTCAAAACCCCACTACTGGACCATTTTTGTTTGGAAGCCCACATATTATTATTAGCCATTCCCATTCACCCCCGCTCCTACTTCCAATCAGGTCAATACGGAACTTCTTAGAATTCTGACAGATCCCGCAATACCCAAGGGAAACCACTAACGATCTAGAATTCGGTTAATCACAAAGGCCTGTGTAATGGCCACAACTCCATATTACATATGGGTTCCTTGACTGGATGAACAGGTCAATCGAGGCTTCACAATACGCCTGTATTTTTCAAAAGGGTAGGCAGAGGTGTTTAGTACTTCCTACATTTTTTTTAACTTTTTCTTTTAGTTTAGTACGTACTTTCCACACATTTTACGATTTTATTGAATAATATGAGTGGGTCCAAATAAGTAACATATTATGTTGAAATTCCTGATGGAAAAATTTAAAAAGACTGCCCTACTTGGGGATCGAACCTAGGAGCTTAAGCTCAATTTCTCCGCAGTTTCGCTTGAGTTTAAGAGACCAACGAACAGGTACGGTACATAATATTAAGAGGAAATAATATTATAGATAGGTAAAGTCAGGGAAATTAACTTTTTACCAAGTTGACTACCGACTGAAATTGTCCGTCTATATTTAAATCTCAACTGTCATTCTCGGACAGTTGTTTGAAATGGCTTTATCACGGCAAATTGACGCAGTGTGTCATTTTGATAAACAATTAATTTCCCTGGCTGTACCTACATACGTAATATGTTGATTTAGTATGCTATTATCTAATGTTCGTATCTTACAGTTGGTAGGTACTAAATACCTACGTAGGTACATTTCACGGACGCATCTCATTGCTTCGTCATAGTTCA
Source organism: Tiliacea citrago (assembly GCA_963921375.1). Taxonomy (NCBI): domain Eukaryota; kingdom Metazoa; phylum Arthropoda; class Insecta; order Lepidoptera; family Noctuidae; genus Tiliacea; species Tiliacea citrago. Next base: position 19,652,833 of record OY992797.1, on the reverse strand, counting down.
GTGCACATATAGCCCGCATAGATAGTAGTTGACAAATATGTTTTAATTAACATATCTTTAGCATTTGCCAATTATACGGATATATTGCGGAATTTAACGGGTATGGAAATTCGTGAACTATGTTGATAAAGTTGTTTGCTAAGTGGATGAACTGAATCGGTCTTATTACAAAACAAGATTTGTCTTTATAACCACTGAACCTTTTTAGAATTTCGAAAGTTCTAAATACAAAAACTGACTTTAAACCCGAATCTAAGTTGTCAATTTTGTATTAAGAACTTTACATAAGTCGCACTATGGTTCGAAATACAAACACTGGTTTGAAGATTTGAGCTTGGACTAAAGTTAGTACTCGTTTTGTAATGTGACATTACAAAACGAGTAATGTCACATTACAAAACGTGACATTGCAATGTGTATGCGCGTGATGTGACATTGCGATGTGTATGAGTTTATCGGATAAGGCTGACTTTATTGAATAAAAATGTTTACAATATTAAAAGCAACACGTTTTTTTCTTCCATTACCCCCTGTCAGCCGTCAAGCTATTATTCACTCCTTTTTCTCTCATATCATAGGTAATTGATATAAAAACTGGCCAAGTGCGAGTCGGACTCGCGCACGAAGGGTTCTGTACCATTATCTATAAAAACGGCAAAAAAATCACGTTTGTTGTATGGGAGCCCCCCTTAAATATTTTTTTTATTTTAATTTAATTATTTATTCCTAAAGTAAATATATAACTAAATATTCTGTGAATATTTCAAGCGTCTACTTGTTGCCGTTATCAATATCGAGCAAAAACGAGCAAAAAAAATCACGTTTGTTGTACGGGAGCTCCCTTAAATGTTTATTTTTTCTTATTTTTAGTATTTTTTGTTATAGCGGCAACATAAATACATAATCTGTGAAAATTTCAACTGTCTAACTATCACGGTTCATGAGATACAGCCTGGTGACAGACGGACAGACAGACAGACATACAGACGGCGGAGCCTTAGTAATAGGGTTCCCGTTTTACCCTTTGGGTACGGAACCCTAAAAAGTAGTTTTAACTAAAACAGAAAAACACCCTATTTAATGGAAACTTGAATGGAGAATCTGAAGGGACTCCTCATAATTTTCTAAATCAATTTCCAAATATTAAGCCACTATTCAATGCACCAGTAAGTACATATCTCGGGTGTCGGCTTGGCAAGCGATGCCAGTGTATTTGAGATCGTCGCCAAATATCGTCGGATATAACGGCAAAGTGTTTCGGAATCGTCAGGTACTCTTACACGTTGGCAGGCGAATACTGAAGTTGAAACTCGTTTATAGGATCTGCGTTTGACGGTTAAAGTGTTTCAAATTATGTAGGTTTCAGTTAAGAAAAGTCTTGGATATCGGGTCGAATTGAGTGGGACTGAAGATTAGAAGTAGCACTTTGGCTTGCACGCGAAATCTTGTTGGATTATATGATTTCATAAATGATAAATGATTTTAATTCTGTAAGTAGTGTAATAAAACGCCTTTCCAGTACGAATATTTCTGTATTTATATTTTTGGACATATACAAACTTGGTTAAGATCAATATTTAACGCACTATTTAGTTAGGTACTCAATATACTATCAGTATAGACTTTAGACTTCTTGAAGACAAACTTTTGGTTCCGAGGCTGGAAGAGAATTGACTTATCAACTACGTAACGCCCCAAATATCATGCTTTCATTCCATTTTGTTATAAATCAGTACTTTTACTGTAACTGTCAAATGAGATACTTTTAAACTTCATGACTACCCTGATACAGAAATCATTTGAGGCAAATCACATACTTTCAATTTTATATTTAGTATTTAAAACGACTACAAATCTTATTAATATGTGGAAATCATGAGATTCGGCCATCCAAAACTGTGTTGTCTCCTGGCAGGCTGGCACATACAACAAACATACATATATTTTTTTTAAATAAATCATGACAGTAATAAAAAAAAAAAAAAAAAAAAATTGTTTATTTGCACCTTTAAGTAAAAAGAACATGATTTATACATGAAATAGGCCTTAAGGTTATTAAAGTTGCAGGTTAGAGTTGCAACCAATACCTAAGCTAAGATAACTTAATATCTTGTCAGTAGGTTTGTACATATTTTAAAAACTAGATGAGGTCGGCGTTTCCTATCTGACTACTCTGAGAAGAAAGGCCGAAACAAACTCAGAGGTCACAGTCTCTTTTAAAGTCCAGACATAATCTTGGTCAGATCATAATCTTCCAGACGTAATCTTGTCACACCGGAACACAGCACCAACAAATTTGCGAGTATTTCTTTTGTAAAATCAACGTTAATATTGGACCGAGTGGTGCATCCAGTTTCCAATGCATGCAATGTTTAATATACTTAACAGACGGTAGATGCATCATCTTTCTAGCGATTTCCCATCTAAGTTTATCTACTATGTTAGGGTCATTCTACAGTCTAACAAACACGAGACAATAAATAGGCGGAATGCTGGTTGAACAAGTTACGTGTTTTTGTGATCAAGTCCTAATAGCTATTACAGAGCTGTCAATCAATACGACATATTGAACTCGATTGTATAAATGATCTTCAACTCAATATTTGACATTGACATACGCGCACGTCACTACCTAATTCGATAATCGACTTCGAATCAACTCGAGACCCAGTAATTAACTCCTGTATAGCTATTAATTACTAATAGCTCTACTATGCTGAAGGGTATCCCAATTCATAGTATTGTTGTTTTTGAATTAACGATTAGTGCAATATTGAGAAGGGTGGGCGTTTTTGGGGGACTGTCTTATGTAATTTTTGACGTTCGAAAAGTGCGGATTCTAAGCCTAGTTTGAATAAATGAATTTTGATTTGATTTGACAGATTGCACGCTGTCGTTGTTCAAATTGTTTTCATCTGCCAAATACAAATTTTTAGTTTTACTGCCTGTTGGAACTGCCTCATCGCATCATGTAGGTACCTATATTTCTTCAGTTTAAAATTAAATCATGTATACCTACGTGAAATATACCTAAATGTGAAATTACAAACGTTCGATCGAAAAGTTGACAAGTGCCCGTTATGTAAAAATGCTAAACCTTTTCAATCCGTGACTGTTCCCTACCAATGTTTTGGTCCTTTCGTTGCTCTGAATAAACATTTTTTCGTTATCTATCCATATTTATATCGTTATCTAAAAATAAAATAGTCTTATAATAACAAACCTGCTAATAAGAAAGAAAGAAAGAAAGAAAGAAAAAGCATTTATTGGGGCTCACACAGATCACAAATTAAACTAAAACACACTCATAGAAACATAAAGAACAAAAATAAAACACTGCACCAATAACAGACTACGCCATCAATGCCACATCTAGTAGAAATCAAATTCATACATCCAAGTTGTGTTTGGTTAACTTACAATCGAGTTGATGTTTTCTGTTTACCCACATCTGTGCGCTCTAATCATTAATCTTAGTTTTGGATATTGTTTCTCAGTAAGTGAATTATGTATGCAATTCTTATGAGGAATAAAGTTGTTCTTAAACCTAAACCTAATTTGCAGTTAATCAGTCCTGTACCACGCAGTGTGTCTGTTTCCGTATGTCATCAGATAGTCCCATAGGATGCGAGCACAATTACGATAATGCAACCGAGACAATAGCTTGACATTACCTAGCTGTGCTGTGAAAAATGTGGGGCTACCGGGGTTTGTTCCCTTTGTTGGACGAGTGATAAGCGTTCGGATGCATTGATAGGGTGCGAGGTATTTATGTACGGTTTTAAAATGAGCAAGTACTGTAAGGTATTTTTTTTGTGAACGTCACTATATAAACTATGATTGGTTGATGATTTTAGGATAGTAGAGAAATCGTGATGACGTGTCTGTGTGGTGCCGGACGTAAAGAATAGCACCAACCTATTTCTTCCCGTGGGTGTCGTTAAAAGGGACAAAATGGGCAGCAGTGTTCTCTATGCATTTTAACACCATACTGCGATCGCCAACCCGCCTGCCAAGCGTGGCGATTATGGCAACCCCCCCCCCATCTTTAGGGGAGGCCTATGTCCAGCAGTGGAGGTCTTTCGGCTGAAATGATGATGATGAGAGAAATCGATGACACTTTGATGACTTAATAAAAAACCATTTGCCTAGCCTTTTCCCAACTATGTTGGGGACGGCTTTCAGTCTAACCGAATACCAACATTTCCCAACTAGGTATGTTGGGAACAGCTTTCAGTCTAACCGAATACCAATATTTGCCAACTATGGTGGGGACGGCTTCCAGTCTTACCGAATACCAATATTTCCCAACTATGTTGGGAACAGCTTTCAGTCTAACCGAATACCAATATTTCCCAACTATGTTGGGGACGGCTTCCAGTCTAACCGAATACCAATATTTCTCAACTATGTTGGGGACGGCTTTCAGTCTAACCGAATAACAACATTTCCCAACTATGGTGGGGACGGCTTCCAGTCTAACCGAATACCAATATTTCCCAACGACGTTGGGAAAAAAACATTAACCGGTTTCGAGCCCTGGCTTAAAAGAAACATAAGTACTTCATTGGTAATTAGATATCTAATACTTTTAGTCCAGCTAGAGCAAGAATGATTAATCATATTTCTACAAATAAATATAGTTTTCTATTCTCCCCTATGTTATTATACGATTTGACACTCCAGCATGCTCATTAGACATTACTGTCTACGTATGATAAAAGACATTGCTAACGGCCCTTGACGAAATTAGTAGGTATATAGTACTCGTATAAAAAAACTGATGGTTATTATAATTACATTAGGCGTCGACCACATGCTGGCTAAAATGATTGATGAACGAACAGTTAATCATACGCTTAGAGCCGATTTTCAAGAATAAAATTCCTTATAATTACAAAATGTTGACTAAACTTGTATAGACTAACACCATTTGATTGGGAAAATCCACACACTGGGAACATTTTGGAGCGTCGGAGATACTTTAGTTAAATTAATTAAGGAAACTTGGAGATTTGGTTGTCTGGATATAATATCAGGAAAATATGTTCACTTCTATATTATATATTAAAACGTGACCTAAAAACTTTGAGGAAAACATTTTGGTCTACAGAATACGTAGACTTAATTAGGGATCCGGTTCTGGTGCTAAATGCTGGCGGCATACTTTTTATACTTTATCTTAACTGTGTGTGAATGTTTGGGTGTATAATACAGTCTATGTTTTTTAATAAAAAAAAATATTCATCGTTACACTTAGTTTAATTTAAAATATATTACAGCATTGCTTCATTACAGTTATTTTGAGCAAATCAATAAAAAAATCATCTTTTTCCTTATTGATGTGCTCAAAATAACTTTCTATCCCATGATCATCTTTAGCTTACCTTCTGTAAACGTCATTCCTTCCTAATCTGTTACTGTAATATCAAAATCCACCATTTTATACCGTAGTTTATCCAACACTACCACCAAATCCCTACGTTTAAAACAACATGAGAGCAACAAATAGCGCCATTTCACGATTCAGTACAAAAGCTTTGCCACAATCGCTGTTACCTCATGCCTTAGAGGTTACCTATTGTCCCCATCCTTTGTTGGTTACGGATGATCGCGCGTGACTCCGGTACAAATGTGTCGGGCTTATCCCCCGTTTGTTGGCCTAAACGCGTTACCCTGCCTCGCCTTTTGATTGACACAGATATTTGATCGTGATCACAACTGAGGGGATCCGAATTAGCAGTTAGGTCTTGGCTGATTTCGTTGATTAAGCTGTTATTTGCTTGTTAGTCTGTTTGAGCGATCTCTGTTACTTAGTTGAGCGATAGTTTGGCGTTGAATTTACGGAGTAATTTTGAGCCTTTCGTATTATTCTGTATGATTTAACGACTAAAATATTGGATGTTAATAGCTTTCAGTTGATAAACCCTTCGATAAATTAAAAATCTCGTGCGGAGCAGCAAACGTTTGATATAATTTTCCTCTTGTCTTTGTCTTTCAATAATTGTCCACGTCCTGAAGTTGCCCTTGAGAGGATAGACTTGGAGACCTTCGATTGAATTTTAGCCTATGTAAGGTGGATGAATACTTAATTTACGATTATGTACTTAATGGGTTTACGCCACGCCTAACTGGAACCATCTACTGGCACTGGCAAGCATCGCAAGATACACGACGCAGCCCACTATCGACGTCCAGTCTCCGGAGGGGAGTGATGTGGCGGCATCAACATCGGCACATGCGAACTACGCTTCACACTGACGTCACACAAAGTCCTGCATCGCGCAATCAGAGTTTACCGCGCGACTAGTTTAAATACAACGTCCCGACATCAATTGTCGGGCAGTTGCCCACCAGACACAACACCCGTCTGGTCGGAGGATCCTCCCTTTTCTATGGAGGATGAGTGAACTATACACCCTGTTCCTCACACCTTTTTACACCTATTCTCTCTCTTTCCAATGTTTTTTTAAACCCAACTCATCAAAGAAATCACTTTCAATCTCTTCAAAACAAATCCAAGACATTTGAACCTCACTAAATAAATCCTGGAATCGTCTAATTTTCCTCAACCGTTCCACATAACGTTTTGCACAAACCGATTAGTCAGTCGACTAACAAGAAAGAATACACCACGGGATCGCAATCGGAACCGTATCGGGGTGTAGTTATCGCCAATTAAGCGGGGAAAGTGGTTCTAACATCGCGAGCCGCGCCTTAACGGACAGATTAGATACACCCAGCTGAAAGTATACGTCGAGTTAAATATTTGTGTTTAGAAGCTCTTTTTTTTGTTGGTAGACGAGGTGGTCGGATTTGAAAGTAGGTTTTATTGTTGACTGTTTACTTTTGAATTTTAATTTAGTAATACTGCTTGGTAAAATAATCGAAATATGAATAAATGGATAGGTTACCAACATTTTTTTTTCTATACCTTTTGTAGTCCACCTAAGTTGCTGAAATTTTGACATACCTAATATTTTGTTTCTTTCGATATTTTCCATCTGTCATAATTACAAAAATAATATATCGGTATGAAAATAACAAAAAATATATATCTTATCTCAATTTAAAACTGCGTCAAATACTGAAACGTTAATACATTCTAAAATAATATTTGGTTTAAATCTCAATTGTCAATTGCATTGCTATTTAATTTACGTGTATAATCACAACTGCTGCCGATAGTACCTACAGATCAAAGGAATGCCATAGTTGTATAAATCACTGTTCTCTTTGAATGTACCCAACGGGTCGTGGACTCGTGGTCAAAGCTTTGTGGTATTTATTCGGGACTTTCATTGGTCTAACTATGTTACTGTTCCGTCCGTTGCCCCTTGACGACTGACGTCAATATGGAATGATGAACACACAAGTGTTTTTGAAACCAAAATATTTCTATAAAAGGTTTTTGTCCCATAATTTTGAACCCTGTAATTGGACTAACATTTTTGGAGCTCTGGAGCATGTACACGTAAAATCACACTAATATTATAAAGGCGAAAGTTTGTGACTGTGTGTGTGTATGTTTGTTACTTCTGCAGGCTCTAACGGCTGGACCAATTTTGATAAAATTGTATATGGAGGTAGCTGATACCCTGGATTGAGACATAAGCTACTTTTTATCCCGATATTCCCATGGGATCGAGACTTAAGCGGGTGAAACCGCGGGGCGCAGCTAGTATCACATAAAAATCTAGCATTATTTTCTTAAATCTCTAAGATATAAATATGTACAGATAGAAAGTCAAAGCTGGGAACTCGTCGAAAAAAATTGCAATTTCACGCACACCAGCATAACAAAGTTTGTTTTAGTTATTTTGCAGCGCAGCACTATTTAGACATAAATAAACAAAGTAAAATCTTTAAACATTTGCGATAATAATATCTAAACACTGAAGACTAACCAACTACTACTATTAACCATCCTTATATATATATATATATAGATATATATATATATAATATATATCTACCATCAATTTAAAGTAGCTTACAATTTATCCAACATCACCATACCATCTGCTCCTTAAAAATGTTCAAAGGAAACTTACATACCGCTGCCGATCAGGGGCGGGATAATCTTCCCCAACTCACATCCCCAATAAATCGGATTCAATAAACTTTTCCTACGGTGACCATAAACCTTGACAACTCTATAAAGATTTAAGCGGTTAATCTGATCTTCAGACTATAGGTTTTTTATGACAAAAGACTGCACCTGATGTTGGAGATCTCAATCTGTAATGAAAATGTTTTTTTTTAATGTGTTTTTTACCCGATGTTCCATTGTTTTAATGCCAGTTTTATTACAAATCTGGACAAAATAAAAAAAATGTGACTTGAGACCTCCTTGAACGCAACACATTGAGTGCCTGCAAAATAAGCCAGCAAGCATTAAGAGGAGGCTCCCTATTTTTATGTTAATTTGCATGAATATTCTGAAACAGTCATAAGTACAAGCAAAATTAAACGTTAGTATATAATTTATTTGATCCTTTACTTTCCATGTTGAAGACAGTTACGTAATTGTAATATTTTCTCTAGATACATTTTTTATTCGAAAATCATGTCTTTTTTAAGGATAATTATAAAATAACAAACAAGATTGTTTGATTTTTATTTCTAAAATAAGTATCCACAGCAAGAAAATATAGTTTATTATCCAGCCACAAGATATTTTTTCCCTAGATCAATTATTACTTTAGTTATAAACGAAATAAGAATTGACACTTACGCTATTTAGTTTCGTGCTCGAACACGATCAAAGAGCGCACACGATATTCAACTTTATTACTGATGTATTAGCGTTTAGCACATAACGGAGTGGCGGCGATCAACGGGCGGAGCTCGCGTTCTGAATTTGATTTAGACTGCTTGCTCAACTTTGTCATATCCTGTTGATGCATAAGCATAATCAGCCTATAATTTTCCCACTGCTGGGGCACGGGCCTCCTCTCTGTGAGCTAGTGAGCCGTAATCCACCACGCGAGCCCAGTGCGGGTTGGTGGATGTCACATGCCTTCGAATTTTTAGTTCTAGGACATGCCGGTTTCCTCACGATGTTTTCCTTCACCGTTATGAGAGTAGTGATGATGAAATAATTTACACAAAGTAAACTGCCTGCCTGGGTTCGAACCTACGACCTACAACTCGTAAGTGGCGGCCATTTCTACTGGGTTACCACTGCTATCATTCCTGTTGATGAATCGATTTAAACTCTGAATGGAATCGAATGATTGAACGAACGATACACACTAGTCTTTTCAATTATACCTCCTTTTTAAAGGCTCTGGTGCTAACTAAAAGGGTCTTTCATGAACTGAACTAGTTGTTTACTCACAAAACCTGGTTCTTTGAGGACTTGCTAGACGTTCTAGTTACGAATTCTGTCTATCAAAGAAACTTTGAGCATAGCTGAACTTTTCGCTGCTGGTTCGACTCGCATTTGTGTTCAACCTCTTTGAAAATTAGATATTATTATGAAGGCTAGGAGTTTTCGTGGCAGATTCTTTTTTCAAGTAGGATAGACTAAAAAAAAAAAACAAGAACTACGCTTGGTGTTAATCTACGTAATATAACTGTGTTATAGTTCTATTTCATGCAAAACCAATAAGTTTAAATAATAATAAAAATATTTATTTCATAAAATAAGAACACATTGCACTGTACCTATACATTGTAGGTTATAAATTTTACATTTGTCACATTATAAGCACAATTTTATAGACTATCCCTATAAGTAGGTCTAGCCTGTATCTTAAGAGATAGGGGGAAAAGAGGAGGTAGTCCACTAAGAGCACTGATTTCAACAGCACTTGACCGAACCGCACCTGAGCACTTCCACTAACCGCACTGAAACAAAATTTTGATGAGTGCGGTTCGGTGGAACAGACATCGAGCAGAGTTGTTGTTTTAATTTACGTAACTTATCACCACACCTGTTTTCCCCGAAGGGTTGGGCAGAGGTGTGTAGTAACACCCATATTTCGCCAGTTTTGTTCAATTTACTACAATTATCTAGCACGGCATTAAAATAGAAGAAATAAACCCGTTTTAGTAACCTACCATGAAAGCTAATGACACCTCTATCATATGATGGCACGTGTCCTCTTATTTTTGATAACCACCAACTTTAAAAAAAGTTTATCTAAGTTTAGATACGAATAGAGCGCCTTATTTTCCAGTTCCAGTCCTGAATTCAGGCTGTTTGGACGTGGATACTTTGAGTTGGCACCTAAAGGTCGTTCCGGCTCGTAATCTACGCTACTATTTTGTGCTATTTAGCTTGAATGTGATTTTATAAGATTTTTTTCATATGTATGATGATTTAGGACTTATTATAGGATTGCCTCCTTTGTCTGGTGATCGCAAGTGCTACGGCTAAGCATATGGTCCTGGGTTCCATTCCCGGGTCGGACAAACTGGGTAGTGGGTATTAGGTTTGTCCATCTGGAATTTCTCAGTAGCTGCCCGGAGTCTGGATTTGAGCCCTTTTAACGGCAATAGGCTCGCCCCTATTATATGGGACTTAAACATAAAAACTAAAACTAAAAACATGGCGAAATGTGGGTGTACTATAGGTACACCTCTGCCTAACCCTTCGGGGATTACAAGACTGATGGCATGTTGATATTATAGGACTATATTTCAGGATCTAGTTTTTAATCTGAATTAAAAATGCAATCAAATCACTTTAAGGCTTCTACAGACTGTGCGATATCGCGGACGCGACAAGGGTCGCCCTGCCTGTCGCGCCCGCGATGTCGCACCAGTTTGTTCGCAGCCTTTAAGCAACATTGCATAAGGCTTTCTTTCGATAATAGATTTGCGCAATTATGGTTTCGTCTGACGTTAGATTTAATTGCAATTTTTGAAGTGAAAACTTCTTTAGGCGCGTTGAGCACTTTTTGGGTGAACAAAAATCATGGAACTCGCGTCATCGTCACCGAACGCTAGCTCGACGACGATACAATTCACAACTTACTTAGTTTTCACTTCTGTCGGCAGTCTCTAAAGACTGCCCCGCATGTTATTTTTTTGACCAGTGGGATTTAACCATTATTTTTTTGTATTGGTATTGTTATTGAAATTGTGTGCCTAATAATTAGTATGAGTCTATTGTTACTTGATAATGATTAAATAATAATAATAATAAGCCTCGACCAACACCTAAGGAGGCTCTCGTTGGGCAGCTGGATTAAGGGCCTGATTCAGAGAGCGGTAATTCTGGACACGGCTCGCATTGTTAGGAGGTTCCTCTCTCTGGAGCCCTGACCGCCGATAGCTTGGACCTTGTTCCCGATACCGGTGGGCTACTATTTTTTATATTTTTAAATGTTATTTTTTTATAATCTAATATTTAAAAATATAATCAATATGTTGTTTATGAAATAATAATATACTTTAAAGTATGTATTCGTTTATTTTCTTTCTATTCCAGCATGGCATTTACATTTTCCATAAATCCTGCAGCTTATTGTAAGTTGTCAAATAAAATTGTCTTGGTTTATGTACTTCGCGGATATATCGATAAAATATCTTATTTCTATTTCAAATGGAGACAGATCTTGAGTTACGTAATGTTATGGAGTCATGTATGTATTTATTGTATATGTAAATGGTACACCACTGACTACCTGCAGTATTGTCTCTCCTTCTCCCTTTAATCCATGCAAAGGTTTCTGTAAAAGATCGCTTTTAGCGATAAGACCGCCCATTGTGTCACCCTATGTAAAATTTCAACATTTATATCTGTATTTTTAAAGGTGGACATAATAAACAGTATTCTGTTCTATTCTTCACCGCGTACAGTTGCAGTTTCTGTAGTTTTTACCAATACCAAAAAAAAAACAAACATACCCTGCACCATAGTTATTACTGCTATATAGTCAATATCATGTATTAATCCTTAAGACCCGGCGCCCATTAGCGGCACGGCATGGCAAGGTATTTTTAGGCGACGAATAAAAATATAACTTAACAGTATGGAAATATAGTTGAAATTTCAATGTTCGCATACCGCGGTATTGTTTTTGTACTTACGACCGTTAACATTGAAATTTCAACTTTATTTCCATACCATTAAGTTATATTTTTATTCGTCGCCTAAAAGTACCTTGCCATGCCGTGCCGCCAGTGGGCGCCGGGCCTAACGTTTACTAAAACACACACTTTTATATTATGGGCACGGTGCTCATATATCATGTGTGTAATCCCTTATCACTCACTACTCTCACGATTCGTGCTAATCGTGTGTTTTTAGGCTTATAGGTGGTTTTAATGAACCGTCATAAGCTCATTAGAATTAATTTAAAAATGAACATAGGTAATACTAAAACCAGTTCTGCTGGATGGGACTCGGTTTTATTTAAAAAAAAAACACTGTCAAGTTTCAACTACAACTGGGTAACTCTTGGCTTTCATCTCACCTGATTGTAAGTGATGATCAGGCCTAAGGTGGAAGCGAGATTCACCCGGAATCCTCAACCACAGAGGAACTGGCTATCCTTACCTCTAACTGCCGAAACACAACAATGCTGTTAACATTGTTGATATGGCGACAGACTTAAATAAGATAGTCGTAGCTAGCCAGGCGGACTTAGAACAAGCCCTACCACCAACTAAACTGAGCAGAAAATTTTGCCTCCGCTGGGAATCGAACCCGGGACCTCTGGGTCTGAGACAGGTGGTCTTACCAGTAGACCACAGAGGCGGTTAAATGGGTTTTGGTCTTGTTCATATATTTTAATTACAACTGTCATTGTTTGACAGTTCTATGAAATGACGATTATTTATATATTTCTTTATTTCGGACCACACATACGATTAGTTACACACAATCCATATAGTATTAGTAACAACGACTCAAAAACTATGTTAGTAAAACTTACAAACTAGCCTAACACGGCAAATTGACGTACTGTGTCAATTTCATAAACAATTAATTTCCCTGACTGTTTTTCATATTACTGACGACATAAAAATACCAATGATAAAAGGATTTTTTTTCAGTAAATACGTCGTTTTTATCTCAAAAATGCAGTCTAGAATCCTTCATAGGCCCATCCTTCATAAAACGGTATATATAAAACCACGGAATAGATAATAAAACTAAACACACACACGTACACACAATAACTCCTAACATCGACAAAAACGATACCAGAGATCCGGCTATCGAGTTTTATAAAGCCTTATAAAGCTCACTGTAAAAGCGATCGTCAACATTGTTCTCACACAATCAGTTTTGCACACACATAATCATCTGTTCACACACATAAATTGTTCAGTGAGGCTCTGTGTGCAAAGGCTAATTGATTTCGGCTGGTCCCGCCTTGCCGCTGAAGAGTTTGGGAGATTCCGATTAGAAAGTTGGCGAAAGGGACGTTTCGTATCTCTCATTTAGATAATCAGAGGTGTATTTGAATTTGGTTCACCTCACATTTAATTTTGGGGTGTTGTAAAGCTTTTAATGCTCTTTTTATCTATGTACAACACAATGTCACAACTTGCCTATTAAATTTAACCGACTTCAATAAAAGGAGGACGAATTTTTATTACCTCAGGACAACGTCATTTATGAATTGATTTTAATAATTCTTACTTTGTTTGTCCTGAGGTGGTTTCATATGAATTTGGTTAATTTCGGATGAGTGGTTTCAGAGTTAGCTTCAATAATACATATTTTTTCCACTTAGTGTATGTATGTTGGTGATGAATAAGTTTCTGTCACTGTTATTTGCATATATCTAGCAAGTGTAGGTATCACAACCAAAAAGAGATTTTTTAACTAGTTAAAAAAAAAAACAACTGTTTTCCAAAAAAAAAACATTAGGTACAAAGTGAAAAAATAACTTTAATTTCGGAAGACGGTGAAAAAAAAAACGAAAATACAAAACCAAAGCGTTTCAGTTTGACCAAAATTTTCATTTAGCCCGAGGAGAAGAAGCTAATGATTGTATAGGATAATTTAGCAAGTTTTAGGCTAGATTTTTGCCATGTAACCTAACCAATGGGTGCAATTTCATTGGTGAACTATTGATTTTTTTTATCAATATTTAATAATAAAATTATATTAAAAAATTTGAAAAAAACAATGACAATCTTGCAAGCGGTCATAAGATGCTAAAATTGAACACAAACAAAGGAGCACCTGAACCGAGTCTAATGGTCCGATTGTTCCTGTTGAATAATTAACACAGAATTAGGGCTGCCCCGCCCATCTCTGTTTGCCTGAATAATGTCTTTTAAAAATCGATTCCTTAATGGCGTCTCGATTTACATATCTTTACTTAGCATCGCGTCGGTAATTAATTTCGCTTTTTTAAAGCAAAATTGAAAAGGTTGAATTAGAAAGTGTTGTTTCAGGGGTGCTGTTGGTTTTGTTAGTACCTACTTTTATGGGAAAACAACGGATTTTTGTGTCTTTATTTTTGATCGGAGATAGGTTGCCTTTAAGCGGTAACTTATTCCGATGGCTCATCATTGGATTTAAATAGATTGCGCTGCAGGAATCATATATCTGTCTGTCTGTCTGTCCGTCTGTCAACAGGCTGTATCTCATGAACCGTTATAGTTAGACAGTTGAAATTTTCACAGATGATGTATTTCTGTTGCCGCTATAACAAAAAATACAAAAAAACAGAATAAAATAATAATAAATAAATAATAAAAATCTTTATTGTTACAAAAACCTTAGACATTGCTTAAAACTAGGATACATAACTTGGTTAAAGGTCATACATATAATTTAAACCCTGACTCCTAAACTAGGTGATCCTGTGACTTAGGAGTCAGTGTTCTGCTGTCACTGTGATACTAGAAATCTTTTATGTTGTGTTCCAACATTACAAAAGTAGTCGCAAAGTAAGTATAAAAAAGTAAAAGTAAGTATGTATAATTATCAAATTAAACTATGAAGGTACTAGGGATATTGATAACGACTTCTTAAAAGTGTATATGTGTGTGGATGTTGGAGTAAGGATGTGTATGTTAGAATGAGGGATGTATGTGAGGGTGTGTAAGTAAGAGTGTGTTTAGTAGTATTTAGCGTTTGCGTGAGGGTGTGTTGAAATGTTTAAGATTATGTAGTGTATATGTACTTCTGATAATTATGTTCCAAAATGAAGAGAAAAATTGCAAACACCAGTAAAACAGGTTACAGGCCTACTGCTGGTGGTGCAATAGTTCCTCTGTTCGAGCGTAGTCTTGATCCTGCAGCCAACTTTGTACTTTAATCTTAACTTCGTGGTTGTTTAGCCCATTGCAGCTAATTGAATAAATAAATAAATATTTAAGGGGGCTCCCATACTACAAACGTGATTTTTTTTGCTCGTTTTTGCTTGATATTGATTACGGTAACAGGTAGACGCTTGAAATGTTCACAGAATATTTAGTTATATATTCACTTTAAAAATAAATAATTAAATTAAAATAAAACAAATATTTAAGTTGGGCTCCCATACAACAAACGTGATTTTTTTGCCATTTTTGTAGATAATGGTACGGAACCCTTCGTGCGCGAGTCCGACTCGTACTTGGCCGGTTTTTCTATTACTCTCATCTCAAATGACATAAGAACTTATACATACCTACTGTAGTGTTGTAACTGTGCTTGTTATTGTAACTTTTCTCTCTGTAAAATATCTAGCCAACATAATCGCCTCTACTCTCAGTATATAAAAGGTACTTGAGTACCTACCGTGGTTTTCTTGAGATCTTGCTGTAAGTGACTTCCGCAGTACCTCTTAGCTATAAAATGAATGGAAACCCTTAAAAAAAAAGTTCCACATCCGTATTTATTCATTTTAGTAATGGAATTTGTGGATCTTTTAAAAATATGGCGTCGTTATTTTATAGAAATCTGGGGAGATGGGCGCTGAGTTGGGCGAATTTGATGTTTGGACGCGAAAGTGAAATAAATTCGAGGTTTAGTAAATTAAAGATGAGAAATAGAAACGTGTTGGGTCTCTTACAGAGTTTAAAATGCAATATGCATCATTGATAAGAAATCCTTAATAATGTTCCTAAACGCTGGATATATTTAACGGCGCAGGATAGCCTTTACCAGAAGTCATCATCGTATTAGTGGTTTAGCAGCTTCAATATCATCAGGACTGTGCCGGAATAACAGTTCGTCGTGGACGTGGTACGACAGCAGCTGACATCTGTCATCTGAAGACAGCCGCCACACAACCATCGATGCGACGCTCTGCTAGAGTGACTGTCAGCAGCCAGTGTCACTTATCCGACCTTTACGGTCATTCCAGTAACTTTGTCACAAAAATAGACGGCGTGACTTGCTGCGCCGTCAGGTTAAATAGGCCCATCCCATTAATAAGTACTCAAAATCAAGTTATGTCTAACAATCAAACAAACACACAAATCGACACTTAGAGAATTTCAGGTGTGAAATAAATTACATCACTAATAAACATGTAGGTATTCAGTAATCTCTTCTCCACGACTTTATTTGTAAAAGGCTTAGCTACTAAAACCGTGAACAAAAAAGCAAACTAACTAGGTACTTAGTTACATTTGTATTGAGAATCCCGTATAAAGAGCCTTAGACAACACTTAAACTGCTTATGAAACAAAATGATTCCCCTATTTCCCGTTGAATTAGCCAGAAAATAAATCATTCATTCGTTCACTCGCAATCCTGGCCTAATTCCGTTTGCAGGCAAACCCGGAGGACGAACCACAGCTTGTGTAATTAGGAGTTAGTAATGCAGTGTGTTTTAACCACCGCGCGCTTGGTACTCGGTACACAGTAATCTTTCGAGTGCTCGACCGTCAATGTACAGTAAACTGGCTTTTATGGATATTCTCGTGTTGTGACGGATCTTTCGACCATTTTCATTTATTCATTTCTTTATGTTATGTTTAGTAACCTGTAGCCTTATAAACTAAAATATGCTTTTAGTTTGTTTTGCATATATTTTAGTTCTCAACTCCTAAAACTATAGAATTTAGGTAGACCGTTGACTTTGGGAAGGCAATAACAACGTAAAATAATTTATTATTTAAAAGTGCCTATTATATTCATGAAACTTACCCAACTTCATGTTGATTTTTCACGAAGCTCAGTAACTAAAAAATTAAAAAGAGAACAAAGAAGAAATAATATAAAGAAACTATTACGAGCACCCCTATTTTAATAGAAGGCAAAAATAATAACTCGTAGCTCATATAATATTCGAGAGCTGCATTGAAAATTCCCGGCGCATGCAAAACTCGCTTGTTTCCTATCCCCGGCATTACAACGTAAATAAGAACAAGATGCCGCATCTAACCCTTTGCCGGCTCCAACAGGCACCTCTTTATACGCATTTTACCGAACAAAGCGTGCTTCGTTCACACTGGTTGCACCAGCACACCCCGTGAAGATGTGCGCGCACAGAATTGCAAAGTAATAAAGCCGCTTTGCCTTTTTAATGAGGTTTTAACATCCCCGAGAGCCACCAAACGAGATTACAACACAAACGTCCCTACGTGTGAAACATCGCAATTGTTTTTCTCCCTATCAGCTGATTCAGCAAACCGATTTGCATGAGGAAAAAAAAACGTTTCGTCTTTTTCCGATTCGCTGTCATCAGAGCCGAATGTCTTACCTAAACAAATTGCAGACAAGGACAATACAGTGAGATGAGCGAATAACGCGCCCGCAATCAGCTAGGAACGAAACGAGGCTGTGCTTGAAAAGAAACAAATTAGATCCGTCTCAAGAACGGCGCTTTGAAATGGGCGCTGGTAAAAAAGACCGCGCCACTAATGAAGGGTTACCCGACCTAGGGCATTGAATTCGTTCCTACAGTCCTGTTTATTCGATAGTTTCAAGTGTGGAACGTGTGCGATACTTAGACCCCTGTAACGAATGAGGGTTAAGTAGAGTGGAATGTCGATTGACAAAACAATTTTTTCTATAGAAGTGTTGAAGTGTACTCCAATAGAAGGTTTGTTTATTTGAATTGGACGGTTTTGTTGCTCAAGGGTAGTTATGTTTAAAGTTGGGTCCTTATTCGAACCCTAATTGAGTGAGGTAGCTTATTTCATTACTTCATTTACAAAGGTGTTTACTTCAGGTTTTTATTGAGTGACTGTTACGTGTTTCTACAATTTACTCAGAATCTTCTCGACTCTAAAATCCATCTTTATTTAAATCCAATCCATCGTAATATTTCTCTTTTGTTTCCCAATCCGTTTATTTCACATCTCGAGCCAATATTTCAATACATCCCAAGGCGGGCCTTTCCTCATTTTTCCACCTTCGCTTACAAACCTGTACCTTATGATTCCGTATGTGTTCCGAGAGAGTAATTTGCCACATTTTTCTGAGCCCCCGTGTTTCCAGCGCGTTAATCTTGCTCGCCTAATCTCTCTGACACCTTGTGCCTTTCTGCCTGTAATATTGGGATAAGCTCGAGATATGTAGGTATGTTTTGTGTCTGACCTTGTTTTAGGTTCTGTTATTACGTTATCTATTAGAGAATTTTCTATGTTATCATTTTCTTGAGTAGATTCATCAATGTGGGGAGGTACAAAGAGCTAAAGGTAGACTATGAGTTTAAGTATCGATAAAATCAATTCATGTTTGTTGTAAAGCTCCGGTTTTTGCTATCGCGTTTCTCTGAAACTTCAGCCTGGTTTAGTCCACCATTCTAAGAATTTCGTTTATTTTTCATTATATTTAATTGACTGGGCAAACCAGTATTTTCAATACTTTCTCAGAAAACGTATAGTTATACAAACTCTGAAATTATTTACAAGCAATTTCCTTCCATTATTCCTTACTTCGCTAGTGTAAACACGATACGTAACAGGGAAATAAAAATAACGCTTTCTGCTTAGAATAATTTTATGTAGGAATGAGTTCCCAATACCTATAAAGCAGTGTGGAAGTATTTATCAGAGAGCCGACGGTTGCGAGTAACAGATTTCACGATTCGATACATCGACTTCTCGAGTACTCGGAAATCGATACTGGTTTATATCGATGATAGCTGTGCGGTTAGGCGTATATGTAAACGGGAGCTGCTTCGAAGCAAAGAGAATTTCAAATATGTATGGGTAAAACTAACTTTAAATTGTTTGGATAAACAACGTGAGGGAATTCGTATTTTAAACAAAATATTGGCTACCGCTTCCGTGGAAATGCAGCCTGTGCGTTTGCACTGAGCTAGTAGCTAACCGTCACTAGTCGTGTTTATGAAAAGTACTTCACAATTTGATGACCCACCCTGCTTGGTCGGTTATTATCATCAATTCCTGGGTAACACCAGCAAACGAAGCACTAACAAAAACCGGCCAAGTGCGTGTCGGTCCACGCACAATGAAGGGTTCCGAGGTTGGGATGAAGTTATCCCAAGAACAAACTTAACATTGTAGTTGAAAAACATGTTCCCCCATATATATTTACAAAACTATTATCTGTATTTTCTTAAATAACTGTAAAAGTATTTATTTTAAAATTATAAATAAATATTTATCTGAAATCCTTACAATCAGCCATTTCATTTGAAATATCACACGGTACAGTAAGCAAAACTTTTTTTTTATTCTAATTTGCAAAATGTAACCCACGTGTAAATGTGACCCATATTCAAAATTCATTTATTTACGTCACACGTCCGTGTTTGGGTCATATAAATTCATACGTGTACCAAATTTCAACTTAATCGGTCCAGTAGATTCGGAGCAAATTGGCTGTGACAGACGGACAGACAGACACACGAGTGATGATAATATAGAAGTGGAATACGTCTATTAATAATTCTACCAATTTGTAACATACTTATTTAAATTGACAGATCAACAGTTGACTCGATTAATTTCTCAATCGATATCAATTTGTAATCCATGTATTTCGTCTTCATAAATGAACGAATTAGAGTAATCCTGTAGAGGCGTCTTGTACAAATTGATACAGTAATAACGTTAGCTACATAGTTCCTATGATGGTAGCTTGTTTTTGGTTTACGCCCGTTTTACACTGTTTAGGCGCTTAATTGGAAGTTTTCGGAATAATGGCTACGTTTAATGGTTATACGGTTTAACGATATTTTGATTGGAAATGTTGATAATGCAACACAACACTTCATAACTTTGGTGCAACAAAATCATGAAGCTTCTAGCAGGTAGTTGTAGTACCCAAAGATAAATATGTTTTGATAGACAGTCCAAGCTGTTAAGTTGTCGAAAAAAATTGCGGCAAACTTTTGGCCGCAAAATGCACGCACACTAGAGTAACACAATGACGTGGCGCGAGTGTAAGACGTAGCTGGCACGCACACCAGCGTAACAAAGTTGGCCCTGTTTGTATTAGTTCTTTTGCAGCGCCACAATCTATCTAGACATATAAATAATCATAGGTAGTAAGTAACCATCGAAAAATTATGTTTTAGTATATTACTTTTTAGGTAGACAACGTATTTCAGTAACAATTATTTATAAAGTAGGTATTTATCTTATTTATTATCTTATGGAAAATCTGACAAAATGATAGAAGACGAATGTTTGCAAGCGAACGTTAATTGCAAAGCCAAATTATTACATTTAATTACAAAAATACCTTTTGGTAATGGTTTTTAGGGTTCCGTATCCAAAGGGTAAAACAGGAACCCTATTACTAAGGCTCCGCCGTCTGTCTGTCTGTCCGTCTGTCACCATGCTGTATCTCATGAACCGTGATAGCTAGACAGTTGAAATTTTCACAGATGATGTATTGCTGTTGCCGCTATAACAGCAAATACTAAAAAACAGAATAACGTAAATATTTAAGGGGGCTCCCATACAACAAACGTGATTTTTTTGCTCGTTTTTGCTGTATATTGATAACGGCAACAGGTAGATGCTTGAAATATTCACAGAATATTTAGTTTTATATTCACTTTAAAAATAAATAATTAAATTAAAATAAAACAAATATTTAAGGGGGGCTCCCATACAACAAACGTGATTTTTTTGCCATTATTATAGATAATGGTACGGAACCCTTCGTGCGCGATCGGACTCGCACTTGGCCGGTTTTTTAAAAGTTACTCTAGTAACTATTCGTCAAGCTAGACAAATTGATTGAAAAACAAGAAAAATGGATCCTATCGTCGACTGTTAAAAAAACGAACTATTAGCTTTTCCAAACAGCCAATTAGTATTTCCTATTTCTCTTGGTTTCTTAACGTAATAAAAATATTAAAGTAATTAAAGTGAGCTATCAACAACACGACTGAACTGATCTTGTAATTAATCTTAAATAAGCTGGTAATTTATAAATTAGTTCGTAGTTTAGGTTAGTAGTTAATTACGAACTTAAGGTCAAATATCATCTTCAGCCTCTGTACAAAGTGACATAAATCTCTGACGTCATTAAGTAAATATACGCCTGAATATTCACATAATTATTGACCATACTTAAAAACGATTCAAGCGACATCACGCGTGTTCTATACGAACTACGTTTGCGACGCCAAAACATCACTACATCGCATTGAATACGACCCATCAAGGTAATTAATAGTCTATCAATCAAGTTGCCTATTCATGACCTTAACATACTGCAGACACTGAAAATCGAAAAATAATCACGTGTTAGTGGAAATAATAACAGAGACGTAACACAAAATGTTGTAGTGGACAAAATACTAAGTAATGACTCTGTGCCTAAATGTATGAACACTTTATATTTAATCAAAGATATTAAATTACTTACTTAACAATATACGGGACTCGAACAAAATCGTAATCCGATACATTTGTCCTAGTGGGCAAAAGTCGCTCTGTCTAGTGTAGTACGCCTGCATGTCAAGTCGCATTCGTGTCCACCAAAAGATAATCATTTTCGAAGTATATTATGCCTAATTATGCAATATGGTATTGCAAATCTCGTAGTGATAAAACGACTAGACATCCACGGTTTATTTTGAAAATAAACTAATAGGTCAGTGTGTGAGTTCAGGCAATCAGTATCACAGAATGTCATAAAAAATAATAAATTATACAATTAAAATAGCAACCAGTTTGATTTTGTCTAGGCTCTAGATTGTCCTATGGAGCTGGACCAGCATGTTTCCCATCATTCTTATCTTGCATATAATCCTCTATTTTGTAATATGCTGGTACACCTCTGCCTAACCCTTCAGGGATTACAGGCGTGATGTTGTGTCCTAAAATATAAAATAATTAGTGAATTTTAAAGTAAATTTAAATCTGTCGCGTTAATTCTCATCTATTTAGTTTATATGAAAATGAGCTGGCAAGGCCGCTGAGATAAATCACGGCGGGTGCCAAGAGATGAGGGTGATAGAAAGATAAAAGGCAGTACAGTTTTACGACAGTGTAAACAAGGGTGTGACAAACTACGCTAGGCTGAATATTGAGACAGAAAACATTTGTAGAATAGGGTATTTGACTGATATCAAAAATATATAATATGAATTAATGCTTATTTTTATAGGTGTTACAAAAAAAGATAATTTGTGAAAAAATAAATAAAATCGGTGGAAAAATGGAGAAGTTACACGCTTTTGAAATTATTCTACTATCCGTGTCACGCAAAACGATCATTGTACTGAATGGTGCGAAGTTACTATGGCGTTCCTGTGTTGTGACGTCACATCGCAGCAGTGCTGTCTCTGTCTACAATAGAATTTAAACGCATACAACTTCGGCATTTTTTGAGAAATTGAATCAATTTTTTTTTACTGTGTTTTATTTTATTTGTTGCTATCGAAAAATAAAAATAAAAAAAAACTTTTTACAAAAAAAAAAACAACCGACTTCCAAAAAAAAACAGTACAAAGTGAAAAATAACTTTAATTTCGGAAGTCGGTGTCTTTGGATCTATATTTTAGTTCTAATTTACAATAGCCAATGTCAAATTCTCATCACTTTTTACAAAATATTGCTTTTCGCGATGCAGGGTCGTTAATTGATGAGGAGTTCTCCTGGTAAGAACCAGTAGAACTGATGGTGACTTCACCATATGCATTTTGACGAGCATACATTGCTTAGCAATCATATTATAGTGCCTAATCGAATCGCAACGGTGAAATACTTATTATTAAGTAGTTCCGGTGGCAATCTGTGGTAAAAGCGCCATTTAGTGAAGTGGAACTGATGATGAACATCAGTTCCACTTCACTAAATGGTGCTTTTCGAGTGCAAATGCTTGAGTTACTATAAAAAATACTCAAATCGCTATAGGTATGCCTATAAAATTTGAGGAATTCCCTCGATTTCCATGGGATCCCCTCATCAGATTCTGATTTGGTGGCAATGGAACCACCTCGGGAGCATACCCTTCCAAACAAAAAAAGAATTTTCAAAATCGGTCTAAAATTGACGGAGTAATCGGTGAACATACATAAAACATACAGCCGAACATATAACCTCCTCTTTTTTGGAAGTCGGTTAAAAAATCAGTCAAATACCCTATTAAGGTCAGGTGGTCGAAGCCCTAACACCATGGGAATTCTTAGTTTCACCAGTCCTTTGAAATACTTGAATTAAATCGACTGCGAACCCAAATAGACCGCTGCGAATACAATCTAGCGAAATGGGGGATTATTGACCCAACCGACATCCAGTGCGAATGCAGTGCTCCTGACTAAACCATGCCCTATATGTTGAAGTGTCCAAATTGTCCATACACCTGCACTTCTGAGGACCTAAAAAACGCCACTGATGCCGCGATTGGTGTGGACACCTACTGGACCCAACTCATTCAACATAATATCGTATTTTACCTTTGTCATCGACTCTAAAAGAAGAAGACATCTAAATTTGACACAAATATCTAGCCAATGCCAAAATCGATACGGCGGCGGTTTCATCCCGAGCTTTCAATTAGGTGTACGAGTATTCTTAATTTCCTTCAAAAATTCGTCCTACATTTCGCTCACTCATGAATTCGATGACGATTCTGTCCCAGCTAGCTCGAATAGCCGCCATTTTATCGTTTCACTCCCGAACTAGCGTTGTGCTACATATTATTTGAAAGGTCGTCACGGGTCAATTTAAAGGTCACAATAATAATAAAATGAGAGGTGAATTTTCCCTCTAGGATACGACCTTTTCTTACCTCTACGGAGAACTGTTTGGACGATTGTGCAATAGTTTCATTGTTCGTAGGCTAAGAAGTGGGAATCCCTGCTTTTTTTTTTTTTTTTTTTGGGTGGGAAATCATCAAATAACTTCTCCCGCTCTGGGCGGAGCGGGAGGGAGTGTCAGACTTTTACTGACTAAAACCCACCCGTGTTCCTTCCGTTGCCTGTGTGCCAGGGCCACGATATCCCTTTCGGACAAACTCGCAACCCCGGCAGGCATTGGTCCTAACGGACCCCGTCAGTTTGTGCTGACATCTCTTTGAGGCGCGCGTGGAACACAACGCGCCATCGACCCAGGCCTGGTCCTTATCGGACGGCGAGCTACCCATCGCTCACCGTCCGCATGCCCGCGCCTACGGTGGCCGGAAATCGGCTTGCGACTCCCGACGCCCTGGGCGTCTCCTGCGGCGACTAAGGGCGCGAGGGCGCGAACCTTGTCTCACCCTCACGCGTTCCGCCTCCTCCTTCGCTAGCATAACTGCTTCGCAGAAGGAGGTGACGGCCTCCCATGCACTCTCGCTCCGAACCATGGCCTGAACCAGGGCCGGACGCGAGAGATCGCCGCCGCCGTTCGCCTCCGTGAGGACACGGCGGTGCTCCGCCCAAGCCGGGCAGACCTCCACCGTATGCTCCACCGTGTCCTCCGGGCGATCCACACAGTGGTGACACCCGGGCGTTTCCTCCCGCTTTATCCTGAACAGGAACCTCCCGAAACAACCGTGTCCGGTGAGGACCTGCGTCAGGCGAAAGGTGAGGACGCCGTGGCGCCTCTCTAGCCACTCCTCAAAGAGGGGACTTATCGCCACAGTTGTGGCGTGCCCGTGCTGGGTTGCGACAATCGCACTCTCCATGTCGCCATGAGATCCCGCCGGAGCTCTGTCCGCCGTGCCGTGATTTCTCGCGGCAGCGGAGTTTCACCCCGGCGTTTCGCCTCCTCGCGCCATTCCCAGATGTGCGCGAGGCCTTTTGCCTCCAGATCCCATGGCGGCAGTCCGGCAAGGAGGCTCGCTGCCTCACGGAAGACCGTGCGGTAACCCCGCACCAGCCTGACGACCATGACCCTCTGGGACGCGTTCAACCGCTGTGCTGGTCGCAGCCTTAAAGAACGCGCCCACACCGGTGCCCCGTAAAGGGCCATGGACCGCACGATCCCCGCGTAGAGCCTCCGGCAGGAGGCGTTTGGACCCCCTAGATTGGGCAGGAGCCGCTTCAAAGCAGCTCCGGCCCGCTCCAGTTGGGAGCCAAACGTCGAATGAAATGCTCCACGAAGTTCCACCGGCTGTCGAGGACGAGTCCCAGGTACTTCATCGTCGACTCGACGCCGATGTGAACCCCTCCCGCCGTTATCTGGGAACCCGACAGTGGCGCGTTCCGAGGACCATAAAAACACATGGCCTCGGACTTGTGCAATGCCACCTCGAGTCCCAATTGCCGGATCCTATCGACGATTGTCGCAACCCCACGTGCCGCCAGTTCGGCCGCCGCCTGATGCGAACTCCCTTGTGCCAGGACTAGCGTGTCGTCAGTGGGAATCCCTGCTGGAGTCTGTTTTCCGATGACTAAAACCTAATGAAAAAAAAAATGAATATGTTACTTCTACGTAAGCGTTCACCATCTTCGTCCAAAACATCGTTAATCACCATACGAGATAGTGGTCAAACCCGAGCCTATAAATCATGAAATAAAGAAAAATTTAAATTAATCTATCCAATAATTTTAGTCCATCTAATTTTATCATTAATGACTCAATTATTTAAAATCCTGTAACTAATATTCCTATGCCAGTTGATGGTGAAACATTTACACCTTTTCGTAATGTATAAATATCATATATTATTACAAATTAATTACTTCGATTTTGAAATGAGCAGGGATAACCACGCATACCTCAAATGCGACATTAACCCAACTTTAGAAAATAAAAAAAACAATGCTAACCCAGGCTTATTCCTCGTTACTAAATCAATAACAAACTTCAATACAGAGAGAAATACTCCTCAAAGCAGAGCCAGTAACGTTATATATTTTGATGAAGTTAAACAGCAGTGCTTCGTTCGCAATCCGGGATCGCTGCAGAAATATTGAGTTATTGTCGGCAGTCGCTTGGGTACCTAGTTGTGTGTTATATGTATAGGTTTTTCATTTTACGAATCGGATAAGTGGTTTGGACGAAGATTGGTGAATGGTCTAGCTTTTAAGGTTATTAGGTCATGTTTAGGGTTGAGATGGAATTATAGGGTCTAATGTATATCTATCAGTATTGCTTTTGAGATTTTGATGATTCTTAGATTGTTTTCCAATGTGTCCCTTGCAATTTACTGTTTAATTGGTTCGTTCTCTTTCATCCTAATTAAAGAATGTGTAAACCTGCTAACACTCAGGCTTATCGTATAAGACGCTGCTTAAAAATAACGTGATGCAATCTCAAATCAGTCGGCAGAATGCCACAGCACTACCTAATATTTCGAACTAACGCGTTATTAACCAGCTTGTATTGCCCGTCGACAGACTATAGTCCTTAGTTGTACATAGTGTCTAAGGGCCTTACAAATCATAACGGAAAAAGGTCGCAGCAATGGAAATATTACTTACACCTAAAGACGACGCCAGGAATCGGCTTAACGTAAGCTTAAGTTCAGTTTTGTCCTACAAAAAGGACACACAACATACTGCGCAAACAAAGCCTTCCCATTTATCTACACAAAACCGAAAACTAAAAATCGGGTCCACCATTTTTATTCGAAAAAGGATCTTATAAAAATTGTCACGAACGTCCGTGAGTGCTGATCGTTTTCAACAATGTACGTTATAGTCGCGTGCTTGCTACGTAGTGAGGTACAGTTGAACTAGCTATTTGGTATGCAGGCAAAATTATTCATCTTCCCACTGAGCCATAAATATGAACCACTTAAACACCGTAACGCCGTTTTTTTTAACGCGATGTTTATCATCATTCTCTTGTTCTTATTCCATTTTCTTTATTTGGGATCAGCGCAACTTGGCTCTTTCTTCCATACTTCTCTATTCTAGTCGTCATCTAATTAGTCAACCCCTTTCTAGCCATATCATCTTTCACACAGTCTATCCATCGTTTCTTTGGACTTCCCCCTCCTTTAGCCGTCCACATTCATACTCAAAACAGCAACATGTTTATGTGTGGGAAACAATGTTCTGGTCACATGGAATGTTGTAGTGCTGCTGGCAACATGGTTATGTTCCGTATTCATTGCAAACATAAAAATTTTCTGCAACATCAAATGTTGTGGGTAACAAAGTCAAATTATTTATTTCAAATAGGCACATAAAAGGCACTTGTCAAAATTTACAAGAAACATTTAATTGATTCAAGTCGCCATAATCGAATAGGCAAGAAAATCCACCGTTAAGGCTCGTACAGACTGGTGCGATATCGCGGGTGCGACAGGCAGCGACAAAGAATTTGTGCTACTCGTGTCGCGTGTCGCGCCCGCGATATCGCACTAGTCTGCACAAGTGTAAAACACTTTTAAAATGTATTTAGGTTCTTACAATATTTCGTATAAGTACAATAATTATATAATTATATGTAAAGAGAGAATATTTAATTACTATACCACAATAGGTAACAACAATGTTGTGTGATTTAGGAGTGTAATTAAAAAAAAATATTCAGCACACTCACAACAGTCACAACTTATGTTGTTTAAAAGTAGTTTCGCTACTTATAGGTCTTTTCTCAAAGTTACAATCATTATTCTACGAGAAAATTGCTTTAGGATGTTGATAAATATTTTCATATTAGTGCTCAACTAACTAAGTAGTTAGTTCGAGTGTACCTACCGCAGCACATCCGTGATCGACGGGCCAGAGCTGAGTGCAGGAAGGTTCTAAAGTGAGTCGAGCCAATCCCAAACGATGTTCTGTGGCGGAGGATTTCTGAGTAGAATGTATATTGAGACCGACCTAGCTGACGGATTTGTCTTACATATCAATTCATTTAA
This sequence comes from Tiliacea citrago, assembly GCA_963921375.1. Classification (NCBI taxonomy): domain Eukaryota; kingdom Metazoa; phylum Arthropoda; class Insecta; order Lepidoptera; family Noctuidae; genus Tiliacea; species Tiliacea citrago. The sequence continues at coordinate 19,624,749 of OY992797.1, read as the reverse complement.
GACCTTATACCTCCAGGTATAGGACTAAATCCCGCCGAAATCAAATAAAAAACTGACACTTCCAAGTGTCACTTTTTTACAAGTGCGAACAAAAAGATTTCGGGTTTTCAAAGTCAAAGCCAAATCATTTATTTCAAAGAGGCACATAAAAAGCACTTTTGAATGTCAAAATTTACAGAAAAATAGAAGTGATTTTAGTTGCCCCTTCCAATCCAATAGGTAACTTCGTTTGGAGAAGATTGGGCAAGAACCTCCACCTTTCTTTAAAATGTTTTACAATATTTTTTATATAATATATTAATTATTATTATTAGGTATATGTGAAGACGATGCACCCACAATAAAATTACTACACCACAATAGGTAAACAGAATTAAAAATGAAGCAATGACAGATAAATTAAAAATAGGTGATCGATTCATGGCGCTCACATATTTACAAACATTGTAAAAGTAGACGATTTTCATAAAATTTTAATAATTAATAAGTCAATGAGTGAGTAAGTAGTTTCAACCATAAAAACCGGCCAAGTGGGGGTCGGGCTCGTGCACGAAGGGTTCCGTACCATTATCTATAAAAACGGCGTTTGTTGTATGGGAGCCCCCTTTAAATATTTGTTTTATTCTGTTTTTTAGTATTTGTTGTTATAGCGGAAAAAGAAATACAGCATCTGTGAAAATTTCAACAGTCTAACTATCACGATTCATGAGATACAGCCTGCTGACAGGCGGACATATAGACACACAGACAGACGGCGGAGCCTTAGTAATAGGGTTCCCGTTTTACCCTTTGGTACGGAACCCTAAAAAGTAATAAAACAAGCAATGTTAACATGATAACTACTTGTAAAGCTTATTTTTTGCATTAACTATATTTTTATTATCAAGGAATAATAATATAATGTCCTTAGGCTACTCTCAACTAAGCCAAAGCCCTGTATTTTTTCATGCTCCACTGTAGAGGGGATGTTTATATATGAGACTTCATTGTATACCGGAAAAGCATGTCGAGTACTCTCATTGGAAGTAGTTTTATGAGGGATTGTTCCCTGTTGATATCATGAAGCATACACGTTTATAATGAGCATTCATATTTGTGAGAATAACGTAGGACAGTACTTGCTTTTCATACTAAAAGTTAGAATTTTTTAGAATGGAAATAAGTACTATTTCTGAAACTAGGATATTGCATGATTTATAATACTAACAAAAAAAAAAAAAATCTTTATGCAGTTAAAAAAAAAACACAGTACAACAATAAAAAAAGTAATAGGTTAAATGTAGGAGCCATAAGTGCTAGATTTGTACATATTCCCTGAACCCCACACTAGGATTCCCTGTGTTGTGGGGAAAATACTTTTAGTTAATATATCGCCGCCAATAATATCATCGCCGTTAGCAAACCCCGCTACAAGTTCTAGCCATACTGATTGGCTTATCTTTAGTCTAGTTTTGTAGTGTTCCATTTTCCAAAATTTTCTTACACAAAATAAAAAACAAAAAACTGTCGCCATACCTACCAAATATGATCCGAATTATCTGAACCATATTATCAGATCGCATCAAACGTCAAATGTTCTTTTCATGATCTTGGATCTTTCCGTCTCACTGGGCATTAGCCCAAGGCTTGCCCAACGTGCCCGGGCATTGTCCGCTGACGTATCAATAGACCTTTTTGTTATCATGTTTACACAAACAAGGATGTTTATCGTGTATATTTCATACATTAGAAAGGGGTGAGTTGGTTCATGCGTGAGTATCAAGATTGGTCACTGGAGTGGGCCATATTTGTTGAAGTAGCTTTTACTTTACGATCGGATTGCTTGGACCGGAGATTAACTTGATTGTTAAAAAAAACCGGTCAATATTGAGTCGGACTCGCGCACCGAGGGTTCCGTACGTGTATATGATGTTGATGATTTGTGAAAAACTGTGCTATTTAGAGACATCGTTTTATTTTTCTTGTACATAAACTTCTATCACATAGAATAATTTCAGATTTTTCTCTATGCAAACTTTGGAGATAAGGGGGGGGACGGTATTTTTTTTTACAGTTTTCATCAAAAGTCGAAAACTATGATGGTTAAAAAAAAATGTTTGAGAATGTGCAAACAGCGCTCTTTTATATGATACCCCACATGCCCTAGTAGACTCCATTAAAAATTTTAAGACCCCCTTTCAGGCCCTGTTGCAAAGAAGAGATATTTTTTAAAATTTCTTGTTTGCAAAACAGTGGGGTAAATGTCATCTAAAACTATTCCAAATTTCAAGTTGATAGCATTAGTAGTTCTTGAGATATCCAGCTGTGACAGACAGACAGACAGACTTAGTCTCACCATAAGGGTTCCTTTTTACCATTTTGGTACGGAACCCTAAAAGGGTTGAATATTTTTACTTTACGCATAATTTACTTAACTTACTTTAATTGGTTAGCAACCAATTGCTTTAATATTAAATACACGATTAAACAATCTATTATGTTTCTTATTTAAGAGATCATCAACGAATTCTTTCCGCAGTCAACAGCAAAATTACAGTTCCTATTCCATTATCTGACCATTATAATTCAATATATGCTAATCCATCTCTAATTTCCCATTGTTTAGATGGATTGAATCGGATGTAAAGCTATTCATTAATCAGTATCAGACTGAAAACTAATCATCGATAACAGCTAATCCTGACTAATACCTTTATGTTCAAGCCGCGGTCGTTAACGCGGTTTTAATGTTTCAAACGAACACCGTCGGTTCCGTTTTCCACTCACATATGCACAAAACGTATCAACAGCTTCAAAGCAAAACACAAGTACATTAAACATAAGCCCTAAAAGGCATTCATCAGCGAAACTTTTATTCTTTGCGTCCAAAAAGTATTGTTTACTGCCCTAAAGCCTCTTACAGCCCACAAAAGAACACCGAAATGGACTATTTCAACCGTATTCACGCACACAAACGACTAATATAATTCACTCGGTCTCCGGCCGGAAAAAAAATGACCCAATAACTAAGTAACTCCTCGGGTGAGCCGAAACAAAAACACGATGGATGGACAAATTTGCGCTTACTGACTTATTTATCTCTGAAGCGAACGTAATTAACGAAATTCCTTCAGAACAAACAACCGCAGATTTCTTTCCGATATTATTGCTTCGAACATCTTCAGTGCTGCTCTAATATTCATTAGGAACGTGACAGGCAAGAAATACTCCCTAATTATTCATCGGGCCGTCGCCAAATCGTCAGCTGGGTCCGCCTTTTAATGGGGAAGAAAATAAAAAAAACTTTTAAACATAACAAGAGAGGCATGTCCCACCCTATAAGATATTCATGAGCGTCAAAAAAAAGTTAGACAAAGATTTTGATTACCGCTGGTGCATGTACGGGGAAACTGAGGTAAGTGAAATTGTGAATAAAAATAAGTAACAGATTGAATGAATAAAACTAAGTGAATTTTCGTCCGAACTTAGTCGTTAGGTTGTAACTTGTAAAGCTTCGGCTCGTCTGAAACTTGGATATTGCTTAGATCATCGTTAACACTCGGTTTCAAGTTTTAGAAACTAATTAATTAGTTTCGAAGGAGGGATATTTTAAAATTAATATACTTTCGCTCGGCTGTATCGGGTCTGAACTCGCTCTACCGTTAAGAAAGACCGTGATTTACTAGGGTTGTCTAAATTAAAATCCGCTCAGTTGTAGCTCGGATTTTTACTCGGTTTCCTTGTAGAGTGGTTACGTTGTTTACGGTTTTTCCTTTATTTGGTGGCTTTAAATCTTTTGTGAGTAATCCTTTGTCGTAAATAGTAACCAATGGAAATGAGATCAATACGATTCATTCTGTGTTTTGGTCGATAACATTGTTATTGTGTGTTGTATTGTTGTATAAATATTTTATATTCCAAGTTTAATATCGTATTTTCATTTCCATATTGGTTTCAATGTTTGGAGGATTAAAGAAGACTTTGAAAACATTAAGTAAGAAGGTTTTTTACGATGCACCTTCTCACAATCATTTGAAAGTGTTACCCTAACAAAAAGCACACAAATATTGCTATGCATAATTTCACACGAAAAGGGTCTATGTCCTTTAAATAATTCACTTTACTACCAAAGTTAGGGTGCACTTTAATACTTTTTGCAACGTTCACCGTCACTTAGCTTGCCCCTGTATTTATTTCGCTTTTTAACCTTTTAATCAGGAGGTATATTGCGTTACTCCGTTTCCTTAATAAATTAATGCAAGATGCTCCGATTCTAAGTTGTCGTCTCCAAGAGCACTTTGCGAGTAAAGTTAGATTAAACGTTGTAGATCGACGCGTAGGAAACGGGTGTTTTAGTAAGGTTGTGGGGTTTAGCCGCATTGTATTGCAGATTAGTTACGACGAGAAATTTGCGTAAAAACGCTTTGTTGTAGTTGTTGCAATGCTGCAAGAACTATCACTTTGCTTAAGTTTGTGTATTTCAATTTGTAGACAAGGTGCAAGGTAATTTTAAGAAATGTATGTTATCTTGATAGAAACGAAGACAAAAGGCCGTAAGTGTAGATAACACCTTTATTGTAATTTTTTTTTTTGTGGATATCAGACATTTTACATAATTTCATGGCATAGTAATTTTTGCCCATTATAGCACACTAGCTGCGCCCCGCGGTTTCACCCGCGTAAGTCTCGATCCCGTGGGAATATCGGATATAAAGTAGCCTATGTCTTAATCCAGGGTGTCAGCTACCTCCATACAAATTTTTATCAGAATTGGTCCAGCCGTTTGAGCGTGAAGAAGTAACAAACATACACACACACTCACAAATTTTCGCCGTTATAATATTAGTGTGATGTGATATACTAAAATATGTACCAATATCATAAAATTTACTAATGTAAACAAACTCAGTTTCAAAGTCAGCGCGCAATAAATCGCAGGCTATCGCACGATAACGCGACGTCGCGCGTCCCGTGACGTATTGCGATATTATGCGCCGCGATATGTATGCACGTCCGCGATTGACGCGGATTCCGACGCATTAATTGACGGCTTTGTATTGATCAATGTGCGTTAAAATATTGGCTTTTGTATTTTTTATTTGGAATAACGTTGAATTAAGTTACTTCAAACTAGTCAGATATTTGACTCAACTATGGATAGGCTTTAGCTCGTTATAGTAGACTTAGTACCTCGTAATAGTAGACTTTCAAAACACGTGCCTACTTAACTCAAATAGCAAGAAAGAAAGAAATTTTATTTGCTCGAACATGTGTATACATACAGAATTAAAATAAAATAATACATGCATGCAAGATCTTAAAAAAGAGTGCCTCACGACATGTCTGCCATTTTTCATAGCGTGCAAATATCTTAGGTACAATATTATTATTATCATGGAATCAATGATTTTTAACTTTTACTCTTAAACATTAAATATCAGTCATAGTTACTTAAAACAAATTTCTTATGTTAAATCATTTACATTATCCAATTACGAGTATTCATTATTTATTTTCCTTGTTCAGTATTACAGATTACAATAATTATCACAATAACGATTTACGTCACTTTTAATAGGCATTCAATTATAAGCAAACTTATTAAAAATATAAAGATCTATCTTACATATCAGAAACGTGAATAACGACATTATTTCAGATAATAATATAAGTATGAAATATATATATAATAAAAAATAAGTATGAAATATATTTTCCATTCCTTTGTATCGACAATTCTCTTTATATCCCAGCTTAAAGTGTTACCTACGCCGTAAAAGGGCAAAGGTATTATTTACCTACAGCCTACAAAAAAGACTATCAATAATAACTATTCTATATTTCGTTGTACGGTCAGCTACCGCTTTTTTATACTCAAAGATAAGGCGGGACTAAAGGGAAGTTATTCATATTAATAATTAAGTACCTTACTTACTTCAAAGCGTATCTTATTGCAGAACACAGTTGCATAACATGAATAATAGCCTTATGAATATTACATGCGATTCTTTTGTAGTAACGTACGAACAAAGTTAATTGTAAGTCCAGCAGAACGGAAAAGGGTTAAGTAAATATGCTAAACTGGTGATTTTACGACTGTTCCGAGTTTAACTTTTGTACGCCCCAGGTGGTTGAGGGTTATGCTCGCGTTTAGAGCCAAGTTGCGTATGATTTTTGTATGTGAACTTTTATTCATTTGGTAAACCGAAAGGATAAATTGAAATCTTTTTTTTTGCCTGCCATTTGGTGGATCCAGGCGGCCGATCGCGCTAATTTTGAACGTTAATACCAAAACTAAACCACAACCAAAAACGTTACGTTAGACACATTTCGTATCGCGCTAATCATTTCAACGGAAACGATTTAGCTTTACTTTGGAAGTTACGTTGGAGGAACGATCGATCGAACTTTCAGTATTGAGTAACGTCAACGATTTTGTCGCTCAGTAAAAATAGTGAGATACGGTTTCTTACATCAGCTAAACCAAAACTAAACCAAAAGCAAAAACGTTCCGTTCGAACGGTAATTAAGTTGAGAAATAGCGCGATCGACCCCCAGTTCTTATGATTCTTTTGGCCTGTTTTATTAGTTTTAGTTAATTTACATTTAACGTAAATGTTGTTCCATTTTTGAATACACAATCATATCTGGTGGAAAGTGCCTATCAACCTTCCCTTATAGTTTACCTCCCACTGTGTCACCCTATGTAGTATCTCATTACTATCTGCCTAGCCTTTTCTCAACTATGTTGGGGTTGGCTTCCAGTCTAACCGTATGCAGCTGAATACCAGTATTTTAAATGGAGCGGACTGCCTATCTGATCTCCAGTTACTGGGCAATACGATACCACTTGGTAAAACAAGTGGTCAGACTTTGTGGCTTCTGATACCCGTTATGACTGTTAAATATCCACGCATGACAACCGGGATCAATGGCTTAACGTGCTTTCCGAGGCACGGAATGGTCTCGGTATATAAATATGGTCACCCATCCCGTGGATCCTCCCAACCGCGGCAAGCGCAGCTTAACCAGATAAATCGATCCGTAAGGTTGTTAAAATTACTTAGCCACAAGCCCCTAAGAGTATTCTATGAATAGGTTAGATAGGTTTTTGGCTATAAGAATAGGGGAAGACCAAAGAAACAATGGACTGTGTGAATGATGATATGGCTAGAAAGGGAGTGACTACCGAGATGACGACTAACAGAGAAGTATGGAAGAAAGGGACATGTTGCGCCGACCACAAATAAATTGGGTTATGTGCAGGAGAATGATGCCCATTGGCGGCACGACATTGCAAGGTATTTTTAGGCGACGAATAAAAATATAACTTAATAGTATGGAAATAAAGTTGAAATTTCAATGTTAATAGAATGTTAGCATACCGCGGTATTGTTTTTATACTTGCGACCGTTAACATTGAAATTTGCTATAAAACATTTTCATACAATTCACAGTCAACCATCAAAGCTTTTTAAAGATACTTTTCGGGGTTTTGTTTTTCATCAGTATACCTAAGTGGAAAACAGTTTGATGTGTAGTTACGGCTTTTTATCAGTCAACGCCATCTTTCGCGTGGGAGGACAAAAAGGTTTTATCTACCTTTTTTTCAATTAATCAACGTGAACACTGCCAAGCGTATATAAATACTTTCTTATTATAAATACATAATTTAGTAGCGTATTTTCGTTGTTGGTGTATATTATATACAACATTATTTTTAGTATTTATGCGAAACCTGAATAGGTATAGTTTGTTCAGAATAAAGAACTGAATCGATTTCAATAATTTTTACACCATGTTATATTTTATCCCAAAAATATTTGTGTGATGGAAAATGTTATCACCATTTAATTACTTACAATACAATCGCCGTACGGTTAGGTACCTACTGCCAAATTATTATCAATGAGCGCAAGATGACCTGGGAGGCGCGGGGGCGCTGCGCGCTGTTAGCATGTTTTTGTACGGACAACCCGGTAACATATCAACCTTATAACTTTGTGATTTTTCATGATACAGTTTTGAAATTTTTTACATAAAAATACTAGACACGTGTTTCGGGTTTCGCATATACTAAAACTAATATTGTATATGCTTCCAAAAATTACTCACAAGTAACGTCTTTTATGAAGGTTCATGACAAAGGTAATTTTATTTACTTACAAGTTACCTCTTTCATGAACCTTCATAAAAGATTTTTTATTTATTTGCCCACATTAGAGCTCTTTCAGGTAAATTAAGCTCAGCTGCTTATGCAGTAAGAAAAATAAGGCAGTTGACATATACAGCCACAGCTAGGTTAGTATACTTTGCTTATTTCCACAGTATTATGTCTTATGGCGTTCTGCTGTGGGGATCAGCAGCCGACGTGGATTCAATTTTCATTTTTACAAAAGAGTTTCTGACGATTCATAAGTGCCCATGTAGGCTTATGTGAAATAAAATATTTTGATTTTAATTTTGAGATTTGTTTTTATTTTTCGCTTGAATAATATAATATATCACTCTCAAGAACGTGCATACACATACAGAACATGCAGCTACAATGGCGACATTAATTTAACACACGACATAGTGGCCAGTTATCATAAAAATTATAATACGATAAAATAATTAGTAAATTGAAAGAAAAAAAAATAAACTAACTAAATAATAAAAAAGTTACCAAAATTGAGATCACTAGGTGCAAAATATTCATTCATGGCGCTACTTACTAGCTGGCTTACGTTTTACTCGGAGTGGCAACGCCTCGCTTCGCGCGCTGGCAACCACGCAACTTTGACGGCATAATATCAAATAAACCGAGCGGTACAAGTAGCTATATCTACACCGTATGCGTAATCACCTAATCACTTATCATCATTTATCTTATTAGTTATTACCAGTATCATCATTAATCACTAGTTTTATTAAATAGTCTTTAAGTATTAATTTAAAATTAATAAAATAAAATAATATAAGTGGAAACATTAATTGGCTTTCTTCTACATATTGCTTACCTGCTGTACCTCTTTTTTTTTTTTTTGGGTGGGAAATTATCAAATAACTTCTCCCGCATCGGGTTGAAGCGGGGGGGAGTGTCAGACTTTTACTGACTAAAACCCACCCGTGTTCCTTCAGATGCCTGTGTGCCAGGGCCACGATATCCCTTTCGGACAGGCTCGAAGTTTTCTTAAAATTAATAAAATAAATTAATTAATTAATAAAATAACTTTAAAGTTTTCAATGTGACCACCGCGTTAGCGGATACAAAGGGCTAAACGGCGTTTCATATTATCCCGCACTTTTGGAAATAAATTCTCACTTAAAGCCACTTTTGTCAATCGCGTTCGTTATTACATACATACATAAACTCACGCCTTCTTCCCATGGGGGTAGGCAGAAACTATACGAACGCCACCTGCTACGCTCCTTACATATTCCTTTTGCTTCGCCTACGGTCATACACGCACGCCGACTGCGAGTACTACGCACCTGACCTTTCTGAAGAACATCACCAATTTGGTCACTATATGTCCTCCTAGGGCGTCCCCTCCCGCGGCGTTTCCACTCACCTCTGCTTTATGCGTTCGTTATTCGAAGGCATAATTGTTCCACTGCTTCAATGTTGTCTGTATACACATCGTCTTTAATTTTAATAACGAGACATCACGAATTCACGATCACATTTACACAAGCACTATTATTACAAGTAAAAGCGGCCTTGTCGCAGAAGATGTACCTCATAGGTAGAGAACTAACGAAAACAAATCAAAGCGTCTTTATCGCAGTACCTTAATCTTATTACTATCCTAATTACACAAAAATAATTAAATAAATTAATAGGTAGGTGTCTTTTTCGCGGAAACATTCACAAAAACATTACACGGTGTAATATTTATGCGCACGAGTATGAAGTGTGTCAAGGACACGGGCCCGGCTGGCACTAGAAAAGAGAAAGAAGAACTTAGATTCTTAGGCCCGTATTACAGAACGTCACTCAATACTCAAGCATTACTTAAAACTAGTTTCAACCAATCAAATGGCTTGAATCTAGTTTTAAGTAATGCTTGAGTATTGATTGACGTTTTGTAACACGAGCCTTAGAAGGGTTGGTGGCGGGTGGAGGGGAGGGTGCGCGTCTCCTGCGCCGCACGCCGACATAGGGCTCTCTCTTTTCTTCAATTCACCTACTTTTGCACGTTATTCGCTTTAATTTCATTAATGTTATGATCCGTGACCCCGGCAAATTATCTCTGCGCTACAATTCTTTAACTTACAGGTTTTTCCAAGATGATATTTTAGTAAATTGTAAATAAATCAATAAATAACAACGTTTAATTAGGTACATTTAAATATATTAATAAAACGAAAACGCGAAACCGTATACGCGTGTAAAATTAATGTCGCCATTAAAGCGGTACGCTGTATACATACAAAAAAAAATCTCGAACATTCTACTGTCCAAGAAAGACTAAACCCATGCAAACACAAGTTATTGTCACATTAAAACTAACATTATTTCCGTCCAGTTTCTATTACCTACTTAAACAAGGAAACTAAAACAAACGCCCTGTTATTTGTTACCCGAGAGGCTCATCAGGGCTAGTCAAGGACTAGCTAGCTAAATTTCTAATTCTAGCCGAAATAACTAACGCAACTTAGGCACAGAAAACATCTAATTACCAATGAACCCTTCAAGCTAATTTCAGTCTTTATCGACAAACATAAGGTTGATACTCGAAGTGGAAGTTATGTATACAGGGTTTTGTTAGCATGTCGTAAATATGAACAAATGGTTTCTGTATCGCTTAGATCTGTATAATATTCGTGTTTATTCGTTAGTTATTGGAAACAGATTGTGTTGAGTGGTTATAATTGAGTAACAGCCTGTTAAGATAAGAGAGCAGTGATGGCCCGTCGCATCGGGGCTGACTTATGAGGTCGTGTGTTCGAACCCAGGCAGGCACTTTACTTCATTTTTACTGCTCTCAAAACGGTGAGGGAAAACATCGTGAGGAAACCGGCATGTCCTAGAACCAAAAATTCGAAGACATGTGACATCTACCAACCCGCACTAGGTCCTCGTGGTGGATTATGGCCCACTCTCTCTCACAGAGAGAAGGCCTGTGTCCCAGCAGTGGGACAGTTATGGGCTGATTATGCTGTTAAGATGAAATTGTTTTTTTTCATTAATTTATATTATTATATATTATACATTTATATATAGTTTTTATAATTTATTTTTTTGATATTATTATTAGAATTAATCAAAAATATCAATTTCATCTTAACATCATAATCCGGCTATATATCATAGCCTCATATATTTTTTCTTAGTTTAGATCGGGATGACCTAACTTAAGATAAAATAAATGAGGAAAGGCTATTGCTGGATAAAGATAAAGATCGGTTCCTAATTGCGCCATAACCTAGTTATTAACCTTCTGCATCCAGTCTGCCTCATCCAAATTAATCAACTTCTGGGATCCCTTTCAAAACACCCGAAAAAGAAGAATAAAAATTAATAAAGATAACATGCGTACGTACCTAAATTACTTTTCACTCTCCATGAAATATTAAACATCTACCGTTACGTTTACCTCAAATTGGTAATTTAAAAACCGCCCACAGTGTATTAAAATAACGCGACGACGTCTAAAATCAGTATTTATTTAATTAAAACGCCGAAATTATCGTTATTAAAATCGCTTAGTCATCACTAAATGACTGATTGTATCGGAGTCGAGTGGGCAGCTTTGGTATAGTGACAGTTCCATTTTGTTAGTGCTTTGTTAGCAAATGAAATTGGTTTTGCTTATTTTGTCAAAATGTTACCTTATATAACTGTATAATTCAAGTATATAATTGTGCAGCTGTCTTCCTACATCTACTGTAACATTATTTTATTACGTACTAGCTGTACCCCGCGGTTTCACCCGCGAAAGTCTCGATCCCATGGGAATATCGGGATAAAAAGCCTATGTCTCAATCCAGGGTGTCAGCTCCATACAAAATTTTATCAAAATTGGTGCAGCCGTTAGAGCGTGAAGAAGTAACAAACATACACACACACTCACAAACTTTCGCCGTTATAATATTACTGTGATGTGATTAAAGCGAAAACGTAAAAATTACATTTGATGTTAGACATATTCTTCACGATGTAATTAATTTCCAAACGCGCATCAAAAAGACCTCTATTTTAAAGTAACCTATCCCCAAGCCCCGTATCAATGTGCAATCAACGTACAAACATCCCGCATCGAGACATTCATCACCAAGGATTTGGCTGCAGTACATCCAATCGCAAGCGAACTGGGAGCCCGCACACTGAATTCCTTAGTTTCAATTAGGCCACCAGTTCGCCCTTGTTCCAACCGTACCCGCCAAATAACGTATGTGTTTGGAATCGCATCGCCGAAGCCCCAGGCTATAAGGCCCACCACTATTTATGTGCTATGTGAACAGAATCGGCGAAAGGATAGTGAAGGCGTAGAATAGAGAAGATCTAGCGAATTATGAGCGAATCTTTCAGGAAGTTTGTTTGGCGAAATTCACTTCCTTTGTTATTCATAGGTTCTTAGAAATGAGGATTATGTGTGCGCATTGTTTGTATGTTATTATATTGTAAATGTTATTATACTCTTGACGAATTTTTCAAAGACGAATCTCTATAACCATATAATGCTGACATACATTTTAATATTTTACATTTATATGTTTAAACTGAATGAATTGAATTGACTATTAACTTTGACATGAAATGGAATTGATTATGAACAATAATAAAATTGAAATGCCACGCATGTGATAATACAATTATAAGTATGACAGCCCTAATATGGAAGTAATTATATTGTAAGACATTTATATTTTAATTGAATAGTATGTATAATCGTCCTTTTTGTAATTAGTATGTCAATTGGCAAAACATAGCGCACTACCTAATTTTTAAGAGCCTATATAATTATTACCTATGTTTACGAATAAATGATTCTGGTTCTGATTCTGATTCATGATATTGTGTTTCAAGAGATGTTAATGTTGGACCAAACTTTAGTAGCTCGTCACTAAGCTATCGGACCACTTCATAAATAGTAATCACAAACAAGAGTAAGTGTTCTGTTGGATACGAAACACGACACAATCGCAAACATTTGCCCACACGTCACGGCCATAAGATACACAGTCTGAGGTCGATTGAATCGGTCTTTGTGAACGGCCCTTAACGACCCGCCTCCCTTCGCCCTAACCTACCGAAGCCGTACCAATACAGCTTGAATTCAAATGGCAAATATCAATTATTGGGAAGAACCGAGAAAGCCCATCCAAGTAGCCCGGCCCAGCACTTTTTAATATTATGTTTTGTGTATTTATTTTATAGTTTTACGGAGATTCCCTATAGGCTGTACGTGCTTCGAATGCGTGAGAATTTTAATGTCAGTAGTTTCCTAGTTTGGAATTCTCAATATCCGTATAATCTGCTGAAGTGGTTTGTAAGTGATTATTTTTTGTAAAAACTAGAGCAAGCTTGGATAATTTTTGGAAAATATTGCGTATTTTAACTAGACCTTTTTTATTTTTTTTTGGGTGGGAATTTATCAAATAACTTCTCCCGCTCTGGGCGGAGCGGGAGGGCGTGTCAGACTTTTACTGACTAAAACCCACCCGTGTTCCTTTCGTTGCCTGTGTGCCAGGGCCACGATATCCCTTTCGGACAAACTCGCAACCCTGGCAGGATTTTAACTAGACCTAGACATTACAGTCTGTTCGAAAAGATGACATGGAACCCGTACTGCATCATTCGAGACGGACCTCTTCGGAGAAAACCACTCCATAAACAACAGCATGCGTACTCCACAGGCAAATCAACAGAATCCGCGCTACACAGCGTGGTTTCTAAGATTGAATGCGCAGTGGACCACAAATGTTCATCACTGGCTGCCTTCATTGATATCGAGGGCGCCTTTGACAAAACCATGTTTAACAGCATTAACATGGCCCTAGACAGACACAACATAGACTCGACCCTGAGCGGCTGGATCACCAATATGCTCAAAATGAGAGCTGTACAGGTCACGATAAATGACACCACAAGGGCCATCGTGGCGAAGGGCTGCCCGCAAGGGGGCGTCCTCTCGCCACTTCTATGGAACCTGGTTGTAGACAGCCTCATTAAAACACTCAATGACAAAGGTTATTTCACCGTAGGCTACGCCGACGACATAACCATAATAATAAATGGCACCCACGAAAACACCTTATGTAACCTAATGCGCCAGGCTTTGAAAATAGTAGAAGACTGGTGCAACAAACACCAATTGTCAGTAAATCCGACAAAAACCGAACTGATTCTCTTCACAAAAAAGAGGAAGCTGGCGACACTACAACTGCCACGACTCTTTGGAACTACCCTAAGCCTATCAACCGAAACCAAATACCTGGGCATCTATTTGGACAAACAGCTGAACTGGGCAAAACATACCAACTACATTACCACAAAAGCCAGTGTATCCTTGTGGCAGTGCAAACGACTGCTCGGAAGGAATTGGGGCATCAGCCCCAAGGTCACCCACTGGCTATACACCACAGTCATCCGACCAATTATCACATATGGCTCACTGGTCTGGTGGCCCAGGACGGACCTGAGCACAGCCCAAAAAGACCTCGAAAAACTGCAGCGGTTTGCTTGTGTAGCAATAACTGGCAGTATGAGGACTGCACCAACTGCCGCTTTACAGGTAATGCTAGGACTGCCACCCCTACACCTCATCGTGCGGGAGGAGGCAGCCTTGGCCGCCTTCAGGCTCCACCTATCGGGAACCCTGAGCAAAGACTCTAGGGTCAAACACACACGCATAAGGGAAGATGCAATCAAACGACAACCGATGATGGCATCACCCTGCGACAAAGCCCCGAAACTACACTTCTTTCAGAAGCATTACAGCGTTACACTCACGGAAGAACGGTGTGACCACTCAGGCCCAAGAGAGATGAGAGTATACACCGACGGATCAAAGACCAACTCCGGAACCGGAGTCGGAGTCTTTTCACACGATTTTAACATAAATATATCCAGCCCGCTTGGAATGTTCAACACCGTCTACCAGGCGGAATGCGTGGGCATTATACAAGCGGCTTACGCCATAGAAGCCAGGAAAGTTACGGACACCCGTATACGTATACTGTCCGACAGTGCCTCAGTTCTGCAATCCCTAGAGAAAAAATATATTACATCCAGACTAACACTAGAATGTCACAATGCACTGGAGCGGGTGACAGTGTGCCACCGTAACGCAGTGACACTGCAATGGATAAAAGGACACAGCGGATCTCTGGGTAACGACGCAGCTGACGAACTAGCTAGGAGAGCATCCAGCGCGTCAGTCTGTGGGCCCGAG
This sequence comes from Tiliacea citrago, assembly GCA_963921375.1. Classification (NCBI taxonomy): domain Eukaryota; kingdom Metazoa; phylum Arthropoda; class Insecta; order Lepidoptera; family Noctuidae; genus Tiliacea; species Tiliacea citrago. Next base: position 19,609,384 of record OY992797.1, on the reverse strand, counting down.
CCTATTGTACCCATCCCCTTTAACCAAATACGCAGGTGGCTACAGGAGTTCACCCACACACAAGCGGAGAACTGGTGGACCTCGACACCGGGCTGCAGGCAGTCCAGGGAAGCCATGCCATCCTTAGATGGCAGACTAACCAGGCGTTTGCTACGCCTGGACAGGAACGGCCTGCGCTTGGTGACGGGGACCATCACGGGACACTGCTCACTAAACAAACACTTCCACAATATAGGCATAACGGACAGCCCTCTGTGCAGGGCTTGCATGGAGGCTGATGAAACCGTTGCACATGTGCTCTTTGACTGCACAGGCGTCAGCCAGATAAGAACAGAAACCCTCGGGTCACCCAGATCTTTCACAGATATTCTACGCAGACCAGAAGATCTAATAAGCTTCTGGAGGGAGGTGGGCTGGTTGGAATAAACCAATGACGGCCGCCATGGCCCACGCACAATGGTCCACATGAAGGACTAAGTGCGGAAACCAAACCCTCTAACATAGAACATAGAACCCGTACTGCAACAAAGGTTGTGCGTGGGCTAATTTAGACTTATCGTTTACTGCAATTCTACCTACCTTCTTAAACAAAGAAACTGGAAACACGAAACAGCGAGAACAGAATGAATGAATTGTATTTAAAAAATCATAATGAAACCATTTCAGATAAGTTTATTAAAGAGGATACAAACATTTAGACTGGATATACTTCTAATACAAAATTAACAATAATATATATATATATAAATTTAAAGGGAGAAGAGCTAAAATCGTCCACATCGCTGTAAATGGAAAAGTGACCAAAAAGCTAGCAGCGTTGCCACGTTGTATGGAGATGCTGATTCCTTGACCTAAACCTAAACTTTCTTAAACTAATTAATTATAACACTTACAAACAATTTTAATACCTAATCTAAGAGCATATAATACAAGCTGCGTCCAGTTACCCTTTAATCTACCCAAGATTAACAATAAAACAGAAGGGCAAGGGTAATAAAAATGAGTGAGCGAAGATCCGCCACTAACTCACACATCGCTGACATGGACACCCAATTAAAACTTATGTAATTCAAAGTTTTAATTAAATTGACTCTCAATAAACCGAAACTATTTATCAGCTGTCATTTTGTATTCATTTTAAATGTCCCTGGTGATTTGTTTACGCCAAACGTATTGATGTTGTTTGCTTAAATGGATGACCGAATTTATTGTTTCGCGGATGTTTTGGACAATTATATCTCAGCGTATGAAACATGTATGTACACTAATACTACATAACTACTGCATTATACAGTAAAAAATTCATTAGCCAAATTAAATTAGCTAGCGAAACTACGCAGACGTGGCGGGTATTGATACCTAAATACGATACAACGAAAAAAGAAAAAAAAACATTTTTTTTTTTTTGGGGTTTACATCGTTACTTGAAATGTGAGTTTCAAAATCAGTTTTTTTCATTGTGAAAACTTCACAGACGTGATGGGTATGGATATCTAAACACGATAAAACAAAAACTCAACTACTTCAAGTAACCTCACTACCAGAGGTCACTGACACAAGAAAAAAAACATCAAAACTTTTTTTTTCTTTGTTTATCGTGTTTAGATATCGATACCCAATACGTCTGTGGAGTTTCGCTAGCTAATTTATTTTGACTCTGTATAATGAAGAGCAGAGTATTTGTAGCAGTTTATATTAGTTTTAGACGCCTTAACGGCAGAGTCATTATCAAACGAAACAAAACAAATATTTCAAGTGTTTTTACTTCAACAGCAAAATCTGTAACCAAACATACTGTTAAGGACATAAAACCCCTAAATCGCTAAAAGATACAAAAGGTACACACTTGAATCGACCCTTTGACATAAATAAATAAAAAAACAAACAAACAAGAACAAATCCAAATCGAAAAACTTTGGCCACACATTTCTTGTTCACACGTCATGATTCTAATCTTCAGCTGGTTTCCGGAAAATATCTTGTTAAAAACTGAAATTGTTATACAGGGTGACTGGTTAAACTAGGGACAAATTAAAGGAAGGTAAGTAGATATATATATTATATATAGAATTTAATTCTCTTTTCAAATGTAAAAAAATAGAATATAAAATCATTTAATTAATTATCCAATAAGATCTACATACATTTTGCTGTTAACACAATTTTTTTCCGCACACACAAGTGTACCTTTACGGTGATTTTTTTTTTCAATAAGGTTTTCTTTGCGTTATAGTCAAGTTTTCCAGAAAAAAAATTTTTTAGTATATTTGTAACTTGATAGAACATTTTACCATTTCCTAGAATATGTCTGTCTTTAACCACACCCTTACCGCAAAGTAGCATGTTTTTCCTGCATTGCGCGATTAGTTCGGTTCGTGACGGGTCCTGTTTAAACAAAGATCTTCGAAGGACAAGACCTGCGCAAATAGAGACTGGTTTAGGAATGGGGATGAACTAGTTTTGAGTCACCAGTCCAGTCGGGCGATAGCTTCAAAGACGTATTTAGATTGTATGCAGTCCTTTGTCACTGGGCCCTCGCTGAAACATCTCCGTAAATGCTGCATAGTTTCGGTACCTTCGGACGAAGTAATGTCAATATATTGGGAACATAAAGTCTTATGCTTACCTTCAAGTTTATTCCTGTGATTTCGTTAAACTCTTGGAACCCAATGACTCATGCCATCAAGTATTTTGATAAATAGGTTTAGTATTTACCATTCACTATTTTAATGAATGTATGCTTCTATCTAGAATTTTCTCTAAAACTTGGCATAAAGCTAGAAACTTCCATATAGACAAGCCATTATGAAGTTCTAGGTATAATAACCAGAATTGAAATTTTTGAAACGCCATTCCAGACTCCCAGGCTGTCACAATGATTTGAAACTGAAAATTTTATCCAGAAGAGTATATTTCGGAAAGTTTTATTCTGTTACATAAAACTTTAGTTTTGGCGCTTCTCCCATTTACTTGAGTGAAATTTTATGTTTTGAAAACTAATCTTCACTTGAAGCGATGTACTAGAGAATGTTTAGAATTCGCTGAGAGAGTAAAACATCAGTGGAAGCATGTTATCTGAAGAATAAAAATCCTGTAAACAAGACCTTTCGGGCTAAAGAAAGAATTTATTCATAAATAATTTTCCAAGATTTATTGAACTATAAAATTGATGTTCCGACCAACTAATCAATTATTCTATACAGCGATGGTATGGAAAATTTGATGCGAATCGGAACAATGCGCAGGCTGTTGCCAACTGTGAATGTGGCAAGGCGTGTCTGCGTTTCTAAACAATGCCACGTATTTTGAAATGTGGTTTGATGCTTTCCTCGTGCATTGTGCTCCACTGCGACTTCACCTGCGATTGTTGCACTCGGCTCAAAATATACGTGTGTAAAACCGAGACCGGAATATATGAGATTGGGTGTACAGAAGCTAGCATGGGAACCTTTGTTTGTAAGGACGCTTGGGTTGTCAGAATTTTTTGATCATCACAGGGTTTCTGAACACACGATGAATCATTTTTCGTTTTTTGCTAATGTGGTTACGGCCACTATGATGCCAGATTGAAAGGATTAGTAAAGAAAAATGCGTTAAAATTTTTTGAGTTACTTTTTTCTTTACAAACGCCTATAAATTTTCTTATTCACGGTTACTTGCTCGATCTTTTACATCCTTTCTGTAAACAACATTCTATGTAAATGTTTTATGATCCATCATTATCTAAACACGTCCAACAAAATCCAACAGAACTCCACGTCCGGACCTCTGTTGGACCTTAATACATTAGGCGGTACATCCACCGTTTTCATTACCGGCGCCCATACAAAACTTTGCATAAACTCGCTTCTAAAAGCTTTTCAATCGTGAATAATTAAACCTATTATTACGAAGTCCAAAATTGGATTAATAAAATCCTACCGTCCTTGTAGGGCTCTAGTTAGTCGGTTCTTTAATTCATTCCCTTGGTAGGTACGGATCGTCTCTAAATGATTAGCTTTAAAACAGAGTTGTAACATTTTCCTCGTAATTGTCTAGATATTGGATTTTTATGTTAGAACAGTCTCATTGTTATATGGATCTGAGAACGTCAAATGCCATAGTTTTTGGTTCAACGCTACCTCTTCACTTTATCTATAATTTCTGAGCTTGCTGCAAAACTTTGTTTTCATCTCGTTTGTACTTACCTAATTAAAAAAACCTCAACAAACAGTGCTGTTGTCTTTTGAGGTACTTGAATCTATTCCAAGCTTGCAGCATATCATGTTTTAACTCGTAATTATCTCATTAGATCTAGGGTAGGTAAGCATCAACAATGTATTCTATATACACATTTTGCTCCTCTAGATATTTCTAGATGCACGTCCATTGTTAGCAGTTTGCAGCGGGTTTTAGATTGCTAATTTGTAGCTACAACAGCTCTGCATACTGTTTAATTTTCCACGGAGATTTGACCCGAGCAGAAATGTGTGGGCTATTATAATTACTAAAGATATACCGACACATACAGAATTCTCGAGAATATTCCTAAGGATATATTGGTGTATAAGTTCAATATTTTTTTTTAATTTTTCTTCTGTTCTTATAAAAGTGAATAAAAACTCAAATATTGTCAATAAAAACCTATTTTTACGAGTAGTGAATAACTTTTGGAATCATGATAGCAGTAATAAAAATCAATTACTTAGTATTAATCCATTTCTTTGAAATTTGAATTTAGTTTCAAAGCACGAAAATGATTTCGTATTAGTTAAAATGTATATCCTTATGTTGTAATTAATTTTAGACTCAGTTGCCAACATAATTATCAAGAAATAGATCCCTTTCCAAACATAATATTTATTCGGTCATTTATCTCCAAAGAAAATGTCAACGTTCAAAACTTTGAGGCTAATTTTGATGTTTTCACGGAAAGTAAAGAAAAGTTCTTGAAACGAAACCTTATATTTACTTAACTTATAGTTGAAAAGCTTAAAATGATCTTGTTCACAAGTAAAACCCGTCTGGGCAAAACTGAGGTGTATTTAATTACTTTTAATGTGAGTGCTTAAAATTGTTGTGATGATTCAAACTCGGTTAAGGCAACTATTACGTCCGATAAATACACATATCCAGGAATATCGTAATTCCTTAACAAGTTGAACTTCATCTGATAGGAGTTATTTTAAGGTCTCCAAGCCATATTATAATTAAATCTCAAAGTTGCCGTGACCTGCTGCTCACTAAGCCGGAATCGCTATTCCTTTTTAAACTCCATAACTTAAATTTTAATTTAATTATTGCTTTTAAAATTTAGCCCTAAGGTTATGTTTCGACGTAAATTGGTAAAGTTTTGTATTTATTACAACGATTTGTTTAACATCTTCCGTTGACAATATCCGAGGGTTGGTGGTATCTTTAATGTTATTGCTGTGAAATTTTGATATGCCGTGCCCCAAATAACTTGAAACATTGATTGGTACCATGTTGGTTTTTCACGTTAAACTATTGTTCTCTAGATTCCACATGTTTTCAAAACCTCTTTTCTTTATTCTTGAAATCAATTGGCGTTAAATTATTATTTATGAAACTGAATCACCAACGGGCACTTGCTATTAGTGTGTTTTAAACACTTTAGGAATATTTATTATAAACTCTACCCCAACATAAATATTGAATATAGACATTAGTTCAACTAGTTTTCCCCCAATCAACTGCTAGCAGGGAGGATCCTAACTGACACACGAAGATCAGATTAATCGTGTGTTCCTTGTAATGTGAGTATTCGCAACCGGCACAAGATTGATGAATGGGACACGCCTCTGCCCCACGACCGAAGAAGACAGATCGATTATGTATAAAATATATCGCACAGCTTGCTGCTACCCTTGCTCGAATGTTCTCATACATCAGGAATATTTTGGGCTGGTTACAAAAACCGTGTGGAGTATTACAAAAATGCGCGTAGATGCATGACTTCCTCGTTGAAATTGAATACTATTCGTTGGTTCGTCTAAATAATAATTACTTGGCAAAATGGCAAAATGGTTTCGTTTTCTCTTCTAAAATACTCGTAATAATAAAGCGATTTTTTAAATTATTTATTTACTTATTTAGCAATAATCGTCCTCCTGGTACATGTTTAGGCAAAAACTCCTGGAGAGCTGATTTGAGAGCTCTAATTTGCAGATTCTGTTGGATATAATCCATCAAAATATTTTTTCTCATATTACAAATATCCAATACTTTTATAATAATAGAATATATTTTTGATTTATGCCTTTAATATGAAGAAAAAACGACTGGACCTAATTCAATTTTCTACTGAAAATGGTTGGAAACAAGTCTGAAGTTCTACATCATTTTGAAGTAGTTTTTATACCAAAATAATCTCCAACATTTACTTAAACAATGGCAATTCTTTTCTTTTTCATTGCTTCTTTTATTTTTTTATAAATAAAATAAAAGTACTATATATTTCACCGTGCCGGCGATGTGCGCTTGTAGTGTCGATGGACACCACCGCCCCCGCGGACAATAACGCGGCGGCGGCGAACTCAGACTCCTCGGATGCGGAGTCAGGTTCTTGTTCTTCCTCCTCTGGACCAGAGGAAGGGGGCATCACCTCAGGCCCTGGCAAGAGGAAGAAGAACAAGAGCAGGTCTTCGCAACCTGCTAAAATGGTTGCGATCGAGGCTCCCTCGACCTCCGCTCCCTCTACCCCCGCGGTAGTCGCCACTAGGGCCCCTACCCCGGCTCCGTCCGCGCAGTCGCAAGCTACCACTTCCGGTACTGCGACCGCGTCCGCCAAGACTCCTTCTGCCTCCAAGAAGGCATCCCGTCCCCCACCCATTATCATTCAAGATAAGGGCAGGTGGACGGAAGTTTCACAAAGGTGCAGTGATCTTAGGATCAATTTCACCAGTGCCATCAGCACACAACCGGGCATCAAAGTTTCCGTTCCTACGTCGAACGATTACAGGGAACTTACAAAACTTCTTCGGGCGAGAGGAATCTCATTCCACTCGTACACCCTCCCCGAGGATCGTCAGATACGCGTGGTGATCCGTAGGATCCCCAGTGAGATCGCCACGGACGACATAAAGGCAGACCTAGAGAGACAGGGGATCCCTGTCCTCGAAGTGCACAGGATGCACCGATCCAGAGGTGGATCCGCATACGACATGGTTCTTGTCGTGTGCCCACAAACTGAAGGGCATCACCCAATCTTCAAGGTTAGCTCGATATGCTACCTTAAGGGCTTCGACGTCCAGAAGCCCCACAAATCAAGCATCATAGGCCAATGCCACAGATGCCAGCTATACGGACACGCGCAAAAGAACTGCTTTGCGAAACCCAGGTGCGTCAAGTGCCTGGGCGAGCACGGCACTTCTGAGTGCACCCGTCCAAAGGACCGTGCCCTCTGCACCGAGCCTCCCAGCTGCGTCCTATGCGGCCAACAGGGTCACCCAGCCAATTACCGTGGCTGTCCTAAAGCCCCGAAGTCATCTTCCTCGAAGCTGACCAAGCGTTTCGACGCGAGGCAGCAACGAGAGCACCCCGGGTACCCCGCTACCCTGTCTCAACCTCCGCAGCGTCTGAGCCCTCAAAGGTCCAGTCCGTGGAATTATTTTAACCACCAGCAGGCCTTCCCTGCCTTCGGCCAATATATGGCCCCTCCTCTCCATCCTCAACCTCTGATGATGGACCCCAATATTCGCGCTCAACGCGCTCAACTGGCACCCGCCGCTAACACCGCGCTTCCCGCGGCTCGCGCGCCTCTCGCACCCCGCGCGGCTCCCGCGCCCGCCGCGCCCCGCGCGCCTCTCGCGCCCCGTGTACCTGAGCCAGCTCCTAAAGCCGCTCCCGTCGCCACCACTCGCGCGCCCCCTAAACCCGCGACTTCTTCAGTTGGCGCCGTCGCTAACGCACTAGACGCGTTTAATGTGATCACGAGCACATTCAACGTGTTCATGTCTCCTCGCGCCATTCAAATGGCCGGGGAATTAGTCAAGGCTCAATCCTCTGGCAATCTCTATCAGATCCAGAGCATATTCAATGCGTACCCGGAAATTACGCAAGTCCTCAACACCTTCGCGAAACGGCCCTAATATGTATAATACGGCCCCCGCAAGAACTAAACTCAGATCCCTCAAGTTAGGCTTTTTCAATGCCAACGGCATTAGGGGACAACGCGACGAAGTCGCCGAGTTCCTCCGCGTCCACAAGTTAGACATTCTCCTAGTACAGGAAACCTTCCTCAAGCCGAGTCATCGAAACCCGTCAATTGCGAACTATCGCATAGTTCGCAACGACAGGTCTCGATGCCACAAGGGCGGCACCTTGATCTATTATAGAACCCCTCTATACTGTATTCCTCTTGATCCTCCAACTCTCTCGTGTCTTGAAGTGTCTGCATGTAGACTAGGCATGTCAGGTCATAGACCGATTACGATAGTTTCGGCTTACATGCCGCCCACCGCGACCTCGTCAGCAGACGGTCTCAAACTGCTCTCTGACGATCTTTCAATTCTCTTTGGCCTGAGCGAATCCGTTATCATAGCGGGTGACCTCAACGCCAAACATCCGGCCTGGAATAGTACCAGTACCACGTTCCGAGGCAGACACTTGTTTGACCTCTGCCCCGTCTTAAACTTTGACGTCATCGCCCCGATGACGCCCACCCACTACCCTCACGACCCCAACCATACCCCTGACGTATTGGACATAGCGCTCCTAAAGAATATCAACCTCCGGTTGGATTCGATAGAGGCGATGGACGAACTGACTTCCGACCACCGACCAGTCGTCATGAGACTGGTCCCTCGCGACGGACTCCCTGACCCGGACGAACCCTCTCGTATCAAAGTAGTCACGGACTGGAGGAAAGTAAGCGATCGCTTGAAATCCACCACTTCCCCTCTACTAGACTCTATACCAGATCAGTTTACCTCAATCGCTGACACGACGGCCGCGATCGGCTCACTCACGGAACACGTACAATCGGTCCTGAACGATTGTTCAAGGCAAGCTCCGGCGATGGACGAACATCGCTTGAGGCTGCCGGACGATGTGCGTGAACTGCTGACTGAGAAGAACGCGGCTACTCGTGCCTACGACGTCTTCCCCTGTGACGCCAACAAAGCTCACATGCGCTATTTGCAGAGATCTGTAAAGACACGCATGGCCGAGCTGCGTGACGGTAACTGGGACAAGATGTTGAGCGAGCTAGAGCCCACTCATCTGGCATTCTGGGAACTTCAGAGGAAACTCAAGTCCCAGCAAGTAGTCTCTATGCCTCCCCTGACACGACCCGACAGGACGATAGCATTCGACGACATCGACAGGGCTGAATGCCTAGCTGACAGCCTCGAGACCCAGTGCTCGCCCAGCTCTCAACCAGTAGACCAGGCTCACCTCGCTGAGGTGGATGCCGAAGTCGAACGTAGAGCCTCTCTCCCTCCGGTCGAAGACCCCGATTGTCCTCTAGACCCCGTCTCCCCGGACGAGGTTCACGATATAATCAAGGGTCTGAAACCCCGTAAAGCCCCTGGATCAGACGGTATCACCAATAGGGTGGTCCAGTTGTTCCCGGCTCACCTGATCATGCTAATGACCACCATCTTCAATGGTGCTCTTAGTAATAACATTTTTCCACAATCGTGGAAAAATGCCACCGTCATCGGTATCCCGAAGCCCGGCAAGCCTAAGACCGAGCCTTCCAGTTACCGTCCCATCAGTTTGCTCGACGTTTTCGGCAAGGTCTATGAGAGGCTTATTTATAAGCGTCTCAGAGACTACGCCGAGACGAAGGGGCTCATCCCCAACGAACAGTTCGGTTTTAGAACCCAACATTCTTGCGTACAACAGGTCCACCGTATCATAGAACACATAAGCGCCGGTTTCCAGCGCGGGTTCATGACGGGTGCTGTGTTCTTCGATATCGCGAAAGCGTTCGACAAAGTCTGGCACAACGGCTTATTGTATAAGCTATACAAATTCGGTGTGCCAGATCGTCTCGTGCTCATCTTACGGGACTATTTGTTGAACCGCACCTTCCGCTATCGCATCGAGGGTGCGCTCTCTTCCCCTCATCCGATCCGCGCAGGCGTCCCTCAGGGGTCTGTGCTGGCTCCGCTCATTTTTACGCTGTTCTCCAGTGACATCCCGAAAAGTAGAAAGGCGCAGTTAGCTCTGTTCGCAGACGACACGGCCATCTACTACACCGGCCGCAGTCAAGACCAGATCTCCCGCATCCTACAGACCGAAGTCAACAGACTCGGTGACTGGTTCAGGAAGTGGAGGATCGAGGTCAATCCTGATAAGAGCCAAGCGGTCCTCTTTTCTAGGCCCCGGCGTAGACCGGACCTACCACGACAGATCAAGATGTTCGGCAAGCCTATCCCTTGGGAGAAGCGAGCCAAATATCTCGGTGTGATCCTAGATCACCACATTTCGTTCGCTGAGCACATAAAGCAAGTGCGTTCGCGCGCTGCTTTCGCTCTCGGTAGGCTTCATTGCGTTCTGAACTCACGCAGCAAGTTGTCCCTTAAGGGTAAATTGCGTATTTACACAGCGTGCATCCGGCCGATTATGACGTACGCGTGTGCCGCTTTCGCACACGCCCGTCCCCATCTCATTCACAGAATGCAGGCACTTCAAAACCGATTTCTCCGTAAAATTACGGACGCTCCATGGTTCGTTCGGAACGAAACCCTACACGTAGATCTTAGAATCCCCACCATCAAGCAGTTTTTGAAACGCGCGACAAAGCGGTTCTTCGAGTCCGCAGATAGACATCGCAACCCCTTGGTTGTGCAGGCAGCTAGCTATAGGCCATCTCAAATCAGTAAGACTCGCCGACCTAGGCATACTCTCTTAGACCCGGATGACCCCATTACTCTCCTTCAGGAAAGCAATAGGGCCACAAGTACAGTGCACAAACACAAACCGTCATTCCGTCCTCGCCGCCGAGGTACCACGCGAAGATCAAGAATAAATTGTTCCCCCCGTCCCTTGCACGTCGAACCGCCAGCCCCGAGGCTGAGTGAGCCGTAGTTATTAACGGGGATTACTATTAAATTAGTAATCCCCGTTAATAATCATGAATTTAAACTTTTGATCCAGCCCGTCCCCAATTTGCTTTGTTTTTCCCCAACGACGCCCTAAGCCGAGGTTCGTACCCCACAGGGGGTGCCCTTAGAGCGCTGTCGTTTAGTTTTTAATACTTTTATTTACGCTCCTGGCTGGAGGCTTTAAGCTAATACCTTAGGGCAGCCACAGGAAAGACCGGTTAAGCAGTCACGGCCTCTCAAGGTCAACTGCGAGATGCCATATAAAAAAAAAAAAAAAAAAAAAAAAAAAAAAAAAAAAAAAAAGATGTGCGCTCAATATCGCACGAACGTTTGTCGAGGGCGGACCTAAGTCAATTGGTTTCGCGCTCTTTGTCGTGTCGATACTACGAGTATCGTCGTGTAAATATAATATAAATATAGTGTAAATATTTAAAAATAGAATACCTAAGTTAGCGAAGCGCCGAAATGTAAGAGGGCTCTTAAGGTTAACACACTTCATTTCTAAGATGATCAGAAGAAATAAAATACATTTAATGGACATCTGGAATAATAAATGAGGAAATGCATTACTAGATAAGGTTTTATTTTGTGTTTACGTAAATGCGGATGTCCTTTGTCATTTAACGATGAATAGGCTTAGTTTGCTAGCTATCCTCATAACTAGAAACGATGCCAACCTAAAGCTGCTGAATACTGACGAGATTCGTGTCAATTAAACTTGGGTGCTAGTGCACCGAGCCGTAGCTTGTTTATGTCTCGATACGCCTGTGTTATATAATACTAATTGTGCTAAGAGACAGTAGCCAAGGCTCTACTGTATCATATTCCAATTATTTTACGATACATTTTCGCTTTAATTTGATTTCTTAGCTTAGAAACACATACTATGTCTGAATATCTAGTTCAACCGTCAAACTCCTAAAGAATCGACAAATCCTGACCAAAAACTTATATTTTCCCTGCACAATCTCAAACAAAGCAATTGGTACTGAATCTAAGTACATCGTCCAGATAAATCTTCGTCAAAACTCCTTCATATGTCCACACTTGACCGTTAGCCAAGTCTCGAAGAAGTTGGACGAACATTAAACGCACTCAACACATTCCTTGCAGCATAGATGAGCACTCGTAGAGGGTTCCGTCTGTCTCTGATTACACATGTGTTTGTAATTACTAAGTGATAATAAGCGTTTTTAGAGTCAACTTCTTGAGCATAAGTTGCTTTATAGCTTTTTTCGGTTGAGTCCAAGAGAAAAACAAGTTTCACATAATTATATTATGGAAGTTCGATGTCTCGTATGTACCTGATTAGGACAAGATTGGTTTATTCGATGATAGTCATACAAAAGATGATTTCAGGAAATGTAGTCGAGCAGACACGAGGGCCCATACTGGTTTATGAGTACCTATAGTGGTTGTCAATTTAGCGTGTATTTATTAAGGCACTCCGATAATATTAACTGAAATTGGTCATTCGTTTAATTGCTACTTTGAAATAGTAGATTTACTTAAAATACGATAATTCTACTATCACAGCATTTTCCCCAAAACTCCATTGCATAGTCTTTCATCGAATTCCCAGGTTATTCCGTATTTTTTCCAAACATGCGTGAAAGTTATCCAGTAATGGTTCTACCACGGATTTATAGGCGCAACCGGCGAGGAGTTTTAAATCCTTTCCGTTCGGTTTGTACGCTCAATGGTTTTTGTTTCACGTCATTTGAATTGTAAATGCGCAAGTTCGGTAATATGTTTGTCTTTTCCAAACGTTCGTGTCGCTGTATTTACATTGGGTTATCTTTACTGATTGTAAACGACTGTTTGTAACTGTTCATTGTTTTGACTTTTATTTTGGAGAGTGGTTGTAAGTTTCCATTATCGTAGTTGAAGAGTTTCTTAGTATCCAACTGATCTATTGTGCAAATTACCATTAACGAACAAGTTTATTTGAGTATTTTTGTGAAAATGAAAGCTTTTAATGACATGCCAATAACTTTTGACAATTATTGCCATAATATGTTGCTGTCTGTAACATTCTAACTTATACATTTATATATCCTAACTAATAATACATATGCGAAAGTAAGTTTGTTTACTTGTCTGTTTGTTACGCTTTCACGCTAAAACGGCTGAATGGATTTCGATGAAATTTGGCACATGGGTAGATCATGACCTGGATTAAAACATAAGTTACTTTTTATTCCAATATTCTCAAGGGATCAAGACTTAGGCGAGTGAAACCGGGGAGTGCAGCTAGTTTATAATAATTTGTTTGAAAGTAATTAATTACGTCTACTGCAATTGTAAATATTTGTATACTTTAAAAAGATCCAGTTACTTTTGATAGATAGTCTATTAGTTAACTCGTTATTTTACCAAATACAAAAATACTCGGTGCAGTAGAGCAAATTGCAGTGGTCATTTTTGACGACTTTGCTTCTATACGAATAATATCTATCCTTAACAAAAAAGTTCGTCATAATCCCAACCCTCATTAAGACAGGCAACCATTTCGACAACGCAATAACTGCTCAAAGTTAGTTTAACAGAAATGCAGCGGAAGCATCCGCCTTAGGCACGGAATACACGAATGGCTTTTCGCTACCAAAACCACCACCTAAAACCCTCATTACGGCAATTTTCATACTAATATGTGGTTGCATTATAATTATGTTTCACTGCAGTGATATTATTAATATCAACATCGTCAGGAGTCATAAGCCTCAGTTAATGGCTACTATGAATATTGCGACGGACCGCGGCCATAAAATGACCGCGATCGACAAGCGAATTGATAGGCCGGTATAATTTTATTTATTAAGTGGAATCTTTTTATCAATGTGTCATCCTTATACTAATAAATTGTGCATAAATAAATAAATTCAAGTTAATGTTGATGTCCACCATTTTGACGAAATAAGTTAGTTCGGTAGAAATATTACAATTGGAAAAAGTTTTATCACAATCGTCTCTCAAACTACGAATAAGGAGTTGCGAGTGTGTTCCCGTCTTTACATTGATCCTGCAGCGGCTACAGCGCTGAATAAAGTTTTTGTAACAACTTTTAACACTGTTTCTTCTAGCGCTTATACTGCTGAGTTATGATAGCCGGTTGCCAATGTTTTTCTACTGGTATGAAAAGTTTGACTGTTGTTTATTGAAGATATGATAACATTTCTTCAGTAGAGAGGTTCCGTAATGCTTGTTGAGATTTTTAATTTAATTAGTAAGGATTAATACGGTACAGTATGGGCTGGATTGTGGAGTGAGGCAGGGGGGGTTGACTTCACCCACTCTATTTAACCTGAACATGGACCGGCTGGTCGGTGAGCTGAGTAACACTATGGTTGGTTGTTCTGTGGATGGAAGAATATTCAACAACATTAGTTATGCTGATGACATGGTGCTGCTCAGCGCATCAATCTGTGGACTAAGGAAGCTGTTGGCCATATGTGAGAGGCATGCGGAGGCTCATGGCTTGAGGTATAATGTTGCTAAAAGTGAGGTGGTGGTCTTTAAGATACATAATAATACACCCACGAATATACCACCATTGACGTTACAAGGAACACCATTAAAAGTCATCACTCAATTTAAATACTTCAGTCATGTGGTCACGGGTTCTCTCACAGATGATCAGGATATAGATAGGGAGCGCAGGGCGTTGGCAGCCCGATGCATTATGCTTGCCCGCAGGTTTGCGCGGTGCTCTGACGAGGTAAAACTGACGCTCTTCAGAGCCTACTGCCAGTCGTTTTACTCGTGCAGCTTGTGTGTTAGGTATACGCAGAAGGCTTACAAATGCTCTTCGCGTGCAATATAATAATGCACTGAGGATATTGTTGGGGCTGCCTCGGTTTTGCAGTGCATCGGGCATGTTTGCGGAGGCGCGAAAAGATGACTTTCATGCCATCATGCGCAAACGGTGTGCATCGATGTTGCGGCGATTCAGGGGTAGCCCTAACAGTATATTACCTACACTGGCGGACAAGGTTGATGGACCATTTATCAGGCTCTGGGCTGGCAGACATGTGCCTGCACATTCATGTAGCAAATAAATGTTTATTTATTGTATTTATAGATATTGAGTTTACTAGCATAGGCTTAAGTTCATACTAACACTATATAGATCACTTGGTCTGAAATATTTTTTTTTTTAATTTGAATTTATTACATGATCAAAATAAATAATAACTAAAAATAATGCTAGTAACTCCTAGAACAATTTCAATTTAAATCCGTCCATGCATTAACACCATTACAATACCAAAACTCAAAAGAAACCATAGTGCATAGCTTTAAATTCATCACCCGATAAAAAGGAGATTAAGGAGATTATATTTACTACCGAAAATTGGCTTTTACGCCAAACAATATTTGAACTGTGGATCTTAATACCTTTCTTCGTTGGAGACTCTGCCAAACGAGCTCGTCGATTAATTTAGGTGCCAGATCCTTCTTGATTTTATGACGAAATTCTTAGGTGATAAAATTTTCGTCTCGCAAAATTGTAGCCGTTTTAAACCTTCAATTATTTGTGGATTTTCATGGACGATTACGTTGATTTCGGGTTGATGTTGGTTTATATGTTTGATTCTGATGGAAATTGATATTTAATAATACCTTTGAGGTATTTTAAATTCATGGTTCGTTTTTCTCGATAAATATGTAACTTTTTTATACGACCCGCTGTTTTTACTTTCAAAGAATGTGTTCTGCTACGCGTAGAGATGCATCTCTAAATGAAAGTATAATACATATTTATAACATTTCCTATCGAACACTAGTATCAATTTCTAATAGTGCTCATAGCTTTTAATAACTACAATAACCAATATTTATATTCCCATTCATATGTGCAAAAACTGCAACATCACTACATTTTAATTCTCTGTGTCAATGACGTCACAATTCACTATAGGAAAACAAACGCGAAATGCCGTATTCCGTGTTCACCGTACCAGCTACTTTCAACAGTTTTAAAACGACCTTCTTTTACAGAAACAATTCTTTGCAATAAAAGCTTTGCCTTAATATCTCACGGTTCGTATTTTAAAATTGTATATTCATGACGTTGAAAATAATCAAACCGCTTTTGTTTAAGCTGCATTATTATTTGTGGAACTAGCTGTTGAAGTTTTGTTTACTTTTGCTGTATTCATTCGAACAAAATGGTGATGGTTTTCTTATCATTGTTTTGACATTAGTCGCCATTTTAGTTTTAGCCCTGTTTTAGTGTCTTGATTGCATTACAAAGACTCACACTCCGTCATTGCGTTCATGTGCTTCAGCAAGCTAATCATTTAGAAATTTTGTTAGTTTAGCAGCTTCCATGATTAGACTGTCAAAACTGCAGAATTGACCTCGTAACAATTTTTTTCATTATCTGCTCCCAAATAAAACTACTTCACAGATATAAAGGTGTACGGTTGGCCGTGGTTAAATTTTGGCGCGGCACACAGCTGCTACGCCTGTTATACAATAATGAGCCACCTGCAAGTAACGCGGTAGAAATTTAATTTCATACAGTTTAAGTTATTGTGCGTCGTGTTTGTTGCAGATTTTATTTTTTTGGTAGGTATATTATGCAGGTTTATTTAAGAAGAGTTTTACAATCATGATTATTAGGTAACATTTGCTAGTAGTTACCTAGTATTCCTGTTATTTTGTCTTATATTAGATAATAATTATTTGGTCTTATTTTCCTGGCTAATTAGATGCGTTATTTGTGGGTCTTATGTCGTTTGAAATCAAATTGATGGTAGTACTAAAAGAACTAGCTAATATTTCGTAATAAAATAAGATACAATCGTTGTTGCTTTTTAGATACGAGTAGCTTAACCTGACTTATACGGCCTTTAAACCATCGTGTCATTTTTAAATTTCGAACCTGATTTCGTCTGAGATAAAGTTCTTAATACAAAAAATGATTTTAAACACGAGTCTAAGTTGTCAACTTTGTATTAAGAACTTTATGATGGTTTAAACCTGGGTCTAAAGTGAAACCTTGTTTTGTAATAAGGCCGTTAGAGTCTGAAAGCCACCAATACCACTAGCTCCCAATCAACAAACCCAATAAAAATACGAGTAATAAAAACCCGAAACAAAGGAACACCAGCTTTGTTCTTAAATTAAATGCAACTAATTAAATAAAGTGCGCAACTCGTATTCGGGAACGAGAATGCCAAGCACTTATTACTCGAAATACTTCCCACTGTACGGTTAGAGTTAATCAACTATTCTGAACGAAGTAAATCGCGGAACTCTCGCAGAATTTTATCCAAAGAAATATAGCTAACACAACTATGGAACCAACTAATTAGGTAATCGGGTCACATGTATTATTTCTTAGGTTTTTAGAGCGTTTTACTTTCGTAAAATTTTTCGTGTTTCCGGACAATCTATATACATTCTAGATACTGTTATTCTATGTTCTTGATACTGATATCTGTATTTTTAACCGACTTCATGCATGTCAAGCCTTCTTTCACAGCCGTTGTTCACGCACTGTTGAGTATGTGTATGTTCTCTTTTTGCACGAAAAGTTATACAGGAAGGCCCATGAAACTGATTACTGAAAATACATGGGAGTCTTTCGGGAAGCCCTTAAAGAGAGTTTCGGGAAGACCTAGAATAGAATAAAATATTTATACAAAGATGTTCGTATCATTGCATAGTGCTGCATGTCTCACCGTTTTAACGGTACGCAAAATCAATTTACAATTACATGAAATCATTGAAGTGCATTAATTTTCAATTTACATTATTTACAAAATATTAATTTTAAAATTTTAAATATTATTTCAATTATTATATTAACTAACCAGATAGAGCATTGAAAAAAATATTAAACTATGATTCTTGGGCCATACTTTATGCCGGTTGCAAAAAGTTTTATCAGTAGTATTAATTTTGGGCTTCTAATACTGGTTCTATAAAGATCCTCGCTAGTCATCATTCCATACTAACCATCGAAGCATAGTAACAGTTTTGCAAACTACATATTTATTTTAATGCTACCCCCAACTCCACAACCAATTAATTCTTATGCCACAAAAAGGTTATTCAATTATACTTCTTAATTCAATTATAGTTCTGTTTTCTAATAGTGTTTTGTATCAGTTTTTGTTCAACCCATCGTAGTAATTACTTTTAAGGCTTTGTATAAAAGTTTGATAGTTTAAATTAGTATCTAACCTTTATACGTTTCGGAGTGTATTTGAAAGTGGATCACGTGGTTCAAATAGCTTTTAGATAAGGGTAGTGGTGATAAGGTGTGTGTTTGTGGAATATATTTGGATTGCTTTATTTTTCTATCTGATGCTATGCTCAGTTTAAAATTAGCTATGGTTTATGTTCATGATAGTAAAGTCCTCTTTATGTTTATTTAGAAAAATGAGGTCAGCTGTGTTTATTAGTGATGGCCAACTACATATTGGGTCCAAAATGTGATCTCATCGGTGAATCCGAAAATTGGAATTATGCACAAATCTATTTGTAAGTTAAGATCTTAAATCTTTAGCTGAAATCTTAAGGCATTTTTCTTCTAAACTCCCGCTGAAAAAAATGAGATTAGATTTAGATCTTTACCCCTGTCTAGACTATGTTTAAGCGACTGTTTTCCAACACTGACAGCTCTTTATCTCAAACACGAAACGCAGTACATACGTAATTTATTTCAGCTCTTTTGTCGAGAGCGTTTAGCATAAGAACATAATGACTAGACGGATGTCGGCTGCATTTGCTCTGTTTATACCGTACTTACGACGCAATTAGTTTATTTGTACAAATTGTGAAGTAACTCGAAAGATGTCTTCCTGTAGAATAATTTGAAAGTAATCTTATGCAAAGTGGAGATCGAGAAGTTCTGGTGATGTTTCTAATTTACGAAATGCAAGAGTAATCCACCTGCCTTGCTTTTTCGCAACTACGTCGGGGTCGGCTTTCAGTCTTCCAGGATGCATCTGAATACTAGTATGTTGCATACAGCGGCTACATATCTGATCTCCAGTTCCAGGCTGTGCTTAGTTTGGGACCCGCTTTTTAATCTGTCAAGTCTTCTGTTAGTTAGTATTTTATGTGCTGTTGAAATCAGTGCTCTTAGTGGAATGCCTCTTTTATTTTGTTACCTGTTTAGATAAAAACAGTGTGTAAATTGAATCAATTAATTCGAAATACGATACCCTTGGTAAGACTAGTTGTCAGACTTTCAGTATGTAAGAGTTTCCCATTTAAATGCATTAATTTCTAACATCATTTAAGCTTTATTTCTCACAAAACCTGGTCAATACCAACACAATACAAGATTTACATCCAGTACAATACCTCACAAGTTCTTACAGAGCGGTAATTTGGACAAAGTTAACATACGCCAGATACGCCCCAACTGGGGTTTGTACGAAGGAACTTTGACAATTAATGGGCGTAACTACCGAGAGTTTTGACTGAGAATTTGTCGTTACGATTCCTGTTCTAAGAACGAAACGTATGTGAATCTTGAATGCTGGAGAAAAAGAGGAAGTTTACAAGTCTTTATGATGACACCATCTTTTACATTCTATTGTATAGAATCAAGTTTTCTAACTGAACAGACAGCTGTGCTGCTGGGGAGTTTGTTGCGCCACTTCTTCTTCCCAGCTAAAGCACTAGGAAGTGGTGAAGGTTGGGCGTTTTTGGGGGACTGTCTTATATAATTTTTGACGTTCGAAAAGTGCTGATTATCAGCCTTCTTTGAATACATGGCTTTTGATTTTGATTTTTTAAATTACTTAAAGGGGTTTCTGATAAGTTTTTAGCGGATAGTAATGTCCCTGACGGTAGAACGTAAAATAATGAACGATTGGGCTTTTTTTTTGGGTGGGAAATTATCAAATAACTTAACTTCTCCCGCTCTGGACGGAGCGGGAGGGCGTGTCAGACTTTTACTGACTAAAACCCACCCGTGTTCCTTCCGTTGCCTGTGTGCCAGGGCCACGATATCCCTTTCGGACAAACTCGCAACCCTGGCAGGGTGAACGGTTGGGCTGCAGTTATGATACGAGTATTGGGACGACATTTCGTATAATCTTCTCAAAATCTAAGCTGTTTCTCAAACAGCTCAGATTAAAAAGAAGAAAACTTTTGTTTTTTATTCAAAATCCATATCAAAAATAACATACCTACCTCATTAAAGTAGCTGTTTCATAAATCTGCCTAAGTCTAAAATCGTACCTGTTTTCTTCTTACTTCATACTGGTCAGAATCAGATAGTAAAACATTAATTCCTGAGATGCCAAAAGTTCCAGCCCTAGACCGTAAAGAGTCACGATAAACAGGATCCATCCATTAGAACAAAAATAACCGAAGAAAGAACATATTCATACAAACAAAGTAGCAACTGATACTATTATATAAAACTATAATTTAAATAACCTCCTCCTTTTAGAAGTCGGTTAATAAAACCTATAATTTACACATACACATACATAAACTCACGCCTTCTTCCCATGGGGATAGGCAGAAACTATAGAACGCCCTACGTTCATACATCTGGTCATACACGCACGCCGATTGCGAGTTCTACGCACCTGACCTTTCTGAAGAACATCACCAATTTGGTCACTATTGTCCTCCTAGGGCGTCCCCTCCCTATAATTTCTGCAATAAATTTTCAATATTCTCACATACTACACACGACCCATCTACTCACTGCGTATGAAACGAATAATATTGAGGAGTAGAAATTACAGGTTCTGCGATACTGTAATAAACACGACGTTACAGATACAAATTTATAGAAGGTGATGTCATCGGTAAGTATTTATATATGTATTGTATTGTATATGTATTTATATTTATACACGGGCCTGCGGACGGTGAGCGATGGGTAGCTCGCCGTCCGATAAGGACCAGGCCCGGGTCGACGGCGCGTTGTGTTCCACGCGCGCCTCAAAGAGATGTCAGCACAAACTGACGGGGTCCGTTAGGACCAATGCCTGCCGGGGTTGCGAGTTTGTCCGAAAGGGATATCGTGGCCCTGGCACACAGGCAACGGAAGGAACACGGGTGGGTTTTAGTCAGTAAAAGTCTGACACTCCCTCCCGGTCCGCCCAGAGCGGGAGAAGTTATTTGATGATTTCCCACCCAAAAAAAAAAAAAATCGGTAAGTATTTCACGTGACTCCTCTTATATGATAATGTAAAGAATACCTTTTTTAATTATGAAATAAATATCCTAATCACATCACGCTAATATTATAAAGGCTAAGTTTGTGAGTGAGTGTGTGATTGTGATGAAACAATTTTTTTTTTCTGTCGACAAAATTAAGCTTTGTTTCCCTCATTTCGATATGTGCACATTATGAAAACTCACATGAGATATGAGTTTTCATAATGAACGAGACGGCACGGTTGGCGCAGTGGTTAAGCGATTGACTGCTGCGCTGCGTGTCGCGGGTTCGATTCCCGCACGGAACAAATATTTGTATGACCTACGAGTAGTTGTTCCGGGTCTGGCTGTTTGTGTATGTGAGTTTAAATGTTAAATGTTTGTAAACGCACCCACGATACAGGAGAAATTCCTAGTGTGGGGCAACGTTTTAAAAAAAAAAAAAAATATGTACAAGAGAGAGAGGCGTGAGTTAGTTGTTACAAGAGAAAAGTCGCTGGTTCACTACACCCGTTTTTACTAAAACGGTTAATTTCTTAGTAACATTCAAAAATAACACACAACAATCTTGTGAAACCAGAAGTGAACTGTATACTCGAGCGTTTACATAAAATGGCAATCTAACATCAACAATGGCATTCTAATCAATCTGTCAATAATACCTTTAATTTGCCTCTACATTTTGAACAGGTTTTTGACATTTATTTTCGCTGAGATGAGATTGCGACCAGCTTATGAACGTTTCTAATTTTAGAACTGGCATTGTTCAGTGAAAATCTCTGGGAATAAACCAAACCGCACGCTTGGGCATTAAAACTACATAATATCCAAATTAAAACAAATGACGGCAGAATCCTAACTAAAATATTGCATGTAACATTACTTAAGGGGTATTAATCAAAAACTGTGCGGATCGCAGCTACGTGCACGCTTCCCTCTGATTTACTAACATACGTGCTTCCCCTTAATTTAGTATTAGTTTGTTTGCTGATAACTGTATACGATCTAAGTTTTGGCGTAACGAGGTATGTTCGGAGTAACAAGAAATAGATAGAGATTTTGTTACTGTAATAAATGTTGTTTTAGCGTCATTTGTAATCAATTTTAGGTTAGGTTTCAGGTTATCAGTAATACCTGCGGTATTGTTGATTTGATTTAGGTGTAAATGTGGCATTACTAATGAGGTTAAGAGTATTTTAAGGATAAGTAACATTGGAATTGACACTACTTGTAATTGTATTTGGCATTCCACATATTTTGTCCCTATGTCATATTTTCCCCGAAATATTGATTGAGTCAGGTCAGAAAGCTATTCAGCTGCTAACAAATGTCCTGTATTTATGTATTTCAAGTCTATCACTAAATTCTGATTTTTCAAAAGAATACACATAGTTAACTTAAATACGAGAAACTTAACAAAACACAAAAATATTCTAAGTATTAAACGAAATTGTCGCTCGATTTATCGAATAAATAGGTACTCACTTACTTACGTACGTACTTAATAAGAAATGATGATGGTTATATTTTTTCAATTAAATCTCGAAACTGCTGGTTGACACTTCCCGTGACCCAAGGGTTGGCTACCTTGGCCAGAGGATAAGCATTGCCATACAACGTGGCAATGCCGCCAGTCTCTTGGGATCATTACCAGTCGACAGCGATGTAGATGAATTTTTCAACGCCACATTTTAATTTGTGAGTAGTTTTAGTTAAGTTAGGACATCATTTTGTTCTTTTTATTAATTATTTAGGTATAATTTGTTATTTATGTACATATTATTTTAATTCTAAATACATTTAATAAAAACTAGTTTGTGTAACATAGAAATTATTGATTTCAAAATAATTTTCCGCGCACTGGACACAGCAACAAAACTATATGGCCTTTCTGTTAGTTACCAGTAATTCGTATCTTTCAATTCTCAGCAAGCCAATAAGCTTCTAAATGATACTCCAACTACCGCCTTTAAAACTACAGGATGTAAGTGGACACAAGCATTACGCTAAATGGGAGCAAAAGTTACCATACTATATGAAAATAGATACTGTGGATGCTAGGGGAATATTACATAGAACAAGTACTTTTGTTGGTATAACTCTGTATCGTTATGATTTTCTGGTACTATACAGTTTCTAGTCTGAGGTTTTAATGCTTAATTATTGAAGATGAAATTAACCAGTTTGAAATTTTGTAGAATGCTGCTAAGCTTATAGTTAGTTATACTTAAAGAGCGATTGATTTATTTATCAAGAGCTACTTTAATTAGAAACTTTTGCAAGTCTTGTGGAAAATTAAAAACTAATCTCCCATCCTCTAAATTGATATTGATAGATAAAGCCAGTAAAATTACCCAACTTAAATTGTCCGTTTATTTAAATCATAACTGTCATACTTTGACAGTTTCATGAAATGCCTATAATACGGCAAGCTGACTTGCCGTATCAGGGTGTCAATTTGCTTAACAGTAAAATTAATTACCCTGACTGTATTCTTAAGTTTTTAAGGCTTCATGCACGTAAAAAACCCTTTTTCGTCAATTTCTTATCTAATTGTGAGAAAGCGTGAAATAATTGAAACATTAATCTGTGTAACTGTGTCAAATAACAGTACAGTTTTTGTGGTGCTAAACCATTCGTGTCGGTCACAGCACCTGTTAATAGTTTTATCACTTTTGCGCTCTCGAAAATATAGTTTATTTCGCATTTGATTTACTTAGTGAAGGTATTATATAATCATAAAATAAAATTGTGCTTTTATCTCAAGGATAGCTGAAGCCCAGTGTGTGATTTTTAAATTTCTTGATATGGTTTGCTGAGTAATAAAAAAAAATACATGACCGACTGGGTTTAAAAAAAAAAGAAGGTTTTTTCAACTTTATTTTTCTGGTATATTTTGTATCGAAGTTGAAAAAAGTGCTTCCGCCACATGCAAGCAGGCCATATAGTAATGTTGATTATATTTTTTAATGTTCAAAATCAAAATTAGTTTCTCGTAAAAAGATGGTCAAACGTCAGTCTCGCGTCATTTTTGGGAAAACCTGTTGCAAATATTTGTAATTTTCCAGGAATTCTTAATTTATTTGAAAAAATCCTTTCCGCCACTTGCAAAACAAAGAACTCCACTTTACAAATCACAAATAATTTTATTTAAATTATTTTTCCCTTTCTCACAAACAATGAACAAAATTGATCAAAATCAGTCGATTTCGTGCACGGCCCCTTAAAGATTTTTCGCAACAAAACTTTACACTCACAACTAGGCATAAAATGGCCGCCTTGTATAAATGACTAATGTGTAACATATGTTTTAGTACTGTTAGGGAATACGTTATGTGTGTGTGTGTGTGCAAATAAACGCGACTATAGGCAAACAGTATGGCTGCGTTAATGTTTCTATTTCATACAATCGTTGGTATTGTAAATATGAGAGTTGGTATGTAGGATAATATGTGTTTAAGTAGTGGTTTAGTTTGGTGTTAATTTTGTTTTGTGGAGAAGTGATTTTAACCGCCGGGCAAAGTGTTAATGGGTTTTTTTCATTTGGAATTTCTCAGTAGCAGCCCGGAGCCTGAATTTGTACCCGCCCATCAACCGCGGTTGATGGCAATAGGCTCGCCCCTATTACTTGGGAATTAAACATAACTGGCGAAATGTGGGTGTACTATAAGTACACCTCTGAATAACCCTACGGGGAATACAGTAGTGATGTTACATAGTTATGTTATATTGTTTGACTATATTACGATTTGAAAGTCACATTGATGTAGTAGACATATAATTATCCCAAGTTATCCATTGCCTTAAGCCACAGTATACACAATATAGTTATTACTAGCTTTCAACAAAATAAAGCTAAGTCAAACAATACTTTCTTTGTAACCTAGAGGACCTGTTCTTTTTCAGTTCAGATTGTAGCCATAAATAATTTCATAATCACTTTCACACTGGCTTACTAGGTCGTAAATTAACCAGCCTTAGTCCAAAAATAAATAAATTTCCTCACATAAAACACTTACAAAATCTCCAGTATGCTATTCGCTCAAGTAGTACACCAATCCTTTACCTCGCACCTTGTCGTTTATGCAAATATAAACTCTATGTAAATTAAAATAAGGTTAAAAGCCATTTCAAATGGCACACGCGTGCTCTCTAGCATGCATGCTAAGGTTCCACGCAAACTCAGTTAAGTTAAATTGGTTTACATTTAAAAGTCGATAAACACTGCTTACGGCAACTAGATACTCGTAACACTGAGTAAATAATGGAGGAAAAAACTAAGCGTAATTAGTTAAACATTTAACTATCTATCAAGATAGGATGGTTTAAATTAAAAGCCGGGGTAGACGTTTTCTTGAGTGGAGACCGCGAATCAGCAAACGTAAGGTAGGACGCCTTCAGGCTATGTGGAGCGACGATCTTCGCAGGGTGGCTGGTGGCAGCTGGATTTGAGTTGCCGAGAATCGAATCTGAATAGCGGGCGATCGGGCCTATGTCCAGCAGTGGACTGCTATGGGCTGATGATGATGATAATGGGTCAGGGAAAGTTAAAGCGTATTTGGGTGGTAACTGGGGGATATTTTTATGTAGTTCCAGTTTTTTGGAGTTATGAACGAAACTTGCAGGGGCTCGTGGGTAAATGATAACAACCGCACGGGTCCATCAAAGTTAAGCAACGCTTGCCGGAGTTGGTTCGTGGATGGGTGACCATCCATTACATATCGGGGCTCCTCCGTCCCTCGGAAAGCAGGTGATGCCGTTGGCCCCGGATGTCATTCATAGATCTTTGACAGTCGTTACGCATAGTCAGAAGCCCAAAAGCAGGTAGTCGCTCTGTGTAAAATACTGGTATTCAGCTGCATCCGGATATACTGAAAGCCGACCCCAAAATACTCGTAGTTAGGAAAAAGATGGACAGATTGAGTTCAACAAGTTAAAAAACACGAAATGTTGCTTAATGATAACGTCATAAACAGCCTCTTACAAGTCACTCTGAAATAATGTTCTAGTATCAAAAATAACACTAAGGTCACAAAAATTTGGAACACTACACAGAAGCAATGTTACAACACCACACGACAAGCAACCACACAAAAAAAACTACGTCATAACACAACAAGTCACGTGAAAATAATGTTGTAGTATCAAAAATAACAAAGGTAGCAGAACTTACAGTAGCAACACGAACGCTAAATCACAACACGGTACATATGTCAGACAAACACGAACCTCACTCAGTCAGCAAAATCACTCTCATTTAACATCACAAGACGTTTGCGTATGAATAGGATACCAGGCTACCACGATACGACTCATCATAATGACAAAGATCTCGTCTTCGGTAGACTTAATTAATCATTGTGTTTACTGATTAACATTCGCTATTCACAACTTGCTTAGTTAGCAAATTTACATTCTGATGGAATAGTTAAATTATTCTTGATCGAGTTCTTGGACAAGAGACTTTGGAAAACGCGTTTTTGCATTGGAAGAAAAACAATAGCTATTGAAATGTCTTCAAGATCATTCAATTGTTTCCAATAGTGCAGTTGATCCCTTACTACAAGCACCACGATTACTCGATAGTTCAAATATAAGAATATTATTTAATGCTATTTTCGTTTAACAAATAGAATAATACCTTTTTATTATCTGCCTTATCTGCTATTACCTACATTTTATCTCTCACACTATATAGAAACTACCTTCCAAGTTCTCGTAACATAGTCCGTACATTTCTATGAACATAACAATGAAAGCAACGTCTCCCCGGAGCCCAGTTATCGGCGAGCAGATGCGAAACAAAACTATATACGTTCTTCTTTATAACAATGTAGAATAAACTGCCCATAATACTGTTTCATAAAATGACGTCAGATTTACATTCTCAAATGGTTAAATTGCTGTGGATGTCGTTGGAGGACTTAATGACGCAGTATTATAAATTAGAATTATTACCATATTATATTCTTATCTACCAGTCTTACCATGGAGTATGTTACCTTGTAACTGGTTTGTGGAGGTCTGATAAGCGTTCGCTCCATGTAAAATACTGTCCTTTTCTCAACATAGTGGGGAAAAGCTAGGCAGATGAAGACTTAAATCAAAAATTGCCTTAACTGTCTTGAATTTGTAGTTAATCTTTGTCTTATTTTAAAACCTTTTCTTTAACTTCAGAACATCATTTGGTTTTTCTGCGTCCATAACCATTTTTATTTCCATTTTCTCACTGACCTTCACATACTTTTCAGACTCATCAATATGCGGTTCGCAAGCGTGATGCCGCACATATTTCTCACTCTCAGCTCTTTTTTCATGTATCCTTTCTTTTTCATTACCAACTTGTTACTTATATGTTTATTGCTCTTTGTCGGAATCCTTGATAAATAAATAAATGATAAATGATTTATTTCTGTAAGTAGGTTTGTACAAACACTTTTACACGTCAATCATATTAAAAAAAACTAGATGAGGTCGGCGTTTCGTATCCGACTACTCTGAGAAGAAAGGCCGAAACAAACTCAGAGGTCACAGTCTCTTTTTAAAGTCCAGACATAATCTTGGTCAGATCATGTGAAGACCATGTAGATTGGTGCCTGAAATGATCTTTTGACGAAAGAACCACACAGGTTGAGGGGACCTGTCCAGTCAGTGCACGCATTTGTCAGTAGTCGTGCAGCTCAAC
This sequence comes from Tiliacea citrago, assembly GCA_963921375.1. Taxonomy (NCBI): domain Eukaryota; kingdom Metazoa; phylum Arthropoda; class Insecta; order Lepidoptera; family Noctuidae; genus Tiliacea; species Tiliacea citrago. The sequence continues at coordinate 19,581,499 of OY992797.1, read as the reverse complement.
TAAGAACTTAAGGAGCTCAACGATTCAACGAACAATACCAAAGAAAGGACATTTGGGCAGGCCGCATAAAATCACTCAAACTGCCAGACTATGATAAAAACTAAATGAGAAAAAAAAGGAAAATGAACAAAAACCCACATAGTCTTCACATTTACAATACTTAAAACAATATAATACTTAACAAAGTAAATATTCATGTCATTGTATATATAAAATTAATCACTGTCAATGTGTATATAAAATACGGATATAATCTTGGTCAGATCATTTGAGAACCATGTAGATTGGTGTCTGACATGGTCTTTTGACGAAAGAACCACACAGATTTGAGTGGACCTGTCCAGTCAGTGCACGCATTTGTCAGTTATCGTGCAGCTCAACTCAAAACTTAAGGAGCTCAGCGATTCGACGAACAATACCAAAGAAAGGACAATTGGTTAGGCCGCATAAAGTACTCAAACTGCCAGACCTGCATTAAAATTTTTTTTGATTGAGAATAAAAATAGAAAAACAATTCACATAGTCCTCACATTCATAATAATTAAAATAATATAATACTTTACAAAGTAAATATTCATGTCATAGTTTAGGTATTTAAAAATTTCAATCAAAAAATAGTATAAATAGTTGGCAAAAAAAATCAAATCAAGATTCACTGTAAATTGGAGCAGCTCAATCCCAAGCCTTTTTGTCCTCAATAAAGTCTTTAACAGAATAAAATGCTTTCTGGCACAGTTTCCGTTTTATAAAACATTTGAATTTATTAAGGCTTAATTCTTGAATATGGCTAGGAAGTTTATTATAAAAACGTATACACTGGCATCTAAACGAGCCACTTATTTTTTTAAGCCTGGTTTTAGGAACAACAAATTTGTGCTTGTTCCTAGTATTTACATTATGGATATCACTGTATTTTTTAAACAGATTAATATTTTTATGTGCATACAATAGATTTTCATAAATATACTGAGAAGCTACAGTCAGTATATTAATCTCTTTAAATTTGTCTCTGAGGGAGTGTCTGGGACTTAATTTATAAATTGCACGAATTGCTCTTTTTTGTAAAACAAAAATTGTCTGAATGTCGGCGGCATTTCCCCACAACAGAATACCGTACGACATTACACTATGAAAATAACTAAAGTATACTAAGCGGGCTGTCTCTAAATCAGTTAAATCACGAATTTTTCTAACGGCGTATGCTGCAGAGCTAAGCTTTTTCGACAATTTATCTATATGGGGGCCCCATTGAAGCTTGGCATCCAAAGTTATGCCTAAGAACACTGTAGAATCTTCGGGTTTCAACTCTTCACCCTTTATGAGCACACTAGTTTTTACTTGTCTTACATGAGGTATTGTAAACTTAATTCATTTAGTTTTTTTCTTGTTAAGAAGTAGGTTATTAACATTAAACCAGTTAACTACTTTTTCAAGGGTACTATTGACATTGTCAGTAACCAACTGCTGACGTTTGATTTTAAATAAAAGTGAAGTGTCGTCTGCAAACAACACTATATCATGTTTATCCTTTATGAGGTAAGGCAAGTCATTTATATAAATAAGAAACAAAAATGGGCCAAGAATTGAGCCCTGGGGTACCCCCATTTTTACTACAGATCCGGGAGATCTTTTTCCGTTAACATCAACTCTCTGAATCCTATCACTTAAATATGAAGTAAGAAGATCCAGAGAGGCATTTCGGATTCCGTAGTGGTGCAGTTTCCTGATTAATGTTTTATGAAGAACGCAATCGAATGCCTTGGACAAATCGCAAAAGATGCCCAAAGCATCGCATTTATCCTCCCATGCATTATAAACATGTCCTAAAAGTTCAACACCGGCATCAGTAGTCGAACGACCCTTTGTAAAACCGAACTGTTTGTTATGCAATAACTTATGTTTATTAAAAAATCATTGCATTTGATCTAAAATAAGTTTTTCAAAAATTTTACTAAAGGTAGGTAGCACTGAAATAGGTCTATAATTAATAGGGTCTGATGTACTACCCGATTTAAACAACGGTATTATTTTACTATTTTTCATAAGATCAGGAAACTCACCAAGGTCAATACAATTATTAAAAATAACAGCTAAAGTAGGTGCTACAATGTTTATAATCGACTTAGCAACGTCCACAGAATTACCCCATAGATCTGCGGTCTTTTTAACATTTAATGTGTGAAAGATTTTAATTACATCTTTACAGGTGACATATTCGACATGAAATTCAGTATCACAAACTGGAACGTTTTCCTTAAGTAAAGACTCTGCAGCAGCGGTTGATGAGTTTAGAGATTTAGTAGTCAATACAGGAATCTCAGCAAAGAAATTTTTAAAGGCCGCGGCGACTTGAGAATCTGATTTAATTATACTGTCATCAATAGCAAGGCTGTAGTCACTACTTCGGTTGCATGACCTTCCCGTTTCACTATTAATGATATTCCATGTCATTTTAATTACATTACTACTATTTTTGATTTTTGAACTTAAGTAACGTGACTTCGCCATACAACAAACATTTTTAAATAATTTTGAATAATTCTTAACATATAAATTAAATTCAGCAGTGTTTATAATAGTCCGTTCATCATACAACTCATATAGTCGTTTTCTACTTTTATGTATACCAACGGTGGCCCAGTCACTGAAAGAAGCATTACTATTAACCAAGAATGTTTTTGGAATGAAAGTGTTGGCAAATTGTGTGCAATACATACAAAAGAAATCATTATATTGTTGATTAGGGGCGACATTAGTTGACAAAACTGGTAATTTACTCAACAGTTTAGTTTTAAATGTTTCCAAGCGCTTAGTAGTTTTTGGGGTGACAGTGATATCTTTTTTAATAACTTTTTTGTTCGGATTTGGAATAGTGATTAATTGTCCGCAATGATCTGAGTCTATTAGATTAATAATTTCTTTGTGGGTTGGTATAACATCTGTATAAATGTTATCTAGGCATGTGGCACTAGTGGGAGTTATTCTAGTGGGCTCCAAAAATTGGTAAGCAAGATTGTATGACTGAAACAAACTTATAATTTTAGTACTTAACCCGGAATTTTCTAATAAATTAACATTAAAATCACCACAAGTGATGATAGACTTATTTGAATTACAGATTTTGTGCAATACATCATCCATAACCTTTTCAAAACAATCATACAATCCTGAGGGAGGTCTGTACACATTTAATATAATGAACTGCTCCAATTCTATACAGGCTATTTCAATTGTCCGCTCAACAGAGAGGCTCACAATGTCCTTGCGTTCTTTAAATCTAAGCTGGTTATTCACTAAAATTAATGAGCCACCATGTATAGCATTTACTCTGCTGAACGAACTACCAATCTGGTGATTACTAAAATTGAACATGAACTGGTGGCTTTTAAGCCAATGTTCTGTCATACAAAGAATATCTATATTGTTACAATTCAGGAATAATTCTACTTCTAAATCTTTGTTCAAAAACCCTTGAATGTTTTGATGCACCAAGTTGATACTATTTGATTTTTTTACACTTTCATTTGATTTATTATTTGCTTTCATAACATTTTTGCAAGAGTTTTCCTCCATTGTCCTAATTTCTAATTTAAATGATAATCAATGTCATCAATTGTTACCAAATTATTGACAGAATAGTTTAAAATTACACTGCATTGCTCAAAAGAAGCAATTTGTTTAGCCAAATTTTTGGCTGAAATAGTAAAAAAATATGATAGTGACACAGCTATCTGTCTTTTGTGGTAGTTAGAAAGATAGTACATAACAATATTATATCTATCCTTTGTCAAATACAAATTATTACTAACATGATTGTTAGTATCAATTAAATGGAAAAGATTATCATTATAACTTAAATTGTGCAATGTAATATTAATGTCAAATCTTATGTTATTTTCTTCCTGTGGCAAACTGTTACTATACGGGAATGTAAACAACACAATTTTTTGTAAACGTAGGTTGCACAATGTTCTATGATATTGGAGTAATTCTCCTTTGTTTACATTTCCCCTATTTCCCATAAAAATTAATAATGTTAAGAATTAAACTCAGGATTCATATTTTTATGACCCAAGCTTCTATTATTAGATATAGTGCTCTGGTATTGAGGCTGCGATGGCAAGACATCTTTAATTGATTGTATCATTTGTACTGAATCTCTAGAAGAAAAGGTGGGACTACATGACCTTTTGGTGTGATGATCCGTGCTCGTAGTACCTCGATCTTTTCTAATACGACTACCCGACTGCGCTCGCAGCTCGTCCCAACTTCAGGTGAGTCCCATCGTTCACTCCGTCGCCGTTGCTCGATGTCGCGTTCCTTTGGGAGATCGATCTCCATCCGGCGAATCCGCTCCTGCTCCCGCACCAAAGCTTGTTCTCGTTCCAGCAAGCGCCGACTACGGCTGCGGCTACAGGTGAGGCTTCTCTAGCGTGCACTCAACTGGCTGTGCGAGCGCGAGCGATCACGCCTAGGAGTATCCAAGCTCCGATGAGATTCATTTCCTGAAACTCGTCACCAAAATAAAAAACGTCATACTTAAATTATAAAAGAAAGAAATAACTAATTATCTCGAAAACGGTGCGTCCTAGAGCAAAATTAAAGAAATTTCCTGTTTAAAGTTACATTTAATAATTTATTTCATGTTATCAAATAAAGAACAACCAGGCATGCAGTAATTTATTATTGAGTGTCCTGGGTATTCATTTGTCAACAAGTGGCCTAAGTCCTTGCCAATCTCATCACAAAATAATACAATATCATTATTTACGATTTGTTTACATTGTTTATTGTAATTATTAGTATAAGGAATTTTCAAATCCACACAAGGCAGCGGTAAGGTGGTATTGCATGTTGCCAATGAATGGTCTGGCGTAGGTACATTGGAGGTTGTTGCCTTAAGAGGCTACTGAGGTACTTTTATCTATAGAAATAGATTTTGCTTTATCAATTAATTTGTCTTTGTAGCTGTTGCCTAAATTATACATAAAATTATCATGCGTTTCAGTAATACTACTTTTAAATGTTATATTCGTCTTGGGAACTGTTATAACGTTTATATTATAAACAGCAGCATTCAAAACAAAACGCGATTCATAAAATAAATCTCCAATCCATTGTTGTATACGCTGCATTGCTTCGTTCCCTTGGATCCGGATATTGAATTTTCATACCGTTCGTTTGTTGCTACAAGTCAGTTTTTTATTTATCGCGCATTTATACCAAGCACGTTTGTTGACAGGAAATTAATGCATCGGCCGAATCAATTTGTGTTAACTCCCTCCGGGTTATGGAGTTGTTAATCTATAAACCCGTTTGAATGTTTGGCGGGAAGTTTTTTATGTAACCACGGTGCTTTGTTAGTTTGAGAATTTACCTACGCTTCTTGAAAGCAATCTTAAGCAATTCTTGGTGCCTTCGTTATTACATTTTTTTTTTTTTTTGATACCAATGATACAGTGAAATGTCCGGAATTGTAAAAATATAAGTTCTTTTTCCCTTTGAGTGCACTGCTTAATATGTATCTCTCCATATTTCGGGTAGAGTTTACTAACTCTTCATACGTTATTAACGCTCAATGACAAACAATACAACTATCATTTTGCTTACTGTTATTCATTTCGCATTACAAATTTACCGTTAATACAGCCTATTCAAATGTCGGATACCATTGCTTATCGGGAAACACTAAAGTTTTATATTCTGTTGTAAAATTTTATTACTTACCTACATCTACTTTTAATATGAACTGAAATGCTTTGTTTATGTTATTGTCTTCGGTTGCTTTTTAAAGTTAACTGGGTGTTTTATTATTACTTGTGTGTTACCTTTTTTTTTTTGGGTGGGAAATTATCAAATAACTTCCCCCGCTCTGCTCGGAGCGGGTGTCAGACTTTTACTGACTAAAACCCACCCGTGTTCCTTCAGATGCCTGTGTGCCAGGGCCCCGATATCCCTTTCAGACAGACTCGTAACCCTGGCAGGCATTGGCCCTTTCGGACCCCGTCAATTGGTGCTGAAATCTCTTTGAGGCGCGCGTGGAACACAACGCGCCGTCGACCCGGGCCTGGTCCTTATCGGACGGCGAGCTACCCATCGCTCACCGTCCGCAAGCCCACGCCTACGGTGGCCGGGAATCGGCCTGTGACTCCCGACGCCCGGGGCGTCTCCTGCGGCGACAAGGGGCGCGAGGGCGCGGATTTTGCCTCTCTCTTACGCGTTCCGCCTCCTCCTTCGCGAGCATTACTGTTTCGCAGAAGGAGGTGACGGCCTCCCATGCACTTGTGTGTTACCTTGGAAGTGGTTTTTTGCTTCTTATTTTTGATTTTCCCAATTTTTCTGCACGCAAGTTTCTAGCTGTTGAGAGAATTTTGGTTTTATACACTTAAGTAGCTTCGATTCAATCCATGTTCCTGAGTGAAATTTTATTCTTCAATAAAATTAAAGAATAAAAATTGAATTTTTGTTCTTCAATTTCAACTCCTCATCATTAATGAAACATACAATTGCAAAAAAATATATGTATGGATACTTGATTGGAATTCGCTGTCATGATTTCATACAGATGAATTGAAATTGCTTTAACATAAAAATGTGATGGCAACCTGTGTTTAATTGACATTCACAAGTTTTTATCGACGCAGTCGTTTGCAATGACGTCATCAGTGATTACACCGAAACAAAATTTCCGATGTAGCCTTCCATTATATTCTGCATACATTCATTACTTTATCATCTGATAATAATCAACGCTTTTTGAATTCAGTGTCCTCGTAAATTACAAATATTGCTCGGTATGTCGAAAATTGAAATAACACAAACAATGGAACTGGTACAAAGTTATCTTTGCGGTTCAATATCCATACCCGTCTCAAAGGTTTGAAATGAACTGAATAAATAATGGTGTTTATTTTTGTAAAATCGACTGTTTTCACAAGCTGAATAATTCCGACCAATTTGAATTATTTGGCTAATGAATATTTAGTGATGGTTTATAATGGTAAGACCTGGGAATTCTATCTGGAAGTAAAGCTTGTCTGTGAGAAACACAACGCCTACGATCGTTGTCATGCATAATTTATAATAATTGGTTTTCAATAAAAGGAATGAAGTTAGAACTGAATTGAAAGCTGGAAGACTGAATTGAGGGCATCTTGGCGAAAGGACTTGGATGCCATTAGAATTATGAAGCATTCAATTAAATAGGAGGCATTTTAGTGCAATAAAATCTTGCTTAAAACATTGAAGAATGTCGTAAAAAATTTAGTTTTTAATATATTCTAATTTTCTTCCGAGTTTTATCCACCAAAGTGAAATGTAAATACCGGAAAAGGGAAACTAATCTGCCTTTTTAAACTCAACATTCATATAGTTTACAAATGAAAAACAAAATGCTGAGGATGCGACACGTAGCGTTTTGCTTATGGCTACTTTGTTTCCAACTACAGAACACAGTGCACAGTGTTTTACAAAACAGTTGACGTTGAAAAAAACTTTTAGAACCAAAAAAAATATTGCTTAAACTTTGTATCGTGCAGCTTTAGCGATGTCGCTGGATATTCCCTTTTTTTTAAGTTTGTCGTGTAATTATTTCGCTCGCGATTCCTCTTTTACGTTTGTAAATCTAAATAAATGGAAACCGGGTTTAGTGCGTTCATTTTCGGCTTTGTACAAGAGTTTTCCGACAATTTTTCGGTGACTAGATAAATGCTATTACACAATTTGGGAGTTGAAATAATGCTGGTAGTAGAATTAAATCTGTGTAATCAAATGTTGAAAAGGATTTCATTATTTGGGATATATGAACAGCGTTCCAATGTTTAAATGGCGAAAATTTATTAGGATTTAAGTGAACCCTAACTTATTGACCAAGATAATTAAATTGAACAATAACTTCGAGTAGAACGGTAATGTTCCAGTAAATTACCTCCTTTTCGTTCTTTGTCTTTCTTCAAACAGCTTCGGGAACATTAACCATTTGGAGCATCTTGATACCGAGCTGAAGTCTCTGAAATAATTCATTATGGCACAGGTTTATACAAATACGAGTAATTTATGTGAAAAACGAGAAACGAAGGCATTTTACAAACATATAATGCTACTACTTACTTTTATTGATTTTATATTATGGATGGAGTGGTGCCATGGGAAAAACAAAAAAAAGGATTTAAACAAGCCCACAGAAATTAGACGCTGCCCCAGAGTGCACTCACTCGAACACACAGCCTAAATGGCAATACTCGTAAATCAATCGCTTATTCAGCAGTGGGATCAAGCTGCGTCATCGAATCATCGTACTCTGTCGGATTCGCGGTCGAAGCGATAACTGGCGGGCGCTCGTAAAATTAAACACGTTTAACACTTTGGAAATAAAGCTGAATTAATGTTATATTTTAGGTAAATACGATGACATTAACGACTAAGTGTCAAATAGGGAATACATTTTCGGGATTTTGATGGCGGTGAAAGTTTGGTAGGAAGTGTGGTTTTACGATATTTAAATGGGCTAATTTAAAGTTAAACTATGTTATGTTGCATCTAGCTATGATTATTACCATGTTCTACTACCATCAGAACAACAGACGTCAGGAAAAAAAAAACGTATTTTCGTCTAAATTTGAAGTGTATTTACTAATGAAACTATTACCAAAATAATTCGTGATTTTCGGCTTTAGATTAATGACTCTTTACCTAACTCGCCAAACCAGTCACAAAGGCTATGTGCTCATTAGTTGTGGCCCCTACATAATTCTATGTAATGGTAGCATTCTGGTTGTACCTAACAACTGATTTCGGTGTCAGCTTAGAGCTTCACTGAACAAAAACTAAATATATCTGCTTGTTAGTTCAGCGTCTACGAACGCTACGGTGCTACGATGCTACGAGAACTAGTTGCTACGACTCGTAGCGCATTTTGTAGGATTTCGTTACGAACTTTGTAAAGCTAATTTTACACCGAATGGAAAGTCGTATTAGAATTAGTAAAGTGAAATTGAGCTTATTTAAGGGGGTTTTCGTAACTCTTACTGCTATCATCACGCCTCTATTCCTCGAAGGGGTAGGCAGAAGTGCTTTATATATCTTACAATTCGGCAGTATTTTTAAGTTTCTTGTAGGCGAGCCTTAATTGCCTTAAATTATTGCAATCTTTTTAAATAGATTTCTAGCTACACCCACGCGTTTTGCTAGCGAAAGGTGGGTGTACTATAGTTACACCTCTGCCTAACCCTTCGGGGATTACAGGCGTGATGTTTTAGATTTCTAGCTTCTGTAACCTTATTATATTTGCTGGCAAATCTCATAATAACTGTTACTGAGGTACCTACTCTGAATCAGACGAATGAAAATCTAATCAATATTGGCTTTTATTTATTTATTCTTCAGAAAGCTTACAGCCTAATCTGTTAAGGTCAGTTATGTACAACAGTGCTTAAAATTGCCATTTACAAATTTTTTTTTTTACATTTACAAGCATTATGTTATCATCATTATTATGTTTATTACCTCTTAATAAACATATATTTTTTATCTATACTCCATAGGTTTAGGTAGTTAAATAAAGGTAAACAAATCATAAAAAAGGGTTTTTATAAACGACACTTTCTTGTTTAAAAATACGTTGTAACTTATAATCATTTTTTTTAATATTATTATTACGATAGTTTCTTCTTTTATTACTGTATGTTAAACATTATCATTTATTCTTATACTACTCTTCGTAGATGTAATTGCTTGAGCACAATTATTTAGTTAGATTTATATATTACTATATTATTTTGTAATCCGTCTATTGTAAAGAGCCCAAAAAGTAATGTCCTCTAAACGTCAACGAAATAAAACGTTGCTAAATTGAAGAGTACAACTGTGACGTAGCTTGCCAACTGAAGTGCCAGGTATTACGTTTTGTCAGTTACTTGACAGCTCTCTCGTCACGTGGGTTTTTTTGTTTATCTTTATTTAACTACCTAAACGGACGGACTATATATTTTCTAAATACCCCCATTTCATCAGTACGCATAAAATGTTATCCACTTGAATGTAGGGTCACTGAGCGACTATAAAAGCGAGGGCTGACTAAAATCATTATCGGTTTTACGTCAACGTTACACATACTTATGTCACAAGAGTACACACGTAATTATTGATAACTATAGGTCGAGGGGCTTGACATGTTTTTGACCGCGGTTAATATTCCGTTATAATCTTTATTTTAATGTGTTGGGGAGAATTTATGAAACATTATTTTAGTATATGCGAAACCTGAATATATAATAGTTTGTTCAGAATAAGAACCTGAATCGATTTCAATAAATTTTACACCATGTTATTTTTTTTCCCGAAAATATTGATGTGTGATTTAATCACCATTTAATTACTTACAATACAATCGCCGTACGGTTAGGTACCTACTGCCAATTTATTATCAATGAGCGCAAGACGACCCTGGAGGCGCGGGGGCGCCGTTAGCATGATTTTGTACGGACAACCCGGTAACATAACAACCTTATAACTTTGTGATTTCTCATGATACAGATTTGAAATTTTGTACATAGATTCTTTACATAAAAATACTAGACACGTGTTTCAGGTTTCGCATATACTAAAACTAATATTGTATATGAAATTGTCAAGTCATAACGAGATTACAGAAATAATAACACTATGCTAGGTAAAGCCTACCATATCATTTGGATGCTACTAGTGTTAAGTTTTCTTTATTAACCCTACTGTATGTATTCAATGTGGTCGGAAAAACTGTTCAATTATTGTATCCGTTACTATAAAGAGAAATTCGATTTTATACACGATTCACTAATTTTTCCAATTTGAATGAAGCAACCAAATTTAAGGGAATCAATTTGGTAGGACCGTTTATTATTGCCATTTTTTTTACAATTTTACTTGTTTTTTTTTATACGTGTCAATCTGCCTAGCCTTTTCCCAACAATGTTGGGGTTGGTATCCAGTCTAACCGGATGCAGCTGAATACCAGTATTTACTGCCTATCTGAACTCCACAACCCAGTTATGGGTAATACGATATCCCTTGGTAAGACTGGTTGTCAGACTTTCGGGCTTCAGACGACCCATAAAGACTGTCAAATATCACCAACGGGACCAACGGCTTTGCTTGCTTTCCGACGCACGGCGCAGTTTCGATATGTAAAAATGGTCACCCATCATTGACCAACCCGGCAAGCGTAGCTTAACCTGATGGATCTACCCGTGCGGCTGTTTTTTTTTCACAACGTATCCCTATAGTATCCTTGACATCAAAAATATCTATCAATTTTGCATCAGCGCTCACAGCTCATTTACACCCGTGATAATTCTGACACTGAGTCGGATTAGCTTTGACGGTGACAGTACCCTATTTATTTTACAACCTCTACTTCTGTTTGCTTACAGTCACAGTGCGTTGTTGCTGGATCAATTTAGGTATTTATGTCACTGTTTTTTCGGGGAAAGCGATGTCAAGTTCCTTTAAATTTTATTTTAGTCATGCAGGCAAAGAGGAAATCTGGACCTATAAAGTTAAGACGCTGAGAACAGCTAAAGCGCGTTCACTGTCAGACTGCATACAAAATAAAGAGAAGCGCGATGACACAACGCTTGTAATTTATTGCAAAATATGAAGGAATTATCTATTTACTCAAAAATGAATTGAGTAATCGAAAATACAAAACAACCAAGTTCCGCATTCGAATAAGACGTTCTTGTTGTTAATTAAATACCAACCGTACGTTGATATTTAATACAGATATTTTGGATTGGAACTCAAAGTAAAAGGTTAGTTTACCGTTAATTCGTATCGAGATTTTTCTTTATTTGAAACGTGTTTTGGTAATAACAAAGTTAAGAGAAATATGTTAAATAATACCATATATTTTTCAACTACCACAAACTATATCCCCTTATTACAAAACAAGGTTTATCTTCAGACCCAGGTTTAAAACATGGAGCCATTATGGAATTTCGAACTTTATTCCGATTATGGTAAAGTTCCTAAACACAAAACTGACAACTTAGTACCGAACTAAGTTTTCAGTTTTGTATAAAGAACGGTATTTCAATCACTGTTACGTTCTTATTACAAAAACTGGCTGCATGGTTTAAGCCATGTCAAAATATAAATCTTGTTTTGTAATAAGGCGGTATAGGTTTGGCAATTTTTTTGTTTAAGTCAAGCCTACTTAGATCATTTGTCTCTTGTCAGCGCCTTAATATAAATCTGAGCTCACCAACCCGTCTTGAGCTAGCGTGGTGATCTATGCTCGTGCCGTCTGCGTATGAGGAGAGCCTTTTGCCCAGCTGTGGGACAGTAATATACTGGTATTATTATGCAGGCAAAGTATTATTATGTTCCTATTATCTATGCAAGAAAACAAACAACACACACTTAGTCCAACTTCCTCGTTGGTACAGTGGTAGCAAGCGCGACTGTTGGGCATGAGGTTCTGGGTTCTATTCCCAGGTCGGGCAGTGTTATTGGGATTTCCATTAGAAATTTCTCAGTAGCAGCGCGGAGTCTGGATGTTTGCCCGGTTGATGGCAATAGGCTCGCCCCCTAATACAATAGGACTTAAACATAACTGGCGAAATGTGGGGGTACTGTAATAGGTACACCTCTGCCTAACCCTTCGGGGATTACAGGCGTGATGTTATTTTATGTGTAGTTCAACTTGGCACTCTCATACAGCACAGTCATAATGATGTAGCAAAAACATGTAGTTCAAAATAACCTGCTGTACCTCTATATTTTTTCGTCATTCTAAAATTTTAAGTAAACAAATTATTAAAGAAATTCCAATGGTCCGCTTCAGAAGGGCTTTACGTAGTTAGTTAATTGAGAATTCCTTTTAGACTATAAAAGAATTCCTTCAGTTTAAATTAAAATTAACTAATTGTATATCAAAAATTTGCATGCCATTATGTTTTGATTAAATATGTTAAGCTACTACACCATCTTGATATACTGCTATTGTACGAACTTTTGTAACCTTATTTATCTGCAAATAAATCTTTGACTGAAATCCCAACAAATTTAGTTCGTAGATCTGCCCTGCTGCGTCAAAAGATGGTCGCCAGACACACACAATGTCGCTGAGACTGGACGACTGTCGTGAAAACACCATTATTATCGTGACAGCTCACTTTTTGCCGCGACTTAGTACGATAAGGGCAATCTAACGATTTAAATCTTTGCATCGCAATGATTTAGATCATGACCCAGAAAATGTCAAACACAAATCCCAAAATGCCTTCTACACCCACAAGAAACTTTGTATCTACAATTACATAACTGACCTCCTAACTATTTAACGCCAACCAGTAAACACAGAACCCTATTAAAAGTTAAAGCTAAAAATAGACGCGTATGTCGTCATCATCAGACTTCGCAAATAAGACGGTTACGCCTCGTTTCCGCTTGTCAAGTGCGGGCCCGACAAGTATTGTATACAATAATCTGAGTAGGGCAAGCAGATTATTTAAAAAAACCGTGACCGACAAATATGATCAGCTTCATACAAAAATGTCCTACCAACAAAATATCGGGTGCTCTAGTCGCCCGACAAGTCGGAACGGGCTTGCCTGCTAATTAAGATTGAGAGTTGATTAAACGTTTCCGTATTCTGGCATGATAGATGATTATTGCAGGAGGGAGCGACTTTCGTTCAGCATATACATGTACCTATGAATGTGGTGACATGCCTCTTTGATTAAGATACCAGATTTGATAACGAAGATTGAGATTAGAAGTGTTTGCATTTGACGGATTAACTGTCATGTTCATTCGAAGTTTGTGACAGGATTTGGATTTGAGGAAGATAAGCTTGTGTTGTGTTTTATTCTACTTAAAAGAGACGCCATTAAACTTTGTTTTGGTGGCAGATCAATTGCTGGAATCAGTCAGTTTTTTTTTTTTGTTAAGTCAGGTTAATGTTGTCGTTGTTGTAACCGAAAAGGGAGGCTTTTATTAAAATAGTCTGTTGTATTTTTAAATCGTTTTTTTATGTGCCACATTTTTTTTTTCGTCTTTTAAAATTTCTGGTCACATAAAGTCCAATCACCAAAAATGTCTTATATACAGCCACACGAAACTTATCCATTATAATCAACCCTTATCACCAAACCATCAACGAAAACACTTCTACACCCCCTCTGTAGATAACAGGCTTGCCGTAATAACTTCAGACTGCGGTTAAATGTCGAACGACCGTCATAATGCGTTCCTCTAACGTCCTAATCAATTTGGCGTTCGCTCTGGACACTTGAAGCACCAAATAGCTTGGTACAGAAGGTAAGCTCTATGCATCGAATGAAAATGTACGTACACAAAGACACTGTCCACGTACAGCTAGTACAAGCGCACTCACGATTGGCGTTTGTTTGAGACAGTTTGGACCTGGCTGTTAGCGCTACAACACAAATGTCCTTGCCTTAATTTAAATAGAGAGTTGAAGTTAATAAAACTTCCATTAGCCCGAGAGCACATCAAAGCGGACAGAGGCGAGCGTCGCCGGTTAGAGTCAGGTTATATGTTTCCCAATTTATTTTATGGAACGCATTGTTGATATTTGTTTGACATTGAGTTTGTTAGCTGTCCTTTGAGATCCCCGTATGCGTCTTTGTGTACATGCACCTTTTTCACTCGTCGTATGAAGTTGACCTTCTGCATCTATTTTGAATACTTGACGTCACTGGTCGTCTAACTTCGGCGTAGGTAAATTTTAACAGTTCCTCGCCTGTTGTCCTAGATTTGCAAGTTCGTTGGGTTCAATTTGTTCGTTGGAACTGTTGATCTGTTGATACTTGATGCTTTGATGAAAAATATGAGGGTTTGTTGTGGTTTTTTTAACTTGAATTTGGAATAGCGAAATCGAGCCTTATCGGGTTCAATTGTTTTATAGGGTAAGTATTTAAATGAATGATGTAAGAAACAATACATTACATTGTTCTTAACTAGAGCAGTACATTTTTTTAGCATATATTTTTAAGTAAATAAAGAATTTTGATTCATTTCCTATATTTTTTTAATGAAAAATGTAATAAGTATCCATCTTCTTACCTCGTCTTCTGCCTACCCTTAAATGTATTTATATTTTAGCCTACCCCTCGCGGCTCCGACAATGTAGACTGTATTTGTAACCGCTTAGAAATACTAATTTGATGGCTGAGTTCTCGAATGGAACAATGAATTAATCATTGTATATCGCTAAATAAACTGACTTCCAAATTACTTCGCTGGAAGTACAAACTTGCCTATTGCGAATTTATTTCTGCCTGAAACAAGACCTATTTTCGGCTTAGCAGTAACATTAATGTAGCTCCGATTAAAAAAACATCCATGTTTCGCATAGGTTTATTATTATTAACAAAACAAAACATCTATTTACAACCACAGGCCGCTGCTACAGCATCAACAGTTTCCAATTTCCCAGACCAAGATTCTTGTCGGGAATTGAATTCCGACTACTAGACGACTGACTTATAATAACCGTGAGTTACATCACCAAACCAATTTCACGAGACTGTATGCTAAATAGCTCTATTCGTGGCATCAGCCGTGGCACCTGGCCAGTCTTATTGGAACTTATAAGTTGTGCAAACTGTTCCAAGTTGCGTCCCACTCTATATCATAGAATATTTAGTTCTAATACATCTGTCTCTTTCCTACATACCCCTTGATATATCTCTCCCTCTCCCAGGAGCCGAGAATTTGTCTCGGTTATTGGAATTCGAGAGTTACGTCCAACTAATATGTATATTCGTCTTTGAAATACGTACCTACGGAGTCAATCTTTTGATTCTGAAATTTTTAGTCCTGATTTAGTACGGCGGAATTTTATATTGAATTTGGGAAGAAATTTCTTTGAAAGAATTCTTAGAAATATAGAAGTTGGCTTCTATAATAATTGGAAAGTGATGCTTATCGCACGGAGCGGTACTTTAGTATCTACTTATCCCGAATAATGTAGCACTTAAATGACTGTATGACCTTTAAATCACAGGTTTCTTAGAACGTTTATTGGTCCAACAAACACGTCACCGTAAGCTTCCACTCTTCATTATTAATTTTAGGTCTTTGTTTACATTGACGTAAATACATATATCTTGGAATTTACAAACAACGAACGAAAAAACAAAGCAATTAATATTTTTCATTAGGCAACTATTTTTATGATTCTAATAAAATAAAGATGACATATTTGTTATTCAACCTTTTGGGAACATTTAATTGTGTCTACAGACGCTTGGGCCATTCTATTACAGCTTAACGGTCATATTTTGGCCGAATATTCAAACAGCGGGATTTAATACACGTGACCGCGAATGAATTAGGATTTGACATTTATTTGCAGATCTCTGCCCTCTGTTTATATTTTGCTTTTGTTAACTTTAGCCGTGTTTTGTTTCGGGGCAAAAATGTATTATTATTATAATGTAGGATTGGATTTAAGGACTGTTTTCCGCGCGTTATTTTATTCTTACCTTTTATGGTTAGGTTTTGAAGTAGTGCTTTGTTTTTATTATTTGTTTAGTGCCTACCTATGATCATTTGAAGAATTGATAACACATTAATTCACAATATTTTTTTATAATTATCATCTCGCAGGTCAGCCTAGGAGGTTATCGTCGGCTTAACCAAACTTTCAAAAAACTTATAAACTAAGCGACTACACGCTAAGGGCACCCCTGTGTCGTGTGTGCGTCGCTGGGGGAGGACAGCAAGGGACAGGCTGGATCGGATTAATAATTCTCATGTAAATAACAATTGAGCTATTAAATAGCTATTTAATAGTATTATGAAGATGACGCCTATTTTATGTATTAATCTATTTTTATTCACTTGTAAGTATACGTACCTATAACCATTTGAATAAATACATACCTTTAGTTTCACATAACAGTACGATTGCTCCAAAGTATTCGATTTTACGTTGTATGCTTCATTTAGTTTTATTGGTATTAGAATTCGATTCTCTGTCTATCGTTACAAACAGACCAGATGTGGAAAGACTCAGATTTTAGAGAAGTGAACTTCGTTTATTTCGTTCGGCTAATATTAAAGGGTGCGCATTCCAATTCGACTACAATGTTGTTTGTCAGCATGAGAATATATCCAAGTCATGCTGACTCCTAACATTGTGTCCTTCTGTTTTCAGGTAGAATGTTAAGCGGGCGCGGCACATGACTTCAGAAATAAACAGTAAAAAATGTGTTTGATTGAGAAAGAATCTAGTGTCAATTGTGAACGGCGGACGCGCCAGTGTAGTGTACTCTCCGAATCCAGTTGAGAAGACCGAATCAGTGTATAACAATGGAATATGGTTGAACCGTTGAACGCTTCTGGTACAACCAAACCGTGCTTCCTATAATGTTCTCGCGTAGTGAAGCCAACTAAACAAAAACGGACGACTATCTCTGACTTTATAGCAAATCTAAAGTATAATTGTAAAAATAGTTAATTTTTTTTAAATCCTCGTCGTTGTCTACGTGTTTTTAAATCTAAAAACTCTAATCCTAAAAATTTTGAAAATTTTTCATCGAAGCGGTTGTCGTATTTTTGTGATAAAAATTAAATGATATCAATTATTGTAGGTTATGTTTATATTAAGTGGCAAAACTGGTTGTGATGTGTATATGTAAGGAGTAAGTAAGATTTGCGCTTAGCTTGCGCATTTTTGGGGTGGGTCTGCGCGGGCGCCGCGCGGGTATGTTGGGGGCGGGGCGACGTAGTGACGTGTGTCTTGGCGCAGGCGCGGCCCGGCGCCGGTAAGATGCGAGAGCGGCGATGTGCGCTCCACCGCACCGTCGCTCTACTGTTTGCCTACCTCCTCTTCCTCAACTGTCAAGTCGATGCTGCTGGTAAGTTGCATTCCTTTTTTAAATAATCTAGACGCTCATTTTTTATGCTTATCATTGAAGAAAAAGGACCGATCGTTTGGTGACTGTTGAGTTAGCATTTTTAGAAATAGTACCCTACCACGAAAAAAAAAATAGCTTTTACTATTCTCAGCACTGTGCAGTTCAGTTTCTCGACATCGTAAGTAGGACGTAGGTACCAAATAATCTTACAAACTTGCGTAGGTATCATTAACGTTAATTGAAGGAGTTTAGTATCCGTGGTGTAGATAATTATCAGGGTGTCACTTCTTAAGTGAAAATCATATCGGATGTCGAGGCAATCAGATATGTAATTAACTGTCAAAGTTCAGCTGAACTAATCAGACTATTAAACAGATAGTTTGCTGATAGTTAATAGTCGCTTTCGATCAGAAATATCAAATAAAAAAGCGGCCAAGTGCGAGTTGGACTCGCACACGAAGGATTCCGTACTACCGTACAAAATTTAACACTATTTTTTTTAAATAGTTTACTTCCTTTAATTTTTATCTTTATATTATTTTTATTGCTGATATGCCTCGTTAGTCTAGTGGTCGCAAGCGCTACTGCTGAACATCTGGGGTTCGATTCCCAGATCGGTCAAAGTGTTATTGGGTTTTTCCACCAGGAATTTCTCAGTAGCAGCCCGGAATCTGGATTTGTGCCCTAACTGGCGAAACGTGGGTGTACTACTATAGGTGCACCTCTGCCTAAACCCTTCGGGGATTACAGGCGTGATGTTATGTGTTATGTTATTTTTATTATTTGTTATTCTATCGGCCATAGTAGTACACACTGAACATTTCGAGTGTCTACCTATTACGGTTCAAAAGATACAGCCCTGTGACTGACGGACGGACAGCGGAGCCATAGGATCCCGTAGGCAACCTTTGGATACGGAACCCTAAAAATCGTATCTTTTATCGATACTTATTCTTATAACGAGTCGCTATTATGAAATGTCCTGAACATAGAAAATAACATTTTACTAACTAACAAATGAGGGTCTAGATTATCTTGCATGGTAATTTTAAGGTATTTAAGTATGAAAATGTAAAAATGAACTGACGAAATAACGGCATAAAAATCTATTATAACATTTACAGACGTCATAATACGGTAATTACAGTTCCACTGAATATTTCTTGGAAATATCGACGAATGTCGCGTGCCTATTACATTATTGTTCTGATTTTTATTACCTAATGCTGGTATAATTAAAAATAACGACGACAAATTAAGTTAGGCAGTAATTAGTTTTTATATAGAAACCTTTAATTATTGGTTTAGTTACCGATAATTTGATGATACTAGGCAATGATGTTCGTTGATTTCTAAAATAGGAATTTTATCGACATAAAACACTCACGTGCGTTCCCAGGCTATCGGATTGGATTTGAATGTGTATTTATGTTTTTATAAAGGTGCTTGCTTTGTTAATTACTTACCAAAGGGCATACTTCCGAAAAATTTTAGCTATTCATAACTCCGAGCTACAGTTTTCCGAAACATCATTCCTAACTTAAATGAAAATTAAACACCAAGTACTAAAAGTGAGTACAACCGAATTCTAATCAACTCAAGGAGAGCGGCACACCAAAGTTGGCTTATTAAAACAGCATTAATTCAATCACGATTTTGTTTGAATTCACAAAAGGGGAAAATTATACAGCCGAATTTCTGTTTATATTCGCTCACAGAAGCACCAAGGGTTAAATAGTTGTATGAATATGCGTATTCACTCATTAGAATACCTACATGATGAATTCACATTAACATTAAAATTCAGACTAAAAATCGCATCTCGGGTCTAACTCTCCCGCATAATTATGTCGCAGGGCTTTACGAGAATGAGACGTAAAACGTTTTTATTGTAGAAAATAAAACGGTTCTAGTAAATTGTTGTTCGCCACACGTTTCGTCGGGTTCCGTACGTATTAGTATGCGTGTAGTGTGCCGACCCGTGACGCGTTGCAAAGTCGCGGAAATATGGGCAATGTGTGCATACAATAAGAAGTGAAAAAGTCTCCGTATGTGTAAAATGTTTAAGGCTACGTCTAAAATGTGTAAGACGGAACAAAAAATGTTAGCGCACCGACGTCTTTTTTTGTCTTTTACGGCTAGTAGCGTGATCTTCTCTATGTACTAATAAGAATAACATACTACCATACTTATTTAATACCCAGTCACCCAATGAATCCTTTGTTAGATAACATCCTAGCATTCTTTACATAATGCGCCATGTTATTTAATTATGTAACCCTCTCTGACTGAGATGTAACCATTACGTAAAACGCCAAATTCTTTATGACAGCTGACAGCTGCACACACAGATTGCGTAACATGCGCTCGGCGCTTGAGTCATTGCCGACGTTACTGAATGTTGCCATTCTAGATATTATATTTATATATACATAGATAACGAAGTATTGCATTTATTTTATTTTGTTTATTTTTATCTCATTATGCTGCACCGGTTGACGTCATCACGTCAACGCCGGCGGTCGCTGAAAACCAGCGCTGGGGCTCTGTCTAGCATAGGGTCGCAGCATTATGCTGAGCGATGGCCGTTTTGCGTGAATGTGACGCATATTTTCCCTCAACTTGTTCTTTCGTGTTTGTGTTTTTATTTCTTTGCGTTATGTTTACCGCAAATAAACGTATTTTCTTTCTTTCTTTTCTTTCTTTCAATAAATTGAAATCACCAATGTTTTGGGCAAGCGTGGTGATTATGATCAAATCTCAACATTAGGAAATTTATGCTTAGCAGTAAACATTACATACTGAAATATGTTCCTGAAAATCAACTGAAGAATCCATACAAGATTTTTCGAAAAATTGCCCAGAATAAAAATCAGAACCGTTGGAGTACTTATTTAAAAACCCACAACTTGGGTCAAACGGACTGAATTTCCCAAAACCACCGAAAATATAAAGATATTAGACACACTTATTGTTGTTTTACGTCTTAAATTGTTATAATGTTGGCATTACTGACACTCGGTGGGCATCATTTGCATAACCGGCGTCGGCTGGGCCCGCGATAAAATGGCTACCGTCGAACTTATGACGTAATTAATGAACCTAAATGATACAACACGGATAGCTGGGTAAATTACACTTTTTGCCGACCCCGTTCTAATGGAGTATTGTTATTGTTGGCATGTGGTCATGGTTGTACTGGGTTGGGGCTCCAATTTGGTTGATATGTGGTCGGTAGAAATAATACTGGCTGGATTTAATTTAAATTCGGATGCAAGGTTGAAGTGGGTGGATCAAACTCAAAATATTTTGTTTCACATATCCAACGGAACGGCACTTATGAAACGTCAAAGGTAGGCGCGCGGTTCCAATTGGTCGTTTCCTATGGAGAAAAGCCGGCACGAAACTCCACGGTTACTCTTTTAAAAGTCATATAGGTTAAATATTAGAACTATGATAAACAATCAGAAAATAATTTAATAATGATTGGCAACAAGCGATTCAGCCAGGCCTGTTAAATATGAATGATTAAAAACTTGTGAGACGCTAAAGGACCAAATAGTAAGTAAAAATATTTGTGAAAAAATGAGCCTGTGAGCAATATTGCTGGCTTGAAGTGTCGTCACTAAGTAAATACTCTTTTAATGCATCACCCGGAACAGTATTGGTCGTATTAAGTAAACGTATAGAACCCATTTGCTATAGAAGAAGAAAGAAGATAGAAGACTGTCAGAATGCTTAGGGTATTGGATGCGAGGCTTTTGGCTACTTTGTATGTGTGTTTTTTGACTTATTTTGTTGTACTGTGCGTTTTGTTTGTGCAGAATAAATAATTTTTCTTTCTTTCTTTTTTCTAGAATACCCCACCAAAAACATTTCATGTAAAGTATGTTGCCAAGTTAAAAAGTTATCATAAGTCATCAGTCATTTATTCACTTGTTTAACATAGGTACAATAATAATGGTATACCTATACTTAAACATAATAAAGAGTGCGCTATTTTATGCCGGGAATGTTTGTAATTAAGTAATCAAGCGAGCCAACTCTCAATAATTAAATTAAAGAAGCCTGGAAAAAAAATAACAGCTATAAAGTACACATTTCATAATACAAATTAATTAATAATAAATAGCAATAAAAATCAATTTCAATAAAAAGAAAAAAAAAGAAAAAATATTTAAAAAAAAATCGTTACAGTAAATGTCAACACACAGTCTGAAAACGAATAATAAGACTCTGTCAATATAATAATAATAATTCTTTATTTACAATACTGTCAATATACAGGGTGGATTTTTGAGATGGGGCAGTAAGGACTGGACAGGTACCTTAATCGTTATCGCTACAAAAAAAAAGGTATTAACAGACTGTCCATAACTTTTTGAGAAATTTTTACTGCATTTAAGTACAGATTTTGAAAAACATGTATAGTCAGCAAGATAATGGACAGTTTTCACAAAAACTATTTTTGATGCTTTTCGATCCGGTTTCTTATAAGGATCAAAAAACTCTGTTGGATCAACTGAGGTTTGAATACTAGAAAAGTCAGAAATCGCAAAAAACTTTTTCCGTACCAACGAAAAACAGCTTTCATAACAAATATACTTCCATAAAAACCTATACCTATTATCCGTAAGAAATACAGACTTGCACCTCCCTTTAAGGGGATTGGAGAGAGAGATTTTTTTTTGCGTGCAATTGGAAACCTGAGCATACCAAATTTCAGCTTTCTAGGACTTCGGGAAGTACACAGTGGTTTTATGTATATACAGACCCGCACCACCATTATTTTGTTTCTTCTTTGTGTGGTAATCCTAGCCTGCATACCAGCTTTCTTGGACTTCTAGAAGTGCCCTAGAGGTTTTGATGTGTGAGTGAGTGCAAGTCAGTCAGTGACGAAATCGACGTAATGTAGGTATTAATAAAAACAAAGTATAAAAGCTAGACAAATTAAACTTAATAGTGTTTTATAAGTCTGCTAACTTCATCTTATCCTGAGAATTTGAGCTCTCATGCATTATCCAGGCCGAAGTTATGATGAAGGTTTGAAAATACGACGACATGCTTCGAGAAAAGGTAGGTAGTGCTTTTTGTTTTGTGGAGCTTGGTGGGGGCACTGCCGTGTCCCCAGATTGTATGAAACTTCAATAAGGAAAAAATATATCGCCCACTCATGAACAGTAGGTAAATGCATCAGTATCAAATGCGTTTGCTATTGAATATTGTATGAAACTTCAATATTAAAACCTAACTTTCCATCCGTATAATGTGCTCATCTAACGCTAGTTACGCTGTTAGTATGGTGATGAGAATTTCAATTATTCGTCAGTGAATGCTGTGTTGTGCCGTCAATTTTGACATTATTTGAAATCAAACTAATGACACGTTCATTATAGCTTGCTTCTCATGGATGACTAAATTAGATTCTGATTTAGGAAGAAATGTTTAGGTCAGGAAATTACTATTTATTCAGGTTTTGGTTTTTCTTTAACAAGGCACAAAGTTAGAACAATTTCGTGGAAAACATTAGAAATAGAAATGTCCAAAATATAAATTTCTATTTACACCATTTTGAACGGTCATCTCTCACCGAAGTGCATCGCTGTCGTCCAGATCCTGGTCTCCGGACTAAGTTTCCAGTCACCCTGAACCTCTTGTATACATTCGAGACACAAGACAAGATTTTGAATATAATTTTAATAACAGAGATAGCAAATGACGTCACCAAATAGCTTCGGTCGTTACCGCGCGCTACAGATCTTTAAGGTGCTCTAAAATTGACAAAAGGTGAGGGCTTTGTTATGACGTCAGATGGCACCCTGTCGTTATAACCCGCCCCAATGCGACGCCTCTACCTTACTTAAAATAGGATGGCGCTAAACAAAAAGAAAACAAGAATTCCTTCGCCGCACCTTCCAAAAACATTAATTCTCGATTAAGAATTTTATTACAATCGTAAAGGAAAATGCTTTACTTTTGCACATATTGGAATAAGTAAAAAAGATTTCGTATTAGATGTCTTTACGACACCCCCAAATATATATTACAGACGTGACTATTCGCGTCTATCTCGATTACGAATGTCGAATCGATTTGTGGAGGAAAAAATCGGGATTATGCGACGACGCCAGCTACTGGCTTTGATTTGCATTTTAATATGCACAAGGGAACGGGGAACGAAGCTGTCATATTGTGCAAAAGTGATCATGTAAAATGGATGTGTAGTCGAGATCGATTGGGATACAATCGATACCTATGAGACGTATCGAGGCCACGTCATCGCTGTGAAAAACGAGACTTCTTTTCACAACCTTTATTCGAGTTTTTATGTTAACCTAAAGGGAAGATAAAATTCTACAATACAAAGAGCGATATGGAATTTCTTCAGAAATTCATTTTGGATGTGAATTCTTTATCTAAGTTATGTAGAGAAGGTGTATTATGTAAGGAATTTTTTTAAGTGAATTCTGGAGATATTTGTAAATAAGAAAGTCTTTTAGCTCCAATTGTAGCTCATCGGATTCCTCCATTTAGCTGTACGCCAAAAGCAGTAAAGTCTTTCCACATTCTTTATTTTCATCCCTCAAAAAACACAATTGAATCATTCACAACAAAGATATAGCATCCCTTAAAATATTAAACCAAAACGGCGCACCGAGCGTCAATTACCGTCAACTTCAACATTTATAGCAGCTTTTGCACCGGAATTTCTATTTTCATTAAACGCGAGGTTCGTCCGTTTGCCGAGGAGTGCCGAGGACAAATCAGAGGTAGGCACGAACGACAGCACGTGTCCTCTACTGCCGGAGGACATAATCTAAATGCTAATATATCTGCGTCACGGGTTCGACGATATGGCGGGGTTTGACGCGCCGCTTTACACCGGTTTGAAGCGGTGTACACCGGAATATTCCAGTGCAGTTTTAAAGGGGAAGGTTTGTGAAAGCCATTGTGCTGGAGTGGGAGCAGGTGCATTCTCGAATTGTATGGTGTTTTTGGTGCTGTTTTGTGGGACTGTGGGGGCGTTTACCCCCCCCGTTTTATGCGTTATGATAAAGTAACACAGCCTTTAAGAATGTTTCTCTCCACCGTTTGTGAAATGTCGCATAATTATGAAAAATGATGGCCGAATTTTACAACCGTGGCAGTGTGCGTATGGATTGATGAGCCATGTCTCATATTTAAACCAGTACCCCACCAGTACCAGTAGTTTACCAATATTTAGTAGTAAATTAGCTGATTTTGTAGGCCCGATCCTGGAATTTGTAGTAAAACCGTTAAAAAGTTATAGGACGTTTAAGGTGGCTCCTCAATCCAGACGTCTGGTATGAGGAGCCACCTTAGAACTCGAAAACTAGCCGACGGATGTTTTGGAAAATTTGGTAGGATTTAGTAGTGTTTATGCATAATTTGTAGAAAAAAAATGGTTTTTGTACGGCTGAATTTGAGATAGCTACAATGCTTTGATTTTTCTAAATATTGGTAGTACCCTCGTTTAAATATGAGACATGGCTCGTCAATCCATACGCACAATCGTGCCAACTATGCAACTCTACAAAGTGAGACGATTAAAAGCAAATGAAGACCTATGATTTTCACTCACTTTCAGCAATTAGTCTGAGGAATTCGTGGAACCAGATAACATCCGATAATAGACAGGAGATATTTACCCTTTTAATTTAGAATGCCCATTAATTAAGGTCTCATGTTCTCTCCAACAATAAATTTAGGGCTATCTAACATTGAATATAAGTGGTTATTCAACCCGCAACACAGTTACATGGGCTCACAATCCAGGGGTACCAACTGAACAAGGGTGAGTTCTCGACATTTTAGTTTCAAAGTTTGTAGAATATTTTAGGCTTTGTTAAAGCTGGAAATTTTTATTCGTTATATTCTTATATTGTAACTAATAGAAAACTCTATTCATGTATCTCTATATGTGTATGTAGTACACAACAGTCTAGTAAAAAACAGGGGCGATAAAGGTTTCAAATATGAAGTCGAAAAATAAAATTAAAAATTTAAGTTAAAAAATCTCTTAGAGATTTTCCAAGTTTTGAAATGAATAGTCAAACATATTGTTTAAATTTAAAATCAGGTAACCCTTGTTCGATCAAACGCGCCTGTGGCATTCGTCTTATGAATATGAATGAGCGATAAATACGCCTCTTGAAGATAACAGTTATTATTTGCAGTAGAAAACAATTTGTATTTAGTTAACGGAGTTCGAAAATAATCAGCTATTTATTGAAAAGACTATATTTGCACAAAAAAAAAACAATGTTAAAAGTAACATCGACTATTAATTTCCATAGGAAAAAACTTAATAGGTAACAACACATGAAATTAAAAAATTCAAAGCAAAACATTTCAAATACAGAACAAAAGACAAATGAAAAGCTCAAACTGTATTCCATAAACTTGTTACACGAAATTTAAAAATAATAGTTAATCAAAAATCAACCGTCAATTTCGTTACGATATCCAAAATCAACAGTCATTTATTCGCTAAATCCACAACCATTAATTTATTTCCCTTCATTAATTCTTGAACAGCCTCAATGAATATTAAACTTAACAATAGCCTAGCTTCCCTATATCAGATAGGCTTTCGTGCGGTCCACCAATAATATTGTTTTCACCGCGAGAACCGTTGAATGGTTTGAATTGAATTTCCATCGGAATGGAATTCTTTCCACTGATATTGATTTTAGATTCGTTCGGAATGAAGTTTCATATGCCGCCGAATGTTTAAAGATGATTTTTACGTAGACAATGTGACTGCGTTTCTCTTTTGTTTACTTGTTAAATATATCATTATCTACAATATTCTAGCCTAAATTATGACATGAACAAAGCGCTGCTCGGAAACTTTGGTAGCCAGATATCAGATGGCGTCTTACAAATTAAGTAATCTAACACCAATTGATTTATAACTATCTATCAAGAGGCAGCATAATATACCCCATCCTTGTAAAGCTTACCTCACGAATTTTCCAATTAGAGTTTGTTAATTTCGTTCTTATAACATTATTTTGACTACCGGCCACTAATAAAAAAAAACAAAAGAGGTCCGCCACCGCATAGGTTTTTGTCCTTCGATCGAAATTCCCATTTCTACTCCTGTCCCCACACAGTTAGATATTAATCCCGGCCCAATAATCGCTTCTGATAAGAGATTTTCTTTCGATCATAATAGGAAGTTTCTGCATCGATGGTCCCTTCTATTTAAGTTTAATAACGTTTTGCAGCGGATCGTACCGCCATTGTTGCGCCCGCGTGACCACAGTTTGCAGCGCCAACTATTGTTTAGAATTTGATAGTGGTTTCGGTAACAGGCTGCTGCTACTGATAAATATAATGGGATTGCTATGAAGTTACATGCTTTGTTTTGTTATTTCTGGTCATAATTTTCGGTTTGTTTAAGTAGTTTGGTGTTGATATTGTTATTGTTTTTGTTTGTGGCTTCAATTATGTGGAACATGGATGTTTGTTCATTAAAGATAACACATGTAGCATTGATAGAATATTAAACATTCTCACTAATGTCATTTATAATGGTTTTGCTAACTTCCGTATGTATTATACCTGAAAAAAAAAACTGTAAATTCTTCTGTAGGTTATCACTAATGTCCATCTCATTGTTCCTTTGTCTCATTTTCCCTATTCATCATTTTTGATTATTTTGTCCGTTTTACATATTCATGGGACCGTCGAGATGTTGTTGCTACTTTCCGGTTATTGTTGGCTTATTCTCCTATAGTATTTACGAATTTAGAATTCCATTCGCAGATTCTTTTACAAACAAACATAAAATTTTAACATCTCCTCAGCCATTCTCGCCGATAGTAATGGTACTGAATGTCTTTAGTTGAGCTCTAAAACGATCGTCTAAGTCTATTGTCTCCGGTTTATCCGAAGAATTTCACTTCCGTGCCATTAATTTTCCATTTCGCCCCTAAATCGACTATTGAGAGGCTCAGCCAACGAATTTTGAGCGACAAAATTCTCGATAACTTACTATTATGTTGGCTTCAATAAACGAGTACCTACACATATTTCGTACTCACTTGCTTTCTGTTAAAGAACTATCAGATTCACGCTTCATTATTCACTTTCATGTTCTTTGATATTGCATTCTTAAATTTGAAATCATACGCATTACTGGAATTAAATCCCTTCAAAAAAGGCGTTTTGATCGTTGAACTTTCGCGCTTTTTAATAAAATCCAATACAGAAACATGCTTACAGAGATTCTGTCTCAGATTACAGATTTATATGCACTTTGCGATGCACTTTGAAAAGAATGCAAAAACAATCTCCATGAAACAAGAGATAAATTTATCAAAGCACACAAAGACTATCTCGGCTTGCGTTCATAATTTCCAACTAACGCTACAAAAATTGGCGAGTGACGTAGTACAGCGGGTCTTTTACGGCGGGTGTAAGCAAACAAGCTCGGAGATAAGCTGCATTCAAGGCGAAATTGTGAAAGCGTCGAGTGGCGACAACAAAGAACCTTATTAACCTGCCACTAACTAATGGACGACGATAGGGTTACAGAATGACCCGCCTCGGAAGGTCCCTTTGTAATGTTAATAAGGCATGTACCTATATTGTAATTTTAGGTTTATTCTCAAAGTTTGTTGTCGCTGCATCCGTGTTCAAATTAAAAATATTCGTATTCAATTTTTGTATTGGAACTTTGCAGGGCAGGTATGAAAAGGTTGGAAGTTGAAAAGCTGAACATTAAAGAGATCGAATTCGCGGCCCTTCTAAAGATGGAATCTTGAGTGCTGTTGGTAAACCTGTTCTCTTTGAGTCGACTTTTTTCATCCCCTTATAGTCGGGTCGGCGGAATCTTAACTAGTGTGAACGGTGGGCAGCGAGCGATGAAAAGAGATGTACACACGATACATGCATAGTTTAGTCGCCGCCTTTGCTTGCCAAAGTTAATGGAACTTGGAAAGGAGTGTGTATGAAAGCGGCTGTCTTATCTTAGACGTTAAAGACTTGAGTCTTGATGTTTATCGTGGGAAAACGTCAGTAAACAGCGAGCGTCTGTTTCAAAGATAAGTGGGTTAGCTTTGTTTAGGATTTTATTAGACGATGCAAATTAACTGAAAACACGCAAGGAGCTATGACATTGGCAAGTTCTTAGATTAAAAATTGGGACTACTGTTGATGAACAAATTTTGTGAGTTCTGTCAATATATTTATCGATACTGGTGAAGAAAGAAGATGATTCGCTTCAGCCTCCGAAAATGCGGAACTTCTGCAAGAAATCGCACCTCCGCCATTTTTTGACGGAGTTGTAACGAAGGTTGTAAAGAAAATCGGTACCCAACTAAGCGAAGACTTTAATGTGGTGGAGAAATAACTCAAAATTTCAAGTTCTTACTCCAAAGTCACCGCTGTCGCCAGGTTCAATACCAAGTGAGCAACCGTATAGTGGCGCCGGATTAATTTACGAGCCACTTAAAACTGTTTTTTAGTGATATATATTTTGCCCCTTCAAAAAATTGATTCCAAATCTTGGATGGCCTCCGTTACTTCCCTAATTGAAAGTATGTAGCTACCTGAACTTTTATAATTGTTTGGTGGTTTGTGGTTATTAAATCGGGACACAACTTTTTTTTTATTTTGGGTGGAAAATTATTAAATAACTTCTCCTGCTCTGGGCGAAGCGGGAGTCAGAGTTTCACTGACTAAAACCCACCCGTGTTCCTTCAGTTGCTTATGTGCCAGGGCCACGGTATCCCATTCGGACAAACCCACAACCCTGGCAGGCATGGGCCCTACCGGACCTCGTCAGTTTGTTCTGACATCTCATTGAGCCGCGCGTGGAACACAACGTGGCGTCGCCGTCGACCCGGGCCTGGTCCTTATCGGACGCAGAGCTACCCATTGCTCACCGTCCACAAGCCCGCGCCTACGGTGGCCGGGAATCGGCCTGCGATTCAACGGGACACCCCTGACATCAACACTATCAACTCCATCATGTAAAATATTAACTATTCCATTAACTATGATCGGCCATTTAAAATCACTATAAAACACGTTTCGATCGAGTATTCACATGCAACGCGCGCCCTTTTTACAATAAACGCCAGAACGTGGTTACTGACATTACTTCCGAACGAATGGCTACGGCTTTATTATTTTCATTTTAAATTAAGTACAGAATATGTCATGTTGCATTAAAGTTAAGTATGGAGTGTTTTATTTGATGACCGGGTTCTGCGGAGTTGTAATTGTTTTTAATTTTTTTTTTTTTTACCTCTGGGTTCTAAAATGTGATGGAGTCTCTGGTCAGCAATTCTGTTACCCCTTCTAGCGTCTGAGTAACGATTTGTTTTTTTTATTTTCGTTAATAGTGTTGGATAAACTGTCATTAGTTAGACCAACTGTAAGATGTCAATCAATATAGCAACAAGTATAATATAGTAAAATACTTCAAAAACAATTGAAAATGGCGCGGATCCTTAGGGACCAACGTTAGGTCTTAAGAAGTTCAAGGGGAAGCGATAATCAACAAATTAAAATGATGAAAAAAATAAGGTTCAACAATTAAACATTGTGTTCAAGTTGTGGCAAAAGTACACAAATAAATATTCTATAGGCATGTACATTGTAGTGCATTATGTAATTGGCAAAACATTCGTTTTAATTTATATACATACATAAACTCACGCTTTCTTTCCATGGGGGTAGGCAAAAAAATGGGGGGGGGGGTAGGAAACTATAGAACGTCACCTGCTACGCTCTTTACATACTCCTTTTGCTTAATTTACGGTCAAACACGCACGCCAGTTGCGAGTACTACGCACCTGACCTTTCTGAAGAACATCACCAATAAGGTCACTATATATGTCTTTCTGGGCGTATCCTCTCAGCATTTCCAATCACGTTAATTTATATAATATGTAAATATATTGTTTGAATTAGAATACCGCTACCATTTTCCAAAGCGCAGCCGATTTCTTGTTTATAGGAAACAATCTCCATCGGATTACTGTCACATGTCATACCCCCCCATTAAACGATTAGAATGATGATGGAGTAAATAATTATAGTATGTCAAGTGTCATCACATCGTTTATCTTGATAGAAACCCCATTAACATGGTATAAAATTAACAAGCCATTAAAGGATTCTTAATGTAGTCAACTATTTAAATAGGAAGGGTGGATTTTAAAATAAGAAATATTTAACTGATCAAAAACTTATTGACTTTCTCATAATGGACACTTATTTTAAATGAATGTAGTTCTGGGAACTATGTGCGCTTGTAACGATGCATACTGTTTAATAATGAACTTCTTTTTTGTAAGGTTTTTTGAAGAAATAGCGACGGGATTCTAAACCTAAATTAATCTTAAATGAAATAACAAAATAAAGATAAAGGCCAAGGTAAAATGTAGACGATGCGGTACTAAATAAAACAAATTAAAATGTTGAATAAGGTCTGAAAATATGACCTTTGAAAATAAGCCATAGGCAATGAGTTGGTCTGTCTTAGTAAACGGCATGCATGTATTTGGCATTGTGTAGCACTTATTCAAAAACTAGAACTCAGTAGGTACTGCAATAACTTGATATACAAGAAAGAACAATATATTCATTTTAAGGGAAATATTTAACTAATCCGCTATAAACTTATTGACCACTTGAAAAACACTTTTTAAACTAATGAACGTCTATAAACTTTTTTGACGCAGTAACTGAGCTAGACGGCCAAATGGGTTAGGTTTTTATTATTTTGTATTAATTCAAAATGAATTCGCTTATTTTGTTGTTTATTTTGTTTCATGCTAATATTTTTAGAATTGTTCTCATTGAAATTAAATGATTTTATTTCTGTAAGTACGTTCGTACAAACACTTTTACATGTCAATCATATTTTAAACACTAAATGAGGTGTTTCCTATCTGACTACTCTGAGAAGAAAGGCCGAAACAAACTCAGAGGTCACAGTCTCTTTTAAAGTCTAGACATTGGTATTGGTCAGATCATGTGAAGACCATGTAGATTGGTGTCTGAAATGGATTTTTGAGGAAAGAACCACACATTTTCGATAGTATCTTCAACGGGTAAGTTTATGTTAGATCTGTGACAAAGAGCTGCAGTACTCTACTATCATTACTACTTACCCAATCTATGAGACAGACATCACAACACACACCACTTTCAAAATGTTGTCATCCCTACGTGCACACTTAACTCTTCTGCCGTCAGAACGCCCCATTCATCATCTTCTTTGACAAAAACAGTAAACAACTGAAAATTAGGCCAATATAAACTGGCCAAAGTTGCCAACGACCACAACATGGTTGCGGTTTGCCGTGGGCCTATAACTTGTCCCCTTTCCCCTCCTCTCCTCTTGCCCTCCGTATGTCCCCGTGTGCAGTGCCCGTGTAATTATTTACGTCGCGACGTCTGTGCTTAACTGTTGGCAGACGGTGTTTTACGTCCCCCAAATGCCCTGAAGTGTGGATTGTCAGTGTAGGTAATCTAGCTATGTAGTGCAGACTGTTTTCATGTAACGTTAGCCTGGCATTTTCTAGTGCAGCTGAGATGTTTCCAATTGGTTAGCCAATCTAACTCCGTTGTCGGGCTGTGTCGATAGCTCAAGACTCATTTAGACCGGTATACGCATGTTTTTGAAAAAAATATTTTAGTTGAAAAACTTGTTAGGGGTACATTTCAAATATAATTTTAAGATAAGATAATACATTTATTTGCATAAACATGTGTACTTACAATAATAAAAATATGCATGCAGGATTACAAAGAAAAAATAAGTTCAGAGATGTTTGCTACATACCTATTATGGCGTGCAAATATGAATAGTTAAGATTATTAATAATTAATTTCAAATCAATTGAAATCAAAGTGAATTCAGCAAAAAATGTCAACAGTAAATTAAAAATAATTCATAAATACACAAAACATAAAAAAAATATGTCAAAATAAATGCTTCAGTCAGAATTTCTCAATTTTTCTAGCCATGTTTCGTCTTTGCATCTCTCTTTAAATAAACAACATAACCATAAAGCGTTAATGTTTTATTTCAGACACGTCAACAGTTTGGCGTGTCCAAAATCACAGTAAATTCATACTTTTACGAATTTACAATCGTCCGTCGACCTTCCAGGGTCGCCACACGAAACCATAAACTACCTTATACCTACATTCATAACATACGTACCTTTTTTAATCCCACCAATGAAACGCAGACATAAAATGACTTATCAGCTGAACCCAGAAGATAACGTGTCACTAATGGCTTGGTTAACGCAATTTAGTCTAAATTAGTCCATCATGAGTTTTTACGTTATGTGGGTAGATATTAGTAATTTTGTGGAGGCGTTTGTGCTTCAAATAAAACCCAAATACAAGGTTATAGTGGAAGGCCGTTGACCAATCGTCGTAGTTTTAGGGTTCTGTACAAAAAAGTTATTTACGCTGTCACTTGTCAATCAAAACAAAACGTAATTTTTGTGATCCATAACATCATCAATGGTATACGAGCAAATTAATAGTTTGGCAAAGAAATTGGCAAGAATGGATAGAGTTTAAGATAGATAGATAGTGATTGATTGTGATTGGGGTTTGTGATTGTGTGTGATTGGTAGATGGATAGTGGTTTCTTTTGCTAGATTTAACTATTGAAAACGAAGCTTATGTTAAGCTTATTCTATTTCAATGGAGCAAAATATACTTATAGCCTTCTAACATTATTTTCATGCAAAATCAATTTAGTTTTAATTCCGCCAAAAACTAGATCCAAGCTTGGATGCAGAATATAGCACCGAGCTCCGCAAAAATATGCAACATGCAGAGGAGCGATAATAATAATGGAACATGCAACCCAAACCTATAATCGGATTTCCGCATAGTAACGCCTGATTCCATAACTTATGTCATGATTTGCAAACTAGCAACTTTAAACTCAAATGCAGAACCACTAATAAACTAGCATAATGTAGATTCGGCCAGTTTTTTTTTAATTAACATCGCGTGAGCTGGGCCCCTGTCGTGACAAAGGGTCACTTTTACAGCCTACCGGCTTCTCTCTTACAATTCATTATACTTTGACAGTAGACCGTTCACAGTTCAAATGCACCTGCGATGTAATAACTAGATTATGCTTATATTAGCTTGAATTGGCTCGTAAACTAGCGTCTGGTAGGCTTTTTTAGTTTTTTAGCTGTATATTTTTAGGTTATGAATATAAATCATTATATTAATACCTACGTTAAGCGTAAACTTTGTACCTCTTGTTACGAAAATTACGCGGAAGGAGGAGTATGAAATTTAGCACAGTTAAAGTTTATAAGGAGGAGGAGTTCAGAAAGCTAATATTTTTTATATAATATTTCATTTATGAAAGTAATAGAGAAAAGATTGCGAGGGGAGAGTGAGATTACCCCGAACCAGTTCGGGTTTATGCCAGGTCGAGGAACAATAGACGCCACTTTTGCACTCCGCCAATAGTGCGAGAAGTACAGACGTGCACACAAGAACTTGCACATGGTGTTCATTGATCTGGAGAAAGCGTATGATAGGATACCTCGGTATGTGTTGTGGTGGGCCTTGAAAGAGAAAGGTTTACCCGAGAAGTATGTTGCGTTAATTCGTGCTATGTACAGTCTTAATAAGAATAAGTAAGTACTTTTTGGGATTAGTGTACTCATGGAGTTAATAGGTACCTACTATAAGATTGTAAGTAGAGAGGGGTCGAATTTCGACCAGTGGGCGACCACTAGTATAAATAATGATTCATGCTTGCATCCTTGAAATCAACTGATTACCGTACTTCGTTGGTTAACGAAAGTAGGGTAATTAGTTCATTTCAAGCCTTTTTTTACTTCCTAGGCATTGAATGAATAATTTTACCAACACAAAACTTTTTCTTAATTTATTTTTATTCTTTACTTTGACTTTCAATGCAAAATATCTGTATTAAATACCAACATAAGGTTGGTATTTATTTAACAACAAGAACGTCTTATTTGTATGCAGAACTTGGTTGTTTTTATTTTCGATTACTCAACTCATTTTTGAGTAAATGGATAATAGCTTCGTATTTTGCAATAAATTACAAGCCTTGTGTCATCGCGCTTCTCTTTCTTTTGGATGCAGTCTAACAGTGACCGCGGTTTAGCTGTTGTGAGCGTCTTAACCATAATTCCAAGTTTCCTCACGATGCTGAAAACTTTTCTTACTAAAAGAAAAAAAAAAACATCATCTTCCCTGCTTTTTTCCAACTATGTTGGGGTCGACTTCTAGTCTAACCGGATGCGGCTGAATACCAGTATTTTACATGGAGCGACTGCCTATCTGACCTCCACAACCCAGTTACTGGGTAACAAAATTAATTCCCTTGGTACGACTGGTGTCAGACTTTCGGGCTTCTGATGACCCGTTATAACTGAAAAAGATCTACAAATGACAGCCGGGACCAACCGCTTAACGTGCTTTCCGAGGCACGGAGGAATCTTGGTATGAAAAGATGGTCACCCATCCACGGACCAACTGCGGCAAGCGTCGCTTAACGTGATCGATCGATCCGTGCGGCTGTTATTACTTAGCTACAAGCTCTGAAAAGAAAAAAAAAACATAAAATATTATTTGAACAAAGAACCCAAAAAAAACTAACACGGTCATTTAAACACAAACGAACGAAACTAAAATTCAAAGGTCGAACAATCGAGGCATCAAAAGGCGAAACTTTACCAAAACTTGTCGGTAATCCGCAGAAAGGGATACCCGCATAAAATATACGGGGGAGAGAGTTCGATTTGACCCAAAAATTGACCGACGCAAGTGACCGACGGAACCCGACGTAATAACGGCCGACCTATATTTGTGTGACTGAATAAAAACGCACTGCTGTGGATTGAACGCTGTAACCTCGCAATGGGGTCTTTTTTTCGTCGATGAATATATGGCATGTGAAATGTGGACCATGGCATGTGCTAGGGACAGAATTTTTCGTAGTTATTTTTTAGTTTTTAGCTGCATTCGTGTGATGTGATATAACTATTAAATAATTCTCGTATTCATTTTGTAATTTAATCATTAAAATGATTAAATTATATATTATAATGTGGCAGTGACAACCAGAATAATATGCCATAGTTTAAAAATAAATAGAGGCCACTTAGAAGCATTAACATTTATATGGATAAAATTAAATTAAATAGAAAAGTTAGGTTAACTGAATGACTAACTAAGCTTTAGAATTCAACTAAAACTGTGAAACACAGGTATTTTAAGAATTTCCTAATCTCGTTTCAGACAAGTAAGTATTTTGAAATACACAAATTTAATATTCATCTCGTAAATTACAGACCTACGGTTTCCCGAAGTCAAGTAGCCATTCAATGTATACGATTGGTGTTTGTAATTTTGGTCAGCAAGATAAGATACAACATAGGATTTGACAGGATTAACTTATCAGTGACCTTATTAGGTTATTAAAAGCCACGAGTGAGCTTCACGATTTCACAGTGCTTAGTAAAATCAAAATGGAATGTTATTTATGCGTGGAGTCTCCTAACACAGCTTATTTGCTTAAAAGGGGGCTCCAATCACTAATTATTAATGTTTAAAATAATAAACCATTTTTTTTTCATTTATTCAAATTTGGCTGAGAATAAGCACTTTTTTAAAGACAAAATTATATATGATAGTCCCCCAAAACGCCCGCACTTCACCATTTCGCAGTGCTTTACCTGAGAAGGAGAAATGGCGCAACAAACCACCCAGGAGAACAGCTGTGTGTTATGTTAGAACTTGGTTCTATACAGGTAATACTAGCTGCTAAACCGAAAGTCATAATCACTGTTCTAAAACACCGGCCAAGCGCGAGTCGGACTCGCGCACGAAGGGTTCCGTACTATTATCTATAAAAATGGCAAATAAAATCACGTTTGTTGTATGGGAACCCCCCTTAAATATTTGTTTTATTTTTATTTATTTATTTATTTTTAAAGTGAATATATAACTAAATATTCTGTGAATATTTCAAGCGTCTACCTGTTGCCGTTATCAATATCGAGCAAAAACGAGCAAAAAAAATCAACAACAGGCAACAGAAATACATCATCTGTGAAAATTTCAATTGTCTAACTATCACGGTTCATGAGATACAGCCTGGTGACAGACGGACAGACAGACAGACGGCGGAGCCTTAGTAATAGGATTCCCGTTTTACCCTTTGGGTACGGAACCCTAAAAACAACACCCCATTTAAATTCCTTCTCCATTTCCTCATAAATAGTGCCAACATGCACGATACACTCTCCCTCTCATCTATAAACGATCACATATTTGATAAGCAACACATTATTACATCGCAAGTCACGTCGACATCGGCCTTAATCTCCACGTTCTTCATAAAAATAATAAAGCACCGTAATAAGGACGGGCGATAAAAATTGTTCTTTATGTATACTTATTATATTTACATGTTTATGTCGCAATTTACAATATCATCCGCGATGGTTTCATAAGTAAGGTAGGGGGTGGGGGGGGATATTGCTAAGGTAGCAACAGTTATTCTTTTGTTTTTTTTACATGGTTTTGGTTCTTTGTCTTTATTTTCATGGCTTTTGGTGAGGTCTGTGCATGTTTAATTTCGTCACCACTGCTCTCAAAACGGGGAAGGAAAACATCGGTGAGGAAACCGGCATGTGACATCCGCCCGCGTGGGGTGGATTACAGCCCACTCG
The DNA here is from genome assembly GCA_963921375.1 of Tiliacea citrago. Lineage (NCBI taxonomy): Eukaryota > Metazoa > Arthropoda > Insecta > Lepidoptera > Noctuidae > Tiliacea > Tiliacea citrago. The sequence goes on along the minus strand of OY992797.1, from coordinate 19,543,884 downwards.
CTCTGACAATGAGGAGGCCTTTGTCCCAGCAGTGGGAAGGTTGTAGGCTGATTCTCCTATGAAACTCGTATGACAGTAGGTTTCAGTTCCAATTTGTAAATGTATGTATGTCTTGTTCAGTAGTACCTGCTTTAATATTTTTTTTCCATCCATCAATTGTTTTTTTTTTATACTCCGAGATATAGAAACAATACAAAAAAATCTCTGTCGGCCAACCGTATGAAACCATAAATATTTTTTTTTTGTTTTGGTAAATCTCATGGTCACATCCGTTCAACATGTAAAATTGTACGTAGGCAGCATATACGAGTATCTATCTGTGTCAGAGCCAGCCGGGACCAGGTGTAAGCCCTGCCTTAATTATGAAATAATTTGATGTGGGACACCGTTTTTTGTGCCTCCTGTTGGGGCATTATTTATTCACTTAACCTATACAAAGAAAATCGTACGATGAAATTGATGGAAATGTTAGTGTATATCTATCTCTGTTTGAAATTATTAATAGAAAGTAAGTTGAAACAAAAATCATGAAAATAAATATATTAACGCCACACTATGAAAACTTGCCTCTATGTTCTATTATTTATTCTGTACCGTCCTGGCCCTCACCATAGCAAAGGCTTTGTTATATAGAAAATGAACGAGCATTGATAATTACGCTTCCTCACAGCGTCATGGCAATTGCGGACTAATTAAAAGAGTATTAAACAATTGACGACCATGTTTAGAGCCAATGGAAACACGGCTGCATAATTTCAAACTCCAGTATATTTGTTCGAATCGTCGTGTAGCGTTGTTCGAATAGCGTGTGCTGTGACAGACACGAATCAATAAACTTGTGTTTATAGTTGTTGACAGTACTGAAGTTACGTTCAAACATCTTGTTTGCTTTCTATTCGTTGTGTAATAAAATGTCGATGGATTTCTGAAGTTTAATAGTCGGTTTGTTTGATGTTTGGTTTTAATTTTGAACTCAATGTTTTTCTTTCAGTGGTAAAACAATAGAAAAAAGTTTTTTCTTTCATTATTTTTGTGCCAGTTTATAAATAAAGTAACATTTAGGTCTTCTACCGTTTAATAAAATGTCCAAAATCACGAAACGACTTTGTAGGCGCAATTTTAAAGCAAAAACAACATTAAATAGTTCATAAATCCAACGAAACACCATTTCCAAGCATAAAATAACAGCTCCAATAACATAATTACACCCTACTTATTATAAAAAGCGGGTACTTCATAAATCTAAATCTTATTTCTTTAGCAGAAACAGAAAAATACCTTTGTAACGATTTCATAAAATGTCAAATGAGGTTTGTTGAGAAATGTAGGAAGAATTGCAGTGTACTTGAATCGTGGGCGGTAGGCAATTACCGTGGGGTGTAGAAAATAAAATATACTGCGACATAGCGCCGGTTCCACTGGCATAATAGGTAAAGGACAGAATTTCCACTACCATTACGTATTTGGAACTCAATACACATCGGGCACCATCTTCGGCGATGCCTTTCATTCCTTTCATCTTGTAAAGAAACTTTTCAAACCAAAAGTATGGTTTTGAAGAAATAGCGCCGGAATTCCAAATCTAAATTAATCTTAGAAGAAATAAGAAAAATAAAGTCAAAGTTCAAGGTAAATTCTTGACGTTGCGGAATGAAACAAATAAAAGTTTTTAGTAAAGGTCTGAAAATAATTTTGACCCTTTGAAAATAAACCATAGCTTTTATTAGTTGATCTGTCTCAGAAAATAGCATGAACGGGACATCAGTATGTTATTATTATTTTTTAATGGCATCTCGCAGTTCAATCTAGGAGGGACCCCCAAAAGGGGGGGGGGGCTCAATAAATTAAGACTTCCAGCCAGGCATTAACTTATAAACTAAGCGACTACTTGCTAAGTGCCTTCGCGGGTACGGACCTCGGCTTAGGGCGTCGCTGGGGAGGACAGCAAGCGACAGGCTGGATCGGATTAATCTGCCTTTTATTGAGCTTTCAAACCTATTTAGAGACTAATCCGGCTAACTAATGTCATCATAATCAGCCAATAATGTTACTGCTGGGCCACAGGCCTCCTCGCTTCGAGAGGGAGTGGGCGGTAATCTACTATCGCGAGCCCAGCGCGGGTTGGTAGATGTCACATGTCTTCGAATGTTTGGTTCTAGGACATGCCGTTTTCGTCACGATGTTTTCCTTCACCGTTTTGAGAGCAGTGCTGATGAAATTATTTACACACAGTAAAGCGCCTGCCTGAGTTTGAACCCACGACCTTCAACTCATACGAGTTACGGTTACTTACGTCGGCGCCATTACCACTGTGCCACCACTGCTAACTAATGTACCTACAGAAGCAAATGATATAATACCAAAAGTCTCAAATATCGCGCATTTTGCAATACTGTTGCGCAATTTATTTCAGTACAGCTTGGTACCCCATGGTTCTTCTGCCGTGTCTATCTACGTGTTTGTATTGTCATTAGCTGACACCGTAACCTTTTGTTACAGCGCACTCAATATTAATGATATATGCGCTGTGTAGTTAGGACTTTTCTAATATTTGTGTAGCTTGATTATAGTGCTGTTTGACGATTTGTTAATAATAAACTAGTTTTTTTTATGTCTGTGATGTCTTTTTGGTTTTGTAGCTTTACTTAGTCTTCTTATTACCAGCTTTGTAGGTACCTATCGATACATATAGTTGTCCTGTAGGTTATTTAGCTAAAATTACGCTTGTAACTTACCCAATCGTAGTGATCCCATGTCAATACCAAGTGTTATCATTAAATGGGGAGCACATAAACTCTTGCCCTCTTCTTTTTAACCTTAGCAAAAAAGAAAAGATTACAAACAAACTTCAAAGTAAGATTACACACGGCTGATTATAACTCTTGATAGCCATAATTTTGTGCTATATATGAAGCGCCTTTTGAATACATGCACGTAATTTCACAATTCACTAACCATCAACACTGAACATCCCTCTATTAATAAAAAGCGGAACCAACGCCAATTTTCTCGGAAAACCTACCACAACTCAACTACAGTTCCACACCTGTCATGAGTGTCCCCATTGTCACTTACGCAGAAAACGGGAAACAATACTACAGCACAACCCATTGTAAATGTGTATTACGTTCACAGCGCAGAGATGCGTACTTGTTTGTTAAATAACTGGAATTTTATTGCGAGGAGTAATTTTGTAGCCTGACTTCAAATTGGTTGCTTGTTCATACAAGCGACCAATTTGCTTGCAAGAAAAATCTGCCCTATTCATATAGGGCAGATTTTTGTATATTATGTATTTATAGAAAATTATTTTCAGTTGAGTTTTTAGCTATAGGATTATCTACATAGGAACAATCTCTCTCTTATGGTAATCTTAATAACGTCTTGCGGTCTCTGGGTGGTTACCAGTGCAGCACTATTAAGGGTCAGTTGCACCAAAAATCACACAAAAGCGTTAAGCGCTATACATGTTATACCTATCTCCGTCATCATCAAACGATTTGAAATGAAATACCTTCAATTTTAATTTCAACAAGGTTTTAACTTTTATTATTTTAATAATATTTCATATAGATTGACGTTCGAAAAGTGCTGATTCTCAGCCTAGTTTGAATAAATGACTTTTGATTTTTGAACGCCCACGTGCTACAAAAAGTCGCTCGTAAACGCGACGCTAAAAAACTCGCCGCGATTAGCGGAGCTACAAAAAGTAGTACGTGGGTGCTCCCTTACTCATATTATGAATGTTAAGCATTAAAATACCATGCCACACTTCATGCTGTTATCAAAATGCATCGTTTATCTCGACGCGTAAAGCAGTTTAACTGTATGTGCACGTATAAACGTGGTTTATAGCACGGTATATCAGACAAGTCAGCACGTAAAGTGGAAGGTTAAGGTTATCTTAGCTGTTGAGAATTTCTTAATAACAGCTTGGAGTCAGGATTTGTTCTCTTTAGATAGAATATGCTTTGCCCGTTGTTCATCACAATAGACTCGCCCCTATATTATGGGAATTAAACGTGACTGGACTAACGTTGGTGATACACCCCTGCTTTCCCCTTACGGTATTACAGACGTGATGTTGTATGCAGTAGGTAAGTAACTTATGTATTAGTCCTTAAAAAAGCTTTTTTTTTCCAAACTGAAATCCAAAATTGAAATCGCGAATCGCTGCCGCTCCCTGCATCTTGACGAGTTATTCGAACATAAATGTAGGGAACAGCAGATTTTTTTCGCATTTTCGTGTTTGGTCTCAAAAAATGGATAACCCTGTAGCTCTGTAGCCCTTGTAAGTATGCCTTTAACACCACTAATCTAAAACAAACTAAACTTAAAACGACGTTAAGGTGAATCCAAAGCTGTAGCCCGCGAAATTAAAATTTTCTTACGTTTTTTGCTATTTGCAGGTCAGTGTGAAGTTGTATCTTTATTCAAATAATGATTTGGGACTTTAACAGACATGTATTTACAGAATTTGAATCATTAATATATCTCTCTAAGGGCGAATTTCACCAATGAAACTGAACGCGATCAATACATCTAAAGAAAAGAGCTGTCAGTGTCAATATTCAAAAGAAAATAATTACACTGACACCAGCGCTGGGCCTCTGTCTCGCATAGGGTCGCAGCATTATGCTGAGCGATGGCCGTTTTGCGTGAATGTGACGCATATTTTCCCTCAACGTGTTTGTGTTTTTATTTCTTTGCGTTATGTTTACCGCAAATAAACGTATTTTCTTTCTTTTTTTTTTGACAGCTCTTAAACATGGTTTATGTGTTGATCGCGTTCAGGTTCATTGGTGAAATTGGCACTAAGTTAGATTTGTTCCATTGAATGACTTTATCATGAAATCATGACATTGGGGAACAAATCTAACTTAGAGAGATGTAAACGTAAGAAATATTGAATTTCGCCGCGGGCTACAGCTGCTAATTCACCCTAACCCAACTAGTTAGTGAACAAATCGATGGTTATGCAAAGCCTTCGTTACAAACCGGTCAGCTATACTACTCGTATTTGCTAGGGTTGCCAATTATACAAACTAGTTGCTAGTGTTGCCCAAACAAAGGCAGATCAATCTTTGCGTCACTAATTGAGAGCAGTATTTATTTATTCATTTTCCTTTATTGGCCAACCAACAATTGTTTACACTGTAAATAGTTGAAGTAATATCTAGTATGATCTAACGTTAGTGGAACAATTTCTTACAGGTAGGCACCGCATGCCCCATAAACATATTAGGTGTGCCACAAGCACTACACTGTGAAAGTAATATTATATAATAACTAAAATTAGCAAGTTTAAATTAAAATAAAATTACATGATAAAACTAATGAAAATTACATGATAAATACTTTGTAAAGTATTATATTATTTTAATTATTATGAATGTGAGGACTATGTGAATTGCTTTTTTATTTTTATTCTCAATCAAAAAAAATTTTAATGCAGGTCTGGCAGTTTCAGTACTTTATGCGGCCTAACCAATTGTCCTTTCTTTGGTATTGTTCGTCGAATCGCTGAGCTCCTTAAGTTTTGAGTTGAGCTGCACGATAACTGAAAAATGCGTGCACTGACTGGACAGGTCCACTCAAATCTGTGTGGTTCCTTCGTCAAAAGACCATGTCAGACACCAATCTACATGGTTCTCAAATGATCTGACCAAGATTATATCCGTATTTTATATACACATTGACATTGATTAATTTTATATATACAATGACATGAATATTTACTTTGTTAAGTATTATATTGTTTTAAGTATTGTAAATGTGAAGACTATGTGGGTTATTGTTCATTTTTCTTTTTTTTCTCAGTTAGTTTTTATCATAGTCTGGCAGTTTGAGTGATTTTATGCGGCCTACCCAAATGTCCTTTCTTTGGTATTGTTCGTTGAATCGTTGAGCTCCTTAAGTTCTTAGTTGAGCTGCACGACTACTGACAAATGCGTGCACTGACTGGACAGGTCCCCTCAACCTGTGTGGTTCTTTCGTCAAAAGATCATTTCAGGCACCAATCTACATGGTCTTCACATGATCTGACCAAGATTATATCTGGACTTTAAAAAGACACTGTGACCTCTGAGTTTGTTTCGGCCTTTCTTCTCAGAGTAGTCTGATACGAAACGCCGACCTCATCTAGTTTTTTTTAATATGATTGACGTGTAAAAGTGTTTGTACAAACCTACTTACAGAAATAAATCATTTATCATTTAATATTAATAGAAAGAAAAAAAAAAAAAAAATTTATTGTGAAAAAAAAAAAACAGCAAAAGTAAAATTCAATAGAACAAAATAAAAAAGAGACACAACAAAATCGATCAAAATATTGCACTCGATTCTATTTCAGTAGTTCACAACAATTGTAGTTTTTTTTTCTTGACAAGAAACAAGGTTTTTTTGTTATAAGAGACCGAGAATGTTTATACATTCTCGGTCTCTTATAACGAGTTTTACGTAAAACTGCGAACAATGGCGGTTGACCACTTTACTAACACCTGCTACTCTACTTACACCACCACTTATTGACCTGGTTGAAAACGGTTCAACTGCCAGTGTCCGCAGTTATTCGTGAGTGATATGATTAACGGTAAATAGAAAAGCGCAAGATGTTAGGAGTTGCTACTCCTAACATCTTGCGCTTTTCTATTTACCGTTCTTTATGAAAATTTGGTCATCAAATCATTATCTGCCTAGCCTTTTCCCAACTATGTTGGGGTCGGCTTCCAGTCTAACCGGATGCAGCTGAATACCAGTATTTTACATGGAGCGACTGCCTCTCTGACCTCCACAACCCAGTTACTGAGTAACACGATATCCCTTGGTAAGACTGGTTGTCAGACTTTTGGGCTTCTGACGACCCATAACAACTGTCAAAGATCTACAAATGACAGCCGGGACCAACGGCTTAACGTGCTTTCCTAGGCACGGAGGAATCTTGGTATGAACAGATGGTCACCCGTGCGGCAGTTATTATTTACCCACAAGCTAAAATTTGGTCATCAATGGCAAGCCAATTTCAGCCCTTAACAAAACACTCCTGTATTCTTTGAAGGATAGTCAGAAACATGGTAGATTCACCTACATTTAGCCAATTCTCAGTCCCATATACATATTCAGCCTACGTAATCAACCCACTGCTGGGATACAGACCTCCACTCGGCGAGAGGGAGTGAGCCGTAATCCACCACGAGGGCACAGTGCAGTTTGGTAGATGTCACATGTCTTTGCATTTTGGAATGTTTTGGAATTTTGTTTCTAGAACATGCCGGTTTCTCACGATGTTTTCCTTCACCGTTTTGAGAGCAGTGGTGATGTAAAGCGCCTGTCGTGGTTCGAACCTACGACCTACAACTTGTAAGTCGCTGCCGTTACTGCTTTTTTTTTGGGTGGGAAATTATCAAATAACTTTTCCCGCTCTGGGTGGAGCGGGAGGCAGTGTCAGAGTTTTACTGACTAAAACCCACCCGTGCTCCTTCAGATGCCTGTGTGCCAGGGCCACGATATCCCTTTCGGACAGGCTCGTAACCCTGGGGCCACCACTGCTCCCAGTCAGTCCTATATAACACAGGCTATTCCTATTAAATAAGGTATTCAACACTATGCCAGAAATGACCAACATTTTTTCAACACCCAAAACCTTCCACCCGATTATTTCTAAAGACTACCCTCCATAATATACCCCCACATACTTTACTAGGGAAACATAAACCGCCTCAGTAACACTAAAAGTTCACAACAGGTGTGAACGGTGGCTGGCAAATTGGCAAACACTGGCTGGCAGTCCTGAATTTCCAAATACTTACGTTGCTACGAAAAATGGCGGCAGCAATTGATACTTTAGAATTTAGAACGCTCCGGTTGGGTATTTATTTTAGAAGTGTCGTTCGAAATTTAAATGTGTTTAGACAGTTTTCAGTTCCGTGTGCAGTTTTTGTAAATCTGTATCAGCTCTCAAAACGGTGAAGGAAAATATCGTGATGAAACCGGTATGTCCTAGAAACAAAAAAAAATCGAAACATGTGACATCTACCAACCCGCTCTGGGCCCGCGTGGTGGATTACAGCCCGCTCCCTCTCGAAGAGAGGACGCCTGTGTCCCAGCAGTGGGAACATTATAGGCTGATTATGCTTATATCAAACTAATATTATAAAGGCGAAAGTTTGTGAGTGTGTGTGTGTGTTACTTATTCACGTTCAAACGGTTGGACCAATTTTGATAAAAATTTGTATGGAGGTTCCTGACACGTCCCTGGATTAACATATAGGCTTCCTTTTATCCCAATATTCCCACGGGATCAAGACTTACGCGGGTGAAGCCGCGAGGCGCAGCTAGTCAGCTTATATTTATTTGAACTGTTAAAATACACGGATTTCGGTACCTATAGAAAACTCCAATATAGAAAGTAGCTTTTGTTTATCCAATTATCTGGATTACGTACACTTGATAAGCTTCTTCGGAGAAAAAAAATAACACTTTTAATTAAACTGCTATAATTCAGAAAAAAAAATGTAGTTTAGAAACGATAATTAAACCACGCATGCTGAAATTAGCTGCCATCTTTACGATACTTTGATAAGCATAATTTCATCAATTAGGTACTACCTTCAAAATCCCTATTTCAATCCTTTAAATGCCCAAGCAACGGTCAAAATATAAACTAATTACGTCATGTCCGTACCTATCTTTAGTTATATGCCGGAAGGGATGATAAGCGAAAACATAACCACCTGCGTAAAACGAAGTTTTGCACCAGGCGAGCATAACCTACCAACAACCTTCAGATCTTCTAACACATGAGTGTGTTTTGTGTATGTAGTGTAGGTATTATTTGTTAACAGCCAAGAAATGAAAAGGTAACGCATCTGTCCGCCGTATCAATGATCCCCCCCCCCCCTCCTCCGCCGACAGACGCAACGTGTGTTAGCAAAAATTAGAAAAATATTATCAAAATAATCATATTCTTATTAATAGGAGCTGAAAATATGAATGTTAACGTAATTTATTTGTGACTTACAGAGGCTTGCATTCATTCAGTAAAATCTCGCTTAAAATCAATCAATCAATAAACGACCAAGTCAGGGTGTTCTAACGTTTGAGCTCGCTTCGCTCGCTCTTGTATCATTTTATTAAAAATCACAATGACAGGTGAACCTAGTATCTCAGTCCAGGGTGCTCCAACTTTAGAGCTCGCTGTTCCATTTTCATATTAGAATCACAACGACAGCTTAACCTAGTATCCGAATCAGAGTGATCAAAGTTTCTAGCTCACCTCGCTCGTTCTTGCATTCTCTTAGTAAAATTACAATGGAAAATTAACCTGTCATGTCAGCACGCTATTTTGTAACCAAAAATCCTCTCGTTCGGAGTTTCGCCTCAGACGGGCAAATAGGGCCCTAACAAGGGGTCCCATTTTACTTTTTGATACAGGGCCCCGTTATGACTAGCTACATCACTGATTCCCAGTACATGAGACTCATTATTTTATAACAGCTTTATATTTTACATAGTATAAAACAAAGTCGCTTGCTGTGTCTGGCTGTGTGACCGCTTAGGTTCTTCTAAACTTCTCTATGGTTTTTGATGCAGTTTCCACCATAATTTAGAACATTTATTCCGGAAGGTTTCATGTGTGCAATACATTAGTGTTAAAACTAAAATGAAGCACAGAAATGTCGATGTTTTAACATGTCGCCACACCAGTATATTGCACCCGTACCAAGCATGGCGGAGATATAAACCAATATTAAAAAATAAAACCCGACTGCGTAAAAAGTGAACTTAAAAAAAGATGGAAACAAGATTTATATAAATTAATACTATAAACAATCTCATGCAGTCGGAGGCAAAAGGTCGTTATTGTTAAGAAGATGCCTCCGACTGCATGAGATTTTATTTTATTATTTTATTTATTTTTTTCTAAAACGCTTAGCCTATTTTTGTTTATAGTATTATTTTGTCCTTCCCTCCTTTACGTCTCGCAGTCGGGTAAAAAGGCAGTCATGTGCCCACTACAAGACTAAGTGTATTTGAAAATTGCCTAACCTTTTCGCACCGTGGATGTACGTATGTACGTTCAATATTTGTTTTTGTGTATATGTGCGTGTCTTGTAATGGCCGCCTTATTTTCGCGCCTTTTTACACGAAACCGGACCTTTGGCCCTCAATGAAAGTTCAAGTACGAGCCTTCTTAGAAATCGTGAACAATAGTGTTGGTTTACACGTAATATTTGTAGTGTTTCTTTTAGCGTGAAAGGTTTGGCTAAGTAGAGAACTGTTCCCATGAAGAGGTTAAGTTCTTAGTTAACTATAAAAATCGACTAATGGTTTGTAGGACGTGCCGTCCGTGCCTAGGAAAGCACGTTAAGCCGTTGGTCCCGGCTGTCATTTGTTGATCTTGACAGTTGTTACGGGTCGTCAGAAGCCCGAAAGTCTGACAACCAGTCTTACCAAGGGGTATTGTGTTACCCAGTAATTGGGTTTTGGAAGTCAGATAGGCAGTCGCTCCATGTAAAATACTATTCTGCATCCGGTTAGACTGGAAGCTGAGTTTAGCCAAACCCAACATAGTTGGGAAAAGGCTAGGCAGATGATGATGGTCTGTAGTACAGACGGCTACAAATCAAGCTATACATTTCCAGTTTAAGTCTATCTCGCATTGTGTAGGTTTTCCGTACAATGAGAGGTCAGCGTATACTGGAAATGTATAGCTTGATGTGTAGCCGTGTGTACGTCTCGAGAAATGGCTCTGTTTCGTAGCGGTTATTTTTTGTAAGTATACACATCTTAGAATTTTCCGTATTTTTAGGTTTGTCCTCTCACTGGAATAAATATTTATATCCAATAAATCATATAATTACTAAAGTTTAATTTTGGTCGTCTGTTTCAGAATATTCATGCAAATTAACATAAAAATAGAGAGCCTCCTCTTAACGGGCACCAAAAATAAATCAATAACTACTACACACGCATTCTCGTACACATACATTCCACACACTTACACCACTACATACATGACTTCCTATTCGAAATAAATTAATAAGACGATCGAATTAATAAAAACAGTATTTATATTAATATTGAATTATAAAAATGTATTTATATTGTTATTGAATGATAAAAATGTGTATAGATTATTATTATTATTTGAATGAGTAACACTAAATTATTGAAATTATTAATGTCAAATTGTGTCAATAGCATAGTTATTTTAATTTTAATTTGTAATGTTAAATAACCCTCACATTTGCGATGCCTGGAAAAGGCCGCTAAGTTGTAAGTACCTACAGTATAAAATAACACCAAAATGTACACTTAGTTTGCAAATAAACCTTTGTTACATTTGTCAATATTATCATGATCCTATTAGATTTCCTAGTAATCTGTGATATTATCACGATACCGCCTATTACACCATCAATACGAGTATTACCACAGTATCGTGATAATATTGACATTGTAACATAAAAAAGAACCCAGCAGACTGCTGGAAAAAATCATGGCGAAGTTACAAATATATTATGTCATCATCTACCTAGCCTTTTCCCAACTATGTTGGGGTTGGCTTCCAGTCTAACCGGATGTAGCTGAGTACCAGTATTTTAGATGGAGCGACTGCATATCTGACCTCCACAACCCAGGAACTGGGTAATACCCTTCTGACGACTGTCAAAGATCCACTAATGACAGCCGGGACCAACGGCTTCACGTGTTTTCCGAGGCATGGAGGAGTCTCGGTATGTAAAGATGGTCACCCATCCACGGATCAACCCCGCCAATCTTAGCTTAATCTGATGGATTGACCCATGCGGCTGTTACAAATATATTATGTAAAAATATTCATATTAAATTATGACGAAAAAAAAACGCAGACTGCTGGATAAAAACCATGGTGAAGTTACAAAAATATTATGTAAAAATATTAATATTATGAAAACATGACGAAGTAACGTCCCTTCTTAAAAAATATGCCACACAAAAGTCCCTACGATTTTAAGTGGCGAGTCACGTCGAGTGACTAATTAATTACACTTACAGACTTGAGAAGTAATTAGCTAATTAATTAAAGAATGAGCATAGTGGCCATCGGTCTTGCTGGCTGGAACCACAGTATAATAAGGTAAGCAGTATTACCTCTCGGCAGTGTCCTTGAAATAATTACCTACGGCCGCTCGGTAGGTAAACACGCACTAGCGTTGCCCATTGACTGTCTCTTGATTTGTAACAGTACTGTGTTAGTAAGGCAAATTTAATGATGGGAGAGCATTCTTTAGGTAGTATGTCCTGTACACGAAATGTTTTTTGCGAATTTGGTAGGTTGTGGTGTTTGGTTTGTTTGCTAAATCATCTCGGTACATCTGCCATTCGGATAGTCTGAAATTCGGGTTTAAAAATAAAATAATAATGTTGTGCAGAAAAGTTACATAAAAATGCCTATACAAAAGTCTGCAATGACATAATTATATCTAAATGCTCAGGTTAATTCAAAATTTATAAAATATAACAGTTGCTTAAAAAAAATATGTTAATTTGTCTCGGGTAATTTTAAGTGAGTAATGTTAAATCCATATGGCAATTAATTTGCTCATCGTCAGGGAAATTTTATGTAGATAAAAATTGTATTTTACACCGAATCATTTGGATGAATAGTTTAGATTACACGAACGTATTTTTGATCGCGGGATGTACGATAAAGACTCTGTGACAGTCCGAAATCCACCCGGACGAAGCCGCGAGCAGAAGCTAGTTTAGGTGTATTTTGTTCCTTCACTCGGGCATCGATCGCATATAAAAGAGAGATACTCACCTACGAAGTACCTGTCAAGGAAGTAATACTCGCTACGCTTCAATAATATACAAATACCTGCAAAACAGAAATATACAATGTGTAACTAAATTAACGCACATTATGAAAGTAGTTTGTTCATAATTGTTTACTGAATTTATTTCTGTATTTTTTTCATTCCAAAAAAACATTAAACTACGTAAATTACAGTCACATTTCCACTGTACAGTCAAAACAATCCAAAATGGACAAAGTACCTACTACGCCTGCGGCGCCATATACGTGTGCGACTGTTTAACTAATTTAATAAATAAACAAACAATGTTTTTCACAAAATAACAAGAGTTCAATGTATGTATTATGACATAATGTTGTAATTAGAGTGTTTGGTGGTAGGTATGCATCAATTCCAGAACATTTTGTATAAAAACTAAGGTAATAAAAAATAAATAAAATAACTGTTCTCCATATTGATAAATTCAAACACCCAAACACTGAACAATACAGTTAACTTCGTGTCATATTTCATGTTAATAAATGAGTTGGAGCGTTTCGCACCGTGCGCTTATACGTACCTGCGGCACACTCGAAACTGTTGCCAGGATTTGAAAGCGCGTCGTTTCGGCCATTTTGTATGAAGACGTAATACTGCTTACTTTATTATACTGTGCTGGAACTTAGTCGCCATCTTAATATATTAATGTTGAATTATATTTTCTTGATGAACACTTGAAGCGTCCGGTAGTGAGATCGATGCCCGGGTCGGTCAGTGTTTTTTTTTTTATCATATTGGGATCTTGGAATCCGGTTTTATATACTACTAGCTGACCTGTGCCCAGTCTTAATTTGTTGGATTAATATATATATGCTATGACACTCACAAAGAACGTGGCTTTCTATGGGTAAAAGACTTTTCATAATCGGTTCAGTACATCCAGAGATTTACCCCCCCCCCCCCCCCCCCCCCCCCCCAACCTCACAAACTTTACCTCCTTACAATATTAGTACTACTAGCAATATGTAATAGCAAAATTATAAAATATCAGAATGATAAGTAGACTAGACACCCTAGTAGACTCGATCGACTATGAGTACCTAGATGATAAGCGACAACCGTAATATTATTGTTTTAGATTGGGATTAATTTTAAATGTTATGTTGACTGTTGTCATTCTGTAGTGTACCTAACTATAATTATTATCTCTGACACTTTAATTTTATTTTTACAATTAGATGACATCTGACAGTTCCGATGTCATCTAATTGTAAAGCAAAAGCAAACAACATTTTTCGGCATCAGAGTGGCATCAGTATGCCACTCTGATGCCGAAAAATGAAAACTTTTGACATCGTTTAAAATCTAAAATCTCTTGACATCATATTTAAAACTGTTTGACATTTTAATTATATTGTTTTAAAACTGTTTTTGACATTGTACTTTAAAATTATTTGACTTCATAATTATATTATTTTTGAACTGTCTAGTAGTATTTTAAAACTGTTTCGACATTATATTTGAAACTGTTAGGCACTATATTTTGAATTTCTTGGAATTTGAATTAATAATTCATGGTTCTTATAATTTTAATGTAAATTGCATGTATTCAACACAGTGTAAATTGTTCACGAATAAATGAAATGAAACGAAATTAATGACTATGTCCTTCTCCAGGTCCCAGGCTACCTTTCTGTGCTTATCGATCAGTTCAGTGGTTTAGGCGTTAAAAGTTAACAAACACACAGACAGAGTTACTTTGGCATTAAATAATATACGCTTATGTATGGAAGTGAATGTTGGCTGTGGCAAAAGAAGCATAAGAAAGTAGAATAAATGCTGTGGAAATGCGTTCCTTGCGAAGCATGTCAGCGGGGCGAGTACGGCCTACTGTGACATGACTTGAGTCACACATTTTATCACAGTTTAAGCGATAAAACTGTTTTGTCATAAAATGCTAGTACAAATTGACATGATATAATTTATCATGTTTTGTCACAAACGTCTTGGCCAAGCCCGTGCTCGGCCCGCTGGTGTAACTACTCGTATAAATGATAGGCTGAAAAATGAAGACATGTGATAAGGCAACGGTGTGATTTAAAAGAAGATGAAGTGATACAAATTTAAAAGATTATGCTTACATGAATCGGTCATGTTGAGAGGATGTCTGAAAGGCGACTAACAAAAGGTATTTACAAAGCAGAGGTGAGTGGAAACACCGGGAGGGGACGCCCTAGGAGGACCCTAATATATTAACCTAATTGGTGATGTTCTTCAGAAAGGTCAGGTGCGTAGTACTCGCAACCGGCGTGTGTGTATGATCAGATGTATGCACGTAGGTGAAGCAAAAGGAGCATGTAAGGAGGGTAGCAGGTAGCGTTCTACAGTTTCTGCCTACCCCTATGGGAAGAAAGCGTGAGTTTGTGTATCTATGTATGTAATAATATGGCATTTATAACATTATTATGAGTTACTATCAGCCTACCTTAGATATTTTGAGCCTTTGAGTATATAGCACCAAAACAACCCAAAACAATTGCCTTAACTCATACCGGAACCCAGATTTTTTGTAATATAGCTGTAACAGGATTAGTATTACCGATGACACGTTCCTGTAATAAAGTCGGGAACATACAACTCGGCCCTGATTTTGTCTAACACCAAAAAACACCCGGCTCCCTTCAAATACTCGTATATACGGACAGCAGCAAAAGTTAGGAATATTTCGAGGTTTTGAAATCTTTTAAGTTGATTGTTGACGATATTTTTGGCAGGGTGTACCTATAAAATTATCTTCAGTTGTCCGTGTTGTTGTGGCAAAATCGGGTTGAAAACGTAACAAACACCTACACAGACGAACTCTTTTGCATTTTATGATTTATCTAAAGAACATTTTATTTACTGTATCACATTTCTTAACAATTAACAATAATAAGCAAGCTCGCTGTTAAACCACTTTCCCTATTTCGAACCATCATTCCCTTTTATGCTGACTCTACAAAAGCCAACCGCACTGTATACAAAACACAAATACCCTCAAATTATGACACACAGCGCTAAACGGAAGTACTTAAGGCGAAAGCAATATTTCTTCGCGGGCAATAAAGCCAAGACACACTGATAACGGTATTTTTCCTAATCTCGCCGGTGATTTATACGGTGTGGAGCAATAAGGAGTAATTTTGATAACAATATGCAGTTTATAATGCTTTATTGGAAGAAATGATTGCTGTTGGGTTTGTGTGAGTTTTCGCTTTTACATGACCTATAAGGTACCTTTTCCTATAAGGGTAGATACATGCTATAGAACGCTACGTGTGACGATAATGTTTTATCACTTTGTTTTAACTGTTTAAGCAGTTTTGAGCAGTTCTAATGAACGTATAAGTATAAAGTAGGGTAAAAACCAGCCAAGTGAAGGGTTCAATGTTAAGTTTGTTTTTGGGATAAATTCATCCTAACTACGGATGAATTTATCCCAAAAACAAACTTAACATTGTAGTTGAAAAACATGTTTTACCATACATCTATATACGCCACGGGCAATTTTCTAACTGCAAATGTAAGTTTGTAATAGCAAAAAAAATGTGATAAAATTACAAATTAACGATTTTCGGGCTTTTTCCTTTATTTGAGCTGTGAGACCTTGCATCTTGCCAAATTTCATGATTCTAGGTCAACGGGAAGTTCCCTATAGGTTTTGATTTATTTGCGAGTATCAAAAAATGTCGCATTAATTGCAGTTTATTGCGTTGACTTAGAAGCTTGATTTTTTTAGGGCTCCAATTAAATTCATCAAATTAATTTCAACTTTATACCTCCGCGCGTTCCTGAGAAAATGGGGTTTTGACAGACTGGCAGACAGACAGACATACACGGACAACGAAGTGATCCTATAAGGGTTCCATTTTATCCTATTGTGGTACGTAACCCTAAAAATAAACTAATCTTATGATATATAATTCTCTAGTCTATCGACGACCTACGATTCACTCCTAAAATATAAGGTGTAAAAACTACAAAGAGAAACTTCTTCAAACCAAGTGGACTAGCAAAAAGCCTCCTTACAAAATATTACATTCATTTTCACCTCAAAAAAATACTTATTCCCACACAAACTTTATCCTATACCAGTGCGAAATAGATTTAAGCCACACGTTATTAAAGCTTAGGCTACACTTTACGTTATTAGATTACCGTAGACGACGTCCAATAATTTGTAGTAGCTGTGAAAGTAAATAGATTAGGAGCAAGAAGTCTCCGGTCACTTAGTACGATGATGTTGTTAGTGAATAAGTTTTTGTCACGAGTTTTGCTAGGCGTAGGCGTAGGGGAGTTTCGCACGTGTGCGAATGGCTTTAGGTGTAGTTAAGTTTATTACTGTTATTGTTTTACCTATGTTTTATTGCGTGTTAATAATTGCTAGAAAATAAGTAGGTATCAGATAACACGTGTGAAGTACGATGTCGCGGGTTCAAACTTGGTAAATACTAAAATCGTTGTGTTTTTTCGAAGTTAATCTTATACATCACTAGAATGTACGTGGCATGTACTGACATACACAATGAGCAAGAGCTATATAATATATTAAAACTCGCCTACAATGTTAATATTACAAGCCGATATAATTTAAGTATTAATTTTAATTAAATATCACTTTTAATGAAGCCTTTTGTACAATAATAAAAAGCCTCATAAACCCCTTCTTAAAAACTTATAAAGGATCTCAAGGAGTAATATGCAAAATTATGAATATACCACAAAGCAATGAAAACCAGTAGTCCAATATATGACGTCATATTAGTAAAAACATTTTTTTATTATTATTTTGGAGTATGTACCTACGGAGCGTTGCAGGTGGCGTTCTATAGTTTCTGCCTACCGCCATGGGAAGAAGGCGTGAGTTTATGTGTATGTGTGTGTATATTTTTGTTTTCTCTCCATACAGAATAAGATTGGTTCATATTTAACACGAATAAGATTATGTCATTTATCTAAATATCATAATCTGCCTTTAATCTTCCCACTGCTGGAACACAGGCCTCCTTTTTGTGAGATGGCCTGTGTCCCAGCAGTTAACTAAATTTATTTGATGTGAATTTAATGCCCAGTTAATTATTATTACTTTTATGGTGTACATAATAAAGAGTATTCTATTCTATTATATTCTATCATTTTAATTTGTATTGTCATGCGGTTGCTATATTAGTCCATTGTTGCATTCCGCTATTGTTTACTCATGACGGCTATTATTGACACGATACATTCAATAGTAGAATATTTAGTACTTTAGTAAATAGATTTGCTAGTAAAGCTATGTTTAATCACACAATGCACAGTGCACATGCCATTTCAATGAATTAAACTATTTTCCAGTTCAATAAGGAACATGGTAATTGAGCATGGAATTTATAAACGAAAAATGCTTTTTATTAAATGCCTGAATTAGCTAAAATTTACAAAAAAGGTTGACATTAGTTTTTCAAACGACACCATGTCAAAAAAAATTGATAAAAAATACCAGCCCATTATTGTCCGACCTGGGAATCGAACCCAGGACTTCATGCTCAGCAGTAGCGCTTGCGACCAATAGACCAAAGATTCATTTATTTCAGGTAAATAACACCCTTTCAATCAACTCAGCCTATCGCAGTCCACTGCTGGACATAGGCCTCTCCCAGGCTGCGCCACAACACCCTGTCCTCCGCCTTCCGCATCCAGTCTGATCCAGCCACCTTGTTAAGGTTGTCGGTCCATCTAGCTGGGGGGCGTCCCACACTACGCTTGCCGATACGCGGTCTCCACTCCAGGACTCGTCTGCTCCATCGGCCATCGGTCCTTCAACAAACATGGCCAGCTCACTGCCTCTTCAGTTTGCTTACTCTGCAAGCTATGTCCAAAACACCCATTGCCAGACAAAAATTAATAGAAATAAATAAAATAAAATTAAGTGGAAACAAAATAAATCAAATTGAATTAAATCAATAGCCCTTTCTCATATAGAGAAGGGACGAGCAGTGATCACCACCCATGCTCAAGACGGGCTAGCACTTTCAGACTTATAATTCCAGGTTTTCGACGCGTTTTTCGACGCGGTTAAAAAATTGTGTAACTGCTCCAATCTGCTCTGTGGTCATAAAGACCTTTACTCCAATAAGGAACGTGAAAAGCCCATGCCGCCATTTTTATTTACCTTCTGTTATACATAAGGTTATGTAAAGACATATATCGTGAACCTAATTCCGAGATAATTTAACTTTATGTTGACGCTGTGCGGATTAAGTTTGGGCAAGTATACATATTGTTTCGTTTCTTATGAGACGACATTATGCGTCCGTGGGGTAGGAAAGTGACGGTAGTTTACGTTTTACTGTTTCCGCTTGTGGTTCAATTTTCTTCGTTTGGATGTAAAAGCACGTATGTGGTGAAATTTCATCAAGAGGGAGAATGTACGTGGGTCGGTTCTGGGACAACCATACCTATTTCCAAGTCTTTCTCGTAAATTGGAAAATATCTTGTTTACATATACCTACAACAGTATTTTTAGTATATGCGAAACCTGAACATAGTTTTTTCAGAATAAGGAACTGAATCGATTTCAATAATTTTTACACCATGTTATATTTTGTCCCAAAAATATTTAAGTGTGATGGAAAATGTTATCACCATTTAAAAATTTACAATACAATCGCCGTACGGTTAGGTACCTAGCGCCAAATTATTATCAATGAGCGCAAGACGACCTTGGAGGCGCGGGGGCGCCGTTAACATGTTTTTATACGAACTACCCGGTAACATAACAACCTTATAACCTTGTGATTTTTCATGATACAGTTTTGAAATTTTGTACATAGATTCTTTACATAAAAATACTTGACACGTGTTTCGGGTTTCGCATATACGAAAACTAATATTGTATAAAGATAATAAAGAAAGATGAGGGACTGAGGGTAGACCCTTTACAATAACAAAAAACAAAATATTGTATCTATATACTTAGTGATTTCAATTTAGAAATAATTTTATTAAGTTAAACATTTAGTTTGCTTACTTTAAACAATACATTTTTAACGTGTTTACTATTGCAGTAATGAACAGTTTTATGTATTTGGTATTTCAAGCAATATTTTTTTCTAAGAATTAAATAAGTAAGCTAACCCCCCTTAATTTTCTAATAATTAGGTACTGAAAGTTATTCCCCTTAACTTAGTCGAATCGCTAAAAGGCAAACGGTTTGGATAATCGAGAGCTTTCGATTCTCTAGTCTAGAATCTGTCGAACTATGACGGTGAACTCATTAGCTGGATCGCGAGCTAAACGAGAAATTCTGCGCTCAAACTTTGACTTTTGAATCATTGTAAACTAAAATAAATGGTTTATCTTTGAACTATGAATTTTAGTGGGGTTTGCACTTTTTTTGGCAACTTAAAGGCTCTTACAAACACACGCGATATCGCGGGCGCGACATGCACCGACAAAGGAATTGTCTTTGTCGGTGCTTGTCGCGCCCGCGATATCGCGTGAGTGTGTAAGAGCCTTTACCTTTTAATATAAAATCTGGTAAATCTCTCGCTGTAGCTATTGTAACCGGTCAGCCAAATACACGGTTAGTCAGAAGCCCAAAAGTCTGACAGCCAGTCTTACCAAGAGGCATCGCGTTATCCAGTAATTGGTTATGGAGGTCAGATAGGCAGTCGCTTCATGTGAAATACTGGTATTCCGCTACATCCGGTTAGACTGGAAGCTGACCCCAACATAGTTGGCAAAAGGCAGGCAGATTGAATGACGATTCACTCTCAGCCAACAAAATACACTTTTCCAGCCCATAAAAGTATCCCAGCTCAAATTATCATGTTTTAAACACCAATCACGGTCGATAAACAATGGGGAACGTGTTTCGACAGACATTCTACAATTGCCTAGACAATACAAAAACCTAGAGAACCTCACCTACGTGCATATTTGGATGAAAATTCTGGCGGTTTTTTACCAACACATGCCAGTTCCACAATGTTTTATGCCTGTTCAATACGTTATTTGAACACGATCGTTCATTTTTCGCTTGATTATAATCGGGATTTTGTTTTTTGTATGGAGGGTCTATATTTTCAGTTAGATTTTTGTATTACTTGAATTTAAATTACTATGTTGCTCTCTGAGCCACTCTTTTAGCATTATTTCTACTCCTTCTAGCTTTTTGATACCATACCACATTGTTTAATTTTTGGGCACATGTGTCTAGTTGTCTACCGTATAATAAATTCGGTAGAACAGGGGGCGTCGTTATCGAAGCAGGCCTAAGAAACGCTGGACAACCGCGATGACCTAGGCTTGTTCTTGACTGATTGACCGGAAAAGGCAGCAGACAAATATGAATGAAAAAGTCTTGGGGATACTTTTGCGGAGCAGTGAGACAGTAGAGCATGAATTATATTATTTAACCTATAGGTTAAATTAAAAAAAAATAGGCAGTCATAGAGACTGCCGACACAAGTGAAAACGTATCGCTCAACGCGCCTAAAGAAATTTCCAGTTCAATAAAATATGATTATCTAAAACACAATGTAAATAATGCACAGTATACAAAAATTAAACTTTTCACGTGGTCAATTTAACTTCAATTACTGCTACTGCATGTCGGTGACGCGAACCCATAAGTTCTTCCCCTACCAGATCAGAAGATCGCTCAACGTGCCTAAAGAAGTTTCCACTTCAAAAATCATGCTCTAGCCTAAAAATAAGATGATTAAAGAGAGACGAGAGTTTCCCAAATAGGAATAACCATGATTCTTTAGGCCGAAGACCATTTTAATCATTTGTTCAACGTCGATGTGACTTAACAAGGATGCTAAGTTCAAATCTTGCAAGCTAATTTTGAACAACTTGCTCTTGGTCTATCTAGTTGGAACTTAGTGTAAGTACTCGTGTTCCGCTGACAATACATTAACGAAATTATTCCAAGTACTGAGTGTACGACATAACTCCAATCTGCCTAGCATTTTCCCAAGTTGTGGTCGGCTTCTAATCTAACCGGATGCAGCTGAATACCAGTATTTTACATAAAGCGACTGCCTATCTGACCTCCAGGACCCAGTTACTGGGTAATATGATACCCCATGGTAAGAAACTGGTTGTCGAACTTTCGAGCATAACCTAATTACTAAAACTAAGGTGAACCTCCTTCTTTTCCAAATAAACTTCCAGAAGTAACATTAATATTAATACAATATTGTAGAACTTGGATACCATTTCATACAGATGTTTGTCCACAATATATGTCTTGGGATAAGTTTATGTTCTGACAACAATTACATAACACTTGAAAATTATGTGACCCGGTCGGTATCTTGTTGGCAGTAAGCCAGCGAGCTTCTCTTATTAAGTCAAATGAGGGAGCCGCGGTAATCTTGTATTATTTACTTGTCATATTTATTATATTTTGGGGTATCGTATTACCCAGTAACTGGGTTGTGGAGTCAGATAGGCAGTCGCTCCATTTAAAATACTGGTATTCAGCTGCATCCGGTTAGACTGGAAGCCGACGACAATGATTTACTATCTTTTGCTTTTGGTTTTACTAATTTTAGTTATCGCATAAGTAATAATGGCCCGTTGACTGCCCAGTGGGGTCTTAGGTTTGATTCTCGGGTCGGGCAAAGTGTTATTGGGTTTTGCCATTAGGTTTTTCTTGGTAACAGCCCGGAGTTTGGCAGTTGGTGGTGTGATGCCCCCGTGCCTCGGACATCACGTTAAGCCGTTCGCCCTGCGCCCGATCTCTTTCCGGTCGTGTCGGATTACCGTCCCATCAGACTATGAGAGTGAGGGAAGAGAGAATGCACCTGTGTCTGCGCACACACTTGTGCAGTATAATATCTCTCGCGCCGAAGGCTGGTCTCCGCTGAGATTGGTTGCCATGGCCGAAATTCAGACTATTTTTTTTTTTTTTTTATTAGATCCAGGTCGTCCGTTCCTTGTTCTCTCATTCCAACACTAATCATCTCACTCAGTCATCTCAAACTCAACGCTTTTAGGCATCACTGCCTAATTATTAACCTGTAGGTATCAATTCTAGCTGAAGCCGAACCGCTTGCTTCTGTGATGACATACAACCACATCTAGTTAGGCCAAGACCTAGACAAAGAGAATAGGCTAAATGGCTGTTTTATATCTGAACAGACAGCTGTGCTGCTGGGGAGTTTGTTGCGCCACTTCTTCTTCCCAGCTAAAGCACTAGGAAGTGGTGAAGGGTGGGCGTTTTTGGGGGACTGTCTTATGTAATTTTTGACGTTCGAAAAGTGCTGATTCTCAGCCTAGTTTGAATAAATGACTTTTGATTTTGATTTTGATTTTTGACAAACGCATGCGCCTTACATACCTACCTTTTTTTTGGATTGGAAATTTTAACTATCAAATAACTTGTCCCGCTTTGGTTCACGGTCTCCCTTTCGGACACACCCGCAAGGCTGTAACTCGTGTGACTGACGTCACTCAAAACAGACCGCGCATGGTAACAAGAAGAGCATTATGATCAATGTGAAAAAAAAAATGTATTTTCAAATCGTATGTAAATTAATGTCTTCGTGGGTTATCTCCGACAATGTATTTTTTCGCCTTAACAATTTAAGTATACCTTAGTACTCGTATAATAACCCCCCTACCAAAGTATAATAACTTATAAGTTATTAAGTTTTTCTGCATACCCTCCAAATCTTGGAGGGCTCTTATTAATCACTTCCTGTATTTCTCCCTCGAGGATTTTCCATTTTTTCTGACCGCAGGATAATAATAAATTTGTATAATTTGCATTTCATTTTAGGGTAATTTCTCGGTTGGCCTATATCTACACCGTCGAGTAATTCTCGACTCGGTTTCGTTTTAAAATATAAATTAGGTCGAGACATTCCGATTTTGCTCTACTATAACACGGATTAAGTTTCCAATTTGTCGCAGATTATTAAGAGATTTATTATTCCTTTTGATTTTTGGGTAGGCTGCGGTATTATGACGTCAATCTTCCTTTTAGAGGCTTTGTTACGTCACTTCTAATATATTATCAGCTTTTAATGTTTGACTTAAATTCGGTTATCCTTTTTGATGTGTAACATCTTTACTCTCTATTTCTGTGGGAGACATTTCGTAAAAAGGGACGGAAGTGTGTAGTAAGAACTTTTCCATACGATATTTGTTCTTAAGGCCGTCTTGTAGTGCGGTGTGTAGCCGGTTGTAACTGGCCGGCCGTTGCGAGCTCTTGAACTGCTAGATTTTGTGTATATTTGCTCCATAGAAAAAAATTGTAAGGAAATTATAAAATAAATTGTAAGGAAATTATAAAATGTGTTCTCACCAAGTACTAAAAACCAATAAGGCCTATCGTTTGGTATAACTTTTACATGGTTTAACGAAGTAATCTCTTCAAGGTACACGTTTTAAATAGCGATTTAGTGTCATCTTTGTGATTTTTTTTTATCGAGCCAATTAATTTAATTCATATTTCTATCTTCACACAGTGCTTGATAATATGTTCAATTTTCTTAAAATATTTTCTTTTTGCGCAAAATTTATATTTTGCTAGATTTACAGAGGTTTAAAAAAGTTAAAAAGTACTGCAACCTCGCCTTAAGACGCAGACAACAGCTAAACCGCGGTCACAGTCAGACTGCATACAAAAGAAAGAGAATTGCGATGATACAATGCTTGTAATTTATTGCAAAATATGAAGCAATTATGTATTTACTCAAAAATTAGTAATCGAAAATAAAAAACAACCAAGTTCTGCATACAAATAAGACGTTCTTGTTATTAATTAAAAAAGTACCAACGGTACGTTGATATTTAATACAGATATTTTGGATTGAAACCCAAGTAAAGGGTTAGTTTACCGTTAATTTGTATCGATTTTTTTTTTAAACGTGTTATTGTAACAACCGTTTCTGAGAAATATGTTCAAGAATAGCATATATTTTTTCCTCTACCACAAACCACAAGCTATATAGATTTGGCAATTTTTTTGTTTAAGACAAGCCTACTTTTATCATTTGCCTCTTGTAAGCGCCTTAAGGAATACACCTAACTAAGAGAGATGTATTAATGATTATAATGATTCTAATTCTGTAAATACGTATTTGTTATGGTCGCGAACCATATTTTGATGAAGATACATCCTGATATTAATAATAATAAATAATCATTGTTTTCAGTTTTACAATTTTACATTTACCACTAAGTATAAAATGATAATCAACAATTTTATAAATATTACAATAACTCAAATTTAATATACCTTCAAATTACCTTATTGTTATTATATTTTAAGTTTCGAACTACTTTATGAAACTAAATACAAATGAAAAGATGTCATGGAAAATTATTAAATGATTAAATAATTATTATGAAATAATAAAAAACTAATCTACTTATCAATTCTTTAGAAATCAATTATCTAACTTAGATAATACCATGTTAAAATGTTAAAAACAAAATGATAAACAAAACAAAACAATAAAAAATTTAATGCATGAAATAAAAGGCTTTTTACTTATTTTATAACATGTTAAATTTTGTCATAGAAATTGTAGGTTAATACAGAGTTATAAACCTCTGACACCCAAGCTAAGATTAAACTTGTGTCATCGGTGTCAGAGCTCTCAGGTTAAAACAGCAAATAAACAAGTAAAAGTTCGGAATTTCACAGTGTTAGGTACAGAAAATAAAGATTTATACAGAAACTAAAATAAACGAATTAAAGAGAAAACCATTTGTATAGTGTGTGTGTGTTTTTGTGTTGTGTAGTGTGATATTGACTTGCAAATTGCAAAAAACGTAAAAAAAAAACCGGCCAAATGCGAGTCGGACTCGCGCACGAAGGGTTCCGTACCATTATCTATAAAAACGGCAAAATAAATCACGTTTGTTGTATGGGAGCCCCCCTTAAATATTTGTTTTATTTTAATTTTAATGAGATACAGCCTGGTGACAGACGGACAGACAGACAGACAGACGGCGGAGCCTTAGTAATAGGGTTCCCGTTTTACTCTTCGGGTACGGAACCCTAAAAATGAATTTCCTGGGTTACCACTGCGGATCCAGTAGATGACCTACTTTTTGTATCAGTTGCGAGTCAAACATCTAAAAAAGATAAAAATTACCTATTCAATAAACAGGTAACTTGCTGCTATATTAATTCCAAACACTATTGACCCGCAACTTTCGCTTCTTCGTGTAAGGAGGCTATGTGTCCTCTGTACAAAACTAACAAGGCAGACTTCAACAAGTGTCCTACGATAAATATTAGCTTGCTTTACATCCTTCCTGTTGCATGGTCGCTTGTACGCTGTCATTTTGGTTCATAACAGCTTAAAGCCCCATTCACACGGTGTAAGCTTCTGGAACGTTTAAGAGCAATAATGCATGCCGTACGCACGTACCCGTATGCACGTTCAATTATTGCCATTCAAGAATATATTGTTCGTATTTGCGCTGCCAAATATTTTATTAAAATGTTATTGAACGTCTTCTCAAGGTTTTTTAAACTTGTTTCATTCGTTCGTACTTGTATAGCTGACATTTCGAAAAACAAAGGCTATAAAGTTTGTATGAAATGCCGTACGCCGTATACGCTCTTAAAAGCCTGCTGTACTGGTCTATATAATACCTCTTTATTAAATATGGAAGGAAAAAATATCAGAAGAGCAATTTACCGTATTTTAACGAGCGTTCACATTTTAACCTCAGTCTGAATCTATCAAAAACACCTCTAATATACCTAAACTTTGGACATTGATTGTCGCTGAGATGACATTGCAACTAGATTTTGAACGTTTTTAATTACGGGGATGAACCGTCAGTTCTCAAAAGATGATATTATTGATTACTGTAGTGAAGTAGTTAACACGAATAAAAGAAGACACTACTCGTCAATCTTCCTTTATAAACTACGCAGAACAAGGAAACCATAAGCACAGGAATCGTATTCGAAACAAAAGAAAACCTAGTGTATGAGATAGCATCATTTACGCAATTTGCTCAAATAACCATGTGCTAATAAGGTAAAGGGTCAGCCTAACATCCAAGATTCAGGGTCACGCATTCTGCCCCGTCATACACATCAAACGAGTAATTTCCCCGAAAATGATCCACAATTTTCACGTACCCAGCAAAAATCACAAATCAGAGCCGAATATAAACGGGGTTCGACGGACCCGTAAGCGGTCAGTGAATCTCATCAATCATTAGCCCTTCGGCGTGATAGATGTTCCTGGGGGTCGATTGTGCCCCCCGCTTGATGTATCAATTTATAAGAAAGAATGTAGGTAGTGTCTGTACGACGGATTACGGGTTAACATGGGCGCTCCGGTTAGCGTGTTGGAATGCTGGTGAGAAGAATTTTTGGAGTGTTTTTTGACAGCGGAGTGTATTAACGTTTTGTGCTGATCACGAGGCTGTCCCTTTTGAGTATTGCCCTTTGCGCTATATCACGGTGGAGTGGCAATGTTATCCTAGCAAGCTTAACCATGAAGTATCCAATGCTGATCAATGACCAGTGAATGATGGAATGTTCAACCATGAACAGGCAGCAGCTACACGCGCCAGCAATATCACCCGGCGCATCGTCAGCGCTAAGAACTGACCTATTGAGATCTTCGCTTCATCGGCTCGATACATACACAACACACATGTAAATAGCTATCTAGATCTACCTAGTCTAGCTAGTGTAACGAATGAAATAAATGTTTTAGGTTTTATGCATGGTGATGCCAGCGGATTAATTTTTATGTTTTTTAATCATATTTATTCTTATATATTTGGTTGTATGGGCATTCTATTCTAAGTACTGTTTGTTTTATTTTATTTTGTTAGCTATTATGTACAACTCATTAAACCTGACTTGGGTTCCGTACGTATTTTTCGGGTGACCACTGAAAATCAGCGCTGTGCTGTGGGTCCCCCATAGCACAGCATTATGCTGAGTGCAAGCCTTCTTGTCACAGTCAGGACGTGCAGCTGCCGACTATTTGTTTTACCAGTTTATGTTTTCATATATGTTGCACGTGTTTCTGTGACAAATAATTTTTTTTTTTTTTCTTTTTTCTTTCTTTCTTCTTTCTATCAATGTGTATTGACCACAAAATTTGTATATAATAAAGTTAATTATTGTAATAAATTAGTCTTCAAGCTGGAGTCAAGTTTGATTCATCTCCTGTAACTCCTCTCACTGTGGCCAAGACACCTTTAGCCGTCATCGATCCTATGAGTGTGTGGGATCGGCAGTGAGAAAACCATTTCCTGTGTACATTGTACAACGTATACAAAACCCTATTCCTACCCATATTCCGTCTGTTACCATAGGTCTCCTTGTAACAGACATCCCGCACGTAAAACCAACGTAACTTACGCTTGGTAAGGTTTGTATGGTAGGTTAGGGTAACTAGGGTGCTAGGTAATTACTGTAGGGCTAGGTTTACGGTCAGTAGGGTCTTAGGTAACTGATAGGTACTAGGCTCAATTGTCTCAAACATAGCCATCCTATACGCGTTTGGGATAGCGGCCATACTAAGCTGTAAGTGTGTAGTTTATTTTGCAGACTTTTCAATCAAGTATTAATCTCAGCTTTTCCATTTTTACAATATTAATTGTCTACCAACCAAAACTTTCACACTAGACGCTAAAATACGCAACACTGGGTACAATAATTGCTCAAAAAACATTCGTGTCTAGCAGAATACCATGCTAGCCACGGCAAAGGCGGCCATTTTCGTTTTTTTGCTTAACTCACAACACAGGACGAATCGCAGCGGTAGCATACAAACTTCGACAGCCGAATGGCAGCCCATACTGGCGTCCGAAAATGACAGCTATACGAGCTTTTCGTATACAAAGCTAATGGGAAAAGGCTCGTATTTATTCTGCTGAAATAACTTGAAAGTGTAGATGGAAGATAAAATTGGTGGAAAGCTCCAAAGGAAGTGGTTAAAATAACACGACAGTTTATTACTATTCAAGAAAACCAGAAACTTAATGATCCTTTTCAAAATAGGCTTAAATGTACCTCGGTAATATTGGATGTCCTCACTTGGTTCACAGAGTCCGATAATTACTTAAGAAGGGATACAACCTTTGAAGGTTGATACATTTCCAACAGCTTGGTGATGTAGGAAGTGTGAAACTCTCTGCCAGCGTCTGTGTTCCCTTCCACCTATAACCCAAAGTCAAAGTGAACAGGCATCTCCTGGGCACGCTCGTTCCATCGTATACCTCATTCAGAGATGATCCAGACGAGATCGAGATCGTCAAGAGTCATTTTGCAATAAAAAAAAAATCTTTGATTGAAATCTCATGGTTGGAAGATTCTTATTATGAGAAAAAGACAACCTTATTTAATTATTTGTGTTATTATTAATTACACCGGTACAATGCCGATTGCTGTCCTATTCAAAATTAACGCAATAAAATAAAAAAAATATGACGAACAAATATATTTAATAGGCACTGAGCTTACAAAATAAAATGAAGTTTACGATGATAATATTTATTTTGTCTGTATTTGAGCGTATTCAAACACTTTACGTTATTAATTGTATACTGGACTAATTTGTATAATGAATATGCCAGGCGTAGCAACAGGCAGTAATTTGGAGGTCACTAGAAAAAACCATTTTTGTGCAGGAACCAAAAAGCTTAGAAATATCTCCAAGACCAACACATAGCGCTGTCAACTGTGACACGAGGCTGGTTTCGTAACCATGTGTGCACTTAGTGAGGTGTAGTTTGGTTAAAATGTGTTGTAAATGTGAGCGTGTATGCACAGAGTGAGGTGCACTTTTGGCATGCTTCACTGTATTGTTCGGAGCGCTATGTTTTAGTTTTTTATTTGCTCTGAGAGATTTATGTTAAATAAAAAATAAAAAAAATTGCTTATATTTGTAATTTTTATGGTGTTTACAATAAAGAGTATTAATTCTATTCTGTGTTATTTTTTTGCACCTAAAGGGAAAATATTTCTGATGACGCTTCCACTCACCAAATTCTCCGCTGAATGTTCTAGGTACCTTTTGTCAGTCGTTGATCGTGGCTTGTTTCCCCTTATCTTACAATGACCCACTCAATCCTTAACAAATTCAATGTTACTGCCTACTGCCGTCAGATTTGGCTAATTTGGTGTTAAGCGTTAACTAAACACAAGCATGTATTAATAAAAGAGGAAAAACCAAGTGCTAATCACAGGAAAAACTATGTTACCGAAAATACATTTAAGTAGTCGGATATTTACGAAAACTATTTAGATCCAGAATTTCCGGGTCGAAAGATGATGCATCAATCATTACCACGGATCATCCGGCTCCGGCCAGAAATAATAGATTTTAACCCTCCATGGGCCATGAAGATATTGACAGATCAATTTGTTGGAATAGAAAGTTTGTCGGATCTTTCGTGTTTTGTTTTTGTACCTACTTTTTTGGAATATCTTGGGCTTATTTTGTATACTCTGTACTCTTGTTACGCTAGCCTAATAAAACGTACAATTATAAGGCAATAGTAAGGGCTTCCTTCTATTTATGTATTAACTTCCCTGGTCCATTAATTTACATTAAAACACTTAAATAACTACAATTTTCACAATGGATACCCAAATACCATTTATAAGCACTATCCGTATCATACCGCCACAATTTTGTCTATAATTCGATACAGCGTTGTTTATTCAACAAATTTATTCGTTAGAGCGTAAGTTATTACGGTGAGCCGATTAAATAATATTACCATAGGTTGTATGAGTTCGTTCGCGTGGCTTCGTGTCTAAGTTAGGTTATAGGGTTGACAGATACTTGAGCAACTGATTTTGTAGGTTTTCGTTGATAAACCTGTGATTAGTTCGGGTTTTGTACACCTAAATAATAAATTGTCTGTGTAGTGCCGGACGTAAAAAATAGCACCACCCTATTTCTTCCCGCGGGTGTCGGAAAAGGCGACTAACTATTTGAAAATTGAAAATCTATACCTTCAACGCTTAATCGCGTGACTGCATTGTTCTTCCAAACTACGAAACAGTATATGATGCGATTTTCATTAACATTTAAAGTACAAGACAATAATAATTAGCTAATAAAAATTAAAACTGTTGAAATTGGTAACATTGACAAAAGTGGTAGAATTGATAAACATAATTGTTTTTATATGGCAGATTCTATATGTCGCCTCGTGCCGTTTGGTGCCGGACGTAAAGATTAGCACCATCCTACTTCTTCTCGTGGGTTTCGGAAAAGGTGACTAAAGGACTTACTAGAGAATGGGCAGCAGCGTTATCTATGCATTTTAACACCATACTGCGATCGCCAACCCGCCTGCCAACCGTGGCGATTATGGCAAACCCTTTGGGGGAGGCCTATGTCCAGCAGTGGACGTCTTTCGGCTGAAATGATGATGATGACTTCTAAATATAGAGCTTAGTAAGGCTTCTCTCTATTTTACGAGGTTTTTAGTATTCTTTAAATAACTGTTATCGACCTTGTTTTACAGATGTTTCACCCAAATGTTCTTTCGAAGATAAACTTTTATGAGTAAAAAATGGGACCAGCTCCAAAATCTATTCGACATACCTTAAAAAATAACGGTAATGGCTATTCTGATCAACGGTGTCTGTTATATTTTGTCAGTAAATAGCAATTTAACATTCTAAATGGCTGACCAGGAAGAAAAAAAACCGACCTAGACTTACAGTAGTCGCCTATGGTGTGTAACATCTGACATCTCACTTTGGTCATAAGCAACTGAGCAGCGGCAGAAATTAAACTCTAAATTTAATAACGCTAAATACTGAAATAATGTTTCATTACTAGTGGTCCGTGTGGTGAAAGTCAAAGTCAAAGTCAAACCATTTATTTAAAGAAAAAAAAAAGAAAGAAAAATTGTTTATTCTGCATATTTCAACAAATAATCTTAATTTATAATACACATACTAAGTAGCCAAAAAACCTCGTATCCAATTCTCTAAACATTTTGACAATCATAGCCATTGGTTGCGATTGGTTGATATCAGGGCCAGGAACCAAAGACAATTTACATTATGTTTACCTAGAGTATTGTCTATGTATTTAATCTGTTGTTTTATTGGCAAACCTGGCAAATGACAACGAGTGATGACAACAAACAAAGTCAACATTCAACAACCAAACATGAATCAAAACAAAATGCCGATTACCGAGTGGAAAAATAACTACTTTTATAACAAACAAACTATAATACGAGTATGAACAATTACAATAACCGTGCGTCGTATCTGTGCAAGAACAGGTCTTTGCTCAGCAAAATGCTGTGACTTCGGACAAACCCTATCGTCAACCACGCTGATTTTCAAATAGGCACGAGGCACTTTTGAACGTCAAAATTTACAAAAAAATAGAATTGATTCTAGTTGCCCCTTCCAAAAGGTAGTTTCGTATGGAGAAGAATGGGCAAGAAACTTCACCGTTACTCTTGTTTTACAATATTTTGTTTGAGTACATTAATTATATGAATATAAAATATGTGAAGACGATGCACCTAGAATAAAATTACTATACCATAATAGGTAAAAATAATTAAAAACTAAGCAATGAAAAATAACTTAATTATTAGATAGATACATGGTGCTCACATATTTACAAACATCGTAAAAGTATGTTTTTCTAAAAATAAAAGTCAGTGTGTGAGTATAGGTCATAAGGACACATCCTCTTTTTTTTTCTAAGAGCTTTTATCCAACCGGCCAGCCCTATCTCAGTTTCATATCATCAACATTTTCTACGGTATTACACACCGGGCGTCGGATAGTTTATGGTCGACTATGTAATACTTTGGACCAACTAGTTCGTCCGTCAGCGGTTATTATGTTAAAAAGTTGGGCTTCACATCTACATTTGTGATTTTAAAGTCTTTTGTTCAGTATTTCTGTTAATGTTAAATATTCCTGAACAGTTTTGTTGGATATTATACTGTGATAACATGAATTATTTCTAAAGCAAGGTCTTAAGAGCGGCCAACCCGACATACTTTTCATACAAACGCTCGTACGTGATTATGGCGTTGTAACACATCCCTCTTTGAAATTTTTGAACCAATATGTATCTTGTGCACTATATCTGGGTTTCTACGCAAGCAAAAAAAATTTTTTTTTTTGAAAAACAAATTCAGTGTAAGCCTGCCAAATCTGCTTTTTTGCACAAATTTTACCTGAACTTTGGCCATTCATAATGCACTCATAAATTGTAAATGTTAAGAAAACAGTACGATAGAAACCTTGCAAATGTAATGGAGATTCTACTCTACTCGAGGCTTACTCAAAAACACGAATTTCCTGGAACAAGTTTTATGAAAATTCCGCACGTTATTTTTCGTTCAATGTTATCGCGTTCTCACTCTTTTGTTAATAGTTTTCACTTTCGCTGGATGACACAACAAACTTTTCGACCATGCTTGCGTTGACGATAGACGGACCGGGAAGCGCCCTCTTAAACTTGTTATAATACATAAATTCTCTAATTAGCTGGGAGGACTGGTTATTTTTACTCTGTTAAGGTGAATGCGCAGCTGTAGCCCGCGAAATTCAAATTTTCTTACGTTTGTTTGCCATTTGCAGGTCAGTGTCAGGTTGTATCTTGATCAAAATATGATTCGCGACTATAACATTCATGTATTTACAGAACTAAAATCATTAGAATCATTACTACATCTCTCTAAGTTAGATTTGTTCGATTTAATGACTTTTTCATGAAATCATGACATTGGGGAACAAAATATCTAACCTAGAGAGATGTATTAATGATTCTAAAGATTATAATTATGTAAATACAAATCTGTTATATTCGCTCTTTACAAAATTAAAAACCTTGACTTGACATGGTTGAACTTCTTCATTACTTTGAAACGAAGCATACTGGCAATGTTCCGAAAAATGATCCGAGACACCAAATAAAAAAAACAACCAACACTCCAGAACTAACTGAACTCACCCATAATAAAAATCAATTAACACGAACCGATTCCGAAATAAAATCTCGATTAAATTCCGTGCCAAGAAAATCGATATTGTCTTGAACGGTCCATCTGTTTATGCAAATATACTCGAGTCTAGTTCGCCGTCATCGTTTTAACCCTGTTCCATTAACCCTGTATTAATTGATTCGTTGAAAAGCCGAAGCCGAGAGCCGAGGCTTAGGCCGATAGCTCGGCGGACGGCCGAATTAAAAATCGGCCGACTGTTGACTGTTGTTTTGAATTGAATCGATTCAATTCTATTGTGTTTATTGTAGGAGAGTTATTTAAGGGCTTTCATGTTTTGATGATCAGAATTTAATTTAGTTTATTGAACAAATTTATTACGGATGGAACTGAGTAATTGAGTATACAATATGAACAGCAGTCCATTTGTTGATTGTGTAATTAAAGCTATTAGATGATAGAGTGGGTAACAGTAAATAATTTATATTGTTTTGTACTTAATAAGAACTAGTTGAAATTAGTCGTAGGGCTTGTGGCAAAGTAATATCAGCCGCACGGGTCGATCAATCAGGTTAAGCTACGCTTGCCGCGGTTGGTCCGTGGATGGGTGACCATTTTTACATACCAAGACCCCTCCGTGCCTCGGAAAGCACGTGAAGCCGTTGGTCCCGGCTGTCATTCGTGGATCTTTGACAGTCGTTACGGGTCGTCAGAAGCCCGAAAGTCTGACAATCAGTCTTACCAAGGGGTATCGTATTACCCAGTAACTGGGTTGTGGAGGTCAGATAAGCAGTCACTTCATGGAAAATACTGTTATTCAGTTGCATCCGGTTAGACTGGAAGCCGACTCCAACATAGTTGGGAAAAGGCTTTTTTTTGGGTGGGAAATTATCAAATAACTTCTCCCGCTCTGGGCGCAGCGGGAAGGCGTGTCAGACTTTTACCGACTAAAAATCACACGTATTCCTTCCGTTGCCTGTAAAAAGGAGAACAAAAAAACCCCCAAGTAGTACATAGATTGTCTAAATTATGACATGTGAAACTATATTCTGTGTTGTTTTCTGACACAGTAAATACAGAAAGGGAAATTAAGTCTTAATTGTTTATCAAATAGACACACTACGTTGATATGCCGTGTTATAGCTATTTCATACTACTAGCGAAGAATTACAGATGTTATTTGAATATACAGACAATTTGGTAAACAATAATTTCCCTGACTTTACGTAGACCGCATCTCTTCTAAAGTGAAACGTCAAAAAACGAAAGAACGGTTAATAACAGTGGAAGTACGCCACCTTAGAACACGTATTACATCTTCGTGATCCGGTTTAGACGCATAATGACATGTATTGGAGAAAATAATGGAGAAGGACCAGAACGCGAAACAACCAACCTGCAAAATAACCAATAGCTACGCAAAATGACCAATCTCAATTACTCATATTAACCAACGGTAGTTTATAATCTATTTCAAATCGTCAAATTGTGAACGAACTTGCATTTATCGACAGGGTTCGTAATCAGTTCGATTTTAGCACCCGTAAAATTGTGAACCGTCCCTGATTTGTAGGTCTTGGCGGTACTCGAATTGGTCGCTGTGACTAAGCCCTGCGACCATTTTGGGTTAGCTTAGGTTAGAACAATATGTATCTTGTGCACTACATCTAGGTTTCTATGCAGGTAAAAAATATTTTTTTTGTAAAACAAATTCAGTATAAGCTTGCAAAAATCTGCTTTTTTGCAAAAAATTTACCTGCACTTTGACCATTCATAATGTACTCATAAATTGTAAATGTTAAGAAAACATTACGATAGAAACCTGGCAAATGTAATGGAGATTCTAAATGACCAACAATTATTTCACAAACTGGTAAGCCTTAATTACTCAAAAACACGTATTTCCTGGAACAAGTTTTATGAAAATTCCGCACATTATTTTTCGTTCAATGTTATCGCGTTCTCACTCGTTTGTTAATAGTTTTCACTTGCGCTGGATGAAACAAAAAACTTTTCGACCATGCTCGCGTTGACGATAGACGGACCGGGATGGGCCATCTTAACAGTTGTTTCTAATATTATATGTATCCTCTGCCCTCTTTCTCTATCCTCTTCACAAATTTTCTTTCCTTTCTTGAGATTTCTGATGACAGTTGCTCAAAGCCTTCATTTAACTACACATACAGCAATGCTGATCAGCATCGCTACAGCCAACCCATTGCTACTGTAAGTGTGTAAATTACCCCGCGAGTTTTCAAGACCAAAGTTGGTTTTGATAATCGTTTTTAATATTAGTATGACTTTGACTTAGTCAACACAGTTAGTCTAACACAGGCTTTACATAGTACACACAGTTCACACAAGTTTGTGGTTCCCGTCGATTTCACACAGTTTGTGGTTCCCGTCGATTTCACACAGTTTGTGGGAAGTATAAAGCTGATCGTAACATTACTTGAACGCCAAACCGTGTTCCAGCCAGTTCCTAACTTAGTTGGATATATAATCATAATATTAGAGCTTAGCATACATAATCAGCCTATTATGATTCCACTGTTAGGACACAGGACTCCTCTCGTTGAGTGAGAGTAGCACGTGATCCACACACGGGCTCAGTGCGGGTTGATAAATGTCACATGTCTTCGAATTTTTGGTTCTAGGGCATGCCGGTTTCCTCACGATGTTTTCCTTCACCATTTTGAAAGCTGTGGTGATGAAATAATTTACACAAAGTAAAGCGCCTGTCTGGGTTCGAAACTACGACCTACAACTCGTAAGTCGCGTCTGTTACCACTATGCCGACACTGCTGTCATATTAGAGCTTCATTCCCAGCAATAAGCGGTCGTCGAGTACTAGGCTTTGTCTAAACTGAAACTTTTTCTGCTTCGACACCATTTGAGAAAACTTAGGTATGCTGTAGTGCAAAGATAAGCCAACCAACAACGTTTGAAAGAGTGCCGACTGCCCAGGGTACCTTGAATGTGCTTGAATATGCCTATTGTCACTCATGAAAGCCATTTTAAGAGCGTATACGGCGTACGGCATTTCATACAAACTATTAAGCCCTTGTTTTTCGAAATGACTAAACCGATTTTAATGAAACTTCATACGCATAAGCAGGATACAAAGGTCTAAAAAGTTAGTTAAGAACATTTTCGAAATGTCTTATTTAAAAACAGGTAACTGGAAATCTCTGTTTCTATGGAAAATTTAAAATCGGCCTAATTTGGCTGTAACACTATTTTTCGAAAATGTTCTTAACTTACTTTTTAAATCTCAGTTTCCTGCTAATGCGTATGAAGTTTCATTAAAATTAGTTTAGTCATTTCGAAAAACAAGGGCTTGAAAGTTTGTATGAAATGCTGTACGTCGTATACGCTCTTAATGCACGCCAAACTAAAATTTTATACAAATTTCAACAATAAATAAGAACTACTATCGACTGTTTCTCATCAAAAAATTCTTCTTTTTAAGAAGAACTTCGAAATTTTAATTACAGTGGTTTCAGGTGTACCTGAAACCGCTGCAATTCAAATTTCGAAGTTGTGAATATTCCAAAATCTTTTTAGACGTGAAATATTTGAAATTGAGTTAAACTTAATTGAACATCGTACTTGTGAGGACCTTTGGGTAAGGGAGCTTTCGATTAGGACCTTTTGTGAATTAGTTATAGGTTAGATAATTATATGGATATAGAATTGTTTTTTTTCCATTAATTTACCACTATTTATTTTCTAGCCTCATACAAGAACTTGTACTCACGATCTTATCGGCCTCAATACAGAGACTAATCCTAATCCCTAACTATTGCTCACATTGTCAGCCTTTTTACCTTCAACCCTTAATTACGTCTGTCTAGACTAGACAATAGCAATATACCATGTAAGCACGCAAAAATGAGCTCCATTTTAATAGTTTCCATCCACATAAAATGTCAGAAAACATATTAAAAAAGCCGTATTGCTACGCGTTCTCAATTATATTACGTTTTTCTTACTCAAGGCTGTTACAAGATAATTTTACGAGACACACGAAGAAAAACAGCTCAAAAAATATAAATTAAAAAACATGAAACCGACCATAATATTTTAAGATGTATTTTTACGCGGTCTCTATTAAAAAAGTAGAAATTACACGCGAAGTGGAGCCTCTAAAGACAATAGCTAGCAGTAACAAGGATAGATAATTGTTTTCTTGATTAATTCAGGATGGGAAGTCCTCCGTTGTCTCTAGACGATAGCCCCGTTGGTGTGAAATGCGTAATTAAAGCAATCAATGTTGGTTTGTAATGTTTGGTGTAATAAAAAAGATTTACTGGTTGTAATGTTTGGTAGATATTTAAATTTTTGGTTGATCTTACTGTTGTTTTAGTGGTTTTATGAACTTTTCAATCTTCGGGCCCTAGTTGTTCTATCTTTGAAGGGGCGATTGCATAGATTAGATTGCGATTAGACATTTCTTTTTTTTTAGTTTTTTTTTTAGTTGACTGTTAGAAAATGCATCAGGCATTAAGTCCGTCTTTGTATAGTATTTTTTTTACTTGTGCATAAAGTTTTTATAAATAAATAATTTTGAACGTTTTTAATTACGGGAAATGGTTCGGTACGGGTTCTGGCTCTGCAAGTTTGAATAATACCTTTACAAGCCATTGGCATTGCCAGACATTTGTTATTCTACTGATATATCCAGGAATTTCTCAGTAGACGCCCGGAGTCTGGATTTGTGCCCGGTTGATGGCAATAGGCTCGGCCCCTATTACATTGAACTTAAAAATAACTGGTGAAACGTGGGTACACCTCTGCCTTACCCTTTGGGGATTATAGGCGTGATGTTATGATCTGTTATATCCCAATAAAATTTTCACTGGAAAAACTGGACATCCTGTTTTGTATGGGATTTTTGTATGAAGTATTACGTCTGTCGGGTCAGCTAGTTTTCAATAAAAATCTATGGTCTTCAAATCAATTGGCTTTTATAATGTTTTCAAGTTAGTGTTAATAGGTATTTCTTTCTTTTTTTAAAAAAACGTTGCCCCACACTAGGAATTTCTCCTATATCGTGGGCAAACATTTAAACTCACATACACAAGCCGCCAGACCCGGAACAACTACTTGTAGGTCATACAAATATTTGTTCCGTGCGGGAATCTAACCTGCGACTCCCAGCGCAGCAGTCAATCGCTTAATAACTGCGCCAACCGTGCCGTCAAACACAGCGGGTAGCAGGTGCAGGTATGGGAGGACAGTGTAGGCCCGTCAACAAGTACTTAACAAAATAGAAAATGGTTTACAAAGCTACAGTCTTAAGACTACAAAATTCTCACATTAACAAATAAAAAAAAATCTATATAAAATATTACTAAAATAATAAGAATAAAAACCTATATAAACCAAATTCAAAAAGTGGAACCCGCTTTACAGTTCTATTTTCAAATGAACAACATATTTATTTTATGCCAGCGCGATATTAAAGTGCATATTGCGTATTGTTTATTTTATTACGTCTAAGATTATCCGTAAACCCAAAAGTTTTCATATCAATAACTTCTTTCCACGAAATGCATCCAAATTTTGAATATATCAGAATTTTTCGATTCCATTTTTCTACTCTATTTTAATAAAGTTAAGTGCTGCCTCCATTTTTATAAGCTTGTGCATATTTATTGGAGCAGTATGTGTTTGATTTAATATTTACAAATACGGAATTTATTTTATTTAATATTTTTGAAAATTGTTTAAAGTGATCGTCAACAATACGTCCTTATAATATATACACCTTTTGCTTCGTTTACGTTCATACATCTGGTCATCACTCACATCTGGACATCACGCCGGTTGCGAGTACTACGCATCTGACCTTTCTGAAGAACATGACCAATAAGGTCACTATATGTCTAAGTTTCTATATCTTATCAATTAATGGGTCAGTGAAATAGAAAAGAACCCAAAGTTAAAAAACCTCTTGTAAAAATAAACCAATCCATAACGAAAAACTTTTCCGTCACTAACACAGAAATATTATGAAAATGGAAATAAGGAATTGGAAAG
Organism: Tiliacea citrago; assembly: GCA_963921375.1. Classification (NCBI taxonomy): domain Eukaryota; kingdom Metazoa; phylum Arthropoda; class Insecta; order Lepidoptera; family Noctuidae; genus Tiliacea; species Tiliacea citrago. The sequence continues at coordinate 19,504,084 of OY992797.1, read as the reverse complement.
TTATATAACATACTTCCAGCTTATATACTGTTATAATATATAAGAACGGTCTCTATTCAAATGTCGGGAAATACAAATTTTGGTGCTCATTATAGCCGACCAGTACATTTTCTATAGCCGGTAGGGTTGCGTCCTCTATGACGCGAAATAATAGACTATTGTGTTTACTTTACAACAGTGATATTGATTTGAAGAATTCTGTTTTCCGTAAAAGAAATACGGATGGATTTAAAAGATAAAATTGTAAATTGGTGAATGAAATAATAAAATGTTTGAATATTTAGTATTTTTTGGGCACTTGCATAGTTTTATTTGCAGTATCTTTCTAGATATCTTTTACGTATTAGGTACGTAAAATAAATATTTAATAAAGCCATTTTTCTCCAGTTAATTTAAGTCCCATGCAAAAGGGGACGAGCCTATTGCCATAAACCGGACACAAATCCAGACTCCGGTCTGCTTCTGAGAATTAAGTATATTACTCGTAGTAATAATGAAAATAGTACGCAATAGGTAAATAAAATTTTTCTACATGACACATTATTTCTTTGAAATATGCGATTGCAGCAAATATAAAATCACAACCCTGACGTTGTACAGGTACGAACATTTTAAAACAATCATATGATGGTGATTTGAACGAACCGATACAGACGATGTCTGGAAATGTACATCTTGATGTTTCATCATTAGTTCGCATTTTTGTAATATTATACAACATTATTTTTAGATTATTCGAAACCTGAATATAGTTTGTTCAGAATATGGAACTGAATCGATTTCAATAATTTTAACAATTATTATCAATGAGCGCAAGACGACCCTGGAGGCGCGGGGGCGCCTTTAGCATGTTTTTGGACGGCCAACCCGGTAACATAAGAACATTATAACTTTGTGATTCTTTATGTTACAGTTTTGAAATTTTGTACATAGATTCTTTACATAAAAATACTACACACGTGTTTCGCATATACTAAAACTAATATTGAATATATTTTTTACACTCTGAAAGGCGACTTACAAAGGTATAACTTACAAGGTCCTACTAAAAGGTCGTTTGCTTTAAGATTTGACCGATAGATCATAATGGTAAGAATATAAGGGTGAGAATAAAAATCTTAACACAAACGCGCTAGTTACGTTTACTCTCTTGCAAACTTACACTTGGGGTACAGATGTATCAACTCAAAGCTTTTGTTTAAATTAAACTATTTACAGGCACTTTTGAATCGGCAAGAAGTCGGTCAATTAGACATATGAAGCTGAGCGGAGTTGGTGTCGATGGCTATAAAAGTAGGGGAAGACCAAAGAAACGATGGATGGACTGTGTGAATGATGATATGGCTAGTAAGGGGGTGACTACCGAGATGACGACTAATAGAGAAGTATGGAAGAAAGGGAAACGTTGCGCCGACCCCAAATAAATTGGGATAAGAGCAGAAGAATGATGATGAGCTACACCGTGTATATAGCAACTGTCTACATAGAAAAAAATATTTTAATGCAATGTTTTACTAGATTGATCTTGGAGATTAAACCGTAGATGATAAGCGTACACCACAAAGAACCTTATTATATTAATGGAAGATGCGGCTAGCTTTCTTATCATCATAAAGAGGGCATTAATTTATTTGTACGACTACTTATTCACAGCACTTGTATGAGTTATTACTGTAATAAACTTACTGCCACCACCATATTTTCACGTTACGGGTCTCATCAAGAAAAAATATGATGACTCGTTAAATGTAAGTGGCAATATAAAGTTAAAACATTATAGTAGACTGGTTTAGTATTCATAGTATCCAGTAGGTAAGCAGGTACCTAGCGAGGCACTCAGTGAAATTGTATGCAAGGAGATCGTTCGGGAGCGTAGGCACTATCTTGCGATTTGTCGCACGCCTTAGTCTCTTATAAACTTCATTTGTTTTTTGCGTTTAAATATGGAATTTTATGCTCAATCAATCTTCCATTTAGACAATGAATATAAATTAAATGATGACGTTCATCATTCGTTTCATTCATTCGTTCATCATTCAGTCACGACCATGAAGGTATAGATAAAAGTGGAGGGAACACTCTAAATACCGAAGTGAAGACGACTGTGCGCCGACTCTCTCTATCTGAATACATACATAAGAACGAGACAGTGATATGTGTTTTCTTTATCTTATGTATGTATTCAGAAAGAGAGAGTCGGCCCACAGTTGTCTTCACTTAGGTATTTTTTTAGGGTCACGACTAATGAAAATATAGGCGCATTGACACTTTTGACAGGTGCCCGGACCTGACGATTCAGTGCTGACACCTAGTGAACGTCATTTCAGAAAACCCTCATTAGCAAATTACATAAACAACCAGCTTAGAAGTTAACGTCCTTCCCTCGGCAACAACTCACAAGAACGATGTCCACAATTGACTGCTTAGCACACACACAAAATTGTTTAAAAGCAGATACATCATCATCTGCCTAGCCTTGCCCCAACTATGTTGGGGTCGGCTTCCAGTCTAACCGGATGCAGCTTATTATTATTACCAGTATTTTACATGGAGCGACTGCCTATCTCACCTCCACAACCCAGTTGCCGGGTAATACGATATCCCTTGGTTAGACTGGTTGTCAGACTTTTGGGCTTCTGACGACCCGTAACAACTATCAAAGATCTACAAATGACAGCCGGGACCAACGGCTTAACGTGCTTTCCGAGGCACGGAGGAATCTTGGTATGAAAAGATGGTCACCCATCCACGGACCAACCGCGGAAAGCGTAGCTTAACCTGGTCGATCGACCCGTGCGGCAGTTATTATTTAGCCACAAGCTCCTCCTTAAAAGCAGATACATAAGCTTGGTTACTGTACAATTATGGATGTACACTGTGTAAATGATAAATGATGATAAATGATTTTAATTTAAAATATTTATTAGTGACTTGTGGACAGAATATTTATTCAGTTTTGTTACAGTTGTAATGACAATGTTGTCATTTGGTTTAAATATGTAGGTTTTTATTTATATTATTTAAGTAATATTTTATATAGATTCTTTTTTAATTTGTGAATGTGAGAACGTTGTAGGCTTAATAGACTGTAGCTTTGTAACCTATCTTCTATTTTGTTAAGTACTTGGTACTTGTTGACGGGCCTACACTGTCCTCCCATACCTATTAACACTGTAACTTGGAAACATTGTTAAAGCCCACTTTTTTTAAAAGAGTAACCGTGTAGTTTCTTGCCGGCTCTTCTCCATAGGAAACGACCAATTGGAACCGTGCACCTAGCTTCTGACGTTTCATAAGTGCCCATGTAGGTTTATGTGAAATATTTTTTTTTGATTTGATTTGATTTATTTCTGTAAGTAGGTTTGTACAAACACTTTTACACGTCAATCATATTTTTAAAACTACATGAGGTCGGCGTTTCCTATCTGACTACTCTGAGAAGAAAGGCCGAAACAAACTCTGCTACTACCTATAACCTATCCGTTGTACAGTGTACATCCATAATTACCCATTTCACTTATCTACCTTTTGACTATTCATTAACAAAAAGCGTACCCAAACTATCGTTCACAAAGAGCAGATCTAACCCTCTAGATAAGTCCCCATGTGGTCGCATAACCCTCCATACATCACCACAGAGGTTCATCTCAATAGATGCCGGGAGTAGACAATTAGATCCCTAATTTGTAAGCGGTACACTCCTCCCCGATGTCACAGAGCGAATGTTTATTTTGCAAACAAACAAGGACATTTGGGTAGCGAACTTGTGTGGAGATGTGTGCCCAGCGTGGTATTTATACGGAGGATGTATGCTGCGGTTAAATATTTGTTGATTTGGTCTGTAAAAGAGACGTTTTGAGTGTGTTTGTGGTTTAGTTTGAAATATCATATTATTTTAAAATATCTAGATGACGTCGATCATATTATTGCACGCAGTTGGTATTGGTGACCTTAGCGGGGTCCAAGTTCCTCGCAGCATGATTTCGCTTCGATCGCTTTGTTTTGCTCGGTGATTTTAGCTTCTTCCGATTTACACAACACAACTCAGTCACTCATACACACAACGATACTTTATAACAAATATTTGCGCCACTTCCTTGCTTTATCATAGAGTATTCAAATCTATTTTCTTTTTTTAAACATTGTCAGCCGAACGAATGCCACAGATAACTGTATACTAGTCTGACGAATGCGACGCAGTGCGGCTTCGTTCCTTCGCTTGTCGTTCACCATAGACAATAGAGTCTATGGCATGGACAAGTGATGTTTCGAGTGTCGGTTATGAGTCATTCGTAACATTTATTGTGCATAATTACGCTTTTTATTTATTTTTGTTTTTTATTACCCTAGTGGGATCTTTATGTGTCCATAGGTGAGTCCGCGGCATCACATTACCAGCAGAGATAGGAGCCTTTTTAGCGTCGCACAAGTCTTGATTGGTTTTTTTATATTGTTAGTTTACATACTATTTTTTTATTTCTTGTGCGTGTCCCAAATAAAATGTTTTTCATAATCTTTCTTCACTTTATCAAGTTGTAAGTTAGTTTTGCAGTCTCAAAGAGGAAGACTGCAAAACTAAAATTACAACTTGATAAAGTGAAAACCCTGTAGAACACCCCTAAAAACGTGTAATTTGGCTCATCTCGCTTCCTTTACAAGTTACCTATAGCGGTTTTTTTGAGGTTAGGTCGGCATTGCCAATAAATGGATTTAGAATACATTGTCATCGAGATGTGAGCTACCCTAAAAGTTTCAGCCGAATAGCTAATCGGGAAGAGCTCGAAATTTGAGTTGCAAGATTCCACCAGGAACGAAAGACAGACAGACAAACAAGAAAATGACTTAATAAAAACTTGGTAAAATAAACTCATTCAGGTAGAAAAACTAAAATGTTATCCCTACTTAATATTCCCCCTCACACCTACTGAACTTTTTCATCTTTCAAAACAGATCTAGGTTTCTAGTCTATAGACAGAAATCGGATACCTCTGAACAAAAGCGGCATTGCGTGGAAACAATATTCATAAGTTTGTACGTGATATGAAATTAATATGAAGTAACAGCTGTACTGCCTCTAATATTATGTAGTAAGACAATATACTACATAGTTATTTACGATATAAAGCAAATTGAAACATGAAAAACACATACATAAACTCACGCCTTCTTCCCATGAGGGTAGGCAGAAACTATAGAACGCCACCTGCTATGCTCCTTACAAACTCCAAACACAAAAAACTAACATGAAAAAAGTTCATAAAAGACGGTATAAGATGTATTAGACTCTTTGATTTCCATCAAAATCGGTTGACGGACTGCAAAAAACGTTTATTTAAATGACTTATCTTATTTCAAATGGAGTATAGGTTACTTTATTTCGCTATGGCGACCAGCCCTTGCTTCACTCAGTTTTGACAACCTGGCGAAATAATGATTTTTATTAATGTTTGTTTGAATGCTGCATGGATGTTGTTGTTGTGTTGTTGGTTGAATGATGGTGAAAACCGCATCAAAATCCATTGTGTAATTAAGAAGATCCAAGCGATCAGACATACTGACACGAAAAGCGACTTTGTTTTATAATATGTATAGATTTACATCTATTATCCTAATTACTAATTTATCTTTTGTTTATCTAATACGTGGTAAGACCTATAATTCCGGTGTTTTGAAGAAGATTTGTCTAAATGTGCCTGACAATAGGGAATATGCACGTAATTCGAAACGTATCCATTATTTTAATATACATTGTGTAGGAGTCAAGAAACAAATTCCAATATATTTTACATTTTTTAATGTGTTACTTATTTTACAATTAATTAATTTATGTTGCGTTTTTTTGGTGGAACGGAACGCAAACTCAAAACGCATCCTCTTTGAAAATGCCGGAAGTGACGAAACAAAACATGTGAATAAAATCTATTCTTTGCTAAATGCTTGAAATCTCACTAAGGTAAATATGTAAGTGCGATTTCTACGTGATTAAAGCATAAACAATAATTTAATATATAAGATCTGGGGCTAAAAAACAGATGTAAACAAAGCAGTTTCGTGAACAATGACGTCACATCATGACCGCGACAGAAACGGACGTTTGAACTGTAGTAGAAAATTGTTGGAGTTTCATAATTTTTTTGAGCATCAATCAGTAGTTCAATACTTTCTTAGATTTATATTACTGTGTATTATTGATTTAGTGGAAAAAAAAAACATGCATATTCCCTATTACGTATGGCGGGGCAGGAACCACGGTTACTAGCAGTGCGACACGCACGAACCAACTTGCTCAGCAAAGCGCCACTTACGTGCGTGCACGCACTGAATGACATGGCTGACAGGATCGATTTATTTTCCTGCTCTCTGAATGAATTGAATGAATTCACAAAAATAATATTATTTTGTGTGTGTTGTGAGTAAATAATATGTTATGTTATTTATGATATTTTAATTAAGGACTACGCTACCGCATTTGGAATTTCCTGTAATGATAACAGTGTTTGTGATAAATAAATAAATAAATGTTTAAATTATTATGAATTCATTTCTTAACTAGTTTTTATTAGAAACAAATGAGGATGCATATCCGGTAGGCTCTAATAATCCTTACATGGGATATGTAAGGATTATTCAAGAAAGGCACGTCTTCCCTACAATTACCGTTCGCTATGTGTGTCTACTCTTTAATATACATTGGTCTCTGTATTCATGAGGCTTCAGGGGCTAGGGTGAATCTTTGGGTTCATTCGAGCAATCGAGTCTGGTCAAACCACGCTGGGGTCGGTGCATTTCATTAACTAATTCATTCATTCACTTCCGTTGGTCCCGGCTGTCATTTGTAGATCTTTAACAGTTGTTACGGGTCGCCAGAAGCCCAAAAGTCTGACAACCAGTCTAACCAAGGGATGTCGTATTACCCAGTAACTGGGTTGTGGAGGTCAGATAGGCAGTCGCTCCATGTAAAATACTAGTTTTCAGCTGCATCCGGTTAGACTGGAAGCCGACCCTAACATAGTTGGGAAAAGGCTAGGTTTCTGCAGACACTATAAAGTGTTATTGGATTTTACATCTGCAGTTATGTTTTAAGTTCCATATAATGTTTAAATACCATGTAATAGGGGGCGAGGGGCCATCAACCGGCACAAATCCCGACTCCGGACCGCTCCTGAGTAATTCCAGATGGAAATACTCAATAACACTGCCCGACCTGGGCATCGAACCCAGGACCTCTTGCTCAGCAGTAGTGCTTGGGACCACTAGTCCAACGAGGTAGTTGTACTTCTTTAATTCTTTTGTATTATTGTCAAGAAGCTCCCAGGAGTAACTGTACTTTCGACGCATCCTTGGCGTTCAGCCCCGCCACTGCTGATTACAGTTTCTCATCAAGTTATTAGGTCCAATACCTATTGTAATAAGGTTCATTTTATCCGAGCCTTTTCCCAGGTGCGTAGCAATATTTTACACGAAACAATTTCCTTTTACCGTCATTGTGCAACGTTACACTGCTGCCCGGCCACATCGACGACTTTGCGACATTTACAAAACAAATGAAAGTCGAGCTTTAGAGCTAAATTTTCACAAAATTGTCGTGCATCCAGTTTGAATAATACAATCATTCTGCACTTATAATCAATCACACTAATATTATAAAGGCGAAAGTTTGTGAGTGTGTGTATGTTTGTTACCTACTTCTTTACGCTCTAACGGCTGGACCAATTTTGATAAAACTTTTTATGAAGGTAGCTGACACCCTGGAATAAGACAGGCTACTTTTTATCCGATATTCCCACGGGATCGTGACTTACGCGGGTGAAACCGCGTGGTGCAGCTAGTTACTGGTAAAATAGGTACGGTCAACGAGCGAAAATATTAGCAAGTTTCGAGCAAATTCCTTTTCTAAATACATAGCGCATGTCACCAATTCGAAATGTCATCATTTTAATTAAAAGTGGAAAAGAGTAATGTGCAAATAAAAATCAACTACCAACGACTTTTTAATTCTGTGCAGGTGCTTTAAATTTTCATTCCTTGACAATAAATACAAAATAAGTTTAAACTATCCACAAAGGAACATGATCTTTCTCTATTACGACCTTTTTGGATCACTCTATTATTGTCTACGGTTATTTCGAATTTCGAAACCCATTCTGGCACCCTCTTTAATTGGTCGTATATAGCGTCCCCCCCTTCTCTCTGTGAGCAATGCTTTCGACGATTGCAGAGGTGTTGATAGCCCCTAAGCTGAGAAATATTTCAGTAGTCCTTAAGTAGTTTCTAGTAGTTTAATCGTCGGGGAGTTTTACTTTCGTGATAAACCGAAAAGAAAACTATTTTGTGTAACCTTTATTTTTACCAGCCTGTCTGTTTTCGTGCTGAGATAGCAGGACTGATCACAATGATCACCTAGCTGTGGAGATTTTAGAATTTTATAAGTTATGGTTGGCAGTTTCCTTCCGATGGTTTTCGTCGCGTCCTTCAAAGTCCGGTCCGTTCGAGCCATCACGATATTAACCTTGGAGACGTACCAAATTCTATTATTAGTAAAAAAATACGACCATTAAAACGTTACTGTATGTTGTTAAAAAATAAAAACCCTAAACATCGAATATTCAAGCACCACTTGCTGACCGTTTACACCACGTTCGATTTTTAAATTACTCCAAAACTAAAAAGTAGAATTCTGGAACAAGTGAGACCGTTTCGCTTTCCATACCGTTGTACTGAGCATACACTATCCCTAACGCATTTTCCGACTCATTTTATTGTTCCCTATCCACGTCGGGTTTTTAAGGAGCTTTGTTACTTTCCACCGTACCAAATGGGCAACGGTTGTTTAATAATCTGTAACAATCGCAGATTAGTGGTACGTGACTCGAATGCATAATACCAGGCCTTTGTTGGAACTGTTCAGTTGTGTAGTTAAGGTTTGTGTTATCGTTATTTTTGTGTTATACGTATGATTTTAAAGTCCTGGTTAAGTCACGCACACATTGGGGACTATTGTTAAGTTTTTAGTTCAACCATGTAAACACTAATATATTTTTCACTTCCATTTTGCTATAATGCAAATCGAGTTTGTAAAAAGTTCCACATACTTCATAGAGCTTCTTTCTATCCGCTCAGAACTCTGTGACAATTTCTTTCTAAATCCTTTGTGTCATGTTAATCCCTACAGATGTTTGAAAGTAGCGTGATATTAAAGAAACAGAACAGTTAATAATGTTTCCAATAATAATTTCAATCTAAACCTTATCTACTGCACTATCCATTCACTTGAAAATATAAAAAAACAAAAAAAAAAAACACCAGAGAATTAATTAATCGCGTGTTCCAACTGATCGCAACGGTCGAGCGTGCTCTCCTTAATAACGTTTGATGATTATACAATATGGCGTATCCAGTGTAATTTAGTTCTACAGCTCTGTACAATTGGGCTGTATATTTTTATGTTACATACAGATTACTATCAGTTTTACAGTTACGGTCTGTATAAATAGGCAATTCTGATTATCTTTTATCGGTCCCTCTCAATGCTTTGTAAAGTTGTTGTGTAAATATTTTAATGCTGCAAACGGAATATTAAACTTTTGAATTAAATTAAACGGTGTATTTGTGTACGTGCTGGATGGTTGATATTTTGTTGTGTTTTGACATATTGCCTACGCTATTTTGTATTAGCTATATTCTTTTTATTTATTTATTGTTTATAAGCTTACCAACTAAACATATATACAGCATTTTAACCCACAGTCTTTGTCATAATTATATATCTCGCATGTTTCTAAATTATAGGCACGGCACTATTAATTAGCGTACTTTTACATTATACTTACAAAAGAAAATAACATTCTCATTTAATTGCATAAAAGAAAAATAATCGTGCAGATATCCCAAATTATCACAGCATTTCTGTCCTCTAACCCAAGAATATCTATCAAACTATCGACGATGTCATCGTATACATTTAAAAATAGTTTAATAGCCACTTGTACATTTCAATAATTAATGAAATAATTATGCATTAATAATAATATTTAAAACAACTTCGTTTAAGACCAATAAACGCTTTTAACGTCAAAGCTATCACCGTATCAATTAAATTAATTATCTCTATAAACTGTCGTTGGTCGAATATGACCTTGAATATTCCTGACCACCACTGAAGGTCGCTTAATTTCCAAGGTCACTTTTCTGTCTCCTACAAATTGTTTAGGACAATCAGCAGCTGGCAAAACCAAACAATACTCTCTAAGTTTCAGTTTAATTCCCAAATCAACATACAGATTGGTTTACTTAGCACAGAATTAAGTCTGAAATACTATTACTTAGGATTCAATCTGTTTTGAAACGACTAACTGAGTTGATTAAAATTCTATTCTGGACTATAATTGTATCCTTGCTTATATTTTCATAATGACTTGATTAGAAATAAATTGATTATTTTGGAATACGAAAATGGTTTAGTTAGGTACAAAAATTGACCATTATTGATGATTTCTCATATAAATAGATTGATGCACATTGCAATGCAAAAAAAAACCTCCTTACCAACACTGACGCCATTTTACTTGACAATATTGGCGCGAAAGTTAAAATATAATTCAGTTAATTAATAACTAAGTTTGCACAACTAGTTTTGTAATGTAAACCCGGCAAAGACAGTTAGATGCAAACCCTATCCACGCTTCTAAATGTAAAATTTAGAAGCGTGGATAGGGTTTGCATCTCAATGATATTTTAACAACTGACTTTTAAAAAAAACTCCGCCGTATGCAAAACTAATTGTGCAAACTTAGTTATTCATTAACTGAATTATATTTTAACTTTCGCGCCAATATTGTCAAGTAAAATGGCGTCAGTGTTGGTATTTACTCGCTTTGAATGTGCAAAAATGAATCGATTCTTACTTTCAGATAATGGCAACACTGTCACTCAATGTTTAATATAAAACCAACAACTGCTCTTAGTTAGTTTCTTTTAACCAGATGCTGCAAGTCCCCTCTTGCTCAGTAACCAGTAGCGCCCTAAGCCAAGGTTCGAGTCCCAGTAGGGGACGCCCTTAGGCCTGCTACTTAAAATTCGATAATAACCCGGCGATAGGCCCTTCAGGCCCCGCTAATGACCGGTGAAGCAGCAAAGGCACTCCGGAGCCAACTGCAAAAACGCCCGTATCAAAAAAACAAAAAAAATAGTTAGTTCCTTTTTATATTGGCTGCGATAGAAGAAAGACATAATTCCGTCCCTGTAAAACGTCAAATATAATATAATGAATGTTATTTAAATTCAAAGTACTGCTTTTTAATTCACGCCCTTTACTATGTAAAAAAAATTCCTACAGTCTGCCCTAATGCCATCCATATCGATCGTCCGAACTTTAAATGGGACAATTACACTAGACGTACAAAATAACGGCACACTGGTAAATATCCAAACTATTAAATATTGATAACAGTACTGTGATTACACTACATTTTAAATGATTGTTAGTAAGTACCTAATTAATTCTGAATGTATGAAGTGGTATCAAAGTAAGTACCTAGGCTGAAAGAGAACCTGAAATACATTTCTGTATTTTTTTATAATTCCAATTTTATTTTCCTTGTGGGTGTACAGTATATTGTAGGTTTGCTTCACGTCGACTTTCAAAAGATTAGACATGCGTAGGCTGTATGGGTTCAAGACCTTTGCTTGCTTAAATTGGTGAATAATTTAACAATACAAGACAAGGTAGATTTGTTTGGATCATGTTTTAGTGGCAGTATAAAATTACCTTTTTTTGTTTGATTTATTATTAAATCTAAATAAAAAAGTAGAAAAACGCAGTATTCACACCAGTAGCGAAGCTATAATTTTTATTAGAGGTAAGCCGAAAAGAAGGTTGTTCAGTTCTCAAAACTCTAGATTACATCAAAATTAATTTACTCAAACATTTTATTCATTTATTTACTTTTCTAAATTTAACGCCAGCTATGGTCGGAATTCTTTGTTTAGTAGCCATTTTTGTAATGTTTTTAATCATAAATTATGTTTTCAACTGGTATTAAATATTTATAATGTGATGTGAATTGTGTTTGATACACGCAAATGTAAGAAGACTGATTGTTCCGAAGGGAAGCCGAAAGGAATCGGGTTGTATGGAGGCTGCGCCCCTGATTCACACAGTAGTTACAGAGATCAGAGAAGGTGGCCCGTATTAGTAAAAATAATCGTTTCTTTGTGTGAATGCAACGCCTGCATACAAATAATAAATTAATTAAATGATTTTTTGCCCACGTAACTTCGCACCTTTTCAATATTATTCGGCTTCATTTCTTATTACCATAACAGCGGTTGATGGTCCCTGATACGCAGAAATTGGCTTTTTTTGGAATTGGGATTCCCTTTCCAAACGCTTCGAAATCGGCAAAAAAAAGCAAGTTCCGCGAACCAAAAATTGCGATTACAAAAATGGGGTTGTCATGGTAATTTTTTACTCGAATTCTCTCCTGTGATCAATTAAATTAACATATGTTTTACTGTCTCAGCTTTTTGATGCTTTGATTTTTTTTCGGATATCCCAGTCCTTTACTGTCGTAATAAAATCGAACGGCCGGTCAATACGTCAACTAGTGTGGTGCTGTTGGGAAATCGCGGATATCATCGCCATCTTGCTTTGTTTTGTTTCGGATACTTTTGTTGTCTAAAGTTCTGTATAGGGACGTTTGACCTGACGTTTTGTTACTAGGTGCCAATTTACCTTCATTTAGTTTAAATATCCGAAGAAATGTAGGGAAAAGTTACCTTTGTTTGTTTGTTGTGAATATTGTTATACTTATTTTTTACTTAGAATAAGAATTGATAATCAATTTTACACTACGTGTTTTATAACTCAAGTTTTTTTTGTGAATAATTTAAACCTATTAACACTTTTTAATCGTCAAACGTTTATATAGACATCCATTAAAATGCTCTCATATATTTTTTACTTACTTTTTCACTCATGAAAAAAAAACAGTTTCGGATAAACATTTAATTGTACATATAAAACCCTACCCATATTATTAAGCTGTAACCACACGTCTCAATAACTCCACAGTCCGCACTCAAAAAAATAATCACCAAAACCAAAAGGGGTTAATAGCAAAAAAAGACCCCAATCCGAAGTCCAATAACGTTTTTAATGAAACAATTCCACCATTACGATACATTTCAAGTCTATACGTACTTTTTTCCTCGTAGTGGCCACGGCCGTTACGACGGGCCATAAACGGAATGGTAGCCAGAATGGCCGACGAAGTTACTCCGCGGACTTTCGATGTTACAACACTGGTTTTTGCTTTTGTGAGATTTTATGTGTAATTTTAATGTGACTTTTAGTAGATTATATCTGCTATATTTAAGCAGAAATTTCAGAATTATTTTCAAAACAAATAGCGTAGAGTCATCTCAATTAATTACCTCCTTTCGAGGTGTAGGCTTTTGAGTTTGTATGTATATATATATATATGTTACGGCTAATACCCGAAGTGCGGCTACACCTAGTTTTAGCCGGTTAGAATTATAGGTCCAGACAATCCCTGTTGGATAAAACCAATTTAACAACAATAGAGGGGATCTGGCGCTCGGCGGCCGCTACCGCGGCACGCTCGCTTCGCTCGCTCGCCTTCGCTACTGTTCGCTACTGGTTACTGTTCTAACCTAACCTAACCCAAATGATTTTACCCGAAAACAATCGGCTCGTACTAGGTTTAACCAAGAGTAAGTGGCTACACCTAGTTCTAACCGGCTAAAACTAGGTGTAGCCGCACTTCGGGTATTAGCCGTAACATATACAATAATGTAGGTATATATTATAATAATAATTATTTAATTTTTTGTGGGTGTACTAGTGATGTTGCACTGTTTTATTTTATTACCTACACTAATGCAAGTTCACGAACACTTAATGGTTAATAATCCACCACTATTACACATTAATATTCGGCTAAACACAAATTTTAGAAAATAAAATAAAACTGCTACCTAACATGATGCTTCACTTTCCCGCCAAGAAGTCCATCGCAGTATGGTGTTAAAATGCATAGAGAACGCTGCTGCCCATTCTCTAGTAAGTCCCTTAGTCGCCTTTTACGACACCTACGGGAAGAAATAGGATGGTGCTATTCTTTACGTCCGGCATCACACGGAACCTGATGTTGATCTAAATAGTGTAAAATTAAAGATTTGTGTACTTATTACCGCAGTGCTTCTTAACTGCGCGGTTCTCACCTGATGGTTGTGAGGTTCTGATGCGGTTTTCACCATCAGCCTTACATACTCCTTACCTAAACGGTGTCAGGTATAATTCATTTATCTATACAACTTTTCAAATAAATAAAATTGTTTGTTTGTAATGTAAAAATAACAGCTTTTTAAAGAATGCATATCGTCCGGGACGGTTACCTCCTAACTGGCATTTTTGCGCAAAACTGTATTTTAATTTCATCTTTTGGCACAGGTCAGAATCAATTGAATGCATCACCGGCAACTAACCTAGCTAACAATGCATTAACCAACATCCAACTACTTTTCGTTTTACCAAAATTGTCCATGAAAAATTAATAATTTAGTTTTATGTTCCTCCTGTAAAATTTGTTTGTGGGTAGATAGAATAGTACATTACTGCAGCGACCCGCAAAAGAGGCATTGATGGACGAATGTGTAAATGTGGGCCGAGGCACACATACGTGAGTCCATCAATGCCTGGTTGCAGCCAAGGCTTGCATAGTGCTTTTCTCAAATAATACGCGGAAATTCAAACTAAGTAAATTATTTATAAGTTCCAGATTCAATGACGAACAAAGATCTTTTGTTCACGCGCCAATGTGTTCATTTGTTTTTTTTTTCGAAATTTAAATAAACCTTTGATAAGTTACCTTCTTGGTTGCCATGAGTAAAAGATCGTTCCATTTTTAAATTACACGATAGATATGAGTTTACTATGTAATGTTTGGCCGCTAAACCACGACAGATATGGATTTTCATACAACTTTTTGCGGCCGCTGCTCGCATGTATTCGGCCAGTACAGCAATTTCGATTTGTCTCGAAGAAGGTTGTCAAAATAATGCTCAAATTTCCAAGCATGTTTAAGAACAATAGATAAGGTACACACTTTTTTTTATGTTTGTTTTTTTGTCAGCTTTCAGTGTGTCTGTGTGACCGCGTTGTTCTTCTAAACTTCACAACGTAGTTTGATGCGGTTTTTACCATCATTTAGAGAATTTATTTAGAAAACCTTTTTCCGTACTATATTTATTTAGTAAAACATTAATATTAAACCTACATTAAAGAAATCTTAATCTTTTGTCAAGTCGTGAAAATCGCGCGAAGCGATAAGCAAGGACGGGTCGAGGTACCTATAAGAATACAACAACAAAAAAAAAAACAAAAGAAAAGCGTAAAAGAACGGTATCTAAAGAAAAGTAAAAGTTTGCATTTGACAGCTTATCAAACAAGGTTGTTTAACTTCAACACTACCCCTATTACCCCACATACCTAAAGGCGTAGGCGCACGAACGAACAAAACATGGTGAACACTAACATCGAACACGTAACATTGTGTTCGCAGTCAACCACCTTGCTCTTTTTAGTAGCCATGGATTCGCCGTCGGAACACTATATAATACGCTATATTATTCGCTTGCCGCGGTTGGTCCGTGGATGGGTGACCATCTGTTCATACCAAGTTTCCTCCGTGCCTCGGAAAGCACGTTAAGCCGTTGGTCCCGGCTGTCATTTGGAGATCTTTGACAGTTGTTACGGGTCGTCAGAAGTCCAAAAGTCTGACAACCAGTCTTACCAAGGGATATCGTGTTACCCAGTAACTGGGTTGTGGAGATCAGATAGGCAGTCGCTCCATGTAAAATACTGGTATTTAGCTGCATCCGTTTAGACTGGAAGCCGACCCCAACATAGTTGGGAAAAGGCTAGGCAGATATGTCTGGATTCGCCGTTGGAAGTGCTACAATTTTTGGATAGGTTCCCATCGAGTTCGGTAAGAACAATGTTGCACAAATTTCTCCGAACACCGTCCACACAGAAAAACTAAATTGGGTCGCCACGAACATTTTTGACGAACATAGTGTTATATGTTGGTTAGTGGTACGCACAAGCGAACTAAGTGTTCGATGTTCGTGATCACCATGTTCTTGTTCGTTCGTGCGTACACGCCTTAATAAACTCAACATCATCTTTAAACAGTGTATTTAGTGCATCTAATTACCTGGCCAGTTAATTTGAGTACCACCACTAACATTGATTACCTATGTACTGCGTATTACCTCACTATGTCATATTGAAGTGATTGCAGTGCTTCACAAGACACATATTAACCTATGCTCTTGAACATGCCAATTATGGGATGGAATTAGCATATTATGGATTAAAGGCTCGTGCAAACTGTCGCGATATCGCGGGTGCGACACGCTTCGCGCTGCCGATCGCGCCCGCGATATGGCGACAGTCTGCACGAGCCTTACTTGGTGGTTTAACTTGGTGTAATAAAGAGAAAGCAAAAGTGAAAAAAAAATTATATGATATAATAATAATATGATATAATTATATACAATTGAAATATGTTCTCTCCTATTTAATATGGATACAATAGTCTTAAACAAATACTTTGAAATTTCTGCTACGCGTAGCAATACATGATGCAGTTGCCCGTCAGATCTATGTACGTTTCTGTTTTATTTTTATTTCATGAAATTAGATATTATGTAGATTGTAGTTTATCCGAATTTCGACAGACGACTTCAAAAATTAAGAAGGTATGATACTGTCTGATGTTCAAATCAGTCTAATTCCATGTCTATTCCTGGAACCTTAAAATGTCTTAAGTCCCCCAATTTCAAATAATTTGTTATTTTTCATTCGTTATTTTAAAACAATCGAATTTGGAAGTTACCTTAAGAGGCGATGGATGGATAGTTCATACAAACGTTATACCAAAATAATTTGTAAATCATACATATTCTTTATTCCGATTGGAATACAGAATATCTAGGTTCCCAAATATATACTTTGAATGGACACTGATTTAAACAAGAGTTATGAGAAAAATAAGTTTTCTATAGAAATTTTGAAATTCCTCACATCTCGTCTTTATATCATTGTCCTTTCAAAATATATATTTGCGAAAATAGATATTCTGTAATCCAATCTAAATAAATACACACTACCTTAAGAATATGTTTGATTTACAAATTATTTACGTATGAACTACGCATGCGCCGAAACTCAGGCACCTACGTCTCACACGTATCCCCGTTAATTTCAACAACTTGTACAATAAAAACTACATGAAAATCACACGTCGCTTACAAAATATATTCACGAACGATAATTTCCGATCGTTACCGAGTGTTGCCGAACGTTTCCGAAACTCCCCAAGTTTCAGTGGCAATAATTCTTGATATTCCATACGCATTAATTCACTCGCAGTCAACGACTGTAGGGCGGTATTTTATTTCAATCAATTCATTTTAATACCTACCTCTGCCGTCAAGTTTTATGCCTTTTGCGTTGGTTATGTAGTTAGCGGAGCGAGATGACCGTAAGTGGATTACGAGCCTGTCCGAAAAGGATATCGTGGCCCTGGCACACAGGCATCTGAAGGAACACGGGTGGGTTTTAGTCAGTAAAAGTCTGACACTCCCTCCCGCTCCACCCAGAGCGGGAGAAGTTATTTGATAATTTCCCACCCAAAAAAAAAAGCGGAGCGGTGTGACCGTAGGCTTACATTAATTTTTACCAATCATTTTTGTTTTTCTTCTATTTTCCTCTATTTGCTTTATAGAATATAATAGAATAGAATACTCTTTATTATGTACACCATAAAAATTACAGATATAAATGTTGAAATTTTACATAGGGTGACACAATGGGCGGGCGGTATTATCGCTAACGCCAGTAGCACACCGCCGCGAAACCATCACAGCGAAACCGCAGTAGTTCAATTCACGTTGGTAGCACATCTCCGCCGCGAAACCATAGCAGCGAAACCGCAGTGGTTAAATTGTACTGGTTTGCGTGATGTTTCGCTACTCGCATCCGACTCGAGTAGCGGAACATGACGCGATCCAGTACAATTTAACTACTGCGGTTTCGCTGTGATGGTTTCGCGGCGGAGGTGTGCTACTGGCGTCAACTGGCTCGCGTCATGTTTCGCTACTCGAATCAGATGCGACTAGCGGAACATGACGCGAACCAGTTGAATTGGACTACCGCGGTTTCGCTGCTATGGTTTCGCGGCGGAGATGTACTACCGGCGTGAAAGCGATCTTTTACAGATAACCTTTGGATGTATGTTTGTTTGGACCTTTGGATACTTTAAATTAGTTGCCTCATTTAGAGGAAACTAAAGAATAATCCGACACTTGCCTTTTTAAACTCAACTTGTCGTAGTTACAAGCATTTTAAATGCAATTCAATCCAGGCTACTCTATCTTGTTCAGATTGTTCTCCTACATTTTGTCACTTCCTTTAATTTTAATATTATTTTATTATATCTCTGTGATTGAATGTGTTATAGATATGTATAGAGGTCAAACACATTTAATTTCTGCCGTGTCGCCTACAACAGGAGAAGAGCGCTGATGTCTGAAATACAGATATTTTAAATCTAGTTCAGGCATAGATGTTTAATATCCTGATCATAGAATAAAGTGTATTATAGTGTATCACCGTGTTATTTAAATGTCTGTATATTTTTGAACAAATAAATTATTCTTATTCTTATCTATTTAGCCCATATTGTCCCACTGCTGGGCCTCCCTTTTTATTTTCTACACACGTCTGTAGGAGTACAGAGTCAAGTTCGTCGCTCCATCTTCGTCGTGGTCTGCTACGATGTCGTCTACAATTTAATGAGTCCCAAACAGTGGTTCTCTTAGGCCATAGCTCGTTCCAATCCCACGTACACCATGTATCCGTCACATAATTAATTTATCTGTCATTGCTTTATTGCTAATTGTGGTTTAATCATTTTATTCTAGGTCTTCACATATAATTATATAATTAACTAGCTAACCCGGCGAACTTCGTACCGCTTTATACCGACAGCAGCGCCACCTACCGGGTCCAATTGTATTTTCAAACCATCCAGGAACCCATTGAAATATAGATAAAAAATTTCAACCAAATCGGTCCAGCCGTTTAGGAGGAGTTAGGTGACAAACACACGTACAGAAGAATTATATATATTAAGATGTACCAATATTGTAAAACATTTTAAAAGAGTAACGGTGGAGTTTTTTGCCCTTTCGTCTCCATGCGAAACTACCTTTTGGAAGTGGCGACCAGAATCTTTTTTTTTTTTTTTTTTAATTTTAAACTTTCAAAAGTGACTTCTATTTAAAATAAATAGTTTGACTTTGACTTAAAATCTACACAAATTCGTTCAAAAAATGTAAGGTGCAATTCGCTTAGGCACCACAAACTATGCAATACCAATATCACACAAATGGCTCACATCACATAGCAAGACATAAACACATGCGTGTATCTGAATTCCGAAACACGTGCTTCTCCCGCATTACGTACACTGTTTACACTACCCGCAAATTGCAAGTAGCTGTACGATATCAATGTAATTATGTAAGAGTAAGTACCTACTAGTCTGGCACTTCGTGAGAATGAGGTTGGACTATTTTAAAGCTCTATAAAACTTCGAATATTCTTTTGTCGATAATTGTTATAAACATGGCTTCTATACAGTAGGAACTTTGTTTTGGGCGCTGTATGATAAACCTCGCATTAGGCTGTATGATTATCCAATTGACGGGGTCCGAAAGGGCCAATGCCTGCCAGGGTTACGAGCCTGTCCGAAAGGGATATCGTGGCCCTGGCACACAGGCATCTGAAGGAACACGGTGGGTTTTAGTCAGTAAAAGTCTGACACTCCCTCCCGCTCCACCCAGAGCGGGAGAAGTTATTTGATAATTTCCCACCCAAAAAAAAAAAAAAAAAAAAAAGGCTGTATGATTATGTATGCCTGATTATATGTACCTACGTCTAAAAGTAGCGTTATTTATTAATTAAAAGAAACAGATTGTTTGCCAAATTCACTTACAAATAAATTGTCCGTTTATATTATATATTAAATTATATATACTTATATTAAAGACTAGCTTTTGCCCGCGGCTTCACCCGCGTGGAGGTCGGAAGTTATTCCACGTGAACGTACTACCGGGATAAAAAATATCACATGTCCTAGCCCAGGTCATGGTCTACCCATGTAACAAATTTCATCGAAATCCGTGCAGGCGTTTTAGCGTGAAGGCGTAACTAACGAACAATCAAACTCACTGTCGCATTTATAATATTAGTTAGGATTAGGATTCGTACGAAAGGGCTGTACACGGCAAGTTTCAGAAGTGTGTCAGTCTGCTAAACAATACATTTATATGACTGTTCATACATTTACACACATAAAATATAACGTCTTTAAACTAGCCCCTCAATGCTGAATCAAAGATAATACAGCATAAATAGTTTCTATACGATTCTCTTGCAAGTTAACGAGACATATAAAAGAAACATAACCGATCTCAATGGCTTCTTTCATGTCGCCGACTGAGCTGCCGTTTGAGGAAAGCGGTAGGTATCGTGAGAAAGACTCACGATATCTACCACTTTACTCAAACGCTGGCTTGGATCGAGTTATTCATTTTGAACACGTACACGGTAGCTGCATTTAACATGCAGAAGTGGTAGAGGTGTTTCATTTGGTTCGTCAATAACAGTTTAATATCAATTGATTCAATTAATGAAAGCTATACATATCTACCAAGACCCCTCCGTGCCTCGGAAAGCACGTTAAGCCGTTGGTCCTGGCTGTCATTTGTGGATCTTTAACAGTCGTTACGGGTCGTCAGAAGCCCGAAAGTCTGACAACCAGCCTTACCAAGGGGTATCGTGTTACCCAGTAACTGCGTTGTGGAGGTCTTTGAAAAGGAACTCTTCGGGAGGAGTACCTACGCCTAGTTAAACTTATCTACCAGTGGCGAAGGGTAATTTTATTAGAAAGGTAAGCCAGAGCAAAAAAATCGTTTCTATACAAAATAAACTCGTCGTGATGTAGACTATATAAATGCAGACTATACAAAATGCAGACTTTTTGTAATGTTTTAATTTTATGGTGTATTAAATACCAACAATTATTTGACAATAATTTAATCATTTGTTATTTGACATTATTAAACACCAACCACCAACACTACCACTGACTGACCATGCCACTGACTGACTTTCTTGCCTTTGACTGTGCCATTTTTCAATAACGATAGAGTGATTGTGTTCCGTATTACCGAAGCGAAGTCGATAGGAATCGTGTTATAAGATGCTTTCGCCCCTGTTATCTACCGCCAAGCAGCGTTGTGGTTGGAAGGGGCATAAGTGCCAGTGTAATTATATGCACGTGAAACATTGCAGTTTAGTCTCGGCAACACACGATGATTTTAGTATTGCAGATGGCTATTGGCCGATTCCTATAACTTACGAACCGTTATTAAATATACAGATACTTAATGAAGACTCTTGTATCTTTACCAATCATAATAAAAATAAAAATAGATTTATTTGTACACTTTGAAACACATACATTGGTACTCAAGGAGTTAAGGGTGCCATCACAAAAAAAAAACGTTTTTCGTCAATTTCTTATCTAATTGTTACAAAGGTTGTAAATAATTGAAACATTAAGTCTGTGTTACTATAAAAGTACAGCTTTCGTGGTGATAAACCATTCGTGTCAGTCTCAGTACCTGTTAATAGTTTCATCACTTTTGCGCTCTCGGAAATATAGCTTATTTCGCCGTTCATTTACTTAATGAATATATTGTATAATCATAAAATATAATTTAGATTTTATAACACGGATAGCTGAAGCCCACTGTGTGATTTTTAAATTTCTTGGTATGGTTTGTTAAATAACAAGAAAAAAGAACACTACCGAGTGTTTTTTAAAAAAATATAGGTTTTTCAACAATATTTTCAGAGACCATTTGTAACATTTTGATAGTTTTTTTTGCTACTTTTTTGAGTTGAACATGTCTGCTTACATAAAATATTTTAATAACCAAATTTATGTTATTATATTGAAGAAAAATGTTCCTAAACTCAACACGATATAGTCAATTTTGTGTGAAGAGGCAACGGAAATTATTTTTTACAATATTATACACCAACATTTTCAAATAAAAAGTTGCTACCAATAAAGATGAGGGAGTAATCTATCTGTGGCAATTAGTAGTTATATTTGGTCTACTTAAATTTTGCCGCAAAATGTACCGAAAATCAATTTTTTGTCAGATTTTGTGATAGCGTCCTTAATAAATGTTGTACAATAGTCACATTAAAGGGCGAAATGATGCCTCCTAAACTAGGCCAAAAGCTTATGTTTTAGGACCCAAAAACAATGAAGCAATGACCTCTTAGCTTTGCATAGTAGACCTTCCCATATGGAAGTAGCTATCACAGGTAAAATTTGCTTACGAATTGTATTTATATGCCCAGTTTGGCAATAAAAAATGTTACCATTAGTAAGGATAACGATTCGTTTTAGTTTATAGGAACCGAGCATTAAAGCGGCCATGACCAGGGGGTCTACTCTCTAAGTCCGCCAACGAAGATACGGGCCCTTCCGAAAGAAGTTAAAATATGTTTTTTGTAACGGGTAAATACACATCGGGATTAGGGACAACTGTCAAATCGTGTTGTCATTCATTCTTTGTTGGGGCCCTGAACTAATCTTATGTCCGTAAGTGATACGGAGTAGAAAACTCACAAAGCTTCGGCCGAAACTACGGATTTCGTAATTAGAGAGTATACCCCCAGTGGAACTTCGTACTTTTCAAAAAAAATATTAAAAAAATCATCTCATTGAAAATTATTTCAATGATAGTTTATTTCGCAATGAGACCTCTCTCAATCCTTTTCATGTTAACCACACACACATATCTATAATCTTTATACGATGTACAGACGCCAGCAGGTCAAGCTACCCGAAACTGTCAAATTTTCCCAGTCAACCTTGAACCTTATGCTTTAACGATAAAGTTGAAAATGTTTTATAGAAATTTGACAGATTGTAGTAGCTTGGTGTGCTGAGCTGCACAGTGGTGGGAGCAGTGGTGGCCCAGTGGTTGACGACCTCGAGTTCGGTCTCTCGGACTTAGGTTCGAACCCAGACAGGCGCTTTACTTTGTGTAAATTATTTCATCACCACTGCTCTCAAAACGGTGAAGGAAAACATCGTGAGGAAACCGGCATGTCCTAGAACTAAGAACAATTCGAAGACATGTGATATCCACCAACCCGCAATGGGCCCGCGTGGTGGATTACGGCCCATTCCCTCTCACAGAAAGAGGAGGCCTGTGTCCCAGCAGTAGGAACATTATAGGCAGATTATGTATGTTTATATGGTGTGCTGACGTCTGTACCTCGTAATTGATATAGCGTGATGTTGGTTATTACTCGAACGTTTCATAAATATTACCCACCCGGTAAAATTTACGGCGGTAAAATCAGAGATTACCTTCAATTTACTTTGTCGGTTACTTTGTTAATTTTAAGGTTAATGTAAATTTAATCATCGCAGCGTTTTGGCGAATTCATTTTCGGTAAGGTACATAGATTCAGAGTAGGCTAGATACCGCATCTTCATTAGACAGTATGAAAACCGAGCGTGTCATCTTTTTTACACCTACGATGACGTCACGAAAATATGAATATCGCGGATCCACCTTAACAACACAATATTTTAAAACTTACCTCGTTAATCTAGTGTTTGCATGGGCTACTGCTGAGCATGAGGTCTTTGGTTCGATTCCCGGGTCGGGTAAACTGTTATTGGGTTTTTCCATCTGGATTTGTCAGTGCCTTTTTTTTGGGTGGGAAATCATCAAATAACTTGGCCTCCGCGCGGGCGTGTCAGACTTTTACTGACTAAAACCCACCCGTGTTCCTTCCGTTGCCTGTGTGCCAGGGCCACGATATCCCTTTCGGACAAACTCGCAACCCCGGCAGGCATTGGTTCTAACGGACCCCGTCAGTTTGTGCTGACATCTCTTTGAGGCGCGCGTGGAACACAATGCGCCGTCGACCCGGGCCTGGTCCTTATCGGACGGCGAGCTACCCATCGCTCACCGTGCGCAGGCCCGCGCCTACGGTGGCCGGAAATCGGCTTGCGACTCCCGACGCCCGGGGCGTCTCCTGCGGCGATTTGTCAGTGCCTGGATTCTGGATTTGTGCCCAATTGATGGCAAAAGGCTCGCCCCCTATTAATTATACATGGAACTTAAACATAACTGACGAAATATGGCTGTACGGTAGGTGCCTAAGCCTTCAGGGAGTAGGTACAGGGGGTCTATTCCGAAGCGATAGTCCAAAGTATCGGCCGTTTCTGGACTTCCAAAGTGACGGCACGGTTGGCGCAGTGGTTAAGCGATTGACGGCCGCGCTGCGTGTCGCGGGTTCGATTCCCGCACGGAACAAATATTTGTATGACCTACAAGTAGTTGTTCCGGGTCTGGCTGTTTGTGTTTGAGTTTAATTGTTTGTAAACACACCCACGATACAGGAGAAATTCCTAATGTCGGGCAACGGTTTTTAAGAAAAAAAAAAAAAGTTTCCTTTTGTGACTTTGAATCCTTACCCGACTTCAAGTCACATGTTTGACTTGGACTTATCTCTTTGACTGTCGTTTTTTTTTTCTTTCGCCGTAATCAGCCAGTGTCAGTCCTAGTCAGGAATTGGCTGAACGGATATGTCTTCAGAGTAGACCCCCAGGTGTGATGTATAATTATTTTAAAAACCCTATTAGGTACCCTTCTGCGACCGGTTTTTTTTTTTTTTGTTATCAACAACTCGTAACCTCTTCAATAAATGAATACATACGACATTACATAGTCCATTCGCAGAATACCCGTTCACGTTAGTAGCTCAACAAAAATTTCCATAAACTCCCAGTGATTAAGTACAGTCAAGGAAAAAAGTCCTGCATGTACACACGAGTAAAAAAGTGTAAAAGTGTTTTTTCCACTCGACATTCGTCCGCGTGAATTATGGCGGTGTAGTTGTATTCAAGGAGTTAGGCCACGTATAATGTGTGTGTTTTGTTTTTTCTGCCTACCCTGCGAATGGGGGAAATTCATTTTTAGTATTTTTTCTTCTGTGGATTTTTTAATTAAAGCGGGTTTGATGCGCTATGAGGAGAGGATGGGTAGTTTTTAAATAATTTGGGTTAACAATTATGAATTGTTTACATTGTGAACATGTGATTTAAAAAGTGGACTAAATCTAATGCATTTCTGTATAACTACAACGTAAAGATCTCTAAAATACAGCAGTAACTTTCTAATAACTTAAAAACTCAGAAGATACCTTATTTATTTATCGTAGTACAATCGTTGTTCCCCATCTTAAAAAAAAAAACACGCCTGTGTTTTCAATAAACCCGACTAAAATACCGATCCACTAAGTCCTGAATCCCGAAAATATCAACAATATAGGCCTTGGGTCACCATCCAATTGCCACTGGCCGCCATATAACGGCTGCGGTAGCCGCCACATAACGGCCACGGTGGCCGCCACATAACGACCGCGGTGGCTGTCACGTAACGGCCGAGGTGTCCGCCACATAACGGCCACGGTGACAGCTGTCGTGAAAATTATGGCAGTAGGGCTTGACTTTACGGTTTCAAAATACGCTCTCTAGGAAAACACACCAGCTTACTTTCATTCATAACGTTTTAGTGACGTCATTCGCCGGTAAATTACAGAGGCTATGTGACGTCAAACGCTCTTCTAGGAAACCTTAAGAAAACTGAAATATCCTATAATAGATTCCTTGTTTATTTATCTTGGAACGAGCGAGCCTTACTGAGTTACAGTAGTCGCTATGATGTGTAACATCCGAATCCGACATCTCAGCTTGGTAATAAACAACCGAGCAGCGACAGAAATGACCCCCTCTATTTACAATCTATACATATAGTACTCCATGAGTACACTAATTCCATGATATTAAAAAGTAATTACTTATTCCATGCCCAAGCTGTCACTTCCTGTTACAAACATCAAAAATATGCCTGTTTTTTTTTCAATAAATCTGATACACAAAAGAAACGATCTACTAAATCCTCAATCCCGAAGTATCAGCAATAGTCCTCAGGTCACCATCCAATCAATTTGCGTTAGATGTAAGACATACCCAGGGGCGTTCCCCTTTGGATCCATTAGATCGAAGGTACCTATTGGATATATCCATTTGACTTCCTTCTTTGTTTTTGAGAGATCATCCATTACGGAGTTAAAAGGTTTTGGGAGTTCCCAGAGGCACTGAATTTTGTTTGTATTTGTATGTTTAATGAGTGATAGGAGTATCAAAGATAGAGTACGTATAAATAAATACTGAAAAACAAAAATATCTGAGGGTTTAGGAAAATGGAGTAGATATTTTTATCTTCCAAAGTCGCGTTATAAACTTATTGGTCAAAATGATTTATTAGAGTATTAAAGAACAGTAGAAATAATAGGGAGGAAATCTATTAATCTCTTTAGTAGATTTCTTCCCGTTTTTTTTCCACATTTTTGGGCCAAATGCAAAGATTCTTTCCAACAAAGGACTTTTGAAAATTAATACATTCTATTTCCTAATTCAATTTATTTTAACTAAAGAAACGATCTACTTATACTACGTAAAATTCCAAGAAATTGAAAAGTTATGTTACCTACCTATTAAGTATGTATGTTCTTTGTAATTTTTCGCCTTCATTGAATTAGATTTTCCTCTATACTTTTCCCGAAGGGCAAGATATCTGTCAAAATTGTTTAGAAAAAAATTTGGAAGGTTTCAAAAGTCGACAACTTTTTCAAAGTTCCGAATGACTTGAGGCTATAGATGCCTTTTACTTCGTCTTTTGATATCAGAAGAAACGTTTGTTTATTATTTCGCGAATTCAAAAGAATATTTTGGGCTCCTATTTATTAAAGTATTGGAAACATTTTTCGATCTGGAAACCCATCGAGGTTTTTTTACAGTTTAATTTTAAATATGGTGGGGAAAATCTTGACTTTTTAATTCATGACAGGTCAAACTTAACCTTACAATTCACCTTTTGTGAAACAAATACTTTAAAAGATTAGGATTATTTCAGCTTTGCAGTCTAAATAGTTTCAGAAATACTATCGCATATAATCGTCATATACTCGTATGTCAGTTAATGCATGCGTTTGACTGCCAATTATCCTAATGAATAGTGGTCTGAATGTGTACTGTGGTTTACTTTGTTGAGCTCAAATATTGTATCTACATACGTAGCCAGTATATCCACTTCGCAAACATTATATGTCTGTATATACAATCATATGTCAGCAACTCCCTCACTGCAAATGGAGCCTTGTTTAATTTAACATACATACGTAAAGTATTTATAGCACTTTTGGCAGAACAAATTTGATATTGGCGCCCAGCGTGGGACTTTGTCTTGTGTCTTTATTACAATATTAAGATAACATTTTACTAAGGAAACCCGATAATTATGAATCAAAGTAATTTGCAAAACCAATATTTAAACAGATTTTTCTTTTTGGAATATTTTATAACCTACGTATATTTTTAGGTAAAAAAAAAATGGATCGTTCAGTTTACGAGGTGTTGTTTGTGACAGCAATATTTTATGCAGTAAAACGTAAAATGTTATAAACAATGGTAGCTATCGATAGCAATCTAAACTAGCGAATACCTAAGCGAACTAATACATGTATCGAACAAAATTTTAACGTTTTACGACCGATTGTAATATTTTATGTGAAATCATAAAAACCACTGTTGAAATATGTCAAACGGGTGTTTTTGTCGCATTCGTAAGTTGCCTTCATTCCATTTTTATGTCATCACATTTTTATTTTACGACCTAACAGAATTAGTATGAAAAGCATTCGTTGCTTACCGCCCTTTGTGTTCTCAATTTTCCCTTTATTTTTCGCATCTAATCCATCTCATCGTATTCTGTGCACAATAGAGAAATCTTTCTTTCTTTTTATATGTTTCACGCGCAATAACTTCGCGCGTAGATCTCAATCGAAATAATACGATATTCGATTATCAGATCCCCCATTCCCAATTTCTCGAAACAGTAAGTGCGCGTCAAACCGAGCGGCCTCCTCAAAAGACAATGGTAACCTCTCAGTCAAAGGTAAAGAAAGAAGGCGACGAATCTAATAAACGGTCCACGTATCGATTCCGTTTGTTGCTACACATCCAATAAATAAAGGTCTCCCGAACGTCTTACTTCGTACCGTCGTTAGCGTTCATCAATATGATTTTCGAGGGACCGCCAGAGATCACGTTGGATTGGCTTCGGTGTTCGTCCAATTCTACGAAATGGAAGGGTGAACCCGTGGGATAGGCTTTCACAATAGACCTTTCCGAATGAGAGCCATTAATTCGCATCTTTGTTTTGTAAAGCCCGGAGTGACACGAATTGACGTTATGTGAGCTCATTTTAACAATAATTCAGTACGAAAACGCTTTTGTGTAAAAACGTTTAAGCTTCGATGGTATTGTCCCTTTTAGTATATCTGGTCAACCTCTACGAAGGTCGGAGTTCGTAAATTGTTTTGATAACGTTAACCTTAAATTCGGGGTAAGTATCCATAATTCTGGTAGTAAAATCAAACACAAGGGGTGCGTTCCTACTTGGTAACAACAAACAAATCTCGTAGCTACGTAATTGACGCACCAATTAACTTAGGACAAATAAACCTGCCAGATTCGAACACATATAAAACACGTTTACATCACATAAGACCACTTCATTGAAATAAATTACGTCCACCGCAAACAATGCCGTATTTCGTTTGTATTTTTTATTAAACAATAGTGAGCGGATCAGAGCAATGTTCGGGATTTACGACTGTTTGCGGAGCAACGAATCTGTTCATACCGGTTGGAAGCGGTTCGAACTGGCCCGCATGAGGCACATAAAATCTCTTCTATTATTGAGCCCATCATAAAATTTTTCCTTTTTATTTCTCCCCAGTATAGATGGCCACTCGCGGGCATGGAAACACCGATTTATATGGCAGTTGTCAATTCTAGCCAACTTTATCCCAGGATGTTTATTCAAGAAAATGGTCCGTCGCATCCTTTTATAAATTCGGAAGGCCGACTTATTGTTTTTATGAACAGAAAGCATAATCTTTCTAAAGAATCTGAACTTTTCATTTGTGAACGGTTTTTCAATTGTAAATAGAAATTTAAATTTCGGGTCCCTTTTAATCCTTTTGTTGCGGGGACACTTAAAAAGATTATGATAAACAGCCTTCATAAAGTAATAACTTAAACGTTTCGTATTATGGAGTAATTTAAAACTCATTGCTGTAGCCGTCATGGCTGGGGTAATGGTCCAAAAAACGGTTCCACAAAATTAAACTAAGCTTAAACCGTGGGCTCGCTTCCTGAATAGTCCCTTTATACGATTTACATCGATAGGGGGGAACGGGGATCAGAAAATTTTACATTTACGACTTGCCCGTTATATTTTTATAGGCAGTTCATAAAATAACTTTTCCGAATACATTAGAAGGAACGTTTAGCCTTCCAACGTTTGCTCTCGAGTAATATATTTAACGTTTATAGGTGTTTTGCATAAGCTCTGAGTGTATAAAATTTGAAATAAGTTTTTAATGTTTGTGTGAAATTATCCTTTAATGGTAATGGGCGACATGGGTTTTGGGCGTCAGTCTGGATTGCTTGTAATATTTCCAATGACTTTATAAGCTTTTGATGTTTTCTTTTCATTGTCTATAAAAGTTTTAATAATATGACTCATGAGACTTTGGGTAAAAATCGAAGATATTGAATCTTGATAATGAATATTGATATTGAAATGCCTTAGGAGGGAGGACATATAGTGACCAAACTGGTGATGTTCTTCAGAAAGGTCAGGTGCGTAGTACTCGCAACTGGCGGGCGTGTATGACTAGATGTATGAACGTAGGCGAAGCAAAAGGAGTATGAAAGGAGCAGGGCAGTGGTGACCCTGTGGTAACGACCTCGACTTACGAGTTGTAAGTCGTAGGTTCGTCTTTGTGTAAATTATTTCATCACCACTGCTCTCAAAACGGTGAAGGAAAACATCGTGAGGAAACCGGCATGTCCTAGAACCAAAACTTCGAAGACATGTGACATCTACCAACCCGCACTGGGCCCGCGTGGTGGATTACGGCCCACTCCCTCTCACAGAGAGGAGCCCTGTGTCCCAGCAGTGGGAACATTATAGGTTGATTATGTAGCAGGTGGCGTTCTATAGTTTCTGCCTACCTCCATGGGAAGAAGGCGAGAGTTTATGTATGTATGAATCAGTTTGAGGTCACTAAATCTAACCTGGGGGTCTACTCCGAACATAAATTCGATCGTTTCTTTACTACGGCTAACTATCGCTGACTACAGCGAAAAAAAAAGACAGCCGAAGAGATAAGCCAAAATCAAAACTGTGACTTGAAGTCGGGTAAGAACTCAAAGCCAAAAAAGGAAACTGTGGAAGTTATAAAACGGCCGAACATTCGACCGATACTGTGGTTTAGCGCTTCGGAGTAGACGTAGACCCCCTGGTAACAAATTATTTAGACTATTATAATTTACAACATTACAAAGTGTATCTTAGGAGCTAGTAGCTAAGTAATAACAGCCGCACGGGTCGATCCATCAGGTTAAGCTACGCTTGCCAGGGTTCTTCCGTGGATGGGTGACCATCTTTACATACCGAGACGAAGACGAAGCCCCTTAAGTCGTTGGTCCCGGCTGTCATTCGTGGATCGTTGACAGTCGTTACGGGTCGTCAGAAGCCCGAAAGTCTGACAACCAGTCTTACCAAGTGGTATCGTATTACCCAGTTAGGTACTGGGTTATGGAGGGCAGATAGGCAATCGCTCCATGTAAAATACTGGTATTCAGCTGCATCCGGTTAGACTGGAAGCCGACCCCAACATAGTTGGGAAAAGGCTAGGCAGATAGACAAAGCGTATCTTCGTGTTATACATCATGTTAGTTAAAGTCCACAAACTTTTTGCTACATCATTAGCTATTAGATTAGTTTGTATGTTATACTAACATAGTTTTTAAGACGTTGTTAGTAATACTATATGGATTGTGTGTACTTTTATTTATACGTGAACGAAATATATACAATATTAGTTTTAGTATATGCGAAACCCGAAACACGTGTTTAGTATTTTTATGTAAAGAATCTATGTACAAAATTTCAAAATAAGGTTGATATGTTACCGGGTTGTCCGTAAAAAAACATGCTAACGGCGTGCGGCGCCCCCGCGCCTCAAGGTCTTCTTGCGCTCATTGATAATAATTTGGCAGTAGGTACCTAACCGTACGGCGATTGTATTGTAAGTAATTAAATGGTGATAATATTTTCCAACACACTTAAATATTTTTGGGAAAAATATAACATGGTGTAAAAATTATTGAAATCGATTCAGTTCCTTATTCTGAACAAACTATATTCAGGTTTCGCATATACTAAAAATAATGTTGTATAATTAGCTGCTTCTATCATACAAATTTCCATAGCCGCACCAAAACTTCAAGCCGTCGTCAAACCAAATGAAATGAATAATCTCCATTCTTCTTCCCTACAAATAATTAACCCATCACATCCCACAAAGTTAGCATAAAACTCATACAAGAGATTGAAACGCGCAGGATCCCGTCATTTTTCACGCCACTCCAGAATTCATAACTCCTTCGTACCACGCTCACCGTCTCGGCTCATTCCCCATAGAGCTTCACTTATGAGGTTGTCGTGAGACTTTTATATATACCATGACTTACATCAGGAATGGTGGATGTGGTTTAGTTCTAATATTAGTTTTTTTGTTGTCTTTGCACTTTGTTTTTCTTTGAGATCATCAAATATAAAATGTCTTTATACTTCGTGTATTTTTTTTATCTCGTTTTTTACTGTTTTACCCTCACTTATATCAGGAGTATGGTTATGTAGTGTAGTTCTATTATTAGTTTTTATTTTATCATTTTGTTATTTTTTGAGATCATTGATTAAAGATTGTATCATATTATATATTATACTTCGTGTCTGATTGTGTGTTGTTTTGAAGTGATTTCCCATCGCAAAAATTTAGATTGTGTCTATACCTCATTCATCTCTTCTATATCTTGACTATTATAGTGTTTTAAATTTTAATTGCATTGCAACAGTGCTTTTAATTTTTTTCTAACCCACTATTAAAATTGTCTGACTTACAGAGTTGGCAGAGTTTACCCCTCAAATTAAACCAGTATCTTAATAAGAAATATTTGAATACAGTCGTCCTATTGCAGATTTCAGTTGAAATTATATTCTATATACCTCACCTTTCCTTAAGTTTCCCTCAAACGCTAGGTCTAAATGAATAATTCTTATTCTAATTTGAATGCAAGCATGTACCGGCAGTCCTTCACATCTTTTAATTAACTACAGTGGAAACAGTCTTCACTGATTCCCACTGGGGATATTGTACAACCGCAAAAAATGGTTATAGCGAATTACAACACGGTTTAATTTTGTTTTATTGGACTTTTTATGGCGGGAACGTGTAAGTTGGGTTATATGAATTTGTACTTTATTATTAACGCTTTCTGGGTTTACTTTCGTTTATGGAGGAAAGTATATTAGTCTTATGACCGCCATTGTGGTAAAGATGTGTGGAATTGAATATTAAGTCAAGCTAGATAGTGCGTTGTTTATGTTTGGTTATAATAAAATATATAGAGTTAATGAAATGAAATATATAAGTCACGATACAATATACAATTCTTGAATATAATATATATATATATATATATATATATATTGAATGTTCCAGCTTCTATAGTTCCAAACTAAACCAGCTCCCATAAATTCGACACAAATATATTTATAGCTAATAAAGAGGTATATTTTTCACAATCTATAAGATGAAGAGAGAACCGTGGCATGCTCAATATACGCCAAATAAAGCTTTATCATCGCTCCAATATTCCGCATTCGCGAACCGAATATGCCACTTGACACACTGCCAAGAATAAATCAAATTTTCTTCGAGACCCACCGAGGAAGTCCTGCTAACTTACTATCCTATTTCATTTGCTTATCTATAGCACCTTATCACTGATGTATTAAGGACTGAAATCCCATAACGGAACTTAACGAAGGAAGTAGTGTGGATGTATGAGTAGATAGTGAATTGTTCATTGCATTGTGAGAATGCTTCAACAGTAATTATAAAATACTAGCTTCTTCGTCCGCGTGAAATTTCTTGTTCCCCGACGCATTGCATCGCATAACATCGTTTTCGCTTAGCTTTATTTCTGACTTTTTTACTTTTTGCTCGGCTCCTAAGGGTCTGGCGGTATTACCTTCCTCAAGAATTAGGCTATCAAATGCAAAATGATTTTTTCAATTCCGACTGATAGTTCCATAGATTACGAAGACATACAAAATGACAAACAAACAAATTTAACCTCTTTATAATGCTTTATTTTTGCTTTTTCAGCAGCTATAAATGTTGCATACAATATAAATAGCATATTTATCTGCATTTCTGATCGTAAGGATGACCAATACTAACAATATTTTAAATGTGGACCTTGTATGTTGAATATCTATAAATCAGCATGTAGCTATCAGACATTTGAAATAAAATAAAACCATTTACCTATCTTCGTTACATTTTTACATAAAAATTTAACTGGAAAACATCAAACGAACCTCGTAATTGTTCCATTCGACTGACACGGTCTGGATATTCATTATTTTTCGAAAACCTCGCATTGTTGAACCAACGAAAACTATATCTGCACCCACCGTATCGTGGATAACATTTGCATACCGCTCTCAGTTTGTTTTCAAATTCCCCTCCGTTGAGCTTGAATATCCGACAAAGTATTGTTCAACTGTTCCAAGCACAGCCAGTCATTATTCGATGCGATCGTGTTTAACGATGACAGCTACTCTGATGTCTGTTCTTTTGTAAAGTTCTTTAGCGCTTGTTAAAGTCTTGTCTTCATTCCACTTGGATTCTTTGACGGGTACTTGATAGTTGAATATTGAAATCTTAACAAGAATGTTTTCATTTTCCATTCAAGCTTCCTATTGTTTCATTAACGTTCATTCTGATTTCGTTTGGTTGGATGCCTTCTTGCTCAATTAATGTGTTTGATTCTACTCCTTCTGGTTTGGAATCATGAATGGCAACAACTTTATCCTATTTTAAAACAAACTCTTCACAAAACATAACAAGCTCACAAGCTGCGCTCGCCGACGATACATTGCCGTCTTCAGAAAGTATTAGTTTTAATCGTGGGGCCCCGACCTCGATTATTCACTGTGGCACGTCCTCCGGCTCTATCTGCTAATCCCCCATCCCTTACCAGTGCACCCCTGGATTCTAGTTCAGTATTTTTTTTATTTTCAACATCAACAAGAGATGAAAACTTTACCGCAGGCCCTCGCGAAACTTTTCATCGACTAATCCCGTGGTGGTCGCGTTAAATTCTCGATTTACTTTGTTGCCGAGCTCAGGCTTAAGCGGTAGCATATTTTTCAACCAATTCCAGCGGTTTTATAGTGGATTTGTGAGGGTGTTTGTTATCGTTAGTTGGCGAAGTTCTCGTTCACGATCCATCCGAGAGTTTCCGTATCACTGAGCCCACTTCTAAGGCGCTTAATGTAATAACAAGCAAATTGCTGATGTCTCATCTCAACGTTTTTTTTTTACTCACAAATGTCAAAGTAATCAAAACTTTCCTCTGGTTCAAGTTTATAAAAAGATACAAGATAGTCCCAAGGTAAAATTATTTTCAAACTTTTATTGACAAACTGCGCGAACCCCGGCCGTAACAAAGTTTCAACTGACCAACGTCCAACTTTTACATCGTTTGCTTCTGTTATTGATATTGAGAACCCCGCGGGGGTTGTGCCTATAAAGCTGCAGATGCCGCACAAAAGGTCCCTGTACACGGCATCATTCCAATAAATAACCCGGAAAATTGTGTCTGCATACACACAAACCATATATCATGTGTAGTTTATATTTATTTTATACGCGGGAGTCATCTTTCTTAGCTTTCACGTAACTTTTCACCCGAGCGACGTTATGTCTAGGCGTAAAAAGTAAGTTTTTTGGGTTGTTTTTCTCTTCCCCCTCCACCTTGTTCCCTCGCCACCCGTTTGACGTCACTCTGTATTTGGCGGCCACGCCGAGTGCACGTGCCGATCTGATTTATGGCCATTGAATAAATAAGTTAAGATAGTATTTTTATAGCTATAGCTATTTGTTTATAGGCGTATTGTTTCGGCGGGAAATCGAGGACTCAGTAAATATTTGATCGGCATCCACTGCCGCCATTAACGTAAATGCGACGCGTAATCGTTAAAATTATTTGCAGATATTGTTAATTGATATCGAGGGAGACGCCTAATAATTACTGACGGGATATAACATCGCACGCGTGGTCATTAACCAAATCCGAATAATTAATTAATTTTGGAGCGATTTGGGCTGCGAATAACAGGTATTAATTAGTATGGCAAACAGTTTCTTTTATGTAAACATTCACATCGTTTTGCACATGTATTTAAAACACTACATAGATGTAGTCATTGTATCTATGCAATAGATATAATACATTGTCTCATGTACACCAGCCGAGGGGGTAGCTGTCAATCTGTTAACTAGCGTTAGACGCGGTACAGGGGCCGTATTATGAAATATAAATGCCATTATGATTCCAGACCGAAAAAGGGACGGTACTAGCGGTTATGTATACATCCATCTCTCTCTTGCACTGGAATCATGATGGCATTTATACTTCATAATACGGCGCCAGGTGGGACGTGCGCCCGCGCTCGGAGCGGGCTGTAATGGTGAGCCAGTGAGACGCGATACATACATAGTTAGTTAGTGCCGAGATAGTGATCACTACAAGGTTACTGTTCTACAAATATTAAGCTATCTAGCTAGAAAATCGATTCTTAAAAAGTTTTATGCCTCCACTTACACACACCTACTAAAAATAAATAAACAGCACAAAACCAAAAAATCATAACCAGGCAACATTTACTTCAAAATAAAAGCTAAAATAAACACATCGTTCAGAAACTCCAAAGTAGAGATGCACTACACACACACGGTTTAAATAATTCATAACGTTCGTATATCGGATATAGAGTCGCGAACACTATCTCGATGTTTATTTACCCTCTCTACTGAATCATTACCACAGAATAGATAGGTACAGAAAGTCAACTCCTTTCAGCGACCGAAACCGCACGTACACATAGATACACGTCTACGTACGGTCGACTTCAACTCAGCCTATCGCAGCCCACTGCTGGACAGAGGCCTCTCCCAGGCTGCGCCATAACACCCTGTCCACCGCCTTCCGTATCCAGTCTGACCCAGCCACCTTCTTAAGGTCGTCGGTCCATCTAGCTGGGGGGCGTCCCACACTACGCTTGCCGATACGCGGTCTCCACTCCAGGACTCGTCTGCTCCATCGGCCATCGGTCCTTCGACAAAGATGGCCAGCCCACAGCCACTTCAGTTTGCTTACTCTGCAAGCTATGTCTGTCACTCCGGTTCTTTTCCGGATAATTTAATTCCTGATCTTATCCTTCAAAGAGACTCCAAGCATAGCCCGCTTCATAGCACACTGGGCGACCTTGAATTTGTGGACTAGCCTGACTGTTAGTGTCCACGTTTCGGCACCGTATGTCATGACGGGCAGGACGCACTGGTTAAAGACTTTAGTCTTCAGACATTGCGGGATAGGCGACGAGAGAGAGAACGTGGTTCTGTTCATCAATAAAGGCGACGGTCGACTGACGAAAACCTTAACCATTATTATCCATGATCAAGCCGACCTAGCTAAAATTTAAAATTCTGCATGTTTACTTATTTTTAAGAATTTATCCATATCTATAGATGATACTAATTGTAAACTTTACTGATAACCAAAATGCTATAGTATTGTTTTATTTTCGAAAAAAAAAAAACATTCGAATTTGCGTTACGTTTACGTCACGCATTACTGCTAGGGCCTCCTGTCATATTATATGAATACAATGCAAATCGCGACGACAAATATGTCACACATTACATTCAAATAAATAAAATAAAATTATCTCCTAAGATACAGGTCTGCACACCTAGTTTAGGAGCTCGGAAAGCTGACTATAATTTTAAACTTGGTAGTACAAATCTCTGTTTCCATATGCTATGTACTGTGTTGTTGTTTTTGATGTACTAATAATAAATTTATATAATTTAATATAATCTTTATTTCGGATAAGCAACATACATCCATATGGGTTAGTAAACAAAAAGATAACTTATAGCTATGTTAGCAAACTTATTTTCTATTTAGACACAAGATTAATGTTCGAACAACATCCCTTAACAAAGGAGAGTCGTACCTCCCCGATATGGTCTTCAGGATGGAGTTGGAGCCTTCCCGCACGCTGCAGAGCAAAGAGGCAGATTTCTGTTTGACGATGGCCTGGAAGGCATCCACGTGTGCTTGTGCAGACATACCTGATGCACTGCAGAAACGGGGCAGCCCCATCAACATCCTGAACCCATTGTTATATTGGACCCGTAGGGTGCTGATAGCCCGCTGAGTATAGTTGGTCCACAGACTGCACGTAACAATAACCTACCTACTAACTACTAATAACTACTTGGCAATAAGCTTATTTTTACAAAGCGTTATTTTTACAGCCTTGCTGCAGCGTGCAAACCTGCGAGCCAAGCTAACATGTTACATCGGACTGTCAGCGCCCTACGTTCCCTCTCAATATCCACTTGGTCATCAAGGCCGTCCGTTACACGATGCCCCTAGTATTTGAACTGGTACACTCGCAAATTATGTCATTTCCAAAGCGTTATTTTTACAGCCTTGCTGCAGCGTGCAAACCTGCGAGCCAAGCTAACATGTTACATCGGACTGTCAGCGACCTACGTTCCCTCTCAATATCCACTTGGTCATCAAGGCCGTCCGTTACACGATGCCCCTAGTATTTGAACTGGTACACTCGCAAATTATGTCATTTCCAAAGCGTTATTTTTACAGCCTTGCTGCAGCGTGCAAACCTGCGAGCCAAGCTAACATGTTACATCGGACTGTCAGCGCCCTACGTTCCCTCTCAATATCCACTTGGTCATCAAGGCCGTCCGTTACACGATGCCCCTAGTATTTGAACTGGTACACTCGCAAATTATGTCATTTCCAAAGCGTTATTTTTACAGCCTTGCTGCAGCGTGCAAACCTGCGAGCCAAGCTAACATGTTACATCGGACTGTCAGCGCCCTACGTTCCCTCTCAATATCCACTTGGTCATCAAGGCCGTCCGTTACAAGATGCCCCTAGTATTTGAACTGGTACACTCGCAAATTATGTCATTTCCATTTAGTTTAATCGGGGGCACGTAATCAGGACATTTAGCACCGCACATTAATTGACAGGATCTTGTGGCTAAGTAATAACTGCCGCACGGGTCGATCGATCAGGTTAAGCTACGCTTGCCGCGGTTGGTCCGTGGATGGGTGACCATCTTTTCATACCAAGATTCCTCCGTGCCTCGGAAAGCACGTTAAGCCGTTGGTCCCGGCTGTCATTTTTAGATCTTTGACTGTTGTTACGGGTCGTCAGAAGCCCAAAAGTCTGACAACCAGTCTTACCAATGGATATCGTATTACCCGGCAACTGGGTTGTGGAGGTGAGATAGGCAGTCGCTCCATGTAAAATACTGGTATTCAGCTGCATCCGGTTAGACTGGAAGCCAACCCCAACATAGTTGGGAAAAGGCTAGGCAGATGATGATGACATTAATTGACAAGGAACGAGTTTCAGTCCAAACGTAATCAAAGTTTTCCGTAAGGTGATCGTACAGCGAATGCAAACGCACTTACGATTGGCATTCGTTTGAGATCGCCGAACATAAAAACGCGACAAAAACCGCGTGGCCAAAATCGGATCGGCCATCTTGTTTTGTCAATACACAATGATAGTGACAATTTCTCAAATCATTACCAACACAGCCCTCTGTCTGGCTCAGAGGTTTTGGCGGGAAAGTGAAGCGTTATGTTTATCAGTTTTGTTTTATTTTCTAAAATTAGTTTATAGCCGAATATTAATGAGTAAGAATGGTGGATTATTAACCATTCAGTGTTCGTGAATATGCATTAGTGTAGCCAAATGAAACAAAACAGTGCAACATCACTTCAAGTTCTCTCAAGAAGTCCGCGTGAGGTCTCAGTAAAGTGCCACATCTTTACTGAAACTCAAGGGGAGCAGGCGGGCGGGAATATCATCTATCATGCATTGAAAATAATTCATTTAGTCATTATTTAAACAAACTTTGTACTTGTTATCTAATTTTACTTGACACTGGCTAAATGTGCAAACCGCACGAAGCTATAACAAAAAGCGCCAAATTATTCCTGTAGCACTCTACGCGCCTATGTGTGCGTGCGCACGTTGTATGAAGCTGGCCTTCTGTATCTATCTATTCAGTGGCTATATGCTTCACCTGACTCCGACGACTTTGAATTATTAAGTCGACTAAGTTATTGCATTAATGTGACTCAAATACAGCGTGTAATACGTTTATTTATAGAGAAGCTAAGATGGCCGAAAGTTTTTTAAGGCTTTTAGTGGCGAGATAGAAATGCATTTTTACTGTATTTAGTAGATGTTTAAAGCATTATGGTGTTTTAAGTAGCAAAAAAATGCAAATGCTCCAATTTAACTGAGACTGTTTTCGGTGTATCATAATATAACATTTGGCCCTTGGAACTTGGAAATATGTAGTACCATAATTGTTTTTGCCGCCAATTAGCATCGCTATGTTTTGGTTTTAAGGGCTCATACCCTTGCTCCCCTGAGGCTAATTTCAGGCACATGAGACTTACCCAGCTACTCCTGAAGTATTCTTAGGCAGTGGTAACAACTTCCCAACCACATCAGAGTCAATTGTTGTGCTGTTGTCAATATGTTGCTAATAACATTCCTAAGAAGCAATAAAACCTCCCCATTTGTAAATCAATCACGCCTCACCCAAATACACCTAAATATCTCAAGAGAAAAATAAAAAATCTCAACAATAAATCCTTCCATTAAAAACCTCTTTTACATAAGAGGCATTACAAGTGTCGACACAAACAGACAAATGCTCAAGTCCCTCGCATAGCTTCACGCAATTTGTTTCAATTCGCACCATTCACCCGTTCTTTCGTTCATTTGCTCACTCGTTCGGTCACGGTGGTTGCGCGTTCATCAGTCTTTGGTACACCTACATTGAATGTAGATTAAGGGTGAGAATATGGTTTTTGAAGGGTATTATTTCTTTGTTATCTTTGACTTTTATTTGGTTTGGATTTAATAGTTTATGAGTAAGTAGTTCAAGATAAAAAAAACGGTCAAGAGCGAGTCGGACTCGCGCACCGAGGGCTCCGTACCTATATATGATGTTGATGATTTCTGAAAAACTGTGTTATTTAGAGACATCATTTATTTTTGTAATCATTACATAAACTTCTATCACATAGAATAATTTCAGATTTTTCTCTATCCAAACTTCGGAGATAAGGGTGGGAACGGTTTTTTTTTTTTAATTTTTCATCAAAAGTCGAAAACTATAATGCCAAAAAAAAAATATGTTCGAGAATTCGCAAACAGCGCTCTTTCATATGATACCCCACATGCCCTAGTAGACTCCATTTGAATTTTTAAGATCCCCTTTGAGGCCCTGTTAAAGATGGAGGGGCTCGTGATCAAAGATGAAGGGGCTCGTGGCTAAATAATAACAGCCGCACGGGTTGATGGAAGTAAAAGCTATGCTTGTCACGGTCGGTTCGTGGGTGGCTGACCGTCCTTTACATATCGAGATCCCTCCATGCCGGAAAGCACGTTACGCCGTTGGACCCGGCTGTCATTCGTAAATCATTGACGGTCGTTACAGGCATTTAGAAACCCAAATGTCTGACAAGCAGCAGTCTTATCAAGGGGTATAGTGTGGAGGTCAGATAGGCAGTCTCTCCATGTAAAATACTGGTATTCAGCTGCATCCAGTTAGACTGAAAGCCGACCCCAACCATGGGAAAGATAGATTGATTAGTTGGTCATAATATTCGCACGTCACCAAGAGCTGCATGGTGGACGCATCTACCTAACATTGTATTTTCACTCGCGGAGTTAATTCACTGCGAAGTATATTTTAGAAGTCATTGGCGACGTTTAATTTTTGTATAGGACTCCGGCCATTACATGTGCGCTTTAGAAAACCTGGGAAACGAACCCCCTGAATACATTAAAGAATTTTTTATTTTTTCATAATAACTAACATTTTTGAGGCACTAAATAAAAACTGAAATTTTTTGACGTTTGTCCACCATCGATTTTTTCCTCTTTTTCATTACCGTACACTTTATGGCCAAAGATTAAACATCCCCTTTAAAATACACACACACATTTACGGGCTGATAAACACGTAAATAGCATTAGATCAGATTTCTCGGGAAATGCCAGAAATAGCTCCAAAACTTTCTTCGAGAAAATATAAAAGGGTAACTGTGT
Source organism: Tiliacea citrago (assembly GCA_963921375.1). NCBI lineage: Eukaryota > Metazoa > Arthropoda > Insecta > Lepidoptera > Noctuidae > Tiliacea > Tiliacea citrago. Next base: position 19,462,433 of record OY992797.1, on the reverse strand, counting down.
AGTAACAAGATATTCTTCAATTTACATACCTATACGAACTTATCAGACGTTGTTACATTATTCAGCTGACAGATGTGCGAACCTTTGCTACAGTAGATCACGTATTTAACTGTTAATGGAAGAAGTGTTTAGCGGGTGGATGGGCAGGTGAAGATAAACTACGATAACATGGCTCGCCCCTCCAAATTATTGTTTCAATGTGTGTAGTCACATCCTTACGAAAGAGTTTGTATGTAGTTGTAAGTACTCGTAACACTTATTACCATATTTGTTGGTAAACTAGTCATAACTAGCCGTTCGCGCAAGACAACACACGTGTAGTTTTCATAGACTACGTCAGTGCAGCGCCATACTAATCATAATGAGCGATTAATGACGCCACTAGTCGAGCAACAAATATGCGATTTGTTTTTGTTTGACGGCTGTCTCATTACGCACACATGCGTACAAATACTTTCAAACGTTTTGAATTTTGGACGGGCGGGCCATATTATCGTAGTTAATCCTTATTTTCGTATTTGTAGTAGGTACGAGTATTAAAGTTCGAGTATTGAAGTTTGAGAAGTGGTTTAAGATTAAGAAGATTTAAGTGAGTGAAATCCTTATTTAAATACCATAAAGATATTCTATAATGAAATTTCCATCTAACAAAATGTCTTCCCTGAAATAAAATTGGTTCAAAATGGCTGTCATCACACGCACGTGTAACACAGTTCCGCATACTTACCTCCAATTTCTAGCACGTTTTACTTTGAACACAACTAAAGAACGAGCTCTTAAATCGCCCCGAATCAAACCTCAATGGACCACGAACTTCCCAAAGACAGAATCCGAACTGTACATGTTTCCTTCAACTATTTAGGAGACAACACAACCTGGCGTGGAACTTTCAACCGTAACTTTTTGTGCTAAGGTTGGTTTTTCAGTGTGTTGATGTAGGAGTTCTTTGTTACTTCGCTTCTTGAATATTGAGAAGGAGCTCTCGGGAGTTTGGGGTGACATGAACTGGGATACAATGTGTCATACCTGAAGAGCATGCGAAAACAGGCTTTCGTGTGAAACTTGACTTAGCAGAGAAAACATGTTGAACATTTTAACAAAATTATTCAGTGTACGTTAAAGTATTTTGTTAAAGTAGCTATTTTAGTACGTTGCATGCTGTTAGTATTTTTAGTTGAGAGTGTTTAAGTAAAATAGTGCAGTTTTGTATGCATTTTCTTGTGAAGCGGTGTTAACGTTAAATTCTTTGGAATTAAACAGAAATAAGCATACATAAGTATTCAATGAAGATTGCAAATACATAAATGCGTATGAAAAAGGCGCGTTGTCGCTTTTCCGTCTGCACCTCGGCAAATTTTTTTTTTTAATGAAACATGCGACACTTCGCTAAACATTCATATAATCAGCTTATAATGTTCCCATTAGACACAAGCCTCCTCTCAGCGAGAGGGAGTGATCCACCACGCGGGTTGGCAGATGTCACATGTCTTGGAATATTCGGTTCTAGGACATGCCGATTTCCTCACGATGTTTCCTTCACCGATTTGAGAGCAGTGGTGATGAAATTATTTACGCAAAGTACAGCGCCTATCTGGGTTCGAACCCACGACTTACAACTCGTGGGTCGAAGCCATTACCACTGGGCCACCACTGCTCTCAAACATTCGTAAGTAATATTGTCGATTTAATAAATATTCATAAGATCTCATATTTATTTGTTTGTGCACAGTTTATTACCTTAAGTATACTGTTGACATTACAATATACAAGGCCGCCAATAAGTCACGGTACCCCGCCGTACTAGTTGAAACGTACTAATATGTATTTTCACTCGCGGAGTTTATACAATGCGAAGTATATTTTAGAAGTCATTGTCTTAAAGAGACGTTTCATTTTTGTATAGGACTCCGGCTATAACACGTGCGCTTTAGAAAACCTGGGAAACGAACCGCTGGGGGTCTACTAAGTATCGGCCGAATGTTCGGCCGTTTTATAACTTCCACAGTTTCCATTTTTGACTTTTGAGTCCTTACCCGACTTCAAGTCACAGTTTTGACTTTGGCTTATCTCTTGTCGAAGAGATAAGCCAAAGCCAAAACTGTGACTACGGCGAAAAGAAAAAAAAAAGACAGTCGTGTCTTTTTTTTTTCTTTTCGCCGTAGGCAGCGATAGTTAGCCGTAGTAATGAAACGACCGAACATCCGGCCGATACTTCGGATTTATGTTCGGAGTAGACCTCTTGATTACAATAAAGAATGTTCATTTTCTAAATAACTAAAAAAAATTAGGCACTGAATGTTTGACGTTTGTCATGAGAGTTACGACCATCGATTTTTTCCTCTGTTTTCATTACCGTACACTTTATGGCCGAAAATTAAACATCTTCATTACAATACACGCACACATTTACGGGCTGATAAACACGTAATTAACCTTAGATTAGTTTTCTCGGGAAATGCCAAAAATAGCTCCAAAACTTTCTTCGAGAAAATATAAAGGGTAATTGTGTAGTAACAAAATATTGTTGATTTTACATACCTATACGAACTTATTAGACGTTGTTACATTATACAGCTGACAGGTGTGCGAGCCTTTGCTACAGTAGATCACGCTTTTACGATAATACACTTCAATATTTTATTTTAGTTAGGAAAATCAGTTACTGTTAACTATTGAATAATTGGAAAGAAACAAACGAGTTAACAGAACCCGTTTCACGGTTGTATGAGAGAATCCGTTCGGGCCATCGTTAAATTTATATTGGATTACCCTATTAATTCTGTGTAATCGCCGGCCAAACTAATTAATATCCCCCACTCTGAATGAGGATTGAAATTTAATAGTTTATCGTGATTATTAACTCATTGTTGCATTTTTTGATTAAAGGGATTTATTATATATTTTTAAACGAATAATAAGATTTATTTAGATTAACCATTTTGAAAGTACGAGTATTAAGCAAATTAGCAACTCAGGAAAAAGTGAGATCAGCGCTCTACAGGAATTGCTTTAAAAATTTAAAATTGAATGAATAATGAATAGTACTATAGAATACTTAATGATAATGCTTGTGTATGACATGTACAACCAAACACACGGGTGAAACCCGTTGGGTTGTTGGGTGTACACTATGGGTGAAATGTATGTATTGTATGTACAATGCCTGTTTTTTTTTGAGTAACCTTATGCCTAAACTCGGTAGGTATCAACCTTGTTTTTCACTCACGTGTAGAGCATACTCCCGATAAATCAATAACGCCCGAAAAAGCAATAAAAAATCCAGCTTCAATCCCGAAACCCGCTAAAACCATGCAGTGAAAAACTGGCCACAAATAAACACATCACTTTAAAAAAAGAAGCGAAAACGCTACGTCATATCACAATACTGGTACATAAATAATATTAAGGCGCTGACAAGAGGCAAATCATAAAAGTAGGCTTGCCTTAAACAAAAGATTGCCAAATCTATATAGTTTGTGGTAGCGGAAAAAATATATGTTATTCTTGGACATGTTTCACAGAACTTCGTTGTTACCAAAACACGTTTAGAAAAAAAAAAATGGATACAAATTAATGGTAAACTAACCCTTTACTTAGAGTTTCAATCCATAATATCTGTATTATATATCAACGTACGGTTCGTATTTAATTAATAACAAGAACGTCTTATTTGTATGCAGAACTTGGTTGTTTTTTATTTTCGATTCATCAACTCATTTTTGAGTAAATAGATAATTGCTTCATGTTTTGCAATAAATTACGAGCGTTGTGTCATCGCGCTTCTCTTTCTTTTGTATGCAGTCTGACAGTGACCGCGGCTTAGCTATTTTCAGCGTCTTAAGCAACTTCTCATCTCAGGTGGTTCACGATACCTCTATTAGGGCTATTAGTGTAATTACGGGCCTCAAAATTCCCTCAGAGAGGCCTCGACACTCGTTAAAGCCTGTGCGGCCCGCAGGCCCGACCCGGGACGGCTCGAGGGAATTGCTAGGAATTTTCAATTGGCCCTCATGCGTAAATATTGTCGAGTATCGTGATTCTTGTGTAGCTACTAGGTAGCAATAGTTTGAGAGTTTACTGGAACATTCTGATATTGCTTTGTGTATATTTCCAGTTGATTTTGCTGATTCGTATTTAGAAGTAAAGTTTTATTGATGTTTTGAGTTATTTGGTTTGATATCTATCTACATAGAGATATTTTCCTGTACATTTCTATTTCATAACTAAATATTATGAACGGATCATTTGGTATTGTTGTGCTGTAAATGCCAACAAACTTACATGAACTGAAAGTAAGCAATGTTTAATCTGATTGAAGGCTCGTTATCCTGGGCGTGACAAGGGCTGCGCTGCCTGTCGCGCCCGCGATATCGTTCCAGTCTGTACGAGCCTTTTTACTGTTTGAATATTTCATTTTAATCGACACTTAGGTACTTGAATATTTAACATAATGAATCTACATTTGTTTAATCATAATTTTAAGCGCCTATGATATCCAACCACTAAGGTTTTTTTCAATTTTTTTCATTAATTCCTGCATAAAACATACATACGCCAACCATCCTTAAAAGTCCATACAAAATCTGTCAGACTACCAAAAATATAGCACAAAGCATACATAGACAATACGCATGCACGTTGGTACACGACTGAACCATGAATTTGACGAATGACTCTGCCTGAGGCAATGAAATACAGATATATACCCCATTGGTTTGTTCCCGAAATTGGGGACGTTGCAACTTGTTGTAACTAAACGTATGTAGGTAACTAGGAATGTTGGGGTAAATACATTTAAAATGCAATGCATTGTAAAATGCTTCTCAATTATGTACGAGTATTAAACTCGATTTAGAACTGTCAGATTACAGTTCAAATCTACTTTTAAATCGAGATTCAGGACTAAGGCCGGCTTACGCCACGAATCACTAAATGCGTTTAGCGCTAAACGTATTTAAAACGTCCTGTCTCTGTCAATCGTTTGAAAAGGACAGCATAAAATGATGTTTAAAATATGTTTAGCGCTAAACGTATTTAGTGACTTGTGGAGCAAGATCGCTTAAGTATAGTTCTAGAATGTGGACTTCGAAATCTTGATTTTTCTGGTGGCAGATAACTCAACTCAGAAATTTATGAGAAAAGTTACATTTCCTGGACAGAGAATAGTCCACCCGGTACCTAACTGTGACATGTAAATTATGTGACAGTGAGGAATCTAACCCCTGATGCCGATGGCCGATGGGGTCGAAAGGTTCTGGAGTTGTAGATGGCGACCGCGTACCGGAAGACGTAGCGTTGGAAGGCCTCCTACAAGGTGGACCGATGACCTTGTGAAGGCCGCATGAATCTGCTGGATGTGGGAAGCATATAAACGGTCGAAATGGCAGTCCTTGGGGGTGGCCAATGTCCAGCAGTGGACGTATTTCGGCTAAAATTATGAGGAATCCAACCTAGCGTATTATCGTGCCAAATGCTGCCATGACCATTCATTTTAGCAGTGACTTGGAGGCCTAGCTCAGCCGTACGTTTCCATACAAACAGCGCAACAGCCTAAAAGGTTAACGAAGATATACATCCCAAAAAATAATCACTAAAACATCGGTCAGGGCAACACGTAAAGGACGAACCGTAGCGTAACATATATTTATTATTCTCTCTACTTTGACGGGTACAGGTAAAAGCCTTTTAGATTAACCGTTGCACCGTAATGAAGATAAAGGGCTTCGTTATGGTACTCAATAGTACCAGAAGTACCACTCCACTTAATGCACGATAATAGGCGAACGCACACATAGACGTTTCATACTGCTTCTTTCTGCAGTTTCCAGTGTAAGAATATGCGCCTGAATACCAATATTTTACAAGAATCAACCAGGCACTGAAAAAATGTTTTGATCATTTATCGGAGCTATGCTTAACCTAAAATATTGTAAAACATTTTAAAAGAGTTGCTTTGTAGTTTCTCTTTCTTCTCCATACGAAACTACCTTTTGGAAGGGTAACAGGAATCGATTCTATTTTCTTGTACATTTGACAATCAAAAGTGCCTAATAAAAATAAAATAAATATTTGCCTCCTTGAATTATCAACTTTACATTTGACTTTGGCATCACAACTATCTTAGTTATCCATATGACAAGCGGCTATATAATGTTCTGAACACAGGTCTATTCTAAAATAATGGATTCCCATTCCCAGATTAATGATGATACACAGACAAATCTCATAAATCGGTTAATTTGCGCAGCTGTCATTATACAGCCATAAAAATGCATGCTTCAATATTTTACAACAACCCACTGCAATTTTGATCTCAACAATTTATTGGGAAATACTGTCAGGGAAATTAGTTGTTAACTAAATTGACACCCTCCTTCAATTTGTCCTAATATAGCCATTTTGTACCAACTGTCAAAGAATGGAAGTTGTGATTTGAATATACGGACATAATAAGTTGGCAGTCAATTCATCATCATTATCATTTCAGCTGAAAGACTTCCACTGCTGGAAATAGGCCTCCCCCAAAGGGGGTTGCCATAATCGCCACGCTTGGCAGGCGGGTTGGCGATCGCAGTATGGTGTTAAATGCATAGAGAACGCTGCTGTCCATTCTCTAGTAAGTCCCTTAGTGGCCTTTTGCGACACCCACGGGAACAAATAGGCAGTCAATTCGCTTAACAATAAATGTCGCTACCTTTACTTAAATTAACCTTCTGTTTCATTCTACACTACGGCAATGTTGTCTAGTAGTTAAAAGAAAAAGTGCTAAACGTAAACGATGCGGTGTGCTAATTGGGCATGCGATTTTGTACTTAGGCAGATTTATTTCTTAATTATTCTGTGCAATTGTAAAGGAACTTGGAGTAATTAATGGGTTTGTTTGTGGAGCAGAATGTATTTCAAGTTCTTTTGTAGTTAGTATCTTGTTTGTAATGTGTTATGGGTTTTAAGAACCATGATTTTTGTTTCGCAATAAAATCTGATGTTCCAAATCGTCTTCTTTCAAACTCAAAGCATTTATTTCAATGAAACTGGAATGAATGTGAATTGTCAAGGAACCGACTCCTTGACAATTCAAAAGTGCCTGTAATTGGTTTAAATGAAATAAATGTTGCTGCAGTTAGAAAGATAAAGCTGGTTGCCAATCCCAAAGGAGTAGTAGGTTCCTATGTAGAAGAACGGCTAAGAAAATCCATGGACACTCTTGTAAATAAAAATATTGTTACAAAATATTTATAAAAGCTTTAAATGTCAGCTACCTCTGATAATACTTACTGTATAACTGACGGGGTCCAATAGGGCCAATGCCTGCCAGAGTTACGAGTTTGTCCGAAAGGGATATCGTGGCCCTGGCACACAGGCATCTGAAGGAACACGGGTGGGTTTTAGTTAGTAAAAGCGGAAGGGCGTGTCAGCACGCCCTCCCGCTCCGTCCAGAGCGGGAGAAGTTATTTGATAATTTCCCAACAAAAAAAAAACCGTGCCATATTAATAGTCAAGACTTATAACATTCACATAAACATAGACTAAACTCGAACTAAAAAATCCCTTCTCTTAAAAAACTTCTTCGTTCTCATCGCTTTCAATCCAAGATTCCAATGAATTGAACATTCGTTAACCCTCCGTAACCCGCGACTTTTGAAGTCGTTTGAATTTAATTTGTTACTCCTCAATATTTGATATTTGACTTCCAAGTTTGGCCGGAACCGACTCCGCAATTTACTTTACGTTTATATAATATTCTTATTGTTTATTTTCTGTGGTTTTGGTTAGTTTGTTTGCTGGTTTGATTGATTACAAGGCTTCATGGTCTACAGTTCGATAAACCGTGTATTACCTACACGAAAAGAAATTATACTGTTATCAACATAATATCAGGCCTTGTTTTCCCGAGGAGTTAGGCAGAGGTGTACCTATAGTAAACCCAAGTTGTCGCCAGTTATGTTAAAGTCCCATATAATAGGGGGCGAGCCTATTGCCATCAACCGGGCATAAATCCAAACTCCGGGCTGCTACCGAGAAATTTCTGATGAAAAACCCAATAACACTTTGCCCGACCTGGGAGTCGAACCCAAGACCTCATGCTGGGCAGGCAGTAGCTCTTGCGACTTCTACACCAACGAGGCAGTCTGTCTGAGGCCGTTATAAACTGGGTCGATATTAAGGGTCTATCTATGGTGGTCCTGTTGCTAAATGCGACCTCTAGTTAGCCTGTGTATTTTCGCCATTTGTAGACCACCGCTGGGCATTAAATATCAGTCATTTGTTGTATTAAAATAAAGAGTTAATAGGAACTTGCTACATTTTTCAAACGGTCTTCCAAAAAATGCTAATTGTTATTTCAACCAACTTGAAAGCGATGAGAACGAAGAATTTTTTTAAGAGAAGGGATTTTTTAGTTCGAGTTTAGTCTATGATTATGTGAATGTTATAAGTCTTGACTATTAATATGGCACGGTTTTTTTTTCTGAACCAAATTCACGTAGGATACAAGAAGTACAAAGATAAAAAATGTGGTAATTATACCCCGTTTCAGTAGCTCATGGTAAGTTCCAACTAACTTATCAGGCAGATAACTTTCTACAACTACTATTCCATTTTTAGGGTTCCGTACCCAAAGGGTAAAACGGGAACCCTATTACTAAACCTATTACCGCTGCGCCGCTCCGCTGTCTGTCTGTTTGTCTGTCTGTCTGTCAGTCTGTCACCAGGCTGTATCTCATGAACTGTGATAGTTAGATAGTTGAAATTTTCACAGATGATGTATTTCTGTTGCCGCTATAACAACAAATACTTAAAAACAGAATAAAATAAATATTTAAGGGGGCTCCCATACGACAAACGTGATTTTTTTGCTTGTTTTTGTTCGGTATTGATAACGGCAACAGGTAGACGCTTAAAATATTCACAGAATATTTAGTTATTTATTCACTTTAAAAATAAATAATTAAATTAAAATAAAACAAATATTTAAGGGGGGCTCCCATACAACAAACGTGATATTTTTGCCATTTTTATAGATAATGGTACGGAAACCTTCGTGCGCGAGTCCGACTCGCACTTGTTTCATTTCATCCGTAACATAGTTCCTTCCCGGACACTGTAAAACAAGTCCCGAGTCTTCACAATGCTATCCATATCCTCGCTAACGAACGACCTAGTTCCTTTGAACAGAGAAGGCACTACTTAATTAATAGGGCCATTATTTATCATCGAAATTAAATCGTAATGGCCTTTACAGTCGTCAATCACACCTTATACTACAAGACCTAAAAAGATTAACGTTTTTATAAGTCCACTAAGGGCCTAGAATTAGCACTAACCTCGGTGAAGACTTATAAGGCTTAAGATTAGATTTATTCTGCTGCCATTTTCTTGGTTTTTTGGTCTGTCGTTTTGCGTTGATGTAGATGTATCACTTTATTAGTATTTCCAAAGGTTAGAGAAAGAATCTCTGCTTATTTGTTTTAAGAAACATAAGATACATCGAAATATTTGTGATTTAAAAAGATGGCTGAAATTCCAAGATTAATGTCATCGTTTCTCCTTACTGCTAGTTTTGAAATTTATTTTTAGTTTACAAGTTAATTCAGATGGTATATAGAATACGTCTTATAGTTGTTGTTTCAACAATTACTGTAAATGAAAACATAGAATAACATTAAAATTTTCTGTGTTTTCTAAATCTTTGACGTTTGAATTCCATCGATAAGTACCTAATTAAATAAAAATCTTCTTACCGCACTTGAAATTCTTTTACGTCAAACGTGATAACAGTGATACGCGTATAATTTACGAGCATTTTACGTAACATTACTAAAAAATCACTGTTTTACATTTTTCACGATTTACTGACCCACTTCGTTCGACCCAATTACGACATTATTGACTCTGATAGATTGGATTCAAGTAAATATTGGTATTGATGTCAAAAACAACGGCCTGTAGTGATAGCCAGGTTTTTGTGGCCACGCTTTGAAAGTGCGCTTATTGCTGGGCTGGGGTTATATAGCTTTTTGTTGGTTATTTTTAGGATGGAAAAAAAAATGTGGGATTTATTGAACTATATGGGATTCCTGACTATAAATATGGCACCTTGTATCTGACTGTGAGTGGGATGTTATACACCCAAAAGTTAAATACAGGGATTATTTAAAGAGCAAAAGTACTAGTCGCCCCTATGTGCTCCCAAGGGGGGCCCTGCAGGTTCACGTCTATAACGCGGTGATCAAACAGTGCAATATAAGAAATTGCATTCGCAAACAAATAAAAAACTGGCCAAGTGCCATTATCTATAAAAATGGCAAAAAAATCACGTTTGTTGTATGGGAGCCCTCCTTAAATATTTGTTTTATTTTAATTAAATTATTTATTTTTAAAGTGCATATTTATCTAAATATTCTGCGAATATTTCAAGTGTCTATCTGTTGCCGTTATTACAATCTAACAAAAACGAGCAAAAAAATAAAGAAAGAAAGAAAAATTATTTATTCTGCACAAACAAAACGCACAGTACAACTAAAAGTCAAAAAACACACATACAAAGTAGCCAAAAGCCTCGCATCCAATACCCTAAACATTTTGACAATCTTGTTCATTGGTTGATGTCAGGGACCAAAGACAATTTACAAACTGTTTACTAGTATAAAATCACGTTTGTTGTATGGGAGGACATTTATTTTATTCTATTTTTTAGTATTTGTTGTTAAAGCGGCAACAGAAATACATCATCTGAGAAAATTTCAACTGTCTAACTATCACGGTTCATGAGATACAGCCTGGTAACAGACGGACAGACAGACAGACGTCGGAGCCTTAGTAATAGGGTTCTCGTTTTACCCTTTGGGTACGGAACCCTAAAAATGGACTAACATCCTGATTACTAAACTTGTCATACGACGAAGCAGAAAAGGTAATTACAGTGGTAAAATAAATTTTGCGCATATACGTTCGTACCACCGCACGTTCTGTCTCACACACAAACAACGTCGTAACAGGGTGTTTCAAACTACGTCATGCGTCATAATGAATAATATAATATGTATTTTTTTAATTATTCAAATATTAATATAAAAAAAACTACTTTCATGAATGATTAGTAGTCATTGGTTACATGAAGTGGGCTGCCGTTGTAAGACGATAAAAATGCATAAATGTATAAAACCAGCTTAAATTGAAGTAAATAATGAAGTCGGTACTTCATCCATATTTTGATAGTTACCTACCTCCACAGTATTCACCGTGAATTCAAATTCTGCTATCTGATCTACCAAATAACCACGAACGCGGTAACTGGGATATTAATTTAAAGGTATTAATTAACGCAACATCATTTAAATTCCTGCTATCAAGGTGTACCGTTCATGTCAATAATTATTGGTGAAATAACACAAAATTCCGTTACAATTTTTGGTGATGGTGTTAAAATTTTAATTCTTGTAGACTCTTTTAAACCTTAATGTTTCCGACTTTTGTTATGTGTTTAATGCGTATCTATGTATCTCTGTATGACACATTCATCATACCCTCGAAGCATCCTAACGGCTGTTTGGATTTTATTACTACACTAGCTGCTGCCTGAAGCTAACTTACTCCTTATAACATCAGCTATCTGCCAGTAAAAGTCTCGTCAAAATCGGTCAAGCCGTTTCGGAGATTAGCCGGAAAAAACAGACAGACAGAAAAAAAATTAAAATTGTTTTTTTGTTTCATAAGCATATTACATAATCAGCGTATAATGTTCCCACTGACGGGACACAGGCCTTCTGCCCGTGAGAGGGAGTGGGCCGTAATCCACCACGCGGGCCCAGTGCGGGTTGGTAGATGTCACAGTCTTCGAATTTTTAGTTCTAGGACATGCCGGTATCCTGACGATGTTTTCCTTCACCGCTTTGAGAGCAGTGGTGATGAAATAATTTACACAAAGTAAAGCGCCTGTCTGGGTTCGAACCTACGACCTACTACTCTTAAGTCGCCGGCCGTTACCACTGGGCCACCACTGCTCATATAACCATATTAAAAAGCTGTTATTTTGGCATTACAATCAGACACATCAATTTTATTTATTTATATAGATGAGTAAGGGAGGCGCAATGATTCTAGTAGGCTAGGTTTTGTTTTTATACAATCAATATGGTGGAATTTCGTCTTTAATAAGTAGTCTTGTTTTATATTTAACACTACCAATGCATTATACATTTCTCTATGTATATCATACGTAAGATAGATTGCTATCACAGTTTACACGCACACTGACGGCCAATGCATCTTAGCCAATGGGATTACATTACAGAAAGAAAACGCAGCTTACGTAAATGGGTACATCTCGGTGCGAGTTCGCCATTTGAATTTACTCTGCTAAGTCGAGTTGTCGTAATTGAAACCCCCGACTTGACTTCGCTCGTAGTGGTTAATGTGCATTCGCCCTTTAAAATGTTTTTTTTCGACGCCATTTCGAGTTCTTATTTCTCTTTCATAAAGCGGCTAGCTGAGGTTTTGATGTTCTGTTTTATTCATTTTTTAAAGAGCTCGTAGTTATGAGAGGTTATTATTGGTGTTATTAGCTTTTCTTTTGTTAATTACGTTTTGCTGTGCTACAGACAACTATGTAGAAGTAATTTATTTGCTTTTTCTATTGGATAAAAGTTGACTTCAATATGTGTGTGTGACTATAAATAATACTCCATTATCTAGAGTAGGTATCAAAATTTAAGTACCTGGGCCACTGGGTAAATATGACCTTAATGATGACATGGACATAGAAAGGGAACGGAGGGCGATGGCTGTCCGAGGTAATATGCTGATCCGCAGATTTGCACGTTGTACGACGCAAGTCAAGATAACCCTTTTCAGAGCATACTGCCAGTCTTTTTACACGTGCAGTCTGTGGGTCAGGTATACGCTGAGGGCATACAACGCGCTGCGTGTCTAGTATAACAATGTATTCAGGATGCTGTTGGGCCTACCACGCTTTTGTAGCGCTTCCGGGATGTTTGCCGAGGCCAGGGTCGATGGTTTTCATGCCATTATACGGAAACGGTGTGCCTCTATTCTCGGTAGACGTGCTAGCTCCCACAGCCTCCTGACTGTATTGTGTGATAGGTGGGACAGCCCCATGCTGGCTCACTGGATACGGCTGCACACGTAGGTGTCAGTCGTTTCAATTTTGTATATAGAGTGTGGTTTTTACTAACATTAGGTTAAGACCTTTACTAACAACTTATGGATCTTGATCTGAAATAAAATAAATATATATATATATAATATGGTCGCTTTATAAGTGACGCTAGCTCTCATATAACTTACAAACGTACACAAAATTAACAGATTCTGGTTAGCCTCAACCAAATCTTAAGGCTTTATTCATCCCTACCTCATAAGCGTAACCACCATATCTTACCTTAATCCCAAAAACTGGCACAGAGTACCCATAACACTTGTTATCGTGTTAACCTACTGACAAATTGGCTAGCCATGAACTTCGGACTTCCCCAGTCATAGGTACACCCCGAACATATATCACACAGATAAGACTATTACTCTGTAACCAGAGATAACTTTTATTGAGTTGAATAACTGCTGTAATATTTCGTTCGATCTGGTTCGGTGTAAAAAGTGCTATGTAACGTAAGATAACCGTTTGTGCAGTGTAGACTAAAGCTAATGGGGATGCCATTTTCTTTGTGGATGTCTTAAAAGGCGGTGAAGGAATTATATACGAAGGACAAAGCGGAATTTTCTATCTATTATACGAAATCGCCTATATTTTAGGGAGTCGTGATTTATTGATTTATAGCTAGTTATCTTACATGATAATGATTTCTTTCGTACTTCAATGTTGTCTGGAAAGCGGATTTTTTTTTTTGTTCAAATGATACGCATGTTTTTTGTATATTATGTTGCCTTAGATTCATTTGGAAAGTCCGGAAAAATACTAAAATACTCATGTTTATGCTGGAACATTTTTGAAACGCGGATTTTAGACTGTGGGTTACAATGGAAAATTAATTATTTTATAGTAAGCGAAAAATCTGCGCTACCAACACAGGTAGTATACCAATTTGATGCCAACTGCACTGAAAATATTCTGCAAATAAAAAGATTTCTCTTACCTCCATTTTCGTTCAAAAGTCTTGTATCATAAACTTCCTCATCATTATAAAAAAAATCATCCCAAACAGCCAATTCACAATTACCCTCATAATTCCGTTTTCATCTCTCTCAACCCTATACCTACATATTTTATAATCTCCATAAAGATTATAGATTTAATTTGCAAAAGCAACCGGCTTTGTTTTTATTTGGACGGCGGCGGGCGCTTCGCAAATGAAAGGTAAACTAATTCGCAAAATGGAGGGTACATCTTGATTCGTATATACAGGGTGTCTGGTAAAGAATGAATAACCTTGAAATAGCATATAATAGACCTTATGGCCGTTCTAAATGCGGACTGCCTCGTTGGTCTAGTGGTCGCAAGCGCTACTGCCGAGCACGAGGTCCTGGGTTCGATTCCCAGGTCGGGCAAAGTGTTATTGGGCTTTTCCACAAGGAATTTCTCAGTAGCAGCCCGGAGTCTGGATTTGTGCCCTGTTGATGGCAAATGGCTCGCCTCCTATTACATGGGACTTAAACATAACTGGCGAAACGTGGATGTACTATTGGTACACCTCTGCCTAACCCTTCGGGGAATACAGGCGTGATGTTATGTTATGTTACTTTATTTACCTTATTTTACATTCTTCTTTCCACGACCAAAAATGAATGAATTCCATCGGATATTTGTTGTCATAATATTGTACGTTGATTATGCCGCCGACAGAGAGTAAGTAAACGGTGTGACTAGAAAATGGACATTATTTTTTTCTTTAAATCGTATCTTAGATACTACTGGGATATATATTTTTTGTATTTTATTTAGAACTGTCATAAGGTCTATTTTATGCTATTTCAAGGTTATCCATTCTTTACCGGACACCCTGTATACTTTAAGTTCGTAAGAATCTTTAGTTCGCCGCTGTCGCTATGCTCTTCTTTGTAAAGAATTCGTAATGTGTCTCATGTCTTTTATAATTGGAATTAAATATAGGCTACTTTTTGGTTTCACTAACAAACCAAAAAGCAGAGAACTAAGATAACCTAAGGGTTTTAACATTCAAGGTCTACGTGGTCGTCTGTTAAACCTATCAAGCTCAATTGTTGCCAGACTCCCGGGAGTTTTAGCTCGCTTTGTGTATAACTGTTATCGTATCGAAACGGGTTTTACTTCTTTTACCAACATAATCAGCCTATAATGTTCCCACTGCTGGGACACAGGCCTCATCTCTTCGAGAAGGAATGGGCTGTAAATCTACCACGCGGGCCCAGTGCGGGTTGGTAGATGTCACATGTCTTTGAATTTTTGGTTCTAGGACATGCCGGTTTCCTCACGATGTTTTCCTTCACCGTTTTGAGAGCAGTGGTGATGAAATTATTTATACAAAGAAAAGCGCCTGCCTGGGTTTGAACCCACGACCTACAACTCGTAAGTCGGGGAGGTTACCACTGGGCCACCACTGCTTCTTTTGCCGCTCGCCTGATATTAAAGGTAGGTCAAATTAAATGCCAATAGCCGATAGCTAGTTTTATTTCACAAAAAACACGTTTGAAAAGTGCTGTGACTATGGAACATAATATTGCCACAGTATTACAATCCACACAGGTCCGGTTGAAAACCAGCGTCAGGCTCTAGTTGTCTTTTTTTTTGGGTGGGAAATTATCTAATAACTTCTCCCGCTCTGGGCGGAGCGGGAGGGCGTGTCAGACTTTTACTGACCCGCGTTCCTTCATTTGCCTGTGTGCCAGGGCCACGATATCCCTTTCGGACAAACTCGCAACCCTGGCAGGCATTGGCCCTAATGGACCCCGTCAATTCGTGCTGACGTCTCTTTGAGGCGCGCGTGGAACACAACGCGCCGTCGACCCGAGCCTGGTCCTTATCGGCGGTGGCCGGAAATCGGTTTGCGACTCCCGACGGCAACTAGGGGCGTGAGGGCGCGAACCCTGCCTCTCCCTCACGCGTTCCGCCTCCTCCTTCGCGAGCATTACTGCTTCGCAGAAGGAGGTGTTTAGTTGTCTGGCATTCAATTTATCAACACTACAGGACACCGGGTTACAATATACACCCGCCATCTTATCTCTTCACCACCTTTGGTTGACTGGTAGAGAATGCCTAAGGCATTAAGTCCGCCTTTGTACATTATTGTGTGTGAGAAGTTTAAATAAATAAATATACTTTAGACCCATTTTAGGCATAATTTCTTTTCGTTTGTTGGAAACAATATTTTAAAGAAATTATTTACTGTACTAAGTAACGTACTAAAATCACGGCCATGCTCATGTGTCCCTCAAACTTTTATAAGATTGTTCATCCGAATACACAGTTAAATTTAATAATAGAAAACTATAAACGTCTAAAAGTACAGTGTCACGTAAATATCTGGCATTGCAAGACATGTAAATGCATAGGTACTTGTAAATAAATGATTAGATAATATTAATTATATTTATTTTCACGTATTTTGTTACAACCTGTGCACATCTGCGTGTGACTATGTAATTACATATACTGGCGGCGGTGTCGCCCGACATCAAAGGCGCTTCGCTACTATATTAATTGTAATACATTACTTCGAAATAAGGTCTCACTATTTGAGGAGTGATCGATCAGGTTAAGCTACGCTTGCCGCGGTTGGTCCGTGGATGGGTGACCATCTGTTCATACCAAGACTCCTCCATGCCTCGGAAAGCACGTTAAGCCGTTGGTCCCGGCTGTCATTTGTAGATCTTTGACAGTTGTTACGGGTCGTTAGAAGCCCAAAAGTCTGACAACTAGTCTTACTAAGGGATATCGTGTTACCCAGTAACTGGGTTGTGGAGGTCAGATAGGCAGTCGCTCCATGTAAAATACAGGTATTCAGCTGCATCCGGTTAGACTGGAAGCCGACCGCAACATAGTTGGGAAAAAGCTAGGCAGATTTTAGGGCATTCAGCTGTAGACTAATATGTAGCTTATCAGAGTAATATAACAGATTCAGACCTATAATTATTCAGGCTGGTACGGGGTTACCGCACGGTCTCCCGTGAGGCGGCGAGCCTCCTTGCCGGACTGCCGCCATGGGATCTGGAGGCAAAAGTCCTCGCGCACATCTGGGAGTGGCGCGAGGAGGCGAAACGCCGGGGTGAAACTCCGCTGCCGCGAGAAATCACGGCACGGCGGACAGAGCTCCGGCGGGATCTCATGGCGACATGGAGAGTGCGATTGTCGCAACCCAGCGCTGGGCACGCCACAATTGTGGCGATAGTCCCCTCTTTGAGGAGTGGCTAGAGAGGCGCCACGGCGTCCTCACCTTCCGCCTGACGCAGGTCCTCACCGGACACGGTTGTTTCGGGAGGTTCCTGTTCAGGATAAAGCGGGAGGAAACGCCCGGGTGTCACCACTGTGTGGATCGCCCGGAGGACACGTTGGAGCATACGGTGGAGGTCTGCCCAGCTTGGGCGGAGCACCGCCGTGTCCTCACGGAGGCGATCGGCGGCGGCGACGGACGGCGGCGGACGCGCGCCTCAAAGAGATGTCAGCACAAACTGACGGGGTCCGTCAGGACCAATGCCTGCCAGGGTTGCGAGTTTGTCCGAAAGGGATATCGTGGCCATGGCGCACAGGCAACGGAAGGAACACGGGTGGGTTTTAGTCAGTAAAAGTCTGACACTCCCAGAAGTTATTTGATGATTTCCCACCCAAAAAAAAAAAAAAAGACCTATAATTATGAAAAATATATTACCTTATACTCGTAGCGAATAAAGATATTAGTTTTAATTTTGTGAATATGTAAGCAAGTGAAGACAGAAAATACTTATTTTGTAAGGGTTTATTAGTCAGATTTTTATTTTTGTAGATTTCAACTTCTTTTGTTTTTAGGAACCTCCAACCATCTTTTGTGTAACGTAGCTTGACTCTAGTTAAATCAACCTTGCCTTTGTATCATCATCATCATCATTTCAGCCGAAAGACGTCCACTACTGGACATAGGCCTCCCCCGGTCAAGCACCGCCACTTCGACCGGTTCTGTGCTTGCCGCATCCAGCGGATACCTGCAGCTTTTACAAAGTCATCGGTCCACCTAGTAGGAGGCCTTCCTTGCCTTTGTATAATGATTGTTTACCTAGCGTTTATGCGTTATGTGCTAACTTACATAACTTTAGTAATAACTTAAATTACTTAGCACTTAAAACTCACTTTATAGAATCTTAGGTTGACAGCAGGACCATTTACTTAAATTTATTGAAACACTAGCTGCGCCCCGCGGTTTCACCCGCGTAAGTCTCGATTCCGTGGGAATATCGGGATAAAAAGTAGCCTATGTCTCAATCCAGGGTGTCAGCTACCTCCATAAAAAAAAAAATTACAAATTTAATAAATTTTAAAAAATATAATAAATAATTTATAATAATATAATTTATAATAATAATAATATAATCAAGCCTAAATAAAAAAAATCAAAATGAATCATAATAAAAACCAAGAATTTTATCAAAAACTGCCGAATCGAAGGTGACATCTGTCATGTCACCTTCGATAAAATCCACCGATTTTAAAATAAAGAAAAGATGTTGACGAGATCAGCTACGAGACGAGCACGCCCACCACCTCCGGACTCTTCGCTCAGCTCCGCCTCGCCGCCGCCGGTATCCAGCCTCACTGTAAGCGCTGTGACGACACTGGCCGTGGTAGTTGCGTCGAGCTCGAGCGACGAGTATTTTTCCCCGCCGACGTCGCCAACACCTGTACGTCGGCAGGGGAGAGGCCGGCCACCGAGGAGCTTGGGACTTAGGGGCCATCCAGCCCCGAGCCGGGTCCCCGCTGCCGGTGGTTGTGTGCAGCGCATGAGATGGACTCAATCTATGAACGAGAACGTCATGCGCGCATATTACGGGTCTACAGAGGGAGGAACTAACCTCACTGCGTACCGTGCTAGGATGCTGTCTCTGTTTCAGG
This sequence comes from Tiliacea citrago, assembly GCA_963921375.1. Taxonomy (NCBI): domain Eukaryota; kingdom Metazoa; phylum Arthropoda; class Insecta; order Lepidoptera; family Noctuidae; genus Tiliacea; species Tiliacea citrago. Next base: position 19,443,403 of record OY992797.1, on the reverse strand, counting down.
AACTAGAACCAACCATCAACATCTCGGCCCAACGACTATCGGATCAGGTGCGGGTCATCCAACGCGATCATAGGTTGGACGATGTTGCACTTGATAGGCTGCGCTCAGAGGTACTTAGCAACCATATCGTCTCGACTCCGGCACAAACCGCGGTACGAATGTCAATTATTGATGGAATCCCGCCGCGGTCCAATCATGATGTTGAAGAAGAGGATGATAGGGTTGCCACAGTAAGTAGCCAATGCAACGCCCGATTGAGGAGCGCACTGGAGGATGCATTTGGCGAGTATAGGTCCACTCCGACCGAACTTAGACCCCGATTACCACGCCTACCTATGCACAAGAAAAATAGGGCGCTGGTGTGTGCCTTGGACTCGCAGCTTAAGAATTTCTTCCAAAGCAGCGAGGATCTCATTGATACACACTCGATTCTGTATTGCGCGGCTGTTGCGGCATGTCGTTTAGCTAACGTCAAATTTCCAAACTGTGACGGAGCTACTCGACCAAAACCAGCCGTACCAGCCTGGCAGTGCAGGATCGAGCACCGTATTGATGGGGCCAGGGTACTCATCGGCAAACTATACTGCTTCAGGGAGGGCAATACACGACCACGAGTGATGCGCTTTGTAAGACGGGCTTTCTCGGGGACTGGAATCAGCCCTCGAGAATACATGTCCCGTGTCACAGAGCGCATCGACTTCCTGAAGCAGAAAGTTTGTGCATGGGCGAGCCGTATTCGGCGGTATAAGCGGCGGGTGGATCGATACACGCAGAATCGCATGTTCCAGAGCAATGAAAGGTGGGTATATAGAGCTTGGGAGCGACCTGAACAAAATGTGACAGACGTGTGCCGCCCGGATGATGCAGCCACGAGTGCATTCTGGCGCAGCATCTGGTCGGAGCCCGTCTGTCACGCAGAGGCTGACTGGATGCGGGAAGTTGAGCGAGTGTGTGAAACTATACCAGAAATGGAAGCAGTCATAATCACCCCATTAGACGTAGCCAGAGCAGTCCGTCTGTTACCAAATTGGAAATCACCGGGACCGGACGGACTGCACAACTTCTGGTTGAAATATTTAATTAGTTCACACACTTGCCTGGCATCTCAGTTCCAGTCATCCTTAGAGTCTGGGTCGCTACCACAGTTTCTAACAACAGGCGTTACCCACCTGCTCCATAAGTCAGGTAGTCCCGCGGAACCCAAGAATTATAGACCGATCACATGTTTGTCAACGGTCTATAAACTTCTTACATCCATTTTGAGAGTGAAAATTAATACGCACATTGACAATAACTCCATTATGTCTGCCTCTCAGAATGGATGTAGGAATGGGTCCCGCGGTACTAAGGAGCTACTCCTCATCGACATGGCCATAAGCCAACAGGTTCGTCGATCCCGCAAGGATCTGTCGACATGCTGGATAGACTATAAGAAGGCCTACGACTCGGTGCCACATACATGGCTCATGAGGGTGCTGGAGTTGTACAAGATAGATGCAACTCTGCGCAACTTCCTGATGTCATGTATGGGGCAATGGAGAACGGTCCTTCGCTATCCAGGATGTCGGCAGATCCAGGGGAATGATGAGCCTGTATGGATTAAACGGGGAATATTTCAGGGCGACAGTTTAAGTCCACTTTGGTTCTGCTTAACCCTGAATCCTCTAAGTACACTGTTGGAGGATTCAGGTCTAGGCTATCGGTTGAGGAGAGGAGGTCAGGTCATATCTCACCTCTTCTACATGGATGACTTGAAACTCTTTGCCCCCAACAAATTGCGACTGATCGAGCTACTGAAGGTAACTGAAACATTCAGTAGCGCCATCAGGATGGAATTTGGTGTGGACAAATGTGCAGTCATGCATGTAAAACGAGGAGAGATTATGGAATCCGAAGGAACCCAACTCTCGGATTCCATACACCTTAGATCCCTTTCCTCATCCGAAAGCTATAAGTATTTGGGTATGTCAGAAGCGTTAGGGATCAACGTTGCTGACATGAAGCAATCGTTGAAGGAGCGCTTCTTTGGTCGCCTGAAGAAGGTATTTATTAGTCTTCTTTCAGGCGGAAACAAGGTGCGCGCCTTCAACGGTTGGGTCATGCCGGTTTTGATGTACTCTTTTGGCATACTTAAATGGACTCAGACCGAACTAGACGCCCTGGATAGGAGGGTCCGTACACTGCTGACCGCAAATCGGATGCATCACCCACGATCATCGGTGATGAGACTGTACATCCCGCGGAAGTGCGGGGGTCGAGGCTTTTTAAATGCAAAGACCCTCCATAACCGCGAGGTGTGCAGTCTCAGGGAATATTTTTTACAAGCCGAACTGGGTATGCACCGTGATGTGGTCGCAGTGGACAAGGGACTCACCCCGCTCTCCATGGCTAAAGAGAACTGGCGCAAACCTGTAATACTTACTACCGATGACCGCAAGGAGGTATGGCAAAGCAAGGAGCTTCACGGACGCTTCTATCGGGCTCTTCATGAACCCGGTGTAGATTTCTTAGCGTCCGTATCCTGGCTACGTTTTGGTGACCTTTTCGGGGAAACCGAAGGTTTTGTCTGTGCAATTATGGACGAAGTTATCTTGACGAATAACTACCGGAGACATATTATGAAGGACGGGACGGTTGACGTGTGTCGGGCATGCCACCGTCCGGGTGAGTCCATCAGACATATTATCTCTGGCTGTTCTCGTCTTGCTAATGGCGAGTACTTGCACAGGCATAACCAAGTAGCCAGGATTATTCACCAGCAACTTGCTTTGAAATATAAACTTGTGGATTCTGAGGTACCGTATTACAAGTATGTGCCCGACCCAGTTCTCGAAAATGACCATGTCACGTTGTACTGGGATCGGTCTATCATTACTGACAGGACTATTGTCGCGAATAAGCTCGACATAGTAGTGATAGATCGATTAGCGCGCCGCGCAATGATTATCGATGTTACCATTCCGCATGACGAGAACCTCGTGAAAGCTGAGAAAGAGAAACAAATAAAATATCTTGACTTAGCACACGAGGTTGTTGACATGTGGAATGTGAGCTCGGCTATCATTGTGCCGATTGTCGTATCGGCCAATGGCCTGATGGCCGAAAGTCTCGAGCAACATCTTTCGAGGCTCTCGTTAGGTGGTTGGATCAAGGGCCTGATTCAGAAGGCAGTACTCCTCGATACGGCTCGCATCGTGAGGAGGTTCCTATCTCTGCAGCCCTAGCCACCGGTAGCTTGGACCCTGCTCCCGATACCGGTGGACAACTATTTTTTATATTTTTAAATGTTTTTATATATTTTTTATATTCTGATATTTAAAAATATAATTTGTATGTATTTAAATTAATAAAAGAATAATAATAATATATAATTTAATAAAAAATTTAAAATTTTATCAAAATTGGTCAAGCCGTTAGAGCGTGAAGAAGTAACAAACATACACACACACACACACACTCACAAACTTTCGCCTTTATAATATTAGTGTGATGTGATAGTGTGATTAATGGAAGTAAAAGGTAATAAGAAATATTAAATGTATCTTCTTTCTATGTTTTTAATAAAACCTGAATGAATACAATTTTCCTTGAATAAAACTCGTATTAACTTATTTTTTACTGTAGCATTATCCATTTCAGTTGATTTCTCAAAGCAAACAGCAGAGCAGTACATTTCTCCGACTTCTAAACTTAACCAACGACAACAATTCCGTATTTGTCCACTAAAACAAACAGCCATCGCTAAGATTTACAATAACATTATTGAGATAAATATACCAGGGGTCCGTACGGCGCGGTTGAAACACGACCAATTTAAAATGTACCCATAAATACAGGAGGAATTTCACGTTATTCAGAGAATCTGTCGCGTTCCGCTTTCGGCCGGTTCGCGATCCTTGCTCGTATAAATGTCTTGGGGCTTGAGATTCGTGGTGAATTACTCGTAGTACGGGTACTATTGGTTTCTGATTTTTAGAGTAGTTTTAGGGTAATCACGGTTTGAATGGTTTAGTGGGGGGGAGGGGGACATTTGATGCCTAATTGGAGGAAGGAAAGGATAACAAAATAATTTTGCTGTTTTACATACATGAGACTAGAGGGTTAATAATAACTTAGGCAGCTCTTGTTGGAAAGAAGAATATTTTGAAGAAGAGTAAACAAAGACATTTCAATATTAAGAAAAGGCTTACTTATGTCTTCTTAAATCTGATTAACTTTTTAGCAGCACACTTTTTCCTGGGTTGAGTGTCTTATATTTTCATTAAAAAAAACATAGGCCACACATAACCATAGGCAATCCCAAAATTCTTACACCGTTCTCAAATCGGTTGAAAGTGGAGCAAACTTCAAAATCTGCGCGTTGTTCGCGTCTCGTAGTTTAATTATATCGGATAGTTGTACGGAACCCTTTGTCTTGGTCTCATTATGCGCAGGATTGTCGCCCCACGTCCCCCGTGTGGGAAGTTCGAAACATGCTGTATTTTTGAGAAGCGTCGTGAGTTGTTTATTAGTTGGAAATCGGATGAGTGAATAGGTCTTCCATAAATTGTTGGGGAAAATATTACGTGCCTGCAGGTAGCAAAGAGCTTCTTGTCATTACAACAAAAATCATTCCATTACAAATTCTATATCATATGAACATTTAAATCATTTATTTTAATAAGAACTTTTGTAAGTAAGCAATAGGGTATTTGACTGCTATCAAAAATATACATGAATTGATACTTATTTTAAAGATATTACAAAAAAAAACTGGAAAAATGGAGAAGTTACACGCTTTTGAAATTATTCTACTTTCCATGTCACGCAAAACGAACATTGTACTGAATGGCGCGAAATTACTACGGCATTCCTGTGTTGTGACATCAGATCGCAGCAGTGCTGTCCCCGTCTACAATAAACTTTAAAACGCATACAACTTTGGCATTTTTTGAGATAGTATTTTTTTTTTACCGTGGCATTGTGTTAATGTTGGTTTTGAAAAATAAAAAAAAACAGTCAAATTAATAAATTAAAATAATTGACCAGAATATTTGGCACGGCTGATTTTTTCTTGAACTTACCCAATACTACATAATTTATTCATTTCAGAGTCATTCACCTTTAAAGTCTTACTTTAACCTTCAACAATATAGTATTTTATTTAGTAAAAAAATACGTCCATAAATTAATATAATTCTCCTACGTTTCAAGAATAAAAATCAACTAACTGCCAATACCGACCCTCTTTATAAACACTTTCAAATTAAAAGGTGTCTGAATAATCAGATTTCTTCATGAAAACTGGAGCGTTAGCCCGAAAATCTATTATAAAGAATCATTTGACCCTGTTACCGTCAATTACTCAAAGTTACTTTCGGAATTTCTTTCAAGGCGGTACTTTCTTTATTAAAATAAATACATGGGGCACTTAATTCTCAAGTTTCCCTCAAACTTGAGAATTAAGTGCCCATGTATTTATTTAATAATTGTAATTGTAGGCAAGTTCATGCATACCCAGTAATTATTTGACTGGAGTAGGAACAGTTAAAGTTTTTGGCTTCAATTACTCTTTGGAGTGACTTCTTAAGTCTTGTTGTTCATTAATAGAATTGTGGGTTGTGTCGGTTTTAATTTGTGTGAATTCTCATGTACAGGAGGCATAAGGTATATAATGCGGGTGAAGACAAAATCAGAAATTAGCCCTCTAAATTGATTCCCGCTACAGATAAGTCATGATGTCATCATCTGCCTAGCGTATTCCCAAATATGTTGGGGTCGACTTCCAGTCTAACCGGATGCAGCTGAATACCAGTTTTTTACATGGAGCGACTGCCTATTTGACGTCCACAACCCAGTAACTCGATAATAGTCTCGTAGTTAGTAACTTGATGGCACGGTTGGCGCAGTGGTTAAGTGATTTACTGATGCGCTGCGTGTCGTGGGTTCGATTCGCGCACGGAATAAATATTTGTATGACCTATAAGTAGTTGTTCCGGGTCTGGCTGTTTGTGTGAGTTTAAATGTTTGTAAACGCACCCACGATATAGGAGAAATTGCTAGAGTGGGGCAACGTTTAAAAAAAAAATACGATACCCCTTGATAAGACTGGTTGTCAGACTACACAGGTATGTTATAATGTATAGGCATAGAAATATAGAGGATGTTGTTCAGCTCACATTTTGAAACTTTCGATCATAAACGGACAGAAGTGCCATTATCATAAGTGGCCAGTTTCAGAAAATGTGTTGGTAACTTAATTGCCAATAATTACCTAGAAAACACAAGTTTTAAGTGTTTTTAGTTATACTGTGTTTTTACAAAACCCTATGTTCGTGTGTCGATGCATTGTCGTAATTCTAGGTAGTGAAACCAACCTTCCTTGGCTATATTTAGTCCACATTTTTTATCTCTAAAACACCATCTCCCAATATAAAATATTCAATTGTTGTTAGCCTTTGAATATGTTCTATAACTTCATATCATGTCCTCTTACTCGTACACAAATACTCACTTCAAAATAACCGCATTACACTCGATACATTGCTCCTTCACTTGGATCTGACTTACAATTCTATACAAATCACGCAATGTACAGCTAAATTCTCTTAAGCTGAATTCTCGGTATAACATAAATTGAGGATCTGTTATCGGTTAGTTCGTATGCCTACTGTATTCAAGGTTTTTTTTCATTATTCTCTGTATAAAAGAGCCTCCAAGGAGTTTCTCCGGGAAGTTTTAATGTAAATAAAAGCTTGGTTCCTTCTTGTTCGATACTTCTTCGAATATATGGTATCAATGTAAGTACGTTTGCGATTTAAATGTTTATTTTTTATTGAATACGAGTGGTTTTCTACTTCGATGTAATGGATTGGATGAGGATTAAGCGAATGTTTAAAAAAATCGCCTCTAAACTTTTTTTTGAATTTGTGTTCCGTGTCGTTTCCAGAGAACTGAATCAAATCAAATCAAAAGTCATTTATTCAAACTAGGCTGAGAATCAGCACTTTTCGAACGTCAAAAATTACATAAGACAGTCCCCCAAAAACGCTTGAATAAAAAATGATTGAATATTCCTTCAATCAACAATTACATGAATAATAACTTAATTCGACTAAAATGTTCCCACTGCTGGGACACAGACCTCCTCTCTGCGAGAGGGCCTGGGCTGTAATCTACCGCGCGGGCCCAGTGCGAGTTGGTAGATGTCACATGTCTTCGATTTTTTTGGTTCTAGGACATACCGGTTTCCTCACGATGTTTTCCTTTACCGTTTTGAGAGCAGTGGTGATGAAATTATTTACACAAAATAAAGAGTATGGGTTTGAACCCACGACCTACCCTACGCGTAACCAACGGGCCACCACTGCTCTCGAATAAGCAATATCTAATTAAAACTAGAGCTAAGTCGATTTTTGAATCAAGGAAAACTAATAAAAAGGTCATAAAACAAAGTAGGTTGCAAGTTAAACAGAACTATAAAGAAAACACAACATGAAAACTCAACACACGGGCGCGGTTTGGGACGGCAGACGGCGGGCTGTATTCTTCTTATTTATATGAACGACACCACACAAAACGCGTACGCGAGTCGGGCGCGCAGCGGGTCGGCGCGCCGTACTGCCGCCCCACCCGCGCCCGAACCGCACCCGCTGCCTGTGTGTGTTGAGCGGCAAAGGAGATGTCCGCTTTTTGTATGGGCGTTGGTTTTTTATTCCGAGAAAAATCTAACCAGCGTCAAACTACAATAAAATAAAAGCGACAAAAATATGGAATTTGTAACCACTGAAATAATATTTTTAGACCCCTCCATTTAAGAGAAAAATTATAAAATATTTAATGTTTTTCATATATTTTATTTGTTGATGGCAACCCAAATAAAATCTAAAATATAATCTCTTTCAATTCTAAAAGGTTAGACTAAACATTTTTGACTGAAAATATCCCATTTCATCATATTTCTTATTGTTTACATTGTCTTAATCATCAATCAAATATTTAAAGACAGTAATTACCGTGCCATGTGTCAATTTTGACAAGTTTTCTTTTTGTTTAGGGAGTGTTCACTTTAATATACCAGTTAGTTAGAAAGGTTTGTTCGTTTTAAAAGTAAATTCACACTAAAATAAAAAAAAACGATTTTTCTCAAAAATGGAAGCCTTTAAAAATGTATGTTATAGTTAGAACCACTAGCTTTTGGGTTGTCTATCCAAATATATAAAACTGATCCTGGTTAGAATTATTGAATAATAAAAAACCATTTTTGGACATGTCCTTTAAGTAAAACATCATTAATTCCTTATTTCTTTCTTTCTTTCCCGAAATACTGCTATCAAGTTTCGAAAGCAAACAAAAAACAAGACGCACCTAAAAGTAACGGAAGCGCTTGTTTTTTCAATTCGGAACTCGTTTCGTATTAAGATCAACAGTTTTCTTTAAAACAACCCTCAAGTTCCTTGGTTTAATTTCGTTTAAGGTCGGAGCATGATGTAGGGAATGTACAGAAGGTTGACTGTGCTAGGTACACAAAAGTAAAATGTGAATATATATATCTGCCTAGCCTTTTCCCAACTATGTTGGGGTCGGCTTCCCGTCTAACCGGATGCAGCTGAATTTAGTATTTTACATGGAGCAACTGCCTATCTGACCTCCACACAACCCAGTAACTGGGTAATACGATACCCCTTTGTAAAACTGGCTGTCAGAATTTTGAGCTCCTGACGATCCGTAACGATTGTTAAAGATCCAAGAGTGACAACCGGGAACAACGTGCTTTCCGAAGCACGGAGGAGTCTCGGAATTCACTCATCTACGGACCAACCCCGGCAAGCGTAGTTTATCCTGAAGGATTGAACTGTGCGGTTGTTATTATATTTTTATGAGCTCTTCTTATAACTTTAGCTCACAAGTAAACGTGAATATTGGCAGCAAATAAAAACGACAACTATCGTAGAGATAAACTACGATAACATGGCTCGCCCCTCCAAATTACTGTTTCAATGTGTGTAGCCACATCCTTACGAAAGAGTTTGTATGTAGTTGTAAGTACTCGTAATATCTCACTTATTACCAGATTTGTTGGTCAACTAATCATAACTAGCCGTCCGCGCAAGACAACACACGTGTAGTTTTCATAGAGTACGTCAGTGCAGCGCCATACTAATGACGCCACAAGTCGAGCAACAAATCCGTGATTTGTTTTTGTTTGACGGCCGTCTCATTGCGCACACATGCGTACAAATACTTTCAAACGTTTTGAATTTTGGAGGGGCGGGCCATGTTATTGTAATTAATCTCTAAGTGTCATAGGAGTTAATAAATGCCATGAAGCACAAAAGCATAAAAAAATCGTTGAAGGAATAAACAATTGAACTACATAAACAAAAGGGGACCGCTTTTTAAAATGTAGAACATCTATGATGGAGTAGTTGCAATTTTTACTGAGGTAATATTCAGAGGCTCCTTGGTCTAGTGGTCGCAGGGCGGAGCATGAGGCCCTGGGTTCGATTCCTAGGCTGAACAAAGAGATACTGGGTTTTTATCTCTGGAATATCTCAGTAGCGGCCCAGAGCCTGGATGTTGGCTCGCCCTCTATTACATAGGTTGTATTTTTATTTATTACTTATGTAATTGTGGAAGCTTGTAAATGGCAATTGTAAGCGCTATTGTACATAACTAACCTTTACTGATATTAGACTCTGAATAATAAATAAATAAACATAATTGGCAAAATGTGTGTGTTAGCCAAAATTCGCGCACCCACGCCCCTAGTCGCCGCGGGAGACGCCCCTGGCGTCGGGAGTCGCAGGCCGATTCCCGGCCACCGTAGGCGTAGGCTTGCGGATGGTGAGCGATGGGTAGCTCACCGTCCGATAAGGACCAGCCCGGGTCTACGGCGCGTTGTGTTCCTGCGCGCCTCAAAGAGATATCAGCACGACTTCACGGGGTCCGTTAGGGCCAATGCCTGCTAGGGTTGCGAGTTTGTCCGAAAGGTACGCCTAAAAAAAGAGGCGTACGCCTCTGCACATCCCTTCGGGGAAACAAGGCGTAATGTTATGGTATGTTATTTACATATTACTATTCAGTTCTGTAGCACATAAACGACGTAGCCCAGTAGCAGTTTTTTTTTTTTATTATATTAATTCTTGTAAGTTAGAATGATTGAATAGTGGGCTTTCTGCATCTCCTTGCCAAGCGGTCAAACTGCGAGCGGAATAGCAAATTCTAGATCAAACGTTTCATTATGGGCTGTCGCTCATTAACATTTATTTAGCCGGAAGACACACTGCTGCTGAGAGTGGCGAATAAATTTGCGTACATAATGTGTAGGGTGGTTAGTTTGTGCAAGTCAATCTTAGAGGATCATTATTATTTACTGTGCGATCTCCGTCTTAGAATATTTAGTTTCGTCCCTTCTTATTGACGTCTCAAGACAGTCGTTTTCGGTATTATGATGATATTAAAGGTACCAAAGAATCGTCAAATGTTACTTTGAATCTTAACTACGTGTAAAATAAACATAATCTTGATTGTAGTACGTACAAATATAATTGGTATATCAATAGATAACAGGCTGTTAATCATTGAAAACCACTAGCTGCAGTATTGGCTCTTTCTCCTTCTCCCTTTAATCCATCCAAAGCTTGTCTTTAAAAGATCGCTTTTAGCGCTAACGCCGCCCATTGTGTCACCCTATGTTAAATTTCTACATTATATATTAAAATACATTATTTACACACACACAAATTATATATTACGTATTATTTTATATACATTATTTTAATAAATATGTAAATAATTATTTCAGATATAATTATCTACAATCTACTATTCTATTCTATTGAAATACCCGTCGACTATTTGTTTACTATCATTGGATTTATTGCTGGAATGCTATTATTGCTGTTTGTAGAAGGTTTCTGCCAAAAATGACAACGCCACCTTCCTAAAACTTAATACAACATTTATCCTTATGGGCTGTCATCAGATACCTTTCGTGAGTCCCAATAAAAAAAGTTGTGAGTAAAACCAACGGTAACTTGATGCGTTGACTTGGGAAGTTTTTCACTAAACTCGGGAGCTCGTAATTAATTCCGGGCTTCATCAATCGTTAAGTTTTAATCAGTCGGTGAATCCATCAGGGTTGAGGATAATTTTATGATTTTTTTAATAGTTGCTTTTTAATTAAATGTTTCGTTTTTGTGAATTTTAATGTTAAGACGGTTTGCAGTAGGTTTCAGACTGTATTCTTTTCTCTTTTTTTTTTAACCAAACGCAAAGCATTTCTGCATTGTCAAGGAGTTGATCAGTAAGAAAGATTACGCTTGTTACCCATTCCAAAGCGTAGTAGATTCCTTTGGAGAAGAACGGGCCAAAACTCCATGGATAAGACATGAATATTATAATGACATTATTGTTTTTTCCTATTATTTTGTTCGTATCTTGGCGTAATCTTCGCGGTTCGCATACCCAATTTAAACCGTAAATGGCTGTCGTCAGTACCTTGCTTAATTACTATTAAAGGGTTGTGAATGCCCAACATTAAGAAAGGATTCTTAGCTACATTAACGTATGGCAGGTATCCAGCACAAAAGCAATATGTTATTAGTGTCGTCAAAGGACATAATGCCCAAACCGGCTTCCATTCAAAGTCTACACCAACGCTGTCGCATAATTTATGTATTCAAGTTAAATTACCCTTCCCACAATTATGAGACAGAAAAGAGGAAAAAATCGTGATACCACCGATTCTTTTCATACCAAAATCCTTCCCAACTTTCCTTTTATATTCCAAAATGCTGACTTAAAATGTCTTAAATGAATTGGCCCAGGCTCTGTTCACTCCATTCTTCGTTGACAATCCCTTGACGTGTTTTATGCCCTAATTTAAATTGCTTTTATCGCGAACACGACCGTTACGTTCGCCCCAAAATGGCCGCGGTGGAATCCCGTTTTTCACTCTCGAAATACCAAGTGCTTCTTGGCTTCTCTAATTGTTTCCACGGTCTATAAAAAAGGTTTTAAATGAGTCGTTTTCCCTCTTAATTGCGTTCAGATTCAAAAAGCTATCCCTCGTAAGTCTATGCGGTAATTGCCGAAGATGCTACGGTTCTGAAGAGCCGCTACGCCGTAGCACATAAATCTACGGCGTAGCTAACGCTACGTTGCGATGTCTGACTTCAACAATATATTCAAATGTATGTGAATAATGTGTTAGGAAATGTATCCGGATTTTCCAAATTCTTTAAAATCGCTGAAGTTTTGATGCCGCTTAGAATTTTGATCATTTTGTTGAGGAAAATTCTTATTTTGCTAAGAGAAGTTTACTGCGTTTGGTAGTCCAACTAAGGATAATGTAAGTAATAAAATAACAAATACACATATACATTTTAGATCCAAGTAACTACCATAATTATACTGAATAACTAACGGACTAGCATATACTCCACATGATTTAATTGAGAAGGCGGCCCTTAATCCGGGTAAAACAAATGAAATCCACGTCAAAATTTATTTCCAATCCGTATTTTACCTTGCATTTTCTATGGTGCAAGTACAGTCGTGGGTCATAAATGTTTAAACGCCTTAAGGTCTGTTTTTCTTGCACAAAGCAAAAAGCTTGGGTAGCCAAGAGAAAATATATTAGAAACAATACGTAAGCCTGTTGGTTTCGTATTTGTTACTTAATTACAATCTTGCTTAAGACACTAAGTTTGTATATTATTATAAAGTAGCCGGTCATAGTGAAGTTAAAGTCAAAGTCAAATTATTTATTTCAATTAGGCACATAAATGGCACTTTTGAACGTCAAGATTTACAAAAAAATTTAATTGTTTCTAGTCGCCCCTTCCAAAAGGTAGTTTCGTATGGAGAAGAATGGGCAAGAAACTCCACCGTTACTCTTTTAAAAATGTTTTACAATATTTTGTATGGGTAAATTAAATATCTAATTATTGTATGTGAAGACGATGCACCTAGAATAAAATTACTAGACCGCAATAGGTAAAAAAAATACTACATAATATTAAGTGCGTTCACCAAAAGTCAAATGCCTGTAATAAAAAACGTTCCAAATCTAGTTTCAACCTTATTTCGGCGAAAGTAAATGTGAAAAACTTGTCAATAATGTAGGAAAATTACAGGCATTTTTGACAAATGTTTTGACTAAAATACCGCTGCATCTGATATAAGTCACATTTATATTTCAACAACTCAAGAGTTGTTGAAAATTTTATAAAACATATTACAAACATAAATATACCAAACATCATGAAAACAACTTATATCAAACCTTCTCAATCTCGTGTGTGCCCCGCCTCATAACGATAATAAGTATTTTTCCGACGCTAGCCGGTCGACGTGAAAGATGGATGTTCAGGACATACTTCGTTCTTACGACGGCTATATAGACTTTCTTATGTATACATGTAAAGAGGATAATAATATGTATATTGAAAAGTTTCTTCGCTGTTTATGGAAAGAAGAAGCTTTATAGATGTGAACGTTCATAAACAATATTTCTCCCATGTGAGATAAAATATTTAAACGAGTGACTGTAAATTAAAGTTTTGAGATGAGTTTATGTGATAAAAATAATTAATTTACGTTATAATATTACTAAGTGAGCGACTGACTGCGAGTGACGAGAAATCAACAGTACAGCAACTTACAAACGTTAATTTGATTATATTTATAACGTTCAGTTGACCTAATTTTCATATTTACAACGTCATCTAACCCAAATGATTCACCAATAATAGAGGGAATCTGGCGTTCGGCGGGCGCTGCCGCGGCACCCTTTCTGTATTTCTAATCGCTCACTTAGTCATTTAGACGCACGGCTAGAATTTTAATATATGGAATGGTTTAATCACAACCCACTTTTAGTTAAAGTTAAGTTATTAAAACACTACCTCTCTTATCATCAGTCGCTAAGTTTTTTTTTTATTCGTTCGTTTTATAGTCCCCCCCCCCCCCCTATTTAAATTTCTACGATTTTGTAATATTTAGAAGTAGTGTAGTACGTACTCAACAAAACGATCGATGACAAAAATTTAAAAAAGTGTGCTTAGATGGTTTGGTTACGTCGAGAGGATGAATGAAAGGCGACTACCAAAAGGTAAGGCAGATATGAGTGGACACGCCGCTAGGGGACGCCCTGGAAGGACATATAGTGACCTTATTAATAATATTTATTTATTTTTCAGACAACATGATCCATTTTGTTAGTAAAAATAGTGCTTGTAACTATGATAGTTCACACATAAACGCATACAATGTTTGAAGAACGGACAGTCATACCAGGGGGCCGATCGCGCTAATTTAAAACGTTAATACCAAAACTAAACCACAACCAAAAACGTTACGTTAGACACATTTTGTATCGCGCTAATCATTTCAACGGATACGATTTAGCTTTACTTTGGAAGTTACGTTGGAGGAACGATCGATCGAATTTTCAGTATTGGGTAACGTCAACGATTTGCCGCTCAGAAAAAATAGTGAGATACCGTTTCTTATCATCTTATCAGCTAAACCAAAACCAAAAACGTTTCGTTCGAACGGTAATTAAGTTGAGAAATAGCGTGATCGGCCCCCTGTCCGCTATCACTCTCAGGATAGGTACTGTTGCTACTCACACGCACTCTCTCGCGTTCAAAAGTGCCTCTTATGTGCCTATTTGATATAAATAATTTGACTTTGACTTTTTGTATCAGGGAAACCGCCGCGCGCCGCCGCCTTCATGCGTAAAATATATAAAAAAGACCTAGAAAAGCGTTTTTAAATGATGATGCAAGGATAAGGATAAAAAAAATGGCACAGACATCCAGACGGATTGATACTCACACATGTATCTCCTAAATAAACCTGCGAATCGCTGCACCGCAACGGATATTATATTTTATACACATACTAAGAAGGATGTCCTTAAAACGTTCGCGAACTAAAGAATATAACGAGCATCTAAAGAAAGTTGGTGAAGCGTGAATCATATCTTACCCCTCATTATTAAGGAGGTGTGCTGATACCTTTTGTGTGTGCGTTTGGGGGGTTTTTAATTTTGCATCCTAGAACGATGGTGAACTGTTCTGAATCTTGATTTAAAACTGACAGAATTTATATTGTATAAAATTGATTTCTGCTCTTTGTGGGCTCATTGTTTTTTAGTAAAATCTTTGTTGATGAGATAGAAATGTAAAGAAATTATTTAATTTGATTTTATTTCGTATTTATGGAGGTGGAGAGGATTTAGTGGGAGCTAGACTGGATATTATTCCCGTGTATTATAATGTTTTAGGTGGGCATTATTTGTGCACTCACGGTGTTGCCAGCGGATTAATTTTTATGTTATTTAATCATATTTATTTTATAATTGGTTGTATACTTGTATTATATTCTACTTATTTTTTATTTTATTACCTACTTATGTACAAGTTATTAAACCTGACTTTGTTTCCGTACGTCTGTTTCGGCTGACCACTGAAAATCAGCGTTGTGCTGTGGAAGCCTTCTTGTCACAGTCATGACGTGCCAGCAGCTGCCGACTATCTCTGTTTTGTGCTCGTGATTAAATGTAGATTTATTTTGTTTTATTTTTCTTCTAATGTTAGTTACTTGAGTTAATTATCTTTTTGTATGCACGTGAGTCTGTGACAAATAAACTTATTTTTCTTTCTTTCTTTTGTTTTTTAGGATTTAATAATAATATATTCTTTATTTCGGACTACACATACACAATCCTTATAGTATTAGTAACAATGACTTACAAACTATGTTAGTGTAACTGTGTTGTGTTGTGTGTTATTTGCGATGTTGTTTATTTTTGAGTATGGTTAGGGAGAAATGAATTGATTGTTTAGTGTTCAATAGTTATGAATTTAATAAAACGCTATTGTTAATCTTTTTATTTTTGGGACTATCATTTGTAACTTGCGACGTTATAAAGTGCTGATGCTCAGCCTGATATGAACAAACTTCAGCCCGCGAGTTCGTCGTCCGCGTGAAATTTCTTGTCCCCTCGATCTGCGACGTGCTATTTGTTTTTTCATAGCGTTCTTTCTGACTTATTTGCTTTTTGCTCGGCTCCTATGGGTCCTAGCGTGATGTTTAATAGTTTATAAATTTCCTCAAGAGTTGTGTTTTAAATCCGACTCGTAGTTCCAGAGATTTTTATTTTACAGATAGCTTAAAGACTAATACTACCTACAATTGAAAAGCAAAATCAGTCAAAATTGCTAATTACAAGCTTCCACATGTATAACAACATGCATGTTTGTTTGTTTGTAGCGCGTTCAAACGAACTCTCCAGATCTATTATATTAATATAGATGATGTTTGATTTTCTATTTGCTTTTAGGAACTGCATACAGAAACAATGTTAGCTTCCTTATTAATCATTGTATTGGGTCTCTCCATTGTTGGCGGAAACTCATAAAATTCATCGAATTGCGCATGGCTTACGTCGTTAGGGTAAGGAGGTAACATCCGTCTACATGTTATAAACAAACATGGTTGCTGGTTGCCTTGTTGTGTGAAAGCAATATAAACAAAACTTAGCTTCACATACGTACCTACGTACATAAACTCGCGCTTTTTTCCCATGGGGGAAGGCAGAAACTACAAAACGTCTCCTGCTACGATCTGCATACTCCTTACTTGGGTTCCATACTCATTTTGCTTCATTTACGTTCATACATCTGGTCATACACGCACGCTGGTTGCGAGTACTACGCACCTGACCTTTCAGAAGAACATCATATGGTCAGTATAATTATGTCCTTCTAGGGTTGTAAATAATAGACCTACCTGGTATTTTTGACGGGCCTACACTGTCCTCTCATACCTCTTAACGCTGTGGTTTCAAAACATTGTTAAAGCTAATTATTTTTAAAAGAGTAACCGTGGAGTTTGTTGCCGGCTCTTCTCCATAGAAAACGACCAATTCGAACCGTGCACCTAGCTTCTGACGTTTCATAAGTGCCCATGTAGGTTTATGAGAAATAAAATATTTTGATTTTGATAAAAACTTATCTAACTACACGTATCTACACCTCGTTGGTTGCGAGCTTGACCTCTACTCGGCTGAGCGGGTCTGGTTTGGATACTCATGCCGTCAAAGTGATATTAGGTGCTTCCATTTCGACATTTATTTATTTATTTATTAAGGCAAACCAACTAAATACATACAAAGTACACATCATTTACAAATCCTTGCATTGCATGCATCTAAATTATAGGTAAGCACAGCATTTAATCTCAGTAGTATACAATAATAATTAATATAAAGATGGTTATCAATGTAATTTGAACTAATATCAATAATCTTTTATACTTAAAATTAACTTGAATTAAATTAAATTGAATAAGATTGTATTAAATTAAATTGAAATAAATAACAAACTAAAAACATAATAAAAAACACACAAAATAAAAGAAAATAAACATATTATTGAGACAACATAACATACATTCTCAGTAACAGACTGGGGTCTAGATTTTTTTTTCAACATTGCCCCACAGTAGGAATTCCTCCTGTATGAGTTTGTAAACGCACCCACAGCGTTTACAAACATTTAATTCACATATACACAAACAGCCAGACCCGGAACAACTACTTGTAGGTCGTACAAATATTTGTTCCGTGCGGGAATCGAACCCGCGACACGCAGCGCAGCAGTCAATCGCTTAACCACTGTGACAACCGTGTCGTCGCACGCAGACTTGAGGTGGCCCGCAGAGGCGGGCCGGCGACTAGCCGAGGATCGCGGAAGTCGCACTAGATCCCCGGTGCAAGTGTGGGAAGGGAACACTGGGGTGGTTTTTAGTCAGTTAGAGTCTGACAGACCCCTCCGCCCGCCCCAGAGCGGAGGACATCCATGAGGATTTTCAACCCTGGAAACAAAAAAAAAAGTTAGGTAGCAGTTTGCGCTTAAGACATACTCTCCCAACCTCTTTGAGCTGCAGGGCTAACATGACATGCGCGAGAACGCTCTCGTTCTCGATTTGTCGAAATTTGTCGACGATTCTGACGTCATTCTAAACACTAACATGACCGCTAAGCTCGAGATATCTCGAAAAAGGCACTTTGACAGTTCTTTATCTCGCAACGAGAGACCGATGTAGCAAATGATTAAAAACAAATCATTTTTATGATAGCCACACCAGCTCATTCATTCGTTTTACGCATGGAATTAGTTTGTACTATAATGATTTTCATCCATCTCTTTATGTTTAGTTTTTTTGTGTAACAGGTTTTTTGATTAAAATTAAATGTTTTTCTTTGGCATGCCGAAATTAAAATACAAAACAAAATCACGCAAATGAAAATGAGTGAGACATTTTTGGTAGGGGCCTAGTCATCAACATGCTAAACGCGTCACTGACATGTGAACAGCCTCACCGACATGCTATCAGTGTCCCCGACATGTAAACAAATTCACGACTTGCCAACCACGTCATCGACATGCTAAAACCGTCCCAACATACTAACTGCGTCACCTACTTTCTCATAGGGTTCCGACATGCTATCAGCGTCCCCGTCATACTACATGCGTCACCGACATGCTAATAGCATCCCGACATGTTAAAAACGTGCCGATATGCTAACTGCATTCCCGTCATACTACCTTCGTCACCGACATGCTAACCAAATCTGACTTGCTAACTGCGTCACCGACATGTCAATAGCGTCGCAGACATGTCGGTAGCGTCACCGACATGTCAGTAGCGTCACCGACGTGCTATCAGCGTCCCCGACACGTAAACTAATGCACGACGTTCCAACCGCGTCACCGACATATTAAAACGTGCCGCCATGCTAACTGCGTCACCAACGTGCTATCTGCGTCACCTACATGCTAACCGAGCCTGACTGACTAACCGCGTCACCAGCATGCTAACTGCGTCACCGACATGCTAACCGAGACTGACTAACTAACCGCGTCACCGACATGCTAACAGCTTCACCGACATGCTTACCGATTCGCCAACATGTTAGCCGCGTTACCGAAATGCTAATGTGACGTGTTGCAGCAGACTGGCGTCCCACAGCGGCCTGTGTACATGTTATTATTGTGTACATGTTATTCCAAAGTTTTAATTTTTCACGTCTGTGGCCAGTGAATGCCTTTTTTTTGTATCATAATTTTGTCTACTCTTCTCGTCGTCAAAATCGAGGACGAGTAAATGACAGAAAAATCAGAGATATCTCGTGTTGAAATGTCGAGATAAAATACGTGCCATGTTAGGGTTTGTCGAGAAAACATCAAGTTTGACAGAACGAGTCGAGTATTTTGTATGGGAGCGCTGTCAGAAGACGAGATAGGTTACAGAAATAGACAAGAATTACTCGCGCGAGATTGAGTAATTGTCGCGTGTGTCATGTTAGCCATACTGGAGTACAGCAGACGTTGTTAAGTTAATTAAGATTATTTAAATACATCAGTAGATAACAATTATTTTCATAGTAGAAATGAGCATTAAAATAGTACAGTCAACGTATCCACCAGTATGCTACAGATTTGTGCATTCTATTTCCAAGGAATGGGCTATTGACGGTCATAAGGAGTCTGGGAGCGTCACAATGTGTGCATTTTGTAAGCGTCCTTAGCATCGGTTTCAGTACCGTTCTGATACCCCCCCCCCCCCCGCTTACCTCGATATCGTTCGCGCTACCGTATTTATGTTTAGGGTTTAAAAATCGCGGCTGTTTATTTTTCTTCACGTTTTTTTTTCTGTACTTAAAATAGTTTAAATAAGAAGGAACATTTTGGAACACATTACTATTGTAACTTTAGACAAACAAAACTTATTAATTAATTAACTTTATAATCTTTCCAACTGATTTCACCAATACGTCTGGATTTTTTTTGTCATAAGTGTCTGCATAAATTGACTCATCCTTAATCCACATAATAAACAAACAATCGACCCACACCTACACAAAAATCCTTACAGCAATTTTAATTACCAAAACCATTACTACCCTTAAACAACAGTATCACGTGACATTAAGTCATTACTACCCTCCATAGTGTAGGTGAGAAAATACGGGGGCATTTTCTAACCTAGTTTGTTTTATTTACTACTAGCGACTCGCGCTTCGCATGGGTTTTATGATTTGACCAAAACAGAGATATTTCTTTATTTTACGTAAGTTAGTTTAATATTAATAATTATTTATGTACACACAGTAAAATACAGAGAGATACGACATAGTTACAATTTTAGTACGGTCAGTACTCTGTATTATCTGACCCCTCTTACACAAAGAAGAAGAGGAGAAGAGGGGGGGGGAATAAGAGGGGTCGGGTTATGGAGGTCACCGACTGTACAAAGGTACTGCTTATTTTTTAAGAAATTTCTTTCTACAGCAGATTTCTTTAATACTTATAAACTTTCCGGAATACATTCTCTAAAGGATGTTGAAAACCACATCAAGATCCGTTGCGTAGTACAGAAGAATAACGCGGTCATACAGACATACGAAAAGCGACTTTGAATAATATGTATGAGTAATTAATCATTCTTGTGTTGCTGCTATTAATCACATCACACTAATATTATAAAAGCGAAAGTTTGTGAGTGTGTGTGTGTATGTTTGTTACTTCTTCACGCTCAAACGGCTGGACCAATTTTGATAAAATTTTGTATGGAGGTAGCTGACACCCTGGATTAAGATATAGGCTACTTTTAATCCCGATATCCCCACGGCATCGAGACTTGCGCGGGTGAAACCGCGGGGTGCAGCTAGTAAATAATAAAGTCGAGCTATGAAATTGTTGGCTACCTCTGCATACCATTGGTAACAGTTAGTGCTGCTAATTTGTGGAACACGGGATTTCAAATAGAGAGAATCGATTTTCAATTTGTTGAAAGAGATTTGTTTTGATGAATAGAACTGAACTAATTGTTCTTA
Source organism: Tiliacea citrago (assembly GCA_963921375.1). Lineage (NCBI taxonomy): Eukaryota > Metazoa > Arthropoda > Insecta > Lepidoptera > Noctuidae > Tiliacea > Tiliacea citrago. The sequence continues at coordinate 19,422,507 of OY992797.1, read as the reverse complement.
TGTTTTCCTGTAACTGAAAACCTGGAAGTCTGACAACAGTGACAACCAGTCTTACCACGGGGTATCATGTTAACCAGTAACTGGGTTGTGGAGGCCAGATAGGCAGTCGCTTCATGTAAAATAGTAGTAAACAGCAGCATCCGGTGAGACTGGAACCCGACCTCAACATTGTTGGGAAAAGACTAGACAGATGATGATGGTTTCCTGTAACTGAAATTTAGAAAAACGTCAAGCTTAAATATTTATTCTAAAAGCAGAAGATAACATTCACAAAAACGTCGGCCTTTCAAAAACTCTATCTACTATAACATTCGCTTAATTCCAGGAAACCTCAATTATTTTGGCCCAGGAAAATTTAATCATCTAACACCACTAGTATTGAATGAAAATATCGATTCGGAACTCGTGTAAATTCAAAGTTCATCTGTGGTTCTTTATAACGTCTGTAGTTTAGTACTGATAACATTGCTAAAAAAAAAATGCTACGATACTAATATTAAATTTTTTATTTTCTAACATTTTAGCTGAATTACTTTCAACTATCGGTAATCAGCCTATTTAGTCTGTTTACTTGCACTATGCATGGCATTTTTTATGTTTTTCCGAATCCGTTCTGTAAACATAATCCTACCTTTTCATTCCTCTGGTGTCAAATTTAAACAGAAATAATTATACATTTATTTATTAAATTCGTTTTTCAATCATCCATGACACAAAGACTGACATAATGATACGTCACTAACAAATGACGTCACCCAGTAGGCGTCAAACTCGACACAAAAGGTAATGAGCTCAACCGCAGTTTTGTTGTCAAACTGTAAATTAACTGTGCATTTCGCTTGATTACTGACTTTTATACTGATTGATGTTCTAATAACTTTGTTTTTGGTTTAACGGGAAAACAAATAACCAAATTTTGTACAGGGATATGAAAATTCTATGAGATAGTGACTAGAAACTGCGTTCACCTATTACAAAATGAGTTTAATTGGAATTCCTTCAGGTAGGAACGTTTAATTTGGCACGAGGTTTAAAACATGACATGTCCTGCAATTTTGTATATCTCTAAGTTTAAAAAGTTCGAATTGTTCAAAATATGGTCTTTCGTACTCTCTGACCGAGATCTATTGTCCCTATCGCACGACTGCCAAACTTCAAGGGCAAGCTAGAGACGGGAACATATCATGTCTAAGCTAAAGCAATTGCAAAGTGACGTTTATAGATATACAGGGTGCTCGGTAATTCGACCTATTCCTTGAAAGAGGTTATACTAGAGGTAATTTCCAACAAACTCAAACATTTTTTTCAAGTAAAACACGTCTATATTTCAAAAATTATAAAACAAATAAGGTTTCCTTAGCACTCAAGACCTTTTATTTCTGAAATTATGAGAATTTAAGGCATGTTTTTTTTTATAAATGAGCACTCTTTATCATCAATCAGAAAAATAAAAAATAAGTGTCGCGAGACGTAGTTATTTTTAAATTATATGTTTTCGGTGACCAGTCTGATAATTTCAACAATATTCTATAAACCTCTGTAACTCGGAACCCATTAATTTTCGACGCCTAGTTGGCGGGTTTAATTTGTTGAAAATGCCTCTAGTATAACCCTATAGGTCGAATTACCGAGCACCCTGTATAGATATATAGATCTCTGATAAAGAGTACGAATCTGTCTCGATGTGTGAAAAATTATCACCCAGCCACAAATTGTTCGCGGTAGGCGCAGATTATATCCGTCTGTAGCCATACCTCACGATATTTCTCCCTAAATTGCTTATTAAGTTAATAGGCTTATGTAATGGCAGCTTCCCCCAATGTGGAGCGATCTTTGAAATCTATGTAAATATTTAATGCGTTGTCAATAAGACGGCCCGTTGATGTTCATAATTATACATTTATGGCGGTATAGAGCACTGAAATTACTGGTTTCATATTCAGATGACAGAAAGAAAAAGAAGAAACGCTAAGAAACTATTATTTCGTCGTAACGTTTGATTGAAACTTATGACAGATAATATACCTACTACCTGTGTTCAGCTTAAACCGAAAGCGTTAGGGTAGCCCGCGAAATTCAAATTTTCTTACGTTTTTTGCAATAATAATAATAAAGGAAAAAATAATAATGCTTTATTATCAGGCAACTAAGGCCCATAGATAAAATACACAAATATTTCTTACAAAATAATAAACTAATACAATATTAAAAACATTAACTATGTAGTACGTTGTGTCGGCGACGTATTGCGCTGAGTCGAGGTGTCATGTAACCTTCCGCGAAAACGCCGATACACGACACCCTTCGGCCAAAACTCTTCCTTCATAAAGTTCTCCAGGTGATGAGTCGGAACGCGCACCACAAAAGGTTTAAAGTTAATTTTGTGGCGCGACTCCAACTTCTCGACTCTTAAGGTGAACTTTGTTTTAACCATTATGTACTCCACGATCTCCTCTGCCTTCGTGGAGTGATGCAAACGCGACACGTACAGCTGCGTCGATGGAATAGCGGGACGCAGCAACATGCTCAGACCAGTCAATGCGGTACCGCACTGATTGTGACAAGCAGGCTTCTTCTTCCTCTTCTTTTTCTCCACACGTATGAAGCCTTCTTCAACGGCCTGTCCTTGGCTTGTTACCGGCGGTAATGCCCCTGGGCACCCGTCGTATGCTTAGGTTGCTGCTGATGTTTTGCTGGAGCGGCAATAACAGCAGCCGAGTAAGCTCGTCCTGGCGTGGACGAGCTACTATTCGTGGGCAATACAACTCTCTAAGTTCATAGAGAGTTAGTTGTATTGTTGATTCTAATGATTATAATTCTGTAAAGCCATATTTGTTACGTCCGCGAATCTTATTTTAATCAACATACAACCTGACACAGACCTTCAAAAAGCAAAAAACTTCAGCAAACTCAATCTTATACTAACATTCACCTAACGACACATAAATACTATCAACATCCCCGTTAAAAAAGGACAGCAAATAAAATGTTCACACATTTAATAAACAAAAGCGAGTCGGACTCGCGCACCGAGGGTTCCGTACGTATATATGATGTTGATGATTTCTAAAAACTGTGCTATTTAGAGACATCGTTTTATTTTTCTGTAATCTTTACATAAACTTCTATCACATAGAATAATTTCAGATTTTTCTCTATGCAAACTTCGGAGATAAGGGATGGAACGGTATTTTTTTTAAATTTTTCATCAAAAGTCGAAAACTATGATGCCTAAAAAAAAATGTTTGATAATGTGCAAACACCGTTATTTCATATGATACCCCACATGCCCTAGTAGACTCCATTCGAATTTTTTAAGACCCCTTTTCAGGCCGTGTTGCAAAAAAGATATATTTGATAAATTTATTCCTTGTTTGCAAAATAGTTGGGTAAACATCATCTAAAACTATTCCAAATTTCAAGTTAATAGCATTAGTAGTTCTTGAGATATCCAGCTGTGACAGACTGACAGACAGACAGACAGACTTAGTCTCACCATAAGGGTTCCTTTTTGGTACGGAACCTTAAAAAGAGTTGCATTAACAACAATTTCACACTCAAACGAGCCCAAATCCTCTCTTATTTTATATATCTTATAATAAAAATACACCAACCATTCACTAAAATTACAGTACTAAATATCACAAACAAAACGTATAGGAAAAATAAACGTCTCTAAATCACACTAAAAAGGTCTACGATTTATATCACCGAAGACAATTTAATATCGCGCCGGACATTCGGCCTTTCGCAAAGTATAATCGAATCAAACGACACCCCTTTAGGCTCGATGATAAATAAAAAAATCGCGCCATAAATAACTCCGAGGCTCCAGACCGATTCTAATGAGTAAGAGGGGAGACTCGGCCAGAATTGAAAGTGCTCACCCCTAAACCATTTGTATTCAAACGAACCCGACGGCCGGCCGCATTTTAATTTACTTACTCGAATTAAAACTGCGCGTGATTCGAATCCGATTCGATTTTTACTACGATACTTTATTTTTATCGTTGATTGAAGACGTTCTGTTATTATTACTCGGGTTTTCTTGAGAACCGATTGGAATTAGATCGAGAGAAAGAATCGGTTACGTTTCCTGAATCGGCTCGGCTCAGTAGCATATTTTATAAATTGACGGTAACTTTCTCGTAATCGAATCGATTGTCTACTATCGTTTGTCCTTCCAATTTGCATATTCAATGCCTTTCTTGTACGGGACAGCCCTTTCTGTACATTCGCACGCAAAATGATTTCGTATGCTATATTTAATGCGGGTTTTATTTTTGTTGAAAAATGTGTGTATCATTAACTTTGGCTGCTGTATTTTTAACGCCTCTACGTGGTACTTTTAAACATACATATTTTATACAAAAAATATTTTTTTGAAATATTAAAAACAAATATAGATATACAATATCAGGTTGGAGAATAATTTACTTTACTACGTATAAAATGTAAACAACTGCACACACTCCATACAATCCACAACCCCTTACCAATAAGCGAGGCAATTAATTTAAATCGCTGCCACCTACAGATTAGAATGTTTATTGTCTGTCGTGTAGTCGCTATCATCAAATTCGATGTTTATATTTGCACAACAATCCGTTCAGCGACGTTCGTCTCGCTTTGTTGTGGTAATTTCATTAGACGCGGTCACCAACCGTTGAATATTAATAAGAGTTTGGCCAGCACTTTTGCTTTTGATTGTACTGGAGAAAGAATGTAATGTTGGGGTAGGAAGTTAATTGAAATATTTTGAATATCTTAGTACAAATTGTTTGGGAATTGGGTGATCAAAAATAGCTAAGTAGAACATGAAAACACTTTCGTCTTAAGATGTTTGGGATATTTTAATCAAAATGGTTGTTATGTGTTCACTAATTCGCCTGTCAGGTTTATAGAGGCATTTCTAAATAATACCAGCCTGTTATGGAATGATGCTTTCAGGGTGTTGATGGGGTTACCGCGCTACTGCAATGTCGCTTATGATGTTATTCCATGGCTCGATATTAATAGTTTGTGTTGTTTTTTCTGATAGATGTAAGTACTAACACTAGTTTCTTAATAGGACTATAATACCTGTGTTTTTAGTTGGATTATAATATCTGTGGGTCCGAAATAAAAGATTATTATTTTGTAGTTACACGGGACATAACTGGCGAAATATGAGTGTACTATAGGTACACCTTTGCCTAACCCTTCGGGGATTTGACAGATAGGTAGCCTGGAATCTGGAAAAGGACATAAGCTACTTTTCATCCTGATACGCAGAGGAAGTCGCGGGCAACAGTTAGTTTATTTATATACAAACTTACATTTGAAGTTGGAGAATTGAAATTGTTTGTTTGTATTGGGGATAAATTCATCCCTACTACGGGACCCTTCATTGTGCGTGGTCCGACATGCACAAGGCCAGTTTTTTTTAAATAAATTATCCTCTTTTTGGGAATTGGGTGATCAAAAATGGCTCAACTCACCGCTCTTTGTAGTTATTTGGCTATTTAGTATTTTTAGAACCCCAATAAACGAAATATTTGAGACAAAAAGAGGCGCAACCATTATAACAAAGTAGAATAGAAGAGAATACTCTGTATTATGTACACCATGTATTAGTGATGTATTGAGTGTGTGTAAGCCATGACCTAAAAAATAAAAATAAATGACTTTGATTACAATAGATCGATTTTTCCTTGCCTTAGTGCTACTTTTAGGGATCCGTACCTCAAAAGGAAAAAACGGAACCCTTATAGGATCACTTCGTTGTCCGTCTGTCTGTCTGTCTGTCTGTCAGTCTGTCAAGACCATTTTTTTCAAGAACGCGTAGAGGTATCAAGTTGAAATTAATAACAAATACGTAAGTCTATGGTCCCTTGAAGCTCTAAAAAATCAAGCTTCCAAGTCAACGCAATACAAAAATACGACGATATAAGCGACATTATTGCGACATATTTCGATACTCGCAAATAAATCAAAACCTATAGGGTACTTCCCGTTGACGTAGAATCATGAAATTTGGCAACAAGCAAGGTCTTATAGCACAAGTATAGGAAAAAGTCCTAAAATTGTTAATTTGTAGTTTTATCACATAAAAAACATTTTTGCGATTACAAACTTAAATTTTCAGTTGGAAAATTGACCGTGGCGTATTTCGATGTATGGGAGAAAATGTTTTTCAACAGCAATTTTAAGTTTGTTTTAGGGATAAATTCATCCTAACTACGGAGCCCTTCATTGTTTGTGGTCCGACACGCACTTGGCCGTTTTTTTTAGTATATAATTATGTATAATTTCAACTCAAATGAAGGTCAAGGTCTGGTTAGGTTTTTGATAGCAATTATTGTAAAGTTAGTCATCGTTACTTGTAATTAAATAATTATTTCAACGTTAGTAGGTTGATTAGGAATACCATATTTTTAATTATGATTAGCTCTATTCGGAAAAAAATGGGCAAAGTAATCTGTATTTTAAGGTTCAACTGGGTACAAAATTACATTATCAATTGATATTATTAGCTGCCCATAATTTATGTCTAATTGTACAGTCGCCAGCACATCAAGCTACCACAAACTGTCAAATTTTCTCATTAAATTTTGAACTCAACCATCAACATTTACCTAAAGGTTTAAAATCATTTGGAGAAATTTGATAGTTTGGTATAACTTATGGTGTGCTGGCGACAGTACTGCCAGCTATCGCTGAAAACCAGCGCTAGGGCTCTGTCTCGCATAGGGTCGCAGCATTATGCTGAGCGATGGCCGTTTTGCGTGAATGTGACGCATATTTTCCCTCAACTTGTTTTGTTTACCGCAAATAAACGTATTTTCTTTCTTTCTTCTTCTTTACTTACTTGGATAAGGTAGCTATGTGGTTGTACTTCTGATATTAAAAGTTTTCTCTATTTTTAATAATAAACAGGAAGTTTATTCTGCGCTAAAGAATTTTATAATACTTCGTTGTGTACTTGCTTACATAATGAAAAGTTCGCGGAAAGCAATCCGACCTGCTTTTGTATAATTCCATGAAACCATAATAATTACATTGCAATAAATTTTAACAATAAAGGAAAAATGTAACAAATTCCAGGACAGCGTAAGTTGGGTCCTATTTTGCGTAATTTTTGCATAAAAACAATTAATTATGACGAATGTCATTAGGATATTAAGCTAACAGAAGGGTAATGACGTGAACATTAAAAATAGCTCATAAAGATACATCACACAGCACATAGCTGTATCCAATCCTTCTTCCCTTAATATTATTAATGACAATTTTGAATGTTTGTTGATTAATCATGCGTTAACCAAAGTTAAATCGTCTTAAGTCTTAACGGCTAAACGTTTGCAGACTGCTAGACCTAGGTTAGAACATAAGATACTTATGTCACGATACTAGGTATGTTCCAACAATCACGCGGGCGAAACCGAGGGCCAAAGCTAGTCCAAACTATCCTATCCTAATCCTAACTAATATTATAAATGCGAAAGTGAGTTTGTTTGTTTGTTACGCTTTAACGCTAAAACGGCTGAACGGATTTAGATAAAATTTGGCACATGGGTAGAACATCAGCGTGTCGGACTTACTGAAATCCACCCGTGTTCCTTCAGTTGCCTGTGTGCCAGGGCCACGATATCCCTTTCAAACAAACTCGCAACCCTGGCAGTCATTGTCCTTAACTGACCCCGTCAATATGTGCTGACATCTCTTTGCTCTTTTCCTTCTAGTCACAGTCGTGGCGCGCGTGCAGCTGCTGACTGTTTTTTTTTTGGGCTCGTGATTATAATGTAGATGTGTTTTGTATAATGTTTACCTACCCGAGTTTATGTTTTCGTATGCACGTGTTTTTGTGACAAATAAAATTATTTTTCTTTCTTTCTTTCTTTGAGGGTAGACCATGACCTGGGTTATGACATAAGATACTTTTTATCCCGGTAGTATGTTCCCGTGGGATAATTTCCGACCTCCACACGGGCAAAGCCGCGGGCAAAAGCTAGTTTCTTCATAAAAATATGTCAAAAATCTTCATCTTAGTAAATGATGAAACATGAGTTATGGTTCCCACATTTTTCCCGCGATATAATTATATTTTACCTGCAGGGCTGCCACTTTCGAAGTGAAAACAATTGAATTGTGTCCTTGATGTTGATCGATGGATGTTAACGTGAAAAATAACTTAGACAAGCATTTTTATCTGGATGGGCTTTTTTTTTTTTTTTTTTTTTTGGGTGGGAAATCATCAAATAACTTCTCCCGCTCTGGGCGGAGCGGGAGGGCGTGTCAGACTTTTACTGACTAAAACCCACCCGTGTTCCTTCCGTTGCCTGTGTGCCAGGGCCACGATATCCCTTTCGGACAAACTCGCAACCCCGGCAGATCTGGATGGGCTAAGGTTAAGATACCTAAATATCTTTCAAACTCAAACTCAAAACATTTATTTCAAATAAACCAATTACAGGCACTTTTGAATTGTCAAGGGGACAGTCAGTCAGAGAGATGAAGCTAGTTGCCCATTCCAAAGCGTAGTAGGTTCCTATGGAGAAGAACGGGCAAGAAACTCCACGGACACTCTTTTTAATCAAAATATTGTGACAAAGTATTGGTTACATCATTCATATTGAAATTATACATGTGAGGACAATGTAGAAAGACGTGCACGTTAAAAGCGTCCGCAATAAAAAGATAAAACTATTAAAAAAACAATTAAAATAAGTTAAAATAAGCCGTGGCAGCCAAGAAATGACCAGTCCCCACTGATGGCGCCCGTTCACGAACATGACGCATGGACAGCACCATTTAGCTTAACCATTTTGAAGGGAAATCAATGATCCAACACACACGCCACCATCAGCGAGACATTTGAGTGAGCATGACACACTCAGCCGCCAGGGTACATTCAAGTCAATGAAAGACGTACTTAGTAAATGGTAGGTATATAGTGCTCACACATGTGCTATGCAATTATACAATACTAAGAGACTTTGGTATGAGAAGCAATGATTAAACAAATTTGTATTTTATGGAGTGTAACTATAAAGCAGCATATATTTGCTATCTATTTTAAATCGGATGATCACAAACTTACTAATACGAATGCGTGTTATAGTTTCCACAACCATGGGTATACTCACATCACAGCGGGCCCTATCAGAATACCCTGGTATTTTTAGGGTTCCGTATCCAAAGGGTAAAATGGGAACCCTATTACTAAGGCTCCGCCGTCTGTCTGTCCGTCTGTCACCAGGCTGTATCTCATGAACGGTGTCAGTTAGACAGTTGAAATTTTCACAGATGATGTATTTCTGTTGCCGCTATAGTAACAAATACTAAAAACCAGAATAACATAAATATTTAAGGAACCTTTCTTGCGCGAGTCAGCCTCGCACTTGGCCGGTTTTTATTTTAATGTCGCAGCGTTATACTGAAATAGTAGCCTTTTTAATGTCGCACAAGTCTTGATTGTTTTTATTTTGTTTTTTTCGAACAAATATGTCATTTTTTTTAGTTTTAAATGCTCCTTTTTACATTATAGCTACGAATAAACTAACATAGCTTAACATAAAGTATTTATTTTTAGGGTTATTGATGGTCTCTACGTAGAATCACGTTCTAAATCAGCTCAATAGATTACCATCACACGAACACTGAATGGGTTGGTAGTTTAGACGTAACGATTTAATTATACAGTATGTATGTATGTAACTTATAACACTACTATCTCAAATAAAAAAAACCGGCCAAGTGCGAGTCGGACTCGCGCACGAAGGGTTCCGTACCATTATCTATAAAAACGGCATAAAAATCACGTTTGTTGCAATAAGTAAATTAAAATAAAACAAATATTTAAGGGAGCCCCCCTTAAATATTTGTTTTATTTTAATTTACTTATTGATTTTTAAAGTGAATATATAACTAAATATTCTGTGAATATTTCAAGTGTCTACCTGTTACCGTTATCAATATCGAGCAAAAAAATCACGTTTGTTGTATGGGAGCCCCCTTAAATATTTATCTTATTCTGGTTTTTAGTATTTGTTGCTATAGCGGCAACAGAAATACATCATCTGTGAAAATTTCAACTGTCTAGCTATCACGGATCATGAGATACAGCCTGGTGACAGACGGACAGACAGACAGACAGACGGCGGAGCCTTAGTAATAGGGTTCCCGTTTTACCCTTTGGGTACGGAACCCTAAAAAACCTACATGGGCACTTATGAAACGTCAGAAGCTAGGTGCACGGTTCCAATTGGTCGTTTCCTCTGGAGAAGAGCCGGGAAGAAACTCCACGGTATCTCATTTCGACAGCCCTATCGGTCACCAGAGTGGGTAAACAACTCACGGCATCAGGTGGGCTGTAATGTACCAACATAAATGTGCTACCAACATAACATAATTATGTAAATGTGCGTAACGTGAGAACACAATGCTTTATGAACGTACGCCTGTGTGTGTGCTATGAAGTGAATTTCACGCCCAAATTATATTACTCAGTTTAATGAAAAATATTTTTGTTTTGATGAAATCTTGCTTGACGCTATGGCATTATAAAAAAATCTTTTGCCCACCGTGAAAATGTGTTGATCATTATAAATTATTTAATTTGACACGTTCATTTCATAATGCGTCTTACTAATTACTCACCGAACTCATAATTACAGCAAACAACACTGATTGATTATACATACATAATTTAATCTGCATTGAATTTTAGGCCACAATATTGTATTCTAACCGTAGTCAAAGTCAAAGAAAAATAATAACAATTTATGTATTGGCTATCCATTTAAATTGATGGACGAAAAGGCGTCGGTAACTACCTCGTATTTTTCCAGTAGCCCCCAACTTTGACACGTTATTGCCCCTCATGCAATATGCATAGCAATATTTGAAGACAGTGGGCTCACCACCTCCCTGTAATTGGTGAATATCAGCCGTCCTTGTCTGCCTGAAAAATCCAAAGAAAAAGTAACTTAGGTATTTACTTTGAGGCAGTCAGTCAAAAGAGTCAAAAGGTTTCTTTAGATGAGGCAGCGTCAGGATTTATTGATGCCTCGATTTAAGTAGGGAGATTTTAATACGGTAATATTAAATAAGTGAGAAAAGTACTTAATCGTTTCCACTTATTCAGTGATTCATATTCAGAAAGGTCAGGTGCGTAGTGCTAGCAACCGACGTGTGTGTATGACCAGATGTATGAATGTAAACGAAGCAAAAGGAGTATGTAAGAAGCGTAGCAGGTGTTGGTTGGTGGTTCCATAGTTTCTGCCTACCCCCATGGGAGGAAATCGTGAGTTTATGTATGTGTAAGTATGTAAATATTAACAAAGATAGCAGCTACTCTGAGTTGCTTTTAAATTTCAAGTTGAGTGGACAAATATGTATGCGTTTACGTCTGATTCGTGCTTGCGGTCAACAAATTGAGAGACTGTGGGTATGATAGGAAAAGACCCGAATACAATTACCAAACATAAAATAAAATACGCAGATTTTTTATATTGCTTCTTCAATAGTTATTCAAGAAAGCAACGCCTCGCCTTTACCTTTACTTGAGGTATTTTTTCATTAAAAAAATCGCTCATTCCGAGGCATCCTCATATTTAACCATGCTTTTATGAAGCACTCTTCTACCTTAATAAAGATTTTACAAGCAAATCCACCTTAACTTGAAGTCTCATAATAATAAAATAAAATGTTCATTTCTAAAATAAACGTAAGCATTTACTTAGGACATTTCATTTAATGTTTAACTAAGATGCTTATTCCTTTATATCTACAATGCATAATGGATTAGTAACTCTAACCAAATAAAGGAAAGAGTATATGTGTTCAAATATAAAAAAATATAAATAAAATTAAACAGTGTTTCCCACGGAAGAACTTCGGAAAACTAACAAAAGGTAATTTAATTTAAAACAGTCATTGTTATGTGTAACCTGAAACTACAGAATGCTACATTCAATAACGGTTTTTGTTTAATGTTATCAAATGAATGTAGGCTTATCTAGGAACTCGCAACCCGACTTTATTAGCCTAATAGTTGAAATAAAATGGAAATGGTTAATCTCATACAGAAACCAAGAACATAACCAACGAGTATACTATTAAATCTTGCTAAAATACGAGTATACAACTGATTTTATTTTTACAGTTTATACGAGTAATGCTGTATGTATTCGCTAACAAACGGATATTTAAAATGAGCCCTCCGGGAGGGCTTCCGGCATCCCATATGCGACTTGAGTGAACCCTGAAATAAAGATGAAATAGATCAACCATTTTTCAGATTATCTAAAATTAAAAAAAAAGTACATACATCTTTTATGGGGTACTGTGTTAAATGTTACAACAAAATACCTTGTGATATATTGAAATTAAATGAGTGAAAATTTAAAACACATATTAAAAGTACACTTTGTAAACAAGCATATTACAAGTTAGAGGATTATATCCAGGACAGGAATGCTTGGAAACATGCTGGTCCAGCTCCATAGGACAATCTAGAGTCTAGACAAAATCAAACTGGTTGCTATTTTTATGGTAAAATCTGTTATTTTTATGATATTGATTTTACATTCTGTGATAGCTTATACTCACACACTGACTTATTTTTTTAGAAAAACATACTTTTATGATGTTTATAAATATGTGAACACCATGTATCTATCTAATAATTAAGTTATTTTTCATTTCTTAGTTTTTAATTCGTTTTACCTATTATGGTATAGTAATTTTATTCTAGGTGCATCGTCTTCACATATAATCATATAATTAATGTAATCAAACAAAATATTGTAAAACATTTTTAAAAGAGTACCAGTGGAGTTTCTTGCCCATTCTTCTGCTTCATTCATAAGTATATAACTTACATAAATAGACTAGAATTACCAAAATATTTGGTATTTTTGATTTTCGAGCTAAGGCTATGGTCTCCTATAATCGCCGTCGGCCGCTTATAGCGTCACGCCGTACGCTGCGTCACGATTAACTTTTGAAATGAACTCCGACGTCGACGTGTGAAACAGAACACAACAGTAACACGTTACATTCTATAGTAAGCATCGTGACGCAGCGTACGGCGGGACGCTGTAAGCCGCCGACGGCGTCTATAGGAGACCAAAGCCTAACGACACCAGCCGATCTATTCTGTACCCATCTCACCGTGAATTTTAGGTGAAGTGAGCGTGGAGTAAACTGTCAGTGTCATCCCACCTGATGCTAGGGATGGACCAAGGATTATGTTTACAATCATAATCGAGATTTTAATAATATTGACAAAACACAAAATTGAGTTCCTGACTGAATTTCTGTTTTGCTATTTTATTTAAAAAAAAACCTCTAAATAGTAATGTTTAAACACTTAAATAGCGTTGAAATAATATAAAATGATCAATAGAATTAGCATAAAAATATTATTAAAATCTCGATTATGATTGTAAATGTAATCCTTGGTCAATCCCTAGCATCAGTGGAATGACACTGACAGCTCCCTCGACGCATAAATTCACGGTGAGATTTTCACAGAATCGACATGCAAATATCGTAAGCTCACAATATCACTGCATCAACCTACTTAGTAAAAATCTTAAATTACTCATTCATCTACTCACAGCCTAAACTGATGGGGTAGGAATCATACAATTTTGCACAAGAGTTCCTTGTTGTCGTGGTCCTTGGTTCGATTTCCAGGTCGGACAAAGTGTTATTGGGATTTTCCATTAGGAATTTCTCAGTAGCAGCCCGGAGTCTGGATTTGTGCCCGGTTGATGGCAATAGGCTCGGCCCCTATTACATGGGACTTAAACATAACTGGCGAAATGTGAGTGTACTATAGGCCTATCCCTTCGGGGATTACAGGCGTGATGTTATGTTATATACATAACGAATGGAATGTGACCACTAAGGAAGGATTTTTGAAATTTCTTATGGAAAAAGTTGAAAAGTTATATGAAGTTCGTAATGTTTGCCGATGGGAAATTCCTTTGGGCACACGGATTGTAGTTACATAAAAGAGGATTATACCGATATTTTTGGTATTTTTGATTTTCGAGCTAACGACCACCCACGGATACCCTAAGTAAGTCAGCCCATCAATCAGACCATAAATGTGAAAAGTAAAGGCATCTTTCCACCACTCAATTACCTACCTCTTCAGACCACAAAATAAGTACTTCAACCCATATTCTACCTTCTATACGAGTATATTTACACAATTTTCACGAGCCACGCCGTGGCGTCGAGTGAGCCATACAATAACAGTACATAGGTGCCTCTACAGGGAACATAACATAGGCACTCTTTATGCAAACTCAGACACATAAAGGTCAGTTCACACCGAGACGCGACGCAACGCGCACTTTTAAAGATAGTGATACAATTTAACGAACTTATTGACTACGGATATAGGTAGACACACAATTCACAATTCTATATTGCATTCCATAATTTTGCTGAAACAGTTGGTAGGCTTTAAATTAATTAAACAGCATAGTAGGAGAGAGGAGTATGAGATATTTATGTTTATATTATTAAATATTAATGTATTCTGGTAGTTGTATTTTTATTTTATGACTACTTTTTTCTTCTCCTAATATAGTGAGTTTATTTTAAGTGAGAGTATGAAAGCGAACTGGAAACGTTTCGAGTAACTGCGTTGCACCGCGCTGTAAGTAGAATGGCTACTAAAAGCTAATCTTCATGCCATGTGGTGACCCAGTGGAGACGACCTCTTCATTATTTGTAGGTCGTAGGTTCGAACGCAAACAGGCTGTTCTCAAAGCGGTGAAGGAAAACATCGTGAGGAAACCTCCAAAAATTCTAAAACATGTCATATCCACCAACGTGCACTTGGGCCGCCACGTGGTAGTTACGGCCCACTCCTTCTCACAGAGAGGAGGCGTGTGTCCCAGCCGTGGGAACATTATAGGATGATTATACTTTACTGTGCTTCTCGACACGTGAGACTGCTATCCGAGGCGGCGGCTATACCGCACCACGTGGCACTACTACGAGAGCCGAAAGACGAGGTACACGCCGAGGCCCGAGGGTGCAGTTACTGGAATCGCGCCGGCACGTCAACTGCAAGGCGTTCGTCGTTCGTATGCCGAACTGTTTTCTGCCTCTCGTCATGGAAGAAGACTTTTGGCCGCAGGACGTAGTGTTCCGTCGCTTCCGCGATTAAATTCCACAGGACAGCACAAAGGCCAGCTAGTGCAAAGTGAAGTGTTACTAACATAGTCTTAAGCCTTTTTATTAACACAAGTTTTGATCAGAATATGTATGTTTAGGATAAGGTATTTTTCTATGGGCCTGTGTTGCCTGAAATAAATGGTATTCTTTTTATTATTATTACTACTAACGTAGTGCGGTCTAACAGGCTTTTTCAAGCATCTGCGCGCATCGCCGCGTCGCTTCGTATTGCTCCTAGGTGTGAACTGATCCTTAGTTACACGAGTCCGCAGTAACGTAATACAATGGGCAGGAATATCTGATATTATTCACGATATCTTATTACTTAGCTTCATAATTATCGCAATTTCCATTGTAATGTTGTCAAGATGATTTCTACCGTTTGGGTAACTTGAATTTTCTTTAAAACTTCCTCAATTAGTGAGTACTACCCTATTAACAATTAATCATTATAATTAATATTTTTACACGTCACAGCACCATATTCTTAAATAGACTCAAAGCGCTCTCATTTGAATACTTTTAACGTTACATAAAAAATTACATGCCATAAAGCAAAAAATATATTATATACTAAGGTAATTCCGCTAATGCACGGCATACACTGAAGCTGTGCACACAATATTTTGAAGTAATATTGTTTATGGTAAGCAGAAAATCTTGTCACGGCTTTATTTTGCTCATATACAAGTATTCATGGAATACGGCTGTGGACACACAAGTCTCAAGTTCGATGAACTAGTGACATAGCGAATATAGTTTGATGCATGTAATATTATGTTGTGGCTTATCTATGTGAGTGACAGGCATAATATAACAGTTTTTGACATCAGTTGTTTATCTACTGAAATATCGAGTTTGTAAGAAGATCATTATAATTACAAATCAAAGAAACAAGTCATTAAATACATGACGCGTAGCAAACCGTAGACAACATTTTGTAGCCATGTCAACTTTGGCTACGCCGTAGCAATGACGTCATTACCTACGCCGTAGCAATCTTATCGTAGTGTTCTTAACAACACAGTGCCTATGATCAGCCTTCATTAACTGCTAAGTATATTAGTTTGACAGCCAATATATCAGAATATGGCTACAATCAAAGTCAAAGTCAAAGTCAAACCATTTATTTCAAATAGGCACATAAGAGGCACTTTTGAACGTCAAAAATCATCAGTAGACAATACTGCTGCCTATCGTCATGTTCAAACAATACTGTACAGAGTGTACAGTATAAATTCAATACAAGCACGCGACTTCACCTGCGTTGTATTTCATCATAAATATTCTAGACTAGCTAATGCCTGCGTCATGCGTAGTAATGCCTTTTGTTTTCCTTCTCCGACGCGCACACAACAATTTACCAAAGTTTCATCATAAACAGTCGAGCCATTTTAGAGTTTTTGCGAGACTAACACATGGCATTTGATTTATATATAAGGTGCTAACAAATTAAGTACCAATATTTTAAGAGGTGTTACATTACATCAAAACAATTAACTTTAAATAGAAATTAAGAAAACTTTTTATATGATATTTTTGTTTTAATTTACGGAACAAAATAAATAAATTAAAATTTCGCCCAAACATAATCACCTGTGCTTTTAACTGACAAGACACACTTTCTGTCAAGTGAACATCGTCGTTTGTGACTAACGTCAATGATTGTTGACTGTCTATTAACAGGATGTTTTTACGCAGTAACGTTGTTTCCCTAATTATCTCCAAAAAGTAACATAAACTTTTCAATGTTTCATACTTAAGTCTACTTCTAGAGACGAGTACTATCAGCTCTAAAAGTATTGGTACCTAATTTGTTAGCACCTTATATATATCTATATATAAATATAAAGTAGCCTAGGTCCTAGCCTTCTCTAGGTTAGGTAGCCTAGGGGCTACGTCACTGTCAAATTTAATTACGATCAGTTCAGCGATTTAGCCGTAATGAGGTAAAAAAGCAACGGTGTAAAAACACTAACATTATAATTGCGAAAGTAACTCTGTCTTTATCTCTCTAAAAACCCATATGTCTCGAAACTAAGGAGTCAAAACATCTACCGCTGACGTCACGAGACTCACAAGTAACTTTATGTTTTTATAGTAGCTCTAAGTTCTTATAGTTGCCATGTCACCGGAATACTTGAATAACTCACTCCGCTCTGCCAGGTTATTGTCAAAATACTCGCGTTTCACGGAGCTAAGAATTTCGTATTACCTCCGCGTCCCGTATTGGTAATCGTCGGTTGTGTACGGTTTATTTTTGGAACATGTTTATCTTTATAATGTGTAGGTAACAGTGAGTGGTTTTATAAGATCGTGTTAAGGGGCCGTGCACGAAATCGGCTGATTTTGATCAATTTTGTTCATTGGTTGTGAGAAAGGGAAAAAGAATATAAACGAAATTTAAGAATATAATCGAAAGGGATTTTTCAAATAGATTAAGTATTCATGGAAAATCACTAATATTCGCAACAAGTTTTCTGAAAAATGACGCGAGACTGACGTTTGATCATCTTTTTACAAGACACTACTTTTGATTTTGAAAATTAAAAAATATAATTAACATTATTCTATGGTCTACTTGCCACAGGGGAAGCACTTTTTTCAACTTCGATACAAAATATAGCTGAAAAATAATATTTAGCAAACCATATCAAAAAATTTAAAAACCACACACGGGGCTTCAGCTAGCCTTGAGATAAAATCAAAATTTTATTTTATGATTACACAATATTAAGTATATCAAAGGCGCAATATACTATATTTTCGAGAGCACAAAAGTGATGAAACTATTAATAGGTGCTGTGACGAATGGTTTAGCACCACGAAAACTGTACTCCTATAGTTACACAGACTTAATGTTTTAATTATTTTAAGCTTTCTCACAATTAGATAAGAAATTGACGAAAAAGGGTATTTTTCGTGCACGGAGCCTTAAGCACCGAATGATTTCTAAGTTCTGATTTAGCACACCTTCCCCGCCCGACTTAGCACCGGTTGAGACTTTGGACTCGGATAATATCTTAGACTATTATTTTAACCTCTAGGTATAAAGACAATATACAATAACACATACACATACAATTATGTTAAATCGTTTACTAACAACTTTAATTTCAACAAGGTTTTAACTTTTATTATTTAAATAATATTTTATATCGTTTTTTAGGGTTCCGTACCCAAAGTGTAAAACGGGAGCCCTATTACTAAGGCTCCGCCGTCTGTCTGTCTGTCCGTCTGTCACCAGGCTGTATCTCATGAACCGTGATTGCTAGACAATTGGAATTTTCACAGATGATGTATTTCTGTTGCTGCTATAACAACAAATTCTAAAAAACAGAATAAAATAAATATTTAAGGGGGCTCCCATACAACAAACGTGAGTTTTTGCTCGTTCTTGCTCGATATTGATAACGGCAACAGGTAGACACTTGAAATATTCACAGAATATTCAGTTATATATTCACTTTAATAATAAATAATTAAATTAAAATCAAAAAAATATTTAAGGGGGCTTCCATACTAAAAACGTGATTTTTTTGCCGTTTTTATAGATAATGGTACGGAACCCTTCGTGCGCGAGTCCGACTCGCACTTGGCCGGTTTTTTCCTGTATTGTGTTGTAGAAATGCGGTTACCAAAGTGTGAGTTGAAATATGAAAATGCTGCAGTGAATACTTCTGGTATAGTTAGAAGAAATTACTTAGTAAAAAAAAAAGTTCCTAAAGTTTTGTATCTTGAACAACAACAAATTACTTAGATACCCATTCCTTTCACACGATTTAATTCCAAATATATTGCTCTAAATGTCTATGCGTAAAGTTTATGTTACGTTTAATTATTTCCACGACATAGTCTTGTAGTACAAAATGTAATGCGTACCTACATTAGTTTATGATGTTGCTACACCTACATTTCTAGCCACAGAACTCGTAAAAAAGGGTTGCCAAAAATAGAGCTGAGAGCTCCTTAAGTCTTGAGTTGACCTGCACGATTACTGACAAATGCTTGCACTGATTGGAAAGGTCCACTCAAATTTGTGTGGTTCTTTCCTCAAAATACCATTTCAGACACAGATCTACATGGTCCTCACATGATCTGACCAAGATTATGTCTGGACTTTAAAAGAGACTTTGACCCCTGAGTTTGTTTCGCCATTTCTTCTCACGGGTAGTCAGATAGGAAATGTCGGCTCATCTAGCTTATTTTTTACTTTTTAATATGACGTGTAAAAGTGATTCAGATATCCTATTTACAGAATAAACGATCTCATTTCATTTCAGAAGTCTTCTTTCCTTCTTATATATTTTTCAAACACCTTTTAAAAGAAAAACACCTGGTACTATACTAAAATGAGTAATTTCAACCTACAATTTTATGCCGATATTTTCGCCAGTTCATTTTATTGACAGTTTGTAAGTAGTTTTAAGTTTAGTATAAGCATAATGTTTTATAATTTAGGTTAAGTATGTTATAATGTGAAAGGTTTATTCGTTATCGTGAAGTCCAACTTCAAAATTGTTGCGGGTACTGTTGTCATTTTTAGGGATATCTATAAAGTTGTTATGATATTGAAGAGATAAATAAATTCACGATATAAAATAGTCTATCGTGAATTTCGTCTTCAAAATTGTTGCTGGTACTTTGTCACTTTAAGAGTAAGTACTTCAAACGAAATACTACCTTTGTTCATCCTGGAAACATTACAAGATTCTCCTTTGTAACCCAATCACATACAAAGTAAACTATACTTAAAAAAATACCTTTCCACAACCCTCTTACGCTCTCCTTCAGCCAAATTCCATAGATACTCCAAATCGTCGCATACCACGTTTTAGTTTTACATACCCTCAAATACTCCATACTTCCAGACGAACAACAAAAACACCACAAGAAAATGTAATCAAAATTCTTGATACTGCATCGTGTTAACAGTGCATTAAAGTGGGACTGTGCGCTGCGCTTGCGACTCCATCAACCTCAATGACGTTTTATATGCCATAAAACTAGAAGTGCACTCTGTGAGCGCACCTCCGCTAATGAACCGCGTTTTAACGTAGAAGCAGCTTATCTAGTGTCGTAGTTTGTGTGTCTATGTATGTGTAGATGAATGTGTGGTGTGGGGAAGGAAGAGCTGCATGAGGTTTTTAAGTGGTTTTGAATGTGTTACGTGGAAATGTTGGACTAGAAACCACAGATGTGTTCTTTTGTAACAGTTTTTATGAGTTCTAATCCTTGTTTTTGGTTTAAAGCAAACCTCTAGAGATAGATACGAATTAGCGAAATTTCTTCCGCCACTCTGATGACTCCTAGGTTAGGCTGATGCCACTTTTAGAAGTGACTTTTAGTGCCAAACAGTACTTTGTGTAGTGATCCCTAAAATGCCGCGATCCAAAAAATATATAACCTTAAAAAAAGCTGCTAAAACGCAACATTTTCCGCTTCAAGCGCGCTGAACTAAAAATACATAAAAAAAGTTTCATACATCATCTACCATTAAGGGAAAGTCGAATGGAAACCATAGTTGGTGTTTAATGGCCCTTAAGGAAGACTCTATTAGTTGTTACGATGGATCGGATTTATGGACCAATCTCTCATCTTATGTATGAAACATTGAGGGTATCTCGAGATAGGAAATGCTTCGGTACAATGTAAATAGTGTTTTTATCGACCGACGTTTTCTCTGTAAAAGATAGCGGTAAAATGTTGCATGATAGGTACTATATAAATATATAACGTTGAAGTGAATGATCTTTGAGGTTTACGTAGGTATGATCACCTTACGAAAACATTGATCGCAAATGGACTTTGTCCCATTAAACCAGTTAGGTACTTGTCAATTGATGTTACTTCACATTTTTGAGTTGCTATTTGCGTTTGATAATACGACAAGGTTCTAAGTATAGTTGCAAACCTGCATATTTCTTGGTCTCTGGAATATGTACCTATGAGTACTCAGGCGATGGTCTGGGGATCCTGTAAGGTAGGTTAATATTAATGTAAAGAATAACCTATCTATATCAGCGCAGCGGTCATTAACGACTTTGTTATTCTTGTTATTGTCGATCTTGCTAAAATACTTGACAATATATATCGCCAAACCTCCTTCGCTATTACATTCACAACCAGAAGACGAAGAGAATATTATAGTATACTACTTACGCACAGTATTTTTATTTCTATTATATGAGGTTTGATTTATGGAAGGCTTATGCCACAAACCCCTCATCTGCCTAGCCTTTACCAAAATATGATGAACTCTGCTTCCAGTCTAACCGTATGTATCTAAATATCAGTATTTAAAATGAAACGATCGCCTATCTGGTCTTCACAATCCAGTAACTGGATAACACGATACCTCTTGTCAAAACTGCAACAAACCTATGTAGAGATAAACTACGATAACCTGGCTCGCCCCTCCAAATTACTGTTTCAATGTGTGTAGTCACATCCTTACGAAAGAGTTTGTATGTAGTTGTAAGTACTCGTAATATCTCACTTATTACCAGATTTGTTGGCCAACTAATGCTATCTAGCCGATCGCGCAAGACAACGCACGTGTCGTTTTCATAGAGCCATAATAATAATAATGAGCGATTAATGACGCCACTAGTCGAGCAACAAATCCAAGATTTGTTTTTGTTTGACGGCCGTCTCATTACGCACACATGCGTACAAATACTTTCAAACGTTTTGAATTTCGGAGGGGCGAGCCATATTATCGTAGTTAATCTCTAGCAATAAATTTGTATTTCCCAAAACTGAGCTCAAATAAGTTCTAAAACAATACGAAAATATTTGAAACGTAGCTCGGTTTCAAGAGGAATTTAATATGGTGTAGTGTTCTGTGAATGACGCATTGTCGTTGTAATTTCGCTTATTTCGCCGCACACTATCCGCTAGTATTCGGTTATGGTTTTTCAGTAACCCTCTGTTTATTAGTATCGTAGTTTAGTATTAGTACCATGACGGCTGGTTCAAGTTGGCGCGGGAAAAGAGTACCTGGAAGGACTTGGGTGAGGCCATTACACAGCAAAGACTAGAAAAAAAAAACATAGGCAGTCATGGGGACTCCTGACAGAAGTGAAAACTTATCGCTCATCGCGCCAAAAGAAGTTTTCACTTCAATAAAATAATGATTATCTTTTGGTGGTATGAGGAACAGGGTGTAAAGTTCACTCATCCACCATAGAGAAGGGAGGATCCTCCGACCAGACGGGTGTTGAGTCTGGTGGGCAACTGATGACGGTTGATGTTGGGACGTTGTATATATGCTAGTTGCGCGGTAAACTCTGCTTGCGCGATGCAGGATTTGCGTGACGTCAGTGTGACGCGTAGTTTGCATGTGGCGATGTTGATGCCGCTACAATCTAAAACTCAATTTAAACTATGCACAGTATACACAAATTAAACTTTTCACGTGGTCAATTTAAGTTCACTTACTGCTACTACAGCATGTTGATTCGGGCATGTCGGTGATGCGAACTCATAAGTTCTTCCCTTACCATAAATCCTCAACTGGCCTACAGAAGTTTCCACCACTTCAAAAATAAGTTTAGTATTTCATCTGACTGCAGCAAAGACGAACAATTTTGAGGTTCTGAATCAGTAAAGAAACTAGATACGCAGCAGTGTGTCAACACAAGTTCGGAGAAGAACAAGGCCAAGCACACCTGTGTGTTATACACGTTTTTTTTCTGCCATCTTCATTTTCTCAAGTCTTTCTCTCAAGCATTACCACAAGTAGGCACTGGTCCAGCGCTTCCACATCCAGCTGATTTGGATTTTCGAGAATGTCGCCAGGGCGTCGGTCCACCTTGTGGATAATTTTTTGATAGTTATCAAAGTTTCTCGTCTGGGGAAATTACCATCTTACCAATATAGTTACAAAGATCGATAACTAGACAACACATATCTCAGAAGAGTGCTGGTGCAGCTGTTAATTGTTACTGAATACATACATGTTGGTCAAACAACACCACATTTGTTATCAAAAAAAGTAACCACTCCTATTCTGTTTCTAACCCCCTAACACACCCCATAAAAACTTTCAAACCCAATTGCACACTTACCCCACGGAAACAACCCTTCACCCTAATTACTCACAATTTTACAAAACATTTTTTTTTATAATCGCCAAAATTTCTAAAGCCTTTTCTACATAAACAAGCAACGGAGCGTAGCACATTAGCCTCGCGGGAGCGGGCGCGATTCATATTAATGTTAGCTATTAACGGAATGCACGATAAATTCCCCGGGGCGATAGAATACCGATTTATTCGCGTATCGCCCGCGTTCCATGATATATCGCGGCCGCGTGTTCCTCTGACGATGTACCGGTGTTGTGATCATGGCTTTATACGCCGTGATTAGTTAGGGTTAAGTTTTGGTTGTGTTCGAAAATGGCGGATTGGAACAAATTGATAGGTTACGAAGAACTGTTACGGTATATGAACTAATCGTCTGATCCTTTGACATGTCAGTTCAATCCGCAGCAAAGGGGTTTCTCTTCTACCAATCATATATACATATTTTTCGTCAGTATTCGTTACTAAAATTGTCAAAAAATAATAGGCCTGTTTTGACATTTAACTTGAATCGATTTATCGTATCGAGTACCGAGTCGTATGGTTGGTGGTATGGTGTGGTGGCGATTGACCATCGCGATGTAACTAGTGAAGTAACCATACGACTCGGTACTCGATACTCACGATAAATAGATTCAAGTTAAATGTCAAAACGGACCTATTATTTTTTGACAAGTATAGTGCGGAATATCAGCATCACCCACAACCCTCAATATCCCGTGACCAAGTAAAGTCCTTTCACAAATTATGTGGCCAATCGCACTGTAGTGCATTGTGCAAATTACTGCTTTGAAACCTTACATTTCCCGCTAAACAGTGACAGTAAATAAGCACTTTTCGACGGTTGGAATTGTTTACCGAACTCTCCACTTAGCACCACTATTTTCCTGAACATCTTTATGCAATCGAAGCCAATTCAATCTCGCGTAATCCTTTGCGACCCCATTTATTTACGCTAGCGACTCACACCACACCTAATATTTCCTTGATTCTTTTTTGTACCATTTACTGGCGATTTTTAAGTTCCTATTTTATACGTCTTAACCTGGGTCATTCTTTTTTTCTCAATTTCCGAGTCAGCCTGTTAAATAACACAATGCGTTGTGTGTTGTTTTTCGTGGTTAATTTTGACTGGTGGTCGTTTGAAATAGATCGTCAATCGATTACATAGAGATTTGATATCCTATTGGTGCTAATCCACCTACATAGTTGAATAGAAAACCGTATTACGCTAGCCTGAAAGCGAGTGCTGCTCATCTCAAATCCTTTACATTTTTAAAGTTCTGTTCAAACTGAGGCGTTTCCCGGGGTTGCGGGACGCGACTACATTCGTCAATTGTTTAAATGCCTAACCTAACCTTTGGTTTCCTAAGAAAGCGGTGAACTATCACAGAATAATTTATAATTCATTATGATACAGTTTTTTCTGGCCGTGTAGTACCGGACGTATAGAATAGCACCATCCCGTTTTTTTCCCGTGGGTGTCGTAAAAGGGGACTTACTAGAGAATGGGCAGCAGCGTTCTCTGCATAGAGAACGCTGCTACATTTTAACACACCATACTGCGATCGCCAACCCGCCTGCCAAGCGTGGCGATTATGGTAACCCCCACCTTTTTGGGGGAGGCCTATGTTCAGCAGTGGACGTCTTACGGCTGAAATGATGAATGACGATGATATTAATTTTTTTATAAAAAAATCTCATTGTTTCTCTGAAACTGAGCACCTGCCATCTAATCTCTTCACCACTCTTGGTTGACTGGTAGAGAATACCGAAGGCATTAAG
Organism: Tiliacea citrago; assembly: GCA_963921375.1. Lineage (NCBI taxonomy): Eukaryota > Metazoa > Arthropoda > Insecta > Lepidoptera > Noctuidae > Tiliacea > Tiliacea citrago. Next base: position 19,397,449 of record OY992797.1, on the reverse strand, counting down.
TCCGCCTTTGTACTTTATTAAATAAATATATAAAAAATAAATACATAGCGTGTTTTGAAACCTTGAATGTCAAGTTCTGGTGAAAATTACAGATCTTCATGACGACCGTTATAACATGACATAATTTCTTTCTTAAGAAACCAAACCTTTAGGAAGTCAGGCGAATAATTGGGCCAGTTTGCACCCCACCGTACAAGTTAGTTGACACAATCGGCGCGAGCGAATTTCGTCCCGCATCCCGCGCGGGATTCGCATCAGTTTGGCCAGAGCTTAAACCAATTTATCAATTTCCCACATCAAACTTGGGAGTTAATGCAACAGCAATCACTTCTGAGTGAGTCTTTTAACATTTCCTTGTATTTTTTTCTCACTTCGTCTTTGAGGGACAAGTCGCTTTGTTTTGCGTCCATTGTTCTTCTATAGTGTTTATTTTTATCCTTTTTGTGCGAGTCGACTGCCATTCATTAGTGGCATTTTGTTGGAAGGAGGGAAGTCTGAGTGACGTGTATACTAAACGAGATAAATTTCATGCTTTGGGATTAGAAACTTTAACTTAATTGTGTATGGTTCAGTTTACATTGCAACTAAAATAATTTTAAGACGTGTAACGATAGTTTTTTCATTAAGAATTCGACTTAGATTACTTGAATTTAAAGTTGATATTTGTATAACTTGCAATTTTATGTACTTATCTCGTATCGTTTGCCTGAGTTATAGCTAAGTTCTGTTATCATAGAGACTAGTGATGTAGGAAAAGGGTTATTCACACTTTCCCTTCAAAACCGTAACGCTACGTAATGTTGGTTAGTTAGTAACCATTGGTAGAGTGGTAATTATAATACTTTAAAAAAAAATCTGTGTCAGTTTAGCTGGCAGAAATGTAATAAACAGAGGAGCGGGAAAATATACATGCAATAAAATCACAAATACAAACACTTGACAGACCTCTGTGCAGGGCTTGCATGGAGGCTTGCATGAAACCGTTGCGCATGTGCTCTTTGACTGCACAGGCGTCAGCCAGATCAGAACAGAAACCCTCGGGTCACCCAGAACCTTCACAGATATTCTATGCAAACCAGAAGACCTAATCAGCTTCTGGAGGGAGGTGGGCTGGTTGGAATAAACCAACTGACGGCCGCCATGGCCCACGCACAATGGTCCACATGAAGGACTAAGTGCGGAAACCAAACCCGCTAACCTAACATAACATAACATCACAAATAAACCATCTCATAAATTACGTCATCTGATATTTTTACCAGATCTATTAAATTTCTTAAAACTCATTATTTAGATTACTGTACAACAATCAATACTTACTGAAACTTATATAAAATCAAAGATATAAATATGTCTAGATAGACAGTCAAAGCTGTGAACTCGTCGAAATAAATTGCTTCCAAATGTTGGCCGTAAAATGCACGCACACTAGAATAACACAATGACAGTAGTATGACGTGGCGCGAGTGTAACACATAGCTCTCACGCACACCAGCATAACAAAGTCGGCCTGTTTGTTTTAGTTATTTTGCAGCGCGACACTATCTAGACAAACAAATAATCAAAGGATCAAAACATAAATTCGAATAAAAAAAACCAATATGACTTGTTTAAGACATACAAGGGAAAAATATATTTGATTATGTTAGCCACGTCTTCCCTACCATTATCGCGCACCCCGGTCTACTCTTTGATATGCAATGGCCTATGGAGTCCCATGAAACATGAGGCTCCAGGGGATACTCGTAGTGTGAATATTTGGGTTCATTCGAGTAATCGAGTCTGGTCAAACCACGCTGGGGTCGGTTCATTCATTCGTTCTCATAACTCTTCAATAATCCACCTTAGACCCAGGCCAACCCTACAGAACTGGAGCCACGAACAACAATAGTGAATTGACTGCTCATTTTGCAGTACACTGAAGTACTATGGAGTATACCTACGTAGCACAGTATCTAGATAGGTTAGCTATTGTCTGCAAGCACTCTAGTAATCAATTTGCCTCGATTGGCTGCTACAAGTTGTGTTGTGTGTGGCAGTTCAAAACTGAAATTAGATATTGTTGTTACCTTTTGTATTTGATGCTTGTAGTCTGTTCTAGATTGAAACATCACGTTAATAACGTCAACTACCTGAACGTTTAATTATGTAAAGTTACAAAAAAAATACATAAAAACTTTGAAAACATATTTTTTTTGAGTTCTTGCCTAATTCCTTAAAATATATTTTTAGGTTGATGATTCCCAAAATGCCAAACTTATAATATAATAACACATAAAATAACATCACGACTGTTTTCCCCAAAGGGTAAGGCAGAGGAGTATCTATAGTACACCCATATTTCGCCAGTTATGTATAATCCCCGTGTAAAGGTGGTTAAAACCCTATAATGATTCTTAGTAACTTGTAAAGTCAAAGTCAAATTATTTGAAAGTCAAAATTTTCAAAAAAAAAATGGTTCTAGTATACTGTATAATCTTCGAGTTTCGTAAATAAAGCCCCATTCACATGGTGCAAGTTTCTGGAGCGTTCAAGAGCAATAATCGCATGCCATAAACCACGTTCAATTATTTCCATTCAGAATTGCATGCAAGTGTTTACACGCGTGCGTTTTCTATAAAATGGCATATAATAATTTATTTATTAAAATCTCCCTTACAACTATCATTACAGGTGTATACCTAATGCGATAGCGCGGTCTTAAAATTAACTTACAATTTAAAACTATGAAAAACGTAAAAGCTAAAAACGAAACTACTAGTACTTTAATTAATTAACATCTAAAAATAATAACTATTTCACTAACTGCCCTAAGTATAAAAAAAAAACCGGCCAAGTGCGAGTCGGACTCGCGCACGAAGGGTTCCGTACCATTATCTATAAAAATGGCAAAATAATTACGTTTGTTGTATGGGAGCGCCCTTAAATATTTATTTTATTCTGTTTTTTAGTATTTGTTGTTATAACGGCAACAGAAATACATCATCTGTGAAAATTTCAACTGTCTAACTATCACGGTTCATGAGATACAGCCTGGTGACAGACGTACAGACAGACAGACAGATAGTCGGACAGACAGACGGCGGAGCCTTAGTAATAGGGTTCCCGTTTTACCCTTTGGGTACGGAACCCTAAAAAACACAATAATAATATACACCAATTCAAAGATTAACCACAACAGAAGCGTCATTAATATTTCCACCGAGTTTTCTGCCCAGGATACATTACTCTCCGCGCTATAAAATTCAAAAGAAACTCGTTTCCATTCGCCCCAGCTCGAAGCATAAAGGGGTACTCCCATTATCCATTTTTATCGTATCTTCATACAATGAAACTCGATATGAATAATGGCAGAACTATATACGTCAGTGCGCTGAGATATAAATCTTTCAATAATCGATGTTGTTCCGATGTTTATTTATTGCATCGATACTGGAGTTTCGAGATCTCGGTGCGAGTGTTTTTTCTCTTGGTGATAACAATGGTTGATTTATTGTTTTGTTACCAGGTTAAGTTTCTGTTGTTGTTTTGATCTCTGGGTGCTTCCGCAGGTATTGGTGGATACAGGGGGCCATGCCCCCCTCCGAAAGACCCAGGAATTGCATACTTTGCACTCAACTTTTCGATTCAATTCAGGTGCACTTTTATACAGGTTACTCTTATAGGTATATCAGGAAATAGAAATATATTCTTAACAACAGGTGAATTTCTACTTCTCAGTTAATACAATGTACAACACACCTCGTAACCACGTCCACTTGGGAACTTGAAATGAACATAAATTCTTTAAAAATGCAATTTTGTACACTTTTGGGTTGAATTTCTAAAAACGCTGAACACCTAATTTTCCATCAAGCAATGGGCTAAATACCTATGGTTAATATATTATGGTTTTAACTACAAAACTATGTAACGGAATTCCTATACGTCAAGGGATAAATTTGCAAAAATACCGAAGCACGTCTGTCTTATTTGTTTTCTGACCGCAAAGCTAAATACCTATCAAATTTAATGGATTTGCCAAGGAAGTTTTCTCTGAGGTAAACTGATAAACATAAAAGAAATATAACGTTTAAAGGCTCCCGCAGACAGGCGCGACGTGACAGCGTGATACGATAGCGCGATGCGACATTAGTAGAGATAAACTACGATAACATGGCTCGCCCCTCCAAATTACTGTTTTAATGTGTGTTGTCACATCCTTACGGAAGAGTTTGTATGTAGTTGTAAGTACTCGTAATATCTCTCTTATATTTGTTGGTCAACTAATCATAACTAGCCGATCGCGCAAGACAACGCACGTGTCGTTTTCATAGAGTACGTCAGTGCAGCGCCATACTAATAATAATGAGCGGTTAATGACGCCACTAGTCGAGCAACAAATCCGTGATTTGTTTTTGTTTGACGTCCGTCTCATTACGCACACATGTGTACAAATACTTTCAAACGTTTTGAATTTTGGAGGGGCGGGCCATATTATCGTAGTTAAGCTCTAGCACAATTTCTATGAAAACTTCATGGAAAGTGACGCGCTGCCTGACACGCCCGCGATATCGCGCCAGTTAACTCTATTGTTCTACGCCCCCACAGATTACATAATACCTAGCGCTCTTCAAGCGCTACAGTACACCCTCAATCCAAGTAAAAATCACAAAAATATGCCAAGCACTCATACTAAACATAAAATATAACACAAGTACCGTATTACTGACCCACTCAAGCACCAAGTACCCAGCACGTTTCGTGAACCAAATAATGTATTATTGTTATGCTCAACCAGCGACCATGTTTGCTTAGGTCAAAGATCTTTTTCACGTGTTGGTTACTTCTTTACGGAGTGTTAAGGTTTTCCTATTGGCATAAAACGTGTTTATATGTCACACACTGATAAAAAGTAAGATTGTAGTTATTTGCCTGTTTTAATGGTCACTCTTCTGTATTTCTTTAATAATCATCATCACACTAATATTATACAGGCGAAAGTTTGTGAGTGTGTGTGTATGTTTGTTACTTCTTCCCGCTCAAACGGCTGGACCAATTTTGATAAAATTTTGTATAGAGGTAGCTGACACCCTGGATTAAGACATAGGCTACTCTTTATCTCGATATTCCCACGGGATAGAGACTTACGCGGGTAAGACCGCGGGGCGCAGCTAGTAAGTAAAATAATGTAGTACATGTTTATAATACTCATCATAACCCACAAAAGAGTCCGCGAAACTATGTGTACCTATTATAGTTAAGTGTCAATAACCGTTTTTTTGTTTCAATTAGACAAACATCCTAATTTATAGTTTAATAACCTGGACTAAGACATAATATGATTTAGGTACTACTTTTAATCCCGGTAGTACGTTCTCGTGGGATATTTTCCGACATATACGTGGGCGAAGCCGCGCACAAAACCTAGTGTATCGATTAAAAGTTACTGTTTTCACCGTTTATGAAACTGTGATTATTTCTGCTACTTGACACAGTGCTAAAATGTTTTTGGCACTTGAACCAAATATGAATAAATAGGTACATAAATATCTTTTGCCTGCAAAAAAAAAATTCTATGCCAATTATTCACATAATTAATTATAAGAAAGAAAGAAAGAAAAAGAAAGAAAAATTATTTATTCTGCACAAACAAAACGCACAGTACAACATAAATAAGTCAAAAAAAAAAAAACATACCAAGTAGCCAAAAGCCTCGCATCCAATACTTTAAGCATTCTGACAATCTTGTCCATTGGTCCCCCAACCATCCATCCATCTACCATCCATCCCCGGTCCATTATCTACCTTTATTCCTAGAATAATTAAACTTTGATGATTACAATTAGCAATAGTTTGTTTTCATGGCCGTTTAATAATTAAATGACAGCAACAATTGGGAACTATCTAAATTATGGACGATCTGATAATGAATATGGCCTATCAACTCACTATAGGTAAAACTGTTAACCTAATTGTAAATTCACAGTCATAATAAGCAATATGTTGATGTATCAATTGAACTATAGGTATTATACTGGCATAGTCCATGATTCCTTTGATATAGCAGACGCCGATTGGGCCGTTTGGCGTTTGCCAATGAAACACATAAGAAGCCGTTACTCAATCAACAATTAATTTTTATTATGACTTTGAATAATCCTACATATTTTTATTTACTTTTAGTTATGTAAGAACTTGTAAACTAAGCTCCATAAGTGAAAAAATGCATAATTGTATACTAAACCAAAACGAATGTATATATTTGTCACACAACCTCGAAATTCAAATTAAAAACAAAACAAAATCGCGAAAATACGACAACCGCTCGCGCATCCAACACCAATTCTTCTTGACAGACGAAGAAGAAGACACCGAGCCCCCAGAAGTGTTAGTAACAGAAGAGATTGAAGAAGCACCGCTGCCCCCGATCCTGGCGCCACAAATGCCAACTGTCAACGATACGGGCAATATTTATATACGATATTTGACACGTAAGTTTTGTTAAATGATTCTTCTGTTATAGGTCTTGTGATTCTTCTTTGGCGGTGATACAGAGCGTGGTGTTTTTCTTGGGGGATTTATTAATTATTGTTGTATTTTTACGTTTTTTTTCTTCTTGATGCTGTGTGGTATTGTTAATAATTTACTCACCTACGTATGTATAAAATATTTCAAAACATAATAAAAAGTATCAAAAAAAAAGCAAAAGTATCCACAACTTTTATGCAACAAAGTAGCTGTTATTCACAATTTTCAGCGTCCAAATAGAATTATGCAAATGAATACTCCGCCGTACAGTTCAATATAATAAATTTCATACAGTTTAAATCGCAATACACTTCTATTCGACCCGCAAAACTGGTTATATCCGGAAACGTCCAGATTATTGTCATAAATTGCCTATGCGGATATATGCGACCGAGCGGCGTATGCACATTTCGATTAACTCTATTGGGGAACGTAATGAAATGCTCCTGTGCAATAAAATTAAATCCGACGATGTCATAAATTGATTACACCGACGTAATAATTTGAAATAAAAAGAATCGTAACACGCTTTGTTTTAAATGGCTTTTAGTATTGGATTTGTATTGTTATGTTCGATGGCAATTTATTGGCATTCCAATATTGATTAGTCTAATTAACCGTTTGGAACCATTGAAATACGAAAGAAACTGAATGGTTAAAAGAGCGTAACAAATCACTAAATAATTTATTTGTCCAACTAAATATACTGGCACCTTACAAATTCATCCACCTATATTTTAAAAATGGAATTCTAAAATCAAACGACCTTTTTACAGACATTCTAAATAGTGTTGGACACACCTCGTTGATTTTTTATGTCATTGCAAGCGAGCATCGAGTCGGCAACTCGGCATTATCGAATCGCAAGTGCTATCATAAAGCAATCGAGATGGCAACGACACGATTTCGTTCAGCTGAATAATGAATACTCGATAATAATTGATCGCAATATTTCTCTTTGTTGTTCGAGTTTCACGTTTGCGCGAACTTTATGACGTCATTGCTCGGTAATTGGTATCAACCGTCGAACGTGCAATGATTGATGAGCGTATGTGGACTTTTTTTTAAGCATTAGACGATGGCTTTAGAATAAGCATCAATAATGATGAAGAAAGGGATTAGTGAAGCATTACTGTCACGTTAAGTTATGATACGGAAAAACGATTAAAAAACACTATTAATAACTATAACAAACGCAAATGGCAGTCTTCTCGGTTTAATAAGTTGTAGTGAGAAAACTACTCACATCTACAGCAGTTTTTTGATGAAGATTTGCCTCTGAACTTGTTATAACACGAGTTTCTCAGCCTTCCGCATCCAGTTTACCTTAGCGACTTACATCGTGAGGTTATCTTGATAGTCTATAAATAAATATTGATGATACCACCGTAGTCAAATACTGGCTCGTTGTGCACGAAGGAATTTGCACTGGCCACCTCAAAATGAGCGGAACATACAAGATTGTGGGGAAAATTTGTCCAATAAACTATGTTAAATATAAACTATCGTTACACGTATTATAATGATAGGCAATGACTTAGACCGAGCTGTCCCACAGTGTTAAGTCAAACTAAAGAAAGACGGGCGCGACGCGACACTAGTAGCTCAATTTCAATGAAAACTTCCTGTAAAGTGTCAAGCCCGTGATATCGCGCCAATCTGCACGAACCTTAACACCACAATAAAACAGTCTTGGGGTCATAACAGTATTTCTTCAACGGTAGAAAAAACTGTTTTGTCCAAGTCTGCCGCAGTCTTAATTCTGTTTACGCTAATCCATATAAATTCACGCCAATTTCTTCCAAACCCTACCAGCCGCGTTCAAACCGTATCAATTTAGAAATTTAACCCCGTTCAGTGACGTCTAGACTAGCTATAATTTAATCCGGTTAGGGGCAGGCGCGAATGACGCGACAAAAAAAATGGCCCCGTTTTTTCTGAATGCGTCGGCACGTACGGCGCTCGTTTCAATCCTGCTCACATATGAAACGTGATCATTCACCTCTGCCGTCGAGGAATAAACATATCCGTCATAGTTTTCCCTGACGCCCCGGGCGACGTGATTCTAAAGCAAATATTTGAATGGCTAGGTGCGTAGGGTGAACGGCAACCTGGATTACAGTTAATGTGACGCTTTCAAAGGGGGTGGTAAGCTTAGTAAAAAATTAGAGTATTACAGCGTTTATTTATAGCTATTTGAAAGTTTATTTTTAACGTTGAGACGTGCTTATTGTCTAGACAAATAGATCTAACGGAACTAGTGTTTTTTTGCGTCCATTTTGATCGATTAGCAACATAAGATTGCCAAAATCCCTAGCTCATCATAATCATTTCAGCCGAAAGACGTCCACTGCTGAACATAAGCCTCCACAAAAGGGGAGTTGCCTTAATCGCCACGCTTAGCAGGCGGCTCGGCGATCGCAGTATTGTTTTAAAATGCATAGAGAACGCTGCTGCCCATTCTCTTGTAAGTCCTAAAATCCCTAGTTGCCTTAAATAAACTAAAGGATGACATTATGCATGAACACAAACAGAAGCTTTTAAAAGGCCCTGTCTGCCAAATTAAAGAGAGTATCGCATTAATCCTCAGAATAGTGATGAGCCGCAAACAATCTTTTTCATTATCTTTGTAATTGGACATCGAATGTGCGACCATTAAGTGTGTCAGCGGGTCCCGTACGCGTGAATTTAGATGGCATTTTTATTTGCGGCACGAACGAAAAGGATTGTCCACTATTTAAAGAAATAAAGAGGGATTTATATTTAAGACTCGGTGCGGTACTGGAAATAATGATTTCTTACGCGCAGCGTAGATACTAATAAATGCTATAACAAAAATCCTATCTCTAGCAACCTACTTCCCAAGAATCACGGGTAAATTGCTATTTATAGTGAAATTGTTAACGTCTATTGATTAATCAACTTGGTGACAATGCAAACTCAATTGACAGCACTTCCAAATAGAATTCCAAATGGCATCCAGCAGTAGCCAATGTAATATTGAAAGTGTCCATCCAAGCATATTACAAAATCAAAGCTCTCTTCAAACGGATATTTACGTATCCGCGTCCAACTCACAGAGCACAGAATTTTTGTGATCGGTTTATGGCTAATAACAACAGTATGTACTAATATCTAATCTCGCCTCGCGTTGTTTTTGTTGCTTATTGGCCACAAATTTTCTCGAGTCACCCTGGGAGCCCACTCACTGATTCAGTCTGAATTGTTTCATATCCCCAATATATCCTTCCATATCGCTCGCAGATCCGATCTACCTTTTTTGATTTCTCTAATCTGAGCCCCTCTGCGGTATCCGTTCTATGAATATATTAACTCTTGTATGACAGTTCACGAAAAAATACGTTACCCGATACGTTTATTAATGTCGCATCGATCGAACTGCCCAGGGAATACGTGGAACTAAGTGGGATTTCATTTTCTAGTTCAGGGATCAAACGCTCCCGCGGCGTTGGTCCAATGTTCTTTTCGAGATGGTCCGTTAAGATAGGGTATTTTTGTTCTGGATCGTTGAGCGGGACAGGGAAGAAGTACTCTACGTGTACATAATTGTTTCGTTGCTGAACTCGCATTTTTCGACAAGATAATGCCATTAATCTCGACACGTCGCGAATAATGAAAATGTACCGCGGGACTCTCAGTTCCTGTGTAATTTTGTGGAAACAATTCGGTGGAATTGTCTCCGTGTGTCGTGAGAGTTGGAGCTTTCCGGAAACTTTCAGCAACTATTCGCTTAAGAAATTAAATTTATCTGTCGCAACTGTTTAGAGAGCGTTACATCCCTGGTACGACTTACAAGCAAATTGGATCTAAATAGTCGGAGTGCACCTTAACACACTTTCAGAATTATGAGATTTTCGGTTGTTTTCACATGGACTCACTATTCAATTCTTATTATTTCTACATAGAGCGACCGTTGTCCAACCCTTGGGGAAATCAGGATTTTGCTGTGTAATGTCGTGGTGCATGTGGAGAGGCAAAATTGAACACCGGCGCGGGCGCTCAGATATTTTGTTCTTTCTAATCAAATTATTGCTAGTTACAACATGAATGTGTTATTTATCGTTATGACTAACCAACTAAGTAAATACGATAATTAAAAGCAAACAAAATATCTGTATTTCCTTACACACTTATTCCTTATCTTTCTATTTTTTTTTAAATAAAAACGCTAGACCCGGAACAACTACTTGTAGGTCATGCAAATATTTGTTCCGTGCGGGAATCGAACCCGCGACACGCAGCGCAGCAGTCAATCGCTTAACCACTGCGCCAACCGTGCCTTCCTAATGATCTTAATATGTGTAAAATATAGGTATTAACAAAGCTTTTTTTTTCTCTTTATTAATTTAGTACATACTAAACTGTTATACTAAATTGATATGTTTATTGAATAGCCGTTCGTGCAGTAAATAAGATACTAGTTTTAATTCTAACCATCACACAGCATTTTTTATTTTTGTTATTCATTTGTAACCTTTATTATTTATTTTAATGTAAGTAATTACCAACCCTGGTTACTACTTTGTTTCAACAGCTGTGCTGTATAAAATAAGTTTTTTTTTTACCCGTTACACATGTAAAACTAATCACATTTTCTTTCAGCGCTCATAATAACTATAATTCAAACCAAAACCAACCTTACGCAAAACTACATAAAGTCCTTTTCTCCTCCACAGACCCGCCCGAGATCACGATCCGGCCTCGCAACCTGCAGGTCCGAGCGAACGGCATCGCTGCCTTCTACTGCGCCGCGAGAGGAGACCCCATACCGAACATACAGTGGAGAAAGAACGGCAAACGAGTCTCTAGTAAGTACCTATACCATACAACACCATTTTTTTTTGTTCCCGTGGTGGAAAATCCTTATAGCCGTCCTCCACCCAAAGGCGGGCGGAGAGATCTGTCAGACTCTTGCTGTCTTACGGTCTAACTAAAAACCACCCCGGTGTTCCCCTTCCCACACTTGCACCGGGGATCATGGGATCATGTGCGACTTCCGCGTTCCCCGGCTGGTGCCAGCCCGCCTTGGCTGACCACCTCAGGTCTGGGGGGTGAGGTGTTTGACCCCGCCCCCCCGCACGACGTCTAAAAAGGGCGCGCGCGAAACACTACGCGCCGCCAACTCGGGTCTTGTATGACAGGGGGCGGTGGACTTCCCTTAGTCCGCCATCCCCGGACTCACTTAGGGTGGCCGGAACTTAGGGCATTATCTGCCCTCTGCCGACGCCCGGTACGCCTGCTGCGGGCCAGGTGAGTGGGCAGTGGCATACATTACCTAAAACAACCAAGCGAAAACCTGCAGTCGTTTAAAAGCTTCTCTTTGTTGCCCTCTTTTTGGACCTTCGGAGAAAGACATCAGTTATTTTCCGTCATCGGTTTAAAAAAAAATTGAGCACAAACATAAATACTTACCAATTCAAACTTTGAGAAAATATGTATCTTTTTCATAATACTTGTAGTTTGGTTTCTAAAATACTTTATTCATAACACCATACAATTTCTATCAATAATTTAGGAGAAAATCTCTTTAGTATCACGTAATATGCTGACCTCACTAAAACCCTTTACAGTCAACCCTTAGCATGTTGCCGTAGTTACATCTAGCTATGTGAAAAAGGCTAGAAATATATTCTACCTTACGTATTTCGTCAAGAGGGCTGATCCATGTTAGCATCGCGAGCAGATATGGTTGAAAACGACCCATAATGACTTAGTTCTAAACAAAATACTGATGAGTCAATTACATCGCAAACAAAAACATTATCACCAAAACAATTTACGAATAAACTATAACCACCAAACTAAAACCGTCAATAATACACAAACGTACTGAAAAGCCGAAGAAAAATCCCGATCACAAATCCAAAGTACAGAACATTACTTCCACTATTTTTATCCTTGATTGAAATGTAAAGCCACGTTTTTACCCCATAAATATCTTGCCCGGTAATGACGTCTATAAGCCGTGGGCAATGAGCTGAAAAAACGTATCGTTGGCTACGCACGCGAAACCCCTCCCTTCACCTGATTCACCCCGCTAGGGCCAGACCCTCTAAATAGTTTCATCGATTCGTATGAAAAATGTAATCGTACATCATTGGTTGAAGCCAGCGTCCATAAAAGAGTAATGGCCGCGTTTACACCCACCGGTCTCATTCCATATTCAACGTTATCAAAGTTACTTACGATTTGTCCAACTGTCGACGCGTGCGATCCATCAAACGTTGTCAGGGTTTGTGCGGATTCCTTTGAGCATGGAATTGTTTTTCTTACCTTCTTTTGTTTTTTTCTGGCGTGTATATTTTGTTGTTTTTTTTCCTGGTTCTCTTTTGGATGTACGTGTTCAGTACCTACCGTAATACTCAGTACTTTTGAGTTAATGTAACATAAGCAATTCAATTGTTTTTATTTGCTCAATACTCGTAGATAGTTTAAGAAGCTTAGATAAAGACCGTAAGTTTTGAGATGAATACCACTTTGCAACATTTCAAATCAATTTTTTATTTTTTAGTTTTCACGATTTAAGTAGCTAAGTTAAAACTATTAGGATAAATCGTCTGTGCGATGCAATACTTTTAGTGACTTCAACTAGACTTAGGAAAATCGGCTTATTTTAAGGCTTCAAGGCAGGAAAAAACTCGGAAAAAAACATACATTTGTTTCAAAAGTTGCCAGACGTTCCGTGAAAATAACAGGAAAACGATACAAAACGCAATAACAAAATTTTGTTTATCTGTTTCCTTGAGTTATTGACTATTAGATAGTTTGACACTTCCGCGCGTGACCTTTTATACTCTGTGGCAGTTACTGTTGAGCGACGTGATTTTGTGTATTTATTTTTATTTACTTAGTTATTTTTGCTGACTGCCTCGCTGGCCTAGTGGCCGCAAGCGCTACTGGTGAGCATGAAGTCCTTGGTTTGATTCCCGGGTCGGGCAGAGTGTTATTGGGTTTTTCCATATGGAATTTCTCTTATCTATTTGATGGCAATAGGCTCGCCCCGTATCACATGATACTTAAACATAACTGGCGATATGTGGGCGTATAGGTGTACCCCTCTGCCTGACCCTTCGGGGAATACAGGCATGACGTAATATTTTGTTGCTGTTGCCATAGACAAAAAAGTAACATTTTTTGTTTGCATATTTTTCACGAAAAATACAAACATACTCTTGTTATTCATAATAGTAAAGGACTATGTGAGTGTCCTCCATAGTATTATTATATCTGTGAGGTTACGTTATTAAATCAGAATAAATTCCTTCTTCGGCTACTTCTACTTATGCACTCCTTCAATTACCATTGTTCCTGTTTGCAAATGTTTCCTAACTTGTGTGTGTCATTAAATTGACTTAGAGGTATTATTCTCTAATTTAATTAATTGGCGAACATAACCAAAGAAATAAATTTAATCGTGCAGAGTACATTATTAAAACGTTTGACAGTGCATAACAAATACTTATTTAATTATAGCTACGAAGTTCTTAAGTCGACGTTTAACCGCGCTAAACTTTGACAGGTTTCCATCCGTAATTAATGACTTTAGAAAGGCGTTCAAAGTGTTTTTGCTTTAAAAATCGAATCTGCATTCCATAAAATTCTAAATTTACTGAATTTTACCGACAGCGGTGTACTTACTAAACTCGCTGATAGCTGCGCCTGGTCGAATAGTTGCCTCGAGCGTAATGTTGTGGCGGTTAAAACGGTAAACTGTGACAAAAATAATCCTATTTAGTTTATTAAATTGGTTCCCTATTTTTTTTTCCCTGTAAGCCGTACTGAACTATTTCGTAAAAATAATCTTATTATAAATAAATGGATGAAGAGTGAATGAATCAAATAACAATTAGAGTATCGACTACTAGCGATATTCATTGTTGTATCTGATCGAGATGCCAGCTTACCGTAAATGAAGGCTCGACTACAAACCCCCAACTTTCTGCTGCACCGTTTTTTATTTTAACCAATTCCACCCAGCTCCCGAAAACAATTTCAAAGAAAACCACCTCTAAATGGTTTAGCCGCCATTTTTTGGGTCTACATGCGGCAAACAATTTGAACGTAACGTTTCCAACAAACTGAGCAATAAAACCGACGACGGAGCAAAGTCACAGCGCGCGTCACACGCTAGATTGACAATCACGAGTCGCGTCGACATGTCGGCCCGCCATGATGGATGACGCCTGTCCCCCGCCGCAAATAGGGATGGGCTGTGATACTGAGCCGTACAGCCTTATGATCTTTGCTTGTAGGATTAATCTTGGCTATTTTGATAAATATAATTATTAATTTTTATCCGAGTCCATGCATGCTTTGACGTTATCAGATAAACGTAATGCAACTTTGTTTCATAGCTACATTGTACTGAACTCATCTTGAAAGATTGCACATAACCAACATAATATTTTATGATGCAGGTAGCTTTGCTATCAGGGTACCAACATAATAGGACAAGGCAGCCTTATACTGAAAAGTTTTAGGTGATCTTTAGTAGTGTTTATTTCAGTAACCATTTAGGCGAAAAATAAGTCCTAAATTCATGTTTTTTTACAAAAATAAATTCATTCGCCATGCACCCAGCGTCTCTGTTCCTGAAAATGCGATAGTCCTGAGCTAGCATCTCTTCAGAAAACACATTTTACACTTTTTTAGCACAGCGCTAACGTGTAAAACTTCAGCTTCGCTGGAAAATTCACCCGATACTGTGTTTATTTGAAGAGTTATCGTGTTGCCTCTGCACAGAGTCGAGACTAAAAAACAAACTGGAATTTTGTATGAAGGGAACAGGAAAAACCGGCGATGTAATCTACGTAGGGGTTGTAACATTTTTTCCATCAAAAATATGGCTCAAGGAATCGAAATTGGTCCTACAAAATAATGTAGCATCTATCAATCCGCACTAGGTCAAGTTGCATAGTCTATGTCCAGGTACAGTCAGGGGAATCGAATCAAATTACCAAAAATGGTGCAATTTAAGTTTTTTTCGCGGCCATCAATTAAATATTATTAATTAGATGCAGAATAATATGAAGAACAAAAGTTAATATGCGGTAACATAACCTAACATCAGTCTGAACCGAATTATATAGATTTTTAGGGTTTCGTACCCAAAGGGTAAAACGGGAACCCTATTACTAAGGCGCCGCCGTATGTCTGTCTGTCACCAGGCTGTATCTCATGAACCGTGATAGCTAGACAGTTGAAATAGCCACAGATGATGTATTTCTGTTGCCACTATAACAACAAATACAAAAAAAAAACAGAATAAAATAAATATTTAAGGGGGCTCCCATACAATAAACGTGATTTTTTTGCTCGATATTGACAACGGCAACAAGTAGACGCTGGAATATTCACAGAATATTTAGTTATATATTCACTTTAAAAATAAATAATTAAATTTAAACAAATATTTACGGGGAAATATTTACCGGCCAAGTGCCAGTCGGACTCGCGCACGAAGGGTTCCGTACCAATATCTATAAAAATGGCAAAAAAAATATTTTTTGTTGTATGGGGGGCCCCATACAACAAAAAATATTTTTTTTGCCGGTTTTTTTACTAATAAATCATCTAAAAGCAGGTTTCAGCTTAGAGATTATTTTTATATAATAAATCAAGTCTCTCGGACTGCATTTGTAGAAAAATCGTTTATCAATTCATTTTTGTGATAGGTTATTCCAATACCGACTATGTTTCAACGATGGCCGCGGTATAAAACCAAATGCACCACTTCCCATAGTGATTTGGTCATAGTCCTTTACACCCTACCCGTCTTATAGCCATTTCATACAACTGTCAAAGAATGACAGTTGGTATTGGAATTTATGTATAAACAACTATAATTGATAGTCAGTCGTATGTATGTATTTAAGAAAGACACAGCGTTCAAAACAATAATTGACAGGCCAACGTTTTATTCTACATCCCATATTTTTTTATCCTAGAATGATAAATGATAATTCATGATACCCCACCCCATGTTCCATATTTCATCAACCACCATGTCTATTAAAATAGATTTTCAGTAACTCACCACATCACCCCCTTATTTTATATCACAGTCTGACCACGTGTATCTGATACTGCTTTACGACTGTTATATTTTTTATTACCAACCCTAGATCCCATGTACGGGAATGTGTATAGGGATGTACAAGTGTTCTTCAGAATCGACAAACACCTTGACAATCGACTGAGGAGTTTATTTTTGAACTGATGTTGCCGCATTTCTCAAGTGTATGAATAGAAGGTGTCAAGCTGTAAAAAAGGTTTTAAGTTGTCCTGGGTCCCGCTTTGCCTAAGTTAGATAATAAAAGGTATTACTAAACACGGATGTACATAATCAAAATGTTTATACGTGATAGCTAATACTGAGAGCCCAGTCTATACAATTTTACAAAATATATATGTACTTAATAATACTTACATCCGGGATCATCCTGATAGCCGTGGAATATCTCTACACTCCTCAAGCACCTCAAGAAATGTTGCCCCCTTGTCACTACGTAACTATGTGCTAGCGAAATTTCTGGGGGCGCATTATTGAGTGTGCCCCTGTTGATGTCACCCCCTGCCATTTTATCTGTGTATTACATAACATTGATCAGGCGGGGACATAGTCCTCCCATAGTTTTAGGTAACCAATCCACTATAGCCACTCAAACCCATAGCCATGTTTTGGTTGCATGTTCTGCAATAGTCCTGCACTAACCAAGGGTTGTCCTTGGGTGCACTTGCATAGAACAAACAAGGATAATCGTTGGTCGGTGTCTCATTCCATTTAAAATCGTTAAGGCTTCTGCGATTTGGCTTCGAACCCTCGTAGGCCTTCCAAAGGACCGAGACCACAAGGTCCCGAGATATGTCAAAGACAATAATAAAACCGTACTTAGTTTTTTTATCAATAGTAAATTAAAAGATCGTACTGAGATTGTTTTTTTGAATCAATAGAAACACGATTATATATCTTTTCTAGTCGATTCTTTTATTTTCTCGGCACATCTCTACCTCCAACCTATACGCAAGTATATTGTGTTTTGAAGCGGTCGCACGGATTTTACTGTGTATTTTTATTGCGTTTCATGTATATGTCTCGGAAAACAGTGGGTGTTGTGCAGAATCTCAAGTACTCCTGTTCTGTCAAGTATGTGCTTATGAGTCGGTTGATTGGTTGAATAATACATCGATTTCTATTTTAGTGTGAAGGTGTATCGATATATCGGTAAGGATGTAGCGAATATCAAACATTTTTTACCGTAACTGACAGGTGACTCTGAACGAGATATCTCCTTGATTGATGGCTTAGTTCAGAATGTATGAGTATGCTTTTGGATTGATGTAGTAGTGGCTTTTAAAGGAATACAGAATATGTGAAGGACACAACAGATTATGGTCTGTTTGCTTCTGAAACATTTCTCATGCTTTATCTAGTTATGTCAGTCAGTCAGACAGTTTTTAGTCAGGTAGGATTCCTCACTTTGTTATTCAATATCTTAGATTAGTACTCCCCTTGAAAACCTAATCCCTCTATATTGTAGCTTAACATTTTCATTTTTACTTTTACAACGTATTAAAAGCTCGGCTCAGTGAGCTCATGGGTCTCCCTTGTTTTACCGAAAAGAAATTGCCAAATTATCACTTCCCAAACAAATTTTCGCATAATTTCATTTGCCAAATTATTACTCAGCAAAAAATCTATTCACAAAAAATTGTAACGCAAACCTAATGCTTGACAAATGAACGTTTAAACTATAACTTGTTTACCAACTAGTACTTTTAACATTTTTTATTTAGTCTAATATTTCAGTTGGAATAACAGTTTTTACGCAAAATCAAATAATAATATAAATAAGTAATTAACCTAATCTAAATAGTTCAGATCCGGGTAACCTACTAAAAACAATCTCTTTTTTCTATTAATGCAAGTCGTTTCTGGCACTCGCCGGCCGCTGCCGCGGCACCGCTCGCTTCGCTCGCTCGGCTCGTGCGTAGGAGGTCACAGTTTTAACCTAACCTAACCTACCCATTTTTTTTTTTAAAGAAATTAACCTAATCTAAATAGTTATGTTCCGGGTAACCTACTAAAAACAATATCTTTTTTTCTATTAATGCAAGTCGTGTCTGGCACTCGCCAGCCGCTACCGCGGCACCGCTCGCTTCGCTCGCTCAAAAACGTTTATTGTCTGAAGATTGTTTGCTGTAATAAATCATTTGATTAAAGACCAAATGCCATAATGACATTATACTTGGTAATATTTTGCCAAGTAAAAATTTGACCAAATGAAAATATGCGTACTAAAATCATTCGAAATATTGCAATGGTATAAAAAAAGGTTGCTAAAATTTGTTTGGGTAATGAAAATTTGGCAAAATCTTTTCGGCAAAACGGCAGGATCCCGAGCTCATAAATGGAAACAGATCAGCATAAATACTTAAATATTATATGAAAGCTCTTTATATGTTTCTTCCAATACCTATCTAGGTCTAACTATCTTCAAGATCGTATAATTTCGTTATATTATTTTCAAACTGCTCTATTTCATACAGCATTGATGCTAATTCAAGAGATTTTATTTTCTCTCACATAATAATTCCACGTCTTACTCTTTAAGTAGAACGCGCTACTTCACAAGCTTAACATTAAAAGGAGATTCATTGCAGGATTATAAGAATAAATTGGTTTTTATTATCTTGAATATCTGTTTGCAGTTATTAATCGCAAGTTAAATCGAGTAAATGTAATTCTATATTAATATAATAGGGATGTAGCATTCTTTCTTCAGTGTGGGGCAGTGGGGGCCCAGTAGTAACCCAGTAGTAAGGCCACGACTTACTAGTAGTAGGTCGTAGGTTCGAACCCAGACAGGCGCTTTACTTTGTATAAATTATTTCATCACCACTGCTCTCAAAACGGTGAAGGATAACATCGTGAGGAAACCGGCATGTCCTAGAACTAAAAATTCGAAGACATGTGACATCCACCAACCCGCACTGTGCCCGCGTGGTGGATTACGGCCCATTCCCTCTCACATAAAGAGGAGGCCTGTGTCCCAGCAGTGGGATCATTATAGGGTAGTTATGTAGTCTTTCTTCATCTAAGGACACCTCATTGATGTCCATCACACCGTTTCTATCGTGTAGTCATGTCATGTTCGTGAACGGGCGCTGTCAGTTGGGATGGGTCATCTCTTAGTTGCCACGGTTTATTTTAGTTTTGAATAGTTTTTATCACGGACGCTTTTGACGGTTTGCATCGTTCTCATCATGTAACCAATACTTTGTATCAATATTTTAATTTTAAAGAGTGTCCGTGGATTTTCTTGCCCGTTCTTCTCCATAGGAACTCCGCTTTGGAATGGGCAACTAGCTTTATATTTCTAACTGACCGACTCCTTGACAATTCAAAAGTGCCTGTAATTAGTTTAATTGAAAATAAATGCTTTGAGTTTGTAGGTTTTAAAGTACAATGCTGCATGGATCTTTTGGCGCTTGAATGACGTTGACAACACGGTGCTGTTGATCAACATGTTTGAAATGTGTTTCATAAAATATATTGAAAAAACACAATGGTGGGGTTAGTTCCGATTTTGGCCACGCGCTAAAATATTCTTGTAAAGCTATAGTGGATTTGACAATCCACGGGTGCTAGTAGATGATGAGTAGACAAATACTAGATCGGACGGTTAAGCACAGAATTAACACTGGATGGATTAAATGGCGGCAGGGCACAGGAACAATCTGCGACTCCCGCATTCATATATAAAACAATGGTTAGACCTGCTGTCTTGTATGGATCAGAATGTTGGGCCACAAAAGGGATGAATAAATGACAATTGCATGTAGCTGAGATGCGAATGCTAAGAGGGATGTGTGGTGTGACACGAATGGATTAAATAAGAAATGAGTACATAAGAGGAAGTCTGAAAGTAGCATCGGTTACTGAAAAGTTGTGCAGAAATCGGTTGTCATGGTATGGGCATGTGATGCGGAGGAATGAGGAAAATGTCGTGAGGAAAATTTTGAGTATGAATGTCGATGGCTAAAGAAACGATGGATGGACTGTGTGAACGATGATATGGCTAGAAAGGGGGTGACTACCGAGATGTCGACTAATAGAGAAGTATGGAAGAAAGGGACATGTTGCGCCGACCCCAAATAAATTGGAATAGGGGCAGGAGAATGATGGTGACATTATGGGTAGGGAAAATCTGTCATTGAACATCTTTTAATGATGTCAGCAATTTTTTAATTAAATTCCTCGTAATTTTGACAGCCCATTCTTTATCATAAACTTTTAAACGGTAATCCTCGTAAACAATATTGAAATACCAACCCGGCGAGTAGATTGAACCATTATTAAAATTGATTGTAGTTTAAATATTTTCCGTTGCATAAAAAACATCAATTCTGCATACAGCATGAAACTATAAATCAGTCCTTAGTCACCGATGTAACGTACTAAAAACAATATGTCAACGCTTTTACAAATTAGTGCTGCGCGAGTGAAATTCCGGACTTTCCCGGGATCCCGCAAATATAACTATATACGTCATGAATGTTTTGACCATAATGAATTATTCCTGCTATATCTTTAACTGGTATTCACGTACTCATAAATAATTCCGGGAATGAGATGCCTTTTTGCTTAATAGCTTTAATGTTTGCTTACGTTCCGTTTCACGTGTTTTCTGATGCAGTAATGTTTCAGGATCCGACAGTTGAATGTGGTGTCGGGTTCGGTTCGAGTTTTCCAGTATATTTTGGGTTTTTTTCATATCGAAAACTAGCAATTATTTTTAAAAGAGCAACCGTGGAGTTCTTGCCTGGTCTTCTCCATAGGAAACGACTAATTTGTTTTGTTTTTCGTTACCTTTTCAGGTCCGCTATTCAGTGTTTTTAAACCTTCACGATTTGAGTCCCAGTTTTTGCGATTAAAATTCCATTCCCGACATTCCATCTTGAGCATAATGTTAACTTCCTCCTGAACTTATTTAACCACCAAATCCCGAGTTCACTACACAAATTCTCATAACTTTTACACTATTCCGGCAGCTCTCACTGACGAACAAAAATGTGTTAAAAATTGCACGTCCGCTAGACAACTATTATTCTCACTTGTTGTGAAATATATTTTCTTGGCGCTTACCACTGGTGGCGATTTAGCTCTGTCGTCCCGGCCCGCCCTACATACAGCTAGGGATGTGTACGCGTAGTTGAAAATGTGTAGATGTGAATGGTGAAATAGAGAATATTTTTTTTTTTAGTTGTTTACTAATATGTTAATAAGCATCCTATTTCTTCCCGTGGGTGTCGTAAAAGGCGACTAAGGGACTTATTAGAGAATGGGCAGCAGCGTTCTCTATGCATTTTAACACCATACTGCGATCGCCAACCCTCCTGCCAAGCGTGGCGATTATGGCAACTCCTCCTATCGGAGGCCTATGTCCAGCAGTGGACCTCTTTCGGCTGAAATGATGATGTTCATATTATAAGTTGGAAAATTATAAAGTACTAAGAAATTCAAAAGTAAACGGTCAACAGTAAAGGCGCGAAAGCGACTCGAATAGAACAATTTCTATGAAAACTTCATGGAAATTGTTCTACTAGAATCGCATCGCGTCGTCGCGTCACGCCTGTCTGCGGGAGCCTTAAGTCTGTGGTAAATGATTTTATTTTTGTATGTAGGTTTGTACAAACACTTTTACACGTCAATGATATTTTAAAAACTAGATTAGGTGTTTCCTATCTGACTACTCTAGGTAGTATTTGAACTACGGAAAATGTCCTTACTGCTACGCAATAAAGGCGCTGTCAATGTCAAATTGTTACTCGTATCATTCGCAACCACGAAAAATGACGGTTGGTTTCGCTTTTGAATGTTATTAAGTATTAAGGACGTAAGAATAAACTGTCTCGCAATTGCCATTGTCCGTGGTTGTGCTTGCGGTTGACTGTACCAACAAATGAAGTGAGCAGCCATTAAACCATCCATCTCAAAATCAACAGTTCTAAAGCTATTCTCACCAAAATTCCAAACGGAATATTAGCACTAACTTCCACGAACAAGGCCAAACCAAATGTCTGAAATTAGTCGAATAATCGCCAAAACGAATCAGTCCACGCTATAACGAACATCCCTACGTCCGGCCAACTTTCCCGCTAACTCTCAACATCTGGTGCGATGCAATTTAAACTTTATTCCCTAAAGATTACGATTCACAACGACTGCAAAGTATGTAAGCTGTTGTTGGTACAGCAATCTCGGGAAATGCAAAGTGCAAGGATGCGCAGAAGAAGTGGGACATTAATCCGAGACGTTTTCAAAGTTTTTCATTGAAAGTAAATGTGATTTTTTTCTAAAGTTTGCTTTTCGTTGGGCAAAGGAATATTTTTCAGTCCCGGTGTTATTATGCCGCTGTTGAATAACAGTCATTAAAGTTTATTTTGATACTGCTTTTAAGTTAGAAGCACAATTAAAACAGTGCTGTAAAGTGCTCTGAAATAATAACGTAATTTCTCAGTTGTAGGATATAATACTAGAAAATTTAATACTAGAAATAAAGATAAAATACATCAACCATTTTTCAGATTATCTTTTATGGGGTACTGTGTTAAATGTTACAACAAAATACCTTGTGATATATTGAAATTAAATGAGAGAAAATTTAAAACACATATTAAAAGTACACTTTGTAAACAAGCATATTACAAGTTAGAGGATTATATCCAGGACAGGAATGCTTGGAAACATGCTGGTCCAGCTCCATAGGACAATCTAGAGTCTAGACAAAATCAAACTGGTTGCTATTTTTATGGTAAAATCTGTTATTTTTATGATATTGATTTTACATTCTGTGATAACCTATACTCACACACTGACTTATTTTTTTTATTTTTTTAGAAAAACATACTTTTATGATGTTTGTAAATATGTGAACACCATTTATCTATCTAATAATTAAGTTATTTTTCATTGCTTAGTTTTTAATTAGTTTTACCTATTATGGTATAGTAATTTTATTCTAGGTGCATCGTCTTCACATATAATCATATAATTAATGTAATCAAACAAAATATTGTAAAACATTTTTAAACGAGTACCGGTGGAGTTTCTTGCCCATTCTTCTCCATATGAAACTACCTTTTGGAAGGGGCAACTAGAATCAATTCTATTTTTTTTGTAAATTTTGACGTTCAAAAGTGCCTGTTATGTGCTATTTGAAATAAATGGTTTGACTTTGACTTTGACTTTGACAGTATCGTCCGAATATCGGCCGAATGTTCGGCCGTTTCTTGACTCCTAAAGTTTTATTTTTTGACTTTGACTCCTACTTCATCTCTCCTTCCATAGGTGCCGTTCGGGGACTGAATATAATATTAATAAACTGTTCCATCGAACCGCACTTATCAAAATTTTGTTTCAGTGCGGTTAGTGGAAGTGCTCACGTGCGGTTCGGACAAGTGCTGTTGGAATCAGTGCTCTGAGTGGAATACCTCCATTTTTCTATCTCTTCATCTTCTCCTTGACGTTTCCTTTGACCCGAATTCAAGTCACATTTTTTTAAATTTAACTTAGCTCTTTGACTGTCTTTTTTTTTATCGTAGTCCGCTATAGCCAGGAAACGGCCAAATATTCGGCCGAAACTTCGGAGTAGACTCCCAGGAATATATACCTACAAATAAAAAATAGCTTTAATTTCCTCTGACCCTTTGTACATAAACAAGTTCTTAACAAATAACATTTAATCAAATTATAATTTCTGCTTGTTAACCCTATATTAGCAAATTAGTTTGCATATCCGGTAGGCTCTAATAATCCTTCCATATCCCAAGGGCGCGTCTTCCCTACCATTATCGCGCCCGGTTGGGGAAAAAGTCTTTTCGCATTATAGTATGTATGAACTTGTAAAAAAATCTCTTTGGCTATACTATTTGTATAGCCAAATGGCTGGTTTTGGTATCATTGAAAGTTTAAATTTTAAAGAACATAATTCCAAATTCAAATTAGGAAAATGTGTGATTTTCATTTGTTTTTCGTACTGTCAAGATGAGTGAATCTAATGAAGAAATTCGATACATTTTAAAATTTTACTACAAAAAAGGTAAAAATGCAACGCAAGCCGCGAAAAAAATTGTGATGTTTATGGACCTAGTGCAGTGTCTCTGAGAGTAGCACAAATTTGGTTTAAGCGTTTTCAATCCGGAAATTTTGATGTCAAAGATGAACGTCGCTCTGGTCGACCTATTACGGATAAAATGGATGCTATTTTTGAAAAAGTGGAGCATTATCGGCATATCTGTAGTTACGACGTAGCTGAAGAACTGGGAATTGACCACAAAACAGTTTTGGCACATTTTAAAAAAACTGGGTACACAAGAAAGCTCGATATTTGGGTACCTCACGAGCTCACTGAAAGAAACCTAATGAACCGTGTACTCATTTGTGATTCTTTATTACGACGTAATGAAACCGAACCATTTTTGAAGAAGCTGATAACTGGTGATGTAAAGTGGATCACGTACGACAAGAACGTGCGAAAAAGGTCGTGGTCGAAGGCCGGTCAGGCTTCACAGACTGTGGCGAAACCCGGGTAAACTCGCAACAAGGTGATGCTGTGTGTGTGGTGGGATCGGAAGGGCATTATTCATTATGAGCTGTTACCACCAGGCAGGACCATCGATTCTGAACTCTACTGCGAACAACTGATGAGATTAAAGCAAGAAGTTGAGAGAAAGCGGCCGGAATTAATCAACAGAAGGGCTGTGATTTTTCATCATGATAACGCTAGACCTCACACATCTTTAGCCACTCAGCAAAAATTAAGAGAGTTTGGCTGGGAGGTGTTAAAGCATCCGCCGTATATTCCTGACCTTGCACCTTCAGATTTCCACCTGTTTCGGTCTCTTCAGAATTCTTTAGGCAGTGTCAGGTTAACATCACGAGAGGAATGCCAAAACCACTTGTCGCGGTATTTTGATCAGAAGTCCCAAAATTTATTTAGCAATGGGATCATGTCCCTACCTACAAGATGGCAAAAAGTTATCGAACAAAATGGTACCTACGTACTTTAGTTAAATGTAAATAAACTATATTAAAAAATGTTTTGAATTTTCTTAAAAAATGCGAATAAACTTTTTCCCCAACCTATTACAATGGTTTATGTAGTCTCATGAAACATAGGGCTTCAGGGACTAGGGTGAATATTTGGGTTCATTCGAGCAATCGAGTCTGGTACACCCACACTGGGGTCGGTGCATTTCATTCATTGTTAACCCTATATTAGCAAATTAGATATTATCCGCTACCAGGTCAGGCTGTCCTGCGCCATCGCCTTCCTCTATCTCCCTCCACTATTCTGCTCTCTCTGTCCACAGCTGTCCTTCGCCTTTTGACAGATCATCCTCCCACCTTTTCATGTGCCTCTACGTCTTTTTCCATTCCTTGGGTACCATTCTGTGACTTCTTTGGTCCATTTTTCGGTCTTAGCTCTCATCTTATGACCTGTCCATTACCATACCTACATTACTATCATTTAGTATAGGTTTCCAGTTAAAGCTACCACAAGAATATTGTGTGGCCCATGCCTTAAGAGGAGGCTCCCTATTTTTATGTTAATTTGCATGAATATTCTGAAACAGTCACACATACAAGCAAAATTTAACTTTAGTATATGATTTCGTTTAGTTTATGATTTAGTTTATGATCCACGGAACAACTGCGGCAAGCGTAGCTTAACCTGATCGATCGACCCGTGCGGCTATTATAACTTAGCCACAAGCCCCTCTGAAGGTGAATTTCATATTATTAGTAGGTACCTATTTTATTTTTTCATTTATTCATTGTCCATTAAAAACGAATAATAAAGTTTTTAATCGTTTTAATTTCAAAAGCGTTAACCAATTATTTTTATATTATTTAAATAACACATAACAATATCTATCATCACGCCTGTATTCCCCGAAGGGTTGGGCAGAGGTGTACTCTTACTTTTAAGCTTGCAAATAGTGGAATAACATTTATTGCTGTATAAAACAGAGCTCTGCCCACTCTATCTTTTAATCCTAACCCAAACAAAATTACTAACAAATCAAAGATACCGAAACACGTATCTAATACCGGAAGCTCTACTTATCCTACTTAATAAGCTTAGCAACATAATATATTCTCGGACAAATATCTTTGAAATAAAATAGACATTTATTTTCCTGAAGCTCGATATAATTATTATTACTTATACAATACTCTTAGAGAGTATTGTCTCGGCTATTCTGAGTTTGATAGCGGTTTTAGGTCTTCTTATTCGAAGTACCAACGAGGTTCTAGTATTAAGCGTAAGATGACTATTTTTCGGTTTGTTTATTTGTAAACATGAGGCTCCAGAGGCTAGTGTGAATCATTCGGTTCATTCTAGTAATCGAGTCCTGTTTAACCACTCTGGGGTCGATGCATTTCATTCAATCGTTCATACGTGGATTTACGAATAATGGAAGTGGTTAATTGAACAAAACTAAATAGATTAGTATTATCTGCCTCGTCGATCTCGCAAGGGCTACTTCTGGGCTGAGGTCCTGGGTTCGGTTCCCGGGTCGGGCAAAGTGTTTTTGGGTTATTCATCTGGAATTTCTCAGTAGCCGCCCGGAGCTTGGGTTTGTGCACGGTTAATGGCAATAGGCTCGCCCCCTATTATATGGGAGTTAAACATAACTGGTGAAATGTGGATGTACGAGTATAATAGGTGCACCTTTGCCTAACCCTTCGGGGAATACAGATGTTATGTTATGTAATGTATGTTGAATAAAACGAAATCGTTACGTTATTTCCTTCTTTCTTTCTATAAAGTTTTTTTTTAAATCTAATACGGTTTCTATCGCTCAAGGGATAAATCTGACTTGCAGTTTACTGGCTGTTACAAAGTAATGTATTTCTTTAGTCTCAGATTATTTCTATAAACAGTTAGATTTTCAACTTAAGGTCGTGTTTTTGAACATTTGAACACGATGCTAAAACCTGGGGGTCTACTCCGAAGAGTTAATCCGAAGTATGAGACGAATGTTCTGCCGTTTCTTGACTACCAAAGTTTCCTTTTTTGACTTTGACTCCTTACATAAATACATAACATAATCTGCCTATAATGTTCCCACTGCTGGGACACAGGCCTCCTCTTTCTGTGAAAGGGAGAGGGCCGTAATCCACTACGCGGGCCCAGTGCGGGTTGGTGGATGTCACATGTCTTCGAATTTTTAGTACTAGGACATGCCGGTTTCCTCACGATGTTGTCACCGTTTTGAGAGCAGTGGTGATGAAATAATTTACACAAAGTAAAGCGCCTGTCTGGGTTCGAACCTACGACCTACTACTAGTAAGTCGAGGCGGTTAACCACTGGGCCACCACTGCTCATACCCGACTCCTTACCCGACTTCAAGTCTCATTTTAGACTATGAATAATCTCTTTGACTGTCGTTATTTGGTTAATGTTGTCATTTGGTTTAAATATGTATGTTTTTATTTTTATTATTTTTGTAATATTTTATATAGCTTCTTTTTTAATTTGTGAATGTGAGAACGTTGTAGGCTTAATAGACTGTAGCTTTGTAAACTATCTTTTATTTTGTTAAGTACTTGGTACTTGTTGACGGGCCTTTTTTTTTTTTTTTTTTTTTGGGTGGGAAATCATCAAATAACTTCTCCCGCTCTGGGCGGAGCGGGAGGGCGTGTCAGACTCTTACTGACTAAAACCCACCCGTGTTCCTTCCGTTGCCTGTGTGCCAGGGCCACGATATCCCTTTCGGACAAACTCGCAACCCCGGCAGGCATTGGTCCTAACGGACCCCGTCAGTTTGTGCTGACATCTCTTTGAGGCGCGCGTGGAACACAACGCGCCGTCGACCCGGGCCTGGTCCTTATCGGACGGCGAGCTACCCATCGCTCACCGTCCGCAGGCCCGCGCCTACGGTGGCCGGAAATCGGCTTGCGACTCCCGACGCCCGGGGCGTCTCCTGCGGCGACTAGGGGCATGAGGGCGTGAACCTTGTCTCACCCTCACGCGTTCCGCCTCCTCCTTCGCTAGCATAACTGCTTCGCAGAAGGAGGTGACGGCCTCCCATGCACTCTCGCTCCGAACCATGGCCTGAACCAGGCCCGGACGCGAGAGATCGCCGCCGCCGATCGCCTCCGTGAGGACACGGCGGTGCTCCGCCCAAGCTGGGCAGACCTCCACCGTATGCTCCACCGTGTCCTCCGGGCGATCCACACAGTGGTGACACCCGGGCGTTTCCTCCCGCTTAATCCTAAACAGGAACCTCCCGAAACATCCATGTCCGGTGAGGACCTGCGTCAGGCGGAAGGTGAGGACGCCGTGGCGCCTCTCCAGCCACTCCTCAAAGAGGGGACTTATCGCCACAATTGTGGCGTGCCCAGCGCTGGGTTGCGACAATCGCACTCTCCATGTCGCCATGAGATCCCTCCGGAGCTCCGTCCGCTGTGCCGCAATTTCTTGCGGCAGCGGAGTTATGCCCCGGAGTTTCGCCTCTTCGCGCCACACCCAAATGTGCGCGAGGACTTTCGCCTCCAGATCCCATGGCGGCAATCCGGCAAGGAGGCTCGCCGCCTCACGGGAGACCGTGCGGTATCCCCGTACCATCCTGATGGCCATGACCCTTTGGGACGCGTTCAACCGCTGTGCTGGTCGCAGCCTCAGAGAACGCGCCCACACCGGTGCCCCGTAAAGGGCCATGGACCGCACGATCCCCGCGTAGAGCCTCCGGCAGGAGGCGTTTGGACCCCCTAGATTGGGCAGGAGCCGCTTCAAAGCAGCCCCGGCCCGCTCCAGTCTGGGAGCCAAACGTCGAAAATGCTCCACGAAGTTCCACCGGCTATCGAGGACGAGTCCCAGGTACTTCATCGTCGACTCGACGCCGATGTGAACCCCTCCCGCCGTTATCTGGGAACCCGACAGTGGCGCGTTCCGAGGACCATAAAAACACATGGCCTCGGACTTGTGCAATGCCACCTCGAGTCCCAATTGCCGGATCCTATCGACGATTGTCGCAACCCCACGTGCCGCCAGTTCGGCCGCCGCCTGATGCGAACTCCCTTGTGCCAGGACTAGCGTGTCGTCAGCGTAGCAGACTACGCTGACGCCACTAGGGAGGTCGGCGCGCAGCACCCAGTCGTACCCGATGTCCCACAGATGCGGCCCCAGGACCGATCCCTGTGGGACACCGCACGACATCTCTCGCCGGTTCCACTCTCCGTGGTGACCGGGGTAGATGACGGCCCTGTCCGTCAAATAGGCCTCGACCACACGACAGAGGTAGGTCGGCATCCGGTGATACCGAAGTGCCTCCCTAATGCAACTCCAGGGCAAGGTATTGAAGGCATTGGCGATGTCAAGAGACACCGCCAAGACGACCCCACCCCGGGCAACAGCATCCCCCGTCGTGAGGGCTCGAACGCGCATGATGGCATCCACCGTAGAGCGCCCCTTACGGAAACCAAACTGGCTCTCCGCCAAATCCGGCCCCACCCGCACCAGCCGCCCGACAAGGCGGTCTGCAATTACTCTTTCAAAGAGCTTGCCCACCTCGTCGAGCAGCACGATGGGCCGGTAAGCGGACGGAGAGTCCGCCGGGCGCCCTGGTTTCTTTATGAGGACCAGTTTCCCCGTCTTCCAACGAAGTGGAAACTGGCCCCTCTCCAAGCATGCGCTTAGGAGCCCCCTTAGTCGAGGCCCGAGAGCCTCTAAAGCCAGAACCCAGGCTTTTCCAGGCAAGCCATCGGGTCCTGGGGCGGTATTCTTGGCATTCAGCCTACGTACCGCCACTCTCAGATCTACCTCGGTCACCTCTGGAGCATCGTCGTCGTCGGTCTGGTCCGCATCTGGCACCGCAGGAGGCGGAGCCATGGGCGGGGGAGTATGTTCCCCTCGCGAAGGGAACAGAGCGCTCACCACGTCCTCCACGAGCTGGGGCCGGAGACTCTGCGTCAGCGGGGGAGCCCATGGGCGGAGTTTATCTCGCACCCATTTGTAGGGGCGTCCCCACGGGTCTCTGTTGAGAGTCTCCAGCGTCTCCTCGCGGGCCAGTCCTCTGGCCCGCTGGATCTCTGCTCGGAGGGCAGTCTTCGCTGCTCTGTACCCCTCGTATAGCTCCGCCTGAATGGCTTCCGTATCCGGAGGGCGGACACGGAGCCTGCGGTGCCTGGAGTACCGGTGGCGCGCAGCAACGCACGCCTCGCGTAAAGCGGTCAGCTCACGCGACCACCAGTACACCTGGCGCCGGGCACGTCCGGGCTGGACCCGGGGCATTGCCACGTCACATATTTCGGACATGGCCTCCCGGAACCACTCCGCCTCGTCATTGATGTCGGCAGGCCTGTCCGGTGATGACACCCAGGCCTGCACGATCGTGGCTTCCAGGAGGAGCTCCCGGTCCAGCTGCTTCAGCGCCCACCGCGGACCACTCGGGGTCTGTCGGACCGGCGCGCCCGAGGTCTGGGCGGAGACGTCAAACCGGATGTACCGGTGATCGGAATAGGTCTCCACCCCCTCCATGACGCGCCAGTCGATGACACACGGTGACAGAGCGGGGCTGGCGAACGAGATGTCCACCACTGATTCACCCCGCATCCGCACACACGTGGGGACAGAACCCCGGTTTAGGACGACCAGGCCTGTCTCCAGAGCCCAGTCCTCCACCATCCTGCCCCGTGTGTCCGTATACCGGGAACCCCAAGCCACGTTCTTGGCATTGAAGTCCCCGAGGACGATCACTGGGAGGGGATGGTACCCGACGACGACGATTCTTAACTCCCCAAGGGAGTTGTGGAACTCGGCGAGAGTTCGGTTCGGGGAGAAGTATACTCCCACCACGACAATCTCCCCGAATCGTGCTGCCACGCAACCCCCTCCCCTCTTGACGGCCTCAAGGGACGGGGTACCGGCGGCGGCCGACGAAATAATGGTCACTGAGCCGCTCAGGTCCTCCACCCAGTCGTCCCTGGGCGGGACAAAGTACGGCTCAGCGACCACGGCGATGTTAATCGACCACTGCGCCATGCTCTGGAGCAAGAGATCCTGAGCGGCGGCGCAGTGGTTGATGTTCGCCTGGAGGAGGCGTAATGGGGCCATTTATTGGCACTCCATTTCAGCCCCCTCCTGGGCCCCCTGTGAAGGCCCTGCCGCGGTGTTAGCGGCGGCAGCGACGACGGTGGTGGCGGCAACGGCGGCGGCAATAGTGGCGGCTGCGGTGGTGACGGCGGTGGCGGAGGGCTTGCCTCTGCCCCTGGGTTTGGGGGGGGGAGCGCAGGCCTTGCCCCCAGCCCGGTGATCGGCCGGCTTGCCAGCCGCCGCACATGCAAAACAGTGCGGCGTGGCATTACAAGAGCCAGCCTTGTGACCGGGCTGACCACAGCGGAAACAGTGATCGCTGCGGTCCACCTCCGAGGTGCAACATGCTCCCACGTGGTTACCCACCCGGCAGCGGAAGCACCTCAGAGGTCTGGGTTCCAGCAGTTTAACCTGCGCGGATACCCAGCCCACCCGGAGCCTTCGGCCCTCCCCGGCTATCTTTTGGGCCGCCGACACGGGGCAGCTCACCGTAACGGTTTGCATCCCCGTGTTATCAGGAGGGATGGTGCCCGCCCTCACCTGCTCGGCAGAGCACCCTCCAGTCCTAGCCACGGCGGCCACAACTTCTTCCGCCGTCACGCAGTCGTCCAGGCCCAAAATGCGCATGTCAGCGCACTTGGTAGGCCTGGACACCCGGGCCTCTTCCGCCTACACTGTCCTCCCATACCTATTAACACTGTAACTTGGAAACATTGTTAAAGCCCACTTTTTTTTAAAGAGTAACCGTGGAGTTTCTTGCCGGCTCTTCTCCATATGAAACGACCAATTGGAACCGTGCACCCAGCTTCTGACGTTTCATAAGTGCCCATGTAGGTTTATGTGAAATAAAAAAAAATGATTTTGATTTTGTTATTTTTTTTTCATTCGCCGTAGTCAGGTAACGGTCGAACATTCGGCCGATACTTCGGATTTATCTCCGAAGTAGACGCCATTTACACGTTGCGAATTAATTCTCAGTGGCATATCATAGGTGGAAGCAACAATAGGAGTTCTTGGCGGGAAAGTGAAGTGACAAATCAAATCAAAAGTCATTTATCCAAACTAGGCTGAGAATCAGCACTTTTCGAACGTCAAAAATTACATAAGACAGTCCCCGAAAAACGACCACTCTTCACCACTTCCTAGTGCTTTAGCTGGGAAGAAGAAGTGCCTCTCAAACTCCGCAGCAACACAGCTGTCTGTTCAGATATAAAACTTGAATCTATACAATAAAATGTAAAAGAATTTGCATTACGCAACATAACATTAAATTAAATTATTTGCCTTATGTTAGCTAGCACACGCCACTATACCAAAAAAAAACATAAAAATCGTCGAAAACTATACTCAAGCAGAAATAACGTAAACAGAACGTACCTAAAAACACACGTTTAGTAGTTATGTTTTATTTTCTAAAATTTGTGTTTTGCCGAATATTAATGTGTAATAATGGTGGATTAACCATTATGTGTTCGTGAACCTGCATTAGTGTAGGCAAATGAAACAAAACAGTGCAATATCACTTCAAGTTCTCTCAAGAAGTCCGCGTGAGGTCTCAGTAAAGTGCCACATCTTTACCGAAACTCAAGGAGAGCGGGCGGGGATATCATCATCATGCATTTAATATTTCATTTCATCAATATAACAAAGTTTGTAACTAAATAAAGACTTCGCTAAAAGGTACCAGCAACCAGGTCATTAAAATATAATTTAAAAAAAAAATGAAGCAACAATACAAGTTGCACTGTCTTAACAGTGTTCAGACGATGCAAGTCATTTGTTGCTTAAATTTTATCATATACCACAGACAAGAAACTTACTTCTTGTTAATGGGGTTTAATTCTACATTTATTTTAGGATATTAAGTACTTACCTAATATTTCACGACCTTTTTAACCGCAACATACTTTGACACACCACTAAATCCACCATCTTCTTCCCACAGGCATGCAATCCCGTTACCAAGTCTCGCCAATGGACGCGGCGGCCGGTCCAGCAGCCAATGGCGCGGTGTTACGGATCGAACCGGTGCGTGCGCAGCGAGATGACGCGACCTACGAGTGTGTGGCGGAAAACGGAGTGGGGGATGCTGTGACTGCTGTAGCAACGTTGACTGTTTTTGAAGGTAAGTTTCAGATATAAGATTTCGTAAGGTAGAAAGACTCGCGTTTCAGAGTTTCCAGTTCGCGTCATAACCGCCTGGCCACGGGACATTCGCTGCAGTGAAAATTCGCGTGGTGCGAACGGCAAAGCGTCTGGAGACTAAATTATATCCGTTCGAAACTGTAATTTCAAAATGGCCGATTTGAAACTGTGTTTATTTAAAATTAATGAACAACAAAAATTATTATATACAATAGATGACGCAACTATAACTATTTACACTAAGTACTACATTAAATGACTAACTAAATATACAAATAAAAACAAAAGGACACTTAGGCGTCGAAGTACTCGTCCGCATCGCTGTCAGCCGGAAACGTGCCCAGAAGACTGGCAGCATTGCCATGTTGAATGGCAATGCTAATTCTTTGGCCAAAGAACGAGCCAGCCCGCTGGTCTATATTAAAACTACCGGCCATTGTGTAACCTTATGTAAAATGTCCACATTTATATCTGTAATTTTTATGGTGTACATTATAAAGAGTATTCTATTCTCTTCTACATTTTCAAAGGTTAAAACGATATTGATAAGTATAATCTGGGCGTGGCAATCACTGCGCTTCCTTTTCTTTAGTCGGTATGAGCAATACAACATTAGCTTACACTTGTGTTAAAACATTTAGTTTATCGGTAGGGAGCATCGGGACTAGACATGGGCGAAATAGGTCACTGTAAAGAAAAAAGCGATTAGCTCTTTCACTCTAAAAAGCTATATCACTCTTCTAGCTCACTAGCTCTTCTATAGCTCAGTGACTCAGACCGTCAGACGCCGACTGTTAGCTCATTTGACTCACGCCGCACGCGGGTTGAAGGAGATGGCTCGGCTCGCTCAATAGTCAATAGCTCTTTGGAAGTTTGGACTCCTTGTTACTCACTAGCTCTTCTATAGCTCAGTGACTCAGATGCCGACTGTTAGCTCATTTGAGTTACGCCGCACGCGCGTCGAAGGAGGTGGCTCGGCTCGCTCAAGAGTCATTGTCAAATTCTGAGTGAGCTAGTGAGCTATTTAGCGAGCGAGCGAGTGAGCGAGAGTGAAGTCAATCGAAAAGAGCTAGGTCTTTTCTATCACTTGCTCACGAGCTACCCACGTCTAATCGGGACGCTCTTATACTTCGACGTCAAATGCAATAGTATATTTCTTGGACATAGGCATGTTACTCATGAATACACAAGTTTTTGTTACTTTAATAATTGTTAATTAACAATAATCTTGAAATTACATTTTGGTGGGTCCCTATGGCCTCAGCAACATTACGCTGAACAGACCCAGCTTCCAGCATTCCCACAGCTCGTAACATCTCCGCCCTCGTCAAATGTTGGCGTTGCATGGCTACAATACCTCAATTTTAACTTTATCTTTCGTTTAAAAATGAAAAAAAACTGTAATAACGTAATTCATA
Organism: Tiliacea citrago; assembly: GCA_963921375.1. Lineage (NCBI taxonomy): Eukaryota > Metazoa > Arthropoda > Insecta > Lepidoptera > Noctuidae > Tiliacea > Tiliacea citrago. The sequence continues at coordinate 19,362,245 of OY992797.1, read as the reverse complement.
TTGTTTTCTAAATTTCGCACAAATGAAAATTCCCTCTCCTACACATCAAGACATTTTTATGCCACCGAAACAAAAGAATTTTCAAAAATTTGAATTTGGAATTAGTTTGAGATAAATTACAAACAAATCGGTGTATAAAAGATTCCAATGCGGCCAGTACTTTTCGAGTTATTTAATTGAGTATGAAATATCCCTAGTGTTGATGTGTGTAGTTTCTAACGCTCACGGAAACCGCTATTTTTTTTATTCTAATACGTCGAGAGCACTAAAAGGAACCGAACGACTATCTAGCCGTAACTACCCCCATTCGCTGCTGTAGACGAAAATCCAGTAGAATGTTTACGATCTACGTCCTAGGACGTTCAGCTTTATCCTATCTATCCTTCATATACTAGGCGCTATCCCATCCTGGTTTGTGCAAAGGATGAGGGAATAAACTGCGTGGTATATTGTTATCGGTCTTTATAACTAGCGTGCAAGGATTTAGAAATAAACAGCGTTTGGGCCGTTATGAGACGTTAAATCAGTAAATACTAAGCAAGATACGAGTATTATAGTAGAGTAGCTTACTCCCGCAGCTTCGTCCACGGGGAGGTCGGAAATTATCCCACGAGAACGTTCTACCATGATAAGAAGTATGCTATGTCCTAATCCAGGGGGTCTACTCCGAAGCGATAATCCGAAGTATCAGCCGAATGTTCTGCCGTTTCTTGAGCTCCAAAGTTTCCAAAGTAAGGAACACTATTTAGTACATTATGACTAATTAAACTACATAGTAGGGATAAAATAAAATAATGACTTAAAATCTAGTCCGTGTCCCGCGATGGTTGACAAGCAAGAGAGGGACGCTACTTAAGGGACGCTATGGCTAGCGCCCCGGATGGTAGCTTAGTGTTGCCACTTAACAAGGGTGCGTTCTTGACTCATCATCTCCCTAGCGTTTTTAGACTGGAAGCCGATCCCAACATAGTTGGGCTATGTTGGGATCGGCTTCCAGTCTAACCGGATGCAGCTGAATACCAGTATTTTATATGGAGCGACTGCCTATCTGACCTCCACAACCCAGTTACTGGGTAACACGACGTAACACGATACCCCTTGGTGAGACTGGTTGTCAGACTTTTGGGCTTCTAACGACCCGTAACAACTGTCAAAGATCTACATATGACAGCCGGGACCAACGACTTAACGTGCTTTCCGAGGCACGGAGGAATCTTGTTATGAAAAGATGGTCACCCATCCACGGACCGACCGCGGCAAGCGTAGCTTAACCTTAACCTGATCGATCGACCCGTGCGGCAGTTATTACTTAGCCACAAGCCCCTCAAGGGTGCGTTCTTGACTAACTTATAAATACCAACATCAAACAGGCGACTCCACGTATTCTAAGGTGTGCTCACAAATGCACAATACGTGACGCCACAATAGTTATCGACGATAAAATGTCACATGCCCTAGGAATGCAACAGTTGGATTGGATAGCTTTCAACAGTTCCAAATGCAATCCTTATTAGAATCTCAATCAGCACATCTTTCACTGTCATCTGTCACACCACGAGTTTCTTATCTATATTTAATACTTACCCAAAAAACACGAACCAACCTTTCACATAAAAAACTCTGTCACATAACTCCATTACCATTCAAACACTGGACTCCTAATAACGCTCTCCATAAAGCGGGTACCTTGCATTCTTCACCACCTCAGTGATTCCTTTTCTATTGTGGCTCACAGTAACTGCCGACTGGAACATAAAACATGGCCGGCGAGGACACAATGATCCTTCCGGAATATAACTCCGTCCCAAGACTCTGGGCTTTCAATAAATAAGCATTAAAAAGCGGAGGCCGACGTTAGGGCGATAACGAGCCACAGACGGAGATATATACGGTAGTTCAATGCTGCTAATTGGTTTGTATGGTTTCGAGATTGTGCGTCGTAATTGGTGTACTGATTTGTTGATGGGATTCTGTGTCCTTTCAGTATGATGTAATATGGTCACTGTAATAGGGTGACGCTGAAGATTTGAATGTATTGCTTTGTAAAGGACTTACGTAAGCCTCCGCTTGACATTTATTCCGCGAGAGATTAGTTATATAATATACTTCTTCGTATATCCAAATATATGTATATCAGGCATTTTCTCACGAAGTTCATAATTTGTGCACATAATTTAAACCTACAAACATTAAACAAATCTGGATTATTCAACTGCAAATCGCGCTGTCACAATGAAAATTGTCGACAAAATACAATGACAAAATCCCGTTGTAAATGAGAGTTGCAGTATTAATATCGTGATAAGGTAAGTTCCCGATTTACTGCGGTGCCACGTTGCGGTGTAATTGACGACTAAATCGCAATAATTACGTCATAACTCAGATCTGTCGGGAGGCACATTTAGCCCCTTTGCATACATTTGCGGGGAATTAGTCGGAGTTGTTTTCCGTTTCCTGAGAAGTGACGTCACGTGTTAAAGATGTTAATTGATACTTTGATGTTGGGATAAATGGTGTTCTGGTAATTGTGCTCGCATTTTGGTAGGCTGTGGCGTTTCGTAAGGCGCAGTTGTTTTTACAGTAACAATGTTACCAAAAACTTCGTGCTTGCTCATGAAAAAAACAAATGACTCTGCATCATCAATATCATCTTCTTGTTACGTTTAAGCATGACTACATGAAAATTTACTCCTGCTTTGGTACAATATTAAGGCGGAGATTTCTTGAAAATGGTCAAAAAGTTGGTTTTTTAAAGCAGTGTATCTCTTAAGCCGTAAATATTTTTTCCAAAACATAAACAGTATGACATTTTCAAGTCTTTTGTGCATACGGTGCTGGAACTCAAAACATAATTAAACATAATTTAATACATCAAAAAAATCTTCAAAGACAACTCTTAATTATTTTTAAAAGCAGTTTATCCCTTCGTTAACAGTTATAATTATAATTAAAAATATAACATAAAATTGCAAATGCCAAACTGCATCCGGTGATGGATTAATTTTTATTAATTAGTTAATATCTAATTTTATACGATTTTATTTGCATTTTTACGCCATACGTTGTGTCATCGCGCATCTCTTTCTTTTGTATACAATCTGACAGTGGCAGCGGTTTTAGTGTGGCTGACTGATGTCATACGTCGAGTTACCAGTAACCCTGTATAAGCCACCATACAGGGTTACTGGTAACTCGACGTATTCCTTGCAGGACGTCATAGTAGGGTTAAAATGCAATAAATTAAGCCACCAAATGTTCTACTAAAATTCAGTACTTTTGGAGTAAATTAGGTTTTTAGTTGTTTTATGAAAAATCCAATTTAAAAATGGTTTACGATGCGACTGTACTGGAATTTTAGTTACTACCATAGCTGATGCCGTAGCTGGTCTTTATTGTTAAGTAAAAGTTCAAAAATACCAAAAACTTGGGCAATGCTCACTAATTAAACATTATATTTTCGTAATTTTTGTCATTACTTTATAAAAAAAACTCACAAACTACTGAATTTCGGTAGAACATTTGGTGGCTTAATTTGTTGCATTTTAACCCTAATATAACGTCCTGCAAGGAATACGTCGAGTTACCAGTAACCCTGTATAATGGATACTCACCGTCCCATAATTTTTGGCCATAAACCATTCCTGTTGAACAAAGTCTTCCTCTATTCCCATCCAAATTTACTCAATAAGATAAAGTCTTCATCCAAAATTATCATTAAAGTATTTTTATTAAACTAACATGAAGATATTGAAAATGTTCGAGGCGCCATCATCATCATTTCAGCCAAAAGACTTCCACTGCTGGACATAGGCGTCCCCCAAGGGGAGTTTGCCATAATCGCCACGCTTGGAATGTGGGTTGGCGATCGCAGTGTGTTGTTAAATGCATAGAGAACGCTGCTGCCCATTCTCTAGTAAGTCCTTGAGTCGCGTTTTACGAAACCCACGGGAAGAAATAGGATGCAGCTATTCTTTACGTCCAGCACCAAACGGCACGAGGCGACATATCTATGCCATATAAAAACAATCATGATTATCAATTCTACCAATTTATCAATGTTACCAATTTCATCAGTTTTAGTTTTTATTAGTTAATTATTATTGTCTTGTACTGTAAATGTTAATGAAAATCGCATATTCTGTTTCGTAGTTTGGAAGAACAATGCAGTCACGCGATTAAGCGTTGAAGGTATAAATTTTCAATTTTATTTTTTCGTTTTTATTGTTTCGTATTTTTTGTTTTTCATTAATTATAACACACACACATACACACATACACGAATGTCACAACATTTTATTTTGTATGAACTTTTTAATCTATTAATTTAAAAAAGCTCATACAAAATAAATTATTTAAATAAATTAATGGTGACTTTAATTTATTCTCATAATTAGTTAAAAACACACGCACACACACTTCCCTATGTGTTTATTAATCTAACGTATGGCACTCGCGGGTTGCAGCTGAAAATCAGCGTCAGGTACATTGTGTTGTCATCTGACATTATGCTGAGCTGAGGCCCTTTCGGCATTTAGTTATAAGGTTTATACGAGTATTTTTTCGCTGTAATGCCAATAAACGCAAATCCCTAAATCAAACATATTATTCCATCTGTCTTATAACAAAATTATATTCTCAAAAACAGAGTTCACACAGCAACTATTGAGTATACGAGTAATAACATAATTATCATACGATATTTACTTTTCCTTCCCCAGAAGTTTCTACAAAGATTCCGTAGTCTGAAACTTGCCGTAAACTTGAGCAAAATTCAAAGCCTTAGTGTTCTAAGGAAAGTACATTCAAACTGTAATGTCTTGTTTGGATTTTTAATAGAGACGGCTTTTAATAATTGACTTTTTCATTTAATTATGGCATTGGGAACAAATCTAACTCACAGAGATTTATTAATGATTCTAATTCTGTAAATACATAACTGTTGTAGTCACAAATCATATTTTGCCCTACACACGCCTTACACTTACCTGCAAATAGCAAAAAACTTAAGAAAAAATTAATTTCGCGGGCTGCAGCTGAGGATTTACCTTAAGATAGTGTTTTTTTTTTTTTCTAGCCAGTACTGTCTCACTGCAGATCAAAGAGGCCTCCCTTTTCATTCTCTATTTCTGTGTTCGCTGTTAATGCTGGGCATTCCTTTCAGTCAAGTTCGTCTCGCTATCTGTGTATCTTGGTCTACCACGATGTCACCTTTAGTGGGGACTCAGTTGAAAATGGGACTTTTTGAGGCCCGTATTTAGAGAGCGTTATTCAGTACTCAAGCATTACTTAAGACTAGATTCAAGCCATTGTTTTTTTGTCAATACGTCGGCGCCAGCTGTCGCTGAAAATCAGCGCTGGGGCTCTGTCTTGTATAGGGTCGCAGCATAATGCTGAGTGATAGCCGCTTTGCGTGGATGTGCCGCATGTTTCCCTCAACCTTTTCTTATTTTTGTGTTTATGTTCTTTTTTTGCGTCAAGTTTACCGCAAATAAACGTATTTTCTTTCTTTTTCTTCTTCTTTCCTTGGATTGGTTTAATGCTTGAGTACTGAGTAACACTCTATAAATACGGGCCTGAAACAGGTCAATAATTCTATTAGGTACGATGATTTAGTATCACAAATCAATATTAACATAATAAAACTGAACCTCGAGGAAGGTTAAAGGCTAAAAAACATCACGCTACGACCCGAGCCAAGCCGAGGAAATAGAAAAAAAATCAGAAAGAACGATAATCGAAAACGATGCAAAATCACAGGCGGGCGATGCGATGCGACGCGGTGGCTCGGGGGAACAAGAAAATTCACGCGGTAGAAGTTGCGGGCAGAAGCTAATATTTTATTGACATTTTATTGGATACATGAAGTGGGCTGCCGTTGTAAGACGATTAAAATGCCACGGTGTATAATACTAGCTGCTGCCTGCGACTAGCTTAAATAAATCCTAAGTTACTCTTTATAACAACAGCTATCTGTCAGTGAAAGTCCCGTCAAAATCGGTCCAGCCGTTTCGGAGATTAGCCGGAACAAACAGACAGACAGACAATTTTTTTTTATAGGTCCGTTTATACTTTGATATGCATTTAGTAAAAAGCTGTTATTTTGACATTACAAACAGACACTTAATTTTATTTATTTGTTTATATGGACTAGCCGTTGGCCGTGGTGTTACTCACAACCTAGGGTAACTAAATACTTGACGTACCCGGATGAAAGAATCCTTTGAACTAACAATTATTTTATTTATTCATTTAACATATAACATTTAATAGAGGAAAATACATAAAGATAGAAGAGCACAAAGACACGTTTATTTCAACAGCGACAGCAGAGTTGGATGCTAAAAGACAATACAGGAAATCTTTGTCTCACTTATTTTGTATATTATAGATAATTTTATAACGATGTGGTGGGGAAACAAACTCAATGTCATACGTGACTAAGTTAAAATTCCATTGAAACTGCAATTTTTGCCAAACATTGTCAACCCAACTTTTAAATTTATAAATTTAGAAAGGTTAAAAGTAAATATTAGTAAAAATATAATCCGCGAGCTCTTAATTTAATAATAGTTTGTTCAACCACAATTATAATACATCGGTAGGTATTACTAATTTATTAGTAACACTTGTTACTAATAAATTAGTAATACCTAACTTTATATTTTTTTTAATTTTTTTAAATCACCCCCAAAGGTGACCCCATACGAGTATTCAAAATTCATTTATTTACGTTACTAGTCCGTATTTAGGTCACAGAAATTCATATGTGTACCAAATTTCAACTTAAACGTAATACAATAAATATTATAACAAACAGAAATAAATAAAAAATTAATTATTGCTAAAAATATTTATACTTTTAGGAACAACCTGTATCAAAGTCACATTACATTCCTCAACCACTTTTGGTTTGAAGGACTGTCAAATCGGTCACCGATGTTCGCTCGTTTATTTAGTAATAGATAAATATTTCGTTAAATACCCTCGCTGTTATTTTTGTTGTTGTTTAATTTAAGTTTGTTTAACTCTCTAAATTATGTGGTCGATGATTTTGATACACGGTAAAACTCTAATGAGTTTATGTTTGAGCCAACTTATATGTATAAAAATGTAAGTGTACTACGGAATGAATAAATAAATAAATAAAATAAGTAATAATAAATAAATAAGTAGATTCGGAGCAAATTGGCTGTGACAGACGGACAGACAGACACACGAGTGGTCCTATAAGCGTTCAATTTTTTCCTAATGAAGTACAGTACCCTAAAAATAACTTGACTCTAGATTTAACATCTAAATCTTATTTTTAATACGAGATTCATGTCTGGAAATCGCTCAAGACTCGGGCAAACAAGACGTATACTCGTATATGTATAGTGAGTTCTATGCACTTCTAAAGAAGTGGGAACTGACAGAGAAGAATGTGTTGTAGCTGCGAAGTTCTAGTGACAGAAATCGATACAAATTGCGCTGCTGGGCGGGTGGTGGGTACTGCAATATGTAAAAAGCATTACCTTGTGGTTGTACGGTTTTAAAGTAGCTTTTTCTTTAGACCCGGTTGTCGCAGTAGCTGATTGACTTCAGCGCTATCCGTCTATGAGGTCTAACTTTAGTTCTACCGTAAACCTTAGAGCCAATTTTTGAATTTCGAATTTTATTTCGACAGAGGTGTGTTTCTTAATACAAAAATTACAAATGAGCACCGGACTAAGTTGTCAGTTTTGTATACAGAACTGCATTTCTATATCAATCTGCTGTATTTAAAAACAAAATCAATAGCAGCCATTTGAGCCACGTCAGCTATCTTTGTTTTGGAGCGCAGTATTGTGTTTCGAACACGACCAGATAATTTAACACCTAGTTTACTGCGCTCCATTGCTCGTTGCCCGAACTTGAGTTTGCACTTCTGGATGTTAGTTAAAGACCAAGTCTGTGCACCATAGGTTAAGATGGGAAGAATACACATGTCTATGAGCCCGCGTTTCAGTGCCAAATGTAACTCACCCTTGAATAATTCCTTCATGGAACAGTAGCTCTTCTGATTACGCTAAGTCTTGTGATTTCTTTTTCTGATTACCGTCTATTACGTTAGTATTTCTCTAACCAAAAGCCAGTTATTGCGAGGCAGGATTTTTGTGTAGGTATTTGTGATTTGTCTATCTAAGCACACCACGATTCCGGAGAAATTCCTAATACAAAACAATTTTTATTTAAAGATGGACCTTTGCATTGTGAGCCTCCGGCTCCGCAAGAAACTGTTCGTCCGTGATTACTTTAGGCTAGTCCGATATCTAACCGATTTCTGATCTGACCTTTGAGAGTTACATCTGGGTATCTATATACATACTTAGGTACGAGTATACGTAGTATACATGGGCAACGCTTATATATCGTGCCCTCACGTAAATCGCACGATCACAGGGCTTTTCCCAACGGGAACAACGTAAAATTGCGTTGGGACATTAGCCTGACCCCGTTCGGGACACATGCTAAACAAAATCAGAGTTACTGTGGTATATGTTTACCAATAAATTGTAATTTTGTTACTTGTTGTTTGAATTTTATTGAGGGTCTCGAAAGTTTGATAAAATAACAATATCATAATTTCAGTCGAAAGAAATTCAAATTCTAATTTCAAATTTTATTTTAATTCAGTAACAATTCACATTGTGTTTGAAATCATAACTAAATAAATAAAATCACGTTCATTAAAATTATAAAACTAACACATTCATATTACAATAAATTATAGAAAATTAAACATTCAATACAATTAAAAATTAATATCATTACAAGCTAATACTACCCAGTCTCACATTAACTAATTTAGCATTTTTTTTAAAACGGAGATAACTTCTCTGGTCCCGATGAGAAAATCCTAACTTTAATGTTATAAATGCAAAAGTGAGTTTGTTTGTTACGCTTTCACGCTAAAACGGCTGAACGGATTTTGATGAAATTTGGCACATGGGTAGACCATGACCTGGAGAAGGATTTAGGCTATTTTTTATCGTACTTATATTGCAAATAATGACATTGTGGATAATAATATATAGAGATTAAAACTACGATAATATGGCCCGCCCCTCCAAAATTCAAAATGTTTGAAAGTATTTGTACGCATGTTTGCGTAATGAGACGGTCGTCAAACAAAAACAAATCACGGATTTGTTGCTCGACTAGTGGCGTCATTAATCGCATCATTATTATTAGTATGGCGCTGCACTGACGTACTCTATGAAAACGACACGTGCGTTGTCTTGCGCGATCGGCTAGTTATTATGATAGATATGATGATGATTAGTTAACCAACAAATCTGGTAATATATGAGATATTACGAGTACTTACAAGTACAGACGCCAGCAGATCAAGCTACTCGAAACTGTCAAATTTTTCCAATCAACCTTGAACCTTATGCTGTTGGGTTAAAGTTGAAAATCTATTGAAGAAATTTGACAGATTGTAGTAGCTTAATGTGCTGGCGTCTGTACAACTACATACAAACTCTTTCGTAAGGATGTGGCTACACGCTTTGAAACAGTAATCTGGAAGGGCGAGCCATGTTATCGTAGTTTATTTCTACATATTTAAAAGATTTACAACCCTAGGTTATTTATGAATGCAGTAGCGAAATCTTCCTACGAAAAACATTAACCACCTAATTTGACAGCCAAACAAAACATTAAAACACATATCAAAAACTTCCATCGACAATAAATTTATAATTTAGTTTGTTTCTCTTTCACTAATGACCGAACAATAAAAAGACCCTTAAATTTATAAAAAGCCCGTTTAAAAATTACTGAAATAATATTAATAACTACCACTGCACAATGGATTTGCCGCCTCTGCATAATTTATAGCAATCCGCCCGACGAATGATTTCGAGCAATTTTAAATTTAACAATGAGCACTGATGACTACCCCAAGATGGATGCAAACAGAATTAAATTCGTAATACTGTGTGTATTTGTTTTACACTTGCTTTTGCACGTAGCTTCGCCCGCGTGGAGTTCAGAAATTATCCCACGGTAACTTACTACCGGGATAAAAAGTGGCCTATGTTCTAACCCAGGTCATGATGAAAAACCGGACAAGTGCGAGTCGGACTCGCGCACGAAGGGTTCCTTACCATTATCTATAAAAACAGTAAAAAAATCACGTTTGTTGTATGGGAGCCCCCCTTAAATATTTGTTTTATTTTAATTTAATTATTTATTTTTAAAGTGAATACATAACTAAATATACTGTGACTATTTCAAGCATCTACCTGTTGCCGTTATCAATATCGAGCAAAAACGAGCAAAAAAATCACGCTTGTTGTATGGGAGCCCCTTAAATATTTATGTTATTCTGGTTTTTAGAATGTGTTGCTATAGCGGCGACAGAAATACATCATCTGTGAAAATTTCACGTCAGAAGCTAGGTGCACGGTTCCAATTGGTCGTTTCCTAATGGAGAAGAGCCGGCAAGAAAATCCACGGTTACTCTTTTAAAAATAATGTGCTTTTACAATGTTTTCAAATTACAGTGTTAATAGGTATGGGAGGACAGTGTGGGCCCGTCAACAAGTGCCAGGTACTTAACAAAATATAAAATGGGTCACAAAGCTACAGTCTATTAAGCCTACAACGCTCTCACATTCACAAATTAAAAATAAATCTATATAAAATATTACTAAAATAAAAAAAATAAAAACCTATTTAAACCAAATGACATGGTTGCCATTACAACTGTAACAAATCTGAAATGTCCACAAAGGCCACTAATACATTTTTTAAATTGAAATTTTAAGTATTTAGTGTCAAATAATGTAAAGATTATGTCAAGGAAGTATCTAAAAAAAATAAAATTAAAATAAACATCGTAATTTGGGAGAAGTCACGAATGTCATACGTAGGCAACCGTGACCTACGTCGTCAAAATGCGATGAAATTTCGATGTTCATTTTTTTTTTAAACTGGCAGCGGAAAGGTTCGCTCTTGGCGGTAAATACTTAGCCACAAGACCCTCTCCAATCACACTAATATTATTAAGGCGAACGTTTGTAAGTGTGTGTGTGTATGTTTGTTACTTCTTCACGCTCAAACCGCTGGACCAATTTTGATAAAATTTGGTATGGAGGTAGCTGACACCCTGGAATAAGACATAGGCTACTTTTTATCCCGATATTCCCACGGGATCGAGACTTACGCGGGTGAAACCGCGGGGCGCAGCTAGTATTATATAAACTACATTGCCTCATAAATGTTATAATGATATATTGCCCCTTAAAGTTTTCCTCCTACTTTTGTTTCTTCTCACTCAGGACGAGTTGTAAAAGTCAACTAATCGTAATGTATTATTGCGGTGTACGTGTCTCTCATGGTACAATGAACGAGACAGAAAATTGCGCCATTAAAATTGTAGGTACTCGTATATGAACTAAGTGCCTATTATCAAAGACTATGCTACTAAGTACCATGCATAACTAAACTAAGTTGCTGGGATAAACAAGGCTTGCTTATACTTTATTTTTAGGGTTCCGTACCTCAAAAGGAAAAAACGGAATCCTTATAGGATCACTTCGTTGTCCGTCTGTCTGTCAGTCTGTCAAGACCATTTTTCTCAGGAATGCGTAGAGGTATCAAGTTGAAAATAATATCAAATACGTAAGTCTACGGTCCCTTGAATCTCTAAAAAAATATGGCGATATAAGCGACATTATTGTGACATATTTCGATACTCGAAAATAAATCAAAACCTATAGGGTACTTCCCGTTGACCTAGAATCATGAAATTTGGCAACAAGCAAGGTCTACAGCACAAGTAAAGAAAAAGTCCGAAAATTGTTAATTTGTAGTTTTATCGCATAAAAAAAAAATTGCGAATACGAGTATCTCGCACATAAATCAAAACCTATAGGATACTTCCCGTTGACCTAGAATCATGAAATTTGGCAAGAAGCAAGGCCTTATAGCACAAGTATAGGAAAAAGTCCTAAAATTGTAATTTGTAGTTTTATCGCATAAAAAAAAAACATTTTTTGCGATTACAAACTTAAATTTTCAGTTGGAAAATTGACCGTGGCGTATATCGATGTATGGGAGAACATGTTTTTCCACTACAATGTTAAGTTTGTTTTAGGGATAAATTCATCCTAACTTCGGAACCCTTCATTGTGCGTGGTCCGACACGCACTTGGCCAGTTTTTTTTTTTTATCTTTCATTAGAACATTATTAACCATCGATTAGTAGATGTTTGTTTTAATGAGACTTGTCCGGGTAGTGTGGAAGCCTGGAGACCTGTAACACAGGAATTCCTTGTACAGGCTCCAGTCTCCACAAGATCAATGTATTTTGTATACACATTTATGTATTGTACCAATTTTTAATTGTGTGGTGCAGAAAATAAACGTTTATTTATTATTATTATATTCGACACGACAGGAGAGTGGTCAGGCGGAGGACCAACGGCTTAACGTGCTTTCCGAAGCACGTTAAGCTGTTGGTTCTGGGCCTGATTTTTGCCTCTGCGACATAGAAATGAAAAATAGTGCATCTCCACTTAAGCTTTTTTTTGTAGTAGGTTTACCGATGAAAAAACTTTAATTGTCACCAAAATTTGGTGACAATTAAATATAATTCACATTTAATGTGAATTATATTGAAAGTAAGCAGTAAATTATATTTTTGTGGTCTGTCAAACGTAATTCAAGCAAACGTCTTAGACCTTCTTCAGGTTTCAACCCTAAACATTTCTCATAAAGGTCATACAATCAACACAAGTAGACGCATGGCGTCATGCAAGTAACACGGGAATGATTGACGTTTCACAGAGTGGTGTACAACAGACCCCGACTAACATAGTTACCGTAATTCTGAGAATTGTGCAGCGAGAGCGGAAGGAATAAATAATAGGTAAGCTTATTTATATGACATGAATTCCATTTCGTATTAAATTGCTTAGAAGATTATGAAATAGGTTTTCTGACTACGGAACCCTTATAGTTTCGTCATATCAGTCTGTCTGTCTGTCGGTCGGTCGGTCTATCCCCGGCTTCGCTCAGATACTCTTAATAATAGAAAGCTGTAATTTGGCATGGGTATACATATTATTCACGCCGACAAAGTCGTTTTTTGTTTTTCTCCCTTTCTCGTAAAGTGGGGATATGATATCTTTCTGCTCGTCTATCCCATGATGTGGGGTATCGTTGGATAGGTCGTTCAAAATTATTGTGGGTTTGTGCAGATCTTTTTTCAATTCAGGGACCCGTTTGCGTAATATTAAGCTTTAAAGTGAAAATTTTCCTCCCTGCCAGCTTCATTGTACGTGGTCCGACACGAACTTGGCCGGTTTTTTAAAGAGCTTTTATTGATTGAATTACATATTTCTATGTGAACTGTAGTTCCAATAGAGTAAGTAGGTTATTGAAATGAGGATATAATTTGATTCAAGTTATTCAAATTGTACCTACTTAAGACGATGATAAAAAGTATGCAAAGGCAAAAATCGAAAAATAAATCACTTAAACAACGAATAGGAATATGTAAGTACTTACAAAGTAATGTCAAGAATACTTTTTCTTTTTTAATTTTAAAACGTTTCGCCCTTGACTCAAGAGTATCCTTGACCCGCCTACTACATATTAATAACTAAACTATTTTAGTTATTTCAATAACTCTACACAAACAATACATATTTTCACTAACAAAACACCATTGGTATTGAAATTTTGAGTAAAAATATCGAATGGAAAAATACGATATATCCTATGCAATATCGTATTCGGGACCATTCATTAATTATCTTGTTCACTATCGGTTGTTTTGTAGTTTATTTTTTGTCGATGAGTGGTTTCGAAAAAACAGCCTTTTAAGCAAATGTTCTATTTGAACAAGAACAATTATTATCTGTTCTGTAGCCAGAACGTGCGTGTGATTTTTTTTTTGAATAAAGAAAAATTCATACATTTAAAGGCAAGTAACCTCTTCCTTAAAGAGGATGCTATAAATAAATAACCGTTTTCTACGAAGAAATAACAAAATATAAATCGTGCAACATATTTATTGCATCTCTGGGGCGCAGGCTGCGGACCACAACCAACACCATCCTGAGCGTATTTGCAAACAGGTTTGATTGTCAGTACATTAACCATTGTTATATGATTAATGTAATGACAAACAGACAAATGACTCAGAGTCAGACGTAGGTATAGTTAATCGTTTTATTTATTTTATTTTATTGTATTTTATGATTTTAATTTAATTTTATAATCCTGTTCTGATTTTATTAATATAGATTTTTTTTTATTTTTTATATTGATGTTATAATTTTAATTATGATCCTGAATGGGTTGAAATAAATGATTTTTGATTTGATTTTTGATTGCTAATTTATTCCAGCTATCATTTCCAATTTTCCTAAAAATCTAAACTTGATCCACTGAATCTTCAACTACTCTAAAAATATTACAATTTAAGAAAAAAAAAAAATGGGCGAGCTGCTCTTTATGTTTCCCATAACTATTGAATTCACAATAATAATAACTGAGTAATCGATTCTCGTCTGCTCGGATGCAGCCGTTATAATAGAGTTCCTGGAAACTTGCCGTGTACATTAGTCGATACGTCTATTTAGGTACGTGCCTCGGTAAATTACTATGAGGTTGAGCGGCTTCTGCCGATATAACCTACTGTAACCCATATTGCAAATATGATTTGTCATATATTATGTAGGACTCTCGACTTCCTTTTACCTCAGCACCTAATTGTGTAATCACACTAATATTACCTATAAAGGCGAAAGTTTGTGAGTGTGTGTGTTTGTTTGTTACTTCTTCACGCTCTAACGGCTGGACCAATTTTGATAAAATTTTGTATGGAGGTAGCTGACACCCTGGATTAAGAAATAGGCTACTTTGTATCACGATATTCCCACGGGATAGAGACTTACGCGGGTAAACCGCGGGGCGCAGCTAGTTATTATATAAAAACCAAATTAACCAACAAAACGCCAAGAGTGGCGATTATGGCAACCCCCCCCCCCCCATCCTTTGGGGGGGGCCTATGTCGAGCAGTGTACTTCTTTCGGCTGAAATGATGAATATTTTTTGGTAATTCACGCGTAAAAATAATAATAACAAATATTTCATTCAAAATAATTTAACAAAACGATTGATAACTTATTATTTAACAAATAAAAATCTCAAATAATAAAAATTAACATTCACTAAGCAGATCATTGGTTGTGGGAACTACTAGAACACTAGAATGACACAATGACAGCACAATGACGTGGTGCAAGTGGAAGACGTAGCTGTCCACACCAGCATAACAAAGTTGGTCTGTTTGTTTTAGTTCTTTGCAGCGCGACACTCCATCTAGACATATAAAATCAAAGCGTTTGTTGCCCGTGGTACTACCAGTAGTACCACGGGTAAAAAAAGCCCGTAGTACTACCAAGCGATCCAGTAGTACCGCGGTTGACCCACCTTAACACCGGGTGTTTCTAAATAGCAAAAGTCTAAGTGAGAACTGTCAAAGGGATAGGTGGGCTATGAATTAATGTCGATACGAGTGTAACACGGGTAAAAAAAACCTTCCGTGGTACTACTGGATCGCTTGGTAGTACTACGGGTTTTTTTTTACCCGTGGTACTACTGTTAGTAATACTGGTAGTACCACAGGCAACAAACGAATCAAAGCACCTACCTTGTACCTGTGTGCACAAATAAACGTATTTTTAACCACTTTTAAATAGAGACAAAGCCAAACATTCGTTGAACTTGAATCTGAACGAATCTCTTGAAGTTACGGCTCTTAAGCATCTTACGAACTAAGCAGTAGTCGATAAGACTGTAAGCCCTTCACCGTCTATAATCTGACGTTTTATTACGGGAATCGTATCATTCGTGGTATGCACAAACTACGTCGTATGAGCTTGGGTCAGATTGAACGCGGTGATTTAAAAGTAAGCTTGTCTTAAACAAAAATAATGCCAAATCTATGTAGTTTGTGGTATCGGAAAAAATATATGTTATTCTTGAACATATTTCTCAGAACTTGGTTGTTACCAAAACACGTTTAGAAAAAAAAAACTCGATACAAATTAACGGTAAACTAACCCTTAACTTTGAGTTTTAATTCAAAATATCTGTATTAAATATCAACGTACGGTTGGTATTTAATTAATAACAAGAACGTCTTATTGACTTTGGTTGTTTTTTATTTTCGATTACTCAACTCATAATAAACTGTTCCACCGAACCGCACTCATCAAAATTTTGTTTCAGTGCCGTTAGTGGAAGTGCTCAGGTGCGGTTCGGTCAAGTGCTGTTGAAATCAGTGCTCTTAGTGGAATGCCTCTCATTTTTGAGTAAATAGATAATTGCTTCATATTTTGCAATAAATTACAAGCGTTGTGTCATCGCGCTTCTCTTTCTTTTGTATGCAGTCTGACAGTGACCGCGGTTTAGCTGTTGTCAGCGTCATAAGGCTGTGCATTCTGAAAGTTGGTAACGACGCGAATAGTATCAAATACTTAAGGGGAATGCGCTAAGGTAGCCCGCAAAATTCAAATGTTCTTACGTTTTTTGTAGTTTCCAGGTCAGTAACAGATTGTATGTTAATTAATCTAAATGTGATTCGCGGACGTAAAAAATATGGCTTTACAGAATTATTATCATTAGAATCAGCAGCAGAATTGTTAATACTAACACAATATGGATCACTGTTGTCTGAAACAAATAAATTTTAAATTAATTATTGTTAATAGCCAGACAATACATTATTCTGGTTCCCGCGCCCGCTCCGATCAAACCCGTCCCCGCTTCGCTTTCAATGTGAACCTTTCTCTACACAAACTATGTCAGTCTATCAGGATTATATCGAACCGAAGCCCGATGTTAACGCCTATTATTGTAAATCACGGCCGACATCGTTGTAAGTCAGACAGTACGCTGATTGTCATCTGGTTTATGTCGGCAGAATTAGCTCTATAGGTTTTAAATTTATGGCCTTAAGACATTAGAGGGTGGTGGTTGGAAGATTTGTGTCTCAGACCTATATTTTAGAACGGTTTTAAAGGACGAATCTCGATTAAATCTGACAGATTTTATACTCGCAACTCGGAATGTTGTTTTAAATCGAGATTATGTTTGGTCGAGAATGTCATGGAATACGAGATTTTGATAGACATAACATAACATCACGCCTACATTCCCCGAAGGGTTAGGCAGAGATGTACCTACACCCACTTTTAGCCAGTTATGTTTAAGTCCCATGTAAAAGGGCCTATTGTCATCAACCGGGCAAAACCAGGACTTTAATAGAACTGACTTGAAAATTAAATGATAGTGCTTAAGGCGAAAGCATCAGGGTAGCCCGCGAAATTCAAATTTTCTTACACACAACCTGAGACAGACCTGCACATTGCAAAGAACTTGAGAAAATTTGAATTTCGCGGGCAACCTTAGCGCATCCCCCTTAAGTGTTTCTCAGAAAATTCTTAAGAGAGACTGAGTGCTGCAAGTATTAAAAATCAAAATGCTTAAGCGGGGTGCGCTAAGGTAGCCCGCAGGTCTGTGTCAGGTTGTATGTTGATTAAATATGATTCGCGGCCGTATGAAATATGGCTTTACAGAATTAGAATCAGCAATACAACTCTCTAAGTTCATAGTACGAAGAGAGTTAGTTGTATTGCTGATTCTAATGATCAACATATAACCTGTTACTGACCTGCAAATTGCAATAAACGTAAGAAAATTTGAATTTCGCGGGCTACCCTGACGCTTTCACCTTAAATTCTGCCACCTCCATTTTATATACCCACCTCTGCTGCTTGGTTTTCACGACTTCTTTATTATATGTTAGTTTAGAATAAATTTTCTAAAAGATGGCGAATATAGCATCGAAATCCTGAGCGTAACTTAGAAGAACAACGTGGTCTCACAGCCACGAAAAACGCCTTTAATTTATAATATGATACGATGGTGTAATTCATTCATTCATTCATTCGAGGGTGTAAATTTCCTCCGTCGATACGCATAGTATAGATGTATCTAATCATCATCATTTCAGCCGAGAGACGTCCACTGCTGGACATAGGCCTCCAAGCACCGCCACTGCGACCGTTTCTGCCTTCACAAGGTCATCGGTCCACCTTGTAGGAGGCCTTCCAACGCTACGTCTTCCGGTACGCGGTCGCCACACCAGAACCTTTCGGCCCCATCGGCCATCTGTTCTGCGAGCAATGTGCCCTGCCCACTGCCACTTAAGCTTGGCAATTCTTCGGGCTATGTCGGTTATCTTGTTTCGCCTGCGAAAATATATTTATTTCTGATTCGATCACGTAGGGAAACTCTAAGCATAGCCCTTTGGGTGACTTTTAGCCTATAAGGCCCATTGTGAGTGACCACGTTTCCGTACCATAGGTCATCACTAGCATCACGCACAGGTCAAACACTTTCGTCTTGAGACACTGCGGTATGTGGGACGAAATGATATTGCGAAGTTTCCCGAACGCTACCCAGCCGAGTCGGATTCGACGAGTGACCTCTTTCTCGAAGTTCGACCTACCTAACTGGACAGTTTGTGAAACATAGATGTATCTGTTAAAATCCAATCCAATCACTATTTCAGTAAAATCTTCTTCAACTTAATTCATTAATAATTTTCTCTGAAATTTTGCTTGTTTTCATCGTATATAGCTATTGTCCCTATTATATGGGACTTCAAAATAGCTGGCGAAATATACCTGCACTACTGTATGCATTTTTGGCAGCCCCTTTCGTGAATATAAGAAAACAAGAAAGAAAAATAGATTTAAATGACACAGAAACACGTGCAAACAAAAAAAAGGGTTACTAAAAAAAAAAACAGATTTATACATATGAACACAGAACGTAAATAGTCGGCAGCTGCACGCGGTGACTGTGACAAGAAGGCTTCCACTCATCATGATGCTGTGCTATGGGGCATAAGTGTTATGTTATGATGCTATTGCTTAAACTCTGCCACCTTCATTATTTATTTGACATTTGTATCTGTTGAAATCTAATCCTGCCCTGCCTTAAGGGGGATGCGCTAAGGTAGCTTGCGAAATTCAAATTTTCTTACGTGTTTTGCAATTATAACATATAACTGTAATAGTAACTACTATTTATACTATTTCAGAAATAGTAATTCAATAGGATTCTACGAAGAGAGTTAGTTGTATTGCTGATTCTAATGATTATAATTCTGTAAAGCCATATGTGTAACGGCAATATGCAAATTGCAAAAAACCTTAGAAAATTTGAATTTCGCGGGCTACCCCCCCCCCCCCCCCCTCCAGCTCGTCCCGTCATCTTCTACGGGGTCTGCCGCGACGCCTTCTGGCTCAATTTCACTAAAATCTTCTTTAATTTTCCTGATACATATTGTAAATTTCAATACTCTGCCATTAAAATCCAATGGTGCATAATAGAGAGCATAACGACGACACCACGACAGCACCTGCCGTCTGCGTTAATCTGAATATAAATTGTTCGTAATTAAAGTGGACTCGGACATGCGGGGAATAAATGCGACCACTTGAAACAAAGCCTTGGGGTGTGGTGCAAGCTACAGAAGAATGGCGGCCGGGAAATGGAGAAGTTGGTATTCAGCCTTAGTTGATTCAAGAGATGAGTGATCAAGTAAATAGAGGAAGCGGAAAGTAGATTGTTACTTAGGAATTGACTATGTCTTGCCTTTTTGTGGTAGACGGTTTAACATGGCTGCTGTTTGAGCAGATTTTTGTTCCATCATTATCATGATTCTTGATGCAAGTGGGATGTTATTTTAAATAAACACACGATAAGCAAACCGAACTCCTTCTAAAATAGGTACAAATAAAACAAAGCACACATCCCACACAAGCACACGTTTCTATAACATTACATACCACATACCTACATCACATAGGTACTCACACACCACAAACACTACACACCATAATATACTATATACACCAAACACTCTTATAAATTACTCCACGTAAGGAATGTTTCACATGTTTATAATTTTCTTTTTTTCTTTTCTTTTTACTTTTCATTTCAATTTTTATTATTACCTATGTAGGGGCGCTGACGCGGTCGTTTTTTCTTCCATCTTCAGGCTTGACTTTGTGACTTTTTCTCAATAAGCACTGTGGGTTTTCACACTATGCCGCGTGGATGTTAGGGTGAGTTGCCCGTTCTCGATCAACGCACACACTTTAGGATCACGTCGGGGTCACCAATTTTGTGAGTGTTCCAGGGTAGTGTGTGTGGAGAGAAATAAATAGATGTCACGTGCTATATAAGTCTTTACTATAGTTGATATTACAAAGTTGTATTTGCGGCGCGTGTATAGCGGAAAGCGGTTTCGGGCGAACTGGTTTTCGCCGGGCGCTGCGCATGCGAGGAATATAAAACGACCGCGTCAGCGCCCCTACACCTACATTATTTGTATGTGTTTTGGATTAATTGTTATTGCATAAAAATCGATCTATGTAATTGGGAGATGACACTGGCTTCTGTAACACAGGTGCTATACCTAGCGCAGGAGTCAGGGCCTCACTATTTTTGTTAAAATTATTTATGCCAATAAAGAAATGATGAAATATGACTTGCAGTATACTCTCAAATTATTAGCTGATTCATTCATATTTTTCGGCAAAAAACCATATCTCGCCCCCTAATTACATGGGACTTAAACATAACTGGCGAAATGTGGGTGTTACTTTATCTACAGCTCTGCCTAACCCTTCGGAGACCAAAGACATAAATGTTATCTCATGTAAAAACCATATACAAAGCTATTCAACATAATCATTACGTAATCGTCAGGAATTTCCGCTTATAACTTGCACCAATCATATCTCGCTGAGCCCTTGTAATTCGAGCTCAAACGGCGCCATATTTTTTCCAGGAGCTTTTGTGGATAATGGTACTAAATTTTACCGTATATGTCGCATTAGAACGACTTTTAGATAGTGTGCTTATATGGGAATGGTAGTGCATGAACCACTTAATGGCTCCTCTTCACAATCGGCTATGATCGTTAATCGTGTGATCGTCTGTAATCGGCACGATCATCGTGCGACCATCCACATGTTCGTCGTTGATCGTCCGTTAATCATTTGACGAGCGGCAAGCATTCAAGATGGAAGTGGAGTCTATTGCTAATGCTACCATTTATTTAATTTCGATATACAATCATTAACAAAATGTGATTGAACGAATGATTGAAAAGAAGATGGTGGTGTTTGAGCATTCATCGTAATAGAACGAAATATTTGCAATAACTCTACGATTCAATAAGTAGTATTTGTGTACTCGTATCGCATCTCTTTATTTGACCACCCATCATCTGCCTATCCTTTTCCCAACTATGTTGGGGTCAGCTTCCAGTCAACTGGATGCAGCGGAATACCAGTATTTTACATGGAGCGACTACCTATCTGACTTCCACAACCCAGTTACTGGATAACACGATACCCCCTGGTAAAGTCAGACTATCGGGCTTTTAACGACCCGTAACCCGTGTCAAAGATCTATAAATAACAATGTAAATATGATCACCCATCCACGGACTAACCGCGGTAAGCGTAGCTTAACCTGATCAATCGACCGATGCGGCTGTTATTACTTTAGCCACAAGCCCCTCTATATTTGACCACCCAGTAGCCATTATCATCGAATTAAAACTAGCTCGAGACGGCGCACGCACGTATTCACGGGTTCGCTGTCCCCTGGTAAATGAACGATCGGCGATCGTGTGGGCACGTAGGTATGCAACTAGCCAAAATTCCCTTTGATGCGTGCCCAAAAAACCGACAACTCACCGATCGCATCGATCATAGGGCGAGCATAGACGATGATCGGCGACTACAGACGATTAAGCCCTCCTATACAATCGTGCTCGCGGCTAATCGTCTAAGATCGCTGATTGTGAAGAGGTGCCATAATATCATTCAAACTTATTAAATTAATAATCAAAAATAAAAAAAATACAGATTTTACAATCAATTATTTTATTTTATTAGATAAGAGTAAGATAATTTCTTATGAACAAAAACAACTATTGCAAACTCCAAACAAAATATTTCAAAGAATGTTTGGAAAACATTTACAACAATATCGAGATAAAATTCTTAGAAAATTAACAATCTCGAACAAGTGAACTATGAAAGTATAAGATCAACTTAACACTGCAGAATATACTTCAGCCCTTTGTCGAACGTTCACAATGCTAGCAAACTATTCATCGAACAGTGGGCCTGGCACGAACGCGACGTAAACGTAGTGTACAGTTTTTTAAATATTGTATTATGTATATTATATTTTTATAATTAGATTTTAAAATGAAAAATACTCGTTTTGTACATAATATTTACTTAGTTTAAACACTTTATTCATATAAAGGGTGTTAGAGATATGAACGCGCAAACTGTTACCATAAATTCAGTACATGATTCTAGGCCCACACAAGCGCTGAAAATTTTCGTTGGTTATTTTATTTTAAACTGCTGTTACATACATGAATCAAGCTATTTGCCTATTCAAAAGCGAGGTAGGTACCTATGGAGAAGAACGGACAAGAAACTCCACGGACATGGATCGTGTAACGATTGCACTTTTGTATGAAACGGCAGGTTTTTTAAATATCCGACGATAAAAATATCAACACCAGTGGGTCTACTAGAGTCATGGCAACAATTTGTTCGTCGATGTCCCTTACATTCTGTATATGGGTGATACTTCATTGTGAATGGCACAAAAATGTCGCACGTTCGTGCTAGACCCACAGTTCGGACAGAATAAACGTATCGATCGGCGCCAGCGCGGCGCTACGGATAAACTTTGTTCAGAACTTGGACCTCTTAACATATTTTGTGACACACAACCCTTTCAGAGTTCTTATTCGAACAGAATATTGATAGTAAAAAGTGTAATGGCTCCATCGGGGGTTTTTGAAGTATGTGTCTGTTTATTGTCTTGTCGGATATTTGTTAGGCTGGAGATTTTTATGTACTGAAATCATGTGTAGGTACATGTCGCAGGCAATCTGTATGATTCTGCTTTTTACAAACGGCGTCGTCGGTTTAAAAACGCTCGCAGTTATGAAATATGCCGAAGGTAAAATGTAAATCTCCATGACACTATATGATATGCTAACATTTGATGGACAATCCAAGCGTTCTATTTCTTAAGGCACTCGCCGGCCGCTGCCGCGGCACCAGTAACTTCGCTCGCTCGGCTCGCGCGCTATTGGTCACAGTTCTAACCTAACCTAACCAATTTGGTCGGAGTGCCCTGGCTTAGTTACTGCGACGAATTCGGCTCGCGCGTGGTTGGTCACAGTTCTAACCGAACCTACAACAACAATCAATGTGGAAATTATAGTTGCCAATTTGCTTTCGGCATAGTTCATAACTGCGAGCGTTTGTAAACGGACGGCGCCGTATGAATCCCGAATCAAATCTGCCTGCGACACACACATAACATTTGATTTAGGCAGAAAACAATATCACGTTATGTTTAAGCTACGAGGAGCTCGTGACTAAGTAATAACAATTATGGCTGTGGGTGATGGATTGCCATCAGGTTAAGCTACGCTTGCCAGGGTTATCCCGTGGATGGGTGACCAACTCCTCCGTGCCTCGGAAAGCATGTTAAGCCATTGGTCGCGGCTGTCATTCGTGGATCTTTGGCAGTCGTTACAGGTCGTCAGAAGTCCGAAAGTCTGACAACCAGTCTTACCAAGGGGTATCGTATTACCCAGTTACTCGGTTGTGGAGATCAGATAGGCAGTCGCTCCATGTAAAATACTGGTATTCAGCCGTATCGGGTTAGACTGGAAGCCGACCCCAACATAGCTGGGAAAGGGCTAGGCAGATTGATTGGTTTTTGTCAAAGAAGGCTAAGTCTATTGCCACTAATCGGGCAGAAATACAAACTCCCATTAACAAAAAAGGAAATAATCCCACTTCTGATTTAACCTGACTAAACTGAAGGCAGGTTTTGAGTAACAGGTCGATTTAAAAGTAAACTAGGCCTTCTGAACAATACTTTAATTTAAATTCTAACATTAATTCGTCGCTACTGAGAAATTCCTAAAGGAAACACCCAAACTATTTGTCGTGTTTGGTTTATAAACACCTCGTAGTGTCTCATTCTATTAAACCAATATAACTTTACGCAACTCAAACCGTTTAATAGTTTTGTTTCCTTAAGTATTATACTCGTATCATGTTCACGTGGCAAGTGATGCTTACATACAATAATACTATTTTGGTGGTATGAGGAACAGGGTGTAAAGTTCACTCATCCACCGTAGAAAAGGGAGGATCCTCCGGGTGTTGTGTCTGCTAGGCAACTGCCCAACGAATGTCGGGACGTTGTATATATGCTATTTGCGCGGTAAACTCTGCTTGCGCGATGCAGGATTTGCGTGACGTCAGTGTGACGCGTTGTTCGCATGTGGCGATGTTGATGCCGCTACACTTTTAACACCCGTATATTTCACGCATGGAAGGTCCATTCCGAAAAGTGTATATATAATAGGTACAGTGAAAATGCTTCGGTACCTGAAGTTGCTACCGATTCAAACGAACAGTGTACTTGTGCTTCATCATTTCAGCCGATAGATTATGCTTCTTATAGACGTGAAATTAAAGAGCACAAGCAATATTTGTTTATTTATTTAATTCGGGAAAACAAACAGTTACACAAAGATCTTAATAAACAGGTAGTGAAAAAAAAGAGATTACATATTATGTGTCACATCTTAAGTACTACATATTTTTGCTATGGAACTATTTGCACACGAGTGAAACTTATAGGTTAAAATCTAAGGAACATACTTAAATGAAAAGAAAAAAAGAACATTATAATTTTAAACAATTCTTGTTTTAAAAATCTGAGTCAATAATTAATTGTATCAAAGAGACTCTAAACTTATTAGCAGACAATGTAAACAAATCCAAATTTGCGAACACAATATAAAACACAATTTATTCATATTTGATTCTCTTTAACAAATTAGTAATTACAATTCTCATTAATATCATGTATAATCAGGCAAAATATTGAAAACTTTTAAAGAGAAATTATGTGGCGCGAACTTGAGCGTTCCAGTGACAATGAATCAATTATAATGAAAAACAGCGTTCTGATGAAATATTAAAATATATGATTGAGTGCTATCTACCCTTTATTAAGCCCATAACGGTATTAAACCAGTAATAAATCAACAACGAACCATCATTTCTCATTACACAGTGAACAATAAATCATTTAACTAGAAAATAGGCTATAAAATAAGCTTTACTACGATTGGCTGCCAAACGGCCTTAGGCTAAATAATGTCCATTGCAGATATTAGTATTGTTATTTTATATTAGAATTTGTGATTGGAAATTATAAGCATGGGGAACTTATGGATTTAATAAACTTACATTTAAAAGCGGAGTTTTTGAAGTGGAAACATCTTTGGTAGGGGACAAAACGTGGGTTCTAGTCAGCGACATGCTAACATGTTAACACTTTAACAGTGAAACTGTAGCTATGCTTAGTTTTAAGTTCTGTCGGCAGTCCCCATGACTGCCCGTTTTTAGGGTTCCGTACCCAAAGGGTAAAACGGGAACCCTATTACAAAGGCTCAACCGTCTGTCTGTCTGTCCGTCTGTCACCAGGCTGTATCTCATGAACCGTGATTGTTAGACAGTTGAAATTTTCACTGATGATTTATTTCTGTTGCCGCTATAGCAACAAATACAAAAACGATACTAAAAACCAGAATAACATAAATATTTAAGGGGCTCCCATACAACAAACTTGATTTTTTTTGTCGTTTTTATAGATAATGTTACGTAACCCTTCGTGCGCGAGTCAGACTCGCACTTGGCCGGTTTTTATTTAAGAATAAAATAGAATAGAATAGAATACTCTTTATTATGTACACCATAAAAGTTACAGATATAAATGTTGAAATTTTACACAGGGTGACACAATGGGCGGTCTTATCGCTAAAAGCGATCTTTTACAGACAACCTTAAGATGATGTTTCTTTGGCTAGATCAAGTAGTAATTTACTAGACACATATGATCTAAGTGAAAGTAAAATCTCGTCAGAGACATGACCGTTTAGAAATATCTTAAGGCCGTCTTGTAGTGCGGTGTGTAACCGGCTGTAACTGGCCGGCCGTTGCGAGCTCTTGAACTGCTAGATTTTGTGTATATTTGCTCCATAGAACAAAAATAGTAAGGAAATTATAAAATGTGTTCTCACCAAGTACTAAAAAACAATAAGGCCTATCTTTTGGTATAACTTTTACATGGTTTAACGAAGCAATCTCTTCAAGGTACACGTTTTAAATAGCGATTTAGTGTCATCTTTGTGATTTTTTTTTATCGAGCCAATTAATTTAATTCATGTGTCTATCTTAACACAGTGCTTGATAATATGTTCAATTTTCTTAAAATATTTTCTTTTTGCGCAAAATTTATATTTTGCTAGATTTACAGAGGTTTAAAAAAGTTAAAAAGTACTGCAACCTCGCCTTAAGAAGTATTTAGTAACAATAAAATAATGAAATACAAAATAAAACTACACACAATAACAAACCTAGTACCTCATAATACTGAAAACTATTTGCCTATCAAACTCAACTGAACAAATTTCACAGCACCACCAGGAAACACAGTGAAAACTGTCATCCCACATTCAAATATTTCTACTCAAAACGCAACAAAATATAGTCATAATAAATAGGATGTAGTACTCTATTCTATGCAATAAATCGAATTTGCGTCACAACGAATATAAACTTGAATGCGATGCTTTTCGCGAATACTCGCATATTACACGAACATATTCAATAGAAGAATTTAGATTGAGCGTAATGCCACTTGAAAGTCAATTTTCTGTGAACGCGTTCTTTCTTTTCTTGTTCTTGAAGGTATAAAATAATTATGTGAGTGTTTTAAGTAAGTTGAGGTAGTAGCAGATAGGTAATATTGTTGGTAAGGGCTACTAGGATATTGATTCAAGCTTGCTGCTAAGATATTCAATCAATTATGATGTACATATATTCTTAAAACCGGCCAAGTGCGAGTCGGACTCGCGCACGAAGGGTTCCGTAACAGAATCTATAAAAACGGCAAAAAAAAAACACGTTTGTTGTATGGGAGACCCCCCCCCCCCACCCTTAAATATTTGTTTTATTTTAATTTAATTATTTATTTTTAAAGTGACTATACTAAATATTCTGTGAATATTTCAAGCGTCTACCTGTTGCCGTTATCAATATCGAGCAAAAACGAGCAAAAAAATCACGTTTGTTGTATGGGAGGCCCCTTAAATATTTGGTTTATTCTGTTTTTTAGTATTTGTTGTTGTAGCGGCAACAGAAATACATCATCTGTGAAAATTTCAACTGTCTAACTACCACGGTTCATGAGATACAGCCTGGTGACAGACAGACAGACGGCGGAGCCTTAGTAATAGGGTTCCCGTTTTACCCTTACGGTACGGAACCCTAAAAATCATACGAGTAGGTAACTCATACAGTCGCTAAGAAATTCGAGGTGTTTAGAGGTTTCGGGTATTCGAGATAATTATCTTTATGTATCCACGTGTTTCTGTGACAAATTAACCTATTTTATTTAATTGGACTCATCAAAATCTACTTACCAGAAGAGATTTAGTTATGGCACTACAACTTCGTTCTGGTCACATTCCATCAAAAAAGTTTGGTTTCCTCATGATAAAGGTTACATCACCCAACTGTGAAGAATGTGGAGTGGTCGAAGATGTGCAACATGTTTTGATGGAGTGTGAGCGGAATGAAGCTTTGCGATTTAATTTACTTGGTCCAACAAGTTATTGCGATATTAGAGAGTGTAATGCTATCCTGGCTATCAAGCTACGATACTGTACAAACTGACATTTTTTTAGTATTAACGTTAGAACAATAATGTGTTTTTAGGTTAAGTTGATTGTGCTGATGTTACAGAGTAACGTTCAGCGATAAAGCCCTTAAAATAAAGAAAACAATTATTATTGCGTATCACAGTTAGAATCATAATCTAAGTAAAATCAGGGGGTCTACTCCGAAGCGCTAAACCGAAGTATCGGCCGAACGTTCGGCGGTTTTATAACTTCCAAAGTTTCCTTTTTTTACTTTGAATCCTTACCCGACTTCAAGTCACAGTTTTAACTTTGGCTTATCTCTTCGACTGTCTTGTTTTTTTTTTTCGCCGTAGTCAGCGATAGTTAGCCGTAGTAGAAACGACCGAAGATTCGGCCGATACATCGGATTTATGTTCGGAATAGACGGTTATTTAATTTCCAAACACCGTAAATAACGCAATGAATGTTGTTGAATTGTCAAAATGGAATCCATTGCTACTGATAGTGTGTTTACCCCGCTGGGTTATGACATAAAATACTTTTATCCCAATATTCCTACGGGATCGAGACTTATGCGGGTGAAGCCGCGGGGCTCAGCTTGTATTAAATATTACGAAACGTATTTTCAAACTTCAGGCTCTTGAACAAATACTCAATTCACTAATAAGGCCTACACGTGAAACGAATTAAAATCACAACAGCGTACGCTAAACTGCACATTTTTACGAGTCAAAGTTCGCGCCGTGTTTCGCTTGGCCTAATTAACAAAGTTCCTGATTAACCCTTATTATAATAAAATTTGGCGGGAACCGAGTGGCCCGGGGGCGCACCATCAACGCGCTAAGTTTATTTCACGAGAAAATAACTACGTACTCACATTTCGTAAAGTCGCAATCTGTATTTTCACTTTAAGAGATCTCTCTCCTTTTGCTTATAAGCCATTGGGTGGGGGGACGTTCAAGCGGCTGACTGTAGCGATTCAATGAGTAAATCTGTCTTTGTACTTATGTTGCTTCTTTGAACAAATATGAATGCTAAAGAGAAGCATACATCAAATGACTATTACTGTCTATCTTTGAACACAGATACCGCAAAACAAAAATTCCGTACTATCACTACGTGGTGCATGGTTGCGAATAGTAGCTGCGAGAAAAACATTTAAAACTTCGTACATAATAAAATAATACGGTAAAGCTTTAAAACTAAGGGCGACTAAGGGACTTACTAGAGAATGGGCAGCAGCGTTCTCTATGCATTTTAACACCATACTGCGATCGCCAACCCGCCAAGCGTGGCGATTATGGCAAAACCCGGGGGAGGCCTATGTACAGCAGTGGACATCTTTCGGCTGAAATGATAATGATTATGAATGCTTTAAAATGTTACTCCCAAAATCCGCTCACTCCTAATCCTTGCATCAACTCCCTTACAATATTGCGAATCGCAGCAATCTTCTTCGCTTTGAAATTGTTTGTGATTACAGCAGTTTGTGTTGAGACGAGGTGTAATTTCGCTTCCTATCAGTATCGTCGGCTTGTTACGTTTGTTTTATATTAAAAACGCCTCTGGTGTTGCTAACATCGGTTCACACAATTTCACCCGAAGTTGATGCAATCATTCGTGCTTGATTTCTTGTTAAAGTTTTCTGTCAATTGATTTGGTAGTTTTCTTATATGAACCCAGTGAAGTGTCGTTCTAAATGGTTTGAAGTTTGCAGTAAATGTTTGTTTTTTTTATATTTTCGTATATTATTATTATGTGGATACAGGCATAGGTTTTCATCAGTTGCATATTATACTGCATTAGTAAGCTTAAATCTTAATCTCAAATCAGCCAGTATGACTTCTCATAATTTTTATCAATTAAAAGATACCTATTCATTTTCATTTCTTCCTGCCGAGTTTGAAATAAGATTTTCCAATAAAAACAACCAGATTTCGTTTTGTGTACATAGATGATATGCTTTTGCCTTTGTCACCCGCAGACCAAAATACTACTGTTTTGCTAAAGCTAACACTGCAAATGATAGTACTCCTGTTTCAAAGCTGCTCCATATATCCTGTACAAAAAGTCCAGTTGGGTTTGCATTCTCCCAGTGGCGCCATCTGTCCGGTGCACCGACGTACATCGCCGCGGGAGACGTTTGTCAATCCACGTCTGCTCTGACACACATCATGGTTATATATGGATTAATAATGAAGCTCTTATTGTGCCTACTATGTATGGACTTATGTAGTGCTGTTGAATTATGGTTTTGTCGGAAGATAAATGATTATAAAGGTTAAGGAGGTCATTTAATGTTGTGGACCCTAATTCGTATCCTGTTATAAGTAATAAAGAATCATCTAAGTACCCACATGTTGATAGTTTTATCACATAGTAAATTTTATTTTAGTTCTGAGATAGTGTTTAAGGTTCCACAAAACTGATAGAATGTCGTCAGGTTATTATCAACAGAAAAAGTTTTTCATTAATTTATCGAGAGTAATCAACTTTATATTTATTAATATGATGCTAAAGGATTTTGATAGATCAAAATCCTTTAGCTGCAATACAACGAACAAAATTTGCGAACTCAACAAATTTATGTCTCATAGAAATTGTTATTCGTCAAAATTTCGACGCTGAAACTGAAAGTTTGCAGGGTTTACTTAATTGTATCATCCGACAGGCGTAGAGCCTTGAAAAACGGAATGAAGTCCGTTCGAATTGGTCGAGACTTTGTGAATTATTAAATTTCGTCCTCGCTGCGGAACAAAAAATATTGTTTTGGAAGTTGAGAACAAGTTTCAAATCTGATAAAGGGCTTGACGTCCGTGCGAAGCCCGTGCCGAGTTATATAAATAAAAATAAAGATTCGAAAATAAAGGAATAAAATATTACGTCATTCGTGGTTTTATTGAGAGGTGACTTATTCTTTGCTTGGTAACATCACTACCATAACTGCATTAAGAGTGTACTAGTTAGTTTCTCATCCTTATAATATATTAATGGGAACGGCCGGTCAAAGCTATTTGTAGGTGGCGTGACCATAGCTAGGTCCATCCGGCTATACTAAATTAGATATTTCTTCAATTCAATAACTTTCATTCCATTTTGTGTTCATTCATGAGTTTGGTTTTACTTTATTATTTCATAATTTTCAGTGATTTTAATAGTTTTAATCAATATATATTCGACATAGAAAGTGTCAGAATTCAAAACCCTAATTCTTGCTTATTTCCTTGTAATCACTTTCTTCATAATGTTTACGACATAACCTTAGACTCAGTTTAATTACAAATTTTTCTCTGCGTATTAAGCCGCAATCTTCTAATTTTAAAGTCCTTCGGCAAATGGTGGACTCCAATTTCGAAGCATTTAGGAACACAACAATGTAAATAATTTTCGCAAAAATAAAATAAAACCACCCCTCGCCTTGTATTATTAGCTGTTTTGGGAACTAGCTACGACAGCGCTATTTTGACAAATGCCTTCCCCATTATTCCCTATTAAAAACACATTCCACGTTGATGCCTCTACAAGTTTATTATAAAGACTATGGTTATTTCAATTTAATTACTAGTATTCAACGTAATTACAAATTAGCGTATCTCTATTCATAGCAATACAGAGCCCCCAAGGGAAATAAAGTAGCAAGGTTTCTCTTGTGTAATTTCATTTTTGAAAGACCTAAAGTATTTTAAAAAATCTGTAAAGATTGGAAAAACGGAAGTATGTCATCAATTCCTTCGAGGAGACTACCTAATAAGACTCTTATGTCTCCAATCTCATTATTAATCTTCGGGGCACATGTAAAATTTCCCTTTTTATTGACTCAAAGGAACGGTGGAACGCGTCACTGAATAAATTCAATTTGGGAGAAGAAAAAAAACGAATCCCTAGCGAGGTATTCATTAAAAAATCAAGCATATTTTGATCCAAATTAAAGCGCTCCGCGGGTCGACTCTGTGCTCGTTTGGTGTCGTAGAGTGCTCTCGAGACACCGTCTGCAAGGAGACACTAGTGTGTAGTGTCGTGACACTCGGGATTATGAGATGCGATGTTCTTATGTTTTAATTAGTTCGCGCATTTTCGACGCGAATGTCGTGAAATATTTTTTACGCATAATCGTTGCTGAATGTTTAGTATCCGGAGCTACATGCGAAAAAAACATAATTTGTTAATAAATAATAACGAATTCAGACCTATGGGTAAATAAAAAGATGATAACCACCTGATTGTCCATTCTATTCCTATAAATAGTTGTAGAATGTACTTACATAACTTATCTGACTTTCATCTCTCTTCAAATCCAATTCACTTAGAGTTTCAAGCGAAATACTTTTCTGCTACTTGTCGTTTCCCATGTTACACGTCAGTGCACAGAAAGATAACTCACCTTTACGAGAAATATTCTCTTCTATGAAGCACACTTGTGAATTCCAAGTATAATAAATTATGCAAAATGTTATCTAAAGCATAATTATGACAAGGTCACGTCTATTGGACGTTTATGAAAGTTGTTATTTGATCAAAACGAGTTTTGCTCAACAAAAATCTGATACCAACTCAAAAGTAGTTTGTAAAGTCTTTATTATTTTTTGTGACATTCATACAAAGACAATTTTGGGTTACGTAATACATTTTAGAAGAAAATAGGTATTTTCTATTAAAGTGGTTCTTTAAGAAGTTTATGTCAACTTGACAATATAAATTAACATTGTGGCTACAGCGGAGTGAAATACTTTAGTGCCTCTAAACTTTATCTAAATAATAATGTACAATCTTGCTTTTATCTTGAACCCTTGAATTTACTTTTCTAGTTTCAGTATTATTTAGTAACAAAAAGACGTAGATATTTTGTTTGACACGGTGTAAAGACATCATCAACTAGTTACCTAATAGGTTTTTACTTTCAAGCCACTTCCTAAGGATATTGCAAAAGCAATATTATGCAACGTTTTACCATACACCACAACTTAGCATGTCTAAACGCAATATCGATGAAGCACCGCTTTAGATGCGCAAAAAAAATCAAGCGGTCGATTTTTCTGTACCCATCTCTACCCAATGTTTTCCGTTAGGGCCGTACTTGGAGTAAGTTGTATGAGATGTTGAAACTTTGTTCCAAGTATGTATGTATTTGGGTCAGGCAAGTAACAAGATGAGGGGTTTCTTTAATATTATGTTCTGTGTCAGTTACAAGTACTTGTACCGGTATATTAGGTACACGTACCGCGAGTTAGTACTTGTTTTCAAGTAAGAAAAGTTTGCTATGTTCTGTATTATCAGCTGGTTAGTTAAGTACTTCGTACTTGTTGAAGTTTTTATGACAACTTTCCTTCATAATATTTTTCTTATGTTGCTCGGAACATAATGTAGGTAGGTAAGTTTTCTTTTTGATTTCAGTGTTCATTAGGTTATATCAAGCCCACTGTTGGGTTTTAAATGTCAAATAACAGTTGCATAACGCAACAACACGAGCATCATTCGGCTGTCGCTGAAAACCAGCGCTGGGGCTCTGTCTCGCATAGGGTCGCAGCATTATGCTGAGCGATGGCCGTTTTGCATGAATGTGACGCATATTTTCCCTCAACTTGTTCTTTCGTGCTTGTGTTTTTATTTCTTTGCGTTATGTTTACCGCAAATAAACGTATTTTCTTTCTTTATCTACCATTATCATGAATAAAATCACTTGGAATCTCTAAGCAAATACTTGCTTAGTTTCGAGAAAATTCTAGATTAAAGTAAAAGGTTTTTGATCTCAGCATTTTACTCATCCCACGCAGAAAAGAAGCACTGTGTCACTTTTAAAAAGCTAACCGCAGAAAAAATCTATCTGACGAACACTAATGAGACAAGACTAGCGCAAAAACTGTAAAACCAGTCGTGAATAACCTAAAACGTAAAACCGAGATGAAACGAAAAAATATATTCAAGAGAAAACTAAGAGATTACAAGTCGCACAATAATTCTAGAACAGTAAAAGAAAATCGTCAGACAACAAAAGCAGAGGCGAATAAAATAAAACGCTATTGTGAACAGTACGAGTACCTTCGTTCCACTCAAGTTAAAATGGATATTCCTGTTGAAACTTTAAATTAAACAACAGCTAAAAATTAACACAACGTTTTAAATTAATTCGACGTCCGTCTCGAAGGTACAGTCGAGTGCAATCGCCTTTTTTGTTGTAAAGCTGTCTTCCGACGGGCTAGTTAACACTATCTCAGAGACCAGACGTGGTACAGTCGCGTAGGATTGCGATTTCTTCTCGAGTAGTACAGCTGCGCACGTTCGTACTGTCAGGCACATACGGACTTTGAAAAATCGTATTGATATTTTTATAAAAATGTTTACTGTTTCCATGATGGATTTTTTTTCAGAGTTTCAGCAATCGGAACAGCTCTATTTCTGAATGGGATATTTTAAAATTCAACTGTAAAGTAATTGGATTACGTATAAGGGGAGTATGTTCGTAGGTATGTAGGTATATGCATGTATACGTTTTTCCTTTGAATATTGCTAGGTAATTGGTTTTCGTTATTATTGAGGTAGTACTTATATTTTTAATTATTATTGACACTTAGTATTTATTTGTTAAAAATTATCAAAAAACAAACCTCTTTACTATGCCGACAAATTTAATAGTACATTACTGCAGCGGCCAGCAAGAGGCATTGATGGACGAACTTTAAATGTGGGCCGAGTCGAAGCCGACGCACACATACGTGAGTCCATCAATGCCTGGTTGCGGCCAAGGCTTGTATGTATAGTGCTTTTCTCAAATAATGCGCGGAAATTCAAACTAAGTAAATTATTTTTAAATTCCAGATTCAATGACGAACAACGATAATTTTTCGCTCGCCAATAATATGTTCATTTGTTTATATTTTACAAAAAACAGCTTTCGAAATTTAAATAAAATCTACGATAAGTTACCTCCTTGGTTGCCATGTTTCGGAGTAAAAGATCGTTCCATTTTTAAATTACATGATAGATATGAGTTTACTATGTAATTTATTTGGCCGCTTAACCACGACAGATATGATGAT
Source organism: Tiliacea citrago (assembly GCA_963921375.1). NCBI lineage: Eukaryota > Metazoa > Arthropoda > Insecta > Lepidoptera > Noctuidae > Tiliacea > Tiliacea citrago. The sequence goes on along the minus strand of OY992797.1, from coordinate 19,327,310 downwards.
ATTTTCATACAACTTTTGGCGACCGCTGCTCGCATGTATTTGGTCAGTACAGCAATTTCGATTTATTTCGAAGAAGGTTTTCAAAATAATGCTCAAATTTCCAAGCACGTTTGAGAAAAACATAGGTATTTATGAGTCCATATCATTTACATTTTACATAATGAATATGAGGTAGGATAATAATTAGTATTCCTAACGTATTCTGTGCCCGTAACAATAATAGTTTTCCCCTATGTAAATGACAACATTTATATCGGTAACTTTTATCGTGTACATAATAAAGAGTATTCTATTCTATTCTAGTTTTAACTTTTCGACTAATATCTCTTGCTAGTTTAAACTATAAAACAAACCTATGATAATTGTTTTATTTTTGGCCAATAATAATAATAATTCCTTTTTTTTAGGCAACTAAGGCCCATTGACAAAATACACAAAATAATCTTACAAAATAATAAACTAATACATAATTAAAACATCTCTACAAAATCTACGTTACTTAACTAAAGTTGTACTAGGATCTTGTGGCGCGTGACCATAATCAGAACGAATGCCGCCATCTTGTTTTTTTAGCACAATTTTACAAATATTTACCACCAGCACCCTTCTGTCGCGGCGATCTCTCGCGTCCGGCTCTGGTTCAGGCCATGGTTCGGAGCGAGAGTGCATGGGAGGCCGTCACCTCCTTCTGCGAAGCAGTAATGCTCGCGAAGGAGGAGGCGGAGCGCGTGAGGGAGAGGCAGGGTTCGCGCCCTCACGCCCCTAGTCGCCGCAGGAGACGCCCTGGACGTCGGGAGTCGCAAGCCGATTTCCGGCCACCGTAGGCGCGGGCTTGCGGACGGTGAGCGATGGGTACCTCGCCGTCCGATAAGGACCAGGCCCGGGTCGACGGCGCGTCGTGTTCCACGCGCGCCTCAAAGAGACGTCAGCACGAATTGACGGGGTCCATTAGGGCCAATGCCTGCCAGGGTTGCGAGTTTGTCCGAAAGGGATATCGTGGCCCTGGCACACAGGCAAATGAAGGAACACGGGTGGGTTTTAGTCAGTAAAAGTCTGACACGCCCAAAAAAAAAAATGTCATTCAAGCCAATATCATTCTAGTTATGATTTTTATTAAATAACGTCAATTTAGAAAAACGTTTGTCCTTAAATAGGTATTTTGACAAATGTCACAAAATTATTTGTATTTAACTTTGAGTGTAAGACGCGAAACTTTTTAATTTTAAAAATTAATAAAGTAAAATTGTGTTAATACATGAACCTTTTAAGCGCCGACTAAGTAGGCAATTTACAGCTAATAAGTAAGACGCGAAACTTTTTAATTTTAAAAATTAATAAATTAAAATTGTGTTAATACATGAACCTTTTAAGCGCCGACTAAGTAGGTAATTTACAGCTATTATTGGATATTAAATCACGATTACCAGGAGCTTTAAATTATGTAAGTACCTACTCGTTCATGTGGGATTAAAACTGAACCAATTAAATTACTTAATTATCTTACACGTGTATTCTCCCACATAGATAAATACCTATTCAAAGTCAAGTCTTGAACTAAAAATTGGTGAACCTGGCAAAGCAAGTCAATCTGCCTAGCCTTTTCCTAACTATTTTGAGGTCGGCTTCCAGTCTAACCGGATGCACCTGAATAGCAGAATGAAGAGCAACGGCTTAACGTGCTTTCCGAGGCACGGAGAAGTCTGGATAATTATGTTTTTTTTTTTTTTTAACTGCCCCGCACTAGGATGTTCTCTTGTATCGTGGGTGCGTTTACAAACATTTAAACTCACATACACAAACAGCCAGACCCGGAATAACTACTTGTAGGTTCTACAAATATTTGTTCCGTGCGCGAATCGAACCCGCGACACGCAGCGCAGCAGTCAATCGATTAACCGTGCTGTCTTGATTGATGGTCACCTATCCACGAACCGACCATGGCAAGCACAACTTAACCTTCGATGGACCCGTGCGGCTGTTATCATTTAGCCACGAGCCACTGTTTATCAGGGGCTCGTGGCTATGATAACAAGTGGCAGAATAAAAAAACGCTGGCTGGCTGTGGCTTATGAAGACGTGACCAGAGTTCAATGCACTTTAGAAAAATGAAACTCGCAGCCTTTTCAACAATCATATAGTGAAGTAATGATAGGTAACAATACTACCCATATCTTTCAGCAGAAAACAAGCATAATGATTAAATAAAACACCAACTATTTACTCTGATGGCAGACAAGCCTCATAAAAGCATGAAACATCCATAAAAACAGCATTTTAAACAATGCAAGTATAATCGCCCGTGAAGTTGATTAAATTTAAACACATTATGTTCCCAAAATATCATAAAACATCATTCACTTATCATAAATTAAACAATACAACACATTATTTCCTCGATTTATATTGGCAAACTGATATTGACTAATGGTAATACTCTTAAGTACTCGTGTTTATTTTCACTGCAAAATATAAATGTTTAATGAAGCTTAAAGTGGTTATTGACAGCACAACAACGGTATCGCTCCTAAATATTTGATGAAATGAAACTCGACAACTTGATATCAATTTCGTTTTTGTTTACGCAGCCGTCAATTATTATTCCAAGATAAAATCTCCTGCTAGTTATAAAGACATTCAAGTTGAATTCCCACTACAGTACTCCGCATACAAAACACCATTTCACAAAGGAAATAAAAGATCCTTTCATACAATAACAGTTGTGAGCGTGATTGTACGTATCTACGGCGCAGGCAACACGTCTCGGGGGTAATGAAAAGAAGTGTCCCTTATAGCAGAAGCTTATATTACCGCTTTAGTTCGCCTAAAAAAAGTAAAAAGAAAATTAAACACGTCTGGGAAATCCTGGACCTAAGCCGTGGGACCCCTGCCTAAGCTTTTTCTGATCTTTGTATGGTTATCATTGTTTTAGTTTTTCTGTAGAGGTTTTTTAATCATTTTGCTAAGTTTCTAACTTTAGGGATTGAATTTGATTTTCTTAAGTTAGTTTAGATTTCGAACTTCGATTTCTAATTTCGATCAGCAAATAGCCTAGCCTTTTGGCTTTGTGAGGATTTCCAGACATGTGCGACCGCGATATTCTGTTGTTATACCGATTATCCGAGCCGCAGTGGTGGCCTAGTGGTAACGGTCTCGACTTACGAGTTGTAGGTCGTGGGTTCGAACCCAGACTGGCGCTTTACTTTGTGTAAATAATTTCATCACCACTGCTCTCAATACGGTGAAGGAAAACATCGTGAGGAAACCGGCATGTCCTAGAACTAAAAATTGGAAGACATGACGTGCCATCTACCAACCCGCACTGGGCCCGCGTGGTGGATTACGGCCCAGTCCCTCTCACAGAAAGGAGGCCTGTGTCCCAGCAGTGGGAACATTATAGGCTGATTATGCAGACTGATATCAGGTTTTCCAGGTTTACCTTGCGAGATTTGTGTGTTTTTGTGTGATTCTGCGGAGCTGTCCGCAGAAAATAAACCGGCCAAGTAAAGAAGGACTCCGTAGTTCGGATGAATTTATGCCAAGAACAAACTTAACATGTAGTTGAAAAATATGTTCTCCCATACATTCCAACTGCAAATGTATGGGAGAATTGTATTGTAATGTATTGTACGCACATTATTGAGAGATTCACTATATTATTTTTAGACCATAGACTTCTCATTGGTTTTCCTGTAATAGGTATATAAGTATAGAACAAATTTCTGTATTTAAATAAAAATTTGTCTCTGTTTTCCCCAATGGTTAATTTGCATCTATTGTCTTAAATAACTTTAAAACTATTAATTTAAAGATTATAAAATAAAAATTGTAGTCATTCTCAGTTCATTAAATGTGCCACACGGTAGGTACAGTTTGTAAAACTTTTTTTTTGTGAAATGGGTCCCTTAATCAAAATTCATTTATTTACGTTACACTTCCGTGATTGGTTCACAGAAATTCATATGTATACCAAATTTCAACTTAAGCCAGACGGACAGACAGACAGACCACACGAGTGATCCTATAAGGGTTCAGTTTTTACCTTTTGAGGTACGGAACCCTAAAAATCGATAAACAAAATCCAATTGGTCGTATTTCTACAAAAAACCGTCATTCTATTTCGCATAACATTAAAGATTGTTATTCTTGGCGCACTGTACCAAAGCGGTATTCTAAGCTCATTTTCCAACACACGTATGCTCTCAGCCGACTGTACCTTCAAGGTAATCTAATAACAACAATGAGGGTATTACGAAGTCCGGGTTTTCTTTCCCGTGTCATGTTTGAATGGGTAGAAGGGAAATGTCACGGGAAATTGTCACGTATTGTTTTACTAGCTGCGTCTCGCGGTTTCATATCGGGATAAAAAGTATCCTATGTCCTAATTCAGGGCATGGTCTACCTATGTGCGAAATTTCATCCAAATCCGTTCAGCCGTTTCAGCGTAAAAGCGTAACAAACAAACAAACTCACTTTCGCATTTTTATTATTAGTTAGGATGATTAATGAATGATACATTACGGGAGGCTGTGTGATTTTGAGTGAAGAAAGAACCGGTCCATTTGAGGAAAAAACGTAGCCTCATGCTATTTCTCAGGTATACTAGGTCTTCATCATCATTTCAACCGAAAGACGTCCACTGCTGGACATAGGCCTCCCCCAAGCACCGCCACTTCGACCGGTTCTGTGCTTCCCGCATCCAGCGGATACCTGCAGCCTTCACAAGATCATCGGTCCACCTTGTAGGAGGCCTTTCAACGCTACGTCTTCCGGTACGCGGTCGCCACTCTAGAACTTTTCTATATACACTACTATACTAGGTACAAACATAAATCTCACATTCACAAACAGCCAGACCAGGAACAACTATATCTGTGTATGACCTGGACCACAGAAGCCGCTTGCCCAGCCACTTTTTTTTTTCCCGGGGTGGAAAATCCTCATGGACGTCCTCCGCCGTAGGGCGGGCGGAGGGGTCTGTCAGACTCTTACTGACTAAAAACTACCCCAGTGTTCTCTTCCCACACTTGCACTGGGGATCATGGGATCATGTGTAGCTTCCGCGATCTCCGGCTGGCGCGCTAACCATATAATATATCAAATCAAATCAATTTCTTCGTTATTAATTATTTAAATATCTATGAATGCAGTTTAAAGTGTTTTTTTTTTATTCAAATAATGTGTTCTTTCTGTAAAATGTTCCATCTACAATATTCAAGGTACTTTCCCTCCATGTTGCATATCCGTGGGACGCCCTGTATAGCCAAAAACATGGCTAAAGTCTAGCACGGGACCTAATGACTTAGGAAACCAACAATTTCGCGTGTTCTTGCCCAATCTCACCAACACGCAAGCATTCGCTGCTGCTGTTCATCGATAAAGTGATCCAGAAATTTGCAGAAGCTCACGAAAAGAGGCTTCATCAGCATGTGAACGTCGGGGCAATCAAGCTTCTCGATCACACAAACATAGTAAGAAGACTAAAAAGAACAAAACCGTTCGAGTTAATGTTTAGTGTTAATGAATAGTGTAAAGTACAAAAGTACCAAACAAACACAAGAATGAAGTGTATTCGCCTTAATAGAGACAATAAGAAAAGTGCTATTGGACACATTCTTAGTAAAGACAATTTAGTAGTTTAGGTTATAATTGAATTACTTATTAGTCTATCTATACGGCTAGATTGTAATAAGATTAGGGTTCATTCTATTGATGAATCATAGGACAAGAGAAAAAAAAAAAAAAAAAAAAATCGCTGCTTACCGCAACTACGGTCACTTTACAATGACCCAAAATGCATTATAGGTTATCTACATACCTACATAATAATTCTAGCTAACTGTATAAAAAAAAAACAGACGCACAAAAAAATATAATCCCAGTCCACCATAATAACCTTTCTCCCGTCAATGTTCCGAAACCTAATTCGGTAAAGACAGAAAGCCCAAACGTTACCTTTGACACACGTTACTGTAATAAAATAATAATGTCACATACATAACAAAGAGTTACATTATCCAATTTGTTTCATCAGAGGGTACAGAAGCAATGAGCCAGTGTATCGGTAAAGCCAGCAATCGAGTTATATTATCGTAAAGGCCCGTTCACACGTACTACCCGCATTGCGAGCAGTGGTTACGTGTGAATAGACTATTCACTTTCATACAAATTATCGCCCGTCTTCGTGGTGTGCTATCGCGGGCATAACAAAATCCCATGATCACGATGACCACATCTGTACCCTAATTGCGTAACACAGTTTGAATCGGAATCGGAATGATTTTGAAGTATATTGCTAATCCATTGCTTCTATCTCTCTATTCTCCCTTGCAAGTTAGAAAAAATTGTCTGCTCAACAAGGTAAATAACGCAATGAATGTTGTTGAACTGTCAAATTGAAACCGATTCCTACTGATAGTGTGTTACGCAATTAGCCTTCTGATTACCGCCCCTTTTGGCGTCGACCAATAAAAAATGATTTATTTTGTTTAAATAAATTTATCAGGCTCTGTTACAATGATCACAGATATCTCACCAATCTTTACCCGGTTTTTTACGGGTTTTTTTTTTCATTTACAAAAACAACTCAGCAAAAATCTGATTCGGCGATGCTATTGGTTGATGAGAGTAGGTAAGCGTTACTATAGCGGCCGAGCGCTGCAAGCAGGTAGCAGGCAGGCCTTACTGTGGTCCGATTTGAACATCCGCGTGAGACGTGTGACCGGGCCCTAACAACAAAACATTCGGAGCCTTCACGCATAAATGTATTTCCTCCTATGACCAAAACGAAAATAATTTTGTTGTCAATCTTTTGACTTACAATTTCGTTAGCTGCTGTTTTTGTAGCATTATCGGGTTTTGGCTCGACGAAAATGTTATTTTGTAAGTATTTGCGGGGGTTGAAGCTCCTAAGGGTTTAGAGCTGACATTTGAACACTTGTCTAGTGGATAAAAGCCGATGCTTAACGCCCTCGTGGGCTAAAAATACATCTTTGCCAATATCGAAGCGTGATTTTAATTATACGAAAAACCTAAGGGATTGTAAAAAGGTTGTTAGTTAGGGTTCCGTACCAAAATGGTAAAAGGAACCCTTATGGTGAGGCTACCTGTCTGCATGTCTGTCTGTCTGTATATCACAGCTGGATATCTCAAGAACTACTAATACTATCAACTTGAAATTTAACGCCCTCGTGGGCTAAAAATACATCTTTGCCAATATCGAAGCGTGATTTTAATTATACGAAAAACCTAAGGGATTGTAAAAAGGTTGTTAGTTAGGGTTCCGTACCAAAATGGTAAAAGGAACCCTTATGGTGAGGCTACCTGTCTGCCTGTCTGTCTGTCTGTCTATCACAGCTGGATATCTCAAGAACTACTAATACTATCAACTTGAAGTTTGGAATAGTTTTAGATGACGTTTACCCAACTATTTTGCAAACAAGAAAGAATTAAAAAAAAAAAACTTTTTTGCAACAGGGCCTGAAAGGGGTCTTAAAAATTCGAATGGAGTCTACTAGGGCATGTGGGGTATCATATGAAAGAACGCTGTTTGTACATTCTCAAACATTTTTTTAAGGCATCATAGCTTTCGACTTTTGATGAAAAATGTAAAAAAAAAATACCGTACCCTTATCTCCGAAGTTTACATAGAGAAAAATCTGAAATTATTGTATGTGATAGAAGTTTATGTAAAGATTACAGGAAAAATAAAACGATGTCTCTGAATAGCACAGTTTATCAGAAATCATCAACATCATATATACGTACAGAACCCTCGGTGCGCGAGTCCGACTCGCTCTTGACCGGGTTTTTTATTTTATTTAAAAACTGTTTACAAATTATGAAGAAATCAAAAGCGTTCTTTTATGGTCACTAATTGTTCTAAAAAGCTTGCTACCTAAGTAATAAAATAGTAAAACTGACTCGGAACACATAAACATAATTCAGTAGGCATTGTCTCTTGAGCATTGTTTCTAATAAGACTGAAGGCCCCCCCCTGCCCTGCTGACCTGTTCGCAGTGCATGTATTGTTGCCGGTTGTCTCCAGGTGGCATAATAGATATAATGTGTAGTATTTCTTAAGTTGTGTTGTGTTGTATTATAATCATTGTTTATGTTTGTGTCTTAATTAATGGAATATAATTTTCGAGGCGACTTACAACTTAAAGGGCGACTAATTATTTGCTGCAAAAAAAAATAACATGGCAGCGATTAAATATTATTTCTGAATCGCTGCAAAGTCATCTACTGTTATTGAATCATTTGGGTTAGGTTAGGTTAGAACAGTAACCATTAACAAGCGAAGGCGAGCGAGCGAAGCGAGCGTGCCGCGGCAGCGGCCGCCGAGCGCCAGATCCCCTCTATTGTTGGTAAATTCAGTTACCAAAACAAAAATTCGATGCCAGTTTAAATTAAAATAAAGCTAAAAACTGATATATTAATATGCTACCTATTACTTATTACGATACTCCTTATTAGCTGCCAACCCATTATATATGGTACCCACTCTATTTTTTTTTAAAACCTATATTCATTTTACTTAGTTGCCGCATTAAATACATGCCTTAATTAATTATACATAGGTACTAATATAGTTTAAGTAATAAGTACTAACAAGTTAAGGGTAATGCACCTGAATTAAAGATAAATAAATAAATTGTCTAAAATGTTATTTATATTCAAATAAACCTAGCAACGCAGCTGAGCAAACCCTGCATGTTAACTGTCCGACCCGATTCTTGTCAGGACTGCCCGGAATATCCGGTTCTTGTCAGGGCTACCCGGGTACCCGGGTCTTGTCAAGACATCCCCGGGATTATTTGACCGGGTCAAACCTTCCAGACACCAGATAGTAAGCTACCGCACCGACGCCGACGCTCTAAACGTGAAATATTTCGGTGGTAAACAAATTGGAGATATAATTAATTTACAGTGGCAAACTTAGTTTCTAAAGGTTAAGTTCCTATTTATTTAGCTAAGCGATTAAGTTTGGTTAATGTCAATTTATTTTTTTCTGCTAATGAAAAGTATAAACTTTGTAGCAGCGTGGCATTTTTTCTAGTGTAATAATTATAATTATGTTTTAGTAGCACACGATAGCAAAATATTATGTAGAAAAGTAATAAAGGAATAATCACACTAATAGTATAAAGGCGAATGTTTGTGAGTGTGTGTGTGTATGTTTGTTACTTCTTCACGCCCATACGGCTGGACCAATTTTGATAAAATTTTGTATGGAGGTAGCTGACACCCGGGATTAAGAAAAAAAAACTCCTAAACTACTACTTTACTACTAGTAAATAATAAATCTTTGTCCACCGTTAAAATTCAGGTAAAAAAACACTTCCTCACTCCTTAACACCATCATTACATAATACAATTCCTTGCTCTTGTTTCATGTTTATTATTGTATATATATATATTGATATAGATAAGTGTATTGCTTTATGTATGTATGTATGTATTTATTGTATATGTAAATGGTACACCACTGACTACCTGCAGTATTGTCTCTCCTTCTCCCTTTAATCCATCCAAAGGTTGTCTGTAAAAGATCGCTTTTAGCGATAAGACCGCCCATTGTGTCACCCTGTGTAAAATTTCAACATTTATATTATATGTGTAATTTTTATGGTGTACATGATAAAGAGTATTCTATTCTATTGTAAAAAAGCTAAGGAGTTTTTTTTTTGTTCTGTAACTACCAATTGGATATGAAAAATATTTTGGTATTTGATAGCCCAATTCTTGAGGAAGGTGAGCTGAGCAAAACGAAAAAAGTCGATAAGCGAAAACGAAGTAATAGCGCGGACGGGCGATGCGATACGACGCGGTGCTTCGGGGCCCGAAATTTCATGCGGACAAATTTGCGGGCGGGAGGGAGCTAGTAAATTATAATATCAAACGAAAGCTCAAATTATTTTAATACTAACTAACGACCCGCCCCGGCTTCGCACGGGTGCAATGCTGATTTTCTCTAGTATATTATGCATGTATTATATATAAAAACCTTCCTCTTGAATCACTCTATCTAATAAAAAAAACCGCATCTAAATCCGCTGCGTTGTTTTAAAGATCTAAGCATACATAGGGACAGACACAGCGGGAAGCGACTTAAGACTATTTCTATGAGAACATTCAAAAAGCCAATGCAACTTTTTGGCATCATTTTTTTTTTTTTTCACCAGTAATGAACTTAGTTCATTATAAGAGGACTATCTGAGAAGTACATAGAAAAAAAAATTAAGGCTCTAAACCGTATCCTTCCAGAGGTTGCTATTGTGTTTTTTTTCAGGCGTTATGATTTGATATTGATTACAGAATCATATTACTTACTAAAAACCGGCCAAGTGCGATGCGGACTCGCGCACGAAGGGTTCCGTACCATTATCTATAAAAACGGCAAAAAAGTCACGTTTGTTGTATGGGAGCCTTAAATATTTGTTTTATTTTAATTTAATTATTTATTTTTAAAGTGACTATATAACTAAATATTCTGTGAATATTTCAAGCGTCTACCTGTTGCCGTTATCAATTTCGAGCAAAAACGTGCAAAAAATTCACGTTTGCTGTATGGGAGCCCCTTAAATATTTATTTTATTCCGTTTTTTTCTTATAGCGGCAACAGAAATACATCATCTGTGAAAATTTCAACTGTCTAACTATCACGGTTCATGAGATACAGCCTGGTGACAGACAGACAGACAGACAGACAGACAGACAGACAGACCGACCGACCGACAGACAGACAGACAGACCGACAGACAGACAGACGGCGGAGCCTTAGTTATAGGGTTCCCGTTTTACCCTTTGGCTACGGAACCCTAACAACTAAATGTATGTGGTTATTAATAAAAACATTTATTTAACAACAAAAAAGCTTTTACAAAATCTGCATTAATTTTTCAGTTCCAATGTTTGTATATCTATTTTTGTTTACCCGTTACAATTTTCTATTATTATGCAAATATTTTCAGAATGTTGGGTGTTTATTATTTATAGTGACCCGTGGGGACTTAACCCGTGGATATTATTCACCCCGTAATGGTGGAGCGATTAATAACATTGGAGACTTACCGAAAGTCAACGTACTGTATTTATAAAGTCAAAGTCAAAATATTTATTTCAAATAGGCACATAGAGGCAATTTTGAACGTCAAATTTTACAAAAAATTTAATTTATTCTAGTTGCCCCTTTCAAAATGTAGTTTCGTATGGAGAAGAATGGGCAAAAAAACTCCACCATTAGTCTTTTCTTAGGGTTCCGTACCCAAAGGGTGAAACGAGAACCCTAATAATAAGGCTCCGCCGTCTGTCTGTCTGTTCGTCTGTCACCAGGCTGTATCTCATGAACCGTGATAGTTAGACAGTTTAAATTTTCACATATGATGTATTTCTGTTGCCGCTATAGCAACAAATACTAAAAACCAGAATAACATAAATATTTAAGGGGGCTCCCATACAACAAATGTGATTTTTTTGCTAGTTTTTGCTCGATATTGATAACGCCAACAGGTAGACGCTTGAAATATTCACAGAATATTTAGTTATATACCTATTCACTTTAAAAATAAATAATTAAATTAAAATAAAACCAATATTTAAGGGGGGCTCCCATACAACAAACGTGATTTTTTTGCCATTTTTAGGGTTCCGTACCCAAAGGGTAAAACGGGAACCCTATTACTAAGGCTCCGCCGTCTGTCTGTCTGTCTGTCTGTCTGTCCGTCTGTCACCAGGCTGTATCTCATGAACCGTGATAGTTAGACAGTTGAAATTTTCACAGATGATGTATCTCTGTTGCCGCTATAAGAACAAATACTAAAAAACAGAATAATATTAATATTTAAGGGGGCTCCCATACAACAAACGTGATTTTTTTGCTCGTTATTGCTCGATATTGATAACGGCAACAGATAGACGCTTGAAATATTCACAGAATATTTAGTTATATATTCACTTTAAAAATAAATAATTAAATTAAAATAAAACAAATATTTAAGGAGGGCTCCCATACAACAAACGTGATTTTTTTGCCGTTTTTGTAGATACGGAACCCTTCGTGCGCGAGTCCGACTCGCCCTCGGCCGGTTTTTTTTATATCTATTCTTAAAGAGGTTAGAAGGTGAGCCTATTCACAAATATACGTACATTATTTTAAGAAAGATTCGAATTAAATAATGTATTACAAAAACATTCAAGGTGAAAGTGCTAACCCTAACCCGCGAAATTCAATTATTCTAACGTTTTTTTGCAATTTGCAGCTCAGTATCAGGTTGTATGGTAATACAAAAATTAAACGCGCTCGTAACGAGTATGTAGGTATGTATTTACAGAATTATAATCATTAATAAAACTCTCTTAGTTAGAATTGGCCTCAAATATATCATGTTTTCATGAAATAGTCGTTCAATCGCTCATCCTCCTTAACCGAAATTATTTAGGTTTCAATTAAATTAATTTTCAATAATAATTCTGTCTTAACGTATACCGTGTGGTGCCGGATAATCTTTACGGATTAGCACCATCCTACTCGTATTTCTTCCAGTGGGTCTCGTAAAAGGCGACTAAGGGACTTACTAGAGAATGGGCAGCAGCGTTCTCTATGCATTTTAACGCCAAACCACCAAACCGCCTGCCAAACGTGGCGATTATGGCAAACCCTCCCTTTTGGGGGAGCCCTATGTTCAGCAGTGGACGTCTTTCGGATGAAATGATGATGAACGTGCATTTTATATTTTTCATAAGACAACAACAGGTCTATAGGTACTCAAGTTTACAAGCGTGGTAACTAAATAATATTTTCGCCACGATATAATTATCTGCCAACGTGACTGAATTTCAAGAGGCTTTCCAGCTATGTAATTATGCTAATGAGAAAACAAATATCCCACAAAATTTAACCTTATATAAACCTTTATTAATATTTAAGGTGTTTAATATAATCATAGAATAAGGAATCCGTATACAGAAGCGAAACTCATTTACTTTCCTTCGTATGGTCGCTAGCACATCAAGATACCACAAACTGTCAAATTTTCTCTTTCGAACTTAACCATCAACATTTTAAGATATAAAATCATTTGGAGACATTCGACAGTTTGACCTGATGTGCTGGCGACTGTACCTACATACGCTGATGCCTCTGAAATAATCACCTATCACTCTCCACCACCCGCGCTTTTCCAGTCAAAAACAGGTTTGTCAATATTGCCGATGATCAAGCGCAGAACAGACTGTTCTGAACGATTTTAAGTTCTGAGTTGAGCTGCACAATAACTGACAAATGCGTGCACCGACTGGACAGGTCCACTCAAATCTGTGTGGTTGTTTCCTCAAAAGTTTTCTATCTGTGATAACTTTTAATTGGCCTTATTTTTGTCACTCTCAATCGTGCAAAAGTGTTTGCAAGCTGTAAGTTTCCAAAAACTATAAAATAAAATAAAATTAATAAATAAAGACCATTTCCGACACCAATCTATGTATCACCTAACCAAGACTCACATCTGGGTGTCATGGGTGTCTTCACATCTAACCAAGAACCAAGAGACTTTTAAAGAGACCGTGACCTCTGAATTTGTTACGACCTTTCTTCTCGGACTACTCACATAAGAAACGCCGACCAAATCTAGTTTTTAAAATGTGGTTCACGTGTAAAAAAAAGTGTTTGTAAAAAACCTTCATACAGAAATAAAATTATTTATCATTTGTCTTCGTCGGTCCTTTACTGCTGAGAATCGCGACCAGATACGACACTTTTCCAAGCTATATGATCTTCCAAAGTCTTGACCGCTCGTAACATGCTGCCTCCAACAGCCTTCTTATTCCAGTGTCAAATTGGCCCGTACTACGCAATCATTTGCAGTGCTGGTTGAGTTGACAGTAATAGTTGCAACACAACATGGTTCAAAATCGCTAGAGATTTCACTTTTTGTCAAATACTGACCCTGAGGGTAATTACATAACATAATATGCTTACAATCCCATTTCTTCCAGTGGGTGTCGTAAAAGGCGACTAAGAGACTTACTAGAGAATGGGCAGCAGCGTTCTCTATGCATTTTAACACCATACTGCGATCGCCAACCCGCCTGACAAGCGTGGCGATTATGGCAATCACCCCCCCTTAGGGGGAGCCCTATGTCCAGCAGTGCACGTCTTTTGGCTGAAATGATGAATGAATGACTTACAATGGGAATGCCTTTTATTTTGACGAATTTTTAAATTCTATGAAGCAGGAATAATGTATATTTTTTTTATTATTATTATTGGATTAGGAATTAACTAGAAAATCCTTGGGATTGTGCTTGTGCTGCTTTTTGTCAAATAATCAAAATCAAAATATTTTATTTCACATAAACCTCTACATGAGCACTTATGAAACGTTGGAAGCTAGGTGCACGGTTCCAATTGGTCGTTTCCTAATGGAGAAGAGCCGGCAAGAAACTCCACGGTTACTCTTTTAAAAATAATTGGCTTTTACAGTGTTTTCAAATTACAGTGTTAATAGGTATAGGAGGACAGTGTAGGCCCGTGAACAAGTAGGTACCAGGCCCTTAACAAAATAGAAAAATGGTCTACAAAACTACAGTCTATTAAGCCTACAACGTTCTCACATTCACAAAAAAATATATTCAGGTTCAGATTCATTTATTTATTGTAAAACATAGGTACATTATAAGTTCTTAGTTGGTAATACAGTGAGGGCGCTATGTTTTGCCTTTAGGGCGTACAAAAATAATAATACATGCAATATAATTAAAACAAGAAATTAATATACCTAAATTTAATTAGAGTCCAGATCCTAGATCCTAGATCAGAGAAACAATAAAAATAAAAATGTCTGCAGTTATTGTAATAAAATGAAAATGAAAAATTGTCAGCACTTATTAAGAATGTTAAAGAAAGTGAATTATGTCATAAATTAAAATTAAATGTCAATAGGGAAGATCACTAATTGTTACATAACAAATGTCAGAAATATATAATATGATAGACATAATATTATTAAAATAATAAAAGTAAAAACCTTATTGAGTGCATGGTAACTCGTTTGGCTATAATGTTGACCTGCCCTGAGCGCGCTGAACGTTTTATACGCCCTAAAACTTTTGGCATTCTAGAATACATTCAAAAATGGAGGTTCGCCTCTATAAATTCTTGTTCTATGGTGTAATTTATACGTTGAGTACCTTCTTATAACACTGTACTTAACTTTCAAGTCTCGGAATTAACGCATACCATACGAGCTTCGTTTGAACCGCGTGTGTATGAAAATGTTCGCGAGGAAGATTTTCAAATTACGCAACAAGGACCATCTCGTATAATAACTTGAATCGCTTTTGTTCATATCTGGTGCTACTGTTGGCTTCGTTTAACGCAAACGTTCGCGTTCAAGTTAAGTGTGTGCTTGGCTTTACTTTAACCAGATTTTTATAAAAAAAACGCTCATGGATTCACGCTTTGCGTAAAAATCCAAGAAGGTGACCATTAAAGTCTTTTATGAAATAAACGTACAAATTAATTTAATTCTGTACTTTGTATGGTTTTACATACAATCAAACGTATTTACAAACGAAGAGTTCAACAATACAGATAGGAGGTTACCAAAAACAAATGCTCATCTCGAAGCTTTAACCAACACTACTCAATTTCAGATCCGAAAACCCACAGACATTGGCACAGAAACACTTTGCCCCAACATTGGCTACCAACAAAATTAAAGCTAAGACTGCCATATTTAGGAATACGTAACACAAAAACCATCGCGGAATCCCATCTAATCTCGCGAAGGAATCTCTGGTTAAAGCTTCCTCCACCCGGTTGTCTACCTATGTTAATAAAGGTAATTATGCATTTCGCATGCGTGAAATAAGCTCCGGTATCTTCCATACCCCGGAGATTGCGTTATTTCGAACGGAATTTATAAATTCAAAGTGAGACTGTTAATGTTATGGTGTATGTTCGTTTTCTTCTGCTTAATTAATGTTTTGGTAATCTTGATTTTGGGGAGGGTTATTCCACTAATTGACAATCTTCATCAATGGGGATTTGTGAACTTTCTTCTTTTTTTTTTTTTTTTTACACGTTGCCCTACTGGGAATTTTTCCTGTATCGTGGGTGCGTTTACAAACATTTAAACTCAGATGCACAAACAAGACCCGGAACAACTACATATGGGTCATACAAATATTTGTTCCGTGCGGGAATCGAACCCGCGACACGCAGCGCAGCAGTCAATCGCTTAACCACTGTGCCAACCGTGCCGTCGTCGTGCCGACTTTCTTCCACAAATCCCCATTGAGGTTTTATCTGTCTATTAATAATAACTGTAAAGCTACGTATGATGTCGTGGAAGCCATCAACCCTTGCTTCCGCAAACATATTCGAAGCACTACAAAAACGCGGCAGCCCCAACAACATAATATGTATCACATCCATTGGTACTATCATAATGATCAAAACTTTCACAATCTCAAAAATATTAATTTCTGTGGAGAGGGAACTTAACGCATCCTCTATAAGAAGATTTACATACATGGTGTGGTTATTCCTTTAATTAAATTTTGGTTTTAATCAGCTTACTTCTGATTGGTCTAAGTTGTGTCGGTGCACACCATGTGATTATCAAATAAGTTGCCAATATTGTGGCACACGGGATGCAAAGCCTGATAGGATTGGAATATTTGATGGAGCTGGGAATTATTTGAGGTAAATTAAGCGGTTTTGGTGGTGTTTCTTGTGATATTGTCATAATGAAATATTTATTGGAACGAAGTTCTTTAACGCGGCTTGCGATAGGAGTTGACTGGTAGACGTAACGAAAAACCGTTCCATGTGACTTTCTTTCTCTTCCTTTCTCTTTCTATTATATATAAGGTGTTTAAAAATTAACCCAACAAAATTTAGGAGGAAAAGAAATCCGCTGTTCCATACAGTTTACAACAATAGGTATTTTTTTTCGCGATTTTAAAGATGGTCTCATAGTAAAAGTTATTCAGTTCGATGGTGTAAACTGTATAGCACTCCTTTTTCGAGTTAATTTTGAAATACCTTACATAATAGAAAGAGAGAGAGAGAGAGAGAGAGTTGTGATAAATTCACAACTTTCTCTCTCTCTCTCTTTCTCTGTCTCTTTACGCGTTTTTATACAGAGTATAGAATAAGTTTTTAGAAGCTCCCATAAAGTTACCATACACATAATGCTTAAAACAGTATAAGCGAGCTAAAAGAAGCTTCGAAAAAAGTCAGTTTCAAGGTCTCAACTTTCAAGTGTCAAAAGTTTTTGTTTTAAATCATACGTGAGAATGAACTTCGTTCCTAACGGGAGTCCCCCAACCGTACACGTTTTTTTTTTCTTTTTTGTAATTGTTGTATGGTCATAACTTCATAAGTTATGGAATTTAGCCGTAGTTAAGATGATGACGTGGTGTAGATGTATTATTCTAAAGCGTGTTATAAAAACTGGACGGTATAATTATGTTTAGGTTATTAAAGATGAAAATTTCTTAAACAACAAATAAAAATTAAAAATACATTTATTTTAAAATAATTTTTTAACATAAAAAATAAACCACCAACCAAACATGTCAACATTCAAAGAGTTCTACTATTAAATAGGAAATAAGAAGCATCACAACAGGCTCCCGAGCAACACCCAAAAAATAACATAAAAAAAATAACAAAGTAACATATTATTCGTAAAAGGGAAAAGATATCTTACAGACGAGACGCCTAGGCCCCTTGATAAAAAGCTTCCAACATTACATTACAAAAGAAAACCAAGTCCTTTGACATACTTACAGACAAAAAAAATATTTTCGAGTTCAGTGTACTGTACAGTCAGCGTCAAGAATATCGAAACGAACTGACGCATGACGGCTCAAAATTATCTGAGCAAACTGTAATGGGTTGTTTAGTCAGTATCTGTATAAAGTAGACGTAGGCTTACAAATTGTTATTTAAAATTTTCAACAAAAATACAAGGTATAACTTAAATAACGCACACACATTGCACAATCGCGAAAAAAAAATCAGCTGTTCCCTACATTTTGACGAGTTATGCGGACCTAAATATAGGCTGCTTTTTTTGCAGCCGTTTTTTTTTTCGCGATTTCTGGTTTGGTGCCATAGTAAAAGTTGTTCATAATGATGAACAACTTAAGTGGTTGTGCGTTGTTTAATTTACACCTTGTTTAAGTTATCAATCATCTCATTCTAAGAAAATTAAACTAATTAGTATGTCAATCACACGAGGGTGCTTTCAGAATGAACACAGTACATGAAACCTATGGATATTAATTCCCACGAAACCGAACATTCTGACAAGAATGTTATCCAATTAAGATAAAAATATCCAAAAAGAATTTTCTTAGTTGTTCAAATAATTTTAAATAGTCTGTTTGCTTGAGATATATTTGACGTTGACTGTATCTACAAGGGTATTTTAGATGTATTTAAAGTACATATATGACAAAAGAACTACTCTTTTAACCCTAAGGGTAAGTGGAAGATTTTGATTATCCGGGCTCGGTACTGCTCCGGCAAAGCCAAAAACAAAAAGCAGGGCCACTACCTACCTTTTCTCGAAGCGTTTCGTCGTTTAATCCTAAAAGGAAGAGGTTATATTACGTTCATCTGTATTTTTTTTTTTAATATATTATGATGACCAGTTTCTCCGTCAATAGTGGACCGAATTTGAAAATTATCTGTTTTGAAATCACAATGAGTAGTGTGTTAAGTGTTAATCAGAGCATTTTAAAGGGAACTGCGGGCTTTTAACGGGTTTACTACCGTAAAGAGTAAAGTATTTATATTTTTACTCTCACTATAAAATAATATCTTATGTCGTGGTAATCTGTCCAGTAATAATGCAATTTTTGATAAAGTCAAGAAATAAAGTTAATGGGGGGGAATGAGGGTGATGAATATGTGATGTTAATAAAATATGTAGTCATAATTACGTATGGTTTCCTTTTAAAAATAAAATGTCATAGGTAATTGTATCATTTTTAAGGTCATAAATTCGGAGTTTATTATGTCGGATTTTATCCGATATAATAACCAGAACTTCGAAGAGAAAATAGCAACAAAATCCGTAAATTTCTCTAACTAAACCTCAGCGTACCATTTCTGCTAGCTCTTGAAAATCCTCTCAACTAACATTGTTAGCTCATCCCAAACAAAATCCACTTCCACAAAAATGAAAAATATGACGTCATTATATAAGATCCAGTCCACACGGAGCGAGTCGCCCTAAGCACGTGTATTCGTCACTTGTACGTACGCGTAATCCCAGTTGTCAAAAGCCCGAAAATTGCTCGACACGTCGCCATGTTATTGTCAAGATTTGAACTATACCATTGTGCAAAAATGACCTTTCTGACTTATTGTGCTGCGTTTGAACCGAGGTCGTTAGTAAGACAAGTTGGTTGTTTTGTTAGGGATGGCATTATGAAATAGTTAAATACACGCAATTTAACTGGAAATAAAATATGTATTATTATTATACCGTTTAATTCAGGTATTAAACCCGTAGTCAAAATTACAACAAAAAAAAAATACAATCCATTATAAATTTAAATTAAATTACATGCATCAAAATTAAATTAAATTACAATAGGAATTAAATTAAATAAAAAATATATCAGCGTCTTAGCATGTACACACAGCGAAGTAATACAGACACTATTTGATTAGTACAGCACATAGTCGAGTCAGGAAGGATGCCTTGAGTTTCCTCAAGAGCCCGTAAAAATCGGTAACTCTATTCTCAACGAACATGCCAGTTGCACTACACCGCCAGGGCAGCTTTAATATAGCTCATTATACAGGGAAACTAAATTAGGTTATAGGAAGATAGAAGTGTAGACCTTGATTTTAATTGATTGGCACAAACTTACAATGACTCCATTCAGGTGCTGACGACATTTATCTATGTGTTGTTAGCAACGATTTTCTCTCTCACAAAACAGCACTATGGGCTAATTAGAAAACAAACATCTTCTATCCCCATAATCCCTGCAAATCGATGTCAAGCACTGTGTGAAAATAAATAGCACAAACTCTTATGTTCTGCGTTCAGTTTCCAGGTAGGTATCTTACCCTAAGATCAAGTAACTCTCTTATCTAAACGCTCGACAAGGTCCCCTCAAATGGTAGGATTTGGAGAATGTAATACGTGCAGGTTCACTTTTTAGCGGCTTCCCTCTAATGGGTGTCACATTTTGTCACACGATCCCCTTTGTTGAAAGACTCAACTCCTAACATGGTTTGTCATTTAAATTGAAGGGAATGTGAACAATAAGCTACAGGCATGTGAATTTAAAGAGTTAAGTTAATTATTTGAATGATACAATAACTAAGGATTGTATTTATAAAAGTGTTCAGACGAGTCAGAGCTGACCTTTACGAGCTGTCAAAGTGTTAATGTCATTTTGACAACATAAAAGAAAGTTAAAGGGTCCCCGAAACAATCAATTGCAATTGTCAATTTTTTCGCAACTGGTACACATTAATGCGCAAATCAATCCACACATTCCACCACAACCCACCACACTAATTTTATAAACCAAATATTTTAAGACGAGCGTTAATCCTGCCGACAAACTGTCACGCAGTTTGGCAGGTTTATAACATGTGTACAAGTGTTTGGTCCAAAATAAATGATTTATTTATTATTACCAGGTGCAATTGAAGTGATTGAATATTCATCATCATCATTCATCATCATAATCAGCCTATAATGTTCCCACTGCTGGGACACAGGCCTCCTCTCTTCGAGAGGGAGTGGGCTGTAATCTATCATGCGGGCCCAGTGTGGGTAGGCAAATGTCACATATCCTCGAATTTTCTAGGACATGCCGGTTTCCTCACGATGTTTTCCTTCACCGTTTTGACAGCAGTGCTGATGAAATTATTGACACAAAGTAAAGCGCTTCTGACAATAGTATACTGTGTTGACAATATTACTACGATGTAAATTGATGGCAATTGATCGTTTTGCGGACCCCTAAAACGCAATTGAACAGAAAGCTCTCAACTGTGAAAAGTTAAAATATGAATAACTTTCTAGGGACAGGGTTTGGTTCTACGTCAGTTTGATTCTTGGAACAGTACAAATAAATGATATATCAATACGACTCATTTGTTTTTTTTCAATGTCGTGTCAAGACAATAAAATTCGTATGTGTCAAATTTGACGTCTACAAATGTAGCAGTTAAGGACAAAGACAGCTTACTCTTATGGCCTTACATAAAAAACAGTGGCGTAGCTAGGGAGGGCGTCACCTGTCGAGGGTGCCACCTGATTGGGGGTGACACCCGACTGTGAAAAAAAAAAATTAAACATACTATCACGTTTTTCAACGATAAACCACTTAAGCTTGAAGCCATTTTACTAAGATAACCTAACTAAATAATATAAATAAAGAAACAAGGGAAGGAAAAAATCACGGCAGTAGTTTATATAATGAAGTTAAAAGGAAAACGAGTAATAGTCGACCAAATTTTGCAGTTGGATGGAATGTATGGGAGAACATGTTTTTCAACTACAATGTTAAGAGGCTGACAACAGGTAAACCGCTGTCACTGTCAGATTGCATACAACATAACAAGATGCGCGATGACAACGTATGGCGTAAAAAAGCAAATTAAATCATATAAATTTATATTAATAAAAATTAACCATCACTGGATTTGACATTTGCGTTTGGCATTTGCAATTTTATGGTATACTTTTAATTATAATTATAACTGTTAACGAAGGGATAAACAGCTTTTAAAAATAATTAAGAGTTGTCTTTGAAGATTGATGTTTTGAGTTCCATCACCGTATGCTCAAAAGACTTGAAAATGTCATACTGTTTTTGTTTTGGAAAAAATATTTAAGGTTTAAAAAAAAATAAGGTGGTTTTTTAAAGCAGTGTATTTTACTGCTTTAAAAAACCACCTTTTTGACCATTTTCAAGAAATCTCCGCCTTAAGTCTGTTCTTGGGATAAATTCATCCCAACTACAGAAGCCTTGGTTGTGTGAAAAAGAAAGAAAAATTGCTTATTGCTTTGCTTGTGTGCACGTAATTCAAAACTTATCTAATATATAATACATTGTGTAGGAGTCAAGAAACAAATTCCAATATTTTTTAATGCATTACTTATTTCACAATTAATTAATTTATGTTGCGTTTTTTTGGTGGAACGGAACGCAAACTCTAATCGCGTCCTCTTCGACAATGCCGGAACTGACGGAACATATTTGGTGAATACAAAAAAATCTTTGCTAAGTGCTTGAAATCTCACTAAGGTAAAATAAGTAAATTTGATTTCTGCTTGAATAAAGCATAAACAATAATTTAATATATAAGATTTGTGGCTAAAAAGCAGATGTAAACAGAGCAGTTTCGTGGATAATGACGTCACATCATGACCGCGACGGAAACGGACGTTTGTACTTTGAACTGTAGTAGAAAATTGTTGTAGTTTCATAAATTTTTGAGCATCAATCAGTAGTTCAATTTAACTTTAAATACTTTTCTTGGGTTAACATAACTGTCTATTATTGATTTAGATGAAGAAGAAATTACATGCATAGCCCTATTATGCGCACCCATGCTAGCTACTCCACTGCATAAAATTGTAGTAAAGTGTCGGAAATGTGTTCAAATTGGTTCGCTGCTGCATCGAAATTTTGCACTATAAAATATAAAGGGTCAAATTAAATTAGCTAGCGAGACTCCGCAGAAATGATCGATACTCTCAAATATCTCAAAGACTTTAGATTTGTAGACCTTTTTTCTATTTGGTTAAGTACCTGGTACTTTTGACAGGCCTACACTGTCCTCCCATACCTACTAACACTGTAATTTGAAAACATTGTAAAAACCAATTATTTCATAGTTGTCAAAAAATAATAGGCCCGTTTTGACATTTGTGACACTAGTGAAGTAACCATACGACTCGGTACTCGATAGCCACGATAAATCTATTCAAGTTAAATGTCAAAAGGGGCCTATTATTTTTTGACAACTATAAAAGAGTAACCGTGGAGTTTCTTGCCGGCTCTTCTACATAGGAAACGACCAATTGGAACCGTGCACCTAGCTTCTGGCGTTTCATAAGTGCCCATGTAGGCTTAGGTGCAATAAAATATTTTGATTTTGATTTTGAAACATGATAAAACAATAAAGTAGTTCATTTGATGTTTTTTTTGGGGTCATCGAGCGCAGTTATTATAGTCACATGAAATTTCAGTTTAAAAATCCTGTTTTTTTTTATGTAGACTTCACAGACTTGTTTGGTATCGATACCTAAACACGATAAAACAAAAGAAAACAGATTTTCACAACTCATAAATCTGACAATGGAATATGAGGGCCTTATACGAGGTAAACTATTTCTTCGTATATGGCAATTATCTATGGCATGTATTTAATGCGGCAACTAAGTAAAATGAATATAGGTTTTAAAAAAAAATAGAGTGGGTACCATATATAATGGGTTGGCAGCTAATAAGGAGTATCGTAATAAGTAATAGGTAGCATATTAATATATCAGTTTTTAGCTTTATTTTAATTTAAACTGGCAACGAATTTTTGTTTTGGTAACTGAATTTACCAACAAAAGAGGGGATCTGGCGCTCGGCGGCCGCTCCCGCGGCACGCTCGCTTCGCTCGCTCGCCTTCGCTTGTTAATGGTTACTGTTCTAACCTAACCTAACCCAAATGATTCAATAACAGTAGATGACTTTGCAGCGATTAAGAAATAATATTTAATCGCTGCCATGTTATTCTTTTTGCAACAAATAATTAGTCGCCTTTTAAGTTGTAAGTCGCCTCGAAAATTATATTCCATTATCTATTGTGTAATGTAATGTAATATTGATTTTATTGGTTTTTTTGTTATAATTTAATAATCACACTATCACACTAATATTATACAAGCGAAAGTTTGTGAGTGTGTGTGTATGTTTGTTACTTCTTCACGCTCAAACGGCTAGACCAATTTTGATAAAATTTTGTATGGAGGTAGCTGACACCCTGGATTGAGACATAGGCTACTTTTTATCCCGATATTCCCACGGGATCGAGACTTACGCGGGTGAAACCGCGGGATGCAGCTAGTACGAGTACATACATGAACCCACGCCTTCTTCACATGAGGGTAGGCAGAAACTACGGAACGCCACCTGTTACGATCCTTCTTTGCTTCGGAGAATATTTATATTCGTAGAAATTTTTCCAAGTTATTACTCAGACATTCTATTACTAATTTAACGTTCAAAACAAACTCTTTACCGACTGAAAGGAGAACTCATGACTTTCTTGCTAGTTCTTTACTGAAGAATCAACATTGCAAACAGTTCGTTGTTCTTGACTATTGGAAACTATTTATACTTTCGCACTTGAAGTTTAAGTTGTAATATAAGTATAGGGTTGCCATATTTTCCCGAGACACCGTCGGGACATTTAAAGTGAAGGGAAATTTTTCGTAGGTGAAATAAACCAAAAAAACCGGCCAAGTGCGAGTCGGACTCGCGCATGAAGAGTTCCGTACCATTATCTATAAAAATGGCAAAAAAATCACGTTTGTTGTATGGGCCCTTAAATATTTATTTTATTTTAATTTAATTATTTATTTTTAAAGAGAATATAGAACTAAATATTTTGTGAATATTTCAAGCGTCTACCTATTGCCGTTATCAATATCGAGCAAAAACGAGCAAAAAAATCACGTTTGTTATATGGGAGCCCCCTTAAATATTTATTTTATTCTGTTTTTTAGTAGTTGCTGTTATAGCGGCAACAGAAATACATCATCTGTGAAAATTTCAACTGTCCCTTTGGGTACGGAACCCTAAAAACGATTAGCGAAATATTTATTTTTAATTACTGAGGCCACAATCATTCTTTTTTTATATTTTCAGATGATTTCACCTGGGACAGTAATTGTGGGTGACCTTTCACGAATGTATATATCCACGCGCGTCGCTTGCCCACATCATAGCGTACGCAATTCCGAATCGCGTAGGTATTCGTAGATTCGGCGTGTTCCGTATGCGTTGGGATGTTGATGTATTTGACGGGACATTTATAGCTTGTCCGGACGTCGGGACACCACTATTAATAATGGTGACATGTCCCTACGTATCGGGACGAATGGCAACCCTATATAAGTATGATGAAGATGGCGTTCTTTGTGTAGTTATTCTTGAAAGAGTTAGCAGTTCAGTGGCACCATAATAGTGTAACACATTATCATTCACAATCTGAATGATTTTTAAGGATATTACTAATCCATTGCTTCATAATTATGTTCGAAAAATGTATCTGCTCAACAACGAATTTTTTTTTTTTTAATGTTTCCCGCTCTAGGAATTTCACCTGTATCGTTGGTGCGTTTACAAACATTTAAACTCACATACACAAACAGCCAGACCCGGAACAACTACTTGTAGGTCTTACAAATATTTGTTCCGTGCGGGAATCGAACCCGCGACACGCAGCGCAGCAGTCAATCGCTTAACCACTGCGCCAACCGTGCCGTCAAAATTATCGCAATTAATGTTGTTAAACTGTCAAAATAAAACCCATTGCTAATGTACGTATCTTACGGAATTACCCCGCATGCAGACTCGGCATTCATTTCAAGTTTCCACGTGTACCTATTTGACAAGCGTTTAAGTTTTGCTAGTTGCATTGCAACGTATAAACTAAAACATGTTCTTGAAACACATGTCGCGAATGTAATACTGTTGGTTTTATTGGAAATAAGTTTATAGAGATCATAAATTGATCTCTATAAACTTATTTCCAATAAAACTACGGATTTGTTATATATTTTCCGCTTCATGCAAGCGTATGTTGGCAATGTGATATTATTATGTTGCCAAAATTGAATACATTAATGATTATTCAAATTAACATGGTAATGGTGCTATCACAAAAAAAAACGTTTTTCATCAATTTCTTATCTAATTGTGAGAAAGCTTGAAATAATTGAAACATTAATTCTGTGTAACTATAAAAGTACAGTTTTTGTGGTGATAAACCATTCGTGTCAGTCTCAGCACCTGTTAATAGTTTCATCACTTTTGCGCTCTCATTTCCTTAATGAAGATATTGTATAATCATAAAATAAAATTTTGATTTTATTGAAGCCCAGTGTGTGATTTTTAAATTTCTTGATGTGGTTTGTTAAATAATAGGAAAAAAATATTACCGACAGTGTTTTTTAAAAAAAAAAAGGTTTTTTCAACATTATTTTCTGAGACTTTTTGTAACATTTTGATAGTTCTTTTTGCTACCTTTTTGAGTTGAACATGTCTGTTTATATTTTTAATAACTAAATTTATGTTATTATACTGAAGAAAAATGTTCCTAAACTCAACACGATATCGTCAATTTTGTGTGAAGAGGCAACAGAAATTATTTTTTACAATAAAAATTATAAAATAAAATTATAAACCAACATTTTCTAATAAAAAATACTACCGAGGGAGATGAAGGATTCTTCTGTGGCAATTATTAGTTACATTTAGTTTAGTTTTGCAAATTTTTGTCAGATTTTATGATAGTGTCCTTAACATAAATAATGATCATTTAAAGATAAAAAATCGCAATTGTAAATAAATTGTAAAAATAGCTGCCTGATATTGTTCTACTGCAAAGGCAAATAATATTTTAACCACGAAATCATACAATTTTATGTTTTGAAAATAAAATTAATTAATAAGCAAATAAAAAAAAATATAATACATACATAAATATGTATGTATGTATATTTACTTGTTAATGAATTTTATCTCTCTTCTTCCCATGGGGGTAGGCAGAAACTATAGAACGCCACCTGCTACGCTCCTTACATACTCATACACGCACGCCGATTGCGAGTACTACGCACCTCTTTCTATATGTCCTAGAGCGTCCCCTCCAGGCGTTTCCACTCACTGCTTTATAAACACCTTATGTTAGTCGCAAATATAACATTACAAACATAAATATTTACATATTTTTCACCTCACAATCATAAAATATTTCACACCTACCCAAAAATCTAATCAAATACCTACACTCTATAATATTTTAATTCCAAATCTCACATTCTTCTCTAATAAACCTGAAGAAATATTTAATCAAGTCAGCGATAAGCCTATAAGCCTAGTGGAATTCCGTTGATCATATAACATGGTGTCGAATGTACCGGGGAAGACGAAACCCAGACTGCTAAATCCTTGAGAAGAATTACCGACGTTCATCAAGTAACACGAGACCTTTTGTGACTCGTAAACTCCAATGTTATTGGAGAAACGCCTTGTTTAGACGGTGGTGCTGTTTTGTGGTTGGTTAAACCACTTTGGGATTAAACTAAGCGTGTCAAGCTAAATGTTGTAAAGTCAGGGAAATTAATTGTGTATCAATTGACACACTACGTGAATTTGTCTGACGGTTATAGCCATTTCATACAACTGACAAATAATGACAGTTGTGATTTGAATATACGAATAATTTAAGTATGAAGTCAGTTTTATAAACAACTAGCTGCGCCCTGCGGTTTCACCCGCGTATGTCTCGATCCCGTGGGAATATCGAGATAAAAAGTAGCCTATATGTTAATCCAGGGTTTTAGCTAACTCCATACAGATTTGAGCGTGAAGAAGTAACAAACATACATACACACTCACAAACTTTCGCCTTTATAATATTAGTGTGATTAATTTATAATCCTTTAACCGCCAGTTGCACGTAAGTCCATTAAATTTAATTCCCCATTAAAAGTAATAGGCTCTATGACTATGCACTGTTCACCGAAGTTTATAGCATATAGGTATACTTCTTGGTCGAGTTCTAAGTTTTAAACCTCGACGAAATCGTTCTTAATTTAAAAAACAATCTAGTGACAGGTCATACGTAGCAGTCATTATGTCAGGCTGGATGTAGCCTTTTTTTTTTGTTGGGAAATTATCAAATAACTTCTCCCGGTCTGGGCGGAGCGGGGGGCGTGTCAGACTTTTACTGACTAAAACCCACGCGTGTTCCTTCAGCTGCCTGTGCCAATGTAGCCTAACAGAATGAGTGCTACGTATGAACCCATCCTTATCATCGAATCTACTTCAATATTTGAGTGTCATCGTATTTTATTAACTCCGAATTTAATATCCTCGTGTGATAACGTGATCAAATTCTTCGTCGATATTAAAAAAAGGATCTTTCGTTTTTTGCTTAGGTATAAGATTTTTTTACATACTTCAATTTGGTAAACTTGATATTATGACTTTTTTGTTAAATCATCATCATCATTTCAGCCGAAAGACATCCACTGCTGGATCTATATCCAGATAAAAAGTCTTTCGGCTGATGATTCGTCTTTCGTCTCCTAATATTTGGGGGGTTGCCATAATCGCCACGCTTGGCAGGCGAGTTGGCGATCGCCGTATGGTGTTAAAATGCATAGAGAACGCTGCTGCCCATTCTCTAGCAATTCCCTTAGTCGTCTTTTACGACACCCACGGGAAGAAATACAATGGTGCTATTCTTTACGTCTGGCACCACACAGAACGGATTTAGATCAGCAGTTAGATAATCAGCCTATAGGTAATGGACACCGGCCTCCTCTCGGTGAGAGGGAGTGTGCCGTAATCCACCACCCAGTGCAGGTTGGTATAAGTCACATGTATTCGAAATTTTGGTTCTAGGACATGTCGGTTGCCTCACGATGTTTTGCTTCACCCTTTTGAGAGCAGTGGTGATGAAATAAATTACACAAAGTAAAGCGCCTGTCTTGGTTCGAACCTACGACCTACAACTCATAAGTCGCGGCCATTGCCATTGGGCCACCATTGATCGCACGCTCGACTCATAGTAGCAGAAGAAACACCGTGGGGGTTTTAGTCAGGAGGATTTTGGTATAACCCTCCGATCTCTCCAAACGGAGGACTTACAAAAGGGTTACCCCGGAAGCAAATTTATAGCGTGTATTAAAAATGCGTGGTCATATACGAGGATGTGGTACAGACCATACAACTGAACCTTGACGTAACTGAAAACAATATAATATTTAATCAAAACAAATATCTACGATCGACCCCAATTCACTCGAAACAAAAACCATTAAATTACAAAAGCTATAAAAGATCGTATCGCCGAATCGATTCTCGACAACAAATCAACAATCATTTCATACTAAAACAACCTCAATATCCTTCTGTTGTATTCAATTAATTGGATTAATTAACTGTGTGAAGTAAAAGCATTTTTTATACATAAATAATGAAGGCATTGTTATCGGTAGTCGGAAACTCGTTCGATGTGAAGAGCTTTGAAAATTTTAATTAAAGATACGTACGCCTTTATGTGCTCCTATTAAATCTTTCCCGTATAAATATCAAAAGCATCGTTTAATTTGAAAAGGAAATATTTATGTTTTTAGCGGTTGAGGATAGTATTCCTATGGCTTCCATGGAAGCGTTGATTGAAACAGATAACGAAGGGACTATATCAGTTAAACGTATGTACGTATGATTACGTCATAATGTTAACTTTTGTTCTTTTTAGGGTTCTGTGCCTCAAAAGGAAAAAACGGAACCCTTATAGGATCACTTCGTTGTCCGTCTGTCTGTTAGTCTGTCAAGGCCATTTTTCTCAGGAACGCGTGGAGGTATCAAGATGAAATTAATATCAAATACGTAAATCTATGGTCCCATGAAGCTCAAAAAAAATCATGCCTTCAAGTCAACGCAATAAAAAAATACGGCGATATAAGCGACATTATTGCGACATATTTCAAATTCAAATCAATCAAAACCTATAGGGTACTTTCCGTTGAACTAGAATCATGAAATTTGGCAAGAAGCAAGGTCTTACAGCACAAGTATAGGAAAATGTCCTAAAATTGTAAATTTGTAGTTTTATCACATAAAAAAAAATTGCGAATATCTCGCACATAAATCAAAACCTATAGGGTACTTCCCGTTGACCTAGAATCATGAAATTTGGGCAGAAGCAAGGTATTACAGCACAAGTAAAGGAAAAAGTAAAAAAATTGATAATTTGTTGTTTTATCACATAAAAAAATCATTTTTTCGATTACAAACTTAAAATTTCAGTTCGAAAATTGACCGTGGCGTATATCGTTGTATGGGAGAACATGTTTTTCAACTACAACGTTAAGTTGGTTTTAGAGATAAATTCATCCTAACTACGGAACCCTTCATTGTGCGTGGGTATGCACTTGGCCGGTTTTTTTAAAACCGTATCACAGTTAGATGGAAATAACAAACATGTTGAACCAGAAGCTTAATATTAAAAACGTGTCTTATTAAAAAAAAAAAATTGTTGAAAGAAGTGATGTCTTCATTAAAATGGACATCAGTTCTTTTCCAAATCTTCGTATTCACTTATTTAATAAAAGTGACACATGTCCACCACTGCTGATGCTAGAATTAACTAAAAAAATTGACTGACCCAAAGAAAATGTGTAAGAAAACGTACAAAATGCTCCTGTTTCTTGTTCGTTATTAGATTAATGGAAGTTTAAACGGTATTGGTCCCAAGTGCACGCGCCACTTAGAATATCGTACAGCAATAACGTCTCAGTTTTATAGCATCCACTCTATATAGCCTTTCACTATGTCTACACTGTTGCTGTTTTTAATTCTTTCTTATTGTCAACTATCTTGTTACAAAATGTTGATCACAAAGCGATGAAGTATAAATTAGGAAAGAAAGGGATTGTGATTTTGGCGTTGAACATAACATTGATCAAAATGAAGACTGTTAATCTCATCTTCTTATTTAAAGCGACATTTGCCGGTCTATAGTGTCAATTCCAAGCATCAGGTTGACTGACAGCTCATTTTACCTATTTTTTTCACGGCCGAATCGTAAAGAATAAGCTTTACTCTGTATAGCGTCTTTGTAGTTCATCTTTTTATAAAAGAAAGATATTTATCCCTAAACAACTGTCATTCTATGAACAGTGGTGGCACAGTTGTAACGACCGTGACTTACCAGTTGTAGGTCATAGGCTCGAACCCTGACAGGCTAACTTTGTGTAAATTATTTCACCACAATTCCTCTCAAAACGGTGAAGCAAAACATTGTGAGGAAACCGGTATGTCCTAGAACCAAAAATTCGAAGACTTGTGACATCTACCGACCCGCACTGGGAGCGCGTAGTGGATTACGGCCCACTGCCCCTCACAGGGAGGAGGCCTGTGGCCTGTGGTAGTGGGAACATTATAGTCTGATTATGTAAATTATATTTATCGAAGCTTTAACGATATTTCAATATACCCTCTTCTAACGTCATATTTATAATACCGTAAAAAAGAATCTATGTCACGGGTACACCGCAGAATACGACGCAAAAGTGACCCCAAAAGTAAATAAAGAAAAGGAGGAAAAAAGATATTCGTAAAAAAAAAATCAAAACGCAATTATACGAATAGGGAAACACAAGAAGAAAAGTTACGTTCAAAACGCGAGGTAGGTTACATGGGGCATCTGTATCAAAGGACGGAATGAGGATAAGTTGATTCCGAGTTTATTGAGTAACGACTACACCGGGGATGCGAGGCTGACAGATAGACAGGGCTACTTTTATTTTTCGTAAATAGTACGCGGTAGGTACTACTGCAGCGAATTTTACCAGTGAAACTGAACACGAACAGCACATCTAAACCGAGTTCATGAGCTGTCAGTGCCATTACAATGATAACACTGATCACGCTCAGTTTCGTTTGTGAAATTTGCCATAATCTTTCAGGACTTAGGCAATCGATAGAAACAGGTAAGGGATGGAAATCTCTTCCAATATTTGAATACAATATGTTAAATCTTCAAAAAAACCTTCAAAAATAGAATATCTCACTATGACCATATAAGACGAAAAAGAAACATTAATTAATAAAGATTAGGATTATACATAGTAAATATTTAAATACTAAAATAGCAAAGAAAGAATAATATCATATCTCAATTCCCCATAGAATGCACAACAATGATACAATCCCACAGCCGCCATTCAAACCGAAACACCATTTTTCATAAACAACCTCTTCGCTATATTTATCAACCTCATCGCTTTATATGTCGGCAGGCCATCAAGACCCACATCCGATAAGCGACCATCGCCATGAAGGATTATTGAATTCATTCCTCTTAATGTCAAAGAGGCCTTTTATTTGACGGCAGGGGATTGAAAGCCCTCCCTCCTATAAATACGATGTGTAATCAAAGTCAATCGAATTCTTTGAAATGGATCATGGTTCAACTGAGTTATTCTTATACGTGTTATGTACTCAAACGTTTTTTTATTAATATTCTAGTAATGTTAAACATTTCTTTGCATTTTATATTAAGTTCATCTAATATTAATAGAAAAAGTTGACACGTAAAAAAGTTGCTCCAAAAACTAACCGGCCTTTTTCTAAAAATGGAATGTTATGAATTTTTCATTGAATATTCATTGAAAGAGTTTCTAAGAAATTCAAATAAACAAGAATAATCACTGGTACGGCTTCAAACAGTGAGGAAATGTAATATAACTAGCGTTGCAATATATTACAATTTGCGGGTAGTCTGGGAGCGAACGGCGTAATTAATATCAAGTTTGCGATAAATTTATGACGGCGCATAGCCGGCTACTTTTATACAGCTATTTTAAACCTTATCGTTAAAGCACTAAAGTGTTTTTTCAATAGGATGTAAAAGAGAAAGATTGCCTTTGTAAACTTCGAATGCCAAGGTGAGAGAATTTTTTATTCCGGAAACAGGCCATTCTAATGTTTTGATGTGTTGATTCAGTTTTCTATTACTCTTTGTTATCCGTTATCGATACATATTAATAAAATTGTAAAAAATTAAATTCAAACCATCGAAGTTAACGGCAGTATAATCAGAAAAAAAAACTTTATGCGTGCTACCATGGACCTAAAAAAAAAGTCGGACGGAACTCCCGCTAAGACAAAACTGTGTCCCGTTATGGCGGCGACAGTCTTAGGTGTGAGTGAATTTAGGGTTGTTATGATAGCCAAAATTACCCACTTAATATTGTTTTATTTTACGAAAAATATCGTGTCGTTTTCGTAATTTCAAAATAAATACCATGTTACTAACATGTTAGCTTAGATTGTTAATTTACCTTTTGAGGTACTGCATATATGCAGTACCTCAAAAGGTAAATTAACTCCGGCGTGTTGTTACATATATGTAACAACACGCCGCGGCGCCGGAGTCCTCCTATAGTTGTATAAAAGTCATTCGTTTCAAAATGTAAACTGCAAATGACACTGTATTTGTTTGGAATCCAGTCATTTTGACAGTTACAATTTCGAATTTTTTCAATCCAATCATTTCGCCAAACTTCATTCACTTTAGGAAATCTAGTAGAAAGAATATAAAACAACTAGTAATAATTAACCTAAATAAATTGAATTGATTAAAAAATATATTAATTTCCCATATATTTAGGGTAATTTGCACACTTGAATATTGGCAACACTGGCCCTGTGATGAATTATTTTGATCTGGTGAATAAATATTGATTGTAATCTATAAAATCGGGAACTAAGTTGTTGAATTATTCATTTACCTATGAAACGTGATTCCTGTATTTTTTTGTTCCGATCGCTATGGTTTTTGCAACATTTCACCACACAAGACATGCTGTATTTCAATACTTTTTTTGCCGCGTAAACGTGTCGACTGTGTTGACGTTTGCACGCGTAATGGGTGAGTATGCTGTGTATGTGTGCGTGGCCTGTACGTACAGCGAGCTGGCTGACTCTGAGTGACACAGTTTTCTGTTAGCGAGAATCCGTCCGAGTTTTTTATACGTCCATGTGTGCTACATATTTTTTTTAAATAGTTTACCAATGACCTACGTCTAATTTTGAATTAACATTACTGATTTAAAATCGCCTTAAGCTATACCATATACCACCTTTAAGCTTTATTTAGAATCGAAAAATAAAAAACCGGCCAAGTGCGAGTCAGACACGCGCACGAAGGATTCCGTACCATTATCTATAAAACGGCAAAAAAATCACGTTTGTTGTATGAGAGCCCCCCTTAAATATTTGTTTTATTTTAATTTAATTATTTATTTTTAAAGTGAATATATAACTAAATACTCTGTGAATATTTCAAGCGTCTACCTGTTGCCGTTATCAATATCGAGCAAAAACGAGCAAAAAAACTCACGTTTGTTGTATGGGAGCCCCCTTAAATATTTATTTTATTCTGTTTTTTAGTATTTGTTGTAACAGCGGCAACAGAAATACATCATCTGTGAATTTCAACTGTCTAACTATCACGGTTCATGAGATACAGCCTGGCAGTGACAGACGGACAGACAGACAGAAATACAGAGCCTTAGTAATAGGGTTCCCGTTTTACCCTTTGGGTACGGAACCCTAAAAACGAATACTACAAAATCGTCTAGTTATAAAAGATATACGTGCCAACGACATCGACATAACTTCCATAAATTTAGTTATTTTAATTAAATACTAAACTGCCTGACTAAATAACTCGTGCGCATCCAAGATCTAATTATTTTCTTTAAACATGTTCTCGATTCAAACGCTTTGTTATTTCCATCTGATAATACGCCTCGGTTAAATCCAAAAGTCAACTTTTAAATATAATTGTAGATTATTTCTAACTTACGGCAGTTATCAATGCAGAATCTCTTTTAAGCTTACGTGTGTGTATGAAAGCAATATTTACTCATTATCAGGAAGAGCTTAAGCAAAATATTAGCGATGCAACATCACCTGAACCACATGTTGTCAGACCATATCAACGAAACATTGTCTTTAAACTTTCCTAATCGAGTTATGGTGTGGTGCAAGATACTGCGAACTTACAAACAAAGGAACTAAGTTAGAACCTGAAGCTTTTAGTGTGAGCATACATGCAACTCACGTCGCGTAACTGTTCCTTATGTTGATTAAGATCTGAGATGGTGAAGAAAATTGGACAGAAATTTTAAGTTTAAAACTGCATTTTTCTAAGTGTCAGCAGCAAACAGACACCTAAAATAAGATAATTTTTATTTCATAAATGACATTTGTAATGTTAATACTAATTGATGAGTTAATAATGACTCCTTGACGTGTACAACACCACGACAAAAGATCAGTAACTGGACAAAAATATACGAATTAAATATTGTACGAAACAAGTGAATTATCTGCCTCCGATAAACCAAGCGCCATGACATTGGCGCTTAACATATTACTCCCGCTCAATTCCCAGAACTTGGGTCACAGATATCCTTAGAATCTCTCACAGGCTTCTAGCAAAAACAATCTACGATAATCGGATTGTACCGCCATACAATCGCGTGTGCATGGTGACTCTGCGTATATTCTCCGTTACCATGGCAACTGCTTAGCACTTTCCCCATTGCAAATATACGAGAGGCATAATCTTTACTTGACTTTTCGTTTCCAGGTAAGAGTGGTGAATACAATTTGTAAAGAAAAATATTGCGGGTGATCCTTTCTCTTAAATAGGTTACATGCGAATTTGTTTATATTGGCTCAGCTAAAGTGTGTAGTGCGATTTGAGGGTAAACTGTTTCGATTCACTTGGGTTCGTTGGGGTCATTTTAAGTGCTTTTGCACTTTGGAAAAATGAAACGCTGCCTAAAGATGATAGATGCCAGAGTTGAAACAATTCGGTATTAATATGGACGTGTTTACTACTTCTAACTTCAGTCATCATAAATAATGTCGTACGAACGTCTCCAACATAAAAAGGGGCACCATAAAAACTGTACGAAAACATAAAAACACCAGACACTCGGCCTCAATAAAACGCAAAATCAACTTATTAAAATTGTACACCAACCGTAGCTAAATAATTACAGAGTGAAGAACATGAAATGATTTCCAGTCCGAGCAACATTATGTAAATTATACACCTTCAAACGTGTAACTAGGGGCCATACTTAAATAATAATTACCTTGGGTTATGTCGGGATACAAATCATGTAGTAGACTAAGGTCTACTGGTTTAACATAGGTTTATTATTATTAATTCCCAAGGAAACCGACAATCGCTGGGGATTGGTGCAGCCAGCGGAAGGTTCGTATTAGACCTCGTAAGATATCATAGGAGCACACTTCGGTATCCTACCAAGGATATTATACTAAATTAATGTTGTAAAGAGGGATCGGACTTGGTTCCGTTTTGGAGGGTATTTCGAGAAGTGATTCCTGATCTGTATTTACGGCTTAAGTTTACAACTTGGGAATAGTAAAGTTTTTGCTTTAGAATATCGTAACTGTTGGATTTCGACAAATGAGATTAAAATTAATTTCCCTGGAGATTGGAGATTATAACTAAGTACTTAGAGGAATTAAAATTATTAACACCCAGGCAAGATTATTTAATAGTTTAATATTCTGGCTAGATGAACAATCCAATTAGTATCTAATCTTTACTTTTATTCCGCAATATAAAAAAACAAAGGACATAAAATCGGAATCAGATAAAATCAAAAACGACACTTAACAAGTAACGCAAGATAACAATTGAACTACAATACACGGAATTGGATAACTTGAGATTCAACCAAACCCTTCTGTTTATCCAATTAATCGCGAAAAGTTTTACCAGACAATGAATTTCATTCGGATCTTAAAGTTCTCAAAGTAACCTTCCCACTTGAACCTACAGAGAATATAACCATCTCTTTCACACTTTCTGCAGCTGATGAGGCTTACAATCTAGGAGAAATAATGTCAGCCTTGTAACTTAATCAAATTTCGTTCAGTTTGGCCGTGAGACGAGACGGAATTTCATTTAGCGAATTAACATTTCACTATTTGAAATTTTACGGTACTGTGTTAAGATTTTCGCGGGTTTAATTCCGTTTCAATTTGTGAGCCTCGAATTAGTTAGGAGTGTTAAGTTAGCTGGGAACTTAAACTGAATTGGTTGATTGTTTTTTTAGGGCTACTAACGTTTATAAGATAGAGATACTGACAATACTAAGACAAAGGAATGAGTTACGTCAGGAAAACAAGTTTTTACTTCTAGTGTATCACTTCTCATTTTATATTGGCAAAATGTCCAATATAGAAATATTGGCGAAATGTAAATTACCAATCAGGCTAAAACGAGACGAATCCCGAGGCCAGGGGGGTCTACTCCGAAGATAAACCCGAAGTATCGGCCGTTTCCTGACTACGGCTGAATATGGCTGACTACGCCGAAAGAAAAAAAAACGACGGTCAAAGAAATAAATCAAAGTCAAAAACGTGACTTGAAGTCGGGTAAGGATTCAAAGTCAAATAAGGAAACTTTGGAAGTCATGACACAGCCTAACATTCGGCCGATACTTCGGAGTAGGCCCTCAGGACCACTACAACATCAATTTACTTTCCTAGAAAAAACATCCTGTTAACCGAACTACTTCACAGCAAACTCTTTCCAAGCGGTTGATGTCAAAAACTTGTGTATTTTCAACTCGTTGTGCAAACTCCCTGATCAATTCTGACTCAGCTAATGGAGTCGCTTTGTTTAAAATTAGAAGTTCTCCTCTAGTTTGTGTTTTGTCTATGGACAATTATTTAATTGAATAATTTATTGAGGTATAAAAGCTTCGAGTTTGATTACTGAAATGCTTAGTTCATCAGATTTAAAGGTTTTTGTGTGCTTTTGTGGAAAGTTTTGGGGTTATTGATATTTGATGTTGATGTTATTGCCATTTCTGTTTCAAACTATATCATCCATTCTCGTGTCAACATCTAAACTAATAAATTAATAATCCTAACTAATATTTTAAATGCGAAAGTGAGTTTGTTTGTGCGTTTGTTACGCTTTCACGATAAAATGGCGAACGGATTTAGATGAAATTTGGCACATAGACCATAACCTGGAGAAGGATATAAGCTACTTTTCATCTTTGATCGCAGACGATGACGCGGGCAACAGCTAGTAATAATAATCCTAACTAATATTATAAATGCGAAAGTAAGTTTGTTTAGGGGCGCAGCTAGTAAGTTATACGATAATAGCTCAAACCATGATAAAATAATAATACAGCCAGCAAAATTGATAGTACACTGCCCAGAGTGTTCCTGTAGTACCTACCGTAGTATAGTATTAAAACTCACACAGCGACGCGTGCTTTATTTTTTTATTTATTTATTTTATTATTTATGTACACACAGTAAAATACAGAGAGATACGACATAATTATAATACTAGTACAAAGGTACTGCTTATTTCTTAAGAAATTTCTTCCAGCAGACCTGCGAAAGGAGAAATGAAAAAGAAATGTAGACAATAGTGTGTGAGAACAAGAAGAGAAAAATATGAATATGCGAAGTCTTAAACTAAAATGATAAATATACTATACTTATGGTCACCAAGTGTACAAACACGGTGTGAATGTGTGCGTGTGGATGAGTAGCGTCAGAACTTAACAAACACACGTCCGACTTCGCCATTGTCTCGGACGGCACCGAGAGCTTCTGCGCTTATGCACACATTCACAGCGTGTTTGTACACTTGGTAACCATAAGTAAAGTAAAGCAAGCGTAGCGGTGTGAGTAAAAATACTATACTACGGTAGTTAGAGATAAACTACCATAACATGGCTCGCCCCTCCAAATTACTGTTTCAATGCGTGTAGTCACATCCTTACGAAAGAGTTTGTTGTAAATCTCGTAATATCTCACTTATTATCAGATTTGTTGGTCAACTAATCATAACTAACCGATCGCGCAATACAATGCACGTGTCGTTTTCTTAGAGTACGTCAGTGCAGCGCCATACTAATAATAATGAGCGGTTCCAAATTACTGGAAATAGAATTGTTTTTAGAAAATACCAAGTTTGATGTCATTTGTTTAACAGAACATTGGTTAAAAGATCATCAAGTGATGTCAATTAATTATGAAAATTATTGTGTAGTTAGCCATTTTAGCCGAAAACGTATGATACATGGCGGATCATTAATATTAATTAAAAATTCTATCAAATCGAAAGAACGGAAAGACATCATCGGACTGTCGGTTGAACACACCATTGAATTGTCCTGTGTTGAGCTTGATAAGCATGTTATAGTATGCGTATACAGACCTCCAAGTTACCAGAATCTATCTTTGTTTGATTCTGTACTGGAAGATGTGTTAAAAAAACTTAGTACTAATAGTAAGTCAATAAATAATCATATGTGGTGATTTTAATATTAACTTATTTGAAAATAACTCGAACACTGTCAGATTATTAAGTCTTTTTAGGTCATTTGATTTGTCAAATGTTTTTATTGAACCAACCCGAGTGACAGCTTCTTCTGCCA
The DNA here is from genome assembly GCA_963921375.1 of Tiliacea citrago. Classification (NCBI taxonomy): domain Eukaryota; kingdom Metazoa; phylum Arthropoda; class Insecta; order Lepidoptera; family Noctuidae; genus Tiliacea; species Tiliacea citrago. Next base: position 19,287,999 of record OY992797.1, on the reverse strand, counting down.
CTTGTATAGATAATATTTTTTGTAATTGTGATTACTTACACAAACAAATTGTAAATAAGTTGCCATCCGATCATAGTGGTCAAACAATAACATTTTGCTCCTATATGCCTGTACAAAAAACTCAAATAAGGTTTAGGCCAATTACAAGTAAAAATTTAGAGAAATTAAATAATTCTTTGGCCAGTGCATTATGTGTTCAGAGATTTAATAATATTTGTGACCCAAATGAGTTCTACGCCGAGTTCTTTTCACTATTAAACACACAATTTAATGACACTTTTCCACTAAAGACTAAAAGTATTTACACAAAGTTCGTATTTAGTGATTGGGCGACTCCAGGTATTCGTAAAAGCAGGGAAAATCTTTTTGAACTTTATGGCCTAAAGCAACATAAGAATAATGCAAGCTTTCATCAATATGTTGCAAAATATTCTAAAACTTTTAAAAGTGTGTGCAAAATAGCTAAAGCTCTTTATATTAGCAATAAAATAAAATCAGCTGATGATAAAATAAAAACTACCTGGCAAATAATAAATAATGAAACAGGTAGGAAAAAACAGCGTAATACTGAATTAAATTTAGAAACTGCACATGGGCCCATCACTTCAGAGGTAGAAATAGCTCAGGAATTTGAAAACTTTTTTGCTAATATTTCCCTTAAAACTACTGAAACTTTAAATTCCTCACCCGCGCTCTCGGCTGCCTTACTTAGAAAGAATGTAAAAGTATGCCCTTTGGAATTTAGGTTCCAACATACAAACCCCCAGGCTGTTATAAAAACTTTTAAAGATCTTAAAATTAAATTAACAGAAGATCTCTGGGGCATGTCTGTAAAAGTCTGTAGATCTATAATCGAAACCATTGCGCCCTATTTAGCTTTTATATTTAACACCAGTGTGGATCAAGGAGTCTTTCCGGATCTCATGAAACACAGTAAAGTAGTTCCTTTGTTCAAATCCGGAGATAGTAAAGAACCCAATAATTATAGGCCTGTGTCAATTCTGCCAGTTCTCAGTAAGGTGTTTGAAAAGTTGATGCTCAATCAAATGTTACGTCACTTTAATAAAAAATCCATCTTTCATGAACAGCAGTACGGTTTCACTAAAGGGCGTTGTACCACTGACGCCGGTGTTACCCTAATAAAGAACATTTTTAACGCCTGGGAGGAAGCACAAGATGCCATTGGAATCTTTTGCGACCTCTCTAAAGCGTTCGATTGCGTGAACCATGAGACACTTTTGCTGAAACTAGAGCACTATGGGATTAGGAATGCAGCTCTTGATTTACTAAGATCATACCTAAAAGATAGAAAGGTTAAAGTTCAAATAAACGGCGTTAACTCATTAGGGTCTGAAATGGCAATGGGCGTTCCTCAAGGTTCGATATTGGGTCCATTCCTCTTTTTAGTTTACATTAATGATTTACCCCAATTACTTCAAAATCAACCGAAGATGGTGTTATTTGCTGATGACACATCATTGATCTTTAAAATAGATCGACGATCACAAAATCTTGACGAAGTGAATAACTCTATTCTTCAGGTCCAAGATTGGTTTACGGTAAATAATTTGGTATTAAATGAAAAAAAAACCAAATGTATTAGATTTAAATTACCTAATGTTAGAAGTAGCGAATGTGATATCATATTGAACGGAGAAAAACTGGAATTTATTAATCAAACGGTTTTCCTAGGAATCACTATAGACGAGAAACTGCAATGGGGACCACATATAACCTCTCTGGCGGGGCGGTTAAGCTCGGCCGCTTATGCTGTTAGAAAGATAAGACAGCTAACAGATATAGAAACCGCGCGTTTGGTTTATTTTAGTTACTTCCACAGCATTATGTCGTATGGCATTTTACTGTGGGGTCGGGCTGCTGACATTGAGTCCATCTTTATTTTGCAAAAGAGAGCTGTCAGAGCAATTTATAATCTCCGTCGCCGCGAATCTCTTAGGGAACTATTTAAAAGGATTAATATTATGACGGTACCTTGCCAATTCATTTATGAAAATATTATGTATGTAAGGAAAAATCTACATATTTTTAACAAGATAAGCGATAGACATAATTTTAATACTAGAAATAAAGATAAAATAGATCAACCATTTTTCAGATTATCTAAAGTACATACATCTTTTATGGGGTACTGTGTTAAATGTTACAACAAAATACCTTGTGATATATTGAAATTAAATGAGAGAAAATTTAAAACACATATTAAAAGTACACTTTGTAAACAAGCATATTACAAGTTAGAGGATTATATCCAGGACAGGAATGCTTGGAAACATGCTGGTCCAGCTCCATAGGACAATCTAGAGTCTAGACAAAATCAAACTGGTTGCTATTTTTATGGTAAAATCTGTTATTTTTATGATATTCATTTTACATTCTGTGATAACCTATACTCACACACTGACTTATTTTTTTAGAAAAACATACTTGTATGATGTTTGTAAATATGTGAACACCACGTATCTATCTAATAATTAAGTTATTTTTCATTGCTTAGTTTTTAATTCGTTTTACCTATTATGGTATAGTAATTTTATTCTAGGTGCATCGTCTTCACATATAATCATATAATTAATGTAATCAAACAAAATATTGTAAAACATTTTTAAAAGAGTACCGGTGGAGTTTCTTGCCCATTCTTCTCCATACGAAACTACCTTTTGGAAGGGGCAACTAGAATCAATTCTATTTTTTTTGTAAATTTTGACGTTCAAAAGTGCCTCTTATGTGCCTATTTGAAATAAATGGTTTGACTTTGACTTTGACTTTGACGGTTAATGACGCCACAAGTCGAGCAAGAAATTCGTGATTTGTTTTTGTTTGACGGCCGTCTCATTACGCACATATTCGTACAAATACTTTCAAACGTTTTGAATTTTGGAGGGGCGGGCCGTATTATCGTAGTTAATCTCTACTACAGGAACACCCTGGGCAACCAACCTTTTTTGCAACAATTAAATTTGTTTTTTGTTTTTAATTAAAAACATGGTAAACACAAATTATGAGTAAAAATTTGTAGGCCAGCTAGAAAAAATAACTAATAGGTTTTAATTGGCAGAGGTAGCACTGCACCCTAGTTTTGTGATGAGAAGGTGGTCCCAGGTGCTCCAACGCAATTCACTGCATTTTAAGGTGCTATTCTGTTCATAACGCCAAAGATCCTCATCAGATCTTCGCCAAATTTTTATGAGACTAATTTAAAGTTATTACTTTTCAAATAAAAAAAGAACCATCGAAATCGGATTTCATAAGGCGGAGATATCCAGTAGCCCCTCTTGTTGCCCCTTTTTGGAGCTAGTTCCCCTCGAATCAAAAATCCCCGACGACAAAATAATTCTATAAAGTCGTCAAACCTGTATACCAAGTTTCGTCTAGATCGGTTGTAAAATACGACCTGTAGAGGAGTAGCAACAAACTGACAGAGTAGGGATGCAAGAAGTGACAAAAAGTATCGATATATATCGTATCGATATTTAAAAACAAATTTTTTATCGATTTCGATATATCGAAAAAAAAATCGATATATCGCTGAAATTTTCTAAAAAGTATATAAACTTTATGACATTGTATTGTATATGTTTTTTATTCATAGAAATTCCAAACTAGAAACATAATTTCTGATGTAAAATCTTAAACTAATAAAACATTGATAAAAATAAGTTGAAATTTTTACGGCTCTATCCATATAGCGGTTTTAGTCATTGGGGACAACGGTGTTGCTATTGGAAATATGTCGTTTTCGATACTTGATATTTTCGATATTTAATATCGATATATCGAAATAATAGATATTGCCGAAAAATATCGATACATCGATATATCGATATTTTTTCTACAAGCCTATGACAGAGGAAAACTAATTTGGCGACTTGAAGCAGAGACGCTTCGCTTGCTCGGTCAATAACGTAAAACGCTCCAAAAACTAAACCAAGTCCTATTCTAGTTCTAGTTCATAGTCTAAAACTGCCCTTTTTCAGCTCTCAAACGATATTAGAAAGATACATACACAGTATTTGCATTCGTTTGGTCCGCAGCGCCGTCAACGTTGTACAACAGTCGTTGTTTGAGCTACAAATTAAATGCAAATTGCTAATCCACTGTTACGACTAAGCATGTTGATCTCGTTTAATTAGTTCATTTAGACAAAAGAAAGGAATCATCCTTGGGGATTTGGTATACAGTTTATTTATTATGGAATTAAAGAAATCGACCGAGATTAATGTCCTTTGGTTTTCTATTGTTACGTTACAAAAGTAGGTACTTGATTTCCCGAATGAGAAGACTAAGAAAGCAATTTGACATCGTACAAAGAATTACAGACCAAAAATTGAGGCATAATTATCCCATACATAACTATTGTGTTCTCAATCATTACAAATATCTACTATCTACTACACCTATTCAAACCTTACCTTATCAAAGTAACTAACTTAACAGCAGAACACGTTAAATTATTAACTTTGTGTAGTGTTTGGATCACCAAGAAACAGCCACTGCCTAGTTTGGACCCGCTAACAAATAAGACGTTCTTGTTATTAATTAAAAACCAACCGTACGTTGATATTTAATACAGATATTAATTTGGATTTTTTTCTAAACGTGTTTTGGTAACAACCAAGCTCTGAGAAATATGTTCAAGAATAACATTTTTTTTTTCGCTGCCAAACCATATAGACAAACTATATAGAGTTGGCATTTTTTTTTAAGACAACGACTTAGAATATTTGCCTCTTGTCAGAGCCTTAATTAATGTACCTATTTCTTTCTTTGCAGCCGACAAAGCCCCTCCCGGCTTCCCGAACATCGCGCCACCACCGACCACGATGGTTGTCGAAGTGGGCCACACTGCCACTCTCCCGTGCCAGGCTACCGGTAACCCCTCACCGAAGGTACGGTGGCTCTGGAACTCGCTGCCGCTGGACGTCGCCTCCAACCCAAGATATGCGCTGTTAAATGATAAGATGCATGGTAAGTAATACATACAGTATTACAATATTAGTTTTAGTGTATGCGAAACCTGAATATAGTTTGCTCAGAATAAGGAACTTATCGATTTTAATAATTTTTACACCATGTTATATTTTGTCCCAAAAATATCTAAGTGTGATGGAAAATGTTATCACCATTTAATTACTTACAATACAATCGCCGTACGGTAGGTACCTACTGCCAAATTATTATCAATGAGCGCAAGACGACCCTGGAGGCGCGGGGGCGCCGTTAGCATGTTTTTGTACGGACAACCCAGTAACATAACAACCCTATAACTTTGTGATTTTTCATGATACAGTTTTTTTTACTATGCTTTATACAGTTCTTTACATAAAAATACTAGACACGTGTTTCGGGTTTCGCATATACTAAAACAAATATTGTATAATATATCTTTATATATATTGTTTGAACGGATGAGGTATTATTTCTTCTCTTCCAAATTAATTCAAGTCTTTATGTTGTTTTTGGTGTCCGTTATTTAACCAACCTCATGAAAGATCATAAACCGGGCAATGTTACCTCTTTGAAATCTCGTATATCACTACATATTATTATTAAACGCACTACACACATATTTACACACTACTACATATAGACTGTATACCTAAGTGTATAATTTTGACGGCACGGTTGGCGCAGTGGTTAAGCGATTGACTGCTGCGCTGCGTGTCGCGGGTTCGATTCCCGCACGGAACAAATATTTGTATGACCTACAAGTAGTTGTTCCGGGTCTGGCTGTTTGTGTATGTGAGTTTAAATGTTTGTAAACGCACCCACGATACAGGAAAAATTCCTAGTGTGGGGCAACGTTTTTTTTAAAAAAAAAAAAAAAAAAAAAAATGGCTGATTTCCACGCGGCATGCGTCACCCCGTCAGCAATCGGTACGTGCGCCTAAAGACGTTTCACATCTAAAAAAAATCTAGGCATATTATGCTCTGCTACCCGTGCGCAGCCCGGAATCGTTGCTAGTAATCCATATTAGTGCCAGTACCGTTGCGTCACACCACGATGCATTAACTTTGAAGTTAGAACTAAATCAGGAAAAGCTATAGAATTCAGAGTCATGACTTTTTGGTCCATCAGGTTAAGCTACGCTTGCCGGGGTGGGCCCGTGGATGGGTGATCTTAACATACCGAGAATCCTCTGTGCCTCGGAAAGCACGTTAACCTGTTGGTCTCAGCTATCATTCGTGGATCTTTAACAGTCGTTAAGGGTCGTCAGAAAGTCTGACAACCGACCAGTCTTGCCAAGGGGTATCGTATTACCCAGTTACTGGATTGTGGAGGCAAAGTCAAAGTCAAAGTCAAACCATTTATTTCAAATAGGCACATAAGAGGCACTTTTGAACGTCAAAATTTACAAAAAAAAATATAGAATTGATTCTAGTTGCCCCTTCCAAAAGGTAGTTTCGTATGGAGAAGAATGGGCAAGAAACTCCACCGGTACTCTTTTAAAAATGTTTTACAATATTTTGTTTGATTACATTAATTATATGATTATATGTGAAGACGATGCACCTAGAATAAAATTACTATACCATAATAAGTAAAACGAATTAAAAACTAAGCAATGAAAAATAACTTAATTATTAGATAGATACGTGGTGTTCACATATTTACAAACATCATACAAGTATGTTTTTCTAAAAAAATAAAAAAATAAGTCAGTGTGTGCGTATAGGTTATTTTTATTTTATAGGTTTAGGCTGACCTCCACAATCCAGTAACTGGGTAATCGGCAGTCGCTCCATGTAAAATACTAGTGTTCAGCTGCATCCGGTTAAACTGGAAGCTGACCCAATCATAGTTGGGGAAAGGCTAGGCAGATTGATTGATTATCAGGACTTTAAAACTTTAGACATAAGCGGTAACTGAGAAGTACCTAATCGATTATTCAATCCGTTATAGAAACACAGTTAAGCGCACTTTGAAAAATACCCCGTGCTCTAGCCTGGAATTGGAAGAAACTCTCTAAGAAGAACATAATGTGCACACAAGTTTAGAAAGCTATTCCTGAGGGTTTACAAACTCGATTCACCCAATAGTTTCCAGCTGTATACAGTACACAAGTTGACTTGTAGGACCAGAAAGCAATCAGTTTGCTGTTGATTGGGGTTCAATCAAGAAAAATATTGCTTATGCGGGCAAGAAAATTCAAAAGCAATAATAGTTTTAACATAAGGCGAAATACCGATCAAAAAATTGTTTCAAAATCGATTGCTCTTCTTTAAAAGCGGCCAACCCGACATACTTTTCATACAAACGCTCGTACGTGATTATGGCGTTGTAACACATCTTTCTTTGAAATGTTTGAACCAATAGGTATCTTGTGCACTATATCTAGGTTTCTATGCAAGCAAAAAAATTTTTTTTTAAAAACAATGTAGTATAAGCCTGCAAAAATCTGCTTTTTTGAACAAATTTTACCTGCCATCCATAATGTACTCATAAATTGTAAATGTTAGGAAAACATTACGATAGAAACCTTGCAAATGTAATGGAGATTCTAAATGACCAACATTTATTTCACAAACTGGTAAGGTTTACTCAAAAACACGTATTTCCTGGAACAAGTTTTATGAAATTTGCGCACATTATTTTTCGTTCAATGTTATCGCGTTCTCACTCGTTTATTAATAGTTTTCACTTGCGCTGGATGAAACAACAAACTTTTCGACCATGTTCGCGTTGACGATAGACTGACCGGGAAGGCCCCTCTTAAAGTAGTAAAATAGCAGATATAATATTAAACAAAAACAACACATACCAACGCTAGGCTTAGAGCACACTAGCGTAATGCATTTATCGTCAAAGAATCTGCATTATACCATCATGCACTCTCTCAACACAATGAAAGTAGACAATTTGCATGTCCAATCGCCCTGTATCTCAGAACTGCTTCCTATTCTCTCGATCGTCTGCACCGCTCTTAACGTCCTTTGATACAGAACTCAGTTGCTTTTCATTTTCAATAATGTGTTGTGTTAACGTTTCTGACGATTCACCCAAGACTATTGAGGAAATAAAAATGTTGGATTCTGAAATGGATGTGTATAAAAGTCTGTTTAGATCTTTCGATGGAGTTGAGACTGAGTTTGTATGAATGGGATGGTAGTTTAGTGGTTTTGGAATTTGCAGCAGGCTACTATGATGAGCATAATCAACCTGTAATGTTCTCCTCTCACAGGCCTTCTCTCTGTGAGAGGGGGCAGTGGGCCGTAATCCACCACGCGGGCCCAGTGCGGGTGCGGGTAGATGTCACATGTCTTCGAATACTTTTTTGTACGGTCAGTGCTCTATATTATCTGACCCCTCTTACAAAGGGGAAGAGGGGTCGGGTTATGTAGTGTACTGACTGCCCGGATCCCGGTTTCCTCACGATGTTTTCCGTCACCATTTTGAGAGCAGTGGTGATGAAATAATTTACACAAAGTAAAGCGCCTGTCAGATGCTTTCCGAACTACCTACTAATTATATATACTAATTATTAATACGAGTATGATGATATTCTTGCTTATTCTACGATTTGTAAAAAAACACTTCACGCTTTAAACCAAAATGGCTTCCACGGTAACACAAATTGGTAATTTTGAGTGCTTATATTTGAAACCTAGCTTTTGCCCGATGAAAACTATCCCATGGGAACGTACTGGCGGGATTAAAAGTACCCTATGTGTTAATCCAGGTTATAAACTATCTGTGTGCCAAACATTCAAATCCGTTCAGTCGTTTTTGCGCCAATCCAGACAAACAGTCAAACGGACACAAGTTCTAAAAACTATATTTTCGGCATCAGACTCATTCCCACATCTCGTTACAATTACTTCTTTTTTTTTCAAAATCAAAATATTTTATTTCACATAAACCTACATGAGCACTTATGAAACGTCAGAAGCTAGGTGCACGGTTCCAATTGGTCGTTTCCTATGGAGAAGAGCCGGGAAGAAACTCCACGGTTACTCTTTTAAAAATAATGGGCTTTACAATGTTTTAAGTTACAGTGTAATAGGTATGGGGACAGTGTAGGCCCGTTAACAAGTACTTAACAAAATAGAAAATTGTTTACAAAGCTACAGTCTATTAAGCCTACAACGTTCTCACATTCACAAATTAAAAAGAAAACCAGTTAAGAGCGAGTCGAACCCACGCACCGAGGATTCCGTACGTATATATGATGTTGATGATTTCTGAAAAACTGTGCTATTTAGAGACATCGTTTTATTTTTCCTGTAATCTTTACATAAACTTCTATCACATAGAATAATTTCAGATTTTTATCTATGCAAACTTCGGAGATAAGGGGGGGATCGGTACTTTTTTTATATTTTTCATCAAAAGTCGGAAACTATGCTGCCTAGTAGCCCCACTTCAAAATTCAGTCCCATTTGCTATTTTTTTTTAATTTCTTGTTTGGCAAACCTAATTGGTCATCTAAAACTATTCTAAATTTCAAGATGATAGCATTAGTAGTTCTTGGGATATCCAGGTGAGACAGACAGACAGACTTAGTCTCACCATAAGGGTTCCTTTTTACCATTTTGGTACGGAACCCTAAAAATAAATAATTTTTAATGTTCAATGTACAGGTTTGACTCCGTTACTATATTATTATATGTATAGATGTTGTTTTGAAATATAGTTTTATTTACTACACATACACTCTAAATTACCAATATGTCTTAAACTAAAATGTCATCAGGTTAGTGACAAACTGACATGATAGGCAAATTGAGAAAATGCAAGGCACTCCTTTTAGCATTTTAATAAAACTCAAAAAAATACAGGCAAGATTACAAGTTCAAAAATATGTATTTCTAATATTTGAACATAAATGCAAAAAATATTATGAGAAATATATTTCGAAATTTACATATAGTATCTACATATAGACGGCAATTTACAAAATAAATAATGGAAATACCTCGAAAAAGTTGAAACGAAACGGAAACTAGTTGGAAAAAAATACAGGCAAGATTACAAGTTCAAAAATATGTATTTCTAATATTTGAACATAAATGCAAAAAATATTATGAGAAATATATTTCGAAATTTACATATAGTATCTACATATAGACGGCAATTTACAAAATAAATAATGGAAATACCTCGAAAAAGTTGAAACGAAACGGAAGTTGGATACAGAGGATTTTTGAATTTGACGAAACCACTTCATTATGTATATTTTAATAATTGTATGCCCTGTAAGCATTGATAGGTAAAAGATTTCAAAAAAGTATTTATATTCTTACTATGTACCAAAACATCCCTTATAAAAAATATATTACCATGTTAGGCTATATTGAAATACAATATAAATTTGAAATAAAGCCGCGGACACACGGTACTATAAATAATTGCGACCGCTCTTGACATAAAATTGTTTTAGCTCCTGCATCACTTAGTGTCACCTATAATTAAGTTTAATTAAGAAAAGATGGGCGCGATTAAAACACGCCGTAGAGACGAATTTAATTTGCAAATCTTAATGAAAGTTCGTCGTATGCTCGAGGTTGGGAGCCACAATATGATAAGGAGCATCCCGACGAAATGTTAATTATATCAAGTTTTAAGTACCGTGAAAAACGCCTTGATGTGGATACAGACGGGAGTTTGGATGGAAATTATTTTTGTTTATTTTAATCATAATAGTGAAAATGCTCTAAAGCCAAATCTCTATAAAGATTTGGATTTCGTGCAAGCTTTAAAGCATACTCAAGGGAACCAAATTATGCTTCGTATCGACGACGATGCATCCTATCATTATTGCGAATTTGCTTGCCAAATATTGCCAGCCATAGTGTACTTAGGTGCAACTCTGCCTTACCCTTTGGGGAACACAGGCGTGATGATATGTGTAAAGCATGCTTACAAATACTGGAGTGAAACGTAACTAGGGAAATTTCATATCGGATAATATTTTATTGAAATACATTCTGCGCTCGTGTATCAGCATTTCCATTACTGTGTTAGTACAAGCATTTATCTGCATAGCGACAACAAGGGAGGATTAACTTTTCCCGTACTGTTTAACACCCTTAATTAACAAGTATCTAAATACACTTCAACAACTATAAAGTAAATCCGCATGAAGAATTCAGCAACAATTAAATCGTCCATCTGTATTCTGAAATGTTAATAATTTCAATTTTAATGCCACTATGCACTCCACAAGAGGTGAGAAAGTAATTTAAATTCAGTTAGAGCAAGCCCCGGGCAACTCACTGTGGGCTCTTTTAATCTCATTAATTTTAATTTATTCGAGTAGATTATTTCTCCTCGGTCGAATATTACGTAGCTCTCGGTAATGGACGTAAATATTGATAGCCGTAAAAAGATATCAGGCCTGCAGCTCGATTTTTCAGCGCTCGCTGCGGTCCCCTTTGTGGATAAATCCGGCGGTATCCTTTAGTTTTGAGCTAAACGAAAACTAACATTTTACGCTGTCTAGTTGAATTTATTTAAATCACATGTTAAGGGGCCATGCACGAAATCGGCTGATTTTGATCAATTTTGTTCATTGTTGATGGAAAAAGAATTTAAACAAAATTATTTGTAATTTGAAATGTCGATTTCTTTGTTTTGCATGTGGCGGAAAGGGATTTTTCAAATAGATTAAGTATTCATGGAAAATCACTAATATTCGCAACAAGTTTTCCGAAAAATGACGCGAGACTGACGTTTGATCATCGTTTTACAAGACACTACTTATGATTTTGAAAATAGAAAAATATAGTCAGCATTACTATCACACTAATATTATAAAGGCGAAAGTTTGTTACTTCTTCACACTCTAACGGCTGGACCAATTTTGATAAAATTTTGTATGGAGGTAGCTGACACCCTGGATAAGGACATACTTTTTATCCCGATATTCCCACGGGATCGAGACTTAAGCGGGTGAAACCGTGAGGCGCAGCTAGTATGGTCTATTTGCATGTGGGGGAAGCACTTTTTTCAACTTCGATACAAAATATATCAGAAAAATAACGTTGAGCAAACATGTATTTTTTTTTAAACTCAGTCATCAATGTGTGTTTCCTATTATTTAGCAAACCATATCAAGAAATTTAAAAATCACACACTGGGCTTCAGTTATTCATGAGATAAAATCAAAATGTTATTTTATGATTATACAATATCTTCATTGAGTAAATCAAAGGCGCAATATACTATATTTTCGAGAGCACAAAAGTGATGAAACTATTAACAGGTGCTGTGACTGACACTAATGGTTTTGCACCACAAAAACTGTACTCCTATAGTTATACAGACTTATTGTTTCAATTATTTCAAGCTTTCTTACAATTAGATAAGAAATTGACGAAAAAGGGTTTAAAAAAAATCAAAATCAAATGTCATTTATTCAAACTAGGCTGAGAATCAGCACTTTTTTTCGTGCAGGGAGCCTTAAAGGTGAAGGTGGTATTTCATAAGCCTTAATAACCGGGAATAAACGGAAACAGACAAAAAGAAATTGGTCTACATTCTCATCTGGACTGGACATAAAAATGTATGAATCTTGCATGACATCCTTTCATGTTAATTTAAAGTCCTATTTTTGTTTAGAGCATCTTGAAAGTTCCTTGAAGTCCCACGTAGTTCAGATTAATATAGCCAATAAATGCAAATAATACCTATGTTACTATACCACCCAAGTCTTGCAGATCCGAGATCCGAAGATCCGATCCAATGAGTGCCTAGCGGGTTAGTGTCGCCGTCGTAAGATAACTTAGTAACTTTATTATACACAGGTGCCCGCCATATCTTATTACATGTTAGGATGTAGGATGTAGGTACTCGCTCACTGCAGGCACTTGATCGATTCACAGTTTAGTGGGATTACTAATGGAAGGAGATATGAGATAGGATATCGTGATTGACAGCAAACGAAATCACGTTAGTGTTTTATTAAGAACTTCTATGTCACACACGGATGTTAGTAGTTTTTTTAACTAAAGAAATATACCTAATTGTAATCATCATTCATCATTCTCCTGCTTTTATCTTCCATACTTCTCTATTACTCGTAGTTGTCATCTCAGTAGTCACCCCCTTTTTAGCCATATCGTCTTTCACACAGGGGGTCTACTCCGAAGCGATAATCCGAAGTATCGGCCGTTTTATAACTTCCAAAGTTTCCTTTTTTGACTTTGAGTCCTTACCCGACTTCAAGTCATCTTTTTGACTTTGGCTTATCTCTTTGAATGTAGTTTTTAGGGTTCCGTACCCAAAGTGTAAAACGGGAACCCTATTACTAAGGCTGTCTGTCTGTCTGTCTGTCTGTCTGTCCGTCTGTCACCAGGCTGTATCTCATGATCCGTGATAGCTAGACAGTTGAAATTTTCACAGATGATGTATTTCTGTTGCTGCTATAGCAACAAATACTAAAAACTAGAATAACATAAATATTTAGGGGGGCTCCCATACAACAAACGTGATTTTTTTGCTCGTTTTTGCTCGATATTGATAACGGTAACAGGTAGACACTTGAAATATTCACAGAATATTTAGTTATATATTCACTTTAAAAATCAATAATTAAATTAAAATAAAAAAATAAATTAAGGGGGGCTCCCATACAACAAACTTGATTTTTTTGCCGTTTTTATAGATAATGGTACGGAACCCTTCGTGTGCGAGTCCGACTCGCACCTGGCCGGTTTTTTTTTTTCGCCGTTTTCATCCATCGTTAGCCGTAGTCAAGAAACGACCGAACAATCGGCCGATAATTTGGATTTATGTCCGGAGTAGACCCCCAGGTTCTTACGAGTATGGAAAGAAATATTTTAAAAATTTCAGAAAAAATTAGTGCATTTTCTATGGGATGGGTGCATTTTGTATGAATTAATGAAATTTGGAATGCGATCAACTTTGAAATCGTGAAAAAAAAATCTTATGTTCCATACTTTTTATACGAATTGTTCTAAACTGTATAGAACAGCTGTTTTTGTGGCGATGTCTAAGTTGGTCCTATAGTAAAAGTTATTAAGTTCGATGGTTTAAACACTCCTTAAAGTTTTTTGGGTTAATTTTGAAACACCTTATACGTAGGTACAATATAAAAATGGGTGTTGGTATTTATGAGATTGATAAATACAACACAGTTTGACCGATGAAAGTTGGCACATATAAATATGATTTTTTACATGAAATATGTTTTATAGGTTTTTTTTTCAAAGCTAGTGTCTTATTATAAGCACTACAGTGAATACTTTACTCCACATCCAGACTAAGTAAGTGTGGTTTGGTAATGTCCAGTAACAATACCAAAATTATCCAGGATCGTAACTTGACAACGGTCAAACCGACTTCCAAAACCAAACTCAAACATACCGATCCAATATTTATCGAAGTATCGAACAATCAGAATACTCAAGCACTCCATCCAGAGAATCACACCCATATCAATTCCAATTCCGCATTATTAATCAGTGCGGAAACTTGATGCGGAATTAAGGATCCCGCATACAGGCGTGACGTGGAGTTTCTTGCCGGCTTTTCTCCATAGGAAACGACCAATTAGAACCGTGCACCTAGCTTCTGACGTTTCATAAGTGCCCATCTTAGAATGTGTATAATCTAAGGTGACCATGTAGGCTTATGTGAAATAAAATATTTTCATTTGAAACGCAACTATAGTAGAGCGGTTTCCATGAAAACTACATGGAAATTGTTCTACCAGAATCGCGTTGCACTGTCGCTTCTGGTCTGCCTGCGGGAGCCTTTATAGAGGAGTGCGGAATGCGGAGGGCATAGTGTGAGCGTTACATTGCTCCGTCCGGTCCTAAGCTCGGCCTGTAGTATCGAATGTTTCAGAACGGGGCAAAGGCTTCGGACGATCGGGGCTTAAAGGAGAAATTTAGCTGGAATTCTCTGGTTTTTGTTAGACTTGTCTTTTTTATTTGTGTGTGTATAGTTTGGACGTAGTTTTAGACGATATACATTTTTATTTATTAGAAAGAAAGAAAGAAAGAAAAAAATATTTATTTGGGACACGCACAAGAAATACAAAATAGCATAACTAACAATATACACAAAACAAAAACAATCAAGGCTTGTGCGATGCCAAAAAGGCTCCTATCTCAGCATAATGCTGCGATATTTAAAAAATAAAAAGCTAGTATATTAATTCATTCAATTATTTCATGTCAATTAATTCCTAATATATTAGGTGTTGATTGTCAATAATTCAAATTTCATCGCATATGAAGTCTGCCTTTATTGTTTCGTACTGCTGAATTAAGCATTATTTTAGATCAGACACACATAACATCACGCCTGTAAACCCCGAAGGGTTAGGCAGAGGTATACCTATAGTAGGTTCACCCACGTTTCGCCAGTTATGTTGAAGTCCCATGTAATAGGGTGCGAGCCTATTCCCATCATCCGGGCACAAATCCAGACTCCGGGCTGCTACTGAGAAATTCCTGGTGAAAAAACCCAATAACACTGCCCGACCTGGGAATCGAACCCAGGACCCTCATGCTCAGCAGTAGCGCTCTTCGATTGCGCGTTCTTTTAGATCGTTGTCATAAATATCTGATTAAATACAAACTTAACAGATTAAGTTTGTATTTAATCAGATATTGTTGCATTTAATCAGATATTGTTGCATGATAATTAGGCACAAGTTATGCAGTTACACCTACTGGTAAATTCTGCAAATAGCCTCATTTTTGTTTAGTGATTCATGTGAAAAATACAGGTTGTCGTGTCAACAGTCTGTAAAAAAATACAGCAACAGCAACAATATACGAGGTCAGTAGCCTATCGCTAAAAAATAACACCCCGATATATTACCTGAATGGTTCTTTACAAGCTAAACTACAATGTCGGGCAGTCAACAAAGAAAATGCCTAACTATTTGGCAACGTTATTCATGATGCACAAACGGACATACCAAGTGCACATCAGAATCCTAACTTCCTAACTTTTATATTACAAATGCGAAAGTGAGTTTGATTGTTTGTTTGTTAACCTTTCACGCTAAAACGGCTGAACGGATTTAGATGAAATTTGGCACATCGGTAAACCATGACCTGGAGAAGGATATAGGACACTTTTTATCCCGATAATTCCCACGGGATCGAAACTTATACGGGTTATACCGGGGGATGCAGCTAATTTTTGGTACACTCTGTCAGATTTTGATGTGTACTAAAATAATAACATAACTGTTCTAATATTAATTCTACTAATACCTAATCACACACAACTATCTACCGCAAAACCAACCAAATATTAATCATTCACAAGTGCCAATGCTCAACGTTGTCGATAATCCAGTAACGCCATTGCGATCGACCTAAAACTAGATGTGAACATAATATAGACCTAATCTATTTATGTTGAGCCAAAATTACATTACGAAATTAGTGACATGAAATTATATAAAATTATAGGGCGACTTTTTCGTTGGTGACAGTCCCCGGATGAGTGACTGACGCACAGTGATCGGAAAATCGAGAGCCTCATATAAACTTAAATAAGGAATTTTAAAAAAAGCATGTCTGTGTGTCAATGTTCCTTTACGTAATATTAACGTATGGGAGAAAACACTTAAAGTACATTTTTTTAAACTGTTTTTTTTTAATATATTTTTTTTTTTTATATTGAACCGAAGGCCTGGTGCTCACACGAGGTATTTGTGTAAGACATGGCAATCAAGATGACATACAATTAATGCAGTTTGGGTGCCGCTTTGCGCGTAGCAAATTTTTGAAATTTCGATATAATGTGTTTTGCAAATCTCTCACGTGGTTGAAGTTGCCGATCTCCTTCTGTCTAAATATATATAGATAATCCTTCTGGCTAAAACCCCCACGGTGTTTCTCCTGCTACTATGGTGGCCCAGTGGTAAGAGCCGTGACTTACGACTTGTAGGTCTTAGGTTCGAACCTAGACAGGCGTTTTAGTTTGTGTAAATTATTTAATTACTACTGCTCTCAATACGGTGAAGGAAAACATCGTTTGGAAACCAGCATGTCCTAGAAGCAAAAATTCGAAGACATGTGACATCTACCAACCCGCGCAGGGCCCGCGTGGTGGATTACGTCACACTCCCTCTCACCGAGAGGAGGCCTGTGTCCCAACAATGGGAACATCAGCAGTGGGCTCATTATGTGCGAAACGCGCTCTAGGTTAATCACTTACTGGACAGGTTCACTTTAATCTGTGTGGTTCATTTTTCAAAAGATTATCTCAATCATCATATGATCTGACCAAGTAAATGTCTGGACTTTAAAAGAGGCTGTGACATCTGAGCTTGTGTCGGTCTTTCTTCTCAGAGTAAAAACCTACGTAGCCTTTTCCCAACTATGTTGGGGTCGGCTTCCAGTCTTACCGGATGCAACTGAATACCAGTATTTTACATGGAGCGACTGCCTATCTGACCTCCACAACCCAGTTACTGGGTAATACGTTACCCCTTGGTAAGACTGGTTGTCAGACTTTCGGGCTTCTGACGACCCGTAATGACTGTCAAACATACACGAATGACAGCCGGGACGAACGGCTTAACGTGCTTTCCGAGGTACGAAGAAGTCTTGGTATGTAAAGATGGTCACCCATCCACAGACCAACCGCGGCAAGCGTAGCTTAACCTGATGGATCGACCCGTGCGGCTGTTATTACTTATCCACGAGCTTCTAGCTCCTCTTTCTTCTCAGAGTAGTCGGTTTGAAAACACCGACCTGAGGTAGTTTTGAATTATTATTTCTTTTTGACGTGAAAAATTGTTTTATAAAATCCAATTTACAGAAATAACTCAAATAACAAAATCAGAATGGTTGTATTTTGACCCTTATCCGAAGTACTGAAAAATAACCAATGACTTGTAATAAACAGTTCTAAAAGGAAGCAAAAATATTATCCCTCCGATGAAAAACGTTGGTAATCAACTATAAGACTTACTCGTTTAGAATTCACGACTAATCGAGCCGAATACGATACCATCTAGAATATTGAAGCTATAAACCATATTTAAGCTAGCTAAGGCTTCGTCTATTTAAGCTTGCAAGGCATAGGTCGTGAGCACAATACGAAAATTCCTACTTCATTTATATTCATACTTAATATTACATAACACGTAACATCACGCCTTGTTTCCCCGAAGGGTTAGGCAGAGGTGTACCTATAGTACACCTACATTTCGCCAGTTATGTTTAAGTCCTATGTAATAGAGGGCGAGCCTATTGCCATCAACCGGGCACAAATCCAGACTCCGGGATGCTACTAAGAAACTCCAGATGGAAAAACCCAATAACACTTTGCCTGACCTGGGAATTGAACCCAGGACCTCATGCTCAGCAGTAGCGCGTGCGACAACTAGACCAGCGGGGCATGAGGGAGGGGGTGGGGGATACTTAATATTATACATTCGAAATTAACTCCTATCTGTCACTGTAACGGTTGAACGGATTTGGATGAAATTTGACACACGAATAAACCATGAGCTGGGTAGGACATAGAACACCTTTACCCCGGTAATACGTTTCCGCAGGATAACTTGTGACCTCCACGCGGGCGAAGCCGCGAGCAAAATATATTTCCAGTAGTTTGCGACGTAGCTTGTCGCGTGACAAAAGCCGGGCTTCCTTGTGGAAAGAGCTATTGTTTCTTATACTGTGGTGGCTTCACAACGCGTCGTCACCTAGGATAAAGCCTTAGACTGCCTTAGAGCGTTATCACACTGGAGCTTTGCGAGCGTGTTTTCATCCTGGGGGTCTACTCCGAAGCGATAATCTGAAGTATCGGCCGAGTGTTCGGCCGTTTCTTGACTTCCAAAGTTTCCGTATTTGACTTCCGAGTCGATTTATTTTAAACTCTCGTCTCTCTCTCTATCAATTACATTAAACGTCACTTGCACATAAAAGCGTAATAAAACGAAAAGGTATATTGGTTTTTGCAACAGTTAGATACTTTTAACTTTAGTGAAGTTTCAATTTATTTTATTCTATTCGGGAAACTTAATGCTAACTTATACAGTGTTCTTATACAATAATGATATTGAAAGTCATTTACAAATTCACTGATAAACACTAAAAATAAAAACGAGAAAAAAAGAAGGTCGGTACAAAATACGTATAACATAAATGAGGAAATAAATAGTACACGATCAGCTAATACAAACTAAAAATCGTTTAGACTCAAACAATTAGTTATTATTTAGTGGGGATTATTGTCAAAAATTACAAAATAATTACGAATTCGATTATACAGTCACTGCTATGTTAAGCACACACCGCGAATACATTACGCACACGCGGCTAGTGCATTGGCCGAACACACCATACAGTATGTTATCTAACGAAACGACGCGCACTTTACTTATGGTAACCAAGTGTACAAACACACTGTGAATACGTGCGAGAAGACGAGTAGCGTCAGCACGTAACACACTCACGCACACACACTTCCGACTTCACCCGTGTCAAACTCAAACTCAAAGCATTTATTTCAATTAAACCATTTACAGGCACTTTTGAATTGTCAAGAAGTCGGTCAGTTAGAAATATAGAAATATTTAGATTGTTGCCCATTCCAAAGAGTAATAGGTTCCTATGAAGAGAAGAGACGAACGGGCCAGAAACTCCACGGACCCTCATTTAAATTTAAATATTGATACAAAGTATTGGTTACATAAATTTCTATTGAAATTATACATGTGATAACCACATTTTAAGCGTCCGTGATAAAAACATTAAACAAAAAAAACAATTCAAAACTAAAATAATTAAAATAAGCCGTGGCAGCTAATAGATGACCAGTCCCAACTGACAGCGCCCGTTCACGAACATGATGCTTGGATCAGCACCGTGTCTCGGATGGTACCGGGAGCTCTTGCGCTTACACACACATTAATGGCATGTTTGTACACTTGGTAACCACAAGTAAAGCGCGAGTCTCTTCGTGAGATAAAAATACTTTATAAAGAAATCCACGTTCAATTCGCCAGTGTGTCAAAGGCCTTACAAACAAAATTCGCTTACCTAGCTCTAATAATAAAAGCGAACCGCAGATTGTTTAGCTTTACGAGCAAACCCTACCTTTATTGAAAATAATATTTTTTATATTACGGCCGTAATTATAAACGTCGCAAAGACAATGGTTTACGGCCTTTCCCATTGGTTAATGAAGCAGTAAAACTTAGCGGTTGACAATAATGGTGAATTTACGCGGCGTTACAGATGCAAGATAGGGTTAATATATTGATGATCCATGTAAAATGCTTAGTACTGATAAAAAGTACAGAGAGTTAAAGAATTAGTTTTATGGTTAGTTTTTTTATTAAATATGTCTTTTGTTTTGTTTTATTTGAGCCATCATTATTAAGACATGTTAGGTATTCCGTATAAAAATAAATTTCATAAATTTTTATTTAATTGAAGACCTTGACATACAGATAAAATTAATACTGTATTTCATCTTTTGATCTAGATGTAGATAAATATTTATTAATAAACTACAAACAGATATAACAGGCGTACATCAAAAGACTGACAAATAATATTTTGTAATTTATTACCAAAGAACTCATGAATAATTCAGTTTTTTGTTACTTTCTCAATTAGGCAGAACGTGGAGCGATTGTACCGAATGCTATCTGTATTACTAGCCAGACTTCTTCAAAAGATACAGTACCTAAATGTGAAAATTATTATAATTTACAAAATATGGAAATGTTTTGTGATACCGAGAAAATGAGCGATATTAAATGAAAAGCTGCGCGATATGACTAAAATTTCAATTCTGTATATAAGTAAGCCAAACTTCAACTTTAGACATTTTTGGTTAATATCTTTGAAAATAACGGCGGGCAGACCCTTTTAAAGTTACGAAAATCTGTATATTTTCTTATTTAAAAATCAGCCTACTGATCTTCAGGACTTCCAAAGAACAAAAAAAATGTGCCTATACTAAAGACAAGCTGACTTTAAAAACTAAATGTTGTCAAAATGTCATGTTCGTGAACGGGCGCTGTCCGTTGAGGCTGGTCATCTCTTAACTGCCTTATTGGGCTTGCCGGGCTTCTATTGTAATCTTTTAATCTTATATTTTGAATTGTTTTTTTTTAATATATTTATTTTTGTTTTTTACATTGTTCTCACATATAGAAGCGACAAGAATAATGTACCCAGGATTTTGTAATATCTTGATTTAAAAGAGTGTCCTTGGAGTTTCTTGCCTGTTCTTCTCCATAGAGAGCCACGTTTTGGAATGGGCAAATAGCTTCGACTTTCTGACTAACTGACCGACTCTTTGACAATTCAAAAGTGCCTGTAAATGGTTTATTTGAAATAAATGCTTTGAGTTTAAATATTTTAAACAAAATTCCACGAAAGCGCGCACCTTAGCGCTCAACAAACTTTGGAAGAACAAGAGTAACATTTACACTTATCAACTCGTCCAGTACAATTATTTCCGTGGTCCACGCAACGGTCGCAGGAACACCATGATTGCGACGCACGCAGATTACGAATCATTTACATACAAATGCCGGAACCCTCAACTTTGAATGGTTAGGTATGGACCACTGTTGTTCTAGCAAAAAGCTGGGCCTTATTTGAACAATAATAACAGCGGTTGGGCGTACTCCGGCCTGATTAAGGTCACTTGTCCTTTTGCTAGGTACGCCCGCCCCTTGTCACATCCAGCCCGGATAATTTTTCTACGTCTACGGCGACGGTTGGGATTATAATATGTGGTAGAGATAAACTACGATAACATGGCTCGCCCCTCCAAATTACTGTTTCAATGTGTGTAGTCACATCCTTACGAAAGAGTTTGTATGTAGTTGTAAGTACTCGTAATATCTTACTTATTACCAGATTTGTTGGTCAACTAATCATAACTAGCCGATCGCGCAAGACAACGCACGTGTCGTTTTCATAGAGTACGTCAGTGCAGCGCCATACTAATAATAATGAGCGATTAATGACGCCACAAGTTGAGCAAGAAATCCGTGATTTGTTTTTGTTTGACGGCCGTCTCATTACGCACACATGCGCACAAATACTTTCAAACGTTTTGAGTTTTGAAGGGGCACGCCATATTATCGTAGTTAATCCCTTTCGTCGCGTATATGTCATGAATGTAATGCTTGAGCTTTTATTAAGTTTTTACAACTACTAAGTCGTGTTTACTTCGCTTGTGAACGAGAGTGGTTAGATATTTTCCATATTGACAAAACAAATATGATCCTCGTTTACTTTTGTGTCTCGAACGAATATTTATTTTCACTGTTCAATTATTCTGTTGAAAAAGAACGGTAAAATCCTCCTTTTTTCTCCAAACCATATTAAAACCTTAAACGTGAAAGAACTTCAGCTCGATACTAAAATCATTTGAGTGTTTATCTTTGTGGAAAAATGTAAAAATATTATCCGGTTTATTGAAGCAATATTTCGTTCAAACTTCGTACGGTAGGAACACGCTGAAATCTAGTTTATCGTAACAACTTTCACGGAACATGTATCGCTCACTTTACAGCCAAAGCTTGAGTGAACAGAGGTCTTAGTCGTCGCGAAATAAAAGGTGTTGATAAAACGTTTGAAGTTGGTTAGGATTAATGAGATTTATTTAAATCAATATAAGAACAATAAAATCGATGGTTTAGAAGCTGAAATCGATAAAAGGCAATAAACGATGTGACGTATTTAATACTGACCAGACTAAATTCACTAACAAATAATAATATACAATGCCTAGACTTAATTCACAAACAAATTATGAGGATTTACTCAAAGCTTCTATTCGTAATCAACACGTTATATAAAACAAACTCGATTTTCTTGTCAGTGTGTGACCGCAGATTTCTCCTAAACTACACAATGGATTTTGATGAAGTTCTCACTATCATTTAGAGCATTTATTCTTGAAGGTTTACGGTATGTATAATAAATTATTATTTAACTAAGATTCAGCACAGAAATCTTGATGTATTGTTATATGTTGACACTTCAGTACACTGTTGAATCCGTGTGAAGCCGGTTTGGGTCGCTAGTTATAAATTCAAATAATTTATTTTCTCATCACAAACAATTACATAATATATTTAAAACAAGCTTAGGACGTATGTGACAAAGTATGTAAGATACTGGTGTCTTCACTTGGAAAACCTGTATAGCAGATCACCAGGGTCCCACCAGAAGGAGAGTAAACATAATTAGTTACAATAAAAGTGAAGCTGAGCATAACAATATAAATCAAATGTAAATCAATTATCATTACACTAATATTATATAGGCGAAAGTTTGTGTGTGTGTGTATGTTTGTTACTTCTTCACGCTCAAACGGCTGGACCAATTTTGATAAAATTTTGTATGGAGGTAGCTGACACCCTGGAATAAGACAAAGGCTACTTTTTATCCCGATATTCCTACGGGATCGAGCCTTACGCGGGTGAAACCGCGGGGCGCAGCTAGTAAAAACTAAAACTAAGTTAAAAAACTATAAAACACAACAAATACAGAAGTGGAAACATTAATGGAATATTAAATTTGGGGAAGTTAGCGGAATGGACTATTTTGGATGAGTTAGTTATTCCTCAGTTGCTTTTAATCTAAGTTAAGGAGCCATTCAACCACAGCAATCTTACATGCCTTTTTGTTAGGGGGTAGATCGTGGTAATGCGATTATGTATGAGTTATGTATATATCTAATAAAAACGAGCGAGCCTTCAGTAGTCGTTTATGATGAGTACTCGTAACATCTGAAATCTCATCTTTTACTAAGGCTTTTACTAAGGGAACAACTTTGAAATCATGAAAAAAACAGCTGTGCTGCTAGTTTAGAACAGTAGGTATACACTTTAGTATGGAACAGCAGTTTTTTTATAGTAACACCTTGTATAGTACTTACTAATTCCATGAGTACCTACACTAATTCCATGCTATTAAAAAGTACTTACTTAGTCCATGCTCAAGCTGTCACTTCCTGTTACACACTTCCGTCCCTTTTCACGAAATCACTCCCACAGAGCAGTGGTGGCACAGCGGAACGGCAGCGACTTACGAGTTGTAGGACATAGGTTCGAACCCAGACAGGCGCTTTTCTTTGTGTAAATTATTTCATCTGTAAATCATTTACGCTACCTCACGTTAGGCAGGTGAAAACTGATGTGTTGATAAAGGGCGAAGAATTGAATCCTGAAGAAAGCACAGTATTCTTGGGCTTAACTTTGGATGCTAAGCTTCAGTGGGGCCCACATATAGATAAACTGTCTAAAAAGCTAAGCTCCGCAGCATATGCTGTTAGAAAAATTCGTAATTTAACTGACATAGAGACAGCCCGTTTAGTGTACTTTGCCTATTTTCATAGTGTAATGTCGTACGGTATTCTGTTGTGGGGAAATGCCGCCGACATTCAGACTATCTTTGTTTTGCAGAAAAGAGCTGTACGATCAGTTTATAAATTAAGTCCAAGACACTCTCTCCGAGAGAAATTTAAGGAGATTAATGTAATGACTGTACCTTCTCAGTATATTTTTGAAAATCTTTTATATGCCCATAAAAATATAAAATTGTTTAAAAAATACAGTGATATCCATAATATAAATACTAGAAACAAACATAAATTTGTTGTACCTACAACAAGGCTCAAGAAAATAGGTGGCTCGTTCCGATGTCAATGTATACGCTTTTATAATAAACTTCCAAGCCACGTTCAAGATCTAAGCCTTAATAAATTCAAATCATTCATTAAACGTAAGTTGTGTCAGAAAGCTTTTTATACCGTTAAAGATTATATTGAGGACAAAAAGGCTCGGGATTGAGCTGCTCCAATTTTTACTTATTGAAGTGGTTTATTTTTATTGTTTGATGTTTTTTTTTTTTGCTAACTTTTATTATTTTATATACGTAACGTAATATATACGTAATGACATGATTATTTACTTGTAAAGTATTATATTATTTTAATTATTGTGAATGTGAAGACTATGTGGGTTATTGCTCTTTTATTTTTATTTTCACTTTGTCTTTTATTCTCAGTTAGTGTTAATCATGGTCTGGCAGTTTGAGTCATTTAAGCGGCCTACCCAAATGTCCTTTCTTTGGTATTGATCGTCGCATCGTTGAGCTCCTTAAGTTCTGAGTAGAGCTGCACGATTACTGACAAATGCGTGCACTGACTAGTGT
Organism: Tiliacea citrago; assembly: GCA_963921375.1. NCBI lineage: Eukaryota > Metazoa > Arthropoda > Insecta > Lepidoptera > Noctuidae > Tiliacea > Tiliacea citrago. The sequence continues at coordinate 19,262,847 of OY992797.1, read as the reverse complement.
TGCCCAAATGCAAGAACAAGACGAGACTTAGCCAGTCTTGGTCTTGGTCTTGCGCCAATACACCTGGTCTTGGTCTTGGTCTTGGTCTTGCGCTCCCAGTCTTGGTCTTGGTCTTGGTCTTGCAGCAAGAGTCTTGCAAGTCTTGCAATTACCTATTAGTCTATTACTATTTATTAAAGTTTACTTTAAATCTTAGAAAAACGTATTAGAATTGGAACATTGTGAGCTTGAATTAACATAGCCATAGTAAAGATCAAGCAGATTAATAAATAACTGAAGATTTGATAAGAAATTCGAAAAATCAACTGACCTATATGTCGTTTTCCATGGAAGTAACTGTTTCTTAATAAACATTTATGATTTATAAGCTTTGATTTATAACCTAATCATAATACTACTTGCGTGATCAGTATAATGTATTCATTTTCATTCTAAGCACTCTGAAACTTATTTATTCTTTGGAACACCTGTAGGTACTCTTAAAAAAATTCGAAATTATTTTGCATGAGTATACCTACGCCCTATGGCGGCAATCAAATAGTGTCACAAATGTTATGATTTCGGCGTGGCGGCAACGATTGTTTTAGATTTCAAAAGAAGCCGCCGGCGCGTGTATCATAACCATGTACTTCCGAAAAGCGGCAAATTTCTTTGAGAAGTAAGTACAAAACCTTTGATGCCGCATTATCAAAGTGCCGATGGTTAAAACATAACTATGCATGCACTCAGTTTGATTTTAATAGATATTTTTTTATTCGCTATGTTTATGGTATTAGTCGTAATGCGCATAGGTCCAGTTTTTCATATTCTTTGATACAGTTTTTTCCGTCTCATAGAATTCCTAAGCGTACCTACCTATACACCGAACTGTTACACCTAACTACTCAGTGAAATAGCGCTAAGTCCTAGCTGCAAGACGCAAGAGTCTTGCAGGCTATGTCTTGTTCTTGCTCAAGTCTTGCACGGTCAGTCTTGGTCTTGGTCTTGCTAAAAATACGCGGTCTTGTTCTTGGTCTTGGTCTTGCAAAAACGCAAGAACAAGACCAAGACTGCAAGACCAAGACTGAATTTGGGCAACACTAGCACTGACTGGTCAGGTCCACTCAATCTGTGTGGTTCTTTCCTCAAAAGACCATATCAGACACCAATCTACATGGCCTTCACATGATCTGACCAAGATTATGTCTGGACTTTAAAAGAGACTGTGACCTCTGAGTTTGTTTCGGCCTTTCTTCTCAGAGTAGTCAGATAGGAAACGCCGACCTCATCTAGTTTTAAAAATATGACTGAGTGTAAAAGTGTTTGTACAAACCTACTTACAGAAATAAAAATCATTTATCATTTATGATCACCACTGCTCTCAAAATGGTGAAGGAAAACATCGTGAGGAAACCGGCATGTCCTATGAACCAAAAATTCCAAGACATGGGACATCTACTAACCTGCACTGGGCCCGCGTGGTGGATTACGGCTCACTACCTCTCACAGAGCCTGGCCTGTGTCCCAGCAGTGGGAACTAATTATGTACTTGTAAAGATGTTGTACATCAAAAAGCTCTGAGGGCCTACTCCGAAGCGATAATCCAAAGTATCGGCCGAATGTTCGGCCGTTTCTGGACTTCTAAAATTTCCTATTTCATTTTTTTTTTTTTTATTCAATTAAATAATTGTCCATAGACAAAACACAAACTAGAGGAGAACTTCTAATTTTAAACAAAGCGACTCCTTTAGCTGAGTCAGAATTGATCAGGGAGTTTTCACAACGAGTTGAAAATACACAAGTTTTTGACATCAACCGCGCTTGGAAAGAGTTTGCTGTGCAGCAGTTCGGTTAACAGGATGTTTTTTCTAGGAAAGTAAATTGATATTGTAGTGGTCCTGGGAGCCTATTCCGAAGTATCGGCCGAATGTTCGGCCGTGTCATGACTTCCAAAGTTTTCTTATTTGACTTTGAATCCTTACCCGACTTCAAGTCGCGTTTTTGACATTGACTTATCTCTTTGACCGTCGTTTTTTTATTCATTCGCAGTTGTCAGCCACAGTTAGCCGTAGTCAGGAAACGGCCGAACATTCGGCCGATACTTCGGAGTAGACCCCCTGTAGTTTATCCTATGTAAACACAATCATTTCCCACACATTTAACCAAAACAAACCATAATTATTCTCACACGATTCCTTACAACTTTGGCTATAGATTCCAAATCCGCTAATTCATTGTCGCTTCGGGCCTTCCTTCCGACAGTTAAGTAACTAACTTAAAGGCCCCCACATAATCCCCGAGCTCCCTCACACCAATAATATACGAAAATAAATCACTCACCACAATTATATTTCATGTGACATTCATTAAGACAACGAAAGATGATCTCATAAGTGTCTCGAGGAAATAAGATCACCTTATATCGCTTAATCAACCTCTGTGGGGCGTAAAATAAACCTGTCTGCTGTGCCCCATTCTAAGAGCTAGATTAAACGGGCCTGTGTGATAAACACCGATGGCTATCATAACTTGAGCCTTTAGAGGAAGTGACCATATCCCTTTATCTCAGTACTTTTGTAACAGTGCAAAGGGTGAGGGAGCAGGTCAACGCAAGCTGGTGGCAATATAAAGCCGCAACGAAACCGCTATTCCGTTGGACGTTTATGAATAGCGCTTATTTTTCTTTTAATTACGCCCCCCTGCTGTCTGTTGACGTATTTTGTTGTCACTTTGCGGGCGAACCGTAGAAGTTTGCCATTAGATTCGCTCGCGACGGAAATACATTTGCACGGAAATACACTATCACGTCACACCGCCCATGAAGTTATTTTTGTGTACCTACAGGTATTTTTAGTGTATTTTGTTGATGCTGCAATTTGGAGATCTGAATGTTTTTTTTTTAATTGGCAACAACAACGTGAAACACACCATAGCAATGACATAGAAAAGCGTCGAGAAAGCAGTTTAACCCCGCCAATAGATTCACCATTCAAGATTCGGCGAAGATGGACCTGAACGCAACCTGGTGACGACGTCAGTAAAAGATACCCATAGATAAATATAACCCGTCTCTCCGCTATTCCAATGCTTGCTCAAGGATGCATATCCGGTAGGCTCTAATAATCCTTCCATATCCCAAGGACACGTCTTCCCTACCAGTATCGCATCCCCCGGTCTACTCTTTGATATGCAATGGTCTTTGTAGTCCCATGAAACATGAGCATTTCTGGAGTGGCGACCGCGTACCGGAAGACGTAGCGTTGGCAGGCCTCCCACAAGGTGGACCGATGACCTTTTGAAGGCTGCAGGAATCTATGACCGTTTCTGTGCTTCCACACTGCTATCGCCAACCCGCCTGCAAATCGTAGCTATTATGGCAACCCGGGGGGGGGTTCCCTCTATTGGGGGAGTCCTATGTCCAGCAGTGGACGTCTTTCGGCTGAAATGAAGATGATGAATCTATTTCAAATCGTGAACAATAAAGCTTAACTCCACAAAGACTATAGTTAAAATATTCATCGCCAATAACAATACGGTGTCGAGTTTACACCCAAAATAACCTGTGGAAAGGCCTAAATATCCTTATAAATAACAAAACACTTTTATTAGGGATTCTGTTAAGACCTGCACAGACGAGGGATTTTTGTCCGCGGACTTTTTTATCCGCTAAAAATAGATCGCTTACAACTGTATCGAGTAACGCAAACGAGGGATTAAAAGTACCGCGTACAAAAAGTCTTGTCACATTACACTAATATTATAAAGGCGAAAGTTTGTGAGTGTGTGTGTGTGTGTATGTTTGTTACTTCTTCACGCTCAAACGGCTGGACCAATTTTGATAAAATTTTGTATGGTGGTAGCTGACACCCTGGAATAAGATATAGGCTATTTTTTATCCCCATATTCCCACGGGATCGAGACTTACGCGGGTGAAACCGCGGGGCGCAGCTAGTCTTTATATAAAAGTTTTTATTCGCGGAGCGTACTTTTCTCCGCCGCGGAGAAAAGTCCGTCGTCTGCGCAGGCCTTTAAGGTAACAATTTTACACAATTTGGTCACGTCACCAAACTATAGCCCAGCTACATTCGTCTAGACGGGTGTTTGCTGTAATGATAAGGGTAAAATGGCATCGATGTCAAACCGAAGCTGCCTATAGAATTTTGAGCGAACTAAATCCTTATGATTTATTCGTGAATTTACTGTATTTATTCATGGCTTCACGGACTTTAAGGGATGAATAAATAGAGTAGGAACTAAAAGAGGTATGAATGATTCTAATAAGAGAGGGTGTAGTGAATAGGAATGGCTAATTGACGTGGCGGAGTGTGTTTGTGTTTGTATGGGTTGTGTGCAACCGTATTGAGATTGGTTCTCCGCGCAGTGAAAGGGAAACTGGTGCAATACTTTGCAAAGAAATAGAAAATCTTTGTAAATCTATATGAGTGAAAATCTTATATGATTTTGTTAGAAATGTTTGTGATACTGCTGAACTCTTTTGCGAGATAGTTAAAATAGAAATAAATATCTAAAAAAACCGGCCAAGTGTGAGTCAAACTCGCGCACGAAGGGTTCCGTACCATTATCTATAAAAATGCCAAAAAAATCACGTTTGTTGTATGGGAGCCCCCCTTAAATATTTGTTTTATTTTAATTCAATTATTTATATTTAAAGTACAATACAACAACACGTTCCGGGTATTGATGGGGCTGCCGCGTTTTTGTAGCGCGTCTGGCATGTAATGCCGACGCGGTTGTGGATAGTTTTTCGGCCGTCATGCGCATGAGGTGCGCATCTCTGCTACGCCGGGTTCGCGGCAGCCCCAACACCATTCTCGGGACGTTGGCTGATAGGTGGATACGACTACACGCAGTCAAGTAGGCAGTCCTCAGGATCAGCGTGCCTCACGCCGCTTAGAATTGTTTGTACTAACACTAGTTTTATAAGTTTACACTGTTACTAACATATATGGAGCATGGATTCTGAAATAAACGTTATATTATATTATTTCCTTTATTACATTTGTATACACATTAATTACATTTTTAAATATTTTTATTAAATCATAAAAAAAAACATTTAAAAATATAAAAAATTGTGACCCATCGGCATCAGGAACAGGGTCCAAGCTGCCGGTGGTTAGGGCTCTAGAGAGAGGAACCTCCTCACTATACGTGCCGTGTCCAGGAGTACTGCTTTCTGAATCAAGCCCTTGATCCAGCCGCGCAATGAGAGCCTCCTGAGGTGTTGGTCAAGGTTCTCCGCTATTAGGCCATTTACTGTTACAATTATCGGTACAATTATTGCAGAGTCCACGTCCCACATGTCGACAATCTCGTGTGCTAGGTCAAGATATTTGAATTTTTTTATCTTTCTCAGCTTTCACGAGATTCTCGTCATGAGGGACAGCGATATCAACAATCATTGCACGGCGCTCTCGTCGATCTATCACCACAATATCAGGCTTATTGGCTACAATAGTCCTGTCAGTGATGATAGATCGATCCCAGTACAATGTGGCGTGACCATTCTCGAGAACTGGGTCGGGCACATACCTGTAGTATGGTACTTCAGACTCCACAAGGTTGTACTGCAAGGCAAGTTGCTGGTGGATAATCTTAGCCACTAGATTGTGTCTGTGCAAGTACTCGCAGTTAGCAAGACGAGAACAACCAGAAATAATATGTCGGATTGATTCACCGGGACGGTGGCATGCCCGACAGATGTCAACCGTACCGTCCTTGACAATGTATTTCCGATAATTATTCGTCATAATAACTTCATCCATAATCGCACAGACAAAACCTTCGGTTTCCCCGAAGAGGTCGCCGAAACGCAGCCAGGATACGGACGCCAGAAAGTCTACATCAGGCCCATGGAGGGCCCGGAAAAAGCGTCCATGAAGCTCTTTGCCTTGCCATACTTCCTTACGATCGTTACTATCAAGAACTGTAGGTTTGCGCCAGTTTTCTTTCGCCAAGGAGAGAATTATTTATTATTATTATTATTAAACTGAATATATAACTAAATATTCTGTGAATATTTCAAGCGTCTACCTGTTGCCGTTATCAATATCGAGCAAAAACGAGCGAAAAATCACGTTTCTTGTATGGGAGCCCCCTTAAATATTTATTTGTTGTTATAGCGGCAACAGAAATACACCATCTGTGAAAATTTCAACTGTCTAACTATCACGGTTCATGAGATACAGCCTGGTGACAGACGTACAGACAGACAGACAGATGGCGAGCCTTAGTAATAGGGTTCCCGTTTTACCCTTTGGGTACGGAACCCTAAAAAAGGCTTCGAGCATTTTAGAAGTGAATTGTTCCCTCATAACTATAGCTGTATAGAAAAGAAAAAGCCTTATAGCTTGTTATTTATTTATTTATTAGACAATTGCTTGCTACACTTACAGTAAACACCAAAGCGTGCAGCAAGCCAACAGTATAACAGTTATAAGTTCGATAGTAGTCAACGTGAAAAAAAACGAGGCAGCCTTACGGTAGTTGCATAATATGATGTGTAACATCTGACATCTCAGCTTGGTAATAAGAAACTGAGCAGCGACAGAAATTAACCTCAAAATTTAAGAAAACTAAATACTGAAATATTCATTCGAATAATTATTCATTACTAATGGGTCTCCCACTGGTCGAAATTCGACCCCCTCTACTTACAATATAATATACAGTGTGAGTCTTGATGATGTGCAGATATCGAAATGAGGGAAACTAAGCTTAATTTGATCGACTGAAAAAATATTTTAAAAATCTAAAAAACTATTAAATTTGTTATAGCATATTTTAAATTCTTGTTCGTTGCTGTGGCCCCTGTGTAAAGAAATCGGTATAACTTTAAACTAAATGATTTATCACGATGAAACAAACTCGGTAATGACTGGAAATAAAAGGGCGTCTTCATAAAAGAAGAACTAAAGAAACAACTCGCCTCAACTCGCTTGAGAATTAGGGTGAGTTTATAACAAAAACCTTCTTTTTTTTTTCATAATTTTTTACAATAATTCTAAAATATCTCAATAAAAAACCCGATTACCTACACTTTTTTATTACTTCAAATTATTTTCCATCGTATCAGCTTTCTAAAAGTAAAAAAAAAAAAACTTTATTTCCAAAAAACACAGATAATTGTACCATAAGTTTACAATTTATGGTAGCGAACAATCACATAAACATAAAACATTTGGATGCTGCAGAAATCTGTACACAATAGATTAAACTCTGTCTCTTAAACTAGGGTATCCTGTATCTTAAGAGACAGTGTATCTAAATGAGGTTCCAATTGATATATAATTAATAAATATAATTATATAAGTAAAAATACTATGTTTATAACTTAATCACAACGTTTCCTATCAACTGGTAAAGAAAGGCCTTGCACTCGGCTACGTATTTTACTTTAGCAGGGCCCTTTATTTGTATATTTTTTTTTGTTTTTTTTTTTTCGTCGATACAATTAAGCTAAACTAAGCTTAATTGTATCGACGAAAAAAAAAGATTTTTGAACCCTCATTTCGATATGTGCACATTATGAATATGATATTACACTAATTCTATGCTATTAAAAGTACTAACTTATTCCATGCTCAAGCTGTCACTTCCTGTTACACACTTCTGTCCCTTTTCACGAAATCACTCCCACAAAAAAAAAAAAAATGTTCACAGAAGCTTGTCAAAATACACATAGATAAACTCACTTCCCACAATCCCCAAATCCATCCGTCGATCTAAGTGAATGTATTTATTACCACCCTAACCCATACGGGATCCAATCAGACAATCAAAACTGACCCATATCATCTGACGTTCATTAAATATCAAAATCCAATTAACAAATAAGATGGACGAATGTTTTGGCAATCCGGTAAATCGAAAGCGATCCGGCATGGATCCGGGCCGGCCGCGGCTGCCGTATCAAAGAGGTAGGAAACAAGGGGCTGAAGGGCTTCTCGGCTCTACGAAGCGCCTTTGAGCTTCTGACACCTGCCTGTGTGGTCTAATATTAGAAGAGGAGCGTGTTCCAAATATAATAGAATACTCTTTATTATGTACACCATACGAATTACAGATATAACACATACATAACATCACGCCTGTAATCCCCGAAGGGTTAGGCAGAGCTGTATCTATAGTTCACCCACATTTCGACAATTATGTTCAAGTCCCATATAATAGGGGGCGAGCCTATTGCCATCAACCGGGCACAAATACAGACTACGGGCTGCTACTGCGAAATTCCTAATGGAAAATCCCAATAACACTTTGCCCAACCTGGGAATCGAACCCAGGTCCTCATGCTCAGCAATAGCGCTTGCGACCAGTATACAAACGAGGCAGTCATTACAGATATAAATGTTGAAATTTGACATCGGGTGACACATCGGGCCGTCGGGCTTTCATAAGGCTGGGCAAAATTTGTTAAGAATTTATAGAATATCTTAAATGTCATGATTTCATGAAATAGACATTCAATAGGGTCACATGAACTTAGTATTGATTTATTTTATTTTTATTTTATTTTTATTTTATTTTTATTTTATTTTTATTTTATTTTATTTTATTTTTATTTTATTTTTATTTTTATTTTTATTTTTATTTTATTTTATTTTTATTTTATTTTATTTTTATTTTATTTTTATTTTATTTTTATTTTATAAACAGCTACAATATAAAACATAGAAACAAGATATACACAAAACTTATAGACAATATTGCAGCCCACAACGCTGTTCACAGATTAACAATTTGATGATTTGTATGATTATTATTCTATAAATAAATCTTTGCTACAGCCGAGAATCATATTTAGATCAACATAAAGCCTGATACTGACCTGCAAATTACAAAAAAAAAACAAATGAAAATTTGAATTTCGTGGGCTACCCTGACGCTTTCGCCTTAAGACCAGGCAGTCTAAATCAAATTTCCACGCAAACTCCGCCCCTTGCTCCCCGCCACTCCGTTATGTGCGAAACGCTAACACATCAGTAATAAATTTGAATATCGCGTGCGCTCTTTGATCGTGTTCGAGCACGAAACTAAATAGCGTAAGTCTCAATTCTTATTTCGTTTATAACTAAAGTAATAATTGATCTAGAGAAAAAATATCTGGTGACTGGATAATAAACTATATTTTCTTGATGTTAATATTTATTTTAGACATAAAAGCCAAACAACCTTGTTTGTTTTTTTTATAATTATCCTTAAAAAAGACATGATTTTCGAATAAAAAATGTATATAGAGAAAATATTACAATTACGTAACTAAAGAAAAAGATTAGCATTTTGCTTGTATGTGTGACTGTTTCAGAATATTTATGCAAATTAACATAAAAATAGAGAGTCTCCTCTTAACGTCCTATCGGCTTTTAACCGACACAGTTGTTTGTAATTTCGTGCTCGAACACGATCAGAGAGCGCACGCGATATTCAACTTTATTACTGATGTGTTAGCGTTTATCACATGATGAAGTGGCGGGAAGCAAGGGGCGGAGTTTGCGTGGAAATTTCATTTAGACTGCTTGGTCTTATTAAAAACGCGTAAACGCAGCCGTGCGTGAAGGCGTGCAACAGCTGACTGTCGTGGCGCGGGGGCCCGCGTTCAGCCATGCGGCCGTCTTATTCGCCGCTTGTTTAAAACCCTTGTTTACTGCCGCCAGCGCGCGGCGATATTGAGAAGACTGGTCTCAACAGTTATGCAATTACCCCTCAGAACAGGGTTAGTTGACACTTACACAGATTCTTTTAGAACACCCACTACGTAGATCTGTACACTCTTTTCGTTTATAACTAGGCTTAAAGTCAGAGTTGTACTGTAGAACCTTGTTTCCTTTGGTTAATATTCCAAATGGACGTCACTCCACCGAAAAGAAAAACTCGCCAGCCACAGCCTTAATTAATGTACCTACAATACTACCTGTTGATTCCCGAGAGCCAAAAAATTACCACTCAACATTCCATGAATTCGGGGTGACGGAAAATAAAGATAGATAACATACGGTCACCAGTCACCGCTCGGATTCCATTTGGCCGCACTAGGATTCTCTTTGTCGTGGGAGCCATTACAATTCCAAACTACAAGCACGAACATAGGTAGAAACAAATATTTGGCCGTATAAGATTTTTGTTCCGATTTAGAGAGTTAACAACCACTATTCTGATTTGTTCGTTGATTTATACATGTGTTGATAAAATTTGTTATTTATTTAGGAAGTATTTTAGCTTACCTGTTGCATAGTGTGGTCGCACATCGGTATAACAACTGTGGAGTTTTTTGCCCATTGTTCTCCATACGTATCTACCTTTTGGAAGGGGCAACTAGAATCAATTCTATAAACCTGAATATTTTTACTCTGCCTTGTACATAATATACTTGAAATATGCAAATTCGCTCATAAACACTTAATGGGAAGACATACAAATAGATACACACTCCCATACAAAACACGACTAAACTTACCAACAACCCGCTTAAAAATACATTCAACAAGCCCTCTGGTTATGTCAATAAAAATTTACAGGGTGTTAAAGAAATTGCGTGCCATAGCTTACGGGTAGGTTCAGTATTGATAAAGGAACCCAGGAAAAAAAAGTTTAAAAAATAAATAAAAATGATTGCAAGATCAATCTAATTTAGTACATACTAACTTAAAATAGCAGCGTTTAGAATTAAATTACTTTATTTGTTTAAATGCTTTAATACTTTCCTACTATCGAACGCGTTGGTAAATAGGTTTTTTTTTTGTTTTTGTTTTTATTTTTTTTCCTGGGTACAAAAAGGAAAAATAAACTCCATCTATTCACGATTAATTTAAAAAAGCTATCAATAAGTAAATGTTATTAGTGTAAACTAATATATTATATATTAAAATAAATATTATATAAGTAAAAAATAAGATAAACAATAAGTCCTCATCTCTACCTACTACGAGGATTATATATTTCCTTTGCTGTGCCCGAAAGGGGCCACGGTTGTTCTAAAGCTAATCTACGAGTATACCACCTAAACATAATATACATACATTGAAGAATGCGATAAAGTATTGAGTATTCAATTTTTGACGATTAATAGTGCATTTTATGTGCCTGTTTAAAATAAATGATTTGACTTTGACTTTGAAACAAAACTCTCGAAGAATTGTTTCTACATGACTTAACAGGAATTAATGTAGGCTATCTTGCTTAGTTTCACAATGTTTAATTATTTCTTATTTATTAGGTTTTTTAGAACTAAATAGCTGTTTTTTTTTTTCAATTTTACACCACACTCTAAGATATAAACCAGAAAGCTGCCAGCTCGCGATGGTCGAGCGCGCAATCTTTTTTATTCCGTTGCGTTTCATTCAGCACACTCGAAAGGATTTTCTTTCGGCTTATGAACAATATCGATCACATTCTCTTCGACTAACATTTATAAAATACTAGCTGCGCCCCGCGGTTTCACCCGCGTAAGTCTCGATCCCGCGGGAATATCGAGATAAAAAGTAGACTATGTCTCAATCCAGGGTGTCAGCTGTTTGAGCGTGAAGAAGTAACAAACATACACACACTCACAAACTTTCGCCTTAATAATATTAAGGTTAATAGGTGTTCTTTGAAATTATTTCATAACTTTTAAGCAACGATAATTGTCATTTTATTTCACCGTGGGCATCATAATACGTGACTTTACCAATTTGATCAGGATTTATATACAGAATCAGGAGGTCTACTCCGAACATAAATCCGAAGTATCGGCCGAATGTTAGGCCGTTGCTTAATGAAAACTAAACTATGGCTGACTACGGCGAAAAAAAAAACGACAGTCAAAGAGATAAGCCAAAGTCAAAAATGTGACTATAAAACGGCCGAACATTCGACTGATACTTCGGATTAACGCTTCGGAGTAGACCCCCAGTAGCTAATGATTGTCGTCAATCAAATATACTGCAGAGTACATATGCGTATTATGCGTAAGGTAATTAAAAAAAAATCCTTATATTGTTATTCCCATAACTATGTCCATTAAACCTTATTTTGAGCGTGGAAGCCGCACCATATTCTTTTCCTAAAACTTAACGTTCATTTTATTGATTTTTCCACTCGTCCTTCGAAACATTTTTTTGTTCATAGTACATTGCTTCAAAACAAAGGGGTATTAGTAGAATAATATATAATTTAGATTACCTTTTATCAAATAAGCACAAAAACCATAAAAGAAGAACATCCGAAAACAACAATATCAATACTTTTGTTACGATTCCTTGATCATATCCGTATGATTGTTCTAGGCCATGTTATCACACATAGCAACATCCCGCAACTAATAACAAAGGCTCATAAAAATTGACACCAAAATGGCCGCCGCAAATAGCGACCAATAAGCACAATTGTCTCAAATTCAAGAAACGAACGACCGTCGTCAGTTACTGCCTGAGCAATCGTCGGCTGTCACGAAATCCCCAAATCCCGCCACGTAGGGAACCGGCGGCTAGTTTTATTTCATTACGGGGTAAAACGCCCAGGGATTCCCCAGGATTTTGGCGCCCGACACGGGACTGACAGGTTCGGTTATGATTTTCATTTTCTCGTCTAAAAATGTCTTTGTTTCTTGTAATTCGAATGAGCAAATGATCTAAGTTACGTACGTTTTTATTTATAATATTAAGGTTAGATCTTCTAAAAGACAATGGGCAAAAGTGTTCCAAATGCACCACTAACGAGACCCATGTAACTAAATAGTCTAAATTAGGAGTTGTTATGAAGACAGCCTAGTTATATATATAATATATATATATTTATTTATTTTATTACAGATCAAGATCCATAAGTTGTTAGTAAAGGTCATAACCTAATGTTAGTAAAAACCACACTCTATATACAAAATTGAAACGACTGACACCTACGTGTGCAGCCGTATCCAGTGAGCCAGCATGGGGCTGTACCACCTATCACACAATACAGTCAGGATGCTGTGGGAGCTAGCACGTATTCTACCGAGAATAGAGGCACACTGTTTCAATTCCGTATAGCCTAATGAAAACATTTATTTATTTAAGCATAAACAGCTCGATTGTAAAAATAAGGTATCAATTATTAAAAGATTTGTCTTGACACCACAAGTGACGCTGGCCACAAATATTTTGTAAAAAAATAACTAACTCGCCTGATTTTAGGCCACACATTTTTTCCCATTATCTTTTACCGATTGCTTGTCCAATAATTAATAGCCCTTAAGAATTTACCGCTATAGATGTCGAGTCAACTTAAAAATAAAAATAGTTTATTGGTAAAACAAGTTTATATATAAACTAATTTTTGATTGGATCCTCCTTTTAGGCAGATAGTGCCTGTATTAGGAGAGTCCGCTCTTCCATAGCATGACGTGTTATAAAAAAAGCAAAAAGTATGATTTTTATGCTAAAACTATATAAATTAACATTAAATTAAATTAGATAAATCAAATGTGGGTAAGAGTGGGTGTAAGCATGTGTGTGAGTACCTATATGAAATTGAAAGTGTAGCCTGTAGGTGTGAGTGAGAGTACGTGAGTGTGAGTGTATGTAAGTGTCAAGGTTTCAGAAGTGTTTCGGTTTCATTGTAGGTAAGCGTTTGTATCCATTCCATTATTTTTTTTTTACTGTCATAGTATTTTTTGGGATAAATCTAGATGCATTTATTTATTTTATTATATAGCGCAGCAGATCGTCCCTAACTGCAGCCTTATTTACCCCTATAATACTACACAACCAAAACCACGTACCAAAAAAGTTCAAAGCAATAACCCTTGATATAATGTCGAGGAAATCACACGTTCTTTCATACACCATTTGTCGAAACTATAGCGTCCACAACACCAACACGTACGGCCTTGTTACAACATGTTTCATCGTAATTACATTTTCTTTGAGAGAAACTGTTCGTTTACATTTCTTTTTTTCGTGCCCTAACAGTTTTTCGGAAGTTATGTGTTGCCCTGTTTTAGTCCAGTGCATGCACGGAAAAAGGAGTTCGCATTTTGTGACGCAAAAATGTTCGTCTGTTGGGAGATGTTGGGATATGAATTTTTGTTTTAGACGTGTTTATGAATGGAAAGGAAATGAAGCTGAATCGTGAATACTCCTAATACCTTAATTAAAAATGAACATTTTGATACTGATAATCATTATAAAGAAAGCTGTGGGGGAGACTCAAAATAACAAGCGATTTCCATAATATAAATACACGTAGTAAACATGAAATTGTGATACCCAAATTTAGATTAACTAAAACAAGCAAGTCACGTCTCAAAAAAAACGCAATGATAAATTTGTATTTCATCATGATACTATGAAGTACCTACATAGTTATTTTTTGCAGTTGCAGAAAATCGTACATATTTAAATAAAATACATTACTTATGAGTCGACGTTTTTTAAAATTTATTGATTAAATACAATTTATTATGGTACATACATGATATAGGTACACAAGTTTAAAATTCCTAACGAATAGTTTATAAAACTAAGCCAACCTTTGTAAATATATATCTATACACATAATAAAATTGTAGCGAAGTCAAAACTGTACACTGAATATAATATTTAAAAAAAGTAATTGCTACGAGGTCTGGGAACGATTCTAATGCCGAAAATATAGTTTTAAGAATTTTCGTCTGTTTGTCTGAATGTATGTTCCAGCATCTCGCAAATACTACCGGATAGATTCTGTTCAAAGGAGATGGATAACGGTTTCATACAAGCTCGGCCCAGAAATGAACACAAAGAAAACAAAATTTATTATGTAGCTATATCAGTGTTTCATAGCCCTGTATATTTTTGTTCGTCGTAAAACTTTGTGAAGGGACATTATGACCCTTTCCAAATCGGAAACTTCAAAAAATAAATTTCATACCAATAGGTATGAAATTTATTTTTTGAAGTTTCCGTGACAGTGGATTACTCCGCGATCAATAGATCGCGGAGTAATCCACTGTCTTCCAGCAGATTGAATTTCACTCAAATCTAACGATTGTATCCTAAACTTTATCCATGTACTTGGAGCACATTATACTTATTCCCTATAAGTCTGGTCAGTCTATACGCTATAAATTGTCACGCTATTTGTTATGGGGGGTGAGCAGTATTGCATTATGTGTGTATTTGTCTCCAGTTTACCGCAAATTGTAAAAGAAATGAAATGAAAAAGTTTATTTCAGACCAAGCACACAGTAAATGATACAGGTCAATATTATGTTAGGAGGTAGATACTTATAGCTGTGTTAGTAAAACGAAAAATATTTATTATTTTGGGCATGCGTGAGCGACCAATGCCACAGGATTTGGCTGTCCACTCTATCTGACACCACGCTCAGGAGCGTGTTGGAGCTACCATTTACCCAAGACCACAGGGAGGCCGTTATTTTGCGAAGCACCGCCTGGAAGCCGGCCGTACTGTAGTCGGCGAACATGCCAGAGGCACTGCACCGCCATGGGAGCCCCAACAAGCCCCTGAACGCGTTCTACTGGACGCGCAGAGCATTGTAGGCTTTTTTAGTGTAATCGCTCCACAGGCTGCACGTGTTTAAAAAAAAAAACGACGAAAAAAGATTTAACCATTTAAATGATTATCATCACGCTATTATTAATTATTTATTTTCAGACAACATGGATCCATTTTGTTAGTAACAAATATTCCTTTATGGAGCTAAGCAGTCAAACTTTCAATACAAGAAATAGCTTAGCGGTTCGGCGACTGCTTTCCAAACCTAAGTTGGATTCCCAATAGTTGATATGTTTTGTGCTTCTGTTTTATATTTCGTAAAACTATTATGTGATAGTTCGTAGAACGTACACAGACAAATCGTTAAGTTTAGGCTTCTTCTGTAATCTATGGTTATAATAACAATAATAATCTATGGTTATATAACTGAAAATGGGGACTCTACTGTTTACAATGTACTGTTATATTATTTTAGTGATAGCTGTTAAAGAAGCGTCAGGAATAATCTGTAAGAATGCAACAGTCAGTGTATCAGTGTTGTGCCATTGGGTAGTATATGCCAGAACGCAGACGTTCATGAATTCACTAAAAACGAAAACTGCAAACAATGTGAAATTGCTACTGAAGGCTGCCGGTGTCAACCTCAGGACGAGCAGCTTCTCACACGGACAATAGCACATCACTTGCTCCCACGTCACCAGTCCTGACTCTCTGTATACTTTGGCAGCTGAGACCAAAACTACAAACGTAGTATACAGGGAAGTTTAATAAAAATGTGGCTGTTATTTTAGTATATTGTGATGTCTTACGACTTCCACACGAACGAAGTCGCAGGCTGAAGTCCAAAAATAAAATACTATAATTACATATAACTTCTCCCTGTGTCTCAACCGTATAGTCAGATAAAAATACGTCCGACTAACTTCATGCCTCGCTTCATTCGTCCGGGTTCAAAGTTTTGACATACTGACATCAAAGAGAGTTCGTTGTGTATTCCATTGGATCTACGTCTGTTGTGGCGCAAATTCTACCTTATGTCTTGTTTTTAGGCTTCCGTACCTCAGAAGTAACAAACGGAACCCTTATAGGATCACTCGTGTGTCTGTCTGTCTGTTCGTTTGTCACAGCTGATTTGCTCCGAACCTACTGGACTGATTAAGTTGAAATTTGGGAATTCTGTGACCCAAACACGGACGAGTTGCGTAAATAAATTAATTAGAAATTTAGAGGTCATTTTTGGGGGGCAACTTAGAAAAGTTTAAAAAAAAGTTTTTTTGACTGTATCGTGTGACATATCAAATGAAAGGGCTTATTTTAAGGATTTCATGTATATTTTTTTTAATAATTTTAAAATAATTACTTTTTAAATCATTTAAGAAAATAGATGAAAAATTACCATTACTACCAAACACATTATTACCAAAGTCAAAGTCAAACCATTTATTTCAAATAGGCACATAAGAGGCACTTTTGAACGTCAAAAACCAAATTACCATACCGTTATCTCCAAAACTACTGAGCCTACAATTTTGAAAAAAATACAGAAAATAGTTCTTTACTTTATAGATTACAGGAAAACATATAATAAGAAGTCTGTGATCTTAAAATCACATGGTAAATCACTCAATATTGTGCTTACATTTGCAATTTGTTCTTGGGGTAAATTCATCCCAACTACGGAACCCTTCATTGTGCGTGGTCCGACACGCACTTGGCCGGTTTTTTACTAATTGCTTATGAAATATATATAATGATGAATACAATGACCCCTTAAGAGATTTCGCGTATGAATAGATACACCTTATACGAGTATACGATAACAAAAAAACAATTTAAAAAAAAGCCGATAGATGGAATTACCGCCAAAAGTTAATTTAACACGCCACTTGTGTATAAGCATCATTATCCAATCCAACAATTACCACCATCTCGCTACTAAAACGAATAAGAATAGAATAGAATACTTTTATTTCAGTTAGTAACAATTCTACGTATCATCTAGTGTTATTACAGACACAGATTAACAAACAATTAAAAACTTTTTACAAAAAAAAAAATCAACCGACTGCCAAAAAAACCAAAACCAAAGTTATTTTTCAGTTTGTAGTAAACTGAAAAATAACTTTAATTTTGGAAGTCGGTGTCTTTGGATCTGTATTTTTGTTTTTTGCCACCGACTTCCGAAATTAAAGTTATTTTTCACTTTGTAGTGTTTTTTTGGAAGTCGGTTGATTTTTTTTTTGTAAAAAGTTTTTTATTTTTCACTTTTTAGTGGGTCAGTTTGTAATTTATCTAATTAACAATAGCCTAATGTCAAATGCTCATCACCTTTTACAAAATATTGGTATTCCCGATGCAGGGGCGTTAATTATTGAGGAGTTCTCCTGGTAAGACAGACCAGAGACCAGACCAGACCAGGAGAACTGATGGTGACTTTACCATATGCATTTTGACGAGCATAAATTGCTTATCAACCATATTAAAGTGCCTAATCGAATCGCAACGGTGAAATACTTATTATTAAGTAGTTCCGGTGGCCATCAGTGGTCTTCATCATCAGTTTCACTTCACGAAATGGTGCTTTTCGAGAGCAAATGCACGAGTTACGACAAAAAATACTCAAATCGCTATAGGTATGCCTATAAAATTGAGGATTTCCCTCGATTTCCATGGGATTCCCTCATCAGATTCTGATTTGGTGGCAATGGGACCACCTCGGGAGCATACTCTTCCAAACAAAAAAGAATTTTCAAAATCCGTCCACAATTGACGGAGTAATCGGTGAACATACATAAAAAAAGAAAAAAAAAACAAACATACAGCCGAACGTATAACCTCCTCCTTTTTGGAAGTCGGTTAAAAATTCAGCGTGATGCTGCATCTACCTCCGAAATATCGGGGGATCCCATCGATCTGCAAACACACTGAGAATACTGATGTTGCTGCCCCGAACACGCGACATCAGGAATGCACATCTTTTTCTAATAATGGGGGCAAAACAATCAATGTTGTTATCCACAAACATCCCTGACGAACTATTATGCCATGGCAGCCGCAGAAGTACTCAATTAATTATTATATTGAACGCGTAGGTCGCTACTAAAGCATCCAGCCCACTCCCAAATAATTTACTCCAAAATTTATTGAACCATAGTTAGCACCGCAAACAGGTGTTTCGCATCGGAATTCAACTTAATAACGTCTATGAAACACTATAAAGGCCCCCAAGAGTGCCGGGACCTCTGGCCAGTCCCTAATAGCTTCCCTCTCTACTGCTGTTATTAGGCTATAAATCACTGTATATGTTTAGCTTGGCGTGAATAAAATACCTTTTAAGACGCCCTCCGTGTCTGGCGAGTAATTTGGTTGTAAGCGTTTTTGTAATAATTTTGAGCGGGTGAGGGTAGTTGGATGTTTTCTTGTTGTTGAGATTCTTTGGGTGTTTTGGAAATGTTTCACGGTATAATGTCTTGGAATACTATTATGAATATAATATATAATTTTATTATGAATATAATATTATAAACATAATATTATTATGAATATTAATCAATCTGCCTAGCCTTTTCCCAACTATGCTGGTGTCGGCGTTCAGTCTAACCGGATGCTGCTGAATACCAGTATTTTATATGGAGCGACTGCCTATCTGACCGCCACAACCCAGAAACTGTGTAATACGATACCCCTTGGTAAGACGTTACGGGTCCTCAGAAGCCCGAAAGTCCGACAACCTTTTTTTTTTTTTTGGGTGGGAAATTATCAAATAACTTTTCCCGCTCGGGGTGGAGCGGGAGGGCGTGTCAGACTTTTACTGACTAAAACCCACCCGTGTTCCTTCCATTGCCTGTGTGCCAGGGCCACAATATCCCTTTCGGACAAACTCGCAACCCTGGCAGGCATTGTTCCTACCGGACCCCGTCAGTTGGTGCTGACATCTCTTTGAGGCGCGCGTGGAACACAACGCGCCGTCGACCCGGGCCTGGTCCTTATCGGACGGCGAGCTACCCATAGCTCACCGTCCGCAGGCCCGCGCCTACGGTGGCCGGACATCGGCTTGCGATTCCCGACGCCCGGGGCGTCTCCTGCGGCGACTAAGGGCGCGAGGGCGCGAGCCTTGCCTCACCCTCACGCGTTCCGCCTCCTCCTTCGCGAGCATTACTGCTTCGCAGAAGGAGGTGACGGCCTCCCATGCACTCTCGCTCCGAACCATGGCCTGAACCAGGGCCGGACGCGAGAGATCGCCGCCGCCGATCGCCTCCGTGAGGACACGGTGGTGCTCCGCCCAAGCCGGGCAGACCTCCACCGTATGCTCCACCGTGTCCTCCGGGCGGTCCACACAGTGGTGACACCCGGGCGTTTCCTCCCGCTTTATCCTGAACAGGAACCTCCCGAAACGACCGTGTCCGGTGAGGACCTGCGTCAGGCGGAAGGTGAGGACGCCGTGGCGCCTCTCTAGCCACTCCTCAAAGAGGGGACTTATCGCCACAATTGTGGCGTGCCCAGCGCTGGGTTGCGACAATCGCACTCTCCATGTCGCCATGAGATCCCGCCGGAGCTCTGTCCGCTGTGCCGTGATTTCTCGCGGCAGCGGAGTTTCACCCCGGCGTTTCGCCTCCTCGCGCCACTCCCAAATGTGCGCGAGGACCTTTGCCTCCAGATCCCATGGTGGCAGTCTGGCAAGGAGGCTCGCCGCCTCACGGGAGAGCGTGCGGTAATCCCGTACCAGCCAGATGGCCATGACCCTTTGGGACGCGTTCAATCGCTGGGCTGGTCGCAGCCTTAAGGAACGCGCCTACACCGGTGCCCCGTAAAGAGCCATGGACCGCACGATCCCAAGTCCGATAACCTGTGTCGGACTTTCGGGCTTCTGACGACCCGTAACGACTGTCAAAGATCCACGAATGACAGCCGGACCAACGGCTTAACGTGCTTTCCGAGGCACGGAGGAGTCTCGGTATGTAAAGAAGGTCACCCATCAACGGACCAACCCAGGCAAGCGTAGCTTTACCTGATGGATAGACCCTTGTGTCTGTTATTATTTAGCCACAAGCTCCTCCTCGAAAATTATTATGAATATAATATTTTTATATATTGGAATATTAAGTTTCTGAATATTATTATGATGGAAGCAGGTTCTTTCAAAATGTTTGGTTAGTAGTAGATTATCTCCTGGCAATCTATACGTTCTTCTGCTCAAGTCAGTTGAAGAACGTATGCTACTGGACATAGGCCCATACAAGTTTCGCCATAGGTATGCCATATCGCCATATGGCCAGTTTGACCAATCTTACGCAGTCCCAATCCGAATCGTTTCGAATATATCAGAAAACAGATAAAAACCACTCTTCTTTTTTAAATCTTCATTGTACAGTCGCCAGCATTATCAGTGTATACCAACTGTCAAATTTCTCCAAATGATTTTTAAACCTTAAAATGATGAGGGTCGCTGATGGTGGCGCGTGTGTTGGATCATTCGGTTCCCTACAAAGTGGCTGAGCTGGATGGTGCTGATCCACGCGTCATGTTTTTTAACGGGCACCGTCAGTTGAGGCTGGTCATCTCTTAACTGCCAGAGCTTATTTTGTAATCTTTTAATCTTATATTTTGAATTGATTTTTTAATTATTATTTTTTTGTTTTTTTACATTGTTCTCACATATAGAAGTGACAAGAATAATGTACCCAGGATTTTGTAATATCTTGATTTAAAAGAGTGTCCTTGGAGTTTCTTGCCTGTTCTTCTCCATAGAGATCTACGTTTTGGAATGGGCAAATAGCTTCCATTTTCTGACTAACTGACCGACTCTTTGACAATTCAAAAGTGCCTGTAAATGGTCTAATTGAAATAAATGCTGTGAGTTTGAGTTTATCAATAAAGTAATACATATTACATCTCAGAACATACCTACTAACAGAAATGTTTCTTCTAACAAGCAAACAGCCGCCATTACTCTAAAAAGGCACATTATGTAGCATATATTATGTTACTGGCACACTATGTCTATGCTCGAGAGAAAACCTAAACCACTCATGTGAGTACGACCAGCTGAGCTCCCGAGGGACATCCTTGCTCACAGTTAGAATATTTACAATATTAATGTATGTACGGGGATAGATTTTCAGATAGTTCTAGTATTTTGCTGTGTCGAATTTAAAATGTCCACTCTTCACTCGGCATTTTGTTTGTTTTTAGGGTTCCGTACCTCAAAGGGAAAAAAACGTAACCCTTATAGGATCACTTCGTTGTCCGTCTGTCTGTCTGTCAGTCTGTCAAGACCCTTTTTCTCAGGAACGCGTGGAGGTATCAAGTTGAAATTAGTATCAAATACGTTGGTCTATGGTCCCTTGAAGCTCTAAAAAACCAAGCTTCCAAGTCAACGCAATAAAAAATACGGCGTTATAAGCGACATTATTGCGACATATTTTGATATTCACAAACAAATCAAAACCTATAAGGTACTTCCCGTTGACCTAGAATCATGAAATTTGGCAAGAAGCAAGGTCTCACGCCACAAGTATAGGAAACGTCCGAAAATTGTTAATTAGTAGTTTTATCACATAAACAAACTTTTTTGCGATTACAAACTTAAATTTTCAGTTGGAAAATTGACCGTGGCGTATATCGATGTATTGGAGAACATGGTTTTTCATGTTAAGTTTGTTTTATATAAATTCATCCTAACTACGGAACCCTTCATTGTGCGTGGTCCGACACGCACTTGGACGGTTTTTTGTCATTTGCCAGTATCGCAACACAGAGTAATTACGCAATGTCTATTGTCTTTGGTCTTGGTGTGACCATTCAATTGTGACCTGCCCTTACATCAAGCACTGGACTACATTGACAAACTTTAAATTTTATGTGTTGAATACGAGGCTTTTGGCTATCTTTTATTAGTGTGTGTGTATATTTTATGTTTTTTTTTTGTAATGTGCGTCTTGATTGTGCGGAATTGTTCTTTCTTTTTTTTTATATATAGTTTTAGACAAATGTAGTCATCAGAATTCCCGGAGAACCAGCAAAGCAAATAGACCTCAATAATCCACAAATTTTGTGAGCATCTGTAGACTGTTTGCATGTAGGAACAGACGAACAATTTTCAAACATTTCTGAAGACTTTCTGATTCACTTTTAATCTTCTGAAGTCCATGTGAACATAAACTATTCTAACGCAGCTATAAATTAGTAGTTACTTAAATATTGATATATTCTCTTTCTCTTTCAGGTACATTACAAATAGTGAAGAGTGAAGAGGAGGACCACGGCAAGTTCGAATGCGTCGCTGAGAACTCCATCGGGACTGAGTTCTCCAAACCTACGGTGCTGTACGTCAAAGGTAAGTGAACATCAACCTTTTAACTTATATCTGAGAGAAAAGAAAAGCTGATACAGGGAAATGTTTAGGTATCTAAGCTTTCAAAGATTATAAAGAATATCAACTTGTAAATAACAACTCAAGTGGTGATAGATATTATTCTCATTAATCCTCTCTTAACCAATCACGGATCGTGTAAAAGAAACCAGAGGAACCAGACAGTAAGTATATGGCTGTCCAAAGTGTCTATACAATTTCTAACAAGTGATAAATATCAACGACGACATAGGCAATTCTGTATTCCAACTATGCCTTACTAACCCATCAGGCATCGTCACCTAAGAAAACAATATCATTGATATGTCCTATCACTCCTCAAGACCTTTAAACTTCTATTTGCATCCATAAATAATAATAATTCGCCCTCTAATTTACATAACCGCAAAACCGCTTATAGTGACATCAACAAATCTAAGATATCATTACAAATGCGAGGTCAGACCGCATCAAAGTCCCTATGAAGTCCACTCCCTTCAAAGTCGGACCCGTGCGGTCAAATTACCTAATGATCACCCATTAATGTCCTCACGCGACCATCATTACGACAGAAAGAGACTGAAGATAGAAGCTTTCGTACGTAAGAGCGGGAGGTCCGATGTCATTTGTCTATAAAACCATGTGGTTGGTAGTAAGTTAAGTGGGGGGAGAGTTCGACCGGAAATATTTTAAACAAAATGAGGCCGAATTTTGTAGTGAATAATAAATTGTGCCTTAAATTGGAAGCTCGAATTAATGTACCGGTTATAACTCGGTTTGGGAAAGTTTGGTAACTAATGCTATACAGATTTTTATTGCTTAGATAACTGGATGTAAGTTTTAATTGAAAATACTAAATGACTAAGAAGACTTGAATAAGTAATGAACTAAACCCTTTCCAAGACTATTAATGAAATAGATAACAACTTTGCTAATATTTAAGAACAATAGGTAAAATTCGAGACTCATGAATCCATTCAGCTTTGTTTATAAGGTTAGCTACGCATTACCCTTGGTGTTGATTGAGCATTTATAGCTATCAGTGCCCACTTTATTATATCTAGAAGACCGAAGGGCTATTTGTCTAAAGAGACAGGCCTCAGCTACAAAATAATATAACAGAACAAAATAAACTGCATCCAAAAAGAGAAAAACTACTCAATGCACTAACATTACACAACACCAACACTGAAATAGGTCCTACACTTGAAAGTAGACCACATATTATGGATGCAGACGTAATTATATTCACAATATATTAGCGAGATAACGTCGCGTTGCCGTCGCCTCCCCGTCGCGGAGCCGTCGCGTCTACGCGACGTGTCGGCGCTATTCCAACTTTCATACACATTTAGATGGAGCGGGACTGATTGCATTGTTAAATAGTTGTAAGGGTACTTCAGACTATGTAGTTCTAGACTTTAAGAGCGTAATTTTGTGGATGGTTAATCTGTCTGGGAGAACTTTTACGTGGCCTAAGGTTGCCAGAATTTAGGGTTGACTGATGGCTCTAAGTTAGTATGTAAATAAAGTAATGAGTTCCTATTTAACTATCAACGTGATTGTAAGAACGATGCGAGTCATTATTAGTATTTATGCATGCTTAATAGTTTTCGATACGTTATGAATGCCTGTTACAGAGTTTTTCAGAAAAAAAAAAAAACTGCCAGGGTTGCGTGTTTGTCCGAAAGGGATATCGTGACCCTGGAACACAGACAACGGAAGGAACACGGGTGGGTTTTAGTCAGTAAAAGTCTGACACGCCCTCCCGCTCCGTCCAGACCGGGAGAAGTTATTTGATAATTTCCCACCCAGAAAAAAAAAGAAGTGTTCTTCAGAAAGAAATAAGCAATCTCCTTGCATAGAAGAATGTACCAGGATTGGCAGCAGCTATCGGCTATAATTCATATTGCATCGAGAATCCTTAAGGGGGATGTGCTAAGGTAGCACGCGAAATTTTCTTACGTTTTCTGCAATTTGCAGGTAGTAGTCGGTTGTATTTATGTTGATTACAATATGATTCCTGATCACTACAAATATATATTTACAGATCACATCAATGCAACTCTCTAAAATCATGACTTTTGAGGTCAGTTGAACGATTATCAAGCGTAAGAAAATTTTAATTTCACGGGCTACTCTTGCGCTTTCGGCTTAAGCAAAATAATATGGTAGAGATGACAACATCCATCTCGGTAATTATATTATTATTATGAATTTGTTACATACATACATAAACTCACGCCTTCTTCCCATGGGGGTAGGCAGAAACTATAGAACGCCACCTGCTACGCTCCTTACATACTCCTTT
Source organism: Tiliacea citrago (assembly GCA_963921375.1). Lineage (NCBI taxonomy): Eukaryota > Metazoa > Arthropoda > Insecta > Lepidoptera > Noctuidae > Tiliacea > Tiliacea citrago. The sequence goes on along the minus strand of OY992797.1, from coordinate 19,237,729 downwards.
TGCTTCCCTACGTTCATACATCTGGTCATACACGCACGCCGATTGCGGGTACTACGCACCTGACCTTTCTGAAGAACATCACCAATTTGGTCACTATATATCCTCCTAGGGCGTCCCCTGCCGGCGTTTCCACTCACCTCTGCTTTATAAATACCTTTTGTTAGTCGCGTTTCACTCGTCCTCTCAACATGACCAAACCATCTAAGCATACTCTTTTCAATTTTTGTCAGTACATCTTCTTATAAACCGCACCGTTGCCTTATCACATTATTTGCCACACTCAACATTCACTTCCATACATAAGCGTATGCACCAGCACACCATTGTGAACAGCCAGTCGAGCCTTTTTGGGCATCGACTGATTGGTCACAATCGCATGTATAGCACAATTCACTTTATTTCCCGCATTTACTCTCCTTTCCACATCTTCATCAATCAATTCAATGAACTTGTTAATCGGTGACCATTATTCCAAACTGAATATTTGCGGCCTTTGAATATTGTACCTATGTCATTCGCGTGACTTATACCAATTCAAAGAGCATACCAGTGCAACTTAACCACTTAAGTTAGTTAAGTTTTCGTAATAAAACGAAGTGCCCAATTCATATCGACTTGCATATGTGAACGCTCTTATCGGGCCTCTTTATCTTGGTGCTAACGAAACTTTTCTAATTGACATTAGTCTTGTCACAAATGTATAAAGCTAGTGTATCACACCTAGTATAATATCACGCCTATATTCCCCGAAGGTTTAGGCAGAGGTACACCCAACATTTCGCCAGTTGTGTTTAAGTTCCATACCAGTATAACTAGGCTGATGGGGTCATTTTAGGTAGTGCTTGAATTACATACATAAACTCACGCCTTCTTCCCATGGGGGTAGGCAGAAACTATAGAAAGCCACCTGATACGCTCCTTTCATACTCCTTTTGCTTCGTTTACGTTCACACAACAGGGGGCCAAGTCTGCTATTTTCAATGATTGGTCATTATGACGACCCTACCAAGGCAACGCCATGACCATTGTGCCAATGGTTTGTAACCTCCTAAATTCATAATGGCGTGACAGTGGTCCATAAGGAAGTCAAAATAATAGGAGCTTGTCAGTACGAGATTACCAAATACAGACAATTTTTCCAATGGAGTATCAGTGACACGTCATCGGAAAATCATAAAGACGCCTTTCAATTAGGAGATTAGCAAAACTGTCAAAATCTACAATTACGGTGCCAGTAATCGGCCATTCGGACACAACTGCGTTAGCAGACTTGGCCCCTGGTCATACACACACGCCAGTTGCGAGTACTACGCACCTGACCTTTCTGAAGCACATCACCAATTAGGTCACTATATGTCCTCTTAGGGCGTCACGCGTCATCCCGCGTTTCCACTTATATCTGCTTTGTAAATACCTTTTGTTAGTCGCCTTTCACTCATCCTCTCAACATGGCCAAACCATCTAAGCATACTCTTTTCAATTTTTGTCACTACGTCTTCTTATAAACCGCACCGTTGCCCCATCACATTATTTTTCAGCCTATCATTCATATTCACGCCACATGCATCGCAACGAACTCATTTCCACAGCATTATTTTAGTGCTCGAAATCAATCTGCTTAGTCTTTTTCCAACTGTAATGGGATTCGCTTCCAGACTAACCAGATGTAGCTGAATATCAGTATTTTACATAGAGCGACTGCCTATCTGACCTCCACAGTCCAGTGACTGGGTAATACGATACCCTTTGGAAAACTGGTTGTCAGACCTTTGGGCTTCAGAATTTAGTGCTGGAAATATAGCTAATAATTAATATAGAATCTTGATAACTCAAAATAAAACGATTAAATGCCTGACTGATAGATAGGTAGATAAAATACTCTATATTATGTACCTTCACCATATAAATTACGGATCATATAAATATAAAAAGATTATCCGAATAAAATCTGAGTCTCACATCAATTGAATTTGATTAGTAAGACGACGCTTTAATAAAAATATCGAAGGAAATTCCCTCTTTTAGTACACCGAGTTTCATTTCACATCAAACCAATATTTTTCAAAAACAATTTCGTCGAAACGCAAACACAAAGTAATCTTATTACAATTCTTTAGAACTACAAATCTGAAGCGCTAGTCAAGTGGATTTCCAACAAATGCATTGTGAGTTTAAAACAAAGCGTACAGTTGTCGAAACCTCTATGTAATCATTCCGGTTGAATGACTGGTGCGAGCCATAAGCAGTAGCGACGAACATTTATTTATTTAAACATCTCGCATACAATAAGGTACAAAGGCAGACATAATGCCTTAGGCATTCTCTACCAGTCAACCAAGGGTAGTGAAGAAATAAGATGGCAGGTGCTCTGATGGAGAGGAAATAATAATAATAAAAAAAATATTAAAAAGATAAAAGTACATAAATGGGTTATAAACTTATAATACACATACATACATATTTACTATAACTAGTGGTCACCCACTGGTCGAAATTTGACCCCCTCTACTTACAATCTAAATAGTACTTACTAATGCCATGAGTACACTAATTATATGCTATTATAAAGTACTTACTTATTCCATGCTCAAGCTGTCACTTCTGTCACCTATCTGTCTTCAAGTCATGAGGCCCTGGTACTATGTGTGTGTGTCAAACACATGGTAGTGTGTGTAATGTTTTTTTATTAATTTAATTTATTTCTAATGCATATTATATAAAAAAATTAGCTTTCTGCACTCCTCCTCCATATAAACTTAACTGTGCCAAATTTCATACTCCTCCGTCTGCGAATTTTCGTAAAACGCGGTAGTAAAGTTTTCGCTTCAAGTATTAATAATTATAATGTTATACAAATTCAACAAAAAAACCAAAACGGACACATCCCATTACCTACATTCATTACGATGCCTCTGGTATGCAGGTGTCTTTAAACGGTAGTTCACTTAGAATGAGGTGGACTTCGGTTTGTTGCTCATCCAACAATATAAAATATTTAAAAGGGTAGAAACAGAATGCCGAAATACAAATGCTAATATAATTTTGGTAGCCTCTAATAGCCTTCCTCTTAAGCCTTTATGCTTTTGTTACTTTCAAATAAGGAATCTTTTACTTGTAGCAAATTGTGTCTTAATCCCGTGTAACGATCAAAATATCCCTACCCAAGATCCAACCCTTAATAATCTACTGCAATAGCCATTCGATAATCAGACTTATATTGAATTTTCGAAATATTATCGTCTGGCTGCGCCCCGCAGTTTCACCCGCATAAGTCTCGATCCCGTGGGAATATCGGGATAAAAGTATCCTATGTCCTAATCCAGGGCATGGTCTACCTATGTGCGAAATTCCATCTAAATCCGTTCAGCTGTTTTAGCGTGAAAGCGTAACAAACAAACTCACTTTTACATTTATAATATTAGTTAGCATAGCACCTCACGAGTAATAGAAGTCAAGGTAACACAAGGAATTGGTAGAATTTCTTAATTAGTTTCAAGGGAAAACCAAAGAATTTCGGAGACTTAAACCACACGTCAATATAAGACAACTCGCAGTAGTAACTGAGTCTTATTGAATTAGTTTCCAACTTGACGAAAGGGACTGGATTATTTTCATCTTGGAACGATTCCTCTCTTTCAGCTTTTTTATTTTTATTTAACTTTGTCTTTGGTATTTACATTTTATTTTTAATATCTTCTACTACTTTATGTATTATCAAGGTCTATTATGATCTCATTGAGGTCGTGTTATTAATAAGTATTGTTTATTTTAACAAGTCTGTGAATTTATACATATTATAAACTAGCTGCGCCCCGCGGTTTCAATTAGGGGGTCCAAACGCTTCCTGCCGGAGGCTCTACGCGGGGATCGTGCGGTCCATGGCCCTTTACGGGGCACCGGTGTGGGCGCGTTCTTTAAGGCTGCGACCAGCCCAGCGGTTGAACGCGTCCCAAAGGGTCATGGCCATCAGGCTGGTACGGGGTTACCGCACGGTCTCCCGTGAGGCGGCGAGCCTCCTTGCCGGACTGCCGCCATGGGATCTGGAGGCAAAGGTCCTCGCGCACATCTGGGAGTGGCGCGAGGAGGCGAAACGCCGGGGTGAAACTCAGCTGCAGCGAGAAATCACGGCACAGCGGACAGAGCTCCGGCGGGATCTCATGGCGACATGGAGAGTGCGATTGTCGCAACCCAGCGCTGGGCACGCCACAATTGTGGCGATAAGTCCCCTCTTTGAGGAGTGGCTAGAGAGGCGCCACGGCTTCCTCACCTTCCGCCTGACGCACGTCCACACCGGACACGGTTGTTTCGGGAGGTTCCTGTTCAGGATAAAGCGGGAGGAAACGCTCGGGTGTCACCACTGTGTGGATCGCCCGGAGGACACGGTGGAGCATACGGTGGAGGTCTGCCCAGCTTGGGCGGAGCACCGCCGTATCCTCACGGAGGCGATCGGCGGCGGCGATCTCTCGCGTCCGGCCCTGGTTCAGGCCATGGTTCGGAGCGAGAGTGCATGGGAGGCCGTCACTGCCTTCTGCGAAGCAGTTATGCTAGCGAAGGAGTGGTGGGTGGGAGGGTGAGACAAGGTTCGCGCCCTCGCGCCCTTAGTCGCCGCAGGAGACAATTATTTATAATAAAAAGACGTTGATAGGTAACCTACTCAACATTCGATCTTTAAAAACGGCACAATGCCCCACTATTAGATGACACGTGGAAGTAGGACGGCATGTCGTAATTATCGGGAGCGAAAAAGAGACAAGACGAAGAAAATATGGCTAATTAGCCAAGTTGTTGACGTGCTAATTGCGGAGCGTGTATAACCTCATTCATCATCATTTCAGCCGAAAGACGTCCACTGCTGGACATAGGCCTCCCTAAAGCGGGGTTTTGCCATAATCGCCACGTTTGGCAGGCGGGTTGGCGATTGCAGTATGGTGTTAAAATGCATAGAGAACGCTGCTGCCCATTCTCTAGTACGAGTAAGTCCCTTAGTCGCCTTCTACGACACCCACACGAAAGAAATAGGATGGTGCTATTCTTTACGGCCGACACCACACGGCACGTGTATAACCTTCTACCTCTTTTGAATTATAATATCATTGCCCAAGAATTAAAACGTCAATATGTTTTTAGGGTTCCGTACCTAAATGGTAAAAAGGAGATTATGGTGAAACTAAGTCTGTCTGTCTGTCTGTCACACCTGGATATCTCAAGAACTACTAATGCTATCAACTTGAAATTTAGAATAGTTTTAAATGACGTTTGCCCAACTATTTTTCAAACAAGAAAGAAATTTAAAAATAAAAATATTTTTTGCAAAAGGGACTGAAATGGGGTCTTAAAAATTTGAAGTGCACTACAACACCACCACCCCCTAGGGGGGTGTTCCCTAGTCACACTGACTAGGGCATGTGGGGTATCATATGAAAGAACGCTGTTTGGACATTCTCAAACATTTTTTTTTTGACAACGTAGTTTCCGACTTTTGATGAAAAATTGTAAAAAAAATACCGTTCCCTCCCCTTAACTCCGAAGTTTGCATAGATAAAAATCTAAAATTATTGTATGTGATAGAAGTTTATGTAAATATTACAGGAAAAATAAAACGATGTCTCTAAATAGCACAGTTTTTCAGAAATCATCAACATCGTATATACGTACGGAACCCTCTGTGCGCGAGTCCGACTTGATCTTGACCGGCTTTTTTTTATATTTTTTTTTTATTTTGCGATTAATTTAATTAAATAATTAATTTAATTTCCAATAAATTGTTCATATTTGAAAAGTCGAAGGAGGCTCCTAGCTAGCAAAAAAGTGTAACTAAATATTGATAGAATTAATAAAGTAAGTTAAAATATACATTCTATTTACTAATACTTGCTATTTAAATAAATGATCGATAACTTGTTAAGAGCCGATTGTTCAAAGGAAGAACACACAATCGAAACTAAAGAACGTACCCTCGATTTATCGTAGTACACAGTTAGGGAGTGTTTACCTTTGTTCAGTCAGCCGAACCGATAGTTACACAGTCAAACTATCGCTGAGTGAATGTGGTTTGTGATGATAACCGCTTATTTCGTTTGAGTTTGCTCTTGGTATTGTTATTTGTTGAGGTGAGGATATTGTGGGGGAGATTAGCGGGGCGGTATTAATCGCTACACACTTATAAGATCGCCATGTTTGGGTAACTTTCTTACTTAGTTCGAGTCTATAAGTTGTCGACATAGCCCACAGAAAAAGCAAGCTGAAGTGGTAATGGGCCGGCCATATTAACCGTAGAACCGATGACCGTTGGGGTATACGTGTTCTTGAGTGGAGACCGCGAATCGGCAAACGGTAACGCAGGTTAGGTGGAACGACGATCTTCGCAGGGTGGCTGGTGGCAGCTGGATGAGAGTTGCAGAGAATCGAGCTGAATGGCGTGCAATTGGAGAGGACTATGTCCAGCAGTGGACTGCTATGGGCTGCTGAAGATGATGATAGTCTTCCTGCTTCTACGCCAATTTATTGGGATTGAAGCAGTATGCCCTTTTTCTTCTTTTATCTTCATCAGCAATCGTATTAGTATTTGTTGTGTTGTGTTTTCGTGTCTAACTTAATCATCTTTCATACTGTCTTCCGTCTTTTGTTAGGCCTGCTCCAATCCTTATAAACATCTACTATACAACCATACTTAAAACTTTTATAAATTACCTACGTTTTCTACCCGCTGCCGCCTATCAAATAAATCGCAGCCTTAACCGCCGATCAATCTTTCCACTATCGATTCAGCAGTTGACTGGAACTATCTTCAAAATTACAGACGAGCTTACGATGGGTGATCAAGTACCTTCGCTTAACTATCAGCTGTCATCTGGAACACTGATGAGCTTCACCATTGACTTTACATTAATAAATATATTAATGTGGGATGTAGCCTTTACAAGTGATGATACTAAAATTATAGATACCTGGCGCACTCTGAGCATTATATCTAGCGGGACTGACTGGGGTGGCAGCGGACCACAGAACATAATATATAATTATGTAGCGATCACCTCACTGACTGGCATAAATCCGATCCAGCCTGTCCCTTGCTGTCCTCCCCCAACGACGCCCTAAGCCGAGGTTCGTACCCCACAGAAGGTGCCTTTAGCGTGTATTCGCTAAGTTTATAAAATGTATGCCCTGATTGGAGGCCTTAATTTATTGAGGCACCCACAGGAAAGTCCGGTTAAGCAGCCGACAAACTCCTAGGTTGACCTGCGAGTGCCATTCCTCATAAACAAAAACTGACTGGCATTTAATATTTACCGCAACATGAGTTATCGTAGTTCGTGCCCAAATTCTCGTGCAATAAGTTCTTGCCAACAAGAAAAAAATGAGAGAAACTCATGATATTTTATGAAATCACCAAAATTATCACTTTAGCTAGAGTCACCTGGACAATATCATTTTGATAGATTTCGTCCGTCTGTTAAATTCACCTCTCTTTATTTTGCGTCAGCCCCCAGTCTCCCTCAGTTTCTTGCCTTTCAATTCAGACATTAACAGGTATACACAATTTATAAGTAGGAGTATTTCGGAAAGAGATTACCCGTTCAGACGAACAGCTTATCTACAAAATTATCCACGTGGGAAGCTCTTTGAGCCAAAATGGAGTTATTTTTAACGTGATTGGTACACAACCTCTGTCAAAGTCACGCGGTAGAGACAGGAAATGTGGGCTTTATAGGAGTGTGCTGGATTGGTAAAGGTTTAAACTATAATGTCAGATCTGTTATGATCAATATGCACGTAAAAACGAGACACAAACCCCTTTGTTTCGCGTTGTGCGGAGTCTTGGGATATGGTAACGTCATAAACTATGGTGCGACAGTGGTCGTTGAGACGTGGTCGCGATACGTACTGGCCTAGAAACTAATCAGTGTTTCCTTTTTATGTTCAGAGTCAATCAATCAATCAACTCAGCCTATCGCAGTCCACTGCTGGACATAGGCCTCTCCCAGGCTGCGCCACAACACCCTGTCCTCCGCCTTCCGCATCCAGTCTGACCCAGCCACCTTCTTAAGATCGTCGGTCCATCTAGCTGGGGGGCGTCCCACACTACGCTTGCCGATACGCGGTCTCCACTCCAGGACTCGTCTGCTCCATCGGCCATCGGTCCTTCGACAAACATGGCCAGCCCACTGCCACTTCAGTTTGCTTACTCTGCAAGCTATGTCGGTAACTCCGGTTCTTTTCCGGATAATTTCATTCCTGATCTTATCCTTCAAAGAGACTCCAAGCATAGCCCGCTCCATAGCACGCTGCGCAACCTTGAATTTGTGGACTAGTCCGACTGTCAGTGTCCACGTTTCGGCACCGTATGTCATGACGGGCAGGACGCACTGGTTAAAGACTTTAGTAGACTTCAGAGTATTCGTTATATAGTTAAGTAATGTCCCTGTAATTACCTCTATACCCGTATCCCAGTTCAGCGCCCACAGTAGGTATATCTGACACTATGTCTAATCACGATCCTATGGAGATGATCCGACATATATTATACTTAAGTACTTTGGGGAGATTGATTTTGAATGCTATAATTTGTTAGTGTCGACAACCGTGCCATGGGACAGTGGCCCAACCACAGACAATATCACCTGTCTGGTCCGACGATCCTCCCTTTTCAATGGAGGCACTTCACATCTTGTTCCTCCATCCGCAAACGTGCTACTTTCATACTAGGTAAACGTACACAACCGCAAAATAAACTTCCAAGGTTTGTACATTCACGGATCAAAAAGGTTAAGTAATCTTCAAAATAAAATAAGTCATTTTCTATAATGTTGGTAGAACGGTATCGGAAAAAAACATAACCCTCCTTCTGAGGCAGTCGGGTAAAAAGTATAAGTCTCATACATGTTGTCAGTAATAATTGACCTAAAGGTGCTTAACCTCCCCCCATGCAGCCTATATTTTAATACATCCCAAAAAAACTGATACTCGTACTAAGTAATCCTGATTTTTACCTAAATTGTAAAAAGGGCTCATTCAAAAAGGTTTATTATCGTATATTTGCTATCTATACAGAGGTATAACGCTCCTTTTCACGCAAACTCCTTGTTTTTGCGGCCACCTACCCTCCTGTCACTCAATTACATTTTTATTTTCCATTTCCGTTCCATTTCACCCCGTCCCGTTTATTTGCGTACAATCTGTTTTTTTTTTTTCTAAAAAACATTGGTTTGACTGACGTCGGGTCATTGTTACGCTATGGTGATATTTTGAGAGGGGTTTAAATCCAAAATTAATGCATCTCAAGCTTCAATGATTTTAAGTGCGGTTTTAAATCATACTTATTGAAAACCTACTAACGATAAGAACAAACAAGTTAAAATAGAACTGAAATATTTTCGTATAATATTATATTATATATAATACATAATTAATCTTTATATATATAATTCTTCTGTACGTGTGTTTGTCACCTAACTCCTCCTAAACGGCTGGACCGATTTGGTTGAAATTTTGTATTTATATTTCAACGGGTTCCTGGTTAGTTTGAAAACACAATGGGACCTGGTAGGTGGCGCTGCTGTCAGTATAAGGCGGTACAAAGTTCGCCGGGTCAGCTAGTATATAATAATATTCTATATATTCACACAGTGTTTATTGATTGCCTCGTTGGTCTAGGCGTTGCAAGCGCTACTGCTGAGCATGAGGTCCAGGGTTCGATTCCCAGGTCGGGCAATGTGTTATTGGGTTTTTCTATCTTGAATTTCTTAATAGCAGCCCGGAGGCTGGATTTGTGCCCGGTTGATGGCAATGGGCCCGTTAGGTGTATTTATGGTACATTTATGTTATGTTATGTGTATTGATCTATGTGAAACAAGTTATGAGCAATTAAGTTTTGACAAACTGCTTCTAGTCTTTCGGAATTATTCTTAATTCAAATTTAAAATCTTTATTTCGAGCGAAGACTCATATAGGGTTAATAACATTGCCCTTAAAACTAAGTGTTAGTAAACAACACGATACGGTGGCACATGTAACAGACAGCAGCGAATAACATACGGACAGTCCAATCTGTCAGCAATCATTTTCAGAATCCTGTTAGGGCTGGCCATGACTCGAGCCACCATGGAAGCTGCGCGCTTGCGCATTATTGTGTAAAAGCAATCTACACGCGCCGTTGCAAACATCCCTGAAGCACTGCAACGCCATGGCAACCCCATAAGTTTTCTGAACGCATTATTAAATTGGACACGAAGGGCTCCATACGACGCCCGCGAATACTTACTCGTATTCCACAAGCTGCATGTGTAGGAGGTGGTACAAGGGGTCTACTCCGAAGCGTTAAACTATCGGTCGAAAAACTGAATCGAGAAACTACGGCGAAAAAAAAAAAAACAGAAATTCTTTTACATTTTATTGTATAGATTCAAGTTTTATATCTGAACAGACAGCTGTGCTGCTGGGGAGTTTGTTGCGCCACTTCTTCTTCCCAGCTAAAGCACTAGGAAGTGGTGAAGGGTGGGCGTTTTTGGGGGAGTGTCTTATGTAATTTTTGACGTTCGAAAAGTGCTGATTCTCAGCCTAGTTTGAATAAATGACTTTTGATTTGATTTGATTTGAAGTCGAGTAAGGACTCAAAGTCAAAAAAAGAAACTTTGGAAGTTATAAAACGACCGAACATTCGGCCGATACATCGGTTTAGCGCTTCGGAGTAGACCCGCTGAACGCTCTAAATAGCGTCACCTTTACGTCTGCAGTAGTCTTAAACAAGGTTATGTAAGTCCAGGTAAAATTCGCAGTTTCTACAAAGTAACTGGAACTTAAAATGTTACCAAGTAAGTTGTGGAGCAAGACTGCAATGAGAAAGTACTGCCTTCTAGGCGTTTTCAATTTATTTCCAACTGTAGCGAAAAGCGTAAGTAAGGGTTGACCCGATGGTTCCAAAACTATATTTAACTGTCCATGCCCATTACATAGTTGAACCTATATAGGATAGAATGCTAGATAGAATACTCTTTATTATGTATTTTAGATAGGGTGACACAACGGGCGGTCTTATCGCTAAAAGCGTTCTTTTAAAGACAACCTTTGGATGGATAGACGGGGAAGGAGAGGCAATACTACAGGTAGTCTGTGGTACTATTTACATATATACAATAAGTACATACATACATAAAGCATATCGTCATCACGTCAACGCCGGCTGTCGCTGAAAACCAGCGCTGGGGCTCTGTCTCGCATAGGGCCGCAGCATTATGCTGAGCGATGGCCGTTTTGCGTGAATGTGACGCATATTTTCCCTCAACTTGTTCTTTCGTGTTTGTGTTTTTATTTCTTTGCGTTATGTTTACCGCAAATAAACGCATTTTCTTTCTTCTTTCTTTTTGTCTTCCTATTAAACTTATCTGTATAAATAAATTCAATAATAATCATGAAACAATGCAAAAAACAAAAAAAAATATGTTTAAGAAGAGAGATGGTGTGTTTTTACCACAATTTAAAAATGGACAAAGATAGAGCACACCCTATTAGTGTTGCCCAAATTCAGTCTTGGTCTTGCAGTCTTGGTCTTGTTCTTGCGTTTTTGCAAGACCAAGACCAAGAACAAGACCGCGTATTTTTAGCAAGACCAAGACCAAGACTGACCGTGCAAGACTTGAGCAAGAACAAGACATAGCCTGCAAGACTCTTGCGTCTTGCAGCTAGGACTTAGCGCTATTTCACTGAGTAGTTAGGTGTAACAGTTCGGTGTATAGGTAGGTACGCGTAGGAATTCTATGAGACGCAAAAAACTGTATCAAAGAATATGAAAAACTGGACCTATGCGCATTACGACTAATACCATAAACATAGCGAATAAAAAAATATCTATTAAAATCAAACTGAGTGCATGCATAGTTATGTTTTAACCATCGGCACTTTGATAATGCGGCATCAAAGGTTTTGTACTTACTTCTCAAAGAAATTTGCCGCTTTTCGGAAGTACATGGTTATGATACACGCGCCGGCGGCTTCTTTTGAAATCTAAAACAATCGTTGCCGCCACGCCGAAATCATAACATTTGTGACACTATTTGATTGCCGCCATAGGGCGTAGGTATACTCATGCAAAATAATTTCGAATTTTTTTAAGAGTACCTACAGGTGTTCCAAAGAATAAATAAGTTTCAGAGTGCTTAGAATGAAAATGAATACATTATACTGATCACGCAAGTAGTATTATGATTAGGTTATAAATCAAAGCTTATAAATCATAAATGTTTATTAAGAAACAGTTACTTCCATGGAAAACGACATATAGGTCAGTTGATTTTTCGAATTTCTTATCAAATCTTCAGTTATTTATTAATCTGCTTGATCTTTACTATGGCTATGTTAATTCAAGCTCACAATGTTCCAATTCTAATACGTTTTTCTAAGATTTAAAGTAAACTTTAATAAATAGTAATAGACTAATAGGTAATTGCAAGACTTGCAAGACTCTTGCTGCAAGACCAAGACCAAGACCAAGACTGGGAGCGCAAGACCAAGACCAAGACCAGGTGTATTGGCGCAAGACCAAGACCAAGACTGGCTAAGTCTCGTCTTGTTCTTGCATTTGGGCAACACTAATTCCATACTATTACACGGTTTAAATAAATAATATCCTAGATAAACAATACTGATACCACACATTTCACTTCTCAACCTACTCACCCAATTACCTAGATACAGTACCAATCCGTTGTAATAAGGCCAAGACCACATCGAAATCTGAGGCCGAAATGAAAGGCATAAAGAGACATTACTACCGGCCAGTCCCTGCCTTACCTTCAATCTGGCCACACTAATAAGGTTGTAGGCGTAAAACAGAACTTATTCATGGTTTAGCTGTCATCCGTGAGTTTATGAAGTAGCCAGCTGTCACAGGTATTAAATAAGAAAGTGTGGGTAGCTTGGTACTTTTGCGGGTGGTGGAGGGGGTTATCATCGAGTAGTGTTGTCATTTACGTTCGATATTTTGATGAGAGTGGACGTGTTTACTGTTTGTAGGTTTTTCACTGTGCTTTGTGATTGTGAAGGTATCAGTCTGAATGATTATTGAAAAAAGTAAAAGCTTATCTTAACTAAAATAGTATATTTCAAATCGTTTATCTACATTTTTAAAGTTCGTATACTATCGTGGACTCAACCCAACCTTACGTCCTACGCTTTTAATCCCACAGGCAATTTCTTCCCTAAAATTCGTATCAAGTACACATACTCAAAACTAAAACCCAAAACTAACATTAGGACCCACAAATTAACGCGAACCAGGTAAGTGATGTGAAATGCTCTCACAACGTTATTTCATGCTGATCCTAAAAAAGCAAAGGACGCCGTCTCTGCTCGCTCCAACTAATTTTAATTAATCGTGGAAACAAAGTAACGAAGCGCTTTCCGGAAGCGTTTTGAATAAAAGAATAATAATTTCCCTAGCAGGAATGAGGGTAGGTGGCAAGTGGTGAGAAATAGCGGGTATTCATTAAACGTAGTGGAAAATTTAGTTTTCGCCTTATAATTGCCTATTTTTGTTGCATTGTAAAGCACTGCCTTTAATATAAAGACGTTAATCACTGTAACCGCATACTGACGATTTCAGGCCATTAACGTTCTGGTTTTCCTCGCCACTCTTGGCAGGCGGTTGGCGATCGCAGTACTTTGTTAAAATGCATAGAGAACGCTGCTGCCCATTCTCTGGTAAGTCCTTTAGTCGCCTTTTATGACACCCACTGGAAGAAATAGGATGGATTCTTTACGTCCGGCTCCATACGAAACAAGTTTAGTGCAACTTGTATACATAATTATTAGCCTCATGTCTTGTATTCTATTTTGCTGTGCTATGCGGTAAAATCACAGTTCGTCACAAACATGTAAACGTTAAAGTTACCCTATATTTCTAAAAACAGTGTTTCAACAAATATCTAGATATAAATGAGATTAGATAATTTATCTTTTGTTCCAAGGCGGAAACCACGTCTACCACTTTTTATACACTTTTAACACCCAAGTGACTGGCCGCTCACAACTCCATACTCGTTCCATCTTCAAACATTGGTGTCAGTGAGGAATGGCCACCACAGATCGTGTAAAAGCCCAGCTGTCCCCCCCTTATCCCTTGCGTCTCACCTTAATTAAACCAAGCCAAGTACCACAGACTGTTCTAAGTCCAAGTTAGTCCTTTTTTGTCCTGCACACTCCTTACACGTAGTAATGAAGATGTTTTTTTTTTCATTTTACTTGAGGATAAGAAATTGCTAGCGTTTAACCTGTGTTGTCTTTTTAATTAGGATAGAATAGTACGGTGGTGTTTGAGTTTTGTTTGCGTATACGAGTAATAAGTTCTCTAGTAAGAAAAGGTGTTTTCTAAAATCTAGTCAACCTTTCTGTTAGTAAATATGTTTGAGAGAAAAGATTGAGAATCTAATTTTCACTGTTTTCTTCCATAATATTGTTTATCTTCAGAGTTAGCAGGACGCTTTCTATCTCTCCTCTACTGTAGAATAGAAATCGCTTATCTACCTAAAATGTTCTACTGTCTACACGGAAACGTCATTTTTGTCTACTCTTCAGTCGACAAAACGCTACTCTATGGTTCTCGTGCTAAGCCTGCTGGTGGTGGAACTAGTCGTTATGCGACCACTAGGAGTCCTGCTATATTAAAAAAATCACTTAGCTCTTATTCCAAATTCCGCTAAGCCAATGTACAACAAGGACAAGAAAATTATAAGTACTTAATTATACACCTGCGCCACTTGGAATTTCGACCGCGTTTAAGTTAATGCCCCTTGACAAGTTGGACACTATAAGCTGAGTCCAACAGTAAATGTTTTGCGCCATTTAGCAAGCTGGAATGCGTAAATAAACATTCGAACTTTCATATAAAATATTTTTACATATCAAGATGTTGTTAATAACATAACACAACATAACATCACGCCTGTAATCCCCGAAGGGTTAGGCAGAGGTGTACCTATAGTACACCCACGTTTCGCCAGTTATGTTTAAGCCAGTTGTGTTATGTTAATATTTAATTTAATTCCTGCAGAATGATCAGGTGCGTAGTACTATTTACCTGCGTGCGTGAATGACCTCATGTATAAACGTAAACGAAGCAAAAGGAGTATAAATATGGATCGTATCAGGTGGCGTTCTGATGTTTCTGCCTACCCCCATGGGAAGAAGGCTTTATGTTTGTGTATGTATGTTATTAACTTATTATAATAATTTAATTGCTTGAACTACAAAAATAATTACAAAGTAAAATGGACTTAGTTAAGACGCTGATAACAGCTAAACCGCGGTCACTGTCAGACTGCATACAACACAAAGAGAAGAGCGATGACACAACGCTTGTAACTTATTGCAAAATATGAAGTAATTATCTATTTACTCAAAAATGAGTTGAGTAATCGAAAAAAAAAACAACCAAGTTCTGCATACAAATAAGACGTTCTTGTTATTAATTATTAAATATCAACCGTATGTTGATATTTAATACACTCAAAGTAAACATTTTACCGTTAATTTGTATCAAGATTTTTTTTTCTAAACGTGTCTTGGTAATAACCAAGTTCTGAGAAATATGTTCAAGAATAACATATATTTTTTCCGCTACCACAAACTATATAGATATAGACAAGCCTACTTTTATCATTTGCCTCTTGTCAGCGCCTTAATATTCCCAAGAATTTAGTTATAAGTTTCTAGTAACAGCCATTATTATAAAAGCCTGCATAGTTGCATACACGACAGATACAATGACTACCACCCTCTATTATAGTATTCACAGAGTGTTACCATATTCGTAGAATTAAGTCTTTGTGGTATAAATCCAGTGCGGGTTTTATGCTCAAAATGGTGAACCGTTTCGTTTATATGTACCAGGGTAACAGGACTGAGTAAGAGATAGTCGGTAAATTGATAGCCGTTCGCCACAAATTGGCCTGATGAAAACGTCCATCGTGTAGGTAGATGCTCATCTCGAGCTGTTGACTTGCTTAAGTGAAACAGGTTTTCTCATTGGTTGGTTCGGGATGTAGTAAAAGCTTTCTTGTACTTATATTAAGAAAAGAAGGATTAATAGTGAAACGACTCTGCTATTTTATCGGAAATATACATTTTGGACTCAATGTGGTTAATTATTTCGATTTGGTTAACAATGGCCTAAGATAGAATGAATCTTTAAAAACTTTCGAAATTAAACTTGTTAAACACTGACCATTTTTATCCTGCTTTTTGTTATACATGTATTTAAAAAAAATACATTCTAAATGTTGGATGTTGGTTGTTGTTGTTGGATTAATTTCAAAATGGGAACTGCTTTGAACAGACATTATAAATTATTTATTTACGCATATCAATATTGTAAATATAGAATTGTGCACAGCTACAGCACAAAGGTTTAACACATTTCCTAAAACAAAATACAATATGAATTATGTGCAAACAAAACGTAATTAAATCTGTAAATGCGAACTGAATGGAACCTGGCCCGTATCGAACATCCTCGTACAATTGCAAAGGCGGACACTGAGAGATCCCTTTTGACGTTAATTAGCATAATAGGAAAGTTCAGGAACTCGGCTTCTACTAAAATTTTTCTTACTCAGGTGGAGTCAGGCGTTGCATTATTTGATTAAGTTAGGCATCAGAAATATAACATAAATTATATGTTCTATTGTGAGAAAATTCCTCGTAGCAATATAAATTGTAATAATGAAATCTGCAAATAAATTAAAAATAAACATGAGATCACAACGCAACAAAGTAAAGTAACAATGGTCCATTTTTAGCACAATTTTGACCCTTACCTAGAATGGTAAAGGATAAAATCTTTGAACATGGTTTGTCTTTCAACCTCTTGAATTTTGCTGTTCTATTATAATTATATCAATTATCTATAAAATATAATAAAATCATAGCGAAGTCAAATCTGTACATTCTATATTTATGAACAAAGTAATTGCATCGAGGTGCGAACGAGTCTGAAGCCGAAAATATAATTTTAAGAATGTTTGTTCGGTTCTCTGTTTGTCTGTATGTATGTTCCGGATTGACGCAAAAACGGCTAAATGGATGTGGATGAAATTTGGCACACAGATAATTTATAATCTGACTTAACACATAGGGTACTTTTAATCCCGGTAGTACGTTCCCGTGGGATATTTTCCGACATCCACGTGGACGAAGCCGGAGGCAAAAGTTAGTATTTAATTAAATGAAGCGAAAGGGTGAACAACTAACTACTTAAGTATCATCCGTTTTTAAATCCAGGAACATACTGGTGCACGTGGATCGTCGTAGAATCATCCAGTAATAGTTGTAGTAACCAGTTTCCTTAGATCAAACTAAAAGAAAAAAATAATAAGAAGAAGAATATTATTTTTTTTTATAAAAAAAAAACGAAATTCTTCTTATTTTTATACTATGTATTTTTATTTCATGAGGTAAAACTAACCTTGGGCTAAGTAAAATAATCCTAAGTCAGTAATGTAGGCTCATCGTGTAAACAGCACTAGTTTGCGATAAGTCAGGATAGGCCCTATTGGGCCCAGACAGTGGTAGCCCAGCAGTGGAATATGGCGACTTACGAGTTGTAGGTCGAACCCAGATAGGCGCTTTACTTTGTGAAAAATAATCCCACCATCATCACTGCTCTCAAAACCGTGAAGGAAAACATCGTGAGGAAACCGGTCCTGTCCTTGAACCAAAAATTCGAAGACATGTGACATTTACCAACCCGCACTGGGCCCGCGTGGTGGATTTTCCTCTCACTCCTGTGTCTGTGTCGCAGCAGTGGGAACATTATAGGCTAAGCATGGGAAGGATAGGCCACTGGGAAGAACTAGCCTCGTGTATCCCTGGCTTGAATCACACCGGGCAATAACATTACAAAATTCTCATAGTTTTTTCACACCTAAAAATTCCTTAACAAAACTTCATTATTATTTTCAATATCAACGAGCAAAAGGGCAAGGTCTCGTGCTGAATAAATAATCTTTTTTCCGACTTATTTAGGTCACGAGCTTGTTGTGGTAAGGGCCCTTTCATAGCGCGCCTTTTAAAAATGTACGGCCCATGATAGTGAAGAGATGATTAGGTAATTATGTAAGATAGGAATGTTATGCTCTGGTGTGGATGAGGGTGACCCAGATTCTTTCACAATCAGAAGGATTTTGAAAAAATGCACTATTTCACAACTATACGACGAATGGCTCTGCACTACATTTTACTATTTAAAATGACTTTTGCCCCACGCAGATATAACGATAACATCACAACTGTTATATCTAAGTGTTGCCAAAGTAAAAAAAATACATTCAATTGCCATAATAAAGTACAACAAAATATCTGTATTAAATATCAACCTACGATTGGTATTTAATTAATAACAACAGCGTCTTATTTGAATGCAGAATATTTATATTTTATTTTTATTTGAATGAATTGTTTTTTACTTTCGATTACTCATTTTTGAGTAAATAGATAACTGCTTCATATTTTGCATTTTTTTTTATTCTTTTGTATGCAGTCTGACAGTGACCGCGGTTTAGCTGTTGTCAGCAACTTAATCTAAATTGTTTATACTCCGGTATTGTGTCCTGACTTGATAGAGTAAATAATATAAAAACTGACGAAGGTTTTCGCAGTTTAAGAGTATTTCCCTTCGTGCTTTTACGATTAAATAGAAATCCGCTGTCTAGTATTTTAAGCACTTTTAAAAGTGCGACGACATTGTAACCAGTTTTAGTTAAATGCTACGTTGTTTTTTTATACTCTCTTTCCTTCGCCTAACACTAAAGCATAATCAGTCCATAATTTTCCCACTTCTGAGACACAGGTCTCCTCTCTGTCTGCCGTAATCCACCACGCGGGCCCAGTGCGGGTTGGTGGTTGTCAAATGTCTTCGAATTTTGGTTCTAAGACATGCCAGTTTCCTCACGCTGTTTTACAAACATCTCTAAAGTGAGACCGAAATGGAACTATTTACCTATAAACAAACAACCAAACCCTTCAACGACCTCTCTACGACAATTATAGTCAATTACCTTTACATTGCGGGCTGTAATCGGCGTCAGGAGTAATGACTCGGGTCGGGAGGCGCAATACCTTACTAATACTGGCTAGTCAACGCATACGATCGTATCGTTAACCTGATTCACTCTACTGGGCTTTATTACAGCCAATGATACAGTATCAACGTGCAAATGTTTGGGGCAAATCGTTTTTGTTATGTGTAGAGTAATGGAGGCTTTTAACTTCTGTTTTGTCTTGGTTGAATTTTGATCCAAAATATTTTTATTTTTCTCTGTATTAATTAATAACCCTATTATCCATACGGATATGCCAACCCCATCGTACCTTATCAACTTGAATTAAAGTACTACAACTATAATAATATATATATATACTATATTTACTCACACCTTCGTTTTGCCGATGACATCGTCATAATGGCAGAGACGCTGGAACAGTTAGACCACATGCTGCACAGCCTAAATGGACCTCGCGGCGGGTTGGCCTCGGCATGAATTTGGACAAGACGAAAGTCATGTACAATTCGCACGTCTTGCCGAGTCCAATCCACATCGAAGGGTCGCTTCTCGAAGTTGTGAAGGAGTATGTCTACCTAGGGCAAGTTTTCCAGCTTGGTAGGCACAACTTTGAGAAGGAAGCCGGCAGAAGGATCCAGTTGGGTTGGGCAGCGTTTGGAAAACTGCGTCAAGTCTTCTCGTCGTCAATCCCGCAGTGTTTGAAGACTAGGGTCTTAAACCAATGCGTCCTGCCCGTTACGACATACGGTGCCGAAACGTGGACACTAACAGTCGGGCTGGTCCACAAATTTAAGGTCACTCAGCGTGCTATGGAGCGGGCTATGCTCGGAGTTTCTTTGAAGGATAAGATCAGGAATGAAGTTATCCGGAAGAGAACGGGAGTTACCGACATAGCCTGCAGAGTAAGCAAGCTGAAGTGGCAGTGGGCTGGCCACGTTTGTCGAAGGACCGATGGCCGGTGGAGCAGACGAGTCCTGAAGTGGAGACCGCGTATCGGTAAGCGTAGTGTGGGGCGCCCCCCAGCTAGATGGACCGACGACCTTAAAAAGGTGGCTGGGACAGACTGGCTGCGGAAAGCGGAGGACAGGGTGTTGTGGCGCAGCCTGGGAGAGGCCTATGTCCAGCAGTGGACTGCTATAGGCTGAGTTGATTGATACTATATTTTATATATATACTATTTTTTTTTTTTATATGTGGGTGTACTTTAGGTAGGTACACCTCTGCCTAACCCTTCGGGGATTACAGGCGTGATGTTATGTTTATATACTATATTTAAAATTGAATCACTGACTAGGCATCATCTTCACCAGGCCACACAACCTCTTTGCAATCGCCGACCTAGGGTGTGCTAAAATTTTATGAATTAGCCCAATGTCCAAAATGTTCAATTTAAATTCTCTGATCATTGATTCCCTTTCATTCTTGTTCTTAACACACTCCATCAACAAATGTTGCACATCTTCAATTTTGTTGCATATTTCACAATTAGGTGATGTAACCTTTCGCATTAGGAAAGCAATTTTTCTTAATGCTACCTTAACATAACTTCTGATCCAAAATATGGTTGCGAAATGACTGATAACAACTAGTTTAAAAGAACTTAATGTTTTATTTTGGAGTTGTAATGCCATCTGCCCATCAATTTAATCTTGTTTTACATGATTTAAATTCTCCAATCTTCACTTCTTGGTCGACTAATTACAACGGTTCCCATGAGAATGGTCATCAGATATACTGATCCAACTCTAAATCATCGACCACATTAACGCTAAAGGGAACAAACACTTTTACCCGTCAATCATATTTTAAAACTAGATGAGGTCGGCGTTTCGTATCTAACTACTCTGTGAAGAAAGGCCGCAACAAACTCAGAGGTCACAGTCTCTTTTAAAGTCCAGAGATAATCTTGATCAGATCGTGTGAAGGCCATGTAGATTGGTGTCTGAAATGGTCATTTGAGGAAAGAACCACACAGATTGAGTCGACCTGTCCAGTCAGTGCACGAATTTGTCAGTAATCGTGCAGCTCAACTGAAAACTTAAGGAGCTCAACGATGCGACGAACAATACCAAAGAAAGAACATTTGGGTAGGCCGCATAAATGAATCGAACTGCCAGACTATGATTCAAAAATCTTAAAAGAGGAAAAAAAACGGATATACAGGAAACTTTCAGCGGGGCAGTAAGGGGAAGTACCTTATCCGTTGCAGCTACGCGAAAATGGTCTTAAGAGACTATCCATAATTTTTTGTGAAATTTTGATCCCCATTCACAGATTATCAAAAAAAAATTACAGTTGGCAAGAAAATAGCCATTTTACACCAAAAACTTGACAGCGATGTAAACGCACCTTACGTCCCCCACTTACCCCCTCTACCATAATACTTAATGAGCAACGTTAGTGACGCACATTGGTTGTCTGAAGTAGTGCAATTATTTCGCACATAACTCCCGCTTACTTCTGACTTTATGGAGTGGTTATGGCGGAGTGACGGGTTCACGAGTTGGTTTAGATAACGTACGTGTATTTGGGATTTAATTCCCTGTAGTTATGATATTTTGACGTGTATTGTGAGAGCTTTGTGGATAACAAAGGAGATATATAACCCCTTAACAGCCTCGGGAAGTTACCTTTGAGTAGCAGGGAAGTGAAAAACGAAATTTAAACCAAGCATTGGATTGTATTATCCGAGTAGGATTTAAAATCGACCAGGTGCAAATTCACGTCATGTTATGTACAATCAGGGAAATGTATTGTTTAGCACATTAACACACTTCGTATATATGCAGTGTTATAGCTATTTCATAGGACAGATAAATAATAATAATAAATAAGCCTTTTATTTAATCTCATTTTTCCATGCAGTTTTACAATAATTTGTTTAGCATGCGACAAAATTAATACACAATTTCAATGTATTATGTTTTGCAATATTTTTTTATACAAGGTGTCGTTTTGCATCCTCGTCAAATTCCAGGAGGTAACTATGCTAATGATTCTCGACACGAATCAATAATAAAATAAGTAGTTTTTTTTTTTTTTTAATTTTCGGAGGTGCATGTGTGGGACTCGACTTTTAAAACGCGGCTTGTGTGATACCGCACTGTAACTTCCCTTTTACACACACATAAAAACGCAGCCGTTTATTCAAGAACATAATTATTTTGCCTACGTCGTGTCGTCGACACGTGATGTATTCTGAAATACTGTCAAACTTAAATAACAAAAAAAACAAGTACGTATTAATTATTGATCAGGTATCGTAATTTTATTTGATTATTTATGTCTCCCTTAACAGCCTCCTGAAATTTGACGAGAATGCAAAACGACACGTTGTATAATATTAAGTTTAAATGATTTTTTTTGGCTATTTATCTTATTTCGATTAATTTTATTTCCAATTTAATATTACATTTTAATAATATTTGTTTTAATTGTAAACTATTTTTTTTATTTCATATGACAGATAGAGAATTAAAATTGATTGCGACTTGAATACACGAACAATTTAAGTCGCTATTCAACTTGCTAAACAATTTCTTTGGCTGACTGTCAAACACGATCCTAACTATAAATGAACTTTTGCTACAGTAAAACTTAGACGTAATATCCTTTCCGAACAATTTATTTCCCTGACTGTACAAAGGCAACCTTAACCTAAAATTAACTATTATTATAACAAACCTTAGAGCTATATCAGACGTTTAACCAATGTGTTTTTGTCCACAGTGAGACGCGTAGCCCCGCAGTTTTCGATACCGCCGCCCCCGAAGTCAGAGGTGATGCTGGGCGGAAACCTGACCCTCAAGTGTGTAGCCTTCGGATCGCCCATGCCCACTGTTAAATGGAGGAAAGGTAAGAGATGTATTATAAATAATAAATAATATATTAAATATTATATTAATATACTTATTTGATAATATCAGGCATATTATAAACAAGACGAGAATACTTTTGAAGGGTTTTACAAACAATATTGTTGTACTTGTTGACAAATAAATATCCAGGTCACTCTATAATGAACTACTGTATGCCTGGTTGTTCTTTATTTGACATAATGAAAAATGTTATAAAATGCAATTTTAACCAGGATACTATAATATTAATATTTGTTGGTAATAGGGGTAATGTGAACAAAGGAGAATTACTCCAATATTATAGATCATTGTGCAACCTAAGTTTAAGAAAAATTGTGTTGTTCACATTCCCATATAGCCAAAGTTTGCCACAGGAAGAAAACAATCTTAGATCAGAAATTAATATGACATTGCATAATTTGACTTATAATAATAATTTATTTCAATTAATTGACACTAACAATTATGTTGGTAATCATTTTTATTTGACAAAGGATAGATTTTTTATGGATAGGTACTATCTTTCTAAATACTGTAAAAGACAGATAGCTGTGTCGCTATCTTATTATTTTTCTATTACAGCCAAGAATTTGGCTAAACAATTTGCTTCTATTGAGCAATGCGATGACATGTTAAATAATTCACCCAATAATTTGGTAACAAAAATTGACATTAAAAATAATTTAAATTAGAAATTAGGACAATAGAGTCAACCTCTAGCAATAATGTACAGAATTGCAAAAATAAATCAAATAAAGGTTTAAAATCAGTCAATAGTATCAACCTGGTGCATCAAAATATTCAAGGATTTCTGAACAAAGATTTAGAAGTAGAATTATTTATGAATTTTAACAGTATTGATATTCTTTGTATAACAGAACATTGGCTTAAAAGCCACCAGTTCTTGTTAAATTTTAATAATCACCAGGTTGGTAGTTCGTTCAGCAGAGTAAATGCTATACATGGTGGCTCATTAATTTTAGTAAGTAACCAGCTTAAGTTTAAAGACCGTAAGGATATTGTGAGCCTATCTGTTGAGCGGACTGTTGAAATAGCCTGTATAGAATTGGAGCAGTTTATTGTATTAAGTGTGTACAGACCCCCTTCAGGATTGTACGACTGCTTTGAAAAGGTAATGGATGAAGTGTTGCACAAGATTTGTAACTCAAACAAGTCCATTATCACTTGTGGTGATTTTAATGTTAATTTGTTAGAGAACTCAGGTTCTTGTAGTAAAATAATAAGTCTGTTTCAGTCATACAATCTTGTAAACTTGTTTTTGGAGCCCACAAGAATAACCTCTACTAGTGCCACATGTCTAGATAATATTTATACAGATATTATACCAAGCCACAAAGAAATTATAAATTTACTTGATTCTGATCATTGTGGGCAAAGGATTACTATCCAAAACCGAAACAACAAAGTGGCTAAAAAGGATATCACTGTTAACCCCAAAACAGCACGTCGCTTGGAAGCTTTTAAAGGTAAACTCATTGATAAATTACCAGTTCCATCTATTAATGATGATCTTAATCATCTTTATAATGTTTTTTTTAATATTTACTGTCAACAATTTAATTCCACATTTATTCCCAAGACTATCTCGGTTAATAGTAACGCATCTTTCAGTGATTGGGCTACCATTGGCATTCATAAAAGTAGAACACGGCTTTATGAGCTGTACAATGAAAGGTATTATGTAAACACTGATGAATTTAATTTGTATGTTAGAAATTATTCAAAATTATTCAAAAAAGTTTGTTGTATGGCCAAGTCGCGTTATTTGAGTTCGAAGATTAAAAACAGTAGTAATGTAATTAAAACGACTTGGAATATTATTAATAGTGAAACGGGAAGGTCTAGGAACCGAAATACTGACTATAGCCTGTCAATTAATGACAACATAATAAAATCAGACTCACAAGTCGCCGTGGCCTTTGAAAATTTCTTTTCGGATATTCCCGTTTTAACTACTAAATCCCTAAACTCATCACCTTCTGTTGCTGAGTCTTTGCTTAAGGAAAATGTAAATGTTTGCGATTCGGAATTTCACTTTGAACATATTACCTGTAGAGATATAATTAAAACCTTTAACACTTTAAATGTAAAAAAGACTGCAGATCTGTGGGGTAATTCTGTAGAAGTTGCTAAGTCTATTATAGACATCGTAGCACCTACTTTAGCCCTTATCTTTAATAATTGTATTGACTGTGGGGTGTTTCCTGACCTCATGAAGAATAGTAAAATAATACCGTTGTTTAAATCAGGTAGTACATCAGACCCCACAAATTATAGACCTATTTCAGTACTACCTACCTTTAGTAAAATTTTTTAGAAATTAATTTTGGACCAATTGCAAAGATTTTTTAATAAACATAAATTACTACATAGCAAACAGTTTGGTTTTACAAGGGGTCGTTCGACTACTGATGCCGGTGTTGAACTGTTAGGACATATTTATAATGCATGGGAAGATAAATGCGATGCCTTGGGCATTTTTTGTGATTTGTCCAAGGCTTTCGATTGCGTTTTTCATGAAACGTTAATCAGGAAACTCCGCCACTACGGGATCCGGAACACCGCTCTGGATCTTCTTACTTCATACTTGAGTAATAGGATTCAGAGCGTTGACGTCAATGGAAAAAGATCTCCCGGATCTATAGTAATAATGGGAGTTCCACAGGGCTCAATTCTTGGTCCTTTCTTGTTTCTTATTTATATTAATGACTTGCCTTACCTCATAAAGGATAATCATGATATAGTGTTGTTTGCAGATGACACTTCACTTTTGTTTAAACTTAAACGTCAGCAGCTGGTTACTGACGATGTAAATAGCGCGATCTCAAAAGTAGTTCACTGGTTCAATGTTAATAATTTACTTCTAAATGAAAAAAAAACCAAATGCATTAAGTTTACGCTACCTCACGTTAGGCAGGTGAAAACTGATGTGTTGATAAAGGGCGAAGAATTGAATCCTGAAGAAAGCACAGTATTCTTGGGCTTAACTTTGGATGCTAAGCTTCAGTGGGGCCCACATATAGATAAACTGTCTAAAAAGCTAAGCTCCGCAGCATATGCTGTTAGAAAAATTCGTAATTTAACTGACATAGAGACAGCCCGTTTAGTGTACTTTGCCTATTTTCATAGTGTAATGTCGTACGGTATTCTGTTGTGGGGAAATGCCGCCGACATTCAGAATATCTTTGTTTTGCAGAAAAGAGCTGTACGATCAGTTTATAAATTAAGTCCAAGACACTCTCTCCGAGAGAAATTTAAGGAGATTAATGTAATGACTGTACCTTCTCAGTATATTTTTGAAAATCTTTTATATGCCCATAAAAATATAAAATTGTTTAAAAAATACAGTGATATCCATAATATAAATACTAGAAACAAACATAAATTTGTTGTACCTACAACAAGGCTCAAGAAAATAGGTGGCTCGTTCCGATGTCAATGTATACGCTTTTATAATAAACTTCCAAGCCACGTTCAAGATCTAAGCCTTAATAAATTCAAATCATTCATTAAACGTAAGTTGTGTCAGAAAGCTTTTTATACCGTTAAAGATTATATTGAGGACAAAAAGGCTTGGGATTGAGATGCTCCAATTTTTAATTATTGAAGTGGTTTATTTTTATTGTTTGATGTTTTTTTTGCTAACTTTTATTATTTTATATACGTAACGTAATATATACGTAATGACATGATTATTTACTTGTAAAGTATTATATTTTTTTTAATTATTGTGAATGTGAAGACTATGTCGGTTATTGCTCTTTTATTTTTATTTTCACTTTGTCTTTTATTCTCAGTTAGTGTTAATCATGGTCTGGCAGTTTGAGTCATTAAAGCGGCCTACCCAAATGTCCTTTCTTTGGTATTGATCGTCGCATCGTTGAGCTCCTTAAGTTCTGAGTAGAGCTGCACGATTACTGACAAATGCGTGCACTGACTGGTCAGGTCCACTCAATCTGCGTGGTTCTTTCCTCAAAAGACCATTTCAGACACCAATCTACATGGCCTTCACATGATCTGACCAAGATTATGTCTGGACTTTAAAAGAGACTGTGACCTCTGAGTTTGTTTCGGCCTTTCTTCTCAGAGTAGTCAGATAGGAAACGCCGACCTCATCTAGTTTTAAAAATATGACTGACGTGTAAAAGTGTTTGTACAAACCTACTTACAGAAATAAAAATCATTTATCATTTATCATTTATCATTATCATTTATTAAACGTATGGTTTGTATCAAAAGTAAAAAAAAAAACAAATATGGAAATGTGTATGGATCAGAAAAAGTTCCTGTGGACGTCAATTTGTAGTGCAGCATACAAATAGAGTGGTTTGATTTTGATACTTTGAATGCTTAAACTTAAACCAAAATTCTAATTTTATATCAGCTTAGAGATGTTTTTTTACTTAGCAATTGAGGCTAATTTTATAACCTGATAATTTTCCAATTACGGTTTAATAATGTTACTCAAATAATAATTGTTGAAAAGTGTGATATCAAGTTGAAACCCTCTAAATACAGATAGAATATTATATTCCCTTTTAATTTAAAAATAATAATATAAAACATATAAGACTACTACTACTACACTACGACTACTTATATTTTGTGAGTCATACGTAAGAATTTAAACTAAACAGGGTGTGTTTATAAGCTTTCGACAGATACTTGTGGCCAAAGTCAAATTATTTATTTCAAATAGGCATATAAAAGGCACTTTCGAACGTCAAAATTTACAAACAATAGAATTGTTTCTAGTCGCGCCCTCCAAAAGGTAGTTCCGTATGGAGAAGAATGGGCAAGAAACTCCACCGTTACTCTTTTTAAATGTTTTACAATATTTTGTCGTCTTCACATATTAAGACAAGAATAAATTTGTATAGTAATTTTATTACACAATATGTAAAAAGAATTTAAAAAGAAGCAATAACAGATAAATTAATTATGTGATAGATACATGGTGCTCACTTATTTACAAACATTGTAAAAATATACGTTTTCCTAAAAAAGTTAAAGTAATAGGTCAGTGTGTGAGTTAAGGTAATCACAGAATGTAAAATAAATGTTATAAAAATTATACAATTAAAATAGCAACCAGTTTAATTTTGTATGACTTGACTGTGGAACATTCTAAATACTTATTCATCTTTATGACCAATATATATCCTAACATTATTTTTGACGCAGGTTTGACAAAATGGCTGACACCTGAAGACAACCCGCCTCTAGGCCTTAATACTCTAAAATTGGAAGATATAAGGGAGTCTGCGAACTATACGTGTGAGGCCGCCAGTGTTCTTGGTGTTATCGAAGCAGTTGCTGAGGTTAAAGTGCAGTGTAAGTACTTTTTAATATGTTTACTTTTTTTTATAATCAGAAGACGGTTTTTTTTTGTGTATAGGTTTAATATGATGGCCAGGGAAAATTATTGTTTGGTACATAATTGACCATCAACTTAAACTGTTATTCTTTGAAATTTTCGACAAAAAACGAAAGTGCGACAATCACACACGGCAATCTGTCTAGGAATTAATTTCCCTAATTGTACATTTTCAACATTAAAATCGAATCGATTATTAAATCAATAACAGTAATACCTGGAACTACGTACAGGTCATCTTCTTAATAATATTTATAAGAACCACGTACACTCTAATGTCTGAAACCACTCAACCGATTTCAATGAAATGTGAAAGATGGTTCGTTCCAGCTTGAAAAATAGGATAGTTTAGTTTTACGGGGTCCGGTAGAGCCAATGCCTGCCAGGGTTGCGAGTTTGTTCGAAAGAGATATCGTGGCCCTGGCTCACAGGCATCTGAAGGAACACGGGTGGGTTTAAGTCAGTAAAAGTCTGATACGCCCTCCCGCTCCGCCCAGAGCGGGAGTTATTTGATAATTTTCCAACCATAAAAAAGGATAGTTCAGTTTTTTAGACCCGATAGGTGGTGCTGATGTCGAGATTCAAGAAATCTCGATGTTTTGTTAAGTCGAAAAAACCGCGCGGAGTAGGGGCGAGTCGCTAATATTATTATAAAAGAAAGAAAGAAAAATATTTTATATGTGACAAAATACAAAAAGTAGCATTTATAACTAACAATATAACAACAACAAAAAAAAATCGTTAAACTAAATCCAAATAAAACATCGCGTTCTATTTTTTTAACATTCAAATAAACATTCGATACACTGACCAATCCTTCCGCTCTATTTCTCCAATAACTTTTGAAATCCGAACACAACTTAACCCACACTATTCCACTATTCCTAGTATACTCCAATTAATCTGAGCAATTTCTCCCGACTACGAGTCGAGTAGATGAGTGACTGAATCAAATTACACTCATAATTTCTTGGGATAACTGTTGCAAATTTATGGTAACAACTTCGCCGGTGGAAAGAGGGATTTACGAAAATCAATTTGATAAATTGCGGCAAGGCGAGAAGACATCCATTATGAATTAGTGTTATAATTCATAATTGAAAGGGTTGGAAAGTTGCGCGGGCCCCGGAGACAAACGAATGTCAGCTTGATTAATGATTAATTATTGTAACTCGAAGCAACGTTTTCTCAATTTAATTTTCGAAGGATTAGGATGTTTGATGCGTTTAGTGTTCGTTAACTTTCGGTTGATGGACGATATAAACGTTTGTTTTTATTCGTGGCACAGCCGATTTATTCTGTCAAAATGTCACCTTGAATGTGTCCTTGTCTTTTCTTGAACATGAAGGGAGCTGTCAACAGCGTCAAATTGTCAGTCCCTAGCATCAAGCTCACTTAAACCTGACCTCAATTTAGTTTTTATGGTGAGATTTTTACAGAATAGGCCGGCTGTAAAGTAAAACCTAAAGGCGACTAAGGGACTTACTAGAGAATGGGCAGCAGCGTTCTCTATGCATTTTAACATTACACTGAGATCGCCAAACCGCATGACAAGCGTGGTGATTAAGGCAAGCGCCCCCTCCGTCCCCTCCGCCCCGGGGAGGCCTATGTCCAGCAGTGGACGTCTTTCGGCTGAAATGATGATGATGAAAGTAAAACCTTACACGTTCACCGGTTGAACGAAATCATTAAACGATTTTCAAATGATTCGTGTTACCCGCATAACTAAAAATAAAAAAAATAAAAAAATATAATAAAAAAAAAAAAAAAAATAATTACAATAAATTGGTTGGTTGGTTGGTTGGTAATTATATAATAAATAAAATATAATAATATATAAAAGGTGTCCCAAAATTTACGCAAGATTTGAATTAAATTGAAATCACCGTTTTTTTTTCTTTTACTATAGTTTCTTTGTTGAATCATGAAGTACAAACGCCAGCAGATCAAGCTACCCGAAACTGTCAAATTTTCCCAATCAACCTTGAACCTTATACTGTAGGGATAAAGTTGAAAATCTATGGAAGAAATTTGACAGATTGTAGTAGCTTGATGTGCTGGCATCTGTACATGGCTAAGTTTATGTATAGAATAGCACTTCGGGCAAATGGCCCCCCATGGCTTAGCTGGCCCTCTTTTGTCTAAATTTTCATGGCTTTAATGCATAAATGTGGATGAATTTCGTTGATGCAGCGTTGAATCACCTCCTTCAATGCACGGATGGTTATGAGCTTGTTGACCTTGACTTCAAATAACCCACATAAAAAGTAATCCAGTGTTCTTAAATCCAATGATCTAGGGGGCCAACTCTGATCACCAAAACGAGAGAGTACAGAACCAGGAAAGGTCTCATGCAGTAATTGAGTTGTTTAACAGCTAAGCCGTGGAGGTCATGTGCCCAATGTGCCATACATAACCCTAACCTGTACTTTACGATTCAATAAATAAGTTATAATAAAAGAAAAACCTGTTTTCTATTTAATTCAAACCTTGCGTAAATTTGGGGACACCAGCACCTATTTGAACTGTCTTTTTCATTCATTCATAACGTCATCGCGTCATCAGTAGGTATACTTTCGGGAAAAAGCAACCAAAAGATGCTCGACCTCATGGTTGGAATAACTTTCAAAGAATTCAATATGTGAATGCTTCTCATGCTTCAAGTACTGAACATACCTGTACTAATACACGGCACAAACCTTGCAAGGAATATTTGTTAAAATTTTAGATATTTTTAGTTTCCATAAAGTTTTTCAATTTAAATTAACCAGCAGACTAATTAAAAAATATCAGCCACAGCCAACTATGATGGCTGCCTGACGCTTCTAATTACATTCACCGGGAAATGTGAGGTATAGGCTAGTAATATTTAATATTATTAATATACTTACAGAGTATGATTGTCTGAAAAATATGACACTTGGATAAACTATCAAACAAAAAATTAATCTCAATAATGTTATTCAATCATTTTATTTTGATAGAAACCACTGAATTGACTTACCCCTTTTTGTTTTTTTTTGTGGGAAAGTATCAAATAACTTCTCCCGCTCTGGGCGGAGCGGGAGGGCGCGTCAGACTTTTACTGACTAAAACCCACCCGTGTTCCTTCCGTTGCCTGTGTGATATCCCTTTCGGACAAACTCGCCATCACATCACACTATCACACACTAACTCTACACTAATATTATAAAGGTGAAAGTTTGTGAGTGTGTGTGTGTGTGTGTATGTTTGTTACTTCTTCACGCTCAAACGGCTGGACCAATTTTGATAAAATTTTGTATGGAGGTAGCTGACACCCTGGATTAAGACATAGGCTACTTTTTATCCCGATATTCCCACGGGATCGAGACTTACGCAGGTGACACCGCGGGGTGCAGCTAGTAAAATATAATTTCGAAATCCTTATTCAAGTACCTACAGAAAATAAAAGTAACAGAGCTATTATAAATTTAATCTGTCAAAAAACGACTATCTTTACTTCGTTGGTCTAATGCTTGGGCACTGGACCAGGACACAAGTATTTCCTTCAAATCGTGCCTTGAAATGATGTTGTTGCTTGTACCTAACCTATTGTTTTTTTTATCATTTTTGATTTTTGACTATTTTGATTTGACTGTTGTATTATTAATGATGTTGACACTGTTAGTGGTGATTTTGACATTATGATGAATAATTTTGACATTAGTATTGATTGTTTTGACATTATTAATAATTATTACCAAAATTTGCTAAATGTATGTTACTAACACTAGTGTTTAAGATGTGTTAATAAATTGGATTTTATTATCTGCTATTAAATGATTTGATTGATTGTAATTAAGATGGATTCACGTAAAATAATTAAATCAGGAATCCTATTCGTGTGACGCCCTATATTATGCCGTCATGATTATAGATCCAGATAGTCATTGTACCGCAATGCATTAACATTTAAGCGCATTAAAGCGAAACAATTAAACATCAATTAATTCGTATCCACTATTAATGTGACAATTACAGTTTATGAATGTTTAAACGTTAAACATAATTATTATTATTACGAGTATGTACAAGCTTTGTTTACTGTTATGGATTCAAACAGAATGACTGCAAACACTTATTACTTTTCCATCAAAATCAAACTGCCTACCCTTTTCCCAACTATGTTGGGGTCGGCTTCCAGTCTAACCGTATTTTACATGAAGCGACTGCCTTTTTTTTTTTTGTTGCCGGGGTGGAAAATCCTCATGGATGTCCTCCGCCCTGGGGTGGGCGGAGGGGTCTGTCAGACTCTTACTGACTAAAAACCACCCCGGTGTTCCCTTCCCACACTTGCAAGGAAGCGAAAAAAGCGGAATGAAGCGACTGCCTACCTTGACCTCCACAACCCAGTTACTGGGTAACACCATACCCCTTGGTAACACTGGATGTCAGACTTTTAGGCTTCTGATTACCCGTAACGACTGTCAAAGATCTACAAATGACAGCCGGGACCAACGGCTAAATGTACTTTCCGAGGCACGGAAGGGACTCGATATGTAATGGATGGAAACCCATCCACGAATCGACCGCGGCTAGCATAGCTTAACCTTATATCGACTCGTGCGGCGGTTATTATTTAGTCACGAGCCCCTCTCATCAAAACATGAGGTTATATCAAAAACATACTTGATCGTCTATTGTTTTAAAAAATACGTTTCACACGATGTAAGTTTCTTACTTATACCAAAAAATTGAAGCAACGAATGTCGCGCAACTTCAATTGCTGCTTTGCCTTATGATTATGTCACAGGCAGTTAAAAAAAAAAAGCACCAAAAACCGCCCCAAAAAAAAATCGCACTATGTAAATCAGGCTTACTGCAGGGAGATCTGTCTGACTCTATATCAGCCAATCAATCTAATCCGCCATTCGAAGTTCAACAAATCCCGTTTGGTCAAGCGCTTCTGACTTGTCTCCAGTATTTCCATTCGCAGTCTACCTCAACCGTCTTCTGGCAGTCTGTAATCCATACTAACATTTATAAATGTGAATGTAACTCTGTCTATTATATTTTCACGGCTTAACGACTGAAAGGAAAATTTGGCACCATTATAACATTTTGATATCTGCTTTTATTTTCTAATAATTTCTGTTTTACCAGCGTTACCGGGTCCACCGACGGAGATTCGTCCTTCAGAGGTAACAGCGACCACAGTTCGACTCACATGGACCTACAACGGACCTGAAGAACCGCAGTACTACGTCATACAGTACAAGCCGAAATACGCCAATCAGGTGAGACTTCAAAATATCAAACATGACAACGTGATTATGTCATAACTTCATATGTTTTACTACGTCAAATTATGTCATAAGTTTGACAAATGAAAATAATGTAGGTACGAGTAGTAGAGGTATTATTATGAAGTAGTAATTTTAATGTTGGAACGGTTTATTTTATAAAAATAATATTTAATAAGCAAGTATTTTTTATTCAATTACTGGAAATCGAGACCACGTAAGCTTGATTCCTAGAAAACAATGGAATACGTATACGTATTAAGTATTAATAAAATACTCACAGTACGTATAAAATATTTTATTCCGTATTGTAATGAACGTGCCATTATTAAATTCATAATTATTGTAGTTTTATTAGTATTAAAAAAGTAGGCAGTTCGCATTCAAAGCTTACTTTTTTACAAGTATGTGCCGCATGGCAACCATGAAGGTTTAGATAAAAGTGGAGGCAACACTGTAAATACCTAAGTGAAAACGACAGTGGTCGCATATCACTGTCTCGTTCTTATGTGTGTATTTAGAAAGAGAGAGTCCGACCACAGTCTTCTTCGCTTAGGTATTTAGAGTGTTGCCTCCACTTTAATTATAAGTTTCTTGATGGCAATCGACATTACGGCAGGCCCAAATGGAAATAGAAGGGATGAGCTGCACCCTAAATTTTCAATCACAATCGTGAGGGTTTTAAAGGAATTTCCTAATCCATTAGTTTCAAAAAATCATCTGCACTGCATCTGAACTGTCAAAATTAAAGGTATTGAAATCAATTGCCATTGTTTTTGTGTGTTATGAAATTAATCCGCTGGACTCCTTCGATAAAGAGTGGCCTTAAAGCCCTAGACAGAGAAGTGGACGGAGGGTAGAGAGGCCTTTGCCCTGCCAGGGAAAAACATAGGCTTCAAATAAAATAAAATGCACATAATATAAACTGTACCAATATAAATATCATTTGGAAAATCTTGTTTTTTTTTCAACCGTCTAAAACCTCCAAATCTTCAAATCACAGGCTTTCAGCGAGATCTCAGGTGTCATCACGCAGTACTATTCTGTGACAAACCTATCACCATACACGGAATACGAGATGTACGTCATAGCTGTCAACAACATTGGAAGGGGTCCACCATCAGCTCCAGCAGTCATCACCACAGGAGAAACTGGTATGTAGGGGCATTTAGTAGCTGGAGAGTGTGTTTGACTTCGAGTGAGGCACGATTCATTGTAAGTGAGGTATCTATTCTCGGTATGTTTTTTGGAGGGTAATTCAATAATCATATTCATTAGCTGTATGTCAAGAGACATGGGAAATATAAATGGTGCATGAAGTGACATTGGGAAAAAAAAACATGCGGGGCAGTCTTAGGGGACTGCCGATAGAAGTGAAAACTAGCGTCCGGTGACGATAACGCGAGTTCCATGATTTTTGTTCACCCAAAGGTACATATACATATAGCTCATGGAAAGCATTCGGTGACGATGACACGAGTTCCATGATTTTTGTTCACCCAAAAAGTGCTCAACGCGCCTAAAGAAGTTTTCATTTCAAAAATAAGAACCTGCAAGCGTCTCGTCTTTGTGTTCAAATATAATGGCTACTGATTGCTGCCATTCTTGTTTCATTTACCTAGGTACTCACTATACAAACTTGTAATTCATCTAATTTATAGAAAACGAAGAATACCTTTCTTCTGTTATAATGAAAAGTGTAAAGTTTCACGATAATTTAGAACCCCGTTAATATAATAAACGACATCAATATCATGTTCCATTGGCCCCCTCTCAAGATTATTATCTCTTCTCCACTTACTTATGACGAACGAGATTTATAAATCATCTTAATAACGCCATCTTCTTAATAATCCCAATTTATAATAGACGATGAAAAATTATAATTTCTACGCATTTACCCATACGCTTGTTATAATTTAATTTACTCTGGTCTCGCTTAAAATTTTGTCAAGTATACAATTAATTTTACTTGCTTTGAATTGGGTAAATAGATTTCTTTTACGTTTCTTGCGCTCAATTCTCAGTTTTAAGGTATTTTCTTTGATCGTCTTTTCATGCCTACGCGTATAACCGACGTACGAAATTCACCGATGCTTCATGTAAGTTCGCTTCTGAATTATCATAGACATTTATTTCATTTGCACAATTAATTTTTATTCTTAGTATTTAGACGTAGAGCGTAATATTTTTTGTTCGTTTAATCATGCACCATTTCGTTTTTATCGATGTTAGGATCAGTTACGCGGTCAGTTTTGTGTCACACGTTTTAAAGTTTCTTCTACGGCACCGTTTGTGTGATTTGTGTGTTACTGTTCGATTGCCTTCTACATACTAATACTGTTATTTGTTTCCTTGCTCTCTTGCAGTGGATTCCTTGTATGGAGGTGCCAGTAAGTATACTATTATGAATTTTCATAAATCATTACCTATCGGCGTTGTTTGTGGGT
This sequence comes from Tiliacea citrago, assembly GCA_963921375.1. NCBI lineage: Eukaryota > Metazoa > Arthropoda > Insecta > Lepidoptera > Noctuidae > Tiliacea > Tiliacea citrago. The sequence continues at coordinate 19,201,708 of OY992797.1, read as the reverse complement.
CTACTTCTAAACTTCTAAAATCTGGGCATTGATAGCATGTCAGCTAGGTTGTTTCGTAATTTAATACATTTAAACAGTCGACTGGATGTAGCTAATATTTCGCTTGTATAAAAAGGTTAATCTGTTAATAATTTGCATGTTTATTGTATATGTCTGCGATACGTGACAATTTGGTGTGACTCTGCTCGTTCACCTCAATTACATATTAAATATTTACCGTACAATTACCCTGTGGTGGAATTTAATTTCTTTATCCACGCCCCAAACGTTTCTCGCTTCGTAATGTTAAACCATCATATTATATAATTTCCCTCAGCAAAATATATTAAATATGACTCGTGGAGTCGTGGAGCGTCGCCTGCGTCCCCTTAGCGCGATGTCACAAATAAGACGAAATAAAAACTTGGATGAATTGCTAATGAAAACGTTGGTATATAAAATTACCAACAGGTCTTTTGATATTCTTTACATTTCTAATAAAGGAAAAGTTTGGTCTGACATCGCCGACCCGGATTCTGGACCCAAACAAGATTATTGCGTTTTAATATTGCACAGTCCCGAAACTTTTATTGTTTCGCCCTTCGCGAGTATTATAAACAGAAAAGAGATTTTTTCATTGAGTGACGCCCCGTTTTTCGTGTTAGAGGCTGCGATTACAAATCCTATTAAGACAGGCATTGTGCCCCCGACGGTTATTGTCCCATTATTTTTATTTTGTACATAATTGAGATGAGTCGACTCGCTTCTTAATTTAACATCGGGATGTTTGCGTGTTATTGTGTCTGAGATATAATAGCGGTAGGGTGTTTGATAGTATTTGTGCCAAACAATTCTGTAGGAGACCGGCATTATGTTTTACGGCTCATGAAACAAGGGTACCATCCTTTTTCTCTTTAATTTTCTTAACGTTTAGAAAAAAGACGTTGTAGCTGTACATTTGTTCTTAAATCTTTGTGTTTTGTATGTTTTGATCTCATTGGCTTGTTATTGGTGTTAATTTTTATGAATTGTAATTTAACAACTGGTATGTATTTCTAAATGTTGGTAATAACCGGTAAATTATAGTTTTCAATCAAAACTCAAATGTAGTGAATGAATTTGATTGGGTCTTTTAAGATAGATTCTATACATGTTTATCAAACTTGAAATTGAATTACTTATATTTTATGAAAAGGCTCTTAGTATTCTAACATTATTTACTGTCTGAATTTATAAAGTAGACACGTGTATCTTTATGTCATTCAAAAAATTATCCGGCTCGCTTTTACTTTTTAAACGTCAGATGTTCTCAATTTTTTTTATTAGATTCAGACTGGAATATAAATGGAATGTTTACATATAGAAAAAGACATATGCATGCAGAAGTGGTTAACAATAATAAACTACAAGTACAACGCTACTAGGTTCTTTTGGCGCGTGGGCAAAGTCGGAACTAACGCCGCCATATTGTTTAGTCAATACACTATGACAGTGACAACTTCCCAAAAGTTCACCAACAACGCACCCTGTCAATGTCATTCAGGCGCCAAAAGATACTTAGGTAGTACTTTTAAAGGTCGATTTAGACCAAACGAGCGAATGCACATTCTATCCCCACTTCTCCAAATTATTTTTGTATCTGTATACACAAAAAGAATTCTGAGACAGAACCTTCCTTCGTTGGTCTTCCTACGTCAAGAATATCAACTTAATAATGCTCTTAGCTCTTGTTCTGGTTTTATGTTCGTTTGGTCTTAACCCACCTTAACGTGGGGTGGCAACCCAAACTAAATGTCACATCACTAGCAATTTGTTTTTTTTTCATAGAACCTGGTTCAGCACCAAGGAACGTTCAAGTTCGTCCTCTAAGCTCCAGCACAATGGTTATTCAGTGGGATGAGCCAGAGACGCCCAACGGACAAGTTACGGTAAGGGGATAACTAAATTCTAAATGTAGTTTCTGCTCAAATTAGATTGCAAGATTTGATCGCCTTACCCCAAGTTTGGATATAGGCACTTAGACCTCGTAAATTCGGCTTTGATGAAAGCACAAGTGTTAAACTAATAATAGCATGAGAAATAGGACGTGAAATCAAAACTGCAGTATTTAGCCATGCTTTCTCCTAAACTATAACTTTGTAGACGATTTAGGAAATATTTGGATTTAGAATAATACTATGATATTATTTGTAGGGCTACAAAATCTACTACACCACGGACCCTTCACAACCGTTGCAGTCGTGGCATTCACAAATGGTAAGTTCTAAAAATCTAAATATTATTGATATTCCTACAACTCCTCGTGATGTGCTCTAGAACAATATGTAAGTACAATATTACTTAAAAAATTGTAAGTAAGTACATTTTTTCCAACACAATTTAATTAACTTCACTTATTACAATAAAACTATGTAATACAAGTTTGCAAATAAATTTTTCATCCACTTCCAAATGTCCAATTGGTTTAGAAACTACTAAATATTTTATGACAAAACAATATTCTGTTCAACTGAAAACTTTTTACTGTTTATCATAAAGTCTGCACTACCACCAGAATTTAAATTATTACAACCAACTGTCCACTAAACCTAAATCACATTATCCAAACATCAATTTGACAAATATTAACAATATTGACATTAACAAATATTTTCACAAAAAAATAAATATATTCACTGAGTACCAGAGAACCCTCCGTCACTGTCATTCAAGCTCTAAGGCAGCCTAAACACGTTGGCCCCAATGCTGGTCGTCCAACTTAAGGATCTATAAAATTGCATTGGACCCAACGTTGATGCGAGCGTTAGCAGTTGGCCGGCGCGTATCGGTTTTATCAAAGGAATGTATGCCAACACTCGGGATTCGTCCATACGCTCAATCAACGTTGGCGGCGCCGCGGCGTTGGAACCAACATGTGGTGCCGGTAAAAGATCTTTGTAACACCAACAATTAATTACCCCAAACCTACACAACCTCCTCGCCCCCAAAACTGCAAAGTTACGAACGACTCTCAATTGCAGATGGACAACAGTCATCTAACTACGATCAGCGAGCTGACCCCCCACACAGTGTACACTATACGCGTGCAAGCGTTCACGTCAGTGGGGCCGGGGCCCATATCGGCGCCCGTGCAGGTGAAGACGCAGCAAGGTATGTTAGCTGGCTTATTTACTGATTTATTGTAGAGGGATGTATTGATTTTGTTAGATAAATTGGCAGCCAAATGTGTTACTATACTTTGAAGATTTGGAACCAATTTTTTGCCGCTAGCAGGTAATGATAAACCCGCTATTGACAGCTTGAAACAGTCTCTGGTTAGGAATCGGCTGTGCCTATCTAAATCAAAGGTCATTTATTCAAATTAGGATGAGAATCCGCACTTATCTTACGTCAAAATTACATAAGAGAGTCCCACAAAAACGTCCGCCCTTCACCACTTCCTAGTGCTTTAGCTGGGAAGAAGAAGTGGCGCAACAAACTCCCCAGCAGCACGGCTGTCTATGTATACTATACCAACACAAAAATCATCAAAAACTATACTCAACAGAAATAAATACAGGGTGGCATCACATCGACGCGAAACCTGTTACCATGGATTCAGTACATCATACTTGCCCCCGTGCGTAGAAATTTCTCGTCGGTAATTTAAAAAAAAACTGCTGTTTCTTACAGAAGTGCAATACCTACTCGGTCAAAATGTATGGAACAGCGAATTTTTTTTATTAATAACCGAAGAAAAATTTTAACGCAGGGGGTCAATAATGATAATTATGCTGAATCCATGGTAACAGGATGCGCGTTGATGTCCCTTCCACCCTGTATAATATCATACAAGATAGCCGACAGCAGCAATCATGCTAAAACAGCGATTGAAAGTCCTATTTTTGTTGTTCTTTGCGAAAATTACGTCGCAGTATTCTGTAAACTCTCAAATCTCTTGACAATATCCAAAACTGGGAATAATATACCAATAGTTGAACTCCTCCAGCACTTATGAGGTTATCCACCAAAAGAAAATATCAAAATCACATTCTCCAAGCATCCACGTAACGATTCTATTATATTCTAACACATTTCTCTATTACCAGGAGTACCATCTCAACCCTCAAACCTGGTGGCAGTGGAAGCAGGCGAGACTTCGGTGACGCTGTCGTGGAGAAGACCAGCTCACGCTGGAGACAACATAGTATCGTATGAGTTGTACTGGAACGATACGTACGCCAAGGAACACCATAGGAAGTAAGGAATTGTTATTAAATCCCATGAGGAGTCTTTTTTTGAACCTTGTGTCCTGTAATGGGGTTGATTTTGAAGATTTCTGTTGTCTGGACGTTGTCATTTCTCTATTACCTGGTTTGTCAGGGTATCAGATGTAACTCCCAATAGCTTCTGATACGAGAAAGGTCTATTGACGGAAAATTCGTCCTTTACCGAGTGTTCAGTAACGTAATATGTCAAAATATCAAACCAATAGAACCATCGAATATATTTAAATACCTTAGAAGCCTGGTGAATGGAGATGAGATCTATTAATAAGTAGAAATTGTGAAATTCTTCGTTCTATGAACAACTACCACTCTGAAGTTGGAAATGCTATTGCAGTGTTGAAGGTCATAAATATCCTTGTTATATTTGGTCTTTTCATAAGACAAAGCCAGTTCTTTCTCTAGTAAAAACGCTTTATCCATGTCAAACTTCTCCCAGGCGGATACCAATAACAGAGACCTACACATTGAACGGCCTCTACCCCAATACGTTGTACTACATCTGGCTGGCGGCGCGGTCGCAGCGCGGCGAGGGCGCCACCACGCCCCCTATCGCAGTGCGGACGAAACAATACGGTATGTCCTCACACCGCACACTTGGGAGTGACGTCTCGTGAAGAGTGAGTGTAGATAGGATGAGGGGGAACGAGCCACAGCAAACCCCCAAAATACGGATCCCATTTTAAAACAAACGGATCCCAAATTCTCGCATTTCAATATGAAATAAGTTGCATACTTTTTACTCGCTTTCCGCAATATAACTTCGCTTTCCAAAACAATTTATGGAAAACGCTTTCAACTGCTCCCCTTTAAGAATTCACGAACGTTTTGTTATTTGTGCAATTCACGCGGTGGCTCTTTTCCAATCATCGCTTGAGAATATGAGAGAGTGATCCTATTGTGGGTGTACCAGGTAACTCCTAATGTAATATTTCACATAAGAGCACCTGCCCGGCACGCTGCCAGTAATACAGCACAAGCACCAAGTTTTATATCACAATATGTGTTTTGTAATCGTAAATTTGTCGAAACGGTAAAGTGTACGTCGTAACTTGATTGCGCGACTCACCAGAACTGTCGAACTTGTTCACAATTTGCTTAATTGGAAGCGTACACCGTACCCTAGTAGTAGCTTTATGTTGTTCGTAGGTCAGACTTTTAAATATGAGGTTAACGCCTCAAATTACATTTTTTTATTCAAACGCCGACGACGCGGACGACATTCGGAAATCTTGGCTCATCTGTCATTAAGTTCATCGGGATCCATCAATCATATTGTCTCAATCTGCCGACTGGCACGTCATCTATCACTGGCATAAAACATGGTGTTCTCCGCGTCGTAAGGTAGAACATAATCATCACAATTTTCTTCCAACAGGGGAAAGTGTGACGGATGAGACATAGAGATGTATGGGCGAGCGGATCCTACAACCACACCACACTAACAAAGTGCATGCTCGTTTATTTTGACGACTGCTGTCGTTTTTTATTTTGTTTTGGGCACATTTTATTTTTTGTTTCAATCGCATTCAGTGTTTGCATCGGTTAGGTCGGCTATGTGTTGGGTATAACGCGGCGCGCGGCGCGTGTGTCGCGCGTCATTTCCGTTGCAGGTGCGACACGGATCCCCGGATCTGTGCCGGCTCGTTCTTACTATTGAGCTTGTTTAGTTCCTGGAGCGCCCCCCATGAATGTGACGGCGGTGGCCGTGTCTCCTACCGCCGTGCGCGTGTCTTGGCAACCGCCGCCCGCCGAGCGGGCCAACGGACGGATCGCTTACTACAAGCTGCATTGTGTGGAGTCTGGGAGGGGGGATTCTGAGGCGATCGTCGTGAAACTGAATCAGACGACGTTTGTACTGGACGAGTTGCGGCGCTGGACTGAGTACCGCATCTGGGTGCTGGCGGGCACCAGCGTGGGCGACGGGCCCGCCTCATACCCCGTCACCGTACGCACGCATGAAGACGGTACGTGTCACTACCATCATTGGACATTCACTAACCTTCCAACTGTTCCATATCGGCTCAATCTTATGACAGCCTCCACTCGCCTTGAATCGAAAGAATTCCCGAACAAAAAACTCTTGATGGATGAACTTTTTAATATAATCTGAGGGAGCGTTAATAAACATAAAATCATAAAATTGAGCGATGCCGGGCCAAAGAATTAATTGCTAATAATTGATGAATAATTTAATTATGTTTCAAATTAACAAAGTTCTTTGGCTATGTAATATCAGAGGAGTTTTGGAAGTTCATTTACTTTTAAAATATTTTCGAATGAGCTATGAATGTCTCAATGCGTTATAATGTACATTCGTTTAGTACATCCTCTGTTATTACATCTGATTATCTTTCCCTTACAATATATTCGATGAAAATGATTTCTAATAATACATGATCTATATTTACTAACAAAACCATGGGATTCTACAAAGTTGGTATAAAGTGCTGTATAAAACTATTCATATCTGCAAACTATTTTAATACTCAAATGTAAAAGCATAATCAATGAATCGTTTTAAAAGCAATATGAATAGTTCTATGGTAAAATATAATATAGCCACAGTGATAATCGAACGGCTTGCAATGAACGATTTATAATGTTAAGAACCGGAAGCGGTTCCATTTTGACTGTGAGTGAACATAATTTTGTGCAAATGTTTATTGGTCTTACATTGGTGGTGGGCTATTATCAAATAAACCATTAGTACCATAACGGAATAGTTCATATCACATTAGCAAACTCGATGCGCTACAACTACTACTAAAATACTAATGTCATTTTTTCTTTTGTTCCTTTTCGTGAGCACATAGCAGGATTCTAAACAAGGAGGTTCAGTTCTCGTAAAAAGTAACACTATGCTTGCCGATAATATTTCCATGTATATCTATAATCATGTCACAGATGATCATTTTGGTTTCACTGTATTATAGTCGCTGTGCACAGCGGCAGAGTTGACATTTCCACTCACTTGTCACATGTAATGATTTCTTTTGATGACGCGTCATATGATTCGTCATCACACGTTAAGATGGCACTCACTGAAATGCAAAGTTTATAATGCACCTGGTATAGTGTCGATGGCACCGTAATATTATTGATTTTGGCGCACAGTTGTTGAGTATTTAGCAATGGACACAATTTTGCATGCTTTCTTTACCGACACCGCACCGTTTTTCGTTCAATTAAGTTTTCACTGGGCACCAGATAGGTTTCACGTTTTGCTGCACGCAATTGGTTACAGTTTGAATGTATCAATTGCGTGAGGTAAATACCGCACTTTTAGGAATCACTCAGCACCACTAGCGACGACACGAGGTGAGAGAACGAGTGCGTCACACATTGTATAGCCGCTTGCGCAGCTCAGTATGCCAGCGCTGCACTTCGCTGTAAGCGCTAATGTGCCGCAAAGCATCGGCGTTTACCGCGGAACACGCAGCGAGCGAGCTGAGCGAGCACTCGGCTATACGGACCGCTCAACACGCACCACGGCCCGAGCGCCGCATTTGAATACCAATACCGTCCCCACACGACACGCGCGCATGCTACTGAACTACTCACAATTACTACTTCTTTACTCACTGTACTATCCTGACTACTATCTACTATTAGCGGGAAGGCTGCGGGTCGAAGCCGCGTCCCCCGGATCCTCCGTCTAAATTCTTATCTTGTACCAACTGTACACCTATTGGCAACTCTCGCGACGGATCCCAGGGATAGGTGCGCGACACTCTTCGCCTGTACTCCCCGACTGCTCAGCTCGGTTACTAGACTACGCGCTACTTCTCTTCCTATCTCTATTTCTCTGTCTATCTCACTTGCTCTTGTGCTACATCTTCTTGGCAGTAGCAATTTCACTCTCGCCTCTCTTCTTTCTTCTGTATACTCTATCAGACTATCGTCGTGCATGCACACTAGATATTGTGACATAAACAGAATAATATTATGCCTAACGTTCGCTATTGCCGTAAACAACGAACGAGTGGGGCTCAAAGAACGCTGCGTGATATACCAGACATCAATCACTCCTGTAAAGTACAAGGCCGAATTATATCAAATACAGACGAGTTAATTGAAGAGCACAGCCAACGGACACTCTGACACTGTCACAAACATCACAGAGGATACACGAGGTTCGAGGCATCACACACACAGAAGGTACGAAGGCGCACATTGACAGAACACATAGAAGCACACACACACATAGACTGGCGCCGTCGCGTTAATCAATACATGTGCGTGTGAGTGACTTCTTTGCACCGACGGACGACGAACGGCTACTGACGTGTGCACGTTGCCTTTTTCTGTCCTACTTCAAAATTTTGTAAACTACGTTAAACGCTCTTGTAAACTCAGTTGCACGAAAAAGATCCTTCGTGACCAACAAACTCCACACATTTTCACTCTATTCATGAAATAAAAATTCCCATTCCCGTTTGTTCCGCGCGGCGAACAGAAAAAGGCAATGCACGCGAACCTAGACCGTCCCAAGCGGCTTAAACCGAATGCGCCTCCTAAAGAGCTCAAAATACACGAGGAAATAAAATAAGAGTGCCCCCCATTTCGCCGACAAGCGTTCTACTCGTAATCTCTCACTTAGTAGTTCCGTTCGCCCTGCAATGTTCGCACAATTTGTCTTAAATGTATTTGAATGCGTTTTTCTCTTTTTTCTCTCGTCACTGACTTTGTATGGGCCGCTGGTAACCCCGTACAGCTATAAGGAGTGAGTACCAATTACTATAGTGCTTTTTTCGATGTGCGTTTGTGCTTGTGCCTTAAAGCTTTGTGTAGATAATCTTCTTAGCTCCTTAATCTAACGACTACTTTGAAACAAACTGCAAGCGGTAACCTCTGAAAGCATGTCTTCGTAAACGACATTTTTGATGATTTTAAAGACTTGGTGTGTACCCTTTTCTGTGATTTAATTTTGAATTTATTCCCCCAAGTCTTGACGTCCCGGAGCATGATCCCTTGCAGTGTGTGAATTAAGGATTTTAGTTATAGAAATGCTGCTTTGGAAACTAATAGATGAATTACTTACTAAATGTTGACTCTTTGTAAAAGCTTGACGATTTTAGTTGTTCTTTACGATGTGGATTGGAAGGTAATGGATTTTAATTGGTTATGGTGATGTGAAAGGGCGTAAATGATAATGTCTCAGTGTGTGTTGGTATTCAAATGCCCGATCGAGATGCTGACCGGCGTGTGTAGACACTCGCCGCGACCGAAGTGCTCTATCAGCATTACCGACGGGGTTACCGACCGCACTATAAAACTACGATCAAATACCAATCGCAGCGCTTAACTGACAAGCATTTGACGCCGATGCTTAATTCCATTTCTAGGCCCTTGAGAGTCGCTTTAGGTAGTTTTTTTAGCACGCTCCCGTAGATGCTGATAGGGCAGTTTAGGTCGAAATGCAAACAGGTACGGCTCGGATATCTCACATATTTGTTGTGTGCTCACAGTACCCGGAGAGCCCCAAGACGTGAAGGTCATTGCCATCAACTCGACGTCCATCCACGTGACATGGAAGCCGCCGCAAGAGAAGGAGAAAAACGGTATCATAAGAGGCTACCATGTGCATGTACAAGAAGTACGAGAAGAGGTACGTAAACATTCTTAGTTAGTTTTCGTTTGACATTATTGAATTTTCATACACAAATATTAAACCAGAAGGTATTTCCTATAGGGAAAAGGACTTCTTAACGACCCGATGCGGTTCAACGTAATGGACGACACGACTCTGGAATTGAACATATCGGGGCTGCAACCGGATACGCGGTACAACGTGCAAGTGGCGGCTCTCACGAGGAAGGGCGACGGAGACCGAAGTACGCCGGTGTCTGTGAAGACGCCTGGCGGAGTGCCAAACAGGCCTACCGTCAACCTGAAGTGAGTCCAAATTATTTATCGCATCATTCGAATAATATTACATTTTGAACAGCAGTAACGAACCGATATTTCCTTTGCAGGGTTTTGGAAAGGGAGCCCGTTGTATCAATAGAATTAGAATGGAGCAAACCATCACAAACATACGGTGATTTACTCGGGTACAGACTTAGATATGGTATAAAAGATCAACCTCTCGAAGAAGTAAATTTCCCCGGTACTAAAATACATTCGTATAAAATTAATGATTTGGAAAGAGGCGTCCAGTATGAATATAGAGTAGCAGGTAAAAACCATATCGGGATAGGTCAAGAGACTATCAAATATTGGCTCACGCCTGAAGGTGCACCGAAAGGGCCTCCGACGAATGTCACATACCACTTCCAAACGCCAGACATCATAAGTATCACTTGGGAGGCTCCCATCCGTGCTGACCGAAGTGGCCAGATTAAGAAATACGATGTCCAGTTCTTCAAGAGAGGAGATCAATCCTCTGTTGCAGAGAAGACTTCAGAATTAACTAAAGCTGTTTTTACTGGTCTAGAAGAAGATGCGCATTATGTGTTCAAAGTTAGAGCGTACACTGATCAAGGAGCTGGACCGTTCAGCAAAGACATGACGGCTCATACTGAAAGGGACATCGGTAGAGCGCCTATGTCAGTTAAAGCCGTCGCTACTTCAGAATCAAGTGTAGAAGTTTGGTGGGAAACGTTCCGTTCCAGAAAGAGGATCATCGGTTACGTCATATTCTACACAATGACGCCTGTCGAGGATCTGGATGAATGGCAGCAAAAAAGTGTTCATGTAACGCACTCTGCTGATTTGGATAATTTGGAAAAGTTTGCAGAATATGCTATCGCTGTTGCTGCAAGAACGGCAGATGGTCTTGGAAGGTTATCAGAAAAGGTTACTGTGAAGGTCAGACCAGAGGAAGTGCCTTTACATCTTAGGGCTCAAGATGTGTCCACTCACTCCATGACGTTGTCATGGTCGCCTCCGTTACGCTTAAACCCCGTTAGCTATAAGATTTCTTACAATGCAATTAAAGAATTCGTCGACTCTCTTGGTATGACGCAAACGCAAGAAATACCAAGAAGGGAAATCATTGTGAAGCATGATAGAACGTCGTATTCGATAAATGATCTGTCTCCGTTCACAACGTATAATGTTAATGTAAGTGCCATACCTAATGACGATTCGTACCGACCGCCGACGAAGATCACTGTGACCACGCAGATGGCCGCGCCTAAACCCATGGTAAAGCCAGACTTCTATGGCGTTGTTGAAAACGAAATACTCGTCATACTACCTCAAGCATCTGAAGAATATGGACCCATATCGCATTATTATCTAGTTGTAGTCCCAGATGATAAAGCTCATAATCATAAGAATCCGGATCAGTTCCTAACAGAAGATTTAATTAAAAATAACGCTCGAACAGATGATGAAAACGCACCATACATTGCTGCCAAATTCTTACAACGAAATATTTTATATACGTTCCACCTCGGGAATGATGAAATGTATGAAGGTTTCTTGAACAGAAAGTTGAATCCTAGCAAAAAGTATCGAGTGTTCGTCCGTGCAGTAGTAGATACTCCTCAAAAGCATCTTTATACGTCCAGTCCATTTTCTGAATATTTGTCACTAGATATGCGTGAGGCGCCTCCTGGTGAAGAGCCCAGTAGACCTGATCCTAAAGACATCCACGGAGACCCTGAAATTAGAATAGAAGAGAATAGGAAAGAAGCCGGCATGGTGTGGGTAATTGGCCCTATTATTGCGGCTTTGATGCTCTCACTATGTTTGGTAGTTTTGTTCATTTTTAAGAGAAGACGTCAACCCTGCAAGGCTCCTGACCAGGCAGCGGTGACAAGACCGTTAATGTCGGCAGATGTTGGTTTCGGAGCGCCGTCTGATCCCGTAGAAATGAGAAGGTTGAACTTCCAAACTCCTGCTATGATTTCCCATCCTCCTATTCCTATTTTGGAACTTTCGGAACATATAGAAAGGCTTAAAACCAACGACAACCTCAAGTTCTCGCAAGAATACGAAAGTATCGAACCTGGTCAACAGTTTACGTGGGATCACTCGAACATGGAGGTCAACAAACCCAAGAACCGTTATGCTAACGTCATTGCTTATGATCACAGTCGTGTTATCCTCCAGCCAATTGACGGATTACTAGGAAGTGACTACATCAACGCCAACTATTGCGATGGCTATCGTAAACACAACGCTTACGTCGCTACTCAAGGCCCACTTCAAGAAACGTTAGCAGATTTCTGGAGGATGTGTTGGGAACTCCGCACTTCTACAATCGTAATGATGACTAAACTAGAAGAAAGAACAAGAATCAAGTGTGACCAATACTGGCCTAGCAGGGGAACGGAAACGTATGGCATGATGACCGTTACGATTGCAGAAGTTCAAGAGCTCGCTACCTATTGCATCCGAACCTTCCAAGTGGAACGGAATGGGAATAGTAGCGAGCGTCGAGAGATAAAACAATTGCAGTTTACTGCCTGGCCTGACCACGGAGTTCCTGATCATCCTGCGCCGTTCCTTCAATTCTTGCGACGTGTGAGAGCTTTGAATCCTCCTGATGCTGGTCCTTTGGTAGTCCATTGCTCTGCTGGTGTTGGTCGTACTGGCTGCTTTATCGTTATCGACTCAATGCTCGAGAGGGCTCGACATGAACGCACCGTTGACATCTATGGCCACGTGACTTGTTTGCGAGCCCAGCGTAACTACATGGTGCAAACTGAAGACCAATACATATTCATTCACGACGCATTACTTGAAGCTGTGATCTGCGGCGATACGGAAGTACCAGCTCGCAATTTGCACGCCCACATTCAAAAGCTGATGCGCGTAGATCCTATTGAAAATATCACTGGAATGGAATTGGAATTTAAGAAATTGGCTAATATGAAGGCTGATTCTAGTCGGTTTGTGTCTGCGAGCCTGCCTTGCAATAAACATAAGAACAGATTGGTCCACATCTTGCCGTATGAATCTACCCGCGTGTGTTTGACTCCTCGCGATGGTTCTGATTATATCAACGCGTCGTTCGTCGATGGCTACAGATACAGAGCAGCTTATATTGCCACTCAAGGGCCTCTGCCAGATACTACTGATGACTTCTGGCGGATGCTTTGGGAACACAATTCTACAATCATTGTTATGTTAACTAAATTGAAGGAGATGGGCCGAGTAAGTATTCTTATATCTCTTTTTATGTAATTGTAATTATAATGGAACCATTGTTCTATATTGCTTGTGTTTTTTAGGAAAAATGTCACCAATACTGGCCTTCAGACCGTTCTGTACGCTACCAATGTTTCGTGGTTGACCCGATCGCTGAGTATAACATGCCACAGTACATCTTGAGGGAATTCAAGGTACGTCTCACAAACAAATTGAAATTCTTGAATAACTGATAAAACTTCATTGATCTAACTTCCAGTTTTCCAATACCTTGTTACTTTGTTACTAAACTTTGAACATTGTGAACTTACTGTCGGTGTCATTTGCTCTTCTTGGAGAAAATAGAATAAAAAAATCGAAATTTAAACTTGAATGATGCACAGCACAGGCAATATAGTAATTACTAATTCCATGTGCACAGGTCACGGACGCACGCGATGGGTCATCGAGGACGGTACGTCAATTCCAGTTCACTGATTGGCCAGAACAGGGAGTGCCGAAGAGTGGCGAAGGCTTCATCGACTTCCTAGGACAAGTACATAAGACTAAAGAGCAATTTGGACAGGATGGACCCATTACTGTACATTGCAGGTAATTAATAATAGAATAGAGTGAAAACAGGTTCTTTCCTCGAGTTTAAAATTATGTCATATCTGTTAGATTCATATTTCGAAGATCTGACATCAAATTCGTTATTCTTTTGTTCGTATAGCGCGGGAGTTGGCCGCACTGGCGTATTCATCACACTATCGACGGTTTTGGAACGTATGCAGTATGAAGGTGTCGTCGACGTGTTCCAGACAGTGCGCACACTGCGCACGCAGCGCCCAGCCATGGTTCAGACTGAGGTAAGACGTGCTTGAATCGTATAGTGTCACTTTTACTTCTCATGTAGCTCATAAGCATATTAAAGGCATTGTTGAAATTTCCCATCTATGTGCACGCTACACACATGTTTCAGATTGAGGTAGCACTTGTTTAAATCCGCAACAGTGCAAGGCAAAATGTTAATTTGTTATATTGATGGATAGCCATGCAAAAAATAAATAAAAAAAAAAGCAAATAGATCAGCCATGTTTCAGATTATCTAAAGTACATACATCTTTTATGGAGTACTGTGTTAAATGTTACAACAAAATACCTTGTGATATATTGCAATTAAATGAAAGAAAATTTAAAACTCATATAAAAAGTACACTTTGTAAACCAGCTTATTACAAATTAGAGGATTATATCCAGGATAAGAACGCTTGGAAACATGCTGGTTCAGCTCCATAGGACAATCTTGAGTCTAGACAAAATCTAACTGATTGCTATTTTAATTGTATATGTTATAATTTTTATGACATTTATTTTACACTCTGTGATTACCTTAACTCACACACTGATTATTTTAGGAAAACGTTTTTTTTTTTTTTTTTTACAATGTTTGTAAATGTGTGAGCACCATGTATCTATCACATAATTAATTTATTTGTCATTGCTTCATTATTAATTATTTTTACCTATTGTGGTATAGTAATTTTATTCTAGGTGCATCGTCTTCACATATAATTATATAATTGATGTACCAATACCAAATATTGTAAAACATTTTAAAAGAGTAACGGTGGAGTTTCTTGCCCATTCTTCTCCATACGAAGCTACCTTTTGGAAGGGGCGACTAGAATCAATTCTATTTTATTTGTAAATTTTGACGTTCAAAAGTGCCATCTATGTGCCTATTTGAAATAAATAATTTGACTTTGACTTTGATAAAAAACAAGCATTGATGACTTTTCTTAATTGATCATTACGCTAAAAAAAAGAGAATCGGCGTTACTTGCTCACTACGTATTTACATATTGATGAATTCAGAATAGGTATTAAGTCCAACTTCCCACACGATATTTTCTTTCACTAAAGAAAGCAAAAATATTGCTCGTGGCTTACGACTTTTAAACATATGTGGGCGTCCAAGCAAAAAGGGTCCATTAGTGGGGTACCGGTATTGAGTTAAGACTAGAGTCGGTATCTAGAATAGTCACATGAAAATAGTATTAAAAAAAGATTCAAAACCTGGCACATTTTTTTTATCAGACATTTGAAATTGAAACTGAAAAAGCTTGATTTGAGAAAAAGCATTTTCAAATTTGACCACGGATACCTTTTCACTAAACTTTTCTCTTAAAATTTCTGGTACTTAAAAACATCATAATTATAATGTCATTCACTATATAAACTTGTAGATAAATAAGCATTGATTAATAATAATCAATTAAAATCGCGAAATGCAATTTTTTCACCCAACTATACAAAACTGCGTATACCTCGGAAACTATATGGCGAGAACTGGACCCTTTTTTGCTTGGACGCCCAAATATGTGCCCATGTGATTTGAAGTTGTATACATTCCTTAACACCCTAATACCGACCCTACAAACATGTAAAGTGGCTCCATTATAAGCTGTACACACAGTAATTAGGAGGGCTATAAATTCTAGCATAATTATAATTGCATAATTAGTGTTTTACTTCAACGCAGCGTACACGAAGATTTATGTTTGCTGTAAGACTCAGCGGATAGAAATAGGTCACAGAGGTGTTGACAGCAGAGCTTGCATGCATTTTATGTAGTTTAACATAAAACAGGGCTGCTACATGCATTCAGTTAACTACGTGAACGCTGTTCTATGTTTTGAGGAACATTCTTCGGTTTTTGTTGAGAAAATACAGGCGCCAGGCGTCGCCAATTTCCCGTGTTATAGACATTTCATACAACTGTCAAATAATGAGAGTTGTGATTTGAATATCCGGACATTTTGAATTGGCAGTCAATTTTCTTAACAATTCATTCCCTGACTTTACACGAAATGATTTTATCCAGCACATTTTGGATCCATGCCACAATCGATAGAAAAAGATCGTGCTTAAAATATGGATATTTGGATACAACTTTCTTGAGCTTGATTTTTTGGACAGATCTTTTTATTTTGCTTTCGAGGCCCTTGCCAAAGTAGGTTATTGGTCAAATACTTTTTGTTTAGTTACAGTCGTTGTAATAAGTAAATTAGCGCTCTATTTATCTAGCTTGTATTGTCCCATTGCAAACCAACCCACCCCCCCCCCCCCCCCCCACTCTACTTTTCTACTAATGTGGGCTAGTCTTTTATGTTATTGAGTCTTTATTTCAGTTATTATTACTGCCGCTTTTTCTCTTAACCGGATTATTTTTCAACAGGATCAGTACGAGTTCTGCTACCGCGCGGCACTGGAGTACCTCGGCTCTTTCGACCACTACGCTAACTGACGATGAGACATACTCGTCTAAACGCGCTCCAAGGGACTCTGTCGCGCGAAGTATGTACTTGATATATGCTTGGAACAAAGAAGTATTGGGAACAATTCATGCAAAAATATTTTTAAACTTAACGGATATTCGGTGACAGGAATGGAAGATGGCGTCGGTTACTAATGACATTTGACAGATACTAACAATAAGGATTGTATACCAGCGGCAATGCGTCGAATCAAAGTAAACATTTTGTAACAAATGATTTAAGATTTTTCAATCTTTTCAGAAATATGCTCGAGACAACATAAACTTTAGTTCTAAATGGACATCGATCCAAGTTACATTGAGTTAGTAACTATAAGTACATTTATGTTACGTAAGGGTATCATCCAGCGTAGGTACCAATTATATGTATTTTATATAGTTTAAAAATCTTAGACATGCTTTAATCTACATCACCATAAAATGAAGACAATAATAATATTAAATAACATAGAACTTACATCTAAATTCAACCCCACCTTAAAACTATAAATAGTCGAAATAGTTGTCATCATTTTTCACAGTTTCCCGCCATTACTGATAAAAATGTCCAACGCTTCTTTGTTCTGCCTTCGCCACAGATAATAAATATCAACCGACAGAGTCCCGCGCTGAATATGACCCTAAAATAGTGATGTACCCGCGACATCGACTGACTGTCATTTTCAACTTCGTATGAGGCTAAAACATGTATGAGTGCCTAGGAACGCTACTTATGATGTATTTTACGATTGTGACCACTAAAAATCATGATTGTGAGTCGGAAGGGTAATAAATATAATTAATTATTATCCTATTATCTAACTTATGATAGAATATAAGCTGGAAACATATTTAGTACACGCCAAGAGATACCACAGTTATTTACGACATTAACACGACTGAGTACAGTATAAAATGTCTCTATATTCATGATGAAAACTCGTAAAATCTTATACGAGATGTTAGTTCGGTTGTATAAAGTGTTTACGATGCGATGCGATGTTACGGATTGTGGATAAATATCTTAACGTCACTAAATATGTCACCAACTTTCGCAGCTGTTCGTGCTATTTTTGTCTCTAAATCGGAACAGTTTAAATGTTAAAGTCCATATAAACAGTTGAATTATACTTAGATGCATTTATATTACGAAAAGAGTTTTGAGAAGTATTTAATGATCAGTGTAATGGTTACGCCGTGAAAATATAATTTGCGAACAAAATATAACGTAACATTAGTGAATGAACAGTGCGCTTAGAGACTTAAATAATAACTTTATGCGATATATGATATTCAATTCTGATCGTCACTCATATATACAAACATAATATTGTAAAATGTATAAATAGTTATTGCAGCTGTAATTAGAAGTTTATTTTTCATATCGGGTGTTAAAATATGTTTAAGTAGTGTAAATTGTGGTAACACATTTCATTATTGCAATATTATATGAGAACTCTTAGACGAATCGGCTGTGTCGTGTGATTTTTTGTGTCTGTCCTGTGCGTAGTGCATAATTTTATGTAAATATTTGTAATTTCCAACATAATTCTGTGTTGCTTATGTTGTAATTTTAAACTTGCCCAATTAAACCAGCCCATCGTGTTGACGTGACGGACACTAACATGGCCGCTAACATATTTAGCATTGCGTTAGTAAATTACGCATTATTTTAACGTCATTTTAGTAAAACCATTTCGATTTATCGTGTAAAATATAATAGTAAACAAAAATTAAACCTAACGTTTATTATACCTAACGTTGTGTTAAAAATGTTAGCGGCCCAAACTTTTTACTTTCTTTAATTTGCGAATGAAAAAGTCAATAGTATAGTCAGTTTTTTGACTTCGAATGTTAGTTCTCATTTTTGATTAATTTGAACCATAGACAGAGAATAGACTGAGCGTTCCGTATTCAGATGTGCAGTGAATACATACCGAAAAGTACGAGAGAGACAAAACGAATATGCAACCAGTAGTTGTATCTTTAGTAGTACCTACTACAGGTATCGGCAGCACAGACGCTTCGTCTCTTTCTAAAGAGTGGTCACTATTGTGAGGCTGACGCTCAGTCTATTCTCTATGTATGCTTTGAACAATCACTGCTTGGTTCTAGAGGATGATCGTGATTCGATGACATATCTATATGTAGTTAGATAAATATGTTTCAGTGTGGTAATGATATAGAAGTAAGGAAATGACGATTCAATTATATTTGGATCGTAAAATATGTACGGTGTGATGTTATAAGTACGAACACGGATAAGATGCATGGAGAGTTTCAAAAAGCTACAACAGGAGGGGAAATTTTTTACATCTCTCTTGCGTAAAAATAATGTCAAGAATTTTCGTTCCTTAAGCGTTATTCTTCCGTTAATTTATGCTTCTCATTAAAACGTGGAAAAATAACGGCCGACAAGAACGACACTTCGAGTGATTCAACGTGACTGCCACGACTCTGACACTATTTTAAGCTATCGTTAAGTGTAGTATGTTATTGAATCTTTTACCGTAATCCCCTTGCATAGTAAATGTATAAGATTTTTACGTTTTTCACTCATTTTATACAATATACCTACTTGTATCGATCTACCTACGTATAAGTTAAATAAGAGCTTGTATGAAACTTAGGGAATATAAAAAAGTTGACGCAATTTTCAAACGTTACACATAGTTAAGCGAACAATTGAAGAGTGGCTCATATCTAAAGGAATTAATGTTAAACTAAGTACGTTTTGATTCGGTCGGATAATCGGCCGCTGACATTCGTAACTGCCAATCGTTTCACTTAGATATAATGAAAGTAAAATATTAAATACAATAAAATACGAAACGTACGTAGAGTTAATGAGAATAATTGTTAAATTGAGGTTATAGTGAAAATTTAATACTCGTTGATCATGTATAGCGAGGTTCGTAACATTTACACGCTAGTGAGCATGGCCGGCTTTCAACCTGCTTTAATTACTAGGAGGCTACGTAATGAAATTGAACAAACTCTTTTGTTACATTAATCAGTGATTTTAGGCTTTACTTTAATATCATTCCTTTTATTTTTCTTATTTTTGTATACTATGTACGTGTATTTGTTTTCTCGCCACGTCGACAGCGTCGTATTATTCATTTTGTAAACTTATCCGAACGCACATTACGATCTCTTGTACAGTTTTTCGTGTTGCATTCTTAGGCTTAGGTAATGTATCATTCTGCCATTAGGGAATATTTTATATCGAATAGCTTATCGCTGGAGTACTACAATACCGCGTAACTACCTTTTTATAATTTTATTTACCGTTGTTTTAATAAAGAATCATAAAAGCAAGTAATAAAAGCTTTGCTTGACTGAAATAAATTTGTGTCCACCAGTGCAGTTTGAATGAAATATTTGTTTATTTTTCAGTTGCGCGGTATTGTGTTCAATGATTAAATATATTATGCCATATTAAGGTGCTGTTTATTCCATTATTTAGTACAAAACGGTTGTTTTCACACGCGCGCATGTCATTAATAAAATCATCATTGATACCTATGTTCGGTATGTTAAGACTGATTTTACCAACTAATTTTTATGTGTTCTTAATTTTTATTTGTGTATCTCCTATAATGTAGTATACACCATGAAATACTTTATTGCTAATTGTTTTTGTACATGAATGCCGATTAATTGTAATTTTGTGTTTTTAATTATTATTATTATTATAAACAAACAACAATTAACAATGTTCACTTGCCAGTCTGGGTATTGTTGCTTGAAAGGTCCTGTTAAATATTAAAATGGTCATTAGACCAAAGTACTTAAATATTTCCAATGTGACATTTATAAAAAATGAAGTGGAGGAAATATAATGTGCCTAATGGATCCGTCACTCAATTACGAACTTTTTTAATTAACTCGATCTCCAAAATATATAAAATTTTCGTCGCAAAGTGTTCGTGTTGAAATATATTTTTCTTCGATCAACAGTGCCCTGGATATAATGATGAATTGCTTATTTTTCTTGCTTAAATCGAGTACAAAAAAATTATGATGGCTCGCCAATCAGCGTTTCGTATTTTTTGCTAAGAACAAATCAATTAATTATCTAATGCCCTAGCTTTAATGATAATTATTTTAGTGCAATTAAAATGGCGGACGCAATATGGCTGGCGGGGCGATGTGTGAATGTAATGTAGACGTTAGTAGACGACAATTATTTTGTAAAAATTCCCGCGCTGCGTCTCGGGACACAGTGGATTCGCAAAATTATACATATGTATATGGAGAAATAAATTTATGTGAGACCCATAACTGAGTGTATTCTTTACCTAAGTAAAACAACAATAGCATCTTTAGGAGGAACCGAGGAACGCTGGTGCTTCTTGCCCATTCTTCTCCACACGAAACTACTTTTTGGAAGAGGCATCTAGGATCAATCCTATTTTTTTGTTAATTTTGACGTTCAAAAACGCCTTCTCTATGTTCTATTTGTTTAATAAATAATTTTACTTTGTCTTTGAACCTTATTACCTTACCGTAAAATTTTAATTTCTTAAAACCTTTGTGCAGTTTAATAACAACTGTGTGTTGTGTGTAGGTGTATATAAAATGATTGCAATGCTTTTTTTTTTTTTTTTTTTGGGTGGGAAATTATCAAATAACTTCTCCCGCTCTGGGCGGAGCGGGAGGGCGTGTCAGACTTTTACTGACTAAAACCCACCCGTGTTCCTTCCGTTGCCTGTGTGCCAGGGCCACAATATCCCTTTCGGACAAACTCGCAACCCTGGCAGGCATTGGTCCTACCGGACCCCGTCAGTTGGTGCTGACATCTCTTTGAGGCGCGCGTGGAACACAACGCGCCGTCGACCCGGGCCTGGTCCTTATCGCACGGCGAGCTACCCATCGCTCACCGTCCGCAGGCCCGCGCCTACGGTGGCCGGAAATCGGCTTGCGACTCCCGACGCCCGGGGCGTCTCCTGCGGCGACTAAGGGCGCGAGGGCGCGAACCTTGTCTCACCCTCACGCGTTCCGCCTCCTCCTTCGCTAGCATAACTGCTTCGCAGAAGGAGGTGCCGGCCTCCCATGCACTCTCGCTCCGAACCATGGCCTGAACCAGGGCCGGACGCGAGAGATCGCCGCCGCCGATCGCCTCCGTGAGGACACGGCGGTGCTCCGCCCAAGCTGGGCAGACCTCCACCGTATGCTCCACCGTGTCCTCCGGGCGATCCACAATGCGATGCGATGCTCCGGGCGATGCAATGCTTCAAAAGTATTACTGAACAATTTCAAAACTTGTTTAAAATGTTTAGTTTGTTTCCCTAAGTGGTAAGCAATTATTTTACTAATTGCGACTACACGCGTTTTTGTAATATTTTTATCTTATGATGTATTAAATATCTGTAATACAACAACAAAACATAATATCACGCCTGTAATCCCCGAAGGGTTAGCAGAGGTGTACCTGTAGTACACCCACATTTCGCCAGTTATGTTTAAGTCCCATGTAATAGGGGGCGAGCTTGCCATCAACCGGGCACAAATCCAAACTCTGGACTGCAATATCTGTAATATGTACTATTAAAACAAAAAAGTTTATTGGTAAAACAAGTATTTTTGATTGGATCCTCCTTTTAGGCAGATGTGCCTGTATTAGGAGAGTCCGCTCTTCCATAGCATGACGTGTTATATACAAAGCAAAAAATATAATTTTTATGCTAAAACTATATAAATTAACATTAAATTAAATTAGATAAATCAAATGTGAGTGGGTGTAAGTATGTGTGTGAGTACCTATATGTAAGTGACAGTGAAGCCTGTAGGTGTGAGTGTTAGGGTGTGTATATGTCAAGGTTTCAGAAGTGTTTCGGTTTCATTGTAGGTAAGCGTTTGTATCCATTCCATTTTTTTTTTATGTATTTAGTAATAGTAGACTCAAGTAGAGTGGTTGTTTCGAATGGTAACCGGCAGGATTGGGCTTCTTAGGTACCTTCGGGCCTATTCAGCCTATTCAGTATTCAAATCCTCAGTACTATTTATAGGCAGATATTTCAAGCACGACTTAAAAATAACTGAGGAATTTACTTCTGATTACATTTTAAAACGTCATTCAAGAGCGTATCAGAATAGCTTTTCTCCAACTCAACGAAATTTTTAAAAAATTACTTGAGCCCAAAAGTATACAGTAAGCTGTAAATCTGAAGGCTGTTATAAATTGAACGGTTTTAAATTAATGCCACTCAATAAAAGTCGTAAAAAGGTTTAAAATATAATTGTTCATGCTGATTTCAGAATACGTTGTAACACTTCAATGATAAAAAATATGCTTTCGTTTTGTTTTACAATTTTTATAAATATAATTTCAAACAAAAGTACAATGTATTTCATAGAATTTCTCTATTACACCCTTCACAACTATCTCCTTAAAACATTGCCCCTTATATCTTAGAGCAATTAAAAAAAAAAAAACAAAGAAAAATTAAGAAGCAGCTTGGTGTGGTAATGAACCAGTAGTGTAATGACATAATAAACTTAAATACGAGATCAACGGGATTCAACACTAGTTATTCATCTATTATAATCAAAGTTTCTGTAGTCCAATACAATGAATACGTATTCGTGAACGTTGTAATTATAATATGAGAGGGACTTGTCCCGTGAGATTGGTGGCCATTGTCAAGTGCTGTTGCCTTAGAGACACGGAATAAAAGGAGGATGGAAGGGGCTGGACTAACTACATGGCGGCGGCGGGGATAAAGTTTGGTACAAGAGGCAGTGGCGCAGCTAGGTAACCAAAGCCCCTGGGGCAAAAAATAAACTAGAGCCCCAAGTAAAATCGTTTGTTCAGTATTCGTCGCTTTCCGAATTCGACGTACTCCAGATTTGTCGTAATCCAGATTCGTCCTACCTAATACAGTAGCGCGCTTGTAAATTCACTAGTAGCGTTTTATAGTCACGCCGTTGAAGCGCGCCGCATTTCTCATAGGTCCGCCTTGCGTCAAGCGCGTGCTGTTGAAACGCGCTGTTTGACGGTGCGACTGTGAAACCAGCTTAAGAGGCTAAGAATACAGGGGAGTTCCCCGCAAGTTGGAGTTCCCAGCAACCAAAGCCTGGTTACCTAGCTACGCCACTGTATCTGGCTCTAGATTTTTCTGGAAATAAATTATCAATTACGAGCAGAGCCTCATTTTTTATAGCTTCCGGCGGTAACGATAACTCACTTTCACTAGAAGAATCCATTTATTGCTAATTCTGATGAAATTCGCAATGTTCAGCTGTAAAAATTATAGTTCGCGCCTATTCCTTTTCTTTATTTTTATTATTATTTATTTAAAGCCAGCACGTATTATTTTTAAATCTCTTTGGTTGTCTGCGTACATTTTATATAGAACATATGAAAACTTTTAGGTCAATGAAAAAGTTTAAAAAGTAACAACAAAGTAGCAATGAACAATAAACACTCATTTGCGCATCGTTTTAGCGAAGCACTAATGAAAATACATACAATCATTTCTGCACTGTTTTAGCGACGCAGAAATGTTCAGGTTTCTGCTGGCATTTTGAGTTCACAACTACGATATAACTAGGTAGTTGGGAGAAAACTTCTGTGTGCGCCTTGTGCCTACGTAGCGAAGCGGGTGCTACGTGCCATGCTACGACGTAGCGCGCGCTACGTGGCTTGCTACGGCGTAGCGACAGCTGTGCTATAATCTTGTAGTCTCCATCTCCAGGGGCTGTACTCCGAAGCGCTAAACCGAAGTATCGTAAGTAACCGAAGTATATAACTTCCATAGTTTCCTTTTTTGACTTTGAGTCCTCATCCGACTTCAAGTCACAGTTTTCACTTTGGCTTACCTCTTCGACTGCCTTTTTTTTTTCGCCTTAGTCAACGATATTTAGCCGTAGTAAAGAAACGACCGAACATTCGGCCGATACTTCGGATTTATGTTCGGAGTAGACCCCCAGTCGCATTTGGAACATTTTGCAAACTTTCTTGTGTTTTTTTTTTAATGGTTCATCATTACATCTGACGCTCAAGATGGTTGTATACACTTCCTTATTATTTTTGTAACAGGACTCAAAAAAACAGGAATCTAATAACACTGTCATGAGCCATACCTAAGTTGCGACCTTTCATGAGTGAGGCTCATCCAGCCAGACCACAGATATCTACGTCAGGCTATTGTTAGGCATATTGGACTCAGAGACATCTAGAGCCTTTGAGTCCCTACAATATGCAAGATATGCAACTTGCCTCGATAGTCGACAGCTTAAGTCGTTTCAGAATATGAATCGGAATATATTAGAGTCGAAGTGATGTGCATATGAATCGGTACGAGTATTGTTCGTAACTACTCGAATTGTGATAAGAGATGGCGATTATTTGAGGTTATCAATGTTCAATGTGAATGGGGGTTTAATTACAGGCTTTAGCCATGTGGCTTTGTTATCTAACCTCCATGATTTTTATAAGTTAATGGCATAATTATATTAAGAGACTAGCTGCGCCCCGCGGTTTCACCAGCGTAAGTCTCGATCCCGTGGGAACATCGGGTTAATCCAGGGTGTCGGCTACCTCCATACAAAATTTTATCAAAATTGGTCCAGCCATTTGAGCGTGAAGCAGTTACAAATACACACACTCACAAACTTTCGCCTTTATAATATTAGTGTGAAAAACACTTAAACATTTAATATTTACAAGAAGGGGCTTATGGCTAAGTAATAACAGCCGCACGGGTCGATCGACCAGGTAAAGCTACGCTTGCCGCAGTTGGTCCGTGGAAGGGTGACCATATGTACATACCAAGACCCGTCCGTGCCTCGGAAAGCACGTTAAGCCGTTGGTCCCGGCTGTCATTCGTGGATCTTTGGCAGTCGTTAGGGGTCGTCAGAAGCCCGAAAGTCTGACAACCAGTCTTACCAAGGGATATTGTATTACCCAGTAACTGGGTTGTGGAGGTAATCAGAGGCAGTCGCTCCATGTAAAAATAATAAATACTTACTGGTATCTATCTATCGGCTCGCCTCCTATTACGAGTACATGGGACTTAAACATAACTGTCGAAATGTGGGTGTACTATTAGGTACACCTCTGCCTAACCCTTCGGGGATTACAGGCGTCATGTTATGTTATGTGGTTTCTATCTATTTAAGAAAATCTTCTTTTTTTTTCAATCTTAAGATATCGCCTATTTTGCTTACCTAAGCATTGCGGAAACAGAATATAATGACTAACCTATACGAAAAAGAAAGCTTACACTGACATTATGGTTTACAAACAACAACTTCGCCTTCCAACAATTTCAGCGCAACGAAGCAATAGAATGAAACCAAAAATAGCAATTCGACGAATCCAGTAGGCTAATATTACACTTAGGGTAGTCATGACGTCATCACCACAGCTACGTCGTAGCAATAATGCAAACCCTTTTTTTTTAATTTAGACGTACCGTACCGTACGTTTTATGTAATGCCAACATTCTCTACCCCAAAAAGCAACCAAAACTGTAACAAAATATTTCGTTTTAAACTGAAAATAAGACACCATTTTTAGGGTTCCGTAGTCAACAAGGAACCCTTATAGTTTAGCCATGTCTGTATGTCTGTCTGTATGTCCCCAGCTTATCTCAGAGTCTCTTAGTACTAGAAAGCTGTATTTTGGCACGGGTGTACATATTTATCACGCCGACAAAGTAGTAAAATAAAATCTTTTTTTTTTTCTAATGTACCTACCTCTCTTGCACGTATTTTTTTTCACATCTATCCCATAATGTGGGGTATCTATGGATAGGCCGTTCCAAAATATTGAGGGTCTATGAAAATCAATTTTTGAATCAGGGATCCGTTTGCTTAATATAATTATTAATATATTGCGCATTAAAGTGCTAATTTTTGTTAGAGTCAAGTGTCCACCCCCCCCCCCCCCCTTGCCAGTTAAATGTTTGTTTATGGATAAGTGAAAAAATCCATGGCAGTACGAAATTAAAAGGAAAACTACCACAGCTAAGTAGACTTTACAAGTTAACGAGTTATAGTCGACCAACTTACATTTGCAGTTGGAGAATTAACCGTGACGTATATCAATGTATGGGAGAACATATTTTTCAACTACAATGTTTAGTTTGTTTTTGGGATAAATTCATCCCAATTACGGAACCCTTCATAGTACGTGGTCCGACACGCACTTGGCTGGTTTTTACATTTAGAAAGAAAAGAAGAAAGAAAATACGTTTATTTGCGGTAAACATAATGCCAAGAAGTAAACACACAAACATGAAAGAACCAGTTCCCCGGACTATCTGTCTGCGTACGTCGACTATCCGCGAATACAATGACATAAACGTAACAAATATAGACATTGCACAAAGCTCGAAACTAGGCCGACAAACGGCACGTCCTACAGTCTGTCCCAAAAGTGCAAACAAACCCAGTTCAGGTTAAATTCTTACGCTATCACTCACCGAAGGGAATTATTAACACATCATTCATCAGTATTTATAAGGTTTCACTTTTAGCTCACAACTTTTTTCAACAATATAGGTATTGGTTGAATAACAATGTCAAATGAAAAACCGAACAAGTGCGTGTCGGACTCGCGCACGAAAGGTTCCGTACCATTATCTATAAAAAAAATGGCAAAAAATCACGTTTGTTGTATGGAGCCCTTACATATTTGTTTTATTTTAATTAAATTATTTATTTTTAAATTGAATATATAACTAAATATTCTGTGAATATTTCAAGCGTCTACATGTTGCCGTTATCAATATCGAGCAAAAACGAGCAAAATATCACGTTTGTTGTATGGGAGTCCCTTAAATATTTATTTTGTTCTGTTTTTTAGTATTTGTTGTTATAGCGGCAACAGAAATACATCATCTGTGAAAATTTCAACTGTCTAACTATCACAGTTCATGAGATACAGCCTGGTGACAGACGGACAGACAGACAGACAGCCTTAGTAATAGGGTTCCCGTTTTACCCTTTGGGTACGGAACCCTAAAAACGATCGATCGTTTTTAAATTAAGACACATAACATAACATCACGCCTGTAATCCCCGAGGGGGGGGCAGAGGTGTACCTAATAGTACACTCAGAGGCGGCTCGTCATAAAGAGCGCTGGTGCAGTGCACTCCCACGAAAATAGCATAATCTATATTTCTTTATTATAATCCTATACATACATTCTTTCTACTATGCCCATACGCATACAATAGCAGTTTACTAGAAAACCATTTCCTACGCGTACATTTGGCGTCAAGTTGTAACGTGTGGAGCGCCAGCGATTGCGCTCCTATGAAACAAAGTTCAGTACGATTTCTAGCACTGTATTCAATGAGTGCGAAAGAGAAATATCGACACAGTCCGACGCGTGAAACAAAAGATTTTGTATGAGAAATTAGCCTAATTTGGAGCGCCGCTCACGCGCGACGTTGCCAAACGGCGCAAGGCGGCCGCGCGCGGGAATGCGATCTATGCCTATGCGCTGTTGCCGATCTTATGTAAACAAACGGTCGGCTCAACTCGGCTGTCGGTAGATTCGCAGTGTTTATTCTAAATAATTATTAAAAATAGTTTGTGCGCGACATTTGTATTAAAAATGGAACAATACACTGTATATTTTATTAAAAATTGTGAAAAGACTCGTATCGAACTGAAAGCTAAGGGACCACCACGACCCGAAATTGCACTTTCTCAAAAATGTGTTACGAAAAATAAGTCTTTTACGCGCGGTTTTAAATCTGAACAATATTTCAAAACACCTTGGTTGTGTGGATGTGAAGAAAGCAAAAAATTATTTTGTTTCCCGTGTCTGGTGTTTGGAGCTGGCGCCGGCAGTGGTGGTGAATCTGCATGGACGGAAACGGCCGTGCTGACGATTTAGCGCATCTTTCAATAAAAGTGAAAAAACATTCGCAATCTCGATTTCATATCTTATGTGAAGTGCAATTGGCATCTATCGGCCGTCAAGATATTCGTAAGGCGCTCGATTCTGCGTATCGAAAATCTATTAGAGAGTCCAATGAACGTGTTAATGAAAATCGATAAAGATCGCCGAATGGATTTTCTTTACAAATAAAATAAATGATAAGCTCTAGTTCTACGTTTCTTTTTTTAGTGATGTCACCCACAAATAAATGTCACGAGCCGCCTCTGAGTACACTAGTAGTGTATGTTTTTGTTTTGTTTAGTTTTATTTTTAAAATTAAGAGTCTCGGGTTAAAGTATTCAAATAATCAAATCATAATCATCATCATTCTCCCTATCCCAATTTATTTGGGGTCGGCGCATCATGTCCCTTTCTTCCATACTTCTCTATTAGTCGTCATCTCGGTAGTCACTCCCTTTCCTAGCCATGTCATCTTTCACACAGTCCATCCATCGTTTCTGAGGTCTTCCCCTACTTTTATAGCCATCAACATAAATACTCAAAACTTTCCTCACGACATTTTCCTCATTCCTCCGCATCACATACCAAGGCAACCGATTTCCGCACAACTTTTCAGTCACCGGTGCCACTTTCAGACTTCCTCTTATGTTCTCATTTCTTATTCTATCCATTCGTGTCACACCACACATCCCTCTTAGCATTCTCATCTCAGCTACATGCAAATGCCTTTCATTCGTTCCTATTGTGGCCCAACATTCTGATCCATACAAGACAGCAGGTCTAACCATTGTTTTATATATCTTCCCCTTAAGTTTAAGGGGAATGCGGGAGTCGGAGATTGTTCCCGTAACCTGCCGCCATTTCATCCATCCAGTGTTAATTCTGTGCTTAACCGTCCAAAATAATAAAAATAATAAAATTAAATTACTCAATTAGTAAGTGGCACTACAAATTGGCATGCAAGCACGTTTTCTAATCTATTTGTTTCCATTTTCAGCAGATACCTACTTTTATAAAAAACTTTTTACAAAAAAAAAACAACCGACTTCGGAAGTCGGTGGCAAAAAACTAAAATACAGATCCAAAGCCACTGACTTCCGAAATAAAAGTTATTTTTCACTTTGTAGTGTTTTTGGAAGTCGGTTGTTTTTTTTTTGTAAAAAGTTTTTTATTTTTCACTTTTTAGTGGGTCAGTTTGTAATTTACAATAGCCTAATTTCAAATGCTCAACACCTTTTACAAAATATTACTTTTCCCGATGCAGGGGCGTTAATTGTTGAGGAGAACCTGGTAAGAACCAGGAGAACTGATGGTGACTTCACCATATGCATTTTGACGAACATAAATTGCTTAGCAACCATATTACCATATTAAAGTGCCTAATCGAAACGCAACGGTGAAATATTTAGTATTAAGTAGTTCCGGTGGCCACCTGTGGTCTTCATCATCAGTTCCACTGAAAATGGTGCTTTTCGAGTGCAAATGCACGAATTACTATAAAAAAATACTCAAATAGTATATAATAATAAATTTTATAGGTATGCCTATAAAATTTGAGGATTTCCCTCGATTTCCATGGGATCCCTTTATCAGATTCTGATTTTGAGGCAATGGGACCACCTCGGGAGCATACCCTTCCATACAAAAAAAGAATTTTCAAAATCCGTCCACAATTGACGGAGTAAACGGTGAACATACATAAAAAAAAAAAAAAAACACAGCCGAACATATAACCTCCTCCTTTTTGGAAGTCGGTTAAAAACAGACCAAACGCTCCAACAAGATAAAATCTATACAAAGTGTTCCATTTTCAAAAGCTTTCTACTTCTTTACAATGTTTTAATAGATCCTTTCAATCCTCTAGTATTTCTAAAGGCGGCTAAAATATGATTAATTGCGTTTCGCGTTTTAGCGAATCGATGGGTTGTATTTAAATCATTGGCTTAGCGTTCGTCGGTAGCCATATTGGTTGGCCGTTCCCGCTTTTAATCCTGCCATAAATAACTGACTGAAGGTTGTCTATGGCTATAAAGGATTTTTTTTATTAATCACCTGATTCATTTAGATATTCTTTATATAATTTTTACAATGAATCGTGGGGTTAATTTTAGATTATTTGCATAAGGGTATAGTGAAGTGATGGATTTCTTATTATGTCTTGAGTATTTAGAAGGCAATGTAATACTTATAAAGAAAAAATAGGTTTTCTTCTCACAGGAATACGTGCATACAAAAAGATAATTAACTCAAGTACAAGAAAAATAAAACGAAATAGATCTACATTTAATCAATTTAATCACGAGCACAAAATAGAGATAGTCGGCAGCTGCACGTCGCGTGACTGTGACAAGAGGGCTTCCACTCAGCATGATGCTGTACTATGGGGAACCCACAGCACAGCGCTGACTTTCGGTGGTACAGTCGGTGACCAGCAATACTTGACCCCTCTTATAAAGAAGAATAATGGAAGAGGGATCAGGTAATGCTGTTCACCGACTGTACATGACGTTATCATTTACTATTCAGGGTGGATTTTAGAGACGGGGCAGTAAGGACAGGTACCTTAATCGTTATCGCTATAAGAAAACAGTCTTAGGAGACTGTCCATAACTTTTTGAGAAATTTTGATCTGCATTTACAGATTTAAAAAAAGGGTAGGTATATATTAAAAAATGGGCAGTTTTCACAAAAACTTTTTTTGATGCCAAACGATCCTGTTTCTTATAAGGTTCAAAAAACCCTATTGGACCAACTGAGGTTTGAGTACTAGAAAAGACAGAAATCACAACAAAAAAAAACTGTACTTTTGGTAGTAACGACTTTACTACCAAACTAGTAGAGTCTTTACTACCAAAAGTATGGAAAAAGTTTATTTTCGGCCAGTCTGTCCATAAAAAAAGTAGTTTGGAGGCTCATTTCCTACGAAATTGCGTTTTTTGACCTTTCTAGTACTCAAACCTCAGTTGGTCCAATTGTTTTTTGATCCTTTTATGAAACAGGATGGATTGGCATCAAAAAAAGTTTTCATGAAAACTGCCCATTTTCTTGCTGGTCGGAAACGTATCAGTCTCTTCTGGTGTAACCCAGAAGATCATTGGTGATTGGGTGTCCAATTTAATACGAAAAAAAAAAGTACCTACCTTTAAAAATTAAATACCTATTACAAAGGTTGCATTCTCATCTGTGTCTCAACCTGACAAGGTACATTATATAATCGTTATAAAATAGTACGGTATGTACAATCGTCCGCACGTCGCGCGTCGCTAGTAACACTTTGACCTTGAGCTGACCTAGCGTAGGACGGAGTTCCTATAGAACACAGGCCAGCCTATACTGGTTTTGTTATCACTGAAATGCGGTCTACTTTACCAATACCAACGACGTTATATCTCCTCTTACGAATAGAAATCCTTGTATTCCCTCTTCTTTATATAATACTCTCTTTAATATAATAGATTCCAATGTGTAGATGTTGATGGTGTGAAGTCTTCCAAGCTACCAGTTCAGTTAGGTGTACCTCAAGGGTCAATACTGGGCCCATTCTTATTCTTAGTATATATCAACGACTTACCATTCTATATAAAGGGTATCTGTGACGTTGTACTGTTTGCAGATGATACCTCTCTTATTTTTAAAGTAGACAGGAATAGACAAGATTTTAATGATCTAAACATTGCTGTCTCAATGGTTACGGATTGGTTTACGACAAATAACTTAGTTCTCAATGCCAAGAAAACGAAATGTATAAAGTTTGCCTTACCGAATGTTAGAAATTTAGGTCCCAACATCGTTTTAGATAAAGAGGTGCTTGAAACTGTAGGTTCGGCAGTGTTTCTGGGTATAACAGTAGATGCCAAACTTCAGTGGGGACGTCATATATCAAGCCTAGCGGGAAGGCTCAGTTCGGCCGCATACGCTGTCAGGAAAGTAAGACAATACACTGACGTTGATACAGCCCGATTAGTCTATTTTAGTTATTTTCATAGCGTTATGTCCTACTGTATTCTGCCAGTCCCGTACGGTATATCGAATTACCCTTGAACGATATAACTGTCTACAGAAAGCATGGTTCACCGACGAACGGTAATACGAGAAAACTATTAGTCGATACCATTATTTAGCGACAGCACGTTTCGCCGAATAACGCTACATAGAATGAATGGTTGGCCGATACCAAGATTTGCCGATGTCATGGTTCGCCGGAACACGCTTGAACTAAATAATCCTTTATCGATAGCAGTTGCATGACAATGGGATCGTGTTGGAATGACTGCATTTATAAAAATAGCAGACTTGGGCCCCAGAGCGTATATACATTCTTTGCCAGATTTAATCATTTGGGTTAGGTTAGAACAGTGACCATTAACGCGCGAAGGCGAGCGAGCGAAGCGAGCGTGCCGCGGCAGCGGCCGCCGAGCGCCAGGTCCCCTCTATTGTTGGTAAATTCAGTTACCAAAACAAAAACTCTTCATCAATATCCAATTTAACTAAATTACTATACGTTTAAATACTACCCTTCAATAAATTACAATTATGTATCAAATTTTTTTTTTTTTTTTGCTGATCTCATTATGTGTCATATTTTTTTTGCTGCAATCGATAAAGCAAACTGCTATCGATAAAGGATTATTTAGTTCAAGCGTGTTCCGGCGAACCATGACATCGGCAAATCTTGGTATCGGCCAACCATTCATTCTATGTAGCGTTATTCGGCGAAACGTGCTGTCGCTAAATAATGGTATCGACTAATAGTTTTCTCGTATTACCGTTCGTCGGTGAACCATGCTTTCTGTAGACAGTTATATCGTTCAAGGGTAATTCGATATACCGTACGGGACTCGTATTCTGCTGTGGGGTAAAGCAGCTGACATTCAAAATATATTTGTACTACAAAAACGAGTTTTTTATTTTACTTCGATGGTGCTAGTTTATCATTTGTGACTTCGAGTTACAGCTACAGCTTTATGTAAGCGGGCACGCCCATTATGCCTGGAGGCTTTATATTTAAGTACGTTCTGTTTAAGTTATTTCTGCTTGAGTATAGTTTTTTGACGATTTATATGATTTTTTTTTTGTATAGTTGCGCGTGCTAGCTATCATAAGGCAAATAATATAAATATCTTTAATGTTCTGTGTTGCGTAATGCAAATTATTTTACATTTTATTGTATAGATTCAATTCAAGTTTTATATCTGAACAGACAGCTGTGCTGCTGGGGAGTTTGTTGCGCCACTTCTTCTTCCCAGCTAAACCACTAGGAAGTGGTGAAGGGTGGGCGTTTTTGGGGGACTGTCTTATGTAATTTTGACGTTCGAAAAGTGCTGATTCTCAGCCTAGTTTGAATAAATGACTTTTGATTTTGATTTTGATTTCTAAAAAGGTTTTCAAAATTCTCAAGAAGAGACTAACTCACTCGACACACTATAGACATTAACTATTTATTAGACTCTCAGATTGTCAGATCTTTATTAATTGTCATAATTTATTTAGCGGAAAAAGGTGTCAGATTAATGCCCTTTTCATAATTAACAGTAAATATTATATTCTTGACAAATGCTGACGAAGCATGAAGAGATTAAGGTGAATCCGCAGCTGTAGCCCGTGAAATTAAAATTTTCTAACGTTTTATGCAATTTGCAGGTCAGTGCCAGGTTGTATCTTGATCGATTCGCGTCTTTAGCAGATAATGTATTTACAGAATTATAGTCATTAGAATCATTAATACATCTCTCAAGTTAGATTTGTTCCCATTCAATGGAACAAATCTAATTTAGAGAGATGTATGTATGATTCTATTGATCAATATACAACCTGACAGTGACGCAATTAGCAAAAAACGTAAGAAAGTTTGAGTTTCGCGGGCTACAGCTGCTGCGATTCCATCCCAAATTCCCCACTCCAAAAAGAAGTGAATTTTACCTAAGTGTTGCTAGCAGTTTAGGTCCCAAACTACTTTCGGAGATTAAGTGCTTGCTTTTTAGAGTACCTACCTGCAAGTTAGATTTAGTAACGAAAATTCTTAAGGGGATATTTAAATTTTTCAGCTTGATGTTTTAACAGAGATACGTAGCGAGAGAGACTTGCTTACATCAGGTGTTTAAGGGGGATGCGCTAAGGTAGCCCGCGAAATTCAAATTTTATTACGTTCTTTGCAATTTGCGGGTCAGGTTGTATATTGATATAAATATGATTCGCGGCCATAACAAATATGGCTTTACAGAATTATAATCATTAAAATCAGCATTACAACTCTCTAAGTTCATAAAATCCTACTGAATTATTATTTCAGAAATAGTCATTTAATAGGATTTTTCGAAGAGAGTTAGTTGCCGATTCTAATGACTATAATTATGTAAAGCCGTCTTTGGTTTTTGAACCTGTGATAACGTAGCAAAAGATCTTTTGACATAATATACACTCCTAGACTCGCGTTCGACTCGACTAGGCTCGAAGACTCGAGGATCTCGTGGCTAAGTAATAACAGCCGCAAGGCTTGATCCATCAGGTTAAGCTACGCTTACATCCGTGGATGGGTGACCATCTTTACATACTGAGACTCCTCAGTGCCTCGGAAAGCATTAAGCCGTTGGTCCCGGCTGTCATTCGTGGATCTTTGACAGTCGTTAGGGGTCGTCAGAAGCCCGAAAGTCTGACAACCAGTCTTACCAAGGCGTATCGTAATACCCAATTACTGGGTTCTGGAGGTCAGATAGGCAGTAATTGATCCATGTAAAATACTGGTATTCAGCTGCTACTGGTTAGACTGGAAGCCGACTCCAAAATAGTTGCGAAAAGGCTAGGCAGATTGATTGATACAGTCCCAGACTCCCGAATCTAGCCAACCTGCATTTTTTGCATTAAGTTGCATAATCCTCCACTATTACAAATTTAAGAAAATAAAACAAAACTGCTAACATTATGCGTCACTTTCTCGCCAAGAAGTCCTATAGTTATTTTAAGGGTACGAGTAGTTCTTGAAATTTGATTCTTTGACTAATTCATATGTGCAAAATTTAATTTCACTTTCATCTCTGTAAAACATGTTTATATGAAAATAGGTATACCAAATAACATATATTTGAATGAGGGACTCGTTTTTTTTAAGTGTTTTTCAAGATATCGACGGTCAAATATTTTGTGCCCAGATGAATCAGAATTTGTTACTGATGAATCAAAAAATAAATAAAAATAAGACTAGAACTACTGACTTGTACACGGTCAAAAATTGGACAAGGAGAATTACGCAACAAAAGCGCCCCTTTTGTGCCGGAGAGGAGAAAAGCTAATTTATTGTATGATTCATATGGGGTTTTGACCCTATGAATCAGGCACAGACGAATCAGGATTTTGCCTGCAATCATGCATAACTCATCATACATACAGACTTCAGTATTGTCATTTTTCTACACGAATCTATAACCCAAAAGCAGCACACAGCATCACAAGAAACTCAGATTGAAGTTATAAAACAATAAAATAAATTTTATAAAGTAGGCATTGTAATGAGAATGCCACCTTAACAAGCACAGATGAATCTTGTGTAACCTTCGTAACACCGGGATCTAAGCCAACCAGCCGCGCCTTCTAGCTCGATCGTTGCACGACTGGCTTCCCCCCGCGTGGGAAGAAAACTCTCATTATTATTACCCGACCAAGTACGGTCAAGCGCAGTTTACGCCACATAAATCAGTATATTATACGCCGGACACATCTTATTTACTTATTTATAAACACAATAACGTAGTTATAATTATACACATTTTTTTTTGTAAGAGGACACTTCGTTTCCTTTCGATATAATTATTATTTATATTAATGTATCAAATGGAAAATGCGACATCAACCATTTTGTTCCAGAAACTGGCAAACGGACGCGCTCTATGAATCAGCAGAACAAACTTCAAATATTTTTATTTCGTACCTAGGCAGCAATTATTTTAAAAATATAATTTGACCCAGTTAGGGATAAAGCTAAACTGTACAAAAAAAATTACATGCTGTTTTGTTAGTTGGTTACAAAAATATACCCATAGAAATCGAAAATTTTGTCTCTGAAGAACTACCCTTAAGTGGTCGTGAATTCAAAAGTGGAACAACGATAACAAAATAATAAATGATAGCCAGTACCTATGTCAGCTTCAAAACTGCATGAAAACTTTTTCATTGAGTTATAATTTTTTTTATGTTCTAGGTTTTTATATCTTATATCGGAATTCACGGTGGCTCGATTTAGGAGTCCGGGAGTGTAGTAATAGCTAAAATATTAGAGAGGGTATCTTAATCCACGCAGTGACTGAGACTAGGATGTTACGAACGCCTTAAAATTTTCCTCCGACTGCATTTATTTATTTTTGGTACTAAAAGGATACTGGTTTACTGTTCATCTTGTTTCCATCCTTTCAGTTATTTTTTTTGCAGTCGAGTTTTTTGTTTTTTTAATAATTTGTTTTATTTTAAGATTTTTAGTGTTATTAATGAAAAAATTGTTTAGTTGAGTATTGGTAAGTTAATAAGCTATAAGACATAGTAAGGTTAGCAAGATAGGATAGGTCAATTGACTCCTTTCTTTCATAGAATTCTTAACGATAAAACTCCAATTTAATACCTATTTATTTTACGAGTTTGTCTATAATTGTATGTTGCGGTTTAACTGACTAACTTCCATTAAATATTGGCATGCCATCAGTGCATGGCGGAATATATATTTTCACAGAATTTTAAACATAAAGAAAATGTACTTTTTCGTAGTTTGTGTCAAAATAGTAGGTTAAAAATGTTATAAAATATATATATTTGGAATTGGCTATTTACTAGCTTAAATTATTTGCCAGGAGTTAGCTAGCACAAGCCATAACAAATTAGTGTAACTTTTGCTGTTGCAAACTAGATGGCAAATAATTTATATCAAGTTCATATTTTATTACTTTTAACACGGGTCGATCGATCAGGTTAAGCTACGCTTGCCGCAGTTGGTCCGTGGATGGGTGACCATCTGTTCATACCAAGATTCCTCCGTGCCTCGGAAAGCACGGTAAGCCGTTTGTCCCGGCTGTCATTTGTAGATCTTTGACAATTGTTACGGGTCGTCAGAAGCCCAAAACTCTGACAACCAGTCTTACCAAGGGATATCGTGTTACCCAGTAACTGGGTTGTGGAGGTCAGATAGGAAGTCGCTCCATGTAAAATACTGGTATTCAGCTGCATCCGGTTAGACTGGAAGCCAACCCCAACATAGTTGGGAAAAGGCTAGGTAGATGATGATTTTATTACTTTTAACAGAATGCAAGCTAAACTGGAATCATCTGACAAACGGTAGGTACCTATCTAAAAATAACGACTCACAGGCATAGGTAGATGAGAATATCGCGCTCAGCTTCTATGTTTGTTACTGTGACTAGCGTAGGCGCCTAAATTCCTCAATTGCAGCCGTCCCTAAATTACCAACCCTCCACCACCACACCACTAAAGGCACGCGTGCCATTGGTTCGCCATCCCTGGTTTAGGTCGGTCCCTGGTCTTGTGCCTGTAAATAATATGAGATAATCCTTGCAGCGGCGTAGCTAGGGGTGGGCGTGGGGTCCGCACTGGGTGCCCCTGATTTGAGGTAACACCTGACCGTGAAAAATAATAATTACACAAACTATCACCTTTTCAACGATAACCACTTAGGCTTGAAGCCATTTAAACCAAGTTATCCAAACGAAATAATTTAAATATAGCTAAAAAGGGAAGGAAAAAATCACGCCCGCCAGTACCTTGAAATTAAAAGGAAAACTAGGCTTTACAAGTTAAGGGGTAATAGTCAGACCGTGACGTATATCATAAGTCATAATTATATCATCGTTAGGTTTGTTCTTTGGATAAATTCATCCCAACTACGGAACCCTTCATTGTGCGAGGTTCGACACGCAATTGGCCGGTTTTTATGCTTGGGTGACTTGGGCTACCTACGCCACTGAATCCTAGTGTGACGTAAAACAATGAAACATCGTCATTAGAAATTGGATTAATCTTTATAGATTAAATTTCCTCAAGCTGCTTTTTTATATCTCTTAGATAATAAAAAACCCTTTTTCCTAAGAAAAATGATTTTTGAAAACAGAATGATGGGCTGGTAAACTGTCAAAATGCGGCACAACTTTATTAAAATGTAATCCGTTGTGTATGCCTGACACGGATTCACCTACATAATCCCGTTATCTTGGAATTCTCCCTTACTTTACCGAGAAATACTTATATTTTGGTTTCAGCCTACAGTGCTTAGAAGCTATTGTCATGCTTGTGGAGTTTCACGTTTAAGCTTAGCTTATACAGGGTTATTGGTAAAACACTAACAACCTCTTAAAGGGTGATTGTACTTATCATTATGAACAACTTTTATTATCGGACTAAACCCGAAATCGCGAAAAAGAAATCTGCTCTTCCCTACATTTTGACGAGTTATTACGACGAGTTGTTACAAGTTGACGAACATAAAGGTCAGGAGGGATCTCGCGTTCATCTCGTAAGGAAGGGGGCAGGGAAGGTACATAATGCGGACATTTTAGGGCACATAGGTTTGTGTGTTCCGGACAGGTACGTGTGGCAGCGACGACAGCCACGGCTGCTGGCGGAGCCGCGCGCTCGGACCAATCTTTTAAGTGAGGCGCCACTGACGCGGGCACTCCGCACTCTCAATCTCATAGCTTGTGACACGGACCTATTCTGATGTTCTCTGAGTGAATTCACAAAGAATGCATTATTTGTAATAAGTTACAAAATTTAATTATAATAATAAGTATAATAATTCGTTAGGATAAGACTACATAAGTACACTATCGCATTAGGATTACCCCTGTAATGATAGATGTAAGTTAGAAAAAAAAAAAAAAAAAAAAAATCTAACGAACAGCTGATTTTTTTTCGTGATTTTTGTTTTGGTCACAGTAAAAGTTGTTCAAGATGATGAGTACAATGACCCCTTAAGAGGTTGTTGGTGTTTTACCAATACCCCAGTATATAGCTTAGTCTTGTTTCATCATTTCATTTGGGACCTACTTAACATTGCAAGTAATAGTCACTCTTGAAAAAAATACCAAACCAAATGCGTCTCGGACCACGCACAATGAAAGGTACTTAACATTTTAGTTGAAAAACATGTTCTCCCATACATCGATATAAGCAACGGTCATTTTTCCAACTGCAAATGTAAGTTTCTACTCGCCAAAAAATATTTTGTTATATGATTTAACTACAAATTAACAATTTTTGGACTTTTTCCTTTACTTGTGCTGTAAGACCTTGCTTCTTGCCAAATTTTATGATTCTAGGTCAACCGGAAGTACCAGGTTTTGATTTATTTGCGAGTATCAAAATATCTCGCTTATATCGCCATATTTTTTTATTGCGTCGACTTAGAAGCTTGATTTTTTTACAGATCTAAGGGATTGTAGATTTACGTATTTGATATTAATTTCAACGACAGACCGACAGACGGACAACGAAGTAATCCTATAAGGATTCCGTTTTTTCCCTTTGATGTACGGAACCCTAAAAAGACAATGATTTTATTTTATTTATGGGACAAAAAACAGTTATACATTACCTACAGTATTTACAAAAAGTAGTTTTATTACAATGGAAAAACGTATACTATTGTCCACGAAGTGAGATCAGTGTATGAAAACGTACAGTTGTTAAAAACAAATGTACATAATATTTAGAAGAAAACACTAAACCGACCAATCGAAAGAAGCGGCAAGACAAGACATTCGTCATAATGGCGACTTGCAAGAGATTGTGAAACCATTCTTTTGAATTTAGATTGCGACAGCGTGAAAATATTACCATCAATGAATTGTGAGATTTCATTGATTTCATACATACGAACATTAGCTACGATAATTTACCTATGACATAACTCTGATCTCTAAGTGCCTGAGTATAAAAGTACGCTAGCTATTTAAGTAGGTAGATGTCCTCTTTAAGTACACGGTAAATTAAATAAATCAATATCAAGATTTAACAAGACCTGAATAAAAATACTAACCCAAACCTTATCGTAACTAACAACCAAAAATGCTTCTTAAAAACCTTATTAAGGCGCTGACATGAGGCAAATGATAAAAGTAAACTTGTCTTAAACAAAAAAATTGCCAAATCTATACAGTTTGTGCTAGCGGAAAAAATATGTTTTTCTTGAACATATTTCTCAGAACTTGGTTGTTACCAAAACACGTTTAGAAAAAAAATCTCGATAATAATTAACGGTAAACTAACCCTTTACTTTGAGTTTAAATCCAAAATATCTATATTAAATATCAACGTACGGTTGGTATTTAATTAATAACAAGAACGTCTTATTTGTATGCAGAACTTGTTTGTTTTTTATTTTCAATTACTCAACAAATTTTTGAGTAAATAGATAATTGCTTCATATTTTGCAATAAATTACAAACGTTGTGTCATCGCGCTTATCTTTTTTTTTTTGTATGCAGGCTGACAGTGACCGCGGATTAGCTGTTGTCAGCATCTTAATAAACGACTAAAATTTATATTATATTGGCCGCTTCAGGCACTCCGCTACTTAATACAAGAATTTTTATCTCGCATTTTACAAAATGGAGGTCGACAAGAGAGGTAATATCCATTACTTTAGCTAAATTAAGTCTTATTTTGCGTGACATCGTTTGCCTTTCTTACTTAAGAATTAAAAAGGGAATAGTAGTCTATATTTTATTACTGCTCCAACAAATTGTGCGATTCTTTTCAGACTTTATAATGGTGATCAAGTGCTGCGTTTCATTAGGCCCTCCTTAATGTGACTGTCTCAAATATTCAACAATTACGGTAACTTACATTCGTTATTAATATTGTGATGTTTTCTTTTTTTTGTAAATGGAAATGGCACTTTTCATTTTTTAATTGACGTTTATTTTGAATGGCGGTTCTGTTTAATAGAATTACTTTTCAATTTACAACCTTCCTTAAACTTCCATTTCAAATTAACTTCTTTAAAACGTATCTAACGTTTTAAAGAAGTTAATTTGAAATGGAAGCCTGTAGAGATTAGGACAAAATGGCTTCCTCAACAACCCAAAAAATAAAGAAAAAGAAACTTGAATTGTGCTCCTTCACACGAATCCAAAAGGTGAGAATCAATGACACCTCTTACAAATTTTTGTGGATTTACGTCTATATAAATAGGATCACATGGGCCGCCCCTCCAAATTACTGTTGCAATGTTTGTAGTCACATCCTTACGAATAAATAAATCCTTGAATTATTTTTGTGGTCGACGGCCGTCTCAGTACACACAACATGCGTTGTGACTCTTCGTGGCGCTTGCCGCTTAGTAAATACTTTGACAAATACTTTCAAACATTTTGGATTTAGGAGGGGCGGGCCATGTTATCCTAGTTACCTATTAATGTAAATGGAATACTAAGTTATGAAAATCCATCGAGAATAGCCAACAAAAAAATAACAAATTAGATCCTTAAACATCACACTTGGCTATCTCTTTGCACCACAATATTTACCAATGTTGTTTTAAAACTTGTTTTTAAACAAACAAACAACGTGTACCTTTACTCGACAAATTGGGTTATCAAATACCCAAAACACACCGTTATCAAAACAGTGTGAGTGCAAAAAACACAATGGAAATAAATCTGATTTATCTGATTCCGCCTCCGCAGGGTACAGAGTAAGGTTTCAAGAAATAAGCTTTAAAAGTACCTAACGCAAGACGATCTCATGTGCAAAATTAATTTAGGCCTCCCCCAATACCATATGTAAATGAAATTGAACCGGGCGTTATTTTATTGAAGGGGGTACAAAGGGGAGGGGGAGTAGGCCCCGATATTTGACGATGTTTGAACTTCCAAGCCGAGGTGGGAATCGACATAAGGAGTCTTTTTTTTCTTTTGTTTTTATTATGCATGAGGAATAGGGGATGCGATATTGAAATTAGCTACCGAATGTTTTGATGGAATAGTTCTGTGGATGTTGGATTCTTTTGGCGGTGGCTTCCACCAATATTTTTGCATGTTTCTGTATTATACAACGGCATTTTGTATTTTGGCTGCTGCATTAACGCCGCCAATAGACGGAAAGATTCTACGTCTATGGGATGAGAAAAATATCGGAACTCGTCTGACCCACTTTTACATATTTTGATGTTTAGATAGCATCCAAGTCAGGTTATTAGCTTACGAGTACAAGATCAATGGGCAAAGGCAGTCAATGGGCAGGGGGCCAAGTCTGCTATTTCCAATGATTGGTCATTATGACGACCATACCAAGGCAACGCTATGACTATTGTGCCAATAGTTTGTAACCTCCTAAATTCATAATGGCGTGACAGTGCTCCATAGGGAAGTCAAACTAATAGGAGCTTGTCAATACGATATTACCAAATACAGACAATTTTTCCAATGGAGTATCAGTGGCACGTCATTGGAAAATCATAAAGACGCCTTTCAATTAGGAGATTAGCAAAACTGTCAAACTCTACAATTACGGTGCAAATGATCGACTATTCTGACACAACTGTGTTAGCAGACTTGGCCCCCTGAACATCGGTTTTCATAAACTTAACCCAAACAAAACCGGCCATTGGGATAAATAAATTTATCCCAAAAACAAACTTAACATTGTAGTTGAAAAACATGTTCTCCCATACATTGATATACGTCATGGTCAATTCTCCAACTGCAAATTCAAGTTGGTCGATTATTACTTGTTAACTTAAAAAGCCTTTATTTCGTTATACTACTACTTACTACTGACATGATTTTTTCAGATAGGTATCCAAATCAACCATTTAGCTGGTAGGGTGGGGGGGGGGCACTTGACTAACAATTTTTTTTTTTTTCAAGGTTTTATTTAAACGCTTTATCGATGTTATTAATATGAATGTCCATGCCAAATTACAGCATTCTAGTACTAATGTCTCTGAACTAAGCCGGGGACAGACAGACAGACGGACATGGCGAAAGTATAAGAGTTCCTTGTTGGCTACGGAAGCTGTCTTTTTAGGGTTCCGTAGCCAACAAGGAACCCTAAAAAGACAGCATTTTTTTGTTTATAACGGTCCATCAAACAGAATCATGATAGATATTGCCCCTTCAGCTCTACTAAACGATTCCATTACACGGTTAGGCATAAAAAAATTGAAATGTCAAAAATGTGACGAAGTTCGCGCCTAAAATGAGCGGTGAATAATTCAAAACGACTCGATAGCCGCGCCAACAATTCGGCGCCACGCAACCCCCAAGGGAATATATCATATTACCCATCAAGTTTATTTTTTCGCCCCAATTTATCAATTATTAACGGCCCTAGGCCGGTATCGGCTGAAATTGAGAAATAAGTCACTAGCGTACAACTTTTCAGGCTGATTATGATTTATTATGTACTTCTGAGCGGAGAAAATTTTTTGAACGGTGAAAATACGGCTTTTTGAGCCGGTGCTGGAGGAATGCTGGCGAAACTTTTTTATTGTAAGCTCCTCTGATATAGAAAAATATAAATGAACGGCCTGTACCTTTTACGTTTACCAATCCTTTAAATTCTAGGTTCATAGGTAGGTAGGTTAGGAGACTACAGGAGTCTTCACGGGATGGTAATTAGCTAACTTTACCAATAAAACACATAAGTACCTACATACCTAAGTTTTTTTTTTCATAATCCAAGAATTAAAACACTTTTTTTTTATGTGAAACATTTATAGCCGCACTTATAATAAAACCGATTGCTGGCGGGGCGACGCCTCGCCACTATACAGTCTTTATGTAGTAGTGTGTAAATAATTTCGATGTTTCGGTCATCTGCCAGGCGTCCCGTGACGGCTCAATTATTACTTTTTCTTTTTGTTATGGCTTCGTGCGGTTTGCACATTTA
This sequence comes from Tiliacea citrago, assembly GCA_963921375.1. Classification (NCBI taxonomy): domain Eukaryota; kingdom Metazoa; phylum Arthropoda; class Insecta; order Lepidoptera; family Noctuidae; genus Tiliacea; species Tiliacea citrago. Next base: position 19,157,309 of record OY992797.1, on the reverse strand, counting down.
GCCAGTGTAAATTAAAATTAGGTAACAAGTAACTACAAAGTTTGTTTAAATAATGTTGAATTTAATTATATTCAATGCATGATAGATGATATACCCGCCCGTCCGCTCCCCTTGAGTTTCAGTGAAGATGGTGGCACTTTACTGAGACTTCACGCGGATGGACTTCTTGAGAGAACTTGAAGTGATGTTGCACTGTTTTCTTTCATTTGCTTAGAATACTGCACGTTCACGAACACTTAATGGTCAATAATATATTCGACTAATAGAAAATAAAACAAAACTACTAAACATGACGCTTCACTTTCCCGCCAAGAACATTAATAGTTATTTAAGCAACTGTCTAATAGGGGGTACTAAAACACGAATGTGGGTGTTTTAATACCTAATTATGTAGGTATAGTTGCATACTCGTACATGACTTTATCTACACCCATTGAATCCTCTATATAAGTCGGTGGCAAAAAACTCAAATACAGATCCAAAGACACCGACTTCCGAAATTAAAGTTATTTTTCACTTTGTAGTGTTATTTTTGGTAGTCGGTTGCTATTTCTATTCTAAATAGGAAATAATGTTTGTTACTTAATATGTCAACTCAGCCTATAGCAGTCCACTGCTGGACACAGGCCTCTCCCAGGCTGCGCCACAACACCCTATGCTCCGCTTTCCGCATCCAGTCTGTCCCAGCCACCTTTTTAAGGTCGTCGGTCCATCTAGCTGGGGGGCGCCCCACACTACGCTTGCCGATACGCGGTCTCCACTCCAAGACTCGTCTGCTCCACCGGCCATCGGTCCTTCGACAGACATGGCCAGTCCATTGCCACTTCTTGCTTACCTAAGGACGCTGACTTAATATGTACCTAGTACTTACATACTAACTCCATGCTCGCAATATAATATATGCCAATAACTTATCAAACATTCGGGAGGTTTGATGAGAAAGCCATCCAGGTTAAAACCTACTCTGGGTAGGTACCTACCAGTACCTATAATTATCTAATCTATCTCAAAAGCTGCGTTCGTTGTTAAGGAGTCATAATAGCTCTGAACATGCTATATTTACAGCCACTAAATCATTTTAGCAGCAAGTTTAACGTTATGCTAAACTCAGAAGTGGTTTCGCACGCGTAGAGCTAATTTATCAAAACCTTTTGTAGGACCTAATTGGCGAGATACTGAAGTTAGTAAGTTTTAGGTACCTACGCAATGATTTTGAAATTATGCTGGAAATAGCAGACTCATAAAGAACTAGCTTCTGCCCGTGGCTTCGCCCGAGTGGATGTTGGAAATTATATTCAAGTCTTATAACGACCGTTAAAGATAAAGTGATTAAATGTTTTGGAAAGCCGTTAAGCTGTTTTAGCGTGATAGCGTAACAAACAATTAAACTCACTTAGTTAGGATTATGGTATGGACATTGCTAAACGCGACTCTTTCATCTTTCTGAGTGAGTATTTATGATTAGATCATGATAAAAATCATCATTCAGCCAAAACACGTCCACTGCTAAAAAAAGGACGCTTCCCAACATAACCTGTGGACCTGCCTAACAGCGGAGGTATTTTGTTATCTAAGTCAAATTCTGCACACATTATGGGTGGTCGTACATCTGACGAAAAATGCGTCTGGTCATAAGTAGGTACAGTCGACGCACTAACGCATCATTTTGGTTGAGTGTGTAAGGTTTATTTTTTTATTATCTACTGGTCCGTTCTGATGTTACCCGAAGCAACTATACGCGACGCATCTTCTGTCAGATGTGTAACCACCCTAACAAAATCATAATGAATAAACTGATTAACAAAATCAGTAAGTATAATGTATATTATACAGATTTTGTTAGGGTGGACCACACATCACACACACAGGGATGTTCAATTATAGTATTATAATTGATCATCCCTGTAGCCAAAATTCTATACTTATTAAAAACCCACAAATAAAATCCAAACATTTTTTAAATCCAACATGGCGCCATGGCTCAGCCATGTTATTTCAGCTTGCTTCCAATTTACCGGCCAGCCACAACATTCGAAATATAAAAATAAATCTGATATCTACATCTCTGGCTTGCGTTATCGTGGCATGGCTTTGTGACGATGCGATGTGTAGTTTAGGAAATATTCTGGCAGATTTTCTAAAGCTATGCTCTCTCTGTATCGTTTATAGGTGCAACTATTAACTTTATTATTGGTGAAACGTTTATATTACCTACTTGAACTTGCAACCATGTTACGATGACGAAATATGATTAAGAGATATAATAATAATAAAATATATAAGTTTACATAAAGTTGGGTAAAGGGCCCGTTGACCTATACTTTGAGTCGAATTTAAAACTTTAAAAACATGATTTTTGTCTCATTCATTTTCGTAGCAGCTGCGTAGCGGCTACGCCAACTTAGTGCTCCAGACTGGAGAATAGGTACACGCGTAAAACACACATAAGTACACTTATGACGTAATTTTCATGATACACATCGAACAATTTGCATTTCACAATGCCAACGTCCATACTACGTTGAATACACCGGTTCTCGTCCGATCACCGAAGTTAAGCAACATCGGGCGCGGTCAGTACTTGGATGGGTGACCGCCTGGGAACACCGCGTGACGTTGGCTTTTTTAATCCTTACAACCAACAAAAACAAATCACTTTTTTCAGGTATTTATCCATTTGAACTCTCAGAGAAATGTGATGCGGCATGTGACGCGGAGGAATGAGTGAAATGTCGTGAGGAAAGTTTTGAATATGAATGTGGATGGATATAACAGTAGGGGAAGACCAAAGAAATGAAGGATGGACTGTGTAAAAGATGATATGGATACCGAGATGACGACTAATAGAGAAGTATGGAGATGGTATGTTGGGCCGACCCCAAATAAATTGGTATATGGGCAGGAGAATGATGAACTCTCAGAGACACGTATATCATTTCTCGTTTTTGCTACATTTTTCAACAGAAACAGATCCGATAAGATCATCAGATTATTGGACCCAATTATCACTAATCTTTACCCCGCTGTCCTTAGAACGTATGACCCTTGTTACGAACGCATTACGCCATTTTAAATCAGATTAAATTTAAAATGGCCTCATTTATCGTGCAATATCACGCATGAGTTCGGTTTACTAACGTGTGTAATTTGTTGAAAATTACCTGTTGTGAAATAGAACTGATTACGAAACAAACAATAGCTATTGTCACTTCATTACGATTATAGCGTAATGAAGTGACAATAGCTATTGTTTGTTTTAATAAATTATACTTATGTCCGTAATTAGTGAATTTTGGAGGTACAATTTACATGGACCACTCCATGTAAATTGTACCTCCAAAATTCAAGCCTAGGAAAAACATCAGAAATTATAAAACAACAGCAATAAAAACATCGTGAATCTTGATGAACGTGCCTTTGTGACGAAACTGGGACGTCAGTATTCGGATACAGATAGATAATTTCGCCTTAGTTCTCGCCAACGTCCATACTACGTTGAATACACCGGTTCTCGTCCGATCACCGAAGTTAAGCAACATCGGGCGTGGTCAGTACTTGGATGGGTGACCGCCTGGGAACACCACGTGACGTTGGCTTTTTTACTTTTTTTTGCATTTTTATATCAATCATTTATTTTGTTAAACATAGGCATAGTTACAGATATTATTGTCTAAATTATGTGCACTATGTTTTGGCCAATATATATTAATTATGGCGTACAAAATTAACAAACAATTACAAGCAATCACAATCAATTACATTTAAGGTGGCATATATGCCATTAAATTGGGTGCCTACATTAAAAAATAATTCAATTTAAAATATGTCAGTTATGTAAACAGGTCATTGCAATTTTAGATAAATAAACACATTCACACATAATCAATAAATAAAATCATAAGCGTTTAATTAGCAAGTCTTAATAGTCATACCTCTGTTTATCAGTAGTAAACTCTGTGATGGAGAAGTAACATTTATCTAAAAGGAATTTAAACACATATAAGTACATAACTAGAGATCGGATATTCGGATGCATATTTACCTAAAGTACGTTTTTTTCCCGGCAAAGGATACAAAGTATGGAAACAGGTTCTTAAAATATATTTTTATTCCGGGATCGCGGGGTTTCATTAATAACAGTATGTAACACGTTTAAAAAACACTCTTAATATTTCTTCTAACCTTTTATTCTAAAATGAAATATATTTATTCGGGGATACACAGTACAAAAGAGTAGTTTTTAAAAACTTGTCAGTCCTGGAAACCGACACTTTTCCCGTACCGAAGCGCACTATGGAGTGCGCTTCGGTACGGGACTCGTACTAGTCAACTCTGAAACTTTAGGTGAATATGCATCCGAATATCCGATCTCTAGTCATAATGTATACTCGTAGAAACTCCGTCAAATTCTAAATTAACGCGAGCGAAGCCGCGGGTAAAAGCTAGTGTTTTATGTTTGGTATTTATCGTGTCAAGATATCGATACCCATCACGGCTGCAGAGTTTCGCTAGCTAATTTAATTAGACCCTGTGTATATATTAAGGTAGTTCGTTTGGAGAAGAATGAGTAAGAAACTGCACCGTGACTGCTTTAAAATGTTTTACAATATTTTGTATACATTAGTTTCGTATGACGAAGAATGTGAACTGGAATCACTTTTATTTTTCTGTAAATTTTGACAATACAACGAATCGAACAAAACCTCAATAAAACGGAATAACAAAAGGCATGTATTTAATGCGGCAACTAAGTAAAATGAATATAGGTTTTAAAAAAAAATAGAGTGGGTACCGTATATAATGGGTTGGCAGCTAATAAGGAGTATCGTAATAAGTAATAGGTAGCATATTAATATATCAGTAATAAGCTCCGTTTTAATTTAAACTGGCATCGAATTTTTGTTTTGGTAACTGAATTTACCAACAATAGAGGGGATCTGGCGCTCGGCGGCCGCTCCCGCGGCACGCTCGCTTCGCTCGCTCGCCTTCGCTTGTTAATGGTTACTGTTCTAACCTAACCTAACCCAAATGATTCAATAACAGTAGATGACTTTGCAGCGATTAAGAAATAATATTTAATCGCTGCCATGTTATTTTTTTTTGCAGCAAATAATTAGTCGCCCTTTAAGTTATTAGTCGCCTGGATAATTATTATCCATAACAAAAAGCCAACGTCACGTGGTGTTATCAATAACAAAAAGCCAACAAAGAAAACAGTTCGTTTTATTTAGTTTTAATATTATCAAAAAAATAAGCATGAACCTTGACGAAATGACGAGTGGCAGTCTTTTGTGACGTTATTCGTCCTATCCAATAAAGATAGATAATTTCGCTACAGTTATTGCCAACGTCCATACTACGTTGAATACACCGGTTCTCGTCCGATCACCGAAGTTAAGCAACATCGGGCGTGGTCAGTACTTGGATGGGTGACCGCCTGGGAACACCACGTGACGTTGGCTTTTTGCTTTTCACATAATTATTGTATTAAAAATAAGGTTTTAAATAACTGTCCTCGCGCTAAACGTTTTTGAATTAAGTAGTGAAATTACGATTCACATAATATTTAGAAATATTAAAAGCAAAAAAGCCAACGTTTCGTGGTGTTCCCAGACGGTCACCCATCCATGCACAAACTCCGCCCGATATTGCTTAACTTCGGTGATCGGATGAGAACCGGTAGGATATTGAGTCTCGGTCACATCCTTCACTGTTAATCACCGTTTTATAGGAAAATTCGGCTACGCCATCTCTGTATATTTACTTCGCGATCATGATCTTATAAATCGGTACAAATCTAGGAAATAAAGGTTCAAATGTAATAACTTTAAAAAAACAAAACCCCCTTTCCGGGGCAATTGATAAAAAACAACTATGTAATATTTTATATTTCCGGACGGCATGACTTTATTTCCATGGAAGGTGAGGCCTTTAGTGTCGGACGCAACGTGTGTCGATACTCTTGCGCCATCCCATCTTCCTGACTCCGCGTGCTGTGCTGGCGCTGCTGCTGCGTCTGCGGAAAATCTCAAGCGGCACAAGTAGAATAACCTTACCGGTAATTATATTTTCGAGCCGTTTGGGGTTGAAACCCTCGGGCCGTGGGGTCCGAGTGCTCATGTTTTGTTCAAACGGCTGGTTGACACTTCCCGTGACCCAAGGGCTGGCTTTTACCTTAGCCAGAGGCTAGCATTGCCATACAACGTGGCAATGCCGCCCGTCTCTTGGGTACATTACCAGTCGACAGCGATGCGGAGGAATTTTTTGAAGCCATATTTTAGTTTGTTAATAGTTTTAGTTTGGTAAGATACAATTTTGTTATTAATTCATTTATAAAAATAAATGAATTAAGTACGAGGGTGACACTGAAAGTTCTTAGAAAATCAAAAACTGAACCAACTAGCGAGTTATTAGTTTTATTATATACTCGTATTTTCAAAATAGTGTCCATTTACATCAATACATCTTTGAGTCCTTACCCGACATCAAGTCACAGTTTTGACTTTGGATTAGATAAGCCAATAAAAAAACAAAAAAGACCTTCGAATGTCTTTTTTTTTCGCCGTAGTCAGCGATTGCTAACCGTAGTAAAGAAACGACCGAACATTCGGCCGATACTTCAGATTTATGTTCGGAGTAGACCCCCTGGTCACATGAAGAGTCGATCAACCACTTGGCGATATCTTGAAAAACCAAGTGGGCACTCGGATCCCATGGCCCTAGTTTTTCAACCCCAAACGGCTAAAACATAATAACAACTCCCAATAAGATTGGAATATTTTTGCCGTTTGAAGTTTTCTGCACCTGCAGCAGCAGCCCCAGCACAGCTCGCCGTGCTAGGAAGATGGGATGACGCAAGGTTGTCGACACAATCATGTTGCATCCCACACCAAAGGCCAACCTAACTTCCAAGGCATTATGGTCATTCCGTCTGGTCTCTTCCCATCGTCGCGTGCTAAGCCGTTGGGTTCTAATTCATTAAATTAAGTAGCCTATTATTTCTTTGTAATTAGTTCTTATTGATTGAACAAATAATAATTGTATATACCTAATATTTGCACGCCACACTTGGCAAAATGTGATGATACCATTGACTAATCTTAAGACCATAATCATATTATAATGCAAAATTATACAATCATAAAACTAAATAATACAAACTATTGTTTCTACGAGTATACATTATGACTAGAGATCGGATATTCGGATGCATATTCACCTAAAGTTTCAGAGTTGACTAGTACGAAAAGTGTCGGTTTCCAGGACTGACAAGTTTTTAAAAACTACTCTTTTGTACTGTGTATCCCCGAATAAATATATTTCATTTTAGAATAAAAGGTTCGAAGAAATATTAAGAGTGTTTTTTAAACGTGTTACATACTGTTATTAATGAAACCCCGCGATCCCGGAATAAAAATATATTTTAAGAAGCTGTTTCCATACTTTGTATCCTTTGCCGGGAAAAAAACGTACTTTAGGTGAATATGCATCCGAATATCCGATCTCTAGTCATAATGTATACTCGTAGAAACAATAGTTTGTATTATTTAGTTTTATGATTGTATAATTTTGCATTATAATATGATTATGGTCTTAAGATTAGTCAATGGTATCATCACATTTTGCCAAGTGTGGCGTGCAAATATTAGGTATATACAATTATTATTTGTTCAATCAATAAGAACTAATTACAAAGAAATAATAGGCTACTTAATTTAATGAATTAGAACCCAACGGCTTAGCACGCGACGATGGGAAGAGACCAGACGGAATGACCATAATGCCTTGGAAGTTAGGTTGGCCTTTGGTGTGGGATGCAACATGATTGTGTCGACAACCTTGCGTCATCCCATCTTCCTAGCACGGCGAGCTGTGCTGGGGCTGCTGCTGCAGGTGCAGAAAACTTCAAACGGCAAAAATATTCCAATCTTATTGGGAGTTGTTATTATGTTTTAGCCGTTTGGGGTTGAAAAACTAGGGCCATGGGATCCGAGTGCCCACTTGGTTTTTCAAGATATCGCCAAGTGGTTGATCGACTCTTCATGTGACCAGGGGGTCTACTCCGAACATAAATCTGAAGTATCGGCCGAATGTTCGGTCGTTTCTTTACTACGGTTAGCAATCGCTGACTACGGCGAAAAAAAAAGACATTCGAAGGTCTTTTTTGTTTTTTTATTGGCTTATCTAATCCAAAGTCAAAACTGTGACTTGATGTCGGGTAAGGACTCAAAGATGTATTGATGTAAATGGACACTATTTTGAAAATACGAGTATATAATAAAACTAATAACTCGCTAGTTGGTTCAGTTTTTGATTTTCTAAGAACTTTCAGTGTCACCCTCGTACTTAATTCATTTATTTTTATAAATGAATTAATAACAAAATTGTATCTTACCAAACTAAAACTATTAACAAACTAAAATATGGCTTCAAAAAATTCCTCCGCATCGCTGTCGACTGGTAATGTACCCAAGAGACGGGCGGCATTGCCACGTTGTATGGCAATGCTAGCCTCTGGCTAAGGTAAAAGCCAGCCCTTGGGTCACGGGAAGTGTCAACCAGCCGTTTGAACAAAACATGAGCACTCGGACCCCACGGCCCGAGGGTTTCAACCCCAAACGGCTCGAAAATATAATTACCGGTAAGGTTATTCTACTTGTGCCGCTTGAGATTTTCCGCAGACGCAGCAGCAGCGCCAGCACAGCACGCGGAGTCAGGAAGATGGGATGGCGCAAGAGTATTGACACACGTTGCGTCCGACACTAAAGGCCTCACCTTCCATGGAAATAAAGTCATGCCGTCCGGAAATATAAAATATTACATAGTTGTTTTTTATCAATTGCCCCGGAAAGGGGGTTTTGTTTTTTTAAAGTTATTACATTTGAACCTTTATTTCCTAGATTTGTACCGATTTATAAGATCATGATCGCGAAGTAAATATACAGAGATGGCGTAGCCGAATTTTCCTATAAAACGGTGATTAACAGTGAAGGATGTGACCGAGACTCAATATCCTACCGGTTCTCATCCGATCACCGAAGTTAAGCAATATCGGGCGGAGTTTGTGCATGGATGGGTGACCGTCTGGGAACACCACGAAACGTTGGCTTTTTTGCTTTTAATATTTCTAAATATTATGTGAATCGTAATTTCACTACTTAATTCAAAAACGTTTAGCGCGAGGACAGTTATTTAAAACCTTATTTTTAATACAATAATTATGTGAAAAGCAAAAAGCCAACGTCACGTGGTGTTCCCAGGCGGTCCCCATCCCATCCAAGCGGACCCATCCAAGTACTGACCACGCCCGATGTTGCTTAACTTCGGTGATCGGACGAGAACCGGTGTATTCAACGTAGTATGGACGTTGGCAATAACTGTAGCGAAATTATCTATCTTTATTGGATAGGACGAATAACGTCACAAAAGACTGCCACTCGTCATTTCGTCAAGGTTCATGCTTATTTTTTTGATAATATTAAAACTAAATAAAACGAACTGTTTTCTTTGTTGGCTTTTTGTTATTGATAACACCACGTGACGTTGGCTTTTTGTTATGGATAATAATTATCCAGGCGACTAATAACTTAAAGGGCGACTAATTATTTGCTGCAAAAAAAAATAACATGGCAGCGATTAAATATTATTTCTTAATCGCTGCAAAGTCATCTACTGTTATTGAATCATTTGGGTTAGGTTAGGTTAGAACAGTAACCATTAACAAGCGAAGGCGAGCGAGCGAAGCGAGCGTGCCGCGGCAGCGGCCGCCGAGCGCCAGATCCCCTCTATTGTTGGTAAATTCAGTTACCAAAACAAAAAATCGATGCCAGTTTAAATTAAAACGGAGCTTATTACTGATATATTAATATGCTACCTATTACTTATTACGATACTCCTTATTAGCTGCCAACCCATTATATACGGTACCCACTCTATTTTTTTTTAAAACCTATATTCATTTTACTTAGTTGCCGCATTAAATACATGCCTTTTGTTATTCCGTTTTATTGAGGTTTTGTTCGATTCGTTGTATTGTCAAAATTTACAGAAAAATAAAAGTGATTCCAGTTCACATTCTTCGTCATACGAAACTAATGTATACAAAATATTGTAAAACATTTTAAAGCAGTCACGGTGCAGTTTCTTACTCATTCTTCTCCAAACGAACTACCTTAATATATACACAGGGTCTAATTAAATTAGCTAGCGAAACTCTGCAGCCGTGATGGGTATCGATATCTTGACACGATAAATACCAAACATAAAACACTAGCTTTTACCCGCGGCTTCGCTCGCGTTAATTTAGAATTTGACGGAGTTTCTACGAGTATACATTATGACTAGAGATCGGATATTCGGATGCATATTCACCTAAAGTTTCAGAGTTGACTAGTACGAGTCCCGTACCGAAGCGCACTCCATAGTGCGCTTCGGTACGGGAAAAGTGTCGGTTTCCAGGACTGACAAGTTTTTAAAAACTACTCTTTTGTACTGTGTATCCCCGAATAAATATATTTCATTTTAGAATAAAAGGTTAGAAGAAATATTAAGAGTGTTTTTTAAACGTGTTACATACTGTTATTAATGAAACCCCGCGATCCCGGAATAAAAATATATTTTAAGAACCTGTTTCCATACTTTGTATCCTTTGCCGGGAAAAAAACGTACTTTAGGTAAATATGCATCCGAATATCCGATCTCTAGTTATGTACTTATATGTGTTTAAATTCCTTTTAGATAAATGTTACTTCTCCATCACAGAGTTTACTACTGATAAACAGAGGTATGACTATTAAGACTTGCTAATTAAACGCTTATGATTTTATTTATTGATTATGTGTGAATGTGTTTATTTATCTAAAATTGCAATGACCTGTTAACATAACTGACATATTTTAAATTGAATTATTTTTTAATGTAGGCACCCAATTTAATGGCATATATGCCACCTTAAATGTAATTGATTGTGATTGCTTGTAATTGTTCGTTAATTTTGTACGCCATAATTAATATATATTGGCCAAAACATAGTGCACATAATTTAGACAATAATATCTGTAACTATGCCTATGTTTAACAAAATAAATGATTGATATAAAAATGCAAAAAAAAGTAAAAAAGCCAACGTCACGTGGGGTTCCCAGGCGGTCACCCATCCAAGTACTGACCACGCCCGATGTTGCTTAACTTCGGTGATCGGACGAGAACCGGTGTATTCAACGTAGTATGGACGTTGGCGAGAACTAAGGCGAAATTATCTATCTGTATCCGAATACTGACGTCCCAGTTTCGTCACAAAGGCACGTTCATCAAGATTCACGATGTTTTTATTGCTGTTGTTTTATAATTTCTGATGTTTTTCCTAGGCTTGAATTTTGGAGGTACAATTTACATGGACCACTCCATGTAAATTGTACCTCCAAAATTCAAGCCTAAATTAACGCGAGCGAAGCCGCGGGTAAAAGCTAGTGTTTTATGTTTGGTATTTATCGTGTCAAGATATCGATACCCATCACGGCTGCAGAGTTTCGCTAGCTAATTTAATTAGACCCTGTGTATATATTAAGGTAGTTCGTTTGGAGAAGAATGAGTAAGAAACTGCACCGTGACTGCTTTAAAATGTTTTACAATATTTTGTATACATTCGTTTCGTATGACGAAGAATGTGAACTGGAATCACTTTTATTTTTCTGTAAATTTTGACAATACAACGAATCGAACAAAACCTCAATAAAACGGAATAACAAAAGGCATGTATTTAATGCGGCAACTAAGTAAAATGAATATAGGTTTTTAAAAAAAATAGAGTGGGTACCGTATATAATGGGTTGGCAGCTAATAAGGAGTATCGTAATAAGTAATAGGTAGCATATTAATATATCAGTAATAAGCTCCGTTTTAATTTAAGCTGGCATCGAATTTTTGTTTTGGTAACTGAATTTACCAGCAATAGAGGGGATCAGGCGCTCGGCGCCCGCTGCCGCGGCACGCTCGCTTCGCTCGCTCGCCTTCGCTTGTTAATGGTTACTGTTCTAACCTAACCTAACCCAAATGATTCAATAACAGTAGATGACTTTGCAGCGATTAAGAAATAATATTTAATCGCTGCCATGTTATTTTTTTTTGCAGCAAATAATTAGTCGCCCTTTAAGTTATTAGTCGCCTGGATAATTATTATCCATAACAAAAAGCCAACGTCACGTGGTGTTATCAATAACAAAATTTCTAATTATTTAGAAGACAAAAAGCTTGGGATTGAGCTGCTCGCTCTGCAAGCCTTGTGATCAAACTGGAAAACTTGACATTTAATGTTATTATGCATGATTTTATATAAATATTGACTTTGCAGAATATTATATACAATATTACATTAATGTTTACTTTGAAAAGTATTATATTTACTGCTTTAATTTATTGTGAATGTGAGCACTATGTGGGTCATTTTTTTTTTCTTTAAATATTTTCCTATTATTTTATGCTTTTTCTCAGTTTTAATGGTGGTCTGGCATTTTGAGCACTTTATGAGGCCTACCCAAATGTACTTTCTTTGGTATTGTTCGTCGAGTCGTTGAGCTCCTTAAGTCTTGAGTCGAGCTGCACGATTACGACAAATGCTTGCACTGATTGGACAGGTCCACTCAAAATTGTGTGGTTCTTTCCTCAAAAGACCATTTCAGACACAGATCTACATGGTCCTCACATGATCTGACCCCATCGCCCATGGTCGGATCCCATGGCCCTAGTTTTTCAACCCCAAACGGCTAAAACATAATAACAACTCCCAATAAGATTGGAATATTTTTGCCGTTTGAAGTTTTCTGCACCTGCAGCAGCAGCCCCAGCACAGCTCGCCGTGCTAGGAAGATGGGATGACGCAAGGTTGTCGACACAATCATGTTGCATCCCACACCAAAGGCCAACCTAACTTCCAAGGCATTATGGTCATTCCGTCTGGTCTCTTCCCATCGTCGCGTGCTAAGCCGTTGGGTTCTAATTCATTAAATTAAGTAGCCTATTATTTCTTTGTAATTAGTTCTTATTGATTGAACAAATAATAATTGTATATACCTAATATTTGCACGCCACACTTGGCAAAATGTGATGATGCCATTGACTAATCTTAAGACCATAATTATATTATAATGCAAAATTATACAATCATAAAACTAAATAATACAAACTATTGTTTCTACGAGTATACATTATGACTAGAGATCGGATATTCGGATGCATATTCACCTAAAGTACGTTTTTTTCCCGGCAAAGGATACAAAGTATGGAAACAGCTTCTTAAAATATATTTTTATTCCGGGATCGCGGGGTTTCATTAATAACAGTATGTAACACGTTTAAAAAACACTCTTAATATTTCTTCTAACCTTTTATTCTAAAATGAAATATATTTATTCGGGGATACACAGTACAAAAGAGTAGTTTTTAAAAACTTGTCAGTCCTGGAAACCGACACTTTTCGTACTAGTCAACTCTGAAACTTTAGGTGAATATGCATCCGAATATCCGATCTCTAGTCATAATGTATACTCGTAGAAACAATAGTTTGTATTATTTAGTTTTATGATTGTATAATTTTGCATTATAATATGATTATGGTCTTAAGATTAGTCAATGGTATCATCACATTTTGCCAAGTGTGGCGTGCAAATATTAGGTATATACAATTATTATTTGTTCAATCAATAAGAACTAATTACAAAGAAATAATAGGCTACTTAATTTAATGAATTAGAACCCAACGGCTTAGCACGCGACGATGGGAAGAGACCAGACGGAATGACCATAATGCCTTGGAAGTTAGGTTGGCCTTTGGTGTGGGATGCAACATGATTGTGTCGACAACCTTGCGTCATCCCATCTTCCTAGCACGGCGAGCTGTGCTGGGGCTGCTGCTGCAGGTGCAGAAAACTTCAAACGGCAAAAATATTCCAATCTTATTGGGAGTTGTTATTATGTTTTAGCCGTTTGGGGTTGAAAAACTAGGGCCATGGGATCCGAGTGCCCACTTGGTTTTTCAAGATATCGCCAAGTGGTTGATCGACTCTTCATGTGACCAGGGGGTCTACTCCGAACATAAATCTGAAGTATCGGCCGAATGTTCGGTCGTTTCTTTACTACGGTTAGCAATCGCTGACTACGGCAAAAAAAAAGACATTCGAAGGTCTTTTTTGTTTTTTTATTGGCTTATCTAATCCAAAGTCAAAACTGTGACTTGATGTCGGGTAAGGACTCAAAGATGTATTGATGTAAATGGACACTATTTTGAAAATACGAGTATATAATAAAACTAATAACTCGCTAGTTGGTTCAGTTTTTGATTTTCTAAGAACTTTCAGTGTCACCCTCGTACTTAATTCATTTATTTTTATAAATGAATTAATAACAAAATTGTATCTTACCAAACTAAAACTATTAACAAACTAAAATATGGCTTCAAAAAATTCCTCCGCATCGCTGTCGACTGGTAATGTACCCAAGAGACGGGCGGCATTGCCACGTTGTATGGCAATGCTAGCCTCTGGCTAAGGTAAAAGCCAGCCCTTGGGTCACGGGAAGTGTCAACCAGCCGTTTGAACAAAACATGAGCACTCGGACCCCACGGCCCGAGGGTTTCAACCCCAAACGGCTCGAAAATATAATTACCGGTAAGGTTATTCTACTTGTGCCGCTTGAGATTTTCCGCAGACGCAGCAGCAGCGCCAGCACAGCACGCGGAGTCAGGAAGATGGGATGGCGCAAGAGTATCGACACACGTTGCGTCCGACACTAAAGGCCTCACCGTCCATGGAAATTGACTGTCTAAGTCAATTTATTTTTATTTATTAGTGACATAATATACTCATGAAAATGTTTTTTTTATGAGTTGTATTGCAATAAGTGGTTAGCTAGCGACCTAGACAATTGATTATATTATTCTTGCCTGAGCAACCGGCAGCAAGTTCGTCATGCTCCCTTAGATGTCACTGCTTGCGGTAGCGTCGGGGGTCGGGTTGCCTCCTTCCCTCAAATATGGCGAGGGGGGTGATGGCTGATCTTTGCGTTATGCTCGTGAACGGGTGCTGCTTGTGGTGACTGGTCGTCTTGCTGACCAGGGTTTTATTATTGTTATTAATGATTAACTGTTTTTTTATTTTACTACGATGGTGCTAGTTTATCATTTTTGACTTCGAGTTGAAGCTATAGCTTTGTGTGGGCGGGCACGCCCATTATGCCTGGAGGCTTTTATTTAGGTACGTTCTGTTTACGTTATTTCTGCTTGAGTATAGTTTTCGACGATTTTTATGTTTTTTTTTGGTATAGTGGCGTGTGCTAGCTAACATAAGGCAAATAATCTAATGTTGTGTTGCGTAATGCAAATTCTTTTCATTTTATTGTATAGATTCAAGTTTTATATCTGAACAGACAGCTGTGCTGCTGGGGAGTTTGTTGCGCCACTTCTTCTTCCCAGCTAAAGCACTAGGAAGTGGTGAAGGGTGGGCGTTTTTGGGGGACTGTCTTATGTAATTTTTGACGTTCGAAAAGTGCTGATTCTCAGCCTAGTTTGAATAAATGACTTTTGATTTGATTTGATTTGATTTGAAATAAAGTCATGCCGTCCGGAAATATAAAATATTACATAGTTGTTTTTTATCAATTGCCCCGGAAAGGGGGTTTTGTTTTTTTAAAGTTATTACATTTGAACCTTTATTTCCTAGATTTGTACCGATTTATAAGATCATGATCGCGAAGTAAATATACAGAGATGGCGTAGCCGAATTTTCCTATAAAACGGTGATTAACAGTGAAGGATGTGACCGAGACTCAATATCCTACCGGTTCTCATCCGATCACCGAAGTTAAGCAATATCGGGCGGAGTTTGTGCATGGATGGGTGACCGTCTGGGAACACCACGAAACGTTGGCTTTTTTGCTTTTAATATTTCTAAATATTATGTGAATCGTAATTTCACTACTTAATTCAAAAACGTTTAGCGCGAGGACAGTTATTTAAAACCTTATTTTTAATACTATAATTATGTGAAAAGCAAAAAGCCAACGTCACGTGGTGTTCCCAGGCGGTCACCCATCCAAGTACTGACCACGCCCGATGTTGCTTAACTTCGGTGATCGGACGAGAACCGGTGTATTCAACGTAGTATGGACGTTGGCAATAACTGTAGCGAAATTATCTATCTTTATTGGATAGGACGAATAACGTCACAAAAGACTGCCACTCGTCATTTCGTCAAGGTTCATGCTTATTTTTTTGATAATATTAAAACTAAATAAAACGAACTGTTTTCTTTGTTGGCTTTTTGTTATTGATAACACCACGTGACGTTGGCTTTTTGTTATGGATAATAATTATCCAGGCGACTAATAACTTAAAGGGCGACTAATTATTTGCTGCAAAAAAAAATAACATGGCAGCGATTAAATATTATTTCTTAATCGCTGCAAAGTCATCTACTGTTATTGAATCATTTGGGTTAGGTTAGGTTAGAACAGTAACCATTAACAAGCGAAGGCGAGCGAGCGAAGCGAGCGTGCCGCGGCAGCGGCCGCCGAGCGCCAGATCCCCTCTATTGTTGGTAAATTCAGTTACCAAAACAAAAATTCGATGCCAGTTTAAATTAAAACGGAGCTTATTACTGATATATTAATATGCTACCTATTACTTATTACGATACTCCTTATTAGCTGCCAACCCATTATATACGGTACCCACTCTATTTTTTTTTAAAACCTATATTCATTTTACTTAGTTGCCGCATTAAATACATGCCTTTTGTTATTCCGTTTTATTGAGGTTTTGTTCGATTCGTTGTATTGTCATAATTTACAGAAAAATAAAAGTGATTCCAGTTCACATTCTTCGTCATACGAAACTAATGTATACAAAATATTGTAAAACATTTTAAAGCAGTCACGGTGCAGTTTCTTACTCATTCTTCTCCAAACGAACTACCTTAATATATACACAGGGTCTAATTAAATTAGCTAGCGAAACTCTGCAGCCGTGATGGGTATCGATATCTTGACACGATAAATACCAAACATAAAACACTAGCTTTTACCCGCGGCTTCGCTCGCGTTAATTTAGAATTTGACGGAGTTTCTACGAGTATACATTATGACTAGAGATCGGATATTCGGATGCATATTCACCTAAAGTTTCAGAGTTGACTAGTACGAGTCCCGTACCGAAGCGCACTCCATAGTGCGCTTCGGTACGGGAAAAGTGTCGGTTTCCAGGACTGACAAGTTTTTAAAAACTACTCTTTTGTACTGTGTATCCCCGAATAAATATATTTCATTTTAGAATAAAAGGTTAGAAGAAATATTAAGAGTGTTTTTTAAACGTGTTACATACTGTTATTAATGAAACCCCGCGATCCCGGAATAAAAATATATTTTAAGAACCTGTTTCCATACTTTGTATCCTTTGCCGGGAAAAAAACGTACTTTAGGTAAATATGCATCCGAATATCCGATCTCTAGTTATGTACTTATATGTGTTTAAATTCCTTTTAGATAAATGTTACTTCTCCATCACAGAGTTTACTACTGATAAACAGAGGTATGACTATTAAGACTTGCTAATTAAACGCTTATGATTTTATTTATTGATTATGTGTGAATGTGTTTATTTATCTAAAATTGCAATGACCTGTTTACATAACTGACATATTTTAAATTGAATTATTTTTTAATGTAGGCACCCAATTTAATGGCATATATGCCACCTTAAATGTAATTGCTTGTTTATGTTAATTTTGTACGCCATAATTAATATATATTGGCCAAAACATAGTGCACATAATTTAGACAATAATATCTGTAACTATGCCTATGTTTAACAAAATAAATGATTGATATAAAAATGCAAAAAAAAGTAAAAAAGCCAACGTCACGTGGTGTTCCCAGGCGGTCACCCATCCAAGTACTGACCACGCCCGATGTTGCTTAACTTCGGTGATCGGACGAGAACCGGTGTATTCAACGTAGTATGGACGTTGGCGAGAACTAAGGCGAAATTATCTATCTGTATCCGAATACTGACGTCCCAGTTTCGTCACAAAGGCACGTTCATCAAGATTCACGATGTTTTTATTGCTGTTGTTTTATAATTTCTGATGTTTTTCCTAGGCTTGAATTTTGGAGGTACAATTTACATCACATTTCTCTGAGAGTTCAAATGGATAAATACCTGAAAAAAGTGATTTGTTTTTGTTGGTTGTAAGGATTAAAAAAGCCAACGTCACGCGGTGTTCCCAGGCGGTCACCCATCCAAGTACTGACCACGCCCGATGTTGCTTAACTTCGGTGATCGGACGAGAACCGGTGTATTCAACGTAGTATGGACGTTGGCATTGTGAAATGCAAATTGTTCGATGTGTATCATGAAAATTACGTCATAAGTGTACTTATGTGTGTTTTACGCGTGTACCTATTCTCCAGTCAATGGTATCATCACATTTTTTTTCAGCACGGCGAGCTGTGCTGGGGCACCCGCGTAAGTCTCGATCCCGTAGGAATATCGGGATAAAACAGTCAGGTACCTCCATACAAAATTGGTCCAGCCGTTTGAGCGTGAAGAAGTAACAAACACACACACACTCTCACAAACTGTCGCCTTTATAATATTAGTGTGATACTAGCTTTTGCTAGCGGCTCCGCTCGCGTTACAAGTAAGTGGTCAGTACTTGGATGGGAGACCGCCTGGGAACACCACGTGAAGTTTTTTTTGCTTTTCAAAATATTGTATTAAAAAAGAGGGTTATTTTTTTAAGTTATTAAAACTGAACCTTTATATCCTGGATTTGTACCGCTTTGCAAGATCATGATCGCGAACTAAATATACAGAGATGGCGTAGCCGAATTTTCCTATAAAACGGTGATTAACGGTGAAGGATGTGACCGAGACTCATTATACCGGTTCTCATCCGATCACCGAAGTTAAGCAATATCGGGCGGAGTTTGTTCATGGATGGGTGACCGTCTGGGAACACCACGAAACGTTGGCTTTTTTGCTTTTAATAATTCTAAATATTATGTCAATCGTATTTTTACTACTTACTTCATTCAAACACGTTTAGCGCGAGGACAGTTGTTTTGTATCCTTCACATTCAGACTAATTCACTATAATTCACTTTAACATCGTTCCGCCGCATAAACGTAGCAGTTAGCAGGCACAGAAACTGCTTATAGCATCCCAGCTAAGGCACTAGGAAGTGGTGAAGGGTGGGCGTTTTTGGGGGACTGTCTTAGGTAATTTTTGACGTTCGAAAAGTGCTGATTCTCAACCTAGTTTGAATAAATGACTTTTGATTTTGATACATTCATTTAACATGATTTTTAATGTAGGTAAACGTCGTTTAAAGAAAAGGATAATAATTTTCCAGGCGACTAATAACTTAAAGGGCGACTAATTATTTGCTGCAAAAAAAAATAACATGGCAGCGATTAAATATTATTTCTTAATCGCTGCAAAGTCATCTACTGTTATTGAATCATTTGGGTTAGGTTAGGTTAGAACAGTAACCATTAACAAGCGAAGGCGAGCGAGCGAAGCGAGCGTGCCGCGGCAGTGGCCGCCGAGCGCCAGATCCCCTCTATTGTTGGTAAATTCAGTTACCAAAACAAAAATGCGATGCCAGTTTAAATTAAAACGGAGCTTATTACTGGTATATTAATATGCTACCTATTACTTATTACGATACTCCTTATTAGCTGGCAACCCATTATATATGGTACCCACTCTATTTTTTTTTAAAACCTATATTCATTTTACTTAGTTGCCGCATTAAATACATGCCTAAAGAAAACAGTTCGTTTTATTTAGCTTTAATATTATCAAAAAAATAAGCACGCACCTTGACGAAATGACGAGTGTCTTTTGTGACGTCATTCGTCCTATCCAATAAAGATAGATAATTTCATTAATTTCGCTATAAAAATCGCCAACGTCCATACTACGTTGAAAACACCGGTTCTCGTCCGATCACCGAAGCGGGCGAGGTCAGTACTTGGATGGGTGACTGCCTGGGAACACCACGTGACGTTGGCTTTTTACTTTTTTTTAAAGAATACATATTATTTATTCGTTTTATTTAGTTTTATGAATATCAAAAAAAACATTAAACTTGACGAAATGATGAGTGTCTTTTTTGACGTCATTCGTCTTATCCATTATAGATAGATCATTTTGCTACATCCGTCGTCGCCAACGTCCATACTACGTTGAATACACCGAAGTTAAGCAACATCGGGCGTGGTCAGTACTCGGATGGGAGACCGTTTGGCCACGTGACGTTGGCTTTTTGTTATTGCGTTATACAGGAAAAAAAACATTCATGTTTTTGAGTTTTGTGATTAATGTGATTATTGAAAATAAATTATTAATTCTGCGTTAGCGTTAATAGTCGGACATTTAATTAGCTGCAGTAACATGATTCTTCTTACTGTCTTTCGTTTAATTTTTTTCTTAGAAATTACAGTAAGTAGTGTCACTTTACTGCACCTAATTAAAAGTTCTAGCGTACTATTTTGGTGATCGAACGAAGCTTGCATTTTGGAAATGCGATTAACATTTAATTGCTGTAACAAATAGTTAAGTACTAGAAAATATTAGGTTAGGGAAAAAGTCTTTTCGCATTATAGTATGTATGAACTTGTAATAAAATCTCTTTGGCTATACTATTTGTATCTGGCTGGTTTTGGTATCATTGAAAGTTTAAATTTTAAAGAACATAATTCCAAATTCAAATTAGGAAAATGTGTGATTTTCATTTGATTTTCGTACTGTCAAGATGAGTGAATCTTATTATACTCTTTGAGTGAATCTAATGAAGAAATTCGATACATTTTAAAATTTTACTACAAAAAATGTAAAAATGCAACGCAAGCCGCGAAAAAAATTTGCGATGGTTATGGACCTAGTGCAGTGTCTGTGAGAGTAGCACAAATTTGGTTTAAGCGTTTTCAATCCGGAAATTTTGATGAAAAAGATGCACGTCGCTCTGGTCGCCCTATTAAGGATAAAATGGATGCCATTTTTGAAAAATTGGAGCAAGATATCATTAGTTACGACGTAACT
Organism: Tiliacea citrago; assembly: GCA_963921375.1. NCBI lineage: Eukaryota > Metazoa > Arthropoda > Insecta > Lepidoptera > Noctuidae > Tiliacea > Tiliacea citrago. The sequence continues at coordinate 19,136,214 of OY992797.1, read as the reverse complement.
AATGATATCTTTGACGTTTTTACTGTAAACTTTAAAACTACCCATATTTGTATGTCTTACCATAGACAAAACATAGCGCACTGTATTTACTTTTAAGATCTGTATTTTTTTTTGTTACCTATGTTTTACAAATAATAAATGATTGATTGATGATTGATTGATTGATTGACGTAGCTGAAGAACTTGGAATTTACCACAAAACAGTTTTGGCACATTTGAAAAAAACGGGTACACAAAAAAGCTCGATATTTGGGTACCTCACGAGCTCACTGAAATTCATTATGAGCTGTTACCACCAGGCAGGACCATCGATTCTAAACTCTACTGCGAACAACTGATGAGATTAAAGCAAGAAGTTGAGAGAAAGCGGCCGGAATTAATCAACAGAAGGGGTATGGTTTTTCATCATGATAACGCTAGACCTCACACATCTTTAGCCACTCAGCAAAAAGTAAGAGTTTGGCTGGGAGGTGATAATGCATCCGCCGTATAGTCCTGACCTTGCACCTTCAGATTTCCACCTGTTTCGGTCTCTTCAGAATTCTTTAGGCAGTGTCAGGTTAACGTCACGAGAGGACTGCCAAAACCACTTGTCCCGGTATTTTGATCAGAAGTCCCAAAATTTCTATAGCAATGGGATCATGTCCCTACCTACAAGATGGCAAAAAGTTATCGAACAAAATGGTACCTACATACTTTAGTTAAATGTAAATAAACTATATTAAAAAATGTTTTGAATTTTCTTAAAAAATGCGAAGAAACTTTTTCCCCAACCTATTATATTCAGACTGACAAAAATAAATCATGAACCGTCGAATGTCTTGTATGACGTCGTCATTGATCCAATAACGATTGATAATTTCGCTTCAGCTATCGCCAACGTCCATACTACGTTGGTTCTCGTCCGATCACCGAAGTTAAGCAACATCGGGCGTGGTCAGTACTTGGATGGGTGACCGCCTGGGAACACCATGTGACGTTGGCTTTTTGCTTTTCAAAATATTGTATTAAAAAATTGCTTTTCAAAATATTGTATTAAAAAAAGGGAGTTATTTTTTTAAGTTATTAAAACTGAACTTTTATTTCCTGGATTTGTACCGCTTTGCAAGATCATAATCGCGAAGTAAATATACAGAGATGGCGTAACCGAATTTTCCTATAACACGGTGATCAACGGTGAAGGATGTGAACGAGACTCAATATACCGGTTCTCATCCGATCACCGACGTTAAGCAATATCGGGCGGAGTTTGTGCTTGGATGGGTGACCGTCTGGGAACACCACGAAACGTTGGCTTTTAATATTTCTATATATTAAGCCAATCGTATTTTCACTACTTAATTCAAAAACGTTTAGCGCGAGGACAGTTATTTTGTATCCTTCACATCCAGACTAATTCACTTTATCATCGTTCCGCCGCATAAACGTAGCAGTTAGCAGGCACAGAAACTGCTTATAGCATCCCAGCTAAAGCACTAGGAAGTGAAGGGTGGGCGTTTTTGGGGGACTGTATTATGTCATTTTTGACGTTCGAAAAGTGATTCTCAGCCTAGTTTGAATTGGGCACGCCACAATTGTGGCGATAAGTCCCCTCTTTGAGGAGTGGCTAGAGAGGCGCCACGGCGTCCTCACCTTCCGCCTGACGCAGGTCCTCACCGGACATGGATGTTTCGGGAGGTTCCTGTATAGGATTAAGCGGGAGGAAACGCCCGGGTGTCACTACTGTGTGGATCGCCCGGAGGACACGGTGGAGCATACGGTGGAGGTCTGCCCTGCTTGGGCGGAGCACCGCCGTGTCCTCACGGCAGCGATCGGCGGCGGCGATCTCTCGCGTCCGGCCCTGGTTCAGGCCATGGTTCGGAGCGAGAGTGCATGGGAGGCCGTCACCTCCTTCTGCGAAACAGTGATGCTTGCGAAGGAGGAGGCGGAACGCGTGAGGGTAAGGCAAAGTCAACGCCCTCGCGCCCTTAGTCGCCGCAGGAGACGCCCCGGGCGTCGGGAATCGCAGGCCGATTCCCGGCCACCGTAGGCGCGGGCTTGCGGACGGTGAGCGATGGGTAGCTCACCGTCCGATAAGGACCAAGCCCGGGTCGACGGCGCGTTGTGTTCCACGCGCGCCTCAAAGAGACGTCAGCACCAATTGACGGGGTCCGAAAGGGCCAATGCCTGCCAGGGTTACGAGCCTGTCCGAAAGGGATATCGTGGCCCTGGCACACAGGCATCTGAAGGAACACGGTGGGTTTTAGTCAGTAAAAGTCTGACACTCCCTCCCGCTCCACCCAGAGCGGGAGAAGTTATTTGATAATATCCCACCCAAAAAAAAAAAAAAAAAAAAAAAAAAAAAAAAAAAAAAAAAAAAGCCTAGTTTGAATAAATGACTTTGATTCTGATTTTGATACTTTCATCTATCATGATTTTTGATGTAAACGCATAATTACATTACTAATAACTTTATTGCAGTAATTCTGATAAATTTCCACAGTTCAAATCTTATGTATATTCTAAATGAGAAAAAAACGACTACCACTTTGCATTTAAGTATTTATTTCCATTTACATATCACAAATTACAAACATAATACAGTCAACAATAAATGCCATATTGCTGGCTTCACGATTTTAATAAATAAAATTGTACTCAATTTATAACATAACGTCATAATGAATAACTTAAATGCACATCTCAAATGCTTAGCTTAAAAACAAATAACACTTAAATAAGGTATTGTAATATCTCTTTCGCAGATCATCACCTTTTCAAGATAGGCCTGAAAACAAATATACAGTTTAGAAACGAAAAGCCAAAATTGCTAATCACTTGCTCCACCAATCACTAAATACGTTTAGCGCTAAACGAATGACGGTTTTCTAAAATCACTTTCACTAGGTAGCAGCACTGAAACGTCAGGTCCCACCTGTCAAGTGTCAAAAAGTCTATATTTTCTTTAGTCGTGACCATGAAGGTATAGATAAAAGAACATGTGGTATGTGTTTTCATTATCTTATGTATGTATTCAGAAAGAGAGAGTCGGCCCACAGTCGTCTTCACTTAGGTATTTAGAGTGTGGCCTCCACTTTTATCTATACCTTCATGGTCGTGACTGAATGATGAACGAATGAATGAAACGAATGATGAACGTCATCATTTAATTTATATTCATTACCGAAATGGAAAACCTCTTGTCTGAGTGGCGAACCGGTGCCGCGGTGGCGTGAATTTTCATGATAACCCTCATAATACAACATCATTCTGTTTCTGTCAATCGTTTGAAGCTGTCTAAAACAGAATGATGTTTTAAAATGCTTAGTAATACATGTATTTAGCGCTTTGAAGTGCAAATGGGCCAAAGTAGATGCTTTTAAGATTACGACAATTGGTATCACTTCTACATGGTCGTTTCAACCTTATAACATTAAACAATTTTTTTTTGCTATTTTGTCCATTGACATTTGACCAGTTTTGACCTGATAAGCGATAATATTAAACTGAGACTAAAAACACTGTAGATTATCGAAATATCCTATGAGCATGTAGTAAATATGAGAACTCATTAAACACAGGTGATAGGTACCTACCACACAAACTTCATACAAAAAAACTAGCTAAGTATAGCTTACTTTTTCTGAAATCCGAACTTGCTGAGCAACGTCGGTTGATTGCTAGGCAAAGGCGGCGACTTTTTAACCCCATTCACTCTGGGCGCAGACTTCATGAAGCCATTCATGTTGGTCTTCGGTTTGTTGGGCTGACTGCCAAACATTGGCAGAGACTGACTGCTTGACCACATCGATGTAGTGGGAGAGGCGCCGAAAGATGTCTGTAAAGAGCATCAAAAGGATGAATAAAATGATAACAGAACAGCATATTTAAGCTAGTTAAAGTGTACTGCTATTGGTTGGCGACGGAAGAAGTTTATACGAGGTATAATTGAAAAAAAAATCTACTGCTCCATACATGTTTGCATGACTTGACAACATGTAGGGAAGAGCAGATTTATATATATGTATATACATTTTTTTTACGCGATCTCTGCTTTGGTACCATCGTAAAATTTGTCCATAATGATGAGTACAATGAACCCTTAAGAGGTTTTCAGTTATTAAATTTCACCTTGTAGTGCTGAGATGAGTTATTACGATCTCTGCAATGGCAGACGAAAGAAATCGCGTTATATAGAATCTGCCACTGCTGTCATGAAATGTTCCTATGCCAAGCTTGGCGACATTGAAAGTGCACACTGGTGCTAAATAATTTGTTCGTACTCTAACCTGTGACGCAGTAGGTGTAATCAAAGTCTCCATAGGATAAGTGTTTTCTATCACAGACTCTTCACTTTCCGTATTTTCTATTAGTTGCACATCCATATCCGCCCTTAAGGCACTCCTACATTTCGGACTAGGCTCTAATAAAGGACTATGAGATCGTTTCGGCGAACTATTGTTGGTTAAGTTTTCCTTTTGAGAATCTCCCTCCAAACATTCTACTTCGTCTTCCTCAACTTTAACACAAGTTGAAATACGTTTTTTGAACGGATTCCTGCTTGTTTTTTCCGGAGATTCTTCTACAGTAATACTGTCTTTGGATGCGTTGCTATCATTAATCTGAACTTCTTCAGTGCTCGAGAAAAAATTACTTTCGACTACGTTATTATCTACGATTGTTCTAGGGAATCTACTGAGTTTCTTCAGAACGGAATAACTGCCAGTTTTTAGGCATTTTTTAAAAGATCTTTCTTTATTTTCGAGTATTGGAGATTTATCTTTTCGAGTACTAAATTGGTTGGTTACTTCGTCGTCCATGATTGGTCTGTCATGTTGGTTTTCAGAGTATTGTGTACATGTCTCGTTAGTTTCGTTATCACAGTCGATCTTCTGTTTTTTATTGGCTGGTTCTGTACAATACATGCTGCTTAGGGTTTGTATTGATAAACTGGAAAATTGAAAAAACAATTCGTTATTTATTGATAAAACATGGATAGAAAGCAAAAAATTGTTTGATTAGTGTACCTAATATAAAAATATACGTTATCTCTTTACCCGACTGCCAAGGAAGGGTTATGTTTTTCGCGCGTATCTTGTACGTATGTATATTTATTTGTAAATAACCTCGTATCTTCCAAACTGCTGGTTTGTATTTGAAGGACATAAGTAAAACCATATTTAATAAACATATAGGTACGTCATCTTTTTAAATGTATGGTTTCACTATCTCCTTCAAATACAAAAAAATAATATAATCTCTATTTAAATAGATAGTCAGGCTGTCTTATATTATATAACGGCAATATTTAATTAAAAATATATAATTTCGACACTGCAACCGCCAACAGTCATACTACGTTGAATCGTCCGATCACCGAAGTTAAGCAACATCGGGCGTGGTCAGTACTTGGATGGGTGACCACCTGGGAACTCCACGCGACATTGGGTTTTTGTTTTTTACATTTACAGAAAAAAATGGATATTTTTAATTAGATTTATGAGCCTATTATTTCTCCGTAATGCCTTCTCTTTTTCTTGATCAAACAACATGAATTTTGAAAGCACGATTTACATAGTTGCTGAAATTCTTATGTGATTGGATTCTTACAAGAATATTAGAAACTGTAGAGATTGATAATTTCGTCTCAGCTCTCGCCAACGTCCATACTACGTTGAATACACCGGTTCTCGTCCGATCACCGAAGTTAAGCAACATCGGGCGTGGTCAGTACTTGGATGGGTGACCGCCTGGGAACACCACGTGACGTTGGCTTTTTTTACTTTTTGTATATAATTAAACAGCTTTTGCTCTAAAGAATCAAAATATTTCATGGAATCGTGGAATGAATGCCGCCATAATCCCGTTCTATGACAGACTACAGGAATAAACGAAAACAAAATGTCAAAATATATACCTCTCATCCTGGTCCTGTGTTTCAGGTACGAATTTACTGACTAGATTGACGACCTTCCGCGGCCTCGTGGTAGGCACTGCCAATATTGGCTCTGGCTTCTTTTCTTTTTTCTGCCAAGGACTTGGCTCGTCGAGGTAAGGTATGAACTCTTTGCTCCACATGCTAGGGTGCGGAGACACGCCTTTGTCTTTCCAGTTGTTTGTTCTAACTGGTTCATTCTGAAATGCAATTATAGTGGTATTTTATGTTCTATTTATTTATTACTAGCTGCGCACCGCGGTTTCACCCGCGTAAGTCTCGATCCTGTGGGAATATCGGGATAAAAAGCAGCCTATGTCTTAATCCAGGGTGTCAGCTACCTCCATACAAAAATTTATCAAAATAGGTCCAGGCGTTTGAGCGTGAAGAAGTAACAAACATACACACACACACTCACAAACTTTCGCCTTTATAATATTAGTGTGATTTTTATAACACCGCACTTACAGTATCTATACATCAAAGCGAGCAGCAGATACAGATGTTCTATGTCACGAAGTCCTGTTGGTTATTGCAATTTGAACCTTATGTTTACCGCCATTAGAGCGACAAGAGAGGACTTCGTGAAATAGAACATCTGTAACTTAACATAGATTTACATAAATATGTCAACATCCGGCTCCTTAGCAATCAGGGCGTTGAGCAGATTGATTGCCTGGGTTGTGGGAGCATATCGAGCAGTATGGGTACCCACTGGCGGAGCCGCGAACAGTATATAGACGTATAGTACAAAGTACTCTGTGGCCGCGATCAGGCACCGTGAGTCACAGGTGAGCAGCCAGTCCGAAGCAAACAATGAACAGCGAGCTAGAGTAGTGGCGTCCTCGATCTTTTTGTTGAGCATTAAGTAGTAGTACACCAATAGCGCACATTCACGCCTCAGTTCTAACGTGTTGATGCCTACCATTCCCGCGACAAACAGAGACAGATACAAATAGGGATAGTACCCGTAATAGAGAATATGCACGTAATTCTAAACTTATCCATTATTTTAATATCATTGTGTAGGAGTCAAGAAACAAATTCCAATATTTTTACATTTTTTTATGCATTACTTATTTCTTTATTCGAATGTTAATAAATATTTTTTTACTTTTATGAATGATTAGTAGTCATTGGATACATGAAGTGGGCTGCCGTTGTAAGACGATTAAAATGCCACGGTGTATAAGAAGCGAGAAAAGGAGAGGTCAAAATTGGTATAATATTCCGACGATTTTTAAACGCTAATGTGATGTACCTTATTAGAAAGCTTATTTATTATGCTACTCGATTATAGTTAAATCTAATTTTTTCAGGCGCCCGTTTTTGTGAAAAAGGTGAAAAATGTTTCAATACAAACAAAACGCACATAGTCTTTATTTCTTAATTTCTATACAATATAATTATTTTATGTGGCTAATGTTTCCGTTTCTATTAAATACTTTGAGATTTTATTATAATTTTAGCTGCAGCTCCATGTAATTAAGACAAAAAAATATTGATTATCATGACAATGCACTAACAAAACGTATCGAAAAAAGTCAAAGCTGTAAACTCAGACTAAATATCCGCTCTAAATGTCAAGCCGAGTCCTGCTGACTGACGTTGTCATTGTCACGTCATTTGCCACAGGGCTGCCATCCCTAAAATATAAATAATGCTTGTAGAACATTTTATTTTTCAACACTTGTTTTAAAAAAAACGGGCGGCTGTAAAAAAAATTAAATGCCCAAAGACGGCATCAAAATAATTACCCTCTTTCAGCCTATATAGGTCAGAAGGCTGTTTAAATTTTCAATTATTTTAGTACCAAGCCCCATACATTTCGTGAACGTCTCCTTTTCGTTGTACCCATTCTATCATGAGCTTATATTTTTGCTCATTGCCTATGTGGATCCCATACCAGCGCATTGTATTACATCAAAGGCTACCTTATTTTAATTTTAATTATGACAGCCGGGACCAACAGCTTAACGTGCTTTCCGAGGCACGGAGGAGTCTCGGTATGTAAAGATGGTCACCCATCCATGGACCAACCCCGGCAAGCGTAGCTTAACCTGATGGATCGACCCGTGCGGCTGTTATTACTTAGCCACGAGATCCTCTTGAGAGGACTCTGCTTGTTTAATGAAATAGTAACTCAAAATTAAAGAATTTAAGAATAAAAAAGTATTATAAATTTATAAGACAGTTTTAGATTTGTTTAATACCTTACTGTTGCAATAATCAGGATGCCAGTCATCCATTTTCTTCAATGAGAATGGGTCAAGGTTTCCTAGGGCTAATTGAAACGCCGTTTTATGGTCCAACAGTTCACCAGCATTGACACATAATGCCTGCTCAACATCTGAAATTACAACGATTAGAAGTTCAATTTGATTTATTTATTAAAACTTTATGCACAAGTAAAAAAAAAAAACTGTACAAAGGCGGACTTAATGCCCGAGGCATTTTCTACCAGTCAACCTTAGGGTGATGCAGAGCCAAAACATGGCAGGTGCAACAGAGGGGATAGATAAATCGAAAATCAAACATATATACTAATACATAGATACATATTATATACTTATAAACAAAATAAAAAATGTCAGGAGAAATAACGATTGATGGAGGAGAAAACGAATCAGCGCTGGGATGATTCTGCCAACTTCTTACGAATATATTACGGATATAGAGCGCAAGACGACCCTGGAGGCGCGGGGGCGCCGTTAGCATGTTTTTGTACGGACAACCCGGTAACATAACAACCTTATAGGTAACTTTGTGATTTTTCATGATACAGTTTTGAAATTTTGTACATAGATTCTTTACATAAAAATACTAGACACGTGTTTCGGGTTTCGCTGATACTAAAAATAATATTGTATATCAGCTATCTGCCAGTGAAAGTCCCGTCAAAATCGGTCTAGCCATTTCGAAGATTAGCAGAACAGACAGAAAAAAAACTGAAGTTTTTTTTGTTATACGACTACCGTATACACCACTTTCATATGCATTTAGTAAAAAGCTGTTATTTTGAATTTACAAACAGACACTAAAATGTTATTTATTTGTATAGATGTATAGATTTACCTTCATCTTCTGGCTCTGTCAGTCTCACCATCTGTCTCTTCAAAGGATCGTAGACATATTGATGTTTGAATGTTGCTTCAGCTTTCAAGAAACTCTCTCTATAATCATCTGTCACCACTAACGATGACTTGTTATAGAAGCTCGGCAATTTTTTGAGTGCCTGTTGAAGAGATCGAAAGTTATAATTTTACTACTGATTCTGTGAAGTCAGTGCAGATAACTATGGAGTATATACTAACTGTGACAACTGTGTAACTATTGTCCGTGCAGTGGTGCCGGACGTAAAGAATAGCACCACCCTATTTCTCCCCGTGGGTGTCGTAAAAGGCGACTACACTATTTACTATACGTTTTACTTCGGTAACCCAGGTATCCTACGTGAGATTGTCAGTAACACCAAAGCGTTGCTGGCCTTCCTTGAGGAGCTGGGGTGGATCGAATAACCGATTTTCCCACCCGTACGCAAAATACGCGCATCGACGTGGAGTTGCGGACACCAGCCCGTATTACCTATTACCTACCTATTACAAGGCGACTAAGGGACATATTAAAGAATGGGCAGCAGCATTCTTCATGCATTTTAACACCACACTGCGATCGCCAACCCGCCTGCCAAGTGTGCGATTATGGCAAACCCCCCCTTTTGGTGGACGCCTATGTCCAGCAGTGGACGTCTTTCGGTTGAAATGATGATGATATACTAACTGGATAACTAAGAGACACACTGATAGAAGTATAATACTTAGCAGTACCTTTGATTGCAAATTATATTATTACTAGCCGCGCCCCGCGGTTTCATACGCATAAATCTCGATCCCGTGGGAATATCGGGATAAAACTATCCTAGGTCCTAATCCATATGCCAAATTTCATCCAAATCCGTTCCCAAATAAGATTCGCGGACGTATAAAAAATATGGCTTTATAGAATTATTATGACTAGAATCAGCAATACAACTCTCTAAGTTCGTCATGAAATAGTCGTTCAATAGGATTCTACGAAGAGAGTTAGTTGTATTGCTGATTTTAATGATTATAATTATGTAAAGCCATATTTGCTATATTACACATTTAGATCAACAAATAACCTGTAAAAATTAACTGTTGAATTTCGCGGGTTATCTTAGCGCATCCCCCTTAAGGAATGTAGAATGAAACAAAGGGCAGAGCTGTCATATCATAAGATTTAAATTAAGGGCCCGTGAAATTCAAATTTTATTTATTACGTTTTTTGCAATTTGCAGGTCAGTAACAGGTTGTATGTTGATCTAAATATGATTCGCGGCCGCAACTAATATGGCTTTACAGAATTATAATCATTAGAATCAGCATTACAACTCTCTAAGTTCATGAAATCCTAATGAGTGATTATTTCAGAAATAGTCATTCAATAGGATTTTACGAAGAGAGTTAGTTGCATTGCCGATTCTAATGATTATAATTCTGTAAAGCCATATTTGTTACGGCCGCGAAACATATTTAGATCAACATACAACCTGTTAATGTACCTGCAAATTGCAAAAAACGTAACACAATTTGAATTTCGCGGGCTACATTAGCGCATCCCCCTTAACGGCGTTCATAATACTACCGTTGCGACGCTTCTTCTATGTCGGAAGACATAGAAGAAGCGTCGCAACGGTAGTCAGATAGGAAATGTCGACAACATCTAGCTTATTTTTTACTAGCTCACTAGGTTTCACCCGCGTAAGTCTCGATCCCGTGGGAATATCGAGATAAAAAGTAGTCTAAGTATATGTTAATCCAGGGTGTCAGCTACTTCCATACAAAATTTTATCAGAATTGGTCCAGCCATTTGAGCGTGAAGAAGTAAGAAACACACACACTCACAAACTTTCGCCTATATTTATATTAGTGTGATGTGATATTTATTTTTTAATATGACGCGTAAAAGTGATTCAGATATCCTATTTACAGAATAAACGATTTCATTTCAATGGCGCCACAGCCCCAGGGAGATAGGATAGATAATGACGGCCGTAGTAAGGAAGCGTAGAGATCGTTTAATCTAAACTTGCACGTCGCCGCCGCACTACTAAAATTTCAGTAAATACATTTGAAATATGTATTTAACAAGTGCGAGTCGGACTCGCGCACGAAGGTTTCCGTACCATTATTTATAAAAATGGCAAAAAAAATCACGTTTGTGGTATGGGAGCCCCCCTTAAATATTTGTTTTATTTTAATTTAATTATTTATTTTTAAATTGAATATATAACTAAACATTCTGTGAATATTATATTTCAAGCGTCTACCTGTTGCCGTTATCAATATCGAGCAAAAACGAGCAAAAAAAATCACGTTTGTTGTATGAGAGCCCCCTTAAATATTTATTTTATTCTGTTTTTTAGTATTTGTTGTTATGGCGGCAACAGAAATACATCATCTGTGAAAATTTCAACTGTCTAACTATCACGGTTTATGAGATACAGCGTGGTGACAGACGGACAGACAGGCAGACAGACAGACAAACGGCGGAGCCTTAATCATAGGGTTCCCGTTTTAGCCTTTGGGTACAGAACCCTAAAAAGCAGCGGAGGGGCGTGCAAAAAGCAGTGGGAGGGCTTACAAAAAGCAGCGGATGGGCGTGCAATTAAAGATTAAACAATCTCTACATGACATTGCGCGTTTGCCGGTTAGAGACTAGTATTTGGTGCATTGCGTGTTATCAGCCCAATTTCTTATCTCTGCACTATCATTATGAACAAACAAAAATTACCGATTTAAAACTTACATTAGCGAAATTTGAATCCTGTGTAGCTGTAACGAATTGTCTCGCTTTCGCCAATCCTATGCCAGGCAAAGAAGCCAAATAGTCACAACCAGACATGATGCACATTTGCCTGAACTTGTCAAATGTATAATGCTCTATAGGGCATTTCATTGCCATAGGTAGTTTTGTTGTATCTACTAGAGTGCCAGTTCCGTCGAGGTCCATCTTGAATAGTACCTGGAATTATAGACACAAAAATTAAATGATTAAATAATTATGTTTTGAACTTTTCTCATTGATTAATTTTATATATACAATGACATGAATATTTACTTTGTTAAGTATTATATTGTTTTAATTAAGTATTGTAAATGTGAAGACTATGTGGGTTATTGTTTATTTTTCTTTTTTTCTCAGTTACTTTTTATCATGGTCTGGCAGTTTGAGTAATTTATGTGGCCTACCCAAAAGTCCTTTCTTTGATATTGTTCGTTGAATCGTTGAGCTCCTTAAGTTTTTAGTTGAGTTGCACAACTACTGACAAATGCGTGCACTGACTGGACAGGTCGTCAATCTGTGTGGTTCTTTCATCAAAAGATCATTTCAGGCACCAATCTACATGGTCTTCACCATGATCTGACCAAAATTATGTCTGGACTTTAAAAGAGACTGTGACCTCTGAGTTTGATTCGGCCCATCTTCTCAGAGTAGTCGGATACGAAACGCTGACCTCATCTAGTTTTTTTTTAATATGATTGACGTGCAAAAGTGTTTGTACAAACCTACTTACAGAAATAAATCATTATCATTTGATGAATTGATTTTGGACTGACGGTTTAATACCAAAGAGATAGGTTGTGGCATCATCATAGGCTTGAATTTATTAACATACTAAAATCACTAATGCATGTCCCAAGCATGGTGCTTGTGAAATATTCATCCATTTTTATGTAGTAGTAATCTAACAGAAGAACCCATTCAGTACAGTGAATTTTGTAGAGAATTATTTTTCCTCAATCCTCTACTTTTCACTGTACACAACTCAGATATACACAACACGCAAGTATTGTACATACCATCACGCCTGTAATCCCCGAAGGGTCAGGCAGAGGCGTACCTACATTTCACCAGTTATGTTTTAAGTCCCATGTAATAGGGGGCGAGCCTATTGCCATCAACCGGGCACAAATCCAGACTCCGGGCTGCTACTGCGAAATTCCTAATGGAAAATCCGTGCAATTTTAGATTAAACGATCTCTACGCGTCCTTACTACGGCCGTCATCATCTATCCTATCGCTCTGGGGCTGCGGCGCCATTTAAATGAAATTAAATCATTTATTCTATAGATATAACTGGATCACTTTTCCACGTCATATTAAAAAATAAAAATCACATCACACTAATATTCTAAAGGCGAAAGTTTGTGAGTGTGTGTGTATGTTTGTTACTTCTCACGCTCTAACGGCTGGACCAATTTTGATAAAATTTTGTATGGAGGTAGCTGACACCCTGGATTAAGACATAGGCTACTTTTTATCCCGATATTCCCACGGGATCGAGACTTCCGCGGGGCGCATTTAGTACTAACTAATTGCGAAAGTGAGTTTGTTTGTGAAAGTTTATTTTATGCTAAAACGGCTGAACGGATTTTAATGAAATTTAGCACATGGGTAGACCATGACCTGGGTTAGACATAAGATACTTTTTATCCCGGTAGTATGTTCCCGTGGGATAATTTCCGACATCCATGTAGGCGAAGCCGCGGGCAAAAGCTAGTAGACAAATAAAAGTTGTACCTTTGTACACCCAAACAGAATCAAATCAGAGTCTTCAGTGATGACAACATGTGCAATATTCTTTATATTCAAGTATGCTAGCTGTGCATCAGCCTCATATGGAGCCACTATGCAGTCCACATTGCGTTTCCTGCATTCCTTGATGAGGCTGAGAGCCATTGAGTGAGTGATGTCCACACTGCGCCTCATGTAGGAGCGGGCTTCTTCTATCTGAAATACAAAAGGTTTAGTATGTTAGAATGCTATAAAACTTAACTGCATGATTTACCACAAGGCAGGAACAGGTAAAAAGAAAAATCACACACTGCCAGTGTTCTTTGTAGTGGTAAAGGTGACAACAAGAGTATAGTAGGAAGGAGGATTAGTTAAATTACCAAGCGAGGCTTTGTATTTTATGTTGTTATGTGTGAAAAGTGACTACCATAGAACAATAAATTAAATGAGACGCCACGGCCATGGCCATGACACGGCTGACAGGATCGATTTATTTTCCTGCTCTCTGAATGAATTCACAAAAATAATATTGTATGTGTTATGTTATTTAAGTTAGTTATTTAAGATAGCTAAGGACCACTCTACCGCATTAGGATTTTTCCTGTAATGATAGCAGTGTTTGTGATAAATAAATAAACATTGAACAAAAAATAGTGTGCGAAAATTTCATAAAACCCATAAGCCTTACAAGTTTGTGAAATAAATGTTTGTCTTTTGGAATCATCATTACATGTGCGAGGTTTCTATAGTAATGTTTTCTTTACTTTTACAATTTATGAGTACATTATGAACAGCCAAAGTTCAGGTAAAATTTGTATATTATGTATATTTTCTGCTTGCATAGAAACCTAGATATAGTGCACAAGATACCTATTGATTCAAAATTTTCAAAGAAAGATGTGTTACAAGGCCATACACACACACACAAGCGTTTGTATGACTGGTTGGCCGCTCTTAATACCACAGTATTGAAAAGGTACTTTATAGTAAAGCTTAATGATAAGATTCATTATGAGGTCGAAAATCAAACAAAACTAGTGCTATTGCTACATAAATGTTGTGAATAGGTAATTTACCTTTCCAAGACTTAACAACTCAGCTGCCCTTTTCTTAGAAATGTCACGGGATCTGAAATTAGTTAGGAATAAAAGTTTTTATAGAGACAAAACCAATGTTGCTTCCTAGGTTTGGTGAATGAAACGAGAGATAGACACATTATCCCACTATCGGGTAAAAGCTTTTCCTGGGATTGTCAAGACTTTTCAGTCAACAAAACAAAATTTGGTTGGTTACGCACATTGTTTAAAAAAAATCTTGCTATACTTACTCTCTCCTCTTGGATTCAGTCATTGCTTTAGCAGGCAAGTGCCTCCCGTCAAATACTAATATAGGTTTGATATTCTTTGATAGCAGCATTGTTACATATTTCAGGCAGTACCGTATGTGTCTAGAAAAGAAAACAAACATTATTAGCGGTTGACTTGAAATATTATATATATATATATAATAGTGCCAGCTAGCTAGACCAAGAATGGCTTTTTCTTTACTACTATTATGTTTAATCTGCTGTTTTAAACAGTTGCTCTCATGTAAATTTGCTAAAGGTTCCCTTTTACAATAGGTTAGGCTCGACATTTAAGGGTAAGTTATTAAGAAAAAAATTAAGTTAAATGCTGCCTTATGGCACTAAAATAGATCAACCAGAACTTACATATCAGTCTCTTCACCTCGTACCAGTTTATCAGCGCAAGCAAAGGCGCCTTTATGAAGCCAACAATATGAATCAATAGCTACAGTGCAACCACTAAATTCACTAACATTAGTCCGCCTGGAGGCTTTCTCTATAAACGGTAACAAACCCGTGATACCCATGATTCTTATGTATAAGCTTTACACCATATTTCTAGAAATTCCACTAGAAAATACAAAAATAGTAACTTGTGCAAAATAACACTTTTATGTCAACAAAATGTCAATATTCGCGCCTTTCTGGCCGCCATTTCTGGAATGACTGACAGACTGATGGTGCGTTCCGAGTTACGCTGTAATCGATTTGAGCATTTTGAGCGCGCTTACACCCGTTCCTAATTAGCGTGAGCGCAAAAACGATGTCACGTGAATAGTTATAGATGACGTCATGACATGCGCCATCTGGCGATAACGCCGACCATGCCCTAAATTATTATCACCGTGAGCGCTGTCAAAAATGACAGTTGCGCTGTTTTGTTTTGAGTCGTATCATATCTAATTAGCGTGGCATTTTCAGCTGGGCTACACTTGCCATCTAACTAATGAAGAAGAAGTGTTCAAATGTGTGTGTGTGTGTGTGTGTGGTGTATACATAAAGAAATACTGTAATCCAACCGTGAGCGCGTTCATGAGCGTTCCGAATTGTTCACAGCTCTCAGCAGTCTCAGCTGTCATAATCAGCATTACAACTTTCTAAGTTCATAAAATCCTACTGAATGATTATTTTAGAAAAAGTCATTCAATAGGATTTTACGAAGAGAGTTAGTTGCATTATAATCCTGGAAAGTCATATTTGTTACGGCCGCGAATCATATTTAGATAAACATACAACCTGACACAGACCTGCAAATTGCAAAAAACGTAATAAAATTTGAATTTCGCGGGCTACCTTAGCGCATCCCCCTTAAAACAAAGCCATATTTGTTACGTCCGCGAATCATATTTAGATCAACATACAACCTGACACAGACCTGAAAATTGCAAAAAACGTAAGAAGAATTTCGCGGACTACTTTAGCGCATCCCTTTGTAAAAAAATACGATTGAACGAGCGTCCGAACGAGTAACCGAGACGCTTTGGTGATATTTGTGATTTGGAATGGATTCATCATTAGTGCGAGAGAAATAGACTTGTTTATATGGGTTGCACTCATTGCCTAAAGTCGGGTCTGCTGCGCCGTGTGTTCGTTGTATAAAAACATTAAAAACACACTCATCGTTACCTAACTGATTTGAGGGCGCCAATTCGCTAAATCGGTTAGGTAATGATGTTAGATGTTTTTTTAACACAAAACATGGCGCAGCGGACCTGCATTTAGCAAAAACACAAAAATCTAACATATCATGTTTACGGCGACATTCGAAGAACATAATACATACACGGGAAAAAGTGGAATATTTTTTTTTTTCGTAAAAGTAGTTTGTGTAACATGACTGGCCGGTTGATAAAACATTTTATTTTAGAAATAATTATTTCAAATTAAGAAAACAATTGAACGTCACCTTTTATACGATTGTCTTAATTTTATTCGTACTTACATCATTTCGAGCGAATTTCCATTAATCATCATTTTATGGTTTTGGTTTAAAAGGAGATGTCCGCTTTTTGTATGGGCGTTGGTTTTTTATTCCGAGAAAAATCTAACCAGCGACAAACTACACTTAAATAAAAGCGACAAAAATATGAAATTTGTAACCACTGAAATAATATTTTTAGACCCCTCCATTTAAGAGAAAAAATATAAAATATTTAATGTTAGTACATATATGTTATTTGTTGATGGCAACCCAAATAAAATCTCCCACACACTTTGACAATGTCTAATTTGACAGCTGATTATATTCGGCTGTCAAAATATGACATAAAGTGTTGACTGACAGGCATCATCCGTCTGATTCGTCTGCTGTCAAGTGCTGTGATGCTGTCACACTTGTCACAGGTCACACTGTCTCGTCTCGTGCATTCGTGATAACCAGTGTTCTCGTATTTTAATTTGTGCTTTCATTGATTTTCCTGATTTTACTGACTTTGCTTTTCACAACGGATTCTTCTACTTTGCACATGATTAGGATACCAGTAGCTTATGAACCTTTAACCCTGACGACATTGCTTTTTCATAACGGTTATTCGATACTGCACGCGTTTAGGACTTCGGATTTCGGGTTTAAAACCCCCAATGTAAGTACTGTTCTTTATTCTTATTTAGCTCCCTATGGGTTTTATTTGCATAACCTTTGCCTCTTTTAAGTCCACTGACAGTCTGCAATCATTAACATCCATTTCTATTTTCAGATTATTGTTACAGTTATGGCTCTCTGCATGAATTGCAACATAGCCACACATGTTAATCAGCAGTATGAATATAACGCTTTAAGCATGAGCCCTGAGATAGTCTCAATAATTGAAGAATGGACTGCTCAGGAGGTAATGTAAATTACCTAAATGTAACGTTTTTTTTTAATATTTTGGTACCAGTCTTATGTTGAAAAAGATTATACAGCATTAATTTGCTCAAAAAACATGCAGAAAAACGATACTGTGTTCTGAACATAAATTATTTTGTTTTTAGGTAACAGACGGAGATTGCATTTGCCAAGAATGCATCAACCTATTGCTGATAGAACTGAGTAACAAAAACGACCATAACATTGGTGACCGACAGCTGGGTCATCAATCAGTATGTGTGTGTTGTGGTGTTTCTATCTCAAGAAGAACAGGCAGGCGTTCTCGTCCCCTACCTGATGGTCATCCTGAGCGGGCTTATATAGCTAGCATCATCAACCCCCGTCAGGTAAATATGTAAATTAAATATTTTCACTTGATAATATTGTATTACTGATTACTGGAACACACAATAAATGAAAACTTAATTTCAGATCCCTGCTAATGCTCGAGCATGTAATGCCTGCTGGCAACAAGCTCATAACAATATTCACGAATTGATGGAACCACCAAGAGAGGCTCAAGTGACTCAAGACAATGTAGAAAGTAGGTCTAGCTCTGTGGCTGAACCTGTAAGTGCACTCAGTTCAGAAATTGATTTTGTCAATGTAGTTCAAAATGAGAACAGGTATGTAGAACTAGATGGTTACAGTCGGACACCGGATTCATCAAATCATTGTTTTGTTCCCGAGTGTATAAATATGGAACGTTTGAGAGTACCCATGTACCTTAGAAAACGAATATTAATTGACTATAAATTATATGTCTCACCTAATGCCCGAGTATGTGAAGGACATTTAAGTGTTTATAATTGGGAGCTGTTGAATGAATTTCAGTTCACAACGCAATTTACCCTGAATCATGTTGTAGAAATGTTAGATTTATTAAGAAAAAAAACAATTAACATTATTGATTTTGAAAATGTGGAAAATATGAATAACCATATATGTCATTACTGGACAGGCTTGACTGTATTGAATTTTTTAACAATACTCAGCATTATTACCAATCAATTATCAGCTGTGTGTCGAAAACCAAAAACGGCTTTAGGATTATACCTTATGAAAATAAGAACTGGGGAGCCAATTAGACGAATTGCATCATTGGTTTGTATAAATAAATCAGTAGCATGCAGTTATATGAAAAAGGCACGTAATTGTATGAAAGAATTTTATGTACCAATACATTTAGGTGTCAATCGTATTTCTCGAGCAAGCCTGTCCAGTAGAAATCTTTTAATCCCACAGGGTCTTTTTGGAACAGCAGAAAATAACCCCATAGTTATTTGCGATGGAACCTATGTATACTTACAGAAATCGTCAAATTATCTGTTCCAAAAAAAATCATACAGTTTACACAAGTTTGCAAATCTTGTTAAACCTTTTTTGCTGGTGGCCACCGATGGCCACATTATAGACATATTTGGACCATACGCAGCCACAACATCTGATGCTACAATTATGAAACTGCTGTTCCAAAATGAAAATTCTAATTTAAGGCAATGTTTTGGAGGACAGAATGATGTATTTATTCTTGACCGCGGCTTTAGAGACTCTATCCCACTGCTCAGATCTTTGGGATATTCTGTGTACAAGCCAGAGACCCTAAGTGAAGGCGAAACTCAATTATCAACTGAAAAAGCCAATAGATCTCGACTAGTGACACTGTGCAGGTGGGTGGTAGAAGTTGTAAACGGTCGGTTTAAACGGGATTTTAAAATCTTTAGAAATAAATATTTTAATATTGGGTCTAGAAATCTTATGGATGATTTTAAAATTGTAGGAGCCATTTTAAACCATTTCCATCCCGTTTTGACTGACCGTCCTGATGCCCAAGCTATACTGGACAGAGCTAATCAGAGAATGGCCATGCCAAATTATTTAGCTGACTATGTGATTGGGCATCAGCTTAATAGACGCCGAGCCAGTTTCGTACAGATAAATGCTCAAATACCACAGCTGAATATGTTCCCTATGATGGACATGTCAGATTTAGTTCTATTTAGCTTAGGAATTTATCAAATTAAACAGGCTCGCTCTTATTATGGGGAACATATTCGGCCGAACGGTACTTTTACTGTAGAAGTAAGTGGAGATTTACTATTAATAAACATTCCAGGCATTTCGTCATCACATGAAACAGCTTTGATCAGAGGACGAATAAAGTCACGCCACTATAGTAATAGAGTGTATTACACATATATTTTACTCAAAGTGGCAGAGACTAGTTGGCAAAGCTGTTTATCTGACTATTATTGCAGTTGCATAATTGGAAAAAGAACTGTTGGAAGCTGTGCTCATGTGATGACAATTGTCTGGTATCTTGGATGGGCCCGGCATGAAAATGACATAATATCTCCACCTGCTCAGTTTCTCGACAATATTTTAACATGAGAAGACATTGAAAATGAAGAAAATCAATAAATGAATATCTAAGACTATACAAAGTTTTATTTCATACCAAAACTGTAAGCCGACGTTCGCACGGACATAAAAATATCGCGACGGGATTTTATCGCGCAGTGCATTTTCAATGCTATGCTTGGCGCCGAGAGATGAAAATCCAACAATGTGTTTTTTGACGCGCTGGGATACACTCTGTTGGATTCTTACCACCGAGCGGTGAAAATGCAGTGCGCCAAAAAAAATCGTGGTATTTTCACGTTCATGCGAACGTCCAATTATAGCATAATAATTCAGTTTTTCAATAGCATATTTTGCTGAAAAGCTTTTCATCTTCTTCCGATCTCGATTCCAAGTCATAAAAAAGGAATTCTACGTAATTAAAAAATGTTCTCAATCAGTAGATACTATTAACATATTAAAATAATTACTTATTACAACTTGCACATAAACATTCTAAGTAGCCATGATCATACCTATAGAGTGCCCTTTCGATCTAAAAGGTTAGACTAAACATTTTTGACTGAAAATACCCCATTTCATCATATTTCTTGTTGTTTACTTTGTCATAATCATCCATCAAATATCTAAAGACAATAATGACAGTGCCATGTGTCAATTTTGACAAGTTTTGTATTTGTTTAGGGTGTGTTCACTTTAATATACTAGTTAGTTAGAAAGGTTTGTTCGTTTTAGGAGTAAATTCACACTAAAATAAAAAAACCATTTTTCTCAAAAATGGAAGCCTTTAAAAATGTATGTTATAGTTAGAAACACTAGCTTTTGGGTTGTCTATCCAAATATATTTAACTGATCCTGGTTAGAATTATTGAATAATAAAAAACCATTTTTGGACATGTCCTTTCGTGAAATCATCAGTTTCATTTGTTTTTTTTTTACTTTTTAATCTTTTTGAAAGTCAAGGACTTCATTAAACCTGACTCACAGATAACTATATACTAGTACCTGACTTGAGCGCAACTGAGATTGCCAGGGCACTTGAGATGAGGAAAAATGATCAAACCTACAGAGTGATGTCAAGAATTCTTTACCGACCTGTTTCAACAATTTATCGCAGTATCCAACGGTTCAGGGAGACTAATGCTTTATAAAGGGAGTCTGACTGCAGCTCGTCATTTATGAGACATTAAAGAAGAGAATGTGGAACCGTTTGACCCCTTTAACGGTGACGACTTCGTTTTGGTGCAGGATAGTGCTTGACCTCATACTGCTCGTTCAACTCAAGCATAACTTAATAATGTGAATATTACAGTTATAGGTGGCCGGCGAGGTCACCGGATATGAATCCGATAGAACACGCCTGGGACCTGCTGAAACGAATAGTAAAATCCAGAAACCCAGCTCCTATCAATGTGGGTGAACTTCAAATCGCCTTTTTTGAGGAATGGCAGAGTCTGTCACAGGAAACAATAGATAACAATCAATCTCAGCATGTTTAGGCGGGGGGAAACTTTAATAAAAGCACGTGGAAGAAACACGCGATATTAATTTTTTATTATTTTTATTTTAAAATTTGTTTTTTAATTAGCTTTTTCAACGTTTCTTGGTTACATAAAAAATCAAGAAAGTACATTTTTCAAAAAAAAAAAAAAAAACTCAAAATTAAATGGGATCTCATTTTAAAAAGGTATAATTTTAAAAAAGAAAAGTAGAGTTTACAACTATACGGTATATAAAAAAAAAAATGACCTTTTTATGACCCGCTAATTGTCCGCCGGTGTGTGTATAGCATCAATGAGTGAAGATATCCGTTCGTCGCGGTAATCATGACTCCCCCGGCCCCGGCCGGGCCCCCCGCAGGCGAACGCGGGTGATGTAATGTAACACTAACATCACCAGCCTTCGCCTGCAGGGGGCCGGGGGGGTGAAGTCACTCATTTCATGTTTATTGCTCTACAGACGAATACGTTTCGTGACTATTTAAGTTTTAAGTGCAGTGATGGAGTGGAATAAAGAAAATAAATTGTGTAGCCGATATTACTAACAGTGCCGGTGCGGCCAACATGAACAGCATCGATAGCCTTATGGTCTGGTGTTACCGCGCTACAATTGTTATTATACAATTATTTCGAGAAGGACCAGTGACTAGCTAAGGGATTTTGTTTTTTTTTTGGGTGGGAAATTATCAAATAACTGCTCCCGCTCTGGGTGGAGCGGGAGGGAGTGTCAGACTTTTACTGACTAATACCCACCCGTGTTCCTTCAGATGCCTGTGTGCCAGGGCCACGATATCCCTTTCGGACAGGCTCGTAACCCTGGCAGGCATTGGCCCTTTCGGACCCCGTCAATTGGTGCTGACGTCTCTTTGAGGCGCGCGTGGAACACAACGCGCCGTCGACCCGGGCTTGGTCCTTATCGGACGGCGAGCTGCCCACTGCTCACCATCCGCAAGCCCGCGCCTACGGTGGCCGGGAATCGGCCTGCGATTCCCGACACCCGGGGCGTCTCCTGCGGCGACTAGGGGCGCGAGGGCGTTGGTTTTGCCTTTCCCTCACGCGTTCCGCCTCCTCCTTCGCGAGCATTACTGTTTCGCAGAAGGAGGTGACTGATGTTAGTCGATTATGATTATTTATGTCCTTGATATATCAATGATTATACAGGGTGTTTGGTGCATCGTGTGCCAAATTGAAATGGTCGACTGAAGGAGTCATCCGCTAGCCTTTCAGACCCTTTAACACCCCTCACGCTCTGTGGATTTTTTTTTATCGACTTTTTATTGTTTTCCAAAAAAAAAGACCCAAATTTAACATTCAAATACAGATTTAAAAAAAAAAATAAGGCGTAGACTCTGAATTTTAATTTTATTTCGATGTGTACATTGTTTAAGAATACTTTTAAATACAAAATTAGTGATATTAGTCACCTAGTTCTTTTTTAATTCACTCGCAAAGGTAAAACTTAAATTAAAGCTGTACATGTTACAGCTGTTTATAAGGCTACAAAAAAAAAAATCAAAAGCGACCGGGATCTTCCAACTCCCTCATTAATTCTCCAGTCTATCCGCTTTCTAATGATGTGCCACATGCCATAAAAGTATTTTAACAACTTTGTTAATTCGCTAGAATTGTAAGGCTAATATTGAAAATTATGATTTAAAAAAAAATCTCTTAAATGATACCTGTCAAACCTATAAATCTGCTATCTCATTCTTATGGTTAGGTAAATTCGTGTCTCATATCTGTATCTTTCGTGGGATTTACTTGAAATAAAAAAACAAAATTGCATTTTTAACATTTATTTAATCATTGTTACAAATCTTGCTCAAATTGTTGGCCTGCAGGCCCGACACCTGTTTCGTATTTCAACAGTTGTTGTATGAAGTCATATTTCCTCCTTAATAGTATTGAATGCCGCTTCTATGCGTTGGACTAATACATCCCTAGTTGGAACCTCCGTGGCATATACCAACTCTTTGGCACGTCCCCAGACATAAAAGTCTAACGGAGTTAGATCTGCGGAACGTGGTGGCCATGGAATAGGGCCATCGCGTCCAATCCATGCATTGGGGAACACATTGTCGAGATATTCCCTCACAGTCAATCGCCAATGCGCGGGACAGCCGTCATTTTGAAATACAATGGGCACACGTTCATTAAATACGGGCACATCGGTCACTAATTCGGGCAGGTCATTTTGTAGGAATTCCAGGTAGTCTTCGCCATTGAGATTATCGGGCAGGTAATGCGGTCCAATTACCTGATTCCCAATCACTCCTGCCCAAACGTTTACACTAAACCTTCTTTGAGAAGATTTCTGTCTTTTAACACGTGGGTTTTGCGTTTTCGTTGTCCAGTGGTGCAAATTGTGTAAATTGAGGATCCCATCCTTGGTAAATTTGGATTCATCCGTCCACAGTATTCTTTTTAAAAAATCAGGATCATCCACATCCGTGTGTAAAAGAAACCGACAAAAAGCCACTCGTCTCTCAAAGTCGCCACCCTCAAGACCAGGCCTGCGACAGCTTTAGTTCCAAAAAATGCGTTATGGCGCTACTTTCGGTAGCCATGTTGTTGGCAGCCATTTTGGGCGTTGTATTTATCTATTAAACTGACAGATTGTATTTTCCAAGAACAATAAACTGGTTTGCTGAAATTACTTTATAATGTGTAATGTGGTGTTGATAATATTTTTAGAGTACCAAAGCACAAAACACAAAAATGGGACACAAAGAAGAAAGCCAATTGCTAATTGCCCTTGTTATATTTATATATAATCATGTAATATTTCAGAAACTACAGCCTCCGGTCAAAATGTCAGTGAGACAATGGCTACAACAGGCGAAGCTGTGGCATTCATCGATAAACTCTTTGATAGTGTGAACGGATCTCGAGGGAGCATTGTCCAGGGCAAACTGCGTGGACCAATAAAGCCGAACGCTCGTCAACTCTACAATTTTTGGATAGACGCCAAACATAATGAAAAATATACAAGTTTTGAAAGGTTGGGAAACTGTTGTTCGAAAAACACGCAACAATCTGAAATGTCGTTTTATTTTTACATTTTTTTCGTTATATTCGTATCCAATGAACATAACGAAAGGAAATTATTGAACCTAGCAAATAATAAAATTAACCCTATAAGAATTTTCCATGGAACATCACTATGCTATCGATATTCTATGGTAATCGCTATCGTCACTTTTCTATTAAGCTGTGGGTAATCACTAGGTGACATTTCGACACTAGCGCTTGGCGCATATTTTTGGAATTAATCGTCAACCATTGTACTGTCCTATCTGTCTCTGACTAGTATAGGTATAGTTATCTGTGCTCAAGACCTGCAACAAAAAACTCTTTTAAATTTCTCTTGGGCAATAAGTAATTGCACAAGAAAGGACCCGCTGTTCGTGCTAATAGATTCACTACCTGGAAGTGACGCCATACCATACCCATTACCTGCTAAACAAAGGCAAGGCCAAACAAAGCTTGCACGGGTTTAAAGTTAGTTTAAAATTACGTACCTTGCACCGGAGTGTAGTGGAATGGATGCTTTTTGTTTTGACGAAGTACTTTCCACACTTTCCATATTGAAATATCAAGATGTGATGCCACATTTCTAATGCTTCTTGTAGGGTCTTCCTCAAAAAGTGCCAGTATTCTCTCGTCTACTTCAACATTATGTCGCACAATATGGCCCCTTGGTTCATTAAAAGTAACACTGCCAGTCTCGCGTATGCGTCGGTATGTGTCTTGGAAAACTCGACTACGGCCAGGTAATCGTCTACCAGGAAAGCGTTCCTGGTAAAGCCGTTGCGCTGCACGAGCGACGCCATTAGCGGCTCCGTAAGCCATCATGATGTCCGCAAATTCTTCGTTAGAGAATGTCGCCATTGCAATAACAAAAAACTCAAAGTTTAACAATAACAACAAAAATTAAACAAATGTAACAAGAACCAGCAAAACTTAACGATAACAAAGTACTAAAAGAATCGCGGAGTATGGTGAACTAGCACACACGTTAGGTAGCAGAGGCAGTCATGTCTCGACTAAAAAAATGGCGGGTCGGGCGGCGCGATTTGTTCAAACCGATTTAAGGTATGCAAGAAAGAGATAGAAGATAGATTTTACTGTGAAAGAGTGAGAAAACAAATTTTACCTCTTTCTCAAGTAACAGTTCCGCAATAAATATTTGTTCATTAGAATTTGGAATGTAGTTTTATGTGACTTGATTCACAATTCTAGCGAATTCACAAAGTTATATACTTTTATGGCATATGGCACATAATTAGAAAGAGGATAGACTGGAGAATTAATGAGGGAGTTGGAAGATCCCGGTCGCTTTTGGTTTTTTTTTTGTAGCCTTATAAATAGCTGTAACATGTACAGCTTTAATTTAAGTTTTACCTTTGCGAGTGAATTAAAAAAAAACTAGGTGACTAATATCATTAATTTTGTATTTAAAAGTATTCTTAAACAATACACATCGAAATAAAATTAAAATTCAGAGTCTACGCCTTATATTTTTTTTAAATCTGTATTTGAATGTAAAATTTGGGTCTTTTTTTTTGGAAAACAATAAAAAGTCGATAAAAAAAAATCCACAGAGCATGAGGGGTGTTAAGGGGTCTGAAAGGCTAGCGGATGACCCCTTCAGTCGACCATTTTAATTTGGCACACGATGCACCAAACACCCTGTATAATGATATATATATATATTATACAGGGTGTTTGGAGCATCGTGAAAAAAAAAATGGTAAAAAATAAATAAATACACAAATAATACATAAATCATCAATGATTTTAATAAATGATTTATTAATTAGCATGTGCTGCGATGACTCAATTATGTAGTGTCCGTTCATGCACTGCGTGACTATTATCCTCAATCTGTATAAAATTAGGATAATTGTCACATTCGGAATGAGGGTTGATGAAGGTAGTTGTAAGATTTCTTTCTACTGATTAAAGTGATGGTGACAGTACGGTTTGGCCTCATAATTTTATTTGGAAACATAAAATTATTAGATTGGTCTAGTTACGTTCCACTAAAGTAGTATTTATGTTTGAAATCACGTATAATGATATTAAATCCACGCATATTGTCGTCGGCTGCAGCGGTTGCGATTACTTGTGCTGTGTCTGCAGCAGCTTACTATTATAAAAGTCGCAATACTGAGATAAATGAAGTAATGGTGTTCTGCAAACTACAATTCAATGCCTATAATTATTTTGATAAGTTGATCAGCTATGTAGAAGCGGCCAAGAAAACAGTTAATGTCTGCATGCCTAGCATTCACAACCCTGCTATACAAGGTCGCTTGGTCACATTGTTAAAGAAGAAACGCGTCAAAGTTCGTATGATCATTGACCGGACTGGATACAACGAATCGACTGATTTTTTTATAAAGGAGCTCATTGAGGCTGGTGAGTTTACTTTGACTACTCTTGTGATTATATTTCTAATATTATCATGATACAGAATGTTATTTTTGTTTCTATTCAGGAGCAGAAATAAAGTGTAAAGTAAATGAACCAATTTATAAGATGCAACACAAATTCTGCTTAGTCGACGACAAGGTTCTCATGACAGGCACCTTAGATTGGGGAAACGACCGCTCTGCCGACCACTGGAACTACGTGTACATCACTAGCAAATCACAACTAGTACAACCAGTAAAAAGAGAATTTTATCACATGTGGGGTGAATTTTCTAGCGATATAGGGCTTCTAAATAAGACTTCGCCATGCAAAACCGGCGAAGAAATCGACACGGAAATCGTGAACAATATAAATACGGAAATAATTGATGTTGAAACTCGGGCGGATGTACAGCCCAACACAATGCGAGAAACAATATTGACGCCCGAAGTTTATATATTGTAGTCCTAGCCTCTATAACAACATGTAACCCCTATTATACCTATTTTACAAATGTTTTATATACCAAACATGCCCTGTATATTATCA
Source organism: Tiliacea citrago (assembly GCA_963921375.1). Lineage (NCBI taxonomy): Eukaryota > Metazoa > Arthropoda > Insecta > Lepidoptera > Noctuidae > Tiliacea > Tiliacea citrago. Next base: position 19,108,681 of record OY992797.1, on the reverse strand, counting down.
ATGTATTAACTTATTTTAATAATTAGACCATTTTATTTTAATCCAATAAATTAATCAAAGTTTAAAATAAAATGTTTACAACTGGTATCACAGCCAAGGGCAGAGCTGGCCTTTGCCTACTCTCATTATTTTTTTCTGCCTTGAACCTGAATTTTTAATTTCATTTTTTGAAACTGCTTTTTTTAGAAGAAAAGTGTTTTTACTTCCTGTATTTTCCAATGATCCTCATTCAAAATATTCTTAAATTTTCAATTACTTACTTTAATTGTGTGTCTTATTGCTTATTCACATTTCAATGTATATTTTATGGTCAGCTTTGAATTTTGTGTAATTGTGTAATGTATTTTTATTTTTATTTCAATTGTTCATGCAATAATAAAATAACTAAACTTATTTAAGTCTTTAATTTAGAAAAAGATCTTTTCTTTAACATTGTTACAACATCTTTCACATGTAGGCATTGATCTATAGGAGTGCACCCAAAAGCATTAAGAGTGCATGACATTATGTTAGACCTGGATATATTTGCAAAGTTAACAAAACACATAAGAGTTACTTAAAAGAAACAAAATTCTTCCCAATTGTGCTTACTCATTTAAAATCTGTCCTAAAATAATACAATAGTCATCAGCATGACATTTCCACCCATGAAAATCGATTATAAAAATTACAATAAACTAAAATGCTATTACTAAATTAGTCTTACTATCTATTCCCCACCCCTAACAGCTTTATATTTGGCTATTTCATTAGGGAATGTTTTAGAAAGCTCTGACATTAGGTGGCTCTTGAAGCGCTTGTATGAGTCGATCTTTCCTTTGACCTCTTCATTTTTGGCGAGCGCCTTGTCTATACAGTCTTTTGTATACAGTTGAGGGTTGCGACCTTGGTCAATGTAACTGAAAAAAGAAGCGAATCCATAAAAAATGCATAAAGATATTTATTTTATTTTCTTATAAACACATGCACAACATTACAGACCCAGATCTAAGTTATTGCACAGTCAAATATCAATAAAAATAGATATATTGTTCCTATATATGTTCCTATTAATATTGACTTTATTACTAATGTGAAATTTTACATATTTCTACCACCATATGATATCTTAAAAATTAATATTGTGTTAAAAAGTAAAAATTTCGACAATGTTAATTAAATATATTTGTACGCCTCTGGGCAAAACATAGAGGATCTACCAATCTGTAACATCTCACACACTGTTGTAATTTGACCTATGTTTACAAATAAAGCATTCTGATTCTATATTTACAATATGAAAGGAATAACAATAAGAAATAATACAAAAATAACTAACAAAACAGGTAAAACTAACAAATAACAATCAAATAATATTGCAATTTATTTTGTAAACAACTTAAATTTAACAATTATGGTGAAATTTAGACACTTCACATAGTTACCACTCTCTTTTATCACACCCTAAATAAGGTGGTGACTTGCTAGTCACTGAGGAAATCACAGCATACTTCATCAATGGTACAGCTCTAACCTTTCCTAAATACTATTGTAAGCCAATTATTATTAATTATTATTAATTTATTTTATTCGGAACAACATAGGAAATGAAAATGTGAATGTATTTGCTGTTGGTGTTTTTAATTAATTAAATAAATTCTGGAGTAATATTAAATAAATTTAACAAGATAAGGTTGGATATTGATGAATACTCACTCAAACACCTCGGTAGGAACATGGATATCGTGGACCTGAGACTTCAGCTTATCAACCTCCTGCAGACCGGTAACGAGCGATTGTCTGAAAAAGCACATGCATTGTATTATCTTAAAAAAAAACAACAGACGCCTAATAAGTATTGTGCGCTATTCTGAACGTTCTAATAGAAAGTAGGTAACTTACATCTTCTGATTCAGAACACTTTGCCCTTGCGGTTGGAAATCACTCACGATGATGCGAATTTGTCTTACATTCTCGATGAACATTTCCAGTTGGGTTTCTAGATTTTCAAGAGGCGATGACATCTTGACTTGATATAAAATAAAAATACACACAAATTGGCAACAACCGAAATAGCAAAAACCAACAGCTTATTTACCGGACCAACCAACGAAACAGTAAACTAAAAAGTGTCAAATCTTAAGTCAGGAGTGTCATTTGTCACTTGTGACTTTGTCAGGTCGGTCAGTTATGTCATGTCAATCAATATTATTTTCTAACATTCACTTTAGACTTTAGCAGAATAGTCGACACCGGCTTTGCTTATCTACCATCTAATAAAAATAGAATAGAATAGACATAAATATGTATATATAATGATTTTTTTTTCTATATAACAATTGGTCCTTAATTAAAATATACAAGCTAACTCTAATATATGTATAGTATGTACAAGTAGGTATATAATAAAATAATTTAATTGAACAACATTGTATTTTATTAGTTTTAATTTTTTATTACCTACTTCAGTTAGGTAATGCGCATGTGCATCATTGTGTGCAATCGTGTGAATAATTATGAATGAATATTAAGTATGAATAATATTAATAATGAGATGACATGTTGAAATAAGCTGTGCGAGTTAACTAACTCTGAGCACGATGCGAACGGAACTTATAATAAAGGTTTTTGACCGCAACACAACACACACAGTACACGACCAATGACAAACTCAGGAGTGCGTTCAATTATTACGCTCACGCTTACTCGCCGGCGAACATTGGCTGTTGGCCGGCGGCATTTGACCGCAAATCAGTACGCTCCGTTCCTAGTCGAATGTCTTCGAGCGAAATAATTGAACGCGCCCCATAGTTGATGTTTTGTCGTTGGGGGTTCTTGACACCTGGCGGGAAAGTGAAGCGTCATGATTAGCAGTTTTGTTTTATAACTTGTGTTTAGCTGAACATGTAATAATGGTGGATTATTATTAACCATTAAATTTTCGTGAACGTGCGTTAGTGTAGGCAAATGAAACAAAACAGTGCAACATATCACTTCAAGTTCTCTCAAGAAGTCCGCGTGGGTAAAGTGCCTCGTCTTTACTGAAACTCAAGGGGAGCGTACGGGTGGGGATATCATCTACCTATAACTAAATAAAAACTTGGCTAAAAGGTCCTAGCAACCAGGTCATTAAACTATTATTTTAAAAAAAATGTTTTGACGTTTCGCTCTCTGGCTGTGGCCGGAATGTCGCGATTCTCTTTGAAGTTTGACATTGAGAGTTCCGGGATTCTATTGCCCGTAATTTACCGGGGTACCCGGGATTTCAGAAACTATTAAATCTTTGTGATGGTGCTAACAGTGCATAATCCCGCGAAGCAAACAAAATTGTATGAAGCTGCGATTGCTGGTGGCCTAGCAGGAGCTTTCACGAGAGCCGTAGCGCAACCCCTCGACGTTCTAAAAATACGATTTCAACTCCAACTAGAACCCATAAAAAGTGGTTCGAAATACAGTTCTATACTACAAGCAGTCACTTCTATAGTAAAAGAAGAAGGGATTTTTACGTTATGGAGCGGCCATGTGCCAGCGCAATTGTTATCAATAACATACGGAGTCCTGCAGTTTTCTGTATTTGAAAAGCTAACGCAAGTGTGTCAGGGTTCTGATCAACAATTCTACAACACCCATAGACATTGGATAAACTTTACCAATGGCGGCGTGGCCGCAGCCGTCGGTACTGTCGCGTCTTTTCCTTTTGATACAGTCAGAACTAGGTTAATTGCTGAGCAGAAGACAAAAAAGGCTTACAAAGGATTTACAAATGCAATCACATCTATGGTTAAGACTGAAGGTGTTGCAGCCTTGTTCAAAGGTTTGACACCTACTCTTGGTCAGATAGCACCACATGCTGGCATACAATTTGCTGTATACAAACTTCTCACAGACACTATATTCAATAAAATACCATACTTCCAAAGACAAGCAACACTGCATTCAGCAGTGGAATCCTCTTTGATGGCAAACTTGTTAGCTGGTTCCATAGCCGGTTTTGTCTCCAAGACTGCAATCTATCCATTTGATTTAGTGAAGAAAAGACTACAAATACAGGGCTTTCAGCAATATAGAAAAAGCTTTGGTAAGCAGATGTACTGCAGTGGTCTGTTGGACTGTGTAAAATTGACCATCACGGTGGAAGGGTTCTTAGCACTGTATAAAGGGTATGGTCCAAGTATGTTAAAGGCTGTTTTGGTGTCTGCAATGCACTTTGCAGTTTATGATGAAATAAAACACATATTTTTAAAAATGAAGAGTTGATAAGTAGTGGAATCTGTAAAACTAGAAGCTAATTCAAAAATGTGAGGTATGTAGCATATATTTATATTACCTTTCTTATGAATGTGTTTTTAAGACAAGGTAGTAATATTTAATAAGGATTTAAAAAGTAGAACCTGTCATTGTGGATTATAGATTTAATCAATTTTGGCCATCTAGAAATCTCAAACTTAAACATAATTTGACTTTCCTTTAATAAATATATTATCAAACAAGTGTTTCAAAAACAAATTTGTAAGGAGGATTCCACTGTAATTGCAATTTAAAACTATGCAGAGTTTTGCTGCATAAATTGTTGAATCCAAATGTGAATTTATTTAGCATTTTTTAATGTAAACAATTTTTAATCACTCAGTTTATTTGTAAGTGTTATTTATTTATTATTTAAGTATAAAAATGTTGTTTTATAATTATATTGGTGTTGCTCATTAATTTATTGAAATACATAATATAATCATTCTGTAGTTTCTACCTACCCCCATGGGAAAAAAGGTGGGAGTTTTTGTATGTTGTTTGTACTGAATGCTTTATTGTGCACAGTCCTGAATGCATTTCTGTGATACCTATTTAATAGATAGATTTTAGACTGAACCTTTAGATTGAATGCCTAATGAAAAAATAAACATTTAATAAGGTGATATTTTTGTTTATTTTAAGCTATCAACTCACCTATTGGACAAACAAATTAACTTTAGTTGCTGACTTTCCTCTGATTATAAAGACTTGAACTAGTAAATGTAACTCGAAAGATCACAAGTGAAGCTAAATAAAACTTTAAAAATACTTTACTTTTAATGATATAAAACTTTTTAATGTTAATTACAAAAATGACTATAAAACATACAAAATCCTAATCATAAACATTCAACAAAATTACAGGTATTTTGATTTCAATTAGCTATGCATTTTAACAAATGGGCTCTTTTTATCATTTTCGAGTAACACGAATGTTGCGCTCACACGTGCATCTCAGTTGCGCATGTGACGTCTCGCTCGTGATCTCGTCGGCAACACCATGCAATTTATGGAAATTGCAGGATTCTATAGAAAATGCCAAGAATCGCGCAATATTAGATACCCGTGTATGCGCAGCTTTAAGTATGTTACAGATTAAAGTGATGGGCTCCAAATTCTTGAATAATTTGGTTCTTATTTTAGCCGTACGATATGACATATCCCATATTCCTCATCAATGTATCTTTGATTGCCGGCTGCAATTCTTTCTTCATGTACGTGGTCAAAAGAGTCCTAATACCTTTTGTAAATATGTCTTCCATCTCTCTCGAAATGTCTTCGGCCTCGTCCAATTCATCGTCGGGCCTAAATAGTTTACTTCGTTCATAATTGACCCTACTGCGCGGCTCGTAAACGGTGTCCCAGTTATTGTCAGCAGCCCTGTTATCCAAACCGTCATAATAGAATTGCCGCAATTGTGGATCGAAAGAGAATTCGTCAGATCGTTTTCTGCGTTTCAAAGGCAAGCTGTCCTTATTTCTGACTGAGTTTCTGTTTATGTATTTTTCGCAGCCGTATGCGTAGACGCTGATGAAGCCAGGCTCTACGAATTCCGAGTCTGTTTTGACGTTGAACTTCCCAGGTTGTTGATTTAGAGGTCTCGTGTGGAATCCAATTCCGGCTTTCCTTAATCGTAGAATCATGTTGCAGCCATTACTGGCACGGCTTCTGGGATAGTCTTCAACGAAAGGGCCGTCTATGGACCTGGATTCCGCGTAATGTCTTCTCAATCTTCGGCTTGGTGGTAGCCCCCTATCCAGGTCATTTGCATCGTACAAATCCACATTTCCGCTTATAGTAATATCGTGGAATAGGAGCATGGTGTCAAGGGAGACGTTTCTTGGGTCGAAGTAGCATTTTTCTACTCTCACCCAGTTGCTATTTTGTGGGAGTCGCACGCGCATTCGTGTAACATACATGTCCACGGGTGCAGATCGCATTTGCTGGTACAGGCTGTACCCATTGAGGTCGATGCTTTGACTCTGCAAACAAGAACATTAGTCTCTAACAAATGTAAATAATGAATATTCGAACTGTTTTTGGCCAATTGTCAAATGCGCTGAATTGGAACTATGAATGCGCGGAATGCTGACCTCATAAGTAGTTTTTTCTTTTGTTTAACATAGGTACAATAATAACGGTATACAAAGATCATAAAGAGCGCTATGTTATGCCAGAGGGCGTACAAATGTTTATAATTAAGTAATCAAGCCAGCCAACTCTCAATAATTTAATAAAATAAGCCTGGACACTAAAAAAACACTAATTTCATAATACAAATTAATTAATAATAAATAGCAATAGAAATCAATGTCAATAAAAAGAGAAAAGAAATACGTAAATGAAAAAATTTCAATACATTGCATGTAAGGTGTTTACACTGAAAACAAATAATATAATGATGTCATTATGCAAAACTAATGTCATCTCTAACGATGATTTCACAAAAATAACTTTCGATGTGACAGAAGTAACAAAAGTGAGGCAAACAATGTGGGTCCAAATCGAAACTGTGTTAGTTATTTAGCACTTGCACGACAAAAGCGCTAAACGAACTTAAAACATCGTTCTGATCGGTCTATCGTTAGTATCTAACCTAAACCTAGGCTGTGCTGTGCCCTAGTCTCGTTAGGTCCTTACCAAAAGAGTATCCAAATTCTTAGGCTGCGTCCTTTTCCGTCGCTTCATCTGATCTAAGGCAGATTCGAGTCGTGACGAGCAGCGTTCTCCGGCGATGGGCACCGTTGTCAGAGGCGGTAGACCACCAGGTCCAAGACCCGGGCCTGGTCGATTGTCAAAACGCTTGACTTCGAACAGGGGAAGAAAACGTGACTCTGTAAAGAGAGTGGATGTTTTATATTTATACATCGCACTGTTTATTTGTTCTTAGTCATCTTGTATTCTCTGGTGAGAAAGGTAGACCGTAGAAATATCTTGCATTCATTTGATGAATGAACCTAGATCTGAGATGAAATATGCCGCTCAGCGAACACATATCACCATTGCTATGGCTAGGCTACCCACTGATCAATCGCGGACCAAAAATGTTTGCTTGATCGGAAACTCAAATCTGGCAATTTTTGTCGAGTTATTTTTCCGGTCGTGTTGTTACAAGAGTCGGCGGTAAAGCACGCAGCGTGCAGATTTCAAAGATACCGTAATCGCTAATTGTTTTTGATAATTACACGGAAAGGGACAATTACAAAAGGAAAATGATGTGCAAGCAAACATAAAATTGAAAGTTAACGTGTAATTATATTCCATGGTGATCCTACTGTTTTCTCTTCTATTGTTTGATGTTCAGAGGCGTGAAAATCGTGAGCTAAGCTATGTTGTGACGTCAAAAGTATAGTATTAACGAGATACACGTTCCATAAGTGCGTTCCATTTAGATTTTCGAATGGAATGTTTTTGAAAAGCGAGGAATTTACTTCACGTACCTACCGCGAAAGCGTGGGAACAGTATGTTAACCTTTACGAAGCGTTTTTCTCTTTAAAAGTGAACCGTATAATCTCGACCTTGTGATACGTTTCGCTTTTCATTTCTCTTGGTCTAGTTCACGTTTTGTCTACCTGTATCTTTGTTTTGCATTTCTCACTTTCATCTGAAAAATTAAAAGGTTTTTTTCGAAATGACCTCGATTTGAACTACTTAGCTATCAACCTATGTTTTTCTAATCTGATCATTACTAAGGATCTCTGATACAATTTTCACATAACATAATTTGTATTTGTCGATGTTGTTGGAGAACTGGTTTAGGAGTTATCTCCACTTGACACTTGAATCCGACCTGACTTGGTACCGTCATATAAATCGTCGTCTTGACTATTATTCCACACCTAGCTCCTGCGAGTATTGAGGATACATTTTTCGACGAGCATTTTGCAAAATTGTTGATGGAACAGTAGACAGTACTGGCTGTGAATTTAAACGTAACGATGCATATCGGAAAACGAAGCTTTGAAAAAATATAAAAAATCATACCCGTGGTGTACCATGTGCGATCCGAACAAAGAATGATGTAGGTACCTACTTAGGTATTTTCAGAGCAGGGCCTGCAAAACTTCCGGGGACAGTAGAAAACTCTAGAATTACAGCAGCTAATCACCTTTTTGTGCTTCTGCAGAAGGAAGTTCGTTATCACTAGCCGACGCAGTTTTCGCAAATAATATAAACATCCACCAGAACTTCACCATTTCTCACAATAATAAACAAACACAATCTTAACTAAGCTGTACGTAAATCCGCCTTCTCGCGACAAAAAAAGTTGCAGCTGTCAAAAAATACCGCGAATACCTCCTCACGCCGCGAAACCGTAACGTGAAATAAAGCTTGGAAGGTAAGACAATATGAAGTGCAGTCTTTGGAAAATAATCCCCGCTTGAGTCGATTGTAGTCGTGCTTCTAGACGATTTCGCGACAGGTGCCTAGATTGTACATACAGCTACCTAGGTAGTTACTGGGTGCTGAGTAAACGGCGAGAGGACGATTTATTAGAGCGAAAATGAAGACGCTTGCAATGTTTCCGTGATAAGCTTATTACAACTGAGTTACGAAGGGTAAAAATGATATAAAAATAGATAATCATAATGAGAATTGCGGCAAAGCGGAAGTTTGACGTTATGCAAGTAACATAATTGAGGAGAGAATTTTCTTAAGAGCTAGATGTTGCCAAAGCAAAACTTCAGGCTATAAAAATGGTTGGTAAAATGAATACTTACTTCTCGTTCAGTATTTATATAGTACAGCCCCTGTCCTAACAGGCATATTTAATCAATGTTTAGACAGCGGTACGTTTCCTGATTTAATGAAACATAGTAAAGTAGTACCAATTTTCAAATCGGGTAGTAAGAGTGATCCCTCTAATTACAGCCGATCTATTCTGAAAAAAATTCACCGTGTAAACGTAGGTGAAGTGAGCTTGCAGTGACTTGTTAATAGTGTCAATCCCTCACTGACAGTTCACTCCACGCTCACTTCACCTAAGTTTTCACGGTGACATGGTTACAGAATAGCACTGCAGGCCTATATCTGTGCTATCAGCATTGAGTAAAATATACGAAAAAATAATGCTAGACCAGATGTTGTCACATTTTAATTGAAATGGGATTTTATATAGTCGCCAGTTTGGTCTCACGAAAGGTAGGTCGACGACTGACGCAGGAGTGAATCTCATCAGTCACATTTTGGAATCCTGGGAGAAATCCCAGGATGCCATTGGCATTTTCTGTGACCTCTCAAAAGCGTTTCACTGCGTTGACCACAATACACTAATCTGTAAATTACACCACTACGGAATTCGTGGACAAGCTGCTGATCTCGTTTTTTCCTATCTATCAAACAGGCAGCAAAAAGTAAACGTTAACGGGGCAACGTCCTTGTGGGTCTAGTAAAGATGGGCGTCCCTCAAGGTTCAATTCAAATTTCAAAATGGTTCGCAGCTAATAATCTTTTACTTAATGCGAACAAAACAAAATGTCTTAAGTTTTCATTACCAAATGTACCCCAAGTGAGTCTAAATTTAAAACTTGACGGCAAGGAACTAGATGCTATTACGGAAACTGTATTTCTAGGAATTACTTTAGATTCAAAATTACAATGGGGTCTAGAGCTCTTTCAAGTAGATTAAGTTCAGCTGCATATGCAGTAAGAAAAATAAGGCAGTTAACTGATATAGCCACAGCTAGGTTAGTGTACTTTGCTTATTTCCACAGTATTATGTCATATGGCATTCTGCTGTGGGGATCGGCTGCTGACGTAGATTCAATTTTCATTTTACAAAAGAGGACAATCTCCGCGATCTATGGAATGGGTCCTCGTGAGTCCCTTAGAAACAAATTCAAAGATATTGATGTACTAACTCTGCCTTCCCTTTATATCTTAGAAAGTATTTTATATGTTCGCAAAAACTTAGGACTTTTCAAAATAAGAAGCGATTTCCATAATATAAATACACGTAGTAAACATGAAATTGTGATACCCAAATTTAGATTAACTAAAACAAGCAAGTCATTTCTTATAAACAGTATCCGCTTCTATAACAAGTTGCCAAAGTCGGTTATAGAACTTAGCGATGAAAAGTTCAAACCCTCATCAAACGTGTCCTAATCAAAAAAGCATACTATAAGATAAAGGACTACGTTGAAGGCAAGGAAGTTTGACAATAATTCCTTCTGCACATGTGGCTTCCCTGGTACCTCATTAACGGCATAACTATGTAAACGTCTATTAACTGCTCCTAAATTACGATTTTTATTTCTTTTTTTTACATACTTTGACATAACCTACAATTTTAATTTAAAATATTTATTAGTGACTTGTGGACAGAATATTTATTCAGTTTTTTTTTTTACAGTTGTAATGACAATGTTGTCATTTGGTTCAAATATGTAGGTTTTTATTTTTATTATTTTAGTAAAATTTATATACATTCTTTTTTAATTTGTGAATGTGAGAACGTTGTAGGCTTAATAGACTGTAGCTTTGTAAACTATCTTTTATTTTGTTAAGTACTTGGTACTTGTTGACGGGCCTACACTGTCCTCCCATACCTATTAACACTGTGGTTTGGAAGCATTGTTAAAGCCCACTTTTTTTAAAAGAGTAACCGTGGAGTTTCTTGCCGGCTCTTCTCCATAGGAAACGTGAAACTAATGGAACCGTGCACCTAGCTTCTGACGTTTCATAAGTGCCCATGTAGGTTTATGTGAAATACTTAAAAAAAAATGATTTTGATTTAAATAAGTATACGTCGCCGAAAACTCGTTAACGGCGACGTCGTTGTAGAGGACTATATTTTTCATTGCTCATACTCGGAAAGTAAAATATCGATAAAAAAAAACATCTGCGGTTTTGTAATACCTATTAAGCCAGATGGCCCGCGGCGGTGAAGCAGTGTGTTCCATATTTCAAATTTAAAAAGACTATTATAATTTGACGGAATACTAACTCAGTAAGCTGTACTGACATTCAAAATCAGGATTTTATATGGACTAATCATGAGACTAATATAATATTTGATTTAAAATTAGTTTTGAAAGTTGACCTCAGATTCGTTTAAAGACGAGGCAAATACAGTAATCGAAAATATTTTGCCAGAAATTTCAAAGGAAAGATTTTTAAATACCCTATGTACCCAATGATTTTATGAAGTGGCGAACAAGAAAATAAAATATTTTAGAAAAACTACATTCTTTTACTTTCCATATATTCAAAAAGTGTTTAACACGGGTGAAAATCACCAATTCCTTTCGACCCTTGTATAACAATGGAGTGGAGTAGTTTATTGTTTGGAATTAGATAAGGGATCCCCCATTGCAGCCATTGATCCATAACCCAATAAAATGAGTTGTCTCCTTCAACCGAAAACAATACGCACCAGACCAAAACCACATTCAAGCCACTTTGAGCAGTACAAACTACCAACTATAACCATCCTATTATCTTTTTATCGAAGACGACATCGGAGGTAGTCGGCACCACAAGTAGACCATGAAGTTATTAAGAAAAGAAATTGGGTTAAGCCGTTTAAAATTGTTGACAAAGTTGAGCGACCTCGCTGTGTGGATCCATGGGTTGATTATATACTTTTACTTAGAAGCCTTATCTGTGGTATTAAAATGTTTAACGGGGGCGTTATCCAGAGAGATAGGTGTCTTGTAAATATAGCCTTTGAGTTTACCTGAGCCTTTACGCTCTGTAGTTTTAGGCGACAGATTCTTGAATGATAGGATTTCTAGTTGTAAGTAGGTAATCCGGAATTTAAATTCCTACGACAAACTTATGCGCAATTAAAGTGATTTTGGTTGATAAAATTCCACCGGGTGAGGCTGAGAATAATGAGGATCGAAGATTCTGTTGTCCGTAGGTAAATTAGTATGGACTAAGAGTAGGTACCTACCTAAGTCGCGTTGATTTTGCCCGAAACGCGCTGACTGGTTCGGCACATGGTGGGATTGTTTATGACGAAAATTATTGTCTGTCCTTCTGTTAAATTAGGTGAGCACTTATCAGACGGGGCCCGCAGTGGCGGGCTGTCGGGGGCTGTGTTGAAGAGTGTTAAGTGCCACCGTAGCCTCCGGTGCAAGTGTGCGAGGGAACACGGAGTGGTTTTAGTCAGTCGAAGTCTGACAGACCCCTCCGTCCGCCCCAAGGCGGAGGACATCCATGAGGATTTAAACCCCGTTACCAAAAAAAACAAGATGAGTACTTATAGAGGTTGGCTGGGACATTGACTCGCAAATTGTAATTATTAATTCAGCACATAATTCTAGACAGATTGACATGACTCTAGCGCAGAAATATTTCGCCAGTTATAAAAAAAAGAGGTGTTTCATAGAAAAGTGCAATACAAACGCGGTGAAAATGTATGGAACAGTTTTTATAAATAACCGAGGGAAAATTTCAACGCAGAATGCCTGGTTTAGAATGCCTCAAACAGATGTCAGCACGTACTGACAGGGTACGTTAGGACCAATGCCTGCCAGGATTGCGAGTTTGTCCGAAAGGGATATCGTGGCCCTGGCACACAGGCAACTGAAGGAACACGGATGGGTTTTAGTCGGTAAAAGTCTGACACGCCCTCCCGGAGCGGGAGATGTTATTTGATAATTTCCCACCGAAAAAAAAGGTGTATACAAATCTCCCGCTCCGCCCAGAGCGGGAGATTTGTATAATAATTACCCACCTGATGTTCCTGCCTCCCTGTATAAAGTTGCATAGTTAATTACTAGATAGGTACTGGTCTTATTTACCAAGCATACAAAGATAACTATCACCGAGTATAATCGCCAGACACCAAACATTCGTCTTACCTATTGTTTCTACTGCTATTGTCCCAAAATATTCTCTATGTGTAATGTTTGTAACCCGTCTCGATGCCCATTGTTTTATTATTACGTTTTTATTAAGAAACTTCCGTGAAATAACCAAAAGTTGCCATCTAACTAGGGAATTTTGAGCAAGATTTGTTTGTTACCAAAGAACTGTGGTGTTTCGAAAATTTTTAGATCTAATTTGCCTTGTTGATACGCCTACCTGTTAACTTACATGGCGAATAATAAATATTGTGTCGTCATGATAAAGAATGATTAGGTATGATTCCCTTCTGATCATAGCGGTCAAACCGTTACTTTTGAGTCCAATACGTCATTACAAAACGTTCAGATACAAACTAGACCAATAACATGGGTAATTTAAATAAATTTAATAGCACTTTAATTTGCAAGTTAAGTGCTCAGGGCCTAAATATGAACAATGGCAATATTTTGTATGGAGAATTCTTTTCATTAGTGCAAACTGAGTTCAATAAATATTTTAAGAAGAAAACTAAAACTATTTGCCCCAAGTTTTTATTCAGTGACTGGGCAACTAAAGGTATCAGGAAGAGTAGGGAAAGATTATTTGAACTGTATGGCCTTAAGCCGTATATAAATACGGAAACTTTTAATAAGTATGTTGCTACTTATTCTAAAACTTTTAAAAATGTCTGCAAAGCGGCTAAAGCTTCATACATTAGCAATAAGGTTAAATCAGCAGACAATAAAATAAAGACAGTTTGGAAAATTATTAACAATGAAACGAACAGGAACAAAAGACATAATACTGATTATACACTGGAAACTTCCCGCGGTCTCGTTAGCGATAACATCAATGTTGCTCAGGAATTTGCAACGTTTTTTTACAAATATTCCAATTAAAACTACAGAAACTTTAAATTCATCGCCCTCACTTGCTATTGATCTATTAAGAGCGAATGTTTCAGCTTGCCCTTTTTTTTTTTTTTTTTTTTGGGTGGGAAATTATCAAATAACTTCTCCCGCTCTGGGTGGAGCGGGAGGGAGTGTCAGACTTTTACTGACTAAAACCCACCGTGTTCCTTCAGATGCCTGTGTGCCAGGGCCACGATATCCCTTTCGGACAGGCTCGTAACCCTGGCAGGCATTGGCCCTTTCGGACCCCGTCAATTGGTGCTGACGTCTCTTTGAGGCGCGCGTGGAACACAACGCGCCGTCGACCCGGGCTTGGTCCTTATCGGACGGTGAGCTACCCATCGCTCACCATCCGCAAGCCCGCGCCTACGGTGGCCGGGAATCGGCCTGCGATTCCCGACGCCCGGGGCGTCTCCTGCGGCGACTAAGGGCGCGAGGGCGTTGACTTTGCCTTACCCTCACGCGTTCCGCCTCCTCCTTCGCAAGCATCACTGTTTCGCAGAAGGAGGTGACGGCCTCCCATGCACTCTCGCTCCGAACCATGGCCTGAACCAGGGCCGGACGCGAGAGATCGCCGCCGCCGATCGCTGCCGTGAGGACACGGCGGTGCTCCGCCCAAGCAGGGCAGACCTCCACCGTATGCTCCACCGTGTCCTCCGGGCGATCCACACAGTGGTGACACCCGGGCGTTTCCTCCCGCTTAATCCTAAACAGGAACCTCCCGAAACATCCATGTCCGGTGAGGACCTGCGTCAGGCGGAAGGTGAGGACGCCGTGGCGCCTCTCTAGCCACTCCTCAAAGAGGGGACTTATCGCCACAATTGTGGCGTGCCCAGCGCTGGGTTGCGACAATCGCACTCTCCATGTCGCCATGAGATCGCACCGGAGCTCCGTCCGCTGTGCCGCGATTTCCTGCGGCAGCGGAGTTATGCCCCGGAGTTTCGCCTCTTCGCGCCACACCCAAATGTGCGCGAGGACTTTCGCCTCCAGATCCCATGGCGGCAGTCCGGCAAGGAGGCTCGCCGCCTCACGGGAGACCGTGCGGTATCCCCGTACCATCCTGATGGCCATGACCCTTTGGGACGCGTTCAACCGCTGCGCTGGTCGCAGCCTCAGAGAACGCGCCCACACCGGTGCCCCGTAAAGGGCCATGGACCGCACGATCCCCACGTAGAGCCTCCGGCAGGAGGCGTTTGGACCCCCCAGATTGGGCAGGAGCCGCTTCAAGGCAGCCCCGGCCCGCTCCAGTCTGGGAGCCAAACGTCGGAAGTGCTCGACGAAGTTCCACCGGCTGTCGAGGACGAGTCCCAGGTACTTCATCGTCGACTCGACGCCGATGTGAACCCCTCCCGCCGTTATCTGGGAACCCGACAGTGGCGCGTTCCGAGGACCATAAAAACACATGGCCTCGGACTTGTGCAATGCCACCTCGAGTCCCAATTGCCGGATCCTATCGACGATTGTCGCAACCCCACGTGCCGCCAGTTCGGCCGCCGCCTGATGCGAACTCCCTTGTGCCAGGACTAGCGTGTCGTCAGCGTAGCAGACTACGCTGACGCCACTAGGGAGGTCGGCGCGCAGCACCCAGTCGTACCCGATGTCCCACAGATGCGGCCCCAGGACCGATCCCTGTGGGACACCGCACGACATCTCTCGCCGGTTCCACTCTCCTTGGTGACCGGGGTAGATGACGGCCCTGTCCGTCAGATATGCCTCGACTACGCGACAGAGGTAGGTCGGCATCCGGTGATATCGGAGTGCCTCCCTGATGCAACTCCAGGGCAGGGTATTGAAGGCATTGGCGATGTCAAGAGACACCGCCAAGACGACCCCACCCCGGGCCACAGCATCCCCCGTCGTGAGGGCTCGAACGCGCATGATGGCGTCCACCGTAGAGCGACCCTTGCGGAAACCAAACTGGCTCTCCGCCAAATCCGGCCCCACCCGTACCAGCCGCCCGACAAGGCGGTCTGCAATAACTCTTTCAAAGAGCTTGCCCACCTCGTCGAGCAGCACGATGGGCCGGTAAGCGGACGGAGAGTCCGCTGGGCGCCCCGGCTTCTTAATGAGGACCAGTTTCCCCGTCTTCCAACGAAGTGGGAACTGGCCCCTCTCCAAGCATGCGCTTAGGAGCCCTCTTAGTCGAGGCCCGAGAGCCTCCAAGGCCAGAACCCAGGCTTTTCCAGGCAAGCCGTCGGGTCCTGGGGCGGTATTCTTGGCATTCAGCCTACGTACCGCCACTCTCAGGTCTACCTCGGTCACCTCCGAAGCATCGTCGTCGTCGTCGTCATCATCGGCGGTGTGGTCCGCATCGGGCACCGCAGGAGGCGGAGCCATGGGCGGGGGAGTATGTTCCCCTCGCGAAGGGAACAGAGCGCTCACCACGTCCTCCACGAGCTGGGGCCGGAGACTCTGCGTCAGTGGGGGAGCCCATGGGCGGAGTGTATCCCGCACCCCTTTGTAGGGGCGTCCCCACGGGTCTCCGTTGAGAGTCGCCAGCGAGTTTCAGCTTGCCCTGTGGAATTTAAATTCAAACATATAAACCTTGTGGTCGTTGTAAAGACTTTTAAGCAACTTAAGATTAAAATTACCGAAGATCTGTGGGGCATGTCTACTAAGGTTTGTCAATCCATTATTGAGACAATTGCACCCTATCTAGCTTTAATATTTAATTTGTGTGTAGATCAAGGGATATTCCCAGATTTAATGAAGTATAGTAAAGTTATTCCACTTTTCAAATCCGGTGACAGCAAAGACACTAATAATTATAGACCCGTATCGGTTTTGCCAGTTTTTAGCAAGGTGTTTGAAAAAGTAATGTTGAATCAAATGCTCAATCATTTTAATCGTAATAACGTCCTACACGATCAACAGTATGGTTTCACCAAAGGACGTTGTACAACTGACGCCGGTGTCACATTATTGAAACACATTTTTAACGCATGGGAAGAGGCACAAGATGCAATAGGCATCTTTTGTGACCTATCCAAGGCATTTGATTGCGTGAATCACGAAACTCTGCTCTTGAAACTTGAGCATTACGGACTGGGTAAACTTGCGCTTAACTTAGTAAAATCATATTTGAATGATAGACTGCAGCAAGTTCAAATAAACGGTGTGAATTCATTGGGTTTAATAGTCAAAATGGGTGTACCGCAGGGCTCAATTTTGGGTCCGTTCCTCTTTTTAGTATATATAAATGATTTACCTCATTTACTGGAAAACCGACCACAAATGGTGTTATTTGCTGATGATACATCTCTGATTTTTAAAGTAAATAGACATGCACAGGAGCTTGACGACGTAAATAACGCTATGCTTAAGGTCCATAATTGGTTTACTGTAAATAATTTGGTATTAAATGAGAAGAAAACTAAATGCATAAGATTTGCGTTACCGAATGTTAGAAGTAGTGAATGTCACGTTGTATTGAACAAAGAGATACTAGAATTCGTCGAAAAGACTGTTTTCCTGGGAATCACGCTTGACTCAAAGCTGCAGTGGAGTGCTCACTTAACATCTCTTGCAGGGCGGCTAAGTTCAGCCGCCTACGCTGTTTGGAAAATCCGCCAATTAACAGACGTGGATACAGCGAGACTGGTCTATTTTAGTTACTTTCATAGCATCATGACTTACGGTATTTTGCTGTGGGGAAGGGCTGCAGATATTGTTTCTATCTTTATTCTGCAGAGGGCTATCAGAGCCATCTACAACCTCAGCAGACGCGATTCTCTAAGGGAACTGTTTAAAAAAATTAACATCATGACGGTACCTTGCCAATATATATATGAAAATATTATGTATGTTAGAAAAAACCTACATCTTTTCAGTAAGATTAGTGACAGGCATAATTTTAACACTAGAAATAGGAACAAATTAGATCAACCACGTTTCAGATTGTCAAAAGTACACACTTCTTTTATGGGGTACTGTGTTAAATGTTATAATAAAATACCATTAGATATTCTTCAACTAAATGAGAAGAAATTTAAAACATGCATTAAACGCACACTATGTAGACAAGCATATTATAAGTTGGATGATTATATCGTAGATAAAGATGCTTGGCTTAATGCTGGTCCTGGTCCACAACAACTTGGGCTCACTTGTTAGAATTTTAATATTTGGAAGTGATGCTTCCCCCCTTTTTTATTTTTTGTTTTGACATTACATTCGTAACTATCGTTTATTTTTATGTACTTTGTCAAGTTTTAGTTGTTGAATACTTCAATAGGTAACAACGATTTTCCTTTTGCTAGTAAAATTTTATTAATCATTGAAATACATTGCAAGCTATAGTTTTGTATAATTTAAAAGCATTTTTTCATTTTTGTAAATGTGAGTACCACCGTTTATTATGTTATGATGTATGTTGACTTAAAAAAGCCTGGCAGTTGAGAGTATGTCATGCTCACTTAAATGTCTCGCTGATGGTGGCGCGTGTGTTGGATCATTCGGTTCCCTACAAAGTGGTTGAGCTGGATGGTGCTGATCCACGCGTCATGTTCGTAAACGGGCGCTGTCAGTTGAGGCTGGTCATCTCTTAACTGCCAGGGCTTATTTTGTAATCTTTTAATCTTATATTTTGAATTGTTTTTTTTTTTTTAATATACTTATTTTTGTTTTTTACATTGTTCTCACATATAGAAGCGACAAGAATAATGTACCCAGGATTTTGTAATATCTTGATTTAAAAGAGTGTCCTTGGAGTTTCTTGCCTGTTCTTCTCCATAGAGATCTACGTTTTGGAATGGGCAAATAGCTTCCACTTTCTGACTAACTGACCGACTCTTTGACAATTCAAAAGTGCCTGTAAATGGTTTATTTGAAATAAATGCTTTGAGTTTTGAGTTTTTTTGAGTTTTGAGATTTTTTGTGTAGACAGTAATTTGATACTTACTCCCTGGTAAAGACGCCGAAAATATAGGACGTTACTTAGGTATCTACTTGTATAGAATGATCAAACAACACAATAAAAAATGTAAGTATCCCTCTATCGTCGTCTTGCTAAGTCTCACGAGCGCAATAGAGACAGCCCTACTGCATGATGTAGGTATATAGAAGTGGGCCTGCCAACATATGTACGCTGTAAGTACCTATAGTGTATGTTGGATTGGAACTAAGTGATACGCTCTACGAATGCAATGCATCATCTCAACCACATCGGTCCGTCTCAATAGACAATAAGAATATCCGGAGGGACTCCAATCCAATCTCAATCACAACGGATCTTGACCTCGCCGGAACAATCAATCAATTATATCAGATATGTACCTCCTGGAGTAGAGCTTAGTGAAACATCTCAGAACAATAATCGTGAGTAGGTACGGCAGTTGCAGACAAAGGACATACAGTCGTGTGCATGATGAGTGCAGTTCTAAACCAACGAAATAATCCATAGCTGCGCCGGCGACTCCGCTCACAAATACTGAAATACCAGCTGAGACACAAGTTTCCTTCGTCTTCATAATACTGAATGATTTTCGCGGATGTGCATAACGTACCACTTTGAAAACAAACTTGTGGAAGTGTGAAACCACTTTGAAAAAACGGGGGTGCTGCACGATGACCACATTTTTTTATCGCCATTGATCAATAAAAAAAATATTAATTACTTTTGTTTAAATCAATTTCTCAGGCTCTGTTACAATGATGATATAGATAAATGATCACAGATGTCTTTTAACCACCCTTTAGGTACCTACCCGTATTTTTACGGTCTTTTTTTCTTTTACAAAAACAAGGGGCTCAGCAAAAGTCTGATGCAGTTGAGCGTAGGTAAGCGTTACTTTAGCGGCCGTGCGCTGCAAGCAAGCGAATAGTCCTACGGCGGGCGCGCCGCGGCGCCCGCCGCGCCACGGTGCCGATGCCGGTGGTACAGACTGCTACACATCAAGCAATTTCCAGTTTAAGCTGATCTCGCATTGTGTAGGATTTCCGTACAATGAGAGGTCAGCGTATACTGGAAATGTATAGCTAGATGTGTAGCCGTGTGTACGATCCTACTTAGTAACTTTTGCCAGTGGCGAAAAACTGAAAACTTAAAGTTATTAATGTAGCTTCAAATCTAAAAGCAATCGTGGCAGACCTAAGTAGTAAGTAATTAGGTAGGTAAGTATAGATTCTTCCAATAATTGATTTAGCTATATACCTACTTCCTATAGCGTACCTGCTCCGTGTGGAGCCGGACGTAAAGAATAGCACCATCCCATTTCTTCCCGTGGGTGTCGTAAAAGGCGACTAAACTTACTAGAGAATGGGCAACAGCCAACCCGCTTGCCAAGCGGCGATTATGGCAAACCCCCCCCCCCCCCATCCCTTTAGGGGATGCCTATGCCCAGCAGTGGACGTTTTTCGGCTGAAATTATGATGATGATGATGATAGCGTAGATACAAGAAAAATACTTACTTAAACAATTATGTCGGTGATAAAAGGAACTTATTACAGTTTTAGGACAAGCCTCAATTGACTGATCTACAAAGGACACATCTAATATCCTGTCCTATCAGATCTTTAATTAGCCGCTTCCCGAATGGACGAACACATGGTCCCAACAATGTCATTGTTTGCTAAATTGAGCAAGCGTGGCGGTCGGCCGCCCGGCCGGTACCGCAGTGGTGCAAACTGCGCCATTGTCACTGAACAATAGGGAAAGCCGCGGCCAGCCTGTGCGATAGACTTTTTGTGGCTATAAAGCAAGCGATATTCTTACTTTTTTTTTTTGGCGGGGTAATTATCAAATAACTTCTCCCATTTTCGGCGGAGCGGGAGGGCGTGTCAGACTTTTACTGACTAAAACCCACCCGTGTTCCTTCCGTTGCCTGTGTGCTGCAGGTAGAATTTGAAATGAGGCGTACTACTTACTTACCTCATTTCAAAATAATTCCAGCTTAAGGTGATTCCGCAGCTGTTTTACGTTTTTTGCTATTTGCAGGTCAGTTTCAGATAGTATCATGATCAAAGTATGATTCGCGAGTTTATCAGCTAAGTATTTATGGAACAGAAAGTCAGAATTGTTATTAGAATCATTAGAATTATCAGACATTAGAATCATTATTACATCTCTCAAAGTTAGATTTGTTCCATTAAATGACTTTTCATGAAATCATGACATTGGGGAATCACCTTAATTGCATATCCTAGGCATGATAAAAGAAATTAGAATCTTCATGCATCCCTGGAAAGGGTGAGTGAACACTGGGGCGCATGATTTAAGTAGCCTCTAGCCACCATTTACGGGAGCAATCAGCTGAATCCACGGGCCATGTTCCGATATCAGCGGCAGTGGCAATTCAGAAAAATTAAGGCAGACTCGTGGTTTTTGTGTAGCAGCTACACAAAAACCACGAGTCTGCCTTAAGTTTGAATTTAAAACGCTATTTTTATGGCCCGACACGCGCAGAACAATTTCTATGAATTAGGTTCAATTCCATTGTCGTATCATTTTGAAAAAAAAACTGCGTCCGTGTATGTAAACAACAATAATGAAATATTATTATTACGTCATCCCCTAGATTGCTTCAAAACGATCGTTACATGCATTGTAGGTGGATAAGTGCTTTTATGCGCATTTTGCTCACGATGATATCCCAAAGTTGCGCAATTGGTGGGATCGACAACATTCATTTGTTGACAAAAAAAAAATTTTTTTTGGGATGATCAATAAAACAATTTCTTTTATAATTTGATCGAGACAGACATTGATCCGAAACGGTTTCGATAACCAATAGACAGGAGCAAAGTAGACGTACGTGCGGTCTGCCCCGGGCTTCCAATCCAAGGGGACCTCCAAATCTCGAGAAATACTTTTTAATCAAATCCCAAACAAGACCAAAATATGTTCAGTAAGTATACGGCAGTTTGTAGTTGAGGCCCTGGGGGCCGATCGCGCTATTTCTCAACGTAATTACCGTTCGAACGGAACGTTTTTGGTTTTAGTTTAGTTTTGGTTTAGCTGGTGTAAGAAACGGTATCGCGCTTTTTTTTGTGAGAGTATTGTTCGATCGATCGTTCCTCCAACGTAACTTCCAAAGTAAAGCTAAATCGTTTCCGTTGAAATGATTAGCGCGATACGAAATGTGTCTAACGTAACGTTTTGGTTGTGGTTTAGTTTTGGTATTAACGTTCAAAATTAGCGCGATCGGCCCCCTGTACGGCTAAATATAAACGTAGCCCAAGCAGCACGAGTTCTTTTATAGCCGTACAGAGAGTACGTATAGAGTCTCAAAAAAATATTTTGTCTTTGTAAGAGAGATTTAAGAGTTATTATACAGCTCAAACTGTATATTATCTTTATTAAGGGATCCGCGTAAGCTTAGGGTGCATATAAACAAAATATTAAAACTTTAATAAACAACTTTAAGATCTTCCTTTTGGGGGAAGCCTATGTCCAGTAGTGGACGTCTTTCAGCTGAAATGATGATACAACTTTAAGTATATTGTGACACTTCAATCTAGTTTTGTCGTTAAAGCTGTATACAGGCTGTATTTTGCATGTGATCACTTATTACAGTATCATCCGATACTTGTTCCTGTACAATGGTATATGCAAACTCCGTTCTCAAACTTATTGTTAAGGTATAATTATACACTCTTGTAAATACAGTGGTTTTATGACTTCTGTCTATGTGGGTGTTTTAAAACTAAAAAATAAATGACAGCTGTAGTACTTACAGCTTTAGTCTGGATTACTGACAGTCGCTCGATTGTATGAATTTATGTTTTCTTTGTAAACAAATGCGATATGTGAGAAAAAAAAAAAATATCTAATTCAAATTCTTTTATTAAACTAACACATAGTTCACAAAAATATACAATTAGATACCTATGCATGAAATTTTTACCAACAGAAAAATTAGACATTATTTACCAGGGGTCTCAAACTAGGCACAGGCTGTATCTTGGTGACCCATCTGGTGCAGACATGAGGGGGATAGAACGTAACCTATGAGTACGACGACTGCGACGCGAATGATCAAAAAAATAAGAACCGACTACCAAAAATAACACTACAAAGTAAAGAAGTCGGTGTCTTTGGATCTGTATTTGAGTTTTTAGCCACCGACTTCCAAAATTAAAGTTATTTTTACTTTGTAGTGTTATTTTTGGTAGTCGGTTCTTATTTTTTTGTAAAAAGTTTTTTATTTTTCACTTTTTAGTGGGTCAGTTTTGAATTTATCTAAGTTACAATAGCCTAATGTTAACTGCTCATCACCTTTTACAAAATATTGGTTCTCCCGATGCTGGGACGTTGATTGTTAAGGAGTTCTCCTGGTAAGAACCGGGCGAACTGTCACTCACCATATGCATAGTGACGAGCATAAATTGCTTAATCGCAACTCGTTAAATAGGGGTACTCATTATTATATTGTTCCGGTGGCCATCATCAGTTCCACTTCACCAAATGGTGCTTTCCGAGAGCAAATGCACGAGTTACTATTAAAAATACCCAAATCGCTATAGATTTGCCTATAAAATTTGAGTGTTTCCCTTGATTTCCATGAGATTTCATTCATCTGATTCTGATTTGGTGGCAATGGGACCACCTCGGAAGTATACCCTTTCAAACAAAAAAAATAATTTTCAAAATCGGTCCGTAATTAAAGGAGTAATGGCGTAACAAACATACAAAAAAAAAACATACCGCCGAATTGAGAACCTCCTCCTTTTTGGAAGTCGGTTAAAAAACGAAATGCGTGCGCGCTTGCCAGGAGTTACCGATCAACTATTTATACTAAACTACAGTACGTACTGCCGACATACTCGTATCTTGCCAAGTCCGAACTTCACTCAGAAGGCTGCACAGTAACATTTTTTTAAGAACCAAATGGTGACATGAGGTGAGTGTGAGTGAGAGAACATGCGCGAAAGCTCGTAGTGCCTATGTTCAGATTCGCCAAGATATTTCGGCCCTGATGTACTATGTGCTATCAACTAAAGAAAACAACATGGTCGTAGCGTAGAGCGAGATGAAATAGCCCACAATCGTTGTATCATCATAATATCGTTTGGCAAAGAAAGAGACGACTGCTAGAACCAAAGAGTACCTTATACAGGGTGGATTTTTGAGATGGGGCAGTAAGGGCAGCTACCTAAACCGTTGTAGCTACAGGAAAACGGTCTTAGGAGACTGTCCTTAACTTTTTGATCTGCATTCACAGATTTTGAAAAAAATGTATAGTCAGCAGGAAAATGGGCAGTTTTCACAAAAACTTTTTTTTATGCCAATCGATCCTTTTCTTATAAGGATCAAAACCTCTATTGGGCCAACTCAGGTTTGAGTACTAGAAAAGTCAGAAATCGCAAAAAACTTTTCCCATACATTTCGTAGGAAAGGAGAAGTTCCAACTTAATTTTTTACCATCGATAAACTGGCCGCTACATAAAAGAATGATAGAAAAACAAATAAAAAAGCAATAATTTTTACTTTGGGTATTATTTTACTTTAAAATTAAAAACTTGAAACTTTATATTTGGACTCACCTAGAAATTATACTTTTGCTCTAACATATGAGGTGTTCAAAATGGTAGCCGTTTTGACGTATGAACAGGTTTACTCTCTTTACTACAAAGTGAGTAGCAGCTGATAACGTGCTAGGATTATTTCCATATAGAATCGTGGTAAGTGAATCTTTGAGATTATAGAATGTAGTTTATAAAATTATTGTCTCTGCTGATTTTCCCTCGTAATCTTCTGCAAAATGTAAGTCTGCGAATGTTGTCTCCAGAATGTAATGCTTGAACTATTCGTCCTTGCCGATAACATTTGTATCCGTACTTCTTCCATGCCTTCAAAACAAGGGAGTGCGAAACACCCACTTCGCCAGCGACATCTCTAGAAGAAATCTCTGGATACGCTTCCACGAGTGATAAAATTGCAATCACCATATTTTCATCTAATACACTTGAATGGCGTACTATTTTTTTCTTGAACGAGCCAACTTCTGCGAGATTCTTTACAAGATTTGTAATTACCTTTCTAGTTGGCACTCGACGCATCGGATAATTGAACCTGTACCACTCCAATGCAACTGACGGGTTTTTATTATTTAAAAAATAAGCATCTAACAAGTCTAAACGTTCTAAATTAAATGAGGTCATTTTTGTCACAGAATTTCAGAAATTACAAGCAACTAAGCAACAAACCATCTAGATTCTGTTTTCAAAGCAAATTAAATTAAGATGCGTATTCGTTCGAAACTAGGTTTTTTTTTTCGGCCAGTCTTCATTGTAGCGGTCCATCATAAAAAAAACTAAGTTGGAGTTTCATTTCCTACGAAATGTATGGGATAAGTTTTTTGCGATTTCTGACTTTTCTAGTACTCAAACCTCAGTTGATCCAATAGAGGTTTTTGATCCTTATAAGAAACAGGATAGATTGGCATAAAAAAAGGTTTTGTGAAAACTGCCCATTATCCTGCTGACTGTACATTTTTTTCAAAATGTGTGAATGTACATTAAAATTTCTCAAAAAGTTAAGGACACTCTCCTGAGACCGTTTTCCTGTAGCTACAACGGTTAAGGTAGCTGCCCTTAGTGCCCCATCTCGAAAATCCACCCTGTATATTGGCTAGAACTGTACAAATAGTATACATATATTATACAACAAGTACATAAAACAAGTCACCTATCCGCGACGTTAATCCGCCCGAGCCGTAGACAAGGAGCAAATAAGTATATTAAAGTTAAGTATAAAATGTGTTTTATGAATGAGTTATAAACTCTGCTTTTCACTTCGATTGCGAATAAATCAAACAGTGATATTGCAAGTTAACATCTTAAGTTTTAGTTTAAATTAAATTGGAACAATTTTTCTACTTTTTTTTACCTATCTACATAAACATTATGTAGGAGACTGATACTGTCTAATCGCAAGTGCAGACAATTTAGTAAATTGTCACCATTATCGAATATGTATTAAAACAAAATTTAAAGTATAATTAAAGGAATATTTTACTTAGATGATGATCAGCTTGAATAATGATCACTGTGCCCTCATATCTATTATTAAAAAAAATATTCTTACATTAAGGGGGATGCGCTAAGGTAGCCCGCGAAATTCAAATTTTCTTACATTTCTTGCAATTTGCAGGTCAGTAACAGGTTGTATGTTGATCTGAATATGATTCGCGGCCGTAACAAATATGGCTTTACAGAATTATAATCAATAGAATCAGCATTACATTTCTCTAAGTTCATAAAATCCTACTGAATGATTATTTCAGAAATAGTCTTTTGAACTGATGATGATACTTTTTTGATTCTAATGATTATAATTCTGTAAAGCCAAATTTGTTATGGCCGCGAATCATATTTAGATCAACATACAACCTGATACTGACCTGCAAATGGCAAAATACATAATTTCGCGAACTACCTTAGCGCTTCCCCCATAAAAACAAACATGTACTTACCTACCGTATTTAGTATTTTTATTTATGTCAGCTCGATTATTTTTCGCATGAATATTTTAACGGAAAGCATACACAGGTTCACAATAAATTTGAATCTGCACTTTCAATTCACCGATTAACACCATAAGATATCGAAATCGAACATTATCTTTTATCTTACTACTTAATAAATATTATACAGATACTCTATTGCTTCTACAGCTACTATACAGCTCTACTAACGCAAAAAGCTGTATAATATGCGCCGTTTCTTACTTACCTATAAGGACTGTATAAGAGCTTATACAGCCTGAATATACAGCTTCTACTATAAAAACGAACTTAAATACAGCTTATAGGTACGAGTATACAGCATGCAATGCTGCTTGGGAGGGTGCTAATATTTTGCAACGTAGGTACTTACACTGTCTTTGTCCTCAGACTACTCTGCGTACTTCGACAAAGTAGTAACTCTTAATATATATCTTAATATTCTTAATTTAATTTCATTGCTTAGTTTTTAATTCGTTTTACCTATTATGGTATAGTAATTTTATTCTAGGTGCATCGTCTTCACATATAGGTAATCATATAATTAATGTAATCAAACAAAATATTGTAAAACATTTTTAAAAGAGTACCGGTGGAGTTTCTTGCCCATTCTTCTCCATACGAAACTACCTTTTGGAAGGGGCAACTAGAATCAATTCTATTTTTTTTGTAAATTTTGACGTTCAAAAGTGCCTCTTATGTGCCTATTTGAAATAAATGGTTTGACTTTGACTTTGACAGACACACGAGTGATCCTATAAGGGTTCCATTTTTTTCCTTTTGAGCTATACCTACGCATCCCTAAAAACAAAGATTTAAAACGGCAACTATGATTTACACTCCGTCCAATTACTAGCTGGGATTAAAAAACAAATGTTACGTGCTACGCATGCGCGCTCGATGATACTGCATTGTTTCGCGGGGTAATTTTGAATTTTACTAAATTTATAATTAATTTTATTACTTGATAAACCTAAATTTTCAGTTTCGAGTCAGGGACCAGGGGCCCAAGTCTGCTATTTTTATAAGTTCAGTCATTCCAACATTTCCAACACGATCCCATTGTCATGCCATTGTCATTTTGCTAAAAGTTCGTAATCTGGTAAATTCATAATGGTCGATCATTTTCTTTGCAATTTCTTTCAATGTAGTGTCAGTTGCCGACCATTGGAAAGTCATAATGACGCCATTATAATAGTAGATTACCAAACTTGTCAAAATCAACAATTATGAAATCAATGATCGACCATTCTGACACTATTGTAATAACAGACTTGTGGCCCAGGATGGGACACCTTGCCCCACCGTGGTCCCTGATATGCATAGGTCAGTGCTCTGCATAACACGACCTCTCTTCTTCTCTTCTTCTTTGTATAATTATATGAGGGGTCACGTAATGCAAAGCAGTGACCGTACAAAGGTAAAAACAAAAACCCACTTCTACTCACTGACAATTTCATCAAGAGCAAAACAACAACTAAGTATGTACTAGGTAGGTAATTACCTACATCAATTAAGATCAACCAGACAACCTACACTATAGCCAGGCCTGGCACGGTTGTCAACGATCATTAACCGTGTTTCTCGTAACTTTCGATCGTCAGTCAGTATTATTGATGACTAGCTTAGAGATAGGCTACTATCATCGACAAATACACGATTTCATAAATAAGAAAGACTGATATTATTATTATTTACCTACTGATAAACGGTTGTCTTATTAGTATCTACCTAATAGAGGTCTTGAATTTGCCTGTATTAGTGGACAAATCTCGATTCTTCGGTGCTACTGAGAAATGAAATGAAATCGTTTATTCTGTAAATAGGTTATCGGAATTACTTTTACACGTCATATTAAAAAGTAAAAAATCTGAGAAGAAATGGCGAAACAAACTCAGGGGTTAAAGTCTCTTTTAAGTCCAGACATAATCTTGGTCAGATCATGTGAGGACCATGTAGATCTGTGTCTGAAATGGTATTTTGAGGAAAGAACCACACAAATTTGAGTGGACCTGTCCAATAAGTGCAAGCATTTGTCAGTAATCGTGCAGCTCGACTCAATACTTAAGGAGCTCAACGACTCGACGGAAAATACCAAAGAAAGTACATTTGGGTAGGCCGCATAAAGTGCTCAAAATGCCAGACCACCATTAAAACTGAGAAAAAGCAAAAAATTATAGGAAAATATTTAAATTAAAAAAAAAATACCTACATAGTGCTCACATTCACAATAAATTCAGGCCGTAAATATAATACTTTGCAAAGTAAAAGAATTTCTTAATGGAAAAATCAAAACCTTAAGTAATACTACCCGTCACGACATCAAACCTAAAACGCGAGTGCTTAGCATGGGGTCATGCAGGATCATGCTGATCCGTGCTGAACACTCGCGTTTGCTATTTCTAGACCAACGAGGTAGTCGCTGTTACTATCAGCCGCTAAAAGACTATATGGTTTTAGTGCTAGATTACATGAACGAATATCAGCATGACCATAATTATACCTACTTACCTTTGTACCTACTTACATATTGTGGTTAATTTAATTCAGTTGCTTATCTAGGTATTTTAATATTGTCATTGGGTACGTATGTGTACCTATCTATGGTTTAATAAACTACAAGAACTAATTAAAGTCCGAAAATGCTACAAGCCTCCTTATCTTATCAAAAATACATTATGCCTACAGTATTTTTTATCTCGAACTAACAAAATACCTGTAGTTCTGCGTAGGTATAGTAACTCCGACAATCAGGCCGTTGATGTCTTTCCAAGAGTAGTTTACTTTGGTTTAGGAAAGACATCAACGCATTTGATAAAAATCTTTCAGATTGTATTTACACGTAAAAATACTGCCCGACAGTTAAGCGGACGTAGGTAAACTTCGATTTAAATAATTAGGTGCAAATAACTAGATTTAAAACGCCAAAAAAACGTCGTAGGTCAATTGGTCAACCCACTCTGTACGCTGGATAAAATCAAAACTCGGTCACACGTTTTTTATTCTGAAAACTGTTAGTACCTAATATTATCTATGTGTGAGTGAAATATTAGCTTAGATCCATACCCCTATGAACTTTTATTATGTCATTTTGAAACTAAGTAAGTATAAATATAATGACTGTTGCTGAGCATGCTACGAATGTTAATAGTACCAGTTTGTAAGTCTTATTAGCATCTATAATGCCATTAATCGTATTTATTACCCCCATTTATGGTGGTAAAGGAAATATTTTCAATCAAGTCAAGGTCCACGATCATCCTGTGCGCCATAACTGATTCAATAATGCGTCTCAAGTCAGTCTCACGTCGGTCCACGTCTATAAATAATCTGATTCGTGATTGGACGCTAAACTAAACAAAATATTATTTCTGTATTCCGTTCAATACTGCTCTATCGCCTGAGCACGGGCGCGGCACGTAACGCAGTTGTTGTAAACTTGTAAAGATAACTTTGCAATAATGTTTACATTTTCTGCCAGTGTGTACACAGCTTTACTGGGATCATAATTCTAATCTCCAAGAGTTTGTCAAGAGATGCCGTTACTTTAGATCATAAAAACTCAAAATAATGGGGATATTTGGTCTTTTTTTTGTATTTAATTATATTTTGGGTTTTTTTTTTTTTTTTTTTCTTTCTTTTTGGCTTCGCACGGTTTGTGCATTTAGCCAGTGTCATGTAAAATTAGGTAACTAGTACAAAGCTGTAACTAATATTAATAATGTTTAATTATGAAATGAACTCCATTCAATGATGCATGATAAAGATGATAGATGATACCCCGCCCCGCTCCCCTTGAGTTTCAGTAAAGACGTGGCACTTTACTGAAACCTCGCACGGACTTCTTGAGAGAACTTAAAGTGATGTTGCACTGTTTTGTTTCATTTGTCTACACTAGTGCAGGTTCACGAACACTTAATGGTTAATAATCCACCACTATTACACATTAATATTCGGCTAAACACAAATTTTAGAAAATAAAACAAAACTGCTAACATGACGCTTCACTTTCCCGCCAAGAAGTCATTTTGGGTTTTATAAAGACAAAACCTAAGAAATAAATCTTATTCTGTAGTGAATATCTAAAAACCGTACTTATATAGGGTTAATTTTTTTTTTAATTCTAGATGTCGCTGGTATCGCATTAACTTTGACAGAACTTACATTACATCGCCCGTCTCATTCGCACTTTTAATAGCACTAGTCGAGATAAAATTTGTTTTGTTCATCATTTCGTATCGTTTATTTACTTGCATTGCAGTGTTTTGTGAACGAAAATACAAACTAAGTACTTAGGTTTTCAATCGTGATGACGTGAATAACAGTTAAGTGAATCGTGCAAACGCAATACAATGGATTGGTGTATATTATTCAATACAAGGTAATGGGCGATGTTCTCGTTGGTATAAGACAAAAGGCTCGTCCTTCACACATTAGTAGAGCATCGTTGTGCAAACAAGCTGTTATCTACACGCCGCGTAATGTTAGAGGTGATTATTGAAATGCTAATAATGTTACACTGCATGTAAGTACGGCGAGCCGAATTGCGCTCTTATAACTTCACCTGCGCAACGCAAAGACGTATAATTACTAACTCCTTTTGATGGTGGTGGGTCTCTATCGCTTGATGCTGTAACCAGTAATAGTACAGCTTACTAATCAGACATAAAATCATGGCTAACGTAAAGAGTAGATTAAATGCACCTAAAAGTGCATCTACGAAGAAGAAAAAGAAGGGACATAAAACAAAAAAATCATCAGCAGGTCCCAAGAAATCGCCCTTGAAGAGAAGTTATACAGATAGCAATATTGTCATGAAGCGTCCATGCACCCGCAATGTCATGACACCAGATCAAAAAATCAAATTCTTATTGAAAAATGGACACAAACTCAAGCAAAGATTTATTGCTAAACCACCTGTGAATGTCAAACCAATTCCTGAGGTAATGGTTGAGTCAAATCCTGGGCCAAGGGCTGAGCCACAAGGATGTTACAGCAAAACACAAGATAGCAATCTACCACTTATGACAAAAAATGGGCACCTTAAAAAAAAGAAACTGTGCAATATGAAACTAGTTGATAGTATTCTGAAGAATGAACTGATGATTGTTGAACGCAGGAATACTGTACACACTGATGATGCGCCTCCCACAAAGGCACCTCTGGCAGTGACGCCTTTAAGAGTTGGTGTGGACAATAACAATGACATTGAAATAACTGACCAAAATAACACATCTCAAGACTACTCCGATGATGATGTATGCAAATTATCTGATACTATCTCTACAAAATCTGATGACATAACTGATGATGAAAACTGCTCAGATTCCTCAAAGGAAAAATCTGGGAGGAAAACTTCAAAAAAGAAAAAAAATATATATAAGCCAAGACCAAGACATATCACACTGAAAAATGGTGTAGTATTAAAATTAGAGTACTTTGAGTGTGACCATTGCAACAGAACATTTAACAGGAAATGTTCCTTACGTAGACACATGTATGTGCATCTCGGTATAAAGCCATTTCAATGTCCTCGTTGTCCTCAACAGTTCAGGAGTCTCTACAATGTACAGGTTCATGTTCACCGTTACCACAAGACAAGTGAAGATGATCCGGAGCTTTTTATTTGCAATTTCTGTGAGAAACCATTTCTTGTAAAAGAAAACTTGAAGAAACATTTAGAAACTCACACCGATAGTGGGAGTTCATTCAAATGCATTTACTGTAACAAAGTGTTTGCTTACCACCTCTTGTTGATGCAGCATGAGAAGAAACACATGGTTAAAGGCCGCCATCAGTGCACACTGTGCAGTATGTCTTACCACCGCCGCTGTCACCTGTACTTGCATGTTAAAAGTCATTTAAAAATCAAAGAATTTATTTGTCAATATTGTGGTAAAGAGTTCTTAAGGCCGAATTCTCTGAAGCGGCACATTGAGGTAAGCCACTGTGAATATAGATTTGTGTGTCCAGTTTGCAAAAAGAAACTAAAGGGTCATCTGACTGAGCATATGCGCACGCATGAGAAGAAGCGTCCACATGTGTGTCCTGAGTGTGGACAACGGTTCACACAGTCCACTCAGCTGAATGTCCACCGCCGCGCACATACTGGGGACAGGCCGTACCCTTGCCGCATATGCAAACGATTTTTTTCGCATTCTAACGCTCTTATGTTGCACATCAGACGTCATACAGGAGAGAAACCTTTTCCATGTGCCATGTGTCCGATGTCCTTCTCTCAATTGCCACACATGAAAACGCACATGCGTAAAATTCATGGTAAGGAGAACCCATACAAATGCGCTAACTGTGATTCCTTTTACAAGCTCAAGGCTCAGCTTGATGTGCATGTGAAGATTTGCGCAGCAGGAGCTACGGTTGATCAGCCAGTGAAAGGTAAAAGGAAAAGGTCCAAGAAGGGAGAGGAAGAGATAGAAGTGGAGTCCGCTATGTCTCTGTCTCGCATGAGGTTCCTGTTGGCTCTTCTCCTCACGATGATCGCTACCAAAGAAAAACTGAAATACCTAGGTGCGTATACTTTTATTTCATAGGAGTTTGTTTACACTACACTCATAATGGCACTGTTTTTTTTTAAGTGTGGAGTCCATTGCTTAGTTTGTGTCCGCCAATAATGGGAGTCCATATCGGAAACGTGCACAGTTCATAGTCATTTTCAGACTGGTAATTTGTTGAAAAATCTAACGTTGACTTATAATAATAATATTGTCTGGTACATAAGACATCAACGCGTTTCGTTTCAGTTCGCATCAGCATAGGTCATCGAAATCGTAGTAACAAGGTCGTAATAACAAATGCGCCGCCATTGAAAATGCAAGTGCGATCGAACCGCAGAATCCTTCGAATTACATTACGAAGCACTATAGTATTTATTCACTGGGTTGCGAAATCGTGTGCTGAGTACAGAGTGTTGTGTGCTTATGTGGAGTGCAGACTTGTAGGCACGTTGTCAATTGCATAGCTTACTCATCATGGTTTTTATTCTAGCGAACATACTCGTCGTTGCATGACGACTGACGGGTTACCGACGAGGTATACATTATGAGTAATAATTTCGTGAGTGAGTTCATTTCCCATTGTGTTGTTAATTTTTGGTGTTGGTCGGTGACGGCGTGCAAATGTAGGTTATCGGGAAGCGGAATTTGATGTTTATTTGTACAAGAATTCGTTCTCGTTGGCTTTCGGTTTGGTAATGGTGGTGGCTGGTCTCGATTCTTATCTATTTCAAACTATGAAGCTTTGTAAATAAGCTCCTTAGGTACGTACATTCTACAAGTCTAACATATTTATCTCTAACAGGGTTCAACAAACGCCTCGTAGATGAGATCCTAGTCGAGTCGTTGGAGGCAATGGAGCAGACTCCTTGCAAAGACGAGACTCTCCCGCCGGCCAAGCGTCTAAGGAAAAATATCGAAATGTTCATAAGTGGAACAGTACCCAAAATCCAAATGGATAACTTCAAGAAAGAGAACAAGTCGACTGAGGACATTCTGGAATTGTTGACTACCGAGAAAGATAAGTAAAAGGATATTTAGTAAGTTTTTTCGGTAAGCGAGATAAGGGTAAATGCACATTGCTGCTGGGGCGGGTCACATACATCGCGTTAACAAATCGGCCGCCAGTTTACGACATAAAAAAATGTTATGATACACAATACCCAAAAGAGGGAGTGCACGTGTTCAGAGTTTCAGACGATGGATTCATCGTCACGTGCGCAACCTTTTTTGTGCCGAATAGACCCACTTTAATATTATGTAAGCAGGCTAAATAAGGCATAGGTTTGTTTATGGATTATTAAAGCCGCCATACGTAAAATTAATCTCGATTTCTGACTAGACTCGATTTTAGACTGATTGGTACAATAAAAATAAATTTATGTAAATTTGTGGATTCTACACACAATATGCAATGAATCCTATTCTAATCTTCGTAGCATAGGATTTTTGTAAAACAGGCTGCTTTCCCGATGCGGATATTAAAAGGGTTGGCTGTGTCGGCGACACGACCGCGGATATTGTACGTGACAATACAAATAGAGAAATCGAATATTTTAACTTTTTTTTTGTAGCACTTATAGTTCCCTCGGTAATTACCATAACGGAAACTCTTTGAACATGCTGGCCTGAGGTGGTCACGTCAAAAACCGCGTTCGCTATAAGATTAATCGTAAATAAAATCGGTACAGACAGTACAAGATAAGATAAGACTTATAGCTATAAAAGATAAAGGGCTAGAAAAGCTAGACTATTAAAGAAATCGTTACTGTTTGTTTAATCGTTGTGTTTAATTAATTATTACAATTATTGTTATGTTACCCGCCCCGCTATTGCATTAGCCTAATTAGGTGCATTTAGAGCTGTTACACCAGTATTTAGCACCCAATGTATGTTTTAATCATTAAATCATAACGTTCACTATTTATATATCACCCTTTATCATTATTTGAGGTGTTTCGCGTGATGAGGAAACTCTGATGTCGGCCCTAGACATAGCTTTAAATACCCTTAAACACGTACTAAACAATTTGCCATCCCGTCTTGCAGTTTTCAAACAAGTGTTCGATAATTGAAACTATGTCTGACGCCCGGCTTAATTTTAAGGTCGTCACTCATTTGTTTTTGGCGTCGTTTCAAGTTTGTTTCTTTCAGTAATTCGTAATGTATTGTATTGTGTAGGTAAGGTAGCAGTTTCGTCATCGCAGGTCGCGTGAAATCATTGTTAATTCATGGTCAGTGTGCTAGAACTGGCTGAACTGTATTCTAGTTTTGTAATTGATCTATCAACAATGCAAACCGGTATTATGATGTGATTCCCTTAACTTTACAGTTTATTTAAAAAAGATGAATATAAATTCAATTGCTATTTTGGAAATGTTTTCACTTTCCGCCAAAGAATGTGAACGCGGATTGTTGGGTGCAGAAACAATTGGAATGAATCATTGAATGGTTCGAAGTTATTTAATTTAATAAACGATAGCAAAATTGTTTCTAGTAATTAAAGAATCACAAGTATTCTCTTTTCAAACATCTTTGCGAATAAAAATCTTTAGGTGATCTCCACAAGCGCGTTATGCATTGTCAAACTTGTCATAAAATGTAGTTTTCTGTCATTAGTAAACGTATTGTGAGTAGGTATCTCTAGCTAAAGCGAAGTTAGGTAAGTAAATGTTGTATTGAAAATCGTAGAAGTAAGTCACATTTTTACAAACCTTGGAAGTTCTAGGTGCAAATTAATTATTACGAGGCGATCCAGTGATGTCGTGTGTCTCGTTACTATTAAAGGACTATTAATAATGCGATGACCACATCGATGAGTGGCGACCCTTATGTTCACATCACTTTATTTATAAATTAAAACCTATTTTAATAGCAGATAATTTGCTAATGTATCTACACATAGTGATAGTTCTAAGGTAAAATAAAGTTTGTCTCTAATGTAATAATTTAAATATTTTTAATAAGAAGGAATCTACCCATTGTTTATTTAGGTGTTTCAGAGACAATATGTCTCATGATGACAATCAATAATATTTCATAAATTAAGTACCTAACTGACAGCTTATTTAACATATTCCCTGTAAATTGAGAGGTCTGGCTCTTGTGATACAGGAACTCCTAGTACAAGAGTCCGAGTTTCACAGTTTTATGTGTGTAGTTGAAATACATAAATAAAATAAAAAAAAGTTTCATAAAACGTCCATTCGAAACAAAATTCTGAATAAATAAATAAATGACTGGTGACAATTTACATATTCCGTAATGGGCAGATTCCCGTCAACATACAACATTAGAAAAACAACATTTTCATGCAAAGTGACTTGCCATTAAATCAAAGTGATTATCCCAAAGATAATAAATGTACTGCATTTTAAAATGTTATTTATCTTAGTTAATAATACATAAAATATCATTATATATTTAGCATTCCTGATGAATGAGCGTGCCATTTAATTTCGATGGGTGAATTATATGATTATGTTAATTATAAAATTGATTAAGTACGTATAATTTTTTTTATATAAATTTTATTGTTTTTTACAACCCGCTTGACATCGTTTGAGAGTACTATGATCGGCTATATTTATTCGGATTAAGTCATATTATTCGTTATTTATTCGTTTATGTAACCTACATAATAAGTTTTTTGATTGAAATTTAATTACGTTGTAACCGGAATGTATATATTATTTGTAACGTTCGTTAGTGGGTCAAATATATTAACAGACACAAATTGAATCTCAAGTGAACAAAATAATAGCTGTGTTTTCGGGTGGTAAACTATGAACTTTTCATGAAGCCAAAGTGAAAGTTAAAATTTAATTCAAGGACCTTGAAATCAAATTATAAATAAATTTTTTTTTCACAAAAAAAAAAAAACTAGTTTCCCCTTCGAAAAGGTAGTTTCACATCATACGGAGAAGAATGGTCAAGAAACTCCATAGTGTTACTCTTTTAAAATATTTTGTGTACCTACAGTAATTACACAATAAAGATATGTGAAGATGATGTATCCGGAATAAAATGAGTAAAGGCGAACGGCAGATTTCGTACCGCATATTTTTGTTGTTGTTTTGTTATAGAATTTATACCACTTATTAAGGCAACTAAGACATTTATTTTCATGTAAGTGTACTATTTTTAGAAGTTCGGATTAATGAATAATATCAATAAAAATATTTTAATAATTAAACGTAATAAAATCGTAAACTAAACGCAGTTATGTTTTTTAAAGTCGTCATATGTAAAATAACACTAATAACGAAATGATAGATTAATTACTTAGAAATAGAAATAACATTAAATATAATTAAACACTAATATATTATACCTAAGAATGCGTGATTGTTACATAAAATCATAATAGTTAACAATAATATAATGATAGGAATGATTTTCGTCATCAATATTATTTTTGTTCATATGGCAATTATTTATTGACAGGTAAAGAAAATCTGTATTACTGTTACTGTCTTTCAGTTCAGTTCTGTGGTTCAGTTCTTTGCTGTTGTTTTGGATTATGGTTTGTGACTGCATCTGAGCAATTTAGCGAATTAACTTCATCATTATCAAACTGTTGCAGTACGCAGCTGGACATAGATATCTCCTAATACACCCCTCACTGAGTAGGTACTATTCTCATCTCAATCTACCTACTTAATAGTAAGTAGAACACTACAAAGATAGCGACAAGCAATCTAGAACATTTACTTTATCACCAAAACAATGTTTATGTACCTTTAAGTAACAATCTACATTGGTACACTAGTACATAACCTTAGAAAATAAAACTCGTAGTAACTTTTACGTCCCAACTTCTATAAATCTAAGAATTTAAAAAGGGCTTGTCTATCTTATTAACGACCAATTAAAACAAAAATATCCCAAAACACGAAATTTTATTAGCAGTACGAAGTTCCCATACAAGCCTGCCGTTCACCTTTAATAGGGACAAGTATTATAAACTAAACAACAACAAAAAAAAACTGTGGTCTATTTAGAATAACTGAGAAAAACTACGCTTTTATTCCATCACTTTGACGACGACTCGTTCTCTGTGATAATTGCTTACTAATCTTCTTGGCCCTGTTACAACCAGACCAAATAACGAACACTTATTTTCCAAACAACTAATACATTGATCAGCACCCTGCGTAAAATACTATCCAATCACAATCTGAATGATTTTGAAGGATATTGCTAATCTATTGCTTCATAAGTTAGAAAATGTTGTCTGCACAACAATGTACCTAATTAATGTGGTTTGACTGTCAAAATGGCAATGAACCCATTGCTACTAGCTTGAAGGTGTGTTACATAATTACCCCGCTGTGGTAAAAACTGGATTCAAACCGGACTTTCATACAAGAAAGATTATAGCTGACGTCGGAGATAGGTACTTGTCTAAAACTAGACTAACTTTGTTCTAATGACTTTCAGACAATAGTATTATCTCGTTATATTACAGTCGTTAATTACAAGAGTACGTAGCAACTAACAGCTAGCAAGGCCTGCACGTGAACAAAAGGAAATTGCTTCGCTCGGATCATTGAGTGCGCGCGTAAAATCTGTGACGCGTGTGACGTCACGGTTCGTTGCGCGTACACTCTGTGGGCCTATTATTGTGTTGGTAGCATGTAAGTTATACAAGGGCACGACCAATGAATGTATGGAAAATCGTCGTAGTTTTATGAAGATTTTGCTATAAAAAGGTACTAGCAACGGTTTTACTGAAACTATAAAATCGTTGCGAATGTATTTAAAGCCTAGTTCCTTTCATTGTTATAGCGTATTTTTGTAGCTACGTAATTTCAGCAGATTGGGCTCACTACTGCTCCTACGGCATTCTTATCTAAAAACAACATAATTATTTATTCTAACGATTGATAATTCATGAACCTACTTACGAACGTTACAAATAAATACATGTTTTATACCAAATTATTGTTTGTTAAATGTCGTTTTGTGTCAGTGCCATTTGTTGTTATTCTTTTTAGAACCGATGGGTATTGAAAGTGTATTTTATCTAATTTAGAATGTGTGTCATAAATATTTATTGGAACCAAATTGTATCTATTTTTTAGAATGCTTTTTAGGTATATGCTGCTAAAAGCTGATGTGGATTTTTTTTATTTATTACGATGATTGTTCAATCACGTTACACATTAATTATTTTAACTGGTAGCGTATTTTTTTTAAAGCTTATTCTGGGAAGATGTAATAGAAAAACCGGCCAAGTGCAACTCTGACTCGCGCACGAAGGGTTCCGTACCATTATCTATAAAAACGGCAAAAAAATCACGTTTGTTGTGTGGGAGCCCCCTTAAATATTTATTTTATTCTGTTTATTAGTATTTGTTGCCATAGCGGCAAC
Organism: Tiliacea citrago; assembly: GCA_963921375.1. Lineage (NCBI taxonomy): Eukaryota > Metazoa > Arthropoda > Insecta > Lepidoptera > Noctuidae > Tiliacea > Tiliacea citrago. The sequence continues at coordinate 19,069,369 of OY992797.1, read as the reverse complement.
AGAAATACATCGTCTGTGAAAATGTAAACTGTCTAACTATCACGGTTCATGAGATACAGCCTGGTGACAGACGGCGGAGCCTTAGTAATAGGGTTCCCGTTTTACCCTTTGGGTACGGAACCCTAAAAATTACTATCACACCTATATTATTTATCTCAGTCTGGGATTAATTAATCTGCAATAGGGTAGACAATGCAAAAGGTTTTCGCAATTCATACAAACCTAATTAGGTACAGACTAAATATTATTTATTTAGGTGTTCTTTATTATGTTAATGGATAAGATGAAAACGGTTGTGTTGTACCACTGAAATGCGCGTGTACACATCAAGCTATACATTTCCAGTATACGCTGACCTTTCATTGTACGGAAATCCTATATAATGCGAGATCAGCTTATACTGGAAATGTATAGCTTAATGTGTAGCCGTCTGTACCTATAGTCCGCGCGCAAGTGCTAGTCACCGCGTGGGGTATAGACTAAGGCCAAGCTAACTCAGTCTGCCAATCTTGTCAATCGCGCCCTCCCCCGTCTCACCGCTCACATACCTCAGGCGGTGACTAGCACTTGCACGCGGCCTATATTTAGAATTAAATGTATAAAAATATGTATTATCATCACTTACCTACTATTTACATGAATAGGTACGCGGTCATTCTTGTTGTCTAATGATTTTCATGACCACCAAGACAATACAATTTGTTATGTCCATAGATAACATAGCCTAAATAGAAATTTAATCTTCCGTACTTTATTTTAAAAGGCCACTAATGCTAGGTTGATCCTCGGGTCGCTTAAAGTGTCTTTGGGTTTTCCCATTAAAACATTCCCAGTAACAGCTTGGGAGTCTAGATTTGTCATTTATGCCCAGTTAATGGCAATAAGGCTTTTATCACATGAGGCTAATAACATAACTGAAGAAATGAGAGTGCACTCAGCACAATACACTTCTGTTTACTGTCTTTGAGGAAAACAGCACCCTAATTGCGTAACAGTTTGAATCATAATCTGATTGTTTTTGAAGTATGTTGCTAATCCATTGCTTCATAAGTTAGAAAAAATTGTCTACACAATAACGTAAATAACGCAATGAATGTTGTTGAACTGTCAAAATGAACCCATTACTACTGACAGTGTGTTAGAGATAAACTACGATAACATGGCGCGCCCCTCCAAATTACTGTTTCAATGTGTGTAGCCACATCCTTACGGAAGAGTTTGTATGTAGTTATAAGTACTCGTAATATCTCGCATATTACCAGATTTGTTAGTCAACTAATCATAAATAGCCGATCGCGCAAGACAACGCACGTTTCGTTTTCATAGAGTACGTCAGTGAAGCGCCATACTAATAATAATGAGCCATTGACGCTGGCAGAATAGGCGACACCCGCTCAATAGCCAAGAAAAAAAATAAAAATAACGAGCGATTAATGACGCCACTAGTCGAGCAACAAATCCGTGATTTGTTTCTGTTTGACTGTCGTCTCATTACGCACACATGCGTACAAATACTTTCAAACGTTTTGAATTTTGGAGTGGCGCATGGCGGGCCAGTTTGTCGTAGTTAATCTCTACTCAATTACCCCGCAGGCGTGATTTTGCTATGTTCCACCAAAATGATGAGACTTCAAGATAGACCCTCCTTCTGTTCTGTCTTTTTAGATGTATAATTAGTTGTTTTTCTATGTATGCTATGAGTACACTCGACCGAACGTCAGTGGTAACATTTTGACCTTAAGCTGGCCTAGCGTAGTACGAAGTTTCAATAAAATACGAGGCCAGGTTATACTGGTTTTGTTACCACTAGCGTTCGGCCTACTGTACCTATCTGAATAAACTATCTAAGTTTAAACTAAAAAGTATCTTAAGTATTTTAATAACAAAAAGTGTGGGTTTAGAGGGTTAGCCAAAGAAATGCCCACCTAGAATTTTATTATTTATAGTCAACAATCATACCTATTTTATCTATATTTATGTGTGCATCCAACTTAGGGCAGTATTCGATTGAAAGTGAATATTTACATGGAGTACCTAGTCGAACACTGGCCGAAAGTACCAAAGAATACTGATAGTGAAATCACTAACATTAAAATGTAACTGAATTTATGAGTTTTATTTTTTTACGAATTAGTTACCCTGCACAACCTATGAAGCGAAAATACATTGAGCTTTACTCACTTGACTGCACTTTAGAGCCCTATACTACATGGTATGGAATAAATGAATAATGTAGAATATTTATTTGTAAAGCATGTAAACGATAAGGATAACATAATATAACACCACAGAGTTACATAAATATTGCACACACATAAAAATATAAAAAAAACAAGTAGGTATTTCTATTTCACGAGATCAGGCTGTCGCTAAAGTATTCCTGCTACATCTTCACATTGAAAGGCCCTGACATGTTTTCGCGTGCCTCTTACTCTCATTGAAACTGCTCTTATAACTGAGATTTGTATTTTCACTTTCAGCCAGTACACTATTTGGGAATATATGCGTTTCCCCATTTCTCATTAAGCTTTGATGCGTTTTTTTTTTAACTGTTATCAGTTCCTATGGCTCCATCGCATGAAATGACTAACGGGGTGAATGAGGCCCTTAGGCCTTCAGCTGCTCGGTCGTATTTTAAGTGTTTCTCTCGGCTATGTTTATGGAATAAATGAATGACTACATCTTTGCAAATAAATGATTCGATTTGGTCTAGTAGTCGCATGGACTTTTGCTGAGCCTGGTGTTGGGTTTTGGTCGCCTTTTTGATCGGTGAATCTAAACAAGTTGTCGCGCCAGCAGAGGCATTTTTCCGAACAAAAAGTAACGATCGCTTTTAAATATGACGCGGGGTAAGGGTGGTTTTCCTAATACAAGTTTTATCAGTGAAACTTAACGAACGTCCGGTTGACTGTTTTAATAAAGGCCTCGAATCATTTTTATATTTATTAAGATAATTATTCGCTTTCATTCAGTGTAATGTATTCAAAATATGATTATTACAAATAGTATTTGTCCTATGGACCCATTACAATGCTATTGTACCTGAGAAACAAACTATATTGAAACGGAACGTATCTCGACAAATAGAAAACGTCAACGTCAGTAAAGTCACGTCAACAAACTGTCAAAGGAAAGTAGTTCAAAAGCAAAACAATACGCGTAGCAGTATGTGGTGTTAAGTAAAGAATAATTACTGTATGTATGGGCGTTTGTGCAGTGAAAATAATATTGATAAACCAATAAAAATGGGTACAACGGGCCAGTCTATCACGCTAGCCAACAGCATTATAGGTGTAGGAATATTGGCTATGCCTTTTTGCTTTCAACAAGTAAGTTTTTTTGGGTTTAAAATATAAATTATCGGCATAGCTTTCGGTAGCTATGTTCAGGCTACAGACCGCCCATTTTTTGTATTAAATGCTCGTAATTCCTTAAAATTAATACCACTAAAATTAAGCTTAAGACAACACATACTAAATTGTGTTGGAAGTATGCTTAGCCTTGATGGTTCAAGTCCTATTTAAAAAACATTTTATCATTATATCTCTATAGCTACACTCTGCCCTACTAAATGTACAATATCATGTAATTAAAATGCTTTTTTTTCAGTGTGGTATATTACTTGCTGCGCTAATTTTACTAGTTATGGGCCTGATCTCAAGATTATGCTGTCATTTCCTTTTAAAATCTGCTCTACTTGCTCGAAGAAGAAACTTTGAATTTCTAGGTAAAGTATTTCTCCTTCAAACAAAGCCTTTAACAGCCCAGTTGGACTTAGCCCACTTGCACCCTATATCACTTAATGCATGTAGTGCTTAACATATTTAAATCATCATTCTATTTTTGTCATCTTTAAGATTGACAGAAGCAGGCCATGTTTTAAATACTTAATTATGTTTAGCATTAAATGCATTTAGCGGTTTGTGATGCAGTTGAGTGGGCCTTAGCCCTTAAAAATATCATCTAAAATTCCAAATTCAAACCACAAATTTTTATTTTTTTTAGCTTTTCATGTATTTGGCCAAGCTGGAAAGTTTGCCGTGGAAGTTGGAATCATTGGATTCCTGATGGGCACTTGTATAGCATACTTTGTTGTGGTTGGAGACTTAGGACCTCAAATTGTTGCCAAAATGTTCAACATTAACCAGAGTGATATACTGAGGTAATTATTCATCATTACTCCATAAAATAATGCTAAGTATACTTAACTTTTTATCTGTATAAATACATAAATAATTTATTGAAACAAAGGAGATAGTAATGACAATGAGTGGCTCTTCTTGTTTTAACTATAAAGGAGATATTATATTTATAGAGGTTGAGAGGAAATGTAAGTGTGCTAAAGGAAAATGGTAGAAAATTGAATGCATGCTGGGTAGACCATTCTGTCTTTTTGTTACAAATAAATCTGCCTAGCCTTTTGACAATTATGTTGGGGTCGGCTTCCAGTCTAACCGGATGAAGCTGAATACCAGTATTCTACATGGATTTGTATTTATATTTTACATTCTTATCTTTTTTTACAATGATAAATTATAAAAAATATAGGTATGATAGGTATTGCTTTACAAATGGACACCATCTTGATCTTTGTAAAAACCGGCCAAGTGCGTGTTAGACCACAAACAATGTTAGTTGGGATGAATTTATCCCAAGAACAAACTTAACTTTGTAGTTGAAAAAATTTACACCCAAACATTGATATACGTCAAGGTCAATTCTCCAAGGGACCGTAGACTTACGTATTTGATAATATTTTTCAACATGATATCTCCACGCGTTCTTGAGAAAAAGGGTCTTGACAGACGTACTATGAAGTGATCCTCTATGGGTTCCGTTTTTCCCTTTTGACACGTAAGGAACCCTAAAAAACATATTATGGTAATAAATTTCTCTGCATAAGTATTATGTAGGTTGTATAGATCCAATATTTTATGTAACAGATTTTTTGTAATAGTTAGTTATTTCTCAATGTATTGGTTGTCAATATTATTAAAATGAAGAATTGTTTACAAACCATTAAGCCTTCTATCATGGTAAAGGTTAATTAACTGCGAAGGACAGAGTTTAATCAAGTGTAACTCTACACTTTTATATACCTATTGTATTAGGTTGGGGAAAAAGTCTTTTCGCATTATAGTATGTATGAACTTGTAATAAAATCTCTTTGGCTATACTATTTGTATCTGGCTGGTTTTGGTATCATTGAATGTTTAAATTTTAAAGAACATAATTCCAAATTCAAATTAGGAAAATGTGTGATTTTCATTTGTTTTTCGTACTGTCAAGATGAGTGAATCTAATGAAGAAATTCGATACATTTTAAAATTTTACTACAAAAAAAGGTAAAAATGCAACGCAAGCCGCGAAAAAAATTTGCGATGTTTCTGGACCTAGTGCAGTGTCTGTGAGAGAAGCTCAAATTTGGTTTAAGCGTTTTCAATCCGGAAATTTTGATGTCAAAGATGCACATCGCTCCGGTCGCTCTATTATGGATAAAATGACTGATGATGAAACAACTGATGAGATTAAAGCAAGAAGTTGAGAGAAAGCGGCCGGAATTAATCAACAGAAGGGGTGTGAATTTTCATCATGATAACGCTAGACCTCACACATCTTTAGCCACTCAGCAAAAATTAAAAGAGTTTGGCTGGGAGGTGTTAATGCATCCGCCGTATAGTCCTGACCTTGCACCTTCAGATTTCCACCTGTTTCGGTCTCTTCAGAATTCTTTAGGCAGTGTCAGGTTAACATCACGAGAGGACTGCCAAAACCACTTGTCGCGGTATTTTGATCAGAAGTCCCAAAATTTCTATAGCAATGGGATCATGTCCCTACCTACAAGATGGCAAAAAGTTATCGAACAAAATGGTACCTACATACTTTAGTTAAATGTAAATAAACTATATTAAAAAATGTTTTGAATTTTCTTAAAAAATGCGAAGAAACTTTTTCCTCAACCTATTATTTCGTAGTTAGATATAAGGGAGTCCTTTTGAATAGAATGTTTCATATTCAAAGACTAAAAATTGTTTAAATCTAAAAATAAGTCTATAATTCTAGCTTATATTTTTGTCTTGCGTAAAGAATCAATCTTCCAAAGCTTTTTACCGAAAGAAAATTTATCATCACGCGTACATAATATCGCACGACCTGTACATGGCAAGATCATCAACAGTGCGTTCTAAAAGACAAAGTTCGCGCGATCTTGCGATGATCGCGTAGTCGTTTTCTATAAGGCCTGAGAGATTATTGTATAGATCCACATAGAGAATAGAATAGAATACTCTTTATTATGTACACCATAAAAATTACATATATAAATGTTGAAATTTTACATAGGGTGACACAATGGGCGGTCTTATCGCTAAAAGCGATCTTTTACAGACAGCCTTTGGATGGATTAAAGGGAGAAGGAGAGACAATACTGCAGGTAGTCAGTGGTGTACCATTTACATATACAATAAATACATACATACATAAAGCATACACTTAGCTATACAAATATATTATATACACAAGAGCAAGGAACTGTATTATGTAATGATGATGTTTAAGGAGTGAGGATGTGTTTTTTTACCTGAATTAGATTAGAAGAAAATGTATAATTTCCATATTTTCTGTCTCAGAACATCAATAATGGTGATTGTGTCACTGGTCTGCGTTCTTCCGCTTGGATTACTACGGAATGTGGACAGTCTGAGTAACGTCAGTGCAGCAACCATAGCGTTCTACTTCTGTCTCGTTATGAAAGTGAGTTTTTTAAACTATACTAGTAGTTCTGCGAACAGTAGACCTAGCGAGCACAAACTTTTTTGCAACAGTTAATTTTTTTTTAGACACACCTGGAATTTCTCCTGTATCGTGGGTGCGTTTACAAAAATTTAAACTCACATTAACGAACGAACGACTACTTATAGGTCATAAAATATTTGTTCCGTGCGGGAATCGAACCCGCGACACGCAGCGCAGCAGTCAATCGCTTAACCACTGCGCCAACCGTGTCGTTAATTTTAAAACATGGTAAAGAAAAATTATGTGTAAAAATTTGTAGGCCAGCTAGAAAAAATAACTAATAGGTTTTAATTGGCAGAGGTAATGCTGCAGCCTAGTTTTGTGATGAGAAGGATGTCCCAGGTTGACCACCAATCTCTACCTAGTAGTTAAAGAGACGATTCCACTGGTAGAAATCTAAAAGTGAGCAATTTACTGGATTTTACTCAATACTCAATACTCAATACTTTATTGCATTCCACATGTAGTACTTAGGTGGTAAAACTTAAAATTAGATCACATGGACCCTGTCGGGCACAGCAAATAAGTGAGTTAGGAGAGAGGAAGCACTTGTAAATTATAATTATTATACAGTAGGTAGGTAATTTCTAAGATAAACTAATAGTAGGTATTTATAATATAGAATATAAATAGGTATCTATTGGGAGATCTTGTAATAATTAATAAATATAATATAAATATTTAATTTTGACTACTAAAATTATGACTTTATATGTATATCACTTAAATATTCATTTAATGAGTAGTAGCTTTTCTTTAACAAAAAATCTCTTAGTTTTTTTAGAAATGTGTGAGTTTTTTCTTCGTTTTTTATTGATCCGGGTAGTTTATTATATACTTTAATGGACATTACATAGGGACTTTTTGAGTGCATTTTTAGTCGAGAACTTGGTATGTTTAGCCTAGATTTTGAGGAGCTATTCTGCTCATCACGCCGAAGATACTCATCAGATCTTTACCAAATTTCTATGAGACCAACTTAAAGTTACTACCTTTCAAATTAAAAAATAACCATCGAAATTGGATCTCATAAGGCGGAGATATTCCAGTAGCCCCCTTTTTGGGGGAAATACCCCTCTAATCAAAAATCCCTGACGACAAAAAAAATCTATAAAGTCGTAAAACCTGTATGCCAAGTTTCGTCTAGATCGGTTTTTTACAAACAACCGATCGGATTGTATTTTAATTCGACCTGTAGAGGAGTAGCAACAAACTGACAGAGCAGAGACGCAAGCAGCAGAGAAGCTTCGCTCGCTCGGTCAATAAAGAATCAAGCAAGATCATCATTTATCAGTTAGACATGTTCAAGTATGGTTCAACCTTTTAAGTGCATCTCAAAATACGCACTCGGGACGTGCGAATCTCCGTTGACATGACATATAGACATTTGTCTCGATAAATAGCAATATCTATCTATTCATAGCAATATTATATTAAGTAGAATAAATATATTATTATTTACTCTCAAAATAGCACATAAATGTGTACCTGTACCTACCAATTTTTTTTCCTGTGCATTATATTTTTATGTCAATGTTTCCTGGAACCGTACTGATAAAGACCAGGAAAAACTATAAAGGGAAATCCATTCACGTGATTGCTGAACGATTTTCAATAACAAGACTTCCTATGCATTCAAATTTCAAAATCATAAAATAATTTTAGTAGCACCGGAAACGCGACTGTGCGCGACGGAATTAAGGTTTATAATTAAATAACGCCAAGTTTTAAGTGGTTAACATCTGGTTTCACTGTCTAATACTATTAACGTCTATGACGCATTCTCAATTCGACCGTGATTTGATCGATACTGATATGCCTTGAAACTCGAAATACCGTAATAATGACATAATTTACACACACAAAATCAATGCCGGTAGTTATTGTGTTTAGACGGTTGAGTAACGGTATCTACCTGTCAATCGATCCAAACATAACATCACGCCTTGTTTCCCCGAAGGGTTGGGCAGAGGTGTACCTATAGTACACCCACATTTAGCCAGTTATGTTTAAGTCCCATGAAATAGGGGGCGATCCTATTGCCATCAACCGGGCACAAATCAATCGATCATTTATCATTTCAAGCGTCAGAATATATACACAGATGTTTGTGACTTTGAAGTGTTAATAAAGAATTATTATTTTTATTTTTTGAATAGCCCGCGAAATTAAAATTTTCTTAATTTTCTTCATCTTAGGTTTTCCGCAATAAAGTACTAAATATGGTTCACAGCCGTATCAAACGTTTATTTATAGAATTATAATTATAAAAATCATCAATACAACCCTCTTAAGTTCATATTACCATATTGAATGACTATTAATTCATGAAATCATGACATGTGAGGCCAATTCTAACTTAAGGAGTTGTATTGCTGATTTTAATGATTATAATTCTGTAAAGTCATATTTGTTACGATTGCGAATCATATTTTAATTAACATACAACCTGACACTGACCTGCAAATTGCAAAAAACGTCGGAAAATTTGCATTTCGTGGGCTACTTTATCGCATCCCCCTTATCATGTTTTGAGGAAACCAGTAAGGTATGCAAAGTATAAACTGACAGCTTACGGTCAACTTGGCACTGATTTCTTGAGTATAGTTAGTTAAGAGATCGATTTCTGTTTAAAATGCTGCTCCTTATAACAAAAAGGTCGTATCTTCATCTTCTAAAATATGTAGGTATAAAGAAACTGTAAAATCTGACTTTTTAATTCTTCCCAGCTGAAGCTGGTGAACGTGGTGATGAAATCAGCCTTGACCTTCGTCATATTTATTTTCCACTATCTGCGCCCCGCGGTTTCACCCGCGTAAGTCTCGATCCCGTAGGAATATCGGGATAAAAAGTATCCTATATGTTAATCCAGGGTGTCAGCTACCTTCATACAAAATTTTATGTTAATTGGTCCAGCCGTTTGAGCGTGAAGAAGTAACAAACACACACACACACACACACAAACTTTCGCCTTAATAATATTAGTGTGATAATTTCTCTAATCCTAGATCATTTACCTTAATTTGTAATGAAGTTGTTAAACCGAAATAAAAAAGTTTAATACTAAAATTCCCATAAATTCTCAAATATTTATTAGAAGTCCCATTGGTTTTCCTATAATAAAAACCATATATAAATAATTTCCAGGTAATATTCGAGGCTGGTACTGTAATGATAACGAGTGACTGGAACCAGCGCGTCGAGATGTGGCGACCCGCAGGCTTGCTGCAATGCGTGCCTATATTCTCTATGGCACTGTTCTGTCAGACGTAAGTATACACTATATGTGACTATACAATTACATTCACAGGTAAGTATATGAATGAATAACATTCTTATAAGTAGTTAACACAACAGTAAAAGTATTACCTACAGCTGTTATACACAATATCGCCAGTGAGTCCCAAACTAGACAGTTAGTCTTTATCTTGGCGCTCAGAATGTGATTTTCTACAGTACCTACATACATACATAAACTCACGCCTTCTACCCATGGGGGTAGGCAGAAACTATAGAACGCCACCTCCTGCTACGCTCCTTACATACTCCTTTTGCTTCGTTTACGTTCATACATCTGGGGGCCGATCGCGCTAATTTTGAACGCTAATACCAAAACTAAACCACAACCAAAACGTTACGTTAGACACATTTCGTATCGCGCTAATCATTTCAACGGAAACGATTTAGCTTTACTTTGGAAGTTACGTTGGAGGAACGATCGATCGAACAATATTCTCACAAAAAAAAGCGCGATAACGTTTCTTACATCAGCTAAACTAAAACCAAAAACGTTCCGTTCGAACGGTAATTACGTTGAGAAATAGCGCGATCGGCCCCCAGGTCATGCACGCACGTCGGTTGCGAGTACTACGCGCCTGACCTTTCTGAAGAACATCACCAATAAGGTCTCTATAAGTCCTCCTAGGGCGTCCCCTCCTGGCGTTTCCAACCACATCTGCCTTGTAAATACATTTTGTTAGTCGCCTTTCATTCATCCTCTCAACGTGACCAAACCATTTAAGCATAGGTACTGTATTACTACTATTTTAACATCATTATAATCATTCCGGGATTTTAGAGGAGGTATTATCCACTCTATGTTACTTCCTTCCCCGAAGTTTAGGTAAATGAGGTCTACCTATTCCGATCTTTGTTTATGACACACAAAACTACAATTAAATGAAATCCTTTATTGCATATTACATGTGTTTTATACTTAATAGTTACAAAGTTCACATGGAACCCATGTGAACTCCCATGTCGGGCACAACTAATACAGTATGAATAGTAGCATGTTTTAAAATGATTACTACTTTTAACTTTTGCCCTGAACTGGGTTAGTCATCATCGCCCTCCTATCCTCATCCCAAGTTACTTGGGGTCGGCGCAGAACGCATTTTTCTTCCTTTTCCTCTGTCAGCTCTCAACCTATTCACTCCTTTTGCTTCCATACGTCTAATCTAAATAAGGAGTTATAAAAATATAATAAGTTTTTTTTTAAAACGTTGCCTGTACACTAATAATTTCTCCTGTATCGTGAGTGCGTTCACAAACATTTAAACTCACATACACAAACAGCCAGACCCGGAACAACTACTTATAGGTCATTCAAATATTTGTTCCGTGCGGGAATCGAACCCGCGACACGCAGCGCAGCAGTCAATCGCTTAACCACTGCGCCAACCGTGTCGTCAAGTATATCAATCTACTCCTGAATTTGTATTTTTATTTACTCAGTTATAAATCTTAATTAAAATATATTATTATATAATATTTACATAATAAAAAAAGGGGAAGAGCTCATTGGGCAACAAAAACTTGGTCCGCATCGCTGTCAAAATAAGTAAAATGAACGGAATAAAAAATGTTTGACTCAATGACTGCCACTTTCTATTACAGACAACTGTTCGAGATATTCGAGTCCCTACCAACACTATCACTCGAGAAGATGAACATCGTCACTAAGAACGCCATCAACATCTGTACCGCGGTGTACTTCACTCTCGGAGTGTTCGGGTACATTGCCTTTTCTTCGCATGAAATATCTGGTGAGATTCTTATATTTATTTTTCTTTTTTCGCAAATTTTGAAAACTGGCTGTATCCCTTAACATATAATAGTACATTAATACATACATACATACATTATTATTTCTTTGCGTTATGTTTACCGCAAATAAACGTATTTTCTTTCTTTCTTCTTCTTTTTATACATTTGGACGTATTGTATTGCCTATCTTCATCTGCCTAGCCTTTCCTACGTGTGGCGGCCGGTTCGGACCGGTCAATGCCGCGCGCCGCTTAGTTCGCACACGTTAATACGAGTAGGTACAGACGCCAGCAGGTCAAGCTATCCGAAACTGTCAAATTTTCCCAATCAACCTTGAACCTTATGCTGTACGGATAAAGTTGAAAATCTATTAAAGAAATTTGACAGATTGTAGTAGCTTGATGTGCTGGCGTCTGTACTTAATTCTCGCGCTTCCGAGTTCTCGCGTTACAAAAATGAAACCAAAAAATATTGTATAGCGTTTGGTTGTTTAAATAATGACAGTGATCAAAGCCTGATGTTTGACATACTACCGAAGGATATTGAAAGGTGAGATTTTTTATACACAATAGGTAGGCAATAAGCTTATTGCATTTATATCTAGGTACTTTTGGGCCTTTAGGTGACTCAGATCATTACACTAAAAATGTATCCTGTTTATTTGATTAGAAGTTCGTTTGATTTTGTCATATCGTATGAAATGATATTTATCAACTTGTGATGTTGTCGTAGGTATGGTGGTGGCGCAGCACGACGAACGTCTGTAGGTAGTCAGGCGTCAGTCATACGATATGACGAAATGATAAAGATTCCTAGTCGATTACCCAATAATAACATTTCTATTTCCATATCGTAATTTGAGTTCTTTTTAATAAAATCTTCGATTCTATAATCCCCGAAGGGGTATGCAGAGGTGTACCTATAGTACAAACACATAAACGGTATGTCTAAATTTTATTTCCATTAATTGCGAAAATAATGATAAATATTTGTAATGGTTGTAAGAATAATTTAATAAATATAATACGTCTCTATTCATTTATATAACTGTGTTCTTATTTCATTCAACACACCTATTATTCTTTTACCCATTTCAATAATACTTTTCGTCTTTCACTCGCTCCATACCACTAGAGCGGCTGTTTTGTGGTCGGCTTGTCATTGATTCGCTTCACTCCGTTCGTTGTAGCCGCTACAGTACAAACAATATAATTCGTAAGTCGCAACCGGGTCGCGGTGACGTCATGAACGGCCATAATTGAAACGGTTAAACTAAAAGAAGTGCTCTCGCGTAGTAACACGGTTTATTTTTACATGAATGCTTTGCGGGAAATGTGATGGAGTGGGGCTGTAGGCTATTATCGCTGGAGCGAGCTAGACTCTTTATGTGTACGCGGCTAGAGTTTTTGGGTTGGATCTAGTATCGTTTGGCAGGAGTTGGGGGGTAAAAGGGGTTAAAACTGGTAGGGGTGGGTCCCCGATTATAACGCTACCACTCTTATTAAAAGGTAATGCATATTTTTCGAGAAATTAATAAAAAATGTTTCTAACCTTAAATCAGATAAAAACCGAAAACGAAACGTTAAAATGGGCGATTGACAACCAAATCTGTCTCAGTATATTGTTCGTGGTGTAAAATGTCTTGAAACAGAACGTAAAATAAAACTGTACGTATGCCACGCATTTTACAATAATCAACAAAATGACAATTACAATAATCGTGCTAATAATAATGATTTAATTTATGAATATCTGTGGAGAAGAAATGTAGAAAGAAATAAAAGAGATCCTTTTATGGAACTAATTACAGTTGTAAATTATGGATTTTTAAATGAAATGTTTACGAATGTTTTGTTTTTATAACAACCTAAAAATCCTGTTCAGAAGAAAGTTAGTGTACCTCCACTGATATGTGTATGTGTATAAAAGGCAATGTTACTACTGTTACTAGGAGAACTTAGGATGCAAGAGCGAGCGAAGCGAGCTCGGGACTTGGGGCGACCCGACTCGAACAGGTTAGGTTCGAAGGGGATGGCGGTGTCTAGTGAGCGAGCGAAGCAAGCGAACTCAGACCCCGCCATCCCCTTCGTCGCTATTTTTTTTTTTTAACTACGCCTTATAAGCAACTTTAATGTGTTTTGAGGTTACAATAAATAGTTTTTCTTAAGAACGGTGCGTTACCTTTTCATGGGAGTAGTGCCAGAGGAAAGGGTGAACACCCCCCTTCCCTCCCTCCTCCTGCCAAACGATACAAATTTTTTATCTATTTAATCGACTCCAGAGTGTGAGCGTTCTGTACGTTAGTACTATTACTTATTCTGTGATTATACCTAAGTTAAATATTAATGTTTAATACACATAAAGCTTCCTGAATTAATTCTCTAAATAATGTCGAAAACCGCGTCAAAATCCGTGGCGAAGTTTAGAAGAACAACGCGGTCACACAGACTGACACGAAAGGCGACTTCAATTTATAATATGTATAGATTATTATGTCTTTGTGGTGCCGGACGTAAAGAATAGCACCATCCTATTTCTTCCCGCGGGTATTGTAGAAGGCGACTAAGGGACTTACTAGAGAATGGGCAACAGCTTTCTCTATGCATTTTTTACTGCGATCGCCAACCCTAACCCTGCCAAGCGTGGCAATTATGGCAAACCCCTCCTTTGGGGGACGCCTATGTCCAGCAGTGGATGTCTTTCGGCTGAAATGATAGATTATTATGATTAGTTACGAAGCGTCAGCTGCTGACCCATCCACTGTGTCGCTCCTAGCTCCCTGTCAAGTCAAATTATTTATTTCAAATAGGCACATAGAACCAAAAATTCGAAGACATTATGCGACATCTGGCCCGCACTGGGCCCGCGTGGTAGATTACAGCCCACTCTCGAAGAGAGGAGGCGTGTCCCAGCAGTGGGAACACGAATAGCCTGATAATGCTAGCTGAAAAGACAAATCAAACAATATCTTCTCCTTTCAGGTAACATCCTAATGAGCCTGAGTCCCACTATGGCGAGTGACGTCATCAAGCTGGGATTCGTCATGTCGCTCGCATTCAGTTTTCCGCTCATCATCTTCCCGTGCAGAGCCAGCTTGTACTCTTTCTTGTATAAAAAGGTAACAATACTAAGTCAATAATGAATAATCTTATTTCTTTGAAAATTGTCGTCAGAAACAAATGAGAATCTTATCTACGAAGTCAACTATAATGCTTTGCCCAAACTGAAGCGAATCCGCGAGGGATGTGGGACGAATTTCGCTCGCACCAACTGTGTCATTGGGGTTAAAAACTGAAAGCTCCACATAGGAGGCAGCACAGTTGTCCGTCTACAAACCGCCATTGTTTTGTTTGTTTTTTGTGTCTATCACAAATTAAACGAAAACTAGATGCATATGTATGCGTTTTGCGAGTCTACCACTATTAAAAGTCGAGCTAATGACGGGAAGCGTCTACTACTGGTAAACAAGCAGTGGAAAAGTAAATAAATTATGAATGTTTTATAATTTATTTATTTTCTGTTGAAGACTGGAGGCGTATGATAGAAATAACATGATCAGAGTTGAAAACCAACTCGAGGCTGATCTTCCTGACTGAAAAGCTTCAGAGATGTTAATTCTAGCACTGATCTAATATGATATTAATACAAAACACACACTCACACACCTTTATTATAATCTACACAGAGAGCATCTCATATACGAATTTCTCCCATAAAAGTCTTCAGGTTTCAAAAGGATAGCACGTAGACTCGACGAAATATCGGGTTTCTGTTATTTTTTTCGAGAGCCTTCTTCCACAGTTTTCGTCTTTTAACATTTTTGGCAAATACATGTCCCCGTATTTTAGCATTCAACAGCTGCGCAACGGGGCATATTAATTAGTTATGCGTAAAAGAAGTCTTGTTTACAAAAAATGTATGGATAGTGACAGCTAGCTGCCAAATTCTTAGACGTTGGATAGTAGCGACATCTGAAGTGAGCAAGTGGCAGTTTTTATCTTCATTACTTTGTATGGGGTGTTCAAACTGGCGCGGATAGTCACGACACTTCCTAATAATTAAAACAATCGACGTTCGCAGATCGCATCTCGCCTCCATGTGGCCAGATCTTTAGGATTGAATCTATAAAATATTACACGCCCGTATTCTAAGTGTTTTGACTACTTTTCTATCACAGTACAAATAATCAAGTAGTCAGAAGTCAAAAACTTCCTCGAATCGAGAACGTTTATAACAACTTTGTTTTGAGTGTGATTTAGGGCGGAGTCGAAGGAATCGACAAAAAGGGTAGGTATAGCTTTTTTGTGACTATAATGAAAAAATAAATATTTATTTTCAGGTTACAAAGACCCATAGATGAATACCTTAACCTATATACATAAATTAACAATTGCATTAGCAAATAAAAATTAAAGCTATGATAGTATCACTTGGATGCACTAAGTTTTTGTGCGTTCTGGTGGCACTTGACCGCGAAAGCGGCGGATTATCCATCACCTAAGGCAGGTAGCACGTTGGTATGCGCACCACAAACGCCTTAAAGTTTACGTTGCGATGCGACTATAAAAAGTGCCTGGCGAAATGTAACTAGAAAATACGCTACATAAAAATCTCTCGAGATTGAAAACGAAACTTCTCAAACTCAAAGCATTTATTTCAAATAAACCAATTACAGGCACTTTTGAATTGTCAAGGGTCGGTCAGTCATAAAGATGAAGCTAGTTACCCATTCCTAAGCTTAGTAGGTACCTATGGAGAAGAACGGGCAAGAAACTCCACGGACACTTTTAAATTGACATGGTTACACTTCTACAAAATTATCTCTGACAACTAAATTTTATTTCATCCACAGGTACACTCATCCCACCACGACCACATAATCAACCACTCAATCCCCGAAACCACGTTCCGTTGCATCACGGTGGCTATAGTGGCTGTGGCGCTGTTCATCAGCCTGTTGATACCCAACATAGAACTGGTGTTAGGCCTGGTAGGCTCTACGATAGGCGTGTTGATCTGCGTCGTGTTTCCTGCTGCGTGCTTCGTTAATGTGACGTTCAAGAATACTAATGAAAGGGTTTTGGCTAAGGTGAGTTTACTAAAATATACCTGTGTGAAAATATCGTTACAGAGATATCTTGTCTGTGTCCTTTTCAAGAACTTTCTTCTCTATCTACCAATATCAGACAGACCAACTTCCTCCTCGCGTGTCTTGAAAAAGGAAAATATTTTATTAGAATTCACATGCAAAGAAGGGCTGGTATGTAGTAGAGTGAACTGAATGGTTACCATAATATAGCTATAACTGGATTTATCACAAATACTACAAAAACAGTAATAAAAAACCGGCCAAGTGCGAGTAGGACTCGCGCACGAAGGGTTCCGTATCATTATCTATAAAAACGGCAAAAAAAATACGTTTGTTGTATGGGAGCCCCCCTTAAATATTTGTTTTATTTTAACTTAATATTTATATTTAAAGTGAATATAATTATAACTAAATATTTCAAGCGTCTACCTGTTGCCGTTATCAATATCGAGCAAAAACTTCAACGAAATTTTCAACTGTCTAACTATCAAGGTTCATGAGATACAGCCTGGTGACAGACGGACAGACAGACAGACGGCGGAGCCTTAGTAATAGGATTCCCGTTTTACCCTTTGGGTACGGAACCCTAAAATCGAGATCAGAGAGAGAATCGAGAATCTTAGTTGCATATGATGTGTAACATCTGACATCTCACCTTGGTAATGTAAAGGCATGTAGGAGCAAAATGTTAATATAATATAAAAATTATTTTTTCACCACAATATCCTTATAAAATAATAACAAAAAACAATATTGTCCTGTGATGGCTTAAAGAAAAATATTGTGGGAGACTGGTGCCTAAGCTAAACCGAAGCCAGTATTTCAGGCCACCAGGTCTCCGCCCCACGTACATAATTATGATTTCCCGTAAACTAAAACTAGACAATAGTTTCCATTTCCCATACACAATAAACAACTGAGCAGCGACATAAATGACCCCTCTACTTACAATCTATATCAGTGGTTCTCAAACTTTTTTGGAGACGGAACACCTTTCGAAAACGAAATATTTGACGGAGCCCTAAAGTAATCAAAAATGGTTTTATGTGTATTCTTCATTAATAATCATATTACTTGACATTAAAATTTACATATTTTTTTACGTTTGTTGAAATATTTAGATTGATATTATGTTACTCAGGTACCAGAGTAAAATAAAATATAGTAGGTAGACACTCCTTTAGTATTATTTTTTTATTCTGACCAGTATTTTTGCGGAACCCCCACAGAGGCTTTGCGGAACCCTAGGGTTCCGCGGAACACACTTTGAGTATGGCTGATCTATATAGTACTTAATAACAACATGAATACACTAATTCCATCCTATTATAATGTACTTACTTATTCCATGCTCTAGCTGTGACACACTTCCGTCCCCTTTCACGAAATCAATCCCACAGAAAGCGAGAGGGAACATTTTTCAAAAATCTTAAATTCACTGACAAACAACGCACAGCCTAAATAAACCTCTTTTACAATCCGTTTAACCGATTTTGACTTCTATTGCGTTGGTGGCATGACAAATGGCAGCTGTAATAAACAGTTGGTATTGTAACCACGTTTTGCTTTTAATGACATCCTTATGCCTACGGAATAGTAGTCAAAATCGGTTGAACGGACGGTAAAAAGGAGTAAATGTTTACCGATGGGAAATTCCATCGGACACACAGCTTGTTTTATTTCTAAATTGTAACTTGTTTCCAGGGTGTCCTAGTTCTCGGCCTAGTTATAATGGTGCTAGGAACGTACGCGAACCTGCAGGTGGCCGAGAGCAGTATCGAGCATTACGACGACAAATACACGCAGGAAAGGATTGACAAGATCGTTGAGGACTTCTTCGAGAATCGGGATAAGGATGGTATGTGTTGATGTCATTAATTTAGTTAGTTCGTTTTATGTGCAAGGATTTTGTCTGCAATAGAAGAATGGTTACTGGCTATATGAATGCCTGAATACAAAACGCGCTGTTGGATTTTAAAATTTCGGCGCAAAACTGGGCGTTGCAAATCCAACAGTGCGCTTTTATTTAGGCATTGATTTAGGTGTCGTTTAGTGTTAGAGAAAACGGGCATTGGTCAGTTTTAGCTCACTTTATGTATAATCTTAATCTGCTTTCCAAGCGTAATGGTATTTTTATACAATAAGCAAAGGTTTATCTAACAAACAAAACAGTAGACTCCCGTTTTACTACTATGAACGGGTAATCCGTTGCAACTTTCAAAGGAAACACAAACTCTTGATTTACATTATAAGTCTGTCTCTTTACAGATGTCTATTTGAAGCCGCCACCAAAGAATGACATACAAAAGGAACCTCCCGATTCTATAGTACAGAACAAGGAAAGAAAAGATTCAGAAGTACAACCGCCGAACCCCGTCCCACCAGAATCACAATCCAATGATAAAATAGCGCTCACAAAGAACATAATAAAAACAGAAGAAAAAGAGATATTACATGAACACGACGTAAAAGAACCTATCAACAAAGTTTCAGAAACACATCCGAGAAATCTTAAAAATAAGTTAGAAACTAAACTAGCCAATGGCGTCAGTAATGGCGAAGTTCAAAAACCTAAAGACAAACCACAGTCCAACGAAGACAAAATAGACATGATGAAGCAACAACAACTTATTGAAACTATTAAACAACATGGCGAAGAACAGAAAGAGTTAATTAAAGAACAAAAAGAAATTCTAGACGAAATATTGAAGACGAAAAAAGAACTGCAACAGAATAAGAACGAGGCTGTAGAAGCTAGTGAAGCAAAGAAAATAGCTGTGGAGAGTATAAAACAAATTGCAGATATGGCGATTAAAAGTATCGGCGGTGTGTCAGAAAAACCTGACTTAGTGAAAAATGATGTGAAGGCTGAAAAACGTTTGGAGAAGTTGACGAATGATGCTGTACATGAGATAGCTAAGAAAGCTGTGGAAACTATAGAGGCTATTCAAGATATTAAAGATAAACCTGAACAGCCAAATGTAGTGCAGCCCATTCAAAATAATTTGCCAAATGTTCAAGCAAATCCAGCACAAAATGTCCAACCAAATCCCGCACAAAATGTCCAACCAAATCCCGCACAAAATGTTCAACCAAATCCCGCACAAAATATCCAACCAAATCCCGCACAAAATGTCCAATCATATCCCGCAAAAAATGTCCAACCAAATCCCGCACAAAATGTACATGCTAATCAGAATGTACAGGCCCACATACCACTTAACCCTCAAGTTCTACAAGCTGCTAACCCTTCTGCGGCGAGAACAAAAGATGAAGCCCCAAATAATGTACCAGCGAATATAGTTCCACAAGCTAGCAACGTTGCTAATCAAAATAACGCCGCTGTAGTTCAAAATATTGCAAACACTAATGTGAATAATGGCGATGTTGCTCAAAATCTCGAACCTAATGTGAACCAACAACCAATACAAGAAGTAAAGCCAATCGTGAATGAAATACCGAAAGTCAACGCACAAATACCAAATAACGTACAAAACCCACCACAAATAGTAAATCAACCTTTAAATTCAGAAAGTGATGTAAAGCAACATTCTCATTCCCCAGACGAACCACAATCATATAAACAAGGCGAAGATACACAAGACAAACCAGAAACCAAAATTGTTCACAATGTGCCTCTACCTATAGTAAATGAACTAGGTAATAATCAAATGAAAATAGACAAAAAGCAAGCTGCTCAAAAACAGAGTGATGATATTCAAGTGAATGGGCCGCCTAAAGTTCAAAATAATGGTGCTAATATACAACCAAATGCCAATTCTGTTCCAGTAGCTAATGATATTCCACAAAATGTGAATCCAGTACCAATAAGACAGAAAAGGGAAGTAGTAGATTGTACAGAAAAGTTATCGTTAAAACCTGAAGATAGACAGATTTGCAGTAACATGAAAGATTCTGAAGGAATGCTTCCAAAGAATGTGGATTTGAACGAAGTAGCGTTACCTAAGCACTTGCCTATGGATGTAAATATCTTACATCACATAAGTAGACAACTGAAGAGTTTTGCCAAAGATGAGAGGTAAAATTAAGTTTTTGAAAGTTGGTTTTATATGTGTGCACTAAATATTAAAAATATGATGCATTTATTTTGTTGATACGTTCGTAAACAACAGTATTCTTGATAAGAACTCTTTTTAGTTCTTTAAGGGTTTCATATTAAGGATTTTTTGGATATCATTTAAAAAAAATGAGGTTTTTGCCATACTAGATACTTAAAATTAATTTATTGTTATAATTACGGAAATTGTAAGATGCTTTTAGGATTATTAACTATAAACGTATTTAAAAATGTCGTTTGAAGCAGTATAATTAATGTAAATGTATTCAAGTTTTTATAAATGATCGCGGAATATCACTGTTTCTATTACAAAACGTCTTAGTTCGATGTGATCTGTAAGGTTAATTTATTAAAGTAAGATCTCTGTTATTGCCGAATTTAATCGAAATTCTTCCTTAAATGAGTGTTTATAAATGCGATATCAAACCAACAGCACTATCGAATAGATAAACCCGGTTTATTAACCACAGAAGCCGGGCAATGTTAATAAAACAATGAGATTTCGAATTAACTCTTTGTAAAACGAATAAGTAAAAATGTAATAAAATTGTGAGTAAGAAACATTGACTGATTGTGTATTTAATAAAAATATTTTAAATACTATTCATTGTTTTCAATTACACCGTCCTTCGCTTTTATCCTGAAAACTTACAAGATTTTATTGGTGGACTACCTAACTTTACTAAACTAAAACTGTTGTAAGAGGTAATCTCCGGAAGTACTGAAGCGATTTAAAAATTTGGGATGGCATCAACACATGTCCGTGACTACCGCAGGACCACGGACGCCAATCGCCTCCATATTTGGCAAATAATTAGTGCTCGATTGGTGCTAATTAGTGCTCGAACAACAGAATTGGTGCTTTAGTAGTTTTCGAGAAAATCAACTTTGAAGGTGGTCCTGCGGTAGTCACGCTCCCTTCAGCAGGACCACCATGAGCGCAGAAAAATGGGGCATGCTACAGCTATTCTAAGTATACAAATAATTAGTGCCCCTAAATGTGATTCATTTCGTAACAAAAACCGAACTGAAACATTTGTATTTACCGAGAAATCAACAACGATAACTTTCGCGCGCTCGTTCAGCAGGACCACGACTTTGAATGTTGATTCCAAGTTTCAGGAGCTAGTCGCGTTCCTCAAACCTACATAGAAAATTAGTGCTCTGCGAGATAAAATTGATACCCAAAATTCAAAATTACTACTCCAGTAGTTTACGAGATATACCATACCATTGGTGGGGTGGCGGTAGTCACGGTGTTAAATTTTCATTTGAAGATTTCCCTATTAAAAACTGTGATTTTTTCCCAAATTTATACAAAAAATAGTGCTCCTAAAGAAGTAATAATGTACAAAAATTCAGATTCCTAAGTGTTGTATTTTAAGAGAAATTGGCTTTCATTACTTTTCCATACTAAATCTCCGCGTATAACCCGACCAAATTAAGTTGTCAATGGTATTGAGCTGTTTATGAGATGTACACTCGTGCACATACATTGATGGATGTCGGAATAGTAATAAAAACAGTTCAATATCTATAATTTTTATACAAACTGTGTACCTAGATACATATTAAGAATAAAAAATAACCTATCGGTACCCATGGCCTGTGATACCTTAATAAACGAATAAAAAAATAACTCTATGTAGGTACCACGACACGCTTCGCGAAAGCTTTAATTCGGTAATAATAACCTGCGCGCCATGCCACAAAAAAATGTTTTGTACCATAGACAAGATAAAAATGAGATTCAAAATCATCTGAATCTGTCAGTTAACTAGTTTTGTTTTTTGTTTGTTTTAACTGAGTAGAACTTAAAATGAGCCCTGTGATATGAAGATACATAATTACTTTGTGTGAATTATAACATAGATCCACTTGATCTAAGTTTGAACGTGTCTTGACTTACGTTTTTTGACAAAACCTATGTAAGTACACCTAGATACCGTGCATGTAATAACACAATCTATATTTATTAAATACTTAAAATAATTAGCACGTACTTACCAGTACGTATTTAAAATAGTAACTTACTTTTATTTTCAGATTAAACTTGGATTACAGTAAAATGATCTAATCTACTTAATAGTATGTACAAGTAGGTATATAATAAAATAATTAAAGGGGGGAAGTGCTCATTGAGCATCAAAAAATTCGTCCGCATCGCTGTCAATGGGATAAGTGCCCAAAAGGCTGGCAGCATTGCCACGTTGGATGGCAATACTGATTCTTTGGGCTAAAAATAGGCCAGCCCTCTGGTCACGTGAAGAGTCGACCAACCACTTGGCGATGTCCCGAAATACTTGATGAGCACTTGGACCCTAAGGCCCTATTGTTTCAACCCCAAACGGCTCAAACATATAGCTCCCAATAAGGTTGTTATATTTGTGCCATTTGAGGTTTTTTGCTCCTGCAGCAGCCGCCCCAGCACGACCCGCCGTGCCAGGAAGATGGGATGGCACGAGGGGGTCGACACAGGTTGCATCCCACACCAAAGGCCTACCCAATTTCCATGGCATTATGGACATTCCGTCTGGCCTCTTCCCACTGTCGCGCGCGAAGCCATTGGGTTCTAAAACAGCTGGCACTCCGGCGGTGACAAGAGCCCGACGGATGATGTCATTAATATTGGCGTGCCGTGCCATCCGACCAGCGCTCTCTCTCTCTCTACCACTGTATACATATTTTAGAGTTAGCTTGTATATTTTAATTAAGGACCAATTGTTATAAATTACTAAAATTACTAAATTATAAAGTCTTCTTAATTGAGACTTAACTTGAAGGAGTTTGTGTGAAGTCTGCCTAGTAAGTTTATAATATTCATATATCATTATATAGATAAATATCTACATTATAGGAGTATGCGTTATTAGCAACATATTATTAATGGTATTGATGATAGGTACTGCTTGCAGCAACGGTAAATTAGTGGCAAAGAAATAAATGAGAAATACCTATCGCTCTTTAATAATATTCATGTAACAACACAAAAGCTAGGTACTTACAACACAGAAAAATAATTATTCGAGTACCTACCTACCCACGTCATAAACAAAGGTATCACAGGCCATGGGTAACGACTGGGTTTTTTTTTGCTTAATATGTACCTAGGTAAACAGTTTGTATAAAAATTATAGATATTGAACTGTTTTTATTGCTATTCCGACATCCATCAATGTATGTGCACGAGTGTACATCTCATAAACAGCTCAATACCATTGACAACTTAATTTGGTCGGGTTATACGCGGAGATTTAGTATGGAAAAGTAATGAATGAAAATTTCTCTTAAAATACAACACTTGGGAATCTGAATTTTTGGTCACTATTACTTCTTTAGGAGCACTAACTTTTGTATAAATTTAGGAAGAAATCACAGAGTTTTTAATAGGGAAATCTTCAAATTAAAATTGAACACCGTGTAATTTTCTATGTAGGTTTGAGGAAAGCGACTAGCTCCTGAAACTTGGAATGAACATTCAAAGTCGTGGTCCTGCTGAACGAGCGCGCGAAAGTTATCGTCGTTGATTTCTCGGTAAATACAAATGTTTCAGTTCGGTTTTTGTTACGAAATGAATCACATTTAAGGGCACTAATTATTTGTATACTTAGAATAGCTGTAGCATGCCCCATTTTTCTGCGCTCATGGTGGTCCTGCTGAAGGGAGCGTGACTACCGCAGGATCACCTTCAAAGTCGATTTTCTCGAAAACTACTAAAGCACCAATTCTGTTGTTCGAGCACTAATTATTTGCCAAATATGGAAGCGATTGGCGTTCGTGGTCCTGCGGTAGTCACGCAAATCCTGCATCGCGCAAGCAGAGTTTACCGCGCAACTAGCATATTATATACCACATCCCGACATCAACCGTCGGGCAGTGGGGCACTTGCCTCAAGTTGCAGTTGTTACTCCGCTAGGAGTAATAGTGTTCTGTGACTTGCCCACCAGACACAACACCCGTCTCGTCGGAGGATCCTCCCTTTTCTATGGAGTATGAGTGAACTTTACACCCCGTTCCTCATACCTCTATCAATTCTGCTCTATTGCCGAGGGTCACAGGATAATGTTTTGTAGTATAGTTGACTTCCAGCGGCCGAAGTCGCGGGCAGAAGCTAGTCCAAAACAATAAGTACATGAAAAGGTGGGTCATTAAACTTCAGTCTCCATAATAAAAGTCAGATTCTATATTAGTGGTATTTGATTTATTATGTTATAAATGCAAAAACAAAACTGAAACCCTATAACTTTTTACGATAATTATAAAATAAATTAATTCTCAAATTATTTCTTCTTCATCTCCTTAATTTCATCTACAGCAGTTTTCCTTGACCTGGAAGTAATATGAAAATATTTGTTTATTTATTTGACAATCGGTTTGTAAAACCCTGATCAAGCTTTTGTTAGGTGAATCTGATGTCAAATCTTTTGATGGTGTTTATGATAGGTTGGCCAAAATCATATACAACATTATTTTTAGTATATGCAAAACCTGAATATAGTTTGTTCAGAATAAGGAACTGAATCGATTTCAATAATTTTTACACCATGTTATGTATTGTCCAAAAAATATTTAAGTGTGATGGAAAATGTTATCACCATTTAATTACTTACAATACAATCGCCGTACGGTTAGGTACCTACTGCCAAATTATTATCAATGAGCGCAAGACGACCCTGGAGGCGCGGGGGCGCCGCGCCGCACAGTGGGACGAAAATCGAGTTTCATAGACATAGACCACTTATATTTTTTTTTGTCGTTTCTTTGCTGGAAACCAATGCAGACTAGTTAAGGAAGCCCCAACAGTATCAATTTTGGCACGTGAGGTGATTCTGACGCGAAAATATTTTTTTTAAATAAAAAATGTATGGAGGAATACAGAAAAATCTATTTTTATCGAGACTCGTGAGAGTGCCCATTATATCCTCGGGTATGATTTTTGTCTTTATTTTTTACTATTTTTTTACTTATAGCACGCCCCTCGCACTCGACGGACTTTAGGTGAAAAAAAAATGAAAAGTATTTTTTATTATTATTTGATCTTATTCCGAGTATTCAGAGGTTAATCACGTGTCATTGGTAAGGTATTAAATAGGAATTCCATTATAAAATGGCGGATTAGCAGGTAAACTGTCATTAAGGAGGCAGTAACACGCTTTAGACAATAGGCCGATTGTCAAATACAGGTCAATATAGGTCGTTACATACCGTAAATACTCGGAATAAGATCAAATAATAATAAAAAATACGTTTCATTTTTTTTCACCTAAAGTCCGTCGAGTGCCAGGGGCGTGCTATATGTCAAAAAATTGTAAAAAATACGGACAAAAATCGTACCCGAGGATATAATGGGCACTCTCACGAGTCTTGATAAAAATGGATTTTTCTGTATTCGTCTATACATTTTTAATTTAAAAAATATATTTTCGCGTCAGAATCAGCTGACGTGCAAAAATATGATACTGTGGGGGCTTCCTTAACTGGTCTGCATTTGTTTCCAGTAAGGAAACGACAAAAAAAAATGTAACCCGGTAACATTACCACCCTGTTAACTTTGTGAATTTTCATGATACAGTTTTGAAATTTTGAACATAGATTCTCTACATAAAAATATTAGACACGTGTTTCGGGTTTCGCATAAACTAAAACTAATATTGTATAGATAAACACAAACATAAACACAACACCATTTTAAAAGAATATGCATTCAGGCTGCGATGATAAATAAATACGCCCGAAAATACATTTACAACATACCATCTAAGAACAGGGTCACAAAACAGCATCATAATTTGTGTAACAAATCACAATCTAAATAATTTTGAGTGATATTGCTAAGCTTCATATGTTCGAAAAATTTGTCTGCTCAACAGCGTAAATAACGCAATGAATGTTGTTGAACTGTAAAAATGAAATCCGTCGCTATACTTGTCAAAAAATAATAGGCCCGTTTTGACATTTAACTTGAATCGATTTATCGTGAGTATCGAGTACCGAGTCGTATACGACGTAACTAGTGAAGTAACCATACGACTTTAACGCAATTACCTCGCTGGTTACTGGAACATTTGCATTACACCTGTGTAATGCAAATAATAATATAATAATGTGTAGTGCCTGTGTTGCAACTATCAACGCCCAACAAAACATTAAGGCGTTGATAAGAGGCAAATGATAAAAGTAGGCTAGTCTTAAACAAAAAAATCCAAATCTATGTAGTTTCTGGCAGCGGAAAAAATATATGTTATTCTTGAACATATTTCTCAGAACTTGGTAGTTACCAAAATACGTTTAGAAAAACAAATCTCGATACAAATTAACGATAAACTAACCCTTTACTTTGAGTTTCAATCCAAAATATCTGTATTAAATATCAACGTACGGTTGGTATTTAATTAATAACAAGAACGTCTTATTTGTACGCAGAACTTGGTTGTTTTTTATTTTCGATTACTCAACTCATTTTTGAGTAAATAAATAATTGCGTCATATTTTGCAATAAATTACAAGCGTTGTGTCATCGCGCTTCTCTTTCTTTTGTATGCAGTCTGACAATGACAGCGGTTTACCTGTTATCAGCGTCTTAAGTACTAAGTTACCTTAATCAGATACTTCTGGAACCGATCATAAATGAAGTAATTTCCTTCATATTCTCACCTCTTCCCAGTTTCGGAGGTAGCTTGGCTAGTATTGGACACGGCGGAGGCGGTGCGTCGCGTGCGCCGGGCGGGCGGCGCGGGCGCCTCGCTCTCAGACGCCGGGGGGGACTCTATTGGACTCTCGCCGTCGCCTTTCTGTAATGAATGAACAATAGTCAACAATATCTAGCTTCTGCCCGCGACTTCGTTCGCATGGAAGTCTTATGACTAAAATAACAGCCACATTTTTATAAAACCTCCCTGTACACTACGTTTGTAGTTATGGTCTCGGCAGCCAAAATATACAGAGTTAGAACTGGTGACGCCGGAGCAAGTGACGTACAGTTGTCCGTGTGAAAGCAGCTCGTCATGAGGTTGACACCCGCATCCTTCAGTAGCAATTTCCCATTGTTTGCAAAGTTTTTCGTTTTTAGAGAGTTAATGAACGCCTGCATAAACTACCTAATGCCACAACAATGATACACTGACTGATGCATTATTACAAATTATTCCTGACAAACGGCTATCACTAAAATAATATAACAGTAGATTCAAAACACACGGCATTTCTCATTAGCAGTCACCTAACCATAGACATTTATTTTTATTATAACCATAGATAATAGAAGAGGCCTAAACTTGATGTTTTTCGGTGTACGTTCTACGAACTATCATAAACAAATAAAATAAAAAAGTATAAATCTAAAAAAATATCAATAGTTGGAAGAGGAACTTTACACACCTGTGGTTGTACCACAGGTGTGTAAAGCAGTAGTCGAACCGCCAACTATTTGCTTTGTTGAATGTTGACTAAAATAGTCGTTCTTATAAATGTCATGATTGTCTGCTTAGCCCCATAAAGGTATAGCATGATGGATAATCATTCAAAAGGTTCGATCCTGCAACTATCTGCAATGTTCTAACCATTTGACAATTTGCGGTAAACTATAGAGGAGCAAACTGCGTGATAATTTATAGCCTAACCAGACTTATACAGAATATCTATGCATAATGTGAACATAATAGTTTCGGTAGTGTTTGCGTGATGTGACACCATTATTTAAAAAAAAATATTCAATGTACAGATTTGACTTCGCTACGATTTTATTATATGAAGATATGAGGTATCTTTTGAGAGTGTCTTGCATACTAGTCACGTGAGCTGGGAATATGTCGAACCGTTTCTTCACAATTCAAAACTATGTTATACTCTATTTGAAATAAGATTAGACATTTTAATAAACCTTTTTTACAGTCCGTTCAACAGATTTTGACTTATATTACGTTGGTGGCATGACAAATGGCAGCTGTAATAAACCGTTGGTATTGTAACCACATTTTTGCTTTTAATGCCATCCTTATGCCTACGGAATAGAAGTCAAAATCGGTTGAAGGGACTGTAAAAAAGTTTATTTAAATTCTAATCTTCTCTTCTAATCCTTAAGCATAATCAACCTACAATGTTCCCACTGCTGGGACACAGGCCTCCTCTCTGTAAGAGGGAGTGGGCCATAATCCACCACGCGGGCCCAGTGCGGGTTGGTGGATTACAGATGTCCTCGAATTTTTTGCCGGTTTCCTCACGATGTTTTCCTCCACCATTTTGAGAGCAGTGGTGTTGAAATTAACCCTGTAAACTAAAGTTGCCACTGGGCAACTGCTGCTGGGCTGCTCTTGATCACTTGGTCTGGAGACTTTTTTAATAGTCTCGTGATAGATTCTATATTTTAGTAGACACAACACGCGATGCAATACATACCTTAACATCAGTAGAAGTGCGCCTGCCTTTAGGAGTGTGTAGCGCTTCACACGCTCGGTTGAAGGACTGGCGTCGACCGCGCGCCGGGCTTTCCGCGCCCATTGAGGAGCCATGGTCAGGACTGCTGACTGAGGTAGCAATGGTGATATGGTGTTAAAGAGATAAAAAAATTAAGTCACAATATAGTAAATAGATACTACATTTTTACAAATGGTGCAATTTATTTATAAAATAAACTAAACACAAAACTATGTATTTTTGAGCGAACAAACGTCGCTCAAAAAGACATAGTTTTGTGTTTAGTTTATTTTAAGCTAATGAAGTAAGTCATGATCTGCCTAGCCTTTTCCCAACTAAGTTGGTCACATCCAGTCTAACCGAATGCAGCTGAATACCAGTATTTTACATGGAGCGACTGCCTATCCTGTTACACAGTAACTGGGTTGTGGAGGTCACTCCACAACCCAGTTACTGTGTAACAGGATACCCCTTGGTATGACTGGTTATCAGACTTTGGGGCAACTGACGACCCGTAAAAACTGTCAAAGATCTACAAATGACAGCCGAGACCAACGGCTCAACGTTCTTTCCGAAGCACGGAGGGGTCTTTGTATGTAAAGATGGTCACCCATCCACGGTCCAACCGCGGCAAGCGTAGCTTAGCCTGATCGGTCGACCCATGCGGCTGTTGTTACTTAGCCACAAGCCTCTGTTAATTGAGTAAGTAATGTAAATCTGGCTATTTATTTTTCTCGCTCAGAACAGCACCATATAGTTTTTATTTGGTATATCTAAAGCTGATATTAGACGCTACACTTTTTATTCATTTATAATATGTCTTCCCTATTTCTTCCCGTGGGTGTTGTAAAAGGCGACGAAGGGACTTACTAGAGAATGAGCAGCAGCTTTCTCTATGCATTTTAATACCACACTGCGATCGCCAAACCGCCTGCCAAGCGTGGCGATTATGGCAAACCCCCCTTTGGGGCAGGCCTATGTCCAGCAGTGGGCGTTTTTCGGCTGAAATGATGATGTCTTCCCTTCGGCATTATTACTCGAAGTGAAACGTCGCAACACGTAATGATCAAAAGCGAAAGATTAAGAGGAAATGCGAGCGCAGAGACTTTTGAAAATTAGGTATTTGAAGAAACTATCGCCGTCGCTCTGCGAACGCTCGGTGGCCGGCCGCCCTATACATGTGTGTGTAAGTTGACAGTGTGTGCGTGTCTCAGACGCGCGCTCCCGCACGTGTCGTGTAACGGTGAAATCACCCCAGCCCCCAGTCGTTCCTGGTATTTTCTGGTGTTCGCATCGTTCGAAGTGTTTGATCTCTTATGATTTTGACTTGTTCTCCCCGCTATTCTTTTGACTGGGCTTATGTTTACTGGACTTCCTGATTCTGTTAAACTGTATTTATTGGATTTCGGTGAGTACTTATCAAAATTGATTTAGTTATTAATCTAAAAGCAATGTAGGTATAACCTGTGGTGAAATGGAATACCTAACATCATTTTATGTGTTTAGGAAATTGGTCAGTACCAATTTTTTCTTTAAATCAAACCAAATCTAAGTCACCTA
This sequence comes from Tiliacea citrago, assembly GCA_963921375.1. Taxonomy (NCBI): domain Eukaryota; kingdom Metazoa; phylum Arthropoda; class Insecta; order Lepidoptera; family Noctuidae; genus Tiliacea; species Tiliacea citrago. Next base: position 19,038,386 of record OY992797.1, on the reverse strand, counting down.
CTTCCTATACTCTTTCTCACATAGATAGGTCTAGGTACAGACGCCATCTCATCAACCTACTCCCAATCTGTCAAATTTTCCCAATCAACATTGAACCTTATTCTTTAGAGATAAAGTTGAAAATCTTTTGAAGAAATTTGACTGATTGTAGTAACTTGATGTGCTGGCGTCTGTACTATACAAAGGCCGCGTGCGTAATTTGCGTGTGCTACACAAATCGACAAGGTTTGGAATGCTTCAGTTCTTTTTACTTGAGGTGTTGTCTATACTTTTTTTTAATTTTGAAGTCCGAGAAAAAGCGAAACCCTTATAAGATCACTCGTGTGTCTGTCTGTCCATCTGTCACAGCCAGTTTGCCAACTGCATTAGTATTTGTATCTCCTAAAACTGTATTTTTTTTTCCAGATAGATCAAATCTCCCATTACAATGGGTAAAGGAGGCAGAAAAGGAAAAAAAAGCCGTTTGTTTGCGAGTACTAAACGAAAAAAACATCATTTTAGTGTCAAACGACAAGTTCATTATTTGGCACCTCAGTCGAACCTAGCAACATCGACTTCCAAGACTGTATCAAATGATTCATTTATAGAAGATCACGCAAGCTCATCAGTCTCGTCATCAACATTAGAATCACCAACGCTCGACGAATTGCATATAGAGCCAGAAAATGTTGTTGAAACTAATAAAGACGAAGGATTAGAAGGACGTAGAATCGTTGATATCAAATATTTATTTTCAGAGATCTCAAAAATAAAGCATGAACACACTAATTGTACATTTGCTGACTTAAAATTTGTGCGTGAACGACGAAGTGGTTTTCATAGCGAGTTTGTTTTTGAGTGCAAAATGTGCAAGAAAAAGGAAACTGTACACTCTGAAGACCCACAAATTAAAATGAGCATAAATACCGCTGTCGTCGAAGGAATAGTATGCACCGGAAACGGATATGCTCAATTAAATGAAATTTGTGGTGTTATGAATATGCCAAATATGGATCGTTCGACTTACACAAATATAGAACAAGTTTTAGCACCAACAATTGAAGAATGCGCCTTAGAGGAAATGATCACAGCTGGCCAAGAAGAAAGAAGACTAGCTATTTTAAATGGGGACGTTGATGAAAATGGTTATCCCTTAATTACAGTGGTTGCAGATGGTTCCTGGGCAAAGAGATCATACAAAAGTGGATTTAGTTCTTCATCCGGTGCAGGTTGCATAGTTGGACTGCGCACTAAAAAAGTTTTATTTCTGGGGGTTAGAAACTCATACTGTTGCACATGTGCTAGAAGTGCAAAATTAAATATGGATGTGCCTGAACACAGGTGCTTTAAAAACTGGCGTGACAGTGCTAATGCTATGGAAGCCGATATTATAGCAGAAGGGTTTGCGAGGAGCATGGAAATGGATGGAGTCAAATATAAAAAACTAATAGGTGATGGTGACTCTAGTATAATGAAGAAATTAACGCTAAAAAAGCCATATGGGCTTGATTTCATCATACAAAAAATCGAGTGCAAAAATCACTTGCTCCGCAATTTTTGCAACAAAGTAAAAGCCTTGGGAAAGAAAACAAACAACAACAAAGGCTTTGTACCAGTTGAATTAAGAAAAAAGGTTGAAGCAAACGTTTTACGCTTGAGAAAGGCGTAAAGCAGTAAATTATAGAAAGGAACAAGAAAATATTACGCAAACTGACAAAGTTAAAAATTTTAAAAACGATATAAAAAATGCCGCAAACCACGTCTTTGGTGATCATCCAAATTGTGCATCATACTTTTGCAAGCCAGAAAACAAAACTAATGATCAAAGCTCTGTGATTGCTCTTCAAGGTTGTGGATTGTGGACTGATATCCAACAATATTTATTATTTTTAACAGTAAATGCAGAGAGCCTTATTTTGGACGTAACTAATAATACTGTGGAGCAGTTTAACAACGTAATTGCCAAATTTATTGGCGGAAAAAGGGTTAACTTTACAGGAAGGGGGTCATATCAGACAAGATGTTATGGAGCAGTAACATCATGGAATAGCGAAGCGGCGATTCATTCACGCATCCAAAAAAAAATACAGGGCCACAGTCCTGGCAAATATACAAAAAAAATTATAGAACGAAAACAGCGTTCGCAAAAAATAACAGAGATATGCCGAAAAAGAAAACTTACGTATCCCAAAGACGTGACGAGCAAAAGAAAAAAACTACAGGACCTGATGAAAATTACGGTCACTTAGAATTGGAAGAAGATATGCCTTTGGCATTGTATGAATTAAAAGAAAAACAATTTCTTGAAGGATTGCTCTCAACGAAGGATCTTGAAAAGAAAACAGTGGGCCAAAGCGATAATAGCTTATGGGCGATTGAAAGACGTAAGAGGCTCACGGCATCGAACTTTGGGCGAATATGTAAGATGCGACCAAAAACATCAGTTCGCAAAATATTAGAAACGTTATTATGTAACGAATTTAAAGGAACAGCTGCTACTAATTATGGCAAGGAAAAGGAATCTGAGGCAATCGATCAATTTATCAAGGAAACGGGGTTACAGATAATGGAGTGTGGACTGTTTGTCGATGAAAATAAACCCTTTCTAGGGGCAAGCCCGGATGGTCACATAGGTGAAGACTCAAGAGAGGAGAGGTAAAATTTCCTTATAAAATTGCAAGTTTATCACCTGAAGAAGGAATTGAACAAAAAAAAATTGACTTCTGCACGTTTAAAGACAAAACGTTACAATTAAAATAGAATCATAATTACTTTTACCAAGTACAAGGCCAACTACATATAACTCGTCGAGAGTTCTGTTATTTCATTGTAAGGAGTCCCAAAGGCTTGCTTTTTCAAAAAATTAAGAGGGATGATGCATTCTGGGAATAAATTGAACCTTTATTAGAAAAGTTCTACCACCAATGCCTTTTGCCAGAAATCATTGATGGTCGTATACCAAGAAATAGACCAGTGAGAGAAAGAACGTCGTCATAAGTTTAATTTCGTTGATGTGTGGACTGAATACCTATCCTGTATATAATTTACTGTTTTGTATACAATAAACATTTGTAGACATGAAATTTATTTTATTTTCTATTAATTACCTACTAAAAAAAAAACCGACTGCAAAGACTTTTCAGTTATAAATGTGTTTTTGCAGTCGGGTTTTTTGTTTTTTATTAAATATTTTTCTTTATTTCTAGCTTTTTAGTTTTCTTAATTTAAATATACATATATTTGGAATTGACTCATTACTAGCGTCTATTTGATACCGATATAGTTACAATTTATTTTTAAAGAAACCTTCCCTTCCTTTTTTGTATTTGCGGATGCAATAAATAAATATTACCTATGTGCCTATGTCACTCCCACAATTAAGACGAATCTAATGACACCTCATATGTTAAAATCCATTAAGCCGTTTAGGCTGCAGAGCGTGCCAAATAAATAGACCATACTCTCTAAAAACATTACCCTCCTTCTGGGGCAGTTGGGTAAAAAGAATTTGTATTTGCCACCAAAGGAGCACATGCAAAAAAGGTAAAAGTGTTTATCGATAACTGTTTACAACACTAGTTTATCGATATTATTTTCAACTACTACGCATCACTTTTCCGTCTGTGTACGTGTATAGCAGACCGTCCCGCGTCCCCCGCCCTCAAATTCGTGCGATAAGGACAGCTGCAGAGCCGACTGAATAGCCTAGGTAAAAAGTCATAATTCGAGATTCGGCTCTCGCCTATTTCCTCCTCCAATATTGGACCAATTTAAAAGATATTTCATAAACGGAATAAGAAGGGTATATACTGTGTCCCTATGTTTTTCTTTTTTCATTATTAGTTGTCAAATTTGTACAACACCCCTCTGTTGTCAGCGGTCTACACATGCAATTTTGAGCATTTTCCAAGGGTTCTAGTGCTTACAAATATAATGTATCATCAAAAAGGAAAACATGGGGACATACAAGTAGTCGATATTTATTTTACTGTAAAAAATCATTGCTTTAACGTCATAAACCAGAAAGAAAACAGGCGAGAGCGTTTGTATGGAGAAAAGACCGCCCGCATTTCCTCTTAACTCATTCGGATTTGATTTTATGAACGTTTATTTCTGTTACATCTCTCCTCTCGCTTTCTGTAGGAGAGATTTCGTGAAAAGGGACGGAAGTGTGTAACAGGAAGTGACAGCTTGAGCATGGAAAAGTAAGTACTTTTTAATTGCATGGGATTAGTAACTACTTTATAATAGCATGGAATTAGTGTAATTAGTAAGTACTATAAAGATTGTAAGTACGAGGGCTGCACTAAAAGTATCGGGAATGGAATATTTCCACGGTTCCTGTCATATTAAAATCTTTTTAATTAAAAACTCCTTGGTTTTAAAAATCGAATACCATTTATTTATTTAAAAAAAGATTCTCGGTCTTGTCACAAAATTTTGTCAAACTTATTTAGTCGTTGAGAAAATGGAATTGACTCGAGAAAATTCAAGAGCGATGATTTATTATGACTTTCGAACTGGTTTAACACAAAAACAGTGTGTTGACCGGATGATTTCTGCATTTGGTGATGAAGCCCCATCCAAAACCACAATTTATCGCTGGTTTGCTGAATTTCAACGTGGACGTGTCAAGCTCAGTGATGATCCCCGTCAAGGTCGTCCAAAAACTGCAGTCACCCAAGAAAACGTTGATGCTGTGCGTAAGCTGATTGAGGAAGATCGACATGTGACATACCGCGAAATTCAGGCAACTTTAGACATTGGCATGAGTCAAATACAAATAATCTTACATGAACAATTAGGTGTAAAAAAGTTGTTTTCCCGATGGATACCGCATTCGCTCTGTGAAGAGCAAAAAGCGGCTCGCGTTACTTGGTGCGTCAGAACTCTCGAAAGATTCCACGCAGGATCCTCAAATGCTGTATACAACATTGTATCAGGTGACGAATCCTGGATATACGCGTACGAACCCGAAACAAAAAACCAGTCACGAGTTTGGGTGTTCGAAAATGAGTTAAAGCCAACAAAAATTGTTCGTTCACGGAGTGTTGCAAAAAAAATGGTGGCCACGTTTGTCTCCAAAACCGGCCATGTTACGACTATTCCTCTTGAGGGACAAAGAACGGTTAATGCAGAATGGTATGCTAGCATTTGTTTGCCACAGGTCGTTTCTGAACTCCGTAAAGAGAACTGCAACCGCCGCATTATCCTCCATCACGACAATGCGAGTTCTCACACCGCGCACAGAACAAAAGAGTTTTTAGAGCAAGAAAACATAGAATTATTAGACCATCCGCCGTACAGCCCCGACCTAAGCCCTAATGATTTCTATACTTGCCCTAAAATAAAGAATGAATTGCGTGGACAGAGATTTTCATCACCTGAAGAAGCTGTGGACGCCTACAAAACGGCCATTTTGGAGACCCCAACTTCCGAATGGAATGGTTGCTTCAATGATTGGTTCCATCGTATGGAAAAATATGTCAAATTTCGCGGAGAATACTTCGAAAAGCAATAAATACATTTTTAAATAGTAATGTTGTGTCACTTCCTTGATTCCCGAAATTTTCAGTGCCGCCCTCGTAGGTGTCTAATTTCAGCCAGTGGACGACCACTAGTAATTAATAATTATTCGATTAAATATTTCAGTATTTAGCTTTTTAAATTTTGAGGTTAATTTCTGTCGCTGCTCAGTTGCTTATATTACCAAGGTGAGATGTCAGATGTTACACATCATATGCGACTATTGTAAGGCTCGCACGTTTATTTTAAACACTCGCTCACTTTCTGGTGTTAACATTACTTACCAACATCAACTGATACTCTTCTATTAATTTTTGCCGCCCGCGGCATTGCTTTAGTTTCGGATGCAGCTCTGCCAAGACGAGCTGCAATTTATAAATTTTTTATTACAGTGCAGACTACTCGATAGGATTAATGCTCCTACCGGCTTTCCTTCGGAACAACGACTCTACTTGAGTTTACTATTACTACATGAGTACACACAGTCACATTACAGGTATTTAATACATCATAAGATAAAAAAAAAAACATTACAAAAACGCGTATCTAAGTCTATCCTAAATCGCGAACGCATTTTACATATTTTGTCTCAACTAAGAATTCCGACGACACTAGCGCCAATAAGCAGCACGTGGTGTGTCAGAATACAATATTAATCGTAGTTCAAATAAATTCACGTGTATTTTGTTTTCACCTTTTCGCATTTTAACATTTCTATTTTTATTTCCGTTATAACATAATTTTAGAATCTATTTGTAATTTTTCAGAAATTAAACTATAATCGATAATAGATGTTATAGCTCTTATTTCTGTAAAACAATAATAATTTTGTTTGTTTGTTCTACTACTTGACCATAGATGGCGTTAAATTAAGAAAGTACAGGATAGACTTAAATTTTTAAGGCAATAGATTTGATGTTATCTTCGGCTTCCCTCTATAAATTCTATCTAGGTTCGCTACTGATATGCAGTTAAAATAAAATCGCAAATTAATACAGCTCTATGAAGCATACTCACATCTCCGTTGTTTGCTGGCGTCCGAAGCAAGGGATTCGGGCGATAAGTTCGACTGAAGCTCGTCAATATCCGGGACCCCTAAGCAAGCGTTAGAACAATGCCAGTTATAAAGGAAAAACATGCGAAGGTAAAAAAAAAGGGGTTTGGGCACCAATATTCTGTGTTGTTATTTGCCTCTCGCTCGCACGTATGGTTTAAGAACGAGAGGCGAACAGTGGAATCGTTAAATTAGTAAGGAATTGGAAACGCCGGTATTTTTTGTTGTTATTTGCCTCTCGATTGAACGTATGATTTAAGACCGAGAGGCGAATAGTCAAGTCATTTTAATACCATTCTTATTAGTAAAGTTGTTGCCTGTAAGTGCATTGGCATGCTTTAGTGTGACAAGTATACAGGGTGGCAGGGACATCGACGCGCATCCTGTTACCATGGATTCAGTACAAAATTCTTAACCCCCTGCGTTAATAATTATCGTCGGTTATTAAAAAAAATTCGTTGTTCCATACATTTTGACCGAGTCGGTATTGCACTTCTGTAGGAAAAAGCTGTTTTTTTTTTTAAATTACCCACGAAAAATTTCAACGCACGGGGGTCAAGTATGAAGTACTGAATTTAGGGTATCAGGTTGCGCGTCGATGTCCCTGCCACCCTGTATACATTATTATGCATTAGATAATTTTGTATTTCTCTGTAGAAGTGTATTTTATCACATAGGTGATATGTTTGGACAGGTTATGCAGAAAATAAAAGTAAGGAAACATGCTATTGAAGCAGGGTCTTCTATTTACAGCAAACTAATCATTATCCATTGTATGCTTTTTAATACAATGAATCTGTGCTTTATACAGGTTGTATGTTTACTCAAGTAAAACCAAACTCATGAATGAAACATTGAATAAACACGAAAAGGAATGAAAGGCATTGAATGGACGAAATGTCAAATTTAGTATAGAGCGGAAGGACCTAGCTAGGGTCACACCATCTACAAATAGCTTTGACCGGCCTTTCCCATTGTACAAATGTTTACGAACAGCGTCCCCCGATCAACGTCACTCATGCGCCAAAAGATCCTTGCAGCAGTGTAACTTCTAGGCACTGCCTACAATAAAGTTGTCAAAAAATAATAGACCTGTTTAGACATTTAACTTGAATCGATTTATCGTGAGTATCGAGTACCGAGTAGAGTACTTCTCTAGCGCGACGAACTAAAACAAGTTTAATGTCAAAACGGGCCTATTAGTTTTTGACAAGTAAAAGTCCCGTATTACAGACCGTCACTCAATACTCAAGCATTACTTAAAACTAGTTTCAACCAATCAAATGGCTTCAATCTAGTTTTAAGTAATGCTTGAGTATTGAGTGACGTTCTGTAATACGGGCCTTAAAGTGCTTCAATAAAAACCATCATCAACAACCTCTTTATAAACCTACAAGTTACCTTCAAAATCAGTCTTATTCAGCAGACTGATCCTATCAATAGGCTGTACGTCGAAAGCGGCGGAATGAGTCGATGACGCGTCGTCGTCATCAACTTCTGAGGCGACGGAACGTGAGGCGAGGGAAGTGCGTGATGCCGTGCTGGTGCGGCGGCGAGGGGAAGCCGACGGTTCCAGCCAGGATTCGAGCACGGCTTTTTGGTGGCGGGTCAGTCTGTGAAATGCGATAGGCGGAAGCAACATGATTAAAACCTTTTCCCAACTATGTTGGGGTCGGCTTCCAGTCTAACCGGATGCAGCTGAATACCAGTATTTTATATGGAGCTACTGCCTATCTCACCTCTACAACACAGTTACTGGGTAATTCGATACCCCTTGGTAAGAAGACTGGTTGTCTGACTTTCGGGCTTCTGACGACTCGTAACGACTTTCAAAGATCGACGAATGACAGCCGGGATCAACACGATTAAAACAAATACAAAACGAAAAGTAATAATACCAATATTAATAAACTGAGAGGCAATTCTCGTATTTTTAAGAAAATTTGCATTCTAATATCAACCTATACCTCTTTTTTCCCTACATTGTTCACATTGATTGTCGTTGAGATGAGATAGTTACTAGATTTTAAATGTTTTAAATTACGGAAAATTAGCCGTCTGAATGAATTATCAGGAAGTCTCGCCTGAATTAATTGGTTACACCCTTTACTACTTGGGATATTTGTAAGAGTGAGAGGTCACGATTTACGACACCCATTAGTAGTTAAAACTCAAATCAGAGACCCAATGGGGGTTTTCATGAAAATTCACGCCACCAGGGCCTCAAGTCTGCTATTACAATAGTGTCAGAATGGTCGATCATTGATTTCATAATTGTTGATTTTGACAAGTTTGGTAATCTACTATTATAATGGCGTCATTATGACTTTCCAATGGTCGGCCACTGACACTACATTGAAAGAAATTGCATATATTGGTAATCTCGTACATAATGACAAATGAATGACATTTCTACTAATGGGTTTTATAATAATGGCAATACGACAATGCCATTATAATAACACAATTATATTACGAGAACATTGACCGACCAATGATCGACCATTATGAATTTACCAGATTACGAACTTTTAGCAAAATGACAATGGGATCGTGTTGGAATGACTGAATTTATAAAAATAGCAGACTTGGGCCCCAGGTGGTGCCAGTTTGGCTCCACTTTGGTCTTCCATTAGTTCCATTTCGAAAATGAATATAAAATATATGATGATGTTGATCATTCAGTCACGACAAAAAACAAAATAGGCGCTTTGATACTTTTGACAGGTGCCTGGACCTGACGTCTCAGTGCTACGTGCTACTGAACGTCATTTTAGAAAACCCTCATTGAAGCTATCATTAGAAACCAAAAATTGCTTCAACAATACTATTTCAAAAATAGATTTAGTGTCCCTAAAATAGCTTTTAGATTTTTGGGCACTTTTCATCCATGAAAATTATTAAGGTTATTCGGATATGCAAAAAGCACTTACCTTCTAGTACTGGAATAATCATTGATAACATCTTCAGCATCAATCTTTGATCCCTCTTCGGCAATAACTTCCGGTATCACAGATAATTCAGGCTTGGTCACCAGCATGGGTTTACGGCCCTTCCTAATGACCCTATCTCCAGCATCTTCACTAGCCTTACTCACGAAAGAACTCTCTGAAGTAACACTTTCGTTATCATCGAAATTCTTGCTTCGCGAACGCGTAGATCTACGTTTAGGTGTGGTTATGGTAACAGATTCGTCTAGAACGTTCGATTCGTCCAGTTTGCCTGACATTTCTCGGGATACGCGTCTTGTGATAATCTTTCTGACTTCCGTACTGGTTGGGGTCTTTGCCCGCCTTCGAGATGGTGTCGTTGGTTCAGTTTTTGGTGCTTCTGGTGTTTTTTGTTCTGCGTCTATGGATTTATTTGAAGCTATAGACTGGGTTCGTTTTCTTGTTACTGGTGTACGAATATTGATCTCTTTCTCGGTTTCTGTAGCGGATTTGTTTGAGGATGTTGATTTAGCACGTTTTCTTGTGCGTGTTGGCTTTTCTGCTTCTTTTTCTGTGATTTCTACAGGCTTTTCAGTAACTTCAGAATCTTTTTGTGAAATTTTGGCAACTTTTTCAGCAGGTTCTGGTGTTTCTTCAGTAACCATAGGGACTTCTTCAAAAGCCTCTGGTACCTTTTTAGTAACCTCCGGTAATTTTTCAATAACCTTTTCCTCTTTTTCAGCAACCTTCAATGCTTCCTCAACAGCCATTGGTACTTCTTCGGCTTTGGGATCTTTTTCTGTTTCCTCCGTTACCTTTTCTGTCATCACAGTTTTTTCACTAATCTTTACTTCTTTTTCTGAAACGTTTAGTACTTTTTCAATAATCTTCGGTCCTTTTTTAATAACCATTGGTACTTCTTCAGTGACTTTGGGTTCGATAACCTCTGGCACTCTGTGGGCTACCTCTGGCCCGTTTTCCGTAATTTCTGATACTTTCTCAACCTCCTTTACAGCTTCATCACTTGTGGTTTTTCGTTCAGGCTCTGTTATTTTAGTATCGATTTTCGGAGGAGCTATATCAATTTGTCTAGGTCCATCTACACTATCGACTGGAGCTGAGATTTCTATATGTACGGCAGCTGATAAGGGTACTGAAAAAAATCTCTATGTAAGTAAGTGCTATGAAACGACACATTAGTTTTTATCAAAATAAAATGTTTTTTCTTATAGGTCTCTCGACTCGATTTTAATTAACTAGTTAATGGTCTGTGTGTTCACAATTTAGTCGGCCAAGCAATCTAAAGAGGAATAAATTATTTTTATATATATTTTCATTTTACCTGTTTCCATTTGCTCCACATGCATTTCACCGCTAATATTAACCTTATCGCTTTCACCAGAATAATTCAAATTCAGATCTGACTTATCAGATTCAACCAAAGAATTATCATCAGTCATAAGCGAAAAGTTAGCTTGATTCAGCGGATCATTAGAACATTCAATCTGTGTAATGTTCTGACTATCAAATTTATGTTTTACTTCAGTTTCGTTATCTTTTATTCCAGTTTCTTTATCTTTTACGTCAGTTTCTTTATTTGTTTCTTCTATTTCAACAATTTCGATGTTAATTTCTTCTGATTCTGAGCTGTCTTTGGACTGTTCGTCTATTTGTAGTTTGTCGCTAGAGTCGTCGGAGTCCTCAATTGATATCACTTCTTCGTTTTCTTCGTCGGCCTCTTCGCTTGATGAACTTGACTGAAAATAAATGTTTTGGTATCTACATAGGGAATATGGATATTACTTGAATACATTTACTAAACTAAAAAAAATATACTATGAACATTCTCACAGGTTATGCCTAGCATAAAACTGGTGATGGGCTACAGCATAAATACCTCTTTTAGCTAAACTAATTTAATCTAAAAGATTTTGGTAACTGTAACAAAATAATCAAATATAAATAAGAAATCTAACAGAATTTGATAATAAATAATATGAATCTAATTAATTACCGAGTTGATTTTGGGACATATTTTACCATCACTGGTTGTCAGATCTTTTGTCAAGGAAGGCTTGCTTTTTTCAGACTTAGAAATCTGCTGGCAAGACAAATATTAATTTAACAAAGAAATCATAAGTCAGTTTAATTAACAAACTAAAATGCGAGACCGTTCGAGCAATGTTTCATTGCTGCTCTGTCTGCGCTGACCCTTAGACTGTCTTAAAGAGACGCTCTACATGAAATTATTCTTCCCATTGACAGGAACAAAATGTTGAAAGACTAGAGAAATTACATAAATAATATTTAATTAAGTTGTGTAACTTACTTCACTTGGAGAAGTGATCTCAGACTCTTGTTCAGCCACATTCTCTTCATCACTCGCAGATAAATCACTGATATCCGGCTCCTCATCAGACATATCCTGAATCTCATTTATCTCCCTCTCTATCTCTCCTATTTTCTCCTTCTCTTTCTGTTCAGCTGCACTCTTCTGCTGAGCTACATTATCTTCCATTTCTACATCGCTATCATTTGTCATTAAACTGGATGGTTCTTGAGATATTTTAGAATCGTCTTTGAATTGTGACGTTTCACCAATACTGCTTTGAGCACTACGTAGGACTGATTTCTCGAAATCAGTTTGAATCATTTGTACAAAAGCCGCGAAGGGTTTCGAAACATTTTTGTCAGTTTCACTGACGTTTTTATCTTCCTGTATACTCGATTCTTCAGCAACACTGCTTTCGTAACTATATAATACTGATTTATCGAACTCAGTTTCGTTCAAAGTGAATGCTGGAAGCGGTTTCAAGACTGAATCACTCTTTTGTATAACAACCTGTTCTTCGCGAATGCTGCCTGAGGCATCACCTACACTGCTTTCGTAACTATGTAGTACTGATTTCTCGATACACGTTTCATGTAATGTAGTAAATGCTGGTAGAGGTTTAAGGTCTAATTCGACGGTACTTTTATCAGATTTAAGTTCTTTTTCTGATATTGTAGTGTCTGTAGAACTTTGTAATACTGATTTGTTGACTATAGGAGATAGAGTGACGTCCATTAAACTTGGGACCTGTTTGAACGCTTTCATTGGTGTGCATTCGATGGCGACTTCGGGTTTTTCTTCGGGAGATTCGGTTTCCATTTCCAGGTCTGCTTGTTTTGCTTTAGCGATCAAGATGTTTTCGAAAGCTTTGCGAGATAAAGATTTTTTGGCTCGCGCTGCAGATTCTACTCTTGCAGACATTCGTTTTTCTGGTGTTTTGGATCGGTTCCTAGAATTGTGGCAATGACATTAAGATAAATAATGGTAAGAAAGGCAATTCTGGTGTTAAACATTGGCATACAAAACATACCTTAAACTGCGTGGGGTCTGTTTCAAGACCAGTTCTTGATAAACCTCAATTTCTGGAGTACGTGAACGACCCCTACAAATAAAAAGAAGTACTGTAGAAAATCAGTACATTTTCGACGATTTATTACGAATGTTCAAAGAGAAGACTGAAAAGGAGAGCTTGCTGTCGGCCGACAGTTTTTCTCAAACATAATTAAATTGAGGTATTTAATACAGTGTTGTAAAGGCAATCTAAAAAGACATTGACGTATGATGATATTCAACATTATTTTTAGTACATGCGAAACCTGAATATAGTTTGTTCAGAATAAGGAACTGAATCGATTTCAATAATTTTACACCATGTTATATTTTGTCCCAAAAATATTTAAGTGTGATGGAAAATGTTATCACCATTTAATTACTTACAATAAAATCGCCGTACGGTTAGGTACCTACTGCCAAATTATTATCAATGAGCGCCAGACGACCCTGGAGGCGCGGGGGCGCCGTTAGCATGTTTTTATACGGAGAACCCGGTTACAAACAACCTTATAACTTTGTGATTTGTCATGATACAGTTTTGAAATTTTGTACATATTATTGATTTATTTATTAATAACCAACTTATATTAACAGTTTGCACCACACATAAAAGTTATCGGTCAATATTAGTAATTATATTCTTTACATAAAAATACTAGACACGTGTTTCGGGTTTCGCATATACTAAAACTAATATTGTATAACTTAACTGTTAAAAAAAGACATGAATACAGTTTTTACCTCAAACTACGTCGTGGCGATGGTGATGGCGAGGACGATGACGACGACCCAGTGTTAGAAGACTTAGTCGGTGACTCGGTGATAGCTTCCAGTTTAGGAGACTCCAACACGCCTTTGTCGAGAAGTTCGGGCGTGCGGGATCTACTCCTTTTGTGAAAAAAGATGTTTGATAATCGTTTGTAGGTAAAAGACATCGTACGTAGTTGAGGCTCAAAGTATACAAAATGTTACATAAAGAACGCACAACCTCTTAAGGGGCCATTGTACTCATCATTATGAACAACTTTTACTATGGGACAAAACCTGGAATCGCAAAAAAAAAACATGCGGGGCAGTCTAGGGACTGCCGGTAGAAGTGAAAACTAGCGTTCGGTGACGATGACGCGAGTTCCATGATTTGTGTTCACCCAAAAAGTACCCATATACAATATTAGTTTTAATTTATGCGAAACCCGAAACGTGTCTAGTATTTTTATGTAAAGAATCTATGTACAAAATTTCAAAACTGTATCGTGAAAAATCACAAAGTTTTATAAGGTTGTTATGTTACCAGGTTGTCCGTACACAAACATGCTAACGGCGCCCCCGCGCTTCCAGGGTCGTCTTGCGCTAATTGATAATAATTTGGCAGTAGGTACCTAACCGTACGGCGATTGTATTGTAAGTAATTAAATAGTCATAACATTTTCCATCACACTTAAATATTGTTGGGACAAAATATAACATGGTGTAAAAATTATTGAAATCGTTTCAGTTCCTTATTCTGAACAAACTATATTCAGGTTTCGCATATACTAAAACTAATATTGTATACACAGTATACATATAGCTTATGGAAAGCGTTCGGTGTCGATGACGCGAGTTCCATGATTTTTGTTCACCTAAAAAGTGCTCAACGCGCCTAAAGAAGTTTTCACTTCAAAACATCAGCTGTTTCCTACGTTTATGTTATCATAACTCATCAAAATGTATCTTATAAATGAAACAATACGATACATCAATCGTATCGCTTGGTGTATAGTATTATTTAATTTACCCTAGATAAAGGCGATGTGTTCTTATGACTCCGTTTAGAGAGTATCTTGCGGGGTATTTGCGTAGGTAACACATAATTTTGACAGTTCAGCCTGCACTTTCATTGAGATATTTACGAGTTTTTAAAATGAAAGGACCCGTCGATCAATAAAGCAAAAAAAATACATATGAATATTTTGTTTAAATACATTTCTCAGGCTCTGTGACAATGATCACAGATTTCTGTCCACCTTTTCGACCAATAGGAATAGAACAATAGGAATACCAGCCGAGCGTTGCAAGCAGGAATAGTCCATAAGGTAGTCCGATTTGCATGCCCGCGATAGTACTTATTATATAGCTGTAATCATATTTTACCTGAGTTGTCTAGGCACACTGAGTATAGTCCTTTCCGCATGCGGTTCGCTTTCAGTTTCCTGTTTAGGCTGCTCGGGTATGGGAGCCAGTGGCGAAGTGCGTGGACTTAACTCTGGTGTTCGGGACTGGCTCCTATGATAAAGTAGAGGTTCAAGTCTTTCGTGAATCTTGCACGAATTTATGAATCTAAGTTACTTTATGCTAATTTGATCCTCGCTACACTGCAACTCAAATGACGTCGACAAGGGGACACTGTTTATGACGTTTTTGAGCAATTGTTTTGTAAAATGTATTGAAAAAGCAAGATGGCGGATGGGAGACCAACTAATGTAGGGGATGTGGATGTGCACAGTGAAAATGCCAGATTTACGAAAGGGTGAAGGGTGGGGAGATGCACTGACAAAATACGTTCACGCGCAATCATACGTTAAGATCACTAAAAAATGTTTTGCTAATCGCAGCGCCGCTAAGCGCACGCCCGCCTCCCATTCGCGTGCGTCGCCCGAACCAAAAAATACCAACAGAAATCTAGGTAGGCAGGTGCATAAATATTGAACAAGTTAAAATATAAAATATCTAAAATAAAAATATAAATATCTCTCTCCGAGAGAAATTTAAGGAGATTAATGTAATGACTGTACCTTCTCAGTATATTTTTGAAAATCTTTTATATGCCCATAAAAATATAAAATTGTTTAAAAAATACAGTGATATCCATAATATAAATACTAGAAACAAACATAAATTTGTTTTACCTACAACAAGGCTCAAGAAAATAGGTGGCTCGTTCCGATGTCAATGTATACGCTTTTATAATAAACTTCCAAGCCACGTTCAAGATCTAAGCCTTAATAAATTCAAATCATTCATTAAACGTAAGTTGTGTCAGAAAGCTTTTTATACCGTTAAAGATTATATTGAGGACAAAAAGGCTTGGGATTGAGATGCTCCAATTTTTACTTATTGAAGTGGTTTATTTTTATTGTTTGATGTTTTTTTTTGCTAACTTTTATTATTTTATATACGTAACGTAATATATACGTAATGACATGATTATTTACTTGTAAAGTATTATATTATTTTAATTATTGTGAATGTGAAGACTATGTGGGTTATTGCTCTTTTATTTTTATTTTCACTTTGTCTTTTATTCTCAGTTAGTGTTAATCATGGTCTGGCAGTTTGAGTAATTTAAGCGGCCTACCCAAATGTCCTTTCTTTGGTATTGATCGTCGCATCGTTGATCTCCTTAAGTTCTGAGTAGAGCTGCACGATTACTGACAAATGCGTGCACTGACTGGTCAGGTCCACTCAATCTGCGTGGTTCTTTCCTCAAAAGACCATCTACATGGCCTTCACATGATCTGACCAAGATTATGTCTGGACTTTAAAAGAGACTGTGACCTCTGAGTTTGTTTCGGCCTTTCTTCTCAGAGTAGTCAGATAGGAAACGCCGACCTCATCTAGTTTTAAAAATATGACTGACGTGTAAAAGTGTTTGTACAAACCTACTTACAGAAATAAAAATCATTTATCATTTATAAAATATCGATACGATCACGTGTAGCCTAACAGCGGCGTAAGTTTCTTTTTTTGCCACGGGCCAAAAGATTCTTGTACAGGTCTAAGTGTCAATTTGGTCTTACAGTATAAACAGACCTGCAAGCCTAGCATGACGCTTTATATTTCAACTACTCAACTGTAGAATAGAAATCGCTTGTCTTCCGATAGTGTTCTACTGTCTTCACGGAAACGTCAATTTTGTCTACTCTTGCGTCGACAAAACGCTTCTCTACGGTTCTCGTGTTAAGCTTGCTATAAGTTTACTGTACAAGGAGACGACGATATAAATAATATAATAACGACAATTATTTACATTACAATTACGACGATAAATAATTATATTAAAGTTGATGAGTAGATGCCATTTATGACGGTAACTCAAAAAACTGATTTTGTGGGCTGGATCCATTTTGCATAACTACGTCCAATTATGGCTTACGTGACGTGATGTGACGTGTTTTTCGCTACTAGTTACGATATTTTGTTTAGTTTGAAATACACTAAAATGGCACATTTTCGATTTCAATAAGAACATTTTATTTATTGATTGATTTAGGATCTCCAACAAAAGATGTACACAATACACGACACATATATAAAGGGCAACATTATTATTAAGTATGGGGGGGGGGGGGGGGGTTGGGTCCTTCACGTATAGACCTTTCTTTGTTTTTTTTGGGTGGGAAATTATCAAATAACTTCTCCCGCTCTGGGCGGAGCAGGAGGGCGTGTCAGTCTTAACCCTGGCAGGACGTATAGGAGACCACAGTGTGCACAAGAAAGTTAACAACTAAGTATTGTATGAGTTGACATGATACAAGTTATTTTGTTTTATGTTTGCGAGAAGGAACCAGGGTGCTTAGGCGGATCGACATGTCGATCGAAACAAAACAATTGGTGTATTACTACAGCATTGCACGTTAATAGTTCAGGGTTGTATTGTCATTATTTTCTTACCTTGTCACTCTGCTACTGCCCAATGGTGTAGCTACGGGCGAATCTACTCGTTCTGGCGTTGTAGGTCTACTTCTGTCAGAAAATAATCACAGTTTAGTATCAAGAACAACCCACCGAAAAACTCAAAAGAAGCGATCAATGCAAAAAAACAATTGTATTATGTTTTGGGAAAAAACTCCTCAAATATCCTAAACGTAACATTATCATCTGACTAGCCTTTTTCCCAACTATGTAGGGGTCGTCTTCCAGTCTAACCGGATGCAGCTGAATACCAGTATTTTACATGGAGGGACTGCCTATCTGACGTCCACAACCCATTTACTTGGGAACACGTTAGAAATAGTAAAAAAAACACATAGGTAAACTCACCTATTAACCAAAGGCGTACTCTCACTAGCCGCTCTAATCCCCCTCCTTCCTTTTGGAGTCTTCGGCAATTCCCGCATCTCTTCGGCTATCTCCGTCTCTTTGACACCAGTGACAGTTACATTGACATTCATCTCTATGATCGAACGTTCGACGTTTGAATGTCTTTGTTCGATATCGTATTGACGTTCACTTGTTTCTGATGGTTGTCTGTGATGTTTTTCTCCCGAGTAACGTGGGTTTATAAGAGTGACGGGAATGTCTGCTATGCTTTCTATTGAGGTATTAGGATCGTCGGATAAACTGCTGTTGACCGAAATTGAGAAGGATCGCCTGGCGCGAACTGTATCTTTGAAGGGTTTTCTAGACTTGACTGATTCTTCGGTAGCGAACTTCTTAGGTGACGATTCCAATGGATGGGTCTCAGTCTAAAAATAAATGTTTTTTTTTTTTTAATAGATTAGTTGGCAAGTCAATAACAGGTGATTTAATTTTAACGGTTCAATATACACTTCGTTTACTAGCTTGTTTTATTGTGCAAGTTGACTGACAGTTTTATTTGACCAAACTTCTAACAAGTGAACTTGCTGAGTATATTTAAACTACATAGGTCGTTCGCCGTTAAGAGCAGGCAGTCTAAATCAAATTTCGAACGCAAGCTCTGCCCCTCGCTCCCCGCCACTCCGTTATGTGCTAAACGCTAATAAATCAGTAATAAAGTTGAATATCCCGTGAGCTCTATGATCGTGTTCGAGCACGAAACTAAATAACGTAAGTCTCAATTCTTATTTCGTTTATAACTAAAGTAATAATTGATCTAGACAAAAAATATCTTGTGTCGGCATAATAAACTATATTTTCTTGCTGTGAATATTTAAAATAAATATTCACAGCAAGAAAATATAGTTTATACATGACATAAAAGATAAACAATCTTGTTTGTTTTAGAATTATCCTTAAAAAAGACATGACTTCCGAATATAAAATTTATTGAGAGAAAATATTACAATTACGTAACTGTCTTCAACATGGAAAGAAAAAGATCCAATAAATCATAAACTAAAGTTTCAATTTGCTTGTATGTATGACTGTTTTAGAATATTCATGCATATTAACATAAAAATAGGGAGCCTCCTCTTAACTTGTTCATTACAACTTGCAAGTGAACTTTAATTTTTGACTAGAGTGATCGGTGTTCAGTGTTGTTCCTTTTGATACGACTAGTCTCGGAAATATTGGCTTTACGTCTGCAGCAACGATGCTACTAACACAACCTATTTCATTAGCAATAATAGCAAGTCTTTGCCTAAATTACAACTTACCATAACATTCGACGTGGTAGTAACAAAGCTGTCAACAGATACATCCATTTCTTTCTCTTGTATAGCGGACGCGGATCGCTCCATCTCTTTCGCAAGTTGTACGTGTAACGGGTCCACATCCGATACGCGTGGAGACGGCGTGGATCCGGATTCCGAGGCTGTTGGGATTGTGAAGCGGAGATGTCTGGAAAATAATGAAAAATGAATCAGACTGGTATGCTTATTAAGAAAAAAAAAAAATTGAATTATAATGTAGAAGGTAATAACGATTCTTGTGAAAGGGCAGCCTAGATCCCTTTTTATTTAAATCTTGTATTTCAGTATTTTCAGTATAATGCTTCCGAATAGGATATTTTTTTCGTTCAGTCATACGAGTATTCTCACAACATGAGTATGCAGATGTGCAGTAAATGCCATAATGAGATACAGGGAACCAAATTTAAAAAACAAATCGCGATGCACATAAAATTCTAAGTAATCTGTGAACTTTTATGAAAAAAATCAAGTTTGATTTAAATCATGATTTTTATTTTAAAAAAATCACTTGATTTAAATCATCAAACCCTGTTTGCCACTACTGAGTGGCAAATATATTATTTGTTAAAAATTTTATGATGTTATTGATCATCATCATTCTCCTGCCCTTATCCCAATTTATTTGGGGTCGGCGCAACATGTCCCTTTCTTCCATACTTCTCTATTAGTCGTCATCTCGGTAGTCACTCCCTTTCTAGCCATATCATCTTTCACACAGTCCATCCATCGTTTCTTTGGTCTTCCCCTACTCTTATAGCCATCAACATGCATACTCGAAACTTTCCTCACGACATTTTCCTCATTCCTCCGCATCACATGCCCATACCATGACAACCGATTTCCGTACAACTTTTCAGTCACCGGTGCCACTTACAGACTTCCTCTTAATATAAAAACATACTTGTTAGCGTCGCTGTAATGAGTGTGGTTGCTGGCAGTGTCCAGCAGTTCATCGTCACTGTCTCCGAGGTACCGCGAGTCTACGGGAGAGGGAGCTTCTCTGTCCATGTCAGAGTTTCTGCGAGTCTGTAAAGTATTATTAGATTTATTAGTAAATAAACAAAATTTTATTTTTTATCACATTATACCGCGTGCAAAAACAGCTTATGTAATCATCGAGACTAACTTCCTTTATAAATAAATAAATACCATTCAGACAACAACAAAACAACCATCCAATTTACAATAATTAACAGCACCTTGAAAATTCACCTGTTTTCGTACTGTGGATTTCAAAGTGATAAAGGGCTGCATTTAGTAATAAATGTTCTAAAAGCGCGGAATTTGATGAAATGAGATTTTATTTTATTGAAAAAAAAAAATGCTAACCGCAAACTGCAGTAGGTTGAATTTTGAGAGTTAACATACCTTCAAAATACTATGTGGAGTATCAGGCCTCCCAGTAAACATCTTGCAATCCGGACTCTGAACATCCGGCATATCCAGCAGTATTGACATCTGACTGCTAAGCTTTTCACTGACATGGAACGAATTACCCATCCTAGGAGTTTTGGGAGTCCCTGTCAGGTCTAAACGAGCGCGTTTTGGAGGTGTCGACTCTGATGGCTTTTGTTCAGATGATAAAATGCTAAGGATAGTGAAATACACTTTGAATTAATTAAAAGAGTAACATGAATACAATGCAATTATGTTTAGAAGTGCAATTGCGATCTTATCGCGATTTTTGTGATAAGAATATCGATAGATAATGGTGCTATATCGTTTCAAGTATGAATAACTACCTTTTGTCGCCGGCTTTAGCCGCGTGGAGGTCGGAAATTAGCCCACGGGAACGTATTAACGAAATAATAAGAATCAATCAAGTCAACCCTATAGCAGTCCACCAGGCCAGGACATAGGCCCCTCAACTGGTTGCGCCACAGCACCTTCCGCATCCAGTCTGTCCCAGCCACCCTTTTAAGGTCGTCGGTCCATCTAGCTGGGGGGCATCCCACAGTACGCTTGTTGAAACGCGGTCTCCACTCCAGGACACGTCTGCTCCACCGGTCATCAGTCCGTCGACAACATGTCCAGCCCACTGCCACTTCAGCTTGCTTACTCTGCAGGCTATGTCGGTAACTCCGGTTCTCTTCCGGATAACTTCATTTCTGATCTTATCCTTCAAAGAAACTCCAAGCATAGCCCGCTCCATAGCGCGCTGAGCGACCTTGAATTTGTGGACCAGCCCGACTGTCAGTGTCCACGTTTCGGCACCGTATGTAGGATAATAAGTATCCATGTCCTAATCCAAATATCAGCCGTCAAAGGTGTCAGTGTCGTCAGAGTTACTGCTGCATCCTAATCCTAACTAATTACACTAATATTATAAAGGCGAAAGTTTGTGAGTGTGTGTGTATGTTTGTTACTTCTTCACGCTCTAACGGCAGAACCAATTTTGATAAAATTTGTATGAAGGTAGCTGACACCCTGGATTAAGACATAGGCTACTTTTTATCCCGCTATTCCCACGGGATCGAGACTTACGCGGGTGAAACCGCGGGGTGCAGCAGATCATGACCTGGAGAAGGGGCATAGGCTACTTTCATTCTGGATCGCAGACGAATTCGCAAGCGACAGCTACCTAGTTTATAATATACTAGCTTCTGCCCACGAATTTGTCAGCGTGGAAGTCGACTATACCTCAAAAGATATCCTATGGCACTCGGCAATAGTGTAGCTTTATATCAGTTACAGAATTTTTGAAATCGGATGAGCAGTTTCGGAGATTACCTCCTACATCCAAACTTGACCTCTTTATAATATCAGTGGAGATCAGTTTTTAGTATGGATGAATAAGGGAACATATCGATCACACCATTATATTATTTTTTTGCAAATGTACTTTGTAAAATCCTAACTATGCCGCGGGCAAAAAGCTAGTAGGTAATAAAGCAATAACAAAATAGTTGGTAAAAAATAACGTGAGACGACGATATGGTGATGATACTAATAAAGACAAAAAAGAAGTTCTTAACTTTCAAATTTCAAGTAACCACAGGTGAAAATGCGATACGGTGGTCTATTGTGTACTCCGTCGTTTTCAAATTTGCAAAACATATTAACAACAATGGCCGAAATTGTATATGATTTAGTGATGCGGTAGAATACATTCTAAGATCTGGTGCTATCGATGTTACAAATAAATTCCTAGATCATTTTATAGACTACATTGAATCATTTGAATTTCGATGTTTGCCGTTTGTTTTTATTATTTTAGTATGAGAAGTTTTCTTTAATTTTGTTGTTTTATTGATAGACATTTTATACGTATAAAATTTATTTTTATGAAAAAAAAACCTAATTACTACGCCAAAACCTTCTACTCCGATCACCATTTTTTTCTAGAGGGTTAAAAGTCACCCGACTAATACACCTGCGCAGTTATAGTTTTTTTTCCACAAATGTGTATTAAATACTCTTTCTACATTATTGTCGATAAATATTAAATCACATCACTTATTTCAATGACAAAAATAAAGTTACACGAGACCAAAAGGATGTCGGTCATCGACGTTTTGTATGGATTTGAATATCGTCACAGTTTCGCTATTATTGATGAATATAATAATATATTTAATAGTTTAGTGGTGATCCACAGCCTTCACAGGATGGAAAAATGTCAGTGACGCGCTAAAATAGCGTTCAATTACCGGGCAAGTTCAATTACCAAAAATTACTCGAATTACCAAAAACTATAACACTTCAGCTAATTGTTAAAACATTTTGGTTTAATTTCATGCGACAATCTCTATTTGTATCATACAAAAATATGTGCAAAAAGAGTATTAAATTACAAATTCGTTGTTGAGTTATGCAAAAATAAAAAGTATCAAAAAGCAGATTAGTTTTTTAAATCATAGTAAAACATTTTCATAATGATGAGTTCAATGACCCGTTTGCAGGTTTTAAGTTATTTCAAATTCACACAGGTGGGTGTACTATAGGTACACCTCTGCCCAACCCATCGGGGAAACAAGGCGTGATGATATGTTAATTTATCAATAAATAGTATAAAACAAAGTCGATTTTCGTGTGTGTCTGTTTGGCAGCTTAGATCTTTCAAACTACACCATGAATTTCGATACGGTTGTTTTCACCATCATTTAGAGCATTAAAAGATATTATATCACAGAAATCTTGATGTTTTGACGTGTCGCCATTACACCCGTGCGAAACAGGGATAAATAATTAAAAGTATATTTACCTTCTAGTCCTAGTCAACTTCGGAGTGCAGATAAACGGCGTGTCTTCAATATTCAGCGCACGTTTGATGCCTTTGCGCATCTTTGGCTTGGACAGCCATGTTTCACTCGCATTCTCTATGGTATCCTATTAAAAGATAACATACGGACTTATGACTGGTTATCGTTAGACCATCGAGTTATTTTTTTATTTCGACAAAGATAAAGTTCTAATTACAAAATTTGACGTTGAAGCCGAGCCTCAATTGTGAATTATAAATTAGAACTTTACATTTGGCGGAATAAAGTTCAAAATACAATAACTGGCTTGAAGATAGTGTTTATGATGAATATTTTTAAAACTACGAAACTGAGTTCATTGTTCACATAAAAGAGTGGGCTTGACTCTGTGATGCTTTATTTATATAAAAGCATCGTCCGTGTATGATATGACGTCATGGTAGAGATTTATAGGTTTATGTAGGCCGTATAATTTTAGTTACAATAAAAAAAAAGGTGATTTGCATACTAGTATTTATTTTGAGTCATAGGTGCGTGTAGAAACAGATTGATGCCATGTCAATCATGACGATTTCGAATTTCCATAATCCATTACGATGATTAGAAATCGGATATAAGAAATGCATATTTACCTAAAGTTTGAGAATTGACTAGTATGGAGTGCGCTTCGGTACGGGAAAAGTGTCGGTTTCCAGGACTGACGAATTTTTAAGAACTATTTTACTGTGCATGCGGACAAATAAATATATTTCATTTTAGATTTAAGGGTTTTGAAGAGTATTTTTTTAATTATTATATTTTCCACAAAATTCTTGCCTAGTTCTAAATAGATAACAAATACCATACTCTGTATCCTTTGCCGGGAAAAAAACGTACTTTAGGTAAATATGCATACGAATATCCGCTCTCTATTGTTGATTGATGATGTTGATATATTTCAATAATAAATTTAGGAAAACAAAAATTCAGGGTACTTACTTGAATAAACGATGACTTGTACGTGAAAGTATTTTTAGGCGACTTCGCCTTTACGTATACGGACATCGGTTTAGCAGCAATTACTGAAAAAAAAATTGTATGAATCAGAAAAAGGCAACAAAAAAAATAATAACTTTTTTAGACATTTAACGTAAGAAGGTAATGTGTCGAAAATCAACGTTAAAAACAAAATACTACCTATCCGTTATAGGTAGTATATTTTTTTAACGACGATTTTTTTGCTTGGTTGAGTACTGCAATACTTGAAAGTGTTCCGTAACGTACCGTGCGGCTCTACATCTCTACTGTCTAGCGCGTAATGCGCGACAGTGTTAACGATGGCCGGTAGAGACGCGCACACCACTTCCACGATGGCGTCTCTAGCGCTGTCTCTGTCCATCATGTCGAAGAGAGACTCTACTGAGGTTGATACGTCTTTCGCTCGAGGTTTATGTTGTTTTAACTTGTTGTTGTAGCGTTCAGCTTCTAGGTATCTAGAAAAAAAAAATTCGCTGTGTAAGGGAAAAGTGGCAAGTTTTTAATGAACTAAAATAATAAAGACTAAAAGAGCACGGTCATACCGGATAATCTTGTTATCACGACTGAGCTATTGTCTAAAAGCTAGCGCAAACGTGAGAGTGGAGAAATTGTATTAGAATACTTTACATCATGAATATAAGCATCAGAATCAACACAAATATTAAAATTAGTTGTAGTTTTTATTTACATTGTTATGCTCAGCTCTGTGTGTGTGTGTGTGTGTGCGAAAAACACACACACACGAGTACGCGCGCTCACTTAAATTACCCTCTTTTAATTTTGCTTTTTGTTTTGTTTAGTTTAGACTCCTTCTTTGAAATTGAGTGTTTTTCTTCTTCTTTATTTAATTAAGTTCTATAATTCAATAACTTAAATACAATTAATACTGTAACCATAGGAAGGGCGGAATTTCCTAACACAAGCATCTGTTTTGGTTAAAAGGACATTCCTAAAAGTAAAAATGTAACAAATTGTAAGTTGTTGAAATAAATATTTTATTTATAAATTTATTATTTATAGCTCCTTCACTTTTACTGTAACTAATTATGTTTACTCTCAGTCTGGTGGGACCCTGGTGATCTGCTATACAGGTTTTCCTAGTGCAGACACCAGTCTCTCACAGACTTTGTCACGTACGTCCAAAGCATGTTTTAATTAAATATCATGTCATTGTTTGTGAAGAGAAAATAAATAATTTGAATTTGATAAGCTTCTATTTTAAACCCCATCATTCTCTAAGACAAAATTTCTTTGATATCAGCACCCTAATTGCGTAACGCCCTAACAATCCATTGCTTCATATGTTCGAAAAATTTGTCTGCTCAACAACGTAAATAACGCAATGAATGTTGTTGAACTGTCAAAATGAAAATAGAGATAAACTACGATAACATGGCTCGCCCCTACAAATTACTGTTTCAATGTGTGTAGTCACATCCTTACGAAAGAGTTTGTATGTAGTTGCAAGTACTCGTAATAACTCACTTATTCCCAGATTTGTTGGTCAACTAATCATAACTAGCCGATCGAGCAAGACAACGCACGTGTCGTTTTCATAGACTACGTCAGTGCAGCGCCATACTAATAATAATGAGCGATTAATGACGCCACTAGTCGAGCAACAAATCCGTGATTTGTTTTTGAATTTAGGAGGGGCGGGCCGTATTATCGTAGTTAATCTCTACTGTTACACCCGTATTTATAAACCAGCAATTACTTTCTGCTAAATAATTTCTTAGCGAAGTCATTATTTGAGGATAGAATTCTTCACTAGAAAATCTTATTCTATAGTCGAGTAATGTACGTTACTTACTCGAGTTAGAATCAACGCTTGATATAAATAGTTGTTACCTTCTGGTACAACTCAGTTACTGCGTTTTGTTTCATTTTTCGTTTCAAGTCTAATGAAACAAAACGCAGTACTATGGTCTTATATAATTAAATTTGGGCCACCAACTATTTGGACATTTAAAGAAAATGGTGACTATTACTTGACTAAGAATTCTAACTTTTGACAGTTCTAACTTCAAGCAATTACTAAACTATAGAATAAAAATCATTACTTGAGTATTTACTTTTACTGAAGTAATCACTTTTACTTGTTTTTAAATACGGGTGTTAGTAGTAAATAGTGTGTTACGTAATTACCTCGCAGGAAGAAGAAATCCACGCAGTTTTTATATAAACATCGGCACAATGTATCGCAAAGTGGATCCGCAGCTCGCGAGATTCATATAATCTTATGTTTTATGCAATTTGCAGGCTAGTGTCAGTTTGTATCTTGATCAAAATATGATACGCGATCATAATTCTGTAAATACAAATATGTATTTACAGAATTATAATCATTAATACATCTCTCTTAGTTAGATTGGTTCCATGTGAACGAATCTCTTAAGGAACAAATCTAACTTAAGAGAGATCTCGAATCATATTTTGAACAAGATACAACCTGACACTGACCTGAAAATTGCAAAAAACGTAAGAAAATTTGAATTTCGCGGGCTATACCTGCGGATCCACTTTAACTAGGAAGACATAATAAACTTACCGAGA
Organism: Tiliacea citrago; assembly: GCA_963921375.1. NCBI lineage: Eukaryota > Metazoa > Arthropoda > Insecta > Lepidoptera > Noctuidae > Tiliacea > Tiliacea citrago. The sequence continues at coordinate 19,011,360 of OY992797.1, read as the reverse complement.
CTGTTGTAAGTAATACATGACTAGTATATCAGACGTGTGCGGTTCATGACAATCTTCTAGATATTTCACAAACATCTCTTCTTCGAAGGGCGACATTGTTACTTGCAGTATTTTGGCTAGATTCCCCGTGTTTCGACAACCTGTAGAAAGTATATTTTAAGTGGTACTGACGTTTAGTGAATAAGATAATAATTATATGTAGTTTAAGTGATGTGGTGAAGTCCAAATTATTGTCGGAATCAGTTCAAATGTGGTTAGTTTGATGATATCGGTTAACTTTTTTCTGAATTTGCGAGAAATCACATTTTGATTTTCCGCGTCAATATGTCAACAATAGCCTGCACGATTCTAAAATAAAGAAAATCAAAATGTGGAGGATAAGAATACCATCAAATTAATTAATTTCTCTGCGGCTTATTGTTTAATAAGTTTACCATCAAAAATAATTTTCCGGGTGAAACGTCACTAATAAATAATACACAAGACCAATCATTTCAACCGAAAGCGTCCACTGCTGGAAATAGGCCTCCCCCAAAAGGGTTTGCCATAATCGCCACGCTTGGCAGGCGGGTTGGCGATCACAGTATGGTGTTAAAATGCATAGAGAACGCTGCTGCCCATTCTCTAGTAAGTCCCTTAGTCGCCTTTTACGACACCCACGCCTCATACAAACATAAAGAAAAACATCACTAACCTTTAAAAAAGAACTGTAATACAGTAACTTTATCATCAACACTACCCGCATTGAGTACACACATCCGTATCACATCCAGTGCTTCAAAAACAAGCCCTCTTGCCAAGTACAGGTTACAACAAGACCGCCAATCTTCCAACTTGTCGTGGTCATTGACCCGGATAGAGCAGGACGCCATATCGCCGTCTCTGTCGCGTATGTTCTGTATGGGAGCTGGTTTCCGAACGTGTAAATATTGGAGGGCTGCTTGCGTCTTTTTTTGGGCGAGCAAGGTGGACAGGACTACGTTGTGTTGCCAGTCGGAGAGCGTGTTGCCGGTTAGGCATTGGAGTTGGTCGAGGGCGAACTGTGGAAAGGAAGAAGCCATTATTATACTTAATTTGGCGGACTAACCTAACTGACTAAAGATGGCAATAACTTTACATGGCGAAGAAAATCCACGAGTTAGGCTGCTTTTCTACTGGAGACGTGCCATGCAGCTATGCTGGGAGGAGTGAAAGCTAAGCTACGAAACTATGAGACCGTTTCCACTAAAGCTAAGCAGTGTAGCAGAGCAAGTAAGATGCGCCGCCGCGAGGTAGCTGTGCGAGGGAGACGCGCACAAACATGCGACATACGTGATGAAACGCGCGCCTACTGTATACTCCGTTGGTTTAAGTAGTTAAATAAAGGTAAACAAAAAAAACCACGTCACGAGAGAGCTGTCCAGTAACCGACTAAACGTAATACCTGTCACTTCAGTTGTCATGCCACGTCACAGTTGTACTCTTCAATTTAGCAACGTTTTATTTCGTTGACGTTTAGAGAACCTGTCTTTTTGGGCTCTTTACAATAGACAGATTACAAAATATTATAGTATTATTAAAAATCTAACAAAAAAATTGTGCTCAAGCAATTAAATCTACGGAGAGTAATTTAAGAATAAATGATAAAGTTTAACATACAGTAATAAAAGAGGAAACTATCGCAAAAATCTAAAATAAATTTAATTTGGTTATAAGTTACAACGTATTTTTAACAAGAAAGTGTAATCTATAAAAACCCTTTTTATTATTTGTTTAGGTTTATTTAACTACCTAAACCAATGGAGTATAGGTACTTTGCTCTGCACATAGCTACACTACTCGCGCATCCATAGCTCCCATCCTTAGCACGCATCCTTCCATATATAAAACATAGCTTAGTTGAACCCGTTTCCACCAGTGCTATACTGTGGACCAATGAATATGATTGGTGGATATTAAACGCATCCAGGCAACCTAGCATAGCACATCTATGGTGGAAAAGCAGCTTTAAAGAGCTACGACGCCACAGACAGAAAAGGCATCTGAACTTATCATAACCTTGGTTTTTTTTTTCACTATTTCATCATAAAAATCGCCCTCAAATTTATATAAATTTTAAAGTGAATTGTTATAACCATGCAAATAAGCCATCATCCTATCCACTAACAGGCCTATCTTCTTCTTCTTCTTGTATTAATGATAGCGAAGGTAGACTTACATCCCGCCAGGGTTTCGAGTTTGTCCGAAAGGGATATCGTGGCCCTGGCACACAGGCAACGGAAGGAACACGGGTGGGTTTTAGTCAGTAAAAGTCTGACACGCCCTCCCGCTCCGCCCATAGCGGGAGAAGCTATTTGATAATTTCTCACACAAAAAAAAAAAAAAAGGGTAGACTTACATCAAAATCCCTGTGGTCGAGATGCCAGAAGGCTTGCGTGGCCTTTATAGCAGTGTTGCTAAGACCGAACATTGTAGGGAACTGCATCAGTCTGCGAATCACGGCTTCATATCTGTTGATACAATATTATTTTATTAGTCAAATCGTTTCCAAGATTATGATAACAAAGATACTTAAAAAATGCTCAAGGATTTTCCAATAATCTCCTCTGTTTCATCATCATCATTTCAGCCGAAAGACGTCCACTGCTGGACATAGGCTTCCCCCAAGCACCGCCACTTCGATCGGTTCAGTGCTTCCCGCATCCAGCGGATACCTGCGGCCTTCACAAGGTCATCGGTCCAACGCTACGTCTTCCGGTACGCGGTCGCCACTCCAAAACCTTTCGGCCCCATTGACCATCAGTTCTGCGAGCAAAGTGCCCTGCCCACTGCCACTTAAGCTTGGCAATTCTTCGGGCTATGTCGGCTACCTTGGTTCGGCTGCGGATCTCTTAATTTCTGATTCGATCACGTAGGGAAACTCCAAGCATAGCCCTCTCCATTGCCCTTTGGCTGACTTTTAGCCTTCTGATAAGGCCCATTGTAAGCGACCACGTTTCAGTGCCTCCTCTGTTTATAAAAGCTTATTCACTTTCACGGCAGAAAATATGTTATTGAATCTCTTGAAACCTTTACGACTGGTTTTCTAACAACAAACTTGTAGTGTGTTGTCAGAAAACCAGCTAATATGAGCGGTTCGCAACCTAACCGCATGGTGAGCTCGTGACTTAGATCTAACTTCGAGATCGATGCTAGTCGTGCAAACCCGATAAAAATACTTGAGTCATCATCTGCCTAGACTTTTCCTAACTAGGTTGTGGTCAGCTTTCAGTCTAACCGGATGCAGCTGAATACTAGTATTTCACATGGAGCGACTGCCTATCTGACCTCCGCAACCCAGTTACTGGGTAACATGATACCCCTTGGTAAGACTGGTTGTCCCACTTTCGGGCTTCTGACGACCCGTAACGACTGACAAAGATCTACAAATGACAGCCGGGACCAACGGCTCGAACGTTCTTTCCGAAGCACGGAGGGGTCTTGGTATGTGAAGATGGTCCCACAAGCGGTTAAGCGTAGCTTAACCTGATAGATCGACCCTTGCGGCTGTTATTACTTAGCCATAAGCCCTTCCTTATAATAATACTTGGTAAGATAAAAATACTTGGGTAACACCTGAAAAAAATTATAAAATAAAATACAATCAAAACCGTTTATAACGACGACGTACCGGTTATTTTCAAGCCCTTGTTTTTCGAAATGACTGAACCGATTTGAATGAAACTTCATACGCATAAGCAGGATACAAAGGTCTAAAAAGTTAGTTAAGAACATTTTCGAAAAATAGTGTTACAGCCAAATTTAATTGATTTTAAATTTTCCATAGAAACAGAGATTTTCAGTAATCTGTTTTTAAATTAGACATTTCGAAAATGTTCTTAACTAACTTTTTAGACCTTTGTCCTGCTTATGTGTATGAAGTTTCATTAAAATCGGTTCAGTAATTTCGAAAAATAAGGGCTTCAAAGTTTGTATGAAGTGCCGTACGGCGTATACGCTCCTAACATAGTTTTTATAACGACTATTTGCTTTATCAACCGTAATCCGATTGTCCCTCCGAAGTCGTTATAAACAATTTTGAATGTAGTTTACACAAAAAAACATCAGATTCTCTCGTCAGAAACTTGATAAAAATCACAGAAAAAAACTAGTGGTTTATTGGAGACACAAAAACGTTTGGTAAGACTTACCTAACTTCATCATAGACCATAGAGTAATCCACAAGTAGGTAGAGCACCAGCGAATGTTTATGTTCCTCCGCGATGTCTGGTAAGAGGTACAGACGTAATAGCGAGTACAGTGAGGGAGGAGGGTATAGGCCGTTGCATTCGCTGCCACCTTTTAGCCACATCCTGTAACAATATTATAAAATAACTTAAGTATCTACTTAAAAATAACCCGAAAAAATTATAACAAAAAAACCGGCCAAGAGCGATTCGGACTCGCGCACGAAGGGTTCCGTACCAGTATCTATAAAAACGGCAAAAAATCACGTTTGTTGTATGGCAGCCCCCTTTAAATATTTGTTTATTTAAATTTTTATCGTTTTTATTGTTCTCTTTTATCTCTAACATTCATAATATGACTATGTATGTAGTAAAATTGTAAGTGATTGTACTCTTTGAGTGCTTATTATAAATAAATAAAAGAGTACAAAATATTTAGGGACCTTTGGGAACTTGGGTTCCTACAGAAGTTCCTACAGGACCCTAATTTTTTTTTTTTGTTTCTACAAAGTTGAAATGACTTACTCATGTGTCCTTTCCCCACCAAACTCTTGTTCAATCAACTGATCTATGTACAGCAGAGAACACGGCTTATTTGCATCATTCTCATCCGTAGGCACGTTGTCTTGTAAACGATTTAGCTTTAAACGCCTGAAACAAATAACACAGTATGATAGATAATGGATCCAATTCACGATAGTGAATTTTCAACCTTATGTCATTGTCATACATGAGTTTTTACCCGAAACCTACATAGCTAGGGTTCGATTTGTGATTTTAGAAAAGTTTTTGTACCAGTCACACCCCAAGTAGCATTGAATGCAGATTATTGTTGTTGTAGATTATTATTGCCTTCAAATCTTCACATTGGTCAAAGTTTTTGAACACTATTAATGCACAATCTCTGCATTTATATTGCAAATGCAGCCCAAAGTGTGAATGTATTTGCAAAGTAGTATACACGACTTGACAAAACTGCGCAATTTCTTTATTATTTATGTAAGTTTATCATTAGTGTATTGTCAATTCAACTCAAATAATTTATTGTGGATCATAGGTTCTTAAGATGTTATGCTAGTTACAGATAAGTCTGCTATATCCCGCCATTGAGGCATACTAAATTCATATTATAAGTCCGGTAAATAGTTAAAAAACAATACATCAAATTGTATTGTATTTCAGAAGAATAACGCGGTAACAAAGACAGCAACGAAAAGCGACTTGTTTTATACTATTTATACAAATCGTCGTCCTAATTTTAATAAAGCGTAAGTAATAATATGGCCTACCAACGGTTAATAAGGCGTTAGTCCGATTTTGATCAATCTTAATACGTTCAGTGCCGGGAGCCCTCCTGGAGGGTTTACTCAAGTCGCATATGGGATGCCGGGAGCCCTCGCGGAAGGCTTATTTTAAATATCAACTTTTCTTAGCGAATACAGGCATTATAAACTGTGAAAATAAAATCAGTTGTATATTTTAGCAAGATTTAATAGTATACTCGTTGTTTTTCAAATACAAGCATTTTTATTTATATTTATATTCTTTTTTTTTCATTATATCTTGCTATAAGTATGGCGGCATGGCGTATGAGCTCTACGAAAAGTGGGTGGAGTCGAAAGTGTTAAGTATTTTAAGTAATAAAACCTTAAAAATAAAAAGCAGATTTTATTAGTCATATTTTCAGTAGAACATAAATTTTATGTTTCTTAAGAACTTCATAGAAACAAAACGTGTTTTGCGTCGCGTCCTAAATAGTTGCCAATTTTGACTTACGCCATATTAGAATTAGGTCGACGATATGGATGATTGGGGATAGCATAATCTTCTAGTCAGCGCCGGCTGAGCGTTGCACGCGCCAGCTTAACTCAACTACTTAATTTAAATACCTATCTGTATCTATCTAAAGAAAAACTAAATTCAGTTTATTAACTTTTATGAACTTATCTCGTAGGAGTTATCTACCACAACCTGTAATTTTATTGCTTGTCTTGTCGTATCCTCGTATCCCTCACTAACATATAGGATATCAGACAGATGCACTGAGCGACAAGCGACATTGTTTTTCATTATAAGTTTCGTGACTAACTGACACACAACATAGGTAGGTGCGTACCGACATTGTTTACATAATGAATGGGTAAAATATGTTATTATTATTTCTTTTATTGGTGAACAACATATCAATTATATTTTTAAATAAAAAATATATAAAAGCATTTAAAAATATAAAAAATAGTAGCCCACCGGTATCGGGAACAAGGTTATTGTTATTACATTAATAACATGATTATTATTAATAATAATAAATGCCTACATCTTTGCAGTTTTCTGTTAATTCAAGAAAAATTATGGTACAAAATTGAAAATAAGTTTTTTTAATTATAATAAAATATAAAAGGGCGCCAAATGCATGACTCGCCCGGACGCCTAGATGGTTAGGACCGGCCCTGCTTCTAGTGTTACCTCTTGTTATAAATAGAATATAGTTGCTGTGCGGGATAGGGCAGTGCGTTGTACCCGTCGTGTCGCTCCGGCAGTAAACCCACCCGTAGGAACCACTGCACAACTTGGAAGTACAGCGACACTGTACCGATGCCTTTGTATTTCTCTTCTATTTCGCTTAGTGCTGTAAACAAAATAGGTTGATAAGAAAACTCAAAGCATTGATTTAAATTAAACCAATTATAGGCACTTTTGAATTGCCAAAGAGTCAGTAAGTTAGTCAGAAATTTGAAGTTAGTTGGCCATTCCAAAACGTAGATCTCTATGGAGAACAGGCAAGAAACTCCAAGGACACTCCTTTAAATCAAGATAGGTATTACAAAATCCTGGGTAAGTGTATTATTCTTGTAACTCAATAATTAAAAAAAAACAATTCAAAATATACGATTAGAAGATTACAAATACGCCCTAGATGTTTTTTTTTCTTCTTTAAAAAACGTTGCCGCACACTAGGAATTTCTCCTGTATCGTGGGTGCGTTTACAAACATTTAAATTCACATACACAAACAGGCCGACCCGGAACAACTACTTGCAGGTCATAAAAATATTTGTTCCGTGCGGGAATCGAACCCGCGACACGCAGCGCGGCAGTCAATCGCTTAACCACTGTGCCAACCGTGGCGTCAAAAGATGACCAGTTAAGAGACGACCAGCTCAACTGACGGTCCCATTCACGAACATGACGCTTGGTTCAGCACCTTCCAGCTCAACCATTTTGTAGGGAGATTTTTTTAAATCTGGATACATCCATTTTTGAATAACTTATTTATATGATAAATGTTTTATTTCTGTAAGTTTGTTTGTACAAACCAACGTCAATCAAATTAAAAAAAAACTAGATGAAGTCGGCGTTTCGTATCTAACTACTCTGAGAAGAAAGGCCGAAAAAGGAGAGGTCACCTTTGGTTACACATATCAAGGAATTCAGGACATAGACGTATTTCAACCGAACAATTTTTTTCACTGCAAACAATGGTTAGAAGGAAAATTAAAAGTTGCACCATCGAAGTTGAAATACTGATTTAGATCTTAGAAGCAACATTTAATAGGCAAATCAACTAGTATGCTAAAAATCACTAACTGTCTGTAAAAGATCGCTTTTAGCGATAAGACCGCCCATTGTGTCACCCTATGTTAAATTTCAACATTTATATCTGTAATTTTTATGGTGTACATAATAAAGAGTATTCTATTCTAACATGTCCAGTACACAGGAAATCTATACCAATAAATAAAATTGAAGTCTGTTTGTAATGTAAAAATGAAAGCTTTTTACTAAATACATATAAAAGTTTATTTATGGTACTTATAACAAAAAAAACTATTTTTAAAATTTTGGTTAATTTTGAAGGGAGTTTAACTAGCAGATAGCTGATGTTATCAGGAGTAACTTATGCCTTGTGCTTGTGCTTTTTTTGTGCTTATACTTGGTGTACTTTTATGTTTCCACAAATAAAGAATCTTGAATCTTAAATCTTATGCTACTTCCGAATTCCGTACCTCAAAAAGAAAAAAAGGAACCCTTATAGGATCACTTGTGTGTCTGTCTATATGTCCGTCTGTCACAGCCAATTTGCTCCGAATCTACTGGACCGATTAAGTTGAAATTTGGTACACATTGAATTTCTGTCACCCAAACACGAACGTGTAACGTAAATAAATGAATTTTGAATATGGGGGTCACTTTTGGGGACAACTTAGAAAATTAAAAAAAAAAGTTTTGCTAACTGTAACGTGTGACATATCAATGAATGGGCTTGTTGTAAGGATTACAGTTTTTTTTTTTAATAATTAAAATATGAATCATTTCACAGTTATTTAAGAAAATAGATGAAAATTGACCACTGAGCCTAAAATATGAAAAAAATACAGAAAATAGTTCTTTACTTATAGATTACAGAAAAACCTATAAGACGTCTATGGTATTAAAATAACATAACTATTGTGCGTACAAACTTACATTTGCAGTTGCAATGTATGAGGAAATATGATCTTCAACTAAAATGTTAAGTTCGTTTTTGGTATATTAATTCTAGAATGACGCTTCATGGGTGTGAATGATGTCTCCAGGGAGGTTAAAACAGAAAATGGAGGGTGGTGACTGTCAGGCTGCAGCAGTAAAATGTCGGACTGTAACTGACATTCAGTATTGCTAATGAATAAGTCCAAAACACGACACAAATTATTTTTAATTGTGTTGTATTGCGAAACATTCGATATTCATCCCACCTACGGAACCCTTCATTGTGCGTGCTCCGACACGCACTTGACCGGTTTTTATTTTAGAAAAACCCCCCCAAAAGCGAATCCGCGGGCAGCTGCTAGTAAACAATACTTTTACTTACCATCAGGTATAATCAGGTTGCAGCATTTTGTGAGTACGGCGTCTAACAAGCCAGTTAGCTGAGTTAACTGCTGTACGCAATGCTCTAGACAGCGTACTACGTTCCTGAAGACATGCAAAATAAAAGAGTGAAGAACACTATCTTTCCACTTCGTCATAGTTGCATAATTATTATGTATTTATTATTATATATAATTTTGTGATATTTATTTTAGAAGTATGTATGTAAGTATATTCTCTTATTGTATGTTTATATTTAAATTATTGAAAAGTTTTTGTTTTTAATGTATTTTGTTTTCTTTTCTACTCTTACACACAGTGTCTACATCTCTTTGTCTACTTTCCTATCGCAGGTATGCTAGAACACATTTCTTTAGAAGTAAGCATCACCTTTGTACGTTGTTTTCTGTTCCTTTCTTCTTGTCTGTTTATATGTGTGTACAGTCACGAGCACCAATATGTATACACTCAGCAACTTTTAAAAGTGGATTTTCTCCAACTATATTGATTGAAATTTTATTTTACTACGAACATAGTATTTTGGAACCCAAACTATTATGAAATAGATCTTTTCTCAAAGTTGCAATCGTTATTCCACGAGAAAATCGGTTTTGAATTCTGCTAAGCGTTTACATATTAGTGCTCATGACTGTACAGACGCCACAGGTTAAGCTATCCGAAACTGTCAAATTTTCCCAATCAACTTTGAACCTTATGCTGTAGGGATAAAGTTGAAAATCTATTAAAGAAATTTGACAGATTGTAGTAGCTTGATGTGCTGGCGTCTGTACAAAGCTGTTAAATAAATAAATAACCAATGTTATGTTAATCCAATGACCGGGCGTTAATATGACACATCGGCTTATGAAGTAGACTGTCACAGGCAGTACACAGCTATTTCTACATTTCTCAACTCTTTATTATGTAAACCATATAAATTATTATAAATGATTTACATAATAAAGAGTATTCTATCAATTAGATTTTTTTCTAAAACTCGATGTGCTATATTTACCACCGGTTACTGTACTGGTTACAATATTTTTATTTCACGACGCGCGCTTTACTTGTGGTTACCAAGTGTACAAACACGCTGTGAATGTGTGTGTAGGCTCAGGAGCTCTCGGTACCGTCCGAAGCAATAGCGAAGTCGGACGTGTGTGTTTCTTCACTTGGTTACAGCCCGATTCAAACTTTATGGTAGCTCAGAACATGGGGAGAGCCGCTGCGCAGTAACAAACTCACGTGTCAGCGGGGGTGAGGGTTGCGGTACTGCGTAGTGAGTAGCGCACTTCAGAGCCGCCATCAAGTTTGAATCGAGTTGTACCACAGCTAAAGTGCGGGTCGGTTCGTGAGATAAAAATACTATAAATAATTTTGGGCGCAGCCGCCGTGAGGCACACTTTCCTGATAATTTCTTATTATTCGTATATTATATTGTGTCCTTTTAGTCTGCTAAATAAATGTATTTTCTTTCTTCTAAAACTGTTACTCATCTACATAATTATTACAGTGTTTGGTATGTTTTGCCTTACCTGTCAGGGAGAGCCGAAGAAGCAAATAAAGGGGCAGTAAGTTCTTTTGCGTTCTCTTTTAATTCGATGGCACGTTTCCAGCACCAGTCCACCTAAAATAAAGAATAAATGGAAAGTTGATAAATTGTTCAGGTCAACATTGAAGTATAATCTAATCTAAGTAAATCTAAATAAATATAATCTCGGACATTTTGGTTTTACACAATAGATAGGGAGTGTTGGTCAACGAATACAGGGATCAATTTTTTTTTTAATATTGCAGTTAATTTTTCAAGATTATCATCATTAAACATCAAAAAAAAAATAAGTAAAATGAATTAAAATTATAAATTTATTTGAAATAATTAATAATATATTAGTAAGGATTTATTTATTTATTAGTAAAGTAGAATTTCCATTTAATTTGAGCGCAGGCAATATCAGCTGGTTCCTTTGCGCAGATGTCCAAGCTTAACTGCTACTTTTTGCGTGTTGACAGCAACCTAGATTGTCAAAGCTGTACTAAAACTAGAAGAGACTCAACATAAGATATAACTTACCAAGAACGGAAGCGTACAGCCCGCGCCGCTGTGGCTGCCGGTGGCCCAGTCGTGGGCGCAGCGCTTCAGGAACCGAGACAGGCGAGCTTCCAGCGCCACTGACAGTAAGTATCTGCGTTGTTCCTCCTGTGATACAAAGCAATGACATAAAATAATGTAAGTTTTGTAGCTGTGTAACATCTATCCTCTCGCTTTCGTGAAAAGGGACGGAAGTATGTAACAGGAAGTGACAGCTTGAGCATGGAATAAGTACTTTTTAATAGCATGGAATTAGTAAGTACTATATAGATCGTAGGTAGAGGGGGACATTTCCATCGCTGCTCAGTTACATAGTACCAAAGTAAGATGTCAGATGTTACACATCTTCTGCGACTACTGTATGGGCTCACTCGTTTTTTTTTTTTTTCTAAGATGTTTGATGAAAATATTTTATAAGTATATTGAATGTAATGTAAGGTACATATTGGTGAAACGTAACATGATATATAAAGTCGCTCCCCCACTGGGAGCCTTCGGTAACGGCTAGAGCTTTCTGCTTTGCAAGCTGACTGCATAATCAGTTTATAAATGAAATTAAATCGTTTATTCTGTAATTAGGATATCGGAATCACTTTTACACGTCATATCAAAACCAAAAAAATAAGCTAGATGTAGTCGACATTTCCTATCTGACTAACCATGAGAAGAAATGGCGAAACAAACTCAGGGGTCAAAATAATGTGCCCACTGCTGGGACACAGGCCTCCTCTCTGTGGGAGGGAGTGGGCTCCACCACGCGGGCCTAGGGCGGGTTGGTAAATGTTACATGTCTTCGATTTTTTTAGTCTAAGACATGCCGTTTTCCTCACGATGTTTTCCTTCGCCGCTTCGAGAGCAGTGGTGATGAAATTATTTACACAATGTAAAGCGCCTGCCTGCACTGGGTTCGAACCCATGACCTACAAACTTTTAAGTCGGGGCCGTTACACTGGGCCACGACTGCTCTCAAAGTAGACTGCGCAGGCCATCAGCTGCTAGGTAGTGTAGAGATCATTTAAAACAGCAGGATAGGTTAAGAGGAGGCTCCCTATTTTTATGTTATTTTGCATGAATATTATGAAACAGTCACACATAGAAGCAAAATGAAACTTTAATATATGATTTATTGGATCTTGTTCTTTCCATGTTGAAGACAGTTACGTAATTGTAATATTTTCTCTAGATACATTTTTTATTCAAAAATCATGTCTTTTTTAAGGATAATATTATAAATAACAAACAAGACTGTTTGGCTTTTATGTCTAAAATAAATATTCATAGCAAGAAAATATAGTTTATTATCCAGCCACCACCAGATATTTTTTCTCTAGATCAATTATTACTTTATTTATAAACGAAATCAGAATTGAGACTTACGCTATTTAGTTTCGTGCTCGAACACGATCAAAGAGCGTACGCGATATTCAACTTTATTACTGATGTGTTAGCGTTTAGCACATAACGGAGTGGCGGGGAGCAAGGGGCGGAGAAATTTTAGAGTTTCGTGCGAAATTTGATTTAGACTGCCTGGTCTTAATACATATAATTATATAGGTAGAAGTAACACGGCTAGGTCGCGGGTAAAGCTTACATTACAGGCAGATGCTCCGGGTGAAGGAGCGACTTAACATTTATGTTAAAACAGATTCGCCTAGTTGTGGTACATTTTATGTTGCATTGCACAAATATAGTCAGCTCATTTGCTTTAACGTTTTACTAATCTGCACCCGGCATTATGATGGCAAAACAGCACAAATTTGATCGAAGAATTTGTTTGTCTCAGCACTTTTATCATGAATGTCTTGAGTTGTCTTTTCAGCTACGTCCAACTAGCTAGGAATCGAATGAAACCCTTTCTCATGAGCTATGTTTTAGCCCGAAATTCCTAGTATTATTGACTTACCGCATTAATGTTACTGGTATAAGCATGCACATAGAGTGGTGTCAGTCCAGCCGACATGCAGGCGTTGTACAGTCGCGGCGGGTTAAGTAGTGCAGTGGGGCCTACTTCGTCTATTGAGCTTATTATCTGACGCTGTATGCCGATTGTGCTCAAGACACACGCTTCTGAAGTGTTGAGGCAGATGCAGTCTGAAAAATGAGAGGTTTTTTTTAAATTTTGTTGTTAATCTAAAGAATATTTGTTCCCAGAATATGACAGGTGATGGATACCTATCCCAAAATTAAATGTTAAAAGTCTAATCCAGGGATGGAGAAACTTTTTCTTTGCGTGCCAATATTTACTAACGAAATATTCCTCTTACAGATGAAATAAAAATATTGATATGTACCATCTGAAACACTAAATTTATTGTGCAATAGTTATATTGTAATAACTATTGAAATAAGAAAAAAAAATGCAAATTGCAATTAAATTATACTTTTAAGTTAACTGCGAAGTAGAAGGTTGAGGAGCGCTGGTCTTTGTGGGGACATGTAACATGTGGAACTGTTATAAGTGAGCCACGCACTGCCAATGAGAATTAATTTTCTAGCAATTCGAAAACTTCACTTGATTTTTGTTTGATGGTCGCAGACCGGATTTCAATGCTTCGCGGGCCGGAGATGGCCCGCGGGCCGTAGTTTCCCCATCCCTGGTCTAATCCATCCGTCCATCTTCGCAACTAGCAATGTTCTGCCAGTTTTGTTGCATGAGCAACGCTGTTTCTATATTTAATACGGGTTTTGCTTATAACTAATGATGTCACACGGCACTTCAGTGTCAAATTAAAATACTGGCGAATCTTCACAGACGTGATGGTATCAGTATTGAACAGCAACAAAACAAAAAAAACTAACTGCCTATACAGCTTTGCCTAACCCTTCGGGGAATTACAGGCACGATGGTAATGATGTCTGTAATTCTGAAAAAATTGAAAGGTTAGGCAGAGCTGTAACCATGTACACACAAATTAGCTTAAAAAATTAAACGTTTCGCATTTGGATTTTATATATATATATATATATTTTTTTTTTTTATATTGATACCAATTCTATCTGTGAAGTTTCGTCAATTAATTTTAAATAGCGCCTATATACTCACTATACTGCAAGGAGTTGGGATAGAAGTGTTCTTCAAGCCTCGTAGCGTGCGAGTACACAGCTACTGAGGCGGGGTCCAGACGCACGTCTAAAGTGACGCAGTCTCCGGCTGAAAGCTCGCAACACCATGTCACGCTCATGAAGGCGTTGCTTTGTAGAGGCCAGGTTGCTGGGGAAAAAGAATATAAATTATTAGAAATATTTTTAATATGTAAGCTATTTAGGCTAAGACAGAACGGCGCCAAAACTTTCGTAGAGATGGAAAACTTTATTTACTTGGCAACAAGGATTATATTCCTCGCGCATTACATCCCGTCGACCGCAAGAAAGATTTCCCGTCAATTAAAAGCGGATTTTTGATAACAATTGAAATTAAATTTTAGCTGCTTTTGTGTACAGCTGAAATTAGGATAGCAAAAAACAACAAGTACTCATCATGAGCCAAACATTTTTGAACACGAATTACCTGGCATTTGATCCTTGTACCATTGATCTAAATCGAAGAGAAGCATTCCATACTGTGTGGAAGAATTTGCATTTTCGCCCCAACATTCCCATACTATCTGACATATGTTCAACATGCCTGAAATGAAGAGAAACAATATTATTTTAACAGCTATTACAAAAACTGGCCAAGTGCGAGTCTGACTCGCGCACGAAGGGTTTCGTACCATTCTCTATAAAAACAGCAAAAAAAATCACGTTTGTTGTAGTATGGGAGCCCCCCTTAAATATTTTATATTAAATTTTTTTTTGTTCTTTATTTACTACAATCTGTCTCCATCATGGGACATTCAGAAGTATGTTGGTTGGTGCTATCGCTGGCTCATTCAGTATGTGACCTGTGTCACATCATCATTGTTTAAAACAGTAGTTATATTTACTGTGATTGGATTAGGTCTTGAGGTATTTTGCGCTTTAATCGTCGCACTTTGTTGTGATTCTCCATTAGTGACCGAGCCAGAGTATTTGGGTGTTGTTGGATTCGTTCTTTATAGGACTTGGTATGGCGCATGATTTCCTGCTTCACTGTAGGCATTCGTAGGTCACGGTGTAGTAGTTCGTTGGGTACAAACCAGGGCGCATTGGTTATCATACGCAGAGCTTTATTTTGAAACCTCTGTATGATTTCTATGTTTGAGTGAGATGCGGTGCCCCATAATTGGATCCCGTACGTCCAGATGGGCTTCAGTATTGCCTTGTACAAGAGTATTTTGTTTTCGAGAGATAGCTGAGACTTTCGCCCCATGAGCCAGTAAAGTTTTCGTGTTTGGATACCAAGTTGCTTCCTCTTAGTGAAAATATGTTTTTGCCAGGTAAGTCTTATGTCTAAATGCAATCCAAGATATCTCACATAATCTGCTTGTGGGACTTCAATGTTGTTTAGTGTGACCGGAGGACAGGATCCTCTTTTTAAAGTAAACGTAACATTGGCTGATTTGGTTTCGTTGGCTTTTATCCGCCACTTTTTAAGCCAGTCTGATATGTCATTTAGTCCTTCTTGGAGTATTTGTGAGGCAATTTTTAGGTCACTATGTGCAGCTAGTATGGCGGTATCGTCAGCAAAAGTCCCAGTAGTTAGTGATTCGGATGTCGGCAAGTCTGCAGTGAATACTAAGTATAGTATGGGACCTAGTACGCTACCCTGTGGCACTCCTGCCTGTATGGGACAAAGATCAGACAGTGCTTCCCCACATTGTACTATGAAGTGGCGCTGTTGTAGAAATGATTTTAGTATTCCGTACAGGTGATCTGGTAGGGCGTTTTTTAATTTGAAAATTTTATTTTAATATAATTGTGAATATTTCAAGCGTCTACCTGTTGCCGGTATCAATATCAAGCAAAAACGAGCAAAAAAAATCACGTTTGTTGTATGGGAGCCCCCTTAAATATTTATTTTATTCTGTTTTTTAGTATTTGTTGTTATAGCGACTACAGATATTCATCATCTGTGAAAATTTTAACTGTCTAACTATCACGGTTCATGAGATACAGCCTGGAGACAGACAGACGGCGGAGCCTTAGTAATAGGGTTCCCGTTTTACCCTTTGGGTACGTAACCCTAAAAATGTACCCTATAGTGGTATCGACCCCGACTTACGAGTTGTAAATCGTGAGTTCAAACCCAGACAGGCACTACTTTGTGTATTTAATTTCACCACCACTGCTCTCATTTAAAGATACTCGTATTTGAATATCAATTTTTTATTATATGTTTAAAAAAAAAGAATAACAATAGGTCAATTAGTTTACTGTAATACTAAAATTAATATTCAATGTACTTAAGTGATGTCCCGAAACTAGAAACAAAATTTCCGAAAAAAAAAAAATTGTCGTAGTCTCCACTTTTTTGTCTCTGTTCTTTGAACTTAAGGCATATTAGCTCTACCTATTCCGATCACTGCTTATTACTGTCGAGTGCTATAAACAGCATCGTTGGTCTCGTGGATTCGATTACCGGGTCGGCCAGTGTTGTTGGGTTTTTTCACCAGGAATCCCTCAGTAGCAAACCCGGAGTCTGGATTTCTGCCCGGTTGATGGCAAAAGGCCCACCCTCTATTACATGGTACTTAATAATACTTAAACATAACTTAGACGAAATGTGGGTGTACTATAGGGGCACCTCTGGCTCTGCCTAACCCTTTGGGCAACACAGGCGTGATGTTATGTTGTACTATAGATGCAAAATCTATCTAAAATATTGAGTTTGATTTTGACCCCATAAGAAACAGAGCTTTTTTTTGATATGTGTATATTAATTTATGATACCCTACCAGACGGTATTAATAGAATCTGCATATTAATTATGACTTAAAATCATGAATGCTTGCTCGCAGGCAGATTACAATGACTTTAAGGCTGTAAGAACTTCCCTTGTAAACCTTGTATTTTTTTTGCATATAAACAATTTGAATTGGAGCTTTTTGTGCTCTTAAATACTTTTGTTTTCAACTTTTTTATATTCTATGTTAATTTGGTTTGTTTTTGCAAAAGTTTACTCACTATCTTCTCCTTCAGCCGCTAAGGTAGAGTTGACGGAGTAAGCGTGACAGGACACGCATTTCCCGCCAAGCAATGCGGCTTCATCAACTGTGCTCAACTCTAGTTGGAATCTTACTGTGGCCGTTGAAAATTCCTGGAAAATAAATAGATTAGCTGACATGTTTTTTGATTGTATCGCAAATATTATCAATACTGGAACAGCCTTATCAAGAAACAGCGAAATACACTCAAGAACTGGATGCATCAAGGCGCCCTTAGTACCTGTCACGTAGTCACATACGCGTAACTAGTGCATGAGGATGGACACTTCGAGCTCTTTGGCAAAATAAAAAAAGTCCTTAAAGAACTGTTAACTCAATCTGCCTACCCTTTTCCCAACTATATTGTGGTCAACTTCCAGTCTAACCGGATGCAGCTGAATAACAGTATTTTACATGGAGCGACTCCACAACCCAGTTACGGGGTAACACAATACCCCTTGGTATGACTGATTGTCAGACTTGAGCTTCTGACTACCCGTAATGACTGTCATAGATCTACGATTGACAGCCGGGATCAACGGCTTAACATGCTTTCCGAGGCACGGAGGTGGCTCAATATGTAATAGACGCTCAGCCATCCACGAACCGACCGCAGCTAGTGAAGCTTACCCTTCGATTAACTTGTGCGGCTTTTATTATTTAGCAACTATTGCCTCAATTACCTGATAAAGACACTTGGTATCAGACAGCATTCTCTTTCCTTGGTATGTCAGTGAGTACATCACAGCCAGTGGGAACTCTTCCTCTTCAAACCGGTCTGTGACTGAGAACACCACCCAGAGGTAGCAGAATGCTCTAGGATCATCACATGGCTCCTGTAAATAATTAAATAGTTTATTCTCTAATGAA
Source organism: Tiliacea citrago (assembly GCA_963921375.1). Taxonomy (NCBI): domain Eukaryota; kingdom Metazoa; phylum Arthropoda; class Insecta; order Lepidoptera; family Noctuidae; genus Tiliacea; species Tiliacea citrago. The sequence continues at coordinate 18,993,278 of OY992797.1, read as the reverse complement.
AGGGCTGGAATTTACTACTTCCGTTTCCTGGTGGTAGTCCACCATACCTGTTTTTAGACCAGGGCCCTAATTAATTTAAATGACAATGCAATATAATTGTCAAAAATTTACTCATTTTAATTACAGCTGCTATTTAATATGATGGCAATTCAAGAAAAACATTCCACAATTAAGAGACCAGTCTATTTGCCAATCGGTATTTTATACAAACATGTTTTAGTATGGTTCAGAGGGCAAGACTTGCCACATAAGATAAGGCAATCACAAAACAAGACGAATTTCAACATATTTTATTCTTAGACTAAATGCTGTATATTAAATTGCAAGTTTATGTTGTTTGAGATGTATTCTAAAACAAGTGTTTTAGAGACTTGCCTTTGGTTTTATCTTAAAAAAAAAGGTAAGAATTACCTGGAATCCAAAATGCGTAACCGGTAAGCATTCCACATTGACTTGTGACGTGAATTCCAATTCCAAAGTCATAATATTCCATATCTGGAATGCACCAAAGTTATATCCAACTGCCAGACTGCCCAGTTGTGGAATGTATTGCAATACGGTCACCCGAATATGATCCCTTTTGGCCTTCATTCGTACTGTACCGTCTGGGTTACGGAATATGTACTGGCCATCTACTAAGGAGTTTTCATTGAGTAGGATGGCCAAATGATCATTATTTTCTAATGCCAGTTCTCGTTGTTCTAAAATCCTATGAATGGCAGAGAATTGCAGGAAGCTCAAGTTGGCTGGATTGGCTTCATTTTGGATTAGATGCTCATAACCTTGGGAGATGTCTTTTAATGCTGAAAAGAAAAACAAATTACTCTTTCTAGTTAAGTTCAACCACACTTTACCCAGCAATCTTCTCACTTTTTGTTTTGTACCAGAATAATAAAAGTATGAGTATTCTACCTGAGTGACTGAGATGATGATTAATAGAGAAGGATGTTAGAACAGTAGAAGACATGTGCTGACCCCAAATAAATAGTGATAAGGGCAAGAAAATTATGATAAAAAAAGAGTGACAAGAATTTCATGATTCATTAGTTTGTATACATTTTGTAAATTGAAAATTAATAATATCTTACCTTGTATTAAACTAGCTCTATTGAGATCAAAAGCAAATATTTCTCCACTCTTTGTTCCCGCCATGACAACTCCATCAAAACATGAAATAGGTCCATCTGGTACTCTATCCCACACCGCTAACTCCGTAACAACCACCTCGGTTTGTATGCAGCGAAGTAACTGAGAGCCATTGACATGTAAGATACAGATCATGCCTGCTTCATCACTTTGTAAGCTAATGATGAGTTGTATGGAGTTTGCGGTCAAAGGTCTTGGCAGCTCCACTACACTGGTTACTAATGTGTTGAAATTGCTGAAATTAATAATTAATTAAATACTTTATTGTGTAAACAGTACTTTGTGTCATTTAAGTATGGAAGAGTAAGGCCCGTATTACAGAACGTTACTCAATACTCTAGCATTACTTAAAACTAGTTTCAACCAATCAAATGGCTTGAATCTAGTTTTAAGTAATGCTTGAGTATTGAGTGACGTTCTGTAATACGGGCCTAAGAGTAGTAAGTATTAGAAAATCAATACAATTGTTAACAGATTTTCAGGCTAGGCAAGTTTTGGTTTAATATTAAGAATTTTCTTCTAATCATATTAGATTTATAGACATTCTCAAAATAGGCAAGATTTTAATTTCTTTGCATAAAGTACAGCTTTGCTACTGTATAGTGCAGCTTTTGATAATCTGGTTATTATCGTTATAAAATTTATATAAGTTTAGCTAAATAGTACTTACCTCAGTGGGGTGCCAAAGTTTCGCGCTGCTACCTTCAATCCGGTTCTAAGATCAACCACACAGAATTTAGGACCCAAAGCCAGCCAGCCATGCTTGGTGTCCTTCAAAATTCCGCCGAGAGGTGTCTTATCTGCGAAATATACACAATTATCACCATTGACACTTTAAACCACTATAAATAAATATGCTGTCACTACTAAAACAAACATACCTGTAAATTCTTCCGTAGGTTGCAGAAAACTGAACACGGCAGGAGACAAATTAGTTGTTTTAACAATAGAGAACACACTATCTTGAAGCTTTTGCATTTTAATTACTTGTTATTGCTCTATTTTTAACTTCAAACCGAAAACGAAATTCTTGAGAGGTTATGATACATATTATTGACACATATACGATGTTGTTTAGTTATATTTTGCTAACGTTGCATTAATTTAGCGATTAAAAGTTGGCTTAGGTTTTAAAGCGGTGTAATAGATTGAAATAGTTTAGGAATTTCCATTATTTATAATTATAAACTTGATCGGTAATCAGCGCGCGGCGGTAACGAAAATACAAAAAAAACTTCAAAGTTGACAGCTGTTCAAGCCAATGAACGCTCGCCCCACAGACTAAGTAGTCTCGCCCACAGAATACATTTTAAGTCTAGCCCGGTATTAGCCGTCGTACCCACCGGGAGATTATTTTACCGCTGCCGGAAAAAATCACCTTGCGCGATTATTTACCGTCTTTAACAGAGTGTTCGTGCCAGCACTTCGAACTGATTTTTCATGCAGTAACGGCATACGACGGATTCCGCAAAATTATTCATTGTAGCTATTTTTGTGGTCACAGTGGCCAGGGGACGACAAAAGAAGCAAAGAAAATTTCGGGTCCCCTTGGTATCCCTTGAACAATAAAAGATATCTAAAAGGTCAATCGTGGAGCTCCACCAAAATGTCACATTTCCACTTCAGCTGAAAAAAAAAATAGAGTATGAGATACGGTCGCCAAGGATAAAAATTAATCACTACACCATAAAAATCGCACACAAGGGCATGACAAAACGAAGTTTTGCACTATAGCAGCGTACATACCAAAACAAAAAGTTATGTTTTCCGTTTGTACAGTCGCTAGCACATCAGGTTACCACAAACTGTCAAATTTTCTCATCCATCAACATTTTTAAAATCATTTAAATTTGACAGTTTCATATATCCTGATGTGCTGACGACTGTACATATAAAAACACAATCTTTTGAAGCTCTCAGCATTTTCACAAATGCGGTAGCTGGGTGAGTGGGGTGCCTTGGCTGGATCGACCCCTCCTCCTGGGCAGAAATCCGGTGCTGTGAAATTCAAATTTTCTTACGTTATTTGCAATTTGGTTGTATCTTGATCAAAATTTGATTCGCTACTATAAAAGATTTTATTTACATAATTCTAATCATTACAATCATTAATACATCTCTCTAATTAGATTTGTTCCCCAATGTCATGATTTCATGAAAGAGTCATTCAATGGAAAAAGTCTAACTTAGATGTATTTCTGACATTCTCAGAAGAAAATTAAGACCTCAAATAATTTAGAACGTTTAGACTTATACGGGTATAATGTTATGACTTGTATTGAGTTGAATAATTTGTTCCTTTCTTTCATAGAATTCTAGGGGGATGCTCTATGGCAGCCGGCGATTTTTTTATTTATTTAAGGATTTTGCAATTTGCTGGTCAGTAAGAGGTTATAAGTTGATTGAAATATGATTCAATGTTGCTTTACAGAATTATAATCATTAGATCAGTCGTATTTCAATCAACATACAACCTGACACAGACCTACAAATTGCAAAAAACTTAAGAAAATTTGAATATCGCGGGCTACGTTTGCTCATCATAATGATTCTAATTCTGTAAATACATATCTGATCATCATTCTCCTGCCCTTATCCCACTTGATTTAGGTCGGCGCAACATGTCCCTTTCTTCCATACTTCTCTATTAGTCGTCATCTCGGTAGTCACTCCCTTTCTAGCCATATCATCTTTCACACAGTCCATCCATCGTTTCTTTGGTCTTCCTCTACTCTTATAGCCATCGACATGCATACTCAAAACTTTCCTCACTACATTTTCCTAATTCCTCCGCATCACATGCCTATACCATGACAACCGATTTCCGCACAACTTTTCAGTCACCGGTGCCACTTTCAGACTTCCTCTTATGTACTCATTTCTTATTCTATGCATTCGTGTCACACCACACATTCCTCTTAGCATTCTCATCTTAGCTACATGCAATTGCCTTTCATTCATCCCTTTTGTGGCCCAACATTCTGATCCATACAAGACAGCAGGTCTAACCATTGTTTTATATATCTTCCCCTTAAGTTTAAGAGGAATGCGGGAGTCGCAGATTGTTCCCGTGACCTGCCGCCATTTCATCCATCCAGTGTTAATTCTGTGCTTAACCGTCCGATCTACTTCTCCATCGCTTTGCACGAGTGAACCGAGATACCGAAAGTCGGAGCAGACCGGGAGAAGCGCGCCATCAAGCTCTATGACTCCAGGACTGGAGAGACCGCCGAAATCGCAGAACATGTATTCAGTCTTGGTTCTGCTTATTTTCAAGCAAACATTCTCCAGCTTCTGTTGCCAATGATTATAATTCTGTAAAGCTATATTCGTTACGGTCGCGAATCATATTTAGATTAACATACAGCCTCTTACTGACCTGCAAATTGCAAAAAACGGCCAAGTGCGAATCGGACTCGCGCACGAAGGGCTTCGTACCATTATCTATAAAAATGGCAAAAAAATCACGTTTGTTCTATGGGAGCCCCCCTTAAATATTTGTTTTATTTTTATTTAATTATTTATTTTTAAAGTGAATATATAACTAAATATTCTGCGAATATTTCAAGCGTCTACCTGTTGCCGTTATCAATATCGAGCAAAAACGAACAAAAAAATCACGTTTGTTGTATGGGAGCCCCCCCTAAATATTTATTTTATTCTGTTTTTTATTATTTGCTATTATAGCGGCAACAGAAATACATCATCTGTGAAAATTATAACTGTCACGGTTCATGAGCTACAGCCTGGTGACAGACGGACAGACAGACAAATAGACTGACAGACGGCAGAGCCTTAGGTGCAGCGATCGAGTGATTAATGGTTTTAGGTTTTAAAAAACGTTGCCCCACACTAGGAATTTCTCCTGTATCGTAGGTGCGTTTACAAACATTTAAACTCACATACACAAACACCCAGACCCGGAACAACTACTTATAGGTCATACAAATATTTGTTCCGTGCGGGAATCGAACCCGCGACACGCAGCGCAGCAGTCAATCACTTAACCACTGCGCCAACCGTGCCGTCAATAATGATTGCTTATGAGCTAATAAAATGTAATCACATTGGTGTGTGCCGCAATCCTTCGCACAAAAAGTCTGTCGTCTGCGCTGCGCCTTAGTAATAGAGTTCCTGTTTTACCCTTTGGGTACGGAACCCTAAAAACGTAATAAAATTTGAATTTTGCGGGCTACCTTAGCGCATCCCCCTTTAGTTTTCAGATAGCTAAAGTGCCTGGAATTAGTAAGTACTCATATGGTCCTTGATAAAGCGCTAATCTACACATGCGCTCAGCGCTACAGTTCTTTTGGCACTTCGCCAAAGTGGTAACTAACGCGGAACGCCGCCATCTTGTGAAGTGTCACTATTTGACATCTGTGTATTTTCATGTTGTTTTTGCTTGTATACAGAGAACATGCCGAAAATAATAACAAATGACGTTAGACAGGTAGTGTTAAAAGTTAAGGAGTTTTTTATAAAGGAGAAGGAGCTAAGCAACCCGGTAATTGCATTCGAAAAAGTTAATGAGCGAGTTGCCGCTGCTACAGGTAAGTGTTACCATCTTTGGGGATTCTAAAGTCCCAGTCATATTATCTCCCAATACTGTATTTATTATTTACAACAATTGATCCTTAATTAAAATACACAATCTAACACTAAAATATGTATAATATGTACAAGTATATAATAAAAAAAATAAAAAGGGGGAAGTGCTCATTGGGCATAAAAAAATTCGTCCGCATCGCAGTCAATGGGCCTGCGATGCGGCCCAAAAGGCTGGCAGCATTGCCACGTTGGATGGCAATACTGATTCTTTGGGCAAAAAATAAACCAGCGCTTCGAGAGTCGGTCCCGTAAAGAGTCGACCAACCGCTTGGCGATGTCCTGAAATACTCGATGAGCACTCGGACCCCAAGGCCCTAGTGTTTCAACTCCAAACGGCTCAAACATATATCTCCCAATGAGGTTGTTATATTTGCGCCGTTTGAGGTTTTCTGCTCCTGCAGCAGCTGCCCTAGCACAACCCGCCTTGCTAGGAAGATGGGATGGTGCGAGAGTGTCGACACAGGTTGCATCCCACACCAAAGGCCTACCCAACTTCCACGGCATTTTGGTCATTCCGTCTGGCCTCTTCCCATCGTCACGTGCCAAGCCATTGGGTTCTAAAACAGCTGGCACCCCGGCGGTGACAAGAGCCCGACGGATGATGTCGTTAATATTGGCGTGCCGTGCCATCCGACCAGCGCTCTTGCTGCAGGACAGATCATGGTGTCCAAGGCAGTCGACTTCTTCACCGCACTGACAGCGATGTGGAGACCCGCAAGGATTTCCCAATTGCACTAAACTTAGAAATCCATAACAACCAATTAACCTAATAAGCTTAAAGCTGGCCTAATGTCAGTTTCGTGCAATCGGATTTAAAAGTTTATTCTAAGGTGGTAATTTTATGAAACATGTATTTCTCCGTTCTTCAGGTGTTTCTATGCGTACTGTAACAAGAATCACAAGTGAAGGAATTGCTGAAGCATCATCCTGTAAACTAGTTACACCAGGGCGGAAAAGGAAATTAAACAAAGACAAAGTGTTGTTGGATAATTCTGATAGCGGCATTTTACAACGAAATAAAAAAAAAAAAGTGGCAGAGGTGAACATTGGGAAGCCATCCAGTGCAAAGCCAGAAATGGTAGAAAATTCATTCGAGGCCATGACTACCGATGAATGGGGCAATTACTGTTCCCATGTGATTAAGATAGAAGAAGAGGATTTGGATACTTAGATGAACGTTTCAGCATTCAAGTACTTTCAGATGAAGAAAGTGTTGACAGTGATGGAGATTTATATGAAGATAAGCCATGTGCCAGATGGAGTTTTTCCCATCGGCAAAAATGACGAACTTCCATACAAACTTTCATTCCCTTCATCCCATTTAGGGGATGAATTTTCAAAAATCCTTCCTAAGTGCTCGCTTTTGTTTTATAGGGACTCTTGTGCAAAATTTCATTCTATTAGACCCAGCGGTTTAGGCTGTGCGGTGTTTGCCAGTGGATGAATTCAATAATTTTATAAAATATACTAGCTGTGCGCCCGATGGGTTTGCCAATCGGCAAAAATGACGAACTTCCACACAAACTTTCATTTCGAAAATAGTTCTCACCTTAGTTAATTATGGAACTCTTGTGCAACATTTCAAGCTTCCAGCTAGACCCAGCTATTTAGGCTGAGCGTTGTCTCTGTCAGTGAGTACATGAATGAATAAAAGATAATGAAAATGAAGATTCCGATATACGAGTTTACACGACCGTTCGCTTGATTTAGTTTATGCAATCAAGCAGAACAAGATTATAGTAAAAATATTAAAAAGTTCACTTTGTTTTTTCTTGATTAGAGCATATCTATAGACATAATATCACCTACATCCCAATAATAGAGTAGCGGAGCTTCAAGATAGGTCCAAAATGTCTTCATCCTTCATCCTAATGCTACATTTTGCAATACCTAGATGAATATATAATATATGGTCTGGTTGATAGTAATTCGAGATTTAAAAAAACGAGTGTGCTTTAGACCACACGACTGAAGTAAAACTAAACGTAACTCTCTCTCTTTCTATCTTCACTAACCTATATCTCCCTCTCAACTTCCGTTCGCTCGCTTCCGTAACCCTCTCGTCACGCATTCACGAGCTTGCTCCCACGCGTGCGTAAAGAAGTTTTACTTCAAAAATAAAGGTTGAATCCCATGACATATCTCTATGGTTCTTAATACACAGCATGGCAAAATTAACACTTCTCAATTTCTAATTTCGTCAAAATTAGATGAACCTTATTATGCATTGATGTATTCCCTCGAAGTAAGGATAATTTATTGACTGGTAACCCTTGTGTCACAACAACACCCCCCTGACAATGTCATTCAAGCGCCAAAAGATCGATGCCGAAAATAAATAATTTAGCTGGCAATAGCAACGTTTAGTGATTGACTCTGATACTACACAAAATATCGTGAATATCGTAACAAAATAACTGTTACTGAGTACTGTACCTACAGCCGAATCGTTCTGCTTTTGGGGTATGCAGGCGTGATCCGCGTGATATGTATTTGGGTGTTTCATTTATTTTGAGCTGTTTTAAATTACTAATTTCCTTTTTTATGGTTCCGTAGTCAACAAGGCACCCTTACAGTTTTGCCATGTCCGTCCGCTCTGCGGCTTAGCTCAGAGACTCTTTAGTACTAAAAAGCTGTAATCTGGCATATGGATATACATATTAATCACGCTGACAAAGTGGCATAATAAAAACTTGAAAATACATTTTTATTAACTTCCTTGCACGTAAAGTGGTGTTGATATTTTTTTTCTCGTCTATCCTATAATGTGGGGTATTGTTGAATAGGCCGTTCAAAAATACTGCGGGTCTGAAAATCATTTTTCGATTCAGGGATTTGTTTGCGTAATATTAAGCTTTGAAGTGCAAATTTTTGTTAGAGTCAAGTGTCCCGCCCCCGATTTTTTTTTGGGTGGGAAATTATCAAATAACTTCTCCCGCTCTGAGTAGAGCGGGAGAGGGCGTGTCAGACTTACCGGCTAAAACCCACCCGTGTTCCTTCAGATGCCTGTGTGCCAGGGCTACGATATCCCTTTCGGACAAACTCGCAACCCTGGCAGGCATTGGCCCTATCGGACGTCGTCAGTTGGTGCTGACGTCTCTTTGAGGTGCGCGTGGAACAGAGCGCGCCGTCGACCCGGGCTTAGTCCTTACCGGACGGCGAGCTACCCATCGCTCACCATCCGCAAGCCCGCGCCAACGGTGGCCGGGAATCAGCCTGTGACTCCTGACGCCCGGGGCGTCTCCTTCGCGAGCATTACTGCTTCGCAGAAGGAGGTGACGGCCTACCATGCACTCTCTCTCCGAACCATGGCTTGAACCAGGGCCGAACGCGAGAGATCGCCGCCGTCGATTGACTCCGTGAGAACACGGCAATGGCCAATTTTCACAAAAACTTTTTTTTTCCAATTGATCCTGTTTTATATAAGGATCAAAAACCTCTATTGTTATTATGTTATTGTTATTATGTTAAACTTTATCATTTATTCTTATACTACTCTTCGTAGATGTAATTGCTTGAGCACAATTATTTAGTTAGATTTCTATTATATATTATTTTGTAATCTGTCTATTGTAAAAAGCCCAAAAAGACATGTTCTCTAAACGTCAACGAAATAAAACGTTGCTAAATTGAAGAGTACAACTGTGACGTAGCATGCCAACTAAAGTGCCAGGTATTACGTTTAGTCGGTTACTTGACAGCTCTCTCGTCACGTGGGTTTTTTGTTTACCTTTATTTAACTACCTAAACCAACGGAATTTTCATAGGTCAACCTACTGTTCTTAACTATAAGGGACAGCTGTTTTTTTTCCTTAATAAATTTTTACGCGAATTTAATTTTTAAACACTTTAAATAATAACGAAGTTAAAAGGAAAACTATCACAACTAAGTAGACTTTACAAGTTAACGAGAACTACAGTGTTAAGTTTGTTTTTGGGATAAGTTCATCCCAACAACGGAACCCTTCATTATGCAGCTTGGTCGGACATGCACTTGGCCGGTTTTCAATAAAGATACTTTTGTTGATATAAAAAAAAACTTTTTTACAACAAAAAAACCGACTTCCAAAAAAAACACTAAAAAGTTAAAAATAACTTTTTTAATATTATATTTAATTTAATTTCGGAAGTCGGTGTCTTTGGTTCTGTATTTTCATTTTGGCCACCGACTTCCGAAATTAAATTAAATATAATATTAAAAAAGTTATTTTTCACTTTTTAGTGTTTTTTTTGGAAGTCGGTTTTTTTTTGTAAAAAAGTTTTTTATTTTATGTTTTATAGGTACCTACCTACTGTTCTTAACTGTATGGGACAGCTGTTTTTTTTTTCCTTACTATTTTTTTACGCGCATTTAGTTTTTAAACATCTCTTCTGTATTTTCATTTTGGCCACCGACTTCCGAAATTAAATTAAATATAATATTAAAAAAGTTATTTTTCACTTTTTAGTGTTTTTTTTTTTGTAAAAAAGGTTTTTATTTTTCACTTTTTAGCTGTGGTACCTATCCCACATCAATTCGTATGCCACTACTAGCTATGAAAACAACAGTGACAGGAAGTTCAATACAAGCTTTGACATCCCATCCATTGAAGTTAAGATAAACAAAAACTTACAAACTTTATAATTTACTTAGGTAAGTATTCGTGACAAGTTTCAAGTTTATTAACTCTAGGAATAAGATTTTTCATGCCTACGTCATAGAACTGTCTGTGTGCCAAATGCTTCATCTAGAAAAAAATGTCTGCTCAACAACGTAAATAACACAATGAATGTTGTTGAACTGTCAAATTGAAACCGATTCCTACTGATAAGGTGTTACGCAATTAGCCCTCTGTTCAGTGGTTTGAGCTGTGTGTTGACAGACCAATCAGTCACGGTTTCCTTTTATATAAGGCTACATATTATATTGAGAACCTCCTCCTTTTTTGAAGTCGGTTAAAAATAATTTATAGCCACAGTACATCTCATGACAATTCCAATAAGACCAAACACGGGTAGGATACATTGTTTTATTACGGAGTTCCAGTGCCTACCTTCCGGCTTCATCATCAGATCAGTTTGATGGTACCATTTTGATCAGAACTATTTATTTAAAATTGCTTCGCTTAACTATCTTAATCCAGATATCTTATCGCCACCCGTGAAATACTTATCATTGAGAAGTTCCGGTGGCCATCTGTGGCCTTCTTCATCAGTTCCACTTCACCAAATTATACTTTCTGAATGCAAATAATTGACTTGTTGATGAAAATATAAAAATCGCTATATGTATGCCTATAATTTGAGGAGTTCCTTCAGTTACTCATGGATCCTAACATCAAAACTGGATTTTGATAAAAATGGGACCAATCTGGAAGTATATCCCTTCAAATAAAAAAAGAATTTTCCAAAACGACGGAGTTCTGAGGTAACAAACATTAAAAAAAAAAAAACATACAGATGACTTGGGAATTCCTCCTTTTTGTGAAGTCGGTAAAAAAAATAAGTGGTCGTTTTTTGATGAAATGATTTACCTACAAGGTTTTTGAAATAAAAACTCGATTAAAAAATAATTAATGTATTTCAGTTGTACAACTTGGAAAGATTACATTAAAATACATACTAAACATATTAACTTATTGGTGTCTTTATGCTATTCTAATTTCAAGCTCTTAATTAACCTTAACCATAATTAAACAATTAAGTTATACATAAGGAAACTATTTCAGTAGTAAACATAAATAATATACTTTATTATCAGTTTTGCAAGCCCTTGGCCAAATTTTAAGTCAAAATCACAGCTTGTAAAGGCACTTACGAATAGTTTCATTTACAATGTTGCAATCTCTGTTTAACAAACAAGTTCATACAATATTGCTGTTTTCTACGTCTGATACGGCGTCTGATTCGTTTTGTGTTCCAAAATAGCTCTGTGTTTCTCTGGGAACGGGCAAGCTTCTATAACCGGGTACGCCAGAAATGTGCTGCGGCGCTTGCAGGAATTGTAGGTCGTTGTTAAACAGGTGTTAAATTGGTTGTAGGAAGAAGCGGGTACGTGCGATAAAAAGAAAAAGATAAGCATTAGTCAATTAAATTAAATTTTTACGGTGATTTTTGTAATGCTGTTGTCGTAACTGTGAATTCGTCATGAAGAAAAATGAGAAAAGTAAGGGAAAGAAAAATCAAAAACGTGTAATATTAAAGTGGAGGAAAAGGGAAACTGGCAAACTTACACTCAGTTTTTGAGAGCTTGAATTGAAAATTGTGGTAATAGTAAATGGGGGTCAATGGGTAATATTATATAAAAAGATAAAGAGAATCAATTCTGAAAGTATTAAATGAAAGGCATCTACAGTCATGCATGCAGATACGAGTAGCCCTTCATTTGAATGAAGGCCTACTCGTATCTGCATGCATGACTAATTTAAGAACACTAGATGAACAGTCAAGGGGAATGAAGATGATTTTAATCGAGTTTTTTAATATCAATCAGTCAATCAGGGACGGATAAACAGATAGCCAGAACAATGCGTGCTTTTTTGCGTTTTTTCCTCATTTATTTATTCAATAACAATCATTTGTACGTCAATTTACACAAAATAAAAACAAAAAAGTTTTGCAAACTTGAGCAAAACTAGAAGAGAATTCAGTAGTTCAGAAGCTGGCAACGTGAATAAGTATACTCAGTTACCATGGCCTACACTACGACTTTAACAATTGATTGGTTGACATAATAAAGTATCAGCTCATTATGATGTACAGTGATTTAAACCGTGTTTGCAAACAGATTTCAAGGACGCGACTAAATAGCTTTATTTTAAATCCGTAACAATACTTGAGCAATTTATTTTTTACGATTTACTGATGCTACTGAAACATTAATCGTGTTTCTGTTTGTTTCAGTGGCGTGTGGATTAATTTTCATTTGACCTTGTACTATGTTCATCATCGATGTATATGGACTATCTGGCGTCTGATTTTTTTGTAGATTACTTTCGCTCGGCACATTGTTGTCAGTACGAGTATTTTTATTATCATAAACCGTATGTTTCATAGAAACGTATCCCTGATTAGATGGCTGAACAGTTTTAGGACCAGGACTGAATCCATTTTGTGTTACCACAGGATTATGAGGCCTTGGTGTACTCACGCATTCAGTTTTTGGAGGAGTTTGCGTGCTTGTGGCAGAAGGCGTATCAAAGGAATCGTTTCGAGTCACTTGTAGACTATTAGACCGTGAAGAATTACCCAAAGAATGAAGTGTAGATGAACTTCCTTTTAAACTCTCCAATTCCTTTGAAAACACCTCTTCACTTCTTTGAAATCTTTGAGCGTGTGACGACAGTGGTGACCTATTTTGATTTATAGATGTGGCGCTTAAAGATCTACTTGGTGAATTATTTTGTACACTATCTATTGACGAGACTTGTTTATTTTCGGTTTTATGAGTTGATCTTACTGGTTTATTTACTTTAGCTTCCATAGATCCATATGCACTATCTTTAGTAGAACTGTGGGATGAACTTTCTTCTTGCATTCCATATCTTCTTACCACATTTGCTGGTGCAACAGCTTCTATGTTCTGTACATCATAAGACAAAGGATTTCTTTCCGGCGGAACAGGTTTAACTCCATCAATAACTTCACCAGTTCTTGGATTAATATGTTTTTCTGTATCAAAACGTAAAGTAACTCTATGACTTTCATCGATTGGATGATCTCTTGTTCTATGTTCTAATTCCTCATCGCTATCTTCAAACGCAGCTTCGATCTCCTCCTGGAAAAGATGATATTGTATTATCTATAATAATGCAAAATAAAATTCTAGACAATATGAACGCAGTTGAGCAACATCAAATGGGTGTTATATTCTTATTTTAAGAATCAAACAACAGCCATAGGAATTTTATGATTTAAGAACTTTAAAAGTACAAACCTCTTCATCTACTTCTTCTATTACGCTATTTTGTATCCATTCACGAATTCTCTGTTTCTTTGCTTGCCGATCGACAGTTGTTTCGATACCATTATCTCTAAAATGTTTTAGTAGTATGTTCTTTTCATTAGGGTCACTGTGGAAACTATACATTGATGGACACAGCTCATCTATGTCTTCGCCAGCTAAAAAAAAATACATCGGTAAATATTATATATTATTTCTGTAAGTTCATGGCATAAAAAATTAATAAGCTTTTAATACGTTTAAACTTACCAACTCTATCGGTATAACCTTTTCCCAGCCATCGATCATCCAAATAGCGAGAAATCTCGACGAAATTGTATGCCCTTTTTTCTTCTCTTGGCTCAATAAACTTTTTGAACATTTTTTGTGCCCTCGAAGAAACCATTTTCCACAGTTTCGGTTGTCGTTTCAGTGGATTTGAACTGTTGTACCAATTGTAATAGCTAGAATTAAAAAAAAACAATAAAAATGAATTTATAATTATAGTGACCATTTTAAGCCAGTAAAAAAACTGCGAGCATGGTTTGGTTTGGTATGAAAATAATTTAATGCATGTTAATTTTATGCAGTTACATTTTACCTTGTGTAACGAGGGTCATCGAAAGCAGCTTTCTGCCAAGGCAAACATCCAGTGAGGCAAATGAAAATAACGATGCCAAATTGCCAAATATCATGGGAAATTAAAGCTCTGAAAGTAAAGAAATAAACAAATGTATGATTGACGCCAGCAGCATACATTAATTTATATGTTTTTAATTTTATGATTCCTTATCCCATCTTAAAATTGAAAATATACAAATGAAACAGCCGATCTATTCTGAAGAAATATCACCGTGTAAACGCAGGTGAAGTAAACTTGAAGTGACTTGTTAAAGTGTAAATCCCTTACTGACAGTTCACTCCACGATCACTTCACCTAAGTTTTCACGGTGAGATGGTTACAGAATAGCACTGCTTATCGATGCTTATTTATACAACGAATACAGCTGCCTAATTTAAATAAATAACGCATACATAGGACATAGTATAGTAGTATAATACAAAGTATCAGAGACATTCATATTTTTTTTGTAACACTTATGTTTTCTTACTTGTAACTACTGTCCATTGATAATTTCAGCACTTCAGGTGGTGAATAGGGTAACCATTCATTCCGTCTTCTCACAACTGATAGAACCTTTCTCGTTTCTCCAAAATCACAAAGCTTTATTCTTGAAAAGTCTGATTTGAATATGAGAATATTGTCGAGTTTTACATCTCGGTGTACTAAGTCTCTTTGGTGAAGATGTTCTAATGCAGCCGATAGTTGCTTTGCTACCCTTTTGGTATGAATTTCACCTATCCCAGTGTCAAGCATGTTTGATGTTAGGTCACCTGGAAAAAGAAGGAATCGTATTTGTTTCGAGTAATAATAAAAAATTTAAAAAAACTCGACAGTCCTTCCAAAAAATGAACTAAAAAGTAAGATTGTTATTGCTGTCGGGGGACCGTTCTTTGGAACACTTTTTCACACCAATCTAAGAGGTCCTCCGACTGCAATGACAATTTTATTTCCTATCTGTTTAGTCAGCGAATAAATGAGTGACCTTTCGCTTTGTAGGTGTGTACACATTAAATAACACTCCTTTTTTGGGCAGTCGGGTAAAAAGCAAAGGAATCAGTGGACTCGCCGCATTCATGCAATGAAAAATACAAATACTAATATGTTTGTACATTTTACTTGTTTAACAATGGTACTGAGCTAGTTTAAACTAAAGAAAACAGTGCACCAGCGTTCAATACAACATGATATTAATGAGGGCTGGCACTGGAAATGTGCTAGATTTAATATTCATTCAAATCACGACGTATTTTGGCTACAATCCAACTCCGACTGTGTGTGAACTGGAGTAGGCGAAGCCCAGATTACTCAGTATTTAAAATTTGATTTCCGAGATAAGTTATTAGCAATATATTAATGTCCACATCTTCATAATTATACGTATATTATGATGAAGTTATCTTACCTAAAGGTGCATATTCTTGGCAAAATACATAGAATCCAGCAGTCTCAAAAGCTACATCGAATGTAGTAACAACGTTTCTATGGGCGCTTAAATGTAAACTATAATGAAATTCTCTATAGAAATCTCTAATGGATACGTAGGGCTTTGGTAGGGCTTTCAAGACAATTTCTGTATCTGAAGCCCTGTGCTCTACTAGCAAAATCTTTCCAAACCATCCTTCCCCAACTATTTGTAGAATATCAAACTCTTCTACTAGGCTCACCTGTAAATAAAGATCAGTTTAAATGTATATGTTGAAGTTTAAATGTGCATAATGAAACCAATACAAGATATAAATCTTACTTTTTCCAATTCGAACTCTCTGATTTTATGAATAGAGCCAGTTAGGGCCCTTCTCGAACCATGATTCATCTTGGATGCCACAAACAACGCATTCTTTTTTTATCTGAAAAGTAAAATAAAGTATAACACTACAACATTTTGTTGGTATATTTTCTAAGGTTTTTAAATATTTAGGCATAGCTCTTTCCGGTAGGTCGAATGGGTGCTTCAAGTCGTCCCAATTTCTCGTCAAATTGTTGAGTGAATGATCTTGGATGAACGCCAGGACCTGATGTCTACTCCAGATCCAGACGGTGCACGGACGTCACATGGTGACGTCATCTAACGTGTCATCCTAGATCTTTTATGATGTAATGAAAGTGTTTTGATTATTCTTTATGATCTATTTATTTATCTATCTCAATTAAGTACAGAACATTGCATCATAAAAGCTAGAGTGATTATTATTATCCACAGTTATAATTATTATTACATTTGGCACTATCCCGTTATGGAAAACTTTGTGAAGCATTTGTTAAATGTGACATTGTTTGTTGAGATCTGTCGAATTTGATTGAAATTGGGTTGCAAAAACTTTATTTCAACAGAGAAAAACATATAAACTTTTTCACAAATTTTTGAAAGCTTTTTAATACTCTGAAACATGCAATAAAGACAAGTAACAATGCTTCTACGCATGATCGTGTCAGTTAGGTTGGTAATCTATTGTTACAAGTGAACTCTTAATTAACAAATGTTTGTCTAATGGTGCTAGGTCAAGTAATAAAATATATACATAGTAGTCATCCAGCTGCCATTAATCACATAAAGCATGAACAGACTTTTTGTTTGTTTTCATGATATAAAACAGAAGTTTCGAAACATCCCAAATGGATTTCGAGTTCGAGGGCATTTTCTATAATATTCCATATTGTTCTCGATTAAAATTGATTTATGATATATACAATTTTTACATAATGAGGTATTACGAGTTTACCGCTCTTTTGGGCCGAGTCATCAGATTAATAAAATAGGACAAGTTGGTGCGATATTTTCAAAAACAAGATTTTTGTTAAGAGTATATATGAAGGACTAGGTACAAAAAAATGCATTTTCACCTTGGTTAACGAAGATGCAATAGAAAATGGTTGAAGGTGATATGTAACATTTGGGATGAACAATAACAAGAAAGAATTGAGTGTGTTACTGTCACCATCATCATTTCAGCCGAAAGACGTCCACTGCTGCACATAGGCCTGCCTCCCTTAAGCACCGCCACTTCGACCGGTTCTATGCATCCCGCATCCAGCGGATGTGTTACTAGGTGCATTTTAATTCTACCATTCTGTACTACATAATTTAATTAGATAGTGTGTGCTAGTTTTGATGGTAATTTTTACTCAATCAATTAAACGGATGAAATTGGCTCTCAGAAAAAAAAGTCTTGGTCCAACACATATATTATGATGTACCTACCTATTTTATCCAGGTAGGTTGAGATAGTTCCCTTTGGAGGAGAGTAAAACCGCAGGCAACAGCTATTCAAGTGAAATTGCGGCAAACAAAATTGACGAAGTTTTCAATCGACTTGAAAGTGAACTATAGCTAGATATAGCTACATGTTGTGCATTATATTATGTGTCACAGTTGAATGAACTGAAATAATTAAACGGATTTTTTTGGCTAATCCAGGGTTTGTTTTTCTAAAACACACAGCTGTGTTTTGGTTCAGCAAAAAGCGTACGCTCAGTTCATTTATTAAATGCTGGCTTAATTTCGGTATACCAAAACACAGACATAATTATTTCGAAGGGTTAGTTGCTGTTGGTCGTTTCCCAGATACTTAATCGACTTTTCATACATCAACTGTTTGTGGCTTAGGGCCTAAACAGTGGTATAGTGTTCTACACCACTGTTTATAGGCCCTAAGCCCAAACCCCCCTACACCACTATTTGTGGAAATCGTACCAAAGGACCATAATATTGTTATTATTATAAAAGCTCAGCTAGAATGAATGACACCAATCTGAGATTTACGTTTATTTAAAGCCTTCCCTAACCACCCCGGGGCCTTTTGGCCTCGTATAGGACTTTCTGTTTTTATTTTTACTTTGTTTTATTTTGTTCTTTATGTTTCTATGAGTGTGTTTTAGTTTAAATTGTGATCTGTGCGAGCCCACATAAATGCTTGTTCTTTCTTTAAAGTTTGAAAATTAAAAATGATTGATCATCGGTTGTTTATTTTACAATTAAAACATAAACGTCCACACGATTTTAGTTTTTCAAGGAACAATCAAAAGTTAAAACACGGTGTCTTTGGAAAAAAGGACTCTCCCAAAAGAATTATGAATAAACAAATTTTTGAACAGTTCAGGCAGAACTTTATTGGGTTCGATGGTTGTTTAAAAACCGGAAGGCGCAAACTGTTAGAAATATAACCCATACCTGCCACTTATAGTACTTAGATGAAAAATGAATATTATGAACTGGACTAGGTACATTGATGACATGATGTTATTAACTACTACTTGTTGTTCTGTTTGGAACTGTTTTGTTTGTGCAGAATAAACAATTTTTCTTTTCTTTTTATTTTGATGACATGCTGATTTTGAGTTATCTTCCACTGAGAAGTGGGAGCAATTTGGGACAGGTGAGACCGGGACACTAATAATAGGTATTTAATTTAGCAAAGTTGACCTATTGTAACTAAAATATAAAAATAAAGTGAATTTTAATGACTTAAATACAATACGTAAGTACATAATTTATGATCCTCGTTCTTACGTGATGGATGGATAGATACAATAAAAGCTCACTAAACATCTCTTCTGAACTTATGAATTTCAACGAAATATTTTAATCAAATGTAGATTAGGTACCTACTCAGAGAGTTATTTCAGAAGTGCATTAGTGCAGTTCAAGAATAGGTCCTACTTGTCTATATTAAGAGCTAAATACGCAAGCAATGAATGCTTATTACCAACCATGCGTGCTTGAGTAATACCTAACTAATATTGTGTATTTCCATTGGCACTGTACCTGTATTTATGTGCATTTTGTTAAAAGTAAGTACTTACGTTCAAACTTACTTAATGTTTCTGTTGTTCTTTTTATGTATGTTTCTTAATTTGATATGGATTCCGTTTTCTATTCATAAACTTAATAACAATCATTCCTGATAGGTAGGTACGGATTTGCACGTAGTAAATATTTTTTTATGAAATAATATACACAGAGCAACCATCCACATACCTATCTCATTTTTGTATTACGGGAACGAGGATATAAATAATGTAGTTCATGCCAAGTTTTAAAAACATACTCGCTGGTATAATCACTTGGGTTTACCTTTACCCGTCTAACACCAACTCACATGTGGGAGCATACAATCCTGCTCGTACCATAGGAAGATAAAGTAAGGCGTAAAGTAATGGCCATGTGTTCGTGTGCGTACTGTTCATCATTCATTTGTATTGTTACGTATTAAAAATATTTGAATTAACCTTGTTGTTACATAGGTACTCTGATATTCATATGATAATACAGTGGAACGTCGGGCATTAAAGGTGATCCTTTACTACCAGATATAGAAAATCTTGCCGCATGTTTTATGTCTCCTAAAAGTAGATGAGGTTAATGACCGTTGCATGCCTTAAACGTAAAATAAACAAGTAGAAATTACCAAAACTCAAAGGGCAAGCGCCCTTGTTCATATAAGACACACAATACACTTGGACTAAATCCAATCACTTGTACCACTCAAATTTCACGTGCTCCCGACTTTTCATTATTATTTTCATAATCACTTGGATAAAACACTATTAACACATCAGCTTGTAGGAGTTATGGTTATCGTAATAAGCGGTATATTTGTGGTGTAGGGCGGAACGGGTTGGGCGTGCGACGGTGGTGTTCCTACTGGCGGCGCGTACGCAGCGACACCCGGGAGGTTATTTTTGTGCTACTGCACATACAAAAATCAATTTGTGACGGAAATGTTACGATCAACGACCTGGTAAGTGAAAACTAGAAGTGCATTTTCTTAAGTTGTGAGAAAGTATTACGGGATTTATTTAATTACTTGTAAATCGCACATAATTGCGATGTATCGTCTTTCAGTAAGTGTTTAATCAGGTCTGGCTGGTTTAGCCGGGTTTATATATATGCAGGTAATCATTTAGCAGTAGTTTTTAATAGCTTGCCTGTATCCACCATTATGTGAGCTATTAACCTACTAAATAATTACAACAACGGAAGCAGATAGGGTGTGTAGGTATCTAGATAGATACTGACAGACACGATAGTGGTCTCAGTGGTTTGCTGTTCCAGCTTATGTTATTAAATAAACATGTGGCTTCGATGTTTTTCTAGATTATGATAAATGACTTAAGTACTCAAATGTGAAAAATGGATACATGCTACTTAATAAAGTCATCCAGCCCGACATCGAATACCTAGTTACCAGTGTTAGTGTAAGTTTGCAAGAGAGTAAACGTAACTATTTCGTTTGCGTTAAATTTTGACCTATAGATCATAATGCTAAGACTATAAGGTGAGAATAAAAATCTTAACGCAAACGCGCTAGTTACGTTTACTCTCTTGCAAACTTACACTTGGGGACCCTACTGGTTGCTTGGATTTATCATGCTATAATGTAGTAAGGAATTCAAACCTAAACCGAACTTTGAAATGAGCGGCAGTTTTCTTTTATCAAAGGAAAGTTTGTATGTCATTCAGCAGAATAGTAGTCGTCATCTCGTGTTGGTGAAGTGGCGTTTTCTTCTTTAATCCACACTATACACTATTCTAACTTTATGATATTATAATACCTAATGTGAAAGTAAATTTATTACGCTTTCACGGGTATTAAAACGGGTGAATGGATTTGGATGAACTTTGGCACACAGATAGACCATGATCTGGGATAGGACATAGGATTTATCCCGATATTTCCATGGGATCGATACTTATGCGGGAGAAACCGCGGGCCTCAGCTAGTTTTTATTATTTAAGGTGTACCGGCACTGCATTGCATATCTAGTACATCTAATATATCTAACACGTTGGTGCACACCGATATTTTGTAATACCTATCGTATAAAATAAAGTGTCTTGGTGTCTAAAATTATAAATGTTATATAATTTATATGCAGTAAGTTACACCGTACACCTTTATTCTGGCATACTATCAAACAGCTCAATGTATTTTTTGTTTAGTAAACTTGTATGGCACAAAAGGGAGGAGGCCTATACTCAGCACTGGGGGGAACAAGGCCACCAATGATGATGATGATGATAATGAAGCTTGGATACAAACCGACAGCGAAATTCTTTTCGCATTATCTTTATTACACTATAATCTTTATATAGTAATTATCTACTCGCTACTGCATGGCATACCTTTACTTAATTTAAGACTAATGAATGCATGTTTAATTAGTTCATTGGATTGCAACAGCTCCAACCACATTCCTTTAGCAATGTTGCCAACTACATTTGTATCCAAAACATCTTACAATAGCTCAAGATCTCTATGTCTCTTACGTTCAATAACATACAGGGTTATCTGTTAAGATGAGTCGGTGTGGGAAAATATGAAGCTATCAGAGTTTGTTCTGGGATGTGACGTCATGGATTTTAGATATCTACGATTCAACACATACTTGTTATTATGAATAGTTCCTAATATTATCACTAGTATTTTGATAATCAATCGTAACAACCCTTAACCATTAAAATAATGATCATGGGTGTTGCCAGATTATGTTGTTGTATCTTTTTGCACTTCAAATAATTGTATTGGAAAGAGTGAGACAACATCAGCCGAGGAAATAGACAAAATATGTTAAAAATTCAAAATGGCTGGTAAATTGTTATTGTGATTGTGATGTGTCAGATGTCAATGTCAAAATAGTCTAAGTTTTTCGAAAACTGTTTCTTTATTTTTATTTACCTGTTTTCAGGACATTAGTTAAAGTAAAATTAGCTAATTTCTACAAAATAATGATTTAACAGCAATATGTTTGGTAAGTTTTTTAATGTATTCCTTGCTTTTTAAATTTTAGGTTATGTTAGTGTTTTGTTATTGTTCACATTCGCCTTTCCGCCGTAAATGTTCCGGCATTAGTGAAGAAATTTAATTAGTGATACTAAATTAACAGAGTTTTCTTAATTATGTTCCTTACCAGATATTCTTTTCTCTCCTACCTGCTTATAACCTTTACTGACTTAGGTAACCTTTTCTATCCATATACTCTGAGACTAGAGTATAAACGTTGAGATGATTTATTGTCTTTACTTTTTACAATTGTCATTGCCTCTTACAGATGAAAACATGTTTGATTTTCTTTGTTGTTGTCACACCTAATTAATATCTAAATTATGACTTCTCATAAATATTTATTCCTTTAATTTAAACTATTTTATCTGTTGCAGTTGCACTTGCAATTGAAATACGAATAATCAGGCTTAGTTGGGTTGAATCAACAGTTCAACATACATTTGAATTGATAAATGATTTATTTCTGTAAACATAACTTCTCTTAAAGAAAATATGAACATCGTCAAAATATAAGTAACATTTTCTATAATTGAATATGTACCTATAGGTCCACATTGAACCCCAGGGTATTTACTTTTGCAACAATTTTTTTCAGTTTGTTTGGTAAATACGTCCGCTTTTAAAATATCTCTCAAATGTGCTTCTGTCTGAACAGTTTAGAAATTGAAATAATTTTTTTTTGGTATGTTAACGGCTTAAATAAAAACTGTTAAGTGAATATAATCACTACCTACCATAATTTACCTATGTTAAGGCTTTCAAGGCCACTGAAATAGACACAATAGAAGTTTTATTGTTATGATGCCTATGAGCGTTTAGTGTCTCTGAATGTGTTAAACATATTCGGCCTTATTACAAAACAAGATTTATCTTTAGAGCCAGGTTTAAACCATCGTGT
The DNA here is from genome assembly GCA_963921375.1 of Tiliacea citrago. Lineage (NCBI taxonomy): Eukaryota > Metazoa > Arthropoda > Insecta > Lepidoptera > Noctuidae > Tiliacea > Tiliacea citrago. The sequence continues at coordinate 18,970,296 of OY992797.1, read as the reverse complement.
CATTGTTGAATTAAGAACCTGATTCCATTTGTCTAATACAAAAACTGATTTTAAACCCGAGTCTAAGTTGTCAACTTATCTCAGACGAAATAAGGTTTGAAATTAAATAATGACACAATGGTTTAAACCAGAGTCGAAAGGTAAACCTTATTTTGTAATAAGGCCGTAAGCTTAAATTCCCATGTTAAAATTAGTTTAATAATCATTTTGGAATTAAAACAGTAACCCCCTTATTACAAAACAAGGTTTATCTTCAGACTCATGTTTAAAACATGGAGCCATTATGGAATTTCGAACTTTATTCCGACTATGGTAAAGTTTCTAAACACAAAACTGACAACTTAGTACCAAACTAAGTTTTCAGTTTTGTATAAAGAATGGTATTTCAATCACTGTTACGTTCTTATTACAAAAACTGGCTGCATGGTTTATGCCATGTAAAATATAAATCTTGTTTTGTAATAAGGCAGTAAAAGTCAGTTTTTGGACAATAATAAAATTATGTGTCATGTAAAACTTATCTATTTATGTACCTACCCAATAATATTTTGACTGTATGCCAAGTTGTAAGTTCCTCATTCTTTCTTTTGGCTACACTTGCTTTATTCAACCCATATTACATTCATTGGCTACAATATCTATTTTGTTGTAGAGGTTATTCACATCATAGGATTCATGGAATGTGATTTAATAAATATTTTGTGATATTTTGCTTTTGGAAGACTAACTTCTAGGCCTATTTACACTGTAGTTCAGCTCAGCTTCTATTGAAGTTTTCTCTAAAAAGAAATATTGTAGACCAGTGGTTCTCAAACTTTTTTGGAGACGGATCCCTTTTCGAAAACGAAATATTTGACGGAGCCCTAAAGTAATCAAAAATGGTTTTATGTGTATTCTTCATTAATAATCATATTACTTGACATTAAAATTTACATATTTTTTTACTTTTGTTGAAATATTTAGATTGATATTATGTTACTCAGGTACCAGAGTAAAATAAAATATAGTAGGTAGACACTCCTTTAGTATTATTTTTTTATTCTGACCAGTATTTTTGCGGAACCCCCACAGAGGCTTTGCCGCCCTAGGGTTCCGCGGAACACACTTTGAGTATGGCTGTCGTAGACCAAAGTAAAAGCCTTTAATGTGTTAATTAGGCCCTGCACTATGGCCATTAGGCCACCCCACAGGGCCACCATATACAGTCGTAGCGTCAACGTTTCATGATTCTTCCACAGTACCACCTATACAGGATTGTCTGTGGTCAGAGCTTCAGGAATAAAGACTCGTACACACTAGTGCGATATCGCGGGCGCGACGCGACACTAGTAGCACAATTTTGTTTGTCGGTGTCTGTGTCTGAGTCTGTACAAGCCTTAAAACTCAACATAGGTTTCTAATAGCTTTTTGTCGTACTCGTAGGTTTTATAGTAGTGGGTAGGCAAGCTGGTGGAAAAATATGAGTTTATTTGCGTTATTCATTTATTTTTGATCCATAATAAAAGTAATTACGACTCCTATCATCAGGCGCTCTCTCCAGGGATCAGTACCTACCGAAGCCGTATGCAAGTAATAAAATCATAATAAGTAACGTGACTTGTTTTTCTACTGAGTAGGTACCTATCTAGTTATTACCAACTTTGTAACCATCGACGATCATAACACCAGTCACAAATACATCGAATACTTTGCAAGAAGTCCACCTCAACCCTCAGTAGTTCGTCAAGTGTTGCGGACAGCAAGCAATTTGCTATGACACTAAAAACTAAACTTTAAACGGCTATAAAAACGGATCCAATTGCTTCGCGTTTACGGCCGGTTTAGACCTTATGCTTAGATGGGTGGATGGGATGTAAAACTCGCTTGTCCGGGACCGCGCCACTTGCAATTGCATGCGATTTTTATGGTGGTAGTGAAAGTCTCAAAGTCCGACGTCTATTTTTTGTTGTTTAAAAATACCTTTGAAGACGGTGTAGCTTGTAACTATGGGAAGAGGCAGGTGTTTCAGGGTGTGTCACTTGACATCTCCTCAATAAGAAATAAGGTAATAATCACGGCAATCGATCAATTACCTACCTACGTAACTTTCCACCTATTGGGCCATTCAAGTATTAAGTAAGCAGAATTTTTGACATTTTTAAACCCCCTTCCTATCCCCGTGTCAAAAAAATAAAAAAGCTCTTACCCTCCTATGCTTACGTCAACATTGGTATATATTTTTTTAATTACGCGCGTGGTATTTTCCCTACTTCGGTTCTTTCTAACACGACCTTAAAACACCGCGTATGAGCGAGTAAGCAATATCAATTATTTTGGGGAATCCCTGAACATGATTCTCACTTTCGAGCATTGATAAGTAGGGTTGCCATATTTGTTCCAATTGGAACCGTGCACCTAGCTTCTAATGTTTCATAAGTGCCATTTTCGAAGTTTCATAAGGTTTATGTGAAATAAAATATTTTGATTTTGATTTTTGTTCAAATCAGTGTTATGATGCGTGGCTAGGTATAAAGAGTCTATTGTAAATAATATGACTAGACTAATTTGTAAGTACGTGTATTCAGCCATGACGGACGGGCAATGACGACAGAGTGGGAGGCAGGGCGACTATAGACAATATAATTATATTTTTTATAAGGTCGGATACGTAACAATCAGAATCTACTAAAGCAGAAAAATCTGAAAAAGTCAATATTGCTGACGTAGGTAATCACTATCTTAACCCTCCCGTCTCCATCTCATCAAAAATAAGCAAAGCAAAGACCACCACCCACCCCCTCCCCTCGCTCCTTACGTAATACTTGAATGGCCCCTCCCTAGGCTGACCTATGTAGGTTCCCTTCCTCTAGCAATAGGTATTGTTTCAAGATAAGTCCAAAGGTAGGTACTTCCCCAGTTCCCCCATCGATAAATTGTCACTGTTTACATAATTGCAATGCACAATGAATTTTTAATAGGGAAAGAAAATTGACCTGTTTTTCCGTACCTACAGCTATGAATAAAATATTTCAACCTTTATCCCTACGTTCTACGAATCATAGCTCTAATTACAACACGTAGTGTGCTGAGTGAGTTAAAGTTTACCGGCCACAAATCACTTAATAGTTCGCTAATAGCTGTGAATTACATCTAAAAGTCGTTCGTCAATCGTCAGTAATGGTCGGTACAAACTTCAATTGTATCGTGTATTTGCATTGCTAAGAAAGATCAATTACGAATTATTGCACTGATTTGATATTCAGTACAGTTGGTTGCAGAAAAATTGGGCAATTTTAAGAACAGACCTCTCAGGCTCCATTCGCTCTCAATGAGAGTCACCCGTCATGAATCGCGCCCTCCTGAACCCGAACCAGTTTACACAAAGACCCTTGATGGTCTCCTGTTGTTTCTATGGCCTCAAAGGTCTTTGTGTAAACCGATTCAGATTTAGGAGGGCACAGATTCATGACAGGCGACTCCTATTGAAAGCCAATGGGGCCTGACAGGGGTGCTGATTGCTGTTGGTGCAAGTTTAGCTGGTCTAGTTTATGTATAACAAAAAAAAAACATACAGTTGAACATAATAAATAATCTCCTCCTTTTTGCAAGTCGGTTAAAAAGTAAGTTCAAAAACTAAAACCCGACACGAACCCTGAAAAATCACGCTCTAAAAAGTATGAAACATTAAGAAATATTCTCATCTGAAATTGGTATGTACAAACTATTCAATATTTATCGTCTACTTATATTATATAAACAACTTACACGTAATATATTTTGAAATGTGCTATTTATTTCATTATTTGATAAGACGGCATCCTTTTTAGGGTTCCGTACCCAAAGGGTAAAACGGGAACCCTATTACTAAGGCTCTGCCGTCTGTCTGTCTATCCGTCTGTCACCAGGCTGTATCTCATGAACCGTGATAGTTAGACAGTTGAAATTTTCACAGATGATGTATTTCTGTTGCCGCTATAACAACAAATACAAAAAAACAGAAGAAAATAAATATTTAAGGGGGCTCCCATACAACAAACGTGACTTTTTTTGCTCGTTTTGCTCGATATTGATAACGGCAACAGGTAAACGCTTGAAATATTCACAGAATATTTAGTTATATATTCACTTTAAAAATAAATCATTAAATTAAAATAAAACAAATATTTAAGGGGACTCCCATACAACAAACGTGAACTTATAACCAAATTAAATTATTGTTATGATAGTTTCCTATTTTATTAAATTATTACTGTATGTTAAACTTTATCATTTATTTTTAACACACTCTTCGTAGATGTAATTGCTTGAGTACAGTTTTTTTGTTAGATTTATATAATAGTACTACAGTATTTTGTAATCTGTCTATTGTAAATAGCCCAAACAGACAGGTTCTGTTAACGTCAACGAAATAAAACGTTGCTAAATTGAAGAGTACAACTGTGACGTAGCCTAACAACTGAAGTGACAGGTATTACGTTTAGTAGGTTACTTGACAGCTCTATCGTCACGTGGTTTTTAGGGTTCCATACCCAAAAGGGTAAAACGGGAACCCTATTACTAAGGCTCCGCCGTCAGTCTGTCTGTTCGTCTGTCACCAGGCTGTATCTCATGATCCGTGATAGCTAGACAGTTGAAATTTTCACAGATGATGTATTTCTGTTGCCGCTATAGCAACAAATACTAAAAACCAGAATAACATAAATATTTAAGGGGGCTCCCATACAACAAACGTGATTTTTTGTCGTTTTTATAGATAACTAGCTGCGCCCCGCGGTTTCACCCGCGTAAGACTCGATCCCGTTGGGAATATCGGGATAAAAAGTAGCTTATGTTTTAATCCAGGGTGTCAGCTACCTCCATACAAAATTTTATCAAAATTGGTCCAGTCGTTTGAGCGTGAAGAAGTAACAAACATACACACACACACTCACAAACTTTCGCCTTTATAATATTAGTGTGATGTGATGTATTATCTACCTAGAAAAGAAGATTTTGTAACGTTAATTAATGCATGCATAGCATAATATTTATCAATTATATTTTATATTATCTAACGAATAATTGAGGAACGTAAGTAGGTATATATAATATGTAGGTACTTACGATTTGCATTTTAGATAGAATGCAAGTTTAAACTTACAAAAAGCAAGCAGGCAACCTTCGTGCAGCACCTTGAATTGTACTAATTACGGGTGCAGAAAATTTCCCGATTAATACTCCTCCCGTCCCCCCACGCCGCCCTGCCCACGCTCGCCTAGATCGGTATCTAATTTGTTTTTTGTGCCATCTCGATCATCGTCCATACCGATGGACGACGATCGAGATGGCACCAAATACAAATTTAAAAACCTATTAGGATAACGCGGGTCTCGTTCCCCTCAAAAGGAAAAACGGAACCCTTATAAGTTCACTTGTGTGGCTGTCTGTCCGTCCGTCTGTTACAGCCGATTTGCTCGGAAACAACTGGACCGATTGAATTGCAATTTGGCACACATGTATACTTTCAAGAATTTCGCAGAGCAGTGGGAACGGCCCCGAGTTACGTGTCGTAGGTCGTGGGTTCGAACCCAGACAGGCGCTTCACTTTGTGTAAACTATTTCATGAGCATTGTTCTCAAAACGGTGAATGAAAACATCGTGAGGCTACCGGCGTATCCTAATAGAACCAAAAATTCGAAGACATGTGACATGCCCTACCCGCACTGGGCCCACGTGATGGATTACGGCCCACTCGCTCACACAGAGAGGAGGCCTGTGTCCCAGCAGTGGGAATGTTATAGGCTGATTATCTATTATGTAATTTCAAAATCGATACCATTTTCGTAATTAACGTCCCAAAAAACCATAAAAACGACACCCATATTTATATTTATACATTTCAACCCCATCGCACCCTAACAGAGGATGATAGTATTTCACGTACACCAAGTTAAGTCGTTGTTGACCCGATAAACCATACAAAAACATAACAATTACATATTTACACAATTACAAACACAATACACGCAATGCAACGCGCACGCTTACGCAATTACATTATTATTATTATTATTACTTATACAATTTACATACTTTGTCACCCCGTTTCCCCCTTTTAAGGGTTAAATTCTGAAAAAAACTGAAACACAGAGGAGTACTCCTGTGATGTTTCAAATAAAATAGTCTAACCAATCTTTTGGACCCCGTTACACCCCTTTAGGGCGTGAATTTTGAAAAATCCTTTCTTAGTGTACCTCTACACCTCATAAAAACCTACGTGCCAAATTTGGAATCTCTAGACCCAGCGGTTTGGGCTGTGCGTTGATATGTCAGTCAGTCAGTCAGTTTCTTCTTTTATATATATAGATGGTACGGAACCCTTCGTGCGCGAGTCCGACTCGCACTTGGCCGGTTTTTTTGTTTACCTTTATTTAACTACCTAAACCAACGGAGTATAGATATTTTTATTGGTGCTACTTTCTTAGTTACAAAGTCTGAAGATGGGTTAAGTAACCTACATTTTCTTTTAGGAAAAAAACTCACTACGTTCGGTTGAACTGCACAAAAAATGCAGAAAACAACACTTCCCAAAAATATTAAAGCCCTCTAAAAAATCTACCTAATATACTGACTGTACATTAATATGCAATAACTGTTTGGAGTAATAAAGTATGCAATTATAAAGAACAATCGTCTTGAACTGTCAAAGTTTAGAAGGCAATGGAGATCACTCATTGTCTTATTGCACGATGCAATTACAGAAATGTGCATAAGATTACAGAGAGCATATACTTTAGGTGTTAAGGACATGCAAATGTCAGAGCTAAATTACGTTCTACGTTCAAGAAATGCAATTTTAAAAACTCTTCTTCAAATCATGTTTTATCCTTCTTTATTCATGATCTTATGAAAAATTACTTGATCAAGGTTTTAGAGACCAATAATTAATTAATTTACACAATATTTTAACGACCTTAAGAGTATGTAGTAAATTATCTGCATGGCGTTGGCACTTGGCAGAACAGACGACACTGCGAAAGTGGCTTAATTTCCACAAAAAATAGTATACGTCTTGGAATTTAAAAATCCTTATTCAGCTAATTGGCATAAACATAGACCACACACCAATGACATTTGACCAAATATCTCCATCTACGCATCCGAACAGTGTAATGATTTCATGTGTACAATTTCTAAGTGACTCCTTATACGCTGCCAGTAAAGCACCGTTAAGGGTACAAGGCAGTAGTTTGACATTAAAAGTTTCCAATTAAGGGCTACTAGATAAAGCTAAAGTAATCTCGGCTGCCTGGGCCGGTAGCAGTCTCGTGCCCTATTCGGATGCGGCACTAGTAGTACCTACCTGGTCTGTTTACCTTTGTGCCTGATTGATAGATAATACGGGCTACCGCTAATTAGGAAGTGTGAGGTAACGGTGTAAGAGAAATGTTAACGAGGGTTTCGAGTAATTAACTAATGGTAATACGTTTTATATGTAGGGTAATTAGGCAGAGGCATATAAATGTCTGTAGGACTGCGAGTTATAGATTAATTATTAGAACATAAATAACGTATTAATAGGATGCATCATGCAAGGGATAACGGTGCTTATTTCATAATTGTAGGAAGCTTCCGTAGCTACGGCGTAAACACAGTTTTTTTATAGACCTCATCCAGCGGTTTCCTGATGAAAAGCGCTGGGTGATCGATGGTGTTAGCAAGGTAGACTAAAACCTACAGAATAGTTCCCATTTATTACTAAAATAAATCTCTAGACGTTCCTAGGTTTCGGAATAAGTCCACTACCTACTAAATGCAGGAGTATCTCTAGGACCACAATAGAAAGCAAAGTAGCGAAACCTCAGATTACCTCCCAACTTCCCAAGAACGCAAAGAAAGAAAAAACCGTGAGAAAGCACCTAAAACCTTACAAAGAGGCGAATCAACGTTATGAAGGTGTAGTTCACCCTTCAGTCGTGTGTGCCCGTTAGCTAGATGCACGTCCGCGACTTGCCTCGCCACTAGACGACGATTTAATTAACGTATTGTGTGCCCGCCGCTATTAACTGCGGTTCTTAGACGGTTAAGGCGTAGTCGGTGAGGGTGTATTGGTTTTAGAATGAGGATGCAATGTAATTAAACTATGTAATTTAATGTTTTGCATAATACTTTGTCACAGAGTCGGTTGATTAGTAGCCTTTAAAATTTTGTAGAGCAGGTTTGTCTTCTTCTCTATAAAAGTTATTTGCTCGATACCATCACTACATAGATAAATAGTCTACCACCTCCCCGGAATGTATCAGTCTTGATACTCTTGTTTATAGAATGAGAGGATATTCTTCCAGGAGATTTAGGATATTTGCCATTGGGCTTGATCCCGTGAGCAAATCTGAGAAGTGCTGAAGTTTAACCTCCGATGCTATTTCCAATATTTGCCAAAAGCCATGCGATAATAACTGACTAATGATCCTTTGCCTAGTTACCGGATTAAAATTAAACGGTTAGATAAAACAGTTTTGCTCAAAAACCTGTATCATTTCTGTTTCAGGCATTTCGGTCAAACTTTCATAGAGATCCCAAGTATTTCTGTCTTAAAATTAAAGCATTCCCCTTAACGTTCGACCCTCGATAAGGGATTATGCACCATTATTATGCAGAGCTCTAAGGTTTCGGGAACTCAAGCTCTCGTCAATTAAGGTATCGGTATCGGTACGGCGCATCTTCTATCCATAGCGGCTAACCCGTCTGGGCTAAACCTGGAAGGCACAATGGCTCCGAATAATGAGACAACCGGTAAACGTTACTTAAATGGTTTTCGGAAGATGAAAGCTACGGAACATATCCAATGGTTCTTTTATGAGGCAGTTGAATTGTTGCTATACTTGATTTTGGTTAGGTGTAGACTTTTATTGAAGTTCTTTCTCCTTTCCCTAATTTAGGAATAATGGTTGGAAATTTTACCAAAATCGACATTTCTGAAAATGCAGTTGTTTCGGAGCAACCAATGAAACTGTCATGTTGATTTGTGTCAATCAATGGTAAAAGCATTCTACAAAAGCGTAGTCTCATGTCTATCGTGACTGAGAAGGCACCGCTGTCGCTCCGTTTATACAAGGAAATTTTCCATTTCACATGGCATCGTTGGCAGACATATTAGTCATATTTAGTGCTGGGCAAGGCAATTGACCAGGAAAACGGTATAATATTGCAGATATTACTGTGATCCCAATAGCGCTATGATAGGTTACTGTGCCATTGAATAGGTACTTACAATTTGTTTACCGATTGCTGTTTTCCTTAGTTGACATTTATGTCCTCCAGCCAATAATATTCAATTGATATATGATCAATAACTCAAGGAAATCTATCTTGTAAGTTATTTCGACGTAAGTAATTTTCTTGAGCTTCAAACAGGCAATTTAATTTGATTGGTTATCAGGGAGTACGTACTTTATTACTATTAGCTAGGCATTGTTTGTTTTGGCAGCTTTAAATTTTACCTGAAACAACAGACGGCTATTGTGCCATGAATATAGTACATATACATACATCATATTCAGCCGTTTGACATGTTTTTTCGGCATGGAAGCCTCAACATTTCGCGAGTATGTAATTATGACAAGTATGTATGTCAGTATAGTACTGAAAATAAATTGACTTTCCATAGCACTTCTTAGCTCATTAGTATTCACAGTATAGAGATTTGTAGGTAGTTGAAAGTTGTTGAACTTTTAACAAACAGAGTGTATTGACATTAGAATCGAATTCTCGATAGTCGTGAGCAGTAGCTCCACGGGCTCTCTCCATTAAGATCTCAAACGGATGTCGACAAGCCATGTCCCGTCTCTGGCGCAGTTTATAAGCAAAGCATTACCAGTGGAAAATCAATTGAGGCGCGCGTCGGAATGCACCGGGGAAAGTGAACTGGGCTGGGATGATTCCAACCCGAGATTAGATACTATTACCGATTCTAAACAATGTTCGCGAAAGGGTATTAAATGTGCATAAAATATATACAGAAATAGCAGCAGCAGTAAATATATTAGGACGATAAAAACATTTTTAAGTGTTCAAGAAACTATTTTCGTTCTGCATTTTAACATCACTTGCAACGACGATGCAGAACTTAATTCCGGACATGCCTTTATCAACTATTGCATAGAAATCTCAATTTAATGCCATTTCAATTTCCCTGCTATTAAAACCATTGAAATTTTCATAGTGTCCGAAGAATGTTTGCTTACCGTTTTATACGGCGTGTTCTCACGAGCTGCGCGCCTGTTTAAACGTTCTGTGCAGACGACACGGATTTTAATCGCTACACAACGTCATTGGTGATTTATCGACCGATGTTGGCTAGACGCTTGGATTTTAATGTTATGCTGCGAGGACACGGCGGTACTTGGGATTCTATACAGGAATTTCAGATTTACAGATGTATTTTTGCACGGATTAGAGTTCTGATTGTGTTAACCGTGTTCATGTTTCAGACTTACCTAAGTGAAGGGAAAGCTTTCACTATTACCATTGTCTGGCCTTCATTCAAAACCAACGTCCAAAACACAAATCTTTCTTAAATACGCTTTTCTGTCTGGAACAATAGCCACATTTTGTCCACAATTTGATGGGATATAATTTCAAAACAATTATCCTTACATTTCTCACGACCACTTCCACTTGTCCGGGGAGACGTGGGCTGAACCGAGCCGCCTCTACGCGCCACATCATGTCCGACTGTCAACTAAACTCAGACCTATTGCGGGACCATTGTTACTTTTGTTAGCGTTTTACAATGTGTCAAGTGCAGTGATATTGGGGGCAAGTCTTCATTATGGTTCGTTTTGTTGACATCTGTGACATTTATGTCACGCCTGTGATGTTGGTGGGCTCTTTGAATTTTATTGTCATTCTGTATCATGCTTTTTGTTTCTAACATCAAGACGAGTGTTTAGACGAGTGTATTCACTAAAGTTTCAGTCGGGTTCAGCGTTAAAGATTCGGCAATAGCCGAATCTTTAACGCTGAACCCGACTAAGTACCCGAGTAGATAATAATCTACTAGTTTAGTTTTATCAGCTTCTTTACCTTCCTTGTGTGTTGGTGTACCTGCCTACCATATCGTCGCCTTGGAGGGTAATAGAGCTATTCCACAGAACTAGACTTTTGAGTTATGGACGTTTAAAAAATAAATGATGCGCTTGAACAGTTATTTTAACATAAATCTTACGTGATAACACAATATAATGATGTATTAATTTTGGTAGTCTAGAGTTCTATGAGCTCTTACAACTATTGACCACTGAATACTTTACTACTTATACTTGTAATCACAATACATTTAAGCGGCATAGAATTTTTGACTTTTATTAAAACTGCAATAAATTTTATTGGCAAATAAAAAAAAAACTTGCTTACAGTCATGATATCAGTTACATTTATTGACCTATATAAACTTTGGCTCTTTCATAACACGTTGATGCACTTAACTCCATTTCGCCAAAATTGTAGCTTAGCTCCATTGCCCTCCAAGACGACGATATCATTTAAATGATCATATATCATGTTCTGTTCATGTCCATCGTTATCTTTTCTTACTTGGACCAATTCATTTTGTAGATTACTATTTATAATTATAGTATTATTTATTCTTCTAATATCTGCTTGTCCTGCCAACCTATAACATAAATACCAAATTTTGATGATTACTCAAGAACGTCACAGATTGCAGCAGTAAAATATTTACTGCTACATTTAATTAACACCGATAGGCATTTGCATTTGAATAATAATAAAACTTGGCCATTTATATGCGCACTCTTAGTTTTACTGTTATTGCACAATTTATGCCAATTTGAATTTAATGTTTGGAGAGATCGTTGGCCATCTAGACCTAGAGCACATAAAGTTTGCCTGTATATTCATATCCTGAGATATAGTTAACGCACACGTGATCAATATTGCAAGACAATTAAGAAATATAACAATACTACAGAAGGAATGTGAAGATGAGACTATTGATAGCTTGATTTTTTTGTGTCACACGCAGCTGTGCAATATCCTGAGATGTGTCCTTAAAATGCATGGCTTCCATTATTAGCAAATCTGCCGTTGAATTGACGAGTACCGTATGTTCACAAGAAGCATAAACAAGAATTCCTCGGATTCCGCATTCCTCAGTACCAATAGTGTACCTGCATGTACGATCAAGACGTTTTTAGGCGACCGTCATTACACGTTGTTAGGCCCGCGGGTGTGTTCCTTAATCCATCAAATTACAAGCCGGCCATCATCTTAATATCCCCCGCCCCTCAACCAGGCTTTCAATAAACCAGTACCGCATTGATAGGCCGTAATTATAGTACGCTGGATGCGCTCACATAAACTTGCTTGCAGCGAATTTGTGCTGTAATTCGGCCTCCTCAGTTTGTATTGTGGGATTGTTTAGATCCTCCCGATACAATGCATGTTTGTTTTTATTAATGCACGGTGTTCCTTACAGCCGAAGGATATTTTGTATGCACTTTTTTTTGTAGTATTAAGTATCACTTTGTTTTAAATAGATTTTATTTAAAAGCGAGTTTAACATAGGTATTGTGTCTGAAATCAACAAAAACACGGAGCCAGCTGCATTTAAATTACACTTTCATTTACATACAAAGTTAGTTTTAAGAATTCTAATGTTAATGTTAATTATGTAAATTGATTCGATATCCTTCCTTTTAACTTTGAATAACGTTGCTTGGAAAGGAAACGTGCCGTAAATATGTCCCTAAATCGACCTCCGAAATTGGTTGTCGTAGCCATTTAGATTTCTTATGATAATAATCCAATGGGTATATTAATATTCAAACTTGATTGATTACAGTCGGCGCTAAGCACAAAATAATTGTAGGGATTTCAAATAACACACTTGAAAGGAGGCGAGCTCATCTGATTATTAAAACATGGATGTATTTGATAAATGTTGTATTCTTAATTGGGTTAAGATATATGATTGTGTGTTCATGAATTATCATTTATTTTATTTGCCATTCAGTTTATTCATTCACTTGTGGAATGAGATTTGTAACTGCTGGAGAATTTATTGGCAAAAGCTGTACTCTTTTACTGCTGTCGGCATTTTTCTCTCGCCTAGTTGTCCAGTACAAAGTTCGCGTTACTGCAAATTGTTTTAGCGACACATCACCGTTTTTACTGGCAGCCGACCACTTAGTTATCGCCCTGAGCTCTACAAATCGTCCCGGGCTTTCACCGGTAAATGTCCTATGAAATTGCCATCGTGAGTCCCGCTCTGACCATAAAGCAGGCGGGAACGCGACGCGTTTATGATCCAGTAATAATGTGCTAAGACAATGCTACGTGTGTTCACATTATGCGATTCGTCTCAACGCATTTATTCAACAAAATTTTACTCGAAGCAAAGGCTTCGAGTAAAATTTTGTTTAGTAGTATACCATTTTGAAAGGTGCTCAAGGTAGACGTTAATTTTGTTTATAAGCCTGAGGCTACGTGAGAGGCGTCGATGTATGTCGTTAGAAGCAGATGCAAATTTGTAGACGTTGCAATTTAAATTTTGCGCAAAAGTGATACTCCGACATCGTGAGCTGAGCTTTCCGTAGTTCTACGAAATTTTAACCGGTCCTAACTTTATATGGATATATTATAGCACCACTTAAATCTGATGCTCTGTAATTTTAATCTAATCACCCTCATTGGAGTTGAAAGGCGTTTTCTTTCGCTTCACTAACATCTAATTATTCCTTCAAAATTGATGTATGAACATTTTAATATATTTGTCCTACTGACAGACATTACTACTGTTCCAAATAGGAGAGATAATTCAGTCGTTTCTGAAATTGTCCCGAGTATAGCCGCAGGTATGAACGGTACTCTCTGCGTGACCGTGCCGCTGGCTTCTCCTAAATTAATACTCGATTGTGTTGCACTGGCCACATTGTCTCGGTGAGGTGGCGTGACAGCCTGTCGTTACATTGGAACACTTTCTAGTCGTGTTGTACACTGATTTAAGTGGAATTTGTAACACAAATAGATCCTCCGCGTTGACTCCCCCACTAAGTCAGCCTTAAGCCTTTAAATTAAGTCTTCATGCTCTCTGCAGTTTCTGTAATTCCTATTTATTGTAGCCACAAAGTTTTTAGCGCTTTGCCTCGCACTGAAGTTCGCATTTCCCCTTCTTTATACGCGTTGCCAGGTCAATAATTTCCTATTATCGTTCACTAGCACCATAGGCGTATATTGCGCTACTGGATATCTTATTACTGAATATCTTTTCCAGTAATACCAGTACTATTTATTAGATTGAGTCGTGAGACCGTGGCGCGCGGTAGCCAGGCGGCTGAATAAAATAAATAAATAGGAAATGAATATAATACCAGCCCTCGGGCGCTTCAATAAACTAACGGTGTATTAGGTTAGCTACTGGCTTCAATTTCGTTCTTAGTTTCGCCAAGCTTTGATTTATAAGTCCATGCGTTGATTCGCATGCATTGAATTTCACAATTACACCAAGTTTGTTAATAGTTAAAGGAATTTATGACATGAGGTCCAGTTGTCAGTTATATCTATTAATTCTTAAACAAATTAGGTCTAAAGATATCAATACGTCTGACATACATATTTATTTCTACCATCAATAATATTCTTGTTTATTTGCAGGGCATTGCTAACGATTGATTAAATTGCATCCGCAACCTGCGCGCGCGCATATACTATCATGCATAATACTCATAGTTTATTGCTCTATTACACAACCATTATTTATGGCTCGATTGCTTTGCTATAAGCTATTGGAATGCCGTTTTTTCCATGCAATTAAACAGCTAAAATGACATACTTCTATTCAGGTGGTTGGTTTTCACTACGTGACAAATAGAACATTGTCATCTAATTTGCTTTAAGGCGGATTACGTTACAAGATTATATTTAAATGCGTAAGCTTCTTTGACTAAATTGATTTTCGATTTGGCTTACTTGAATGTAATATACCGTATTATAACATTGAGTTTTTTAAGTCGGTGAAAAATCGAAGTCTCGACAAACACGTAAATAAGGAGATGATCTCATGAAATGCTTCCTCTTAAGCGTTGCCTAGTTTCTTGAACGCTGTTGACTTATAAAATAGTTTATGACGGTAACAAATATCGCGAGTTTTATGTCAGGGATGCATCGTGCCTCTCTGTTTCCATAGTCTTTACAACCATCTTTACGATAGTAATTTAGAGCTGTTTAATCTAAAATGGATGTAAATTGCCTTTATAATTTGTCATCAGAATTTATTAGAGCCTTGGTTTATGGGACGAAATTCCTTGGATGCGTTTCCAATCTCGTATAGAAATTAGTCTTCGCCGATCAGATTTTAATGAAGTCGTGTTATTGTTGTACGGTATTTGCATAGAGATTAGTTTGGAGATTGCTTCCTCGATCATGTTCGCGTTGATATTTAAGTTTTATAACATCGCTAGCATGCAATTACTATGTGGTCATGTGGATCATGAATTTTCTGATAAAGGTGTTTGTTCTGTTGCAGATTGAAGCAAGCAGCTGCGTGATGATTGTCCGGTATGTACCGAATTTGTTGTTGTTCAATTCTGTATCCTCCAGTATCCTTTTTCCAGCCCCTTTATTACCATCAATGTATAAAGTACCTTTAGTTACTTATCGATCTATCTTGAGCAATTTTTTACAGTTCTGAAAAAGCGGCCAAATACGAGTCGAACTCGCACACGAAGGATTCCGTACCAACGTACAATATTTAACACTACATATTTCTTTAACACGATTTTTGTATACCCCCCTTTAATTTTTAACTTTATTTGTTTTTATAGCTGCCACTAGTACACTCTGAAAATTTCAAGTGTTTGTCTATTATGGTTCAAAAGATATAGCCATGTGCTGACGGATGGACGGAAAGCGGAGCCTTACACCCGTATTCAAGAACGATACTATGAGGTCTCACAGTGCCCATCAACGCATAGGGCCGGTAAATCCAATTCATAAACAATACTTGAGTGATGTGCAACGCTATGCGTTCCCTTAGAAGGACCCTTACGTAAAGTAGCTGGACAGCTATTTTAACCAACGCATAGTGTAGCTTATCGTAAAAAAAAGGTCTGTGTCAAATGATAATGTGGTCCACAGATGTGGTTGTTTCTGTGTGTTTTGTATCCATTTGTGATATTTTATTTTCTTATTGATTTTAACTTTTTTAATTCAATATTTTTGGCGTGTGTCCGTTTGTCTTCTATGATAGGCCGCTCCCGCATTAATGCTACAAAGAGCTATGGTTTCGATACAGAAAACGGTAGCTACTTAAAACTGAAGCAAAATAAAATTAATTAAATAGATAGAATAGATTTTATATTATTTTAGATAGTTGATTTATATTATTTTATTATTATATATTATTTAGTAATAATAGGTACTATAAAATCATTAATATTTAAAAAAAAAACAGTAAACACACCATTAATTGACAGCTTAGTTTGTTTTTAGAGAATTCGAAACCGTATGCACATTCTAATAATTCACACATAACTAATCAATTGAAGATAACTAAAGTATTTTTTTGTTGGGCGATCCTTGAAAACAGAGTACTTTTTTTATTACATAAATCACCACACTTGATGGTTTATATTTCACAACTGACAACACGTTTAAAGGTTATATTTATGTCGTCCACACATCTGCCAAACACTAAAGCGAACTTAGCAACAGAAACGGACCAATCACAGATCTATAATCGACTCTGTGCGTTCGCATAGTAAAGTGTCGCTTGAGTATTGTTTGTGAATTAAATGGCCTGCCATGACGAACGCAGTGAGAAATGCCTTACTTAGCATAGTGTCGCTGCCATACTTATGTAAGTATCGTTCTTGAATACGGGGGTTAGTAAGGTCCCGTTGGCATCCTTCGGGTAGGGAACCCTAAAAAAGGCCGTATTTCTGAGTTAATTTTGATTACGTTAACTATACAGGGTGGAATTTTGTAATGCCACCTGGAGGGAAAGTACTCTTAATACTGCAGATAGAAAGTTTTACTCAAAGGAAACATTCCTTTATTTTTGAATAGAAAGCAAACTGCATTCAAAGATTTTCGAAAATTCTCTCCTCCCACACCCGGGAATCGAGCCGGCTAAAATCAGAAAAAATTATACCCTGTACTTTTATTGCATCGATCGTTAGGGTCAATTATAAGGATGAAATCTCTCTAACAAACATGATAAATTAAATGAAAGGAAAACCAGGAAATCTTAAATTAATTTAATTATTTACAAAAAATGGTAAACTAACTAATTAGTTGCTCGAAATGGGCTCCATTCTCTTGGATACACAAATTTATTCTTTTAACGAATTCATTTCTAGTAACCTTTAATAAAGTGTTGTGGTGAATATTATAAATCGTATTCTGAACTTCAACTCTCAACTCGTTGTCATTCGCATAAGATTTCATGTAAATTTGATTTTTTACATATCCCCACAAAAAAAATCTAATGGGGTGAGATCTGGCGATCTCGCAGGCCATCTGATTGTGCCGTTTGTACCAATCCAGGTATTAAAATTAGTAGTGATTCTGCTGTTATGTGCTGGAGCACCATCTTGCTGTAGAATTATTTGGTTTCGCTCTTCCTCGGGGAAACCATTTAACTCGTTTCTTAAGAGATCCAGTATTTCAATATACTTGACAGTGTTTAAATGACCTTCGTACACGTGGACTAACACTACATTATTTCTCATAATTCCGCACCAAACGTTGAAAGAAAATCTTACTTGATTGTTAGTTTCATGAACACGAACAGGATTCACTCGAGACCAATAATGGTTATTGCGGCGATTGTCCATGCCATTATTGCTGAAGTTGGTTTCGTCAGACCATACAATGTTACTAAAAAAAATAGGGTTTCGGTCAATTTCTCCAAGCATGTTTTCACAAAATTGTAATCGTCTGTCACGATCCCCAATATGCAATTTTTGCACCAACCGACCTTCACGATAGCATTTTTACTTATACTTTTTCAGCACTTTAAGTACGCGAGTGTGGGTTGTTCGTAATTCATCGGCAGCATCTTTACTTGAAGCCTTTGGAAATGATTCAAAGTATGTTAAAACATCTAGTTCAAAATCGAAATAGTTTTGCTGAATAGTTTAAACTTGACTCATTGAATTTGTAACTTCAGATTTCCTGGTTTTCCTTTCATTTAATTTATCATGTTTGTTAGAGAGATTTCATCCTTATAATTGACCCTTTTTTTTTTTTTTTTTTTTTTGGGTGGGAAATTATCAAATAACTTCTCCCGCTCTGGGTGGAGCGGGAGGGAGTGTCAGACTTTTACTGACTAAAACCCACCGTGTTCCTTCAGATGCCTGTGTGCCAGGGCCACGATATCCCTTTCGGACAGGCTCGTAACCCTGGCAGGCATTGGCCCTTTCGGACCCCGTCAATTGGTGCTGACGTCTCTTTGAGGCGCGCGTGGAACACAACGCGCCGTAACGATCGATGCAATAAAAGTACAGGGTATAATCAGATTCTAGCCGGTTCGATTCCCGGGTGTGGGAGAAGAGAATTTTCGAAAATCTTTGAATGCAGTTTGCTTTCTATTCAAAAATAAAGGAATGTTTCCTTTGAGTAAAACTTTCTATCTGCAGTATTAGGAGTACTTTCCCTCCAGGTGGCATTACGAAATTCCACCCTGTATAATTAATCAAAAATAAACCCTTTCATGTTTCTTTCTTCAGTTATGAAAGTGCAACACGCACTTGGTATTTCTACTTAAGGCGCTGACAAGAGGCAAATGATAAAAAAAGGTTTGACTTAAACAAAAAAAAATGCCAAATCTGTATAGTTTGTGGTAGCAGAAAAAATATATGTTATTCTTGAACATATTTCTCAGAACTCGGTTGTTACCAAAACACGTTTAGAAATAAAATCTCGATACAAATTAACGGTAAACTAACCCTTTACTTTGAGTTTCAATCCAAACTATCTGTATTAAATATCAATGTACGTTTGGTATTTAATTAATAACAAGAACTTCTTATTTGTATGCAGAACTTGTTTGTTTTTATTTTCGATTACTCAACTCATTTTTGAGTAAATAAATAATTGCTTCATATTTTGCTATAAATTACAAGCCTTGTGTCATCGCGCTTGTCTTTGTTTTGTATGCAGTCTGACAGTGACAGCGGTTTACCTGTTGTCAGCGTCTTGAGGTGAATCCGCAGTTAGAATAGAATAGAATACTCTTTATTATGTACACCATAAAAGTTACAGATAGAAAAAACACGGTCCGGGTCCGGTTACGGTTAGAAATCTCTTATAGAAAAGTGTTTATGGAACAAATCTAACTTAGAGAGATGTATTAATGATTTTAATTATTATAATTCTGTAAATATATATTTGTTATGTTCGCGAATCATATTTTGATCAAGATACAAGCTGACAAAAAGCTGCAAATTGCAAAAAACGTAAGAAAATTTTAATTTCGCGGGCTATCACTGCGGATCCACCAGCCTGCAAGGACTCTCTCACTGAGAACCTGCAGTTACAAAGTTACAATGTAATGTCTTACTTCAACTTGCTTGTACAAAAAGTTCCGAGAACATGTGATTCTGTTTTCAACACACCCCATTGTAGTACAGTCAGCCTCTAAAACATGTATACATCAACAAGAATTCACTACAATCTTTGTTCCATAATATTGTATCAGTGTGTGGCACAAAACATATTGCACATTAGGTACTTAATTGTAGCTGCGCATTGATATGGAACACAAATTGAAGACAATCAAATGAATTCTTGTCGATGTACTATACATTTTTTTGAGGTTGACTGTACCTGTATACCAAAAGCTTGTAGCATCGTTGTCTCCGCAGTCTAACATTCCCTGAGCAACATTCAGTTGCACGGATCGTGCCGCACGCCTGCATAATGTGCTCTCGCGCATCCGAGACCTATTTTTTGCTGTACCGGGAGTGAATTTTAAATCGAACATGTCTTTATAAGAGCTGGGTAACCAACACAATGTTTAGAGGCCCCTACTATGACTGATCGCGACGTATGATTATGATCGAAGGGAACGTTTTGGTCTATGATCTATGGGTGAATGACATTTGGTACGATTTTACGCTTGTCCGTTTATTTTTGTGGATTGTGGCAGCGTTGTGTCTATGTTGGATATTTGACACTGTAAAAAGTTAATCAATCATGTTAATTTAATGGTCTTTTTGCCCTCTTGCTTGACGTTTTGGAAAGAATAATTGAATACTCGTACTCAATTCTGTACGATATTAAACGGGTTTTCTTCAACAGGTGTCATTTTATCCATAGGTCATTGGAGGGGAATAGTCTCCGAATCTCTTGTATATTTTTCTGCTCTACCATTGCCATTGCGCTGCGTTGTGCCAAGTTCAGCTTATCAAATTCTGCTTATTCGGTTTTTATTTATTTTTGTTGGTTTGTTGTTCTCAATGATATATTTTTTATTCCCCTAGTGGGACATAATATAGATGTCAGTTAGTATCTCCGTGGTATAACAGCGGGCCCTATCAGAATACCAGCGCTGCGTTAATTGTTTTTTAAATATCGCAGCATTACGCTCAGATTCTTTATGGCAGAGCCTTTATGGCCTCGCAACGGTCTTTTTTATTGATTTTTTATTTCGTTTTAATGTGTGTTTTCACTGTTTGTCTTTCCTGTGCGTGTCCCAAATAAAATATTTTTCTTTCTTTTCTTTCTTTCTTAGTGCTTTTGATATTCAAAGGTCTAATGAGATTTTTATACTTAAATTATTGTTTGATTCCTGTCTGGCATTAGAATCTCAAATCTCATCTGCCAGAATCTGTATAACCTACTCTCCAAGCAAACTAGTTCGCATTACTTACTAATAGGTACCTACTACTTTAAAACTAATTAGAAACAAAGCTAAATTCCACTACCGTGTCGATAGTTAAACTACAATTCAGTAAACAAAGCCGATCGGTAGTAAGGGCAGGATCTCTAGTTGCATGTAACGGTAGCGGCTAATACAATAATGTACCTATACCCGCGGCTTTGTTTTAGAAATTGAGTGGTTCTAGGATCGTGACGACGTTGCGCTTCTTTCCATCTCTGCTTATTCCTCGAGACCTTTGCGTATTGCAGAGGTGAATTGTGTTTGGGCTTGCGGTTTCACGTACGATGAAGGCGCACCTTTGTTCTGACGAGAATTCGGTCACGTCTGCACCTAAAAATATCTGACTCTGCGAATGCTTAACCAAGTTCAATAAATATTACATTTGACACCTCGGATAGATTGCCTCGATCACTTTTGTGTGAGTCACGACGCCGTAAATTCTGGGAAAACTTTAAAATTTTAACGGCATTTAACTTCGCCTTTGAGATGCGTTCAAACAATAAAGATAATGAAACTACTATTTACATGTAACGTTATTGTTTTGAATTTAATTTAATCCCGTTTTCAATATTAGAAACACAAATGGATATTGTTTATTTCTTGTCTCTGTGTTTTACGTTAGCCCCAGCTCCGCCCGCTGGACACACCCCTGTAGTATCTACTCGGTTATCTACCCGTGCGATATTATGAACATTATTAATCTTTTTAACATAGACTTGTATCATCCTAGAAGAGACTTCTAACAACACTTGTAAGTAGGTACCAAAATAATGTATCGTTCTTTGAAATGGTTTGGAACCTTGCGCCGGAACGCGTTGGGTTCTTCCGCGTGGAGGACAATATAACATATGGCATTTCCAGCACATCCAGCATTTATACTCTTGGTAGCTAGAAGATTCCAATTAATACTAGTAAAATAGGTTCTAATTGATTCTCAATATTATTTGTAATGGGCCAGTGAGAAAATTTGTATCGTAGATTTGTTATTAAGATTACGAATGAGCTATTATTTTTGAGATAGAGTGTATTTATTGCCGTGGTGTATTGCATATTAGCTATCTGTACTTAGTGTTTACAAAGTTTAATATGCAGGTACGTTCTTTGTCCATGTTTTGTATTATATTTTGGCATATGGTGATATTATATTAATTTTTCACACCGCCTGCAAGTTTGTCAAATTATATGTCTTGCAAACCTAACCTAAAGCAAGTAATTTATGCCCTAGGCTCTAGTCGGGCTATATTGTACTGAATTTAATTATGACCAGCTGGTCGTTAATGTAGTTTGTATTTCATTATTTTATGACCCACTGGTCATTAATGTCATTTGAATTTGGAACTTCAACTGAGAAAATCGTATGAAAACTTATACCAAAAAAAATGAGAAGTTTAATATGTCTATTTTTTATTAGTTTTAGTTGCCGTTAACGAACCAAAATAATTTAATTTCGCAACATAATAGAGATATTATAGTAACAATTAACAATAATTTAATATGTTCATTAAATAGATGATTTGATGATGAAGTCCAAAAATAAATGATTGAATGATGTACACATGAGACTCGCCAACCGCTGTTTCTACACCATCTGTGGCGGTAATGGCAGTTTGTCATCGCAACGCCGGTTGCTGTGGCGCGTACCCCCCGCGTTAAAATGTTAGATTTGGCGTCATATTTACGATATTATTGGGGTACACAGATGTTTGTGACTTTGAAGTGTAAATAATGAAATTATTGAAGTGTAAATAAATAAACTATTGAAGTGTAAAGATAGAATGAGATTATTATTATTGTTTTTTTCATGAAATTGCTTGAGTTCATATAAAATAGTGTATGAAACTGCACATGACTAGGTATTCCCCGGCTATTTAACAGTTTCATAAACTACTAATGTTACACTTGTCAAAAAATAATAGGCCCGTTTTGACATTTAACTTGAATCGATTTCTCGTGAGTATCGAGTACCGAGTCGTATGGTTACTTCACTAGTTACGTCGTAATGGTCAATCGCGACGTAACTAGTGAAGTAACCATACGACTCGATACTCACGATAAATCGATTCAACTTAAATGACAAAACGGGCCTTGTATTTTTTGACAACTTTAATCGAATTGGTTTTTATTACCTCGCAGTAGGTGCGAAAAGTAGAGTATTCTCCTCGGGGATAAAGATGTCTTCGTCTTTGGCGAGCTTAAATTCCTCGCTGCACTCGGGATTCTAGTATTAACTCCCTCGCTTCGCTAAGAGCTATAGAATCCTTCGTTGCGTTCGGGATTCAAAATAGCCTCATGAAGCCAAGACAAACAACAAGTTAAGACACTGTTTTGTCCCCTTTAGTGAATAATCTATTATTCAGTGTGTCATTCGAAATTTTGACGTTCAAATATGCCTTTTATGTGCCTATTTCAAATAAATAATTATACTTTGACATTAGTCTTAGACCCTGAATTGAAATAACAATTTTTTCATCGCTAACATAACGCGAAAAGTAAGGTTTTTGAACCGTGTGTAAAAAGTTCTGAATATTTGCTGGATAAAATACCTATTGTAGCGAAATAAAGAACAAGAGATTCACCACTTTACACGAATCCTAATTTAATGCTATTAAAAAAAAACAACAAAGAAATATAAAAAGCTTAAGTTAATAATTTAAATGAGAAATTAAAAAAAAAATATCCCGAACTTTTGGAGTTAGTGAGTATCACCTGATTATAAGTGAGTAAATAACCTAATACATTTACCGTCAAATAATCCTAACTAAGAAGTGTTAAATATTTTTTTTTAAATAAAAAATCAAAAACCCAACAGCGTAAAAAGTGAACTTAAAAAAATATAGTTAAACAAGATTTATATAAACTTTATACAATCCATGCAGTCGGAGGCATCTTCTTAACAATAACGACCGTTTGCCTCCGACTGCATGAGATTTTTTATAGTTTTCCTTTTCAAGTGGTTCCCTTTTCAAGTGATTATACACCTACGACAAATAAAATGAGGTATTACACCACAGAAAAGGATAAAACCTCAGTTAGGTGAGAAAATAAGCGAACAACATACCAAATTCGAAGAATAACACACATTATTTACAGAACTTAACAATAAACTAAAATACGTTTAGAATAACTTGTACTTGGTATAACTTTTCATCATCTAGTCCAAAATTTATACCATCGACTAGGTTCGACTCCACAATCTTAGCAACTGGCGTTTTTTCTATTAAAAATTGACAGCCTTGTTTAAGTCATAAAGAAATTTGAAAATCAGAAAAATAAGGACAGATTTTTTTTTTATTTCACATAAACCTACATGGGCACTTATGAAACGGCAGAAGCTAGGTGCACGGTTCCAATTGGTCGTTTCTTATGGAGAAAAGCCGGCAATAAACTCTTTTCAAAATAATTGGCTTTTAGAATGTTTTCAAATTACAGTGTTAATCGTTATGGGAGGACAGTGTTGCCCCGTCAACATGTACCAGGGATTTAACAAAATAGAAAATGTTCTACAAATCTACAGTATATTAAGCCTACAACGTTTTCACATTCACAATTAAAAAATAATCTATATAAAATATTATTGAAATAATAAAAATAAAAACCTATTTAAACCAAATTACACAATTGCCATTACAACTGTAACAAATCTGAATTAATATCCTGTCCACAAGTCACTAATAAATAGTTGAAATTAAAATTGTAGGTATAATATAATGTCAAATAATGAAAAGATGATGTCAAGAAAGTATGTAAAAATTTAAAATAAAAATAAACATCGTAATTTGGGAGTATTTAATAGACATTTACATAGTTATGCTGTTAATAAAGTACCAAGTACGTAGGTACTTACGGTACGGTACAGGAAAGCCACATGTATAGAAGGAATTATTGCCAAACTTCCTTGTCTTCAACGTAGTCTTTAATCTTATAATATGCTTTTTTGATAAGGACACGTTTGATGTGGCTTTTGAACTTTCCATCGCTAAGTTCTACAACCGACCTTGGCAACTTGTTATAAAAGCGGATACTGTTTATAAGAAATGACTTGCTTGTTTAAGTTAATCTAAATTTGGGTATCACAATTTCATGTTTACTACGTGTATTTATATTATGGAAATCGCTTCTTATTTTGAATAGTCCTAAGTTTTGCGAACATATAAAATACTTTCTAAGATATAAAGAGAAGGCAGAGTTAGTACATCAATTTCGTTGAATAATATAATTATAATAATGGCCAACTAGAAACGTAAACTAATAGAATTAAATCGCAGAGGTAACGCTGCACTATGTACCGTATAGCGCCCATTACCATCTGAGCTGCTAACTGATAACTGAAAAATAAAACACAATTTCACATCTATTATTATTTGATGTAAGTACTTACGTTGCCATATTGAAATAGGAGAGGATTCTAAGACGAATGTCAGCCATTTGTACCGGTCAGTCGAACCCTCGTACATGCTATACCATGCTTCGTTTACACACTAAGAAAATGTGCAAGTTCCGGTGCCGTAGCACATGGGAATAAATCAAAGATAACATAAACCTACTGTATTTCATAAGACAGTAAAATAACAGATAAGCAATAAGTTGAAACAGCTTCCCTAATAAAAAATATGCTAATAACCTAGAGCTTTAACATTAAGCTACACAAAAACGATAATTTTCGTACATAACTTATAGAGATTAGCTTACCATTCAATTAAGTCATTAACAAGATTCTTGGGAGACCCAAAATGTTTTATTTATAAACATGGGCAGTAATTAGATGCAGATCAAACGAAGCATGGTTCACGCAACGAACTAGCCAGTGCAAGGTACAGATTACAAAATCAAATCAAATCTTTATTGCACTGATGTCGTTATAAACATCTAGCATTTATTATGTTACTAAATATGAATTCTGTTATGAGCATTTCTGTAAAGGAAATAATTTTATTAATAAATCGGTAGAGCTGATTACACAATTTTGAATAGGAATTACTACAGTTTTTCTTAATAAGACTCATAATATAAAGATAGAACTAAGACATCAAGACAAGACTACAAAGAGAGACAATACGTAGTGTTCATTTTATTAACTAAGTTCTAAAAAAATAATTTTAATTTGATTCTGAATGAAAATACAATTAAAAATAAATGAAATTTTAATTCAAAATCTCGTTAACTTATTAAAGATTATAACAAATACCAAAATCTAACAAGAATTGAAAGCCGATTAATAACTAAGTTTGTTCAAAGGAAACGGTAATCAACTCATTATAAATTCTAAATGGATGGACTTAAAGAATTAACTGTTAACACCTTATAAATAATTATGACGTCAGAAACTTGGACTTGTAATAGTTATTAATGAGTTTACCGATTGCTCTAGTTAATCTGCTTAGAAAGTGGCCAAGACCCCTTGTATTTTGAGGGATTAAGTTGGAAAGATGTAAGACTAAATGGAACAGGTGTGACCAAAGAGAAGTGTGACGGAAGAAATGAATAGAACAGAAAAAACAGTAATACGTATAGGTATAAATATTTTGATATTAAAGTAATGATCCGAGAAAAAGATTTTATCAAAGAAAAGTGTTAAAAAACTTATGGATTTGACCACAGCTAAACCTACAATATGTTCTGAGGGTGGGCTCACCATACCTTTATGAATTTTTAAAAAGAAGTACCTAACAATGGCACAGTTGTTCATTTACACCCATTTCCTCCTGAAAGAGATCGTCAAAGTAAAGTTTAATAGCAAAAGTCTCATAGTAAATCTTATAGGGTACAGACGTACAGCTAGTACAGTGTTTAAATTAAATAATACCATAACACGGGTAATATATTTTCTCTTCTACTTAATTGGAGCCCTAAAGTATAAATTCTCAATAGGTGAATAGATAAATCGTGACATACCCATATATTGCGGCGTTTAGTGCTTCGTATTATTAGATAAAAAGGTGTCTGCGCAAACTGCAAGAGACCGCGGTAACTCATGCGCAAAGATCTCAGGAATACAAAAGAGGTTTTGTTTAAAACTTTTTGTGCTTGTATTGTGTTCTAAAAGAACAGTCAAGCTGAATCTAAAGTTCGATGAACAAATAAAGCTTACCAGCTTCAAATAAACTTTAAGATTAGTCAAAGTGTGAACTGTTGGGTCGTGTTTACTTTCTCCATTATAAATACGTTCGTTACGCTAATCTCTCGTGTTTCTCCTAAAACTTAGACCGTGACCACTGTCCGGGCGGTCTACGGCTAATCGGTTTAAGTAATGTTCATTAATTAAGGTCCCCCGCCCGTCGGATTACCAGCCCGGCACTGTCCACTCGCGAAGAACAATATTTTGTCAACTACCCGCATCAGTTATCTGAGTTGTCCGGTCTTGTTATTGAACAACATTCGGATATTAATCGTAATTATAATGAAGCGGATTATTGACTTCGTTACAATAATTAACAGAAGCTATTTCGTCTTATCTTTCAAAATTATGAATACTACAAAATTAAGTCTTGCGTTTTAACATGTCAGAAGCTAAAGATTCCTGCCGAGGCGATTCGTTTAGTTTAGATAGATGACCGCTATTTGTTTCAGCTGATTGGGCCGCTCAAGGGATGTGTCTTCCATGATTGTTTTCCGCGAACCCTTCTGACGCTTCCATGAATAAATCTAAACTACTGATGGTCGCTGGAGATAGCCAATCAAACGCCTGATAGATGCCTCCAATATTTTACAGAAGCAGAAGAAGAAAAGCTCATACGTCAAAATGTGAATATTCTAGCAGGGGAGGTCCAATATCCTATTACTAATTAAAACATATTCAGTCCTGTACCAGCAACGGTTGTATATCTCATGTTACGAGTAACAATGTGGGCGATATTTTAAAAAGTTTTTGCAATATTTTTCCCTTAGTCGGTTCATTTGTTCCCCGGCGTGCCGCGTCTAGGATTTATTTTACAAGCAACATTATCTCGCCCCTTCAAAGTGACTAACATCCTACACACGATATGTTCTTATTAATGGTCGCTTGGCGCCTTATTCATATTTTACACGAGCAAACAGATTGTGTGTAATAATTGGACATGCGTCAAGCGTGTCACAGTAATGTGGTCATAAGTTAGCCGGTGGCCCCGGGCGCGTGTCATTATGCCAATCTCGACAATTGAGCCTCACCGCTTGTCCCGACTCAGCGTCGAGATGATCTATGAGCTGATATTATGAGCTGGAGAATTGGCTCCTGCTCGAATTAACCTTCCGGCTCTCTTAGAATGTACACTGCAATTATTAAACACTTTTTCTGTATATTAATCTTCACGATCGCGTGTCTGCATCGGATGGTCTCTTTAGGAAACACCCAAATTGTTGTTTTAAAATAAGTTCTAACCCAGGGCATTGACACGTAAATAAATGAGCTATTGCGAGAACAAATCATGGTGTTCATTGATACTTGTAAGTTTTATTAGTAATGGTGGACAGGCGTCGTGCCGTTCACACCCACCGCCGCGTCTGCGTTTGATTAAGAGCGGGCTAATGAAATTAATAACCGTGGAACACCAAGTCTAGCTAGCGCCTCCTTCGCTCTTGACAAATGACCGAGTGTAATTTCACACGGGACCGTAATAATACAACGTCGAAGCTGGCTCTACGTGTACCCTTTGTGGGCTGACATCACTGTAATTGAAATTTTAACTCGCCTGTTTCCTGGCATAAAAATACCATTAAAGTGACAAATACATTGTCATGAAATTGTTTAGAGATTCGAATACTCGTATATTCAAAGATGTTCTTCGAAATCCGTTAAATCGCTTGTTTTCTTGCAAGCACACCATATACTTATCAACCACTTGGATATCTCAGTAATCAACGCGATCGAACTTGGCATCAGATTTACTGTTTTCAAAAAAATTAAATGGCTCGTTAACCTATATAAAGCTTCATATGTTGCTAAGCTTAAGATGCAGGATACAGTTAGTAAATATGGCGTCCATGAATGGTAACAACATGATGTTAAAACAAGATGGTCACGACCTCTCATCAAGGACGCTACGCAGATCATAAAGATGGCAGGCCCAGTAACCTTGGTGCACCACAATTACACGCAATCCCTCTGCCGCAATTATGCTGAGTGCGCTTAAATTTCCCTTAAGCCGTGATATAGTGGTATCATAGAGCAGGGCGGTATTTATCATAGTGCACTTGCGCGGACGCGGACGGGACGCACGGAAACGAGATCGTCGGCCGGCCGCGGCGCGAGCGCACCACCGATAAATCTGCCGCACTTAACTCGCAACCGGTAAATAACTATGGGATTTCCGCGTGCGAGAACGCGATGCGCCCGAGCATAAATCTATGCCCGTATTGTGATATTGTGTTGCCATTATGGGTCTCCGGGAAGGCTGGACGTCCCATAAATACACACAGTTTGCTCAGCAAAGCCTCTTGTGTCTTCTCAATGGGTATCTGTGACGCGAGCCGTTTCCATATCTCAATGCCTAACACAAAACGCCGCGCGGGTGGCTTGCATCTCTGTTAGTGTAATTCTGTATTTGTTTATTATAATTGGATCAGACAGCTTTTTAACATAGAGTTGAGGAATGCAATATTATAAAGTGCTCCTGTTTCATGTTAGATTATGATTTCACTTTTTAGCTCATTGACCTTTTAGTCATATCGATATTTGGTATTGTGTAAACAATGCGTTGGAAATTCTCAAGCGTTTTAGCATTTAGCACATCCTAATAGGGTCGGTATGCACCGATCGCGATCACGACGACGAACGAGCGATGCTACACGTGTTCCAGGTGAAATTACCATTATTATCGATCATCTCGCGCCAGCGTCTCGTAACGACCCTCAATAGGCGCGAGACCGACTCCGCGAATCTTATCTTCGACGTAAGCGAACGCGACGCGAACAGAACGACCACGTCCCGTTACATTCATCTTGCAATTTCAAGCTTGTTTACTTTGCTGCTACGATGGACGAATTTGATTAGGCAGCCTCCTTGATAGTCACTCATAAACTTGGCCACTGCAATGACATTCGTAATTGATCATAACTCTGCAGTAAGGCTGACGACGCGACAACAATCGTCTCCGATTTAATCGCGCACCTTGCAGGCATAACCATTATTCTTCTTATCTGTGCCGATAGCCTTCTTATTACCCCGGTTAGTACGACGCAGAAAATTGAATTGTAATTGCGTTCTAAGAGAAATGTTAATGCGCCATTCTTTCTTGATTGCACGTTGTGCCTACGAGCACTGTCTAACGCCGACGGTTATAGCAATTATTGCATATTAGCTGAATTGAATTCTGTGCTTTTGTAATTTATACTTTCATTAAATTATTGACCGTAAGTATATTGGGTGTGTTTTGATTAATGGGGTGTGTCCGTACGTTCGCTTTGCTCGTTCTGTGCGAAGTATTGAGACCGCTTTGTTATTCTGTCAAGTTGATGCTAATTTTATTTAGTGCCCGTGAAATTGAATGCCTTACGCTTTTTGTTCGCTGTGTTTTCGATGATAATTTGTATTGAAATGTTCGATGCATAATAACATTAGTTTTGAAGCGTGTGCCCATTATCGTTTGCATCTACGATATACGCAATACTCATCTTGGTGTATCGATGTAATAAAATGGTAGAAGAGTCTATTCAGTCCTGTAACGACGATTTGCTTTTATCCTTATCCCATCGATGTTTCCAGTACTCAAATATAAATACAGTATTATTGTTGGGGTGTGACACTGATTGTTATGCAATACCGTCATTAGTATCTTGAATTAGACGGTTAGATCCATATGATTGATTTTATGATGGCAACTTCATATTCTGAGAATAAATATCATGAGCTCGGGAAATTAGGAGCCACAAATTATTTTGGTGTCAAATAAAAACATAAGTTATGCTGCAAGCCATATTTAAAGTTATGTCGTAAACTATAGAAACATAATATGCAAAATCTAATCAGCTTTACCAGACTGAACATTCAACCTCGGTATTAAATCTTTCAAGCTTCACATTCAGCCTAACGCCACACCTAGCCGACCATATTAATAACTCTTTACAAAACGTTTAAAGGCATACTAGCGACTTTCGCTTGTGACATCGTCAGATAAGAGCTTGAAGCAGCTAAATATGTGAGAAACCAGTATCGCTTGTGATTCCCCATAAAGTAGGGGCGGAATTACTTTTTAACTACCACAAATCGACAGTTTCTTGCGGCTTAAATGAAAATGCAACATTTTTGCTCCATTCTCATATACTTTTGAGCTAAAAAACCTTGAAATCTTTATTCCTGACTTTCTCAGATGCATCGGTTTTAACTTTACAGATAATCGCTTTTCATAAATAGTCTTACAGAAAACGCGTAGGTAAAATATATCTGTTAACTAAGAAATAAACAAATTAGCAAATCAAAACATGTCGTCCAAATAATTAATTACTGGAGTTTTTGTTTGGTAAGATAGTCTATTTTTTGTTATCGCTTAAAATAACTTAACCGTCACAGTTAAGTAATTATATGCGATTGTCTTATCTTGAGTATTCCTAGGGATACTTAAGATAAGCCAGTTGCGATTGGTCTTTTTCCAACCGTTGCACTTGCCGATATCCTTCAGGTGTTCCCACGGTTTAGAATTAAGGCAACATGTATTTTTACTCAGTAATGACGACCTGATTCAAATATACTGTAAGTAGCAGGCCAGTTCCCTGCAGATCAGCTTACTCTAATTTATGTTATTGATAACAACACGACCAGCGTTGTCCCAACATAAATCCTACTTATCACTGGGATCCAGTTGTTCGCAGGTTTCGCAGCGATTCTTGTTTCCACTCCGATTTCGAATACGAACTATTTTACACACGGCAGTCGTGTATGTGTTGACCTTTACACGACTCCCTGTAACTGAGACTTTGGTTATCGATCGAAGCTAAATTGTAACTCGTTGATATGTTCTTATATCGTGCGTGGGTTGTAACTAGCAGTTCCCTTAGGGTGTAAGTAGAACTCGCAAATGGTAGCAAGAAGAATTGCTAGGAGCGCTTGCGCAGGTTCTACGAAAAGTAACAACGTATGGCAGTTAGTCGTGCGGTTTTTCTTTCATCCCGTGGGAAATGCCTGTTAATGGTTTTATTTATTTTAGAACATCACCTTTGATTACTTCTTTCAACGAAAATCTAAAGTACGCCGCGAATACTCGCAGTTCGTTAGTTTCTTGGGTCCATAGTAGCGGGCAACCAGTTAATAAATTATCGTGTATGGGATCAATTAAATAATAAGATTATATTAATGAGGTAAGGTAATTATTATTGATCTGCAAAGTTTTGAGCAATTTTATGATCAAAATAAAAATATTTTATTTCACATAAAACTCGAAGCAAAAGCAAAGCTAGCCAAGCAAAGCAAAACTAATAAGCTGAGCTAAAAAGGCTTAGCTAGCAGCTAGGTATATGCTTTTATTTCTTGTGAAACGTCAGAAGTTAGGTGCACGGTTCCCATTGGTCTCCACGGTTACTCTTTTAGAAATAATTGGCTTTTACAATGTTTTCAAATTATAGTGTACGGGAGGAGAGCGTAGGCCTGTCAACAAGTACCTGGTACTTATCAAAATAGAAAATGGCCACCAAATCTACAGTCCACAAGGCCTACCACGTTCTCACATTCACAAAATATAAAAGAATATATATAAAAGATAAAGAAAATAACAAAAATAAAAACCTATTTAAACCAAATGACATAATTGCCATTACATCTATAATAATAAATAAAATAATAAAAGTTTATTCAGGTAGAAAATCTGCAACGAAACTGACTTATTACCCTGCCAACGAAACCCACTACTAAAGAGTTGAAATTAGAATTGTAGGTATATAATGTCAAATAATGAGAAGATTAAAATTGTTGTGCCTGACAGGTGAACATTATAATTATTTTTAAGATCTTATACACACATGAGATATGCAATAAAGATTTGAATTGAATTGAATTATGTCAAGAAAGTAGGTATGTAAAAATAAAACGTAGAAAAAAACCGGCCACGTGCGAGTCGGACTCGCGCACGAAGGGTTCCGTACCATTATCTATAAAAATGGCTAAAATATCACGTTTGTTGTATGTTAGCCTCCCTTAAATATTTGTTTTATTATATTTTTTAGTATTTGTGTTGTTATAGCGGGAACAGAAATACATTATCTGTGAAAATTTCAACTGTCTAACTATCATGGTTCATGAGATACAGCCTGGTGACGGACAGACAGACAGACGGTGGCGGCGGAGCCTTAGTAATAGGGTTCCCGTTGTACCCTTTGGGTACGGAACCCTAAAAACCATCATAATTTGGGAACAGTTAATAGACATTAACATAGTTATGCCGTTAATGAGGTACCAGTGAAGCCTCATGTGCAGAAGGAATTATTGCCAAACTTCCATGACTTCAACGTAGTCTTTAATTGTATTATGCTTTTTTGATAAGGACACGTTTGATGTGGGTTTTGAACTTTCCATTGCTAAGTTATGCCGCTGCTAAGCCTGTTAGCAACTTTGGCAACTTGTTATAAAAGGGGATACTGTTTATAAGAAATTACTTACTTGTTTTAGTTAATCTAAATCTGTCTATCACAATTTCATGTATATTATGGAAATCGCTTCTTATTTTGAGAAAAGTCCTAAGGTTTTGCTAACATACAAGATACTTTCTAAGATACAAAGCGAATGCGGAGTCAGTATATCAATTTCTTTGATTTTGTTCTAAGGGACTCGCAAGGATCCATTTTATAGACCACGCGGATTGCACTTTTTTTGTAAAATGAAAATTAAACTACGACACGTTCCCTACAGCAGAACGCCATAAGACATAATACTGTGGAAATAAGCAAAGTATACTAACTTAGATGTGGCTATATCATTCAGTAGACAATTAATTCTGATATCGCTGTTTTGTGTTTCCAGTTTCTTTGTAATTACCTGTCCTTTTCTATTATTATAAATACTCATTTTGTTACTTTTTAATTTAGCTTTAGTTTGAATGAATTCTTGGTATACTGTCGGAAATAGTGAACCGTAGTTTATATGGTCTTGTGAATGAAAACTAGCTGTTGAAAGATTACAAAGAACATTATTAATAAAATATTTTTAATTTCTTTTTAGTTCACTTAACACATAATCAACCTATATTGTTCCCACTGCTGGGACACAGGCCTCCTCTCTGTCAGAGGGAGGAGGGAGTAGGCCATAATCCACCACGCGGGCCCAGTGCGGGTTGGTAGATGTCACATGTCTTCGAATTTTTAGTTCTAGGATATGCCGGTTTCCTCACGATGTTTTCCTTCACCGTTTTGAGAGCAATGGTGATAAAATAATTTACACAAAGTAAAGCGCCTGTCTGGGTTCGAACCCACGACCTACTTACTACTCGGTAAGTCGAGGCCGTTACCACTGGGCCTCCAGCTCCACTGCTCTCTATTTTTAATTAAGAGGTCTTAATTCAATGGTTTCATCTAAGTATAACTTTTTTATAAGTCAAACGATACAAGTTGACCAGTATGGTCAGATCTGACGTATTAGTATTTACATTGTCTATGCATGAAGCTGGAGTTGCCGTTATTCTAATTTTAAATTAAATGATTTAAACATTGAGATAAGCTTTTTTTCCGGTGAATTAACAATTATATCAAATGTTTAAAAATTTTACTTCGTATTTCTTCCATATTGATCAAAAATGATGACAAGCTTGAGGCTGGTGATCTATAAACAAAAGTATGGCTTTCAACCTCTGTACATGCTACCTCACATGGGCGAAACCTCTACCCACTATACAGTATTATTAGAGGTACCAGATAATACTGTTTCGTCACTTAACCTAGTTTCAGTTAAATTATCTTTAGCTTTATTATCAATAACTGCGTGTATATTGTAAGCTAACAACGTAGGTATTCATGTTGACTTTTCTTGGGAGGAAACATACCCAAATTAATACAAAACCTCTAAGAAAATTGCTAGTAAGTATCAAAATACAATAAACGGTCATGGACGGAATTAAGTTGTATCAACTCATAGACTTATAAAAAAAGTCAGACGGAACTCCCGCTAAGACAAAACTGTGTCCCGTAATGGCGGCGACAGTCTTAAGTGTGAGTGAATTTTGAATTTAGGGTTGTCATGATAGCCAAAATTACCCACTTAATATTGTTTTATTTTAAGAAAAATACAGGTCGGCAGACAAATTTGAGGTACTGCATATGTAACAACACGCCGGAGTCCTCCTTTAGTTGTATAAAAGTCATTCGTTTCAAAATGTAAACTGCAAATAGAGAATACAATCCCGAGCATGTTTTTCAATCCCGGGCTTACGGGATTTTTGAAGCCTTTTCCCGGGATCCCGGGCTCATCCCGGGATTAGACTATGTGGTTTCTAATTGGGCTAAAATAAAAAAAAACACGAGTAATTAAAAAAAAATGTCTTTAATGTCTGCACAACACAAATCAGAATAATAATAAGAAAAGAAAAAACACAAACCAAAAAATACTATACTTTTGCAAGAAATTAAAAAACAGCACAAAATAACTATTTAGAATTTCGAAAATATAATCGCAGAAATATCAAAGCATCCAATGTTTGACTTCCGAGCCTGCTTCGTAGTTTATTGCCAACATAAGCAGCAGCTGAAAACGCTCGTTCAGCTTCTACGCTGGTTGGAGGAATAGACAATAGATACTTATATGCTGTTTCTAAGTGATATCCACGAACACCTCCATTTTCGAACAGGCTCATTTCACGTCTAATACTATTTGCCAACCCCAATTCATTTTGTACTTGTACTTCAGGATCTGGGGATTTCATACTCTTGTTAATTTCCAGCTGTAACTTTTCCTTTAATGTCAATTGGGGTTGGGAGGTTTCTGACCTTAGCTCATCATCTGTTTGTGATCCTGACCTTGCTTCTTCTTCCGTGTAATCTCGACTATTAAGTCTTTTAACAATACTCTTTATTTGCTTCCTCACTAAAGCCTGTGTCGGAACTGGAAATAAGTCGTGCCATTCCAAATCCGATAATAACTGATTTTCAACATCCATTCGTGGATTTTGTAAATAATTTAACACGCCAGTTAAATCATCACTTCGTCGTTGCTTTATACGTTCCACTAAGGATGTTTTAATTTTTTTGGCAAGTGCTGAGTTTTTGCTAGACAGTTGTTTTATAAGAAATTTCAAAGCGGCATCAGCTGTGCATAAATTAGCATCTCGCCGACAGATTGCTTCTACTGTCAATTTAATTGGGGTCAGCACATCAACAATTTTATTTACCAATTCAAAATCAACATCTTCTAAACGAATTGGATGATTGAGAT
This sequence comes from Tiliacea citrago, assembly GCA_963921375.1. Taxonomy (NCBI): domain Eukaryota; kingdom Metazoa; phylum Arthropoda; class Insecta; order Lepidoptera; family Noctuidae; genus Tiliacea; species Tiliacea citrago. Next base: position 18,934,108 of record OY992797.1, on the reverse strand, counting down.
CTATAAGAGCTTTTTGAATGCATGCTTTTAAAAGATAAAATCGCTCCAGCATTGTTAAAAGACTATTCCACCTGGTTTTACAGTCCAAAAGAAGTGACAACTCTTTTCCATGTTCAATTTTCACATATTTTTGAAGTACTGTTTCATTTTTCAATGGAGATCTTTTGAAATATACTACAACTTTGCGGATTTTCTTTATCAGCTCATTAATATTTTCATATTGTGTTAACTCTGGTACGTGTTCTGGCGCAAGATCATTTTGTGACATTACGATTAAACCTGATTCTGGACAGTCTAAGTCTTCTAAATGGTGTTCATCATCGCTGTCGTTCATATAATCAACAGTCACAGCTGGTTCATTTATAGTATCATCTGAGGTAGGGCTATCTTGCAAATTATTATGTTTTTCATAAAGCACATCACAGACCGCCAAATTGATACCATGTGCGAGACACAGTTGTTGTTCAGTGCAAATAAGCCGCCCCACCTTTATCATAACATTCGGTCCATCGGTTACAATAGCCACGATGTCAGTTTCTAGGGAAATGTCAAATTTACTTAGACGCTCTTGCAATATACGAAGACAATTTTCAGCTGTCATACTATCGTAAATAGGAACAAGTCCTAAGTTCCAAATTTTTTTATATGAATGAACGTTGACCGCCATGTATCGTTTATTGGAAGTTGAAGTCCACTCGTCGAAAGAAAGACTAAATCTTTCACCTGCACTTTTCAAATGTTTTAATTCTGCAGTTACTTGCTTTCTGATTTTTTCACTGTAATTCATAACACGTTTTCGAACAGTGACGGCTTTTTTTTTTTTTTTTTGGGTGGGAAATCATCAAATAACTTCTCCCGCTCTGGGCGGAGCGGGAGGGCGTGTCAGACTTTTACTGACTAAAACCCACCCGTGTTCCTTCCGTTGCCTGTGTGCCAGGGCTACGATATCCCTTTCGGACAAACTCGCAACCCCGGCAGGCATTGGTCCTAACGGACCCCGTCAGTTTGTGCTGACATCTCTTTGAGGCGCGCGTGGAACACAACGCGCCGTCGACCCGGGCCTGGTCCTTATCGGACGGCGAGCTACCCATCGCTCACCGTCCGCAGGCCCGCGCCTACGGTGGCCGGAAATCGGCTTGCGACTCCCGACGCCCGGGGCGTCTCCTGCGGTGACTAGGGGCGCGAGGGCGCGAACCTTGTCTCACCCTCACGCGTTCCGCCTCCTCCTTCGCTAGCATAACTGCTTCGCAGAAGGAGGTGACGGCCTCCCATGCACTCTCGCTCCGAACCATGGCCTGAACCAGGGCCGGACGCGAGAGATCGCCGCCGCCGATCGCCTCCGTGAGGACACGGCGGTGCTCCGCCCAAGCTGGGCAGACCTCCACCGTATGCTCCACCGTGTCCTCCGGGCGATCCACACAGTGGTGACACCCGGGCGTTTCCTCCCGCTTAATCCTAAACAGGAACCTCCCGAAACATCCATGTCCGGTGAGGACCTGCGTCAGGCGGAAGGTGAGGACGCCGTGGCGCCTCTCTAGCCACTCCTCAAAGAGGGGACTTATCGCCACAATTGTGGCGTGCCCAAAACAGTGACGGCTGACTTTGGAAAAAAAAAATCCGTGTATTTTGCTAAGAGCAATTTTCTCAAATCATCTGAGGTTATGAATACACTGAATGGAAATCCATCTAATGCAATCATTCTTGCCAAAATATCATCCAGGCTATCGGCGGCACTTTTAGTAAAATAATTATCTAACTTTCGCTTGGCTGGCGGCGGTGCTGTGTTCAGATTTTCAGAATCTTGACTTGTTGAAGCTGATATAACCTTGATGTTATGTTTTGATAACAAATGTGTATGTAATCCCTTAGTTGATCCACCCAAAGTCTTGAGGATGGCTGGGCATCGCTTACATTTAGCACTATTCCCAGTCCTTCTCAACTAAATAATAACTCCACACTGACGTCGTATCACTGTCTTTTTTATGTCTAACAAAGTCTCCCGCCATTTGAAATACTTATGATAGTGGGTACCTACGTATTGTACGAGTTGCTTTTTGCCGTAATGTATTAAAATAATCTAGGCAAGGTTATTTTCAAGGCGCAACGGACTACGGAAACTAGACTTGTTTGTGGCAATCCCGAAAATCCCGAGATTAGCCAAGTACAGTCCCGGGATTTTCGGGGCCAGAAAACGGTCGGGATCCCGGGATTGTATTCTCTACTCAAGACCAGAAGAGAATATGGGTAATTGATTGAAGTCCAGTAAGTCTTCAATAAGTTATTATCTAATCTCTCTAAGTTGCCTAGTGGCCTTCTAATGTCACAGTTTTACCCATTACCTTTGTACGGGTGATTGGGACATCAATGCTTCACAAGCCTCTCAAGATGGTGTCTTGAGCTAAGTATCTCAAGACGGTGTCTTGAGCTAAGTATCTCAAGACGGTGTCTTGAGCTAAGTATCTCAAGACGGTGTCTTGAGCTAAGTATCTCAAGATGGTGTCTTGAGCTAAGTATCTCAAGATGGTGTCTTGAGCTAAGTATCGCAAGATTGAGCTAAGTATCTCAAGATGGTGTCTTGAGCTAAGTATCTCAAGATGGTGTCTTGAGCTAAGTATCTCAAGATGGTGTCTTGAGCTAAGTATCTCAAGATGGTGTCTTGAGCTAAGTATCTCAAGATGGTGTCTTGAGCTAAGTATCTCAAGACCCATAAATATGGGTTGACAGCAAATAGTTAATATCGGCACCTACTCCATATATTTTACATGATTATGGTCTGGAGCTCTACAGCATTTACGATCAGTGATGTTTATAATGCAATGACCCCAGTTAAGACTCCAGACAATAAGTAAGTCCAGTAAGTCTTCAATAAGTTATTATCTAATCTGTCTAAGTTGCCTAGTGACCTTCTAATGTCACAGTTTTACCCATTACCTTTGTACGGGTGATTGGGACATCAATGCTTCACAAGCATTATCTCAAGATACTAGGCTTAAAATAATAAATGGTATCTTGAGTTAAGTATCTCAAGATGGTATCTTGAGCTAAGTATCTCAAGATGGTGTCTTGAGCTAAGTATCTCAAGATGGTATCTTGAGCTAAGTATCTCAAGACCCATAAATATGGGTAATTGCTAACTTAAAGTTTAAACTTTAAGGGGGATTTGATAAGGCTTTTCAAACTGAATATTAGTAATAATAGCAGAGCAACAATAATTTCATCAATTATCCTCAAAGATTAACTTGAAGCCCATCTCCCATGCTCTTTGAAAGACTGGTGATTTTCATTTATTACACAAAATTAAAACTCTAAAAGCAGGCTTAGCATGATGCTTTCTATTTCTACTCTATTGTAGAATAGAAATCGCTTGTCTATCTTTCTTCGTAGAAAACTGTCAGAAGCGTAATTTTTATCTACTTTAAAACACTTCTCTACGGTTCTCATGCTAAGCCTATGGAACCAGGAATGGTTGGTTAAGTTTCTTTTAGTACTAACCTAATAAGCAATGTGGAGAAATGAATAAGCAGTTTTTTATACATGTATAAGATTTTGCAATATCAGGTGGCGATGACAAAGATAGGCTCAAAGTAGGTCTAGCAAAGTCTCCCGCCATTTGAAATACTTAATTTCAGATAATTGACTTTTAAATTTTAATGACGTAGCCTACGTAACCCGTAGTCACTGACGTAGCCTACGTAACCCGTCACTGACAGAACAATAAATGAAAAAAATAAAACCTGATTTGCATATTTTTACTTTCGTACAGGGAATCCCCGACCGACGGGAAATACCCGCAACAATATTATGATATGAGATGATCGGGTGATTCCCCTGTTGGTTCGTTGGGGAATTACCTTAAGAGTATTGTATTAAAGTATTGCGAGTGGGGAAGTCCCTTCTAAGTTCTACGACAAACATATTATTAGGACTGTACCTGTGTAGTAAATAGTGGGTAACTACGTATTGTACGAGTTGCTTTTTGTCGTAATGTATTAAAATAATCTAGGCAAGGTTATTTTCAAGGGGCAACGGACTACGGAATACAAACTAGACTTGTTTGTGGCAATCCCGAAAATCCCGAGATTAGCCAAGTAAAGTCCCGGGATTTTCAGGGCCAGAAAACGGTCGGGATCCCGGGATCCCGAGATTCGGGATCCCGGGATTGTATTCTCTAACTGCAAATGACACTGTATTTGTTTTCAATCCAATCATTTCGCCAAACTTCATTTACTTTAGGAAATCTAGTAGAAAGAATATAAAACAACTAGTAATAATAAAATTAACCTAAATAAATTGAATAGATTTAAAAATATATTAATTTCCCATATATTTAGGGTAATTTGCACACGTGAATATTGGCAACACTGGCCTTGTGATGAATTATATTGTTCTGGTGAATAAATATTGATTGTAATCTATAAAATCGGGAACTAAGTTGTTGAATTATTCATTTACCTATGAAACGTGATTCCTGTATTTTTTTTCTTCCGATCGCTACGGTTTTTGCAACATTTCACCACACAAGACATGCTTTATTTCAATACTTTTTTTGCCGCGTAAACGTGTCGACTGTGTTGACGTTTGCACGCGTAATGGGTGAGTATGCTGTGAATGTGTGCGTGGGGGCCTGTACGTACAGCGAGCTGGCTGACTCTGAGTGACACAGTTTTCTGTTAGCGAGAATCCGTTTTTTATACGTCCATGTATCAACTAGAAATATAATCATTTTCTATCATACAAATTATCTGAATAAGGCAACGTACATAATATTAATTTGTCTACTCTCGTATCGTAAAATTCGAATTATAAACTTCAAAACGAGTTTATATTGACAACTTATAATAACACTTTTTCAAATAGAATCATATTATAATAACACTTTTTCTCTTACAAAATAATGATAAAAATATTTTTTTTTTGTCAATACGATACAACTCAAATCCAAGAAGTTAATATCACCAAGGCGTTTCCATTAATTATTATTTTCTAATGGAACGCATATATATGCGGGGCGCGCCATTTTTATAGCATTATAAAAAAGTTTTGATTACAATTTTAAAATTTTTACTTGTAGTCTGTGGCAACGCCCGCTTTAGCGCATGCGCGGTAATGTGCTAGGTTTCGGCGCCATTCACACGTTAATTTGTACTGAAATTCGTGGAAGTTTTTTTATGCTTGCTTAAAAATGTCTGTTAGCAGAGAATGTGAAGAAAATATGAACTCTTTTAACTTTGATATTTTATTTACTAGATTCAATCCCAATGTATGAGAGTAGATAAAGTAATGTATGAAACTGCAAATAACTGGGTATTTTATTAAAACACTCGTGTGATAATATTAAAAACCTTGCCAAACATACACCCCATTATGCAACAGTTTCATAATATACTATTACCTAATTTTATTTTAAGTAGGTGTTAATACCAACTATGTGCCTTTTAGTTAAGCTCAGACTGTTTTCAATTAAAACAACTACAGTAGTCTGCTCATTAATTTGTGTACCTACCTATGTTTTATTTTATGAACAAGCTCATTAAAAATTTAAAATGCAGTTTATAGTAACAACAGTTAACCATGGTGTAATATGTTTAGCGCGGTTATTTAACAATGACCCAAAACCTGCTCCTAATATAGAGATAGGAGCAGGTTTTGTTTCATTCAGATCATCATCATCATTTCAGCCGAAAGACGTCCACTGGTGGACATAGGCCTCCCCCGCATTTGGGGGGGGGTTGCCATAATCGCCACGCTTGGCAGGGGGGTTGGCGATCGAAGTATGATATTAAGATGCATAGAGAACGCTGCTGCCCATTCTCTAGTTAGTCCCATAGTCGCCTTTTACGACAACTACGGGAAGAAATGGGATTTATTCAGATAGCTGAACTGAATATATAAAAACATTACTTTTGAGTGGGATAGTTTCTAGAGTATGAGTTAAAATGGGTGAAGCGGGAGGAACAACATGCTGTGACACGAGAGGTGGCGGAGTGCGAGCACATCACCACAAATATAGATGATATTGTTTTTCAGTGACTCGTACCTCTCAGCATTGTTCTTCACCAAGCCCACCAACTCACAGGCCTCCTACAAGCGCTCGCTTAACATTTGTTGACTAGACTTTAAATAGATGACACATCTTGAAAAGTCTTTTCTGAAAAGCTATGCCAACAAATATTTGTTCAAACCACTAGCGAATATAAAATGAATTCAATACGTAAAGCCTCAAGTACTCGGCCACGTCTACACGGGCCGTACTTACCACAATGTCTGCTCATTAGAGCCAGCTTACACAAGCAGTCCTCGTAAAATTAGCCCTATATCGTTGTCTGTGGTAACTCGACTAATCGCGGAAACTCACTAAACCAACCATATCGTGAGAACCGAACCGCCCCAGTCTCTGTAAGTGTGAAATGACATTTACCACGCGATCTCAACCGGCATTTGTATAATTAGATCGTAATTCTATTCGTTTACTCGTTACTAGATTCCGTGCACAACACTATGTGTTACCTACATAATGTTCTGTAAATGTCGCTGAAGCTCAACACTGTGATTTTAGATCGTTAGGCTCCGTCCTCGTTTCAAGAAAGCCGGTCTATATAGAAAATTCATTCGGTTATAAATGCTTGGGAATGAAAACGACTTTGCAGCGCGATATTTTTTTTTGCATTTTACACTTGAAGTACATACGGAATGTCCTCGCACTGGACATATAGTTATTTAGAAATCCGGAAAGCTTTTTGATGTCGTTGGTTTATGAACATGGGTAATAAATGTTGCTATCTACTCAATAAATATTATGACTAACATGCATTTCGGAAAATACGTCTCGGGTTGATATTACTTTGTTTTTTACCGACTTCCAAAAAGGAGGAGGTTATATGTTCGGCTGTATCTTTTGTATTATTTTTTTTACCAGGAGAACTCTTTAACAATTAACGCTCCTGCATCGGAAAAGGAATATTTTGTAAAAGGTGATGACCATTTGGTTATTGTAAATTACAAACTGACCCCCTAAAAAGTGAAAAATAAAAAACTTTTTCACAAAAAAAAAAACCGACTTCCAAAAAAAACACTACAAAGTGAAAAATAACTTTAATTTTGGAAGTCGGTGGCAAAAAACTAAAATACAGATCCTAAGACACCAACTTCCGAAATTAAAGTTATTTTTCACTTTGTAGTGTTTTTTTTTGGAAGTCTGTTGTTTTTTTTTGTAAAAAGTTTTTTTAATTTACAGTTTTATATTTATCCATTTAAGCCTAATCTTCACAACTAAAGAAAATAGGAGTAAATATTGGTCTTGTGTGCTTTTTAGTAATCATAGTTATTTGGTCGTCTTAACTGCCAAGTTAAGATAATATGACGTTGTGTCTCTCCAAGGTATGAATCTCTCCAAGCCTGATATATTAGGCGCGGGCCTGCGGACGGTGAGCGATGGGTAGCTCGCCGTCCGATAAGGACCAGGCCCGGGTCGACGGCGCGTTGTGTTCCACGCGCGCCTCAAAGAGATGTCAGCACCAACTGACGGGGTCCGGTAGGACCAATGCCTGCCAGGGTTGCGAGTTTGTCCGAAAGGGATATTGTGGCCCTGGCACACAGGCAACGGAAGGAACACGGGTGGGTTTTAGTCAGTAAAAGTCTGACACGCCCACCCGCTCCGCCCAGAGCGGGAGAAGTTATTGGATAATTTCCCACCCAAAAAAAAAAAAAAAGCCTGATATATTATTTCAAGACTGCTAACCATTTACATAATATTATATGACTACTCCAATGAACAAACGACCTACATATTAATATTTTGCAAATCGCTTAACAACTGAGCTGTGTCTGATTAACTTTCCAACCGTCACTTAAGTTGACATTTAATTTGTCTTCAACCAGTTATTAGTGGTCCAAGGTCTTATAAACTCATCTAATTCACGTTTGAGCTTGTTTTTGTTCTCAAAGTAAATAAGGAAATAATTAATCATGCATCCAGTAATTGTCTGCATTGAAGCTACTATTACCAAGATGACTAGATAGGGCATTATTAGTGATTTTATGGTGTACTTAAGTTTGATTTACTTCTTCCTGGCTGGTTTTATCCAATATATCAAAGTTTAATACATTGTCTCATTATATTGTTATCAATATATTGTCTTTGAGCAACGTGTTATATTTACGATCACTTGTAATTTATTTTTTCGTAAATAATAGCTCAGCTGCTCTACTATAGGATTGTATTGCTTTCCCATATTGCGTTATGATACTTGCTTCTATGAATCCTGCCTCCGTTCTGTTTCTGCTTTAGATTAGACTAGCCTAAAAAAAAACATCTATCTGAATCACTTCTTATCCGGACACAAATATTTCTTTAAACATTTTCTGTAATTTGCGACTCTCGAAGTAAACAAAAAGCTTGTCCATTTTAATTTGCACACGCGTCGTAAAGATCGGAGCGCGCGCCCATGCACGCCAAGTGGATCCTCTAGCCCTAATACTAACTGCAGCTTCGCTCGATAACTTTCTCATAACCCCGATGGGTGCTGATAAAAACCTATTGGTGTCAGCTACTCAGATTGTGGCGGGCGTACCTGAAAGCGCATGTACACCACCTATCTCGCCGACACGGGCCATGGGCTAAGCAAACACTATGCTTGTGTGGTTCAAGTTGTTACATTTGGGCGTGGGTAATGGTGTGGAGTGGCTTTCCATTTTGATTACATGTTCAGCTTCTGTTTTGCCCAAAATTAAATTCTGTTCGCTTTGACACAATAAACAATATATTTTCGGTAAATGTGCTTGATCGTTGATCATGTCTCCGCCTATCACCAGATGGAAGTTTAGTGATACTTTGGTCCTTTTATCTGTGTTTGTTATTTATACGCTTATTTTCAGGGTTTGGCTTGCATTTTGAAATTGAACAAACTAACTAAAAAACATATTTATCTTCTTTAGTTAGATTTTATCAATCAAATTAGATGCATGTCAATGAAATCGCGTTCCTCTTATCTGGAGCTATTTCACTCAGGGGATACCCTTAGGTTTCCACGCCTACTGTCCACATTTGCGCCGTCGCCGTCTTACCTTTCACCGTCGAGAGATATTGTCCATGCAGCCGCGATCCCTACGCCTCATTACCATATACTGCGCCCGTGACAGCATCGCAATTAACTATCTGTTTATTGTTGGTGAATTATAAACGGCGTTGCGTGATACTACTTCTGGGTACGGCCAGTCTCTCACTGCGAATGGGCGCGCACGCGCTTTCATTTCAATATATTATGTATGCCAATGTAATTGTGCGCCATATAGACGCAGATGAAGCTGGAAAGTTAAGAAATCCATAATAGTTATGCGATGCTTATCTTTATATCTTCTTGAGAGCCGACTCGGTGTCAAGCAAACTATCTAATAAAATTGTTTTCGTATTGTATTGAAAAGAGAAATATGGGAAAAGGTAAGCGCGTGTAAGCTGATTAACTTAATAATAAAGCTGTTCTGGTTGATTTATGTCACCATACTTTAAAATAATTTGTACACGCCACGAAATTTGGATATAGATTTTTCAAACATCTATTAGTTGTGTAAAGTCTAATTCAATAATAGGAATAGATATTTCATGATGTTCACTATATGAAAATAAATTTGTATGTAGGGCAGGGTCATTATTTTTGTTGCGACGTTCAATGGAGAATAAAATTTTGGTGCTATCAATCAACGCAGTGCCACGCCTCGCCGCAACACTATATTATTGCACCTGCGCGATGCGTTGGCGCAGCCGGTCATTACCATCTATCTGCGCGTGCGACGTTTAGATGTAAATAACTATTAATAGCAATAATCACAGTGAAAACGAAATAATTATTTATCGAAGTGAAATCTTTGACGATAATTTGTACATATCAAAGTGATTTATTGATTGTATAATTTGCAGGTTTGGTAGTTTGGTATTGAAGCTAAATTATTTTTACTGGTGTTCTTAAATGCCGTGATGCAATATGTTTGTGTGGCTTACCTACTGGCTGCATCTATTGGGTGGATTCTTGTATAAGTAGCTACTTGTGCACAAAGGAGTATTACGAAAATTCTAGTTCTCATCATTTGTAATTTACAAAATTGTTAGAATTACACCAGTATTACTGAAGCTGTATTCGTTAGTTTGTTCTTAAATAAATATTATTTCTCAAATGTCAATATAGTTTACATTGTTTAGCCCGTTATTGTCTCAGGCTTCTTTGGCTGTATTGCGAAACTGCAAGATTTAATGTCTGTATGTACCATTGTTTGGTATTTAAATCACCGGATCAGCTGATTATTTACGTGCAACCTTTCACGATTGCCTATGTGTGTTTAGAATGTAAAATAATTGTCGTATATGTTTTAAATAAGGCAGGATTTGTGTTTGTAAATAGTAGTCAAGCCTGTTTTTTGAATTTTGTGTAATTATTGTTGGATTGGGTTGCTGTTTTTCCGCTAAACCTTTTATAGTTTTTAGTTTGTTCTTTGAATTGTTGCAACATAAATCTTATACCAGCCCTGTATATATCTTTTTGTAGCTTTGGAATCTTTAAGATTCTTGCAGTGCTATTGTGCAACAATTATTGGGACCGTTAATTACTGCTAGTACTGTTGAAAATATTACCCAAGTTCAATATGTTATCTACATTTTTCTTTCTTTATGCGATTGTAAACTTAGCTTCTAGTATTACGTACACACCGTTGATCAGCGATTATGGTATCTACTAAAGGCAGTAGGTACATAACTTTTTAATTTAATTGTTACATTAGAACTCTACTCTTTATTAATTTGTACATGCGTACTTTATGTTTAGTTGGACGTCCTTTTGTCAACCATCAATTTCAATTAAGCTGTACTGTTTTACGCTCATCTTCATAGTTATCAAGATATAGCTTAGATACCCATAGAGTTTTGATGGATCTTTATCCCAAGTTCATGATTCCCCATTTATTCTTCTAAACCTATTTCTGATAGTTCTGATTTTAACAAAAGGTCACCTGTTTAAAACATTATTACAATATCAACACAGTAATCATAAGTTTGGCATATCGATTGTGTGCGATTATTTATCGATTTTTCGCTCGGAGCGTACGTCTGTGGATTGCTCGATATAGCTTGCGATAAGTGCGAGTTTGAGTTATGAGTTAATTAAGCGAGGCTCGAACGAGTCCGCAATTATACTTCGCGCCTGTTGACGTGTTAGCTGCAATACTAGTGGTTATAAAGGAGGCCATACATCTTTATTAGGGACCAGAATCTGGATTCTGCATTTTTACTATAGTATCCACTACTTAACCATTAAGTCATCCTGGATTCCTGGCAGTTGAACAGGAATCGAAGGAATCTCGCAACTTTCCTTTTCTTGCGTTTTATAGCATTCTATCATGATGTCATCTACATAGGTAGTCATCCGGGAAATGCGGTTAGCCATCTTCTTTTTAGTTTTGGTGATCCTGCAGCTTTTTGCTTTTTTTTCCCGAAAGTTAAAGAAAAGAGGTCGGTGGTAATTCTAAAGGTAAGCTTAAAGTTTATAATAGGCAGACAAGGTTTAATGCACGCACTTGTTAAAGGAAACCAATTAAAATAATTCAAAATAGGGTAATTACTGGTTATGGCGACTTTAATTAAGTTTCTAAATTGAGCGCTAATTTCTAAAATGATTGTATTACTGATGTTAAAACTGATTCATAATTATTTCGTGAATTAGGACAGGCCATTTTGAGCTTTATGGTGTTCGTGATAAGAGTTTTGGAAGTTAACCTGTAAACGCGGCCAATCGCGGTGGCGATAAATCTCGGGCCGCACTGACGGAAGGGATGCTTGTTATTAAGACGTCAACAAGAGTTATAGTTTACCACTGGTTTGCAATTGCAGGCCGCTAACACCAACTTGCTGTTTACACGAGCGATTTTGCAGAGTGCGGAGTGCGGCTCAAAGAAATCGCGATTGAAGGTTACTGTAATTATAATTGGGTTCCAGTTTATACGTGCAGTGGTTTATAAATAAGTACATAAGGTCTAAAGAATTCTGAGTTTTTAGGGTTCCGTACCCAAAGGGTAAAACGGGAACCCTATTACTATGGCTCCGCCGTCTGTCTGTCTGTCCGTCTGTCACCAGGCTGTATCTCATGAACCGTGATAGTTAGACAATTGAAATTTTCACAGATGATGTATTTCTGTTGCCGTTATAGCAACAAATACTAAAAACCAGAATAACATAAATATTTGGGGCTCCCATACAACAAACGTGATTTTTTTGCTCGATATTGATAACGACAACAGGTAGATGCTTGAAATATTCACAGAATATTTATTTATATATTTACTTTAAAAATAAAAAAATAAATTAAAATAACACAAATATTTAAGGGGGGCTCCCATACAACAAACGTGATTTTTTTGCCATTTTTATAGATAATGGTACGGAACCCTTTGTGCGCGAGTCCGACTCGTACTTGGCTGGTTTTTTTGTATATCTGATGGAAATAAAATCTTTGTGGCGATATCTGGAATCTAGACCTGTTGCTAGTTGTTACTTGGCTATGTGCCGCGTTGGTTTACACATATAAAGCCAAAATAAACTGAATTGCTGTTTAAAAATAAATGTTTGATTATAAACAAATAGGTTATTCATTGTATCTTCAGTAATGACAATAACGGTACAGATAACAACAGCAATTAAAAACGAGATGAAATAATATAATCACTATTGGTTTATCTTTAAGACTTTATCTCGGCTGCCATCAAAGTGTCAGTGTCGCTTGACACGGGGCACTTAAAAACGAGACTTTCAAGACTTGTATTATTAATGAACCCTCGAGTGTATTACACTTTCGCCTTCGAATAAACAATTAAACATTGCTCCGACAATTTGGCTTCATACGTGACAGTGAGGCGTGTTCGTATCCAAGTCACAGAGTACTTTATACTATACTGAAATAGAGACCAATCTTGTTCCGTGGAACGGGTCATTCGCGTTCGTGAAGAAACTAGCGCCATCTTATATTTATAGTTAGAACTACATACCGATAGGATACCGGTGTGGCTATAGCTACGTATATATAGTATAGTATGTACTCCGTGGTAGATATAGGTATATTTAATTTTCTGTAGAATACAGTGTTCTTTTCAAGGGTTGATAAATGAAATACAATTTAGCTAATCATGTTTTTATTATTAAGTACCTAAGTAATTATTATCCTATGAGATACATGACATAAGTATTGGATTATGTACTGGCTAGAGGAGTGGATATTTCGAAAATTACAATTTCGTTGCAGTTTTAGTAGACACATAGCAAAATTAGACACGAAACTCATTTTCGCTATTACTAGTATTAGTAAAGTATTAAATTGTATGGCCAAATTAATATTCAAGTTTAGGTGGAAAAGGGACTCTCGTAAATACATTGTTTGACTAACATTATAAATTCAGCTAGTTTCACCCTGCTTACGGCTATACGTTTCATTGTGTGGAACAAATCCATTTATGATAAATTATGCTATTATGTGCTAGTATTAGACAAATTTACTAGAAAAAAAGCGTAGCCTGGCTCAGTTGTCTCCATATCTAATATTAACCTATATTTTGCGTACCTACTACTAGCACTAAATAGCACAATAAACAGATTTCCAGCTGATAATATTTTGTATACTTTCATATCGCCTTTTGGCTATGTGTGTTACGAAATTAGGCTGCTGAACTGTGAAAAACGATAAAGTTATTCAAATTGTATTATTCTCAAAAATATGGGAACAATTTTATAGTTTTTTCCAGTTCTATACACAATTGAGCCATCTACAGCATGTACAGAAGCTGAGGACGATCCATACACCTATAGGAAAATTGCTTATTAAAATGGATTTGAGCAACATATCGGAAGGAAAATTACATCTTAACTTAAACTTTAGATTCCAGTACAACATTCTAGACTCCCCCCCAACGTTTGAAATTTGACATGGGGTATTTCTTAAATTTGCAGTAAGTGTAGGTATATCTACCAGTCAGATTTAAATAAAAATAAAAAATAACATTTATTTTTTTACACAAACTGAATGTAAATAAATATTAAAAGTAAACTTTACCAAAAACCGACGTGAAATTTCAACGCTGAGGAAGGAGTTCTAGAGTATTATATTATACTGAATTAAAGGTATAATACATAATTTAAGGTAACATTTGCATTTTCCTTTTAAAACATTTACTGTGATATTTTTTTGCTTTCATTTGTACTTTAGGTATAATACATAATTTAAGGTAACATTTACATTTTCCTTTTAAAACATTTACTGTGATATTTTTTTGCTTTCATTTGTACTTTATCTTCTTCATCATCAACTTGTCTCCTCCCAGATAAAATTTTATTTATCACTTTGCAATAATTAAAATTCATAAATCTAATCACAGTAATTATTAAATAATCTATCATTTTTTTTTTATGGGTAACACATTTTATAAAATCAAAGTTTACCAAGGTCAATATAGACATTTTAATAATATCGTTTAAATATTGAGCTTCTAAGTTTTCTTTTAGAATGTGATTAATTATGTCTTGGAAATTGGATATAAGTTTGATTAAATTTTTACTGGGAGTACAAAGCCATCGTCGACCTGCATATTCCCTGTACCTTATGTATTCTATTTCATCTTCGTCTGTGAAATCATTTTTGCAGACAGTACAATTTTTAAAAACCTTTGTTTTTGTTTTTTTCAAAAAATATCCGCTGACGTACTGTAGAGGTGCCAGAATTCTAGGGTCTTTTTCTTTAATTTCTATATTTTCAAAATTAATTTCTAAAATACTTTCTAGATCAATTGTACAGGTCGACGTGGCTTCAGTATTTTCGTTGAGCACAAAGGAGCATAAAGCATCACAAAGGTCATTTTCACAATTTTTTCCTTGGGTGTGGACACTGTTTAAATTATTTATAAGTAGAGTGGTAAAAGCAGACTCAAATTGGTCGCATGTCGGGTTAACGTTGCGGCACCCGTGACTTCTAACCGCTCCAAAGAAGTTCTCTAGGGGATCTTGGTTAAGGTGCCGCAACCAGACTGATGTTACCCCATATTCTTTTCGTAATTTATGAAGTAAATCTTTTATTCCCTCCAGTGTCCACACCCAATTTTTTAAGGTAGGAACTGTTTCGACCCTGCCAGCAGAAGTCACAAACTCCATGGAGTTAAAAACCTTTTTTGCTTCTGCCCATGTATTTTTATGGGCAGACGTTGACGTAGCTGGGCCAAGTAGTGGCTTAGCATTTTTATTTTTATTATGACTTCCATTGACAGAGTCAAAGACGTTGTCCATAAATAATAATAGATCTGCGGTTTCCCTGCATTCTGCGGGTAGAATTCCTTTATCTGAAAAAATAAATAATAATGTTTTAATTCATTCATTGAATTGTCAGTACGATTGTAAAACTTTATAGGGCAGCAAATCGTAGGTTTCGGTAATTATGTGTTACGTTTGGGGAGCTAGTAAACATTTGTACATTAAATGAGAATTTCAAGAAAAAGGAAAAAAGCGCTAAATATAAATTACCTGCTAGGTATCCCATATTGGATGCCACAGTGCGACTAAACACCTGAGATGCAAATTTAACTTTCATTTTGTTTAGTTTTTCAGGGTTTAAGTGGTATTCTGTTAGCTTTGGTATCAGTCTTATGCCTTTATAGCCAGGGTTTTCTTTAAGGAGTTGCAATAAATGAGACCATTTGGCAGTTTTGGTCATGCCATCTTTTTTAAAAATCAAATTTTTTGTTACTAAATTGTTCCTCATACCCTTGAGAAGGTGTGGGGGGTCATAAAGGGGAAAGATTTCTTTATCATTTATTAATATAATATTTTCTTTTGGAGTTTCTCCTCTTCGTAAGTAGACCCCCCTGGTCTCATTTATTAACAAACGTATCGCCTGACGATTGTTTGACCCTTGGTCACAGACTGATGCTACCACTATAAACCCTGCTTGTTGCACCTCATTAATTACATTTTTTATCTGTTTGGCCAGCTCTGGCCCTTTTGTGGCACTTGCTGAAAATGTGTAAAAAACGGCTTGTTTGAAGTTTTTAATTAAACCACGCACCATGAAGACTTGGGCATGGTCAGCAAATTCTGGTTGTCTTTGCTGCCCATTATCAACAACCCCTGTAATTTTATCCTTTTTTTCATTATATGTTATTTGAGCTTTTAATGATACTTCGTCAAATAACAATATGCACAATCTTTGTGAAATTTTCATTTTTTCAGCCTTCTTTTTTAATTGCAGAAATATATTTTTATTTAGCCCAGGACGAAGATTGCACTTTTGTATGACTTTTGCGAGTGTCTGATTTGCGGGCAATATAAATATTTTTCTTAAAAATCTATATGCCTTTGGACTCTGCTTCATAATCGATAATGCTGCAATTTTTTCTTGTAGCGTGAATCGTCGTCCTTTATCCTTTTTTTTGTCTTCTCGCCACTGTACTCGCATTAATAGTTTTGCAGTGCTTGAGCAATTTTGAAGCACATCTAGTACTGCAGGATTGGCAACAAATTTTTTTGCTGCCTTTATTTCTGCCGTCTGCTTTTTAACTTTATTTTTTAATTTATTTATTCTTCTTTTGGCAGCCATTATTTTCAGCTGTAGATTTCTTTCTGCCCTGGAGAGCTTAACCGTCCTAGCAGATATTTTCATGCCTGAAAAGTAGAAAATGAAATGATTTTGTATGTAAAGTAAATCGGTTTTAAATAAGTTTTGCTTGAGAATAGCCATAATATGAACAGTGTACACAGATAAAAAAAAAAAAAAATTAATCAGGTAAAAAGGTAAAATACTAAATACAACACATAGACATACAGTTGTCACATTATTCATATAACAACTGTCATAATTTTATGTACAACTCGCTGCTGCCTGCGGCATCGCCCGCGTGGTTTTTTCTAGATATGTAAGTAGGTAGCCTGACTTACTCCTTACAACATCAGTTATCTGCTAGGAGATAAGCCAGAACAAACATACAAACAAAAAGTTTACAACAACAAGACACTTAATTTAAGACAATTAATTTATTTGAAAAGATCTATTACAAATAAATAAAATTTAAGTGTCTGTTTGTAAAAGAATTCAAGTTGTTTGTAAAATTAAATCTCCGGAAAGTTACACTATTACGGAGTGACATAGGACACATTTTATGCCAGAAAAATGAACGGTCCTGTGATAGATAATTGTGAAGATTATGTATCATCAAACTTATTTTATATATACATGAAAACAAAACTTACCTAAATTTTGTTTAGTACTTTGAGAAGTAGAAGCCAACCCCAACATAGTTGGGAAAAGGCTAGGCAGATGATGAATTTGAGAAGTAGAAAGTGGCACTTGCTCACATACTACTGTTTCCGGATCTGAAATATTAACAAATCAACGCTAGTCAAGTGTATGTAGGTCATGCAATAACATTAGGTATAACTATTTGTAGTATAAAGTATTTAAATCACTGACTATTGGCTAGAAACACAAATATCATCAGACTAATAATGTTCCCACAACTAGCTAGGCCTCGTCTTTGTTAGAAGGAGCACCCTAGTAATCAATCATGCAGATCCAGTGCTGATTGGTGGATGTTGTGTCTTTGAAACTTATGACTTGTTGTAAGTCGTAATACATTACAAAATTTAAAGGATCCAATGAAAGAATAATAAAGTTCTTTGAAATACAAAAGTTTGCGAATTATGTGTTCTCTTGCTACTTCTAAAGTAATGGATTATGACGTAGTTTATGGGGTAGGTATTTATTCCGTGAAACAGACACGTGTGTAACGTTGTTTTATACTATTAAGGGCTGATTGACCAAAGTCAGATAACTTTTACTTAACCGTGGAATTAAATTGACATCTTGACAGTTTTTGTATGGAAAAATTTAAAATTTATTTCCAGCATAAGACTAGGTTTATAGTAGGTATAAAAGCTTGGCCAAATTCGCCCTTAGTGATAAAGCCAGCTATGTAACCCTAAAAATATAGACACAAACACAAAATAATTATTATATTTAGTACTAAATAGTACTTACCAATATTTTCTTTTTGCATTGTATTTTCTACAATGCTTGTAGATATGTAGAGTAACTGCTGATGTGATTCAGGAGCTAAAACAAAAATATACAAATATAAGTAATGCCTCATGGTAAAAAAGTTAAATCTGTAATCAGTAAGATTATTACATTTCTTCAAATATTCAATTGCAAACCTGCCAAGTGCAAGTCGGACTTGTACACTAAGGGCTCTATTCCACCAAAACTATTACTCTTTACCTAATTTTATATACTATGATAGAGGCCATAGTGACACATATTCTGATATGGAACTCTAGAAGAATAATATAAAAATCATAATATAATACCTGTAGAAGTTGATGGAATTGGCTGATTTACAAGTCCTTGCAATGGTTTTCTTCCAACACATGGTAACTTTGGCTGTGAAACGTGATTGAAACCTGAAAAAATTATAAAGGAATAACTGCATTAATAATTATGCTAAGATGCTATAAAGAAAACATTTAATTTAATTGAGTCTAAGACCTATGCTAAATATGTTTACTATTTAGTATTAGTCATTTTATTTTATTCTTCTAATATAAAGTAGCATTATGTAATGAACAAACCTGGTAAATATAATGTTGGAACTGCTATATTGCTTATTCTGTTATTGCGACATACATATTTATCTTGAAAGTGTGTGTGACACACTCGACGGTACTTAAATATGTGTGCATTTTCAAGTCCCAAAATATCACTTCCAATCGAATATAGCCAGGTGTTGAATCGTAATCTGTCTTTTTCAGGGTTCGGAAATCCATGAAGAACTGCATGCATGACTGAAACAAATAGCATACAAGTCTTAATTTTTATTTCTATCAGTTTCCTTTATAATTAGGTAATTCAATTCAAAATATTGGAATTATTATAAACGGAAGTTTGACTGAAAGAGAAAAATTGAAACATTGGTATTGGAAACATAATATTGTTTTTTCGAAACAAATTGAGTTTTATATATTAAAGAAAAACAAAAACTAAAGAAAACTGTAGGTACATAAAATGACAAAAAGTAATTTTGAATTGCGTTCTAGGCAAAGTTCTAAGATCCAAGATTTAGCTATGAAAACGTGACATACCTCCACTGTCCTTGCACCCAGGAACGCAGCAGTGCTTATCCGATGACATGATGCAATATAAAAGTGTAATCACAAACTTTACACTGGAGTCCTATCTCAGTTTTAACACAACCACTCACAAAATTACTTTCTAGTCACAAATATAGATTACCCAGAGGAACTTTGGCTCAACTCAACGACAAACACACACTATAACACAGAAAGTTCACAAAAATAACAAAATATCGCAAAACACCGGCGCAAGCGTCAGACATTTGCAGACATTTGTATTGGGGTTACCAGTTTATTGTCAATAAAACCACCAAGGGAATTCTACCACCACCGTTTGCAAAATTGTTCGTGTTTATTGCATTATGTGTTAAAATTTATCAAAAAATAATAAAATGTCATACTGTGAGATAAATGTAATTAAAACCCTCGACGATGATCCAATATTGAACATATTTTTTGGTTACAGTAAAACAGAAGTCGGTTTAAAAGTATACTATTTTAGTAGTAATGAGCTAACGGGCTACGCAATGTTGACAAGGTGTGATTTTGTTTAGCGCCATCTATTCGAATTACACGTTAACATTGCTTCAGAGCTGCCATCTCTTTTCTTTAGTTAGTGTAGAGTAAATCTTCCGTACCATTATAATCCAGCTAAATTAAAAACATAATATTCCACTTATTTTGTACAGGGACTACATATACTTCGCAATTTTGTATCGTTGTACCCAATACTGTCCCCAGTTTTTTGTACTAAGATTGAGGACCATGATCCAAGTGTTAACATGCGCATATATCATGGTTCGACTTGATACACCTGCGAAGCCGCTCCCACCCCGCCGCGGCTCCCGCACTCCTCGCCTTCCCCGGTCTTTCGCTTCACCATCATCAAGATACCATTCCACGGTTAGACGTCATCGGGTGCGCACGTTAGACGCTTTTATCGCATGTCTCATGTTTTTTTACGTACAGTGTTTATGAACTGAGTGCTGTGTGAATAACTTTGGGTGTTTGCGTTTACTTTTTGTTTAGCACGTCACGGCGCTGAAGGACAATTTTCGAGAAGAAATTATTGTAAGTTTTTGTCACTTGAACTATTTTTGTTGTTGTGATTGTGTTTTTTGGTCTGTTTTGAGGTTTATATATTCGCGCTAACATAATAATTTACGTACATGTATTTTATCTGTCAAGGCAGCCCGTTATTGGACGTGTTGATTAATAAAAGTTCATTCTGATAATGATAACAGAAACAAATTGTATGGACTTTTTAAAGACGCCGATAACGTTCCTTATGAAGCGTAGAGTGTTATTAATGATAACGCTTATTATGTACAAGAAGTTTATACTGAAACTGAAAGTAGTAAACTTTTTACTTGTTGCTTCAATGTGGGCGGAGTTTCAGTCTTATACGCACGCGCCAAATGCCGCCTTTTCAGTTTCACGCCTCTATTCCATTTCACCTTGAAGATTTAAGACTGCTTTAAAGGACGTGATAAATGAACCCTGTTTTTTTTAAATGTTGATCAGTAAAAATTATCATTATAGTTTTACTCATCATTCTAATATTGCTTACAACACTTCAATGATAAATAGGACAGACAATGATGAAACTATCATTCGTACGGCCATCAAAAGTACTCAAGTTAAGTTTGTATGAAGGCAATCATTACGTGTGCAATATCTTGACGATGTCCCAAAAGATATCTGTGGAAACTATGACAACGCAGTACGGCGCCAGAATACATCATTGTTTATTATACAATAACATGCCAAACGCCGAAACAATCCTAGAACCGCTAGAAAACATGAATGCTTTTAACATGAATTCGGAAGCAGACATTCATGCTAATAGGATTCTTAGACAAATTTTTTCCTCTACATTTAATCAAATTTCGCTAAATCGATTCTGTTTTGACTTTTAAATTTGAATTAGATGACCAATTTATTTTCTATGATTAATGTTGTTGAAATGTAGGTTATTGGAATATAATCATATTTTATTTTGAACTTTTGATACTGTATTTTATTAGCGTTTATTATAGGTAATATTGCTAAATATGAATCTATCACGACGCTCTAGATTTCCTGATACTGAAGTTTTAGCGTTAAATGGTAATTGAAATACTGCAGTTAGATACTTAAAATACCATAAGTATATCTCCATAAATAATTAAAAACATAATTTAAAATACTAATAATAAAATTGTAACTTACCAACTTCTTATGGCTTCTACATATGAAACTGTTAAAAAAGGTTTGTATATGAACAAGAATATAATATGAAGGTAAATTACCTTTAGTTAAATCAGCACAAAAGGTACTTTAATAACATTTAATAAACGGTTTAATACGCCGTAATAAAAAATATCAGCGACATCGCATGAAGGCTTGCGTAGGTGCGTGGTAGGCGCACACGCACAGTCGCCGCGCATCTTCAGCCATAATAATTATAATATCGAGTATTACCTGTAATGTTACTAGTAGCTAATACTTTATTTTATGAACAGTTATAACCAATTGAAAACTGATTTCCTCTGTGTAACGGCTTATATCTACCTTACTCAGGTTTTTGGCTTTCCCTAGCTCCTAAGCCTATGCGTGTAACGAATGTAGTAAAACTGTTCTAAGAGTAGTTCCACATAATTATAAGATATAAATAACTTGACGCACATATAAACGCTGATAAATTGGTTAAGACATCGCCTAGGCGCAACACAGTAACATTTAAAACTAGCTAGAAAGGTAAATTTGCCATAATATATGTCTGTATTGTATAATATGTGACGGCATGGTTGGCGCAGTGGTTAAGCGATT
Organism: Tiliacea citrago; assembly: GCA_963921375.1. Taxonomy (NCBI): domain Eukaryota; kingdom Metazoa; phylum Arthropoda; class Insecta; order Lepidoptera; family Noctuidae; genus Tiliacea; species Tiliacea citrago. The sequence continues at coordinate 18,912,159 of OY992797.1, read as the reverse complement.
GACTGCTGCGCTGCGTGTCGCGGGTTCGATTCCCGCACGGAACAAATATTTGTATGACCTACAAGTAGTTGTTCCGGGTCTGGCTGTTTGTGTAAGTACTACGTGAGTTTAAATGTTTGTAAACGCACCCACGATACAGGAGAAAATCCTAGTGTGGGGCAACATTTAAAAAAAAAAAAAATTGCTATCATTGAAGAATGCTCTATTCCTTTTACGGCAAAAGCCAAAAGTGTATTTTTTGCATATGTTTTCATCATTAACGGTACTAGGTCAAGACGGACGGGTGAATCTGGCATTACTTATCTATTGAGCACAATTTGATTTCATGAGGGTAGAGACAAGTTTTAGATATAATTTTCCGAACCTCAGGATCAAAAACAAAACGGAAGAGGGTTTTAAGGACAAGAATATTAACGTAGTATTTGGTTCATTACGTTATGTACAGTGGCGAAGCGTGGTGTGGCGTAAAGGAGCCGTGTATGATTTGTTGGGGGCTTATTACCCGACTGCGGCGAAGTTCCAGGGGGAATTTTATTCGAAAATAGCGCACTGATTTGGAAGGTTAAGTTTCTATTTTGATTTAAGGTGAAAGCGTCAGGGTAGCCCGCAAAATTCAAATTTTCTTACTATTTTTGCAATTTGCAGGGGGCCTAAAATGGACGCTTTGGCAGAATCATAATAATATGATAATATTATAAATCATATTAAAATTCGTAAAACGGTCACAAACTGACAAATCATAATAAGATCTGCGTTCAATTCGTTTCCCTCAATTCATTTGTTTGACAGTTCTATGGAGATTCGTAAAATGGTCCACAAATTATGAATTGATATGCTGAAGCCTATTAATGTCAAATTGATGAATTGCGGGATATGAATTGTACGCAGATCATATTATGAATTTTCAGTTTGTGACCATTTTACGAATTTTAATATGATTCATAATATTATCATATTATGATTCAGCCAAAGCGTCCATTTTAGGCCCCCAGGTCAATATCAGATTGTATGTTGTTCTAAATATGATTCGCGTTCGTATCAAATATTTAGTAATATAATTATAACCATAAAAATCATCAACACAACTCTCTAAGTTCATATTACCCTATTGAATGACTATTTCATGAAATCATGACATTTGATGCCAATTCTAACTTACGGAGTTGTATTCCTGATTCTAATGATTATAATTATGTAGAACCATATTTGTTACGGTCGCGAATCATATTTTAATCAACATACAACCTGACACTGACATGCTAATTTAAAAAAAACGTAAGAAAATTGGAATTTCGCGGGCTACCTTAACGCATCCCCCTTAACTAAGAGAATACAAGAGCTAAGCGAGCCCGAAAGTTGAAGCATTCTGACTGAGATACTAGGTTTTAAGCTTTCATTGGGATCTTAATAAGTTTAGAATTTAGATTTTCTGTATGATTTTACTAAATGGATGCAAGCCTTCGTAAGCCAAAACTAAATTGCATATTTTCAGTAGGTGTTTACTCATTACGGGTCTCCATAAGAATAAGGTATCAATAAGAATTTGAGGTTTTGGATAATATTTTATGAATTTTTGCTTACACACGTCGCGTCTGGGGCCCGTATCATCGATACGGCCGATACGGCGGTACCTACGCCTGATTAATCAGTATAACCTAAAGATGCCTGAGTCCCTTTTTGTCTGAGTAGAACTCTTTATGTTAAGCTTCCGGTCCTTAGGATCAAAATATTAAGTACCTACATAGCGGAACTTCAAAACCAAAAAGTGAATCAATGTTTCTGTACCTCCATATCCTAAGAAGAAGAAAAGGTAGCAGTAATTTTTCATTCCATTACTATGAACAAAGTAACCAAATACGTCAAAAGCATATTCCCAAAGCATGAATTGAACTACATCAGTGGCGTTTTGTCGTGTGTTATGCGTAGGAGTAACGTCTGGGCTGGCGCGTGCACTGTATGAGTTTTATGACCGCTAATAGGCAATAATATGCACCTCTTGACTTGGAACGTCGGAGGTTAAGTTATTGGTGCGATGTGAGACTCTAATGTGACCTTGGAGCTTTCGATTGTATCTGCTTTGTATGATTATTTAAATGCTTATGATTTTGGTGACATGGTAGATGATGATTATTATTTATTGTTTTAGATAGGACACTTAAATTGTGTTTAGGTTTATAAGTCTTTGAAAACGAAAAATCGATGGCAATCTTGATTCGGTTTGAGATTTTACCGGATTGTTTTGAACCCTGTCAACCTTTGTATTCTTTTTCTTATAATTCACTTGTGTTCCGTGGTGCATAATCTGTCTTATATTTATAGCACTACTGAAACCATTGATAATCCTGTCTCAATTCGATTATAACAATGATTTTCAAACGAGCTCTCAGCCTCCTCATTTAAAACAAACAAGGAAGTAATTAACACAACTGCCAATATTTCTATTTAACTAATCCTAATAAAAACGTTGTTTCATTTGTACTTCGCCTGTGGTTTGCATGTCTTCAAGTCCTTAACCGTTTTACTAATAGCCCTGACGTGACTTTATACGTGTGGATCTCGAGCGTCGATCTCAGATTCCCTGGCTCAACTGTCTTAATGTGTTGCTGATTCTATACTATTTCTTGCTTTTATAGCCCTACTTTTGCCTAAGGCTTTAATGTAATGCCAAGTGGGTGCAGTCATTTGAGTTTTTAATGTATGGTATTTAGAGATGACATATAGACATATAGGAGGAAGATTTGACGCAAATAAACTAGTGTTGTGCAGTAAAACGAAGCCATACACAACTATCGCCATTTTCAATAAATTGCACCAGTTTCAAGACTAGAGTAGACTTTAGCTTTCGCCAGCTGTACCTTACATTCACTTATTTCATGTTTATGTCTTTAATCTCTATAAGCCACTGGTTCAAAATTTTAGGGTCCCCAAAAAGGTCATCTGTTCTTTTGGGATACCCCGTCAACATCTAGATGTAATATGTTTGCTTTTAATTACAGACAAACACCGAATAATTCTTATGATTCGATTTATATCAAATACAGTATTTGATTTAATCAATTTATGAGCCGAGTCGACCGACGGGAAGTCTTCAATTGTAATTATTGAGAGCTTCATTCGCACTCCTATCAATGTAAAGTTTTGTACGTGTGCGTATGACTAACATCCGGACCGGGCCATCTGCCGCATCGCTTATCTTCCATTTGATGATATTATATCTGATCATATAACTTTGTACAATTGTTACGAATGAAATGGACAGCATGCATGTGAAAACACCAGAATCGTCTGTTTGAATTTATAGTAGGTATCAGGTGAATTATTGAACAGCTGTTTCCATAACTCGATTCATACCAATGATAATGATAAAGAACTGTCATGAAGGCCATCAGACGCGCCGTTTTTTTTGGTGTGTTTTGAAGCTTCAAGCTTTCCTCGTTGAGTAATTTAATTTCCATTAGCTATTTATCTTGTTTTATTGCACTCAATGCCATAACTAAAGAGGCTCACATAATTAGTAGCAGAAAGGCTGCAGATGATGATGATGTCAACTACATCTATGAACTAAATAAGGAAAATCATCATAAAACATAATTTATGGTTGTAAAAGTTGTTCTATAACGTTATCATAAACTTACACCATATATAGTTGCAAAAGCTTCCCATTACGTTTAATATCCAATCCCATGTTTTGAAATCCAATTATTCAATAACATGAACGATGATTCTAAGTTTATAGTTCTTTATACATGTTTATTGCTTACACATTGATTTCAAGTCTGAATCTTCAATAAGATTTATATCAATAGCGTCATTCATTCGTCTCCTCTGCTCCACCATCTATCTAGTATTCGTTTTGAATTATGTAAATGGTATTTACAATGTGGTCCCTTTAATTTTATTCGTTCGATTCTATGCGTACTGTTACCGAATTTGATTTATCGGCTGGCTATTTACGTATGACGTATCGAGGCGGCTCTTTATAAGTCTCTACACCGGCTGACAGGAGATGGATGTCTGGACACGGCCTGTTCCTTATTGCTGTCGTTTGTTCTTATATTTATTGGACACGAAGTAACGGTTGCGTCTGCGCCGGCCCTACGGTGGTCGTCGTCCGACGTGCCCGCGTAATATATTGTACGGGGAAATACCATCCGTGTAAACCTGTTGACTCTCTTTAATGTCATAATTTATATTTGAAATGCACTACAATATTTATTAGTGTCGTAATTGAATTTATATCGCTTTACGTTACGCGTACCGGTGAGCTATCTATTGGTTCCTTTCACTGTCATCGCAATATTTATTCCCCTTGTCGTTGTCCCGTGTAATGTATTTGCTGAGAAATGTTCCTCTTACAGTTTCGCCCGTCATGTTAGTTAAAATATTTATCGCCGTCATAAACGGTTGTTTTCTACACTGAAATCTTTCTGTTGTCAAAAAGCTTGTAGTTATATCAATTGGATGACAAATAATCTGGCAACGTTTTCTTTATTCGCGGAATACATCAATGCCGGTGGTCGTGTTATTTACCACTTTTATAGCGTTGGTATCTTGACAAGATAATAAAATATGTTTCTTTTTCGTGAGTTCCCATGTTGTGACAAGCTTATACCTTACCATAATGAATGCAAAAAATAAAGGCCCTACCCATGTTCTCTCGGAATTATTATAGTCGTGTTTTTAATATATTATAGCATTGCAAGCGAAAACACTTGGAGCGAAGCTAGTATATTGTACCATTCGCCTCACGAAGGCGATAAAGCAATGAATGTGCACTAACTAGCGGTGGCGGTGTTATTTATGACGACCGATACCATCGGCACGGACTTGTCAATCACATGGATACGTACCAGACATCAAAATTACACTTGACCATTTCACGGTATATGGAACTTTGAAACTTATTGGTGAAATAATAAGAGATAGAAACATTTATGGGAGCAAAACGTTCGGAAAGTCTGGTGCGCCGCGTGTTGGCTGATCGGCCACGGCCATCCATCATTCATGAGCGCGAGCGCGTAACGAGCCTTTATTCGAGTTCACCGTGGATGCGCCTGCGACGGTTTACACCCTCCCGCTACGTCACACGTACTTTCACGTGTTTTTATTGTTGTATCACGAATATGTATATCGCTTTTAAATGTACAATATGATCAATGTCTCTGTTGAACGTATCTGACCCCAAGTATATTCACGTTTTTCTTTCATATTCATATTTCTCCTGACGGATACCATCTATTCATGTTTGAGTTATTGTGGTTGCATTGTTATTCGTCTTTTCACGACTATCATTGAAGAAAATACCTTGAAAGCCCCGTTGAAACGACTATCAGATAGTCGGAGTTCGCATATTTGAATAACTAATGTTGCCGGCTCCCCACGTACAGAAGTGATGTTGGTAAAAGGCTGTGAGGGTACTCTAACGATGGTAAGATTGTATCGCAGCAGTGACGTTTCAATACAACATGGATCAATCGACGTAGGAAAGTATCGGACTATCAATCGGTCCTCTCCTTGAATGCGTTATCGGAGGATCTCACCACCCACTCACGAGTTCTTAGTTGGGCACGTGCGACGTAGCTTGTTATGCTACAAAGTGCATTGGCTGTCATTGGAACGTCCTTTAGAAAACTGAATAGAAAATGCTGTAAAAGTGCATACAAGTTGCAGTATCAACATGCCGCTCTCAAAGACGGCGCTCTCGCCCTATCCTATACCCATGTAAGCAATCCTCTGATGACATTTCTCTACCATTTACAAAAACTTGTAACTGCTTTAGTATTCGCATCTTGTGGGTTTTGCTATTTTAATTCAGAAAATTTTGAATTTCGCGGAAATGTAAGGTGCACTTCGTGAGTCCCCAAGATATGATCATTTACATTTCACAAAATAAGCTTGCTATTTCTTCATTCTTCAGTTCTTCACCCCGTATTTTCTCACAACGCTGTTTAATTTCAACTAGAATTACACGATCAAATTGAAACGCATAATTACGTGGAATTGTCCGGATCATTAATAAATGCTTAGTCAAGGGTTCCATCTAAAGCTCATCGGCTTCCTTGTCTCGTTCACGATACGCTATCAAATTAAGCGTTAAATGACATCACGAGTGCCTGCTATGAATTCACAATTGAATGCGTTCGTTAATAAACATTTTTTTTTTATTTATATTTGAATGTTGCAACGTTGTCATGCTGAGGAATGTCTTTAGAGCCGGCGTCTTGTGAGATACGAAAGTGCCCCATTGTCTGTTGTTTCCGATTTTGGTTTATCATCGTCGCGTGTCGAGATGTTATAATAGTCGGTGAAATTGTTGACCGCTCCGCGTCCTAGTAATAACTGTTTGCTTTGTTCCAATTGTTTTATACTTACGATCATCTTAATTTGAACCTAGCTGCGATTTCAATGACTAAGATTCTTCAACGTAATCAGTTCGTTAAACTCAGAGACGTTTTGGCAGGTATGTTAGAACGAAGTAAATAATTTTGAATCCAACTTATCTGTGTATGTAACAGTCTGATGTAACGTTTATGGTCAGTGTAATCTCAGTGTTTTATGTCCGTGCGGACGCCACTGACGAATGATTAATGACTTGAGCAACGGCGATAGTGAGATGAGCGCCACGGCCGCAGCGCCCACTGACAATATTGTCTCATTTATTGCTAATGATCTATTGAATATCTGTACACTGTCCAACATTACTTTTTCACTATTTACTTACATAATTTTACTTTCTAATGTAAACGTACTTAACGTTTTAATTAATGTATAGCTAATCATTCAAAACGTTATGTTGATTCGCTGGGATTTTAACGAGCAAGAAAATATTTCTCAGACATACGCATTGGCACATTTCTTCTAAAATAAAGCGCATTACATGGATGGCCTCATACTTTCCATAAACACACGTTGCGTATCCAGCACAACGTGTAATTTTACAAAAACGTTGTTATAATGCCTCACGAAATTGCTGTGATTTGTTTCTGAACTTTCTGAGCCATCGATACCATACCGGGCCGCGATTGAACGCAATTACACAATAATCCGTGTTGATTCTACAAAATATCACTGTCCCTACAATTTAGAACAATATGCACATTCGTATCACGACTTTCGCTAAATAATTTTGGTATTAATAACTGCAACACAATCAAGTGATATCTGAATCTTTCATTTTCCTCAAACCTTTTGACATTTTTGTTCCAAGGTCGATACATATATGAAAACAATTTCAGACAATACCGTTGGCGTATTTATATACAAAACAATAGTTCCTTGATTTCGTAAAACATTCCAAGTATAAAATTAATCATTATGTGAAAAAAATAGCAGCACACAATAACTATTTCATAGACATACTCGGCCTCATTAAAAAAAAAAACGCTTTTCGTTGGCGTCGCGTTCTTTTCGTCATTTTTATCTCGGTTCTCAGAACCAAGATAACGCGTTTGGACCGTTCAGACTGTGACGTGTTTTTATAATAATCCCATAGTCACCTAAATTTTGAACATTTCTTAAATAATTTATGTGTAACAGAAAGTTGATAAGCTTTGGTTTCATGTGGCGCTACGTTCGGTGATTAACGATGTTGTTAAATGAGTTCGTTTTTACATTGGTTGTTATCTTTTTGAACGAAAAATATCTTCATTTTCAAGTTCAGTATCGTCGTTTGTTTTAAGTGTTAAATAGTCTATTTTTATCATCATTGCTGCACTGGTTTCATCATTAGGATCATTAATAATATTGTCTACGTAAAGCGATGCACTATATTTCTCTAACCTTGGTCGGGAATTAATTTCATGTTAGTCTCGGTGGTTGCTGGCTCTCCGTAATTATCGTTGCATCGATTCTGTGCGCCCGTAATGAAGATATCGCCCCATCTTCACTGTAGCAATTATGAAATGTACAATTTATTTGAGAGTATACGAAGCTCTATTATTTGATGTTTGATTTATTTAAAGAAGGAGAGTTGAGAATACTTAGAGAATTCAACCGTCATTCTATGGCATCTAATCGCGTTGCCACGTGTAGGTAGGTACTGAATCTGCGGTAGGCAGTTCACCAGTAAGACGCTGGACGTGCATAAATAATCGAGCGTAATCAGTTTTTATTTGGATGACACACTATTTAAGCGTTTGTTGATCTGTACTCTATCGGAGTACCACTGCTATTACGTAACATTTCAACTTTTCTACATATCAATATTTTTTTAACTTTTGATTGATCTTATTATTTCTACCCGGCTGCATAGAAGGGCTGTATATTTGTTTGTTTCTACTTCGGGAATGGTTTAGTTCCCAACTTTCATTGCTATTTACTCCACCGTTTTGACCCTTTTAATGTCATTACATTTCAGTATTATTTTGTTTTTTAGTCAAGGTGTAAGGTACGTATACCTAACCTATTTTTTCTGTTTCAGAAACCATATCTTCAACTTGCATGACTACCTACGACTCAAACGTGATATAAATGTAAGCACTTTAATTATTATGTCTGCAATTAAATTTAATATTACACAACGTGTATTGCATGTCTGATGCTGTAAAATTTATATTAAAATTTAAACTCTGCACTAAACAGGCTATTTAAAATTTGTTTAAAGCCATATCCCGGACTGGTTAGCCTACGAAATAGGTTTACATTTTATGATTGTACTTATTTGGTGGATGTTGTGTCCCCCGTAATGGAGTAAAACTTAATGATACAGCATTGGCTTTAATAAATACTTTGGTTTATAGGCAGTAAACATCGCCAATGTCTAACGTTTATTAGTCTGTTTACGATTGTTTCTATAACTATTTTAATATATTCATAATAATATATCGTAATAACTAAGATAAGTTTTACTGCACCCGTTATCTATTGAAGATAATATAAATGGGTTCTTCAAGGAAGTATACTCAAACCAGGATTTTTGTTTAAAAAAAATGGTTTGGATAAAAACTGTACGTAAGTGGTTTTTATAAGTCCAGTTTCTAGGTTTTGTAATGGGGTAGCGAAGTTGCATCTCAACCACAGATGATATCAACACTGTCGCAATTTTAAGACTAAAAGCAACATCCCATGTGGTAAATGTTACGTAATTCAGACTCATTATGGAGCTAATAAACACTACTTGTTACTTACAACAGAAAATTTCGCAATAAATAATGAGACGTTTGTAATAGTAATATCTAAACCGCATTCTGATCTCGATCTCATCTGATACGTTTATCTAGATCGGTTTGTCACGTTCTCCTTATAAGGGTCGACCGGTGTGCTAGACAGAGACAGACGTTTATTTTCCTGGTTCATTTTAACTTGTAATTATTGCGAGCTAATGAGAGACTAGACTTCTTGGAAGGGCAATTTGCTAAGGATTAAAGCAGCTTGTGAAATGAGTTTTGTTCAAGCGTCTCTTTAACGCATGACGGTCAACGCGTTAACTCTTTTACGTCGACGACTTTTTGCTATTGTGAGTTATGGATACTACAGTTACCTTTTTTATGAGTACTTTGCGTGGCGGTGGGTATGACTATTCAGATTTTTGTCCTCTTGTTACGTTAAGTTTGTATCTGTATCAGCATCCTCTTTGTGTGTGTTAATAACATTTGCTTGTATACGATATTTGTATTGTATTTTGTGAAACAAAAGTTCATTGTTATAAGCACAGAGGATCATGTGTAAGCCCAAAGCCTTTCTGTTGAACATCACATTTTATCATTAGCATCTAGCGTTGATGCAGTGTTTCAGCGCTGATTCTCTACGGGCGCGGTAACGCCTTCGTCTGGTTCGATGCGGTGCCCGACGTGTGTGCAATTATCTACGCGTTTAGATGCATCGCACTACATGCGATGACCGTGCGTTAAACAATCTTTTTTATTTATTAATCGCTGGTCTTTTAATGTGTAGATCTCTTAACGTGATTTTTTTGTTACTGTCGAATTGATTCTTTTATTTATAGGTCAAGTTTGTAGGAAATTAGGTTACGGACGAAAAATTAAACAGCAGTACTTTGAATTTAAATAACGTTTATTATATTTGCCGTTTCACAGCGAAGATTTTACGTCTGTCTTCTATCGCAGCATCGCAGCAAATATAAAAAGGAACTAACTGAGGGCAATTGTCGGTTTTATATTAAACATTGAGTGACTGACAGTGTTGTCATTATCAGAAAGTAAGAATCGATTCATTTTTGCACATTCAAATCGACTAAATATCAACAAAGTTGTTATAATACTAGGTTATTGAATATCGATTTATACCTCCATCTATTTCCTATTTTTTTTTGTAGTTTTTATGATGTGGGTTTTGAATTTGATAGTATTTTTATGTAAATAAAATATCATCAGAAGATATTTTTACCGTGTGATTATGATTTATGGAAATGGCAGCGCGTTTAAAATCGAGATTGACTATAATCTTAATTTAATGCGATACGGTTTACGACCATTTTAATTGAATTTATTTTTGTATTAGATTAAAATTGACTTATCCTTGTCTATTGATATAAGTATGAGTAGGTGCTCATCCTTATATCAATATTGTACTATATATATATATATATATATATAAATTGTGTTATAAATAATACAAGATTGTATGTATATAGCTTTTTAAATGAAGTCTCCGGGATGGATTAATGGATTTTGTCGACGTTTTGAGATATTTTCTCCTTTTTTCAGTCTTCATTGCGAAGAACAAGAAAATAAAAAGAACAAGGAAAATCTGCATCAGCATAATTAATTTTAAGCGTTATCAACTTGGAAATCTAAGTAAGTTCAAACTCAGGCTTAGTAAGCTAAGTAAATAATCCTCTCTCTGCCTCTATTTCTCTCTTTATTTTTTATTCTTTTCTTTCATGAAAAATTTTAACTGATCCAAAGTTGTCTCTTTTGCTGTTTTCTTTATCTTAGGATGCGTTTGTGATTCCCTTTAAGTCCTAATATTTAATTTATCTTTCTTTGCTCACTGTTGTCGAGGATTCGTTTACAAGTTATTGGCTACCATAGTATCGGACACAGCATCTAGTAGGTAGCTTGTAAGTAACTGGCGGTTTCCCACGCGCGCGCAGGACATGTAGATCGTCCGGTGACGATGAACATTTAACAACCACCGGATTTATCGCATGTGGTTTCCTTTCAGCTACTATGTTAGAAAAGGTTTGTTTAGCAAACGATTTTATAAGGTTTTGGTTTTTGAAATTGGGAATGGTAGATGACGCAGCGTATTGTTGGTGCTTAACGTGCCTATAGTACTTACATAATAATATGTCCTACCTTACAAGGATATGGCAGCTAGCTTTATCTAAAATCTTGGATAGAATTTCATATTTTTCAAGTTGTTTAAATTTGATTTCCGAGCTTCTAGTAGAATTCCCTGTACGTATCTCAATTAGATGGTTGCTTTATTAGCAATCAAGTACTAGAATAATTAATTGCCATCCGAACCATTTTATTATAAGCCAATCTCAGGCACATTTCCTCATGAGCCCCTTGTCATCACGACCCTGCGTGTTGCAATCTTCATAAATAACGAGTTTATGTGAATCTATTTGTGATTCCACCGTCTAGACAGATATACATGTCCAACATGAAATTCTATTTATGCGAATCACATTAAGCTTTCACCGTTTCTAACATGTTCCGTGTTCTCTATTGCAGATTGAATGAAAATTGAATTTAAATACACTTTGTTACTAACGTTGACTGTTAACCTCGGTTCTACGAGCTTGTCAGTTTCTGTCTTGCCGTCCCTTTCTTTTGTTTTTAGTCGTCAGACTCATAGCCGCTTGAGTAGCTTCACTATTGTTATCTTGTTCGTGTCATGTTTGGTTGCGGGATTTTTTTTCCTTTCCAACTTAGAAGACTTTGAATTTGATAGTTTGTTTTTCAGTTATCCACATATGCTTTAAATATGTCGTGAGTTCGTGACTTGTGGAATTTAATTGTTTAAAACCAGCCTTAATTAATAGGTTTTCTATTAGTGTCGGTTTATCTCCACCATCTGTTTCATCTTCGTTTGTATTTTATGTACGGCTCTATGGACGTAGTTACGTACAGATTGAGTAATAGAAGCGACATGACTATTATGTTTATAATTATTATAATTACTAGTTAGCTTTATAATCGTAAAATATAATTATTATGCTACTATTTGCAGATACTTAATGGATTTATGACTTGCTGTGGTAGGTAGTTTACTTTTATTGCAATTATAAACAGTTCTACGAACTACAAAACTTGTATGTTAGGAAAAAGGCGTTGAATCGACCTAGTTATCAACAAATGCACCTACACAGATATTAATATCTATTGTTCTACATAATTGAAAGCGATGAAGATGCTCCAACTGTCATCGTGTTCGTCTTATCTCTCAAAGTTCTTATCAAAAAAGAAAAATGTATGAAGTTGTTGCGTGTTTATTTTTATTGTTCATTGTCTATTCCTTTGTTGATTGAGAAGTTACAGTTACTTAGTTGTGAACGAGACATGTCGTGTCTGTTGCATGACATTATAGCAGGTTCTGACATTTATCCGTTGCAGGATATTAATCTGCAGACTGCCCTTTTGTGTTTACATCACTTACAATACAAATCTCTGTTATATATCTACACGCTTCAATATGGTTAGCAGTTTAATTTTTGAAGTTACCATCATCGAAGATTTAAACTAATGTGGCAACATTTTGTTTAACTGTATTTATTTCAGTTGGCAACAATCAGTAGGCATCACTCATTTTATAATAAAACCTTCGTCACAAAAAAATCGTTTAACGGATTCTAAGAACTCGGATCACCATTCCGTAGCGAAACGAGATAGTCAATGGAATTTCGGAAGCTGGCACCAATTGGACTAAGATATTGGTTTTTATTAGATGATCTTGCGCATAGGCGTGAAAGAATTTATGTAAATGATCAATCATCCGATTGTAATGATCAGTTCTGAATATTCGATAGCCATTCCTTGTTGATACAAGATTATTATTCAATTTGTTTGTTAATGAAGATCTCTGACATTGTTGTTGAAATATTTTGATGGGCCATAACGTATTTCATTAAGTTGCGACATTGAGGAACTGATTAGGGGATATTAACTTGGAGCTACTCTACAGGGGCGAATAGCGGCATATTAAATGCCGCTATTCGAGGGCACCCTCAGATAAGCTTTTAATTTAACTATCCTATCAAAGAACCTTGATCCTATTCAATTCCTACTACGTATGTGGTTTGAACATGCGTCCTTAATATTCACTGTTTTGATATTGACGTTGGTGTAGGTATCAGATAATCAGATACATTTCCAAAAACAGATAGCTTTGTTTGCATTTGTGCCGCATGTATGATAAAATCAAGTGCCAAGCCTTTTACTGATAAAGTAACATTATGATTTTTACGAGTACGACCGTAAACTATGTCTGTGTTTCCTAATCATTCAGTCCATTGGAATTTTTCTACAAGAATGGAATCAATTCTACGCCAGGTAATGGACCACAAAGCCACTCGAGCCACTGGAGCGGCGGGTGCTGCTGCTGGCTGCTGCTCGTGGTGGTTACCTACCACCACGGTGATATCACTACTCTACCTTGTTACTTTTGCAAGACAGCAGCACAGCAACAGCAAAAGGCAGTCTTCATTTTTCGTCTTTTGAATTTGACAAAACATGTCGATGGTATGTCTTGTCAAATTACTTGGGCTCAGAAGGTGATTACGTAACAGGCTGTGCATCTTCCGTACCTATTTCCGAAAGGCAAAGGTGCTCTTGAACTTCGGATGTGATGTGTGCTTTCTCCAAAAACAACTTTTTACTCTCAATATTTCAAATATTGGGTTAGTAGGTATGTGAATTTTGGCACGGTCACAGGCGCATAGTTGGCGTTTGGACGCGCGTCGGCGCCCGCACTCGTCCGCCCGCGCATGCGCGACTCATTAGCATGATGATTTACACCAATTTTACGCTCGATTGCCTCAATTATTGGGTGCTATATTTATTTTCCTACCAGGCGTTACTCGGCTAAATCATTCATAAAAACATCGTTAGCCAGACGACTATTGATTACATTAATATCATGCGAATCAATAGAAAACCCAGTTACGTGTTTAATCAATTAAAACGAGCAACCGTTATTAAAGATATCACGTTAGTAACGCTATCAAGTACAAGCCTATAAATATTTATTATTTATCTTGTCAATGTTTCTTTACTGCAAATAAACAATTTTCTAAACTAATTTGCATCTTTCTAACTCTAACGCACATCGATTATCGGCCTTAATGTGTGCGTAGTAAGAGGTAGACGTGTCAATTTATACGCGATGAAAAATATTAATTATAGGGTTGACAGCAATCGCGTGTGCCGATGTCACCTGATAGCTGAGACTTCCTGTACCAGTAGTGTTGTGAGTCATTGGTTCCAATCACGCGAATCTGTAGATACGATGGTGGCCCTATGATAAGCCATGCGGATATGGTGTGGCAAACTTTGAGATTATTTGATTTCTAATGCGGTGTTATTACGTAAACAGATAATCTCTAGAAGAAACCGTTGCTGTAGGGCGCTGTCGCTGTCGCGAAAGGGATCTCAGAAATGTCTTTACGTAATTAGTCAACGGAAGTGTGTGATCAGTTAATTGAAATATCGAAATGTATTGCTAGAAAACTGCCATGTTCCAACGTAAATAATGAAGCTTTCCGACGATGTGCAGGAAATTTACTTCGTCATTTCATAGATTTCATGACTTCATATTTTCATACCTACCTACTGACGACGTTTCCCCCGTGTAGCCATACAAAAAACTGTCGCCGCGTAGGCTCGTAGCACCGAAGTGTCTGCTCTGATTGTGCATTTTTAATCAAATAATTCACATAACAAATCATTTCAAAATGAATGGTTAATGCATGACTTTCATAACATTGGAATATCAATAAAACACCTACAATTTAATTAGAAATCAAATTACTCATAATTTTTTCCGTCGCGCGTTGTGTCAAATTGATTACCATTGTCGACGCAAAAAACTGATCGCTTATTATAACAATTGCGCGAAAAGATTATTTAACAAGATATTGAGAAAGATGCGAATTGATGTCGCCAATACGCATCTGTGACCAGCAATAATAAAATAGAA
The DNA here is from genome assembly GCA_963921375.1 of Tiliacea citrago. Taxonomy (NCBI): domain Eukaryota; kingdom Metazoa; phylum Arthropoda; class Insecta; order Lepidoptera; family Noctuidae; genus Tiliacea; species Tiliacea citrago. The sequence continues at coordinate 18,897,054 of OY992797.1, read as the reverse complement.
TGTCTTTGTGATTATGATCAACTGAATCTGCGATTTCACAATACTTCCCGTGCCTGCATTGTGCGTTTCACAATCATCGACTGTGCCAATATGTGTAATACGTATACTTACTTGCATTTTAGGACTGATTCTTATCTTTTGTGCTCGATGCGACGTGGTATTTTAATTATAAATGTATAATATGGCCAATTTTCGAGCAAAATGCATACGGAATAATTTTCTTTCTGAAATCATAGAATCCGGATATGGTTTCTGAAATTCTATGAATATAACAGTTTTTTAATCTTTTGTCTATATTATTATAACTAATACGTGACTTGCCTAGGTTTTCATTAAACAGGAGGAAACCGCTTTAAATATTTCTCACTGTGCACGTTAATATTTAAATCACCAGCAACTGAAGAAATGGTGTCACACTTCGGACAGTCTATCGTTATTTTAGCATATGACAGTATCAGTGTCAAAATCTCCACGGCCCGAAGCTATTGTCATTTTAATTATTACGTACGCGTGTCAATAAAACAGGCTTGATGGGTGGGTGCCATAAAAGCTTGGTGTTGCAAAGGAGATTTCAACATACAGACAAACTAGTAAACAACGCGACAACACTCATCAGACGCAGTTAACTTTCCTCGAGTTTCCACAATTAGCGCAATTTGCGTTAATGCGCCCGCGCCGGCGACGTCAGATAAACTCTAGCGCAGATCCGATCTAACTATACTGAACTATACAGCGTGCGACCGCTATAAGTGGGATGAAATTAAGATAAAACTAAATGATAGCGAAGACATTTATTAGTCTAATTCAAATCATTAACAACATTAAGAGTAACCATATTACTAAACAGTGTTGAAAAGTACAGTTTAATTAATAGCTATCAGTTTTGCCTACACTACGCGAACAATTATTGGTATTATTTTCCTCTTCGTATAAAATACATTTACGAGATCAAATTGATTATCTTGTATGCAAATCAAGCGTTCATTTCCATGTAACTAGGAATTAAATAACAAATGGAGAGATAGCATGTTTTTGACAGATGATGTAACATAGTTAAAGCATTACTCATCCGTAGCCAGTCACTTTGGGGTATCGCAATTATTTATAGTTCCGAATCAATTTTACCTTTTTTGTGTGAATAGATCTGTAAATAACACTATGTGTCATGTATTTCTCAAATGAAAATGAATTATTTACCCGCCCTTACCTTAATTTAATTGGAGTTCGAGCAACACCACCAAACATCTCTATCAGCCGAAATCCCTATATTCAATTCCTTGCTAGTCACACATTATATAATCGTGCATACTATCCACTCTTTTTTTCTTAAGTTTGTCTCTTTTCTTCTTCTGTCTGTTCACATTCACATTCAACACTTTGCTTGTCACATGTCCCTTATCAAACTTAAAATCACAGTAAGTTAATTCGACAAATAGCGTTCCTGCTAGATTTCAACATCCTATACAAAATTTAACACGATACATGGCGCCCATGGCGGCCGGTACCGGTTTACATTCGAAACTTAAATCTAATTCCAGCTCAATATGATTCTAATTATAACTCTTATAGTTACGACTCGCAATAACCCATGGAAAGTAACACTGATTACAAAATCTTACACTAGCAAGTTTGGAATCGGTTGAAAATCCAGTATTCTGAATGCAAGGAATGGAGATCGACAAAGACTTGTTTTTCATTGCCTTACAATATCGTCTATGTACACTTATAACTGCAATACTTTATTGCTACTACATTACACTACACATGTCTCATCTGAAATCTCTATTGCCAAAATGTAGTTGGTTTTTGAAAGTTGAACAAAAAATATTATTAAGACATGTACAGCATACCTTTCTGTCAATCTGGATTGCTGTGTTGGAAAAAGTGTTGATTGCATTTTAATTTAAATAATTTAATTACCTATAGTATCTAGATTTACCTATTTGATTTCACTTCTGCTCCCATAATTTGATTGATTTTCATGTAACGTCTTTTACATATTATGGGCCCAATTCAACTACAAATGTTGTTGTATTAGTATTGAGGTGCTCAACAATGGTTTTCATAATGAAGCGATGGATGTAATTTGTTTTCTTGAGTGTTGTCAAGATTGTCTTGTACTTTTTCTCTCTAAGTATTTCTTATTTTACCAGTTTTATTAAGCGTATGATTCTCTACGGTAATATCCGTTGACGTCATTCGTAGTGATAATTGTTTGGCACTAGATGTTCATTTAGCGCCGATAGTTTATGCGCGTGCCACCTATCTTTCACTGTTTGACGTATAAACATTTCAATTCTTATTATTTATTTGCAGATTTCAAGCAATCATCAATATTTCACCGTTGTTTTGAAAAAAATTGTGACCATCATTATAAAGCCACAGTTTTATATACCCATAAATATTCCTGACCACAGAGCTATCACCATTTAATCAAATGTTGATGAGTAATAGAATCTTAGCATATTTTTAATAAACAACCCGATCATTGATTACTATAAGTCCATTGGATTGCAAACGACGAAAGAACGACTAATTTATTTACGCATCTACATTATGAATGCTTCGAAGTACCTATCTAATTAAAATTTATGCGCGTACATTAAGTTCTTCACTTATCTACAGTCCCCGCGTCTTGTTTATACTGCCAGTATAGGTATTTTAGAATCCAACCGCACTGACATGACCACTAATGTTAGTTTCATTTATTCCGCAGTAGGTAGTGGCATGGTGCAACTGTGGAACCGGACTCGTGTTAATGCATAGGTACTTTCCAACCCTTCCATGAACGCGGCTAAATCTTTTATCGCTACCAAATCGTCTGTCGTAAATCCCAAGTCTCGGCCCATTGTTGCCGTACACGGTACTTATATGGGAGCGACCAAAATAAATCACGAACAAAACCATATCGGCGCGATCGTAGACTATCTCGGTCGGATCGACCGCGGGGGACTACATCGAGATACGGAGATATTACGCTATTGAATTAGCATTACCGCTGTTCTCGATATTGTTGTCCGCGGGCAGAGGCATGCCTCATAATTCAGTGTCGCATTATTTTAATTTTCGTCGTGCGTCGGCGTCGCGCTCCTCGAGGATAGCTTGCGGAATCGTGCGAGATCTCTCCTACCCGATAGTATTAGACGCATAATCCTCACATCTCTGTCCACCGCAGGACCGTGTGGCACCTGTGGCACGTGTGGACGGCATTTCCCCATTCCCCCTCGTGCTAAGCTTTAAGTAACTATAAGGAGATGTCCATAAAAGATTACCGGTACGTGCCTTCATTATAATCGCATCAATAAATGCCATTGTTTTTGTTACAGGTGGCTCAGCGACCTGAATGATCTTTACATCGACAGCTCCACCTATTAAACGTAAGTCAGTAAAATAATTAATTTTTGCAAGAAATATTCCACTGTCAAGCATTGTTTGTTTCCTTGTGTCATTGCTTTCTTTACTCAACTTTTTATGAGTATAAAATATGTATTTTATGACATTCGCTGGAACTTATAAATAAATTATCTTAAAGTTTAATTAGGTAACCGAATATGTATGGTTGATAACGTATCGGACATCCAAATTTAATCAAACGTTGGCCTGAATTATAGGCAGTTCGGTTAACAGTAAGTTTCATTAGTTCGTAATAAACTCTCAGATAAAATCACAAACATATAAGATATGAATTCATATTTTGTCAGTGATCGTTTTCCTGTCGAGTGTATCATTATTGATTGACTGATAAATCCATCGATGCTCCTGACAAATAAAACCATTATTCAATTACGATCACGTCGCACGCCTGATACGATTGTCACTTGACCGGAGCGGACCCGGGGAATCAAATCAAACGTTAACCTCAATAATGGTATCGGTGATCTATCGGATGTGGTTTGGACCAATATTGGAGATATTGAATAATAATTGGTGCACACGAGGCGAGCAGGGCGGGCGTCACGATGGAGATGCTATCTGTCGAGCGTGCCGCATCCATCAGCTCTCGATGTGCCCTATCTGTGCCGGTATCGCGCGCCAACGATAACCATTGTCTTACCGGACGATTATATCGGCGAAATTTGTGCTCGCCTCCGATCGACCGTTTGTCTTTTGCCGCAAATGAGCCGGATAATGGAGGACGCCGCATAAAAGGTGCGCATTTGTGCTAAACTTTTGCTTAGTCATTAATATGCCGTGGGAACGGAAAGTGTTCGACACGAGACATCTAATTTTCGTTGCTCAATAAAACTTATATAAGGTGTAATGATTATGGCGAGCTTGCAATGCTTTTTATGTATTCACTGTATAATAAATTCAACGCCAGTAAATGCAGTTCATAGCCAATCTTGAATTACGTGAAAATTATTCATATTTTAATTGAATTCCACTGCAATATTGAGCTTTGAACTGTTCGACTCGAAATACGGACTTAATTGGCCCAAATGCAATATTTCATATCCGGAACAGTGGTTCTGTGGACATTTAATCGGCTGACTCATGCGCAGTTGACAGCGACAAGGTGCACGCGTTTAAGCGCAGTGCTCCCGTTCGCGACCACTTAATAGCATTAGTGTCATTGTCTCGCGGTCATTAATAAGAAGCTGGACAGTTCTATTGGCTGGCACGCCATAACGGGCCTAACCGTGTTCTGGCCTCGTGTCACGAATTTGTATCCTAATGGCCTTAGGGGGAGTTACGATCGCAGACTCCAATGTTCCCGGATATCTGAATAGCTACGCGCATCGACCCACCTACGTACAATGGTGTATGGTTTCAGTCTCCGTTCTATTAATTATCAATAATTTATTTTCCTGTTCGATTTAATTGAAATTTGCTGCGAAAGTAGGTACTTCTGAAACTTTGTATATGGCTACAGTAGACGCAGTTGTAAATGATTTTGCAATTATTGCTGTACGAGTACCGGATGTAGCTATTGTCACACTGCAAAAGTGTGAAATATTGCAATGCATGTTACTTAATGGTGTTTTCGTCATGACATAAATACACCTTTGAAATATTGTCTTTCATGGAGCTAATTAGTCTCTAGCATTATTTATCGTGATTTAGTATTTAATTAAGTTTCTTCACTTAGATTTAAAGTCGTCGTCTTATAATTTACACAGATTCATTTAATAGTCATCGCCGACAATTGCTAAAATTGCTGCTTCAATTTTAACGGACAGCTGTAAATCCATTTAACTGGTGTGGAGCGTTGCACGCGCCTCTACATCAATTAAAGTATAATTAGCCCACAACTCGCAGCATCTCTTTGATACACCGACATCGGATTAACAATCGACTTCTGAGTTACTCCGATTTGTCGATAACATCCACTCGCTGCTATTAACAAATCAAGTCGTGTAATCGTGCTTATTTATAGACAAGCCAGATAAGACATCACTTTCCAGGAAGACAAGATTATGAACAATTAATTTTCTCTGTAAGCAACATTGGTTCTCGCCCTTGTTGTTAATACGCGTCTTGATAAACGCCGATGGTATGTTTCTTAATTACCCGTTGCATGATACTGACACTATCGGAGCACTATTTCCAACATAATAAGCATTATCATAACAATAACAAGCTAGTAACTCGCGGCATTCGATGTGCTCATGACGGGAACACGATAACCCGACATACTGTCTCAGTTGGATTTTGTGCAAGAAGCAATACACAACACTTATGTGCCGCTATTATTTGTAAAATAAAATTCAAATTGATAACAGCAGAAGTTTGCCGAAAATTAGTGACATAACATTCAGAGAGTGAAATGTGTTAGTGATTGTGAATATCTGAATCAAGTGGCTCTGTGACTGAATTAGTTCGCGGGAACAATGTGAGTTGGTTTTCCCTACTTTAAATTGAGCTATCATCGACACGATAAGTTGACTATGATCCGCTTGCATCACTTTCTTGATCAATAGATATTTCGAACTCTCCATCCGTGATTGATGGTTCAAGTAATTTATTTTAGAAATGTAATAATGTATAATTAGGCTATTGTTGCCATTGAGCGTTCAATAGTAAGTTTACTGAAGTTAAATTATAATAATAGGTATGTGGAGTTCTTCATGGTTGAATGAGGTTTTTTTCTGTGTGAGTGAATGGATCGTTCGCGGTACGGTCTCAATTTCCCAGCAGGCAGTGGGATCATCAATCATCGTCTCGTTTGTCGAAGGACAAAGATATGGTGTTTATGTAATCTTAAAACTTTACTTTTTGAACTGCCACTTCTGTAGGGTCTGCGAAAGTTTCTTTTGTATGTCAAATTTGTTACTTATCTACTCTTTTAGCACAATAGGTCCAATAGAGTTTTCTTTCGATAAATCATTCTCAAAGGTATAAGTGTACGTAATATTGTATATCTACGGTTCATATTATATTATACGCATCTTTACTTGATTCCTTCTGTTACATTTCAACTGCATTTCAATCATTTATTACCTCAGAGTCCTCAGACCAATTAAAAAACCAAGACATGGCGCTGCGAACAATACAGTAAAGCATGCCAACACTACACCTCGCTCTGTGCATACACGCTCACACGCACACATTTACTACCCATTTACCACCAAACTACACCTCGCCGGAACACTCACTAAGTGCACACATGTTTACGAAACACTAAACCGAAACGCTAAACCGAAGTATCGGCCGAATAGTCGGCCGTTTTATAACTTCTAAAGTTTCCTTTTTTGACTTTGAGTCCTTATCCGACTTCAAGTCACAGTTTTGACTTTGGCTTATCTTTTCGACTGTCTTTTTTTCTTTTTTTTGCCGTAGTCAACGATAGTTAGCCGTAGTAAAGAAACGACCGAACATTCGGCCGATACTTCGGGTTTATGTTCGGAGTAGGCCCCCCCTGGCCTCACGTCACTGACTGAGACTGACTGACTGACTGACTGACAACGCAATGTCTTTATTTTTTATTTCAGCCTATAATGTTTCCACTGCTGGGACACAGGCCTCCTCTCGGCGAGAGGGAGTGGGCCGTAATCCACCACGCGAGATCAGTGCGGATTGGTAGATGTCACATTTTTCGAATTTTTGGTTCTAGGACATGTCAGTTTTCTCACGATCTTTTCCTTAGAATATAATACTCTTTATTATGTACACCATAAAAGTTACAGATAAATATGTTGAAATTTTACAATGGGCGGTCTTATCGCTAAAAGCGATCTTCGACAGAGAACCTTGGAACTTTGGATGGATTAAAAGGAAGAAGGAGATAACAATACTGCAGGTAGTCAGTTGTGTTCCATTTACATATACAATAAATACATACATACATAAAGCATAATACACTTATCTATATAATTATATAGAATATACATTAAATTCAATTGTTAATGTTTTGCTTGTTTTTTTTGTCTTAAGTTATGTAGTATTTCGTTGTACCTAATTATTTTATTTTAATATGTTGAATATTCTTTTTTATAATAATTACTAATTCTGTGACACCTTTAAGGTAGATTTTTTGAGGAACTAGATCTCATGTTAAATGTACCAAAAATCACACCAATAAATGAATTTGAATCGTTCCGGTCGTTTCCTTCACCATTTTAAGAGCAGTGGTGATGAAATAATTTACACAAAATAAAGCGCCTGTCTGGGTTCGAACGTACGACCTACAACTCGTAAGTCGTGGCCGTTACCCCTGGGCCACCACTGCTCTCTGGTTCTTTATTTGGTCTGTTTATTACTTCTTTTTTCCAATATTAACCCTCCATAAGTTTAACCAGGAGGGCAATGGTAATTGTTTTGCTTAAGATTTACAAATACAGTTACTTATGCAGAAGTCCACTGCTGGTCAAAATCCTCTCGAATCGCACGACATTTTACTTGATCCTCGGCTATACGCAACCAGCTGCTAACATCCACCCTGCGAACATTGTTGCTCCACCTTGCCCGAGGCTACCCGAGGGCATCTTGTCCGCTTTTTTTTTACTGGGGTGGAATATCCTCATAGATGTCCTCCGCCCTCGGGCGGGCGGCGGGGTCTGTCAGACTCTTACTGACTAAAAACCACCCCAGTGTTCCCTTCCCACACTTGCACCGGGGATCTTGGGCATCTTGTCCTATCCTAGCCTATTTGGTTGGAAGATCGCGGTTACTCTTACGGTCATCGGTTCTATGGCTTTGCCACCTCAGTTGGCTTATTCTGTGGGCTATGATTCACTGTCGGCTCTCCACTCTGACCGGTTAACACAAAAAAAATCACACAAAAGCTCACCCAAAAAACATTAGTCTCTAGTTTTCGCCAGATCTTCATCAAAACAAAAAACTTAAGATAAACCAACACTTATCAGTTATCAGTAAACACATTACTAAATTAATACCTATAGTTAATTATGATATTTAATTACTTGTATATAATTAGCTACATCAATATTCCTCACTGTCACTTGTCTCTATCTCAATACATTGTAGGTACTTCACGTTATCAGTTACTGTTAGCAGTACTCCACTAGGCATCAGGTTATAATCCGAAATTACTTCTGTAAGTGTTATTATTAGGTACCTAAAAATTGAATACAAGCTTTAAGGGCGTGGACACATCACCACGGCGTGGTGCCGCCACCGTGAAACGGCACGACGACCGACGTCGTTCCGGGGAACGGTGCCGTGGACAGTGCGCTGCGCCGGCTCACGGCAGCACCAATCGGTTCAAAGACGACCGTCAACACCCAATATTTTCTTTAAGAATACGTCTTTCGCGGTCCATATCCAGCCAAAAACTGCAAGTTTGAGTACACGTTTGAACCGATGGTTGCTGCCGTTAGCTGGCGCGGCGCACCGTACACGGCACCGTTCCGCGGCACGACATCGTGCTGTTTCACGGTGGCGGCGCCGTGCCGTGGTGATGTGTCCGCGCCCTAAAATACACCATACAATACGCTACTTACACACATATTCAACGATTTGTTGGTGCAGTGTAGTGTGTAGTGTTAGTACCTACTATATTGTCTGTCTTATTTATTATGTACTTATTATTGATTGTTTTGTTATTTGTTTATATACCTAGTTAGTTCATCTATTCTTTTCATTTTTATATTATGTCCGTGTAGAATAGATGTTTTCTATTTATATTTTTTGAAACCTAAATATTTTTTCAGTTTTTTGTTAAGTAGGATAATAGGATAAAGTAAACTTAATTGAAAATGAAAATTGTAGTGGTAATTTGCATGTGGATCTTACTTTTTGGAATTAAAAGGTACCTATTTTATTTTATTATGTCTAGAAAATTGCTTTTGTATGTGTTTCGTTGTTTGCCCTAGATATTAGTGATATGTAATATATTTTATTTTTGAAGGGATCGTTATCGTCCTGCACTTCATCATCATCATCTGCTTAGCCTTTTCCCAACTATGCTGGGGTTGGCTTTTAGTCTAACCGGATGCAGCTGAATACCAGTATTTTACATGGAGCGACTGCCTCTCTGACCTCCACAACCCAGTTACTGGGTAACACGATACCCCTTGGTAAGACTGGTTGTCACACTTTCGGGCTTCTGACGACCCGTAACAACTGTCAAAGATCTACAAATGACAGCTGGGACCAACGGCTCAACGTTCGTCCTCCCCTTATCCCTACTTATTTGGATCAGTGCGGAACGTTTTTTTTTAATACCATTAATTCTATTAGCAGTCTTCTCAGAAACCATTTGCTTAGCCATCACCTTTTACAAAATCGAACATATTTTCTTCGGTCTCTTTCCTTGTTTTCGAAAGAATATCCTCCTAAACTACTCACAAGCTTCTTTCTTTATGTCAAAATAATTACTATTCGGGAATCCCCCAAAAAAACCCCAACACAGTTTGCTATTAATAACTTCTGTGTCTTCACAATATCACTTTTAACTTAACCGAGACATGATAGAGGTAAAAATAGTTATTGGTATTGATTAACGATTCTGTCAAGCGAGCGCAGGTGATATATTGGCAATGAAGAGGTATTCTCGTTAACACGTCTGACTCAATATTATTTACTGAGAAACTTATGAAACCCGTTGGTACTATAGCGCAATATTATGCGCGCACCTTTTGAATGTTCCCTATGGTTACTCACATAATATCCAATGGCTAATATGTTTGAAATGGTAGTCAATATCCTGCTACCTTCATCATTTGATGATTCATTGGTTGCCTTGTTCCACGCACTGCAGAGTATAGGCTTCCTCTCTTTTGTGTTATCTTCCTGCCATAATTCTAATTTTTTTGAGGCTTTAGTGTTACCACAGGCTCGCAGCCTGTCTTAGTGTTACCACAGGCTCGCAGCCTGTCTTCTTCCTTTCATCCATCGTCTCTTTGGTCTTCTTCAATTCTTGTAGCTTGGTATTCTTCTATTCTTGCAGCTTGATCTTCTTCTATTCTTGTAGCTTGTCACATTCATTCATACTCAATATTATTCTTTGCGATGGCCCAAATTCGTTATCAATTTCTGACTGGATGGTTAACGGATGCTGACAATATGGTCTTACCATTTTTTTAAACGGTAACGTAGAATCGAATACCCTCACTACTTGTCTGTCTAGTTAGATCCCCTATTGCAGAACGTTTATTACCTATGGCCCATCTTCAGGGTAGATGTGATTTCGGACCCTGAAGGTTACCGTTTTTTGACTACCGTACCTCTGCAGTGAATAGCGGATACTGCTGTCCTTTTTCTGCCTTTCTTTCTCCGTCCCACATTAAGATTAAGAACAAGATAGAATATAATTTAAAGTGATAAAGGTTAAATTTGGCCATTCATTGTGTGATTCATAAAATCTAGGTCTGTCTGTAAGCTGTAACTGAGAAATATTATTTCCTAAGTAGTTTTCAGCAGCAATCATAAATTCTCTAGTTACTCCAATTAGAAATAACAACAAGAAGCAACCATGGCATGATCCAAAAAGAGATCCAAAGTTTTAACAAGTTGAACTGAGAGACGTGAAGCAGACGTAGCGGTACACTTTACTCATATTTCACTACGAAAGTTTTTCAAAGTTCAAATGAAAGCTCGTCTAATTTTAATGGCTATGCTAGCAATCGGATGAATTCAGTAAATGATGGTTGCGAGTGTTGTTCAATGAAGGAAAAGTTAACATAATTATGGTATTTAATTACAACCTCGAGGGTTTAAGAGCATGTTGGAATTGTATTACTGAAATCAAAAATAATAATAAAATGCAAAATCTCTACGTATTTGTATTACACCTACGAGTTTGAGTAAACGCTATTATTCGATACAACTGTTATTGTTATACGTTTATCTTTTATACCTAAATTTTTACGTCAAATTATATATAACAAGTTAGTTTCATTATTGTACTGTGTTTTATTACCGCATTGCAAAATTGTACATAATTACTTTGGAGAATTCACAATTTACATTTCGCGACAATTTTCAAGGTGCGATTTACGCTCGTGTTTTTTTTTACAGCGCTAAACACTGCTTTAATTACGCTGTTGTAATAACGTGTGTTTCCTTGTTAGCGTTTTAATTGTTTATTTATTCGTCAGTTTTATTGAGCTTTGACGTGCAACTAGCGTAAACTAGTTGCACATCAAAACTCACATTATTATTCTTTATTTATCGGGACGCGAGTAGTAGGTACCCGCCCAACACTAGCTCTTATCGCTGGAGCATTACTAATTTCCTCTTATCTCACTACTCAAAGTTATTTCTTGAATTATCGCTTCGTCTTGTTTTAGTTTACGCTCCATTTGCTTCTTACACAATATTATTTTTACCGTCGACATATCAATACACAATGGAACTGCCCTCAATCCCTGAATAATCACAGTTGCAGAAAGTAGTCTCTACAAAAATTTTACTTTCTCTGAAAAGCGATTGTTATTCATACAAATTTTACAATTATTATTCTCTGGCTCAATACTTCTAACAAGTTTAGTTTTTTCCTCATCCGTTGGAAAGTTATTTTCTAGCCAGGGATTTACATCGGCGGCGCCAGCGCAATGTAAATGAACACGCGGTGGAAGTGCGCCGTATGCTGTGTCACTCGTATGACCCGGCGGCATTCGGAATACATTACCGAGCTGTAAGACAATTGAGTAAGTGTGGCGTCGATCATCGAGGACGCTGCTATAATTGTGTGGATGGTTTAAGTGTGAGAGTATACCTACATACCTTTTGCGTTTAGTTAGGGTTGTGCCGTTTAAAAAAGAGCCACTAGGTTGTTTACGGGAATACATTTTTGCTTCAAATACTCGTATACACGGTGCAAGGGACATCGACGCGCATACTGTTACCATGAACTAAGCACAAATGATTCTAGACCCAATCATCTACTAATTCTTGCAGGGTGTAAGAGATAAACTTATAGAAGAACTCAATTCCGGAATCGGAAAACAGAATTCAGAGTTCTATCTTTGAATTCTGTTTTACGACTCCGAAATTGATAAAAATGTTGATGGATGGAAGGGAAAGAGGGAAGCCCGAAAATGAACGTATTGCGTGAGGGATTATATGAAAAGGGAGGGGGGGATAATGACGTGATGGTGACCGCTGGAAAAGGAATTATCTCCTTTCACCCCCATGAACCCCATCATCAAGTGAAGTGAAGAAACATTTTGCGTTAACTCTGAAGACGATCTAAACTCAAGGAATTAAACAGGAAAGAACAGTTGGTAGCATATATATGGCATAGTACGCTTTACAACTTTTCCGAGACATTCAAAACACCCAGTTGTAAACTTAATTATGCTAAATATTAATTCTCATCTATTAGCAGTCACATAAACACTTCATTGCTGTATCCAGTTTACTCATACAAGATATTAATCGTAATGGGTACGGTTTTGTTCAATGAACTCTTGTTAGACTATATTGTTAGTGTGTATTTCCAATAATTTATTTGTCTGAGCCCAATATGGTTTGCAGGTGAATATATATGTATAGTCTGGCGAAAACTGTTTTTACTTCTTTTGTTGAGGTAGGTTGATGATCCCAATTTAAAAATATAATTGGGACTTACTCGTATCAATAAAAATAAGTTTTCTAGGTCAGTTAACCACTGATTGCAGATGACCCAAAGAAGAGAATCATTATGTGTTCATAGTATTTCCACACAAAATATGATTTCTACTCAGGCCTACTCGTGACTTACCTACTCCAAATCAAAATAACCTGTTTTTTATGGGACTATATCTCCAAAAATATTTTCTATACCTTCCATTCCAAGATGATTTTACTTCTATTAAAAAAAGTTCGTTATGCTTATCATTTGGCGAGGATGCCATAATCGCCACGCTTGGCAAGCGTTTTGGCGAATGCGAGAAGCATAGGATGAAACTATTAACTATTATGCATGATTTTATATAAATATTGACATTGCAGAATATTATATACAATATTACATTAATGTTTACTTTGAAAAGTATTATATTTACTGCTTTAATTTATTGTGAATGTGAGCACTATGTGGGTCATTTTTTTTTTTTTTTCTCTTTAAATATTTTCCTATTATTTTATGCTTTTTCTCAGTTTTAATGGTGGTCTGGCATTTTGAGCACTTTATGAGGCCTACCCAAATGTACTTTCTTTGGTATTGTTCGTCGAGTCGTTGAGCTCCTTAAGTCTTGAGTCGAGCTGCACGATTACGACAAATGCTTGCACTGATTGGACAGGTCCACTCAAAATTGTGTGGTTCTTTCCTCAAAAGACCATTTCAGACACAGATCTACATGGTCCTCACATGATCTGACCAAGATTATGTCTGGACTTTAAAAGAGACTTTGACCCCTGAGTTTGTTTCGCCATTTCTTCTCAGGGGTAGTCAGATAGGAAATGTCGACTACATCTAGCTTATTTTTTACTTTTTAATATGACGTGTAAAAGTGATTCCGATATCCTATTTACAGAATAAACGATTTCATTTCATTTCATTTCATTTCACTAGTTACAGCAAAAGTCTCCCCTAAGAATGACGCTGCCGAAAAAGACTCTTAACGAAGCCGAGAGTCACTCACACGTTCTTCCCGTCATTGTGATAATTTTTTTTATACTGGACCATACCTGGGAAACTTCTGTTTACGGAGATATTGAAGGTTAAACGTGCCAACCTTTTTGATGTGAAACACCTATAGGCGCACGTAAAACCGATTGCTGGCGGGGCGACGCATGCCGCGTGGCGATCGGCCAATATACACTTATATTGTCTATAAGTAGTAGTGTATAAATGCGTGTGTAGTGTGATGTTTCACATCTGCCAGTCGTCCCGTGACGGCTCAATTTTTTTTAAGTACCTACAATGTACGCACGGATGGCGCAGTGGTTAAGCGATTGACTGCTGCGCTGCGTGTCGCGGGTTCGATTCCCGCACGGAACAAATATTTGTATGACCTATAAGTAGTTGTTCCGGGTCTGGCTGTTTGTGTATGTGAGTTTAAATGTTTGTAAACGCACCCACGATACAGGAGAAATTCCTAGTGTGGGGCAACGTTTTTAAAAAAAAAGAAAAGAAAAAGAATGTTACTAAGTTTGGTGTAGGTACAGAATGTGTAGACGACGGCTATGTGATGGGTCTTTGTACTCTCTGAATAATTTTTTCACCATCAAAATTCTTCTGTTCGTCCTCAGTGTTAGCATGGTGGTGGTGCTGAACGGCGTACTCGCAGACGAGTGTCCTACGTCGGTGCGTGCGCTGTTGGTCGCACACCCCGGCTACAGGGATGCGGCCGCGCAACTGTTGGCGGCGGCGGCAAGAGTGGTCCCTCCACCGGGGCTACTGTACGTTGGACAACGAGAACTAGCCGCTGTGGTTCCGCATGACAGTTAGTACACGTCTGATATATGTAATAACACAAGTGATTGCATGGATATCACTAATAAGATTAACTACGTAGTACCTAGAACAACCATAAGCCGTGGCGACCTGTATTTGCAGTATCTTCTAGTCGTATAAACGCAGGCTTGCGAGCGCCCCTACGTCGTCTTGCTGGTCAATACAACAATCTCTTCCAGAATATTGATATCTTCGCTTTTCCAGCTGATAAATTTAGAGGCCTTGTTCGTGGAACTATTTTGGATATTGCTCCGTTATATTTTTAGCTCTTAGTCTATATTTTTATAATTTCTTGTGTTTCTTTTTGATTTTGCATGCCTTGTTAGTGTTTAGTTTTAACATTAACACAATAATTTAATTGGACGTACCTAATTGTAAGCGGCCATCGCAGTTTTATAAGTTTTTTTTTTTTATATTATGTGGAAAATGTCTTGGGTTATACATTTTCTCACTCTACAGCTCAAATGAAATGTGTAACTGTTTATTTTCACAAATAATAAAATAAAAATAAATAAAACATCTTCTATACCTACATATTATAAATTAAAGTTGCTTTTTGTGTCTGTCTGTGTGACCGCGTTGTTTTTCAAAACTACATAACTGATTTTGATGCGTTTTCACCCTCGATGCCCTCGGTTTGAAGAGATACCTACTGCTGCAGAAGAATGCTTCTAGGACACTTCGACCTCATCGAGAAGCTACTCAACTACCCACCATTGGGGAAATAGTTGCTTCTCCATTATGGAGAAGAATTAGTTCTTAAGCTATTAGGTATACTAATTGTGATACTGAACTTTATCGGCCTTATTACCAAACAAGGTTTTCCTTTAGACCCAGGTTTAAACCATCGATCCTGTCATCTTTTGATTTCGAACCTTGTCCCACTGGTTGTCTGCAATAAAGATTTATATTTATTTATTTTATTGTTTATCTAATTGGAGCTTTTTGTTCTTATTTCAGAAAATGTCAACATCATAGGATCAGATGACGCCACATCATGTATAATCGTCGTTGTCAGGCATTCAGGTAAACTAACAAACAAATAATAATGTTTTTATTATAATCAAATTAGAATGCCTCATATATCTTAAGCTTCTATGATAAAAAATCATTTTGCTTGAAACTTTACTACTTAGTCCTTCTTCATAATTGCCGTCTACATTGTTAAGAATCATGAGCAGCATTGCATAAGATGCAAAAGAACAGTTAATTTTTGACGATTGATTAATTATATTCAGCAGTGGAAGTATTTTTACTGAAATGATGCTAATCTGATACTATTTCTACAATCATTTCGTCATCCATATTCCAGGTTCAGGCGCAGTAGCTCTAGCTCACTTAGACGGCTCGGGCACCGCAGAAGCATCAGCGGCAATGGTACAAAGGGTCCAACAGTTAGCAGTAGGATATCCGGAGGGAAGGCTCGAGTTACAGCTGGTCGGAGGCTTCACAGACCCACACCGTTATTCTGATGAGTTGTTCGCGAATATTATGTGTGAGTGAACCTGTTATATGTAACCATAAGGTAGTAATCAGGGACCACACAACCCCGGTTAAGAGTTAAGCCTTTCGAAGGGGTAACCCATTGAATGGGTTTTATACTAGAAACCCAGTGAAAGGGTTACATGATAACCCATAGAATGGGTTTTATACTTGAAACCCAGTGAAAGGGTTACATGATAACCCATTCAATGGGTTCTATACCTACTTGAAACCAGTGACATGAAAAAACCATAATATTATGTTATTTCGATATCCGCCCAGCACGCGTAGCATGACCAATTCTATCTCTATTCTACCCAGGGACCATTTAGGTTACCTTTTTAGAAAATCCCTATCGATGTTTTTCTAAACAGTTAATCAAAAACCCATATGGTGTGGGTAATTTTGAATGGCTTAAACTAAGCCGTTCAAAAAGGTTACCCACACCGTATGGGTTTTTATCGAAAACCTTTTCAACGAGTAACTAAAAATTAATTTAAGCAATTCAAAAGGGTTACCCATATCCTATGGGTTTTTGTTTAACCGCTTAGAAACCCCAATCGAAAATCCTTTCAATGGGTAACCAATGTGGTGACATCTATGCCGCCACATACAAACTATACGCATGATATCTGATGTCACAAAGTAAAAAAAAATAGGAGACCGATATGGACGCATCTGACCCGCTTGTGTAGTTCGAAAGAAAGTATTTTCAACTACAGCTTCTTCAATATTACTTCTATTATAATTGTCATATCAACGTTCCGGCAGTGTTGTAACAATGCTTACTCGGAAATAAACAATTAGAATTGACGCAGAGGTCATCCGGTGGACTCTTGTCACAATGCCAGCGCGCGAATATTAGCGAGATGTGCGTAGGCGCAGCGTCTATTGTTGCGTAGTGCGTTCCGAAGACTTGACGATCTTCGTGACTCACTTTGAATTTTTATATTATTTTTTAGGAATTTACGACTCTGACAGTTCTTCCTCAACGCTCTATGATTTCGGATTTCCTGTATCCAATTTTGGATTGGAGATTGTGAGTCAAAACGATGTAGTCCAATTTGATGACAGACTGTGTAAGCTGGATTCACACAAAACAAAATATAACATCACGCCTTTAAAAAAAATATATAAAAGAGATATAATAATGGGCCCATTTATAAATCTTCGACTGAATCAATGAACGATACAGTCTGGCCATCTGAATATTCAACAATTTAAGATATTATAGAAGAGTAAATTCAGCACAGTTTAGTCATAGTAGTACTGAACTACTACGACTTTATTACCTTGTTAAAGTTTTATTACTATTATTACAACATTAGAAACTGTGATATTTACCAGACAATAGTACAATAAATCATAATTTTCCCCTTACAGTATCATTCCACCGTCTCTCAGTAGAGATCGACCTCACACTAGCCTGCTGTTGCGAGCTAAACACAGCACTAGGTGGAGGTTCGGCTGCGCCTTTAGTGACGGGTGTCGGTGTGGACATCCGAGCTGGTGACCTGTTCCCTGCCACATTCCCCGATAAGGGACCGGAGTTGCCGCTAAGGGGTGCCAGGACAATTACCAGTGGACCACATTCGGGGCAGGTAAGGATTGAAACGTAGTTTAATGGGAAACAATAGAGTAGCATGAAGCAAACTGAGAGGAATTATATTGTCATAGCTTGAATAGAATCATAACATAATATCACGGCTGTAATCCCCGAAGGGTTAGGCAGAGATGTACCCATAGTACACCCACATTCCGCCAATTATGTTTAAGTCACATATAATAGGGGGCGAGCCTATTGCCATCAACCGGGCATAAACAAATCCAGACTCCGGGCTGTTACTGAGAAATATAATCATCTATTCTTATCGTCCTGGTCACATTCCCTGATGAAATTTTACGTATTTTGGTGTGCAGTTTATGATGTAAAACATGTAGCAATCTATCATGTGCCCAGTTCTATTAAGTTTCATATAGCGTAGTGTCGGAGGCTATTTTTCTTTTTAATATTTTTACCGCCTTGTAAGTCTAATTCAAATATCTCGTATCCAGGTGCTAGATATATACGACAACACGGTGGGCATGCTCCGCATCGGGCCGTTCAACTACGAGCCGCTGCGAGGCGTGGACCTGTGGCTGGAGCAGTCCGATGACTTCATATTGCAGCATCTGAGCACCACGCCTGCTGTTGAAGGGCCACACTTTGTTCACAATGTAAGTGGTTTACGTACTCCTCAGTTGGACTGAAGTTTCTTCTAAGTAATGTTTTTTGATTTTATTAGCCCTTAATGTCCCACTGAACCCAGGCAGGCACTTTACTTTATGTATTTAATTTTATCACCACTGTTTTCAAAACGGTGAAGTAAAACATCGTGAAGAAACTAGTGTCCTAAAAACAAAAAATTCGAAGACTTGTGACATCCACCAACCCACACTGGAACTGCGTGGTGGGTTATGGCCCACTCCCTCTCACAGATAGGTCTGTGTCCCAGCAGTGGGAATATTATAGGCTGATTATGTATACTAAAGAAAAATTAAATTAATTAACTAACAAATCCTAAAGAAAGAAAAATTAAATTTATCATGAATGAATATGGCACATTCAAGATTCAGAAAGTGACGTTGATATGAGTTGCAAAACCGATGGGTTCCTAAACTTTTTTGAATCCTGATGTTCTGTATTTACGTCCACGTAGGGTTCCTAGATTTATAGCTTCTTTCTAGTAGATACATACGCCCGATAAACTCACGCCTTCTTCCCATGGGGGTAGGCAGTAACTATAGAACGCCACCTATTAAAATCCTTACATACTCCTTTTGTTTCGTTTACGTTCATACATCTTGTCGTATGGCCAGATGTAGTGCTCCAGAACTACGCACCTCACCTTTCTGAAGAACATCACCAATTAGGTCACTATGTCCTTCAAGGGCGTCCCCTCCCAGCGTTTCCACTCACTTCTGCCTTGTAAATACCGTTTGTTAGTCACCTTTCATTCATCCTCTCAACATGACCAAACTATCTAAGCTTACTCTTCAAGTAGATGATAGATAGAAAATATGTGTATTGTTTCCCTAGCTGATCCGACAAACGTCCTGTACATAATAATTCAAACAAAAAGGACGTTCACTTTTTCCAGAATTTGAAGATGTTCCGGGAAACATTTCAAATTTTTCATTCCGTAAGAACCTGATTCGGACTATTGCGATCATTTTAAAACAAAAAACCGGCCAAGTGCGAGTCGGACTCGCGCACGAAGGGTTCCGTCCCATTATCTATAAAAACGGCAAAAAATCACGTTTGTTGTATGGGAGCCGGGCCCCTTAAATATTTGTTTTATTTTAATTATTTATTTTTAAAGTGAATATATAACTAAATATTCTGTGAATATTTCAAGCGTCTACCTGTTGCCGTTATCAATATCGAGGGCAAAAAATCTCGTTTGTTGTATGGGAGCCTTGCCCTTAATTTTTTTTTTTTTTCGTTTTTTTTTAGTAGGTATTTGTTGTTATAGCGGCAACAGAAATACATCATCTGTGAAAATTTCGACTGTCTAACTATCACGGTTCATGAGATACAGCCTGGTGACAGACGGACAGACAGACAGACGGCGGAGCCTTAGTAATAGGGTTCCCGTTTTACCCTTTGGGTACGGAACCCTAAACATTGCCAAATCGGTCCAGCCGTTCTCAAGTTATACGCTTACTAACGAACAATATTTTTTGTTGTAAGGTAATGCAGCATCTGAGTTACAACAAAAATGATGATAAATAAATATGACATTACAATAGCAAAACTTTTGTTTGGGGAGTAAAGAGCCCCCACGCCACCTACCCATGCCTTTTTATCACTATTAGTCACGTTTGAAGGGCAGATAGGTAACTCCTGTTGAGCCTGTGTTATCGCCCTGGTGACAAAACTGTCTGAGAGTTCCAAGAAATTTATGAAAGGCAAATTATTTGTTTAGGCCACCGCCTCTCGGTCACCTCATCGGAATCTCGGTTGTTAGTACTGATATTGATTTAACAGATAATTGTTAACAACAAAATCAATATCAACACATCCATCCGAGAGAACCTGTTACAATTATTTTAATTCCCGTATTCTAGAGTATGAATCACGACTTAAATATAGTATTAATGACGGTGACAGTTTCATAGTAATTTAAATTCACTCGAGATTCACACTTAAAACGCCGTATACATTGGGAAAAATATTGCGCAACTGTTTCTCAAGATTGTTTCCAATGAGTACGTGGATCTATACATATACAGGCTGACTGGAAAATAGTGGCGGAGCCGTTAAGGGGAGGTAGTCTAGGGTTATTCCGACAGATATCACTATGAGACCTACCGTCCTTACTTAACCCTTTTTTTTAAAGAAAATTGATGTTTTATCAGCCATCAAAGTATTTTTTTTACATTTTCCGTTTTTGTTTAGCACTGGAAAATAGTGGCGGAGCCGTTAAGGGGAGGTCCCTTAACGGCTCCGCCACTATTTTCCAGTCACCCTGTATATTAAGAGCGGCCAACCCGTCATACTTTTCATACAAATACTCGTGCGTGATTATAGCGTTGTAACAAATCTATTTTTTTTTTTAACTCATAAGTATCTTGTGCACTATATCTAGGTTTCTATGGAAGCAAAAAATTCACGTTGGAGAAACAAATTCAGTATAAGCCTGCAAAAATCAGCTTTATTACAAATTTACCTGAACTTTATCCGTTCATAATGTATTCATACATTATAAAAATAAAGAAAACGTTTCCATAGAAACCTAAATGACAAACATTTATTTCACAAACTTGTAGGGCTTACTCAAAAACACCTACTTCGTGGAACAAGGTTTATGAAATTTCCGCACACTATTTTTCGTTCAATGTTATCGCATTCTCACTTGCTTGTTAGTAGTTCTCACTTGCGCTAGATGAAACAACAAGCTTTTCAACCA
This sequence comes from Tiliacea citrago, assembly GCA_963921375.1. NCBI lineage: Eukaryota > Metazoa > Arthropoda > Insecta > Lepidoptera > Noctuidae > Tiliacea > Tiliacea citrago. The sequence goes on along the minus strand of OY992797.1, from coordinate 18,875,835 downwards.
TGCTCGCGTTGACTATAGACCGACCGGGGAAGGCCCTCTTAATGGATGTTTTGGTATATGGTAAGATTGATAAACTCCGACACCGTTTGACCGATCACCATAAAAGTTGGCAAATAAATGTATTTTTGCATCCAGGAGAAGGTTTTTAAAGGGTTTTTTTCCAACATCCACGCGGTCCACGCCGCGGGCAAACCTAATTCTACTTAAAACTAAGTGCTTATCTGAGCAGTCAAGTAACATTTACCTTTAACTTTCCAGATCCGCGTAACCCTGAAGTTCATCCAGCAGCATCCATTCCCAGCTGTGACAGTGTTCCCAGACAACCGCGCGCACTATTACCGCCGCGACGAGCAGTCTGGTTCCTGGGTGCCCATGCGCTTTTAAACAATTGAAAAGACAACGTACCTACTACCAAGAAAAAAAATACTGATAATACAACTACGTCGAAAACAAATGAGGCTCCATCTACATCAAATTCTATAGAAACTGTAATCTCCACATGGCGATATCATTGCGGCGAGAATTTGATGGCACGACGAGAATCGCCGCGATTCTCTTGCTCTTTGAGATGGCGCCTAGGGCCCGCTTGCACAACAACAACGCTAAACATATTTAAAACATCGTTCTGTTTCTTTCAATCGTTTGAAGATGACAGAGACAGAATTATGTTTTAAATGTGTTTAGCTTCAAATGTTTTTAGTGATTTGTCGTGCAAGCGGGCCTAAGAAGTTTGCGGATAATGCATTGACACAGAGGTTAAAAATATCAGCAGTATTGCTTTAGTTTCACGACTATCCATTATAAACAATATAATTGCCACCAGGACAAAAATACATAATTATAAGAATGTGGATGTCAAAATTATGACGTAGTAATAGTTTCTGATATAAAACTACTTAACCATATAAATCACGTAAAATATCACATATCAGCAGTATAAAAAAACGACCTTTTAAGTTACTGTTTCTTGCAATCAAGAAGGAATCTTGATGAAGCAACTAAGTACTCATTCAAACCTCTGTAAAATTTAATAGACAAAGCACCTTACAGCCCGCGAAGTTATATGCTGCATAAATCAATGACGATTGTCTATGTATAGAAAACAGATAAATCGCTTTTACTGTGCGTTCGTTATAACTTGACGCGATTGGTAGCACTGAATTTTGCAGTCTGTTTCAATACTAATAGAGTTCAAAATGGCGACTAACAGAACAGACCTACCAATCACATGACTGCAAAATTCAGTGCTACCAATCGCGTCACGCGTCAAGTTATAATGAACGCACTATACTATCTATTTCACACGTCCTCTCAGTTATTTTATCTCTTGATTTTGCATCGCAGCACAGTGAACTTTATCCTCATTGTTATAAGGTTGCTGGTGTGTTGCAGCTTGGGTTGCTATCAGGTAAAATTACTGTGAAAGGGCTGTAGACCATTTTATGGAGGTGTTCACGCTTCTATCCTTTTTTTTTGTGTATGGCATCTCGCAGGATAACCTAAGAGGTTGTCGGCTGCTTAACCGGGCTATCCTGTGGATGCCTTAATAAATTGAGACCACCAGTCAGGGCATAACACTTATAAACAAAGCGACTAAGCGCTGAGGGGTACGGATCTCGGCTTAGGGCGTCGCTGGAGGAGGGCAGCAAGGGACAGGCTGGATCGGATCAAAAAGATTTGTTGCTTCTGTACGCATTCCATGACAATTTTATTGCTTTTATCCCTCGTATACATAGAAAACCACCTTTTTAATGTTGACAAGAATGCTACAGCGTTGCCATATGACCACAACATTAAATAAAATAATTAATTTATAAATACATTTCATTCTCTTTAATTCCCAGTGTTAGTAATTTATTTTTATACTAATATAATAATCTTTCATAGCCAGATAATGAAATTCAAAATCTCCACATATTTAGTTCATTTTATATTATATTTTTACAAAAAAAAGGAACAGTTACATGTAAAATAAAAACAGAGGAATTAATTTAATTAAACATTCTGTCATGAAATAAAAATGGTATAATTAATTTAACTCCAATTCTGGAGTGAATAATAAATGACACATGTTATGTGTTTTAGGCTTTTCGAAGATGTGTTGTTTTGGACATAGTACATGTAAACAAATTTTGTTTTATTGTGATAATTGTACTACGAACGTGTTATTATTTCATTTGTATTTATGAACAAAAGTAAACATGCGTTGGTGTCAACAATATCTCATAAGAAACTCTTATTCATTGAACTTATGATGATATTGTACTTGTTGTTTACATACTTATATGGTTGGGCCCAATGATTTGAGCAACTGTTGAACTAAAAACGTAGGACTGTTTATAAACGACGTAAATTTGATATAGGATCTATTCAATTATTGCAGTTCTCCAGAAAGTTGCCAGTTCTTACTTTTGTATGTAAATATGAAAATTATAATGTTATTATGTTATGATAATTGTATATTTTGTCATTTTCGTTTCATATACTTCCAGTTTAGATTATAATGTTAATGTCTATTCTTCTTGCCTTGTACGGTATACGGCAGGAATAATGAATTTATGAAATAGATTGAAAAATGTCAGAGAACAAGTTATGTTGTAAATATTATAGTGATCAATTAGATATAGTTAGATGACGTTATTAGTTATTGTTTTGTGAAATATTATGAATATATTGAAAGTTCAAAAGATTTTTGTGTCTGTTTTAATTTTCTTCCGACCCATATTTATAATTTCTTTTCAAAAAAGTAAAATTACGTCTGGTTAGGCAGATGTACCACCCGCATTTCGCCATTTGTTTGAAGTCCCATGTTACAGGGGGACACCCCTAATGACAATACACGTACAAGTAGGTAATGATAATGAAATGATCCATTCTGTTTGCTATGACGGTTTGCGGTTATTCCCCTCTTCGGAATAACAGCATAAAAAAAACTTTAAAAAAACTAAGGAAAAATTAATACGAAATAAAAATATCGAAAATTCAGAATTTACTTTACTTTTTGGAAAAAAGTGAAGTGTAGTTTGCAAGCGGGAAGAGGTTCCTTGCCGACTACTTATTAGTTTTTTTATTTTTAAATTCTTGCCCGATAAGAACTCCCGATCCCCGTGATCTCGCTCGCTATTATTTTTGTATTTTGTTGTCATTCATTAATTTCATTCCTGCCTTGATGTTGATGTAATTTTCTAAGTTTCCTTGAGCTTGCCCCACTTCAAAATTACTGTAATACATTTTTAGGTTGGCAACATAACTACCTAGTTGAAAAAAATATTGTAAATCTCAAGATGTAAAAACCAAATCAAATCAAAATCGTCTATTTGCTTAAAAAGATACAAAATATGTTATATATAAAATTCAGTGCAAATACCCATTCCGCCATGCACTGATGGCGTATGACGTAGCGGTAGCCTTACCTAAAGCCCGTGTCGGTATTATCATTCTCCTGCTCTTCTCCCAATTTATTTGGGGTCGGTGCAACATGTCCCTTTAGATCTCACCATATCGTCTTTCACACTGTCCATCCATCGTTTCTTTGGTCATCCCCTACTCTTATAGCCATCGACATTCATACTAAAAACTTTCCTAACAACATTTTCCTCATTTCTCCGCATCACATTGCCATACCACGACAACCAATTTCCAATTCGTTTCACACCACATATCCTTCTTAGCATTCTCATCTCAGCTGCTTAAAATTGCCTTTCATTTATCCCTTTTGTGGCTCATCATTCTGATCCATACGAAACAGCAGGCCCAAACATTGTTATAAATATCTTCCCCTTAAGTTTAAGGAGAATGCGGGAGCTGCAGATTGATGTCCGTGACTGCCGCAGGACTACGAACGCCAATCGCTTCCATATTTGGCAAATAATTAGTGCTCAATTGGTGCTAATTAGTACTCGAACAACAGAATTGGTGCTTTAGTAATTTTCTAGAAAATCGTCTTTGAAGGTGGTCCGGCGGTAGTCACGCTCCCTTCAGCAGGACCACCATGAGCGCCGAAAAAGGGGGCATGCTACAGCTATTCTAAGTATACAAATAATTAGTACCCTTAAAAGTGATTCATTTCGTAACAAAAAAAGAACTGAAACATTTGTATTTACCGAGAAATCAACGATGATAACTTTCGCGCGCTCGTTCAGCAGGACCACGACTTTGATTATTGATTCCAAGTTTGAGGAGCTAGTCGCTTTCCTCAAACCTACAGATACTTGTAATGTATCTCGTTGGTAATCCTTAAATAAATAAATAAATACATAGAAAATTAGTGCTCTGCGAGATAAAATTGATGCCCAAAATTCAAAATTACTACTCCAGTAGTTTACGAGACATACCATACAATTGATGGGGTAGCGGTAACACGGTGTTAAATTTTCATTTCAAGATTTTCCTATTAAAAACTTTGTGATTTCTTCTCAAATTTATACAAAAATTAGTGCTCCTAAAGAAGTTCTAGTGACCAAAAATTCAGATTCCTATGTGTTGTATTTTAAGAGAAATTAGCTTTCATTACTTTTTCATACTAAATCTCCACGTATAACCCGACCAAATTAAGTTGTCAATGGTATTGAGCTGTTTAGAAGATGTACATCGTGCACATTTTATTGGATGTCGGAATAGTAATAACAACAGTTCAATATCTATAATATATATATATACATTTTATACAAACTGTTTACCTAGGTAAATATTAATACGAACATGATGTCCATTTTATATTCCAAGATGGCGGACCTGTATTTTTTTTTTAAAAGTACGAACAATTTTAACATTTTATTTTAAAACTCGTTACGAGCAAAGCATTCATTTTGCCAGTTTAAATAATTGCAAATCTATTTATACTGGCAAAATGAATTCCAAGTTTCAACAAAATAGGCCGAGAAGTTTCCAATAATTTAACTATGTAGTACTTACGTTTGTATGCAATGTATGAAAATGAAATTGACCTCCGACACTGAAATTGTTATTATTGTTTTATCTCGATTCAAATTATATTTTTGTCTTGAGCTTTCACGCAGTCCACGCACACTTTTTTTTTTTTTTTTTTGGGTGGGAAATCATCAAATAACTGGCGTGTCAGACTTTTACTGACTAAAACCCACCCGTGTTCCTTCCGTTGCCTGTGTGCCAGGGCCACGATATCCCTTTCGGACAAACTCGCAACCCCGGCAGGCATTGGTCCTAACGGACCCCGTCAGTTTGTGCTGACATCTCTGAGGCGCGCGTGGAACACAACGCGCTGTCGACCCGGGCCTGGTCCTTATCGGACGGCGAGCTACCCATCGCTCACCGTCCGCAGGCCCGCGCCTACGGTGGCCGGAAATCGGCTTGCGACTCCCGACGCCCGGGGCGTCTCCTGCGGCGACTAGGGGCGCGAGGGCGCGAACCTTGTCTCACCCTCACGCGTTCCGCCTCCTCCTTCGCTAGCATAACTGCTTCGCAGAAGGAGGTGACGGCCTCCCATGCACTCTCGCTCCGAACCATGGCCTGAACCAGGCCCGGACGCGAGAGATCGCCGCCGCCGATCGCCTCCGTGAGGACACGGCGGTGCTCCGCCCAAGCTGGGCAGACCTCCACCGTATGCTTCACCGTGTCCTCCGGGCGATCCACACAGTGGTGACACCCGGGCGTTTCCTCCCGCTTAATCCTAAACAGGAACCTCCCGAAACATCCATGTCCGGTGAGGACCTGCGTCAGGCGGAAGGTGAGGACGCCGTGGCGCCTCTCCAGCCACTCCTCAAAGAGGGAACTTATCGCCACAATTGTGGCGTGCCCAAGTCCACGCACACTAGCGTAGCTAGGTTGGCCCCAAGTGGCCTTAGGTAATAATAATGGAAACTCATCGATCACTATAGTGATCGATGTGTAAACTCGAAAAAGGCACTTTAACAAGTTTATTAAAACAGTTCTTTAGCACTGTCCCTGCCGACAATATATAAAGCTTTTTAAGTTCAGGAGGCCATGGAGGTCGCCGGCGGGCCCCAAATTTGCTGATTGTGAACGCCGTGAGTCAATAGTTAAAATTATTACAAGAGGGCTGCCGGCGGACCCTATGGCCCGCTAATAAAAGTATTAAGAAATGTGATTTGGCCTGCTGAACAAAATTTTTTGGTGGTCGCCGGCGGTTCCCATGGCAGGGAGAGTGTTAAGGGGGATGCGCTAAGGTAGCCCGCGAAATTGAAAATTTATTACGTTTTTTGCAATTTGCAGGTCAGTGTTGTATGTTGATCTAAATATGATTTGCGGCCGTAACAAATATGGCTTTACAGAATTATAATCATTAGAATCAGCATTACAACTCTCTAAGTTCATAAAATCCAACTGAATGATTATTTCAGAAATAGTCATTCAATAGGATTTTACGAAGAGAGTTAGTTGTATTGCCGATTCTAATGATTATAATTCTGTAAAGCTATATTTGTTACGGCCGCGAATTATATTTAGATCAACATACAACCTGTTACTGACCTGCAAATTGCAAAAAACGTAATAAAATTTGAATTTCGCGGGCTACCTTAGCGCATCCCCCTTAACTTGCGACCGATGTGGCAAATTATTAAAAACAAATCATTTGTAACACACTTTTATTTAACATAGCAACATCGCCTCATTCATTTGTTTTTACGCATGGAATTAGTATGTACTATAATGATTTTCATCCACCTCTTATTTAAGTTTAGTTTTTTGTGTAACAGACTTTTTTGATTAAAATTAGATGTTTTTCTTTGGCATGCCGAAATTAAAATACAAAATGAAGGAAATGAAAATGGGTAAGCCATTTTTGGTAGGGGTAAAATCTGTGGGTGCGCGTCACCGACGCGCGACGCCGCGACGTGCTAACCGAGTCATCCAACTCAAAGCATTTATTTCAATTATACATGTGAGAACGATGCAAAACGTCAGAAGCATCCGTGATAAAAAGATTTAAAAAAAAAACAATTCAGAACTAAAATTATTAAAATAAGCAGTGGCAGCTAAGAGATGACCAGTCCCAACTGACAGCACCCGTTCACAAACATGACGCATGGATCAGCACCATTCAGCTCAACGATTTTGAAGGTAGCTAAATGATCCAACACACGCGCCGCCATCAGCGAGACATCTGAGTGAGCATGACATACTCTCATCCGCCAGGGCACATTCAAGTTAATGAAAGACATACATATCCGGTAAATGGTAGCTCTATAATTGTACATAATACTCGCTTTTTTTTTTTTTTTTTTTTATAGGTATGGCATCTCGCAGTTGACCTTGAGAGGCCGTGACTGCTTAACCGGTCTTTCCTGTGGCTGCCCTAAGGTGTGAGCTTAAAGCCTCCAGCCAGGAGCGTAAATATAAGTATTATAAACTAAACGACAGCGCTCTAAGGGCACCCCCTGTGGGGTACGAACCTCGGCTGGGCATCGTTGGGGAAAAACAGCAAGTTGGGGACCGGCTGGATCGAAAGTTTAAATTCATGATTATTAACGGGGATTACTATTAAATGCTACGGCTCACTCAGCCTCGGGGCTGGCGGTTCGACGTGCAAGGGACGGGGGGAACAATTAATTCTTGAACTTCGCGTGGTACCTCGGCGGCGAGGACGGAATGACGGTTTGTATTTGTGCACTGTACTTGTGGCCCTATTGCTTTCCTGAAGGAGAGTAATGGGGTCATCCGGGTCTGAGAGAGTATGCCTAGGTCGGCGAGTCTGACTAATTTGAGAAGGCCTATAGCTAGCTGCCTGCACAACCAAGGGGTTGCGATGTCTATCTGCGGACTCGAAGAACCGCTTTGTCGCGCGTTTCATAAACTGCTTGATGGTGGGGATTCTAAGATCTACATGAAGGGTTTCGTTCCGAACGAACCATGAAGCGTCCGTAATTTTACGGAGAAATCGGTTTTGAAGTGCCTGCATTCTGTGAATGAGATGGGGACGGGCGTGTGCGAAAGCGGCACACGCGTACGTCATAATCGGCCGGATGCACGCTGTGTAAATACGCAATTTGCCCTTAAGAGACAACTTGCTGCGTGAGTTCAGAACGCAATGAAGCCTACCGAGAGCGAAAGCGGCGCGCGAACGCACTTGCTTTATGTGTTCAGTGAAAGAAATGTGATGATCTAAGATCACACCGAGATATTTGGCTCGCTTCTCCCAAGGGATAGGCTTGCCGAACATTTTGATCTGTCGTGGTAGGTCCGGTCTACGCCGGGGCCTAGAAAAGAGGACCGCTTGGCTCTTATCAGGATTGACCTCGATCCTCCACTTCCGGAACCAGTCACCGAGTCTGTTGACTTCGGTCTGTAGGATGCGGGAGATCTGGTCTTGTCTGCGGCCGGTGTAGTAGATGGCCGTGTCGTCTGCGAACAGAGCTAACTGCGCCTTTCTACATTTCGGGATGTCACTGGTGAACAGCGTAAAAATGAGCGGAGCCAGCACAGACCCCTGAGGGACGCCTGCGCGGATCGGATGAGGGGAAGAGAGCGCACCCTCGATGCGATAGCGGAAGGTGCGGTCCAACAAAAAGTCCCGTAAGATGAGCACGAGACGATCTGGCACACCGAATTTGTATAGCTTATACAATAAGCCGTTGTGCCAGACTTTGTCGAACGCTTTCGCGATATCGAAGAACACAACACCCGTCATGAACCCGCGCTGGAAACCGGCGCTTATGTGTTCTATGATACGGTGGACCTGTTGTACGCAAGAATGTTGGGTTCTAAAACCGAACTGTTCGTTGGGGATGAGGCCCTTCGTCTCGGCGTAGTCTCTGAGACGCTTATAAATAAGCCTCTCATAGACCTTGCCGAAAAAGTCGAGCAAACTGATGGGACGGTAACTGGAAGGCTCGGTCTTAGGCTTGCCGGGCTTCGGGATACCGATGACGGTGGCATTTTTCCACGATTGAGGAAAAATGTTATTACTAAGAGCACCATTGAAGATGGTGGTCATTAGCATAATCAGGTGGGCTGGGAACATCTGGACCACCCTATTGGTGATACCGTCTGATCCAGGGGCTTTACGGGGTTTCAGACCCTTGATTATATCGTGAATCTCGTCCGGGGAGACGGGATCTAGAGGACAATCAGGGTCTTCGACCGGAGGGAGAGAGGCTCTACGTTCGACTTCGGCATCCACCTTGGTGAGGTGAGCCTGGTCTACTGGTTGAGAGCTGGGCGAGCACTGGGTCTCGAGGCTGTCAGCTAGGCATTCAGCCCTGTCGATGTCGTCGAATGCTATCGTCCTGTCGGGTCGTGAATGCCAGATGAGTGGGCTCTAGCTCGCTCAACATCTTGTCCCAGTTACCGTCACGCAGCTCGGCCAAGCGTGTCTTTATAGATCTCTGCAAATAGCGCATGTGAGCTTTATTGGCGTCACAGGGAAAGACGTCGTAGGCACGAGTAGCCGCGTTCTTCTCAGTCAGCAGTTCACGCACATCGTCCGGCAGCCTCAAGCGATGTTCGTCCATCGCCGGAGCTTGCCTTGAACAATCGTTCAGGACCGATTGTACGTGTTCCGTGAGTGAGCCGATCGCGGCTGTCGTGTCAGCGATTGAGGTAAACTGATCTGGTATAGAGTCTTGTAGAGGGGAAGTGGTGGATTTCAAGCGATCGCTTACTTTCCTCCAGTCCGTGACTACTTTGTTACGAGAGGGTTCGTCCGGGTCAGGGAGTCCGTCGCGAGGGACCAGTCTCATGACGACTGGTCGGTGGTCGGAAGTCAGTTCGTCCATCGCCTCTATCGAATCCAACCGGAGGTTGATATTCTTTAGGAGCGCTATGTCCAATACATCAGGGGTATGGTTGGGGTCGTGAGGGTAGTGAGTGGGCGTCATCGGGGCGATGACGTCAAAGTTTAGGACGGGGCAGAGGTCAAACAAGTGTCTGCCTCGGAACGTGGTACTGGTACTATTCCAGGCCGGATGTTTGGCGTTGAGGTCACCCGCTATGATAACGGATTCGCTCAGGCCAAAAAGAATTGAAAGATCGTCAGAGAGCAGTTTGAGACCGTCTACTGACGAGGTCGCGGTGGGCGGCATGTAAGCCGAAACTATCATAATCGGTCTATGACCTGACATGCCTCTACATGCAGACACTTCAAGACACGAGAGAGTTGGAGGATCGAGAGGGATGTAATACTCGCACCTGTGCTATGCAATTATACTTATAATACAAAGGAGCTTGAGTTTATACAATGAAAAGATAGTCTTACAATCTTCTGTAGCTCCAACAGTATTTTCAAATGTTAATCAATTAGTTGTGGTTGTGGAGTATTTTTATCATCGATGTAATCCCCCAACTTATACCGTGCTTGCATAGTGTGCCTTTTATACAAGATTTGAATTTCGTCTCATTCAGTTGAAGTATGTGGTGAGGAATTATATTATAACACTAGCAGCGCCCCGCGGTTTCACTCGCATAAGTTTTCATCCCGTGGGAACATCGGGATATAAACTATCCTATCTTTTAATCCTGGTTATAAACTATATCTGTGTGCCAAATTTCATCTAAATCCATTTAGCAGTTTTTGAGTGAAAGAGTAACAAACATCCATCCATCCTCACAATCTTTCGCATTCATAATAATAATATTATTATTTTAAAACTATGATATCTCCTAAAATATTAATTATAACCGTATGATGTCAAGGGCAATTTTGTTCAAAATTAAATACTTGTGATTAATAACGTATTTATATAAGGATTAATATCATGGACCTATCTAAAAACACTTTCGCAAATAATGCATTATTTTAGAGCAATTTTGATTACCATAAAAAAATTATAGTGAGTCAACCTTAAAAGATAGACCTAGGCTGTCGGGGACTTTTTTTAGAACTTTTAAAGGGGAACAATTCTGTCATACATGATTTTTGCGTAACTTTAATCGTTTACGCATCTTACGCACCGGAAGCTCTCAAAAGGATTTTTTTCTCGTTTTTGTAACATTTTTCATTGATGCTCCGCTCCTCTTAGTCGTAGCATGATGATAAAGAGCCTATAGCCTTCCTCAAGAATAAGGTTATCAAAATGCAAGAATTTTTCATTTCAAACCAGTAGTTCCTGAGATTAGCGCGTTCAACCAAACAAAATCTTCAGCTTTATAATATTAATAATAAATAATTATAGTATAGTTATAGATTTTAAACAGTACTCCATGAATGATGAGTCTACTTTAGCCAGTCTGAAACCTGGTTGAGTTAATAGATCCCTATTTCTAGTACTATAATTATGTTTTTCGCCTCTTTTAATAAAAAGATGTAATTTTTTTCCTAGACATGATGTTGATGTTGTGTTTGAGTAACTAAAACTAGACTAGCCTCGCGGTATCTACATCACTAAATTGACGGATTTTTCTGACATCATATGCTGCTGAACATAGCCGTCCTGCAAGAGATGTTAAATGAGGACCCCATTGTAGCCTAGAGTCGAGCGTCATCCCCAGGAAAACAGTACTATCGACGAATTCTAGTTTCTGTTGATTCAATACTAACTCATAATCACTACTTTTTACATTTGGTAAAGAAAATCGTATGCACTAAGTTTTTTCCGTATTATACTAAAATATACGCAGCCTGCAGTAGAGCCTCAAAATTCGTAGCACGTCTATCTACTTTAAAATTAAGGAAGTATCGTTAGCAAATAACACCATTTTGTGGTTGATTTTTAATAAATGGTAAACGTGTCACCGACATGTCAACAGCGTGACCGAAATGCTATCAGCATCCCGACATGCTAAAAGAGTCCCAACATGCAAACAACGTCATCAACGTGCTCACTGAGTTCAGACATGCTATCAGCGTCCCCGTCATACTACCTGCTCACCAACATGCACCCGAGTCACAGCCATTCGAACCGCGTCCCGACATACTAACTGCGTCACCAACACCCTAACCTAGTCACCAAGATGCCAACAGTGTCCCCGATATGCTATCTGCGTCACCTACATGCTAACCGAGCCTGATTGCTAACCGCGTCACCGACATGATAACTTCGTCACCGATATGCTTACCGATTCGCCAACATGTTAGCCGCGTTACCGAAATGCTAATGTGACGTGTTGCACCAGGCTGGCGTCCTGCAGCGGCCCTTGTACATGTATACGTGTATACCTAATATATTATTCCAAAGGTTTAAGTTTTCACGTCTGTCGCCAGTCCTCATGAATGCCTTTTTTATTTCATAATTTTGTCTATTCTTCTCGTCGTCAAAATCGAGGACGAGTAAATAGTCGTATTTACTCGTAAATGACAGAAAAATCGGTGAATAACTCGTGTTGAATTGTCAAAATTCGAGATAAACGTGCCATGATTTAAGGTTTGTCGAGAAAACATCAAGTTTGACAGAACGAGTCGAGTATTTTGTATGGCAGCGTTGTCAGAAAACGAGAAATTTTACAGAAATAGACAAGAATTACTCACGCGAGAGTGAGTAATTGTCGCGTGTGTCATGTTAGCCCTGATGGTCACGCCCGTCACGCCATCTTTACATACCTTTTTTTTTTGTGATAGCTTTGACCGGCATCCCCATTGGCAGACTGCAAAAGTGGCATCCATTGTTCCTCGACCTGGCATAAACCCAAACTGGTTCGGGGTAATCTCACTCTCCTCGCGCAGTCTTTCCTCCGTTAGTTTATCCCATACCTTTACTATGTTTCATGAGCCCTTGATAGTTGTTGCAGTCTTGACAGTACATGAACGAAAAAAAAGAGGCGGTGGGTGACAGGGGACAGATCACATTTTATTCGTCCTTTTCATTTGCTGTGCTGGCAACATACAAATGTACTCTGTGCTGGCAACATAATTTTTGACAGCTGGTTTTGTGAACTATTTCTCAGTTTTGTTACTTTTTGTGCAATAATTTCGTTTAACACATTGTTCTAAAAAGAAATCCTGAGGCGTCAAACAGTGAACAATATGGAAAAACCAATAATTAGTGACCAGCCACCTCCTTATTCGGCTACAGTTTTCCCAGGTAAGCCCCAAATAAGTTTGTTTTTAAGAAACCTTATCTAGTGTGAATGAATCTCAATAAAGATAAGCTGTTCGATTATACTGCGTAATGTAGCAACTTAGCGTTTTTTTTTGTTTTTACCGGTGGAAAGCTTAAGTATATAGCACCAAACGTGTATTATCGACAGTTGTTTTCTTAGTTGTTTGGTAAACACGATTCCGAAGTTGGTATGTACCTAGTAATTTGTGAATACGATAATTGCAGTTCCTACGCCGCAGCCTCAGCCGGCTGGCGCTCCGGGCGCGCCGTACCCGCCTCCTCCGCCAGGGTACACTCCATATGGAGTACCACCTCCAGGTACAGGCTTTGTGCCTAACTATGGAGCTACAAACATTATAATACCACCCCCTATTATCGCCGTGGGGGCATGCCCGGCTTGTCGCGTCGGCATTCTTGAAGATGACTTCACATGTCTAGGTATCCTATGTGCTATCCTATTCTTCCCATTGGGTATCTTATGTTGTCTCGCTCTTAAAAACAGAAGATGCTCAAATTGCGGAGCCCTGTTTGGATAGACAGTGTGACTAGCCTTGTTAAATGTTTTGATTAGGAACTGTTGAATATTGAAAGGTTTATGAATGTAATAATGGTTACTGTTTAATGATAACTATGTTGTTTATGTTAAAATGTGGTGTTATGCACTTTAGGATTGCAAATAAAGGCAAAAGTTATTGGAAAATTTCTTTTGATGGGTAACAAAAACAATGAATATGCTATGTTTTAACATAAGCAGGGTCTTTGTTATATTTTTACACTACTATTATGCAACCTACTGTCGGTCAACCTATATAATTATCAATTAATGCACATCAAGGTCAATTCCAACCAGTACAAAAAAAAAGCATTTACATAAAATACGTTCTATTACTGGTGTTTTGCAAGTTATTAAAGTAATTTAGTGAATTCAATGGATATCTGCTATTTATAAATTGATTATTAATTATTTGTCCATGACCGACAGTAAGTTAGGAACTTCAAGGCTAAATAATTAGGAAGGAAACAAAAAGAAATCAGTGTGCACTTCCGTACAAAACAGCAATTGCCAATATTATTTTATATCATCAATGGCATAGTGTAAAAAAACTCTTAGTGTTGACATTTTATCAATATTTATTATTTTAAACAGATATTCTCTAATATGCAATGTATGAAACTAAACAGCAAAAATATTTGTTAGAATTATTTGTTTGATATAAAAGTATCCATTTTGGAGTATTTTAACTATGTACTTGCATAATCAGCATATAATGTTCCCACTGCTGGGACACAGGCCTCATGTCCGTGAATAATTGACCACAAAGCAGACACCATAATCAAAAAATTGCTATGAATCATATGAAATAGACAGGAAAGTTGTTAAAAATAATTGTAATCTATGTAATAAGTGTAATACATAATTATGTCATTAATTAAGTTCTTCTTACCAATTGTCTAACCACCAAAATTTTAATAAATTTAATTACGAGGTTGCAATTCTGCTTGTATTTTCGAGTACCTAACTCTAGAAAACACGATTACAGTAACCAAAAATGATTATCAGAGATAACAAAACTTAACTAATTGTATTAGTCATTAGTTAATTATTGTGTTTTTGTTATAAAACTGATAGACTAACAGCACTTGTAAAAAATTATGGTCTTGTCAAGTCCAGTCAACCACTCAGTGTTGCCATAAAAATACAATATTTTATTTTAGAAAAGGTAGATTGTGTGTTAACACCTAATCAAATTAAATGATCAACCTGTTTTTGCAAATAATTATAATATAAAATTAACTGACTATCCAATTGATTGAAAATAAAACAATTTCAATTTGTTGTAACAAAATTGATTTTATTATAACGAAATATTAGACAGTAACATTGTTGCTCATGAAACTGTCTAGGTTTGCTTGCCTTGTATAGGAAAGTAAAAAATTAGACTTAAAGATTTGAAACTGAAACTCACAAAATTGATAGCCTCATTGGCGCATTTAGTGATTTCCATAAATAAAACAATGATTTGTATGTAAACAAAGTTAGAAAATAATTGTGTATGTTAAATATATATTTATAAGACAAGATTGTATGTATGTATAATCAAAATTAATCATATTTATTCAATTATTCATTAACATATCATATTTTAAGTTTAAAATAAAATTTATGTAACATAAATCAATTGCCATATTTTATGTTGGCACTCAGGGGTATTTGCTATGACAGTGTTGTTATTTCACAATATTGTATTGTTACAGTGCTTCAAAGGTACTTTTGGCGCCTGAATCACATCGACAGGGGGGCGTTATTGGTAAACATTTGTGAATTTGTCCCAAAAATTGCATTGAAAAAAAAGATGGCAGTATTAGTTCCCATTTTGGCCACGCGCCAAAAGATCCTTGTACCGTTGTAGTTAGGTTTGAGGAAAAGAAACATCACAATCATATACATTAAAATTTGTCACACGTCAGTGCCATCGCTAAACAATCCTGCCTTGGAGGTTTACTTTAATGATTTGATTTTACTTGCTAAATAACTGGCAATAGACTACTTTTTACGGTTTATTAGTAAAAAACATTTTGCTGTATTGGAAAACACACAATAAACAACAAAGTAAGGCAATAATAACGGGTTCGATGACATTAAGGCCATCATTGTTCCAGAGCGAAAAAAAGATGGCGCTAGTCATCCTATATAGCTCCATCTCTTTCTTGCGGCCCCAGTTATTGATAAGTATTTTATACTTTAAACTATACCATTATATTTTAAATTTTACTGTTATCAGTTTATTTCATAGCCAATACTTACTTCCATATATTATAATAATTACATAATCTAGTTGCTCTAGGTTCATAGAAAATTATTTTTCACTTAGCTGTACTAAAGTTAAACAAATATAATTTTTATTTTTTTCTATGTTAATGGTTACACTATACACAGATAGTGCCATCCACAAAGACGCGCCCCACTATTTTTTTTCGAGGGGGTCGAGTGGTGTGGGGAGTTTAATCCGAGCTGATTTGTTCATCGTAGTGTGTTTTCTCATAGGCAATTTGCACTCGTTACCCGTAGTCCCGGTGAGTCGACCCGTTACCGGGTCCATGGGTATATTTTTTACCCGTGGTCCCTTCGAGAAATACAATGCTGCCTAATTAAAATGGTAGACCGTTAGTTCTTCAAGTAACTAACTTGAAACATTCAAAATGATTCATCACAAATAGAGGGAATCTGGTAATGTAATAGTGGAAATCCGTTAATGGTCACTGTTCTAACCTAACCGAACCCAAATGATTCAATAACAGTAGATGGTTTTAATTTTTTAATTACTTGAAGAACTAACGGTCTACCATTTTAATTTGGCTGCATTGTATTTCTCGAAGGGACCACGGGTAAAAAAATACCCATGGACCCGGTAATGGGTCGACCCATCGGGACCACGGGTAACACCCTGCAATTTGTACGTATTGAGTTCGACAGCACTACAAATCTAGCGTAAGGATGCACACCTGCACTGTTGCTGCGCAATTAGGAAAAAAAAGTGGGGCGCGTCTTCGTGGATGGCACTATCATAAACCCTTTTGTTTATAAACGTTTTAAAAGCTCTAGCAGTCCTTTTGATGACATTAAAGCCGATGAGAGAGAGATGACAGATGGCAATATACTACCATGGGACTTGTGAAATGTTTATAGATAAAGGTTTAGTCTATATTTTAGATTATATCTACCTAAACTATAAGCTATGACTGTATAATATGATCTAAAATAGAATGCAAAAGAACTTCGACCATTTTTTTAAGTGTTGAGCAGTTATTTGGTTTGGTAACTTTTTAAAGTGTCTAAGGAGTAACGCCTTTGTCAAACTGCTAATTACTGTGATTTTAATCCGCTTCTAATAAAATGGTATCTCCTCAAAATGTTCAATCTGAAGAAAAAGCAAAATAAATTTTTCAATCTCGAAAGAATTATCGAAATTATATTTGAATTAAAATTGATTATAATTGTTTTTTTTTAATTTATTCAATAGATTGAATTAAAGCAAGAAATTGTGTGTTGTAGTAGGTATGTTATTTTTTTGCATTTTCCCTTGGGGTTTGTTTCTTGTTTGAATAGTAGATAAGATTATTATAAATTAATGATTTTAGTACGAAGGTATGCTAGTGTGAGCAGAGCACCCATTTTGAATAGCCGATGTAGGCAGCCTATCTGATTTGTCTATGGTGTTTAGTAGACATTCGAATAACACTAACTTTCGACTATTACCTCACAAGGTGATGAATAGCACTATCAACAGTCCTAACTTTCGATGTTGATCGTACTGGAAATGTAATGATGGAATGGAATAATGAAAGTTACAGGGTGCAACATTTTTTATTAAAACAAGCCTTGTTTGTTTGTTATTAAGAGTGCTGGAAGGCCTCCGAAAAGGCTTATAAAGCTTGTAATGTTTTAAATCCACATCTTTCTCAGCCACACGAAGTACTGAATAGGTTTAAAACTGATAATATATTACAACCAAAACGCCTTTCATTGACTTGTTGATAAGCAAAACGTTATGTTAAGTAAACGTTTGAAAGATCTAAATAATTATTATTAAAATATAGGTTTTGCAATAAAGTTTGGGATTATACAGTGTGGTTTCCTTCAATTTTTTCTATTGATCTAATAAATCTCCTACCTCTACGTGATTATTAATTCAAACTGCTTATTGACGAACAATAAGAAAGGTTCATAATTTTGAAGCCCAAACTCGAACCGTGTAACTTTTACTTCCCAAAAGGAACACTAGATGGCGCTCAGCGTTAGCCGCGTTGAGTTCGCTAAAGATCGTTTTGAGGGTTCCGTAGTCAACAAGGAACCCATAAATTTGCGCCATGCCCTTCTGTCAGTCTGTATCCGGCTTAGCTGATATACTCTTAATAGGTACTAGAAAGCTGGTAATTTGGTTATACATATTAATCATGGGCGACAAAGTGGTAGGTAAAATAAAATCATGAAAAAATAAAAATTGTATGGTACCTCCCTTGTATGTACGTAAAATGGGGATGATATTTTTTCTCGTCTGTCCTGACAAAATATGTCTCCTCTACGCAGATCAAGTTCTACTTGCATCGTCAGCAGAACAGTTGCAAGACATGGTGACTGATGGATGAAGCATAAAATAGGAAAGGGATGAACACAAAATAATGTGAATAAGACGAAGTTCATGGTAATTGAAAGAGAAGAGGATGTATCGGTGTGTGATGTGAAAATAAATGATAACAGTGTGGAGCACGTAATTGAGTTTGTATATTTGGGGAGTCTGTTTACAAGGGATAGAAATACTGATTGATGAAGATGTGGAAAGGAGAGTAAGTGCGGGAAATAAAGTGTATGGTGCTTATGCATGCAATTGTGACCAACCAGTCGATGCCCACCATTCACAAACCAACCAGTCACAATGGTGAGCTGGTGCCTACGCTTAGGTATGTATGGAGTTGAATGTTGCGTCTGGCAAAAGAAGCATGAAAGTAGAATAAATGCTGTGGAAATGCGTTCCTTGCCTATGTCTGGTGTAACTATGAATGATATGGCTGAAAAATTATGTGAAAAGGCAACGGTGCAGTTTAAAAGATGTAATGCCATTTTTTTAAAGAGTATGCGTACACCGTTTGGTTATGTTGACATGATGAATAAAAGGCGATTAACAAAATGTACCTATTTACAAAGCAGTCTACCTCGAACATAAATCCTAAGTATCGGCCGAATGTTCAGTCGTTTCTTTACTACGGCTAACTATCGCTAACAACGGCGAAAACAAATGACAGTCGAAGAGATAAGCCAAAGTCGGGTAAGGACAAGAGTGAAAAAAGGAAACTGGAAGTTATAAAACGGCCGAATATTCGGCCGATACTTTGGTTTAGCGCTTCGGAGTAGACCCTCAGAGGTGAGTGGAAACGACGGGACCCCGGCCTAGGAGGAAATACCTATAGTGACCTAATAGGTGATGTTCTTCAGAAAGGTCAGGGGGCCTACTCCGAAGCGATAATCCGAAGTATCGGCCGAATGGTTGGCCTTTTCTTGACTTCCAAAGTATCCCTATTTGACTTTGAACCCTTACCCGTCTTCAAGAAACGTTTTTGTTAACTTTGACTTATCTCTCTTCTGACGGGTCGTTTTTTTTTTCTTTAGCCGTAGCCGTAGTCCGGAAACGGCCGATACTTCGGATTATCGTTTCGGAGTAGGCCTCCAGGTGCGTAGTACTCGCAACCGGCGGCAGCTTGCGTGTATGACCAGATGTATGAACGTAAATGAAGCTTATGGAGATGTAAGGAGCGTAGCAGGTGGCATCTATTGTTTCTCCCTACAACCATGGGAAGAAGGCGTAAGTTTATGTAGGTATGTATGTATGAAACGATGACTCTAAAATTCAGTGCTAGACACGCGAACGCGTGACGTGATTGGTAAATCGCGTCATGCGTCAAGTTATAGTGAACGCACTTCATTTAATAATCCGGCCACAGAGAGATTGCGTTTCTGACAACTGACATTTGTACAAGGTTAAGTTTAAATTAATAAAACACATTCGTTTCTATGAAATTGACAGTTGTCAGGATTTCAGGAAACCATTCCAGAGTATAGATAGTAGATATAGGTAATATAGGCATGAGGAACAGGGTGTAAAGTTCACTTATCCTCCATAGCAAAGTGAGGATCCTCCGACGAGACGGGTGTCGTGTCTGGTGGGCAACTGCCCGGCGATTGATGTCAGGACGCTGTATATATTATTATTCTAGTTAGATACGCGGTCAACTCTGCTTGCGCGATGCAGGATTTTGCGTGACGTCGCCTGTTGTTGATGCCGCCACAGGAGTGACCCCGTATTGCATAGTATGGAAGGTTGTCTTTGGCCTTATCGTTATGTGTCCAAACCGTCGATATCAGTCAGGCTAAAGAGAACTAACGAAATATCGTTTGAATTTAGGTTTTGATCATTGCAATGATTACCTAATATAGGCGTTGAGGATATAGGTATGTTCCAATAGCTTGTAAAGTTAAAAGTAGACAAACAATTTTGCTGAGCTAAGGTATATTTTGCAGCAGATTTTACACACTTATCTTTCCTAGATCTAACACAATATTTCACTACCTACACCTAACACTTTTCGCATTTTTCACCCCATTTCTAAAACCTTAGTAAGTATAAATAAATAAAAGAAAATTCGCCCATAAATAATTTGCAGTGGTTGTTAGCCGATGTGTAGCCTGCGGGGCTCCGATAGCTAGCCGTACCAAATCGACCGGATTTATTCCACCAACAAATGGCCGCGAAAATTTCGCGCGCTTTATGTGGTGGCTGTCCAAATGAACTTTAATCGTGTGTGATAATCCGATAATAACATGAAGGAACAGTAATAATGACAGGAAATATTTTATGACCTATTTTATTTGAAGAGAACCTATTCAGAAGTTGTATTCAGAATGGTCGATTATCGCCATCGGAAAAAATATTGCTACGAATATTGTGGTATGAATAGAATTTTGATTTATCTTAATACATCGAGTAGAATGTCGATGTAATAATACTTACAAGACGATGAGAGATGTTACGAATACGTACCACAGCATGTCACGAATATTATGACGATGCGAGTAGTAGATCCTGCTACCTTAAGCCTGACAGTTAACCTAACTACCCTACCAACATTAGGTACCTACTTATTAAAAATATTGAAACGGTGCGCGGCCTTCACAAAATTTTACTCCATGTTTTCTGAAACCCACTTGTAGTTCACAGCCGAGTTTAAATTCTCATTAATATGTAGAGTGGGGTCATAAGCGGCGTTTATCATGTCTTTACTGAGAAACCATTCATCCCGTATTCAGTACGGATGAAGTATTTTTTTAATGAAGGCTCTACTTAAACACTCCGTTAAACATTCAGCATGATGCCGGCTATTCATATTTTGGAGAGCCAACCGCGTGGGTTCAGTACCTAATGACTGTGTCATGTAGGAATGCTATTTATGTAAAGGTAAGGGAGGCCGGGGTTTAATGTGCCGGGGGTAAGTTGTTCCGGCACGAATAACTTCGTTAAGAAAAGAGGTAGTAGTAAATGTGAAATTCATAGTGAACGTTCTACCATCGCGCTGCTTTGGCAGCCATTTTAGTGACGCATATAAAGCTATACATTTCCAGTATAAGCTGATCTCGCAATGTATAGGATTTCCGTACAATGAGAGGTTAGCTTATACTGGAAATGTATAGCTTGATATGTAGCCGTGTGTACCAAAACGATAGTCTGCTAAAGTTTCGAATTGGCATTGGAAAAAAAATTGGTATTCCACTAAAAATAAGAACGTCAAAACTGACGTACCTAAGCATGAGATTATTATTTGTTGACCGGACTGTGACAAATTATTTTAGCTTCCGCTAGTTAAAGATTCTAAATTAAATTTATTCTAAAGCTGCATAGTTATTATAAAAGCGTATGTATAAAAAAAAATATTTCCCGCCTTTTTTTTATTACTTTTTTTTTCCTTTTTGGTTGTTAATTAGTAGAATTGACCTTCTGACCTTGGTACTCGTATATCGATATTTTTACGTGTTGTTTGAAAATCTGCACTTACAACCCCGGCCTTAAAGTGGTTTTTGTTTGGGTGTCTAAAAATATTAAAAGTATTAAAACTCGGTGGCTGGTTGTCAATCGTGCTTCGTGAAGAAGAAGAAACCCATTCACTCCAGACTTGACAATTGATATCTGAAACTAAACAAATTCAAATTATATCCAGCAGTTCGTTGCACTACAAGTTCCTAATTATCCACATTATTAGCAAAACAAAGCCCTTGTCTAGACTGTGGGTAATGTAATGATTCTAAATCACAGTTGAAACGGTTAGAACAGGCGACAATCTTCCAATTTCAAAACGTTAGCCGTTTAGTTTCGTTCGTCCATTCGAAATGCAAACTTCTCAGCATTTTTTAACGAAATGTCTGGTAGTGTCACTATGTAGTTTTGTCAGAAAAGTTATTGAAGTATTTTTGATCTATAACATCTTTCCTCTCGCTTTCTGTGGGAGTGATTTCGTGAAAAGGGACGGAAGTGTGTAACAGGAAGTGACAGCTTGAGCATGGAATAAGTATCTGTATCTGTATCGACAGCAAGTAATTTTAAGAACTTCATTTCCTGGGAATTTATTAACTTTCTTGTGTAGAGCATCCCTGTTTCTTATGCACCGTAATAAACCAGATGTAATCCACGGTTTGAGTATTCTTTTTTTGATGAAACTTTTTTAACTGCGGTATTTTTAGAAATGCCTACAGTCATTAAATACTCCAAAATCATTCCGATTCAAACTGTGTTACGGAATTAGGGTGCTGGATTACTTGATCCAATTACTAGCCTGACTTCGTGTAAGTGGTTTTATGTAGGTACAGCCTTTGATTCAATTAACAATTTTGTATCTATTGGTTAAAATTGGTTTTCCCGCCATTCCAATAAGTTACAGACACTATCTATCGACGGACTATCGGACTTATGAGTTGTAGGCCGTGGATTAAAACCCAGCCAGGTGCTTTACTTTGTGTAAATAATTATTTAGGTGAAGGAAAACATCGTGAGGAAACCGGCATATCCTAGAACCAAAAACTCGAAGACATGTGACATCTACAAACTGGGCCCGCGTGGTAGATTAAAGCCCACTTCCTCTCACAGAGAGGAGGCCTGTCTTCCAGCAGTGGGCACATTATATTGTATTGTGATTAACATTATATTGTGGGCTGATTATGTTACTTATGTATAATATGTAACTATCAATGATGCTAGAAGTTTTTTTTTGTATAAAAATCGGTTTGATTTTAGTGGGAAGCAGCCTATAGCCTGAATTTGTGCCCGGTTAATGGTAATTTCCTTAGCCTACCGCAGTACACAGCTGAGCATCGGCCTTTTTCGAAGTTGCACCATATCACCCGGTTTTCCGCACTGTTTCAATCTGTTCCAGCAGGCCGTCTTTTTTAATCTCACCCAGGAGGCCGTCTGTTTCAATCTGTCCCAGCAGGCCGTCTGTTTCAATCTGTCCCAGCAGGCCGTCTATTTCAATCTGTCCCAGCAGACCGTCTGTTTCAATCTGTCGCAGCAGACCGTCTGTTTCAATCTGTCCCAGCAGCCCGTCTGTTTCAATCTGTCCCAGCAGGCCGTCTGTTTCAATCTGTAATAGCAGGCCATCTTTTTCAATCTGTCCCAGCAGGCCGTCTGTTTCAATCTGTAATAGCAGGCCATCTTATTCAATCTGTCCCAGCAGGCCGTCTGTTTCAATCTGTAATAGCAGGCCATCTTTTTCAATCTGTCCCAGCAGGCCGTCTGTTTCAATCTGTAATAGCAGGCCATCTTTTTCAATATGTCCCAGCAGGCCGTCTGTTTCAATCTGTAATAGTAGGCCATCTTATTCAATCTCTCCCAGCAGGCCGTCTGTTTCAATCTGTCCTATAGCAGATCGTCTTTTTGAATATGTGCCAGCAGGCCGTCTATTTCAATCTATCCCAGCAAGCCTTCTTTTTAAGGTCGTCAGTATATCCAACTCCCCAGCTAGATAAGAAAGAAAGAAGAAAGAAAGAAAAATGCGTTTATTGGCATTACAGCAAAAAATACACCTTAAAACTATAAAAAACAGAAAACAATATTATTATAATGCCAAAAGGGCCTCAGCTCAGCATAATGTCAGATGACAACACAAGGTGTACCACCTGACGCTGATTTTAAGCTGCAACCCACGAGTGCCATACGCTAGAATAATAAACACATAGAGAAGTGAGTGTCCGAGTTTTATTAATTATGAGAATAAATTAAAGGTGATAATATAAAAAAAAGCTCATACAAAATAAAATAAAATGTTGTGACATACATGTATGTGTGACCGACCGACCACCGGCTTTTCACGCTGCGCTTCCTTCGCAGTAGCCACTCGTCGAAAATAATAAGGGCGCAATCAACTTACCAGGGAGAGAAACAGAGCTAGGAAAATATGGGCGAACCTACTCCTTTAAGGGAATACAGGCGTAATCATCATCATTCACCTAATCTTTTCCCAACTATGTTGGGGTTGGCTTCCAGTCTAACCGGACCGGCAGCTGAATACCATTATTTTACATGGAGCGACTGCCTATCTGACCTCCACAACCCAGTCACTGGGTAATACGATACCCCTTGGTAAGGCTGGTTGAAATGCTGAAACTAAAAACCAAAAGGAACAAAATAAATGTTAATCAAACAAAAAAATAAGTGCGCCGAAATAAGTAAATTGACCTATGATCACGTGACATTTCGATAGCTTATGTCAACCCGACAACCCCATACATTTTTTGGCTTTTCTACTAGCGTCATCGCTAATCGAATGTTACTTTGTCTAGGCCCTCAGAGAGCCTATGTGGGGCAGGCGCTACTTACGAAAACAAGAAGCAATAATAAAGTTTCGCTATTTATTTCAAGAGGGCATGCTCACATTTACGCGCCTCTCAAATAACTGTTGTTTCTGGGAAACAATCGCTGAATATTCAATTTTAAAACGAATTCTTAATTCGCTTGAGTGATCGAATGCAACCAGAGTAATTTTTCTACCAGCCTGAATGATGTAAGGTTCCCCTTTGCAGACGACCTTTCCAGTACCTACCTTACTCTACATCTCAGAGTGCCTACAGTGTGCTTGCCTCTTCAGGAACTTCAGTCGCGATATTATGTTACGTTTTTAGAATAGGGCTTATTAATGTTAGATATGAAACCTAGTCGAGATTAAGGAGAAGGTAATTTCTAGTTGGCTAAATCCGTAGTTAGTTACATCCTTACGAGCTTCTGTGAGATTATGAATACCTAGGTAATATTAACCCAACACTGTGGGCTTTGTGCAGACGGTTTGTAATTATAGTTAAGATAACGTACGAGTACCGCTGGTTAAGATCTGTGTGAATGTTAATTAATGTGACGTTGTGTGCAGTGCAGTGGAGTTGTATGTGCCAATCGTGTTATGTGGAGTTATTAATTTGACGAGGTCCTCTATTGCTGACTTCGTTAGGTTGGTTATTTAGAATACAACCTATCATTACGCCTGTATTGGAGGGGCTCAGTCATAATAGCCGCACGGGTCGATCAATCAGGTTAAGCTATGTTGGCCGCGGTTGGTCCGTGGACGGGTGAAAATCTTTACATACTGAGACCCCTTCGTGTCTCGGAAAGCACGTAGAGCCGTTGGTCCCGGTTGTCATTTGTGGATCTTGGGCAGTCGTTACGGGGGGGAGGGGTTACACCAGTCTTACCAAGGGGTATCGTATTACCCAGTGACTGGGTTGTGGAGGTCAGATAGGCAGTCGCTCCATGTAAAATAATGGTATTCAGCTGCCGGTCCGGTTAGACTGGAAGCCAACCCCAACATAGTTGGGAAAAGGCTAGGTAAATGATGATGATTACGCCTGTATTCCCTTAAAGGAGTAGGTTCGCCCATATTTTCCTAGTTCTGTTTCGCTCCCTGGTAAGTTGATTGCGCCCTTATTATTTTCGACGAGTGGCTACTGCGAAGGAAGCGCAGCGTGAAAAGCCGGTGGTCGGTCGGTCACACATACATGTATGTCACAACATTTTATTTTATTTTGTATGAGCTTTTTTTTATATTATCACCTTTAATTTATTCTCATAATTAATAAAACTCGGACACTCACTTCTCTATGTGTTTATTATTCTAGCGTATGGCACTCGTGGGTTGCAGCTGAAAATCAGCGTCAGGTGGTACACCTTGTGTTGTCATCTGACATTATGCTGAGCTGAGGCCCTTTTGGCATTATAATAATATTGTTTTCTGTTTTTTATAGTTTTAAGGTGTATTTTTTGCTGTAATGCCAATAAACGCATTTTTCTTTCTTTCTTCTTTCTTTCTTATCTAGCTGGGGAGTTGGATATACTGACGACCTTAAAAAGAAGGCTTGCTGGGATAGATTGAAATAGACGGCCTGCTGGCACATATTCAAAAAGACGATCTGCTATAGGACAGATTGAAACAGACGGCCTGCTGGGGGAGATTGAATAAGATGGCCTGCTATTACAGATTGAAACAGACGGCCTGCTGAGACATATTGAAAAAGATGGCCTGCTATTACAGATTGAAACAGACGGCCTGCTGGGACAGATTGAAAAAGATGGCCTGCTATTACAGATTGAAACAGACGGCCTGCTGGGACAGATTGAATAAGATGGCCTGCTATTACAGATTGAAACAGACGGCCTGCTGGGACAGATTGAAAAAGATGGCCTGCTATTACAGATTGAAACAGACGGCCTGCTGGGACAGATTGAATAAGATGGCCTGCTATTACAGATTGAAACAGACGGCCTGCTGGGACAGATTGAAACAGACGGGCTGCTGGGACAAATTGAAAAAGATGGCCTGCTAGAACAGATTGAAACAGACGGCCTGCTGGGACAGATTGAAACAGACGGCCTCCTGGGTGAGATTAAAAAAGACGGCCTGCTGGAACAGATTGAAACAGTGCGGAAAACCGGGTGATATGGTGCAACTTCGAAAAAGGCCGATGCTCAGCTATGTACTACGGTAGGCTAAGGAAATTACCATTAACCGGGCACAAATTCAGGCTATAGGCTGCTACCCACTAAAATCAAACCGATTTTTATACAAAAAAAAAACTTCTAGCATCATTGATAGTTACATATTATACATAAGTAACATAATCAGCCCACAATATAATGTTAATCACAATACAATATAATGTGCCCACTGCTGGAAGACAGGCCTCCTCTCTGTGAGAGGAAGTGGGCTTTAATCTACCACGCGGGCCCAGTTTGTAGATGTCACATGTCTTCGAGTTTTTGGTTCTAGGATATGCCGGTTTCCTCACGATGTTTTCCTTCACCTAAATAATTATTTACACAAAGTAAAGCACCTGGCTGGGTTTTAATCCACGGCCTACAACTCATAAGTCCGATAGGCCGTCGATACATAGTGTCTGTAACTTATTGGAATGGCGGGAAAACCAATTTTAACCAATAGATACAAAATTGTTAATTGAATCAAAGGCTGTACCTACATAAAACCACTTACACGAAGTCAGGCTAGTAATTGGATTAAGTAATCCAGCACCCTAATTCCGTAACACAGTTTGAATCGGAATCGGAATGATTTTGGAGTATTTAATGACTGCAGGCATTTCTAAAAATACCGCAGTTAAAAAAGTTTCATCAAAAAAAGAATACTCAAACCGTGGATTACATCTGGTTTATTACGGTGCATAAGAAACAGGGATGCTCTACACAAGAAAGTTAATAAATTCCCAGGAAATTAAGTTCTTAAAATTACTTGCTTTCGATACAGAACAGTAAGAAGAATTATTGTAGTAGTATTTTGAAGAAAACAAAGAGAATGTTTGATACAGAGGAACTAAAAAAAGCTAGTAAAAACCCAAAAACGCTATGGGACTAACACTACTAAAACTAAGAATACATCCTGCTCAATTACTGATTTTGTCATCATCACCTAATGAGTCTTGCAACACTATAAACTCGTATTTCGTTAACATTGGCGAGAGGCTTGCAAATGATATAATTCACACTAGTGTTACGGAGCCATTGACAGTCACTCAACCCACTTGCTATGCCATATTTTTAATCTGTTTCGGGACTGCCGTCTTTCCCTATTCCTTTAAAAAGGCAATCATTCACCCAGTCTTCAAAGGAGGCGACGGGACCCTGCCTAATAATTAAATAATAATAATAAATAAATTGTTTATTACCACAAATTTCGAGTACATTGCACTGTATACAGATTAAAGATCTTAATTTAGCATTAGGTAGATAAGTACAATTGGTCCGACCCTTTTTTTTTTTTTTTTTTTTTTTTTTTTTTTTTTTTTTTTTTTTTTTTTGGGTGGGAAATCATCAAATAACTTCTCCCGCTCTGGGCGGAGCGGGAGGGCGTGTCAGACTTTTACTGACTAAAACCCACCCGTGTTCCTTCCGTTGCCTGTGTGCCAGGGCCACGATATCCCTTTCGGACAAACTCGCAACCCCGGCAGGCATTGGTCCTAACGGACCCCTTCAGTTTGTGCTGACATCTCTTTGAGGCGCGCGTGGAACACAACGCGCCGTCGACCCGGGCCTGGTCCTTATCGGACGGCGAGCTACCCATCGCTCACCGTCCGCAGGCCCGCGCCTACGGTGGCCGGAAATCGGCTTGCGACTCCCGACGCCCGGGGCGTCTCCTGCGGCGACTAGGGGCATGAGGGCGCGAACCTTGTCTCACCCTCACGCGTTCCGCCTCCTCCTTCGCTAGCATAACTGCTTCGCAGAAGGAGGTGACGGCCTCCCATGCACTCTCGCTCCGAACCATGGCCTGAACCAGGCCCGGACGCGAGAGATCGCCGCCGCCGATCCGACCCTGTCCCCTAAACTAGGCTAGGCCTGTATCTTAGGGGGCAGTACCCAGCTATAGAGTATGCTTTTATGATTCTATTTTGGCAGACGTGCCAGTGGACTGTGTGAAGTGGGTGCATATTTGATCTTGTGGTAAACTTTAAAAATGTGAGAGCGAGAAAGTGAAGAGTGAATTTTATTGTATAAGAGTAAATGTTTGATGATTGTGTGAGGAAGTGGATGGGATGTTTTATGATAATGTTGTGTGTAGTGAAAGAAGTGAGTGTATGTTTGTAGTGTGTTAGAGATGTGAGTGATTAGCGCGTGTGCGAAAAATAGGTGAATTACACACAAAGAGAAACACCTCTTTGTTTAGGTGATGTAGGTTAAAAGAGATTCCGTTCCATGGTAGTCCTGTTTTAGCAGCCAATCAATTACTGCACGTTTTAGTTTAAACCTGGGGAGACCGAGAATATTTAGCTTTTTTTGGGCTTTGTTCTAAATGTGGGTACTTATTACGTAAAATTGGTGCCTTGCGAACTTCGTTTTATGTTGAATGCTGGGGATTATATGTTTACGTTTTTTAGGGTCCGAGGGTGCCAAACTGCCATGTATCCTAAGAATTGATTGAAGCACAAATAGCTGTCGTACAGTTAAAACCTTACAGTCTGCATAAAGTTGCGCTGTTGGATATCTGCGTGGTTTCTTTGTCATAACTTTAAGGACTGCTCTTTGTGCTCTCTCAGCCCTCAGGAGACCTGTCTTATTGGCTCCACCCCATACATTAATACAGTACCCCAGCACCGATTGGCACAGCGCAAAATACACCATTTTAAGAACATCATGGTCAGCTGACCCCCTGAGTGATTTAAATATAGGGATAAGACGCAATGTTCGGGTGGTAAGTGTGTCGAGGTGTTTGTCCCATCTTAGTCCGTTGTCTATATGGATTCCGAGGTATTTTACGCTGTCATCTCTTCTTAATTTTGGACAGGAGCAATGTGTTGAAAGACTTGTACATGAGTGCGCCGTTATGGAGAAGGTACTTGGTGGTTTCATATTGCAACGGATGGCGAAAGGAACATATGAACTTTTGGCCAGATTTAACGTCAGTAGGTTAGAGTTAAACCAGTGCATGATTGTACTTAGGGCAGACTCAGCGTTGCTTTTAACGGCTTCCCAAGATGGACCGTGGGCGATAATTGCGGTGTCATCAGCATAGGTGTATATTTTGCAGTTTGGGAGCGTCATATTGCAGAGATCGTTTATATAAATTTGAAACAATGTCGGCCCTAGTATGCTACCTTGTGGTACGCCGTAAGTTACTAGCTCCTCGTTACTAAAATTAGGACCAATTTGGACTTGTTGAGTACGGTTTTTGAGGTAATCTATGAAAATTTCAAGAGCTTTACCACGAACACCCAAGGATTCCAACTTGGAGATAAGTTTGGGCACAGAAACCGTGTCAAACGCTTTAGAAAGATCTAAAAAAATTCCCAGGCACTTCGTCTTTCCATCGAGTTTTTTAGCAACCAATTGCGTAAGATCTAGTACCGCGTCTTCAGCTGATACTCCTGAACGAAAACCATATTGGTTGTCAGCTATGAGATGAAATTTGTCTAGGAAGTTTCTAAGTCGTTTATTGAGAATCTTCTCAAAAATTTTAGAAATTGAAGTGAGTACCGATATGGGTCTGTAATTGTTAACACAGTTTCTGTCCCCTCCCTTGAAAATTGGGTGCAGAATAGCTTTTTTAAGAGCATTCGGGAAAACTCCTGACTGAATGCAGAGGTTAAAGATGTAGGCTATATGTGGAGCCAGGATATGACGATGCGTTTTAAGCAATGCTGACGTGATACCGTCCGAGCCTACAGCACAGTCATTGCGTAGCTGAAGTATAGTTGCTTCCACGTCCCTTTCGTCTATTTCAGTGATGACAAGCGAATTACAGGGCTGGCTATTTGTTAAGGTTTCGGGAGAATGACTACTGATGGATGTGGTTTGATTTTGAAGTATCCTGGAGGCTAAGTTTTTAGCTACATTGGTAAAAAAAGTGCACACATTATTAATGGAAGAAGTTGGAGTGTCACATAATTTCAACAATATGTCTGAACTAGTTCGTATTGGGCGGGTGTTGGTGATTTCTTTAATTGTTTTCCATAGGGATTTAGGGTTGTTTTTACTTTTTTGTAGCTCATTGTGTTCATGTGTTTGTTTTAGTTTTCTAAGCAGTTCGTTACAAAAATTTCTATAGCGCGAGTATGTGATTTTTAAGATTAAGTTATCTGGAGTGTTTTTTGATTTTAAATGCATGTTGTCTCGATTCTTAATGCATTTTAGAAGACCTGGGGTGATCCATGGCTTTAAGGTTCGTTGTTTCCTCGGAAGAGTGACTTGTATTGTATGTTTAGTTGTAATAATAATTCGCATAATTTCTAGAAGTATGTTCATAGCTTCGTTACCATCACGAGTCTTGTAGATATCTGCATAATTTGTATTCTCCAATTCGGCTTTCATAGCGTCGTAGTTTGTGCGAGATACAGTGGTTTTCTTGTTTCGTGTAGGGTTTGTGTATTTAAGTAATAGCACTATCGGTTTGTGGTCAGTAATGTGTGATTCCAGAATTAAGGTGGTAGTGTCTAATTTTGTCTTTATGAAAAAGTGGTCAATACAGTTTTCTAATCTGGTTGGTAGTAGATGGGTAGGTGATAGTCCATGAGAGGCGTTTAGGATAAGATAGGCCAAGCTACGGTCGTCGCTATTGTCTTCCTTAATATCAATATTCTGATCACCAACAAGGACGACATTCTGATAATTTGATAGATCATTGTAGGCATCATTTAAGCTATTCAGAAAACTTTCAAATTGATCTCTGGTGTTGTACGAGGGAGACCTGTAAACTGCCACAATGGCAAGTTCCGGTTCTATTTTGCATATAAGACAGTTTGCATTTACAATGTTGGGTTCGTAAACAGTGGCGGAAGATTGGGTTTTTAGGTAGATTACGACGCCCTCGTTTTGATTAGAGTTATTTGAGGAATAGTGTGACCGGTATCCGTCAATTATCGGTATGTTACTCACTCTTCTCAGCCAGCACTCAGTCAGGACAATAACATCGAAGTCAAATTTAGTGGAATAGACAAGTGTTTGAAGACTATCGAAGTTTTTACTTATACTGCGTATATTGATATGGAGTATTTTAATATTGTTAAGTTTTGAGAATTTTACGCAGTCCTCTGGGTCAATTAAAAATGAATTTCCTAGGTGAAGCCTGTCTAGCTCTTCATTAATGTTATTTATAGTAGCCATTGGAATTGAGATTAATATTATTACTAGGTTTATAGTTGCTAGTTTCGTTAAAGCTTCCTTTCAGAACCACTAAAATATCAGGGACGGCGCTATGTGGTGTATGTGATGATAAAGGGATGTCGTGTTTGATGCATGTTATTTGTGAAGTAGTGCTAGTGGAGAATTGAGAGTTATTGAGTTTGTATATGTGTGATATTTGCTGTTGTTTGTGTATATATTCACTAAATTTTAAACTTGAAAACAAATTGGAAAAAATTAAAGAAATAATAATAAGGAGCTTAATAACTAGTCACATACTGGTGGTGGGTAGAGCCTGAAGACATTTTTCTGAACGAATTAAAATATGTTTAACACCCTGTTCTTTTCGCAGGAGGATATTCCCGTTGGCAATCCAGCAATATTTATAGTCGTACTTTTTGGCAAACTCCCGAGATAGATAAAACAGTTTTTTGGTGTTGGCAGGTAATTGTTCGGTGATATAAATAGGCTGGCATTTTCCCGGTATACCAATAAATGATGTGTTTAACTTATCCTCTTTTTGTTTATCTTTGTTGTAATTTTGGGCAGCTGATAATAATGACTGTTTGGATTGAACTGAGGTAAATTCGGCAATAATTGGGCGTGGTGTTGCGGAATTGGTTGATTTCCCTGGTAGCCGGTAGATGTCGCGAAACTCGGGTGCAGATAGGTCAACTCCAATTCGTTTGCCTATGTTACAAACGGTTGTAATGAGACTTGCGTTGTTCTCATCATTTCCTGCTGGAATGTTTCTAATTTCGATACCCGAAGAGCGTGACATTAATTGCATGTCGTGAATTTTCCTCTCTAAATTTTCTATATACACCTGTTGTTCCTTCCGTTCCCTTCTTAGGTCCTCAACTTCCCTTTTTATGTCCTCGAAATTGTTGTTCATGAATGTTAACGATTTCATTATCTCTTCGTTCGACTGTCGAATCTCTATGTTGGATGCTTGAATTTTGCTGTTTTGAGCTTTAATTTCAGCAGTATCGGAGACAAGTTTAGATATTAAGCTCGTTTGTTCCGATATAGTCTTGCTTAAATTTGAGGCACTAGTGTCACGTTCCTTCTGCCAAGCATCAAGTTTGTCTTCTAGCTCTAGCGAGCTCAAGGCTGCACCGCTCTGATGTGTTATTTCTTGTCGAGCGCGTTTATTTCTGTTTGTGTTGACATGAGCGCTATCCTCGATTGCCGACTGAATATCAGGTTCGGATTGAGTCTGTGTAAGGGTAATTTTGTTTTTTACGTTTTTTAGCTTATCCGGTGGGGAACGTTGTACTCCAGCCATTTTTATTATATCGACTAGTTATTATTCAGTAAGGTGTACCTAATAATACTTTACTCTGTCAAGGCATTCAACAACAGACTCAAGTACCCTCGGCGCAGCTTATTCAAATATTACGTTTGTAATCAGAACGATCCAAATCGATCCGCAAATAATCAAAGTTCAGCTCACGGTATCAAGTAGGAAATAGTTCCTTGATATGGCCGGGGTGGCGCCACCAGGCGTGTGTATTACCGTCCCATTGCAGTTCTAACTGCCTTATCCAAGGTACTAGAACGTCTTATCAATAAAAGACTTGTATACTACCTAGAACATTATAAACTAATATCACCGCAACAATTTGGATTTCGTAAAAACTAAGTCAACCTGTGACGCAGTTCAGGAATTAACTAAGAATATCGTACAAAACCTGAACACTAATAAAAAGGTCCTTTTAATATTCTTAGACCTTGCGAAGGCATTCGACACCGTCCCCGTCCGTTCTCTCTTACTCAAACTTGAAAGGATGGGTGTCAGGGGATTGCAACTTGATCTCTTTCAAAGCCACCTCACAAACCGCTCCCAGATAGTAAAGATAAATCGTCACAGCAGCGATGAGCTCCCCATCTACTACAGCGTTCTACAAGGAAGCATATTGGGTCCCACTTTATTTCTAGTTTTTATAAACGACTTATGTCATATAAATATCCCAAATGCCAAGATGACATCCTTTGCAGATGACACTGCTATAACTTTCATCGCTAACACATGGTCTGAAATCGAGGAAAAGGCGCAGCATGGCTTTGATGTAGCACTAAACTGGCTTTATTTCCATATGATTACACTTAATACTTCCAAAACCAAGTTCATTACCTACTCGATCAGTTCTGCTACCCAACCAAACCCACCAATATCACTTAAAGCTCACACATCCAATTTGCAAACTCAAATTTCATGCCACTGTGCACATATATCCTGATGAAATCAAATACCTAGGTATAGTGATAGATAAGAATCTTAAATTTAAATCTCATATTAATGTCCTTACTGGCAGAGTTCGCAAACTTATAATATATATATATTTAAAACCCTAAGAAATATTGCTAATCCTATAATTATATGTCTATTTTGTCTATTATTACCTACTGTATTCCCTGTTGGGGTGGTGCTGCAAAAACCAAACCAAACGACCACACCGCGCCATACTAAAAGTGACTACCTTCCGTCCACTAATTTATCCAACTAATCAGTTATACAAAAACTGCAACGTTCTCAACGTGCGGAAACACTTTATTTTACAATTAATTCTGTTGCAACACCGCATAAACCCATACATTGAAATTACCAAACCCCGAAAAGATAAAATATGTACTCCTCCAAAAACCCGCTTGTCGTGTACTAAAAGATTCTTTTATTATTTAGGTCCGTCTCTTTACAATACAATAAACTAAAAATGTCCAATATATATATAGATTGTCTTATCATAATTGTAAAAATACTGACCGCACATACCTTCAAAATAAAACCTACGACCAAACAGAAAAATATTTAATTTAAATAAGTTATGACAAGTTTGTATATTGTACCACTCACCCAAAACATAGACCCACACTAATCCAACCCATTTCCGTACACATAGCACACACACACACTCACACACGCACCCCCACACACATACACCAATGCGCTCGCGCACTAGTATCTGTATTAAAAAAATAACTTGTAAGTTTAAATTGTAGTAATACAATTAGAGGGGATCGGCACTGTTACTCCTTAATACAGGCTAGCCTAGCAAGGAGAATAGCACGTCACCCACTTGATTGCCAGATATTTTATACTACCTACTTAAAAAAAAAAAAAATGCTAATTCATTACTTCATAAGTTAGAAATAAAATGTCTGCTCAACAACGTAAATAACGCAATGAATGTTGTTGAACTGTCAAATTGAAACCGATTCCTACTGATAGTGTGTTACGCAATTAGCCCACAGGTTCATAAGTTCTTACGTAAATAGTGTTCCAATACTATCACTGGCTATTTGGCTAATAAACACAGATTGGTTTTACACCTGCAGTTGGAGACGCAATAAAACGTCAGTTCTGTTTGATAGTCGTGGTTGCGTAAGTAGTAAGGCTTGACGCAGATGGGCGCTTTTAGTCGCTTTTGTTTTGCAATTTTTTACAATAGGCCGTCAGTCAAGATTTCTTCACAGCATTTTCCTTACGACAGTTTTTTATGTTAAGTATTGAATGGCAAACAAGCAGAGGGCCCACTCGATATTTGTCGCCGCTTGTGGACTAGCGGCATTGCTGCTACCGACTGAAATCAAACTGATTTTTAAACAACAGAAAAACTTCTAGCATTATTGATACACCGTGGCATTTTAATCGTGTTACAACGGCAGTTCACTTCATGTATCCAATGACTACTAATCAATTAAGTAATCATTCATCATTCATGATACATGATACGTGGGCTGCCGTTGTAAGATGGTTAAAATGCTACGGTGTATAGTTACATAATCAGCCTAGAATCAGTTCTATTTTTCTGTAAATTTTGACGTTCAAAAGTGCCTATTTGAAATAAATGATTTGCCTTTGACTTTGATTTCGAAGAACATGTCAATGTTGCGTGGCAATACTAGCCAGAGGTATAGTATACGTACACTTCCAAACCAGAGACAAAACTGAATGCTCAAGTGTCCGCAACTGCACCCACGGACTTCTTGGCGGGAAAGTGAAGCGTCATGTTAACAGTTTTGTTTTATTTTCTAAAACTGTGTTTAGCCGAATATTAATGTGTAATAGTGGTGGATTATTAACCATTAAGTGTTCGTGAACCTGCATTAGTGTAGGCAAATGAAACAAAACAGTGCAACATCACATCAAGTTCTCTAAAGAAGTCCGCGCGAGGTTTCAGTAAAGTGCCACGTCTTTACTGAAACTCAAGGGGAGCGGGGCGGGATATCATCTATCATCTTAATCATGCATTGAATGGAGTTCATTTCATAATTTGGACTTGTTACCTAATTTTACATGACACTGGCTAAATGCACAAACCATGAGAAGCCAAAAAAAAAAAAAACTGCACCCACAGTCCCGCACACCTTTCAAACCTGTACCTACCAGAGCAATACTATCAACGTTGCTCGGCAACAGAAATAAGGTTAGTTTCCCCATGGCCTCCTTTCAAACCTGTAGCAGAACAATACTATCAACGTTGCTTGGCAACAGAAATAAGGTTAGTTTCCCCATGGCCTCCTCTGTCTGTTTTCAGACCTTTGAGATTGAAAACTGCATAAATGTAAGAGTTTGAAATGCATTAGGATAAGTGGCACAGTCCCGCACACCTTTCAAACCTGTACCTACCAGAGCAATACTATCAACGTTGCTCGGCAACAGAAATAAGGTTAGTTTCCCCATGGCCTCCTTTCAAACCTGTAGCAGAACAATACTATCAACGTTGCTTGGCAACAGAAATAAGGTTAGTTTCCCCATGGCCTCCTCTGTCTGTTTTCAGACCTTTGAGATTGAAAACTGCATAAATGTAAGAGTTTGAAATGCATTATGATAAGTGGAAGAAAGCTTTTCTATAGTTGCGTTATATTATAATTAGATTTGGAAAATCGATATCGTCTATATATATTTATATAAAGGCGCAAGTAGATAGCCTTTACCAGAAGTTGTCATCATGCATATTAGTGGTTCAGCAGCTTCAATTTCATCAGGATTGTGCGAATACGACAGCAGCCTCTGACTGACATCATCTCTGTCATCAGAAGTCAGCCACCACGATACCATCGATGCGACGCTCTGCTAGAGTGACAGTAATAAGCCAGTGTTACTAGTATCCGACCTCTCGACCTCTTCGGTGGTTCCTAGTTACTTTGTAACAAAGCTAAACGGCGCCACTTGCGCCGTCACGGCCATACTGACGTACGAACGTTCTCGGACGTTCATTCGCTAAAGTTATTCTGGAATAGATAAAGTCTCAATCACTCAGTTATCCGCTCATCCTGACGATCGATCTGGATTTAGTGTGGTACCCATGACCCAGTAGTCATCGTCATCACCGTCAGACCCCGTTACTTCAGTTACTCAGACCATCACAGCTCGTGGACCGGACAGCATGTTTCTCTCAACACGACCACCTCGACCGGACAAATGCGTCGCTTCGCCTAGCACCATAGAACTTTCACTTAGACCATTAATTGCTCTAAAGGTTTCATTATGATGTAGACCAGGGATCCCCAAACTATTTTGGACAAGTGACCCCTTTTCCAAAATGAACTGTTACCTCAGCACCATGGCCAAATTACCTACTTTTAAAGATCAACCCCCTTATTCATAATGGCCCGCTAACTTAAAACAGCTGCTACAGAGTGTTATTTTTCATTCTGACTTAGGTCAATAGAAGAAGACAGAGTGAGAATTAGCAATGCTTTAAGTTAGCAGACTATTATGAATAAGTGGGCCTATCTTTAGTTTTTTCCTATAGATACAAAATACGAAAACTTTGCACTTGGTTAAGTGAGTAAAGTTGACTTCATTTTCTCATCAAAATTTAACAAAATAAAAAGACATACAATTCAGTAAATATCAAGTTAAAATCAATGATCAATGATTATTACAAATTAAGTATTTAAAGAATCTTAAGTAGATAGGAAATTATATTTAAAAAAGTAGTAATTCGCAAAGAGAAAATAAAACATTCAGTGTGATGGATGAACCTGATGACTATCTACCAATCTAGCTACATCCGGTTCAATATTGGTGAGTTGCAGCCTTAAATCTCCACGTTCGTTGATTTTCAAACGGTTTCTTTGTTTCGTCAAAATGTTTGTTACCACACTGAAGCTTTTTTCAACTAGATATGATGATGGAAAAGCGATAAGGTATTTTTCAGCAATGTTCCACAATGTAGGATACTGTGTTTCAATGTTGCGTTGCAACCAGAACTTCTGATAGCCGTGGTTGAACTTCTGCTTAAAGCTCTTTGTCAGTAAAAAAATGTTCCATGGCCTGAAAAATCGATTCTATAAATATATAGGAAAAAACAGTTCTTGGCACATATTTTCATCTTTGATATATCGAACATATCCTAACAACAGAGCTTCATTGCCGAGTAATATAGACTCGTCCAACTGGAGAGAGAATCTGTTGTCTGTAAGAACTTGCATAAAATGTTTTCCACATCGCGTCCCATCTCGTCTATGCGTCTCTGAACGGTGTTATTGCTCAAAGGTATTCTCTTTAAAATATCATGTGCGGGTTTGTGCAATACATTGTTAAGGACCTCCGCAATGGCTGGTAAGATAAGCTGCTCTCCAATTGTGTGGGGTTTCCCCGACTTCGCTATTAGTAAAGATATATTATAGGACGCTCGTAAACCATCATCGTCTTTAATAGATGATGACGCAAACATCGATCTTATGGATGGCCTTTTGTCTAGTTTATCTTTAAGTGCGTGCAAAAATGACAAGGGCTTACTTTTTTTGTCAGCATGTACTCTTGATAAGTGGTCATCCATTTTTGAAGGCTTCATGGCATCGTTACTGAATACTTTTTCACATATGAGACACATCGGCAAGTGTTGATTTGATGGAGCTGCAATAAAACAAGACAATACAGTTTGGACTATTTGAAATAGTCCAAACTGTATTGCCTGCATTTTTTTTTTCGTGTCCGCCATCATAAAACTCTTAGTAATCCTGCAAATACAAAAATAAGAAACTACCTAAATAAAAAACAATAATAAACTGTTAAATTTACTGGTAATTTTTTACAATTGAAACAACTGAGGCAACTGAAAACTGTTGCAAACAATCTACAGATAGCTCAACTGATCACTATCACACAGTGGGACAATGCAGACAGCGTCCCCAAGACGCTGGCTGCATTGCCCCACTGTATGGCAATGCTGATGCGCTGTGCCGGATAAAAACTGTTTGGCTTACCCTGTTAATTTTTCATACACTGCAGATATTGTATGGTTACGCTATTAACTCGCGTAAGAAGCTCAGCATTTTGTAAATTCTTTTTCAGTCACTTAACTTCACTTAATTTAGCTATGTAATAACTTTGTAATCTCTTGAAATAAATGAGTACTTATATGAGTTATTATCGTTCAAGCTCCAATGAATTTCAAAACGCAAATGAACTTTCAACCTAAGTGCAAGCTCGTTAAATAGTAAAATATCAGGAACATGTTTGGACTTGCAACTTGATCATGAATTCGTTCGTGTTAAATCGCGTAAGCGTCAAATAGAGAGCAAGTCAAAACGAGCCTGAAAGATGTACGCTCGAACTCATTATCTTGCACAAACTTGTCCACACTGACTTGCCGAGTTTTTCATCTTGTACGAACTTGAGACTTTACATTACTACAACAATGCTATTTCCTACAAAAATATTAATTATTCTTAGTACACGTAACACAACATAAACAATAGAGTACCTACCTACCTATCTTGAAAGTTTTAAATAAGAACTTGTGTTAATTTAATAGGGGTCGATTTTTGTAATAATTTAAATTGTAATTTTTGAGTTAAGGCTCGTGCTGACATGACTGATGATATGACTGGCGTGATATCGCGGGAGCGACAGGCAGTGCGACACTTTCCATGAAGTTTTCATAGAAATTGTGCTACTAAGTAGTTTTATGTCACATCGCGCTGTCGCATCGCGCCTGTCTGTGGGAGCCATTTACTTCGATGATACGTATTTAATCCACTTTGTGTATCTTGATGGTGTTATTTAATACTTCCTGTCACTGTTGTATACCTACATTGTAAGGAGTGGTATATGAATTGGTAGGAATCATAACTAAAAACTGAAAAATAAATAAAAACGACCACTTCCAAAAAAAAAAACACTACAAAGTGAAAAATAATTTTCATTTTGGAAGTCGGTAGCAAAATTCTAAAATACAGATTCAAAGACATCGACTACCGAAATTAAAATTAATTTTCACTTGGTAGTGTTTGTTTTT
This sequence comes from Tiliacea citrago, assembly GCA_963921375.1. Taxonomy (NCBI): domain Eukaryota; kingdom Metazoa; phylum Arthropoda; class Insecta; order Lepidoptera; family Noctuidae; genus Tiliacea; species Tiliacea citrago. Next base: position 18,835,902 of record OY992797.1, on the reverse strand, counting down.
AAAGACGGTGGTTTTTTTTTTATAATTTGGTATTTCTACGGTAAAGAAATTCTACCAATTACCTATTGTCGTTACGATCACGGTCGGTGGTGTGCGCAGACCGCAGTCTATGGAGTTATCTTGTCTTTAGTTTATGACACCGCCGAGTCTACCTTTATGGGTTATAAGCAACGCGATTTTAGTGCGAACTTAACTTTATTGACAGTCAATGTCGATAACTTCACGTTATCGCAAATGTGTGCTGAGAAACGATAGTTTTTAGTTGATTTCGATGAATTTGAGATGGAATTTATTAGCTATGTAAACTTCAGAAACCTATATTGACGTGCAAAAGAGTTTGTACAAACCTACTTACAGAAATAAATCATTTATCATTTATAATATCATCATCTGCCTAGCCTTTTTCCAACTATGTTAAGATCGACTTCCAGTCTAACCGGATGCAGCTGAATAACAGTATTTTACATGGAGCGACTGCCTATCTGTCCTAGATACTGGGTAACACGATATCCCTTGGTAAGACCGGTTCTCAGACTTTTAGGCTTCTGGCGACCCGTAACAACTGTCAAAGATCTACAAATGATAGACGGGACCAACGGCTTAACGTGCTTTCCGAGGCACGGAGAAATCTTGGTATGAAAAGATGGTCACCCATCCACGGACCAACCGCGGCAAGTGTAGCCTAACCTGATCGATCGACCCGTGCGGCAGTTATTACTTAGCCACAAGCTCCTCGTAATATCTACTTATGTGCCCAAATTAATCACCTATGTCTATATGCTCAAGATCAACATATATATCAATTCAAATAAATAAAATTTTAAGTGTGTGTTTGTAATATCAATACTTATAACAGCTTTTTACTAAATGCTTATTTAATAAATAAAAAAAACAATTTTAAAAATTTTTGTATGTTTGCTTGCTTGTCTGTCTGTATGTTTCTCTGTCTGTTTGTCCCGGCTAATCTCCGAAACGATTGGACCGATTTTGACTGGACTTTCACTGGCAGATAGTACACAACAAGTAACCTTCAAATAGTTAATTAGAAAAATCAACGAATTAAATACTAGATTCATCAGCAAGTTAGGTTTATCTACCAGCTTTTCAGCGTTACGAGATAATTATTTGGTCCAGCATCTAAAAGCTTCTTCCTATAAGCATTTTCCTATAAATGGATGCCTCACCATAGGAATGTCTTCTGTATCGTGAGAACGCTTACTAACCCACATTCGTGAGTTGGTGGTCTTGTGGTGTACATAATAAAGAGTATTTTATCATCTATCTATCTAATAGGAAACATTGTGTACGTATCCAAATAAGATACAGAAGCTGCCTGCAATCTCCAACGTCACTAATTCACCGAAAATCAACAACAAATCCGACAAAATTTAATTAGTTACGTAAAGTCAAAGTCAAATTATTTATTTCAAATAGGCACATACTCGTAGAAGGCACTTTTGAACGTCAAAATTTACAAAAAAATTGAATCTAGTCGCCCCTTCCAAAAGGTAGTTTTGTATGGAGAAGAATGGGCAAGAAACTCCACCGTTATTCTTTACAAATGTTTTACAATAGGTAAGTTAATTAGGTATAATAATAATGTCAAGAGGATGCGTACCTACCTAATCTTAAATCTTCACCAACATTTGTCCCGAAAAATAACATTGGCACGAACACACGTAAAAAAAAAAAAAACACGTTTCATCATCATCGTCATTTCAGCCGAAAGATGTCCACTGCTGGACATAGGCCTCCCCCAAGAGGGGGGGGGGGGGGGGGATTGCCATAATCGCCACGCTTAGCAGGCGGTTGGAGATCGCAGTATCGTGTTAAAATGCATAGGGAACGCTGCTGCCCATCCTCTAGTAAGTCCCTTAGTCGCCTTTTACGACACCCACGGGAAGAAATTGGACACGTTTCATATCTCGGAATATATTTTACATTTGTTGTTGTGTTGCAGCGTTCAAATATCTTTATGTTGGCAAATGAAATATGGCGCCAACGTGCTGGAGCGCCGAATATTCGAAGGCTTCGCAAAATTGGTTGGGTAGATTGGTGCATGTACAATGGGGAATATTATGTGTGTTGAAAAAGGACTGTAGTTTGTATTTTTAAGCGACTGCCCAAAAAAGGAGGGTTATGCTTTCTGGGTTCATGGAGATAAGTATGTGTGAGCTTCTTAAAAAAGAAACTCTTCAAGAGTTTCTTTGTTAAGAAGCTCACACACTGTATCGTGAAATAATGAAACATGAACCCTGAAAACATAACACTCCTTTTGTTGGGCAGATTTTTAATTTTCAGCTTACCTATTTAGTGTTGTTGGGCAGTCGTGTTTTATATTTTTTTATTATTAAGTATCTAGTGCTAGTGGTGTTTATGTACTAGTGGCGAAGGGTGATTTTATAGGAGAGATAAGCCGGAGCAATAAAATATTTTCTATACAAAATAAACTCCTCCTGACGACGTCGATTTTGTATAGAAACTGAACTCACAGCAAGCCGGACGCACCTGCGAGTTATTTTAGACCAAAATGTTTTGTTGTTGGGATATAAAGACAAAAGTGTAATGTAGGCGGTTTGTAATGTTTTAATTGTATGGTATATTAAATACCTACTGTGTGATTATACATATTATTTGGTTCACTAAAAAAAGAAACGTAGAACTAGAGCTTAGCATTTATTTTATTTGTAAAGAAAATCCATTCGGCGATCTTTATCGATTTTCATCAACACGTTCATTAAACTCTCTAATAGATTTTCGATACGCAGAATCGAGCGCCTTACGAATATCTTGACGGCCGATAGATGCCAATTGCACTTCACATAAGATATGAAATCGAGATTGCGAATGTTTTTTCACTTTTATTGAAAGATGCGCTAAATCGTCAACACGGCCGTTTCCGTCCATGCAGATTCACCACCACTGCCGGCGCAAACAAAATAATTTGTTACTTTCTTCACATCCACACAACCAAGGTGTTTTGAAATATTGTTCAGATTTAAAACCACGCGTAAAAGATTTATTTTTCGTAACACATTTTTGAGAAAGTGCAATTTCGGGACGTGGTGGTCCCTTAGCTTTCAGTTCGATACGCATTTCGAGAGTCTTTTCACAATTTTAATAAAAGATAACACTGTATTGTTCCATTTTTAATACTTATGTCGCGCACAAACTATTTTTAATAATTATTTAGAATAAACACTGCGAATCTACTGACAGCCGAGTTGAGCCGACCGTTTGTTTATATACGATCGGCAACAGCGCATAGGCATAGATCGCATTCCCGCGCGCGGCCGCCTTGCGCCGTTTGGCAACGTCGCGCGTGAGCGGCGCTCCAAATTAGGCTAATTTCTCATACAAAATCTTTTGTTTCACGCGTCGGACTGTGTCGATATTTCTCTTTCGCACTCATTGAATACAGTGCTAGAAATCGTACTGAACTTTGTTTCATAGGAGCGCAATCGCTGGCGCTCCACACGTTACAACTTGACGCCAAATGTACGAGTAGGAAATGGTTTTCTAGTAAACTGCTATTGTATGCGTATGGGCATAGTAGAAAGAATGTATGTATAGGATTATAATAAAGAAATATAGATTATGCTATTTTCGTGGGAGTGCACTGCACCAGCGCTCTTTATGACGAGCCGCCTCTGTTAAACACTACTGATTGTGCCATTTTTCAATGACGATAGAGTGGTTGTGTTCCGAATTTCCGAAGGGAAGCCGGTAGGAATCGTGTTATACGGTGGTTTCGCCACTGTTATGTACGTATGTGTGTGTGTGTATTAAGTAGTGTGAACTGTGAATGAAAAAATACGTCTATAAGTAGCTGCACTACCTACTCTTCCGCGTTTAGTTTTACAAACAACTCCTTTAAAGCGTCTCTCTACGTTAAGTCTGATATGCTGAATGCCAAACGTCGTAGCTTGTAGTTGGTTTGTCTCTCTGTAACATGCCAAATATGCATCTGTGTCTTTAACAAACTCAAAAACTCGATCATCTTTCACAAAATGATACCTTAGTATCCAGTTCAGCTAGTCTCTACGGGATCAACTAAGTGCAGGTTAGAAATCTGGATCAGATTTCCGGTCTCGATCAAGTATCTGACATGTCAAAGCACCTAAGGATTCTAAGTACTAAGGACCCATCAGTGATATGACATGTAATTACTGGAAACGTATTCAATTAAAGCACATGTAATTTTCATGCGTCTGCTGTAATTGTTTCCAGAACTCGCGTCAGTCTATGTGTGGAATAGAGGAGCAGAGTGTAAGATTACGCTGGTTCATCATCATAATTTCAGCCGAAAGATGTCCACTGCTGGACATAGGCCTCCCCCAAGCACCGCCACTTTGACCGTTTCTGTGCTTCCCGCATCCAGCGGATTCCTGCAGCCTTCACAAGGTCAACGGTCCACCTAGTAGGAGGGCTTCCAATGCTACGTCTTCCGCGGTGCGCGGTGGCCACTCCATAACTTTTCGGCCCCATCGCCCATCTGTTCTGCGCGCAATGTGCCCTGACCACTGCCGCTTAAGTTTGCCAATTATTCGGGCTATGTCTGTTACTTTCATTTCTGATTCGATCACTTAGTTAGAGAAACTACAAGCATTGCCCTCTCCATTGCCCTTTGAGTGACTTTTGCCTTCTACTAAGGCCCATTGTGAGCCACCACGTTTCAGTGCCATGGGTCATCACTGGCAACACGCATTGGTGAAAGACTTTCGTCGTTTTAGGCTGGTTGTAGATTGAAAATAGATTGTTCTGTCCAAACGTAGCTTCTGCTAGTTCACTCAAGAAACAAATTCAACAGAGAAAAATCCAAGTAGGTACGCTCATCTTTCTGCTGCTGCAGCGCTGCTTCTTAATTGATTAAAACGGTATTTTGAGTGGACCGTTGTCACGGAGACTGGCACGAGTAAACACGGTAATGCACAATTTATCCTTGATTTATCAACTTTCACTCATGGAGTCAAAAATTAGATAGCTTTTGTGCGAACGACGGCGACTATTTAGTTCTGTGCGTGCGCAAAGTTCCTCGTAGATGGCGCTCTCGTCGCGTTGTCGCAAAGACATGTCTCACAGATTCAGCCAATCGCGTGGGACTTCAAGCATACAGAGATATTCACTATTACATTCGTCCAATCATGGGCTTATTTAATGCATAGATTCATAGTGTTCTGTATTTCAGAACACTATGCATCCCAACACTAACATAGCCGGGACTACCCTATATACAAATGTACTCTGTGGCCGGGACATTGAAGTCAGACGCACAGGCGACGCATATACCTACCAGCCAATAGGTAGGTACGTTTGTTGGCACAGTTGTGGCCCCGAGTCAGTCGGCTGCATTGTGGCGAATATACAATACGACCACAACTTAGTTATGCTCCGTAGGGAAAGGGAACGGAAACCTTAGCGCATAATGAAATGTTTTAGTAGAATTGCTTGAAATTGAATTAAAAAGATAACATATTATATGTAGCCTTTTTTTGCGATGAAAAAACTGAGAAAAGCAAGAAAATGACTTAATTTTTTTTTTCAGTTCGGGAAGACGGTCCCAATAAATTGAGATAATTATTTATTGGAAGTTGTTAAACAACTTAAAGCGCCTATATTAAAGCTTCGATGTTCGTTAATGAGGCTCTTTCAAAGTACACATTCTATTTTTATACCCAACAAATAAAACTTTGTCGAAAATAAATAGAACTTTGTATCGAAACTAATTCCGTCAATTTATACCGTTCAAGGGAGATTAGCGTTCAAAATATCACTTTAGCTTCTAAAATATTTATTGTAAAAAGTAGTCAAAGTTAACCGCGAACGAAACTTTGATCAAACCACAGTGGAACTCTCCTTAACTTTTATGGCACTTTTTCTTAAATAAAGATTAGGCAACTTTGTAATACGGACATTCAACTTAGCGCATTATTCTTATTATGTTTTGTATTTTCCATGAAAGCCGTGGCTTATTCAATTTAATAGCCCACTTTGTTACTTTTGCGAAGTTTAAAGTGAAGATTTTCGGGGTGTTTAAAAATTGTATTCTTCCGCAATTTTCATTATTCTTGGAAACTTTTTCAATGTTCATACTTGGGAAAACGGAGACAATGCTTATATTCTCATTTAAATAAGATTCACATTGCAATGAGTTGAACGGTTTCGTATAGGTAAGTCCATAAACGTTTTCAGCAGAGCATGGCTCTCCGATGTAGGCATATAATTACGTAATCTAGCGTCATAAATTAGTTGTCATAATCACCAAATTTGGTAGTTATATTGGTAATAGCATTTGTTTTTATTTACAAAAGAGACCACTGTTGAAGAATACTTTTGATACATTCCTGAAAATAACAAACATTTCTGACTTCCGTGCTCTTAAGTGTGATGTCCAGTCTACATAATACCGTTTTGTATGGAGATAGATACATAATATTGAAGAACAGTACTTCCAAACAACTCCCCCACAACAAAAGTGAATAAGTATATTTTCTAAAACCATTCACATTCAAAACAGCATCCGAACAGAATGGCCGTCAGTTTGCAAAGGCATTCATTTAGTGAATAGTGTCGCGCTGAGATGCTTACGATAGCGGCGGAGGAAGCTGCCCGTCTGGAATGTACGGGGACGCAGATGTATAGACACGATGGAAATTGTAAGGGAGGTAGCCATTGAAGAGCTTGCAGTGGATTCGTGACGTGTAGGAGTAAGGAAGTGGTTCGTCAGCACTAGTCAGCAGTGTATTGGAATGTACGGGGACAAAGATGTATAGACACGATGGAAATTGTAAGGGAGGTAGCCATTGAAGAGCTTGCAGTGGATTCGTGACGTGTTGGAGTAAGGAAGTGGTTCGTCAGCACTAGTCAGCAGTGTGTGCATTTGTGATCATTAAGATTTGTCAGTTCGTTTCTTTCAATGCTTCAGCGTTCATTGCGACACTTATGTTAGACACTATGTTTAATTCTACGTAGATTTTGTTTTATAAACAAAATCTACGTAGAATTAAACATAGTGCTTTTCGAACTCGGTGTGCCTACTTTTTTCATGACTGTTTTATTTGTGCTAAAAACAAGAGGCCGCTTCCAGTTTCTAATTTTTAAAGCTAGTTTTGCCCTGTGGCATTAGGTGTTCGCTAGCTAAGCTCAGCTCTTTACCGTCGTGCTCTGTCAGATAAAGAGCTACCTTTTGCGATGTAAGTATTACAACTGGTTATAACTAGGATAACACACAGAATAGGCTATAGATTTTTAGGCACTGTTGTATCTTTAAAATCTTTATACAGATTTGGACGAGTAGGTTGATTGGTATTCTCTGGTTTATACGAAAACTCTGTTCTGTTTTGCAAAATGAGGTACCTATTTCATAAATGGTTTGACAACCAACAATTAGAGAATGAGGGGCTTGTGGCTAAGTAATAACAGCCGCACGGGTTAGTCGATCAGTTTAAGCTACGCTTGCCGCGGTTGGTGCGTGGATGGGTAACCATCTTTACATACCAAGACCACTTCGTGCCTCGGAAAGCACGTTAAGCCTTTGGTCCCAGTTGTCGTTCGTGGATCTTTAACAGTCGTTACGGGTCGTCATAAGCCCGATACTCTGACAACCTGTCTTACCAAGGGATATCGTATTACCCAGTAACTGAGCTGTGGAGGTCAGATAGGCAGTCGCTCTACGTAAATTACTGGTATTCAGCTATATCCGGTTAGACTGGAAGTCGACCCCAACATAATTGGGTAAAGGCTAAGCGGATGATGACTTAGAGAATGGAACTTTTTGAATTGTTAGTTGAATTGCCTACCCCTGTGTAAAGAAGCACCTTAGATGCTCATGCCCTATGAGATTGATACCCGTTTTCACTAACACTAGGCGTGCTACTAAAGCGTGCTGTTGGATTTTAAATTTTCGGCGCTGAGCCGTGCATTGAAAATCGAACACCGCACTTTTATTTAGTCATTAATTTACATGACGCCTAGTGTTAGTGAAAATGCGCATGATTGTTGGTAACTTATTTCCTAAGATCTTCCAATTTAGTTCATTTTGATTGGACAACTGTAACAAGATGGATCTTTATGTCTCGTGCCAAAATTAGACCGTAATTTTACATTATGCAAATGTAACGGAAAATGAGAATGTGGACGTTTTGGTACGTTTATCGCGAACAAATAGAAGTTAATGACCCATCCGGAGTAACTGCCACGCTACGTCAAGATGACGTCACGGAAATGTAGTACTAGGAAAACATACTTTTACGATGTTTGTAAATTTGTGAGCACCATGTATCTATCTCATAATTAAAATATCTGTCATTGCTTCATTTTTAATTGTCTTTACCTATTGTGGTATAGTAATTTTATTCTAGGTCCATAATATAATTAATGTACTTAAACGAAATATGGTAAAACATTTTTAAAAGAGTAACGGAGGAGTTTCTTGCCCATTCATGCACACGATACTACCTTTTGGAAGAGGGCAACTAGAATCAATTCTATGTTTTTGTAAATTTTCACATATAAAAGTGCCTCTTATAAGCTTACGAGTATTATTGTTTTAAGTCATTTATGCGGCCTACCCTAATGTCTTTTCTTTGGTATTGATCGTCGCATCGTTGAGCTCCTTAAGTTCTGAGTAGAGCTGCACGATTACTGACAAATGCGTGCACTGACTGGTCAGGTCCACTCAATCTGTGTGGTTCTTTCCTCAAAAGACCATTTCAGACACCAATCTACATGGCCTCCACATGATCTGACCAAGATTATGTCTGGAATTTAAAAGAGACTGTGACCTCTGAGTTTGTTTCGGCCTTTCTTCTCAGAGTAATCGGATACGAAACGCCGACCTCATCTAGTTTTAAAAATATGACTGACGTGTAAAAGTGTTTGTACAAACTTACTTACAGAAATAAATCATCATTTATCATCATTTAACATTTATTTGAAACAAATAATTTGACTTTGACTTTGTCGCCCTACTGAAGTTGTAGAGGAAAACATCACTTCCTTACCGTTAAGTAGCTAATTTAAAAATAAACTGTGGTGAGCAGGAACGCCGTTGAACATCACTTAGTTTTTAACGAGTTGTATGTTGTTGCTGTGTGTGTTGTGTTGTATATTTAACAGCTCCCTTGATTATCTATTATTAGGTTGAAGGAAATAACTCTCTCTCGGCCTAGCCTTAGCTACCCCTTTTTATTAAAAGTCTGCTCTCCTCGTCATTTTTCGCCAGATGTGTCTGTTCAGGCTAAGCGGAAAAAACGAATGAAGTTACATGAACTTTAAAAAAGGTAAAGTTTTTGTTCGATTCGAATGATTTGGTGTCTTGTCTTGGTGTTTTGAGTAGGATGTCTTAAATAAAATAAACGCTACAACTTTGAATTGAAGATGACATTTAAATAAACTGTCACTCGGTGTTCGAAGTTCAAATGGAGTTTTGTGCCTTATAATAGGTAATGGAAGCTATGATAACGTCGACTGTTTTCGGAGAAACGTCAAAGTTTCGAGATGTCAAAGGATTCGCTACAGTTACTCAAACTATGTTTACAAGTACAACATTCTGATTGTTAATTTGAAAATATCAAGTCTCTCGTCTGCGTGGATTTCCGGTTTTATCCTCTTGTTTCAAGCTCTATTTTTAAAGTTTCTTATTAATGGTTAGACTTATACGGTCGAAGTTACTTTAACCTTTTTTAGGGTTCTGTACCAAAAAAGGAAAAAACGGAACCCTTATGAATTACTCGAATGTCTGTCTGTCTGTCTGTCCGTCTGTCACAGCCAATTTGCTTCGAATCTACTGGACCGATTAAGTTGAAATTTGGTACAAATATGAACTATTGTGACCCAAACACGAACGTTGTAAACTGTGCTGTGTGACATATGAAATGAAAGGGCTTGTTGTAAGAATTTCAGTTTTTTTTTAATAATTTTAAAGTTATTTTAGAAACTATATGAAAATTGACCATTACTGGGACACTACTGAGCCTAAAATATTGACAAAAATACAGATAATAATTCTTTACTTATAGATTACAGCAAAACCTATATAAAGACTATTAGATATGCCTACGAACCTGCAAGCCTCCCTGAGGCCTGCGACGGATGCGGAGAGAGTAATTTCGACTTAAACCACGCACTAAACTGCAAGAAAGGAGGATTAATTAAAAAAGGTCATGATCAACACAAAGATGACTGTAAAAATTGGGCCGAACTAGCCTGGGGAACTGGCACAACAGAACCCATAATGCAAGACGCAAATATCAATCAACCAGCACTTATAGGTGATATCTTACTAAACAGTGTGTGGGAACCTGCAAGGAAAGCGTTCTTCGACGTTCGCATTGTAAATGCTGACGCTTCCTCTTACAGCAACCTCACCTGGCAAAAAACAGCACAGCGACATAGCCGAGAGAAACACTTAAAATACGACCGAGCAGCTGAAGACCTAAGAGCCTCATTCACCCCGTTAGTCATTTCATCGATGGAGCCATAGGAACTGATAACAGTTAAAAAAAAAAAACCGCATCAAAGCTTAATGAGAAATGGGGAAACGCATTTTCTCAAATAGTGTACTGGCTGAAAGTCAAAATACAAATCTCAGTTATAAGAGCAGTTTCAATGAGAGTAAGAGGCACGCGAAAACATGTCGGGGCCTTTCAATGTGAAGATGGAGCAGGAATACTTTAGTGACAGCCTGATCTCGTGAAACAGAAATACCTACTTGTGTTTTTTTTATATTTTTATGTGTGTGCAATATTTATGTAACTCTGTGTTATTATATTATGCTATCCTTATCGTTTACATGTTTTACAAATAAATATTAGTGATATGTTGACATATAAAGTCTATGATCTTAAAATAACATGGTAAATCTCTGAATATTGTGCGTAAAAACTTACATTTGCAGTTGTTCTTAGGATAAATTAATCCCCACTACGGATCTCTGCGTTGTGCGTAGTCCGACACGCACTTGTATAGGTTTTGATTTATTTGCGAGTATCGGAATATGTCGCAATAATGTCGCTTATATCGCCGTATTTTTTATTTCGTTGACTTGGAAGCTTGATAATTTTAGAGCTTCAAGGGACCATAGACTTACGTACGAGTATTTGATATTAATTTCAACTTGATACCTCTACGCGTTCCTGAGAAAAATGGTATTCACAGACTGACAGACAGACAGACCGTTTGAGGTACGGAACCCTAAAAAAGAGCTGCAAAACCGAGCGGTGAAAGCCATCCCAAAGCTTTATTTCAATACATTTACATTCAATACAGTTGATATTGCAGCGACCTGTAAGGCCCGGCGCCCATTATCGGCATCGGCAAGGAAAAGGATCCTTCGGTATCCTACATGCAAGCGCACACTATCGGCAATATGCTTTGGCATGCTGCAACGTTCTTAGGGATGACGAAGCGTCCTTAAGGATGACGCCCCGCAGGGCAAACTATCCCCCGAGTGTTGCCTCGGCGCCGGCGGCGTACCGAAGGTTGCCGAAGGATGCCGAAGCATCCCGAAGCATTCTCAAGGCTGCCGATACACCAGCCTCAAGCATACCGAAGCGGTATTTTTGTTATTACGACCACATATCACGGAAATTTCTACTTTATTGCCATTATGTTATAGTATATTGCTATTTGCCACCTAAAATCCTCAGTCGTACCGATGCCGATAATGGGCGCCGGGCCTAAGGCTGTAAGTAATTTAATTTGTGAAATAAAATTAACGATCTACGTATGTATTTCATGAGGAATGCTTTTATATTAATATTGTGGAAGCATAATTTAACTATTGAGTGCGGTATTCAACGGTTGTATTAATGAAATGCTGGAGTAAATCTCTTTCATACCTTGCGAAATGTATTTACCGATATTTTGCCAATATTTGCAGAATTTATTAATTCAAGCTTTACTTGTGGTGCTCGAATAAAAAACGCAAAATTTAAGGGGGATGCGCTGAGGTAGCCCGCGTAATTCAAATTTTCTTGAGTTTTTTGCAATTTGCAGGTCTGTGTTAGGTTGTATGTTGATTCAAATTTGATTCGCGACCGTAACAACTATGACTTTACAGAGTTATAAATAACTTTTACTATGGGACCAAAACAGAAATCGCGAAAAAATAAATCAGCTGTTCCCTACATTTATGTTCTCATAAGGCCTTATTTACGAAGACGCGGGGCGTCGCGCGTTGCGTTGGGCGGTCCGGCCCGCACTAAATTAAAACATATGGCGTTGTATGAAAGCGTTTACGGAGAAGCGATTTGACACGCGTGCGTTTCTGTGATTCTCCGTTCAGGGTAAAACGTACCAACACCCGCGGCGTCGCACGCCCCAGTACGAGAATACGGTGATACCCGCTACGCTACACGCTAGAAGTTCCGCCGCGGCCGCAGCGGCGGACACCGCTACTCTTCACGCCCCGCGTCTCCATAAACAACATCGTACATTGCCATATGTTTGTGTTTGCGCGTGTGATGACGCGAGCCGCTGCACGCACCGCCTCTCTGTAAAGAGAAATAACGTCCGACGCGCCGCGTCTCCGTAAACGAGCACTTACTCGTCAAAATGTAGGGAACAGTTGATATTTTTTTGCTACCTTAATGCATCCCCCTTAATGTTAACTTCATTAACAATGTGTTTTCACAGGGTCAAAGTAAATTAGCTAGCGAAACTCCACAGACGTGATGGGTATCAATAATAATATACACGATAACACAAGAAATAAATAAATTTGCCGATGTTTTTTTTTGTGTCATCAAGTAAAGTAACTTAAAGTATCAGTTTAAAATCATTTTTTTGTGAAAACTTCACAGACGTGATGGGTATCGATATATCAACACGATACAACTAATTTTATCAACTCACACGGTGTAACAGAATAATATTGGTATAACTCTTTCTTCTTTCTATCATTCTTTTTTTAAACGTTGCCCCACACTAGGAATTTCCCCTGTATCGTGGGTGTGTTTAAAAACATTTAAAAACTCACATACACAAACACCCAGACCCGGAAAAACTACTTATAGGTCATACAAATATTTGTTCCGTGCGGGAATCGAACCCGCGACACGCAGCGCAACAGTCAATCGCTGAACCACTGCGCCAACCGTGCCGTTAATTATAATAGAATAATATTGGCCTTGGTGATGAATTCTATTAGCAAACTTATATTTATTAATAAAGCTCCTGAAGATTATAATATTATAATGTATTTACTTATTTCAATAAAAGCTATAGCACCAGGACTATAGATAGGTACTTAATATATTGTTTATTTTTTGGTAAAATTATATGATAAAATATTTTTTTGGTGTTTTTTCTAGGTAAGTGTAGCGGAGTGTCCCTGGTCACTAAAGGGAAGACAAGAATTCCGTGCACTTCAATAGAACCACCAACCAACCTGTCCGTGCATCCAATAGGTTGACGTTTTGCTTTCTGTGATGCACCTCAAGATGCAGGATTTCGTCTGGCTTATTGGGATGGTGGGCAGGATGGGCTGCATGCTTTCAAACCGTACAAGTCATGATAATCACATGGTAAAAAAAACAACACATATACGTTCTACAGCACAAAATTGAGGCAGCCCCGGTAAGTTATAAGGATACGAGGAGGAGGAAACGAACGTAGGAACGTAGGATACGGAGGTTTTTGAAACGAAAATCACCGACGCGTCAAAATAAACTCATCTCAAATGATTTGGCTGTTGATAATTCAGTCAACCAATCACAGCAGTTGACATGCGTTGATGATTTCTTATCTGATTTTTGTGTTAATTTTTCAGAAACTCGGCGTAGGTAAGTCCGATGCACTTGATCAGTCAGAGCGCAGAGCTACCGACACTGCTGGTTGTCATGGTGGGTATCACAAAAAGAAAAGAAGTTAGGAATAGTCTGTGGCCAATTTTCATCTTTATTATGATGATGCAGAATTTATTCTACTTATTCCAAATCAAAATTGCTTCCAAATCTAATTTCAAACTCCCTCAGTTTGTTTCGCTTCGTTAAACATTTGTCTCTACAAGTTGTTAACAGTACCCCGCCCTTGGGGAGATAATACATTTTATTTCGTTACTAACTTTTTGATTAACTAGCTGACAACTAACTTAAGTCTGGTGAAACGAATTATTAGTTCCCAAGTTTGAGAAGATTTTCAGAGGAACAAAGTTAGATCTTTTTACAAAATAACGGCATGAAAGGAACAATTTTTATATATTTTATCGGTCTGATAGAACTCTTTTGTTATTGTTTAAACATTATTGACTAACGAATGCCTCGTTGGTCTAATGGTTGTAGGCGCTACTGCTGATCATGAGGTCCTGGGTTCCATTCCTAGGTCGAGCTAAGTGATATTGGGAATTTCTCAGTAGCAGCCCGGAGTTTGGATTTGTGCAATTTTTTTGCGTTAGCTTTGCTTTGATTGCAATAGGCCCGCCTTATTACATGGGACTTTAAAAATAACTGACGAAACGCGGGTGTTCCTACTATAGGTATGCCTAACCCTTCAGGGATTACAGGTGTGATATTATGTGATGTAAACTTATTAAGGCTATTGTTGCCCGAGAAACAGGTAATGGTTCTGTAAAGTTTTCAGAACATTGTGAAAGCAGCAATTTCTTTCATATTATTCTGAAAAATACGTTAGTAATTTGACTTAATGTTTTTTCTGTAAGTAGAATTAATTATTCTAATTCAGTTTCGAAAATAGAACTGATCGATATATTTTATGCCAATAAATCCAAATCATATCTATTTATGTAAACTATTACCTTTTTGTAATTTATCCAAAACTTATTCTGAAATAACAAGCGATTTTTTGCTACGGGCCTTTCAATATTTATTTTCGGTCACGTTAATACGAATGTAGATACTTACGAGTTATCTTTATAGGGGCCGACCTTGAAACGAGACTGTGGAAATTTTAATTGCACTTGTTTGTTACGAACTCACAATAAAAAAAATATAATTAAAAATACACATACATGCTACACATGCGATTGTGACCAACCAGTCGATGCCCAAAAAGCTCGACTGGGTAGAAGTGAATGTTGAGTGTGGCAAAAGAAGAATAAAAGTAGAATAAATGCTGTGGAAATGCGTCCCTTGCGAAGCATGTGTGGTGTGACTATAAATGATAGGCTGAAAAATGATGTGATAAGGCAACGGTGTGGTTTAAAACATGTAGTGACAAAAATTGAAAAGCGTAGATATGTTTAGATGGTTTGGTCATGTTGAGAGGATGTGTCACCCTGTGTAAAATTTCAACATTTATATCTGTAACTTTTATGGTGTACATAATAAAGAGTATTCTATTCTATGCTATGTATCAAAGGCGACTAACATAAGGTATTTACAAGGCAGAACTGAGAATAAACACTGGGAAGGGACGCCCTAGAAGGATATATAGTGACCTAATTGGTGATGTTCTTCAGAAAGGTACTCCAACCGGCGTGCGTGTATGTCCAGATGTATGAACGTAAATGAAGCAAAAGGAGTATGTATGGAGCGTAGCAGGTGGCGTTCGAATAGTTTCTGCCTACCCCCATGGGAAGAAGACGTGAGTTTATACATGTGTATGTATAATTAAAAATTAAAATTATTCGATTAACAATAAAAACTGGTTTTGGATCCTTATATTTAATTAGTAAAGTCTGCGTTGTGCTTGTAACCATGATATAATTTGTAAAAACAAACCACCAAAGCTTAAATACCTATTTATAACTATAACTAAAACTCCTACGTACGTCAAAAACACGGCAAACTTTAAAACATTCAAGGTGCACCTAGGTTCTTAATTAATCAGCAGTGAGGCAATTAGCAAGTTGGGATACGAGACAGGGACTCGGTAGTTTACATTACAAGGTGCCAACATGGTTTAGGCGGGCCCTGTATTACACAAATTCAAACGTGGACGCCCAACTATGTTGGCCGAGATTAGATTTAGTTTGAAGCTGTTTAAATTACGGTTCCTTATTTAATTAAGAAAACTCGTTAGGTGCCCAGACAGTCAATTTTGTCGGTATTATTAAGTAAATAATAGTTAGGTTGGACTACAGACCGACATTTAATAAACTGGCTTTTTTGGTTGCCAGTAAAAAAATGTAATTTAAAAAATAATTGGTTTCTTTTATTTTATTTATTAAAGGCATATTAAAACATTTTTCGTGCAAATCTCCAGAGGTTTACTATATTTTATTAGAAATGTTAATAAACCTCTTTGGTTGGAAATATTCTAAGCAAGAGCGGTGCACACTTTGCGTGATGCACCAACAAAAGGTTTGATTTCAATGAATGTTAATGAGTTTAGTAAATAGAAACTATGTAATGAATGGAAGGATGGAAGTTATTAAGTATAGAATTTCTTAAGCTTTCATAGAAAATTTGTAAGTAATATTCCGACGAGAGCTCAATCAGTGAGGATCTTCAAATTCACTCATTTGAAACAGGTGTCTGGTGTCTGCAAACTGCGTTAATTGGTAATATTCATTTGAAAAGAACTAAATCTTAATGTATCCTAGAATTTAATGATAATTGAGTATTCTACTTATTCTATCGATGGCTTTCAGACCAAGGGGCATAAATACTTTAAGATAAGCATAATCAGCAAGGGCGTACTCAGTGCAGTTCACTGCCCTTTTCAACATCTAATTCTCGTTGTGTCCTTATCAAATATTTATTATCTAATTGTGAGAAAGCTTGAAATAATTGAAACATTAAGTCTGTGTAACTATAAAACTACAGTTTTCGTGGTGATAAACCATTCCTGTCGTCTCAGCAACTGTTAATAGTTTCATCACTTTTGCGCTCTCGAAAATATAGCTTATTTCGCCGTTCATTTACTTAACGAAGATATTATATAATCATAAAATAAAATTTAAATTTTATCACACGGATAGCTGAAGCCCAGCGTGTGATTTATTTCTTGATATGGTTTGTTAAATACTAGCAAAAAAACATTGCCCACCGTGTGTTTAAAAAAAATAGGTTTTATCAACATTATTTTTTGAGACTATTTGTAACATTTTGATAGTTCTTTTTGCTACCTTTTTGAGTTAAACATGTCTGCTTACATAAAATATTTTTAATAACTAAATTTATGTTACTATATTGAAGAAAAATGTTCCTAAACTCAACACGATATCGTCAATTTTGTGTGAAGAGGCAACGGAAATTATTTTTTACAATATTATAAAGCAACATTTTCGAATAAAAAATTGCAAATTTTTGTCAGATTTTGTGATAGCTTCCTTAATTATTGCTACGTCGTCTGTTTGACGTTTTTATTAGCCGTCCCAGGCGAGGACGCTTGGATCAAAATATTACCTACAAGTTATATTAAACCTAAAGGGCCAATACATACTTTTTTACGTTTTAGAGGTTATTGGTTGTGTCGGGGGTTTATTAAAGTAATTTAACTTTTATTTCCTGTTTTTTAAACTTTATATATTACTAGCTGCGCCCCGCGGTTTCACCCACGTTAGTTTCGATCCCGTGGGATTATTGGAATAAAAAGTAGCCTATATGTTAATCTAGGGTGTCAGCTACCTCCATACAATTTTTTTTCAAAATTGTTCCAGCCGTTTGAGCGTGAAGAAGAAATAAACACACACACAGACACTCTCAAACTTTCGCCGTTATAATATTAGTGTGATAGTAGACAACCGAACATGCATCCGAATTTTATGACCCTCTTTTTCGTCGGGGGTAAAAGACGTTCCTTCTATGCGTGTGTTTAGTTGAAGACTGCACTCGTCTTCGTATATTTCCTGTGACATTTACAATATTATATTGTTTACAAAGCACAACAACAGAACCACTTCTCATTTCCGTACACGATGTAACACAAGAATGATCATTAACGTGTCGTGGCGCGGACACACATCGGGTATTCATGGCGCTCCTTATTGCTGAGAGATGCTATTCATCATAGCAAATGAAAGTGTCAAAGTCAAAGTCAAAGTCAATTTATTTATTTCAAATAGGCACATAGATGGCACTTTTGAACGTCAAAATTTACAAATAAAATAGAATTGATTCTAGTCGCCCCTTCCAAAAGGTAGCTTCGTATGGAGAAGAATGGGCAAGAAACTCCACCGTTACTCTTTTAAAATGTTTTACAACATTTGGTATTGGTACATCAATTATATAATTATATGTGAAGACGATGCACCTAGAATAAAATTACTATACCACAATAGGTAAAAAGAATTAATAATGAAGCAATGAGATAAATTAATTATGTGATAGATACATGGTGCTCACATATTTACAAACATTGTACAAAAAAAAAAAAAGTTTTCCTAAAATAATCAGTGTGTGAGTTAAGGTAATCACAGAGTGTAAAATAAATGTCATAAAAATAATAAAATATACAATTAAAATAGCAATCAGTTAGATTTTGTCTAGACTCTAGATTGTCCTATGGAGCTGGACCAGCATGTTTCCAAGCGTTCTTATCCTGGATATAATCCTCTAATTTGTAATAAGCTTGTTTACAAAGTGTACTTTTTATATGAGTTTTAAATTTTCTTTCATTTAATTGTAAAGTGGAACATGAGACTGTTGAAGGAACGTCTATTGAGATTGAAACTGTCATGAAATAAAGCTTTGAAATATGGATGGCGTCGTTTTTATACATGCATTGTTTTTATGTTCGTCGCAATAGTTATTTGTGCAACAAGAGAGCAAAATCGTTTTTTGCTGCGAGTGCTGATTCTAAAGATGAATCCTGAGTGTGGCGAGGGATTCAAAGACACGAGATGCAAAAAACTTTGCTCTCGTGTAACACACATAACTTTTCACTTCAGCAGCGAGAACACTTTAGAAGATAAAATAATAACAGGAATAGATTGAAATAACTATTTATTGTGAATCAAAATAATTAACATTGTACCAATACATTTTAAAAGTTAAAAGTAAAATTACTGCAATTCTGCAAATTAAAAGTAACAGATTTATTTGGCAACGTTATAGTTGCATTGAGTTGAGTTTGATTATCTGGGGTTAAGGTTTCTGTTTCAGTGGCGGATTGAGAAGGAACAACGGTGAACGTGTGTGACACTGATCGGCTTTCTATATAAGTATAGGTACTGTGCGTCGTTGGAAGTGGATGGGCGTGGGTGAGACCAAGGATTCGAGGTCGAATTCAGACTTATTGTTTCCACTATACGCTTACAGATTTTCGACTTATTTTCTATTGAGTCTTCAATATAGCCTTCTGCAACCGTATTGGACTTCCACCCACCTTGATGTTTAGAAGTGGTGAGATCGGCTCCGGAATCAGCCAAGAGCGTTGCCGAAGTTCTCCGACAGCAGTGACCCGTGTATAGCTGAGGCTCTTCCAGTTTTAAGAAAGTGGCAATTTCTCGCGGTATAGCTTCTATTTTATTTACTCCCATAGGCTGTCTTGAGCATTTATTATTATGGTATTGTATGAAAAATCGGTCGGTTTTTGTATTGGCTGGATGTAAATTTTGGTATTTTTCTACAATAGTTACATATTCTTCGCGTACGACAAAAGACCTGTCAGGGTTCGTCTTCGTATTTTTAAATTTTACTAACAGTAATTTATCTGAATGCTTTTCGATATTATTAACTGTTAGCTGTAATAGCTCGTTATTGCGACACGCTCCACTAATTCCTATGATCAGTACAACCTGTAATGAAAATATTACATAATTAATATGCATAATTTAACATTTACAGCATCTTTGACATATCGTAATAAATATTTTAACAGTATTGCAGACTAGGATTCATTGCGCCTCCAAAAATTAGTAGTAGGCAGTAAGTACCTTTATACATAACAGTCTACACACAAATTTTAATAACTAACAACATAGGTACCACTTACTTTAGCGGCAAGAAAATTGCAGTCCGGAGCTTCATTAAGAATTTTTTCTATGTTAAGGGCCATGAAAATTTTGGACTTTTTAGCCTTATGCCCAACTGACATTCTTTTTAGAAAAGGTACGAGTTTTGCGTATGTTTCAATATGCACGTTTTGTTTTGTTTCTAAAGTAGCTTTCAACATTGAGTAAATACTCCACATTGTAGATCACCGCCTCGTCTGTGATAAATCTGAAAAATAAGATAGCAACACCGTCTTCAAAAAACTGCTTGCGCCCTTTGTAAGTCTCCATTCATTGAAGACATGGAATGCTTTTAGATATTTCTCGCGAGACTTCTCAGGTAGGAAACTTAATTCTGCATTCATAACTTGTTGTATTAACTCATCCGGTGTTAAAATAGTGTTCTCGTGGCTAGTTTCACTCATATTTTACGATTATAATAAAATAATAATATTTTTTAACTTATTTAACTCTTTACGCCAGCCACAAACTTTTTTTTTTTTTTTTCTTTTGGGCTTCGCACGGTTTGTGCATTTAGCCAGTGTCATGTAAAATTAGGTAACAAGTACAAAGCTATTTAAATAATTATGAAATTAACTCCACTCAATGCATGATAAAGATGATTGAGTTTCAGTAAAGACGTGGCACTTTACTGAACGCTCGCGCGGACTTCTTAAGAGAACTTAAAGTGATGTTGCACTGTTTTGTTTCATTTGCCAACACTAATGCAGGTTCACGAACACTTAATGGTTAATAATCCACCACTATTACACATTAATATTCGGCTAAACACAAATTTTAGAAAATAAAACAAAACTGTTAACATGACGCTTCACTTTCCCGCCAAGAAGTCCGCCACAAACTTTATTCCCACTCTTTTATTTAAATTGCCCTAATTTAAATAAAATAGTGGAAATAGCACTCATGATATTTTATTATTCAAAATATATTACGTAACATTATTGAAACTAGAAATAAATATTTACAGGTTAAATATCAGTTTTATTTGCAGTAAATACTTATTTTCGTTTAAATACAACAATAGGTTAAAAATTCATTAAATTACATTAAAAGGCATATTAATTAACTTTTTGCAAAATTTCTTTAGTTAGTACGAAATTCCGAACGTGTTTGTCTTTGAGGTCGAATTCAAAATCGGAACTTCGACAGGGCTGGTCTTTGTCTCTTTCTCTTTCTAATGGCGGGAAAGAGATAGTGTGAATGTTTCGAATTGTATGATTAACCCAAGGCTGAATAAGATATTCGCGGCTTTCTGTAAAAAAAAAAGTTACTTGGTCTCACTCAGTGAGCAAAATCGCATTTTGCCCACTGATTTCAGGCAGCAAAACCTACATGTTTGAGCTACTGAAGTGAGAAATATAATTTTATACTTTTATCAGTACCATCTGCCTAGCCTTTTCCCAACTATGTTGGGGTCTAACCGGATGCAGCTGAATACCATTATTTTACACAGAGCGACTGCCTATCTGACCTCCACAACCCAGTTACTGGGTAATAAGATACCCCCTGGTTTTCAGACTTTCGGGCTTCTGATGATCCGTAACGACTGTCAAAGATACACGAATTACAGCCAGGACCAATGGCTTTACGTGCTTTCCGAGGCACGGAGCCCTCCGTGAAAATTTTACTAGCAAAAGGAAAATCGTTGTTACCGTAACAACGATTTTTCTTTTGCTAGTAAAATTTTATTAATCATTGAAATACATTGCAAGCTATAGTTTTTTTATAATTTAAAAGTATTTTTTCAATTTTGTAAATGTGTGTACCATATGGAGCCGTTTATTATGTTATGATGTATGTTGACTTAAAAAAGCCTGGCAGTTGAGAGTATGTCATGCTCACTTAAATGTCTCGCTAACGGTGGCGATGGTGGTTGTTTTTTTTTTCCTTTTCTCACGTCTAAAAGCGACAAGAATAATGACTCAGGATTTTGTAATATCTTGATTTAAAAGAGTGTTTTTTGTCTGTTCTTCTACATAGAGAGCCACGTTTTGGAATGGGCAAAGAGCTTCCACTTTCTGACTAACTGACCGACTCTTTGACAATTCAAAAGTGCCTGTAAATGGTTTAATTGAAATAAATGCTTTGAGTTTGAGTTTGAATGAAATCTCAAAACGGCTGGTTGACACTACCCGTGACCCAAGGGGCTTGCTTTTACCTTTCTACAACTAATTTAGAAAACGCATTCACTATAACAAAATACTGAGCGCATAGTGCTTCTTTTGTGTCGCATAAAAACTTTTTAGCTAAACCTTTTTGAACTCCGGGCTTACACATTTTCTTATTTAATCTCTAATCTGTGGTAAGTGCAAAAGTCATGTTTGAAATGAGAATAACGAAAATAATATTCTGAGGACTTCTTGGCGGGAAAGTGAAGCGTCATGTTAGCAGTTTTGTTTTATTTTCTATTTGTGTTTAGCCGAATATTAATGTGTAATAGTGGTGGATTATTAATCATTAAGTGTTCGTGAACCTGCATTAATGTAGGCAAATGAAACAAAACAATGCAACATCACTTTAAGTTCTCTCAAGAAGTCCGCGCGAGGTTTCAGTAAAGTGCCGCGTCTTTACTTAAACTCAAGGGGAGCGGGGCGGGATATCATCAATCATCTTTATCATGCATTGAGTGGAGTTCATTTCATAATTATTATAACTTTGTACTGGTTACCTCATTTTACATGACACTGGCTAAATGCACAAACCGTGCGAAGCCAAAAAGAAAAAAAAAAAAAATCTGAATTCTGAGAATAACAGTTCGAGTAAACAATGGGGGTGAGGAAATATCATTTAAAAAATGTCTTCGCAATTTCTTTCGTGATTTTTATAGAAAGTCTGATCTTAAAGCGACCGTTGATACTCGTGGGAATAGAAACAAGTACCATATTGTAAGTATATAGGTACTTACGACTATTAAATATGGCACTTATTTCAGCACGATATTACTGTCCTCCCATACCTATTAACACTGTAATTTGAAAACATTGTAAAAGTCCATTATTTTCGTAAGAGTAACCGTGGAGTTTCTTGCCGGCTCTTCTCCTTAGGGTGCCCGCCCACGAGCGATTTTCTCGGCGATTATTGTCAGAATGATAATGAATTTACATCTGACAAAAATAGCCGAAAAAATCACCGAGAAAGTCGCTCGTGGGCGAGCACCCTTAAGAGGCTGACAACAGGTAAACCGCTGTCACTGTCAGATTGCATACAAAAGAAAGAGACGCGCGATGACACAAAATGGCGGCACGGTTGGCGCAGTGGTTAAGCGATTGACTGCCGCGCTGCCTGTCGCGGGTTCGATTCCCGCACGGAACAAATATTTGTATGACCTACAAGTAGTTGTTCCGGGTCTGGCTGTTTGTGTATGTGAGTTTAAATGTTTGTAAACACACCCACGATACAGGAGAAATTCCTAGTGTGGGGCAACGTTATTTAAAAAAAAAGAAAAGAAAGAAATGAGGCGTAAAAATGCAAATAAAATCGTAAAAAATTAGATATAAACTAATTAATAAAAATTAATCCATCATCGGATGCAGTTTGGCATTTGCAATTTTATGGTATACCTACTTTTAATTATAATTATAACTAAAGGGATAAACTGCTTTTAAAAATAATTAAGAGTTGTCTTTGAACATTTTTTTGATGTATTAAATTATGTTTAATTATTTTTTGAGTTCCATCATCGTATGCACAAAAGACTTGAAAATATCATACTGTTTTTGTTTTGGAAAACATATAATATTTACGGTTTAAAGATAGATACACTGTTTTAAAGGCACCTTTTTGGCCATCCAATTGGAATCTTGCACCTAACTTCTAACGTTTCATAAGTGCCCATGTAGAATTATGTGAAATAAAATATTTTAATTTTGATCGACTACTTTTGGATACTTATATATGTATACTTACCTATTCCTAGACCATATTATGCGATACAATATTTTTGCTAGTCAAATATTTTTTCTGTTTTATCCGTTGCCTAAGGTTCCATAGACGTATGTAATACTTAAACCTTGGAAATAACTCATGTATTATATTTAGGAAGTCGAAACCAACATTTCAACCAGGTAAAATCTACAAAAAAATATCCGTAGTTTCTACCTAACCTCTTAAAAACATGTGACAAAATTATATTGTTATCCGTTGGCACGCTTTAAATCTTTGTTGCCGCCCATCTTAACCTACCGTAACAATCCCCATCACTCCATTGTAGATGCTAGACCATTATATAGTTCAGTGAACAGTGTTATCAAACTACGTTCGATCGCAAACTGGGCCAGTGTTTCCTCCCGTGTAAAGTGGCGATGACGTCACGGGCAGCCATTATCTACGTAGCTACTAGTTGGCTATCATTTAGTTAGTGTATCTCGGTTACATCGGCCTGTGTAGGGCTGTGGTGTGTAGGTTTTTTACCAAAGGATCTAAATGAAACCTTTAAGGGGCCGGCGTAGCATGCGTAGTTCATTCAAACGTAATACCAAAATAATTTATAAATCAAACATATTCTTAAGATAGTGTGTTTATTTCGATTGGATTACAGAATATTTATGTACCCAAATACATATTTTGAAAGGACAAGGATATAAATACGAGGTACGAGGAATTTAAAATTTCTATAGAAAACTTATTTTACTCATAACTCTTGTTTAAATCAGTATCCATTCAAAATATATACTTGTGAACCTAGATATTCTGTATTCCAATCGGAATAAAGACACAATACCTTAAGAATATGTTTGATTTACAAATTACTTTGGTATTACGTTTGTATGAACTACGCATCCATCGCCGGTCTCTTAAGATGGATCCCCAGCTGTAGCAGTGTTAGCAGAACAGCCCGTTCGCTGCGACTTTTGGGTCCTTTTCAAAAATGAGTTCCGACGAGGAAGTTCTGTCTGCTGTTCTAGTAAATTTAGTTCTACAAAAGGCTCGTACACCTAGAGCGTTATCGCGGGCGCGACAGGCAGCGCGGCCCTTGTCGCACCCGCGATATCGCGCTAGTCTGTACGAGAGATTTTAGTGAGATTAAATTCAGTAAACAAAAAATTACAGAGCCTTGGTTTGCAGAAATGCAGAAAGGTTGCTTTATAAGTTACTAGCTGCGCCCCGCGGTTTCACCCGCGTAAGTTTCGATCCTGTGGGAATATCGGAATAAAAAGTAGCCTTTGTTTTAATCCAGGGTGTCAGCTACCTCTATACCTCTATACAATATTTTATCAAAATTGGTTTTGCCGTTTGAGCGTGAATAAGTGACAAACATACACACACACACACTCACAAACTTTCGCCTTTATAATATTAGTGTGAAGTGTGATGATATAACTACACATATCCTGTTGATTTATTTTGCAATAATATCTTACAGTTTGCATTATCGTGGACATCTTTATCGACAACAGTTTTTTGACAAAATGGCAATCAGTTGATTAATTAGGCCCAGGGCCCCACAAAATCACGGTCCGCCCCTGCTTAGAATACAAGGATGTAAAATATGACTTTGAGAATGGCGTGTTGTTACTCTCAGAGAATCATCAAAATAACGATAATGTTTATGTATGCAAGATTCGAGATTCCTCTTAGGGGGCGGCCTATGTCCAGCAGTGGACGTCTTTTGGCTGAAATGATGCAAGATTCGAGATATCTCATCCAAGTTTATGTTATAACTTTTGCTACACATTCATATTCATGATTGTTTACGGTGTTTTAGTGTAATGAAATGCCTTTTCAATACGAATATTTATGTATTTATATTCTTGGACACATACAAAGCTGTATAGAAATTTTTAACGAACTATTTAATTAGGTTCTCAATATAATATCACATAACATACACATAACATCACGCCTGTAATCCCCGAAAGGTTAGGCAGAGGTGTACCTATTGTACACTCACATTTCGCCATTTATGTTTAAGCCCCATGTAATAGGGGGCGAGCCTATTCCCATCAACCGGGCACACATCCAGAGTCCGGGTTGCCACTGAGAAATTCCTAATGGAAAATCCCAATAACACTTTGCCCGACCTGGGAATCGAACCCACGACCTCATGCTCAACAGTCGCGCTTGCGACCACAAGACCAACGAAGCAGTCAATAATATCAGTATAGACTTTTTACTTCTTGAAGACAACCTTTAGGTTCCGAGGCTCGAAGAGAATTAACTACTAACATGACCGCGACGCCCCAAATAATTATCATGCTTCCATTACGTTCTTTTAAAAAAAAACAACCGACTTCCAAAAAAACACTACAAAGGGAAAAATAATTTTAATTTTGGAAGTCGGTGTCTTTGGATCTGTATTTTAGTTGTTTGCCACCGACTTCCGAAATTAAAATTATTTTTCGCTTTGTAGTGTTTTTTTGGAAGTCGGTTGTTTTGTTTTTGGAAAAAGATTTTTATTTTTCACTTTTTAGTGGGTCAGTTTGTTATTTATCTAACTTACAATAGCCTAATGTCAAATTCTCATCCCCTTTTACAAAATATTGCTTTTCCCGATGCAGGGGCGTTAATTGTTGAGGAGTTCTCCTGGTAAGAACCAGGAGAACTGATGGTGACTTCACCATATGCATTTTGACGAAATTGCTTAGCAACCATATTAAAGTGCCTATTCGAATCGCAACAGTGAAATACTTATTATTAAGTAGTTCCGGTGGTCATCTGTCTTCATCATGAGTTCCACTTCACCAAATGGTGCTTTTCGAGTGCAAATACACGAGTTACTATAAAAAATTGGTACTCAAATCGCTATAGGTATGCCTATAAATTTGAGGATTTCCCTCGATTTCCATGGGATCCCCTCATCAGATTCTGACTTGGTGGCAATGGGACCACCTCGGGAGCATACCCTTCCATACAAAAAAAGAGTTTTCAAAATCCGTCCACAATTGACGGAGTAATCGGTGAACATACATAAAATTTTTTTTAAAAAAACCAACATACAGCCGAACATATAACCTCCTCCTTTTTGGAAGTCTGTTAAAAAACCTGTACTTTTACGGTAAACGGTAGCTGTCGAATTAGATACTTTTAAACTTCAAAGCTACTGATACAAAAATATTTCACATAATTTCAATTTTATATTTAGTATTTAAAATCATTACAATTCTTATTAATATATATGACATTAGTGCGTAGGTATATTCAGCCTCAAAAAGACATATACATCGACAAGAATTCATTTAAAACTGTCTACATTATTTTTTTATAATGGTATCAACGTGTAGCCAGAAAACATATTACCCATTGGGTGTTTAATTGTTGGGTAAGAGCAAATTAATTTGTGTTCAGGAAATTAATTCTAGTCAATGTATAAATCTTTTTCACAGTACCTACCTAGGTACAGAGTGTATCTGCAATAAATAATCAATAAGCAAGATCCTATTTTTGAAAACGGAAGGACGGCAGAGTGTCAATTAGACTCTCATTTGAAACAAATGACTGTCAAATTGACACATGACATAATTTGGGTCGAATTTGATTCGAATTCAATGACGTCATGATTTAATTTCAGTTGGTATTTTGCGTCTTCTAGTATCGCCAGCCCTAATACAAGTACCGTAGGTAACAGGATGTGCGAAGTAATAACTTTTGTTTTGACCTCTGCCAACTCGTAATAGAGTTTGAAACCTTTATCAAAGATTGTCAATGCCCGCGGTCACCGATGAATAAAATTGTTTAAAGAGTGCTTGTCATCCTTTTTGATTGATGGCAGCTTTGTTTCGTAACTTTTTAAGCAGCAATTTTTAGGAACGCGGACTATTCGCTATGTCATAAGTTAAGAGAATTAAAACAAACGTAGGAACGCTAGAAAGTAAGGCGTTAAGGCGCTGACAAGAGCTAAATGATCTAAGTAGGCTTGTCTTAAACAAAAAAAAAAAAAAAAGCAAATCTATAAAGTTTTTCGGTAGCGGAAAAGTTTATGTTATTCATGAACATATTTCTCAGAATTTGGTTGTTACTAAAACACGTTTAGAAAAAAAAAATCTCGATAAAACTTGTCCGTTAATATTGGACAGACACATGTTTGAAGTCGATGCAGCATCCTATATTTTGGCGTCGCTTGTCTCGCCATATAGTTTTGGTGTTCCTTCGATGTCTCACATATTTGTGCGGCCACTTGTAAATGTCTTTTAAATTAGCTAGCAAAACCCCGCAGATGTGATGGGTATCAAGATCTAAACACGCCAAAAAAAGAAGATTTTTTTGGTGTCAATGACTGCTGTTGGTATTGTTACTATGAGTTGAGAAAATCTTTTATTTTTGTTTTATTGTGTGTTATGCGATACTTAACACAAAAAAAAAACTGATTTTGGAAGTGACTACACTACCTGCGGTTGATAGCCCCAAAAAAAAACCTCATCAAATTAATAAATTTTTTGTTTGATCATGTTTAGATATCGATTCCGATCACGTCTACGGAGTTTCGCTAGCTAATTAAATTTGACCCTGTATTTGCCGTCATATATTAATGGATGAATGCAGTGAGATATTATTGCCGAGCTGTTCATAGTAATATATTTTATGCTCGGGACTGTAGGTACTTATTATTCCTGAACACATGTAAGAGCATAATAGATTATATATACAGGGTTACTGGTAACTCGACGTATTCCTTGCAGGACGTCATAGTATGGTTAAAATGCAACAAATTAAGCCACCATATGTTCTACCGAAATTCAGTAGTTTTTGAGTTAAAAGAAACTGCAAGAAACTGCAAAGTATGGCAAAACACCGCACATGTGCGGTATGTGGACGCGAGTAGAGGTTTTTAGTTGTTTTATGAAAAATACAATTTCAAAATGATTTACGGTGCGACTATACTGGAATTTAATTTATTATCATAGCTGATGCCATAGCAAATCTTTGTTAATAATTAAAAAATCCAAAATGCCGAAAACTTTGGCAGAGATCACTAATTAAACATTTTATTTTACGTAATTTTCGTCATTACTTTATTAAAAAAAACTCAAAAACTACTGAATTTCGGTAGAACATTTGGTGGCTTAATTTGTTGCATTTTAACCTTACTATCACGTCGTGTAAGGAATACGTCGAGTTACCAGTAACCCTTACCGTTCGTGTATTATTATTGTTCGAAACACGTGTAAAAGTGTATGTCATTAAGGTGTGTGAACAGTTTTGCGATTCGGTAATTATACGCTATAAGATTTTGGGAAGTAATTAAAAGCTGTACGTCTGGCTTATTAAATTAGCAAGCGGGTACCTCAATGTTAATATTCTCCTTTGTCATCGCGATTTTCCACGTAACAGCAGACTGAAATATTGTATACTTACTAATTAATTATAAACTCAAATCTCTTGTAAGAAGATTAGTGATTTTCATTTTGAAATATTTCGTTGGTACTTATGAGAACGCGATGTTATTGCTAAGTTTAAGGTCGTTTTAATGAATATTTGGAAGCTCTTTCTTCAGTGTCGACTTTATATTTTATTATTAGAGGGATGATAATAAAATAAAATAAATGCTTTTCTTCTGAAAATAACCCTTTATTCGCCTTTCCTGTATTTTCAACGTAATCCAATTTTAAAGGTGCCATTATTGAATAAGTGACAAAGCGTGGGCGGTTATATAGACACACGTGTGTATTGTGCACATTGTTTGTAGAATTATCGACGAACGTTCGATCACACAAATACAGAGCCTTAGGAAATCAATTTTGGGAGCTTTTAACACGTAATCAAATCCGCAGTGCGTCTAACAATACTGTGTTGTGATAAAGCACTGTGAAGCATATGATGTGAATGAATTTTTAAGGGAATCATTTTAAATGGACATGTTCTTTTATAAATTAATTGAATCGGAAATGTATGTAATGTAATAATGATTTTGATAGTGATGTTTGTATTGAATATTTTGGACCTACGTTGACATTATAAGTATGATGTTTTTTATTATTGGTAATTGAATATTTGACAATTGTGTATGTACCTCCTATCTATTTCTATATGAATGAATTATTTAATCAATATATATATATATATATTTTAACAGTGTATGTACACACATATAAACAGACAAGAAGAAAGGAACAGAAAAATACGTCACGACGAACGTTATTTATGTCAGCATTTTCAATGTTTTTGAATATTGTTATTTTTAATTCTAAACTTGTATTAATATTTGCACACCATGACAATAATTATGGTAAACATGAATGAATTTACATTACATGCACAACTCCATGTATCTATAACACCGTGCATGCATTTTTTATAATTGTACGAGTATGTACACACATGTTTGAGCGAATAAAGTTATCTGAATCTGATGCCTATGCAGTAGTTTGCATTTGAGGGGGCTCGGGATATGGGAGGAAATTTGATATTGTGAAGATAATATTAATTGATAAGTAGTCTGTTGGGGAATGAAAATACGAGGACCATTATATACATTGTAGATATTCAAAATGTAGGTCTAATTTGTGTCATGCTTTTGAAAAATGCTGTAGGTACTTAAGTAGTGGAGTTTTCATTTCAAACTAATTTATAATCATATTAGTTGTACTTCAATTTTAATATTTCTACATTTCTATATTTCTATATTTTTTTCTTTTCTATTTCTATATTTCTACGGTAGTATATGTGAAGCTCTATATTAATGTTAAGATCATAATGTACCCAATATTCAGAAATAAATAAATAATATCTCTATTCTCATTTTTTTTTTAAAACGTTGCTCCAAACTAGGAATTTCTCCTGTGTCGTGGGTACGTTTACAAACATTTAAACTCACATACACTAACAGCCAGACCCGGAACAACTACTTATAGGTCATACAAATATTTGTACCGTGCGGGAATCGAACCCGCGACACGCAGCGCAGCAGTCAATCGCTTAACCACTACGCCAACGGTGCCGTCAAATTATATTTTTCGTTCCAACCGATATATAGCTCTGCCAGGGTTGCGAGTTTGTCCAAAAGGGATATCGTGGCCGTGACACACACGCAAATGAAGGGACACGGGTGGATTTTAGTCAGTAAAAGTCTGACACCCGTTATTTGATAATTTCCCACACAAAAAAAACCCGATTTATAGCTAACTATCTACCAATAGATAGCTTCCACAACAAAATACTGTCAACAGAGTAGATAATAACAGAATGGAGTGTTATCTCTAAATTAAAAAAATATACAGACGACTTGAGAACCTCCTCCTTTTTGTGAAGTCGGTTTTATTAACCGACTTCACAAATTCTTCATTAATGACAGCGATCGCAAATGTCTAGCTGGATACAATTTTGAAGTTTCACGTGAAATGTTGGCTTCATTACAAATGTCAAGTATACACTCAATTTCTAAGTTCATCAGGTCTTTGGCAATTTTAACGAACGATTCGATATACATTGCGCGTTCACTTCCTATTAGAAATACTAAGCGTAAAAATATTATCTTTGGAATTTTTAATAATGACGTGTGCAATTAATACTGGCGTTTTAGAGTAATCAGTAAAAAATAATTAATTTATTAATCACTAGGTACTTCGATAAATGATTTTATTTTTGTAAGTAGGTTTGTACAAACACTTTTACACGTCAATCATATTTTTTTTAAACTAGATGAGGGATGCGTTTCCTACCTGACTACTCTGAGAAGAAAGGCCGAAACAAACTCAGAGGTCACAGTCTCTTTTAAAGTCCAGATATAATCTTGGTCAGATCATTTGAAGACCATGTAGGTTTGTGTCTGCAATGGTCTTTTGAGGAATGAACTACACAGATTTGAGTGGACCTGTCCAGTCAGTGCACGCATTTGTCGCTTCTTCAAAATGACGGTGTGCAATTAGGTACCTAATTCTCTACGAAAGTCGGCAATAGCAACGGAACTTTCATACGAAATGTGTTGCGATAAAAAAATATGTACTTATTAATTAAGATAAAAACTTTTAAATAAAATAAAAAGTTAGAAAAAAAAATACTATCGACTTTACGAACCGACTACAATCGGTGACAAAAATCTAAACTACAGATCCAAAGACACCGACTTCCGAAATCACACTAACATTATAAAGGCGAAAGTTTGTGAGTGTGTGTGTTTGTTACTTCTTCACGCTCAAACGGCTGGACCAATTTTGATAAAATTTTGTATGGAGGTAGGTGACACCCTGGATTAACATATAGGCTATTTTGTATCCCGATATTCCCACGGGATCGAGACTGACGTGGGTGAAACCGCGGGGTGCAGCTAGTTAAAGATATTTTTAGGGATCCCTTCTTTTCGCATAATGTTCTTTGTCCTAATATACTTCGGATTTTGGCACAATTTGTTTTGGCATAATAATACTTCGGCATAATTTTTTTAGACATACATTTTATGTTGGCATAATCATCTTAAAGACTAATTTGTTTTGGCATAAATTTGATTCGCATAACGTTAGTAGGCCTAATGACTATTAGCATAACGTTAGTAGGCCTAATGACTATTGAATATTGTTGGTTAAAAATTTAATATGCTGTGCAACAAAAGTTAGTGACAGAACCGAAGTGCTGCAAAACTGACTCCACGTAGTCTTGTTTGTCCTACCCCTAGAGTGTAATTTAAAATCGCGTAGGCGCGTAGGGGCGAGGCGGCCCGCGGGCTGAGGAGTCTCTGCGACGATTAGCACGCGTTGGGCCACCGGAGGCCCGCAGCGCCGGAACCGTGACAGAAACCCTGCCTGCTGCATGCTGCATGCTTGATTGCATGCTTGCTTGTTTGCTGCATGCTTGCTTGCATGCTTGCTTGCATGCTGTATGCTTGCTTGCTTCATGCTTCCTACAGCGAAAAAAAAACCCACAAAATTGTTCAACACGTTTATTATATTAATATGTCATATATTACCTGATTCAGGAGATATGGCTTTTTTCCAATCGTCGAAATAAATTGGTATATCCTCTTCGGGCAAAAAAGCTAGGGCGTATAAACATTTAATTTCCATGGCAAATAAATAAATGGTAAATAAATTTATGCTTTAAGATATTATGCTTAAAAAAGTTATGCTTTAGAACTTTATGCTTAATAAATTTATGCTTTAGAATATTATGCTTAATCATTATTATGGTTAGAGAAATTATGCTTAAAAAAATTATGCGTAAGCTGTTATGCGTATTTATATTATGCGAAAATATAATTATGCCAAAAAAAAAATATGCTAAGTTATATTAGGTCTTAAAATTTTATGCAAATGGATAGGGAACCATATTTTTACCCTTTTAGTGATTTTTTTGGAAGTCGGTTGTTTTTGTTGTAAAAAGGTTTTATTTTTACTTTTTAGTGGGTCAGTTTGTAATTTATCTAAGATACAATAGCCTAATGTCAACTGCTCATCACCTTTTACAAAATATTGCTGTTCCCGATGCAGAGATGTTAATTGCTCCACTTCACAATTTGTATTGTGACGACTACAAATTGCTTAGCCACCATATTAAAGTACCTAATCAAAACCGCAACCCGTGAAATACCTACTTATTATTAAGTAGTTCCGGTGGCCATCTGTGGTCTTCATCATCAGTTTCACTTAATTAACTAAATGGTGCTTCCCGAGAGCAAATGCACGAGTTACTATAAAAAAGATATGCGGGGCAGTCTTTGGGGACTGCCGATATATATAAACTAGCGTTCGGTGCGATGACGCGAATTCCATGATTTATGTTCAACCAAAAAGTATACATATGCACAGTATACATATAGCTCATGGAAAGCATTTGGTGACGATGACGCGAGTTCCATGATTTTTGTTCACCCAAAAAGTGCTCAACGCGCCTAAAAAAGTTTTCACTTCAAAATAATTTTTAAAATTGGTCCACAATTAATGCAGAAATCAGTGAACATACAAATAAAAAAATAAACATACAGACGAACATTAACCTCCTCCTTTTTAGAAGACGATTAAAAGCTATATATTCTTACGAGAAATGAGAGATTATTTACAAGTATCACCAAACAAAGAGCTTTCTTACAGCTGCCACAAAACCGTCAATGTATACCGTGTTCAGCATTTCTCTCACTTCATTCCTTAACATCCTAGTAGAAGGCAGGTGGCATCTTATCTCTGATCTAGTGAGCGATCGATCAGTCGGTGGTGTTAGTACGTACATACAGCTTAATTGGGCCTCCATTGTCTCTATTGTTATTGTCTCATGATGTAGAGGCCTCTGATGGGTAAAATGTGATATGTTGAAGTAGATTAGGGATTGACCGCAGAAATTAAAGTCTCTGTTTGCATCATGATGCCAAAAAAAAAGATTTTAACGCAAATTCTTAATGAAAAAACTTCATAAGAGTAGCAAGTGTGCAAGAGTTTAAAAACCATAGGATTTATCAAGTGTATCAAGTGCATATTTTCAAAATAATTTTCATGTGTTCAAACGCTTAGATGTCGTTAGTTGCTTATCCAATACTCACCCATTTAGCTATCAGGCAACGAACAAAAAGCTGATAAAATATATATTTTTTAAATGTACTTTTACCTTTTCAGCCATTAGCATTACGTACTCACCTCGTATAAAAGATTAAACTTGTGTAATGTTTTTACACAAATACCTTAGGAATTTCTTTATCGTAAATACGATAAAAATGTTTTTAAGTAGCATGCAACTTGGCTTTTAGAAGAGTTTTTTACGTACAAACATACGTAATTGATTCTGGTATTTCACTTATAGGTCATTTTATTTGCAACTAAAGTTGTCAAAAAATAATAGACCCGTTTTGACTTTTAACTAGAATCGACGTGACTAGTGAAGTAACTATACGACTCGGTATTCGGTACTCACGATACGTCGATTCAAGTTAAACGTCAAAACGGGCCTATTATTTTTTGACAAGTATAGTGACCCGCCTCTGCTTCGCGCGGTTTTAAAGACTTGACAAAAATCGAGATTTCTTAATTATATGTACGTTAAATAAGACTGTATCTCAGTGTCATCTTCTTTTCTTCTTCCATTCTTGTCCTCCGTCTGTCAACCATCACGCTATCATTCACTCCCTTCTCTTTCATATCATTCCTCACACAATCCATCCATCTTTTATTTGGCCTTCCTCTCGTCCATCCATCATCAACATTTATATATTAAAAAATAATACTTTTATTAAAAAAAAAAAAAAAAACTTTTTTTTTATATTCATTACTCGTAAACCTTTCGGAATAATGTCTCAAAAAGATAGTTAGAACCGCATCAAAATCGATTGCGTAGTTTTGATGGACACAGACAGACGGCTAGTTAGTAGTACCGTAGTACTGTAGTGTCCAGTTAACACCGCTACGCGCCTACCTCGTAGACACTACTACGCGCATAACACATCATAGACACTGCTACGCGATCTCTTGAGATGGGTCATTTAATTTTCTACAAAATCTACTGACAGACAACGCACAGTTTTAACCTCTGGGTCAATTCCTTATATTTAATGAAAATTAGCACGAAAGCTGGATTTTCGAAAATCCAAAGAGTATCCTCCAAAGGGGATAAAAGTTTGTATGGAAGTTCGTAATTTTTGCGGATGGGAAACCCCATCGCGTTCACTGCTTGTTTATAATAATAGCTTCTATTTGGACTCAATAAAATATAGCCTTAAATACAGTTATATTTCTAAAAACTAGGATACAAATGATGGAACGGCCGAACCCTATAACCTATTTATCACCAGTTTTGGCGTACTGGAGATAGAAAAATCTATATATCGATGGTTTTAACGTCCCAATAATCTATCAGACAATATGGAATCTTACCAGCCCACGCATCTACTGATGGGAGAGTGTATGGCTTACTACGGATAGCTATTTGTATGGAAATGCCAAAGTATGCGTCCCAATAACTATTTTGTTTGACAGGACAGTTACTAAATATGACAGATTGGTCTATTCCCCGAATTGCAGGGATAAAATTGTTTAACTAAGAATTGTTTACTTAAAAAAATACTTTATAAATAATCATATAAAACATGTCCGATCCAAGTAAAAGTACGTTATCTGGAGGTGATTCTGAAATGGTAGCAGAAGTTATCGACTCGGAAAGTGGTTTTTGGGTCTAGTCACTTAGTTCACAGAGAACTTAACTATAAATGCCGCATCGACCATATGAGCAAATTACGTTGTTATTAATTTAAATAAAACAGCAGTGGGTGAATCCGCAGCTGTAGCCCGCGAAATTATTTTTTTTTTACGTTTTTTGTAATTTGCAGGTCAGTGTCAGGTTTTATCTTGATCAATATATGATTCGCGACTATAACAGATATGTTTTTACATAATTATTATCATTATTAGATATAGACTTAGACTATGAAGGGAGGTACTTAAGTCTAAAACTTGACGGGTGAGTAATGCAAGTGAGTGTGTGTGGTGTGTGTAGTGTGGATGTAGGGTGTGAATGTGTGTGGAGTGTGTATTGTAGGTATAAGTTGTGAATGTGTGTGGAGTGTGTATTGTAGGTATAAGTTGTGAATGTGTGTGGAGTGTGTATTGTAGGTATAAGTGGTGAATGTGTGTGGAGTGTGTATTGTAGGTATAAGTTGTGAATGTGTGTGGCGTGTGTATTGTAGGTATAAGTTGTGAATGTGTGTGGAGTGTGTATTGTAGGTATAAGTGGTGAATGTGTGTGGAGTGTGTATTGTAGGTATAAGTTGTGAATGTGTGTGGAGTGTGTATTGTAGGTATAAGTTGTGAATGTGTGTGGAGTGTGTATTGTAGGTATAAGTTGTGAATGTGTGTGGAGTGTGTATTGTAGGTATAAGTTGTGAATGTGTGTGGAGTGTGTATTGTAGGTATAAGTTGTGAATGTGTGTGGAGTGTGTATTGTAGGTATAAGTTGTGAACGTGTGTGGAGTGTGTATTGTAGGTATAAGTTGTGAATGTGTGTGGAGTGTGTATTGTAGGTATAAGTGGTGAATGTGTGTGGAGTGTGTATTGTAGGTATAAGTTGTGAACGTGTGTGGAGTGTGTATTGTAGGTATAAGGTGTGAATGTGTGAGTGTGTACGCTTCATTTCAGCCGAAAGACGTCCACTGCTGGACATAGGCCTCCCCCAAGCACCGCCACTTCGACCGGTTCTGTGATTCTCGCGCATCCAGCGGATACCTGCGGCCTTCACAAGGTCATCGGTCCACCTTGTAGGAGGCCTTCCAACGCTACGTCTTCCGGTACGCGGTCGTCACTCCAGAACCTTTCGGCCCCATCAGCAGTATCAGTTCTGCGAGCAATGTGCCCTGCTCACTGCCACTTAAGCTTGGCAATTCTTCGGGCTATGTCGGTTAACTTTGTTCGCCTGCGGATCTCTTCATTTTTGATTCGATCACGTCGGGAAACTCCAAGCATAGTCTACATTGCCCTTTGTGTGACTTTTAGCCTTCTGCAGTGCTATTCTGTAAATATCTCACCGTGAAATCTTGCGTGGAGTGAGCTGTCAGTGTCATCTCACTGATGCTAGCGATTGACCAAGCATTACA
Source organism: Tiliacea citrago (assembly GCA_963921375.1). Taxonomy (NCBI): domain Eukaryota; kingdom Metazoa; phylum Arthropoda; class Insecta; order Lepidoptera; family Noctuidae; genus Tiliacea; species Tiliacea citrago. The sequence goes on along the minus strand of OY992797.1, from coordinate 18,798,610 downwards.
TTTACAATCATTATCAAGATTTTAATAATATTTTTTTATGCTTATTCTGTTGATCATTTTATATTATTTCAAAGCTAGCATTTAAGTGTCTAAAAATTACTAATTAGGAGGTTTTTAAATAAAATAGCAAAACAGAAATTCAGTCAGAAACTCAATTTTATTTTTTTTCAATTTTTTCCTAAACTAGTCCTTAAACATTACTATGTTTAGACACTTAAATACTAGCTTTGATATAATATAAAATAATCAACAGAATAAGCATAAAAAATATTATTAAAATCTCGATTGTGATTGTAAATCACAACCTCAATCAATCCTCAATCTCATACTTCTGACTTTGTTCATTCTTCCTTTCATATTCAGGCCATTCTTCTCTGGAATGCGCTTCCTCTTGATATCAGGACGGCCACCAGTCGGAATGCACTTAAGCGGAAATTGCAGATTTATTTACAAAACAAATAGCGTAGAGTCATCTCAATTACTTCTTTTCCTGGAATTTGTATGTATATTTATATATATATATATATACAGGGTGGAATTTTGTAATGCCACCTGGAGACTCTTAATACTGCAGATAGAAAGTTTTACTCAAAAGAAACATTCCTTTATTTTTGAATAGAAAGCAAACTGCATTCAAAGATTTTCGAAAATTCTCTTCTCCCACACCCGGGAATCGAACCGGCTAAAATCTGAAAAAAAATCTAATGGGGTGAGATCTGGCGATCTCGCAGGCCATCTGATTGTGCCGTTTGTACCAATCCAGGTATTAAAATTAGTAGTGATTCTGCTGTTATGTGCTGGAGCACCATCTTGCTGTAGAATTATTTGGTTTCGCTCTTCCTCGGGGAAACCATTTAACTCGTTTCTTAAGAGATCCAGTATTTCAATATACTTGACAGTGTTTAAATGACCTTCGTACACGTGGACTAACACTACATTATTTCTCATAATTCCGCACCAAACGTTGAAAGAAAATCTTACTTGATTGTTAGTTTCATGAACAGGATTCACTCGAGACCAATAATGGTTATTGCGGCGATTGTACATGCCATTATTGCTGAAGTTGGTTTCGTCAGACCATACAATGTTACTCAAAAAATTAGGGTTTCGGTCAATTTCTCCAACCATGTTTTCACAAAATTGTAATCGTCTGTCACGATCCCCAATATGCAATTTTTGCACCAACCGACCTTCACGATAGCATTTATACTTATACTTTTTCAGCACTTTAAGTACGCGAGTGTGGGTTGTTGCTAATTCATCGGCAGCATCTTTACCTGAAGCCTTTGGAAATGATTCAAAGTATGTTAAAACATCTAGTTCAAAATCGAAATAGTTTTGCTGAATAGTTTGCCGTCTCTTCTTGAAACCACCCGTATTCTTAAAATTTTCTACCATTCTTTTCAATACGAACCGAGTTGGTGCCTGTCGGTCTTGATATCTCTCTCGATACCACCGCAGAGCTAGATTCACGTTTTTGTTATTTAAAAAATAAGCTTCCATTAAATCAAACTGTTCTTGATAAGCCATTTTCACCGTGAGACAAAATGTGAAATGAGTTGTAAAAACAATCAAATGTGAATAACAACTATGACAATCTAATTTTCAAATTTTAATCTAACATTCCATATTTAAATTACCTCATACACGCAGCTACGAGTATGTCGCAAATGAGTCTGCATTACAAAAGATGGATGTTAGTTAAAGAGCTTTAACTTGACTCATTGAATTTGTAACTTCAGATTTCCTGGTTTTCCTTTCATTTAATTTATCATGTTTGTTAGAGAGATTTCATCCTTATAATTGACCCTAACGATCGATTCAATAAAAGTACAGGGTATAATTTTTTCAGATTTTAGCCGGTTCGATTCCCGGAGAAGAGAATTTTCGAAAATCTTTGAATGCAGTTTGCTTTCTATTCAAAAATAAAGGAATGTTTCCTTTGAGTAAAATTTTCTATCTACAGTATTAAGAGTACTTGCCCTCCAGGTGGCATTACAAAATTCCACCCTGTATATATGTTACGGCTAATACCCGAAGTGCGGCTACACCTAGTTTTAGCCGGTTAGAATTATAGGTCCAGACAATCCCTGTTGGATAAAACCAATTTACCAACAATAGAGGGGATCTGGCGCTCGGCGGCCGCTGCCGCGGCACGCTCGCTTCGCTCGCTCGCCTTCGCTTGGTAATGGTTACTGTTCTAACCTAACCTAACCCAAATGATTTTACCCGAAAACAATCGGCTCGTACTAGGTTTAACCAAGAGTAAGTGACCCTAACGATCGATGCAATAAAAGTACAGGGTATAATTTTTTCAGATTTTAGCCGGTTCGATTCCCGGGTGTGGGAGAAGAGAATTTTCGAAAATCTTTGAATGCAGTTTGCTTTCTATTCAAAAATAAAGGAATGTTTCCTTTGAGTAAAATTTTCTATCTGCAGTATTAAGCCCTCCAGGTGGCATTACAAAATTCCACCCTGTATATATGTTACGGCTAATACCCGAAGTGCGGCTACACCTAGTTTTAGCCGGTTAGAATTATAGGTCCAGACAATCCCTGTTGGATAAAACCAATTTACCAACAATAGAGGGGATCTGGCGCTCGGCGGCCGCTGCCGCGGCACGCTCGCTTCGCTCGCTCGCCTTCGCTTGGTAATGGTTACTGTTCTAACCTAACCTAACCCAAATGATTTTACCCGAAAACAATCGGCTCGTACTAGGTTTAACCAAGAGTAACCTAGTTCTAACCGGCTAAAACTAGGTGTAGCCGCACTTCGGGTATTAGCCGTAACATATATATATAATGTAGGTATATAAATATTATAGTAAATAATTATGCATGTGTATTATAAGTTTATAATCTATTTATGTACTTGTGCACCCGTTTTATTTATAATTAATTATGTTATAATTTAATATTCTTTAATATTATTATTTTCTCTCAATCAGAGCACCCGCCATCTTATCTCTTCACCACCCTTGGTTGACTGGTAGAGAATGCCTAAGGCATTAAGTCCGCCTTTGTACATATTTGTGTGCGAGAAGTTTAAATAAATAAATAAATGTAATACTTGGTCCATCCCTAGCATCAGATGGGACGACACTGACAGTTCACTTCTCTCTGAGTTCACATATGTTTTCACGGTGAGATGGTTACAGAATCGACATGCTGATAAGGCCCATTGTGATCGCGAGTGTGTACGCTTGTTATTCTATAATAACTAAACACGGATCTAGGCAGATAATATTGTTTACCTAAACTTGCGAACACCATTTTCTTGCATTAATAACCTTAATTTTCGCGTAGCTTTCATAACCTACCCTTGTGTACCAATATTAAGGTCACCTGCTAAGTAAAAACTCTACGTGCTAATATCAAGTTTATTTAAGTTAATAGGCATTCTGTATCAGACGAGATTGTGACGTCATAATTGATAAAGGTGTTGCCGGAGACCGACCCTGACACTAAACGTCTGCTATTCAATATTGTAGATATTGATACTCTCATAAATAAATAAAAGCCAGACAAACCGAGTTACTGAAGATATTCGTTTTGGAAAAATATAGCGATATTTTTCCAAAACGAATATGTCAAATATACCTTACGTATATTGCTATATTGTCTGTTTCGATTTTTGTTTGGTTGTATTTTTTGGAGTCGTGCATGTATGTTAGTGATGAGTGGGGCGTTTTTGGGGGACTATCTTCTGTAATTTTGACGTTTGAAAAGTGTTGATTCTCAGCCTATTTTGAATAAATGACTTTTGATTTTTGATTTTATCACACTAATATTATAAAGGCGAAAGTTTGTGAGTGTGTGTGTATTTGTTACTTCTTCACACTCAAACGGCTGGACCAATTTTGATAAAACTTTGTATATAGCTGACACCCTGGATTGAGACATAAGCTACTTTTTATCCCGATATTCCCACGGGATCGAGACTTACGCGGGTGAAACCGCTGGGCGCAGCTAGATTGAAACCAAAACCATCTAGATAGAAACCTTTGAAAGATTGTTTATTTCTACATTTAAAAATTCGTGGAGAAACGCGAGAAAATCGAAATGCTGCTCAGGTACAATTAGACTCAAACTCAAAGCATTTATTTCAATTAAACCATTTACAGGCACTTTTGAATTGTCAAAGAGTCGGTTAGATAGTCAGAGAGTTGAAGCTAGTTGCCCATTCCAAAACGTAGATCTCTATAGAGAAAAACGAGCAAGAAACTCCACGCCAAATACTACCTGCAATGTAGATATTTATGATGCATTTATATGGTGCATTTTTCATATGTCCTGACTTTCAAGCCATAAGTGTATGTTGCGAGTAGGTAGCTCGCGTTGGTATCCCTTTTTTAAACACAAAACATAACGCCTTGTTTCTTCTCCGAAGGGTTAGGTAGACGTGTACGTCCTGTAGTACACCTACATTTCGCCAGTTATGTTTATGTCGAGGGCGAGCCTATTGCCATCAACCGGGCAAAAGCCAGGCTCCTTTTTCAAAATATACCTAAATAAAGGCTATTTCAAAAGCAGAAAATAGGCTACTAAGCTTGGGGTCATTTAGCTACAAAATATCCCAAACCACCCAAAACAATACTATTTAAATCTCTTTTATTTATCTACCAAGGTACATTACGAATTCGTATCAAAATAAGATTAGGCCTTTCTAAACAAACTCAACGATAACTGCTAAGTTCAAAGGATTATTTACATGAATAACAAACCAGTGAATATATTCTGGTTGCTCCATTTTAACTTTATAGCCAAAAATTACCATTTGGCCGAGTATATTGCTTAAAAAAGCCTTAGATATTTCGGCCGCTTTGCGGGCCTTGAAATTGTAGAGAGTTTTTGCTGTGTAACATCTTTGCTGTCGCTTTCAAAAGGGACGGAAGTGACAGCTTGAGCATGGAATTAGTAAGTACTTTATAATAGCATGGAATTTGTGAACTTATGGAATTACTAAGTACTATCTATATTGTAAGTAGAGGGGGTCGAATTTCGACCAGTGGTCGACCACTAGTAATTAATAGTTATTCGAATAAATATTTCAGTATTTAGCTTTTTAATTTTAAGGTTAATTTCTGTCGCTGCTCAGTTGCTTATTGCAATGTGAGATGTCAGATGTTACACATCATATATGTGGCTACTGTAACCTATGGGTCGCTCGTTTTCTTGTAATAACCGACGAAAAATTTCAACGCTGGTAGTCTAGACTCTCATGCTGAATTCATGCTAACAGATTGTGCGTCGATATCCGACGTATACACCGTGTACTAAAACTAGTCCCGTCTTATTACACAACAAGGTTTATCTTCAGACCCAGGTTTGAACCATGGAGCCATTATTGAATTTCGAACTATATTCCGTCTGGTAAAGTTCCTGATACAAAACTGACAACTTAGTACCGAACTAAGTTTTCAGTTTTGTTTAAAGAACGGTATTTCAATCACAGTTACGTTCTTATTACAAAAACTGGTTCCTTGGTTTAAGCCATGTCAAAATATAAATCTTGTTTTGTAATAAGACGGGACCCATCTTATTACAAAACAAGAATTGTCGTTGGTCTAGTGGTGGGTTAAGGTCAAAATATAAACAGCAGATATTTTTTTATAATCGATGAACAGTCATCGTGAACACTGGTGTGTTTAGAATCATACATAATATATAAAATCACGCCTTTTTCCCGTGGGGGTAGGTAGAAACTAAAGAGCGCCATCTGTTACGCTCCTTACATACTCCTTTTGCTTCGTTTACGTTCAAACATCTGGTATGGCCAGATGTAGGCACTCACGCCGCGCCGGTTGCCAGTATGACCAGAATGTGTGTATTTCTACAATCATGTAGGTACTTAATTCATGGTAACAGTTTGTGCGTCGATGTTCCCTACACCCTGTATAATTTTGAGTCAGTTCATACGCTTTCAAGCGGTTTTGTGGCTCAAGAGTCATTGTGGTGGAGGAACTAGCTTTATTTTTCGTCCTTTTATTTTTTTCCACTGCTGTTGACGTTGTTGAGACTGCACAGTGTAGCATTTTCAAGAGCTATTGTTTTATTTGGACAACAAATTGGGATGATGGTGCTTATTTTTTACGCTACAGTCACTTGATTTTGTTGAAACATTTCAAAAGTGTCTTCTAAAAAATCAACCATATATTAAGTTGTCATCAGTTGTCACAGTTGTCATCTAAGTGTCGGTTGAGCTAACATGAGGTATGAGATGTCCGTTCGTTATATGTATATAGTATATTATATTTTACTAGGTGTGTCCTATCATATACCATATCAGTTACTACATATTAACTAACGTAACTAACTTGACAGATTACCCTATTGACATTTTCTCCATGAGTTTCGCTTAATACAGTCGTTCCCTATTTAAACAGTGCGAAGAGTGCACGTCTGTGTAGCTCAAATTGGTGTATTTTGTAATGTTCTAGATTTAAGTCTCTAGACACACTTTGAATTTTTCTTTTTGTCTCTAATATTCATAAGCTAATGTCATGCATACCTGTTATTTGCATGGTTACTGAAGTTACAATTATAGGTGTTATTTAATTTTGAATTATAAGTGACTGTGCTGTTGGTGTGCTTATTATAAATAAATATAAATCCCGTTTTATAATTGACCTGCCTTTCTCACACGGTACTAACGTGGGGTACAGTCGGTGACCAGCGTCATCTGACCCTTCTTCCATTATTCTTCTTTGTAGGAGGGGTCAGGTAAGGCTGGTCATCGACTGTACTAGCTAGGTATATGAGAACGTAGTAGTTAAATCGTGGTTAAATTTATATTTCAAAAAAATATAAATATGAATAATAATATATATAAATAAATATATATATTATATTATAAAAAAAATATATAAATATATTTATTATATATATATTTATTTATATATATTTTTTATTATTTATATATTTTATTATATTATTATTATTTATTTATATTTTTTCTTTTCTGATTTTTTTTTTCTAGTTGGCTCAGTAGTAGCCGGGCTGCAGATTTCCCGCGGGGTGCGTCATCATCTTCTGCCTATATAGCCTTTTCCCAACTATGTTTGGTTCGGCTTCCCATTCAACCGCATGCAGCTGAATACCAGTATTTTACATGGAGTGACTGCCTATCTTACCTCCACAACCCAGTTGGCATCTAGGAGGCCAAAGTTTTAAACGGACTTAGCACACGAGGAGTTGGCATGTGGAATGTGAGTTCGGCTGTCTTTGTGCCGATTGTCGTATCGGCCTGGAAAGCCTCGATCAACACCTCTCGAGGCTGTCGTTAGTTGGTTGGATCAAGGACCTGATTCAGAAGACAGTACTCCTCGATACGGCTTGCATTGTGAGGAGGTTCCTGTCTCTGGACTATCCTTTGCGGGGTAGGCAGAGAGGATTATTAAAATGTATTATTTTTATTCAATGTTGCGATTAATACCTAATACAAGGTGTCGTTTTGCATCCTCGTCAAATTCCAGGAGGTAACTATGCTAATGATTCTCGACACGAATCAATTATAAAATAAGAAGTTTTTTTTTTTCATATTTTCGGAGGTGCTTGTGTGGGACACGCATTTTAAAACGCGGCTTTTGTGATACTGTAACTTCCCTTTTACACACACATAAAAACGCGGCCGTTTATTCGATACCATAATTATTTTGCCTACCATCGTGTCGTCGACACGTGATGTATGTATTCTGACATACTGTCAAACTTAAATAACAAAAAAAACAAGTACGTATTAATTATTGATCAGGTATCGCAATTTTATTTGATTATTTATGTCTCCCTTAACAGCCTCCCGAAATTTGACGAGAATGCAAAACGACACGTTGTATATTAATTTGCACACCTCATTAGGTTATAATACCATGTACCTTTTATACCTGTAACACCTTTTTAACATGTATTATGGGAATAAATTATTTGATATTTATTTTATTTTTTCGAGATATACTATGAATTTTTGCGATCGATAAAATCAATACTTTGCATGCGTAAATGCATATTCATCCCGACTTCAGTTCAACACGCACTTGGCCGGCTAATATTTTCGTGTGCAAAATAAAGCTTGCTACAATTTTCCTACCCAACGTTCTTCGGTTCAGTACTCGCCGTATTTCGTAGACCCTATTTCGTATGTACCGTCATATATTATATTGTGAAAGTTACGGGACAATTCGGTGAAGTCCTTTGTCCGTGGGGGGTACTGGGGTATGCAGAGATAAAGAAGCGTAATCAAAGCGAATTTGGTACCGATCTCAAACTAAGAGCGGGCGAAACTCAAACAACGTGTGGCTACAGAAATTGTGTTTTTTATTTTATCATTTTTTTTTGTGTGGCACCGTGTCTACAACATTAACACTAACACAAACTGAAGTTCTACATGTCCTAGGTATAGGACTTCAGTGGACTAGGACTAATGTCCCTCCCCGAATACTTCAACTGAATGAGACGAAATTCAAATCTTATATAAAACGCACACTATGCAAGCAGGCATATTATAGGCTGGGGGATTACATCGCTGGTAGAAATGCTTGGCTTAATGCTGGTCCTGCTCCACAACCTCAACTAATTGATTAACATTTGAAAATACAGTTGGAGCTGCTGAAGATTGTAAGACTATCTTTTCATTGTATAAACTAAATCTCCTTCGTATTATATAGTTGCATAGCACAGGTGTGAGTACTATGTACAAAATGTAGGCACTATCAGCATCATCTGTATGAGCTACCATTTACCGCGTAATATGTCTTTCATTGACTTGAATATGTCCTGGTGGCTGAGTGTATGTCTTGCTCACTCAGATGTCTCGCTGATGGTGGCGTGTGTGTTGGATCATTTAGCTCCCTTCAAAATGGTTGAGCTGAATGGTGCTGATCCATGCGTCATGTTAGTGAACGGGCGCTGTCAGTTGGGACTGGTCACCTCTTAGCTGCCACGGCTTATTTTTAATTATTTTAGTTTTGAATGGTTTTTTTTATCACGGACGCTTCTGACGTTTTGCATCGTTCTCACATGCATATTTTCAATAAGAATGATGTAACCAATACTTTGTATCAAATATTTTATTTTAAAAGAGTGTCAGTGGAGTTTCTTGCCCGTTCTTCTCCATAGGAACCTACCATTTGGAATGGGCAACTAGCTTCATATTTGTAACTAACCGACTTCTTGACAATTCTAAAGTGCCTGTAAATGGTTTAATTGAAATAAATGCTTTGAGTTTGAGATTGAATTTGAGTTTGTTAACGTCAATAAAAGATATGCAAACAGGCATCTAACATTATAATACTTTTGTAATTATTTCTAAGATTTTGTGTTGTATGTTAATAGTTTACCAATTTTAATTCTGAATCAATATTTAGTGATTGATTTATTTTAAGTGTTAATTAAACTATGCTCTATTTTCCTGTAGTTTTCTCCGTGAGTCTTCTTAAGGGATCATCCATTAATCACGTGAGGATTGAAAGGGGCGGGGGCGAGGGTTCGGAAAAAATTACAAAATATCACAAGGGTGTACTGAGGCATCACGTGTATATATACTTTTTCGTTGAAGGCACGATTTCTAAACCGAAAAGCAGCGCGTGACCTTTACTCGCCAACAGGTATAAATGAGATTATACCTGTATTTAAAGGAAAAATATTCGGCAAATTTTTGTACCAAAAAAAAAAACACGTGTTTTGGGTAGGGGTTTGTTTAAAACCTCACCACATATGACCGAGGGGAGTTAAATAGTTGCTAAAAAAAAAAGTGATTAATAATAATAATAATTTATAATTTATTTATTTAACAGACAACAACATCCAATTACAATACAAAACTAAAATACTTACAATTCTAGATTTTAGTAAACAATCTAAGTTATTTGCTATGTTAGTAAATTCTAATACCGACAGGGTCGTGCTTACCAGATGCCTCATTATGGGGCTTTCGTCAGGCCCATCAGCTTTCAGGAGGCTGTTCCTACTGTCCCGCAATCTGGTGAGAAGAGATGCATTCTTTTTGCGCACTACAGCTGAGAAGCTATCTACTCTGGCTCCAGCAAACATTACAGATGCACTGCAATAATGTGCCAGCTGCAACAGCGCCTTAAAAGCGTAGTTAATGGACAACCCCTTAGCTGTTGATAATTTTCTTATTGGTTAAGGTAACTTCTCCAACTAAGCTACCAAATACGCGTGAAGTATATAGAATAGGCTCATTTAAAAACTCATCTAACTTTTGATGGATAGTGAGATTTATTCTGTTGCCATGTATTTGGCCGGCCTAGTATATTATCTACTTTATTTTATTGAAAACCCGCCCCTGTTTCGCACAACTTCACAAAACATCAAGATTTATTTATTCTATGTATGTTTAATATGAATGTATTATACACATAAACCATTCTGGAATAAATTCTCTAAATGATGGTGAAAACTGCATCAAGATCCGTTGCGGAGTAAAGAAGAATAACGTCACACAGACAGACACGAAAAACGATTATAATGTATAATATGTATACAACGTGCCACTGCAATGGCGACATTAATTTATAATTTAACACACGGGTAGGGCTAGTGACCAGTAATCATAAAAAATATAATAAAATAAAATAATTCATACATTGAAAAATTTTAATTTTCAAATAATTTAAAAAATAAAGCTCTCTCTTTCCTTCAATTCGCCTACTCTTTTTTCTTTGCACGTTATTCGTTTTAATTTCATTGATGCAATATTATGATCCGATCCCCAGCAAATGACCTCTGCGCTACAGTTCTTTAAGTAAGGTTGCTCCAAAATGCTATTTTAGAAAATTGTAAATTAAAATAACTTCAACAATTAATGTCGCCACTAAAACGGCACGCTGTATGTTGTCATCACAATCTGCCTAGCCTTTTCCCAACTATGTTGGCGTCGACTTCCAGTCTAACCGGATGCAGCTGAATACCAGTATTTTACATGGAGCGACTGTCTATCCGACCTCCAAAACCCAGTTACTGGGTAATACGATACCCCTTGGTAAGACTGGTTGTCAGGCTTTCGGGCTTCTGACAACCTGTAACGACTGTCAAAGATCCACGAATGACAGTCGGGACTAACGGCTTAACATGCTTTCCGAGGCACAGGGAGTCTTGGTATGTGTAGATCCACGGACCAACCGCGGCAATCGTAGCGTTACCTGATCAATCGAAACTGGCGGCTGTTATTACTTAGCCACAAGCCCCCCATGTATATAATATGTATATGTATAGAAGCTTTATTAAATCAACTTTGAAAGTTAACTAAACCCGCCAAGTTTGTGGTCACTCCCTCATTCTCAGGCCGTCTTCCATCTTTCAAAGTTAACTAAACCCGCCAACTTTGTGGTCACTCCCTCATTCTCAGGCCGTCTTCCAACTTTGAAAGTTAACTAAACCGGCCAACTTTGTGGTCACTCCCTCATTCTCAGGCCGTCTTCCAACTTTGAAAGTTAACTAAACCGGCCAACTTTGTGGTCACTCCCTCATTCTCAGGCCGTCTTCCATCTTTGAAAGTTAACTATACCGGCCAACTTTGTGGTCACTCCCTCATTCGCAGGCCGTTTTCCATCTTTCAAAGTTATTATGTGTTATTGTGTTGTTATTTATGTACTTGTGCACCCGTTTTATTTATAATTAATTATGTTATAATTTAATATTTTTTAATATTATTATTTTCTCTCAATCAGAGCACCCGCCATCTTATCTCTTCACCATCCTTGGTTGACTGGTAGAGAATGCCTAAGGCATTAAGTCCCCCTTTGTACCTAATTGTGTGTGAGAAGTTTAAATAAATAAATAAATAAAGTTAACTAAACCCGCCAATTTTGTGGTCACTCCCTTATTCTCAGGCCGTCTTCAAAGCCTACATACCGATGCCGACTTTTCCCGACGTAGTTTTTTCGTTTTTAGTCTTTTAAGTGCATTACAATTTCAATAGCTTAAGAAAGAAAGAAAGAAAAAAAATGCGTTTATTGCCATTTTAAGAAAGAAAGAATGAAAAATGGGTTTACAACCATTAAGTACAGTAAAAAAACACCTTATAACTATGAAAACAGAAAACAATTATTATAATGCCAAAAGGGCCTCAGCTCAGCATAATGTCAGATGACAACACAAGGTGTACCACCTGACGCTGATTTTCAGCTGCAACCTAGTGTCATATGCTAGAATAATAAACACAAGCGTGTGTCCGTTTTTATTAGGGTTCCGTACCCAAAGGGTAAAACGGGAACCTTATTGCTAAGGCTCCGCCGTCTGTCTGTCTGTCTGTCAATCTGTCACCAGGCTGTATCTCATGAACCGTGATAGCTAGACAGTTGAAATTTTCACAGATGATGTATATCTGTTGCCGCTATAACAACAAATACTAAAAATCAGAATAAAATAAATATTTAAGGGGGCTCCCATACAATACACGTGATTTTTTTTGCTTGTTTTTGCTCAATATTCATAACGTCAACAGGACAGACGGCAGGGTAGACGGTTGAAATATTCACAGAATATTTAGTTATATATCCACTTTAAAAATAAATAATTAAATTAAAATAAAACAAATATTTTTCCCATACAACAAACGTGATTTTTTGCCATTTTTATAGATAATGGTACGGAACCCTTCACGCGCGAATCCGACTCTCACTTGGCCGGTTTTTAATTAAGACAACAAATTAAAGTTGATGATAAAAAAAGCTCATAAAAAATAAAATAAAATGTTATGACATACATTTGTGTGTGTCTTGTGTTAATAAAACTATAATAAATACGCTATATCTGTGTATTACCTGCATTAAAAAAAATAAAAATAAATAGAAAGTACCTTCAATGCAAAATCTTGTGACTGCGGTGTTCTTCTAAACGACGTAACGTATTTTATTGCGGTTTTCATTACCGTAGACAATAATAATTGACTAATAAAAATTTATGAAATTGGTAAAATTGATAAAAAATATTTTTTGATTGCCGAACACAGTGCTTCTGATGTGGAGACATGAGCATTATCAAGCAGAGCCGTGTTTAAAAGGAAATATTGCCTTTGTTTCTGCCACGTTGGTCTAGTGGTCCCAAGTGCAAGTGCTGAGCATGCGGTCCTGGGTTCGATTCCCAGGTCGGGGAAAGTATTATTCGGTTTTTCCATCTGGAATTCTTCAGTAGCAGCCCGGAGTCTGGATGTGTGCCCGGTTGATGGCAATAGGCTCGCCCCCCTGTTACATGGGACTTAAACATAACTGGCGAAATGTGGGTGTACTACAGGTACATCTCTGTCTAACCCTTCGGAGATTACAGGCTTGATAATAATATGTTTATTATTGTGTATGATATTTTTGTTATTTATGTAACTAATATGATTGCTGTTGTAAGTTAAGTTTGTATGCAATGTTTGTTTGTATTTTTGTAAAAGAGTGGTCTCATGGTTTTAGAGCGTGTCAGTTGAGAAGCAGAATTTTGCAACTATGATGGTGTCACATGCAAAGGAAATGGTAGCGAGAGACGGTTTAACTAACAGATGTCAGTTTTTTAACCGACTTCCAAAAAGGAGGAGGTTCTCAATTCGGCGGTATGTTTTTTTTATTTTGTGTTTTTGTTACGCGATTACTCCGTTAATTATGGACCGATTTTCTTTTCAGAAATTCTTTTTTTGTTTGAAAGGGTATACTCCCAAGGTGGTCCCATTGCCACCAAATCTGAATCAGGTGAAGGGATCCCATGGAAATCGAGGGAAACCTTCAAATTTTATAGGCAAACTTATAGCGATTTGGGTCTTTTTTTATAGTAACTCGTGCATTTGCTCTCGGAAAGCACCATTTGGTGTAGTGGAACTGATGATGGAGACTACATATGGCCATCGGAACAATATAATAATGAGTACTCCTATTTAACGGGTTGCGATTAAGCAATTTATGCTCGTCACTATGCATATGGTGAGTGGCAGTTCTCCTGGTTCTTACCAGGAGAACTCCTCAACAATCCACGTCCCAGCATCGGGAAAAGCAAAACTTTGTAAAAGGTGAAAAATAAAAAACTTTTTACAAAAAAATAAGAACCGACTACCAAAAATAACACTACAAAGTGAAAAATAACTTTAATTTCGGAAGTCGGTGGCAAAAAACTCAAATACAGATCCAAAGACACCGACTTCCGAAATTAAAGTTATTTTTCACTTTGTAGTGTTATTTTTTGTACGAACATTTTGTACGGTCAGGGAAATAAATTGTGTATCAAATTGGCATGCATTGCATACAACTGTCACAGAATTATAGAAGTGATTCTTCTTTTGAATTACCGAACAATTTATTTTAAGTAGGTAGTTAATTTCATAAACAATTCATTTCTCTGACTTTACAATGATTTCTAGCGACTGATATTAAGACTCTCATTCACAAAATATCTCCCTACTCACCGGTTAAGATCGTTCTTGGTAACCGTTTAAGGGTACCCTGACACTAATTCGTAGATTTCAGCCTATTTCATGTTTCGGTAACTTATCAGTTCGCTTTGTATCAGCTGTCAGCGCCTAGACCCGAGTAGCTTCATCTTAATTTGATTCCTTTCAGAGCCCAAATTGCCGAATCGAAAATCCCTTTTACACAGTATCTTAGATTTATTTTATTTTTTATTTATTCAAATTCAAGTATGATAGTAGGTACATTATAAATAAAAACATATATTAAATGAGCTTATACTAACAAAAATTCGACAAGACTTCTGTGTCTGAACTAGATAAATAAATATCAAAAGATGATAGAAAGATAGATAGTAGAAAGATAGAAGGTAGTCGGTGTATTTCCACTTATTTTTTTGCCATATAATTAAATGAAGAGCCTTCAATATAGAAAAGGCCCTATTACCGTAGGAAAAATAATCATGAAATAAAATGATAATGGAATTAGTTCCATAAACCATAGGTCGATTCCTCGCCAAAAACCTCACCTAAAATAAACGTACGTAACCTTTAATCTAATTTTATTCCATTCCCAAAAATCGCTGGCGCTCAGGTGTAATTTATCAGATAATCCTTTTCCTTGTAAGTAGGCACTTACTCGTATCTAAATCGTGAAGGAAATTCTACCGAAGTTGTGCTATAAATCTAAAGGAAACGCCTTACTCCGGCTGGCTGTTCGCCAGGTTTTGGGAGTCACACCTTGAGTCGTTACACTAATCTTGGATCAGCTTTGACAGTTTCGTATGAAACTTACAATTTATTGCTCGGCTTTGTTTGATGGATCTCGTATTGCGATGTGCGAAACGGGCGGATGCTTACGTCTGAAAGTTTAATGAGATGAGACATACACATGAGAAAGTGCGTCGTCTCCATGCACAGTAAACTTATAGCAGGCTTAGCACGAGAACCGTAGAGAAGCGTTTTGTTGACGGAAGAGTAGACACAAATGACGTTTCCGTGTAGACAGTAGAACATTTTCCGTAGACAAGCGATTTCTTTTCTACAGTAGAGTAGAAATAGAAAGCGCCATGTTAAGTTTACTGGTGCTTAGTCAATCTTAAGACACTGCCAGCAGCTGAACCGCGGTCACTGTCAGACAGCATACAAAAGAAAGAGAAGTGCGATGACACAACACTTGTAATTTATTGCAAAATATGAAGCAATTGTATATTTACTCAAAAATGAGTTGAGTAATCTAAAATAAAAAACAACCAAGTTCTGCATACAAATAAGACGTTCTTGTTAATTTATTAATTAAATACCAACCGTACGTTGATATTTAATACAGATATTTTGGATGGAAACTCAAAGTAAAGGGTTAGTTTACCGTTAATTTGTGTCGTGATTTTTTATTTTTAATGTGTTCTGGTAACAACCAAGTTCTGAGAAATATATTCAAGAATAACATATATTTTTTTTGCTACCACAAACTATATAGATTTGGCAATTTTGTTGTTTAGAATAAGCCTAATTTTACCACTTGCTTCTTGTCAGCGCCTTAATGAATTTTCGGCAGAAATGCCACTTGGAAAAAGATATAGTATTTCTACAGGCAGATTAATATTTTTACCTATGTGAGTAGCAGTGACGATGAGAGAGTGGTCATATTCTAGAAGTAGCTAATCTGGATTATGTTGTATGTTTTAAAGAAATGCAGTGGAATCATTCAAATAAAGTATTATTGCCTGCGTACAAAGGAGCTTATGGCTAAGTAATAACAGCTGCACCGGTCGGTCCATCAGGTTAAGCTACGCTTTCCGGGGTTGGTCCTTGGATGGGTGACCATCTTTACATATCGACTCCTCCGTGCCTCGGAAAACACGTTAAGCCGTTGGTCCCGGCTGTCATTCATGGATCTTTGACAGTCGATATGGGTCGTCAGAAGCCCAAAAGTCTGACAACCAGTCTTACCAAGGGGTATCGTATTACTCAGTAACTGGGTTGTGGAGGTCAGATAGCCAGCAGCAGGCAGCGGCAGTCGCTCCATGTAAATTAGTGGTATTCAGCTGTATCCGGTAAGACTGGAAGCCGACCCCAACATACTTCAGAAAAGGCTAGGCAGATTGATTGCCTGCGTACAAACATGGAGAGCAGTGGTGGCCCAGTGGTAACGTCCCCAACTTACGAGTTGTAGGTCATGGGTTCGAACCCAGGCAGGCGGTTTACTTTGTGTAAATAATTTCATCACCACTGCTCTCAAAACGGTCAAGGAAAACATCGTGAGGAAACCGGCATGTCCTAGAACCAAAAATTCAAAGACATGTGACATCTACCAACCCGCAATGGGCACGCGTGGTAGATTTACAGCCCACTCCCTCTCGAAGAGAGGAGGCCTGTATCCCAGCAGTGGGAACATTATAGGCTGATTATGTGTACAAACATGTTTAACTGCTAATAAAACGTCATCGTTGGCAAAAAAATCCTTACAATCCATCACAAAATATAAATGTTTGTTAGTCTACAGTTCAGTTGTAATTGCCTTAACATTAAACACACGCCGTCAAAAATTCCCAATTAAAAGCAGCGCGTCCATGAAATATGAGGTTTGTGCCAACAAACATTATGTTTCGGAGATATAATTGTGACACATGGCTGGGCTTACAGAATTATACAGCTGACGTAACATTTAGAGAAAGTGGTACTGGGGCTTCAAAACCAAGTTTTGAACTAAATTATTTTGAAGGTGCAATCAGAAAGTTGACTTTGACGCAAATAGCTGCCAAATATTTACCTGTATTGGAAATATGAAATATCCATAGAAATATATATACCCGGCCAAGTGCGTGTCGAACCACGCACAATGAAGGGTTCCGTAGTTAGGATGAATTTATCTCTAAAACAAAGTTAACATTGTAGTTGAAAAACATGTTCTCCCATACATCGATATTCGCCACGGTCAATTTGCCAACTGAAAATTTAAGTGTGTAATCGCAAAAAGGTTTTTTTTTTATGTGATAAAACTTTCTCCTTTACTTGTACTGTGAGACCTTGCTTCTGCCCAAATTTCATGATTCTAGGTCACGGGAAGTACCCTATAGGTTTTGATTTATGTGCGAGATATTCGCAATTTTTTTTTATGTCATAAAACTACAAATTTACAATTTTCGGAATTTTTCCTTTACTTGTGCTGTAAGACCTTGCTTCTTGCCAAATTTCATGATTCTAGGTCAACGGGAAGTACCCTTGAGGTTTTGATTTATTTGCGAGTATCGAAATATGTCGCAATAATGTCGCTTACATCACCGTATTTTTTATTGCGTTGACTGGGAAGCTTGATTTTTTAGAGCTTCAAGGGACCATAGACTGACATATTTGGTATTATTTTCAACTTGATAACTCTACGCGTTCCTGAGAAAAATGGTCTTGACAGACTGACAGACAGACAGACAGACAGACAGACGGACAACGAAGTGATCCTATACGGGTTCCGTTTTTTCCTATTGAGGTACGGAACCCTAAAAACAGGAAATATCACTCTATAGTGCTTGAAAATATTTATTCGGATAATAATTTGTAAGTCCAGTTTAATATTCAGTGTTACGATACTAATTATATCAATTCATTCTATCCATGGTTGACTGTCTCTATCCGTAAAAGGACACTGTCCAAAATTTCGCAACTAAAATGCCAGCATTAACAAAAAACGTCTAAACAAATTAATCACACAAAACACATGTATTTTAGTCTATAATATTTCAGTCTAATTGCCTTAAAATTAAACACACACCGTCAACAAATCCCAATTAAAAGCAGTATCCATGAAATATGAGGTGTGTGCCAACAAACATTATGTTGCGGAGATAATAGTGACACATGGCTTCGCTTACAGAGTTAGGTACCTACACAGCTGACATATGAGACAGTGTAACTGGTACTTGCAGTGGTATTCCGTAAAACTCATGTATTGTCAGTAGAAACGGAGTTTTGACTAAATATCTAAGATTGCTTTAGGAATGATTTGTTAAAGCAATAAAGAAAAGAAAAGATGAAAGGAAATATGTCTATTTGCGGTAAGCATAACGCAAAGAAAGAAGACAATCAAGAAATAACAAGTTGGGGGAAAATATGCATCATATGCACGCAAAACGGTTATCGCTCAGAATAATGCTGCGACCCTATGCGAGACAGAGATCCAGCGCAGTTTTCGGCGACAGCCCGCGTTGACTTGATAACGTCAACCGGTGCAGCATTTAATGATATAAAAACAACAAATAAAATAAATACAATACTTAGTTCTAAATGTTTATATAAATATAATATTTAAAATTCATATCAACATCCGTATCGTCGGCAACGACTCAAGCGCCGTGCACCGCTGGCTTATTGCAATCTGTGTGCGCAGCTGTCTCATTATAATGGTGGTGCGGTTTAAAAGAAGGAGTACTGACAACACTTGAACAGAGAATGCTAAGATGGTTATGTTGAGAGGATGAATAAAAGGCGACTAATAAAAGGTATAATTTACAAGGCAGATATGAGTGGACAAGGTGGGAGCGGGCACACTATAAGGACATATAATGAACGTATTGGTGATGTTCTTCAGAAAGGTCAGGTGCGTAGTACTCGCAACAGGCGTGCGTGTATGACCAGATGTATGAACGTAAACGAAGCAAAAGGAGTATTTATAGACCGTAGCAGGTAGCGTTCTGTAGTTTCTGCTTACCCCCAAAGAAGGAAGGCGTGAGTTTATATATGTGTATGTGTAACTAAGCTTAAATGTAAGCTCGCAATTGCAATATTCTCTCTCTCAAAATGATATGTGTCATGCTAAATGAACATATAAGGCGATGAGGAACGATTGTAAAGTTCACCGGTCATCCTCCATTGTGTAATAAATTCGTGAAGCCTACCTGCTATCTCCGGCCTACTGCTTCACGCTTCTTGGGATCGGCGGGGTGGCTAGGTCTGAATCCAGGTTAAACCACACGACACATATTGTCCACAGGTGCTGGTTATGTTAATTTCTAGTGTCTTGCGGGGATTGTAGCATTAAATCACTGAAGGACCATTTCTTTTCAGAAAAATGTTTTTGTTAGCGCGGAGCGCGTTGGGAGATTTTGACACGTTGATACAGTGAGAAAGTGCGCGGGGACTCATTAGCAGGCCAATCCGATCGCTTAGCGAGTGGACTAATGAGAAGCCGAGAGCTTAATCGAATCAGCAATTACACATGAAAGCTTAATAACTAGTTGTGGGGTGAAAAAACAATCCTAAAATTCAAAAGAAGAACGGTACTTAACATCCATAGAAAACGGAGGATGCTCCGACCAGATGGGTGTTGTGTCTGGTGGGCAAGTGCCCACGGGTCGTTGCATATATGCTAGTCGCGCAATAAACTCTGCTTGGGCGATGCAGGATTTTACGTGACGTCAGTGTGATGCGCAGTTCGCATGTGGCGATGTAAATGCCGCTACAAACATAAGTCTTATAGAATAATCAGCCTATAATGTCCCCACTGTTGGGAAACAGGCCTCCTCTCTTCGAGAGGGAGTGGGCTGTAATCTACCACGGGGGTCCAGTGCGGGTTGGTAGATGTCACATGTCATGGATCTATTGCTTCCACAACATGCCAGTTTCCTCACGATGTTATCCTTCACCGTTTTTTGAGAGCAGTGGTGATAAAAATTATTTACACAAAGTAAAGCGCCTGCCTGGGTTCGAACCCACGACCTACAATTGGTAAGTCTGGGCCGTTATCACTGTGCATAAGTAAACATAGCATAAGTCTCATGCTATGTTTAAATTGCTAGGTCTTTCATCAGGGTACTAATATTTGTTAACTTAGCCCATATAACCTGGTTTCAATCAATAAACTCAATCTTTCGTAGTTTCGCATTACATTATTATGTGAACTATTATCTTTGCAAGGATATTCCTTTGCTGACAAGTCTTGTCTTAAAACTACTGTATATGTACAGTTTCCAGACGCACGCAGATTTTTTTTTGTTGTTATATAATGTTTGTACTTAGTTTTTTATTTAATATAGTACCTAGTGTAAATATGGACTTACAAAAAACCGGCGAATTGTGGTAAATTAGGCAGAGGTGTACTACAGGTACGCCTCTGCCTAACGCTTCGGGGATTACAGGCTTGATGTTACGTTAGTTTGTTGCAAAAAATCAACAAAAAATTTTGTTACTGAGATAAAAACTCCATTTAAATGTAGTGCTGTGTTTGTTCCGAAAAGGATACCTTCTGCAAAGGATAAACATTGACACAACGCAAATGAGATGGCATCGCAAATATACGTCGCTTTCCAGCATTATTTCAATTATAAGTTTGCAGCTAGCGAAACCATTTCCAGTCATGGCCTACTTTACACAAAATATCTGAACAAAAACCATCGATATGCATTTAAATAAAGTTTACTCGTAAATAATTACAATCTCTTACGGAATGAGAGTTGCTTTTAGTGATACAAGAATTTTAATTCATCTTATTTTTAGGGTTCCGTACCTCAAAAGGAAAAAACGGAACCCTTATAGGATCACTTCGTTGTCCGTCTGTCTGTCAATCTGTCAAGAGCATTTTTCTCAGGAACACGTAAAGGTATCGAGTTGAAATTAATATCAAATACGTAAGTCTATGGTCCCTTGAAGCTCTAAAAAAATCAAGCTTTCAAATCTACGCAATAAAAAAAATACGGCGATATAAGCGACATTATTGCGACATATTTCGATACTCGCAAATAAATCAAAACCTATAATAGGTTACTTCCCGTTGGGGTGCGTGCAGAAAACCTCCCCGTATGACTGATGCCTGCTGGTCCCTTATGAATACGTTCGAGGGGAAGAGCAGTCGTCGGGCCGGTGCACCCTGGGCATGGAGAATACTCTCTTCGAAAAAGGTTGTGGAGTTTTTCGGAGAGGGTATTGTTTATGGCGAATTTCTGCGAAGGGGAGATATCACATAATTTTTTTTGGAAATATTTCGCACATAAATCAAAAAAAATCAAATCGGGTACTTCCCGTTGACCTAGAATCATGAAATTTGAAAATCAAAAAAATTTTTTTTTGTATGTGATAAACATACAAAATTCACTGTTTACACAAATGTCTGAACAAAAACCATCGAAATGCATTTAAATAAAGTTTACTCGTACATAATTACAATCTCTTACGAAATGAGAGTTGCTATTAGTGATACAAGAATTTGAATTCATCTTACTTTTATCTTTTCTAGATTGTGGAAAGAGATATTAGAATGATGCATATTATGATATAATAGCCGCGAAAAGATGTTAATTATTACGGTTATTATTGAAAATAATATAGATTTCAGCCGAAAGAAGTCCACCTACTGGACACAGGCCTCCTCCAAAGGGGCACGTGGGTTTGCCATAATCGCCACGTTTAGCAGGCGGGTTAGCGATCGCAGTATGGTGTTAAAATACATAGAGAATGCTGCTGCTCATTCTCTAGTAAGTCCCTTAGTCGCCCGCCTTTTACGACACCCTCGAGAAAAAATAGGAATAGATTTCACTAATACGATTTTATTCAAATCTTCTCTATCGAACAAATAACAAGTGTTATAAATACTTTCAAACCCACCAGTAAATCAACGATATTTTATCCTTTTATTATGAATTCCTATAAAACTGCAGAAATAAAACTAAAGTTACAACAAACAAAAAACTCCGTAGCACTTCGTAGCAGCTACGCCGTAGACCGTCTACAACAATTCTATGTCCGCTACGAACTCCATTGCCGAGGAAGTGGGAACAGAAAACTGAATTAGACGTCAATGAATATATTTTCCACGCGAGCGGGGTCGCGTCTGCGTGCAGCGGAACGTGTTATATTGTATTTAAGGCAAGGTACACGAGATACTTCTGCCTAGATTTTACCATGTTACGATTTACGATTGTTATACTTCGTTATTTGTTTAATTTTAAGATACCACGTTTAAGCGTTCCGTCTTTCTTCCCGTGGGTGTCGTAAAAGGCGACTAAGGGACTTACTAGAGAATGGGCAGCAGCGTTCTCTATGCATTTTAACACCATACTGCGATAGCCAACCCACCTGCCAAGCGTGGCGATTATGGCAAACCCTTCCCTTTGAGGGAGGAATATGTCCAGCAGGGGACGTCTTTCGGTTGAAACGACGACGATGATGACGTTTAAGCAAGTTTCGGTTGCATATGGAGAGATAAAAGAGATCGGGAGAAGATAAGAGAGAGAGAGGAAGGGTGGGAGGGAGATATTTTTATGATATTGACGAGTTGATTTGTGAAGTAGCGACTAATAATCGCACTTTTTGATAGTACCTAAATGTTAAGCTGAATTTAAGCAATTTAGATTGAAATTACATTGTTGGGAATCAAAACCCAACACACCACCTGCACGCAGTCTACACGCGCAGGCGACGTGATCAACGCGTCATCGGTACGCAGAGGTGCGGCGCGGTGGCGACACGGCTCGGCCCGACAAGCACTCGCTTCCACGGACTCCACCGCGAAGGACGATACTCCTCCTTTTAAATCATTGATTGTTTTTTCACGAACCTTTATAATTTGTAATCAGCACGGCATTAAACCATTGCCATCTAAATACAGTCCACTCATTTACTGCTCCCCGCGCTAACATTGGTCCTTCAAGGATCTCGCCGTCTTAGTTTCGAAAAGTAACGGTCTCGGAAAATCTTCAAACTCGAAGCTCTTCAGTTGCGGTCTTCAGCAGCGACAGTTCCTCCAGGAGTCATCAAGGTCCTGTTCAAGAAACTTCGCATGGCACCCGCACACGCCCAGAGGAAGAAGTCATCTAGAGGTCGACCGGCGTTGGACTTCGGACCCGTCGAATGTTCGAGTCATCATCACAGCCAAAGAGGAACGAAAACCTGCAGATCATCGTTTATCCAGTGGATGGTTTAGACATTTTGTGAGTTCGTTCCAATTTATTCCTATTCTTTGTCTTGTTCCCTAAGTTTAAATAGCCATACATAAGTGAGTGCATTCATTTAATTTCGATTTAAGTTGTTTAATACCAATCTTCTTGTTCATAGCCTTACATTTCTCTGAAATCACTTTTCAACTTACAAATACATTTATAATTCCCATCTGTTTACGCAAAAACATTGCTTCTTATCTATAACGGCTGATCGCTCGGCGACGTAGGTACCTACGAGTTACCGTTGCAACAGCTGTTCCTTTGTTCCCACCGTCGCCGTCGAGTCATTTATAACTTATTACTTACCGATACCTACATATTTTTATTACTTTTTATAGACTGGTTTGTAATAGCTCATTAGTTAATTAGTTAATTTGTTATTTGTGTTTTGATCGCTATGGCTGACGAAAAGGTTGAAAAACTCGTTAAGAAACGCAGCTGTATGAAATCGAAGCTTACAATTTTTACCAACTACCTCCACATGCTTAAAAGTTGCACCGAACTTAGCACCTTACAACTTCTTGATTTAGAGACTAGATATAACAAATTTGGTAGCTTATATGTGGATTTCGACAAATTACAGTGTGACATCGAGGTGTTGTTGGACAACCCCGATAACGAGAGCGAAGAGCGTGAGCAGTTCGAGAACCAGTACTATAAGCTGGTGGCGATGGCGCGCAGTCTGCTCGGTGCTCGTCCCCCCCAGTCTTGCAGTCTTCGAGATGGTTCCGTGACGGGTTTCGAGGATGTACAGGCAGGTGGCTTAAAATATAATTGTGTAAGGTTGCCAAAAATAAATTTACCGGTTTTCCAAGGTCACTACCAACACTGGCTGGAATATAGAGACACCTACATATCACTGATACATTCACGGTCGGATATCGACGACATTAATAAGTTGCATTACCTGCGTGCTTCTCTTAAAGACAGTGCACTGTTAGTAATAGATAATTTAGATTTCAGAGCCCAGAACTATGAGTCTGCGTGGAATTTATTGTGTAGTAGGTACGACAACAAAAGATTGCTCGTAAATAATCATGTACATGCGTTATTTAACGTTAAACGTATGGACAGTGAGTCATGTTCTGCCATTAGAAAACTTATCGACGCAACGAATAAGAATCTTCGCGCATTGAAGACTTTAGGTCAGCCAACTGAATTTTGGGATACCCTCATAATACATATGATGGCAGAAAATCTCGACAATGTCACACGTAGGAAAAGGGAAGAACATCGGAATACGCTTAGCGATCCACCTTCTTTACATATTTTAACTATGTTTCTTAGCAACAGAGCCGACTTATTGGAAACTTTGCAAGAGCATAGAGTACATAGTAATAAATTAAACAACTCGGACAATGTAAAAAATAATTCAAACCAGTTTACAGTTACAAAATCCAGTCAAAACATAAAAGACAGCAACAATAAAAAAATAATTACATGTCCTATGTGCAATCAACCTCATTTTTTATTTAATTGTACTGCATTCAGAGACCTATCTATTGAAGCTCGCATTCAAAAGGCCAAGGAATCAAAGGTGTGTCTTAATTGTCTTAGAACAGGGCACATAGAATCTAGGTGCAACCTTATGCCTTGCAAATATTGCAGAAAGAAGCATAGTACTCTGCTTCATTCAGAAGAGGCAGAAATTACCCCAGCTCCTGAACCACTTATTCCCGTCAGCAACTTTGCGGGTTCGACTAATATTCAACAGCATACTACTCCTCCGAATGTTTTGCTTTCCACAGCGGTCGTGAGGGTGGTTGACAGCAAGGGTGAAGTGCAGACTGCCCGAATACTGCTCGACAACGGTAGCACGGGTAACTTCGTTGCTGAGTCATTTTGCGGTAAGCTGGGTTTGTTGCGACGTAGTACGAGCTCCACCGTGACAGGTATAAATAATAATACGTCTAACAGTACACAGTCTTGTAGCATAACTATTATGTCCACCTATGATGACCACTGCAACATCTCCGTAGACTGCCATATTTTA
The DNA here is from genome assembly GCA_963921375.1 of Tiliacea citrago. Lineage (NCBI taxonomy): Eukaryota > Metazoa > Arthropoda > Insecta > Lepidoptera > Noctuidae > Tiliacea > Tiliacea citrago. The sequence continues at coordinate 18,773,293 of OY992797.1, read as the reverse complement.
CCACAAATCACTAAAGCATTACCATCAGCCTATATCAACATTAATAACATTCCTCTTCCATTGGGAATAAGTCTAGCTGACCCATCATTTAATGTGCCGTCGGCTATAGACATCTTAGTTGGGGCCGAAGTATTTTGGTCCGTCTTAAGCAACAATACTATCGACTTGGGTAAAAATCAGCCCAAACTATACGAAACAAAACTGGGTTGGCTAGTGTCAGGGTACGTAGGCCGTCGTAAGTCACACACGTCTTCTCCCGTTTGTCATTTTTTAAACGAGAACGCTGATCCAAACTTATCTCGTTTCTGGGAACTAGATACCATTGCTGCCAAGCACACCCTATCACCAGAAGAGCGTGCCTGTGAGCAAAGCTTCAAAAAACATACCGCTCGTAACGACGATGGGCGCTTTGTCGTAACAATGCCGCTGAAGAAAGATCCTTCAGTCTTAGGCGATTCCTTACAAAAGGCAAAGTGTCGGTTCATGTCACTAGAGCGTAAGTTTCTGAGGGATCCTGTCTTCAAAAGCAGGTACGTTGAATTCATGACCGAGTATGAACAACTAGGTCACATGACTGAAAACAGGGAGTCTACGCCCGGCTGTAGTTATTTTTTACCCCACCATGGCGTCATCCGTGAGTAAAGTACAACTACCAAGCTACGTACAGTTTTCGATGCGTCAGCAACCACTAATACTGGGGTGTCACTAAATGACATCCAAATGGTCGGTCCCACTGTACAAGAAGACATAGTGTCAATTCTACTACGTTTTCGCCAACACAAATATGTTGTAACTGGCGACGTGGAGAAAATGTACAGAGCGATCGAACTTCATCCATCACAACGTTCTCTGCAACAAATCATCTTTCGCTCTGATCCAACAGAGCCCTTAAAGACGTACACACTCAATACAGTGACTTATGGCACGGCAAGTGCTCCGTATTTGGCCACAAAATGTTTGGTTAGTCTAGCTACAAGTGCTGCAGATGATGACGTCAAACAATCAATTCAAAGAGATTTTTACGTTGACAATTATCTAGGTGGTTCACATTCTCTAAATAAAACAATTGATATTGCCAAGGGAGTTATAGCAACATTAAAATCAGCACAATTAAATTTGAGAAAATTTAAATCAAATAGTCAGTTTATTTTAAATCAAATATCTCCCCCATACAGCAATACAGAGAACAATATTCAGAACCTGTCTGAAACAAATCCAAATGGTTCATCCAAGACTCTGGGCCTGAACTGGATTTGTGATTCAGACACCCTGTCATTTTCAATTAATATAAATTTAAACAAAAAGGTCACAAAGCGACACATACTTTCAGTAATAAGTCAGATTTTGGATCCTCTGGGACTTGTTGGCCCATGTATTGTTGAAGCCAAAATCGTCATGCAGAGATTGTGGATCGATCAATATTCATGGGATGATGAGGTCTCAGAAGACATCAAACATTTATGGATTACATTTGCAGATACTTTACCACTTCTGAATCACGTAAGTATTCCTCGATGGGTACTTAGTGATGACTCAGGAATTCATGACATTCATGTTTTTTCAGATGCTTCAGAGCGAGCGTACGGCGCTTGCTTGTACATTCGTTCTGTGGATCAATCAGGTTCAGTAAAGGTACACCTCTTAACTTCTAAAAGTAGAGTAGCGCCGATAAAGCCAACGACGTTTCCTCGTCTTGAGCTTTGCGGAGCCTTGTTGGCTGCAAGGTTGTGTACTAAAGTATTATCCTCTCTTACTATAAAGGTAAGCAAATGTAGATTTTGGTGTGACTCGACCATAGTATTAGGGTGGTTAACCTCACCCGCATTGCAACTGGAAACATTTCGTTCGCAATCGTGTTCACGAAATTCAAGAGAGCACAGAAGGTCACGCGTGGAGCTACGTACCGTCTAAAGACAATCCGGCGGATCTTGTTTCCCGCGGGCTGAAGGCTGATTCCATCAGTGGTTCATCCTTGTGGTGGTTTGGTCCCACCTTTTTAGAGGAAGATGAACGTGAATGGCCAAAGATGCCCAATCATAATGAGAAACACGATCTACCAGAATTGGTATCTTGTTCTGTTGTAGTGACTGACAATAATTCTAATGTAGACTCAATTAGTAGTGTGATTAACAATAGATCTAACTTAATTTATATACAAAATTCAATAGCATATCTGCTGAGGTTTGTTCACAATTGTCGGAACAAAACCAACAAACTTACTGGTCATCTTTCAGTTGTCGAACTTAAAAATTCTCTAAATCTAATCTTAAATAAGGTTCAGTCGGAAATGTTTCCTGACGAATATGCTATTCTTAAAACGGGAAAGGTATTGCATAAAAAGAATAAACTTATTTCCTTGTCCCCATTTCTAGACCCTACTAACCTATTACGTGTTGGTGGTAGATTAGACAACTCTCCATACACTTTTGATACAAAGCATCCTATTTTACTGTGCAGCAAACATCATTTTACCAAGATTCTTTTTGAGCAATTTCACTTAACTTATTTACATGCTGGTCCCCAGCTGTTACTAGCGAACGTTAGGCAGACTTATTGGCCCTTGGGCGGCAGAAACCTAGCCAAAGCCATTGTTAATAAATGCGTTCGATGTTGTAGGTACAAAGCCGAATCTGTGCAACCCATTATGGGGCAACTGCCGTCAACTCGAACTGAATTGGAGTATCCATTCTTACATTGCAGTGTTGACTACGCGGGGCCAGTGATGATAGCAGACAGGAAAGGTAGAGGTTGCAAACTTATTAAATGTTTTTTGGCGATTTTCATCTGCAATTCGACAAAGGCCTGTCACATCGAACTCGTCACTGCGCTATCTAGTGAGGCTTATTTAGCCGCTCTTAATCGCTTTGTGTCACGTCGAGGAAAACCTCAATGTATCACATCCGATAATGGCACAAACTTTGTCGGAACTTATAACGAGCTTACAAAATTTCTCGTGCAATCAGACCTTGAGGGTCAGATAGCTCAAGAAGGTATCGAATTTAAATTTGTACCTGCCTATAGCCCCCACTTCAACGGCTTAGCTGAAGCAGCTGTCCGCTCTACCAAATACCACCTAAAAAGATTATTGCAAACCACTCATCTTACTTATGAGGAAATGGCTACCTGCCTCGCTCAAATCGAAGCTGTCTTAAACTCCCGTCCTCTCACTCCTTTCTCCTCAGAACCCCATGACTATTCCGCCCTTACACCGTCTCACCTCTTAATTGGACGACCACTTTATGCTATACCTCATCCACAGGTTACTGATGCCAACATTACCCGCCTGGAGCGCTACAAGAGAATAGAGCACATTAAACAGCACTTTTGGCAGCGGTTCTCTTTAGAGTACATAGCTTTACTGCAACAAAAGGTGAAGTGGCGAGCTACGAAGTCAGAGCTGAAATTAGGGTCTCTTGTCATAATCAAGGACAGAGCTCTTCCTCCTCTACTCTGGTCCTTAGGAAAGGTCATACAAGTCTACCCTGGCAGCGACGGAATCATAAGAGTTGCTGAGGTGAAGACAAAGAGGGGCACCATAAGGAGGGCCTTTAATAATATTTGCCCCCTTCCAGATTTTTGAAGTCTACACTTCAACCCGGGCAGCATGTTGGGAATCAAAACCCAACACACCACCTCCACGCAGTCTACACGCGCGGGCGACGTGATCAACGCGTCATCGGTACGCAGAGGTGCGGCGCGGTGGCGACACGGCTCGGCCCGACAAGCACTCGCTTCCACGGACTCCACCGCGACGGACGATACTCCTCCTTTTAAATCATTGATTGTTTTTCCACGAACCTTTATAATTTGTAATCAGCACGGCATTAAACCATTGCCTTTTAAATACAGTCCACTCATTTACTGCTCCCCGCGCTAACAACATACACTCGCATATTTTGCTGCATACGTAAGCTTGGTGCCAATATTTAGGCAATGATTTAAAGGCTTGTTTAAAGAGCTAACTGTCGTTTTGTATCTCTCGGGAAGTTGTTATTAAAAAGCTGTCACACGTTTAAAATTTTTTATATAGTGCCATGTTTGTTTAATATAATTTACTTTAATCAATTTAGCATTTAATAATTAATTTAATTTTTTTATCTAAAATTCTAATTCTAATATAATGTACTTATTTTAATTATTTAATTGTGTTATTATTTGCGTATAATGTAGTGCATGCTGTACTTTGCTATAATTAATGAGGCGCTTAGACTTAAATTGCAATGTACAAATAGTAAAGTACTAGTGTACTTATTGTTGAAGAGCCTAATAATAAATATGTCGGATCGTCAGGATTTACTCTGTTAGATTCACCCATCATAAGGTGGGTTTCGTGCAATGAAAACACGCTCGGTACGAATGTACGATACACAGCGTTTATTAAAATCACAAATTCACACAATCACTACGCACAACAAAACGTAGGACAGTTCCGAAACGTCCTCACAGCTCGATCACCAGATAAGGAATTGTTCCTATCCAATACTTGGCGCGTTCTCCTCAACCTCGTAACCAACCAGAAACGCTCCGGCTCTGTCAGAGCCCGCCAATTCTAGTCTTGATAGTTGCCGCTAGGTGGCGCGCCTTGTCTTGTTGTAAACATTAAATGCCGGATGCGACAAATAAATAACTAAATTTTGGGAGAGGATTTTGTAAAAGTGTTATATGTAGGTATCTCACCATCACTCGTTCCAACACAGATATGTCTCAATGGAGCAAATGAAAGATGAGTGGACTGTATAACATGTATTATGAATTTATAGCAAATATGAAGATTACAAACAATGTCAGTTAAAGACAAACAAGGATAAGGATGTTAATAAAAAACGCGTAAGCGCATCCGGCTCGAAGGACCAATGATCGCGACGATAGGTCGTAGTGGAGCAAAATGAAAAGTAAGTGGACTGTGTAACATATATTTTAAATGGAATTAGGGAAATATGAAATTACAACTGTGTCGGTTGACAAGCAAACAAGAATATATACGGACGATAAAAACGCGTATGCGCAGCCATGCGTGAAGGCTTCAGCCTTCTTCCATTGCACGCCATCTTTTCAAATAGCATCACCATTCAATAATTTTTTACTTCTGAATATGACCGAATCCAACTTATGGCCGATCGCAGTGTATGCAGTGCGCCTTACAAACCCGATGGGTCGGTCCCCGCTACTATTGAAATGTCACTCTTCGTGATTCTGAATGAAATAACTTCTTAGTAATACGTTTTCTTTTGTGTTACTATGTGTTAGATTGGAGCAGTGATGGCCTAGTGGTAATAGCTCCGACTTACGAGTTGTAGTCGTAGGTTCGAACCCAGACAGGCGGTTTACTTTGTGTAAATAATTTAATTGCTTTCAAAACGGTGAAGGAAAACAGTGAGGAAACCGTCATGTCCTATAGAACAAAAAATTCGAAGACATGTGACATCTACTAACCCGCACTGGGCCCGCGTGGTGATTTATGGCCCACTCCCTCTCTAAGAGACGCTTAAACGTCAAATATGTATGGTTAAACAGTGGCTAATCATTACTTAACTTTAACCAACGTTTATAAATAGAGGGAGAAATGTTTGGTCTTCTTCTGAGCTTGATCTTGCTTAATGAAAAGCGATAGGTGAGGTCTACCAGAGCACGGAGACGCCTCAGCGGCCGCTGTTAGAGGCGGTCTGAGGAGGCAGGATGGTCAACATTTTCCATACAAACCAATCTTGCCACCATTTATTCGCACAACGACATTAATGACTTAGAAAAAATAGGGAATATGCATATAATTCTAAACTTATCATTTATATACATTGTGTAGGAGTCTAGAAACCATTTTTTTTTCTTTTATTGTATTGCACAATTAATTATTTTATGTTGCATTTTTTTGGTGGAACGGAACGCAAACTAGAAACGCGTCCTCTTCGAAAATGCCGGAAGTGACGAAAAATAGTCGTCGGTGACCAGCATTACCTGACCACTCTTCCATTATTCTTCTTTGTAAGAGGGGTCAGGTAATACTGGTCACCGACTGTACCTGGTACTTGTTGACGGGCCTACACTGTTCTCTCATACCTATTAACACTGTACTTTGAAAACTTTGTAAAAGCCAATTATTTTTAAAAGAGTAACCGTGGAGTTTCTTGTCGGCTCTTCTCCATAGGAAACGACCAATTGGAACCGTGCACCTAGCTTCTGACGTTTCATAAGTGCCTATGTAGATTAATGTGCAATAAATATTTTGTTTATTTTTTTACTTATTAGTCCACGGCCATTATGCAGTTAGGTGGGGATCAGAGCTCACGATTTCGCACCCATCAGGCCGCATTAATTGTTGGGCTATTATGGCACTTAAAAATATTGGAACTGTACTGTTGACACTTTTCTAGTTCCCTGTATAACGTAGGTGAATTCAATTACGAGATTACCAAATAATCGTCAAAGGGAACATATGGTAGTTTGATGATACATAGAAGTGAACAATAGAAAACAATTACCAGCGTTTGATGGTTTACAAACTACGTACAGTCACGAGCATTAACGCAAGACATGTCAGATATTATTGCAATCTAAAAGGTGACACATATTTTTGAAGCCTAGCTTAACATCCTATATTTTGGCGTCTCTTGCCTCGTCCGATAGTTTTGAAGTTCCTTCGATGTCACTCACGTATTTGTGCTGCTACTTGTATATAGAATAATCATCCTATAATGTTCCCACTGCTGGGACACAGGCCTCCTCTCTTCGAGAGGAAGTGGGCTATAATCCACCATGCTGGCCCAGTGCGGGTTGGTAGATGTCACATGTCTTCGAATTCTTGGTTCAAGGACATGCCGGTTCCCTCACGATGTTTTTCTTCACCGTTTCGAGAGCAGTGGTGATGAAATCATTTACATAAAGTAAAGCGCCTGTCTGGGTTTGAACCTACGACCTACAACAACTCGTAAGTGATGGCCCTTACCACTGGGCCACGATTCATCGGCCTTTTACAAATGACATATCATTGCCGCCATCAGATTTTAATGGATGGATCATGAAATCAGATATGATTGACGAGCTGTTCCCGTTAATATATTTATGTCCGCGACTGTACTCTTGCCGGGTTTCTCTCTAAATCGTTTGTCGGTTCAAATTCAAATTCAAATTCAAATTGTTTATTTCTTTACCAATCGTTTGATTTAGTTGTGATTGGAGCCTCCTTTTAAGCATGATGACGCCTGTGTTAGAAGACTCCGCACTTCCATCGTTTTGGCTGATTGTACAGTTTACAAAAATATTAAATAAGTTTTTAGTTCTAAGTATAGATTTTTCCATATTACTAAAATAATATATATTACTAGAGCGCGTGTTGCGTGCTTTCCATTTACTTATAGAATAATTTATTACCATACATTCAAACACGCTCGCTCGCAAGTAAATTAAGCATTAAGTATAAATTAATGTGAATGTGTTGGGTGCGCTGATTGTGTGATTTGTGAGGTGTGTGGAGTGTGTGTGGTGTGTGAAGTGTGTTGGGTGTTTGAGGTGTGGGGTTTGTGGTTGGTGTAGATGCGAGTATGAGAGAGGATGTGCGTGTGGGTGTGGCGGCGCCTATACCTAATTTCCACCTATTTTAACAATAATTCAATATCTGCATAAGTACGTGATTTTAACCATTCAATTAACATTATCTTACCTTTATGAATATTTTCAGTGTAAATGTATATAAATTTGTTTATTGTATTATACAGTATGTAACAAAAACCCTGTTGTTCCTTTTAGGGACGTATACATTTACCTACAAGCACAACATTGGTGGAATTATAATTAAAAAAAAAAAAAGTATTGGCTAGTCGAGAAGTCAAAATCAAAGAATGAAAGAGGTTAGAAATCAGTTAAACATTACAAATATTATTAATTAAATATTTATTTTAATTATTTTTGTTGATCAGTTTTTAAAAATTACTTGCTTTTTTACTTATGTATACCGATTCTTAAAACGTAGGTAGAAGGAACAACAGGGTTTTTGTTACATATTGTATAACCGTGCTGATTGATTAATATATTGTGTAGCAGCAAAATTGGTTTTAGATTGTGGGATTTGCGCAATGATATCCTTTCTTCTTTTTAATATTACATTTTTTCATACGTAAGTGTTTTATGTTTAAGATCGAGGCACAGATATATAATTTTGTAACAGATAGCAGGCCACTGATCTCGTATAGACTTACTTGTCGGTACAATGTTTACGTTTATCTTGGACGAGTAATAAATGGGTTTTTATTTCGGAGTCTTTTACACATGAAGACATAATAACCCTATTATTTTCTGCTGTTGTCTATATTAATTTTTATTACATCTTTACTTGTCTGCGTGGTGCTGGACGTAAAGAATAGCCCCATCCTATGTCTTCCCGTGGGTGTCGTAAAAGGCGACTAAGGGACTTACTAGAGAATAGGCAGCAGCGTTCTCTATGCATTTTAACACCATACTGCGATCGCCAACCCGCCTGCCAAGCGTGGCGATTATGGAAAACCCCCCTTTGACGACTTACGGCTGAAATGATGGATGATGATGACATCTTTACTATGATTGGTTTTTCTATCTGGATTTTGTTAGTAGCAGCTCGGAGGCTGGATTTGTACCCGGTTGATGGCAATAGACTCGTCCCCTATTACATGGGACTTAAACAAAGTTGGCGAAATGTGGGTGTTCTACTACAGGTACATCTCTGCCCTACCCTTCGGGGAAACCAAGCGTGTTGTTGTGTTATGTTACTATTAAAAAATTAGCAGTGCTTTTGTACTCTAAAGTTTACATTATTTCTCTACAAGCTTTATTTTGTGTACAAATTACAAATAACTGTATTCATAATTGTTCCATCTGCAGAGTCGGTCATTAATTTCGAATTTATGTTACAAAACAGTGCATGAAAAATAGGCTGTAAATTTTCCGTTATGTTATTGATTAGTTTGGTGAATAGTGTCATTACAATTCTGTACTCACAACAAGCATTTAATGTCATGTACAAATAACACATTTTGTTCAAAATTTAAGCTGATACATTACTCGAAAAGCGCCCGTGGGCACGTATCATCATCATCTCACAAAGAGGAACATTTGAAACCAATTTAATCCGGTTTAAGCCGGTTTGTTCCGGTTACAACTCGTTTATTCCAGTTCCACGGCAAATTTCCCCTGTACCCTGATTATGGGGTAATATTTTATGCGAATGCGTAATTTTATGTGTAGTAGGTACTTTAATTTGTATGGTGGTATGAAATTAGGGGCCGCAGATTTAATGCTTATGATCCTTGAAAGTTGTTGATCGGCCAGAATGTGTTGTTTTATTTTTAACTTTATTTTATATTACTACATGCTCCGATATATTATATGATACAATAATTGAGTGAATATTTCTTTGTTTCGGTTCTTAAAACTATTTACTCTGCTTAAAACCATACTAAAAATAAAAACCTGATTTTACTTGACAAACACGGACTATCAAAAGTTGTATGGCTATTTGAATATGGAAGCAACACATCACTTTAATTAAAGGAATACGCAGAAAAACTCAACTGCAAAAATCTGGTTTTAATTGGCTTGCCTTATACACAACTCAAAAGTAACATGGCCGTTAATTGGATATATCGTATGGCGTCACGGATTTACGATATCCGGCGCCGTCGGTAGTAATAGAGAGACGTAACAAGATCATCTGGTACGGACCGTACGGCCGGTCGGTCTTGAAGTATCCAATATTTGGTATGTCAGTTTTTTTAAATAAAGGTTTCTCTTTGTTCGTAGTGGCGTTTTTGGTACAATTCGGTTAGAACTTTCAATAGATACTCTACTCGTTAGAATGCTCCAAAAGTTGTGGTGGTCCAGCACCCAAATTGCGTAAGACACTTTGAATTACAATCTAAGGATTTTGAAGGAAATTCGAAAGATGGTGCTGAACTGTCAAAAGGAAAGACGTTACAATTAATTGTCATTTTATGTGTGTTAGTTACGCAATTACGTCACAGATGAATTACTTTTTAAGAACTAATATTTGGGTTTAAAACCTATCCATACATTAGATTTCATATAATTCTGTCCGATTCGGTTAATGATTGAGTTTCCTTTATGGGTAGAATATGAGCCTTAATAATAATAATCTATTTATTTAACAGACAACTAGATCCAATTAAAATACAAAAATACTTACAATTATAGATGATGTTAGTAAACAATTTAACCTATATGCTATGTCAGTAGGTACTTAAATTCTAATAACGACTGGTTTTTATCAGAGGCCTCATTATGGGGCTTTCGTCAGGCCCATCAGCTTTCAGGAGGCTGTTGCCTGTCCCGCAATCTGGTGAGAAGAGATGCATTCTTTTTCCGCACAACAGCTGAGAAGCTATCTACTGGCTCCAGCAAACATTACAGATGCACTGCAATAACGTGGCAGTCGCAACAGCGCCTTAAAAGCGTTGTTGTATTGATCACGCAACGCATTGCTGGTACGTTTAGCACAAGGAGAACCAGGAAGACCTTAATCCAATCAAGCCATAATTCGTAATCGTCCACCTTCAAATACTATAATTTTTATTTTCAGTAGGACTATTGATGGGGTTGGCGTATCTGTTTAGATAAAAACCCCTAAACAAATAAAGACAAAAAAAAAATAGTAGGACTATCGATAACTTACATAATATAAAGCCGAAGTAATATGAATTACAAATTGAAACAAAACATACCTACATAAAAAGTAGAGAAGAATACATTAGAATTGTCTAATTAGTATTATCTCGACTCTGTTGGCTTGATTGGATTAAGGTCTTCCTGGTTCTCCTCGTACTAAACTTGCCGCCAATGCGTTGCGTATTCAATACAACAACGCTTTTAGGGCGATGTTGCAACTGCTACGTTATTACAAAGCCAAAGTTTATTTTAATTATTAACTTATGAATAAACCGTAGCATGGAGCAATTATTACTGTATAATAGGCTATACAATGTGTCTGTATACAGTGTGGCAAAAATGAAGGGTGTGGTACAGACCATCAAACTGAACAACTTTCTCCCGGGGACCAACATCGTAAACTGAGTACTTACTTACCTACGATTCAGATTTTATAAATGAATCAGTCCTTGAAACGATTGCTTTAAAAAAAAATTACACTAATCGTTAGCCTGGAAAATGAAGCAAATCCAGTTACAAACCTAGTAGGTACATACGTATGTAACCCTTATCGCTCCCACTCGGAAGAGTAACTCCCTCGCATGTGTAATTCCAAACTAATTTGAATATTTGGCCTTTGTTGAATCAATGTATCAAACGATAACAGTTAACGACTTCATCAATGGGACTTGAATAGTCAAATGATATATTTTATTTTACTTAAATAAGTTATATTTTGTAATGTTTGCTTCAAACCTCACTCACTCAAGTGACCACGCACAATTCGGAAGCGAAGCGAACTCATTTGTTTTTAAAACAACCACGATCATAGTTCACACCTTCACACAGTTCGAATTTCGAAGTAATGTGTCAACTTAGATTAGTTTTTTTTTCTGTAAAAATGTCATGTCGCAGAAGGAGGCAGCGGAAAGGGAGAGGGAAATTTGAGAGTGCTTTCCCGGCCCGCAGTAGGCACACCATACGTTGGCAGAGGGCAGATAATGCCCTCTTCCGGCCCCTTTAAATGGGTTCAGGGATGACGGACTCGAGGTGGTGTGCGTGTAATGTAGCACGCGTGCCATTTTAGACGTCGCGGGGGAGTCAAGCACTTCACTTCCGTCGCTCGACCAGACGGGGCCCGCGGAGGCGGGCCAGTCGGGGGCTGCGTTGAAGAGTGCTAAAGTGCCCCCGTAGCCTCCGGTCCAAGTGTGCGATAACACGGGGTGGTTTTAGTCAGTAGAAGTTTAATAGACCCCTCCGTCCGTCCTAGGGCGGAGAACATCCATGAGGATTTCCACCCCTTACAAAAAAAAAGGAGGTTGTCGTCTGTTTAACCGGACTTGGGATGTCTGCCTTCCCTGTCTGCCTCAATAAGTTTATGCCTGGCCTGCCTGGCCTGTGGGGTACGGACCTCAGCTTAGGGCGTCGCCGCGTCTCTGGGGGAGGACAGCAAGGGACAGGCTGGATCGGATTAATGTTATTATTAGGGAAATTTAAAGCTACAGGCTCAGCGGCGCGGGCTGGCTCGAGCAAGAGGCGGGGCGGGGATGGACGGAGACGTCGCGCCGGGCCACAGCGGCAAGGACGGAAGAACGGTGGTCAGATTTTGTTTTTGTGTGCTACAGTGCTAGTGGTGGGAATATTCTCCTGGAGGACGGTAATAGTATCATCGGGAATGGAGAGAGTATGCCTCGGTCGGCGAATCCTACTTATGCGGGAAGTGTATCGGGCGGCCGCCGCAATCAAGGGATTGGGGTGTTTAATAGCAGAGTCGTATAGATTAGCTGTCAGCGTATACCTTATACAGCAAGTCTTTGACAGCCATATAAACTGGTACTATCTAATGTGGTCGGGTAATACTTTTCAAAGAAATCGTAACGTGACAGCAGTTTTGTTGATACGCGACACAGACATAAAGTTTGCATACGCGAAGGAGATACAGAAAATATATTTCTGTTTCGTTTACTCTTATTACTGGATCTAAACAAGTGTCTCATTATTATTATTATTTTAGCTTGTGTATTTATTGCTATATTGTGTCGACTTTAGAGAAGAAACACAACCGAATACAGAGGTTGACTCTTGGAAAGAATTTGTCAAAGCTGGATGTTGTATTTTTTTAAGTTTGCTGTTCATTGGTTCGAAGGTGAGTTCACGCGTAATTGAATTAAATTATATCGACGTTTTCTGATTCTTGCTACAAAAAGTTCACCCTTTTAGGGTGCCGTACCTCAAAAGGAAAAACTGAATCTTTATAGGATCACTCGTGTCAACTAGTGTGTCCGTCCGTCTGTCACAGCCGATTTGCTCCGAATCTACTGGAGCGATTAAGTTGCAATTCGGTACACATATGAATTTCTGTGACGCAAATACGAACGTGTAACGTAAATAAATTAATTTTGAATATGGGGTTCACTTTAAAAAAAAATCAGCTGTTCCCTACATTTTGACGAGTTATTCGAACATAAATGTAGGGCAGAGCAAATTTTTATTTCGCGATTTCTGGTTTGGTCCCATAGTAAAAGTTGTTCATAATGATGAGTATAATGTCCCCTTAAGAGGTTATGAGTTAATTCTGGGCCATGTTGTAGTTGGCTTCCACGCGGACGGAGTTGCGGGCAGAAGCTAGTAGCAACATAAATTCAAAACAACGTTCCTTACCTACTTCATGATCAAGTCTTTCGTTTTCGACTATCAACAAGTTGGGAACTTAGATGTGAAGTTCGTTAGTGATAATTTGGAACTTCCAAACTACAGTTATTGACAGGTAACTAAGATGTCTTGTTCTCAACAAGCAGGGTAACTAACGAGGAGTAGGTAAGTACTGCGATACATTTTAGTGCTTAATTTTTTTTATAAAAAATTCATACTGTATATCTATTAATTTTAAATCTATACTTATAATTTAAAGAGAGAGAGCGAATTTTATGAGTTTATGTATAATTATGTGGAGGGTAATCTCCGGGACCATAGCTCCTATTTAAAAAAACGAGCAACCCTTACAACAGTAGTCGCATTTTAATACTAATTCATGCTGTAATAAAGTACTTACTAATGCCATGCTATTAAAACTACTTATTTATTCCATGCTCAAGCTGTCACTTCCTCTTCCGTCCCTTTTCACGAAATGTCTCCTACAGAAATTGAGAAGAAAGATATACGTTTATTATCCCAGATGGACATTGGCTATATTATTATATAATATATATACAAAATCAAGTACCTAATTAAACTAATGAAATACTATCTAAAGTCGCGCCGTCTTCCCATGGGGATAGGCAGAAACTACAGACCGCCACCTGCTACGATCCTTACCTCCTTTGGCTTCGTTTACGTTCATACATCTGGTCATACACGCACGCCAGTTGCGACAAAATCATGATTAATTCCCCAAACCTGTACTAAACGTTAAAATTGTATTAATACAATAACCTGGGACTGAATTCTGAAGATATTTCCAAGGCAGTGGTTCTGCGAACTTTGAAATATTACCATCTAACAAACTCCGACGGGTCGGGACTTTGACGATGCTTACATTAAATCGAGGTAAATATCTTGTATTTCTGTTTATCTTATACTTTAGCTTTGTACAGACGCCAGCACATCAAGCCACTACAATCTGTCAAATTTCTTTAAAAGATTTTCAACTTTATCGTTAAAGCTTATAGTTCAAGGTTGTTTGGTAAAGTTTGACAGTTTCTGGTAGCTTGACCTGCTGGCGGCTTTACCTATTTATGTGATGGTTTTAGCAAAGATTTAAACCGCTAGATTTTCCCTCACTTAAGCGTGGAATACACATGCTACTAATAAGAATAGAATAGAATACTTTTTATTATGTACACCATAAAAATTACAGATATAAAAGTTGACCGTTTACATTGGGTAACACAATGGGCTTGGCAAATGTCTTATCGCTAAAAGCGAACTTTTACAGACAACCTTTGGATAGATCAAAGGGAGAAGGAGAGACAATACCGCAGGAAGTCAGTGGTGTGCCAATTACATATACAATAAATACATACACACATAAAGCATACAAGTGTATGCTTTATGTGTGTATGTTGTGTATGCTTTATGTGGTATACAATAACAAACATGAAACAAGAGCAAGGAACTATATTGTAGGTATATGTAATGATGATGTTTAAAGAGAGAGGAAGTGTTTTTTAGGGTTCCGTACCCAAAGGGTAAAACGGTAATCTTATTACTAAGGCTCCGCCATCTGTCTGTCTGTCCGTCTGTCATCAGGCTGTATCTCATGAACCGTGATAGTTAGACAGTTGAAATTTTCACAGATGATGTATTTCTGTTGTCGCTATAACAAAAAATACTAAAAAACAGAATAAAATAAATATTTAAGGGGGCTCCCATACAACAAACGTGATTTTTTTGCCATTTTTATAGATAATGGTACGGAATCCTTTGTGCGCGAGTCTGACTCGCACTTGGCCGATTTTTATATGCACGCTTGTTTGCTACCATAGATAGCATACTCATCGTAGCGTGCTCTCTGTGCCTGTAAAATTAAATCCTCATGCTCTTTTCGTATAGGTAGTTGAATGCTACTAAGTAGCATTTGCTCGAAAGCAGCATAATGCTCTTATAAGTGTAGGGTCTGTTTAGGTAGCGTTTGTATTCCACGCTTTAGTTACGCGAAAAAGTGTCCATACTAAGAAGAGTGAGCTCATACATTATTAATAGCGTGTCCGTTGCAATCAAGTCAAGTCACTGTGTTATTGTGTATCAGAGGTGTCAAAATGAAACTGAAACGTGACTATCTTTTGACGCGGTAGGGCGAATCTAACGATTCAAATCTTTGTGTTGTCGTAGAAGTTAGTCGTGCTCGGTTACCATGCTCCCCTTTTTTTTAACTGACTTCCAAAAAGGAGGAGGTTATATGTTCGGCTGTGTTTTTTTTTTATGTATGTTCACCGATTACTCAGACAGATTTTGAAAATTCTTTTTTTTTATGGAAGGGTATGCTCCCGAGGTGATCCCAGTGCCACCAAATCTGAATCTGATGAGAGGATCCCATGGAAATCGAGGGAAATCCTCAAATTTTATGGGCATACCTATAGCGATTTGAGTATTTTTTATAGTAACTCGTGCATTTGCACTCGAAAAGCACCATTTGGTGGAGTGGAACTGATGATGAAGACTACAGATGGCCACCGGAACTACTTAATAATAAGTATTTCACCGTTGCAATTTATGCTCGTCAAAATGCAAAGTCACCATCAGTTCTCCTTGTTCTTACCAGGAGAACTCCTCAACAATTAACGCCCCTACATCGGGAAAAGCAATATTTTGTAAAATGTGATGAGCATTTGACATTAGGCTATTGTAAATTAGATAAATTACAAACTGACCCACAAAAAACTGAAAAATAAAAAACAATAAAAAAAATAAAAATGGAAAAGTAAGAAACTGGTATTTTAGTCGTAAATTCGTAGAATAAATGAGTTCCTCTGTTATGCAATAGTTTAGATTTAAGAGCAAATTTAACAATTAACTTTTTAATTCGAAATGGTTTAGATTATTTATTCTTAATTTGTTTTGAAGCTTGTTGTATATTCTAGAACGTAGGATGAAATATTGGTGGGTAGCAAATGTGGTCCTGTAACGCTCGACTTGACATACTCGAGCAGACCTACGTCGAGTATGGAGTACTTGTCTTGGTGGGACGGAGGCATGTTTGCGAAGAGTGGAGCGGCAAACAAAGAGTTTTCTGACGGTGAGCAACTTGCAGTCCTGATAAAATTGTTCAGTCGGGTACCTAAACGGGTTTACGTAGCATCACCTTCAGTACAGCTCTTTGAGCCCTCTCAAGCGGTAGCGGTTTTTGTTGCTCCCCCCAGGCAGTCACACAGTATGTAAGTAGTGACTGGCACAGGGAGTAGAAGACAGTTTTTAGAGTGTCGATATCCGCTGAGTTTCTAAGTAGCTTAAAGATATAGATTATTTTGCGAACTCTAGATGTGAGTGTGTGGTGTGGTGTGTGTGCTTGTGTGTGATGTGTGTGGTTGTGCCAATTTAAACGCTCGTCTATTAATACTCCGATATTGTATGTGTGAACCTTTGGTCAAGTGTGGACAAGTACAGTCAGGCTTTAAGTGGCAACTGTGGAATTGGATATTAACGTCCTCTAGAGGCTGGCTTTTCTTGCTTATAGAAAAAGGTATAAATTTAGTTTATTCTAGATTAAGAGTAAGAAGATTAGTAGCGAGCCAGTTTGATACCATGATGAGACAGTTCTCAGCGTGACATTTTGTTTCATTCCAATCTGAGCCATGCTCAATGAGCGCTGTGTCATCTCCATAAGTAAAAACATTACAATTTGTAAGTGTTAGTGTGCATAACTGGTTTATATAGACCAAAAAGAGTGTCGGTCCTAGGATACTTACCTGTGGTACTCCGTAATTACTTAAAGGGTGCTCATTGCTTGTGCAATTGTTTATGATCACACTTTACAATCTGTCTGTGAGATAGCTTTTAAATAAATTCAGTGGAGTTCCTCTAACACCGATATTTTCCAGTTTAAGTAGAAGTTTAGAAACAGAGACCGTGTCGAATGTCTTAAATAGGTCCAAAAAGATTCCAAGGCATTTCTTACCTTATACAGATTGCGGGATAGGAGATCGCTTAAGCCAGTCACGGCGTCCTCTACCTACCCGATACGAACCTGAATTTATTGTGTGCTATGATGTTGTAAGTATCTAGGTATTTCATAATGTTATTGTTTAAGATTTACTCTAATATCTTAGACATCGCAGAAAGCACAGAAATATTTCTATAATTGTTGACACAGTCTCTGTCGCCTGACTTGTAAATTGGGTGAATAAGCGCTTTTTTGAACGCTTTGGGAAAAACGCCGGTAGCAATCGAGAGGTTACAAATATGTGTTATTACTGGGACTAGGAACTTACCTGAGGATTTAATCATCCGAGTAGAAATATTGTCCAAGCCAACAGCGGTGTCAGTCCGAAGGGTCAGGATGACTTTCTCTACCTCGGTTTCGTCCACTTCTTGGAGGACGAAGAATTACACTGGGAACCAGGACAATACGGAGCCTCTGGGATTTGGGGTTGTTCCGAAAGTATTTTTTCCGCTAATTTGGAGCCAACTTCGGCAACGTTATGGTTTACAAAGTTGACCGAGTCTTCTGGGTGTGAATTAAAGAAAAAGATCGGCGAGTCTCAGGGCAAGATTTACAGACTGCATTTTACTTGCTAACTTAGCGTTTCGCATGAATATGAACCTTATCGTAAGGGGTTAATGTTCATATTTGTATAAGCGGGTTTCATACGAATATGAACCATATTCAACCAAATAAGGTTTATATTCGTTTGAAACGCTAACTTAGCAAAGTAAAATCAAAATGCGATATGTGGATATTGCCCTGATTACCCTAAAAATAGACTAAAGACTAGTGTAAAAAATGTATCTCGCGCTTCTGAAAATTATTCTACTGGTATTCAGCTGCATCCGGTTAGACTGGAAGCGGACCCCAACTAATTGGGAAAAGGCTAGGCGGATTGATTGAACCAGATTCTACGTAACAGCCACTGGGTTTATTTAATTCCAAGTGTCGAGGCTCATACGAGTGTGTCTACACAGAAGTGAAAAGTTGAGTTTCGGTTTAGTTTGTTCGTAGAGTTAAATCTAATTTCATACGTCAGGATAGCCACTGGTACCTATGAAGTCAGGGAAATTAATTGTTTGTAAAATTGACTACCAATTTATTGTCCGTATAATAAATAATAATAAAAAGAAAATAATAAAAGTGTACATTTAGCCAACAGTAGTAAATGTCCTATACAATATTACATTCGTTGGCAACACAAGCCCGCTGTATACCACATTATTAGTATGGGTACCCACACCTATGATCTTTAATACAGGAGCAGCAAAGTTCGGCGGGCGCGAGGCGAGAAATTTTAATTAATGCCATCTACAACTTTTGCAACGGGTAAAAAGTATAATTAACATCCTCTAGCGCCTGGATTTATTTTTAGAATATAAGTAGGTATTGCTCTGTAATTTAGTTGTGCATCACGCCAGTAAAACGTGTAATATTGGTTACCGTACGTCGTTTTTGGGTAACAACTGAAAAATCAGCGCTATGCTATGGATCGCCCACATCATGCTCAGTGGAAGCCTTCTTGTCACAGTCAAGATATGCACTATGCAGCTGCGAACTAGTTCTGTTCCGTTCTTGTGATTATAGATTTGTTTTGTTTTACTAAGTAGGTACTGTAATTACCTGAGTTTGTTTCGCGATTTCTTCTCAGGTGTAGTCAGATAGGAAATGTGGACTACATCTAGCTTATTTTTTACTTTTTAATATGACGTGTTAAATTACGTACATTACAACACACACACACACACACTCACACTTATTGCATTACATTGCTTCATTTTAAATCATTTTTACCTATTGTGAATCATTTTTAAAAGAGTAACGGTGGAGTTTCTTCCCTATTCATCTTCATACGAAACTACCTTTTGGAACTACAGTCAATTTTATTATAAGGTAAATTTTCACGTTCAAAAGTGCCTTTTATATTTGAAATAAATAGTTTGACTTTGACCCGTAAATATCTAAAATTAGACCTTACCTTCGTCAAACTCTAATTAAATCAGATCATGAAACGTTCCGGTAATTTCAAAAGGGTGACATCCATTCCAGTTATTCCATTACCAACTTTTGTGTACCACCTAAAATGTTATGTTTGTTATTATGTTTTTATAAACATTTGGAAGTAATACCAGATGTTTATAAAGCTTTGTAATCCGACGAATATTATAAAGGCGAAAGTTTGTGAGTGTGTGTGTATGTTTGTTACTTCTTCACCCTCAAACGGCTGGACCAATTTTGATAAAATTTTGTATGGAGGTAGCCGACACCCTGGATTAAGACATAGGCTACTTTTTATCCCGATATTCCCACGGGATCGAGACTTACGCGGGTGAAACCGCGGGGCACAGCTAGTTATAGAATAATAGTTTAAGCCTTGGGGCGAGATCTATAACCGTCACTTAGCGCGTGCTTAGAGTTGTTCTTGTCTAGCACTTGTAGTTTGACAATTGTGACAGGAATAACGCCTAGCTAAAGTCTGTACGTGCTAAGTAACGTTTATAGATGGATGGGGTAATGGAAACATGGAGAAGTCTCTTGACGCTGCGTGAGTGTGCGTGATCCATCGCCGCCCGTTCGATGTCCACCGCGCACAGGATGGATGGATAGCAGCATATAATGTAATTTTTGCTCCGCTGGTGTAATTGCTGTATGGCGTTCCAGTGAGAAGATAAATAAATAAATACAAATAAATAGATCTCGGCCTTAGTTCATAGATTCCTTCTAACGCTTCCATAGGCAGTAACCATAGCTAACGTTGAACATTACGGCTCTTGATTGTTACACCACCTAACATATATGCCTGTGGTACCTACATAGAGAGCCGAGTGCCAAGTGGCCAGGCACTGCCAAATCACGTATTATGTAACGTAGATGGTCAATTGTCCATCGAACGGCACTAATTTTACTTGGTTTTACATCGCGGCAACCATAAAAGGTTGGCTTACCCTAATCTGCCGTGGATCGCGGAAGTCGCACATGATCCCATGATCCCCGGTGCAGTGTGGGATGGGTCCATCGGGGTGGTTTTTAGCAGTAGGAGTCTGACAGATCCCTTCACCCGCCCCAAGGCGGAGGACATTCATGAGGATTTTCAACCTCGGGAACAAAAAAGAAAACCCTAATACCATGATACCTAATCGCTAATAAATTATAAAATACATACTTGGCACGGTTTTTACGACTTGACAAAACATGAAGATTTCTTTAATATATCTAAGTTAAATACTATGTTATATACAAATAAATTTTCCGGAATTAATTTTCTGAATGATGTTGGAAACCGCAACAAAATTCAAAATATATTTATTGTACCCTATTTTTGTTACAGGTCTTAACAATAAATTAAAGTTCCAATATGTCCTGCCTACTAGGCGTACAATAATTATGTATTTTACTTTGTAAAGTATTACATTATTTTAATTATTATGAATGTGAGGACTATGTGAATTGTTTTTTTATTTTTATTCTCAATCAAAAAAATTCTTAATGCAGGTCTGGCAGTTTGAGTACTTTATGCGGCCTAACCAATTGTCCTTTCTTTGGTATTGTTCGTCGAATCGCTGAGCTCCTTAAGTTTTGAGTTGAGCTGCACGATAACTGACAAATGCGTGCACTGACTGGACAGGTCCACTCAAATCTGTGTGGTTCTTTCGTCAAAAGACCATGTCAGACACCAATCTACATGGTTCTCAAATAATCTGACCAAGATTATATCCGTATTTTATATACACATTGACATTGATTAATTTTATATATACAATGCCATGAATATTTACTTGTTTTAAGTATTGTAAATGTGAAGACTATGTGGGTTATTGTTCATTTTTCTTTTTTTCTCAGTTAGTTTTTATCATAGTCTGGCAGTTTGAGTGATTTTATGCGGCCTACCCAAATGTCATTTCTTTGGTATTGTTCGTTGAATCGTTGAGCTCATTAAGTTCTTAGTTGAGCTGCACGACTACTGACAAATGCGTGCACTGACTGGACAGGTCCCCTCAACCTGTGTGGTTCTTTCGCCAAAAGATCATTTCAGGCACCAATCTACATGGTCTTCACATGATCTGACCAAGATTATGTCTGGACTTTAAAAAGAGACTGTGACCTCTGAGTTTTTTCGGCCTTTCTTCTCAGAGTAGTCGGATACGAAACGCCGACCTCATCTAGTTTTTTTTTAATATGATTGATGTGTAAAAGTGTTTGTACAAACCTACTTACAGAAATAAATCATTTATCATTATTTATTGACATTAAATTTAAAATTATTTTACATGTCAATTTAGTTATTATAAATGTCAAAATACAGTAAAATTAATACATGGTCATCAAATCAATCAATAATTCAATAAAGCTTGGTTTGTGTAGTGTAGTGTGTGGAAATTCCTTAGTGCTCAGAATGTCAATAGGTATTTTTTTGTATATTTTTGATGCTATTCCAAAGAAGTTTTTGTTAAATATAGCCGTTTTATGTGGTACATTAGAAATTTTTAACATATATATTTTCGATTTGAGTTTATCAAATAGATTTTCATTTGTTTTTTATAAATATACGGCTAATTCATAAATGTAAATAAACCGTTGTGTAGTTTACAAGAACAACGTGGTCACACGACAGACACGAAAAGCATCTTTAATTTATAATATGTATAGATTTGATAAACAAAAGACATGATTTGGTTGGTCATCACCCTTTTGTATCGCCATCACTTAACACTTGAAATGACCGCCATTTTCAAGGGATTGATCTACAGAATTAAGCGGAAGCCCATAAGCAAACTTATCAAGTAATATCGCTCGCAAGACTTACAATCAATGTGTACAAGTCAAGTAATATCGCTCGTAAGACTTACAATCAATGTGTAAAAGCAGTCGCAGGACGCAAGCATCGTCGACGAAGTTGTGCTGTAGTTAGTACAACCGCACAAGAGCACCGACGAAACTCACAGGAATTTATACATTTTGTACTTACCTCATTCTACCTACATGTTAGCAAACTATGGAAATGAATACAGCAAGGAAGCTCTTTAAAATAACATCTTACTTTTAATGTAACGGAGCAGTCGAACTTTTTTAATCGTATTTTCATCCTCTTTTTGTAGTCCATTGAGTTTAAATGCACACATTTTTTCTTGAACCTAATTTTTTTTTTATAAAGTATTATAACTTTATTTAATATAAAATAATATGTACATAAATAACAACTTAAACCTAATTAATTAATAAAAATAATAGAATTATATCCTAACTTAACTCATCATCTGCCTTGACTTTTCCCACCTGTTGGGTCGGCTTCCAGTGTAACCGGATACAGCTGAATACTAGTATTTTATAAGGAGCGACTGCCTATCTGACCTCCACAACCCAGTTACTGGGTATCATGATACCCTTTTGTAAGACTGGTATATCCTAAATTAACTAAAACTGTTAATTCACAAACTAAAATATGGCGTTGAAAAATTGATCATCGTCACTGTCGACTGGCAATGTACCCAAGAGACTGGCGGCATTGCCACGTTGTATGGCAATGCTTAGCCTCTGGCCAAGGTAAAAGCCAGGCCTTGGTCACGGGAAGTTTCAACCAGCCGTTTTAAGATTTAATTAAAAAGACCATGAGCACTCGGACCCCACTGCCCGAGGGTTTCAACTCCAAAAAATAACAATACAGTATTAAGGTGACATAACCTAAGTTCTACTTGCTCTTTCTTTAATTAATATACAAAAATCTCATTACCATTTCATTTCACAGACAATATACTTAACTAACAAACCGAATATTACACCCCAACATCCAACATTTATAGCGTTTATACCAAATACCTTTACACCGAAACTCCTGAAACTCGCATATGAAGCTTCAGTACCGGGACAGGCAGCATTTCATAACGGTAACGTGAACGTTCACGTTTACAGTTGAATACGGAACATGTAGAGGTACACAAAAGCTGGAACTGTGAGACGAAGTGTGCAACGGAAGACGAGGTACCCTCAGGAAGCGGCGGCGGCGGCGGGATCCGGCTGACGTGCACACCGATGGCGGAGACGGAAACTCTTTAAAGCCGTGTACCTATTCACGCGACAAATATTATTCACTACATCGAGCGATATAAGAGTGAACGGTCCCCAATTATACCGCTGGCACTCAATTTAGCTCGGTCTGAAGCGGGAACGAAGTACAGAAGAAATAGAAAAAATAACATGATTTAAGTCTCCTGCGTCATACCCTTCGGCATTCTTAAAGGCACAGCCAAAACATGATGGACTAGCCCCGAAATAAAAGAACACTTTAATTAAGTTTTCTTTACGTTTAAGTTTTACTATTAGTAGTAAAATAGATTCGATACTGAAACATTGCGGCCTTGTTAATAACAGTAAATACAATTATTTGAAAATCGCATGAAAAATGGAACGAACCCAGTAAAGTCTACTTGGAAAAGCAACTGTTTCATTAGGTATTCATACCATTACATTACTTACATAATACACCATTTATCGACTTACTAGTAGCATTCTGCAATTACAGTTAATTGCATACTACAGTCTTTCTCGGGATCATTACAACGTTCCACGTACACTCCGTAATGAGTAGGTACAAATTGTATTGTTCTGGGAAACTAAATGTTTGCAGAGCTTCGAATCAGTTGAGTGTGTCAGATAGACAGACTTTACAGTGTTAGTACGAGGAAAGTATTAATATTAAATTGTGAACAAGAATGGCGCACGCCACATCCCAGCCTTGTTATTTGCTTTAATAAAGTTTTTGAGTATAGTCGTGTCATGATTTCCAAATATTAATAAGATTTGTAGTGTTAAAAACTAAATATAAAATTGAAAGTATGTAATTTGCGTCAAATTATTTTTGTATCAGGGTGAATGGTCGTTTTTTTTTTGGGTGGAAAATTATCGAATAACTTCTCTCGCTCTGGGCGGAGCGGGAGGGCGTGTCAGATTTACTGACTAAAGCCCACCCGTGGTCCTTCAGTTGCCTGTGTGCCAGGGCCACGATATCCCTTTCGGATACCCGAAACCCTGGCAGGCATTGGCCCTGACGGACACCGTCAGTTTGTGCTGACATCTCATTAAGGCGCGCGTGGAACACAACGCGCCGTCGACCCGGGCCTGGTCCTTATCGGACGGCAAGCTTCCCATTGCTCACCATCCGCAAGCCTGCGCCTACGGTAGCCAGGAATCGGCCTGCGACTCCCGACGCCCAGGGCGTTTCCTGCGGCGACTAGGGGAGTTTTTTTTTTCGCGAGCATTACTGCTTCGCAGAAAGAGGTGACGACCTCCCATGCACTCTCGCTCCAAACCATGGCCTGAACGAGGGCTGGCCGCGAGAGATCGCCGCCGCCGATTACCTCCGTGAGGACCCGGCGGTGCTCTGCCCAAGCCAAGCAGACCTGCACCGTATTGACAGTTACCGTGAAAGTACTGGTTTTTTAGTAGAATGGAATGGAAACATGATATTTTGGGCGTCACGTAGTTGATAAGGCAGTTCTCTTCGAGTCTCGGAACCTACAGGTTGTCTTCCAGAAGTCTAAAGTCTAATAATAATAGTTCGTTAAATATTGCTATAAACCAAGTTTGTATGTGAGCAAGTACTGCAAGTGCGTACTGAAAAGGCGTGTCATCTGTTTTTTCCAAGCATACCTACAAAACCGATGAGAGACTGACTAACAGACGAACAGACAACCCTCGGTCCTGCCCAATATTCACTAAGGTATTTGGGGTCGGGGCAGCGTAGGTACTCGTATATCTATCAGTACATCTCATTCCCTTTCTAGTCATGATAGTTTCAGCAAATGTATGTATGGAAACTACCTTATAATTTCCTTTAGGTTACCTACATGTGCCCTTGTGATACTCCCTGCCATGATACACATCGGTGTGACTACAGCTGCCTCCACGGGAGGTTCCGTGCCGTTTAATTTAGCGGAACACAGCCGACTCGCGATAGATACCGGCCACGGCTCACTAAAGTGTGTCAAATGTTTGCTGTAGTACCACGCTGTTGAGCACTTAATACCTGTGACCGTAGGACTAAGTTTGTGGACAGCAAACGTTTGGCAGGATGAGTTTAGGGGTTTGAGAAAACTTTTTGTTTGCCCTTGTAGTGTTGTAATCTAAAACCGGCGACAGACGTAGTACTTATCAATCACTTGTTTGAAGATTTGTTAGACTGGCTGGCTAGGTTTATATTGCTACATGGATCTTTTGGTGCTCGAATGTCGTTTACCGGGAGGTGCTGTTGGTATACATTGTTTGTGAAATTTCACCATCATCTGCCTAGCCTTTTCCTAACGATGTTGGGGTCAGCTTCCAGTCTAACCGGATGCAGCTAAATACCTATATTGTACATGGAGCGACTGCCTATCTGACCTCCACAACCCAGTTACTGGGTAACAATACCCCTTGGTAAGACTGGTTGTCAGACCCGTAACGACTGTCAAAGATCCACGAATGACAGCCGTGTTCCGAGGCACGGAGGGGTCTTGGTATGTAAAGGTCACCCATCCACGGACCAACCGCGGCAAGCGTAGCTTAACCTGATCGACCGACCCGTGCGGCTGTTATTACTTAGCCACAAGCCCTCTCTAATTGTGTGTTGTTGTTTTTTGAATTGTGAAATGTATGGAAAAAAAAGATGGCGGGAGCGTTAGTTCCGATTTGACCACGCGCCAAAAGATTTTTTTATAAAGAAACTTTGTAGCACTTTATAGGAGGTCTCCGAAACACTTATGCTCAAATACCCGAGTTTGTCGGATTAAGTTATAAACGTCAATGGGGAAAGTGACCATAGCTAATATGGAGTCATTTTAATAGGTAACATTTGACGTCTGTCAGTTTAGTGAAAGCAAATCGTAAAATTACTCGTATCGGTCATTATTACAATAAATATGTAATTGTAATTGAAAAAATTGTGCAGTTCTAACAAAACGAAATAATATATTATTTTATGCCCACCGTTACAAGGTTTACAAGGTTACATTGTTGAATTTTGATGAATTGTCAAATGTTACCTATTAAAATGACTCCATAATTATTAGGTCTTCTTTGCTAGGCTTTCTGCCTATACTATATTTGACATTACCATTCAATGCCTTACAGTCCAGTTCGTGTTCATTCATTAGTTCATTCATGAGTTTGGTTTTACTTAATTATTTTGTTATTTTCATTGATGGTGTGTTAACAGTTTAAATCAATAAGGAAATTATACTCGACATGGAAAGTATCAGAATTTAAAATCATAATTATTGTTTATGTCCTCGTAATCCTTTTCTTTAAAATGTTTATAAATGACCTAACCTCAAACTCGGCTTTTCCTCTACGAATAGCTGTAGGCCACAATCTTCTATTTTTTAAATCTTTCAGAAAATGGTGGGCTCCAATTTCGTAGCATTTTGGAACACAACAGTGAATCATTTTCGCATAAATAAAATAAAAACCTCTCGCCTTGTATTATTAGCTTGTTTTGGGAACTAGCTACGAAACACATCATTTTGACAGTTGCATTCCCCATTAATAAAATTCAAAATGCCAACGGTATACCTAGATTAGGATTTTAAAAAAACAAAAGGGATCGTTTTAGATATTTTTTTTGTTTGGCTCTAATGAAAAGCAAAACGAGGTAATAAAAAAGTCCATAAAGGGAATGAAATTAATTTCTACGAAAATCTGCAGCTGCAAACTGACAAAAGCATTTTTATGTTTCCGGAATTCATCGGAAATGTAATCCGTCCGGCTGCTGTAAAAGAACGGTACCTACAATTTTTTTTTTACGGAGTTCTGTGTGCCTTATGAACAAATTTATATTAATGATAAAATAATTGATGTAAATTCAAAGAAAAATAACTTTCCAATATTGAGTGTCAAAATATTAATGAACCATGTTAAACGAATGCAACTCTTGTTCGAACCATTTAGTGAGTTAGCACACTGCATTCATGTGTGTACGTGAATCTATGTGTGTATCCTCAGAAACGATCCTTTAAAACGTATGTTGTAATAACAAGTAGGTAGCTAATTAGTATGAGCATTAAACCGTAATAAGCAATACCTCTTCAAGTTTAACTACGTCCTTACAAGTGAATCTGAACCTTTTCAATAAGACAAGTACAGAACATTCGTTTCGGAAACTATAAGTAGCTACGTAGACTTATAAAGGCGTGTACGCACTAACGAACAGAACATGGTGAACACGAACATCGAATACGCAACATTTGGTTCGTACGTGTGACCGTAAATTAGCAAAGCGAACACGAACACCATACGAACACGGTTTGACTTGTGTTTGCGCTCAACCACCCCGCTCTCTTTAGTAGCCATGGATTCGCCGATGAAAGCTGTTGGATAGGCGGCTGAGAACCGATAACTCCGCGTGCGCTCACCCCTCGAGTTCGGTACGAACAATGTTCCATCAAATTTCTCCGAGCACCGTCCGCACAAACGAAATTGGATCGCCACGAACATTTTTGAAAAACATAGTGTTTGATGTTCGTTAGTGGTACGCATATGCGAACAAAGTATTCGATGTTCGTGTTCACTACGTTCTTGTTCGTTCGTGCGTACACGCCTTTAAACTTATCAATGTAAAAAACCTGACAACAATGTTTATAAAATAAAAAGGGTACAACAAAACTACATCTCGAATCAATCAACAGCAGCAGCAGCGGTTGCTTAACAAACTGTTGTTTTACTACAACTTTGTGATTGGAAGCATTTTGAGCGATAAAAGCTAGACCGAAGCCCAGAGTAATTAGTTTATAGACAAGACTGGTACCTACTAACTGAATATTACCGTTTACTGGGATAGACCGGACCTGGAAACTGTTTGTTTACATGTTGTAACTTGTTAGTGTACCAACAAAACAATTTGTAGCTACAACTTTATTAAACGTAGTTGTCTTGCTGACAATGGTTTTTTATTAGCACTTAACTGTTTATTATCAAAATCAAAAGTCATTTATTCAAACTAGGCTGAGAATCAGCACTTTTCGAACGTCAAAAATTACATAAGACAGTCCCCCAAAAACGCCCACCCTTCACCACTTCCTAGTGCTTTAGCTGGGAAGAAGAAGTGGCGCAACAAACTCCCCAGCAGCACAGCTGTCTGTTCAGATATAAAACTTGAATCTATACAATAAAATGTAAAAGAATTTGCATTACGCAACACAACATTAAATTAAATTATTTGCCTTATGTTAGCTAGCACACGCCACTATACAAAAAAAAAACATAAAAATCGTCGAAAACTATACTCAAGCAGAAATAACGTAAATAGAACGTACATACCGTATTTATTTTACTTCGATGGTCCTAGTTTATCATTTGTGACTTCGAGTTATAGATATAGCTATATGTAAGCGGGCATGCCCTCGATGTCTGGAGGGTTTTATTTAGGTATTAAGTTCGTTTAAAATTTTATTTTTATTTCTGCTTGAGTATAGTTTTCGATGGTGTTTTGTTCGTATAGTGCTTGGCGTGAGCTAGCTGACATGGAAAATAATTTAATTTAATGTTTTGTGTTACGTAATGTACATTATTTTGCATGTTCTTGTATAGAATCAAGTTTTTCTAACTGAACAGACAGCTGCTGGGGAGTTTATTGCGCCACTTCGTCTTCCCAGCTACAGCACTAGGAAGTGGTGAAGGGCGGGCGTTTTGGGGGACTGTCTTATGTAGTTTTGACAAATAACAAATAAATAAATAACTTTTGATTTTTAAACTAAGTAGGTAAAAAATACAACTTGCTGTCGTATGTTATTTCAGTTTACATAACACATAGGTACATTAATCAGTAAGTCATCCAGTTTGAATTTATTGACAACTTATTAACTTACTAGCTGCTGCCCGCGGCTTTTTCTAAAATAAAATTAAGCTTAAGTTACTCCTTATAACATCAGCTATCTGCCAGTGAAAGTTGCGTCAAAATCGGTCTAGCCGTTTCGGAGATTAGCCGGAACAAACAGAAGGACAGACAAAAGTTTAAAAAATAGTTTTTTTGTTAT
Source organism: Tiliacea citrago (assembly GCA_963921375.1). Lineage (NCBI taxonomy): Eukaryota > Metazoa > Arthropoda > Insecta > Lepidoptera > Noctuidae > Tiliacea > Tiliacea citrago. The sequence goes on along the minus strand of OY992797.1, from coordinate 18,744,025 downwards.
AAGCACATTGCAATAGCATTAGCAATAGTTTTATATGCATTAAGTAGAAATCTGTTACTCTCGACATTACAAACAGACAATTCAATTTTATTTTTTTGTATACATGGAGTTTCGCTAGCTAATTTAATTTGAGGAGATCGATATCTAAACACGATAAAATAAAATAAATAAAAGATTTGAAGTTTTTTTTTGGAGTTAACGACAGCTGATAGTTTTGTTACTTAAAGTATCATCATTTCAGCCGAAAGACGTCCACTGCTGGACATAGGCTTCCCCCGATGGGGGGTTTACTTAAACCGTACGCAAAATACGCGCACTGACGTGGAGTTGCGGACACGAGCCCGTATTACCTATAGGGTTGCCGTAATCGCCACGCTCTGCAGGCGCGTTGACGATCGCAGTATGGTGTTAAAATGTATAGAGAACGCTGCTTTAGTAAGTCCCTGAGAACTTGAAGTATGGAGTTGAGAAAATCTGATTTCTTTTGTTTTATCGTGTTTAGGTATCAATGAAAATGTGTTGTTTACAAAAAAAAGAAGGATTTTTGAAACTGATATTTCAAGTGACTACACTAATTGCGGTCAATGACCCCATAAAAAAAATCATCAAATTACTTTCTTTATTTTTTTATCATGTTTGGATATCGATAGCTATTACGTCTGCTGAGTTTAGCTAGCTAATTTAAAAACCTAAATTATTATAAAATATATAAAATAAATATATATTATTATTATTATTATTAAATTGACCTTGTAGATTGCTTTATTAGGAACTACTTAGCTTCTGCCCTCGACTTCGTCCGCGGGTTTTAACATAAAACATATCCTATGGCACTCGGCAATAGCGTAGCTTTCTATCAGTGAAAAAAAATTGTAATCGGATTATCGAGATTGTCTTTTACATACAAAATTTTATCAAACATGCTTGGAAATTCGAGCATTATTTTGACAACCTTCTTCGAGATAAATCGAAAATGCTGTACTGGACAAATACATGCAAGCAGGCGGTCGGCAATGTTAGTATGAAAATCCATGTCTGTCGTGCGGCCGAATAAATTACTATGAAAACTTGCCGTGTAATTTAAAAATAAAATAGAACGAACTTTTTACGTCGATACATGGCAACCAAGGAGGTCGCTTAAAAAGATTTTATTAAAATTTCGAACTGGCTTGCAAATATAGCTGATTAAAGTAAAAAAAGAAACAAATGAACATATTGGCGCGTGAAAAATTATCGTTGTTCGTCATTGAATCTGGAATTTATAAATAATTTATTTAGTTTGAATTTCCGCGCATTATTTGAGAAAAGCACTATACAAGCCTTGGCCGCAACCATGCATTGATGGACGAACGTGAAAATGTGAGCCAAGGCGAAGCCGAGGCACTCTCATACGTGAGTCCTCAATGCCCCTTTTGCAGGCCACTGCAGCCATTTACCACTTTATAATATTACTTTAGATAAACTTCGAATAAGTGGCTTTTAACCACACAAAAAAACTGTTTGATGCTCTGAACTCTGCGTGTCCCTGTGACACGCAGAGTTTATCCAAAAATGATACTGACATACTTTTTCTCGAATTGTGTACCTACATTCCTGGGTGTTTCTTATAAAGAAGCCTTTTGGGACAATAACGTGTGTCCGTTTCAGGAGAAGCCGCAAACTATTTGTACACAGGTATAGCTTAATACTGGAAGCGGTCTTATATTTTTTTATTGAACAGGGTTCCTTTTCGTAATGATAATTAATAAGAACATCATCATCTGCCTCGCCTTTTCCCAACTATGTTGGGGTCAGCTTCCAGTCTAACCGGATGCAGCTGAATACCAGTATTTTATATGGAGCGACTGCCTATCTGCCTTCCACAAACCAGTTACTGGGTAATACGTATACGTAAGACTGGTTATTGGACTTTGGGGCTTCTGATGACCTGTAACAACTGTCAAAGATCCACGAATGACAGCCGGTACCAACGGCTAAACGTGCTTTCCGAGATATGGAGGGGTCTTGGTATGTAAAGATGGTCACCCGTCCACGGACCAACCGCATCAAGCGTAGCTTAACCAGGTCGATTGACCCGTGCGGCTATTATTACTTAGCCACAAGCCCCGCAAGAACGTACTTATTTATTAAAAACAATATATTTATTTATTAGACAACTATTTTGGTCAACAATAGGTGTTATTATCAGATAATACTATGTGATTCCTGAAGGCGCTGTCAAGAGCCAAATGATAAAAATAGACTTGTCTTAAACAAAAAAATTGCCAAATCAATACTATGGTTTGTGGTAGCGGAAAAAATATATGTTATTCTTGAACATATTTCTCAGAACTTGGTTGTTATCAAAACACGTTTAGAAAAAAAATCTCGATATAAATTAACGGTAAACTAACCCTTTACTTTGAGTTTCAATCCAAAATATCTGTATTAAATATCAACGTGCGGTTGGTATTTAATTAATAACAAGAACGTCTTATTTGTATGCAGAGCTTGGTTGTTTTTATTTTGGATTACTCAACTCATTTTTGAGTAAATAGATAATTGCTTCATATTTTGCAATAAATTACAAGCGTTGTCTCATCGCGCTTCTCTTTCTTTTGTATGCAGTCTGGCTTAAGTACTAAATATGAATTTAATTGAATTGAATTTAATAGAATAATACTTTAAGGGGGATGCGCTAAGGTAGCCCGCGATATTCAAATTTTATTAGGTTTTTTGCAATTTGCAGGTCAGTAACAGGTTGTATGTTGATCTAAATATGATTCGCGGCCATAACAAATTTTTGACTTTACAGAATTATAATCATTAGAATCAAAAAAGCATCATCATCAGTTCAAAAAATCCTACTGAAAGATTATTTCTGAAATAATCATTCAGTAAGATTTTTTGAACTTAGAGAGTTGTAATGCTTATTCTATTGATTATAATTTTGTAAAGCCTTATTTGTTATGGCCGCGAATCATATTTAAATCAACATACAACCTGTTACTGACCTGCAAATTGCAAAAAAAGTAAGAAAATTTGAATTTCGCGGGCTACCTTAGCGCATCCCCCTTAAAGTATTATTCTATTTATGCTTGTCCTCGAAAATAAGACCAGAATGTGTAAGAAATTGCGTCGATCGAAGATTTAACAAAACCCACTTGTTTGATCATGCATAGTTATACAGCATGACGATAAAGTCCAGCCTAGGTTTTAATAAATGTATAATAACTGCGGGTTACCGGAGATTTTACATGATTAGAGCAGCCCTTAATCTAATGGGAAGCTAGCAAGCCAATCTCGTTACTGAAAGCGGAATACGGTTAGTTTTGCGTTGCATAAATTTACTTTTTCTTCTAAGTTTAATACCAAAGAATATGTACATCATTTTACACCGCTTGCTCTTACAAGGCTTGCTCATATTCTCTTTTTAAAAGGTGTGTAGGTATTTAATAGAATCCCAAATAATTCCCATTTCCATGTCCTAAAAATATTAATGGACACTAATAACCTAATCCTAACTAATATTATAAATGCGAAAGTGAGTTTGTTTTGTTTATTTGTTTGTTACGCTTTCACGCTAAAACGGTTGAACAAATTTCGATAAAATTTGGCACACGAGTAGACCATGACCTGGAATAGGATTTAGAATACTTTTTATCTCGATATTCCCACGGGGTCGAGACTTATGCGGGTGAAACCGCAGGGCGCAGCTAGTATCTTATAAATGTGCCTCTTTTTGTGAGCCTCAATTAATTCCAATTTTGTTGTCCTATAATACTAAATATGCAATTAACTGCGACCACCTTGGATTTGAGAGCAGTGGTGGCCCAGTGGTAACGTTCGCGACTTACGAGTTGTAGGTCGTAGCCAGGCGCTTTACTTTGTGTAAATTATTTCAACACCACTGCTCTCAAAACGGTGAAGGAAAATATCGTAAGGAAACCGGCATGTCTTAGAACAAAAAAAAATCGATGACATGTGACGTCTACCAACCCGCACTGGGCCCGCGTGGTGAATTACGGCTCACTCCCTCAGAAAGAGGAGACCTGTGTCCCAGCTGTGGGAGCATTATAAGCTGATTATGGTAACTTGGATGTAGCGGTTGGGTTGGTCACAGTTCTAAATAAACCTTACCCATTTGTTTGGTAGAAAATAGAAGCTGACACTGCACAGTACTTACACAGACATTTTCGTAGCATTGTCAATTCGTCATACCCCATCCAGTCAGCCTACCGCAACGTGCCAACATAAATACATTTATCCATCCAAACACATTCACAACAGGACCCTAAGCAGATGCTTTCGGGTACTCTGGGGCACGTTAAGTACCTATGAACTAACTCCCTTCAACCCAAAATTTTGTAAGGGGAGGCAATATGTGTCACGTCAATCGAAAACTTTGGCTAATGCTGTGTAATTGTGATGGGAAAGGTTCAAACTCAATGCATTTACCTCAATCAAACCTTTTACAGGCACTTTTGAATTGTCAAACAAATGAAGCTAGTTGTTCATTCCAAAGCTTAGTAGGTTCTTATAGAAAAGGGGCAAGAAACTCCATGGACTCTACATAATTCAGGGTGCTTAATTTTATTACAAATTTTTGACATATTATCGATTTGGCGGATCGATTGGCACTGGTTAAGAAATAAATTAAATTTATTTGACCCAGGTTGAGGCACACAATATTCACACAAAAACAGAAAATACTTAAAAAAGTATTGTGTGCCTCACGGCTGCGGTAAAAAGGCCCCAGTTCAGCATAGATGCCAGACAAGTACGTATAGTGCCTGACGCTGGTTTAAAACTCGACCTTATGTTACGTTAACGCCAGTAGCACACCTCCGCCCAGAAACCATCACAGCGAAACCGCAGTAGTTCAATTCAACTGGCTCGCGTCATGTTTCGCTTCTCGAATCGGATGCGACTAGCGGAACATGACGAGAACCAGTTGAATTGAGCTACCGCGGTTTCGCTACTATGGTTTCGCGGCGGAGGTGTGCTTCCGGCGTAAGAGTTGTATTGTGGTGTTGTGTGTTGTTAGGTTAGTTGTTGTTCCGTGTGGTGCCGGACGTAAAGAATAGCACCATCCTATTTCTTCCAGTGGGTGTCGTAAAAGGTGACTAAGGGACTTACTAGAGAATGGGCAGCAGCGTTCTCTATGCATTTTAACACCATACTGCGATCGCCAACCAGCCTGCCAAGCGTGGCGATTATGGCAACCCCCCCTCCTTTTAGGGAAGACCAGCAGTGGACGTCTTTCGGTTGAAATGATGATGACAATGAATGTGTTGTTAGGTTATGTGGGTGGGAGTAAAGAAAGAAAAGAAGGAAAGAAAATACGTTTATTTGCGGTAAACATAACGCAAAGAAATAAAAACACAAACACGAAAGAACAAGTTGAGGGAAAATATGCGTCACATTCACGCAAAACGGCCATCGCTAAGCATAATGCTGCGACCCTATGCGAGACAGAGCCCCAGCGCTGGTTTTCAGCCACAACCGAAACCACCGAGCCGAACCGAGTGTAGTAATTTGCAAAAAAATAAATAAATGAAATACCATGGGTTCTACTCCGAAGCGATAAGTATCGGCCGTTTTGTAACTTCCACAGTTTCCTTTTTGGAGTTTCAGTCCTTACCTGATTTCAAGACACATTTTTGACTTTGGCTTATCTCTTTCACTATTGTTTTTTTTTCACCGTAGTCAGCCATAGTTAGCCGTCGTCAAGAAACGGCAGAACATTCGGCCGATACTTCGGATTTATGTTCAGAGTAGACTCCCTTTTTTTTTTGGGTGGGAAATTATCAATTAACTTCTCCGCTCTGGGCGGAGCGGGAGGACGTGTCAGACTTTTACTGACTAAAACCCACCCGTGTTCCTTCATTTGCCTGTGTGCCAGGGCCACGATATCCCTTTCGGACAAACTCGCAACCCTGGCAGGCATTGGCCCTAATGAACCCCGTCAATTCGTGCTGACATCTCTTAGAGGCGCGCGTGGAACACAACGCACCATCGACCCGGGCCTGGTCCTTTTCGGACGGCGAGCTACCCATCGCTCACCGTCCGCAAGCCCGCACCTACGGTGGCCGGAAATTGGCTTGCGACTCCCGACGCCCAGGGCGTCTCCTGCGGCGACTAGGGGCGTGAGGGGCGAACTCTGCCTCTCCCTCACGCATTCCGCCTCCTCTTTCGCGAGCATTACTGCTTCGCAGAAGGAGGTAACGGCCTCTCATGCACTCTCGCTCCGAACCATGGCCTGAACCAGGGCCAGACGCGAGAGATCGCCGCCGCCGATCGCCTCCGTGAGGACATGGCGGTGCTCCGCCCAAGCCAGGCAGACCTCCACCATATGCTCCACCGTGTCCTCCGGGCGATCCACACAGTGGTGACACCCTGGCGTTTCTTCCCGCTTTATCCTGAACAGGAATCTCCCGAAACAACCGTGTCCGGTGAGGACCTGCGTCAGGCGGAAGGTGAGGACGCCGTGGCGCCTCTCTAGCTACTCCTCAAAGAGGGGACTTATCGCCACAATTGTGGCGTGCCCAGGAGTAGACCCCCTGGATTGTGATTGTCATAAACACAACGTGGATGGCAGTAACTATTTTATTAATTGTAGGTGTTACCTATTTTGAAGGGCTCGTGACAAAATAATCACAGCTACACTGGCCGATCAAATGTTAAGCTACGCTAGCCAAGGTCGGTGCGTGGATGGGTGACCATTCATAACATATTATATCCGAAGGGTGGGAACTGCAGGCAGTATAAAGGTACTTAACTTATTAATAAGTTAAATGCTTTAATCCGATCCAGCCTGTCCCTTGCTGTCCTCCCTTAGTAACGCTCTAAGCCGAGGTCCGTACCCCACGGGGGTGCCCTTAGCGAGGTCGCGTTTATAAATTTATGCCGTGCCTAGAGGCCTTAATTTAGTGAGGCACAGGAAAGTCTGGTTAAGCGGACACCTTCTAGATTGACTTGAAAGATGCCAATTACTAAAAAAATAATAAAAAATAAGTTAGATACTAAAAACCTGAAGAGTCCATCCGCAGGGCAAAGCCTCATTACGCTGAAGCCGTCTTTTTAGATAGTCTAGCTCATTAATAAGTTAAACAAAAGTTTTTTTACATGACTTCTTAAAATAATCTTAAGAGAGCTTTGAAGAATTTTCGGAATTGAATTGTTTTAAAATAATGGAACCCTCTTTCAGATTGAAAAGCCCATTCGATTATTGCTGTTATTGAGACTTGGGAAAACTTGCGCCTAAAGGCGAATTATAAATAATTGATAGAACGTGACGATATTATCGTCAATCTCCACGCCCACGTCCATAAAATGTATGGCAATATGTGCACGATATACCGTTATCAAAAAAAATCTGCCTAGTCTTTTCCCAACTATGTTGGGGTGGGGTCGGCTTCCAGTCTAACCGGATGCAGTTGAATGCCAGTATTTTACATGGAGTGACTGCCTATCTGACCTTCACAACCCAGTAACTGGGTAATACGATACCCCTTGGTAAGACTGGTTGTCAGACTTTCGGGCTTCTGAAGACCCGTAACGACTGTTAAAGATCCACGAATGACAGCCGAGATCAACGGCTTAACGTGCTTTCCGAGCCACGGAGGAGTCTCGGTATGTAAAGTAGTCACCCATTCACGGACCAACCTCGGCAAGCGTTGCTTAACCTGATATATCGGCCTGTGCAGCTGTTATTACTTAGCCACGAGCATAGTGATATAAATTAACAACCGTCACAAAGCCACAAACTGCAAAGTGCAGAGCCAGAAACATGAATCTCGTAACAAACCTCCTTCGGGAGCAATTTTTCACAGAGCAATCGGATCTTGCGGTATAATTGCAGTGGTAGGGTTAAAGTCAGCTTCCCCAAGGAATTCGTCGGCGTGTTTCACCGCGATCCAATGACTGATCTTAAACCAGTTTGATTGCTACTTTTTATAATGCCGAGTGATCTAGAAATGGGAAAAATATTTTATTGAAAATTCAAAGTACAGTGGGTATTAGTACTTATCTATCCGGTAATTTAGCCATATCAAGTTGATGTAGTATATCATGCTTAATGTAACTAGTAGCTAGGTACTTATTTTAAGTCTAGACCAGATACAGCTTAGTATTCTTATGTTATTCATATGTGCTAAATAGCTTATTAATAAAAACCTATTTACAACAAAAAAAAACCGACTTCCAAAAAAATTTCATTACAAAGTGAAATTATGTCGTATTTCTTTTTATTTTACTATGTGTACAGACGCCAGCAGGTCAAGCTACCCGAAACTGACAAATTTTCCCAATCAACCTTGAACCTTATGCTTTAACGATAAACTTGAAAATCTTTTAAAGAAATTTGACAGATTGTAGTAGCTTGATGTGCTGGCGTCTGTACATAAATAATAAAAGAATAACTTTAATTTCGGAAATCTGTGGCAAAACCCGAAAATACAACGACAACGACTTCCGAAATTCAAGTTATTTTTCACTTTGTAGTGTCTTTTTTTAAAGCCAGTTGTTTTTTTTTTGGTAAAATAGTATTTTTTTTCACGTTTTAGTAGTCGTTCCTCTATAACTTCGAATAACGCTATGTAAATAACAGTAAAAGGAAGTTACTTTAACATTATCCACATAGACCAAGTGAAAAAAATACGTATTATTTAAGCTAACTCAAAAACTACCCAAGCAAAGTAAATAAAAATTTACCCTTTCGAACAAAAAAATAATTTTCCAAACCGGTCAAGCCATCTTCAAGTAATCGGGGAAAACACATAAAAAAAATCCCACGAACTGAGAACCTCCTCCTTTTTTGAAGTCGGTTGAAAAATATAAACTAAGATATCCTTTCTTTTTATAGAATGTTGATTTGGTGGAATACGACAATAAATGAAAACACTGACAATACTAATGCATAGGATAAATAATATATGTAAATACGATAGGACAGCCAATTAGACAAACATTTTACCCTCTTTCTTCTGTAAAGTTAAAGATCTCAACGAAGACATTGATCAAATGTTGGAGAGTGGAGTCATTCGTCCCTCTCGTTCTCGCTGGGATAGTCCGGAGGCCATTAAGTCACCTTCTGGACGGTTGTTTCTGCGAAGACAGCAGAAAGCTGAATAGCGCGACACGTGTCGTGCTGCTAGTCATGCCCGCGAGATTGCTCCAATCTACACGAGTCTTTACTATCAGAGATTCGTATCCTCTCCCTCTCATACAAGATATTACATTTTGAAACTATTAAATAAATCCTAATATTTAAATTAAAAAATAGTTTTTTTTCAAACAAATTAAATAGTAGTAATGGGACGACAATTTTTTTTTAGTTTTGCAAATCTTTGACTAGTTAATGTGACTAAACTATTGGTCGCAGTTATACATTTTTAATTAATTATTAATACCGCAGTTATTAATTAATTTATTGTCGTCTCCACCTTTTATAACCCCGTGAAATGCTGTTTCATCTACACCCACTTCATATTAGATACTTAAAACTACAAGCAATTATGTATTCTCGAAGTAAAAATATTAATAAAACCCACTTTTAAAAAATAATGTTTCAAGTTATGCACTTTTTACACGATTGCGGTAAAAAGCGCATAACTTGAAACATTATTTTTTAAATCGCTGGTGACCTTTTTTTGGACATAGGAACTTTCGCTGTGCGCATTAAAATGTATGAAAATAATATATCTTCAAGTTTTTGCTGCAGCTTCTCAAGTGATGCGACTATATGAATGAAAGACATCTTTGCACACTTCAAAATCTATTATTTTTAATTTGTTTTCAATAGGATTTTATTCCCCGTTAAGGGTAGGGTCATTAGGAGCTCTTGGCAAAATAATAGATTTTGCCAAGAGCTCTTGATGAAAGAGATTTTGATATTTTATTTTATAAGGATAGAAGGACAGGGAAGGGTAGAGTTTTTTTTTTTTTTTTTTTGATATAAGGTTAAACTACGCTTGCCGCAGTCGGTTCGTGGATGGGTGATCCATCCATTGCAAATCAAGACCGCTCCGTGCCTTGGAAAGCACGGCTGTCATTCGTAGATCTTTGACGGTCGTTACTGATAGTCAGAGCCCAAAAGTCAGACTACCAGTCTTACCAAGGTGTATCTTGTTACCCTTGTAACCGGGTTGTCGAGGCCAGATAGGCAGTCATCATCATTTCAGCCGAAAGACGTCCACTGCTGGACATAGGCCTCCCCCAAAAGGGAGGTTTGCCATAATCGCCACGCTTGGCAGGCGGGTTGGCGATCGCAGTATGGTGTTAAAATGCATAGAGAACGCTGCTGCCCATTCTCTAGTAAGTCCCTTAGTCGCCTTTTACGACACGCACGGGAAGAAATAGGGAGGTGCTATTCTTTACGTCCGGCACCATACATACGATAGTATAGGCAGTCGCTCCATGTAAAATATTGGTATTCAGCTGCATCCAGTTAGACTGGAAGCCGGCCGGAAAACAGTAGGGAAAAGCTAGGTAGATTGTTGAAGCACTTACCTATTCTGAAAATCTCATGGTTTCTATGGTTTTCCGAATTGAACGAAATGTTGATTTACGTAACTGCGAAAAAGCATCTTTATATATATCTATGCCACAAGTTCGTATCAAAACAATTTCTCAATTTAATACAAAACTCGCGATGATCACACAATTGCGTAAAACACTTTAAATTACAATCCAAGGGTTATGAAGCCGATTTCCGGCCACCGTAGGCGTGGGCCTGCGGATGGTGAGCGATGGGTAGCTCGCCGTCCAATAAGGACCAGGCCCGGGTCGATGGCGCGTTGTGTTCCACGTGCGCCTCAAAGAGATGTCAGCACCAACTGACGGGGTCCGGTAGGACCAATGCCTGCCAGGGTTGCGAGTTTGTCCGAAAGGGATATCGTGGCCCTGGCACACAGGCAACGGAAGGAACACGGGTGGGTTTTAGTCAGTAAAAGTCTGACACGCCCTCCCGCTCCGCCCAGAGCGGCAGAAGTTATTTGATAATTTCCCACCCAAAAAAAAAAAGAAAAAGGGTTATGAAGGAAATTGCAAATCCATTGCTTCATAGGTTTGAAATATTCGTCTGCTCAATAACGTAATTAACGTAATGATCGTGGCTGAACTGTCAAATGAAAGGAATTGCGATCAATTACGCTATTACGCCACAGGCAACCCTTAAATTTTAATAAAAAAGAATTTTAATTATGCAAAGTAAAATAGTACTCTTTGAAAATTTAAATCTTAATTTCAAATAACTTTGTGTTGAGATATGTTAAAATGGACTTAATTTTAATTAAATCTAGCTGTGTGAGCTATTTATTGCCTTTCTAAGAATATTGTTGTTCTATTGTGAAATTATTTCGAGTTCAGAATTAATTATAATATGAAATCTTTTATACATTTTGAAATTAAATTATTCTTTGTTGTCTCGTTTAAGTCAATTAGTTTGTTGTTAATTTCATTATTTTTAAACTGAAGTAGATACTAATTACATTATTTTTCTAATATCAATACTTTATTTTTGCTGTAGAAACTACTTTGTTAACTCCTTTAATTAAGAAGTTATCAAAAAAAATTATATCTATATAACGAATCAAGTTAATCTTAACCTTGTAGTTAAATACATACACATGATACACACGTTACATTACAATACATACATTTATATTATTTTATTTGTCGCTAAAATGATTAAAAATCACGCCATAATGGAAGATTTAGGGCAGGCAGAAATAAAACATAAACTGCTTTGATCCATAAACATATAAAAACTACTTACAATTTTTAATATTATCTATAAAAACAATTGATAACTCTATAAAGTTTGTCAAAGTTCGCACAAAATCTTTTTGTTGAAAACTTTTTGGAAAATAAATTCGCATTTCAAAACGACAAATATAATTTGGTGGCAATCCTTTTCACGATACAAGTTCGTCCCAGGCGAAAGGATATAAGATGTTTGGAGAAGCTACATTGGACGTTCGAATATGTATTCAGTACCTTTGTAGGAACGTAATAGTTTTCTACACAATTTCAAGTGTATATTTGAATTTAAGAATAATAAGGCAGTAAGAAAAATAAGGCAGTTGACAGCTAGGTTAGTATACTTTGCTTATTTCCACAGTATTATGTCTTATGGCGTTTTGCTGTAGGGATTACCAGCCGACGTAGATTTAATTTAAATTTTACAAAAGAGGGCAATCCGCGCGGTCTAGAATGGGTCCTCGTGAGTCCCTTAAAAACAAATTCAAAGAAATTGATGTACTAACTAAAATTTAGGCCTTTTTAACATAAGAAGCGATTTCCATAATATAAATACACTCAGTAAACATGAAATTGTGTTACCCAAATTTAGATTAACTAAAACAAGCAAGTCATTTCTTATAAACAGTATCTGCTTTTATAACAAGTTCTAGCATCAGTCCCATCATTTAGCATCATTCCTAGCATCAGTGGAATGACAGCTCACATCACCTGAGTTTTCACGGTGAGATTTTTACAGAATAGACCGGCTGTTCTTGGACTATCTGATCTATACAAATAAATCAAATTGAAGTGTCTATTTGTACTGTCAAAATAACAGCTTTTTACTAAATGCATATGAAACTATATACGGTACTTATAACAAAAAAAACAATTTCTTGTCTGTTTGTTCCGGCTAATCTCCGAAACGGCTTTTGACGGGAGTTTCATTGGCAGATAGCTGCTGTTATAACGAGTAACTTCGCTTACTTTTATTTTAGAAAACACCACGCGGGCGGAGCCGCGGGCAGCAGCTAGTTTTTAATAAATAAATAAATTTGAATTTTGAATTTGATCACCATACTTATCATTTCAACGAAACGACATCAACTGTTGGATTTATGCAGAGTGAGAGCGAGCAGCAATAGCATTCTGAAGGTTTTTTCTGATAGGTTAGAAGGGCCTACAATGGATACCTAGGTTTATCAAGCTACATGTCAGACATTGCTTGATTAACCTTCCTGGTTTTGCTTTGTTTTGTTTTTTGACGTTTAAATGTTTTATTGTATTGTGTCCGTATTTTGTTACTGCTAACATAGTTTTTAAGTTACTTGTAAACGAACACGCTATGGGCCTACGATGCCTGCTAATAAAAGTTTTTGATTGTTTTATTTTTATTTTTTATTTATTATTATATACGTCTCCCACGAGCACTCTACACAACGACCTATTCGGCGCTTTTGTCACCATTGATTGTTGCTGACTGTACCCTAAAACACGAGTCGAGTTCGTGTGAGTTGCAAATGCCAGTATTTTGGCTCTGCCGCCATTAATTCAGGTTGCACCGAAGAGCTACTCGACCCCGTTGCCGAAACTACTGAAACTTTCAATCGCACGCCGATAATTACGGTTCCGTATGTATATGTGGTTGACATTGGCTTCTATTAAAAGATTGATTGGATTTTGTTTGAGTGGTTCTTCAGTGGTTGAGCTGAATGGTGCTAATCCATGCGTCATGTTCGTGAACGGGCGCCATCAGTAGGGACTGGTCATCTCTTAGTGGCCATGGCTTATTTTAATTAAATTTTTGAATTGTTCTCACATGTATAGTTTTAACATGAATGATGTAACCAATATTTTGTAACCATATGTTAATTTAAAAGAGTGTCCGTGGAGTTTCTTGCCCGTTCTTCTCCATAGATACCTAATAAGCTTTGGGATGGGCGACTAGTTCCATCTTTATGACTTACCGAGCCCTTGACAATTCAAAAGTGCCTGTAATTGGTTTATTTGAAATAAATGCCCTGTCAGTGCAATGCCAGTGTCACTGGGGTTTTATGGATGGGTATCCATAAACCCCCAGTTACACGATGCAAGTTTTTTAAGTTTGTCATGTATGTCAAGTTTTAAGTTGCTTGTCTGTTGCATAAAAACAAATGACTTGCATTTTTTAAACACTGTTTAGTCGGTGCAACTTTCATTTTTGCTTCAATATGGTATGCCACAAGCAACTACATCGCACCGTGAAAATCTGGCTTTAATATGGTTTTATTTTGTCAGCAGCCCGGAATCTGAATTTGCTGATTAATGATAAAAGATTTATTTCTGTATATAGGTTTGTACAAACACTTTTACACGTCAATAATATTAAAAAAAAAAACTAGATGAGGTCGGCGTTTCGTATCCGACTACTCTGAGAAGAAAGGCCGAAACAAACTCAGAGGTCACAGTCTCTTTAAAGTCCAGACATAATCTTGGTCAGATCATGTGAAGACCATGTAGATTGGTGCCTGAAATGATCTTTTGATGAAAGAACCACACAGATTGACGGGTCCCGTCCAGTCAGTGCACGCATTTGTCAGTAGTCGTGCAGCTCAACTAAGAACTCAAAGAGCTCAACGATTAACGAACAATACCAAAAAAAGGACATTTGGGTAGGCCGCATAAATTACTCAAACTGCCAGACCATGATAAAAACTAAATGAGAAAAAAAGAAAAATAAACAATGACCCAAATAGTCTTCACATTTACAATTAATGGAAATATTCTTATAATATTATCTTAATATTAAATATGTAGACAAAACAGTGGTTGCCCAGTCGTAACGGCCGCGACTTGCGAGGGTCGTAGGTTCGAATCCTGAGAGGCGCTTTACTTTGTGTACATAAATTATTTCATCACCACTAAAAACGGCGAAGGAAAACATGGTGAGGAAACCGGCATGTCCTAGAACTAGAATTAAGATGACAAGTGACATCTACCAACCCGCACTGGGCTCACGTCGTGGATTACGGCTCACTCCCGCTTACATAGAGGAACCCTGTGTCCCAGCAGTGGGAAAATTATTGGCTCATTATGTAATGGCAATCTAGTGTACCTTTTGAAGTAAAACTTCTTTACACACGCTTGACTTGGGGAGTAAGCTGGTGAATGCGTGCCGAGAGCGTTACGGAAGCGAGCGAACGGAAGTTGAGAGGGAGATATAAGTTGGTGAAGATAGAAAGAGAGAGAGAGAGTTACGTTTCGTATATTATTGTTTCACCACGTCTATCATAGTAATACGCACCCTAACACGCAACAAAAAAGGTATACGGTTATTCAATGGCTAATACGAACACTGACATCTCAACACAGATAGATAACTTTACAGTGGCATCTTCTCATCACTGCGATACAGACGCCTGTAATGAAATCATAAAAACCTCTAAGGCATCGCTAAAAATTATAACTCAAAACATCCGAAGTATCTATAAAAACTTAGATGGTTTCAGGCTCAATTGGCCAGGCTATCGTGTGAAATAGACATCATCATCTTGACAGAGTGTTGGTTAAATGATGACAAACCGATACCGACAATGGACAATTACGTGACATACTTTAGCAAAAAATGTCTAAATCAAAACGACGGCATTACAATATTTGTAAAAAGCAATGTACGGTTGAAGAACCGAACCCAATAGGTGCAAATTTTCTTCTGTTAAAAATTGGTTCCGATACTTGTATTCTACGAAAAATTGTTGAACCGTAGACTCATGAAATATCTAGAGCACTACAAAATAATAGCGGACACACAATTTGTTTTTAGGTCCGGGTAAAACACCTCAGATGCAGTTAATCAACTCGTTGATCACGTGACCGGAAAAGTTGACAAAAGGCAAAAATGTCTGGGTGTTTTTCTGGACCTAGCCAAGGCGTTTGACACTGTCTGTATTCCAACCCTTGTGACCAAGTTAGAACATGCTGGCATCCGGGGAAGGGCTCTAAGCATATTTACAGACTTTCTAAATGACCGGGCGCAAAAAGTGAAGATTGGTGGGGTCATTAGCAATGAAGCCGGAGTTGATTATGGTGTGCCTCAGGGTAGCTGCCTATCCCCGAATCTTTTCCTGGTCTATGTGAATGACCTATGCCAGCAGTCTCTTACTAACGGTAAAATATTTAGCTATGCAGACGACACCGTCCTAATATTTCATGGAGAGAGTTGGGACGCGGCACGGCAATCTGCAGACACAGGTTTACGTAAAATAATCCACTGGCTAGAAGTTAACTTACTAACCCTTAATGTTTCGAAAACCTCATTTCTGAAATTTACCTTCGCCAAAATTAAACCTACAATAATAAGCCTTAGAGCACACTGCTGTGACCCCAACAACAGTCTTCCATGCTCATTTCTTCCAATTACTCAAAAAAAGACAATGAAGTACCTGGGTGTAATTCTGGATGAGGGACTTAGCTGGCGTCCCCACATTGAGCAGACTGCCTCCCGTGTTAGAAAACTTATATGGGTGTTTAAGAGACTGCGGGAAGTGGCCGACTTTAAGCTTCTCCGTGCGGTGTATCTAGCACTAGCACATTCAATCGTAAGTTACTGTATCGCGGCATGGGGAGGTGCTTGTAAAACATATATGATACACCTCGAGAGAGCCCAAAGATCTTTGTTAAAAGTCATGACCTTCAAACCGTACAGGTTCCCTACAAAAGCCCTGTATGAGACTTGTTACGTACTTACAGTGGGACAACTATACCTTCTCAAGCTCATATTGAAACAGCATGAAATCACACCAATAAATCACGCAACCAAACATAAGAGAACTATCACTACTGTATGTCGCTCAGTCAAATGTAAGACAGCATCCGCCCGACGGCAACGCCTATACCTAGCTACTTATATTTATAATAAAGTAAATAAAACTCTCAACATCAACCCACTTACAAAAAATAAAACTAAGATTAAACTAAATACATGGCTACAAACACTGGATTACCCACAAACAGAAAACTTAATTAAAGAACAATACTCGTGATAGTTAATTAGTAATGTAGGCCCACCAAGCACAATCACTCACACACACACCCTCACACACGCACACACCCTTGAACACACACACATACACTAACATAATACCACACACTCACACATACAACAAAAACGCACAAAAACTAATTCAAGAGCATGCATGCACTAAATTTATAATTTTATGTTATTTTAATTTTATTGCAATTTGTTATTGTTCCAAAAACAGGGGAAGACACTGACTCCTGTAACACAGGTACCACCTAGCACAGGAGTCAGGGCTTCAAATTAAAATGTAACTCTTTCATTAATGTCAATAAAATATTTTTATTATTATTATTATTGTAGGAGCAAGAGAGAGAGGTGCGAGCACACATTTTCTTTCTCGCTTTCTCTCACAGCCAGTAGCGTTTCGTATATCTAAGACACAGTGCAGGCCTATTGTTGTAAGTATAATTAGTATTACTATTTGTACGTTTTACTTCAGTCGTGTGGTCTAAAGCACACGTTATTTTTTTAAATTCCTTAGTCTACCTCTTCGAGAAATACATGATAGGAGTAAGGTCATGTTGTTTGGTTGAATGGTTTTCTATTAATTGTTATGGTCTTGATGTTATTACCGCTCTCTGCCTTTCAGACCCAATTAATGGAAGCCCAATATGAATTGATAATTAATTCGGAACCAATATCATAATCTTTTATCGCTCCTTAAAAGAAGAAAGAAAGATAGAAAAACTATTTATTCTGCACAAACAAAACGCACAGTACAACAAAATAAGTCCAAAAAAAAAACATACCAAGTAGCCAAAAGCCTCGCATCCAATACCCCCCTCCCCCTCCTCCTTGCGTTAATGTCTCCAATTCTACTTCCCTAGCCACCTATTCTTACAACATAAAATTGAGAACAGCATTAAAGCTGTATTTCTAAATCTTTAGATTAAATTCTCAATAGCTATTAATTCACTCAGTTCATCTTTAACTGAGATGAAAGCTGAACCTTTTTCACGTCTTCACGTCAACGCCGGCTGTCGCTGAAAACCAGCGCTGGGGCTCTGTCTCCTATACAAGACTAGAGAGTCGCAGCATTATGCTGAACGACGGCCGTTTTGCGTGCATGTGACGAATATTTCCCCCAACTTGTTCTTTTTGTGTTTCGAGTTCTGTCTTTGCGTCATGTTTACTACAAAAACAAACGTATTATCCTTCTTTTCTTAACCTTCAGTATCAAGAAGAGCAGTCGTGGTCGTAGTAACGGCCCGACTTGGTCTTAGGTTGTGGCATTTTAATTTTTGCAATTTATTTAATCACCACTGCTCTTAAAACGGTGAAGGAAAACATAATTAGGGTATACTTGCGGCATCACCTAGAACCAAAAACTCGAAGCTATGCTATGTGACTTCCACCAACCTGTACCTACTGGTCGTGTGTGGTGGATTATGACCCACTCCCTCTCCCAAAGAACAGACCTGGGTCCCAGCTTTGGGAACCTTATAGGCTGATTATGCTTCAGTATAACATATCGAACCAATATCACTCCGGTAAATCCTGTCACTTCCGTTAAGAATATCTTAGAAACACTGTCTAATCAAAATCAACTTTCACATAAACCTAAATGGGCATTTATGAAACGTCAGAAGCAATGTGTACGGTTCCAATTGGTCGTTTCTATGGAGAAGAGCCGACAAGAAACTTCATAATATAGGTATAGGGTGAAATTGAACTCATGGGCATCCTCCTAAGGGATCATTGTACTCATCGTTATAATCAACTTTTACTGTGGGACTATAGAGGTATGTGGAACAGGGTGTATAGTTCACTCATCCTCCATAGAAAAGGGAGGATCCTGCCACCAGACGGGTGTTGTGTCTGGTGGGTACTGCCCGACGGTTGACGTCGGGAAGTTGTATATATGCTAGTTGCGCGGTAAACTGCTTGCGCGATGCAGGATTTTGCGTGACGTTAGTGTGACGCGTAGTTCGCGTGTGGCGATGTTGATGCCGCTACATCACTCCCCTCTAAAGACCGAAGGTCGATAGTGGGCTGAGTCGTGTATCTTGCGATGCTTGCCAGTGCCAATTAAGGTTCCAGTAAGTCGAACCGGGTGCCGCATAGTTCTCGGTGAGTCGGAACTGTTTGCGATGATTCCCCAGTGAGTCGGGGTGGCGTTGCATTATGCTCCAGTGGGTCGGATGTGGTACAGCGCCGGGTTGAGGCTGACTGCTGGCGTCGACCAGGAGATGATTCATGTTCTCTGCTTGTAGACCGGCCGATAGTGCAGTGTGCTGTGCCAAGGTTGCTGATGAGGCTGTTGGTGATGACCAGGAATCAGCAGGTAGTCAGGATACCTGTTAAAGCCGTGGGTGCTGGCTGGCTATGTGACTCGCCGCTCGAAAGCTTGAGGAAGTGATGATGACGTCACGCTGAACTGGCTGCTCGAAGGCTGCTTCAAAGTCCATGTTCGGGGTTGCCAGTACAGAGGTATGAGGAACAGGGTGTAAAGTTCACTCATCCTCCATAGACAAGGGAAGATCCTCCGATCAGACGGGTGTTGTGTCTGGTGGGCAACTGCCCGACGGTTGATGTCGGGACGTTGTATAATGCTAGTTGCACGGTAAACTCTGCTTGCGCGATGCAGGATTTTGCGTGACGTCAGTGTGACGTGGTTCGCATGTGGCGATGTTGATGTCACTACAGGACCAAAACTGAAGTCGCGAAAAAAAAAAACAGCTGTTCCCTAGTTTTATGTTCCCTTAACTCGTGAAAATGTAGGGAACAGCAGATTTTTTTTTCGCGATTTTAGGTTTAGTCCCGTAGTAAAAGTTGTTCATAATTATGAGTACAATGATCTCTTAAGAGGATGCCCATGACTTCAATTTCACTCTGTATACTATGCAGGTAAGTTAAAAGTTTTTTTAATTTTATCTAATCTAAAGAGCCAGTCAGTCGAGCTCTCACATTAGCTTGCTTATCATTGAGATTCACGATTTCATACAATTCTCGGAGTTTCTCATTGTAGTGTTATGTATCTCACACCTACGTTGGAAAACTGTTAATTATGACAGTCGGACGACGTTATAGGTATGGGACGGCTAATCAACGGTATCTCTGTACAATATGCGCTAATTAGTCGGCAGTCGGCGTCGGAATCAATCGTCGACGTTTCTAGAACACTAGGTACTTTATGCTTATGTACTTATAACTTTGAATAGAGGTAATTTATTGGGGAAACTGTAGGTATATAATTAAGGAACGCGAAATGGGGATCTGGAAAATAACACAACCAAAGATCACGCCTGTATGCTCCGCAGGGAAAGGCAGAGATGAAATTATCCGCCAGATAAGTTTATCAGAATTATCAGAAAGTTGACAACTGCAGTACAGACTTTTTGAAAACAGATTACAATTACTTAACTTTAGACACACTTCAGACAAAAAGGGGGTAACCAATTAAGACAGGCACTCAGACGTCTGAAAAACATAACCTTCCAATCGTTCTCACAACGAGGATCTTATGGAAATAAGCTAAGAATAGACTACTTAAGTACTTACCTAAAGTGGAAAATCTAAAGAGTCAATTAAAATTCTCAATCAAGTGGCTTCTTTACATTAATTACTGATGAAACCTTTTAATAACGTCTAACAAACGTGTAAAATATTATTTTTAATAAAAGTTTGTATATACAGTTGTTTTTCAAGATGTCACAGTTGGTCCCGTGAGGATTGCCTATCTATCACTCTTAAAGTCTTCGTACCCTAAAATAATTAACACTTAGACGTAAGTAATTTTATAACGAAAAAAGAAAAATAAGTATTTTTAGAACACAATTAACATTCTTGAGACACAAATAGGCCAGACATTGGTCGAAACTGAAAAATAAATAAATTTGATATTTTTTAGTGGGGCATCTACCGCATAGTGTAGTCAATATTTAGCTTAAAAAATCAATTTAATTTTTTGTATCAACTTCACAGACGTTATGGGTATATAGATATCTTAACTCGATAAAACAAAATAAAACAGATTTTCTGAACTCATACTTCAAATAATAAAACTGCCAGCAGTTGTAGACCCCCAAATCTATTTTTTAAATTATTTTTTCGTGTTTAGTTATTACAGCGTGGCGCTTTAACAAAATAATATTGTTATTTTTTTATTTTATTAAACGTCTTCAGGATGTTGTTGCGGTTGCCGCGGTTCTCACAACCTCTTAACTCATCATTAAGAACAACTTTGGGTTGGATCTAGTATCGTTTGGCAGGAGTTGGGGGGTAAAAGGGGTTCAAACTAGTAGGGGTTGAGTCCCCGATTATAACGCGACCACTCTTATTAAAAGGTAATGCATATTTTTCGAGAAATTAATAAAAAATGTTTCTAACCTCAAATCAGATAAAAAACGAAAACGAAACGATAAAGTGGGCGAATGACAACTAAATCTGTCTCAGTTTATTTATTGTTCGTGGTGTAAAATGACTTGCAACGGAACGTAAAAAAAAAAACGGTATGAGCATTTTACAATAAATAATCTACAAAATGACAATTACAATAATCGTGTTAATAATAATGATTTAATTTATGAATATCTGTGGAGAAGAGATGTAGAAAGAAATAAAAGTGATCCTTTTGAGGAACTAATTACAGCTGTAAATTATGGATGAAATGAAAAATGTATGAATGTTTTGTTTTCGTAACAACTTATAAATCGTGTTCAGAAGAAAGTTAATGTAGGTACCTCCACTGATATGTGTATGTGTACAAAAGGCAATGTTACTACATGATGCAAGAGCGAGCGAAGCGAGCTCGGGACTTGGGGCACCCCGACTCGGACAGGTTAGGTTCGAAGGAGATGGCGAGGTCGAGTGAGCGAGCGTAGCGAGCGAACAGACCCCGCCATCCCCTTCATGTTTAGGCTTTTTTTTAAACCATTCAGAAATAGGGACCCCGCCAATCGGGGTCCCGTCGACCAGAGCGGTCGACGGGACCCCGATTGGCGGGGTTCGCCATTATTATTTCCCTTCCAGGTTATTTTTTTAAAACCATTGAGTCCGATTACGCCTTTTAAGGAACTTTAAAGTGTTTGAGGTTAGGTTACAATAATTTGTTTTTCTCAAGAACGGTGCGTTACCATATCATGGGAGTAGTGCCAGGGGAAAGGGCGAACACCCCTCTTCCCTCTCCCCCCACTCCCACCCGGGGGGGGTGGGAGTGGGGTCCTGCCAAACGATACTAAATTTCTACCACAACTTTTACTTTGTAGGGAACAGCTGATTTTTTTTTCGCGATTTCAGATTTCGTCTTATAGTAACAGTTGATCATAATGATTAGTATAATGACCTAACGGTGAGTCCAAACATCATTTGAGCGCGGATGCCGCGCGTCGTCTGCCGCGCGCGAACGCTTCTGTCAACCTGCCGCGCACAAACATTTGCAGTGAACATTCGTCAGTAGTTGTGTTTCGACGTATATCTGATGCGTATAAAAATGGACAACGAAACATCGATTCGTTTGATTGATGTATGGATCTTTTAATGTGTTATGGGATCTTCGACAAAAAGAACACCATAATAAAAACAAACGTGAAGACATATGGGATGAAACAACCACCAATTTAGATATTAAATCTCTCTCTCTCTGATCTTCTTTAATTATTGGTTGTTTTTGCATTATATTATTCTAATCTATCTTAATAGGTTTTTTCTTATTCCTTATTCGCAATTTTCGAATAATAAGCAGAGCTGCGACACGCGCAACCGCTTTCATTTTAGTTCTGATGCCAACTGCAGTGCGCGGCGTGCCTCGGATGTGCCGCGCAGTACTGCCGCGTAAACATTCGTCGGTTTAGTCCTAACTAGAGCGCGGCAGAAATGTGTCCTGCGAACGCCGCGTGTTGCAGCCGCGCTCTTGCCGCTCAATGTTTGGACGCCCGGATTTAACGCACATCCTCTTAAGGATGTGCGTTAAATCCGGGACATGTATATCTTAAAACACAATTAGTAACTGCACAGATTGCAGTGGAATATCGAGTAGCCAGTCCGTTTGGAGTTCCGCATCTCGTATTCTACTACAGCCTGCTTTGGAATAGGTAGCCCTAATTAATTAGTGAAGCTTCACAGATTGATCTGCAATATCGGATGGTGGTTAAAGGTGTGGGCCTAATTAGTGACCCTCTGTTTTGGGTGCATTAAATTAATCACTAGTGGCAAATCTTATGCCGTCAGTTGAGGATGGTCATCTCTTAACTGCCAGGGCTTATTTTGTAATTTAATCTTATATTTTAAGTTGTTTTTTTTTTACATTGTTCTCACATAGAAGCGACAAGAATAATGTACCCAGGATTTTGTAAAATCTTGATTTAAAAGAGTGTCCTTGGAGTTTCTTGCCTGTTCTTCTCCATAGAGATCTACGTTTTGGAATGGGCAAATAGCTTCCACTTTCTGACTAACTGACCGACTCTTTGACGATTCAAAAGTACCTGTAAATGGTTTAATTGAAATAAATGCTTTGAGTTGAGTTGAATATGTAGGTGCGTTTGGCGTTCTTTGGCAGTCAGTTTTCGCTACCGCCTTGCTTTTATTTTTACCACATCATCATTTCAGTCGAAAGACATCCACTGCTCGACATAGGTCTAAGCACCGCCACTTCAGTGCTTCCCACATCCAGCGGATTCTGTGGTCTAAACAAGGGCATCGGTCCACCTTGTGGGAGGCTTTCCAACGGTACGTCTTCCGGTGCACGGTCACCACTCCAGAACCTTTCGATCCCATCGGCCATCTGTTCTGGGAGCAATGTGCCCTGCCCACTGCCACTTAAGAGGAGTATTATAATAATGCGCGTAGATGCATGATTTCCTCGTTGAAATTGAATACTATTCGTTGGTTCGTATAAATAATAATTACTTGGTAAAATAGTTCGTTTTGTCTTTTAAAATAATAATAAAGCATTTTTTTATTATTTTTACATAATTAGCAATTTAATCGTTCTCCCGATGCATGTTTAGGCAAAGACTCATGGAGAGCTGATTTGAGAGCTCTAATTTGCAGATTCTGTTGAATATAATCCATCAATTTTTTTTTCTTATATTACAAATATCCTATACTTTTATAATAAAATAATACATTTTTGTTATATGCCTTATATATGTTACGGCTAATACCCGAAGTGCGGCCACACCTAGTTTTAGCCGGTTAGAATTATAGGTCCAGACAATCCCTGTTGGATAAAATTAATTTACCAACAATAGAGGGGATCTGGCGCTCGGCGGCCGCTACCGCGGCACGCTCGCTTCGCTCGCTCGCCTTCGCTTGTTAATGGTTACTGTTCTAACCTAACCTAACCCAAATGATTTTACCCGAAAACAATCGGCTCGTACTAGGTTTAACCAAGAGTAAGTGGCTACACCTAGTTCTAACCGGCTAAAACTAGGTGTAGCCGCACTTCGGGTATTAGCCGTAACATATATAAAGAAAAAACGAGTGGCCGTAATTCAATTTTCTACTGAAAAGGGTTGGAAACAAGTCTGAACATCTCCGAAGTTCTACATCATTTTGAAGTAGTTTTTTTACCAAAATAATCTCCAACATTTTTTTAAAGAATGGCAATTTATTGTGTTTTTTCCATTGCTTCTTTTATTTTTTTAGTAAAAAAAAAAAAAAACTATATTTTACCGTGCCGGCGATGTGCGCTCAATCGTACGAACGCTTGTCGAGGACGGACCTATGTCAATTGATTTCGCGCTCTCTGTCGTGTCGATACTATCGTTGGATAATATTATAATATTTTATTAATATATCGAGATATAAGTACTAACGTACTAGAGAAGACACCGTAAATTCCTACTTTGTCTCGTTCAACTGCGGCGATCGCGCCGCACCGTTAAGACCTTTTTGCCGAGAATAAATACACTTCCGCAGCAAATCTAGCGCTGTGGTAAATTAGTTACGGTTTAGACGAATTGATATTATTTTAGCGCTGCAGCGAACTAAAGATTCAAATTACGAAGAATAGGACAATTCAGTTATTTGACGTAGCTTCTCTAGTACGTTAGTACTTATATCTCGATGTGTAAATATAGTGTAAATATATAAAAAATAAAATTCCTAAGTTAGCGCAGCGCCGAAATGTAAGAGGGCTCTTAAGATTGGCAATTATTCGGGCTATGCCGGTTACCGTGGTTCTTCTGCAGATCTCTTCATTTCGATCTTCGATTCGGTCACGTAGGGAAACTCAAAGTATAGCCCTCTCCATTGCCCTTTGTGACTTTAGCCTTTTAATAATTAATTCCCATTGTGCCCAATAAAGTAGATATTTCTAATTACTTAGCCGAACTTCACAGATTGCAGTGCAATATCGAATAGCAGAGAGATCATTCAGAGTTTCACTTTTTCTGCTACTGGCTTAGATTACCTACCTAGCCCTAATTACTTAGTGAAACTTCAGACTTGCCTCTATAATGTACCACCTATTCGTATACTGCCATAGATTATGTACCTGGTCTTAATTACTTGGTGTAATTAGTGTAACTGTTCGAATAAGTTAAGTCCCAAGACTCAAGCAGGAGTTTATTTTGGAAAATTCCTTTCTTAGTGCTCCTTTATAGTTTTACCTAAGTTATAGAACTATTTTATATGTATATACAAGATGTAAAATAAAAAACGCACAACCTCTTAAGGGGTTGTACTCGTCATTATTCAAACAACTTTTACTATGGAACAAATCTGAAATCGCGAAATAAAAATCTGCTGTTTCCTACATTTTGACGAGTTATGTGAACATAAATGTAGGGAACTGTTGATTTTTTTTCACAGTAGGGATGATGGAACCAACTACATTAAAACATTCACGTGATGTGATATATCACATATTTTTCCATTTGGTACATAATAAAATCAATTAAATACGATGAAAAGTCAGGCCACGGAGAATTGTTTTCATTTACCTGATTTAAAAATAAATTTAAGTAAAATAAAAATTTCAAAAATATAAAAATGCTAGACCTTCTTAATTTCTGTGAGTGTGAACTTGAGAGAATAGCACTACAGATATCAAACAACTAAAATCCAATAGACACGCCATACATAAGCCGAATACCTCAGTACAATGTGTAGGTACTCTCTTTGCTGAGAAAGCAAACAAGGGCAATCCACCTCGGTAACCAAACCTGATGGATTTGGTCCACAGCAAATACGATTGGTTTGAGTACCTGCTCTACAAAGGTTTTGAAACTCTGAACAGATAACTTTTTAGGAATGCGTACCTCAAAACGAAAAAAATGTAACTCCTATAGGATCACTCGTGTGTCTGTCTGTCACAGCCGATTTGCTCCGAATCTACTAGACCGAATTAATTGGAAAGGACAATGAGTGAGCCCGCCTGTCAATAGAAATAAGATATCTACTCATTAATAAATAGGTATTTTTATGCAGAATAAAACTTAATATTACGACTAAGGTTAAAAGTCAGGGGGTCTACTCCGAAGCGTTAAACCGAAGTATCGGCCGAATGTTCGGCCTTTTTATAACTTCCATAGTTTCTATTTTTGATTTTAAATCCATACCCGACTTAAAGTCACATTTTTGACTTTGGCTTAGAATAGAATAGAATACTCTTTATTATGTACACCATAAAAGTTACAGATATAAATGTTGAAATTTTACACAGGGTGACACAATGGGCGGTCTTATCGCTAAAAGCGATCTTTTACAGACAATCTTTGGATGGATTAAAAAGAGAAGGAGAGACAGTACTGCAGGTAGTCAGTGGTGAACTATTTACATACTGTACAATAAATACATACATACACTAAGCATAACTTATCCATAATATATATATACAATAATAAACATGAAACAAGATCAAGGTACTGTATTCTGTAATGATGCTGTTTAAGAACAGAGAAAGTGTTTTTTTACCAGAATTTTAAAAGTGGACAAAGATTGAGCACGCCTTATCGACACGGGCAAGGCATTCCATAACCGTACTGCTTGAACTGTAAAAGACTTGTCATAAAAACTGGTAGAATGCATCGGCATCTCTAGTCTCAAGTTTTCCGATGAGATAAGATAAGTTTTCCTGAAATAAGATATGAGAATTCCGGCGAAGACGTATTGGTAGCCACTTGAGCTTTGTACGAAATTCGGAAATGTGATCATATTTGCGCAAGCCAAATATAAATCTTATACAAAAGTTTTGAAGTCGCTCAAGTTTATCTAATTGTGCCTCAGTGAGATCGAGATAACTGACATCAGCGTAGTCAAGGATGGGTAGTAAAAGGGATTGTGCAAGCGCAGTTTTAGTTGCAGTTGGAAGAAAATTCCTTAATCGTCTCAGGGACTTCCCGGATGCAAAAATTTTGCGACTTACGTCCTGTAGCTGGGGACCCCAAGAAAGATGTTTATCTATCCAAACTCCAAGGTTCTTAACCTTTTCGCTTACTGGAATAGGAATTCCGTTAAATTGAACTTGGGGAAGTTGCGACCAGTTTATCTTGGGGGTCATCCTTGAGCTGCCAACAACAATGACCTGAGTCTTCGATGGATTGACCTGCAACCCATGTGCCTCACTCCACTCGCAGATTGAACCCAAATCCTTGTTAATGGTATTAATTGCATCAGCCAAATCCGCAAGGGCAGCTTGTTTATATTTATTTGTAAATCATCTGCATAAAGGTGGTAGGAAGAAATAAGTTTTTTGGAAATATAGTTTATAAATATTGCGAAGAGTAAAGGAGATAAAACGCCACCCTGAGGAACACCGGCAGAAGTATAACACCAAGAAGAGCAACACTCTTCTATGCATATACGTTGCCGGCGGCCATACAGGTAACTACGAAATCAGTCATCTTATCTCTTTGACTGTCGTTTTTTTTTCTTTCGCCGTAGTCAGCCATAGTTAGCCGTAGTTAAGCAACGGCCGAACATTCGGCCGATACTTCGGTTTAACGCTTCGGAGTAGACCCCCGTACTTTCGGAGTTATACTACTTATTACACTGCCATAAAAGTGGTCCCAATTTAAGCAATTAATGATCGTAGTTTTCTTCATTATAAGATAAACATTAGTCAAACCGGACGGCATGGTTGGCACAGTGGTTAAGCGATTGACGGCTGCATTGTGTGTCGCGGGTTCAATTCCCGCACGGAACAACTGCCTGTAGGTACAAGTAGTTGTTCCGGGTCTGGCTGTTTTGTGTATGTGAGTTTAAATGTTTACAAAACGCACCCACAAGCCCGACAATACAGAAGAAATTCCAAGTATGGGGCAAAGTTTAAAAAAAAAATACCGTTTCGTGTATAGTCATTGCATAACTCTGGTTCCCTGGATTACAGTGAAATACATGTATTATTACTATTCTACCTTATAAATATCCATAAAGAATACGTTAGACTGAGACGACTTTAAGACGTCGTATCTCCGAAAGTACTAACATTTGATCATAGTTTGATTAGTAACTAATGTTCCGCTTAAAGAGCCCTATCCAACAGTATATCAAATGTTACTATTGAAGGGTGGGCCCAGACCCCATAAATTTGTTTCCCACTCTCCTTTGGTACAGATATGAATTTCTGTGACCCAAACACGGACGTAACATAAATAAATGAATTTCGAATATGAGGGTCACTTTTGGGGGGCAAATTAGAAAATTGTTCTTGGGATAAATTAACTTGAAATAAAAAAAAACATGGTAACATATTTATTGTACGAAACCCTCACCACGTGAAGTCAACTCGCACTTTTTCGGTTTTTTGAGATTATTTTTGCTTTATCAAATAGGTTTTTGAGAATACTTTTGCAAATACCGTTTTCGATTTGGCTCGTTTGGTGATCAAATCAAATCAAATTTTCTACATTCAGACAACAAAGACCTTTGTTATGTAGGTATAGGTAGTGTTGTTTGTAAGTAATATTATTATTATTTCGTCTTTGATATTTCTCAGGACCCTGGGTACCAGATCTTTGGAAGGCAACGAGGGGCCGAAGCGAATTGATTCTAGTTGCCCCTTCTTAAAGGTAGTTTCATATGGAGAAGAATAGGCAAGAAAATCCACCGTTACTCTTTTAAAAAATGTTGTACAATATTTTGTTTAAGTACCTACATTAATTAAAGAAGTATTTATGTGAAGACGAAACTAAACGGGGAAGTCTCAAGAGCATTCTGAAAATATTATTATGTTGATAAATAGGTCAATTAAAAGCTGATAAGGTGGACAGAGCACTCTTTAGGATATTCAAGTTGATAAATTCTTATCTCTATTTTATGAATAGTTAAAACCATTATTGGGGACGCACTTGTAAATTCAACTTCAAAGTGGAACCTTTTGGATTGGACAGATCACTCTGTTCCGTTCGTCTTTCCCGTTTTTAAGGATTTTGCCAAGCTATAAGAGTCGTATTAGATCATTCGTTGTAGATAAAGTCAAGGAAGTTGTAATTGTATTAATCAAAATGGACTGCCTATCTAAACTGCCCGTACCTATATCAAATGACAGCTGTCATTCTTTGACAATTGTATGAAACAGCTATATTACGGCAAATTGACGTAGTGTTACAATTTGATAAACAGTTAAGTTCTCTGACTGATTTTTTGTTCGATCGTTGACACAAGGGGAAAGATTTGTTGACATTAAAAAAGTCCATAAAATTTAAGACACCACTCTTCTAGGTTTCAGTGTAGGGTCCCTGAAAGCTCCACAATTAATACAGTCATCATTACCTCGCTCGGTTGCAGCGCTTCACTCCGCTGTAAAGCGCTTTTGACCCATTTTCAGCGCAGAATTCGAGCGTTATCACAGATAACGACGATTATTTAGTGAGATGTTACGTCATTTTGTTTAATTTTATCTGAAAAGTGACAACAGCGGACAGTTCTGAGTAATTTTTCACCGCTAAGTACTCACGAATATATAAATAGGTACCTACAGCTCGATTACACCTCAAAACCTATCCTAGTACAGACGTCGAAACCTATCCTTCTGCAGCTAGGTGAGAGGCAGGGAGTCGTTATCTCTCCGAAATTGTTCACCGCTGCACTGGAGGATGTCTTCACTGGAAAGGGCTAGGCATCAACATGAATGGCGCGTACTCACCTTTCGTTTGCAAACCAGTCCAAGTGACGGTGCTTGGGGGAGGCCTATGACCAGCAGTCGACGTCTTTTGGCTGTAATAACGATGAAGATGTCAGTTCGATTCAAACTTGATGGCGGCTCTGAAGTGCACTACTCGCTACGCAGTACCGCACCCCTCACCCCCACTGACACGTGAATTCGGTACTGCTCAGCGACTCGCCTCATGTTCCGATTCGCAATAAGCTTTGAATCGGGCTGTACCATATGTATCTACTAAATAGATGTCAAAACGTCATACAAATAGTTTTTCTGACAGCTGCGCGCACAGATTAATAAGCCGGTGGCGTGCGAGTCCATGCTGACGCCGACTGAGCGGTATGTTGCCATTTTAAATATTGTATTTTATGCCGTATAGTCATTTATTAGATTTTTATTTAATTTATATCATATATTATTGGGTATTTATTCACAACACACACATGTATGTCACTACAGTATATTTAATTTTGTGAGCTATTTTTTATATTATTCTATCTTTTATTACATTATTTACTCTGATACCTTTTTTATGAACCGGACACACACTTCCCTGTTTATTATTCTAGCGTATGGCACTCGTGGGTTGCAGCTGAAAATCAGCGTCAGGTGGTACACTTCGTGTTGTCATCTGACAATATGCTGAGCTGAGGCCCTTTTGGCATTATAATCATTGTTTTCTGTTTTTATAGTTATAAGGTGTATTTTCTCTGCAGTAATGCCAATAAACGCATTTTTCTTTCTTTCTTTCTTTTCTTCTTTACTATTATTTGTGATTTTAGGCCCACTTGCACCAAAAATCACTAAATGCGCTGAGCGCTAAAAGTATTTAAAACATCGTTCTGTCTCTGTCATCTTCCAACGATTAACGGAAACAGAAAGATGTTATAACCACGTTTGGTTTTTCCTAATATTCCGTATAGGAACGCAGATAACTCTTTGTTCCAAACTGAAATAATGACGCACTTTTGAAGTGGTCCTTCGGCTTTTACTGACTCATCATCATTCCAGCCGAAAGACGTCCACTGCTGGACATAGGCCTCCCCCAAGGGGGGGGGTGATAATCGTCACGCTTGGCAAGAAGGTTGGCAATTGCAGTATGGTGTTAAAATGCATAGAAAACTCTGCTGCCCATTCTCTATATACTCGTAGTAAGTGTCTTAGTCGCCTTTTACGTCACCCACGGGAAGAAATAGGATGGTGCTATTCTTTACTTCCGAGACCACACGGAACGACTGTTACTGACTAAGAATTTCAATTGAATAGAAGTTTAAATTCCTAATAATTACTTTAAATAAGTTGAATAAGTTCTTCTACTTAAAAGTAAGAATTGATAATGTTGAGCAATTTTCAAACGAATTCCTTTCCCTCATAGCGGGTGCATGACAGCTTTTCTAACTGTCATTTTCATTACGCACTCTGTCGGCGGCCGGACTGTAGTGAAAATTAACCTCAAGGTGCTTTATAAATAGGTGGTACTTATTCCTTGACTGTACCCATCTATAAGTAAAGACAAAGTCAAATAATTAATTTCAAGTAGGCCATGTGACATAGAAGCGACTCGAAAAAGCAGCTGAACCTGAGCCAACCTGGCAGCGACGTCATTAAAAGATGCCTACCCATAGATAAATATAGCCCGTCTCTCCACTATTCCAATGCTAGCTCAAGGATGCATATCCGGTACGGGTCTAATAATCCTTCCATATCCCAAGGGCACGTCTTCCCGACAGGGACTAGTGTGTATCTTTGGGTTCATTCGAATAATCGAGTCTGGTCAAACCACGCTGGGGTCGGTGCATTTCATTCATTCATTCATTCATTCATCAAGAAAATAGAATTGATTCTAGTCGCCGCTTCCTAAAGGTAATTCGCATGGAGAAGAATAGGGTTAGGTGAGAAACTGTATAGTTACTCTTTTAAAATGTTTTACAACATTTTGCATACATTAATAATTATAGTTACTCTTTTAAAATGTTTTACAACATTTTGCATACATTAAAATTATTGTATAATAATAAAATTATTATACTCAAAAGGTACCTAATTAAAAGTCTTACCTGAAGCCAATTCAACCAGTCGGCAGGTTGAACGACTTCCTTTGAATTTTATTCGGTCCATAGGGACCGAATAAAATTCAAAGGAAGTCGTTCGCCTTTATTCATGCTGTCTCTATAGACAGCATGAATAAAGGCGAAAGCTTCAGGGTAGCCCGCGAAATTCAAATTTTCTTACGTGTTTCGCAATTTGCAGGTCAGTATCAGGTTGTATGTTGATCTAAATATGATTCGCGGCTGTATAAAATATTTTTATAAAATAATAATCATAAGAATCATCAATTCTCTAAGTTCATATTCCCTATTGAATGACTATTTCATGAAATCATGACATTTGAAGCAAATTCTAACTTAAATAGTTGTTTTGCTGATTCTAATGATTATAATTTTTTTAAACCTTGCCCCACACTAGGAATTTCTCCTGTATCGTGGGTGCGTTTACAAACATTTATACTCACATACACAGACAGCCGCAGTGCTTGCAATGATTTAAAATCACTACAAATCATATTAAGTATTTGGAAATCATGACAGTTGGGTTGGGGCAAAGTGGCTTAGTACGCTTAGTGACGCGTCTGGTCGGTAGAAAAGAGAATAATTCTACTTTTACTCTGTAAAACGCAGATATATGATTTTAGTGACTTTTGCATCAGTTATTACGGCTTCAAGCAAAAAAATTATGTTAAACTAGAACGCATACACATCAATTCTATACGTGAATATTTAAGTATTGTAGTGAAATACTTTATGAAATAAATTCAGGAAGTCTACCCAAAGCATAAAAACGATATTACTTTCAAACTACTTTAGATATTTTCATGATTTTCTTTGTATTTATAGACTATTTTATTATGCATATTTATACCTAACTGTGTTTTTTTGAATTATTCATATTTTCGTTACTAAAAATAAATGTTCCCTTTGAAACCGAACGGTAGCGCGGCGCGGTGTGAGCGCGACGCGCATTTGTTTCGCCAAGGTCAACGGCGTTTGAGGTTAAGCATTGAGTAAGTTATAAGTTCTCAAATAACTTTAATACCTACCTAATATCTTAAGGCTTCACATTATTACTTACCCGTAGATCAGTGATTTCCTACAGTAAGTATTGTAGTAGTTATTTATGACTAATCTTATCTCGTACAAGATTAAATCGGCAGAACCGCTTGGGTTAAATATTCGTGATTCGAACGCGTCATAGCACGGTATCACGCGTTCGATTCCATGTTGCTATCCGAAGAACTGTCTGTGTCGGCAAATTAAATGTAATGATAATAGGTATCAATCGCTTCAAATAGGTGTAATTTCTAGTTAGTGAATTATTGATATTACCTACTAGTAGTAAACAAAACATTAGCATCGAATAACATTATGACGTACGAATACGACATACGTTACTATGTTTAGTCGCTGTCTCGCTCTGGGTCGATAACCGCGGCAACCGCCGACTCGGCTCCGACAGCATACCGAGCATGGCCGAACGCGGCGCGGCACGAGGGCGGCGCGGCGCGGGGGGGAGGCGACTCACTCTCGGCGCGGCAACCTATCGGCAGTGCCACGATCGGCTGCCGCGTAGCACAACGCATATATCCCGCGCGATAATTCCTAGGTACCTTTAGAGGTTATAGTAAAATGGCTGTGGAAATACAATTGATAAACCAGATCGAGCAACATGAGTTTCTTTATAACTTCAATCTGCCACAGTATAACAGAAAGGATATGGTGGAAGATGCTTGGGCCAACATTGCAGCCAACACTAATATGACAAGTAAGTACACTGTACGTGCCACAGTCCGCATCGCCGACGCGTGACGTCACTGTGACTTACATCGCTTGTTTCGTTTGAAAAGTGATCTGTTTGTGATGCAACGTGCCTCGGTGAGCCAGTAATGTAATTGATACAGTTCATATCGCGGCTTTGTTGTGTAGCTCTTTTTCAATGCCATGCCGTAATAGTTGAATGACGGGCACGACATTTGTGTTGCCAGAGCGTTATCTAATTTACCGATAATAACGTTGTGATTAATTATAATATTTCCTGTAAATGTTTCGTTATCTTCTGCAACAGGATTGTAGGACTAGTAGACTTGAGGAGGGTCGTACAAATAACTAAGTAGGTACGTCCGCGGTACCTGCCTACCGCGTGCCGGGGCGTGATTTTAAAATGGCTAAAATAGATTGAAACCTGGTAATCTAAACAGCATAGGTACTAAGCAAAACCGTGATATTAAAATATAAACCTACTTAGTACCTTTTCAGAAATTAAAACAAACATGAAATACAAAACTTACCTACTTGAATGCAGTGCCGGATTAACCAAGCACGGGGCCCGTAGCAAATTCTATGGAGAGGCCCTTGATCTGCTAAGGGTTCTTAAGTATAGAGTGCTCAAAAAAAATGCGGGTAAAAGCAAAAATCTTTTTAGTATATGATTACTAAATTATTGTAATAGTAATGTAGACTTTAAGTCTTAAAAATAAATAGACAATTTCAACATTTTGAATTGAACCATTTCAATTCTGCTAAATATCCACCCTGTGTCGAATAAGGGTGCTCGCGTCAGATTTTTTGTAGAGCCGCCTAGCCGATTCAAATTCTATACATTTATACGAGCGACTATTTGTAGAATTTTTTTTTATTTATTATGTTTTATTATGTTATATTTATTGTGTTTTATTTTTGCTAACAAAATAATGGGTTTGATATTTAAGATCAACAGCCATAATATCAGCAATTAAAACATCAACGCCGTAAGCCCAACGATTCAAAATCTCAACACTTCAGAATGTCAGCAGCTCACCAGACCAAAGTTTTAAATCACAACTTGGAAAGTATTAGGTAAATACTAATTAATTTTATATATATTTTACTACAAACAAAACACGTCTAGTAAATCTATCTATTATAGTTTCGATATTAAAATACTTGTGCATAGTTTTAAACCAATCTACAGGATATAATAATTATTCATGAATCATATTGAGCTGAAGCAATAGGAAATAAAAACTAATTATAATATTGCCAAAAGTGAGTAGGTCATACTAGTTGTAAGTACATTGTCGTTGACCCAATGTGAACACACATTCTAGCCATAATACTGACGAAAATAAAACTCAAAGCAACACCACTCAGCAAAAGTTATAAATAAAATCGCCTACAATTTAAAACGTCTGAAAATAATACAAACAAAATCATATCTCGAAAACTACAAAATATCGCGGAACATACATGGGGGTTCAATCGATAGGTATTAGTGTCCCCTGACCACAGATCTTCGCTGGTACAGGTTTCCTGAGACATCCTGTATATAAGTATAAAATAATAAATACATAATATGCAACTATGACGAAGTGGAAAGATAGTGTTCTCTCACTCTATTAAATCATCATCATCATTTCAGCCGAAAGACGTCCACTGCTGGACATAAGCCTCCGTGTGTATATGTATCGTGAATTGGTGATTCATTTGTTTTCGCCCGCGCGCCACAGAGGGCGCTATAATTAAATCTCAACGCTACATTTAGCGGCAAAGTTGGTAAACAGCCAGACGTCTGATTCTTAACTTATCTCCCTATTAATTACGTTCTATTCTCATTTCAGTTAGCGATTGCAAAGAAAAATGGCGGAACATAAGATCATCTTTCCTGAGGAGCATGAAACCCAGCGGTTTTAAAGTAAAAAAGCCATACTATCTTACCGAATACTTAAAGTTTATACTACCATTCTTGAAGCCGACCACAGGAATAGAAAGCGCAGACGACAGTCAATACGACTCCCCACAACACACTAACGAGTCAGAAATAGTAGTAAACTTTATAAAAGAGGAACCATCAGACGGTGATATTGAAGAAAATACTGAGAACAATGCAGAAAACGGGATACTAAACGATTTACTCACACGCAAGGCGACAGTCATGCGCAAGAGACGGCGATTCATACCCGCCAGGAAGAACTTCACCGACCCACAGAGAATCAAGAACAAACCAATGACATCGGCGTTTCCAAGAAACTTCAATACCTCCACAGACTTAACTAGTGCCACAAACAACAATAATAACGCTATGAGAATGTTCCTAATGAGCTTATTACCGGAAATAGAAACAATGACGGAAGACCAAGTTAGACTATTCAAAATAAAATCTATGCTGCTCATAGACGAAATTAAAGTAAATTACACAGAAGTAAGACAAAGTACGTCTTCAATAAATAATGAACGGTTACAGAAGAGGTTGATAAATCTACTTTTAAAGAATTTGCAAAAGACAACCAAAGAAAGCGTGAAGTAATTTTAGATTTTTAGAATATATTATGGTTAATTAAAGACTGCTAATATTTTGATATTTGATTGTGATTGTTAATTAAAGTAAGTACAGTTACGGTTTTGTGTTTAGTTTATTTATTTCCTTTTCAGTCAATAGACAGTCATTCAAGGAGGTTATACGAGTATAGGCAGTCGCTCCGTGTAAAATACAGGTATTTAGCTGCATCTGGTTAGACTGGAAGCCGACCCCAACATACTTGGGTAAAGACTAGGTAGATGATGAGACAGTCATTCGAATGCTGGAAATTACATATTACTGTGAAACAGAGCTATTAAGCTACACCATAGTGTTTCAAGAGCAAGCTGGTTTGAAAAATTATCGTTGTTCGTCATTGAATCTGGAATTTATAAATAATTTAATTTGTTTGAATTTCCGCGCATTATTTGAGAAAAGCACTATACAAGCCTTGCCCGCAACCAGGAATTGATGGACGAACGTGAAAATGTGGTCCGAGGCGAAGCCGAGGCACACATACGTGAGTCAATGCCCTTATTGCAGGCCGCTGCAGTAATGTACTATATATATTCTAATCCAGGTCATGGTCTACCCATTTGCCAAATTTCATCCAAATCCATTCAGCCGTTTTAGCGTCAAAGCGTAACAAACAAATAAATAATCATAATATTAGTTGGAAGTTGGATAAAAGTACCTTATGTCCTAATCCAGGTCATGGTTTAGTCTGGTCCACGTGTCAAATTTCATGCAAATTTGTTCAGCCATTTTAGCGTGAAAGCGTAACAAACAAACTCACCTTCGCATTTATAATATCAGTTAGAAAATACACGGACTTTTCCTGAAAAATAGTACCTCTTATGAATAATTTTTCACGTATTTTATAAAAATATGTTTCCACAAAAAAAGCTCTCCTGTGCTAGAACAAAAAATATTGTTATGGTCCACCAGAGTCGAATAGAATAGCCTTAAATGCGGAAATTCACACCTCGGGTATTTTCATTCAAGGCTTTGTGAAAATGTAACACAACCGTTAACAGATTGCCAAAGATGAATATTTTACATCACGCCTGTAAACCCCCAAGGGTAAGGCACAGGTGTACCTACCTATAGTACACCCACATTTCACCAATTATCTTTAAGTCCCATGTAATAGGGGGCTAGCCTATTGCAATCAACCGGGCGCAAATCCAGTCTCAGGGCTGTTACTGAGAAATTCCTGGTGGGAAAACCCAATAACACTTTGCGCGACCCGGGAATCGAACCCAGGACCTCATGCTCAGCAGTACTTGCGTACAGCACTTGCGACCACTAGACCAACGAGGCAGTCGAAAGAATATTGTATGAATTTTTTTTTTTTTTTTTTTTTCTAAATTTTTGAAATTGTATTAGATCTATATAAATAAAAATCAATCAAGACTATCTTTTCATTGTATAAACTCAATCACCTTTGTATTATATAATTGCATAACACAGGTGTGAGTACTATGTACAATAGAGCTACCATTTACCGGGTAATATGTCTTTCATTGACTTGAATATGTCCTGGCAGCTGAGAGTATGTCATGCTCACTCAGATGTCTCGCTGATGGTGGCGTGTGTGTTGGATCATTTAGCTCCCTTCAAAATGGTTGAGCTGAATGGTGCTGATCCATGCGTCATGTTCGTGAACGGGCGCTGTCAGTTGGGACTGGTCATCTCTTAGCTGCCATGGCTTATTTTTAATTATTTTAGTTTTGAATTGTTTTTTTTTATCACGGACGCTTCTGACGTTTTGCATGGTTCTCACATGTATATTTTCAATAAGAATGATGTAACCAATACTTTGTATCAAATATTTTATTTTAAAAGAGTGTCTGTGGAGTTTCTTGCCCGTTCTTCTCCATAGGAACCTACTATTTGGAATGGGAATTGGAATATTTGGAATTACATATTTGTAACTGACCGACTTGTTGACAATTCAAAAGTGCCTGTAAATGGTTTAATTGAAATAAATGAGTTTGAGTTTGAGTTCAATGTTTGTTTGTTTTTCCTCTAAGGACTCCGAAAGGGCTGGACCAATTTTGATGAAACTTTGGTGAGTTTTCTGAAGTTGAAGCTGAAGTTTCGGGGTAGGATTGGGTAGAAGTAGGACACCACACGAACGAAGTCGCGCCGGACAGCTAGTAATATTTTAAATGCGAAAGTGAGTTTGATTGTTTGGTACGTTTTTACGCTAAAAAAAAAGCTAGTACTTCTTATAAAATGTGAAAATTTCCAACAACTAATCTCTCTTATATGCCATTTACATCGCCATGCTGGAGCAGCCTACGACATATCTTATACGTAGATAGTGTTGTACTAATTCCCGAAGTAGGTACCTTTATTAGGTAGTATGTTAGTTCTTGATAACTTTCTCCTGTACGTATTATGCTCGTTTGCAAGTTTTGTTTCTTTTCTATATCCCGAACATTACAAGTAACTGTTACTCCACAGCTTTTTACATTCGTACATGACCTACTTAAATAGCAACATTCCCAGTTCGAGCATACCCAAGAAGATAGCTAGAAACGCCATAAAAACAAACTGTTTGAATAAAACACATTACACTCCTTTTTGGCAGTCGAGTAAAAACAGGCTAACATTGAAGCATAAGTACGTTTTGTTACCGCATAATCTGTGAAGTATATCGGACGGTTAAGCACAGAATTAACACTGGATGGATGAAATGGCGGCAGGTTACGGGAACAATATGCGATTCCCGCATTAACCCTTAAACTTAAGGGGAAGATATATAGAACAATAGTTAGACCTGCTGTCTTTATGGAGCAGAATGTTGGGCCAAAAAAGGGATGACTGAAAGGCAATTGCATGTCTGAGATGAGAATGGTAAGAGGGATGTGTCGTGTGACACGAATGGATAGAATAAGAAATTACCACATATGAGAAAGTCTGAAGTGCCACCGGTGACTGAAAAGTTGTGCGGAAATCGGTTGGCATGGTATGGGCATGTGATGCGGAGGAATGAGGAAAATGTCGTGAGGGAAGTTATGAGTATGGATATCGATGGCTATAAAAGTAGGGGACGACCAAAGAAACGATGGATGGACTGTGTGAGGCTATATGGCTAGAAAGGGAGTGACTACCGAGATGACGACTAATAGACAAGTATGGAAGAAAGGGACATGTTGCGCCGACCACAAATAAATTGGGATAAGTGCAGGAGAATGATGATGAATCTGTGAAGTATAGAATGTCATAGAAGTGCGCGCATTGCAGTGATATAACCGTATGCGGTAAGATAGAATAAACGCACCGCGTTCCACCGCAGGCCGCTAGGCCTGAGAACTTGTTCTACCGGGACATATCAGAATAGCGCTGCGATATTTGCTTTTTTTTTATGTGAAACATCTATAGGCGTACGTAAAACCGACTGCTGGCGGGGCGACGCATGCCGCGTGGCGATCGGCGGCCTCGCTACTATACAGTCTATTAGTGTGTCATCATGCTGAGTTATGTCTTTTTGGCCTCGTACTGGTCTTCTTTTGTATTTTTTTTTGTTTTCACCATTTTGTTAGTTTTAATGATCTTTTTAGGGTTCCGTACCTCAAAAGGAAAAAACGGATCACTTCGTTGTCCGTCTGTCTGTATGTCTGTCTGTCAGTCTGTCAAGACCATTTTTCTCAGAAACGCGTAGAGGTATCAAGTTGAAATTCCCTTGAAGCTCTAAAAAAATCAAGCTTCCAAGTCAACGCAATAAAAAATACGGCGATATAAGCGACATCTTTCGATACTCGCACATAAATCTAAACCTATAGGGTACTTCCTGTTGACCTAGAATCATGAAATTTGGGCAGAAGCAAGGTTTCACAGCACAAGTAAAGAAAAAAGTCCGAAAATTGTAAATACTTAGATTTGTCACATAAAAAAAAAATTGTGAATATCTCGCACATAAATCAAAACATAACGGGTACTTACCGTTGACCTAGAATCATGAAATTTGGGCAGAAGCAAGGTCTCACAGCACAAGTAAAGGAAAAAGTCCAAAAATTGTAAATTTGTAGTTTTATCACATAAAAATAATTGCGAATATGTCGCACATAGATCAAAACCTATAGGGTACTTCCCGTTGACCTAGAATCATGAAATTTGGGCAGAAGCAAGGTGAGACCTTGCTTCTGCCCAAATTTCATGATTCTAGGTCACAGCACAAGCAAAGGAAAAAGTTCGAAAATTGTTAATTTGTAGTTTTATCACATAAAAAAAACATTTTAAAAAAAGTAGTGCTGACTGTACCGTGTGACATATCAAATGAAAGGGCTTGTTTTAAGGATGTCATATATATATTTTTTATAATTTTAAAATAAACACTTTTGAAATTATTTTATAAAATATATCGTAACATTATCTCTGAAACTACTGAGCCTAAAATTTTGAAAAAAATACAGAAAATAGTTCTTTAGTTATAGATTACAGGAAAACCTCTCGGATCTTAAAATAACATGGTAAATCACTCAATATTGTGCGTACAAACTTTCATTTGCAGTTGGAATGTATGGAGGATCATGTTTTTCAACTACAATGTTAAGTTTGTTTTAAAGATAAATTCATCCTAACTACGGAACCCTTCATTGTGCGTGGTCCAACACGCACTTGGCCGGTTTTTTTATTGTTGTTGTACTTTCTCTGCGTGAACCATTGACCTCCATATATTTCACACTAGACAGGCTGTCTCCATACAAATGACAGCTAATTTTGTGTGGCAATTTGAAGAGCCACTACGATTGTCCCGAGAACTAGTTTTGACGTACACTGCAAATCAAATCACTAGTGATTGACAAATTCTCATCAATAAAATGTCGATATTCAATACCAAAAGTTCAGTCAGCTCAGGCTGATTCAGTAGTTGTTTTAAACTCGTTTTTCGGCAGTTTGCTAGTATTATCTAATCTTACAACTAAACTACTTCTTTCAATAAATATGGGTAGAATTTAAAAAACCTGGGTTAATCCCACATGCTAAGCGGGGTCGATTTAGGGACTACTCACACTTATTCAGCTCTTTTCCGCTTATGCTCTTAGAAAAAAACGATTTTGTACGGAGACGCGTACGCATCCGTTCAGTTTACCGCGTCTATTCAACTTTCGCGGCAAACAAGTATAAAATGAGGATAAATGTGTTATTATCATGCGAGCGTTATAGATAGAGTTCAGCGCTGTTCTGCCACGTTCACCTCTGTTCTGCCGCGTTCAGCGCTGTTCTGCCGCGTTCAGCGCTGTTCTGCCGCGTTCGGCGCTGTTCCGCCGCATTCAGCGTCGAACGCGGTGTTACGATAGTGTTTCCCTATCATGTGCGAATGTGTGCAGGATTTAGTAATACTTTTTCCGAAGCATTATGCAAATGTACACACATCATCTATGGTTTAATAAGATTCATAAAATCGGAAGTTATTAAGAAAAGGTACTTATTCATATCATTGATATGCATTATCATTACCACAGTCGACTTAAGAACATCACTAATTTTAGTTCCATGGACGATCGTTCTGCCTACAACGCCAAAATAGCGATACTCAAATAGGCACAAAAATATTATGACAGCAGCCAGTCCAGTGTGAAATATATGGAGGTCAGTGGCGCAAATAAAATATATTGCTTTCTTTCTTTTGTTTCGAAAGAGGGGGAAAAAGAATCTAAAGATGGGCGATGAAGGAAAAGGACATGAAAATTAAGTGAAATTGTTATTCCATTGCACTTAATTTTTATGTTTTTTTCACTAGTTATTATGCTTCAATTTTTAGGATAAATACTCAAAGATTAGCCTCTTTTATATACACACATCAACACGGTCTAGGGATATTTCATACTCAATTAAATAACTCGAAAAGTACTGGCCGCATTGGAATCTTTTATACACCGATTTGTTTGTAATTTATCTCAGACTAATTCCAAATTCAAATTTATGAAAATTCTTTTGTTTCGGTAGCATAAAAATGTCTTGATGTGTAGGAGAGGGAATTTTCATTTGTGCGAAATTTAGAAAACAATATGAATTACGTTTAGTTACAGTTTTTTTTCATTTTTAAACGAAAGATAAAGTTAAAATTGAGGTATTGTAGCCATGCAACGCCAACATTTGACGAGGGCGGAGATGTTACGAGCTGTGGGAATGCTGGAAGCTGGGTCTGTTCAGCGTAATGTTGCTGAGGCCATAGGGACCCACCAAAATGTAATTTCAAGATTGTGGACACGCTATCGTGCCACAGGTGAAGTAGCGGAGAGGCACCGGGGGCCAAGTCGCATCACTAACCCCAGACAAGACCGATTTTTCCAAATTACTGCGCGAGCTCAACCAAATGCAACGGCGACTCATTTGGACCAAAGGCTGTGAGTGGAACACCAAGTGCTTGTGAGTGACCAAACTGTAAGAAGGCGACTGCATGAAAGCAATCTACGCTCTCGTAGACCACTCCGGGTCCCACCTTTACGGAGAGGCAATCGTGGACGACGATTAGAATGGGTTCGGAACCACGTGGACTGGGGCCGTGAGCAATGGTCCAATGTGCTGTTCACGGATGAATCCAGGTTCGGCTTCCATCCAGATTCACGTCGGGCGCGTGTTTTGCGAGTTCCTGGACGATGGAGCCGTCTTCAGAACCCTCAGGAAGTTCACCCATACCAAGGAGGAACAATTATGGTTTGGGCAGGAATTCGTCTTGGAGGACGGACGGATCTCGTTTGGGTGCGGGGCAATGTGACGGCAGAACGATACGTCCAACAGGTGCTGGGGCCCGTAATCTTGCCCCACAGAACACAAATGGGGCAAGATTTCCTGCTCATGCACGACAATGCCCGGGCACACACGGCGAGAACGGTAGCAGCTTGGTTACATACACACAATGTTAGGGCCTTAGACTGGCCTGCTCAATCGCCAGATCTAAATCCCATTGAGCATGCGTGGGATATGCTGCAAAGAAGAGCTCTGAAGGAAGTTCCTGAAAATCTGGCTACAGAAGATCAACTTTTTGCGCACCTCAGAAGGACATGGGACAATATTCCGCAGCAAGACATTGACAACCTTGTTCTGAGCATGCCGAATCGTTGCCGATGTGTTATGAACATCATGGGCGCTTTCTCAGACTACTAACTTCAAGTTTATAAACACAAATTAAATGATTTTTCTATTTTTTTCAGTTTGTACTCATAAATAAAAAGTTAATTCATATACGGTTTCCGTCTATGCTTCATTTTTTTTCCATAAATCCTGAAATTTTAATCGAAGTACCTTAACCATTATTAAAAAATGGTAGAATATTAAATAACGTATCTTTTAAATATATACATGTCATATAAATAATTAACACATTGATAGTAATTTGCTTTTTTAAAAATATCCCTAGACCGTGTTGATGTGTGTAGTTTGTTCTTATAGCTTTCCTAGCTAGGTTCTTGGGTTTTCCCGTACCGGAGAATATTCTAAAGAAGTCCCAGCCCTAGGCACTCATCATATTATAACTGTACAGTCAATAGCGTAAATATATTACTACTAGCTGTTGCCCGCGACTTCGTCTGCGATTTAGGATGAAAAGTAGCCTATGTCGTTCTCCAGGTCATAGTCTAATCATGGGCCAAATTTCATCCAAATCCGTTCAGCTGTATATGCGTGAAAGCGTAAAAAACAAATAAACAAACTCACTTTCACATTTATGAAACAAAAGAAAAGAAAGAAAGAAAATACGTTTATTTGCGATAAACATGACGCAATAAAGAAACATAAACACAAAAAATAAGGAAAGGTGAAACATGCGTCACATCCACGCAAAACGGCTATCACTCAGCATTATGCTGCGACACTATGCAAGACGCCCCAGCGCTGGTTTTGAGCGACAGCCGGCGATTTATTAAATAATATTAGTTGCGATGGCACAGCTTGGTATCTGCTTTCATGCTTCATCGGAACGGATGGATCATTTGTGAAAGGCATTATTGTATGAGTAGCAGCAAAAAAACACCAGAACTATCTGACGAAAAAAGGCGAAGTCAAAATATAGGATGCTATATCAGCTTCAATATTTGCCGTCATCTTGACGACAGATCAAATCAAATCAAATAATTTTTAATTCAGGCGTACACCCTTAGAAAATATTATCGCCTAGCTGTCCATAGTAATTTAATGCTGGAGAATACGTTAGAGTCTGCTTTCAGTCTAGTCGATTTGATAGCGATTTTACCGATCAGGCAGTCTCCATTCTCCATCTCCATTCTCGGCAAAGATTGTAAGTT
Organism: Tiliacea citrago; assembly: GCA_963921375.1. NCBI lineage: Eukaryota > Metazoa > Arthropoda > Insecta > Lepidoptera > Noctuidae > Tiliacea > Tiliacea citrago. The sequence continues at coordinate 18,699,612 of OY992797.1, read as the reverse complement.
CGAATTTGGAATTTTAACTTACATTTTTTCAAAAAACTTAATTTGTGAAACCCTTTGTAGTAAACTTCGTTACAGTAAAAATACTGTTAATGCCTCTTTGGTGTACTGGTCGCACGTGCGCCCTCGGTTCGATTTCCAGGTCGGGCAAAGTGTTATTGGGTTTTTTCATAAGGAATACCTCAGTCATCATAATCAGCCTATAATGTTCCCAGTGCTGGGACACAGGCCTCCTCTCTTCAAGAGGGAGTGCGCTGTGTGGGCTGTGTATCTGATATTGAGTATAGAGTATCTACCACGCGGGTAGATGTACGGTACGGGTTGGTAGATGTCACATGTCTTAGAACTTTTGATTTCCTTACAATATTTTCCTTCAGCGTTTTGACAGCAGTGGTGATGGAATTATTTACACAAAGTAAAGCGTACTGTCTGGGTTCGAATCCACGACCTACAATTCGTAAGTGAAATTAAATGAAATGAAATCGTTTATTCTGTAAATAGGATATCGGAATCACTTTTACACGTCATATTAAAAAGTAAAAAATATAGACATTTCCTATCTGACTACCCCTGAGAAGAAATGGCGAAACAAACTCAGGGGTCAAAGTCTCTTTTAAAGTCCAGACATAATCTTGGTCAGATCATGTGAGGACCATGTAGATCTGTGTCTGAAATGGTCCTTTGAGGAAAGAACCACACAAATTTGAGTGGACCTGTCCAATCAGTACAAGCATTTGTCAGTAATCGTGCAGACTCAAGACTTAAGGAGCTCAACGACTCGACGAACAATACCAAAGAAAGTACATTTGGGTAGGCCGCATAAACTGCTCAAAATGCCAGACCACCATTAAAACTGAGAAAAAGCAAAAAATAATAGGAAAATATTTAAAGAATAAAAAAAAATACCCACATAGTGCTCACATTCACAAAAAATTAAAGCAGTAAGTCACAGTACACTGCTAATTTTCCAGTAACAGCCCGGAATTTCGAAGCTAGTGGTGTGATACTCCCGTGCCTGAGAAAACACACTAAGCTGCGTCTGATATCTCTCCAGTCATGTTGGATTGCCGTCCTATCAGACTTTGAGAGTGAGGGTAGAGTGAGTGCTGGTTCTGCACACACTTGTGCTCTATAATATCTCCTGCGGAGACTAGCCATCGGGGCTACTCTCCGCTGAAATTATAACTGCTTCATTACTAAGTATTGGTTGGACATCATAGGTACTCATTACAAAACTTAAATAGCTAACTTCTTACAACTTAGTAAAGTCTTATTGACTCTTGTATTTTCCGTTTAATTAAACTTCCAAGTTTGTGCTAGTTGTTCTTAGAAGACCTTATCTTCCCTAAGCTAAAGTTAGGTAAGGCTTACAAAAGTATAATTAGATATATTGTTGGACCAAACTATTATAAGAAAGTCTGTTTATCGTTTAATTATTTGTTTTTTTTTCGGTTACAAAATTTACTGCGGTTTTTTTTTAAGGTAACAAAATTTACTTCGGTTTTTTTTCGGTTACAAAATTTACTTCGGTTTCTTTTTCAGTTACAAATTTTCAACTTAATCGGTCAAATAGATTCGGAGCAAATTGACTGTGACATACGGACAGACAGATACACGATGATCCTATAAGGGTTCCGTTTTTTTTCCTTTTGAGGTACGGAACCCTAAAAACCATAGGCCTTCATGGGGACTGCCGACAGAAGTGAAAACTTAAACGTAAATAGTTAAAGTGTTAACATTAGCATGTCGGTGACGCGATCCCATAAAATTTGCCTCTCCCAAAATGCTCTCCACGGCCCTAAATAAGTTTTTACTTCAATAAAATAATGATTATCTAAAACACAATTTAAGCAATGCACATGCACAGTGTACACAAATTAAACTTTCCACGTAGTCAATTTAACTTAATTTACTGCTACTACAGCATGTCAGTGACGCGGGCACATTGGCATGTCGGTGATAAGATTTGCCCCTACCAGAAATCGTTCAACGCTGCTAAAGAAGTTATCACTTCAAAAATATTTTGGTACAAAATTAAATTATGCATAGGACCATTAGGTAGGTAAAAAAATGTACCTGAAATTCAATTCAGCGGTTGACTAAAGTCGAATTATTAATTAACTGGAGTAATCTGACATGCGCTAGCTATCACTTTGTGTAATAAAATGGTCATATTTATTGTAATAATGATCGTTTAGTTTAATCGATCTATAAAAGTGTAAAATAAATTATGACAATTTTATTAAACAAAGTGACAGCTACCACATGTCAGTTTACTCCGGAGAATTAATAATTCGACTGTAGAAACATTTATTTAATAATGACGTAATGTTTTAGTTATGAAATACCTACATTCTCGTCAGTTTTGATTACATTATATACATTTCAGAAAGCACTTACCTACCTGCCGTTTCGTTATCACATTTCATACCTCTCATATCAAAGTACATAGGCAGTTCACATAACATTTACCCTACCATATTGCTGTCGTTTGGAGCCCTGCCAGGGAAAAATGCGCGAATATGAAAGATATTTGGTACCGATTATTTGATAAAAGCAATTGGATAACCGGGGAAAACTGGCAGGTGTTTCAATGTCTGTATATTGAAGAAGTTAAGACATCTCAGACGGTGCTCTGCAGTAGGAATTTCTCCTGTATCTTGTGAGTGTCGGCAGACATAAGTCACACGTGCACAAATATCTAAACCCTACCTAGGTACTTTTATCACCCTACTAGCTGCGTCCCGCGGTTTCACCCGCGTATGTCTCGATCCCGTGGGACTATCGTGGTAAAAAGTTAATCCCGAGTGTCAGCGACCTCCATTCAAAATTTTATCATAATTGGTCCAGCCATTTGAGCGTGAAGAAGTAAAAAACACACACACAAACTTTCGCTTTTATAATATTAGTGTGATATAACCAGCCTATAATGTTCCCTCTGCTGGGACACAGGGCTCCTCTCGGCGAGAGGGAGTGGGCCGTAATCCTCTACGCGGGCCCATTGCGGCTTGGTAGATGTCACATGCCAGACAAGACATGCCGGTTTCCTCACGATGTTTTCTTTCACCGTTTTGAGAGCAGTGGTGGTGAAATAATTTACACAAAGTTAAGCGCCTCTTTAGGTTCGAACCTACGGCCTATAACTCGTAAGTCACGGCTGTTACAACTGGGCCGCCACCTGCGGGGCGAGCACGGCCTACTGTGACATGACTTGAGTCACACATTTTATCACAGTTTGAGCGATAAAACTGTTTTGTTATAAAACGCTAGTACAAATTGACATGGCATAATTTATCATGTCTTGTCACACATGTCTTGGCACGCCCGTGCTTGGCCCGCTGCTTCAGACCAATTTTAGTTTTAGGCCATACAAATTTTAGTTATATTATGAAGAATATTCAGATCGTCATTTCAGCCGAAAGACGTCCACTGCTGGACATAGACCTCCTCCAAAAGGGGAGGGGGATGATATTCAGATGAAATATCAGAAAAACCAACTCATTCTGAAACTTTTAACTTATGGCGTTCTGAATAGTGTTCCTTACGGAAACGACAAACAGAAATGGTGTTTGAGAATTGCGCGATTGTAGACAAAAAGTATCCAGTGTTTCGACTTGTAAAATAAGATAGATTAAATAGACAAAAACAAAACAGCAGTGAAAAAACAATTGATCTAAGTTCACTGCTGTTTTCTTTTTAACCGACTTCTAAAAAAGGAGGAGGATCTCAATTCGGATGTTAGTATTTTTTTGTTATGTTTGTTCGCGCATAACTCCGTCGCTTGCCAACCGATTTGAAAAAATCTTTTTTGTTGGAAAGGGAATACTTCCCAAATGGTCCCATGAAAATTTTATCGAAATCGAACAACCGGGTTTTGAAAAATCAACAAACACCTAAAAATTAATCTACATTGTCTACATTAACGATCTTTTCGTTTACTGTGCATTGCGTTTTATGTTCGCGCATAACTCCGTCATTTACGAACCGATTTGGAAAATTATTTTTCGGCACTAAAAAGTGAAAAATAAAAAACTTTTTACAAAAAAAAATCGATTTCCAAAAAACTACTACAAAGTGAAAAATAACTTTAATTTCGGATGTCGGTGGCATACTCGTAAAACTAAAATACGGATCCAAAGACACCGACTTCCGAAATTAAAGTTATTTTTCACTTTGTAGTGTTTTTTTGGAAGTCGGTTTTTTTTTGTAAAAAGCTTTTTGTCTATTTTATCTATTGTTAGAAGAGTAAATAAATTGGAGGGAACGAGAGGTGTGTCCAAGACAGCTGCATCAAGAGTGGGTATAGTTCGCGGCAACTGCAGACCGCGACGAGCACACGCTCTCTTTTCGATCGACAGCCGACGGCGACGGACGTCTCTCCGCCTCAGTATTGTGTTTACTCGGTGCTAAGTGTTTAGCTAATTTATTGCTCGTTAATTCTATTAGGTTGCTAGGTTTATCTATATTAAGTTTTGTTTGTTAAAAATAATAAATACAGTTGATTGGTTGTGCGTATATTTTTTAATAAACCTGCTTCTGATAAATAATACTATCTTTTTTTACAAGTCGAAACATCGGATATGCTTGTGTAATGTTTTATGTACGTACATATTTAAACCTACTTTCTACGTTATTTTATAGATACTATTACGCTGTGGGTTTCCCATGGCACAGCATCATGCTGAATGGAAACCTGCTTGTCACAGTCACGACGGGCAGCTGCCAGCTATTTCTGTTCTGTGCTCGTAATTATACATCTCTTTTATTTTTTATTCGAATTAACTTGTGTATCTTTTTTTTAAGCATGTGTCAAATAAAAACCAATTTTCTTTATTTCCAGATGTAACTAGAATAATTTCAACACATTTATTTTAATTCAGACAGTACCTAATTCGGGATTCCATAATCTGTAAAAATCACTTAAACAATTTATGCAAAATAGACATATTCACTCGTAAAATCTGTGTACTGTCGCATTCAGATAAAAAATGTGTTTATTCCTCCATCCATTAAGTGCGGTGGAGTCCGGAATTCCGGATGCTTGTGAAAAGAGCAAAAAATATCGGAAATACAGGCTGGATGTTGATTTGAGCTGCTGGGTTCCGCAATCAGAGTAATTTTACGATAGTGTTTTGAAGTTAGATTTCAATTTATTATGGTGAAATTGTGACAGATATGCTTTGGTTACTATTGTTCGTGTTAAGTTGGGATAATTTGAAATTCTTGCATTTCTAAAAGGATTCAATTAAAATATCTTCGTATATCCCCCCAGGTTTTCAATCCTTAGGAAAAATCCGGTTATTTGTATCTTTGTTCTTATTTTATTTTAATTTTATACAACTTTTCACTTTCGTGTATTTTTCGGCATAGAAAAGCTCATCGTTACCAAAGCTGCCAAACATGACGAACTTTTTCCGCCAATGAATGGATGAGGGATGCACTAAGGTCGCGAAATTAAATTTTTCTTGCGTTTTTTGCAATTTGCAGGTCAGTATAAGGTTGTATGTTGTCCAAAACAAGATTCGCGACCATAACAAATATGGCTTTACAGAATTATAATCATTAGAATCAGCAATACAAGTCCTTAATTTAGAATTGGTCTCAAATGGTGGGCTACCCTTGACGCTTTCACCTTAAAGGGCTCAAACTATCACTAAGTTAGTCCAGCAGTGCTATTCTGTAACCATCTCACTGTGAAAACTTAGGTGAAGTGAGCGTGAAGTGAACTGTCAGTAAGGGATTGACACTATTAACAAGTCACTTCAAGCTCACTTCACCTACGTTTACACGGTGAGATTTTTGCAGAATTTAGCTTATCGTACGTACAGTAGACCGCATGACAGTGTTAACCTGAGGTAACTTATCCAGTGGTAACTTTGACCTTGAGCTGGCCTAGCCCACTGACCATTTGCTCTCGGGGCATGGCTGCTTCGGGAAGTATCTGTTTCGCATAAACAAGGAGCCGTACGCACTTTGTCATCACTCGGTCCACTGTCGGGTTGGGACGGCATGGCATACAATGGCAGAGTGTGCCCCATGAGAGCGATCACGCCGTGCCCTCGTATCAGAAATCCAAAGACTACTATAGTCAGAAATCGGAGCCAACCTGTCGCTGCCGGCCGTCGCGCGTCGCTCGGACCGGGCGTCGGCGGAGGGCAGACAACGCCCTCTTCCAGCCCAACAGGTCCGGAGAGATGGCGGACTTGGGGACGACCACCGCCCCCCATCCAGCTAGACTCGAGGCAGCGGCGAGTAGTGTTCAACGTGTACCCCTATTGTACGTCACAGGGGGCGCTTACATCTAACTCCCCCCGCGGGCCTGAGGTGGCCGGAGATCGTGGAAGTCACCCAAGATCCCATGGTCTCCGATCTAAATGTGGGAAGGGAATACTGGGGTGTGTAGTAAGAGTCTGACAGATTGGGACATGAGGATTTACCACACCGGAACAAAAAAAAGAAGCCACTGACCACTGACGCTAGCGTTGTACGAGTCAATCTACCTTGTCTTTTCTTAACAATGTTGGGGTCGGCTTCTAGTCTAACCGGATGCAGCTGAATACCAGTACTTTACATAGAGCGACTCCCTATCTGACCTCCACAGCCCAGTTACTGGGTAACACGATACCCATTGGTAAGACTGGTAGTTAGACTTTTAGGAAAGATCTCCGAATGGCAGCCGGGACCAGCTTGCTTAAACTGATTTTAATACATTTGACGTGCGGTCGACGTGTAAAATAGAATAATGCGATCCACCTGTCCATTTATATACGGAACTCTAAAAATAAAAAAAATAGAACCTGAAAACGTCGGTGTTGTTCGATAAAACATTTTTGTTAGAATTTCGTTTAAATTGTACTAAATTTAAATCGCATGGATTAGGGTTGGCAACCGGAACAAATTTATGGGTTTATGCCGATTTTTGACTGGTTCTAATGGTGATTTATTTCATTGTGAAATAAATTAACAACTTTGAGTAAAACATCGATCGGCATGAATGAGAGCGTCGCCGTTTCGTTTCGTTACGAGTCGGTCTTACCCCGAACGCGCGCCAATAGAGGTTTCACATCAAAAAATGAAAGAAGGTAACAAAATTGTAATATTTTTTTAAAATAAAAATAAACATTTTATTAGACACTAGCGGGTGGATGTCGGAAAATATCCCATGACAACGTAGTACCGAGATTAAAAGTATACTATGTGTTAATCCATATTATAAACTGTCTATGTGCTAAATTTCATCCAAATCCGTTGAGCCGTTTTTGCGCCAATCCGGAACACACATCCAGACAAACGGACAAAAATTCTAAAAACTATATTTTCGGTGTCAGACTCGTATGAAGTGTGGGAAACAATACGTGGCAATCACTTTTTTCAAAAATATTGAATGTACAGTTCTGATTTTTACCCGACTACGGCGAAGCAAAAAGGAGGGTTATGATCTTTGACCGGTATGTATGTATGTATGTTCATCTGTCTCATTACTTCTAAACCGCTTGTCATAATTTGACAAATGAGGTATTGTTGGAAGCGTCTTGATCGTCCGCTGGATATAAGCTATGTGAGGTCACATTAGGTTAAGAAGTCTTTCAAATTTGGAAACATAAACCTATGGTATATGTTTGGTAAATTACACAGGTACATATAAAACATTAGACCTAATGAATGAATGAATGAGGTGTACTCGAATGAACCTAACCAAAAAAAATTTAAAGCGCCTCTGCAAATACTTTATCACCAAATTATAACCCCAAAATAATTTAAATAAAAAATAAGTTCAAAAACTAAAACCCGACTACTGAAAAATCACGCTCTAAAAAGTATGAAACAAGAAAATGTTCTCATCTGAAATTATTGTACTACAAACTATTCAATCTTTATCGTCTATTAAATAAACAACTTACACGTAATATATTTTAATGTATTTAATACATATTCATAATGATGTTCAGAAGACAGCCGTAGTCGTATGCCACCCAACTTATCAAAACAACACATTCTAACTGTAGTAAGTGATCATAATCTTTAGGGCATAGTGGCATACGACCACGGCTGTCTTCTACAGCTTCTTCTTTTGAATGTACAGTTCTGACTTCGTTACTATTTTATTATATAGAGTTGTGGACATATAATTAGGAACGACTGATAACGAAGTCACTTTTGGATAAACAAGTTTCTTTTACTTTTGTATCAACACAAAAAATTTCAATTTTCAGTCAAAAGTGCATAATTCAAAATCATGGGTAAAAAGGCAATTTGTGACCCATCAACCCGGAAAACGATTATGGGACTGTATGAACAGATTGCTGGTCATATGGAGTGCTCCAAAAGTAACGTTTATAACGCTGTAAATCACGCCAAGAAATTCAACACTACCAATAATGTTCTTCGACAACCTAAATCTAGAAAAACAACACCGCGTGTAGATGATTTGATTGTTCGTTCAGCGAAGATTGATCCATTTAAGGGTTCTGAAATTATAAGAAGGGAAGTTTTTGGCAATGGAGGAGTATCAGCGCGTACAGTACGAATACGCTTAACGGATGCAAAGTTATTTGGAAGAATTGCCAGAAGAGTACCACTTCTTAAGAAGGTGCACCGAAAAGCAAGATTAGATTTCGCTAGCAAGTATGGCGACTGGACAGCAAGTCAATGGAAAAATATATTATTTTCTGACGAAACGAAGATAAATAGACTAGGTACTGACGGTAAACAGTATGAGCGTCGACCAATGATCGTCATTGGCGTCGACCGACTAGGCAGGCATTGAATCCTAAGTTCACGAAAAAAGTAGTAAAGCAGGTGGAAACATACAAGTTTGGGATGTTTCTCAGGGCTTGGTGTTGGGCCAGTTAAAAAGAGTGAAGGCATTTTAGATCAATTTCAATACAGGCAAATATTGGAGGAGACTATGCTTTCTTATGCTGTAGTTTGGACATTTCAACATGATAAAAACCCCAAACACACTGCTCATTCAGTGAAAAAGTTTCTTACTGATCAACATGTCACCGTGTTAGATTGGCCTGCAAACAGCCCGATCTATTAAGATCGGGCTGTTTGCAGGCCAATCTAACACCCCCCCCCCCTTCGTATTAACGATCGAAAATCTATGCGGAGAGAAGTAAAGAAGAGTGTGGTTGCTAAAATGGCACTTGTAACTTGAATGAACTCTATGATGGCTTTGTCGAATTTTGGAGCACTATTTCTGTTGAAACCTGTAAAATCCCATGACTCGTCGCTGCAGAGCAGTTATTATAAGCAAGGGTCATCCTACAAAATATTAATGCTAAGTTATGTAAGCAGTGGCAAAGCCTATTTAATAAGTATTGTTATTTTAATTAAATAATATCTGATATCCTTTAATAAATTAAGTCATTTTACAAGTTCCTAATTATTTGTCCACAGCTAGGAAGTTTCGAACAGGTAGTTCAAATGAACCATAGTTAAATTATTAATAGAAGTCCAACTATTTTACGTATCTCTGTTAAAATTGATGTTTAACGATGTTGTTAAGTCCTCGCACACATTTGGGTGTGGCGCGAAGAGGCGAAACTCCGGGGCATAACTGCGCTGCCGCAAGATATCGCGGCACAGCGGACGGAGCTCCGGAGGGATCTCATGGCGACATGGAGAGTGCGATTGTCGCAACCCAGCGCTGGGCACGCCACAATTGTGGCGATAAGTCCCCTCTTTGAGGAGTGGCTGGAGAGGCGACACGGCGCGGCGTCCTCACCTTCCGCCTGACGCAGGTCCTCACCGGACATGGATGTTTCGGGAGGTTCCTGTTTAGGATTAAGCGGGAGGAAACGCCCGGGTGTCACCACTGTGTGGATCGCCCGGAGGACACGGTGGAGCATACGGTGGAGGTCTGCCCTGCTTGGGCGGAGCACCGCCGTGTCCTCACGGCAGCGATCGGCGGCGGCGATCTCTCGCGTCCGGCCCTGGTTTAGGCCATGGTTCGGAGCGAGAGTGCATGGGAGGCCGAAACAGTGATGCTTGCGAAGGAGGAGGCGGAACGCGTGACGGTAAGGCAAAATCAACGCCCTCGCGCCCCTAGTCGCCGCAGGAGACGCCCCGGGCGTCGGGAATCGCAGGCCGATTCTCGGCCACCGTAGGCGCGGGCTTGCGGACGGTGAGCGATGGGTAGCTCGCCGTCCGATAAGGACCAAGCCCGGGTCGACGGCGCGTTGTGTTCCACGCGCGCCTCAAAGAGACGTCAGCACCAATTGACGGGGTCCGAAAGGGCCAATAAATAATAAACCATTTATTTTCAGGTCACAAAGACCCATAGACAAATACCTTAACCTAAGTATACATAATTATATTAACAAATGTGTTAGTAAATAAAACTTAAAACAATGTTAGTATCACTTAGATGCACTAAGTCTTTGTGCGTTCTGGTGGCACTTGACCGCGAAAGCGGCGAAACACCACATCCTGAGGCCAAAAGCTTTCTTCCATCACCTGATGCAGGTAGCACGTTGGTACGCGCACCACAAACGCCTTAAAGTTGACGTTTCGAAGCGACTCCAGCAGCTGCACTCTCGGAGCGTACTTCAGCCTTTGGCGCACGTACTTCACGATGTCTTCCGCGTCAGTGGTGTAGTGGAGACGGGAAATATACACCGGAGTATTCGGCTTCGCAGCACGCAGTTTTTCGTTTGGCTCCGTAAGAGCCTTGCCGCAGCGGTTCTTACAGCTACTCTGACGGCGCTTCCTCCTTCGCACCGTCACGAAGCCGTCATCATCAGCCCGGCTTGTTTCCTTCATAGCCACGGGCATTGCGGGGGGAGCAGTGGGGGCGCTCACAGTGACCAATGGTTCAGATGGTCGCGTTGATCGGGCAGCACTGCGGGGAAGAGCTGCGGGGACGGGAGTGGGGCTGCTACGAGTTACACGTGCGGCGCAAAACGCAGACTCAGCAATCGGCGCCGGCGACAAAACTGCTGACGCAAAACTCGTGACCGATGTGTCTAGGCAGCCGACACCTCGGCGCGTATTTACATTACTTACACACGCCGCCGGTGACCCAATTAACGCCACAGAGTTGCGCAACTCATCGAGTTCAACAATGCCTGCCAGGGTTACGAGCCTGTCCGAAAGGGATATCCTAGCCCTGGCACACAGGCATCTGAAGGAACACGGTGGGTTTTAGTCAGTAAAAGTCTGACAAAATTCCTTCCCGTTATTATATTAAGTTATTTGATAATTTCCCACCAAAAAACAAAAAAAAAAAGGGTGCTATCACAAAAAAAATACGTTTTTCGTCAATTTCTTATATAATTGTGAGAAAGCTTGAAATAATTGAAACAATATGTCTGTGTAACTATAAAAGTACAGTTTTCGTGGTGATAAACCATTCGTGTCAGTCGCAGCACCTGTTAATAGTTTCATCACTTTTGCGCTCTCGAAAATATAGCTTATTTCGCCGATCACTTACTTAATAAAGATATTGTATAAACATAAAATATTTTTTTTATTTTATCACACGGATAGCTGAAGCCCAGTGTGTGATTTTTAAATTTCTTGTTATGGTTTGTTAAATAATAGGAAAAAAAACATTACCGAGTGTTTTAAAAAAAAATATAAGTATTTTCAAAAAAAAATCTGAAACTATTTGTAACGTTTTGATTGTTCTTTTTGCTACCTTTTTGAGTTGGACATGTCTGCTGCTTACATAAAATATTTTGAATAACTAAATTTATGTTATTATATTGAAGAAAAATGTTCCTAAACTCAACACGATATCGTCAATTTTGTGTGAAGAGCACAACGGAAACTATATATTACAATATTATAAACCAACATTTTCGAATAAAAAATTACATTTGGTTTAGTTAAATTTTGCAAATTTTTGTCAGATTTTGTGATAGCGTCCTAAGTTATTATCAGTATACTAAATTGCAATCCCAGACTTTTATTATCCCTATAGAGTCTTGACTATAACTGTTTTTGTAAATTAACATGTCCTATCTAAGAGAGCCAGGTGACCTGTAACTCAGGACCCTCCTACCTCACACACCTTTCTCTATTTAAGATGGTACATTTTATTAACCAGTCCCTGTAATATGATGGTGAGATAAATAAAGATTTATGAGTATGATGATTATAAATAATAATAAGTAAATTGAAAAATAACAGCGAATCGTTTATCGAAAAGTGAGTTCGGTATCAGTCGTTCTTAATTATATGTGCACAACTGTGTATAGACGATACATCTAGCCACACGCCATAGACATACGCTTGTGAACACAAACACACATACTACAGCAAAAGTGTCATGACATGACGTTTCATTTTTTTCGGTCTAGCTCTCATTCCCCAAAGAAACTTCGTTCCCATGTGCCAACCCACGTAGCTGGCACTTATGTGTCAGATAGATATTATGTATGTATATGTATGGATTGCAGTAATAAAATTTTACGCACATAGTAATAAAATACGGTATTTCTAAACATTCGTTACGCTTTTGTTCCCTACCGGGTAAGCAGAACTCATAGTAATGTCTTTCAAAGGATGCCATTATGATTGACAAAAGGATTAAATCCATTGTTACAGAATAATATGTTATGTTATTTTATTTCTGTAAGTAGGTTTGTACAAACACTATTACACGTCAATCATATTTTATAACTGGATGAGGTTAGCGTTTCTTATCTGACTACTCTGAGAGGAAAGGCCGAAACAAACTCAGAGGTCAGTCTATTTTAAAGTCCAGACATAATCTTGGTCAGATCATGTGAAGACGATGTTGATTGATGTCTAAAATGGTCTTTTGAGGAAAGAACCAACCAGATTGATTAGACCTGTCCACTCAGTGCACGAATTTCAACAACATTTCATTCTCAACTCAGAACTTATGGAGCTCAACCATTTGACGAACAATACCTAATAATGGAAATTTGGGTAGGCCGCAGTACACAATTGATAGATTATCATTAAAAATAATTGAGAAAAAGAAAAACAAATGTTAATATTATAAAACACTTAGTATAAAATTGTTTATTGCTTGGGGGTACATTGGAGTAGCTTAATTAATCCCAAGCCTTTTTGTCGTTTATTTAATCTTTAACTTTATAAAAACCTTTTTGACAGAGTTTCGAGGCTCAGTTCTTTATTAATTCTTGGGAGTTGGTTATAAAAATGTATACTTTGGCACTTAAAGGAATTACATTTTTTTTGGAGCCTTGTCGAGAGCACAATAAGCCAAGTAAATAAGTACGGGGTAAGTATATAATATATATCTTTGTTTTTTTGTTTCTAGTATATAAATACTAGAAACAAAGATATACTTATTGTGTCGTGCTAATCAGCACATCAAGCAATAGCAATAGCGGCCGAAAAATAATACCGCTAGTAATGTGTCATAAATGTAAAAAGAAGGTAGACATTAAAAGTACAGCTTTGTGCTGTGCATGTGATAACAGATATGAACTTGATTGCGATGGATACCCAGAACACACATATCGGCTCAAGGACCCAGAAGCAAAACAGAAATGGAGATGTAAGACGTGTATCAGAAACAAAAGATATGCCAAAACCGACTCTTCATCCATTACTTTACGAAAAAAGCAAACTGTTTTGAAGACCACACCACCTAAGGAACAAGTACCATTAATACAGTCAAATAGCACAATGTTATCTGATTCCCACATACTTACTGACTGCGAAACATCTGATGAATCATATAGCATAACTCCCAATAAATTATCGAGGAGTGTTGACAGAACTGTAAGTGATTTAATAACTACCTCAGAGATGAAAGAGACAATCGCTCAACTTACACTCAAACTGGAAAGTACGGAGAATGAATTGGAAAATGTATTGCTAGAAAACACCGATTTACATAAACACATTAACAAATTGTCCTCGGAAGTCAACACTTTAAAATCCCTGTGCCAATCTTCTACTATTTTTCAAAATCCAGGGTTAATTACAAAGAAAAAGAAGCAAGCCCTGTTAAAGCAACTTAACTTGAGTTCTTTACCGTCCTCTCCATCGTCAGCCTCATTGAAAGTGGAGACCAGTGACTACGTAATTCGCCTGGAACAGGAAATACTAATAATTCAAAAGAAATTACAGATTGCAGAACAGGAGATCGCATTACTGACAGAGCGTATTAATTCCTGTGAATCTATGAATCAGCAAAATCGTGAAACTGCGGCACAAGTGAGTAATATTGCTTGCAAAAATGTTGCAGGCGTGAAACTCAAAAATAAGCTTTATATCTTTAGCAGCAATTGCACAAGAGGGACTCTGCCCATAATCGAAGAAGTATTCAGTAATCAGTTTGAATATTGTCATTATTTAGTACCAAATGTTACCGCAACTGATTTCTTAGGAACCGTTCAATACAAATTAAAAGACTTCTCAATCAATGACTACTGCCTGATCTTCATTGGAGAAAAAGATCTGCAAAATGGCGACTATGCAAATATACTTCACAACCTAAACTACTCGCTGAAGAATGTTACCCACACTAATATTGTTATCTGCACCCCGATCTACGTAAAAGGTGCATTAATACATAATTATAAAGTGGAGTTTTTCAATAACCTCCTCCTGTCAGACATAAAAAATAATGAGTACGCATATTTTTTCGATAGCAATGCTAGCCTATCGCACGAAATGTTCTCCTACAATACTGGTAAAATAAATAAATACGGATGGAGAAACATATTTGACCAGGGCCTCAAGTCTGCTATTACAATAGTGTCAGAATGATCGATCATTGATTTCATAATGGTTTGTTTTGACAAGTTTGGTAATCTACTATTATAATGGCGTCATTATGACTTTCCAATGGTTGGCCACTGACACTACATTGAAAGAAATTGCAAAGAAAATGATCGACCATTATGAATTTACCAGATTACGAACTTTTAGCAAAATGACAATGGCATGACAATGGGATCGTGTTGGACTGACTGAATTTATAAAATAGCAGACTTGGGCCCCAGATTATATGTAGGATAAGGATTGACTACAGATTATTCGGTTCTGAAGAAGTTTTGCCTATCACAAAGATTGACACTCAAGACAACTCTGCCTCAACTAGTACTACTGAGATTTCAAATGAGCAAGAGAATATTAAAACAACGAGCGGTCAGTTTTTTCTATTATAAACACATGAATATTCTGCACCAAAATATTGCTGGACTTCTGAATAAATCTGATATGTTGACACTGCATATCCAAGAGTTGCGTAATGAAAAAAACATCGACATCGATGTATTATGCATAACGGAACACTTCGTAACTTCAGGGCAGGAATCATTAATTAAAGTACCTAATTTCAAGCGTGCATCGTGTTATTCAAGAACCCATCAGAAGCGTGGAGGAGCGTGTATCCTTATCAGAAATAGGTACGAATATAAGGAACTTCCTAACACATCTATCACAGGTGTTTTTGAATATTGTGCAATAGAATTACCTCAACAGGAATTAATTGTTGTATGCATTTATAGACCTCCGAATATAACATGTATAAATTCTTTCATGGATAATTTAAACATCTTACTGAAGAAATTGTGTATTAGGTCCAGTAAAAAAATTGTTTTGTGCGGAGACTTTAACATTAACACCCTAAAAAGAAATAACATAACATTAGACTTTGAAAATTTATTACTTAACTATAATCTTAAATTAGAATTCAAGCAACCGACCAGACCCAAGAGCGGCACTTGTCTAGATAACTTTGCTCATAATTCTAGACAAAAATGTGTAAGTGAAGTAATCGATTTTGCATTATCCGACCACACGGCTCAGATTTTAAAACTACAAGTAAAAAAAACATGCATAATCAATTCTTGGCACATTCATAAACGTAACTTATCCAATGAAAATTTAACATTATTCAAAAAACACCTTCAATGTCTGTCTTTTTCTGAAGTATTCGAAACAGATAACCCTAATGAGGCATACGACAAGTTTCTAGAACTATTTCGTTTATTTTATGATTTATGCTTTCCAAAACAATTAATTAATGTAAAACCTGTTAAAAAAGTAAAATGGATTTCGCGTGGAATAAGGATCGCTAGCAGGAAACAGAGAAACCTACTTTGGAAATACAGAAAAGCACCCTCAAGTGAAAGTAAAAATACATTTAAAAATTATTCACGGAGACTAAAAAAAATTATAAATCTCACTCAAAAAGCTCAAAATAATTACCTTATTAATTGTTCTCAAAATAAATCAAAGGTGTCATGGCAGATAATTAATAATAACGATCGGTTAAAAGAACCTATTTTGCAAATAAATAAAGATAATAAACTGGTGAAAAACCCTGAGCAAATTGCCAAGTCATTTAACGATTTCTTCGTTGATCAGGTACAGAACGTTACTAGGAAACATCTGGGCAAGACAAGTGGCAATACTAATATCAGGAATTCTCTATTCATGCCCCCAGTAGTACCTCAAGATATTATGCGTATAATAAAACATTTAAAAAATAAAAAAAGTGTTGGATACGACGAAGTTTCTACCGCGGCAGTAAAATTTGTATCAGATATCATAGCCAAACCGTTGAGCCATATAATAAATGCATGCATAAGCTCAGGTATATTTCCAGATCAATTGAAAACTGTTGTCATAAAACCACTACATAAAAAAAACAATAAGGAAGACATGTCAAACTACAGACCGGTAGCGTTAATTTCAGTATTTTCTAAGATATTCGAAAAGATTATTTATGAATCTATTTACTCATTTGTAATTAAAAATAATATTTTATGCGAAGAGCAAAAGGGCTTTCGAAAAGATAAAAATATTAACATGGCAATATTTGACCTTTTAAAAGTGATCATGAATAATGTGGATAAGAAAAATCCTGTATGTGCAATTTTCACTGACATGACAAAAGCGTTCGATTATGTAAAACATGACACCCTGTTAAATAAACTTGAAGCGTACGGTATAAGAGGCAACGTACTAAACCTAATAAAGTCTTACCTCACTGATCGGAAACAGTACACAGAAATATCGAGAGTATGTACTAAAACCAAGCGTGAAATAAAATATTTATCCTCTAGCAGAATACCTAAGTTTGGGATTCCGCAAGGTAGTGTACTTGGGCCATTATTATTTCTGCTTTACATTAACGATCTACCGCGTCAAATTCATCATCCAATGACATTATTTGCAGATGACAGCACAGCTGTAATTGAATGCATAAATAAAACGGAATACAATAGAGATATAAACGACACCCTTAAAACTATAATAGATTGGCTTAATAGAAATAATCTAGTGATAAATCTAAATAAAACACAAGTCATGCATTTCTACCAGCGACTAGAACCGGAGAATATGATAGTAAAATATAATGACCAAAACGTAGATTCAACTATAGTAACAAAATTTCTAGGAGTACACATAGACAATAAACTGACATGGAAACATCAAGCTGAAAACGTGTGTAATAAATTAAGTAAAACGGCGTATGTACTCTATAGCCTCTCAAAAAAAGTTAACACAAATACGTTAGTAACAGCATATCATGGTTTAGTTGCTTCTTTACTGAGATTTGGTGTCATTTTTTGGGGAAATTGCAGTGAGAGAGAAAGGATATTTAGGGCCCAAAAACGGTGCCTTCGATCAATGACAGGTCTTAAAACTACAGAAAGCTGTCAACCTGTTTTTAAATCTTTAAGAATACTTACGTTGCCATCGTTGTACATACTAGAAGTAGCCCTTTTTGTTAGAACGAACAAGCACCTGTTTGCGTCAGTAGTGGATAAAAGACAACGATCGGGACCAATGAGATCTCAATATAAGAATCAACTTTATACAGGTGGTTACAAAACGGCTTTACTTAAAAACAACATCTTAACCATGGGTCCTATTATATATAATAAACTGCCGTTACATTTAAGAGAATTACCCATCAAAGTTTTTAAAAAAAAGTTAACAAAACTGCTACTGGACAAGTGTTATTATACAATTAAAGATTTTCTCACTGACAAAACATTTTAGTGTCATTATTACAATTCTAATGTTATTATTATTATTTTTGTTTTTTTTTTGCCATTTTATTTATATTTGTAATTGAATTTATTCTTTATCTTTTCTCTTTTATTTTTTAATTTAATTTATTGACATTTGTAATTTAATTTTCTGACATTTTTAATTCAATTGATCAACATACATTTGGAGTTTAAGTTATTGACATTTTTATTTGTTTTTCATTTATGTTTGTCTTATTATGATTATTAGTGCTATGATTATTACTGCTTAATGAATTGAAGGCTTTTGTTTGTATAATTAATGTTCTATGTTTAATAATTTTGCATGCCGTATGGCAAAATGTATCGGGACTCTAATTGAAATTACCATCATATCTGTATACCTACATTATTAGCAAATAAATGATTTCTGATTCTGATTCTGATTCTGATTCTGATTCTGTGTGTATCATAAGATAGAAATGATGCTGTGTTTAGAATAGAGACCAATATTCTTTTTACATAAATCAGGTTGTCATATAATAGGTCCCCACCTATGAAATCAGCGTTTTGTATGGAGAATTTGAAAGAAGTTGCATTTTTCATACTAAAATTTTCTTAATTTATAAAACAACCATGAACTGTTGAATGTTTTAAAACTTTTATGCACTAATGTTTCAAAACTAAGATAACGATATGCCACTTAGATTAAGCGCTAGCGCATGCGCTTTTGGCTAAGTTAAAACAAATAGTGGTAATTTCTGCTAAAAAAATGAGGAGTCACTTTTAAGGTATTTTTTATGTTTAGAAAACTACAAGTAATAAGGTTTTTTACTACTGGTAGTTGTCTATGATGGTCAGTATTCATTAAAATACCAAGCAATTGATGAATATTTTAAATCATAGAAGTGAAGAGGTTCTCTATTTGTGAGAAAAAAGTGCTAATTTCATAGGTCCCCAATACATAATATGTGGATGTCCAAGCAAAAAGAGTTCAGTAGTGGAGTATTGAGTTAGGACTAAATTCGGTATCTAGAATAGTCAATTGATAATTAGGATAAAATTTTAACAGACATTTGGAGTTGAAACTCTGAAAAAGCTTGACTGGAGAAAAGCTATATGAACTTGTCGATAATTGAGCATTAATTAATAATCAATTAAAATCGCGAAATGCAATTTTTTCACCCAACTTTACAAAACTGCGTATATCTCGGAAACTAAATGCCGAGGACTGGAGCCTTTTTACTTGGATGCCCACGTATTGAAATGCGACTGTCAGTATATTTTTCCTTAAATTAAGCCCTGAGTGAAAGCCTACAACTTAGGTTATAAATTCCTCGAATGGCTCGTTTCTGCAACACAAATATAGCATGAATGTCAGCTGCATTACCCCACAGCAAAATGCCGTCCGACATTACACTATGGAAATAAATAAAATACACTAATCAAGCTGTTTCTACATAAGTCAAATGACGGATTTCATAGACCGCGTAGGCTGCAGAGCTTGGCCACTCCGACAATTTGGTTATACATACGTGGGTCTAGTAGCTTCGAGTCCAAAGTAATACCTAAAAACACAATGGTGTCCACAAGATCCATTTACTAGTACATTGGTTTTTACATACTTAAGAGCGTATACGAGGTACGGCATTTCATACAAATTTTCAAGCCCTTGTTTTTCGAAATGACAGAACCGATTTTAATGAAACTTCATACGCATAAGCAGGTTACAAAGTTCTATAAAGTTAGTTAAGAACATTTTCGAAATGTCTTATTTAAAAAACAGATAACTGAAAATCTCTGTTTCGATGGAAGTTTTAAAATCGGTCTAATTTGGCTGTAACACTATTTTTCGAAAATGTTCTTAACTAACTTTTTAGACCTTTGTATCCTGCTTATGAGTATGAAGTTTCATTAACATTGGTCCATATATTTCGAAAAACAAGGGCTTGAAAGTTTGTATGCATTGCCGTACGTCGTACAAGCTCTTAACTTTAGGTGTCAGAAATCTAATACATTTAGTCTTTTTCTCGTTTAAAAGTAAATTATTAACACTAAACCAATGCACTATTTTACGTCATATTTTAGTTTGTTGCTAGGGGTCATCATCATCAACATTTAAACCAAAAGAAGTTCACAGCTGGACATAGGCCTCCCTAAACGCTGCCACATAAACCGGTCCTGTGCTTCTCTCATATGCCTTCCGGTACGCGGTCGCCACTCCAGAACTTCTCAGCCCCATTTTTCTAAGAGCAATGTGGCCACAGCCACTTTTCACAATTCTTGTTGTTAGATTTAGTGTTAGGTAATTATTTTATTAACTGACTGCTTTGTTGGTCTAGTGGTCGCAAGCGCTACTGCTGAGCATGAGGCTTTTTTTTTTTTTTGGGTGGGAGATTATCAAATAACTTCTCCCGCTATGGGCGGAGCGAGAGGGCGTGTCAAACTTTTACTGACTAAAACCCACCCGTGTTCCTTCCGTTGCCTGTGTGCCAAGGCCACGAGATCCCTTTCGGACAAACTCGCAACCTTGGCAGGCATTGGTCCTACCGGACCCCGTCAGTTGGTGCTGACATCTCTTTGAGGCGCGCGTGGAACACAACGCGCCGTCAACCCAGGCCTGGTCCTTATCGGATGGCGAGCTACCCATCGCTGCTCACCGTCCGCAGGCCCGCGCCTACGGTGGCCGGAAATCGGCTTGCGACTCCCGACGCCCGGGGCGTCTCCTGCGGCGACTAAGGGCGTGAGGGCGCGAACCTTGCCTCACCCTCATGCGTTCATCGCGCATGAGGTCCTGGGTTCAATTCCCAGGTCGGGCAAAGTGTTATTTTCCATTAAGAATTTCTCAGCAGCAGCCCGGAGTCTGGATTTGTGCCCGGTTTATGGCAATAGGCTCGCCCTCTATTACATGGGAACATTACTGGCGAAATGTGGGTGTACTATAGGTACACCTCTGCCTAACCCTTCGGGGATTACAGGCGTGATTTTATGTGTGTGTGTACTTCTTTTATTGTTTTCTTTGTTTTATGAACAACATATCAATTATATTTTTAAATATTCTAATATTTAAAAATACAAATACATATTTAAACAGGGTCCAAGCTACCGGTGGTCAGGGCTCCAGAGAGAGGAACCTCCTAACAATGCGAGCCGTGTCCAGAAGTACCGCTCTCTGAATCCCTTAATCCAACCAGAGCCTCACCAGCTGTCCAACGAGAGCCTCATTAGGTGTTGGTCGAGGCTCTTGGCAATTAAGCCATTGAGCCTGATACAACTATCGGCGCAATGTTTGCTGAGTCCACATCCCACATGTCGACAACATCGCGAGCCTAGTCAAGATACTTAATTTGTTTATCTTTCTCGGCTTTCACGAGGTTCCCGTCATGAGGGACCGTTATGTCAAAAATCATTGCGCGCTGCTGTATTCGATCCACCACCACTATATCAGGCTTATTGGCAACAATAGTACTGTCAGTGATGATGGATTGATCCCAGTACAATGTGATATTTTCATTTTCGAGAACTGGGTCGGGCACACATACCTGTAGTACGGTACTTCCGATTCCACAAGGCTGTATTTCAGAGCAAATTGCTAATGGATAATCCTGGCTACAAGGTTGTGTCCATGCAAGTACTCTTCGTTAGCTAGACGAGAACACCCGGAGGTAATGTGTCGGATTAATTCTCCCGGACGGTGGCATGCCCTACACACGTCAACCGTGCCGTTCTTCACAATAAATCTCCGGTAATTGTTCGTCATGATAACTTCGTCCATAAGTGCACAGACAAAACCTTCAGTTTCCCCAAAGAGGTCACCGAAACGCAGCCAGGCTACGGACGCTAAAAAGTCTACATCGGGTTCATGTAGGGCCCGCAAAAAGCGTCCGTGAAGCTCCTTACTTTGCCATACCTCCCTGCGATCGTTAGTGTCAAGCACTACAGGCTTGCGCCAGTTCTCTGTAGCCAAAGAGAGCGGGGTGAGGCCCTTGTCCACCACGACCGCATCTCGATGTCTCCACGTTGGCATCTAGGAAATATTCCCTGAGACTGCATATGTCGCGATTGTTGAGGGTGTTAGCGTTTAAAAAGTCTCGACTACCACACTTTCGCGGGCTAAGCAGTCTCATTACCGAAGACCGTGGGTGATGCATTCAAAATCAAAATCAATAGTCATTTATTTAAACTAGGCTGAGAATCTGCACTTTTCGAACGTCAAAAATTACTTAAAAACGCCCACCCTTCACCACTTCCTGGGAAGAAGAAGTGGCGCAACAAACTCCCCAGCAGCACAGCTGTCTGTTCAGATATAAAACTTGAATCTATACAATAAAATGTAAAAGAATTCGCATTACGCAACACAACATTGAATTAAATTATTTGCCTTATGTTAGCTAGCACACGCCACTATACCGCAAAAAAAAAAACATAAAAATCGTCGAAAACTATACTCAAGCAGAAATAACGTAAACAGAACCTTATTCAATAAGCAGTTAGCAGCGTACGAACCCTCCTATCCAGGGCGTCGAGTTCATTTATTGTTTTTATTTTTATTAAATGTTTATAGTCAGTTAATTAAGTGTACGTTTTTATTTGGCATTTATAGTGTATATTGTGAAAATAAAATCATCGATTTTATTTTCACAATAGAAGTTCTAAAGTCTGAGCTACCTTTAAGATTAAAAAAGAAAGTCCTAGACTCATGTCTTTTACCTTGCCTCTCGTATGTGAGTCAAACTTGGATCTACGAGTATAATACGCACACGAAAGAAAAAAATGAAAAATGCCAAAGAGCCATGGAGAGCAGCATTCTTAACTTGAAA
Source organism: Tiliacea citrago (assembly GCA_963921375.1). Lineage (NCBI taxonomy): Eukaryota > Metazoa > Arthropoda > Insecta > Lepidoptera > Noctuidae > Tiliacea > Tiliacea citrago. Next base: position 18,676,856 of record OY992797.1, on the reverse strand, counting down.
ATCAGAGACAAAAAACGACACAGTGAAATTAGAGAAAGGACAAAAGTTATTGATGCCTTAACCCACTGCAAGAAACTTAAAAGGAAGTGGGCTGGTCACATTGCACGTCAGGATAAAGAGAGATGGACTAAACAAATTACTACATGGGCTGGTCCCCCCGGAAAAAGGAAAAGAGGTCGCCCCCTGGAAAGATGGGAAGACGAACTCATAAAATGTACAAACAACGACTGGATGAGAACAGCCCAAGACAGGAAAAAATGGAGTGAGATGGAGGAGGCCTATACTCGTCGAGAGGTCCCTAGTTAAAATTATGTAAAAAAAAGCCTGTATTAAGTATTATTATTACTAAGGAATTAAAGAGACTTAAATAAATAAATAATTGTGAAAATAAAATTATATATATTTCGTACATTAAAATAAAACAAACATCGTTCAAAAACAACTGTTTATTAGACAAGAAGACAGAGGGTATAGATAAAAGGTTACAAAATGATACATCATGTATTAGACATCTAAGTACATAAATCATGCGAATACAAATTGGCATTTCTCATTTACATTGTATTGTAAGCTAAGTATTATTTGGATTATATTAAGTAGTTCTGCGATATTTTTGTGTCATATTTTTTTATTACTTAAATCATCTTATAATATAATAGTGTCTCTAAAACTTAATGTCATACCCAGAAAAGTTGGATGCCAGTACAATAACTAAAAGTTGGTTGAAGCCTCGCAGGTGGTTATTTAAAGGTGCTTCTTCACCGGGAGTATTCGCCTGTAATTTAACGTTACGTTACATTCATCAGTGAGTGAGGCGAACCGAGCATTACAGTGCGCAATGTCTAAATTAAATGCTCGCAATCGAATCTGAAATGTTACATTACAAGCGAATGCTCGTCAGTCAGGGTACTGCAGCTCGAATACTGAATTTGCAAGATCATTTTTTTTCGTGAATTCAAAGTAGGTGCAAATAAATGTCATACTGCTGTCATACATTTTTTTTATTTAAAATCTGAAATGTATACAGTTCGGCAATCTTCGTATTTCCGAATCAGTATAGTAGGTACGCGTCAAATTTAATGGCGAAGTGTGCTACTCGCGGCGCAGTACCCCACCCCTCACCCCCGCTGAATTCGTGACCGCGAAGCGAGTCGCCTCATGTTCCGCAAAGTGTCACAAATTTCGAGCCATGACATGGTACAGCTAAGCGCACATTGGAGCCGCAACGGACCGCAGCGCAACGCATTTTCATACAAAAAGTGCGGTGTGCAGCCAACCTGTGTATTGGAAATGTTGCTGTGCGGCCCGTAGTTTTTTTTATTTTTTTTTTATTTGTATGGCATTTCGCAGTTGACCTTGAGAGGCCGTGACTGCTTAACCGGTCTTTCCTGTGGCTGCCCTAAGGTGTGAGCTTAAAGCCGCCAGCCAGGAGCGAAAATATAAGTATTATAAACTAAACGACGGCGCTCTAAGGGCACCCCCTGTGGGGTACGAACCTCGTCTTAGGGCGTAGTTGGGGAAAAACAGCAAGTTGGGGACGGGCTTGATCGAAAGTTTAAATTCATGATTATTAACTGGGATTACTATTAAATGCTACGGCTCACTCAGCCTCGGGGCTGGCGGTTCGACGTGCAAGGGACGGGGGGAACAATTAATTCTTGAACTTCGCGTGGTACCTCGGCGGCGAGGACGGAATGACGGTTTGTATTTGTGCACTGTACTTGTGGCCCTATTGCTTTCCTGAAGGAGAGTAATGGGGTCATCCGGATCTAAGAGAGTATGCCTCGGCGAGTCTGACTAATCTGAGAAGGCCTATAGCTAGCTGCCTGCACAACCAAGGGGTTGCGATGTCTATCTGCGGACTCGAAGAACCGCTTTGTCGCGCGTTTCATAAACTGCTTGATGGTGTGGATTCTAAGATCTACATGAAGGGTTTCGTTACGAACGAACCATGGAGCGTCCGTAATTTTACGGAGAAATCGGTTTTGAAGTGCCTGCATTCTATGAATGAGGTGGGGACGGGCGTGTGCGAAAGCGGCACACGCGTACGTCATAATCGGCCGGATGCACGCTGTGTAAATACGCAATTTGCCCTTAAGGGACAACTTGCTGCGTGAGTTCAGAACGCAATGAAGCCTACCGAGAGCGAAAGCGGCGCGCGAACGCACTTGCTTTATGTGCTCAGTGAACGAAATGTGATGATCTAAGATCACACCGAGATATTTGGCTTGCTTCTCCCATGGGATAGGCTTGCCGAACATTTTGGTCTGTCGTGGTAGGTCCGGTCTACGCCGGGGCCTAGAAAAGAGGACCGCTTGGCTCTTATCAGGATTGACCTCGATCCTCCACTTCCTGAACCAGTCACCGAGTCTGTTGACTTCGGTCTGTAGGATGCGGGAGATCTGGTCTTGACTGCGGCCGGTGTAGTAGATGGCCGACGCACTGATGATTTGCAGACGACACTGCAAACAGAGCTAACTGCGCCTCTCTACATTTCGGGATGTCACTGGTGAACAGCGTGAAAATGAGCGGAGCCAGCACAGACCCCTGAGGGACGCCTGCGCAGATCGGGTGAGGGGAAGAGAGCGCACCCTCGATGCGATAGCGGAAGGTGCGGTCCGACAGAAAGTCCCGTAAGATGAGCACGAGACGATCTGGCACACCGAATTTGTATAGCTTATACAATAAGCCGTTGTGCCAGACTTTGTCGAACGCTTTCGCGATATTGAACAACACAGCACCCGTCATGAACCCGCGCTGGAAACCGGCGCTTATGTGTTCTATGATACGGTGGACCTGTTGTACGCAAGAATGTTGGGTTCTAAAACCGAACTGTTCGTGGGGGATGAGGCCCTTCGTCTCGGCGTAGTCTCTGAGACGCTTATAAATAAGCCTCTCATAGACCTTGCCGAAAACGTCGAGCAAACTGATGGGTCCAGTGTGTGGTTTCCAGTTACCGTCCCATCAGTTTGCAGTCCGTCTTGCCGGGCTTCGGGATACCGATGACGGTGGCATTTTTCCACGATTGAGGAGAAATGTATTACTAAGAGCGCCATTGAAGACGGTGGTCATTAGCATAATCAGGTGGGCTGCGGCCCGTAGTAATTTGTGCTAACCTTTATACAAAAAACCCGTGCAGTCGGAGGCATCTTATTGGTCTTATTGGCGACTGCATGTGATTGTTTACCGTACGTACCTATTAATTTATATAAATCTTGTTTCCAACTTTTTTTAAGTTCACTTTTTACGCAGTCGGGTTTCGATTTTTTAATTTAGTTTTTTAATTTTACACTTTTTAGTTAGGATTATAAGACGGTAAATTAGGTTATTTACTCACTTATAAACGGTTGTCAGCGGCCTCTAAATCACTCACTCCGGTATAGTTTTTTTTATCATTTCTCATTTAAATTACATTTAAACATTATAATTTTTAAAACAGTATATATTTTTGTAATCACCTTTCAAAACCGTTCACTTTTGGCTGCACACAAAACACACCCTTTGGCACCAAAAATCCGCCATTTTTTTTTAAATATTATATATTTAAAATACATACATACAGGTCAAGCACATAACCCTCCTTTTTTTGCTTCGCCACATTTGGGTAAAAATAAGTAAGCACTTCCATCACGGAAGAGCTGTTACAACCATGGAACTAGCGCGTTCGTATTTCAGAAGATAGACGATGATTGCCGAAGAGCATACGTACTTTTTCTGGGCACCTGTAGATGGGCTTTACCTAGAGTATTATCACCATCCTTTTATACCAAAATGGTAAAAAGGGACCCTTATGGTGAGACTAAGCCTGTTTATCTATCTGTCTGTCACAGCTGGATATCTCAAGAACTACTAATGCTATCAACTTGAAATTTGGAATAGTTTTAGATGACGTTTACCCAACTATTTTGCCAGCACGAAAGAAATTTAAAAAATACATCTTTTTCGCAACAGGGCCTGAAAGGGGGTCTTAAAAATTCGAATGAAGTCTACTAGGGCATGTGGGGTATCATATGAAAGAGCGCTGTTTGCACATTCTGAAACATTCTTTTTTTCAGGCATCATAGTTTTCGACTTTTGATGAAAAATGTAAAAAAAAATACCGTTCCCCTTATCTCCGAAGTTTGCATAGAGAAAAATCTGAAATTATTCCATGTGATAGAAGTTTCTGTAACAGGAAAAATAAAACGATGTCTCTAAATAGCACAGTTTTTCAGAAATCATCAACGTCATTATAGAGGTACGTACGGAACCCTCGACCTACGGCCGGTTTTTTTAAATCTACTTTTCACTCACTTTTAGCTTTATGCATAAACCTTAAAACATTCCCAATTACTTATTATTAAAGTAAGTACCATGTATTCTGCATTCACCATACTAAGATCTGCATTTTCTTCTTCATTTTATGTGCAACTTTGCACGTGACGCTATTAAGTGTCGTTCTCAAAGTGTTTCATATTATTTATTACTTAGTTAGTATGGCTGGTCGGTTTCTTACAAGGTTTTCAAGCAAAATTACTGTACGGTACCTACGGTGGAAGGTAAATTACGGCTATGCAAATTATGTCATTTTTGGTACAATAAGAGCTGAAATCCAGCGCTGGGGCTCTGACTCGCTTAGGGTCACAGCATTATGCTGAGCGATGGCTGTTTTGCGTGAATGTGACGCATATTTTCCCTCAACTTGTTCTTTCGTGTTTGTGTTTTTATTTCTTTGCGTTATGTTTACCGCAAATAAACGTATTTTCTTTCGAGAAACTCAATTATACTGTAAGAATTAAAGAAAGTACGAACTTATAAATTAAGAACTTATTTATTTGTTGAAATCTTGAAACAAAGAAATATTATTTATTTACGCGAAAATATGTAACAACACAAAAATATCGCAAAATGTAGTTTCAATAAACAATAGTATTTTCTCAACAATTAATAATTTGATATTTTAACAAGAGACCCATATTGATATTTTTCTCTAACAATAAAGGAATCAGCGAATTTTTTGGTCCCATCACAACAATGATATAGGGTGAAAACCACGATTAATAGCCATGCCTTATAATTATTTGCAAATAAAAATATCTTCTAGCCCTGAGCAAAACTTAATGTTACTAGATTAATTTTAAGAATAGATATTAGTTTACAGTATAGTACAAATACTGACATGTTTCGATAAGATTAGGTGTAGCAAAAACATTGACATAAAATAAATAAAGAAAATACTGCAGCATTTACATTCACAGTTAACTTTCATGACAACATCATGACCTGCCTAGCTTTTCCCCAACTATGTTGGGGGCGGGTTCCAGTCTAACCGCAGGCAGCTGAATACCAGTATTTTACATGGGGCGACTGCCTATCTGTCCTCCACAATCCAGTTACTGGGTAACATGATACCCCTTGGTAAGACTGGTTGAAACTTTCGGGCTTCTGACGACCTGTAACGACTGTCAAAGATCTACAAATGACAGCAGGACCAACGGTTTAACGTGCTTTTTGAGGCACGGAGGGGTTTCGATTTGTCCTAATGGATGGTCACCCATCCACGGACCGCGTACCTTAACCTTCGATAGACCAGTGCGGCTGGTATTATTTAGTCATGAGCCTACACACAACCAAAAACACTAACAAATTACAATTAATACATGCTGAGCTGATGTCGAAAAATACATACCTAAATATATTAAGTGTAATTATTTTATAAGTATCAATATTTGTACTGTAGTGTAAAAATATAACATTATTTATGACACACAGCTAGAAAACAAAATCAATTGGATTTTTGCATATTTTATACAATGTGGAGACGAAGATAAGACAATAATCAAAGAGATTTATGATACTTACCATAAAGAGGCTATGCGGAGAAATATCATAGCAAAAATTGTGATGCCATTTCTCAGTGACGCCATCTAAATAAACCGAAGTTCTACCTTACCTCGTTCTTTGCAATATCGTAATGCGCGACTCGCATTACGATAAATAATAAAAAGAAAAACAAAATAACAATAAATAACAAACACTAACAAAAGAAATATAGTTAATAACAGTTTATAGTTGGTTAATATTTTCTTAGAAAATATTTTTCTTTTGTGGACACGAATGTGACTTGTCATGCAGGCGTACTACACTAGACTGAGCGACTTTTGCCCACGAGGACAAATGTATCGTATTACGATTTTTTTCGCTATGTTCCGTCTATTGTTAAGTAAATAATTTAATGTCTTTGACAATAATGAAAACTCTGGCAATACTAATGCATAAAGGCTCTTTCAAACACACGCGATATCGCGGGCGCGACATGCACCGACAAAGGAATTATCTTTGTCGGTGCCTGTCGCGCCCGCGATATCGCGTGAGCCTCAATATGATTATTTTGGTACCATCAAATAAACCTTAATTAAGGTGAATCAGCAGCTGTACATAGCCCGTGAAATTCAATTTTTCTTACGTTTTTAGCAATTTGCAGGTCATTGTAATACATCTCTATAAGTTAGATATGTTCCTTTGAATGACTTTTCATGAAATCTTAACATTGCGGCACAAATCTAACTCGGAAAGATGTATTAATGATTCTAATGAATATAATTCTGTAAATACAATCATATCTGTTATAGTGGCGAATAATATTTTTATCAATACACTGATTTGCAAACAGCAAAAAACGTACGAAAATTTTAATTTCACGGTCTACAGCTGCAGATTCACCATAACATCGAACTTAAAACAGTTTTTTTTGTTTGTTTTTTTTTGCGTTTAGTTTGCTCTTGACCTTAGTAGGTCAGAGGTGACAGAGACAAAGTCGACGATGGAGTGAGCTTACCCAGAAGAAGCCTGTTCACTCTCACTTTGAAGAGATTAGGGTTGCATGCGTTCGGAAACTCAGACGCAGGCAGAGAGTTCCACTCTTTTGCTGTGCGCATTATGAAAGCCATTTCGAAACGCGCAAAGTGCGAATTGGTGGAATAGCAACCAGGAAGGGATGGTAACCTGCAGTGCGTCTAGATGTCCGATAATAGAAGGGGGCCGGTGGAATGAGGCCGTGGAGTTCTTGGGCACACTCACCGAAGTACAGTCTGTAGAAGACCGACAAGCAGGCAACCTTGCGGCGATGGGCCAAGCTGTGAAGCTTGGCATCCACCAGTTTTACGTCGCCAATGAGCCTCTTAGCTCTGCGTTCCACCGAGTCAAGCGCGGCAAGTTGGTATTTAGCTGAGCCATCCCAAAGGTGGCTACAATACTCCATGCAGGATCGGACCTGCGCTTTGTAAAGGGTCAAAAGCAGTCCAGGCGTAAAGTATCGCTTCACCCTATTTAGGATGCCCAGTTTCTTGGCCGCAGTTTGGGAATTTTTCACAAACAAACTAAATAGTAGTAATGCCGACTGTGGGTTTCGCCAATCTAGTAATTTACTAGCTAACTAAACTATTGGATATACTATTTGGTTTAATTTATCGTCGTATTGTCGTCTCTACCTTGTATTTTAATTATCTAAAAAACAGGTATAACCAAAAACAGTCAATAACTAAAAAGACTGAATAGGTAAACATTGAATTTGTCCATTAAATATTGTTAGAATTAGCACATTCCAAGCTCGACAGCCACCTCAAATTTACCATAAATATTTACTGTAATACATTACTTCAGCCCATGGAGAATAGAAGAGCAGTGGCCGCCACAAAACGGTCGCAGTGACGGCTTTCATGAAATTTGATGGCAGCGGAGTTTGACTTTACTGAGTAAAAAAGCTCTCTAGGAAAACACACCAACTTGACCCTTGCGCAGAACGGTTCTGGGTGTACTCTCCAATTTCTCGCCTGTGTAAAAATCTAAACAGTGCACAGTGATCTTACTGTACATCATGACAGCATATTGAGTACTATTCTCACAACCAGTGATCTCGTTATTGAATGTTAAATTTTAATTTTAATTTTTATTATTTGAGAATTTTATTAGTATTATTTGTTAAATGTTAATGTTATCAATTCTTTTTTTAAATTATTTTGAATTCAATTTATGTTATTATTATTGTTACGCGTGAATTACCAAAAAATATTGAATAACTTTAATTGTAAATTATTTTTTGGCTTTGTAGAATTGTGTAAAACCATAAATAGTGCATGTTGTTTTAACCTGTAAGTAATGTTTGCACTTATAAATGTATTATTAAGGAAATTATTTTAAGTGTATTGTGTAAACAATTGTTGGCTAACCTAAATTAATAAAAAATAATAACTTACTTTCATAAACAACGTTTTAGTGACGTCATTCGCCGGTAAATTGCGGACGCTATGTGGCGGGTACGGCTCTTCTAAGAAACCTTAGCTTTAGAGATCCATTGGCTTCAAATTGTTAAAGCGATAAAGCAATGCTGCTTTACGTCATCAAGTTTAAATCATCGTCATTTTGAATTACGTTAGAAACTCAGGAAGCGATTGCAGTGCGGTTCCCGCATGCGGCTAACATACCGAATGTGGTTGATTAATCTAGTGGAGGAAGTATGTACTTGCGTGTGGTTAACAAAAACCCCAGAAAGTACAGTAATGGAACTATCTGCTGGTATTGCAAATGTGATACTACACATGAATAGATAAAGTCAGGGAAAATTAATTGTATATCAAATTGACTACCAAATTAAATTCTCCGTTTATGTAAATCACAACTCGTCTTTTGACAGTTGCACGAAATGACTAAAACACTGCAAATTGATGTAGTGTTTCAATTTGATAAACAAATAATTTGGCTGACAGTACCTACCTACAGGACTAATCTGCTCCATAAGTTTTTAGCGTAAATCAAACTCATCAATCGTTTATTGTTCTTTACAGGGGTTATAGAACCATTTCCAAGCTAAACTAAAGTTACAATTGTACCATTATCTCTGATTAATCCTAAGAGATTAACACTAATGGGTGTTTACGATTTTCTTTGTATTCCATTGCAAACTCTATTTAAATATAAAAGACGTTGATTGTTTCAATCAGCCATCACTCAGGCTGAATAATATCGTATTAGAATGCATAGACATTGAGTTTGACGACACGTGATTAAATATTAACATAAAGGCGCCGCTCCACAGCAACAAAACTGCGGCTTAGCTACGCACGTGTATAGCTTAGCTTCTCATTGTATGAAAATGAAGGCAGGATCGTGTACTGCGACTCTGCGACCCACGGCCACTCTACGTAAGTGCTCGTTTACGGAGACGCGGGGAGTCGCGCGTCGCGTGCAGCGTGGCCTCTCGCGTCGCGTCGGACGTTTTTTCTGTTTACAGAGAGGCAGTGCGTGCAGCGGCCCGCGTCATCACACGCACAAACACAAACGTATGGCAATGTGCGATGTTGTTTATGGAGACGTGGGCGTGAAGAGTAGCGGTGTCAGCCGCTGCGGCCGCGGCGGAACTTCTAGCATGTAACTGAAGCGTGCGACGCCGCGGGTGTCGTTACGTTTTACCCTATAAAACGATAATCGTCGCGCGTGACGCGGCGGTGCCATCCGCGTGCTCAACCTGCATTTCAAGCAAACGCGTGTAAAATCGCTTCTCCGTAAACGCTCTCATACAACGCCATATTTTATGTTTGAAATTAGTGCGGGCTGGACCGCCTAACGCGACGCGTGACGCCCCACGTCTCCGTAAACAAGGCCTAAGGGTGCGTGACTGGTAAACAAATGAACCACGCAGCTAACGTGGCAAGCCTCTCCGTGCATATTGCACATAGCAGTGGACGGTCGACTTTAAACTACATCAATATAAATTGCTTTGAAGTTATTTGAAAGACAAATTTTGTTTCGAATTTCAGCAGAAATCGTAGAAACTAATTTAAGAGAGCAAACGGAGAAACCAACAAACTTAGAACCAACATTTATCGTGTAGTTTTAAATACTTCTTGAACTAATCAAACTCGACATTTATACCTCTAAACACAATAGCAACTTAGAGTCTACAGGTCATGGAACACTCGAGCTTCTCCTATAGCACCTGTCCCCACCACGATCATTTTTCAAGTCCACTAACAATAAATATCACTGTATAATACACGAACGCTTTTCACTCTGTCCCGAAGACCTTACGAGCCTGTTCAGAGTGATCTTCGGACTGCCACTCGTACTGTCCGTGTCTCCTTTGGCACAAGTCTTGGTTCTCATTATCATAAGGTCAGTACGGATGCTAGGCCTCCTTACATTAGGAGCGACAACTCCACAAGCATCTGATAATCTTCTCTTGATGGAGAGGGTACATTTTTTACTTCTACTACTTTGGCTACTGGTTGGGGGTAGGGTACAGGGACTTCCAAACGCCGTACTGACCCTTTTGTGGTGGTTCGGTGCCATTTCTAAAGGGAGGTTGGCAACGACGAAGAGTTCGTAGAATAAGTCATCTACGTGAAAGTTTTTCTTCGCTGAAGTCTCCACGAAGACACACGAGGAGTCTTGGGTGTTGCAGTACGCTACTGCTTCCTCGGGCTGAACAGTCCTGCGACAAAAAGGATAATTTTGATTCATCACCGAGAGAAAATGGGAAATGAAGTATATGTATTAGTTGATTATTTATATATTGAGGACCTCCAACAAAATAAGTAGCATAAATCACCGTTTATAATGAAAATAAGTGACGATGATTATTAAGGGAACTACTTCTGGGAAAATCATTGCCGTTGGTCCCGGCTGTCATTTGTAGATCTTTGACAGTTGTTACGGGTCGTCAGAAGCCCAAAAAGTCTGACAACCAGTCTTACCAAGGGATATCGTGTTACCCAGTAACTGGGTTGTGGAGATCAGATAGGCAGTCGCTCCATGTAAAATACTGGTATTCAGCTACATCCGATTAGACTGGAAGCCGACCCCAACATAGTTGGAAAAAGGCTAGGCAGATGATGACTTCTGGGAAAATCATAGTTACTGTGCGTTTACTAAAACTTGACGCGTGACGCGATTGGTAGCACTGAATTTTGCAGTCATGTGATTGATAGTTCTCTTCGTCAGTCGCCATTTTTAACTCTATTAAAACGAACAAAATTCAGTGCTACCAATCGCGTTAAGGCTCGTACAGATTGGCGCGATATCGCGGGTGCGACAGGCAGCGACAAAGAAATTGTGCTACTAGTGTTCCGCGTCGCACCCGCGATATTGCACTAGTCTGTACGAGCCTTTACGCGTCAAGTTATAGTAAACGCAATGTAAAGTGTTTTGACAACTGTCATCAAAAACATTTTACTGTCTCTAAGTCTAAATATATTTTTTATTGTCTCTAAATCAAAACAGTTTTTAATTTTGGCGGAAAATAAATTACTAACTACTAACAAGATTTTTTTGTTGACTTGTTACTTAGCATTGCCAACTGTTTCCTTTACTTCTTTCTAAGCGAATTAAGAATTAATTGCTGGAAAATCACTTTTCTTGAACGAAATTTTCTTTCCTTTTACCGTTTTTGCTTTATAGTTGTTTCAAGTGGAAAATTGTACTCAAGACAACAGAGATTTCTTTTTAAATATAGAGAGCTAATTAAGAAAAGCTAGAATTTAATGAGCATTTTTTCCTTCATAAAAATCTGAAATTCCTACCAGCAGGCTTAGCACGAGAACCGTAGACAAGCGTTTTGTCGACGGAAGAGTAGACAGAAAAAAAATTACGTTTTTTTGTAGACAGTAGAAAATTTTTGGTAGACAACCGATTTCTATTTTACAGTATAGTAGAAATAGTCGTGCTAAGCCTGCTGATGTCCATCAGTAAGTACTTACAACTAAGTTACGTAAAACTTTCCTGAAAGTATTTGGGATGATATTATGTTTGTGGTTTTAATGGAGAGCATTTAGTTTTCCTGCTTTATGACCTAACAGCGTGGCGCTTCCCTTGGGTGCAGTAAAAAGTAATTAAGGGAAGAAGGTTCCGTGGGTAGTAAAAGCCTCTCTTTTCGCATTTAAAAGCATTATTGTATTCACCATACCTATTGGCAACTTTTCAAAGGTGATTTTCTATAGTAGAGATTAAAGAGATCTTATGTTCAGTTAATAAACCAACTTCTATTTATAATTTAAGGAATGGTTGGAGGTGTATTACTCACTGGGCCACAAACCCTGCTTCCTACAATGGTCTTCGTTTTCTAACATAGCTATTCTCGAGCTTCAAAAGTGAAGAAGTATTCTGATACTTACTTAAGATCTCGGTCACATTTATTCCCAGCTATTGCCATGGGTACCCTGGGCACCTGCCGGCGCCCTCTACTGCCTCCACTACTGGCACTGGCTTTCGTCTCCAGGATCTGTTCTCGGAGCCGGATCACCTCTTCGAAGGACTCGCGGCTGTCCATCGCGAATACCAGCACGAAGATGTCACCTGGTAACAAGAGAATATTTTAATTAACTTCTTGTACAATTATCCCTTCCATAATTTTTTGTTTGAGAAGACATATTTGCTTTGCAGAGGGACAGTTGAAGGTTGGTATTATAAAATACTTAATTTGTTTCTAAACTGAAAATGACGGTTGACATCTTAATTTGTTTGCATTCATGTACATTCAATGTACAGAGTTTCCCCAATTAAATTCGTTCAATGATTCCGATTTTACTCTGCAATTATCTAACACATATGGTTATCATCACGAACGAGTCCACAGAATGAGTTAAATGGCACAACAGAAATGAAATAATGTTAAAGGATGTCACCAAAATCTGCCCATATGAAGTACCGAGGTGCACTTAGTGGCATAAAATACACTAGATTATACTGAATAATATTGCATTTAAATATATTTTTTCTGGTTATCCGGGGACGAGAATAAAATAACTTTTAACTTAATAAAAAATACGCCATTTTGGCACTTTATCATCGGCACAAGCACTATATACATTACTTAAAAAAAAAAACTGTCTAGTTGACCAAAGACTAGTGATGGAATAATTAGCAGTCGCATCCATTGTTAGCGTGTGATAGATCATTTAGCATTTAGCAAATTAAGTGTAGTCGCGAAAATCTGTGAAATGCGAAGCGATGTACTTTTCTAAACTATCATATGCATATGTTCTGTGATCATACGTCAGAGAGAGCGTCGCCCATGCGCATGCTGCGGTAGCGTGTGCTCTCCGTCGCACCCACGGGAAGTCGGGAATACTAAATCTATCGGTTTCGGACTTCGTTCGCGAGTGAAGTTTAATAGCAGGTGCTGCGAACTTGCGAAGAATGGGTTAAGCAATTGTTATCTTATTATCTTTGATTTGCGCGTACATTAGGGTTGTATATTGAATGGATGCTTGTGAATGTGATTGTTTAATTTATTTAAATTATTAGCGTCAGCAGGAAGAATGATGTTTAGCAATTATTACCATAATGTTTTTGATTTGCTCGTACTTAGGGTCCTGTATTCAATTATCGTCTATAGCAAATAGCATAGCAATAGCAATTGACACGCTAAAACTCAAGAATTCCCATGCTAGTTAAATTATTACGAAATCACAATAATTGCCATTACTATCAAAGACAATAAATACATAATTATGAAAAACTTCTTGGCGGGAAAGTGAAGCGTCATGTTAGCAGTTTTGTTTTATTTTCTCAAATTTGTGTTTAGCCGAATATTAATGTGTAATAGTGGTGGATTATTAACCATTAAGTTTTCGCGAACCTGCATTGGTGTAGGCAAATGAAACAAAACAGTGCAACATCACTTCAAGTTCTCTCAAGAAGTCCACGCGAGGTTTCGGTGAAGTGCCACGTCTTTACTGAAACTCAAGGGGAGCGGGGCGGGATAGCATCTATCATGCATTGAATGGAGTTCATTTCATAATTATACTTTGTGCTTGTTACCTAATTTTACATGACACTGGCTAAATGTGCAAACCGCACGAAGCCACATCAAAAAAAAAATATGAAGTATACAATATAATATGAAGTTCACAGCCTGTCTGCTGTCGGCTTCACAAAGAGTAGAGTAACTATTTACGCGGCTTCAGCAACTGTTGTTTCACGTTTGTTTCATTTCAAATATTAGTAATAATTCAATCTGAATTCAATAATAACCCTCATTCTATAATCGATTTTCGTTAGGCAAAGTTATGTACCTTACGTAAGAAAGTATGTTTATACCTTAAATAAGTAGGTAAGTGAATACAAGCTGTCAATGTTGATGAAAAGTAATGTTAGAAGCAGCGTTAGAAGTCTTTCAGAGCGAATAACAACTCGATAAATAAATGAGTCCCTTAGCATCAACATCCAAGGGTTTCAACGTGATGGGACTCGTTTATCTCCGTCATATCCCAGTTCGACATAAATCAAGCCAGATCAACGGTTTCAGTGAACAGAAGTTGCATTTAAATAAAGCTTTTTATTGTGTATTTGTTTTGTTTTGATTTCTTGAAATAAATAGAACATTAACATTTCAAGTGCCGATAATGAGACGTTAAATACACAATTAATTTCCTATTGTTATCGCGCCCTGGAGCCCGAGCGGCGGTCAATGAAGTAAAGTCTAGAAGTTGTTGTTCCAGTGTTACAGTAATATGAGTACTCCGAAACGCAGAAACGAACGGATTGACATGTGAATGACATTTACAAAATAATGTCAACCCGTATGTCAACCAAATGTAACGCAATTGTAACATGCAAAGTTCCCACATGATTTAATTGTGTTACAGGTTAAATCTTAAAATAATTTATTATTCATTCATAATTCAGATAACAAAGATCCATTGCGTTAGTAACAGTAGTCTTAACCTATAATATGTTAGTACTTAACTAATAACACAGACAGTGTACAGGTGACAAGTGACCTCGCCAACGGGCTGTCATGTCTGCCAGCTATAATAGCATGTAGAATGCTGTTGGGGCTGCCACGGAGTCTGTTTAGCAACGAGGCCGCTGTCTTACGCCGTACAGCATTGAAGCAGTCGGTACGTGCCTCAGCGAACATAGATGATGCGCTACAGAACCAAGGCAACCGCAACAGCACTATAAATGCGTTGTTATACTGGATCCACGGAGCATTGTAGGCCTTTTCCTTCTCGAGTACAGTGACATGCAATATGCTTTGAAAAAAGGTTTTTTTTGACCGCGGCCGTACATTGGAATAACCGTCGGGCCAGCATATTAGCCCAAAGCGACAATGCTCTGCGCTCCCTCTCCATATCTGCATCATCTGTCAAATCGTCCGTCACCAGGTAACCCAGGTATTTAAAAGAGTACACCCTGTGCAACCCTACACCGTTCAGTAACACAGGAGGGACGGTGGAGGGACACTTGGTACCAGACTTGAAGACCATGTATTTTGACTTGCCTTCGTTGTATACAAGGCCATGAGAAGCAGCATACGTCTCGCAAATATCGATAGCATAGCTTAAATTATTGAAACAGACTCCATCAATAAAGCAACTGACACGATCAGTGCATTTACGTACAGACCAAACAGCAAAGGTGAGGTCAGGCCACCCTGCCTCACGCCACACTCCAGCCTACTTGGCTCTGAGAGGTCTCCTACCCAGCGCACCCGACTGTCTTGCTTCATGTACCAGTACCGCAGAAGTGATACGAGCTCCGGTGGCACCGAGGTATAAGACAACTTCTGCGAGAGAACGTCAAAAAAGACAAGATCAAAAGCCTTGGACAGGTCAAGGACACATGCATAGACAGATGTTTTCCTGTCTGTGTAATATTATATAGTTTTAAATTATTTAAGGATAGAAATACAATTATTTTTGAATTTCTCTATTTTTTCTGTACGATTTGGTGCACGTGTGAGCCCATACAACTTTGCCCAAACATGTACCATGTTTGGGCAAAGTTGTATGGGCTTTTATTGACCTCCTTTGTCCAAGAGAAAATGCATGCATATACACTAGCCACACAATCTCCGACCTAAGACTGTACGCAAAGAGAATCTTGATGTAATAGGACATACATACGGATGTCTGCATAATGATTAGGTTCATTGCGTATGTAATGAGGGCAGGAAATTGGGATGAGGGCAGGAAATTGGGATAAGGGCAGGAAATTGGGACGAGGCCAGAAAATTGGGATAAAGGCAGGAGAATGTACACAGGCCGCTGCGCGTTCCCAGTCTGGCGCAACAGGTCCTATTAGCATGTCGCGATGAGCATGTCGGTGACGCAAACCTATAAGTTTTTCTCCTACCAAAAACCGCTCAATGCGCGTAAATAAATTTTCACTTCAAAAATAATTGTTAGGTTTATTTAACGACCGATGAAATTGAATGGAATTGATTAATTGGTTTAATTGAATACAATGAATCCGTTGTCATTTCTTATTAAAATTAATTATGAATTACGGCTGTAGTAACACGATAGGTGACGCAAGATTTAGTAGCGTTTTACGGATTAATAGAATAGTACGAACACATTTTAAGGCTTTAGAATATTGAATTCAGTAGGTAGGTAAATACCTAACTGGTAAGTAGGGTCTTAGATAAAATTACTTCCTTTGGCATAGCGTTTCTCAGTATTTTCCCGACCTTATCGGGGTCTGATCAAAATAGTGGAGAAACATCCTTAGAGTGTCCTTAAGGTTTTCGAGAAAAAATATTGTGGCAACAATATAAAACTGGACTCTCTCTCTACGGATGATAGTTTAGTTAACTTTCATCTCAATTAGCGATAAATTATTCGCTTACCACAAATCCAATATATTAGAATGTATGACTAGACGTTCCGGGACACTTGACTATTTGCAAATGTCATGATATGACACTTCAAAATCCCATACATTTTATCATACCGTCTACAGCCGTTCTACTATATTACATATATTTTTAATTTTCACGACACTAAATATCCACATCATTGTATTTGTATGGCTCAGTCTACGCCTGTGAATGTGTTGTTTTGGTGCATAAGCACTGCGTATGTATGTGATGAAAAATTACTCGAAAAGAGTTTGCCGTGACACCTACGATAGAATGATGTCGCGTGATGTGACACTAGATCATGTGCTTTCTAAGAATATTCTAGGCAAACAACGGCTATCGACAGTTTGCCAAATTACACGAAAAAAGTTCACCGCCCTTAGCCGTACTGTCACGTAACGATATACCGAGATAACATCGAGAGGCGGTCTGTCCCGGAAAGTGTTAATAACAATATGGCGCTCTCTATTGCTCCCAAGATAGTTATTTAGAGAAATTAGATACACATAAAAGTAAATTATGTACAGAATATTCCAAAGCAGTGGGCTGCGATAATATCAGCCGCCATATGATCGTGACGGCTCTTGATCAACTCCTCCCTGCAATCACCCACATAATAAACTTTTCCCTTTACACCGGTGTTTTTCCTCCCCTGTGGCGCAAAGCCCTTGTTCAGCCCCTGCCTAAGATACCCAATCCCTCTCTTCCCAGTCACTTCCGCCCAATTTCCATCCTTCCCTTTCTATCTAAAGTGCTTGAGGCCAGTGTTCACAAACAATTCTCTCACTTTAGTCACTGCAACTCCCTTATCAGTCCATATCAATCCGGATTCAGGCCCGAGCACAGTACCGTTTCAGCTCTCCTTAAAGTGACTGACGATATAAGGCGGGGTATGGAAGACACTAAGGTTACGGTCTTAGTGTTAATTGAATTTTCCAATGCTTTTAATACCGTCAGTCATGAACTCCTTTTATCCATACTTTCCTATCTTATGGTCTCTCCGGGGGTATTGGAATGGTTTTCATCTTATCTTCAGGGGCGACAGCAGTCTGTTTATGCTGGAGACTCTTCGTCGAGTTGGTGTGCTCTTGCAGCTGGCGTCCCTCAAGGCGGTATATTATCTCCTATTTTATTCTCCATTTTTATTAACCTCATTACTACCGAGCTTCGGACTGCATATCATCTTTATGCTGACGATTTGCAGCTTTATTGTCGGGCAAGTGTTGACAACATATCCGATGCGATTGAGGAGCTAAACCGGGATTTAGATGTCGTTAAAAACTGGTCTGATCGATTTGGGGTAGCGGTTAACCCAACCAAGTGCCAGACTATCATAGTAGTTAGCCCCTACAGTATGAGGAAGCTGAATGGCTTAACTGTGCCACCTGTAATCTTCGACAATTCAGTCATCTCGTTTAGCTCCGATGTTAAGAATCTTGGTCTGCATGTCGACAGTTGTCTTGACTGGCGAAAGCAGGTCACGACTGTAAGTCAAAAAGTCACCGGAACGTTGCGGTCGCTCTATCGGTTGAAAAAATCTTCTTCCATCACACATAAAGGCAATGCTTGTACAATCCCTAATATTTCCCATGATTGACTATGGTGATGTGTGTTACTATGACCTGAATGCAGATCTCCTCAATAAACTTGACCGCCTTCTCAATAACTGTATTCGATTCGTTTTCAATCTTCGTAAGTATGACCATGTATCCGCGCACCGACTGCTTTTGAAATGGTTACCCATTCGTCAGCGCAGAGAGTTGAGGGCTCTGTCTATGTTGTTCTCTATTCTCGACAAACCCACTTCTCCTTCTTACCTGACTTCCCAAATTAAATACTTATGCTCTGCCCATAGTAAAAATCTTCGTTCCACCAATAATCGTCTTCTACGATGTCCTTCGCACCGTTCTGGCTTCATTCATTCTTCTTTCTTTCTCCAGGCGGTCTTTCTTTGGAATGCGCTCCCTCTGAACATCAGGACGGCAACCAGCCGGCTATCATTTAAAGTGAAGGCACGTGAACATATTCGTCAGAAGTTGGCCGAAGCATCTCAGCGGTGATTTGCTGGAGTCGTTTTCTTCGCTACCGGTCGTTATTTCTCCTGACAAAGTTTATTTTGGTATATTATGTATATATGTATATATCTATCTATGTATTTGTATGTATGCTTGTATTTTATAGTTATTTCCGAGGTATCTATCCCGTACGTTGCACCTGCCATGTTTTGTCTCTGCATCACCCTAAGGTTGACTGGTAGAAAATGCCTCAGGCATTAAGTCCGCCTTTGTACAGTGTAGTTTTTACTTGTGCATAAAGTTTTAATAAATAAATAAATAAATATTGTAAATTACTCTATTCTCTATACTGGAGGGGCTTGTGGCTAAGAAATAAAAACCGCACGGGTCGATCGATCAGGTTATGTTACTCTTGCCACGGTTGATCCGTGGATAGGTGACCATCTTTACATACCAATACTCCTCCGTGCCTCAGCAAGCACGTTAAGCCGTTGGTCCCAGCTGCTATTCGTGGATCATTGTCAGTCGTTACGGGTCGTCAGAAGCCCGAAAGTCTGACCACCAGTCTTACCAAGGGGTATCGTATTACCCAGTTACTGAGTTGTGGAGGTCAGATAGGTTGTCGCTCCATGTAAAATACTGGTATTCAGCTGCATCCGGTAACCGTTTGGACTGGAAGCTGACCCCGACACAGTTGGGGGAAGCTAGGCAGATGATGACTATTCTCTACTGGGAATTTGTTAACACTAACAGGCGATACAGATAAGTCGGCAAGAAAACAATAAAGTACTAGAAGAGCTCCAGGACTCGTTTGCTCCACCGGCCATCGGTCCTTCGACAAACATGGCCAGCCCACTGCCACTTCAGCTGCATACTCTGCAAGCTATGTCGCGGTCGGTAACTCCAGTTCCTTTCCGGATAATTTCATGTTGGATTATTCTTCACAGAAATTCCGAGCAGAACCTGCTCCATAGCTTGTTAAGCGACCTTGAATAGAGCTCTTGTTGTAATGGAGCTCATTCGAGGAAATACTCATGTCTATTTCTACCACCAAACATAGATTTTGTGTTCCTATTTAGTGTGTGGTAGCCGCTGTAACTTTAGATAGATAGAATATTCTTTATTATGTACACCATAAAAAAGACAGTTAAAAATGGTGACATTTTACAAGGGTTTCTGGGTTGGCAGTGCTCTCGCGAGGCCTGGTTGATAAGTATTTTTTTCACCCAATAACAAAACAAAAGTTGGAATTCTAAAGAATCCAAGAAACAATATCGAATCAATTTAATTGAACATAAACATTTTTAGCGTTCCGTACCTCAAAAGGAAAAAACGGAACCCTTATAGGATCACTTCGTTGTCCGTATGTCTGTCTGTCAGTTTGTCAAGACCCTTTTTCTCAGAAACGCGTGTAGGTGTCAAATTGAAATTAATATCAAATACGTAGGTCTACGGTTCCTTGGAGCGCTAAAAAATCAAGCTTCTAAGTTAACGCAATAAAAAAATACGGCGATTTATGCAACATATTTTTATACTCGCAAATAAACGATCCCGTTGACCTAGAATCATGAAATTTGGCAAGAAGCAAGATCTCACAGGACAAGTAAAGTCCCGATAGAAGTGAAAACTAGCGTTCGGTGACGATGACGCGAGTTGCATGATTTTTATTCACCCAAAAAGTTAAACGCGCCTAAAGAAGTTTTCACTTCAAAAAGTCCGAAAATGTTAATTTGTAGTTTTAAAACATTTAAAAATAAATCTGGGATTACAAACTTACATTTGCAGTTAAAAATTTGACCTTGGCGTATATCGACGTATGGGAGAATATTTTTTTCAACTACAATGTTAAGTTTGTTTTTGGGATTAATTCATCCCAACTACGGAACCCTTAATTGTGCGTAGTCTGACATGCACATGGCCGGTTTTTCATTTGTCTTGGAACTTAATGAATTCCTAAAATATTACGTTTCAATTTCTTAAATAAACTGATACCAACTTCTAAATTTATTTTGAAGTATGGAAGCCATATTGTTTCTTCTTGTAATTTGTGACCTGTTTTTCCATTTGGTTTTGATTTCAGTCTTCAATTCATAAACTCACGCCTTCTTCCCATGGGGGTAGGCAGAAACTATAGAACGCCACCTGCTACGCTCCTTACATACTCCATTTGCTTCGCCTACGTTCTTAAATCTAGTTTTTTTATGATGAGTTTTTATTACCGATCTATTCAAGCATAGTTATACAGGGTGTCAGGGACGTGTCAACTGTCACCATGAATTCAGTACATCATTTTTACCAGAGTTGAAATAATTCAACGGTTATAAAAAAAAAAGCTGTCCTATACATTTCGATGGTGTAACCTACGAAAAACTTCTACGCTGGGTGGCTAGAATCATGCTGAATATTCATAGTAACAGATTGCGCGTCGATGATCGTGTATGTTACAAATACTTCTTATCACCCCTTTTTCTTTCTTTCATATCGATGGTAGTTTCCAGCTTGACGTTGATTTCTGGGACAGCCTGTCATATATCGGATCTTTCATGACTATGTACTTAAAATGAGACCAAGCGCCTTTGTTTAGCGTTGTGCGGAGTCTTGATTGAGTTTGGTGTCCGATACGGACCATGGAGGGACAGTGATTTTTGAGACGCGTTCGCGACACATACTGACCTAGGAACTGCTCAGTGTTTCTTTTTAAGGGTCGGTTAATCGCTGTTGACCCTGACTATACAAACGCCCGTCGCGCTTACGCCGCCCGCGCCACCGTTCGGTTTCATAGGGAATATTTATTTTTAATAACAAAAATGTTCATACAAAAAAAATCATGAAAATATCTTAAGTAGTTTTTAAGTACTATCGTTTTTTATGCTTTGGGTAGACATTACTTCCTGAATTTATTTCATAAAGTATGTTACTACAATACTTAAATATTCACATATAGAATTTATGTGTATGCGTTCTAGTTTAACATAATTTTTTTGCATAACTTTCTTGCAATATATGAAGGCGTAATAACAGATTTAGAAGTCACTAAAATCATATATCTGCGCCTTAATTATTTTACTCACTTATTACTTAGACTCAGCAGGTGTTAGGTTTCATCAGTGACATTCTTCAGATCGGTTTAACTGCAGTTATAAGGACACTTTGGACACTCTAGCACAACCATCCTGAAAGTGTGCTCCGCAGAGCCCCAGGGCTCCGCAAAGCCTCTGTGGGGGCTCCGCGTAAATACTGGACGTAAAGAAAAAGGGATATTATAAATTGCATATCAAATAAATAATCGCCTATCAATACATACTCATCATTTATATTCTTTTTTACATCAAATAACTTACTTCAAAACAAATAAACTAAATGTTTAACAAAACTCAAACTGCAGATAATTCGAAATTATACATCAATATAACATTACTTTTTTCCTCATAATGCAATACAGTTAAATTTATTTTTGTACAAAAATACTACATACATAGCATAAGTACTGACTGCACAGCAAATTTTCCATATTTCATAGCAAACTTACTATCCCAGTCGCATATTAACCAGTAAGTACAACAAAACCTGTTCATCATATTTGTTACATTGCATTATTTCTAAAAGCAGAACAAATTAACTGAAAAAAGGTTCGCTCGGTCCATCATTTATAGACTGCACAGCAAATTAACCAGAGCGTATATACATTCTTTGCCAGATTTAATCATTTGGGTTAGGTTAGGTTAGAACAGTGACCGGAGAAGGCGAATGCGCGAAGGCGAGCGAGCGAAGCGACGAAGAGAGCTGGGGAGCTGGCAACACTGATAGCTGGTCGTCAAAAAAAAACGATCCGTAGTATTTAAGTTAGAAAATTAATAAAAAGTGTTTTATTTATGTTAAATTAGTATTCTATAGTCATACCTAGTTATTTTTAAGTATATTCAGTGATTATACAGTGTTTTTTGTTGCGAAAACTTCGCACAAAAGGGATATTAAGCCGGCTGTCAAATCAACCAACCCAACGGTGACGGATTTCAAAATATCATCAATCCCGGGGAGTATTTTGTTCTAGTTATATTATTATTCTACATAATATTTACAGACCGCAGAACAACACAAATACTGCTCGGGTCTCTGAGCTACGTCCATCACACACTAGCACGGTTTATGTCTCCTTTTGCTTGACAACTTGTGGAAGTAAAATCGACGACGATAAGATTTGCTCAGACAATAAACACTACATAATTTTACTACACAAAAATAGGCTCATTAGGCCTTATTTATTACTATTTAATATTATTCATATGTTAGACTATTAAACCTTTAATGTGTGTAAACTTGTTATTGTCAATCAAGTTTCTATGAGTCATTAAATAAAAGCAGTTTATTCTTTGTAACTTCACTTTAGTTTAACATTCCCATCTAATTCCTTATTAACTTCATCTA
This sequence comes from Tiliacea citrago, assembly GCA_963921375.1. NCBI lineage: Eukaryota > Metazoa > Arthropoda > Insecta > Lepidoptera > Noctuidae > Tiliacea > Tiliacea citrago. The sequence goes on along the minus strand of OY992797.1, from coordinate 18,653,795 downwards.
ATTGTAATATCTACTTATTTGTTAACAACTCTTTACCTATTCTCAACTTATTTTTTCTCTTCTACCTGCCACTAATCTAAATGTTAGAACATCTTTTCTTACACTGTTATTTAGCTGCATAACTTCACACATTCCAGGTTATTGACATTTCAAAGAAAATGATGACCCGCAGTGCTACAATCAGGGATATGGAAGCAAAACTAAGAGCTACCTTGAAGGAGCTTGAGGGTTCTAAAGCTATGTGCAAACAGCTGCTCCAGGAAAGGGACGACAGTGAAGTGGAAGTGGAAAACATTAATTTAAAGAACAAATCCCTCAAGAACGAACTGTCTCAGTTACACACACAGCACATGGACTTAACTGGTCAGCACAGTGAACTACAACATCTAGTTTCAACGTTTCAAGAGTGCAGTGACACCCATGAACTGGCTCTGAATCGAATTACAGAACTTGAACACCAACTGTGTGAAGCTCAAAAGGCGCTATCTCTCTCAGAGTGTATCAAGGTCAGCAAACATGTTGCTAGTACCAGTAACCTATTTAATGAATTGGTAGGTAGTAAGCCAAATTCAGTGTGTGAGCCAGCTGTAATGATTGATTTGACTGGTGATGACACCATACCATTGTGTCCTATTGTTATGAGTCACAATAAATTAAAAAAATACATTAGAATGAAGAAATTAATTAAACGGTCACAGAGAGCAATTAAAAAACAAAATCTCTTAAAATTGAATCTTTCCCTAAGAAAGGAACGTGTAGTCCTATCAAAAACTTTAAATACATGTACTATTGAATTAGATAAATGTAGGCAAAAATATGACACTGACATCCAGCTGCTCTATAATGATTTATTACACAAGGAGCACTTACTGAAGGATATTTTTGAAAAATATGAAACTTCACAATGTCAACTAAGTGACCGCTTGTTGGAGGCTGGGGAACTACTGGATTTGGTGAAGTGCAATGCTGAGAGGTATGAGTCTCTGACTAATAACCTCTCATGTAGCTGTGCCAACCAGCCACTACCTACTCAGCCTCAGCCTAACTTGAACCCTCCGGTGTTGGCTCTTCCAGGAGAGACCTGTGTTAGCTCACAGCAAAATAAAACAATATTTTTTTGTGATGAATTAGGTTCTGGCTTTGGAAAAATTTTACTCAATTACCTTAGCCATAGTTTTACCAATCAGAGCTATCATAACATAAGTTTTAAACAAATGATTAAAAGAATTACAGACACAAACCTAAATAATTATTCTACAATGGTTTTGTTATTAGGAAATAGTACTAGTATTACCAGAAAGGACATAGTGGATGGTGTGAACACCTTATTAAAGTTAAATGTAGGAAAGCTGATATTGTGTGCTTTTCCTTATTCTGACACCTTATCAGATGATGATAATAATTATATTTTTAGGTTGAATAATACTATTCATAGGCTGACATGTTGTCATAGTGACAAATTACTGTATTTTGACACTAATAAGTTTGTTAGTGGTTTTAAGTTGACTCAGAGAACTTTATCTCTGTCTGGGAAATGTAGACATAAGATTGCTATGTTGATAGCATATAATATTAATGAGGTTATAGCTAATATAACGAAATTTAGTATTAGTGACGAGTCTGTGTTGTCTAGTTATACTAACAACATAGAGATTAATTATGAGTCATCATGTTGTACGAAGGAGGATCCACCTATAATACCAACATCCTTGGAGGCCACTACCAGTCAGATAGGGTATTCTCTTCCTGCTGGAACTCATACAGGCATTCTAGACTCTTCAGTTGTAGTTGTGGAGGTCACTCCAGATAATTCTTTAAACTAGACTGTAAGACAACAGAAGTTACCCATTCAAATAACCAATTATTATTATTAGCGAATAATAAAAAGGTATCTTCTGGCCATTTAACTCATAAAAAAAAAACAAAGGGAGTGCAACATACTTTAAAATTATTTCATCAAAATATCCAAGGTTGCTCTTCCAAATTACTGGAAATAGAATTGTTTTTAGAAAATACCAAGTTTGATGTCATTTGTTTAACAGAACATTGGTTAAAAGATCATCAAGTGATGTCAATTAATTATGAAAATTATTGTGTAGTTAGCCATTTTAGCCGAAAACGTATGATACATGGCGGATCATTAATATTAATTAAAAATTCTATCAAATCGAAAGAACGGAAAGACATCATCGGACTGTCGGTTGAACACACCATTGAATTGTCCTGTGTTGAGCTTGATAAGCATGTTATAGTATGCGTATACAGACCTCCAAGTTACCAGAATTTATCTTTGTTTGATTCTGTACTGGAAGATGTGTTAAACAAACTTAGTACTAATAGTAAGTCAATAATCATATGTGGTGATTTTAATATTAACTTATTAGAAAATAACTCGAACACTGTCAGATTATTGAGTCTTTTTAGGTCATTTGATTTGTCAAATGTTTTTATTGAACCAACCCGAGTGACACCTTCTTCTGCCACTTGTATCGATAATATTTTTTGTAATTGTGATTACTTACACAAACAAATTGTAAATAAGTTGCCATCTGATCATAGTGGTCAAACAATAACATTTTGCTCCTATATGCCTGTACAAAAAACTCAAATAAGGTTTAGGCCAATTACAAGTAAAAATTTAGAGAAATTAAATAATTCTTTGGCCAGTGCATTATGTGTTCAGAGATTTAATAATATTTGTGACCCAAATGAGTTCTACGCCGAGTTCTTTTCACTATTAAACACACAATTTAATGACACTTTTCCACTAAAGACTAAAAGTATTTACACAAAGTTCGTATTTAGTGATTGGGCGACTCCAGGTATTCGTAAAAGCAGGGAAAATCTTTTTGAACTTTATGGCCTAAAGCAACATAAGAATAATACAAGCTTTCATCAATATGTTGCAAAATATTCCAAAACTTTTAAAAGTGTGTGCAAAATAGCTAAAGCTCTTTATATTAGCAATAAAATAAAATCAGCTGATGATAAAATAAAAACTACCTGGCAAATAATAAATAATGAAACAGGTAGGAAAAAACAGCGTAATACTGAATTAAATTTAGAAACTGCACATGGGCCCATCACTTCAGAGGTAGAAATAGCTCAGGAATTTGAAAACTTTTTTGCTAATATTTCCCTTAGAACTACTGAAACTTTAAATTCCTCACCCGCGCTCTCGGCTGCCTTACTTAGAAAGAATGTAAAAGTATGCCCTTTGGAATTTAGGTTCCAACATACAAACCCCCAGGCTGTTATAAAAACTTTTAAAGATCTTAAAATTAAATTAACAGAAGATCTCTGGGGCATGTCTGTAAAAGTCTGTAGATCTATAATCGAAACCATTGCGCCCTATTTAGCTTTTATATTTAACACCAGTGTGGATCAAGGAGTCTTTCCGGATCTCATGAAACACAGTAAAGTAGTTCCTTTGTTCAAATCCGGAGATAGTAAAGAACCCAATAATTATAGGCCTGTGTCAATTCTGCCAGTTCTCAGTAAGGTGTTTGAAAAGTTGATGCTCAATCAAATGTTACGTCACTTTAATAAAAAATCCATCTTTCATGAACAGCAGTACGGTTTCACTAAAGGGCGTTGTACCACTGACGCCGGTGTTACCCTAATAAAGAACATTTTTAACGCCTGGGAGGAAGCACAAGATGCCATTGGAATCTTTTGCGACCTCTCTAAAGCGTTCGATTGCGTGAACCATGAGACACTTTTGCTGAAACTAGAGCACTATGGGATTAGGAATGCAGCTCTTGATTTACTAAGATCATACCTAAAAGATAGAAAGGTTAAAGTTCAAATAAACGGCGTTAACTCATTAGGGTCTGAAATGGCAATGGGCGTTCCTCAAGGTTCGATATTGGGTCCATTCCTCTTTTTAGTTTACATTAATGATTTACCCCAATTACTTCAAAATCAACCGAAGATGGTGTTATTTGCTGATGACACATCATTGATCTTTAAAATAGATCGACGATCACAAAATCTTGACGAAGTGAATAACTCTATTCTTCAGGTCCAAGATTGGTTTACGGTAAATAATTTGGTATTAAATGAAAAAAAAACCAAATGTATTAGATTTAAATTACCTAATGTTAGAAGTAGCGAATGTGATATCATATTGAACGGAGAAAAACTGGAATTTATTAATCAAACGGTTTTCCTAGGAATCACTATAGACGAGAAACTGCAATGGGGACCACATATAACCTCTCTGGCGGGGCGGCTAAGCTCGGCCGCTTATGCTGTTAGAAAGATAAGACAGCTAACAGATATAGAAACCGCGCGTTTGGTTTATTTTAGTTACTTCCACAGCATTATGTCGTATGGCATTTTACTGTGGGGTCGGGCTGCTGACATTGAGTCCATCTTTATTTTGCAAAAGAGAGCTGTCAGAGCAATTTATAATCTCCGTCGCCGCGAATCTCTTAGGGAACTATTTAAAAGGATTAATATTATGACGGTACCTTGCCAATTCATTTATGAAAATATTATGTATGTAAGGAAAAATCTACATATTTTTAACAAGATAAGCGATAGACATAATTTTAATACTAGAAATAAAGATAAAATAGATCAACCATTTTTCAGATTATCTAAAGTACATACATCTTTTATGGGGTACTGTGTTAAATGTTACAACAAAATACCTTGTGATATATTGAAATTAAATGAGAGAAAATTTAAAACACATATTAAAAGTACACTTTGTAAACAAGCATATTACAAGTTAGAGGATTATATCCAAGACAGGAATGCTTGGAAACATGCTGGTCCAGCTCCATAGGACAATCTAGAGTCTAGACAAAATCAAACTGGTTGCTATTTTTATGGTAAAATCTGTTATTTTTATGATATTCATTTTACATTCTGTGATAACCTATACTCACACACTGACTTATTTTTTTAGAAAAACATACTTGTATGATGTTTGTAAATATGTGAACACCACGTATCTATCTAATAATTAAGTTATTTTTCATTGCTTAGTTTTTAATTCGTTTTACCTATTATGGTATAGTAATTTTATTCTAGGTGCATCGTCTTCACATATAATCATATAATTAATGTAATCAAACAAAATATTGTAAAACATTTTTAAAAGAGTACCGGTGGAGTTTCTTGCCCATTCTTCTCCATACGAAACTACCTTTTGGAAGGGGCAACTAGAATCAATTCTATTTTTTTTGTAAATTTTGACGTTCAAAAGTGCCTCTTATGTGCCTATTTGAAATAAATGGTTTGACTTTGACTTTGACTTTGACCGTGCCGCGGTAGCGGCCGCCGAGCGCCAGGTCCCCTCTATTGTTGGTAAATTCAGTTACCAAAACAAAAACTCTTCATCAATATCCAATTTAACTAAATTACTATACGTTTAAATACTACCCTTCAATAAATTACAATTTTGTATCTAATTTTTTTTTTTTTTTGCTGATCTCATTATGTGGTAATTAATAAATAATAAGACGACTGTGACTAATAAAATGCTGTTTTATTTAGAAAAACTGCTGTACATAATATAAAAATAGAAGCTATATTTAAAAGAAAAAGAGTTAACATGTATAATGTGCATTAAGATTATTAGCTGTGCATTGATGAAAAAGCTTTTGCTTTAGGATAAATCGCTGTACGCTGCGAAAATAAATTGTAGTGTGTTTAGTTATATTTTGAGTTGAATATTTTGCTGTGCAATCAGTAATTTTGATGGGAATTCGGAATCTTATTGCATAGAAAAGGGATATTTTTTGATTTGCGTTGAAATACTACAGATGTTCTATGTCACGAAGTCCGTTTGGCTATGAATGTTGTCAAGCGTGCACATGAACATTGTTTTTGTGTGCGTAACCTCGAGAGCGCTCAGTGTCGATCGGGACACAGTCCGGATCAGTAGTGGTTTTTAGTTCGCGCCAAATTGTTTCACGGAGTAAGGTCAGCATGGCAACAAAACGAAGAAGAGTTGTCCATAGTGTGGTAATATTTATTTATACGTTTTCAATTAAAATGTTATACAAAGATACTTAATATAGCAATAGAAGTATTTATAAAATGAATGTTTTTTTGTGTTATAAAATGTTTATATTACTTAATTATTTTGATTACATTTTGTTTTAGGGTCGAAACATGATAGCTAGTGTTTATCATTTTCTGCGAGAAGAATATGAATTTACAAAATCATTAATGGAACTCAACTGTGATTTGTCTCATTTACGAGACATTACACGCCGTACAGCTGAAGCTACGGGTGTGAGCCAAAAAACAGTTCAAAGAATATTAAAAGAAGAGAAGGAATTCCCATCCACTTCATCAAAATTCACTTCACCTATGAAGAAAAGGAGAAAGCGAGATAATAAAGTGGATATAGATATTTTTACAGCCGATGTGGTTCGCAGTACTGTACATGATTTCCATATTGTCCATAAAGGAATTCCAACATTAGCTAAGTTAAGAACAGCATTGAATGAAAAAATCGGATTCGAAGGTTGTTTAGAAACTGTTCGCAAGTTACTGTTGAAATTAGGTTACAAGTGGCGCAAAACAGAGAACAACCGTAAAGTCTTGACGGAGCGTCATGATATACAAATGTGGCGTTTAAAATATTAAAAAAAAATAACAGAGTACCACTCTCAAAGTCGGCCCATTGTCTACACCGATGAGAGCTACGTCCTTTCGACACACGTGCGAAACAACACCTGGGCAAAAAAAAAGGAAATAACTCCGTTTTAAAAAAAAATTAGCACAGGCACTCGCTTTATTTTAGTGCACGCGGGAACCAAGGATGGTTTTATTGAAAATGCTTCCTTGGTTTATAAGGCCAACTCAACAGCTGGTGATTATCATTCAAATATGAGCTATGATAACTATGTAAAATGGCTAAATGAAAAGTTGCTACCCAATTTACTTCCGCGCTCTGTCATTGTCTTAGACAATGCATCTTATCACAACACACGGGCTGAACGACTACCGACGCAATCTACAAAGAAAGCCGATATGCAGCAATGGCTCAGGGATAAGGGTATAGCATTTGATGAATCTCTTCTTAAATTGGAATTGTACGATACAATAAAGAAGTACAAAGCCCAACACGTAATCTACAAGATTGACGATTTTATAAAAAGCAAGGGTTTTGATGTTTTACGCCTTCCCCCTTATCACCCAGAATTAAATGCGATTGAATATATTTGGGGGATCGTTAAAAATTATGTCGCATCTAAAAATATCGAGCAAAACATGACGAATACGGAAAGACTGATCAATGAAAGTTTGGGCCAAGTTAGCAGTGAAACGTGGCAAAAAACTTGTGCTCATGTTGAAAAAATTTAAAAAGACTACTTGAAATATTTTGATCTCGATTTTGAATTTATAATCAATGTACAAGATGATTCTGACGACAGCAAAACGGAATCGGAAATCGAAAATTTATCTGATAGTGATTGAAAATACTGAATAGTCCTACTTGTTTCGTTTCCATTCTGTAACACCAATGCTTAATTAAATGTCTACATATTCTTAATATTTTTGTATTTATTGCAACCTAATCTAATTTATTTACAAAATGTATATACTTTTAAAACCAAAATTTTATTTAGATTATATTAATAAATATTATTAAATCTCGACTTGAATATATATCAGATTTTTTTGCTAACGTTACCTACTTTTACACACACAAGCGCGCTTGTCGGGATACGTCACTACTACAATCAAAGCCGAACGGACTTCGTGAAACAGAATATCTGTACCCAAAGAAAAATACTAAAAGGCTACCTGCTATATTTAATTTTACTATGCAACTTAAGTATAATAAAATCTATCTAAAACTTCCAACATAAATAAAAAAAATATGCAAATGTTAATGTCAAGTATATGATTATTAATAAAGAATACACATAAAACCATTTTGATTATTTTTAGGGCTCCGTCAAATATTTCGTTTTCCAAAAGGATTCTATCGCAAAAAAAGTTTGAGACCCACTTGCTCTAGCAAATAGAACATGGTTATAACACAACTTTAAGTAAGTATATAAAAAACCGGCCAAGTGCGAGTCGAACTCGCGCACGAAGGGTTCGGTAGCATTATCTATAAAAAACGGGAAAAAAATCACGGTTGTTGTATGGGAGCCCCCCTTAAATGTTTGTTTTATTTTAGTTTAATTATTTATTTTTAAAGTGAATATATAACTAAATATTCTGTGAATATTTCAAGCGTCTACCTGTTGCCTTTTATCAATATCGAGCAAAAACGAGCAAAAAATTCACGTTTATTGTATGGGAGGCCCCTTAAATATTTATTTTGTTCTGTTTTTTAGTATTTGCTGTTATAGCGGCAACAGAAATACACCATCTGTAAAAATTCCAACTGTCTAACTATCACAGTTCATGAGATACAGCCTGGTGACAGATGGATAGACAGACAGACAGACGGCGGAGCCTTAGTAATAGGGTTCCCGTTTTTCCCTTTGGGTACGGAACCCTAAAAACACATTTTTTTTAAAGATTATCTTTCGAAGAACACAAAAATCTCTTAACTTTAACATCGTAAACGTACAAAAAGGTTTAACAAACTTCAGAACTTCTAAACAGTGTTCGGCTGTCTTAAGTAATAATCATCCATATTTTGATAGAGGATAGAATTCGACAATCTTGTACCTTCCATTTACAATTTAGTTTAGTAACTTTAGGAAAATGATTTGTTTCTAAGTTTAATCTCATTGTAGGGTATAATAAGTTTCGATATTTTGAGTTTGAACTTTGGAGTTATTCTTGAGTTATTTTGTTAAAAGTTCTTTTTTTTTATATACAAAATTATTTTATTCAGTTGGAGAGATATTGCTTTTGTACATACCCACATTTCGCCAGTTATGTTTGTCCCATGTAATAGGGGGCCAGCCTATTGCCATCAACCGGGCACAAATCCAAACTACGGCTGCTACTAAGAGAGGTGGCGGCGGCGGTAAGTGTTAGAAAAACTACACACACACCTAATGACACAAAAAACACACACATAGGAAAACAGTTTGTTCAACCTGAGAATTTAACCCAATACCTCATAATCAGTAGTAGCACTTGCCACCAGGGACCATTTTGGTGATTAACTGCTTAGAAAACCCCTATCGAAAACCCTTTCAATGGGTAACCAAAATGGTCCCTGCACGTTAATTAGTATTATTCCTTTGTCAAAAAATCGCAATTTTCGCATTTATAATTTTTGCTGTGAACACCTGTGACGCTGAGCATTTTTTAGCCGTGAATCATATTTTTAACCGACTTCCAAATAGGAGGAGGTCATATGTTCGGCTGTATGTTTTCGATAGGGTTTTTCTAAAATGGTAACCAAAAGAGCTTTTGAAGTTTTGATTTGACACTTGGGGTAAAAACATTTCTACTCGACAAGTGTACATAGTCTACATCAAATTAGACCTAGACAAGAATCTTTACTGATTTTGAAAACTCAATTCAATATTTTCACCATCCAAACTTCTTCTCACTGAACAATCTGGTCAGTGAGCCGTCTTAGGGGCGGAGTTGTAGGAGTTGGAGTATATGCTTAGAGGCACCATGAGCAGCAAAGAAAACAAAAAAAAACGGGAAAATGGTGGGAAAGCTGTTGTTCTAGTCGAAAACCATTCATAAGATAACGAAAAAAAAATCTCCAAAAAAAAGCTGTATTTTTTCCTTAAATTCATGTTGGGATGCTGCTTGCACGGCGGTGACACAGGGGGGGTTCAATTTCTGTCATTTTTGGCCTAGGACGCACCACTTTCGAGTTTTTTTTTTTTTTCTGTTTTAATAATAAAAAAATTCGCTGGAAATGAAATGAAATGAAATCGTTTATTCTGTAAATAGGATATCGGAATCACTTTTACACGTCATAATAAAAAGTAAAAAATAAGCTAAGATGTAGTCGACATTTCCTATCTGACTACCCCTGAGAAGAAATGGCGAAACAAACTCAGGGGTCAAAGTCTCTTTTAAAGTCCAGACATAATCTTGGTCAGATCATGTGAGGACCATGTAGATCTGTGTCTGAAATGGTCTTTTGAGGAAAGAACCACACAATTTTGAGTGGACCTGTCCAATCAGTGCAAGCATTTGTCGTAATCGTGCAGCTCGACTCAAGACTTAAGGAGCTCAACGACTCGACGAACAATACCAAAGAAAGTACATTTGGGTAGGCCTCATAAAGTGCTCAAAATGCCAGACCACCATTAAAACTAAGAAAAAGCATAAAATAATAGGAAAATATTTAAAGAAAAAAAAAAATGACCCACATAGTGCTCACATTCACAATAAATTAAAGCAGTAAATATAATACTTTTCAAAGTAAACATTAATGTAATATTGTATATAATATTCTGCAATGTCAATATTTATATAAAATCATGCATAATAACATTAAATGTCAAGTTTTCCAGTTTGATCACAAGGCTTGCACAGCGAGCAGCTCAATCCCAAGCTTTGTTGTCTTCTAAATAATCAGAAATTTTATAGTACCCTTTTTTACAAAGTTTGGTTTTAATACAGCTTTTAAATCGTTTAATGGGTAAGTTTCGAATATCAGTAGGAAGTTTGTTGTAAAAGCGTATACATTGACCCATGAACAAGTTGCCTACTCTGTGGAGGCGAGTGCGATGTACAGCAAGATTGTGTTTATTCCTGGTATTTAAACAATGAATATCGGACATTATCTTAAAATTTGATATATTTTTGTGAACATACAATAGATTTTCAAATATATATTGAGAGGCTACAGTCAGAATATCTATTTCTTTGAATTTTTCACGAAGTGAATCTCTTGGACCTAGATTGTAAATGGCTCGACAAGCCCTTTTCTGTAAAACAAAGATAGTATTAATGTCCGCACAGGTTCCCCAGAGAAGAATCCCATATGACATAAGACTATGAAAATAACTAAAATAAACAATTCTGGCAGTATCTACGTCAGTTATCTGTCGAATTTTTTTAACAGCATAGGCGGCCGAACTAAGCCTTCCTGACAATTTTTCTACGTGTGGGCCCCATTGTAATTTACCGTCAATAGTTATCCCAAGAAAAACTGTCGACTCAACAGGGTCCAACTCTATTCCATTAAGTTGAACATTGTTAGTTAGCTGCCTGACATTTGGCATTGATAATTTAATGAGCTTAGTCTTTTTTTCGTTCAGGAGAAGATTATTTACATTAAACCAATGGACAACCTTAGAGAGTAAATCGTTAACATGTTCAAAATTGACTAGCTGACGTTTGATTTTAAAAATGACGGAAGTATCATCTGCGAATAATACAATCTTGTGATTATCCCTTATGTGATAAGGTAAGTCATTTATATAAATTAGAAACAAGAAAGGACCTAGAATTGAACCCTGCGGAACTCCCATAGTGACCGCAGATCCTGCAGATCTCTTGCCATTAACATCAACCCTCTGAATTCTGTTGTTCAGATAAGAAGTCAGAAGGTCGAGAGCACTGTCCCTCATACCATAGTGGTGCAGTTTTCGGATGAGTGTATCATGATGAACGCAATCGAATCGCCTTAGACAAGTCGCAGAAAATGCCAAGGGCATACTGCGAGTCCTCCCAGACCTCGAATATGCTCTTCAGTAATTCCACGCCCGCGTCTGTAGTTGAACGACCCTTGGTAAAACCAAACTGTTTCAGATGAAGTAAATTATTTGTATTGAAATGTCCTAACATTTGTTTTAAAATTAATTTTTCAAAGATTTTGCTCAATGTAGGTAATGTCGAAATTGGCCGAAAATTCGTGGGATCAGTTGTGCTGCCAGATTTGAACAGTGGAATCACTTTACTAAGTTTCATCAGATCAGGAAATACACCAGATGCAATACAAGAATTAAAAACAATTGCTAAAAACGGTGAAATAACATCGATTATTGAAGACATGGTATGTACTGATAAGCCCCAAAGGTCAGCATTTTTTTTTACATCAAGATCTTTAAAAGATTCTATAATATCTGTAGCGGTAACAACCGTGAATTTAAAGTGTTTATCACATTCTGGTACGCATTCTTTTAGTATGGAGTAAGCAGAAGTGGAGGACGACAATGACAGAGTTTTGGTTGTTAAAATGGGAATATAAGTAAAGAAATTTTTAAACTCAGTTGCCACCTCCACGTCTGCCTTAATATCTACATCATTGATTTTTAGGTGGAAGTCACGATTACGTACTGTCGTTCTACCCGTTTCTGAATTAATAATATTCCAAGTTGTTTTAATTTTATTACCAGAAGATTTTATTTTATTTTTAATATGTATGGCTTTTGCTGAGGAACAGGTTCGTTTAAAAGTTTTAGAATAATTTTTAACGAATTCTTTAAAAGTTTCATCATGGTTATATGTTTTTTCATGATACAATTAATATAACCTCTGCCTACTTTTGTAAATACCTGGTGTTGCCCAATCACTAAATATAACGTGGTCACAAACAGGCAATGCTTTTGAGGTGAATACCTTCCTAAATTCACTATTAATGAGGTTAAATAGTGAAGTATAAGCTTGATCTGGGTCGGTGTGATAAGGCAAACCCGGTAGTTTTTCCATTCAATTATTTTTAAATTGTTCTAAGCGACTTATGTTTACAGGAATAAAACTCACAAGTTTTCTTTGAGCTCTGACTATTTTCTGAGGGAAAGTGACTAACTGACCACAGTGACCAGAGTCCAATTCATTTAGAATTAAATGGCTAGAAGGTCTTAAGTTCGTAAAAATATTGTCAATACAGGTAGCGCTAGTGGCAGTTATTCTAGTCGGCTCAAAGAATGTATTGTACAAATTATATGACTTTAATAAGGTTATAAACTTATTTACTGTAGAAGATTTTTCCAGTATATTAATGTTGAAATCTCCACAGACAACAACTGTTTTATTACTGTTACAAGTCTTTAATAATATTTCTTCCATATATTTCTCAAAAATATCATATGAAGCACATGGGGGGCTGTATACACTCACTACAATGAACTGCTCAAGCTCAATGCAAGCTATTTCAATAACTCGCTCAACAGAGAGGCTCACAATATCCTTACGTTCTTTAAATTTTATATTATTACGAACAATTATTAAAGAGCCACCACGTATCATATTAACTCTGCTGAATGAGCTGGCAACCTGGTGGTTGTTAAAGCTGAACATGAACTGGTGGACTTTTAATCAATGTTCAGTTACACATAGGCAAATCAATCAATCAATATAACTACAGTTCATGAACAACTCTAATTCTAATTCCTTACCTATCACACCCTGTATATTTTGATGAACTATTTTTAAAGTATTATTATTACATTTATTTTGATTACTACAATTTGATGGGTGTGATATCAAAGAAGTTTGTGTAACATTTATTAAGCAAGAGGTTTCCTCTATTGTCCTAATTTCTAATTTAAATGATAATCAATGTCATTAGTTGTTGCCAAATTATTGGCAGAAATATTTAAAAAGTTATTGCATTGCTCAAAAGAAGCAAGTTGTTTAGCCAAATTTTTGGCTGAAATAGAAAAAAAATATGATAGCGACACAGCTATCTGTCTTTTGTTATAGTTAGAAAGATAGTACATATAAATATTACATCTATCTTTTGTCACATACAAATTATTACTAACATAATTGTTAATATCCACTAGATGGAATAGGTTATTATTAAATGTCAAATTATGCAATGTCAAATTTATTTCAAATCGTATTTTATTTTCTTCCTGTGACTTTTATGTTTATGTGTGGTTTTTATTAATCAAAAACTTGACGTTTGACACATTTTTTTTTTCGAAAACGAAACGTAATAATTTTCCCCCTGTGCTCGGGCAGAAGAGATATCGACTTGGATAGAAAAAATTGAGCCGTCACGGGACGCCTGGCAGATGTGAAACATCGAAATTATTTACACACTTACTACAGATGACTGTATATAGTAGCGACGCGTCGCCACGTGGCATGCGTCGCCCCGCCAGCAATCGGTTTTACGTGCAGCTGTTGAATGTTTCACATCAAAAAACTAACTACAGATGACTGTATATAGTAGCGATGCGTCGCCACGTGGCATGCGTCGCCCCGCCAGCAGTCGGTTTTACGTGCGGCTGTTGAATGTTTCACATCAAAAAACTTATTACAGATGACTGTATAATAGTAGCGATGCGTCGCCACGTAGCATGCGTCGCCCCGCCAGCAGTCGGTTTTACGTGCGGCTGTTGAATGTTTCACATCAAAAACTTTGTCTATTCTTGGTAGAACAGAGATAGAATTGGTCATGCTACGCGTGCTAGGCGGATATCGAAATTACATAATATTATGGTTTTTCATGTCACTGGGTTTCAAGTAGGTATAGAACCCATTGAATGGGTTATCATGTAACCCTTTCACTGGGTTTCAAGTATAAAACCCACTAAATGGGTTATCATTTAACCCTTTCACTGGGTTTCTACTATAAAACCCATTAACCCATTCAATGGGTTATCATGTAACCCTTTCACTGGGTTTTTACTATAAAACCCATTCAATGGGTTACATCATGATAAAGGTAACCCATTGAATGGGTTACCCTTTCGAAAGGCTTAACCCTTAACCGGGGTTGTACGGTCCCTGCAGTTGCGACCACTTAAAGTTAACCGACGAGGCTACCGAATACTGTTCTTGAAGGGTGTTTCACAAAAAACTTTTCAAAGTTGCGTGTTTTATTTATCTAATTGCTATTTACGACTACACTCAACATCAACTCAGCCTATCGCAGTCCACTGCTGGACATAGGCCTCTCCCAGGCTGCGCCACAACACCCTGTCCTCCGCCTTCCGCATCCAGTCTGACCCAGCCACCTTCTTAAGATCGTCGGTCCATCTAGCTGGGGGGCGTCCCACACTACGCTTGCCGAACCGAAAGAACCGGAGTTACCGACATAGCTTGCAGAGTAAGCAAACTGAAGTGGCAGTGGGCTGGCCATGTTTGTCGAAGGACCGATGGCCGATGGAGCAGACGAGTCCTGGAGTGGAGACCGCGTACGACTACACTACCTACACAAAAATCTCATGGCACACATACTGATCCACCATCATCATCATCACCATCATCGTCAACATCATCATCATCGTCATCACCATCACCATCACCTTCATCATCATCATCGCCAACATCATCATCATCGTCCCCATCATCGTCATCATCATCACTAACATAACATCATCGTCGTCGTCATCATCATCTTCTTCCTGCCTTTGTCCCATGTTACTTGGGGTCGACGCAACACGTTTTCTTCTAGGGTACCATTCTTTCCTGTCAGCCGTCACGCTGTCACTCCCTTTCCTTTCATATTATTCCTCACAAAATCGATCCATCTTTTCTTTGGCCTCCCTCTCCTTCTCCATCATGAACATACCGATCCAATCATCTGATTCCACCAAAAGAAAACTTGCATTTCTAAATAAAATTACAACTGAAAAACGATTCATGACGTCATAATACAACACGCCAACACGAAACTTCAATGAAAATCACGAGGTTTTAATTTTATCATTAAAATCCATCGTCGTCGCTCGTCGGTGGTCAGTTCACGGTGATTGGCTCATTTCGACCGTGTCTAATTACTTTATCATTAATGCACATGTAATTGGACATTTCAAGCGAATTTCTCTTTAATATTCATGCGAATTTAACGTCGATGGCCGGGTCTTCTGTAAGGTAATGTTTACTTATAGGTAACTGCCCCGTTGCCGCGTTGGTCTCGTGGTCGTTAGTGCTGAGCGTGGGGTTCTTATAGGTTTGATTAATGTATCAATTTTAGTAAGTAAGTCAATGACATCTATGAATATTTGTACGCCTTCTGGTATAACATAGCGCGCTTGTAATTTTCTACACAACTATTTTACACAACAACTATTTTATTGTACCTATGTTAACAAATGAATAAATGATTATGATTATGATTTGATTCCCGGGTCGGGCTTAATATTATTGGGTTTTTTCCATTAGGAATTTCAATTTCAAAGTAGCAGCCCGGAGTTTGGAGGTTGATGGCGTGACAACCCCGTGCCTTGGAAGGTACGTAAAGCCTGTCTCCGGGAGCCTTATATGAACAGAGAGTGCACCTATTTTTTTTATTATATTATATTTCCTGCGTACTTGGTTATTATCTAAAGATCGCTTTTAACGATAAGACCGCTCATTGTGTCACCCTATGTAAAAATTTTATATTTATATCTGTAATTTTTATGGTGGAGTACCTATTCTATTCTATTCTTAACTCCGTTGAGATTGGACGCCGTGGGCGAAATTAGCTCGGGAGAACAATTATTATTATTACTTTTAGGTATTTTAAGTTCAGCAGTTAGTTATACCCGGTTACAGTATAACCGGGTTTTAGACCGTCGTCTCTGTCACTAATATCTGTATAATAGTCATACAAAGGAGCACAATTTCGAATTAGGCTATATCTACGTTAGCATGAATTGCTACTGGTATCTAACGGCCGAACCCAATAACCTATCTATCACCAGTTTTGGCATACTGGAGATAGAAAAATCTATCTATCGATGGTTTTAACGTCCCAATAATCTATGAGACATTATGGAATCTTACCGGCCCATGCTATCTACTGATGGGAGGGTGTATCGCCTACAACGGATAGCTATTTGTATGAAAATGCCAAATTATGCGTCCCAATATACGATTTCTTTGACAGGACAGTACTAAAGATGACAGATTGGTCTATTCCCCGAATTGCAGGGATAAACGTAAAGTAGCCAAGCTAAAATGAACTCTTTAGTACATGCAGTAATGATCATAGATGTGATAAATGATGTTTTTTTTTTAAAAGTAAAAAAAAAAATAGAAATTCAGATATCTCGAAACCGGTGCGTCCTAGGCAAAAAATAACAGAAATGTAACCCCCCCTTTGTACCACCCCCCGTGCACGCACCATGCGAACTTGAATTTTAAGTAAAAACAAAAACCATCATTAGCCCGCGAAATTCAAATTTTATTACGTTTTTTGCAATTTGCAGGTCAGTAACAGGTTGTAATACGGCTCTACAGAATTATATCTTAATCCAGTAACTTATTTAGAAGTAAGAAACAAAGAAGTTTTTTATTTAGACTAATTACACATGTTGTTTTTTAAAGTGATGTTGGTTGTAACGGAACGCACGGGAGGGCGAAGTAGAGAAACCTACGTAGTATTTTCGTTAGATAGATAGCCTTTATCAATGATTGTGAGACGCCATCCAAGGATATATAGAATTATACTGTATATCATCAATAGCGATCTGTCTTTCACTGAAAATAGGCTATTGGGTTCTGCCGCAAGTGAGTCCGCGTATCACTGGTCAGTTTCCATCACTCGTCAGTTTAGTTATTCTCAGAATATAACGCAAAATGAAAATCTACATCATATCCATTTAAGCTTCAATATAATAACTGTTTACCAGATAACCACCATGATTTCTCTCGAACGACGCCCAGAGATTGTCAACTAAACGTTACAGTAGCTTGTTACGTACCGTGTTTCGTAACATGTGCGAACTGGGCCACGTTAATTGCCTCCACTGAGATACCAAATAGATAAGTACAGAAAGTCGGCTCGACACAACGAGCGACAATACATGCACACAACCCAACCCCCAACCCCCAACCTGAGCCTTCAACTACAGGCATTTTCTATGCTTAAATGGAGACTCCTCGACATGCAATGTAAGCCAAATATGATATATGAAATAAACTTATTTTATTTTTATTTTTTATTTACACTTTGCCACGCTTCACGTACAGCAAGTGCAAGCGCACTCGCGACTGGCATTTTTGACTAAGGCCGGCTCCACATGATGGCCCCAATGTTGAATCCAATGCCGCTCGTCCAACGTATGGATCTAGAAAATTGCATTGGCCCCAACGTTTTGGTGCGAGCGAACGATGACAGTTAACAGTTAGAATCTACGCCAACGCTCGCGATTCATCCATACGTTGGCTGCTTGTTCAACCAACGTTGAGACCTTGGGACTAACGTGTGGAGCCGGGGTTAAGTTGGAAATTCTTGTAGGTACGCATCTATAGTCTGTTCCAAAAGTGCCTTCTGAAAATGAACAAATGGATTAGAAAAAGTACCTGCCAATTTGTAGTGCCACTGACAAATTTAGTACTTTGATTTGATTATTTGAATACTAAGCCCCGAAATTCTAATTTAAAATCACCTTAAAGATGTTTTGATTTGACAAATGAGGTTTATTGTATAACCTCAATTTTGTCAATTATTTTTCAAATACAATGTTTAATAATGTTATTCAAATAATAGTTGTCCAACAATTATAACGTGGTGAGATATGAAGTTGAAACCTTCTAAATACAGATGAAAGTGTTACTAGTTCCCTTTAGTGAGTGATTGCGTAAGAATTTAACCTGAACAGGGTTTGTTTACAGTTTCACCAGATACTATTGGAACAGGCTTGCTGCACTTACAGTAAACATCAAAGCGTGCAGCAAGGCAACAACATAACATTAAACATATTTACTACTACACATAAATACGTCAACATCCGGCTTCTGAGCAATCAGGGCGTTCAGCTGATTGATCGCCTGGGTTGTGAAAGCATATCGAGCAGTATGGGTACGCACTGGCAGAGCCGCGAACAGGCAACGCGGGGCACAGGCGCGCACCCTCCGCAGCCGGTCTGGGGTAAACAATGAACAGCGAGTAGTCACGTCATCGATCTTATTTTTGAGTATTATGTAGTAGTGCATCAACAGCGCACACTTAGGACTCAGTTCCAACGTGCTGTTGCCCACCATTCCCGCACCAAACAGAGACGGATACAATACAAATAGGGATAATACCCGTATATATTACCGTTTCCCCGTTTTTTTTTTATATGTGCGTGAGTCTGCACTTTCTCGTTATATCGAGCCGGCCTTCTGTAACTATCTATTTAGTGACTGGGAAGTGCAACGCACGCCCAATTTGAGCTCGTGATCCCGTGTCGTCCGTGATGCAACTTGAGTTAAGTGCTTCGGGTAATACCTCTTCAGCCCAGGGGTATATTTAGCAACTCAATCTTATTTCATGTATATGAAAATACTATAACAAGTATTATACCTTTGATTCACAAATACTGAGAAGTTTTATACATTATTTAATTTAATTTTAATTTATATATTTGTAATATTATTGTGTATATGCTCATTTCGGGCTCCTTAGGAGCTTTGCCGCAGCGGTTCTTGTTTGTCCGCGAACGGCACTTCCTCCTTTGCACTGTCACGAAACCCTCATCATCAGCCCTATTCGGTGCCTTATAATGATCATTATGTTACAGTGTGGATTGGTGATCGCAGTACTTATGTTGTTAGTCAAATGATAAGTCTGCTATCTACTCTCCTGAAATTCTGAATAGCTTAGCCCCAGCAAAAAGAGCATTACTCGTATTACATACTAGCACTTCGCCCAAGACTTCGTCCGTGTATATTTCATGCTTTCCTCCAAATATTCCACCCCCTTTTAAAGGTAGTTTAAAATAATGATTACGATCTTTATCACTTACTTAGATAAATAAGTATTCAGGTCAATTTTCAAGTTTATAGATCACAGGAATAAGTATTTTTCTGGTAAACTGACTTCATTATTTACTTAGATAAGTTTTTGTGGCAAGTTTCAAGTTTAATAACTCTTGGAATAAGATTTTTCATACAAACTAAATCCCCTTTTCACCCCCTTAAAGGTCGAATTTCCAGAAACACCTTAGTGCTCCCCTACATTATAAAAGGATCCCATGTGCAAAATTTCACGTTCCTAATATATAATAGCATATAATATGTATAGAGTTTAGAATAGATAAATAGATATAGAACCTAACCTAACCTATAATCAGTAAAAGTTCCCACTGCTGGGACATAGGTCACCTCTCTGGTTAGAGGGACCATAATCAATCAATCTGCCCAGCCTTTTCCCAACTAAGTTGGGGTCGGCATCCAGTCTAACCGGATGCAGCTGAATACCAGTATTTTACATGGAGCGACTGCCTATCTGACCTCCACAACCCAGTAACTGGGTAATACGATACCACTTGGTAACACTGGTGGTCAGACTTTTGGGCTTCTGACGACCCGTAACGACTGTCAAAGATCCACGAATGGCAGCCGGGATCAACGGCTTAACGTGCTTTCCGAGGCACGGAGGAGTCTCGGTCTGTAAAGATAGTCACTCATCCACGAACCAACCCTGGCAAGCGTAGCTTAAACTGATGGATTGACCCGTGCGGCTGTTATTACTTAGCCACGAGCTCTTCTTTCGAGAGGGACCATAATCATAGGGCCATAATCCACCACGCCTCGGCCTCTGCGGTGGATGTCACATGTCTTTGATTTTTGGACATTAATTCAGTAGGTTCGAATCTACGACACGTAACTTGGAGCCGTTACCACTGGGCTCCACTGCTCTCAAGTAACATGAACAAACTTATCTGTTCAGACAACAAAGTCAAAGATAATAGGAGGCTTCCTATTTTTATGTTAATTTGCAACAGTATTCTGAAATAGTCACACATACAAGCAAAATGAAACTTTAGTATATGATTTATTGGATCTTATACTTACCATGTTGAAGACAGTTACGTAATTGTAACATTTTCTCTCAATAAAGTTTATTCTTAAATCATGTAAATTTTAAGGATAATTATAAAAAAACAAACAAGGTTGTTCAGCTTTTATGTCTAAAATAAATTTTATATTCACATCAAGAAAATATAGTTTATTATCCCGACACAAGATATTTTTTCTTTAGATCAATTATTCATCATCATCATCATTCCAGCCGAAAGACGTCCACTGCTGGACATAGGCCTCCCCCAAAGGGGGGGTTTGCCATAATCACCACGCTTGGTAGGCGGGTTGGCGATCGCAGTATGGTGTTTAAATGCATACAAAACGCTGCTGCCCATTCTGTAGTAAGTCCCTTAGTCGCCTTTTACAACACCCACGGGAAGAAATAGGGTGGTGCTATTCTTTACATCCGGCACCACATGGACAACTATGAACTAAATATAGGATTATCATAATAGGGTTTTTATACATAATATATAGTCTATTGTACTAATACAATATTAGATATGCTATCACTTATAATTTCTAGTTTAAAGCATCGCAGACAAAATTAATATATTGATGAAAAAACAAAAATAATATAATAAGTAATTATTATACACTTTTTGTTTTTTTATCAATATAATAATTTTGTCTTCTTTTTCTATTAATAGGAACAGGTTACATTAATAGGGGCTTTTAGAAATAAAAATTAGCGTAGAAGTTGTAATGTTTATCATGATTTATGTCGAAGTGTGTCAACTTGACTGTATGTCTTCGCGTTTTCTATAAAATTCTTGATGTTTACGAAACTACTAACTAGAACTTAACTGCAAAATGGATATGAATGAAACATGATAATTGATTTTCTCAGTATGTTTTACTATACTAGGAATTCCTGTTAGATCTGATTGCATTTCCAGTGACAAATCTTATAAACGCCAAACCAATACTTGAATCGTGCGTCCAAAATTATCAGCTGTAACCTGTTAAATTCCTCTATCACTTTACCCGTAAAACCATCAACATATACACTGCAGTTCACGTAAAATGACAAGCTTAGTTGTTACTGACACATCGGAGGCTGTCGCAACGTAGTTAAGCGGTAAACTGGTTAGTGCAAGGAATTGCACGCCAGTGTAATGTTAATTTTGTCTCTAGTGTATCGGGAGATTGTCTTCGCTAATAGTTTTAGTTCAGAAATTTAGCCTGTGTTGGATTATACGTTATTATTAGGCCTGAACTTAATTCAATTCTGAAAATAGAAGACATCTTGAATGAATTTACTATATTTTTATTTCTAAACTAAATACGCAAATTTTACTTCTAAAATTGAATACATAACTTGTTCTTTTTAACCGACTTCCAAAAAGGAGGAGGTTATAATTATATTCGTTACTATGTTTGTCTTTCTTTTTTTTTTTCTTAATGTACACCGCAAATAAACGTATTTTATTTATTCGTTTCTTTTTCTTTCACATTCATTGTTACTGGACAGAATTTGTCACGGGTGCCTTTGACACTATCCGGCTCGAAGGACCAAAATGTTTGGGACCTATCGAAAGAACTAAAATAAATTCAGTGAACTGTATTAACTTAACATACAAAAAAAAATGGTATAACATTCATAAATAAACCCTCAAAGTCGGTACTAG
This sequence comes from Tiliacea citrago, assembly GCA_963921375.1. Lineage (NCBI taxonomy): Eukaryota > Metazoa > Arthropoda > Insecta > Lepidoptera > Noctuidae > Tiliacea > Tiliacea citrago. The sequence continues at coordinate 18,631,575 of OY992797.1, read as the reverse complement.
TGTCGTGCTGTTCCTTAATCTTCCTTGGTTATCACCCTATATGGTTATGTTACAGGTGCAATTCCTTCTAGCTTCTTGTTAATTAACTAGTGCTTATAAGCTACATGACCTACAACTGCGTCAGTAAAGTCGGTGATTATAACACAATGTCTCACTAAGACCAAGAGATTGTTGTGAGGGAGTAGAAATGCGGTCAAGAGGAAGGGCGGTCTGAAAACTGAACATTTTTACTTTAGATTTAAAGTAATAGAAATACAGCAGTTGTCTAAAGTTTTATACAAGCTCTTTGTAAAAGGGCTTGTCCAGGAAAGTATCATTACCTAAGTATATGTTTATACTGTCAAGAAGGATTGTTGTGATCTGGTTTAAAAATAAATGGGTAGTGGTAATTTTTTTTTTCAACGTTGCCCCACACTAGGAATTTCTCCTGTATCGTGGGTGCGTTTATAAACGTTTAAACTCACATGCACAAACAGCCAGACCCGGAACAACTACTTGTAGGTCATACAAATATTTGTTCCGTGCGGGAATCGAACCCGCGACAAACAGCGCAGCAGTCAATCGCTTAACCACTACGCCAACCGTGCCGTCCGATTATAAGCACACCTTCCGTTTACCATTTGTTACGGATAGTCAGAAGCCCTGATAATCTGTCTTACTAAGGGATATCGTGTTACTCAATAACTAGGTTGTGGAGGTCAGGTAGGCAGACGTTTCATGTAAAATACTGATATTCAGCTGCATCCGGTTAGACTGGAAGCCGACCCCAACATAGTTGAGAAAAGCAGATTGATTACAGCTAGGCAGATTGGTTGCCAATCCATTTTAAGGTCAACTATTAGCCTGTTTATCAGCCAGACCATTTCATTATTAAAACGTGATTATAAAACATTGCTTCATAAGGCACAAGAAACCACAGAACGAAAAAAAATTTGCGCCCAGGGATCAACTGCGGTCTCAAAATGGAACGTTTTAACTGCCTCTTTGGTCTAGTGGTAAGTGTCTCAGACCCATAGGTCCCGGGTTCGATTCCCAGTGGGGCAGAATTTTCTGCTCGGTTTGGTTGGTAGTAGGGCTTGTTCTAAGTCCGCCTCGCTAGCTACCACTATCTTATCTAATTCTGTCACCCTAACAACAATGTTAACAGCATTTGTTGTGTTTCGGCAGTTAGATGTAAGAGAGCCAGTTCCTCTGTGGTTGAGGTTTCCGGGTGACTTGACCAGGGTCCAGTTTTCATCACTTACCATGTGAGATGAAGGCCACGAAATTCCCCGTAGTGGATAAAATATATGTACATATATAATTATATATAATCCTTTAGATTTAATTTAAAGTTATGGTAGCTAAAAAAAAAACAAAAAAAAAAACTATAGCTTTAAAATAATACCTATATAGATAGGTATTATTTTAAAGCTATAGTTTTATGACTGGATCATAAAAGTAATCGTCACAATGAAATACAAAACGTTTTTTTTTTCATTTACATAGATATTTTACATTCTTAATTAAACAATCTGCCTGCCTGTTTTATAATCGCGCTTTCAAAAAAAAGTTATATACATACATGTGAAAGTTCTCACGCTCGGTAAAAAGTAACTTCCATACTAACCACAGCTGTTACCTTATTAAGGAAAACACTAATTACCTTAGGCACGAACACTTACATTAATTGGTTACCCCCTTTTGAGGATCGGAACTACTATGGGACAACCGGGGCTAGGCCCCGGCGCTCCTCGCTAGAAAGGGCCCCGAGCAGGGAGAAAAAAATGACACCCATTCTACGAGAAAGCACCGCAAATAATTTTCAAGACCATTTTACAATAATTTGAATTTTCTTTTTGAATTTCGCGTCTCATTTATTTGAATTTCGCACATATTAGCTGTGCAGATCTGCAACTGAGAACCTGCCTTTATGCCATCAATTTCAATTCAATTCAATTTTCCATTTATTTAGTCTCCGTCGAGATAGACGACCTGTCACTGTCAGTATACACTGTACAGTGTCACTATGACAGTGTCACAGTTTTGTGCTTTGTCTCAATTCGCAGATTTGATCCGCTTTTTTGCGTTGCGAAATTAAGTATCATTATAATAAATATTTTAAATAATACATATTAAATGTATTTTCCCTCCCATGTATTGAAAAATATTGCTGAAGAAGGCCCCATTTTTTTTTTGAAGAAAGTCACAAAAAAAAATAGTATAATAATATTTCAAAGTGTTTTAATAATAATAATTCCATTTATTTTCAGGCAATACAGGCCCATAGATAAATACCTTAACCTAAACGTACATATTACCCCCCCCCCCCCCCATAATACCCTTTATTATGCAACAGTTTCATAAACTACTTTTATAGCAATAAGAATCATCACAAGATCAATCTAGATAAGTCAGAGATCTTGCTAGACTATATGTAATCTAACCTAGATCTAAGTAATCTCTTTCGAGTAGTTAGCGTAAAGTCTTCTTCTAGTACATTTTAAACGACATTAAAATAAAAACTGGCATTACTTCAATACTTCGTCCTTTCACAGATCCCTAAATCCTTGTAGAAGACATTATTTAAAAACCACGATCTAGAAACTTACTAACGAAAGCCACTTAAACTCCTTCACTACAGCACTAAAATAAAATATGACTCGATATTTCTCAGAGTAAGCTGAAAATCTTTCAGAATATAGCCGTGCATCTATTTAAGATAAATCCCTTACGACTTGAGAATATTAATCGTTTTATTCAGTTCTTAATGGCTTTAAATGGTGCTTCCCAGTTGTAACTGGATAAAGTTGGAAAAATGTCTGGAATATTAAGTGTCTAGGCGATAAGGCTTTAGGAAACTTAATTAGAATTGTTTCCTGAAATGTCTACTATTCTTGGTTTTTTTTTTGATGTTTTATTTAGTCTCTCCTCTCGCTTTCTGTGGGAGTGATTTCGTGAAAAGGGACGGAAGTGTGTAACAGGAAGTGACAGCTTGTGCATGGAATAAGTAAAAAATTTCAAATTTCAATTTCATTTTAATAAATAAAAAAACGTTTATGTCGACCTACACAAGGATACATAATTATGCACAAAAAGTTACAAAATAAAAAAACAAATAATATCATGAAATTAGTGTACTCATGGAATTAGTGTACTCATAGAATTAGTGTACTCATGGAATTAGTGTACTCATAGAATTAGTGTACTCATGGAATTAGTAAGTACTATATAAATTGTAGGTAGAGGGGGTTGAACTTCGACCAGTGGGCGAGCATTAGTAATAATAAATTATTCATAATTATTATATAAGTATTTCAGTATTTAGGTTTTTTTTTTAATTTTGAGGTTAATTTCTATCGATTATCAGTTTCTTATTACCAAGGTGAGATTTCAGAAGATACACATCATATGCGACTACACTGTAAGGCTCGCTCAGTTTATCAGTTTAATCAAAAGTTCTTGTGCCTATGGTCACATTATCATTTTAAGTGTTAGGAGTACGTCTTTGTGTTATTATTGATTTAAATATTATTTAAATAACAAAAAGACTGTCCATTGTTTATCTTTATATTCTCTTTCTCTTTGTGACTTCGTGTACTAAAAAGTTTATTAAATCATTCCTGATCTTATCCTTCAAAGAGACTCCAAGCATAGCCCGCTCCATAGCACGCTGCGCAACCTTGAATTTGTGGACTAGCCCGACTGTCAGTGTCCACGTTTCGGCACCGTATGTCATGACGGGCAGGACGCACTGGTTAAAGACTTTAGTCTTCAAACATTGCGGGATAGGCGACGAGAAGACTTGACGCAGTTTTCCAAATGCCGCCCAACCCAACTGGATCCTTCTGTTGGCTTCTTTGTCAAAGTTGTGTCTACCGACCTTGATGACTTGTCCTAGGTAGACATACTCCTTCACAACTTCGAGAAGCGACCCTTCGATGTGGATAGGACTCGGCAAGACGTCCGAATTGTACATGACTTTTGTCTTGTCCAAATTCATGCCGAGGCCAACCCACCGAGAGGCTCCGTTTAGGCTGTGCAGCATCTGGTCTAACTGTTCCAGCGTCTCTGCCATTATGACGATGTCATCAGCAAAGCGAAGGTGTGAGATGTACTCGCCGTTCACGTTGATACCCTGTCCAGTCCAGTCCAGCGTCTTGAAGACGTCCTCCAACGCATTGGTGAACAGTTTTGGGGATATCACATCCCCCTGTCTCACCCCTCTGAGCAGTTGGATGGGACTGGTTTTCTGATCTTAGATCTGGACAGTCATCGTGGCAGCGTCATACAAACATCTCAACACTTGTATGTAGCGCCAGTCAATTCGACATCGTTCTAGAGAGGCCAGAACTGCCCATATTTCGATGGAGTCGAAGGCTAGTAGGCGTAGTCCACAAATGCCATACACAGCGGCTGGTTGTACTCCTCGGTCTTCTGTACAATTTGCCGAACAGTATGGATGTGGTCTACGGTACTGAAGCCTTTTCGAAAACCGGCTTGTTCTAGCGGCTGGAACTCGTCAAATCTCCTGGCGAGACGGTTTGTGACGACCCTCGAGAACACCTTGTATACGTGGCTCAGATGTGAGATGGGTCTATAGTCCTTCAGCAAGGTTTTGTCGCCTTTTTTGAAGAACAGAACCACCGCACCTCTGCCCCACGCTTCGGGCGTTGTACCCTCTTGGATGACGGAGTTAAAGAGACTCGCTAGCTCCTTCAGGACTGGAACCCCGCCCGCTTTAAGGAGCTCTGTCGTTATTCCGTCATCACCAGGTGCCTTGTTGTTCTTAAGCTGCTCGAGAGCCGCCCTAATCTCACTCTGGTCGACATCCGGGATGTCCTCCGTGTAGTGGCGCGTTAATTCGGCTCGATGGTCATCCGCACTATGCCCCGCTGGTTTTGGCGTTCGCGTTGAGTATAGGTGCCCGTAAAAATCCTCGACTTCCCCGAATATCTCGGGCTTCGATGTCACGATTCTGCCATCCGCAGTTCTTAGTTTCGTCAGATGAGACCTCCCTAGTTGCTGAGCGAACACTTTCAACCCTCGGTTCTGCTCAATCGCGACCATGATGTCGCGCGTGTTGGAGCACCGAAGGTCGCGTCGCGTCAGTTTCCTAATTTTTAGGTTTAGGGTTCTCCTAACTGATGAAGACGGCTGCGTGGATGGCAGCTCTCGTCTTTCCCTCATAAGCCCAAAAGTAGATACAACCTCCTAATTCAATTTTTTTTTTTTTTGATATTGTGGAATGTTCTGCTAGAGGGTGGAAAACTGGTGACCTGAAACACAGGCCCTTAAAACCTAGCTTAGGCACCAATCTCCCACAGTAAACTAAACCATCTCATGTACCTTGAGTGTAATAATGTCTGTAATGTTTATTGTGGTGAGAAAATAAATACTAAAGGCTCGTACAGACTAGTGCGATATCGCAGGCGCGATGCAACACTAGTAGCACATTTTATTTGTCGGTGTCTGTCGCGCCCGCGATATCGCGCGAGTCTGTACGAGCCTTTATACTTAAATACTACTACTACGTGGTTAATTTAAAATCCTGCTACTACAGCATGTCAGCGTGTCTGTAGCGCATCAACGTTTTCAACTTCAAAAATGCAAATCTCGCAACGCAGTTAGTTCTTCTAACGCAAAAAGTTTTGAGTAACCTACCTATGGGAGCCTCTATCCAAGAACTTTGTCATAAATTGTTACCTAATTAAGTAGTTATTAACTAACAACATTTTATAGTGACCGTAATCAATATTAAATATCTTTATTTCTTTATTATACGGTGAGTCTTGATAATGTGCAAATATCTAAATTAAGGAAACTTAGCTTAATTTAATCGACGGAAATAATATTTAAAGAAATGTAAAAATAAAAATTACAAATAAAGGGTTTTTCATTTTGATACCCCACTTAGGAGTTTTTTTTGTAAATTAATATACTCACTGACACTCGCGCAATAAAGACGAAGCTAACGACATATCATTCATCAAAACTGTAGTTGAGAGGGAACATAGGGACGGACATACATACATAAAGGTCAAACACATAACCCTTCTTTTTTGGCTTCGCCGCAGTCGGGTAAAAATAACAGATTTTAACTAACCGACACTAACCCAAAAAACCTACACTTACACTTCACCCATTCTAAGACACATGCTCCAAGTACGTTACGTCTACTACCTACGTACGTAAGCTGAGACTAGGGTATCAAACAATTTAGTGGCGAACATTCCGTGCCCACTTAGTGGAAGTGTCCTTCAATATTTCATGTAATGACACCCAGAATAAGGGCATTCCGCTGTTTCGGTAAAATCTTAATCACATCATAACGTTCTAAGTTTGGAACTTAAGTTATCATCTGCCTAGGCTTTTCCCAACTATGTTTGGGTCGGCTTACAGTCTAACCGCATGCAGCTGAATAGCAGTATTTTACATGAAGCGACTGCCTATTTGACCTCTACAACCCAGTTACTGGGTAATAAGACACCCCTTTGTAAGACTGGTTGTCAGACTTTTGGGCTTTTGAAAACCTTAAGTTCTATTGTCATAATAGATGGTTTTTTTTTTAAATGATTATTCCATCAACTTAAGTAAATGACATTGTTATGTTTGGAGTCACCTTTTAAGCAAAGATTTGCTTGTATTAGGTGTCCAGTTTACATTGAATATACATGAGTGAGAGAATAAACAAAAGATAATTTTGAAAGCATGCCAAAGGTTTTTAAATATACAAAATAAAATAAAAACCAAAAAAATTATTAAATAAGAAATGCGCACAGTGTTATGTGTGTGTGTGTGTGGGGGTGAGTATTTGTGAGGTGGTGGTGTGTGTGGTGTAGGGGTGTGAATGTTGGTGCGGAAGGTGTGATTTCTGTACTTTTTGTTTTAGTCAGTGACAAATTGTGTCTATAGATTATAATGATGTATTTTGGGAATTATGTGACTGTATGGAGCATAGCCTCGATTTCTTGGTAACTTTTGCTCTTCAAGCATTCAGTGAGTGTCTTTTTGCAATCGCGGTATCTCATAGGGTATGGTGAGAATTTTGTTGAGAGAATTGTATAAGTGAGAAGATTGCTTTGTGTATTGTCTTGTAGAAAATGAAGTTTTGACTGGGGTTTCTGGAGCTACTTTATTCTTCCTCCTAGTTTGCGTCCTGAGAGTGACGAAGGAAAGGGTATGCATCTTTAGATTTATCAGCAGGACATAGAGCTTTCTAACTGTCAAGAGGTTCGAAGTTAAGTATAAGGCTTCGGTGGGGAATATTCGTGGTTTAAAGTACATGACTTTTAGTAAAGCTCTTACTTATTGTGTTCAGATACTTTGAAAATGGCGGAAAGCACCTACTTTTAAAACGGCGTAGTAGGCTGACCAGTTGTTTGCTACGAAGCGTAGCAGGCGTAGACGTGAAGTCACCGCTCGTCGCTGCGTAGCAACAGCAGTGAAAGGCTATTTCTTTTCACAGTTTGCTACCCCTAAATCTTCTATACTAATCTAAAAAACCGGCCAAGTGTTAGTCGGACTCGCGCACGAAGGGTTCCGTACCATTATCTATAAAAATGGCAAAAAAAGAACACGTTTGTTGTATGGGAGCCCCCTTAAATATTTGTTTTATTTTAATTTAAATATTTATTTTTAAGTGAATATATAACTAAATATTCTGTAAATATTTCAAGCGTCTACCTGTTGCCGTTATCATTATTTAGCAAAAAAGAGCAAAAAAATCTCGTTTGTTGTATGGGAGCCCCCTTAAATATTTATTTTATTCTAGTTTTTAGTATTTGTTGCTATAGCGGCAACAGAAATACATCATCTGTGAAAATTTCAACTGTCTAACTATCACGGTTCATGAGATACAGCCTGGTGACAGACGGACAGACAGACAGACAGACAGACGTACGGAACCCAAAAGAGGGCTTCACTTAGAGTTTACTCATTCTAAGACAGATGTTAAGTACTATCTTCGTACGTAACCTGAGACTTGGGCTATCAAACAGTTTAGTGGCGAACATTCCGCGACCACTTAGTGGAAGTGTCCTCAATATTTCATGTAATGACACCCCGGTTATAAGGCTGCGGTCAGACTGGTCAGGCGATTGAGACGCGACGGCTGCGTTCCCATTTAAACAAAATCCTTTAAACGTAATGAGGTTTATTTAGAGACGTTTAAACTTCTAAAATGTATTATTAAGACCAGGCAGTCTAAATCAAATTTCCACGCAAGCTCCGCCCCTTGCTCGGCCACTCCGTTATGTGCTAAACGCTAACACACCACACTAATATTATAAAGGCAAAAGTTTGGGAGTGTGTGTGTATGTTTGTTACTTCTTCACGCTCAAACGGCTGGATCAATTTTGATAAAATTTTGTATGGAAGTAGCTGATACCCTGGATTAAGACATAGGCTACTTTTTACCCCGATACTTTTTATCCCACGGGATCGAGACTTACGCGGGTGAAACCGCGGGGCGCAGCTAGTCAGTAATAAAGTTGAATATCGCGTGCGCTCTTTGATCGTGTTCGAGCACGAAACTAAATAGCGTAAGTCTCAATTCTTAGACCTACATTTACTAACAATTTTCATTTCAATAACGGAAATAATGCCCGCTAATATAGCCCTTGAATCGACATAATACAGGGTGGCATGGATATCGACGCACAACCTGTTACCATGGATTCAGTACTTGATTCTGGACCCCCATTTTTTGTCGGTTATTTAAAAACTCTTTTACAAAAAAAACCGACTTCCAAAATAAAAAAACACAAAAAAGTAACTTTAATTTCGGAAGTCGGTGGCAATAAACGAAAATACAGAACCACACCAGATCCAATTTCGAAATTAAAGTAATTTTTCACTTTTTAGAGCTTTTTTTGGAAGTCAGTTGTTTTTTTTTTTTGTAAAAAAGTTTTTTTATTTTTCCCTTATTAGTTGTGGTACCTACCCAATTAGTATTCCACTAAGAGCTATGTAATCAACAGTGACAGAAAGTTTTATAACATCATCAACATACCTACACCGAATGGATTAAAGGATAATAATTTTCCAGGCGACTAATAACTTAAAGGGCGACTAACTATTTGCTACTAAAATAATAACTTGGCGACTAATAACTTAAAGGGCGACTAACTATTTGCTACTAAAATAATAACTTGGCAGCGATTATTAGTCATCTACTGTTATTGAATCATTTGGGTTAGGTTAGGTTAGAACAGTAACCATTAACAAGCGAAGGCGAGCGAGCGAAGCGAGCGTGCCGCGGCAGCGGCCGCCGAGCGCCAGATCCCCTCTATTGTTGGTAAATTCAGTTACCAAAACAAAAATTCGATGCCAGTTTAAATTAAAATAAAGCTAAAAACTGATTATTGAGCTGCTACTTTCTACTTAAAATAATACTTCGCTGTAGCTGCCAACCTATTATTTTTGCTGCCGGCTTTAATTATTTTTTAATCCCAAATTCAGATTAATTTGTCGCCGTGTTAAATAGATGCCTGGATTAAATACGTATTATTGAACCTAACTCAAAACTACCCAAGGAAAGTTAATAAAATTTATAATATGCTCCTCCTTTTTGTGAAGTCGGTTAAAAACAGCTGTTTCTTACAAAAGTGCATTACCTACGCGGTCAAAATGTATGGAATAGCATTTTTTTTTTAATAACCCACGAATAATTTCAATGCAGGGGCCTGGAATCATGGTACTGATTCATCCTTGGTAACTAGGTCACAAGTGTAACGTTCCTCATTTTTACTAATAACCAACGAGTGTCCGTATGTATTGACACCCATTTTTAGGGTTCCGTACCCAAAGGGTAAAACGGGAACCCTAATACTAAGGCTCCGCCGTCCGTCTGTCTGTCCGTCTGTCACCAGGCTATATCTCTTGAACCGTGATAGTTAGATAGTTAATACTTTCATAGATGATGTATTTCTGTTCCCGCTATAACAACAAATACTTAAAAACAAACTCCTGTACGAAGCCAAAAGGCTACTATCTCAGCATGAAAGGGAGACTTTTTCTTTGCTGAGATCACGACAAATATTTGGAGTTAAGCTTAAAGCTGATTTGCAAAAATATTATATATTTGATTTGTATAAATATTGCTACGCTAGCCCTAAAAAAACTCAAACTGAAAAATAAAACAACCTGAACATTTTACAGCAGTTTCAACAAAATGCGATACTTTAACGAGCTCCACACGTAGGCACACGACTTTTTTATTTTTTGGAAGCAGTTATAGAAAATTTTGTTCAGTTAAGAGTTGGGTTAACTATACGTTTTGCAGGATAAATTGCTTAGCTTTTAATAAATTGTGTTTTTGGTTGAGAAATCTGTTGTCTTTTTCTGAATGTTTAATAGTGCACATTTTTTATAGCTATAATAATAAAATTATTAATTGATTCCAGTTAGAAAGTCTCGGCCACTTTTTGTGCATGAGATATTAGATGACCTTTGTTTTTAAGGAAGAGGACGCATCTGTAAAACTCTGCGAATGCTGCAAGTGCCTTCAGACGGCGATAACCACTTTGTTGGGTAACACAATTTAAATCACAATCCGAATGATTTTGAAGGACATTCCTAATCCATTGTCTCATAAGTAGTACAGTATTTAATTTAATTTAATTGTGAGTTTGGATATATATAATTCTAATGTGTATGTGTAATTTTATTTATTGTTGATTATTTTAAAGTTATGTGTTTTATTGAATTTTAAACTTTTATATAATGCATGGACTATGTCTGAAATAAATGAATTAATAATAATAATAAGTATGTTAAATTTGGTGGACAACGTAAATAATACAATGAATGTAGTTGAATTTTCAAAATAGACATTTATTCAAATTCTTTAAATATACAATAGATCGCACAACTAACTATTTACTCTAGGTATCTACTAACGAGATAAACAAAAAAATAGAAGAAAAAAAATTCGGACATTAAAGCGTCGAAGTACCCGTCCGCATCGCTGTCATGCGGAAACGTGCCCAAAAGACTGGCAGCATTGCCACGTTGAATGGCAATGCGAATTCTTTAGCCAAAGAAAAAAAAAAAGAATTGTTTTTAAATTAAAATTTTCAAAATTAATAGTATTGCCAGTGTAAATGTGTTACACAATTAGCTGTTAGACAAATTAAATTATTTCATGAAAATATGGATAATATTTATAAAGAAGTACTTATGGATATTTCCCGAGGGTAAGAGGGCAATGAACCCGGTATCCCTATACCAATATTAAGAAGTACCTACATATAGGTAGTGCTAAAATGCCTCTTGGTTCAACATTTTGAGATGGACGTTGATAAATGACTCGTTCATCGTGGACTCCTTAGTTTTTATCCCACGAAATACATTTATAAATATTTTGGTAAACATTAGACTTTGATTGAATTAATCGAATGGTGGTTTAATATAGTTTCCCTCCTGTTTTATTACTTTACTGAGTAAATAATCATTAACAAAATAATTAATAATGAAAATAAATAATACTTAGAAGTCGGTTTTACAGTCTCCGAATAGGTCCTGTTAGTTTGTTCCGAGAGATAAACACTATCCGCCAAATAATTTACGTTCAGATTCAGATTCATTTATTAACAAAACACAAAACATAGGTCCATTATAAGTTCTTAGTTGGTAATACAACGTTAACTAACATAATCTATTATCTTCCCATAATTTTTACACTGCTGGGACACAGGTCTCCTCTCTGAGAGAAGAAATGAGCCGTAATCCACCACGCGGGCCCATTGCGGGTTGGGACATTTCACATTAATTATCTGCCAGATAAATTATCCTGATCTTATCCGGAAGTGGTGAAACAAGTACCTATCTTTTGATATTATATATCCGGTACCTACTAATAAAATATCTTTTTTTTTCTTTTCCTCTTTATAAACGTCAAAACGTCAGCAACAAAACTGGCCGGTTAAAGAGGTACATACAGACTAATGAGACCTCTTAGTCCCGAGAGACGTCAAATCACGACCCTAATCAAATACTGATCAAAGAAACTTTCCCCAAATTAGTTACCAATCACAGAAATTGTTCTACCTACTTTCATCCTTATAGTTCAAGGATTAAGGATGAATTTTCATTGTCCTTCCCTAAAACGACGACTTAATTTAAAAATACGCATTAATTAGGATTTTTACTTGATGATGTCAAGAAGAAAATTGCTGATTTTGTAATTAAAAAGATTAAGACTGCGAAGTCTTTTCCTTAGGTACTTTGTTAGCAGAACTCATTAGCAGAACTACTTTGCTCAAATAAAGATTTTCTTTGATTATTATGTTTATTCACACCGAGACGTGACGCGACGACATGAATATTTACTTTGAAAAGTATTATAATACCATTTCAATTAGGAATATAATTTTCGAGGCGACTTACAACTTAAAGGGCGACTAATTATTTGCTGCAAAAAAAAATAACATGGCAGCGATTAAATATTATTTCTTAATCGCTGCAAAGTCATCTACTGTTATTGAATCATTTGGGTTAGGTTAGGTTAGAACAGTAACCATTAACAAGCGAAGGCGAGCGAGCGAAGCGAGCGTGCCGCGGTAGCGGCCGCCGAGCGCCAGATCCCCTCTATTGTTGGTAAATTCAGTTACCAAAACAAAAATTCGATGCCAGTTTAAATTAAAATAAAGCTAAAAACTGATTATTGAGCTGCTACTTTCTACTTAAAATAATACTTCGCTGTAGCTGCTAACCTATAATTTTTGCTACCGGCTTTCATTATTTTTTAATCCCAAATTCCGATTAATTTGTCGCTGCGTTAAATACATGCCTTTCAATTATTGTGAATGTGAAGTCTATGTGGGTCATTGACTTTTTATGTTTTATTTATATTTTTTCTCAGTTAGTTTTTATCATGGTCTGGCAGTTTGAGTGTTTTATGCAGCCTACCCAAATATCCTTTCTTTGGTATTGTTCGTTGAATCGTTGAGCTCCTTGAGTTCTGAGTTGATCTGCACGATTACTGACAAATGCGTGCACTGACTGGTCAGGTCAACTCAATCTGTGTGGTGCTTTCATCACTTCAAACACCAATCGACATGGTATTCAGACCCAGATTATGTCTGGACTTTAAAATAGACTGTGACCTCTGAGTTTTTTTTCGGCCTTTATTCTCAGAGTAGCCAGATAGGAAATCCCGACCTCATCTAGTTTTTAAAATATGATTGATGTGTAAAAGTGTTAGTACAAACCTATATATAGAAATAAAATCATTATCATTTAAAATTGTATTTGAAAAACATGTTCTCCCATACATTCCAACCGTAAATGTAAGTTGGTCGACTATTACTCGTTAACTAGTAAAGCCGACTTACCCATGATAATTTTCCTTTTAACTTCGTTATAAACTACTGTCGTGAAATTTTTCACATATCCAAAAACAACAATTTAGGTGGAAAACACCCCGACACTTGACTCTAACAAAAAGCGGCCAAGTGCGTGTCGGACTACGCACAATGAAGGGTTCCGTAGTTAGGACGAATTTATCTCTAAAACAAACTAAACATTGTAGTTGATAAACATGTTCTCCCATACATCGATATACGCCACGGTCAATTTTCCAATTGAAAATTAAAGTTTGTAATCACAAAAAAATGTTTTTTTTTTATGTGATAAAACTACAAATTAACAATTTCAGAATTTTTCCTTTACATGTGCTGTGAGACCTTGCTTCTGCCCAAATTTCATGATTCGGTCAACGGGAAGTACCCTATAGTTTTGATTTATGTGCGAGATATTCGCAATTTTTTTTATGTGATAAAGCTACAAATTTACAATTTTCGGACTTTTTTCTTTACTTGTGCTGTAAGACCTTGCTTGTTGCCAAATTTTATGATCCTAGGTCAACGGGAAGTACCCTATAGGTTTTGATTTATTAGCTAGTATCGAAATATGTCGCAATAATGTCGCTTATATCGCCGTATTTTTTTATTGCGTTGACTTGGAAGCTTGATTTTTTTAGAGCTTCAAGGGACCATAGACTTACATATTTGATATTAATTTCAACTTGATACCTCTACGCGTTCCTGAGAAAAATGGTCTTGACAGACTGACAGACAGACAGACGGACAACGAAGTGATCCTATAAGGGTTCCGTTTTTCCTTTTGAGGTACGGAACCCTACAAATTAGCACTTTAAAGCTTAATACGCAAACGGATTCGTAAATCGAAAATCGGTTTTCACAGACCCGCAATATTTTTTAACGGAATATGTACGTACGTATGTGTATGTAGTTACAATAAAGGGACTAAGACTAACCAATATTCAGTCATCAATAAAATGTAGAACATTGACACAACACTAACGAGAAGGGAAATTATAACTCTTTTTGAGTGACGGTCAATATTGTACCGTCTGTCAGCTGATTATGACTCTGGTCGGAGCCCGACCTGTCAACTGCCAGCCGCAGTAACAAGGGTTCGTGTGTAGGAGTTAAAAATATCCTTATCCAAGTATGTAACTCTAATTTTGTGACAGTTTGTTATTTTCAGTCATTATTGAGTTTCTCTAGTATAGAAGTATCTATAATTTTCAATTCACCCAATATGCTCTTTTCCTGCTATTTATATCTCACAAGCTACATTTTTATTTCAGTGCTTGGATGACATATGTCAAAAGTTGGTTTTTTTTTTTTTTTTTTTCTTTATTTTAAGGGCTTTATCGCTGAGCGATAACGTCACCCTGTAACATCAGCACAATCAACTTAACCTAAAAACACTTTATCATTCTGACTTTAATAATTTAAAACAAAAAATGCCAGTTTGTACAGTATCCTAGCTTGTTCCGATAAAGGACAAGCCAGGATAACATTACACTCCAATATCGCACTTATTTGTTAGACCATGTAAACTAAATCGCAAAGCTTCATTCCGCTCACACTCCATCAAAACATGTTGCACATCTTCGACCACTCCACATTCTTCACAGTTGGGTGATGTAACCTTTTTCATGAGGAAACCAAACTTTTTTGATGGAATGTGACCGGAACGAAGTCGTAAAGTTGGTTGTTACATTATTGATTCTCTAAAGGCTTGTACGTGAACGTCATGTTCGTGAACGGGCGCCGTCAGTTGAGGCTGGTCATCTCTTAACCGCCAGGGCTTATTTTATAATCTTGTAATCTTATATTTTGAATTGTTTTTTACATTGTTCTCACATATAGAAGCGACAAGAATAATGTACCCAGGATTTTGTAATACCTTGATTTAAAAGAGTATCCTTGTAGTTTCTTGCCTGTTCTTCTCCACGGAGATCTACGTTTTGGAATGGGCAAATAGCTTCCACTTTCTGACTAACTGACCGACTCTTTGACAATTCAAAAGTGCCTGTAAATGGTTTAATTGAAATAAATGCTTTGAGTTTGAGTTGAGTTTACGAACGAACATCGAACACTTTGTTCTTTGTTCGTCAAAAATTTTAGTGGCGATCTAATTTCGTTGTTCTGTGTGGACGGTGTATGGTGATCGTGTTCGCTTTTCTAGTTTAGGTCCACACATACGCACCAAATGTTCGGTGTTCGATGTTTCGTATTCACCATGTTTTGTAAACTTTTGTTCGCTCGTGCGTACACGGCTTAAGGCAGAAAATTTCCAATCTCACTACAAACATCATCATCATTTCAGACAAAAGATGGAGGTATTCCACTAAGAGCACTGATTTCAATAGCACTTGACCGAACCACCCCTGAGCACTTCCACTAATAGTACTGAAACAACATTTTGATGAGTGCGGTTCGGTGGAACAGTTTTCTAATATTACTTTAAGTCCCCGAACGGCACCTGAATACAGTTTGTAGTGATGGGACGTATTAATTATATTCTGTGTTCAGGACATTACCAACTATAACATAACGAGTAGTAAGTGCAATCGAACCACGCACAGTAAAGGGCTCCGATATCGTACTGGACATTGGCCTCCCCCAAGCGATGCCACATCGATTGGTCTTGTGCTCCTCGTATCTAGTACCGGGAGGCGCAGCGTTGGAAGACCTTCCACTAGGTGGACCGATGAAGGATGAAAGCCGCCAAAGTTGTACGCTTCTCTTCTCTGGTCAATCAATCTGCCTAGCCTTTTCACTATGTTGGGGTCGGCTTTCAGTCTAACCGGATGCAGCTGAATACCAGAACTTTGCATGGAGCGACTGCTCACCGACCTGGGTGATACGATACCCTTTGGTAAATGAGACTGGTTGTCAGACTTTTGGGCCTCTGACTAACCGTAACAACTGTCAAAAATCAACGAATTACAGCCGGGACCTACGGTTTAACGTGCTTTCCGAGGGGGGGTTGGGGTATGTAATGAATGGTCACCCATCCACGAACCGACCTAGGCAAGCGTAGCATAACCTTCGCTTACCACGTGCGGATGGTAAAATAGCATGAGAGTATTTTAGAAGTCAACTCAACCCAACTCAAAGCATTTATTTCAATTAAACCAATAACAGGCACTTTTGAACTCAAACCCAAAGCATCGATTGCAAGTAAACCAATTACAGGCACTTTTAAATTATCAAGGGGTCGTCGGTCAGTCATAAAGATGAAGTTAGTTGCTCATTCCAAAGCTTAATAGGTACCTATGGAGACGGACGGGCAAGAAACTCCACGGACACTCTTTGAAATTAACATAATTACGGTTACAGAATATTGGTTACATCATTCATGTTGAAATTATACATGTGAGAACGATGCAAAACGTCAAAAGCGTCCGTAATAAAAAGATTAAAAACAAAAAACAATTCAAAATTTTAATTAAATTAAAATAAGCCATGCACGCTAAGAGATGACCAGTCCTTACTGATGGCGCCCGTTCACGAACATGACGAATATGAATTGTCAAAGAGTTGGTCAGTTAGTCAGAAAGTTGAAGCTATTTGCCTATTCCAAAAAGTTACATATACCTATATACAGTATGTAACAAAAACCCTGTTGTTCCTTTTAGGGACGTATACATTTACCTACAAGCACAACATTGGTGGAATTATAATTTAAAAAAATTAAGCATTGGCTAGTCGAGAAGTCAAAATCAAAGAATTAAAGAGGTAAGTAATCAGTTAAACATTACAAATATTAATAATTAAATATTTATTTCAATTATTTTTGTTGAACAGTTTTTATAAATGACTTGCTTTATTACGTATGTATACCGATTCCTAAAACGTAGGTAGAAGGAACAACAGGGTTTTTGTGACATATTGTATATGGAGAAGAACGGACAAAAAACTCCAAGGACACTCTTTTAAATCAAGATAATACAAAATCCTGGGTAGTACCTACATTACTCTTGTTTCTTATATAAGTGAGAACAATGTAACAAAATAAAGAGTAAAAATAAGAATAAGAAGACTGATACTTTCCATCAAAGCTTAATATGGTTAGTTGTAAGAGTGGGATCCCATCAAACCTCACGCTTGTCAGTTCAAAGAATAAAGGATGATTTATAATAGTATCAGCCCTACTAGAAGCGCGTATGGGTGCTGCTACGAACATTTTAAAAGTAAAATTATGTAAAATGTTATTATGTGTTCCGGTATGAAGGGTGTGCGTGCCGATTACAGTCAGGGAAAATATTTTTTAAGCGTCAATTTGCCGTAACCATAGCCGTGCCGTGTGGTGCCGGACGTAAAGAATAGGACCATCCTATTTCTTCCCGTGGGTGTCTTAAAGGTCATCAGTGATAAGCCGTGTTGCACCATCATGGCACATTGGGTGCATGTACATGTGCATGTACCCGGTGCGTCAAGTGAGTGTAACACGTATTTGAATTAGAGTTGCATTTGTTACTAACAAAGCATAAGTATTGTGTATTACTAACATTATGGATCAAGGTCCGAATTAAATCATTTTTATTTTATTTTATTTAAAAGGCGACTAAGGGACTTACAAGAGAATGGGCAGCAGCGTTCTCTATACAGTTTAACACCATACTGCAATCGCCAACCCGCCTGCCAAGCGTGACGATTATGGCAAACCCCCCTTTTGGGGGAGGCCTATGTCCAGCAGTGGACGACTTACGGCTGAAATGATGAATGATGATGAATTGTGGGTCCCCTATGTTGTTTCGAACGCCGCTGTTGCGACACACGCTGTTGCGAATTATTTTTCCACTGCCTCACAGGTTCGAAAGCTCATGGACTCGAATGAAGTAGTCGCGAAAGACGCTGTTTCGAAAAACATTTTCACTGCCTCATACGCTCGAATGCTTGTGATAGTAATTTAGTTAAATTGGATATTGATGAAGAGTTTTTGTTTTGGTAACTGAATTTACCAACAATAGAGGGGACCTGGCGCTCGGCGGCCGTTGCCGCGGCACGCTCGCTTCGCTCGCTCGCCTTCGCGCGTTAATGGTCACTGTTCTAACCTAACCTAACCCAAATGATTAAATACTTTTCTGTACACTTTATGACTAAATAAATCGAAATCACAAGCATTCGAGCGTATGAGGCAGTGAAAATGTTTTTCGAAACAGCGTCTTTCGCGACTACTTTCTTTCGCAACAGCGTGTGTCGCAACAGCGGCGTTCGAAACAACATAGGGACCCCCATCTTTACTATGATTGGTTTTTCTATCTGGAATTTCTCAGACGCAGCTCGGAGGCTGGATTTGTACCCGGTTGATGGCCATAGACTCGTCCCCTATTACATGGGACTTAAACATAGCTGGCGAAATGTGGGTGCGCTACAGCAAACCGTCTGCCAAGCGTGGCGATTATGGCAACCCCCCCCCCCCCCCCTTGGGGAGGCCTATGTCCAGCAGTGGATGTCTTTCGGCTGAAATGATGATGACGATGATAGCCATACAACTGTCAAAGAATGACAGTCGTTATTTGAATTTACGGACAATTTAAGGTGGTAGTCAATTAGCTTATCAATAAATTTAAATGACTTTAATTATATAGGCACGTGAG
Source organism: Tiliacea citrago (assembly GCA_963921375.1). Taxonomy (NCBI): domain Eukaryota; kingdom Metazoa; phylum Arthropoda; class Insecta; order Lepidoptera; family Noctuidae; genus Tiliacea; species Tiliacea citrago. Next base: position 18,612,671 of record OY992797.1, on the reverse strand, counting down.
ATATTTCAGCTTTGTCTCTGGAACGGCTGTCTGGGATGCCTCTGATTGAAAGAAAAAGTATTTATTCTGCACAATAAAAACTAACATTACAAAAAACGAGTGTGCTTTAGACCAAACGACTGAAGTAAAACATAAACTCTCTCTATTTCTATCTTCACTAACTTATATCTCCCTCTCAACTTCCGTTCGTTCGCTTCCGTAACGCTCTCATCATGCATTCACCAGCTTGCTCCCCAAGTAAAGCGTGCGTGAAGAATTTTTACTTTAAAAAATAACAGCAGATGCCTATTGGTGGTGCCCTCTACATAATAACACAAAAATACACGCATGCTATCTGCTGAAAACGGAGACGGAAAACATCGTGAGGAAACCGGCATGGCCTACAATAAAATATTCGAAGTCATGTGACATCAACCAACACGCACTGGGCCCGTGTGGTGGATTACACCCCACTCCCTCTCATAGAGGTCCCAAACTGAAATCGCCAAAAAAAATCCAGCTGTTCCCTACATTTATTTTCGAATAATTTCTTAAAATGTAGGGAACAGCTGGTTTTTTTTCGCGATTTCAGTTTTGGTCCCATAGTAAAAGTTGTTCATAATGATGAGTACAATGACCCCTTAAGAGGTTATAAACGACTTAAAATAACCATGTATACTGATTAAGCTATGCTATGACGCGTATATGTAAACGTGTTACACTAGTAGGTAAAGGTACCGGCCCCGACTTACGAGTTACAGGTCGTGAGTTCGAACCCACGCAGGCACTTTACTTTGTGTATTTAAATTCATCACCACTGCTCTCAAAACGGTAAAGGAAAATATCATGAGGAAACCGGCATGTCCTAGAACTAAAAATTCGAAGGCATGTGATATGTGTCTCAGATCGGAGGCCCGTGTCCCAGCACAGTGGGAACGTTATAGGCCAGGGTGATTATGGCTGGTACTGCCTCAGAATACACCCTTCTCTAGCCTCATCTTAAATACCAGAATCGATACAATAAATAAAAAATAGAAATATTTTTTTTTTATTATACAATGAAGTTACAAATACCTAAAACTACCCGCCAGATAAGTAATAATAACACATACTTCCTTATATTTCAGTTTTCCCCGAAACTCTGTCCATATACGGACGGTGTTCGGGCAGAAATTGAACATAAAAAAACTATTTATTGTCCATAAATCTGGCAAAGTTTGAGTAACACCGACGCGGGGAGGCGTGTGAATGGAGTCTACGAGTTTCTATGCCGACCGTAAATTGTTTTACGTTCCTTCTTATGGAAGGACTTTCGTGTATAACTTTGTGGTTACAGTTTTAGAAATAATGTAAAAATAACAAGTATGTAACATCAGGGGGTCTACTCCGAAGCGTTAAACCGATGTGTCGGCCGAATGTTCGGCGTTTTATAACTTCCATAGTTTCCTTTCTTGACCTTGAATCCATACCCGACTTATAGTCACATTTTGACTTTGACTTATCTCTTTGACTGTGGTTTTTTTTTTCTTTCGCCGTAGTCAGCCATAGTTAGCCGTAGTTAAGCAACGGCCGAACATTTGGCCGATACTTCGGTTTAACGCTTCGGAGTAGACCCCCAGGCCTTGTATTCCTCGAAGGGATATAGAAGATGTAAGATAACACACAATCTCTTAAGGCATTGCAATGGTTGTCTGAAATTATAATGATAAATAAATAAATTGTACTCATCATTCATCATCTGCCTAGCCTTTTCCCAACTATGTTGGGGTCGGCTTCCAGTCTATCCGGATGCAGCTGAATACCAGTATTATGAACAACTTTTACTATGGGACCAAAATTGCGAAAAAAAATCTGCTGTTCCCAACATTTTATTACTTCTTATCTCATCAAAATGTAGGGAACAGTTGATTTTTTTTCGCAATTTTGGTCCCATAGTAAAAGTTGTTCATAATAAAATTATGAGTACAATGACCCATTAAGAGGTTGTGTGTTATTTATGTACATCTTGTATAGAGGTGAACAAAACACCTACAACTCGCCAGGTATTCGGGCACAAATCGAAACTCCGAGCTGCTACTGAAAACTTTTAATGGAAAATCCCAAAAGCACTAAGGCTAATCCGTTTTTCAAACCCAGGACACTCAGTATTCAGCACTCGCAAATACGACCACTAGATCAACATGGCAGTCAGTTAATTCAACTAAAATGCGTGTAGTCCTAGATAAATGTGAGCAATAGGCTCACATTTACCTAGTCCTAGGTAAATGTGAGCCTATTGCCTATGTGAGCCTATTACCTAGTCCTAGGTAAATGTGAGCCTATTGCTCACATTTATCTAGGACTACACGCATGTTATGAAAGATGAAATATTATAAGATAAACGACAATGTATTTAAGGCATAAGACATGTATCTTTACTTTGTAAAGTATTATATTGTTTTAATTATTGTAAATGTGAAGACTATGTGGGCTATTGTTTATTTTTGTTTTTTTTCTAGGTTAGCTTTTATCACGACTGCACGACTACTGACAAATGCGTGCACTGACTGGACAGGTCCCCTCAATCTGTGTGGTTCTTTCGTGAAAAGATCATTTCAGGCACCAATCTACATGGTCTTCACATGATCTGACCAAGATTATGTCTGGACTTTAAAAGAGAATGTGACCTCTGAGTTTGTTTCGGCCTTTCTTCTCAGAGTAGTCAGATACGGAACGCCGACCTCACCTTGTTAAAAAAAAATGATTGGCGTGTAAAAGTGTTTGTACAAACCTACTTACGGAAATAAAAATCATTTATCATTTATCATGATATCCAAACACGATAAAACAAATACTGATTTTCTATTATTTAACAACAATAAAAAAATGGCTCCAATGGCTTTTTGACTCCCATTTTTTTAAATCAAATCTTTTTTATTTTTATTTTGTCGTGTTTACATATTGATACCATCACGCCTGCGGAGACTCGCTAGCTCATTTAATTTGACCCTGTATCAGGAACTCTTGTGCAAACTTTAATGCATTTCATTTAATTTCATTTATTTATTCATTAACAATTAACATTGTGTTGAACATATTAATAAAATTATCACATGCAGAAACAATACATTTAAAGGCCTAATTAAAATTGATGTGAACGGTGTTCAACAGTCAATTAATTTAAAGTAAGTCAGTCAATTAATTTAAAATTGGTAGCAGGTATAATGTCAAATTTAATGTCAAAAAATATTAAGAGTACAGCTTCTCCGCTTAAATTCTGATACCGAGTACTTATAAACATTTTTCCAACAAGAAGGCTTTTAATTTAGTTTTAAAAGAGTGAGAGCTATAAATTAATAATTTTAAGTCAGTCGGTAACCTATTGAATAACTCCACTGCTTGGTATCCGGAACAATGCCTAGCTATGTTAATGCTCATATACCCAACTGTTTAGGCTGCGCGTTGTCTGTCAATGAATTAAATATTTAAACCTATTTTGGTATCTAAACTTGGGGAAACATTAGAGTACGTACTGAAACATCATCATCATCATTCTTCATTTCAGCCGAAAGACGTGCACTGCTGGACATAGGCGTCCCCCAAAGGGGGGGGGGGGGGGGGGGGTTTGCCATAATCGCCACGCTTGGCAGGCGGGTTGGCGATCACAGTATAGTGTTTAAATGCATAGAGAACGCTGCTGCCCATTCTCTAGTAAGTCCCTTAGTCGCCTTTTACGACACCCACGGGAAGTAATGGGATGATGCTATTCTTTACGTCCGGCACCACACGGAACTGGGTACTGAAACATGCATGACCCCAATGATGCAAGAGCCAAGTGTTTGTTCAATTTAGGTTGGAGTATAGATCGCGAACTCGATTTCCGCACCGGAGCCGATACGAGCACACGTGAAGCCTACACGCGTAGGCCTCAATCCCAGATCGGGTTAAAATCTCCGTGTTTTAGATTTTCAGTCCTGTTTTTGTGAATGTACGAAGTTAAGTTATTATTTATTGCATATGAGAATGGTTTTGAGGGTTCCTTAACTTAAAAGGAAAAAAAATGGAACCCTTATAGGATCACTCGTGTGTCTGTATGTCACAGATTTTCTCCGAATCTACTAGACCGATTAAGTTGAAAGGAGATGTTCGATTTTGGGCTACCACTATGTACAGTACATAGATAAATAGGAAAAAAAATTCAATGAAATACAAAAAAAAAATAATTTGAAGAAGAGTACAGTCGTACAAAAATGATTACTTGGGAAGATTTTTAATACGATATCCCCATTTTTGGAGGACATCCTGACAGTTGTGTTTGACATGACGTTTAACGTTTGGTGACGTGACGTCTTTCTTTGACTTTGGCAGTTTAGTTTGGCTTTGATTGAAATACTTTGAAATGGACGTGTTTCGGTGTTTTTAGTGATTGTTTTTGTTTTGCGACTCCGTTTACTACTACGGACATTGATTTATGTGTATATATGTTTGTTGTATGGTTTCTGATTCGCCTGTGATTTGGATTTCGTCGTGTATACCACATACACGACGAAATCCAAATCACAGGCGAATCAGAAACCTACAATAGTTCAGTTTCAGGTATGTCTCCGAAAATCCGTGCACATTCCATGGATTTACTTGTTGTTTTGTTCAAATGTTATTAATATGTTAATGTTACTATAGAGTACAGCGATATTTACATAAAGTGTACATAGTGCTGGCCCAGCCTCCATACATTTCTGGAACATCTCCTTTGGTACACATATATGAGTTTCTGTGACCCTAACACGGACGTGTAACGTAAATAAATGAACGAATAAATTAACATAAATAAATGAATGTAAAAAATAAATACGTGTAACGTAAATAAATGAACGAATAAATTAACATGAATAAATGAATGTAAAAAATAAATACGTGTAACGTAAATAAATGAATTTTGAATACGGGGGTTACTTTTGGGGGGCAAATTGGAAAATTTAATAAAAAGTTTTGTGAACACCGTGTGACATATCGAATGAAAGGGCTTGTTGTAAGAATTTCAAATATATATATTTTTTATTATTTTAATTTTTTTTAAGTTATTAAGAAAATTGATGAAAATTAAACATTCTTCCTCTTTCTTTTTCTTTTATCTTCGAAACTACTGAGCCTAAAAATTTGAAAAATACAGAAAATAGTTATTTAAATTTGATCTTTATTTAAAGTGTCTCGACTTTTGTCGCTTAGCCACTCGGCTCCTGTAGAAAACAAATCTATAAATATTTAAATTGCAATTATGTTCAAATTTTATAGCTTTCCATCTAGTTTTATCTGACAAAGGAAATGTATATTAGCTCTGCAGCATACGCCGTTAGAAAAATCGTGATTTAACTGATTTAGAGACAGCCCGCTTAGTATACTTTAGTTATTTTCATAGTGTAATGTCGTACAGTATTCTGTTGTGGGGAAATGCCGCCGACATTCAGACAATTTTTGTTTTACAAAAAAGAGCAATTCGTGCAATTTATAAATTAAGTCCCAGACACTCCCTCAGAGACAAATTTAAAGAGACTAATATACTGACTGTAGCTTCTCAGTATATTTATGAAAATCTATTGTATGCACATAAAAATATTAATCTGTTTAAAAAATACAGTGATATCCATAATGTAAATACTAGGAACAAGCACAAATTTGTTGTTCCTAAAACCAGGCTTAAAAAAATAGGTGGCTCGTTTAGATGCCAGTGTATACGTTTTTATAATAAACTTCCTAGCCATATTCAAGAATTAAGCCTTAATAAATTCAAATGTTTTATAGAACGGAACCTGTGCCAGAAAGCATTTTATACTGTTAAAGACTTTATTGAGGACAAAAAGGCTTGGGATTGAGCTGCTCCAATTTACAGTGAATCTTGATTTGATTTTTTTTGCCAACTATTTATATTATTTTTTGATTGAATTTTTTAAATACTTAAACTATGACATGAATATTTACTTTGTAAAGTATTATATTATTTTAATTATTATGAATGTGAGGACTATGTGAATTGTTTTTTTATTTTTATTCTCAATCAAAAAAAAATTTTGATGCAGGTCTGGCAGTTTGAGTACTTTATGCGGCCTAACCAATTGTTCTTTCTTTGGTATTGTTCGTCGAATCGCTGAGCTCCTTAAGTTTTGAGTTGAGCTGCACGATAACTGACAAATGCGTGCACTGACTGGACAGGTCCACTCAAATCTGTGTGGTTCTTTCGTCAAAAGACCATGTCAGACACCAATCTACATGGTTCTCAAATGATCTGACCAAGATTATATCCGTATTTTATATACACATTGACATTGATTAATTTTATATATACAATGACATGAATATTTACTTTGTTTAGTATTATATTGTTTTAAGTATTGTAAATGTGAAGACTATGTGGGTTATTGTTCATTTTTCTTTTTTTTCTCAGTTAGTTTTTATCATAGTCTGGCAGTTTGAGTGATTTTATGCGGCCTACCCAAATGTCCTTTCTTTGGTATTGTTCGTTGAATCGTTGAGCTCCTTAAGTTCTTAGTTGAGCTGCACAACTACTGACAAATGCGTGCACTGACTGGACAGGTCCCCTCAACCTGTGTGGTTCTTTCGTCAAAAGATCATTTCAGGCACCAATCTACATGGTCTTCACATGATCTGACCAAGATTATGTCTGGACTTTAAAAAGAGACTGTGACCTCTGAGTTTGTTTCGGCCTTTCTTCTCAGAGTAGTCGGATACGAAACGCCGACCTCATCTAGTTTTTTAAAATATGATTTCGGTTTCATAAAAAAGTCCTATTTGATTCACACGGCGACGCAAAATGAGTTGTCTGCCGACACAAGCATTATTCGGACCGAATTGAGTTTGCGGGTTCTGACGCGGGCCGAGCAAAGCGTCAGTCAGGTACAGATTGCGTGAGAGTCGACACGTATTTTACTCACAAAATGCTCGAAACAGAAAAAAGGATGATTGAAATTGATTCCAAGAAATTGGTTCCATTGCATGACACAAACATCCGCTATAAACGTTGGATAGTAACTGGCATCCCAACAGAATTTCTGCCGGGCGCAATTTCTGCGACCGAAATTCTGCGACTCACAGAATTACGCTCGTTTGGCCTCACCCTAACGCAGCTTGCGGTAGGACTTGACTGTTAGAAATCATCACGTAATGAAAAGTTGACTTTCTCTCTTTCTCTGTCTGCTTCTACGAGTGTGTGAGTTGAAGAAAAAGCGTAAGGAATTTCGGCGGGGGAAAATAAATATTTTCAAAAATGTATGTTCCTTTCCCCATTACTCTTGTTTCAGCCGTAAGAGAATGATAGGAATTGACTAATACGACAGGACCAGCTGACATACGGTGAAAGAAAACATTGTGAGAAAACCAGGGGGCCAAGTCTGCTATTTTCAATGATTGGTCATTATGACGACCATACCAAGGCAACGCCATGACCATTGTGCCAATAGTTTGTAACCTCCTACATTCATAATGGCGTGACAGTGGTCCATAGGGAAGTCAAAATAATAGGAGCTTGTCAGTACGAGTTTACCAAATACAGACATTTTTTCCAATGGAGTATCAGTGGCGCGTCATTGGAAAATCATGAAGACGCCTTTCAATTGTGAGATTAGCAAAACTGTCAAACTCTACAATTACGGTGCCATTCGGACACAACTGCGTTCGGTAACTGAAATCGCCAATCCGCCTCGAGCAAGCGCAGTGCTCATGACATAGAGAGGCATGAGCATGGCAAGACGCCTTTGCCCTGCATTGTAACAATAACAGGCTAGGTAAGTATTATTATTATAATTCAAGTCATAACCGTATATTATATCATGTAATACAGTAATTATGAACAACTTTTAATATGGGACCAAACCCAGAATTGCGAAAAAAAAATCAGTTCCCTACATATTGACAAGTTCTGCGAACATAAATCTAGGAAACAGCTGATTTTTTCGCCCCTTAAAGGTTTCCAGGGTTTGCATTTACACCTTGTATAATAAAGGTCATTGATAGAATGATTATTCATTACCTATTGGTAATGAATAATATACCTAATAATATACCGTGAATAATATATAAAATACCTATTGGTAATCATTCTATCAATGACAGTCTGCACGAGCCTATATTGCGCGATATTGCGGGCGCGACGCGACAATAGTAATTTCTATCCAATTTAATTCAATTTATATGTCGCGGCCTGTTGCACCTGCGATATCGTACGAGTATGTACGAGCCTTAACTGTTTTGTCGTATTGGCAAAGCCTTCAGTGTACATAACATATTTCCTTCAACAATTCCAACATTCCCATCTTTCCCTCACTTCTACCAACACAATGCTTCAACATTCCACGTTTTATTTCCCCAATTAGGTCTGCGACACTAAATCCAAGCCTACATTAGCCCTTCTAAATAAAGTTAAGGTGATAAAGTTGTTATTAACCATTCGCATGGACGTTGAACATTAGAGACATGTCAGATGTTTGTAGGGATAACGCTGCGTAACATATTTCAGCTACAGAATCATGAAGTGAAGATTTTTTATTGCCTAACTAAAATGTAAAAAAAATATATATAATTATATATATTTCACAAAAACCTACATGGGCACTTAAGAAACGTCAGAAGCCAGGTGCACGGTTCCAATTGGTTGTTTTCTATGGAGAAGAGCCGGCAAGAAACTCCACTCCACTCTTTTAAAAATAATTTGCTTTTACAATGTTTTCAAATTACAGTGTTAATAGCTATGGGAGGACAGTGTAGGCCCGTCAACAAGTACCAGGTAGTTAACGAAATAGAAAATGTTCTACAAATCTACAGTCTATTAAGCCTACAACGTTCTTAGATTCACAAATTAAAAAATAATCTTTATAAAATATTACTAAAATAATAAAAAAACCTATTTATACCAAATTACATGATTGCCATTGAATGGTCACACTTATAGTGCTCCAATGTAACCATCCCAGTTTAGCGATATAAGCAATATTTTTTTTTTTTTAAGTATAACTCAGGTTAGTTTCTTCGCGTTCTTTTTAAGTCTTAAACACGTTCCGTTCAAACGATATTTTACTGCCCAAAGTAAAAAATAAATCAATCCTTTACAAGTTACGGATGTTAAAAAATTAATTATTATTTGTTTCTTGCAAACTGCATTATGTGAAGTCTGACTGTATTTTTCAACAAAGACCCGTGCACAGCTAACTTCGCGCTAGACGCTTACCTACGCTAGTCTGAACCACCCCTAAGGGTAAAGGTTAGGTGGACAAAGGCATTTCTCGTTTATCTGCACTTGACTACGCGACTTTATTGTAAGAAGGAACAGCGAAATGCGTCCTTCAAAGGTAAATAAAATGTCCAGTATTTTACACCTTTGTAGCGTGTAATTTGTTAAACAAATTTTATACTTTTTAATGCAGTGCAGTGTTCCTGGATGTAAGTATTAAGAAGTCTGTGTAGTTAATACTGTTTGTATTAACTACACAGACTTCTGCCTCGTTGGTCTACTGGTCCCAAACGCTACTGCTGGGCATGAAGTCCTAGGTTCGATTCCCGGGTCGGGCAAAGAATTTCTTAGTAGCAGCCTGGAATCTGGATTGGTGCCCGGTTGTTGGCAATAGGCTCGCCCCCTATTACATGGGAATTAAACATAACTGGGGAAATGTGGGTGAACTATAGATACACCTCTGCCTAACCCTTTGGGGATCCCAGGCGTGATCTTTTGATATGATATTATGTTTAATTAAGACACTTCTCATTACCAGTCTTACCTAGGGGGTATCGTATTACCATGGAGGTCAGATAGGCAGTCGTTCCATGTAAAATACTGGTATTCAGGTGCATCCGGTCAAACTGGAAGCCGACCCCAATATAGTTGGTAAAAGCCCCGGCAGATTGGTTGTTTTTGAACTTACTCAAACGTGCAGAATAACATGTTCTAGTATTACGAGCAGAAATTTAACAGATTTTACAACTTCACAAACTGAAAACATTAGAACAAAAAGTAAAAACCGGCCAAGTGCGTGTCGGACCACGCACAATGAAGGATTCCGGAGTTGGGATGAATTTATCCCAAAAACAAACTTATCATTGTAGTTGCAAAACATGTTCTCCCATACATCGATTTACGTCACGGTCAATTCTCCAACTATAAAATTAAGTTGGTCGACTATTACTCGTCAACTTGTAAGGCCTACTTAGCTGTGATAGTTTTCCTTTCAATTTCGTTAGAAACTTGAAAGCTTAATATTACGCAAAGGGATCCCTGCATCGAAAAATGGCTTTTACATACTTATAATATTTTTGAACGGCTTATCCAAAGATATCCCACACCATGGAATAGACGAGAAAAAAATATATCATCCCCACTTTACGTGTAAGGGAGGTAGGTACCCTAAAAAAAATGTTTTTTAAGATTTTATTTTAAGACTTTGTCGGCGTAACTAATATGTACATCCATACCAAATTACAGCTTTTCAGTACTAAGAGTGTCTGAGCTAAGCCGGGGACAGACTGACGGATGGACAGACACGCGACGGACATGGCGAAACTATAAGGGATCCTTGTTGACTACGGAACCCTAAAAATTCAAGTTGCGATATGTTTTACATAGTTTAAACGCGAGTTATGATAACAAACAATACTCATTACGTTCGCACACGCTACGCTGTCTGATACACGCGAACTTTTGTTTGACTAAGTTTCAGGACTGAATAAAGAAGGACAGAAGGTTCAGTTTTAATTACCTCAATTATTAAAGAGTCCGCGTAACACTGGTTAGTTTCCCTCAGTCGTCAGTTTATTTAATTTGCCAGTTTCGTTGATTAGTCAGTTTCACTGATTGGTCAGTTTTGCCGATTAGACAGTTGCGTTAACTCGACAGTTTTCAGTGTTTGCCAGTTTCCTCGATTCGTCATTTTAGTACACTCAACGTAAAAGATATGTTTACGTTTAAGTCAACAAAAGTGGATCGTGTAAGGAACCCAATCAAACTTAAAGTTGTATTTTTACAAAACACATTTTTTTTTTTCTAACATCATATAACTGAAATCTAATAGGTAGACTTTAATACATATTACTTTTTTTTATTTTATTTAGCTTCATTGGTCTGATGGTCGCAAACGTTACTGCAGTGCATGAGAGTCTGGGTTGGATTCTCAAGTCGAAAAAAGTTGTATTGGGTTTTTCCAGTAGAAGTTTTTCAGTAGCAGCTCGGAGTCTGGTTTTGTGCCCGGTTAAAGGCAAATAGGCGGTAATAGACTTGGCTCCTATTACATGGCACGTAAACATGGGTGAAGTATGGGTGTACTCTAAGTGTATCTCTGCTTAACCCTTTGAGAAAACAGCCTTGATATTATGTTACGTAATAAGTATGTACATCATTAAATTAGCAGATGTGTGGGCAGTTTTCTACCGACTGTACTTTGACTGACGAATTGAATAAAACTGACGAATAAACGAAACTAGCGAACACTGGAAACTGTCGAGTTGACACAACTGTCTAATCCGCAAAACTGACAAGTAAGGGAAACTGACCAGTGATACGCGAACTAATTTTTATGTAGTTACTCGAGGAAAATATCTCTTTATTACTTTTGTTTGCAGTCGGGTAAAATATTAAAGCAACGATATTTTTAATTTCTTTTTAACCTACTTTACCCGTACACAAGCATAAATTTCCATAAAAAAACCGAGGCGAATAAGGAACAAAATGTGGGGCGAACTTTGTGAGGCGAATGCGGAACAAATCCCTAATTATAATAACTTAAATATTGTCCACACTGTGAATTTCTCCTGTGTGGGTAGTGACAGACACAAATAGCCAAATCTGGAACAACTATCTGTCATTCATAAAATTTTGGCGGTGTAAAACTTATACGATTGCTTTTGTGACTGTTCGCTTCAGTTGTATGTTATTTATTTTTTATTTATAATTTTTGCACACAAATGACTGTGCAAAGGCGGAATTAACCTTTTAAATATTAAGGGTGATGCAGAGAAAAAACATGGCAGGTGTAAACATAAGTACTTAATACCTAGTAGAGAACTCAAAAATAATTATTTATTCTGGGTTCCTGCGATGTTTATGTGCGGTAGGACATTGTATTTCTCTTTATTGTGTAAAATTTCTAAATTTTTTGCTACAACTTTGTAGGTATACATTCTCCGTGATTGTAGTGAGTTGATCTTCTGCTCTTATTCTATTGTTTAACCCTTCAAAGTTTTAATACTGTGTATGTGCAAACATGTCGGAAACGGGCTGAAAATTATTTCACCCTTGAACGTTTTACAATTTTATTAACTTGACTTGTGTTGCTTGTTGTTTTTGCTGAGTGAATTTTCGTGACTTTCATCGGAAAGTTCGATAAATAATTAATCAACGACGCTTTGAAGAATATAAAACCATTCTTATCATGGGATATCGTGTTACCCAGAACTTCACTGGGTTGTGGAGATCAGATAGGCTCCATGGTATTCAGCTGCATCCGGTTTGACTGGTAGCGAACCCCAACACAGTTGGGAAAAAGCTAGGCAGATATTAATATCATCTGCTTTGAAGTGACAATATTTGAAATCCCTCCGATTAGTTGGCCTAGGGATTTTGAATTTGAAACCTCAATTTCAGCATGTAAACAGTATAGTAATTTATTATGTGTAACTAGACTAGAAGCGACCATGCAATAATTGATTGACTGACAGATAACGCTACCCTACCCTGGATTATCAAAACAGATGAATCGCGAGTTTTATTTGTTTACTTATTGCACACTTTACTGTCCTTAGATCACAATTTACAACCGGCCAAGTATGTGTCGGACCACGCACAATGAATGGATCTGTAGTTGGGATGAATTTATCCCAAGAACAAACTTAAGAGCGTTTAAGACGTACGGCATTTCATACAAACTTTCAAGCCCTTGTTTTTCGAAATGACTCAACCGATTTTAATGAAACTTCATACGCATAAGCAGGATACAAAGGTCTAAAAAGTTAGTTAAGAACATTTTCGAAATGCCTTATTTAAAAACAGATAACTGGAAATCTCTGTTTCTATGGAAAATTTAAAATCGGTCTAATTTGGCTGTAACACTATTTTTCGAAAATGTTCTTAACTAACTTTTTAGACCATTGTATACTGCTTATGCGTATGGAGTTTCATTAAAATCAGTTCAGTCATTTCGAATAACAAGGGCTTGAAAGTTTGTATGAAATGCCGTACGTCGTATACGCTCTTAACATTGTAGTTAAAAACATGTGTAGTATACATTCCAAATGCAAATGTAAGTTGGTCGACTATTACTCGTTAACTTGTAAAGCCTACTTTCATAGCTGTGATAGTTTGCATTTGAACTATAGGTTTACTACTGCTGTAGTTTTTTTCACATATTCAAAAACAACATTTCAGCTGGCACATGTTTAACACAAATTTACACTTTAAAGCTTAAATTACCCAAACAGATCCCTGAATCTAAATATCTAAATATTGCGGGTTTTCATAAACCCGCAATATCTTTGAACGGCTAATCCAACGATACCTCACACCATGGGACAGACGAGAAAAATAAATATTTACGTGCAAGGGGGTTACCATATAACATTTTGTGTACACAGTAATGCGTATACCCATGCCACATTACAGCTTTCTAGTACTAAGAGTCTCTGAGCTAAGCCGCGGACAGACAAACAGACAGACGGGCATGGCAAAACTATAAGGGTTCCTTGACAAACTGAACTTTAGACAAAAATATCGAGAGGTGTCGTGGGACACCCGGTTGGAACTAAGATCCTTTCGCTTGTGCACGGTCAAAATGTTACACTTTTATCGGTTTAGCTTATTAGCCAAGTGTTACGGGTGTTATGGAACTTCGTTCCAACATCTTTATTAACTCAGAAAACAAAAAAAGTTACCTACCAACTAATAATAGAGACCGACAGAACACCAGTCTACAATGTGGAGCCAGTGGGGTTTTTAGTCGGTGCATTCACAAATAATACGACGAAGTTGAGTCTCGGAAATCCATTCAGACTCGTATACATTCACAAAGCGACTATTACGGATGCGGAATAGGGATGTAGGCGAGTGAAAACAATTCAACTGGTGCTATTGAATGAATAAATACAAATATTTGTAGGCTGTGGCTGGGACTATCGTTTTGAACAATGGTTTTATAGCGAACAACATTATTTGAAATGGAATTTCACCAAGGTTGGTGTTGGTATTTACCTACGGCATACCCACTACTTGCCTGGCTGGCCTTGTGGTCTAAAGTGCGACTACTGAACCTGGGGTCGATTCCCAGCTCAGGTAAAATGTTATAGGTTTTTACATTACAAAATTCTCAGTACCACTGTGAAGACTGGATCTGTGCCTGGTTAATGAAATACGTAAGCTTCCACGCTAATCTTTGACTTTTTGTGTATTCTATAAATAACTCAACATAATCTATGCGTGGTGTTATCTTTTTATTCATAGCTAGAATAATAAAAATACTAAACCATTAATCACGTCTCCCATCACTAAAACACAGGGTGTATGCACAGGTTTGAGTACACTAGCCGGTATTGTGATCTCAATGGACGCACACAATAACTGACAACGTGCAGTGCCTCCATCCATCAAATGGGATTAGCTAGCGTATTTAATACAGAAATTGTTTACTTGACACTAGTGGTCTGTTTTATAATACAACACGCTATAAGTTGTATCGAAACGCTTGTTTGAATAGTACTGAATAGTATAAATTTAAAAATATAGAGCAGCTGTGGCCCAGTGGTAACGGCTCGAATTACGAGTTGTAGGTCTTGGGTTCTAACCCAGACAGGCGCTTTACTTTGTGTAAATTATTTCATAACCACTGCTCTCAAAACGGTGAAGGAAAACATCGTGAGGAAACCGGCATGTCCTAGAACTAACAATCGAAGACATGTGACATCCATCAACCCGCACTGGGCCCTCGTGGTTGATTACGGCCCACTCTCACAGAAAGAGGAGGCCTGTATCCCAGCAGTGGGAACATTATAGGCTGATTATATAATATAAAAGTATATAATTTTATTTCTAAAAGTTATATTTAGTTTCACTTGTACCGGTGTCTGTAATGAATTCTTGCAAGTTAAATTTGACCAACTTCCCGGTTTCTGATTGAGCTGAAATTTTTCATGCATGTGTAAATCGGATGACAATTCAATATTATTATAATATGGAGCTGATCTGATGATGGGGCCGGAAGGTGGGCATGGAAACTCTGTAATAAAATGACGCAACCCCATCTAGTTTGGGCTCGTTTGATTCGTCTTGGCAAGAACTCTGGTCCTAGATGGTATCCAGGGTTTTGAAGCCTGACGGTGGTCACAGGCATTCCTCACTCAACTAAACAAGGTAGCCCTGTTGTCTTTCGGCCATTTGGATTTATAAGTACCTCACAAGTGAAGGTGATAGAACAGATATTTATTAATATTTGACGGCACGGTTGGCGCAGTGGTTAAGCGATTGACTGCCGCGCTGCGTGTCGCGGGTTCGATTCCCGCACGGAACAAATATTTGTATGACCTATAAGTAGTTGTTCCGGGTCTGGCTGTTTGTGTATGTGAATTTAAATGTTTGTAAACGCACCCACGATACAGGAGAAATTCCTAGTGTGGGGCAACGGCAACGGCAAATAGGTGTCAACGTCCTTCTTACACAATAAAGGCCTAAATACTTCTTACAATAAAGGTCTTGTTTACATAAGTTTTAAATATTACTTTTTATTTAATTAAAAACCTGTTTACAAAATATTATTTATAACTAGGTACATATATTTTTTTACGTTTTGCTTTGCCCTACAGGGTCCGTAATTATACCTTAACAACCTTGTAATATCTTATTAACATTGTAGAATGCAAATAAAAATATGAATATGAATTTTGGGGTAGACAATGGAGATGTTTTTAGTTTTCTGTTGTTCGGGTTATTATTATATGCACGTAGTTTATCACATTAATTTTGAGGTGCAAATAGATGGAATACTAATTATTTGACAAGGGCAGGCCTGACATGCCGCACACTTGTTAGTCGAACTAATAACAAGCACTCCATGTGACGAGGAGGTTTGAAACGCAAGTGACTTAAGGCCGCCTTGTAGTGCGGTGTGTAGCCGGCTGTAACTGGCCGGCCGTTGCGAGCTCTTGAACTGCTAGATTTTGTGTATATTTGCTTCATAGAAAAAAAATAGTAAGGAAATTATAAAAAATGTTCTCACTAAGTACTAAAAAACAATAAGGCCTATCTTTTGGTATAACTTTTACATGGTTTAACGAAGTAATCTCTTCAAGGTACACGTTTTAAATAGCGATTTAGTGTCATCTTTGTGATTTTTTTTTATCGAGCCAATTAATTTAATTCATGTTTCTATCGTCACACAATGCTTGATAATATGTTCAATTTTCTTAAAATATTTTCTTTTTGCGCAAAATTTATATTTTGCTAGATTTACAGAGGTTTAAAAAAGTTAAAAAGTACTGCAACCTCGCCTTAAGAATAATGAATATCAATGTTGATGGATGGAGGGGTCCGCGCCCACTCAACCCGCTTAGACTCGACCCGAAGAATAATACCTAGATATTTCTGTTTTGATAGGCGTAAAAACGTCGATGTATAGTCAGACAGAAAAGTGTCGATTCAACGCTTGCACCTCAGAGAGTGTAAAATTTAAATAATGTTTGGATAAATAAATCAATAATTAAACAAATAAGTATCTATCCTATTTTAATAATTATAGTATACGCTTTGTAATTTGTAGTGAAAATCACTGATTATTGTTAATTATCATTAAAATCTTATAGCTGTGGCACGCTAGAGTTAGAGGCTATCTTTATAAAACTACATTTTTGAAACGAAATCACTGACTACGAGGATAAATTATGTATCATAACAAAATATTAAATATTCTATGTAAGTATAATAAGTTAATATCACTTTGCCTGACTGTACAAATGACATTGAATTGGTAGTAAAACATCTGGTAATATTATTCGGGTCGAGTCTAAGTGGGTCGAGTCTAAGCGGGTCGAGTCTAAGCGGGTCGAGTAGGTGCGGACCTGGCTGGAGAGGGAGAGGAAGGCAAAAAAATAGATGAATAGATTGTGTGAGGAATGATATGAAAGAAAAGGGAGTGAATGATAGCTTATTGGTTGACTGAATGGAAGAAGAAAATGTGTTGCGGCTACCCCAAGTAACATGGCATAAGAACAAAGATAATGACACCCTAAAGATAATAAACATAGAATAAGTAAAATAATATATCAATATTCTGCGACAGCTTTAGACAATTTCCAATAATGTTTTGTTTCATTAATTTTTATTCTTGGAATGATATACGAACTTCAAATTCAAATTCTTTTATTAAACTTACACATAGTTCACAAATATATAATACAATTATGCATGAAATTTTACCAACAGAAAAATTATATATTATTAACAGCGGGTCCCAAACTAGGCACAGCCTGTATCTTGGTGACCCAAACACCACACAAAGTTAATAATTTAAATTAGTTCTCCTAGCGCAAGATTGTTAGTGATAATACTGATAACTGTAAAATTACCTCATTTATATCTGTAATTTTCATAGTATACATGAGAAAGAGTATTCTATCTATCAGTCTACGAATTATAGACAACAACTCACAAACAAAGGACATTAGAGAATGCTTTCAGAATTCATCAAAGAACTCTCGATCATATTAGTTGCGGATGGGGACGCTTTTCTTTATTCTCCGAATTTCCTTTATTGTTCTTATTTTTGGAAGAAACTGGGCGGACATTTGTTTTTAGAATTTACCCTATACGAAACGGTATTATAAGAACATACCTACTATATAGACTTACGATAATTAGTGGGCAGTTGAATTCTGAACTTATTTTTGGAAATTAAAACATAACGTGGCATTAAAAGTAAAAAAAAAACCTTAAAATAATTCTCCTTATGGTTTTAACATAGTTCCAAGTTTTACCTACTTCTTTGTCTACCCAAAAATAACATCAGTGTAACCTAACCTACGCTGAAACGGAAA
This sequence comes from Tiliacea citrago, assembly GCA_963921375.1. Classification (NCBI taxonomy): domain Eukaryota; kingdom Metazoa; phylum Arthropoda; class Insecta; order Lepidoptera; family Noctuidae; genus Tiliacea; species Tiliacea citrago. The sequence continues at coordinate 18,594,647 of OY992797.1, read as the reverse complement.
AATGTCCTTGAGATAGTAAAGTAACAAGGTATTATATTGTAATTGTTTATTTTATTTATTGTATTCTTGGGGGTGTTTCACAGTGTCGGAATGGCTGATACCAATAGGAAGCTACTCGGAGATGGTGATACAAGTGCTTGGTAGTTTTCTACGTATAATATAATACATATTTATATAAAAATTTCTATGCACAACGTTCTATCGTTACTATCTTGTAAACAAGAAAATGACAACAATAAGATGTCAAGTCGAACCGCAGACGTAATCATATCAGGGACGTCTTAAGTTACTAAACAACATAAATTAGCTGTCAGTGCTAGTGATGCGCGCGGTTGGCATATCCGAACGTACATAATAATCTACGAGGGCACCGCCCGCGCTGTGTGCCGCTCGCTCACGGTCACCTTCCATTCGAAATCCTGCTCGGGGCGAAGACGCACGTTCACCTGATTCCATATCACTTGTGACCTTACATACGTGGTCTTCACCATTTTAAAAGCCTAAAGCAGACAACAGTCTTTATTGGCTCATATTAGTCAACCTTATTAAATTCTGTGTTTTCGTAACCCCATATTGGGGTCCAAAGTTCCGGCTAACAACTCCGGCTACCATCCAAAGTTCCGGCTTACCGATCTTTATTTATCGGTGGCATCCGGCCATCTTATACCGTGCCATCACCTGCCGGCAGTTCTGGCAAACCTCAAGCTCCGTGCCGAGTACATATTTTTACCCGCGCGGCACGTCGAGCTGAGCTTCGGGTCTGGCGAGAACATCCGCCTACCGTCACCATCGCTGGCGTCTGCAGCGTGGCGCACCCGCCGCGGTCTTCGTCACACCAGGCTGAGCCAGGAGAGTACTGTGCTACTCCCAAGGGAAGGTAGGCAAATTCTTGTGACCATAGACTTACCTACCCCCTTCACTTTTTATGTGATATTATATTATTTTCTGTTGACAATTTACGTGGTCTTATTTATCTGGTCCCATCACGTAAACCCTTTCCGTCACAGCACATGTACATAATTGATTATATTATATATTTGTGAAATATTGTATGTATGTACAGACGGCTACACATCAAGCTATATATTTCCAGTATAAGCTGATCTCGCATTGTATAGGATTTCTGTACCTACATTGCGAGATTAGCGTAAACTGGAAATGTATAAATTGATGTGTAGCCGTGTGTACAAGAAATGTAGGCACAACACACGCACACACCATCAATCACTCGCAATTGTACCACGATAACAACCTTTACTATGTGTATTGGAGGGCCTGGAGTTTTAAAATACAGGCCTAGGCTTAGTTTAGACTCCAGATGTCCCACAAATTACAAAATTTTCTCAAAATACCTGTTAAATTAATATGTATAACTAGTATCTGAATGTAATTTGTGGATATAAATAAACATAATTTTATTTAATAAGTTAAGACAAAGTTATGACAAACTTCCACCTCAAAGAATGTATAAACTCTTTGAGGTGGAAGTTTGTCAGAACTTTATACATAATATACATAGTCTCTTAGGAAATCGAAAGCACTTACCAGTAAGAAAAGACAGTCTCCTCATGGCAGGAAAGGGATGGTTTCCCGAAGTATCCAGCAGGTCAAGCTGGTACACCTCCCCTCGGATGCGGTACAGCTTGCGGTGGAAGTCCTCGATGGTCGGCGTGTAGCTGTCCTCGAACTTCGTGCCTAGAAACCTGGATACCAGCGACGTTTTGCCTACGCGAGCTGACCTGGGGAAGAAAGGAGATGTTGCTTTAGTAAGTACCTAAATGAAATAATGAAAAAAAAAAAAAAAATTCAGCTATATTTTGTATCAAAGTTGAAAAAAGTGGTCCAGCCACGTGCAAGTAGACTATATTGTGATGTTGATGATATTTTTTCATGTTCAAAATCACAAGTAGTTTCTCATCAAACGTCAATCTTGCGTCATTTTTCGGAAAACTAGTTGCAAATATAAGTGAATTTCCAATACTTAAATTATTTGAAAAATCCTTGTTTCAGCCTCATGCAAAACTAAGAACCCGACTTTTCAAAACACAAACGCAGTATGGTGTTAAAATGCATAGAGAACGCTGCTGCCCATTCACTGAAATTCCTAATTCCCATTATTTAAAATATTGCCGGAAACGGCAAATTTAATAAAAAAATCAAAAGCCAGCAAATTATATATTTTCTGCTTAAAGATCATCAAAGGAACCAAAAATCCAGCGAATGATCCACACGATTTTTTGTAATCGCTACAAGACTTCGATATACTCTTTCGAAGAAAGGCATTTGCTGGCAGCCGGAACTAAGGCTTAACGTGCTCTCAGCGGCACGGAAGCTAACGGAGTCCCTAATCAGGGTCCTTAAAAAAACAAGATGGCGGAAATTTGATCTCCCGAGAAATATTTATATTTCTCTGGAGAGCAAATTTCCCCCATTTTTTTTTTGTAGTGTTTCTATTTTTAGATACACCATATAAATTGTAAGCAATTAGAAAATTATGAGAGTAGGTACAACGGTCTTTTGGCGCGTGGACAAAATTGGAACTAACGCCGCCATCTTGTTTTTAGGGTTCCGTACCTCAAAAGGACAAAACGGATCACTCGTCTGTCTGTCTGTCTGTCACAGCTGATTTGCTCCGAACCTACCGGACCGATTTAGTTGAAATTCGGTACATATATCAATTTCAGTGACCCCCATATTCAAAAATCATTTATTTACGTTACACTTACGGACGTGTAACGTAACCATGTGTGTAACATAAATAAATGAATTTTGAATATGGGGTCCCTTTTGGGGGGCAAATTAGAAAAATAAAAAATAAAGTTCAAACTGTATCGTGTGACTACGTGTAAATACTTTTAAAGTTATTTAACAAAATAGATGAACATTTTCCATTCTTCCCTTATCTCCGAAAATACTGTGCCTAAATTTTGATAAAAATACAGAATATATGTAATTCTTTACTTATAGATTATGGGAAAACCTATGCGAAGTCTATGGTCTTATAACAACATTGTAAATCTCTCAATATTGTGCGTACAAACTTACATTTGCAGTTTGAATGTATGAGGGAACATGTTTGTCAACTACAATGTTATGTTTGTTCTTGGGATAAATTCATCTCAACTACGGAACCCTTCATTGTGCGTAGTCCGACACGCACTTGGCCGATTATTTTTCAATCAAATTCCTGTTACAATATCACAAATGTTTACCAATAACCTTCTTCCCCTGTCAATGTCATTCAGGCACCAAAAGATCCCTTTATCACAGTAACATAGGTATGCTAAAGTCGAATTATTAAGTCACTGGAGTTATCTGACATGTGCTAGCTGTCACTTTGTGTAATAAAAGGTCTTTACCAAAAAAGTAGGCATTTCGACTAAAAACAGATTGAAGTCGGACTCGACCTAAACTATCGAAACTATAGAAATATAAACCGAAACCCTCATTATTAAATCCTTTACGCTGGACGATATTAAACCCGGAACTGTCACCTGGACGTACCCGAAATAAAATCGTATACTTTAGTGAAACCTTTTTAAAACTTTTACAATAGACATCTCCGGTTTTACGGTTCTATATACTAAGCGATATTTGTGACGTCTTCGAATATCGATTTCAGGATTGATGCTTATGATTGAACTTTCAGGGAATCGGGGTCGAGAATCATTATCTGTTTGTAGGGCTCTAATATTTTCAGTTATCACTTTCAAAAGATACATTTTCGTAGTAATATTATATTAAAGAACTCTGAAAGATTGTATGGGGTCTTACACACGCGCAGCCAGAGACCCCCTCTCTGGCTACGCGTGTGTACCATACATGATTTGAGGGTTCAAAACCCCCCCGAAACACTCAAAATATTACATTTAATATTTTATTGAAATAAGGAATGGCGAGGAGTATAAATTTTTACATTTATTTTGAATTTGCCACGTGTCTGGAGCAAGTCTTGTTGTGCTCGCGATAATTATGTTGATCCAAAAGATGTTAAACACCATAAAACTAAGGAGGTGTTCCGCGAGTTATCGAGCACATTCCAACTTTAACGTCACAGGATCCGTCCTCGCAAATCTTATATTTACAGCCCTGAAAAAGCATGTAATTTTAAGCAAAAGTTTTCAGAAGCATTATTCTGGATTACATAAATTGCCCGTATTTTTTAAAAAACATAGCAAATATTTTGTTTATATTTTTATGTTAACTATTATGACTTGTCCTATCACCCGATTCCGGCTTGACGTCGACTTCTGGGACACTCTGTATATATTTATATAGATAAGTGTATACTTTATGTATGTACCCATGTATTTATTGTATACTCGTATGTAAATAGTACGCCGCTGACTACCTGCAGTATTGTCTCTCCTTCTCCCTTTAATCCGTCCAAAGGTTGTCTGTAAAAGATCGCTTTTGATAAGACCGCCTATTGTGTCACCCTATGTAAAATTTCAATATTTATATCTGTAATTTTTATGGTGTACATAATAAAGAGTATTCTATTTTATTCTTTCTCTAAAGGAAAGTATGAGAAAGTGACACCATTAATTTTTAAAGGGGAATTAAATTTAATGGACTTACGTGCAACTGGCGGACAGACAGATTGATCCTTTGTAAGTAGCTACTGGGGGCCAAATCTGCTATTGTCAATGATTGGTCATTATGACGACCATACCAAGGCAACGCCCAACGCCATGACCACTGTGCCAATAGTTTGTAACCTCCTACATTCATAATGGCGTGACAGTGGTCCATAGGGAAAATAGTAGCAGCTTGTCAGTACGAGATTACCAAATACAGACAATTTTTCCTAAGGAGTATCAGTGGTACGTCATTGGAAAATCATAAAGTCGCCTTTCAATTAGGAGATTAGCAAAACTGTCAAACTCTACAATTACGGTGCCAATGATCGGCCATTCGGACACAACTGCATTAGCAGACTTGGCCCCCGGTCGTTTGTGATCCAAAGACGCGCGTCTGTATTGTACTTTTCTTTTTTTTTTACTACTAAGGGGACAACTGAGGTTCGCTGCTCATGCAACTCTAATCTAATACCAAATGTATGCACAGCGTTCTTCTACCATACTATCAGTAGCATCGATATGCTCGCAGTAAAATTCTACTGTAAGCCAGTAAGATTGGTAGCGACTCGACGACCAATCTTGCGGGCTAACTAATCGTATTACCACGGCATAAGCTTATTCTTGTACTTATTGCTCGTTACGAGGCAAAAGATGAAATTGAATAATTTTAACTTTATCCACGCTAGAAGCTGAGGCTGGTTACCGATACTTACAACCTGGGGGCCGATCGCGCTAATTTTGAACGTTAATACCAAAACTAAACCACAACCAAAAACGTTACGTTAGACCCATTTCGTATCGCGCTAATCATTTAAACGGAAATGATTTAGCTTTACTTTGGGAGTTACGTTGGAGGAACGATCGATCGAACTTTCAGTATTGGGATACGTCAACGATTTTGTCGCTCAGAAAAAATAGCGCGATACCGTTTCTTACATCAGCTGAACCAAAACTAAACCAAAACCAAAAACGTTCCGTTCGAACGGTAATTACGTTGAGAAATAGCGCGATTGGCCCCCTGGACTGCCCCGTTGGTCTCGTGGTCGTAAGCGCGATTGCTGAACGTGGGGTCCTTGGTTCGTTTCCCTGGTCGGGCAAAGTGTTATTGGGTTATACAATTAGGAATTTCTTATTAACAGCCCGGAGTTTGGAAGTTGGCGGTGTGATACCTCCGTGCCTCGGAAGTCACGTTAAGTCATTGGCCCTACGCTTGATGTATCTCCGGTTGTGTCGGATTGCCGTCCTATCAGACTATGAGAGTGAGGGAAGAGAGAATGTACCTGTGTCTGCGCACACACTTGTGAAGTATAATATCTCTCGCGCCGAAGGCTGGTCTCCGCTGAGATTGGTTGCCATGGCCGAAATTCGTTCTGGAGGACTATTATTATTATATTATAACCATAGCAAGTTACAGGTTTTTAGTAGCAAAAGTCTTTGAGTTGAACCGCAGAGAGACAGACAGACAGACGGACTTGGCGACACTATAAGGGTTCACCCTAAAAGGTCCACTTAATGTCTTTTACATTTTTTTTTAATTGGAACCTTCGGAAATGTGTATTTGCAAACAGATAAATAGACATACCATAACAGCAGAATTTCCTTCAAAATATTTGATTACAAAATACAAAACGATGACTGTTTCACAAAATATTTCTTATTTCGATCGTATCAAAGGCTCCAATCAGATCAGAACTCGAATTTTCGGTTCAGGAAACAGGAAAAACGGAGGGAAAACCATTAGCTCTCATTCCTCTCAAGGGTCTTGTTGTCTAACAGATTTGACGTTATACTTGTCAATCTTTATTTATATAATGACATTGATCATAACAACAGCCAAGTCGTATTCGAACGTAAGTAATTGTTTAATAAATTGACTACCAAATTGTCCGTATATTCAAATCACTATCAAATGATTATGACACGGCAAATTGATATAGTTTGTCAATTTGATAACCTATTAATTTCCCTGACTGTAGTACTAACATGAAAAAAAAGATGGCCGTGCCTACGAATAATTTTAGTAATTTCATAAGTCAACGTTATTGTTTTGTTAACCCTCAGCGCTCATCTGGTCTAAGTCCGGTCGTCAGTCGTGTACGGGACACTATGAAGCCATGCACACGACGGCGGCGGTGCCAGCATCGTGCGGTGAGGTGGCGCTAGCGCCGACCGCTTAGTCGGCACGCGCCAGGCGTAGGTCCGGTCTCGTGTACATGCGCTCACAGAGTACATTCTAACACATGCGCTTATACACTGCCATACTTTACTGCGCACCGGGCGTAGATGCGGCGAGCACCGTGCCCGGTTGCGCGGTGAGCCGGCGCTAGCGCCAGCGTCGTGTGCATGGCTTCATAGTGTCCCATACACGACTGACGACCGGACGCCCACCCGGTTTGACGCCGGGCTTAGCTCCGGCAGAAATCGTCTCGTGGGCACGAGCGCTAAGGCTGCACCTCCATGAAACCGGGTCGTGTACAAACCGTCTTTGTGTGCAAGCTCGGACGGTTTCTACCCAGCGCCAGCAAAAAATCAAGGCCGTGTTAAAACCGTCTCGTGGGCAGGAGCCCTCAGAGTTACATATTTACCGATTTAATCGATTGCGAATTTGCGACAGACAGACAACGGAAAATTGATTGTACATAAGTGCACATTTTTGACAATTTGGGGACAAAAACCTAAATAGTATTATAGGACCACTAATAAATAAACAAAAAACTAGTCATCCATTTGTCTCATTAACTTAATACATACAAGATTGTTTTAAATAAATATTTTATTATTCAAACAACTACAAAGTACTTATCCATTTATATTTCGCCATTGCATTTTTGCATTCACTTTTCGGGTGAAAGCATCGTAATTTAAAACAAAAAATATTGGAGTGCTCCGAATGAAAACCGCGATACGATGCTCATATAAAATTCATTTAATGTGCGAATAGCGAGAAATGTTCTTTATACAGCCGGCCAGTTTTGTGCTTTTCGTCATAATTAAACTAGAGTTTTATGACTGCACTTTTTAGGATATTCAAAAGGTACAAAAAAGCAACGGTGAATAGAACAGTAGTTCTAGTACCACTTCCCGTTTTCACTTTCTCTTTTTTAGGGTTCCGTACCCAAGGGGTAAAACGGGAACCCTATTACTAAGGCTCCGCCGCCGTCTGTCTGTCTGTCTGTCCGTCTGTCACCAGGCTGTGTCTCATGAACCGTGATAGCTAGACAGTTGAAATTTTCACAGATGATGTATTTCTGTTGCCTCTATAACAACAAATACTAAAAAACAGAATAAAATGAATATTTAAGGGCCCATACCACAAACGTATTTTTTTTGCTCGATATTGATAACGGCAACAGGTAGACGCTTGAAATATTCACAGAATATTTAGTTTTATATTCACATTAAAAATAAATAAATAAATTAAAATAAAACAAATATTTAGGGGGCTCCCATACAACAAACATGATTTTTTTGCAATTTTTATAGATACGGAACGGAACACGTGCGCGAGTCCGACTCGCACTTGGCCGGTTTTTTTTTAGTTAAAAATAAATTATTCCAATACACCTTGACGGCAACAGATTTACAATTATTTATTTTCCTTTCTCTTCCATCTGCACATACGGGTCTCCATTCTCACTAGATGGTGACATTTTCACTGTTGTAAAATAAATTACGGTCACCAATTCAATTTGTAAATAGAGAAAAAAATTCTAAAGATTTCGCGCCAATGCCTTTTTTTTCTTCTGTAGCCGCAACCAAGTAACATTTATACTCACCTACGGCCAGGCCGCAACGCATTCTACCCAAGTGGTCGGCGCTTTTAGGTCTATTATCAAAAATAAAATGTTCTACAGCTACAGCTACGGATTCACCTAAAGACTACCTAATGACTTTTTCGTTTTTGTAGCCTCGTTGTCGTTTGTAACAGACAAAAAAAAAACTTTTCCCCTAGAGGATGATATGCTATTTTAACCCCGCTCTAGTACGCTAAAATGACGGACTTTTTAAGCAAGAGTAGTGAAAAATATTTTATTTCACATAAACCTACATGGGCACATATGAAACGTCAGAAGCTAGGTGCACGGTTCCAAGTCGTTTCCTATGGAGAAGAGCCGGCAAGAAACTCCACGGTTACTCTTTTATAAATAATGGGATTTTACAATGTTTTCAAGTTACAATGTTAATAGGTTTTTTTTTTTTGGGTGGGAAATTATCAAATAACTTCTAATGCTCCAGGCGCAGCGGTAGGGCGTGACAGACTTTTACTGACTAAAACCCACCCGTAATTCCTGGTATTTAAACTATGAATATCGGACATTTAAGATCACGTTTACTCTTTTAGAAATAATTTGCTACGAGTATTACAATGTCTTCAAATTACAGTGTTGTTAGGTATGGGAGGACAGTGTAGGCCTGTCAACAAGTACCAGGACGTTAACTTTGAAAGCTTTGGCCACCAACACACCACCCCGTGGGTGTTCCGTCGCTTCCGCGGACAAGTACCACAGGACAGCACAAGGACAAGCTAGTGAAGTAAAGTGCAACTAACATAGTTTTAAGCTATATTTATTAACACAAGTTCTTGTTTTATACTTTATCCGCTAGAATTCCCCATTAAAAGTAATGCTGTCACTTTCTGATACGTTCCGTTAGATGGAGATAGCATTAATTAAGAAGCAGCTTTTAATCTGGAATTAAATTTAATGGACTTACGTGCAACTACACGAGTCCTGGGGGCCAAGTCTGCTATTTTCAATGATTGGTCATTATGACGACCATACCAAGACAACGCCATGACCATTGTGCCAATAGTTTGTAACCTCCTAAATTCATAATGGCGTGACAGTGGTCCAGTCAAAATAATAGGAGCTTGTCAGTACGAGATTACCAAATACAGACAATTTTTCCAATGGAGTATCAGTGGCACGTCATTGGAAAATCATAATGACGCCTTTCAATTAGGAGATTAGCAAAACTGTCAAGTTATACTATTACGGTGCCAATGATCGGCCATTCTGACACAACTGTGTTAGCAGACTTGGCCCCCTGGAGTGGAGACAGCGTATCGGCAAGCGTGGTGTGGGCGCTCCCTAGCTAGATGGACCGACGACCTTAAAAAGGTGGCTGGTACAGACTGGACGCGGAATGCGGAGGACAGGGTGATGTGGCGCAGCCTGGGAGAGGCCTGTGTCCAGCAGTGGACTGCTATAGGCTGAGTTGATTGATTGACGTGCAACTAGTGGTATATATATTAGTTTGTAAGGTATATGTCTATGGGCCATTGTAGCCTGAAATAAATGTTTTATTAATATTATTAACAAAATAGAAAATGGTCACAAATCCACAGTCATAAGGCCTCCATCCTAACGTCCTCCATAACGTTATCACACCTTCCCTTCACATTAAAAACGCGTTAACATCGTTATAAATCCACGAAGATCACGATTATCCACTAATGTGATTTTCAAAGGTCACTTGATCCGCCTCACAAATGAATGTCACGAGAAAAATCCCACTTTTCACGAGAGTAATCTCACTTTTTAGGGTTCTGTACCTCTAAAGGACACAACGGAACCCTTATAGGATCACTCGTGTGTCTGTCTGTCCGTCTGTCACAGCTGATTTACTCCGAATCTACTGGACCAATTAGTTGAGTAACCAAACACGGACGTGTAACGTAAATGAATGAATTTTGAATTTTGAAAAATTAAAAAAACAAGTTTTCCAATTGGTACTATGTGACATATCAAAAGAGCAGTGGTGGCCCATTGGTAACGACCGCTACTTACGAGTTGTAGGTCGTAGGTCCGAACACTGACAGGTGCTTTACTTTGTGTAAATTATTTCATCACCACTGCTCTAAAAACGGTGAAGGAAAACATCGTGAGGAAACCGGCATGTCCTAGAACCAAAAATTCGAAGACATGTGACATCTTCCAACCTGCACTGGGCCCACGTGGTGGATTACGGCTCACCCCCTCTCACAGAGAGGAGGCCTGTGTCACAGCAGTGGAAACATTATAGGCCGATTAAGTTAAGTGACATATCAAATGAAAGGGCTTGATGTGAGGGTTTCAGATATATTTTTTTAATAACTTTAAAAGAAATATAAAAATTGTCCATGTTTTGGAGATATGGTAGGTCATTCATGAATGACGAATAACCTACCGTATCTCCGAAACATTGAGCTAAAAATTTAAAAAAAAATACAGAAAATAGTTCTTTACTTATAGATTACAGAAAAACATAATAATAGTAAATCTCACAATATTGTGCGTATAAACTTACATTTGCAGTTGGATTGTATGGGAGAACATGCTTTTCAACTACAAGGTTAAGTTTGTTCTTGGGATAAATTCATCCCAACTACGGAACCCTTCATTATGCGTGGTCCGACACGCACTTGGCCGGTTTTTTCATCCATTCCTCTTTTCTTCGTATCGTTACTTAATAGGTACCTATATCGCCTCGTGATTGATTGGGTTAGGAAGAACTAATGTTTATCCTTGAAGAGATCACCCGTAAATGGCAATTTATTTCTGTCCTTCACATCGACCGATACTTTATGTAATTGCTGCGTAAACGTGTTTTTCGATTGCTTTCATGGATTTAGTTGAGCGTTCATTATGTGCAATGCAAAATAATTTATAATACTTTATGATAGTAGTATAGTAGTCCCTGGAGGGACCACGGGTATTTTTTTTATCCTTGGTCCCTTCGAGAAATACAATGCTGCCAAATTAAAATGGCAGACCGTTAGTTTTAGCTCTTAGTTACTTGAAACATTCAAAATGATTCACCAAAAATAGAGGGAATCTGGCGCGTTAATGGTCACTGTTCTAACCTAACCTAACCCAAATGATTCAATACCAGTAGATGGTATCTGACGCATTATAAAAAAATACACCGAAAAAACAATATTCGTTAAAAAATAATTTTACCGTTTGATAAGTTTGTTCTAAAAAAAAATGTTACTATAAAATTAATTGAATTGTGTTTCTGTGAAATATGTTTCATTCAACTAAATAGTCCTTGAAACAATATTATTCGAAATAAAAATACAAGGACCAAACATTATAAATTCTATGAAATTTCTGTCTACGAAACAAGGTAACACCCTTCCAGAGACTACGAGAGGCTCTACCATTTTAATTTCGCAGCATTGTATTTCTCGAAGGAACCATGGGTAAAAAAAATACCCGTGGTCCCTTCCGGGGACTACGGGAGGGACCACGGGTAACAAACTGAATTTCTCAGTAGCAGCCTGGAGTCTGGATTTGTGCCCGGTTGATGGCAATAGGCTGACCCCCTATTATATAGGACTAAAACATAACTGGCGAATTGTGGGTGTACCTACTATGGGTACACCTCTGCCTAACCCTTCGGGGAAACAAGGCGTGATGTTATGTTATGTAATGTAAAAAAAAAGAATAAAACAAATAAAAAGTGGAAAAGTATTTGCAGGAAAGTGTGCCTCGCGGCTGCGCCAAATAGGAATAGAAAAGTTGTCTTAAACCTATGATGCCTTGTGGTAGGAATTTTTAAATGAAAATGGACTCATTATCTGCCTAGTCTTTGGTCAGCTCTCAGGATGCAGCTGAATACCTGTATTTTACATGGAGCGACTGATGACAGATGGTGTGTCGCTTGTAGCATTTGCTACTGATACCGGAGAAGTTATTTCAGCTGCTTTTAATATTCCTAGAGAAAGTAAAAAGACTTGAAGCACTAAACAGGAGTAGCAAACTCAATCTGCGTAGCCTTTTACAACTCGGTTAGCGGCGCAATCTAGTATAGCAGAATGCATCTGAATATCAGTGTATTTTACATGGAGCGACTGCATATATCTGAAGTCTTTTGGGCACTTTTGAGGGACTTTTGGGCTGCTGACTACCCGTTACAATTGTCGGAGACCTACGAGAGACAGCCGAGACCAACGGCTTAACGTGATTTCCGAGAAAAAGCAACAAGGTTTATTCAAATCCGGTTTCTGAAATCCTGATCCACGTCCACAACCAGTTACTGGATGACATGATAGTTCTAGGTAATCCTCACCATTTCAGCCGAAAGACGTCGACTGCTGGACATAGGCCTACTCCAAAAGGAGGGTGGGGTTGCCATAATTGCCACGCTTGGCAGGCGAGTTGGATCGCAATATGGTGCTATTAGGCTGGTTTTATAGTCACGCCGTTAGATGGGCCGTTGGGCAGCGTGCGCTTGAACAGCGGTGCACTGTGAAACGAGATTAGTACCGCGTGTTCAGCTGCTTTGAGACAGTCGTGTACAATATGAACGTTAATGTGGTTAAAGGCGGCTTACGGCACGGCGTCCTACTAAAACGCATGGCCGTAGAAGCGCACGAGCGCCGCGCGTTTTGGCAGCGCCGGCGAACAACGCGCGTTTACGGAACGGCGCTGCTCAAGCGCGCGACTTGGAAATGCAAATACAACCCCATACACCTCCGAACGCGCGCGTTTCAACGAAGCTGCCGAAACGCGTAACAATAAAATCAGCCTTAGAAAACGCTGCTGGCCATTCTCTAGTAAGTCCCTTAGTCGCCTTTTACGACACCCACGGGAAGAAATAGGGTTCTAGGTAATGCTGCGGGGAAATTGAGTAACACACTATCAGTAGAGATTAACTACGATAATATGGCCCGCCCCTCCAAAATTCAAAACGTTTGAAAGTACCTATTCGTGAAAGTATTTGTACGCATGTGTGCCAAATGCCATCAAACAAAAACAAATCACGGGTTTTTTGCTCGACTAGTGGCGTCATTAATCGCTCATTATTATTAGTATGGCGCTGCACTGACGTACTCTATGAAAGCAAACACGTGCGTTGTCTTGCGCGATCGGCTAGTTATGATTAGTTGACCAACAAATCAGAGATACGAGTATTACAACTACATACAAACTCTTTCGTAATGATGTGACTACACACATTAAACAGTAATTTGGAGAGGCAAGCATGATATGGTAGTTTATCTCTAGCAATGGGTTTAATTTTGACAGTTCAACAACATTCATTGCGTTATTTCCGTTGTTGAGGTGACAAATTTTTCGAACATATGAAGCAATGGATTAGCAATATACTTCAAAATTATACGTTTGTGATTCAAACTGTGTTACGCAATTAGGGTAATCCTCACTCAGGGTCACTCTTTCTTATCATAGTCTACGCGTTTCTACGAGTACATAATGACCAGAGATGTGACTTATCTGAGATACAAGTATCTGAATTACAGATACAAGAAGGTAATAGGTAAAACGGCTGGTTTCTGCAACTCCACGTCAATATGCGCGTATTTTGCGTACGACAGATACAAGAAACAAAATACGTATTTTTATATCTGAAATACTTTTTTTAAATTAATTTTGTATCTTGTATTTAAATACCTTTCGTTTGGTATCTTAGTATTTGTAGATACTAAGTTTGCTAAAATACTTTTACTACCTATTAGTTAAGTACCTAACTGATTCTATTGAGACGTCTTAGGTGACATTAATTTCAAATGTCAATGTTGTCGTAGATAAAACTGAACGTGCCATTGAATCTTTAGTCTGGGGCCAAATTGATAGATGGCGTGGCAATTATTTCTTTCTACAAAATGTCATCGGCTATGCCCCATGACTCGCTTCATTTTTAATTATTCCGCATAATAGTCTGTAGGAAGACACACCATAACACCAACTAAAAAAAAACAACACAATATTTTGACGACACAGCGTATATTCTACTTATTGAACGGAGCACAGTAATATTAGTTTAACACTTGACATTGGCAGAATCACCGCACGGCTAAGGGATAAAAGAGCGGGATCAAACCATAAAAAAAATATAGTCTGTGTTCCCCCGTTTTAAAAAAAATATTTTTCAAGTAAAATACCTGTTTGCCAAGTTCTGCCCCTGTGGAGTGACTCTTCTCATTTGGGGTCATGATCTTGAGTCCTCATCGAAGAAAAATGAGTGATTAACTGTTTGAAGAACTGGTTTTACATAAGTCTCAATTAAAATCTTAAAAATATAATATTATGTGTTGTCAAGTTTGCGCGATCAACGCGATTTACATGTAAAAAAATAAACTTTCATTAAAAAAAAATGTTTTTTTTTACAAAAGTATTTTATCTATAAAAAGTATTCAAAAGAAACATATTTTATATCTAGTACTTATTTCAGATACCATTCCAGAAAGATATTTGCATCTGTAATGACATACCTGCCTTCCAGTCTCCAAATATCCGCCGTCATAACAAGCTATTCTATTTTCTTAATAACTCAATTATAGAAAAGCGGTTCCTAATTACGGAATGCCACTCATTAATATTTCAAGGGAACCCGGTAGCTAATTTCAAGTCTAGTGTGTAAGTACTTCGAGTTTAAATTAGATTTATAATTTGGGGTTTTCATTGACCTTATTTAGGTTTGTGTACCTGACAGGTATTTCAAGAGTCCTATGTTTAGACTTTACGTCGGAATTATTAATGAGTGGTTTTTAATTAGATAGTACATTTATGTATTTCTAATTAACTGATGGGCTGTGAATATTGTTTAAACAATTGTATGTATAGTCGAGCTCTTAACTGCCATCTCCCTAAGGCTGAATGTGACTTACACGTCATAGAACGACCAAGTCTATTTGTCTAAGTGACAGTTACATAGTTTAAACCTTAGTGATTTTAAGGATTCCATGCCTCAAAAGGAAAAAACGGAACCCTTATAGGATCACTTTGTTGTCCGTCTGTATGTCTGTGAGTTTATCAAGACCCTTTTTCTCAAGAATGCGTGGACGTATCAAGATGAAATTAATATCAAATATCTACGTAAGTTTACGGGCCCTTGGAGCTCTAATAATATTATATAGAATATATATTTAATAATATTTTTATCTCACAAAGCGATGCGCGCTTTATTTGTGGTTCTTGTTGGATACAAAATTTTCAATACCTACTGCTATAATAGCCTACACCTTCGAGTCGCTAGACGCTGCGAACGAAAATGTACCTAACCTTACAAGCGTAAAGGCTCTTACACACTCACGCGATATCGCGGGTGCGACAGGCACCGACAAAGACAATTCCTTTGACCGAAGAAAGAGTTAAAAAAACCTAAGTTAAAAAAGCTACAAAGCAAAACTCACTTTAAGGCTCTTACAAACGTAAGAGCCTTAAAGTGAGTTTTGCTTTGTAGCTGCGCGCCGCCGCCCGCCGCTCCGCGCGCATCTCACGGCTGTCGGCAACTCACTGAGAAATGGTTCGCATGCGACCTGCAGGTGGCTGGCAGGTAGTTAGCGCGCGTAAGTACATGGAGTGATTTATGAAGAGATCCGCAGGCGAACCAAGTTAAGTGACATAGCCCGAAGAATTGCCAAACTTAAGTGGCAGTGGTCAGGGCACATTGTTCGCAGAACAAATGGCCGATGGGGCCGAAAGGTTCTGGAGTGGCGACCGCGTACAGGAAGACGTAGTGATGGAAGGCCTCCTACAAGGTGGACCAATGACCTTGAGAAGGCCGCAGGTAATGAGCATTAATAAACTTAACATTTTGATAAACATTACATAATAAAATAATATGACCTTACATGGGTTTTAATTAAAAAAGAGGTTTTAATGAATAAAGAGGTATTTAATAATGAGCCCAGAAGATTTTGTTTAGTTTTCCTAAAACTCACACTCAACTAAAGGCTCGTGCAGACTGGCGCAATATCGCGGGCGCGACAGGCTGCGCTACACTTTCCATGAACTTTTCATAGAAATTGTGCCACTAGTGTCGAGTCGCGCCTACTTGGTTTAGATTCTAATTTAACTAAAAATAGGTACTTAGGTACGAGTTAATATTTTTCATAACAGCATCTTTTAAAGTAAATATTTATACCTCAGTAATAAAAACTACGTTCAACTCCCACAAATGCGAACACGGAATACCTCACAATATCAGTAAACAAGATTATCTTGAAATCGAAATATCGTGTTCGTAGTCAAAGCAAGGTAAGTTGATAGAAACAAACAGAATTTCTCCCAGGAAAACGTACTGCTCCGACCTACACCTGCGATACTGTTTACGGCCTAAACAGTATCGCAGATAACGTCGCTGCATACCATGGCAGAGCAAGCTCTAGCAAACCAAACGCAAGATTTTTGCAATGACCTCACGAACGCATGATGCTGAACTGCAACTCATTAGCTACATACACAACAAAACAAAAACAACAAAACAATGTAGACATTATCGTAATGTATGAACACATACTGACAAATTTTCTCATTCGATTTTGAACTTCACCGTCAATATATAAAGGTTTAAACTCATTTTGAGAAATTTTACAGTTAGGTATAACCTGATGTGCTGGTGTATCGGCGGGGTAATAATAAAATAGCAATGGGTTTCATTTTGACAGCTCAACAACATTCATTGCGTTATTTACGTTGTTGAGCAGACAAATTTTTCTTACAAATGAAGCAATGGATTAGTAATATACTTCAAAATTATTCAGATTGGGATTGATAGTGTGTTACCCAAATAGGGTGCGGGTTTCCGACAAATAAATTTCTTGGACTTAACAAGCGCATCACGATAAAAATACAAACGCGCGAAGAATTTAAAATTTTCAGGGCCTCTAGCACCTTCTATGGGTGTTGAGGGAGAGAAAAACCAAATAAAATATGAATAGATTGTGTGAGAAATTATATGATAGAAAAGGGAGTGAATTATAGCGTGCTAGTTGACAGGGGAGTATGGATGAAGAAAACATGTTGCGCCGACCCCACGTAACACGGGACAGGGGCAGGAAGATGTCGCAGAAGAAGGATGCGAAAAGGAAACGCACCCGGCGTCGGCAGAGGGCAGACAGTGCCCTCTTCCGGCCCCCCTAAATGGGTCCAGGAACTGCGGATTCGGGGACATCTGCTGCCCCCTATCATACCCGAGGTGGCAGCGCGTAGTGTTCCACGCGCGCCCCTTTTATACGTCGCGAGGGTGATCAAACACCCCACCCCACCCAGGTTTGAGGTGGTCCGCAGAGGCGGGCCGCTAGCCGGAGATCGCGGAATTTACCCATGAACCCATGATCCCCAGTGCAAGTGTTGGAAGGGAACACCGGGGTGGTTTTTTAGTCAGTAAGAGTAAAAGTCTGACAGACCCCACTCCACAAGGATTTTCAAAGACGGAACAAAAAAAAAAGGCAATTTCATGAAGATGATGATGACCTAGAATCTGACAACAGGCGCCTTGTTCAGCAAGCCACACTCCACAGTTCGAGCAACGCTACTCACTAAGTGTGACACCAAGCTAAGCTCGTGCCTGTATGTCCCCGGCCTTAGCGTGTCATAGATCATGCTCATATTTATTTTATTCCGACTCACAGAGACTTTAATACCGAGAAAGTATATGAGAAGTAGAGATGGAACCTAGTTTTTAGTACTATAAATAAGATTTATGTATGGTTTACCTGTAAGGTATTCAAAAGCTTAAAGACAAGGTATTCTTGGTATAAGAGTATCGCGGTGTATAGTCCAACACTTTCTGAGGGAAGCAAAGGGGTATGAAATGCAACGAAATCGCTTATTGTCCATATAAACATCCAACTTACAATAAATGCACCAACCCAACCATTCTTCCATTCCCTCATCGAATAAAACCACATCCTTAAACTTGTTACTTAGCACGGGTAAACTAGGATTTTTGGTGTAGTTCGACTATAGGGATATGAGGATCAGGGTGTAATGAAATGAAATAAAATATCGGAATCACTTTTACACGTCAAATAAAAAAATAAAAAATAAGCTAGATGACTTTAGTCGACATTTCTTATCTGACTACCCCTGGGAAGAATCGGCGAAACAAAGTCCAGACATGATCTTGTTCAGATCATGTGAGGACCACGTAGATCCGTGTCTGAAATGGTATTTTTAGGAAAGAACCACACAAATTTGAGTAGACCTGTCCAATCAGTGCAAGCATTTGTCAGTAATCGTGCAGCTCAATTCAAGACTTAAGGAGCTCAACGGCTCGACGAATAATACCAAAGAAAGAACTTTTGGGTAGGCCTCGTAAAGTGCTCAAAATGCTAGACCATCATATTAAAACTAACTAACCTTACTGTGAGACAGCTCTTTGTTCTTGGCACCATTCTGCGCAATCATCCCTCTGTGGTTATACAAGCTGAATGCTGCTAAAAAGCGTAGAGACTTCGAAGTATGCTCAACTCACGGATTTAGAATAGCCCTTGCTCAGCGTCATGTTGATATTCTGTCCAACCATTTATATAATAAAATAAATAAACTATGCACCATAGCTCCCATGTGCCATAATGAATGTAAGACCAGGGTCACAAAGTGGCTACTAACAATGAGTTACGATAACACTGAATATTTACTACATGTATCAATCGCTTAACCTTTATGTAGTAAATAAAGTCATATATTTATAATTATATTTACACAGACTTACATGAACACAAGTTTTCACCATTCGAATTTATTATAATGTTAAATTGCCTTCCTGAAATTGTGAAAGATGCTGGTTGCTTACTATTTGCCGGCGATCTGAAGTTGTTCATGCGGATTACCAATCAATCGCACTGTAAACTGCTGCAGCGGGACATTGATCGTGTAGTAGGGTGGAGTATTGAGATTGACGAAAAGTCTTTTACGCGATCCGCGGTTCTCCGACATCACGAATATAGCATGGACGGCAGTAGCGAAGCTACAACTTCCATTAGAAGGAAGCCAATTTTTTTTTTTTTTCAATCCTTAACTCAAGATATCATCAAAGTACCTTAAAAATGTAAGACATTCCTCAGTTTAACGCCATAATTCGTCTGAATTCTTAATTAGGACAAAAAAATTAAACTGTGATCGCGATTTAGGACAGACTATAGGTAGGTACGCCATTTTTATCTTATGATTTATTAAATACCTGTAATGTGACTATTTAAGTACTATACGAATAGTACGACGATAAGAATAGTTGGTCGCTGTGATTAACTCAAGACAATGTTCATGTTCTTTCTCCAGAATTAGCGTACCTACTGACAGGTTATATGAGTTCATATAATTGTTTATTTTTATTTGACTGTCTAAGTCAATTTATTTTTATTTATTAGTGACATAATATACTCATGAAAATGTTTTTTTTATGAGTTGTATTGCAATAAGTGGTTAGCTAGCGACCTAGACAATTGATTATATTATTCTTGCCTGAGCAACCGGCAGCAAGTTCGTCATGCTCCCTTAGATGTCACTGCTTGCGGTAGCGTCGGGGGTCGGGTTGCCTCCTTCCCTCAAATATGGCGAGGGGGGTGATGGCTGATCTTTGCGTTATGCTCGTGAACGGGTGCTGCTTGTGGTGACTGGTCGTCTTGCTGACCAGGGTTTTATTATTGTTATTAATGATTAACTGTTTTTTATTTCACTACGATGGTGCTAGTTTATCATTTTTGACTTCGAGTTGCAGCTATAGCTTTGTGTGGGCGGGCACGCCCATTATGCCTGGAGGCTTTTATTTAGGTACGTTCTGTTTACGTTATTTCTGCTTGAGTATAGTTTTCGACGATTTTTATGTTTTTTTTTGGTATAGTGGCGTGTGCTAGCTAACATAAGGCAAATAATCTAATGTTGTGTTGCGTAATGCAAATTCTTTTCATTTTATTGTATAGATTCAAGTTTTATATCTGAACAGACAGCTGTGCTGCTGGGGAGTTTGTTGCGCCACTTCTTCTTCCCAGCTAAAGCACTAGGAAGTGGTGAAGGGTGGGCGTTTTTGGGGGACTGTCTTATGTAATTTTTGACGTTCGAAAAGTGCTGATTCTCAGCCTAGTTTGAATAAATGACTTTTGATTTTGATTTTTTTTTGATTTTATATTATTATTAGTTAGTCACAGTAAACTCAAATAGAGTAGTTGTTTCAAAGAGAAGCCGGTACGAATGGAGTTGTATGAAGCCGTCGCCCCTGATGGACGGGCGCATGCGACACCGTGGGTAGTGTCGGTGCGAGATCTTTCGGTCACTTTCTCCGAAGATTTGTCGTTTCACACACATCATTATCGTACAAGTGTGTAAAGCCTTCAAGGATCTAGGATTTGTAATACGTGAAACCCTTGATTTTACTAACACAGCAGCTGTGAAGTCGCTTTAAAATGCTCTACTTAGAAGTAACCTGGAAACGAGCGCTATCATCTAGAATCCAGTTGAAACGAAGTACTGTCTTATGGTAGAAAAATGAAAAATTTTACCCGGTTCCTTTATATGAAGCAATTTGGCGTTTACCCATTTTATCAACCGACTTCCAAAAGGAGGAGGTTATCAATTCGGATGTTTATATTTTTTTTAATGTTTTCGTTTATTTTCGAGCATAACTCCGTCATATACCTACGTGTTACGGAAAGGGTATATACATATCAAAGGAACGGATTCTTTTGATGATAACAAACTACATGGCAACTAAACACCTACATAATTATAAAGTTAAGAAACATTTAACTAATAAAACCACAAAGTTTCCAATTGAATTCTACACATCACTAGATCAAGTCAGCTGATCAGTACACATTTTATTCCATTCGTTTGATCCCACCGCCAATCGTGCCGCCCGCGTGTCGGTGCGGCGCCGTGTCGCAGAGCTGTGGCAGGTGTGTGTGTATAGACACAGATAATAGATAATGACCCTGGTAGTGCGGTGACACGTTTATTATGATTTAAATTTAATAAACTATAGATATTCCAAAAAAATATCATACATTTTCAAAATTATTCTTTTGGAGCTGAAATTTTGTACAGAGATTCTGAACCAGATGCACTCTTCACCCTGTTTGTATGGATATGTACCCTTTCCGTAACACGCTGTATAGAATTTTCAAAATTATATTTTTGTTCGAAAGGGTATGCTCTCGAGATGGTCCCATTGTCACCAAGTCAGATTCTGATGAGGGGATTCCATGAAAATTGAGGAAATTTCTCAAATTTTATAGTCAGATTTATCCCCTTATATAAGTATACAATCCCTATTAATGGTTGGTTACTATAATTTGGAGGTAAGGCGCAATTTCGCACTGATTAAATATGTTTTTATTGTTTTTCGTGGTATGCTGAATAATCCACAAATACTAGAATCTTTGAGATTGCTCGTTCCAAACAGTAGGCCACAGCCGACTGCTTGCTGTTTGCCACAGCAAGGGCCGAGAGAGAGGCTGTTAAAAGTCTCGGTGGCCCGTACAAACTTGTTAAAGTTTGGGGGCAAGTGGGGCAGGCAATAAAGATACTCAACAGCCTCTCTCTGCGATTGGATAACTTAACTTGCTCTTTGGCGGAATTCCAGAGTGTGACACTTAACATATTGTCCTCTGGGTAACTTGTTCCGGTACTCAGGGTCGTTACTTGGGACGTGTTAGTTAAATCATCCACGTTAATCGGCAGGTATAAAATTGGACCCTGTCAGTCAAAATAGGACAGTTTAAAACGATTTAATTTTTGTTGGTGGTGGTGTCTAATTGCTCTTTGGGTGACGGCTCTGAGTGTGGAAATTATGACTACATTGTTGCATTGGGTTCCCATATCTTAAAACAAATGTAAGTGGTAATACTATAATCAATTAATAAATATGCCAGTCGCGCGGTAAACTGCTGGCGCGATGCAGGATTTGTGTGACGTCAGGTCTTGCTGCGTAGTACGCATGTACTGTTGTAGATGCTACCACAACTTCAACATAAGTAATTCCTTGAACCCTGCTCTAGATCATCATCATCATCATTTCAGCCGAAAGACGTCTACTGCTGGACATAGGTCACCCCCAATAGGGGCGGGGGGGGGGTTGCCATAACCGCCACGCTTGACAGGCAGGTTGGCGATCGCAGTATGGTGTTAAAATGCATAGAAAACTGCTCTAGATACCTAGCAATTTTTATATTATATTTTTGTAATTAAGGGATTACTTTATAACGGAAAATCAAAAGTTTTTAAATAAATAAAAAATGCGTAGATAAATCTCAAAACTAATTCTCTAAGATCATGTGTTTTTCAATACACATCTCGTTATCTCGTTCACACAAAGACAAAGCATTGCACCACTTTGTGCTGCCGAACAACGGCCGGCGCTGCACTACAATCATGAGCATTTAAGTTTCGTCTTGAGAGTATGAATAAGATAAGGCTATAATAGGTACCAACTTGTCTAAGAAGTTAGCATGAACTGACGAGTAGGTAAGGTGGAAAGAAGCAGATGCATACGCCGAAGCAGACGTCAAAATGCTAGATGGTGCATGATGTAACGCCAGTAATAATCAGCCACAAAAGATAGTGCACGATACAATGTGAAGACTATGTGGGTTATTGTTCATTTTAGGGTTCCGTACTCAAAGGGTCAATCATATTTAAAAAAAACTAGATGTGGTCGGCGTTTCGTATCCGACTACTCTGAGAAGAAACGCCGCAACAAACTCAGAGGTCACAGTCTCTTTTAAAGTCCAGACATAATCTTGTTTAGATCATGTGCAGACCATGTAGATTGGTGCCTGAAATGATCTTTTGACGCAAGAACCACACAGATTGAGGGGACCTGTCCAGACAGTGCACGCATTTGTCAGTAGTCGTGCAGCTCAACTAAGAACTTAACGAGCTCAACGATTCAACGAACAAAACCAAAGAAAGGACATTTGGGTAGGCCGCATAAAATTACTCAAACTGCCAGACCATGATGAAAAATAACTGAGAAAAAAGAAAATAAAACCGGCCAAGTGCGAGTCGGACTCGCGCACGAAGGGTTCCGTACCATTATCTATAAAAACGGCAAAAAATCACGTTTGTTGTATGGGAGCCCTCCTTAAATATTTGTTTTATTTTAATTTAAATATTTATTCTTAAGTGAATATATAACTAAATACTCTGTGAATGTTTCAAGCGTCTACCTGTCTACCCTTAAATATTTATTTTATTCTGTTTTTTAGTATTTGTTGTTGTTATAGCGGCAACAGAAATACATCATCTGTGAAAATTTCAACTGTCTAACTATCACGGTTCATGAGATACAGCCTGGTGACAGACGGACAGACAGACGGCGGAGCCTTAGTAATAGGGCTCCCGTTTTACCCTATGGGTACGGAACCTTAAAAATGGTTGTTTCACAAAACGTACCGACAACTATAAAATCATTAAATACCTCGTCTAATTCATCCTCCGTAGCCCAGAGGTTTCGTGGAACAATATTCCCAGGACCATTATTTGCTGGAAATACTCCCGGTGAAAACTCTTTATTTGTTGAGAAATATTTTCCGACGCCCGCGCTCCGGTGCGCGGTGATTCCAGAAGTATTGTATGTCTCTTCCAGCGCTCTGTGGATCGGACCGTTTAGACCTTTACAATGCCGTGCTCCACTTATTTTATATCTTTAACGGAGTTTTGTTCTGAGAACTGTTGATCTTTAAGTTGTTGTTTCAGAGAATTCTGATCGAAGAATCCTGCGATGGTAAAATTCTCGTATTGTGTTTATTTTTAAATAACATTGTGCTGTAGTACTCGTAACAACAAAACGGTTGGCGAATTAAGCAAGTACGTACCTGTATACATTACAGCTATTCCTTTCCTATATATTTCTATATTTCCTTATACAGTGTAACCTGGGATCTACTCCGAAGCTCTGATAATCCGAAGTAGAGGTCGAATGTTCGGCCGTTTCTTGTTCTTCCAAAGTTTCCGTATTTGACTTTGAGTCCTTACCCGACTTCAAGTCATATTTTTGACTTTGACATATCTTTTACTGTCGTTTTTTTTTTGTTCGTTCGCCGTAGTCGGCCATAGTCAGCCGTAGTGAGGAAACGGCCGAACATTCAGCCGACACTTCGGATTTATCTTCGGAGTAGAGCCCCTGGACAAAAGGGTCAATTTTCGCTTATTGCACTTACCACTGCTTGTCTCTGCATCACCCAAAGGTTGACTGGTAGAAAATGCCTATGGCATTAAGTCCGCCTCTGTACATTTACGACACAACCCAGATACTGGGTTACACGATATCCCTTGATAAGACTGGTTGTCAGACTTTTGGGCTTCTACGACTCGTAACAACTGTCAAAGATCTACAAATGACAGCCGGGACCAACGGCTTAACGTGCTTTCCGAGGCACGGAGGAATCTTGGTATGAACAGATGGTCACCCATCCACGGACCAACCGCGGCAAGCGTAGCTCAACCTGATCGATCGACCCATGCGGCAGTTATTATTTTGCCATAAGCTCCTCCTGTGTGCTTAAGCTAAAGTATTAAGTAAATAAATAAGGCATGTATTTAATGCGGCAACTAAGTAAAATGAATATAGGTTTAAAAAAAAAATAGAGTGGGTACCATATATAATGGGTTGGCAGCTAATAAGGAGTATCGTAATAAGTAATAGGTAGCATATTAATATATCAGTTTTTAGCTTTATTTTAATTTAAACTGGCATCGAATTTTTGTTTTGGTAACTGAATTTACCAACAATAGAGGGGATCTGGCGCTCGGCGACCGCTGCCGCGGCACGCTCTCTTCGCTCGCTCGCCTTCGCTTGTTAATGGTTACTGTTCTAACCTAACCCAAATGATTCAATAACAGTAGATGACTTTGCAGCGATTAAGAAATAATATTTAATCGCTGCCATGTTATTTTTTTTTGCAGCAAATAATTAGTCGCCCTTTAAGTTATTAGTCGCCTGGAAAACTATTATCCAATAAATAAATGGGATCTCAATGGACCTAGAATTATTAATTATCACTTAAAGAAGCTTTTCATTTACCCAGTTTCCCAAATGTTCTGGTTTCAAATGACAGTTGTCTTATTTACAGAGGCCTCCGCTAAGACAGGCCGAAACGTACCGTTTTCATTAAATAGAGGAGAGGACAAACGTGTCGCGATAAATTATTATTAGTTGTCTTACAGATACATGCTATTGAACTACTAAGTCTCAATTATAATGGTGAATATGAAAAAAATCGAACAATTGCATTCTCAGTTTGGTTTAAAGGTTTAATTCTCTTAAAAAAAAAAAAAACGTCGCCCCACACTAGGAATTTCTCCTGTATCGTGGGTGCGTTTACAAACATTTAAACTCACATACACAAGCCAGACCCGGAACAACTACTTGTAGGTCATACAAATATTTGTAGTAGCAGCGGCAGTCAATCGCTTAACCACTGCGCCAACCGTGCCGTCAAATTATTCCCAGTAAGAGA
Source organism: Tiliacea citrago (assembly GCA_963921375.1). NCBI lineage: Eukaryota > Metazoa > Arthropoda > Insecta > Lepidoptera > Noctuidae > Tiliacea > Tiliacea citrago. Next base: position 18,568,874 of record OY992797.1, on the reverse strand, counting down.
GGTATTTCAATGCAAAAGTGTCGGGACCTCATTAAAGGTTTCTCACATAAATCCGGGGCACACTTAACCAAGCAGGTTACACTGATTATTAGGATTGTTCTTGTACAAGAATAATTCTACATAAAATAATGTAGTACATAGAGTTTAGTTTTCTGTACCATGTTAGAATATTCTTTACAATTCATTTCTTTTTATTGTACGCCCTAGGAGTAAAAAAAATATAATCTTTATTTGTTTACCACCTGTAGCATCAATAAATAATCATCTATTATAATCTTTAATAAAGATTATAACATTTATTAACTAATCGTAATGAATAATATTGGGTATACATATGAAATTGGCGCTTTTTTCTCACAAATAGAGAACCTCGTCACTTCTATAATTTAAAATATTCATCAATTATTTGGTATTATATCGAATACTGGCCATCATAGACAACTACAAGTAGTAAAAAAACCTTATCACTTGTAGTTAACTTAGCCAAAAGCGCATGCGCTACGCTTAATCTAAGTGGCATATCGTTATCTTAGTTTTGAATCATTAGTTCATAAAAGTTTTAAAACATTAGTGCTCATGGTGGTTTTATAAATTAAGAAAATGTTAACTAGTATGAAAAATGCAACTTCTTTAAAATTCTCCATACAAAACGCTGATTTCATAGGTGGGGACCTATTAATAGTACTAATCGTTGTTCATCATCAACCTGTAACAACTATCCATGGTCAGACATAAAACCACATTTGCACTATAATTTTCGTAACATTTTTCACTCTTTTCCCTTAACCCAATTTCAAAACATTTAGCATACATTATACTCGTACACACAACCTGTATATTTACCATCCTCTCAAGACTCCGTCCCCTGTTTGCTTAGGTCCAATGCAGGTCGCTTCTTACTCACCTGCCGCTGAATAATTAACTGAACCATTTCCTTTGAAAACATACTACTCACGATGTTCAGCTGTTTATGAGGTAAGGTGGCGCTGTCTTTGAGGCCTCAGTCCTTTTCTTGTTTATTTATGAAGTTAATTGTGGACGGTGGTTTATGGTGTGGACCTAATTAGTGACCCTCTGTTTTTGGGTGTCTAATTAGTCTCTACGAGCGGCAAATCTTAGATGTTGGTGCGTCCAGCGTTCTTTGGCAGTCAGTTTTCGCTACCACCTTGCCGACTACCTTATATTTTTACCACATCATCCTCGTTTCAGCCGTAAGACGTCCACTACTGGATCCAGGCCTCCCCCAAGCACCTCCACTTCGCGCTTTCTGTATCCGGCGGAACCCTGCAGCCTTCACAAGGTCATCGGACCACCTTGTGGTAGGCCTTTCAACTAGGGTTGCCAACCATACTTTAAAATAACGTATACTAAAAATAAAGCAGTATACGTTATTACAAAGTATGGTTGGCTTGATTATACTGTATACTTTTGAATAAAAAAAAGTATAGAAATACTTTATTTTGATTTATGCGTGCAATCATACGAAAATAAACAGTGGGGAATCATACGAAAAAATAATGTTACAATCTGCTAAAACAACCAAAATACATACATACTAAATATGGAAAAAACCAAATATGTCTGCTTCAGTATACGGTCAAAAACAGAAATTAAACATGATCACCATAACATCATAGCACACGAGTGTTCCTCTAAGGAAAACTGTTCATGTCCTAACCTGGAGCGTGTAGCAGTATTAAAATATCTAGGCGTTTTCATAGACGAGCACCTCAACTACAAGGAACACACAAAGGTCCTCTGTGGTAGGATCAGAAAGCTAATTTACATCTTTAAGACACGTCACCGAACCTTCTGTGCTGAAGCGGATATACTTTGCCCTATGCCAGTCCCTCATTACTATTTACTCGTATTACGTCATGGGGAGGATCCCCTAAAACTACCTTAAAACCTGTTGAGGTTGCCCAGCGTGCCATTCTGAAGGTTAAGATTGTTTCGTACCTCGCAGCTTTACGAATTCTGTGGAGTCCTTACAGTAAGGCAACTTTTCCTTCTCAATATTATATTAATGCAACATAAGAAGATCTTTTACAACCCACTCAATTTAAATAGGCGCACAAAATACTTGGTTTGCCCACAGCCCATCGCTTCTAAAACAAAATTTAGCACTAGATTTGCTCCATTTATTGGCCCCTACATTTACAATAATATCAATAAAAATCTTAACATATACCCGATGACGAAAAAATCTTGCAAAACTACAGTAAGCGAGTACCTACAGAAACTCACTTATGAGAAGACAGAAAAACTGCTTGAGATACTCGTACCTGAATAAAATGAACTAAATGGTAATAATTGAATTATTAAAATTAAATAACAAAAGTTCATGCTCCGCAATATTACACACCGTCTTACACTCATTCACGCACACCTGCATCACAGACAAAGAGAGGACTGGATACACACCTAGATATTGTATTTTTAAATATTGTAAAAAAAAACTCATCTTTTTTTTCTAAATTTTTATTTCTATATTTTGTATAAGATACGTACATTCATACATGGTATCATTGCACTTGTCTTAATAAAGATACTTAATTTGTAACTCAGGGGGATCGGCGTTGAGTGCTGAAATACAGGCTATGCCTAGTTCGGCCTCAAATGCTAATACTTTTGGGAACTGTAAGTTTAGATTAAATTGATAAAAAATGTACATTTATATGTGAATAAACATTATTATTCAGCCAAAAGACGTCCACTGCTGAACATAGGCCTCCCCCTAAGGGGGTGATCTGGGGGGTGATCTACGTGATCACTGGACGTAATAAACTTAAATAAATTTACAGTTAAAACTAAAATTACAGAATGGATCATTGGAGGACTATTTTAAAACAGAATCTTTATTAACTTACATCGCTTGATATACACAACACAACATCACGCCTGTAATCCCCGAAGGGTTAGGCAGAGGTGTACCTATAGTACACCCACGTCGCTTGATATATCAATAATAAAAGTTAAAACAACACAAACATCTTCATATTATTATATCTAACATACATACATACAACAATACACACATGCACCCACCACACACACACACACCCACGCACACGTATATACATACATACCATACATACATACACACCCAACCTCACACTACAAACAGATTTAATTCAATCACAACTGCAGGAAGTGTTCACATGAAATGTTAAATTTACAGATAATGTTGTTCACCATATAATAATAGATAGATTGACACTATTTCATTCATAAAGGGTACAACTTAATTTACTCAACCATCTGGCCGAACACTGTCTCTTAAGATACAGGCCTCCTAGTTTAAGAGACAGATTTTATGTTTTGTTTATATAGATTTTTTGTAGCCTTTTAACTTTTGTACAAACAATTATGTATATTTTTAGTATATCTACCACTGTGCTCAACCTGTGTCTATGTGTTATTTTGGATAAATAAACGTTATATATTATATTTTCAAACATTTTAATAAATACATTAGGAAAATACTGTGTTTTGTTTTGCAAATACTTTTTTGTATATTCGTCAGAGAGGAATATTCGTTATTTTCCATAAAAAAAGTTGGCAACCCTACTTCCAACGCTACGTCTTCGGGTTGGCGGTCGCCACTCCAGAACCTTTCGGCTCCATACATGAGAAGAAGTGTCAAGATGGTGGATATCAGCATATTACCGTGCTTTATATATCACCATATTTGCAATTTACAAAAGATTTTAAAGCGCATGTCAGTGAATGTAGTGAGTAAGTGTCCAATAGAGTAGATCCGAGAAAGGGCTGATCCCGTTCGAAATCACAAGAAGGTTAACATCTCAACGCCAAAATGTCAGGGGACTTTAAGGTTCTGAGGCACTAAGAGTGCGAACTAAAGGCGTCCGTAAATTATCCCGCGGTAACTCGAAGTGGCCACGTACTGGCGGGCACCGCGACGGTGTTTCGGAAACATGTTCGTTACCCCGGGGAGTGCTAAATCCGTAAATAATAAAATATATTCTTAACGTCAGAATTTGCCACAACTCCATAACTAGATCAGTGAACTTTCTACGATAAAAATATAGATTTTGGTAATGATGGTACTGTTAATAACTCCTCCAGATCCGACGGCCCAGAACAGACACATTTGTCGAAGAATGAAAAAACCGTCCCCAAATTAAATGGGATAGAAGACTAGACAGAGAAAAAGGGTACTGTTCGTGAAGAACCAGCGACAGTTTTCTGGACCTACCCATAGTACCCATGTCTAAGTAATATTGGATCCACAGATGACTGATATAATTATTTAGGCAAGTGATTGTCTTCATCATTTCAGCTGAAACACGTCCATTGCTGGACATAGGCCTCCCCCAAAAGGGAGGGGTTTGCCAAAATCGCCACGCTTGGCAGGCTGGTTGGCGATCGCAGTATGGTGTTAAAATGCATAGAGAACGCAGGAACGCTGCCTCCCATTCTCTAGTAAGACTCTTAGTCGCCTTTTACGACACCCACGGGAAGAAATAGGATGGTGCTATTCTTTACATCCGGCACCACATGGACTCGTTTGTCTTATCTCATTGTAACCAGTCAGCTACCTACACGAAGTTCCAAACATACATAGAATCCTCCACAGTACTGCATTATGATAATTTTATTTGGTGATACACTATTATTTGCAATATCACAAAGATACCAGTGGGTGTTGGATATAACTAAACGGCTGTGACCTTTCTGGAAATTGTTAGATGTCAAAGTTAATTGGCTTTCCTTGTTAAGTAAAACATGATTGCCGTGTGATCTCGCTTCGGCAAAACCATGAATTAACTTCTCGAGTGTGTCTGAAGGTACATAATTTGTTAATAATTTCAAAGTATAGGTACCCAAGTGCTTATTAAATTAATTGCTTTAAAAAAGAAACATCCCAGTGCTGATTTGCTGGATTCGTATTCTACTCCACTGATCGTTATTTCTCCTGACAAAGTTTATTATGTTCATATGTATGTATCTATGTATTTATTCTTGTATTGTATAGTTATTTTCGTGTTATCTATCCCATAAGTTGCACCTGCTATGTTTTTTCTCTGCATCACCCTAAGGTTGACTGGTAGAAAATGCCTTGTTTTTTTACTTGTGCATAAAGTTTTAATAAATAATATAAAAAGACTTACGATCTTTTGAGTAAACGTTTACGCCAGTAGCACACCTCCGCCGTGAAACTATCACTGCGACACCGCAGTAGTTCAATTCAACTGGCTCGCGTCATGTTTCGCTACTCGAATCGGATGCGACTAGCGAAACATGACGCGAACCAGTTGAATTGAACTACCGCGGTTTCGCTGCTATGGTTTCGCGGCGGAGATGTGCTACCGGCGTAAAAAGACAAAATAAGAATGGCCTTCGATTCTTAGCACGTGTGCTATATTTATGTAGATTTATATTGAGCTGACTCGGGAATTATTTTGATAAAAAATATTTGGCATCTCTATTTTCCAATTTAAATAGAAAACTGTTGTCACGACCCATTTTAGGAGCAAGCAGTTCAAGGAACATGTTTGAGCATGATGAACAAGTGACATGCATTGCAAACCCTTTGGGCGGGGTGCAAACAATTCCAGTCCACTAAAAGGACCCAAGATTTCAGAGATCTTGCTCTGGAAAGTCCGCACGGCTGCGTGTTGGGTCTACGGCCCACTTCCTCTCACAGAGGGGAGGCACCTTCGTCCAAGCAGTGGGAACGATTGACTGATTATGATTATGCTACGCTCTGGAAAGCAATGGAAGGTGACAATGCAGAAAAGCCCCTTATGATACGTGAACAAATCTAACTAAAAAACCGGCCAAGTGCGAGTCAGACTCGCGCACGAAGGGTTCCGTACCATTATCTATAAAAACAGCAAAAAAAACACATATGTTGTATGGGAGGCCCCCTTAAATATTTGTTTTATTTTAATTTGATTATTTATTTTTAATGTAAATATATAACTCAATATTCTTTGAATATTTCAAGCGTATACCTGTTGCCGTTATCAATATCAAGCAAAAACGAGCAAAAAAAAAACACGTTTATTGTATGGGAGCCCCCTTAAATATTTATTTTATTTTGTTTTTTAGTATTTGCTGTTATAGCGGCAACAGAAATGCATCATTTGTGAAAATTTCCACTGTCTAACTATCACGGTTCATGAGATACAGCCTGGTGACGGACGGACAGACAGACAGCGGAGCCTTAGTAATAGGGTTCCCGTTTTACCCTTTGGGTACGGAACCCTAAAAAGTAGGTAAAGTAGACATACAACTGCAATACTAATTACCTACTTTCGTGAACAGAAAAATTACCCAAAATTAAAGCAGAGCAGCATTATGCAAATGCACTTAGTTAGCTCGCACTAATCTCAACTTCCAACTTTAGCAGAAAACTATACCATTAGGACTTTAATAACAATATATTTGGAATATATTTCGACTATACAGCGCACAGACGGGATTAGACCCTAAAACGTGGCCAAAACAATTTAACAATATTTTTTTAATATTTCGGTGCTTATATAGCCTAATTTATTGAAAAATCATGATTCACAACCTAATTGATGGAAAAATATCAATTGGAAAGGATTCTAGGTGTTTGGGAAAAGGTGAAGAAAAACCGGCCAAGTGCGAGTCGGACTCTCGCACGAAGGTTCCGTACCATTATCTATAAAAATGGCAAAAAAAAACAAATTTTTTATATGGGACCCCCGTAAATATTTGTTTTATTTTAATTTAATTATTTATTTTTAAAGTGAATATATAACTAAATATTCTGTACATATTTCAAGCGTCTACCTGTTGCCGTAATCAATATCGAGTAACAACAAGCAAAAAAAATCACGTTTGTTGTATGGGAGCCCCCTTAAATATTTATTTTATTCTGTTTTTTAGTATTTGTTGTTATAGCGGCAACAGAAATACGTCAGCTGTGAAAATTTCAACTCTCTAACTATCACGGTTCATGAGATACAGCCTGGTGACAGACGGACAGACAGACAGACAGTCAGACGGCGGAGCCTTAGTAATAGGGATCCCGTTTTACCCTTTGGGTACGGAACCCTAAAAATATGTCAAATTCTTACATTTTTATTTTATTAAACATTAAAAACAACTACAAAACGGTATTTTAAGTACCTACTCCTAATCTTCTTTATTTTCCGTCTCCGAGTCAACACTGTCGTGAAATGGCAGTAAAAAAAGACTTAGAACGTTTGCTGCTTGCCATCTTGACTTAAAATCATGCTTGAATGTCGCAAATTTACGACGAAAAGCTTCTTTTTTTCGACATCAAAAGAAGAGTCATTTATTAACTCTCCTTCAACTTCATCAAGTTTATTTTTCGTAAATCCATCAGATGAATTATGGACCATGTTGTAAATATCCATTCGCGTCAACACTCGGGCCCCTGATGTTCCTAGAACAATGAAAATCCAAAAATATTATGACAACCGCAAATAAAAGTCAGATTTTAAAACATTAAAATAAGGGAAATGCATTTAAAGGGCAAAAAGCGGCAATTTTTCTTTCTATATCACAAATATAATATGTCCTACCAAACAATAAACTAGATATAATCCAATAACGCCCGATTACCTTACTTTTAGCATTTTCTAAATTTGATTGTGAGAACTATTATTGAAAAATAATGCAGTTATACTTACAAAAATACTATAACTCTAGATCAAAACAAATTATTTTAAAAATAACAATTTATTTGAATAATACATACTTGTTTCTGCAATATCCATGTTGAAAATCTGTGGTGGAAACTGAATTTATAAATTAATGAAAACTAGAAACTGCAAACACTCACTACAAAAATAAACGTGCAACCAACAGCGCAGTCAAAACTCGTCTGACTACGTGTCAGGGATGTCAAAAAATAATCGATTATGGAAAAATCGATGTTTTTCTTATAAAAATCGATTTGTATAATCTATTTACATATTGCAAAAAATCGATTAATAAAAAATAGATTTATTTTTCTTTGCCGATTTTTTTTCCCGCAACGGCCGCAACAATCAGCTTTTTACGGCGACCGTATTGTATTACCGATTAAAAGAACTGTTTTACCGGCATGACTTGACCGACATGAATTATTTATGACATTATTTTATGATTTTTAAAGGGTGGCATCGACGCATAACCTGATAACCGACGAAGAATTTCAACTCCCTCTGCATTGAAATTTTTCGTCGGTTATTAGGTTATGGTTCAGAATCATGTACTGAATTCATGGTTTCAGTTGGCGCGTCGATGTCCCTGCCACCCTGTATACATTTGATTAAATGATTATTAGATTAATAAAGCTGAACTGTGATTAAAGATATTTCAGGCGTTTAATTTAATATCATAATAAAATTAGGAAAAAATCGATTATGTTAACAAAATTGATTATTTTTATTAGAAACATCGATTATTTTGAAATCGATGTTATTGCTAGGCAAAACAATCGATTAATTAATAATCGATTTTTAGTGTATTATGCCACATCCCTACTACATGTGTTCTGACAAGATACATTTCAAAAATATGGCCACTCATTGATCCTTAATCCCTTAGGTGTCAAAAATAGACGATCCGTTTACAAAAGGTCTGTAATTCCATTTATCCTGTAGAAAAACGGTAGTCTGTAATAGCAAAGGCAAAAGCATAATAATCTTGGAAATCTCTTTCGAAAGCCTACCGCGGAACAATTATCAGCCGACTTTTAATGGAACAAAATTAAAAAAAAAACGAAATACTAGGATTTCAAAATACGTTTCAGCAACCTCAAAAAGGTTGTGGTTCTTTTAAAATATTTTCGTGATGTGCAAATAATGAGGAAATCCCACAATGGTTTCAGAATGGCATCCTCGTTTAACGCACTGTGGACTGGAAAATGCTTCACCATTTATTTATCATTTATTACTGTGTCTATGGAAGCATGCAAGTCTAGATTTTTGTCAGAACTTGAAATGTCATCACAACTTTTTTGTTTATAGTTGTAATAGAACGCAAGATTTTTTTTGTGTTATCTACAAGTACATTTGATTCTAGAAAATTACTTGTCTGCCCAAAGCCTTAAAATTGTGTTAGGGTACGAATTTTTTTAATTTTTTTAATTCGCAATGAAAATTTTAAATAAAACAATTTTGTGCTTGCAAATGACATCCCTAATCCCTCAAAAACTTATGTCGGTCCTTCTACCAAAAACCTGTAGGCCTGAGACCAGGCATTAACCCTCGAAGTTTTTTAATCGTAGCTCTTTTTCAAAGTCAGTATTTAGAAGTAACTAACCGAGTTTGTTTTGTAAAACGAAAACAATTAATCAACGTCCGCGTCAACCTCGCTAAAAGCATTTAATTTGAAAGGCTAAAACACTTTAATTTATTTATGTTTTGTAATAGCGCCCAGTAAATAGAATAATAGCTGTACAGCGATCATTTCGCACGTGCCAAAATCGGAACTATATCAACTAACGCGGCCATTTTGTTTTTTCACGATACCATTTCACAGATGTTTACCAACTTTTCAACAAAAGAGCCAAAAGATCCTTGTAGCATTGTAGTACCTCCTAACTAATATTATAATGAGTTTCTTGTTTGTTTGTTACGCTTGCACGCTAAAACGGCTGAACGGATTAAGATGAATTTTGGCATATGGGTAGACCATGAACTGGAGAAGGACATAGGCTACTTTACATCCTGAATCGCGGACGAAGTCACGAGCAACACCTAGTACATTATTTCAAGACAAAATAGTAGAGTCCTTTGTCCCGGTCGGTGAGGAACTAACACCATAATTATTCTTTAGCGATGCTTCCTGTTAGGCATGGCTGCCAGAAAAATCACAGTCATAAAAGGCTTTTAAACTCTCCATAAGGTTGGCAATGCACTGCACAAAACCCTTTAGGTTGCAGGTATATTGGTTTTAACCGTCCACAAAATACCTGTACTCTATTTGAAATAAGATTAGAAATTTAAATAAACCCCATTTTACAGTCCGTTCAACCGATTTTGACTTCTTTTGCGTTAGTGGCATGACAAATGGCAGCTGTAATAAACAGTTGGTATTGTAACCACATTTTTGCCTTTAATGCCATCCTTATGCCTACGGAATAGAAGTCAAAATCGGTTGAATGGACTATTAAAAAGTTTACTTAAATTTCTAATCTTATTTCAAATGGAGTACCTATACTCGTATACGAATGTAACACGAAAATGCAAATAGCCGCTGTTATACAACCATTATACAACTACACCGAACTGTTGTTATACAATTTCATTGCTGGGAATTGCTTATTGCTTTTGCTCATGCTTGCGCTCGGCTCAGCTCACTAGCTTTTTGTTTTTGGAATTTTACAAAAAATCACACTGTTTACGTAGATACTTATTCGTTATTATTTTTTATCTCACCCACATTGATTTTATTTATGCATGCATACACACGTTGCAGTATAAAACTGATTTACATCCGTCACCTCACACTTTCAGGTCCAGTTGAAAACCAGCGTCAGGCACTAGTTGTCTGGCATTTTTTTGCTGAACTGGGCCTTTTTGGCGCAGCCGTGGAGGCACACTTTACTGCTAATTTCTTACACCGCATTTTACACTTTTTTACTTGTTTGTTTTTTTTTTTTTTTTATCTGCTGTATATTAAATTGTGTGCCTTTTAGTCTGTGCTAAAAAAATGTATTTTCTTTGAATGAAAATATTTTTGTAAAGAATTATTACTGTACTCCAATCAAACTCATTATATTGCAGTTATATTGGTAATCGGTATTAGCCATCAACAAAATACCAACAAACAAAAATATATTTTTTAAAGAATTTATTCCGATACTCCAATTAAAACCCACATTAGTGTTGCTACATTAATAATTACATAGATAAACATAACATCACGTCTGTAATCCCCGAAGGGTTAGGCAGAGGTGTAGACCACACCTATAGTACACCCACATGTAGTAGAGGAGAGCTTATGACTAAGTAATAACAGGGTCGATAGATCAGGTTAAGCTACGCTTGCCGCGGTTGGTCCGTGGACGGGTGACCATCTTTACACACCAAGACCCCACCGTGCTTCGAAAAGCGCGTTAAGCCGTTGGTCCCGGCTGTTATTTATAGATCTTTGACAGTTGTTACGGGTCGTCAGAAGCCTGAAAGTCTGACTACCAGTCTTACCAAGGGGTATCGTGTTACCCATTAACTGGGTTGTGGAGGTTAGACAGACAGCCGCTCCATCAACCGGGGATCCAGACTCCGGGCTGCTACTGAGAAATTCTCTATGGAAAAACCCAAACACACGTTGCCCGACCTGGGAATCAAACCCAGGATCTCATGCTCAGCAGTAGCGCTAAAGTAATTATTATTCTTCAGCAAAATCTATAAATTATTCTCTAAAAACAAGACCCATATTTAAATAAATAATAATAATGTACTCGTAAAACATAATATTGTAATAATACAATATGATATTTGTTCCATATTTGATATTCAAAATTCCCGAATTAATTAGACCTAAAACAACATCAGAGATATGCCCCATGTATAACCACTTCTCATTTACGAGCCTCTGTAATCTTTTCTAATGAAAGTCCTCTATTCCAAATTATTATAGTTACAATAATACATTATGTCGAACCCAGGCACATAGGATCGTAATCAAGACATATTGTTAGTTGGCACTAAGAGTATGTCTGATTACGATCCTAAACATGCGGCCTTATTCATAAAAAGTTATCGAACATCTAATACCTAATTAACTTAAAAAAAAACTTTTTACAAAAAAAAATAACCGACTTCCAAAAAGACACTACAAAGTGAAAAATAACCTTAATTTTTCCGAAATTAAGGTTATTTTACACTTTGTAGTGTCTTTTTATGAATAAGGCCGCATGTTTAGGATCGTAATCAGACATACTCTTAGTGACAACTAACAATATGTCTTGATTACGATCCTATGCGCCTGGGTTCGACATAATGTATTATTATAACTATAATAATTTAGAATAGAGAACTTTAAAAAAAAACTTTTTACAAAAAAAAAAAACCGACTTCCAAAAAGACACTACAAAGTGAAAAATAACCCTAATTTCGGAAGTCGGTGTCTTTGGATGAGTGTAAATCATAGTTGCGAAGTTTATTACCGCGATGTACGTTACTGCGAAAGTTTACTATCGCGACGTTCGTTGTTTTTATTTTAGTTTTTTGCCACTGACTTCCGAAATTAAGGTTATTTTTCACTTTGTAGTGTCTTTTTTGGAAGTCGGTTATTTTTTTTGTAAAAAGTCTTTTTGAGGTTGTTATTTTTTCTTGTAAAATGTTTTTTTTATTTTTCAGTTTTTAGTGGGTCAACTTGCAATTTATATAAGTTACAATATCCTAATTTCAACTGCTCATAACCTTTTACAAAAAAATGATTTTGAGGAGTTCTCCTGGTAAGAATCAGGAGAACTGGAAATGATGGTGATGACTTCACCATATGCATTTGACGAGCATAAACTGCTTAGCAACCATATTAAAGTGTCTAATCGAATCGCAACAGTGAAATACTTATTATTAAGTAGTTCCGGTGGCCATCTGTGGTCTACATCAACAGTTGCACTTCACCAAATGGTGCTTTCCGAGTGCAAATGCATGAGTTAGGTAATATAACAAATACTTAAATCGATATAGGTGTGCCTATAAAATTTGTGGATTGCCCTCGACGTCCATGGGATCCCCTCATCAGATTCTGACTTGGTGACAATGGGACTACCTCTGAAGTATGACCTACGAAACAAAAAAGAATCATCCAAATCAAATGCAATATCGCATAATTGGCGAGTAATCGCGTAACAAACATACAAAAAAAAACATACTGCCGAATTGAGAACCTCCTCCTTTTTGAAGTCGGTTAAAAATAGGTTTTGTCACTTTCTAACAAACACAAAGGACAAAGTGACTAATAAGGACAAACGAACTTTAGCAGCATTTTAACTAAAATAGGTTTATAAGACGTTTATTAATAAGAGCCATAGTGTTAGACTTATAGTCGTGGACACAGAATTGGAATACGGGCAAACTAGGGAAATAACTCCTTTAACTTCGACACATTTTATTGTTACAGACTCAATTACTAACACTACAGTACTGACTAATACTCTGAACTTATGGCGCAGATATACGATTTTAGTGACTTTTAAATCTGTTATTACGAATTTAAACTAACTTACATTTTTTGCATAACTTACTTGCATTAAAATATAATTATGTATCTGTCTTACTTACACGGGATCTTTTGTAAGTTACTTGAGCGAAATCGTTGATAGCTAGTCGCTTCTTCGTCAGCAGTGGAACAAGTGCCTGAATCAGGCAATGGATTAAAATAAATTGTCAAGCACCTAAAATTTCTCGCTCGGCTGCGGAAATACAAATCAAAATCATTTTTTTTTTATTTTACATAAACCTACATGGGCACTTATGAAACGTCAGAAGCTAGGTGCACGGTTCCAATTGGTCGTTTCCTATGGAGAAGAGCCGGCAAGAAACTCCACGGTTACTCTTTTAAAAAAAGCGGATGCAACACAGACAATGCTGTGCTGTAAGAAAGTATTACAAACACGATTACACCACAGACATTTGAAAACTGCCTGCAATGTGATCGGCTCCGATAGACATTGTTTTAACAAAAACGACTCCAATACAGCTTATAAGTACTCACTCTGTCTACACTGCAGGTAACAAACTTGCTTGCGACGTAACGAACCTTGTGCTAATACTAAATAGCCTGCCTAGCTGCGAGCAATTTGGAAGTAGCGCTCACTGGCTGCTACCGCAGCACTGCTCGCTTCGCTCGCTCGGCTCGCGCGTGGTTGGTCACAATTCTAACCTAACCGAACCCATTTCACCCAGTTTACAATTTTTCGTCAGTTTATAATCTAACGGAAATAATATTAAGGATGTCTGCGTTGAATCCGCCTTTTCATTGCCTTATACAAACAAATGTGGCTGCACTACAAACCGCTGTGTTATAGCTCGATTCAGACGGACTATTACTGCTTGAAGCCATTCGCAAGAAAATGCAGCACAGACTATGGGTGTCTGTTTTGCCTCCGCCTTTGTATTTACGCCGCCTGGCTCCATTTATAATCCTAAAATATTTCTGTATTGGCTTTTACAATCAGGTGGGGTCCGTAGAGCAATTTATTTAAGTTATAGATGCTTTATCTTGATTTTAACGGTTTATTGGTGTAATTAAGAATTATATAGCGACCTTGTAAATTTTAAAGTACGTACCTACTTTCTTTACTGTGCTTGTAAACTAATTAGATAGCTTCATAATTTTGATGCTTAGTTTGATGTTATTACAAAAAGTTTTTTTCTATCCCAAGAAAGCAAACTTTTTAAAATAACAATACACAAAAATGGCTCGGTGAAATTTGGACCTATTTGCAACGCCTGTGATATAAACAAACTAGCTATTGTTGGAGAGAATCGGCTAGAAGGTGGAAGATATCCCACGGGAACGTGGTACCGAGATAAAAAGTAACCTATTTCCTAAACTCCTAACCCAGGTCATAGTTTACCTACATCTGTGCTAGATCCGTTCAGCTGTTAATTAAACAGAGTCATTTTCGCATTTATAATATTGTATGGAAGGATTACTGAATCTCTATGGTATTACCAATCTTACACAAAACAAAAATGAAATCTACTAACATGTTTTTAAATAAAATCTAATGGGTACCTTTTAACGTCCGAACATAACCACAAAAGTACGAAAGCTCTCGTCGTAATATAAAACACTATAAAACCTGCTAATCCGCCTCTTACCGCCCACGGAAGCTCTTCGCTGAACGAAACGAAAGCGAAAACGAAGCGATTTTATTCCCGCTTTAAAACAGCCAAAAGTAAAAGGTCAGTATTTTAATAAAAACCCACGATCGTGGGTTATCTTGCTGTACAAATCATGAATGAGAAGACCAATGTGGGTTTTCAAGAAAATTTACGCTACTAATTGGCGCCACTTTGACAACAGGTCTACTATTTTGACAATGATTATAAATTATATGATAACGTTCATCATTCAGTCACGCACGACTGAAGAAAATAGAGGCGCTTTGAAACTTTTCATAGATGCCCAGACCAGACGTCTCACGTGAACGTCATTTCTGAAAACCCACATTCATTATAGGTATCGAGCGTAGAATGGTTTAGTGATATCATCATCTCCTGCTCTCTTTTGGTCATCTCTTGTCGCATGTTACTTGGGGTCGATGCAACCAAGGTATAGATAAAACTGGAGGCAACACTCTAAATACCTAAGTGAAGACGACTGTGGGCCAACTCTCTCTTTCTGAATACGTACATAAGAACGAGACAGTGATATGTGTTTTCTTTATCTAATCCTGCCTATTTCCTATTTCTGCCTATTTCCGTCCGTCGCCGTCGCGGTTATTCGTGGCATGATCTAAACAACTTCTTTCATTGGTTTTCCCAACAATTATAGTCGCCGGCACGTAACTTGGCAAGGCTTTGGCGTAGTGGGAGTAGGTTCACGCATGTACACTTAGTACAACAAAAAAATTGGCACTTTTATTGCTTGCCATTATTATGATTATTGCCAGAAATTATTTTTAAACATGTCTGTTTAGATGAAAGTTAAGGAAAGGGTAAAAACTTCTAACGATTCTTGCCAAGTTTCGTACCGGTGACTATACTGTCACAAGCCGTGTCGCTTGAGCGTGTAGCTCGTGGCCACGGAGTGAAATGCGACCAACTACCCCAAGCGTACGAGAAAGCTCTAAGGAAATGACGAATGAGGATGATGAATTTTGTTTTCTGTTTTTATAGTTTTAAGGTGTATTTTTTGCTGTAATGACAATAAACGCATTTTTCTTTCTTTCATAGTACTTACCTTTGATTATTTATATGTCTAAATAGAGTGTCGCGCTGTAAACAACTAAAACCAACAGGCCAACTTGGTTATGCTGGTGTGTGTGATAGCTACGTTTTACACTCGCGCCACGTCATTGTGCTGTCATTGAGTTATTCTAGTGTGCGTGCATTTTGCGGTCAAAAATTAGGCGCAATTGTTTTCGATAAGTTCACAGCTTTGACTGTCTATCACAATGATATTATAAGTACGAAGACGTAGATAGGTTACCTACTCAACAATCGATCTTCAAAAACGGCACAATGTCACACTTTTAGATGACACGTGGAAGTAGGACGGCATGTCGTAATTTTCGGGAGCGTAAAAGAGACAAGACGATGAAAATGTGGCAAATTAACCAAGTTTTGACGTGCCATTTGCGGAGCGTGCATAACCTACTTATTTTTACCTATAATATCATTGGTCTAATCTATACACATTTGCACAGAACATTAATTAAGTCCCAGAGCTTATAATGCACTACGTAGTCTTCTAGCACCCAGATAATACCAATAGATCATGACAAAGTTGATAAATGGCGCTCCTACCGCCACTGTTCTCACAGTATTAGGTACACTGTCGAGCTCTACAGGGGAATCCCGACTTCACTTAATTAATGCAGTGAATTAATTCTAAACTGGTTTGCTTAGTACAGAAAGTGTTAGTAAGAAACTTTATTACATCCTAAAACTGTTATTTTATTACAGGACTTTTATGGAGCAGAAAACAGGTGCTTTTCAGCGAGTTTACAGAGCAAAATGAATCCTTACCGAAAAAGACCAATTGCCCAATGTCTTTTCTCGACAAATTTTGTGCGACGGAAATTGCTCGACCGAAAGACTTGCAACTGTCCAACTCAATTATGACAATCTTCTTAAATCAAATGAACTACAAAGAAAAATTTATTTTATAAAACGTCAGATTTCCTTTGGATGGCAGAGCAGCATAATAGAGAGTATTGCATCAACTCGTATTATTTATTTCTCTCATACAATCTACGTAAAAAGAGACAAAGGCTTACCTACATTTTATTCCTCACATTTTTTCATACCCATTGTATTTTCGTTTATTCATTGACATGAATTTCATTTAATTTTGCGATGAAATGCAAGAACGAGGAATTTAAAGCAGACAAGGCCAAAACAAAAGACGACTCGCATCCATTCCAAAGAAAACCACTCACAGTTTTAGAGAAGTCTAGCGGTGGAAAACGACAGGCTAATAAAAAAAAAAACTAAATTCCACACTAACGAATCTACGTTCCAAACCAACCCCGTACACGATGACAAAATTAACGTAAATCTATGAAAATTGCTCATTTCTGTCAAGTATAATTCCATTGCGGGAACCGCAATTTACATTACACAAATGCCATTAAATATACCCACCATTATGTTATACCTGTGTCTGCTTTAGCTAAATATTTGAATAGACGAAAACGCCCCAGGGCGGCTACACTGGCGTGCATGGAATCCGGGCCAATTCTAAATTTATAAGCGTTGAATTTTAAAGAACTTTCCTGTAGACACAGTTGCCGTGCTAGACTTTCGTAAATCATTCGATGTGAGCTTGTGTTGCATCGTGTTGATGCGAGTGAAGTTTTTAAGGCCTCAAAGTGTAGGGATAAGGTTCGGTCAATAGCTTTTAGCGATAAGACCGCCCATTGTGTCACCCTATGTAAAATTTCAACATTTATATCTGTAATTTTTACGGTGTACATAATAAAGAGTATTTGTTCTATTATCTATTCTATTCTATAGTCTCTGAAGGCTAATTCCCGTAATTAAAATCATTCAAAATGTAGTCAGAAACTCATGTCAGTGACAATCAAAGTTAAGTCAAAAATTTAGATAAATTAGATGTCATTTTGACAGAATGAGACTAAGATAAAAAAAACCGGCCAAGTGCGTGTCGGACCACGCACAATGAAGGGTTCAGTAGTTGGGATGAATTTATCCCAAGAACGAACTTAACATTGTAGTTGAAAAACATATTCCCCCACATACATTCCAACTGCAAAAGAAGGTAATCGAGTATTACTCGTTAACTTTTAAAGCCTCCTTAGCTGTGATAGTTTTCCTTTTAACTTCGTTATATGTATATACTACTGCTGTGAATTTTTCACATATCCAAAAACAGCCATTTAGCTGGCAGGAACACTTGTCTCTAACAAAAATTAGCACTTTAAAGCTTAATATTACGCAAAAGCATCCCTGAATCGAAAAATGATTTTCACAGACCCCCAAATTTTTTGAACGGTCTATCCAACGACATGTGATACCACATGTGATAACCGGGTAAAAATATGTCATCCCCACTTTACGTGCAATAGAGGTACCAAATATTTTACTACTTTGTCGACGTGATTAATATGTATACCCATGCCAAATGACAGCTTTCTAGTACTAATAGCCTCTAAGCTAAGCCGCGGACAGACAGACAGACAGACAGGCAGACAGAGAAACAGACAGATAGACGGACATGGTGAAACTATAAGGGTTCCTTGGTGAACCGGAACCCTAAAACGTTCTTAAAATACACGAATTGCCCCTTTGTTGTCTAATTTAACTTATGGTTTCCTGGTTTGAAACTAGGAAACTAGTTATCAGTTTATCAGGTTATCAGTTTACAATAAATAAAAAATAAAAAAATACGTACAGATGAACATAATAACCTCCTCCTTTTTGGAAGTCGGTTAAAAACTAGTAAAACATCACATTTGTTTATATTGGGTTGTTAGGCTGGGTGTGGGTAGGGCCCGATTGAATGCGTCCCAAAGATGACCCTTTGATGGCCATCAGGCTGGTACGGGGTTACCGCACGGTCACCCGTGAGGCGGCGAGCCTCCTTGCCGGACTACCGCCATGGGATCTGGAGGTAAAAGTCCTCGCGCACATCTGGGAGTGGCGTGGTGCAAGGAGGCGAAACTCCGCTGTTGCGGGAAATCACGGCACAGCGGACAGAGCTCCGGCGGGATCTCATGGCGACATGGAGAGTGCGATTGTCGCAACCCAGCGCTGGACACGCCACAATTGTGGCGATAAGTCCCCTTTTTGAGTAGTGGCTAGAGAGGCGCCATGGCGACCTCACCTTCCGCCTGACGCAGGTCCTCACCGAACACGGGTGTTTAGGGAGGTTCCTGTTCAGGATAAAGCGGGAGGAAACGCCCGGGTTTCACCACTGTGTGGATCGCCCGGAGGACATGGTGGAGCATATGGTGGAGGTCTGCCCGGCTTGGGCGGAGCACCGCCGTGCCCTCACGGAGGCGATTAGCGGCGGAGATCTCTCGCGTCCGACCCTGGTTCAGGCCATGGTTCGGAGCGAGAGTGCATAGGCCATCACCTCCTTCTGCGAAGCAGTAACGCTCGCGAAGGAGGAAGCGGAACGCGTGAGGGAGAGGCAGGGTTCGTGCCCTCACGACCCTAGTCACCGCAAGAGACGCCTTGGGCGTCGGGAGTCGCAAGCCGATTTCCGGCCACCGTAGGCGCGGGCCCGCGGACGGTGAGCCATGGGTAGCTCGCCATCCGATTAGGACCAGGGGTTCTACTCCCTAAGTCCGTTAACGAAGCAACGGCCCCGTCCGACAGTAGTCCGATACATCGCAGTGAACCCTACTCCCTAATGATTTCGTATTCAGTTTCCAACGGAATCATAGACAATCTTCGTGAACGAATGACGCATGACTACCTATAGAGTTGCGCAATTTTACCGGTCGATTACCGGTTTACTTATTTTGTGGTTTTCAGGTTTAAATAATCAAAAATTAATATTTTTCTCATTAGAAACGACCGCATTTTTAACAATATACTTTTTATTATGTCTAAATATAGAATTGAATTATTTTTGCCATTTTTGTTCCGAAACCGGCATTATCCTGTTGATACCTTTGCCTATTTTGTTTTTGACGGCAATGTTCAAATGAAATGTCAGTCAGAGTTCGTACTAGGCGGGAAGGATTACTTATTTTATTTTAATTTCAATTATATATGTTGTAAAATGGCCCCAATCACTGCAGCAAAATGTGTGGAAAACAAGTGTCAAGTTGAACAGTTGGGTTTTGCTCAGTATAAGTCTGACACGCCCGTTCTTCAAGTTCTTTAAGTTTAAGGATATTTTTTTTCGGGTCTACTCGTTTCCTGACTACGGCTGACTAGGGCTACGACAAAAGAAGAGTGTCCGTATAAGTTTCCTGCCCGTTCTTCTCCATAGGAACTCACCACGCTTTGGAATGGGCAACTAGCTTCATCTCTCTGACTGACCGACCCCTTGACAATTCAAAAGTGCCTGTAATTGGTTTATTTGAAATAAATGCTTGTAGTTTGAGTTTGAGTCGGGTAAGAGCTCAAAGTCAAAAAGGAAACTTTGGAAGTCAAGAAACGGCCGAACATTTGGCTGAATCCAATGATCAGATTACTCGTATCGCTTCGGAGTAGAACGCTTGGAGTTGGGTCAGGGACTTAAAATATCAGTTTAAAAAACTGAGTTTCGTTTTGTGTAAACTTCACAGACGTAATGGGTATGCATATCTAAACACGAACAACAAAAAAAAAACTGTTTTTCTCATCTCATACTTCAAGTAAAGCTACAATAAAAACGATCGTTACCCTAAAAAATAATTGATCAATCTTTTATTTCTTTTTATTGATCAATTATTTTATCGTGATTAGATATTGCCATAACGTCTGCGGAGTTTCGCTAGCTAATTTAATAAGAATAAGAATAATTTATTTTTCCAAAAGGTTATACTTAGACATTTAAATATTAAGGTACACTATCTTACAGTTTTATTCAATGATGTGATATTGAACATTTGTGACCGAACTAGATTTATAAAATATCTGTATTTCAGACATCAACGCTCTTCCCTTGTTGTAGGTGACACTATGAATTAATTTGACCCTTTATACAACGGGTTTACCCGTGAGAACCTGTAATTGGCTCTGCGTTTCTTATAAAATTGTTATCCATCTGTTATAGCTGTTGGTTCCCCTATACATATATAAATAAATAAACTTTGTGCAAAAATAATTGCTGGTTATCGACTTTCCGTTTTTTTTGCCCAATTACAGACTATGACTAGGCTAAAACTCAAGAGTACATAACCCTGATAAGGCGCAGGAAGTATTTTGTTATTGTTTGTATTTTTCTTGTTGTTGTTTTTGTTAATTTTTTTGGTGTGAAAATTCGCTGTTTACGGTATAGTGCGCAATGTAACACACGAAATATTGTGCTTAAGGTATATAACGTTGCATATACGGTATACATATAAGTGCATGCAACGTTACAGAGATCGTGGGAGTACACAAAACACGACTAAATTTACCAACATCACGCTTAAAAATACATTCCACAGGCCCTCTGGTAATGTCAATAAAATTATATAATAAGTTACCCGAAACAATAAGAAATGAAAAAAAAACTCCATTTATTCGTGAACAAACTAAAAAAACTATTATTAAGTAAATATTATTACAGTGTTACCGAATATTTAAATGATTTATCCCTAAAACACATGTAAAACCTGAATATTTTTTAGAATAAGTTATATTATAACATAAACTGTGAGTCCTCGTCTCCACCTACCATCTTTCTTTTGCTGTGCCCGACAGGGTCCACGATTGTTCTCTAACCTAATGTTTACCACCTAAGCATATACATTGTGGAACAGTGGCGATGGGTAATTTTATAAGAGAGATAAGCCGGAGCAATAAAATAAACTCCTCCTGACGACGTCTATTTTGTATAGACACTGAACTCACAGCAAGCCGGACGCGCCTGCTAGTTATTTTAGAGCAAAATGCTCTGTTGTTGGGATATAAAGACAAAAGTGTAATGTAGGCGTTTTGTAATGTTTTAATTGTATGGTGTATTAAATACCTACTGTGTGATTATACATATTATTTGGCATTATTAAACACTACTGATTGAGCCATTTTTCAATGACGATAGAGTGGTTGTTTTTCGAATTTCCGAAGGGAAGCCGGTAGGAATCGTGTTATACGGTGGTTTCGCCACTGTTGTGGAATGCAATAAAGATTTGAGTATTGAGTATTTAAAACTAAATTATATATTTTACTTAACGGCACATGGCCATTATCAATCGATTCTGGGTTCATTGCGGCTGCCGAGCTATCGTGGGTCAGGAGAATTAAAACCACGTGTTGAAGATGATCAACGATACACGATTATTATTTTCAATAAACTAATAACAGAATTACAATCAGCACTTTCTAATTAATTGAAATACAGTGACACTCCACCGAAGACGTCTTGCTTGAGCACGATGCAAACGGATTGTGTTCCGTCGGACGGCTGCGTGCAAAAGAGCCCGGAGTTGCGTCAGAGTGAAGAAGAAACGTCTATCCAAGCGTGTCAAATGTCCGCTGTCATTTTTAACGTTTCTTGACACTCTCAAAACATGGAAGCGTCGTTATACTTATTCCTAATTGTTTTCGTTAAAAATGTCACGTTATTTATAATTTATAACAACCACGTTGATATTGAAAACCACCAAGCCAATAAAACTTTTCGTCACAATTGATTTGAGGCCGTAACTCCACAAATGTGTCAACTTTTCAGCGTCACGAGTGTTTGAAAACGATATATCAATTTTATTTCAATGAGATGGGATCGTAAATATCGGGAAACAATGTTCATCCGATGACAATGTCACTTCAACATTGATATATGAGTGTTGTTACAAACTGAATAACACAAATAGAACTGCCATAATATTTATTTAATGTGTACTTGTTGAGTTTGGTCGCATTTCAATGGGTTACTAGTTGCAACTGGCCCTTCCATATTAAGTTCTCTTCTCTTTCTCTCTCAAACTTTCCAAAAACTTGTTTATTATATTTATAAAAGTTTTTGAAGCAATTAAACTTCTTTAGGCACGCTTGACTTGGGGAGTAAGCTGGTGAATACATGACCAGAGCGTTACATAAGTGAGCCAGCGGAAGTTGAGAGGGAGATATAAGTTACTGAAGAGAGAGAGAGTTATGTTTCGTACCTATATTACTGTAGGGTCAAGAGAGAGAGGTACATAATCAGCCTATAATGTTCCCACTGCTGGGGCACAGGCCTCTGTGTGAAAGGGAGTGGGCCGTAATCCACCACGCGGGCCCAGTGTGGGAGAGTGAGTTGTGAGCACACATTTTCTTTCTCTCATAGCCAGTTGCGTTTCGTATATCTAAGACACAGTGCAGGCATATTGTTGTAAGTACTATAATTAGTATTACTATTTGTAGGTTGTAAGCACACTCGTTTGTCCTATATTTCTTTCGTTTTCCTTTTCTTGTGTACTTTATTTTGATACCTTATCGCACTCTATCCAATACTTTTAATGTAGCAAATTAACGTCAGGGTAAACTATTATTATATGAGAGCAGCGGTGGCCCAATGGTAAAGGCCACACTTACAAGTTATAGGCTCGTGAGTTCGAACCCAGCCAGGGACTTTACTTTTTGTAACTTATTTCATCACCACTTCTCTTAAAATGGTGAAAGAAAACATCGTGAGTAAATCGGCATGTCCTAGAACCGAAAATTCGAATACATGTGACATCTACCAATCCGCACTGGGCCCACGTGGTGCACCCTCTCACAGAGAGGAGTCCTGTGTCCCAGCAGTCGGAGCGCAATATAACCTACCTACAGCGCCACAAGGTTATTGTGGCGCGTGGCCAAAATGGGAACTAACTTCGCCATCTTGTTTTTTCAATTTGTGTAAAGCTACGGTTTCCTAGAAGACCAAGCCGCAATGACGGCTGTCATGAAAATGATGACAGCGGCAAAGATTTAAATCGTTGGATTCGCCATAGCGCGTCAAAGACTGACACACAATGACGCAGTTGACTTGATTGTCATGGAAACGCTATCTAATAATGTGTGAGCTCACTGTTCTCAGTATGGACACTTTAACTGCGTGACTAAATACGGTGGTCCTATTTCTTACCGTGAGTGTCGTAAAACGCGACTAAGGGACTTACTAGAGAATGGGCAGCAGCGTTCTCTATGCATTTTAACACCATTTTTTTTTCGTGGGAAATTATCAAATAACTTCTCCCGCTCTGTGCGGAGCGGGAGAGCGTGTCAGACTTTTACTGACTAAAACCCACCCATGTTCCTTCAGATGCCTGTGTGCCAGGGCCCCGATATCCCTTTAGGACAAACTACTGCGATCGCCAACCCGCCTGCTAAGCGTGGTGGCCCCCTTCTTATGGGGTAGGCCTATGTCCAGCAGTGGCCGTCTTTCGGCTGAAATGATGATGAAATATAGTGAGGGCAAATCTAGCGATTTAAATTTTTGGGTAGCGGGGTGTGACTTTATGGTGTCAAAAACACTCTGAAAAACACACCAACTTACTCATTAATAACGTTTCAGTGACGTCATTCGCCCGTAAATTGCGGACACTATGCTGCGGCTACCGTTCTTGTAGAAAACCGCAACTTAACATATTTTCACAAATGTTTACTAACAACACCCAATGTCAAAGTCACTCAGGCGCCAAATATCCTTGTCAAATTCTACTGGTACTTAAGTCAGTGCAAAATTGTCATTCAGACGGCCATTCAAATGCAAGTGATTCACACCAGGGGGCCAAGACTGCTATTTTCAATGATTGGTCATTATGACGACCATACCAAAGGCAACGCCATGACCATTGTGCCAATAGTTTGTAACCTCCTACATTCATAATGGCGTGACAGTGGTCCATAGGGAAGTCAAAATAATAGGAGCTTGTCAGTACGAGATTGCTAAATAAAGACATTTTTTCCAATGAAGTATCAGTGGCACGTCATTGGAAAATTATAAAGACGCCTTTCAATTAGGAGATTAGCAAAACTGTCAAACTCTACAATTACGGTGCCAATGATCGGCCATTCGGACACAATTGTGTTAGCAGACTTGGCCCCCAGTTATAACTACCTAATATTTATGAAAGCCAAACGTTACACCACAACAATACCCACTACATCTTCTATTACAAAGTTATTACAGAGCACAATGCAATCGCAACGTATACCAACTTGGAAGACTCTCATCGCATATTGATGGCCGTTCCACTATAGAAACAATGTGCATGCTGCAGGGAATACCGACATTTATGATACAGAGTAGCTACTCTATAGTCATAAACTGTTATACATAGTAGAATATACAGAGTGTATCAGAAATATATGCAGACCATCAAACTGAACAACTTACTCTACGGACCGAAAAAATTATCTGCTGTCCAGTGTTGGGTTTTGTACGATAATAGGGAATATGCACGTAATTCAAAACGTATCAATTATTTTAATATACACTGTGTAGGACTCAAGAAACAAATTCCAATATTTTTTACATTTTTTAGTGCATTACTTATTTTACAATTAATTCATTTATGTTGCGTTTTTGTGGTGGAACGGAACGCAAACTCAAAACATGTGAATAAAATCTGTTCTTTGCTAAATGCTTGAAATGTCACTAAGGTAAATATGTAAGTGCGATTTCTACTTGAATAAAGCATAAACAATAATTTAATACATAAGATTTGGGGCAAAAAAACAGATGTAAACAAAGCAGTTTCGTGAACAATGACGTCACGTCATGACCGCGACCGTAACGGACGTTTGAACTGTAGTAGAAAATTGTTGGAGTTTCATAACTTTTTTGAGCATCAATCAGAGTTTAATTTAACTTTCAATACTTTTCTTAGGTTTATATTACTGTATATTATTGATTTAGTGAAAAAAAAAATACATGCATATTCCCAAGTATTTGTATTATTATTTGTCATAAAGCACGATATACTATCCTTATTCAATGATCGTACGCAAAAATGCGATAATTTCTATGTTGACAAGTTATCTTACTGTAATGCGAAGCAATAAAACTTAGCAAAAGTGATTTCGAACCAACGCGGCAACGGAAGAAATTTTAAGAAGAGCCAACGACAATAATAATAACGGAATGCAGTGCATTAAACATATTGCAGAAATCGACAATAATGTTTCATTTATTTTACATATCTTAGAATGGTCTTAATGATTTAAAGTTTTGTTTTTTTTTTGGATGGGTTTGTTCTTGACCTTAGTCTAGGTCAGAGGTGACAGAGACAAAGTCGACGATGGAGTGAGCTTACCCAGAAGAAGCCTGTTCACTCTCACTTTGAAGAGATTAGGGTTGTATGCGTTCGGAAACACAGACGCAGGTAGAGAGTTCCACTCTTTTGCTGTGCGCATTATAAAGGACATTTGGAAACGAAAAATTGATGATTAAATTGTTTCTTCTTTATTTTCTTGGTTCCTTTATTAATTCTTCCTTTCCGTGTGTGACTCTGGTTTTCCAAAGTGTACGATCTTTTTTTTATAAATACTATCTTTTTGAAAGAAACGTACAATATTTTATTATCTGTCCGATTCCAACACTGGTTGTCCTATACATTTGGGCTGATTGTTTTTTCGTGATAAGGATGTTGGTCTCGTGGAGAAAGTGTTCCTGCCAGGGTTGCGAGTGTTTCCGAAAGGGATATCGTGGCCCTGGCACACAGGCAAATGAAGGAACACGGGTGGGTTTTAGTCAGTATAACTCTGACACCCCCCTCCTGCTTCGCCCAGAGCGGGAGAAGTTATTTCATAATAACCCACCCAAAAAAAAAAATGGTGACAGTTGTTCAGTTTGATGGTCTGTACCAATCATTCTGCCTAGCCTTTTCCCAACTTTAATGGGGTCGGCTTCCAGTCTAACCGGATGCAGCTGAAATCCAGTATTTTACATGAAGTGCCTATCTGACCTCCACTGCCTCCACAACCCAGTGACTGGGGTTACAGGTTGTGGAGGTCAGATAAGCAGTCGCTCCAAGGGGTATCGTATTACCCATAATACGATACCCCTTAGTAAGGCTGGTTGTCAAACTTTCAGGCTTCTGACGACTTCTTCCGACAAAGATCCACGAATGACAGCCGGGACTAACGGCTTAACGTGCTTTTCGAGGCGTGGAGCAGGCTCGGCATGTAAAGATTAAGATGAAATTGTAGTTTAACCTGATGGGTCGACCCGAGCGGCTGTTAAACATGACCACACATTTCTGATATATACGCTACTAGCTGCGTCCCGCGGTTTCACCCGCGTAAGTCTCGATCCCGTGAGAATATCGTGATAAAAAGTAGCCTATATCTCAATCCAGGGTGGATTGAGATATGGGCTACTTTTTATCACTACCACCATACAAAATTTTATCAACATTGGTCCAGCCGTTTGAGCGTGAAGAAGTAACAAACCTACACACACACACACTCACAAACTTTCGCCTTTATAATATTAGTGTGATAAAATTAAAGGGGCATAGAGGAGGAGCTCCTAGCTAAGTAACAGACGCACGGGTCGAAAAGCTATGATTACCGTGGTCGATCTGTGAATGGGAGACAACTCCGTACAGCTTGGAAAGGACGTTAAGCGATCGGTCCCGGCTTCTTAAGCCGTCAGAAGCCTTAAAGTCTGACAATCAATCATACCCAGTTACTGGTTTGTGGAGGTCAAATAGGCCGTCGTTCCATATTACAAACTGAAGAAAGAAAAAAAATACATTTATTTAGCACAGACTAAAAGGAACTCAATATAATATACCTACAGCAGATAAAAAAAAAACAAGTAAAAAATGTGTGTGTACTGGTATTCAGTTACATCCGGTTATTCGTTTACGCGTAAGAGACTGAGCACAGAACGAAAATTTTCAAAACTAAATCAACTTAGTTATTACCCACAACACCCAGTCAAAACCAATAATCATTCAACCCAAATATAACAAAATTTACATCTGCAAAAAGCAGATAAGTGGTACCACTTTGATAAATGAACGCGACGCAAACATTCGCGCGAACCTGATTGTTAGGTAGTGACAGCGGGGGCGTTATTGGTAATTATTTGTGTTTGTCACAGAAATTATATTGACAGAACAAGATGGCGCCGTCAGTTGAGACTGGTCTCATATAGGCTATTGTTGTTCTCTGGTTTTTCTTCACAAAATCCGGGTCAGAGACTCATCGCTCTGCGAATGTGGGTTGGATGAAGGTACCTTGGAGCACATCTTTTTAACTGCTCCAATAATAACCCAGCTCATGACTTGTATAGTCATCTCCCTAAATTAAAAATCCCTGTCCCAACTAACTTTCCATCCTTACTAATGTATTCTTCCCCAAAGCTCTTTGAGGCTTTGATGTTTTTATCCGCGTTAATGATATCAAATTATGATTATTTTTGTGTTGTTTGTGACCATTTATGTGCATATATATTAATATAAATAACAATATTCTTTATCTGTTTGTTTCAGTGTACTAATAGTTGTCAACAAGTTTCACATTAAATTCAATTACTAAATAAGTAATCAACTTATTATTGGATTTAGTTTTTCTTTTTTTAATTTTAATTTTTTTCTTCCTCCGCACGTTTTCTCTCAAGACATCTGATATTGGTAGAATTGTCAACAACGGCACTATTGCCAGAAAGAAAAATAGAACTGCCATGGCTTATTTTTAATGTTTTAACATTATATTTTGAATGGTTTTAATTTTGTTTATTTTACATTGTTCTCACATATAGAAGTAACAAGAATAATGGACCCAGGATTTTGTAATATATTGATTTAAAAGAAGGGGGTTTCCCTTTAAAAAGGCCCGCGTTCTTCTCCATAGAGATCTACGTTTTGGAATGGACAAATAGCTTCAACTAACTGACCGACTCTTTGACAATTCAAAAGTGCCTGTAATTGGTTTAATTAAAATAAATGCTTTGAGTTTGAGTTTTGAATTAGTTCCGATTTTGGTGACGCGCCAAAAAAACCTTGCGCGTTCTATTAAAAATCCTATTGGATTGCGGGATATCTATTTATTTGCCGGGCGAGTGATCAAAAGTACTTAAGACCACGTCACCGCCGCTGGGGCTCTGTCTCGCAGTGTCGCAGCATTATGCTGAGCGATAGCCATTTTGCGTGGATGTCACGCATATTTTCCCCAAACTTGTTCTTTCGTGTTTGTGTTTTTTTTCTTTGCATAATGTTTACCGCATATAAACATTTTTTTTTCTTTCTTTCTTACTCATTATTTCCCCATCCTGCTATAAATTTTGAGTTTAAACGAAGCTGTGTATACCTAGGAGCTCTTCGCACTTTACACCGACTCAGTTAATAATAACATCATCCAGTTAAAACCATTAATCATTCAACCCAAATATAAGATAGGTGTTACCAATTTGAAAAATTAATGCGACGCAAACATTGGCGCGAAACAGATTGTTACGTAATAGAAAACCTAGTGGATGGCGGGTAATCTATCAATTTGCCGGGCGAACGATCAAAGGTAGATGTGAACTACACGAATCTCACACGTATACCGCGCTCGTATAATTTGTGTTATAACACCTCTACTGGTTGTTTTCGAGAGTGATTCGGGTAAAGTGAGAAGTGTTTGCTTTGACATAATAAATACACACTCGTAAAAACATAAACTCACTAAGTTTAACTTAGTTTACTTTTTTTAACTTCCAACTTCCAAAAAGGAAGAGGTTTTATGTTCGTCTGTATGTACCTAAGTATTTTTTTTTTTGTTATTATGTTTAACGAATCCCAATTTTCGTCAATGGTTGACCGATTTCAAAAATTATTTTTCAATTTGATAGAAGAAGCTTGCGCGCTGGTCCCATATAAATTTTATTAAGTTTGCTTGGGTGGTTTTTGAGTTAGGTGTGTGTGTAATACGTGTTTTTCAAACTAATTCTATGTGGATGATGATAAAATAACTTCCTGTCACTGTTATTTACATAGCCCCACACAAATTCGAATAAGTACTACCTACTGTTCTTATTCATTTCATTTTCAAATATCTTTATTATCGGAACAATTATCAAAATGCACTTATCCTAAGCTACATTAACTCATTATAATTGAGGCACTTTATGAGGCTAGGTATTCGCCTTTCAAAGCTTATGACAGATATATAGTTTTAACTGATAACAACATAAACTTAAAACACAATAAACAAGGGTACACGATGAAAATTAAGCAAAATTATTTAGTTACATATAATTTTGCTGCAACTGTTCTTATTCGAACACTTGAAAGTGTAGGGTGGGTAGCTACCACAACAAAAAATTGAAAAGAAAAATAACTGACTTCCAAAAAAACACTGCAAAGCGAAAAATTACTTTAAATTCGGAAGTCGGTGGCTAAAAACTAAAACACAGCCAAAGAAACCGACTTCCGAAGATAAAGTAAATTTTCATTTTATAGTGTTTTTTTTTAGTTTTGTTTTACCAATTTCTACATTTTTATTCCGGGACACTACTGTTGCAGTGATATTAGATACTATAATATAGATTTGGAGCACCCTGGACAATATTAGCCCGGCCGCCATCGTGCTGAAATACTTCTATCGCGGCTTAACACGACTTAACAATACTTAAGGGTAGATTCCGATACGAAAGTAGAAGAATCATTTTAATAATACATAAACACACGCCTTCTTCCCATGGGGATACTCATTTTGCTTCGTCACAGTTTTTTTTTTACTGTGGCTTAATCAAATCAAAAGTCATTTATGCAAACTAGGCTGAGAATCAGCGCTTTTCGAACGTCAAAAATTACATAAGACAGTCCCCCAAAAACGCCCACCCTTCACCACTTCCTATTGCTTTAGCTGGGAAGAAGAAGTGGCGCAACAAACTCCCCAGCAGCACAGCTGTCTATTCAGATATAAAACTTGAATCTATACAATAAAATGTAAAATAATTTGCATTACGCAACACAACATTAAATTAAAAAACACGCCACTATACAAAAAAAACATAAAAATCGTCAAAGTCAAAGTTTCGGTTACATACACACACACATTGGACATAAATAATGTGGAAACTGACAAAATTGCTGTTTTCAAGCTGTACTAATAGAAAAGTAATTAAAGAATTGCTTATTTTAAGCATAATTATATTGAAATCCTAACGTCTTAGCCCAATTCTGATAAATATTCGACTCGGACCAGTGACACCAGGCTAATAGGTACTTTAAATTAACAATCAGAGTGAAACGATAGAAATAAGTATTTCGTGATAATAATAAATGATTTTATTTCTGTAAGTAGGTTTGTACAAATACTTTTAAGGCTCCCGCAGACAGGCGTGACGAAACAGCACGACGCGACAGTGCGACGCGACATTAGTAGCATAATTTCTATGAAAAATTCATGAAAAGTGTCGCGCTGCCGATCGCGCGCGCGATATCGCCCCAGTCTGCACGAGCCTTTCCATGTCAATTAAAAAAAAACTAGGTGAGGTCGGCGTTTCCTATCTGACTCAGACGAAGGCCGAAAGAAACTCAGAAGTCCCAGTCTCTTTTAAAGTCCTTATAATTTTGGTCAGATCATGATAAATGATAAATGATTTTTATTTCTGTAAGTAGGTTTGTACAAACACTTATACACGTCAGTCATATTTTTAAAACTAGATGAGGTCGGCGTTTCCTATCTGACTACTCTGAGAAGAAAGGCCGAAACAAACTCAGAGGTCACAGTCTCTTTTAAAGTCCAGACATAATCTTGGTCAGATCATGTGAAGACCATGTAGATTGCAGGTGTCTGAAATGGTCTTTTGTGGAAATACCAACACAGATTTCAGTGGACCTGTCCAGTCAGTACATGCATTTGTCAATAATAATCGTGTAGCTCAACTCAGAAATTAAGGCTCGTACAGACTGGAGCGATATCGTAGGCGCGACAATGGTCGCGCTGCCTGTCACGCCTGTGATATCGCACCCGTCTGCACGAGCCTTTAAGGAGGAACTCGTAAACTCGTAAATTTCCTTGAAAATGCGTATGAAAACCGACTTTTAATAATATTGTGGTTGCTTCTGTACAAACCATGTTAATTAAGAGTTTAAAACAAAACTATAATTAGTTTTGTTTTGTCCCAGGTAGGTAATAATGAATATAAAATTCAGCGATAACATAACCAACCCAGTTATAAGTTAGCACATTAATTTTAACTCAAAACTAGGCTCCAGCTACTAATTATTTAATTAAAAATTATGCGGCAAAGTAACTGGCGAATCTTTTCGTTTTTAAATAAATTAATAGATTAAAAAATTTACGCGTAAGTTTATGCGTTTTCGTTTCTGTGTTATATTTGTCAGATTTCACCTGACAAACCCCCCCTGAACCCTGATATGACCTGTGTTATATAGCCTTTATTCCCAGTAGTTCCATGTAGCTAGTTCCACACGGAACTACTGCAACTAGTTCCATGTGGAACTAGCTACATGGAACTACTGGGAATAAAGGTTATATCGGCTATGAATAACGTTTCTATGAAGATATTATTCGAAAGCCACTCACAATTATAGTACCTAATGAGTCAATATCCTACCCTGACACTTATCAAAAAGACTTATCGAACCCCCCCCCCCCCCTTCGTGAATGATTTTTCAGATCTTGTCAATAACGTCAATGGTAACGCGTTGATCTTAAGCTGGCCCTGCTTAATACGGAGTTTTTATAGAATAAGAGGCCAGCTTATACTGATTTAGCTCGCCGTCCGATAAGGACCAGGCCCGGGTCGACGGCGCGTTGTGTTCCACGCGCGCCTCAAAGCACCAACTGACGGGGTCCGGTAGGACCAATGCCTGCCAGGGTTGCGAGTTTGTCCGAAAGGGATATCGTGGCCCTGGCACACAGGCAACGGAAGGCACACGGGTGGGTTTTAGTCAGTAAAAGTCTGACACGCCCTCTCGCTCCGCCCAGAGCGGGAGAAGTTATTTGATAATTTCCCACCCAAAAAAAAAAACAAAGCTTATACTGATTTTGATACAATTGACGTGCAGGGTACTGTCCCTTCTTAGGCTTTAGTCCCCAATTTTATGCTATGTGCGACGTCTGACTTCAGTGCCAACGTTCCGATCGACGTTTCAAAGCCACGCACAGCGTCGGCGGTCAATACGTCCGCAGTGGACGACGACGAGCTCGTGGATCTGACGCTGCAATTAGACATGGGTAGCGAGTGAGCGAGTGATAGAAAAGAGCTAGCTCTATTCGATTGACGTCGCTCTCGCTCACTCACCCGCTCGCTAAATAGCTCACTAGCTCAGTAAAGGTCACTCAGAATTTGACAATGACTACGAGTATCACAGAATACTATTACTCCTAGCGGAGATGAGTATTGAGAGAGCCGAGCCGTTTCTTTCGACAAAAGAGCTAACAGTCGGCGTTTGAGTTACTGAGCTATAGAAGAGCTAGTGAGTAACTAAGAGTTTCAAACTTCCAAAGAGCTGTTGACTATTGAGCGAGCCGAGCCGTCTCTTTCGGTGCGTGTGCGGCTTGCTTGAGTCAAATGAGTTACCAGTCGGCGTCTGAGTCACTCAGCTATAGAAGAGCTTGTGAGCTAGAAGCGTGATATAGCTCTTTCGAGAGAAAGAGCTAATCGCTCTTTTTCTTTTCAGTGAGATATTTCACCCATGTCTAGCTGCAATGGTTCGACGCGACGCAAAGCGTTTGTAAAACGACAAGACGTCGAACGTCGTCGTGTAAAATAGACCATAACAGTACCCCAAATGTAAGTTTGCAAGAGAGTAAACGTAACTAGCGCGTTTGCGTTAAGATTTTTATTCTCACCCTTATAGTCTTAGTATCTATCGGTCAAATTTTAACGCAAACGAAATAGTTACGTTTACTCTCTTGCAAACTTACACTTGGGGTACAGTACATTTCTATAGTAAGCATCGTGACTCGGCGTGACGCTGTATGCGGCCGACGGCGTTTATAGGAGACTATAGCCTTAAAGGAGTATGAATAGACACATTTTATTATATTAGAAAGAACAGATGGCCACCTACGCAAAGTAATCCTTCTCTCCGTCGACTTTATGAACTAGCGTGGGCTTGAAACAGCTGACAGTCTTCACGTCCTTTTATCCTGACATCTGTATGAAAGGGCCACGTTTTCACAAATTCTGATGAATGAGTTTCATATTTTTTTCTAAAGCGATGGAAAAAGTCTGGCTGGAAAGTGACAAAAAGTGGTAACCATCTATAACTATAGATAGGAGTCCAAGGAGATATAATACCCGGAGGGGTAATTGCATGTTGAGATATTTTCATTTTACTTTGTTTTTTTTATTGTTTTTGTTGTTTATGTTTATAAGTGTGTGTTTTAGTTTATTTTGTGATCTCCTGTGTGAGCCTCAATTTTTTTTTTTTTTTTTTAAGTTGCCCCACACTTGGAATTTCTCCTGTATTGTGGGGCGTTTACAAACATTTAAACTCACATACACAAACAGCCAGACCTGGAACAACTGCTTGTAGGTCATACAAATATTTGTTCCGTGCGAGAATCGCACCCGCGACACGCAGCGCAGCAGTCAATCGCTTAACCACTGCGCCAACCGTGTCGTCAAATAATGTTCCTTTGTCTTTCTTTAATTGCGTAACACACTATTAGTAGCAATGGGTTTAATTTTGACAGTTCAACAACATTAATTGCGTTATTTACGTTGTTGAGCATAATTTTGTTACGGATGAAGCGAATAATGGTTTTTTTTTTCCAAATTCAAAATATATTTAATTTCCAATGGTAGCGGTGAACTAGTGGTACATTCAGCAACAGAGATGGTTTTCGAACGTCAACGCTTCGACACGGCGCGGTATTTGCAATTTGTGCCGCTGTGATTATGACCGGTCTATACCCTAATTACGTAAGTAACACACCATCAATCACAATCTTAATGATTTTGAAGTATATTGCTAATCCATTGCTTCATACGTTCGAAAAATGTGTCTGCTCAACAACGTAAATAACGCAATGAATGTTGTTGAACTGTCAAAATCTTTTGTCGTTTTTTCTCAATTAAACCCATTCCTACTGATAGTGTGTTACGCAGTTACCACGCTGATTTATTGATACAATGTTATAGCAATGATCTATTGGAACAAATTAAATAGGAATATGATATAATTATCATACCATCGGAAATGGTTAGGTAGAGATAAACTGCGATAACATGGCTCGCCCCTCCAAATTACTTTTTCAATGTGTGTAGTCACATCCTTACGAAAGAGTTTGTATGTAGTTGTAAGTACTCGTAATATCTCACTTATTACCAGATTTGTTGATCAACAAATCATAACTAGCCGATCACGCAAGAAAACGCACGTGTCGTTTTCATAGAGTTCGTCATACTAATAATAATGAGCGATTAATGACGACACTAATCGAGCAACAAATCCGTGATTCGTTTTTGTTTGGCGGCCGTCTCATTACGCACATATGCGTACAAATAATTTCAAATGTTTTGAATTTTGGAGGGGCGGGCCATATTATCGCATTTAATCTTTACATGTCCGATGGTATAAATGCGTCGGATGGAAAATTGATACCTACGTCAATTTGCCATGTTATATCCATTTCCTAAACTGTCAAATTATGACAGTTGTGATTTGAATATACAGGCCATTTAAGTAGGTAGTTGATTAGCATAACAAAAAAAAACCTGGCTTTACTTAGTTTTATACAAATGTTTATGACATTTTTATTAACTAAAACTATTCTCTACTTTCATATCGGGATCTAGCCTAAAGAATAACTCGCACACCTTTAAGAATTATAATAGCAGCCGTAGTAGAAATATTATACAATCAGCAAAGTGGTTGCTTTGTGTAAATTATTTCACTAACACTGCTCTCAAAAACTTACTTTAAAAAATATAAAATACTTACTTTGCCATGTCTGTACATTTTAGGAGTAGCTGTTTTTGTCAAAACAAATCCACATCGATTTAAAAGATTAGATGAAGTAGTCTCACGTAATAGGCGCGACAACAGCAGGATATGCTCTCATACTGCGAGAACAACCCTCAAGTGTCTTCTGTATGGCTCCTATCATATTTAATAAAATACCGAAAAGTTGGAGAGAACTGCCCTTGTCACTTTTCAAAAATAAGCTGAGAAATTTTTTACTTAGTAAAGTGTATTACAATGTTATAGATTTTTTTAAATGAAAAGGACTTTTCTCTTCCGACTTCTAATATACTTATTTAAGAATAACAATTTAATAATGTGAATCTTATATCAATTGGCGTTTGCACGATTCTATTCGACTGCATAATAATGAATATTTTGGACATAATTTAATCTATTTTGACTATAATATATATTTTATACTATAATATCCTGACATCAATTATTATTATTTATTTGTTTTGTATTTTGTAATGAAATTTAGAATGACTATATGTAAAATGAAATTTTTATTTTTTTATACCTACAAAATTTGTACGCCGTTATTGGCAAAACATGGACGTACACAAAATCTATTAAGTCAATACCTTGCATGTCTGATTAAGACAGTTTATGTAAACGCATAAACGCAGAATTTCTAGTATTAGTTTACCGGCTTTCATATCCTCGGTCCACGGCACTGATAAATTAATCAGGAAAATCCTAGCCTCCACAGTGTTTGATTTTGATGTGCCGTGGTTCACCGAGGCTATCGATGCCGGGAGACTCGCTTGCCCGAACTCAGATCTACCCGATAATCCATATTCCCAGAGATGGTGGGATGAGCCACTCTGCAGAGTAGTACAGAACAATTTACTTGACACGTCTGCTACTACTGCGGAGCGTGCGCGCCTGCTGGCTGTGGGTAAGTGGGAGTCGGGTTTGTGGCTTCATGCACTACTTTCCGCCTCGCTGCTTCCCTAAGACTTGGAGCTCCATGTTGTTCTCCTCATCGCTGTCACTGTGGCGAAGTTGTCAACAGTCTCGGACACCACGGCCTGTCTTGCAGCCGAAGTGCGGGACGCTTAGCACGGCACGCGAACATCAACGACATCATCCGACGAGCTCTTGTCACCGTCGGCGTTCCAGCTGTATTAGAACCCAATGGCTTGGCA
This sequence comes from Tiliacea citrago, assembly GCA_963921375.1. Classification (NCBI taxonomy): domain Eukaryota; kingdom Metazoa; phylum Arthropoda; class Insecta; order Lepidoptera; family Noctuidae; genus Tiliacea; species Tiliacea citrago. The sequence continues at coordinate 18,532,070 of OY992797.1, read as the reverse complement.
CGTGACGATGGCAAGGGTCCGGACGGCATGTCTTTATTTCCATGGAAGGTGGGTAGCCCTTTAGTGTGGGATGCCACGTGTGTCGATACTCTTGCGCCATCCCATCTTCCTGGCTTGGCGTGCTGTGCTGGCGCTGCTTCTGCAGCTGCGGAGAACCTCGAGCGGCTTAAGTATGATAACCCTGTTGGCAATTATATTTTCGAGCCGTTTGGGGTTGAAACCCTCGGGCCGTGGGGTCCGAGTGCTCATGGTCTGTTCAATGAAATCTCAAAACGGCTAGTTGACACTTCCCGTGACCCAAGGGCTGGCTTTTACCTTGGCCAGAGGCTAAGCATTGCCATACAACGTGGCAATGCCGCCAGTCTCTTGGGTACATTACCAGTCGACAGTGATGTAGACGAATTTTTCGACGCCATATTGTAATTTGTGAATAGTTTTAGATAGGATATAATTTTATTATTTTTATACGTACGTTATTTATGTACATATTATTTTAAATAAAGCTAATTAATAAATTGTAAAAAAAAAACGCATGTTTGACAAATAAATTATCTTTATAGAAGGAAAACCTCGTAGCAACCCGCAATGGGCCCGCGTGGTGAATTACGGCCCACTCCCTCACCCAGAGAGGCGGCCTTTGTCCCAGCAGTGGGAACATAATAGGCTGATTATGTAAGGGGCTAAATGTCCAGGGCGCGCCAGAAATATAAAATATCGCTGGATCTAGCTAGAAGCATTAAAGGAAGGATATTTGAAGATTCATCCCCTAAATGGTGTCGAATAGAGGAGTGGACTGTAAGATTACGCTGGTTGTCGACTGGAAATAGGTTGTTCTATCCAATCGTAGCTTCTGCTAGTTCACCCAATCAAGGAATAAAATAAATTCAACAGAGAAAAAACCAAGTACGACTCATTCTGCTGCTGCGGCGCTGCTTCCCAATTGATCTAAACGGTCTTTTGAGAGAACCGTGGATCACGGAGACTGGCACGAGTAACAAAAATACGGTAATGCACAATTTGTCTTTGTTTTATCAACTTATAATCTCGGAGTCAAAAATTAGATAGTTTTTCGGGCGAACGACGGCGACAGACTATTTAGTTCTACGCGCGCGCAAAGTTCCTCGTAGATGGCGCTCTTGTCGCGTTGTCGCGAAGATGTGTCTCACGGATTCAGCCAAATGCGTGAGACTGAGCGAGCATACAGAGATATTCACTATTAAATTCGTTCAATCGTGGGCTACATACAGTACAAATGGATTAAATAGGGGGATGTAAGTTTGTATAGAATTTAGTCATTTTTGCCGATGAGAAATCCCATAGGGCAAGTGCACGAGTTGATGAAAGTAAATTCTCTAAAACTAGATACTTACTTAGTTAAGCTTAGAAATCTCTATAGCTAAACTTTAAAACTAAAATACAATTTAAAATCTAACAGGGGTCTTACTGGTTAATCACCGTATTTCTGCTAGGAGGTTGTAGGGGAGGTTATTAACGATGAATTAGACCAGTATAGTCCCTGAGCAAAAAAAGACCATTTACGTATGAGAAAAATTAAATTAAAGTTTTTTTTTTATAACATCGACGTAAGAAGTTTAAAAAAAAATTGTTGTAATTTTTTTTTTTCTCTTTGAAAGACACAAAAACTAGAACTGTCTGTCCATATTAGAAAATATCCGACGGAACATCATAAACTTCAACCACATTAACGAGTTGTGTATTTTTTCTCATAAATGGTTCACGTTTGCTGAGGGACTATAAGGTCTAATTCATCGGTAATAACCTGACCTACAACCTCCTAACAGGAGCAGGTTGATTAACCAGTAACCCTGTACATAAGGAATATAAATACCTGCGATATTTGCAGCAACAGACAAAATAGTCGCGCGACAAATCAACACGGCGCGGCATTTGCAATTTGTACCTCGATCTGTCGCCAACCTTGATTTATTGATTCACTGAGTGCTATCCCGACGTGTTTGCACTACAAGGAGCTACACAAGCGTGTTAAAGGGATCATGGAACACCGTGTTTATTTATATTACTTCGAAAGCCAGCGTGTTATAAATTAAATTTGAACTTCCATATGATACTAAAAAAGTTTTGATGGTTTTTTTGTGAGAAATTTAAAAGTATTATAAGAGGTTTTGAGTAGATTGTTATAAAAATCTACTCAAAACTTTCCTTTCTGGTGGTGGCCAGCTTTACTGCTGTGCATCAGAGTCTAGGTTCGATTCTCAAGTCGAAAAAAGTTGTATTGTGGTTTTCCAGTAGTAACTTTTCAGTAGCGGCTCGGGCTCGGAGTCTGGTTTTGGCCCCTCCTATTACATGGCACGTAAACACATCTGGTGAAATATGGGTGTACTCTAAGTACACCTCTGCCTAGCCCTTTGAGGAAGCAGGCGTGATGTTATGTTACGTAATATGTACTTAATTAAATTAGCATTTTTCTACAGACTGTACTTTGATTGACGAATTGAATAAAACTGACGAATCAACGAATCTGGCGAACACTGGAAACTGTCGAATTGACGCGACTGTCTAATCTGCAAAACTGACCAATCAGCGAAACTGACTAATCAATGAAACTGGCGAATTAAATAAACTGGCGAGTGAGGGAAACTGACCAGTGATACGCGGACTCCCACCTGGGGCCTTACTCCCGACAGCATTGAGTACTGAATCAATCGAATTTGATTCGAAATAAATGACGATCCATACTCTTTAATCCGACATTAGCGCACGATCATGCGGTGGTTCGAAGCGACACTAATTTCAATTGAAAGATACGTTAGAATCGAAAAGTTCGTACTCCACACGCCATCTGACAGTTATGTATCGAGTAGTTGAATCTAAACTAAACGTCAAATTACTCGATAGCAAAGAAGCTACTTTATGTCTTCATAATCGAGTAATTTTTTTCGAGTGAGATTTTTTTTGTGTTTTTTACTGCTTTATTTCTTCAAAATCTTTATTATTATGGCTCGCCTTACTTTGTTTTTCAATGTTCTTGAGAAAACATCGTATGGATCTTCGTGCGAAAAGAAATATGAATCCATATAATACCCGGGGCTATAGAAATGGATTCGGAAGAATTTCGAAGAAGTTATAGTTTCTCGAAGGAGTTGTTTAATGTGTTGGTAGAAGATTTAACACCATACATGAAGAAACTAACCAGACGAAGTGACATTTCCATTAAATGCAAGGCGAGAAGCCCGAAAGTCTGACAACCAGTCTTACCAAAGGGTATCGTATTACCCAGTTACTGGGTTGTGGAGGTCAGATAGGCAGTCAGCATAATCAGCCTATAATGTTCTCACTGCTGGGGCACAGGCCTCCTCTGTGTGAGAGGGAGTAGGACGTAATCCACCACGCGGGTCCAGTGCGGGTTGGTAGTTTTGACATGTCTTCGAATTTTTGGCTCTAGGACATGCCTTCGCCGTTTCGAGAGCAGTGGTGATGAAATAATTTATACAAAGTAAAGCCCCTGTCAGGGTTCGAACCTACGACCTACAACTCGTAAGTCGCTGTCGTTACCACTGGGCCACCACTGCTCTCAAATAGGCAGTCGCTCCTTGTAAAATACTGGTATTCAGCTGCATCCGGTTAGACTAGAAGCCGAGCACAACATAGTTGGGAAAAGAATAGGCAGATTGGTTGATGTTTTTTCATAGGGTTTTATTTGTTAAGTTAAAATAAAGTACTAGGGTATCGTTTTTTACATGGGAAAGTGATAGAGAAGTAAATAAATTCAACCACATAAAAGATTCTAACCACAGACATAAGACACTTGACAATGACGTAATCCGCCGGACAGGCATAACGACGCTGATAATACTCGAACCTGTGTCGATCTTGGTTTACGATTCGATTTGGTTCGGGAGTAAGGTTTTAAATCGAGTTCAGATCAGAAACGAGTTCGAATCGAAAACAAAATCAAACTCGAATCGTTTTCGGGAGTAAAGCCCCTGATGATACGAATCGCTAGGGATTGACACTGTTGACAGCTCACTTCAAGCTCACTTCACCTAGTATTTCACGGTGAGATTTTTACAAAATAGGACTGCAGGACCAACGTGAGCGTGACAAACTGTTCTTCTTATTTTTCTTTACGTAACAAAGAAAAACAACAATAGGAAATTAAAGTTTCAATGGATCATTTGTAAGTTCTTTGTGTTTTGATTGGACAGTAAACTATGATTAATACTTTATCTTGATTTATTGTAGGACGGTGATAAGCAATGCAATGTCAACCCACACGGACTTTATTTTGAGAAAATTGCGTCTAAAGATGTCATACTACTTTGAATGTCGACCGTGTTACGGAGCTTGACGGTGTATTGACAAATGTTGTATACGTGATTTCCTATTTGATTTATGATTTAGATGTTTTTTTCCGTACTTATTTGATTTAAGTGACTTGAAACTCTCTTGCATAATGTTATATGCGGGATGCATTATCAGTATACATCAGTATCTCCGAATTTGAGTTTTTGTGGGTTTCAACACTTTATTGCTCATCATCATCTGTATATACCTACTTTAGTTACACGAGTTTCCAATTAAATAAACAATTTGTAGGTAAGTACTGTAGGTAATTGACTCATCTTCATATTAGTCCCAGCGAAGGGCTAGGGTAGTAGGTAATGGATATTCCTCAGATGTTTTTACCCCGGAGTGCCTCAGGGATCGCATGTCGGCCCAGCACTGTTTATAATGTTCGCTGAGGATATTAAATATTTTATACACAATTCTCATTTCGAAATGTATGCAGATGACTTGAAATTATCTAGGATTGTTAACTCAGAAAGGAATCAACAGCTTTGCAAGACGATATTAATGGCCTTTGTAATTGGTATAAAAGTGCAGGTAAATATTAGAAGTGTTTTCACATTAAGTTCTCCCGTAAAAAAATGCAAATTCACTACATCCTATACGATGCGGCGATTGAATACCGTGACTGAGATTAGGAACTTGGGAGTCTTGATTGACTCTCAAATGCAATTAAATAAACACGTAGACAACACTATAAATAAATCTTTGAAAGGAAGAAAAAGCATTTATTGAGACTCGCACTAAAACACACTCATAGAAACATAAAGAACAAAAATAAAACAAAGTAAAAAATAAAAATAAAAACTGAAAGTCCTGTACGAGGCCAAAAGGTCTCTCAGCATGATGCTGCGCCACTTAAAAATAAATGTCGCAGCGCTGGTATTTTGATAGGGCCCCCTGTGGTATCACGGATAGATACGGAAATAAATAAAAAAAATAAAAATAGAAGAGTGAAATAACAATAAAAATAAGATAATTATTTAATAAAATTATTGTAATTGTAAACTTACACCGCGTGTGAGAACCCGACGTAACATCATTTACTTTAAGAATGTGAAAATACATTGCAAAAAATAAATTTAACCCTACAAAACATGCAATGGGCGGCCTTATCGCATTCTGCGTTTTCAACTTGTTGTACTTGAAAGTTCGAATCAGATTGAGAGAGATAAGAGAAAATAGGTTGTAGTTTTAAAACCAGCGTGCTAATTGCGTAACACACTCATCATTCTCCTGTCCTTATCCCAATTGATTTGGGGTCGGCGCAACATGTCCCTTTCTTCCATACTTCTCTATTAGTCGTCATTTCGGTAGTCACTCACTTTCTAGCCATATCATCTTTCACACAGTCCATCCATCGTTTCTTTGGTCTTCCCCTACTCTTATAGCCATCGACATGCATATTCAATACTTTCCTCACGACATTTTCCTCATTCCTCCGCATCACATGCCCATACCATGACAACCGATTTCCGCACAACTTTTTAGTCACTGGTGCCACTTTCAGACTTCCTCTTAGGTACTCATTTCTTATTCTATCCATTCGTGTCACACCACACATTCCTCTTAGCATTCTCATCTCAGCTACATGTAATTGCCTTTCATTAATCCCTTTTGTGGCCCAACTTTCTGATCCATACAAGACAACCATTATTTTATATATCTTCCCCTTAAGTTTAAGAGGAATGCGGGAGTCGCAGATTGTTCCCGTGACCTGCCGCCATTTCATCCATCCAGTGTAAATTCTGTGCTTAACCGTCCGATATACTTCGCGTAACGCACTATCAGTAGGAATCGGTTTCAATTTGACAGTTCAACAACATTAATTGCGTTATTTACGTTGTTGAGCAGACAAATGTTTCTAACATATGAAGAAATGGATTAGCAATATACTTCAAAAACATTCCGATTTTGATACAAAATGTGTTACGCAATTAGGGTGCAGGTTAAATTGAATACCTCCTTATTGAATTCGGTTAAAAATTCAACAGGGTGCACACCAGACTCAGAACAGTTTTTCTTGTCTTAAACCAGAGGCGTAATTGCGTGACACACTATCAGTAGCAATGGGTTTCATTGTTATAGTTCCACAACATTCATTGCGTTATTTACTTTGTTGAGTAGACAAATTATTCGAACATAATGAAGCAATGGATTAGCAACATACTGTGTTACGCAATGAAGGTTTTCTGGCAGCACTGAGCTGTCAGGTCCGTCAAGACCTATCAAACGTGTCAAAGCGCCTATATTTTCTTTAGTCGTGACCATGAAGTTATAGATAAAAGTGGAGGCAACACTACTGTGGTCGGACTCTCTGTTTCTAAATAAACACATAAGAACGAGACAGTGGATATGTGTTTTCTGTATCTTATGTATGCATTCCGAAAGAGAGAGTCCGACCACAGTCGTCTTCACTTAGGTATATAGAGAGTTGCCTCTACTTTTATTTATAAGCTTCTTAGTCGTGAGTACTCGTGACTAAATGATGAATGAAACGAATGATGAACGTCATCATATACTTTACATTCATTGTCGAAATGGAATACCTCTTGTCAAAATGGCGTGAATTTTCATGAAAACCCTTATTAAGGCTCGTACAGACGCGGGCGCGACCCGACACTAGTAGGACAATTTCTTTGTCGATGCCTTTAGGTTGCAGTTTTTTTCAATAGGTTTTAGACAACATCGACTACTGATCTACCTACATACCTAGTATAAGACCGATTGCGCGCCATTGCTGTTTTAATAGAGCTTTAGTTGATTAATTATGTTAGTGTAAGACAGGCTTGATTTAGGTCTGCATACAGCTTGATGTTGACGTCTACATCTTATGTTAAAATCCTTAACACATAAATCCATAACCGATCTTTGAACATGGGTTGGTCAAAAAGAACCAACATCGCGTGTCAATCACAATCCGTTTGAGAATCTTGATTTGTTACGATGTAAGCGGTACCTAAGTTTAACTGACTTAACTTTGGCTAATTATTCCCGGTAGTTGCAGTCTAAAGGTATACATAATAAACACGACATAATCAGCCTATAATGCTCAGCACAGGTCTCCTCTTTCTGTGAGAGGGAGTGGGCCATAATCCACCACGCGGGCCCAGTGCGGGTTGGTACAAGGTTTTCCTTCTCTGTTTTGAGAGCAGTGTTAATGAAATAATTTATACAAAGCAACCTTGCTGATTGTATAATATTTCTACTACGGCTGTTATAATTCTTAAAGGTACCTACCTATGCGAGTTATTCTTTAGGCTAGATTTTTAACCGGACTCTTTAAGGCTAAAACCACAATCCTGCCTGCCTCTATAAGTGTCCCCTGACATAGTCAGAACCCTTTTAATTTAAGTTTTTAATATTTTTATGCATTTGCTCTTTTGATTTTACTTAATTTTGATAAAGTTTTTTATAATTTTAATTTATGCTATGTTTTATATGATTCTTCAATTTATAATTTGTTTTCTATTTAAAATGCATATTTATTTGTTGTATGCTTTGCCTGTATATACGTTTATATATTAAAATTTATATTATCCAGTATTTTTTTTCTATTTTTTCCGTTAGTCATTAATTTCCAAATATTTTCTCTACTTATCTCTGTCTCCAGCCCAGTGCGGGTTGGTAGATGTCACATGTCTTTCGATTTTTTGTTCTAGGACATGCCGGTTTTCTCATAATAATTCCCTTCTCCGGACTATTGGCATAGTTAGGCATAAACAACACAATTTGGTATCGGGAATTTTCAAGCCGCATCCGTCGAGAAATTCGTGAGTTATTTCGGAAGGAATTCAAACGTTTTCAATTGTTTTTTTTGTTGTGTATTTTGTTAGTTTTAAACGCTATTTTTAACCGACTTCCAAAAAGGAGGAGGTTATATGTTCGGCTGTATGTTTGTTTTTTTTTTTTTTTTTATGTATGTTCACCGATTACTCCGTCAATTGTGAACCGATTTTGAAAATTCTTTTTTTGTTTGAAAGGTGGTCCCATTGTCACCAAATCAGAATCTGGAAATCGAGGGAAATCCTCAAATTTTATAGGCATACCTATAGCGATTTGAGTATTTTTTATAGTAACTCGAACATTTGCACTCGAAAAGCACCATTTGGTGAAGTGGAACTGATGATGAAAACCACAGATGGCCACCGGAACTACTTAATAATAAGTATTTCACCGTTGCGATTCGATTAGGCACTTTAATATGATTGCTGAGCAATTTATGCTCGTCAAAATGCATATGGTGAAGTCACCATCAGTTCTACTGGTTCTTATCAGGAGATCTCCTCAACAATTAACGCCCCTGCATCGCGAAAAGTAATATTTTGTAAAAGGTGATGAGAATTTGACATTAGGCTATTGTAAATTAGATAAATTACAAACTTACCCACTAAAAAGTGAAAAATAAAAAACTTTTTCAAAAAAAAAACAACCGACTTCCAAAAAAACACTACAAAGTGAAAAATAACTTAATTTCGGAAGTCGGTGGCAAAAAACTAAAATACAGATCCAAAGACACCGACTTCCGAAATTAAAGTTATTTTTCACTTTGTAGTGTTTTTTTTGGAAGTCGGTTGTTTTTTTTTGTAAAGTTTTTTATTGTATTTCTTGTGCGTGTCCCAAATAAATATTTTTCTTTCAAATACGGTCTCTATTTTCCTTAGGTAAGTAAAATGGAATGGAAGAAAGAATCATATCAGAAGGATTGGCAGTAGCAACCGTCTTAGATGCGATACAAATCAAACACCTACTGCAAGCACTCACTTTATTGCTCCTTACGATTGTTCGTTATTCGCAATCTTTGGGTTACCTACCAAAAGATTGCGATATTTATTTATTTATTAAAACTTTATGCACAAGTAATAAAAATAATGTACAAAAAAATAAAAAATTACTTAAATAATGAATAATCTGTAATCTGCTGTAAATTTTATAAGGGTGTATTCCTGAAATAAAAATGATTTGAAAGGTGGATTTAATGCCTGAGGCATTTTCTACCAGTCAACCTTAGGTTGATGTAGAGACAAAACATGGCAGGTGCAACATACGGTATAGATAGCTCGGAAATAACTATTTATATCATCATCATCTGTCTAGCATTTTCCCAACTGTTGCGGTCGGCTTCCAGTCTAACCGGATGCAGACGAATACCAGTATTTTACATGGAGCGACTCAGTATCTGACCTCCACAACCCAGTTACTGCGTAACATAATATCCCTTGGTAAGACTGGTTGTCAGACTTTTGGGCTTCTGACCACCCCTAACAACTGTCAAAGATCTACAAATGACAGCCGGGACCAACGGTTTAACGCGCTTTCCGAGGCACGGAGAGGAATCTTGGTATGGAAAGATGGTCACCCATCCACGGACCAACCGCGGCAACCGAAGCTTAACCTGATCGATCGACCCGTGCGGCAGTTATTACTTAGCCACAAGCTCCGTTAAATAACTATTTATATGTTGGCATATTTTATGGAGACACGATATAACTGTCCGTACCCAAGCACTGGCGCTTTTCCCAATCTAAATCATATTGCAGGGAACACCATACTACCTACATAGAAGATAAAGTCACCACATCTAGCTGCAATTTTCCTGTCGCGTATAATCAAACTCTGCTTATCAGCCTATATCCCACTGCTGGGACTCAGGCCTCCTCTCGAGAGGGAGTCGGCTGTAATGCATCACGAGGGCCCAGTGCGGGTTGGTAGATGTCACATGTCTTCGAATTTTTTGGTTCTAGGACATGCCGGTTTCCTCACGATGTTTTCCTTCACCGTTTTGAGAGCAGTAGTGATGAAATTATTTACACAAAGTGAAGCGCCTGCCTGGGTTTGAACCTACGACCCAGTGCCAGTGGTCTCAAACGAATCAAACTCCAGCTGTTCATAATCAAACACCAGCTATTCATAATCAAACTCCAGCTGTTTATAATCAAATTCCAGCTGTTTATATTCAAACTCCAGCTGTTCATAATAAAACGCCAGCTGTTCATAATCAAATTCCAGCTGTTCATAATCGGCCGAACTGGCGGCACGTGGGGTTGCGACAATCGTCGATAGGATCCGGCAATTGGGACTCGAGGTGGCATTGCACAAGTCCGAGGCCATGTGTTTTTATGGTCCTCGGAACGCGCCACTGTCGGGTTCCCAGATAACGGCGGGAGGGGTTCACATCGGCGTCGAATCGACGATGAAGTACCTGGGACTCGTCCTCGAGCCGGTGGAACTTCGTGGAGCATTTTCGACGTTTGGCTCCCAGACTGGAGCGGGCCGGGGCTGCTTTGAAGCGGCTCCTGCCCAATCTGGGGGGTCCAAACGCCTCCTGCCGGAGGCTCTACGCGGGGATCGTGCGGTCCATGGCCCTTTACGGGGCACCGGTGTGGGCGCGTTCTTTAAGGCTGCGACCAGCACAGCGGTTGAACGCGTCCCAGAGGGTCATGGCCATAAGGCTGGTACGGGGTTACCGCACGGTCTCCCGTGAGGTGGCGAGCCTCCTTGCCGGACTGCCGCCATGGGATCTGGAGGCAAAAGTCCTCGCGCACATCTGGGAGTGGCGCGAGGAGGCGAAACGCCGGGGTGAAACTCCGCTGCCGCAAGAAATCACGGCACGGCGGACAGAGCTCCGGCGGGATCTCATGGCGACATGGAGAGTGCGATTGTCGCAACCCAGCGCTGGGCATGCCACAATTGTGGCGATAAGTCCCCTCTTTGAGGAGTGGCTAGAGAGGCGCCACGGCGTCCTCACCTTCCGCCTGACGCAGGTCCTCACCGGACACGATTGTTTCGGGAGGTTCCTGTTCAGGATAAAGCGGGAGGAAACGCCCGGGTGTCACCACTGTGTGGATCGCCCGGAGGACACGGTGGAGCATACGGTGGAGGTCTGCCCAGCTTGGGCGGAGCACCGCCGTGTCCTCACGGAGGCGATCGGCGGCGGCGATCTCTCGCGTCCGGCCCTGGTTCAGGCCATGGTTCGGAGCGAGAGTGCATGGGAGGCCGTCACCTCCTTCTGCGAAGCAGTTATGCTAGCGAAGGAGGAGGCGGAACGCGTGAGGGTGAGACAAGGTTCGCGCCCTCGCGCCCTTAGTCGCCGCAGGAGACGCCCCGGGCGTCGGGAGTCGCAAGCCGATTTCCGGCCACCGTAGGAACGGGCCTGCGGACGGTGAGCGATGGGTAGCTCGCCGTCCGATAAGGACCAGGCCCGGGTCGACGGCGCGTTGTGTTCCACGCGCGCCTCAAAGAGATGTCAGCACAAACTGACGGGGTCCGTTAGGACCAATGCCTGCCAGGGTTGCGAGTTTGTCCGAAAGGGATATCGTGGCCCTGGCACACAGGCAACGGAAGGAACACGGGCGGGTTTTAGTCAGTAAAAGTCTGACACTCCCTCCCGCTCCGCCCAGAGCGGGAGAAGTTATTTGATGATTTCCCACCCAAAAAAAAAAAAAAAAGCTGTACATAATCAAACTACAGCTATTTATAATCAAACTCGAGCTGTTCATAATCAAACTCCAGCTGTTCATAATAAAACTCCAGCTGTTCATAATCCAATACAAATTATAACAACCCAATACCAAAAAGGTGCTTAATAGTTCTATCCACGTACCACCGCACCTCAATACCGACCCTAGTCTCGAAAATACGGCGACACATACATATTAAATAAAATTCCGCACCACCAGGCTTATTCTGCAATCCAATAATCAAAATGACCGGGCTCCTCAATAGAACCCTCATCGGAATCGACCTCCACATTCGTCGAATCGAATCGATTTACTATGAAGGTTAACTAACCGATCCGATCTCCTGTTCTTGGACAATTTGTTGGACGCTGCAGTAAGTGGAAATGAATTGGTTAGGTGGAATTCTCGATTTTGAATCGGTGTTTAAAATATTTGTCGTCATTTTTCGCAGGCTGGTTGGTTATCTTTGAAATATACGGAATTTTTAAGATTAAGGGTGAAATCCGAAATTAAGGTAGGTGTGTTAAAGAAGAAGAAAACTGGGATTATTTTCATATACTTAGGTATAGTACATAGGTACTACTCGTACATACTATTTATAGCAGGTAATACGTATAATTATGTAATGTCAACATAAATTACTAAGGCCTGTGCTCACCAACATTCAAACCACCGTTTAGGACAGTTTGGTTATGTCAAATTTTCTAAGGAAATTTGAAATACAACATAACATCACGCCTGTAATCCCCTATGGGTGAGGCAGCTGTGTATCTATAGTACACCCACATTACGCCAGTTATGTTTAAGTCCCATGTAATAGGGGGCGAACCTATTGCCATCAACCGGGTGCAAATCCAGACTCCGGGCTGCAACTGAGAAATTCCAAATGGAAAATCCCAATAACACTTTGCCCGACCTGGCAATCGCACCCAGGACCTCATGCTCAGCAGTAGCGGTTGCGACCACTTGACCAATGAGGCAAACCAAATTTTAAAAAAAAAATTGGGAAATTTTAAATATAGAACTGATCAAATATTTGAACCTTTGATTTAAATAATAATAATAATAATAATTTTATTCATAAGTTCACATAAAAATTACCAAGAAGTTACATCTTTACCAAGTTACATATTAATTAGTAAGAACATGTTAAATTATGTCTAAAATAAATCAAGTGTATAACTTATATAGATTAGTTAAGTTAAGGGTCTAATTGAACACAATAGCCAACTGCCTGATGTAGGTTTATTCAAACCTGTGTTTCAGGCCATCACTTAACAACGCTGTGTGCTTTAGTGGACATTAAGTTACTGTACATAGAGCTAGCATTGATACATAGTAATTATAGTTTTAAATAAATATTGATTTAACACTAATAAGCTTATTGCATTACATCTAGCAAGTTTTCAGTGTCCGAGTAATTAAGTGTCGCTAAATATTCACACAACAATTCACTACATTTTTTACGACTTACACTATATATACTTAGAGACTTATTGATTTTATTATATAAGAACGGTCCTAAAAATACATAAAATTTATTTATAAAAGTAAGTCTAGTTTGAGGCTTTATGCAAACCAAGTCTTTTCTTCTCTTATCTATAGATATTGGGATATAAGGAAGTTTGCTGTGCTGGTGTAGTACTATATTCAATATAAATAGTTGACGCACGGTTAAAACCTTACATGCCGTGTAAAGCTTGTGTGTGGGAAATCTGAATGGGCGAAAGGTGGCTACCTTAAGGATAGCTCTCTGCGCACGTTCTAATGGCAGTAGGATTGATTTAGCAGCCCCACCCCATGATGTTATACAATAAGTGAGGATGGATTGGCACAAAGCTAAATAAACCTGTTTAACTAATTTGTAGTCTGATATGTATCGTAAATTCTTAAAAATGTATATTAATTTACGCATTCGTGTGCATAATAAATCGATGTGTTTACGGAAATTCAGATTTGTGTCAATCGTTACACCTAAATATTTCATATGATCGGTTTTTGCTAAAGTAGGACAACAACAAATGTTGCTAAACACTAGGCTTATTGGTTACTAGTACACTGTGCGAATTAAGTAGATACATTTTATATTCCTCAGGGGAGAAGCAAAGAGCTTTAATCAAATGTCACTCAGAGTGATGAATCTTTATTGCTTATCTTTTATCTACTGTTAGTAAAATAATTATTATTGAAGCACGTATTTTGGGGTCGTCGTTCATCATACTAATGGTCCGGGTAACATGGGTCACACAATATGCGGATAAATAGACACTGGATGACTGGACCCGCGCATTTATTTTCAAAATGCAAAGATTTTAATTGTTTGAATCGCCCTTCCGCGGAAAAGATGGTCTCGTTGTTGTTTCATTTTGACATATTATTATCCGCTGTCATACACAATGCCACAGTGACTTACTGCCATCGAATAATCTATTAAGGGATTTGTGCCATGAGCTCAGTCTTCTCAGTATTGACACTTCTCGCGCAACAGACCTAAGTACCATGACGGCAAATCTAACTATTTAAAGCTTTGAGAAAACCCATATAATTATGTAGGTACCTTGGGCGTGTGCCCAATATTGCATACACCATAAGTAAATATTAGGAAATAATTATATTCTCTTCTTAATCTCTTTGACTTAATTTAATGTTTTAGACATTTCCATATCTAATATTTGACTAATTTGCTATTTTTTTTGTATAAAAAATGGTTTCTTAATTTATTTAATTCATTGTTATATCTAACAAACTAACTAAAACCCTAAAAATGTATTTGTACGCCGGAAATGGCAGAATATTATGAACCTTTATTAAACTACGTATCAATATTCTGACAAATAAATTGACTAATACTATTAAACAAAATACAAAGCCCACTTACCCCAACATAACCAGTCTGTAGCAGTTCTTCGGTGGGGGCACAGTCTCGTCACAGGCTTGCAACACAGGGGCACTTGGCCCCGGTGACCTCTCAGGGTCGGATTCCTCTCCAATCCCCGCCCCCCTCCGACATAGCCACGACGCCCCGCACTTATCCCTTGCATCTTCCACTGGTGCTGCGAACTGACACCTCCTAGGCGATCTCCTACCACTGGCTAAGGAGGACTTAAGTGGGGACGGTGGGGCTCGCACAGGACTCGAAGTGGCCCTGACTGGGGACGTTGACACTTTCACTGGAGATGATTGTAAGGACAAACCGCCCCGTTCGGTAGTTCCGTTCATCATTGTTGTTTGTTTTCGACACTTGAGTTCACATATTTTTTTTGTTTCACTATTTTGTTTTTATATCATCTATTCACTTTTTTTATTCAATTTTTTTGCGGAATTTAGGCTATGTTGTCTGTATAGATATGTTAGATTAAGGAAATAAAATACATAACAGAAAATGGCTAATCAGATGATACAAAAAACCGCATAGCAAACGTACAGAACGGACTCCTTTTCTGAAGCCGAATAGAATACTAATACACATTTCTAAACATATATAAATTCTACTCTCTTTACCGTTCGTAACAAGTTATTTCGGGTATAACCTACACAGATAAAGTTATGATTTTATTCTACTTTTGTTTATTCAACGCAAAAATCTGGGATGGCTGTATAACCTAATCTGGCTTTATACAGCCCGAAACAATTCATGAAGCAAGTTTGTTCAAGCGATTGTCGCAAAGACAGCGGGGCGGGTTGCGAACACTTTTTGAGAGCGTTTTGAGAACACTTTTCTGTTCCGATTCCCTAAATCACTGGTGGACCATATCAACGGTCATGAATTCATGATCATCTCCTTTTAAACTAAATAATAGAATAGAATAAAATACTCATTATTATTTACACCATAAAAATCACAGATATAAATATAGAAATTTTTCATAGGGTGATACAATGGGCGGTCTTATCGCTAAAAGCGATCTTTTAGAGACAACCTTTGGATGGATTAAGGGGGAAGGAGAGACAATACTGCAGTAATAGTACTACGGTACTCTGTGTTGTACCATTTACATAAATCTACAATAACACATATTAAACTATAACTAGCAATTTTTTGAAACATGAGACTAGAACCACAATTAAAAGCAATGTAATGGAACAAATTCAAAGAAGTCATGTTTTCCAAGCTGTAAAATCCATTGCATGGAGCACACTGGATCCATTTTACAACCATTAACGTCCCACTGGGCAAATACCTAACACAGGTTCTTTCAGGAACAATTTCAAAAATTATTTTAGGTTTTTATTTTGGACCCACCGAAAAACATTTACGAGTGCGATAAAAAAAACTCTGTAGCCGATCCCTAACATTTGTAAGGTAGCCAGGTACTCAATTTAACAAAAATAAAATACAAAACAAGGGTATTATTTTTACACGTTTTCACGGTGCTACATTTGTGAAAGGGGGGGCTCCTAATAAAAAATGAAACGCTTTTTATTTCAGCGTTGCGTTTTTATCGTTTTTCACGTCGCGTTGACGACAGATCACCATTATTACTGCCCGTTGTTATCTTAATAGGAGAAGGGTGGGCATGCTATAATAATGCTTTTGAAATCGGATATCGGGAGAAAAAAGCGGTGACTGGTATTATTGTAGTAATTTTTGTAGGCTAATAGCAGCCACGAGGACGGATCGACGTAGGCAATCTACACTTAATAAGGTCAATCCTGACTGATACGGGGCTGAAAAAGTCTTGAAGTGGACCGATGGCCTGGTGACAGACGCGGGAGTCGGCTGGCTGCGAGAAGCACAGGACCGATTGATGTGGCGACGCTTGGGGCCCGGCATCCTATAAGACGCCGTCAATCCGTGGATAGAGAAGCACCTTAAAAGATATGCCCCGATTGCTACATATCTTTGACAATGTTCACTAGATAATAGCTAGAAGCCTGAAAGCCTGACAACTGTTCTTACCATCGAATATCGGTACAGCCCGGTAAAGGAATGTGGATAGAGTACAACTGACTATCGCTTCGTATGAAATACACATTAAGGTTCCAAAAACTAGACAATCGACATCTACTCAAACTCCTAAAACCTTGGAAGTGCTGAACCTTACCTTAAGGCCCAATATTGCTATCAGCGATATAAACCCAGCTACATCCTACCTCGGAACTTATCTCGATGGTTATATTGTATCGCACCGTAATACGGGGATTTGAGTGCGTATCTCACCGTATCCGAAGTCATTAGGTCTCGATGGAAATAAGATGAAACTTGAGCGAGCGAGCAGAATCGATAGTTCATTATGTGAAGGGAAGTAAGGTAGTACACGAAACGTTTTATGGAAACTTTTTTGCATGATATTTTTGAGCGTTGATCGGATCTCCGCTGCGCCGCCTATCGAAGTATTTATGGCCGGATCTCCAATCAGTCCTGATGGTAAATAATGCAAGTTTAACCTTGTAACCACCACGGTAGTATTATCACATTTATCATCTTTAATTTATTATAACGGTCATACTTACCTATAATTCCATCGGTTTAGGTAGTTAAATAAAGGTAAACAAATCATAAAAAGGGTTTTTATAGATGACGCTTTCTTGTTTAAAAATACGATGTAACTTATTAAATATATTTTTGATTTTTACGATAGTTTAGTATTTTATTACTGTATGTTAAACTTTATCATATATTCTTCAACTACTCTTCGGCGATGTAACTACTTGAACACAATTTTTTTGTTAGATTTATAACAATACTATAATATTTTGTAATGTCTATTGTAAATAGCCCAAAAAGACAGGTCCTCTAAACGTCAACGAAATAAAATGTTGCTACACGACAACTGAAGTGACAGGTATTACGTTTAGTCGGTTACTTGACAGCTCTCTTGTCACGTGGTGTTTTTTTTTTTACCTTTCTTTAACTAGGTACCTAAACCAACGGAGTAATGTATTTATTATTCTAGCATATGACACTCGTGGGTTGCAGCTAAAAATCAGCGTCGGGTGGTGCACCTTGTGTTGTCATCTGACATTATGCTCAGCTGAGGCCCTTTTCGTCATTAATAATCATTTTCTGTTTTTTATAGTTTTACGGTGTATTTTTTTTTTTGCTGTTCTGCCAATAAATTCATTTTTATTTCTATTCTTTTTTTACCTGACAAGTAGCAATGTAACACTTTGAATGAAAAGCTACCTATTTAATTTAATCTTGGACGCATTCGTGAGGAAATCCAACGTTATTTCCTAATGCTCTGGTATTGCCAGCTAGCTTTATCCAAGCTAGATGACCAATTTCCACAAAAAAACTAGTTTCCTCAATGTATGAGACGTTAAAAAGAAGCCTTTGTCTTGAAGGGTACAAGTATTGTTTTCCAAAAGCAATGACTCAGGTTATTCATCCTGATTATCGGTTTTTTGTAGGCAACATTAAAATGTGGCAACAAAACGTGCAGCATCACAAACCCTTCTTGCAAGGTATATCTGAAACTGAACAATAAACATAACCAAGAGCATCCGACAAACGATGATGTTTCATTGTTTGTGTTGTGATGCTGATAATTAAAAAGAACCTCCAAAAGTCAGTGAAATAAAATCGATAGCCTCCTCTCTAATTGGACGAGCAACACAACAACGAGAGCCGATAGTTTCATGACTTCCAGCCCAATGGGGCTGCCCCGGATTTACAGCGCGCGATCCCGGGAACAGAAGCGGGATTAGAGTTCGCTTATTGTTGAGAGACCGGACTTTTGTTCTGAAAATTATGATGAGGAAATTAATAATGTATTATTCTTTATTCGTTTTTTTTATATTAAATAATAAAATGGTTAGCCCTCTCTAATTGGAAGAGCAATGAGAGCCGATAGCTTCGTGACTTTCAAGGGATTCCTCGGATTTATAGCGCGCGATCCCGAGAATAGACGCGGGCTCAGGACGCGGGATTAGAGTTCCGTTTATTATTGAGAAACCGGACTTTGGTTTTAGAAACATGATGAGGAAATTAATTTAATTAAGTAAGTGTAATTGTATAATTAGTTGCTAAGTACTAGAAAAAATATGTTAAAAGTCTGTCTTATGGTGTATTTCAAACAACTTTCCTGGAGTTTATTATTTAATATCTGGTGACCTGCAACACAGGTATTTTATGCCTTTTTCGGGCACCAGTCTCTCACAAATGTTAACCCTATTTCTTTAGATTAAGCACTTTCTGTCCAAACCAACATTTGTGATGAGAAAATAAATATATAATTTATTAAATAAATATATAAATTTCCCCCCAAAAGTGACCCCCATATTCAAAACACATTTATTTACGTTACACGTCGTCCGTGTTTGGGTCACAGAAGTAAAAAAAAAAGAAGAATATTTACAACTATTTATTTCATCTAACTTTTCATGCTTTTTGAAAATTAAATATAGCGCTTAAAATCTAGATACAATAAGATTATGTGTAAGCTTATTTTATATAGTTGCTCACTTGAGATTATGGCTGAGAACCTACACGCTGACATCCTCCATTCCCTACTTCCCCACAGTAAAGTAGGCTTTTAAGATGTTTTTAATTTGTTTAGGTTTTTTGTCTTCTAATTTTTTGGCAATTTTCTTTGGTAGTTCATTAGTGCTCAAGCACTCGAAACTCAAGTCCATAAGTGTACCAAATTTCAATTTAATTGGTCCTGTAGATTCGGAGCAAATCGGCTGTGACAGACGGACAGACAGACAGACACACGAGTGATCCTATAAGGGTCCCGTTTTTTTCCTTTTGAGGTACGGAACCCTAAAACCTAACAAAATTGCCCGATTTTCACGACAGTTGCTGTTTATAAATCACTAGAACTATGAAAGCAACTTTTAAAACTATAGGATTGTCACCTATCGCCTGTCGGTTTTATTAAATAGACCCATGATATCACGTCTCACACTATCACTATCACTATTCATAATCTGAATGATTTTGAAGGACATTGCTAATCCATTGCAGCTTCATTTGTCAAAAATGTGTCTGCTCGACAACTTAAATAAGCAATGAATTTTGTAGAACAATATTGACAAAATGAAACCCATATATGCTACTAATAGTGTAGTACACAATTACCCTGCAGGACTTACTTGCAAATAAAGATAACATACAAAACTCACGCCTTTATCCATGGGACAGAAATAGGAAGAAACGACAATTCTTAAACCAATCGATAGACATTAAACAAGTATTTATTACCAGATTCAGAACCAAGCTCAAATTCTCAAACAAATGTTCTATGCTATGCATAAAAGACCTAACATCAATGAAATATTAGATTTAGCTCACCGTCGCACAAAGACATGCCCAGCATCTGAAAGCACTCGGTATCTCCGTATCTCGCATCCTACAATTTACCTACTTTTAAGTTGAAAAGAAGACGCGCTCTGGCTTTGTTGATTTCTATGTCAACGTCAAAACCTGAAAGACGATTGAAGATAGACTGTATGACATCTAGGTTTAATATTTTTAACTACCTCGCACGAAAAGTAGTAAAGTCTACTACTTACTACTTTTCTTTGTGCTTCTACTTTGCACTGCCTCGTTGGTTGCAAGCGCTACTGCTGAGCATGACGTCCTGGGTTCGATTCCCAGGTCGGACAAAGTGTTATTGGGTTTTCCATTAGGAATTTATAAGTAGCAGCTTGCAGTCTGGATTAATGCCCGGTTGATGGCAATAGGCTCGCCCCCTATTACATGGGACCTAAACCAGCTAGCTAATTGCGTAACACACTATCAGTAGGAATCGGTTTCAATTTGACAGTTCAACAACATTCATTGCGTTATTTACGTTGTAGAGCAGACAAACTTTTCTAACATATGAAGCAATGGATGAGCAATATACTTCAAAATCATTCCGATTCGGATACAAACTGTGTTACGCAATTAGGGTGCTGTACCTACTATGGGTACCCCTCTGCCTAATCCTTCGGTGATACAACGCGTGATGCTATGTTTATGTCTTTAACTAAACTGCCCTTTATTTTCAGATTTGATTATTAAAATCTGTAGGTACAACTCAGACTATTACTCGAGGGAGGAAACGCCCGGGTGTCACCACTGTGTGGATCGCCCGGAGGACACGGTGGAGCATACGGTGTGGTCACGGTGGAGCATACGTCGGGAGTCGCAAGCCGATTTCCGGCCACCGTAGACGCGGGCCTGCGGACAGTGAGCGATGGATAGCTCGCCGTCCGATAAGGACCAGGCCCGGGTCGACGGCGCGTTGTGTTCCACGCGCGCCTCAAAGAGACGTCAGCACGAATTGACGGGGTCCATTAGGGCCAATGCCTGCCAGGGTTGCGAGTTTGTCCGAAAGGGATATCGTGGCCCTGGCACACAGGCAAATGAAGGAACACGGGTGGGTTTTAGTCAGTAAAAGTCTGACACGCCCTCGGAGAAGATATTTGATAATTTCCCACCCAAAAAAAAAAAAAAAAGACTTACTCGAAATTTATGATTGTAAAAGTGATTTTCTTGGGCTCCAAGCAAATCACTTTCCTAAATAATAAATCTGACGGATGTTCGAGCGGCTGAGAGACCACGTGTCAGTGTTGATCTGTCATCTGTTGGTCCTTCATCATGGGCGTGTAGTACGTGCAGGTGTTTAAAAATGAATACACGCAAAATAACGCACTTAATTTACTTACAAATGTCGCAACAAAATTTAATCATAAAAAATAAAGATTACATTGATTGTCACTGATTAAGTCAATTCACAATATTTTTTAAGCTTGCATTTAGAGCCAATGGATTGGATATGAAAAAGTGATTCTTCCGCCGCCATGACACTCAAAACCCATTCTGTGTTAACCGCTCAAAAAAAAATACCACTAAAGAAATAAATTCTAAACCACACAGTAAAAATAATCGATTACAACTTTTAAAAAGTGTTACCGAGTAAATCATCACGCGCCGTAAAATCTTGATTTTACCAAGGTCATCATTCTATCTTCTTCTATCTCTCCTATCATCATTCTAAATACACGTATTTTTCTTCCATATTTCTCTACAAGTCGTCATCTGGGTAGTTACCCATCCTCTTTCATACAGTCCATCCATCGTTTCTTTGGTCTTCCCCTAGTCTCATAGCCACCCACATTCATACTCAAAATTTTCCTCATGACATTTTCCTCATTCCTCCGCATCACACGCTCATATACCCAATGATATAAATATGCCTGGATAGACAGCCAAAGCTGAGAACTCGTCGAAAAAAATTGCGTCCAACTGTTGGCCGCAAAATGCACGCACACTTGAATAACACAATGACAGCGCGAGTGTAAGACATAGCTGTCACGCACACCAAAGTTCACCAAGTATCAAAGTTGGCCTGTTTGTTTTAGTTCTTTTGCAGCGCGACACTATCTTAATGATTTTGCCGGGCAAAGTTCTTAAGTTAACATTTTTATAAACTTTGTTTTTAATACATAATCAGCCTATAATGTTCCCACTGCTGTGACACAGGCCTCCTCTTTCTGTGAGAGTGGGTGGGCCGTAATCCAACACGCGGGCCCAGTGCGGGTAAATGGATGTCACATGTCTTCGAATTTTTAGTTCCAGGACATGCCAGTTTCCTCACGATGTTTTCCTTCACCGTTTTGAGAGCAGTGGTGATTAAATAATTTACAAAAAGTGAAGCACCTGTAAAGGTTCGAACCTACGACCTACAACTCGTAAGCCGCGGCCGTTACCACTCGGCGACCACTGCTCTGTTTTTAATAAATAAATAATAATAATAATGTAAATAATCAAAGCTCATACCATGACAACGTCTTTCTTATACCTAGGTACCTAATGTTCTCATTAGGTTTGCGGCATTGTTTTAAGTCACTGCTGTCTTTTTAGATAGCAGATAGTTAAAACAATGCTTGGTGTATTGTTTATTCATTTAAAACAGTACGTCTCCACAAAATTATCTCCCAATCTTACTTGGTCAACAAGTTTTACAAAAGCAGGAGCCTCGATCAAGATAACCTTTTTTACTAAACCAGACTCTTCAAATTGCGAATCACAATCGCGTCGAAAATCTTATTCGCCTTGAACAAACCCAATATTTACATAATCCAACTCAGTTTTCGTTCCGCAAGTTCCGCAACTAACCGAGGCATAATTCGAATTTGGGTTCAGTAAATTCGTGCGTGGAACAAAACTGAACTCGTCCAGTGTCAACGTGCGGTGGCTAGGGCGTTAGCGGGCGCGGTGGCGGGCACGATGGCGGTTGTGGTGGCGGGCGCGATTAGGTTGGTACAGTGCATTGTGAGTTGTGACAGATTTAGTCAAGGTAAAACAATAGACGATCGCTCGCTAGTTACCGCTGATTTTGCGACACTGTCAAAATCACAGTGATCTTTATTATCCTTGTTGTTAAGGTTGCTATTGGGTCGCTGCCACGGACAAGTCTGTCAAAATCACAATTATCTTTATTCTCGTTACAATAAGGTTTCTATTGGGTTGCCGCTGTCAGATGTTAAATAACTGTGAAAATAATGTAAAGTCGAACCAGGCGATGCCTGTCACTTCACTATGGACTCAAACAGCGACTTCATTATTCTGTTATCTGCCCCTCGCTTAGAGAATATACTCTAAGGCCCCTCGTCATGGAAGAAGACTTTTGACTACAGGGACGTGGTGTTCCGTCGCTTCCGCGGGCAAGTTCCACAACAGCACAAAGTGAAGTGGTACTAACGTAGTCTTAAGCCTTTTTATTAACACAAGTTTTGTTTATATTAAAATATGTATGTTTAGGTTAAGATATTTTTCTGTGGGACTGTGTCGCCTGAAATAAATGGTATTATTCTAATTCTATATGTTTACATATCTCAGGACCATGGGGTTCCGGTCTGGCGCACGGGGGGGCGAAGCCAACTTGCAGAGGCCTCTTAGACAATTTTTTATAGATTGAAGCACACACCAACGATTATCCCTGTATGCACTATGCAAGTGCACCCAAGGACAGCTCCCGGTTGATGCAGGACTATTACAGAACATGTAAACAAAACATATTGGGCTATAGTGGATTGGTTACCTTGAACTATGGAAGAAATATGTCCCCTGCCTGATCAATGTTATATGTATAATATACACAGATAAAATGGCAGGGGGTGACTTGCACACTCAATAATGGGTACCTGGAAACTGTCGCTAGCACATAGTGACGTAGCCATAAGGGGGCAACATCTCCTGAGGTGCTTGAGGATTGGAGAGGTATTCCACGGCCATCAGACCAATCCCAGAGCCTGGAAGATGCTCAAGATCCCTACCAGCACTTCCTGGAATACTTCCTTCCTCCGAGCACGTTTTCTCTTGCAAATCTCCACTCAAGCCGCCCAATAAAGGCAAGAATAAGGTGGGAGCTCTGTTCCTCGTCTCCCGGGAGATATGGTCCGTGGGGTCGCTACTGCCCAACAGCTCGCCACATACAGCCCTGCGGTTTCTGTATCTCTCTTGGTCTGATTTCTTACCCTAGACCTGTTCCGGCAAAGTAAACTCTACCGTCACAGACCTAGAGTTCGGAGCGCGCAAGCCCCACCACGTCGTCAACGTCGTACGGTGGTGAGGTTATATATATATATGTTTGATATTTTACGCCCGCCTTGGCACCCGCGCAATATCCTCACCCTGGGCGAGGCCTATAGCGTCGGTTTTATCTCGATTGTTGGACATTATTGATGACAATTCGCGTGGAAATAACGGTGGACTTACCAGTGGAGTGTGCTGCATTGTCATCATTGTGTATGCTGTTTATCTAGCGCGGGTAGACTGAATTTGCGAATAAACAAGCTTTGAACCCAATTGTTATATGATTTCTGGCATACACGACAAAGAGGATAGTTTTCTAAAAGCGGAATATCATCACTCATGCGAAAATCTCCGAACCTTTTGGTTTACGTACTTGATGAGGTACCTACTACGTTGACAAAAAACTTTTTCCAAAAAAAAACAACCGACACCCAAATAAAACACTACAAAGTGAAGAATAACTTTAATTTCGGAAGTTGGTGTCTTTGGATCTGTATTTTAATTTTTTGCCACCGACTTCCGAAATTAAAGTTATTTTTCACTTTGTAGTATTTTTTTTGGAAGTCGGTTTTGTTTTTTGTAAAAAGTTTTTTATTCTTCACTTTTTAGTGGGTCAGTTGGTAATTTACCTAATTTACAATAACCTAATGTCAAATGCTCATCATTTTTACAAAATATTGGTATTCCCGATGCAGCGGCGTTAATTGTTGAGGAGTTCTCCTGGTTAGAAGCAGAACTGATGGCGACTTTGCATATGCATTTTGACGAGCATAAATTGCTTATCAACCATAATAAAGTGCCTAATCGAATCGCAACGGTGAAATACATATTATTAAGCAGTTCCGGTGGCCATCAGTGGTCTTCATCATCAGTTCCACTTCACCAAATGGTGCTTTCTGAGAGCAAATGCACGAGTTACTATAAAAAATACTCAAATCGCTATAGGTATGGCTATAAAACTTGAGGATTTCCCTCGATTTCCATGGGATCCCCTCATCAGATTTTGATTTGGCAATGGGACCACCTCGGGAGCATACCCTTCCAAACAAAAAAAGAATTTTCAAAATCACAAATACAAAAAAAAAAAAAAACATACAGCCGAACATATAACCTCCTCTCCTCCTTTTTGGAAGTCGGTTAATACAATTACATATAATCATGCCTCGTTTCCATGTGTACATAATAGGCTAATTTATCGACAAAAGCGTTCCTTAAAAAAAGGATTTCTTACCATTGAAGAAGAGGTACATCAGAAGGGAGACATCCTTCTCTAGTACCGACACGAGCTACACGACAAACCTCATAAGACATAATCGCGGTAAATAGATTAGCCTGTCAGAGCAGCGGTGGCCCTTATCTTCTCTGTGGGTGGCCCAGTGCAAACGGCCCCGACTAACCGAGTTGTAGGTCGTGGGTTCGAATCTAGGCAAGCGCTTTACTTTGTGTAAATAATAATCACCACTGCTCTCAAAACGGTGAAGGAAAACATCGTGTGGAAACCGGTATGGCCTCCTCACGATGTTTTCCTTCACCGTAATGAATTTCCGAATTTCTGGTTCAAAAGTTCAAAGACCTGGCCTGTGCCCCAGCAGTGGAAACATTATAGGCTGATTATGTAAGATTAGCCTGTCAGCAAAAAGTAGTGCTTCGGGCGTAAAGGGGTACGTTTACTTAAACAGGGTTATTATAAATTGTCTAGCTAAACTCCACTTATCTAAACACTATAAAATAAAAAGATTTGTTTTTATCGTGTTTAGGTTTTTTTTTAGGGTCAACGACCGCTTTTTTTTCTTTTTTTTTAATTCTCAAACATCGCCAAACTTTCTTCCAGTTTGATGGCGAGAAGCGCTTGTTGACCACAAAATATAACCTTACAAAAAAAACTAACCTTACAACCACCAACCTAAACCCAAAAGTACCTATGCTTCCATTAAATCAAAATTATTTTGATACGCCATGGTTATGTAAAAAATTCACAATACAATGCAAAAATCCTACAATGAAAATCACATAAACAAAAGAATAAAAGTTTGAAAATGGAACACATTTTTGAATTATTTCTTTAATCAGCCAGCCGCATTGCGATGGACAAAATAATTTATGCGTCTTTCGGCTCAGGATACGGCTCGATTTGTTGCATACAACCAGGTACCTACTAATTACGTATCTCTTTATCATTTTATCATGCACTTAAATTATAACAGGGAAATGATGCGTACTTCTCAAGTGGGTACATTTATTAGTAATAGGTACTTATGATAATGTCAGTTGTATGTCCTTACGGCAATGTCAGCTTTTCATTTTTCTGAACAAAATTTCACATCAAATGTTAAAATTCATGGTCTTCCTTTTATTTGTGACACTATGCTATTTAGCAAAAAATAATCCTTATGATGAAGCCTTTCGATCGGTATGATAAAGCTACAGACTGATTATTTTTCTCGTGTAACGGGTTCGATTTCCGGTTCAACCATGTAATTATTTAAATATCTATGAATGCAGTTTAAATTGTTTTTTTAATTGAAATAATGTCTTCTTTCAGTAAAATCTTCCATCTACAATATTCAAGGTACTTTCCCTCTATGTGGCATATCCGTGGGACGACCTGTATATCGTCGCTCGAGGCCTCCATCGCAACAAGTAAGGTATTGTGCACCCATTCCTTTGTACAAACAGTCGCTTTCATCGGCCAATTTCTCTCCAATCAGTAATTGTACGCCATCCATTGTTTGCGACATCAACTTCAAAAATCTATCGTCTGATATCGCTTATTAGCGTAAACACATTATATAACCAAGTTTACACATCCGCGCTGTGTCCAAACTTACCTTTACGGGCAGATTTGAAACCTAAACATTCGCACATTGAACATTTTGGGTAAAGCAGACGCCTAGGTTAACATAGCAAACACGAAATGAGAATGTAAACAGCGCTTGCAATACCGCGCTTATCGAAAACCGATTATTGTAGTGGTCAGTTAATGAATGTTTGATACATGAAGCAATACTATTGATATTTTTTATGCTATGTGGAAAAAGTTGTGGATGGGCTGTGTGTCTGCAGTGTCAAGTGTTTTTTAGCTACCTCGTCAGAATCACACAAACTCCGAAAAGATTCTCAATAACTATAACCTTGGGAGCTTTAGTCTCGATTTAATAATTATAGGTTACTTCTAGTGCACCGCTGTGGACCGCATATCACTTCAATATTATTCCAAGCTTATGTGACAAAATTATGCACTCGTCGCGCGTTGTCTCCATTAAAACCGTTCATAAGCTTCAACTAAACAGACTCATATCGGGTCAGAATTAGAACATTTTATTCAAGGCGTACTGTCAGTCTTTTTATACCTGCAGCCTATGGGTGAAGCATACGTAGAAGACTTACAGTGCCCTGTGCGTCCAATACAATAACGCGTTCAGGATGTTGATGGGTTGCCACGCTTTTGTAGCGCATCAGGTATGTTTACAGTCGCTCAAGTGGATAACTTCCAAGCGATACATCGCAAAAGAATAGCGTCTCTGATACGCCACATACGGGGCAGCCCCAACAGCTTCCTGCAGCTTATTGTAGGGTGAATGGATGTGGATTGCTCCTTTATGGAACATTGGACAAAACTACATGTACGAGTAGTGCGGGCCTGATCCAATGTTTCCATTGTTGTGTCATTGTGTGTCTATTTCGCTCATATACGTATTCTTAAAAATAAATATACATCTAAGGATGATTTATAATTCTACTAACAATTGTAATTTATTTGAAATAAATTAATTGAATTGAATTAGGCAGGAAACAACGAAATTTTAAATTAGCCAGAATGCTCTTACATAGCGTAACGATAAAATATTATTTCAACAGCTTCAAATATCTTTGCTTTCAACACTTTGTGTGGCACGGACCCTACTTCCACAAACATTGGTCGCTTCGTTCTCACACAAGTTTTAATTGGGTCATTCTGTACAGATACCGCTACCAATGAAATTAATGGTCACCAATGTTGGGAAATTCTCTAATGATTTCGGGGATTCGTGAAAGTAGCTAATATGGGTGTCGCCCGGTCAAAGTTCTGGTCAATCTACACAAACCAAAAATAAAACCGGCCAAGTGCGTGTCGGACCACGCACAATGAAGGGATCCGCAGTGGAGATAATATTGCCTCTAATGCCATGAGCTTCCAGTTTACGGAGTAGAATTTGATGATTAGCATAATCTAAAGCTTGGGTCATATCGCAGTAAATGGAAAATACGTCCTTTTATCCACATTACCCATGCCGTTATTTATAAAATCAAAAATAGCCATCTGTATTGTTTTATTCTTGCGGAAACCATTCTGGTCTTCTATAAGAATATCGAATTTTTCTAAATATTTATAAATTCAATTAGGTATGTATTTTACAAAAACTTTTGAAGTTATAGGAATAAGTGCAACAGTTCATAATCTGCTTGTTGTCTTTTTTGAAGATGGGTTTAACGATAGTAGTTTTTAGACTTTCCGGTATGGTCTAGTGGTTATACAGATATTAATGATGCAGTTGGTCACAGATATGATAAGCAATATACTTTAAGATTCTAGTAGAGATCCCATCGTATCCAACACTTGTAGTATTGTTATTGGATCTTATAATTTCAAGTATATCATATAGAGTAATTGGTGCCATAAACATAGATTGACTTGATTTAGAAATATTTACGATCACGTCCGTACCAGCGTCTGGTATTGGTTCTACCTTTTCTATAAAGAAATTGTTAAAAGCGTTCGCAATCTCTCGTGGCCTGTACCCTAATTGCGTAACACAGTTTGAATCGGAATCGGAATGATTTTGAAGTATATTGCCAATCCACTGCTTCATATGTTAGAAAAAATTGTCTGCTCAACAACGTAAATAACGCAATGATTGTTGTTGAACTGTCAAATTTAAACCGATTCCTACTGATAGTGTGTTACGCAATAAGCGGTTATAGTTGTATTGTTTGTTTCTATTCAAGTGATACTACCCTTTGGTAAATTCAGTTTAGACCTATTTATAATCGCCCATGTGGTTTTGGATTTGTTAGTAGATGATTTTACTTTATGATTGTTTTGTGCTCGTTGCGTTAAATTTATTATACTTATATATATTTCAGAGTATGTTTTAAAAGTTGTATTTACTATATCCCGATTTATTTATTTATCTAACCATTTATGTACATACAATCACACATATATATAAAGATACAAGAAGAAAGGAACAGAAAAATACGTACAAAGGTGATGCTTATTTCTAAAGAAATCTCTTCCAGCATACCTGCGATAGGAAAGTCGATAAAGAGATCGAGTCGATTTAGCATATAGTTCCACATAAGCTCTCTCTTATTTTTGCCACAGATTTTTATGCATGTCGTGGCATACGACCCACTGAGGTTGGACTTTGGTTCTTATTGTAATAATTTGGAAAGGAAAGCATAAATTATACAGCATAACGAAAGCTTCCAAAAATGCATTATATGCTGTGCTAGGATTATTTGTATTATAGAGAAAGTTTTTATATAATTTTTGATTTTTTGCATATTTTCTTTATTATAATCCCGTCTATTATTTTGTTCGCCAATAGTTTATTAAGACTCTTTTATAAACCGGTAATTTAAGTACATGCGCTGTGTGGTCTGACAGGCCAAAGTCAATCCGATTTACACTTCTTCCCCACATTATGTGCAAAATTATCTATACAAGTGCCGCTCGCGAGTCGAGTTTGCCGATTTATTTCTAGCTTTAAATTATAACTTAACAGTAAACATTCTAGATATATCAAGTCAATATCTCATATCGAGTCAGTACATTTATGTGCTTAGAGTATTAAATAAATAAATATTATAGTCACCTGCAATTACTACATTTCTTTTTAAATTTTTGGGTCAAATAGTACATAACACTTTCTCTAATTGCTCAAAAATACAGGTAACTTATTGGACTTTGGTACTCGAGACACACAAACAATAATCATATTATACATTGTCGGATCAATAGTTTCTGCCTACGCGCATGGGAATAAATAAAATAAAATATCTTCCTGTATTAACTCCTAACATAAACTTACACGAACGAGCAAAGTAAAGCTTTTACAAAAAATAATAAAACAGTACAGTCGGTGACCAGTATTACCTGACCCCTCTTGCAAAGAAGAATAATGGAAGAGGGGTCAGGTAATACTGTTCACCAAAATCAAAATCGAAATCAAAATTTTTTATTTCACATAAACCTACATGGGCACTTATGAAACGTCAGAAGCTAGGTGCACGGTTCCAATTGGTCGTTTCCTATGGAGAAGAGCCGGCAAGAAACTCCATGGTTACTCTTTTTAAAAAAAAAATTGGGCTTTAACAATGTTATAAGTTACAGTGTTAATAGGTATGGGAGGACAGTGTAGGCCCGTCAACAAGTACCAAGTACTTAACAAAATAAAAGATAGTTTACAAAGCTACAGTCTATTAAGCCTACAACGTTCTCACATTCATAAATTAAAAAAGAATCTATATAAAATATTACTAAAGTAATAAAAATAAAAACCTACATATTTAAACCAAATGACAACATTGTCATTACAACTGTAAAAAAAAACTGAATAGATATTCTGTCCACAAGTCACTAATAAATATTTTAAATTAAAATTTGTAGGTTATGTCAAAGTATGTAAAAAACAGAAATAAAAATCGTAACTTAGGAGCAGTTAATAGACGTTCACATAGTTATGCCGTTAATGAGGTACCAGGGAAGCCACATGTGCAGAAGGAATTATTGCCAAACTTCCTTGTCTTAAACGTAGTCCTTAATGGCATGTATTTAACGCGGCGGCAAATTAATCTGAATTTGGTATTAAAAAATAATTAAAGCCGGTAGCAAAAATAATAGGTTGGCAGCAAAAATAATAGGTTGGCAGCTACAGCGAAGTATTATTTTAAGTAGAAAGTAGCAGCTCAATAATCAGTTTTTAGCTTTATTTTAATTTAAACTGGCATCGAATTTTTGTTTTGGTAACTGAATTTACCAACAATAGAGGGGATCTGGCGCTCAGCGGCCGCTGCCGCGGCACGCTCGCTTCACTCGCTCGCCTTCGCTTGTTAATGGTTACTGTTCTAACCTAACCTAACCCAAATGATTCAATAACAGTAGATGACTTTGCAGCGATTAAGAAATAATATTTAATCGCTGCCAAGTTATTATTTTAGTAGCAAATAGTTAGTCGCCCTTTAAGTTATTAGTCGCCAAGTTATTATTTTAGTAGCAAATAGTTAGTCGCCCTTTAAGTTATTAGTCGCCTGGAAAATTATTATCCTAAATCTTATAGTATGCTTTTTTGATTAGGACACGTTTGATGTGGGTTTTGAACTTTCCATCGCTAAGTTCTATAACCGACTTTGGCAACTTGTTATAGAAGCGGATACTGTTTATAAGAAACGACTTGCTTGTTTTAGTTAATCTAAATTTGGGTATCACAATTTCATGTTTACTACGTGTATTTATATTATGGAAATCGCTTCTTATTTTGAAAAGTCCTAAGTTTTTGCGAACATATAAAATACTTTCTAAGGTATAAAGGGAAGGCAGAGTTAGTACATCAATTTCTTTGAATTTGTTTCTAAGGGACTCACGAGGACCCATTCCATAGATCGCGCGGATTGCCCTCTTTTGTAAAATGAAAATTGAATCTACGTCAGCAGCCGATCCCCACAGCAGAATGCCATATGACATAATACTGTGGAAATAAGCAAAGTACACTAACCTAGCTGTGGCTATATCAGTTAACTGCCTTATTTTTCTTACTGCATATGCAGCTGAACTTAATCTACTTGAAAGAGCTCTAATGAGGGGACCCCATTGTAATTTTGAATCTAAAGTAATTCCTAGAATTACAGTTTCCGTAATAGCATCTAGTTTCTTGCCGTCAAGTTTTAAATTTAGACTCACTTGGGGTACATTTGGTAATGAAAACTTAAGACATTTTGTTTTGTTCGCATTAAGTAAAAGATTATTAGCTGCGAACCATTTTGAAAGAACAGCCAGACTATCGTTGACATGTAAGACATCCGTATCTTTTCTATCTATTTTAAAAATAAGGGAAGTGTCATCAGCGAATAGAATTATATTCGATAAGTTAGCCATCATGTAAGGCAGATCATTAATATAAACTAGAAATAAGAAAGGGCCAAGAATTGAACCTTGAGGGACGCCCATCTTTACTAGAGACCCCAAGGACGTTGCCCCGTTAACGTTTACTTTTTGCTGCCTGTTTGATAGATAGGAAAAAACAAGATCAGCTGCTTGTTCACGAATTCCGTAGTGGTGTAATTTACAGATTAGTGTATTGTGGTCAACGCAGTCAAACGCTTTTGAGAGATCACAGAAAATGCCAATGGCATCCTGGGATTTCTCCCAGGATTCCAAAATGTGACTGATGAGTTTCACTCCTGCGTCAGTCGTCGACCTACCTTTCGTGAAACCAAACTGGCGACTATGTAAAATCCCATTTGAATTAAAATGATACAACATCTGGTCTAGCATTATTTTTTCGTATATTTTACTCAATGCTGGTAGCACAGATATAGGCCTGTAATTAGAGGGATCACTCTTACTACCCGATTTGAAAATTGGTACTACTTTACTATGTTTCATTAAATCAGGAAACGTACCGCTGTCTAAACATTGATTAAATATGCCTGTTAGTACAGGGGCTATTGTGTCAATTATATCTCCAAGAACCTTAACGGAAATTCCCCATAAGTCTTCAGTATTCTTTATGTTAAGACTTTTGAATGCTTTTTTAATAGTGACAACAGAAATGGGCTTGAATTCGAAACTTGGAATGTCTTTAGAGAAGTTTTCTTTGAGAAGAGATAGAGATTTCGTAACCTCTATTGGGATGTTGGTAAAGAAGTTTTCTAGTGTCTCAGCAACTTTTAACTTATCTGAAATGATTTCATTATTAATTTTTAAAGACAATTCATTCTGATCTCGCCGTTTTGTGTTTCCAGTTTCTTTGTTAATTACCTGCCACACAGCTTTTATTTTATTATTAGAAATACTAATTTTGTTACTTATTAATTTAGATTTAGCTTGAGCGCAGACTGTACCGACTGTACATACATATATTATATATACATAATCTATAATATTCCATACAGGCCTCTTCTCTTCGAAAGGGAGTGGGCTGTAATCTACCACGCGGGCCCAGTGCGGGTTGGTAGATGTGACATGTCTTTGAATGTTTGGTTCTAGGACATGCCGGTTTCCTCACGATGTTTTCCTTCACCGTTTTGAGAGCAGTGGTGATGGAAATATTTACACAAAGTGAACCGCCTGCCTGGGTTCGAACCCACAGCCAGTACTCGTAAGTCGGTGCTGTAACCACAGGGCCACCACTGCTCTAAAAGCTTCTAATACCGAAAACTAATTTAAAATCAACCCGAAACCCCAGATTCCAACAAATACAAAAGACTGATTTTAAAAAAAAATTAAAATTATAAGAAATGTGTGACTACAAAAATTAATAAGTTCAGCTATTATCAAGATATTAATTCTTACTTAACAAAGAAGTTAATAGCTTTAATGTTTAAAGGGCTAGAATTACCTGGCGTGGAAATTTTCGAGTTCATTGACCCGCATGATTGTTATAGAAACCATTTACAAGAAGCAAAGGCTAGTGATAATAATTATTAGGCTCATAGTACACAATAGATTTTGCCGTTTGATCTTCGGCTGCGAATTACCGTTGTCTAGGCTTCCTAGATATCAGACCAATCTGCGGCTGATTGGTCGGACCTGCGGGGTAATTGTTTAAAACACCAACAATTAATTTGAACAATTCAACAACATCCTCTGCATTATTTACGTTTTCGAGCAGACGAATTTTTCAAACATATGAAGCGATGGATTATGTATTTCCG
The DNA here is from genome assembly GCA_963921375.1 of Tiliacea citrago. Classification (NCBI taxonomy): domain Eukaryota; kingdom Metazoa; phylum Arthropoda; class Insecta; order Lepidoptera; family Noctuidae; genus Tiliacea; species Tiliacea citrago. Next base: position 18,497,891 of record OY992797.1, on the reverse strand, counting down.
TCAAAGTCCTTCGATTATGAAAGAAAGTGTGTCTTACGTAATTTTGATGAAATAAAAAAAGAAAAATAGGTTTAAGGCTCGTCCAGACTGGCGCGAAATCGCGGGCGCGACAGGCAGCGTGACGGGCAGTGGAAAGTGTTCTTTGAAGTTTTCATAGCTATTCGCGTCGCACTGTCGAGTCGCGCCTGTCTGCAGGAACCTTTATTTGTCACAGAAACACGTGCATACAAAAGGATAATTAACTCGAGTAATCAGACAAATAAAACAAAATGGATCGACATACAAATCACGAGCACAAAACAGAAATAGTCGGCACTTGCTGGCACGACATGACTGTGGCAATTAAGAAAGCTTCCACTCAGCATGATGCGGTCACCCGAAAAAGACGTACGGAAACAAAAACACACGTGCTGATGCACACAACGAAACAATCAGACTGTTTACTTTCAATAATTTGCTTAAAAATCGAGCAGTGGTGGCCCAGTGCTAACGGCCTCCACTTACGAATAGTAACTAGGTCCTGTGTTCGAATCCAGACAAGCGCTTAACTTTGTGTAAATTATTTCATCACCACTGCTCTCAAAACCGTGAAGAAAAAAATCGTGAGGAAAACCGGCTTGTCCTAGGACCAAAAATTCCAAGACATTTGACATCCACCAACCCGCACTGGGCCCGCGTTGTGGATACGACCCACCCCTCTCACAGAAAGAATAGGCCTGTGTCCCAGCAGTAGGAGCATTATAGAGTTAAGAGATAAGATATTTATTTTTAGTAAAATCATGAATACCTATACAATAAATTGCATGGTCTTATAATAATATTCGGGAAGGATCTACATGTTTTGCCATGGAATACAAAATATTATTTTTATTTTTGGTCAAGTTAACCATTTGTTTTTTATATACTGATTATGTATGTATGTCATGCTTAAAATCAACGGCCGTAGTATCGTAGGCCAAGCCAATAAGCTCTTTGTTCGTAACAGCCACACACGGCACGGATTTTAGACATATTAGCTGGGTATATTTAGTTAGAACTGACCACATACAAGGTAGGTACAGACTTACGTGTGTAGCTAACAACATAAATCCTGATCAAGACATGACCATACAAGTTACAGCAATAATACTTTTATTCTTAATAATCAATGTCTACCTAATCTTCTGAAGAACATTGTTTTAACAACACAAACAAAACAGTTCAACTAATAGTGTAGATCTCCCAAAATCGTTATCAACAAACAAACCATTATAACTTGACCGTCTTCCGAAAATCTAATTTGTAACATTGAAGCAAACTTCAGGAGTGAATAAGACGTGAGGGGTCAGCTAAGTTGGTGCCCCTAGGGGCTACACCGTAAGACTATTAGGTACTAACTTTGTTGTCGTAGTTTGGAATGATTAGATTTAGGAAATCCTTACAAATGTTTGTTATTTGATGGAGGTTTTTTTTTCGTATTACCGGAGGGTAAGCATGACGCCTTCTATTTCTACTCTACTGTAGAATAGACAGTGGTGGCCACAGACGAGAACCAAGTGAACCTTAGTAGTTAGTTTTTTTTTTTTGTTGCCGGGGTGGAAAATCCTCATGGATGTCCTCCCTGGGGTGGGCGGAGGGGTCTGTCAGACTCTTACTGACTAAAAACCACCCCGGTGTTCCCTTCCCACACTTGCACCGGGGATCTTGGGAGCTAGTATTACTTCCGTGATCCCCGGCTAGTGCCGGCCCGCCTCTGCGGGCCACCTCAAGTCTGCGGGGGGGTGAAGTGTTAGACCCCCCCGCGACGTCTCAAAGGGGCGCGCGTGGAACACTACGTGCCGCCACCTCGGGAACCAAGAGAACCTGAGCCAACCTGGCGGCGAAGCTACTAAAAGATGGCTCCTCCTATAGATAAATATCACCCGTCTCTCCACTATTCCAATGCTTGCTCAAGGATGCATATCCGGTAGGCTCTAATAATCCTTCCATATCCCAAGCGCACGTCTTCCCTACCATTATCGCGCCCCCCGGTCTACTCTCTGATATACAATGGTCTCTGTAGTCTCATGAAACATGAGGCTTCAGGGGTTAGTGTGAATCTTTGGGTTCATTCGAGCAATCGAGTCTGGTTAAACCATGCTGGGGTCGGTGCATTTCATTCATTCATTCATTCATACTGTAGAATAGACAGTGATGGCCCAATTGTAACGGCCTCGAGTTACAATTGTAGTAGTAGGTCGTGCGTTCTAACTTCTAACCCAGACAGGAGCTTTACTTTGTGAACATTATTTCATCACTACTGCTCTCAAAACGGTGAAGGAAAACATCGTGAGGAAACCGGCGGCATGTCCAAGAACTAAAAAAAATCGAAGAAATGTGACATCTACCAACCCGCACTGGCCCCAGCCCACTCCCTCTCATAGTAAGAGGAGGCTGTTTGAGGAACATTATAAACTGATTATGTATGCTATGTGTAGAATAGAAATCACTTGTCTACCCTTCTCGGTAGAAAACTGTCAACTGTTTACGCGGAAACGTCATTTTTGTCTACTCTTCCGTCGACAAAACGCTTCTCTACGGCTCTCGTGCTAAGCCTGCTGGTGGTAGTCGGAAGATATCATAGCCAACAATAGTATCTACAGGACCTAAATTATTAGTGGTTTATATGAATAAAAGCAATTTAGGTTACACGTCCTGTCCCTGAGGCATTCTTGAACGCAGTTTATCTATTCGATAGTGCTAGGCTTAAAACATTAGTTTCTGACTCAGTCAAAAGAAGAAATGAGCTGAAATAATAAAAAAATCAATGGTACGTCATCATTTTCCTGCGTTATCCCAATTTATTTCGGGTCGGCGCGACATTTTTTTTTCTTCCATACTTCTCTATTAGTCGTCATCTCGGTAGTCACCCCCTTTCTAACCATATCATCTTTCACACAGTCCATCCATCGTTTCTTTGATCTTCCCCTAATCTTATAGCCATCCACAGTCATACTCAAAACTTTCCTCACGACATTTTCCTCACTACTCTTCCGCATTACATGTCTATAACATAACAACCGATTTCCACATTTTCTGAAATTATATCACAGGATCTAGAAACCGGAAAATAAAGAAATCTTGAAAAACCACTACTCCGGAAAACCAGTGTGAAAAATAAATTCGCATTGTATTCTGAAAAAGTCAATTTTTATATTCAAAGTAAACAGCCATTTTCCGGAAGTTCATTACGCATTTGGCAGCGGAAGTGGACTTTAAATTTTTTAAAGACGGAAATTGAAATCGATGAATGAGTTTGGAAGCGAAATGAAATCCATTCCATTATTGTTGGCGTTCAAAATGGAGTGCAGGATCTCCTGAAACTCTGAATTATCATAAATTATTCTAAATGGATCTCTCATTAAATTGCATTTGGCAAATCTGTTAATGCTTGCTTTATTTTACGAGTGATAATAAGCATGAAATTTAAGACAAAATGGCGTCATCATTGTACTAAAGACTTAAAGATTCTGTATTTTAGATCACAAGTAAGACACATGACCCTTACGTGCTTAACATAGAAAAAAAATTGTTGAAGCAAAAATCATTCATTGTTTATTTTTATGTGGAAAAAGTTATGACAAAAATTTCTTACACATTCGCAACAACCCAAAGAATAAAACTAAAAATTATCAAATTTTCTACTAACAATATTTACCTCGAAAAATAAAATTATCACTAAGTTTACCACCTGTTCCCGCTAAACTGTTAGATTTCCCTCGTGGCCGTCGTTCATTGCCGACTAACCCAACAAAACATCTGTCCTCTACCAATACGGGGCACCATTTTGATTTTCAGTGAAAAGTTGCCACAGAGTAAAAATGTGCAATCTACCTTTTGACGTCCGCTTTGATTGGCATGTGTTGCAAAAAATAATTACTGATTGTTCGTGCAGTTTGTAGCAGGAAATATCGGGGAAAATTAAAAAAAAACCCTTAGTAACTATTTGTACAACTATTTTGTGCTGAAATATGTAGTACTAATGGACAATTAAACGTACGTGTGTTGCAGCTACATTAGAACCAGTCCGAATTTTTTAGGGTTATGTTTTCTCTTAAATAGAGCTATAAGCAACTACTTTGTATTTTTAGTACTACTCCAGTTCAACGATAATGGCTCGATTAATAAAATTACTCTCACATTGATCGGCTGTACATTTACAATATTTATAGACTGTGGCTATATTAAATCGTGCTCGTCACTTGACATCTTGAGGAAATATAATGAAAATAAGGAACGACCGCAAGACGAGGAAAATAAACTAGCAAATGCGTATGAAAAAAAACGGGACATTTCGGTAATGGAGTTATCTATCGTGTTTCGTTCGTATTTACGTTGATATTTATGTTATTAAATTAGACTTCTTTTTGTTTTTTCTTGAACTCGAACTTGATAGGGATTTTTTTGTTTATTTACGTTATTTGCGAGTTATTCCGTACCTAAATTATATTTTGAATCGACGAATAAACGACCCGATATTTATACCTACTGGGCCAAAGTCATCATCATTCTCCTGCCCTAATCCCAATTTATTTGGGGTCGGCGCAACATGTCCCTTTCTTCCATACTTCTCTATTAGTCTTCATATAGATAGTCACCCCCTTTCTAGCAAATATCATCTTTCACTCAGTCCGTCCATCGTTTCTTTGGCCTTCCCCTACTCTTATAGCCATCGACATTCATACTCAAAATTTTCCTCACGACATTTTTCAGTTCGTGTTTAACTACTATTGTGAACGGACGTACCGATCGCGCGCGCGTGCTCTAGTTAAGAGTTTTTTGCCGACGCATCCCAACATCGTCGTCGCGGTGTACGTCGATCTATCGGGGCCACCACGATGACCCAGTTACAAGTGCGCAAATCATTATGAAGTGTTTATCATAATTGTTTAGGTGTCACGAAAACCCTAAAACTAAATGAAATGGCTACGAGTGGCGTGGCTTACGAGTTGTAGGTCGTGGGTTCGAACCCAGGTAGGCGCTTTACTTTGTATAAATAGTTTCATCACCAACACAGTCTATTAAAATAAAAACAGACCTGGAAAAGCAGTTGTATGACTGTTACATCCAGGAAAAAACGGACAGAGAAAACCTGCAGCAAATGGTACGTCAGCTGAACGGCCACATACAAAGCTTGCAGGAACAAGTACAAGATCTTCAAGGACAATTAAAATGCTTAAAGACACACGAACAAGAAGAACCCTCAGATAAACAGGTCAGTGAGACCATAACACATGCTCAGCCTACTAAAAGTGACGTTGAGTACTGCACGGATGAGGATGAACTCGCCAAAGAGACTGGGTGGGTTAGGGCGACAAATAGGAAGAAAAGTAAGTTGAACACCTCCCTCACTCCACCACCACCACTACAACAAGCAAGAGCTACCGCTCAACAGCAGCAACTCAACAAAGAGAAGGCAACCATAAAAAATAATCTAGCACCACCTCCAATCGTAGTAGACGGTGTTAAAAATTATCAAACTTTTTACGACTTTTTGACTGAATCTCAGTCAGTAGAAACATTTACCGCCAAAATGTTAAGCGGTAATAGCGTGAAAATAAATGCCAAATCTGAAGAGTCCTACAGAGTGATTGCTCGACGCTTAACAGAAAATAACTGTTTATGGCATTCATACGAGGATAAACAGACCAGGCCAATAATAGTGGTGGCGAAAAAATTGCATTCTACTTGCCTACCGGATCGGATTAAAGATGATTTAACGTCGCAAGGATTTCATATAGAAAATGTAATTAATAAGTTAAGCTGGAGAACAAAAGAACCGCTGAACTTGTTTATATTATCGTTCAAGAATGACGAAGATGTTAGTAAAATATACGGCATTAAACATATTCTAGGGTGTAAAGTCGAAATAAACCTGCTTAAAACATCAAGAATAATACCGCAGTGTAAGAGATGCCAGGCTTATGGGCATACCCAAAAGTATTGCGCTAAGGAGCCAAGGTGTGTTAAATGCACAGGTAAACACCTCACAGCTGATTGCAACAAACCTGCACAAGATGAACCTAAGTGTGTCCACTGTGGCTTACCTCACCCAGCCAACTACAGAGGGTGTTTAGTTGCCAAGGAGATGCAAATAATTAAGAATAAAAACTCTAAACATAATCCACCAAACAACCCTACCGTTAAGCAAGTTGTTGGAAACACCAAGTAACAAAACAAAGTGCACAGTTTGCGCAGACAACCGCGATAACTGGAAATACTTCTAAAAGTGCCTCGTATGCACAAGCGGTAAAACCAAGTACACAACCATTAAGTCTTGAGGACAAGCTCAACCAGATCTTGAAGTGCATATCCTCTTTTGACAAGAGACTAGAGAAATTAGAATCAAGAAATACAAAAATCAATCATGAATAACACACTAAAAATAATGGCGTGGAATTCTAACGGACCGCTGCAACACCAACATGAGTTGCAAGTAGTCCTAGACACAGAAAATATTGATGTGTGTTTGATTTCTCTAAACAGTCTTTTGTTAAGTTTAGAGGCTATAAGGTTTATCACTCGCTGCACCCTAACAACACGGCCCGAGGAGGTAGTGCAGTTATTATTAAAGAAAATATCTGTCATCACGAACAGTGTAAATATGAGGAGCCACACACGCAAGCTGTGGCGATATCAGTTAAAACCACAAACTTTAATGTTACAGTAGCGGCCGTATAGTGTATCCTAAGACACACGATAAACAAAGAACAATATGTACACTTCTTTAGACTCCTTGGACAGAGATTTATATTAGGCGGTGACTTTAACGCTAAGAATACTCATTGGGGATCGAGATTAACTTCAACTAAGGGAAGACAGCTTTTACGTGCAGTGAAAGACATGCGCTGTGAGGTCATAAGTACTGGAAAACCTACATACTGGCCGACTGACCACCAGAAACTACCAGACCTTATCGACTTTTTCGTAGTCAAAAATATATCAACTAATTATCTGAGTGTGGAAGAGGGGTATCACATGAACTCCGATCACTCTCCTATATTATTACAATTAAGTCACAAAATACTAGAGATACTAGAGAAAACCACCTGACATTAGTCAACAAGTTTACAGATTGGGAAAGTTTTAGCCTAGACCTACAAAATATTATTGACCTAAAAACTTCATTAAAAAGCAAAGATCAGCTCGATTCTGAAGTAAATAAGTTTAGCAATAATATCCAACAATGTGCATGGAACAACACACCACAGATTACAAAAAAATATAAAGGAAATACCTACCCAAAGGAAATAATAGACCGATTATATGAAAAAAGGACTCAAAGAAAAAGATGGCAGCAAACTAGGTTCCCGCAAGATAAAACTCTATTGAATAACCTTACGAAAAGATTGAAGAGAAAAATACAGACCTCTCAATATGAGGCTTTCAATACTAACCTACGTCAGTTAACCAGCGACCATACCACTCAATACTCTCTTTGGAAAGCGACAAAGTCACTCAAAAGGCCAATTACACCAATTCCCCGAATTATCAGAGATGTTAACAGAAAGTGGGCCATATGCAATGAGCAGAAAGCTCTAAGATTTGCACATCACTTAGAAGAAACCTTTCAGCCAAATGACGCGTCTGTAGACAACCTACAGTTCGCCAATATTCTGCAAGATCAAAGAATTAAGCTTGTGACCCCGAAAGAAGTTGCAAAGGAAATTCAAATCACTAGCCTTAAAAAGTCCCCAGGGTTTGACCTTATTACGGGAGAAATCCTAAAACATCTACCGCGTAAAGCCATCGTTAAGCTTACTAGGCTCATCAATGCAGCATTCGTGTTGAAGCATGTTCCTGACCCTTGGAAAGTTGTTGAAGTGATTATGATTTCAAAGCCCGGTAAACCACCTCACGAAGTATCATCATACAGGCCCATTTCCCTGTTGCCTATATTATCAAAGCTGTTGTTGCTGTTGAAAAATTGATTTTAAAACGCTTAAAACCTATCATAAACGAGAGAAACTTGATTCCTGACCATCAGTTTGGCTTCAGAGAGAAACACTCAACAATAGACCAAGTACATACAATTACCAACATCATTGAGAGAACACTCGAAGATAAAAAAGTCTGCTGTACAGTATTCTTAGATGTGGCACAAGCTTTTGATAGAGTTTGGCATAAGGGTTTGATATTCAAGCTAAGGCTTATGTTGCCCAATGATTTTGCCGATATACATTTCAGATAGAATGTTTCGAGTAAGGCACGAGGATGCCTTTTCCGACTTAAAATTTATTAAAGCTGGCGTGCCTCAAGGTAGTGTGCTGGGTCCAGTGCTCTACCTGCTGTATACGTATGATATACCAGAGCTGGAAAATAACACTATTGCAACCTTTGCAACAGGGTCATGCCATACGGAAGCAATCATTATGGTACAAATTGCTGTAAATAAAATTCATGACTGGGCAGAAAAATGGAGGACCAAATTGAATGAATCAAAGTCACTTCACATCGATTTCACCAACAGGAAATGTGTTTACCACCCAATCTTCATAAATGGCCAACAAGTGCCATACGCAAATACAGCCAAATACCTTGGCATAACGCTTGACGCGAAACTGCGCTGGAAAGCGCAAGTTAAAATGAAAAGACAGGAACTACACATGCGTTTTAAAAACATGTATTGGTTGATTGGACGGGATTCTTGCCTATCAATACATAACAAAATTTTATTATACAAGCATATTCTTATGCCAATATGGCCATATGGCATCCAACTCTGGGGCTGTACTAAACCGACCAATTTAAAAATAATACAAACATTCCAGAATAAGGTACTCAGGAGTATTGTTATTGTGCCCTGGTATATAAGAAATGACGACCTCCATCGTGACTTAAAAATGGAACCAGTCACCAACATAATTAAAAAAATTGCTGAGGCCCATGAACACCGACTTCACCGACATGTGAACATCGAAGCAATTCAGCTGTTAGACCAAACAAATATAGTGCGAAGGCTAAAACGAACAAAACCTTTTGAGTTAGTGTAGTGTAAAAAGTGTAGACATAATAGTGACAATGACACACATTATAACACATGAACAAAGTGTTTATATTATTATATCAGACTCTAAGAAAGTGGAACGGACTTGTGTAAAGTACAATCAGCACTATTCTAAGTTTTAAAATAAGTATCACGTAGCAAATTAAGTTAGATTCAAATTACTTATTAGTCTTATAGGCTAGATTGTTATTAATTATTAAGAATAAAGTATAAAAATAAAACGAAATTTTTCTCAATCCTTCGCATCACATGCCCATACCATGGCAATCGATTTCCGCACAACTTTTGAGTCACTGGTGCCACTTTCAGACTTCCTCGTATGTACTGGGTCAAATTAAGGTACCTAAGAAACTAGACGAATGCTGTATTATCAATTACAAAACAAGAAGAAGACCCGAGATTCGAAAAACACCTTAAATAGGTACTCTCGATGCATATGGGATCGTTAAGGGAGTTGAATTTAAATTTACCAAATACCTGTACAATATTAAGAATTCTTTAGAACATTTCATTTTTATCGAATACGAAAATATTCATAAGAATTCTTCTCAGAACTTTATATTGGTTTCGAATTCTTGGAACCTTCAAATACCTACGTATTCAGAAGCTTTTAGACTATTTCACATAGGCTAGGCAGATTGATTGACTCTTGTTTGGTATTTTGAAGAAGTCAAACCGACCGCAAAAATTGATGCCCGGTCAATTTTACGTTCATTAGCGTTTGTTAATTTTTAATTCATTTTTAAAATTAATTATGTTGTCATGTTGGCTTAATTGCATTGCAATTTCAGAAACTTTTAATTAATATGTAGGTAGATCGTATCATTTTTTGTGGATCACATGCTGGTAAATGTAAACATCACACTAACATTATAAAGGCGAAAGTTTGTGAGTGTTTGTGTGTATGTCTGTTACTTCTTCACGCTCAAACGGCTAGACCAATTAACATAAAATTTTGTATGGAGGTAGCTGACACCCTGGATTAAGACATAGGCTACTTTTTATCCCGATATTCTCACGGAATCGAGACTTACGCGGGTGAAACCGCGGGGCGTAGCTAGTTGTTAATAAAGCTGTCTTAAAAACGCAAATTATTTAAAAAAGCAACACAAAAATGGCTCTGATAGATAAGGTAAAAGCTAGGCTTGGAAAATACCTTTTCTCAGAAATGGTAAATACTTTTTTTTGGGATATCTACATGTTTGAAACAACCATTTTCGTAAAAAGCCCAAATATAAATATTTTCCTATTCTATATTCACAAAATGTCGCCTACACACACTCGTTACGTGTAATGACATACGTAACAATGATTTAACTTCAGTTTATACTTGATCGTATCTTTATAAATACATCCTGTATACAGCCACGGAAATTTTACACCGTGTAGTTATACACTCGTACCTACACGCGATTATTATATTTTCCAACAGAAGGGTCCTTTGAAATAGTTTGAAATTAGTTTGTTCGATTTCCTTTTCGTACCATTTTTTTATCTGATTTGAGGACTGGAGTAAAATATGTTTTACGCACAATGAAGCGAATTTATCTTAAGAACAAACTTAACATTGTAGTTGTAGGACATGTTTCCTTATATATTCCAACTGCAAATATAAGTTTGTACGCACAATATTGAGTGATTTACCATGTTATTTAAAGACCATAGACTTCTTATAGGTTTTCCTGTAATCTATAAGTAAAGCAGCACAGCAGGACAAGCAGGTGCAGCTGGCGTTCTATAGTTTCTGCCCCATGGGAAGAAGGCGTAAGTTTATGTATGTGTATAAAGTAAAGCACTATTATCTGTATTTTTTTTCAATATATTAGGCTCAGTCGTTACGGAGGTAAGGGGGAACGGGAATGGTAAATTTTCATATATTTTCTTAAATAACCTTAAAAGTATTTATTTTAAAATTAATAAAAAAAAAACTGAAATCCTTACAACAAGCCGGTTCATTTAATATGTCTTACGGTACCGTTTGCAAAACTTTTTTTTTCTGATTTGCCCCCAAAAGCCCCATAATTCAAAATTAATTTATTCACGTTACACGTCCGTGTTTGGGTCACAGAAATTCATATGTGTACCAAGTTTCAACTTAATCTGTCCGGTAGATTCCGAGAAAATTGGCTGTGACAGATGGACAGATAGACACACGAGTGATCCTATAAGGGTTCCGTATTTTCCTTTTGAGGTACGAAACCGTAAAAAATGAACACCGTATGCTCTTTCGACCAGCCCAGAAAAAAATATGTATGCATATTCAGCCTTTTTGACATTAAATGTATTTTGTAGAATTTTGCTAGGGACTTTGTATACACAAGAATATTAATGTTTGTAAAGTTAGTATTTTGTATTTGGATAGATGTTCTAACTTTGATGAACAGTGAGGAACGAGGTTAAATATTATATTATAATTCGTTATGTTGCTTCTTTTGTGTACCTACTGTGTAAATATTTCGACACAAATGTATTTTTGTTATGAAATAAATAACTTGAACTTGAACTTGAACTTTATGTTTCCACTGAGCAGTGAGCAGTGGTGGACCAGTGGTAACGATTTACGAGTTGTAGGTCGTGGGTTCGAACCCAGGCAGGCGCTTTACTTTGTGTAAATAATTTCATCACCACTGCTCTCAAAACGGTGAAGGAAAACATCGTGAGGAAACCGGCATGTCCTAGAACCAAAAATTCAAAGACATGTGACATCTACCAACCCGCACTGTGCCTGCGTGGTAGATTTACAGCCCACTCCCTCTCGAAGAGAGGAGGCCTGTGTCGCAGCAGTGGGAACATTAAAGGCTGATTATGTTATGTTTCCACTGCTGGGACACAAGCCTGCTCTCGGTGAGAGGGAGTGGGCCATAATCCTAAAATCTCACAAACCCACACACACGCTCACGCACCTACGCAGTCCACACGAAAATTTCTTCCTATAAGTAAAATGGAAAGTATTGTCTAGTTTAGTTTATGGGAAACCATAATTATGTACTTGGGGCGGAGGCCTGGTGGCCTGAAGTACAGGCTGCGGCTTAGCGTAGGCACCAGTCTCCCACAATATTTTTCTTTAAGCCATCACTGGACAATATTGTTTTTTGTTATTATTTTATAAGGATAATGTGGTGAGAAAATAATTTTCATATTATATAATATCCACCACGCGTAGTCTCATGAAACATGAGGCTTCAGGGACTAGGGTGAATCTCTGGGTTCATTCGAGCAATCGAGTCTGGTTTAACCATGCTGGGGTCGGTGCATTTCATTCATTCATTCATTCATTCATTCATTCATTCATTCATTCATTCATATATAATATCCACCACGCGGACCCAGTGCGGGATATCACAAGTCTTAGGACATACCAGTTTCCTCATGATGTTTTCTTTCACTGTTTTGAGAGCAATGGTGTTGAAATAATTTACACAAAGTAAGCCTGCCTGGGTTCGAAGCTACGACAACTCGTAAGTCGCAGTCGTTACTACTGAGCCACCATTTTTTCTCTATTTCTGTGTTCGTCCCAACAACTTTTATGTTGTTCTTAATGATGAGTGCAGTGACCCCTTTTCAGGTTTTAAGATTTATTTATTTATTTATAGCTAACTAACACGGTGCCGTGAATCGGCAAACGTAAGGTAGGACGCCCTCAGGCTAGGTGGAATGACGATCTTCGCAGGGTGGCTGGTGGCAGCTGGATGAGAGTTGCCGAGAATTGAGCTGAACGGCGTGCAATTGGAGAGGCCTATGTCCAGCAGTGAACAGCTATGGGCTGATGATGATGATGATGAACACGGTACAATACCATCATCTGATGCCTAGCCTTTTCCCAACTATGTTGGGGTCGGCTTCCAGTCTAACCGTATACAGCTAAATACCAGTATTTTACATGGAGCGACTGCCTATCTGACCTCCACAACCCAGTTACTGGGTAACACGATATCCCTTGGTAAGACTGGTTGTCGGACCTTTGGGCTTCTGACGACCCATAACAACTGTCAAAGATCTACAAATGACAGCCGGGACCAACGACGTAACGTGCTTTCCGAGGCACGGAAGAATCTTGGTATGAACAGATGGTCAAACAAAACTACACAATGCAGACAATTATGTCAATGCCGAAGTTCGGTTCAAGCTGCCGAAAACAATTATCAGCTACTTACTAACATGGAACAGTGGACACCCTCGCGTACTGTTTCTCACAGAACATTAGACATACGCGCTTAAGATATTATAATTACACTTTGTATGAAACAGGCAATCAAAACACCGTCCATAATCATCTACCTAGCCTTTTCCTAACTATGTTGGGGTCGGCTTCCAGTCTAACCGGATGCAGCTGAATACCAGTATTTTCCATGGAGCGACAGCCTATCTGACATCCACACCCCATTACTGGGTAACACGTTACCCTTGGCATGACTGGTTGTCAGACTTTCCGGCTTCTGATTACCCGTAACGACTGTCAAAGACCTATGAATGACAACTGGGACCAACTGCGGTCACGGTATGTAATGGATGGTCACCCACCCTTGCACCAACCTCGGCAAGCGTTGCTTAACTATGACGCCGATAGCACCATAGCAGTTCCGCCGCGGTAGTTCAATTCAACTGGTTCGCGTCATGTTCCGCTACTCGAATCGGATGCGACTAGCGGAACATGACGCGAACCAGTTGAATTGAACTACCGCGGTTTCGCTGCTATGGTTTCGCGGCGGAGATGTGCTACCGGCGTCATGGTTAAGCAACCCTTGCCGAGGTTGGTCCGTGGATGGGTGACCATCCGTTACATACCGTGGCCGCAGTTGGTCCCGGTGGTCATTCATAGGTCTTTGACAGTCGTTACGTGAAAGTCGGGCCGTGCGGCTGTATTTTTTTTCCCACGGGCCGATCCAAATTTCTAAAAAATGGAACCTATAGGTAGGCTATTGCATATTTTAAAAGATAGCTATTCTCAAAGCCTTTTAGTTTACCCAACAAATCAATCCCTCGATACTTTGTTGTCAGTACTCCTAACCTACATTGGAGAGTGCATGCTGTTATAGTCTCAAACGCTCAAAGCTAACTGGAACTGTCCATCAAAATGTTGCGATGTTGGAAGTTTAGTATCACGGTTTAAAGAGGGTGTCTATTCCGGGACGATGAACCGAAAATATTCTAGTTTCAACTGCCGTAAGCTTTTAAAATAAGTAATCTTTGGCATCTAAGCAAATAAGTAGACAAACGTTCCGTGCTAATACACAGAGTTTAACAAAACTTTGCCTACCTACGAAGTCAAGTTGATATATCTAATTATACTTTGAATAAACTGAAAAATGGCAATGCTGCTTGACGACAAAAATGACCCATGGCAGTAGTATCAATAAGATCTTTTTTTTTTGTGGTGGAAAATCCTCATGGATGTTCTCCGCCCTGGGGTGGGCGAAGGGGTCTGTCAGACTCTTACTGACTAAAAACCACCCCAGTGTTCCCTTCCCACACTTGCGCCGGGGATCTTGGGATCTGTTATTACTTTCGCAATCCCCGGCTAAGTATCAATAAGATCTAACACAATCTACTACCCAATGACTCAATCTCTCTCTCAAATCAATCGCTCTTTTAAAAGGCACTGAAAAGGGAAAACATCAATTTTAACAGTCTGAAACCACCGACGCACATACTTGAACCTAACTCAATCCCTTGCTCGAAAAAACCGTAACAAACATAAAATATACTCAACCGTTAATATTCCCTTAAACATAAGGCTGGCAATACTTAAGGCGCAGTTCTAAATCACTATATTACAAGGGCAATATCGATGGCTCTCAAAAGAAGGAGACAAAAGGTGTCGTAATAAATTTTGTAGGCAATCTAACTTGAATGTCAGGCTCGCCCCGTTCCTTCCGCGCGCAGGGTAGGAAAGAATATAAAAGGAATATGTATGTCTGGGGTTTTAGTTAAGAACTTACTTGTTTGGGGATAGTCAGTGATATAATAGATGTCCCTATGTTATTATAATTATAGCAATGATATACGTACAACGTATAAAATAACCTAGCGAAACAATTACATCATTGATTCTCGAATTATGAGCGTAGACTAACAGACATACGTTTTACCCAATTACTAGATTGTGGAGGTCAGATAGGCAGTCGCTCCATGTAATATACTGGTATTCAGCTGCCTCCGGTTAGACTGGAAGCTGACCCCAACATAGTTGGGAAAAGGCTAAGCAGATTGACTGACAGACATGATACGTTTTATAATACCTCGGTCTATAATGTAAGGATATAAAGAAAATGTTTGTTTTCTAGAAATCTACAAGTTATTAAAAGTGAAGACTCTGATATCAAGCTCAAACTCGCATAATTTGTCAAACCATTACTTATTTTTTGAGTTTGATTTTATCTATTCGTATCAATAATGCAACTGTTCACCAATGCGTTGGAGGACGTCTTTAAGACGCTGAACTGGACTGGACAGGGTATCAACGTAAACGGCGAGTACATCTCACACCTTCGCTTTGCCGACGACATCGTCATAATGGCAGAGACGCTGGAGCAGTTAGACCAGATGCTGCACAGCCTAAATGGAGCCTCTCGGCGGGTTGGCCTCGGCATGAATTTGGACATGACGAAAGTCATGTACAATTCGCACGTCTCGCCGAGTCCAATCCACATCGAAGGGTCGCTTCTCGAAGTTGTGAAGGAGTATGTCTACCTAGGGCAAGTTTTCCAGCTTGGTAGGCACAACTTTGAGAAGGAAGCCGACAGAAGGATCCGGTTGTGTTGGGCGGCGTTTGGAAAACTTCGTCTTCTCGTCGTCAATCCCGCAGTCTCAAACTCAAAAAAAACTCAAACTCAAACTCAAAGCATTTATTTCAATTAAACCATTTACAGGCACTTTTGAACTGTCAACAAGTCGGTCAGTTACAAATATGAAGCTGGTTGCCCATTCCAAATAGTAGGTGCCTATGGAGAAAAACGGGCAAGAAACTCCACAGACACTCTTTTAAAATAAAATATTTGATACAAAGTATTGGTTACATCATTCTTATTGAAAATATACATGTGAGAACGATGCAAAACGTCAGAAGCGTCCGTGATAAAAAAAAACAATTCAAAACTAAAATAATTAAAAATAAGCCGTGGCAGCTAAGAGATGACCAGTCCCAACTGACAGCGCCCGTTCACGAACATGACGCATGGATCAGCACCATTCAGCTCAACCATTTTGAAGGGAGCTAAATGATCCAACACACACGCCACCATCAGCGAGACATCTGAGTGAGCATGACATACTCTCAGCTGCCAGGACATATTCAAGTCAATGAAAGACATATTACCCGGTAAATGGTAGCTCTATTGTACATAGTACTCACACCTGTGTTATGCAGTTATATAATACAAAGGTGATTGAGTTTATACAATGAAAAGATAGTCTTACAATCTTCAGCAGCTCCAACAGTATTTTCAAATGTTAATCAATTAGTTGACGTTGTGGTGGAGTGTTTGAAGACTAGGGTCTTCAACCAATGCGTCCTGCCCGTTATGACATACAGTGTCGAAACGTGGACACTAACAGTCGGGCTGGTCCACAAATTCAAGGACACTCAGCGTGCTATGGAGCGGGCTATGCTCGGAGTTTCTTTGAAGGATAAGATCAGAAATGAAGTTATCTGGAAGAGAACCGGAGTTACCGACATAGCCTGCAGAGTAAGCAAGCTGAAGTGGCAGTGGGCTGGCCATGTTTGTCGAAGGACCGATGGCCGGTGGAGCAGACGAGTCCTGGAGTGGAGACCGCGTATCGGCAAGCGTAGTGTGGGGCGCCCCCCAGCTAAATGGACCGACGACCTTAAAAAGGTGGCTGGTACAGACTGGATACGGAAAGTGGAGGACGGGGTGTTGTGGCGCAGCCTGGGAGAGGCCTATGTCCAGCAGTGGACTGCTATAGGCTGAGTTGATTGATTGATCAATAATGCGCACTACATACACATAATATTATATATTACTCATAAAATTCATTTAAAAAACTACAACTACTCAACATGAAAAAGTGATGATAGGTATGATAAGGAAGTACGGAAAATCCACCGAAATTATTAAAAACTCGTCGGCCCCGTTGTTATCTCTTATTACGGCTTAGGGCATTAAACTGATAGCTTATCGCTTTTCATTATAAACTTATGAATTTTTTACGCATCTTACTTTGTTTGACGTCTGAAAAATTTTTCAGGAAACAAATTGGATTATTCCGTTGTTTTTATTTTAAGAGTCTATTTTTACGAGTAAGATTGTGGGACGTTGTATATATGCTAGTTGCGCGGTAAACTCTGCTTGCGCGATGCAGGATTTGCGTGACGTCAGTGTGACGCGTAGTTCGCATGTGGCGATGTTGATGCCGCTACATAGTAAAGAAAACTTACAAGCTAATGTTAGTGAGTATCCAAAAAGTGAGGAGCTTGTGGCTAAGTATAATAACAGCCACACGGGTCGATCGATCAGGTTAAGCTACGCTTGCCGTGGTTGGTCCGTGGATGGGTGACCATCTTTTCATACCAAGATTCCTCCGTGCCTCGGAAAGCACGTTAAGCCGTTGGTCCCGGCTGTTATTTGTAGATCTTTGACAGTTGTAACGGGTCGTCAGAAGCCCGAAAGTCTGACAACCAGTCTTACCAAGGGATATCGTGTTACCCAGTAACTGGGTTGTGTAGGTCAGATAGGCAATCGCGTCATGTAAAATTCTGGTACTCAACTGTTTCCGGTAAGACTGGAAGCCGACCCCAACATGGTTGGAAAAGGCTAGACTGATGATGATGAGTATCCAACAAAATATATAAATGCTAGGTAAAGTCTGAAGCCGAACTTCACACTATCCATGATGTATATCAATAGTACGTACTCATAGATGCATGAAGTTCTACCCAGTGACGCAACATTGGACAATCCCACCTACTGGACAACGTGCTCCGGATGCCGTGGGACGTGGCGCGCATTCTGCGGAGGTTCGCAGCACACCGCTGCCGACGCCAGTAGCACACCTCCACCGCGAAACCATCACAGCGAAACCGCAGTAGGTCAATTCAACTGGCTTGCGTCATGTTTGCTACTCGAATCGGATGCAACTAGCGGAACATGACGCGAACCAGTTGAAATGAACTACCGCGGTTTCGCTGCTATAGTTTCGCGGCGGAGATGTGCTACCGGCGCGAATGATGCCATAAAAGCCATTGATCCTCGCCTCAGCAATCATCCCCGGGACCCAGTGCGGGTTGGTGGATGTCACATATCCTCGAATTTTTGGTTCTAGGATATGCCGGTTTCCTCACGATGTTTTCCTTCACCGTTTTGAGAGTTTCGCATACTTAATTATTATCAACTATCATCATATAGCATTAGCAATTAGCATGCGAACCCATAATTAGCATGATGAATTTAATTTTTTATTCTAATTCTCCATTAAAAGTAATGCTGTCACTTTCTGATACTTTCCGTAAGAGAATTGACAGCATTACTTTTAATCAGAATCGGAAATTTATGCATATTTAATAGCATTAATTACTATCCTAAACAAAAGCAAAAGGAGTATGTAAGGAGCATAGCAGATGGCGTTCTATAGTTTCTGCCTACCCCCAAGGGAAAAAGGCGTGAGTTATGTATGTATGTATGTGTACTATTCAAAACGCGCACATGCAGGCCGTTGTATGATTCAGTTTTCATTCATCTGCGCCTGCAGTTAACATTTTCAAACGACATGTTAAGTAATTCTTGGTGCGATGGTCCTGGTAAAAAGGACCAGCTATTTTAACGTGTTATTATTGCCTGATCGTGAATCTCAATGCCAGTTTGGTGACCTTTCATATCTATACTCTTGACCCCATTGGAACCTTACAAAAAAAAAATCTTACAAAAATCGCGCATAACCTTTCTGAAGAAGTTACAACACCTTTTACTGTCCGCGAGCGTGATCAAATCAGTAAACCTTTCATTTTATTTCAAGATGAAGGATAAAAGTTTTGAACGCCTTTCATAAAAAGACCTGGCGAGTTCAAACTAAATAAAATAATGTATAAACCACCGAATGTGTTCTAAACATAACATCGAAATATCATTTTAAAAAGATCCACAATATGAATATAGCCACTATAATATTTAAATCCAAACTTCCATAATAATATTATAAATGCGAAGGTAACTAACTCTGTCTGTCTGTCCGTAAAGGTCATCGCTCACTATAACCGCACCACTCCAATACAGCAAATAACTTGTCATTCAAGTTTGGAATTTAAATCAAATGCTTTAAAATCTATTTTACGATGACTATACATACATAATAGTGGACCGCTCGCGGACAGTGCGCTACCCGCGAACCGTCAAAGGTCGCGCGGACCGCGCGCTTCAAGCGAGTAGCCCTCTGTCCGGCGAAGAAACGTCCACAGAGTACATTTGTATATGGAAACGTCTGCCAGCGATCATCTTGCTAACGGCGCGGCGCGTTGACGACAAGCGCGTGGGATATTTTCAAGGCTGTGCCGGACCGTTACTGCGCTGGAGCGGTGCGGTTATAGCGAGTGATGGCCATAAGGTGGTTATCACACTGCACAGGCGCTCCGGTGTGCGGTGCTGCGGTTTTTAACTTTGACTATAGAATCTTGAATAAAATACCTGTGGACATTTTAAACACAAAGGAACTTCCACTATTCAAATTTAAATTGCGTTTTTTAATTGACAAAGATTACTACACGATCCAAGATTTTCTTAATATTTAGTACTTACCTACTTTAATCTGTCACCATACACCTAATTCTTATTTTGTAACATTTGCTTTATACGTGATAACCATGATTTTTTTTATACAGGTACCGAATGTTAACAACATTTATTAGCCTACTAATTTTTACTATTAATTTACCTAACATCTGTCTGTCTATCCTATGCCCACAATAAAATATTTGATTTGATTTGTATACAAAAACCACAATGCACAACACACTGACACGGCATCTCCAAGCGGGGTGCGGCGCGCGCGACGGTACCGCGCTCCCGGACGGAATCGCGAAGTAAGGCTCACTGAACTCCGCAGTACCGTACGGATTTCTGTCTGTTTTTACATCGTCGTTCGAATGTTAAATGAACGCAGGATGGAAATGATCGTGAGGCATCGTGCACCGCAGCTCCGGACGGAGACACGGAGGAAACCATACCGGTGGTGCGGTTTCGTGCCTCTATAGAGGTATGAGGAACAGGGTATAAAGTTCACTCATCCTCTATTGAAAAGGGAGGATCCTCCGGCCAGACGGGTGTTGATACGTTGTATATACCTATACCTACCAGTCGCGCGGTAAATTCTGCTTGCGCGATGGTGGATTTCGCGTGACGTCAGTGTGACGCGTAGTTCGCATGTGGCGATGTTGATGCCACCACACCTCCGCAACCACTTACGGATTTCGTCGCTCCGTAGCGGGATGCGACGGCAATGTGATAACCGCCTTACTCGACTACCGGATTTCGATGGGCACATAGGTAGACCATCAGACCATGTTATCCCGGTATTGTCGTACGTCCCCATGGGATTATTTCCGATATCCAAGCAGGTAAAAGCTAGTATCGTACCTATAAAAAACCTTTATACGAGATATGCAAAGTAATAATACCCGCATAATAAGAATTCGGTTTTGTCCCTTTATCAATAAACAATAACGGAGATA
This sequence comes from Tiliacea citrago, assembly GCA_963921375.1. Classification (NCBI taxonomy): domain Eukaryota; kingdom Metazoa; phylum Arthropoda; class Insecta; order Lepidoptera; family Noctuidae; genus Tiliacea; species Tiliacea citrago. The sequence goes on along the minus strand of OY992797.1, from coordinate 18,477,189 downwards.
AGTCTGTCATTCGTCCAGGATTACCCATATTTGTCATCTGTGAGCGAATCCCGAGTTTTTCCTTTGTAACGTTTTCCGATTGAATAGTAATTGCGGAGTTAGAAAGAACTGGACTTAATCTCCTTGGATTAAGTAGGGAAGTAATACGGTGCCTTGTCTAAGCTTCATCTGACGTTTCCGACTTTGTAAGGTTTAAAGGTGAGGCGACTTAGAGAAGACAGTTAAATAAATTAAATGAAAGAGTTCACTCTTTCATTTCATTTAGTGGACTTCACAGGGTGATTTTTTTTTCTAGCCGGTAAGTATGTGTAAGTTTAGAACTACAGGTTAGAGCAAAACGCTGAACGGTAAGATCTATTTGAAATAGAATTTAAAAGGCACAAAATAAAATAAATATTTAAATTTGCTCATGGTTCCTTTCTGCGTTTTTCAGTAGGACCTATCTATATTATAGCTGTTTAGAATCTACCCATAAAGGCTTGAAACAAAATATCATTAAATTTGTATATTTAATGGTATTTCTATTTCAGTATACCTCTGCCTAACCCTTGATAAATGATAAATGATTTATTTCTGTAAGTAGGTTTGTACAAACACTTTTACACGTCAATCATATTAAAAAAAAACTAGATGAGGTCGGCGTTTCGTATCCGACTACTCTGAGAAGAAATGCCGAAACAAACTCAGAGGTCACAGTCCAGACATAATCTTGGTCAGATCATGTGAAGACCATGTAGATTGGTGCCTGAAATGATCTTTTGACGAAAGAACCACACAGGTTGAGGGGACCTGTCCAGCCAGTGCACGCATTTGTCAGTAGTCGTGCAGCTCAACTAAGAACTTAAGGAGCTCAACGATTCAACGAACAATACCAAAGAAAGGACATTTGGGTAGGCCGCATAAAATTACTCAAACTGTCAGACTATGATAAAAACTAACTGAGAAAAAAAGAAAAATGAACAATAACCCACATAGTCTTCACATTTACAATACTTAAAACAATATAATACTTAACAAAGTAAATATTCATGTCATTGTATATATAAAATTAATCAATGTCAATGTGTATATAAAATACGGATATAATCTTGGTCAGATCATTTGAGAACCATGTAGATTGGTGTCTGACATGGTCTTTTCACGAAAGAACCACACAGATTTGAGTGGACCTGTCCAGTCAGTGCACGCATTTGTCAGTTATCGTGCAGCTCAACTCAAAACTTAAGGAGCTCAGCGATTCGACGATGGTCAGATCATTTGAGAACCATGTAGATTGGTGTCTGACATGGTCTTTTGACGAAAGAACCACACAGATTTGAGTGGACCTGTCCAGTCAGTGCACGCATTTATCAGTTATCGTGCAGCTCAACTCAAAACTTAAGGAGCTCAACGATTCAACGAACAATACCAAAGAAAGGACATTTGGTTAGGCCGCAGTACTCAAACTGCCAGACCTGCATTAAAATTTTCTTGATTGAGAATAAAAAAAAAAACAATGCACATAGTCCTCACATTCATAATACTTAAAATAATATAATACTTTACAAAGTAAATATTCATGTCATAGTTTAGCTATTTAAAATGGTATAAATAAAAAGAAAAATATAAATAGTTGGAAAAAAAAATCAAATCAAGATTCACTGTAAATTGGAGCAGCTCAATCCCAAGCCTTTTTGTCCTCAATATAGTCTTTAACAGTATTAAATGCTTTCTGGCACAGATCCTTCGGGGATTACAGGCGTGATGTTATGTTATGTTATATTTCATTGACTGAATGAATGACATAACGCGTAGCCTATACTCCTGAAAACACAAATTGTGAAGGGAAGATTACAACCCTCTGGGCGGAATGGGTACGTTTGTATAGAAAATAACACTATCATTCCGTGATTCTAGGTTACACAAACGAATTCGCAGAAAAAGCTTGAATTTTTGCTAACAAAAACAATTTTGTAATGTAACATTTCCAGGAATATTAATTAGTTACACCCATGTACTGAAAACTGGGTTCGAAAGTGTTCACATTTTCTGGTTGTTCCACAAAATGTTTTCATCACCATACCACATCATCATCTGCCTAATCTTTTCCCAAATATGTTGGTGTCGCCTTCCAATCTAACTGAAGCGACTGTATATCTGACCTCCACAACCCAGTTACTGGGTAATACGATACCCCTTGGTAAGACTGGCTGTCAGACTTTCGGGCATCTGACGACCAGTAACGACTGTCAAAGATCCACAAATGACAGCCGGGACCAACGGCTTATCGTGCTTTCCGAGACACTGAGGGGTCTTGGTATGTAAATATGGTCACCCATCCACGGACCAACCGCAGCAAGCGTAGCTTCACCTGATCGATCGACCCGTGCGGCTGTTATCTTAGCCACAAGCCCCACTCAGCACCATACCACAATGAATGGTTTTAAATATTTATTATCAGACATGAATCTATTTTGTTAAGAGAACTCATAAGCATTACAACTAACTACGGAAAAAAACCGGTTTAGGAAATGTACAGGAAAAAGCTGTAGTAGACATTAATGACTGTTTGTCATGCGCAGGTTATAACAATTTATCCTATTACCGTTTTTAGGGTTCCGTACCCAAAGGGTAAAACGGGAACCCTATTACTAAGGCTCCACCGTCTGACTGTCCGTCTGTCACCAGGCTGTATCTCATGAACCGTGATAGTTAGACAGTTGAAATTGTCACAGATTATGTATTTATGTTGCCGCTATAACAACAAATACTAAAAAATAGAATAAAATAAATATTTAAGGGGGCTCCCATACAACAAACGTGATTTTTTTGCTCGTTTTTGCTCGATATTGAAAACGGCAACAGGTAGACGCTTGAAATATGTACAGAATATTTATTTATATATTGAATTTACAAATAAATAGTTAAATTAAAATAAAACAAATATTTAAGGGGGGCTCCCATACAACAAACGTAATTTTTTTGCCGTTTTTATAGATAACGGTACGGAACCCTTCGTGCGCGAGTCCTACTCGCACTTGACCGGTTTTATTTGTCTACTGATTACTCGACCGCTTTCAAAGCGGTTTTTCGAACTTTTTCCTTGTTTCAGAAGGATGTATTGATATCATTAATGTCCTACCATTAAGAAGACATGAACATCTTTTTTGAAGATAAACTAGGTATCTACATGGAAATACCAACTGAAGAGAAAGTGGGTAATTATAATTTGAGGCATTCCGTGTGAATCACCAATTTGAAGATCACCCATAGTATTCGCATTGCGCACCCACGGTTGCAATGGTAATTAGAGAAGACAATAACATATTGTAAAAATAGTCGTCAAAAGTAATTATTATACACACAAACATGTACAATGTGTTCCACTTTTCTAGAAAAACCTGGACCCTAAATGCATAACACAGTTTGAATTGGAATCGGAATGATTTTGAAGTATATTGCTTATCCATTGCTTCATAAGTTAGAAAAAATTGTCTGCTCAACAACGTAAATAACGCAATGAATGTTGTTGAACTGTCAAATTGAAACCGATTCCTACTGATAGATGTTACGCAATTAGCCCTCAGGTTTGTTACTAATGATTTTACACTAGTAGATAGGTACTTATGGATTATTTTTTTGCACTACATTATTTATAATGCTTGTACTAACAGACTGATAGATGTTACGCAATTAGCCCTCAGGTTTGTTACTAATGATTTTACACTAGTAGATAGGTACTTATGGATTATTTTTTTGCACTACATTATTTATAATGCTTGTACTAACAGACTGATAGATGTTACGCAATTAGCCCTCAGGTTTGTTACTAATGATTTTACACTAGTAGATAGGTACTTATGGATTATTTTTTTGCACTACATTATTTATAATGGTTGTACTAACAGACTGATAGATGTTACGCAATTAGCCCTCAGGTTTGTTACTAATGATTTTACACTAGTAGATAGGTACTTATGGATTATTTTTTTGCACTACATTATTTATAATGCTTGTACTAACAACTGATATAAATGTATATTACAATTTTATGTATAAGATTCGTATAATCTTATTTACATGGTAAAAAGGAACGTAGAATAATATGTACAGACTGCTTATTATGGAATTACGTACCTACCTGTCTCAATTTTCAAAACAATTTACAAAAATAAAAGGCTAACAGCAAAATACATTTACTTCTTTCGCAAAAGATTCTAAGAAAGTGCTGAGCTTTTGTCTTCAGGAATTGATTTCATACGCGACGACACTACCGATACCTTTTTAAGGTTCACCAGACTCGTCTCTTTCTACGTTAGGGATCTTTTCTATTAATAAAAAAACCGGCCAAGTGCGAGTCGGACTCGCGCACGAAGGGTTCCGTACCATTATCTATAAAAACGGTAAAAAAATCACGTTTGTTGTATGGGAGCCCCCCTTAAATATTTGTTTTATTTTAATTTAATTATTGATTTTTAAAGTGAATATATAACTAATTATTCTGTGAATATTTCAAGTGTCTACCTGTTACCGTTATCAATATCGAGCAAAAACGAGCAATAAAAATCACGTTTGTTGTATGGGAGCCCCCTTAAATATTTATGTTATTCTGGTTTTTAGTATTTGTTGCTATAGTGGCAACAGAAATACATCAAAATTTCAACTGTCTAAATATTTGTCGTGATCTCAGCAAAGAAAAAGTCTCCCTTTCATGCTGAGATAGTAGTTTTTTGGCCTCGTACAGGAGTTTGTTTTTAAGTATTTGTTGTTATAGCGGCAACAGAAATACATCAAAATTTCAACTGTCTAACTATCACGGTTCATGAAATACAGCCTGGTGACAGACGGACAGACAGACAGACAGACGGCGGAGCCTTAGTAATAGGGTTCCCGTTTTACCCTTTGGGTACGGAACCCTAAAAAATGAAATATAAGATTTGTAACATCGATCGTAGGGTTGCTTTTAGTCCGAAAAGTGATGGAGTTAATTTCGTTAGCGATCTATTCGATTATTTGTGAACGGTATTCGAATCTCTCATTTAGCTATCGATACTAACTTACTTATACTTTGAACAACGTACACAGTACAGTAACAAAGCTCCGTACCGTGTGGTGCCGGACGTAAAGAATAGCACCAACCTATTTCATCCTGTGGGTGTCGCATGAGGCGACTAAGGGACTTACTAGAGAATGGGCAATAGCGTTCTATATGTATTTGAACACCATACTGCGATCGCCAACCAAGTGTGGCGATTATTGCAAACCCCGGCCTTTGGGGGAAGCCTATGTCCAGCAGTGGACGTCTTTCAGCTGTAATGATTATGAATGATGACATTGCTCAAGTAGCTTTCGAAGCTTAGGTTCGTGTATTAGATGTCTATGTGGAAAAACGTGCCCTACGTATTTTTATGCTCCATGATGTACGAAAATAAATTATTATTAATTATTATTAAATCATACAGTGTACCTATAAAATCGCAATGCTGGTCCATCGTTGGCGTTTGTTATCTTCGTCACAAGCGCTAGTTTAAACACAATCCCGTAGCTCGGTTTACGCGTTAAACCAATTCGATTGTTGGTTAGAATCGATTAAATCATCGGACATCGAATTAGATTGCGTACAGGTGTTATCCTTTAATCGTAGTTAACTTAATTGGTCAAGTTTCAATATTAGGGTAATCGTGGCCTATATCTCTGATGACATGGTTGTTTTAGTATTCATTATTGTTATTAAAACATTATTTTCACTGTTTTTATTTGTTGTTTGTATTTTGTGTGTTCACGAACTGTGTCCAAATAAACATTATTCTTTTCTTTCTTTCTTTTCCGTAATTGCAGGGTCAAATTAAATTAGCTAGCGAAACTACGCAGACGTTATGGTATCGATACCTAAACCTGATAAAACAAAAAATAAATTAATTTAATGTTTCATTTTATGGGGTCATAGACCGCAGTTTGAGGAGCTCGTGGCTAAGTAATAACAGCCGCACGGGTCGATCCATCAGGTTAAGCTACGCTTGCCGGGGTTGGTCCGTGGATAGGTGACCATCTTTTCATACCGAGACTTCTCCGTGCCTCGAAAAGCACGTTAAGCCCAACGGCTTCTTTATCTACGAATAACAGCCTGGACTGTTATTCAGGCTGTTATTCGTAGATCTTTGACAGTCCTTACGGGTCGTCAGAAGCGCGAAGATCTGACAATCAGTCTTACCAACGGCTATCATATTACCCAGTTACTGGGTTTTCGAGGTCAGATAGGCAGTCGCTCCATGTAAAATTGTATTCAGTTGTATCCAGTTAGACTGGAAGCCGACCCCAACATAGTTGGGAAAAGGCTAGGTAGATTGATATGATGACCGCAGTTTGTGTAGTCACTTGAAATGTCACTTTTTTGTTGTTTTTTTTTTTGTATGGATATTTAAACACGATAAATTAAAAGAAAACAGATTTTCTCTACTACATACTGCAAGTAACAACAGTACCAGCGGTCAATGACGCCCAAAAAAATCCATCAATATTTTTATTTTTATTTTATTGTGTTTAGACATCGATACCCATCACGTCTGCGGAGTTTCGCTAGCTAATTGAATTAAAACCATTGAATTTTGGCTAATTGTTTTTTTTTAATTCGTATCAAAAGTCAAAGTTAAAGTCAAATTATTTATTTCAAATAGCCTAAAAGGCACTTTTGAAAGTCAAAATTTCAAAAGGTTATAAGTTTCTTATGGAGAAGAATGAGCAAGAAACTCCACCGTTACTCTTTTAAAATGTTTATAATTAAGGTATACACGCTATAACTCACATAGGCGGTTTTCACACGACGCCGCGACGCGACGATTTTGTGGCGGTGCGCCGCGCGGAGAGGTGGTGAGCGCGCCTGACCAAGCGGATGGGTTTCTAGCGATGCGCCGCGCGGATATCGAAATTCAAGTGTGTTGCACTGTTTTGAAAATGGATATCCCACAGTGATCCCCGCTGTAATGCGGTGTCTTGTGTGCCATGCGTCGCCCTATCACGCAGTCTTCCGCACAAAGAGCCGGAGGCGGTGCGAGTGCCGCTCGTCCGTACGGTCGGGCAGTGTACGGGTGAATGCCGACTCCACACGCTGGACCCAACATTGGCCCCAATGCCACTCATCAAACGTATGGTTCGAATAAATACCATCGACCAACCTTGGGTTCATTACTATTTTCTGATCCACAGGTTGGTCCAGTGGCGTTGGGACCGCCAGTGGCGTTGTGGAGCCGGTGTTAGGCATATCAACCTATTACATACAAGCCAATGCGACGTGAGATCCGCTTCACCGCCTGTCGCGTCGGTACGCGGCGTCATGTGAGAATCGCCATATCCTGCCTTCACGCCTATTTGAGGAAGACGAGTTAGGCAGAAATGTACAGTACCTAGTCAGTAGCCAAAGCAGCTTATCAAGATCGAAATGTCAACAACACTATTGAACTTAATTCGCGCCAGAACAAGAAAATATTTAAACGCGTCTTAACTAAAGTGATTTTAATATAAATAGTCTTAAATAAAGCCTGCTTGATTTGAAAAATTGTTTGATGACTCTAGACTTAATGTCTTTTCTTTGATAAACTATATGATTAAGTATATCTCAATTCGTAAATTTTTTTAAAGTTGTTACTAGTAGGTAGGTAGGAAGGTCCTACTTGGACGTTTTTGCTGCTTCAACATTTAATAAGAAAACAGGTGCTTATTTACTTTTAAAAACTCCTTTTTCTTCAGAAGTGGATAAAGTTCGAAGCTATATCGATAAAAAGTTTATCGGCACCAATCGAATGGAACTCGAGCAATAAATAACGTCTGGGATGTCAAAATAACTAGAAGTTTGAATGCGTATGTACTTCATTTCGAAAAATAATGACGAACACCCTCTGGTTAATTCGATATTAAAAAAAATCAATCTGCCTAGCCTATTCCCAACCTCCAAAACCCAGTAACTGGGTAATACGATACCCCATGGTAAGACTGGTTGACTTTCGGGCTTCTGACGATCCGTAGCGACTGTCAAAGATCGACGAATGAAATGATGTAAAGATGGTCACCCATCCACGGACCAACCCCGGAAAGCGTAGCTTAACCTGATGGATCGACCTGTGTGGGTGTTATTACTTAGCCACGAGCTCCTTGTTATTTCGATATAAACGTTGTTAACGAACTAAACTCCGTTATTTCTCGATAAATACCAAGCAATGTAATCTATTTACCATTTACATTAATAAATAACTCTAAAGTGTATTCATTTCAACAATATTACACAATAACTGTTGTTATTTGGTCGTTATTTTTCAACACTAATGAAAACAGAGAAAGGGTTTGGTGCATTGGAATAGCCATGTTTACTAAGTGGGTTCTTTAGTCAGTTTATACAGGGTGGAAGGGACATCGACGCGCATCCTGTTACCATGGATTCAGTTCATCACTCTTGACCCCCCCCCTCGCGGTTATTAAAAAATATTAAATTTATATTTATAAAAAAAAATCACTGCTCCATACATTTTGATCGAGTATGTATTGCACTTCTGTAGGAAACAGCTGTTTTTTTTTTAAAATTACCGACAAGAAATTTAAACGCACGGGGGTCAAGTATGATGTACTGAATTCATGGTAACAGGTTTCGCATCGATGTCCCTTCCACCCTGTATAGCTCCAAATAAGGCCCCGTGCATGGGCACGAGCGGTGCGAGTTGCTACGCGACTTGCGTCAAGCGACACGCGCGCGGGTCACCTGTTTTCGTCCGTCACTCTGCAAGTTGCGTCGAAGTGACACGTGGCATGCTCTAAACAACTTTTGTCATTGGTTTTCTCCGCATTCGCTGTCAAAAGACGCGTGACGTCTGGCCATTTTTTTTTTCGGTGGGAAATTATCAAATAACTTCTCCCGCTCTGGGCGGAGCGGAAGGGCGTGTCAGACTTTTACTGACTAAAACCCACCCGTGTTTTTTCCGTTGCCTGTGTGCCAGGGCCACGATATCCCTTTCAGACAAACTCGCAACCCTGGCAGGCATTGGTCCTAACGGACCCCGTCAGTTAGTGCTGACATCTCTTTGAGGCGCGCGTGGAACACAATGCGCTGTCGGCCCAGGCCTGGTACTTATCGGACGGTGAGCTACCCATCGCTCACCGTCCGCAGGCCCGGGCCTACGGTGGCCGGAAATCGGCTTGCGACTCCCGACGCCCGGGGCCTCCTGCGGCGACTAAGGGCGCGAACCTTGCCTCACCCTCACGCGTTCCGTTTCCTCCTTCGCTAGCATTACTGCTTCGCAGAAGGAGGTGACGGCCTCCCATGCACTCTTGCTCCGAACCATGGCTTGAACCAGGGCGGACGCGAGAGATCGCCGTCGCCGATCCCCTCCGTGAGGACACGCCCAAGCCGGGCAGATCGCCACCGTATGCTCCACCGCGTCCTCCGGGCGATCCACACAGTGGTGACACCCGGGCGTTTCGTCCCGCTTTATCCTGAACAGGAACCTTCCGAAACAACCGTGTCCGGTGATGACCTGCGTCAGGTGGAAGGTGAGGACGCCGTGGCGCCTCTCTAGCCACTCCTCAAAGAGGGGGATTATCGCCACAATTGTGGCGTGCCCGGTGTCGTTTGGCCATGGGGTAACTATCCAGAAGAAAATATAGAAGTTTACTATGAAGATTAATTCAAATAACCTATACAAATAAATAAAATTTAATCGTCTGTTTGTAATATCAAAATAACAGCTTTTTACTAAATGCATATGATAGTATATACGGTACTTGTAACAAAAAAAACCTATTTTTAATATTTTTTGTCTATCTGTTTGTTCTGGGTAATCTCCGAATCGGTTGAACCGATTTTGATAGGACTTTCACTGCTAGATAGCTGATGTTATAAGGAGTAACTTAGACAAAGCCGCGGGCAGCAGCTAGTTCCTTATAAAACTAAAAGACAATATGAACGGTATCCATAACCACCCCATTTTTTAAATAAATACGAGTATAGCTACTTGATTATTGATTTCAATAAAACACCAAGACCAATTCATAAAAATAAATGAATTACGAAGATGTCTGAGCAAGATTATATTATTACGTCACAAAATTCCGGATATTGAACGATTAATCCTCGTATCAAAATTCCTATTCGTCTTTTCTCCGTCAGCGTGTATTACGAAGGCTCTCGCCATAGAATAATAAAACTGCAGAAGCGGAACTTATGTAAGCGGGCGCTTTTAGCCCCTTTATATACGTCACGGTTACTTTACGGTACGGCGTATAAACCACACCGTAGAAAAACGTGTTCGTCAACAAGCTTCCATAGTGATCCATGCAACACTGACGACCGTACCTACATACGGCAACCAAACCGGTGTTATTCACGGCAAGAAAATCGCGTGTTATACACACGCGATTTTCTTGCCTTAAAAAGAGACAGTCATACAGGTTTGAGTAGCAGAGACGACTCTCCACATAGACGATTTATTTCTAACTCTAGATGTGCCATATTTACTGCCTAGTGTTGCACAGGTGACCACTCGTCAGGGTAACACAATCTACTTCACCACATGCGAACTACGCATCCAAAAACCTGACGTCACACAAATCCTGCATCGCGCAAGCAGACTTTATCGCGCGACTGGCATATAAACAACATCCCGACATCAACCGTCGGGCAGTACCCCACCAGACACAACACCCGTCTGGTCGGAGGATCCTACTTTTTCTATAGAGGATGAGTTAACGTTACACCCTGTTCCTCATACCTCTATGACACTTTCACCTTGAGCTGGCCTAGAATAGTACGGAGTTTCAATGGAATACGACTCGTTTTGTTACTACTGACGTGAAATAATCACCTATGACGCAAGTGACGTAACTTGAATGCACAAAGTAATCTGGGGGCCAAGTCTGCTATTTTCAACGATTGGTCATTATGACGACCATACCAAGGCAACGCCATGACCATTGTGCCAATAGTTTGTAACCTCCTAAATTCATAATGGCGTGACAGTGGTCCATAGGGAAGTCAAAATAATAGGAGCTTGTCAGTACGATATTACCAAATACAGACAATTTTTCCAATGGAGTATCAGTGGCACGTCATTGGAAAATCATAAAGACGCCAAAGCAAAACTGTCAAACTCTACAATTACGGTGCCAATGATCGGCCATTCTGACACAACTGCGTTAGCAGACTTGGCCCCCGAGTGACTACGTTGGCCCGTCTGATATGTCCGAAAGGTAGACAATGAGTTTCGCTTCTGTAACTTCTTACTCTATGGTCTTACTTATTCATAAGGAGAGGCGACACCTGCGAGGGTCGACTGAATCAACTAAATCCAATTCGTGTGTACAATTTATACTATAGGGCCTAATTTAAGAGAAGAGAACCTATATTTAGAGAAGAGATTTTGAGATTAGTCTGTGTTTATGGGGATTTTGTGTAAACGCTTTCATCATAGTCTATTAAGTAACACTTTTTTGTAACAGTTACTCACGACGCAATGTAAAATTATTAGTTATATGCTTTTAAGACTCGATAGTGAATTAGAAACAGAGAAGGAACGAGAAACCACCACTTCTGCTTTTTGTTCACTGTGCAGGCCACACAAGGCCAACAAAGGGTGACAAGGCCACTGTGCAGTGGTGTTCCCAATGAACTTAACATGAATAATGACATTTTAAATTACATACTGCTGCCTTACCTACTTCATAAGAAACAGATCATAAATCAGTTTTTTTTTTTTTTATAAACTTCCAAGCCTTAGAATTGATAATTCACGACAGATATTCATAAAAAGAAAAAAAGAAACCGAGCTTGCCTTACAGTAGTCGCATATGATGTGTAACATCTGACATCCCACCTTGGTAATAAGCAACTGAGCAGCGACAGAAATTAACCACAAAATTATAAAAAGCTAAATATTGAAATATTTAGTCGAATAATTATTAATTAAGTACTACTTGTCGCCCACTGGTTGAAATTCGACCCCCTCTAATTACAAGAACTTGGTAATACGATACCCCTTATTAAGACTGGTTGTCACACTTACAATCTATACAGTGCTTACTAATTCCATGAGTACACTAATTCCATGCTATTATAAAGTACTTACTTATTCCATGCTCAAGATGTCAGTGCCTGTTACACACTTCCGTCCCTTTTCACGAAATCACTCCCACAGAAAACGACAGGAAAGATGTTACAAATAAAAAAAAAATACAGACAGACTCAACCACTTATCCCATAAAATGTTTCAAATGTTTCAAGTTCATGAAAACCTACTTTTAGCTCCCTATATTATATTATATTTATCTCCTCTAGGGATACAACAATGTAACCTACATTAAAGACTGACCACGCTGCAGATTTTATCGCCCCACCTTTAATTTTAGTGTAACTTCTAAAGTAGGTAATACAGAAGTCGCTTATGGTTACTACTTTAAAACATCCCACACTGCAATATTAAGCAATAGTATTTTTATGGCCATAAAAAAAAAGTTACCCAAAGATTTTAAGAACCTACATTCAATTGGTATTTTTAAAAGGAAGCTAAAAGACTTCCTGATTAAAAAGGCATATTACTCTATAAAAGAATTCCTTGAAGAAAAATAATTATTTATTTTTAAAATGATTGTGCTACTTAATATAATGTGACATTAGTTATAAGAATAGTATGAGATCATATAAATGTATGAATAATGATATCTAATTCATATAATATAATGTAAACTGTAACTTTAATATTGAGTATGTATTTTATTTTTCTTATATTTATAACCATTTAAATTGCAATGCCTTAACAGGCAACTAAGTTCTAGAACCTACCAATTGTTAACAACTTCAAAATCCTGTACCATACTGATCAAACTCTCTATAAACTAATAAAGATTAAAAAAAAAAAAACCTGTACACTTAATTCGCAATAAAGAATTAAATTTAAAATTTAATAAAAACTTGAATGTTTAAATAATCCCAAACTTAAAGCTCTATTGCAGGGATGGAAAACTTGCGGCACGCAAACGATCATCTGCCAAGCCTTTTCCCAGGTATGTTGGGGTCGGCATCCAGTCTAACCGGATGCAGCTGAATACCAGTATTTTATATGGAGCGTCTGCCTATCTGTCCTCCACAACCCAGTTACTCGGTAATACGAACCCCCTTAGTAAGACTGGTTGTCAGTCTTTCGGGCTTCTGATGATACGTAACGACTGTTAAATATCCACGAATGACAGCCGGGACTTACGGCTTAACGTGCTTTCCGAGGTACGAAGGAATCTTGGTCACCCATCCACGGACCAACCGCGATCGACCCGTGTGGCTGTAATTACTTAGCCACAACCATTTACAACCTATGGCATGCAATCCACGGATAGCAAATTCTGGTCAAAATTGTACTATTATTTTCTGATTACATTCGTAAATACAACATCACGCATGTTTTCCCGTAAGGGTTAGGCAGAGATGTACTGAATATTACGCCCACATTTCGCCAGGTGTTTAAGCCTCATGTAACAGGGGCATGCCAACCGGGCACAAACTCATTCTGCTACTCTGTTCTTATATTTAGTAATATTTTATATAGATTCTTTTTTTAATTTGTGAATGTGAGAACGTTGTAGGCTTAATAGACTGTAGCTTTGTAAACCATCTTCTATTTTGTTAAGTACTTCGTACTTGTTGACGGGCCCACACTGTCCTCCCATCCTCCCATACACTGTAACTTGAAAACATTGTAAAAGCCCACTTTTTTTAAAGAGTAACTGTGGAGTTTCTTGCCGGCTCTTCTCCTTAAGAAATGACCAATTGGAACCGTGCATCTAGCTTCTGACGTTTCATAAGTGCCCATGTAGGTTTATGTGAAATAAAATATTTTGATTTTGATTTTTTGATTGATTCTGAGAAACACCTAATAAGCCTTTGCCCTATCCGGATATTGAAACCAGGACCTCGTGCTCAGTAGTCGCGCTTGCGAATACTAGACCATCCATGTATTCAAAGAAGAAAAGTCAAGATATTATGCTACGCATATTTAAATAACAAAACGTGTACGGTCGGGGGATCCCCGTCAGGAACGAAGTTCCTTACGCGATTCTCGCACGTACACATACGCTCGTATAAAATAGAAAGAGACAGAGAGAGAGAGAAAGTTGCATGGAAAGGGGTAAAACGCTTTTTCCATAAGGGACGATTTCTACCACTCAACTCCTAGGCCTGAAACTGCGTTAAGCGGGCGCCCGCGACGGGCTATCGTCGCGTGTCTACGCGCGTGGACACGCGGGTGGGCTCCGTGGGAACGCGAAGGTCCCCGTCGCGGGTACCCGTCGCGGAGACCGGATTATTTTATTTACGCAGTGTCGCTAGTTCAATTTTAACGGTGTGCATGCATAGTCGTGTCGATGGAGAACTTAATATATTATTACGTCGCAAAACGACGACTAGCAAAAAAAAAAACGACAAAGTCAAAGTCCGTGCGTGGCCGTGTTACCGGTCCGCTGGCGGGCCCCGCGCGTGCCCCCGCGACGGGTTCCGTCGCACGGAGGCGGGCCCCGTTGCGTGGGTGCGGGGCGCGCCTCCCCGTGACGGACGCGTACTTTTGTATAAAACCGCGCGGGTGCCCGCTTAACGCACTTCGTTACAAAATGCCAACCGATCCACACTGGGCCCGCGTGGCAGATTACGGTTCACTCCCTCTCACATAGGAGGCCTGATTCCTAACAGCAGATTATAGCCTGATTAATTATGCATATTAAAAATGTTCACAACCCCTGTACTACTGATTGAAACTCGCGTGTACATAACACTGAGTTTTACTTACATTATTAAGTTCATAAGGCTTGTTTGAAGCCCGGAGGGATGACTAGGAAGTCTCTCTGGCTTAATAAAGAGGAAATCAGTAACTAATTTTAGTCTTGACTTTATAAATAAATATATATTTCATATTATGCTTGCGTGTCGATTTAATTAATTAGTTTATAGTCGGGTAACAGTTTAGTAAGAGTGAGTTTCACTTGGTATTTGATGAATGATTGGTCTGATGTTATGTTATCACAATTTTTAGATCATCGACTATGACACAGAATTATAGACAATAAATAAAACGGGGAATTAACTTTATGGTACGGAACCCTCTTCGAAATAGCTGATTATTAACTACCTGTGCAAATGTTTTTAATTATTCATATTATGGAGCGTTTTAACTCCATTATTATTTTAAACACACTAACTGCATTCTGACCGTAATTATTTCAATTATGTTCTGAATAAATTAAAACTTAAATGAACCACTGTGCGTCAGAACCATAATATCTACCAAAGCTACTTTAAAAAAAAAAAAAATCTTCCTCTCAAAACTACAAAAAAAAATGCTATAGTTATTTGAAAGCTACATTTGGACTCCAACAATATATCTCAATGTCTTATAAATTCACTGCTCTCAAAAATTCATCCATGTGTCAAATTGTAAGCTTTGTTGATACCGGAGAACTGTACCACTTTTGTAAAATACTATTACATTTAGAGATGGGTTGTAACAGTACTTTTACACAAAAATAACAGATCAAAATATCTGTTATTAAATTATAACAACCTGTTATTTTTGTACGGACTATAAATACCTATTTAAATCACAATTGAATATCTTATTTATTTCTTTTCGTTCAATTTCTCAATTCCGCCAAACCAAAGATAGTAAAGACATTCAGATACGATCACATATTTTTTTGGTTGCATCACAAACTGCCATAAAGAAAAATATAATAAAATTTTAAATATATATGACGGAGGAAGGACCTCCGTAGTGTTTTTAAAAAGTGTCATAAAAAGACGAGTTATAAGTGTGTGTGGAAAGTAAAAAAATATTTATTAACATTTGTTTTTTTTTTTATTATTCGTTAGGAAGCGAAACACTCTGTTACAAGCGCGGTGCGAGCCTTGCGTTCCAAGGGTGGCGTGGAATGGAGCGCAAGGCTCGCACCGCGCTCGTAACAGAGTGTTTCAAACTACGTCATGCATGCGTCCTAACGAATAATATAACAAAAAAAACAAATGTTAATAAATATTTTTTACTACCTTATTTTTTTTTATATCCTTACTACATCAACTACCATCATGCGTCATAATGAATAATATATACTTTTTTTAATTAATGTTAATAAATATTTTTGTAAGACAATTAAAATGCCACGGTGTATACATATTAATTATACTCGACTAAACTCAACATCATTTAATTTAGATATCAAAATCATCTTCGATTTGAGATGATTTACAACTTCCCTAATTAGTAAAAGCTCAATAATATGTTTGCCTAAATTAAAAAATCAAAGTGAAAAATCTTTACACCAAATAATGACTCCGTAATATAAATACTAATACGTACACATAATAGACTCATGGAAGTCTCCACAAGCCCCCTTACCATCAAACCACAGACAATAAATCTCCATACACATCGACAAACACAATTTTCCGCTTCAATGAAATGCAGTCACAAAGCAAAAGCCCCACAATATCTTATGTAGCGAGAAAGTGGCGTCTTCAAAAGATAAGCCCAGAAGCTTACGTAGTACTTACAGGAATAATATTACAGTTTAAGAAGGAAACCAGACAGTACTGACCCTGGCTGCAGCATAACTTCATGGTCCAATTGTTCTACTATCTTTGGAACTTAATGTGATTGGACCAGCTACAATTTAGAACTTAAGGAGCAAGTTATCACCAACAAAAATCTGTCCTACTATGAAACAATGCTTTTTTTAAATCTAAAAATCAACTTAACGAACAAAATTAAAAAATAAACTCAAAGTTTATTTATCTTTATTCTGTGCCTAATGTAAAATATGTCAAGAAATAAAATGCATACACTGAACTAGGGCTTTCTCTCTGTACACTATAAAAATATTGTCGTAATTAACTACAGAGGTTTGTGTTTTTTAGGTAAAGGAGAACTCTGCTAAATTTCCTATCCCTAGTCGGCTTTTACGATTCCCTTTAGACAGTAGGAAGCTTTCTTTACCAAGAACCACGCTGCTACAGAATGTTTATATCTCTTTTATTATCTCCGAATATCTTGGTGACTTTGATTCAAGGCTTTTTATATGATATTCATGGGATATTCCCCATACTCTTGGGAAGGATTTACTATTTATTACCAAGACTTGATTACAATTATTTATGGCAACGAACGTGCATGCGTGTATTTAATAAACTTGAGTGTCACGCGAGCTTTTTTTGTTAGCATATTTTTTATCGTCCTATGTTAGTTGTTTAAATTATTAAAGGGGAAAAAAACACTTAAGTTCCTGTCATCAACTTACTGAAACGTTTTCATTCACCAACATAAAGTATGAAAAGATAAGGGTAAAGATACATAAAACATAGCCCAAATTACTTTTACACTCGATAAAACATCGTCATAAAAGACAAATTGCACTAAAATGTATTTACACTGTCAGTTTTGATAACCATTCACTGCACTGGATGTAACTAAAAAAAATGTGTCAAAGCGAAACGGGAACATTCACTGCATTCAGAACGTAGCACAAAAAATAAATCTCGTAGCCTCAGCGAGTTCGTAGCGCTACGGCGTAGACTCATAGAGCTACGCGGGTGCTCGCAAGCGATTCTCACCCGACACTGGCGTTCAACCGCTGGGGATGCCAGATGCGAATCAAATTACCCGATAACTTGCTAACATCTGAATAATAGAGTAGAGAGAAAATTTTGCCCAGCTGCGTCATTGCGATGGTCTGCGTAAAAGTTTGCTTATGACTTTTAGGAATTAATGAACATAATGTGGCTTCTTATAATAATGAAATTTTCTTCGCTTTAGCATGAAAACTATGGAAGTGGGTTAGTATTAGAAAATTCGCTACTTTGCAAGCTTTTCTTGAGCTTGCTTACCTATAGGTATGTAATATAAGCAGATATTTTCTACGCATACAAATATTTTCATTATCATATATTTAAATATTTTTATTCTCAATATTTCTGTGCACATTTCGTCCTGTTTCAATAACTAAAATAGTTTTTTTTTTCGTTCAAACTAAATGGGTAGATATTGAACCATATTTTTTATAACACCCAAATCAAAAGCAATTTATAGTTTTCTTTATATTTTTGATTTGGTATTTATGACGAGTTGTATTATGACATCTTCCCGTCTTCGTGGTAAATTTTAATAGGCTGGCCACACCGCTAGCAACAGATATCTGTTGCGCCCCCATCACCCCATAAAATTAATATTAGGGAACTATAGTTTATGTTCCAATTTGTCACAAATATTACAAAAGACAAACTGTTTCATAAAAGTTACGTTATCGAGAATAAAGTGTGCGTTTGGCATATTTGAGTAGAATATTTTCATACTTGATAAGGATATTCTTGTATGGAGATTTATGTAGATAGATTTGGTAAAAAAAATGGGTGGAGGGTAATAGGCAGGTACTTAAAAAAGCCGTAATATAAGTATGGTAACCCTCCACAAACTTTATGTTTGTTATTAAATTAATAACTCCTGAGAAAGGCTGTAAACCATTCATAATGTTGGCTTAAAGTTAGCTGCTAACCTACTTATTTAATTTTACAATTTAAGTACCCATTTAGTTTTTTTGCTCCATTTATTCAATTGTTTTTTCCTCGTAATTGGGTAGTAACTATTTTATTATATTATTGTCCGTGTGGTGCCGGACGTAAAGAATAGCACCATCCTATTTATTCCCGTGGGTCTCGTAAAAGGCGACTAAGGGACTTACTAGAGAATGGGCAGCAGCGTTCTCTATGTATTTTAACACCATACTGTGATCGCCAACCCGCCTGCTATGCGTGGCGATTATGGACCAATGTCTAGCAGAGGACGTCTTGCAAAAAATGTTCACTCATCCAGTGACCGATCGCGTTGAGTCTAGTAAGTATGGAAATCATTACGTAACACACACATATTTTATTCCTACATAATATATAAAAAGGCTAATCCAGGCCAATTTATCTCTAAAGTAAAAGTTAAAATTCCAGACTGAAAGTTAAAAACGAAATCCAAACTGTCTTGAAAGTTTTCGATATTCGAAACTTCAATAAATCTAAAGCCAAGCTCAGACGATGAGGCAATCTGCAGTGGTTTTAATGCGCATGTTTTTTTTTGGGACATTTAGTATTTCCGTGTGCAAAGTTTTAATACCTTTTAATATTCTTGTTCTTATTTTTGTTTACGACTATGGTATAAAAAAAACAGTCATGATAGAAGAACATAAAATTCAAGAACATACTAATTTTAGTACCTAATTATCAGCAAACGAATTTACTTCTGGCCAAAATATGGCCTTGAACTCATCGATTGCCTTTACAAAACCTACAAGTTATCAGGGACTACCAAGCTACTTGAATAAGGGGTTACTTGAGGATCCCAATTCCCCAACCCATTTTATTTGTTTATTTTAATTTTTAGCTCGGCATGCTCGAAAAGGCTCGACTGGCTGTTCACAATGGTGTGCTGGTGCCTACGCTTATGTATGGAAGTGAATGTTGGGTGTGGCAAAAGAAGCATGAGAGTAGAATAAATGCAGTGGAAATGCGTTCCTTGCGAAGCATGTCTGGCGTGACTATGAATGATAGGCTGAAAAATGAGGTGATAAGGCAACGGTGCAGTTTAAAAGAAGATGTAGTAACAAAAATTGAAAAGAGTATGCTTAGGTGGTTTGGTCATGTTGAAAGGATGAGTGAAACGCGACTAACAAAAGGTATTTATAAAGCAGAGGTGAGTGGAAACGCGGGAGGGGACGCCCTAAGAGGACATATAGTGACCAAATTGGTGATGTTCTTCAGAAAGGTCAGGTGCGTAGTACTCGCAATCGGCGTGCGTGTATGACCAGATGTATGAACGTAGGCGAAGCAAAAGGAGTATGTAAGGAGCGTAGCAGGTGGCGTTCTATAGTTTCTGCCTACCCCCATGGGAAGAAGGCGTGAGTTTATGTTTAATTTTTAGCCTATGTTGTGTGTATGTATGTGTGAGTCTGCGTTTTGAGTTTTGAGTATGAATGTCGATGGCTATAAAATTAGGGGATAACCAAAGAAACGATGGACGGACTGTGTTAAACATGATATGGCCAGAAAGGGGGTGACTACCGAGATGACCACTAATAGAGAAGTATGGATGAAAGGGACATGTTGCGCGGATAACGACAGGAGAATGGTGATGAGCCTGTGTTGTGAGTGTTGTCCAACTGAAGAGCAAAAGCGTCTCTTTCTCTTTTCCACTCCTCTCTGTCTTCCGCTGGTGTGGACCAATCCTCTCTGTAGGCGTCAAGCTTGCTTGCTAGCTTTACCACATGGTGGCAGATTGGCAAGATTTGGCCCATGACTCGTTCGACATACGGCAAACGTATTCGGCCCAGTCCCACTTAAGCTTAGGTGCATTTTGGGTGCCGTCGGCAATCTGTATTTTGGAACGCAGAATAGAATAGAAGACATAATCAGCCTATAATGTCCCCACTGCTGGGACACAGGCATGCTCTCTGTGAGAGGGAGTAGGCCATAATCCACCACGCGGGCCCAGTGCGGGTTGGTAGATGCCACATGTCTTCGAATTTTTAGGTCTAGGACATGCCGGTTTCCTCACGATGTTTTCCTTCACCGTTTTGAGAGCAGTGTGATGAAATAATTTAGGTTTTTAATCGACCAATAATAACTCTTCCAGGAATTTTCGGTGCGTCTAGCAACTTTTTTTTATTGTCTCTCCTGGAATCTGACTATTTGGCCATCGTAGATGGACCCATTGGTAATGGAAAAATGCTCTTCATTCCTACAAACCCACGCAGCAATACATAATTCAACTCCAAAACCGACTTATAGCAGAAAAAATTTGGAGCAAGGAATTAATTAACAAATAAAACCCAAGTTTGCTTAAAATACTGTGACAGGGACGCATTTTGTGAATTTAAAACGAAATTAGTACGCCGTTCCTATTCAAGATGGCTTATGCGTTTTATTCGTTTTATTTTAACGATAAAACTGTTTTGTTAAGAAATTATACTCTCGTGTTAAATTGGAATATAGATATTGTATTATAATTACTTTTTAAGTCAAGGTGTTACAAAATTAATTAGTACAAAGGTAACAAAAGAGCTTTAATGTTTTATTAAAAAATCCTTTGAAAGCGCCAGCAGACATCAATTTAAGTTGGTTTGGTACCAGTATTATATAATCCATGAAAATTGAAACGTATGTAGAATTATAAATGGGCTTAATTGTGTAAGTTAGGTCATTAGGTGGGTACTTTTACGAGTGCCATACTAAGCGTAGGCGTTGATGTCACGTTGACTTGATCCGCGATCGTTTAGGAACTACGCCGCGTTTTCACAGCGCCTACACTGCGTATACGATAGACGAATACCTTCGCTAGACTTTAGCACTTTTAAGAATAATATTGATTTATTTATTTAACCATTTATGTACACACTTAAACAAGAAGAAAGGAACAGAAAAATACATATAAAGGAGATGCTTATTTCTAAAGAAATCTCTTCCAGCATACCTGCAGACTTACTAGAGGATGGGCAGCAGCGTTATCTATGCATTTTAACACCATACTGCGATCGCCAACCCGCCTGCCAAGCGTGGCGATTATGGCAAACACCCCCCCTTAGGGGAGGCCTATGTCCAGCAGTGGACGTCTTTTGACTGAAATGATGATGATGATGATACCTGTGATAGGAAATTCGATAAAGAGACGTAGACACCGTGTGTAATAGTAGAAGAGAAAATAGAATACATCAAATCAAAAACAATTCACGTAATAAAATAAAACAAATAATATAAGAATATCTATCAACTCAGCCTATAGCAGTCCACTGCTGGATATAGGCCTCTCCCAGGCTGCGCCACAGCATCCTGTCCTCCGGCTTCCGCATCCAGTCTGTCTGTCACCTTTTTAAGGTCGTCGGTCCATCTAGCAGGCGGGCGTCCCACACTACGCTTGCCGATACGTGGTCTCCACTCCAGGACTCGTCTGCTCCACCGGCCATCAGTCCTTCGACAAACATGGCCAGCCCACTGCCACTTCAACTTGCTCACTCTGCAGGCTATGTCGGTAACTCCGGTTCTCTTCCGGATAACTTCATTGCTGATATTATCCTTCAAAGAAA
Organism: Tiliacea citrago; assembly: GCA_963921375.1. Lineage (NCBI taxonomy): Eukaryota > Metazoa > Arthropoda > Insecta > Lepidoptera > Noctuidae > Tiliacea > Tiliacea citrago. The sequence continues at coordinate 18,455,082 of OY992797.1, read as the reverse complement.
CTCCGAGCATAGCCCGCTCCATATCACGCAGAGTGACCTTGAATTTGTGGAGCAGCCCGACTGTCAGTGTCCACGTTACGGCACCGTATGTCATGACGGGCAGGACGCATTGGTTGAAGACCTTAGTCTTCAAACACTGCGGGATTGGCGACGAGAAGACTTGACGAAGTTTTCCCCTGTTTTTTTTTTTTATATGAGAATATACTAATATACATACTTCTAAAATAAATCACTAGAATATTAATAATTATAATTAAAAAATAATAATAATACCAGCTTATTATTTTCCCATTGCATGGCAACGGCCACTCCTCATACAGTGAAGGCCCGAGCATTGATCGCCACGCTTGCTGAAGGCGAAATGGCGATTTCAGACTTAGGTACCTATATCCAGGTTTCCTCACTATGTTTTCCTTCAACGATGTCAGTAGGTAATATTCAAAAATAATTGTGGTGACACCCAAGAATAAAAACCGGCCATGTGCGTGTCGAACCTCCACGTTGGGGTGAATTTTATTCATACCAAGAACAAACTTAACATTGTAGTTGAAAAACATGTTCTCCCATACATTCCATCTGCAAATGTAAGTTGGTCTACTATTACTCGTTAACTTGTAAACCCTAGTTTTCCTTTTAATTTCGTTATCTATACTACTGCCGTCATTTTTTTTCTTCCCGTTTTTGCTATATTTTAAATTATTTAGTTTGGATAACTTAGTTAAAATGGCTTCAAGCCTAAGGCCCGTATTATAGAACCTCACTAAAAACTCAAGTATTACTCAAAACTCATTTAAAGCGATTTGATTGGTTGAAACTGGTTTTAAGTAATGCTTGAGTCTTGAGTAAGGTTCTGTAATACGGCCCTAAGTGGTTTATCGTTGAAACACGTGATAGTTTGTGTATTTTTTTTGTCGGGAGTCACCCCCAAACAGTTGGCACTCGGTGCGGTATAAATGTAATATGGTAGTACGGCTGTAGACGGTATGATAAAATGTATGGGATTTTGAAGTGTCATATCATGACATTTGCAAATAGTCAAGTGTTCCGGAACGTGTTAAAATGCGTGTTGAACACGCATTATGTTTAGCTCCGAAGGCTGAATTACTCCTCTAATGGTATCCTATTTATTTCCAAAATCACCTATTTATATTACCATGAATGAAACACAAAGAGGAATTTTAAGGGAGGAGGTTTGCATTATATACTGAAATCGATTCAAGGAAATAGCGTGTTTAATTATATCAATTTATCAATAGTATCTTACGACTGATTAGTTTAATTAAAAAATATTGGAAGGCATTTAATTAATGTTCTAATTGGTTTACGAATTCATAGTAATTTCCTTCCCATACAAAAAAAATCTTATACTACACTTTGGATATTTCACCCCCTAAATAAAATATTTAATATATCGGCGCAGGATATTTTACCAGAAGTGTTCATCGTATTAGTGGTTCAGCAGCTTCAATAACATCAGGAATGTGCCGGAATATAGCAGTTCGTCGTGGACGTGTTACGACAGCGGCTCCCTTCACATCTTCTTCTGACATCATAAGACAGCCGCCACGTACACCATCGATGCGACGCTCTGCGCTGCTAGAGTGACTGTCAGCTGCCAGTGTCACTCTTATCTGACCTTTTCGGTGATTCCAGTAACTTCATAACAAATAAAAAACTTTTTACAAAAAAAAAACAACCGACTTCCAAAAAAACACTACAAAGTGAAAAATAACTTTAATTTCAGAAGTCGGTGTCTTAGGATCTGTATTTTAGTTTTTTGCCACCGACTTCTGAAATTAAAGTTATTTTTCACTTTGTAGTGTTTTTTTGGAAGGCGGTTGTTTTTTTTTTTGTAAAAAGTTTTTTATTTTTTACTTTTTAGTGGGTCAGTTTGTAATTTATCTAATTTACAAAAGCTTAATATCAAATGCTCATCACCTTTTACATAGTATTAAGTACTTCCGGTGACCATTTGTGGTCTTCATCATCAGTTCCACTTCACCAAATTATGCTTTTCGAGAGCAAATGCACGAGTTACTATAAAAAATACTCAAATCGCTATAGGTATGCCAATAAAATTTGAGGATTTCCCTCGATTTCCATAGGATTTGGTGGCAATGGGACCACCTCGGAAGCATACACTTTCATACAAAAAAATAATTTTCAAAATCCGTCCACAATTGACGGAGTAATCGGTGAACATACATATAAAAAAAAACATACAGCCGAACATATAACCTCCTCCTTTTTGGAAGTCGGTTAAAAAATAGACAGCGCCACTTGCTGCGTCGTCAAATACTATTATCCAGAGGAAAAATAACTGTACAAAAGTGGATGAATACGGAATGAATGGATGCACTCTTCGACGTAACAAAGAGGAAAGAGTATACAAGCAACAATTTTAGAGGCTCTAGAAATAGCACGTGTCCTAAAAATGGTTTGCCCTACTTCCATAAAATCTGTATCCTGAAAACATTTTGGTGTTTCTTTTCACGTATTTGCTACTATGAGATTTCATAGAATCTGTAGTGTATTGAAGGAACTACGTGTCTGCAAAACACGTTGGATTGTGCGGGAATACACGTGTCGCTTTTTTTGTTTTGTCCGTATTTTATAGATAACTAGCTGCGCCCCGCGGTTTTACCCGCGTATGTCTCGATCCCGTGGGAAGATCGAGATAAAAAGTAGTCAATGTCTTAATCTAGGGTGTCAGCTACCTCCATACAAAATTTTATCAAAATTGGTCCAGCCGTAAACACACATACTCACAAACTTTCGCCTTTATAATATTAGTGTGATGTGATAATAATTATAATTTATTTATTTTCACTTTATGACACAAACATCTGTGTAGCCCTATTTTTATGGGTGGAAAATTATCAAATAACTTCTCCCGCTCTGGGCGGAGCGGGTGTGTCAGAGTTTTACTGACTATAACCCACTCGTGATCCTTCGGTTGCCTGTGAGCCAAGGCCACGATATACCTTTCGGACAAACTTGCAACCCTGGCAGGCATTGGCCCTAAAGGATCAGTTCGTGCTGACATCTCTTTGAGGCGCGCGTGAAACACAACGCGCCGTTGATCCAGGCCTGGTCATTATCGGACGGCGAGCTACCCATCGCTCACCGTTCGCAAGCCCGCGCCTACGGTGGCCGGGAATCGCCTTTTGACTCCCGACACCTGGGGCGTCTGCCGCGGCGACTTGGGACCTGAGGGCGCGAATTTTTCCTCCTCCTCACGCGTTCCGCCTCCTCCTTTGCGAGCATTACTGCTTCGCAGAAGGACGTCACGGCCTCGAATGCACTCTCGCTCCGAACCATGGCCTGAAACAGGGCCGGACGCGAGAAATTGGCGCCGCCAAGGCACCGCCGCCGGTAACACCCAGGCGTTTCCTACCGCTTTATCCTAACAGGAACCTCCCGAAACAACCGTGTCCGGTGAGGACCTGCGCCAGGCGGAAGGTGAGGACGCCGTGGCGCCTCTCTAGCCACTCCTCAAAGAGGGGACTTATCGCCACAACAGTGGTGTACCCAAAGATACAACTTGACACTGACTCGCAAATTGCCCAATCTGTGTAGCCCTGGCTCTTGTTCTAGAGTTCCTGTATCACAAGAGCAAAGTTTTGAGGTAACGCTTTCACGCTAAAACGGCTGAACGGATTTCGATAAAATTTGCCACATAGGTAGACCATGACCTGGGTTAGGACATATGATACTTTTTATACTGACATTCTTATGGGATCGAGACTCATGTGGGTGAAACCGCGGGGCGCAGCTAGTTTATTATAATATATGTTGCTGCAAGATGAGAAACCCAGAAGAAGAGATATTGACTTGTAATAAGCACCGTGACTAGATAATGGGTAGTATCTTCTTTACTTATAAACAACTGCGTAAATCCATTTACCAAACGATAGAGGTTTTGAAAAACGTCATGCCCACTCAAATGTCTCGCTGATGGTGGCGCATGTGTTAGATCATTCGGTTCCCTTCAAAATGATTGAGCTAAATCGTGGTAATCCTTGCGTCTTGTTCGTGAATGGGTGCCGTTAGTTGGGAGTGGTAACGGCTTATTTTTTAATTTATTTTCTATGGACGCTTTTAACGTACATGTTTTTCTACATCGTTCTCACATAGCGTGATTCGGGATAGCGTTCATTCGGGATAGAGTGATTCGGGATTTCGAGTTTCAGTCTGACGTATCTATCTATCTGCCTAGCCTTTTCCCAAGTACGTTGGGGTCGGCTTCCAGTCTAACCGGATGCAGCTGAATACCAGTATTTTACATGGAGCGACTGCCTATGTGACCTCCACAACCCAGTAACTGGGTAATACGATACCCCTTGGTAAGACTGGTTGTCAGACTTTCGGGGTTCTGACGACCCGTAACGACTGTCAAAGATCCACGAATGACAGCCGGGATCAACGGCTTAACGAACGGAGGAGTCTCGGTATGTAAAGATGGTCACCCATCCACGGACCAATCCCGGCAAGCGTAGCTTAACCTGATGGATCGACCCGTGCGGCTGTTATTACTTAGCCGCGAGCTCCTCGGTCTAGTCATAATTTCGACTTGAATTATGTAAACAATATTTTGATTTAAAAGAGTGTCCATTTAGTTTTTTGCCCGTTCTTCTCCATAGGCCATCCACCATTAGAAAGCGTAGTAAGTTGGAATGGGCAAGCTTCATCTGTCTGACTCCTTGACAGTTCAAAAGTGCCTGTATTTGGTTTATTTGAAATAAATCCTTTTGAGTTTAAGTTTGATACCACGACCTCTACCTATACCGATCCACTGCAATAGATATTTACTTATTTTAATACGATATAACAGATACAACTAGAAATTTCAGGAAAATCAATTCTAAGTACTCCCAAGAGTAATTTTACCTCCACAGGCCAGAACTGACGGTCGGATTCCAAAACGATTTATCTAGATGAGTCGCCTCAGGTGTGCATAGTAGAATTACTTCTCAGACACTTCCAGCGCACCGGTAAACCGACTCGACGTTATTGAGTCTAAGAGTAAACGAAGAAGTACGGTACAGTAGGTAAGTAGATAGGGTGGTAAATTGTGTCTTTAATTGTTTAAAACGTCCTTGGATCTGCCGCAGTCGATTTAAAAGAGATGGCTCTATATGACGCGTTATTTTATGCATATGGAAACACCGTCGTCTCCAAGATTTCATGTATCTAAATCTCAGTATGTTGAATTTTTGAAACCACGTTTGTCTTCAAGCAATTAGAGGATCTTGGGGACAAACAGTGCCCCTCAAGTTACCTACGTGTTTGGCTTGTCCCGGGGGCAAGAAAGTCCCTTTCCCAACACTTGCTGTGCTGCACGGTAACATGCCAGCACTACGTGTTACTGCCCTCTCCAGTCCCCAGAGCCATTATGCAGATGCCTGAAGCCCCCATTCTGAGAGTAAGGCAATACGCCAAAATAAAATTATTTTCTGCACTAAGCATAAACAGCTTGGTGATCTGAAACAGATTGGTGATCTGAAACAGCTTTACCACTGTGACCCTCAAAAAGGCCCGTTAACGCATCCTAATAAGTCTAATGCGTTTGCTAGGCCACAGTCATCACTACGCAGCTTATTTTTAGACTTACTTTGTCCAGTTAGTCATAACTGGACAAAGCCTATACCCAAGGGTCTTGTTTCTAAGTTAGATCAGCTACACGGGTCGATCGATCAGCTTAAGCTTCGCTAGCCCGTGGTTGATCCGTGAATGGGTGACCATCTTTACATACCAAGACCCCTCCGTGTCTCGGAAAGCACGTTAAGCCGTTGGTACCGGCTGTCATTCGTGGATCTTTGACAGTCGTTACGGGTCGTCAGAAGCCCGAATGTCTGACTACCAGTCTTACCAAGGGGTATTGTGTTACCCAGTAACTGGGTTGTGGAGGTCAGACATGCAGTTGCTCCATTTAAATTACTGGTATTCAGCTGTATCCGGTTAGACTGGAAGCCGACCCCAACATAGTTTGGAAAAGGCATGGGTGATGATTTTGCGCGAATGTGACGCATATTTTCCCTCAACTTGTTCTTTCGTGTTTGTGTTTTTATTTCTTTGCGTTATGTTTACCGTAAATAAACCTATTTTCTTTCTTCTTCTTTCTTTCTTCTTTCATTATGAACTGGACAAACCCTACCTATCTCCAGAACTACCGCTTCTTCGTCGTTCGCGATCACTCTTACTCAAATGCCTTCACTCTTAAATATTAGTACAGTGATCTCTATTATGAGTAACTCTATACAAGAAGCAAATGCTTCAGCGTTAACTGCCACTGTAGATATACATATAAAATACAAAGTTCACGTAGTTTAACTTTGTATTTTACACCTGTAGAGATGTTGAACAAGATCAACAGATAAAGATGTGATGGAAACCAGTTCACGTATAAAAAGTCAATAATTTTCAGCTTATCCATATTCAATCATTCATATTTATGGGGATCGCAATGTATGTAGGTAGGTAGGCTTCGGATAAATTTTAGGGCACGTAAAATGTTTAATTAAACTGCTACTAAGTTATAATAAAATTGCTTTTTTTCCATGTATATTTCATTGGGAAAAGAAAATTTGGTGCATAATTTAAATTCCAAGAATGTATTCGGTACCAATATTCTGGCCTATTGTTATGGAAAAACAAATACTTCACATCATATCAATTAACAAAAGAAGTGAACAACAATAACAACATAAGTATGTATCAACAGGTTTTTGGCCCATTGCCTGCCAAAGACAAATTATCAAAATAATAATAAGTAACCTTATTTGGTGATTTGCCAACTGTATTGCGGCGCAATTCTTTTGTTATTTGAGCATTTAAATTTCAAGTAAGCCACATATACGCAAAGACAGCGGCATATGGTCCCGGCAAAGATGTTAAATAAAATAAGTACCAAGACACCTATGAGCTAGAAAAAAAATAAAAATCGTAAAAATAATTAAACATAAAAAAAAATGATTAATGATAAAAACTTATAATTTTAATTTATGTGAGAACAATGTAAAAAATAAATAATTTTTTATTTATTTTTTACATTGTTCTCACATAAATTGTAGAAGCAACAAAAATAATGAACCCAAGATTTTGTAATATCTTGATTTAAAAGAGTGTTCTTGGAGTTTTTTGCCCGTTCTTCTCCATAGAGATCTACGGTTAGGAATGGGCAACTACTTAGCTTCAACTCTCTGACTAACTGACCGACTCTTTGACAGTTCAAAAGTGCCTGTAAAATTGGTTTAATTGAAATAAATGTTTTGAGTTTGACTTTGAAACCGTTTTTCGCAACACTCCATGTGAATGTCTACTTAATAAAAATCTTAAGTTCACTAACACACAACGCACAGCGTAAAATACTGGTTCTAGAAGCATTAACATTTTGTGCAAGAGTACGAGTACCTTATACGTGTCACCGTAAGTTTGTGAGAACTGTTAATTAATAAAATCATCGGCATTATTTTTGTGTGGTGCCGGACGTAAATAATAGCACCTCCCTATTTCTTCCCGTGGGTGTCGTAAAAGGCGACTAAGGGACTTACTAGAGAATGGGCAGCAGCCTTCTCTATGCATTTTAAAACCATACTGCGATCGCCAACCCGCCTGCCAAGCGTGGCGATTATGGCAAATCCCCCCTTTGGGGGAGGCCCATGTCCAGCAGTGGACGTCTTACGGCTAAAATGATGATTATTTCTGTAAGATTGTTAAACTGTCAAAAATTTGTTAACTGAGTGAAATAGGTTGGGTTAGAACTGTGACCAAACGCGCGCAAGCCGAGCGATCGAAGTGAGCGGTGTCGCGGCAGCGGCTGGGATTGCTATTTCCAAGTTGCTCGAAGAGTCGAAGCTAGGCAGGCTATTTACTTATTTAGTATTAGTGCAAGGTGCGTTACGTCGCAAGCAAGTTTGATACCAGAGGGTCTACTCTGAACCGCTAAACCGAATTATCGGCCGAATGTTCGGTCGCTCCTTTACTACGGCTAACTATCGCTGACTAAGACAAAAAAAAGAAAGGCAGTCGAAGAGATAAGCCAAAGTCAAAGCTATGACTTGAAGTCGGGTAAGGACTCAAAGTCAAAAAAGGAAATTAGGGAAGTTAAAAACCGGCCGAACATTCGGCCGATACTTCGGTTTAACGCTTCGGAGGAATCTTCTCTTGAACGAAAAAAAGACTAAGCTCATTAAATTTTCAATGCCAAATGTCAGGCAGCTAACTACCAATGTTCAACTTAATGGAATAGAGTTGGACCCTGTTGAGTCGACAGTTTTTCTTGGGATAACTATTGACGGTAAATTACAATGGGGCCCACACGTAGAAAAATTGTCAGGAAGGCTTAGTTCGGCCGCCTATGCTGTTAAAAAAATTCGACAGATAACTGATGTAGATACTGCGAGAATTGTTTATTTTAGTTATTTTCATAGTCTTATGTCATATGGGATTCTTCTCTGGGGAACCTGTGCGGACATTAATACTATCTTTGTTTTACAGAAAAGGGCTGTTCGAGCCATTTACAATCTAGGTCCAAGAGATTCACTTCGTGAAAAATTCAAAGAAATAGATATTCTGACTGTAGCCTCTCAATATATATTTGAAAATCTATTGTATGTACACAAAAATATATCAAATTTTAAGAAAATGTCCGATATTCATTGTTTAAATACCAGGAATAAACACAATCTTGCTGTACATCGCACTCGCCTCCACAGAGTAGGCAACTCGTTCATGGGTCAATGTATACGCTTTCACAACAAACTTCCTACTGACATTCGAAACTTACCCATTAAACGATTTAAAAGCTGTATTAAAACCAAACTTTGTAAAAAAGGGTACTATAAAATTTCTGATTATTTAGAAGACAAAAAAGCTTGGGATTGAGCTGCTCGCTCTGCAAGCCTTGTGATCAAACTGGAAAACTTGACATTTAATGTTATTATGCATGATTTTATATAAATATTGACATTGCAGAATATTATATACAATATTACATTAATGTTTACTTTGAAAAGTATTATATTTACTGCTTTAATTTATTGTGAATGTGAGCATTATGTGGGTCATTTTTTTTTTCTCTTTAAATATTTTCCTATTATTTTATGCTTTTTCTCAGTTTTAATGGTGGTCTGGCATTTTGAGCACTTTATGAGGCCTACCCAAATGTACTTTCTTTGGTATTGTTCGTCGAGTCGTTGAGCTCCTTAAGTCTTGAGTCGAGCTGCACGATTACGACAAATGCTTGCACTGATTGGACAGGTCCACTCAAAATTGTGTGGTTATTTCCTCAAAAGACCATTTCAGACACAGATCTACATGGTCCTCACATGATCTGACCAAGATTATGTCTGGACTTTAAAAGAGACTTTGACCCCTGAGTTTGTTTCGCCATTTCTTCTCACGGGTAGTCAGATAGGAAATGTCGACTACATCTAGCTTATTTTTTACTTTTTAATATGACGTGTAAAAGTGATTCCGATATCCTATTTACAGAATAAACGATTTCATTTCATTTCATTTCATTTCGGAGTAGACCCCCAATTCACAATTTGTCGAATAGATAATATCTAAACTATCGGAAAATAATGCGTTAAATTGTAAATGGTTTGTTGCAGTTTACAATTTTTCGAATTTATAATCTAACGGAAACGATACCGATAGATTATAAACTAACGAAATTCATAAACGGTGACATACACTAAACGAAGTTAAGCACTTCAAAGAGGAAGGTATTTTGAACATTCATCCCTAAAAGTTTGTTCACGTTTGTTTGGTTTGCCATTTTTGCCGATTGGAAATCCCATCAGGCACACGGCTTATATGATTCACTAGCGCTACCCGTGACTTCACCCGCGTTGTCATTCCTAAAATAAAAGTCTAAGTTACTCCATATAACATCAGCTATGTGCTAGTGAAAATCCCGTCAAAATAGGTCCAGCCGTTTCGGAGATTTGCCGGAACACAAACAGAAAGACGGACAATATTTTTTTTTTTTTCTATAAGTACCGTATACTTTCATGTGGATTTAATAAAAAGCTTGTGCCATATAAATAGACACTTCAGAAAAACTTCTGTATTCATTTTATCATATCTATCTACCTATATTAATTTATCACACTAACTTCAAAGACTACAATCACAAAAACTAAAAAAAAAGACACAAGACTTAAGCGACGAAGTACTAGATGTACTACAAGTCGGGATTGATCTTTCTTTACGAATTTAATAGGTCTTAAAATTATAAGATCGTATTTATTTATCACTATTTCAAATCAGGAAGTGACATTTTAGGGCTCCTTGGGTACCGGAATATTTCGGCTCGTCGAGAACGTTTGAAGTCGGTTTAACTTTCAATTTGTTTGGACTCTGACAAAGTTGGACGCTTAATCGTCATCATAAGTATCTCCTAACACTTTTAAGATCTTCTTTAACAGCTGTTTCTTGTTTTAATCCAACTGCCTCAGAAGGAGGATGACGTTTTATCTTCCTGTAAAAAAAATCAACGGTTTAGTAAGAGCTTTCAAGAATCGAAGACATTTCCCTCCATCATATTATTATTATTATCCCTCATTTCGTGCCTGAAATAGATCCTTGTCCCTAGTCGAAGTGCAACGTAAAGTTTCACCCAGCGTCGCCCGGCGTTCGACCGGTCCTGCGCTCGCATCCAACGGATTCCTACGGCCTTCACAAAGTCATCCGTCCACCTTGTAGGAGTCCTTCCAAAGCTGTGCCTTCGGGTACGTAGTCACCCTCCAGAACCTTTTGACCCCATTTACCACCCGTTATGCGAGCAATGTGCCCAGTCACTGCCACATAGTCCGAAGAACACTCAAACTTAAATGGCATAAAATTTAAATATCAAAATTTATGCGAACAAAATTTTTGCATATTATATAATCGAGTCCGCGTATCGCTGGTCAGTTTCCGTCAGTGGTCAGTTTATTTAATTCGCCAGTTTCGTTGATTAGTCAGTTTCACTGATTGGTTAGTTTTACCGATTAGTCAGTTGCTTTAACTCGCCATTTTCCAGTATTTGCCAGTTTTCGTCGATTCGTCAGTTTAGTACACTCAACGTAAAAGATATGTTTACGTTTAAGTAAACAAAAGTGGAAAATGTAAGGAACCCAATTTAAATCAAACTTAAAGTTGTATTTTTACAATCACAATTTTTTTTTAATATATTTGTTTTCTTAAAAAAAAAAATTTTTATCTCTGCCTAGCCCTTTGAGGAAACAGCCGTGATGTTATGTTACGTAATACGTACATAATTAAATTAGCAGACGTGTATGAGTTTTCTACCGACTGTACTTTGACTGACGAATTGAATAAAACTGACGAATCAACGAAACTGGCAAATACTGGAAAATGGCGAGTTAAAGCAATTGACTAATCGGTAAAACTGACCAATCAGTGAAACTGACTAATCAACGAAAATGGCGAATTAAATAAACTGACTACTGAGGGAAACTGACCAGTGATACGCGGACTCATATATTCTCGTACATTGCGCCTCTTACATAATATATTTATGTACATAGATATATTTATGGAAGAGGCTTGATTACAAAAGCAAACAAAGGGGAGACTACCGCCTCACAGTTTATGAGTATTAATATAAGCTTGAGCACAATTTATTTGCGGTTACCTCACTAAGAGCAAGCTTCCTTACTTACTCTAATCAGAAATGTAGGGGAAAATCTTAGTGGGAGAAAATGTAAAAAAGGTTCTCACAACATAACATAACATCACGCCTGTAATGCCCGAAGGGTTAGGCAGAGGTGTACCTATAGTACACCCACGTTTCGCCAGTTATGTTTAAGTCCCATGTAAAAGTGGGCGAGCCTATTGCCATCAACCGGGCACAAATCCAGACTCCGGGCTGCTACTGAGAAATTCCTGGTCAAAAAGCCCAATAAAAAAAAATGTTCTTGTTGTAGAAAGCATAAACTGCAAAAAAAAGTTAACAATGGCGCTACTTATGAATATGGAACACTTTTATAATGAATCCCACTAAAAAGAACCGGCTAAGTGCGTGTCGGACCACGCACAGTGAGTTCCGTAGTTGAATTTATGATGAATTTATTCCAAGAACAAACTTAAGATTGTAAGTAGTTGAAAAACATGTTCTCCCATTACACTCCAACTGCAAATGTAAGTTACGCACAGCATTGAGAGATTTACCATGTTATTTTAAGACCATAGACTTCTTATAGATTTTCCTGTAATCAATAAATATAGAACTATCGCCTGTATTTTTTTTTAATGTTAGTATGTGTGTTTTCGGAGACAGATACCCAAGTGGGGAATGGTCAATTTTCATCTATTTTCTTATATAACTTTAAAATAGTTTATTAGTAAATGAGGTGATAAGGCAACAAAAATTGAAAAGAGTATGCTTAGATGGTTTGGTCATGTTGAGAGGATGAGTGAAACGCGACTAACAACAGGTATTTATAAAGCAGAGGTGAGTGGAAACGCGGGAGGGGACGCCCTAGGAGGACATATAGTGACCAAATTGGTGATGTTCTTCAGAAAGGTCAGGTGCATAGTACTCGCAATCGGCGTGCGTGTATGACCAGATGTATGAACGTAGGCGAAGCAAAAGGAGTATGTAAGGAGCGTAGCAGGTGGCGTTCTATAGTTTCTGTCTACCCCCATGGGAAGAAGGCGTGAGTTTATGTATGTGTAGTTTATTAGTAAATTATAAAAAAAAAATTAAAGACCCTAACAGTGCGCGCTTGTATTTTATATACTACGGTACAGCTTGCAATTATTTTTTTAATTTTCTTATTTGCCTCCCAAAATCGTCATATTCAAAATTTATTTATTTTCGTTACACGTCCGTGTTTGAATCACAGAAATTCATATGTATACCAAATCGCAACTTAGTCGGTCCAATAGAGTCGGAGCAAACTGGCTGTGACAGGTGGAAATATCTGTGTGGTGACTTAAAGAATGGCACCACCCTATTTCTTCCTGTGAGTGTCGTAAAAGGCGACTAAGGGACTTACTAGAGAATGGGCAGCAGCGTTCTCTATTCATTCGAACGAACGGAACCCTAAAAAGAGAAAAAAACATATTTTCCATACATCTACATATGGGGTGAACACAATAAGCACATATTGCATTTTTGTATAAGATGGAGATATTTCGATGTATCGGAATAGACAGAGTAAGTTCAATTCATGGATTACATTCACAGACATTCCGGGGCCGAAAATACTTATACTCGCGCCCTGAATGATGAATTTCAAAGTCAGCCAATAGTTCTGCAGCGCTCAACGCTAACTACAGTATCGTTAGTTTCAAGAATCTACCTACCTAATACACGTCCTGCAGGTATACAGCAATCAGACAAACAGCCTCTAAGTGCGGTTGTCCACCGCCGTCACGAGGACGTCACCAAGAACGAGATGACAGCGCCGAAGAAATGATACGTAGAATTACTATGGCCGCGTGTCAACCGCACGTCCGTCACACGAGCGCCGTCATCCCGGCCGCCGAAGTTTCGAGTACTTAGTTCGGCGACCGCTAGAACTCGGCCCGAGATTGTGACGGGCTGACAATGTGCTCGCAATTCAAAACCCGTTGGTTCTTGTCCACACACTGCCGTCACACTGGCGCTGTTCGTCCGAATTTTGTGGACAAAGGATCGTCGTCAACGGGACGTCACATTCGAGTCCGAATATACTCTTTTCTCGGTGACGTCCTAGTGACAGCTGCGGTGGACAAACGCCTTATTACTTAGATTTATAATTACTAAGCTGCGTATCAAAAAAGGAATTCCGCATTTACACAATATTTTTTTATCTTTTAGGTTAGTCTTTCTGCGCGCACTTATTTTAATGATGATTCTTTAGCACTTTTAAAAGCAGACTTTTAATATTTTAGACATACATAAGTAATTAAAAGCAGCTATTTTAAAAGTTTAAGTTATTTATTTTTGATGAGTTTCTTCAGCAATTTGCAAATTAAATCAATGATTTGAACATCTACGGATGGGTAAAAGAAAATGTAAGAATCACTCTCTATCACGTCCAATATTGAAGTTTTTTTAAATTAAATGTAGGTATGTATGGCACGCATTAAAAGGGTTGCTTGCTACAAATCCGTATAACTCAATTCGGCGCTGAGATGTAGGGGCACCATGTGATCAAATTTTCCGAGACATACCTACTCCTCAGCTTTATCGCAGCCTCGTAGCTCCTCAAACACAGACCTACAAAAATAAATTCGGTTTTATTGAACAGCTCTGCTGTGCTGCCATCAACCAATATTGTTTTTTTGGCGTAATTAGTCCGTGCCCGTGCAGTCATTAGTTGAAACTTGTATTTACCCGACTGCCCCAGAAGGAGGGTTATGTTTTTCGAGTGTATGTATGTATGTCTATTTCTTTGGCACGCTCTGTAGGCTAAACGGCTTCATGGATTTTAACATATGAGGTGTCATTCGATTCGTTTTAATTGCAGGTACACAAATTTTACTATGGCATCTGCGAATCAAAACATAAGCGTGAATAAAAAAATATATTTTGTGATTACAATAATATGGGTATCAAATAAAAGCTAGTAAATAACCAATTCCAAATAAGTATATATATATATATATTATAACACTCTTAATCCTATCCTATCTTGCTAACCTTACTTTACCGTATAGCTTATTTACTTACCAATACTTAACTGGACAATTTGTTCATCAATAACACTAAAAAGCTTGAAGTGAACTATGTATGTTACACACATAACATCACGCCTGTAATCCCCGAAGGGTTAGGCAGAGGTGTACCTATAGTACACCCACATTTCGCCAGTTATGTTTAAGTCCCATGTAATAGGGGGCGAGCGTATTGCCATCAACCGGGCACAAATCCAGACTCCGGGCTGCTACTGAGAAATTCCTATTGGAAAATTCCAATAACACTTTGCCTGACCTGGGAATCGAACCCAGGACCTCATGCTCAACAGTCGCGCTTGCAACCACTAGACCAACGAGGCAACTATGTATGTTCTTTTTGAGAAATAAATTTCTTTAAACCGAAATATATAACAAGAAAACAAAAAACCTGACTGCAAAAAACGAACTGAAAAGATGGAAACAAGATAAAAAGAAACACGAATATCCTTGTAGTACCTACTAAAAATAAATGAAAGCAGTCGGAGGCAAATTTCGTTACATCCTAGATAGTCAGTTTTTTTTTTTTTTAATAAATTGTTTTTACTTCTTGTATCGTAGGTAGGTATGTTATTGTATGTAGTTCTATAATGTTAAATTATTTGACAAAATGGACTAAAGTAATACGCAAGACGAAGTTAAAACTATCTTCTTCTACTAACTTCACAGTCGATGATCATGACTGGGTAATCGGGCCAGTACTAGACCTGACGACAAGCAACAGAACTGACTAAAGACTTTGATAACTTAAAAAAAATGTTATGAGAATTCGTTTTATCGTTTAGGTATTATTGGAAACTATTTCACTGACTGTATCAAATGAACCGAATTTCTTTATCTAAAAACAGGATTATCTTCTTAACATAGCCGGTATGGCGTTGCTAGCGATCGGCTGACGACGCCGACCGCCCGTCGCCTCTAATGGACTAAACTGAGAACCTTTTAGATTAACACTTTTCAAACTAAATGGGTCAGCGCCTGCTTATTTATTTAGGATGTTTCAGCCTTCATGGCGTGTTTTTTTATGTTATTCCATTATTTTTATCCGTCTCTGATCATCTAGAAGCAAAATTGTCTCAAGCCAACTTCAGAAAATAAGAGGGCAGGTACACCGACAGTATTTGACCTTAGGTACACACTATTTCACCTCAAGCTAGGTGGACCGACAATCTTCGCAGGATGACTGTTGTCAGCTGAATTTGTATAGCAGAAGGTCGAGCTAAATGTCGTACATTTTTTAAACGATATAATAGAATAGAATAGAGTACTCTTTATTATGTACACCATAAAAGTTACAGATATAAATGTTGTAGTTTTACATAGGGTGACACAATGGGCGGTTTTATCGCTAAAATTTATCTTTTATAGACGACCTTTGGATGGATTAAAGGGAGAAGGAGAGACAATGTGCAGGTAGTATAATGTGTGTAATGTGGTATAATATTTATTAAATAGAATTAAAATAATGTGTACAGACGGCAAGCCAATACTCGTCTTCAGCTGCATCCGGTTAGACTGGAAGCCGACCCCAACATAGTTGGGAAAAGGCTAGGCAGATGATAATGTACAGACGCCAAGCATATCAAGCTACTACAATGTGTCGAATTTCTTTAAAAGATTTTCAACTTTATCGTTAAAGCATTAGGTCCAAGGTTGATTGGGAAATTTTGACAGTTTCGGGTAGCTTGACCTGCTGGCGTGTGTACATAATAAATAAGTTATAAGTACCTAATTAATTAATAAAAATAACAAAATTATATCCTAACTTAACTAAAACTATAAATCACAAACTAAAATATGGCGTCGAAAAATTCATCCACATCTCTGTCGACTGGTAATGCACCAAAGAGATGACTTATGTACTATTTATTCTCTTTGTCTAAACGTCCACTCTTTTACAACTTTTTTACCTCTCACTGACACAATCACAGACTAGAATAAAAACAAGACAGAACAAAGACTACAATCATAACAGGAAGACAACGAAGTCCCTAATAATATCAAATCTCAATTCCAGTAGTACATACAAAGCTCATACAGGTACTAAAATGGTTTATGGAAAATACGCATAGCAAATAAATCGTAGCGTAACCTGTTTACAAAGAAAATTCCACCGAAACCTTTTTTCTACTTCATCGCCATAGGCTGAGTTCAACGCAGTTCGTGCTGTGTTTGGAATATTTTTGTTTTAGTGTCTGACCGAAAATGGATTTTCAGCCGAAAACGAAAAAGAAGCTTCGGCTTTAGTCATACTTTCGGCCGAAAACGAAAATGATTCAGCCATTAAAAAATGTTAATATTTCAGCTGTACACTGAAATCTTGTTTGTTTTTGTTACACCTAGGGAGAGAAAGAGCAAATATAGGCTTTAACACATTCAGTACCGGGAGCTCTCCTGGAGGGCTCATTTTAAATATCCGTTTTTCTTGGCGAATACCTACAGCATTATAAACTGTGAAACTAAATTCAGTTGTATATTTTAGCAAGATTTAATGGTATACTCGTTGGTTTTCAAATACAAGCATTTATATTTATATTCATATTTTTATTAACTTTATTTTTTTCATTATAACTTGCTATATCGCCGCATGGCGTATGAGCTCTACGAAAAGTGGGTGGAGTCGAAAGTGTTAAAAAGAATAAAACACGGTAATTCAGAGATAATTCGAATATCACATATTTCACAAACCTTTGTCAATTTGAGTAAAAAAATAAAAACCCAATATTTATGCGCGTGATGAAAAAATACAACATAATTATCCTCGCTTCACAACTTGAGTCATTGAGTGAAACCACGAGCGGACCCGATTCACCCCGATGTTGGTCAAACGTCACCTGTCAATATTGCCGAGCTTTACGAAGTAGGCCGAAGGACGCGCTACAATTCACGAAGTTCTGATTTTTGGCTTGGCCGAGTCATGACTTTTTGGCCAAAAATGGACAAAAAGGAAAACGAAAACGAAACTTCGGTCGGTCACTACTTTTTTGTGATAGATACCTGCTCAAAAAGTGAAACAAACCTAACAAAAAATAATAACAGCCGCACGGGTCGATCCATCAGGTTAAGCTACGCTTGCCGGGGTTGGTCCGTGGATGGGTAACCATAATGACATACCGAGACTCCTCCGTGCCTCGGAAAGCACGTTAAGCCGTTGGTCCCGCCTGTCATTCGTGGATGACAGTCGTTACGGGTCGTCAGAAGCCCGAAAGTCTGACAACCCAGTCTTAGCGAGGGGGTATCGTATTACTGGGTTGTGGAGGTCAGATAGGCAGTCACTCCATGTAAAATACTGGTATTCAGCTGCATCCGGTTAGACTGGAAGCCCCAGCATAGTTGGGAAAAGGCTAGACCGTTTTTTTTTTAGTAAAACATATCTGGATTAGAAGGTTTCAAGTTTATAGGTACAGTTTAACTATAGATACACTAGTACAGAGAGTAAACTGTGGAAAAGAAAAGGTAGGATCACAGAAACAAAATGATGGGTCACAGAAATTCACATGTGTATCAAATATACCAAATTGACAGACAGCCAGACAGACAGACACACGAGTGATCCTTTAAGGTTTTCGTTTTTTCCTTTTGAGGTAGGTACCTAAAAACATAAACGCTGTGTAAAAATATAACAACTTACATGATGAATTTTTGACGTGTTTTATTTTCAAGTCTTCATTTTAATATGATAGTATCTTTTTCCAGAGTCTACCGTCTGCTTGAGAGACGGGTCAAATCTTTGCAGGGAGGCAAATTATCACCGTCTGCAGCAAAAAATTGGATGACATCTCAATTAATTTACATGAGAGAGTTCTTATATCAGACGATCGTGCAAGTAAAACCGTAGTTCAAACGCAGCACAAGACAGGTACCTAACCGTCCGCGCGAGACCCTTGCTCCGTCAGACCCTTGCCTCGCTTCGACTAAAGTAGGTAGGTGTCACACGGTTCTTTTCAGCTCTCTACATAAGGTTTCACATGCTTAGAAATAACATTTGTCTATTTGATAGACCTACAACAGCAGTTCGAACTCCGGGCTAAGGCAATCGGCTTGCCCTCTATTATATGCTTAGAGGGCTTTGCATATCCCGGGCGTACCTGATAATTTGTTAAGACTCCCACAGACAGGCGCGACGCGACGGTGCGACGCGATTCTGGTAGAACCATTTCCGTGAAGTTTTCATAGAAATTGTTCTACTAAAGTCGCGTCGCATCGCGCCTGTCTGCAGGAGCCTTTTTTTCCGGCTACATTGCTGGTTGGTAGGTGTCATGGTAAGTACGAGTACCTACGTATAACTTAGAGGTGTATAATGCTACGGGTACATTGTTGGGATAACGCGAGCTACATTTCGTGCGCGTGTTGTACAGCAAGACGTCGTCGAGAGGTGTGCGAGAGAGAGCGCGCGCAGCGTAGTTCGCGTTATCATAACAATGTAGCCGTAGCATTATACACCTCTAAGTTATAGAAAGAAGAAGAAAGAAAGAAAGAAAATACGTTTATTTGCGGTAAACATGACGCAAAAAAGAACATAAACACAAATATAGGTACCTACTCGTACTTACCAAGACACCTAACAACGTGAAATTATGATAAAGAGGTCTATAACATAACATCATCATAGTGGAGGTAAGTAGGTACCTACCTATCACTCAGCGGTCTAAGGGTTTAGCTACACTATACAACATTATTTTTAGTATAAGAATGCGAAACTTGAACATAGTTTGTTCAGAATAAGGAACTGAATCGATTTCAATCATTTTTACACCATGTTATATTTTGTCCCAAAAATATTTAAGTGTGATGGAAAGTGTTATCACCATTTAATTACTTACAATACAATCACCGTACGGTTAGGTACCTACTGCCAAATTATTATCAATGAGCACAAGACGACCCTGAGGCGCAGGGGCGCCGCGCGCCGTTAGCTTGTTTTTGTACGGTCAACCCGGTAACATAACAACCTTATAACTTTGTGATTTTTCATGATACAGTTTTGAAATTTTCTACATAGATTCTTTACATAAAAATACTAGACACGTGTTTCGGGTTTCGCATATACTAAAACTAATATTGTTTATAAAACTACGGATAAATTCTTGTTTGTAAACTTCGTCAGCGTCAAGTTTAGTGAACTTAGTTAAATGTCCTACCTAGTTTCCAAATTAGGTACTCCTGTGTCAAATGTCTTCTTAGATGAAATTCTACACGTCATATAGGTAGATACATGTAAGATAGGTAGGTACATTAAATAAACACTGTTGCCTACACCTACGTAATTACTATTAACTGGATACATACCTGCGAAGGTCCCTAAAAGGCCTGCGCAGACGACGGACTTTGCTCCGCGGCGGAGAAAAACTACGCTCCGCGAATAAAAACTTCTATATAAAGACAAGACTATAAAGACTTTTTGTACGCGGTACTTTTAATCCCTCGTTTGCGTTACTCGATACAGTTGTAAGCGATCTATTTTTAGCGGATAAAAAAGTCCGCGGACAAAAATCCCTCGTCTGCGCAGGCCTTAATAATATGGTTCTCCAGAAAGATCGAAGAAGCCAAAAGAGATAAAAGGAATGTTTAAAGCAACCGTGGGCTGATATTAGTTTTAAATTCGAGTGGGAAAACCCGATTAAGGATAAGCAATGTTTTTCAATCCACCAATATCTAGGTAGGTACCTACCTATCTACCATTTTTATAGCCAATGCTAAATTGGCCAGGTTTTGTTACATAAGATATTTATCACTTCGCTTTTCTACTTAACTACTCGTATATAGGTATTAGGTAAGTAGGTACCTAGGAGAAAACGGGAATCTCGTTTTCAAACAGACTATCTACCTACTTATTTATAAGTAATCGCCATTTCTTACGAAGAAAAAAACTCAATAAGCTTAGTTGCGTTCAAGAACTCCTCAAATAAGTACCCATCAGATCTTTACAAAGAAACCACTTTAAAAGTCTTGAAACAAATCGCCGATTTCTCAGAAAAATATTCTCGTAAAGAATGCATGAGATCTATAGCAAACCCCAGCCTTTTGATGTTCAACGTCCTTTACTTTAAGCCCACATAAACCGCTCGGGCACTCGATCCTTTTTAGGGTTCCGTACCCAAAGGGTAAAACGGGAACCCTATTACTAAGACTCCGCCGTGTCTGTCTGTCCGTCTGTCACCAGGCTGTATCTCATGATCCGTGATAGCTAGAGAGTTGAAATTTTCACAGATGATGTATTTCTGTTGCCGCTATAGCAACAAATACTAAAAACCAGAATAACATAAATATTTAAGGGGGCTCCCATACAACAAACGTGATTTTTTGCTCGTTTTTGCTCGATATTGAAAACGGCAACAGGTAGACGCTTGAAATATGTACAGAATATTTAGTTATATATTCACTTTAAAAATCAATAATTAAATTAAAATAAAACAAATATTTAAGGCGGGCTCCCATACAACAAACGTGATTTTTTTGCCGTTTTTATAGATAATGGTACGGAACCCTTCGTGCATGAGTCCGACTCGCACTTGGCCGGTTTTTTTTATATATTTTAAGATAATTGACTTCCTATCATGAATTTCATTGAACCGACAGATTCCATTAAAAAATATGTTTTTATTAACGAATCGTTCTAAGGCACCACAAATCACTAAACACGTTTAACGCTAATAGTACAATAAGATACAAGTGTGCTATGTTGGTCATTACACTTGAGGAGGTATTATTCAGTAAGAGAGCGAGTGTGTAATGATCAATGCACACGCGTTTCATACGACGATTTTCAACACACTTGCGAGGAAAAAAACAGACATAAATTGTTAAAAACTTATAAATGGAAAATTGCGCGCTGGTTTTGTTATTTCCGCGCGCCGCGCTTGAGATGCGCGCGCAGGTGTAAAAAAAGGCACTGGCAAAACCGCTAAACAGCGTATATAAAAAATATAATAAACACAAAATATTATTTTGAATACACAAATTAAGGTTAATATGTAACTAATGCAAAATATACTGGGTGTTTGGTGCATCATGTGCCAAATTGAAATGGTCGACTGGGAGGGTCATCTGCTACCCTTTCAGACCCCTAAACACTTCTCATGCCCTGTGGATTTTTTTCATCGACTTTTTATTGTTTTACGAAGAATATACCCTTTTACATTCAAGTACAAATTTAAAAAAAAGTATAAGTCGTAGACCCCGTATTTTAATTTTATTTAGATGAGTATTGTACTAACAACAGTACTTTTAAATTTAAAATTAGTGACATTAGCCATCTAGTTTTTTTTTAAATTTGCTCGCAAAGTTTCGGACTTCAATTAAAGCTGTCCATGTTACAGCATTAAAAAAAAAAGCTATAAAAAAAACAAAAGCGACCGGGATCTTCCAACTCCCTCAAAAATTCTCTAAGCTATCCTCTTGCTAGTGATGTACCACATGCCATAAAAATCTTTTTACAACTTTGTGAATTCGGTAGAATTGTGAATCGAGTCACAAAATACTAAATTCCAAATAATGATTTTAAAAAGAAATTTTGGTTAAATTATCATTTAACCAAAAAAATTTTTTTATATCATAATTACCTGAAAAACTTATTAAAATTCATTCATCAATTTGGCACTCGATGCACCAAACACCCTGTATAATTTGATGAAATGATGATAATTTTGATGATTAATTTATTTATACATAATCTAAAATAGTTTATTTATTCACAAAAATATTTATTGATTTTAGGCATAAAAACGCCTTGAGGAGATTGAAAAAGAAAATGTAAAGTAAAAAACACTAGTGTGGTAATGTAAAGTAAAAATAAAAAGAGGAAATATGAGCCTAAATTCGTTGCCTTATTAGTCACTTTACAAGCGTGTTGAAGACGAATTTAAAAAATCGTTCTACTTCTGTTAATCGTTTGAAGATGATATAATTATATTTTAAATAGATAGGTTTAAAGCTTTTGATTATATAAATGTCTAGTTATAGCGTCGCGCTGCAAAAGAACTAAAACAAACAGGCCAACTTTGTTATGCTGGTGTGCGTGACAGCTACGTGCAAGTCATTGTGTTATTCTAGTGTACGTGTATTTTGGAGCCAACAGTTGGACGCAATTCTTTCGACGAGTTCACAGCTTTGACTGTCTATCTATACATATTTATATCTTTGGGTTTAGCGTCAAACGTATTTAGTGACTTTTGGTGCAAGTGGGTATAAGTAGATAAGGGTATGAGAACCTTTCCAATTCATTAGGGGTCGGAGCAGCATGTCTTCTTAAGCATGATCCACTAATTCATAATTCCACATTCTGACTTAAAATTTTCATCACGACATGTCCCTGATTCCTCCGCATTTGCTTATACCAAGACAACCAACCTTATGTCCATTTGATTAAAAGTTATTATTGTGTAAAGAAAAGGTTTCATAATAATTATCTCCGAAGGCTAAGCCGCCCGTAAAAAGATCCAATATGAAAACAGATGACGTTATCCTTGCTGTTACGAACAGCGATTATTAATACCAACTTTATGAAGTGAATATTATTTAGAACATCTTGGCTTATAAGTGTATCTACTGAAGCTGAAGAATATCCGTCCGTTTGTTCTGATTTTTAAGTTATTCTGGAACATTCTGGCGGCAATCTATTAATTAGGTAAGTAGGTATCCCGTCGCAAGTTTGACTCTATAAACGACTTCTTAGAAGGTTTCCAACGGATACCTAGTATCAGATGGCCTGAGCCGTGTAATTTAATCATTGCAAAACTTTTTCTTGAAGGGGTATTTTTGCACCTGGACGTTACTGATGGCTACAACTCGTAGCTAAATTCTGGGCCGACTCAATATAGTCGTATTATAGTTACTTAAATTTGTCATCGACACCCTTAGAAGGAGAATTAAGAAGGGGACTCCGACAACTTAAACCTGGACCTTCTTTCTTTTCCAGCAGCCTTAGCATGACGCTTTTTATTTCTACTCTACTGTAGAATAGAAATCGCTTGTCTACCCTTTTCGGTAGAAAACTGTCAAATGTCTACACGGAAACGTAATTTAAAAAAAACGCTTCTTCTTCTTCTTCAGGTTCTCGTGCTAAGCCTGCTGGAAATCCTCTAGAGTCTTCTCCCGCCGTAGATTCAGAGAGGGTAACATCTATAAGGAAAGGAAGAAACATACACATCGCCTAGAGTGATACCTATCAATAGCCAGCCATTCGCTAGCAAAAACAAACAAAACCGCATCAAAACTCGTAGTGGAACATATTACAATACAAACGATTCTCAGCACGAGTTTATAACGAACGTGACTGGTTTAGCGTTGGCATAAAACATAAGCAGTCGGCCTTATAGGAATTCAACGCATGTACGATACAGAACGCAATATGTCGGAGGAACTTGATTAGACGGCAGGATTCCCGCGTTTTTACGCATAAAATTTCGAGCTTAATGTTCACGGTTACCGCTCACATTGTTATTTTGTATTTAAATGTGCTAAATACGAACAAGGCTGAAGCGTCATTTTCGCATTAATCATGACGTTACTGTTATATAACAGTACCGACTCCAGTTTTCATAAGAATTTAACACTATCACTGTAACTTGTAAATAAGTTTTTTTTTTATAGTTACAGCTAACGTTCATCTGAAAACTTGGGAACATACGAGCAGGTATAACCTACCGATATACTGAAAAAAACCGGCCAAGTGTGTGTTGGACCACGCACAATGGTTCCGTAGTTGGGATGAATTGATTTCAAGAATAAACTTAATATTGTTAGTAGTTGAAAAACATGCTCTCCAATACATTCCAATTGCAAATTTAAGTTGGTCTAGTATTACTCGTTAACCTGTAAAGCCTACTTAGCTGTGATAGTTTTTTCGACGTTTGGCTCCCAGACTGGAGCGGGCCGGGGCTGCCTTGAAGCGGCTCCTGCCCAATCTAGGGGGTCCAAACGCCTCCTCCCGGAGGCCCTACGCGGGGATCGTGCGGTCCATGGCCCTTTACGGGGCACCGGTGTGGGCGCGTTTTTAAGGCTGCCACCAGCCCTGCCGATTGAAAGCGTCCCAAAGGGTCATGGCCATCAGGCTGGTACGGGGTTACCGCACGGTCTCCCGTGACGCTGCGAGCCTCCTTGCCGGACTACCGCCATGGGATCTGGAGGCAAAAAGTCTTCACGCACATCTGGGAGTGTCGCGAGGAGGCGAAACGCCGCCGCCGGGTCGAAACTCCGCTGCTGCGAGAAATCACGGCACAGCGGATAGAGCTCCGGCGAGATCTTACGGCGACATGGAGTGCGATTGTCGCAACTCAGCGCTGGGCACGCCACTATTGCGGCGATAAGTCCCCTCTTTGAGGAGTGGTTAGAGAGGCGCCATGCGCCACGGCGTCCTCACTTTCCACCTGACGCAGGTCCTCACCGGACACGATGTTTCGGGAGGTTCCTGTTCAGCAGGAGCGAGCCGCCCATAAAGGCAATTAGGCCTAGCCTACCCTAGCCCTAGCAGCCAAAATGCATTTATTTAACTTTGTTGTAAAATAATACAAAATATATTTAAAAAAAGTTAAAACTCTGGTTAGAACACTTACCTATAGCAACTTCTCGCACCCGTGTGACGTAATTACGCGCGTAAGTCAGTACGTAGTAGACTGTATAGGCTCCAAGACGAATTGCCTCATTTTGCGACTTTTTCATTGATAAATTTAAGCACACTGATGCATATTTTGTGTGTATGAACGGCACACATTTCTAGATTAAAGAACGCACCCACACCGGTGGGCAAAGGGCCATGGACCGCACGACCCCCGCGTTGATGTAATGCCTGGAATACACATGCTACTAATAAGCATGCTTGTTTGCTACTAGGTAGCATGCTCATTAGTAGCATGCTCTCTGTGCCTGTAAAATACTCATGCTTATTTTGTATACACATTTATTATTTTATTTATTTATTTAAATCACAATTATAACACCATTTCGACATGGTAGTCGAATGCTACGAAATAGCATTTGCTCTTGTACTACTCTAATGTCGATAGCAAATCATTAATAAAAGAATGAAACTATTTAAATAATATTTTATTTGTTTACAAATTGCTTATTGCCTGTATCTACTGTCATCTAACTCATATTAATTCACCATTGATAACTGAAATAACATCCATTCAAATTATTTATTTCTTTACAATTTACATACAGTAGGAATAGACAAATATAGACTTAAAGCCAAATAAAAAAAACAAATGGGTGAATGATTAAAACCACTTTAAGTCGTTTTTAATTTATTTTTTACATCTACATTGTTGATTTTGTAGACCTATACATACAATAATTGTACACACTACTAAACCTTTTAAGAAATACTTTAAGGATAGACCCCGGTGTAATAAAAACAAAACAATCATTTTAAAAACAATAAACATATATAAGATTGAGCAGTGTACAATAAAAAATGTTTTTATAAAACTACTTAACACTAGAGGAATTAAAATAAAATTTTTTTTTTTTTTTGCTAATTTCACCACCTAATAACTTCATTTTGTAATTATTTTGTTTATAGGCAGACATTTTTTATTTAGCTCAATTAATTTCTTTATAAAGTAAGACTATAAAATTACACGACTGTCTGCTCATAAGTTCATAACATTTTGAATACAAAAAATATTCTTTTTAAATCAAACTCTTTTCACCAGAATGATTAGTTATAAAATGTTTTGCTCAGAAACAATATTGTTCTATAAACGTGTGATAATCAGTAACATTAAAATTATATGAAAGTGGGTTTTCAAGATGTTGTAACCCTGCCCTGATTGGAAGGAGAAAGATCACAATTTAATTTTTTCCCCGTAAGTAGTTTACAACAGCTTATTTGTTTTCGACAATTTACACATCGAGGTTTAGCAACTCTGCTTCTATTGATTATTTGCCTCTCGCTCACTCGATTATCTGCGAGTGAGAGGCAATTAGTGGAGCTGGCATCTTTGACTACATCAGAAAAGATTGGTCACCACTTTTTCCTCACCTTTCGCTTGTCCATTCCAGTATGTAAATTGCTTTAAAAGGGCAAACGCCCACTATCCTTTTCCATAGTAAATGTATTATCATGGGTGCCACATAACAAGCCCTTGTTTTTTCTTAAACTGGCAATCGAAAACGGTTTTCTGAGTGGCAATCGAAAACGGTTTTCTGAGTGTCAAAGAAAACAATACAACCAAACGTCACATTGGGAGTTAATCTAAATTATTATAGTGGCTAGATCAAACTAACTTATTGAAGAATTAAGATTCAGAGATTACTTTTAATCCTATGCGCCAACATAGTCGAAACTCAACTCTAAAAATAAATTTTCATGTTATTTGTGTTCACAGCCCCGTCATTGATGCGTTTTAGGGTGGTCGCACATCTGACGGAAGATGCGCCGCGTAACGCCAGAACGGACAAATAGATAATAAAACATTGAACTTAACACACTCAACCGATGATGTGTTAGTGCGTCGAACATACTAACGAATTTACGCCCGACGCATCTTCCGTCACAAGAGCAACCACCCTAAAAGTCCTTCCTTTGTAGTTGTTGAAATGTAGGTAAACTTCTATCTACAACCTACAAATTCAACCTACATTTTTGTTAGGTTTCAGCTTGCAGTAGGAGTCGCCAATAGGTCACCATTTTATTGACAGAGCAAAAATGCAGGGCAGCTAGTGTGTCCCCGTCGCCCGCTCCGCAAAACAGCTTTAAGGGGCCGGCGTAGCATGCGTAGTTCATACAAACGTAATAACAAAATAATTTTTAAATCAAATATATTCATAAGGTAGTGTGAATTTATTTCGATTGGATTACAGAATATCTAGTTTCCCAAATATATATTTTGAAAGGACAATGATATAAAGACGAGAAATGAGGAATTAAAAAAAAAATCGCATAATTCTTGTTTAAATCAGTGTCCATTCAAAATAAATATTTGGGAACATAGATATTCTGTATTCCAATCGGAATAAAGACACACTACCTTAAGAATATGTTTGATTTACAAATTATTTTGGTATTACGTTTGTATGAACTACGCATCCATCGCCGGCCAGGTTAAGCTTTGGTTCCCTAGAAAAGCGGTTCCGTCATATTATAAAGGCCGTCGTGAAAATCTGTAACTTTCACCAGTATTGGACATTGAGGTGTCAAAAACGCTCTGTATTAGGACAGCCGTTATTGTGTAACCGTTCGCCGCTTTCTCATGAAATCAACTCTTTAGACAGCGGTTGGTTTGCTACAATGACGCAACTATAAACTTATCTTCGATTTTTCAATGCTCTGTAGTCAAAAACGTCTAAGACTTGTCGAACTGTGCAAGTAACATTTACACTAATCACCAACGCCCAGGATATGTTAACAGAAAGGGAATGATTACAACAGAAGCGTATTTATAATAACTTTATAATATTTTAATATACATTGGCAAATTAACATGTAGGCCTCTAAAAAATTGAAGACCACAAAATTACAATTATTATTATGTAACAAGTAAAATAATTCTAAGAAAATGTGTGATTCGATACACTGGCGAGCTAGTTACTTGCACAATGATAAGAGCCGGCGCATATTTAATGAGATGCAGCTCAGCGCGGTTGTCACTGCCAAACAGATATCGACCTAACTAAGTTGAAATAAAGTTGGAAATCAATAAACTTCCACAAGCTTGAGAGCGTCCGGTTAGAGTCAGGTTATTTATTTTCAGCAGTGACAACCTCGGCAGATGTGCGCCGGCCGTTAAGCGCCTTATAGAGAACAAATGCTGAAGTGCGGGAGCGGTGTGAATGCTTGAAAGCGCTTTCGAAAATCTATAGCCAGCAGTCAAAATATCTTATAATGTATGACCAGTGAATAAGGAATTACGGAATATTGTGATTGCTTCAGTCATTCTGCTTTCATCTGCTAAAAAGCTTTTGCTTAAAATGTGTGCTATTAATACAACCGAGATTTTATAATAAAGTCATCGGATCTCAAGCTAAGTTTTTAGAAATCGCAGTTTAGTTCGTACCTTGTACAATCAGAGTTCATGATTATTTAGCAGATTGACACACTACTTCAATTTGCCATGCTGTAGCCATTTCATAGAAAGACAGTTGTGATTTTAATTTACGGACAATTTAAGTTGATAGTACATTTTCTTCCCTGACTGTACATGGTACACACACGTAAGTCTGCAGCACGCTCCCCTTATAATTGTAATTAAAAAGTTACATGTGGCGATAAAACTTGTCCAGTCGATATAAACTCCGATTCTCTCACTTTCGCGTCTTTTACAATATTTATAATCTTTTTTTTTTACATAAAAATAAATTTCATGCCGATTGACTTATAATAAATGCCAACTATCAAAGTTCAATCGAATAAAGTTTAGTCGAATAATGACAACCAGCGACCGGCTTAGCTCAACTTTTACCGATTTCAAACAAAGATTTAAATCGTTAGATTTGCCCTCACCATACTAAGTCGCGCGAAAAAGTGTATTTAATGAGAAAAGTAAGCTCACACGACAATAATGGCGTTTCCATGACAATCAAGTCACGTCTCTACGACATTGTGTTCAACACTATCAATCAATCGAAGAGTTTTATTAGTTTTTATTTTATTTTCTTCATATAATTGTTTTATTTTTATTTTTATTTTCATGCACACTTGTTTTCTCAACTCACTTTAGACATTGGCAGAATAGTCGACACCGGCTTTGCTTGCCATACAACAAAAATAGAATAGAATAGACATTGTGTGTGTCAGAGGTGTGTCAAACGACTCTTTTTTTTCTCAGTTAGTTTTAATGATGGTCTGGCATTTTGAGCACTTTATGCAGCCTACTCAAATGTATTTTCTTTATTGTCGTTTCTATTGTTCGTCGACTCGTTGAGCTCCTTAAGTCTTGAGTTGAGCTGCACGATTGCAGACAAATGCTTGCACTGACTGGACAGGGCCACTCAAATTTTCTGACCAGGATTATGTCTGGACTTTAAGAGTCTGAACCCTGAGCTTGTTTCACCTTTTCTTCTCAGGGGTAGGAAATATTGACTCCATCTAGCTTGTTTTTTTTTTATATGACGTGTAAAAGTGATTCTGATATCCTATTTACAGAATAAACAATTTCATTTCATTTCAACGAAACTAAAACGCGACCATCTTTTGACGCGGCAGGCCGAATCTAAGATTGAAATCTTTGATCGATTTTTCTGATGGATATCACTTTCATTACTCGACTAAAAGTTTATTCGATTAGTTATTAATCGTATCGCATTGCTAACATTTAGTGTTCTCTTTAGCGATTTTTGGTAAACGTTCCACATGTTTCAAGTGTAGTCGAAATAATCGAATGGATATCGATACTTAAACTTAAATAAACATTTCGATTTCGTGACATAGGCGGTGAAAAGACTATTCACAATGTGCTAATTACTCAGCTTGGCTCCAATAACAGCGTGGCTATGAGATCTAATGTTTCTATACAAGGAATGCCAATATTACGTGGGTTTTAAAAGTTTAATGACTAAAACATTTTTATTTACAAGATATAATGGATATCGACTAATTCAAATATAACTTTGTACCGTGATATTATGGTACTTAGATCAGCATTTCGCTTAGCAAGCACTATAATGACCTAAAGTGGAATGTGAGTTCACTTTAAATCATTAAAATGCTTGCCTACCCCCATTTGATCAGTAAATAATTTACTATTTCGAGAAAATTGTTATAAAAAAAAGATTACTTAGCGAGGTTAAATTGCCAATGAGAATCCCTATTTAAAAACAAGTTTCGCTTATAAGAAGGGTCATAATTACAGAGATCGTTGGTGTCTATCACACGCCTTGTCACGAGTGACGTCATCGCGGTGACGTCACGTTCAGTTGGCGGGAAGGGTGCTCTGCTGTTGTTGTTTGTGTCGCCGGTGGTCGTAGTTGACGAGGCGCTGGCCCACGAGGTACTTGTCGTTCTTTATGTGCTCGTACAGCTTGCGGAACTGGCGTATCTAAGGGTGAGACGTCCTGGGTCAATTTGATATTTACGAAAATTCACTGAAAGATTGTATGCAACCAAGAATTCTGGTTCGAACATTTTTTTATAGAAGCTGGCACAGCCACCCGTAGCCATACTGCGCACGGTACAAGTGGTATAAATGGGTACAGGAAACTTGACCTTTACTCTTTTAGATGGAGCAAAAGAGTAACAGTCCGGTACCCGAGAAATGGTAAACGCCCAGGTTGCGCTGCGCGGGCGCTGGCACACTGTCACCTACGTGCGGCACAGTGTCACCTACGTGCGGCACAGTGTCACCTACGTGCGGCACAGTGTCACCTACGTGCGGCACAGCGTCACCTACGTGCGGCACAGTGTCACCTACGTGCGGCACAGTGTCACCTACGTGCGGCACAGTGTCACCTACGTGCGGCACAGTGTCACCTACGTGCGGCACAGTGTCACCTACGTGCGGCACAGTGTCACCTACGTGCGGCACAGTGTCACCTACGTGCGGCACAGTGTCACCTACGTGCGGCACAGCGTCACCTACGTGCGGCACAGTGTCACCTACGTGCGGCACAGTGTCACCTACGTGCGGCACAGTGTCACCTACGTGCGGCACAGTGTCACCTACGTGCGGCACAGTGTCACCTACGTGCGGCACAGTGTCACCTACGTGCGGCACAGTGTCACCTACGTGCGGCACAGTGTCACCTACGTGCGGCATAGTGTCACCTACGTGCGGCACAGTGTCACCTACGTGCGGCACAGTGTCACCTACGTGCGGCACAGTGTCACCTACGTGCGGCACAGTGTCACCTACGTGCGGCACAGTGTCACCTACGTGCGGCACAGTGTCACCTACGTGCGGCACAGTGTCACCTACGTGCGGCACAGTGTCACCTACGTGCGGCACAGTGTCACCTACGTGCGGCACAGTGTCACCTACGTGCGGCACAGTGTCACCTACGTGCGGCACAGTGTCACCTACGTGCGGCACAGTGTCACCTACGTGCGGCACAGTGTCACCTACGTGCGGCACAGTGTCACCTACGTGCGGCACAGTGTCACCTACCTGGAACACCGTGAGCGCCAGCACGAGCGCCGTCAGCAACAGCGCCGGGTACACGCGGCGCGCCAGCAGGTTGCGCTGCGCGGGCGCAGCCACCAACAGCGGCAGCAGCGAGTGCGCCAGCGCGTAGGGCACGGCCAGCGCCAGGCCCAGCCAGCACACGCACGGCGCCGCGATCTCGCGCAGGATGAACCTGCCGCGACACATGGAGCTTATAACACGTCTAAAGGCGAATACGACCATACTTTTATACCTAGTATAAAATAAATATCGATCCGTACATCCCTTATAGGATTACTCGTGTGTCTGTACGTCTGTCACAGCCCATATGCTCCGAACTAACTGGACCGATTAAGTTGAAATGGCATCATTCAGGTTTCGAACATTATTAATTTAAAATTACCACGAAAAGTGACTTTGTTTTATACAATTTTTAGATGTCACAATACATACTTGAGGTCCATCTCTCTAATCCCATCACGGTACGCCTTCTCTATGGCCCGTCGCATGGCCCAGTCGGGGCCCATCATGGTCAGTGCACACACTATTTTTGTGTACAACACGCCAAGTGCCCAATCTTGCCAGACGAATAGCACCGGCGACTGTTCTATTGGCACGCGGAGAGGGATTACTAGCACCTGAAAATATAGATTAAATTAAATGATTCTTAAAAAATATTGAAACAGGGTAAAATTTAATTAACTAGCGAAACTCCGCAGACGTGATGGGTATCGAAATAAAAATCCGACAAATAAAAAAAAATTATGATTTATTTTTTGGGTCAATGTCTGCTGTTGGTGTTGAGTTGAGAGAATCTTTAATTTTTTGTTTTATCGTGTTTAGATATCGATACCCATCACGTTTGTGAGGTTTAGGCTCGGCGCCCATTGGCGGCACGGCATGCAAGGTATTTTTAGGCGACGAATAAAAATATAACTTAAAAGTATGGAAATAAAGTTGAAATGTCAATGTTAATAAAATGTTAGCATACCGCGGTATTGTTTTTGTACTTACGACCGTTAACATTGAAATTTCAATTTTATTTCTATTCTATTAAGTTATATTTTTATTCGTCGCCTAAAAATACTTTACCATGCCGTGCCGCCAATGGGCGCCGGGGC
The DNA here is from genome assembly GCA_963921375.1 of Tiliacea citrago. Classification (NCBI taxonomy): domain Eukaryota; kingdom Metazoa; phylum Arthropoda; class Insecta; order Lepidoptera; family Noctuidae; genus Tiliacea; species Tiliacea citrago. Next base: position 18,422,243 of record OY992797.1, on the reverse strand, counting down.
CTTACACAAAGAAAACTGATATTTCAAGTAACAACACTACTTGCGGTTGAACACCCCAACAAAAACCTCATCAAATTAATTTCTTTTTTGTTTGATCATGTTTAGATATCGATTTCCATCACGCCTGCGGAGTTTCGTTAAGCTACCTAATTTAATTTGACCCTGTATAGTTGTACTAGGATTTTTTGGAGCATGACCAAAATCGGAACTAACATCTTATTTTTACCCGACTGAACTGGGTGAAAATTTGTGAAAAATGTTGGTATCGCAGGCAAACAAAAGTTACACCATGTTGCAGGTTATTGGTTTGTGTCCCCTGCGAGCAATACTAAAATTACATAGATTGTAATGCTTGTTTTTCTCTTTTCAGTTATGTTTTTTGCAGTCGCTTTTAGTTTTTTTTAATGATTTCCTTTTTTTTTTCAATACAATTTCACACATATTACACATTTTTCCAATATGGCCCTGTTGGGAATGGGTTGCGTCAATCAATATCATCCAAGCGCTAAAAGATCTTTTCAATACAGTTGTTAGACATGGCGTACTTTCAGAGGCTTTAATTATGATTCGAAAATTAAATCTTTTGCATAGGTATCTTTCTGTTACGCGGTCGTGACTTTTGTTTACGAGCTCTATCATTAGTTTTGCAGTTGCGTTTTAAATTTTATAAGTCAATTTAAAAAGTTTAGTAGCAAGGAGTTTTCATACATAGAATAAAATGGAATAGATTTTATACGAGGAAAAATGAATGAGTCCGTACGTCTTACATTGAATTCTCAAAAGTCTTTTAAATGGTTCTTTAATATATTTAATTACCAGTTTTAATTTAAGTAATTAATTCATTTTTAATTAATCTGTCTAAGTCCACTTTTGGTTCCTTTTTTATTTCGATTTTAGAGACATTTACAATATTTTAGCATTTTTTATTTTCAGTAGCCAGTGCCAGAAATGTATTACAATGCGGTTTCTTTTACAAAATAATCCTAACTAATATTATAAATGCAAAAGCGAGTATATTTGTTTGTTATGTTTTCACGCTAAAACGGTTAATGGATTTGGCACATGGATTGACCTGGATATAGGCTACTACTTATCATTCTAGGTCAGAGACGAAGTGCCCTTACACGGTGCATGTTTGAAACTTATAACCGCTGTAGGTACAATATGTTTGCAATAAAATGATTTATTTGAAGTTGCGGGCAAAGGCTAGTTGGATGTTGATAAGCAATAATGTTTCAACCTACAAAAACTCAAATTTTGAGATACTGATATATTCTGTTAGTGCATCCCGTATTTTCATTATGCAAGAGAGTTTCAAGTCACTTAAATCAAATAAGTGTGGAAAAAAATCATCTAAATCATAAATCAAATAGGAAATCACGTATACAAAAACATTTGTCAACAGAACGTCAAGCTCCGTAACACGGTCGACATTCAAAGTAGTAGTATAATAATGCACCGAAGCAGTATGACATCTTTAGACGCCGTTTTCTCAAAGTCGCCGAAGTCCGTGTGGGATGACATTGTATTGCTTAACAAAGTCAAAGTCAAAAAAGTCAAAGTCAAATCATTTATTTCAAATAGGCACATAGAGGCACTTTTGAACGTGAAAATTTACAAAAAATAGAATTGATTATATTTTTTTGAAGGTAGTTTCGTATGGAGATGAATGGGCAACAAACTCCACCGTTACTCTTTTCAAAATGTTTACAACATATAGTTTACAGCGTCCAGTTTCGTAATGACTCACCAACTCGAGCAGCAGGCCGAACATGAGCGGCACCAGGCCCAGCAGCGCAGTGGCGGCGAGCGCGGCGCGCGCGGCCACCCGCGCCCACAGCGCCGCGCGCGCCGCCAGCACCGCGCGCCCGCCGCGCGCCCAGCCCGCCGCCAGCGTGCCGCCGCGCCCCAGCGCCCAGCACACGTACATGCCTACGATGATGGCTACATTACGCCCGTGCAGTGCTAGCGACGTGCCTGGGCTCTCAGGGTGGTTCGCCGTCCAACACTAAGATGGCGCTACGTTAGCACACACACGCGTGTAATCCCCGAAGAGTTAGGCAATGGTACATAAAATACACCCACATTTCGCCAGTTATGTTTAAGTCCCATGTAATAGAGAGCAAGCTTACTGCCATCAACCAAGCACAAATCCAGACTCCGGGCTGATACTGAGAAATTCCTGATGGAAAACCCAATAACACTTTGCCCAACCTGACAAAAAACCCAAGACCTCATGCTCAGCAGTAACGCTTGGGCCCAGTAGACCAACGAGGCAGTCAAGCTTAGCATAACGATGGTTAAGTATCAATATATAATAACTACAAAAACATCAGGTAAATTTGAAACAATAACTTCTAATCTACATTTTATATCCCTAACCTGAAATGTTTGATTGAAATCACCATCACAAGCGTTCTCTACATTTTTAAAGTAAATTTCTGATTCAAACGTTAAAAAACTATAGAAATGAAACGTTTTTTTCGCCTCCTGTATTTCATGTTCTCGTAGTTATTATACTTATATTAATACTTAACCGTCGATAAGCACAGCGCAATAATAATAATACCAGCCTATTACACAGTATTACAATTCATACAGTAGCGTAACGCCGTTAAACAACCGTGTCCGGTGACGACCTGCGTCAGGCGGAAGGCGAGGACGCCGTGGCGCCTCTCTAGCCACTCCTCAAAGAGAGGACTTATCGAGGAGTGGCTAGAGAGGCGCCACGGCGTCCTCACCTTCCGCCTGACGCAGGTCCTCACTGGACACGGTTGTTTCGGGAGGTTCCTGTTCAGGATAAAGCGGGAGGAAACGCCCGGGTGTCACCACTGTGTGGATCACCCGGAGGACACGGTGGAGCACCGCCGTGTCCTCACGGAGGCGATCGGCGGCGGCGATCTCTCGCGTCCGGCCCTGGTTCAGGTGCCGTATTATGACGTTTTAATGCCAACATGATTCCAGTGCAAGAGAGAGATGGATCTATACATGACCGCTAGCACCATCCCTTTTTCGGTCTGGAATCATAATGGCATTTATACTTCATAATACGGCCCCAGGCCATGGTTCGGAGCGAGAGTGCATGGGAGGCCGTCACCTCCTTGCCGAATATAGTGAAACCCATAGCTATTAATAACTTATGTATACCTATATTCTTGCAAATAAATATAATTCATTCATTCATTCATTCATTCTTACTGCTCTCGCCATCGACGCGTCAGTACCTCGCGCTTACGTCATGTGGGTTGTAGCAAAATGAAAAATTAAATAAATGTGCTTATTATTATGCCATCATGTATTTACAAGCACCTATACATTTACATTGTGTCGCAATGCAAGATATTTACGTGACACTTAATTTTTAGACGTTTTCTATTATTTAATTTAACTATGTAATGTACCTATTCGAAAGAACAACCTTATCATAAAAGTTTGATGGGAAACATGAACATGGCTATGATTTAAATTCTACTTAGTACGTTAAATAATTTCTTTAAAATATTGTTCCTAACCAACGAAAGGAAATTCTGCCTAAAATGGGTTACGTATAGTAAATCTACTATCTAATCTAGTGAAACTTTATTAAATCCTTGTTGTATTTATTAACAGGTATGCACCATTATAATTACAACATCATCTATTCAAGAACTGTCGCCAAATTCGCTCGTAAAAAAACACGCTCGCGTCTGCCCTCAACGTTCGAGTGCGCAAACTATGCGTGTTCGGGGGCCGCGGCCCGCGCCACCCACGTTCCCGCGAGATCTCCGTGCCTTTGCTCTACGCAAGTACATTAGTTTCGCTACTGTATGGTTTCTAATACTGTCCCCCTGCGGGGCAAAGGCCACTCCTCATACAGAGAAGGCACGAGCATTGATCGCCACGCCTTCTCAAGACGGGTTGGCAAATTCTGGCTTACATAGTCCAGGGGTCTACTCCGAACATAAATCCGAAGTATCGGCCGAATGTTTAGTCGTTTCTTTACTACAGCTAACTATCGCTGACTACGGCGGAAAAAAAGGCAGTCGAAGAGATAAGCCAAAGTAAAAACTGTGCCTTGAAGTCGGGACTCGAAAGTCAAAAAAGGAAACTATGGAAGTTATAAAACGGCCGAACATTCGGCTTATACTTCGGTTTAGCGCTTCGGGTTTCCTCACGATGTTCTCCTTCACGGATGTCCAAGATAAACACAGAAAATAGATATGAATTGAAAAAGTCACATACGTGCATTCAGTGACTGTATAACCCGACTCCTCTCACATTCTTATTCTTTGTAAGAGGGGTCTGCTGAGTACTGACCGTACTATCGCAGGCGTCTAAATCAAACCACTTTCAAAACAAAATCCCATGCTCACGATGACTAGATCTGTTTACCGCCTCTTTTTTGCGTCGACCAATATTTTCTTTTCTTTTTTAAATACATTAAATACATTTCTCAGACTGTTACAATGATCACAGATATCTGACCACCCTTTACTCGGTCTTTTTTTGCATTTACAAAAACAAGCGGCTCAGCAAAAACCTGATGCGGTTATGCTATTGGTTGATGAGCGTAGGTAAGCATTACTATAGCTATTGCGGCTGAGCGCTGCAAGCAAGAATAGTCCTTAAGGTGGTACGATTTGAACATCCACGATAATACTTGCACGGATTTGAATACACGCCTCAGCATTAGCATAGCATAATCAGCCTATAATGTTCCCCTGCTAGGACACAGGCCTCCTCTCTGTGAGAGCGAGTGGCCTTAAATCCACCAGCGGGCCAAGTGCACATTGGTAGACGTCACATATTATGTCTTCGAATTTTTGGTTCAAGAACATACCGGTTTCCTCACAATGTTTTCCTTCACCGTATTGAGAGCAGTGTTAAGACGCTGACAACAGATAAACCGCTGTCACTGTCAGACTGCATACAAAAGAAAGCGAAGCGCGATGACACAACGCTTGTAATTTATTGCAAAATATGAATCAATTATCTATTTACTCAAAACTGAGTTGAGTAATCGAAAATAAAAACAACCAAGTTGTGCATACAAATAAGACGTTCTTGTTATTAATTAAATACCAACAGATATTTTGGATTAAACCTCAAAGTAAAGGGTTAGTTTACCGTTAATTTAAGTTCAAGATTTTTGTTTTAAAACGCGTTTTGGTAACAACCAAGTTCTGAAAAATATGTTCAAGAATAACATATATTTTTTCCGCTACCACAAACTATATAGATTTGGCATTTTTTTTGTTTAAGACAAGCCTACTTTTATCATTTGCCTCTTGTCAGAGCCTTAATGTATTTCATTACACGCTTCCTTGTTGCCCTCTAAATACTATTCGTATTGTGGCACAGCACCGCATAGACCTCCTCTTATATTTGGTAGGAGTTTAGCGGTTGAATTAGCTGAATACAATATGCTTGTACATAAGTTTCTCTCAAAATGAGGTTGAGATAACGAAACGGCGGAAAATTGAGAAAAAAACACTTTTTCTACGCACATTTTGCAATTACGCGCAAAGCATGCGCTTACAATTGCTATATGGAAGCTGTGAATAAATATAACAATTATCTAAATTACCACAGAGTCCCTTATTGTCTGCATGTAATAGTTTGTACTATAGAACTACAATACATACCACAAGCCGCGGTGTAAAGTTCGTGAACGCCATCCGATGCCTTTGGTAGCCATAGAGTCATCACTCGCCTTCCAATTGCGACGGGAATCACCTATGAATATTCATAAATCATAAATTAACTAGCACAAACTTGGGTCTTTGACGGTCAAGAGGGCCTAGACAAAGTAACATTCGATTAGCGATGCCGCTAGTAGAAAAGCCAAAAAATGTATGGGTCAACCCCATACATTTTTTGGCTTTTATTTCGGCATACGCTATCGAAATGTCACGTGGTCATAGGTGAATGAATACAAATTAGCTAGACAATGTTATCATCGACAGCGTCGAACGAAAAATTCCTAAGAGATGCGTAGCCAAGTGGCAATTTTTGACAAGCGTTATCGCCTGCCAATCGAACTTCGGTATCGTTGAAGCAATAGCGATTGTAGAAATAGAATCGCTCTGAAGCGAATGCCATTTGTCTAGGCCCTTAGGTCTACCAACGAGCAATGGAGCGCAGCATACTAGGTGTTAAATCAACGGATCGTGTTCGACATACAATACTGCGCTCCAAAACAAAAGGCTGCCCAACAAATAAGGGACTGGGCAGCACGTCGGTCGCATGCTGGATAAACTGTGGGCCCAAATAGGACAAAACTGGACCCCGGAGACAGTGAGGCGGGTCGCGGTAGGCCACATGGCGGGACGAGGTGGAACGGTTCCGTCAAAACTGGAAAGAGAACCATACGAACTCAAACTCGCATTTATTTCAATTAAACCATTTACAAGGAACTTTTCAACTGTCAAGGAATCGGTCAGTCAGTAACATGAAGCTATTTGCCCATTCCAAAGAGTGTGAGGTTGTGAGTGTGAGGTTCTTATGGAGAAGAACGGGCAAGAATGGACACTCTTTTAAATCCAAACACTGTTACAAAATATTGGTTTTATCATCCATGCTGAAATTATAGGTACATATTGTGAGAACCATGAATGAGTATATAAGAGGAAGTCTGAAAGTGGCACCGGTGACTGAAAAGTTGTGCGGAAATCGGTTGTCATGGTATGGGCATGTGATGCGGAGGAATGAGGAAAATCTCGTGAGGAAAGTTATGAGTATGGATATCGATGGCTATAAAAGTAGGGGAAAAGACCAAAGAAACGATGGATGGACTGTGTGAAAGATGATATGGCTAGACAGGGAGTGACTACCGAGATGACGACTAATAGAGAAGTATGGAAGAAAGGGACATGTTGCGCCGACCACAAATAAATTGGGATAAGGGCAGGAGAATGATGATTGTGAGAACGACGTAGAAAGACGTGAACGTTAAAAGCGTCGAGAGGCAAAAGTAACTAAAAAAAATAAAATAAGCCGTAGCAGCTAAGAGCCCCGTTCACGAACATGGCGTATGGATCAGCACCATTCAGCTCAACGATTTTGAAGGGAACCGAATTATCCAACCGAATAACATTATCTGCCAAAAGGTGCACAGTACTATCACGCTCACGTCACATTTGATGAACTAAAAAATCGCCCTTATTACTACAGTATTTTATCTCCACGAAGCGACTCTTTACTTATAGTTACCAAATTACGCGTCAAACGTAATGGCGGCTCTGGAGTACGCTACTCGCTGCGCAGTACCCCACCCCTCACCCCCGCTGACACATGCATTTGTTACAGCGCAGCGACTAGCCTCATGTTCCGAGCCGCCATAAAGTTTGAATCGGGCTATAACTAAACTTTGATTTTTTATTTGCTAGACCAAAATGACAGCGGCGATCGACTTTTTTTTAAGTATTACGATAAATAATTAATATTACTAATAATGTGTATATTTAATATTAACACGACAACAGTGAAGGTAAAGAATGATAAAGGCAGAGAATGATTCAGTGGTCCTTGGTCAGTCACTCGGTAACTAGATTATTTACTAGGTTATTTTTATGTCGACACCATATGTAATTTATTCTATCAAATTATAAATCAGTGATTGACCCTATTCAATTTTCAGTCAACCACACATCAGCAGTTATACTAATTATACTTGACATACGAAAACCGCCCTTATTGCTACGAAATAAAGACGCTCTCAATGTCAAATTGTTTTCATGGATGTGCGGTTGACTCGCGCGCTTTACTTGTGGTTACCAAGTGTACAAACAGGCTGTGAATGTGTGTGCAAGCTCCCGGTACCGTCCGAGACAATGGCGAAATCGAAAGTGTGTGTATGTGTGTGTATTATGTGCTGACGCTACTCGCCTTCACGCACCACTTCCGAGGTTTTTTGTAATTCTCTTTGTACAAAAAATAATTTTGCATCAAAACGGCGAATTAATGTGATAATAAATGACTTACAAGAGTGAGTGCGCTGGCTAGGACCAACGATATGGAAACCAAGACCAGCAACGCGCCCAGTCGAATAGGGAACCAGGACACGCGGACATAAGGCTCGAAGCCCGCAGGACCGTCGCGACGCATCAACGCCTGAAACAATCGATAAACTATTATAGAAGAGAAAAAAAAGTGAAGTCATCTCTGCGTCAATGTTTGTAGAACTTTGCACTTTATGCCACTGATTATGACGCATATTATTATTATATAATCGCGATTAATGGATCTGAGAATTTTTCATCTTCCATCATGATTGTGACAAAACTGTGTCTCTCAAAACGAAGTAGAACCAAAAATTCCAAGAAATGTGACATCTACCAACCCGCACTGGGCCCGCGTGGTAGATTACAGCCCACTCCCTCTCGAAGAGAGGCCTGTGTCCCAGCAGTGGGAACATTATAGACTGATTAGGCATCATGTGTCATAAAAAAAAACATGTTTAGTCTTTCATCATTCAAATACACCGCAAATTGTAGGTCATACGGGCTGGTGTCTGCAACTCCACGCCAAAGCGTGTATTGCGTACGGACCGCAAATTTTAATAAAAAATGTTTGGTCTTTCCGTTTTTTTAAAACGATTAAACGTATTTTATTAAAATTTGCGATTCGTAACCATTTTTTTCGAATTGTTTCGAATTGTTTTATCGGTAGTTAAAGCCACAATATCCCAGAATGCTACAAGAGATTGTTTAGCCCCTTTTACAGTAAAAAAACTTCCAAATCATAAAGATTTAGTTACCTGATGGGCCGCCCCAAGTTGATGTGGCGGTCTCGGCGGGTGCGGCATCGGCTGGTCGTGTCTCATCTCGCCCAGCAGGTACGAGCGAAGCCCTAGGGCTCCAGCGGCACAGGCGCACCAAGTACGTACACCTGCCTTCAGCCATGTTCGGGTGTGGGACTGTTCTAACAAGGCTGGTAGAATCACCTGCAGAATACAAATTCGGTAAAACTATGTACCTTTTTAAAACTTCAAAATCGTCTCATCTGAAAAAAACCGTACGTTAAGTGGCTGTTGCGACCTCAAGATGATACTGGCACCCCAATTGAGTACCATACTTTCAATCCCAATCCGAAAGGTTTTTATGAAAATTGCTAATCCATTGCTTCATGTTTGAAAAATTCTTCTGCCCGACAACTTAGTACTTACTTGTGAGTGTGTTACATAATTACCCCGCAGGATTGATCTCTCCATGTATGGAATGTCGGCCTTTAATTCTTCTCAACCCCTAATCGGACACTTTCAGAGATTAGCCTTAATTTAATACCGATTAAATGCCTTATCTTGCAAGATAACACCAGCTCACAATCATCCGATTAAACAGTCAGATTTGTGCTTGTAGTAATTTTTAGTACATTTCAAGATTTAGCTGCCTCTAAAGCGCTGAGCAGATGATACACAAATTATCTACGGACAAATTGACTATCGTCTGCTCGGCGCTTGAAACTTTAAATTAATATAACTGTAATGTACTGAATTTTACCTATACAGTATGTAATTAATCTGCTAAAATGTGACTTGTAACTGGAACCTTGTGGGAATCTGTTATTCTTAGGTTGAGGAAGACTATCCGCTCGTGATACAGTTTTATACCAGTACGAGGGGATAGGGCGAATCAGTCCAGGGACCACCAATCCACCATTACACATTGTCCAACTGTTCACCTGCCTAAATTGTATTGGTAAAATTTTGTGTCAATAAACTTCTTTTTTTTTTTATATTCACAATTAACGGAATTAATTTTGCGATCATTCATCTTTGACACAGCTTAACATTCAAATTTCATAGGTATATATTCAACACAATGTAAATTGTTTTATGAATAAATGAAATGTTATGACTCAAGGCAGGATAATTAAATGTCATTAAAATCTCAGACAATACAATAATGTATCAATTATTTTAATCAGTACATTAACGTATATGCAAATTAGTACATGTAGAAACACTGTACAACAACCTGCTTTGCATATAATGTTGGTTCACACTTTCCTCGTTACGTAGAGATGCTGTCACGAAGACAAGAATTCATGTTGTGTTAAATAACACGATTTACAGTGCCCTCGTTCAATTATGACAATTCTGTCTACCCTAAGGGCCGGCGCACATCTGGCGAGGTGCAGCGTAGCGCATTCGTCACTGTCAAACAAATATCGACCTTGCATCAGTTGAAATAAAGTTAAAAATAAATAAATTTCCAGTAGCTCAAGAGAGAGTCTAAGCGGAAAGAGGCGCGCGTCTCAGGTTATTTGTTCTCCACTTTATTTTTGGGGAAGCAACGTTCATATTTGTTTTGTTTAGATTTTATACTTTGAGACAATTTGGCGTTGAATCATTTCAGTATGCAACAGCTATAATACACAAAGTTATCTTTACCTGAAGCAGCAACAACTCCAAGCTGAGTTCATTGACCGGTGCGTCAGTGTGAACCGCAACGGCGTACGGCAGGAAACCAGGCAGGACGTACTTGATCACTCTGATTGGCAACCATAACATGAAAAGGACGGCTGTGCCGAAGATCATGGCAGATACCACCAAGCGACGGATGTGCGACCATACTGAGAGGTGAATCATTTCCTGGGGATGGGAAAAGATAATATTAAATAGCAATGTAGGTCGCATATTGTTTTTCCTACATAATCATCATTATACAGACGAAAGACGTCCACTGCTGGACATAGGCCTTCCCCAAGCACAAGAGCCGGTCCTGTGACTATCACATTCAGCGGATTCCCGCAAACTATATTATGTTCACCAGGTTGTCGGTCCATCTTGTGGCAGGCTTAAGATATTCCTTATATAATTATGAAACACAAAGTCTCTCTGTCTGTCTGACCGTTAATGCGCTTATAACTCAAGAACCACTTATCTGACTGGCGTGTTTATTTTCTAATTCATGTTTCAAGTCTGGCTAGGTTTAAGAATATATTTTGTTTCATTGTATGTCATAACACCTACTTTAGTAAGTGCCCTACCTAGCACAGCTAGTTAGATACAAATAGTCCAGATACTCTTGTAGCTTGGTGACCAAAATAAGTCACACAGTTGTTGTACCAACTGTTCTAGTCCATCACAAGGAGTGAGTTAGTTAAGCTTTATTTGTTTGCAATACTGAATCAAAACGCGTTTGTTTAGAGCGCAAATTCCAACGGCAATTATTAGAAGAACGTACCTGCACAGGACTGAAGTCAGGATCATTCAAATTTTTCAAGAACCACAGTACACCAGGCCTCAGTACTTCCCTCAACAAAAGAATGAACGATGCGAAGTAATACACGTAGACCATGCCGACCAGCCAGTGAATGAACATGAGGGTCCACGGTGCCGCTTGCAGGCTCGCCTCGCGGTCTTTCAAGGTAGCGTCGAACATTGATAACGAGCATAGATCGAGCCACCAACCACACACGAGAGGAATCACTCCAATCTGAAACAAAAGAGTAATAACATTATTATCCATACTATAAATAAAAGGTGTTTTAAAAATGAATTGACGAAAAACGAACTGAATAACTTTTACTATGAGACTAAACATGATATCGCGAAAAAAAAAAAAAGTTGTCCCATACAGTTTAGGACAGTGGGTATTAAACTTTAGTATGGAAGAACATTCTCTATGCATTTTAACACCATACTGCGATCGCCAACCAGCCTGCCAAGCGTGGCGATTATGGCAACCCTCCCCTCCTATTGGGGGAGGCCTATGTCCAGCAGTGGACGTCTTTGGACTGAAATGATGATGGAAGAGCAGATTTTTTTCGCGATTTCCAAAGTAACAGTTATTCAGTTCAATGGTCTAATAAAGCACTCCTTAAAGGGTGTCGGGTTAATTTTAAAACACCTTATAGATACTCATCATTCTCTTGCCCTTATCCCAATGCTAATATTCCAGTGCATACTATCCATGCTTAATATTATAAATGCGAAAGTAACTGTCTGACTGTTACCTCTTCACCCCTTTGATGAAATTTGGCACGCAGGTACACCATGACCTGGGTTAGGACATTGGACATTTTATCCTGGTAGTATGTTCCTATGGGACAATTTCCGACCTCCACATGCACGAAGGCGCTGGCAAAAGCTTGTGAAGTATATTTCAATGACAGCATTGAAAATGGCTTAAAATTGGACTTCAGTAATTTCTCAAGGTTCTAGTCAAGTGCATTTCGACTAGTACCTATAGTAAAAAGATAATTAAAAACTGTATGCAGGGGCAATAATTACATGTTGCAACATTCAATCATCATCATCATCAGCCGAAAGACGTCCACTGCTGGACATAGGCCTCCCCCAAAGGGGGAGGGTTGCCATAATCGCCACGCTTCGGAGGAGGGTTGGCGATCGCAGTATGGTGTTAAAATGCATAGAGAACGCTGATGTGCATTCTGTAGTAAGTCCCTTAGTCGCCTTTTACAACACCCATGGGAAGAAATGGGATGGTGCTATTCTTTACTTCCAACATTCAATGCCAATGTCCTATGAGTGGAGTTCTTGACCACTGATTGAAAACCCACAGGTCACAATCAATCCAATTCAACTGCGGTGAATGGACCGAATCACATAAACTTTTCTTTAGGTTTTGTAAACAGAGCTAGAATATTAATTAATTTTCTATAACATTTTAAAGTTGAGATATTTTATTATTATTAAATGCGTCATTATGGAGCAACAGCAAATACAAGGTTTAAACTGCTATATTAATCTTTAACTGCCAATTATATTTGTTGAAAAATTAATTTCCTTTCCTTTTCCTAAACCTTTCTTGATTTTGAAGCATTTAAAAAATGCTTCTTATTTATATATATATTTTTAATGAATATTTAACAAGCACAGAGATGTTTTGATATATTAATTTAAAAACATTATAGTCAGTGGTAAATTATTCACAGTTGATGACTGTACCTAAGGTCATGTTATTCAAATTTTGTGTTAATTAAGCTTGATAGCTGATTTTAGGAATGACATTTAAATAACTAAGAAGGACAGCTGTTAATGTAGGTAAATACTTTCTGCATAAAATATTGTTTTATGTAGTTATGGCCAGGATACAGGATATACAAAATGTAAATTTAATTTAAGTTTGAATGTTATACTGTCTTTTTTCTCTTCTTTTTTTGGTATGTGTTGTGCTGTTCACACTCCTTCTTTCCAATCTGTTTTTAGAAGTGAAGACTTGTAATTGGCTGTCAGTCTCACAGTCAGTATCCGTCAGTGTCTGTCAGTATACTATTTTCATTCTGATTGTTTTAGCTGTAAGTCTTCCATCACATCACACTAATATTATAAAAGCGAAAGTTTGTGAGTGTGTATGTTTGTTACTTATTCACGCTCAAACAGCTGGACCAATTTTGATAAAATTTTGTATGGACGTAGTTGACACCCTGGATTAAGACATAGGCTACTTTTTATCCCGATATTCCCACCGGAATCAAGACTTACTAGTATTTAGTAAATGCAAGTTTCTAACCAGTAACATACTACTTTTATAGCAAAATCTAATAGTAAAGTGATCTAGTGGGAAAATCCAAATCCCTATCATGAATTTTATTGTCTCCTAATTTAATGCTAGCAACAATTAAATTAGGGAGTAGGAATACAAAGTTATAACTCACCTCAACAACAGACAGGAGGGCCACTTTCACAACCACATAACAGAACCCCAGGGCCTTCTTAGCACTTCGCAGACGGAGCAGAGAGGCCATGCCGTGTAACACTGCCAGAATCGCCCCCACCAACACGTACCCTGCCAGAGCAGTCAGAGGCCCCGCAAATGGACCCTCTGCAGAGAAACCCGCCATAGCAGCCCCCAGCCTTCCAATATGATATGGGCAGAATGCAAACACCACTATAAACAACGTATTCAGGGACACAACCCAGAATACATGCTCAAGAAACACCATGGAACCATCCAAGCCAAGCAGCCGGGCCCATGTCAGCTCCTCAGCAGCAGCACGGTCCCATTCCATTGGGTTCCAATTTGCTTCATCCCCAACCAAAGGGTCTTCACCAACTTCAGCATTTACTTCGTCTCTTAGCCCAACTTCACCATCCCCAGCCCCATTGTTCACACGGTCATTATTATTATCCTGAAGAGGCAGGTCTTCAGGGGGAGGAGCTGGCAGGTTCTCTCTTTCCATCCAGTCGGGACCTCCACCATGCATGATTTGCTCTCTCAGCCACACAAGACCAATGAAGGAGAACAGTGTACAGGTAACAACAAAACAACCAGAGAAGACATCTTTAGCAAGGTTTTCTGCTGACACTATGTCGAATGGCAATGAAATCACTGGGTCTAGGGACCCCGAGAACAGGCAGCGGTAGGTTCTACAGGCAGTGAGGGGTACGATACCGAGCCAGGCGAGCGCCACCAGAGTGTAGTGCAGCCAGTCTTTAACGGCGGACGCCACGGACGTCACCAGCCCGCCCACCACGTCGCGGATAGGCAGCCTGCGCGGCATGTCCGGCGAATATATCGGCATAAACGAAAACCGGTGCCCACACAACTCGCAAATCTCCTTCCTGGAGTATCGCATCCACTGTACTAAACACTCCTGGTGGATCCATTTTATTGAGCCCGTACAGATACACGGATGAAACAGTGGTCTGTCAGACGAAGCCTCCGAGCGACAGAACCGGCAGAAGTCCGCGCCGGACGAGTCCGAATCCATCATTTTCTTCAATCCAGTTTGCCTGGTTGATTATGCGATCTGCGGAATTCATCACATGATTATGACATGTATGAGCAACACACAACACTAACAGTTGAACGATATTAACGTAAATACACACCTTGACGCGGAAAAATAATAGACAGCACAAAATACAATAGATTTAAAGGAAAAAATAAGTATTTTCTCTTTGTTTGACAACCAGACAGCCACAGTAATTAAGTGTGGCCAGAACTATGTTTATAAAAAATCTACCAAGGCCGGTTCGTGACAGCTGTGCAGGAAAACAAACCGGATATGGATGGTAAGAATACTTATATACAGGTTTTTTAATTACAATGCAATTAGGTATCTAGTATTGTTTCATCAATTATTCAAGAAAATGCAAATAATGAAACGGATTGTTTATATGTGTATACATTTGGAAACAACTGTTGTGTTTGTTACATAGGTATCTTGAGACCCTGGGGTCCCGGACCTTTGGTAGGCTTAAGAGGGGCCGAAGCCAACTTGCAGAGGCCCATTAGATGCATTCAATGAAATGAGGCCCTCACCGACGATTACCCCTGTACGCACTATGCAAGTGTGCACCCATTGTCAAAAGCAACTCTCTCAGCTCTCTGAGGTGGGGGGTGGAAACCCCCCACCTCAGAGAGCTGAGAGAGAAAAGATCGAAGTTTTTTTTCGTTCATAGCTTAGCAACAACATAGTTGGGAAAAGGCTAGGCAGATAGATAGATAGATAGACGTACTACGAGTAGAACCATGTTCTTTCAATATAAAAAAATCGTTTATTTGATTTATTAGGCTAAAATTAATGTGCTCATTCATTATTAAAAACTACAAAACATTATTAAGTGTTTACTTGAGCCCGCTTATCACTGGTCAGTGTCCCTCACTCGTTATCATTAACATTGAAATGCTTATTCAGGTATTTACACACGGCTACACATCAAGCTATACATTTCCAGTATACGCTGACCTCTCATTGTACGGAAATCCTACACAATGTGAGATCAGCTTAAACTGGCAATGTAGCTTGATGTGTAGCCGTGTTTACAATTATTAAACAACTAACTATTTACACTAGGTACTAAATTAAAAGACTAACTTTAACTATACAAATAAAAACAAAAAACTGACCAAATATGTGTTAGACCACGCAGAGTGAAGGATTCCGTAGTAGGGATGAATTTATTCCAAAAACAAGCACATGCACACACATTGTAGTTAAAAAACATGTTCTCCCATACATCGATATGCGTCACGGTCAATTCTCCAACTGCGAATGTAAGTTTGTCATTTATTACTCGTTAACTTGTAAAGCCTACTTAGCTGTGATAGTTTTCCTTAAAATTTCGTTATATATAGGTACTACTGCAATGATTTTTTCACACATCAATTCAATTTCTTAAGGCGATTTGAATAGCTTAAGACTAGGCCCTGCCAGCTAATTAGATGGTTGTTTTTGGATGTGTGAAAAAATCATTGCAGTAGTACCTATATATAACGAAAAAAGGAAAACTATCACAGCTAAGTAGGCTTTACAAGTTAACAAAAATTAGCCCTTTAAAGCTTTAATATTACGCAAATGGATCCCTGAATAGAAAAATAGTTTTCACAGACCCGCAATATTTCTGAACAGTCTCTCGTACGATACCCCACACCATGGGATAGCCAAGAAAAAATAATTTAATCCCCACTTTACGAACGAGCAAGGACCCATATTTTTTTTCTTTTTCCGGTTTTTATGTTACCTCTTTGTCGTACTAAGAGTCAAGACAGATGGACATGGTGAAACTATAAGGATACCTTGTTCACCACGTAACCCTAAAAAGGACACAGGCTTCAAAGGCAAAGAGTGTATAAATAATATGGGAGGTCAAAGGACTAGTCCACATCGCTGTAATCCGGAAATGTGCCCAGAAGTTCAATTTCTACCAAATCATACTCATTTTTTATTAGTGGCAATAACTTGTGCAAATCACGTCTTGCCATAGAACAAGTATAAGGGGATGCGCTAAGGTAGTCCGCGAAATTCGAATTTTCGTACTTTTTTTACAATTTGCAGGTCAGTAACGTTGCATGTTGATCTAAATATGTTTCGCGGCCGTAAAAAATATGGCTTTACATAATTATAATCATTGGAATCAACTTTAGAATAAAACTCTCTAAGTTCGTAGAATCCTATTGAATGACTATTTCATGAAGTAGTCATTCAATAGGATTCTACGAAGAGAGTTATTGCTGATTCATAACAAATTATATAAAGTAGGTAAAAAAAGGACAAAATGCTACGTTGATGAATGTTTCAAAGACAGAAATTTACACATTTTGCATTCTTTGTAATTAAAATAATAATAATAATAACTTAATTTTATTTGTAAGATATTTTTAATCCTTAGGCTCCATATGTAACAAAGAGCAGTGGCAGCAGCCCAGCAGCGGCTGTAGTTGTTGGTTGTTGTTGTCACAGACGTTGTGAATTGTGATCTTTATAATTTTAGACCTTCATACTTTTTTTTTTTTTTTTTTTCCTTTTTGGCTTCGCACGGTTTGTGCATTTAGCCAGTGTCATGTAAAATTAGGTAACTAGTACAAAGCTGTAACTAATATTAATAATGTATAATTATGAAATGAACTCCATTCAATGATGCATGATAAAGATGATAGATGATATCCCGCCCCGCTCCCCTTGAGTTTCAGTAAAGACGTGGCACTTTACTGAAACCTCGCACGGACTTCTTGAGAGAACTTAAAGTGATGTTGCACTGTTTTGTTTCATTTGTCTACACTAGTGCGGGTTCACGAACACTTAATGGTTAATAATCCACCACTATTACACATTAATATTCGGCTAAACACAAATTATAGAAAATAAAACAAAACTGCTAACATGACGCTTCACTTTCCCGCCAAGAAGTCCGACTTTCATGGTTTTTTTTTCATTGTTTTTTTTTTTTCTTTTTGGCTTCGCACGGTTTGTGCATTTAGCCAGTGTCATGTAAAATTAGGTAACAAGTACAAAGTTGTTTAAATAATTATGAAATGAACTCCACTCAATGCATGATAAAGATGATTGATGATATCCCGCCCCGCTCCCCTTGAGTTTAAGTAAAGACGCGGCACTTTACTGAAACGTCGCGCGGACTTCTTGAGAGAACTTAAAGTGATGTTGCACTGTTTTGTTTCATTTGCCTACATTAATGCAGGTTCACGAACACTTAATGGTTAATAATCCACCACTATTACACATTAATATTCGGCTAAACACAAATTTTAGAAAATAAAACAAAACTGCTAACATGACGCTTCACTTTCCCGCCAAGAAGTCCTCGAACTTTCATGGTTGTGATGGACACTAAGGACAACACATGTTTGATGCATTCCGAATTGCGCTGTAATCTCTCTGAATGTGTTTTCACGAATTAGCAATTAGCATGAGAGCGTTATCGATGTCCCGTGAATCGTCACAGATGACGTCATGAGATACGCCATCTTGTGATAACGCCGACCATGCCCTTAATATCACCTTGACCGCTGTCAAAAATGACAGTTGTGCTGATTTGTTGTGATTCGCATCTCGTTCTTTAACTAAAGTGGCATTTTAGAAATGTGCTTGCGGCTACAGTCGCCACCTAACCAAAGAATAAGAAGAAATTAGTGGTTTATACGCAAAGAAATACTGTAATCCAACCGGGGTCCCTATGTTGTTTCGAACGCCGCTGTTGCGACACACGCTGTTGCGAATTATTTTTCCACTGCCTCACAGGTTCGAAAGCTCACGGACTCGAATGAAGTAGTCGCGAAAGACGCTGTTTCGAAAAACATTTTCACTGCCTCATACGCTCGAATGCTTGTGATTTCGATTTATTTAGTCATAAAGTGTACAGAAAAGTATTTAATCATTTGGGTTAGGTTAGGTTAGAACAGTGACCATTAACGCGCGAAGGCGAGCGAGCGAAGCGAGCGTGCCGCGGCAGCGGCCGCCGAGCGCCAGGTCCCCTCTATTGTTGGTAAATTCAGTTACCAAAACAAAAACTCTTCATCAATATCCAATTTAACTAAATTACTATAATCGAAATCACAAGCATTCGAGCGTATGAGGCAGTGAAAATGTTTTTCGAAACAGCGTCTTTCGCGACTACTTCATTCGAGTCCATGAGCTTTCGAACCTGTGAGGCAGTGGAAAAATAATTCGCAACAGCGTGTGTCGCAACAGCGGCGTTCGAAACAACATAGGGGACCCAATCCAACCATAAGTATTCAAGTGATTATAGCCGACGAGCCTAACAGGTGACAAATTTATATTATGCTCACATCAGAGCAATTCGAGAGGGCTGAGTGGCATACATTAAAATCCAAGACGTAACGGCATACCTGAAATGAGTTAAACATCACAACACACCAGGGCTTGTTAATCGTTTAATTTTCTAAGTTACCTTCTAATCAAATCAAAATTATTTATTAGCTTAATTTAGGTACAAAAGGTTGGTAAAACATATAAAATTGTAGGTACTCTTATTCTGCCTTTAATTTCTGCCTTAACCGTTATTATAAAGGTTTTCCAATTTATTTAGTTAATTATTTAATATTTTGTTACTAAATCAGTGCTGAACTTTAATGTAATGAAGCAATCTTTGAAGCTAATATCAATTGAATCAAAAATAATTTGCATCTTTGGAAATAAAAAGTAACCGGTTTCAAGCCCTGCAACACACATTTTATTTAATTATTCTTGCATTTATGAGAGCATCCTAAAACAAGCATACTATTTGCTTAAATGGATTCTCCCCATTGTAACTAGAATAAGTTATTTAAATTGAAGCAATAAAGTGTTTTTTTTTTATTTTTTTATTTATGTAATTTGTAATTCATGGTATTTTTCTTCGGGTAAAGCTTTGCTGGCATGTATATTCGCTAATAAAAGATGTATAACTTTTACTATAAGACAAAACCGGAAATCGCGAAAAAAAAATCTGTTGGTCCCTACATTTTGACAAGATATGAGTACAGACGCCAGCACAACAAGCTACTACAATCTGTTAAATTTCTTTAAAAGATTTTCAACTTTATCGTTGAAGCATAAGGTTCAAGGTTGAATGGGAAAATTTGACAGTTTCGGGTAGCTTGACCTGCTGGCGTCTGTACATAAATGTATGGACAAGCAAATTTTTTTTTCGCGGTTTCCGGTTGTGTCCTTTAATAAAAGTTGTTCATAATGATGAGTACAATGACCCCTTAAGAGGTTGTGCGTTATTTATGTTACACCTTGTATATGCACTTCGTCAACGTCTTTGTCACTGGACGAGCCGTCGTTCTCAAACTCAAAATCGGAGTTATCAGAGTTAACAGAGTCAACCAACAAAACAGAGGTGCCAATACGTTGAACTTCCATTTTAGATTAAATATCTTATAATTAAAAAAGGTTGTGAAAGGTTTGTTACATGTTTTGACGCTGAGCGAGCACAGTGAGCGCATTCATGAGCTTTCCAAATGTTGACAGCTCTCAGCTGTCTAAGGCTACATTCCGTATTAGACTTTAATCGCTGACAGTACTCACATCAATAATTTGCGTACCGAATTATTACGATTATGACAGCCGACAACTGTCAACAATTCGGAACGCTCGTGACCGCGCTCACGGTTGGATTACAGTATTTATTTGTTTAACCACCACACACACACATTTGTACACTTCTTCTTCTTTCGTTAGATGGCGCCTATAGCCAGAAGCACAATTTATAATATAAGATAAGACTCAAAACAAAACAACGCAACTGTCATTGTTGACAGTGCTCACGGTGATATTAATTTAAAGCATGGTCGGCGTTATCGCAAGATGGCGTATGTCATGACGTCATCTATGACGTTTCAAGAGACATCGTTTTCGCGCTAACGTTAATAGGGAACGGATTTTAGCGCGCTCAAATCGATTACACTCTATCTCGGAACGAACCGATAGTCGTGTTATCTAAATCGGAACGCAAATTATTGATGTGAGCGCTCTTTGATTCGGAATGTACCCAATGTTGACAATGACATGACAGTCACAGAATTGGCATTGGCAGATGACATTTCGCGGTTCGTTACTTCGCTGTTCCGCGAAAGGTGTCGTGGTGTATGAGGATTGGATTGAAACTTCTCAATTTTATTTCACACAATTCACACTTTCAAATGAATAAGTATTGACTGTCTATCTGAAGTTTCTACGCCCAACTCCATCATTAGGTTTTGATTAAATCTTGAAGGTGACGTAAACAAAATTTCAATCTTTATTTATTTGGTACAAGTGAGTGTGAGCGCGTATTTCGTGCTAAGGTAGAGTAAACCTGCTCTATTAATTATCCAATCGCACCGTCAGATAGTTTACCATACCAAACAGTGTATCAAAGAGTTGTAAGAAAAGTTATATTCACAGAGTACATTCTAATATACTCTATTGAATAATTATGTGCACTTGAAACATTCGTAAACAAGCTATAAATAATACCGTTTTGTAAAGGAACCTGAATTTATAGAACTAATTATAATGGTTTAGTAATGATGTTTAGTCTTTTTTTATTCAATTGGATGTAACAGAGACCATTTTCTATCATTCCGACCACTTGAAATCTTCGATTAGTCAAAGAAAAATAAATATTTTAATGTTTAAAATAAACATGCAGTAGTTCGTCTCCATAAATATTTTTTTTTTTTTTTCTGTTTATTTGCTGCACTCCTAGACTTACGGTTTAGCAACATTGCCTCTTAGCAGTCCTTTAAGTTATTTTACATCTGGTTTTGCATCACTTCCAAATCACAGTGATCTTTATTATTGTTACAATAGGGTTGCTATTGGGTTGCTTCTGTCACAGGATAAACAACTAAAAGGACTGTATTCTCCTCGGCACTGACAGCAGCGACTGAATTTATCGCACACTAGCTGCTCAAAATGTTTTTTTATTATAAGTACCATACATACTTTCATAAGTATTTAGTAAAAAGCTGATATTTTGACATTACAAACAGACACATTAATTTTTATTTATTTGTATAGATACCGAGAATATATGTCAGACACTTACGGTCAGACATTAATGTGTGGGTGTTGATAACAGGTACTGTTAAAAGTGGCAAAACCTTCAATGATAAAGTGGCACTCACAATAAAACAATGTTTTATTTATGTAACTCTTGATAGTCTACAATAGTTGAACATTTAAACAAAATCTCATAGTTGATTGACATTGCTTATTTGTTTGGTGATAGTAAATTGAGCCTGACTATGACCCAAGATCCATTGAATGATTACATCTCAACACATCATGTGACTGTGAGTAATCATAGCCATCACAAACATATTTTTAACGTGCAGATGTCTTTATTGTCCCTATAATCCATGTGCCTATTTCTCACCTCATGTTATAAATTCACTAGCCTTTTTGAGTTTGTGACCAACCAATATGTTTTTGGTTTTTAGCCACAACATTCATAGAAGGGACACATAGCCATGGCCTGTACATGATTATAAAATGATGTCTGCACCTTGTCATCTTTGTATCTATTACACTAACATGAAATGGATGAGATAACAAAAATCCATGCCTATTTTTTGTCCGTTGTCTGCTCCCTCTCCATGTGTCTCACCTAAAGCATGTAATATAAGAACAAATTCTTTTATTTTCAGAAAAACTCAAGAAAGCTTTCCGAAAAGCGTAATGAGTCTGAAATTGTGGCATCTCAAAAATCTGTGATAACAATGAATCAACCAAAAGATGCGATTATACGTATAGATGTGCCAAGTACCAGTAAAACTGTCCTACGGACTGAGCAAACAGAAATTAACATACTATGCTTTAACATAACTCCGTACAGCGAATTAACACAGTTTATGTGCTGTTCCATCTTCGTATTTATATTTTATTTAGCCTATGGATATTTTCTAGAATTAATATTTTCTAATTCGGATGTGAAACCTGTGAGTTTGTACATAACGCTAGTTCAATTTTTAACAACAATGGCATTGAGTTACTTCGAGTCCCTGATAAGGAATCCTATAAAAAGAAAGTGAGTATGGTTTTTCATACTATTTTGTAGTAAGAATTTTTATAGCATTGATAATATTTTTCTGAGAGAATGTTCAAAATACTAGGGCAAAAACTTTAATAGTATTTTAAAACAATACAATCTGAATCAATATCAGGAGCTTGTAGCTAAAGAATAACTGCCGCACTGGTCGATCATTCAGGTTAAGCTACGCTTGCCGCGGTTGGTCCGTGGATGGGTGACCATCTTTTCATGCCAAGATTCCTCCGTGCCTCGGAAAGCACGTTAAGCCGTTAGTCCCGGCTGTCATTTGTAAATCTTTGAAAGTTGTTACGGGTCGTCAGCAGCCCAAAACTCTTGACAACCAGTCTTACCAAGGGATATCGTGTTACCCAGTAACTGGGTTGTGGAGGTCAGATAGGCAGTCGCCAAGTAAAATACTGGTATTCGGCTGCATCCGGTTAGACTGGAAGCCGACCCCAACATAGTTGGGAAAAGGCGAGCCAGATCACTATCTGGACAGTACGCAGCAGCAGACAGTACAGCGCATGTAGGCGTCCCAAGTAAAGGATGCGCTTCGGGAATTGTCTTCTATCTTCAGAAATATTAACTCGCAATGATAAGATATCTATTACAGAGTTGTTAAAACCAGCGAAGTTCTTACCTATTTTGTATTACTATGATTACAAAATTATAGATTAACAACTCTGTGTAATTCCAAAAATACTTAAGTATCTAAAATTTTGAGTACCAAATGAAATATGTAACCCGACAGAGAGAATAAATCATCATACGCGCAGGGTCGCAGGTCTTCTACAAAGCGCAGCAGTACAAAACTAAGAAGCTTTGCCTCTCTTCGACTGTCTTATTTTTTTTTCTCCTTAGTCAGCGATAGTTAGCCGTAGTAATGAAACGACCGAACATTCGGCCGATACTTCGGATTTATGTACGGATTCATTTCCATACATTTCCATCAAATAAAACATATCTCAACCAGATAATGACCATGGCAAAGTTGACATGAAAATATCACAGTGTAAAATAAAATAAAATAAACTTCATTCCGTTAACTATTTCAGAGTACCACTAAAAACATACGCGTTACTGGCAGCTCTAACACTTGGCACCATGTCCCTCTCAAATCTTGCACTAAGTTATTTGAACTACCCGACCCAGCTGATATTTAAGAGTTGCAAGCTAATACCAGTAATGATTGGCAGCATTATTATATTGAGCAAACGGTATGGGTTCCTGGACTATGTGGCTGCTGTCGTCATGTGCATTGGTCTGACCATGTTCACCCTGGGTAAGGATTTTATCAGGTTTTTATTATTCAACAATATCAGCAGAAAAAGGCTATTGCTTTTTGATGTAGCCATACTCAGCATCTGCTTGTTCCTTTCGTCATCCATTTACATCTCTGCCTTTCGGCACCACTTTGGTGGAAATCGGCTCTAAATTAATCGTCAGATCGAACGCCGGTCGTGCCTGTTGTTTTAAAAATATAGACTAATCAAAATATATTAAAAACCATAGCTAAACATGATTACCTATGGGATAAATACTTAACACACTATCAGTAGCAATGGATTTCATTTTGTGAGTTCAACAACATTCATTGCGTTATTTACGTTGTTGAGTTGACAAATTTTTCTGATATATGAAGCAATGGATTAGCAATATACTTCAAAATGATTCAGATAGTGATTGATCGCATTAGGGTGCTGTTCAATTATACTAAACTATAATTATTATCCTACATAAGTGGTAACACAATAGGTACTATTTGCTAATGTATGAAGGTACTTAATAAGTACATAGACTCCATTTGAAATAAGATTAGAAATTTAAATAAACCTTTTTTACAGTCCGTTCAACCGATTTTTACTTCTGTTCCGTAGGCATAAGGATGGCATTAAAATCAAAATCGTGGTTACAATACCAACTGTTTATTACAGCTGCCATTTGTCGTGCTATCAACGCAATAGAAGTCAAAATCGGATGAACGGACTGTAAAAAAAATTCTAATCTTATTTCAAATGGAGTAAGTATAGAGAAGTTTAACAATCCACCTAAAAATTAGTGGCGTCATTTAATATCCCTCTCACAGAGAGGAGGCCTGTGTCCCAGCAACGATAATGGTATAGGCTGATTATCTTTAATTTAATGTAATCAAGAAGCTTGGCGAAGCTGGACCAGACGCAATCTGGCGGCGTCGTCATTAAAGGATGCCCACCCATAGATAAATATAACTCGTCTCCCCACTATTATAATATGCTTGCTCAAGGATGCATATCCGGTACGGCTCTAATAATCCCTCTATATCCCAAGCGCACGTCTTCCCTACCATTATCGCGCCCCACGGTCTACTCATTGATATGCAATGGTCTCTGTAGTCCCATGAAACATGAGGCTCCAGGGGCTAGTGTGAATCTTTGGGTTCATTCGAGTGATCGAGTCTGGTTTAACCACGCTGGGCTCGGTGCATTTCATTCATTCATTCATATTATGTAGGCAAGTAATAAAATTGTGTAATAACTAAAAACATAACTGGTACAACTTACTTAATTACATGTTTATGAAGTACATATTACATACCCACTTGTACAAATATCAACGCGTTAATTAATACAAAATAAGTGCCACCTGTTTATGATATGGGGTCATAAACATTGAGATTATGGATTTACGTAACGACGATAAAGTATTGTGTTTGTAGCTAGCCAAAAAAACTGGCGAAGCGGAGGTATACTATACAACTCTGTTTACTCCTTCGAAGAGTACAGCACGGCGTGATGATAAATCATTTTATGTTATATTTTTCAGCGGATTCCAGCACCTCACCGAAGTTCAACTTCCTAGGTATAGTCGTGATATCTCTGGCGTTGCTCTGCGACGCTATCATTGGCAACGTTCAAGAGAAAGCAATGAAGCAGCATAATGCTTCTAACAACGAGGTTGTCTTCTATTCGTATGCCATCGGGTGCATATACCTGGGTGTTATTACTGGATTCAGCGGGGTCATGACTGCAGGCTTCGATTATTGTTTGAAGGTGAGTTTGTTTTTATTAGTACAGTATGCTGTATATACCTATATATAGTAATTTTATTCTAGGTGCATCGTCTTCACATTCAATTATATCGCACCTTCGGTAGAACAAGGGCACAATTGTCAAAAATTGCAAAAATGAGTTAAGTATACAGAAATGCCTTAAAAATGCTATTTGAACTGGAGGAACAAAGACTACCTAGTATATAGTTTATATCATGCAAAGAAGAAAAACTTTCGAGCAATATTAACAGAGCAAGACCTCACTGAATGCAATAAATATCTTAAAATAGCTCTCCTGTAAAATAGCAAAAACTGCAATTATGCCCTTGTTCTACCGAAGGTGCGATATAATTAATGTAGGTACAGACGCCAGCAGATCAAGCTACCCGAAACTGTCAAATTTTCCCAATCAACCTTGAACCTTATGCTGTAGGGTTAAAGTTGAAAATTTATTGAAGAAATTTGACAGATTGTAGTAGCTTGATGTGCTGGCGTCTGTACTTAAGCAAAATATTTTTAAAAGAGTAACGGTGGAGTTTCTTGCCCATTCTTCTCCATACTAAACTACTTTTTGGAAGGGGCAACTAGATTAATTCAATTTTTTTTGTAAATTTTGGTATTCAAAATTGCCTTATAGGTATGTGCCTATTTGAAATAAATAATTTGACTTTGACTTGGGTCGTTGATATGGGGCCATTCAAGTATTACGTAAGCAGAATTTTAGTACTTAGTTTCTACCTTTTCCCCCCCCGTTGTAAGCAAAAGTAAGCTATACTCTTATCACCCCCTCCTATGCATCCGTAAACATTGGCACTTATATATTGTTTAAATTTGTCAGGTGTATTCTTATTGATGAGTCTAGACATAAATAATATACAATATTAGTTTTAGTATATGCGAAACCCGAAACACGTGTCTAGTATTTTTATGTAAAGAATCTATGTACAAAATTTCAAAACTGTATCATGAAAAATCACAAAGTTATAAGGTTGTTATGTTACCGGGTTGTCTGTACAAAAACAAGCT
The DNA here is from genome assembly GCA_963921375.1 of Tiliacea citrago. Taxonomy (NCBI): domain Eukaryota; kingdom Metazoa; phylum Arthropoda; class Insecta; order Lepidoptera; family Noctuidae; genus Tiliacea; species Tiliacea citrago. The sequence continues at coordinate 18,395,478 of OY992797.1, read as the reverse complement.
AACGGCGCCCCCGCGCCTCCAGGGTCGTCTTGCGCTCATTGATAATAATTTGACAGTAGGTACCTAACCGTACGGCGATTGTATTGTAAGTAATTAAATGGTGATAACATTTTCCATCACACTTAAATATTTTTGGGAGAAAATATAACATGGTGTAAAAATCATTGAAATCGATTCAGTTCCTTATTCTGAACAAACTATATTGAGGTTTCGCGTATAGAATGTAAAGGAATTTAATTTCCCTACTTCGGTTCTTTATAACTTAACCATAAAGGCTCTTTCAAACACACGCGACATCGCGGGCGCGACATGCACGGACAAAGGAATTGTCTTTGTCGGTGCCTGTCGCGCCCGCGGTATCGCGTTGTGTAAGAGCCTTAAAACCGTAGAACCATAAGCAATATCAATTATTTTGGGGAATCCCTGAACATGTTTTTCGTTTTCGGACATAGACAAGTAGGGTAAAATGTATTTGTAAAATAATATAAAAAATCCATCATATCTGTAAGTATACCTACTTTTTATGCAAATAGATGATTCCTATTTATTTCTTGGTTCTTGATTCTATGCAAAGTTATCGCAAAAATGCTATTTTACTATAGATAAGAAAAATAAAATTTATAATACATACCTAAGTACATTAAAGCGCTACCCATTTGGTAAAAATAGCATTAACAAAGTAAGTTAGTACCTTATTAATAAAAGTTTAATAACGCTATTAAACGGTTCATAATGAACTGAAGACTAATTTATGTTTACATTCTAAGTTTTATCTATGTTTCTACCGATACTTAAAAGATTTTATGAACCATAACCAATGAGCAATGATAAAGTTTTGTTAAGGTGAATCCGCAGCTGTAGCCCGCGAAATTAAAATTTTCTTAAGTTTTTTTGCAATTTGCAGGTCAGTATCAGGTTGTATCTTGATCAAAATATGATTCGCGGCTTTAACAAATAAGTATGTATTTACAGAATTATAATAATTAGAATCGTGTCTCTAAGTTAGATTTGTTCCCCAACGTTATGATTTCATGAAAAGTAATTCAATGGAACAAATCTAACTTAGATCAAGATACAACCTGACACCTGTAAATAACAAAAAACGTAAGAAAATTTGAATTTCGCAGGCTACAGCTGCGAATTCACTTTAATTAACCATTGTGCATTTTCAAAAGAGTTTACTCGATTAATGATATCGCTATGTTCAGTCCATAGTTCGGTCCGTCACAACTCGGGCAATGAGCCTCACTACCGAGTTTGCTCACTTGCTAATCTTTTCTCTACGGCACGAGCCAGAGTTGTAACTCGTAAAACTCTTGCCGAAACCAGTGGCGTAGCTAGGTAACCAAAGGCAAAAAATAAACTAGGGCTCCAACTAAACTATTTAAAATAGTTTGTTCCGTATTCGTCGTTTTCCGAATTCGACGTAAGTAGGTACTCCAGATTTGTCGTAATACAGTCGACTCCATAATAAAATTAAAAACCAATTACCAATTGTTACTTATTTTAATCGACAAATTAAAACTATTTTATGAAAATAAAAGAAAATATCTGATCTACCTGTTACCGTTAAAAAAATACAGTCCTGTGACAGTATAAATAAATACAGGGGAGTTTCAAACAGAGACGTTCGAGACTTGTTGGGAATTCCCCTGTATTTTTTCTATAAGTTGCCATTATTAAAGTCGCGTTCCTGGAATCTGGTTTATTTATATTCCGAATGTGGGAGAAATTTTCACTAGTTCAATTTATAGTTTGTAAGTCCCCTGAGCTTGGGGGCCCTGGGGCACTGCCCCGTCTACTAGCCCTCCAGTAGCTACGCCACTGGCCGAAACACACATACCTTTACAACTTTTCAGGGCTGGCAAAAAAGGCTACTATTTCCCATTTCTAACTGGCAATTTTCGAGCATTTTTCCAGCGAGGCGATTGTTTAACGCGCTCGCAGTGTGTGCGAAGTGATCATGCCACGTGTGCGCAACGTGTTCTGCGTGTTTTCGTAACGAGCATTGACATAAAAGCCTATGGATTAGCGTGCATACCTACAAAAATTGGGCACTGAAAATGGCCGCCTTTCGTAGGGTTGTAACTGCGAGTGGAAGAGAGAAAGCAAGCAACCGTTTGACAGCACATTGCCGAGTTTTGTACAGACGCCAGCTGCAGGTCAAGCTACCCGATACTGTCAAATTTTCCCAATCTACCTTGAACCTTATGCTGTAGGGATAAAGTTGAAAATCTATTGAAGAAATTTGACGGATTGTAGTGGCTTGAGGTGCTGGCGTCTGTAGAACAAAACTTGGCACTAAACATGGCGACCGGTCACGCATAGACATTTTGACGTCACACAAAAGTGTTGCCAAATTTAGTCCTAGACAAACATTTGGATATCTCTCTTTTGATAAGCAGCTCTTGGTTGGTTGGAAAGAAACAAAACGCTTTATGAAATGTCTGTGTCGATGTGATAGATATTTGTATAAGTTTAACTATTCTTCCTAATAGTAAAATATGCAATTTCCATCGTCCTACCTCAATTGTAACGAGAGCGATTGACGTGACTATAGAAGAGAAAACGAGACAAGCGAGTGCACAGTCCGCGAGACCTAAGCTGAGCTTTGCATTTGTGTGAGTGCACATAGATAGTGTAGGTGTGACATCGGCCTAGAGCGCGACGCGTCCTTTGCTTGACTAATTATCTGTTTATACTCTACTTTTAGTAATCACTCACATAAATGCAAAACTTAGCTTAGGCGTGATGTATACAGAAACGGCGTAAGGTGAAACCGCGGCGCAGGCATGATGCCGCTTCAAAACGTTTTCAAACAAAATGTACGATGGCGACATGTCGTGATTTACACTCAAGCGGCGCGGCGCAGGCACGCCGCTTTGTCGTCTGTGCCGGTGCCGCGTCGCTGCAGAAACCGTACAACCCCGGTTAAGAGTTAAGCCTTTCGAAAGGGTAACCCATATCCCATCTAGGAAAAACCCTAACGAAAACCCTTTCAATGCGTAACCAAAATGGTCCCTGGTCGCTAGCAGTCGCGACTGGAGCGCCGCGCAAGGAGCACGTCGCTTGTTATACAGTATGACCAGTATTTATCAACACAAAAAAAATTGATTGATTTGATCAAATTGATTGATTAAATATCAAAGATGTTTTACTAACCTTATGTTATCAATAGTCTTTCTTCAGGGCAGACTGGTTCTTTCCAATGTGTATGCTGCTTCTGAAGACCGTGTTTTACTTTCGAGAATGTACTATGGAAACATTCTTCTGACATTTATACACTGTAGGAAAATGATCAGGATATTCATGTAATTTTTCCATTATTATAAAATATCTATGCTCTTCTGACAATTTCCACACAGGGTGCACCCAATATCTTCTGTGCCTCTGCATATTAATGAGTTGCAGCAAAGCGAGAGCATCTTCGTCTTCTGTAGAGGAAGACATGCTATCGCAACAAAGTCAGCCTGAATAATGACGCATCGTAACGTCTCTTCGCCTCTTCTATATAATTTTAATCGCGTCCATACATTTGCCGTTCCACTTCCACGCATGCGCTGCGCCTGCGCCGCGCCTTCACCTTACGCCGTTTCTGTGTAATTCACGCCTTAGGCCTCGCGGACTGTACAATATTGTGAAAACGCGGAGATCACGTCGAGTAGTCGCGTTTCTACCTTGTTTCGCAACCACGGAGAGCACGTTCAGAAATCGCTTTGCTGGTAACACGCAGACAAATCGTCAGTGTGATAACGCACTAATCCCTACTAGCAGTATTTTCTCTATTTAGCTATAAGGTATATCAACAATTTCATGAAAATATAATTCATTCATTTTTTTTCAAAAAAAAAACCATGTAGGGTTTTTAGGGTATCAATCACGAACATCATGATGGGTGTTAGTTGAACTGTATATATTACTGAATATATTTGCGAAGAGAGTGGGGATTTATGAAACATCCTGTAAACAGTCCGCAAAGTTAGTCGACAAATCATCATTCATCATTTCAGCCGAAAGACGTCCACTGTTGGACATAGGCCTCCCCAAGCACCACCTACGACCGATTCTGTGCTTCCTGCGGCCTTCACAAGGTCATCGGTCTACCTTGTAGGAGGCCTTCCAATACTACGCGACTTTCGGTTACGCGGTTTCCACTCCAGAACCTTTCGGCCATCTGTTCTGCGAACAATGTGCTCTGCCCACTGCCACTTAAGTTCGTTCGTCGACAAATAAATATTTGTATTTCAATTTCAAAACTTTAACAGAACTATCTTTATTTCCAGAATCCTGTCTCAATGTACACAAATATCTTCTTCCTAAGTCTCAGCGGGTACATGGGTTTACAAGCTGTGCTCACCCTAGTCCGCATTTGTGGCGCTACCGTCGCGGTCACAGTAACTACGTTCAGGAAAGCGCTGTCCATCATCATATCGTTTCTGATATTCAACAAACCTTTTGTTTTCCAGTAAGTATTTTTTATAGTTAATACCATGTCTTGGCAGGCTTGGTCAAAAAACGTGGAAGAGAGCCGACACGAGACTAAATTTAATTTTTTGGTAATCCCGTTTTAAATACGTTCTACTCGCACATTTCATGACCGCCACTGCCACGAGTCGTGGAGTTTAGTATAGTACTTACATCTAACACTATTGCTTCCGTACAGATAGGGATCATTTATACAGAAGTATAAAAAATATGCTTGATTTTTTTTTTTTGTCTATTGACGTATTATTTACAAATCGGCATAGTTTTGAAGACTGCTGCACTCGGTATCTTTTAATTGATGGGAGTGTATGGTTCAAAGTTAAAGATCAATATGGACCCCCCTACCCCCCTATGTGTGAGCTCACTCTTCCCAGTATGGACACTTGTTAGCGTGACTAAGAACGGTGAGGGCAAATCTAGAGATTTAAATCTTTATGTCTTCGAAAACACTTACTTTCATAAGTAACGTTTTAGTGACGTCATTTGCCTGTAAATTGAATACACTACAGTCCGGCCGTCGAGAGAATGCGTTCCTGACACCTGCCAGTTGGACAATTTCTAGTAGTCTGAAGGATCAAATTCGCAAAACATAATTCGTTAGTATGAAACTGACAGTTGTGTCAAAAATGCATTCTCTCAACGGCTGGATGTGGCCACTGCTCGTCTAGGGAACGGTAGCTTTAGCCATACAGAACTACATAGTCGTAAATATTCAAAGTAAAGGAAAATAGTCTGAACAAAGCAACAAATCATAGCAGTGATAGGCTAGTGGTGTAACCGTCGGACTGCCATGTCATAGGTCTCGAGTTCCAACCTAAGGTACATTCAGTGACCAGAATTACCTGACCCCTCTTCCATTATTCTTCTTTGTAAGAGGGATCAGGTAATGCTGGTCACCGACTGTACGCACATCAGACTTTTCGGATTCATGTGCGTGTAAAATTATCACTTGCTTAAAAAACGGTGAAGAAAAACATCGTGAGGAAACTGTGTCTGAGAGATGTTTCTCGACGGCATGTGAATCCAAGTCAGAGGCTCATGGGCGGCGGCATAAAAGCTCTGACTCCAGGTCACTGGGGGGTTTGGACTATTTTCACTAACAACACGAAAAAAAAACTCTGAACAAAACAAAATAATTGAAAACCTTTTCATGTTTTGTTTCTTTTTTTCAGATACGTGTGGTCAGGTATGCTGGTCGTGCTAGCCATTTATCTGAACCATTACAGCAAGAAGCATCCAAACTACGTCCCCATACCAGTGCTGACTTGTTGGCATTATTTGCAGAGTTTTTACCAGTCGGAGTACCGATATCTCAGGCTTAAGAGCAAGATGTATGCCGACACTGTGTAATAGTAAAATTATTAGTAATTTTTAGTTTAATTGCCTTTATAAGTATTGCTCCATGCAGAATGTGGAATATTCTGGAAAGTTTCTTGCCCTAGATATGTCACTTTTAAAACATATTCAGTTTTTTTGCAAAACGGGTTCTAAATTTAGGTCAACCCTTCGAGTCAGTCATTCTATTTTCAACTTTATTCCGACCATTGTAGTTTTTAAAACAACATTGATAAGTTAGACTCGGTTGTAAGTTATTTTTATAATAAGAACTTTATGCTCGATGGAGGAGTTCGTGGCTAAGTAATAACAGCCGCACAGGTCGATTCATCGGGTTAAGCTACGCTTGCCGGGGTTGGTCCTTCGATGGGTGACCATATTTACATACCGAGACTCCTCCCTGCCTCGGAAAGCACGTTAAGCCGTTGTCTCGGCTGTCATTCGTGGATCTTTGACAGTCGTTAGGGGTCTTCAGAAGCCCGAAAGTCTGACAATCAGTCTTACCAAGGGGTATCGTATTGCCCAGTTACTGGGTTGTGGAGGATAGATAGGCAGTCGCTCCATGTAGAATACTGGTATTCAGCTGCATCCGGTTAGACTGGAAGCCGACCCCAACATAGTTGGGAAAAGGCTAGGCAGATTGATTGACTTTACGCTCGACGGAATAAAGTCAGTGAGTAATCAAAACACAATAACTGGCTCGAAAGTTTAGAAGTTAGAACTTCTTTTGTAATGTGACGGATTAACTGTCTACAGTTGAACGGAACAGTGGCAACTTTGCAGGCTTTTTAACAAATCCAATTAGTCTGTAATACACATTAAGACTGTTCCTGTAAGGGAGTATTTTGTTACTAGGCGCACAATCAGTTATATAGTAAGTCAATAGTTATAGTGCAGCAATCAGTGATGGCCCAGAGGTAATGGCCGCGACTTACGAGTTGTACATCCTAGGCTCGAACCCAGACTGACGCTTTACTTTGTGTAAATTATTTTGACACTACTGCTCTTAAAACGGTGAAGGAAAACATCGTGAGGAAACCGGCATGTCCTAGAACCGAAAATTCAAAAGTAATGTGACATCTATCAACGCGCACTGGGCCCGTGTGGCCGTTACGGCCCGCTCCCTCTCACCGAGAGGAGGCCCTATGTCCTAGCAGTGGGAACATTATACGCTGATTACGCTATGTTATGCTAAGCCAATATGTTTGGACAAGTGGATACGGGCAGGAGCGAGAAAATGAAGACTCGACTTCCGTAGAGAGTTGGAATAATTGTGAAATTCCACATCTGACATTTATTTTATAATAGAAGCAATCATCATTCCGTAATGGCTCATTTACACGACTAAAGTTTCCCGCCTGTTGCGACTTTGAGAGGCAAGAATGTCTAAGCGAGTCTTTTAGGCAATATTCGCCAGGCAACTATCTCCAATCAAAGACTCGTCTTCATTTTATGTTCTACGAGACTTGTTTGGCATTTCCTCGAACTGGTACAGTTATTAACAGCGGCAGTACCAACACTATCTTGAGTTTATTCGCAGATAGATGGGGGTCTCCAATGCTGCGACATTGGATGAAACTCCACACTAAATAAAACTTGTATTTTCTACTAACACTAGTTTTTAAGACCATTGTTACTAACACTATGGGCGAGGCCCGAAATGAATGATGGGAGATAATAATTAATTAAGATGATTTGGTTGTTTACACGGACATTTCCAATTTTCAAAACCGGGGCGAATACCGCCTTTATTTTTATTTCGTTTTGATAATCGCCTATTCAAATCGAGAAACTATTTCTCGTGTAAATGAGCCATTACACCTATTTAGTAAGTTGGACATCACTGACGAAGTCGTGGTGTCTTATAATTTTAATATATTGTTTTTAATCGTACATCATATCATTATTTTCTGTTATCTATTGTAAAAGTTAATTTAATAGTTCCAAGTAACTTAATAAGTAAATTTAAGTACCTATTATGCCATCAACTCGAAAAATCGAAGTTTATTAGCAACAAACGACTTCTGGTTTGTTTTAAAAACTGACAAAATAAGTCTGCCTACCTGTTCATTTGTGGGCACTGTATATATTTTGAAACTTATTTACCTATTTAAACCAGGAACCATTTTGGTTACCCATTGAAAGGGTTTTCGATAGGGTTTTTCTAAAATGGTCCCTGGGAAGAATAGAGATAGAATTGGTCATGCTCCGTGTGCTGGGCGGATATCGAAATAACATAATATTATGATTTTTTCATGTCACTGGGTTTCAAGTAGGTATAGAAACCATTAAATGTAACCCTTTCACTGGGTTTCAAGCATAAAACCCATTCAATGGGTTATCATGTAACCCTTTCATTGGGTTTCTAGTATAAAACCCATTCAATGGGTTACATCATGATAAAGGTAAAATATCCAGATCCAAAAATCCAGACTCCGGGCTGCTACTGAGAAATTCCTAATGGAAAATCCCAATAACATGTTGCCCGACGTGGGAATCGAACCCAGGACGCCATGCTCAGCAGTACCGCTTACGACCACTAGATCGACGTGGCAGTAAAAAAAATGGTGATAAAGAAATGGTCATAATAATACTCTCACAGAGGTCGGTAATGTAATAGAATATGTGGTTATTCCTCACTCACCGACTTTGTCACTAACGGTACCGCTGTAACAGGCCCTTCACAAGAGTTAATTTACCCCTGGTTTTGCAAGGCAGTGGTCTTTATTCTTGTGAAAACGCTGACAACAGCTAAACCGCGGTCCCTGTCAGACTGCATATAAAAGAAAGAGAAGCGCGATGATACCGCTTGTAATTTATTGCAAAATATCTATTTACTCAAAAATGAGTTAAGTAATCGAAAATTAAAAACAACCAAGTTCTGCGTACAAATAAGACGTTCTTGTTATTAATTAAATACCAACCGTATGTTTATATTTAATATAGATCAGTGGTGATATTCAATACCTACTGTCATAGTTGGCGAGTGCTGCTAATGAGGTTGACATTTTGATGTGTAACATCTTTCCTCTCGCTTTCTGTGCGAGTGATTTCGTGAAAAGGGACGGAAGTATGTAACAGGAAGTGACAGCTTGAGCATGGAATTAGTAAGTACTGTATAGATTTTAAGTAGAGGTGGTCGAATCTCGACCAGTGGGCGACCACTAGTAATGAATTTAAATTATTCGAATAATATTTCAGTATTTTTTAAGGTTAAGATTTAAATTTTGAGGTTAATTTTTGTCGCTGCTCAGTGTGTACGTTACCCCAGCAGGAAAGTGTCTCCTAGAGTTATATGAGTGGAACATTTAATTGGTGCCTTAGCTGCTGTAAATGTGCCCCAACATAAAAAATGTGTGCCCGCTGTCGTTTTGGAAAAAAACGGAAAAAACGATTCCTGCTGGGGTAACGTTTTTCTAGCAGGAAAATTCTAAACGAATGATCGGAGAGTGAAAAATTGTGCATGGCCAGATAGCTTATATGTGTGCCAAAATGTGCCCCCATAAATAAAATCTGTGCCCCTTCAGGTTTTTGAGATATTGCATTTCCTGCTGGAGTAACGTTTTGCAGAATCGTATATCTCTAAAACCATTGCATGTGCCCCTGTAGAATAAACATACACGAGTAGCTCTTAATGTGTGCCCCTTAGTGCCCCAATTAGATTTAAGAAAATATTTGTAGTTTTCAAGTTATCGCGGTTTTATGAAAACCCGAAAAAACATCGCAGCGCCTAAATGAGATAAGGTATAAGTTCGCTGAAAATTGTATTCGGTCCTTCTTGACGCTAATAATAACCATACAAAGTTTCAAAACTGTTCATGCATGCGTTTTTGAATAATCTTGCTAAAAGTCAAAACGATGGTGTCATAACTTTGACGGCAAAATACAAGGAACCGGCTCAATCCCAGATGTGTAGGTGTAAACCAAAATCTTGTGCCTTTAGTCAAAAATATATGGTGAAAATATTCAGCTTGGAATGTTTCGCATTAAGTAAATATTAACAAAAAACCAAAATATGTAAACAACGGCTGGTTATCCGACCAAATTCGAATGACTACTAAAAAGCGATGGATTCATACATATCGATGACCTTCTTTATTGGACGTATTATACCTGAGCTGTTGTCCTTACAGTCACGTTCAAAAGTTTTGGGGGCTAATTAAAAATATATATTAAATGCGCCTTGTGACCATATTAAATGAAACAGCTTGTTGATGTGGAAATTATTATTTTTTTTCCCTTCATTTTTCTTTCGTTCACACATAAATTAATGGATGTATTTTAATTAAATTTAGAATGGAGAAGATAGCTTACCTTGGAATAGCACTTAGGCTACTATTTATAATGTACTTAATCATGTGTAAAGTCACAGAAACAGCTAGTGGAATATAATCCAATAACAACTTTATTTTGTTACTTACTAGCTGCGCCCCGCGGTTTCACCCGTGTAAGTCTCGATCCCGTAAGAATATTGGGATAAAAAGTAGCCTATGTCTTATTCCAGGGTGTCAGCTACCTCCATACCAAATTTTATCAAAATTGGTCCAGCCGTTTGAGCGTGAAGAAGTAACAAACATACACACACACACACACTCACAAACTTTCGCCTTTATAATATTAGTGTGATTACTTTTCTACTTCGGTGTACTCAGGCACAACACGTGTGAACCGGTTAGTGAGTAAAGTAAAGAAGGTCATCGATATGTATGAATCCATCGCTTTTTAGTAGTCATTCGAATTTGGTCGGATAACCAGCCGTTGTTTACATATTTTGGTTTTTTGTTAATATTTACTTAATGCGAAACATTCCAAGCTGAATATTTTCACCATATATTTTTGACTAAAGGCACAAGATTTTGGTTTACACCTACACATCTGGGATTGAGCCGGTTCTTTGTATTTTGCCGTCAAAATTATGACACCATCGTTTTGACTTTTAGCAAGATTATTCAAAAACGCATGCATGAACAGTTTTGAAACTTTGTATGGTTATTATTAGCGTCAAGAAGGACCGAATACAATTTTCAGCGAACTTATACCTTCTCTCATTTAGGCGCTGCGATGTTTTTTCGGGTTTACATAAAACCGCGATAACTTGAAAACTACAAATATTTTCTTAAATCTAATTGGGGCACTAAGGGGCACACATTAAGAGCTACTCGTGTATGTTTATTCTACAGGAGCACATGCAATGGTTTAGAGATATACGATTCTGCAAAACGTTACTCCAGCAGGAAATGCAATATCTCGAAAACCTGAAGGGGCACAGATTTTATTTTTGGGGGCACATTTTGGCACACATATAAGCTATGTGGCCATGCACAATTTTTCTCTCTCCTATCATTCGTTTAGAATTTTCCTGCTAGAAAAACGTTACCCCAGCAGGAATCGTTTTTTCCGTTTTTTTCCAAAACGACAGGGGGCACACATTTTTTATGTTGGGGCACATTTACAGCAGCTAAGGCACCAATTAAATGTTCCACTCATATAACTCTAGGAGACACTTTCCTGCTGGGGTAACGTACACCTACTCAGTTGCTTTTTACCAAGGTGAGATGTCAGATGTTACACATCATATGCGACTACTGTAAGGCTCGCTCATTTTTCGGTGTCCCTCTCAGGGCCTCCCTTTCTCTGCTCCACTCCTCTCGGAGCTTGAGCTAGTGTGGATCGGTCCTGTCTGTAGGTGTCAAACTCGTTTTGCCATATTCTCCTGGGTCTGCCTCGATGTCGACGGACATTTTCTACCACATGGTAGTAGATTTAGCCCATGACTACTATGGTTGACATAAATTATTAAACTCCTTTTACTCAAGAACTTTCATATTATGACATAAAAATGTGTATTGAATGTGGATTTACCCTTGAAATGCAAAAAGGGAGATATATGCATAAACAGAAGATGTGAAGTCTTTATTTAATGCTTGAATAAGAGAAATTGAGATTATGACTACTTTTATTAACTATTTTGGTTGTAAAATTTCATTTTTAAATAAATTTTACATTTTAAATCAAAGTGAATTGCTGACTGCATTTATGGCATGAATTCCAATGTAAATGTAATATTTTGTAAACAAAATAAAAATACATTATTTATATCAATGACATTTATTTTCATTGTATGTACAAAATCTTATAAATCTAAACGTTTTCATACAAAAGTGTCCAAATTTAACGCGTTTGAATATTTGGAATGTTATTAAGACACTATTTTCATTGGCTTTATACATGTTCTAGGACGACAAAACGATTAAGTGGTTAAAGCATTTTAATACTTTTAGGCGCAGAAAATAAACGAATTTGAGGTTAAATTTCGTGGTTACTACAATAAACAACGGATCGATGATCAGTCGATATTAGAATCCAATTATATTAACAATTAATATTCTTTAGAGTTTAATACATGCGTCAAAAATTGGAATATTGGTCAAAATAATTAACAGTATACAGGTCACAAGGTCTACCTACGCTATAAATTAAATACGCTTCTCTCTACTTCTATCATTCGCTCATAATGTACAATTAACTCTTTGGTACATGGTCCTAAAGCTAGTATTATTTGTCTTTATACAGGTAGGGTAGTTGGCCCCTTTGCAAGAGCTATACGGACTTATTGAGCACAGTTTATCACAATGAAGTACTTACTAGACAATTTTGATTGAGGGAGCTACATGATAACTAAAAGGATTAATTAATTTCTATTTTTTTATATATATCATTTACATGATATTGCAAAGGAGCCTCGAAGAATTTATCAGTTCTGTTTGTTTGTCATTTCCAAGGGCAGTTATAATTTGTACGCAAAACAAGTCAAAAATGTGGGATTGTGCATGGATTTTAGAATTACTTGGAGTTACAAAGCACAAGTGAAGCGCAGGACTCTGAGATCTTTAACTTACTTCAGGGTCGGGCCTTAAGTGACAATAAAATATCACATATCTCTTTAGAATATGAAAATATCGTGTTACATTTCGTTTTAAACCTTATTGCTTATGCCATAGTGAACAATTAAGTTTGTACAAAATGCAAAACAACACTACCAGTGCTTAAAAGCTACATAAATAATATTGAAAGTGAAATTTGCTCAATACTATAAATACTTAAGTTTATTTTAGTGGACTTAATCGTACATCAGTTTCTGTATTTTGTCATTGACTTAGGCTAAGTATTTCGATACCAATTTTGACTCACAAAACAGAAGAGAAAAGCCGTCGACCAATAAAAAAGAAGCTCACACATTCCTGTATTGTTTTAGTTCAATAATGCTTTGTGTATAAAAATACTAAAAGGTGGTTTTATAAGTGTGTGTGGATACGGTATTGAAACGTTCGTCCTACAGTCGTTGACCAGCATTACCTGACCCGTCCCCTTCCATTATTCTTCATTGTAAGAGGGGTCAGATAATACTGGTCAGCGACTGTACGTAATCCACATACGAATTATAATTCCAATATTTGCTAAGAGGACCCTACACATCGTCTCTCACGCTGCACATACAAAGTTATTATTTCACTATATCACAGCACTAGTCTTGCACTTCTCTGTACGGTATCTCACTGGTCACTGTGAACGATTCGAAATAGTGGTTTAGGAATTCGAACGTGGGCCGTTTTTCGGGAATGGCGTCCCAGCATTGTAGCATCAGTCTATAGATATCATCGGGGAGGTAATGGCCGACTGGTTTGGGCATTCGGTATCCCCGTTCCACTTGTTCGATGACGTCCTTGCCGTGCAGGCCGGGATACGGTATCTGTCCGTATGTGAACAGTTCCATTAGCAGAATACCGTACGACCAGACATCACTCTTGATGGAGAATCTACCATAAATGATAGCTTCAGGCGCCGTCCATTTCACAGGGAAGCGGGAGCCCTGTTTAGGACAATACTCGTTGTCTTCAATCACCCTAGCGAGTCCAAAGTCACATATTTTTGCTACGTTATTTTCACCTATTAACACGTTCCTAGCGGCTAAGTCTCTATGTATCAACATCTTAGATTCTAAGTATTCCATGCCGGACGCGACTTGCGCGGCGACGTACACTAGGTCCTCAAATTGGAGGAACTTGCCCTCTCCGTTTCTGAGGAACTCGAGTAGTGAGCCCTTGCTCATGTACTCCTGGACGATGTAGACCGGTTCTTGCGTTGAACAGACGGCGTATAGCGCCACAAGGCGCTTGTGACGGAACTTCTTCATTATGCCCGCCTCTTGTAGGAAGGCTTGTGTCGACATTGTGCCTTCTCTTAGGGTTTTTACTGCGACCTGAAATGGGAAATGGGTGTTAGATCAATATGACACACTAATTTGCCGTGATAGGCCGGCCACATACAAACAGAAATCTGGAACGGAATTCCGATTCGAAATATCGGTTCGGAATTTCGAAGGCAGCAAATCAAAATTTGGCACAAATGTACCATGATCCGAATTAGGACACATCATAATTTGTTCTCGTGGGATTTTTTTTTTTAACTTTGCCCCACATAAGGAATTTCTCCTGTATCGTGGGTGCGTTTACAAACATTTAAACTCACATACACAAACAGCCAGACCGCGTATTTCCGCGTTCTCTACGCGGGCGAAGCCGCGGGGTAAACATAGTCATTAATCTTCTGCTTAGCCTTAATTAGGGTATCTAAGACCCTATATTTCTCGCATTTCTTTGATATTAAGTTAAATAATAACGTTATAACAAAACATCACCTCAATATTATTTCGCCACTTCCCATAGTACACCTCTCCGAAGTTGCCTTGCCCCAGTTTCCTGATAAGCTGTACCTCGGCTCTCGGGATCTCCCACTTATCTCGTAACTCGGGCCCGAGGTCCCACATCTGTGGCTCGGGCTTCGGACACGGCCGAGCGAGCACGTGGCACAGACCTAGCGCGTTTTCTGAAAACACATAGTATCTTTTATTTAGATAGGGTTATGGTAATGTTAGTAGGGCTCATATTCCAAGAGGGATTGGGTACAGGTGTATGATACTCCTACATTTCGTCAGATAAGTTTCAAGTCTCATGTTAAGGGGGCAAACCACAAATTTAAAGTAGGCTAGATACCGCATGTTCATTATGTAGTAGATAGTATGAAAACCGAGCGTGTCATCTTTTTTATACCTACGATGACGTCACCCCAGCCATTTAGTGATGTGCTCAACGTAAACAGAATCATTTGACTGCAGAAGAATTGTGTATAAATAACTATTGAAGTACTTTCATAATTCAATCATAATTAAATTATGATAATTGACATTGTTTATCTTTATTATTATGTACTTGCCATCTCTATTGTATTTTTGTACTTTTGCATGCCTTCTGGCTAAATATGGCTGTTTTTAATAATATTTTTTATGTCACCATGTATTTGTACCCATATTTGCGAAATAAATATCTTTTCTTATTGCCATCACTAAGCGCGTCTGTAAGCTTATAGACTTCGTCAGGAGTGAACGTACTTGACAATTTTTCATTTGACATGCAATAAAGTCGCAAAAATGGTTTGTGCACAGTACAAACCTCGGGGCACGCTTGGTCGGACTGTGGTACCTAGCCTACTCTAAATCTGTGGGGCAAACCTATTGGCATTAACTGGATACTAATCCAGTCCAGACTCCGGGTGAGAAATTCCTGATGGAAAAACCCAATAACACTGTGCTTGACCTGGAAATCGAACCCAGGACCCGCTTCCAGCAGTTGCGCTTGTGAGAACTAGATCAACGAGAAGTCGAATCGTATTATAAAGTGTTATTATAGCCCTGATTGTGCTGTTGCAAAAAAGGGATGTTGCTGTTCCCGTGTAGCTGCATCTCTGTCTCGCACCGGAACAATTATGGCTCGAACACGTCATACAATACGGTTGGGGCTGTATTTGGTTCATGTTCTTCGTTCATAAATAAACAAATAAAAGTCAACTCACTCGTATACGACATGACAAGCGCCGGCAAACTTGGAAAGGTCTGATTCGTCGCGATATAAAACCCTCCATTGTCCAAAGGCTTGATCTTGTAGTGCTTCACATGATACCCTCTTCCCTCCTCCCAATCCTTGACACTGAGGCTGAATCCGTGAGGGTTATGTTCAGCCGGCCTCACGAGGAAGGTACCTCGAGGGTTGACTTCAGCCAACAGCAGTTTATCAGCCTCTTTCCGGGACACGTGCGGAAAGAACCAACTGCAACATGATGATGGCCTTTAGCGGAAAGTCGCCGATTAATAACATGAAGAGGGTTTTGAACCCGTCACCAGATTTGTTACCGTCAGTTGTTGAAGCTGTAAAGGATTAGTTGTGTTATCTGTGTCTGTATTGTGGTTCGTCGGTTGAGTAGCGAACGGCTGTATTTACATTGCGTTGGGTTAGTCATCATTTCAGCCGGAAGACGTCCACTGCTGGACATAGGCCTCCCCCAACATTTGGGGTTGGAGATCGCAGTATGGTATTCAAATGCATACAGAACGCTGCCGCCCATTCTCTAGTAAGTCCCTTAGTCGCCTTTTACGACAGCCACGGGAAGAAATATGTTAGGTGCTATTTTTTACGTCCGGAATTACACTTTTGGGTTAGTATGTCAATCTTAAATTAAGAGTCTACAATACCTCAAATTGCTTAGCATGATCCTTCCGTTATATTACATAAAATATACTGCAGCATTAATTTTGAAATAAATATACGGTAAAGTTGAGGATTAATTTTAAGTACTATATTTGTCGAAAACACGATTCCATAAAATTTTATCGACAGAAAAATATTACAAAGTTATCTCCAAACAGAATAATAAACCACTAGTATTAAAAATATATATTTCAAATTAGATCATGAAACTGCTTAATAACTGAACTAAACATAAAGCAGATACTGTTTTGTTTATTTTTATAAATAACCATTATTTTCACCGTAAATAAAAATTACCTAAACTATCGGCGCCTTGGAGCCTTCTCCCTACCGCCCTGTATCGCTTGCTCGTGTGACCGCGAGCAGTAATGTACGAGCGAGATAACGAGTGATGTGGCGCTGAGGTATTATAGACTCTTAAGACTCTATTCTACGTTAGGATATTTTGGATGTAAATAAATGGATCGCTTTGAAATCGAACTCGAAAAAGTGTGCTGTTAACAAGAAACCTTTTAGCAAACTGTCAATCACAATCCGAGAGTTTTGAAGGATATTGCTATCCATTGCTATAAAGTTTTCAAAAATTCATCTGCTCAACAACGTAAAAAATAACGCAATGAACTGTCAAAATGAAACCCATTGCGATCAATTGTCATTTTATGTTTGTTACGCATTACCCCTCTGGATTAACAGGATATTTTTGTCAAGGTAAATAAAGTTTTTCTTCTACGATGCCAGTTAAACTGCGGGTAATAGCTACTTTATGGTTTAATGCCGCTTGTCGTGATCCATTTATTTATGACCAGCACCCTAATTGAGTAACACACAATCGATGACAATCTGAATGATTTTGAAGTATATTGCTAATCCATTGCTTCATATGTTCGAAAAATTTGTCTGCTCAACAGCGTCAATAACGCCACGAATGTTTGTTGAACTGTCAAAATGAAACCCATTGCTATTGGAAGTGTGTTACGCAAATACCTGGCCGTTGTAATAAGTTTACAGAGAACACTCACTCTTCACATTCCACGGAGCTTTCTTCCGCGACGAAGTTGACGGGCACGAGTCCCTCCCGCCTCGTCGTGAGGTGTAAGACTCTCCACCAATCAGGTTCGGCGTCACTGAGTACTTCCATGCGGTCACCCTTGCGGAATGAAATGTCCGAGTCTGCGCGAGCCGTGTAGGCACATAGTGCCTTCACTACGCGACGACCACCGTTGGTTATACCTGGAATTGGTGACAAAGGTTTGTGTTAGTTGCACGTGGAGTTAAACTTTATCTATAGGCTTCGGTTCGGTTTTGTGAATATAATAAAAGATAATCATAATTCTCATCATCATCATCATTCTCCTGCCCGTATCCCAATTTATTAGGGGTGCAACCTGTTCTTTTCTTCCATGCTTCCCTATTATTTATATTTTATTCTTTTATTTTTTATTTATTTTATATATTAGTCGTCATCTTGGTGGTCACTCCCTTTCTAGCCATATCATCATTCACACAGTCCATCTATCGTTTCTTTGGTCTTCCCCTGCTCGTATAGCCATCCACATTCGTACTCAAAACTTTCCTGGCGACATTTTCCTCATTTCTTCGCATCACATGCCCATACCACGACAACCGATATCAACACAACTTTTCAGTCACCGGTGTCACTTTCAGACTTCCTCTTTTATACTAATTTCTTATCCTATCCATTGGCGTAACACCACACATAATAATACCACCATAATGAGGTAAGTTTTATGATTGATTGACCATAATTCTGGTAACCAATCACATCAATTGGCATAGGTAAGTATAGCTTCAAGAGTCTTACTAGCCTTGCATTTTAGAGGGCAAAGTGTGTGAATTTGAGAAAAGACTGTCAGTCGGCTGATATATTTTAATCATAGGAAATTAATGGTTGTGATACGTTTAGGAAGAATTTTAACTATACTCAGGTCAACGATACGAGATAAATATGTACATAAAATTGCAATACAAATATCAACTTTAAACCTTTAAACTCAAGTAATCTAAGTTGATTTTTGAATGAAAAAGTTATCCTAAATGTCATAAAATAATTTTAGTTACAGTAAAAAATTAACCATACGCAATTAAGTTAGTTTTTAATACCAAAGCATGATATTTATCTCGTCTCGTTGGCTCTCGTATAGGTAAAAATACGTAAGTATTTCGCCAACCGGTAATAAATTAGGGTAACCATGAAGTGATGATGATTTCAAAACTCACATTTGCCAGGATTCCGTGTGCGCACGATGTCTGCCGGAGGTCGCGACAGCACTCTTGTGTTGGGCTCTCCGGTGTACCGCGTCTCCAACGACGACGGGCACGCCGTGAACCCTGCCTCGTTCTTGTACGCCGGATATACTGGAAATAAACATGGTTCAAGGTAGTGGCTATCATTTATTTTAATTACTTATATAATTGTATATCGTGTTACCCAGTAAATGAGCTATAGAGGTGAGATAGGCCGTCACTCCATGTAAAATAGTTATTTATTTATTTAAAATAGGTACGCCAACAGTATATACATTTTACATTAATTAATAAAAGTTATACGTATAATCTGATGTAATTTAAGTTAAGTATTCGGTTAGACTGAAAGCCGACCCCAAATTGGTTTTGAAAAGGCTAGGTACATGATGATGATGATACATTTAGCAAGCTGGAGTGGCAATGGACCGGCCATGTTAGCCTTAGAATTGGTAGCCGTTGGGGGAGACGAATTGTCAAACTTAGGTAGGACGCCCTTGGGCAAGGCGGACCGATGATATTCGCAGGGTAGCTGATAGCTGCAGAATGGGATTAGCCGAGGTTCCACTCTACTGGCGTGGGATTGAATAGACCAACGTCCAGTAGTATCATGATGATACACCAAGCGAGTTGGAATATTTATGCGCTTGGTCAAAGAACGGGTGCAGATCTAATGCCCTTTTTTCATGCATGCATAGTCGAAAAGTAGACCTTGGTAAGGTCCAAACAGCCCTTAGAAGAAGCGGAAATATCTTGGGCTAAACCTCATCCCAAATTTATCAATTATTTAACGTAATACTTAGCTACAGAACAGACCCCACCCGAACCAAAGCTGTTACTTATTCATTTAAAGTAGATTCAAGGACCTGTCGTCAAGAACTATAAGAGGATTTATTTAGTACAAAGTTTACACTTCTTTTAGTTTAAATATTGACCTACGTAATAAATAATTCTAAGTCTGAGCCCTCTTCTGACTTTTACGACTCTCACAAACAGCTGAGACGTTTTATGGTTTCTTCAACTCTTGAAGTAAAACGAAGGTAAATCTATTCACACAAGACAAATCTAGCGAAGGATACTTGAGCAAAACTTTTGGGCAACCATAATTATGTTCTTAACAATTGAATTTACCAACACGTGTATTAAATGGCTCAACACATTTTCTTAAGTGTTATTGCAGATTAAATTCTGGGTGATTATATATCAACCTTGACCTTTCAGAGTACAATTAATTATTAACATCGAATCTATAATTGGCGTTTGATTCATATGACCATTGAGGTGCAATTAATGTTGTTTCCAAACAATGCATGTGGCCTCAAAATGGCGGCTAAGTAGAATAGTAACGAATGAACGCGAATTGCGTCTAATGGTCGGTTTTTAACATCGTCCGAAAAAGCTAGCACCATTGTTCTTTTCAAGGAAATAGGTTCCGTTCGGCTGTTTACAAGGAATCCACTTTTGTTGCTCATAGCTTTGTGATAAAAAAAAACACTGGTTTACGTGTTGTTTACTTCGGGTTCTTGATGAAAATGGTTTTTTAATTTGTATTTTGTGGGCAGATTCAGAGCGCAATCAGGAGTGTCATTTCATGTAGGTGGTTAGCCAATCTAAAGATAGATCAAGACGTCTTAGATATGAGATAGGCTGAGATTGTATTTGTTATACCTATAGTTAATATTCTCTTAGTATTGAACAGCTAAAATGGATGCGAGATCTGAATAAATAAGTTTTCGAGACCTGTTGATCGGAGACCTTAGTATAAAATCATTTAATATTCATCACCATTAAGAAGTAAGCAGTCCCAAAATACTGACTAACTCTAAATTAAGGTTAAAGTTAAATTAGTCTCAATAGTTTGAACCTCAAACTTAACTGCTTGTTTCCCCAATTTCTATTAGTTATCATCCTATTGCAGATAGGTTAGAACAAAATTGCTCTTTTTTGTTTTCACCGAGTGTTGCAGAATTGCCAAGACTCATGAGAATGACATGACACTTAGCAATGGGTTTATAGAGGTATGAGGAACAGGGTGTAAAGTTCACTCATCCTCTATAGAAAAGGGAGGATCCTCCGACCAGACGGGTGTTGTGTCTAGTGGGCATCTGCCCGACGATTGATGTCGGGACCTTGTATATACTTATGCTAGTTGCGCAGTAAACTCTGCTTGCGCGATGCAGGATTTTGCGTGACGTCAGTATGATGCGTAGTTCGCATGTGGCGATGTAAATGCCGCCATAGGGTTATAGTGACGGGAGACGAGTTAAAGAAGAGTAAGAAAAATATATAAGTACTAGCTGTTGCCTGCGACTTCGTCTGCATGTACAAATATCCAGTATGTTATGATGTAGCCTATTCCTTCAGGCCTCAGGATTAAGGCTACTTACTTCATAAAGATGGGTTCAGTGGTTTCGGCGTGAAAAGGACGCACAGACAGCAGACAGACAGAGTTACTTTCGCATTTAAAATAATTATTATAATAATTATGGTTCAGGAAATCCGTGCTCAAGGTCCCGGATGTCAGCAACATTTAATGATGTGGTACAAAAAACTAATTAGCTACGTGGGTCGTATAGTTCGAAATCCCGGATAGTTAAACGAATGCAAGAACAGCTTGCACGTAAATTTGACCTTGATCGCGACGATAGGTCTTAATGAAGCAAAAATGAAAGATGAGTGGACTGAACATGTATATGAATACAGAGGGAAATTACTAACAACTGTGTCGGTTAACAAACTAACAAGCATAAATATAAGGACGTTAATAAAACGCCGTGGCTCCGTGGCTTAATCTTATGCTGTTGAATTAAGAAGCAAATATGTTTAGTATTGTCGTATAACTCACTAAACTCACCCAAAGGCCTATCTGGGTCATGGCGGCGGCTGCAGCACTTGTTACCCATGGCGCGGCCCGCCGGTTACGCCGCGCCAAGCCGCTCCTGAAATAAAAAGAAAATAACGTTAGCGACACAGAAACATGGCGTCTATACAAGGGTGTGTTCAGGAGAACGACGATTAAACATTTTGTAGAGTAGAACCAAAATTAAGGAATCCTTGTCAAAAAATTTGGACGACTGGATACTTATTTCAGCAGAAGAAGAAAAAATAAATAAAATAGTTTATTGTTCCAGTATTACAGTAAGCAGGTTAGCTGGTTAACTAACAGAAGTTGAGATGACATGAGTAGCTTAAAATATTAACTACAGCTAGGTTACAAAGTATTATTTGCCAGTGAGCCCCAAACCACCCACCCTGTCTTGGTGCTCGGGGTAACGATTTCCAGACTGGAGAGAGAGAGTTGGTTTCAGGTGTGGTATGGTATGTTAGCGTGTGTGTGTGTGTGTAAGCGTGCAAGTTTGATTGCATTGTCCTTAGTTGCTTAGAATCTATTGAGGAATTTCGTTTTCGTTGTTAGGTACACGTTCTTTGTTTTCGCGTCGTCCTTTTATTCATCAAACTATTAAGTCAGTTGGCTTAGCCATTTCCAAATGATAACCATCAAGATCAGCCATTTTCAGGATCTTTGCATTAGATTTTAGAACCTAGTCGAAGTTCTGACTTTCTGACTACATAAAAGTAACTGCGTATGTTTCATGATAGAACTCGTGCAACTGTTTATAATGAAGCTTATGTGACTATCATCATCAGGAAGTAAGTAGGTTACATTAACATTGTTATCTGGACTGATAGCAATAAAGACAACGCCCCAGTTGATGGGAACGAGTTTTTTGGTTTATTTGTTTTAATTTATTGTTGTACATAATATTAATGTAATTTTCATGACATTCAGTGAGGTATACACAATATTGTAGAATGTAGGTCACCTGTTTCCAGCTTTCGACTTGATCCTCGTTTAGATAAATCTTATAACAGACTATCTTCTTCAAATGCTATGTAAACGTCATTGACATCGATGGGTTAGGCACACCCCATTATGGTATTTTTGTTAAGTTATATGTAATAGAGGTCGTGCCATTAACCAGATTCTGAGAAGTTTCTGATGGAAAAACTCAATAACGCGTCAAAATATTTTTTCTGAGTAGGTACCTATTTACTTTTTTTTACTGTTATATAGGAGGCAACGGACACAGTCATCAGTATGAATGAACCGAGAAGTTTCGTGAATAGTGCGTGACTGGACTGGTGGAGTGACCACAGAAAGAATGAAAAATAAATAAATTTGACCCAGGTAGGCACACAATATAGTATACCTATAGGGTGACTCTTTGACTACCATTGTGTTGAGCAGTTTTGTTCTATACATGTAGTCTTAGGTAACTGCATTTCATGAATGACGTCTGAGATTGGACACTCTCAGACGTCATTCATGAAATGCAGTTACCTACTGTATATAAAATATTTGTTAGTAATTAATTAAGCGTACATAACAGTATAATTAATTGCACTCTGGGGTGGATGTTTAGAATAGAATACTCTTTATTATGTACACCATAAAAATTACAGATATAATGTTGAAATTTTACATAGGCTGATACAATGGGCGGTCTTATCGCTGAAAGCGATCTTTTACAGACAAACTTTAGATGGATTAAAGGGAGAAGGAAAGAGAATACTGCAGTAGTGGTGTACCATTTACATATACAATAAATACATACATACATAAAGCATACACTTATCTCTAATATAAAACAACGATATTTCTACTTCGCCAACAGTTTACGCGCTGTTTCTTTTGTTTTAAATCTGTCCTGTTTCAGGCTCCCGCAGACAGGCTCGACGCGACGGTGCACCTTAATTTCGGTAGAACAATTTCGATCAAGTTTTCATAGAAATTGTTCTACTAGTGTACTTGGCTTATATAAAATCGGGAAATGGAGAAGACAAAAAGAAGGACAAGAGAGGGTTATAAGTGGAGACCTATAGGTCTCCACTTATAACCCTCTCTTGTCCTTCTTTGTTTCTTTTCTTTCTTTCTTGTCTGAAAGCCAATTATAATTGGCTTTCAGATCATGTACTGTCCTTGATCTGTTTGTTTTAGCTGTAAGTCTCCCATGATATTTAAATAAATAAATGTGCCCATTGTCGTATATCCATCCTCGTATATACCAAGTAATTCTCAATAGATACGAATAAACTATGGGCCAATAAAAAAATATGGAGTGTGCCGACTCTGCAGGCTTAGCACGACATTTTTATTTCTACTCTACTGTAGAATAGAAAACGCTTGTCTACGTTTCTCGGTAGGAAACTGCCAACTGTCTACACGGAAACGTCATTTTTGTCTACTCTTCCGTCGACAAAACGCTTCTTACGGTTCACGTGCTAAGCCTGCTAGGGTGTATCTAGTTCATGGTGAGGTAAAACTCTAGTAAGGACCTAAAACCGAGACCGATGCATCGGAAAAAGAAACGCAGCGATTTTATACTTTTATAATTTAAAATAATAAGTATAAAATCGCCGCATTACTTTTTCTTAGGAATCGACCAAATAAAAGAATAAAGTTGTATTCGTGAATATTGACGCGTAAAAAAAAAAATGAATATATTTACAAATAACCAGCTGAGCTTTTAGTAACTACCTACTGTTCGTCAAAGGCAAGAAGATCGAAGCTAGTTCATTCATTCGATATTTGTGACGGCATGGGTAAGCCTCAGGTAAATTTAATATCCATTACTTACGTTTTTTTTTGGTTGCTTATAATTACGCTAACGTAACTGATTATGATTATTATTTTTATAATATTTTATATCGTTTTTTTTTTATATTTTGTGAATGTGAGAAATGTATTGGCTTAATAGACTGTATAGATTTGTAGATCATTTTCTATTTTGTTAAGTACCTGGTACTTGTTGACGGGCCCACACTGTCCTCCCATACCTATGAACACTGTAATTTGAAAACATTGTAAAAGCCAATTATTTTATAAAATTGTAACCATGGAGTTTCTTGCCGGCTGTTCTCCTTAAGAAACGACCTATTAGAACCGTGCACCTAGCTTCTGACGTTTCATAACTAGTGAAATAAAATATTTTGATTTTGATTAACGTAAATGATTGTGCATCTGAATTTATTGATGGATCGGGCTGCATCTTTTATAATTTCTAAGGTGACGATGTTATCGTGTAAGTCGATGTATTATGTCCATAAAATTAATGGAAATCAGGGACCGTACAACCCCGGTTACGGGTTAAGCCTTTCGAAGGGGTAACCCATTCAAGGGGTTACCTTTATCATGATGTAACCCATTGAATGGGTTTTATACTAGAAACCCAATGAAAGGGTTACATGATAACCCATTGAATGGGTTTTATACTTGAAACCCAGTGAAAGGGTTACATGATAACCCATTCAATGGGTTCAATACCTACTTAAAACCCATTGACATGAAAAATCATAATATTATGTTATTTCGATATTCGCCCAGCACGCGTAGCATGACCAATTCTATCTCTCAAAAGGGTTACCCATACCGTATGGGTTTTTATCGAAAACCCTTTCAACGGGTAACCAAAATGGTCCCTGATGGAAATAGGTGAATGTTATAACGTTATCAACTATCGTGGACGCGTTAAAAGCGTCTTCATATATTTCCATACATTTTACATCCCTATTATCATAATACCGTGGAATTATAAAACACGCAAAATATAACTATATATAAGTAATTGTTTATTACATATTGTTGTTATTTTATTCAATCAATAACTGACGCTCAAATACATTAAATTATATCTATCTTAAACCTCTTTGCTGACGGTCAAATATAGCTGTTATTATAATTATGTTGTTTGTTATCAAATGAGATGTGTCTCATGTTATGAGAACATTTATTTATTTATTTTATTAGGTTCACCAACAATTGATTACACTGATACAAACACATAATACATTTAAAAAAAATAACAGTGCATCAGTTACTTATAGGTAAACACCACATGCATAAAACAATGGATCAGAGAAATAAGCTAACTTACTTAGTAATAAGCGCTAACACTGAAAAATTGGCAATATTGGTAAAAATTAATTTATGAAATTCTACATTCATCATCAAAACATCATGAGAATATAAGCAAAAAAAACAATAAATAGTTTTAATGAAAGTCTTCCTCCATGCGTTTCACCTTAGATCAATCAGCAATACACGTACGTACTGAAACTCATACTTGAAGCATGTATTTTAAAACGAATTACATTTTTGAATTGTCAAGGGTTCGGTCAGACAGAAGGATGATGCTTGTTGCCCATTCCAAAGCGTAGTAGGTACATAATAATATGGAGAAGAACGAGCAAGAAAGTTTCACTCTTTTTAATCAAAATATTATACACCTGACATCTATGTATTATTACTAGCTGCGCCTAATTCTAAGTCTCGATCCCGTAGGAATATCGTGATAAAAAGTATACAATGTCCTAATTCAGCTCATGGTCTATCCAGGTGCCAAATTTCATCCAAATCCGTTGAACCGTTTCAGCGTGAAGGCGTAATAGAAACAAACTCACTTACGCCTTAATAATATTAATGAGGATAAAGGCTCGTGCAGACTGATGCAATACCGCGATATCGCACCAGTCTTAAAGATAGAAAAGAAAGAACGAAAAATTGTTTATTCTGCACAAACAAAACACAATTTACAAAAAAAAAACCGGCCAAGTGCGTGTCGGACCACGCACAATGAAGGGTTCCGTAGTTAGGATGAATTTATCTCTAAAACAAACTTAACATTGTAGTTGAAAAACATGTTCTCCCATACATCGATATACGCCACGGTCAATTTTCCAACTGAAAATTTAAGTTTGTAATCGCAAAACATGGTTTTTTTTATGTGATAAAACTACAAATTAACAATTTTCGGACTTTTTCCTTTACTTGTGCTGTGAGACCTTGCTTCTACCCAAATTTCATGATTCTAAGTCAACGGGAAGTACCCTAAAGGTTTTGATTTATGTGCGAGATATTCGCAATTTTTTTAATGTGATAAAACTACTAATTTACAATTTTCGGACTTTTTCCTTTACTTGTGCTGTGAGACCTTGCTTCTGCCTAAATTTCATGATTCTAGGTCAACGGGAAGTACCCTATAGGTTTTGATTTATGTGCGACATATTCGCATTTTTTTTATATATAATAAAACTAAAAATTTACAATTTTCGGACTTTTTCCTTTACTTGTGCTGTAAGACCTTGCTTGTTGCCAAATATCATGATTCTAGGTCAACGGGAAGTACCCTGTAGGTTTTGATTTATTTGCGAGTTATGTCGCAATAATGTCGCTTATATCGCCGTATCTTTTTACTGACTTGACTTGGAAGCTTGATTCTTTTAGAGCTTCAAGGGACCATAGATTTACGTATTTGACATTAATTTCAACTTGATACCTCTACGCGTTCCTAAGAAAAATGGTCTTGACAGACTGACAGACAGACGGACAACGAAGTGATCCTATAAGGGTTCCGTTTTTTCCTTTTGAGGTACGGAACCCTAAAAATTGACAAAATACACACTCTAATACAAAGTAGCCAAAAATCCTAAGTAGTAGTAGTAGTAGCACAGATTTCGTAGTACTAGCACAGATTGCGTAGTAGTTTTAAGGCGAACGCATCAGGATAGCCCGCGAAATTCATTTTTTTTTACATTTTTTGCAATTTGCAAGTCAGTAACAGGTTGTATGTTGATCTAAATATGATTCGCAGCCATAACAAATATGGCTTTACAGAATTATAATCATTAGAATCAGCATTACCACTAACTATCTTCTACTAATTACTATTTCATGAAATAGTAATTCAATAGGATTCTACGAAAAGAGTTAGTTGTATTGCTGATTCTAATTATTAATCAACAAACAATCTGACATAGACCTGAAAATTGCAAAAACAAAAAAGAAAATTTGAATTTCGCGGTAGTCTTAATAATTTAATTATTTATAAGTTAGGAAAACTCACGAGTGGCCAAGCAAACGGAAAGTATGCGTAGTTAAAAACTGGTGTAAAAAGTTAAAAACAAATGAAATAATTGCTCAATTTGAAAGACACGTTGGAATTTTATTAGAAAAGTAAGAGTTTGTGCTTCGTCGATTTGGGGTTAAAACGGCCACGTCACGTTATCAGCCAGTGCTAATGAACTTGGGCTTGTTACCCTGCGTTTGATAAACGGTGGAGTGATAACTTTTATAGCACACACGTAGTTTAATAACGATATGGAATATGGAAGCAACGGGGTATTTAATTAAATCTGCATTTCAATTTCAACTTATGCAGTGTGTGTTATTTTTGTCTGTTTTGTGGAAGTAAAGGTAAAATGGAAACAACCTGTAGGTAGTTAGTTATACATAATTTCTACTACCAGAGCCAATTAATAGGGAAGAAAAATTGGAGTATCATATTTGGCAGTGTATTGTAAATAGGTATAAATAACAGCCTGTTTACGAATCCCAATATACAACATGTCCCGGAATTAACGCACAACCTCTTAAGGGGTCATTGTACTCATAATTATTAACAACTTCTACTATGGGACCAAACCTGAAATCGCAAAAAAAAAAATCAGCTGTTCCTTATATTTTCACGAGTTATTCGAACATAAATGTAGGGAACAGCTGATTTTTTTTCGCGATTTCCGGTTTGGTTCCAGCTCGACACTTTCAATGAAGTTTTCATAGAATTTGTGCTACTAGTGTCGCGTCGCGCCTGTCTGCCTTAAGGGAATGGTAAATTTTCTTATATTTTATTTAATAACTTTAAAACTAATTATTTTAAAATTATAAACAAAATATCCTTGAGATCCTCATAGTAAGTACTTACTTTCATTTGATATGTCACACGGTACAGTGTGCAAAACTTTTTTTTGTCTCCCAAAAATGAGCCCCTTATTCAAACGTAAATTTATTTACGTAGGTAACACGCCCGTGTTTGGGTCACAGGAATTGACATGTGTACCAAACTTATTAAATTCGGAGCAAATTGGCTGTGTTGTGTGTGATTGATGTGTGTGTGTGTTGGGGATAAGACTTCAGTTTTTTTAATTCGGTTGTACGGAGGCGTGAAAAAAAGAGTAATAAAAATCCTTTGTTATTGATTTTTGAACTGTAGCTGTTGAAACCATGCGATAACATTCGCATCGATTTATTTAATAAACGAATAACTGGAAAAACGCCGACATAATAATATATATATATATATATATATATAGATAGATACTTATAATATGTATCCAACGTTCATTACTGAAAATTGTTTGCTTTTATTTTTAAATAAAAATATTTTATGAACGTGGCTTCGTAAATTTATATTATTACTAGCTGTTGCGGTTTCACTCGAATCTTAAAAAAAAACTGCTGCAGATACCCGGATTAAAAGTATCCTATGTTAATCTAGAAGAGGTGATAGTCTACCTGTATGCTTTTCATCGAAATCGGTTCAGTCGTTAAAGCGTGATGAGTAACAAACATACAAACTCACAAACATCCCAACTTTCTGTACATTATATGACATTGTTTTCGAAGCCAAGCGTTATATCAAGCCCAATTATGGTGGTCATGACTTCGTTATAACATAAATGGTTAACAACTAACCGAGACTCAAGATTAGTCAGGATATCCACTAGGATTTCCGGCCCTTTTGGTGGCCGAGACGAGGCACAGAATTATAGCAACGGGCGTCCCCTTTAGTGGCCCATGGGTGTTACCGTCGGTCAAGGGTTTTAATTCAATTCAATTCTCAATTCTTTATTGCGTACCATAATGTATACAGGGTGATAATGAAATTGCGTGCCATAGCTTAGGGGTAGGTTCAGCATCGATAAAGGAAACCAGAAAAAAAACAAAAAAAAATCTTAAACAAATTATTGCAAGATCAACCTAATTTAGTAGGTACCCTGTATAGTTGGTAGGGAAATAATTATATTAGTCACAATTATGGACCCTGTCGGGCAGAGCATAAATCAAGTAGGAGAGAGGAGGAAGAACCGGGTGTTTAAGGCGAGGTTGCAGTACTTTTTAACTTTTTTAAACCTCTGTAAATCTAGCAAAATATAAATTTTGCGCAAAAAGAAAATACTTTGTGAAAATTGAACATATTATCAAGCACTGTGTGAAGATAGAAACATTAGAGATTACTTCGTTAAACCATGTAAAAGTTATACCAAAAGATAGGCCTTATTGTTTTTTAGTACTTGGTGAGAACACATTTTATAATTTCCTTACTATTTTTTTTCTATGGAGCTCGCAACGGCCGGCCAGTTACAGCCGGCTACACACCGCACTACAAGACGGCCTTAATATGATTTTATTATTAGTTAGTAGTTAGTAAATGGTGGTGGTTTCCCAACGACAAAGGGTCAAGCAAGAGGATAGACAGCGATATTTACCAGTTAAATATAATTTTGAGATCATTAATGGTTTACCTAAGACGTATTCAAGTGATGCTGAGTATTTTTGCCATGGGCGTGTTTAGGAAAATTAATGTCACCATTTCAGCTATAATAATAACTTGGCATAACCTTATAAATCGTATAACCTGCGAGCAAAGAAATAATCACATAAAACATTACTTATAGTTCACTTATATTTATGTACCAGCAGTAGTGGTTTGGTATTATTTAGATCTAGGGGTAACTTTATCGTTTAATTTAGAAGGTTATTATAAAGGAAACTCGTGCTCAGTCAGTCCGTAATAATAAGCTAGGCAATCTGTGGAATAGTGGGCGTTTCGAGGATGATATCATTGTTAATTCTAGCGGTCAGTCTAATCTACCTATCCAAACGTTCAGCAGCCCTGAAGCCCTGAAAATTTTGCATATAACCACAAATATTTCGCGATTATGTACCTACGAGGAAAATACGTAAATTTGAGTTGTATTAAATTATTTTCTGGGAAATAACAAGCTCTGTTTTGTTACGTACGTTGTTGGTCTCATTTAAAATATACCAAAGTAGTTCTGCCTATCATAAATTAGTGAGGGAAATACCTACTTAATTGATCCTTTAATAACTTTAGTAAAGCTATTATGTGGGTTAATATAAACGTAGTTACGTTAGTAAAGTTTTTCTTTTGTCGAAAGTCAACGTGTCAGAACACTTTTGTACTCCATAATTAAATAAATAAATAAGTTTATTTATTTTCTCTCACAATGGTTTTGTAGCTATAACAGTTTTGAACTATAATTTTCACATTGTGAGAGCTAATGCCTGAAGTAGGTTTTTAGAAAAAACCTGTATTACAGGTCACCAGGCCCCACTAAGTGGCATCATACAAATAAACAAGCAGGTAACATGTAGTTCTACTAAACAATTAAAACAAAAAATAAATAAATGAAAAGGTAAAATAAAATAACACAAACAAAAGCAGTCAAAGGGTGCGTGGTGAATGGTGATGAATGTGTAGGTGAATGGTGGTGAATGTGTAGGTGAATGGTGGTGAATGTGTAGGTGAATGGTGGTGAATGTGTAGGTGAATGGTGGTGAATGTGTAGGTGAATGGTGGTGAATGTGTTTTGAATGGTGGTGAAAGTGCATTGTTTGAATTGCATAAGCATAGCACAGAAATACTACTTACTTGGAAATCGGAATCATGTCTCATTGAGTTCTCTATCTCTACCATGTAGGTAGGGGAAATCAATGAGATATGATTTCAATTTCCCCAGTCTATCCCAGTCTGAGAGGGGCTGCATGCTGAAACACAGGTTATAAACCTAAGTTCGGCATCAGATGCTAATAAATAGACACAATTGCAACTGTTTTACTTTTAAGCATAAAGGCTCTTACAAACTCACGCGATAGCGCGGGCGCGAAAGGCACCGACAAAGAAATTGTCCTAATAATGTCGCGTCGCGCCCGCGATATCGCGTGAGTCTGTAAGAGCCTTAAGAATAGGTAGCTAATATACACATTGTAACATGATTATTCTTTCTGGTCTAATCAATATGAGTCTTTTCCTAAAGAGTAAATAGTCTTTGCCTTCTCCCAACGATTTTGGGGTCGCCTTCCAGTCGAATCGGATGCAGCTGAATAACAGTATTTTACATGGAGCGACTGCCTATCTGACCTCGACAACCCAGTAACTGGGTAATACGACACCCGTAGGTAAGACTGGTTGTCAGACTTTTGGGCTTCTGACGACCCCTAACGACTGTCAAAGATCCACGAAACTCAGCCGGGACCAACGGACTAACGTGCTTTCCGATGTAAGTACGGAGGAGTCTCGGTATGTAAAGATGGTCGGATCAACCCCGGTAAGCGTAGCTTATCCTGATGGATCGACCCCTGCGGCTGTACTTAGCCAGACCAGAAAGAGGAGCTCGTGGCTAAGTACAGCCACTTAGCCACGAGCTCCTCTTTCTGGTCTAATAAATACACATAAATTGATATTTGCTTCACCACATTTTGTTCACATCTCTTTCATGAGTTTTTATCGCGTTTGACGGCAAAAACGCTTCAACGTTTCATGATTCATACTAAAGGCTTTTACAAAATTATATGGAAGTTCTATCAAGCTTTTATCGATAGTAAGTAATCTCTGGCCTAGTTGAACCGATTGGACGGTGTTCCCACGGCATGAAGCTCATGATAACAGGTGATGTATCGACGCGATCGCTGTTTGTCGATGATAACGACAGTGATATAAAGGTCCAAACACTTATCTGGACTAGTAGGGGAAAGTTGGGTGAAAGATAAGGTATTAGTGTTTTGCTATAGCTTTTGGTGTGCCGAATTTGTACTTATTCATGTTAAATCGACTCTTATACGTTAGACCGAAACTCGAAATCCCGAATGAACGCTATACCAAATCAAGCTATTTCGAATGAACGCTTACCCGAATCACGCTATTCCGAATGAACGCTACTAACTAACTAGCGAATTTCTCAGATAGCAACCCGCGGCGGAGTCTGGATTTGTGCCCGGTTGATGGCAATAGGCTCGCCCCCTATTACATGGGACTTATCGAACGAAACATAACTGGCGAAATGTTGGTGTACTACAGGTACACATGGCTACATATCAAGCTATACTATTCCAGTATAAGCTGACCTCTCATTGTACGGAAATCATATACAATGCGAGATCAGCTTATACTGGAAACTTTAGCTTGATTTGTAGTCGTGTGTACACCTCTACCTAACCCTTCGGGGAAACAAGGCGTGATGTTATGTTATGTATAAACGACTAAAAAGTTTAATAAGTAAGAAATAACGAAGACATTTGTGTGGTTTCGGTACACCCGCCTAAGAGTTCCGGTTTTTTTTTGTGAATAAAGGATAAAATGGACGGTTGCCACCTGACGAAGTAATCATATGTCACATGAAAGGCAGCTGACGTTTTTGGTATTACTATGGATTAAGTACTTGATACTCCTCAGGAGTTACGGCGATTTTGACGTTTAAGCGCGCAAGAATCGCATAAACGAGCGTTTCACGGCAAAAGCGCGTTTCCGTAAAGAGCGTATAAATAAATCGATCTTTCCGAGTCTGGGGATCTACTCAGAAGCGATAATCCGAACTATCGGCCGAATGTTCGGCCGTTTTATAACTCCCATAGTTTCCTTTTTTGACTTTGAGTCCTTACCCGACTTCAAGTCACATTTTTGACTTTGACTTATCTTTTTGACTGTCGTTTTTTTTTTCTTTCGCCATAGTTAGCCGTAGTCAAGAAACGGCCGAACGTTCGGCCGATACTTCGGATTTATGTTCGGAGTAGACCCCCTGGCTGACTGTTGCCTATCGAAAACTCACTAGTCTCGAGAAAATCGTTTGACTCCTGAAGTTTAACTTCAGTACTGACGATGTACTCAAATGAAATGTATACTTAGATGGTTTGGTCATGTTGAGAGGATGAATGAAAGGCGACTAACAAAAGGTATTTACAAAGCAGAGGCGAGTGGAGACGCCCTAGGACATACATATAGTGACCTGACGTTCTTCAGAAAGGTCAGGTGCGTAGTACTCGCAACCGGCATGCGTGTATGACCAGATGTATGAGCGTAGGCGAAGCAAAAGGAGTATGTAAGGAGCGTAGCAGGTGGCGTTCTATAGTTTCTGCCTACCCCCGTGGGCAGAAGGCGTGAGTTTTTATATGTAGATATGTAATGAAGTAAGGGCCTCTTCAGTACTGATGATGTACTCAAATAAAATGTATACGATATAAGACTATGGGTCGATCGACCAGGTTAAGGTACGCTTGCCACGGTTGGTCCGTGGATGGGTGACCATCTTTACATGCCGAAACCCTTCCGTGCCTCGGAAAGCGCGTTAAGCCGTTGGTCCCGGCTGTCATTTGTGGAAAAAATCCACACAAGACAGTCATTACGGGTCGTCAGAAGCCCGAAAGTCTGACAACCAGTCTTACGGGGTATCGTGATACCCAGTAACTGGTTACTGGGTTGTAGAGGTCAGATAGGCAGTCGCGCCATGTAAAATACTGGTATTCAGCTTCATCCGGCTACACTGGAAGCCGACCCCTACAAAGTTGGGAAAAGGCCAAGCAGTTAATGGTAAGATTATTAAGGCCCTTTAACGCCAAAGGAGCAAGAACAAATAAAAACTTCAAATGATTAAAAACATACACAATGGGGAAAAGATGCCTTTAATTGCGACCTCAAATCGTTCCCTACTGACCGAATAACGGTAAAACTTTATGATAATTGATTCCGAAACCGCTAATTTAATGTTTCGCTGTTACTAACTGAGGCGATATAGTGTATTAATTTCCAGCTACCTAGAAAAAGATTTAAAAAAAACCGGCCAAATGCGAGTCGGACTCGCGCACGACGGATTCCGTACCATTATCTATAAAAACGGCAAAAAAAATCACGTTTGTTGTATGGGAGCCCCCTTAAATATGTATTTCATTCTTTTTCTTAGTATTTGTTGTTATAGCGGCAACAGAAATACATCATCTGTGAAAATTTCAACTGTTTAACTATCACCGTTCATGAGATACAGCCTGGTGACAGACGGACAGCGGAGTCTTATTAGGGTCCCGTTTTACCCTTTGGGTACGGAACCTTAAAAACGAGCGAGCCTTACAGTACTCATATAATGATGTGTAACATCTGACATCTGACCTTGGTATAGTACTTACTAATTACATGTGACATTAATTTCATGCTATTATAAAGTACATACTAATTCCATGCTAATAAAAAAACTTTTTACAAAAAAAAATCAACCGACTTCCAAAAAAAACACTACAAAGTGAAAAATAACTTTAATTTCGGAAGTCGGTGTCTTTAGATCTGTATTTTAGTTTTTTGCCACCGACTTCCGAAATTAAAGTTATTTTTCACTTTGTAGTGTTTTTTTTGGAAGTCAGTTGATTTTTTTTTTGTAAAAAGTTTTTATTTTTCACTTTTTAGTGGGTCAGTTTGTAATTTATCTAATTAACAATAGCCTAATGTCAAATGCTCATCACCTTTTACAAAATATTGGTATTCCCGATGCAGGGGCGTTAATTGTTGAGGAGTTCTCCTGGTAAGAACCAGGAGAACTGATGGTGACTTTACTATATATATTTTGACGAGCATAAATTGCTTATCAACCATTTTAAAGTGCCTAATCGAATCGCAACGGTGAAATACTTATTATAAGTAGTTCCGGTGGCCATCTGTGGTCTTCATTTTCACCAATGATGCTTTCCGAGAGCAAATGGACGAGTTACTATAAAAAATACTCAAATCGCTATAGGTATGCCTATAAAATTTTAGGATTTCCCTCGATTTCCATGGGATCCCATCATCAGATTCTGATTTGGTGGCAATGGGACCACCTCGGGAGCATACCCTTCCAAACAAAAAAAGAATTTTCAAAATCCGTCCACAATTGACGGAGTAATCGGTGAACATACATAAAAAAAAAAAAAAAAACAGCCGAACATATAACCTCCTCCTTTTTGGAAGTCGGTTAAAAAGTACTTATTCCATGCTCAGGCTGTCACTTCCTGTTACACAATTCCGTCCCTTTTCACGTAATCACACCCACAGAAAGCGACAGGAAAGATGATGATAGTTAATCATCAAAAATCTAATTATTTTTCAGAACACCAGCACCCATTCGTAACACACTTTGAATCAGAATCCGAGTTTTGAAGGATATCGCTAATCCATTGCTTCATAGGTTTGAAAACATCGTCTGCTCAACAACGAAAATAAAGCAATGGATGTTGGAGAACTGTCAAAATGAAACCCATTCCGATCAATTCGAATTTTATGTGTTACGCAATCACCCCACAGTTCTGTGTAAAATTTCAAAAACATTTTCAATCAACGTGGATGATGATGAAATGTTTATTAGTTAGTTTAGTTTCAGTTTTAAACCCATAACAAAATGTTTTTGATGGGAGAAGAATAGCGGAGTTTACAACTGTTTTATGATCGTTTTCATTACTCCCTATTTGCAAACCTGTAAAGAGATTCTGTTCCGTTGTACGATACAATATTTTTAATGCGACATGGCTTATAAAGTTTCCATATTATTTCGTTGTTATTATATTTATTGCTTCCCGTTTAATTAAACATGATCAAAGTAAGAACTTCTTTGAAAACCTTTTGCTTCTAATTCTCTTTGTGCAAGACATTTAAACTGAAGGCTTTTGAAGCCGTCCAGTTGATCTTCCCTAGTGATATTTTTATTTCATTTTGGATTATTCAATTCCGTTTTTTCTTATTTAGCAAGGGTTTTGGAACTAATGTAGTGCTCCAAGGAAATTTTTATTTCTCTCTCATGGTCCTTTGTATTAACATTAAGAATGAGTATTTACTTTTATCTCTAGTTCTTTGATGTCTCGGATCTAGGACCCTAGAAAAATATTTCATTCTCCGAAATTGGAAACTCAAGTAGTAAAACGTAGGGGTCTTAAGCTTTGTCATCAGATCGGTCTGATATCGTTTTGGTTTCATTATTTTTGTGGCCAAAATCATAATCATAGTTTGATATTGTAACTTGTAAGTTTGGTATCAGAGTATTGACTACTAGTTTACCGTTACGTATCCGCTCTTCGCAATCGTGATTGGTTGTTAAAACAACGTTTTCCTTATAAGTACGGAATTCGTAGTTAATTCTGAAAGCACTCGACATATCGACGTTCGACGTTTTGTCAACACTCGTCGCGTATGGAATACGCAATAACATCCGCCCATTTGATACAATGCAATGAATAGAAGATTAATATCCAACAGTTATCGGTCAGACTCGACAATTCTAATGCTCTTCTGTGGTAAACATTTTAATTTCCAACGGTGCGTAATTTACATTCCTCTCATTTAATACATACCGATCCTATGTATTGTCGAATTTGTCATTTTCCTTAAACGTATAGAGAAGCCGTCCAAGTTCCTTCCTCGGTTAACTTCTACCGAAACAGAATCCAAGGACAGTAGACAAATTTTAATTAAAATCATTCTCGCTCCTAATATAAATAAGTAAGATGTCAGAAACCTGAATAAATGAAGGCCCACAATTAATAAACACAGACGATACGGAAGACGATAGCATTAAATATACAAGGCGATAAAACCAAGTTAGACATGGCTGAGTGAATTCATACGTTTTTTCCATTAAACAAGCGGAGACTTAAAATAGAATAATGGTAACCACGTATTTAGGTAAAAACCATGACAAAGCTAATCACATAACCACTTAACGTTGATGTCAGACATAATTATCCGTAACCTTCATAGAAGAATATAGAGGTGCCGATGGGTCGAGTTTCTACATTTTATGGTCCCGAAGTACAATCAACAATCCATTTATCAGCGTCATCACCACGTTGCCTACAACTAGGGAGGGTAGTGGGGTAAACAGTAACAGCTTATCGATAAATTGCAACCAACTACGCGCGGCGTGGCGCGGTCTCAGCGCACGGGAACCGAATTACACACAAGCACACAACACACCAAACAAATTGACTGGGACAGATTGATCGCCGGCAAATAAACACGCTTGCGTTGCTATCGACTTGAATCTTGATACGCCAATAAAGATGATAGTATAAGAAACAACAATCTCGACATCATGATAACAGCACTAGAAGGACTAGTTAAAACGTTAAAAAAAATTGTTAGTAAAATAGTTAAAATAGTTAATTCTCACAGATTTTAATTAAGAAGCAGTGTTCCATTAGCGGGCAGCCGTGTCTTTATTTTCATTATTAAAATACTTAGCGTTAATTCTCATTTTTCTTTTGAATTAGCGGTTCCAATTTTATTAACAGGGGTTTAAAGACGTTTATCATAAAGTTAATTAGGTGGCACAAAATAATAATAAAATACCTTACGAAAAACTTTATAATGAAGATTTATAGCTCCACACAAAGGTAGAACAATGGAAACAAATAATTCAGCATTACGTAGCTGTCAATAATGGATGCCTTTTGCAGGATGTTGGAGATTTCTTAGAAGCTTTGTTTGGTCTCCGAGAAGAAAGTGAAGGTGATGGTGCGGAGCAGTAAGCGGGGGGGACGCCCCAGCCACCTGTTGCTACCAATCAATAACATCACCAACGCACCATTGTTCCTTCAAACCGACGACTAGTCGCCACCATAGCCGAACCGTTTGAAACAGTTTCCAACTACCACAAAATTTTGGTATTACCAAATTACGGGCTATACAAAAAAGCTTTGTGGTTATATTTAATGGCAGTCAAATAACTGTTGATATAGTTACACGACATTAAGCTGTTAAACTTTTTAGAACTAGAGAGACAAAATTCAAAACCACAAGCGGACGCAAACAAAGAAATAAGTGTCCAGCTTCAAAACCAAATCAATGTCCTCCACCAATTGTAGTTAAGCCTCAAAGGGCAATAAAAGGGCTTAACGAAGCCTTGTTCAAACACAACCGCTTTAGATAAGAGGATAATCAATACCCCAAAATGTTGAATGGACGCAGCATCGTGGAGTAAAGACGCTGTTGTAGGAAATAAATCGAGAAAGACGAAAGTAAAAACGAGATTCTACCTTGGAAAGTATAATAAAATCCTGGGATTTGTAATATCAAAGCTAGATTTTCAACTCTATGGGTGTTTGGGAAAATCGTAAAGTATGAAAAGTTAGTTGTATCGTCGCGCATGTACCGAGGCCGGTCAATAACCCAGGCGGGCGGAATCTTGAACTTGAATCACAAAGCGAATACGGAAACATCTATATTTTTTATCCGCTATCCAATTTCGAAAGACAAAATATGCGAAGTCTGATCTGGAATGAATTGGCACACTCAGGTTTCAATATAAATCACGAACTCGAGCGATCAGGAATTGTAGAGACGAGATATGGGACTGCAAAATCGTCGGTGTAATTGGCTTTACTTTATCATCTGAACAAAGACCTGGCACGGGAAATTCATGGGTATTTCCAAAGCAAAGTTTTACAGTCTTACAAAAACAAATAACACCGAAAAGGTGTTTTTCTCAAAAAAAATTCAAAGTTATTTATCAAATTGGCATGCATTATGAACATTTGAATAATTCATAATGAGATTTCAAGTCGGAGCGCGGAGGCGGAATGTGTGACATTGAAATCAATTTTCACACGTTTATAAAGTTTTTTAAGCGAGCGATTGAATAAGTTATATTATTAAGATATAATGCGGAATACGAACTAAACTCGGGGTGGCAATAAATTCTGTTTGCATGTCTAAGAAATTTTCTGATAAATCCCTCATACGAAGCTATTATGTGGGTTTGCGTGAAACCGCAAATGTAGGAAGTACAAGTAACTTGAGATCTAATAGTCGTTAGTTACAAATGTGTTCAACAGCTTGTCAATCTGTTAAGCGTCCATAACTTTACATGAACAGACTTTACATAACATTGCGGGTTACAGGTTGCAAGTGATTATTGTGGTAATTTTAGTTGTGTAGAAACAAAAAATGCTCCAAAAGGCTATATGAATTTCGGCATAATTCATAAAGCCAATATAGGTATATTCACCGTTTCTTAACTTTGGGAAGGTGAATGAAAACCTTTATTGGACAATGCTTTAGATTCTGTTAGGTTGCGGAAACATAAACTTTATGATGGTCTATTTCAAAGAATTTAAAAGCTTCATATTACCGAGTCTTCACGCGTTCTGTTGAACTTGACAATGATTAATATTTGGAGGACGTCGTGTCGTCAAGCACAGCTGTGGCCAGCACAATGGGTTGCTTGCATGTACTACTGAATGTTGATAATATGATTAAAGTGCTCACTATCTTTACAGAAACCGACGCATTCAGGCGAAAGACGAGGATAACAGAGCGAAAATAACGGCATTGAGGGACGAAGGAGACGCAAATATAAATATTGAAAGTAACTGGAACATAGAGCAATACATTCTTGCAGGTGTTAATAAATACTAATACAATTACCACACAAAACCACTATTACGCTAAGTAATATGCAGACATTAATTTTCATTGCATAACGCGAATTCATGGCGTGGATTAATAAATTCTGCATGTAACTACTTTATTGATTGGTTATTCAATCAAAACGAGCTAAAAAGTGTGACGTTTATGCAACAATCCAGAATTTCAAAAGCGAAAACTCCAATTCCACACAAGCAATTTAAAACAAGTACCCAAATTCGAAACACATAATTGATTCACGACAGTGAAGTCATCTAAAATTGCCTCTTGAGAAAAATCTTGGCGTGAGCCGCTCTTAGTACCTAATTGAGACTTTTTAACTAGCATAAAAGCTTTTAGGTCAAAGAAGTGCTGGAAACGAGCAATTTGTCCGCGAACGGCGTCGCAACTGGCCTAAATTATTACCAAACTTGGCTCCTACTTTAAAGTTGTCATTTTATACAGTTGCAAATAAGGCCATCCCATTTCTTTTAGTGGTTGTTTTAAATTAACTTTTATGTCCCTCCGTTTACAATATTTTATTGCTAAATTGTGAGAATGATGGAGATCATGCTGGATTTCTAGTAAACGATTATCTTGAACAAAGCAATCAAGAACTTGCTAATTAGCCAGTTCCTTTTAACAAGCGGTCTCTACGAAAGCAGTTAACAAAGATTTCAGAGCATTGTTTACATTTTGTGGTGTTCAAGTAAGTTCCA
The DNA here is from genome assembly GCA_963921375.1 of Tiliacea citrago. Lineage (NCBI taxonomy): Eukaryota > Metazoa > Arthropoda > Insecta > Lepidoptera > Noctuidae > Tiliacea > Tiliacea citrago. The sequence goes on along the minus strand of OY992797.1, from coordinate 18,354,804 downwards.
CTAGACAATCAGCTCAGCGAAGCGTGTAAACACAAACTCTGAAATAGGAAGCTCACGAAGCAGACGACTTTGATTATGTAGGAAACAATCTGTTGCCGTATGGTACTAGTTTATAATAACAGATGTAATGAGGAAGGATCGGCGGTTTCTTGGTGTTGTTGAACTTTCTGTTGATTGATAGTTTGATTGCTGTCTTGTTGATACAGTACTTATATGTTTGAGAAATTCTCAAATTAATTCCATAATCAATGATCTCTGAACATTTTTTAGTTACCAACGATAATATGAGGCATTATAAAACTTTATTCTCACTTTAATATACTGCAGTACCTACCTCGGTCATGTTGTAATGACCTCTTATTATTCAATATCATTTCAAAACCCTATATTCTTTATATCAGGAGTATCAACGCACCAAAAGATTCTGATATGTCGTAATGACCAACACGATACGCGATAAAGCTGATGGTTTAACATATCTGAGGCAATCGGAGTCAGATGTCTTTCTTGATATCGGTAATATATGGATGTATGCTGTACATATGTATTCCTAACATGTTTTGAGCTAAAATCGTCGATATCAGGGTGTGTCAAGTCAATGAAGCTTGAATGACAATATTGAATGTGAAATTCTTATAAGGCTTGAAACACCTTTTAAGCTAAGCTACGAATAAGGGCTAAACTTACTACTCAAATTTTATAATATGTAAATATATCTGCTATGATTTTTTCACTGGTTCGTTTAGATATATTCAGTTTTCCACAATTTGAAGTATTTTTGGGCTGCTCGGGGAACTTACATCAGAAATACAAGGCACATGTCAGTAACACGACTATAATCGATCTCATTAATCCCCAAGACACCTAATAGCCGTTACATTGTATTCTTCCCATATTACCATGGAAATCTGCTATCGACAAAGTTTGTATAAAGCATGCAAATTTCGTGAACCTATGCACAGAGACAGGTAAGAATCTTTGAACGTTTAATGAGCCCTTTTAAAACTCGGGGCACGTTTGAATGAAACAACGAAGAAGGTATTGCAAGACGCTATCCGGCGGAAATCTCAGCTGTGACATATAATGCCTTGTACATTGATCATGCGATCTATTCAAGATTATATGTATTTACGTGCTTTAGATTATACTGGTGGTGCAAATAAGCGGGTATTAAGATCGTCCTGATTTATAAGTTCTTTGGAACTGCTGGAGGAAAAGTATAGTGTAGGATAGGATGACACGCGGATGTTGTTATCTAGGAAAGGATGATTAGAAGTTAACTGTTATAAGTAATGGTCTAGCAATCTGTAATAACTGATGATCTTGAAGCTACTGCGAATTCCAAGAAATGAATTAAACTCAAGCAGAATGTATTGCTGTTAGTTTCAAAAGCTGTTCAAACCATTAGAGGAGAACTTTTAAAAAATCTGCTAAAACTATTAAGAACAATGACATTCCGACGTTTGGTTTAATTGCAGTTGATTGTTCAATAGTTCCAACTTATTACAAGTTCACACGCTTGAGCAAAGTTTACCCAAAGTCACGATAATGTGAGTAACGTTTAGATTTGTGCCATTAACCGTTGTGTACTTCGACTTCGTACACAAACGTACAATATCGTCTGTGACAATAGCTGTACAAACAATAGAACAGATTACCGAGACGAACGTGCGATTACGTACTGAATAGAGGAATAGATGGAGCTTCCGTACCACGTGTTGTTCAAACGTCAATAAACGAAATCGCTTTCGATTAGAGTTTTACTGCAAATCCCAAAAACTGACACTAATATTACTGCCAATAAATTCTATTGACTCGAGGGTAAGTCCTAATGAAATTCTGGACCCACGCTGACAAAACGCTCCGATGAAATTCCAATATATCAATGGGCTCCCAGTGAAGATAAACATGGAGGTGCCTTTTATCTCACGCCCTAAATCTTCGTTTTCCTGCAAGAAAATATCTTGGATATTTCCCCTCTGCCATAACCCTCTCAGGTTGGGCAATTTCCGTTGACCGTCCGGACACACCGCGACTCGTAGATACAGGTAGGCGTTAAACGAACACTTTATCTTGTTTATCAGTTTCGCGGAAATACTAGCTGGAACATCGGGGCACAAACGACAGGATGACACCACAATGCACCCGCATTCACGCCCGTTGGATAAACAAAGATGAATTCCATTCCGGTAATAACAAGATATAGTTCCGTAATTCTTTTGACTAACGGATGGTAACACGATAAGGGTGAAGCAATCCGTGTGTGTAGAGTAAATTGAAACAACGGAGCAACTTAATCGTTAAGTGATTAGATTATATTTGGTTAACCCACATCTTTCAGTCACGGGATGTTTGCGTCCGAGCGGCGACGCAATGTTTGTATTGAAAACACTGGACTACAAACTGGGACAAATCTCCGGTTCTTTGGATACTTGTGTTTAAAAGAAACAAAGTTCCATTAGGGAGATTACAACGGAATAACAAATAAACAGACTGATTAAGGCTAAACACAACGTAGGACAGAATGCAATCAAATAATACAGAAGATACATTCTGTAATGTGGCAATATCTTAGCAATGGTAACTAATAACCATTCAGATTGACTGCCGACTTATCTTCGAAGCGAAATGTTCGTATTTTCGCAGACATAAAATAACCCCAGGAAACAAATTTTGGGTTTGTGTAGCTATTTACGTCATTTGATTGCATTACGTCGAGCGCTCGACAATTTGTATGAAATTGCGTTCGGTACTTTATTCATAGGAGGACAATAAACTTTCAGGCTCAGGGTCGGCGATTAGGCGCAGGGCCATTGGTACAAAGACCTTAGAGTTCGGGTCGTGGAGGTCGACAAATGAACGGTCGCCCTACAGACGAGCTTTTATTAAATCGAAGTAAGTACTTATCTCTCCAACATAATTTGCTTTATCAAAGAAACATTAATTAATTAATGTAAGTCCAATTACAATATTTTTCTTAACGGTTTGTTTATTAACTCTCTTGAGATAATTAGTGATTCTCAAAAGTCCCGAATTAGCTAGTTGGCTGTGTGGAATATTTTTTCTATTACACATGTTGAGCCCATCGGAGTGTTTACGGGAAGCCGGGAGCGCCCTCCTGTCGCCGATGGTCATAACGTGTGGGGCGCGAGCGATCAATACACAGGGCTTCCCTACTGGGATTCCGTCGACTGCGTAGCCCACTTCTGAATGATGCTCACGCAATTTTGTACACACCAATTATTAAGTACTTTTAATTCTTCAAGAAACAATTAGTCCTCGAGCTGACGACTCGAAAGTTTGACGCGCCCCCAAGCCTTTATGAACGACGCTAATAGACGACTGATCTGATCAAAGTTGGTAAAATTAAGCTTTCCATCAGCGTTAATTGTGAATGCGTCTGTAATATGCAAATGAAGGGAAATAGCGGTCCGTGGATAATTATTAGGCAGATGAGAACTAATTTGAACCAGCCCATGTAGAGATAGGTGTTATCTAAATGTACATTAGGTGTATCGAAAATTGCGATAAGTACAGGTAATATAGCGTAGTATCCCTGTGTGTTCTGTGCGATATTTATCTTCAGTTTTGTGGCGATGGCGTGTATACGTGACTCAATGACTTCAGGGGACATAAGGTTGTAGTATTCATCGTATAGTCAGCAATTTGACGGTTTATAACGAACCGCATGGGGGAGTGTCGGGACTCGGGAGTCAATGTTAGTGTCACGGGCACCGACACACGTCATAATATGTTTTTTGGTCAAAATTTTTTTGGTATATTGAATACGAATTAGATTATTGCTTTCATTGAAGAATATAGAAACACTTAACGATTGAGTTTAAAATTATTTTCTTCCCAAGAGCTGCTTTTGTTGCTTCTTTTCGCTTTAAAATAAAAGGAAGAAGCTGTATTTTACTTTACACAGCGCTTTAATAGGCTCTTCTTAATTTAGGTATACTTGAAGCGCTAAGGAAAGCCCGGGCATAGTTCTTTCATGAAGAAGGTAAGTACTTGTTGTCGGCTGCAATTTATGGTCTCATTCCGGAGAAAATAACCGTCTGCATTATGGAAACTTTGCTGAGGTGTAAGCTAAAGTGCGTTTTATCGTACCAAGGAACAAGTACTAAAAAATCTTGATTAGTTCGTTCATGAATACTGATGATGCAGGTTGAAAGTTATTATAGCAAACCTGTAGGTTTAGCAAAAGGGTGGAGATGGGCTAATCAGATAAATAGCTTCAATATGCTTTTTTAAACTTAATTTGGGATAATCGCCTAAGTTTTAGCTACCAGTCAATAACATAGATGACTTTATAAAACAAACGTTGAGTTGCACGGAACCAACATTAGTTTAACGGAGACTTTAAATTCATGCCATCCCTTGCATTTTGTATAAAAATGTAAGTGACAGCATCAATTTAAAGTCTCCGTTAAACTAATGTTGGTTTCGTTCAAATCACCCAGAGTCCCAGAGTTTGACCATCTAATTAAACTTTAATTCGAAATTGAGAATGGTAATGAAAATATCAAAGAAAAAAAAAGACAGTTTTTGGCGGAATCCGCTTTAGTTAAATAAAAGGAAAGATAATTAATTAATATTTATTCAAACTAGTCCCAAAGGGATCTCAGGAGTAGGCAGGCAGTCATAAACAATTTATTCTCTGATTTAAATCACAAAGTTGATCATTTTGGTTTATAATATGATATGAAAGAGAAAAAGTGGAGACTAATTAAATGTTTACGTGTAGACGACAGTTATTTATTAGGTTTTTACGTGCAGTAGAAATATGGAGGGGTGTGCACTCCCAGGGTTATTTATAGGAAGTCAGCTCGAATGTCGGTAGCAGCAACATTCGAGAAAATGCTGTCTGCACTCTCCAGCTGTACAACTGTACATTATACAGCTAAGAGTCTGAGACATAACTTATCAAAGGAGTATAAGTTTGCATATACGCAGTTTCTCTAACTTCACTAATATACCGGAGTGTTCATCTCTAAATCTGAGACTGAAAGTTTTCATGATCAATACTGGTAAAGTTTAATACGTGTCGTTACTATTTCAAATTTAATTAAAGTATTTGTGGCTTATTTATACACTGGCGGATCTTTATTGATTTACCAAGCGGATTTCCAGGAAAAATCCAAGGTTTTATAAACAATACGACAAAAAACTCTCCATCTCTATAAATAAAGCAATATTTATATTTGTGTGAGTCTAATTAAAAGCCAGTAATTAATTCTAATATCTCTTGAGTACTGAAGTAATTTTGTAATTAAACAGTCCTCTATAATTTTCTACAATTTCGGCTTACATATTTACATAACACAGTACAGTACATGATACACTAGTTTAATTAACAAAACTATAGCTTAAAGGCCGTTTTATAAATTTATTGTTTCCGACCGCACCCAAAGAGCCACTGGCCGGCCGGTCGGCATCCGTTTCGTGACACCTGCCTCAACGGACGAATACAAAAAACTAGCTAGAATTATCTGAAGTGAATGCTAAATTATTGTTAAACTAGCTGCGCCCCGCGGTTTCACCCGCGTAAGTCTCGATCCCGTGGGAATATCGGGATAAAAAGTAGCCTATGTCTTATTGAAGAAGTAAAAAACATACACACACACACACTCACAAACTTTCGCCTTTATAATATTAGTGTGATAATGTAGTATCTATTCTCTAAGCAAAACTTATTTAAACATCACACGTTTGATTTAAATATTGTTTTATTTCTGCGCAAAACCACAGCCCACATTGGAATTACGAAAATACTGCCCATTGTGTCCAATTTCATTATACTCACCCTAATGGGTATAACTACCTACTATTGTATCCGACTTTATGGTCTACAATTTCTACAAACCTTCCACCCCTCAAAATTCTCAATGTCTGAATGTTTCGAAACTTCGCTCTCCCCTTGTAATTTAGCTATATGTAAATACAATTTATACCGAAAAGTGTACTTGTAACTGTAAAGCAATGGCCGTCTATAATTCGCTTGTATGTAGTTTTGAACATAAAACACCCTATTGTTGTTCCCTGGAGCGCCTTTGAGAGCGTTTTATATGCTCCAGTAGCCCGCACACCTTTGGCATGTGAACGAAGGTAAAAAGATTATAACGCATACGTCTGTAGGCTGCGTTTACGACTTTCACCCGATGTGAACTTCATTAGATATTCCGGCCTTAAGATTTAGAAAACAGCTGTTTTTTCGCGACTATATTAACATAATATTTAGAGATTATATTACGTATGCTATCACTGCAACATGTTACATGGCAAATAAGAGAACAGCTGGCGACGGGTTCTTTGACCTACACAAAGTTCAGTGTATGTTTGACAATCGAAGGACGCGATCGCGAGTAAACTGAGTAACGAAATTAATATATTTTTAAAACGTGCTCATAAAGTTTTTTAAACCACCGTATAAAATTCGCCCATAAAAGTAAGAAAATTGTGTTTGTTCTTACAGAAGAATATCAATAAGCAATCATGGCAATCAATAAAGCTACGATATACGTAAAACATTTTGCTACAAAGACAAAATTCCAATTGTACCTATGTCTTTATGGTGATCATTGTTGAAGATAAACAAACAAACATTTCGAAGGAATCAATCATATCGCAGTCCCAATCGAAATTTAAACATCAGATGGGGGAAATTGATGAAAAAATATACATGCTAAAAGTATAGAAGAAATGAAGGGCCAAGAGACAACAAAACAAGCTTTTTGTGATCAAACAAAATATTTACTTTCACCATTTGGAATTAGAACTCACCAATATCATGAAAATAAATAATGTTATACGCAGAACAGAGAACAAGAAATTAAGAAAACTGATAAGCAAAGCATAACGTCAAGAACAACGCGCTTTGAAAAGAGATTCTAAACCTGAGGAACCAAGAGATTGATGCTGAAATTATTTCTAAGCCAAAATACCCTCCGTAAATAAAGAGTTATAGTGTACAATAGCCACAGAGATTTGAAAGAAACCGTGACGATATAGCCGTTGATTATTTATCGTGAGTAACGTTACACCGAGGGGCCATGGCCGAACACGAGTTGCACGATAATCGCATATGACTTCACACTGTAACCGCTACGGGAAAATTTAATCATGACACACGTATTGAATCAGCAATACGGACGATAGAATAGGAATTAAGGATTAATAATAATTTGTCTGTCGATGTTGTGAATGATGATTTTGACAACTATGCTCATAAAAATTATGAGCACGAACGAAGGTCCGTTGAAATATACTACGTCAAAATCTTAAGATGGTAATAATAGAGATAGCGAAATGGATGGGCAATAGTTAGGCAAATGTATGAATGAATATAATTTCGAGGATATAAATGAAATAAGGAGTATAAAGACGATGGTTTTACGATGCTGTCGCAAAAACACGGAATTTAATTTAGATAGACTATGATAAACGAAATCGGATTCAGTAGATTGCTAATTATCTCTTAATTTATCAATTAGTGGATATCAGAACTTAAGGGTTTCTTGGAATAGTAAACAGCTGATACCATCTCAGATATATATCTCTAATTAAAAAAAATATTTTGTAGTCACATAATTTTTTGTTTATACATGTTTTACATTAAAGTTCAATTTGAGGCTGATGAATTAAAAAGGTTTGTCTTTTGCAACCAAGCACCTGCAAAATGTTTTAAGTCTTTTCTGCCTTATTGAATTTCTAGCTGTTCTAATAATGAACTGAATATGTATTTAATTATTCACATAGTGATGAATGTGATGAAACTTTAGAATGAATCATGTCTAAAGAATTGTTCTATGCATACATAGCAATATTGTTTTATAGAACATAACTTCAGTAGGCAAAAACATGACTGATTATTGAATTCCAGATCACTATTAGCGTAGTGTAATATCCCACTTACCAGTTTTCGAGGACTGATAGTGAAAATAAGAAAGAGGTTGTTACGACCACTTACAAGTGCTCACTGCGATAATTTTATCAATGTTGAGTAGTCTTGTAAACTAATCTGTTTTGTTCGTACCGTAAGCAACTAACCTGAAAAACGTTTGCTCTAATCCAAAATAAGAAATCCTTACCCATCCCCTGGTAATGTTCTGATACAGAAAATGGCAAATGAAAAGGCCTTTACGTGTTTCATTAAGATACAAACATTATTTGTCCCTCAGTCTTAAAAAAAACATAAAAACCCTTGTCACAAAATTACTATAGGCTCACCTCGAGCAACTAGTAAATAATATACTAAGATATTCCACGGTTTTGAAGTTCAAAGGCTCTCCGGAGAGGCGTCTAGAATATCTGAAGTTTAAAAAGCCACCACTAGATAATAAAACACCGGGTGTAGATCGTTTAAAAGGTCGATTTTATTCAACCAAAAATCATGTAGGTAACGAAGAGAATAAAAAACAGCATTTACTTGAACATAAATATTCACTGCAGTCCGTACAATTGTAATACGTGGGTGTTGAACCTTTCTACCCACGTCGGGTGATTATTTTAGTAAATTCTCATATGTAAATCCATGTTTATTGTTTACATAATATCCTGTTCAATAGCATCGCGGTCGCGGCTAATCTCTAAATCTTCACAACGGCAATATCCAATGGGTTCCTAGATACAGCTCTTTATTACTCCAGGGATTTGTTTGTTATGGGTTTCTGTCATGTTTCCGTGTTAGGTAATGCCGTGATCGATGTAGCGATACGAGCTTTTCTTTGCTTACATTACTGGCCATTATGCTTTCAACTTATGGCTCTTATCGCCACTTCCATTTATGGAGTCAAAGTTACTGCGGTGAAAACTAGAAGAAATTATATACATATACTACAATATAATTTCTTCTAGTTTTCATCGCAGTAACTTTGGCTGATGACAAAATACATTTTGTCATCAGCCTTTGTAAACAACAGTAAATCGGGATTAGCGTAATTCTTTCCGCGAAGGTATATCTTTGTGATATTTAGATACAGTGTCGTGTACGATAACAGTGTTTGTTCTTAATGCAAATAATTGGCCGTGTAGAAGGTCGGGCTTGATGGTTTTCTCTTGAGATTTTTATTTGTCTACGGTTAAGATTCTGATAGTAGAGCCACTTATGGTTTTGTGTTTATTTTTATAGGAGCAGAGATTGGTACGTGACCGTAGCTTCACGTTACATTTGTGAAATAGTCTGAAGGATCTAAAACGTGATCGGTTTTGCACGTGTTTTGGTATGGTCAGGTACAATTATACAAACAGTGTGTTGGAGGTATGTGTGTATGTTTTATGTACTTTGCGACACAAAGCGCAGCTGCAGATTGACCACACGCCTCGGCCCGTCTGATATGTGGTCACGTATAGCTGTTTAGATGTTTATAGGATATTCCAGGGTTACCACTTTCATTGATACTTGCAAACTGGTAATCAATTGTTATACAATATAAACATAATAGTTGATTAATAAGACTATTTAATATGTGTTGATTACACGTATCGTGCTGCTGTCAACTGTCCAGATAAAGTCTGATACAATCAATTTAGCAGTTGATAAGTGTACTTACTTCGTTTATCGCGATTCATCATCACAATCAATTAGTACTTTGTTGGAATCATTAATCCGTGTTAAGGCTCGTACAGACTAGTGCGATATCGCGGGCCCGACGCGACATTAGTAGCACAATTTCTTTATCGATGCCTGTCGCGCCCGCGATGTCGCGCAAGTCTTTACGAGCCTTTAAGTGAGATGATTTGCTTGTTGCGTTACGGTTCACGATCTTACTCATATTTCCTTCGTACGTTATTCTCAGAAACATTTCTCCAACATTAACTAGTTCAGATTCATTAAAATAAACATGTTTTGAACGACTCGTGGAAGCATTATAAAACCATTTTACTTGGAAATCTGTTTTGATTACCTGATACAGCTCAATTGTTTGTGTTCTGGTTTAAAATAAAATATTCACGGCAAATATTTCCACTATGTATGCGGCTCATTTAATTTTAAACCTATTAATTACGGTAATAATCTGATAATGCTGTGTGGTAAATAGGTATTTAACGTTAATGTATCGAGTTACAGAGGCCAGCCCTGCAGAGTTCGTTCCCAGAGAATGGACACAGCCGGTCAGCGCGCCACGTATCATATGCTCAATTACACCGCTCTCCGACGGAGCGCCAGTTCCCAGCGACCCTACCTCCTGGTTCAATGCTACTTCTACCTTTACGATCCTTTGCTTGCCTAGTACTTTGAACAAAATTGATCAATCGATGAATTTGGATAACGGCAATCCAAACACAATTTGCAAGTTGTGGCAAGAACAATGTTCCCAAAACAAAACGATTTTCTACATTTGTTTGGATAGAACGCGTTTTCACGAAACCAAAAATAAATCAATGTCAACGCTCTTCCATTCATAAATCCTGAGCGGAACGGGTGTCAGCATTTCCAGCGTCTGTAATTTAATTTTGCTATATGGGGAAATTATTTTATTGTCTCTACCCAACATAGCACCTTTTGCAGCGCTCGAATGAGTTTCAAATTAAATGTGGATGCAATACTTCTGAACAATGTTTCCCCGCCAAAGGAGCATCTGGAATCACTGCAAATAACTAAGGACTCCGTTTATAGCCTAGCACATTCTTGAGATCCGTTTACGAGGAATGTTCGATATGAGAAGTCAACCAATGCGGGAACATTTTATGAGCTATCTTCGGATATTGCATTATACGGTAAACATGTAAGTTTCATAGACCACCATATTGGAGTAAACATAATAATAATGATATGTTTCTAGCGCGTTAAGCTTAAAGCTAGACAAATATATAAATATAATTAAGGAAAGAGAATAACAATTTGTTAAAGCTATTTTCTAAAGCGGTGCGAATAAAAGACGAAACGAGCTGAATCTGTAACGTCGAGCGTCTCACAATTATCTTTAAGGACCGTAAAAATAATAACGTGTTTTACCTACGAATGGAAATTAAAATGTTCAGACTAGCTGTTAAACGCGGGGGAGAGTTTACTCTGAATGGAGGAGTGAGGACGTTTCAGTTTCACGCTGTCAAAGGTTTGAAGTTGCTCGGGGCGCGTTCGTTTTATGCATGATTATGACATTTATTAATTTTTGCGCACACCCTACGCTGCTTTCACACATTAACATTTAATTGGTTGTTATATTATAGACATTAAAATGAATGGAGACATCAAATAGACAAATTAGATACAAATATGTATAGACATAGAGACGGTATCCAGAAATTGAATTCAACTACACATTTGGTTGCTGTTGCTACTACTCGTATACTCGATCTACTAATGGTATTACTCCGATTCTCTGTTGTGCCATTGGGACTTCTACTATCCGTAATCCATTAGAACAAACGATGAGGATAATAAATTATAAAAGCGTACTACGAATCTACGACATCAATACCAAAATATATACATAGCTACTTAATCTCGGACTTGTAAAGGTCCAAAAACACGTGTTGCAATAATTTATAATGTTGCTCATGGTAAGGAGGAAAAAAATGTATTGTTTTGTGGTGTTTGACGGTGTTTGCACTCCGTGCTAGACGGAGCGGCACAGTAAATACATTACCAGGTCCATGAACTTGGGTCTCAATTGCACATTATATTTTTAGCCTGGCGCGTACTAAAATTGTCCGTAACCGCATAAAATATACAGTTGCGTATTTAGATATAGGTAGCAATGATACAAGGTATAATAAAAGATTAGATGTAAAGCTACAAGCGATTAAATAATAACTGTCTGAAGCAGTAATGCATATCATTTCCGAAATAGATAATATGAACAACTATGTACTATGTGATTGAAAAAACAAAGCTACTATTAATACTAACGATTTTGGGAAAGGCGGACCACTGTCTCAATCCTACGATAATCTTCATAGTAGATTTGTCATTAAAGTGCCACCGATAAAGAAACAGTTTCCAATAATTATCCAGAAGCTATAAATACAAATAGAAATATCGTTGATAACGGACGGCATTATGAGAAATCGTCACGAACATGTGCTTTGTAAATCGTGAACAACACATTCGCGTATACTTGAAATGCATTCATCCGTACCGTACGTAAACGTCCAGATCCAATTACAGCAGTCGGATGAAAAAATGAACCAAGTAACTAAATTCCACTAGTTTAGGAATTCCGTTCGTCGTCGTCACGTGTAGCAGTAAAAATTCATCGTCGACGAAGGAACCGAGTTCCAGCACAATTTGCTTTATGCTGGCTAGACTGAACCCGTTGGCTGTATGAAATTACAAATTAAATACGTAATATTTCTCTTGCAAGTCTCTCTATTGGTCCAGTAGCGAGTTTAAAATTGCTTTAGACTAATTTCTTGTCATTGACTGGTGAATTCCGTTTCTAGCTCTGGTACTCCGTCATCAGCGGACTGTGTATGACAGTATCAGGCCATCACGTGGGGAAAGCGGACGTCATAATTAGTCATATTTTTTACATTAACGCTGCAAAGAAACGAAAGAATTCAACAGCTGACTGCATTCTCGTATAAACATGGTGATGTAACATGGCAATACCTACACAACTGCTTGCTGACACAATGAGGTCCGTTACGACATTACCCGTACAGGCCTGCTTGTAAACAAATATTCAACAATGCACTGAATTAAGACGTAGGCACGGTTCGTTTTCAATAGTTCTGGAATGCAAACAAACTAAACGTAGGGATTATGAAAGAACATAAAGTACTTCAATGTATGAAGCCATTTGAGCATCTTCATCCATTTTGGCTTCTGGTTTGACTTCATCCAATGCGTATAAATTCGAGACTACAATCTCCATATTATAATTTATTCGATTGCACCAATTTACTCCGTCATTCGACGCATGTGTTGCGGTCCTAAAAATTCCATCCCAAACCGAGTAATAAGGCAGTCGACGTGCCCTCCGCGTCTCGATTTTCGCCAAACGAGCCCCATCGGGCTTTCAGGAACCCTAATGGTGGTCGGTACTCGGTACTCGACCCGAACCGATCGTTTCTATATAAATTCAACGCAACTTGAAACAAAGACTTACTAGTGTTACTACCTCGTAAATTCGCTTTGAGTATGTTAAGAACGACTCCCATGTGCACTTCAATTTTTACTTTGGAGACTTTTCATTCTATTAAAATAATGAAATATGATGGGGTTTTTCAGAATTATGGAACTTGAAGTTTTAAAGTAGTTCTGCGGACATTTTTTGTTCTCTCGACAAGACCCTCATGCTAGCCTCGGTGCGAGGAACGAGGACTATCTGCTTGTGAAACTTTCAACATTTAGACTGGTATTTGAGAATCAGTTGGAGTTGGCAGTAAATTATGTAGTCATAAAGGCAGATAGGTATAGTGTAATGTTAATGACTTTAAGCTTAAGCACTAAGTTACACTGCAATGAATTATTGACTTGCCATTTGAAAAAGTTGCATTTCTACCCAGGTTATTTCCGAACAGCAGTGCTATTCTGTAGCCATCACACCGTGAAACCTTAGGTGAAGTGAGCGTGGAGTCAGCTGTCAGTGTTATCGATGCTAGGGATTGACACTATTGACAGCTCACTTCACCTAAGTTATCACGGTGATATTTTTACAGAATAGGTAGACTGGTCCTTGTTTGGCAAAGAAAGCAGCCTGTACTTATGTCATTACGATGGATATTTTATCGTAATCACCGTCCCGACATCCATGGCCATAAAAGACGCAAAATGCTGTATATTCCCGTGTTTACTTCAATCACGTTGTTAGACAGCTAGGTGAAGTGTAGCAGACGTGAGAATCTTTCTGCGGCGTGTTTCGCGGCCAACCGCTCATTGGTTTGACGACCTAATGGTCGATCGGTTGCATAATAACTGCAATTAAATCGCGACTGATCCCCGCAGGGTGAACCATTGTCAATCTTGACAACGTTTCATTACAAGCTGGGACTGACTTAGTGGTATTGTTGCTATTATTACGCGCCCTATTTAACTCAATCCTGTTACGCCGTTCCCATACAACGAAACGCGTCATTATAATAAATAATGTTCTCTATTAAGAAATTCTGTGGAAATCACGTATGTTCCTATCAAATCACAGCATGCGATTCGGTAATTGAGTGCCTACGGGCAGAAAAAGTAAAAACAATTAGTTTTTCAATCCATTGAATATTCACAGCACCGTTTGTTTGGATAAAATCCTACGTTTTATAAAGGAGTGGAAAGTGATTAAACGTGGACGTTGACTATGGAAAATAAAATTCCAATATTTGGTGAGGCCTATGGCGAGAATTGATTACAATTTATCTGCAGTTCTCCTACAGTTAATCATATTCACATGGTACTTTTGCATCGGTAGCATCTTACTTTTTTATATTGAAATCAGATATAAATTCATGAACCTTCATCGACCTTCATCGAACATTCCTGCAATCGTTTTAAAATTAAAAATGCCGACGTATTTAAAAGAATCTCAGTTATTTTAATGAAACTCCAGCAAAATTGGCGTTTTAAGAATTGCTGGAGTTTATAGTATTTTACCTTTATAATCGAGAGATATATATATAAGGATAATATTAATTAACCTTTTTAGGTCCAGCCTATTTGTAGGGCCTATGTCCAGCAGTGATATACTGAGTTGCACTGCTATAGGTTGAGTTGATTTGATTGAAGCTTTTTATGTTAAATAATATTATTTCTCGACTATTAAGGTATTACGTCCTACTCATAAATTTATTAGGGGTTAACTAAACATAATCTTTCTACGGCTAAATATATCGATATGTTGTCGGATTTTCCTATCCTGTAACGGTCAACAAACCTCAGCAGGGTTGTAAAACCCGCTTAGACCTATACTTTCCGCGGTTCAACGATCCGATACACGCAGGGTAACAATGAAAATGAAATTCTATAACGTTCTCACATAGAGACCATAAAAATGATCGCGAAAATACATAGGTGTATACGGTAAAAGAATACGGTATTAGGGGGTTTAAGCTCAAGGAGTATTCTTTCAAAATAATCTTTGCTTTCCCGATTACAGCAGGTAATCTTAATTTAAGTTTACTTAGGAAGAGCTCGTGTAGGAGTGCGTCTCATATTATTTAAAGTTATTTGGTATATTTTCATTTCAATAACGTTCACAAGATGTAATAAACGTGAGTATATCAACTGTTGATATAATTTCTTTACAACATTTGTATACTCTAAAACTTATTTCGTATAACGCATAACAAATTATATCAATCGTTTATTGTATTAACTGATCGTTATATCAAATAAAATTATAGATTCAGTTGTTATATCTTGTAAATATTAGAGATTTTGTAATTATATCATATATTACTTACCCCCGTGTAGAGGTAGCTCTAAAGGCAAAGCTAATAATGATTGACCGAGTAGTTACATTGGAGTTTTAAACAACGTCAATAAGATTGAAAGACTGATGAAAAATAATGACGAAAAGATTGTCACATAATATTATAACACTTTTATTTAGTATTCAAACTTAAAACCATGGCAATCAATGCAAGTATGAGAAATATTCGCGCACGGATTCTAAATTAGTTCTGGTAAAAAATACTAGAGTGTGCGAAATTACTAAAATTGCTTGCAGATTATACAAGTAGCTAATGGAAACCATAATGTCAAATTACTTTTGTGATAATGCTTCAGATTTATAAATATGCATCATATAACATGTTTAATGATACTCTAATGGTCTATTCTAAGTACGTTTAATTACAGATTTCACGTCTTTTAGTAATGACAATAGGAAATAAAGAACAATACGGACAAGGAATAAACGCCATGAGACGCTATAAATACAAACTTTTGTTTGAAATAGATTACGTAACGAATTCAAAATGGCGGAGTAAGATGGCTGCTTTTGATACATTTATGTATATTGCTACAATGTTATGTACCTACCTATATCAAACTTACCTTCCTTAGAAAATTACTTTGTTTTAAAAATATCAAACACGGCGACAAACTCACCACTTTAACCAGGCTTTACATGTCTCGTACCTGAAAAGAAAATTATAATGAAGGCATTAATTAAATATATGATTCAAATGGCCAACTAATTATTTCGCAGCCAAATGTGTGACTCGTGACAATTAAGTAGGTACCTACGCTACATAATATGTATTTTTAGGGTTTCGTACACAAAGGGTAAAACGAGAACCCCATTACTAAGGCTCCGCCGCCGCGCCGCCATCAGTCTGTCTGTTCGTCTGTCACCAGGCTGTATCTCATAAACCGTGATAGTTAGACAGTTGAAATTTTCACAGATGATGTATTTCTGATGCCGCTATAACAACAAATACTAAAAAACAGAATAAAATAAATATTTAAGGGGGCTCCCATACAACAAACGTGATTGTTTTGCCATTTTTATAGATAATGGTATGGAACCCTTCGTGCGCGAGTCCGACTCGCACTTGGCCGGTTTTTTATATATTGTACTTGTAGTCGTTATCCAGCTACTACGTTAAATGTGTACTTTGGGATTAAATAAAATGCTAGATATTATGTCATGTCTAGACTTTCAACATTGCTATAAGTATTCATAGAGCGTATATTTCTAAGCATGGAAACGTGAAAATCCAATATATTTTCGGGTAGGTCCTTAGTCCTTAAATCTGGGATGCTGCCTGCCCGAGGCAAATGTAATCCCTTCCATAACATGACCTTGAAATTAGTCCATGCTCAAGGATAGAGAAATAATGTGCAAAAAAAAACTGAAATCGTTATAATAAAAATTGCTCGGAGAATTCTCTCTGTATGTCAAATCATGAATGTTTCTCTCCGCCTTCCGAAGTGGGCTAACAATCACATTATCACACACACAACAATCAGAATTTAATAGAACGATCGCTTTCTAATATATTCGCTTCCATCCTCAATCTTCGTTTCTGAGAAGACATGGATGAATAAACGTATGATTCGTGATAGTGTTGCGATCCGTTGAAATTTATCGGCCATAACGATTACTGTTCATCAAAATGCTTTCAATGATTTCGCCAATCGACGTCGTTTCCTAAGACACAATTTACTCAACTGTTTATGAATTTGCATGGTGGTTGCAAAAATATTCTTGCAAACGCTAATCAGGTCTATGCTGAAGCGAGTTAGCTGTACCTAGTTAATACTGACCCAATTTATTAAATTGATTAGGCATCATAATTAGCTCCCACTTTGATGGGTAAACAAATTACCTGGTGTTATAACGAGGTTTGCTGAAACACTGTATAGAACTACCAGATATTATATATATTATATCTATTATAAATTGTAACAGAAAACTTATCGGATGGTGACGATTTAGAACGACAGAGACGCAGTATCGCTTGTAGAAGCAACATGCTAGCAAGACGTTTTTATCACTGCTCGAACCAAGTGAAGGTGACGCTGTTCAGAGCCTACTGTCAGTCGTTATACACCAGCCAACTTTGGTACCGGTACACGAGGAGTGCGTATAACACTCTTCGTGTACAATATAATAATGCTTACCGGGCTATGATGAACTTGCCCTGGCGGTGTAGTGCGACTGACATGTTCGCCGAGAGCAACGTTGCCGGCTTTTCCGCGCTCCTAAGTAAGCTCAAGAGTGTCATTCTACACAAGGGTAACCCTGAGTAAGAATGAAACTATAAAAGCTGTGTACCGTGTTGTCCATCTTGCTAGAGAGGTAAAAGACTTTTGATGTACCTATATTTTTAATTATTCAATTTTTGTATTATATTCTATGTTATTATTTTAGTTTTAGTTTTAGTTTAAGAGTATGTTATGGGTTTTTAAATTGCCTGAAATAAATGATATTTAATTTAATTTAATTTAATTAATTAATTTAATTAATTATGAGTACCTATATTTATTTATTTTATTTATAGTAAAATCCTAATATTATAAATGCGAATGTGAGTTTGTTATGCTTTTACGCTAAAACGGCTGAACGGATTTGGATGAAACTTGTCACATGGGTAGACCATGACCTAGGTAAAGTAATAGTAAAGTATCCTATGTCCTAGGACATAGGATACTTTTATTATCCGACTTCCAAAAAGGAGGAGGTTATATGTTCGGCTGTATGTTTGTTTTTATGTTCACCGATTACTCCGTCAATTGTAGACCGATTTTCAAAATTCATTTTTTGTTTGATAGGGTACCTATGCTCCCGAGGTGGTCCCATTGTCACCAAGTTAGAATCTGATAAGGGGATCCCATGGAAATCGAGGGCAATCCTCAAATTTTATAGGCACACCTAT
The DNA here is from genome assembly GCA_963921375.1 of Tiliacea citrago. Classification (NCBI taxonomy): domain Eukaryota; kingdom Metazoa; phylum Arthropoda; class Insecta; order Lepidoptera; family Noctuidae; genus Tiliacea; species Tiliacea citrago. The sequence goes on along the minus strand of OY992797.1, from coordinate 18,336,540 downwards.
ATCGATTTCAGTATTTTTTAAAGTAACTCATGTTTTTGCACTCGAAAAGCACCATTTGGTGAAGTGGAACTGATGATGAAGACCACAGATGGCCACCGGAACTACTTAATAATAAGTATTTCACTCTTGCGATTCGATTACACTTTAATATGGTTGCTAAGCAATTTATGCTCGTCACAATGCATATGGTGAAGTCACCATCATTTCCAGTTCTCCTGGTTCTTACCAGGAGAACTCCTCACTCAACTATTAACGCTCCTGCATCGGGAAAAGCAATATTTTGTAAAAGGTGTTGAGCTATTTATTGTAAATTAGATAAATTGCAAACTAACACACTAAAAAGTGAAAAATAAAAAAAACTTATTACAAAAAAAATAACAGACTCCCATAAAAGAAAACACTACAAAGTGTAAAAAAAAAACCTTAATTTCGGAAGTCGGTGACTTGGATCTATTTTAGTTTTTTGACACCGACTGGCATTTTTTTTGTTCTTTTTTTTCCCTGTTATTCCCACGGAATCAAGACTTATGCGGGTCAAACCGCGGGGCGCAGCTAGTAGTGCATTATTGTTAATAACAAAAATTCGGTCAATCACAAGTTAGTCATATTCGTTAGCTATTGTAGAGAACAATGAAATTGCTGATAGAACATTTGTTTATCGCTATCTACCATTGAAGGCAGCCGGGTCCAACAATAAATAATATTTTTCACTGCAGTATTGTTTATGTACAAAGATAAACAAGCTCCGTCATTGCAAAATGTATAAGTATTAAAGATACAGTTACTATCAATATTCTCACTATATCTACTGATCACGTTGATCAATACAAAAGATTGTGTAAGTTCGTTATAATAGCTTTGAAGGACCGGCCTATTGTTTGGGCTTTGAGCAAATCAACTGTTTCCGATAATACGTCTCTTTGTGTGACCAACGCGTACTCCTCCAAAGCTTCTAACGCAGAGGTGTTTTAAATCCAGTCGGGTAAAACTAAAAAGTTACGGATTGATCGGAGCATGATGTCGATTTCGGTTAACGGCCACTCAAGCGAGGTCAGCGCACCACAAACATCGGAGACTTACTGCTATTCCGAGTTTTATGGTGTTTTATCAAGTTACCGTTGAGGCAACTTCAGTTTTACTACTCGACAACTTTGCTTGCAACAGAATATTCTACTCCCAAACAAATATTTGTTGAAAGAATATCGTCAGGTTCACTTGGAATACTACCAAGTTCAGTGTTCCCCTAAAATTCTATATTTATCTTTACTATTTTTGTGTTTTCAAAAAGAGTGTTCACATTTCAATCATCGTAACAATGAACGTCAATTAATAACTAGTTAGGTCCCTTTACATGGTTGAAACTGAGCCCATTGATGTTTTGCTCAAGAATATGATATATGGCTAAGAGTCCTCTTTAACATCGGTCGTCTATCCTATTCTATTTATCACTCACTGCACACGATATTCCAATGAAATACATTTCCAAGAAATCTAAATAACATGCAAAGGGTTTATCGGTTTATGATTTTCAACACGTGTTAGTATTGATTACCACCCTAATTACCTAGACGCTTTGATATATTGAAGAGATGATTTATTACGAGTAACAACTAAGTTGACGACGTTGATTGTAACATAATTGAAATTATAATTGGATATTAAGTTATTTATGCTTTAAATAGTCAGGTCAATGCTTTTATCCCTAGACACTTGGGTCACGCACCGCTAATTATATTACTCCTTGGGGACGGCGCTTTTATGGGTCATAGCTAATTTGAAAAAGCAAACAACCTAACAAGGAACCCCTCTTGCTTGGTGCTTCTTAAGCACCTTCTTATTACGTAAATTAAACTTTTAATTTTAGGTCTACTAGCTTATTTAATTTGAAACGACAAATTATTGCGATAAAGTCATCACGAAGGTATATACAATATTCGTGGCCCTAGAGCTGTGTATCAAAGGCTATTTATGATATTTACCTATTACACAAAATATATAAACCAAAAATCGTATTGATTGGATCTCCAACACGAAGCTTAGTAGAGCATAAACAGACCCGCTTAAACTTAATCACCCAAACAATACGATTCTATAAATAAATGTTTTATGTGCTATATCTCGACCCGCATACGTACACCCATAACTTGGTAATCCCATATAAGCTACAATTTTATTACCCAGTGATGATGGAGCAGATTAACTAATGGAAGTCTGCTGCGTTAATTGGATTTAATTTAGTAGGTATTGCTTACACGCCCATTGAGAAATCTCGGCTACAGCCTCTTAATCTTGCTGTGAACGTCGATACTTTTATGACGATTGATGTCTTGAAAGTTGAATTTCGTATTATTAATGGCGAAAATGTGAATTCCGATGCTAATTTGGTAATGGGAGAAATGGAATGTGGGAATTGAATTTCTTTGTGGCTATTTCTGTAGACTATATTAGTGAAATCTTGGAAAGCTATAAGTTTAGTCTTAGACCCTAGTCCAGAATTCGTGCTAAATTATGACGAACATAACGCTATCTCAGCACAGGACACACATCAAATGGTCAACGCGACCTGGAAAAATAACTCTAAAGAAAAATGACTCTAAAAGCGAAAGCGTTTCGATGTAGTGATACTTACATACTACTAGGTCAATAAAAGCCGTGATATTAATTGAGAAAGTTAGTTTAATCTCTTCAGCATTAAGGTTCAAATCTCTATTGGTTCTTCATCAGTTTTTGGTCCAAGAAAATATATGTTAAGAAAAGTTGGCTCTCGTGAGATCCAAATAATAACCACGTGATCAAGTGATACTTCTGCTATCAATAAGACAGAGTAGACCCAGAAGTATATTTTAAAGTTGAGAACAAATTGAAACGAAATCAGGTTTATTACCAGTCCAATCGTAAATTCGTGACACTTAGCAAAGTTTTTAATGACCCACAAGCGATTAACCTTTAAATGCTTAAGTATCCCTTCGAAATGCCAGGCGCATTAAACATGTCACTGATAATATTTCTGATACATATTCGGTAAGCTCTACAGATATTATCTTGTAAAGGATTAAGCAAAAATGGTAATGAGATATATAATATTTACATATTTGCGTAAAAGAGTTGAAACGTGAGCTTTAAAACAAGTTACTGAAGCTGAAACTACCTGTTAAACCGAAGTGGATCCTGGGAGAGGGGACACTAGGAGGGCAAAGATTTGGTGAGGCACCGGTGCTTTCTACCTGACTTCACCCCGCATCCGTAGTCCGTCCTTTGAGCTCAGGACGACACTGCGGTTTTAGCCGGTAGGATTCCAACATAACCATCAATGAACGGAAATAGGAACATTTTCAAACCAGCGCAGAGCACACTACAAATGTAAGTATACAATAGTGACTATGCATGCCAAACTTGTATTCAGCTAGCAAAGATAGAATTAATTTATCCTTGAAACAATCGCATAATGACAGGCAGTAAGTATCGCTGATGGGTCCGACCTCCGTAACACCATACTTAGGCACGAAGATTATGTGCAATAATCACATCGAGTTCCGAAAGTCATCACTAAGCTACCAACAACAAGTGTTTTAATGTCGGTAATCTCCTGATCCACTCTTGTGCACAGTCTATCAACAAACAGCGCTTCCGTTCATACAAACATAAGAAAAAACTTTTCCTGTACCCTGCAACGTGGTCACGACTTGAATTACTGTAATTACATTTGTTCTGTAATACAATAATATTGTAAACATTCGCTGCAGAGATACAATCTTGTGTTTTGACTTTGTTTTATCGCTAGCTTTGTTTGTTTGCATCTTCTTCATCGTGTCTTCGATCAACATCAACACGTACTATTGTTTAACGCTATTCGTAAATCGCAACACAAAAACAATATCAATATTAAAGTCGAAATGTATGTACCAAAGTAGAGTGTTTTTGTATGTTATTTTTTTTTGTTTGCGCCCATTTTTTTATTATTTTCTGTTTTGTTCAACATGGGGAAAATACGCTGTTTCTTACTTTAACAATTTTCAGATCAACTTCGCAACCGATGAAAGAGCAAATACAAAATAAGGCACAACATTTACTTCATCTAGACAACTAATTTTATAGCTAGTATTTATTTAAATATTCCCATTAGAAAGAAAAAGGTCTGGCTGGGATAACGTTACCCCAGCAGGAAATGTTTTTGTGAAATAATTAAAAAACTATAAGCGCAACAAATTTAAAAATGTGCGCAACAATTACAGAAGCCGCAAAACTAATTATCTATTAGATTCAAATGACCATTTTCGACAAAATCTGGCCTGGGTAACGCACACTCACACAGTGCTTTATAATATGTTCAACTTTCTTAAAATATTTTCTTTTTGCGCAAAAAGTATATTTTGCTAGATTTACAGAGGTTTAAAAAGTTAAAAAGTACTGCAACCTCGCCTTAACAATGCAAAGAATTTCTCAAGGCCTATACGATGTTATACGGACATATTTCATCCGACATGTTTGTTGATTGCTTTATGACTGAAACATAAAAGTGTGATATGTATCTCTCAAAGACATTACCATTATGAATGATATCAGAATATTCTCATCAGATAGTACTACCGTCAGACAATGTTGTCATGTTTTATCTTGACGTCTTCATCAACTGATTGCCTGAACTATTGTGACCGGTTCTATTAGATTGCAATATTCTTAAAGGTTTATACACAGTAGAATGACAGCAGCCTTGACTTGATTTGTAAACCCAAACCTCCTCCCTAAACCACAAAGTTAATATCAGCAGTATTTACGTAATAACAAACTCTCTTGGAAAAGTTATCCCTTGAGTGAGTTCCAAAGAATAATTTCACTCTCTTCAAGAATCTACCATATCTTGGTGATAGAAGTCTATAATTACCTTGTGGGTTTGCCTATTCGTGTAATTCTTTGGATGTATTAGTGTCAAGATTAGCGATGCTGGTGGCGTTCGAGGGTCATGAGTATTCGTGGAAGCTCTCGGTAAGTTTCGCAACAACTAACACGTCGGCCGGCCCACGTCCGCTCGTCAATGTTTTCATGAATTTTATGATAATGATCTGTTGTTCGTGAACGTACTTACAACAACTATAAGTAAATATGTGTTCCGCCTGTATCCGAAATCAAAAGAAAGAGGACCAAATCTAGTACACGATTGTACACTTCGTTTGTATGGTGCAGCGCTATCCATTTCCATACAAAATTGATGCAAGCCACCGGCAGGAAATGGTGACTACGATACCAGCCACTATCTCCTCGTGAGGTGCATTCGTCAGACTTCGGTCGCATTATATCACCCGGTACGACATTGTTATACGTACTGGCTAGACAGAACAATAAAGGGCTCACAGCCAAATGCAAGCAAACCATTCTATGTTAACTTGTTTGCTCAGCTTAAAATGACCATACTATACAAGAACAAGGTTGCATACATGGAAAAAGCGATGTAAGACTTTTGTGAGTATAATTAACACGTATTCAGGCAAGTAGTGGGATGGTGTAATGGACAAACACACTCCGGTGTCTACTTCCCCGAAGCGCTGGGTGGAAGAGTGCGCAGGCCATAAATATTAATGACAAACACCGATTCAATAGCCAGGCGGCAGACAGGTCAGCGGCCTTTGATCCGATTGTTAGATGCTCATTCTTAGATGTAATTAGAAATGCCTCGCACAATTAATATGCTCAAGAGAAGAAACGTGTAATATGAATAAGGCATGACCTTCAGAAGCTTTAAACGTAAAAAAAATATATATTGAAAAGATAAAACTGAATAATAAAAGCGACTCACAATATACGAATGTAATCAATCACAAGCATCATGACATGATTTCGTAGGTATTTACAATAAACATCGTTAACCTGAATACATTCTTACATTTTAGTGCGCGGCTTAAATTCTCCAACTCGTTGGGTAAGCCTTCAACAAGTCAGACAACATTGCAAGCGATATACCAACTAGATTACTGAAATAAAGACTATAGCGATAAAAAGTAAAATTGAGAATTTCTGGTCGGTAAACGAGCAATGCAAAGCAGAAATGGCAATCATATTGTATAAAGCAGAATTGGTATAAAAGGTGGTACTTGTGTGATTGGTACTGCAGATTAGATGTATTTCAATTGTGATTTATACATATAAAACACATTTCACAAAATTAAGAATCTTTAACCCGATAATTAAACAAAACTTGTGAGCCACTAATGTGCATGAAAGATTGTCTTCGTCGGAAGTCACAATTGACTGTTACATCCTAATAAGAGCATGATTCATCACTCAAGCATTCAAAGATAATTTGAATTTTAAATCCAAGTCTTATGTGGACCACTAACAGAAAAGTTTAATAAGACGGCCTTGTGACCAACAAATACCAAGATCTGTTATGAAGAAAAAAACATTTGAAGTAGCAGACATAAATTGTGAGATACATTACGTACGCGTAGATAAGTGATGTCAGCAAGACAATAAATTGACTACTAAGTGATCGAATGGGTCAGTGTCCTCTACATTGATTGTAAGCGAACGTTGCAGACAATAAAGCAAATTATAGTCTCATAGATACGACTAACAGATTTCAACACATCAATAAGGCGTTTAAATAACAAGAGTTAGTGAATTGAATAATATGTTATTGTTGTACAAATCAAAGAGATTATCAAATCCAGATTACTTTAAAAAGTTCGTTTCAAACGCAAATGTTAATGTTCTATATGTGAATGAATTAAGTGATTCAAAATTACGAACAGTGCACAAAGGCTTGGTTGTTGTTAAATTGACAGCTAGTGACCCTTGTTAGGTCGGCGGACGTGTACGTCTCGTTAAATAAATGTGTGTGAACATCATGGACAGCCATGTCGCAATAAACACTACTTACATGGCTCCGTGACCATATTCGAATTTGGGAAACATGAGCATTATTTTCATATAATCATGTCCGTGACTACCACCGGACCACCAACGCCAATAGCTTCCATATTTGGCAATTAATTAGTGCTCAATTGGTGCTAATTAGTGCTCGAACAATAAAATTGTAGTTGTAGTAGTTTTCGAAAAAAAACGACTTTGAACGTGGTAGTAACGCTCCCTTCAGCAGGACCCTCATGAGCTCCGAAAAAGGGGGCATGCTACAGCTATTCTAAGTAAACAAATAATTAGTACCTCTATATGTGATTCATTTCGTAAAAAAAACAGAACTGCAACATTTGTATTTACCGAGAAATCAACGATGATAACTTTCGCGCGCTCGTTCAGCAGGACCACGACTTTGAATGTTGATTCCAAGATTGAGGAGCTTGTCGCTTTCCTCAAACCTACACAGAAAATGAGTGCCCTGCAAGATAAAATTAATACCCAAAATGCAAAATTACTACTCCAGTAGTTTACGAGATATACCATGTCATTGGCGGGGTGGCGGTAGTCACGGTGTTAAATTTTCATTTCAAGATTTCCCTATTAAACACACTCAGTGATGTCTTCCCAAATGCATACAAAAATTTGTGCTCCTAAAGAAGTTATACTGTTGTATTTTAAGAGAAATTAGCTTTCATTACTTTTCCATACTAAATCTCCGCGTATAACCCGACCAAATTAAGTTGTCAATGGAAATCTTGAAAATGAATCACATATAGGGGTACTAATTATTTGTATACTTAGAATAACTGTAGCATGCCCGCTTTTCCTGCGCTCATGGTGGTCCCGCTGAAGGGAGCATGACTACCGCCGGGACCACCTTCAAAGTCAATTTTCTCGAAAACTACCAGGGTACCAAATTTGTTATTCGAGCACTAATTAGCACCAATTGAGCACTAATTTTTTGCCAAATATGTAATATATAATGAAGATAAGTAATATATTATAAAGTGATTGGCGTTGGTGGTCCGGCGGTAGTCACGGACATCATATAATCAACGTGGAAGGATCGCGATGTATCTCCTGATTTCGGAATCGGAATTATCCACTAAAAAGCTTGTACAGGCATACCAATATATAACTATACGATATAGTTTCATTTTATCAATGGTTACATGGAGATTTACTTAATAATCTTCATGCAGGCTCTCATGACCAATGTGTTAATCCAGTCACCATACATTAATAATGTAAGAAAAAACACAATCTATTTGTTAAAGTAGAAAGCGTGATCGCAGGCGAGTATCTACTTTTTGTAAAGCAAAACGTCTAAATTGTACACTGGCACAATGAGCTCTCTTTGGGAGTTAAAGATAATGTGTGAAAGGAAAGTATTGTCTCGTGTGAAAGTAATCCAGATAAAAAAAATCATTGTATCTGTTACCTAATAAAATAAATGTGACTTGATATAATGAGCCCCTGCTTAATCAATTTTCAATTCATTTTTCTCTTTAAAACCCCCTGGTGTTAAAGAGAAAAATTGACTTATGTAAGCAAGCTTTAACTAGTGCAGTCATGTTGGAACTTGTTTGTGTTATGGGTCCCATAAACCCGACGTTCTAAGCGACGAACCGGGTAATTTTCAAAAGAATCTGAATTCAAAATAAACATACAAAGCTGAAAGGAACCTTGAGACAAAGTATGGAAAAGAAACTCAAAAACTACTTATAATTTTAACTTCATAAAAGAAACATTCTATTAACGGACTGCCTGCTAGTATTCACACGGAAATCCCTATCGTGTAACTGTATGGACTAGGCAACCCCTCTCTAAAGGAGATATAGCACTGTCTCACTCGCGCACGACAAATTCACCCTCCGTCATAGGATCGTGGGATAATTAAATATTTATGTCATCACAAACGGCTTGATGAACTTACGTATTTACTAAGAATTCGAACTAATTAATCATACAAAATTTATTCAATGATATTTAGGTAAGTACAGGAGAAGTTGCACAGTAACTCAATCAGAACATTTTCATGTTTTTTTTCCAGTTAACAAAGCAAATTTTCTGAATCTCTAATACTGTAATAGCATTTAATGATATACTAACCTTTATATTTATCAAGATCTTAATTCATCAGAAACATCCCGTAGATAGATGGAAAGCACTGTCACGAACTTAGTTAAAATAAACTATGCCGACACTATCGAATCCGTTTACCAACACTATTCAGCTTAAAACTTAACTAATGAATTCATAATCACAAATCCACAAATATTAGATTAATAGATGCCCGAGAAAAATAACATATGCCAAAACAGAACACACATAATTGTAAATCTCTACAAAGCTCGAACTCGTGAAGCTTTTTTTTAACGAAATGACGTGAAGTTCCTACGAACGTTCGATACAGACTGCATCACTCAGAACGGACGGAGGGAGACGACTGCGGTAGGGGACGGGGGGGACGCAGTAGGGGGCACGCGCGTCGAACGCTACCTAGCAGAGCCGTCGAACTAGCCTATGTCACTGTCGCTGATATGATAACGAATGTACACAAAGCTAACGATATACCACAATTTACAGACTTGTGAACGAAAGAGATGACATACATGACGGCGGAAGATATCAAACGCCGACCGAAATGTATTTAAAACCCGAACTGACTGACGATAAGAAGCAACCAAAACAGATGTCTATTGACAAAGCGGGTAACAAAAACAAACAATAAATGGAACACGCGGAGAGAACAATAAATATCTACTAGAGGGTTGAGCTACAGTATGGAACTATGTATGGATATAGTCTTGAGTTGCAATCACAGTTAAAACTTAACTTTAAAAATGTTAAACAAATATACACAGTAAACAAATGTCTGTAAACAGACATTTAATTTGATTTAGTCCAGAAAAGAAAGGATTAGAAAAACATTTTCAACTAACGAAGCTGTAAAACTTTTGGGACCATCTTATTCCTGAAGTCTGGGAGCTTTCAAACTGAAATAGATTAAAATAAACTCCACGTTTTTGTAGCGAGTTAGAAAAATATCTCCTCTGCCCTTTTCATGTCGTGAATCGTGATGCATCTAACTCCAAAATAAACATTGACAAGAAAGTGTCTCATCTTGCGTAATTTTAGTCACGTTTGGTAAACCATTAACGCTATGAGAAGTGTGCTGTTGACCGGAAAGTGAATTTGGAATCGAACCTGAACAAAATACATATACAGAACATTCCATAAAGATAAACGTTTCATGTTGTTTCATATTCAAACACAACACAACAGCAACACATCAGAGTCATAAAGACAAAAGCAGTCAAATACGCAAAAGGTTTTACATCTCGGTAAAAAGCAGAATTTAGTTTCAATAATTTAGAGGTAAAATTCATTATACGGAGCAAAGTAGTAGAGACATGGTGTCGAAAAGTTTGATCAATCTCCCCGATGACACTTTTAAACCGATTGCATAAAGTGGTGGTAAAAGAGGACGCTTACGAACACCACGTTTTGATAACTTCTCTCGCGCGCTGTTAAAAATTATGTTTGCATTTCGAGTGTGCTGTTCCCGAGTGAGTGTAAAAAATAGGTTTATCTTTTTGCCTCAACGCTTTTAGTTGGAAACTACCAGACTATATAATTTTTTAGAAACGTGTTTATAAATAAAACTATAAATTCACATGCACATTCAATGTGTGTCTAATGAAATCTTACATTTTTCTTATTCAATTTCGTATTGTCACGCTAAGCCTTATGCAGTCCTAACTAGAACTATGTATTTTATATCTAGAAAGTATTCAAGTTAGCTGTTATATTTATAGCCATTACACTCGTGTTAAATGAGACCATGCCCAACTCTCCTGCAGATGTTTTGTTAGTAATCTAAATATATCCAGCAATTGTGTACTAGTTCGGTCCTCACTAGCTGCTTCTTAAACATGAACATTGCGTGATTTCTGAATAATTTTAAGTTTCAAGCGAAAGTAATGTGAAAAAGTGTATGTCGTTAATTTTGGGGCGTAAAAATACCATCGTTAACTGCGACTGGGAGAAAAAATACCTTCCTCATGAGAAATAAACAAAAAGTTCTGTTACACACGTCCACATCCCGTTTTAATGAATGCACTGTCGCTGATTCATACGCATCGTAAAATCAGAGTGCAGTCAACCGGCCACTAAGTTCACAGCCAATAAAGGGCTATTGAAGTAGAACCCTTCTAAAGATACAAGGAATACAATATTAACTCTATTTACAGAGGCACACGGAGTTTGCTAAACAAAGGATGATCATTTTAATAAATAGAACAATTAAGGAACGCCTAACAATGTAAATCATTCAACGATATTGACTCATGCATACATTGGTGAGTAGAAAATCTGGTACAGATGCTACGAAAACGGTAATAAATTACTTAAGTCAAGGCATCTCGCACGCGGTGAACGTTTTGTTGTTCCTCATGATCGTTTCATTTTAACTCGTTGAAAATAATATATAGCAAGTCGCGCCGGAAGGTGTCCGGGGCCACAGAATGTACTTATAGGTCCTAATAGCCTAGTTTTTTAACTTAGATGTTTGGAAGATAACAATAAACTCGATCTTTTAGAATTTGATAAGATGTAACAAGAACAAATTACGTCACGCTGTGCGAAAGTTAAGTGTCCCTTACACTGACAAAGTGAGGCAATAAAAATATACGAGAACCACGCCCGAACGCTGCAAGCATGTCGATCGGCTCCGTCCGAATTCGCTTTTTGTACTTTGTATTTTCAGGCGACATTTGGTAAGCAAACATAAAGAAGATTTATTTCGTTCGGCGTGTGGTGGGTCTTTTAAACTTCACCCGACGCTCCATCATGTGTATTGATTTCTTTTGTAGTTTCGGCATCCTCTAATCCTCCAAGTGTCTTCATAATACAAGAACTCCGATATTGTTACGTCAAGTTTCGCGTACTATTTGATTTTAAATGCCCAAATAATGGAGCAATTCTTTCGGATTTATTCTTGTAGTTGTCTGTTTTAATGACTTAATGAATAATTCTTAGATTTTATCCGTTAATTATGATGTAGCTCTCCTTTTACATCCAATTCATTCGTTTTTGTTTACACATGTTTTTCTTATCATTCGATTATTTCAAATCGATGTAAAGATCATACGATAAATAGATTACTCTGGTTTACAGTGATTGTAAAAATGCAATAATTCGCAACATAACACTTGTTCGTTGCATGATATATGTAATTGGAGTAGGTATCATAATACAGTAATAAAGATAATAGTGAAGTAACATAAAAACAAGAATGTACTTTCGAAACGAAATATAAATCCGCAGGAGTCTATCGTAAAGGCTTCATCATGTATAATAATTATGTAAGATAAGATAATGCAATTGAAATCGTCTATATAAGAAAGTGTTACAACCCAGTTTACTAGTGAAAGTAATAGGGTTAATGACAGCATAATGAAAGGACTAGCTAAGGCGGAAAGACGGAAGACGTCGATGAGACGAGAGGAAAAAGCAAACCATGATAAGTATGGCGAAAGAAAAGTATTTTCTAATCTTAGAAGGACCAAATAAAAGGATGTTTATTAGAGTTATTTGAAACACAAGAGTTCTTGCAAAAATCATTTTTCTTACAAAATGAGCGTTTTACGTCGTTCTTCGTTTAATTTTACGAGCAACTGTCACTTTGAACAACAAAAATGTAAAAGCATCTCAACCTTAACATTTTCATATTTGACGTTTGTAATGGGAAAGGTTTTTTGCACAGATTTAGAGTAGGCTAGATACCGCATGTTCATTAGATAGTATGAAAACCGAACGTGTCATCTTGTTTATACCTACGATGACGTCAGCCCAGGCATTTAGTGATCCTGGCAGGGCTTCGAGTTTGTCCGAAAGGGACATCGTGGCCCTGGCACACAGGCAACTGAAGGAACACGGGTGGGTTTTAGTCAGTAAAAGTCTGACACGCCCTCCCGCTCCGCCCAGAGCGGCAGAAGTTATTTCATAATTTGCCAACCAAAAAAAAATAACGATTTAGTGATGTACTCAACGTAAACAGAATCGTTTAAATCGCTAAGCGAAAGCGCGTCTGTGAGCTAATAGACTTCGTCAGGAGTGGACGTGCGTTGTCATTTTTTCATTTTACGTGTAATAAATAGGAAGTCGCAATAATGCCCGAAGTTTGTGCGCAGCACAAACTTCGGGGCACGCTTGGTCGGACGACTTATGGTATCTAGCCTACTCTAAATCTGTGGTTTTTCGACACCGCAACGGTGTAATCAAAATAAAGTGGAAAGCTATTTTATCAAATAAGATGTCACCTGCCCTTCGTTCTGTAAGAAGAATAAAACCTGAAAATATTTTGGAACGAGGCACTTATTACGTTTTTGAAGCCCCATCCCTTTTTTAGACTAATGTAGTTTTGTTCAATTAATTTCAGTACCACTGGCTTATATTTTTTTTGTACGAGCGAGCGAAGCGTCTCTGCTTTAGGTCTGACAAAATTTGCTTTTCTCTATCAGTTTGTTGCTACTCCTCTCTACAAGTCGTATTTTACAACGAATCTGGACGAAACTTGGTAATACAGGTTTTACGACTTTATAGTTTTTTTTCAAAAAGAGGCAAAAAGGGGGCTTCTGAATACCTCTACCTTATGAGATCCGATTTCAATGGTTCTTTTTTTATTTGAAAGGTAGTAACTTCAAGTTGGTTTCATTGAAATTTGGTGAAGATCTCATGAGGATCTTCGGCGTGATGAGCAGAATAGCTCCTCAAAATGCAGTAAATTGCTCACTTTTAGATTTCTACCAGTGGAATCGGCCCTTTAACTACTAGGTAGGAATTGATGGAGCACTTGGTTCCACCTTCTCATCACAAAACTATTTACAATAAGGTCACTAGATGGCGCTACTGTGCGCTAGAAAGCGCTGTCGTTGTCGCTCGCGCGTCTACCATTTTGTGTGACTGAGTTTTGTTAGGTGAAAAGTAGCTTCAAAAGTAGTCGTGTGTTTAACAGATAGTAGTTGGTTATTTGTGGGTCAGTTTATTTCTATTTAATTATCGTCTTGCTAGTTGCCATTAATTTTTTGGTTAAGAGCGGTAGCATCAATCGGTTTTCTGACTGCTTTGACTACCCAGAACAACAATGTTTCGGCATGGCTACGACTGCAGGCTGTCGTGTATAGCAGGTCGAACGGAATTAATTTCGAAAATTTCGATGTTGACCTCTGCTTCCTATCTGGCGATTGGTATTATAGGATATGCCTGCAGCGGCTGCAGTAAATGCAGAGATTGGCTCCGAACGAAGTGCAGCTTTTTTCGCACAATCTATTGCCTCCTATCCAAATCAAATAACTTTAGTAGTATACTATATGTTGCAAAAAAGGTTTTTGCTCGCGAGGTCTACTGTTCGCAGAACTATTAGTTTTATTAGGTTCTCATTTTAGTCTACAACTCTTTGTGGATTAGCAACGTACACTTTTCAAATGTGTAAACTTTAGCTATATGGCGAAAAAGTACGAGTTAAGATCGTTTTGGCATGTGTGCTCAAAGTGTATGCAGTACCTAGGTACCTACTGCATTCTATGGACCAGCAGATGTGGGTAGGTCACGGTATTTGTGTAACGGTCCTGGCATTCCGGTACCAAGGGGTGAGGAATAGCTTTAAGCCCCTGCCTTTAGCTTTCTAACTCAGTCTTTGAATGAATAATGTCCTGCTCAAGTTTATTTTGCTGATTACTTTAATTTTTTTATGTTTAATTTTTAGGGTTCCGTACCCAAAGGGTAAAACGGGAACCCTATTACTAAGGCTCCGCCGTCTGTCTGTCTGTCCGTCTGTCAACAGGCTGTATCTCATGAACCGTGATAGTTTGACAGTTGATATTTTCACAGATGATGTATTTCTGTTGCCGCTATAACAACAAATACTAAAAAACAGAATAAAATAAATATTTAAGGGGGCTCCCATACAACAAAAGTGATTTTTTTGCTCGTTTTTGCTCGATATTGATAACGGCAACAGGTAGACGCTTGAAATATTCACAGAATATTTAGTTATATATTCACTTTCAAAATAAATAATTTAATTAAAATAAAACAAATATTTAAGGCCTTACAACAAACGTGATTTTTTTGCTATTTTTATAGTTAATGGTACGGAACCCTTCGTGCACTTGGCCGGTTTTTTCTTCTTACTAAAAATTTAGACCATAGCTAGGTAAGTAGGTACCCCTAAGACGACCCACTGACCAAGTATTCCTATTTAAGACTGAACTTCAAGCGTTAATAATTAGTTCTAGCACATTTATTTCTTTATACTCGTATTTGGAATCGGCAATTCCTAACCTAAAAAGTAATATTAATATTTTTTGGACTTCGTAGCGTTTAAATCGTAAAAATGAGTATAACACATTATTTTCTAAACTTACATGTAGTCTTTCTACTATACCTTCTAACTATACATACACATTCATTATCAGGTATTCAAATATATGGGCAGTTGGCATTGTTCTTTATGTTATTATATTGAAGAAAAATGGTCCTAAACTCAACACGATATCATCAATTTTGTGTGAAGAGGTAATGGAAATTATTTTTTACAATATTATAAACCACATTTTCGAATAAAAAAATGCTATCAATGGAGATGAAGGAGTAATCTATCTGTGGCAATTATTAGTGACATTTGGTTTAGTTAAATTTTGCCGCAAAATGTACCGAAAAACTGCAAATTTCTGTCAGATTTTGTGATAGCGTCCTAGTAGCCTCGGCTTCAAACCGATGCCGCCGACTTTATGCCGAAATGACATCATGTTTCATTCACGGTGCTATCCAAAAGTAACAAAACGAAGAATCCAATGCGATAATACTCCGTGACGGTTTTGTTAAGGCGTTACCATTATTATCAATTCCACGGCAAGTCAAAATGAATATCGGTAATCTTTATTTCATTGTCTATTAATAATCGCATTTCGTCTTTAGCCGCTCATAATCCAATCATTCAAATGATCTTCTTAAGTGCCAGATGTCTTCATCGACGTTCCATATCGAGAAAATTTAATTGGTGGTAAGAGTAACAGAATGGTGAACTGATGAAATGTCTTTTGAGAGATTGAAATGTAGGTACTAAATAGTTAGTGAACAGCGCCCACATGAATAATTAAAGTGGGGATGAGCGAATGCCTTTCAGAATAATAATTATTTTGAATATCAATAGGTCTATTCGGTCACTAGCTTTCGTCTCTAGCTCTATACCTACTCGTGTGAGTTGAATGGCATTACTTTTCTTTTGTTCAATGTTGTTGTTATACAAATTCTCAATTATTCTGATTTTTTGTAAAACTAAAGTTGAGAATATGTAATTATTTTGGAGGGAGTAATGGCAGAATTATTTCAGGTGGTAGATTAAGCACACGAAAATTAACGACCGACAAAAACTTCAAACATGTCAATCTGAACCTGGGTTGTTGCTGATGCATATTTTTTTTACATCAGCGGATGCTGCGGGAAACACGGCTATTGTGACAAGCCTTGAGTCACACATTTTATCACAGTTTGAGCGATAAAACTGTTTTGTCATGACTTTTTGAATGCTAGTACAAATTGACAGGACATAATTAATCATGTCTTGTCACAAACGTCTTGGCACGCCCGTGCTCGGCCCGCTGATATTTTATCATTGACATCAGCGGATGCTGATGCTGATTTTAATTATTTTCTTAAAAAGCAGGGAAAAAGTAGTGATCATTATGAATTTATACCTACCTAAAAGTTGCACAGTTTTCCTTGGTATTGAAATAAAATATTGTTTCAATAATTTTGTGACTTAAAATAGAATCAAACTGAGTACCTAGTTTAGCAATAATAGAATAGAATACTCTTTATTATGTACACCATAAAAATTACTAAGATATAAATGTTGAAATTTTACATATGGTGACACAATGGGCGGTCTTATCGCTAAAAGCAAATTTAATAAGCAATTTTAGTTAATTAGTACTTAGACAAATAGATAGCAGCCGGTCAATTCTGTTAAAAATCTCACCTTAGGTGAAGTGAGCTGTCATTCCACCATATATGCTAGAGAGTGACACTGTTGACAGCTCACTTCAAGGTCACTTCACTCAAGTATTCACGGCGTGATATTTGCAGAATACCACTGCTGGTTCTGTACAGTGCAACACGTGCTAAAAGCCCCGCCCCTTTTCGGTCATGTCGCGACTCAAACTTCAGCATTGATAATCAGCATCAATCAATGCGGATGCTGATGCTGATGTTAATAAAAACCGGCCAAGTGCGAGTCGGACTCACGCACGAAGGGTTCCGTAGCATTATCTATAAAAAATGGCAAACCAATCACGTTTGTTGTATGGGAGCCCCCCTTAAATATTTTATTCTAATTTAATTATTTATTTTTAAAGAGAATATAGAACTAAATATTTTGTTAATATTTCAAGCGTCTACCTGTTGCCGTTATTAATATCGAGCAAAAACAAGCAAAAAAATTACGTTTGTTGTATGGGAGCCCCCTTAAATATTTATTTTATTCCGTTTTTTTGTATTTGTTGTTATAGCGGCAACAGAAATACATAATCTGTGAAAATTTCAACTGTCTAACTATAACGGTTCACGAGATACAGCCTGGTGACAGACGGACAGACAGACAGACAGACGGCGGAGCCTTAGTAATAGGGTTCCCGTTTTACCCTAGGGTACGGAACCCTAAAAATGATGCTGAAGTTCCGCGGATGCTGATGTTCGCAACAACTCTGATCTGAACTATCAAACACATGATACGTTTTCGTCGGAATTGCAGCTGGCAATAGTGAAGATGAATTAAATGAGATCGTGCTCTTGCGCATGAATGAGCGCACGACTAGTTCATGCCTTTAGCAAACTTGACCCTGGCTAAATTCCCACAGATATTCAGAATGATGATCTAAAGTTTAATATTATTTTTTTTCTTCTATTTTATTACATCACATGTAAGTAACAGCTCTAGACTCACTCACAATTTGATATCTATAAATGAACTTGAAACCGCGAGGTTGAATGACAATAACTTGAATGAAGCTAAAAATAAGTTCTTAGAATTTGAAAAATATTTATTAAAAAATGAATAATATGATTCGGTGTTCGCCTAACAGTAAACACCAATAACTGAATTTCTAGACGAGACTGACGGCTCAGTGAGACGTACTCCTTGAGGCAAAGGGCAGACGGTGCACTGAACTACCGAATCTTTGTAAGGACGATCAGATTATTATTACTTGTCTAGAATTATAAACTGAGATATAGTTATAATGACAATTTTTTTATCAAGTTCAACCTGAGGTTACATAAAACTCCATGTTTCAATAACTCAGGTTATTGCCAACTAGGCACTTGAAACATGAAAAAAATCTAGGACAAATAATTAAAATTGTTTTTTAGTTACAAATGACTCCTGGATTGACCTTTTAAGGAAAGGATAACTCGCAAACTAGAACAACACAACTCACAAGTATTTAGCTTTTGCATTAAGTAGAGGTTGAATGAACTAGGTCATGATTCATGAGACATTAGCGCAAAGCTTAATGACGTCATATATGGAACTTGTGAATGTTCATTACGTATGAGATCTACGGAAGGATATTGATAGCAATCTGTTGTTTCCTTAACATTAACCCGAAACCACGAAAGTGCAATTTGTGAATCATATCTCCAAGGATCAAATGGTCAAATCATGTAATATGACAAAAGACATGTGTAAATTATTTGGATATACACACAGTTTCAAAAAACAAGTGTTTTTGGTCATTTTGAGAAATGTTATTCCTACTCTTTGTAAAGATTCATCGCATTCTAAGGATGATGTTGGTGAAACCCAAGATGGTGATTTCCAAACAGGTTAGGTCTAGCCCGCAGCCATTCGGGCGTCGAAATAAAGTAAAAACTTTGAGCGAAACGCTAACCTTGACGAACCTGTTGATTGGTGTCATTCCAATAATTGCCATAACCAAAGATAGCTAGGTCACTGAACTTTCCAAAAACGTTCACAATAGAGAATCAAATCGATTGAATTGGATTCTATGTAAAGGGGACGTTGGGCTAATGAACTTACAATAAGTGTCAATCCGTATCACAGGGCTAATATCAATCCCAATTCGAAGAATTAAGAATATGAACAATTTTGAAAAGCTATACAACATATCAAAGTGAATGAACTCTTTGTTACTGCTGACATCATATTTTATCCAATCGTTAAGAAATTCTTTAATTGGTACAAAATCTTTATCCGGACTAAATATAAGCACGTCTTTAACAGTGATCAAGAATCTGTAAATGATGATCCCACACAGAGAGAAGGCTGTCACGTTAACAGGGTGATCGATACCTTCCGCCCCTTAAATTACCAAGTAATCTCACTCGGTAATTACTCAATTTACTCAAGACAGGAGGCGATACCATCAAAGTGCCGCGGCGGAGATTAACTCGACTATAACTCACCTCCACCACCAGAGGTAACACTTAATGAAAGCTACGTTTTAATAAATAGTTATACAGTGTATTAATTATCATTAAAAGCTACTGAAATAAGGGTTATGCCAATAGTGCAAAGGTGAAATGTTTGTGCCAGATTTACCAGAGCAACTCTTATGCACCAATGTATCAGAAGAGACCCTACCTTAAGAGTACATATTCCATTTCAAAAACATCAAAAGCGATGACCATATGGCGCACAAACAGAAAATAAAAGCATGGTATTCAAACACCATAGCAATGCCACGCCTAATCGTGAAATGGCACTTTGTGGGTGATGAAGCGACGCATCAGCAAAGATAATTATAACTGGAGCGGACGCGACCTAAATACATGCACACGAGAACGACTATTTCCAGACAACGGAAAGGCAAAACAGGTAGATTTCGAAATAGCGCCTTCACAACAGGTATAAACAAATCTCCCGTTTATATTGAACTCAAAGGTAACAAAGCTATCATTAGCAGAAGACTCCGTTAAATAATTTTACGTATTTTGAAGGGTGTGGTGATTACACTAATTACTTATCGACGTGATAATGACAAACAAGAAGGATTGATAATCCGTTACTTTACATTTACTCGAGGAAAATATTTTCGTCAAGTCTCAACAATACATATCTCTCAATTCCAAATCGAAACTGATTTGGAATTGAGAGATATGTATGGACTTATTATATACGAAGATTATTGAATGTTTATTTTATCGAGCAAGTTTTAAGAACAAATTGAGCGAAATGGGTTTTTGGGTAATGTTGTTCGTGTGAAAGATCAACCACTAGCCTGGAAAAACAATAAACTATGAATACACAGCATATACTCGTAAGACATAGTTTTATTAAATAGCACTATGACTATCTCATAGATGCACTATGAATATCTAATGGTGCTTCTAAAAATCCTGCATAAATACAATGCAACACACAAACAATAGACGTCCAGTTGCCTATATGGATACAATCGACGTGAAACAGACTTCAATTTAAACTAACTCTGTACTCTGTAACTATTCTCTGCATCACGAAACAATAAACACGAGTATAACAAACGTTCACGTTAGCTTTGGCGAATATAGTAAATCGTTTAATAGTTTCAACATTGTCCAAAATTGCTCTGTAGGTATATTTAAAGTAACCATATAAATGACTATTCGTCCAACAATGGCCGCAGATGTACAAGAGAGCAGACGGGATGCAAATAACAAAAATCAATACGCCGAGCGGGCGAACGCAGCATGCCCAACTTGCATAAAATTATCCTCACAATTTTAACACACTTCTGAATCGACGAATTATTAAATACAGAAACTACCGATTATTTACAAAGTGCGACGCCATCAACAATCATGACGATGACGGTAGAATACATACAATATCGAGGTCCAGACATAATTCTCAGACAGTGTCAGAGACATAACTAAATAAACAATAGAGCTTCCGTTTGGAGACGTCGACTGCCTAAGAAGTAGAGTGCAGTACCTAGAAATCAAAACAGCATCATAAATTCATGCGGTTGGGAGCATTCGCATAATGGTCTCGCAAAACTGAATTCAACGTGACTTTGTTATGTGTATAGGCACACATGAAACCTCTAAGTAAGTGGCTGAGAGACTTCGCGTCTCTGAGCTGGTACTCGAGCGAACCTGTTGACCCAGTGCGCAACGCTCGCGGAAAAACTTCGCCTGCACCTGCTTTGGTGTTATAGGCGCCTAGTACTACGTAGCTGTGGCTATTCAGACGAAAACCATTGTTTGCGACCTAAAACCATGGTGGGAGCACTCGCATGTAAGAAAAAGAAAAAAAAATGGTTGGGAATTACATTGTCTTTCGGACCATATGTGATTTTCAGGCCAATTAAGGTCACCAGTGACATCTTAATAGCGTTTATGAATTATATTTGAGTTAGAAATATAATTTATATTCATGCATACAATAAACAGTAGCAACGATAAACGAGTACTGAGAACTTAATTTTAGAAGAAAATGGCTTCGAAGACAGGCACAAATGAAACAAAGGTGTCGCCATTGTAATCGATACCCTACATTCGATCATTAGCTCCTTTCTAATACAGGTCTGCGTAGGAGGATCAGTAAGTAGTGCATAGTCGTCACAGTAGCTTCTAGGCGGGACTAGAAAGTTATGGTAGGCGAAGTATTTACTATAATTGACAAAATATTAAAACATGTCTATGTCCAAAACTCTTTTTAATCTCCACTACTTAGAATAATGGAGACCTGTCAAGTGTTTTTTATTTAGGCGAGAATAAATCACTAAGTTAAGAATTAGTGTTGAGTTATCTTCTGAAGATAATAGTTTTCAAAGTTCAATTGCGATTTAACGAGTGAAGAGCTAGTGCTGTCTATTATCGCAAACGTCAATATCTTTCAAGTGTTTGAATTCTACCCAGAACTATATGTGACGTCAAAGCGAAGCCAGATAACGATGTTATTGAATATTTTATTAGTCATGATTAACTGATAAAACAAGTTGATCCTCCAAACCTTATTTTATTTATAGACATCAAAGTATGTTTCATACCTTCTAGGTCTATTTGTGACTCATTTTTTAAACAAATAGCGGTGATTGGAAAATACGCGAACTCAGGCTTGCGACTGACGTTTCATTTTGGGGACAAAGACTCGCCAGGAAATTTGACTCTGCCCAAAATGTAATTTCAATTCTGTCATTTGAAGGTTCCGAACCAAATTCATATTAAATAATCGAGAAAATAAGAAAAACATCTTATTGTGACCATTTCTCACACTACTAATGATATTTTAGAATTCAATTATACACTCATATTAATTATTTAGATAGGTACTCCAATTTTTATAAGATTAAATCATTAGCATCAACAGATCAGGAAATAGCGTAATGTTGTTGTTTAAATATTATGAAAACAAACCACAAATTCCAAATACAATCAATATAATCTCAAACAACACCACTCACTCCTTAGAGACCCAAAAATCTAATAAGTGGGCGAATACGTTAGTATAACCCAATTTTCATCCTTCCGTTCCCACGCCAACGGATCTAACGAATTTAGACACCAGAAATACTCCAAAAAGGGTATGTCATCGGGTTTTTGACAAGTACATGACTGATGTACCTTATCTCCAATCCTCGACCTGTGTCAAACTCGTTGACCTACTGGCGGATCACCTCGACGGCCGATTATGAACCACTTGGGCCTCCAATACGCTGACGAAGAGGTGGGGCAGGTATAAGAACTCTATACTTAGAAATATGATGACTAAGTACTTTCTAATTTATAAGTTAATGGTTGAAATACGTATTGACTTATTGAGGTAATGATAACAGAAATAATGAATCACTTCTGTTGCTTTATTTGCTTATCAAAGGGCAGCTATTTTTGGAGTTTGATATTGGAACCAAACATTCGGTCACGTCAGTCTTTAATAATAATTATATTGGGTTTATTTCTGAAAAGTATTGTTTGTTCAGGATACATAACGATCAGATAGACATGGTTTTAGAAAAAACCGGCCAAGTGCGAGTCGGACTCGCGCACGAAGGGTTCCGTACCATTATCTATAAAAATGGCAAAAAAATCACGTTTGTTGTAAATATTTACTTCAAAATAAATAATTAAATTAAAATAAAACAAATATTTAAGGTTCCCCTTAAATATTTGTTTTATTTTAATTTAATCATTGATTTTGAGAGTAAATATTTATCTAAATATTCTGTGAATATTACAAGCGTCTACCTGTTGCCGTTATCATTATCGAGCAAAAACGAGCAAAAAATCACGTTTGTTGTATCGGAGCCCCCTTAAATATTTATTTTATTCTATTTATTTTTTTTTTGTTGTTATAGCTGCAACAGAAATACATCATCGGTGAACATTTCAACTGTCTAACCATCACGGTTCATGAGATACAGCCTGGTGACAGACGGACAGACAGACGGACAGACAGACAGACGGCGCACGGTGGGCTGGAAATCGGCTTTCATAGACTTAGGGATTTCAATTTGCAAGTGCTTGATTTTTTGCCGGATATCGCTTTTATTAGTCATTACTATGTACAAAAATGACACCCGAGTAAATTCTGCCCAAAAACGAAGGAAATATAATTTTTTTACGAAAAATTTGTATGAAGCTAGTATGAAAAATCGAATTATCTCCTAAACGGCATGTTTGACCGTAATATCCTTGGAGGTGGTCATAGTGCTAATTATTTATAATTTTTTGGTTGCCGATTTGACGAAAAATTTAATGCCGTTTTTTTAAAAAAAATCGTCAAAATATTTTTATTTATTTTTACATGTAAAACGATCCCTTTTAGTGTCCAAGTTAAAAAGTTCGATATGTTATTAACCCAAATATTAAGACCACACAAAACAAGAAAAATTAAATAAAAAAATTGCTGTTTTTTGACACATTTTTATTAATTTAAATAAAAAAAGATTATCAAACTCTTATTTAAGTAACATATAAAGTTATATTATATACAAAATAATTTAATTTAAGGAATTAATACTAAGCATTTGTAAAATAAAGTAAAACAAATAAAAAACAAGACAAAATATCATTAAATATTACAAAAAAAACCCAAACACACTCAAATACAAATTTACAAATATGTACATATATAATTTTTTTACAAATTTTCCTTATCACTCTCGTTGTCAGACTCCAATTCTGAGTCAGCATCCAGATTGGATATATCCAAAAACTCGAACTCAGTTTCCTGAAATTGAATTAAATCGTTTAGCAAAAAAGCTCTGCTTTTTCTTGGCATCTAACTTAGGCCTTTGTGCACTTAGCAAAGCATCCGAAGAAACAACAAGCATATTTAAAATGTCTTGATTGGAATCCTGCCTGCTTCTTTTCCACGAATGATGTTCTCGAAACCTCCTAAAATCTTTGTTTCGAGACTCTGAGGCTTCTTCCGAGCGAGTCCCAATCGGCACAATATTATTTTTCTCGATTATGTCAGCCCCATGGATTAATAATTTATGAACGGTTGACGACATGTAGTACCAGTCGTATGATAATACGTACTTTTCTCCTGTTTTGCGGGCATAATCTCTAAATTTTATTATATCGACCTGCTCTCCAGATGTAATTGCTTGTAAAATTACAGCAAATCTTTTGATGAGGTCTTCATCCAAACCGGTTATAGCTGCGGTTTTATTAGGAAACTCAAAGAATTTTCTTGCAGTATTCCCGTCATTGGTGGTTCCCGAGCCTTGTTTTACTATATCAATCAACAGATTGAGCTCATCTTTGAATTTATTTTGAATTATTTTCTTCCTTGTCTGAAACATTTCTTTGTGCTCATCACTTCTCGCTGCCCACCGTTTGAAGTCGAGCATGTATGCAATGTGTAACAGACATTCCATACAATTTATACGGGCGTGTAGGGATGACAAGCCAAATTTATACAGGTCAGAACACACAATTTTTGATGTTACAGCATCTAAGCGGTTCATTTCTGTAGGCTTTGCTAAGCACAGGTAGCACGATGCATTTGATCTAGCTTCAGAAAGGTAAGTGCAAACTTTAGCGTCGATCATCGTCATCATTAGTTCATGAGTCACCCTATTATTATTATTGCACTCTGTGGGGATAAGGGCCTCAATTTCTTCATCCATTTGTTTTTTCAGCTCAAGGACAACTGCTTCACTCTCCTTTACAAAAGTAAACTGAACTGGACGACAATACAAAACTGAGCATGGTTTTGGGTTCGTCCATAAGATGTTGTCTCCATCTGTCAGTTTAAGTGGCACCAAGGAGGTCATGAAAATGCTCGAGTCATCTTCCTCACCCTCCATTTTCTGCTTGTATCGGCTTTGGTTAGAAGCACCATCAAATCCCCACTTGGATATCAGCTTCAACTGCTTGTTATGCTCTTCCTTAGAAAGGCTTTGAAGGATTCTTGTAACTGTGATATCAAGTAAAGCTTGAAGTGTAATCCTAGCCGATGAATCAGTAACTGTCACTGATTGCTTCGGAGGGTAGCAAATTAGCAATCAAGCTTAGTTTGTTGCACTTTATAGTAAGATGGATAAATATCCTTAGCACCTTCCCGAATGGCAGCCTCTCGCAACGTAATATATTGCCACTTTGAGAGTTTTAGCGAAAGAAGCAATCCAAGCGCCTTTTCTGACGTAAATATGATTGTTTTCGCTGGTTTCTTAAGCGTTTCATTTAATTTAGCGGCTACTTCAGGATTTTTCATCATGTATTCGATGACAGAGGCGATATCTCCATGCCCTTCTTCTTTTAAACGTGCTGCAGCTGCATATGCCAATTCACTGGAATCTTCGCTTGTGTGTTCATCAGATCTTCTCTTTTTTTGTTTACTTCCCAGATCTTCGAATGGTTTACGGGATCTTTTCGTCATTGTTCCAATGGACGTTGATGTCAACGGTTCTGGAGAGACTGCGGGCGCTCTTGGTATCTCATCAATACTTGGTTCTTGATTAACTAAAGTTTGCACAAAACTCGGCCAATCAATATTTGCTCCCAACCAATTCTCGTACTTTCTCCTGAAATTATCAAGGAATCGGTTGGATTTCTGCCACCTTTGTAAAGCGGCTCGCGTAAATCTCCGACAAAATTCTTTGAGAACAACACGATCTTCGTCAGACAGGCAATCGCCTATGCGGGATACAACTGCACTGAACAATACTTCATGATCAAATGAAGTACTCTCATTTCGTAGAAGAACAAACAAGTCTAAATTGGTGATTAAACTTTCCATTCTAAGATTTTATAGTCGCAGATTTAGTGTTAGCAGTTACACAGTTGTGAACAAACTAAATTATAAAACAAAACTTTAGCCCTTTTATTGCAAAACGCCAATAATTAGGTAACTACCCTCATTAGTTATCTTCTCATTAGCTAATGAAAATTTATAATTGTCACTAACTATTCTTAGAACTCATAGCACTGCTAATTAACAAATTAGCTTACTTATCAGGAAAAGTTGAATGTAATCCATAGTTGGCATTGCCGTGAGATATTGAAAATCATTAAATCACCTATAAAGACTCATTAGAAGACCTAATCAGTGTAGTTACTAAATCACTTCTTTTCGGACTCATTAGAAGAGTAAACAATTGGTAATTTGGTTGTATGAAAAGTTTTAAAACTCATGATGTGTTGATAAATATCTAGATCAAACATAGTTGTCTATGTGTGGGTGTACTATAAACCTCTGCCAACTCCTTCAGAAATATAGGAGTGATGCTATTTTATGTTACGTGTAGTTAAAAGTCCGTGTTCTTCAACATAAACACTAAAAGGAATCGTTTCATATGTAAAAACAAATAAAAATATTTTGACAATTTTTAAAAAAAAAACGGCATGAAATTTTTCGTCAAATCGGCAACCAAAAAATTATAAATAATTAGCACTATGACCACCTCCAAGGATATTACGGTTAAACATGCCGTTTAGGAGATAATTCGATTTTTCATACTAGCTTCATACAAATTTTTCATAAAAAAATTATATTTCCTTCGTTTTTGGGCAGAATTAACTCAGGTGTCATTTTTGTACATAGTAATGACTAATAGAAGCGATATCCAGCATAAAAACAAGCACTTGCAAATTGAAATCCCTAAGTCTATGAAAGCCGATTTTCAGCCCACCGTGCGGCGGAGCCTTAGTAATAGGGTTCCCGTTTTACCCTTTGGGTACGGAACCCTAAAAACAAATGACGGTGAAAGTCTAAATAGAACCCAATAGAACCAAATGAATATTTGGAAAACAATAGTGAATAGACATAATAAATAACGTTTGCATGTTTATTTATATAAGACCTCTGCAATACAAGACGGCAGCGGCAGTGCGGTAGAGCATACATAAAATACAGTTTTAAATGTATAGCAGCACCCTCGTCAAAACAGGGGTTTCCATGGCAAACGATATACTTTTCAAGGGTGCAGACAGTTTCATACCCATTGTAAGCTAGACACCTCTTTTCAGGACACGCGTGTGAGTGCGTCTATTTCATAAGGTTTTTGTAACTATAGCTGGCAACGGCGAAGTGTCAATTTTTGTAAGACAGAAAAGCCGAATAAAAGCCGGTTTTAACTTATGTACTTATCAATCAAGTAAAAAATAAGGTATTAACTTAAAAATAAAAGTAAATACAAAACAGTTGAACAGGTGAAAACTAAATAAAATGTGCAATGTTCCTATTAACTCGTTCTCGCTGTCGCATTTTTCTATACCTGTCTCTATCGTAAGTCGTAACCCGTTGTACAGCGGCTTACTTTCGTCCATATCAGGCGGTGCCACATGACTTAAAGTGACGTCATGACGGGATCGCATTTTGGCACCGGGTTCTTTTAGAACATTTTTGTTTTGTAATTCAATGCTAATAACACCCCTCTTTTTTTGTCGGAGGTTAAAAATAGGCGTTTTAGTTGTTTGAATGTTATGGTGAATTACATACCCGTAGGTAACTATATTTTCTGGCAATAGTAGACACTATTCACTGTGCCATTTTTCAATAGCGTTAGAGTTGCTGATGAGAACCTCTGAAGGGAAGTCGGTAGGAATCTTGTTGTATCGCGGTTCTGAAATTCTGATGTGTGTTAAAATTTTAGGATTTTATTAGCTTTTCTCGTCAAAGGACCAACTGACAAATCACTTTACTTTGCCTTTCGTAATTAATGAAGCTGATAAATATCATGCAATACCTTCAGCGTGCAAGCTATTGCCCCTTCAGTAGTTTGGAATAGATCATCTGCGTTTGAGTAGTGTAAACCTTAAAAAATATATTTAGAAGTTTTTGTTAAAATATTTCATCTGTTTATAATAAAATAATTACTATTTGGTTTGGCAGCAGACACCATTGTTTTAAAACACATGACTGGCGACCCTCAGAACCAAACTGCGTGCAGAAACCACTTAAATAACAGACGAAACGTTTTATATCCAATTTTACAACGAAAAGAAAATGTCACGTTTTGAAAATGGAATGGTAAAGCGGCACACATAGCCAATGATGCACAAAAGAGAAACAAAACAGGAAAATGTACTGCACAACAATATCTTCAATTTCACGCTCCACAATTCGATTCTTACGGATTGATACAATGCAGTTACTTCCCTCAGCACATTTGTTTCCGAAAACTGTTTCTAAGCTATGCAAGAATGATGGAATAGTTTACAAAACTTGCCGATATGCCCCACCTCATTTCGGAGTTATGAGCTTGTTTTGGTTGAGCAACTGATAAAAGACAAGGTAAACTTTCTCCTGGTCCTGAATTAATCCTCTCCAATCATGTTTTACTTTTCTTGGCTGCTTAAAGCAACTGATTTGCACTGATGTGCTGCTTAAAGCAACTCATTCATTAAAAAACCGGCCAAGTGCGAGTGGGACTCGCGCACGAAGGGTTCCGTACCATTATCTATAAAAACGGCAAAAAAATCACGTTTGTTGTATGGGAAAATTAAATTAAATATTTGTTTTATTTTAATTTAATTATTGATTTTTAAAGTGAATATATAACTAAATATTCTGTGTATATTTCAAGTGTCTACCTGTTACCGTTATCAATATCGAGCAAAAACAAGCAAAAAAATACAAAGCCCCCTTAAATATTTAAGTTATTCTGGTTTTTAGTTTTTTTTTTTTTTTTTTTTAAATACGTTGCCCCACACTAGGAATTTCTCCTGTATCGTGGGTGCGTTTACAAACATTCAAACTCACATACACAAACAGCCAGACCCGGAACAACTACTTGTAGGTCATACAAATATTTGTTCCGTGCGGGAATCGAAACCGCGACACGCAGCGCAGCAGTCAATCGCTTAACCACTGCGCCAACCGTGCCGTCAACATGCCGTGAATTTGTTGCTATAGCGGCAACAGAAATACATCATCTGTGAAAATTTCAACTCTCTGGCTAGCCAGGTGACAGACGGACAAACAGACAGACAGACGGCGGAGCCTTAGTAATAGGGTTCCCGTTTTACCCTTTGGGTACGGAACCCTAAAAAGCATACATTTTACGGAAAAATAGTTTCTCGCTTCTGCTATTCTAAGTTAAACGGTAGAGATGTGAAAATTTTACAGCTTTCGGTTAACAATGAAACAATTACAGGCTCGTAAATTCAGCATCGTAATTTCAAGACCTAACTGCTCAATGGTTCTGATTGCAAATAATTCGAACTCTAGCGTGTAAATGGAAAACACGAACATGATTGGTATGTACAATTGTAACATATAACGTGAAAATCTATGATCTACATCAATTACGGCGAAAATTGGTGCGCTGAACAAAATCAGCATAGAATTTGGGCGTGAATGGAAATACATTGCTCGTCTCTATGTAAATGCAGTACCGAAACGTAACGTTGTTACTGGAACGTCGGTT
Organism: Tiliacea citrago; assembly: GCA_963921375.1. Taxonomy (NCBI): domain Eukaryota; kingdom Metazoa; phylum Arthropoda; class Insecta; order Lepidoptera; family Noctuidae; genus Tiliacea; species Tiliacea citrago. The sequence continues at coordinate 18,306,796 of OY992797.1, read as the reverse complement.
AAGGGATTATGCTATCTCCAGTCGCAATCGCGTCCTATGAACGTAGGGCGCCGTATTGCACTTCGGCTGCAACGTTTTTAATATGCTGTAAAATTTAGAACGATCCCAGATACTTGCATTTGCGAAAATGAAGTAGATCGCGCCTCCACTAGGCTATATTAAGAAAGAAATGAAGCTTATATAAACGAGACTTAAGAGTTGTGATTGCTTCAAACATCTTTTCTCCCGGTCAAGACGATATTTCAGCCGAACGGTCGAAAATATACCGACGATTGATCACATAGGAAATCAAAACTACGTGAACAGACGTTATCTGACTAAAAGCCTCCCGTTACAGACAGTCGAGATGCTGTTTGCGTTATTTATTACAACAGTTTATTAACTATCCGTTAGTTCCGTTCGGCTAAAGTTAACGTGAACAATGATTGTTCACATTTGGAGTCGGTCACACCAAAAGAGCCAATTTCTGCACGCTATGCTCAATAGCATCGACTTCGATGACTTTACGTTCGGAACCGTTCGTTGTTCACAGATATGTTCCGGTTCTCCTGATGCAGTTCCGATGCTCGGTAAACAGCACTTCACTGCGGTTATAAGAGCACGTATGTTTCACAAAGTTGAAAAGTTTTGAAGTCTGCAACGGAATCTTCCGAAAATGCACATTCAACTCACGATTTCAGAATCGAAACATCATTTCAATTCCGTGTATCGTCGTAAATTCATTAGAATTATCCAGTCATAACAGGTACCATTATAACTACTGAACTAGATTGAATTTACGTAAGTGTTATTGCGTGTTTAATAAGGCAACTAAGTAAGTAGGTACATATTTGCATCTTATTTCATCGAGTCAACGGCTTTGAATTCATTAAAACCAAAATGGTGGAGCAGCGACATTCGTTCGCCCATATTTGGATTACGCAGAACATTGCTCTATAATCTTTAATCTGTTGTTGTCATGGAATATTTTTTATCCATAAATACTTGGAAAGTTCTTTAGGTGTTTTCCAAATAAGAATAAAAGTAGCGGTTCTAAAATAAGTTGAACTCATTCGCTGTGTTTCTTTTCTTATAGTAACATAAATAAGTCTAAATAAAACAGCAGTTCCATTCTGGGCGTCAATTATTCACGGCTGTACAGTTATTTTTTGGATCCTTTAGTCATCCTTCAATTAAGACACTGTTGTTCTCGACGTTTTACTTATGAACATTAGTCAGATTTTTATGTAATACCGATTGCTTTAAAAAATTAAGTTTACGTTGTTTCCTCAACACGAGGTAAGAGATTGAGCCAGCCGCGAACAGTAACTTTGTGGGCAAAGTTTAAGCTCGCTGAATAATTGCTAAGCTTAATGTTAAACTATGTGCTCCGCAGATGTGCAGATGCCAGGCGAGTTTGGCAAAAGATTTCCTTCGTGGAACTGTAAGCGTATTCGCATTGCCTAAACATGCATTTGTTGCTGCATTCCGTACATTTGTGCTCTTTGCCAGTCTCTTTAAATAAGCTTTCCCACGTAAAAGTTTTAGTTAGAAACTACAATCAAGTTTCTTGCTGTAGGTAAGGTAATTCACGCTTTTGGAATGCGTGTCTTGAAAATATAATCTTTTCACTCTCGTAATGAACACGTCCAAAACATTCACTCAAGAAGAACAATCCACATCCGATGTTAATTCATGAAGCCGACACCTTCCTCGCGTAGGATGGCTTACCATTATAATGACAAGCTACGCTTCTTTCGAAATTCACACTCACAGTAACATCCTTTTGCCCTTCGAGAGCTTTGGAATAAATTATAAATAATAAGGGAACACGGCAACACATACTCCATTGTTTGCGAGACATTACGAAACAAAATATCGAATTAAATTAGATGGTAACTTGATATAATTCCGGTCTTATTGCGCCCACGCCGTCGCACACTGCTATAAAGACTCCACTTGAGCCAATCTCATGCTTTTCTTTTTAACCAGCTATGATAGTAATTGGAAAGTGTATATTATGTACGATGACGCATAAACCCATGACGTCATTCGTAATGAACACGGCAGCTTTCATCGTTCGGAATTAAGGGCGAAGTATAAAACATGACGTTACGGATTGTGGATAGGGGAGCCCTTGTTCAGTGAATGCGAACGGCTCGTATCGTTCACTAACAATCTCTTATGCGTCGAGAACTCCAGATATAATTTTATATATGGCCCAGTTCACACTCTCTTCCATATTTGGCAATCGGTAACGATTTTCGCTTACTGCCTCGACCCGTGATTGGACTCCACTAAATGCATAATAGATGAGGTCTCAAATAAAACCATCGAGTTTCCCGGCCGTTGCTCCATAATGATATTTTCGGAGCTTTACAGTAGCTAAGTTCAAGTCAGTGCAATGTATTTTATCACAATGCTATTTAAGGTTACAAGTCTTCGAAGGCAGAAACGAGAAACTATATTTTGAAGCTATAACTCTTAATAATTAGTGGTTACTGTTACAACAATTTACGTTTTAAGGTATGACGTAAATACTCTTAACGATTTCACTTAGACCATAAACCATGGTTAATGATTTTAGAAACTCACTACTGTATCTCATTTAGATAAAGAAAAGTGGTGGCAAGCACCATCACTCAAAGCATTGTTATTTGTTACATTTATCGTCGTGTACATACGGTTCATTACGTAAACATAGGAGCTAATTCTGTAGCTATTAACTGTAATATACAATACAATGGATTTCACTCGTTTGTCGTCTTAGATACGGACGTTGATGATGTGCGTTGCATGCCGCCTGATGATAGTAAATGTAATTTTCGATCCAGTATCGAACAAACTTTGCGCTATAGAAAGCTTTCGTGCGTTCACCGTCATTTATTTTCAGAGTTTAATGCACAGATTACACACTGCGCCGATGTAAATAGGTCACCATAACGCGGGGTTGAGCAAGATAACCCCCTTAGCAACGCCATAAATTTTATATTAAAAACATTGTGCTGTAACCAAGATCGGAGGTATACCAAAATACAGAGTACAATAAATCTTATTGGCAATTCATATTTCTGTAACACGCTTTACTGCGAAGTGTCAGGTCTATTGTTCACCAGAAATATGTGCGGCAATTAGTAAACTGGGTTTAATTTCAGAGCAAATAATGAGCAAACCCCGAACTCTGTAATTATGAATTTCTGACAGCTTTCCACAACACGATCCGTTAGATATAATGCGAATTTTAGGCAAATTAACATGGCGTGGGGCCGCTGAATCACTTCGCTTTAATTAGAACCGGAATCTTGATACCGTTCGGACACTTCTGGTGAACTCATGTAGATGTAACAGTATGCGTTCCGCGAATGCAACATTTAAACGCGACGCGTGAATCAATGACCAATCTGAATGTATTGTTGCGAGAGCTGGCGCTCGTGGAGATTTGTTCCAGTCAATCAAAATGCAGTGGTTCTCGGTCCATTGGACGCTTGATCACCAACACCTTCCGTAATCGATATAAATTTTATTATATATCGTCACGCCTCTCGTTGATCTCTGTACGTAGTTACGTTGCAGATTATTTAAATTCTTAGATCCACTTCAATGAAATCAAATTAAACTTCACATACTCGTATGTGTCACTATCACTGCATAAATACGAATGTTGGTGTTTGGTGGTGCAACGACAATCACTTTTATGATTAGCTTGTTAGCCCAAACTTCGCACATCCATTCAAAGAGCATTAGAATTATTGATATATGTACAATATATATGATTATATGATTTTTTCCTCATTTAAGTACAAGTCACATTTTAGCTGTCTTTGGAATATTAATCAAGTAACTCCTTACTGGAGTTGCTTGATTAATATTCCGCAAGATTAATAGATTCAGTAAGTGAATCATTGCGTACATTTGAATCTAGTGTTAGCATTGCATTCTTATTCCAAGATACGGAGAAGTATCCAAAGAAAATTGCTAATGCAGCGGAAAATATTCTAGGCGAAAATGTTCAGGCAATATGCTTTCTTGGCCCAGATTTGCCGGTTCGTCGACCGATTTCGTGTTGGGAACGCGCGGCTTGGATATCACCAGGTGATGCTCGCCTTAAGCCGGCGTTTCCGAATCAGGAATGGATATATTTTTAGAGAAACTTAAATTCTATTTCTGCAACAAGCGGTGTGCCGTCGAATATCGGTAGAAAATTGTTTTATGGCACAGTAAACACGATTTCTTCGTGGACATCAATCCTATTCCGATGTCGTTGACTTGTCCTAGTTTACAAAACTAATTATTTAAACTTGGACTCGCAAAGGTTTGTAGCATCTGGAGATTTTAAGATTTGGCTTCTCTCGTCTGATATCTCGTACAGTCTTTCCAGGAGGTCATGTCGGTGTCGGGTCCCAGAAAGCACGCGGCCTTTTGGCTTTTTAAGCGGGCACGAGAGAGTTGGTGTCCATACATGGCATGACGGTCGTCTCCTTCCTGTACATCCCGTTGGGCGTATGAACAGGTCTTTCCAGCGGCGCTTCTGTAAGATCTATATAGCTACAACTCCATCTTGCATTGCCATGCAAGGTGTAGTGCGACTATCTCTTCACCACAATTACTGAAAGTGATTCCTATTTTTAAGGGGAAAACACATTCCAAATTAGTTTGAAATCGTCAGAGGCAACTCAATCTTTCAAGACAGCCCCGTAAAATATTATTTTAAAATCTCCAGTAAACGTTAAAGAGCTGTGAACTACGAATTAAGAGGTTAAAAGAGGTTGCAATCGCAAAAGTGGTAAACAGAAAACTCCCAGTTTAAAATTAAATGATAAGTCTCTGCATTTTGCATTTGCATGCAAAAAAGTGGCCGCGAAAAGCGAAGCTACACGAAAATTTGAGCAGTTGATTTAATTATTATTAAGTATAGTATTGCCAATGTTAAAACTCATTTAGCAAAGAGTATTAACGCTAATAAAATTCGCTATAAGCCTGGAATGTTTTCAGATATTAATTAGTTACGCGAATATAATACCTACATTGGAACGAATGGGCTATGCACTTTTTCAAGGTTACGAGTATTTGGCGGTAATACTGTGAAGTGTTTAGAATTTTTGCAGGCTTTCGCTTTATTCAGAGAGGTTCCGCAATACGAATTTCCATGGGATGAATACATCCTTTTTTATCCCTTTTGGAGTTGTTTTTCTTTGTTTATTCTGTCAGTGACGTCACGCGGTTCCTTTGAAATGGGCCACGTGTCTACAAAGGTGAGGTTTACCGATGTTTACCAATCATACCTATAAGATACTTGACCTAATTACCACAATAATATTTTTGAAGGGGTCCCATCATTTCTGGGCGACATTAACTATAGGCCGGCAGACGGCGGCGGCACGAGGCGCCAGGATGACGCTGCCTATGAATAGGAATGTTGATGTTGTACGTATAATATTGTACTGTACACGAGAAAGGAGGTTTTATCATAATTTTAGGCATTTGTTTTGTTTGGGCGTAAATTAGTAATACCGGAAAATTATAATGTTCTTTTGTATTATCAGGTATTTCAAGGATCCATAGAATATTGTTGTTGTAGCCTGTAGGTATGTTGATAGGTATTGGATTTCAGAGAATCCAGTAAGTAGGTAAATAGGTACAGTATTTAATTTGTGTTAATTACAGAAATATTGATAAGGAAAATAATAAAAATCTTGGTCCACTCCTTGGTCTACTCCGAAGCGATAATCCGAAGTATCGGCCGACTTTTCGGCCATTTTATAACTTCGGAAGTTTCCTTTTTTGAGTTTGAGTCCTTACCTCACTCAAGTCACGTTTTTGACTTTGGCTTAGCTCTTTGTGAAATGATTAAGTATTTTACTTTGATAAATTGTTTTATTAAGTACTTACTTACTTTATTTCCCAAAAATCTAAGGTCAACAAAATATAATTTATTAAAGCTACAGCTCAATTTATAGAATTTATGTTATCACTAGCTTTTGCCCGCGGCTTTGCCCGCGTGGAGGTCGGAAATTATCCCACGGAAACGTACTACCGGTATTAATTTATCCTACGTGCTAATCCAGCGAGGTACTTGCAAAACACACAGTAGCATCATTAATTATCAACATTTCAGCCGAAATACGTCCACTGCTGGACATAGGCCTCCCCCAAAGGTGGGGTTTGCCATAATCGCCACGCTTGGCGGGCGGGTTGGAGATCGCAATATGGTGTTAAAATGCATCTAAGAGAACGCTGCTGCCCAGTCTCTATCAAGTCCCTTAGTCGCCTTTTACAACACCCACGGGAAGAAATAGGGTGATGCTATTCTTTACGTCCGGCACCACACGGACAACACAGTACAATGTAACAATGTACACAGTATCAATGGGTTTTATTTTGACAGTTCAAAAGCATTCATTGCGTTATTTACGATGTTGAGTAGACAAATTTTGAGCAATGTATTAGCAATATACTTCAAAATCATTCAGATTGTGATTCAAACTGTGTTACGCAATTACGGTGCTGGTTATAAACTACTGTGTGCCAAATTTCATTCAATTCCATTCAGCCGTTTTTTTCTATCGTAGCAATCAACCATACTTAATTATTTTGTAATGCGTAACTTTGAATAAGTGATATTTTAAAAGTAAAATAAAGTAATTTAAATGACATGATGTCAAGGGATATTTTAATTTTAATTAAATGCCCTATTTAAATAATACAGTTGATTGCATAAGGATTAATAATATACCGGTCAAAATAGCTTCGGAAATAACAATGAATTTTTATCAAATTCTGAAAGATAAAAATGCTTGCTGTGGGTGATCCTTAGAAGATAGACTATCGCGGACTTTTTTGTTGATCTTTTAAGATGTATGTACAATACTGAAGAACATTCATTTTATGTATCTTATACGGTTTACGCGGCTCGCGCCAGTATAGCTTCCAGTCGGTATGATTTTTTCCGACATCTTCAACAATAATCGTCATATTACAGCCAATTTACACAAAACCATAATGAATTGTACACCTAAACCTTCCTCATGAATAACTTCGTCCATTGGTGTAAACCAGAGATGCGCCGAATTTTCGTTTTATATTCTGTATTCGGCAGAATTTTGAGGTATTCGTATTCGGTTTAATTGATCATTGTAAATCAGCCTTTAGGGCAAAATAAATTAAAGGAATTCCATAGATAAATCAAGAATATTTGTCATTAAAATGTAATATTTATAATCAAGCAGCGGTAGATTATAACGCAAGAAGACCAAGCTTTCAGCTCTATCTGGCAAAAGGCTATTTATTTTCACCTCGTACACATTTCCTGCCTCGGCAAACAAACGTTCGCTATATATAGATTTGCTAGATGTGCATATTTAGTTTTATGTTTCGCCCACCAATCATTAGGGTTATTGGTTCTAGGCAGCAGATTTTCCTGTTTGTAACTGTCAAATTCGACAGCAATTGGACTTTTAGAGTTTTCACTCTATACGGGCTTGCCTGATGCGAGTTCTTAGTAGCAATCCCAAAGAGCGACGTGGGTTTCATCGAGGTAGTTAGTGACATCTTGTAGAGTTCTCGCTGCCGGGTCATTAATATCCAACTCCGTGTCGGAACTATGGAACGGGGAACCGAATTATCCGGCAGTATATTCGGTTCGGTAAGATATTAACTGAATATTATCGGTATTCGGTTATACCACTATTCGGCGTATATCTAGTGTAAACCGTTTGAAAATCCGTTCGGTAGTTTTTGAGTTTATCGTGTTCAGACAGACGGACAGACAGACGCGGCGGGGGACTTTGTTTTATAATATGTAAGGATTAACAATACATGCATCTCGCCAGGTAATTACACTAATCACCTATAGGTACAAATCACTTCATTGTTTATTTTTACCATTAAGGAATTTGTTATATTATTATTTATAAGTTTCATTATTTAATATGAAAAACCAACTTGTATAATTTGCAGCCACTTGATCATCCCATAGGTATGGTAATTCCAAGTAGCAGTAAATATTAAATAAATAATGATCACTATGAAAATGTATGTTTACATTATGTAGATCCTGTATGTATAGGTACTTAATTGACAAGATAGTATTCTGTTAGTATGAACTATGAATAACCCAAAGATATAAATATGTCACGTCATCATTCTCCTGCCCTTATCCCAATTTATTTGGGGTCGGCGCAACAAGTCCCTTTCTTCCATACTTCTCTATTAGTCGTCATCTTGGTGGTCACTCCCTTTCTAGCCATATCATCATTCACACAGTCCATCTATCGTTTCTTTGGTCTTCCCCTACTCGTATAGCCATCCACATTCATACTTAAAATTTTCCTCACGACATTTTCCTCATTCCTCCGCATCACATGCCTATACCATGACAACCGATTTCCGCACAACTTTTCAGTCAGCGGTGCCACTAGACTTCCTCGGTACTCATTTCTTATTCTATTTATTCGTGTCACACCAAACATTCCTCTTACCATTCTCATCTCAGCTACATGCAATTGCCTTTCATTAATCCCCTTTGTGGCCCAACATTCTGCTCTATACAAGACAGCAGGTCTAACCATTGTTTTATATATCTTCCCCTTAAGTTTAAGGAGATTGCAGGAGTCGCAGATTGTTCCCGTGACCTGCCTCCATTTCATCAGTCCGATCTACTTCGCCATCGCTTTACACGAGTGAACCGAGATACCGAAAGTCGGAGCAGACTGGGAGAAGCGCACCATCAAGCTCTATGGCTCCAGAACTGGAAAAACCGCCGAAATCGCAGAACATGTATTCAGTTTTGGTTCTGCTGATTTTCAAGCCACCTCCCATCTGCTCTCAAAGTCAAATTATTTATTTCAAATAGGCACGTAAAAGGCACTTTTAAACGTCAAAATTTACAAAAAAATAGAATCGATTCTAGTCGCCCCTTCCAAAAGGTAGATTCTTATGGAGAAGAATGGGCAAGGAACTCCGTTACTCTTTTAAAATGTTTTACAATATTTTATTGTACATTAAAAATATATAAATATGTGCTCTGGATCTCTGGTCCATCTTCAACGCCAAGAACAATGTCATCGGCAAACATCGGCATGCATGCAGTATGCCTCTTCCTGTATGTTCGACGTCAGAGTGTCCATAATCAACAGGAAGAGGTAAGGACTTAAATCCGACCCTTGGTGCAAGCCTACAGCCACACTGAACTTGTCGGTATTGCCAGCAGCCGACAGGACATAGGTACAAGATTGAAATAATCAGAGGAATAACCATTCTTCCAAATAAAATAAAATAAATAAATGTGACAAGTTTGTCCATACTTTAAATCAATTCTCTCTAAGTTAGATTAGTTCCATAAGAACTTTTCCATAAGAGATTTGTTTGTATAGAACACACCTAATTATGAGTGATGTATGATGTATTAATGATTCTATTGATTATAATTCTGTAAATACATACCTATTTGTTATGGGCGCGAATCATATTTGCTAACACGCAAATTGCAAAAACTGCAAATGCATTTTAATCATAAAACACATTTTATAATATTATTTACTACAAAATAGAATCAAAATTTAATAACAATCTAAGAATATTAAAATAAGTAGGTACCTATAATTATGTCATCTGTACATATTTTGTCATAATAAATAAGGATATTTAATAATATACCGTCTGGGCAAGTAGGTTTAGATGTTTAGTCACATTGTAATAAATTGTCTACTGACCCTACTCTTGTGATATCATTATTGATATTGAGGTATGTACTTACAATTTTGACTGTGTTTCAAGCCGGGGAATCCCACACCGCCTCGGCGGTCAGCCCTCAACGTAATCTGGGGGGGGGGGGGGGGCACCAATCTGCTCTTTGGTGCCGCGCTCTTCGGCACGGCCGGCTGCTGCTTTAGCGCCTACAACCCAGGCTGCGACTCACGCGCCCAAAAACCCGAGCCTGGCTGCGACCAACGCGCCACACAACCCACCTCCGGCTGCGACCCACGCGCCAACACCCACGACGAAGGTAATGCCTACCACGGGTCTCTGGCAACAGAGCATTGTGCGTAGCAGCATTACCTACCCGGACAAGGACCAACACAGACAAAGAGGGACGGGGAAGGATGACGGACCTGGCAACTCTAACACTTTCCCGGCCGACGTAGTACGCATGCTGTACAAGCGCGGAAAAGTCACTCGGGGAAAGAAAGTAGGCGACCGAAAGCGCAACACCCGCGACGGCTTTAGCCAGCGCGAAGCGCGATCGGACGCCGAAGAGACAGTACGCGACTAGCCACGAGTACGCGAAGGGGAAACCCAGCGCGAAAAGCAGCTGGACGCACAATTACGCGGGCAGGGGCAAGTACGCAAAGCGGCAACCCAGCGCGAAAAGCTCCCGCACGTGACAGAGCATGCCGGAGCCGCCAGTCGACCCCAGGACACCGACATGACCCACGACCGACCTCGACCTCAACGAAGAAGGGGCAGGCGTTCTGGATCCTCACACACTCAGGCGTTGCCGGCAAAGAGTACCGCGCCAGGCACCTCCGACCCGCAGCCTGGACCGAGTGGTACAGGGCCGGCGAAGAGGGAGCGCCCTGATGATTCGGCCTCACCGAGCACGCTTCAGGGGGACGCCAAACGTGTGAGGGTCCACTCCGCTCAGGGGGTGCAGAGGACCTACGCGCGGGCCACGAAGGACATACCTGCGCGGCTGGCCGTAGCAATCTGCTTCCCTCCTCCCTCCAGAGACCTGACCAAGGAAGAAGCCACACAGATTAAGACAGACCTCGTACGGAAGATTAAACTCACAGACACCGACCTCACTCTAACGGTGATGAGACAGTCCGACGTACCTACCCACGTCCGAGCTTCACTCTTCGTCCCACGATACTAAGGTGACGTAGCCTGGCTCCAAAGTATTCTGATACGTCAGAATACTTGGTATGACATAGCCAGGTGGTCGCTGTACAGGGCTACTACCGTCGGTGGCGACAACTACGGGACTTATCTGACCCTGGGTATGCCACCGGAGGAAGTCGAAAGGGTCCTGGCCCGGGAGCGTCGGATATCGTACCTGCTCGGGTCGATATACGTGCGCTTCTGGCCCTCGGCCCAACCCTCTGACACACCGGCTGTTGTGCTGGCCTCGGTATACATGCCAGGCGAGAACGCCGACTGTCCGCCGAAAGAGATGGCCGACCTAGTACAGCACTGCGAGCGAGCCAACCTCGACCTGATCATCTGCACTGACTCCAACGCCCACCGGGCTCTGGGGCAGCGACACACCGAACTCCAGAGGAGAGGTACTATCCACCTATTTATTCTCAACTAACCTTTACATCGTAAACCGCGGCTCGGAACCCACTTGGGTCACAGTCCGAGGACAAACGATCATAGACCTAACGCTTGCTACAGAAAACGCGACAAACATTATCACAAACTGGCACGTGTCGGACGAGCCTTCCTGCTCAGACCATAGAAGAATCCGATTCACACTAACAACCAACATCAAAAAGCCCATACCGGGACGAAATCCTCGGCGCACCAATGTGCCAGGATATAAGCGACTCCTAGCCTCGCTATTAGCTAGGCACTTAACACTAACAACCTTAACAGACCCTGCACAACTAGAATACACTGTCACAAAGTTATCAGAATACATAACCGAAGCCTACCATGCATGCTGCAGACTAAGAGTGCCACAAACCAGGGCTGAGAGAAACCCCTGGTGGAACGCCGAACTTAGTAAACTCAGAGATGCACTTCGTAAGCAATTCAACAGAGCTAAGAACACCAGACTTCCGGACGACTGGGAGCTATACAAAGAAACTCAATATCTGTACAGAAAACAGATCAGGACTGCCAGGCGAACAGCTTCGCGGAAATTCTGTGAATCCATAGAGACAAATAATGAAGCCGCAAGGGTTAGGAAGATCCTATCAACTGACCAGGACCGAACTCTTGGCGCGCTGAAAAAACCCGACAACTCATATACAACAACTGACCATGAAACCAGCAAGGTCCTTCTTGAGACTCACTTCCCGGACTGCAAACTCCTCGAAGACAGGTCGTGGGAGGTTGTGCCAGAATGGACCCCAACGGATCGAGACTGGTCAAGAGCCCATAATATAGCAACAGAAGATCGTATAAAGTGGGCTATCAACACGTTTCAGCCATTTAAGTCAGCAGGACTGGATGGCATCTTTCCAGCCCTGCTACAGTGGGGGATAGATCATCTGACACCGTGGCTGGTGGAGATCTATCGAGCGTGCATTGCACTTAGACACATACCACTAGCATGGCGCGAAGTGAAAGTCATCTTCATACCCAAACCTGGCAAAACCGACTACACACAACCCAAGGCTTATAGGCCTATTAGCCTTACATCCTTCCTACTGAAAACCCTAGAGAGACTCAGTGATAGACACATTCGAGACGGACCTCTTCGGGTAAAACCACTCCATAAACAACAGCATGCGTACTCCACAGGCAAATCAACAGAATCCGCGCTACACAGCGTGGTTTCTAAGATTGAATGCGCAGTGGACCACAAATGTTCATCACTGGCTGCCTTCATTGATATCGAGGGCGCCTTTGACAAAACCATGTTTAACAGCATTAACATGGCTCTAGACAGACACAAGATAGACTCGATCCTGAGCGGCTGGATCACCAATATGCTCAAAATGAGAGCTGTACAGGTCACGATAAATGACACCACAAGGGCCATCGTGGCGAAGGGCTGCCCGCAAGGAAGCGTCCTCTCGCCGCTTCTATGGAACCTGGTTGTAGACAGCCTCATCAAAACACTCAATGACAAAGGTTATTTCACCGTAGGCCACGCCGACGACATAACCATAATAATAAATGGCACCCACGAAAACACCTTATGCAACCTGATGCGCCAAGCTTTGAAAATAGTAGAGGACTGGTGCAACAAACATCAACTGTCAGTGAATCCAACAAAAACCGAACTGATTCTCTTCACAAAAAAGAGGAAGCTGGCGACACTACAACTGCCACGACTCTTTGGAACTACCCTAAGCCTTTCAACCGAATCCAAATACCTGGGCATCTATTTGGACAAACAGCTGAACTGGGCAAAACATACCAACTATATTACCACAAAAGCCAGTATATCCTTATGGCAGTGCAAACGACTGCTTGGAAGGAATTGGGACATCAGCCCCAAGGTCACCCACTGGCTATACACCACAGTCATCCGACCAATTATCACATATGGCTCACTGGTCTGGTGGCCCAGGACGGACCTGAGCACAGCCCAAAAACACCTCGAAAAACTGCAGCGGTTTGCTTGTGTAGCAATAACTGGCAGTATGAGGACTGCACCCACTGCCGCTCTACAAGTAATCTAGCATTACTGACGACTGCCACCCCTACACCTCATCGTGCGAGAGGAGGCAGCCTTGGCCGCCTTCAGGCTCTACTTATGGGGAACCCTGAGCAAAGACTCTAGGGTCAAACACACACGCATAAGGGAAGATGCAATCAAACGACAACCGATGATGGCATCACCCTGCGACAAAGCCCCGAAACTACACTTCTTTCAGAAGCATTACAACGTTACACTCACCGAAGAACGGTGTGACCACTCAGGCCCAAGAGAGATGAGAGTATACACCGACGGATCAAAGACCAACTCCGGAACCGGAGTCGGAGTCTTTTCACACGATCTTAACATAAATATATCCAGCCCGCTTGGAATGTTCAACACCGTCTACCAGGCGGAATGCGTGGGCATTATACAAGCGGCTTACGCCATAGAAGCCAGGAAAGTTACGGACACCCGTATACGTATACGGAGAGAAAAAATATATTACATCCAGATTAACACTAGAATGTCAGAATGCACTGGAGCGGGTGACGGTGTGCAACCGTAACGCAGTGACACTACAATGGATAAAAGGACACAGCGGATCTCTGGGTAACGACGCAGCTGACGAACTAGCTAGGAGAGCATCCAGCGCGTCAGTCTGTGGGCCCGAACCTATTGTACCCATCCCCTTTAACCAACTACGCAGGTGGCTACAGGAGTTCACCCACACACAAGCGGAGAACTGGTGGACCTCGACACCGGGCTGCAGGCAGTCCAGGGAAGCCATGCCATCCTTAGATGGCAGACTAACCAGGCGTTTGCTACGCCTGGACAGGAACGGCCTGCGCTTGGTGACGGGGACCATCACGGGACACTGCTCACTAAAACTCCACAATATAGGCATAACGGACAGCCCTCTGTGCAGGGCTTGCATGGAGGCTGATGAAACCGTTACGCATGTGCTCTTTGACTGCACGGGCGTCAGCCAGATCAGAACAGAAACCCTTGGGTCACCCAGATCTTTCACAGATATTCTATGCAGACCAGAAGACCTAATTAGCTCTAGGGAGGTGGGCTGGTTGGAATAAACCAATGACGGCCGCCATGGCCCACGCACAATGGTCCACATGAAGGACTAAGTGCGGAAACCAAACCCTCTAACATAGAACATACAATTTTGTCACTATCTTGTACTTTATTTTTTACCGACTTCCAAAAAGGAGGAGGTTATAAGTTCATCTGTATGTTTTTAATTTTTTTTATTTATGTTCACCAATTTTTCAATTGTGGACTGATTTTGAAAATTAATTTTTAATTTGAAAGTGTATGATCCCAAGGTGGTCCCATTGACATCAAGTCAGAATTCTGATGAGTGGATTCCATGGAAATCGAGGGAAATCCTCAAATTTTATAGGCATGCGGATAGACGCAGCACTTTTTTTTATAATAATATGTTATTATTAGTTATTTTCATGCAGTAGGAAATTTACAATACAACTCAAGGACTCCACGAGACAGGCTCAACGTAGTGTCCTGCAGTCCACAAGTTAAAATATATTATTTTTCCTGTAGTAACAATAAACTTTAGGAGTAGTTTATTTGTATTAGTTATATATAAGAAAACTGTATTTGGTTATTAAACAATTTATCAATAACTAGCTTCTTCCCATGGCTTCACCCACGTGCAGGTTGGAAATTATCCAACGAGAATATACTACTGGGATAAAAAGGTATCCTGTCACACAGAACACAAAAAGCAGTTATGTTCTAACTCAGGTCATGGTCTACCCATGTGCCAAATTTAATTGAAATCTGTTCAGCCGTTTTAGTGTGAAAGTGTAACAAACATAACATAAAAACAAACTTACTTTCGCATGTATATTATTAGTTAGGATTAAGGCTTAGCCTTTAGAAATAGACATTATACTCTTGTGAGTATAATTACATGACATGGTTAACTTGCTCCACCTCTCATACTATCTGATTAGATATTTTGAAAGGTGGAGCTTTAACCATGTCTGTCTTACTAACTTTAAAACAATGGATAAGAGTGAGACCACTGAGGAAGGAAATACCTGAAAAAGTCGGCTTGAAATTAGCGCAAAATACAAAAAGATATATATAAGATAATAAAAGTGGAAGAAATCTGATGAAATATTGATTATTAATTTAAAAAGTAATGAATGGGAGATGTAGAGTATGAAATGAATAACTTGTTCTTTTGTCCAATTTTCCATAGCTATTTGGTATTACTATTTTTACTAGTGTCTAATTACTTAATAACTACATTAGAAACATTCGAGACAGATGTTTTGATTTACTCTGTCAAGTAATGTAATAAATTTACAATAACTGGCAATTAATTTTGTTAAAAATAAATGTAAAAAGTGTACTTACTTACCAGCTAATTATTATCTTCAACGGTATTAGCACAACAACTTAGTTTATTAGCGCAGAAACGGTTAAATATTTATTGAGTCAAATAAATTAAAACAAAACACTATGGAATTGATAATGTTCAATGGTCACAGTCAATAAAGGGACGATTTTCAAATCTGAATTAATTTGTACACAACAGAAACAAACGACAATCACCCATTCGTCCGTTGACCCTCGCAACTGCAAGAAATTAAAGCTTTTGCTATTTTCCCGTTGTGACAGTTAATATTTTTGATTTTCTGTTCATGGCTGGATCAAAATAATTTAGTTTTGTGATCATTTTTCAGTGATTTACACAAACAAGATAGTGATGTAGTCCAATATTCATTTTCGCGCATTTATTTCAATAACTACAACTGAACATTTCGCTTCCATTAAAATCTATGTGAATAAATAATCAGGCAAAAAACTAAGAAAATAATGTAGGTAGTGTTTGTAAGCAGAACTTCAGATCATTGACGAACTTGACAGTGAACGTAAACGAATACTCGTCGTCGTCAAAAGATGAATTAATTGATCGTGAACGCATCTATTTTACGGGAAAATATAGATGTCACCTTTGTCACGCCGTCGCCGTGACGTATTAAAACTCTGTCAAGTTCATTCCTGAGTCCTGACATTCATGTTTATATCATTTCGGCGCCTAAAACTTTGATTTTGGTTATTTTTGCTTTGAATCCTATAATATGCGTAAATAACCTGAAAAGAAATACAATGGAAGAGGAAAGTAAGTTAATAAAAACATTAACAGGTAAATAATTCAACTTCTAGGTTAGTTCCGTGTTGTTTACTGATGCTAATATTTCAGAACTCATTCGAAGAAAGAAGAAAGCTTTAAATGGGAGCAACAAACGAAATTTAGCTGAAGCTTACAATGATTTGGCGTCGTTTTATTACAAACACAATCGTTTTAGCGATGCTTTGGACGAGTATAAGAGCGAGGCAGCTATCTGTAAGGAGTTGGGACTTCGTATGGAATGGGGGACTTGCAACCGTATGATCGGAGAAATGTACATGCTGTTGGCAGAATTTGACAAAGCTCTGAAGTATGAGGAGCGACATTTAGGTGAGTTATTAAACAAATGAAGGTAAACAGAGCCAATTCCAGCTCTGTTCCCACAATATTTGTACCTACTGTGATATTTTTTTTACACAGAAGTGTAAATTTATGATGTTCTATCTCTATTATATAACAAACAGAACATAGGTAACAATTTTTATAACTAATCTGGCACCTACTTCTTCCACAGCTGTAGCAAAAGAACTGAAGAACTTTGTTGAGGAACAGAGAGCCATGGCAACACTGGGCAGAATATATTTATTACAAGGACAAAGCACCACTGATGAGGATGAGGCCAAAACCTCACTGAGAGCTGCTGAAAGAGCATTCATGAAAAGTCTTGTGCTGTGTGAGAAGTAAGTTTGAATACACATGTGATAAGTATAATAAATTAGCTTGACAATAATTATATAAATTATAATTTTAATTCATAAAAATCCACTATGCAACATTGATGTGGTCAGACATCCTTTGGATTGCTGTATTTAGGGTTCTGCATTTACCTAATACTAGTTATATGATCTTTCCATAAGCACCTAACTGACACCTGACCTGGCAACCAGCACACACTGGGCAATCAGCCACCTACCATCCTGCTGACTTGAATCTCATCACATCATGATCTATTTTCATGTTGCAAAATAACTCTTGATGATTAGAGAAGAAGAACTACTAAAAAAATCTTTTTTCAGCTTAAATGGAAAAATTAACAAACATGAACTAATGGACATGAGGGCCCGTTTGCTTCTCAACATTGGAGTGGTCCAGGAACATCTCGGAAACCTTAACAAAGCCTTAGACTGCATCAACAAAGCCATATCAATATGTTCAAGTCAAGATTTGTATGAAGTTCTCCACAATTGTTACACTACAGAGGCTCTGCTACATTGTAATAAGAAGAAGGATTATGCTAAGGCATTAAGCTGCTTGAATAAAGCGCTTGAGGTTGCTAAAAGGCTTGATGATAAGGTAATATTAAAGATTTATTGTTTTAAAATCTTCACATAGAATGTCTTGTAATTTGTATGTCTTCAGAAATTGTTTGTAGGGTCACTAAAACGTGTGATAGCCTGTTTCAACACTTAATAAGCTCCAGTCAATTTGTCTGGCACATAATTTCTGTTCCAATTATAAATTAATCTGGTGGAGAACTGGAGGATACCTATCTGGCTAAATATTGTGAAAAATGTCCTTATAGTGGTGTTTACCATTGTACAGAAGGGGAATTTTGTAAGAATGGAAGACATAACATCACATCATGCCTTGTATTCCCGAAATGTTGGGCAGAGGGCGTACCTGTAGTACACCCACATTTCGCCAGTTATGTCCTAAGTAACACAGGTCGAGCCTATTGCCATCAACTGGGCACAAATCTAGACTCCGGGCTGCTACTGAGAAATTCCAGATAGAAAAATGCAATATCCCTTTGCCCAACCCGGGATTCGAACCCAGGACCTCATACTCAGCAGTAGCGCTTGTGACCACAGACCAACGAGGCAGTCTCAGATTATAAAAGAAAGTGACATTCATTTCTTACACATTATTTCCAGATATTAAAGACATGTGAAACTTTGTCATCTAAAGCTGATATTCTATGCAAGATGTCAGACTATCAGAGTGCTAAGCAAGTGCTGCTTAAGGCTTGGAAACTGAAGACTCCAGATGAGGATGAGAGTGAAAACATTGAGGCTAATCTTAGAGTTGGTGAGTGTTTATTGGATTTTAATACTATCTGATGAAATTATCCAATATCATAAAATCACTCATTCATTTCCTTGGAGGTAGGCACTACAGAATACAATGTTCTATGAATTCATTCAAAATATTTTGTTTCACATAAACCTACACAGGCACTTATGAATCGGAAGCTAGGTGCACACTTGCACAGTACCAGTTGGTTGTTTCATATGCATAAGGGCTGTCATGGAACTACACCCTTACTCTTTTAAAAATAATTGGCTTTTACAATGTTAACAGGTATGGGAGGACAGTGTAGGTCTGTCAAGTACCAGGTACCTACTTAACAAAATAGAAAATGGTCTACAAATCTTCAGTCTATTAAGCCTAAAACGTTCACACATTCACAAAATATAAAAGAATCCATAAAAAAGATAAATAAAAAAAATAAAAATATGTTTAAACCAAATGACATGATTGCCATTTCAACTGTAACAAATCTGAATTAATATCCTGTCCACAAAAGTCATTTACTAATGACTGTTTAAATAATGTCAAATAATTAAAAGATTATGTCAAGGAGAAGAATGATCCTTTGAACCTAGTTGTGAAGTTGAAACAAATTTGTTGCATGGGAGTTGGGACTTGTATCATTTTTAATCCACTACCTGTACATTATGTACCCTTCTGCTTTCTGAGTTTATGGTACATTAGTTAATCAAAGTTGCATCAATGGGGTTAATTAGATCGTCAAAACTGCAGGAGTATGGAAACTTGTAGGTTTCCTTAAAACACAATATTCAAGTTCAAGTTGTATTATAACTAGATGTTGACTTTATTCACATATTTAGTAACAGCAATACGTTTCGTTCCATCCAGTCAATGTAGACTTGCTAAATTGGTGTATTTCTACGTAACATTCAATTTTTTTTTTCCAAACAGTGGCAGCAATGTGTTACACAGAAGACCTACTAATATCCACGGACCCGTCCGACCACGTGACCTTTAAGAAACAATTCGAGAAGCTCGGCGACGGTGCTTGTCACTTACGTAACTACGCCGGCGCGGCAGAGTACTATCTCAAGATGTTAGACCACGCAGAACTGGCGGGCGAGTGCGGGAAGACGCTCATACCGATATATGTTAGGTAAGTACTATCTTGCCTTAGAGTGTGATGAATGCGAGTGGTCATTATGACACACTATGAGAAACTTGGCGATGGAGCCTGTCATTTACGTAACTACGCGGGCGCGTGAGAGTACGATCTCAAGATGTGAGACCACTCGGATCTGGCGGGTGCGTGCGGGAAGACGCTCTTACCGATATATTATGTTAGGTATGTTCAATAGGCTTAGAGAGTGTGATGAAAATGATGTTGATAGATAGAGAAGGAGACCAAAGAAAAGATGGATTGTGTAATGTATGAATGATAATATGACGGTTGACAGAATGGTATGGATAATCATTTAGAGCTGACCTAACAACTGACCCCTAGTAACATTTTACTAGGGGTCAGTTGCTAAGTCAACTCTAAGACAAAAAAATGGCAGGTAAAGGATGTTCAATGGGTTTACTGGTTTAGGTTACTACAGTTTAGGTCCGGTATGGTAGCGCTGTTATTTTATTATTTATTGATCTTCAATTCAGGCACATTACCCATAATTTTGTTAGTATTACTTAAACTATGATAGTATAATGGACTAAGACACAAACATAAACAATTTAAGCGCAATATAATTTAAAGAACTAGCTGCGGTCGGTTCGTGCATGGGTGCATCCATGACATATCCAGAGAGAACCCCGTGCCTCGGAAAGCACGTTATGCCGTTGGTCTCGGCTGTCATTCGTAGATCTTTGACAGTCGTTACGGGTAGTCAGAAGCCCAAAAGTCTGACAACCAGTCTTACCAAGGGGTATCGTATTACCCAGTTACTGGATTGTGGAGGTCAGATAAGATCATCCTGTTAGACTGGAAGCGGACCCCAACATAGTTGCTGACCCGACAGACGTCCTGTCCAAATTTCAATCATTCACACAAAATTCCCATAGAAAATGCTCTTTCAGTTGGCTCGAGTTTTCCAATTTTCCCGGCAACTTTAAAAATAAATCGAACATTTTATAATGTGCGCTTACCAACGAACAGTATTTCATTTTTAGGGTTCCGTAATTATCAAGGAACCTTTATAGGTAGATTCACCATGCCCGTCTGTCTATCCGCGGCTTAGCTCAGATACTCTTAAGTACTAAAAAGCTGTAATTTGGCATGGGTATACATATTAATCATGCCAACAAACCGATAGTCTTAAAAAAAAAATTGAGGCGTACCTCCCTTGCAAGTAAAGTGGGGATGATATTTTTTTCTCGTCTATCACATTGTGAAGGGCATCGTTGGATAGGCTGTTCAAAAATAGTTCGTGTCTGTGGAAACCATTTTTCGATTTAGGGATCCGTATAATTTCTGTTAGAGTCAAGTGTCACCCCATCCCCTTTCCCCCGTCAGCGAAATGGTTGTCTTTGGGTATGTGAAAAAATTCACGACACTAAAGGAGAACTATCACAGCTAAGTAGGCTTTACTAGTTAACGAGTAATAGTCGACCAACTTACATTCACAGTTGGAATATATGGGAGAACACGTATTTCAATTACAATGTTAAGTTTGTTCTTGGGATAAATGCATCCCAACTACTGAACCCTTCATTGTTCGTGCGTGGTCCGACATGCTCTTGGCCGGTTTTATTATATAGATTATACCATTTTCTGGAGATCATAATATTGTCTGCAAACAACGCGCCGGTACTCATCCCATTAGTGATGGATAGATTATCAAAATACCGTTAGTAATGGCCTATTAGTGATGAATGTATAATGTAAGTTTTAGTTAAGAACTTCTACTATTCTATTCCAGTTTCATGTGTTTCGGTTTTAAAGCGTTAGTGCACAAACAAGCACAACATGAGGTATTACAAAATTGCCTATAAGATTTACAATCCTTCAGCAAACCACATGGTATTGCTGTCTATAGGTGGCTGTCCACTTACTGCGGTTCTTTACCTACTCGAGTTTATGTTTTCATAGGTTTTGCACGTGTTTCTGTGACAAATAAAATTATTTTTCTTTCTTTCTTTCACTTCAACAAGTCGGCCAGTGTTTGACTGACTTTAATGAAAGTTTTTAATTATTTCAGCTTATACCAAACTTACAAAGACATGGGTGCTTACAACGAAGCCCTGGATTACTATGAAAAGGAATACGAACTAATCAAAGACGTTCCAAAGGAAGCTTATACGACGATGTACAATATTGCAGAGACTCTGTACTTAGCTAAGAAGCCGTATGGACAGATTGAGAAGGCCTGTTTGGAGGCTAGGAGAGCTGTAAGTATCTAAGTAAATTCTATGTTCGTTGAATCGTTGAGCTCCTTAAGTTCTTAGTTGAGCTGCACGACTACTGACAAATGCGTGCACTGACTGGACAGGTCCCCTCAATCTGTGTGGTTCTTTCATCAAATGATCATTTCAGGCACCAATTTACATGGTCTTCACATTATGTCTGGACTTTAAAAGAGACTGTGACCTCTGAGTTTGTTTCAGCCTTTCTTCTCAGAGTAGTCGGATACGAAACGCCGACCTCCACTAGTTTTTTTTTTAAATTATTATTGACGTGTTTTTGTGTTTGTACAAACGTACGTACAGAAATAAATCATTTATCTATGTTATGTTTATTATTAGTGATGAGGTTATTTTTTCACTCATTGTTTTATTTGTAAAATTCTTTTTCTAAATACATTGATATCCGGTCGCCTGCGCCCTCATCTCATCGTTTGTCATAGACAATAGTCTATAGCATAGATAGCCAAATGATGTTGGAACGTCTGGCGTGCGTCGATCGTAATATTTCATCTGCCTAGCCTTTTCCCAACTATGTTGGGGTCGGATTCCAGTCTAACCGGATGCACCAGAATACCAGTATTTTACATGGAGCGACTGCCTATCTGACCTCCACAACCCAGTAACTGGGTAATACGATACCCCTTGGTAAGACTGGTTGTCAGACTTTCGGGCTTCTGACGACCCGTAACGACTGTCAAAGATCCACGAATGACAGCCGAGACCAACGGCTTAACGTGCTTTCCGAGGCATGGAGGAGTCTCGGTATGTAAAGATGGTCACCCATCCACAGACCAACCCCGGCAAGCGTAGCTTAACCTGATGGATCGACCCATGCGGCTGTTATTACTTAGCCACGAGCTCCTCCCCTTTTCTTGATGATAATATAATTATGCAATTTCACAATACACGCATTATTTTAGGCTCAAGAGTGGAATAAAAGAAAATATGAAATCAGGGTACTAAAAAGCCTACTCAAATATCAAGAAGAATACGGCGAGACGGACAACATGGACCAAACTAAAGTTGACTTGAGGGCTCTGGGGTACGACACTTTGGATAACCTGGAGAATTCTGAAGATGAGCAGAGTTCGGCTGGTGGCGGCGACGAGGATACCACTCATATTGGGGATGATATATGCCTTGAAGACCTTACAGGTGCACATGTCGTAATTACTAAGATATTACTGTACTTTTTGTGTCATATTTTTGGGCATGTAATGAACTACCAGAACTGCTGTTATTTGATAGCTGTTTAAAAGGCAAGCGCATATTACAGTCGCGTCGGGCCGCAATGCATCGCATTCCAGAAATAAAAACCCGATGCGGCCCGTAGTGTGCGATGGTTCATACAAATGTACGAAAGTGACATAAGAGGATTTTTGCGTTGCGTTGCGGTGCGGCTCGTCTTAATGTGTGTAAGCCTTTTTTTTTGGGTGGGAAATTATCAAATAACTTCTCCAACTCTGGGCGGAGCGGAAGAATCTTAGGCGTGTCAGACTTTTACTGATTAAAACACACCCGTGTTCCTTCAGTTGCCTGTTTGCCAGGGACACGATATCCCTTTCGGATTAATTCGCACCCTGGCAGGCATTGGTCTTACCAGACCCCGTCAGTTGGTGCACATCACATCTGTTTGAGGCGTGCGTGGAACATAACGCGCCGTCGATCCGGGCCTGGTCCTTATCGGAAGGCGAGCTATACCCATCGCTCACCGTCCGCAAACCCGCACCTACGCTGGCCGAGAATAGGCCTGCGACTCCCGACACCCGGGGCGTCTCCAGCGGTGACTAGGGGCGTGAGGGCGCGAATTTAGTGCAGAAGGAGGTGACGGCCTCCCTCCGAATTATGGCCTAAACCAGGGCCGGACGCGAAGATAGCCGCCGCCGATCGCCTCCGTGAGGACACGGTGGTGCTCCGCCCGAGCCGGGCAAACCTCTACCGTATGCTCCACCGTGTCCTCCGGGCGATCTACACAGAATGTGTGTGTAAGTCCTAAAGTCCTTTTGATGTCGAACCCCATTAACAATGTTTTTTCCCCCAATTGAAACCTCCTTTAAATGTTATTAATTCAATTATTTCTCACGCAATTTGCAAAAGATATCAGTAATATCTTCTAAAGCTTGCCCTGTTTTATAGATTTGTCAGATACAAATGAGGAAGAAGTGAAAGAGACAAAACATGAGACGCGCAAGCGAGGCAAAGGATATACCATCAAGAAGAACATGAAAGGGGAAACGCAGTTGCATGTCGTAAGTACTTCAAATTGCTTGTTCTAAGGTGGCAAATAAGACATTTCAACCCCCAGATCTCGGTACAGGTCGCTGCAAGTTGATCTTCGGAAAGAAACGGTTTCATGTATATGCGGTTTCTTTACGTGTGAGCACATAAGTTCATCATACCAGCTTATAATGTTCCCACTGCTGGAACACAGGCCTCCTTTCTTTGAGAGGGAGTGGGCTGCAATCGACCACGCGGGCCCAGTGCGGGTTGGTAGATGTCACATGTCTTCGATTTTTTGGTTCTAGGATTCCTTACGATGTTTTCCTTCCCCGTTTTGAGAGCAGTGGTGATGAAATTATTTACACAAAGTAAAGCGCATAAGTTAACCGTTGACAACCGCACCGATCGGCATCGATTTCTGTTTACTGAGAACCGGTTTTTATGCAAGTACCTTAGGGCACGTCTAAGGTGGATATCGCATCAGTAAACTTCTTGGTATTGCCGGTGGCAAAATATGCAGTGGTCACTGAGACCGTTTTTGATTAAGTTTAGTAGTAAGTGGCGGTATCCATAATTCCATATAGTATACGCCATCGCTTTTTTCGCATTCTAATACACGAACCAAAAAAGAAACTTGAAATCAATTCACACTTCAAAAGTGAAAATTTCTCTCTCTCTTTGAAAATTTCCTGAAAGATAAGCGCACATTACAGCCGTTTCGGGCCGTATCGCATCGCATTTTCATAAAAATCGCGGTGAGGCCCGCCTGTAATGTTTGATGGTTTTCACAAAACGTACGAAAGTGAATTAGAAAGATTTTTGCAATGCGCTGCGCCTGCCAAAACTGCATCAGCCTTTATTGTTTATTTTTGGCTGTGTAGAAGAAGTTTCATAGAACAAAGTTATTGAAGTTTGATAATATAATAAAATAAGAAATAATTTTCCTCCAGGCATCAATGTCAGCCAACAAACTCTTCGTAGAGCGACTCATAGCGCAGGCATCCTATAAATATTCGCGACAAGGCTAGTTGGCTTAGCTTTAGGATTCGTGCCCGGTTATGGCAATGGCTCGCCCTTTATTACATGGGACTTAAATATAACTGGCGAAATGTGGGTGTACTATAGGTACACCTCTGCCTTACCCTTTGGGGAATACTGGCGTGATTTTATGTTGTTATAGTTATAGTACTTTCTTGGTGACTACAAATGATGAGCAAGATTAGATAGATCTTTTCTAAAGCTGTGAGTTATTGAAAGATTGTAGTGATCTCATTTTGTATACCTTGTCCCTGGAAATTATTGAAGAATTCCCCTGTCGGGGAATACAGGCGTGATGTTATGTATATTTTTTTTCTCCAGGCATCAATATCAGGCAACAAACTCTTAGTAGAGCGACTCATAGCGCAGGGCCATCCTGTAAACATTCGCGACAATGCCGGCTGGCTGCCTTTGCACGAGGCGTGCATACACGGCCATGTTGATGTCGCTAATATACTGATAAATAGTGGTGCTAATGTTAACGATAGAGGGGGCTCGAATTGTGATGGTGAGTTTGTTTTATTGCTATATTTAAATAAGGTCTGAACGCCAAATTGTGATTTTCTTGATTAATCAGACTGTGTTATACCACCTCCGAATAGGCCACCAGTATTTTTTCATAATGAACATAAAAAATCCAACAGGGTACCTGGGCTGACGCAGTTACCCTATTGCAGTTTACAACTGGATTACTGGACATAGGCCCTCTGCATAAGTCTCTCATGATACCATAGTAATTTAACATTTTTCAACTTTTTAAAATTCTTCTTATTATTTCAGGCATTACTCCTTTATATGACGCCGCAAGCAATGGCCATTTAGACGTAGTTCAGTTATTACTAGAAAAAGGCGCAATACCAACACTAAAGACTGATTTCGGCGAAACACCTCTACACGTCCTACAAAAATGGCGAACAGGTACCATTCTCAAAAAAGACGAAGAAACTTTGTACAACAATATATGCAATAAAATACAAAACTCAGAAAGAGGTAATAGTACAGACATATTAAACAGATCCAAGTCCAAAACTCCAGTAAAACCAATAAAAGATATTTCTCCACCAAGTACGTCAAAAATGACGAGTAGAATCAAAGAACTAGACACTCCAGTATTTAAAAGGAGAAATATAATTGACGATGATAGTGATGATGATGTTGATCTATCACAAATTATAAGGAACGAAGCGGCTTTCCCATCCGACGACTCTTCATCTGACGACTGTAAAACTAGTAAAGACAAGAAGAAATCCACGGGAGTTAAAGAATATAGAAATGCTATCGAAGCACTAAGAAATAGAAGTACGAATGACTTACCCGAGGTTGACGTGAAGAAATCTAAAGTAAAACCTGCTTTGTTAGACCCTGAAGAGGTTGACGATGACTGGCTTGATGACGACCTAGGAATGAATAAAAACAACAAAAAAAGAAAACTGACTGATCCTCTTACTACGGTAGCTAAAAAACCTTCATACGAAAGTATTAAAGACAAGATTGAAGAAATAAATAAAATATCTGAGCCTCTAATCGAAAGCAATAAATTCAACGTTAAAAAGAAATCGTCAGTCAGTGACGTCATTGACGTAAGCGAAAACAGTTCGGATTCCGACCGTTTCGCAAGAAACGAAAATGTCCGTCCGAAAGTATTTGCAGCAGAATCTATGAGAAATATAGCCAAGGAACTATATGACACTAAATCTAGAGATACTCGGGACACTATGAAACGGCGATGGAAAAGACAGAGTACTTTATTAAAAGCTGGTTTTCAAAGACAAAGAGAAGGCGACCAATCCAGCAACAGCGGTAGCGACAACGAATATTCTAGAAGAGAGATAAACAAGAGACTAACGCCTACTGGAACATTCTCTCGGAAATCTTCGGGAGAAAACTTCCATTATAATTCTAATGAAAGTTTTAACATTATGCAAAATATGAACCCCAACATAGTGCAAGCAATGAATGTGATTCAACCAATTAACATCGTTCAGTCGTCCAAGAATGGGAGGCCGGTACAAACGCAGATTTTACCGCCGGCTGCGGTTAAAGTGCAAGTGGAAGATAAAGTATTGTTGATTTCTTTGAAGTTGGATACGATTAATAGGTTAACAATCAGCTGGCTGGTTGAAGAAGTTAAATCTAGATATTATAAGTAAGTAGACTATGGATTTATATTACTTAATAATTATAGTATCATCATCATTCTCCTGCTCTTAAATGCATTTCGGGTTGGCTTATCACCAGGCAGTCTAAATCAAATTTTCACGCAAACTCCGCCCTCTTGCTCCCCGGCACTCCGTTATGTGCTAAACGCTAATACATCAGTGATAGAGTTGAATATCTCGTGCGCTCTTTGATCGTGTTCGAGCACGAAACTAAATAGCGTAAGTCTCAATTCTTATTTCGTTTATAACTAAAGTAATAATTGATATAGAGAAAAGATATCTGGTGGCTGGATAATAAACTATATTTTCTTGATGTGAATATTTATTTTAGACATAAAAGCCAAACAATCTTGTTTGTTTTTTATAATTATCCTTAAAAAAGACATGATTTTCGAATATAAAATGTATCTAGAGAAAATATTACAATTACGTAACTGTCTTCAACATGGAAAGAAAAATATCCAATAAATCATTTACTAAAGTTTAATTTTGCTTGTATGTATGACTGTTTCAGAATATTCATTCAAATTAACATAAAAATAGGGAGCGTCCTCTTAACATGTCATGTCCTTCCATTTATCTCTGTCAGCTGTTGTCTTAGTATTCCCCCATTTGAAGACTCAGTCCATTTGTTTCCATGGTCTCCCTTTACTGTTATACTTTTCTGGCATACCCTCATCATTTCTCCGCATCACATGTCCGTATCATGAGTCCATGACAAACAGTTTGTTTTCGTTGTAAATCCCCACACAACTATACAACTTTTCAACGGAAATCTGTTATTACTAACACGGTATAATAATTATTTATCACGATGATTGTCTTATTTTTTATGAAAAAAAAAAACGAGTGTGCTTTAGACCGACTGAAGTAAAACTTACAAATAACTCTCTCTCTTTCTATCTTCACTAACCTATATCTCCCTCTCAACTTCCGTTCGCTTGCTTCCGTAACGCTCTCGTCACGCATTCACCAGCTTACTCCCCAAGTCAAGCGTGCGTAAAGAAGTATTACTTCAAAAATCAAAGTCTAGTCTCTTGGTTTTTCCTATGAAGCGTCAAATCATTTTTATGCGCGCTCTACACTCGCGCGCAAATCTTGCTGTGAATTGACGCCGCGGTTCGTGCCTTGAACTTCGCGTAAAAACGTGACCGCAAAGTTTCGCAGTTTCGTTCGCGATTTCAAAGAAAATGGACGACGATGTGGCTGTGCCTGGTGCTGTGGTGCTATGTGCTTTAGCGTACTACAATTGTCTTTGTATTAAAAACAACAAACACATAAAAAAGAGATGGAGGATGACGAAAATCCATCGCAGTAGAACCAGATAAATGAATAATTTATTATTTTTGAAACCCGACTTCGACGTGTATTCCCAGTTCGTCCCACTGGTGCGACGAACGGGAATTTAATAAATAATATTATATTTATTCCCGTTCGTCCCACTGATTTTGTTAGTGGGACGAACGGGAATAATTTTCAAATTTTATGTTTAATTCCTATTCGTCCCACGAAATAATTTTAGTCGGGTTGTTCAATGATAAAAAAAACACTACACTCGTGTTTCACGACTTTCGCGGGCGTTCACGCCGCGAGTGTGAAGCGGGCTTTCTGTGCAAAACTTTTGACGACGTTACCCCAAGTAGCATTGTATACCTACCTTTATGAATAAAAAGATTCACTCCAAATGACTGCAATGCATTAATTTATTATACTTTTTCAGACTAACTGGCGTCCGTCCCGTATTCAGTCTAATGACGTCAGACGGCGCAATACTATCAGAAGACGATCCACTTAGCTTAGTGCTATCATCTCCAGAGCTCAAGACTTGTATCACTAACTGGAAGGCGTCTCCCGCTGAGGAGAGATATCTCGAGTGCTGCGACGCTTTGAGTTTACGTGAGTATTTTTGAATATTTAGTACTTTTAGCCTGAGGCCCAAAATATGTCGGGTGAAGGGATGCATTTCATTGCTATTATATTAAGTGTCAAGACTCGCGGCAGTTGCGGTCATTAGAAACATGAGTAGCGAGTGAGAGAGAGTATATTCACTGCCAATATTTTTATAAAGTTTTCTCTCTCCCACGTTATAGAACCATAAAAGCCACAAATTTTGGCATTCAGTATAAAATATCTGTCTATGTCTATGAACCACGACCTAGCAAGGAGATTACAGTCGTTTATATAATTTTTTAATTATTATGTTATTGTTTTCAGCGCCTTCCGAAGAAATACAACAAGCGGTCGGCCGAAGTCACACAACCCGCCGAATAGCGCTAGGAGCAAAAACGTTATCATCATCACAAATACGACCTCTTTTCAGAGCTTTAACACACCAAACGCACATCACAGCTATCATGATATCAGATAACAATATAGGAGACGCTGGCGTCAAATACTTAACAGAATGTATGTGTACGATGAAGCATTTGACACATTTAGATATAAGTAGGAATAACGTGACGGCCGAAGGGACCAAGGCACTACTAAATATGTTCGAAAAAGCCAACCACCCCGCCTGCATATCCCTAGAAGAACTCGATATAAGCTCCAACCCAATATCAGACAACGGCTTCAGAAACATCGCAAAAATAACGCAACACATCCGCTTAAAAATACTAAAACTAAATTACTGCGAAATAACACATAATGCGATTAATGAATCGATTAAATCGAGTATGAATTTCGATTGTTTGGAATCGATTGATTTGAGCAACAATGAGGTGAAGCAAGGCGTCGTCAGTTGTTTGATGACGTCATTGAATCCCAATGTGTTGGTTGATCTGGAGTTGGACAATGTTGGTGTGGAAGGCAATGTTGTGGGTTGTGTGGCATGTTTTATGGATTCTGCGAAGGATTTGAAGATCAGAAAATTTGGACTGTCTAACTGTAAATTGGTTGATGGGCAGTTTATGAGGATATTTAGGTAAGATATTTTTATTTTAACTAATAATTAATATTGTCCTCCAATATATTCAAATTATTTGTTTTTGTTATGTGACTATGTTATTTTATTTATTTCTAAATATAATTATTACTATAAATCAATTAATTTGTTATTTTACAGGAGCATCGGCAGGGCGAAACATCTGCAATCAATAACACTAAAGAACAACAATCTAACTTTCATCACACTCAAGAAATTATTACAACGGCAACCCCCAGTACCTCAAATAAACCTTCAGGGTTGCCAGGACATATTTAAATATTCTCCCGATTCGGATTTCTGTGTTTGGTTGCCAGCAATCGATTTCGGGAGATGCATTCCAGAAATAAATGTCACTCCGGTGTCGAAAACAGATGAAGAACGCGAAAGTTTCAAATTGTTTTCTAAAACTTGGTTGAATTGCTTCAAAAGCAGAGGAATGATCGAGCATTGTGAAGGAGGGGTAATTAAATTCACTGCTAGATGAGATTATATGAATTTAATGGGATATGAACTTAATTTGGTTGATAAACAATAGTACCTGATGCAGATCATTACTTCAAGTGAAGATTTTACGCCGTGAATACCCACCTTGTAAATGCTTGTAAAACGAGGAAACGTTTTTCTCTTGTCAATAGAATAAGTGACAGCGCAGAGCAGAAGATTTTTTGATGACATTGAATAATTAACTTTATAATCGTGCAAACGAAGAACTATAGGATGTTTGAAGAGCAATTTCGATGTCTGCTTCGACGTTCGTACAACTTTGCACTCTAAACATTTTAAAAATAAAGCTAATTATTGAATGTAATTTGAAAATCGTTTTCCCTTCACACCTACCAGTTTCCAGTCTACACTACGCCATTCGTGGCAGTTAGTCCATGCAAAACCTAAACTGACATACCTATGAGAATGTAAAAAAGTTCTTACTCAGGGGTCTTTGTATAGTGCTTAGTATTACAATCTGTAAATAATAGAAATATATTATGTAGGCTAATTTATTGGTTAGGTAAACTTATTTTTGTTAGGAAGTTGTTTATTTTTATAAAACCTTTAAAATCTGGATTGAAACACTACTATTAAATAGGTACATGATTTTGGACTACTTTTGTAACTACTATTTTGAAAATAAAATTAGTGATACAATATAAATAACGTTTTTTTTGATGCTTGTAAACTGAGAAAACTTTTTTCTCTTGGCAATAGAATCAGTGTCAGCACAGAGCAGATGATTTTTTGATGACATTGAATAATAAATTAACTTTAAAGTTGTCAAAAAATAATAGGCCCGTTTTGACATTTGGCTGTTTCACCATAGCGACGTAACTAGTGAAGTAACCATACTCACAATAAATCGATTCAAGTTAAATGTCAAAAGGGGCCTATTATTTTTTGACAAGTATGACATACCTCACATCAATTGGAATAGACAGCAAATTCAATTCTAAGTACAGATATTCTATTTCACGAAGTCCGTTCGGCTTTGATTGTAGTAGTGACGTATCCCGACAAGCGCGCTTGTGTGTGTAAAAGTAGGTAACGTTAGCAAAAAAATCTGATATATATTCAAGTCGAGATTTAATAATCTAAATAAAATTTTGGTTTTAAAAGTATATACATTTTGTAAATAAATTAGATTAGGTTGCAATAAATACAAAAATATTAAGAATATGTAGGCATTTAATTAAGCATTGGTGTTACAGAATGGAAACGAAACAAGTAGGACTATTCAGTATTTTCAATCACTATCGGATAAATTTTTTGATGAAGTGGATGGGAATTCCTTCTCTTCTTTTAATATTCTTTGAACTGTTTTTTGGCTCACACCCGTAGCTTCAGCTGTACGGCGTGTAATGTCTCGTAAATGAGACAAATCACAGTTGAGTTCCATTAATGATTTTGTAAATTCATATTCTTCTCGCAGAAAATGATAAACACTAGCTATCATGTTTCGACCCTAAAACAAAATGTAATCAAAATAATTAAGTAATATAAACATTCATTTTATAAAAACACAACAAAAAATAACACAAAAAAACATTCATTTTATAAATACTTCTTTTGCTATATTAAGTATCTTTGTATAACATTTTAATTGAAAACGTATAAATAAATATTACCTCACTATGGACAACTCTTCTTCGTTTTGTTGCCATGCTGACTGTTCGGTGTGTTAACCAAACTGTAAATATGCCAATGAACGTCAATGTATGTAATGTATGTCAATGAATGCCCAACGGGAATGAATCTAAATAAAAAATGCAAGTTGTCCGACTCAAACCACGTCTAATTGAACACTAATTAAATTATGTGCAAGAAATCCTCATCTAGGCTCCGCCGTGTGTCAATGCGCTCCCAAATGTAGGTCGCGATCAAAGTGCAAATACGCTAGCCTAAATGACTAACTTATTGCATCAAAATACATATTTTAAAACCATGTACGTGCACCGTACATATTGCCACCACAAGAATGGTGACGGTAACTAACTTCTAGACATGTAAACAATTAGAAACCGTAGAAATGGGTAATGTAATAAAATGTAATAAGTGTAAAAGTAATGTAAACAAATGCAGTAGGTACTAAATGTAAATAATTGTCAATGAATAATATTATGTAAAAATGTAAACTAAAATCTAAAATAGAATGTCACACTTAATTAGCACACGTCACTATGTCTCTCAGTGTCAAATTTCACTTCCCTAGAGGAGGGGTTAACCATTGTCACCATATTATTCACTTCACTATGCACTTTTGAGTTCCGTTTGTTGACCTTGCTGTACCCGTCCTCGATGTCATCTTCTTCTTCTCGTCTTCCTCTGCTTCTCGCATCTTGAGGATCCTCCCCCTGTCTGTTGGTTGCCACCTTTCGCCAATAATACACCGATGTTCCAAACAGTGCAATGCTAATACTAATGACCACATAGATCGCGATGTAGTGATGAACGTCATGAGGAGATAGGGTTTCTAGCTTTGACTGTTCTTTGATCGAGCGCAGTTCAGTATCAATCTTCTTGAAAGACTCTTCGTGCGTTTCAATGTGCAATGACGAGTTACGAACAGAGGTGTTGATAATGTTGTTCATGGGCGATATCGTGGGCATTACCATAGCGTATGGTTCATTAATTAAAATATCGCTTGTGTGTTCCATGTATGCGTGAAGCATAAATGAATCACCTTGCAGGTTACAACCTTGTTTAAGTGTTATCAGACCCGAGTGACGTAGCGTCTCCGATGTAATTTGAGCTCCGCATACTAGTTGCACTTCGCACGTGTCACAACAATAATAGAACCATGTGTTTTGCTTATGTAATTTCACCCACTTGTCAGCGCATACTTTTATTTCGGTATGACAATATGCACTATGTTCTTCGTTGTCTCGAATCAGCTGTATTTCGCAAATAGACTTGCGACGATCGCCAGTGCTGTATATAGGGTGATTCAATTTGCACATCAGGGTTTTATCATGGATCTTTTGGCATTCTTGAATATCGGTTTGTTCAAGTGGTATAAACGAGTATTGGTTAATGTTAAATGCAATTAATTCAGAATTGGGAATAACGTACATGACACGACTAGCGTCAATACGTTGAGGTATGCTGATTAGTTTATTTAGCTCGTATAGTGCATCGTTCAAGATAGGTATTTTTATTTCCATCAATAGGTATTGCTGTGTAATACGTGCATGTATTCTGAACAACCTGTAGATGTCTCTTACGTCATTCTGTACTTCCGGTAGCGCAGAGTCGCGAGGTAGTTGTCGAGCTACTTTATCTAATTCACTTTGCATTTGGTTTGGTGATAATAAGTGTACGTCCATATGTCCCTGGTACATATTTGTCAATGTGTTGATAAGGGTTTGTTGGATGTCCTTAAGATTTTGAGCCATTCTTTCGGCAGCCATTGCCGATGTTATTATGTAGAAGGCGTTTGCAGTGTCAGCTTTATCTTTTAAGGAACTATTTTCTAGAGTATTTAGGTGATCGTTAATCAAAGTAAACTGCTTTATCATTGTCGCTTCGTTGCGCTGTACAATGTTGTGCTCGGTTTCCAAAATGCTAGTCTGGTTTTTTAGCAATTGTAGCAAGTGTTTCTCGTTGTGCTTAATTGTATTAATGTCGAGCTCGTATTTGTCTGCAAAACGCTGATCTAGTACGCCGAATAACGAGTTTGCAACATATCCCACTCCATCAATTAATCCCCTTTTAAACCTGTGTTGAATTAATCGCTGGGATTTCAGTATCTCATTGTAGTAGTTTAGTTCACTTGTGGTTTGTTCAAGTTGGTTGATTAAGACATGAAATTGCATCAACCACTCATTGCAACGAAATTGTTTTATGTGTGACACGAATTGTTGCAGTGTATCGACGTTTCGCCAGTAGTTCGTCATATTATAGTAAAAGACTAATTTCCATTCATCTCTAACTTCTTGTAGGTCCGCTATCTTGTCAAAGTAAATTGTTTGGTTTTTTGTCAGTGGGGTAAGTTTCATATCTTGTTGGACAGCGGGTGTTATTAATGTCAAAACTAGCATCAATGTGTAACAAACCAAACTCTTCCAGGTGAGGTTTTTAGATCTGTTGCGCCTGTTTTTCGTTGGTTTGTCATTGTCAGTGCAGTTTTCTTCAGCCTCAAGTATTGGTACTAATTTTGTAATCGGTCGTTTAGTTTCTCCTTTTGCAGTTTTTAATGTGACAACTCTAGTGTGGCCGTCCTTTCCAGGGTGTAACTTCTCTACACGTCCCAGTGCCCATTTTCCTGCCGGTAACTTCTCATCTTTGATGCACACAATGTCATTTAATCGTGGGTCGGTATTCGGTCGTTTCCATTTTAATCTAGCTTGTAGTTGTTGTAGGTATTCTTGCGACCATTTCTTCCAGAAATCCTTACTAAGCTTCTGCACAATTTGCCATCTTTTGCTTAAGTGGTAAGTGTTGTCAATGTCCGGTTCTGGAATTGTCATGAGCGATGTGCCAGTTAGAAAATGTCCAGGTGTCAAACAGTTGATTTCGTCCACGTTCTCTGTTACAGTGCATAGTGGTCGTGAGTTCAAGCATGCTTCGATCTGGCATAACAGAGTGGTGAATTCTTCGTAAGTTAGGCGTTGTTCTCCAATGACACGTTTTAAGTGGTACTTCATGCTTTTTACGGCAGCTTCCCACAGTCCGCCTGCGCTCGGCCAAACTGGGGCATTAAAGTGCCACTTAACTCCCATCTCAGATACCTTGTCTAAGAAGAAGTTGTCAATAGTTTGTACAATGCATTTATATTGTTGCAATAGGATCCGATTTGCTCCCACAAAATTTGAGCCGTTGTCACTGTACATATCCCGTGGCGTGCCTCGACGCGCACAAAAGCGTTTGAAAGCAGATAAAAAGGCTGTGCTGGTCAACTCTGTGACCAGTTCTAAATGGATAGCTTTTGTTGCCAGGCAGACGAATACGGCAATGTAAGCTAGCAATGTTCTTACTCCTCGGCCCTTATTAGCCTTGATCTCGACGTGACCAGTGAAATCGACCCCTGTATGTGTGAACGGGCGAGATATTGTCACTCTAGGCTCTGGTAGATCTGCCATAATCTGAGTAGGAGTTTTTGCATGAAATCGGCGACATGTTGTGCATTTATGTAGAACCTTTTTAACGGCTCGATGTCCTCCCACAATCCACAATCTTTGTCTTAAATATGTCAGGGTTAGCTTGGGACCTCCATGTAATGTCCTTTTATGCGCTTGCCAGATAAATAATTCTGTCAGTTTGTGGTCATGTGGTAGCAACATTGGGTGTTTGGTATTATCATTTAAATGCGAGTTATGTAGCCTTCCCCCCACTCGCAAAATGTCATGCTTGTCAAGAAATGGGTTTAAACTCAGGAGGTTACTTTTGGTGCTCACTTCTTTGTTTTCCTTCAGTCTCATAATCTCATCCTTGAAGGCATGCAGTTGAATTTCTTTCAGTATGAGTCTTTCGGCGCTTTGTATTTCTGTTGGTGTCATATAAGCAGTTTTATTTGTTTTGATATTTGAGCAGTTGTTAATAAAACGTTTTATCCACGCTATGACCCTTGTAATGCGAGTCATATCGCTGTGTCTGTCTAATAACTCAATTACAATTGAAGAAGGTTCATATTTCACAACACACGCTTTCACTTGTTTTTGTTTTGATTCGCATGTTGTCGGTGTGATTGCAACTTTGTCAGCTGTTTTTTCATTGTAATTTTTCACCCATTCTGGCCCTTGCCACCACAAAGGATGTTGTAATAATTGGGAACAACTGATGCCACGTGATGCACAGTCTGCAGCGTTGTCCTCTGATTTAACGTAACTCCAGTGTTGTCCTGGTATAACTTCAAGTACTTGTTGTACTCTGTTACTCACGAACGATTTCCATTTTGTGACGTCACCATGCAGCCAGCCTAGTACAATCATAGAATCCGTCCAAGCGTATGTGTTTTTGTCAACATTGTCCCATCTGAAAGATTTTATGACCTTTTCCATCAAACGTGACAGTAGTACAGCTCCACACAGTTCAAGTCGTGGTAATGTCAATTTTTTATTGATTGGCGATAGCCTAGACTTTGCCGCTATAAGTCTACTCACGGGCTCGTTTTTGTCATCTAACGTCAGTAGGTAAATAGCGCACGCGTAGGCCTTTTCTGACGCGTCGCAGAACCCATGGACTTGGAAGGGTTTTGTAGTATCCCCCAGCCATCTCGGTATCTCAATTTTGGTTATGTAATGCAAGTCATTTGTAAGTTGCTTCCATTCTTCTTGTGCGCTGATAGGTAAAGTTTCGTCCCAATCACATCCTGATAGCCAAACACCTTGAAACAGCAGTTTTGTTTTTACTGTCAATGGTGTAAGCCATCCAAGTGGGTCGAAGATTTTTGATATTTCAGACAGTAGCTTTCTCTTTGTCAGTTGTTTATTATTGTCTGATTTTATTTTGTTTGTGAATGCAAATGTGTCAGTTGTAGGATTCCACTGTACACCAAGGGCTTTTGTAGTTCCGTCATTTGTAAAGTGCATGGTAGTCTGGTTAAGGTCTGATGATGATAAGCTTTCGATCAAGGTCGGGTCGTTGCTTGACCACTTCCGTAGCGTTAGACCAGCTCCTCCCAGCATGTTGATGAGTTGTTTTTGTATTTCTTGGGCTGTCTCGATGGAATTGCTACCACTTAATACGTCATCAACATACATTTTGTTTGTAATGACGTCTGCTGCTAACGGATATTTCCCCGCGTCATCATTCGCTAGCTGCGTGAGTGTTCGAAGTGCTAGAAATGGTGCCGCCTTAGTGCCATAAGTCACTGTGCATAACTGGTACTCCTTTAATGGACCTTGGTTTGGTTCTCTCCACATTATCTTCTGCAAATGTTGATCTTCTTCATGTATTAGGATCATACGATACATCTTCTCACAGTCTGCCGTAAACACGTACTTGTATTGCCGCCATCCCAATAGTAATGTCAATAGGTCTTGATGAAGCTTAGGACCACACTCCATCAAGTCGTTCAGGCTGTAACCGGTGTCAGTTTTCTGCGAGGCATTGAAAACCACTCTGAGTTTCGTTGTCACTGAATCCTGTTTAAGGACTGCATGATGAGGTAAGTAGCATGTTGGATTGTTGTCATTCTTACTCTCTTTCATGTGTCCCATCTCCAAGTATTCTTTCATGAACTTACTGTAGCTTTCAGATAATTTGTCATTCCTGGTCAATCTCCTTTCTAATTCCATGAATTGTGCTGTTGCACGCGATTTTGATTTGCCCAACAACTGATTGAAATTAGGCTTCATCGGCAAACGAACTGCATATTTACCATTCCGTAAGCGCGTTGTTGTTGCTATGTAAAACTCCTCGCAATATCTCTCTTCTGTCGTCATTGAATTGCATGTATCCCCGTTGATGTCTTCCACCTCCCAATACTTTGCCAAATCATCAACTTGATTTATGACGACGTTGCAGTTGAATGTCTTGTTGACGTTGCCTGATAGGATCCACCCTAAATGTGTCTGTTGAGCTATAGGTTCGTTAACCTCGCCCTTAACCAAGCCATTCATTAAAATTTCTGAAAATACGTGTGCATCCAGAAGTATGTCAATGGGTCTAGACACGTTGTAGTCTGGATCAGCTAGTGTAATGTCTGTCACGTGAGCCCAAGGCTTCTTTGCAAATGTAACGTTGGGCAGATTGTTTACCACCCTTGTCATGACTAGTGCTTCCGTTGTAAGCTGGAAATCGTTGTGTAGAGACTTGCAGAATAACTGGACCTTTCCTTTACTCCTATTGGACAAAGTGCCGATACCACTTATGCTTGCGCTTAACTGCTCTCGCTGTATACCCAATCTTTGGGTTGCATTTTCGGTGATTAAGGTTATTTGAGAACCTTGATCAACTAATGCCCGTAGCGTAATATATTCGCCGCTAGCTGTCGCTACCTGTATTAATGCAGTTGCCAATAATATCTCGTCATCATTATTCGAGGCGAAGTTATTTTGCACGGTTTTTGTTGACCTGGTTGTCGTTGATGACGACGGTTTAGGCACAGTGTGT
Source organism: Tiliacea citrago (assembly GCA_963921375.1). Classification (NCBI taxonomy): domain Eukaryota; kingdom Metazoa; phylum Arthropoda; class Insecta; order Lepidoptera; family Noctuidae; genus Tiliacea; species Tiliacea citrago. The sequence goes on along the minus strand of OY992797.1, from coordinate 18,268,049 downwards.
GTTGCTAAGGGCAATTGCGCCGACTTGACAATATCGTTGTGCAGTAAAGTGTTGTGTGATTCGTTGCACTCTCTGCATCTTTTTTGTGACGCACAGTAACCCTTAGTATGCATGAACAGACAATTTTTGCAGATGTTATTGTTCTCAATAAATTTTAACTTTTCCGGACCTGCCATGTCACTGAATTTGGCACATTGGAATAATGCATGATTGGTATTGCACAATGAGCAATTAATCTTGTTAAATTGCCCAACATTGGATGCATGGAAGTTACGAAAGTGGTTCGATGAACTTTTATTCGGTTGCGAATAGGTTGGCTTATGGTTCTTGTTAGATGGATGTGGTGCATTATTGTATTGTGGTTTTTGTGCTAGTTTGTCGCCGTCGGGCTTTTTCCTATGCAAAGGTTCTAATGCCATAAATTTGTTCTCAACGAAGTCCATAAACTGATTGAATGTAGGTATCTCCCGCGGGTCTGACCTGGACTGCATGTATTCCGAATAGGTTTCGGCGTCAAGTTTTTCGCATAAAACGTAAACCAGTACAGGATCCCAAGCGCTTGTATCTACACCCAAGTTATGTATTGCGTTTATGGTTTCATTGCTTGTGTCATATAACCGCTTGAGGTCGAATGCAGATTGTTTTTGTAAGTTAGGTTGACGCATAAATACTTGAAAATTCTTGGTGAATAGTAGAAACTTGTTATTATATCTATGATTCAATATTTCCCAACACGTGTCGTAATTTTCTGGTGCGATATGTAAATGCTGTACGAGCTTTTCCGCTTCACCGCGCAACCTTCCTTTTAGATGTTGCATTTTTTGGGTTTTTGCAATAGCGGGGTTATTATGGATCGCTTCCACGTACAGATCCATGAAAGTAGGCCATGATGTATAGTTTCCGCTAAAACTAGGTATGTCGATTTTAGGCAAAGTTTGTTGTTGATGCACAGAGGCGTTTAAGCTCATGTTTAATGTCCGTTTTACTTTTAAAAAGGTAATTTCATAACGACAAAAATCGTCATAGTACTCGTTAGGTATGCCTCCTAATATACTGTCAATCTGTAAGTGTAATTTGTCAATTGCAGCCCACCGAGACTCTAATGTCTTTAACATATCCTCAACCTCCCATTTCTCCTTAACGTCGTCAATGCTCCTACTCGCCACTACCCTATCAAATGCACGGAAATTAGCTTGTTGCAACTGCTGTAACTCGAGTAGCTTGCCCTCTGCTTTTGAAGACGTATCGAAAAGGGTGTTGTCAAACTCAACGCTTGACTTACTATGACTGGCGTTGATAGGTCCGCTCTGAAGCTTGACCTCGTATGCTGCAACCTCCTGACGAGCTCCTTGATACCAACTCCTGATTACCTCATAAATGTTATTCGTGAAATATTGATGATTCTTATCTTCTAATGTGCTCAGCTCCTGGTTCTTCTCCTCACATTCCGCCCATAACTGATCCAATCGCTCAAGCCTTAGTCGAATGTACTCGGGGTTCTTCCTGCTCGCTGAATCTTTCTTAAAATTAGAATGCATTCTCTTCAACTCCTCGAGAACCTCAGCTTGACGCGCGATTAAAGCTTCCATTGTCATAGTGGTAAGTAAAAAATGAACGATCTTAATTGAACTTCAGGAACTCTCCCTTTTTTCGTACTGCCAAGCGTCGCTCTGGAACCTGGATCGCTGCTACCTCCCCGGATGCTCCTTGTACAGCAACACACGCGGCACGGTATGACACGGCACGATACAGCTCACACGCGACGTATTACTGACCGATGTCTCGGACTGTACGGTACTTGCAAAGGTTTCGAAGGACCAAAAAAATATGTTCGGTGTGTTAACCAAACTGTAAATATGCCAATGAACGTCAATGTATGTAATGTATGTCAATGAATGCCCAACGGGAATGAATCTAAATAAAAAATGCAAGTTGTCCGACTCAAACCACGTCTAATTGAACACTAATTAAATTATGTGCAAGAAATCCTCATCTAGGCTCCGCCGTGTGTCAATGCGCTCCCAAATGTAGGTCGCGATCAAAGTGCAAATACGCTAGCCTAAATGACTAACTTATTGCATCAAAATACATATTTTAAAACCATGTACGTGCACCGTACACTGACCTTACTCCGTGAAACAATTTGGCGCGAACTAAAAACCACTACTGATCCGGACCGTGTCCCGATCGACACTGAGCGCTCTCGAGGTTACGCACACAAAAACAATGTGCATGTGCACGCTTGACAACATTCATAGCCAAACGGACTTCGTGACATAGAACATCTGTAAACTCAAGCAAAATGAGGGAGCTCTAGCAACACAAGCACAGAAGTCGAATGGTTTCCTACACTCGATGGCATTTTCTCCAACAGACGAATGTGAAGTTATCCAGGTGATATCTGGCCTTAAGAATGGCAGTGCTCCTGGTTTAGAAAATATACCCGCTAATATTCAAAAAACATACAAATTTAAATTAGCATCTCAAATAGCCCATCTCTGTAATATTAGTTTCTGTAATGGTGCTTTTCCACTCACATTTAAGCGTACTTCGACGAGGACCCCGTTCAAAGTATTCGATGATCTCCTCGTTCAGCTCTGGCGAATGTGCGGCTGATCGACCTCTGCCCTGTGCATGCGCTGGTGTCTCGAACTGCCCATGATCAAGTAGCAGCTGTGTCGCCGCCGCCGCGCCGCGCCGCTATGATTGTCCGGGCCTGTGGGACTTGGGGGTTCAGAATCCCGCGAAGACAGAGCGACTCTTAAGTGTTGCGGCTCCGAGTAAAGTCGCCAGGCAGCGTGGGAGTTATAATCAGCCCTAGAGTAGAGTTGCACCATAGCGACGTACTCCAAATTGGAATAATTGTAATGTCGATTCATTTTTGCAAATAACGCATCGACGGTCGCGGGACAACTGGAGCTGAGAGCCAGCGGTGTGGGGCGGGGGCGCGTGGTGAGGCGCTTGCCGCGTGCGGGCTAGATTATGCCGTATCACTACGCGCGACAGCTTATTTTGCTCTGAACATTTAAGAATCAGTCTTCACTTTATCAACAGCGCGCGGCGGCACGTTCGTGTGGTTCAAGACTTCGAATAATACGTATATGTATTACTATTGTTTCTCACGCTTTCGATTTGATGCATATTTTTTAATTATTCAGCGTGTAGGTACCTCTATTAAACTGGTAGGTAGGTACATTTAAAAATCAGTGATTTCCTCTAGTCGTCATCATTCAAACATGACTATGATCTACACTACGGCTATGATGCCATACCTTCTTATCTGCATGTTTTCTTCTACATATTATAATAATTATTATAAACACATAACTTTAGTTTGTTTCATCATTCAGCAAGGAGAAATTAGGCAAGTGCAGAAGAAAATCAAACCAATTAACATTTTGTTCATTTTTTTCGTGTGCGTTTTTAGCAATAGGAAGGAAGCATGTGTTTGCGTGTGATTGTCAAATATTCATTTATAGTGTGCTGTGTGTTTTCCTCGCCTCCCGCAGAAAGTGGCAGATAAAGTTGTTCGGTAATTTACCGTCTGCCATCCCCATAGGTTTAAAAATGCTCTATGAGCAAAGCAGGCGTTCATTATTTCAGTAAAAATGAAAAACTTCGCAACCAATGGGATATTGCTACTGAAGGCTGCGGTTGTCGAGTTGTCGATCTTAGGACGAGACGAGCTGCTATTCACATGGATAACTGTACGTCGCATGCTCCCGCGTCACCTGTCCTGACTCTTTTTGTGGCTGCAGAGCAGGCAAGTTTTATAAAAATCTGGCTGTAATTTTAGTATTTGGTGGAGTCTTACGACTTCCCTGTGAACGAAGTCGCGGGCAGAAGCTAGTCTCTATTAAAAATGTGTTTCAGAACGAATTTTTTAAACATTGACATTAGTCTGTGATTGATATTTATTTGACAGCCAGTGAGCAAAGCAACAAAATAACATAACCTCAAAAAAGTCACGCGAAAACGTTAAGCTAGCAAAAGCAGTTTAATCAATATTTTTTGTTTCTGTGCACGTAACATAAAAATCAGCAAAAATGGCTGAACAAGTCAATCAACGTATTGAGGATATGATCAATGAGTTGGAGCAGATGCGGAGAACACAATTATATGATGACGAAGAAATAAAGTAAGTACAAACAAATGAATGTACAAGAAACTGTTCCATTGGGAATTTATGAAGCATAATGTCCAAATCATCACGCATTCACATGGAATTATATATATTATTATACAATAGAATAATTGCACTCTTGTGATTATTGTTAACAGGGTATTACATTACTTTGTTTGTATCTACTCGTCTACTGCACACAGCTATGTGCCTTGAAAACCACTTTACCTTGTAAAACAGTACTATGATGACTAAAAAGAACCAGAAGTTTGCTTAAATTTTATTACTTAAAACTTTCCACAGAGAAATATCAAGAAAAAGAAAAGAATTTGAATACCACATACAGCGCAGAGTTAAACAAAAGGAGGATTTTGTACAATACATAGCTTATGAGCTTGCCTTGCTTGAAGACATATCTCTGAGAAGAAAGCGGGCTAAACTGGGAGAAAAGAAAAAAGACATAGAGTATGCCATCGCTAAGCGCCTGAACAAAGTGTTCAAACAGTTCATTTACAGGTTTCAAGACGATATAGAAATATATTTTGAGTACATGAAGTTTTGCAGGAGTGTGGGATTTGATTATGCTATTTCTGGGGTTATAGGACAGATGTTACAGGTATTTAAATATCATGTTCATCTTATTTATAAAAAGTGGTCTCATCCATTCTGAATATCTCTAATGAAATTAGTTGTATTGGTCTTATGAATTTTAAGAACTTACAAAGCAATATAAAACAACTAATAGATATACTCAGGCTTTCTTCTCATGGGGGTAGGCAGAAACAATAGAATGTCACCTCTCCTTTTGCTTCATTTATGTAATAAACAACTACTAGTAAATGTTTCATATCTCTTTGTAAGTTCTTGAAATTCATGAAACCAATCAAGTTAAGCTACAAGCTAGGGAATACAATTATGCTGTAGCTTTGTAGCTTAGATCTTGGAAATCCATGAAAATTTCATTGCATTTATGATTGCACTAAGCTTTTTTGTTAAGTCGCAAGCACATCAAGTTACCACAAACTGTCAAATTTTCTCATTCGATTTTCAACTTAACCATCAACATTATAATTCAAATTTACTTAAATTTTTTGCAATTTGCAGGTCTATGTCAGTTTGTATGTTGATTCAAATATGATACGCGTCATGTTCGTGAACGGGCGCCGTCAGTTGAGACTGGTCATCTCTTAACTGCCAGGGTTTATTTGTAATCTTTTAATCTTATATTTTTTAATTTTTTTTATACATTGTTCTCACAGAAAGAAAATGAAAGAATAATGTACCAGGATTTTGTAATATCTTAATTTAAAAGAGTGTCCTTGGAGTTTCTTGCCTGTTCTTCTCCATAGAGATCTACGTTTTGGAATGGGCAAATAGCTTCAACTTTCTGACTAACTGACCAACTCTGACAATTCAAGAGTGCCTGTAATTGGTTTAATTGAAATAAATGCTTTGAGTTTTGAGGCTGATTCAAATTCTGCAAAGCCATATTTGTTACGGCCGCGAATCATGTTTAGTGTATGTAGTGCGTTTTTTTTTTTACCGCAATTCTGTGAAGTATGTATCACCGCAAGACAGTGCGTGCCTAAGGTTTATAATCATTTGGAGAAATTTGACAGTTTGGTATAACCTGATGTGCTGGCGACTGTACGTTGTAGAAATAACAGTAAACCTTTTTCCAGATCCATGGTGACAAACCAAAAATCTGGCAGATGGCAAGTAAATGGGAGAGCAAAGAACAGAACAGTCTGGACAATGCTAGGAACTTCCTCCTGAAGGGTGTACAGAGACACCCTGACTCCGAAGTACTGTATCTGGAGCTGTTTGATATTGAACTCATATCTCTTACCTTTAAAACTGATACTGAGGAAGACAGGGTAAATATATTCTGATCATAAAGAAATAATAAACCGTCAGGGAAATTAAATGTGAAGCAAATTAAATTGTCATTCTTTAACAGTTGTATAGAATGACGACACCACAAATGAATTGCATATCAATTAAATATTTTAATTAAATTATTAACTTATTAAACTAAATGATTAACTTCTGTTATTCATAGTTGATTGTTGATATCTTTTGCTTCTTTAGCCTGCTACCACCCTTAACACTCACAGAAAGAATTCTTACTCGTGGCTGCACCCCATTCACCTTGGTCTTAAACTCTATTCACTCTCTATCTCCTATCCAATTAAATTGGCTGATTGATTACTTACATGGAATGAGGGAGATGGATTGTATTTATTTGCTCATTTGCTTACCTATGCTAACATTGTAATAAGTTACTGGTTTAGAGCAAAACTTGTTATCCTAAAGAGCAACCCAGCCCTATTTGTGATGTTAATGTTGTTGCTATCCCTATAAGGGCTTGTTCACACATTCCACAACCACACCTTTTTGCTAGCAGTTGCGATGTATTTACGTTGTGGGTATTGTTTGTAGACAGACAGATCGTTGTGTTTGCGATGTGGCCGGCCGCTAATGCGCGCGGTTTGCTGATGGTTGTGTTGTGGCCGCGCCTTGGCTTTGATGAGGTCGGTGTCGCTTACACGGTTGATTTTGAATGGTCAAATGTGGTCTAGTGTGCATTCACTTCCATACAAATTAGCACCCGTCTGCCGGGGTACATGTGATCGGGCCCTTTAACTTTCGTGGTAAACATTGATCTGTTTTTCTGTAACCTTATAATGGCAATGTGCTCTATGAAAATAGTAATTTTATTTACACATGACTTTGTTAATCTTATTAGTGTAACTAACTATTATAATTTCAAAATACTATTATGATTTTCTTTCAGGAAAAACAAATAAAAAGAGCAGATATTGTTTGGAGAAATGGAGCAAAAAACATTGAAAATGTGAAATTCCTCTTCAGTGTTTTTGACCTATGTAGGAAGTATGAAATCAAGGAGTCTTTTGTTGATGACATTAAAAAGGAAATATGGTCCAGGCGGGATAATAAAGATGTTTGGTCCTACATAGCATCCCAGGAATTGGATGTAAGTTTTAGTTTTAGATATTACTAGATGAACGGACAGACATCCTGCTTCCTACAACTCGATTGCAGCGCCAGTGAGACAGACATACAGAAGAATAATATATTTATAGATTATACATGTTATAATACAGCCTACTAACTACACAGAGGAGATGGCTTCTCCAGAGTATAATAGAACTTTCTACTGCAGTTAACATTACAACTTTAACAATTTAGAAAAAGCAAAAACCAGCAAAAAAAATCTTCATTCATGAAACTTGAAACTGTTATTTTGATTGTAGAGTTGCCACTGGGAAGAAATTGAAGAATTTGTTGATGAGGAAAACAGTTTTTCAAAAGAAGTAAATTATTACATAGGCGTTTTCGAAGAGGCTTTGCAACAGGTTTGTATGTCAACGTTTACAATAAATGAACCATTACGTCTGTAATTCCCGAAGGGAAAGGCAGAGGTGTACCTGTATGGTACACCCACATTTCACCAGTTATGTTTATTTAAGTCCAACATAATCCGCTATAACATTGGACTTAAAAGTTATGTTTAAGTCCCTTGTAATAGAGGGCGAGCCTATAGATATCAACCGGACACAAATACAGACTACGGGCTGCTACTGAGAAATTTCAGATGGAATACCCAATAACACTTTGCCTGAAATGGAAATCAAACCCAAGACCTCATCCTGGTCACCAGTAGCGCTTGCAACCAGAAGACCAACGAGGTAGTAAATGAACCATTTCATAATTTAATCAGAGATTTTCACTTATTTTTTTTAGTTCCCAGATGAAACGTTATGCACAAAATATATACATGGACTACTTGGTGCAAATGAAAGTGTATGCAGTGACCATCAAAAAATAAATGCAGTGAAACATGCCTGGATGTATGGCCACGAAAATGGACTGCTTTCCAATGAAATGTTTGCTTTTGGAATTGAAATTCTGAAGCTTGATGAAACATCTAATGAGGAATTGGTGCAGGTAATTTTCATTGTTTACTAAATATTTAGGTAATTTTCATTGTTTACAAACCCCCGAAGAAGTTGCATATTATGGCTATGCTGTTGGGAGAATATAGAATCTAGTCTATGTAGCTATCTTGTATATTATTATTATATATATAGTTTGGCACTCAGATAGACCATGACCTGGGTTAGTACACAGGATAATTATTATTCTGGTATGTTCCCGGGATAATATCCGACGTCCACCCTAGCGAAGCCGCAGGCTAGTGAGTCTATAAGTTTGTTACCCGTGGTCCCTGGAAGGGGGCACGGGTTTTTTTTTTACCCATGGTCCCTTCGAGAAATACAATGCTGCCAAATTAAAACCATCTACTGTTATTGAATCATTTGGGTTAGGTTAGAACAGTGACCATCTATTTTTCAGATTCCCTCTATTTTTGGTGAATCATTTTGAATGTTTCAAGTAACCAAGAGCTAAAAAAACACAGTGCTGCCAAATTCTCTGTTTCTCGAAGGGACCACGGGTAAAAAAAATACCTGTGGTCCCTCCAGGGACTATGGGAGGGGCCACGGGTAACAAATGAGTCTATAAAGAGTATTACAACTAAATTTCTCCCTTTATCTTATTTTTTTTTTTAGATATTAGATTCAGCAGCAAAGACAAATCCCAAGCTTAGGTGTGTGTGGGAAGAAAAGATCCTTTTGAGTAAACCAGATGAAAAGAAAATGTTATCTGTGCTGCAGGAAGCTGTGAAAGGATTGAAATCAAATGACTTGTTACATCTTTACAATTTAGTGTTGGATAATGTAGAAACTGATGTTGCAGTAAGTCTTAAATATTGTGCTTTGGGGTGTAAAACATTCTTGATTTCCTAATGTATTTCTTTTTGTATTTTTCAGCTAAAGAATCTGTATAAAAAGTTCCAGAATTGTGAAAATTCTGTTTTGTTAGCAATCAAGCCTAAACTCTTGCAGAAAATGTATGAAAACAGTGGCTTAAAGGCTGCAAGAGATTTGTATGACGACTTAATTAGAACTCCACCAACTCAGATTGAAGTACACAGAAATATGATTGAAATTGAGATGGCACAGGAGAAACCAAATGTTAAGAGTATTAGAAAATGCTATGAATGTGCAGTTCAACATCATGGCACTGACAATGTGGATATCTGGATGAAGTACATGGTGTTTGAAACAGAGAACAATGCTCAAGCTACACCTGCTATCTATAGAAGAGCTGTAGGTATTCTGAAAAAAGAACTTGTTGATGAATTTATAAGAGCACAGACTTTAGCTAAATTAAAATAATTTTGTATTCAGAAACAGGGGTTTTATTATGATAAGTTATCTAAATAGATACAAGAGAAGATTGATAACTTAAAATGTCTTATCATAATCTTTGAAAATTCAAAATATTGCACAGTAATGGCTATAGACATATTTTAACAACTTAATAATTATAAAATGACAAAGCAACTGAGAAATAAAATATATTTATTTAATAATAACCACTCCTTGTCTTGACAATCTAGCATAATGAATATCCGCATGGTACACCATTTATACTAAATTATTTACACAGTCCATTGTACATATTCTCTTGTTCTCTACTGCAAGGTTGAGACTACTTTGGTGATCATGGAATAACACTTAGCTAATATAATAAACATAAATGCAAATACATTAGGATAGTGTGACTATTGCATGGCTGCGATAGGGGCAATATAGTACCTAAAGATTAGGGAGGAGCCACGCTTGTGTTGCTTGTTCCTCAGCAGGTCCCTCCAGCAGGTTTGCCATGATGGGTATTTGGGCATTGCTGGAGGGTTGCCTGCTGAGAGGCTGCACCCAGCAACAGCCATGCAAGTAGACACCACAACCAATGGATATGTAAGTGTACTAGTCACAAAAGTGAGCAATGGTACTGTGTAGTATCGTAGGTCTTTAGTTTTTACCAGGTATTTGTTCACATAGTATGCCAGCATTCCTGTAACGGCAACACAAGTTAAATCGCCAAGCAGTTTTGGTATGATTCCATGGAAGAACCCGCGTATTCCATCATCTCTATAGATAGACACTACTGCACCTATCAAAGTGCTGTAATCTTCCTCTTTTCCAATAAAAGAGGCCATCATCCTAACAGACACAACTTGGAATGGATAGGATACGATGACTGAAGCAGTGTGCATTATCATGTCCCGGCGGCCCAGCTTTAAGTAATCTTCAACTTTAGGATCGTCATCAGTGATGACATTCGGAGGGTCATTGATTTCAGGCATGTCGATACCCATCGCATAGATTACCTTGGAAGTGAGCTGACTGGACGCAATCAGCCCCAGGACTCTCGCCGATAGTCCTCTGTAGCAGCCGAAGAATCCGTCTGATGTTTTGATAAACTTTATGTATTGGAAAACGTTAGGTAATATCATGGCAGGGCGTCCAAACAGAGTCGTGGACCGGCGTGGCGGCAAAGGCTCGTAACCAAGTTGTATGAGCACTTTTGCATATTCCATGGGATGGCATATCGTCGTGACGAGCAACTGTGATGGCAGAGCCGCTATTTTTTCCTTTTCAATTTCGTCCATGTTATGACAAAATGACACTAAACCGTGTTCTTCTGAAATCAAATATGATTGAGTATAGACAATATAACTCCTTAGACGTCAAATGAAAGTATTAATATGTTGCCAGAAAATTTTAAAATGATTTAGTCTATGATATTTTTAAGGTTTGAACAAGAGGTTTTATGCAAAAGATTTTTGCTTAAATTTTTACTCACATCGAACATTCAATTATAAGAACCATCGCTAAACTGCTGAATTGGGAGTAGGCTATTTCAGACCATAAGTCCATTTCCTCAACCCTCACGATTTCTTCATCGTCTATCCTTTTCTTACGGGCAATCATGACCTAACCAACCCGTACTGGAACGGCCTGGCAGATTACTTTTCGGCCCTCCGTCAGAAATCCAGAACTCTCTGTGAGCGGTCATGGTGAGGTCTGGATTTCTGGCATTGGGAACATTATTGACCCATTATGATAAGAAACGAGTTGCGGGAACATTGAAAAAGAAAAATGTACTGCGTTCCACTTCCTAACTCAGAGCCTGCTCTCTAATCCTACTTTCTGTATTAGCTCATTACATTATGTAATGCAGGTGTGAAGCCTGCTATACACCCATAGGTAGTAGATACGGCTCTAACTCATTCAAAGCCATACTTATATGTATCGTAATCTGAAACTGAATACAGTTGAGGCTAGGAGGATGATCTAAAAAGGATATAAACAAAATGGTTAATTTATTAGATACAAAGACATTTATTTGGTAACTAAGCAGTAGTTGTAAGAAGTTCGTTGGTGTCATCTTCATCTATTTTGTATGGCAGCTGCGTTGTCAAGTTAGCCTGTGTTGGCGGACCCTCCTTATTGGAATCTTTGCGACCATTTACGTGATGCTCTTGATGGGAATCCTGGGAAAAACAACAAGTTTTGAATTGAGTACAGAGGCCTTTACTAAATGGGTGGCCATCTCGAATGTATGCACATCTATGAACATTTCTGTTATCGTTTGCCACCTTTGAGTATTTTTGCCAGACGTAAATAATAAACAAACTAAAAATAACTATTTTGGAATCTACACTAACAAAATATTACCATTAATAACAATTTTATATTCAGCAGACATCGTTTTAACGAAAATGAATCTGGCTGGCTGAACCTGGACGCTTCTACTGCTAATAGAGGAACAAATGCTCCTTTTTAATTGAAAATGATTTTCTTGGTCTTGGAGAACGAGTGCTTGGCATATACAAACCACTTCTTCCTCAGTAGAGGAGGAGGACTCTTCGTCAGTATCAGGTTCCCCACAGTTCGCCTCACGATCATTGCCGTTCACTTTTTCGTTGTCATCTGCATCACTGTCAGACATCTCGTCTTTTTCTTCGAGCGTTTCCCATACTTTTTCTTTTTCTAACATATCTAAAATTACACGAAAAAATAAAAGGTTTAAAAATCTAGGATCTAGGAAAGATGGGAGTCATGAAGTCATATTAGTCATGTAGTTATTCTGGTCAATTTTATTTGGATCACAGACCATAAATGCCCATTTGGACCATGTTAGCGCATAGCTTGGCCCACGGACCGATTGATGAATGTAATAATATGATGAAGTATAAAACTATTGTAGGTATTCAAAAAACTTTGGACAAGATAAATGCAGAGTTCTTTAAAAGTATACTTGCCCCTGTATCGCAAGCTTCCTTTTCTGCTAATGGATCCTTCGCTGGGTATCTCTACTATAACAACGGGAACTGCATCAATGGTGACTCCGTTGGCTTTCTTATCACCATCTGGCGTTGGTTCATCGGGCAATGGCTCTTTATTCAGCTGCAATATGGAGAACCAAATTAGAAGAATAGGTATTTAAAAGGCATCTCATCATCATTTCAGCCGAAAGACGTGCACTGCTGGACATTGGCCTCCCCAAAGGGAAGGGTTTGCCATAATCGCAACGCTTGGCAGGGTTGGCGATCGCAGTATGATGTTAAAATGCATAGAGAACGCTGGTGCCCATTCTCTAGCAAGTCCCATAATCGCTTTTTACGACACCCATGGGAAGAAATAGGATGGTGCTATTCTTTACGTCCGGCACCACACGGAATAAGTCTTCTGGATGACAGAGAATATTAGATCTCGACAATGCTATTTAGAAGAATCTTACTATTGAGCTTACTTGTCTTGTGAACCTCAACTGAACTTTTGACTTTGAAGATAACAATTATTGTTAGGGCGAATTCAGTATGAAGTCCTGCAGTGAACATTTACACAATAACCAAGTTGCTATTTCTATACGACTTATAATTTACCGGTTCCAGAAAGATTTTGGAGTAACCTCACCTGTAGAAACGATATGGAAGGTTCCTGTAGTTTGGTCGCTTGTTCCTTGCTTCGCATTATGTTCTCATCTGTTTGCTTCTCTAAGCTCAGCTTGTAAGCTTTGTGTGTTCGCCACATCTGTATGAAGAAGTTAAGAAGTAACAACAAATAAATAAATTTGAATTTGAAAAAAAAGATGATGATGATTATCTAGATTTTAGCTATAGTATTTTTATCTCACGAAGCGACGCGCGCTTTACTTGTGGTTACCAAGTGTACAAACACGCTGTGAATGTGTGTGTAGGCGCAGGAGCTCTCGGTACCGCCTGAGACAATGGCGAAGTCGGAAGTGTGTGTGTGTTATGTGCTAAGGCTATTCGTCTTCACGTACATATTCACAGCGTGTTTGTACCTATACTTGGTTACCACAAAAAAGCACGCGTCGTTTCGTGAGACAAAAATAATGATAATAATTTAATAGATATAACTTGCTAGTTGCTTAACGAACCAATAGACGTAGTTAAAAGTATCACCTTGATTTTTATTATGACGTCATCAAAATCTAAACCCAACATTTGAGAAAAGGAGGTACTCAATTGGTTCACAGACCACTTCACTTACGTGATATCCGCAGTAACACAGTCCTAGTATGAACACAACGATGAGTGCTATGAAGAAGTTATCTGTATTGTCTTCCTCGGTGTCCGGCTGTTGGTAGAGAGAGTCGTACGGGTTGCGGGACGGCGGGTCTTCCACCCATGTCTTATCTACGCTCTAGGGACAAAAAATATTGTTAGTTTTGGTGAGGTGCCGAAAGATCGAAACCAAAATCTGTTACATGCAGTTCTGAGGTCTTGACAAATTGGTCAAATTAAAGCCCTTTTCCTCTCTCCCACTTTGCTGTGCCCGACCCACAATGATCATGTCTTTGTAACCTGAGTTCATATTGTGGAATGCAATGATTATGATGATTATTGATGATACTCGCATCGTCCAGGGAAGCATGGCACAAAATGGAGGACGCCTATTACTCAGCAGTGGGTGGAACAAGGCAGCCAATGATGATTATGATGATGATTGAGTATTGATTGCCGATTGTCATAGTTTTAAATAATTCCCGAGGTGGCGGCGCGTAGTGTTTCATGCACGCCCCGTTTTGACGTTGCGCGGGGGGGGGGGGGTCAAACACCCCCAGACTTGAGGTGGCCCGCAGAAGCTGGCCAGCCGGGGATCGCGGAAGTCGCACATAATCCCATGATCCCCGGTGCAAGTGTGGGAATGGAACACCGGGGTGGTTTTTAGTCAGTAAGAATTTGACAAACCGACTCGCCCCAGGGCGGAAAACATCCATGACGATTTTTTCCACCCCCGGAACAAAAAAAAAAGATACCATTATTTACAACTTTCACTAGGCTCCAGTGCCCATTTACTATCAAGCGGTCCGCCAGATTGATTGGCACTCAATACTATTGAATAAGAAATTTGATCGGATGTACTTGCAATGAAAATCCCAGAGACTTTTGACCGGGCTAGCTCCCGTGGCAGACCGCAGACTTCATAACATTAATCCTATTTATAATAAGTATGTGATCGAATCCAACACAACTATACTGGTATACAGTACATAACTTGTAGAGATTTATAAGCCACAACGTCTTTTAGAAACAGTTCGGCATTAATAATAGATACCGCTGTAACAGTCTCTTCCTAAAGTTCGGTGTGTCATATGAGTGGGGCTAGTTCCACGGCTGGAACTGTACTACGGTAATTAAGGTCTACTTACAATAATAATAAAAACTGCTATTATGTGCAGCAGCTAGCTGCGTCTAGTCAGGCCAAGCTTCATCGAAATCTACGGAACCACACGCCCTGTGCGTATACCGTATTCACCTCCGCAGAGTTGAGGGGTGTGAATAACAAGTACCTACTCTTCTAGAGGCTTCATCTTTTTGGAGGAATAGAAATGACAATAAACAAATTAGGTCTACTCACAATAAGAAAGCTGCCATTATGTGCAGCAGCTAGCTGCGTCTGGTCAGGCCAAGCTTCATCAAAGTCAGTGGAACACTGTGCAGACCGCACACCCTGTGCGTTCACCGCATTCACTTCCGCAGAGTTGAGGCGGGTGAATAGCATGTACTCTTCTAGAGGCTTCATCTCGTAGTCATTTATTTCTACTAGGATATCTGTTTTGGAGGATTAAAAATGATTATTTTAGTGGTGGATTTTCATTAAGACTAACCAAAGAATAACTAGCACAACACACTACAACGATTAGCGTAAATCTGAGTGCCGAAAATTAAATACCACTACTAGACAATTTTATTCAATCTTGGCAAGTTCATTACCATCATCTGACTATATAGCTTTTTCGCAACTACGTTGCGATCGGCTTCCAGTCTAGCCGGATGCAGCTGAATAATGGCAGGTTAATTATCATAAAAACAAATTCGGAGATCTGATATTTGAGAGTCCGCTCTGACTGCCTTACTTTTTTGGGCATGCAGACTTTGTTATTATGGTCGCATCGCCAGGGTCCAATCGTATTATACCTGATCAAATCTTGTTGTGTTATAAGTAGTTACGTATAGGATTTGTAACTTCTTCTTTTTCGTGACCAAATTGGTGTCAGAGTTTGTATGCCGCCATGGGCCTCTGACCTGGCTTCACATGCCGTCGAGAAATATCTCTCAGGCATGGCTGGATTCCTCACGATGTTTTCCTCCACCATTTTTAGGGTTCCGTACCCAAAGGGTAAAACGGGAACCCTATTACTAAGGCTCCACCGTCTGTCTGTCTGTCTGTCCGTCTGTCACCAGGCTGTATCTCATGAACCGTGATAGTTAGACAGTTGAAATTTTCACAGATGACGTATTTCTGTTGCCGCTATAGCAAGAAATACTAAAAACCAGAATAACATACATATTTAAGGGGGCTCCCATACAACAAACATGATTTTTTTGCTTGTTTTTATAGATAATGGTACGGAACCCTTCGTGCGCGAGTCCGACTCGCACTTGGCCGGTTTTTATAGATAATGGTACGGAACCCTTCGTGCGCGAGTCCGACTCGCACTTGGCCGGTTTTTTAATAAGCGCATGGATCCGAAAGGTCAGAGGTGGTGCCTTGGGTTCGAACTCGAGACTTATGACTTGGCAGTCCGATGGTCACACCACTTGGCTATCACTGTTCTTAAGTAACTGTGATAAGTAGCTTTAAATAATTAACACAAGATAGGATTTCCGGAATGCATATTTCAGTACCTACCTAAATTACAAGCTATACTCACTGGACAAGCATCCATTATACCCCTTATAGATCTTAAGCCTTGGATCAGTAGTATTAAGACCCCCGACCTGCACCTCATTGGATCCCAAGTCGAAGACATCCCATACGATTTGAGGGGGAACTTTCTCTAAAGGGACCTCTATTCTGTCTATGAGGAGTTTGGCTTCTTGGTTGGTTCGGGCGTAGTGGATCGTGTGGCGGGCACCTGGAGAAATTAGAGTTGTTTTATTAAGCAGCTATTGAAATCGTGTTTTTGGGAAGAAAGTAAATACTCAGTATATTTAAAATTCTGAGTGTTAAAGTGGATTTTTGAATAAAATGCTAATAAAGGATATTTGTATTTACAAATATCCAATAATAGCATTTTATTTTAAATTGATGCTTGCCGCACAATAAATATTACTCATGGGTATGAATTAAGTTAAGTTATTAAGTATTTTGTGCTTGATTGATGGCAATAGGCTCGCCCCCTATTACAGGGGACTTAAACATAACCGGCGAAATGTGGGTTTATTAGGTATAGTTACACCTCTGCCTAAGCCTTCGGAGATTACAGGCGTGATGTTATGTTAAGTATTTTCAATTTTAAAATCGTTCGAATTTAGGTTACATTTACTCCGCGAGTTCCGTGTTAGACCCAATGGTTCCCGAGTTCATCGGAGAAGGATTATATGGCAGTTTTCCTACTTAGGGTAGTTGTATTGTCGAACAATATACCGTTTAAAAAGTTCCTGTTTTTAACTTCAGCGCCATACGCCTCTTCCTCGCGGTTTTCTTCGAACTTCAAGTAGCCGTCTTGTGTGATTGCTACTAGTAGGTAGTAGCTGCGCCTGAAATAAAATATTTAAGTTTTTCTGCAGTGCTTATAACAAAGTTGAAGAATCGAAAGACATGTTGGAAAGTAGACTTTATTTTAGCAAACAAATGAAAATACCACACAGCACGGATTAGCCGCGCGCCAAGGCCTCTCCGTGCTTTGTGGAAGATAGTGTAACATACTTATTTTCCGTCTGAACCAACAAGAGTACTGTATTCTTCTGGCGCAGATCATTGCTGGAAAACGCCAGTTTTATTTTAACCTGCGAAAAAACATTTTTTAATCATTAGAATTATGGTTAAAAAGGATTAATTATTCATTTTCTAGATGACGAAACTTTACTTGTTCTGAAAATCTGTATGTTGATACAGATTTTTAGGACGAGTAAAGTTTCCTCACATATTGCTATCAGGATCTGGTCTGGGCCCCATCAGACTACCGTCAGCGACGGAGAAATATTTCTTGATACTTTATGTATGAGACTGACCCGGACTATGTGGCCTTTATACATCCACTTTACCTGAAACACAGGTCCAGTAAGCAGAAACTTCCTCTGCAGAATGCTCTCTCCATTGAAATCAGCCCCTTTCTCCTCAACACAGTATTCTCCGAAGTAGCTGGTCAGTTCGCAGTCGCAGCTGCTCTCTTGATTTGTAAAGTCTTCCGTACATATACCGCCGTTTTTACAAGGCTCTGAGTCGCATTTCATGTTGCATTCCGGTAGGACGCCTTTGAGGTCTTAAAGTGTACAGAGTTCTTGTTAGATATGAGAAGAACGAAAATTAAATATTATTCTAAATAAAATACAACCTACATTAGTTAATTGTAGGAGAATTACCTAGTGATTAATTTAAGCCATTTCTATCGTCAAGCTATCTAATAACAGCAGCACCGTAATTCGTAACACACTATAAATTACAATCTGAATGATTTTGAAGGATATTGCTAATCCATTGCTTCATATTCCACAAAATTGTCTGCACAACAACGTAAATAACGTAATGAATGTTGTTAAACTGTCAAAATGAAACACATTGCTACTGTGTAAATACGCTGGTAAGTGATGAGTGTTAAGTACTGTTACAAGGGAAGGAAGGCTGGATAAATGAATAATAGGATTTCAGATTGGACTTTTAATTTTGGTGCTTAGGCTGGGAACGCAAATGATTGCCACAATCAGAATCGCCACATCGCCTCAGCTGGGTTTTTTTTTTTGGTTGGGATATTATCAAATAACTTCGCTCTGGGCGGAGCGGGAGGGAGTCAGACGGCCTGCCGTTTCGCACCGCTTGACAAAACATGGAGATTAGTTTACTATGTGTAAGTTTTATATTAATATATTATACACATAAACCTTCTTTCCTTCGCAAAAATTAGATATCTAAGTGATGGTGAAAACCGAATCAAAATTCATAGTTTAGAAGAAAAACGCGGTCACACAGACAGACGAAATTTTATTTTTTTAAATTTAAAATTTTCACACATGACTTTAATTTAATAAAATATATAGATACATGAAGAAGGTAAAGAAATATTATGTCATGTGCATAAGCACTCATCATTGATCATCATTTCCGAAAGCCGAAAGACGCCCACTGCTGGACTTACGCCTCCCCCAAAAGGAGGGGTAGCCATAATCACCACGTTTGATAGACGGGTTGGCGATCGCAGTATGGTGTTAAAATGCATAGAGAACGCTGCTACCCATTCTCTAGTAAGTCCCTTAGTCGCCTTTTACGACACCCACGGGAAGAAATAGGGTTGTGCTATTCTTTACGTCCGGCAGCACACGAAACTGCACCGATTTTCTTCATGCACCATCTCTAGAATGTATCTTTACTTTACATACCTTGATCAGTGTTCTGCGAAGCCTTCCTAGACAGATCAACCACATGGTCAGCGATCTTAAAGCCCCTCACACAGCCGACGTATCCGCCTTGATGCAGGGAGTTGGCTCGAGTTGCCAGGTGTAAAGAGTAATTGTCAAACCCTCCCAGGTTCATCTGGAAGTAGTCTGTGGGAGGCGCTGGAGGCCTTTGAGGAAGTATTACCTCTGGAAATTAAAAATGTAGGAAACGTTGATTGATTTACCTCGATGGCTGTTGTCGATGGCTCGATCGAGTTTTTTTAATAAATCATGCTGATCTGTTCGAAGGCAAAGTGTAAAGCTTAATGTTGAGTTTGCATTTGCTCTGCCTTGGTCTAGTGGTTGCAAGCGCTAATGCTGAGCATGAGGTCCTGAGTTTGATTCGTGAGGCGTTATGATTAAGATTAACAAGATTGCATTTCCTAGGCAGTAGTTCAATACGGAAAACAATAGGTAAATTAATCTATGCCTGACAGATTACACTATTTACGTTCTCCAAGTTTTTGATGGACTTCAAAACATAACATCAATTTGTTACAGAAAAAAAAAAAAGGTTTCCTTTTTCTGAGACATTTACTGTTTTGAAACATGGAAAGATTGAAGTTCCGATAAACATTTCGGTGAACCAAAACTAAGATAAATCAGCAAAAAAATCAACTATGTTCTAGTCTTATCTATAACGCTCTCACCGCATTGTGATAAAAAGAAAAGGATTGGGTGGGTAAGATAAAAGAATAAATGTAATTTTATCTTTTTTTTTTGGTGAAGTAGTAGTAGTCTTTGAAGTGAGTGTTATACGGGATGGGTCTTTCTTTACGAATTAAATCGTTATGCATAATACAAAAAAAAAACAAAAAAAAAAATATTTACAGTTCAAAAGATAAAAGTGTTTATAACTTACTATAGAGAGATGTATTTCTTGATGGCATGTGAAGCCAAGTGAGAGACCCATGGGTGGCATCGGCATAAAACTCTGACACCAGGTTAGTGACACGAAAAAGAAGTAAGAAATAACTTACTTAATCAAGTTATAAGAATAAGATAGTATGTTTTTAAAAATAAAAATTTTGGCCATGCTGATGACGAGAGAACTAGATTGAAGTTACCTGTGGACTATGACGTTAATTCTGGTATAGAGACGACTTGCTTAAACATTGACAATAATATGAACTTACCTAAGTTAGGATTAATCCAAGGCTTATTAGTGTAATTACTCAACAACTTCGCAGTCCTATCAATCGTAGCATTATTCTCATTTACATGCAAAGTCGTCCCATTCTCAGTTCTGATAATAGCTATCTGAACACTTTCACCTTGATTGATCTTTTCATAAGTTACATTCATTTGTATGATTTCGTCTTCATCGTTGAATAGGTAAATGATTTCTGTTCCGTTATGTATGAAGAGATGTATGAAATTGTTAAGATTGTCGTTTGCATATAGAACTAAAGCGTCATCGTCGTATGTCCGTAGGTTCATCAATACGTTTTCTGTCATCATTTTCTTGAGTCGATGTTTCTCGGCATCTGTTTCATTGTCTACTAGATAGTTCTTCTTTAGGTAGGCTTCTTGCGTTTGGAAAGTTAATGCTTTCTCGTTTATGTCTAGAATAATTCATAATCATATTGTTAGATATTCAATTGTTTTTTCGATAAAAGCAATCTTATCGATATCATTTACATGAATAATACTCATAATATTGTTAGTAAGTTGTTCTTTCGAATAACTGCAATATAAATGTATTGTTTGTTGATCTGAATTTTACTGGTCTTGGTTTGTGTAGGTACTTACTTTCTTCACAATGTGTCCCTAAATGAGCCCAAGGGTTCTTACAAATACATTCATAACTGGACCAGAGTTCCTTACAAATGGCCCTATTCTGACACGGGTTGGGCACACAAGATGGCTTACAATCCTTAATAATCTCTGATAGATGGACGGACATGTAGCTGTAGATGTCCAAGATTTCTCCATTTACGACCAAGCCTCTGAAGCAGCCGATTAGGCCTTGGTTTACGGCAGATTTTTTTAGATGCTCCCTGAAATAATAAATCTTGATGAAAACAGATACATTTTTGGTTAAGTTATGAGAAGCAATGTGGTTACTATTCTGGAACGATGTTCAAGCTTAGAAGTCGATTTAAAACTAGATTTGAGTTTCTACTCAAATAAATATTATTACATATTCTGCCAGTACCTACTGAATCGATTTCGAACTTGGATTATTTTTGGATTGTATATTTTATTAAGAGATCCTAAAGGACTTTTTTAATTTTCAAAGTATTGGACTGAATAAAATTGTGAAATGTTTAAAAACACGTACGCAGTTGCACCACCAATGAACATAGATCCTTCAAATGGCCCAAACTCCTCCTCTAGCAATAAGTTGAGCATCTGATACTCAGTGTTGAGCATGAACCTGACGTGGTAGAAATTGTAGTCGATCCATATCTTGTGCCATTCTCCTCCGTTTAACTTACGTTTGGAGTTTATCACCAGTTTTCTTGTTGTACCAGTATTTAGGGTAAAGTTGAAGGTTAGCTCGTGTTCTGTTTGTAAAAGAAAGGTAAAAGATATTTAGCATATTGTAGAGAGACGATTAAGAGACGAATAGGCACTTTCTATCACATAGAATAAAACGAAAAAATACCTGCTAGGTGAAATAATCGAACCTAATCAGGAGTTAGTGAAACAGGCCATTGAAGTCGACACTAAATACAAAAGTCAATGGGTATGTGATTCCACACAATACTCAAAAAATTGACAATTTCGGTTTAAGTTTCATAAAAAATCAATAGAATTTAGAAAATTACGCTAATGACTCATATTTAAATAGATAATAATAAAAAACTACCACACGAGAAGTACAAAATTGACGTCAAAAAAGAAAGCCTTAAGAAAATAAAAGAAAGTGACTTACCGCTAGTTAAAGCGACCATAAAAGAAGGATAGTTAGGTCTGATCGGCGGCTGGAACAACAGTATGGCGCTGGTGCCAGTCGTCCTGAAACTGAAGGCGATGTCTCCCTTCCTCCAGCCAGGCACCTCTATGTACGATTGTGATGTCGTGAATGTTACGACGTAGCGCTGAGTGTCTGGAAGGAACGAACGATCATCAATGGCATATTGCGAGGTCGATTTTTTACCAAGTGTTTGATTATTATAGCAATATTTCGTTCCAAAATAACATAATTCTAAATTCAAGAATTACGGTAGACAGTTAATCATTCTCAAAGTCTTTTTAGAAAGACAAGCCCAATTACTGCAATTCTTGAAAAAAAGAATCCAATCAACCACAACAAAACCGCCGAGTCAATAAAGCTCAACGAGTCCCGGAGAAATGATTCCACTGTCATTAGATCCGCAATGAAACAACGCATATAAAGGTGTAATAAATAAGGTGGAACAAAATGCGATTTTGTAACTAAGAATTATTGTCAAAGCGGTAGGTAAGTTGCATTTTAAAACAGTAATTGCCATCCACTTTTCATTCACTAAAACTTACTAGTTTCAACACACTCAAGAGGTCCC
This sequence comes from Tiliacea citrago, assembly GCA_963921375.1. NCBI lineage: Eukaryota > Metazoa > Arthropoda > Insecta > Lepidoptera > Noctuidae > Tiliacea > Tiliacea citrago. The sequence goes on along the minus strand of OY992797.1, from coordinate 18,245,593 downwards.
AACGTAATCCTTCCCTGAGCATCCTCAGGCAAGTCCTTCTGCTGTAAGAAGAACATGTCAGTGATGCCGAGGCTGGACGGTTCCACGAAAGTGCCTTCATCGCTGTGCCACTTGCCGTCTTCATTGGAGTCGCAGTTGCAAGACTTGGTGGCGTTCACGCAAGTTGCGTTTACACCGCAGGGGCAATAGCCTCTGGAAATGATAAAGATTTTACTGTACCTATTTGGTATGGAAGACTAAAGATAGTCAAACTTCACTTTTATGAATGAGGAAAGACGACCTATGACAGAAATTGTAGTTTTGCTGTTTGCGACGTATTGAGTTAGGTTAGGTTAGTACGAAAAATTATAAAGCTATTTGCGGAAACTTCATTCTTAAGCTATATAGCCGCGGCCGCCTGTAGTCTGTAATAGTTCATACAAAATGTACTAAAGTGATGCAGGAGGATTTTTGAAATGCGTTGTAATGCGGCACGGCCCGCCCGAATGTGCGAAGTAATTACATTAAAGAATAACTTTTTGTTTTAGGTCAACGTCATCTTTCTGCCCTCGTACCAATTTATTTGCGGTCGGACACAGCATATCTTTTTCCATAAATCTGTTATCTCAGTATTCATCCCCGTTCTAGGCATATCACCTTTCACACAATCCACCATAGTTAATTCTTTGGTCTTCCCCTATACTTATCACGTAAAGTTTTTCTATCTTTTGTGTGTAAGACTTGCCTTTTAACATTCCCCAAGAAGTCCACTGTATTGTTAGACGAGGATATGAACCAGGTAGCACTATGCAACTCCAACGGCGCCTTCATACAATCGTACTTGATGTACTGCCTACAGTACAGGGAATGGGAGATGAGCTCTTGTAGCATCTCTGCTGAGAACTCCCGGTATTTGATATTGAAGCTGAAGTCATTGCCTGATGCTGAGCGAACGTCCTGGAAGACACAGCGCTGTTCAGAGTATCTCGTGTTGAATTAAATTAAAAAGCTAACTATATTAATAGAAATAAAAAATAACTTTCATGTACACTTGCCATTATTTTTGGACGTTCCAAGTAAAGCCACCGAGAGTGCTCGCCTTTCAAGACTTGCGAAAGGAATCAAAGTAGATACTCGTCTACGTCATGCGATCATGCAGACATGCATCAATTAATCATCTAGAATGTGTAAAGAAAGAGTAACGAAAGACGGAGGTTCATGACATGAAATCTGAAAAGTTTGAATCTGCATAGTAACGAATTGGTAGCTCTGTGAAACAATTATAATAAGAGATAATTCACTTAACTTATTACAATTTTATTTCTTATGCATGCTTAAACATAATCGATAGTGGGCAAACATTTAGTTTTCTGCAAAATCTTACAGGCAACCAAATGATGAACTAGACAAGATTTCAGTATGGTGCAAACATACAAAACAGAAAATCTGTAGTACTCACAACTTGACTAGGCAGATTATGTTCGACAACAGTAGTAGAAGAGTCTGCTTCGATCTGGAACTCACACTTGACGTGTGCAGGAGGAAACTTGCCGTTCCCGTCAATGTCTATGAGGTAGACGTCGTTTCTCGTGTAACCAAGGAGAGCTAACTCTTCGCAAGTTTTGCGGAAAGTGGCGAAGTGACAGTTTTCGCCTATGTAGCCTTGAAGAAAACAGATTTGATGACAACGGATAGATATAATAACGGTAATATAAAAGAAACTGGGTTTAGCTTAGGTAAAATTCCAACACATTAGTATCTATCCCAAAAATATCTTAAGAATTTATAACAATTTTGTTACTTAGAAGTAGTGCATGGATTCAGAACTTTATCAATTTGATCGCCTATTTTTAAGAGTAGAGCAAATGTTTTACTAGATGCAACGTTGCTGTATCATTTATCATCTACAAACTACTAAATAGCTAAATACTTTATGTTAAATGTATGGATTTTCCAACATTTATCCTAAATTGTATAATATTTAGACTACAATTATATAATATTTAAAAAAAAAAACTAGTATAAAGAAAGTTATTTATTTTACTTACCAGTATTATCACAGTTGCAAATGACTCGGTCCTCTCTCACGGAACAGATTCCTCCATGTTCACAAGTATTAGGTCTCGTGCACGGGTCTACATATCTACAGTCATCTATGGCCACCTCGCCGACCACTCTCTCAGTCATTATCACGAATCTCGGCTCAATTAGCATCCCGTTTATTTTTATGTTCCTCATGCAACCAATTAGACCTAAGTTAGCTGATTTCAGACCACTGCCTATTACGATTTTGTCTTGGAGCTCGAAGTCTAGACCTATAAAATGTAGGGTAATTAGAAATGTAACTGTTTTTGTAAAAGGAGTAATGGTACTTTGGATTTAATTGCCTTGTTTTAGAATATGGATTAGTTGTGTCGTAAAAATGTCGTTCAGTGATTTATTCAAATGATTTGTAAGAACTATAAGTTGCCCAAAAAGTTTGTCCTAATATAGAAACTTAAAAAATAATACCAAGATTAGAATAGTAATTATTATTTTATACTACAGTGCTGATAAAGCTACGTGTATATTCTGTTTTCAATAACACACAATAGTAGTAGTAAACGCAACTGTCAAATTTTCCCAATCAACCTTGAACCTTAAGCTGTGCTGCGATAAAGTTGAAAATCTATAAAATAAATTTGACAGATTGTAGTAGCTTTATGTGCTGGCGTCTGTACTACACTAAAGTAATTACCAATATTTGTCTCATACGCGCCAACATTGCCAACAATGTCCACTGATTACCAAAGCAGTAAAACAAAAGAAAGCTCACCAAACATCTGCACGTGCTTATTATGATAATCCACCGTCATCTTTATCCTTCCCTTCCTGTAATCCAACTCGACGTTGTGCCAATCATTGCTTACGTTGAATTTCACGGATTTCAACACGGTAACGTTCTTACCAACATCAGACACCAACTCGAATCTTATCTCTTCTTTCACCATCCTTACCTACATTTTTATGAGATAGCTTGTTAACGTTATGTGGTCATATGGCCCAGTAGCGGTAAGTATAAGCCTTGAGAATAATTTCTAGAAAGACATCTTTTTTTTATTAAACTTGGGATTTTGGTTGGTGAAATTCCCAGTGACAACTCAATATTTGAATTTCCAATAATGGTAATCGACTTTGTTTATAAGGTTCGTTTGTAGGCGTATGATGCGTTTTATTTGTTTGCAGAAAACACATAAATCAATCTATTATAGGAAAGTCTACATCATCATCCTTTTCACTAAAAGATTCAATAATTATTTATTTGCAGAGAATTTTAAAGTTGGAATGATCATGGTTTGATTTTTCAATTGTAGAAAGACTCCAAAGCCGTGTTTGTTATCAATACCTCAGTGAGGTAATATTAACCGTCAGGTTGGTTAAACTTCGTTGTTGCAACCTGACACAAAAGTCTAGACCGTATTTGCATTTATTTACAATTAATCGTATCTTGTTTGCTTGTGTTGTAATTAAAGCGTTATATAAACATAATTAAGTGTTATTTTCGAAGAGGTTTCGAAATTTTAGTGCTCAAACTTTAAATTGTAGCATTGTGTATGTTGCCCCCTTTTGTAATAAATAGTTATAGAGATGTTGAACACTCAAATGTTATTGATATTGAACTCATTTGTTATATTATAAATTAATATTATTAATATAATTTATTTACTGTATTAGCAAAACGTTTTCGTATTAGCAGTCTTCAGATTCCGTATCAAATTATTATTTGATCAAGTGTCTTATTAACTGTGGAACCACATCTCATGAAATGCAGTTAAGCATAATCAAATTAGCATAAAAAATAACAGAAACTTGTTTGTGAATTAGTTATCAAATTATCATTAAAACTTACCTCCCAGTAACCTTGCGTGGACGTCTGACTGTAAGCCAACACAGCCATGTTCTTAGTGGTTTTAAAATCAAACTTCAAATTGACAGTGTGGCTCTGATTCAACGGCCACCAAATATGGGACGTTGCAAAAGGATACGTAATCGGTATCACCTCTATATCTATATCCTGAAACTCAGGATCCAACACCCCTATGTAGTGGACTTTAGGGTTATTTTGCTTCAACTCGTACAAAATTGACACGTCATTGTAATAAACATACTTCAAGTTGCCAGCGAAATTGTTGAATGACTTCAATCCTTTCATTTTGTGTAAATCCGGCCCGCCGCATATGTAGATTTCTGGATCAATGCATAAGTATCGAGCGTTTCCTGGTACTTCGTAAGTTTCTGTTGTACTATCAAGATATACAAATATCGTTTGTTCTTGTAGTATGACGGTGAGGTTATGCCACATGTTGTTGTTGACTTTTTCTCCTAAATAGTCTTCGACTGGTCCGTCACCTAGATCTATTTGAACGGCAACTTTTTCATCGTGTATTGATAGAGCTATGTAATGGTGCTTGTCGTCTATTTGTCCACTCGCGTAGAACAGCGCTGAGTCGTCGAATCTAGTCTGCGAAATTGATTTGGTAACTTGTATCATTTATTCTTTTTTTTTCTTACGGAATAAGTGGGGCTCTATGAAAGAGAACATTGTTAATGTTTGTCACGGTAAATGTGCGTTGTTAACTCGGCATTGTAAACGTTTTAGTAACCCAAATGTTACTTTCAATGAATTCTTTAATGTTAGAATAAAACCTGTTGCTGGGAACCACACAGTTTAATTGATAAACAATTAAACTAAATTTGATAAAGTCAACTATTTATGTATGAAAATAGCAACATCAGAATGTTGCTTTGAAATAACCTCCGCTATAAATTGTCTGCTTTAATCATAATGTATGCAAAACGTATTAAAGTGGTTTGATCTTTTATTTGTATGTGATAATGAGTTAGATTATAATTTTGAATCAAGTGACACATACATAAAAATAAATCTGAATACCTTTTTTTTTTGGGTGGGAATTTATCAAATAACTTCTCCGCTCTGGGCGGAGCGGGAGGGAGGGCGTGTCAGACTATTACTGACTAAAACCCACCCGTGTTCTTTCTTAGGCCTGTGTGCCAGGGCCACGATATTTCTTTCGGTAAATTTCGCAACCTGGCAGGCATTGGCCCTAATGGACCCCGTCAATTCGTGCTGACATCTCTTTGAAGCCTAATCTGAATACCTAAGTTGGTAATTTATTATGGATCGCTCGATGCTGGGATAAGGCTGGCAGAGGGGATAAGCGTTGCCTATCATAACGTGCTAATGTCGGATACTTTATACTAAGATGGTAATATAGTACAACCACATATTGCATTGGGTATTTTTTTTAAAGTAAAGCATAGTACCTAAACCAATACACAATCCCCATAAAGAAAAAAAAAATGGAACCATAGTGACAGCATTATTGCATCTGATTTTTAGCATAATTATTCCTTTTGTACGTATCCGTAACAATCTCGTTTATAATTGTAAATAATATCCATTAAACATTTTGCAATGTTGATTGCGAGGCGGTTGTGTGTGACGTCATAATGTAGCCTATAGTCATAAAGAATGTTCGAGAGAAAGTCTATTCGTTTCAATTGGTTAAAATGAAAAAGCAATTTTTAGTATCCGGGATATTTAGAATCTACTTTTACTAATTACTTTTTTGGTTCTGTAAGTTTGGTAAGTAAGCTTTTATTAAAATTGCTAATTGCTGATTAGATCGATTTAATTGTAATTAATTCAGAATATGAAAGGATATTTTTGTCTAAACCTGAACTATTAAGACTTAATTATGCTAAAAGAGACTAAATTAATAATTAGTTTAATGTGTTCAGCTGGTAACGTACAAATGAGGAAAACGTGTTATTTCTAAAATAATTCTTATCGTTTTTAGTCCCAATTATGAGGATATTGCCGTTCTAGATGCTTTAAATTGCCAAGTAGACCAGACTAGTTCGAGGAACGTCAAAGAGGATTGAAGACTCTTTTCGTCAGAAGAGGACTCAAAGTCAAAATCTGAGTCAGAAATCGTGTTTCCCAGTAACTGGGTTGTGGGGGTAGATAGGCAGTCGCTCCATTGTAAAATACTGGTACTCAGCTGCATGCGGTTAGACTGGAAGCCGACCCTAATAAAGTTGGGAAAGGCTAGGCAGATTGATTGTGGACTCAAAGTTGGATCTCAACTATATCCTGTCAGTAAGAGAAACTCTTCGTACCCTAGGTCAGGTCTAAAAATATCCTCAACTGTTTTTCATCATCTTCAATATTGTCAAGGTTGAATGATAAACTTGCGTAGCTACAAAGCAGAGCAATAAATTCACTAAGTATAGGTACATTTGAACGCTTTATCTGACAAAATACATATAAATAGATAGTTGAAGGGTCCACTGCAATAATGACGAATGTCTAAAAGGTATAAATACGTCATTCAGACTTATTCCATACAGTTAGTAATCTCGATTTCAAACACAGCAATATCGCTAACAGTCCCGAGATAAATACGTTTTTAAAAATATGATTCTCGGCTAAAATGCTCAGCATCATAGGTGTTCACAGCAATAATGATAAATGCGCAAATTGTGATTGTTTTCCAAAGGAATAAAGGCTAATATAGACGGACGACAGGCATCGACAAAGAAATGGTGCTACTAGTGTCGCGTCGCGCCTGCGATATCACAAGTGCAATAATAAATATTATTTTCACGTCTTTATATCTGAGTTTTCTTTCAACGTATATAAAATCAAATAAAACCGTATGCAAGCAAATCAAGTTAACACTACATTACCTTAAAGTGCATGCTGACACGCGTGCTAGTCGAGTGCACTCGGTCCTTCCAGTCGTATACACGATACGACACGTAACTCGAGCCCCGCAGAGTTAGGACAGTCGCCGCTGGAATGTGACGTCATTATTGGCAATATTAATGTTTATGATACGTGGGATTGAGTAGTTTCCCACCTGTAGCATAGATGTAGGTCACACATGATGGACACATCACATATATAAAAGTGTAGGAGGACAGTTGAGGAGTGATCAAGAGTTGAAAATCATAAGCTTATTTTTAATTATTTTAGTTTTGAATTGTTTTTTTTTATCACGGACGCTTCTGACGTTTTGCATCGTTCTCACATGTATATTTTCAATAAGAATGATGTAACCAATACTTTGTATCAAATATTTTATTTTAAAAGAGTGTCCGTGGAGTTTCTTGCCTGTTCTTCTCCATAGGAACCTACTATTTGGAATGGGCAACTAGCTTCATATTTGTAACTGACCGACTTGTTGGCAATTCAAAAGTGCCTGTAAATGGTTTAATTGAAATAAATGCTTTGTGTTTGAGTTTGAAGATGAGGGAGTGAAATAGTCATAGTAGAGATCATGAAATGATGCCATGGACATAGGATGAAAAGAAAGGAGATGATGTGAAGATTCAAAATGGGCTAGGTCTATTTACACTACCTCAAAAAAAAAGAGAAAAATCCTTAGAATTCGGGAAAAATACAGAAAATTAATTTAAATGCATACTGTTGTGGTACTGAATTGATATTTATCTATTACTTTTATTGACTTTCAACATGGCGTCTCACCGATTTTGTTACTCTGTGCTTAAAAACAATGGCAGTAAACCATAGATCGATCATTGATCATAGAAAGAGAACTGTCAGCTGTCACAACAGTGTCACCTCAGTCAATCAACCTTCAACCTCCACAGAAATAAACATGTCAAATGTCAAATCAATCAAAATGACAGTTTACCGCTATGACGGGCTTTTGTTGTGTGTTGCAATTTCAAGTGTAATTTCTTGTGTTTACCAGCAAACCAAGCCATTTTGAAGTAATTGGACAGTTGAGAACTGTTTTAAATGTATTTCCCTATTTTAAAGTATAGTGTACGGGCCTGGGCCAGGCTCCATACATTTTGGAAAATCTCCTTTTAGGCTGAAGCTAAGAAATTTGTGGCAGTGAACTCTGCGGAAGTGAGAATTATTGGTCCTTCATACTGTGTAAAGTAACAACCACGGTGCGATTTACTTTTTGGCCCTTTCAATTGCAAACGCGATACGACACGTAATTTGAACCCTTCAGAGTTAAAACTGTTGACCATACAATTGCAATCGTGTCGTAACTGTTTTGCAATAAGCATAATATTGGAAATGCTTGAGTTATCGGTGACGGTGAAGAAATTTTTGGTGTATGTATGTACCAAATTAAAGATTCACCTATCGACCAGCTTGAAAGGCAAAAACGCGGTTTATTAACGAAGGTCACGGACACAAATAGTGTTGATAATATCAATAATATTATTATTGGTTCCTTAAGAGTCCTTATAAAAATGTTGCTGGTCTTTTAGCAACCGCACAGACCTCATTCATATTGTTGATATAAATATTCATTACAAAACTTGTGAAGCAGGACCATAATGATATGCTCGAATATATTTTAGAACAAGTTGCTGTGATAGCATTGATACTTAGTAAATCAGCGCGAAAACACCAGTTGCGAAATAAAAAATGCTTCTAGAAATTTACTAAGAATTTTGGGAAAGTATACAAATTAATTTCACTGCAACTGAATCTTGTAGTTCTGATCAAGCAGAAATACATATTCAGAGCTATAAATGGCACTACACCTACGAGACATAACTAATAATTGACGTCAGTACTGGAAAGGACACGAGTGGCGATTCGGTCAGAGTTCAAATAATAAACTATGTATCAAACAAGTTTTCCAAACCTGTTTTAGCTTAGTCTACTATTAGCAACATCACTTAGAAACAGGTCACTTATTGTGCACTAACACCTTACAGAACAGTCGGGATGACAGAATGAGATAGCGCTGTGTAACAGCTGGGTGTTAGAAAGAGAACGTCCTTGGATTGACTGTCTTTAGAGCCATCACATTATCTATACTACGACCAGTTTATAAAGACAGGTGGTGAAGTAGAGAACTAACATTTAATGTACTGAATTTGACATATCTTGGCCTTAGCAAGTGGCGCCGCCGCCGCGCCGTGAAAGGTCAAAATATATTGAGCAGAAGTTCGCAGCCTTGTTAATACTATTACTATTTATAGATTTTGTGAAAGCAAACAATCATCTCGTCTAAGATCTTCAATTAAGTTAAAATCCTGATGTATAACAAGTTTGCGTAAGATTTTATTTATTATTTTCTTGGCCTTATGTAAGAAGTGCTCGAGATTGGTCAGCTTTTGTAAGGATTCATAAACCTAATTAACGCGCAGAAGTAATTTGCACAGGGTTGTAAAGATCTTAATTGACCTCAATTAATTTTTAAATGTCAACGTTTCTGCAAATGGAGAAAGGGTGACGGAAACAAAAATTGAACAACCTTTGGCATTTAGAAACGAATAGTGGATATGCGTTCGTAAGGACCAAAAAAGAACAATGATTATAAATAACGAAGAAAATCAAGTGATGACCGAATTCCATCGGTATTGGAATTAGATGCCGTAAAGAATTTGAAGGTGCTGTTAGTGGATATGCGTTCGTAAGGACCAAAAAAGAACAATGATTATAAATAACGAAGAAAAAACAAGTGACGAACGAATGCCATTGATATTGGAATCTGATGCCGTAAAGAATTTGAAGGTACTGTTACAAAGACGAAGATAGTCATAATTTCAGCTTTGCCAGGCTCTACAAAAATATTAATAAATACTCACTAAAAACATCACAAAGATGCTCTTCATACAAGGTCCCAAAGCAATCACATCTGTATCCATTATACTCATTAATGCACCTGGAGCCTTCAAAGCAAAGGTTTTCCATCGTTCTGCACTTATCAATACAGCCTTCTTTTACGTTTTCATGTTTTGTAGCAATTAGAGGCACTATTGGTAAAAGATCTGAAGCTGCCTTTCCGGAACTTAGCACCATATCACTGATGCAGCCTACGAATGATTCGATTATGTATTTAACGCCGTGAAGTTTTTCTTCGGAGCTTAGACCTGAAGATAAGAAAGGATTATTAGGGAGTTTGAAGATATTGATATTGACTTTGATACGCATCAACGTCATCATTATCATTTTGTTGGTTGGGAAATTATCAAGTTACTTCTCCCGCTCTGGGCGGAGGTGACGGCCTCCCATGCACTCTCGCACCGAACCATAGCCTGGACCAGGGCCGGACGCAAGAGATCACCACCGCCAATCGCCTCCGCGAGGACACGGCGATGCTCCGCCGTGTCCTCCGGGCGATCCACACAGTGGTAAACCCGGACGTTTCTTCCTGCCTTAACCTGACCAGGAACCTCCCGAAACAGCCGTGTCCGTTGAGGACCTACGTCAGCCGGAAAGTACTCTAGGTAGGTAGGTAAGCTACTCTAGCCACTCCCAGGACTTAGTGGCGTGCCCATCATTATCATCCTACTCTATGATTCGATTCTTTGATGTCGTTACAGCGTGTTTTAATTATTAGTACAATGTAATATATTAATGCATGCGTGATCACTGACCAGTTTATTTTGGAGTATTAATAAAGTGATTGATCGTAGAAAGTATAGGTATTGCAAAGTTGAAGGACCACTTTAAACTTTAACCGTTTTGTAACTTAATCTCGATTGTAAACAGATTTTTTTTTGTGATAAGGTCTTTATATTACTTTAAAGTGAACGCACTCCAAATGGCCAAATAATATCACTTACCTCCGATAAGAATAACGGATGTCAAGTTATCAGTGATGCCGTAATTCGTGTCGAAACTTAGGCCCTGTAACAAAAAGATCACACAATTATTGTGGACACAACTAAAAATGCTCTTCCGCAACATGTACGTTGTTTCTCCCTTAAGGGGGTAACAACAGGTAAACCGCTGTCACTGTCAGATTGCATACAAAAGAAAGAGATGCACGATGACACAACGTATGGTGTAAAAATTAATCCATCACTGGATGCAGTTTGGCATTTGCAATTTTATGTTATATTTTTAATTATAATTATAACTGTTAACGGATAAACTGCTTTTAAAAATAATTAAGAGTTGTCTTTGAAGATTTTTTTGATGTATTAAATTATGTTTAATTATGTTTTGAGTTCCATCACCGTATGCACAAAAGACTTGAAAATATCATACTGTTTTTGTTTTGGAAAAAATATTTACGGTTCAAGAAATACACTGCTTTAAAGTATTTCAATATAAGACAATAACAGTAAAACTGATAATAGAGAATCTCTAAACAAGTTGCAAGAGCATAAAGTTAAAGTAAGAAAAGATCCACGTTTTAATAGAAAAGATAAATGATGAACTTCCTATTTTAAACCGTTCGTAGAATATATTCGTAGAACTTCATGAGTCAAACCCAACAAAAATGTCCTTGTCCAACAATAGGGTTTAAAACATGACACATTGTGGCAGGTCACTAACTCCACATAATGAACTGACCCGTTTCCTTTATTTCATTCGGACAATTTACGCAACACTACAAGCTTTATGCTGTTTTCATTGTTGGAGATACTTGATACGATAACGAGAGATCAGGATTTCAGATTTGCTTTAAAACATTTTCATCATTCTGGTGAAGGTCTACTGCTGTAGAAAGACCACAAAACATTTTATTTGTTGTAAATCTTGATGGTTCTTCCACACAATATACATCAAATATAATCTTTGCTCCTACTAGGTGTGAAAGCAATCGGTGAAGAAAATAAAAAGAATAGTGGAGAAGTATTGTGGTTTTTATTTGAAAAAGATAATTCGAAGAACATGACTTATCTTCAAGTTCAAAGTCAGTGTTCTACTTAGATAATGGGATGCTTAGAGCATCTATCAAGTACCAATTTAATCTTTAACAGCAGTTTTAACCGTACCTTCAAATAGACTTCTTCTTTAAGATGGTCCACCTTAGCAATAAGCCGGGCGCCATGAACATCAATAGTGACCACCACACTATGCCACTGATCTCTGTTCAAAGCTCTGCCCACTGTGACTGATGTTAGGTGTTTACCGAATACGTGGACAACTGGAACAAAAGTACAAATATTATAATTAAAAGAGATACCAAGACTTCTTAAATTCGTAGAATGATCCAAACTGAATTTTTTACTTTTATTTCTAGAAAATACTCGTCAATCAGGGAAAATGCAGTGGTTTTGTTACTGAGTGGTTTGAGAATTTTGGTAATAAGTTGATATTGAAACAAACTATTACACAATATATTTCTATAACAAATAAATCTTTACAGAAACTACCATTACCGTATGAATAAATTGTACCTACAAACGTATCGCAGTGACCGACTTGAGAGAATACAAAGTCCTAAGACATTGTGAGGCAGATAGACAGATCGACAGACAAGACACACTGATGGACGGACGTTTGAATAGGAAAGACTTGACACGCCAGAGAAAAAAGTGAAGGATTTCAAACGATCCCGGAGGTACGGACGAAGAGAAATTATTGTGAAGCAAATGATAATAAATGATGATGGCTGATTGATTGGAATTTCAATTTATAAAAGTAAACATGATGGTGTACTTAGTATATTCTTATCTGATTAATTGATTTGCGTCAAAGGTAGATAAATGGTTTTCATGGGGACTTCGAGTAAGGTATATTTGTTTTAAATCCAACTTGAAAGTTTTCTATTCGTATTTTGCTGAATATCTTCGGCATTTTATGACCGAAATGACATTAAGAAGAATTTTATACATGTCTCTGGATTATGTGACTCTCCAATGGATGACCAATTACTGAGTATAGTGTGTATCGGCAAAAAAAAGTGTAAATAAAAAAATGCAAAAACCAATTTTAAAAGAATCGGAAGTCGGTATCAAAAATATAATATCTAAATAAAACCAAACCTACGCTGGCACCGCAATTTTTTCCGCAATAACTTATTATATTCCTTACAAAAACAGATGTGGATAAAACTACCAAGCTAGGACCCAAATAAAACTTAGCCTACAGACATCCATTCATTGTCGCGGCACTTGATCGGCATTGCTTCAGTGAGCGCCGACAACTAAGATTTATTGTTTGTGTCCCTGAATTAGCGTTTGCGAACGACTCACCGCGCGCTGCGAACATCAGTCAAATAGCAAAACTATTTGACTGATGTTCCATTTTGTTCGTCCCAAATGTAAAATCGAAATCGTTTGTGAGTTTTTATTTGGAAACTTTAGTAGGTATTGAGTTTTACACTGGCATTTGAATACCTACTGAATCTCTGAAGTTTGATGATGATGCAAATTATGCTTTTTTAGGGTTCCGTATCCAAAGGGTAAAACGGGAACTCTATCACTAAGGCTCCGCCGTCTGTCTGTCTGCCTGTCTGTCACCAGGCTGTATCTCATGAACCGTGATAGTTAGGTAGTTGAAATTTTCACAGATGATGTATTTCTGTTGCCGCTATAATAACAAATACTAAAAACCAGAATATCATAAATATTTAAGGGGGCTCCCATACAACAAACGTGATTTTTTTGCCGTTTTTATAGACAATGGTACGAAACCCTTCGTGTGCGAGTCCGATTCGCACTTGGCTGGTTTTCTATAAAGCTTACATTTCTCTTTATTCCTGAACAGATTGATAAGATTTTGCTTACCTTTCAATTCACCCTTTTCTACGATGACGTAAAGAGCATAAGGCTGCATCTTAAAAACTGGGTTCTTGACATTATGGTAAACCAGCAAGCCATGTGGCAGTCGTGTCCGAAACTTGAATGATATTTCTCTACATAACCTGTAATTTAGAAGATATTAATATGTTGGTGTTTGTTTTGCTTGAGGTTATTAGAAAAATTGCAGAATCTGAAAATATCGTGTTAAGGACCTATTTCTTCTTTACCCGATATTTTCAGATTCTGAAATTTATATATATCGTTTCTGCAGGTACTCAATATTTTGTATAGAATTTAGGAAACCTTCACCACACCTAGGAAATTGGATGTTGAGACAATAGAGCTTGATATGCGGGCAAGGAAGCAATTGTATTGTTATTGCGAGCATAACAACACTTTTTTAAACAAAAACTTCCTTGGCTACTACTTGCATGCTGCCTACTTTACTTGTTTTGTTGACCGTTCATATATTACTAAGATAATAAATAAGATTTTTACCTAAGCTGAAACCTCTGTATAATATCCCCATCCAGTTGTATAAAAGTATTGTCCTTAGCAAACATGAAGGTCCGATGATGTCCCGACTCAGCGAACGTCAGGAACCTGTCCCTATCGCTGGGTGGTATCGGGGGGATGGCAGTGACGTAGGTAGACGTCGATATGTTGACCGTGGTGACGCTTGATGATGGTGATGTTAAGGGTAATGTTGTTGGTGGTAGCACTGGAAAAGAAAAAAAAAATATGAAGAAGAAGTGTTTATTCTGAGAAATATTTTTAGAGATATTTATTACCTCTGCCAAACTGCACAGCAGTTTGTTGGCAGACGTAGCTCCTTTTATTTGTAAGTACAGCATATTGACATGATTTTTATAATGACATTTTTTCACCTATAGGTTAAAACATTTTTTTTCCTTTTAAGTATTCTCTGCAGCGAGGTTTTCACAAAATATATCAAAAAGGTAGATACGTATTTTATTTTTAAAGAAGGAAAGAAATCCTAAGCTTATAGCCTAAAATATTGAAACAATCAATTCACCCGAGTTGATTATTTCAATATTTAAGGCTTTTAAGGCGAAAGCGCCAGGACTAATTACAAACTTAGAGTTACATTGATGATTTTAATGATTATGATTCAGTAAATACGTATTTGTTATGGTCCGGAATCATATTTTGATCTACATACAAGCTGTAGTATGTAGATCAAAATATGATTCCGGACCATAACAAATACGTATCAGGATACTGTACAGCGAATTGAAAAAACGTAAAACATTCAGAATTTTGCGGGCTGTTTAGCGCATCCCATTTCATTAAGAGGATGTTACTATTTTGTTCATGTTTCTGATGCAAGTTGTGTGACGAGTTTTAGGGGTGGAATAGGTGGGGCTGACGTTACTTGGACTTGATAATACAATTTACGAGTAGTAGACAGTGTTTTGTTTACGGGCGAGAAAAATCTTAGAAACTTGTTTAAACAGAATTACAGATTCCTTAATCTTGAATAGGTTAGTATATTATTTTAGTAAGATGGTTCCTTCGTTGTCACTAGTACCATTAACAGTTCCATGATGGAACTACTGACTGTTTTTTTTTATCACTAGTTCCATTTTAAAAGAATCTGAAAATAATGGAACTAATGTTGAATTTGTTATCACCAGTTCCGTTTTTTTAAAAATATAAAAATAATGGAACTAATGTTGAATTTGCAGATATCACTAGTTCCACATTATTACTTTAGGCACTTGTGAAATTTTTAAGGGTAGTAAAAACATTGGAGTTAAAAACACTAGTTTTTATAATAATTATATTCAATAAAATCAACAAATATTTTTTTTTATGTATGATTCAGATTCATTACATTTACTACAGTAAGCGCTCAACGAAGTTTATCTAAAAAATGACCCACAGATATTTCGCCTGTTAATAACTGCATTTGGGCTTCAATGACTAAGTCATTTATGTCTCTGTAAATTCTTCGTCGTTTAGGTTGGGAACTCTGCCCATACTTTTGTAGAAGATTAGTTCTATACTTCATTAACATTGCATCATCATAAAGAATATGTAAGAGCTGCAATAAATTTGTCTCGTTTTTATTGACGTTTGTATTCAAATTATGATGCCAGCCTTCAAGGACATTATTTGTCCTATGGATCTCACCATAAACACACCATAATTTTTGTACGTCTGGTTTCATCCAAAACGTATCGAAATATTTTTTAAATTTATTCAAATCTTCGTTTTCAAGTTTTCGTTTTCTCATCAAGTATCGCCATGTAAACTAATTCATTCTCAAAAAATAAATGTTTACTGATTCTATTCGATCACTACATACCTATTAAAAAAAAGTAAAGGTAGACTAAAAAAATATTTGTTGTTTTTATTGAATATAATTATTATAAAAACTAAGTGTTTTTAACTCCAATGTTTTTACTACCCTTAAAAATTTCACAAGTGCCTAAAGTAATAATGTGGAACTAGTGATATCTGCAAATTCAACATTAGTTCCATTATTTTTATATTTTTTAAAAAACGGAACTGGTGATAACAAATTCAACATTAGTTCCATTATTTTCAGATTCTTTTAAAATGGAACTAGTGATAAAAAAAACAGTCAGTAGTTCCATCATGGAACTGTTAATGGTACTAGTGACAACGAAGGAGATGGTTTATGAGTTTTTTTTAAATATAATATTGTAAAGAAACCTGTTGTTCTATCTATCTATGTATACTAATATAATAAAGAGAAAAGATTTGATTTTTTGTTTGTTTGTAATGGATAAACACAAAATCTACTTAACTGATTTAAAAAATTCTTTCACCTATAGAAAAAAATATTAGCAAGTAACATGGGCTGTATTTTATTTTCAAAAAAATTAAGATCCCTACGAAAGTCACAATAATGTAACCCAAGGTATCAAAAAGTTGCCTATAAAAGTCATTAATATAGTTTTGCCTATCATCATCTGCCTAGCCTTTTCCCAACTATGTTGGGGTCGGCTTCCAGTCTAACCGGATGCAGCTGAATACCAGTATTTTACATGGAGCAACTGCCTATCTGACCTTCACAACCCAGTTACTGGGTAACCCGAAATCCCTTGGTAAGACTAGTTGTCAGACTTTTGGGCTTCTGACAACCCGTAACAACTGTCAAAGAGCTACAAATGACAGCCGGGACCAACGGCTTACCGTGCTTGCCGAGGCACGGAGTAATCTTGGTATGAAAAGATGGTCACCCATCCATTAATATAGTTTTGCCTATAAAAGTCATTAAGTTAGTTAATAGTTATCATCAATAGTTTGAAAACTATTGAAGATACATAAAATAAGATACTACATGTTTATAGTAGTCATAATTAACCACAAAAAAGTCCGCGAGGCTATATGTCAAACTACATATGTTCAAATTATTCAAAAGTACTCATTTATAGTTTATTAACCCGGATTTACACATAATTATTATGATTTACTACTTTTAATCCCGGTAGTACGTTCGTGTTGATATTTTCAGACATCCACGCGGGCAAAGCCGTGGGCAAAAGCTAATTCGTGAATAAGCTTGCAAGATATTTTTATTCATGATCGTTGTCCTATTCTGGGTTGTTGCTTATATGTTGGGTATAGGTAGTTAGCCAATAAAGGCTAGGCTAGATCCATACCACGTGACAAAGTGCGGTCTAGGGTTCAAGGATCTAAATTAAAATCAATAAGAATCATACTCCAAGTGATACCGATGAGAGTTAAATTGGTACCATTCAGGACCACCTAGCTTCAGGAAAATCTGTTGAATCTTGCCTACATTGTTGTAGCATCGGTCAGGTTTAATTGGATGAACGAGAATCTCAGTAGTGCTCTTCTAGAGTGTGCGTTTATAACTGAATATCCATAGTGTATAGAAAACTGAAATTGAAAGACTTTACACGCCAGAGAAAAAAGTGAAGGATTTCAAACGATCCCGGAGTGAGTAATTATTGTGAAGCGAATGATAATAAATGATGATGGCTGATTGATTGGAATTTCAATTTATAAAAGTAAACATGATGGTGTTGTATTTTCTTATCTGATTAATCTGTTTGCGTGAAAGATAAATCAAATGGCTTGTTTTTAATCCGACTTTAAAGTTTTCTATTCGTATTTTGCTGAATATCTTCAACATTTTATAACCGAAATGACCTCAAGAAGAACTTTATAGATCTCTGGATTATAAGACTCTCCAAAGGATGCCTGTGTATAGTGTATATATCGGTAAATAAAAGTGTAAATCAAATAAATAAATAAAGCAAAAACCAACAATTTATGAATTGAATGTCGGTGCCAAAATATAATAATTATCTAAATAAACCAAACCGACTATAGAAATAGATAAATTATAGAAAAGTGAAATTGACCCTTTACTTAAATTCACACTCTGCCATTTACATGAGCCCTTCAGGAACATTAATTCCTAGGAGATTTGTGATAATTTTGTGACACCACTTCTCCAAAAATGTGTTTTTTAGGGTTCCGTACCCAAAGGGTAAAACGGGAACCCTATTACTAAGGCTCCGCCGTCTGTCTGTCTGTCCGTCTGTCACCAGGCTGTATCTCATGGACCGTGACAGTTAGACAGTTGAAATTTTCACAGATGATGTATTTCTGTTGCCGCTATAACAACAAATACTAGAAAACAGAATGAAATAAATATTTAAGGGGGCTCCCATACAACAAACGTGTTTTTTTTGCTCGTTTTTGATCGATATTAATAACGGCAACAGGTAGACGCTTGAAATATTCACAGAATATTAAGTTATTATATTCACTTCATAAATAAATAAACAAACTAAAATAAAAACTATTTAAGGTGGCAAAAAAAATCACGTTTGTTGTATGGGAGCCCATACAACAAACGTGATTTTTTTTGCCATTTTTATAGATGGTCCGGAACCCTTCGTGCGCGAGTCCGAATCGCACTTGGTCGGTTTTTTTAAACATCTCCTACTGACTGGTCTACTAGAACAGCACACTGGCTGGATGAAACATTTCTTTTGATTAAGTATAAAATATTACTAAAAAAATCTTATAAAAACTGGAACCCATTTACCAATCGATAATTGCTTTCCTAATTGTGCAAAGGTGCATACTTTGCAATGCAACATCTTTTTCAGATCAGTAGGTAAATCTTATTTAATCGATGTGTCGACATTACGGCATAAGAATTCGACACACAATCGTAAGTGTACATAATTACTTAATGCAACATAATTAAATGTAGGTATCACGAATTACCATTTCAAGATCTGACGGTAATTAGGCTAAGAGCTAATCGGGGTTATTACGTAACCCACGAAAAATGACAATGGGTTTCATTTTGACAGTTTACCCACGTTCATTGCGTTATTTACGTTGTTGACCAGACGAATTTTTCAAACCTGTGCAGCAATGGATTAGCAATATCCTTCAAAACTGTCAGATTGTGATTGAAATGTGTTAAGCAATTACGGTGCAGGTCTTGGTATCTTTAAAAAGTTATTACAATTGATTTGTTGCGTGTACTTAGTAATATTGACGCTTTTAGGTTTTTCACCAAATGTTCTAGTTTAGGAGCATGATTAAACAAATTATTAATTTATTGCAAGATTTAATAGTAAAACTCAAACTGTTGGACAGATACAAAAAGAAGAATTTCGGAAAGTTCGGGAAATAAAGTCAAATTAATTTTTCGACGCCATATTTTAGTTTGTGATTTTTTTATTCATTAATTAGGTATACCTAAGTTGTTATTTATATACATATTATTAAAACCAGGAAAACAAAAAAAAAAGAAGGATATAAAGTAACAAACTGCGATATCTGCCTTTTCAATTTACTTTTACGAGTACTATTCACTGAATGATGCATAAAGAGCATTTTTGGTAATTTGCGTGTGTAAAAAAAAAGGCATATAATGCTTACCTTTTTCCTCAGCAGCCAGATCAACCGGTAGACTACATTCAACATCAGCTGTTCCATATAAAATTAATAATACGATTATACTTATTCTTTTTCTTTGAGATGGTGTAGCCATTTTTCTCTATACGGTTCATTTATCTGAAATAAAATAATAATCCCTTTAGTGGATATTTTTATAATTAGACGTCCCTAATAAAGACGAATAACTTATAATACTAGGCCGCTGAATGGAACAGTAAGAATGAAAAAAATACGTGTTAAATGGTACGTAAACTTACAAGATGTATTTTTGGTAGGACAGAATAGTAGATTGTTGCATCGAGCGCAAAGTGAGTTATTAATGCACGAGCACGAGTGTATGCACTAAATTAACACGAGTGCAATAATTACTCACTTTAGCAAGGTGCGTAATCTACTTTTCTTTCAACTACCAATCTACCTACCGTGAAAAAAATATACCTACTCAAAATAAAAACTCAAGTTAATGAAAACAGCGTTTTTCATCAAGTCGGTTTTATTCAGCCGATTTTTATTTTCAGCCAGTATATTTTTGATCTAATGCATACATTTTATATTAAACTTAATGGGACACATTAAACCTCTGTGGAAAAATTATATCTAAATAAAAAACAGTGCATTAATGAAAAACTGTGCAGCAATGAGATTTCAAATACCTAACATTTCTGCACTGTTTTGGTTTTAAGCAAAAAATACGTCCTTTGTGATCGATTTTTTAGTGATTAATGATAACATTACTATAATAATCAGCATCAGCCATAGATCAACAATGGTATTATCCTCTCCTATCCCAAGGATGACTATCCTAGCACACCAAGTTGATGACATTGACTAAAGATAGACAATCAAAGATCGCAAAGATAAGCTTGGGTACATACTTAATTTTACTTCTTCATGCTCCTCTGCCTCTTCTATCCTACATGGTCAAGATCTCCATTATATGGCCGTGAAAAGAGGATTAACTCCAACACAAATTCGGCTTTGTGTATTTATAAATGTAAATAAACTTCATCATAAGTGGATTTTTAATTCTGTTCAAACGTAGCAACTTAAACCTTGGCGATATCAAGATAGGGTTTATTTTCGATGCACAACAACTTGTATAGGGCATTGGGCGGAAATATGGAATCAGAGTGTTAGTGTGGGCTGGCTAGAACACAGCCAATGTAACCTGACCCGCCACACCACTAACTGTTTACAAAAGCTACTGGGAATGAAGAACTGGTTGTGGCCTAAAGGGTCAAATTATATTGGATTTCGTTGTCAGCCTAAATTGGCTCAAGTAACCACAGTTGTCTAAAGAAGCCGGTTGACACATAGGTTTTGGAGATGGTTTGTGTATGACATGTTGACTTCTGTCCGGGATGGGTGATTTATACCGGGAACTACAATTGATTAATGGTTTGGGGCGGTATTTGCGAATTGAGCTACTGGGCTTGACTCCACAAGTATTAGCTTGTATGTTGCATTGAAATATTATTACGGTACACATAAAAAGATTGAAGAGGAGAAAGAGAAGATCGATTCTTAGATTCTTAGTCATGAGTGTTGAGATTTTAAACTTACAAATTTAATTATAATTTCATAATCTACCTAAAAATACACTTTTAGGTGAAGACGACGAAGCATCATTTCAAACTACGGGCCGTATTCTAAATAGCTCTCCTTCATTATGACATAAACAACAGAAAAATTAAATTACGGCAATAGTGGGCTTGTTTTATAGAATAGCAACAACTAGCAAATACTAATACTGTAGCAAGCGAAATTCATTTTTTCTTACGTTTTTCGCAATTGGCAGGTTGGTTTCAGGTTGTATCTTGATCAAAATATGATTCGTGCCAACATAAGTTAAGTATTTACAGAATTATAATCATTAATACATCTCTCTATAATAGATTTGTTCCAGTAAGAAGATTTGAATTTCGCGGGCTACAGCTGCGGATTCACCATAAGGAAATCTTTAAGAGGATTCAGAGGAAATGTCTTAATAGTATCCACAAGATTACGTGCCGACGTGTCAGCATATATAGCGAGAAATCATGTACTGAACGCGGAATTCTTGTTTACAGCGTCAGGTTATCTGGAAAACGCATGTTGGATTTAATTTATCGTATTGCTTTACTAGACATTTCGCTACAACTAATACATACTTATCGCGTGTTACATGTCATCCGAGATCCAAGTTAGGTGGCGAACATAGTGGTATAAATGTTGCAAATAAACTTACACTAATATCTTAAAAAATCACAGCCGAAATACTATTAAAATAAACATTTGCACAATCTTGCAGCACACGTATTCGTAACAAAACTTTTATTTACGAACTATTATGGCGCGCATTCCATTTTCAAAATTATTAAATTGTCTACCACAAACACCGGATCACTTTTTTAAAACAAATTCTTTTGCTTTTTTTTAACGCCAGTGGCCAGGAGCACGTCGGTAACGCGCCCCCTTTCAACCGCGGAGTAGGTACTGACGCGAACTTTAACAGCACGTAATAACACTAACAAATTGTCCTCGTGGGTCACAAGCGTTCCCAGACGGAGGACTTAGGATGTAAGCGGAGAGATTCAATAAGCGGATTGGAGGTCTGAAGGAGCACTTGAATTTAATGATGATTTCTCTTCATATTTTATATGGAGAAATGATTTTATGTTCTTTTCTTTTTTTATTTAAATCGATATTGGATGTCATTGTTTATTTACCTAACTTGGATCAGGTAAATGTGGCTCGAATCGAATGCCATTTCAATGATCTAATTCTTAATAAAAGATGGAAAAAAAAATCTTACCTAGTCTTCATACCGTAGTTTAAAATCAAGAAGTACAGGCAACCTCGAATACAGCCGTAGAAATATTGTATATCAATGACTAAAACTTATACTAGCCACTAAATATTTTCATCTGGCAATAACAAAATACACTTGCTCGCACAATGCAACTGCACTCAATCTCGCATACAGTGCATACCATGATTAATTAAGGTGGCACTCAATTACCTCAGTAACGACCGACACGATTCTGTAATTTAATTTACCTACTTGTTAATTAGCAATGTGTTTCAATTTAACATTTTACGCAAAAAACATGTATTTAAAGTTGAAAATGTTTGTGCTGATGATAAATAAAATAAACTATGAATAGAGCAAGAGTGCTTTTTCTTAACCATAAACAATAACGATATCTGTGCAGAATGCCAAATGTACTGAATATTGTTACAAGGTGATAAATAGGTTTACCCCATAACTTATTCTTGGCTGCATTAACAAACGTAGAAAGTTGTGATTTGTGTAGAGCCTTTTGGTCATTAGTTTTATTAGACACAGCTTTGGAGCCAGGGTCTCACATTTTTCTGTAACGTGTTTTTATGCTAATAAATTTTTATTTTTATTATTTATTTATCCAGTTCTGGTTTAAACAAATTGTTCAATAAATGTAGTTATTTAACTTCAAAATCTGGGATCTTCTTCTTGGCGTGTCGATGGCAATCTAAATGGACTCGACCCGGAATTCGGCTTCTTGTTTGGCGCCATCACTAGCATCCATCAGTCCCTGTAACGTGCAGCTGACACGCAGGACATGATACTAAGTGTTCCATCGTTTGTGGATCAGCACCACATTACAATCTAAGGCGGAGTCGTCTATGAATCTCCACCTGAACAGGTTTTCCATGTTTCGGTTAACCTGGATCCGGAGTCTGTTTTAAGACTTCCAGGTTAGCAAGGCAACTTATGTCCATGTGGAAGATCTTCAGCAGGTGGAACGAATGGTTTGGGTAAGGAAGCACTGTCTCGCCACAGTCTTTCATTTGATCGCTCGCCAGTGAGTGTGACAACACACTTTAAAAAACTGTTTCCGCTTTTCAGCCTCTACTTTGAGCATCTTTGTTTGGGAAACAAAGTCAATTTCGTTGTCACCATTAAAAAACTGGTGGATTAATTCAGTGAGTGAGGTTTCAATGACATTACAGGTAACGAAGTGAAATTCCTTTTTATTGTCACTGAAAATTGGTCATGAATATTAAGAACTCTGTACATTTGTGTGCTTAAAGTATTAAATAAATAATAAATAAATATAACATTATGTGGTTAGTTTGTAATGATTCCTTTATGGTCTGACGAGAAAATATTTACCTACCACGGACACGGACGAGACCTACCGACGAGACTGTTGCTAAATCTGTAGGTATAGGTTCTTCATCGGTCTTAGTATTGCTCCCCGTGGAAATTTGTAAATACATACAAATTAGAACTTTATAATAATATAGTTAAGGCTTCTTTTCGACTACTATCTCACCAGAACAGTGGACACTTAAAAGTACCTTACATACTCAATCCCAGATCTTTCGAGAAACACAGAATCTAAGAAATACATTATTTTCATCAAACAAACAGCTAACCAGATACAAAACGATAACGGAACTAAACCAAACAATGATAGAAACGCATTGTAGCAGATAATATAATACCGATTCAGTTTCTTTATCTCGCACATTGACTTTCTTGTTCGCTCTTCCGTTTTGTGAGCAATTTTCAACGCTTTCGTTTCAATAACCTCATATTTGTTGACAATGAAATGCGTGACAATTTTTTCGCCGTTACCGCGGGAAAATCGAACTTTTGTTTAAATATTTGATTGTGTCACGATTGATCGAAATTCAAAAGTTCACGGTTTCCAATATTCCAAATGGTTTCAAATGTTTGTTGTAGCTTGCAATTGTTTAGCTCAACACTTGTATAACTTTTATTTTTGTGGTTCTACGATAAAGATCTAACCGAGGGTTAAGGCTCGTGCAGACTGGCGCAACACTTTCCATGAAGTTTCCATAGAAATTGTGCTACTACTGCCGCGTCGCGCAGTTGCTTTAAACCTTATTGGATAAACACAAAAAAGGGCCTACTTATAAATGTAGCTTGCACTTTAAACCAAAAGAATCCTAACACCGCACTGGACGTGGAGTCACAAGACCAAGGCACTGTTACAGCATTTAGTGTTATTCTGTAAAATTCCTAATCTATCAATGAAAATCGAGGCTAAACGATACAAAGATATAAATACATTCTAATCAAATTATATATAAAATATTAGGCACTAATTGGTTATCTACGTACCCCATCAAAGAATTCAGCGAGATCTTGCAAACATAGTACAGTTTTGTTTTTATAGATCCGCAACACTGGAATGCGACTGACCTCTGTCGAAATGGCAATGGTCAAGTCGGTGGCACCCACTCCGTGCATCGAGTTATCATGACACCTACTTTAGTCTAGCCTAGGTATTTAATATGCATATATTAACGTTAAATGTGACTTTGAGGCAAACACGGTGGGTGGCAACTATGTTGTGGCTACTTTTAACGTCTATAATGGTCTATTTAAGATACTAGCGGTAGAACAAAGAGGTATGGCCAGGAATAAATATCTAATAGTGTCAAAATTCGCTCGTTATATTTATTTATTTGGGTTATTCAATAAAGGATATACAATATAATTCACAATAATCAACCACGTGTGCTCCTTCGATTCCAAGAGACCGCAGCATGCACATATAACTAGGTGTAAAATAGGATAAAAATATAGAAAATAAATTATGAAATTTGAAAAAAAAATATACATGTCAAGATTGAGCTTCGTATAGAGATAAAGATTCATATTACAATTGTTAATTTATTAATAATTATTTCACATTTGTTGACTATTGAAGCTAAGAAAAATTGTTACATAGTTATTTTGTGGTGGTTATGTCTTGATGCCTTCCATCTTAAATGTAAACTATTTCGATGTTAGTATGAGAACTATTTTGTCTGTGTGATGCCGGACGTAAAGAATAGCACCATCCCATTTCTTCCTGTGGGTGTACTTACTAGAGTAAGTCCCTTAGTCGCTTTTTACGAATGGGCAGCAGCGTTCTCTATGCATTTCAACACCAAAATCAAAGTCAAAGTCAAACCATTTATTTCAAATAGGCACATAAGAGGCATTTTTGAACGTCAAAATTTACAAAAAAAATTTAATTGATTCTAGTTGCCACACCATACTGCGATCGCCAACCCGCCTGCCAAGCGTGGCGATTATGGCAAATGCCCCCCTTTGGGGGAGGCCTATGTCCAGCAGTGGACGTCTTTCGGCTGAAATGATGATGATGAGAACTATTTTATAACATCGCTATGTAACTCCGAAGATGACATCAACAATATTGCAAAGAAAACAAAAGTAAATAATCATTACCTACTTACCTAACGAGAATATTATTACGTATATTTTGACAAGGCAATTGTACATCATCAGCAAATCCTTGATGTAACAAAATTACGTACGCAAAAATTAGGTTAATGCAAATATTCAATTTTTCGATCCGTTTCAACGCAAGTGATAGATAATTGCGACCATTTTGGAGATGCTTTAATGGACGTTGCGCATGAGTTCGTGATGTTACTTGTCGTTTCATACATGAAGCTTATTAGTGTTGGTACATCTACAGGAAATTGACGAAACCTCTCTGATCTGAGTGATCAATCATTGGAGATGACGATAAGAATGGTGGCCATGTATGAAGTGTGGGATAGTTATACATAGAATTAATGACTAAAAATTGGTTAGTCGTGAAAGCTTATAATGGTCGTTTAAGAAAGAATCCAATGAGATAGTCAGTTAGTGAGACTTTTGTCATACACTGTTTCAAGTCAAGACTTTCTTGACAGCCGGTGTAGTCTACACAGCGAAAGATGACCCATGGAGGAGACCTTAGACCAACAGAGGCACGGTACTCGTACATTAAAAAAAAAAGTTCAGTATGAAGAAATAATTGATTTTTCGACGATCTCCTGACCTATGAAGTTTTCTAACTGAACAGACAGCTGTGCTGCTGGGGAGTTTGTTGCGCCACTTCTTCTTCCCAGCAAAAGCACTAGGAAGTGGTGAAAGGTGGGCGTTTTTGGGGGACTGTCTTATGTAATTTACGTTCGAAAAGTGCTGATTCTCAGCCTAGTTTGAATAAATGATTTTGATTTTATGAAGATTTATTGGGAAGACACTGAGAAACTCATCTCTAAACTCTCATCTCTCTCTCTCTCTCTCTTTTATGGTGTACATAATAAAGAGTATTCTATTCTATTTATTTATTTATAACAATCTTACCTACACTATCATTACAGATCTATGATCCAATGCGACAGAGTGGCCTTACTAACTAAATCCTAAATCTACACCTTATACTAAGTTAAAAAATATCTTAATCTAAATAACTTATTACATATAGTGTAACTTTTGCGAATTCACTCAAGTTGCACCACAATACATCAACCCTCCCGTGAACCTATTCACCACGCGTATGGCTCTAGTGAGAGGAGTTCTCGCCAGTAGGTTGGTCCTGGCCGCAGGCACAGCGAGCAGGGGCGGGCGTTGCCGCCTCCACACGTACCGGTCGGGCACATACAGCTGTAGGTGCCGCAGCACTCCCGGGTTATGCGCCACGCCACGTAGTAGTTTCACTACATACGCTACGAGCGAAAACTGCCGTCGTACTCTTAGAGTGTTATACCCTACCATACCCAGAACAAATAGTGTCGGGTACATCAATGGGTATAATGGATATACCCCATACAGCTTGTAATACAAGTGTCGCGTGAACTTATTTTGGATACGTTCCAACATAACACTATATTTCGCCTCATGAGGAGCCCAAATGAATGCGCTATGTTCGAGGTGATTTCTGACTAATGCGTCATATCTAGTGTCGTGATGTTGGTGAATCCTTGGGACTGCCTGAGTACGAAACCTAGGTTTCTGTATGCCTTCTTACATATCTTATTGATATGCTCACGGAAAGTTAGTTCCTGAGAGAAGACTACCCCTAAGTCTCGTACCAGAGACACTCGTTGCATCGGCACATCCTCAACCTTGTACTGATAACTCAAGGGAGTTCGCGCGCGAGTGAACGACATCACCGAACATTTAGCAACATTAAAATGCAGTTTGTTGCCATTGCTCCACTCGACCACTCTGTCAATGTCTTCCTGTAGGCGTTCATAATCCGAGTGATCCCGAACCTCGAGCAGCAATTTCAGGTCATCCGCAAACAATAAATAAGTCCCATGTCTGACGACTTCCGGCAAGTCATTTATCATTACAACAAACTCGAGAGGCCCTACATTGCTGCCCTGGCTCACGCCCGATCTCGTGTAATACGGTTGAGATAAACAGCCATTGTAGTCGACATATTGCTGGCGATCCTTCATATAGCTAGCGAAGAACAGAAAGTAGCAGAGGTAGTGTACACCCAATTTTCGCGAGCTTCCTTAACAAGATGTCTACCTCAGCTGTCAGCATCTACCTGTACCCCCGAGTCTACTGCCGGCACCACCTGTACCATAAAGTTAATAAGGTTTGTAGCAGTGCTGCGTCCAGGTCGGAACCCATGTTGCGCATCTGACAGACGCGCACGCATTTGTTCCTGAACGGAGCGCTGAATAGCCGACTCGAGTACTTTAGCAGGCGTGGAGAGTACAGCCACCGGTCTATAATTACAGGTATCTGAACTTGGTTTTCCTTTAGGGACCGGAACAACGCGCGTGATCCACCTTTGAGGGAACATGGCTTGATGTAAACATGCATTAAAAATGTGAAGTAATGGCTCCGCCAGTACCCTCCCGCAGTCTCGGAACAGAAACGCTGGTATCCCGTCTGGGCCAGACGAACGTTTTGGCTTGAGACTTCTATTGTATTCTATTCTAAACCACGGATATTGCTCATGTTCTGACAAGGAAAATAACTCTTTCCAGGAAGAATAACTTATATTCCAGTAATAAAGTAAGTATGGGCTGTTCCGTTAGCTCTCTCAAAGCAATACAGTACGCTGTTTAAGTATCGTATTGACATAAACGCAGCTCATCGGCGGGAAACACCATTAGCTGTTACGTTTCAAGCTGTTTCCCATGGGATACAGTTAGCAGTAGATTGGCGTCTTGGCAGCAAATGAACGACCGACGGTGACAAGATTTAATTATGTTTAGTGTTACGGTAAAGCGAAATAAGTAATATTCTCTGTGGTATGGTGTGGTTTTGTATTCTTCAGGATCATTGCTTCAAATTAATAATTTTCTGTACTGTTCTGATGTAGGCGCTTTCAACATTGAACAAAATATTTGTCTTTTCATAGGCAAATGAATTTATTAAAAAAACAAAAATTGAATAATATACTGATTTTTTACTATTGCTTACTTGGAATTGTAAAACGGCAATCATATAGCATCAAAAATCTAGATAGAGCATTCTTAGCAGAATTACATAAACACTACAACTACTACGAAACCTCGTTTGAGCCGTTACATCACAGAATGTACCAATTTTTTTACGGTACTTGTTTTTTTTTTTGTATCGAAAACTGAATCAAATTGTCACTGAAAATCTAAAACGGACTAAAAGACTTGTAATATAAGTTTCAATAAAAAAACAGACTGTACCTGAACCAGATATAAAAGAACTCTTACACCTATGAGATGATCGATATTTGCTTCAAATTCCAACTCAAAGCATTAATTGATGTGTAACATTTCTCTTCTCTATTTCAGTGGTTTCGTGAAAAGGGACGGAAGTGTGTAACAGGAAGTGACAGCTTGAGTATGGAATAAGTAAGTTCTTTTTAATAGCATGGAACTAGTGTACACATGGAATTAGTAAATACTATACACCGTGGCATTTTAATCGTCTTACAACGGCAACCTACTTCATGTATCCAATCATCTAATGACTACTATAGTTATCATTCATAAAAGTATTTTTTTTTATTAACATTTGAATATGTGTTTTTTAATATTATTCATTATGACGCATGATGTAGTTTGAAACACACTGTTATAAGCGCGTTGCGAGCCTTGCACTGCGTTCCGCCCTTGGAACGCAAAGCTCGCACCACGTTCGTAACAGGGTGTGTCCAACTACGTCATACGAATATTTTTTTTTTAATTTTTCAAATGATAATAAATATTTTTTTACTTTCATGAATGATTAGTAGTCATTGGATAAATGAAGTGGGCTGCCGTTGTGAGAAGATTAAAATGCCACGGTGTATAGATTGCAAGTAGAGGGGGTCGAAATTAGACCAGTGGGCGAGGCCACTAGTAATTAATAATTATTCGAATAAATATTTAAGTATTTAGCTTCTTAAATTTTGAGCTGGCGCTGCTCAGTTGCTTATTACCAAGGTGAGATGTCAGATGTTACACATCTGCGACAACTGTAAGGGTCGCCCGTTTTTTTTTTTTTTAATTAAACCAGTTACTTACTTCTGAATTGTCAAGGAGTTGGTCAGTCAGAACTATGAAAATAGTTGCCCATTGGAAAGCCTAGTAGGTACCTATGGAGAAGAACGGGCAAGAAACTCCATGATCACTCCGTTCAATTATATTCAGAATTTCAAATCTTCGTTGGAACCGATGTTGTCGTCTTAGTAATCTGGTGATCTGAATGAAACGCAATTGTAGTTGGTAAAGGAAGCAAAACAAGTAAAATATTTTTGTTATTATGTAAGTGAGAATAGACTGAGAATCCGATCGGCGGCGGACAGACAGTGAATGGCTTTGGACCATCACTTATAATAATGTTCGTTTTCACTGTACAACGGCAGGATCGGTGATGCGTAAATGTTTTAGGTTATTTAATTTTAGGGTCTTGATGCGTTAAAACTCATCAGGTGATTATGGAAAAACCAGCCAAGTACTTGTCGGACCACGCACAATGAAGGGTTCCGTAGTTAGGATGAATTTATTCCAAAAACAAACTTAACATTGTAGTTGAAAAACATCTTCTCCCATACATCGATATACTGTACGGTCAATTCTCCAACCGCAATTTTAAGTTGGTTGACTATTACTCGTTAACTTGTAAAGCCTACTTAGCTGTGATAGTTTTCCTTTTAATTTCGTTACATATAATAACGTCATGATTTTTTTCACATATCCAAAAACAACCATTTCGCTGGCGGGGGAGTCAAGTATCCCCACTTGACTCTAACAAAAAATAGCACTTTAAAACTTAAACAATATTACGCAAACAGCCCTGAATCGAAAAACGGTTTACACAGGCTCGCAATATTTTTTTTCTGCCTATCCAACGATACCCCACACCATGGGATAAGCGAGAAAAAAAAATATCATCCCCAATTTACGTGCACATTAAAAAAATTTTTTTTTAAAGATTTTATTTACCACTTTGTCGTTGGCATTAATATGTATGTCCATGCCAAATTACACAGCTTTCTAGTACTAAGAGTCTCCGCGCTAAGCTGGGGACAGTCAGACAGACAGACAGACGGACATGGCGATACTATAAGGGTTCCTTGTAGACTACGGAACCCTAAAAAAGCGACAAAGTTTTTTTTTTTTTAATTACTTAGGTCATCATGTGTTTACATTTGGGTTTTCTTAGATGAAATTGTCGACAGCCATGCATGAAAATCTAATTATTATTAATCTATTTATGCAAAATTTCTTTCTTATTTTTTTGTTTATACACCACGCTGCGCTTTTCAGTTAACATAATGTATTTTGATCCTGCATCCTGCCATTTCATGGTTTTGGTGGGTTTACATCAAACCAAGGTGGCACGGCAGCGGCATTCTTTTACCTTCTTGAAATAGACGTGGCAAATAGACTAATTCAAAAGAATTTACTTGAATATTAAATTATTAATAGTGTTTTGTATACTGATCAAAGAGCACTTTTTAACACTTTGAAAGACTTTGGTTGCGGTTTCCATCACCTTTTTCAATAATGTAGTTTAGTGCTCACTAATCTTGAAAACACTTAAGTATACAGTTCCTTACTTTGGATGTGAGAAAGTGGAGTTTTGTTAGAAACTCTCATCAAAACTTCCAAATACTAAAAGTCGTGCCGTATAAAACACCGTACCCGCACACAAAAGAGCAACGCTCGTCCGGTGGCGGATGCGTTGACGAGCTCTGTTCGTGACTATCGTCTGTTACGATCGACCCACATACACACAATGACGTACCGACTGTACCCAGTGTACCGACGGACTACATGAAATATTGCAAATGTATGAGAACTCGGTACCACGGCCTAAATGGATTCGAAATCGATGGAAATGTTTTATCGAATTAGAAGTCGAAGAATCCGGAGGATTTGGTTATACATTTTTGGGAGTAATTGCATACAGAAATTGCGCATGGAATGAGTGACAAATATCGAACATGAAGCAATGGGAACATTGTTATTATTATATCATAATAATAACAATGTTCCCATTTAACTACTCAACAAATCATTGTTGAGTAGTTAACTGTATCATAAAATTACATTTAATGACATTTGGAGATAATTAGAATAGAATAGAATACTCTTTATTATGTACACCATAAAAGATACAGATATAAATGTTGAAATTTTACACAGGGTGACACAATGGGCGGTCTTATCGCTAAAAGCGATCTTTTACAGACAACCTTTGAAAAAATATAGATTATGTAAATGTGACAAACAAACAGACAAACATCGTGAGGAAACCGGCTTGTCCTAGAACCAAAAAAATCAATGACATGTGACATCTACCAACCCGCACTGGGCCCGCGTGGTGGATTACGGCCCACTCCCTCTCACTGAGAGGAGGCCTGCGTCCCAGCAGTGGGAACAATATAGGCTGGTTTATGTATAATATGTAAATGTGTGAATAACCCATGAAGTTTACAGGAATAATTTTGGAGAATAAACCTACGAATATTTACACAATTATTAATTTTGAAAGTTTATTTTATATATCTAACCTAAAGTGCCAGGGGGTCTACTCCGAAGCGTTAAACCGAAGTATCGGTCGTTTATAACTCCCATAGTTTCCATTTTTGACTTTAAATCCATACCCGACTTAAAGTCACATTTTTGACTTTGGCTTATCTCTTTGTCTGTCGTTTTTTTTTCTTTCGCCGTAGTCAGCCATAGTCAGCCGTAGTGAAGCAACGGCCGAACATTCGGCCGATACTTCGGTTTAACGCTTCGGAGTAGACCCCCTGGTTTCAAAACAGTAGGTTATTTCCGCATTACAGAGGAGTCTTTTAACTCCAGAATGCATGTCTCGATTGTTATACCAACTGCTACCTGAATGCTAAAGACGTGGTACGGTGGCAGCTTGGAATCCTGTTCACACATTCCTCAGATATCTAACATGTAGGTACATGACTACTTACTTCACAATTTCATATAACTACCTGTATATGCGGAAGTAGCTAGGTCTATTGTTAATTATCATAAGACACGATTTTCGTTTCAGTCGGAACGTGCGGCGACAAAAAACAATGTGCGACAAATTGCTCACGACTCACAATCACTTGTAGTGTAGCCTAGGCTATATTCATTACGTCTTTATTTAATTTTTCAGCTTTTTACATCAAATTGACTGAAGTAAATTGCGCATTACTTGATCTAGAATTATAGGTATATTAATATGTGAAAAAAAAGACAAACAGGCCATTATCATTCTCTAGTAGGTAGTTGATTTCAGTTGACTGTTAAATATCAAAATACAAAAGTTTTGACAGCTACAGCCCGGTTCAGAAAATGATCAAAAAATGATCGTTTACTACTGTGATCTTATGAAAAGTGATCAGTGATCTTATGAAAAGATTTTGAAAAATATCTACTTCCAAAAAAAAAACGCTACATAGTGAAAAATAATATTAATTTCGGAACTTTCGGTCGGTGTCTTTGGATCTGTATTTTTTTGCATTTTGCCACAGACTTCCGAAATTAAAATTCGTCTTTTTTTTTTAAAAACGTTATTTTATTTTATTTTAAGTGGATTATTTAATCCACTTTGTGTATCTTAATGATGATGTGATATGTGGGTAGTTTTTGAGTTAGTTACTCAAAAACTGCCAAGCAAAGTTAATAAAATTTATCTAAGTTACAATATCCTAATGTCAACTAGTCATCACCTTTTACAAAATATTGCTTTTCCCTGGGGCGTTAATAGTTGAGGAGTTCTCCTGGTAAGAACCAGGAAACTGGAAATGATGGTGATGACTTCACCATAAGCATTTTGACGAGCATAAATTGCTTAGCAACCATATTAAAGTGTCTAATCGAATCGCAACAGTGAAATACTAATTATTTTTTAGTAGTTCAGTTCCGGTGGCCATCTGTGGTCTACATTATCAGTTGCACTTCACCAAATGTTTGTTTGTAAACGCACTCACGATACAGGAGAAATTCCTAGTGTGGGGCAACGTTTAAAAAAAAAAAAATGGTGCTTTCCGAGTCCAAATGCATGAGTTACTATAAAAAATACTGAAATCGATATAGGTGTGCCTATAAAATTTGAGGATTGCCCTCGATTTTATGGGATCCCCTCATCAGATTCTGGCTTGGTGACAATGGGAACACCTCTGAAATATGACCTACCAAACAAAGAAAGAATCATCCAAATCAATTCATAATTGGTGGAGTAATCGCGTAACAAACATACAAAAAAAAACCAAACTGCCGAATTGAGAACCTCCTCCTTTTTGAAGTCGGTTAAAAACTGTTCACAATTGACGAAAATATCCATGAACATAAATTAAAAAAAAACACTTACTTATTCCATGCTCAAGCTGTCACTTCCTGTTACACACTTCCGTCCCTTTTCACGAAATCACTCCCACAGAAATCGAGAGGAAAAATGTTATTCATCAAAAATACATAAGACGGACATAATAACTTCCTCCTTTTTATAAGCCATCCCATTGGACAGCAGTAAACGATAGTTTTTCACAAAAATAGGTAGAAGTAGATCGACTGTGATATTAAAATAAAAACAACATGAATGCGGAAGTTTGAATGAATGTTTGTAACTCAATCACACTGCGGCTGAACTTGAAATTAGTTTAGAGGTCAATGGAAAATAGTTCACTCAGGAAAACGGGGTTGTCAATCAAATAGATCACGCGAACAACATTGCAGTCAAATGCTTGTTATAGGAAGTTAGTAAGAAATTAAATAGGAGTATAATGATGCAGATAGTCCGTGTGGTGCCAGACGTAAAAAATATGGCCACGCCACAATTGTGGCAATAAGTCCCCTCTTTGAAGAGTGGCTAGAGAGGAGCCACGGCGTCCTCACCTTCCGCCTGACGCAGGTCCTCCCCGGACATGGTTGTTTCGGGAGGTTCCTGTTCAGGATAAAGC
Source organism: Tiliacea citrago (assembly GCA_963921375.1). Taxonomy (NCBI): domain Eukaryota; kingdom Metazoa; phylum Arthropoda; class Insecta; order Lepidoptera; family Noctuidae; genus Tiliacea; species Tiliacea citrago. The sequence goes on along the minus strand of OY992797.1, from coordinate 18,210,950 downwards.
GGGAGGAAACGCCTGGGTGTCACCACTGTGTGGATCGCCCGGAGGACACGGTGGAGCATACGGTGGAGGTCTGCCCGGCCTGGGCGGAGCACCACCGTGTCCTCACGGAGGCGATCGGCGGCGGCGATCTCTCGCGTCCGGCCCTGGTTCAGGGCATGGTTCGGAGCGAGAGTGCATGGGAGGCCGTCACCACCTTCTGCGAAGCAGTAATGCTCGCGAAGGAGGAGGCAGAACGCGTGACGGAGAGGCAAGGTTCGCGCCCTCGCGCACCTAGTCGCCACAGGTGACGCCCCGGGCGTCGGAAATCGCAGGCCGCTTTCCGGCCACCGTAGGCGCGGGCGTACGGACGGTAAGCGATGGGTAGCTCATCGTCCGATAAGGACCAGGCCCGGGTCGACGGCGCGTTGTGTTCCACGCGCGCCTCAAAGAGATGTCAGAACCAACTAATTTACCACCCAAAAAAAAAAAAAAAGACGTAAAGAATAGCACCATCCTATTTATTCACGTGGGTGTCGTAAAATGATGATGATAATGATGCACTTTTGAATTAGCTTATAGAAATGTACGATTGCTACTATTTAATATCTATGGCAGTCATACCATCGTAAGGAACTTGACAGCTTAAACACTGATCTTTTTCTTGTCAATTGCGCAAAGACACCTGGTTCTACGTCTTATTCTTAAAATAGGTCTTCAACACCAGTTCATCGAAGCATCCAGCTATCTTCTAAACTTACATTAGCCTATTCGTGTTCGTCATCCAAAGACTCGTCTTCTTCGATGGCCATCAGTCCTTCAGCATTATAATTTTCACGGCATTTGGTCATAATTATGAGATATGATTATGATTTCAGTGTACAGCAGGTTATTGGGTTTTCCCATCAGAATTTTCTCAGTAGCAGCCGTAGTGTGAATTTATGGCCAATTAATGGCAATAGCCAGGTGGTGGTGGCCTAGTGGTAACAGCCGCGACTTACGAGTTGTAGGCCGTAGGTTCGATCCCAGACAGGCGCTTTACTTTGTGTAAATTATTTCATCACTACCGTTCTCAAAACGGTGAAAGCAAACATCGTGAGGAAACCGGCATGTCCTAGAACCAAAAGTTCGAAGACATGTGGCATCCACCAACCCGCACTGGGCCCGCGTGGTGTATTACGGTAACCGAGAGGAGGCCTGTGTCCCAGCAGTGAGAACAATAGGCTGATTATGCTATAATGGCAATATGTTCACACCACATGGGACTTAAACATAGCCGGCAAAATGTTGGTGTAGGTACAATATATACTCGAGCCCTGGCTCGGGAGGAGGCACGGCTCCCTGTCGTTGCGGGTGACGCAGGTGCTCTCGGGGCATGGTTCCTTTGGGAAGTCCCTGTGTCACATAAACAGGGAGCCGGACGCTCAGTGTCACCACTGTGTCGACTGCCGGGAGGACACGGCGCGCCATACGCTGGCAGAGTGTGCCGCTTGGGAGGAGCCACGCCGTGCCCTCATCTCAGGAGTAGTCAGTGACCTGTCGCTGCCGGCCGTGGTCGAGTCGATGGTCGGCAGCGAGGAGTCCGGGGTCTTGGTGGTATCCTTCCGGCCCCCCTAAATGGGACCAAGGACGGCGGACTTGGGGTCGTCCGCCGCCCCCTATTACACTGGACCCGAGGTGGCGGCGCGTAGTGTTCCACGCGCGCCCCTTTCGACGTCACGAGGGGGGGTCTAACACCTCACCCCCCCAGATTTGAGGTGGCCGGCACTAGCCGGGGATTGCGGAAGTAATAACAGATCCCAAGGTCCCCGGTGCAAGTGTGAGAAGGGAACACTGGGGTGGTTTTAGTCAGTAAGAGTCTGACAGACCCCTCCGCACGGCCCAGGGCGGAGGCCATCCATGAGGATCTTCCACCACGGTAACAAAAAAAAAAAAGGTACATTAGATACATCTCTGCCTAACCTTTTCGGGGGAAAGGTGTGGACTTATGATCTATGTGTTGTAGCGGGAATCGGCTAGGCTGCTTACGATAAAGTGAAATCTCACTCATATAAAATAATATTCATATACCCCCATAATTGGTCGGTAACGAGGTTTCTTGAATTGCCTTTGCGTGACTATTTCTATGGCGTGTTATCAAAGGTTGTTATACTAAAATGTTTATTATTTCATCACGTTTCCGATTCTAATGTCTCAACCATTGTTACTCATCTAAATATAATTTTACTGCGTTTTCTAATGTTTATGTAAGATGTGATGAGGCTTGGGCTTTATGGAATAGTTAATAGGTTATAATCATACTTCATTTAAATTGACATCCTGATTGTCTGTATCAATTTCAACAAAAAGTCGTATTCAAATATTGCCAATACCCTTCACCTTATAGTAAACCTAACCGTTTTTAGGGTTCCGTACCCAAATGGTAAAACGGGAACCCTATTACTTAGGCTTCGCCGTCTGTCTCTCTGTCTGTCACTAGGCTGTATCTTATGAACCGTAATAGTTAGACAGTTGAAATTTTTACAGATTATGTATTTCTGTTGCCGCTATAACAACAAATACTAAAAAACAGAATAAAATAAATATTTAAGGGGCTCCCATACAACAAACGTGACTTTTTTGCTCATTTTTGCTCGATATTGATAACGGCAACAGGTAGACGCTTGAAATATTCACAAAATATTTAGTTATATATTCACTTTAAAAATAAATAATTAAATTAAAATAAAACAAATGTTTAAGGGGGCTCCCATACAACAAACGTGATTTTTTTGCCGTTTTTATAGATAATGCTACGGAACCCATCGTGCGCGAGTCCGACTCGCACTTGGCCGGTTTTTTTTTGGTAACGGATTGAAAATCCTCACGGATCCTTCACGTTTGGGTGGACGGAGGGGTGTCAGACTTCTACCGACTAAAACCACCCCGTGTTCGTGGCACACTAGCATCGGAGGCTACGGGGGCACTTAAGCACTCTTCAACACAGCCCCCTACTGATGCCAGCCCGCCTCTGCGGGCTCCGTCTGGTCAAGCGGGGGGAAGTGAGGTGGGTGACTCCCCCCGTGACGTCTAAGAGCACGTGGAATATTACGCGCCACCACCTCGGGTCTTACATGATGGTCCGCCGTCCCTGGACTCATTTAATCTGCCCTCTGCCGACGCCCAGTGCGCCTGCTGCGGGCCGGGATAGCACTCGAAATATGCCTCTCCCTTTCCGCTGCCTCCTTCTGCAAACCTAACTATATTACATAGGTACTGCTTAAACGTAAGTCTTTTTAAACGTAAATAGACCACCGCATCTGCACCTTAGGTAATACATATTTGGATTCAATGAGTAGTAGTACTTAGATTAGGGCTTCCAAACTTAAGAATGACGTAATTATATTAGGTACCTACCGCTGCTGCTTACCGTGTTTTCATGTTGTGCAATGACACAATTGTTGCGATAGTTTATCAACAATGCATTTAAAATGTTCGTTTACTGGCTGATCAGGCACTCAATACAGTTAGAAAGTATTTCAGTACTAATTATTTTGAACATTGAACAAACAACCTATGACACTGCTTGTTGCGACAATGAGGGTTTACTAACAGCACTGAAACGTCCGGTCCAGGACCTGTCAAAAGTCACAAAGCGCCTATATTTTCTTTAGTAGTGACTGAATGATGAACGAATGAATGAAACGAATGATGAACATTGTGATGAACAACATCATTTAGTTTATATTTACTCTCGAAATGGAAGACCTCTTGTCAATGTGGCACCAGCTGGTGTCGTAAATTTTCATGAAAACCCAATGAGGCTTTTACAACAAAAAATATTTCTCAATTCCTGTTGGAGACTTCAGCAATTGCAGCCAATTAATTTCAAACACATTAAATTATCTCTGAAATACATTATAATTTAAATTGCTCTTTGCAACTGTAGTATGATTGCAACGTTGTCACTTCCGACCTCATTCAAGTGCCTGATACAAATGTACTCTGTGCACACAATATTCGAAACGGAACTCATTTGTCTCTAAAGTTAAAGATGGCGGCGTCACAATTTGATATCGTTCGAATTTCGAAGTGATGTTTCGGCCTGTTTGCACTACAAAAAGATCATTAAATAATTTGATATCTATCTATAGAAATAGATAACAGCGCAGACTAGCCTTTACTAGAAGTGATCATCGTATTAGTGTTTCAGCATCTTCAATATCATCAGGATTGGGCCGGAATATAGCAATTTGTCCTGGACGTGGTACAACAGCGGCTCCCGCTGACATTTTCTCAGCTGTCATCAGAAGACAGCCGCCACGCAACCATCGTGCATCGATGCGATGCTCTGCTAGAGTGACTGTCAGGAGCCAGTGTCACTCTTACCCGACCTTTTCGGTGATTCCAATAACTTCGTAATAAAAATAGACAGACTCACTGCGCTGTCGTAGAAATGAAATGCCGTTCGTTGGTAAACGCATCACTTGAGAACGGCTGCACTGATTTGGCTATTTTTTGTTTTAAAATGCTCGCTATATTTCGAACTAAGTTATTAGCGAAATCAAAATTGGAAAATTTGCCCTAAAAATTGGAAAATTCGGGATTAACTGAAAGTGCTTTTTTATAAGTTTTTTGTATGAACCCAAGACTATATTAAAATTTTGACCGGACGTGTGTCGCTCAGGTAGTTTTAAATATATTTACGGCTAAACATATTTAGTGACTTGTGGTGCAAGCGGGCTTTAGAAAATAAACTAGGAGAATAGAATCGGTGTGTGAATAAATTAATTGATTTTAATAAGGTTTATTACCTATAATAAAAGCAATTCACTGAAAGTAATGGAATAACATGTTAAACACATTAGCAATAAAATATATAGTTATTTTCCTATAAAATAACCAGTTGCGGATTTAAATGGTTCCAAACACATACTAGTGTCATAATACCCCTCATTATGCAATAGTTTCATTAAACTACTATTTAACACCACCTGCTCGCTAATGTCAAATTATATGTCATGCAAACATAAACCAAATCATTAAAGCCCTAGGCTCTAGCCGGGAAATAATATTGTACTGAATTTAATTAAATGACCTGCTGGTGCATATTGTGATTTGGATTGGGACCCTCAACTTAAAAATCGTAGAAAATTTTTCCTAATAAGGAAAAAACGGAACCCTTATAGGATCACTTCGTTGGCCGTCTGTCTGTCTGTCAGTATGTCAAGACAGTTTGTCTCAGGAAAGCGTGCAGGTATCAAGTGAAAATTAATGTCAAATAAGTGGATCTACGGCCCCTTGGTGCTCTAAAAAAATAAAGCTTCTATGTCAACGCAATACAAAGATATGTCTTATGCGACATATTTTGGATACTCGCAAATAAATCAAAACCTATATAGGGTACTTCCCATTGACCTAAAATTAGAAATTTGGCAAGAAGCAAGGTCTCACAGCACAAGTAAAGAAAAAAGTCCAAAATTTGTTAATTTGTAGTTTTATCACTAAAAAATAAACTTTTTTGCTATTATAAACTTAAGTTTGCAATTGGAAAATTGCTCGTAACTTATCGATGTATGGGAGAACATGTTTTTCAACCACAATGTTAAGTTTGTTTTTCGCATACATTCATCCCAACTACGGAACCCTTCATTGTGTGTGGTCTGACTCGCACTTGGCCGGTTTTTAATAAAAGTTCAGCTCGACTAAAGAGTTCTCACCACATAGGTTTGGTTGTCCTTGACGAACAAAATAACGAAATTACGCAATATTAATAGATATAATAATATTATAGTTTAATTATAAATAACAATAATTTATATTAAGAGGAGGCTCCCGATTTGTATGTTAATTTGCATGAATATTCTGAAACACATACAAGCAAAATGAAACTTTAATAAATGATTCATTGGATCTTTTTATTTCCATGTTGAAGACAGTTACGTAATTGTAATATTTTCGCTAGATACATTTTTTATTCGAAAATCATGTATTTTTTTTATTAAGGATAATTATAAAAAAACAAACAAGATTGTTTGGCTTTTATGTCTAAAATAAATATTCACAGCAGGAAAATATAGTTTATTATCCAGACACCAGATATTTTTTCTCTAGGTCAATTATTACTTTAGTTATAAACGAAATAAGAATTGAACTATTCAGTTTTGTGCTCGAACACGATCAAAGAGCGCACGCGATATTCAACTTTATTACTGATGCGTTAGCGTTTAGCACATAACGGAGTGGCGGCGAGCAAGGGGCGGAGCTTGCGTGGAAATTTGATTTAGACTGCCTGGTCTTAATGAAACAAAATAATTCATCATCTTCCTGTCCTTGTCCCACGTTACTTGTTACTATTCTCCCCTGTCTACCGTCACGCTATCATTTACTCCCTTCTCTTTCATATCATTCCTCACACAATGCATCCATTGTTTTTTTGGCCTTCCTCTACTTCTGCATCCAGCAACATTTATATTATTCGCTCTTTCAGTTACACGCCCATACCAAGCCAAATGATTTCCTTTCAACTTTTCTGTCACTGGCGCCACTATCAAAATTCCTCACAAAAATAAGAGTCCGCGTATCACTTGTCAGTTTCCCTCAGTAGTCAGTTTATTTAATTCGCCATTTTCGTTGATTAGTCAGTTTCACTGATTGGTCAGTTTTACCGATTAGTCAGTTGCTTTAACTCGCCATTTTCCAGTATTTGCCAGTTTTCGTCGATTCGTCAGTTTAGTACACTCAACGTAAAAGATATGTTTACGTTTAAGTAAACAAAAGTGGAAAATGTAAGGAACCCAATTTAAATCAAACTTAAAGTTGTATTTTTACAACCACAATATTTTTTTTAAATATATTTGTTTAAAAAAAAAAAAAAAAAAAAAATTATCTCTGCCTAGCCCTTTGAGGAAACAGCCATGATGTTATGTTACGTAATATAATACGTACATAATTAAATTAGCAGACGTGTGTGAGTTTTCTACCGACTGTACTTTGACTGACGAATTGAATAAAACTGACGAATCAATGAAACTGGCAAATACTGGAAAATGGCGAGTTAAAGCAACTGACTAATCGGTAAAACTGACCAATCAGTGAAACTGACTAATCAACGAAAATGGCGAATTAAATAAACTGACTACTGAGGGAAACTGACCAGTGATAAGCGGACTCAAAAATAATTACAACAATAATAGTGGGTTATGCACCAAGGGGATAAAGCAGTATCTTATGTCGCGGGCGCTGTATTGAATCCCGAGTGTAACGAAGGATTCTAAGACAAGAAACCTGAGTGCAGCTAGAGTGCTGCAGATTCTCCCATGTTGTATTATTTTCATTATAGCCTACACATTTCTTTTTATGCGCTGCGGTATTTATTTTTTAAATATCGCAGCATTGTGATGAGATAGGCGCCTTTTTGGCATCGCAAAAGTCTTGATTTTTTTATTTTTGGATATTGTTAGTTTAAATCTCAGGTTTAATAAATGAGAAAATGTTTTGTATTTCTTGTGCGTGTCCCAAATAAAATATTTTTCTTTCTTTCTTTATAATGTTAATATATATTTTTGGTGTCAATAAATTATCATATATCACAATTAATAGTATTAATTTATGTTAAATAGCTTACTTGAATTCAGGAGATTTATGACTTGGACGAGAATTTTCAGCTTTCTTCAAACCCACAAATGAACACACATATTACATAAAACACTTATTTAAATCCCATCCACTGTCCGAGGTATAATTTTCTGTCTAATGTAACATCCGTTGTCAGGTCAGCTAAGTATCCGTCTTATTATCTCATACAGTCAACTGCACGTCCATGGTAACAATTTTACTTTCACAGCGCGTTTATTTCGTAGCATTAAGGGGGCTCGTGCCTAACTGATAACAGCCTCATGGGTCGATCGAAGGTTAAGCTACGCTTGCTACGGTCGGTTCGTGGATGGGTGACCATCCATTACATGTCGGGACCCCTCCATGTCTCGGAAAGCCCTTTAGACCGTTGGTCCCGGCTGTAATTCATAGATCTTTGACAGTCGTTACGGGTAGGTAGTCAGAAGCCAAAAACTTGGACAACCAGTCTTTCCAAAGGAGTATAGAGTTACCCAGTAACTGAGTTGTGGATGGAAAATAGTGGTATTCAGTTGCATCCAGTTAGACTAGAAGCCGACCCCAACATAGTTGGGAAAAGGCTATTTAGAAGACGGTTTTTGTAGTTCAAGTGATACTTCTATAATCTGATTTTTAATTTGCTAGACTAAACTTACATTTGGTGTCGACATCAAAATAACCTAGTAAATCCAGTTAAAAAAAAAAAAATCTAGTTATCGAGTGACTCTCACCAAGGAGCACGGAATCATTCTCTGCAGGAAGACCTTCACTGTACTCATACTACTTACATGGATATACGTCCCGGTCAGGTCAACTCTCCAACTGAAAATGTAAGTTGGTAGACTGTTACTAGTTATACTTGTCAAAAAATACTAGGACCGTTTTGACATTTAACTTGAATCGATTTATCGTGAGTATCGAGTACCGAGTCGTATGGTTACTTCACTATGATACGATTGACCATCGCGACGTAACTGGTGAAGTATGTAGAAGTGGACCTATTATTTTTTGACAACTTTAGCTTGTAAATCCTACTTAGCTGCGATAGTTTTCCTTTTAATTTTGTGCTACTGCTATAAATTTTTCCACTTATCCAAAAACAACCATTAAGCTGGCAGGGGGACTAACAAAGACTTGCACTTTAAAGCTTAATATTACGCAAACGGATTACTGAATCGAAAAATAGTATTCACAGACTCTCAATATTTTTTAAAGGCCTATCCAACGATACCCCACATCGTGGGATAGACGTGAAAAAAAAACGTCCCCACTTTAAGTGTAAGAGTAACCAAAAAATTTTATTTTTCAATATTTGATTTTACACGGCGCTTATCATGGCGAAACTATCAGGGTTCCTTGTTGACTACGGAACCCTAAAAAAGGGCGATCGCAGCTGTCATTTTGGTTTAGCAAATTAAAAGTCATAGTTTAGGTGCGGTTGACCGTACATTATTTACTGAAGGTTGTGCTTGATGACAACTTGGGTAATCATTTGATGAAGGCAGTATCTACAGTGTAGTAGTGTTTGTCTAAGAGAGATTGTTTATGGTAATGATATTAGGATGACGAGTAGATCTTTATGGTATTTTGTCCAAGTATATTCCATAAATTAGATAGCAAAGAAAGCTAATTCAATCAACAATCGCGTAAATAACTGTACTATAAAATCATCATATTAAATAACTGGAAGTGGAACAAAATAATAATATGATGGATGGACTCAATGTAACTCTGACCGCGAATATCACCAAGTCCCGTATTACAGAACGTCACTCAATACTCAAGCATTACTTAAAACTAGTTTCAACCAATCAAATGGCTTCAATCTAGTTTTAAGTAATGCTTCAGTATTGAGTGACGTTCTGTAATACGGGCCTAAGTTAAAGTAAGTTAATATGAAGGATTTTTTTTTGTTCTATTCGAGGAATTTACAGCTAACTTACAGTGTTCTTAAACAACATGAAATTGAGGGCCATTTACAAATTTCCACTGATAAACACTAAAAATAAAAACGAGAAATAAAAAGGTCGGTACAAAATACCTATAACATGAATTAGTAAATAAATAGTATACGATTAGCTAATACTAACTAAAAATCGTAATCGTTTATTCATTAATTCACTCAAGTTACATGACTCATACACAGCAGACAATACATTAACATACAAAACAAAACCCATCGCAGTATCAGCACTTACATTATTTGTAACCAATGACTATAACTATGTGACGTGCACCCCACTGCAGCGTCTAAAGTATGGACAGTCGAGCCTGTCCGCTATCATCAGTACACTGTTGGGGCTGCCGCACACCCTTTTTTTTGCGTGGGAAATTATCAAATAACTTCTCCCTTTATGGGCGGAGCCGAGGGTGTCAGACTTTTACTGACTAAAACCCACCCGTGTTCCTTCCGTTTCCTATGTGCCAGGGCCACGATATCCCTTTCGGACAAACTCGCAACCCTGGCAGGCATTGGTCCTGATGGACCCCGTCAGTTGGTGCTGACATCTCTTTGAGGCGCGCGTGGAACACAACGCGCCGTCGATGCGGGAGCAGGGGGTCTACTCCCTGAGTCCGTCATTGAAGATACGGGCCCGTCCGAAAGTAGTTGATCCGTCAAAACAAGTGACAAATTCAATTTTTGTAACTGGTAAATACACATCGGGATTAGGGACAACTGTCAAATTATGTTCATTCATTTTTAATACGGGCCTTGAACGAATCTTATGTCCGTAAGTGATACGGAGTAGGAAACGCCCAAATCTTCGGCCGAAACTACGGATTTCGTGATTAGGGAGTAGACCCCTGGTCTTTATCGGACGGCGAGCTACCTGCCACACACCCTGCGCACCAGAGACGCGCTCCACTTACGCATCGTTGCATAGAAGCATCAATTTATACTATCTATCTATCTGCCTAGCCTTTTCCCAACTACGTTGGGGTCGGCTTCCAGTCTAACCGGATGCAGCTGAATACCAGTATTTTACATGGAGCGACTGCCTATCTGACCTCCACAACCCAGTAACTGGGTAATAAAATACCCCTATACCCCATAAATTTATACTAAAACCTAATAATTGATTACTATCTGGCATCAATCTGGCAGTTTGAGTAATTTATGCGGCCTATCCAAATGTCCTTTCTTTGGTATTGTTTATGCATCGTTGTGCTCCCTAAGCTCTGAGTTGACCTGCACGATTACTGACAAATGCGTGCACTGATTGTATGCATGTCCACTCAATCTGTGTGGTTCTTTCCTCAAAATACCATTTCAGACACCATGGCCTTCACTGATCTGACCAAGACTGTGTCTGGACTTTATAAGAGACTGTGACCTCTGAGTTTGTTTCGGCCTTTGTTCTCAGAGTAGTTGAATAGGAAACGCCGACATCATCTTATTTTTAAAATATGATTGATTCATAACTATGTGAGAGTGTTTGTAAAAACGTACTTACAGAAATAAGAATCATTTATCATTTTATCAATACTTAGATACGTACTTATACATGATAAATATGTCGCAAATTACATAGAAATAGAATAGAAAGTGACTTAGTTCCAATAACTAAGTACACAGACTAATGTCAGTCGCAACCGCCGACCAAAAGATATCAACGCTCATCCGTCACCGAGCACAATCGAAACAAAAGCCCAATACATCATAATAAAATTGTGACACATGTAAATTGTTAATACAGTATCGATTTTATCAGCGTTTCACCACACATCGATGTGCGCTATTTCATAGAAATGTAACAATAATCGATTCGTTATCGATAGAAAGTTCACGTTCAGGCGCTCGGTCACGTTCGGTTCAATTCTCTTGTAAAATTTTAGTATCAATACCATTACGTATTTCAATATTTGTTTTGAAAGGCTAGTCTTTGTTAAGATCAAGAGCAATACAACCAGTTTGACTTGGTTCGACCTGTGCATCTGTCTGCACTCTCTAGTTCCGGGTTCGATTCTCTTTAAGCTCGGTCAACTTTTGAATGCACCTTTCATCGACTGTAAAATGAATTCGATCAAATATAAAACTGCGCTCAGTATGAATGTGCATGACAAAAATGTTTTGCAAAGCAATTTACAGCCAAGCATCAGACAAACGACAGTTTGTTTGTTTACATTTCACCGCGACCTGTTTACCGCCCACAACAATGCGTGCAAAGATACAACTTGACAGTGGGACACATCACTCGAGAAGTCGAGACGCAAAAAAATATTGGAAAAGAATCGATATGTTCGAAATTCAGTTTGTTATTGCGGCGTCACATCGTATCCAACAGTTGCCATGCAACAAGATATCTGCAAGGAAACCGCTGAGGTTGCGAAACAGGCGAGCGCGGCGAAGGTGAAGGCGGCGAGCGCCAGTTGCCGACGCGAGTGAGAGGCGGGCGCACGACCGACGCTTGCGCTGACCCAGTACGCGCGAAAACGACCCCACGCGCAACGCCGCGCGCGCAACACACTGTGCACTCTCTGCACCAACTACACAAATATACCCACATTACAGTGATCTTGTGAATTAAACCTTCGTGCTAGTGATTGTGTTCCACTGTCCCTACATAAGTGCCCACGGAGATTGTGAGAATTTTTCTCGTTATTTGACACACATATGACGTGAATAACGGTGCGGAGATCCGACGCTCGATCGACTGGCTAAAATCCAATAAGTGTTAGTGTATCTTAAAAGCAGTGTGCCGGAATTTTAACGGACTTGCCTAAGCAGAGGTAAGAACGGATGTTTACAGTTATGCTTATTGTATAACTTTAACGGTGGCGGAGAAAGCTTTCTTGTAAGAATCATGTTCGTTAAAAATTAGCAATCATATTTTATTAGATCATCATGCGCTAAGTTTTTATCGTAAGAAAAGCAATAAAAAGAATTCATAAAAGATGGAAAGTTCTCAAATAAAAACTAAAGTTTAGTATGATTGATTACCTCCAGGCGTCGTTTTAATAATCTCCAACGCTCTTAACGCATTGGAGAATTTGAAAACAATAATAATGAAATATTCAACAGAAATAAGTTTCTATACAAAGACACGAGTCCAGTAAAGAGCGAGAAATTATATATTCTAAAACATTCATAATTCATAAAAGGGGTTATGAATATTCAAAGAGAGCGTTTAGATTTTATTTTGAGTTACCAACGAAAATGTGAGGGAAAACTTAAGGACGTGTTTGCGTCCAGAATAAAAAAAACAATGGCCGCCGGGTGAAAAGGTCTCTGACTCATCTTAACGTGCGGCACTCGTGGCCGAAGCTTCTGTTTAGAATAAATTTACCTTCGAAACGAGATTTGTATGTCTCTTTAGTAAACAGTGGACGAAGACCGATTTGTTTAGATCTGTTTAATTATTCTTTGCGTAAATCACCATCTGATTGTCGGTAAAAGAAATGGTTTTGTCTGCTTTGAAACTTTGCGAAAGTTGGTAACACAGTTTATTCAGTAAACCGATCTATTCCAACAGTTTTTATTTGTCTCCAAACTTTTTATACAACGTTTCTGTCTTATTTTTATTTAACCACACCAAAGAAACGACCAAAAAAAAAACTAGATCACGCATTACATCAGCAGTTCCAATTTCGTTTTTTGACATGTCTTATTTCGTCCAGAAACTTGGTAGCACTGCGCAACTCTGCGGTGGAGTCAGCGTATGACGCCATTCACGTTTAAAAACGAGTTGTAAATGAGAGCATTACCATCTAACTTTTGTAAGGGTTCCCGAAACGATCAATTGTAACCGTAGTAATATTGTCAATTGCTTCAATATGTATCATTGACAATTGCAATTGATGAACTGTCCAAACACTACTTTGAATTCATCAGATTAAAGTTTTATTGCTAAGCGCGTCAGACTCGTCTTTCTGAAAAAGTTTAGGAATTTCCTTGTTGAGCACAACTACACAAATCACTGCCATCTTTTGAATCCAAATGTTTTCAATATTTGATGTGTCATTACATCACACTCATCAGTCATTTAGGTTAAAGATAATTTACATAGAAGGCCCAAGTGTCAATTGTATAAACTAAACTATTTACCCTTAAGTCCCACAAAACAAAACTTACAGTTCAGAACAAGGTTTTAAACGATCGTAAAACTCCAAGCTAAAGAAATATATGAGAGTAATTATCAAGAAAAGCATGGAAACAATATTTTATAACCTTTGTTCCAACCACTAAGATTTAGCGCTAAACATGACATTTTAAGTTTAAATGTAGAACAACGTGCAGTAGTAAATTATAGAAACTCATTCAACTATAAAGATATATGGCACAGTCTTAGAACTTTCTAAAGATTGCAAACGTTTATGAACGTCTAGATGCGGATATTTATATTGTTATGATGATAACAAACATTTTACGATCTTATATGAGTAGTGTTGCCCAAATGCAAGAACAAGACGAGACTTAGCCAGTCTTGGTCTTGGTCTTGCGCCAATACACCTGGTCTTGGTCTTGGTCTTGGTCTTGCGCTCTCAGTCTTGGTCTTGGTCTTGGTCTTGCAGCAAGAGTCTTGCAAGTCTTGCAATTACCTATTAGTCTATTACTATTTATTAAAGTTTACTTTAAATCTTAGAAAAACGTATTAGAATTGGAACATTGTGAGCTTGAATTAACATAGCCATAGTAAAGATCAAGCAGATTAATAAATAACTGAAGATTTGATAAGAAATTCGAAAAATCAACTGACCTATATGTCGTTTTCCATGGAAGTAACTGTTTCTTAATAAACATTTATGATTTATAAGCTTTGATTTATAACCTAATCATAATACTACTTGCGTGATCAGTATAATGTATTCATTTTCATTCTAAGCACTCTGAAACTTATTTATTCTTTGGAACACCTGTAGGTACTCTTAAAAAAATTCGAAATTATTTTGCATGAGTATACCTACGCCCTATGGCGGCAATCAAATAGTGTCACAAATGTTATGATTTCGGCGTGGCGGCAACGATTGTTTTAGATTTCAAAAGAAGCCGCCGGCGCGTGTATCATAACCATGTACTTCCGAAAAGCGGCAAATTTCTTTGAGAAGTAAGTACAAAACCTTTGATGCCGCATTATCAAAGTGCCGATGGTTAAAACATAACTATGCATGCACTCAGTTTGATTTTAATAGATATTTTTTTATTCGCTATGTTTATGGTATTAGTCGTAATGCGCATAGGTCCAGTTTTTCATATTCTTTGATACAGTTTTTTGCGTCTCATAGAATTCCTAAGCGTACCTACCTATACACCGAACTGTTACACCTAACTACTCAGTGAAATAGCGCTAAGTCCTAGCTGCAAGACGCAAGAGTCTTGCAGGCTATGTCTTGTTCTTGCTCAAGTCTTGCACGGTCAGTCTTGGTCTTGGTCTTGCTAAAAATACGCGGTCTTGTTCTTGGTCTTGGTCTTGCAAAAACGCAAGAACAAGACCAAGACTGCAAGACCAAGACTGAATTTGGGCAACACTATATATGAGGCTATAGATGTTACTTAGTAGCTAGTCTCAGAGCAATATACGAGTATACGAAGAAACAGCACTTAAATTCAAAAAAGTTAATAAAGAGTTTTATATGGAAAAAGCTGCTTGCTTAGCATGTCTATACATCTTAATAGTCTAAGTAAAGAATAAAACTGAACAACTTATCAGGGCGTATAAACAAGCCACATTATCATAACAAAGGTCTCCGATGTCTATGAAAGTGCAAACATGGGATGGTTGTAAATGCACCCTGCTGCTGATAAGAATCCAACTCGGGACATATTTCCAGCTTTTTTCTGACCTTGGTTGTTTACCTTTTTCATTCTTGAGAACACCTCTGTGGATTCAACTTTGTTTGACGACAATGTTAGCATGAGATATCTCCATGTTTTAAATTTTATCAAATCTAAAGAATTTTAAACTTGGAGCAAAGAAATTCAAGGCTAGACATGGTAGTTCCATATGGCACTCAGCCAATACTTCAATTGCAGAATAAGTTTTTGTAATAAACTTTGTTACTTAATTAACTTTTTTTATGTTTCATAAGTAGCTGCGCGATTTATTTCAACAAAATGAATGTGGTCTTTAAACTTATGATTGCAAAAAGGTCAAGAACGTTTGTCTATAACATTTTAAGAGTCCACTTAAAAATGCCGCAGCTTATTTCTTATACAATGTAGGTATATTCAGTAACTATAAATGCAATTATACTGCAAAAAATAAAAAAAGGAAACTGATTAAAAATGACATTAGTTTCGGAGGTCATATTCGTTAAAGAATTAAATAAAACAGTTTCTGAACAGAAACTTGTTATTCCAGGTCTGTTTTATAGTACACTGGTTTCATTTCGAAATACAAGCTAGATTGTCTTAAAAGGTTATTTCGCAAACACGTATTCTTTTTCTTTCTGTGATATTTCAGCCGATTGAATTCTCAACGAATATATTTGCATGGAAATCAAATTTTTAATAGTCACATGCTAATTTAATCGATATGTTTTAAGCACCTATTATTACACAGATTTCACTGACCTGAGTCTGCCAGTAAGGCAAAACAGCCTGCAATAACTGCATATTACATATTAGATTAACTTGCTTAAATTATATAACGCCTACTTGCATTATTTTGATGCAACATCATTACCCCACAATTACGTTGGCTCATGTCACACACTGCTATGATCAGTAGCGAATCTATTTGAGAGACTGCACGCCTGTGTGTCCGTGTCTTCACACTTAACAGTTTCCTGTTTCCGGCTTTCCGCTATTGTGAGTTCAACGCCATATATTCTGTTAAGAACGTAAATTATAGCTCTCATTGCATTTGATGTGATATATTGTTTTATTTGCGTTAGATAGCTGCAGTCTGTTTTATGTTTCTGATTTGTTTGTTCGTTATTTGATTTGCGACACGTTTTTATAATAAACATATTATTGTTTTCGTGATCAATAGGCACGTGTCGATGTGTATAAATTGGTATTTGTAATTTTATATGTTTATTCGGAAAAGTAACGCAATCTATGCATTTGCACTTACATCAAAATTTCGTCAACTGACGCATTTTTGTACGCAACGAATTTTATATTCGATCATATGGATAATAAACAGGAACTTAAAGCAGCTACTTCTTTGATATGTGAAGCTTCATAATTATATAACTTAATATATTTAAGTATATTTTCTGAGACTTGTATTACTAAAATATAAGGAGTGAAATAAATGATTAATGTGCCAGTAGATAATCGAGTTGTAAAAGGCTGTTGAGGGAAAGTACTTTAGCTGGCTTTTACAACTTGCCTTGCCTTATATAATTTAACGATGGTTTTTACTTTAAATTGAGTGTTGTAACAAGTTCTTTTCTATATTATATTTTCTATAAAATCACTATATTTTATAACGTCTTACGTATAGTCAAAATTATGTTTTGTGTCTAGTGAAAGTATAAACTTTAGATAGGACCGATGTACAGACGCCAGCAGGTCAAACTACCTGAAACTGTCAAATTTTCCCAATCAACCTTAAACCTTATGCTGTAGGGATACATTTGAAAATCTATTAAATAAATTTTACAGATTCAAAATCAAAATCAAAATTTTTTATTTCACATAAACCTACATGGGCACTTATGAAACGTCAGAAGCTAGGTACACGGTTCCAATTGGTCGTTTCCTATGGAGAAGAGCCGGCAAGAAACTCCACGGTTACTCTTTTAAAAAAAGTGGGCTTTAACAATGTTATAAGTTACAGTGTTAATAGGTATGGGAGGACAGTGTAGGCCCGTCAACAAGTACCAAGTACTTAACAAAATAAAAGATAGTTTACAAAGCTACAGTCTATTAAGCCTACAACGTTCTCATATTCACAAATTAAAAAAGAATCTATATAAAATATTACTAAAGTAATAAAAATAAAAACCTACATATTTAAACCAAATGACAACATTGTCATTACAACTGTAAAAAAAAAAATACTGAATAAATATTCTGTCCACAAGTCACTAATAAATAGTTAAATTAATGTGATTGTAGTAGCTTGATGTGCTGCCGTCTGTACATAACTTAAAATGACGCCTTCGTCTTCGGATTAAAGCGCTTTTCTCTTATCTTTGAAAATATTGTAGGCAGACGTGTAACCAGACTGACTAAATATTTATTCATACTAAAACACTTTATATGTTTACAAAAATGTTAGATTCCACGTTTTAAACTTTGAAGTGGCTTCTATTTGATCACTAATCCGTGGTTTCCTATCAAAACTCGTACAATATGTTTTATTTGGATCAACAGTTGATAAGTAAAATTTTAAGTTAAACTTTTCATTATTTAGTATTGGGTCCAAAATAGTACCTTGTGGAACCCGTTTTTTGCCTTGAAAGGTTGCAGTAAATCTACTTTTAATTACAATAAAAATTAACTGGTCTCGATAGGATGTTCGAGTAGATATCTAGAGCGGTCGTACAAGGCGGCCCGGTCCAACCGCCCACTGTGCAAAGGGCGATGCAATTGGGACAAGGAGACTTTTCATTGTTTTGCATACGCAGTCACGTTGAGGTAGGTTTTATTTGATGACTTGTTTTGATCTCTGTAAATGGAAAACTTTACGGTTGTTGCGCATATTCGAATTCATGATTTGGGAGAAAATGCTTAGAGCTGAAATGCATAACTGCAGGTTTTACGTTGCAGTATTGATGCACATGAAGAATCAATGTTTATGTCGATGAATGAAGACGTTCGTATAGTGATTAATGACTAAGATGGTAGTTTTGTCATTCTTAATAAATATAGGTTTTGTGTAGTTATAGGTCATTTATATTCTTTAGTTGCTAAGTATTCAAAATGATATATAGCACTCGTTATATACGAGTATTCATTTAAACAGATTTATTGGGTTGCGTGTTAGAAAAGTGGGCGAAAAACATTTTCACGGCCTACAATCATTCGGTTTGCAATTAATTCTAGTAACTTTTCTTATCATGATCATCTTCAATATAAACGAATTCAATCATGATCTACTTTTCGAGCCAGACCAATTAAGTTAATGCTGCGAACAGTATGAGTAATATCGACGACCACTTAGCGCAGTCAAGGTCTTGGTACTCGGTACAACAGGACCTGACAAGTCGTGAGCTCTATAAAAGTTTAAAATCCGTCCAGTGTGCAGTCCGTCGGCCCTCGTGACGACCTCGCAACAACCTCGCAGCACCGCATTCACCGCTCCTATTGGCGCGAATGCAGCAATCGCCTCCAAATATATATATTTTTTATATTCCATGTCACGGAATAGTTTCGGCACCAGCTTTTTAAATATCGAACGAAACGGGTCTTAAGTAGTGCAATACGGATTTTAAATTGCTTTCCGATGGAACTAATGGCTTGATTATTGTTTCGGTACTTTTCTTAAAGTAAGAGTTTGTAAACGTTCCATTTTAAAGTTTTAACACTTTAATAATGTAAACGTAAATTAAGATATTTCTGGGTTATGTATGGAATTGCATTTGCAACTGTTAAATATTATCAGTCTGTTATCCTCCGTTATCTGTAAACGTTACTTAAGTGTTAGTCAAACAATACTGTAATGTAAAGTTCATGCACACATAATTCGTGATTCCCAAGACTTCAGTGACAAGACTTACATAATTTAAGATTATTGTCTCTAATGATGGAACTACACAAATAAATGTTATTGTCTGTTAAAAATGTGGTCGTTAAAAATATTCACTTTCAATTGTTTGTTTGACAAAGGCCCTAAACGTGTGAATCGCCTTGAATGAAGTTGTTATCAACACAATTACATCGAATTATTGTAATAAATGAAGAGTTATAATGTCAAGACTGTTCTAGTCAGTAGTTTCATGCGTGATACTCAATTGAAATCCTAGATTTGACATTATTTTCTAAACAAATGTTAACGGATTTTATTCCGACTCCAGTCTTCAGGCGCTCCATGTATGCTCATGTTCATCTGGTTATATTGGAAGCTGACTCCAACAGAGTTGTAGAAAAGCAGATGATGACTGACTTCTGACTACCAATACTGAATAAAATAAACTTTATGTAAACAAAATTATAAGTTTATCTTACTTGATGTTACTTTAAAAGGCTCTTGCGGTCAGCGTTAAGGAAAATCTCCAAATGCGATTAAATTATTATTGCCTTTCCGTATCAAGGAAAGTCCCTCGACCTGCTTGGTTTTTATTTACTATTGTATGAAATATACCTATACCTAACCACAATAAGCGATAGGCAACAGTGCGATAACATCGATCGAAATTACCTGTAGGGGGTAACGAAACGTTCTTTGGTTGAATGTTTGTGATTTTATAAGCATTACATACTTCACACTGTCTCCAAAGTTTCAGTAACATCACGAAACATAGTTGGCCAGTAAAAATCTCTTTTATCTTGTTTTTTATAAAAAACTATAAAATGTCGTATGATTCCTTACTACATTCTGTCAGCGCGCTAGGTCATAATTTATAAAAACTTTTTACAAAAAAAAAAATATAACCGACTTCCAAAAAAACACTACAAAGTGAAAAATAACTTTAATTTCGGAAGTCGGTGTCTTCAGTAACTTCCGAAATTAAAGTTATTTTTCACTTTGTAGTGTTTTTTTGGAAAAAGTTTTTTATTTTTCACTTTTTAGTGGGTCAGTTTGTAATTTATCTAATTTCCAATAGCCTAATGTCAAATGCTCATCACATTTTACAAAATATTGCTTTTCCCGATGCAGGGGCGTTAATCGTTAAGGAGTTCTCCTGGTAAGAACCAGGAGAACTGATGGTGACTTCACCATATGCATTTTGACGAGCATAAATTGCTTAGCAACCATATTAAAGTGCCTAATCGAATCGCAACGGTGAAATACTTATTATTAGGAAGTTCCGGTGGCCATCTGTGGTCTTCATCATCAGTTCCACTTCACCGAATGGTACTTTTCGAGTGAAAATGCACGAGTTACTATAAAAAATACTCAAATCACTATAGGTATGCCTATAAAATTTGAAGATTTCCCTCGATTTCCATGGGATCTCCTCATCAGATTCTGATTTGGTGGCAATGGGACCACCTCGGGAGAATACCCTTCCATAAAAAAAAAGAATTTTTAAAATCCGTCCACAATTGACGGAGTAATTGGTGAACATACATAAAAAAAAAAAAAAAAAACATACAGCCGAACATATAACCTCCTCCTTTTTGGAAGTCGGTTAAAAATGAAAATGTAAAGGGGTGGCCTGGTGTCCTGAAACACAGGCTGCGAGCCTAGCTTAGGCAACAGTCTCCCACAATATATACTTAATTTCAATGAATTGTGTAATATTGTCGAATCTGACCAATGTAAAATAACATATTATGTATATTGTTGTGAGAAAAAAAATAAAGTTGATTGATTGAGATATGATGTTTGGTGACGCCAGGATGTATAGAAGGAAAACTATTATATATTTCCCAAATCTCGAGTGAAACCTTTTCAGCGGGTAAGACAACACGCCATGGATCTGAAGACAACGTAGTAGAGATAGGCATGCGCATTATGAGAACACCGTTCTAGATGGGTATGTAGGAAAGATTCAGGGTCCCGAGCATAGTAATGACCGATGGTATAAGAAAGTTTGTTTAGGTGCTCGCCATACAACCCAAATGTTTGCCTTTCGATTTATTTAAAAAGTATTATTTTTATTCCATAGTATATGGACTATAGGTCGTATAATCGGTGTATTGGCCTTATTAAAATCAGCAAAGCTTAATAGAAATCGTTTTTAATTGATTTCGATCCCAAATACGGTGATGAGTTCTAGATATTGTGAACATTTTCTCTCAATGGAACTATCAATTTTATTGGAGTAAAGTTAGCTAGGTACCACATCATCAAAGTAAAACAGTTTAACTGTTGATTTTTCGATTGTCTATGTAAGCCCTTATAGTAATAAAACCTCTAAGGCACGATGGAAAGCGTTCAATTTACTCATTGAAATCGATTTTGCATTTTACTTCTCAAATCCGTATCATAAGGTGATCCTGTGTGTGACAGCCCATATTAATTTCACGCGATCATTCACTTTCCTTCCTCTCACTTCCATGTTTTCTATAGGAAATTAAAGGTGCATCTCTGCGATTTTATATGTGCCAACCTTTGAAAACATTTTAATGTATGTTTGGTAATAAAAAAAATTATGGTGTGGGTTTTATTACATTATTTGTAATTGAAAGATTTTGTGTTTAGTTACAGTCAAAATAAAGAGGATGTGATTTTGAACACCATATATTATAAATATGTTATCTCTTGTTTCGAAGTCTGGTAATGTGGTTGAAATATCTAATATGAATGTGAATATTGCGCTAATGTATTCTTTATCTATTTACGCACGAAGGTAGTTTCGACAAATAAATGTGTTACTAATAAATAAGTGGGTATTTATAACGACATCCGTTACTATAGCAACCTTGTTTACTTCCTAGACAGTTTGATGATAACGTTTGATTAAAATTATGTACGTCAAAACGTACATAATTTTACAAGAATCAGACACAAGAATTTTGATTTTATTCTTTTATTTTGAATTTTGATTCTTGTGTCTGATTGCCTATTTCGACATACTGCTGGTTTTTCCTCCATGAATTTTATTTTTAAACCATTTTGCTTTTAATTTGTCTAGTTCGTCATCTACGTATTCTACGATCACTTCTTATATTAGAGATTCTGGGGTACCTGTGTACCGTCGGTCACAGTTTAAGTTTTTTTATTTAATTTTTATTGTCGTTATAATGACCTTGCGGCTTTGACCAAAGACAGACAAAGAAAGATGACTAATACTACTGCTATTTCCATAAATTATATCTTTTACTTTTAAAGCTTCATCCTTGACTTTTGCTCGGTTCTGGGGTCAGCTAATGTTAATGTGCTTAGTTATATTCTTCACTGGTTTGACGTGACATTAAGAACAAAATATGGTGTTTCAAACAAATTTATAATTATAGTTGATGACTACAACAGTGAGCAAGCTTAGACAGACCTTTTCTAAAGCTGTGCCAAATGACGTCATTAAGGCTAACTGCAGAGTTATTGAAACATTGAACTGATTTCATTTTGTATACCTTGTCCTGTGAATTAATTGATATTTGAAGTGATATATTAAACAACTAGAATAATTAATATTCTTGGTAGCATACAGTAGTAGCTCAGGTAATTACTTTAATTAATATTACTACACGAATCTATTAGTTATTAGAATATTTACCAAACGCGGGGACAGGCTATCGTTTAGCATTGAATATAGTAACGTTTATAGAATTAATTTGTTGCGGTAATTATTAGATCGGTCAAGCTTTCTACTGTGCAGTTATATCCACATTTACCGTTTCGACAGGCAGAGGTTTAAGAAGAAACTGTTTTTATTTTCATTTTACAACTGTGAGACCTTATTCCATTTCACGGTAGTACTTGAATATTACCTTAAGATTCAATGATTGACATTTCTATTAAAAATAATCTACTCGCAATGAGGTTCTCATGATTATAATACCAAGTATATACAATACCAGTACGGTTTGACTTCCTGAATTTAATAATTTCACACCAACTTTATTAAAATTTCGAATTCTTTTTAAATTTCTCTACAAAGCTGAATCAGTCGTCTTCTATGTATAACAGAACATTGTCTTATAATATGTCAAAACCGACTTGTGGTTTGTACTTCAACATAATTCCATATTAATGCAAGTAAGTGGCAGCCCAGATAGAATCGTGACTGAATGGAGGTGATGCAACGACAATGTCTTATTATATTTCTCTTGTTCTTCTGAGTTTTGTAATAAAATTCCTGTCTCGCCGCAAACATGCTGGGTTATTAATGTTATTATATTTGGATACTGCATTTCTTTAACAGAAAAGTGCTGATAGATCTTTGTGATTCTAAGAGCATCAATAATGGTTTATCAAAATATTGTATACGTTTATTTCATCTTTGCTGTTTCCACAATTCATTCTTCAAAGTTTATTTTGATGCCATTGTCATTCAGAGTATCAATTATTCCCTTGCTTCTTATGTGATTGTGTTTCCACAACCCACGCCAGTTTCTACTTCAAGGCTATCACGTCAACTACAAGCTTTTTAAGTGCCCAAATGATCGTACACCGAACACAATGGTTTTAAAATTGTCAGCACAACCGAATTTCAATGCACAATTTCGAAAGCGACCGTAATTTGTATGGAAATGATGCGCCTTACGCGATGTCCCAGAGACCTTGTTACAACTATTAACATTTGCGTTTTAAGTGCAAAACTTTTTGGAAAATCTTTTTTAAAATTGGCGAGGGATTCTTAAAATAAATTGTTTATTATCGGCTGTTTGATGAGTTAATGTTGCATAAAATATAAATATTTTCCTGTTTAATAAACCTACTTTCTTGTGATTGGGTGAGTCGTCACATTCATCTTGTCAGTCTTAACCTTATAGGGAACGGGCGATTGAATCGTCACTTCGATGTGACCTCGCGTCTTCATTAGCATGTTGTATTGACTGTGCATACACCTTAGCTAAGAAAGTGGAGAGAGCATGAGAAATGTAGGGATTGTTCACATTTGCGGTGATTATCTCGGATAGGGACGATGGAGCTAGACTGTCGTTAGTTATGCGTTTGTATGCCTTCTTACTTAAATAAGGTGAATGTTCTTACTTCGCGTATTTGTTCTGCTTGATGGGCTATAAAGCAATAATTGTCAAGTTTAAATACCGCATCGGTAAGAGTTCCATTATGGATTCCCTCCCTTACTTACATTTGTTCCATCACTTTGATCATTTTCCCTAGTAAATTATTATTCTGAACTGTCAACGCTTTCGTCATTAAGTAACAAAACTACGAGAGTTTCCTTTTCAAATACGAGTCAAGGTAATGAGCACGAAATTGTCCACTCGTGTGTATTTAATGTATTCACTTGTTCGCTAAAGTGGTACATTCGAGTTGAAACACTGCTTTATAAGTAGCACTTGAACTGCCACCGCGAAAGTAAAAACGAATTCACCTAATGTTGCCATTTCATGTAGGAGTAGCTGTGGTTTAGATAACAGTCTATATGAATATGCAGCGCAATGGATTGCGTTCGTTAGACTTGGTTCTTTTGCACCTACGCTACTAAGTTGATATATTCATCATTAAGCATTACATTTTTGGGCATGCTCTGACCTAGTATTGTATAAATAAGCACGACCGGTTGTCGGCTTTATACCTGTATGGGCAAAACTACTGTGATGTCAACATTAGCTTTACTTTACTTTTCTTAAAGTAATATATCTCTTGATGTTTGTTTATCCTTAGTAGGACCGACTAAGGGTCACGTTAAAGTAGGTTACCGTCTAGACATAATCTAGGTTATGGAATAACAGAAATAAAAACAGTGTGTCATATTTAGTTGTGTAAAATAACTACTTCTTAAAATAATCTTAATGATTATGACCTAGTTGGTGTACGAACCGTTATTATTCATACTTAATGTCAACACTTTTAACTTTTGACCCATGCAGGTGTTATGTTAAGTAACTTAAACTTAATGAAAGCTAACCTCTGGATACTTGAGGAAAATGAAAGTGGAAAATCAAGGATTTGTTGTACGCAGTAAAACGATTCTGTAAGTAATGATACGGCTAGGAATAATCGTATCTTTATCGTAGATCTACTAATGTGATATAAATTAAAGTTTATATTATACATGTATTTAAAATTACAGTTTTTCGGAGAAGAAATAGCTAAAGAAAAAGCAATTGAAATGAAAAATCATAGATGCTGGAGAAAACATTTGAATATTCTCACATACTTTTAAACAAACAACAATCATATACACGCATAATTATGTAAAAACAGTAATTACTTATAAAATGTAACTACAGAATCATAGATTGTGTTTCCATGAACGGCATTGATACTAAGTCCTACTATATCTGCTGGTACTATATAAGTAATACAATAATATTCAGGCAGTAAAAAAAGAAGAAATTTCCTTTAAAAATAAAGAACAGCTTTTAAATCGATATTTTGGTCTTAAACTAGATTTCACGTGCAAGTACGTCAAATCAACTAAGTTTAGTAAATTCTTCCACACAATGATGTTAATGGTGTGACCAAGTTGGCCCTTTGCCTACGACCGTTAAGTTACCTGTTTACAACAGAGTGTCAAGACTTTCGCGGAAAAATTAACCGTTGACAAATTGAGAAGTCATTAAGTGACAAGCAGTTATTAATGCAGTGCTAATGAGATTTTTTAATGATGTGGCAGATGTTTGAGAAGAAAGCAAAAATTCTACATAAGAAAATTAACTGAAAAGTATGAATTTCACTTCTTAAGTTGCAAGCCAAATTGCATTTTCTATGACGTCACTATTATGGTCGAAGGCTGAAGAAAAAAACATTGACTCCTCATTTGCTGAAATTATCTTTGAAAGTCAAAGTCAAATTATTTATTTCAAATATGCACTTACATGGCACTTTGATGAACAGTGATTCAATTTAGTTACTTATTTCCTTTCCGTCAAAAAAGTAAGCATTAGAATTTCTTTGTTGGTAGGATTATGTTTGCAAAATGTTTTGCGTAGTTCTGCAGTTACTGGTTCTCAATTACTTGAGTTAAAACATAATAATTATATAGGTGGTGAGCAGCAGTGGTGGCCCAGTGGTAACGTCCCCGACTTACGAGTTGTAGGTCGTGGGTTCGAACCCAGGCAGGCGGTGAAGAAAAACATCTTGAGGAAACCGGCATGTCCTACAACCAAAAATTCAAAGATATGTGACATCTACCAACCCGCACTAGGCCCGCGTGGTAGATTTACAGTCCACTCCCTCTCGAAGAGAGGAGACCTGTGTCCCAGCAGTGGGAACATTATAGGCTGATTATGTAATTATGTAGGTGAATGATAAAAGATAAATGCTTTTTTTCTGTAAGTAGGTCTGTGCAAACACTTTTACATATACCAATCAATCATATTTTAAAAATTAGATGAGGTTGGCGTTTCCTATCCGACTACACTGAGAAGAAAGGCCGAATCAAACTCAGAGGTCACCGTCTTTTTTAAAGTGCCGACATAATCTTGATCAGATCATGTGAGGACCATGTAGATTGGTGTCTGAAATGGTCTTTTGAGAAAAGAACCACACAGATTTGAGTGGATCTGTCCAGTCAGTACACGCATTTTTCAGTAATCGTGAAGCTCAACTCAGAACTAAAGGAGCTCAACGATTCGAAGAACAATACCAAAAAAAGGACATTTGGGTAGGCCACATAAAGTACTCAAATTGCGTACGCTGCACTGGAACAAATCAACAATCACAAACGGATCTGACCTCAGATATTAAAGTCACCAAAAACTACACCAATCGCAGTGTTTCAGGACGAAAGTCTTTGACCAGTGCATGTTGCCATTGCCAGTGATGAGTGTAATGAACTATGGCACTGATACGTGGTTGCTCACAATAGGCCTTATCAGAAGGCTAAAAGTCACTCGGAGGGCAATGGCTCTCCATTGCCCTCCGAGTGACTTTTAGCCTTCTGCTATGCTTGGAGCCTCCTTACGTGATCGAATCAGAAATGAAGAGATCCGCAGGCGAACCAATATAACCGACATAACCCGAAGAATTGCCAAACTTAAGTGGCAGTGGGCAGGGCACATTGCTCGCAGAACAGATGGCCGATGGGGCCAAAAGGTTCTGGTGTGGCGACTGCGTACCGGAAGACGTAGCGTTGGAAGGCCACCTACAAGGTGGACCGATGATCTTGTGAAGGCCGTAGGAATCCGCCGGATGCGGGAAGCACAGAAACGGTCAAAGTGGGGCGGTGCTTGGGAGAGGCGTATGTCCGGCAGTGGACGTCTTTCGGCTGAAATGATGCTGATGACCAAAAACCATACTAGGCGACAGTTTAAGTTACGACATAGTAAAAGTCGAAAGTCAATGTAGATATTACTAATAATTGAATATGACTTTCTACGCACCATGTTTTTATGATTAAGTACCCATAATTACAAATACATGATTCTATGTAATTTGACTGTCAATTAGCTTTTTGATTAAATAAAAGTTTTGTGTTTTATGTAATTAAGTTAATCATATTTCACGGTTTTTCATTTTCGAAGTCGAAAAGTGAAATGATTTGGGAGTTTAACTAATTTGCAGTAATCTTAATTATCTTCGATGTAACTTTCCTATAATCGATAGATTTGTGCGTTAGGTGACGCCTTAATAGGTAATAAACAACGCTTCTAATGAAATTAAACGGTTTATTAGAAAATCGAAATGCCGAGCTACAGATTTTATGAGATTGGTTCTTTAAAAGTATAGCTGTAATTGTACCTTCGATTATCAGTAATTAACTTTCACTAACTTTTGAATCTTATTTGACCAGGCAAAGGATTTCATCTCAGAGGGAGGCTTCCGTCTCGGAAAATCCATAAGCGAGGTGATTTCATAACTTTTATTGACAGTTCTAGAAAAGAGAACGGATAGAAAAGTGGTGAAAATAATAAGGCGGAGAGCTTCCTCCATTAGGACGTATAAGGGCTATTATAGTCTGGCCTCGTCCGAAGAGACCTGTATTGTAAGTACATTTTGTAGTTCCACATAAGAAATCGCCACTCATGCACTTAGTATAACCCTTAAGATTTTTTAAAGTCGTATATCGTACGTTTCGTATCGTCGCCGCGTCGTAGTCGTAGTCGTGTAATGCGTTCAGGATGTTGTTGGGTCTGCCGTGGCGGTGCAGCGCGTTTGGGATGTTTGCTGAAGCGCGCACTGATGGTTTCCAGGCCATCATGCGCAAAAAAGCAAAAAAAAAAAAACCGAAATCAAGTTTTTATTTATTTATTTATTATTTATAACCTTATTCTCGCTGTCAGTTTGCCGTCAATACTTCACAAAATATGATAGAACTTCACTTATAGATAAGTTCGTTTATTCACTAATTAGAAAGGAATCATTTAGATTTGAAATAATTGTCAATCACATAATAAAGCACATACTATCTATAATCGTTTTAAGTAGCTGATACTTACCTAAATAGCAAAAAGGAGTTCGTGGCTAAGTAATAACAGCCGCAGCCGATCCATCAGATTAAGCTACACTTGCCGGGGTTGGTCCGTGGATGGGTGACCATCGTTACATACCGAGACGTGCTTCGGAAAGCACGATAAGCCGTTGGTCCCGGCTGTCATTCGTGGATCATTGACAGTCGTTAGGGGTCGTCAGAAGCCCAAAAAGTCTGACAACCAGTCTTACCAATATCGGTATCGTATTACCCAGTAAAGTAGTCGCTCCATGTATAATACTGGTATTCAGCTACATCCGGTTAGACTGGGAGCCGAACCCAACATAGTTGGGCAAACGCTAGATAGATTGACTTACTTAAACAGTAAAAACTGTTTTCCCAAAAGAAAAGTATCCATTATTTAATAAGACAGGTAGCAATATTTAGATTCAAAGTTATTTCAAGCCGTCCATTTGATTGTCATATACTGCCGGTTATGCGCGTGTGTTTAAAACAGGTATCTGGCACACTAACTAATGTATTGTTCAACAAAACACTTGTGTCACTATGATTGATACACATGGACAGGTGTGTTGATACGAATATGTATCTTATAGCCTTGTAATAAGATTCTTTGGAGGCGTTGTTAAAGTTGTATGTCTTCGTAGGGTTGATGATTTTTTTTATGTCAATAGAAAATGTGACACATAACTTACATGTCTCATCAAACATCAAAGTGAATGATCTGCTCTTGTAACACCTCAAAGTATTTAAGATTTGCTCATAATCAGCCTATAATGTTCCCTGCTGGGACATAGGCCTCTCGGTGAGAGGAAGTGCAGGCCGTAATCCACCATGCGGGCCCAGAGCGGGTTGGTAGATGTCACAAGTCTTCGAATTTTTGGTTCTAGGATATGGCGGTTTCCTCACGATGTTTTTCTTCACCGTTTTGAGAGCTCTGGTGATTAAATAATTTACACAAAGTAAAGCACCTCTCCAAGGCCTTCGACCTCCTATCTTATGGCTGCCTATGGAGGAAACTGTCAAATGTTGAGAACCTCCCAAGCGATATCATTAGGATGCTAAAGTATTGGTATAAAAACCAATACAATTATGTTAAGTGGGCGGGTGTCCTGTCGGATGCATACAGGTTGGAGTGCGGTGTGAGGCAGGGGGGAATCAGCTCACCCAAGTTATTCAACCTGTATGTAAACGAGCTGATCTGTGAGCTCAGCAATACCAATATCGGGTGCTCCATTGACGGGCACTGCGTCAATAACATCAGCTACGCGGATGATATGGTATTGCTGAGCCCATCGATCAGTGCACTTAGGAGGCTTCTTCGCATCTGTGAGGACTATGCGGTGGCTCACGGCCTCAGGTATAATGCGACCAAGAGCGAGCTACTGGTTTTCAAAGCGGGTAACAAATGTTATAATACTCTCCCACCAGTCACCTTGGGGGGCGCTCAGCTTTCCAGGGTCACGAAGTTCAAGTACCTGGGGCATTGGGTCACCGATGGTCTGTCCGACGATGCGGACGTGGAGAGGGAACGCAGAGCATTGGCAGTTCGATGTAACATGCTGGCTCGTAGGTTTGCACGTTGTACTAGGGAGGTGAAAATTATACTCTTTAGAGCGTATTGCCAATCTATGTACACGTGTGCCCTGTGGGTCAGCTATACAAAAAGCTTGTACAATGCTCTGCGAGTCCAGTACAATAATGCCTTCAGAGTTATGTTGGGGCTGCCGCGCTTTTGCAGTGCATCGGGGATGTTCGCGGAGAATGGCGTGCCAGATTTTTACGCTCTGATGCGGACACGGATAGCATCCCTGATGCGGCGAGTGCGCGACAGCTCTAACAACTTGGTAGCTATAGTAGCCGACAGGATGGACAGTCCAATTATGTGGCAATGGCTGACCACTCATCGTGCGTCTTTCCATTATTTAAAATAAGTTGTTTTATTGTATTTTTTGTGTAGTAATGTGTTTTCATGTATGTGTGTATGTTTTGTGTATAAAATTGTAATGTGTGTTGTTTATGGACACCTAGACTTTATGGTCTGAAATAAATTTATATTTATTTATTATTTATTTAAAGCGCCTGTCAGGGTTCGAACCTATGACCTACAACTCGTAAGTCTCTGCCTTTACCACTGGGCCATCAGTCTTTTAAATTTGGTCAAGCTGTGGTAAAAAAACGGCAGCAGTCACTTTATCAAAGTGGTAGAGGGGTTGACTGTCTATGACTTCTTTGCTACCAACCGTTATTTAAGAGTGAGAACCCTGACTGAATGGGAGTGGTGTTAAATGTCAATCATATTGACATGCATTGTTCAAGCTCGAGTGACCTTAGTGTCGCGTCAGTTTTTATACTGTTATCTACGTTATGTCGTCACGTCAGTTTTACCTACCCAGAAATTAAGTCTGTGTACTTGCTAAGTTATTGGATTTTAAAAAGAGGTTGGAACCGCCCCAGGGTTCTCAAAAAATAAGACGTCAATAAGTTTAGCATCATGAAATTCAATCCATGCATCGCTTTTTGAGGCAGCGGTTTTTAAATTCTGTTCTGAAACAGACATCAGACATCTTTAAATAACCTCCTTCATCCGCTGGTGTCTATTTTGCATCTTATTTTCATTTGTCTAAACATTACTCTGAAATGTCAAAGTCAAGTGAACATAATTATCTTTACCCACACGACTTATGAATGACACATATTTTGCACACATAATTTAAGGAAATTATGCCCTAGACTTTGAAACTACAGGAAGTTCAAATTACACTCATTTATATATTCGTAAAGAGGTACCTACATCAAATAGTATCTATTCACCTACATAAGACATGTTTAGAACGAGAAACCGTCGCGTGTTCAAGACGACAGATTTCTTTGAACATTCAAGGAGAGATACTTGCGCTGCGCTTGAGACGATACTGGCAACGGTTTCCATCGGATATGGCCGTCTTATATGGATTTTACCAAGGAATTGTTGCTGGTTAATGGCTTTAAGAAACGGTTTTTGTTCTTTTACTAGGCCTATATTATAAAAAGCCTTAGATGGAAATGTAATTAACTAACGCTGTTATATGACCATGACCATAGCTTTTATTCGAAAACTAAGCTGATAATGGTTTATGAATTTCCGTTTCAACCTTTAATCTTCCAATTAAAACGGTAATAGTTCCACTTGGAAATTCATAACTTTTCCAGCAAAACAGTTCAGTTTTCAATCCAGTAATAGCACTAATTAAAGCTATCACTAAACTTAGTTAACGACTGCAATCTACGAAATTGCCTTCTCCAATCAAAACTAAAAAGCGGGTACAAGCAGTTGGTGTTAGTCAATTAAAGCTTTAATGGCTTATACCGCACATGGGAACTGAGGGGACATTACTACTCGTAGTTGAGTGTATTGCGTAAGCGATTATCGCCATGACATAATTCCAGATAGTTATCGTTGGAACACCACTGTAACATCAGATTTGGGAATAAGGAACTTTTAAACAGATGAGGGTCCAATGTGTACTGGTTATGTTTTCATTTTGCAAGTTGTATGTTTACAGCTAAGTTGATGCTGTTATTTTCTTGCAGATGTGATTGACATTTTGTCGGTCAAGAAGTTAAGGGTTGATTTGAAACATTTATATTCCGAAGAATGTTCACATTGGTCTTAATTTTAAGAAAAAACAAACAAATATGTATGCAGGTCAAATTTAAGTAGAATAAGACAAACACACAAAGAGACCTGTTCTTGAACCAACTTCATCGACATTACAAGTGCACGCAAAACAGATTTCGTTTTCCTACTACAGATTGTGCAAAATTAACCTAATGGCTTATAAAATTTGCGAAACTGATCTTAGCGTTAGCAATAGTTGTTGCAAACGCTACAAAACTTGCTAGATAATTTTGTAGTACACAAATACTGGATGGCATAATGTCATCGGTAATGTCGTAGAAAATAAAGATTAATATTTAGTCACGATTTTGTGTGATGATATCATTAGCTAGTTCCTTGACAAATACGTGAGCTATGGACAAAGGACTGGGCTATTAAATACTTATGAATATTCAAACTGTTTAGATTTGTTTGCACTAAAGTGCAGCGGTCAGCGAAAAAGAAGCCAATAAAATATTCACAGTTTCTAATAAAAGAGAAGGTGCACCAGCCTCGAAACTGAATGACGTAGAAAATTTAATTAAGAAAGCATCAAAGTGATTACAAACAAATACGGATCGAACAAAGCTACAGACGATCCAAGTTAAACAAATAGATACCTAATTAACAGAGGCATAAAGACCATTAATAATGAAGCTAAAAGAGAAACTGTAGTAAAAAAGTATCGAGGTCTCCCCGTGATGGAATCTAGACCTGATGCCCGCTCATTCAGATGTGACTGATTATACCGTTGGCTCTCTATCTACGACTCTGTACAATATTGATGGATGGACAAAACGATATGATTATAACGTCACGGTTACTGGCAAAAATTATATAGGAAGGAAATTTTTGAATTCTATGACTGACATAGATTTGGAGAATGTTAATATTTGGTTGGAGGTTGGAATTATTGGAAATGTACTGTATGATTTTGGGAGTAGGAAGTTTCATGGTTCGGTGCAGATATCGCTATTATTAACAGTAAATAGACATGTTGGGATAGCCCAAACAACGTTTAATAACGACTGGACTAGTCAAGTTAATAGAACCCATAACACATTGACTTTCTACGATGTTAATCAAAAAACATAATTTGTCTATGAATGAAAATAAAGTGCAATTTTAAATCGACTATGAGGAAAAATAGGTTTCCAGTTCATCACAAATTGGTTTCAAAATCTAGACTTGGTGAGCTGTTGATGCAATTAAATTAAACAAGTATTTGATAAAAACGAAAGACGACATGCCTATTTGTATTATAATTGATGATAAAAAAAGTGTCGAAGCAAATAACAAAAGCGACAGAAAGTACACCAACAGTATTAAACAATTTCGTTATACAAACGTTTTAACGAATCAGCGAACCAGAGCTATGTTTCAGCAATTTTATGTTTATATTTATTCAAATGAAAATGTACCTTATTCTTAACTTAATACAGCTTTATGAACTAGCAAAGTTAAGTTTTTTCTCAAACTAGACGCCAGATGTTTTCAAAATGCTTCTCCGAGTGGAAAATTGTTAGATTTCGTGTTAGGTCGTTGCCCGTTCAGTGTGACCGATCAGTGATTACTCCGATAGCCAAGTGCAATCTTAAGCTGAAACTGTTAATGCCGTTGCTTTACGCTAAAACGTCAATGCAAACTTGAAAAGTCTTAGTTCGGAGTATGTTAGTTGCTTATGTCCGTGAAAGTAAAGTTCTTGCAGCAATTATATTGTTATCTCTGTAACAGCATGACGCAAGTTCTTTGTTACAAAGTCAAGGACCCCGTCTTGTTGTTTTTATTCGGCAACTTCCAGTTTCTCGAGTTTGTTTGCGGAATTATTCTTTCCTTGAGATTTTATCTCTTTCCTCCTGATTTCATAACTCCTTAAATGGAGGCTCTGAGATGTGTACATGCACGGCCTAGTTTTCTGCAGTAAAGCTGAAGTTTGGATTCCTTTGGATGTTTTCCTCTTGGCTCGGTTGTCACAGTGTCATTTGTTTATTGTTAGGCTGGGGTCATATTGATACCACCCGCAGCCTTTGTGCAACTGAACCTTGTAACGATCACTGATAATACTACATGCTCCTTTACTATGAACGCTATTACGTACCTATATTTGTTACAAGCCTTTCATATTGTGAAGCATATTTCCATACAATTGACAATTTTTAAGTGATTGATCCACATTGATTCGCAAATTGATCGTCTACCAAATGAAATTGAAGCGATTAACAATTCACTACAATACAAATTGATGGCAATTCATCGTTTCGGGGTATGATATCATGTTTCGATTTGCCATTCTAATAGGAATCAATTTTCAACTATTCGTATAAAAAACTATCAAGCTGTCTCGTTTCCGTCAATAGTTAAATTGCAATACGATTGGCTTTTTAATATTCATCCGTTCTACTGTTATGTTTTATAGAGTTTTCGAACCGGCACCGAACGGTTCTCTGGTGAGATGACCAACATTTTGAAGATGATTCATTATATATACCTTGCATGTTTGTATCTAGACGTGCTTTCATTTCAACCTCCGTTGTAATCTATGCCTCTTTACAACTTAAAACTGGTTTATTTAGATAAAAATTAAGTTTGTAAAATGTTTGATGTGATATTTCAAATTAATGTGATTTTGGACCACTTTGGTCAATCAGAACGTAAAATTAAAGCGGTTCGAGATTATTTTCCAATATTTGTGAAACATTACTTTCAGATTATGTAGTCAATTATGAACAGACGAAACCAACCATCGCTAATTTCTTAGGTGTTTTTTTTTAATTTCGATGGAAGGCACGACCATCTCGTGAAGAAGTGTCTAGAATACACAATTTCATGGACTGCTCCGTAAATATCTGCCACTATTCTCACGATACCAAAACGAACTAAATTAATAGGATGTTTGTAAAGGAATCCTAAATAACTGGTTTCCTTATGTTTATAACAGGTATTGGGATAAGTATTCTTTTATTTATCATGTTTGGAACCAGTTTGTGGTTTGAATAAAGCCTGTAATTCCCAGACGGTATAACACTGAGCCGATTGCGCGGAAAAGTGTGAATCATATTGTAAAGTAGACCCTGTAGAGCCTTTATAGTAATTAACTGCATTTAATTTGACTTCGACAAGCCAGTAAACATTAACAGCAGTTCTGAAACGTTTCCTTCGAGATAATTATTTGTAACTAGATGCCGGGCGCGACGTCGTTCGCGTGGTGTCCTAGCCCCCTTTTTTTATTTCGGTGGTGGGATATCCTCATGGATGTCCTCCGCCCTGGGGTGGGCGGAGGGGTCTGTCAGACTCTTCCTGACTAAAAACCACCCCAGTGCTCCCTTCCCACACTTGCACCGGGGATCTTGGGATCTAGTGACTTCCGCGATTCCCGGCTAGTGCTGGCCTGCCTCTGCGGGCCACCTCAAGTGGTGTCTTGCTCCTACCCTATCCCTACCCTATTCCTACCCTAACCTACCTTCGCGGGCGTATGCAGAAAAACTCACCAAAGTTTCATCAAAATCGGTCCAGCCCTTTCGAAGTCCATAGAGGACAAATAAACAATCATTGATTTTTATTTATATGGATAGATAATGAAGATAATAAATTATGGTAGGTCTTAAAAGAGGCTATGAAAACTTTTAAGAATCAAAATAGTTTAATGACGGTAAAACTAGAAAATTTTGCAAACAAGCTTTCTTTAGAACTTAATGAATTATGGATAAACTAAGTCTATCTTTAGACAATATAGAAATCTTATAGAAAGCCGTTGATTGATACCTTGTTAAAAAAGTTGGCTTTCTATGCTTAGGAGCAAGGTAAGACCTACTAGACTACCTTGTTTGTCTGTCTGGTACAATAAGATCGTGTGATAAGAACTCGTTAGATCCGGCTCGCAAGTGCCAATGTCACCGATTGTTTATTTATGCACAATTGTTATTTTTTCATTGGCTGCCGAGATATTAAATTAAAAACGTTGGTTTTTTTGTTTAGGTAAGTTACGTGCATTTAGTTTTTTTTTAGGTTTTTTTTTGTTGTCTGTGTTGTTTAAGTTTTTTAACACTACCTAAAATATGCACTATTGTGTCTGTTTTTAGTTCTTGTTGAATTCAATATTAGTGTTGCTAACTGTTATCTCTTTTTGTATCAAATCTTCTTCAATTCAACCCCTCCTTTAAGACGTGACTTAAACCAGCCACCATTCACTTTTTAGATTCGATTTGAATTTATTTTTTTTTAGCGCGCCATCCACCTTCCGTACGAGCACTCATCGCCGCCATGCCTCACTGGCTCCCGTAACGAGATCTCGATATAGTCGAGTCGATAGAAATCGTCTCGCACTGATATCGGGTCTAGAATCGAGTTGACGCCTCATTACAACGATGTCCCCGCGCTTATCTGAGTATGTGTTGATTTGCATACGCATTTGAATGAATGTCTAATGTTTATGTAATAGTGACATTGCAACATTCGATTTTCTCATTTTACATCGTGTTTTGCGTTTCTTTTGTAACTTTTTTTGTCGTAGTATGTACGACCGATTTGGTTCGTAATGAAGCTAATCAATGTAATTATTTCATAATGATACATTGGAATTTCGCGATCGACAGCTATGGAATGGTGGAACTGTTCATGTTCTCTATACTCGAATAATTATATTAATTTATTTTTCTCTTCACAAATATACAGGGTTATTTTTAAGTCGTTTATAACCTCTTAAGGGGTCATTGTACTCATCATTATGAACAACTTTTACTACGGGACCAAAACTGAAATCGCGAAAAAAAAACCAGCTGTTCCCTACATTTATGTTCGAATAATTTGTTAAAACGTAGGGAACAGCTGGATTTCAGTTTTGGTCCCATAGTAAAAGTTGTTCATAATGATGAGTACAATGACCCCTTAAGAGGTTATAAACGACTTAAAAATAACCCTGTATGCAGTAAACTTATCCTTAAGCTAGTTTTAAGCATAGATTACTTAGTAACATAGATAACATTACATTTGTGAAAGACTAGTGCTTGAAATAGGCATTGCAAGCAACGCCTGTGGTACAAGTCACCAGGGCCCCAGACGCTTCATATGTACAAGCTTACATTGGGTGCTTTGATGAGAATGAAGACAATTTAAAATTATAAGAAAGAAAAAATTCAAATAAGATAAAAAAACAACGTAACGTAATTAAAATAACAACGATAGTGGAAACTTTCGAGAGCAGATACTTACTTTACGTATCTACCAGTTTTTTTAGCTGGTATAATGACACTTCAGTGTTAGTCTACTATATAAAAATATATTCTTCTCAAATGACAACACTTTATGTCGAAATTAATTAAGGAATTTAAATTTTGCAAATCAAGTTTTAAATTTCAACAATATGCAAAATATGTTAATATCATGAAATCGAATGCCACGAGGTCGCCATTTTGTGGTGTCAGTTTTATTTAGCAATATTGGTATTATTATAGAACTATAAAAGTGTTCATGTTTGTAAACAATGCTCCATTTTCCAATACACAATCAGCCTATAATGTTCGCACTCCCTCTCGAGAGGGAGTGGGCCGTAATTCACCACGCGGGCCCATTGCGGGTTGGTAGATGTCACATGTCTTCGGATTTTTAGTTCTAGGACATGCCGGTTTCCTCACGATCTTTTCCTTCACCGTTAGATGTATATAATGATATTATTATGTGATATTTTCCAATAGAACAATTAAATGGAATGCCACCAAGAATTCCAGGTGTCCATGTTTTGGATATGAATAGCTTTGTTCGTGAAATATTATTTAGATGTCGATTTAAACACAGAATATTTGTATTTTTTCCCATTCACTTCAACATCCTTGTTCAAAGTTCAAACTTAGGTATTCATTTGATTGAAACAAGACGTTTCTTTCAAAGTGCTCGGCAATAAATGTTTATTTGTAGAGATATGGCTTCTGCCCGCGACTTCATTTGCGTAAAATTTATTGTTCCCCAACGCACCGCGTCACATCGCATCGCCCGCCCGCGCTATTACTTCGCTTCTACTTCGTTTTCGCATAGCGTTTTTTCAGACTTTTTTCTATTGGCTCGGCTACTGAGGGATGTAGCGTGATATTAAATCCTATGCTTCCTCAAAAATTATTTAAAAGGCTATCAAATGTAAAATAATATTTCAAATCCGACTGGTAGTTTCAGACATTAGCGCGTTTAAAAAAACAAATAAACAAACTCATCAGCGTTATTTTAATAGTATAGATTCAACTATAAAGCGTAGGTAGCAACTAATTACTAAACTATTCCGCAAATGCTGTAATACTAAATTGAGGAAAATGTTCGTAGGCACTGTTCCACCGACCTGTGAACTGTTCCTATCTTTAAGTGAAACACGACTTTCCTATATATGGCATAAATGAATTCCAAGTTCCAACCGAGAGGAATCTTTTAACCGTAATTCAAGTGTCCAGACGCTGAATAATGCTTATAAACATCCTGAGAGGCTCAGACCGAGAGATAAACATTGCATCGTTTTTACAGGATTGTGTAGAATAATTCAATTGGCAAATATCCAATGGCCAAGGGACTTAGTGTAGCTTTTGAGTTGAAGTCTTTTATATTAAGGCGCAGATATATGATTTTAGTGAGTTTTAAATCTGTGATTACGCCTTCATATAGTCCAAGTAAATTATGCAAAAAAAATATGATATAATTATTATTACTAAAACGCATACACAACAATTCTATACGTGAATATTAAGTATTGTAGTAAAATACTTTATGAAATAAATTCAGGCATAAGTAATGTCTACATATAGCATAAATAAAGATATTGCTTCCAAACTACTTATTATATTTTAATGATTTTTTTTATATAAATAGACTATTTTATTGACTATGATGCTATTTGTGATTTTTTGCAAATATTCATATTTTCGTTACTAAAAATAAATATTTTATATGAAACCGAAAGCGTGGTCAACGGCGCTTGCCCGACCCATACCGTAGCTAGTGTCGTGGCTAAATAATAACAGCATCACGAGTTGATCTAAGGTTAAGCGACGCTTGCCGTGGTCGGTTCGTGGATATACCCAGTTACTGGGTTGTGGAGGCCATATAAAGTATTAGTATACAGCTGGATCCGGTTAGACAAAAAATGCAAAGACATAAAAGATAAACATAGTGGCCACGTTTGTCCATGCAGAAGTGTTCTCACAAGTCGAAGTGTCTTTAAATTCGTGCAAGTTATTGTTTCCAAGAGCTAGTCGTTATTAAAATTTTGCAACACCATTATTATTGATATTAAAAAAAAACCGGTCAAGTGCGTGTCGGACTTTTAGGGTTACGTACCAAATGTAGAATATAAGCCGTCCGAATGGCAGAATTATTCATAATCAGTGGGTGGATGGCCTGACCCGTAGCAGTGGTGTACCGCCACCCGCATCCCTTCTGTGCTACGCATTTGACCGCAAAATCAAGTTGGTTGTAATAGGAAACATGAGGGAATTTCAATGCAATAATCAGATCTAGCAATACGAGTATATTGGTATTTGTTAGTAAAATATACGTAATAATAAATATTATCACCAAATTTCAAGTTCATAGGTAATTGGGAAGTTACAAAATTCTTAGGATTATTTTTTTGGTATCTTCTTTTTCCTTTGTTTTTCAATATTTTTCAAAACCAAAAATACAGTATTTATATACTCTACGCAACGATACTCCACTCGATGGGGTAAGTCAATTTTTTCTTCGCACCCCCCTTTATCTGTACAAAAACATTAAAAAATATTACTTTGACAAATTGTATGGCTTTGGGTCAACAAGATGCTGTGAAAATTTGAAGACTCTAGCCACAACCGTTTCGCTGTAAAACCTGTGTGACAGACGACGGACAGACGGACACGTGAGTGACAGCATTAGGGCTCCGTTTGGACCCTTCGGGTACGGAACCCTAAAAAGATTGCTGTTTTTTGTCTTGTCGCAATGTTTTGGTTTTAAACTGTCGCGTAATTTGCGAAGGCCGCTCAGTTATGATAGTTTGCGGTTCGGAATTGAACTTTTGCAACATATTTTTATGCAAATGTTGGGTCAGTTTATTGAAATTCATTATTATATAAACTACAGTCTGAGTACTAGGTATATAGAATATATTGTTAACCATCCAGCTATAGTTAGCGGTCATTTGCTTAAAATTACATTCCATTTGAGTGGAGCTTCTCAACAATTCAATATCAGTATTTTAGAGAACACCTCGACTACTGACTATAACCACCTCGTTGGTGAAGTGGTCACGAGCGCTAATGATGAGCGGGAGGTCCTAGGTTCGATTCTCAGGTCGGGCAAAGCGTTACTGAGTTTTTCCATCTGGAATTTCTCAGTTGCAGCCCGGACTCTGGATTTGTGCCCGGTTGATGGTAATAGGCTGGTTATTACATGGGGCTTAAACATAACTGGCGAAATGAGGGTGTACTATAGGTACACGTCTGCCTAACCCTTCGAGGAATGTAGGCGTGATGTTATGTTATTTTCGAGTATAACAGAACTAGGAAAGTAAGAAAACTTTTCTCTTTATTATAGTGTATTAGATTTCAATCTTGGGGTACTTCTAGACAAACAAGACCGAACTCTAATGAGCCATCTCCTTAAATTGAGGCACGCATTTATCAGCCATCTTAACATTATTCTTCACTACTTACTCTGCCTACGTAGAGACGTAGTTTCCTCCAATGATTAGCCTCTGTGAGAACAGGAAGACACCACTTTCTCCATCATTTGCGTTTTGTTTAACGTTTCATGTTCCATGTTTGAAAATGGTCTTTTTTTTTACGGTAGCGCCTTTTATGGCGGTGAAAAGGTTTTGCTTTCTTCCAATCAGACCAAAATAAGTAGGTTAGTACTTTTTAACTTTTTATCTTAGGTACGAGGTCGCATTTAATTAAACGATTTAAAAATCAAGGCTCGAAAGCTCTTTTAATTGAAGCAAATAGTGTTGTTTTTTTGTTCATAAAATAAATAAATAATTCGTATAAGGACCACTGACCGTGATAAATTACTTCTAGAAGAGTTATTTAAAAGTTAATCAATTCTCCAAAAAAAAGTAAGTATGACGTATCGTCAGTTATCACGGCTGAATATTAATTTCGCGCGTTTTAACCCAGATATAAGTTTCATGTCTTTATTTTATCATTATACAACTTCTGTAATGCGGCATTTGCCCAGCCTGACCCCTAATAATACTGACATTTCAGACTCTCAATGTCAGTCACTTTCAAATTGCCTTACTTTACAGCTATATTTAATTAAGGATTATTAAATGAAAAATGTTGACACTTTTAGAGCAGAATTTTTTAGGTCCTTGTCGTCTGTCACAGCAGATGTTGTTCGAAAATATTAATGTTATTAGAACCGTCTGATGGCTTTAACACGAAATATTTTTCAATATTGGGATTTTTGGCCGATTTTATCTCTGTGATTGACTTTTCTATTTTGACGTATTAAATAATACCTAATTATTTTTCAAACAACTATGTATTTAGGCATTACCAAATGTATGTTCCTTTTTAAGAAACAATATTAGAACCGTCTGATAACTGTAACACGAAATAATTTTCAGTATTGGCATTTTTGTTCGATTTTATCTCTGATTGATTTTTGTATTTTGAAGCAATTAAAAGATAATTATTTTTTATAGAACTATGTATTTAGGCATTACCAAATGTATGTCCCGTTTTAAGACACAATTTTTAATGGACCTGGCTATGATGAATCTAATCAATTTACATAATTTCAAGTAATAAATATTACATGATCATGACATGATCATATTTTACAAAGCGTGTGTAGGGTATGAAAATGAATCAACCAGTATTTTACATGGACTGACTGCCTATCTGACCTCCATAACCCAGTAACTGGGTAATACGATACTCCTTGGTAAGACTGGTTGTCAGACTTTCGGGCTTCTGAGGACCCTTAACGACTGTCAAAGATCCACGAATGACAGCACCTTAAGCCCTTGGTCCTGCCAACGGCTTAAGGTGCTTTCCGAGGCACGGAGGAGGCTTGCTAGGTAAATCGTTGATCCACGGACCAACACCGGCAAGATGGATCAACCCATGCAGTTATTTATTAGCCACGAGCTCCTCTTTAAGTGAATGAAAATCATAAACTGTAAATAAACAAATGAAATGTATGTAAAATGGTATTCAACGAATTTACATTATTATGCTGACAACGTAATGTGTGTAAGTAGATTACACGTAATTAATAATTTTCTATTTAAAGTTAATGCCCTCGAAATTATGCACGTCTACAATGTGTACACACGGCTACACCTCAAGCTATACATATCCAGTATAAGCTGATGTGTAGCCGTGTGTACAACTGAATAATGTACGTTATGAAAGTAGTTTGTTTAGAATCGTTTACTGAATCGATTTCTGTAATTTTTAATAGGTATGTGTAATTTTTTATCCTAAAAATAATGAAAACTACGTAAATTACAGTCACAGTTCCACTGTACAGTCTGTAGACTCTGTGTGCGTGCGAAGATTTGTAATGTGACCACAATTTTCTCCTACAATCAATCAGTACTAATAATTAATTTAATAAAAAAGACAATGCTTTATACATAATAATAAAAATTCAGTGTGTCTATGTATTAAGATTATAACATAATATTTTAATTGAGGTGTTTGAGTGTGTACGTTAATTCCGGAACATGTTGACGAAAATTCTGTTTCGACTTTTAGAGCTGTTGTTACAAGCTCTAATAGTTCCGGAAGAATAAGTACTATCATTAGCAGTAAGATTTTATGTTAGTTTCCTATTTCCATACTTTTCCGATCTTTCCGTAGTCAAGTTTTATAATTTTACTTTTTTCAAGACGAGAGAACTGCAAAAAGGATATGAA
Organism: Tiliacea citrago; assembly: GCA_963921375.1. Lineage (NCBI taxonomy): Eukaryota > Metazoa > Arthropoda > Insecta > Lepidoptera > Noctuidae > Tiliacea > Tiliacea citrago. Next base: position 18,167,856 of record OY992797.1, on the reverse strand, counting down.
AATATCACTAACTTGGCTAATCATCATAGTTGATGACATTAGGTATACACAGCTACACATCAAGCTATACATTTCCAGTATAAGCTGATCCCGCATTGTATAGCATTTCCATACATTAAGAGGTCAGCGTATGCTGGAAATGTATACCTTGATGTGTAGCCGTGTGTACAAAGCAACAAGTGAGCTCGGATGTAATCACGGTCCTACTCCCCTGTCGTTACATAGAAACTTAATGTAAAACTTTTTTAATGACTTGCATGAAAGTGAAAATATGTCCAAGCATCTAATGATGCGTTAACGTTATGGTACCGACAGATTGCTTTGTTCCGGGGTGTTGGCTGGTACCTAAATGTCAAGCATATCAACATTTATTTGTACTAACTTACCTAAGTTACATACACAAATAGGTTGATGATATAATTTTGAAGATTGCTTTTTGTTACAAAGAGGAAACGTGTTCTACTTATGTTTTTTTAATGTCCATCTGAATCTACTTATTACCTACGCATTTTTATTATGTTGATATTTTTATTCAGTATTTTTTTAACTTTCAAGGCCGGTGTGACATAAGTCAAGTCTGACATTTGCTTTTTACGACCTCATAAAACTATTTTTCACTTCGCATCTTAACGAGCCGAAAACAACTTTTATTATTTTTAAATTGATTGCGTTCGTACAGTATCTCATAATAAATTAAAAACTCAAACACGCAACACCAAAAATAATAGAGTTTATTCTTTTATCGAGAGGTTTCCAGCAATCGATACCATCAAACAAGCAAGCAATGCTTACCGATAAAACATTATTCGAATATTCGCAGACAATCGTAAAACCCGCACCTGTCGCGCACGCGTAAAATCGATCGCTATAGTATGCGCAAACGCACCAGGAGAATAGAAAGCGCGGGAAAACGACATAATGCGCGGATTAAATTTGGTTAAATAGCCAACGAAAGTTGTTTAGTATTGTTATGTTAGAAACTTTATTTTATTGTCTTTGGTATGTCCATGTGGGGTCTCCTTGCGGAATTGTAAAGCCTTGTTTAGGAGTAACTGCCTTGTTACTGTCAGATTGAACTAAAAGATGCTGATTCTTGATTATAGATGGCAGACAGGTCCGAGCAACAGTGCATTGAGTTTTATAGTAAGAAGTTTTCGATACTTTGGGTTCAACATTTTCCTTCTGTTTTCAACTTTTTCTCTGATACTTCGAATTTTAGATGCTTTAGGGCTGATTTTTCAATAGTCACACAACTTTTACCTGACAAATAGATATGTCAGTTTGACATCATTTTTATACAATAGCTGTCAAACTGCAATATTTTTATCCTCAGATAAAATCTGACTATTAAAAAATCAGCCATCGTACCTAGTTAAAAATAATTTGCGTCGTCAGAACTGGGGAAGGTCTTAAAGTCTAAAAGGGGTTTTGGTCTAATAAGTATGAGTACAATCTCTGCTGATTTTAGATATATTTTTTTGGAATATTTTTTTCAAGTCCACATATACTAGAACGAATATAAGCATGTCAATCAATCTGTCTCTACCTTTTCCTATGTTGGGGTCGGCTTCCAGTCTAACCGGATGCAGCTGAATACCAGTATTTTACATAGAGCGACTGACTATCTGACCTCCACAACCCAGTAACTGAATATTACGATACCCCGTGGTAAGACTAGTTGTCAGACTTTCGGACTTTGATGACTCGTAAGGACTGTCAAAGATCCACGAATGACAGCCGGGACCAACGGCTTTACGTGCTTTCCGATGCACGGAGAAGTCTCGGTATGTAAAGATAGTCACCCATCCACGGACCAACCTCGGTAAGCGTAGCTTAACCTGGTGGATAGACCCATGCGACTGTTATTATTAAGTCACGAGCTCCTTGAATATAAGCATGTGTTGGTAGCTAATCATTTAATAATACCTATCAATAAAAAACGTCCTTATCCATTGGCAGAATAACTTAGTGCCTGATGATACACAGTGGTATAAAACTATAAAGAATGATGATACAATAGTTTTTTTTTTGTGTTATTAAAGTTTAATTGCAGTAATCTTATTGTATTTAAAGGTTTCAGCAATCAATAATAATTATTACTTGCCTCGTTGGTCGCAAGCGCTACTGCTCAGCGTGAGGTCCTAGGTTCAATTCCCAGGTCGGCCAAAATGTTATTGGGTTTTTCCAACAAGAATTTTTCAGTAGCAGCCCGGAGTCTGGATTTGTGCCCGGTTGATGTGGCTCGCCCCTATTACATGGGACTTCAACATAACTGGCGAAATGTGGGTGTACTATAGGTACACCTCTGCCTAACCCTTCGGGGAATACAGGCGTGGTGTTATGTTATGATTCTTCTTATTTCAAGGAAGGTTTTTCAGGAGTTTGCAGGCTAGGGACAAACCTGAGCGGAAGAACGCGGCGAAATATCCTGCGCGTTTTTTCCCAGATGTTTCCCTCTTTTTATCGTGTTTCACTTAAGGGAAATGCGCTAAGGTAGCCCGCGAAATTATACTTACGTTTTTTGCAATTTGCAGGTCAGTAACAGGTTGTATGTTGATCTAAAAATGATTCGCGGACGTAACAAATATGGCTTTACAGAATTATTATCATTAGAATCAGCAATACAACTCGCAAAGTTCGTAGAATCCTATTGAATGGCTATTTCATGAAATAGTAATTTAATAGATTCTACGAAGAGAGTTAGTAATTATCTATTTACTTAAGAATGAGTTAAGTAATCGAAAATAAAAAACCACCAAGTCCTGCATACAAATAAGACGTTCTTGTTATTAATTAAATACCAACCGTACGTTGATATTTAATACAGATATTTTGGATTGAAACTCAAAGTAAAGGGTTAGTTTACCGTTAATTTGTATCGAGATTTTTTTTCTAAACATGTTTTGGTAACAACCAAGTTCTGAGAAATATGTTCAAGAATAACATATATTTTTTTCGCTACCACAAACTATATATATATATTTTTTTTTTAGGTAAGCTTGAATACTTTTATCATTTCCTCTTCTTCTCACCCACACTTTTCGGTGTTATTGCTGGCCAGTCTGGCTATCTTTTCGGAGAAGTCAAACTCCGTTCGTCCAACCTTCGCTCTGGTAAGTCGCACGTCGGATGAGGGAGTTTCGGGATAAAATTGATTTATTTATTTATTTATTTAGGATCTCTAACAAAAGATATACACAATACATGTCACTTAAATAAATAAAACAACATCAGGTATTAAATAGTCATAAGTAAGTAAATATAACGCTACGAGTAGGTAGCGTTATATTTTTATTTTGTACTAAAACTTAATCTTTAAATATAATTTTTCTGTAAAGTGAAACCAAAACAAATCCTCTGGCTTCTAACAATTACATTAATTCTGTGACGAACGTGTAGTAACAATGCACAATTATGAACACGACTGTATTTCTTTGCCGCGTAATTAGTAGTGTTGCCATGTTTTAAAATGATTGAAAGAGGTTTTTGTTGTAGGTTTGATTACTAGGTCTGGTGGAAATCTGCCATACAAGGTTTTTAGTGGGCGAGAGTGCCTCTATTATACCTGTTTAATAAAGGCACTCTCACCTATTAGAAATCTTGAGCTAAAAAAATTCCACAAAAAAAAATACACCTAATAATATAACAACACAATAAGAAATTGATCATTTATTTTGTGTCAGATTAAACAAATTCAATACGCAATAACTGGTCTGTAGGTACAAAGTAACTGTTAAGGATATAATAGACGAGTTTGGATTCTCCACAAAAAATTGTTTGTATAATTCTTCTATAATTACTTAACCTTTTCAAACAAGTTTAAGATCCGACACATGAAGCCTGTCGATGACCAGATTAACTGGAAATCAGTTAATCTGGTCATAACACTAAGTTTACTGACCATGATAATCATAATTTCAAACTATTTTCCGGCGGGGACCATCTACCGGCAATGGCAAACGCTTGAATATTCCTGGTAAACATTCTAGGTAAAACAGACTGTCCATAAAAGTGCAAAGAAATGGTAACTCTAACTAAGACATCCTGATTCAACGATTAATTTGTGCTCATGCACGGAAACCGATGTATTCGCATACCTTCACGTTACTGGATCGTGCGTGATTTTTATGTGTATCCAAATGTACCAACATGACAGACACGATGGCCATCTTAGATACGGCGATACGTGATCAAATGTAAATAATATCTTCGGATGTCGCTTGGAATGCTGGTATTCTGATGATTTATTGTCTATTACAAAGCTTCGTAGTAGTATTGCAGGTAAAATCTAATAATTACTGAAATTAAATGCAACGGATACCTTCACGATTTGTACAATGTTCACATTTCTTGCGTTTTTCTTCGCGTATCTTTAGATAAGCGCGGGAAATTCAAAAATAGTAGTGTAGGGTCCCACGATGCTTGTTTTTGAAGCTAGTTTTTTTACGTAATTATTTATGAACTAAATCATGTGTATAAAGTGCGTTAAGGAATCATTCGCGCTGCCATTTTGAAAAAAAATCTTAGTAAAAGGAAACTACAAGAGCCGTTTACCTTGTTTTCACTAAATAGCTTTAATGTTGGACAGGAAACATGCACTAATAATTAAGATCTTACGAGCTATTCTGATGATTCTTATTTAAAAAAAACACCCTTAAGGGGGATTTGAATTTCGCGGGCTACCTTAGCGCATCCCCTTTGATATAATATTTAGTTATGTCAACTGTTTCTTTTTAATTATTCTTGCGTATTTTCCTCAGAATAGAATAAACGGATGTATGAACGTAAACGAAACAAAAGGAGTATGTAAGGATCTTAGCAGGTGGCGTTTTTTTGTTTCTGCCTACCCCCGTGGGAAAAAGGCGTGAATTTATTTATTTAAACTATGCATAATGAACGGCGCGTCGCGCCCACGATATCACACCATTCTGTACGAGCCTTTAATGAAATGCACCGATCCCAGCGTGGTTAAAACAGACTTGATTGGTCGAAATAACCCAAAGATTCACACTAGCCCCTGAAGCCTCATGTTTCATGGGACTACAGAGACTATTGTATATTAAAGAGTAGGATCAGGATTCAGTCCGGAATGACCGTGTCAAAAATAACTTTAAATCCATATTGATTTTGAACATGGAGAATATCAAGACTGGTACCTACATTTTACGCAACATTTATGTTCAATTAGAATATTTCATACATCTGTGTATGCGCAGGTGTTTTCTAAATTTATTGGTATGCCTGACGTTGTTGATATAAACATGTTTGTTTTACACAATACTCTGTGGCCTGTATGGATTTTTTAAATACCTGGGTTTTTATATAATATGTTGCGGCAAAAATATTTAAATATTTAGTGTACAGAAGCTTTATTGTCTGTGTGATCATGTTCTGTTAAAAAATAGTTGGCTAAAAGGTCCCAGCAACCAGGCCATTAAACTAATTTAAAAAAAAAGTAGTCTTAATTATTATAGCATATCATAACATCCCAGCTGTAATCCCCGAATGGTTAGGCAGAGGTGTACCTATAGTACACCCACGTTTCGCCAGTTATGTTCAAGTCCCATGAAATAGGTGGCAAGCCAATTGCCATCAACCGGGCAAAAATCCAGACTCCGGGCTGCTACTGAGAAATTCTAGATGGAAAAACCCAATAACACTTTGCTCGGACTTCATGCTCAGCAGTAGCCCAACGAGGCAATTTAATTTTAGATAATTTAAAATAAAATAAAAATCATTTTTAAAATGTTTAACAACTTACAAATTATAATACGTTTGTTCATGTCTCTTTACATGTACTTTCCATCATAGAGTGACTTCGTGTGTAAAAATGTGACACATAATTAAAACTAAAACAATATCGTTGGCTTCGTGATCCAGTCATCGACAAAACTGCTCTTTTTTACATACTTGCGTAGAAAGCTCATATTCCCATGTCACAATAGGCTTGGAGAGAACATGCCGTTCACAGGCTTACATAACGGCTGGGGGTTCACAATGTGAGTAGTCCGTTGGATATGGCAACTAATTCTATAAGACAATAATGTCAAGAAAGTGATTGCCAGAAAAAAATTATGAAGAATCTATTGATGTGTCTGTAATTTGTTCTTTTGATCGGTGCACTATGGTATTTTAAGGCTTATTGTTCACTTGCGAATGGCACGTACGATGGTTTTGTGGAGCAAATCTCATTATCATATCATTTGATTTTTTGTACGTTATTGTCATTTTCACGCCGTTTCATGATTTTAAAGCAACTCTCGCGATGATTATTTTTAATATGGATCGTCTCTTTTTCAGTTATTTTTACGGTTTTTTATGATTTTACAAGCACAATCGTCTTTGATGCGTACTTTCTCTCTCCATGTCACATACCTTTATGCTAGGAACAGAACAATACTCAAACAGGTGGCCATAGGTTAACACGAAGTAGTCGGGAGGCCAATACTAATGAGACAAATTATAAACGCACACGAAGACTGTATTGTCTGTACCACGCCTTAGTTGTGTCAGTCTCAGTCTTTTGTTCGAATTTCAAATATTTTGTGACATTCAAATTCTGTCCGTGGTATTTTTGAAGAACATTTGTACAAGCACTGTTATTATTTATTTTAGATCCTAAATTGAGATTTAAATAAAAAAATATATTTAAATTGTTTGTAAGTAGTTTCGCTTTCAATTCGTATTTAGTTTTTCAATTACGACACTATGGCAAATAACTTTTTTATCTAAACCATTTAAGACAAGAAAATGCCTTTGCAAATCCGATATGTACCTATGTAATTAGTATTTTACAAGCCAAAACGTGCTTAACACGTTTAATCGAAATCGAATACCTTTAAAACTACAAACTGACGGTTTAAAACGTTAATGTCATTTCAAGACTTGGAGCGGTAATAAATTGTCAAATCACTTTATGAGTTATGTCATAACTAATTACAGTGGAATAACGGCTAAGGAGTTATTAATTTTACATCGCAATAACCTGTTTCGTTTTCATTACAGACTCTTACAACCATAAGCCCACGATAGCACGGGCGCTTTTTTAACGCAGCGCTAATTTTACCGCGGTCTGGATTTTCAACTCTCAACGCTGAGCCGAGCGTAGATAATTCAACAGAGCGCATCCCTTAAAGCGTTAATAACGCGTACTGCTGGAATTTGAACTCTCAGCGCTAAGCCGAGCTTCGAAAATCAAGCGCACGGTAAAAAAACGTCACGGGAAAAAAGCACTCGTGCGTATGTGTGCTAAATGTGATGCATAACTTTGTAGAAATAATGTACATCAATCATGCTATTAGTAGGTACCTACATAGAATTTGAATATTTGTATTTAAAGGAATTCAAAAGGTTTTGCTGGTAACTAAACTTCTTGGTAGTAAAAAACTTGTTGCTGGCTGGGTTTGTTTGTTTGGTAGTTATTCTCTTCCCGTTAGAGAAAATGAATGCCTAACTGGGAATGCATATAGACAATAGGTGGAGAATAATTAAATATGGGAAATTCCTCTGGTCTGTGAACCTCAACATGTGTGTATAATTTACAGAAGAATGTAGGTATACTTGACTAATTATTGAGTTGTCGACTATTAACAGTAGCTAAAGAGGAAACTTTTCAAATAAACAGCTAAAAAAATTAATGATACATGCAGTACAATAAAACAAACAAATAATAACAAACAAACAGTGGTATCATTAGTAATTAAGATTGATAAAGAAAGTGAAGATAATTCCACAAATAATGTTACTCCAGATCTAACATATTTTGTTCCAAGAATCTTTCTTTTCTCGCCAAGATCTATATATATAACACAAAATAAATCCCAGATTTATCGATTATCGCATAACATCAATAAACCTATACAAATAATCTAGTACACAAGACAGTTCATTACGGTGCTTATTAGAATTCAATAATGGCGTCGTCGAGTTCATTGCCGCCATACGTGTCGATCAACGCCGACCGTCCATCTGCGAGGAAACACGTTATACCCGGCGATATAACTGGCTATTTATAACTATAATTTGAAAATAGAACCTCCGTGTTGGCTGGATAGATTGATGACAGTCTGTTTATAGCTTTTTGAAACGGAAATACTCGTAGAACCTTCTTGTTGGTGGAATCTATAAGCAACTGAACAGTTTATTACGAATTAATTAATTATAATAAATTTAACTCAAGAACAAATTAAAGGTTCGTAAAATTATTTTGTTGTGTTTATTGCTATAGTTTTTTTAACCCTTAGAGAATTCATTAATAAACTTTGGAAAGAACTTATCAACCAACCGAAAATCTTCTACTCTCACAAATATTTTAGATTGGGGTCTATAAATCATCATAATGAGTTGCAACTTGCAATGCCTCTAAAGGCTTTAAAATTAATTAACTTTATACAAGTTATAGCTCCTATAGGTACATAAGCGAGTATGTTGTACAGATGAAATCTTCGAAGCAAGTTTTCAAGTTACGCAACGTACGATGTTCTTAACCATCTGTTACAAGTGTGTACCAACATAGTAATACCATCTGTCATAATCAAGTTGTCATGTTGGCAGCACGCACATTTATATGAAAGATTTTCACGCGATATCTGACGTCAATTAGTTTAACTTAACTAAATTTCTGAGCGACGGCTTTCAATTCAGCTCTAGATAGGAATATATCATCGTGAACTACAAAAAAGTTAAGATTCCTACTATATTTTATATGAATTTAAATGTTAAAAGATCAACGTCTCTCGTTCTAACAAAAACGCTTTAAGAAAAGAATTTCAACCTATAAAATATTCCAAACACGAAAACCACAGTAATACTGGTAATACAGAATTTTCCTCAAAAGGCAACTAGACTTGTAATGGAGAACCACCATCAGTTAACCTTGAAGATCATATCATCACAGCTTTAAGACAGGTCAACCTTATTTAGCCAGATTTACATGTTTATATACGTAGAATACATCCAGCTGATCCTTGCCCAGTTTAATTTATTACTGACTTAGCGGTATTTCGACACAATGAGGACCTACACCAAAATTGGAACGTGACTTGGTTCAAAATGTTAGCTAGCTATTATATTTTAGGAGTTGACAATTCTAGTTCTAACTAAACTTTTTTTGAATGTCATGGCCTGAACTCAGTTCTGTTATGGTCTAAACGAAGAGTGAGTCACATCCAAGAAATATTTAGCTTTATAAGAAAAAAAATGAAAATGTTAATTTGCGGTAAACATGACGCAAAAAAAGAATACAAATACAAAAAAAAAACAAGTTGGGGAAAATATGCGTCACATCCACGCAAAACGGCCATCGCTCAGCATAATGCTGCGACCCTATGAGAGACAGAGCCCCAGCGCTGGTTTTCATTGACAGCCGGCTTTATATGAAGGACGTCCTGTCTAGAGAGAAACGAATACATTACTTATATCATTGCATGTCAGCCACTTAGATAATCCTTCGACTTTTAGAAGTTCAAATCTTGAAAAAAAAAAAAGGCTACAGTGAGGATATCAAGTCGTCCAATACGAACAAAATAATCTTGACAGATGAAATGACCGCGCAAAAACTTCAACTATCAAGACGCCATGAGTAAAAACACTGCGTATGTCTACGTTTTATTGCAATCGTGTGTAACACACCCACACAAGAACAGGTTCGAAATACGCGCGCATCATTTGTTTCGTCAATATGGCGGCGATCGAGCCATCGGACCTCTACCACTTTCGTTATTTTCACTTTCGTTTAAGTAATACGTTGTATAGATAATGTTATTATTACCTAATCTCGTTTTGGACTTCCGTAATATGGGCGTCGTTGTTATTAATCGGCGTTTAAATAATTGTTACTTCTTCAAGAGTTGTAGTTTTATGATTATGATCGATGTTACTTAATAAATTTTCTAAATGTTCTGTTTTGATTTCAGATTGTGGTACGCGGTTTGTGGAGCTTCGCTAGTATTTAAGGTATGTTTAAATAACGTGGCTTATATCCTTGTTAATAGTGATTTTATTGATTATAATGGGCATAGTCCCAACATTTTAAAGTTACGAGTTTTCTAATAGGAGCCCATTTGTTGCCCAAAGTTGACTGTGATCCAAAAAAATCTCGTCACCTCGATGTGTAATCTGTTCAATCTCACTGAGAACCTCTAAAAGTTTATTTTCAATCAACAACACAATTTGCGACCTTAGGATGCATTGCCCTTTCTAAGACAAAACCGGTCTTGCAAACACTAAAATCCGAACAGACGCACGGATTAATTCAGTATTTAATAACGTTGCAAAACTAACAAAAACCGACAACCAACTTGTCGTGGATTTCATCGAAATGTCAAGAGCGTTAATATTCATAAAAAACCGTGACACGAATGGACGTCGTTGTATTAACGATACTAATGCCTGATACTGCTTTAAACATAAAATTAATTTCTCGAAAGGTCACATTTAGTGCTTCGTAGTCAACAGTGTGGAAAACTTCCGCGAATGAAACATACCATGTAAATACTTAATAGATATTTACAGTATGTGACTTTTTATATAGATATGACGTGGTTACTCATCTCGTATTTTTAGTTTCAAGGATTTTATTAGCATCATTTGCAAACTAATAAAGAATCTTCTGAATCAGCTTTCCTTTGTAGGAATTAAAAAGATTATTTTCTTGAAGATGATTATTTATCGTCTGTTGCTCTATTGGTTCTTCTACTATTTGTTCTGGCTGCTCTAGTATGGTTGTTACTTGGGATCGGCGCAATATTTTTTTCTCTTCCATTCTCCACTGTCACCTTATTACCATTCAATCCATCCATCTTTTCTCCGATGTCCCTCTTTCTGCTTCTTTATCTATCTATACTCATCACTGTAATCATAAAACTATTATGTTATAATCTTATTTTGTTTATTATTTAATCTAATTAAATCGTGAGATATATTTTTGCCTTCCGTGATAGAAAATAATAATATGTCACCTTTGCAATTCTTACATATACTGCTGTCTTGACAGTAAGCTCATTGTCAGCTGACATAATTGCAGCGTTTGCACCACATAATGAGTGGCTAAGTAAAAAGTTCATCAACCTCGTTGTTCCCATATTCGTAACGTTGTTATTGTTTATCATTGCCTTGTGCTGCATTGACTATTTCTAATTAATGTTTTTCATTCAGTCGTGGACGTAGTAGGTACGTAAACGGCGTTGTTTAAGAAGTAAATTATACGTCAATAATCTGGCCATATTCTTTTAAACATCTTTATTGCTTTAAAGATCATAATTCAGCGGTCAATTTTTCCCTTTTTCGGACCCAAGCATCCAAAAATTCAAGTGTTTTATTTGAGATTTATTTTCTTTTACTTAAGAGGAGGCTATTATTTTTATGTTGATTTGCATGAAAATTCTGAAACAGTCACAAATACAAGCAAAATGAAACTTTAGTATATGATTTATTGGATCTTTTTCTTTCCATGTTGAAGACAGTTACGTAATTGTAATATTTTCTCTCAATACATTTGTTATAAAATTATAAAAAAAACAAACAAGATTGTTTGGCTTTTATCTCTAAAATTTATCTCACAGCAAGAAAATATGGTTTATTATCCATTCACAAGATATTTTTTCTCTAGATGAATTATTACTTTAGTTATAAACGAAACAAGAATTGAGGCTTACGCTAATTAGTTTCATGCTCGAACAAGATCAAAGAGCGTACGCGATTTTTAACTTTATTACTGATGTGTTAGCGTTTAGCACATAGCGGAGTGGCGGGGAGCGAGGGGCGGAGCTTGCGTTCGAAATTTGATTTATACTTCCTGTTCTTATCAATTTTGGGTTTAAAGGTACACAAATGTCACACAAAGGTTCACAAATATTCAATGATTTTATTAATAATGTTGAAATACGGGTGCTGGAATCTAATACAATCAGCAAAACGGGAATGTTCATGCTGTCGCCTTTGGGCCTACTACCATTTTAATTATCAGATCATCTATTATTCTCCTCATCGACCACTATAAAATGATAAAATCAGCACCGCCAAGCCACCAATCAACCAATTCTTGCACGTGCCAAGCCCTAGGCGTAAACTAATACAACTAACAAAAACAATTATCTCTATTGTAATAGTTAACACCAACCAAACCGGTCGGGGAGAAATTCGAAATTCGAATTTCAAACCAACAGCGAACAGTAAGACACCTGGCAGTTGGCACTTTCGCCAACATAACAATAACATCTGATAACATGACGTTATATAACATTAGGTCTTGGTCAACGGATGACCCTCATGGGAGAAATTTTGGCTATTTACATAATATTGGGTGTGTATTTACTTTTAGGTAATAAATTCATTAATTATGTAGCTGCTGCTGTTTAGATTTATGCTGGCGAGAAAGTTTTGTTTAAAAATAAACGAATGTCGTTGTCTTTAGTAATTCAAACGCGATAGAGTAAGCCTATGTATGTGTATAAGATAAGTCAAATGCAGATTTCTTGTTTACACTTTCTTTAAGTTCACTTTAAAAGCGCCTCTATATGAAAATAATTACCTACCTAATTATTATTATCAATCGTCCTGTCAAATAAAATCTAAAATACCAATCGAATCAATAATTGTAGATACTCTAATTCGATTTAAGTACCAATCAAATTCATAAGCAGCTTATAATTTATTCAAACTGCCTTTTAATGGTTCATTAACACAGCTATGTTTTTGAATTTGGAACGAGAATAGATCGTGACTCAGCATCGTGTTATTAAAAACTTTTTACAAAAAAAATAACCGACTTCCAAAAAAACACTACAAAGTGAAAAATAACTTTAATTTGGGAAGTCGGTGTCTTTGGAGCTGTATTTTAATTTTAAGCCACTGACTTCCGAAATTAAAGTTAATTTTCACTTTGTAGTGTTTTTTTGGAAGTCTGTTATTTTTTTTTTTTAAGTTTTATATTTTTCACTTTTTAGTGCCGAATAAGTATTTTCCAAATCGGTTCGTAAATGACGGAGTTATACGCGAACAAAAAACGCGTCGAGTAAACGAAAAGATCGTTAATGTAGACAATGTAGATAAATTTTTTGATGTTTGTTGATTTTTCAAAAACCGCTTGTCCGATTTCGATAAAATTTTCATGGGACCATTTGGGAAGTATTCCCTTTCCAACAAAAAATATTTTTTCAAATCGGTTGGCAAGCGACGGAGTTATGCGCAAACAAACATAAAAAAAAATACAAACATCCGAATTGAGAACCTCCTCCTTTTTCAGAAGTCGGTTAAAAACATGTATTTTTCGCCGAGTTCTTGCCAGCCAGTGACCACTTCTAAAGATTTTCTTCTTTCTCCTTCGATGGTAAAAGGTAATAGCCACCTGTTGTACATGTTGATCGATATTAGACACTATGTAATTGACTGAAGGTGCAATAAGTTTTAAATACCCAGCTTATAAAGATTGTGTAATCAAATGTTATATGTTACAAGTTAAAGCTCGTGCAGACTGGCGCAATATAGCAGGCGCGACACTTACCATGAAGGTTTCATATAAATTGTGCTACTACTACTAGTGTTGCGTCGCGCCTGTCTGCGGGAGCCTTTATGCTGTCATAATCATAATCATTTAGTTGTCAGAATATGGTACATTTTATGGTTTTAAGATAAGTCTATGGTATCATCACATTCTGCCAAGTGTGGCTGTGCATGCTTTGCATAGGACAATCTTAGAGATATCTTTGAAATATTTATTAATTGGTTTTTATTGAATAGCTACATACCTACTGCCAGTTAAAATGTAGTCAAGTTTAAAAGCTTTGAAATTTCTCCAAGCTTTTCAATGATAAGTTTGAGCAATGCTTGCTTGGTTTTGGCAAGTACCTATAGTATTTTTTTCAGATGATTTACAGAGGTCTCATTTTAAAATTTATTTTAAAAGCCCTTCAGTCAAACGAATCCAAAGTTTGGTACTGTTATAACATAACAATACGTAAATGTAACTCGAACAGGAAACATAACTAAAAATAATTCCGGCTTTAAATATCGGTTTCAAAATTTTCACTTCCTTAAAATCAAATTTAGATCGTGGCTCGTTCTTGAATTATTCGAAATTCGAACCCCAACTTATCAATGAACATCTGCAATAAATTAAGACCAAATTAATCCATAGATAATTAAAACATCATAAGTCAATCAAAACATCCGTTGTTTGACAAGTATTGAGGAAACTAGAGGCAGCACTCTTTTTTATAACATTATGCAACACTTTCTCACGGCAACCGTGCATAGTATATATTATAATTGGATGCATGCCTCACGACTTTGTAAATTATATCATCGAAAACGCGTATGGCATTATACTTGCTTAATTATGAATAGAGCATAACATTATATATTATATGCAATTGTTATGATCCAAAGTTATGGGGAACTATGCGATTGTATAGTTACTTAATTACTTGTGAAGCTACAACGTTATTGTACGTCACTTGTAAGTCTACGTAAAAGGTATCAATTCAACATTTTCTGTTTACCCCGTTTACAGTTTTGTTTGTGAAGACCGATGCAGACAATAGCCGCGTTGACACAATTAAAGTACGCTTGTACAAAGTAGATTTGACAAATCAGCTTTTGAAAATTTAAACGCGGTTCTAGTCCACTTTGATTGGACGCCATCATCCAAGTGCGCTTTGGTGTTGCCACGATCAAAAAAACGTCCAAGTTGTCGTCAAATCTATTTTGTCCAAGCATACTTTGAATAATAATATGTCAACGAGGCTTATAACAAAAAGAAAAAAAAATAGTTCGAAATTCAAAATGTGCTAGTCACAGCCTTTTTACTCGCATATTATAAGTGCTACAAAACTTATATTTTGCCAAACGTTCGTACAAAACTTAGCTTATAAAGCTCTTCAGCCAATTTTTTTACGGTTAATATAAATTTCAGTGAAAGAAAAAATGTCACGGAGGTTGCTTAACAGGTTTGGCAATTCATTTAAAAACCTCTCTGGTTTTTTTTGTACCCCCAGTGGCATTGGCACGGTTTTTTTCAGACCCGGTTGGTTACATGCAGAGAGGTCTGAGGTCAATGCTGTGGAAGTTTCACTCCGACTCCACAAATAGTAGGTATTTATATTTTGCCAAATGTATATAATTTTAGTTAGAAAAAGGCCCATTTTAAATTGTGCCTTCCATTTTTTTCTATCATATGTAAAGTTGACGCTACATTTCTTTATTTTACATATAAATTAAAAGAGGATCAATAAAACTCATAAAGAAAACTGTGAAAGTAATAATTTGACTAATCAATAGGCGAGGCGATCAGCCTTCTTCATAATATAAGATTTAATATCGATTTGCATCTAATTAACATTAGATGCAAATTAATTGGTAATTTTTTTTTTCATCTTTAATAGCTAGCAGTGTAAAAATAGAATGATTGATCGGTGCAGCGGTGGCTAATCAACAATAGGTCTTGTAATCAATTAAAAAAATAAACAAAAGCATAATGTAATTTCAAAATAAGAACACTCGGCCACCCAGTTTCAAACAATTGAATAAAGAACAAAAGTGTTTTGCAATAGAATGCAATCGATCACCCATAATCGGTATTATTAAAATCGGTATGAGTTATCTTCCGAACTTTACATTTACCACCATGACAAATTGGACCTTAAAATCTATACGATAATAATCAAATTCCCTATTTTAGAAGATGCACGTCCTTGCATTCGTAAGCAATTTGGTAGGCCGCTTTAAAGATGATGAAAACACGATACGTGAGTTCATTTTGTAGCGAGGGCTGAATAATTCCCTCATTATGAAGTTAATGGTGGATCTCAAAATTGGCCCGAGTTTCGCGCCCCGTGTAATAGCAGGTCTCTTCTACTGGTTTAATGGAATAACCGAGGCTGATAGTTTGCCAGCTTTATGAGTTCTAGTTGCACGCGACGCAAAACAAGTTCGCAGATTTATATATCAAGCTGAGTTATACTAATTAGAGTATTTTTAATAGGCTGTCCTGTCAGTTGCTCCCACGGGTACGAGCCTATGTTCTATGAAGAACAGGAAACTGTAAGATTTGTATAAAGTGCTTGAGGAAGAAGCATGTTGTGTTTACTATTGAATTATGAGTTTATGAGTTAAAATATGCATGTATTTGTAATAATTTACACTCATATTAGAGTAAAGGCTCGTACAGACTGGTGCGATATTGCGGGCGTGACGCAACTCTAGTGACACAATTTCTTTGTCAGTGCCTGTCGCACCCGCGATATCACGCGAGTCTGTACGAGCCTTTAGACATTCGTTTACTTTTAAACTATTTTAATTAAAAATATCCCTTTCACTGTTTTGCGTGAAAAATGTTGTCTCACCATTTACGCTGCAAAGTATAAAAAAAGACTTACGGCTCATGCAGACTGGCGCGATAGACAGTACTACGCCTCTCGCGCCCGCGATATCACGCCAGTCTGCACGAGCCGTAATTCTTTTTATCTCACGAAGCGACACGCGCTTTATTTGTGGTTACCAAGTGTTCAAACACGCGCAAGAGCCCTTGGGCCTCGGTACCGAGACAATGGTGAAGTCGGAAGTGTGTGTGTAATGTGCTGACGCTACTAGTCTTCACGCACACATTCACAGCTTGTTTGTACACTTGGTTACCATAAGTAAAGCGCGCGTCGCTTCGTGAGATTAAAATACTGTACTTGATTAGCATTTAGCACTAAAGCTCAACTTCAATAATTAAAAGTGATAGTGCTAAGTAGATCCGCGAATACTGCTTACTTATATTTTGATGTGTATTGAATATATTTGGATGTTTGTTACTTTATCAAGCAAAAACAGCTGAACGGATTTCGATGAAATTTGGCACACAGATTAGGTATAACCTGGATTAACACATAGGATACTTTTTTAATTCTACGCAGACAAAGTCGCGGGCAAAAGTGAGTAATAGTATATTTTTAGTTAGATAATTGGTCACATGGTTCTTCGAAGTTTAGTACAAAAGGTGTTAAGTGAAGTTGCGTTGTTTGCGACATGTATTGATCTACGACGCGACGATGCGATAAAATTATCGCATTCACATTAATTGTCGTCACTGTATGCGGTTAAAGGCCCATGTTAAAGGTCTTGCGCATGTTTAGTAAGTACAATTTATTAGATTTATAGGTAAGCTACCGTGGGTACATGATAATTGGTTGTTTCTTCTGATTATAACTGTCAATTTGGAGGATTTATAATTTTCTGCAACTCACGTTGTAGGTATGATAAACGAAAAATAATGAAGTCTGTAAAAATATATTGGTATTCCAAAAATATCATGATATCGTGAGGCTTTGTGACGTCATGGAAGATGTTTAACGGGCCTGAAACACGTCATCTTATGACGTCTAAACAGCAGATATGTATTTTTCTGATACAGTCACGTAACAAAAAAGGAGACGAAAAAACTTTAATAGAATTCTGAAATCTCCTGATCATTTAAATCAGAGAGCAAGGATAGAGTTAAGTGTAATGAAAAGATATAAGTCACAAGGATAAGGAGTCATCATTCTCCTGCCCTTATACCAATTGATTTGGGGTCGGCGCAACATATGCCTTTATTCCATACTTCTCTATTAGTCGTCATCTTGGTAGTCACTCCCTTTCTAGCCATATCATCTTTCACACAGTCCATCCATTGTTTCTTTGGTCTTCCCCTACTCTTATAGCCATCGACATGCATACTCAAAACTTTCCTCACGACATTTTCCTCATTCCTCCGCATCACATGCCCATACCATGACAACCGGATAAGGAGTAAAGTTATCAAAAAATAAAAAGATTAAAGTGACGTAACTATTAAATTGAATTCCATATTTTATTACAAAAGGGGAATAATAGTAACTACGTATCTGCAATTAAATTCTCCCCACAATTATCCTGCCTTTAAATATGTTTACTGAAGACAGCAGACAATTAAAAGCCGTATCTTAATGAACGTTCGTTTAGTTATGATCAGACATGAAGCCGGACGGACTTCCTAAGGCCTTGTGGTAATGTGCAACCAACCGTGGTTCCGTGCCATTGTCCACCATTGTGTGTATATAGTGGCGCTGGCTTTTGGTATAGTGAAATTGAATGGACATGATAAAAACGGCATTTTTACGTCATTTTGGTTGCAACATTTTTTTTCGTTTACTTTGTATACGTTTGGGATAATCTGCAGATAAATTTTCTCTCATTTAACAGAATGAAACAGTCAATGACCTGTTAAATAATGGTGATGACGTCATCGCACATTTTCGTTTAGGGTTAACCCCCTAACTACTAATGAAAGTCACTTCACCGAAGACCTAATTAATGACTTTTTAAATTAACGTAGAGTTAGTGATTAGCTTCATAATGAGTCCAACACTAATATTAAAGTTACCGTTTTTAGTCAAAACTGTAAAACACTATAAAGATCGCAATTTAGCATGGTGTTCAAAAGCTATCTTGTTAATCTAGACAACACGAACCTAATTTAAAACTCGAAACAGTGTTAGATACCGACATAAGTCACGGCAGCATAAAATTTTAATTCAAAACTTAGCACCGTTATTGTGAAAAATTAATTCTAGTAAATTAATTTTCTAGATCAATTCATTTTCAGACGGTGGCTAATCGAAATAGAATACCTTTTTTTAAATTTGGAATTTTGTAAAAAGCAAAAAAAAAAGAAGAAAATTCTAGGTTAATTTAAAATTTGGAGATGGAACGTTCTAGAATCTAGAGTGTAGTTCCCTTTTTTGCTGATTGGCTATAAAATGGCGCGTCACCGCGTCAGTCACAGCGCATAGAAAGCGTTTCACCACGCTCCAATGACTGCTCAATGGTCTTCATAAATTGTTAGGACGTTGGCGCTCCAGTAATTTGTCTCCATCATCATCAATGTATACAATCTCGTCTTTAATATTGTACAGACTTTTTGATATTTGGAGCCGGATACAGCTAAATCTTATTGGGTTTTTTTCTCTGTTATCATACCCCATTAATTTGGTGTAGAATTCATTAGTAGATATGTTATGTAAAGTTAGCTTGTAGTCTTTTTGCCTATAAAGTTTTATTATATACAAATAGTTATGTTGTTTGGAGCTAATAAAAGATACATCGGAATCACAATATTAAAAGTAGAGACCTTAAATTTTAAAGTATCGAAAAATTCGTCAGCGCGGTCTAGCAATTCCACTGACGATATTGAGTCAAGCTTTCTTAACATCGAAGAATTGGTAAAAGCCGATCGACATGTTCAGAAAATCGAAAAGGCGAGAAAGTCGTGCGAAATCAGAAGTGACATTTCTTTACGAAAATGCTACTGTATCTTATGTTACGAGATTTTCAATAAGAACAGAACGAAGTTGGCTATAAAGTCTTTATTTGTTGGAATATCTTAGTTATGTGTGTGTATGCACTACTCTATTAGGAGCGAGATTATTTCTAGTCTGGCTTTCTTTATTATACCAGTTTAGTTTTACTTTCAATAGAAATACACATTCTAAACATCTGCAAACAAATAACTGAGAATTTTTTATATTAGTTGTTCTTTCTGCAGACTGATTTTAGGTTTTGGGAAATTAACCCTATTTATTACCGGATTTATTACCAGAAAATGTCGCGAGGAAAGTATTGAGTATGAATAAATAAAAATAAAATAAATATGGAAAAGGATGGCTGTAAGAGTAGGAAAGACCAAATAAACGATGGCGATGGGAAAGAAGATATGAAGGAAGAACACATGCTGCCCCGACCCCAAATAAATTACACAATATCATACTCGCCGATGATAATATGTCAATATATTCAAACAAAATACTAGAGCCAAGAGCTTTACTTAGAGACCAACTAGACTAATGTTATCTAACCAAAAAGTAAGTAAACAGCTAAACGAAAATATGACATAACATGATTTATATCCATCAAAATGATCTACATAATTTCATGGTACGATTTACTGTCATCTAAGCAGACAATCGTTTGGTAAAAATAAACGTTATCAAGGTTAATATAACATTAAAAGAAATAAAAGCGTTTGTATTCGTGACTACAGAGTTTAGGACAAATCGGTTACAAACAAATGATGTTTTTATTCCTGCGTATGAATAAATGCTAATAGCAATCGGTGAACGTCAAGGATTTAACAGTTATAAATAAACAAATGTTGAAAGAAATTATTGTTGAAACGGTAAATTTTATGAGTAATTTTGGGGTTTTGTGAAGTACCTAAAGTGACTTGAGGTGAAAAAACAAATATAACTCACAAGAAAGGAACGAAAGCATAAGTACGTATGCATAAGTAGCCATATATATCAACGCTGACGATAAAGTTGTTCATCATCAATCATTATTTCAGCACGGAATCACCCACTGCTGGATATAGGATTCCCTTTTCTGCTGCCATATTTAGCGGTCCCGTACGTCCCTCATCCAGGTGTTGATGATATTAAATATAAAAAATTTCATCCGTATTTCCAACATAGACAAGAAAACACTCAGGTTTAATGAACGAAATATTTTGATAGTATCTATAGAAGTGATTGCTACAGTATTGTTTCTCATTCCTATGCAGATTATGAAGAGAACAAAAGATGACAGTGTTTCAAAACTGATATCGCAAGGATTGCTAAACCTCGAGTTCGCGTGACTGGCCCATTTGTGATGTATCGCTAATCATTTTGTTTGCTACACGTTGCCAACTACGAAATCTTACTTACTTACTTATGGAGTCAATATTTCAAACAAAATCCATTTACAGTTATTCTTCAGAATATTTTTCCACTCAATGTTAGCTTACTCGCAAAATGCTGAGGAATTTTTAAGGGGTTCTTTGTTAAATTATACAAACAAAACAAATCCGGACAGGGCTGCCTTAAGAACTTTGAATTGAAGTGCAAAGAAAATAACCAGACAACGGTTTGTGTAAAACGTTTAACATGAATACAATAATAATATAATTCTGAAACGACGCAATGATAAAAATCAACAGTGTCAGCATTGAATTCACCTTCAAAATGTATCTGAAAAAATTGGATGAAGTAAATGGAGCAAAAAATCTTATCGCACCACTGATCAATAGCAATGAAACAAAAGAGGTAATTTGACTCTGTTACCTTTCTTCCGCAAAGCGAGGTCAGGCGTGACCGATGCGAATTCCTTAAACTAAATATTCACGACTGTTGTAACGAGAACTTTATCTTGTGAAACATTATTCCACTCCGGAGATCACCAAGATTGGACATTAGAGTACTCATTCGTATAGTCACCAGTTTCCAAAGACATTATTTCAGAAGATGGATCGTTTATCAACGGTAATGAGACCATGAAGAAGGTAAATGCTTCAAATGAGGCATCCGATGTTTCTATCAAGCTATTACAGCGGTTTTCCATGCTATCACACAATTACAGTTTTCCATGGTTGACTAAATTCCCAGTTGGTGTTTTATGGTTTATACAATGTTCAGATCAAATAAATGATGACGGATTTAATCTATGTAATGATATTATTCAACTGTTTTTCGTTTCACTATTTCAAAAACTGCTCTAGTTTTGAGTTCTTTTAATCTAATCTTTTGCAGTGTTGACTCAGCTGGAGGCACGATCTGTTTTGAAACCACTTTATCATTATTTTGTAGCATCTAGAAAGTAAAATCTGAAAATCGTTTCTATTTATTACTTCCCGACTCGCTACCATCAATAAGGAGCTTACGAACATATATCTGAAGATAGATAGAAAGCAGTAAATCAGAAACTTGTACTTTATAGCGGAGTTTGCGGGCCAGAAGGTGTCATGCAATTTGTGTGTCGTTGCATTCTATAAATCTAACATTATTGTCGTCCGTAGCTTACGGTTACCGACTCCCGATGACCAACATGCATTTATATTCTCCTTATAACGTAAAATGCATGCGTACTAATGTTTAATTCTCACATATTTCCTATGCTTGCGTTCATGTATTTGCTTGCATGCATTCCATTTGCTCGTTAATTGCCTTTATAAGCCAATTCAGCTCTTCCCCTATCAGCGTTATGTGTGGTAGCTTCAAGTCAGGTCTCCTTTAAACGACCCTGCCTACTTTCCCCTGTATATAATGGTACCATTATAAGCGCATTAGCTAGATAGTTGGGAGTCTTCGCGGTGACTCTAATGTTGCCTACTTCCACTGCAAGCTTGAATTAAGGTGGCGTTTGCATTAAACATTAACATTATTTGTCAGGATTGTCGTCGTAAAGAATAATATCTTACAGCCCTAGCTCCACGATTACTATTGTCATTATCCCAAAAGGATCTTGGCTACTATTTTTTTGCGATTTCTGTGTTATCGAATAGGCTTTATAGGCGTTCTAAACATGTTGGCGCTATTTCCTAACATTATTAGTGTACCTACGATAATTATGATTTGTTTGTTTGGATACGTATAAACTATAATGCAATAATGGGAATAAGGGCCGTGGGAAACGATTAGCTGGTCTATTCGAGAATCGTTTGAGATTTAAAGGCGCCAAGTGGGATGGTCGTAAATGCGAATCGAATTTATTAATATTGTTGAGTACTTGTAGCACAATTAATTTGATAATTTTGTGGTACAAAGTTGGTGAATATTAAAATATTAAGTATTGAGTTATTAATAAACCATTTTTATTGTTTCAGGTACTTCAATATTTCAAACTCATTGGAGCGATCAGATCACGACCAGATGAAGGAAAACGGTGAATGGTAAAAATAAATAGACTGAACTCTGCACATTTATTTTAAATTCAAATGAAGTAAATTACAAACAAAGCTCTGTTGGTGGCCAAAGGGCTGTAGGGAAAACACATAACAATAAATATAATAGAAATGTGATTCATATAATGGAAGCCACGTACGCCGAAACAGTTGCGAAACATTTCTCGAACAAAAATCACGATTCTGACATTTGAAATATCGTTACGGGCGGAGTGGAGCGTGGCATTTTGCGCCCGCGCATACCTCCCGAGCCTTTCGAGGATACGTACACCAATTTAGATTCTATTTTATTTAACACAAGGTTATCTGATAATAAACTGTAGCCGTAAGGATATAAATGCTAATTTAGATAAACGAACATTCACGTGAAGAGCGTAAGTAAGTCGATATGGATACTTGAATTTAAATTTTATTACTGTAATTTCAATGAACTAGGATTCTGTGAGATTTATATTCGTTACTAATTTGCTGGTTTATGATGTAGCCTCAATTGCTTCTGCTGTACGTAAATCAAATATGAATTACACGCATGCTCCATTTGAGTGATTATTCTGGGTACTATATTATTAGTAGGTATTAAAGTATCGAATGTTTGAATCTTACCTTATAGAGATAACTAGAATACAATGCAATCAGATTCCATATTTGATATAATCAGTCTCCACGGCGTAATTTATTCGGTTATCAAGCAATTCAAGGTGTTAATTGACATTATACAGAATCATACATCTCTTACATGATTCAAAGGAGCCAAATCTGTTGTATTATGACTCACAATAATACTTATTGTTGCAAGATCTCCGCCAAAAAGGGTAAACAACCAATCCATCTGTTCAACTTACCCTATAAGACTAACGAAATGTCAATTTCCAAGCTGGACGCGAAACGAGATACGTTCGAACGTGGCCATGTCAAATGTCAGCTGATTTGAGTAGACATGTTTGTAAATCGTGATGGGTTGAAAGTTGTTTTGAAATTCTTAGAAATTATCAGCCGACTTACTGCAGAACATATCGTAGTACACATTTTTGTTAAATATTTTAATAGACCCCAAGAATAGACGGGCACGTAAAGAAAATTACGTTAAAAGTTTACTTTCCGAGCTGTGGGCTAATTGCGTAACGCACTATCAGTAGGAATCGGTTTCAATTTGACAGTTCAACAACATTAATTGCGTTATTTACGTTGTTGAGCAGACATTTTTTTCTAACTTATGAAGCAATGGATTAGCTATATACTTCAAAATCATTATAACGATTCAAACTGTGTTCCGCATTAGGCACATTAGGGTGCTGGTTGTAAAAGTTAAATGATTGCAATACTCGTGGAGATAAGTATGATCTGCTAGTTAGTTGCAACTTTCTTGCCGTTCCTGTATTTAAAAAAAATATGTGTTCGAACATTGCCGTGAACATTGAACGTTACAAAAAAATACAAAATTGACAAATTAATAAGCCAATTGAGTTCTGAAAGTGAATAAATAGGACAGATATGATTATAATACGGTGTCTAGACCAAACAATGGCTGAAGTGGAACAATGGCCGTTTATTATTTGGTCTAATAACGAAGGCCGTGCGAGCTACCAATAAGTGCCGGCAAAAAAAAAAAGTTGCCCTGAGGCACTCCTATTATTTTTCATTTGATAATATTTATCAATTAGTATAATGAGGGCACGAACCATTGCTCTGAGGTCACGTTTCTGTTGAAACCGAAACTATAATTAAACATCACAATAGCTTTCGTTTACTGTGACTTATGTTCACGACATAACAAGATATGATTTGGAATGCAATTAATTCTACGAGGTTATTAATTTTGAGTTTTGTTTAGAGACACATTGAGCTGTTCAAACTGTTCAATTATTTGTTTTTGATTTAACTCGCGTGTCATACTGTAATTTGTTCTTTAAAAAAAAGTCATACGTTACAAATAACACAGATAAATGTAAGATTGTAGATTTATCAAATTGAACGTACTTAGATTTGACAAAGCGTTTCAGCAACGCAACGGTTGAATTCCAGTTTGACAAAGAGTTTCCGTGAATTGAAATTCCGTTTGCAATATTAATACGTTGACAATTCTAAATCTTTTTACGATATCAATTGCTTCGTTTGATATCGTTGTCAGTTCAACACCTAGCAACAGATTGATTGCAACAATTACAACTGGTTATACAATATCATTAATTATATATCATACATTATTATTAATAAATGCTGCATTATTATAAGGCGATTTATGTGTGTGTCGCGTGTCAGTAAGTACAGTCAAACAATAAGTTTGGTCTACGGGCGTTTTTTTATTTCCCCTAGATTAATAATAACACCAGCCCATTATTGTCCCACTCCAGGGCAAATGCCTCTTCGCATACAGGGAAGGCACGAGCATTGAGCACTACGCTTGCTCAAGACGGGCTAGCGATTTCGGACTTGTCCAGGTTTCCTCACGATGTTTTTCCTTCACCGATGTCAGATCATTCTGAGATAAACTTAGAAAGTATATATGAATTGAAAAAGTCACATTGGGACTTGCCCGGAGTTTAAGTCACAACTTGGTGCATGAGAGGCGAGGCCTTTACCACTTGGCCATCACGACATCTTTTCACTACACTCCCAATATTCATTTTAGTTGTTGGTGTGTGTGTAATATAAAAGTGATTTAAAAGATTTGACTACCTAGTACTCTCAAAATATTGTAAAATAGTAGATGCCTGTTAGCTGCCTTCTTCTTCTTAGTCGTGTCGGTGGAACGACATTGTATTAAATGTTGGCCCGAAACTTCGCCACTTCCACCCCCTATCTAATGTTGCCATAGCGACCTCTGAGCGCTGCTACGGACGGTGCCGTGGTAGTTAGCTGCCTGTATACCAATCTCTTTGTTCTACTGTACATCCAATGTCACAAGTCATAGTGACACGGCGAAAGTGACTTTATTCACTTTGTGCTCGTTATAAGCTTTGTCACTCCAATTTATAGCCCTGTTGTACTGTTGTGATTAGTTTTTGTCGTGAACATTGGCGTGAATGTCGTTATTAATTTATTGTCAAGTTATTTTGTTCTGTTAATTGGTTTCATTCTACTGTGACAGGCGTAAGTTTTTGCGTATGTTAAACATGATTTGGAGTAGAAAAAAGTGTCATTTATTTGAATTAGATGTCCTATTTTATAAAGATAACCTAATTATCCTTTTTATGTGGGAAAAGACGACATTAATAATAATCGACAATTAGTCGATAATTTATTTGCTTAAACCATGGTATACATAGGTTTTATTATAAAAAAATGAGATCATACATGTTTTGCTTAAAATTAAAGCATGCAAACTTAGACATACAAATTTGAATTTTAAAGCATTATAATTTATGTTCAAAAAATGCTTATTATTATAGAAATTATTTTCATTCTACCATTCATATAATTTAACTTTGAATAACCTGCAATTTAATATTTTTAATACATTAGGTAATTTATTATAAACACGTACACACATAGCCAGGCAGCTTTTGTTATTAAATTTCAATACTAGTTGACTTTTTGAGAAGACAGAAACAATACATAGGTATTTAGTTCTTTTTTAAAATATCTATTTTTCCTATACCGCACCATAACCTTAAAAAAAAACTCATCGTAAAGTAAATACCAATTTATATTCAAGATCGTACGAGAATCGAAAGTACTACGGCTGCATAATCATTCATCTGGCTATCTTTTAGTGATGAAGATTTATGACTTCACGTGGCTCCATCGAAACACAACCCTAGTAATATTGCAAATGGTGGCTTTCAATAAATGATTGAATAAATCTAGGTATAGAGTAAATGCATTCACTTTCGATTCGTAGAAGACATTAATTTTCATTATACTAAACTGGTACTCTTAGCCTGTATCATCTAACAGCTGGACAAAGGCCTCTCCCCATGACTTCCAATGCTTGCAATCCGGTGCTAATGTGGACGTTTGTTTTGTCCTGCTCTTTCCGCCATCTTCTACGGCGTCTGCCGCGACGTCTTCTTTACTAAAATACAGAAGAATTCCGAACTTTCCTGAATTTTGTTATTAATAATAACGTTTGATCTTTAATTTTCTCTGGAGTCAATAAAAGATTGACGCTCCTACTAAATTACGAACCACAATATTGTGGTAGTAGTTGTCTGTCTCACTTATCAGTCTCTGCAAGCACTTCAACAATCTTCCTCAGCACACCTCGTCGCTAGTACACGCAACATTTCATTCACACCTAGATTCGCTATAGAAAAACATTCATGACGAAATGCTCCCACAATTACTACACGCAGTAGATACGTCCACAACACGCCATCAGACTTGTCGTCTTTGTGCCTTATTCCTACGGTTTCATCACCAATCTCACGCGCACAAAAGCGAAAGCTTACACCTAATTAATAGCTCAAATATAATTCGGAGCTAACCGATGTTGTAACACTTTCATCCTCTTACGTTTGACAATTACGATTTTATAATCTCGTATACACAAACGCCTATTGTAATATTCTGGGAACATTTTAAATCGTCTTT
The DNA here is from genome assembly GCA_963921375.1 of Tiliacea citrago. Taxonomy (NCBI): domain Eukaryota; kingdom Metazoa; phylum Arthropoda; class Insecta; order Lepidoptera; family Noctuidae; genus Tiliacea; species Tiliacea citrago. The sequence continues at coordinate 18,140,609 of OY992797.1, read as the reverse complement.
TGTTCGAGTAAGAAGTTTGTGCGCTTTCATCTTTTTCACTTTTGTTTTTCCCACACGTGTTTGGAATTTACGTTTCAACGTTTATGTCGGTGAGTGTACAGTCAAACAAAGAGATGGGTTTATAGGCATTTTTTTTATCTTTCCACTACACTGCTAGTATTTATTTTAATTGTGTGCTTAATCACTCACACACTATTTCTTATGAAGTTAGATTAGCTTTAATTTTAATGTCTAGAATTATTATCATAAAAGATTTTAATTTATAAAAAAAAATATCAAGAAATAATTTGATTTATTGTTTTAATGTTTTTTTTAAGTTTATGTTGAATAATCTTTAAATTGGCTGAAATTATAAGTCTACGCCCATGGCATAATTAAGAGAGTTATCTAAATAGTTGACAGTACAAGGAATCATGCCACAAAAGAAAGGAGGCTTACACCCGTATTCAAGAACGATACTATGAGGTCTCACAGTGCCCATCAACGCATAGGGCCGGTAAATCCATTTCATAAACAATACTTGAGTGATGTGCAACGCTATGCGTTCCCTTAGAAGGACCCTTACGTAAAGTAGCTGGACAGCTATTTTAACCAACGCATAGTGTAGCTTATTGTAAAAAAAGGTCTGTGTCAAATGATAATGTGGTCCACATATGTGGTTGTTTCTGTGTGTTTTGTATCCATTTGTGATATTTTATTTTATTATTCATTTTAACTTTTTTAACTCAATATTTTTGGCGTGTGTGCGTTTGTCTTACATGATACTGGCCGCTCCCGCATTAATGCTAAAAAGAGGTATCGTTCCGATACAGAAAACGGTAGCTTCTTAAAATTAAGCAAAATAAAATTATATTTAATTGTTATTAAATAGATAGAATAGATTTTATATTATTGTAGATGGTAAATTTGTTGAAAGATGTATAGGTAAAATCATCCAAAAATTAAATTAATTATTATTTAGTAATAATACTATAAAATCATTAATATTAAAAAAAAAACAGTAAACACACCATTAATTGACGACTTCTTTTGTTTTTAGAGAATTCGAAATCGTATAATAATCCACACATAACTAATCAATTGAAGATAACTAAACTATTTTTTGTTTGTCGATCCTTGAAAACAGAGTACTTTTTATTATTACCTAAATCACCACACTTCATGGTTTTTATTTCACAACTGACAACACGTTTAAAGGTTATATTTATTTCGTCCGCTCATCTGCCAAATACTAAAGCGAACTTAGCAACAGAAACGGACCAATCACAGATCTATAATCGACGCTGTGCGTTCGCATAGTAAAGTGTCGCTTGAGTATTATTTGTGAATTAAATGGCCTGCCATAACGAACGCAGTGAGAAATGCCTTACTTAGCAGTGTCGCTGCCATACTTATGTAAGTATCGTTCTTGAATACGGGGGTTATTACTCAGCAGTGGGTGTAACAAGGCTGCCAATGATAATGATAATCTAAAAGAATTAACTGCTTAGCGCGTTCACAACATTTTTAAAAAGAGACTGCAAGTTAGTTGCCTGTACACCAAATAGTTTGTTCGACTATACATACCTACGTGTTTGTTCTGAATCGATGTTCGGAATAGCATTCCCAATTTTGACGTGTTTATGATTTGCTCGTCAATGTCACGTCAAGTCATAGCTTGCTATATTGGAATATTGCACTGCTGCATTGCAGTACGTGCCAGTTTTCTCAGTTGCCTGGTAAACCTGAAGTGTCATATTCATCTCAGTAGCATTGAATGATTGAATACGTGAAGTCGTAAAACTGCTTTTAAAGCTTTTCCATGACTGCTAATAAAATGTTCTGGGGACTGTTTGCACCAAGTACCGTATGTAATATGTATAATCTGTCTTTTTTTTTATTACCTTATTGTTTTCTTTAACAACTGCCTCGTTGGTCTAGTTGTCCCAGACGCTACTCCTGAACGACGTCCTGGGTTCGATTCCCAGGTCGAGCAGTGTTATTTAGTTTTCCATTAGGAACTTCTCAGTAACAGCCAGGAGTCTGGATTTGTGGCTGATTGATGGCAATAGGTTCGCCCCCTATTTCATGGGACTTAACTGGCGAAATTTGGGAGTAACGGGGAAAACAGGCGTGATGTTATGTATGTTTAACTGACAAAATATATTAGGTATTTAAAAATTAACCCGACAAACTTTAAGGAGTGCTTTAAACCATCATCATTTCAGCCGAAAGAAAGAAAGACGTCCACTGCTGGACATAGGCCTCCTGCAAGCACCGCCACTTTGACCGGTTCTGTGCTTCCCACATCCAGCGGATACCTGCGGCCTTCACAAGGTCATCGGTGCACCTTGTAGGAGGCTTTCCGACGCTACGTCTTCCGGGTCGCGGACGCCACTCCAGAAACTTTCGGCCCCAGGGCTTTAGACCATGGAACTGAATAACTTTTACTATAGGACCAACTTTGAAATCGTGAATAAAAAAAGTCTGCTATTCCATACTAAAGTTTATACCTACTGTTCTAAACTGTATGGCTCTTTTTTTTTCGCGATTTCAATAAATTTTTAACCACTAATATAATTCAATGTGGTTGAATATATATATTTGTACCTATATATATTTTATTATCTTATATTTCAAGTTATTTTGCTGAACCATAAGCTTTAATATAGGAATGCTTAGGTTTGTTTACAAGAGTGTAGTTATGTACAAAGTACTGTAATGTAAACCTCATTAATATCGCTGTTTGAAGTTTTTGCCGGGTGTATGGCGGAGTCGCGACACTAACAGACAAGCTATGACCTCATACCAGTGAGAAGTGCCAATATGATTTAGATTTTTTCCGGGACAGTATTAGATTGATTAGGTATATCAAAGTTTAATTTGTAGTAACGACTTGGCATAGCTAAGTTTGTGGTGTTCCAAAGAGTAAATAATAAAAAAAAATACTATAAAAAAAGAGTCCGTACAAAAATGTAGGCAAACAATACTTCGAAAGAGAGAAAAAAAACTTTTTTTTAAGATGATCAACAAACAAAGACTCCATATACAAAGATAAATGACGAAACTGTAATTGACACCGATTTCGTAATATCCTTATAATATCCAAAAAGCATCAAAGATATCGAATAAACGTTCATATTAATGTAAAATAAACATAAATACTTCATGAGTAGCGAACGGAGATCTGCAATCTCCATGACGCAATAATAGCCAGAGAGAAACTGCAAGTTACGTTTGCATGTAATTGGAAAAACAATTTTTTGTATGTTTAAAAATTGCATTAAACCACTGACAGACAATTGTGATATGCACGCAACTTTGACTGGCGTTACACGATACGTGTATTTTGTTTGTTTTCAGAATAAGTAGGTTACCGAGTTATTTTTGTATTTAGATTCGAAATCTACTTCATACGAAGGTTTAACAGTTGGTAGTAATAATTGCTTCCCTGATTTATTATCAGAACCAAAATAATTATATTATGTTTTTGGCAAGATTTTGTCTTTGTTTACAATCAACAATAATAGTTTGTAACACTAAGGAAAATACACATGAAAATGTTTCTTTTTTTTCTGTTTCTCTTATCGCATAAATCATGGTAACGCTATAGGGAGTTCGTATAAAATTCTATAATCGCGATTGCTGGGCTAATTGCATCGGAATCTGGCAACTGTGTCAGTGTCGCCTGGCGAAAGTCTCCCCTTAATTATCATTACTTCGGCTACTAAGAAACCTGACAGATATGGGCTAAGTTTGCTTGCAGTTGATATAATCTCTGGTACTACGGAGGTACAGTTCTGTTGAACAGAATCGACTTTTGGTAATGTTTAAATAAAAAAACAGGCCAATTTCATGTCAGACCACGGGTTCCGTAGTTGGGATGAATTGATCCCAAGATCAAACTTAACTTTGTAGTTGAAAAATGTTCTCCCATTCATAAACGTCACGGTTAATTCTGCACCAGCAAATGTAACTTACATTTGCTGTTGCAGAATTGTAATTTAAAAAAAACAGGTGATAAAACTGCAAATTAACGATTTTAGTACTTTTTCCTTTACTTGTGCTGTGAGACTATGGCTTCTTGGCAAATTTCATGATTCCAGATCAACGGGAAGTACCCAGAGGTTTATTAGTCAGTATCTAAATATGTCGCATAAATGATTATGAGGTCATCATCATCATTCATCATTTCAGCCAAAGATGTCCACTGCTGAACATAGGCCTCCCCCTAAAGGGGGGTGTTTGCAATAATTGCCACGCTTGGCAGGCGGGTTGGCGATCGCAGTATGGCGTTAAAATGCATAAAGAACGCTGCTGCCCATTCTCTAGTAAGTCCCTTAGTCGCCTTTTACAACACCCACGGGGAGAAATGGGGTGGTGCTATTCTTTGCGTCCGGCACCACATGGACTATGAGGTATGGAACCATAAAAATTGATAAAATGAAGCATGCTGAGACGAATATTTAAGAAAGATTGCTAGTATAAGTACTGTTTGGAAGATATACTACTTTATTGCACACCAAATAAAGGAAAAAATAACAAAAGATGAGCGATAAAAAAAAAACAAAAGATTACAGATTTGGCGACGTGAAGACCGATCAACATATTAATCATCATAAATGCGCAATCGTGCTGATAATAAAGACATCCTTTTTTGTTAACCTCCTAAATAGGTAATTTGGACAGCACAAAAACTAAAAATCTACCATTTATAAAAAAAGGCAGACACGGAGCATAATTGAATGCATAATTATAGGAATAAATTCACAGAGCTGTTGTTTCAATCACTTATCGAACGAATAGAGGTACAAGAAATCATTAGTAATGGAGAACCAACTGCCATAATTGGTGTCGCCTTGTCTCTGAGAAATGTTAACAATGACCCGGAGGTGAAAACAGGATGGCCTTACACGCGTAGAAAGAATGGTATTACAATATTGTTTTATAAGGTTTGTAGAAAAATAAAGATATGTAACGAATAGGAGGAGAATAGAGGATACAAGCCAAGTTAGTGTGGTGAGATGGACATGGACAGGCTTCAATCAAAAGTGACGTAAAAAGTTATTTAAATTCAAAAAGGCGATCTCTAGAGCTTTAACTATGTAGTCATCGATGGTTATGGATAGTAGGAAAGAAAAATTAAGATTTAGATAAACGACAAAATAGCACTAATTGTGCTTATGAAAATATAACTGACAACATAGCACTGGTTTTGCTCAATGTGATAACTTGTGAAATTTTGTGTGAGTCGTGTCACTTTTTTTTCATTTCATTTAATGTAGGTTATATATAAATATATCATACTAGCTGGACCGCACAGATGTTGTATTGTCCAAAATTCAATTATTCATAGAAAATGCACTTTCAGTGTCCGGGATTTTCCAATTTTCAAGGCAACTTTTTAATTTTCTATCTTCATAAGAACCTACCTCGGATTATTTGAAAAAAAAAATTGCCTGTTTGGTCCACCCGTTCTCGAGTTTTGCGCTTAGCACTACATTTTGCCATTCATTTTATTTATATAATTATATAGATATAATTTTCAAGAAAATCAACTAAATAAATGGACAAAAAACAGATTCTAATCAAGTGAATCGAAAAACCTCACAGACATTAAAATGCATAAGTGAATAAAACTCGTTTTAATCTCTAAATCTGCAATCAATTAAACCAGCCAATATCTCCAATTAATTAGCAATATACAATTAGCAGTTTAGCAGATAGAAGATAAACAATTTATTATGACATTTTTTGTCCCAAGATCTAGTGGAAATACCTGACTGCACATACGAGTATGGATCGGTTTTAGATAAGCATCTTGATTCTTGATCAACCCGCCTTATTTAAAGACAAGCTTTTACCCGCGTCTTAGACCGCTTGGAGGTGGAAAATTATGCCACGATTATGCGACATAAAATATTTGTATTTTAATATATTAATTAATTTAAGTAATTTTTTTATATTTTTTTTCAGGTCATGGCCACATTTCATCCGAATCGTTCAGCCACTAAGCCATGATTGATTAAGAGGTTTCTTAAGATTGCGGTGGCCGCCACATAGCGTCCGCAATTTACCGTAGAATGACGTCACTGAAACGTTGTTTAGGAAAGAAGTTGGTGTGTTTACACCTGAACAGCGCTTTTTGACACCGTAAAGTCAAACCACCGGGGTTTGACTTTACGGTGTCAATCATCATTTTCATGAAACCACCGCGCGGTTTCACCGCTTTTCTAGGAAACCGTAGAATAAACATCCAAATTCAAAAATATACAGACATTCACATTATTTAAAATATAGTAGCATTTTTATTATCAATCATAAGTGATCATATTATTGACCACGATATGAAGTAAGCAACATTGTGGTGTCTCCTATTACGGACAGGTTTGAATGAGAAATGACTGGCTAATAAATGTCATAGGTAATGCGAGTGTTGACTGTATAAGTGTATAGTATAAGCGCTAGCTTATGGTTCAGGAAATGTTAAAGATCTTGTTGTGCATGTAGCGTTCGTATAATTCAGAAAAGCTCTTTCGAGTTTGAGAGCAGTTGCGCCCTGGTGGTAACGACACCGACTTACGAGTTGTAGGTCGTGAGTTCGGACTGAGGCAAGCCCTTTGCTTTGCGTAAAAAACTTCATCACCACTGCTCTCAAAACGGTGAAGGAAAACATCGTGAGACATGCAGGCATGTTCTAGAAACAAAAATTCAAAGACATGTGATGTGTACCAACCCGCACCAGCCCACTTCCTCTCGAAGAGAGGAGGGAACATTATAAGGTGAATATGATGATGAGATTTTAGAATACACAGTGCGTCAATAAAGAAAAAGAAGTTAAACAAAAAATGTTTATTCATCAACTTATGTAAATTACATTGTTATGTTTGGAGTAACCTTTTTGCTTGTATTAGGTGGTTCCGCTCTTCCAGTTTATATTGACGATACATAAGTGAAAGAATAAACAAAGGATTATTTTGATAGCATGCCAAAGGTTTTTAACAATAAAAAAAAAAGCTATAACTTGGAGTTATAACTTTATCATAATAATATAATACATGTGAAAGGTTGTATGTTTAGATGTTTGTTACTCAGTCACACAAAAACGGCTGAACGGATTTGGATGAAATTTGGCACTCAGATACTTTATAACTTGGATTTACACATAGGTTACATCAAAGTCTTCCGCCGACAGGCGCGGGAACAATTTCTATATTTTTTTCATAGAAATAGTTCTACAAGAGGCGCGTCGCGTCGTAGCGTCATGCCTATCTGCTGGAGCGTTTAATCGTACGTTCGCTTAGACATTTTCCGACATCCATGCGGGTGAAACTGCGAGCAAAACCTAGTAATTAATAAAATAAAGCTCCTTGTGTTTTAGTCACTTTTGTTTTATTGTTTTCACGATTTTGTTAGAAACTACTTCCAACTGGGAAAATGCAGGTACACTAGGAGAAAATCTTATGAGATATAACCTGTGTGGTATATTTTCCTTGGCTTTTGTAGGCGCCTGCATATTATATTCTATTTTCTGTGGACTTGATGTCCACAGAAAATAGAATATAATATGCAGGCGTAAATCATGGATTTTTTCAAACGTTTGATTTTAAATTTGTCTTCATACGTCGAAATGAAATATAACTTTGTATACAAATTCAATGAATACACACGTCGAGATCAATTATTTTCCTAACGACTTGTTGTATACAATAATCATTACGCAGCAACCTTGAATTGTAGAACATTACCGAATTTGATGCGGACGCCAGCGTTAATGCCTCACTCAAAACCATTAATTATGGAATAATTATAAGTTCAAAACCTCATTACCGGTGTTATTTAATAACACTTCCTCGTTTAGGGTCGTTTGGTTAATGAAAAAAACCGGCCAAGTGCGAGTCGGACTCGCGCACGAAGGGTTCCGTACCATTATCTATAAAAATGGCAAAAAAATCATGTTTGTTGTATGGGAGCCCCCTTAAATATTTGTTTTATTTTAATTTAATTATTTATTTTTAAAGTGAATATATAATTAAATATTCTGTAAATATTTCAAGCGTCTACCTGTTGCCGTTATCAATATCGAGCAAAAACGAGCAAATAAATCACGTTTGTTGTATGGGAGCTCCCTTAAATACTTATTTTATTCTGTTTTTTAGTATTTGTTGTTATAGCGGCAACAGAAATACATCATCTGTGAAAATTTCAACTGTCTAGCTATCACGGTTCATGAGATACAGCCTGGTGACAGACGGACAGACGTACAGACAGACAGACGGCGGAGCCTTAGTAATAGGGTTCCCGTTTTACCCTTTGGGTACGGAACCCTAAAAATACTATTGTATTAAAGTATTTAATAACTGCATGTCAAAGTATGTAGGGTGAGAATACCTGTTGTTAACTATGCATTTGTTTCCTGTTTTGAATTATAGGTGTCATAAGACTGTGTGCTAAGTAGCACGGCATTGCAATATTTGTAAGTTATTTATTTTATTAACACTCTTGGTGACCTGGTTTGCGGTGATAAATGCACGTTTCTTCTCTGAAATAAAAGAGAAAGATAACAGCTTGATTATGATTAAAAGCAACCAAGTAAATCACAATATAAAACAGTTTTTAACCTTTTTTCGACGTTGGTGCGACGCGATTCTGGTAGAAAAAATTCAATTAATCAATTCAAAAATTGTTCTACTAGAGTCAAGTCGGGCTTTTCTGCTGGACTCTGCTGGCTGTCTGGCTCTGCTGCTGGAGCCTTTAAGAAACAAAGCCCTCCAATTCCGGAACGTTCTTATTTATTATTATTGAAAGTAGTCTACAGTTTAAACGTCTAAATATTGCTCTTTATCTAGTCAACAACAAGTTCTCAAATACAGTCTTAATTAGCATTCAGTTCACCCCATTCGTGCGAAGCGTAGGTTCTCTTCAATTTATAATAAACTTTATTCAGATCAATAAATGACAGCGCTATTGAATGGCCTTACCATAATCTATAGACCCTGACTGCAATTGAGATCAAGGACCTAACCCTTATTGTGGCTATTGCGGTTACTCTAATCCTAATATAAACATGATACAATAATATAGCATTATGCACTTTGTTCACGAACAAATAAGGATCGATGGATACGTTCTATATGGTAAAGAACTAATAACTTTTTAGTTATGACGAAAATTTAACTTGAAAATTGCATTTGCCCAAACTTGGTAAATCCTATAATAGGTGATTTCATCCTATCTGAGCGAGCACAGTACGTAATTGTTTGAACTCCATATTAGGCATAATATTGAAAATCCGATGCATTTGGTGATCTTTACTGAATTCTAAATTTTACAATTTCATTTTTGTTCAAGTGGTCAGTGTCTTGTTTCGTTGAAAGAGAAGAAAACAATGATTGGTTGAGAGCACATTCGATTTAATGTTTTCGGACTAACATTAATTGTCTGTCGGTCATTCATTCATTAAGTAACTCTCATATTTTTGATGTATTTTTTTAACTATCTAACCGTTTAGTAAGTGTGGGCGCGGTCGGCTATAGTGCAAGGATTTTCTTCATGTTATAATCAAATCATCCTACTTATAAGGTACGTAAGCACTTCAAACAGTAAGCTCGAACGTTGCAATTCCAACACAAAGCTCAACCAACTCAACCGATGCAAATTGTTCTTCCTACCCTACTATTATAACTGCAATTCACAATAGGAAGTGAATCTAAAAAGCTGCACACACCAAGGTTGTCAGGTCCAGTCTCTTACTATCACGAGTAGCTGGCGCACCCAATACTGGTATTTCTTAGAAAATCATCTTTATTTATAACCTCAAGTGTCTAGCTTTTTTTTATGTTATGTTGTATTAAATGTGGTTGATATGTAAGGTCGATTTGAGCTTATGTATTCAGATTATTGGAATGAATTCAAGTTTTGTTAAGGATAAAGGAAAATGGTTGTAAAATATTATTATTAGTAATTCATAAATTCTCATTATATTTTGATTGATTTATTTTAGTTGATTGCTGGATTATCAACTCTGTTGGCCGTTTTCACCATCGTTCCTTAAATTTAGGGAGGCACCTAAGAAATTTTAAGTGTTAGTTTCGTTTTCACCATTACATAACGGACACCTATGGTCCTAAGGGATCCCTTAATTATAGGGGCCCGATACTTGGCATCTTAGCGCTAAGTGACAGTTGATTTGTTGTTGAATGAGAGTATTTGAGACGAAATGGAAGATTTTATTGACAGTTTTAGAAGCTATCGAAACTGTGGACTTAGTTACGAATTAAAGTTTATTCAGACGGCCACATATTTATCGCGAAAGACCGGATTTTTTCACGAATTATGACAATGAGGACTTCTTCAAAATATTTAGGTTAGATATATGTTATTTTTGTTACAAAAAAATAGAACACTATTTAGAATATACAGATATGCAGGTATGATTTTTTTAACTACCTAATAACTACTTAGGTACTTAAAAAGTATTTACTTGTTTATTTCTATTTGTTTTTCAAATATTTTGTGTTTTAAATACAGGTATATATACCTACTTACATAATACAGTGGTTTGTATTAATATTAGGATTCGCAATACCAAATTTTTATGTTTTTAATATTTTCAGGAATAAGTCAGCACCTACGATTAATCAGTTGTTCATGAAATCATGTTTATTTTATGTTTTCTTTGTATTTTGTCTCACTATTTTACATTAATCTACGTGATTTATCGATGGAATACAAAATCAGTAATTTAATCGAGAAAGTACAATTTTCGGACTCCCTGATTTAAAAAAAACTGTCACTTAGGTAAGTGAAGGAACGTAGGAACCCTTTAATCTGGTGAAAACCAACTTAGGTAAGGGACTGATTTAAGGAGTCTCTTAGGTTAAGAGACCCTTAGTAAGGAGGGGGTTGAGGGAACGATGGTGAAAAAGGCCATGTCTCCTTTATACATATCTATAAGCCGTCACTACAGTACATATTCACCCCATTTCTTGCTAATATAGCTCATATTGCGCAAGATCTATCTATTCGTACTGAAAAGTAAAAAGAAGTAACAGAAATAAATCTTTGTTACATTTGAGAGACGGTGCATATTGCAGTACATACTTTGTTCTGATTTTCATGAACCAATTCTCATTTGATCGACATGTTTAACACGCAGAACTTTGTTACTGACTTGCGTTCCGCAAGAAACTTCATACGTCTTCATTAGTGAAATAGGTTAACGAAACAATAGAACATCGGCAGTGAAAACGGCAGTCATAGTCCTGCAACTATTGAGATGAGTCACACAGAAGTGGCAAGGATGCGATACGCAATAAAAACTGCAAAGAAAGATGTTAAATGACGACAAAAATGTATTCCTAAATGTATATATCTCCCTTATTCGGCTTAGTTTGTTACTTATACACTTATACAAGCTGGAGACGACAATCCGACAGTAAATTAAACTGCGTACATCTCATGACGTTCCCAGTCTGCATAGGCAAATTCAATGAAAAATATCAAATAGTTTAGTCACTATCAGCTGATTGGCAAAACCCATAGTCGGCCCATCACTCTAATTCATCATCATCTGCCTAAACTTGTCCCAAATATGTTGGGGTCGGCTTCCAGTCTAACCGGACGCAGCAGAATACCAGTATTTTACAAGGAGCGACTGCTTATCTGATCTCCACAACCCAGTTACTGGGTAATACGATACCCCTTGGTAAGACTGGTTGTCAGACATTCGGGCTTCTGACTACCGGTAACAACTGTCAAAGATCTACAAATGACAGCCGGGACCAACGGTTCACTACTAATTAGTTTGTTTAAAAAAATCATTTTTTAAATTTTGATGTTAAGATTTATTTGGTAGCTCCAAAATACGCATATGTATTAGTATTGATAGTGTTTTCATTTATTGTCATATTGTTGTCACCACGTTGTATAAAAACCTATTACAATCACGTTTGTATATTTTTCCACCAATTAACTCCATTACTCAGCCAACACTCTCTTATTACGTCTTAAAGACGTAGGCACATACTTAACGCCTCCAAGTCTAGACACGTATGTAAGACTAATTGTTTCTCTTTGGTCACCAGAAGATCCGTAAGTCCATTGATATGCAAAGCGACAAGAACTAGGTCGTTCCGACTTACTGCATTTAGACCAAGTAACGGTTCTTCAGAAGTAGACATAGGTACACCAGCAATCTGTGCTGTATGAAAGGGCTTTGGGACAAAGAAGTGATTTACGCTTTCAAGGTGCGTGTAGATTTAATGATTCGTGAAGATATATTGGTATCGGACAATCATTTTGCATATGTTGAAGGTAATAAATAACTGTTGTAAAAGAATGTGATAGGGCATACAATCTTGTGCAGTGTAATACATATAATTTTGTACTTATGACTGTGAATCGATAAAACAATGACTAATGTTTAAATCTTAAACCCAATTGGGGCTAAATATGATAAAATATTCATAATAAATACAGTACATTACTGCAGCGGCCTGCAAAAGGGGCATTAATGAACGAACCTGAAAAATGAGTCCATCAATGCCTGGTTGCGGCCAAAGCTTGTATAGTGCTTTTCTCAAATAATGCGCGGAAATTCAAACTAAGTAAATTATTTATAAATTCCAGATTCAATGACGAGTTCATATAATTATGTTCATTTGTTTCTTTTTTAATTTAAACAGCTTTATTTGCAAACCAGTTCGAAGTTTAAACAAAACCTTGGTTGCCATGTATGGAAGTAAAAAGTTCGTTCCATTTTTAAATTACACGACAGTTATTTTCATAGTAATTTTTTCGTCGGCTAAATAAACACGATAGTTATGGATTTTCATACTAACATTGCCGGCCGCTGCTTGCATGTATTTGACCATTTTCGATTTATCTCGAAGAAGGTTGTCAAAATAATGCTCGAATTTCCAAGCCTGTTTGAGAAAACATACTTAAATACCTATAAACCACAATATACACAATTTACGAAATTTTGACAAAAGTTTAAAGAAGTAAGTTTAAAACTAAGTCCATCCAATTACACCAGTATATCAGCAGAAGCAGAAGTACTTCCAAGTACGTCTAACTCAGCTCAACCAACTTCTTATTTCACATGGAAGTGTTAATTGGATGAACTAGATCTGACACTCGAGGTTTTTTGCCTGAAAAAGTTGCACTGGCACCGCTTTCCTGTTTTGATTCGTGTGTGTACGGTTTTAGATCCTGATCCGTTGGTTACCGTGTTAATAACACGTAATGAAGGCGCTCTTGTCACAGTGACTGAGGATTTGTCTATTATGGCATTTATAGCCTTCAAAATTTCCTCCTCTGTCTTATAACTGTCGTTAAAAGTGTGTCATTTTCATTGATTTTAGTAGCAGGGTGTCAATTAGCTTCTTAATCTTCTTTCCTAATTGCAACTATCATCATAAGCATCTGTAGCTTTATCATCATTTATGTATTTTATATTCATTGGAGCACCTGTTCTTTGAATAGCCCAATGACTTCACCATTGACCTTTAACAAAGCCGTTCCGAGACTAAGCAACTCGGTCAGTGCATTGTAAACAAAAATATTTGGTGAAACTTTAAACAAAGATCCGTTTGAAACTGAACCAGCTCAGTTTATTGAGCCGAGACAATATTGAACTGTAGGCGTTGCCACTTCCTTGCTTTCTATGGTGACTTATTGCCTTAGGAGATGGCCCTGGATCTTTGTGAAGTGTGGCGCAAGAGTGGAACTGACGCGGCACGGAATTGCGGTGGAGAGAGGTATTTTAATAATAACGTTTCTGTAATTGAGATTGCTGATGACTTTTAACTGTGTTACTGGGTATTTGGGTAAATACCTCCTCGTTCCGTGCTTGAGGATCATGATGTGAAAAGAGCATCCTCATTTCGTGATTTAGAATAAAGGCTTGTTTTAAAAGTTCACAAGATCGAATTTTCTATGTTACAGTATACACGAATTAACTCAAAGGAATAAGTAGGATACAGAAAAGGCTTGCAACGAAGAAAAGGCAACTTATTTAGGAACTGCGGATTCATAATTATGTAGCTGCACATTAATATAAATAAATATATCTTAAATATAGAATGTGCTTGCTGTTCAAAAATACTACAATGTTTTTTAATATTTGTGGGCTAGCACTATCGCTTAGTTTTTAACCTAACTACATAATTATATAGTCTTGTTCTGTTTTAAATAGTTTTTAAATACATACCCCCTCTACTTACAATCTATATAGTACTTCCATTAGTAGTACTTACTTATTCCATCTGTCTCCAATTCATGAGGCCCAAGAAACTTATCCTTCATGATGAAGCCCTGGTACCTATGTGTGCGTGTGTCAAACACATGGTAGTGTGTGTAATGTTTTATTATTAATTTGATTTATTTCTAATGCGTATTAGGTATATAAAAATATTAACTTTCTGCAGTCCTCCTCCATATAAACTTTAACTGTGCCAAATTTCATACTCCTCTGTTCGTGTAATTTTCGTGAAAAGGGGTACAAAGTTTTCTCTTCACGTATTAATCTAATGATTTAGTTCATATAGTTTAGTTAGATACGAGTATTATACAAACCTTTAAGTACTCATTCCTAATCATAGCTCCACATCTCCACAGAATTATTGTTATCGAATACAACTCCTAAAACCCTTTACCGCTTGTGCCATTTCAACTTCGAAGTACTAATGCCCGTTATTGTGTTAGATATAAACATTTAGCTGAGAGCGTTTAGAAACCCGGTCGGATTGAATCTCGCGCCGTGATTCGCGCGCATTGAACATTCACTGCTATCAGATGCGAAATGTAGATTACTGGAAACTTTATTGATATTAATGTTTGCTTGGAGCTCAATGAAATTATGAATGAACGGTTTGAATGGAATTTGCTGGTGGAAACATTAATTTGGATATTTCTTCATTGGTGGTCCGATCTTGGTGAATGAGATGAGTTCCTAATTTTGGATTCTATTGCGTATTGCCATGTGTAAGTTTTAAATGGAAATTACTGTTCGCTATCTGAAAATGTAAGTTATTAGTAGTGTTGTGTTTTGATGGTATTGTGCTGTTAACCCTACAAAGTTGATCCTATGCAGTCTGTGTGTTAAAATTGTATGTTATCATACAATATTTGTTCTTAATTTTAGTACACGCATGACAATTCTACCGAACTTTCCAAATACATTGTTTCAATCATTGCATTGTACAGTAGGTGAGCAAAACAAAAGAAAGTGCCGTATTTTGAGTTGAAATATTAGAGTTAATTGACTCATTTACTTTTACTTTTAAAAAGTTTGTTGTCTACGTTGTTTTAAGCTTTGTTTTCATTATAAGGCGTTAGGTAACAAGCATTTTCATCATTCTTTTTAATAATTCTAATGAAAGTGATCGTCAATTTCTGTTTTAATTTCCACCGGTCCCTTAATGAAAACATGAAAGAGATTGATTACTTTGCAATTAAGTTAACTTGTTTAGCAATGTAGAAGTTAAATTGTGATTTCCTTGAGAATTATGTCACGAGAATGTTTGGGTCAATTAATAGGTACTTTTTCTTTTTTAAATTTAAGTACATAACATAACATCACGCCTGTAATCCCCGAAGGGTTAGGCAGAGGTGAACCCATAGTACACCCACATTTCGCCAGTTATGTTTAAATCCCATGTAATAGGGGGCGAGCCTATTGCTATCAACCGGGCACAAATCCAGACTCCGCCGCTACTTATAAATTCTTGGTAGAAAAACCCAATAACACTAACATCCAGGTTCGACCTGGGAATCGACCCCAGGACCGGCTCAGCAGTAGCAATTTCGACCACTAGACCACGAGGCAATAATTTACAGTAACTAATTATTATTTATACCTCAAACCGTATATTATTCAAGTCTTAATTATTTTCCTGCATTTAACACCACTTACATTAACCGTTTTCTATTACAAATAAAGTGCAATCATCAATAACATTAAAATCATTTGATGTCGTCGCGAGATCCTATCCTATGTAGATCCATTTAAACGTCGCTTACGCACGATAATCAGCTAGGATCGCGGGAAGCGTGAATCTCTCAGTCGTCTACGAATTGCATGTCGTTTGTAACGGCCCTTATCTAATCCAGTGCGTTTAATCGCATTCATGCGTCAGTGTATTCTGAGTAATTAGTCATTTAATGATATATGAGGAGGATATGCTGTTCATATTTTCTTGTTTGTAATTCGTTATGTTTTCTACCACTAGGCTTGATCTACGAGTATGCAACAGGTGATGAGACTATGGAGGTTTCATTCACGACAACGATAATTGATCTCCTTAGGTTTGCGATGGCAAAGACAGTCCAACTAGGTAATACACTAACCAATGAACACTCACTCCCTAAAATAGATCGGATAAAACGCCAAAAATCGGACAAAAAATTCTTCCAAACAGCAAATTAGACCACTCTTCCCAATTAGACTTAATGAACTAAAACACTTAACAAACCTACGCTAATTCAATCAGTCCAAAACAGAACTCATTTCATTCAAAAACATCCTACACGAGAATCACAAAGAGTCAGGAAACGAGAACAACGCTCAAACAACACACAATAGAATTCTTACTTTCGTCAATTTGTAACCTGTCATTATGTGAATGCCTTTTTAATGCTCCAATGAATGGACAAGTACTTTCGTTTTGGGCACGTATACGCTTTTCATGTATTATATATGTGTTTACTGCGAGGAAAATGTTTAGTAATGTTGGAAATTATGGAAATGGAAAGAAGATAGTTTGGCGGTCATCGTTTTTAGGGTTTCGTGCATCAAAAGGAATAAAACGGAACCCTTATAGGATCACTTCGTTGTCAGTCTGTCAAGACCCTTTTTCTCAAGAACGCTTGGAGGTATCAAGTTGAAATTAATATCAAATACGTAGGTCTTTGGTCCCTTGGAGCACTAAAAAAATCAAGCTTCAAAGTCACCGCAATAAAAAAATACGGCGATTTATGCGACATATTTTGATACTCGCAAATAAATTAAAACCTATAGGGTACTTCTCCTTGATCTAGACTTATGAAATTTGGCAAGAAGCAAGGTCTCACAGCACAAGTAAAGGTAAAAGTCCGAAAATTGTTAATTTGTAGTTTCATCACATAATTTTTTTTTTTTGCGATTACACACTTACGTTTGCAGTTGGAAAATTGACCGTAGCGTATATCAATATACGGGAGAACATGTTATTCAACTACAATGTTAAGTTTGTTTTTGGGATAAATTCATTCCAACTACGGAACCCTTCATTGTGCGTGGTCCGACACTCACTTGGCCGGTTTTTAGATTTGAAATCGTTTGGTAGTGGGTTTGATGATCTGCGATTAGATAACGTTTTTGATTCTTCTGATAGATTGGAATGTTTGAAATTCTGTATTGCACCATTTGATGTAAACATTGTTCCTGTTGTTCTTCTTATGTGATCATTAGCTTCATCACTCAGTACTTCATTATCTTTATCTGCATCTTCTTAAAATTTTCGTTTTGCGTTTAATAATAAATAAATAAATAATATTTATTTCCAGTTTTTACAATTTTACATTTATACTTAGTATATAACATGATAAATATTGTCATATTAACTGTAGGTTAATACAGAGTAATAAACCTCTGACACCCAAGCTAAGATTAAACTTGTGTTATGGGTGTCAGGGCTCTCAGATTAACACCAATTATACATGCAAAAGTTCGGACAGAAAATAAAGAAATTATAGTAAAGATTTTACACAGAAACTAAAAAAACTAAATAGAGTGAAAACCATTTGTATAGTGTGTGTATGTTTGTTTGTGTTTTTTTTTGTTATGTTGTACTGTGTAGTGTTGTGTTGTGTAGTGTAGTGTTATGTAATGTTATGTAGTGTTGTGTTTTGTGGAAGGAGAGTGAATTCCAGGATGGGATGAACACGGGGCACTGTCAGGGTGAAAGGGTTTAAAACTATTTATTGAGATTTTTTTCAACCTCGTCATAGCTAAGGGTCATTATCCATTTACTTACAACTTTAATAACAACAACAACAACAATCCATCTGATCTCTAGTTCCGTCTTCAAATACAAGAAACCAGGTCCAGGGCTGGGCTTCAGGTCCAGTTGAAAACCAGCGTCAGGCACTCACTAGTTGTCTGGCATTTTTGCTGAACTGGGCCTTTTTGGCGCAGCTGTGAGGCACACTTTACTGATAATTTCTTACATCGCGTTTTACACTTTTTACTTGTTTGATTTTTTATTTTTTATTCTGCTGTACATTATATTGTGTGCCTTTTAGTCTGTGCTAAATAAATGTATTTGCTTTCTTTCTTTCTTTTTACAAGTAAACATTCCACATTACGTATTACTTGTAAATGAGACGATAACTAATAATCGAAGCGTGAATTTTACGTTGTTGTTAACGGTTTTCGATCTCCCAGCAATTATTACATGACTTCCGGTGCCCCACAGGGATCACATCTGGCTCCATACCCCACTGCTATACGCAGGCCTAAACTTTGCTAGAAGAATCGAATCATCGAGCGATATCGCGCTTCTTCAAGATGTTTGAACAGACTTGTTGCGTGGTGTGAGACTAACAAAATTTAACTTAATTTAAAAAAGTGTTACCATCTGTCATTTTCAAGAAAGTGTCACCCTATGGACTCGGAGTACCTACATCATAGGCAATAAAAAAAATACAATATATAATTTCGCGGGTATCGATCGCGAAGTCCTATCACGCCACTATACCCACCCTTGCGCGGAACGGTTCTGGGTGCTAACTCACCGATTCCTCGCCTGTGTAAAAATCTCATCATGACAGCATAGGAATATTTAATAAAATAGATAATTATTGAG
The DNA here is from genome assembly GCA_963921375.1 of Tiliacea citrago. Lineage (NCBI taxonomy): Eukaryota > Metazoa > Arthropoda > Insecta > Lepidoptera > Noctuidae > Tiliacea > Tiliacea citrago. The sequence continues at coordinate 18,121,779 of OY992797.1, read as the reverse complement.
TACTATTCCCATAACCAGTGATCTCGTAGTAGTATTCGAAACAAACTTGTCTAGTTGAGATCTTAAAAACTCAGTAAATAAATAATAACAATATAAATAATAACATACAATTATTAAAATTAAGTTAAATTTTTTAAACGTTGGCACAATACCATTTCTAAAATATCTTACTAAAGACACCATTGATTTCAACATTGTATTCTATTTACTTATAAATAGTCATACCCATATGCTCTACCAAATAAAAACTACTACCATATTGGCACAGAACACCATCCCATTGAAAAGGTACCTACAATAATGCAATCTGTACTTGTTTTTCACCAGTCTTTTCAAACAGTATTCTGTTGAGAACAATGGACATAGGTGCAAATATAAACTTGGTAAGTGTTTGGAGAAAGCAATGAGAACTTAGAAATCGTTTGGGTGATATCTGTTTTGTTCAGGGCTGACTGAAGTTAAGATATTAATTGAAAGTTGTTTTGTTTGTAATTAATTGATGTTGTGAATGAAAGTTCAATTGTTTGTTTGTTTGTTTGAGAGAGATTACGCTGTGGGTTTGGACAAGATTCTGTTGTTGTCATGTTAAGTATCGAATGACAGCTTTGAGCTCTTAGCTTTGTTCGCTTTTTCCAATTTCGTTGAGAGGTAAATAAGGACAGGCTGAATAGTGCGTTATAGTTGGCTGACATTGGAAAGTTCTTTGACAAAGAAAGAGCATATCCCCACTGCTAGGACATAGGTCTCCTCTCTTCGAGAAGGAGTGGGCTGTGGGGTGTAATCCACCACAAGCCCAGTGTGGATCCGTCCAATGTTATTCATAAACGTTAATGCATGTGCCAAGTCAATTCGGTTTCCTCAAGACAATGGTTTATTCAAAAGCAAAAAATTAACAGTTTGATGTAGCTAACTCACTAAATACTCAAATAAACTAGAAAGATAATAAAGCTTATTTTGTTGAAATAACAGACAAAGACAATAAAAGCTTGAAAACCTTATTGGGATAGAATAAGATCTCTTGATAAAAAAGTCGCCGGTAAAATGTAAGTAAACTCGGAGAGCTGGTTTAGGTTAAGCAAACGGAGACCCGAGGCGAAATGTGGCAATTGCTTGATCACGTTTTGAATATAACTGTTATCAGTGAGGCAGTTAAATGTATCAAAGTTGAATGTCCTTTCGATTTAATGGCATGCAACCTAGATAAAGAAATGTTGGCAGTTATTTCTTTCTTTTTCACGAATTTGCTTCAAAATTAAAACAGAGGTAATGTAGCTTTGACTAAAAATACAAATAACTTCATTACCTAGTTGATATTTTGCTTAGTAACATTTATTCATTGTAGCCTTTTAGATAGAAAATTCTTCTATAGAACTGATGTATCCATGACTCTAATACGATGAACGAGTTTTATAGATGGTTCTAATCATCCTTCACATGAATGTATAACCTTACCATTGTTATCTTCGACAACCCTAAGTATGAATTTTGCTTCCAAGTCCGAAAATTGTAAGTTTAAAGTTTGAAATTTATTAAGTTCAGTAGGGCGTGAAATTTTGTTAGTTGCTATTAGTGCGAACTGCTTGTTCGATTTAATATAGTTGATTATTCGACAGAGCCCACTGCTCGTTCTCAGACAATTATTTCAATTTGTAATTGAATGGTTTGTTTCGTGGGTAAACTGTTGCAATTCAGTTATATTAATTATTTGTATTGATAAGTAAGGTTGGGCAGTTACTTCTTTATTTGTAGCTTTTTCTTACGGAGTTAGTTTTTAAGGCTTAATTTCAACATTTTTATGGCTTGAATACATCCTGTCTGTCTTAAACCTTGTCATTATGTGTGGGCTACTACTTAATTCCTAGTGAATTCCCTACAATGACTATTAATTATTATATTATATTCATGTTAGACACCGATTCCACACAATTTCAACTCATGTTCAGACTAAGACTGTCTGTGAAAGTAGATACTATTATATATTATTTTATACCTTTAGGAGTAATGAAAATATAGCGTTTATTATATCTTGTGTATTATATCTATAGTCTTGTGTATACATGAATGTTTGAGAATGTTTTAAACCGGCCCCTATTAATGTGGCAAAATTAATTATCATAATCATATTTACTCATGATATTAATTGCTTCAACGAAATTAATCTTATATTATTCATATTTTTTATATTTTTCATCTTTCACATGACAGCTGTAAGTTAAATCCAGCTTATTGATGTGAAAAACCTCTATTAGATGAATTTTACAAATGCAACCCTTGTATTTAATGTGCGGGCAGATTTCATTATTATTAAAGTTTTATATGTACTTTGTGTTTATGTCAGATGGCTAATATTTTATAAGAAGTCATTGGCTCCAACTCCAACATTGTTTCCAACAGTTTCCGTATCATTAAAAAAAAAAAACATTAATTGCTTCATTGTCTTTTTGTCCCTTTATATCTACATCCCGTGTTACACCATCGATTAGCTAATTACAATCGGCTACCAATTACTTTCAATTTTACCGATTACTAATACCACTAGCCAAGTCGGAGTATCCAACAGCTTTCTCCTTACGATTATGATAAGGCTTATCTATCGCCGCCATTTAATTGTCGGCAACTATCACTGAATCGGAATATATTAGGAAACTTGACTTCTAATTCCAATTAAAACTCTTTTCCTTGTAGTAAAAGTCTATCAAATGTTATGACTTCATTTACGTCTATCTGTAGAGGACATAATTTGTCTATGTAGGTAGCAGTCTATCTTCTATAAATAACTGAGACATGCTTTAAGTTAATATCTCCTCTATTCAGTGGTTTTATGATTTTGATATTGCCAGTTTTGAAAGGTAGTTCGAAATCTAACCCTTGCCTACCTCCACTGGTTGTCACTAACTAGTAGATACGTTATACGTAGCAGTTTAATAGTGCTAATACAGTCCAACCACAACGGATGTGCCAATCTTACCCAAAATTTCGAATGTAGGCATTGTAGAGGATTTACCAAGATTATGGAGAATCCTGAAAGATTGGGAGGTCAAAAAGTCAAGGGGGAAATGTCAAAGACCACGTCAGAAGTAGGCTTCATCGAATGACGTCAATTCAGTGAAAAAATATGTACAAACCAAAATAACCCTTAAATATGTACCTATATTCATCTACCATTTCATCATACCAAAAACATGAAAAAGTGCGTGCAAAAGCGAAACTAACTCTAAAAATATCATATCAATATATTGATATCATTATGTTGGTCTTAAACATGTAACACTCAACCTTGGCAAGGGTATTTATATGGGGTTGGCATATATTATAGCTCATGATTTCATGAAACATGAATATAAGTTATTATTTTATGTTTATTTTTATTATGAACAAAATATTGGTGGCATAAAGCACAGCTTAAATATAAGCAGTATCATAAATGTTGGACTATGATTTTGTACGCATTAAAAAGGAATTATGTTATTGCTCCAATAATGTAGTGACTACAGCCCAAAATTACATTGATCATAGACCTCTGTGTGACTTTTAGACGCACAAAACCTTTAAGTGTGACAACTTTGATAACCGTAATTTTAATGTAAAAAAAAACAATCTTCAATCTCACAAAGGGCTCCTAATCTTAATTCCCAGAGATCTTCACAAAAATTATAAACTAAACAGCTTAAGATGTATATAAAATACAGTTATTTACTGTTTGTATACCAGCATTAACTTACTACGATCGAGATAACGTTGCTCTGGCGTCTGCGGCTGACCTACATATGGCTTGCATAAGATCGGCGCGGGCGCAGTGCACGCGCCGACTCGATATTCAAATTTTCGAAACAATTGTTCCGAATAATTTGATGGAAAGTTGATGAAGGGTTTTATGCGAGTTTAAACAGTGAAAGTTGGTGGAGAATGGGATTTCAGTAATCTGGAAAACGTGTACGGCTTTAAAACAATTGAAAGCATTTGCCAGACTTCTAGTAAATTGCTTTATGGAGAACTGGAGTAGTGAAGAACTTAATTCGAGAAAATAGGTACTGTGAAGCTCTCGCGTTTGGATAGTTCTGTTGTCTGCAAAATACATAAACGATGGTTAAAATTATGTTCACCCAATCCTAGGTGTAAATCATATGCTGTGGTCCAACGGCCCGCTTTCTCACAGGCTAGATTGCGCCAGGCCAGGCCGACATGCCATGGGAACCGATCCGATGAGGCCTGTGGAGGGAATGCTCGGCATTGGGCGCGACAGGCCTCGACAGGCGTGGCCGTGCGCCAGGCCGCGACAGGCCTCGGCAGGACATGGGACGCGGTTCTTTCGGCTTTGCACATCAAAAAAATTGCTTAATTACCCATGGATCACCACGCATGCTCAATACATATTAGCGATTTCAGACTTATATTAACTAGGTGTAAGTCCAGGTTTCCTCACGATATTTTTCCTTCACCGATGTCATTAATGTACAAGATAAACTCAAAAGGTATACTCTTATGAATTTATTGAAAAAAGTCACCGGATTTTAACCAATAACCTCAAGCTCCATGAGAGGCGGGGCCATCACGAGACAAAAGTGGCTTGGTTATATTAAATCCTAATTACTTTTACAAATTGAAGCAAGAAATCAACTGCTATCCGCAGACACTTGAGGCACTTAGCGTCACTGTCAACAGTTTCAATTCCAACAAAATTCCGCAGATAGAAATGCAATCGCAGATCATGCGTGATTGATTAACAACCACACATGATGAGATAAATGTACATATGTACAGTATGTTCACATCGATAGCTTCGTAGGCGTAAACATGATAAAATATTGCGCACACAGCCTACACAAAGAAAAAACAATCTCCCACAAGTAGGTCATATCTACATAAAAGGAAAAATTGTCAGCAAAAATAATATATACCTCTTGTAATTTAATACCTCTCATTGCGTGGATTCTCTCAGTTATACAAAGGCTACTATTCTTGCATCGACATCGCGTGATTGACAGTGTGTCGTTAGCATATTATTATCACGAATTTTCTTTTTAAACAATACCTCTGAAAACCATACTCTCATCCTTATTACTGCACAGTAAGCACGTGAACTGCTTGGCATTTGAATTTTAAAAGCATTAACTTCTTTGTTTATCTACTCGTCAATGGTAATAAGTTCTTCGTCTTTTTTCTTTTTTAGCGTTGTAAGTATTCGATAAATTGGCATTAAAACTGTTGGGGCATTAAAATGAAGTAGGTAACCTCCTCCATGTTTTTGCAAATGTTTTGTTTTATCAATTTGTTAACCGATTTACGAGTCATTGTACTTACGGAAGTCATTGAACTTATGTTTTCGAGTATTTTGGAGATAACGGCTGTGGAATAAATTTCCATGTTTACTGGGGAAGGAAAAAAACAAGAGTAGCAAAGTAACCCACATTTAATGTTGGCACGGCATCAGAGTGAAACGGATCCTTATCATGCGCGTAGGCAATGAGTAAGGCCACATTTTGCTACTAATTGCTCAGGCAGTTTATTACCCCTACTGGCCGGCGGACTGGCCGATGTTGGCAGAGGACTGAAGTGTAAGGAAAAGGAGATCACGGGAAGCCTTTACCTAGCTGTAGGACATTACAGGCTAGATAGATACTTTAAACATCCTAACACAACACAACCTTTTAGAGAATTTTACTGTAATTGAGATCAAAGACAAGCTACTCTACTAAATATTTCGACTCTCACAAATATCGATTAATTTCACCAATGTGAAGATGATACCGCAAAATATCTCATCCTAAACGACAAACACGCATAATTACTAACATCAAGATAAACCTATTGTATTTCACGAAAACCACAGATTTACATAATACCGAAACCGACAATCATCATATTGTAAAACCATTTCTGTCAGAGTAAAAGAAAAAGTTGCAGTATATAACGTTATGTAATAAGAGGTGTAATGGCGGCCATTGTGATATAAACGTATAATTATATATTTGTTTAGTCGAATGACGCCTGTGGCTCTGTCTGCAAATCTGAGCGATTATTATCGTTTTGCATAATGTCCATACTCGTATTACTGTTGAAGTGTGTCAAAGCTTTTTTGGGGAATGTTTATGTTTTGTTTCTGTGTATTTGTATTGTACAATATTTTCCGTCAATATAAAGCGACACTGATGTCTTACTCTCACTGTAGATACATTTATCTATGTAGTTACTTTCAAATTGGAACCTAACCTGAAAAGATCTTTGATATACTTTAATGTTTCTTGTTGCTGTCTTAAGCCAGTTTTTAGAATAAGCATTTAGGTCCTAAGTCAGTGTTTCCTGGGTCTAGTCTACATACATAGAGGATTTCCTTATTATACTATTTGATACCTATACAACTTCAATAGCAGCTCAGAAGAGGATCTGGTAATGATGTTGTGTACAAAACAATGGCCTAGCAACTTAAACAGAAATGAATACAAATCGATTCTTAATTTGGCACTGATACATCTTATGTCATAAGAAAAGTGGGTTGGTCATATCAAGGCTTGATATTTAGGACTTCAAAATAACAACTAATTTGTCATGTAGCAATTTGTGTGAACAATTATCTAATCAATCAGTAGAACTGTGAAAGTCTAGCAATCACTGACTATCTTGTAACACATTCATTATTACAAGATAGTCAGGCATTCGTTTAAAATAATAGCGTCTGACGAAACGCTTTGTAAAACACTTTAGTAATTTATTTATTTGTTGGTTGTTTCAGGTAAATGTTAAACTCTATTACGAAGATTGGAGTGGATATGTTAGTTTGCTAATAGTTGGTAAGTACTCGGGGTCTATTCCTAAATCCGAAGTATCGACTGCGGCTAACTATGATCCACTACCAAAGAAAAAAAGAAGACTGTCGAAGAGATAAGCCAAAGTCAAAAATGTGAATTGAAGTCGGGTAAGGACTTTTGGTGGCATGAGGAACAGGGTGTAAAGTTCACTCATCCACCATAGAAATGGGAGGATCCTCCGACCAGACGGGTGTTGTGTCTGGTGGGCAACTGCCCTACGGTTGATGTCGGGAGTTTGTATATATGCTAGTTGCGCGGTAAATTCTGCTTGCGCGATGCAGGATTTGCGTGACGTCAGTGTGACGCGTAGTTCGCATGTGGTGATGTTGATGCCGCTACATCACTCCCCCCCGGAGACCGGAGGTCGATAGTGGGCTGAGTCATGTATCTTGCGATGCTTGCCAGTACCAGTAGAGGGTTCCAGTGAGTCGGAACCGGGTGCCGCATAGTTCTCGGTGAGTTGGAACTGTCTTTCCATGATAAGCTTTTACATACACATAGAAATATGACATTGACCTTATTCGTGATGTTCTTCAGAAAGGTCAGGTGCGTGGTATCTACTCACAACCGGCCTGCGTGTATGACCAGCGGGGTAATTGCGTAACACACATAAAATGACAATTGATAGCATTTGACATTTGACTGATCAGTCACGTTCATTGCGTTATTTACGTTGTTGAGTAGACGATTATATTAAACCTATGAAGCAATGGACAAGAAATATCCTTCAAAACTCTCGGATTGTGATTGAAACTGTGTTACGCTATCAGGGTGCTGGGGTCTACTCCCGATGTATTTTATAATTTCCATAGTTTCCTTTTTTGACTTTGAATCCTTCTTGCCGTAGTCAAGCAACGGCCGAACAGGCCGATACTTCGGATTTATGTTCGGAGTAGACCCCTTGACTACGACTGACAATGGCTGACTACGGCCAAAGAAAAAAAAACAACGGTCAAAGAGATAAGTCAAAGTCTGGAAGACAAGAAACGGCCGAACATTTTGAACACAAAAGTTTAAATCCCTCCCCAGACTTAAAGTCACGTTTTAGACTTTGACTTATCTCTTTGACCGTTGTTTTTTTTTTCTTTGGCCGTAGTCAGCAATTGTCAGTCGTAGTCAAGGGGTCTACTCCACACACCCGTGTTCCTTCAGATGCCTGTGTGCCAGGGCCATGATTTAACGTGGAATTTAAAAACAACGGTTCTAATGTTAAAAGTCTGAATGATTAGCATTCAGACTTTTAACGGATCAACTATTTACGGATGGCCTAGCTAGAGATTATTCTTTTATATTTGGACAAGTTTGAACAAGGGTTTGTGTCTTTAATTAAATGCAGCTAAGTTACTTAGTACAAAACGTTACTCAATATTCAAGCATTACTTAAAACTAGATTCAAGCCATTTGATTGGTTGAAACTAGTTTTAAATAATGCTGAGTATTGAGTGACGTTCTGTAATACGGGCCTTAGTTTTCGTAACTCTTAATCTCCTGATCTAACACAAAATATTTCGGCGTCATGTTAAATTCCATGAGAACTGCAGTTACCGACATAGCCTGCAGAGTAAGCAAGCTGAAGTGGCAGTGGGCTGGCCATGTTTGTCGAAGGTCCGTTGGCCGGTGGAGCAGACGAGTCCTGGAGTGGTGGCCACGTATCGGCAAGTGTAGTGTGGGACGCCCCCCAGCTAGATGGACTGACGACCTTAAAACGGTGGCTGGGACAGACTGGATGCGGAAGGCGGAGGAAAGCGTGCTGTTGCGCGGCCTGAGAGCCTATGTCCAGCAGTGGACTGCTATAGGCTGAGTTGATTGATGTTAAATACCTACTGAAAACACTTGTCACGACCAACATTTCAAGGCTACTTCAGTGCAACTGAGTAATATATACAAATGTAAACACGAGACAAGCAGCTATGCTCCAATTGGCAAGTGGGGTGAGCACTGGAACAATGCTCAATTATACCACAAGCATACCGTGTTACGTGGTGTACAACTATGCTATAAATTTCAGGCGTGCTAAAGTAAATACTAATTAAGTCGTTTTTAAAGACTGGAAATGTATTTAATTGTTTGTCGGCTGGTGAAGAAATGGGAGGTAAGCGATATAGGATTGAATAATGTGGATGTTACATGCAATGCATTAGATCATCAGAAAAATATTTTTTTGGTTATTCGTTTAATGTCTTTTTTAGACTATGGAATAGGGACGGGATAAATTACACACGGTTTCAGAAAACTAATCAACACAGAAAATTTCTAACAGGTTTTCCATCTAATTGACCGAGCGAGCGAAGCGTGTCTGCTTCAAGTCTGGAAAAATTTGCTTGTTGCTACTCCTCTACAGTACCCCAAGTAAGTTTTCAAGAGAGTAAACGTAACTAGCGCGTTTGCGTTAAGATTTTTATCCTCACCTTTATAGTCTTAGCATTATGATCTATCGGTCAAATTTTAACGCAAATGAAATAGTTGCGTTTGCTCTCATGCAAACTTACACTTGGGGTACTGGTCGTATTTTAGAACCGATCTGGACGAAAGTTGGTATACAGGTTTTACGACTATATATAATTTTTTGCCGTCGGGGATTTTTGATTGGAGGGGTAATTTTTCCAAAAAGGGGCAAAAAGGGGGCAACAGTTATTTATTATTTGAAAGGTAGTAATTTTAAGTTGGTCTCATAGATATTTGGTGAAGACCTAATGAGGATCTCGGCGTGAAGAGGAGAATAGCTCCTCCAAATGTAGTAAATTGCGTACTTTTAGATTTCTACCCGTGGAATCGGCCCTTTAACTACTAGGTAGGGATTAATGGAGCACCTGGGACCATCTTCTCATCACAAAACTAGGCTGCAGCGTTACCTCTGCTAATTATTTTAGTTGTACATTAATTGTTGCAAAACAGTTTGTGCTCGCGAGATCTATTGTTCGCAGAATTACTAGTGTAGTGTTGTATTAATGGTTCAAATAGCTGTTATTGTATCAGTCAGCCAATAACAGCTGTTGACATGATTTTGACAGGCTCTAGTTGGTTAGGAAGTTTTTTTTTGGTGCAGAAAACGGGTGATAGACCAATTAAGAACCAGAAGAAGAAGAACCAGGTTATAATTTCTCTTGGTGGTTGCAAAGGGATGAATGAAAGGCAATTGCATGTAGCTGAGATGAGAATGCTAAGAGGGATGTGTGGTCTGACACAAATGGATAGAATAAGAAATAAGTACATAAGAGGAAGTCTGAAAGTGGCACCGGTGACTGAAAAGTTGTGCGGAAATCGGTTCTCATGGTAAGGGCATGTGATGCGGAGGAATGAGGAAAATGTCGTGAGGAAAGTTATGAGTAAGGATATCGATGGCTAAAAAGTAGGGGAAGACCAAAGAAACGATGGATGGACTGTGTGAAACATGATATGGCTAGAAAGGGAGTGACTACCGAGATGACGACTAATAGAGAAGTATGGAAAAAAGGGACATGTTGCGCTGACCTCAAATAAATTGAGATAAGGGCAGGAGAATGATGATGATGGTTGCAGATTTGTTATTTTATTTGAGATTTTTACTCATATTTGTTTTTTGAATAAGCAAAGCTAATCTAATTTCCGCATATACTTCAGGATTTATGTTTAGAATATTTAATTTTCTGAAACAAATACCTTCACAAAAGTTTCTACCAATGTCAGACGAAGGCTTCTTGTTCTTTAATTTGACGTAAACCGTTTCACGTCTTAGTTATAACAAAAACAGTTCCTACTATATTTTTAGTCAACCTTCACGGATTGGGAACTTTTTAAACAACGCAGAGACTCTACTGTGACGTCATAAAATTATGTTTTTAATTGGTTTCTGAGATTTATTCTGTTTAGTTTTTATGTAGTAAGGAAGCTGGTTGACCTTATCATGTTTAGCTGAAAAAAATGAAGTAACTTGTTAGTAGCTTTATGAGTTTGTTCAACATGAAAACCTGTATTAATTAATCAGACAGTACTGTTGTAGAAACGGCTGGTAAATAGACTCACTTATATCTTGAAAGCCTGAATTTAAGACAAAACACAAGACTCTCGCACAATAGTGGAAAATGTATTGGCGTGTGCTAGCTGACAAATTATGGCAAATAATTTAATTTAATTGTTTGTGATTCGTAATGTGAATTCCTTTGCCTACTTTTGTATCATCATCTTCATTTCAGCCGAAAGACGTCCACTGTTGCACATAGGCCTCCCCCAACGGGAGAGGGGGGGGAGGTTTGCCATAATCGCCACGCTTGGCTGGCGGATTGGCGATCGCAGTATGGTGTTAAAATGCATAGAGAACGCTGCTGCCCATTCTCTAGTAAGTCCCTTAGTCGCCTATTTACGACACTCATGGGAAGAAATAGGGTTGTGCTATTCTTTACGTCCGGCATCACATGGCACGACTTGTATAGAATAAAGTTTTTCTAACTGAACTGACAGCTGTGCTGCTGGAGAGTTTGTTGCGCCACTTCTTCCCAGCTAAAGCACGAGGTGAAAGGTGAGCGTTTTGGGGGACTAACGTTAAAAAAATGCTGAATCTTAGCCTAGTTTGTATAAATGACTTTTATTTTTCTGTATCTATGCACAATAGTGCTTGTGAAATGGATTCCTTGCGAATGCTTATACTCTGCAAAAGATACATTCAACAGTTCTAGATGAGACATGCTACGAGGTGGATATTATCTATACATATATACAAATTATATATAGGCATATAGGCAAATTTTTTTTTTTTTGTAAGTTTGTAGGTAGGGGGCTATTTAACATCAAGCTACGACTCTTAGGAGCCGAGTAAAAAAAAGCCGTGAAGTGAAAACAAAGTAAATGCGCGGGCGGGCGATGCGATGCGATGCAGTGGGCCGGAGAACAAGATATTTCACGCGGACGAAATTGTGGGCAGAAGCTAGTGTACCTATATTTTGCTCTAATACATACGACCGAAAATCGAAGCACAACCTAAAAAACCAGTAGAACTCTTTGGTGTATGCAGTTTTAAAGACAATAACCATAAACAAAAACAGTACTTTTTACTCAATGAAAGATCCTTATTCAGTGTTCATTTACTGCCATAAGGATCTATCCATACGTTTTAATGTTAATTTAAATTACTCTACCATTAGTGCTGGAGTAATTAAGTTCAACAAGTTAAATTATCCAGTATGGCACGTCGTACCATCAGGTGTCACTAGCCAGTCATATTAATTAGAAACGGTGCCGAAGTATCGAGCTGTTTAATGGAGGGTTCAAGTTATGAGGGATATGAGTGTTAATGTCTTCGTTAATATTTTATTTGGGACACGTACGGGAAATAAAACAAAATAGTCCGTACGCAAAATACGCGCATATTGACGTGGAGTTGCGGAAACCAGCCCGTTTTACCTATTACCTAAAACAAAATAGTGAAAACAAAAAACAACACATAATTTCTACCATCTTCATCCACCTGCCCTTATTACAATAATTTAATTAAAGCCGGCGCAGCATATTCTTTCTTCTATGCATGTCTAGTAGTCCTCTGTATGCCCCTTTTCGGGCGACTTTTCTTTAAGCACTAAAAAGAAAGAAAAATTAAACATTATGACAATCTTGTCCATTGGTTGATGTCAGGGACCAAAGACAATTTACAAAGTGTTTACTAGTATAAAATCTCATTCTATAAATATTAGTCTATGGTCTATGTGATGACAACAAAGTCGACAAACAAACAATGAAAACAAAAACAAAATGCCGATTGCCGAGTGGAAAAATAACTACTTTTGTAACAAACAAACTATACTAATTATGAACAATTACAATAACCGTGCGTCACATCTGTGCAAGAACAGGTCTTTGCTCAGCAAAATGCTGTGACTTCGGACAAACCTATCGTCACAGCGCTGATTTTCAGCAGAAACCATACTACACTACTACCTACATCATACACTACTACTGTAAGAACATGTCCTTCAGCCAAAACTAAAGTTAGTTTAGGCTGTCGCACTGTTCGTTGTTTGTGGTGCTGTCAATCAATCGGACAGTACACTAAAGTACTAACTGTTAATAGTATGACGGTATTCAAAACTGGTCTCTCATTGCCTTTCATAACGTTTTTCCCACGGTTTTTCTAATCAATTGACAGCCCCCAAATGTGTATTTTATAAATTTTTGAGTAGTCTTCATTTCTGACACGCATATCAACTTGTTAAAGATTTGACACTTACCTCTTGGCTTTCGTAATTTTCGAGGATAGGTAGCAAGAAATATTCTTGTAATACGAGTGTCATTATATTAATACGTGAAGCGAAAACTTTTTACCCCTTTTTACGATGTTTATATCTAACACAATAACGGCCATTACCCACTTCGAGGTTGAAATGGCATAAGCGGTAAAGGGTTTTAGGGTTGTATTCGATAACAATAATTCTGTGGAGATGAATTATTATAATTCTTCAGCTATGATTAGGGATGAGTACGTATAGGTTTGTATAATACTCGTATCTAACTGAAGTATAATATGAACTGTATGAACTAAATAATTATATTAATACGTGAAGCGAAAACTTTGTACCCCTTTTTACGAAAATTACGCGAACGGAGGAGTATGAAATTTGGCACAGTTTAAGTTTATATGGAGGAGGAGTGCAGAAAGCTAATATTTTTATATTGGATTTATGCATTAGAAATAAATTCAATTAATAAAAAAAATATTACACACACTATATATTACATAACACGCGTTTGACACACACACATGTAGTACCAGGGCCGATAGAAGATAGATATGTGCCAGAAGTGACAGTTTGACCATGGAATACGTAAGTACTACTCATGGAATTAGTAAGTACTATACATATTGTAACTAGAGGGTCGAGTGTCGACCAGTGGGCGACCACTAGTCTTAAGAAATACATAAGAAAGAATTCTAATGGTTAAAATTACTTAAAATTATTTGTCTGAAAGCCACCAACCTAATGAACTCAATAATACCCTGCAAGAAGCTCATTACCACCATCATTTGTTTTTATCTCAATCCCCAACACCTCTTATCTCTTATAACTTGTACCAAACCTCACAGTTTTTGCACTGGACTACCGGCCGCGTACAGTTATCTACCGCTAATGGCTCCGCTTTGCGTCTATGGATTACGAACACTGACCCATTGCCGCTTCGGGGAAAAGAGCAGCTGATTTACTGTTCTCCGTAAGAAAATCGCTCAGACTTTGATGTATCTCGTTGTAAGTTTCCTTACCTTTCCCTAGCGTGACTGGTTGGCTTTTTTCATTTTGTTTCGTTCCATGCATTCATTTAGAAAGGCCGGTTTTTTTCAATTTACGTGTGTTTTATAACTTGTTTAATCATTGGGTCTCCTTTCATCATTAATCAATTGATTATGTTTAGGAAAAATGGAATAGCTCGCTTAAAACTAAACGTGTTTAATTAGTTCTCAGCAGATTTGAGACATTTGACACTGCAATTTTCATTATACCTTTTGAATTATTATAATCTCGTTAAATTGAAAAGAGTATGCTTAGATGGTTTGGTCATGTTGAGAGGATGAGTGGAACGCGACTAAAAAAAGGCATTTATAAAGCAGAGGTGAGCGGAAACGCCGGGAGGGGACGCCCTAGGAAGACATATGTATAGTGACCAAATTGGTGATGTTCTTCAGAAAGGTCAGGTGCGTAGTACTCGCAACTGGCGTGCGTGTACGACCAGATGTATGAACGTAGGCGAAGCAAAAGGAGTATGTAAGGAGCGTAGCGGTGGCGTTCTTTAGTTTCTGCCTACCCCCATGGGAAGAAGCCGTGAGTTTATGTATGTGTATGTATGTATAATTTCGTTAGTATGTTTTATTAATATTCAAAGTAAATACATGATGCATTACTTTCTGATCAAGCTTTTGTAATAAAATTTTTGTAGACTTGCTCAATTTTATGAAGTCAAAAGTCACCTCTTGACTTGTAAAGGTCTTGTCATTTCATAAGACGAAAACAATGATTGAGCAAATAGGTACTTCATATTTTCTATAGCCTATGCTAAATTCAGCGATGGCATGGAAAAACATTATAGGATTCGCATGTTTATTAAGCCCATCAAGTTATTTTCGTTCGTTGTTACAGGGAGCTTATTTTTTGGCTTCTTTACGATCGAGAGTTCTGATACGAAGGCATCTTATGATCTTTTATTACAAGAATGAACACAAACCATATTTTAATTTCAGAACATTATTTATAGGTTCGTAAAAATTCGCATTTTTAGTATCAAATTACGAGCATATTAATGTCGGAATAAATTTATAATTACGAACTGATGTTTCGCGTTTAATAACAGAGAATCGGGTTCAGGTTAACGAGTTAACCGTTAGTCGACCGATTAATGTCTGATTGATCGGCTATCGTTTAATAATCGGTTTAACATAATGAATTAATGATCACTTGTGGTGTTATCGGTTTGCTATTGTTCTTCGAATTTGGGCATCGGGGGTTTTGGGTTTGATTTATTGTGCGAGTGTATTGAGAGCAAACCTTTTAATTGTTCTAATTTTGAGACATTCAATTACCTACTTATTGCTCTAACAAGATTGGAAAGTACATGCACACATAGTTTTGTTTATAAGATTTAGCCATGCATGTGATTTATTTATTTACACGTTTTAATATACTTCTTATAGGAGACGATTTTCAACGTACGTACTTTTCGAAATCTATCATACTTACCATGGCAAATAAAATGGGGGGTGTGGAATTATTAATTTAGCCCCAAAGTGATCAAAATTTCTTTATTATTACGTACGCTTATCGTTAACGTAAAGGCATTGTGTGTGAACGTTACACTCTACTTATTTGGACAATTACTTCGTTTAACATTGCGTAATTAATTGTGTCAGCTGCGCGTACGCATCCGAATTGAATGTTAACGTAAAATATCGCGTAATTATTAATGCATTGTAGTAATGTGTTAAAGTGTTGCAAGCTTTTGACTGCTTGCATCGTTAATGTCAGTTCCGGTGTTTTTACTTTGTATGCAATGCAGCGCTCTGTTACTTGGTTTCGTTGTGTGATTTTTATTATTTGGTTAGCAGATATTTTTGATTTATTAGTAGGTATTTTAAATGTTATTAATGCTGAAGTCTTGTTATCCTGAAGTTTCAAAATTATGTTATTGAATAGGCTGATTAGGGAGAAGATTTTTATAATTCGACTTGGAAGTTTCGAATTGTAGAATATTGCTTTGGTATGTGTAAATATAATAAAATAAATGCCTCTCAAACAAAAGCTCACTACATGGGGTAGGTATATTTTTTGCGCGTGTTTTAAGCCCATTTTCGTTATGCTCATGTTCCTTTAGAGTTACAAAAGAAGCAAAGAAACGAACTAACTACAAAACTACAAAGTTTCTCTACTTTATGAATGAAAATTCTTTGCCAAGGTTTTAGACCTTTTATCGCAGTAAAACGATTGTCTTAACCAGAGTAGGTACCTAGATAGTTAGTGAGAATCACTTTTACCGTTACTCAAAAACTTTGGCAAGTAGTTGAAAGCACGATTCTCTCTACAACTACACTTCAACTGCGCACGATATAGTAATCTACTAACGTGGGAAACATAGCGTATTGTCGTAAAAGTGTCGCCTTTGAAACGTGATTAAAATAAACCATGGTTTTACCTAACCGTGGTTATAAATTCACCTTTTTGTATGGATAACGACTTTAAGGAGTGTTTATGACAGCGGTAATCAACATATAGGATGCGTGTGGGTTGGCCTTTTTTTCGGGGTTTCGAATTTTCTTTTAGAAAATTCTTAGCAAGAGACAAGCTTAAGAATTTTTGACAGTACAGTGAACAATCTTTGAGGAGTTCTCTTGTTCCAGGGACGCTGATAAAGCTTCTGATTATTTGAGCTTACAGGTTGGAACTAGCCGTTTTGAATACTTCCCGTATCTATAAGTACTTGGGTGTACAAGAAGTCTCGCGCCCTGCAAAATGGTTTCATAATTTCAGCCGAAAAATGTCCACTGCTGGCCATAAGGAGGGGGGGGTTGCCATAATCGCCACGCTTTGCAGGGGGTTGGCGATTGCAGTATGGTGTTAAAATGCATAGAGAACGCTGCTGCCCATTCTCTAGTAAGTCCCTTAGTCGCCTTTTACGACACTCATCGGAAGAAATGGGATGGTGCTATTCTTTATGTCCGGCACCACGGCAAAATGGTTTAGAAAGACTAAAACAGTTGACCATCTCTGTTCTTCTTTCAAACGTGACGCAATTGTGTGAAACGGGACTATGTCACTATTAGCACGTTTTATTTTGACACGATTATAATCTTTCACATCTTTGCGTTTCGTCACATATCGCACAGATTTACTCTAAAGTGTGTTAAGTAGCTTTAAAGCGGAAATTAAGATGGTTTAAGTAGTTCAGGTCATTCTGATGTGTTAGCATTGCTGTAATGTAGTAATGAGGTATCTTAGGTAGTGTCTAGATCTTAGTCAATTTGTATTATGGATGTTCCGGGTGTACACTGGCCTTATTTTAGTCCCTAATGTTTTATTTTAAATTCTTGTTTAATGAATAGAGTTCTATAACATCTAATTTACGTCTACAATCCCTGACGGGGTAGGCAGAGGTGTACCTATAGTACACCCACATTTCGCCAGTTATGTTTAAGTTACATGTAATACGGGGCGAGCCTATTGCCATCAACCGGGCACTAATCCAGACTCTGGACTGCTACTGAGAAATTCCTAACCAAAACTCTTAGTAGCACTTTGCCCGACCTGGGAATCGAACCTAGGACCTCATGATCAGCAGTGGTCCTTGCGACCACTAGACCAAGGCGAGCCTATTGCCATCAACCGGGCACAAATCCAGATGCTGGGCTGTTATAGAGAAATTCCAGATGGAAAAACCCAAAACCGGAAATCTAACCCAGCCCTGGGTTAGATTTTGGAGTCCGGGGTTCCCAGGTCTGCTGCGCTTGTCACCATTAAACCAACGAGGCAGTCATTACTAGAGAGTTATATCTACTAATCAAATCAAAATCAAAATATTTTATTTCACATAAACCTCACCTATGAAACGTCAGAAGCTAGGTGAACGTTTCTAATTGGTCGTTTCCTATGGAGAAGAGCCGGCAAGAAACTCCACGGTTACTCTTTTAAAAAAAAAGAGGGCTTTTACAATGTTTTCAAGTTACAGTGTTAATAGGTATGGGAGGACAGTGTTGGCCCGTCAACAAGTACCCACCTACTTAAATGTTTGGTTATCTTGTACTAGTACTTACCCAATTGTTTATTCCATCTATCTTTAAGATTATTTACTCACGGTTTGATTGAGATTAATTCTTCTTAAACCGAAAGAGTGTTATAGTTGTAGGTCTTAGGTTCGAACCCCGACAGGTGCTTTAATTTGTGTCATTTATTTCATCATCACCTCTCAAAACGGTGAAGGAAAACATCGTGAGGAAACCGGCATATCATAGAACAAAAAAATCGAAGACATGTGATATCTACAAACCCGCACTGGGCCCGCGTGGTGGATTACGGCTCACTTCGTCTCACCGAGAGGAGGCCTGTGTCCCAGCAGTGGGAAAAGCATAGGCTGATTATGCTTCTTAAACCAATTTTTTCGGAAGATATGCCAAAAACAAACAAGACGATTGCCTTGTGTTAAATGGCCTCCGATAATACGATACTTTATTTTTCCGCCTTGGAATAAAAAACGTTGACTTAAAATTTCTATGGTTTTAATTTTGAAGCAAGTTTGAAAGGCTTTATGAGCGTGAAGTTGTTTTACATGATCTTACTGTCCTGTGGATGGACGGTTATTTCCTACGCTTCAGTATGATAAGCATTTTAAATCAAATAACAGAGCAACAGTCATTGTTTGTAGCTTGAGCTCAAACTGAAACCGTTTAGATTCGTCATACTTAGCTGAAGTTATATAAAAGGCTGCAACAAATGTATTCAATATCTTTGTAAATAATTCAGGTTAAAATAAATGAAATGAGGTAAAAACTCAAGTTGTTTAACACTAATTTTGACCGGAATTTGGGCGTTGTTACATTAAAATTAAGTATTTAAAAGGAAAATGAAAGTACATTTTAAGTTAATGTATCAATTACATTAAGTTAAAAATGTACTTTGTTGACTGATAAAAGTAAACAAAAAGTATTTTTTTATGATATCAGTTCAATATGGTTGCCAAAATGGCTAATACGAGTATTACGTCGTCGGACTCGTCGTTCGTTCTTGGTATAAATATACATTCCAACTACGGAACCCTTCATTATGAGTGGTCTGATAGTCACTTGGCCAGTTTTTTTAACTGTTACAATGTGGAATGAGGAGTAATTCACAAACATCTTAAGAACTTCCCATTCACTATAATCTCACAAATGAGAAAGAAACGAAATCACAAACGTGTCATGTGCGTTTTTCCCCAGATTATCGCGGAAGTGACATCTAATCTTGATCAACATTCACCTTCCCACATGGCGCGATGATCACGTCGTAGGTAGTACATTAAATTGTTCACGAGTAGGCGGTGCTACTTCCGGAATTGAATCGGAATTGATTCTGGATTAGCTTTCCCAGCGACCGTCTGTGAGACGTACCTTACGTCTATCAGACGTAATGTATGATGACAGTTTGTGGTAAGTTAAAGTAAAGGCCAACGGACACCGGCGGACGGCATCGAGGAGGATTTGCCGAGGAGCATCCCGCGGCATCCCGCGGTATGCCACGGTGTGGTATAATATTGGTCCTGTCATGATTTTATATCCTAACTAAATAGGCAGCATGTCATATTTCTTAAGTAACTTTTTGCAAAGTATATTATTAATTGCTTCTTTTAAGTTTTTGCAATACGACAAAATTATTACATCACTTATTTAAAACTTGATCGTATTTAAAACATTGCATAGGCAATGCGATAATATTTTAATAAAAACACAGAGTAGGGAAGCGAACGATTTTTTGCTCGTTTATATTATGCCAGTAACTTGCTCCAGTTGATTGCTTTCAATATAACGACTTATTCGAGGCTGTCACGTTGTATAATTCCATATTTTTTATACCTAATAAAAGTAACATTAACATCTATGTATTTTTTCAATATACGGTAACAGCGAAATGCAATTTTATAAAAAAATAAGTAGGTAAAAATTATATTGCACCTTCTCACTTCGCCAGTAAGACTTGAAACTGCAAAAGTATCGATTTCATTACGATCTTGATACGGTGTATCGAGTGATAGGATAGTTGAAATAAATAAATCTTCGGTACAAAATTATATACTACCAGCTTAGTTCATCTATGTATTTTTTCAATATACGGTAACAG
This sequence comes from Tiliacea citrago, assembly GCA_963921375.1. Lineage (NCBI taxonomy): Eukaryota > Metazoa > Arthropoda > Insecta > Lepidoptera > Noctuidae > Tiliacea > Tiliacea citrago. The sequence goes on along the minus strand of OY992797.1, from coordinate 18,101,657 downwards.
CGAAATGCAATTTTATAAAAAAATAAGTAGGTAAAAATTATATTGCACCTTCTCACTTCGCCAGTAAGACTTGAAACTGCAAAAGTATCGATTTCATTACGATCTTGATACGGTGTATCGAGTGATAGGATAGTTGAAATAAATAAATCTTCGGTACAAAATTATATACTACCAGCTTAGTTCCGCGATGCATTTTATTTATTGATCAAATTGAATCTCTGCACTATCGCTGATAGAATCAGTGAATTAATTTGAAAGGATCGTATGGTGGAGCTATGTAGCGGGTTGGTTTCGTTCTCTTTATGGTTCCAGCTCTGCCTGCAGGTATGCACGTGGGAAATGTTTACTGGAATGAAAGTACCGTTTGTCTTAATCCAGGATTTAATTATAGTCGTCAAACAAATGTTTACATTTGTAATATTTGTGAATTTCTGGGTTATTTGTGTATTTGTGGGTTTCTCAGCCATTTTTATGTTAAACACAGAAACAGAAGGAAAATATAGGAATATTTATTTTGTCGTAAGTAACAAAGTAAAGTTATTAAACCTAGGCTGTACACATTAATGTTGAACGCTCAATTAAAATGTTACTACGATAAAAGTATCAAACAATCGAACTACTAAATACATACCTACCTCAAATACAAGGGGTCAGAAACCCAAAAGTCTGACAACCAGCCTTTCCAATGGGTATCGTATTACCCAATTACTGGGTTGTGGAGGTCATATAGGCAGTCGCTTCATATAAAATACTGGTATAGAGCTGCATCTGGTTAGACTAAAAGCCGACCCCAACATAGTTGGGAAAAGGGTAGACAGATTGAGTCCATTATTTCTTGTGCAACCATACCATTTTATTTATTTTCTCAAACACCACTATATAATTATCTATAATTATTTTTTAAACAAATATCTAATTGATTTTATTATAATCTACACATATCTCTATTTATTTAAAATTATTATTTAAATATTTACACACACTATAACACTGATTTACATTCGTAAGACGTCCTCGTAACATAAGGTTCAATTGAAAACCAGCGTCGAGCACTAGTTGTCTGGAATTTATGCTGCACTGGACCTATTTGGCGCAGCCGTGAGGCACACAATACTATTTTAAGTATTTCTGTGTTTGTGTGAATATTGTGTGCCTAAACCATAAATTTATATTGTTTCTTTCTTATTTTTCTGTTGTGTGCCTTCGTTATTTACCTTGGAAAGCTTGCGTTATCTGCGAGTATTATGTTTATTTTCCTTAATAAAACCCTTACAATAAAACAATCCCAGTTTCCATATCAAGAGATAAAGGTTAGACAACAGTGATTTCAATCTGATATCGTCAAGTACGTAGAAATACGAATAAAAAATATTATTACTCTCCAGTGTCTTTTTGCTGCAGTTAGTAGCTGTCTCTCCTTTGGACAAATGTCTTGTACCATTGGGATAAAAACTTATACATGATTGAGAGTACTACCTACCTGTACCTTAGTGGGATTTTCTTAGCCGCATTTAGATCGCTTGATTGATAAGTCAACTTGATGGGATAGTGGATAAATTTCTCTTGATAAAGAATATTTGAATTATATAATTTATACGAGGATAAGTTGTAAAAGGTGAATAAGTTATTTGTGATTCTAATCACGTAACGGTTTGTGCGGAATAAAAAACGTATATTGTTTGTAAACTATGTTTTAAGAATTGACTTTCTGTTCATTGACAAGCCCAATAATATTAAAACATTACAGTATTGGCTCTTCTTGACTAATTTCAGGATCTTACGAGTATTATTCTTTTGTGCACCAATTAATTAAATTAGCTTTACAGTATTGTTGTAAACCATATTTCTGACAACTTAACTACAATGCGTAGCGTAGTGTGGGACGCCCCCCAGCTAGATGGACCGACGACCTTATTAAGAAGGTGGCTGGGTCAGACTGGATGCGGAAGGCGGAGTATAGGGTGTTGTGGTGCAGCCTGGGAGAGGCCTATGTCCATTGTCCAGCAGTGGACTGCGATAGGCTGAGTTGATTGATTGAACTACAATGCCAATAATAGGTAACAGCAAAGACATAAATGTGTCTAGATAGACGGCCAAAGCTGTGAAATCGTCGGAAGACATTGCGTCCAACTGCTGGCCGCAAAATGCACGCACACTAGAATAACCCAATGGCAGCTCAATGATGTGACGCGAGTGTAAGACGTAGCTGACACGCACACCAGCCTAGCAAAGCTGGCCTGTTTGTTATTTTGCAGCGCGACACTATCTAGACATGGAATAATCAAAGGGTAATACGGGCTGGTGTCAGCAACTCCACGTCAAAGCGCGTATTTTGCGTACGGCAATGCTAGTAAATCATACAAGTCAAGTTCGAGTAACCAATCAAGTGGCCTAGCTCAAAGTGAACGAGCCAGCCACCATGTCCAATATTGCCTAATAGGCATATGCGTCAACACGTTGAGGCATTAACGTGTCTCTACACGTTTTCTATAGAAAGTAGCACTTGTTGTACGTTGACTATTAATGCAGTTTTTAGAAAATTGTTTCTTGCTGTTACTGGGTTCTGTTACTGGTGTTTAGACCCTTTGCTGACCCAGTTTAAGTTTGGAATATTGATTGTGGATTATGAAGTGTTTTCTATGAGGTTACGCGATAGTTGCTAAGGACGGTTTGTTCAGATGTTTTATTTAAATTCGATGTTTAATGTTACTCGAAGGATACATTAGCATTTTAGTGTTCCTGTTTCAAGTTATGTTTCTAGCGTTTCACTTTCTAAGTAAAAGATAATTTCGATTTCTAAATACACGAGGTTCTTTTTAAATAGTTGGTTCAAATAATGTAAGTAAATATTTGTTCTGTATTGCTTACCATTGTTTGTTTAAAGTTCGTTTATTATGTTTGAATATTCATAGGTACCTATTATCTGTTAGGTTTACGTGTTCATTATTTGTGGGTATGTATTAATCCAGTAATAGTCAGAAGCTTTTCTTCCAAATACCAGTCGCGATGTTTCTTGCAATACATTTTTTCAGCTTTGTGGGGGGGTTCAGTACAGTCAAATTTTTTGCGATCCAACGCGATTTTTGCGAAAGATCAATTCAAAGCCTATTTATTCTTATTCTTTATTTAGGAATGCCAATCGTCAACCTTTTAAATTCACGGATGCATAAACATAGCACTTCGTGCTATATGAAATTCCTTTACAGCAATGCTTCCATGAAGTCCTAGTGTTTTTACTGAAGGAAATCAATAATTACAAGACGTATAGATGATTAAGCCGTAATCTATGAGTGTCTTAAGCCTCATTACATACTTTTTAACTGTCTGCAATTCTGCATGTTTTTTGTTTGAATTTATGTTGTTCGACCAGTCCCTACGCGCAAGAATTGAACTCCTGTGTTTTTGCTCCTGTGAAAATGTTAGCTATCTATGCTGAGATAATTACTAATCAATGTTGTATACGTTCTACGCCCCGGCTGGAGGCCTTAAAACACATAATATCTAAATAATAGCTTCACATGTGATTGCGACACAAATATTTATAATTTACGAATGTATTTGTTCAAAAATATGTAGTCTTATATGTGTATAATCATACATAATAGTAATGAAATATGTGCGTTATTTTCCTAATTGAGTACCTACGAAACTTATGCTTAACTTAAACTTACACGTGACCTTGAAATGTTTTTTAATTTTTTATGTAGGCATTTGTATAGGTACAATATTCTGTCTATTAAGGCACTCTAACTTCTAATTTTAACTCAACGGGGACAACGGGCATAATTTGAAAAGTATATTTAAAGTAAAGTATAATATATTAAAAAAAAAGATATTACAGTAAATTAACGGGGACAACGGGAAGTAATTTTATTAAATTCCCTTTGTCCACTTTAACGGGGACATGACCTACGGGGACAACGGGAATACAGGAATAATCTACTCTTTAATTTGGACAACCTTTAGAAAATTTAAAAAAATTAACATTTTCTTGTTCAACTAATACTGCTCCTACTTAGTACCTAAGTGTCTCAGTATTTTCATATAAGGTCGCAATCACATAAAGTCAGGCTGTGCACTATTAAAATGTAAGATAATTAGCGACGATACTTTGTTCGTAACATGAAGGAGAAAACGTGGAATTATGTGCGAGTAATCTTCTCGTCATAAAATAGTGATAGTGTTTTTATGTTGTCGGCTCGAGTGTGTGAAAATGATACTGTTATGAAGAGTGGAATAAGATCCTTGTAAGAGATAACTTGCGTGGTCTTCTACCTTATACTTTGATCATGGGACATTTCACAATCAAAGAAAAACTATTAAATGTACAAACAGTTGTGAAATTGTTGTCTAAGAGGTAGAACAAAATTGTTCAAATTTTAAAATCTATTAGAGCTATTTGAAATACGGGTCAGCCACTGTGCCTGTGATAGCGATCGCTTTACGACCGAATTCGGTCGCAAAGTCCAAATTCTTGACAAGCACGTAAAAATCACAATTTTGTCAAGCAATTTTGACCGTCTAGAGACCCCATTAGGACTTTGCAACCGAATTTAGTCGTAAAGCGATCGCTATCTATGTCGAGTCTGCAATAGGTCTGGGCCTGTACTGACTGCACTATACGTTCGATAACACGCACTCATACATAAACTCACGCCCTTTCGCATGGGGGTAGGCAGAAACTACAAAACGCCACCTGCTACGTTCCTTACATACTCCTTAAGCTTCGCTGGTTTGGTCATTTTGAGAGGATGAATGAAAGGCGACTAACAAAAGTTATTTACAAGGCAGATGTGAGTGGAAACGCCGGGAGGGAACGCCCTAGGAGGACATAAGGTAGGTTATGGTTGGTTGGTTTACCACCAACCATAATCACCACAATCACTGTTCATAATCACTGTTTTAATAAAGGTAATAAATTAAGGTATTAGCCACTGTTACAATTGGGATTTTGTCCCTCTAGTGTTAAAGGAACAAAAGCTCTGATGTAAGGTGGGTTAGTATCGGAACACAATGAAACTACCAACTGCCTCAAACAATAAATATAGCCTAACTTAAATTAGGTAGTGGACAATTATGGTAACCTAGGGTATGCCAGCCAGTTTAGTGTCCAGTTAATTCAGCCATTCAGCCGATACTTCGGTTTAACGCTTCGGAGTAGACCCCCTGTCCTCTGGTTTTCACTTTTGTTAAGGTGCATCCACACCGAATTTCCTTTTTTTAGAACACCGGATAACAAAAGTTTATTTACTAAACTTACTAAAAAGCTATAGAAAATAACATAATGTTATCATGTTGCTCTATAAAAAGTAACTTCAGTGTGGATACACCTTTATGGAGAAAATGCATTTTCTTTGATGCTTTTAATTACCCTTTTACCACATCCTTTTACCTATAGTCAACCGGAACACAGAACCAGAATGCAGGCACGCCTTCCGTTTCGTGTTTTAACAAATTAACCAAGTGCGCAAACAGATAAACATGAAAAACATCTGCTGTTTAGGTCATACAAATATTGGTTCCAATGTATGACACAAAAAGGCGGCATTGGGTCATCAAATTTACATACAAAAATACATACAGCCTACAATTTATAGCCACAAAAAAATTCAGACACGTGTGTAGTAAAATGTTGTAATCTTGGATTTTTGTTTGGTCTGTGTGTTGTTCGTATTTCCTATGACTACCAAACTCTAACATTGGTTTGGATAAACTTTAAAACAATTATGAAACGACTTAGGCCAACTTACTAAGTATTTTTAGACCTATGTCAAGACTCCCTAGAAGGCTTACACTGTGGTATTGAAGTGGAATTAGAAATCTTTCAATTGAAATTAGCAAAAAATTCCATAATCTACCATAACTACAACATAGCCTTTTTTATAAATTTATTCGCTCGCTCATGCAACGTAAACTCAGTGCAACACAACATGTAAAGCGCAGTTTTTTGTGCATTTCTCTGGTAGTCGCGCCCCCCTGATTGGCCGACATTGGTCACCGCTTTACATACGGAAAAACGTTACGTCGAACATGTATGTCATGCAAAGACTGCTGTTGTACGTTTTTTTCCAAAACATAAAATATGATCGAAATTACCGATGATTATGAATGATGAATGATGACGAAAGGACCGGAAGAACAATGAAGATTGATTTAATTATGAAAATACACTATTGAAAGTGATACAATTAATTTCAAGGAGGCTTCGCTTGTTATACCCATGTATAATAATATCATTAATAATTGTATTAATAATTTTCTGCATCACAAACTACGTTGCTGTATGTTGCTATTTAAATTGTCATGTTCTGTGCGCAAGCGTCGATATTGCACGAGATGGGTAAGGCTGCAAGAAAGTGCGACAGTTTGTAAGAAAGTGCAGAGGGACCAGTCGGGGCCCTGCCATCGTAGCTTCTACTTACCAGTTTATATTCATTTGTTCTTTGTAGTTCACTAGAGCTAGAAACGCAGTCCTCAGGCTTAACCCACGGATGGGTACGCCACAATTGTGGCGATAAGTCCCCTCTTTGAGGAGTGGCTAGAGAGGCGCCACGGCATCCTCACCTTCCGCCTGACGCAGGTCCTCACCGGACACGCCTGTTTCGGGAGGTTCCTGTTCAAGATAAAGCGGGAGGAAACGCCCGGGTGTCACCACTGTGTTGATCGCCCGGAGGACACGGTGGAGCATACGGTGGAGGATTGCCCGGCTTGGGCGGAGCACCGCCGTGTCCTCACGGAGGCGATCGGCGGCGGCGATCTCTCGCGTCCGGCCCTGGCTCGGAGCGAGAGTGCATGGGAGGCCGTCACCTCCTGCGAAGCAGTAATGCTCGCGAAGGAGGAGGCGGAACGCGTGAGGGTGAGGCAAGGTTCACGCCCTCGCGCCCTTAGTCGATAAGGACCAGGTCCGGGTCGACGGCGCGTTGTGTTCCACGCGCGCCTCAAAGAGATGTCAGCACAAACTGACGGGGTCCGGTAGGACCAATGCCTGCCAGAGTTGCGAGCTTGTCCGAAAGGGATATCGTGGCCCTGGCACACAGGCAACGGAAGGAACACGGGTGGGTTTTGGTCAGTAAAAGTCTGACACGCCCTCCCGTTCCGCCCAGAGCGGGAGAAGTTATTTGATAATTTTCCACCCAAAAAAAAAAGGGCTTAACCCACGGAAGTGACTAATTGCTATTTTCCTCTTTGCAAACAATCTTTGTTTCTTAGAATCATTCTAAAAGAAAAGAAAGAAAATACTTTTATTTGTGGTAAACATGACATAAAAAAAGAACACAAATACAAAAAAACCGGCCAAGTGCGAGTCGGACTCACGCACGAAGTGTTCCGTACCATTATCTATAAATAAGGAAAAAAAACACGTTAGTTGTATGTATTCTGTGAATATTTCAATCGTCTACCTATTGCCGTTATCAATATCGAGCCAAAACGAGCAAAAAAATCACGTTTGTTGTATGGGAGCCCCCTTAAATATTTATTTTGTTCTGTTTTTTAGTATTTGTTGTTATAGCGGCAACAGAAATATATCATCTGTGAAAATTTCAACTGTCTAACTATCACGGTTCATGAGATACAGCCTGGTGACAGACGGACAGACAGACAGACAGACAGATAGACAGACAGACAGACGGCGGAACCTTAGTAATAGGGTTCCCGTTTTACCCTATGGGTACGGAACCCTAAAAAGAACAAGTTGGGGAAATATATAATATTATAAAAAATAGATTCTCTCTTACGTTTGGCCAAATTTAGCCTTCTGCTCTTAGTCTCTTTTGGATTTATTATTACTTTAGACCTACGCTTGTAACAGTTTTTGGTATTTTATTAAACAGCTGTTGTGTCACTCTTAATAAATGGGTTTTGGAACTTATGTTGCACCCACTTGTGCCAAATAAGGGCTTACTTTTATGGCTCAATCCGGAGTTTCTTTTGTCATTGGAGGATGATTTCACATTGATTTGGATGTAATGATATGAAATCAATCGTATTCCATATTGGTTACAAAAAAAATTGATGGGGCCAAAACCCATACAAAACAACTCATGGCTATACAGTGTGCTATAAAATTGCTGAAACATGTTAACCGCCCATGAACGATTTCACTCGTATTTTTGTTGTTACTTGTTACAGTTTCTTATTCTAAACAATTTTGGGCCTTTAAAGTGGCACAATATCATTAACTTGACGATAGTATGTCAATAGGCAACGGACATTAGAGCACAATAGAAAATGAGGTGCATTGGAAACTAACACAATGAATTTGAGGTGACGCGATGACGTCAATAATGATGCCTGGAGGCAAGACACGACTATAAGGCTATTATTGTGGTAGGCTGAACTTGATTCCTTTGCCTAATGGCTTATTTTGGTTGTTAACTTCATTATACAGCATGTTTACGTTTGAAAACAAAAGTATTGTAAATGGTGGAGTTTGTTCGAAGTAGGTAAAGTTACTGTTTCTATGGTTTACCCAACGTTTTCTACATCTGTGGCAATTGACTAAAACTGAGCATGTATCCGCAAAGACGTTCGCAGCTGGCTCGATAAAAATTACTAAGTATCAACTAATCTGCCACGCCTTTTCTTAACTATATTGGGGTCGGCTTCCAGTCTAACCGGATGCAGCCGAATACCAGTATTTTACATGGAGCGACTGCCTATCTGACCTCCATAACCCAATAGCTGGGTAATACGATACCCCTTGGTAAGATTAGTTGTCAGACTTTCGGCTTCTGACGACCCGTAACGACTTTCAAAGATCCACGAATGACAGCCAGGAGCCCAGGACCAAAGCTTAGCGTGCTATTAGAGGCTCGGAGGAGTCTCAGTATGTATGTAAAGATAGTTACCCATCCACAAACCAACCCCGGCACGCGTAGCTTAACTTGATGGATATGGTCCCGTGCGGCTGTTATTACTTAGCCACGAGCGAGACAAAATGATTATGTATACAATGGTAAAATTTCATCACCTATCTCAAAATGATGGAAGGTGGTGTAATCCCGATATTGTAAACGTAAACAGACTGATAAATGATTCACATTAGTGTCACGTTCAATGTGCTCACATATCGTGATGTAGTAGTTAAAGCCACGTTCGAAAGAAATACTTTGATAAAACTGAACAAGGTTAGCAAGAAATTGTCCATCTGGTTGTATAAAGAAACTTCCAGATGTGCTTAAGGACCATGCGGTGTTGTTGCACTCGATATGGTCGTAGTAGTCATACGAGTACCTCTCTAATCCGGCTCGAAGGACCATTATTATGATTAGACCAACGAACAGTTACTTGCCATCGAAAATGCATTCAATCATTTTCTGGCATGCAGGTAACTTTCCTTAACATGATTCTTAGACTACACAAACCAAAGTATTATATGTCTATCATGGTGTAGGTCACACTACGTCAGTTCACAATTACGTGAAGTGGCCATATCTCGAGCTCGTCACGTCGATTCGATAAGGTCATGTTCTAGAAAACAAACCGTTTGGCAACATTGTTGCTATACAATATAGTTCTACGCCAGATACATGGAAAAGTAAATTATTTTATGTCGCAAACACGGCTGTGGGCGTAATATTCTCGAATAGATTACTTCACCTTGTATCTCTATGGTTTTTAGTGCGATAAGTGTTGAAGGTTTTCGCAAAACCAACTGCGTTTAATTCGTTATTCTAATTATGAGATATCATCATTATCTGGAGATGGTGGAGCACATGGAGCGACGCCTATCTGACTTCAACAACCCAGTCACTGGGTAACACCCAGAGGGGTCTTGGTATGTAAAGATGGTCACCCATCCACGGACCAATCGCGGCAGGTGTAGCTTAACCTGATCTATTGACCCGTGCGGCTGTTATTACTTAGACATGTAATACAATAAAAGGAAACATTTTTTTTTGTGCAAACGTAACGTGACACGATTCCTGGTTTAAATCCATTTGCAGAAGAATTAAGTGGGTGGTGTTTTGAGCAAAGAGTCCAAAAGTTGAATAAATAGATCGAGAAGTCACACAAAGAAGTAAAATTTGACAGTCATGCTCTACTGTTCCAATTTAGAAACAGTGAAACTTAAACAATTTTACAACATAAATGCTTAAGTGAGGAAACAATGTACCTACAAATTGACAGACAACTATATTCCTATTTATTCGATGGCGGTAGGTACTCCTAGACCGTGTAGTAAACAATGAAAAGTGACGGTTAACGATTCATATTTTTTGCTGAAAACTTCCCATCATTTGCAACGAGAATCATACATCATTCAACATTACAAAGTAAGCTTGGGTTACTAAATAATTTAAAGAAGTATGTAGTTTTTGTTGCGTTTGGTGGTCAATCACTTCAAATAGATTTTCTTGTAAATCAAGTGAAAAAAAAAGTTAGTAACTTTATGTATCTCATTTTATTAGTTTTTACCCAACTGCAAAAAGGGTTATGTTTTTCTTCGAACTTCTAAAACTGGAAAAATATGAATTAGAAATTAGAAGAATACCTAATGATTAAGCCAAAATCAATCACTCTTTTGTGTTTAAAATAAGAACGACATTCGTTTGTGTTTTTAACGACCCTATCGTTGTTTAGAGTTCAAGCACTTTTACCAAACATGCCATCAAATTCGCGAGTCATTTCGTCCACAATAGTGTTGTGATTGTGCCAAAATTGGACACTCTTGGTTTCGACGATAATGACGAAAAAGTGCGACTTTCGCTAGCCATCTTTATGTCACTGGGGCATTTCTTCGAGGTCTCAATTATGTCATTACCCCTGAAATGTGAATGTGCGTTGTTGTTTTTTTTCATGGCCACAGTTTGACAATAGATTTAAGTGTAGCTTATTTTAGAGCATTTAGTTATGTTCTGCTTCTCATGCGAATTCGGGTTGTGGAGTGCTTTAAATTGATTATACTTAATTTATTGTCCAATTTATGAATATAATATATGGCATGAAAAGATTTCAAACGTTTTGGAAATACTGGGAAGGAATAAAATTATGGATACACGATGATCACATGATGACATTACCTCATCAGTTCGAAGTAACCAAATAAATTGCAAAAGAATTAGACGAGTTCTATTTGTATGAAAACATGGTATTAGCTATAACAATTTAATGCAATTGTACATAATTATTAATAACATCCTACAGCAGTCATAATAATACAGGGAAGAAATTACAACGTATGTCGAGGTTACCATTCAATTAAAATAAAAAAACAAACGCCAAGTGCGAGTCGTGAGTCATATGCAGTGAGATTGCCTGCTAACACGTCGACTATGTTCCTACATTAAGTATAAATTGATGTCTTCATTAAAATAAATCAAAAGATTAAGCTATGAATGTAAGGCTGTCTGAAGAACATAGAAAAGATAAAGAAGCAAGGCAAAAAACAGCATGAAATAAAAGGCAAAGAACGTTAACCTAACAATTAGTTAGCAAAAGTTACAAAGGACGACGGAGACACAAATGTAGCTGCTGTAATTTGTAACTCCATCAGCCATTTGAAATTGATTTGAACTAGCATTTGCAAACCCTATAAAAATAATAAACAAGAAAGGCGTTCGCAAGGTGATTCTAACACTCAATACTATTTATTCCTGACCTCTGTATAATTATATCATACATGTGTTTTAAGTGTATGCATTTTTGCACGCTCCACTGAAATCATCGACATAATCATAAGGTAGGAGTGGCCGTTTTAACTAACGCGTCCGATTATGTATTATAATTACTGCTGGAATATTATGATAAACTTAACCAAGGTAAATGTGAAACGATTAAAAGTTATAGATACCTTAGCAATTATTGGGTTTATGTGTAATTAATCTTTGAATCAAATAAAGTTTAAAAACTGATTGAAGATGATATATCTGTAGTAAAGCATGTTATATCTATAAACTTTATTTCGGTTAAAAAAACTACTAATAAGGTTGATAATGAAATTACTCGCTTAGTATTTGAAGCTATTAAAATCAAAGTAGACCCAGATGATAACTTGGTAACAGCATTGAACAAGAAGGAAGACGCAACTAGCTATGACTTTCAACAGAATGAAAAAAGAATGATTGAAATATAAATTCCGGTCCAGATAGAAAACCCACCTTCCTTTGAACAAATTATTCTACTAATTTCAATAATATTCATCGATCAGAACAAAATGCTAAACTTAAACATGACTGCCTCAGTTTCCTTCCAAGTTTCCGCAAAGATCTATCGGTACTTGAGGATACATGGTAAATAGAAATCAGTGTTAACTAGTAATTTTATTATAGCGATAAACCTCTGAATATTGTGCTCTCTTAGACTTTCTAGGAACATTTCTAGTCAATAAATAAACTACCTACGTGGTTTAAGTGTCTCTATTGTAGCCTATTGTAGGTTATACTAATTCCTTTGTGTAGCATGTACCATTGTACCTGGGTTTAGTGTTGTTTAGTCTCTGATTTTCCGGGCACTTGATTTAAATGACCCTATATTGTGGTCATATCTTTTGGGGCAGTTTCATCAGAAGAGATTCTTTAGAAATATCAAATGAAGTATTGGTAGTAATAACGTTAATTCGTTTCAATTAAGATCTGTTTCTAATCGTCAATAGTACAACAAAATAATATGGCATTATATAGGATAGTGGAAGGTTTTGTGAAAACCCTGATAACTGTATTTTTTTTAGACAATTCTAACGTCCGTTCTCTCCGTATCAAAGGACCAATGATAAATTAATCCCGGAAAATTCTAGAATAAGGAAGGAGATTAGTTATTTTATTTTCTACATTTAAGGCTAATATAATCTGAACTCTGAACTGCTAACGGTTAGAAATCCACAGGCAACTATTCTATTACTATAACTTCCGTATTTTCTATTGCAATTATCTAATATTGATCCAAAGTAATATGTAAATGGTACGATATTCCTTTCTATTTTATTGTTAATGTTAATTATATCTGCGATTTAATTGAGTTTTTGGTTTCGTTAAGATGCAAAATTCAGATTTCATTTGTATTTGAATTTTATTGTATAACCTCCTCATGTTGGATCCGAAGACTCGAATTTTTGCATCAAAAAATTTCGATCCCGGATTTTAACGCCATTACAATCCCGATAATCTTGTACCATCACTAGTTAGTACTGACACACTCATTACCGCGACCTGTGTGGGAATTGTCTCTGCTAGGAAGCAGGGGCATTGACCCCGAGTGCACTGACGTGGCGCGTCATACGGATGCGCTTGCGCTGCACAATCGTGGCTTTTTTGTACTAAGGTTCGTTTATTGAACTTTGAGTGCTGATTGATTGTAGGGAGCATTTTCTAGACACGTTGTTAATGATAGAAAATAGATTTATAGACGTCTATAATTGATGTTTTTCGTTGAGTTACTAATGCCTTTCCAGCATTATGACATGCATAAACGTTGTGTAAATGTTGAGGGAGTACTATAATATGTAGCATTATGTGATCCGATTTTTCGATACAGAACTTCAATGGGAACACATAATGTTGGAGATACAGAAAGAGGACATGGTTTTCGAGAGTCCGAAACTAAAACACCAAAACAAGGTTATGTGCGTAATGAAGGCATTAACAGCTGCTTATACACAACGGTGCAGTCATTCGCAAAATATTTTGAACATAGAACATTCTAGCATAATTCGCCAAAGCCAATACCAATTTCACATTTCGTAAGCCCTTTAAGGTCATTGGCTCCATTTCCGATCAGTAAGACCATGGTCTGTGAGTCATACTTCCCGTTGTACGCGATACTAATTTACCGGTGGGCAGAAAACAACTGTCCTTATGCGCAAAACGAGTTGATCTTAAACGTGCGATATTTGCTTGGAAGTTGGAATAATGTGTTGGCAGTGATTTTACGAGTTGTAATTTGGTTAAAGTGCTTGTTTGGGTGTTGAAGCTGTTGTGAGTAACATTTTGATGTTGGTTTGAAGAGATGGAGATGATGACTGTTCTAGGATCATGTTTAAGTTATGCGTAAGCTGCGACTTTATGGAAATGGGGCTGACGCTAGAGGAGACTGAATGATACCTTTTTGTAACCATTGCAATGCTTGCGTAACATAATTTAGCCTACCTTATCTTTGATTAAAAGTTTTAAATACCGTCACAAACTAGCATTTCCTTGAAAACTTTTAAATTGATTACTTATTTCTAACTTTCTTAGGAAATGATTACCGCGGTATTAGTACCGGTGGCATCTAGTAAGCTAATAACACGACCAACACTTCCTCCTTACTCAAAAAAGGTTCTATTGTTTCAGAGCGATGTCGCGGTGGAAGGGTATACTCAGGTAGCCGGCAGATGGCAGCAGTTAGCGCGGCGATGTTCCGACCCGGGGGCGGTCTCGACCCCTCCTGCTATGCCACGCAACGGGTAAGTTCTGCTATTCAATTATAGATGGCGTTGTTTTAAAGATCAACATTCCAATTTTAGACCGACCGGGAATTTAATGGTTGCGGTTAAAATACAGTTTACTTACAATTTATAGGTTTAATGGGAACTAGAGTAGTTCTTTCAGAAGTAGCCGAGGCGTGCTTTAACCTTTATTGACTTTTAACCTTACCGTGCTCGATCCATTGGAGGAGAAAAACTGCCTTTGGCTATCTACAATGTCAGTATGTCGGTATTTATTGGTTCACCGGGCTATTTTATTTCCATGTTAACTGAATAGATAGGTACGCAGAAAGGTCATTATAATATTTTAATGATGATATTTCCGGCTTCCGGATAACTTGTTATAATTAAAATTACATAACAATTGTCTGTTATAGGATTAATAAGCTATACTTCATTTGAAATAAGATTAGACATTTAAATAAACCTTTTTTACAGTCCCTTCAACCGATTTTGACTTCTATTGCATTGGTGGCATGACAAATGGCAGTTGTAATAAACAGTTGGTATTGTAACCACGTTTTTGCTTGTAATGCCATCCTTATGCCTACGGAATAGAAGTCAAAATCACTTGAACCGACTGTAAAAAAGTTTATTTAAATTTCTAATCTTATTTCAAACGGAGAATAGTTATGTATGGCTAGAAACAGCGTTAATATATTTGCGGTTATGCGTGACAGTAAAACTATATCGTTTTCGTCGAACGATGATTGTTGAGTAGTGATAGACTTGTTCCTGTATTCAGTATAATTTTACCTATGACTTATGAAATGTAATACTGTTAAACATACAGTTTACATACTAAGCTAATGAAATCTTACTTCAAACTTCATGAAACACATTTCATATTTCTAAAAATATTTCCTGTGTGCCAAAGCTCACAACATATTTTTCTTGCAGCACCAAAAATGATTTAATATTAATAGGTACTGCTATTTGTTCAAGTAGGTACGTTATTTTACAAACAAAACACAGTCCTACTTTTCCCCTCCAACATCGTATTTTTGCGAATACACATTGTTTTTTCAACCGACTCTTCAGCATTAGCTGACATAACCGTTCTGCATAAGTCAACAAGAATGCCTAAAATGACGCTCTGTTGTTTTTTTATTGCGTAAAGGATGTTGATCCTTTGTTTTCGGCAATGATTAAAATATTCTGTTTTGAGCAGTGTGTGGCGGAAAATTCTTTGTTTTTATTTTGTTTGCATTAACATTCAAGAAAAAAGTATTCATTATTTAACAAGAAACTTGAAAAATTAATCAGTACAAGCACACAGATTTTTCTGAAGTCAATAAAACTGTCCAATATGAAAATAGTTTTCTTATAAAATCGACAATATAATAATGATAAATGAGTTAAATTAGGCTCTATCCTTGACACAACCTTTTATATCAGCACATAGAATAGAAAAAGCCAAGTCTATTATCGTCTAATAACCACAAAATGGTAACCGCACATTTTAGGTTCTCAAGGATTGTTTACAAAGCCTTGTTCAGTTGAATTCGGCAATTGCTAGTAGTACTTGTAGCGCTCGAAGTATTAGATTGTTGACAATTTGGCCAACCAAAACGGGTGGTGTTATTCTTGTAATAATTAACTATCGTCGATATGAAATTCCAGTACACCTGTAGAGATTTACTGCCTAATTTAGTGTAAAGTTTTTATATTTATCTTTTGTGACCCACTCTAAAATGTTGGGTCATTTGCAAAACTAAAATAAAAATATACCTTTTAGAACAGACTGTGTCACTACAACATCTTAGGCACCCAACGCTTGTTGTTCCCTGTGACGTTGCACACATCCAATATGGCGGATGTTGGTCCTGCCATAATGCACGTGTAATTGCCGTTACTCGGGTCAAGAGACGTGTACTGAGAGCCTTTACAACGTTAAACACCTTCCGAGTATTGACGATTTTCATATCCATTTACTTTTAAAGTTGTTCCTTAGGTCCAAAGATTATGTTTATGTAGGTTGGTTTATAAAATCGCGTGTGTTTAAGGGGTGTCCTTTGTTTTCTTTTGAATATTTTATTTGCAATCATTATAAGCATTCTAGGCAAATAGGTAATTATTAATATGATTTATATTTCTGTGCGTGTGCCTTGTAAAAAGGGTCACATCCATAGTCAATATTATTTTGATTACTAAATCTTGAAACCGCTGGAAGCCAACCTCAAAACAATCGAGAAAATTATTTTACGAAGACACAACAATACAACTTAAATGTTAGCATACGTAAAGAAACACTTAAATCAAAAACTACATTCAATCTTCAATCAGCAAAGGCGAAAGCTAGCAAAGTAGCAATAAATAAAATCACACCACGCAAGAAACGTGTCATAAACGCATCTATGACAGCTCCATTGTAACTGCAATTATCTAGATTTAAAGACTAAGATAGATCTCGCAGATAACTATAATATCGTGCGAACATCTGTAATGAATGCAAAACATTTCCAATTGAAAGAAAAGTGAAAATTTTCTAATTGTAAGTAAATAGGCACAGAAAAAGCTGTGGAGTATGTGGTGCTGTTACTTGTTATCGCTACTTTCACCGGTTACCAGTGTGTAAGTGATTTCGCGGCAGTAAAAGACAAATTGGTTTTGTGTTTAAGTAGCTGGTTAAGATTTAAAAGTCCATTTGATGGGTAACAGCTGGGCTATTATCTGCTCGTTTTTTAATAGTGGTTCGATGGGCTTGCGAATTATGCATGTATTATTAAGAATTTCCTCTGATCTTTAGCGTAGTAGAACTTTTGGCCCCGATGACAGAATTCTCATGAAATAATTGATAATGAAAAATATTGGGCTGAGAATCAGCACTTTTTCAACACTTCCTAATGTTTTGATGTGAAGTGGCGCATCAAACTCGCCAGTAACATAGAATTGTATGTATGTACAGTACGATTCACGAAAGATGACCACAAATGGCGGCCGTCTGCGCACGTACACTCATGAATACGTATACTTATAATAGCAGCCTATCACGAGACGCGCGCGCACCAATGGCGTCGCTCCGGTCTTGACGCATTCCGCCCGCGCCTCACCTCGCACCAAAAGGGACCTAAAATACGGCCGCCATTTGTGGTCATCTTTCGTGAATCGTACTGTACTAGGTCTTCTTCATTTTCGCCAAATTAAATACTGCCATTGATAAGCAAACACAATTAGTTGTGGGATAATAGTACGTAACGAACGTGGGCATTCCTCTTTTCACGTACAATACATTTCCTATACTACGGTGCTTTAGGTCAAATGCGACATCTTAGTGCGTTATATCCTTTAATTTACTACACTATTTTACGCAAAATTGGGTTTACAGAAATAGGAGGTGTAACGTAATAAATAGATGATCTACTATGGGTTTTTAGGTAGAAAATATAATAAGTAGTATTTTTTTTTTTTTTTTTATAACTAAAAGCCTATAAACTTTTTTCAGCCTTTTTCTAATTCTCAGTAGAGCAGACGATGAAAATACAGCGGATATTTTATTTATTTTTTGTTTGTCTCGCCTAAATACAGATTACTCAGTAATCTAGCTAGGAGAGCAGCGATTCACCCAACGGTTCGATGTACCAGGGCGAAAGTTCCCGGTCGATCACTTTTCAACCTTATTACTTTGGACATAAGGACGAAAAATGGTCGACCAGGAACTAACTCGGTTGTACCTACACACTATTATAATAATGCATACTTTTAAGTTCCTCATGTACTACAAAATCTTTAGGTACCTCAATAAATTATTTATTTATTATTTATATATGAAAATAGGAGGATGAAAATATAGCGCTGCGGCTGAGGATGAGGTCTTGAGTTCGATTCTCAGGTCGGGTAAAGTGTTATTAGGTTTTTCTATCTGGAATTTCTGAGTAGCAGCCCGGAGTCCGGATTTGTGCCCGGTTGGTGGCAATTAGAGAATACAATCTTGACTGGGACCAACAGGCATCATAAACATCACTAATCATAAATGCTGTAGAGCTCCAGACCGTAATCATGTAAAATAGATGGAGTAGGTGCCGATATTAACTATTTGCTGTCAATCAATTACCCATATTTATGGGTCTTGAGTAGAGAATACAATCCCGGGATCCCGACCGTTTTCTGGCCCTGAAAATCCCGGGACCTTACTTGGCTAATCTCGGGATTTTCGGGATTGCCACAAACAAGTCTAGTTTGTATTCCGTAGTCCGTTGCCCCTTGAAAATAACCTTGCCTAGATTATTTTAATACATTACGACAAAAAGCAACTCGTACAATACGTAGGTACCCACTATTTACTACACAGGTACAGTCCTAATAATATGTTTGTCGTAGAACTTAGAAGGGACTTCCCCACTCGGAATACTTTAATACAATACTCTTAAGGTAATTCCCCAACGAACCAACAGGGGAATCACCCGATCATCTCATATCATAATATTGTTGCGGGTATTTCCCGTCGGTCGGGGATTCCCTGTACGAAAGTAAAAATATGCAAATCAGGTTTTATTTTTTTCATTTATTGTTCTGTCAGTGACGGGTTACGTAGGCTACGTCAGTGACGACGGGTTACGTAGGCTACGTCATTAAAATTTAAAAGTCAATTATCTGAAATTAAGTATTTCAAATGGCGGGAGACTTTGCTAGACCTACTTTGACCCTATCTTTGTCATCGCCACCTGATATTGCAAAATTTTATACATGTATAAAAAACTGCTTATTCATATCTCCACATTGCTTATTAGGTTAGTACTAAAATAAACTTAACCAACCATTCCTGGTTCCATAGGCTTAGCAAGAGAACCGTAGAGAAGTGTTTTAAAGTAGATAAAAATTACGCTTCTGACAGTTTTCTACGAAGAAAGATAGACAAGCGATTTCTATTCTACAATAGAGTAGAAATAGAAAGCATCCTGCTTTTAGAGTTTTAATTTTGTGTAATAAATGAAAATCACCAGTCTTTCAAAGAGCATGGGAGATGGGCTTCAAGTTAATCTTTGAGGATAATTGATGAAATTATTGTTGCTCTGCTATTATTACTAATATTCAGGTTGAAACGCCTTATCAAATCCCCCTTAAAGTTTAAACTTTAAGTTAGCAATTACCCATATTTATGGGTCTTGAGATACTTAGCTCAAGATACCATCTTGAGATACTTAGCTCAAGATACCATCTTGAGATACTTAGCTCAAGACACTATCTTGAGATACTTAGCTCAAGACACCATCTTGAGATACTTAACTCAAGATACCATTTATTATTTTATGCCTAGTATCTTGAGATAATGCTTGTGAAGCATTGATGTCCCAATCACCCGTACAAAGGTAATGGGTAAAACTGTGACATTAGAAGGTCACTAGGCAACTTAGACAGATTAGATAATAACTTATTGAAGACTTACTGGACTTACTTATTGTCTGGAGTCTTAACTGGGGTCATTGCATTATAAACATCACTGATCGTAAATGCTGTAGAGCTCCAGACCATAATCATGTAAAATATATGGAGTAGGTGCCGATATTAACTATTTGCTGTCAATCAATTACCCATATTTATGGGTCTTGAGATACTTAGCTCAAGACACCATCTTGAGATACTTAGCTCAAGACACCGTCTTGAGATACTTAGCTCAAGACACCGTCTTGAGATACTTAGCTCAAGACACCGTCTTGAGATACTTAACTCAAGATACCATTTATTATTTTATGCCTAGTATCTTGAGATAATGCTTGTGAAGCATTGATGTCCCAATCACCCGTACAAAGGTAATGGGTAAAACTGTGACATTAGAAGGTCACTAGGCAACTTAGAGAGATTAGATAATAACTTATTGAAGACTTACTTATTGTCTGGAGTCTCGACTGGGACCAACAGGCCATTGCATTATAAACATCACTGATCATAAATGCTGTAGAGCTCCTGACCGTAATCATGTAAAATATATGGAGTAGGTGCCGATATTAACTATTTGCGGTCAACTCATATTTATGGGTCTTGAGATACTTAGCTGAAGACACCATCTTGAGATACTTAGCTCAAGACACCATCTTGAGATACTTAGATTAAGACACCATCTTGAGATACTTAGCTCAAGACACCATCTTGAGATACTTAGCTCAAGACACCGTCTTGAGATACTTAGCTCAAAACACCGTCTTGAGATACTTAGCTCAAGACACCGTCTTGAGAGGCTTGTGAAGCATTGATGTCCCAATCACCCGTACAAAGGTAAAACTGTGACATTAGAAGGTAACTTAGAGAGATTAGATAATAACTTATTGAAGACTTACTGGACTTACTTATTGTCTGGAGTCTTGACTGGGACCAACAAGCCATTGCATTATATAATACAAAAGTATTGCGTACTGTGTACTGTAGGTAATTATATTATATATGTACAATGATATCCACGAACTCCTCCATTTTCGAACAGGCTCATTTCACGTCTAATACTATTTGCCAACCCCAATTCATTTTGTACTTGTACTTCAGGATCTGGGGATTTCATACTCTTGTTAATTTCCAGCTGTAACTTTTCCTTTAATGTCAATTGGGGTTGGGAGGTCTTAGCTCAAGACACCGTCTTGAGAGACTTAGCTCAAGACACCATCTTGAGATACTTAGCTCAAGACACCGTCTTGAGATACTTAGCTCAAGACACCGTCTTGAGATACTTAGCTCAAGACACCATCTTGAGATACTTAACTCAAGATACCATTTATTATTTTATGCCTAGTATCTTGAGATAATGCTTGTGAAGCATTGATGTCCCAATCACCCGTACAAAGGTAATGGGTAAAACTGTGACATTAGAAGGCCACTAGGCAACTTAGAGAGATTAGATAATAACTTATTGAGGACTTACTGGACTTACTTATTGTCTGGAGTCTTGACTGGGACCAACAGGCATCATAAACATCACTGATCATAAATGCTGTAGAGCGCCAGACCGTAATCATGTAAAATAGATGGAGTAGGTGCCGATATTAACTATTTGCTGTCAATCAATTACCCATATTTATGGGTCTTGAGTAGAGAATACAATCCCGGGATCCCGACCGTTTTCTGGCCCCGAAAATCCCGGGATCCCGACCGTTTTCTGGCCCCGAAAATCCCGGGATTCCGACCGTTTTCTGGCCCCGAAAATCCCGGGACTGTACTTGGCTAATCTCGGGATTTTCGGGATTGCCACAAACAAGTCTAGTTTGTATTCCGTAGTCCGTTGCGCCTTGAAAATAACCCTGCCTAGATTATTTTAATACATTACGACAAAAAGCAACTCGTACAATACGTAGGTACCCACTATTTACTACACAGGTACAGTCCTAATAATATGTTTGTCGTAGAACTTAGAAGGGACTTCCCCACTCGGAATACTTTAATACAATACTCTTAAGGTAATTCCCCAACGAACCAACAGGGGAATCACCCGATCATCTCATATCATAATATTGTTGCGGGTATTTCCCGTCGGTCGGGGATTCCCTGTACGAAAGTATAAATATGCAAATCAGGTTTTATTTTTTTCATTTATTGTTCTGTCAGTGACGGGTTACGTAGGCTACGTCAGTGACGACGGGTTACGTAGGCTACGTGATTAAAATTTAAAAGTCAATTATCTGAAATTAAGTATTTCAAATGGCGGGAGACTTTGTTAGACATAAAAAAGACAGTGATACGACGTCAGTGTGGAGTTATTATTTAGTTGAGAAGGACGGGAATAGTGCTAAATGTAAGCGATGCCCAGCCATCCTCAAGACTTTGGGTGGATCAACTAAGGGATTACATACACATTTGTTATCAAAACATAACATCAAGGTTATATCAGCTTCAACAAGTCAAGATTCTGAAAATCTGAACACAGCACCGCCGCCAGCCAAGCGAAAGTTAGATAATTATTTTACTAAAAGTGCCGCCGATAGCCTGGATGATATTTTGGCAAGAATGATTGCATTAGATGGATTTCCATTCAGTGTATTCATAACCTCAGATGATTTGAGAAAATTGCTCTTAGCAAAATACACGGATTTACCAAAGTCAGGTTCGAAAACGTGTTATGAATTTCAGTGAAAAAATCAGAAAGCAAGTAACTGCAGAATTAAAACATTTGAAAAGTGCAGGTGAAAGATTTAGTCTTTCTTTCGACGAGTGGACTTCAACTTCCAATAAACGATACATGGCGGTCAACGTTCATTCATATAAAAAATTTTGGAACTTAGGACTTGTTCCTATTTACGATAGTATGACAGCTGAAAATTGTCTTCGTATATTGCAAGAGCGTCTAAGTAAATTTGACATTTCCCTAGAAACTGACATCGTGGCTATTGTAACCGATGGACCGAATGTTACGATAAAGGTGGGGCGGCTTATTTGCACTGAACAACAACTGTGTCTCGCACATGGTATCAATTTGGCGGTCTGTGATGTGCTTTATGAAAAACATAATAATTTGCAAGATAGCCCTACCTCAGATGATACTATAAATGAACCAGCTGTGACTGTTGATTATATGAACGACAGCGATGATGAACACCATTTAGAAGACTTAGACTGTCCAGAATCAGGTTTAATCGTAATGTCACAAAACGATCTTGCGCCAGAACACGTACCAGAGTTAACACAATATGAAAATATAAATGAGCTGATAAAGAAAATCCGCAAAGTTGTAGTGTATTTCAAAAGATCTCCATTGAAAAATGAAACAGTACTTCAAAAATATGTGAAAATTTAACATGGAAAAGAGTTGTCACTTCTTTTGTACTGTAAAACCAGGTGGAATAGTCTTTTAACAATGCTGGAGCGATTTTATCTTTTAAAAGCATGCATTCAAAAAGCTCTTATAGATCTCAATCATCCAATTCGTTTAGAAGATGTTGATTTTGAATTGGTAAATAAAATTGTTGATGTGCTGACCCCAATTAAATTGACAGTAGAAGCAATCTGTCGGCGAGATGCTAATTTATGCACAGCTGATGCCGCTTTGAAATTTCTTATAAAACAACTATCTAGCAAAAACTCAGCACTTGCCAAAAAAATTAAAACATCCTTAGTGGAACGTATAAAGCAACGACGAAGTGATGATTTAACTGGCGTGTTAAATTATTTACAAAATCCACGAATGGATGTTTAAAATCAGTTATTATCGGATTTGGAATGGCACGACTTATTTCCAGTTCCGACACTGGCTTTAGTGAGGAAGCAAATAAAGAGTATTGTTAAAAGACTTAATAGTCGAGATTACATGGAAGAAGAAGCAAGGTCAGGATCACAAACAGATGATGAGCTAAGGTGAGAAACCTCCCAACCCCTATTGACATTAAAGGAAAAGTTACAGCTGGAAATTAACAAGAGTATGAAATCCCCAGATCCTGAAGTACAAGTACAAAATGAATTGGGGTTGGCAAATAGTATTAGACGTGAAATGAGCCTGTTCGAAAATGGAGGTGTTCGTGGATATCACTTAGAAACAGCATATAAGTATCTATTGTCTATTCCTCCAACCAGCGTAGAAGCTGAACGAGCGTTTTCAGCTGCTGCTTATGTTGGCAATAAACTACGAAGCAGGCTCGGAAGTCAAACATTGGATGCTTTGATATTTCTGCGATTATATTTTCGAAATTCTAAATAGTTATTTTGTGCTGTTTTTTAATTTCTTGCAAAAGTATAGTATTTTTTGGTTTGTGTTTTTTCTTTTCTTATTATTATTCTGATTTGTGTTGTGCAGACATTAAAGACATTTTTTTTAAATTACTCGTGTTTTTTTTATTTTAGCCTAATTAGAAACCACATAGTCTAATCCCGGGAAAAGGCTTCAAAAATCCCGTAAGCCCGGGATTGAAAAACATGCTCGGGATTGTATTCTCTAGTGGCAATACGAGTAGGCTCGCACCCGATTATATTGGACTTAAACATAACTGGCGGAATGTGGGTGTACTATAGGTACATCTCTGCCTAACCCTTCGGGGAATACAGGCATGATGTTATGTTACACTGAATAAAATATGAATTTAAAGCAAATCTCGTGTGCTACATCACATATCTGTTGACGGCTCCTCGCATTAAAGTCACGCTTGAAACGTTTACATTTTAATAACGGCGGTCGAATATTTAATTGGCAACGTTTAAACTTTATGACGTCACGTTTTGAGGATAAACATTTTACGCCTGTTATTTTTGGTGAGTTTGCCTGGAGGTGAGTTCATTTGGAGCTGGAAATGATATCTCTGTCATATTATGTTGACCTTTTAGGGTTCCGTAGTCAACAAGGAACCCTTATAGTTTCGCTATGTCCGTCTGTCCCCGGCTTAGCTCAGAGACTCTTAGTACTAGAAAGCTGTAATTTGGCATGAGTGTACATATTAGGTAGATACGCCGACAAAGTCGTAAGATGATTAAATCTAGAAAAAAGATTTTTAGGGTACCTCCCTTACACGTAAAGTGTAGTATGGGGTATCGTTGGAAAGGCCGTTTAAAAATATTTCAAGTTTGTGAAAACTATTTTTCGATTCAGGGATCAGTTTGCATTGTATTAAGCTTTAAAGCAAGCGCTACTGCTGAGCATGAGGTCCTGGGTTCGATTCCCAGGTCGGGCAAAGTGTTATTGGGATTTTCCAGTAGGAATTTCTCAGTAGCAGCCAGGAGTATGGATTTGTGCCCGGTTGATGGCAATAGGCTCGCCCCTATTACATGGGACTTAAACATAACTGGCGAAAAGTGGGTTTTACTATAGGTACACCTCTGCCTAACCCTTCGGGGATTACAGGCGTGATGTTATGTTATGTAAGGTTTAAAGTGCAAAATTTTGTTAGAGTCAAGTGTCCCCCCACCTCCCAGCTAAATGGTTGACTTAGGATATATGAAAAAATTCATGGCAGTAGTATAATATAACTAAATTTAACAGAAAACTATCACAGCTGAGTAGGCCTTACAAGGTAACGAGTAATAGCCGACCAACTTAAATTTGCAGTTGGAAAATTGACCGTGACGTATATCGATATACGGGAGAACATGTTTTTCAACTACAATGTTAATTTGTTTTAGGGATAAATTCATCCCAACTCCAGAACCCTTCATTGTGCGTGGTCCGACACGCACTTGGCCGGTTTTTCTTGTAATTTGAATAAATTGTGAAATAGTTGAAAAACCTCTTTGAAAACGATTTGTGTTGATGACCAACAAATTAAGATCTCAAAAAACAGTTGATAGTTTCTAACTGATTACTTGGGAACCTTCACTTTTCCACTCTTGCTCTTGCACGTATGCAGCAGAAAAATACGGCTAATAAACTGAATATTATTGCTCATATTGAATAATGATTGTAGTAGCATTTTCAACTCTTCATTCTCCAAGTCTTTATAATCAATCTTATCTTCTAATTCAAACTCAAAGAATTTCCTTCAAATAAACCAATTACAGGCACTTTTGAATTTTGAAGGAGTCGTTCAGTCAGAAAGATGAAGCTAGCTTAGTAGTAGGTTTCTATGGATAAGAACGGGCAAGAACAGACCAATCTAAGCATCATAAATGTCTTTAAACTCATCAATTTTATCGTTTAGCATATCTCGATCATCCAATTGACTAGATTCTCGTAAATCGTATCGCAAACTACCCAAAGGTATGCATAACATCGATACATTATTACAACGAATATGATTACCTATCGTGGCCTTACTTTCGATTAGATCTCAATACCGTTTGTGTTGAGCCGTTTATTTTAACATCACGACTTGTCTATATTAAAATGAGGTCAGAGTTACAAAGGATTCTCGATCAGAAATAACGATTGAGCTCGTTTATGGGGCGGTGATTCAAGGTTATTTTCATTTCGTTAGATTGGTCTGGTTTAATTGATTAAATCACTATTAAATTTCTGAAATAAGCTTTTGTTATTGATCACCTGGCCTATTTTTAGTATTCCTTGTACAATTATTTAGATTTTACAAAGTATTGGTTACGATTAGGTGTAAGGCTGGTATAGGTTATCAAAAGTAGAGTATTTTTCATTTTTTTTATTGGTTTCTTTTCAGCTTCACCTACCGAGAGACAGTACACACATATCTACGGAGGTATCTAGTTTTATATAAACATGAAATTGGGAAATTATCAAATAACTTCTCCCGCTCTGGGCGGAGCGGGAGGGCGTGTCAGACTTTAACTGACTAAAACCCACCCGTGTTCCTTCCGTTGCCTGTGTGCCAGGGCTACGATATCCCTTTCGGACAAACTCCCAACCCTGGCAGGCATTGGTTAAGACCAATGCCTGCCAGGGTTGCGAACCCCGTCAGTTAACATGAAGTCCCTCAATCCATAATTTCGAATTATTAAGTAGCTTGATGCACTATGCATCAAGCTACTTAACAATTAAAATATAAAATTATAAATGTTAAAATAAACTTTACACAATATGCTCATAACAGTCCATTATTTTATTATCATACGACAGTTTTATAATAACATAAACACGATCACATAATTCCATCCACTAATAACCAGTAGTAGTGCCTAGGGTCAGTTGGCAAATTAACTGCATACTTGCATAACAAACTGGCATGCTAAACGGAATTCACTTTCCTCTCGGAATGCTGTTTATAGTATGTACTAAGACGGGGTGCTGAAATCTGAGCTGAGCTGTTAATTAGCATAGAAGGTGTTGATAGAAAATTAATGAAAGCAGAAGTTGTGGCTGGTGTTGGTCAATAAATAAAATTGTTGTAAGATGATCGTGGTGGAAATTGTGCCAAGCCTTGTGCTTGGCACGATTGGCACAATTGGCACTATATGTCTTACAGTGGACGTCTTACAATTGGCTGATAAATGATGATAATTATGGTAATAAATCTGGTGGAGGTAACTCTTTATGAGTTAGTAAGACATAGTGTCTTTTAGGTAGTGTATTGTCTGAATTTTGATTATATCCTGGGTACCTGCAATATTTATTAGCTGCAATTTATTTTTATTCTCTAGATTGATTTTTAGATCTTTCATGGACTGGTCAGCTATGTTTAATTGTTAACAAGGATTTAATCAAGTTGGCGCTTTCATTTTTAAGTCGCTTGAATGTCTTGGCTTGATGTTACTCTGCCAAAAGGAACTGGCTAGTCGGCTGTTTAATGTCTGACCCGTGCTTGCTTTCATGATACGTCCAATTGGACATGTCTTAGCAGATTTCACTAACAGTGTGCATTGTCAGGCGGATCCAACGCTTGCCAATGCGCAGAGAAATTAGGACATATCTCAGTGTAGCGTGGTATTGTGGTATCCTTTACTTTTGATAATGTTCTTATTAAGAAAACGTAGCCCTAATCTTCTTCTGGTCTGTGTGGTATAAGTTGAACTAAGTTAGTAAGGTTAGCTCAGTTAATAACTCGCTAAACAATTTAAGCGCCCAATTTATCACCACATTGGAAGAAATATCAGAAAAGATAAAGAATTGGAAAATTATCGCTTATTTGGTTAGCATACCTAATGAAATTGACGGAAAACACAACATTATCGAAAAGTTTAATCATTTAGTAGACCTTTCGAAAACAAATTAAAACATTTAACTTCAACAAATTTTGAATCATCGTCATATTATACTACACATTACTGATATTAAAATGATAATGAGCTATTTCGCTTCGATACATGTATGTTCTGCTAGTTCAGATGTCAGGTTGACCAATTAATTTTAATTCGTTTTAATTGAAACGGGTCAATTACGACCCGTATTATTATTGGTCCTGATATAATACGTGTAAATAAATTTTATAAATTCAGGCTTTTATGGGCCAGTGATGGATCAGTTATTTTTCAACTGAAAATCGGTTTAGTTAATAAAATGGAATGCTTGGGTTAGATTTTTATTGTTGTGTGAAATGAAATGAAATGAAATCGTTTATTCTGTAAATAGGATATCGGAATCACTTTTACACGTCATATTAAAAAGTAAAAAATAAGCTAGATGTAGTCGACATTTCCTATCTGACTACCCGTGAGAAGAAATGGCGAAACAAACTCAGGGGTCAAAGTCTCTTTTAAAGTCCAGACATAATCTTGGTCAGATCATGTGACGACCATGTAGATCTGTGTCTGAAATGGTCTTTTGAGGAAAGAACCACACAATTTTGAGTGGACCTGTCCAATCAGTGCAAGCATTTGTCGTAATCGTGCAGCTCGACTCAAGACTTAAGGAGCTCAACGACTCGACGAACAATACCAAAGAAAGTACATTTGGGTAGGCCTCATAAAGTGCTCAAAATGCCAGACCACCATTAAAACTGAGAAAAAGCATAAAATAATAGGAAAATATTTAAAGAGAAAAAAAAAAATGACCCACATAGTGCTCACATTCACAATAAATTAAAGCAGTAAATATAATACTTTTCAAAGTAAACATTAATGTAATATTGTATATAATATTCTGCAATGTCAATATTTATATAAAATCATGCATAATAACATTAAATGTCAAGTTTTCCAGTTTGATCACAAGGCTTGCAGAGCGAGCAGCTCAATCCCAAGCTTTTTTGTCTTCTAAATAATCAGAAATTTTATAGTACCCTTTTTTACAAAGTTTGGTTTTAATACAGCTTTTAAATCGTTTAATGGGTAAGTTTCGAATGTCAGTAGGAAGTTTGTTATTCTGTTTGTTTCATATTATTTTTACTGTGAAAGGTTACCTAGTATTTTGATGATTTTTAGGGTTCCATACCTCAAAAGGAAAAAACGGAACCCTTGAATGATCACTCGAGTGTCTGTCTGTCTGTCCGTCTATCACAGCCGATTTGCTTAAGTTGAAATTTGGTACATATGTTACGGCTAATACCCGAAGTGCGGCTACACCTAGTTTTAGCCGGTTAGAATTATAGGTCCAGACAATCCCTGTTGGATAAAACCAATTTACCAACAATAGAGGGGATCTGGCGCTCGGCGGCCGCTCCCGCGGCACGCTTCGCTCGCTCGCCTTCGCTTGTTAATGGTTACTGTTCTAACCTAACCTAACCCAAATGATTTTACCCGAAAACAATCGGCTCGTACTAGGTTTAACCAAGAGTAAGTGGCTACACCTAGTTCTAACCGGCTAAAACTAGGTGTAGCCGCACTTCGGGTATTAGCCGTAACACATATATGAATTTCTGTGACCCAAACACGGACGTGTAACGAATAAAGGCTTGTATAGACCAGTGCGATTTGTCGCGTCGGGCGACAAGTCGCGCCGGTCTGCACGAGCTTCAATTTTTTTTCTAATTTTCTCTCAGACGTGACCCTCGTGTCAACTCTGGGGACAAATTAGAAAAAAAAAAAGAAAAGTTTTGCAAACTGTACCGTGTGACATATAAAATTAAATGGCTTGTTGTGAGGGTCTCAAATATTTTTTTTTTAATAATTTTAATGTTAAGAAACGTCAGAAGCTAGGTGCATGGTTCCAATTGGTCGTTTCCTATGGAAAAGAGCCGGCAAGAAACTCCACGGTTGCTCTTTCAAATAGAATTGGCTTTTACAACGTTTTCAAATTACAGGGTTAATAGGTATGGGAGGACAGTGTAGGCCTGTCAACAAGTACCAGGTACTTAACAAAATAGAAAATGGTCAACAAATCGAAACATCTATGAGTCACAAGGCCTACTTTTACTGTGGGCATCTTCAGTCATAAAACTTGAAGTGCAGGTTTCTAAAACCTCTCCCGAAATTGTCTTATTCCATAATAACCTAACCCGTCTCTGCAAACCATAATAATGAAAGTACCAGCCCAACATTGCAGGAGAACGGCCTTTTCTCATATAGATAACTCACTAGCTGATCACCATGTTTGCTCAAGACGGGTTGGTGATTTCAGAATTATACTAACTCTAAGTCCAGGTTTCCTCACGATGTTTTCCTTTACCGATGTCAGTAATGTCCAAGATAAATCTCCGTCATATTACAAAACAAGGATTAACTTCAGACCCAGGTTAAAACCATGGAGCCATTATTGAATTTCGAACTTCATTCCGTCTATGGTAAAGTTCCTAATACAAAACGGACAACTTAGTACCGATCTAAGTTTTCAGTTTTGTATTATAGAACGGTATTTCAATCACAGTTACGTTCTTATTACAAAACTAGCTCCATGGTTTAAGCGATGTCAAAATATAAATCTTGTTTTTTAATAAGACGGAGAAAGTACAGACACCAGCAGGTCAAGCTACCTGAACCTATCAAATTTTCCTAATCAACCTTGAACCTTATGCTTGAACGATAAAGTTGAAAATCTTTTAAAGAAATTTGACAGATTGTAGTAGCTTGATGTGCTGGCGTCTGTACATACGAATGACTTCTTCTTTCTTTTGATTGTTTGTTTGTTGTCATTTGCCAGTGTCACAACACAGAGTAATTACGCAATGTAAATTGTCTTTGGTCCCTGACACCTGACATCAAGCAATGGAAAAGATTGTCAAACTTTTATTGTTTGAATACGATGATTTTGGCTACTTTTTTGTTTGTAATTTATGTTATGTTTTTGTAATGTGCGTTTTGTTTGTGCAGAATATACATTTTTTCTTTCTTATTATATCTTTCTTGCTTTCTGCTCCAACTCATTCACTGTGCACGCGGTGCGGTTGTGGAATTCAATGTCGCCTGAAATTAGGGACTGCCAAAGTGTTGCAGTATGTAAAAGAAGAGTGAAAGAACACTATCTTTCCACTTCGTCATAGTTGCTTATGTAATTATTATTTTTAATTACCTACATTATAATTATTAATATCCTAGTGATATTTATTTTAGATATATGTATTGTATGTTAGTATATTCTCATATTATTTGTTTAATTTTATTATTATATGTGAAATGTTTTTGATTTGATGTATTCTATTTTCTCTTCTACACACGGTATCATAAGTATTACTTTTGTACATATTTTTCAGTTATTTTCTTTTTGGCTGTTTATGTACATATATACATAATTGTGTGTACATAAATGGTTAAATAAATAAATGAATTGAAAAAGTCACATTGTAAACCACAATACATTCAAAAATGGCCGCCACTCCTAAAACCACAACAATGACTCCACCGACCGACAAACGTAAGACTTACACAAACAGCAGTAATCAATCGAATGATATAACATGCAATAACAGAAGACACATGTTGATACCCACCCAGTATTAAATATCAATAAACGTTGAGCACAAAGCGCGCATACCTTGCTTACGCAATATAGATGGCGTGAAAGGCACAGGTGCGCGCGCGGCGTTTATCGCCCAATCGCTTTCCAATTTTGTATGCGAAATAGATAAGAACAGAAGGTTCAGTTCATGAATTATGATTAACGCCATCTAATGAATGTGGGCTCCTCAGTTTTACGGTCCCGCAGTTGTGAAAAATCAGGAAAAGCAGGCATGGATAAAATTAGTAGTCATAGTACTTGCTAAGTTGTAATGCAAAGGATGCCATAACCATCACATTTGCTCCAGATCCCCAGCACCCTAATTACGTAATATAGTTTGAATCCCAATCTGAATGATTTTGTAGTATACAGGGTGGATTTTTGAGATGGGGCAGTAAGGGCAGCTACCGTAACCGTTGTAGCTACAGGAAAACGGTCTTAAGAGACTGTCCTTAAAACAATTTTGACCTGTATTCACAGATTTTGAAAAAAAATTACAGTCAGCAGGAAAATAGGCAATTTTCACAAAAACTTTTTTTATGCCAATTGATCCTCTTTCATATAGGGATCAGTAACCTCTATCGGACCAATTGAGGTTTGAGTACTAGAAAAGTCATAAATCACAAAATACTTTTCCCATACATTTCGTAGAACAATATCCATTGCTTCAACGTTCGATTTGTCTGCTCAACAACGTAAATAATGCAATGAATATTGTTGAACTGTCAAAATTAAACCCATTGCTGTGTGTTACGCAATTACGCTGTTAGTTTCTGAAAGCCACGTCAAATCTCATGTCAAGTTAAGTACCTTTTTGCTAGCCTACTGTAAGATATTTGGGTCAATGAATCACAACAGCAGAACAGCCAAAACGACAATGATTAGGCTTTAAGAAACCGTTTGGTTGTTGTCACTTCCAGGGAGGAAAGAACGTAGCTCGCCGACTGATAAGGACCAGGCCCAGGTCGACGGCGCGTTGTGTTCCACGCGCTCCTCAAAGAGATGTCAGCATCAACCAACGGGGTCCGATAGGGCCAATGCCTGCCCGGGTTGCCAGTTTGTCCGAAAGTGATATCGTGGCCCTGGCTCACAGGCATCTGAAGGAACACGGATTTTAGTCAGTAAAAGTTTGAAACCCACCCGCTCCGCCCAGAGCGGGAGAAGTTATTTGATAATATCCCACCCAAACAAAAAAAGGCGGAAAGAACCGCGGCTGCATGTTATTTTCTATCATAAGCAACTATCTCAAACACTAGTCATGAGTTTTGGTTATCAACTTGGTTAAATACTAATCAAGTTGGTTACTATAGGTAGTTTAGTAAGTACTGTCTAAATCTACATGAAAGTTTCTAAAATTTTAAGAAGTGAAGTTTCTGCACTTGACTTTCTCATGATGCAAGTGTTGATCATTGTCGGTCGATTGTCGTCGCTTAAGCCGGTTTTTAGGGCTTGTCTGTTATGATTCGGAAAATGCACCTGTTTATAAAAAAATAAGCGGGACACATGTTCAGTTAACCACATGTCGTGTTTGTAACCGTCAATGCGGCGGTTGTTTTTCGATTTTTGGAGGATCAGAAGCCGGACAAAGGTATGTTATCTGCCTAATACCCATCATCATTCATCATTTCAGCCGAAAGACGTCCACTGCTGGACATAGGCCCCCCAAAGGGTGGGGTTTGCCATAGTCGCTATGCTTGGCAGGCGGGTTGGCGATCGCAGTATGGTGTAAAAACGCATAGAGAACACTGCTGCCCGCCCATAGTGTCTTAGTCGCCTTTTACGATACCCACGGGAAGAAATAGGACCTTAATACCCATAGACAGACTTTAATTTATCATTATTATTATGGCAGGTATAGGTCTAATCCCATGATTTGCGATTTTTGCAAAAACAATATGTTCTCAGTATGTATAAGGCAGTTACGTTAAAGAACGTTTCGATTTTAAGTATTTTATTTGCATAAACTAGGTACAGCCCACTTAGGCAATACACTCGAAGTTGATTACTATATTGCTTAGAAAATACCGATTTGCCAATGCGCAAGTTGCATGCTACCGGTCAGTTACAGACAGCTTGAAAGTTGCGGACATACAATGTTGTGAGAAGTCAATGACCTTTTGACAGGTTGTGATGACAGTTGATAGTCTATGTGTCATGTCATGCGGAAATTATGACACGGCTATACAATTTTTCGACACTCTCTCAGTGTCGGAAAAATTGTTGGAACATAAAAAGAAAAAACAAATAAGTAGCATGAAGGTAAGCGTGCGAAGTACAGCGTCATTGAATGTGTAGGAAATGTAACTTTACGATTATTTATTCTTATTCAAAACATGTCATATTATAAAACACATAAAAACAAACTCCATTGTGTGGGCATTTGGCTTTATAATTTTTCAATCGAGAGGAAAATCCATTATTTAGAAAATTAATGAATTTCCTTTGTTTCTATTTTTTTTTTTCAGTTAGTTCCATACTTGAGGAGTAACTTAAAAGCAACTCAGTAAACAAGTAATCGCTTTCGCAAAACTACAGTTGTCACGACAGAAACAAACTCATAATATTATTATTATTATTTATATTATTTTTGGCATTAAGTCTGCCTTTTTACCTTATTGTGTGCGAGAAGTTTAAATAAATAAATAAAAATTCCTACAATTTTAATTTCAACCTTTATTTTATTTAACTTTTTTTTTTTTTATATTTTATATTGATTTTTTAGGTTTCCGTACCCAAAGGGTAAAACGGGAACCCTATTACTAAGGCTCCGCCGTCTGTCTGTCTGTCTGTCCGTCTGTCACCAGGCTGTATCTCATGAACCGTGATAGTTAGACAGTTGAAATTTTCACAGATGATGTATTTCTGTTGCCGCTACAACAACAAAACTACTAAAAAACAGAATAAAATAAATATTTAAGGGGGCTCCCATACAACAAACGTGATTTTTTTGCTCGTTTTTGCTCGATATTTATAACGGCAACAGGTAGACGCTTGAAATATTCACTGTATATATAGTTATATTAGAATATGTAGTTATATATTCACTTTAAAAATAAATAATAAAATTAAAATAAAACAAATATTTAAGGGGGGCTCCCATACAACAAACGTGATATTTTTGCCGGTTTTATAGATAATGGTACGGAGCCCTTCGTGCGCGAGTCCGACTCGCACCTGGCCATTTGTTTTTTAATATTTTGTGAATGTGAGAACGTTGTAGGGTTGACTGTAGATTTGTAAACCATTTTCTATTTTGTTAAGTACTTGGTACTTGTTGACGGGCCGACATTGTCCTCAATTTGAAAACATCATAAAAGCCAATTATTTTTTAAAAGAGTAACCGTTGAGTTACTTACCGGGTCTTCTCCATAGGAAACGACCAATTGGAACCGTTCAATTGGAGCTTTTGACGTTTCATAAGTGCCCATGTAGACTTATATGAAATTACATATTTTGATTTTGGTTATGTTAGAAAAAAAACCTTCCACAAAATAATAATACTCGCAAGATTTCACTTAGACAAACCCTAATTACACTCGCCCACTTTTTCTTACTACCAGCACGAATCAATTTAGCCCAAGATTAATTACGCTGTATAGAAATTGGAACAGCCGACTCATTCCGTTGTCACGGAAGAGGAAATTATAAGAAGGAAATGATAAGTGTATTCCCATATCAAGGAGATAAGAGATGGGTTTCGTTTGTACGTAATTAGTGTAATGTGATTAAGGGACAGTTTTCTTTGTGGGTCCTTTTTTCTGACACAATGTGTTTTTTTTGTTTGAGTTGAAGTCGGCTGTTTTTTCTGGTGCTATGTGTATGGTTTTTATATATTTTGTGGACCATAAGCATTAGGACAGGTAGCCCAGAGTTGCCAGAAGACAGGTGTCGTCCCCGAGGCGACGAAATGCTGGCGTGATGATTTAGAGGCGTTTATGGGAGATTGGGCAGAGAAGGCTACGCACAGGGAACAGTGGAAAGCTGTGGGGGAGACCTTTGACCAGCAGTAGGACAATACAGGTTTAAAAAATGTAGTATTCAATTGTAGGTTTATTCAAACCTCATTAGTTACATAGTTTAGTAAAAACTCAGGCAATACGGATAAAATAGCGTAACAGTACATTCAGTGAGAAAAGTGCTTGTTTACTTTATTTTAAAATAGACTTTGCTAATATTGTCCCAACAATATTTAATTTTGTTTACGTAATAAACACTGGCATTTTGTTTGAAAAGCCAATTTCTTTAAAGGCTTTGTGTGTAAATAGTTTCTTCGCTAAAGTTACTTAACAACGGCCAGAGACAAAAGGTTGAGTCATTATGCGTTCATTTTCTTACTATTTTATTAGAAAATAAAGCCCATTGCCACTTTCGTAAGTACTCGGTATTGTTGTAAAGTTTAGCATAAAAACATACCTAGTTGTTTATAGTTAACGTACACCAAGGGCTGATTTCATCAATGAAACTGAACGCTTAGTAACATTTTTAGACTTTCTGTTTAGTAAACACAATCATGTTATTTAATTCAGCTGTTGTTAGACCAATGATCAATTATAGTGCGAAGATTAAAACGATTAAAACCTTTTGAGTTAGAGTACTGTAAAAAGTGTAGACATAATAGCCACAATGACACACATATTATAACACATGATCAAAGTGCTTATATTATTATATCAGTCTCTAAGAAAATGGAACGGATTTGTGTAAAGTACAATCAACATTATTCTAAGTTTTATAAAAAATTATTACATAAAAAATTAAGTTAGATTAAAATTACTTATTACTCTAATAGGCTAGATTCTAATTAATTATTAAGAACCTGGTTCTTTTTAATAAATGATAAAAAAAGTAAAGTATTTAGATACTTTAAAAACTTCGTAGACATTTTTAGGTAGACAGTAAACTCTACGAAAAGTCTACGTAGTCTCTGTTAATATTGTAAGCTTTTTATAAGGTATTTTCACTTTACCAAAGTGGAAAGTTAGGTATTTGATTACGTAAGTTCCAATAACAAGAAAAAATCAAAAAAAATGACAAAGAACATCACAAACAAGGTCACTATATGTTCTCCAAGTCCTCCCGGCGTTTCCACTCAGAAGGAGTATGTATGGATCGTAGCAGGTGGCGTTCTGTAGTTCCTTCCTAACCCCATGGCAAGAAGGCGTGAGTTTATGTATTATGTAAAATCCCGCCCCTTCATAAATTTGCGAGTTTTCTATCAAAAATATTTATATATACAAACATGAGTTACCTAATTCTACATAACATTGGTTATATAACATGTAAACGTATTACCGCAGAATGCCTGAGGCTTCTTTAATTATTTTACAAATTTGCAGCGATGTATAAAGCGACGCCATTTGCAATCAGGTGGGTTTCGCTAATGTCGCTGTTAAAATAATGTGATCGCGTTCCAATATGCCCCGAGCGTTTCGTGTGGAACCACTGATTCTATTTTTAAATTGTAAAAAAAATACGAGAAAATTAATGTGCTTTATGAACGTGACTATACAATATATGTGCTATAAATGCTAGGAGCATTTTTTTTTGGAGACGGTATCGATGTCCTTTTAAAAGATCAGTTTAAACTGAAATAAAAATCTTAACTTCACATAAAAGGGGTCGTTGTCCAATTAGGCCTGACCCAGTCCAAATTATAAGGGCCGATATTAATAAAAATAATCATAGAAATTCTTAGAATGTTAATTGTTAATAACAGCAATCCTCCGTTTAGCAAATCGACGCTTGCTCAATGATACCTATTACACTTCCCCAGACTATAAACTTTTAACACTTTACTTTGTGTACTTCCTACTGCAATCAAAATTTGACCTTATAATTGGAGAGTCAAGGTTCAATTTAGTTCAGAGTGTTATTCGAAATCTTTGGAATCAAATAGTATTTGTATGTTACGTGAATGAGAATTGGTGTAATAGCGGCTTCCGAAACGCTAATTTGGTATTTAAATTATGCCTATGTAAATTGTTTACATTTATTTTTAGAGGAAAGGTGATACCTACTGCTGATAGTTGTCGATTTCCTAGCTAATTTAATTACGAGTATCGTTGAAAATTATATATGATTTCTCATTTCTAATATTTGAGAGCTTCTAGAGCGACGCCATCACGACTAATTAAAAATTGATTCAAGCCTCGATCAAAAGAAAATTCTAATTTTACGATACTCCATAAGTAAAACAAATTATTTTACACTGCTTTCCCATATTTACTTATTCAACAGACAACGTCGTAAGTGACATAACAAAAGCCACACCTCTAATAAACCTTAAGTACTCGAAATACGGTTGAAAATTCATTGAAAACCAATCAGGTTATGAAACCGCAATGAACTGGTTTCGTGATGGATTTAAATATGAAATTGACGATTATGGCGTCCGTCATGAGTGAGCGTCGAAAGTATAATAATTTCCGGAGGTGTATGGTGAAAATAATGAAGTTTGGTTTTGGTACAAATTACCCTATTATTAGCAGAATGTAAGGCACGCAATGGGATTCGGTAACCACATTTAGTTCAGAAGAAATTAGAAAGGTTTTGAAGAGCTTCCGTGACTTATGCAGTCTATAAATCTTCTATTCTGTATTATCATATTTGTCTAAACGGCGAAGGAAAACATCGTGAGGAAACCGGCATGTCCTAGAACCAAAAATTCAAAGACATGTGACATCTACCAACCCGCACTGGGCCCGCGTGGTAGATTTACAGCCCACTCCTTCTCGAAGAGAGGAGGCCTGTGTCCCAGCAGTGGGAAAATTATAGGCTGATTATGTGTTATGTGTGTGTCTAAACTGGTTTAGATACAAAAAAACACGTCTGTAATCCCCGAAAGGTTTGGTAGTGTACCTATAGTACACCCACCCGGTCAACCGGGCACAAATGCAGACTCCGGGCTGCTACTGAATAATTCCTGATGGAAACCCAATAACACTGCTCAACTTGGGAATCGAATTCAGGATCTCAAACTCAGTAGAAGCCCTTGCGACCACCTAGACCTGTAGTTTTTGGGCTTCTGACGACCCCTAACGACTGTCAATGATCCACCGACCAACGGCTTATCGTGCTTTCCGAAGCACGTAGGAGTCTCGGTATGTAACGATGTTCACCCATCCATGGGCCAACCGCGGCAAGCGTAGCTTATCCTGATCAATCGACCCGTGCGCTGTTATTACTTAGCCAATATATACGGTAGGTAATATCCATAATTTAGCATAATTATGTCAACCATCAAGTTTTCCTCATTAGTAAACAAATTAACAATAATGTGAATAATAGTAGTAGTGACCCCACGGGTTCTATCTCCCGGCAGAAGTCATGTTCCTCATATCATTCTTGCCTTTATTGGCCGGCTTGAGTCGAGATTTGCAAGAGCAAACGTGCACGGAGGAAGGAAGTATTCCAGTAAGGTGCTGGTAGGGATCTTGGCCGTACTTCCAGTAGGCTTATCACGACGTTTTCTATTTGTACTCTACTGTAGAATAGAAATCACTTGTCTACATTTCTCGGTAGAAAACTGGAAACTGTCTACACGGAAACGACATTTTTGCCTACTCTTCCGTGGACAAAACGCTTCTCTACGGTTCTCATGCTAAGCCTGCAAGATTTTTCTGATAGCCGTGGAATACCTCTCTACTCCTCAAGCACCTCAGAATATGTAGCCCCCTTGTCGCTACGTCACTATGTGCTAGTGATCGTTTCCGGGCCATTATTGAGTGTGCAAGTCATTCCCTGCTGTTTTATCCGTGTATTGTATGTATAAAACATTGGTCGTTCTATAGTTTTAGGTAACCAGTTCACTTTAGCCACTCAAATCCATAGTCCAATATCTTCGTTTCTATTTCCTGCAATACTTCTACACCAACCGGGGGTTGTCCTTGGGTGCACTACAGGGATAGTCGTCTAACCGTGCCTCATTTAATTGAAAGCGTCTAACGGGCCTCTGCGAGTTGGCTTCGGCCCCTCGTATGCCTTCCAAAGGTCCGGGACCCCGAGATATGTCAAAGTTAATCTCTTTTGAAACTTTGAATAGCGTTTACTTCGTTTTTCCGGTAACTCTACCAACTAAATAAAAATCGCTTTAGATATTGTCTTAGAAAAATAGCACGGCTATGGATCATTGAAACTGAAGTGATTCTGAAGGCTGGATCACTTACAAAATAAAGTTTTGACAGCTATGAAATATTTCTCAATAAACTCTTTGAAAAGTCAAATCAAGGTAATTCAATAAAGTAACTATTAACTTCGTTAAATATATTCATG
The DNA here is from genome assembly GCA_963921375.1 of Tiliacea citrago. Lineage (NCBI taxonomy): Eukaryota > Metazoa > Arthropoda > Insecta > Lepidoptera > Noctuidae > Tiliacea > Tiliacea citrago. The sequence continues at coordinate 18,061,866 of OY992797.1, read as the reverse complement.
ATTTATTGACTTAAGAAATTATTGAATACACTTAAAATAATTTACTCTTCGAAACCTGTCATTCGGTGATTGATTAATGTAATTGAATGAATCGCAAAAAATAGTACAAAATCAATCACATATTGTATGTTTAAGTTTTTTGTTCGTGACTGTACCGATGAATTAGACAATTAGAATTCTTAAAACAATAATGAATTGGTATACGTTTTGTAAAAACAGGTATCTTAATAAAAATGAAGTGGTTAAATCCCTAGTTGGTAAGTGACTATACCTAGATTCGAAGTTCAAATATACTTTTTGCAAGGTAAATCAGAAATGTAAATCTCGCTTAAAAAAGCATACTAGACTAGGTAATAAATTATTTATACTAAATATTGGTATTGGTAAGTCAATATTACCGTTCCGTCATAAACATGATATTTATTATAAGAAACAACTTACAAGTCGTTAACATATCCGCTGTTCTCATTCCAACGATGTGCTAAAGATTAGTCATTAACTTCATCCCGTTGCGATACCGCAATGTATTCGCGCCTTTACCGCAACATGGCGGCTTTCTTGTAATAGCGCCATCTATCGGTGACCTACATCATTACAGGTGTTTATGGACTAACGTTTGTTTTACCGATGTATTTATTTACTTACACAAGACTACATACGTCAAAAAAAAAACAATAATATCTTTATCCGAGCTGTAATTTTGAATTTGACATCTATTTTATTCCACGGATATGACGGATAGAAGAGATTTAATTTAATTACTAAGTATTTTGCTATTTTAATTTTTATTGACATAAAAAAATCAATCTGTGTTTGATTAAAATCGAGATACCTACTACTGAATGGAAAAAGACACGGGCTCTTGTAACATAGGACGATGTTGCTACCTAGCGCGGGAGTTAGGGCTTCAATTTATTTGTACACATTTTTGATGCCAATAAAGAAATTATATATCTGACGGCTGGTCTTGTGTTTAGACGGACCGAAGGCCGTTGGAGCAGAATAGAGACCACGTATTAGCAAGCGTAGTGTGGTACGCCCCCCAGCTAGATGGACCGTCGACCTTAAAAAGGTGGCTGGGACAGACTGGATGCGGAAGGCGGAGGACAAGGTGATGTGGCGCAGCCAGGGAGAGGCATTTGTGTCCAGCAGTGGACTGCTATAGGCTGAGTTGATTGATTGATATCTGACGTTGGCAAACCCAGTTTTAAATAATATTTTTTTGCCTTGTTTTTTTTTTTGCTATGTTATTATTTATATTTCGTAAACACTATTTCAAAACCCCATTTAATCACTTGAAAGCGACAACATTAAGTTTTTAGCTAAAGCTTGTGTAGGTAAATGTCAAAAATAAATGTATAGGTATTTGAACTTTTTCTTTGTTTACATTAAAGTAGGTCACACCTTGAGTTAAGTTTATATATTTTACGGTAATAAGGTAGTGTGTCTAAAGTTAAAATTGTACGTAGCCACCAATTAGCAAAGCCCAGAGCAAAGACTAAAAAAAATAAACGTTTTATTTTAACATACAACCTTGTCATTATCAACTATAATCGTAAAATAAATTGCGGGCTTGTGAATTTTCATTACAGTGTATTATCATAATGAAGAGTAAATGTGTGTCTGTACTTAGGTCCACTTAGGGGCCGGTTGTCACTGTACATAGTGGTAGAACACTTCGACTAGAACCATATTTAAACTGAGCGATAACGAACCTGATGTAAAACTATAAAACTTTTTGAATCTGTGCGCTTCCATAATCACCAGAGTTCGGAATATTTTTTTTTTTTTGGCTTCGCACGGTTTGTTCATTTAGCCAGTGTCATGTAAAATTAGGTAACAAGTACAAAGTTATTTAAACAATTATGAAATGAACTCCACCCAATGCATGATAAAGATGATTGATGATCTCCCACCCCACTCCCCTTGAGTTTAAGTAAAGACGCGGCACTTTATTGAAACCTCGCGCGGACGTCTTGAGAGAACTTAAAGTGATGTTGGACTGTTTTGTTTCATTTGCCTACATTAATGCAGGTTCACGAACACTTAATGGTTAATAATCCACCACTATTACACATTAATATTCGACTAAACACAAATTTTAGAAAATAAAACAAAACTGCTAACATGACGCTTCACTTTCCCGCCAATAAGTAGCTTATTTACCTAAACTTCGAGGAAGGAAGTAACATAGAGTGGATAAATACCTCCTCTAAAATCCCGGAATAATTATAATGTCGTTAAAATCCCGGGATTTATTTACCTATTGGATTTTATTTAAAACAATATTATAAAAATTATTGATTTGAAATTTCATTTGTGTTTTTCTTCCATCTCTACCTTAATGTTTAGGTATAACAAACAACAAATATGTTTTCATACGGTTTTTATTCATAAACCGTAACAAAAATTTTACTTTTTTCTGTGATCGTTTATCATCTTCTTTTTATGCTGACTGTGCATAAATACACAAAGGCACATGAATGTGAGCATAGAACAGGAGGTAAATAGTTCTGCTTATTAATATTGAGTTCAGTAACTATGCGGAATATTAAATTAACTAACTTAGCATACACGTGTCACGAAATATTACGAAATAAAATTTGAATACCTACATTAGGTACATTTCAATGGACATTATACTATTAAGTGTATATAATTATATATTAATAGAACAAGCAAATAATAGTAATTATCACAGTCCAAAAAATTAAGACATAAACACTTCCTCATTTATGAAATAGCTTAGATTTTTTTAAATGTGACATTATTCTATTAAGTAAGTATAATGTTACATGGTGCACAAGCAAAAAACTGACATAATTTTATTATTTAAATTATGGTACCAACAGCGAATGCGGATAAAAAGTCGTGACCAAAGTATTATTTAAAATTTTCTAAGTTATTTCAAAAATGAGGAAGTATTTATGTCTCAGTTTTTATAGACTATTATTATTAATATTATCAAAATATGATTTGCTTGTTCTATTAGGGCATAAAATTATCATGCAATTTTTACAAAATACTCTTGAAGCGGTCTATTGCCATTTTTATGTAGGTATAACAGGCTAAGTTAGGTGTCAATCAACTCAGTCTATCGCTGTCCACTGCTGAACATAGGCCTCTCCCAGGCTGCGCCACAACACCCTGTCCTCCGCCTTCCGCATCCAGTCTGTCCCAGCCACGTTTTTAAGGTTGTCGGTCCATCTAGCTGGGGGGCGTGCATAATTCGCTTGCCGATACGCGGTCTTCACTCTAGGATTCGTCCGTGAGCTAGGTGTAAGGTTATGCCTTTAAATACTTGCAAAATGTGACAAAACAGTCTTTCACAAGACCGTACTAAATCCAATAAAATTTTAACCAACCCTATTCTAAACTAACAAAACTAATATTTACAATAACAATATATCACCATAATTCATAAATAACACACAATTTCCTAGACATTCGGTACTAATATTTTATCAATTCAAACAAACTTCGGCCATTAATTTGTACAACAGCTGACTAGACAAGCATGTGCTAGCCAGAGAGACTAGTAGATAGTGAAACTGATTTCGAAAGTGAGCGTTGGGTGAATAGCCCTCTTGCGTAGATACAATGATTTAGAAATTACTTTAAATGCTCGATTTCATGGTTTAGCCTTGGTCTTTTTGCATGGACTGGCTTGTGAGGTAATCCGATTTGGGTATTGAGATTTTTAATTAATGTTTTGGATGTTAAACTCTAAAGAACTTCAATTTCACCCTACATTGTCTCCAAGGTTTCACCTTGACTAAGGCGTCAACCTGCAGGTTATTCCTAAGGATTCACTCTAAGGATTCACGCTAAGGTATCACCCTAAGATTTCACCCAAAGGTTTCGCCTTTTGTTTGCACCACCAACAAAAAAAAAATGTTTTGTCCAAAATTCTACCATTAAATTAAGCAGTTTTACTTTTCCTTAGTTCGTGCACCACCGATTTCGTGTAGTTGGCTAATCTAACATATTAACGGTCTATTTATGTTATTAATATTATTGGTCATTCGAAAAGTACCTACCTAAGTACCTTTTAGAGTAAGATAAAGATCTATTTCGTCATTGAAAAATACGTGAGCGCAAGCGAGTTTTAAAATGTAAAACACAAAGTAATGCTCGAGGAACTGCCTTGAGACCAAGGATTTTTAATAATTTTATAGCATATTCATTGTGTCTCTAATTTCATCCAAATCAGTCAGTCAAATCAGTAAATAAGAACCGTCTTTAATGTTTAAATAAAAACCGGTCAAGAGCGAGTCGGACTCGCGCACCGAGGGTTCCGTACGTATATAATGATGTTGATGATTTCTGAAAAACAGTGCTATTTAGAGACATAGTTTTATTTTTCCTGTAATCTTTAAACTTCTATCACATAGAATAATTTAAGATTTTTCTCTATGCAAACTTCGGAGATAAGGGGGGGAACGGTTTTTTTTTACATTTTTCATCAAAAGTCGAAAACTATGATGCCTAAAGAAATGTTTGATAATGTGCAAACAGCGCTCTTTCATATGATACCCCACATATAGTAGACTCCAGTCGAATTTTGAAGACCAGGCCCTGTTGCAAAAAAAAAAAACTTTCTTTCTTGTTTGCAAAATAGTTGGGCAAACGCCTTTTGAAACTATTCCAAATTTCAAGTTGATAGCATTAGCAGTTCTTGAGATATCCAGCTGTGAAAGACAGACAGACTTAGTCTCACCATAAGGGTTCCTTTTTACCATTTTGGTACGAAACCCTAAAAAGCACCTTTAGTTTAGTGCCTTTTGGTATTAAAAGTTTCAATTTCCACTTCCTTAGTCGTCATAAAACATAAAACCTGCCTTAAACCAACAGTATTTTTTAAATAAACCAACTCATCAAAGATATTACGACATTCTGAACTAATGAAATCACGTACAAAGTAACACCAATTTTGACAGAAGAAAACCTTAACGTGGAGCGGTTTAATCTTGCCAACAAAGTTCAACACTACCGCATTGTGATAGAAGATATATTTGTGAAGAACTATACGAATGGTGGCTCAAACAATTCCGGTACAGCTCTTAGCTGAAGCGAGGAAACATCCCACATTTTATTGTTGCTATAAATTTCCCGCCGAGATTGTCCGTGGATTTTTATACTCCTTTAGCAAAGCAACCCGGGTTGGTATACAAGAATTATCGTGACAGCTATCTGACTGACTTCAATTTTGCCTTCTCGAATATCTGGAAGCCAGCATAAAGTTTTATTGCTTCCAATCTCGATTCAGAAACATGGTTCTGAGTGGCGAAAGCTCTATTAAAATCGGTCTTGCAGTTTTAGAGATAAGCGTGTATAAACGGACGGAGTATATTCTATTTATAGTGACGGTAGAAGGGTGGGCGAATGTTTTGAATATTTTTCTTTATTATTCGAGAGCATAAGACGGTTGTATGCAAAGTAATGAGGATTTGTAACGGCAATTTTAATGATTTAGTAGTCCGTTTGACTGTCTGCGAGTGTTCTTGAAATCTTAAAGTGTGTTTTTAGAATCTTAGTAGGTACTGGTTCTTTTCAATTGTTAATTCTTGTTTTTATTTTGTTATTGTTGTTGTTATTGTTCTAATTTCGGTGTCTATGTTTAAGTTTTTCTTTTATACTTTGCCATAAAATAAGTTTTTGGTAGATACTTTTTAGATTACAAGGTTTGTCTAATTTATTAGCAATAAATTCTTGTGCATCTATTTTGTCATTAAAAAGTTAGTTCTTTCACTTCTCTAATGGCATGTAAATGAAATAACACTCAATAAGCAAATGTTAAGATACCTCAGAAATATGAATGACACAAATTAGAAAGCATTTCTCACAGATACCAGTTTCATGCTTAACAACAGTAATATTTGCTGTTGCTAAACAGTTACGCCACGGTAACATTTATAGAAAATAACCATTTAATAACTCGTTGATTGAGAGTATAATTAAATTTAAACATATTTCATCCTCTCCGTGTGGTGCCGGACGTAAAGAATAGCACCACCCCATTTCTTCCCGTGGGTGTCATTCAACGATAATGTTTGAACGCGTTGGGCAGTACTTAAAGCTAATAAAATTACCACTTTTTTCGTTATTTTTTCCCTACTAAGGGTTCTATTGGGGTACAAATTAGAAACATAATTCAGGACAATCTGTGGGTCCCATGTAGTGCAGTACTTGGGGAAGCTAGGTTTTAATTTAAACGCTCCTTTGAGCAGTCGTTTAATTCGGTCGTCAGATCCGATATTACCACCTAATAAAAGGGATAACGCGGATCTGTGACTGTTTAGAGTTCCGTACGAACTTCCCTTATCAAACTGTTCACTTAAAAAGCGTAATACTATCGGGACAGAGCAATCAAAAAAGTGATAATTATTATGTACGCAGTATTGCCACAACAATTTGAACGACACGTTATATTGCTGCATCGTGTTCTTTGACAATGACGCCAGCATCAGGTCCAGGGCTGATTCGGGGACGCCGCGCAGCGTGAACGCCTGCCTGATAGTACTGCGGCACCCAGGATAAGGGGATTTCTGTAACATGATACGATTTGATGTTCGTTAGGGTATATCCAAATGATTTCGGAAACTATTGTTTTCATTAATTGTGGATACCAGGCTTGGGATGGCCAAAAAGGAAAGACTAGGATACCGGTGGCACTTTCCTGTATGATTTTGTGAAGACACTTAAGGATAAGTGGGAAAGGAGGAAAAGCATAAAAGAACTTATTGTTCCAGATCGCAGTAAATGCATCTATGGAAAGAGCATCAGGGTCCTTTCTCCATGACATATAATCCTGACATTTAGTATTGGCCCGAGAGGCAAATAGGTCGATTTCAGGTTTACCGAGACTTTTTGAAATCCGTTCATAGGCTAAAACGGAAAGTTCGCATTCCGTGTCGGGATTTAGCCTTCGAGATTCTTCGTCTGCTTCGTAGTTTGCCTTGGTATTAATGTACGAGGCAAATAACCAGATGTTTCTCTCTTCAGACCATTGCCAAATATATCTAGAAAGATTATTTAAATGGGGGAATTGGATCCCACCCATCCGATTCACGTAGCTGATGGCAGTTGTGTTATCAACACGCAGTAAAACAGAACAATTCGATTTTTTGCTTGCGAAATACTTTAAGGCTAAGAAAACAGCCAACAACTCTAGGTAGTTGATGTGTTGTTCAAGTTCACTACTTTTCCAACCTCCATGAGCTCGTTCGTTGTTACACACAGCTCCCCAGCCGGTACGTGAAGCGTCCGTATAAACTTCTAATTCGAATTTAGGTGTTTTTATAGTTTTTTTAGAATTAAGCACATTCCTTTGCCACCAACTTAAATCATCTAGAATTACATAGTGAGGTTTGAACTGTCTTTCAAAGCTAGGACATTTTTGTAAGGCTAGAAATTTTTGCCTTTCTAATATTTTTGTATATAACCAACCATATTTGACCGCGGGACACGCGGCTATCAAAACTCCTATTAACTGCGCAAATTCTCTGACTGAGCACCGAGGCAATTCTGAGAATTTGTCAACTAGGCTCAAAATTTTTTGTTGTTTATCCGATGGCAAAGAAATTGATTGATTTACTGAATCAAACTTAAATCCTAGAAATTTACAGGTTTGCTTAGGCACAAGAGAGCTCTTTTCATAATTCACTACGAACCCGAGACATTCTAAAAGGTTTAAAGTAGCTTTAACGTTTTTTAGGCATTCTTGATAATCATCGCCGATACAAAGGATATCGTCGAGAAAAATAACATTTTTGAAGCCTTGATAGCGCAAATGGGAAACCACTTCCTTCATGATCTTAGTAAAGGCCCTCGGAGCTACCGAAAGGCCATATGGCATACAATTAAACTCGTAGGTAATGATGTTTGAGTTCTCATTAACGAATTGGAATCTTAAAAATTTGCGATCAGATTTACTAATTGGTATAAGGAAATATGCTTCTTTTAAATCGATAGTGGCCATAAAGCCATGAATAGGTAATAATTTAGATGCCGTTCGGTAGTCTTCCATTTTGAAATGTAATTTTGAAACATAATGATTTAAGTTTTTTAAATTTAAAATAAATCTTTTATCACCATTAGACTTTAAGGCTAAAAATGTCTTGGAAATAAACTGGTCCTTACTAGGTTTGCAAGGGCTTATCGCACCTAATTTTAACAATTTTTGTATAGCTAAAAACATATCGACTTTTTCAGTCGCTGACATTGAAACGTAAGGTACATGAGTTTGTGTCACGTTAAAATCAAACGGTATAGGAAAACCATTACCTATCCAATTTAAAATGACAGAATTGGATGTAATTTTGAGCCAACAATCATAAAAATTAGATATTCTACCAGCGTGTTGTACCTGAGCTATTGGCGCAGGTGCCCTCGACTTGTTCGCAGCGACCGAGCTCGACGTCTGCTGAGTTGGAGGACGACGGCTCGTGGTGCTGTTCGCCCTGTTCGCACCTCTCCGCCCCCCCCTGTTCTGTAGGAACCGCGAGGGGCCTGACCAGTTTCCCTGGTAGGTACCTGGTTGTCGATATTGATACTGGGGACGTGAATTAGACGTCGTTGGTTCCGTCACGGGGGTACCCTTTTGACCTCTTGGACCTTTTTTAATCGACATGCCTTGCTTCTCGATTGTTTTGGAAGCTTTTATTTTTTCCCCTAATTTGTTGCCATATAACGTTTCGTCCCTTTCGCAGTCCTGAACGACGTTCAGAAATGGTTTGGCTAATGCGTAATTGATAACGCTAATTCGCGATTGCGTTTCCTGATGATGAAGATCACTTAGGATACGACATCCATCGCTCATAATCCTTATTGCTTCAATTTTGTTGTCGCTCGTAAGCATTATTGTCAGAGCTTTATTGATGGCTGAGACGCCAACACCCAATTGCTGCTGCTCAGTTTCCTTCCTCTTGTCTCTATGACGAGATGCTTCAGAAATAGCCGCCGATACTTCGTTGTTCAGTTTGGGTGCTTGAAGCAGAGTGCAGTTTTCAGGCACAAGATAATCTTTAAACAACTTATCTTTTGCTTCCTTTGACAGTCCCTTCTTGAGGATAGGTGCCCATCGCTGAGCTAAGCTGTGATGAATTTTATCACCGAACTTTGGAGTATTATCTGTTTCTTCTCCTAGTGCTATCAGCAGCTCTGAATCGAGCTCTGGGCAGGTCCTATCTTCCTGACAAGGAGTGGATTCTTCCGCGGTCAGCATGGGAACGTCGTCAGGGATATCATTAGGTGCATCTATAATCGCCGTCAGATTTTCTTCAACGTTGGCGCCAGGTGCGGAACGTAAGGATTCGTTATCGTCTGAAATGTATAAGACTTAACTTTGAATTCCATCTTTTTGTTCTTTGTGTTAACTCACGGTTAACCGCTAGTATTATGGATAAAATAGCTAGGTTTCATTCTTGTGGGGCCAGATTTAGATTATAATAATTATGCACATAATAGCTCTTAGTACAGCCATCGTGTTAACTCTCGGTTAACCGCCAGGCGAAACTATCAATGTGTTTGAAAAATCATAGCCTTCGTGTTAACTCACGGTTAACCGCCGGGCAAAACACCGTACTAAATGAATAGCACATAAGCACCATAAACATAATAGGTACCACAATATAACAATGCGCCTGTAATCCTCGCGGGATTAGGTGGCGCCATAAAATAATTTATAACTGAGGGTAGTTGTAAGTACAATACATACCGGAATCAGATGAAGATTCGATTATAATTCTACGACGTTTACGTCTTCGTTCCTCTTCCAGCTTCATGATTTTTCGGCGATAGTCTTAAATTTCTTGAGAGTATTCGTATTCCCGTTTTTTCGGCATTTTAATATTAGTGAGCGCGAGTGTGCTTGCTGTCGTGCACGAAAAAAGAATGACAGCTTGACTAGTGGTGTGGTTATGGTCAGTATAGAATCGACTTAATCGTAAAAAGTCGATACTCATATCGATTTTCAAAAATCTCTTAAAACGTGCATGTTGTCTTGTAGATTAAAAGGACTACCTGGTTATAATCTATCTGAAGAATGAAGCGAAGAAATATAATAAAAAAATATAAAAGGGGGAAAAGCTCATTGGGCGTCAAAAAATTCGTCCGCATTGCTGTCAATGGGAAAAGTGCCCAAAAGGCTGGCAGCATTGCCACGTTGGATCGCAATGCTGAGAGTTAAATATTATTGTACAGACGCCAGCACATCAAGCTACTACAATCTGTCAAATTTCTTTAATAGATTTTCAATTTTATCCCTACAGCATAAGGTTCAAGGTTGATTGGGAAAATTTGACAGTTTCGGGTAGCTTGACCTGCTGGCGTCTGTACTTATTCAAATAATTTTTGGGTTCCGTACCTACCTCAAAAGGAAAAAAAACTTATGGGATCACTTCGTTGTCCATCCGTCTGTCTGTCTGTCTGCCAAAGCTCTTTTTCTCAGAAACGCGTATAGGTATCAAGTTGAAATTAATATCAAATACGTAAGTCTACAGTTCCTTGGAGCTCTAAAAAAATCAGCTTCTAAGTCAACGTAATAAAAAATACCGCCATATAAGCGACATTTTGGCACTCGCAAATTAGTCAAAACCTATAAGGTACTTCCCGTTGACTTCAAATCATGAAATTTGACAAGACACAAGATCTGATAGCACAAGTAAAGGAAAACGTCCGGAAATCGTTTTCGGTTTTTCTTTTGCGATTACAAACTTACATTTGCAGTTGGAGAATTGACCGTGACGTAAGAGTATATCGATGTAACTACAAAGTTAAGTTTGTTCTTGGAATAAATTTCATCTCAACTACGGAAACCTTCATTGTGCGTGGTCCGACACGCATTTGACCGGTTTTTTTATTAGTGAAAGTATTAAGAATTTTTCTTATAATTTTTTACTATTATGAATTTGTAGATGATTTAGACGTGCGATAAAAACATGATTGATTGGTTTCTACGCTGATAAAATGTAAGATTATAATGGATTTGAAGGTAAGTTGCTTGTCATCGAGTTACAGGAAGTTCAGATAAGTGAGGGAAAAGGTTAATTATTAGTTTAACGATTGATTAGTTTCGTTGTTACTTTGGAGAAAAACGAGCGAGTCTTCGCATATTATGTGTAACATCTGACATCTCACCTTGGTAATAAACAACTGAGCAGCGACAGAAATTTACCTCAACATTTTTAAAAGCTAAATACTGAAATATTTATTCGAATAATTTATTATTCATTACTAGTAGTCGCCCACTGGTCAAAATTCGACCCCTTACTACTTACATTATATAAATAACATCATCATTTCAGCCGAAATACCTCCACTGCTGGACATAGGCCTCCCCCAAAAGGGGTTGCCATAATCGCCACGCTTTGCAGGCGGGTTAGCGATCGCAGTAAGGTGTTAAAATACATAGAGAACGCTGCTGCCCATTCTCTAGTAAGTCCCTTAGTCGCCTTTCACGACACCCACGGGAAGACATTTCTAAAACCTAAAAGGAATATTTATATGAAACAGACTTTCTCATTTCTGAGTAAGTTTAGAAGAACTTATAATCATTTGTTTTAACTACAGAACGAAATTCTTGGTAATTCTTTTGTCAGCAATAACAAACTTTAGTTTATTCATGACACAATAGGAACCGTTCGTTGTTATTAACATTATTAAGTTATAAGTCCTACGTTCAATGTCCCACTTCACAAGTTTTCACCCAAAAACAACCAAGGGGATGGATTCCAATTGTTTCAATTCAATTAAAAGGGTTAATTGAATTGAAACGTTTCTATAGAATGGAATTTCATTAGTCTTGTGTACCTATGTACTAATTATTTTGTAGCATTCAAGGAAAAGGCTTAAATAATAGGGTTCTTCGCGATTATTTAAATTACCTTTGTAATAGAAAAATCGAGGGAAATTAATACAATTCCGAGTCAATTTAGAAAGATTTCCGGGAGATTAAGGTAAATTGAAATTTGAGAAGCTTTCAGTGATCTTCGTAATTAAATTCTTCATTGAAAATATCTTATTTCGAAGTTAGCTGTGAGTCTAAAAAGATGCGACTTATTTACATGATTAAATATAGAGAACATGCCATAAGATTATTAAAAAAAAAACGTAATCGTGTTCTATCTATGCTTCTATTTTCTTTGTTTTATTAATTTAGGTAATTCAACAAAAACTGCCATCGGCCAAAGTCATTAGTTAAAGACATTAATTGCCGTCTCATTATTCTTATTAAATATTATACTTTGACATTTTAACAAGTTTATCTGCTGTTAGGTTAAATTAATGATACACGGTAACCTTTCAATATAATTATATTTAGATATTTACCCTTTTAACCTTAACGTCGCTCATTTTGTTTTAAGTATGTCTGTGATCAATTTGCGAATTGCGAAATACTCAAGGGTAAATTAAGAGCACTAATGGCCCAGTGACAACGACCCCGACTTAGAGTTTGCAGGTCGTAGGTTCGAAACCGGGCAGGCGCTTTACTTTGTGTAAATAATTTCGTCACCACTGTTCTTTTCACGGGTAGGGCTAGTGACCAGTAATCATGAAAAAATATAATAAGATTTAAAAAAACTATCTCATTCCTTCAACTTCTACTCTTTGCACGTTATTCGTTTTAATTTCATTGTTGCGATGTTATGATCCGAGATGATGCAAGTTACCTCTGCGCTACAGTTCTGTATGTACAGGTTGCTCCAAAATGCTATTTTAGAGACACACTAATATTATAAAGGCGAAAGTTTGTGAGTGTGCGTGTATGTTTGTTACTTCTTCACGCTTAAACGGCTGGACCAATTTTGATAAAATTATGTTTGAGTAAATTGTATGGAGATAGCTGATACCCTGGATTAAGACATAGGCTACTTTTTATCCCGATATTCCCACGGGATCGAGACTTACGCGGGTGAAACCGCGGGGCGCAGCTAGTTGTTAAATCAATATGTAATAAATAAATTTAATAAAATTAAAATATCTTCTTAAAAAGATAACGCGAAACCGTGTACGTGTATTAAATTAATGTCTCCACTAACGCGGCTCGCTGTATTAGTGAAGATTGAATGTCGAAAATAATCACACACCAAACAAGATACAAACAGACAGTTTTCCTTGAACATAAATTAGCGCTTTAATTATAAATGCAAATTTTAAGTGTCAGGGTCTTTGGGTGGTTAACTGGTCATAATGTCTTCACGTGGCGTTTTGTCATTTCTTATTACATACTTGATTTCTTTATAGAAACGTTTACACAATTCTGAGCTATTATATAATGTACCAACGGTATATAGAGTTATGAGGAACAGGCGGTAAAGTTTACTCATCCTCCATAGAAAGGGGAAAATCGAGACGTGTATTGTTGTCTGGTGGGCAACTACGATTAACGTCGGGACGTTGTATATATGCTAGTCGCGCGGTAAACTTTACTTGCGCGATGCAGGATTTTGCGTGACGTCAGTGTGATGTGTAGTTCGCATGTGGCGATGTAAATGCCGCCACAGGTATTTAGTATTCAGTATTAAATCACTCAGTCAGATGGCTTTCAAAATTGTGTTGTTTTTCTGTCTTTTCTGTGGGAGTGATTTCGTGAAAAGGGACGGAAGTGTGTAACAGGAAGTGACAGATTGATAATGGAATATATTAGTACTTTATAATAGCATGGAACTAGTTTACTAATGAAATTAGTAAGTACTAGGTATATAGATTGTAAGTAGGTATACTCGTATGGAGTCATGTCTGTCGCTGCTCAGTTGCTTATTACCAAGGTGAGGTGTCAGATGTTACACGTCATATGCGAATACTGCAAGGCTCACAAGGATGCCTATTCAAGGGTACCTATTTCAGGCTCTTCTAAATAGCATCTTAATATTTTGTCCACTGGTTTCCGTATATTGAAAACCAACTTTGCTATAAACTCCCCAACACGAAAAGAATTGGCAAATATTGTTGAGGCCTAATTCAAGAAATTGGTATCTCAATATAAAGACCGGTTGAAAAGGAAATCACTGGATAACTTTTGATAGACCTTTTCTATATAAAAATATACCTGATAGATTTATTTTTCCGTTCAATAGATTTTTTTCCTGTAGGCAACGTGTTAAGGAGAGTTATATCCATTGTCGACACGCGTTTCGATAAATCAACACTTCAGAAGATTTTTTTCGATTTCAGAGCAATACTTGGGTTACTTCAATATTATTGCTCCAATCCATGTGAAGTAACGGACTAATTGATTTGATTTTTATTTTCTCTTTTTTGACGTTGTGTAGATACCTCCATTTATGACGATAATAATATTATATTAATTATAGATGTTTTGACCAGATGTATGAACGTATACGAGGCAAAAGGAGTCGTATTTAAAGTGATTGAAAATTCATTTATTTACGTACCTACCCAACACGTCCGTGTTTTGGTCACAGAAATTGATATGTGTACCTACCAAATTTCAACTTAATTGGTCCATTTGATTCGGAGCAAATTGGCTGTGACAGACGGACATACAGATAGACAAACAGACAGACACAGGAATGATCCTATGAGGGTTTCCCTGGATGGCGGTGGTAGTGCCGATTTTGAATACGCGCCAAAGGATTCTTGAACATACTCATACACTCATACATGTGAAAGTTATATTTTTTGTCAGTTTTGTAAAAAAGTATTATCATTTTGAAAATAGAAATTAAATAATTATACAAATAATAATAATAAATAGACTTTAGATCGTCATTATCATCTGCATAGCCTTCTCCCAACTATGTTGGGGTCGGCTTCCAGTCTAACCGGATGTGAATACCAGTATTTTACATGGAGCGACTGCCTATCTGACCTCTACAACCCAGTTACTGGTAAAATAGACATAGTACTTTAGATAAATCATTAATTTGGTGGTGGTAAAAAAAAGATTAGGTAGACTTTCCATATCATCTTCTACAATAAAGTTAACTTTTACGGAACATAGCCTTGTCCGCGTAGAAAATATTATTTGAAAAAGTTATTTCAGTAAGCGTGTCTTTATTTGCTGTTTAAAAAGTACATTACGATGGCTAAAAACAAATGGAACACCCCAGTTGAAATGTATGAAATTCAAGCATTTCAAGCTAAGGTTTTCGAGACAAAAAAGTGTTTGAACAAAGCGTTAACCTGTGTCCCTTGTACTCCGTGCTCTTTATCCGCTTATTTGCGTATCTGGATTTCTTAGTGCCAGAATTTTATCCGAGGAATTAAAGTTAAACTAAATTCAATTGTACGTAGAATTTTCGTTGAAAACTTATTTAGGTTTGCGTCTGTTTATATCTAATAAATTATATATTATTATGTATAGAAAAAAAAAATAGTGTCACCAAATACTTCGTTTTTACTTTTTAGCAAACAAATAAATAATTACTCACAAGAGTGAATCGAAAAGAAAATTGCATATAAATTTTTAGATATGGCTTGAAACTGAAACTCATTTATCCATAGATTCAACACAGTTCATAACAATTAGCTTCATAAATATGGGCATCACAGAATAGCATCAACAACAATATCTAGGAATACTGCCAGCAAAGTAGCCTGCAGTAATCACTAATCGTCCTGCCAATTTCTTCAAAGCTTTACTAAGAACGCCAATCAAACAAAATAAGACAACAGTCTAACAACTGTAATGTTCAAGTCTATCAACTTTACTTGAAGCAGATTAAATCCAAGTATTCTACGTATTAATCTTAACATAGTTAGATAATACGGTATTCAGTCTCGGCTATACTTGAGCCAAATTTAATAAGTGATGTAGCTTAGGTACGAGTATCTTCCTAACTTGAACGAACTTACGTGAACTTAACTTGCGTTGGTGTAAATACGAATTAAGATGAACAGAAGTACCATTGTTAGGCCAACCTGTAAACCTTACTCAGCATCCCAGGAATTTTACGAGTGAGGACTCTCAAAAAAGAGAATAATAACATTGGGTTTGATTAAAAGCATGTCTTAAGGACTGTGCTAGTTTGATTCCGAAAGTATTTGCTGATTAAAATGCTGGAAATCTGGAGCCTGCTATTTTTATAAATTCAGTCATTCCAACACGATCCCATTGTCATTTTGCTAAAAGTTTGTAATCTGGTAAATTCATAATGGTCGATCATTGGTCGGTCAATGTTCTCGTAATATAATTGTGTTATTATAATGGCATTGTCGTATTGCCATTATTATAAAACCCGTTAGTAGAAATGTCATTATGTACGAGATTACCAATATATGCAATTTTTTTCAATGTAGTGCCAGTGGCCGACCATTGGAAAGTCATAATGACGCCATTATAATAGTAGATTACCAAACTTGTCAAAACCAACAATTATGAAATCAATGATCGACCATTCTGACACTATTGTAATAGCAGACTTGAGGCCCTGTTGGCAAGTTGGGTAACTTCCATGCTGCAGACTGCGATAGGCTGTGGAAATGATATAAGATGCTTTGTGGTATAATTATTCTGTGTATTATTATTATTTTCTTTTATTTCATTATATACATATAAATTACATTTTTAAATATTAGAATATAAAAAAATATATATAAAAACATTTAAAAATATAAAAAATAGTGCTTCGCTGGTATCGGGAGCAGGGTCCAAGCTACCGGCGGTTAGGGCTCCAGAGATAGGAACCTCCTCACGATGCGAGCCGTCTCGAGGAGTACTGCCTTCTGAATCAGGCTCTTGATCCAACCACCTAACGAGAGCCTCGAGAGATGTTGATCGAGGCTTTCGGCCATCAGGCCATTAGCTGATACGACAATCGGCACAATGACAGCCGAGCTCACATTCCACATGTCGACAACCTCGTGTGCTAAGTCGAGATATTTAATTTGTTTCTCTTTCTCAGCTTTCACGAGGTTCTCGTCATGTGGAATAGTGACATCGATAATCATTGCGCGGCGCGCTAATCGGTCTATCACCACTATATCGGGCTTATTGGCGACAATAGTCCTGTCAGTAATGATAGACCGATCCCAGTACAACGTGACATGGTCATTTTCGAGAACTGGGTCGGGCACATACTTGTAATACGGTACCTCAGAATCCACAAGTTTATATTTCAAAACAAGTTGCTGGTGAATTATCCTGGCCACTTGGTTATGCCTGTGCAAGTACTCACCGTTAGCCAGACGAGAACAACCAGAGATTATATGTCTGATGGACTCACCCGGACGGTGGCATGCCCGACACACGTCAACCGTCCCGTCCTTCATAATATGTCTCCGGTAGTTATTCGTCAAGATAACTTCGTCCATAATTGCACAGACAAAACCTTCAGTTTCCCCGAAAAGGTCACCAAAACGTAGCCAGGCTACGGACGCTAAGAAATCTACACCGGGCTCATGAAGAGCCCGATAGAAGCGTCCGTGAAGCTCCTTGCTTTGCCATATCTCCTTGCGGTCATCGTTAGTAAGTACTACAGGTTTGCGCCAGTTCTCTTTAGCCATGGAGAGTGGGGTGAGTCCCTTGTCAACTGCCACCACATCACGGTGCATACCCAGTTCGGCTTTTAAAAAATATTCCCTGAGACTGCACACCTCGCGATTGTGGAGGGTCTTCGCATTTAAAAAGCCTCGACCCCCGCACTTCCGCGGGATGTACAGTCTCATCACCGATGATCGTGGGTGATGCATCCGGTTTGCGGTCAGCAGTGTACGGACCCTCCTGTCCAGGGCGTCCAGCTCGGTTTGAGTCCATTTGAGTATGCCAAAAGAGTACATCAAAACTGGCATGACCCAACCGTTGAAGGCGCGCACCTTGTTCCCGCCCGAAAGAAGACTAATAAGTACTTTTTTCAGGCGACCAAAGAAGCGCTCCTTCAACGATTGCTTCATGTCAACAACGTTGATCCCTAATGCTTCTGACATACCCAAATATGTATAGTTTTCGGATGAGGAGAGGGATCTAAGGTGTATGGAATCCGAGAGTTGGGTTCCTTCGGATTCCATAATCTCCCCTCGCTTTACATGCATGACTGCACATTTATCCACACCAAATTCCATCCTGATGGCGCTACTGAATGTTTCAGTTACCTTCAGTAGCTCGATCAGTCGCAATTTGCTGGGGGCAAAGAGTTTCAAATCATCCATGTAGAGGAGGTGAGATATGACCTGACCTCCTCTCCTCAACCGATAGCCTAGACCTGAATCCTCCAGCAGTGTACTTAGAGGATTCAGGGCTAAGCAGAACCACAGTGGACTCAAACTGTCGCCCTGAAATATTCCCCGCTTAATCCATACAGGCTCATCATTCCCCTGCATCTGTTGACATCCTGGATAGCGAAGGACCGTCCTCCATTGCCCCATACACGACATCAGGAAGGTGCGTAGAGTTGCATCTATCTTGTACAACTCTAGCACCCTCATGAGCCATGAATGAGGCACCGAGTCGTAGGCCTTCTTATAGTCTATCCAGCATGTCGACAGATCCTTGCGGGACCAACGAACCTGTTGGCTAATGGCCATATCGATGAGGAGTAGCTCCTTAGTACCGCGGGACCCATTCCTACATCCATTTTGAGAGGCAGACATAATCGAGTTATTGTCAATGTGCGTATTAATTTTCACTCTCAAAATGGATGTAAGAAGTTTATAGACCGTCGATAAACACGTAATCGGTCTATAGTTCTTGGGTTCCGCGGGACTACCTGACTTATGGAGCAGGTGGGTAACGCCTGTTGTTAGAAATTGCGGCAGCGACCCAGACTCTAAGGATGACTGGAACTGAGATGCCAGGCAAGTGTGTGAACTAATTAACCATTTCAACCAGAAGTTGTGCAGTCCGTCCGGTCCCGGTGATTTCCAATTCGGTAATGGGCGAACTGCTTTGGCTACGTCTAATGGTGTAATCAGTACTGGTTCCATTTCTGGTATAGTCTCACACACTCGCTCGACATCCCGCATCCAACCAGCCTCAGTGTGACAGACGGGAACCGACCAGATGCTGCGCCAGAATTCACTCGTGACGGCATCATCCGGATGGCAAACGTCTGTCACATTTTGTTTAGGTCGCTCCCAAGCTCTGTATACCCACCTTTCATCGCTCTGGAACATGCGATTCTGCGTGTACCGATCAACCCGCCGCTTATACCGCCTAATACGGCTCGCCCATGCACAAACTTTCTGCTTATTATAATTATTTATCATCACAATTTGTACGAAATAGATTTTCTCTAACATCTCATTGTGGTGTTAAAGTCTTTAATGTAACTTAACTCCTCTTTGTGTTAGCCGTGTTAATAATGCTTCTTCTCGGAATTAACTACAGGAATTGTTCGCACTTTGCTTTGTATATTTTTAGGTTAGCTCGGTAACGAATGTTTGTTAGGCTGTGGTCAGATTAGTTGCTTAGCACTTGGGAGTTTATTAGAGGTGATCTTTTTCTTGAGTCTGAAGCCACTGTTTTCTTGATGTTGGTTTTCTCAAGACTTTGGCATGGTGCTGTCTTGTGTTGTCGTTCTCTGTTCTTTCCAGAATTTCTGATAAGACAATAATGTCGAAGTCACGTAACGTCTACCAAGTGGTTCTTCCATCTTTGTTGTCACTCTGTCGTCTGGTCGTATAGTTATCGTTTGTAATTCGATTTTGGAGGGCGCCATGGGCTGCCAATTTAAATTCAAATGAGAAAAATATTGATGCATTTTCATTTCAACATAAAAATATATAACATCTTGCCTACAATCCCCGAAGGGCTAGGCAGAGGTGTACCTATATAGTACACCCACATTTCGCCAATTATGTTTAAGTCTCATGTAATATGGGGCGAGCCTATTGCCATCAACCGGGCACAAATCCAGACTTCGGATTGCTACTGAGAAATTCATAACCGAAACTACTAATAATACTTTGCCCGACCTGGGAATCGAACCCAGGACCTCATGCTCAGCAGTAGCCCTTGCGACGACTAGACCAATAAGGTAGTCATTATTTCAAACACAACTTTAATGTGGAATCGGATTAGGATTTCTTGTTCTGTGTAAACCGCGAACCATTGAGGCTCTTACAAACACACGCGATATCGCGGGCGCGACATGCACCGACAAAGGAATTGTCTTTGTCGGTGCCTGTCGCGCCCGCGATATCGCGTGAGTGTGTAAGAGCCTTTAAAATTGTAGTACTTCGTATACAGTTATTTTCTAACCGCGTATGTCTCTCCTTAGCTTTAGGGACTCGGTTTTTTACGATCAAAGTGCCAGGAAGGAACTTTTATAGCGCTTGTGCAGGGCGGCCGTTATTCAAGACATCTGCATATCTCGTATATTATGCAGATGTATTGAATAACGGCCGCCCTTAATGTGTGGGTCAGTTTAGTGGTTTGTGACAAAATTGGAAAGAAGGATGTCATATTGATTGATGTTTCAAGCTTTTACATCATCAGAATGCATTGAAAAAGCCTGTTTGCGTTGTATTCCATATTTAAGATGCAGATATATGATTTTAGTGACTTTTACATGCAAAAAATATAATGATGTTAAACTAGAACGCATACACATTAATTGTGGATGTGAATATTTAATGTATGAAATAAATGCAGGAAGTAATGTCTATCCAAAGCATAAAAAACGATATAACTTTCAAACTACTTAAGATCTCTTCATGTTTTTTTTGTATGAATTGACTGTTTTAGTATCTATAATTCTATCTGTGAGTTTTTTCAAATATTCATATTTTCGTTACTAAAAATAAATTTTCACTATAAAAGTTAATGGTGGCGCGGCGTGAGCGCGACGCGCATTTTGATGGCCAAGGTCAACGGCGATTATCTGACCCTTAAGAACTTCCCGACACATTGTAGGCAGTCAGATCCGTTTCTGATACGAGAAGCGATTTTTTACAAGTTTTAACCATGCGTGAGAAATTCTTTTATAGCGGAGAAAAACACTGTCGGATTCATCTTACACGTTTCGAATAACACTGAACACTGAACTATCGCTCGATTCTATATAAGGTGTATCTATTCATACATGAAATCGCTTAAGGGTCGTCATTGTACTCATCATTATGAACACCTTTTACAAACCTCAAATCGCGAAAAAAAAATCAGCTGTTCCCTACATTTATGTTTGCTTATCTCCTCAAAATGTAGGGCACAGCTGATTTTTTTTCGCGATTTCCACTTTGGGCCCATAGTTAAAGTTGTTCATAATGATGAGTAAAATGACCCCTTAAGAGGTTTTGTGTATGAATAGATACATCTTATATATTGATGTGTCGTATAATATCAAACTCCGTCAGATCCAGAATGTTTAATGTTACAGTATTTCACTTTTTTGCGTGCAACCCTAGCGTTCATGACATAAGTTTGTAAATATGTAGAAAAAAAAACACCTTTCTAAATGGAATAATCTAAATGAACATAGTTTACAAGTAATAAAATAAAATCCGGCTACTAAAAATTGATGTGGCGGACATTGATATTAATACCTGCATCAGCATGTCAATTCTGTTAAAATCTTACCGTGAAATCTTGCGTGGAGTGAGCTGTCAGTGTCATTCTTCGGTTGCTGGGGATTGACCAAGGATTACATTTACAATCATAATTGAGATTCCAATAATATTTTTATGCTAATTCTATTGGTCATTTTATATTATTTCAAAGCTAGTATTTATGTCTTAACATTACTATTTAAGGGGTTTTTAAATAAAATAGCAAAACAGAAATTTTGTCAAACTCAATTTAATGTAAAAAAACAAGTTGAGTTTTTGTTCAAAATCTCGATTATGATTGTAAATGTAATACTTGGTCCATCTCTAGCATCAGATGGGATGACACTGACAGTTCACTCCACGCTCACTTCATCTAAGTTTTCACGGTGAGATGGTTACAGAATAGCACTGCTGACGCCTATCTTTACTCACAGAAATGCATAAGGCGGAGATTGATACAACTACTCCATATGCAAAACTACCTGAATCCTACATCTACTCCAAGAAACCAAGTCTATCTTTCACCATTACAGTCCCAAGTACAAACGATAGCTTGATAGCAGTTCATAACGTGTGCAATCTTACTTTAGATGCCACGATAGCGCCGAAAGGGAATTAGTACACGGATCACGTAGCGCACTGCTAGATAACCAGCACTGCACTGTCCACCTTATCTCTAATTAAAAATAAACTACCTTTTATATCCTAGTTTTTTTTTGCTACGCGATTGTGTAAACAATTGGCGTAGGTAGAAAAAAGCTGAATTGAAAATGTACAATTTAAACGTAAATCGCCGTTGTTTTATGAAACGTGTTATATCAATATTTTACTCACCATGTTCATAAGCTCAGAAAAAAGTACCATTAATAAATTCTCCTATAAACTCCGCCACGGCGCGACATCTTTTTCAAACAAAGTACTGTTTACATTATCGGAACACAATTAGTAAACGGATTATAATTGCACCGTCTACCGAAGTTTAAGCAAATCTTTATCTTTTACATTGTCTTTGCAAGCTTGCTTCGTACGTTCACGACCCCTTCTGTTTTAAGGTGAAAATTTAATTAAAACTCAAAGAGTACTTGAATAAGATGGATTTCGTGGAGAGGTCTTAGAAATAGTTGCGTGAGGAAAAAGGTATAGCCGGACAACACAAAGTAGATAAACAAGAATGTTTTGCATTGATTGTATCAAAACTCAAACTGAAAGCATTTATTTCGATTAAATCAATTACATGCACTTTTGAATTGTCAAAGAGTCGTTCAGTTAGTCAGAAAGTTGAAGCTATTTGCCCATTCCAAAACGTAGATCTCTATGGAGAAGAACAGGCAAGAAAATACAAGGACACTCTTTTAAATCAAGATATTACAAAATCCTGGGTACATTATTCTTGTCACTTCTATAGGTGAGAACAATGTAAAAAAATAAAAGAGTTGTTGAAGGAGCTTGTATTATTTGCGCAAAATTTTCTATATTAATAACAAACATCGCAAAACAATTTTCATAGTAATTAGTTGATGTTTAATATTATGATGTTCATGTTGCATAATTCGTGTCGTTCGAAGAAGTCGCAATGTTGAGTAAAATCTATAATAACATAGCATGTTTAAGTACCTAGACACGACCAATTAAAGTGTGATAACATTTTATGACGCAGGCAGACTCGGTGAATTTCGCTAAAGACCAGAAGGATGAAGGTTTGATTGACACTTATAAAATACGAAGCAATAGACAAGACACATCCTGCTTTCCTTCTAATA
This sequence comes from Tiliacea citrago, assembly GCA_963921375.1. Lineage (NCBI taxonomy): Eukaryota > Metazoa > Arthropoda > Insecta > Lepidoptera > Noctuidae > Tiliacea > Tiliacea citrago. Next base: position 18,038,659 of record OY992797.1, on the reverse strand, counting down.
TAATACATACCTATACACCGTGACTTTTTAGTCGTCTTACAACGGCAGCCCACTTCATGTATCCAATGACTACTAATCATGAATGATTAGTAGTCATTGGATAAAATAATAATTAACAATTGAATAATTAACAAAAAAATATTTTAAATGTGAAGGTTTGTATGTTTAGATGTTTGTCACTCAATCACGCAAAAACGGCTAAAACGATTTGGGTAAAATATGGCACACAGATAGTTTATGATCTGGATTAACAAATATGATACTTTTTATCTCGGTAGTACGTTCCCGTGGGATAATTTCTGAACTCCACGCGGACGAAGCTGCGGGCAAAAAATCATTGAGCCATATTTGAAAACACATAATCTCCACTATATATATATACAGTTAACCACAAATCACCGCACACTAGCCCTACGAAATTTGCCTTAAGGCCCCGAAGACTGTCGTGACGCGACGGAGCGACGCGTTTCTAGTAGATCAATTTCCATGAAGTTCATAAGTACGACGTAAAGGCAAAGTCAATGTCAAATTGTTACCACTAATGTGCAGTACTCTGTTACTACTAGTCTCAAACACTTGCCACTTGACTGACCGGTCTTGTTGCAACTGCGCCCTCGGATCTTATGCCCATCCTTAAATGAGGGTTTTTATGAAAATTCACGCCACCAGTTCACAAGAGGTCTTCCATGTCGACAGTGAATATAAAATATAATATAATGTTCATCATTCAGTCATGACTAAAGAAAATATACGGTGTTTTGACACTTTTGACAGGAACTCGGCCCAGACTTCAGTGCTGCCATCTAGTGAACGTCATTTCAGAAAACCCTCAATGTTCTATTATCCATCAATCGTTGGAATATAATTTGAGAAGAAAGCCCACCTTAATAGTTGACTTATCATTATCATGAAATAAACCTTGTTTATTTGTTTCTTTCGAAACCTCGACAGTCGAGAGCGGTCACAATATATTCTTTGGTTTTAGGTGATTTGACTGTGATTAAAGAAATCATTAAGAGGGTGACAATAAGTAGACTATGAGAGGTAGGAGGGTTACAATAAGACTATGAGAGTTTTTCTTTACTCTAAGTCACCAAAGTTTCTCAGCACAAATAGTTAAAGAATTTTCCCAATAACCCTGTTTAATCCAATTACAATTCAGTAATTCTTATTCTTCTTTGTCTCATCGTAAGTAAATTATTCACGTTTTTTAACCCGTCAACACGTAACTAAATATAACCGTAATTCGTTCCAGTGTTGCCGCAAAAATCGTACTTCACGACAAACGCCATGTTTTCGCTTCATTTCAATTTCAAATTCAAGAATGTTGATTTATAAGTGTGCGATGCATGTTTTGTGTTCAAACTAAGCACGAGGCACGGGTCGTTTTAATACGATAATTGTTACAAGTCACGAATTTAGTTAAATAAAAAATATTTTAAGAAATCGCGTTTTTTGTGTAACCGTAACCATTGTTTACTTAATAAAAATCTTAAATTCATTTACTCACTGAAAGACAATATACTGCGTAAACTGAACCGTCTAGAACCATGTTTTGGACAAAAGCTCCGTATACAGGGTGTTTGGAAGTCAGGTGCAAAGCCTTTAGGGGTGTCATAGTTGACACCATTTGGAGCATTTTGAGCATGTTTGAAAAAAGGTTTGAACGATATAGGTAGGCTATTTAATAGTCCAATTTTAAAAGTATTCTGCGACTTTTTATTAGATTAGATGCACTCAGAGAGACCACGAACTTATTGTTCGTGGTTTATCTGAGTGCATCTAATCAATCGTGCATAAAATTCATCCCCTAAATGGGTTAAATAAGGGATGAAATTTTGTACGGAAGTTTTTTAATTTTTGCCGATGAGAAATCCCACCAGGGGCACCAGGCACATGGCTTGTCTTAATGAAGATACTGACTGACATTAACGTATAGCCTCAACCACTAAAGCCAATTTTCATGAATCGCATTTGAAATAATGTATAATACGAAAAATTCTATTAGGCTTTTTGTTTAGCTGTGTCATCATTTTTATTAGATCCAACTCTCGAAATGGTGTAGGAAAACATCGTGACGATAATATTCTAGACCCAAAAATCGCTTGCCGCGGTTGGTCAGATACGCAGTCGCGCCGTATAAAGTACTGGTAATCAGCTGCATCTGGTTAAACTGGAAGCTGACCCCAACATAGTTGGGACAAAGTTAGGCAGATGATAACATTGATAGAATATTAACCAAAAGACAGTAGACTTTTAAATAAATTCTTGTCGATGCTTGTCAGGCCCCATAAGGTTTCAATGGGAGTCACGTGTCATAAATCTGTGCCCTCCTGAACCTGAATCGGTTTACACAAGGACCTTTGAGGCCAAAGAAACAACAAGAGACCATCAAGGGTCTTTGTGTGGACTGGTTCAGGTTCAGGAGGGCGCGATTCATGACGGTTGACTCTCATTGAGAGCGAATGGAGCCACATCTTGATGAAGTTGACGTACTGTTAACAAATCGGATGGTGTGCACGCCCTTAATGTCCCATAGAAAGCTGTAACTCTCGCTCTTGGTTCCACATATCACTTGCATCTGTATGGGAAAGCAGGCTAGTAACGCTTGCTTTACCGCTTTTACAGATTAAATTATCGTAAAGTTATAACTTATTGGTGACAGGACAAAACCATTTTAGCTATAGTTATCGAAGATTGGTTGTTTTTACAAAAACAGTAAGAAATAACAAACAAAATATTGTAATTAGGTATTGTAAAGTCAGAGAAATGTCTTGATAAGAAAATTCCATAATGCATAATTATGCATTATGCAATTGGCTTAACAATGAATTATAACTGTACGTGTATAACTGTATGTACCTATTTTAGTTATAGTTATCGTAGGCTTTCAGACAAAACGGTGAGAAATAACAAACAAAATATTGTAGTTAGGTATTGTAAAGTCAAAGAAATTCATTATTAAGCAAATTGAGTACACACGGCTACACATCAAGGTATACATTTCCAGTATAAGCTGATCTCGCATTGTGTAGGATTTCCGTACAATGAGAGGTCAGCGTTTACTGGAATAGTATAGCTTGATGTGTAGCCGTGTGTACCAATATAAATTGTCTCATATTATTATTTATATTCAAATCATAACTGTAATTATTAGATAGTTGTAAGAAATGGCTATACACAACAAATAATATCCGTGATTGTACAGTCGGTGACGAGAATTACCTGACCCTTCTGCCATTATTCTTCTTTGTAAGTTCCCAACCACGGTTTCTTCGTTTTCTTTTTGATTATTTTTAAATATTCTCAGTTCCTACTCTGTATTCAAAATTCAACAATCATCATCATCTCCCATTGATTTTTTTTTTGTTTTGATTTTTTTCATTTAATTTTTTTCATTATTTTCAATAATTCACCATGAGTGTTAAAATTTTCCTCTTACCGCTTCCATAAAACACAAACATAGATTTGATTTGGAAGCTAATCGAAATTGCAGATATTGAATAAACTTGTCGAGAATACTTAATAACTGTACGTAATAAAACAATAGACTAGTTCTAAGAAGCAATTTAAGTAATTAGTAGAAGAAGATCTTAAAATGTTAACACTAATGAATTCTAAGATCGTAGGTAAACTAAACTTGTACAAATACAGATTTCTTAGATCCCATTTATTAATTCCATTGAAGCAATTTCATTCCTAGTTCTTTTAATTAAATATTTAAACTTCCAGAGCAGAAATGACACATAAAATATACTTTCTTATTGGCCTGAGCAAATAATTAGTAGAACGGTATTCTTAGCACTGGGTAATATGCAAGGAAAATGACTCCTTATTTCCTATTTATGGAATTATCATTTTCCAAAAGGATTTGAGCACTGCTGGTGGGCTTATTGGTTACGGCCCGACTTACAAGTTGTATGTCGTGGGGTCGGACTCAGGCTGGCACTTAACTTTGTGTAATATATTTCATGGCCACTGCTCTCAAAACGGTGAAATGGTGGTAACTTTATGTACCAACATCTAGTACTTATACATCATCTACCAAGCCTTTTCCCAACTATTTTAGGCTCAGCTTCCAGTCTAACCGGATGCAGCTGAATACCAGTATTTTACTTGGAGCAACTGCCTATCTGACCTCCACATCCCAGTTACTGGGTAATACGATATCCCTTGCTAAGGCTGGTTATCAGACTTTCGGGCTTTTGACTAACCATAACGACTGTGAAAGCTCCACGAATTACAACCAGCCAACAGCCGGGACCAACGGCTTCACGTGCTTCCCGAGGCACGGAGGGGTCTTGGTATGTAAAGATGGTCACCCATCCACGGACCGACCGTGGCAAGCGTTGCTTAACCTGATCGATCGACCCGTGCGGCTGCTATTACTTAGCCACAAGCTTCTCTCTAGTACACATATACACAGTAGTTTATTAAAAGCAAACGGTGTACTACATCAATCGTCTTTAGTGAAATGAATAATTTACAAATGAATTAGTCGAGAATTCAACATCACGTGAGAATATTAAGATAGATAGAGGGTAAGTATAGGAAGCAATGATGAGCTATGCACCGGAAGGCTTCACCCACACACGTCATTTAGTATCGCTACATTAAATGCTGTTTAATTGAGTTTCCATTGAAGTATTTGACATTGACATCTTCTCCAACGCCCTAACTTAATTTCGCAATCATCTTTTGCAACTTCTAATTTGAATTCCATGATTCATTATTCTTTGCTAGAACATGAACTTTTTAATGGATTCAATTATTTTTCATAAATGAATTTAACTTAATTTAATTTGATTTATTTTACTGTAATATTACTGATTAATTTGATTTTATTGTTATTATAAATTTATTTAATTTTATTATTATTATTAACTTATTTGATTTTATCTTTATGTCTGATAATAGGCAAACTATGTAAGTGCTGTGCACACCTTTAAGTGAAAAGTTCACTGTAGCAATTTTAAAATAAGATAAAGTTTTCTGTAAGTGCTTTTGTGAATTAGTCGTTGGCCATAATAAATAAATAAATCGGTAAAAATCGAAAGACATTGTAAAAACAATTGACGGCTGCCATTTTTTTATAGATGTGTAAAAAAAAACTCTCGCTATAAGTGGGAGTGATTTCGTGAAAAGGGACGGAAGTGTGTAACAGGAAGTGACGGCTTGAGCATGGAATATGTAAGTACTTTTTAATAGAATGGAATTAGAGCGTGCTCATGGAAATAGTAAGTACTATATAGATTGTAAGTAGAGGGGGTCAAATTTGACCAGTGGGCAACCATTAGTAATGAATAATAATTCGAATAAATATTTCAGTATTTAGCTTTTACATTTTGAGGTTAATTTCTGTCTCTGCTCAGTTGCTTTTTACCAAGGTGAGAGATCAGATGTTACACATGGCATCGTATGCAACTACTGTAAGTCTCGCTCGTTTTTAGGGTTCCGTACCCAAAGGGTAAAACGAGATTACTAAAGCTCCGCCGTCCGTCCGTCTGTCTGTCTGTCCGTCTGTCACCAGACTGTATCTCATGAACCGTGATAGTTAGATAGTTGAAATTTTCACAGATGATGTATTTCTGTTGCCGCTATAACAACAAATACTAAAAAACAGAATAAAATTAATATTTAAGGGGCTCCCATACAACAAACGTGATTTTTTTGCCCTTTTTTATAGATAATGGTACGGAACCCTTCGTGCGCGAGTCCGACTCGCACTTGTCCGATGTTTGTTGTTACTATTGATTACTGATGATAGTACAAATCACCTCTAGACTCAAAAATAAGTAGAGTCTGACTCGGATTGGCTAGGTAAAATTGATGATTGGTAATCATTTTGGCTCTTTATTGTAACGTACGCTTCTGCTCGTGATTTCATCCACGTAAAATGTTTCTTCTTTTAACACAAAATATCCTATGACACTCAGCAATACTTTAGCTTCCCATTAGTGAAAGAATTTTCGGAATCGGATCAGCAGTTCCGAAGATTACCCCTCTTTAAATATACACAGTGTTTTATATATACAGAGTGGCAATTAGGTTATGACACTAAATAATACAGCGGTTATTTCAACTTGTTAACAGTCCGTTAAAAAAATAAAATAAACAATATTATAAAAAAAAATTAGAAAACTGAATTTTTCAAACAAATTAAATAGCGTAAAAATTGGCATGAAATAAACCACCTTTGATAGTAAGGCACTAGACGCGCGGGGCGATGGTATCAACAATTCAACACTTTTATGGTATTGTTACAAAAAAATCAAAATTAAGTTTAATGTTGTTAAATACTAAAATGAAAATAAGATCCTACGGCCAGAAAATTTATTGTTATTAATTGTTTTCATTGTGCATGTATACAATATGTAATATAGAATACGTGGTTTCAATGAATGTGATAACCTAATTGCCACACTGTAGATTGGTAGAAAGAAGACTCCTGTATTCTTCAATATTAAATAAATAATATAAATAGAGCTACCATTGGCAAGCACAAACACTTGTATAAACTTAGTGATAGTTGAATAACAAAAGCAAAACTATGTTCTGTCTCTCATACGAAATGTATGCTAGACTGCTTAAAACAAACACCGTTTAAAACATTTCAACCCTGCAAATGCCACACTATCATTTCCCGACAATTAATCAAAACATTTCCTTTCTAAAATTTACGAGCAAGATAATGCACACCTACTATATTGTCCCGGGTAAAATTATGTTAAGTACAAATTTAATGCATTCTACCATCGTAATATGAATGATTTACCTATGGAAGAAGAACTGTTCAAAGGCATTAAAAAGATACTTTCTAGATTGCAGTAGTGCAAATTAGAAAAAAAAAATATCTGTGTACCTACCTACCTAATTAATAATTAATATGTAGTGGCACCGAGTTGCCGTGTCTGGCCATACCGCTGTTAAACTGCGCTAAGGTAGCCCGCGCAGTTCAAATTTTCTTACTTTTTTTTGCAATTTGCAGGTCTAGCGCATCCCTCTTATGTGTTCAACAAATGCTTGTAAACTGCTATTTTATTAATAAACAAAAACCAAATGTATAGTTTATGGTGCAGAGGTTTTTAAAGATTTTTTTTACAACGAGTTTGTGGTTTGTTTGGAGTTGATGCATTATGTTTTCTTCCTCCATACATATCCATCATCCGTCATCTCAGTACCTAGTACCTCACCTTTTTTTAGCCATTTTATCTTTTTATTACACAATCCATCCATTTTTTCCTTTAGGCATACATACTCAAAACGATTTTTTTCGCGCGACGACAACCTGCATTGAGATACTAGATCTCATCTAGTTCTAAAATATATTTTTTTAACGTGTGTGTTTTTTAAAATCAATTTACAGGAATAAATATAATTTATTATTTATCAGCTGCACCCCGCGGTTTCACTCTCATAAATCTCGATCCCGTGAGAATATCGAGATAAAAAATATTCTATGTTCTAACCCAGGTCATGGTCTACTCATGTGCCAAATTTCATTCAAATCCGTTCAGCCGTTTTAGCGTGAAAGCGTAACAAACAAACAAAGTTGCATTTATAATATTAGTTAGGATTATGGTGATTAACGCTAGTTGCACGTAAGTCCATTAAATTTAATTCCCCATTAAAAGTAATGCTGTCTTTATCTAACGGAACGTATCAGGAAGTGACAGCATTACTTTTAATGGGGAATTAAATCTTTTTCAAATAAAAAGGTTACAATCCAGTAAATTATTGAAACAAACAAGTATTTGGTTGGCATTTTACTAACGTTTAAAGCTGTAACGTCACAGAAACTAACGTGGTGTCGACAGGTTAGGATAACATGTAATTAATAATCCTAACGTTTGCGTGATAAGCGCTAACAATTCAAGTGGTTACCGTGCAGATTGTTCAGCTTGGTTCAACTGTTTATTTTCACGCTGACAAAATAAACTATTTGGCGTTTATGCTGCCCTGGTAGTTTAGAGCGCGATGGTTGGTCTTTTTAGCAATTAATTACAAGATCAGCAGTTTACAAAATCCTCTCTATAGTAAATAAAATAAATGGCTTATAGAAAAATCATTCTATTCTGTGAATGAGTACCTAAACTTTAAGATTTAAACTGACATTTAACTATTATAATTTGACAAATGTGTGACATTTCTATCATCTAGGATTTATTTTACAATTTTGTTAACATGGATTTAATTATATTTGTATCAATTATTTTGCATGCTAGCGAATTGTTGTAGAAACTTAATTAAAAACCTTAAATAAAAAAATATATTTTATATATAGAAAATAAAAAAATCATTCTATTCTGTGAATGAGTACCTAAACTTTAAGATTTAAACTGACATTTAACTATTATAATTTGTCAAATGTGTGACATTTCTATCATCTAGGATTTATTTTACAATTTTGTTAACATGGATTTAATTATATTTGTATCAATTATTTTGCATGTTAGCGAATTGTTGTAGAAACTTAATTAAAAACCTTAAATAAAAAAATATATTTTAATATTGTTGTTCTTTAATTTTAATATATGTTGTAGGTAATATTTTGATCCAAGCGTCGCGGCTGAGGACGGCTAATGAAATTAGGAAGTTAGCAGCAGCTATACTTTTTACAATAGCATACATTAATTATTGCTAAGGTATATGCCTCGTCTGTTTGGCGATTTCATTAGCCGTCCCCCGCCGCGACGACGCTACACACCTATTTTTCGTCGGGGGTTAAAAAAAGAAATACACTTTCTTTCAGATCACTGACTTAAAAAATATTTTTATCATTAATAAAAGTCTTTTAGGTAAAAATAGTCATGGCATGCAGCCATGAATATTTGCTCTATGTGAAGAAAAATCTATGAAAAGGAATATTCTCATAAAAACTTCGTATGGTTCCCTTGCAACAGCTAATAGTCGGTAATTGTCGAATCGTTTACGAGTACATAATACTCCTAAACGATTCATTCGCATATAAATACGTTTCATTATTGTTTTACGGCCGTCAAGTAAATACCTAGTACAATAAGCCATCCGACCTAAGCTAAAAAAACCGTTAACCGGTCTAATGTCGGTATTTTACCGATATTTCTTTTCAAAATATGCAATCATAAGGCCCGCTTTCACAACGAATCGCTAAATACGTTTACCGCTAAATGTATTTAAAATATCGCTCTGTTTTTGTCAATCGTTTGCAGATAACAGATACAGAATGATGTTAAATACCTATGTTTAGCGATAAACGCATTTAGTGTTTAGCGCTAAACGAATTTAGTTATTTGTGGTGCAAACAGGCCTTAATGGTAATACGTAAACACGTACGTGGTACGTAATATTTACCAACATTTCAAGTCCCAAAAGGATTTCAGTGTGAAAGAGTACGAAAAATAATATCTTGATTTTAATTGAAACATAACCGTATCAGTTTTAAATGCAATTATTTTGATGAATAACCCTTTTTGCATCAACATGTTCAGTAAAGAGTTGAACATTTTAATTCTTGTTTCAAAAGGCATTTTAAATCACACATAACGACGTAAAAAGGGAAGCAAGCCTTTAAAACGAAATCCATCGGTATTGGATTGTAACTGAGAAGTGCAGAAGGTCCACCTCATTAAATTAACGTTGAACTGTTACATTTTACAGCAGTCTACAGCAGTCCACTGCTGGGCATAATCCTCTTCAATTGCACGCATCTCAATTCTCACCTGCTACCACCCACTGCGAAGTTCCTCACTCCACCTAACCTGAGGGCGTCCTACCTTACGTTTGCCGATTCGCGGTCGAATTGTACGATCTTGTCTTTGAAATTAATATTGAATGCTTAAAAATACTTGCAACTTCGATGCACCTTGGGCAGTCAGCTAGTCAGCATATAACCTTGCTGAAAATCAAATCTCTCTGTAGGGCTGGTGTTTAAGAATACCTTTTTTTCCCAAACCTTAGGGTCTTCTGCGAAGATAAATTCGAAGTATCGGCCGTTTCCTGACGACGACTGACTATGGCTGACTACGAAGAAAGAAAAAAAACGACAGTCAAAGAGATGAGTCAAAGTCAAAAATAGACTTGAAGTCGTTTAAGGACTCAAAGTCAAAAAAGGAAACTTTGGAAGTCAAGAAACGGCCGATACTTCGGAGTAGACCGCCTTGATATGGCCTTTTGAAGTGATAAAGTGACAGTTGATGAGATTAGGACCTAAAAACTTTTCTCATTGGTCTATCGTATCAGCTAACATCGACCAGCTGCCGTCATCATCTTTCTGTTGTTGTCTCATGTTACTTGGGGTCAGTGCAAAACGTTTCTTCCTCCATTCTCCCCCCTGTCATCCGACACGCTATCAATGACTCCTTTTTAGGGTTCCGTACCCAAAGGGTAAAACGGGAACCCTATTACTAAGGCTCCGCCGTCTGTCTGTCTGTCTGTCCGTCTGTCACCAGGCTGTATCTCATGATCCGTGATAGCTAGACAGTTGAAATTTTCACAGATGATGTATTTCTGTTGCCGCTATATAAAAACCAGAATAACATAAATATTTAAGGGGGCTCCCATACAACAAACGTGATTTTTTTGCTCGTTTTTGCTCGATATTTATAACGGTCACAGGTAGACACTTAAAATATTCACAGAATATTTAGTTATATATTCACTTTAAAAATCAATAATTAAATTAAAATAAAACAAATATTTAAGTGCATACAACAAACGTGATTCTTTTGCCATTTTTATAGATAATGGTACGGAACCCTTCGTGCGCGAGTCCGACTCGCACTTGGCCGGTTTTTTCATATAATTCTTCACACAATTCATCCATATTTTCTTTGGCGTTCCTCTCCCTCTCCCATCCATCGACCAGCTGCCGTAATAGAGCTTATTCTTATACTTAAGTATGAGACTTCTGTATACATTTAGTGGTATTAATCAGTTGATGTAATTAAGGGCGAGGGCGGGTCCCATGGGAATACAGATAATTGTAAGCTCTGACAACCTTTACGGCTCAATTCATCTCAGGGAAAGAGGATTTTGTCATTTTTTCCTTATGCAATTTTGATTGATTACGTACATAATTATTCTATTGCTATTTATTACTTATTGTATTGCATTTTGTTTACCTGGAGGTAGTATTGATTTTCGAATAAAATCAAACATCACGTAATATAATATCACGCCTGTAATCTCCGAAGGGTTAGGCAGAGGTGTACCTATAGTACACCCCCATTTCACCATTTATTTTTCAGTCCCATGTAATAGGGGGCGAGGCTATTGCCATCAACCTCCTAATGGAAAAACCCAATCATACGATTACTAATCTTATAAAAGGTCTCACTGAGAATTTTAGAATATTCAACCCTGCAGCCGCAGTAATTAAATACGGAAATCCATTTTAGAACGAAAACATTTGCCTTTTTTGTTTATTGTTTATTGTATTAATAAGGATGGGCTGAGTCACGAAAAAAACTTTTTTAATAAATAGTGCTTTTTTAACAAATATCCGACTTTCCGGAAAGGAACCGGAGTCACCGACATAACTAGCTGGCTGGCCATTTTTGTCGAAAGACCGGTGGCCGGTGGAGCAGACGAGTCATGGAGTGGAGACCGCGAATTGGCATGCGTAGCGTGGGACACCCTCCAGCTAGATGGACCGAAGGTGGCTGGGACAGACTGGATGCGGAAGGTGGAGGACAGGGTATTGTGTCGCAGCCTGGGAGAGGCCTATGTCCAGCACTGCATTACCAATACGCAACGTACGTTGCAATAGGTTCAGTTGATTGATCCGAGTAATCTTATATTTTGAATTGTTTTTTTAAATATATAAATATATATATTTTTACATTGTTCTCACTTAAAGATGCGACAAGAATAATGTACACAGGATTTTGTAATATCTTGATTTAAAAGAATGTCCTTGGAGTTTCTTGCCTGTTCTTCTCCATAGAGATCTACGTTTTGGAATGGGCAAATAGCTTCAACTTTCTGACTAACTGACCGACTCTTTGACAATTCAAAAATGCCTGTAAATGGTTTAATTGAGATAAATGCTTTGAGTTTGAGTTTCCGAACCATAAGTTTTTTAAATAAAAATAATCATTCGTTCATTAATGGATATCGTGATGCAACATAATACATCGCTATCCATGTGTTTCGGTTATTTAAACAAGTTCTGTGGTAATGGAGATCTCATGCCAATTATACGTACATCTTGTTATTTCTGTATTTATATTCATAGTTTATTAATTGATCGCGACGTATTTCCTGTAATCAAATAATAGTTTGTTTTGCGAACAGAAATTAATAATATATTTCCGTTATAAATAATTATTGTAGGTAGGTATATTGTTTATAATATTTTTACAAGCACGAAATGTTTTACTTAATTCATAAATATAATTTAAATTGTTAACTGAGTTGAGTTCATTCCGTGATAAATGATAATAATCTTGTGAATCTTTTCTTTGCGCTAAGGCTCGTACAGACTCACGCAATCAAATCAAATCAATTTATTAGCCATAAATGTTGGTACAATTTCGGTCTTAACATATTTTTTTACAGATCCATAACACTTAGTCATAACAATGTGACATGCAAACATTTGGGTAGTACACATAAGTAGTCAAATTATTATCATTACATACACACAAACATAAACTCACGCATAATATTTTTTTATAGTTAAAATTCAATTACAATTGAGTTGCAATATTTTTACATTATTAGATATAAAAAATAAACACTATTAACATCGCGGGCGCGACAGGCAGTGAAATAGAAATTGAGCTACTAGTGTCGCGTCGCGCCTGCGATATCGCGCCAGTGTGTGCGAGCCTTTAATCTTATTTTTCTAAAATACTATCCGAATACCAATACCTAAAATTGCAGATTAAAAGCTTTCTCATTTTTGCAAGAACTACTGTAATTAATTTCAACAAAGAATATATTAAACTGAAAACTTCCTCAATTTCTCAACCGCATTAAATTAAAACGGGAACAATTTTAAACGAACACACTTTATTAAACAATACTTATAGCATCTAGTTTATAAAAAACAAAGAAACAGCGCAGATGCTATTGAGCTCAAGTTCGATATTGTGAAGTGAAACTTATGAGTTTTCAGTAAGAACTTGTAATACCTCTTTACTTAAGATTTTCTTCAACTGTCTTTTAATCTTAAAATCTATCATAACAGACCTTTTCCCAACTATTTTTACTTGTATAGTTATGAAAGATTTTATGATTAATTATTTTTATTTGTAATGATGATGTAGACATGAAAACGATTAGAAATAATTGAAAATACGGAAAAAATGGGACGAAATCAGAGTCTATGTGGTGTTCGAATTTTCGTTGAAAAAAGTAACACAAAAATATTATTGATATTTTAAATACGGAACAAGAAAAAGTTAACATTTCTAAACACCTACGTAACGGCCAGCACTATCTTTTTGCAAATAACATCCAACTTTGTCTAAATCATATTTTTCTTCGACTTCCATCTTTTTCCAAGTACGAAATTATCCCTAAAGTGTTATTAAGGTACGTGAAACTAGACCTACATACTTAATATCGTATATATTTGATGTTAATTTGCCAAGAGCACTCGGCGCCTGATGGATGGGCCAGGCTGACCTGTTTTTTCCTGAAAATAGGCACGTAAAAGGTTAGAACGAAAATATTTTAGGATAACGAGTTCTGTATTAGTTTAAGAAGGGATATTTCTTTATCTTTTATATAAGAACTTTATATAAATAGGTACGTGAATTATAGTTTCGTCCCATGTGATGAAAAATGAAACAAAACTTAAAATTCAAAATATTTTAATTCACAATAACCTACATGGGCACTTATGAAACGCCAAAAGGTAGATGTCCGGTTATAATTGGTCGTCTCCTATGGAGAAGAGCCGACAAGAAACTCCACGGTTATTCTTTTAAAAATAATTGGTTCTTACCATGTTTTCAAATGGAATATAATTTTCGAGGCGACTTACAACTTAAAGGGCGACTAATTATTTGCTGCAAAAAAAAATAACATGGCAGCGATTAAATATTATTTCTTAATCGCTGCAAAGTCATCTACTGTTATTGAATCATTTGGGTTAGGTTAGGTTAGGTTAGAACAGTAACCATTAACAAGCGAAAGCGAGCAAGCGAAGCGAGCGTGCCGCGGTAGCGGCCGCCGAGCGCCAGATCCCCTCTATTGTTGGTAAATTCAGTTACCAAAACAAAAAATCGTTAAAATTTTCATCATTAAATTACTTATTACGATACTCCTTATTAGCTGCCAACCCATTATATATGGTACCCACTCTATTTTTTTTTTAAACCTATATTCATTTTACTTAGTTGCCGCATTAAATACATGCCTTTTCAAATTACATTTTGATAGGTATGGGAGGCCTGTCAACAAATAAGTACCTACTAGAATGAAGGAAAAGATTTTCCATATTTTTTTTCCATATGCAACGCTCGCGTCCTTTAAACTCCAAATAGTCGTAATAATTATACTCGGATATCATAATATTATTATTAAATCTACATACAATAATAAAAGCCAACGTGTTTTCCTACAGTAATAATGTTGCACATGAATTTAATGCGCATACTTTGTGACGTTGCAATAAAGTTTACAATTTATTTTTATGAGTTTCTTATACTTGAAACGTTATGTATACTGCGCATGTTGTTTATGGCTTTAGCACTTGAAGTTATTATATTATATGATAATATGGTAAAAGGGTTTAAGCGAAGGGTTGGTTTTATATTTATAAATAAAAAAAATATCACATTTTTAGAAAAATTATCACATAATAGACTTTTCAAGTTAGCGTAGTGTCATTACTGGTGTTGAAATAGTCATAGATAACTAATATATTTTCAGAAAGTATACCTTAAGACCATTAATTAATTCGATACCAAAACCAGCATCATTAAAAAAAGTTTTTTTTAGTTCATGACTTTATGTCCTATATGACCAGCGTACGATCAAAACACTTCCAATGATACCTCATTTGTTAAACTATGATAGGTAGTTAGAAGTTACGAGGGAACAAATGAACATACATACCTACATACCCATACATACATAGCAGTCAAAATCAAAACCATCCTTTTTGTTTCACTCTAGTCGGGTAATTATTGATCATGCAAATCAAACATAGTGTCGGATGCCCTATATTGAACGATAATCTTCGAAAGGTTGGTTAGTACCGGCTAGATGATATAGGCTGAGAAGCTCAGTAGGATGCAGTGGACTACCTAAGAAGCCTCTTTTCAGCAGAGGGCTGTAGTAGGTAATGATAATACTAACATTGTTAATTACCTGTTTATAATTATGTTGTCTGCATCATAATTTGATGATGATTTTGATTAGTATTCTACACGTGGGGGTAAGTAATACCCAGAAACATAATAAAAGTAATTAAGATTATAATTTAGTCATACAATCGCAGATGTCCTAAAAAAAGATTACCGTAAAGATTATTTTTATTTTTTTATTATTCAGGATCCATTAGCAAAGTTTTACAAAAGGATTTTATGTTGTAATTATTTTGTACAACTTGTTAGCTCGAGAAAAGAGCCTTTAAATTATGATTTCCTGGTATGAAATATGAATTATATGATTATGTTACTCAAGAACATTTTATGTTATGTAATTTTACTGCCAAAGGCAACCAGATTCATGTTACTTTGAGACGTTATGCGAAAAGATTTACGGTTGCTGAGAAGTCAGTACTGTATCGCTTGCTTATTATTATTAATTAATCACAAGTCTGTACCCTAACAGGTACCTAATTAATTTTTAAAGCTATTTAACAGGTATACAGTGTGCGGAAAGGGTATATCTATTCAAAAGGGGTGAAGATTACATCATCAGGTACAGAATGTTAATGCTAACTCTCAGCTCGAATAAATTATTCAAGGAATTCATATCTACCAAATGTTTGGTTTCGTAAAATTATAGAATTCAAATCATAACAAACGTGTCACCGCATTACGAGGGATCTTTGCACGTCACTTGATAACTTTTATTATAAATTCAACATTTATAATTGAATAATTGATCCAATATTATTGATTACCTATATGAAAACAAAATACCTCAAGGATAACAACGTATATTTTTTAGAAAAGGCGTTTTATCAGTATTTTTTAGCTCATATTTGTTATTTTCATGACACAAAAAATGTCCGAAAAAGGTTCGTCATCTCATAATAATATCATATTGTAAGGTATTCAGGTCAGTACGAAAAAAAACCCGATACGTGTATAAAACCATTCTCTTGTTAGTAACCTTTAAACCATTTACGTACAAGATGACCTCACTCTCGCTTAAATGACATAGCATAATTTTTGATACAATTGGTTGAATAAAATGCTAAAGATCCAATATCCTTACTTGGATGACGTCAGGAGAATGGAAGAGTATGTCTGTTAAGGCGCGCTAAGGTAGCCCGCGAAATTCAAATTTTATTACGTTTTGTGCAATGTTCAGGTCAGTAACAGGTTGCATGTTGATCTAAATATGATTCGCGGCCGTAACAAATATGGCTTTACAGAATTATAATCATTAGAATCTGACCTGCAAATTGCAAAAAACTTAAGAAAATTTGAATTTCGCGGGCTACCTTAGCGCATCCCCTTAATAAGTCCATTTTTTTTTATATCATCATTTTGTCGGCCTAGTGAAGTAAGAGTGTGCTTATCAGAGTCAAACGTTTTGTCTATAGTAAATTGAACAGTATAGTCCAATTCCCCATGGCTAATTCCCGTACGTTCAAAAACTATTCGCAATCTCATCTCGGGTTATTCCACTAATCCCCGTTGACAATCCCCATCAATTGAGATTCGTGGAATAATAATTCACAATTCCCCATTAGTTTAAAAATAAAATACTACAAATAACATAATTATTTTCAACGAGTCACGAAGTCTTTATGGAGGTAAGGACTCATTGATCATTTTTATAATAAACCAAATTAAAGTAATGGCTAAATTAGTAGGCTAAGTGTAATATATTTTTGCTAAAATAATGAAATCACAGTCTAAACTTTACTACAAATAATGTTTTAGAGATCAACTTTCAAATTACTTTATGGTTACTTTGTGATTGATTAATTATTTTAGAACGTTTGTTTAGTTTTATTATTTGAGTCTTTACCTAAGTCTAGTGGCGCCAGAATAATTAAAAGAACAATGGCAGCTTCCCATACATTGTTTTATTTGAAATTAAATGTCTACGTCTTTAAATGAAAAATATCTTATTTAAATCAGCGTTATTTTCTGAGCTAGTTTGTGCAAGATTTTACTTTAGAGAAAGCGGAGATTAATAGATATTCAGTGTTGAACTTTTGTAGGTTATATTTTTATGTCACTTCTAACAATGTGTAATTATGAATTTATTATTCAATTTCGATGAAGTAAAAGTGCTATATATCGCATTAGTATGTACCTTACTTAGTTATTTCAGCATACCATGACTTGTGAATATTGTAAAATGTAGGTGCAGGTGTGTATCATTTAATACCTACAGTCTAACTTTTCTTCACGTTAATCTGTACAAGTCTGTGCATTGATTTTAGTAGGTTCCTTTTAGTAGGATTAATAAACTACCTAGTTGTTAAGGTTAGGTAAACCAATAAAACAAGTTTATTATTTTTTATCAATTTATTCTTCGTCATCCTCTCTTACAATTATTTCATCAAGAAATTCTGCGGGTGCGGAAATATTTTGCTGATGTCTGGCCCATCCTAAATACCAGACCAGCGTCATGACATGAGCGCAACATCCTACTGTGCGCCGACCAACCAAACAACTACAGCAGTACTCACTGATCCCTGCCCGGTTAGGAATATTATTTTGAATCAATATGTAAACATAATATTGTCTCCTGGTAACATGGCGTGACTTTATTTTGCCTCTTATAAGCGTTGTCACGCCAGAACCTCTAAGATTATATTCAGAAGCATCGACTTGTTCACTGGAAACTTCAATTCTGTACCCCCCGTGGAAACGAACATGCTCGCCATAATATGAGCGAGCTTGTCTTATGTGGTACGTTCCCAGAGCGAACAGAATTAAATCTCTGTATTCAAGGGTAGGGAAGTATAAAATATTATTACGATCAGCAGTGATACTTTGGAATTGGGATGTTCTTCTATTCATATTTAAGGTTTCAATCATATTTGCCAGATTATTTTCTAATTCAATCCTTTCTCTAATAATTTCTAATATTTCACTTGAAAAAAAAGAAATAGCACAATGTCACACAAGGAAAATCACAGAGTCTTAAGGCACGCACGGGTCACACACGGGAAATATCAAAGTCCATAAAGCATTCCAGGTCAAGTGAAAATTCAAAGAAAACTGATAAACAATCGAGAGCAAAACAACACAGATCAGAGCGCAATCGTCTGGTCAAGAGTTGTGAACTGTCAACGGTTGTCAATATCAACGACCAAGCTATATTTTTTAAGACTTTGAATACTAGTCTTTTTAGTTCAGAATTGCCATAACATGTGATTCTTTCCTACTTTACTGCAATATTCTTACCAAAGGAAGAACACAGAATAAACTTAGATATACAGCAAAAAAATGTGTTATTTATTCATTTAATCCATGTAAATATAATAACAAACTAAAAATGATAACAACATCACGATAATTATGCTGTACCCACTTTTTAGGAAAATAAAATAAAATGGCAATACTAAACCAATAACACATAAAACGAAATAGTCAAATAACTTTTCTTAAACATTATTTTTTTACTCGGCTTTAACTAGATAATATTATAGTTTTAAAAAACGTGGATTATTTATTAAATATCTTTCGTATATGTGTCACTTTTAGACGCTTAAATTTATACCAAATACGATTTTGCCTTTGTTCTTTTTAATGTCCAACCCCTCAGCGACAATGTGAAAAACTTCTCAAAAATGTAGGTAGTATAGAAATGTTATTGCCACATTGAGACAAAAATGTGGGCCGTCCAAGCGAAAGGGCAGTTCTCGGCATTTAGTTTTCGAGCTATTTCGCAGTTTTGTAAAATTGGGTGAAAAATTTGCATTTCGCGATTTTGATTGATTATTAATTAATTATCAATTATCTACAAGTTCATATAGTTTTTCTCAAATCAAGCCTTTTCAGAGTTATGACGGTACCTTGCCAATTCATTTATGAAAATATTATGTATGTAAGGAAAAATCTACATATTTTTAACAAGATAAGCGATAGACATAATTTTAATACTAGAAATAAAGATAAAATAGATCAACCATTTTTCAGAATTTCTAAAGTACATACATCTTTTATGGGGTACTGTGTTAAATGTTACAACAAAATACCTTGTGATATATTGAAATTAAATGAGAGAAAATTTAAAACACATATTAAAAGTACACTTTGTAAACAAGCATATTACAAGTTAGAGGATTATATCCAGGACAGGAATGCTTGGAAACATGCTGGTCCAGCTCCATAGGACAATCTAGAGTCTAGACAAAATCAAACTGGTTGCTATTTTTATGGTAAAATCTGTTATTTTTATGATATTCATTTTACATTCTGTGATAACCTATACTCACACACTGACTTATTTTTTTAGAAAAACATACTTGTATGATGTTTGTAAATATGTGAACACCACGTATCTATCTAATAATTAAGTTATTTTTCATTGCTTAGTTTTTAATTCGTTTTACCTATTATGGTATAGTAATTTTATTCTAGGTGCATCGTCTTCACATATAATCATATAATTAATGTAATCAAACAAAATATTGTAAAACATTTTTAAAAGAGTACCGGTGGAGTTTCTTGCCCATTCTTCTCCATACGAAACTACCTTTTGGAAGGGGCAACTAGAATCAATTCTATTTTTTTTTTTGTAAATTTTGACGTTCAAAAGTGCCTCTTATGTGCCTATTTGAAATAAATGGTTTGACTTTGACTTTGACTTTGTTACAAAATCAAATTTCTGATAAAAAAATGTGCCAGTTTTGAATATTTTTTAATCCTTATTATCGATTGACTATTCTCTAGATACCGAATCTAGTCTTAATTCAATGCCCCACTAAGGACCCTTTTTGCTTGGGTGCTCACAGATTAGTATTCGACCGTTCTTTTAAAAATACGGGACTAAATCTACGGCATCCTAGAAGAGCGGTGGCTGCCACAAAACTGTCGCATGACGGCTGTCATGAAAATGACGGCAGCAGGATTTGACTTTACAGTGTCAAAAAGGTTATCCAGGAAAAACACACAACGTAGCCCATGTTCGCACAGGCGCCTTTTTTAACGCGTATTTTTTGACCGTGCTCTGGATTTTGAACTCTCTCAAACCGAACGTTGAGGATCCAACAGATTGCATCCCTAGCGCGTTAAAAAGTGCACAGTTAGATTTTCAACTCACGCCGCTGAGCCGAGCGTTGAAAATACACTAAGCGGCAAGAAACGTCGTGTTAAAAAGAACGCCCCGCGCCCGCGCGAACGTAGTACTTTCATAAATAATGTTTCAGTAATGTCATTCGCCTGTAAATTGCGGACGTGTAAGGTGCAACCGCACATTCTGCAGCTCAGCAGTTTACGCCACACATTCATTTCAACTTATAATAATTAGTTCAATTCGCGTCGGGCTATCAAGTGAGCCAGGCGTTCTCGTTACTGCCCATAAAGGCCGCGTCACTTACTTCATTTCTACACCATCAGTCTATTATGCTCATTTTACCTTTAAGAAAATACAGTAGTGTTTTAGCACAGTGTTTTTTACTTTTCATGTAAAATTTATATATGATCTAGCAAGGGACCATACACTATGTGGGGGCCTTGTAAGAAAACGTAAATTAAAAGTTTCGTAAGTGGGCGCCTTGATTTTTCATAGACCGCGCAACCTCATAATGGAAATAGAATACCATTTCCTCAAAGAGATTATAAAAGACACGTGTATAGGAATGGATGGGAAATTATAATAATAATTTTAGCTTTTATATTTATTTATTTATTTAAAACTCGTACAACTATCATCACAGGCTTAGCTAATACAATAGTGTAGTTATACAGGCTGTTAAAGAAATTGCGTGCCATAGCTTAGGGGTAGGTTCAGTATCGATAAAGGAACCCAGGAAAAAAAATAAAAAATAAAAAGAAAACAAAAATAAATTGCCAAGTCAACCTAATTTAGTACTACCTATTTACCAACGCGTTTGATAGTAGGTAACTAATTAAAGCATTTAAAGAAATTAAATATTTTTTATTCTAAACGATTGCTATTTTTAAGTTAGTAGGTACTAAATTAGGTTTCTTGTAATATATATATTTTTTTTCCTGGGTCCTTTATCGATACTGGACTTACCCCTAAGCTATGGCCGGCAATTTATTTAACAGCCTGTAGTTATAATAGCTTGCAAAGATTAGACTTACAATTAAATTATTATGAACAACCAAGAGTAATTTTACAAAATGCGGCCCGTGTGAATTCACTCAAGAATACAATTGAAGCAGTCAATCTGTTGTGACACCATATTTAGATATTTTAGGAAGGATACCAAAACATTTCTGTTGGAAGCTTTTATATTAAACTATTTCACCTGACTGATGTTGTCTTGTCCAAATTCCAATTCTCATAGAAAAAAGCACTTTCGGTTTTTCTTGGATTTTCCAACCTTCCGGGTAACTTTTTAAATTTTTCATAAAAATCAAATTCGGACAAAACAAACATTTTAAAACAAAAATAGCCAAATCTGTCCAGCTGTTCTCAAATGATGCGCTTACCAACGAACAGCGTTTAATTCTTATGTATATGTCACTCAAGCGTCCACGCATACTATATTATCCCACAAAAAAGACGTCATTGAAAATTATTGAAATTTTATAGTTTTTTCAGACGCGAGAAAATGTAATATAATATGTTCTAATTTTACTCTTGTTTTGTTTCAGGTAAGTTAGTGAAAAGGTGATCTTATTGAAACAGAGCTCCAATTTACGAAGAAAATATAGAACGAAGTAAAGGTATTTTTTGACGTGACTTCCTCCTTGTGCTCATTATTTAAAAAAAACCGGCCAAGTGCGAGTCGGACTCGCGCACAAAGGGTTCCGTACCATTATCTATAAAAAATGTCAAAAAAGTCACGTTTATTGTATGGTAGCCCCCCTAAATATTTGTTTTATTTTAATTTAATTATTTATTTTTAAAGTACCTAAATATATAACTAAATATTCTGTGAATATTTCAAACGTTTACCTGTTGCCGTTATTAATATCGAGCAAAAACGAGCAAAAAAATAACGTTTGTTGTATGGGAGCCCCCTTAAATATTTATTTTATTCTGTTTTTTAGTATTTGTTGTTATAGCGGCAACAGAAATACATCATCTGTGAAAATTTCAACTGTCTAGCTATCACGGCTCATGAGATACTGCCTGGTGACAGACGGACAGACAGACAGACAGACAGACGGCGGACCCTTAGTAATAGGGTTCCCGTTTTACCCTTTGGGTACGGAACCCTAAAAACAAGACGACTACACAAAACAAAGTTGCTATCGAAGCTTAATTTTTCTACGTCTTTCATTTGGCAAGTACACAGAAACAATTCTTTGGCCGATATTTATAAACGTTACTCACCACGTGCTTTGTCCGAAAGGGTTATCCCAGGGTGGCCCTGGCACACAGGCATTTGAAGGAACACGGGTGGGTTTTAGTCAGTAAATGTCTGACACGCCCTTTCGCTCCGCCCAGAGCGGGAGAAGATATTTGATAATTTCCCATCCAAAAAAAAAAAAAGCACGTGCTTTGACTTACACATGTTTACCTTCTTTAGCGTGTACTAGTAGGTTGACAGTTGTTTGAAGGTGATAGGAATAACGGTTAGCCAAAGAACATGGTAAGTAACATTTATAGATATCGGCCTAAGTGTTGGAAGAGTCTAGAGTTCTAAACAGTAGGACTAACTTGTAATATAAATTAAAACGAGCAAGCCTTATAGTAGTTGTATATGATGTGTAACATCTGACATCTCACCTTGGTAATAAGCAACTGAGCAGCGACAGAAATTAACCTGAAAATTTAAAAAAGCTAAACACTGAAATATTTATTCGAATACATTATTCATTATTTTATTCATTACTAGTGGTCGCCCACTAATCGAAATTCGAACCCCTCTACTTCAAAGTCAAAGTAAAATAATTTATTTCAAATAGGCACATAAGAGGCACTTTGAACGACAAAATACTAACTTACAATCTATATAGTACTTACTAACTCCATGAGTACACTAATTCCACGCTATTATAAAGTACTTACTAATTCCATGCTATTAAAAAGTACTTACTTATTCCATGCTCAAGCTGTCCCTTCCTGTTACACACTTCCGTGCCTTTCACGAAATCACTCCCACTGAAAGCGAGAGAAAATATGTTACACATCAAAAAGTATTTTGAATTTAAACTTGTGTTAAACAAAACACAATCACTCAGTAAATATACTGTTAACAGTAACTTAACACACACAAGTGCCATTAAACAACGAAAACACGACGACTCAGAGCAAAAGCATTGTTTGAATCACAAAACGAGTTTAATTTTATTCCTCAAGCCTTTGTCTCCAGTAATGCGAGTGGAGAAGGTCTCAATACTTTAATGGGACCCTCCTCCTCACTAATAATGGGGAAAATTTTCTATTTTTACGTAATACAGGATAATCATGTCAACAGAATGTAACTGGATTTGCAAGGGACTTGGGAAAAGGCGTAGCTTATTATAAAGCATGTTATGCACGTGCCTGTACTTGCACAAAAGTACGCAAGTAGCTCGCACAAAAGTACGCAAGTAGCTTGCATGCCATTCTTCTCCTTCGTCGTATCGATGATTCCATTTATCTGATTGAAATTATTTTGACCTGAATTCGGCCACTTCGACAACAGTATCGTTGGCCTCGCAAAGGTCTTCCTCATTGCAGTGCAGGTGTTTTTGCACAGAGAGTACGACAAGGCATCGTTTGCGATGTGGCTCCACAGTCGCACTTTGGCTCATCGGAGTACCGAATAAGTTGAACCTGCAGCAGCCCACTGTTGCGGGGTTGCGGCCATTTTGTTATCTTGAGATGTAACGGCATTTGTCGACTGAGAAGCGTACGTGCTACCCGATGGTTACACTTCTGACATCATGTTGCGGGGTTCCTCCGTCACCATGTTTCGGGTGTAAGGCACAGGCTGAATATAAAGTCCACCAGTTGAGTATTAGTATACTTTATTGAGATAGCTAAAGACTGGCGAGTGTGTCCGCCATTACGTCTGCCGTCGTGAATCAGTGTTGCTACACTGTTATAATTAGTTGTGCTACCCAACACCCACCTGGCTTCTTAATCGGTTGTGAGATGTCCAGGTAGTCCATGGCAGTTGGTGGCCCACTGGAAGCTTTTCTGCAGGCTCAATTTAGTCAGCTGGAGGGAAATGTTTGAGAACCCACAGTTTTAATCGGGCCGCATTCGAGCTATCGTCATTAAGTGGGATGGTTGACTTGAGGAGACTGTTACGGCCTCAGTTACGGCTCTTCAGTCTGCCCCTCCATACCATAGCAACCAGAAGTTGTTACGGCACAAAATCATGTAAGCTACTTGCGGACTTTTGTGGACAAAGAATGGAGTAGGTAAAAGATGTTAGTGTTTTGTATTTGTATTTGAAGGTTGTCAAGAAATATGTTGGCCCCGTATGTTACTGTCTAAATAATGATTAGGATTGTTGTACAGACTGTCTGATGATTAGTGTTACTCACCCATCAATTATTGGATAAATAAATCACATCACACTATCACACTAATACTCGTATTATAAAGGCGACAGTTTGTGAGTGTGTATGTGTGTGTGTATGTTTGTTACGTCTTCACGCTCAAACGGCTGGACCAATTTTTTTATAAAATGTTGTATGGAGATAGCTGACACCCTGGATTAAGACATAGGCTACTAAATTTTTAATCCCGATATTCCCACGGGATTTAGACTTACGCGGGTGAAACCGTGGGGCGCAGCTAGTCACACTAATATTATAAAGGCGAAAGTTTGTGAGTGTGTGTGTGTATGTTTGTTACTTCTTCACGCTCAAACGGCTGGACTAATTTTGATTAAATTTTGTATTGAGGTAGCTGACACCCTGGATTAAGATATAACCTACTTTTTATCTCGATATTCCCACGGGATCGAGACTTTCGCGGGTGAAACCGCGGGGCGCAGTTAGTTAGATTATAATTGCCAAACATCCATTAGTTTAGTATTAATTAGATAATTATAATTACCCACACAATTATTAACTGATAATAGGTATACACGTGTTCATATGACTAGGTGTGCGATTATTGACTGTGTCAATAGCTATTGCTAGAATTTCGTGAGATCAAGATCAATCTACCGCTTTAGGTGTCCTAGTCTATTAGATTAACTACATACTAATTATCTGGAGTGTACGACTAAACGCCGACAGACACTACGCCGACAGACTGAACACCGACAAGACTTTACTTCGACGGGACTCTTCGCCGACAGGACACTTCGCCGACAGGACTCTTCGCCGACAGGGCTCATCAGCGACGCAATTTATCTCCGATAATCAGATACTTACTTTGGAAATCGATTACTTATGCGTTTCTTGTAATTATACAATTCATACAAAATAAACGACGTTACAACATTGTAACGTATAATATGGTACCTAGGTACCTAATCCTAAAACATTAACTATTGTTTTAGGATTAGGTAGGTACCATATTATACGTTACAATGTTTTTTATTAATGCAAGTCGTTTCTGGCACTCGCCGGCCGCTGCCGCGGCACCGCTCGCTTCGCTCGCTCGGCTCGTGCGTAGGATGTCACAGTTTTAACCTAACCTAACCTACCTGTCGGCGAAGAGTCCTGTCGGCGAAGTGTCCTGTCGGCGAAGAGTCCCGTCGAAGTAAAGTCTTGTCGGTGTTCAGTCTGTCGGCGTAGTGTCTGTCGGCGTTTAGTCGTACATCGAATTATCTGGTAATTTTAAAACGAGTTGGTCTGTTACCTAACCTTTTGTGATGTAAGGAAGAGAGATGACATAGAAAAAAGAAAAACTGGAGATAATGAAGTATCGGTATATTAACACGTGAAGCGAAAACTTTGTACCCGTTTTTATTATTACGCGGACGGATGAGTATGAAGTTTGGCACAGTTAAAGTTTATATGGAGGAGGGGTGCAGAATGCTAATATTTATATCTAATATGCATTAGAAATAAATAAAAATAATTAAAAAAACATTACATAATATACTTACATTACATAATAGACTTGAAGATAGATAGGTTACAGAAGTGACAGCTTGAACATGGAATAAGTAAGTACTTTTTAATGGCATGGAATTAGTTAGTACTTTATAATAGCATGGATTTAGTGTGCTCATGGAATTAGTAAGTACTATATAGATTGTAAGTAGAGGGGAATTGAATTTCGACCAATGGGCGGACCACTAGTTTTAATTATTCCAAGAGAAATATAATAGAAATGAAACGTTTTGTTGCTGGAATTGCTTTTCTTAAAATGTTTTCCATTTAAGACCATTTCAAGTTAGCACTAAAAGTGCTTTTAATGCGGTCGCAACGTAAGCCAATAAATAAAAAAGTGACTTTAAGTACGCCCCGTATAGAGGTATTCGGAACACGCTTTATACCGCCATCAATGTCTAAATAGGAAAGTTAAGAAGTAAACATAAAATGAAATTCGTTACTTACAAATAGCAACTCAATTTTTTACGCGGAACGTAAAAAAATCGTTGAAAAGTAGGTTCTACGCAATGTAACAGTTGGAAAAATGTCCTACAAATAAAAATCCACTCGCTTGGTTACGACTTTTGGGGGTGTAAAATAGACCGATTTTACACCTCGCGAGGACCTATAGTCGATTTTATATGTTCGCATAAAAACGGCATTCAATAAAAAATTTAAGAGGTCGTGACAAAAAATCGTTGGCATCATCTTAAACATGTGTGTCGGGCATAAGCGGTCGCGTGGTTCAATAGCGATATACGTTAACCGTTTTCATTTAATCCACGAATCCGATGCAAATGAAGCTATTTTTAACAAGCGGGTTTTTTACATGACCATCAATGGTCAATTTTTACCCGACTACGGCGAAGCAAAAAGGAGGGTTATGATTTTGACCGGTATGTATGTATGTATGTTCATCTGTTCCCTCATTACTTCTAAACCGCATGTCATAATTTGACAAATGAGGTATTGTTGGAAGCGTCTTAATCGTCCGCTGGTTATAGGCTATGTGAGGTCACATTAAATTCAATATGGCGCCCTCTAACGGAACTAAAGTCAAAGCCTAAAAACAAAAAAAATGTTATTCATGCCGTGTTGGGTATCAAATGAAAAGCCTTAATTAGCACATTTCAAAAATATATATATTGTCAGCTGTTGCTTATGAATTCGCTTGCATGCACCCAATAATTAGGTATAATTTCTATAAAATCATAAGCAACAACAAACATATTTTCTCTCCAAATCTACACAAAATACATAATTATATTATAATAAATACGTATTTCAATGTGGCCAGGAACTTAAGCCCTGCTCTTCGTCGTAACCAGCTGGAGCATGGAGACCAGCCAAGTGCAGTTCTCATACAATTCGATGATTGCACTAGAAATGCAGATAAAGATGGGCTTGTTAGAGTTGAACCTTGTCTGACTGAATTAGACGGATTTAGAGGATCGGTAAAAATTCAACGCAAAATGTTACCATTAATTCTTACTTGGGCAGTTACTGTGCACAAGTTGCATGGGTGCACTCTAGATAAAGCGGTATATTGATTTAGGGAAGTCACTATTCGCTAAGGGACAGGCCTATGTTACCCTCAGCAGACTCAGATCCTTAGACGGATTATTTATTTATTCCTTGGATCATAACAAATTGCTGAAAAATCCTCATGACTCACGATCTCTCCAGGAATTAGAAAAGTTAAGAAGTCTTTCAAATTTAGAAACATAAACCTATGGTATGTGTTTGGTATATTACACAGGTACATATAAAACATTAAAATTAATGAATGAATGAATGAATGAGCTGGACTCAAATTAACCTAATCAAAAAAAAAAATTAAAGCGCTTCTGCAAATACTTTGTCACGAAATTATAACCTCAAAATAATTTAAATAAAAAATAAGTTCAAAAACTAAAACCCGACTACTGAACAATCACCCTCTAAAAAGTATGAAACAAGAAAATATTCTCATCTGAAATTATTATGTACTCTGTACGAGTACATAATAATTTCAGATGAGAATATTTTCTTGCCGTGGTCGTATGCCACCTAACCTATCAAAACAACACATTCTAACAGTAGTGAGCGATCATAATCTTTAGGGCAAAGTGGCATACGGCCACGGCTGACTTCTGAACATCATTCTGAATATGTATTAAATACATTAAAATATATTAGGTACGTGTAAGTTGTTTATTTAATAGACGATAAATATTGAATAGTTTGTACATAATAATTTCAGATGAGAATATTTTATTGTTTCATACTTTTTAGAGGGTGATTGTTCAGTAGTCGGGTTTTAGTTTTTTAAATTATTTTTGTATAGTTTAATTTCAAAGATTTAATGTTGTTTCTGGTCTATGCCTCTTCGAATTTCTATACTGCTAATGATTGGCCAAGCTTTCATGTAGTACGATGTAGTACGGTCAACTATAGGTCCTTTTCTGGCCCATTTGTAATGCCCACCAGTTTTGCAATATGCTATAGACCAGGAAAGAAGCTTAATACTCCTAACTTACACCCCTAAAAACCAAGAGAAAATTTGCAAGACGTTCAGTTGGCCGCATACGCATACAAAAGTTTTGGTTACTTATCCAATAATATCACTTTATGACCTTTGTGACCCTTACAAGTACTTTGAGCACTTGTGACTCTCTTATAAAAGCGAAGGTTTGTTTTGAATTGAAAATAGGGATCAGATTTTATGGCGGTAAATTAATTTTTTAAACTGATATTTCAAGTGACTCGGCGTTGATGCTCAGCGTCGGGGCTGTCTCGCATAGGGTCGCAGCATTATGCTGAGCGATTGCCGTTTTGCGTGAATGTGACACATATTTTCCCACAACTTGTTATTTCGTGATAGTGTTTCTGTTTTCTTTGCGTTATATTTTCCGCAAATAAACGTATTTTCTTTCTTTCTTATTTTTATTTGATGGTCCAAAAAAAAACTCGCCAAATTAATATCTTTTTTGTTTTATCATGTTTAGATATCGATGCCAATCACGTTTGCGGAGTTTTGCTAGCTAATTTAATTTGACCATGAAATTTGAATTGCAACGAAAAATCTGCTTTTCCATACATTTATGTTCTCATAACTCGTAAAAATGTAGGGAACAGCAGATTTTTTTTTCGTGATTTCGGGTTTGGTCCCATAGTAAAAGTTGTTCATAATAATGAGTACAATGACCCCTTAAGGCGTTGTGCGTTATTTATGTTACACCTTGTATATAAGTTAGGATTATGATAATTTTTTGGAATGGAACAAATCTTCATCATTGTCTTGTCGTAATCCAAATTTATTTGTGGTCGGCGCAACATGTCTCTTTCTTCCATACTTCTCTATTAGTCGTCATTTCGGTAGTCCCCCTTTCTAGTCATATCATCTTTCGCACAGTCCATCCGTCATAGCATTGGAAAAAAATATCAATACCAAAAGAAAACACGATTTGCCAAGCTATATTATACCCAGATTTTTCTCTTTCAGATCGTCCCAGCTCATCCATTTGTTGATGAGTTGTAACCAATGAGATTTTCTGATATTTTGTGGCTTTCAAATCATGGAGAATGGCGTACCATTTTACCGTAATCTTATTTGAAAGTGTTTTGGAACGAGGGTTAAGGAAGTAATTATATTAATGGCTTACTTATCTTCAATTTAATTCTAAATATGGGCCTGTTGAAGTGAATGGAGAATTTTTATGGGGTGAAAGTACTTATGTGGCTTTAGACGTTGGCGAACATCTGGATACCTACTAGTATGCAAATGGAGACAGCCTTTTCCCAACAATGTTGGGGTCGGCTTCCAGTCTAACCGGATGCAGCTGAATACTAGTATTTTACATGGAGCGCCTGCCTATCTGACCTCCACAAACCAGTAACTGGTACAATACCCCTTGGTGAGGCTGGTAGTCAGACTTTCGGGCTTCTGATGACCCGTAACGACTGTCAAAGATCCACAAATGACAGCCGGGGTCAACGGCTTTACGTTCTTTCCGAGGCACGGAGGAGTCTCGGTATGTAAAGATGGTCACCCATTCACGGACCAACCCCGGCAAGCGTAGCTTAACCTGATGGATCGACCCATGCGGCTGTTATTACTTCGCCACCAGCTCCTCTTGTTTAAAATGAAATCTTCATTGTTTCGGTCACGGTTGATTGATTTAAATCAAGTGATTTTTTTAATTATAATCATGATTTTAATCAAACTTGATATTTTCATACAAAGTTCACGGATTACATAGAATTATAATAATTAAATCGGTAACATAAAATAACAATACTTATTCGCTTATAGGTATACCGCAGCGATTAAAATACCCTTTTAAATCTACACGATTTAAAATGGTATTTTAATAGCTGCGGTATTCCCTGTATCTCATTATGGCATTTATTGCACACTGCCCTAGATCCCTTTTATTTAAATCATGTTTTTCAGTATAATGCCGCCAAATAGGATATTTTTTTCGTCCAGTCATTCTCACAACACAACACAAATGAGCATTACAAATTCACAATTATAACACAATATTATACGACGCGCGACGCAATATTCATCCGGCGAACGATCGCATGACAATTTAGGGGAATTCCGGAAATACACTAGTTTTTCTTAGAGATTTGTCAATGTCATAAAATTTTAAACCTAGTGTTTTCTTAAAGAGTTGTCAGTTAACAAAGTCAAAATCTACCACTTACGGTAAAAAATCAGAAAAAAAATCATGATTTAATTGTTTTTTTTATCAAAAAAATCTGTCATAAACAAAAAATCATGATTTTTATCAACACCGGTTTCGGATTAGGTAACTAATGGGGATTTTTAAGAAAATATTTTTTTTATGATCAATAAATAGATATTCATGTCGCTTTTTATTGGAATATAATTTTCGAGGCGACTTACAACTTAAAGGGCGACTAATTATTTGCTGCAAAAAAAAATAACATGGCAGCGATTAAATATTATTTCTTAATCGCTGCAAAGTCATCTACTGTTATTGAATCATTTGGGTTAGGTTAGGTTAGAACAGTAACCATTAACAAGCGTAGGCGAGCGAGCGAAGCGAGCGTGCCGCGGTAGCGGCCGCCGAGCGCCAGATCCCCTCTATTGTTGGTAAATTCAGTTACCAAAACAAAAATTCGATGCCAGTTTAAATTAAAATAAAGCTAAAAACTGATATATTAATATGCTACCTATTACTTATTACGATACTCCTTATTAGCTGCCAACCCATTATATATGGTACCCACTCTATTTTTTTTTAAAACCTATATTCATTTTACTTAGTTGCCGCATTAAATACATGCCCATTTATTTACCTACTAAGAGTTACATGGAAATATGTTTTCATCTGAATATACGGCAACTGGGGGCCTAAAAATGCCACATTAAGCAATTCCTCTAAAAGCGATTAATTTCCTGAATTCCCAGCAGGGAGCCTAAAAAGGCCGCTTTGACAGAATCATAATAGGATAATATTATCACGGTGCATTCATAAAGGCTCCCGCAGACAGGCGAATTGGCTGTTGACTGGTTTCATAGAAATTGTTCTACGGATAAATATAATCGCAGAATCGTCTCGCACTGACACATCGTTTATATCTGCGGAAGCCTTAAATCAGTACAAATTAATTACTAAAATGAACATGCCAAACCAAGACCTAAATAAGAAAGACCGGTTTTTCTTCGTCGGTAAAAACATGTTAAAAGTAATCATGGAAAACTATTTTTGTAAATATATCATTAAAATGAGTCGTATTTCTTTCTCATTTAACTTCAATATCATTGTGAGGAACGATATCAAACTAAAAGGCTTCCCGTTTGATGGCAAAAAATATAATCGTTTACCGAAACTACATATTATATTTAGAAAAATAAAAACTATTTTCCCGCTCTATTATGTTCTATTTACCTATACATAAGTTCTGTAATATAATAAATTGAATGAAGGAATCGTCTGAAATGGAATATCGTGAACGTGACTTGAAAGTTTCGTATTTATACAACGACTTGACCTCAAGTCATATTCACAGAGCACGGAGACGACTCGGCTTTGTCAACATTTTCCATACAAACCAAGCGTGTCACGGTTAAAAACAAGAAAGAAAATACATAAAACGAAAATAAACATAACGCACAGAAAGAACACTAAAACGAAAGAACAAATTCGGGGAAAATATGTGTCACATCCACGCAAAACGGCCATCGTACAGCATAAAGGCTCTTACACACTCACGCGATATCGCGGGCGCGACAGACACCGACAAAGACAATTCCTTTGTCGGTGCATGTCGCGCCCGCGATATCGCGTGTGTTTGTAAGAGCCTTTATGCTGAGCGGTGGCCGTTTTGCTGCGACCCTATGCGAGACAGCAGCGCCAGTTTTCAGCGACAGCCGGCGTTGACGTGATGACGTCAACCGTTGCAGCATATTATGAGATAAAAATAACAAAAAAAAAAAAAAGTAAATACAATACTTAGTTCTAAATGTTTACAAAAATATATATTTAAAATGGCAACTTTCCGTGCCATCGCACCGGTTTATTTGCACTACGACGCAAATGATGTATAGAAAATGACGGTTTTGAATGGCGAAGATGACAGAAGTTCTGCGCTCAACGCTATTTCGGCGCCACTAATTTTATTAGTACTGCCTACTAGACGCTGCCTCTGCGAGAATTCCGAGTTCTGTGGTCATATTGTTATTTAAATATAAAGCCCGAGTTACACTCGCGGCGGAAAGTAGCTTACGTTTTGTATATTGGATGGACGTGCTTAAACTGGACTTTATAGTGGGAGTCACTTGAATGTTTTTACTTGTAAATGGTACTAAAAGATATCTTTAGACAGTGATCGGAAATGTTTTTCGCCCTTTGTGAAAATGTGGATTGTTTTATAATATTGAGACTTTAAACGGTTTAATTTGTTTCTGTTCGTTTTTAGGGTTCTGTACCCGAAAGGCGCCAATCGGAACCCTATTACGACTTAGTAATAGGGTTCCGTTCCGTTCTGCTGTCTTTCCGTCCATCCGTCTGTCTGTTCAGCGGGCTGTGGGTGTGTCTAATGAACCGTAATAGTTAAAATTTTAACAGATTGTGTATTTCTGTTGTCGCTATAACAAAAAAGAATAAAAATAAAATAAAGTTAAAAATGAAAGGGGCTCCCCATACAAGTATGCGAGTTTTTTATGGCTTCTTTTTGCTAAATATTGTACGGTGGTACGGAACTCTTCGTGTGCGAATCCGACTCGCACTTACACGGTTTTTTATTATACCTAAGGCCCATTGTCAAAAGTTACGTCATAACACTATTTCAATGTGCGATCACGGCTTACTAACGCGTTATTGACTAGTTTGCGTCGTGACGACGGGCTTAGCCTTATGAGATATTCCAAAATGCATCTCTGGTTTTGTAAATATGTCAGTAAATAAAAGTAAAATATTCTTAAACTCAAACTCAAAGCATTTATTTCAATTAAAACATTTACAGGCACTTTGGAATTGTCAAAGAGTCGGTCAGTTAGTCAGAGAAATGAAGCTATTTTTTATCCATTTCAAAACCTAGATCTCTATGGAGAAGAACGGGCAAGAAACTCTAAGGACACTCTTTTAAATCAAGATATTACAAAATTCTGTGTAAATAAAAAATAAAAATCTTGTTGCTTCTTTATGTAAGAACAATGTAAAAAAATAAAGTAAAGAAACAATTCAAATTATAAGATTAAAAATAAGCCCTGGCAGTTAAGAGATGACAAGTCTCAACTGACGGGCCTGTTCACGAACATGTGTGGATCTTAAAAGATCATCTCCGCAAGCAATGAAAACTAGTTTAATAGAAGTCAGTTATTTCTTATAATCACAACATTTCCATTGAATAGGTATAATTTATGTTAACCATATTTTTATTTAGGTCAAATTATAACTAAATTGCGATATTATAGAAATCATGATTTATTGTAGTTCGTCTATTCATCCTTTACAATTGACTATAGTTAGATATTTCATTTCATCTATAATATTATCTTATTGATTAAAAAAGTTTTGTAATAGTTTAGTAGACTAGATTTCTCTAGAGCTAAAAGGATTTCTACAGCTTTAAAATAAGTAAAATATTTTGTTTACAATATTTCACAAAACGGAAAACATTCCGAAAGCTAATGAAAACACTGGCTAGTTTGCCGTCGAGTATTTAACAAAGTACATTTTATCAGCATCCGTAACAAAGCTTTGGAAAAAGCATAGAATTTTCAGCTTTGAACCGTTGTGATAGTGGTGGAAATGTTGTGTACATAAAGGTATTGATATAACAAACTGTGTAGGTGATTGTACAAAAAGCGGGTAGTGTCCGTTCATGCGAGTCTGCTCGACTTTTTGCCGAACAAAACCGCGCTGGGCGAAATAGCACGAAAAATATCAACAGCGTTTCCGACGTCCAACAAAGATAATGGCTGAAATAAAAGTGTTCGTCTCTGTTTAATTTAAAAGGGCGATTTATTAAAATCAGACACCTACGTAATCGAGTTTTGTATTCGTGTAAACTATTTATAGCCTGAGCTTTAAATTGAGACCTGTTTAATATGTATTAATTTGTTTTTTATAATGGCAATGTTTTAAGTAGGTGTAGACTGGCCCTAAAAATAATGTCACTTTTTACATGATTATGGAAAATGTAACTTAACTACATGATGATTTTGATGTAACATATTCACAGGAAATGAACAAGGAGAGTTATAAATAATACCGAGACATACAAGCCGAAACTTAAAAACAAAATACTTACATAACATCCAGAAAATTATATTATGATGAGAATGCTAAGAGGGAAGTGTGGTGTGACACGAATGGATATAATAAGAAATGAGTACATAAGAGGAAGTCTGAAAGTAGCACCGGTGACTGAAAAGTTGTGCGGAAATCGGTTGTCATGGTATTGGGCATGTGATGCGGAGGAATGAGGAAAATTTCGTGAGGAACGTTTTGAGTATGAATGTCGATGGCTATAAGAGTAGGAGGAAAGAAAGATGATATGGCTAGAAATGGGGCGACTATCGAGGTGACGACAAATAAAGAAGTATGGAAGAAAGGGACATGTTGCGCCGACCTCAAATAAATTGGGATAAGGACAGAAGTGTGATGATAATATCCAGGAAATGTGTTGGTGGGTACTTAAGTTTGTTTGAGGGATTCCCAGAAAGGTGAGATTCTCACAAAAAGTCTGCATGCTCATTACAACGCAAACACGTACCACGTGAGGTCGAATCAATGTTATCACATCACCCATGATACATAGTACAGCCGGTACCACAAGTCATTGTGAATATGGAGTTTTTTTTCTTGCTCGTAATATCTCACTTATTACCAGATTTGTTGGTCAACTAATCATAACGAGCCAATCGCGCAAGACAATGCATGTGTCGTTTTCATAGAGCAGCACGTCAATGCAGCGCCGCCGCACCGTACTAATAATAATAAGCTATTAATTACGCCACTAGTCGAGCAACAAATCCGTGATTTGTTTTTGTTTGACGGCTGTCTCATTACGCACACATGCGTACAAATACTTTCAAACGTTTTGAACTTTGGAGGGGCGGGCCGTATTATCTGGGCCCTTGGGACCATCTGGGTTTGGCGCTGATAGCCGAAATACAGGCTCTGCCTAGTTCGGCTACAGATGAGCATACCACTTATACTGACCTAAATTAGCCTGTTAAAATATATTGTAATTAAATGTCTAAGTTTTCTTTGAATAAACATTATCATTATCATCTAGTTTTACTTCTCTACGCACAAATTAAAGAGTAATTAATGCCGTGATAAAAATACTAGCCAGCACCTTAATTGCGTCACGCACTATCCATCACAGTCTGAATGAATATAAGGATATTGCTAATCCATTGCTTCATATGTTCGAAAAATTTGTCTGCTCAACAACGTAAAAAACGCAATGAATGTTGCTGAACTGTCAAAATGAAACCCATTGCTCTGATAGTATGTTTCGCAATTAGCAAAACAATAGAGGAGCTTGTGGCTAGATAGTAACAGCCGCACGGATCGATCGATCAGGTTAAGCCACGCTTGCCACGGTTGGTCCATGAATGGGTGACCATCTTTACATACCAAGACCCCTCCGTGCCTCGGAAAGCACGTTAAGCCGGTGGTCCCGGCTGTTATTCGTGGACCTTTGACAGTCGTTACGGGTCTTCAGAAGCCCGAAAGTCCGTTTTGATCAATGGATTTCACCAAAAAATCTAAACCGTTAACTGCAAAAATAAAGATTTTTTCAGTACTCCACCTAAAACTGTATCGGATTCTATAGCGAACGCATTCATCACTTAAATACAGCGTGTTGAATGTTGATACAGCTTCCGAGCTGTATCAACATCAACACGCACACGGCACACACCGTATCAACAGAACCGCTATAAATTGTAGTGTGGAATAAAAACTCGAGAAATTCAGAAAAGCCACTATATTCCACTTGCTACTCGATTGCACCAATCATAACCACAGAACAAAAAAAAAATGAGTGGGCCTTATAGTAGTCGCGTAACTCGTCACCCATCCACGGACCAACCGCAGCTACTGTAGCTTAACCTAATCAATCGACCCGTGCTGCTGTTATTACTTAGCCATGAGCCCTATAAGACTAGGCCTATAACCTAAGAGACTTATAACAAAAAACCTTTTTTTTTATTTTTTGTCTGCCTGTCTATCACTTTGTTCCGACTAATCTCCAAAATGGCGGGACCGATTTAGAGATGGAAACAAAAAACAAAACTAAAACAAAAACAGAGTAAAATGAAAATAAAAACAGAAAGTCCTGTACGAGGACAAAAGGCTCTCATCTTAGCAAGAATAATGAAAAATCTTTTATCATTACCAAACGGCTATAAAGACAAAAAAAATCTCATCCTGCAAAACCCTGATTTGTGAGATAAAAATATGCTTCAGGTTCCCGTAACATGCGACGGCTGGACGCATTTTAAGGCTCGTGAAGACTGGTACGATATCAAGAGCGCGACAGGTAGCAATATACCTGTCGCGCCCGTATATCGCTCCAGTCTGTACGAGCCTTTATCGTAGTAAATCTAAAAATAAAACCAATTTCATTAATCGCGTGCACATTTTTTTTCGTCTTGTATTTATACAATTCTTTATCAAATTTATATCCTAAGTCATTGGCTTATTATTAAGTATAGAAATTGAATCATCATCATTTCAGCCGAAAGATGTCCACTGCTGGACATAGGCCTCCCCCAAATGGGGGGGGTTTGCCATAATCGCCATGCTTGCCAGGCGGGTTGACAATCGCAGTATGGTGTTAAAATGCATGGAGAACGCTGCTGCCCGTTCTCTAAGTCCCTTAGTCACCTTTTACGACACCCACGGGAAGAAATAGGATGGTGCTATTCTTCACGTCTGGCACCACACGGACAATCGAATATGCGTGAAAATTAGAGGTAACTTCGCAGTGTTTTTCTATCAAGAAATTTTTATGTCATGTTTCTGTTTGACATAACGTTTGGAAATATCATGTTTTCTCATTGTTTTTGTGTGTCAACAAGTTCATGAAAAATCAAATTTACTATTGGCAATTTTGCTTTCAGGCCCGCTCTTAAACAACAAGAAAATCTAAAAAATCTGTATGGAAATGGGTTTGAAAGAAAAATAAGTATTGCGTGCCTTAACCCGGGCCAAATAAATTTATATTCTTTTTTTCTTTCAAAAAAATTGGTTTTTCTGCACCTCAAGCATTTTTTTTTTGATTATGGTTAACATAATAAAAATTCAGCATCAGGGGGAAATTATTTCTATATTTTAATAGCTATCTTATTATGGCTAACAAGATTGCTCTAATAGATAAAAAATCGTAACAAACAGGCTTCAACCTATTCCAAATCTAACGCGGACAACATTTTAATAGCTACATTTTATTTCAAAGCAACCTGCATAAAATATGGTGCATATTCCCCATCATTTATGCGTGGCATCCGTGATCTCCATTAAAATATTTCGCTGACTAATCTTGAGTGGCGCGACCCACGGATCAGCACAGCTATTCACAGCCGTTCGATTCGCTATTCGATTCGATTAGATTGTTGTTTCATTTGGGGGCAATGCTACAAAATGGTAACGTTTATGATAGAAATGTTTAAGTGGTAAATTAATTATTATTATTAAATATTTCGTAACATAACGCAAGTGCTTATAAATAAATAATATAAAATAAACATTGAGTGATTAATTTAAGAAAACCGGAAAATTAACCTATGCCGATTCCAAAACCATTTTGAGATTTTAAGCATCTAAGACTTATTTTTCTATTAATAGGTCTTAAAATTATAAGATCGTATTTATTTTCACAAAAATACTTAAAATCACTTTACTTTTATTTAACCTCTAAATGTCATCCAAAGTAGCCTAAATCGGGAACTTTCAGTGCCTCTTGTAATTAAATAATTAAGTTGTTCTGTATGTGTCAAGTGTCAATGTCAACGACAAATTTACATGAAGCACTTATTATTATTCTATTTATATGGGTAAATATTGTAGTGTTTCACCAGCGGCCGACAGTACAAGTCGAATCACATCGATGTTTCGCCTCAGGAAAACTTAACTTACGTTCAAATTTGATCTTCACAATAAAACAGACGCCGCCGCAGATGTACCTACTCAACATTTACTTCCTCGCACCATTTCTTTTTTAAGATATCTTTTACTAACAATCAATTTGTGTTGGCTATTTGTTGTGGTATTTATACTTGACGGTATGAAGCACTTAGCAGAAGTAGTATTTGATCCATTCATTTTATTAATAAGCTATAACTTTAAACTAAGGTACGGAAATCGCTAAAGTATGAAATGTAAACAAATTAACTGTCAAATTCGACAGTTTGACTTTACTGAATTTTGGTTTTAAATAAATGTTAAACGTGGCAAAGATCCTAAGCTATAAAGGCTACTTTAGAAATCAGCACGAACAATACCTAAAAACAAAAAAAAACTTCCTCTTGTAAAAACAAAAAGATGAAATTATGTGTTTCAAATACTTATCTTTAAAATAAAAATATAAAAAAACACCTGAAAAATACTGTACATACCGAATTGTGCGTGGTACGACGACCACGCACAATGAAGGTTTCCGTGGTTGGGTTGAATTTATTCCAAGAACAAACTGCTATTGCCGTGAATTCTTTCACATTTATCCAAAGTCAGCCATTTAGCTGGCAGAGGACCACTTGACTCGTAACAAAAATATGCACTTTACAGCTTAATAATATATTTCGCAAACGGATGATCCCTGAATCGAAAAATGGGTTCCACACGCTCCGCATATTTTTAAGAAACCTTTTCAACGACATCCCACACAATGGGATAGACGAGAAAAATAAATCATCCCCACTTTAGGTGTAAGAACAGAGAAGCTGCCTTAAAAAATATATTATTTTAAGACTGCGTGATTAATATGTATACCTAACCATGCCAAATTACAGCTTTGTAGCACTAATGGACTAAAGCCGCGGACAAACAGACAGACAGATCGCGGAACCCTAAAAAGGAAACCGCAGTGGTAGTTTGATTAAATAATTTAATAGTATGTTTTTCTTATTTCAAATAAACTTGCTTCGAATATCGAATCGAATGGTTGTGGATAGCCGCCAGATGCGGTGAGACCCTAGAGATAGGCAACACGGTTCATGTCACCGCGTGGTGGAAATGTTCCCTATATAATTATGTATTTATTTCTGGTGTGAATTGTCATAAGAACGCATAATGTTGTATTTTGGTGTTATGCCATTTGATAATCTATTTCAACAGTGGAAATTTCAAAGGTCGCATGGGACAAACCTTGACATTTCAGGACAAACAAAAAACAAACATAACACACACATAACATCACGCCTGTAGTCCCCGAAAAAACAAAATATGACCTTAAAACGTCATCGGTTGTGGTACGTGTGTTCGGGTCTTTATTTATTCTTTATTTTATTATTCCTAAAGCAATTGTATTAAAATTACTTGATCAATAGCATGATTCATACTTCCCTAGAAGTCTTATCAATTGAAAGAGAAGAAGGACGCTGATTGAACACCACAGATAACTAGACAGACCATTGAGAGATTCTATCAGATAATTATAAGGTATTATTTCAATTTATAAGTATTCAGTAAATTATGCTTTGGACTTTGAAAGACTTCATATCATAATATTCCTGGATAAAAATAAATTAGTCATATATATTTACTTAAAAGCTCACGTTTGATTCCGCTGACAAAGTAGGATCTTGATTCTATAAATACTTAATGTTAGTTCCCTAATGTTTTACAGAGACAAGATTTGTCCAGCATGGCTATTATCATTTGAAGATTAAAATTCCCCACTCATAAATTAATATCTGCTTATGTCCTCTGTGACACTCACCCCCGCAAAAAAATGTGGCTTCAGAAAAAATATGTCAGTGCCGCGAACACGATACGAGTGCACAAACCGGCTCGACTAACGCTATCTATAGGGTTACGGTAACGCGACGCCGGGAAACCGCATTCGAAAGTAAAGGGAATGAGACTGGAAACTATGCTTTGTTTATTTATAGACTAGCTCGTTTGCGTTTCAATTGCAAGCCTATTGTTCGAGTCTTTTGTTTTGTAGGTCAGTTTATTGACCGTTTAAATGATGAAGGACCTTTTTGAAAGGTGTTCACACGTTTTTGTTTGGCCTTACTGTGTCCTCTCTTGTAGGTATTGGATTGAAAAATGAATACCGTAATCAGTCTATAATATTCCCACTGCTGGGACACGGCCTCCTCTATTCGAGAGGGAGTGGGCTGTAATCTACCACGCGGGCCAGTGCGAGTTGATAGATGTCACATGTCTTCGAATTTTTGGTTCTAGGACATACCGGTTTCCTCACGATATTTTCAATCACCGTTTTGAGAGCAGTGGTGATGAAATTATTTACACAAAGTAAAGCGCCTGCCTGGGTTCGAACCCACGATCTACAAACTTGTAAGTCGGGCCCGTGACCACTGGGCCACCACTGCTCTGGTCTGCTCTGGTTTCTAGTAAAAAAAAGAAAGTATTACTGCCTTGCCAAAATAAAAAGTCAAACGAACCAAAAAGTAAAAGTAATTAAAAAAAAATTAAATCGACTTCAAAAAGAAATTAACTCAAAATTATGAAATAATCATGTTGTATTAGAAGTGTCATACACGAACATTAGTGCATTCAATACAGCGTAAGCCATGAATGTAGCTACATACTTGCATACAATCATACAGCGCGTGAAGAAAAGGAAAGACCTATACCGATATCTGTTGTTAGAAAGAGATGAACATACATATTTAGTT
This sequence comes from Tiliacea citrago, assembly GCA_963921375.1. Classification (NCBI taxonomy): domain Eukaryota; kingdom Metazoa; phylum Arthropoda; class Insecta; order Lepidoptera; family Noctuidae; genus Tiliacea; species Tiliacea citrago. The sequence goes on along the minus strand of OY992797.1, from coordinate 17,997,058 downwards.
ACGTCACTAGCTGCTGCATGTTCATTGGCGCGTACGTAATAATAATTATTATTATTGTAAATGTCAGGCAATTGCCTGGCATTTACTTTGCTATTATTGTGTAACGCATCTAAAGGTCGTATCTCTCTGTATCTTACTGTGGGTACATAAATAATAAAATAAATAAATAAGTAGTAATACTATTTTTTTTATAAATACACGAAATCAACCAACAAAACGAAATCACAAGTAGGTACGAAACAAATAAGGGGCCTACAATTATGTTTGAGGTCGGTGCGCCTTTATACCCCCTTTTATTTTTATTTATTAATATCTATAGCCGTCATTCATGCATGTCATCCGGAATGATATAAGGAGTCTAACCATATAAACAAGAAATAAGTTTGTATTCTGTTTTTTATATTTCTATGATTCTAACGATACCCCATACATCTAAATCTGTTTAGGCATTTAAAAGTTATGGTGGCACCAAGAAACTCAGTTAAATACATACATAAATAAATCCCACTCCTTATTGGGCAGTCGTTTAAAAAAGGAAGCTTAACCTCTGTTTTTAACAAAAAAATATTTCGATTTTTCGCATATCTCATAATGGCATTTCTACTTGGAAGACGTTTTCCATTTGGCACGAGGAAAATTGATGCCTTACAAATGATGTTGCCATCACTATGTATATAATCTGCTTTATGAATATGGCTTTCTAACACATATCAGTCAGGGAAATAAACTGCTTATCAAATTCACACGTCTGGACGTAGTTATTTGCCGTGTTAAAGCCAATTCAACTGTCAAAGAATGAAGTTTTGGTTCAAATATCAATCAATCTACCTAGCCTTTTCTCAACTATATGTTGGGTTCGGCTTCCAGTCTAACCGCAGCTGAATACCAGTATTTTACATATCTGACCTCCAGAATCCAGTCACTGGGTAACACGATACCCCTTGAAATATACGGACAACGTAAGTCGGTAGTCAATTTGCTAACAATTGATTTTTCTGAGTTGACACGAAGGATTTGGGTTATCAAAGAATATTTTTGGGAGCGTTCACTATCTATCCGATCACATTTCCCTCAAAATCGATGGTAGCCTGCCGATGAACTACTGTAAACAGACACACGGGTTCAAACAGAGGCATCCGGTAACCTTTTAACAAACTTCTCCAAGTACCCTGTTATCCAGTTTCAAACAAAAATACCGATACATTTTCTTCATAAAGATGAATAGAAGTTGTCCGTACGCTTCGGGAGGTTGTGGCAAAGTTTCCAAAGTACGTTATAATTGATATTTTGTTATACGCCCGCGAAAATGATATATTTCAGCTATCGGTAATGAGGTTTCTGTTTATTTAAGTATATTCGGTGTTTCTATTTATTATAAGAACATCGACGCGCACCATGTTACTAAGAGATTTAGGAGGAACAGGGTGTAGCACTTCACTCAACCTCTATAGAAAAGGGGGGATCCTCCGACCAGACAGGTGTTGTATCTGGTGGGCTACTTGCCCTTACTGCACTCAAATTTGTGTGGTTCTTTCCTCAAAATACCATTTCAGACACAGATCTACATGGTCCTCACATGATCTGACCAAGATTATGTCTGGACTTTAAAAGAGACTTTGACCCCTGAGTTTGTTTCGCCATTTCTTCTCAGGGGTAGTCAGATAGGAAATGTCGACTAGCTTATTTTTTACTTTTTAATATGACGTGTAAAAATGACTCCGATATCCTATTTACAGAATAAACGATTTAATTTCAAGTTGATGTCGGGTTTTTGTAATATATGCCAGTTGCGCGGTAAACTCTGCTTGCGCGATGCAGGATTTGTATGACGTCAGATCTTTGATGCGTTTTTCGTCGGAACATGATCGATGATGTTGGGGTTTTTCGGATTTATTGAATCCATGGTACCATAACAGGTTGCACGTCGATGTTCCTGCCAACCTGTATACAAGATGTAGCATAGATAAGCACAACCTCATATCATTGTACTAATTATTATGATCAACTTTTACTATGGGACCTAAACCTGCAACCGCAAATAAAATCTGCTATTCCCTACATTCATGTTCTTATAACTCCTCAAAATTGAGATTTTTTTCGCGATTTCAGGTTTGGTCCCATACTAAAAGTTGTTCATAATGATGAGTACGATGACCCCTTAAGAGGTTGTGCGTTATTTATGTTACAAGTAGTTAATTTATGTTATTGTGCGACAGTCGGTCGATTTTAATTTTGTATAATGTTTTCAAGCTAGCATGTGGCCTCCCGTAGACCACAAACTACTAACCAATGTAGACCTTCGAAGACTGTTAAGTTAGATCTATGCGGGCTTTTACTTATCAGAACCTAGTCCATTAGTTATCCACAAATCTGTGGCACAAACCTATTGAGTAGAAATAAACAGCAATTACTACCATTAACACTGCAACATTTAAGAGAGAACGTACTCATTGTAGCTATAGCAGGTTTCCATACATTTTAACGTCCTTGGGTGTATTCAAAAGATTTTTTTTTGTCTGAAAAGATCTCTTTTCAAATCTTTCGCAGGTTTTTCCTCTTCACAAATACTTTCCGATTTTTACGAATTTCTCGGAAAATACCTACATAAACGTGACCATCTTTAATTCAATAGATCATTAAGAATATTCTTCCTTCCCACACTAAATACCTACTGAATAAAAATAACGGTTTAGATTTTTTGCGTAAATATTTTACAGATATTTTTCGTAATTGGATTTTTTTTTAGGGCAACCCTTTTAACAAGTTGTTTGTCGTGTTATTGGATACATATTAATTGGGGGCGAGCGATAAACTTGATTAAAAGTTTTTATGACCGTAAGTTTCCTTATATGGAGTTTAGCGAAACAGCGAAGAGGTTTGTAGTAACTATAAATTACCTTATGGAAAAGTTAGATCATACTGATAATATAAGTGGGTGTACTATTAGTACAAATCGTAAAGATTTCTTTGATCAAACGTATCCGTGGTTCTTCCGTCCATCCCAGCGATTATAGGACAGATTCATTTTTTTATTTATTTATTTTTTATTAAATAAAATTTAATAGAGACATTTAAAGATGATTACAGACAGACCAGTCTAGGCAGCAGCAGTGGGAAGGCTCATCAGGCTGCATGGGGCCTGATTTAATCGTGTTTTTCAATTTATTTTAAATATTTTTTTCGATTTACTTTTTTTTGCATGTTTGGACGCTATTGCGGGGCTTGTGGCTAAGTAATAACAGCCGCACGGGTCGAACGATCAGGTTAAGCTACGTTTGCCGCGGTTGGTCCGCTGATGGGTGACAATCTTTACATACCAAGAACTCTCCGTGCCTCGGAAAGCATGTTAAGCCATTGGTCCCGGCTGTCAGACCTTTGACAGTCGCTACAGCTGGTCGTCAGAAGTCCGATAGTTTGACTTCTTACAAAGGGTATCGTATTACCCAGTAACTCGTTTGTGGAGGTCAGATAGGCAGTCGCTCCATGTAAAGTACTGGTATTCAGCTGCATCCGGTTAGACTGAAAGCTGACCCCAACATAGTTGGGATAAAACTAGACAGATGATGATGGACGCTATACTATTGCGTGTTAAGGCTCGTACAGACCCTGTCTGTACGACCCTTTAACGGGAACGCCTTTTGTTAATTAACATACTGTTTATAATGATGAAACCAATTTTCATAAAAGAGCTTTTAAACAAGATCCTCCACCAATTTACCTACAAAATTCTTCAAATTACAGTCTCATAGGTACTTCCACTCAATATCATTACTTGGTAACCCTACACGAACCAGTGTTAGGTCTTTGCAGCACGAACTAGGTTGCGTAGGAAGGCCGGGTGTTGAATGTCCGTGCGAATGTCACACGATCCCTTTAGTTTTGAATTACAAACCACACTTGAGTAAGGTTTAATGTGACTGTGTGTCTGTGTGCGTGTCTGTGGGGGTTTTTATGAAGTATGGCTTTAATTTCGGGTTTTTCATTGTCATGTATCACCGTATTTTGTTGTTTACGTACTAACATTTAGTTTTAAGGACAATGTTACTAACCATAAATAAATTAGTCTTCGCCGCTCGAAATATTTTTGTAAATGTATTATTTCAAATACATATACAGGGTGGAAGGGACATCGACGCGAAGCCTGTTACAATGGATTCAGTACATCATTCTTGACCCAACTGCGTTAAAAATTGTCATCGGTTATTTAAAAAACAATTCGCTGTTCCATACATTTAGACCGAGTAGGTATTGCACTTCTGTAGGAAACAGCTTTTTTTTTTTTAAATTACCGACGAGAAATTTCAACGCATGGGGGTCAAGTATGATGTACTGAATCCATGGTAACAGGCTTCGCGTCGATGTCCCTTCCACCCTGTATTATGGTCTGTAGTTGTAGTGAGATCGTGGGTAAATGATTTTTAGGAAATTTATCTGAGTTTTTCTCGTTTGTTCTTTTAAGTTGCCGCTGTCCTTCGGGACCATACACCGATGTTAGCACCCCTGCTTTCAGAGTCATTCTTCTATTTGTAATATATATTTAAATGACCGTTTGCTTAGAGATAAGAAAGTGGATTATGAAATGAGTTTTGAGTACCAATTGTCAATTTTACAAGTCAGCTGCCAACCAAAGCTTTTCAGCATTTTGTCAAGCTTTTATACAATGAATGAATACAAATTATAATCTGTCTATTAAATTATATAAATTATAATCTGTCTAATAATCAACAATATAAATTATAATCTGTCTATTCTTGACAAAACCGTGAACCATATGACATTCTGAAACTATACCTACCTTTTGAATAAAATCCCTAGAGCTTTTAGTAACATTTACAAAATTTGTTACTAGCAATGCCGTAGAAAGCCGCCCAACAGTTGCACGCTGGTTTGTTACCCGAATAATAAGTAATTGATCGTGACTGTGACTTGCGCAAACGCACCTTAATACTGAATACGCTGTAAATATCGTTAAACGTTTGTGAAAGTTGTTGTGTTAATTGTTTTAGTACTTTTATTTAGAGTGTGGTTTCGTCATCATGAAGTAAGTTCTACATTTTATATTGTTTCTGTGTACAGTCGACAATTTGACATTGATAGTGCCTTTATGTCGTAGGACAGAAGTAGTGGCTCAGTTGTAACGGCCTCGACTTTCGAGTAGTATTAGGACGTGGGTTCTAACCCAGACAGGCGCTTTACTTTGTGTAAATTATTTCATCGCCATTGCTCTCAAAACGTGAAGGAAAACATCGTGCGGAAACCGGCATGTCCTAGAACTAAAAATTCGAAGATATGTGACATCTACCAACCCGCACTGGGCCCGCGTGGTGGATTACGGCCCACTCCCTCTCACAGAAAGAGGAGGCCTGTGTCCCAGCTGTGGGAACATTATAGGCTCAATATAGTCAATAAGGACGTTTTTCTTATTTCAAGAGTTAGCATTGATGTGTGGTTGGTCAAGTCACAAAGGCAGTGATATTTTTTCTTCATGAATAAATCTGTGAACACAAAGATATTTTCTAAAAATGCTTACTGACCACCTACTGATTGTAACACTGTAAAGCTACGTTCGGGATAATCAATAAGTTTTTTTTTAAATCGACTTGTAGGTTAATCGGTTGGCGCAGTGGTTAAGCGATTGACTGCTGCGCTGCGTGTCGCGGGTTCGATTCCCGCACGGAACAAATATTTGTATGACCTACAAGTAGTTGTTCCGGGTCTGGCTGTTTGTGTATGTGAGTTTGAATGTTTGTAAACTCACCCACGATACAGGAGAAATTCCTAGTGTGGGGCAACGTTTTTTAAAGAAAAAAAAAAAAACAGTTTTAAATCCCTCATAATTTTGTACTGTTTTAAATCTCATCTCTATCCGTATAGTTATCCAGGCCCTGCAATCTCGATATGTCGAGACCGAATTCGTTCGTAAAGCTATCGCTGTCTATGGATAGCGATCGCTTTACAAACGAATTCTGTCGCAAAATCTTAATGGGATCTCTAGACGGCCATAATTGCTTGACGTGATTGTGATTTTTTCGTACCTATCAAGCAATTTTGACTGTCTAGGGACGTCATTAGGACTTTGCAACTGAATTCGGTCGTAAAGCGATCGCTATCTATGTGGAGACTACAGGGCCAGCTCCGATCTCCGATAGCCGAAAATACTTAAATTTTATACTCTATCTCTACCCAAATATCCTGGCGATCGATTATTCAAATCCAGGGCGTATCCGCGTAGGCTATTGTTATAGTAAATTGAAAACCACACAACGCCTCCTAACTGCACTATTTAGACTAACAATATAGCTTGTTTACGATAACCCAGGCGAACCCTTTCAAAGTAAGCGATGCGGGCGGCTATTACGCCGTGTGACAGATAACCGGAGTTATTATTAAGGCGCAGATAGATTTTAGTGCCTTTTAAATCATTTTTTACGCCTTCATATAATGCAAGTAAGTTATGCTAAAAATATGTTAAACTAGAACGCATACACATTAATTATATATTTGATTATTTAAGTATTGCAGTTAAATACTTTATGAAATAAATTCAGTAAGAAGTCTACCGGTCTAAAGCATAAAACGCGATATTACTTTCAAGTTACCTTATATATTTTCATGTTTTTTTTTTGTCGGAACAAACTATTTTTTGTCAATTATAATTCTGTGTGATTTTTCTCAAATATTTATATTTTCGATACTAAAAATAAATATTCCCTATGAAATCAAATGGCGCCGTAGGCGGCGGCGGGCGTGAGCACGATGCGGATTTGTATGGCCAAGATCAACAGCGATTACCCGACCCTTAAGGTAGGGTTAATTTTGAGGTTGGAGACGGGTTAATTATCCTGTTGTGTAGTGAAAGTTTTTTGACTCATCAATATTTTCTTCTTGATTTTTCTTATGTGCTTATCATAATTTTCTGGCTGTGTAGCTGGTAAAACTCTCCTGTAACATATTCGTGCGGTCAGCACCAACATCCTGCAAAAGCAAAAATAAATAAAACATAATAATTATACATATATAATAATAATGTGAAAATGGAGGATTAGAAATATTAAAGTTGATAAACACTCCCTACTTACCCCGTTGTTAACACGAAATTCATTTGCAAACCAGCGCTGGGGCTCTGTCTCGCATAGGGTCGCAGCATTATGCTTAGCGATGGCCGTTTTGCGTGAATGTGACGCATATTTCCCCTTAACTTGTTCTTTCGTGTTTGTGTTTTTATTTATTTGCGTTATGTTTACCGCAAATAAACGTATTTTCTTTCTTTTTTTTTCTTTTTTTGACAGTTGATCGACTATCAAATGAATGTACTTGATTTGTTTGACTATAGGACTTACTTGGTATCCCAAGTAACTCTTTCTGGTAGAACACTTCTCGGATGATGCATGCTTTGCTTTAGTTATCTGAAAATGAAATACGAATAATTGAAGTTTAGTCAATCGGTGCGTTGTTCCGAAACCGTTAACTCAACAACCAGATAGAACTGTCACCAATCTGAATATCCTCTCTGTCTGGACCCTCGATTGAACAATTATATTAAAAGCTACCTGCCGTCTAATCTGTCAATGCTGGGAATTGACAAATCAAAAGCCAGAGGTATGCGTAATCAAACTGTCCGGGACAGTGGTCCCGTGTGGTCGCCTCACAAAGCACGCGTCGGCTTAGTCCGGGACTCGTAATTAGGGGCAGGACAATCGGGTTGGCGCGCCTGAAGCGTGGACACCCTAATTCGGTGCGCTAGTCGGCTTAATCTAGTCGGGTCTTTGAAATTTTAATAGCGCACAAAAATACGAGTACTGTTTCTGTGGGCTATGAGAATTTTCATGAATAGTACCTACTTTTTATTACCTAACTGTACCAAAACATGGTCAGTTTTTTTTCAAAACAAGTTCGATGGATAGTTTCAATTTAAGATATCTTTTAAACCGCGATCCAAAATCCATCAGTTTGACATTAAATAAAGATAAACAATAGTTTGAATTAAGATAAAGGTAAACAGTAAAAAGAAACAGAATTAAGAAAAACAGGCCAAGTGTAAGTCGGACTTGCAAACGAAGGGTTCCGTACCGTATTAAGATCGTTAAAAAAACGCCGAAAAAAACACGTTTCTTGTATCAGGACGTCCTTTAATTATTTACTTTATTTTACTTTTATTATTTGTTGTTATAGCGGCACTAATAATACACAGTCTGTGTAAATTTCAACTGTCTATCTATTACGGTTCATGAGATACAGCCCGCTGATAGACAGATGGACGGACGGACGCATAGCGGAGGTTTAATAACAGGGTTCCGTTTTGCACCCTGCGGGTACGGAAGCCTAAAAATGTTTGTTTAGTGTGAAAAGTTTACAATGACAATGTTACATTGAAGGTTACCAATAACCTTCAAATGAACTACATAAATTAAAAGGATGCAAAAAATATTCAATATTCTCAAACCAATGAATATTCTTAAAGAATTATGCTAAATGGAATCCAATTATGAAACAAACTGATTATTTTATCTTTGAAATCGTAGCGTAGAGCACTCAAATTTTTAATATTGGGTATTAAATTTGACTAAAACAGTTTGATTGTGATTTATATGAAAATTTCTCCTGAACTAGTTTTAATTTAAATGCTAGGTTCTATGCTGGGACTTAGGCCTCCTCTTTGGGATAAGAACTGAACAAACGGGCACAGTGCAATACCTACATATTTTTACCCATTTTTAATCTTCTACGAACAAGTTACAATTTATTTACGTCAGAAAACTCTCACTGATTCCCAGAACGTATGAGTTTTCGCAAAACACACATCTCTTCAAGAATCATATTTGATTCTCTTGTATGAAATCTGAAGCAACGCACGTGCCCTCTTAACATTCAAAAGTAGTTTTTTGTTAGGTACTCGGAAAATTGAATTTGTAGATTTACTTGATGTAGAATAAGGAACATTTTTGAAAGGAATGTTCTGCGAGGAACCCATCTTTCAAAGCGTTTTCCGTTTTCTCGGTATCAAAAATAATACGAAACCTCTTTGTGAGAACATGAAATAGCTGGAAATCGCTTTAAGTTGAACTGAAGCGTATGTGGAAAATGTTTTTCTTAAAATTCTTTTGCAGTAATTTCCAAATAAAGTTGAATGACATTCATCGTAGGAAAAATGGTCTCTCTTGGAAATTCAATAAGTATTTTATACATACTGTTTTTATTTCAATTACGAAATGATGCTAAGAAAAAGCGTTGGTATCGCTTCCAACTGCTGGCATTTTCGGTCCACATTTAATATATATAATGAATGAATATATACATTTGCACATATATATTCATTAATTGCTCCTTAAACTCAAAAATAAATGATATTTTATTACATAATGTTTCTGTAAAACAAAACACGGGCTTTTAAGTTGGATAAAAGCTACCTTCCAATTCTCCAGCACTGCAAAAATAAACAAATCCTGGACAATGTTTAACAAGAAAGCAGAAAACAGAATTAGCAATCAAAACGTTAGAGAAAATTCGTCTAACTAAACTTAAAGTGGACAATTAACCTTTTCGAAGCATCGAGTCATTTAAACGAGTAATGAACAAATTCTCCCAGGCGAATGGCTTCGGTTTTTTTTGTTAATTAGCATTTGATTTTGGAGTCACAAGATAATTAGGATACGATACGGAAAGGTGAGCTCGAGGTCATGCAAAAATATTGATTTTTCCTTTTTGGGTCCTAGCTACTGGTTTCTTTTTAGAAAACATCGTTTGAGAAGAGATCTACAGCTTGAATGGCAATAAAAAGTAAAAAAAAAAGAGTTAGTACGCTTATGACCACACGGTAGTAGTGAAAACTTACGACTGGAGGTGAGTATACGCGATTTAGCGCTGAGTATACGCGATTCAGCGCCGAGTATACGCGATTCAGCGCCGAGTATATGCGACTCAGCGTCGAGTATACGCAATTCAGCGCCGAGTATACGCGATTCCGCGCCGACTACACGCGATTCAGCGCCGAGTATATGCGACTCAGCGCCGATTATACGCGATTCAGCGCCGACTATACGCGATTCAGCCGACTGGAGCCGATTATCCCTGATTTAACGTTATCGACCCGAGCGTGACGGTACATTTTCGTTCACTATTCAGAAAGATCGCTAAGTGTGCCTAGGAGTTTTCATTTTTACTTCAAATAATTTTATCTACCACGCAAAGCTGTTCCTAGGAGCTCAATGTCGTGCTTTCGATTGATATTGAAGAATGTTATAGGCTTTTGCAATAGTATTTTAAGAAACTAATAGTTGGAATAGGTTAAAGGTTATAGGAAGCAATAGGCTAACAATGCATGAGTCATACTTACTCTCTATTACAGTCTCTCAAGACAAGATGAATCAATGTATTTTTATTTATTCGAAAGGACCTACGTAAAAATATAATAATATTTTTGGCAAAGAGATTAAGATAGATATTCATCATCATCATCATTTCAGCCGAAAGACGTCCGCTGCTGGACATAGGCCTCCCCCAAGCACCGCCACTTCGACCGGTTCTGTGCTACCCGCATTCTGCGGGGATACCTGCAGCCTTCACAAGGTCATCGGTCCACCTTGTAGAAGGCCTTCCAACGCTACGTCTTCCGGTACGCGGTCGCCAATCCAGAACCTTTCGGCCCCATCGGCCATCAGTTCTGCGAGCAATGCCACTTAAGCTTGTCAATTCTTCGGGTTATGTCGGTTACCTTGGTTCGCCTGCGGATCTCTTAGTTTCTGATTCGATCACGTAGGGAAACTCCAAGCATAGCCTTCTCCATTGCCCTTTGGGTGACTTTTAGCCTTCTGATAAGATAAGATAGATATTAAAGAGAACAAATAGGCATTATACTTCGAAAATAATTTTCTTATGGTGGACACGAATGAGAATTGCGACTTGACATGCAGGCGAATCACACTAGACTGAGCGACTTTTGCCCACTAGGACAAATTGTTCGCTAAGTCCCGTCTATTGTTAAGTAAATAATTTAATGTCTTTGATTTTTGGCAATAAGCTCGCTCCCTATGGGACTTAAACATACCTGGTGAAATGTGGGTGTACTAAAGGTATACCTCTGCCATAGCCTTCAGGGAATACAGGCGTGATGTTGTGATAGGTTAGATTTTTGCCTATTTTTTTTAATAATATTTTTAAACAAAATTAGGTTTCATAAATATTTGAAGCTTGCTTAGAAAGTTACATGACAAATTGTACTGGTCCTATCTAATAACAGGCTTTAACTGCCAAGTATCGATTCGACTTTGTAAATAGGCTAAACATATTTGCATGAAAAAGCTCTTAGCTTTGGAGAGTTAGTAAACAAAATGCCTTTGGATGAAGAAGATATTTATGAGCAAAAGTTATGTGAAAACGTGCTTAGTAAACTGGTAGTTGTTATGCTGTGAGATCCAGAAGGGATCAATATTTCTATCTACAAAAAAATAATATCTGTTATTTATAATATTAAAATATTTATTAAAATATACAGGGTCAAATTAAATTAGCTAGCGAAACTCCACAGACGTGATGGGTACCGATATCTAAATCTCTAATAATATCTAAATCTCTCTCTGTTTTAGTAGGTATAAATATTTATTCCTTCTGGATCATTGTTGATGACTATAGTTTTGCCCCCTATTACGTAGGAGTTGAACCTGAACAAATGTACAGCCAATAGACAATTATATACATAACATAATCAGCCTATATATTGTTCCCCCTGCTGGGATACAGGCCTCCTCTCGGTGAGAGGAAGTGAGCTGTAATCCACCACGCGGGCACAGTGCGGATTGGTAGATGTCAGATGTCTTCGAATTTTTGGTTCTAGGACATACCGGTTTCCTCACGATGTTTTCCTTCACAGTTTTGAGAGCAGTGGTGATGAAATAATTTACACAAAGTAAAGCGCCTGTCCGGCAATAATATAAATTAGAAAAAATAATAACTATGAAATGGGCATACCTCCGACTATTTATATTCCATTTCAGTTATATTTCCGTTTCCTGAGCTCAAAATTTCAATGGTATTGTTGTAAAACATCGTTTTGAGCACGCTACTATAACAATTATTCGTAGGCCCGTTTATGGAGAGGCACTTGACATTTTGTTCTATTGTGTTACGTCCTATTTCCATTTCTATTCTTATTCAAGTGTATTTTATCGTTGATTGAAATTGGAATAGATCTATTTCGTATTTTATTAAATGGCGGTTGTTTTGTCCAGTAAAAGTAATTCATTCAATTATTCACTTTGTGGTTTGTCTTTGAATGAAAAGATGTAAAGTAATAATGAACTAATTAAACTTATAATATTTTTTTCCTATTGCAGATATACGATACGACAGAAAATACGCGGCCGAAGAAATGGTCATCGAAGTTGAAGCTGAACACATCAGGAAGCTCCAAGACATCAGAAAAGTCTCCAGAAAGCCCGTACATGTACGGAACTATCAGTGGACCAGGAGGATCAGCGCTGTCTAAATCAATGAAGTACGCTGAGACCTGGCTCTATGGGTCCGTCAGGACCCAAACCCCACCTATGCGACCTAGCGTCTTCTCCGCTTACCCAGAAGTCTCTGGTCCTGTTCTTATAAGCACGCCTCAAAAACCTACACCACACAACTATGCTGTCATACTATGTTCCTGTCCTGAGTACCTGAATGGTACAAAGAAAACCAGCTCAACCAAAGTCAGTATTTGTAAGAAATGCAAGGGATCTCGTTTGCCATTAACTATAGCTGATAGCCCGCAATTGTTAGTCGGGGGAACGGTTAGAGGTCCTCAAGTTAGCCGTGAATCTGGCTTGCTTAGAGCTGGGACCGTTAGAGTACAAGGTTCGAAGGCGCGCCCGACTATACTCAAATCGAATGGAGATACGGACCCCTATGATTTGATGAGAAGAAACAGATTGGCACCTCCACATGAAGCTCGTATAGGTAGCCAGTTTTCAACGACACGATTACGAGCCAAAAGTATAAGTCCATGCAGAGTGAAGACTAAAAAGCCAACAAGCCCAGAGACACTTCGTAAAAATAGAAGTAAATCTGTGAGTCGAGTAAACGAAATATGGGTTGAAGAAGACGCTAACACAGGTAATGACTCAAAGAAGTCAATATTATCGTGTGATATAAATCCCTATGACTTAGTGAAATCTAATGGCACTTCGAAATCTTTAGTAGAAATTGAATTTGATGACGATTTTGGACACGTGTTTCAAGAATCTATGAAAAATAAAAACATACATTCCTCAAGTAAATCTAAATCAGATTCAAGTGTGAAAGCTATAAGTGGTCAAAGAATAAGGGTTTCTGACGAGTCGAAATCAAATAATATAAATGCTGTGTATGATCCCGTTGACTATGATCTCAAATCCTATGGATCAAAATCTCAAGAGATATCTCCGATTTTGTCATTGCCAAATATTAAGAATGAAAATAAGAAATCAGCATCTGTAAGTAAGAGTACGAGTAAGAAAATATTAAGCATATCTACATCAAGTCGAGCTAAACAAAAAAGTGTTTCGCCAAAACGACCACCGAGAAGAATAAGAAACATCAAAAATGACGACGACAGTGAGAGTGATAATCAAAGATTAACAGAAAGAAGTTCAAACAGAAAACCTGACAATCACTCTCGTAGCACTAAGCTTAAGAATCAGAATACTGATACAATAAAATCTATTTTGAAAAAGCCAAAAAATTATGATACCGTTGAGTGTACCCCGAAACAAGAAGCAACCAACGAATCTTTTGATAACAAAAGAGTCAACACATCCTTATTTTATCTCCCTAAACCTAAAGACAAGGTGGTTGTCAATTCTCATAACATGCTACATAGGAAACGTGTTCAGTTCTTGGTTGAAAACGAAGAAACAAAAGTTATATATACGGCAGAGTTTAATCTTGAACAAAACACCACGAAAGAAGTTCCCGTTGAAGTGCTTTCATCGAGCATTGAAACCGAAGAAGATGTGGTAGCTGAAGGTGACATTGTAAGCCATAGTTTGGACGAATCGAGTGAGAAATTGTCTGAATTGATTAGCCAAACTGTCGCATCAAACGATATTGAAATATATGAGCATGTACAATTGCATACAAATACATTTGAAACTGTCGTCGAAGAAGTTACTGAGCCTACAACAGAAGTTGACCATGAAACTACAAGCGTTGAAATTGTAAACAATATCAATAAAGAAGGTAAGGTCTTGATCGGTCTCGTGTAGCAAATGTTAAAATCAATTTAATACTGTTGTAGTTATTATTTTATTTGCGAGTTATGCTATATTATTATTATTTTGTTTTCAGATAACAACATTCCAAGAATACCGGTGCTGCGTCGGTCTGAATCCGAACGTATCCCACCAACTATATCAATAGCACCACCGAAGTTCTTAGACACGATGGCTTTGCGACCAAAAACTAAACATGGACACACAAGCCAAGTGTTTTTAACGTCTGTTATAGAAAATGAAATATGCATTCCAAATCAGTATGTGTTTAGCCAGCCACAAACGACACCAGAAGTAACTCCACCAACGACAATAATTCAATACAATGATAATATTGAATCTGGGAATCTTAGCGACAGTAGTGATATAACAAGAACAATTTTGACCAATTTACGCCGTGGAATATCAGAATCTCCTGAACCACCACCTCGGTTTAAATCAAAGGAACGTACAAAATCTAAAAAGCATAATTATGTCAAAACACGTTTTGTTCGTAACAACTCTTCTAGCTCCACTAGTGACGAATGGTCAGATGCTAATGATTATGAACAAAAAACTATTTTACGTGTGAAACAATTCGATTCTGATACTGATGAACCAAAATCTGCTTCTGGTATTTTGAGGTCTTCAGAAAACGAGCCTAGAAAAACTTCCATACAAATTAATGGCAACGAGTGCTATTCGACTATGAACGTGAGCAGTGACATACCTATTTACTTATCCTCTGTCGTCGTTAATGATGATTGTGGAAATACGTGCAATACCTACCAGACAGGTACCACCGTTACAATAAGTGTCGGAACTCCACAAAAAGAAGTAAAGAAGTCAAAAAGTCAGATATACATAGGTGCTGTGCTCTCTCAACAAGCTGAAAAGAATTTAGAAGTGAACACCTATGAAGAATATTATGCTGACAAAAACAAAGATGATTGCTATGGCTACCGAGATCAAAACACTTCAAGTGATCTGTCTTCAATACTAAACGACCCTGTCGAAGCTGTTAGAAGAAATTTAATTCCACACGTCTGTGGTAAAAAAGACGATTATTCTGATTGCCAACAAACTCCTGATATTCAGCCAAATAATGGCAATGTTGTCACAAAACTTTTCGATGATCCTTTCTTTGCTCATCTTGCCGAAGGTTTGGATTCAGATTTGGTTAAAAAGTTAATAGAAAACTCTTTGATAAAACTCCAAGAAACTAAGAACTCAGAAGGGACAGACAGCAGTGACATAACGATTGAAAAGCTCATAGAAAGTTCGTTGAAAAATTTAAAAGAAGAGAGTGTGAAAGAAGGAGATAAGAAAGAAGAAGTGAAACCAAAGAATGAGAATAGTGGCAAAGACGATGCGTCGAATAAACAAAATATAATCGACTCGTCCGTCTGCCCAGAGAATGAAGATAATAGCTGCTCTGCTCCCTATGAAAGTATGGAGTATGAGAGCGGTGCTATGGGAGTTTTTTCTGATCTCGAGCCAATGTCGGACTGCTATAATGCTTCGGCGAGTGAATTGTCCACCGAAGACGATACGAATTCAACGAGATCGAAGTTTTATCAAATGTTGGTCGACGCCGCGTTGTGTGATATTGAAATTTCAAATAATACCGACGATGATCATCATTACGAATCGATTCGTTTGAACAGTGATCCTATATATGAAGAGATTGGAGACATGCCACCGCCCTTACCCGTTAACCCGCCCCCGAATTCTCTGATGATTTTAGATGATGAGAAACGCAGTGGATCACGTTCAATATTTGAAGGCGCGTCGAAGTACGACATTTTGTCGTATTTGGTAGATGCTAAAGAAAGAGGCATTGATGATGAAGAAACTTACATAACTAGTTACGCTACTCATAATAATTCATCGAATATGTTAGAGGAATCAAAAGACAAAACTAATAACAGTGAAATAATTGGTACACATCATAGTAGTAACACGAGTCAGTTATCAAACGCATCAGATTCAAGTGAAGATAACTCGCTTATTATTAATCATGAGACGTTGGAGAAAGCCGTAATATGCAAAAAAACATCGGCTGAGATTGAAAGGAATGACTCTGGCGTTGGTTCAGAGACGAGTAAGTCTTCAAGAAGTAGACTTCAAGGTAAAACTTCTCCTTGTAGTATGATACACGATAAGGATACGCCCATACATCTCTGTGAGGATTGTGACACTGCTGTGGAACCTCAATTAACAGAGCAAGGTAAGTCAAAATACTGCGGCATATAATTTATTCTTTAGCAAAAAGGCTTTTTGTTAATCTTGTATCAACTGTTTTAGGTTCAATATACGCTCCATTAGTATGCAGGAAGTGTGCCAAGAAAAGAGCAGAGAGAAAAGAAATTATCACAGAAATAGTGGAAACAGAAGAAAAGTATGGCAGAGATTTGCAAATCATTCTTGAAGAGTTTTACAAACCGATGTTGGTAGCTGGTCTACTTAACCAGGAACAACTCAGCGCCATTTTCTTGAATGTTGAAGAGCTCATTGAGAACAACCAAGTTCTATCTGAGAAGTTAAGAGACGGACTTGAAATCGCGGTGGACCAAGGAGATGAGGTAAGATTTTATATGCTATGTTTATAAAATAATTTCCAACCTTTTAGTAATTTTGAAATAAGTAAAAGATTAATTTTAAATTGAAGAGTTTCAATAAAGGTCATTAGGCAGACCTTATCTGAAGTAATATTTTCGTGTTTTTTTTGAAGGATCTCTTGACTGTGAACGTTGGAAAAATCCTGCTGGAGTGTTCAGGCATGCTGACAGCTTTCCAGTCGTACTGCGTGAAACAAGCTGGCGCTGCCCTTCTGCTGGCTGGTCTCGAGAAGGAGAAAGAACTCCTGAGGATATTCTTGCGCGTCTCGCAGATGGAAAACACCGTTTTGAGGAGGATGAATCTAAACTCATTTCTCATGGTAATTAATTGTTCTTGTTCGTAGTTCTGAAACAGAAAGTTTTATTTATAAAACATTTGCATCTCTGATATGAAATCTTATAAAATAAAACATTACTAACAAAAATTCCAGGTGCCAGTACAACGCGTGACAAAATATCCCCTCCTTCTCTCCCGGCTGTATCGCTCCACAGCTGCTTGCGCAACAGAGCGGGAAGACGTGAAGTCAGCCCAACGTTGCGTAGAACGCAGGCTCGAAGAAATCAACACGGCAGCTGCAGCCGCTGCTGCTGCAGCAAGAGATGTGCCGCTGTGGAGACGACTCGCAGCTGCACGAAGAACCGCACACGACCTCCATGTGGCTGATATTAAGCTGAGGAAGATGGCCGTTGATATTCTGGACTGGAATCATGATGACGCCAGGTGGGTGACTGGATGTTCGTTAAAAAAGTCTGAGAGATAAAGAATGAATGAATGAAGAATATTTTGTGGACAATTTTACCGGTGATGACAAAATAAATCTCAATTTGTGTTCCCAACAACAAGACCTATTAGAGCTCCCCTGAGCAGTTTATTCATAAAATCAGCTTGACAGATAATTGAGACATTTAGAAAATTACCACTTACCAAAATTTCGCCTATCACACGATGTCATTACGATTGCGAGATTACGCGTCCATATTTTATGAGATTTAAATTGTCCACCGTTTTCTTGAACAGCCACTTACGTAACAATGAAAGCGTCTAGGAATGTTTTAGCAAATGTCAAAGATTATCAGGAGAATCTTCTTTTTCATAAAGATAAACATTTAGCTCTTTGTATAATTGTGGATGTTTCGGCAAATTGTAGCCTCAGCACATTTAGTTCTATTGGTGGATGGTACAAATGATCCCATTACTAGATCCATTGTGGGACGCAAGTCCGTTTGATGGTCTAAGTTGTAAACTTTGATTAAATTTTAGATGCCTCTTTTCGTTGAGTAAGCCTATTTGGAGTTTGAGGAAACTAACAATATTAGTTTGTATAAGAGACAGACTGGAAACTCATAGAATGTTCAGTTTAAAAGGTACCAACTCTTGATGACCAACCATATTAATAAACTGCAATTACAAATTCGATACCAAAATTATAAATGTAATTTTAATATGTCAAAAATCCAAGGTTGTTCATAGACAACTCTACTGTAAGAGAGAAGAACGTCCTATAGAGGAAATTCCAATCTTTAAAACAGTTCCATAAAACTTGAAAGAGGTCTCATAGCTCACTATTAAAAATAAAATTCCAGCAATCACTTTCATACTTTTATTATCGCTTCTTAACTCTTATTACTTGTACCATAAAGCTGATAATCGTTGCTTTAGTGGCACTAACAGCGACAAGTGCTATTCAACTGGGCTTTTTACGACTAAAGACTTTCGCAAATACATGGTAATTAAGTAACTTCACTGTTAATTGAAAAATAATATGTCATTGAACAACTTTAAGTAAGCAGAATCTTTGGTAAGTTTTGAAAATTAAAGCTAAGGGTTTTACAAGGCCTAAACGTTCTTCGGGTCTGGCAGACCATTATTGGAAGGGTTTTATAAGCCACGCAACAGTGTTTTATGTGATCTAAAATGTTTATAGGGGGATGTGCACGAATACGCTAAATTCAAATAGGGGTTTCAGAGCAATACGAGGAATCAATGTTGTCGTTCCAATCGAACTGGGTGATTTGATTTTTAGACGATTGATTTTTTATTGTGATTGTAAGCAATTTAGAAAATATACATATTTTATTTTACAAATTCACCAAAATCCATGGGTTAATAATAATGTTGATATATAAGGTATAATTTATAACAGAAAAATCATTTTCCTCCTTGGTTAGAAAAATACTCAGAAAGAAAATACATTGTATAATTTTCCATACATTTATCAATATACAAAAAAGTCACGTATATCAATTGAAGAGGTTCATGGAAAACAATTTCAGATGCTATTAGAAATCACTTTGAGTATAGCAACCGTTTTTGCAATTTTGTTGCGCGCAACTTGGAAACTACTGAACGTAGTTTAATGGGTCTTGCATTGTAACTTACATCTAGGGTAAACTGAATAGTTTGTTTTATGTGTATAATCAAAACATCCAGTAATGTCGTGGGAAATACTGGAATAGGTGGATATAAAGGTTCTGTATTGTATTTTTGAATCAAGACTACTACTGAAATACAAACTAAAGAACTATTTACGGCTCATTTTGGAATGAGCACAATAATTACAGACTAAAGTATTTTGGATAGAAAAATGAAAATCCCAAAAAAAAATACATAGTCCCCAGAACCTAGTTTTCTTCTTAACAAATAAAAGTGTAATAAGAAAGAAATATTTTTTTTTTATTGGGTCTCGCACTGGAGATCACAAATTTAACTAAAACACACTCATAGAAACATTATAAAAACAGAAGAAAAAAAAACAGAAAGTCCTATAAGAGCCCAAAAGTCCTAAAAGAGCCCAAAGGACTCAGCATGATGATTACATTTAAAAATAAGTGTCGCAGCGCTGGTATTCAATCATATTTCCAAAAAATACCAGTTTCGTTATTACAAATCCAAGTTTAATAATCTCCAAAACCATAACATCAAATAAAGCTAATTAAAATGAGACGAATGCCAGAAATATATCTCATTTAGCAAGTAATACACTGGAGTGAAATTAATGTTTTAGCTGGTGCGGAATTTATCACGACCGTGGAACATGAAACGTTGTTGTGACGGCACACGCCATAACATAGCGATGTTGCCAACAGCTAGCGAATTAAGCTGGAGATGAAATAATTTCAGATGCGTTGTGCTGTGATGGTTTTGATGTGAGACGAAAATACAAAGTTAATAATAGGCCTTGAAAGTTTAGATTTTGGTATGAATGTTCGTTCATGAACGTTTATGTGGGGTTAGCATAATCAGTTACCTTGGCAAGCCAATAAGAAGGCTGATAATGATTTAAATAGTCATCTTTTGAAACACAAAGAAAGTGCTGATAATCATCTAAATAGTAAGCTTTGGCAGGAATGTAGCTAAAGAGTTTTCATGAAAGGAATGTGATCACTTCGCTTGATAAGCATATTTGTAATAATTGCAGTTGGATGTTAATAGACATGTATATAATTATCTTCTTGGCTTCCATTTATAAATTCACGAGAAATGCCATACATTTACTCAAAAGCTGACTTCTACAACTACAATAGTCAAAGGAAAAAATCATGGTCTATTTTTAGACTGACTCAACATGGAAAATTATACTTGGGAAGGCGTGAATGCCATGAAAATGGCAAAAGGGTTGCACCTACGCGTTCAGGTAAAAAATAAAATGGTCGTGTAAAGTATCTCTGTAAAGCAGGCTATATATTCTACACGCGATTTAACCTTTAATAAGACCAGATTTTTACGCACCCATAACACACAGGCCGAGTCAGTTTGAAGTGACGCGGAGCCCAATCGACCTTATTCCACCAAATTGACGTACCTCCTACAAATAAAATGACGCCAAAATCCTACGAACACTTAAGCTGACTCTTGATAAATTTTGGACTTTCTGCTCTTGTTTATAAGGTTTGCAATGGAGGGTAAACTGCTGTTCACCCAGCCCAACGACAACAACTGGCGGAAAGGACGCACCATCAAGTTGACGCCAATCAACGCTCTTTTGGTAACTAACGGAAAGGTGAGTTTTGTTGATTTTTATTTTCTGTGTGGGTTGTGAAACTACAAGGTTTGTGTGACTTTAGAAACTTCCGATTGTAAACATAGGGTACTTCAATTCGACGTTTTATTTCTTTTAATCTCAAATTGGGTTATAAGGCTGTAGACATAAAATCTATGGAGAATCTTGAAAGAGATTTTATTTGAATGCTCAACTGAAAGTGAAGTATTAAAAAATGACATAATTGTAGGATTTGCTATAAAGGCAAAAATGTATAACTTTAAATTCTATAAATAATTAAAAACCCCGCTCATTATTCCACAGCCAACGATCACCCACAAAACGAACGAGATCCGAGAGACGCGCGAAGCGAGAGACAGAGAGGCACGAGAGAAAGAAGGAGAGGCTCTATTCGCGCGCAGTGGAGTAAGGGAGGCGGCACTACTGCTGGTGAGGGAGAAAGCAGGACGGTACACACTGCAGAGGGAGCCACTGTTCTTGGACCGCTGCGTGGTCGCCGCAGACCATGAGCCCGAACATTTCTTCGAAGTACACGAAATTACTACTAAGGATTCTTATATTTTTAAGGTAAGTAATTGGAATCAATTTGAGTGTTCAATCAAATCAAATTGACTGTTTTGGTATGAAAAGTTTGACTATTTCAGAGGCCATAGTTAGATCTCACCTTTTCATCATTTAAGTGTATTCTCTGTTCTATAATTGTGTATTGTTATAAGTATTCGTGTGGTGCCGGACGTAAAGAATAGCACCATCCTATTTCTTCCCATGGGTATCGTAAAAGGCGACTAAAGGACTTACTAGAGAATGGGCAGCAGCGTTCTCTATGCATTTTAACACCATATTGCGATCGCCAACCCGCCTGCCAAGCGTGGCGATTATGGAAAACCCTTTGGGAGAGGCCTATGTCCAGCAGTGGACGTCTTTCGGCTGAAATTATGAATGATGATGATTACTATTCGGTTGTCAGCAAAGGTTGTAGTATAATTCAAATTCAAATTCAAAATTTTCGAGCGAAGACTCATATAGGGTTAATAACATTGTCCTTAAAACTAAGTGTTAGTAAACAACTCGATACGACGGCAAATGTAACTGACTGCAGCGAATAACATACGGTCAGTCCACTCTGTCAGCAATCATTTTCAGAACCCTGTGTGAGTGTATAGTAGAACTTGGTGCAATAAATATTTGTAAAAGTGTTTTCTTAAAAGATTTTAGGAACAAACTTTGACCCGATAGTCTATCAATAATCAGCGCGGTAATTGCGTAACTCACTTACAGTCAATGAGTTTCTTTTTGACATTTCAACAACATTCATTGCGTTATTTATGTTGTTGAGCAGACACATTTTTCGATCATATACAGCAATGGATTAGCAATATACTTCAAAATCATTGAGATTGTGACTGATAGTGTGTTAGAGATTAATTACGATAAAATATGGCCCGCCCCTCCAAAATTCAAAACGTTTGAAAGTGTTTGTACGCATGTGAGCGTAATGAGACGGCCGTCAAACAAAAACAAATCACGGATTTGTTGCTCGACTAGTGGCGTCATTAATCGCTCATTATTATTCGTATGGCGCTGCACTGAAAACGACACGTGCGTTGTCTTGCGCAATCGGCTAGTTATGATTAGTTGACCAACAAATCTGGTAATAAGTGAGATATTACGAGTACTTACAACTACATACAAATTCTTTCGTAGGGATGTGACTACACATATTGAAACAGTAATTTGGAGGGGCGTGCTATGTTATCGTAGTTTATCTCAACTTATTTAGTATCTTTAACATATAATTGCTACTGCCTGTTTCGCAGCGATGTTCTCATAAAATCAAGAGTAGTCCATTCTTTATTCATATTCTATAATTTCCAATTACAGGCGGAAGAAAATTCGCGCACGCGTACTTGGTACCGACAGCTGCAATATCACGCACAGGGCGCCGGGGCATGGCGCAAGCGACGAAACGCTCTCGCGAACATTATGATCAACCCTATGTTGACCAGGAATTGATAATAAGGACTTAATTATGGTACTGATATGTTTTGGGACGTCGATCTAGTGGTGTGTGAGGGTTACATGAAATGATCATAAGTGGTGTGAAAGTAGGGATGGGACATTGTTATCGATATGGTTTTGATGTTTAGTTTTATTTGTGAGATAGATTTGAACTTTACAATTGTTACTTTAATTTTCAAATAATTTTCTCTGATATCTTTTGTTAACTTTTTCTCTTAAGATTATTCTTAAACAGTCTACCTAGTTTTGACTATGTTACCTAGATTTTATTTCTTTAATTATAACGACAAAAAATCACTTTTTCAAGATCATATCGATAACCGGCACAAGGTGTAACACTAAACGTTGTAGGAATTGTCAAAAATAACGATACTCAATCCGTATTATTTATTAACAGTACGGGAAAAAGGACAAACGATAGTGGTGCCCTCTACTGATGTTAAATTTGCCTTTGCCCTTTAGTGATGTGGTATTTTTTGATAAGAATTTTGGTGGTGAAGCACACAAAGGGTTAGTGAAAAATATTGTTGTTATAAAAAGGAAATGATGAAAAGCGTGCATTTTAAATAAACTTAATTATAATACATTTATAATTACACATTCCTGGTACTTATTTGTTTTTATTTTGTTTAATTGTAAATATCCAACAACAGTTTGCCACTAGTTTTAAATTAGCTTTACACCAAAATTTAGATGTTTTAACATTTTATGTGCCCTATAACGAACTATTGTATTAACAAAACCATAACATAAGACGTATTGTATATAATTTAATTTTAATAGCTGTGATATCCTGTCGAAGAAAAACGGAAAAAATCTAAATAAAAAAAAAATGCTTTGTAATCATTCAGACACCTTGTAATTATTATAATTTTAACATTAACAATTGTTCAAAAAATAATAATAACATTATAACTTCCTGACTAGTCTTAAGGGAAATCGTGTGTAATAATATTAAATATTTATAAGAGAAAAATATACATATTGAGTTGTATTTATTGTATGTAATAGATTAAATAGATGTAGATTTGCTAAAATTAATTAATTATTAGATAAAACTGTTTCGCCTTGGGAAAATATTGTATCTGTTATATCATTAGAGAAGACAGGAAATAAATAAATTAATAAAATAAATGGGCATTTCATTAATTACGTATAGACGCCAGCAACTCAAGCTACTACAATATACTTTCTTAAGCATTTAGTAAAAAGCTGTTATTTTGACATTACGAACAGACACTTTTTTTTTATATAATAGTATATACAGGATGGAAACTTTCAGCGGGGCAGTAAGGGGAAGTACCTTATCCGTTGCAGCTACGCGAAAATGGTCTTAAGAGACTATCCATAATTTTTTATGGAATTTTGATCCCCATTCACAGATTTTGAAAAAAATGTACAGTCAGCAGGAAAATGGGCAATTTTCACAAAAACTTTTTTTTATGACAATCGATCCTCTTTCTTATAAGGATCAAAAACCTCTATTGGACCAATTGAGGTTTGAGTACTAGAAAAGTCATAAATCGCAAAAACTTTTGCCATACATTTCGTAGGAAATGAGAAGTTCCAACTTACATTTTTTACCATCGATAAACTGGCCGCTACAAAAAAGACTGATCGAAAAACAAATAAAAAACTATAACTTCTACTTTGGGTATTATTTCACCTTAAAATTAAAAACTTGAAACTTTACATTTGGACTCACCTAGAAATTTTACTTTTGTGCTCTAAGTTATGAGGTGTTCATAATGGTAGCCGCTTTGACGTAGGCATAGGTTTATTCTCTTTACTACAGACTGGGTAGCAGCTGATAATGTGCTAGGATTAATTCCATAGAGAATCGTGGTAAGTAAATCTTTGAGTTCCTGAACACTGTTGTATTTCTTTTTATAAAGTTCAATTTTTAAATAGCGCCACATAAAAAAGTGTAGAGGCGTGAGATCAGGACTGCGAGGTGGTCACGTTATAGGACCATCATTATGTTTGTATCCATTGCCTTGCGAATTGCCGGAATTCGATTTCGAAATACGAAGTATATTTATTTTTGGCCAGTCTTCGTTGTAGCGGTCCATATATCGATCATAAAAAAACTAAGTTGGAGTATCATTTCTTACGAAATGTATGGGAAAAGTTTTTTGCGTTTTATGACTTTTCTAGTACTCAAACCTCAATTGTTCCAATAGAGGTTTTTGATCCTTATAAGAAAGAGGATCGATTGGCATAAAAAAAGTTTTTGTGAAAATTGCCCATTTTCCTGCTGACTGTACATTTTTTTCAAAATCTGTGAATGGGGATCAAAATTTCATAAAAAAAGTATGGATAGTCTCTTAAGACCATTTTCGCGTAGCTGAAACGGATAAGGTACTTCCCCTTACTGCCCCGCTGAAAGTTTCCACCCTGTATATTTATAAAAGTGACTACCTCCTTGGTCTAGTGGTCGCAATGCTGAGCATAATTCGTTTTTAAATGGGTTCGATTCCCGGGTCGAGCAAAGTGTTATTGGGTTTTTCTATCTGGAATTTCTCAGTAGCAGTCTGGAGTCTGGAGTCCGGTTGATGGCAAAAGCATCACCTCCTACTGTACTTAAACATAACTGGCGAAATGCGGCGGAGCCTAACGTAGCGACTTCAATTTGTATTTTCAGATCTATTTATTTAGCCTAAAAATATACCAAAACCTAATTTCCAAAATGAAAGCGCTATGTATTTATAGATAAACAAAATATGAGGTCTGAAATGAAAGTTCTCTTAAGACGCTGACAACAAATAAACCGCGGTCGCTGTCAGACTGCATACAAAAGAAAGAGAAGCGCGATGAGACAACGCTTGTAATTTATTGCGAAAGATGAATCAATTATCTATTTACTCAAAAATGAGTTGAGTAATCGAAATATAATAAACAACCAAGTTCTGTATTAAAATAAGACGTTCTTGTTATTAATTAAATACCAACCGTACGTTGATATTTAATACAGATATTTTGGTTTGGAACTCAAAGTAAAAGGTTAGTTTACCGTTAATTTGTACCGAGATTTTATTTTCTAAACGTGTTTTGGTAACAACCAAGTTCTGAGAAATATGTTCAAGAATAACATATATTTTATCCGCTACCACAAACTATGATATAGTTAAATAATATAATATCTTAAACAAAAAAATACTTACAGGCCTACTTAGGTCATTTGCCTCTTGCCAGCGCCTTAATAAAAGTGAGACGACAGAGAGGCTCATTTCCTGAGCTTGAAGCAAATAACGATATAATTATAACATCTTATATATATCACTCGTAGAAGACGCCTCTTTTTAACCGACGATATTTCTTGTGAGAAATTATTCGTTTTAAAGTTTTGGTCCACTACCAGTGTCCGCGAAGATGCGCGGACACTGGTAGTGGACCACTTTCAACCTTATTACTAAGGGCATAAGGGATAAAGGTGCATGGCTCCAATTGGTCATTTCCTATCAGATCCACGAGAAAGTCCACGGTTACTGTTTTAAAAATAATTGGCTTTTACTATGTTTTCAAATTACAGTGTTAACATTATAATCAATAGCTATTTTAATAAGTACCAGGTAGTTAATGAAGTAGAAAATGGTCTACAAATCTCTCTACATCTCTCAAGTCTATTAAACCTACAACGTTCTAACATTTACAAAATATAAAAGAAACGGTATAAATTATTATTAAAATAATAAAAATAAAAACCTTTTTAAAGCAAATGACATGATTGCCATTACCATTACAAACCTTATCTATGAAAGTAAGTTGGTGTGTTTCCCTAGAAAGCGTTTTTTAACACTGTAAAGTCAAACCCCGCTGCCATCATTTTTTGACTTCCAAAAAGGAGGAGGTTATAAGTTCGTCTGTATGTTTGTTTGTTTTTTTTTTATGTATGTTCACCGATTTCTCGGTGAAAAATGAACCGATTAAAAAAAAAAAATTTTTTGTTTGAAAGGGTGTGCTCCCGAGGTGGTCCCATTGTAACCAAGTAAGAATCTGATGAGGATTTCCCTCCGAATGCATGATTTACTAAAATACCCCAATCGCTACCGATTGGGGTATTTTAGTAAATCATGCATTCGGAAAGCAATATTTGGTGAAATGGAACTGATGATGAAAACCACAGATGGACACCGGAACTAATTAATAATAAGTATTTCACGGTTGCGATTCGATTAGACACTGTAATATGGTAAAGTCCCCATCAGTTCCAAATCTCCTAGTTCTTACCAGGAGAACTCCTCAACAATTAACGCCCCTGCATCGGGAAAAACAATATTTTGTAAAAGGTGATAAGCAGTTGACATTAGGTTATTGTAACTTAGATAAATTACAAACAGCCCCACTAAAAAGTGAAAAATAAAAAACTATTAAAAAAAAAAAACACTACAAAGTAAAAAATAACTTTAACTTCGGAAGTCAAAAAACTAAAATACAGATCCAAAGACACCGACTTCCAAAATTAATTCAAATTCAAATTCAAATATTTTATTTCAGATAAAGATCCAATATTAGTAGTAGTATAAATTAGCCTAATGTTTGTATTAAATTAAATTAATAATAAAAATAACCAATTAATAAGATAAGTGTGTCTGAACACTTACCCACCTTCGTAAGAGGGGAGAGCCCCACCGGTCTGAAAACACTCAGGATGCTATTGGAGGAGGAGCGCAAGCGCGCCATCATGGAAGCGCATCGCTTCTGCATAATCGCGGCGAACCCGTCGACACACGCTTCCGCGAACATCCCTGGCGCGCTCCATCGCCACGGCAAAATAGTAGATTGTTGCATCAAGCGCAAAGTGAGTTATTAATGTACAGTCGGTGACCAGCATTACTTGACCCCTCTTACAAAGAAGAATAATGGAAGAGGGGAATGCTGGTCACCGATCGTACGAGTGTTATGTTGATACCCGAGCGCATGCGAGGGCACTAAAATAATACGAGTGCATTAAATAATCTACTTTTCTTTCACCTACCGTGATAAAATATACCTACTCCAAATAAAAACTCAAGTTAATGAAAACAAAGTTTTTCACCAAGTCGGTTTTATTCAGTCGATTTTTATTTTCAGCCAGTATCTTTTTGGGTTCGTCCCCACTCTCACCGATCCCGGCTCTACACGATTCAAAAATTCCCAACTCTATACGAAACGATAAAAACGTACAGTCAGAATGAAAAACATTTAGACGAAGTAAAAGTACTTTAATCACCATGCTTAAATTAAATGACAATGGACTATTATCCAAGCCGTATTCCAA
Source organism: Tiliacea citrago (assembly GCA_963921375.1). NCBI lineage: Eukaryota > Metazoa > Arthropoda > Insecta > Lepidoptera > Noctuidae > Tiliacea > Tiliacea citrago. The sequence continues at coordinate 17,968,950 of OY992797.1, read as the reverse complement.
AAAAAAATACAGATGGCGCTGTCCGTCGTCAATAAAAAGACAGCTACTCAAAAATGTATTTGTTGAAAAACAGCCTGTGTCATTTTGGAACATGGCTTGGAAAATAGCCCATTGTCATTTAAGCATGGTGATTAACTGATTAAAGTGACAACACGATTGGCGCAGCAGTGGTTAAGCGATTGACTGCTGCTCTGCGTGTCGCGGGTTCGATTCCCGCACGGACCAAATATTTGTATGACCTACAAGGAGTTGTCCGTCTGACTGTTTGTGTATGTGAGTTTAAATGTTTGTAAACGCACCCACGATACAGGAGAAATTCCTAGTGTGTTTTTCATCTGAAATTTGAGCTGAATGGTGCCGATCCATGCGTCATGTTCGTGAACGGGCGCTGTGACCAATACTTTGTATCAAATATTTTATTTTAAAGAGTGTCCGTGGAGTTTCTGGCCCGTTCTTCACCATAGGAAACCTACTATTTGGAATGGGCAATTAGCTTCATATTTTTAACTGACCGACTTCTTGACAATTCAAAAGTGCCTGTAAATGGTTTAATAGAAATAAATGCTTTGAATTTGAGTTCATTCTGACTGTACGTTTTTGTCGTTTCGTGTAGAGTTGGGACTTTTTGTTAGGTAATTTTAAATCGTGTAGAGCCGGGATCGGTGAGAGTAGGGACGAAGCCATCTTTTTGATCGAATGTATACATTTTATATTCAACTTAATGGGAGACATTAAACCTCTGTGGTAAATTTATATCTAAATAAAAAATAAAAAACAGTGCATTAATGAAAAACTGTGCTACAATGAGACTTCATAGGTATAACATTTCTGAACTGTTTTGGTTAAGCAAAAAATACGTCCTTTGTGAACGGTTTTGTAGTGATTAATGATAACATTACTATGTAGTATAAAGAAAAGTTATTTTTCACTTTGTAGTGGTTTTTTTGGAAGGCAGTTGTTTTTTTTTTCACGACAGCCGTCATGCGGCCGGTTTGTGGGGACCACCGCTCTTCTCGTAGCGTAACTCAAACACGTAACCAAAACGACCGTCCCGTATCGGACACGTCACGTGACACAAGAACGTCACATCAATTTCATGAGCCCAATCCTCTACTAATGTTTCGGCATGTGAGGAACGCGCGAATGTGTTGACGATGTCATTATTAATATCTGGGACAGAAAGACATACAAATTAATACGATCAGCACAGTTTCATCAATATTATGATTTTGCGGTGGCTTTTGGGAATGCTTTGGAAGGGAAGTTTTTCCATGGGAATTGTGTCAAGGGTTATCAAAGAAATTAAGTTTGGGCCTTTATTGAAAGCTAAGGAGCAGGGATGGCCCAATTGTAATGGCCGCGAAATACGCGTTCTAGGTCCTGGGTTCGAACCTAAGCTGGCACTTTACTTTGTGTAAATTATTTCATCACCACTGCTCTCAAAACGGTGAAGGAAAACATCGTGAGAAAACCGGTATGTCCGAAAACCAAAACTTCAAAGATATGTGACATCCACCAACCCGTACTGGGCCCGCGTGGTGGATTATGGCCGACTCCCTCTTACAGAAAGAGGAGACTTGTGTCCCAGTCCCAGCAGTGGGACCATTACAGGCTGATTATGCGTAAGCTTTAGTTTTTTGTTAGTGGGAAATAGGATCCCTAGGTAAGACTGGTTGTCAGACTTTCGGGCTTCTGACGACCCCTAACGACTGTCAAAGATCTATTTCATATTCATACATATTTCATATTCATATTTAATATTTCAGAGACAGCACGACAGCAGTGACTGAGAAGGTCCTCCTGCAGAGAATGATTCAGTGGTCCTTAGTCACTCGGTAACTAGATTATTTACTAGGTTATTTTTATGTCGACACCAAATGTCATTTCAGTCTAGTAAATAAAAAATCAGAGTTGAATCTAGTAATTTTATCACTACGAAGACAATGCCAGCTGTCATGTGGGGCATGTGACACGAGACATAGAACTAAACTGAGCGAGCTGTAGGTGATAACTAGTAGATTTTGATGTTGTTCAATTTGTCCCGTCTATCGTAAGATATTAAAAAAACCGGCCGACTCCGTGTTGCACCACGCGCATTGAAGGGTTGCGAGGTTGGGATGAATTTATCCCAAGAACAAACTTAACATTGTAGTTGAAAAACATTTTCTCTCATACTTTCCAACTGAAAATGTGAGTTTGTACGCACAATATTGAGAGATGTACCATGTTATTTTAAGACCATATCATTCTTATAGGTTTCCCTGTAATCTATTAGTAAAGAACTATTTTCTCACAAGGCTCACAAGTTTCGGATATAAGGGATAAGAGGAATGGTCACTTTCATAAATTTTCTTAAAATAACTTTAAAACTATTTATTTTAAAATTATTCAAAACAAAAAATTGATACCCTTTCATTTAATAAATCATACGGTACCGTTTGTTTTTTTTTTCTATTTTTTCCTGTTTGTAGTCCAATAATGACCCCGGTATCGGCTGTGACGGACGGACAGACAGACACACGAGTGATTAAGGGTTCCTATTTTTCATTAGGACGTAGGGAGCCCTAAAAAAATCTTTGATTGGCACCTATCCACAGCTTGACCGAACTAACCTAGCTTAGCTTATTTAGACTGCTTTTAAACCTACAAGCCTTTTTTAACATTTTCCATCCACTATAAGGCAACCTCAAACAGAGACCTTATTGAACGTAATATTATAAACCAATTACGAGTGATCCTTAAGAGATTTTTCGAGTCTCAAAGCGTGTGAATTAGTAATTAACTCCATTATAATAATGGATCTCCTAAGGGATTTAGAAAGTTTCGTAAAATCTTGATAAAATTAAAATTAATAATTCGGTGCCCGATGGGTCGCTGAAATTTAATTATGAACGTAAATAGATGTTGTGCAAAGTTTTTGGACGAAAATTGGTTTTACGGTGGACTTTGACAGGTTAAGTAGGTGCTTAAAATTTGGCTCTTGCGTGGGCTAAATAAAGCTTAGGAGGATCTAAAGGTGAGTAGTTGTGTACATCTAGTAATCGCTAAATAATAAAAAAAAAAATTGACATAAAAGTACACTTATACAGGCTGACACTAAATCTAACCATGGAAATAGCCCGATACAAAATAAATGATCAATGACTCCCATGCTAGGAAAAACCTGTCTTACAGGGGTCATCCATTCATTATGGATCTATTCGTTAGGTACTTACAAATCAGCATCGTCCACTTATGAAAAAAAAAAACTATAATACAATTAATTGTGGGGATAAGAAACGGGGGAAAAAAGTAAAATAGGAATGAATTAATAACAAGGAAAAGGGAGTATGTATATTAAGGGGGATGCGCAAAGGTAGCCCGCGAAATTCAAATTTTATTACGTTTTTCGCAATTTGCAGGTCAGTTACAGGTTGTATGTTGATCTAAATATGATTCGCGGCCATAACAAATATGGCTTTACAGAATTATAATCATTAGAATCGGCAGTACAACTCTCATAACTACGGCAGTACAACTCCTATAGGTAGTTCATAAAATCCTACTGAATGATTATTTCAGAAATAGTCATTCAATAGGATTTTACGAAAATTTGAATTTCGCGGGCTACCTTAGCGCATCCCGTCATCATTAGGTGCACGCCTGGAAGAGAGAATTAACTTCTATAAGTATTCGTGGTAGCTAAACTTCTCATTAGAAATTACTGGCTGCACGTTCACCCGCATAAGTCTCGATCCCATGGGAATATCGGGGTTAATAAAACCTCTATTCTAACCCAGAGCGCTAATTGCGTAACACACTATCAGTAGGAATCGGTTTCAACTTGACAGTTCAACAACATTCATTGCGTTATTTACGTTGTTGAGCAGACAATTTTTTCTAACTTATGAAGCAATGGATTAGCAATATACTTCGAAAACCAATTTGTTTTCCAAAACAAATTCACTTTCACCTTTATAATAAAAGTCAGGTTAGGTTATTATGATTCATTTAATCCTCATTGCTTCGTTACTATTTAAAGTATATATTGAATAGGTATCGGTAAAATTTAGGCATCAGAGATGTTTCACATTTAGCTTGCACATTTGTACTAGTACCAGAATCTTACACAAAATTATCATCAACTAATATGGAGTCATTTTAATAGGTAAAATTTGACAATTCATCAAAATTCAACAACGTAACCTTGTAAACCTTGTAACGGCGGGCATAAAATAATATATTTTTTCGTTTTGTTCATCACCTCGTTCCGGATTCAATCCCTCAGAGAGAGTCCAAGCATAGCCCGTTCTATAGCTCGGTGAGCGACCTTGAATTTATGGACCAGGCGTACCGTGAGTGTCCACGTTTCGGCTCCGTAAGTCATAACAGGCTGGACGCACTGATTGAAGACCTTCGTCTTCTGCTCGGCTCTGTGGAATACGCAACGAGAAGACACGACGAAGCTTCCCAAACGCTGCCCAGACCAGCTGAATTCTTGTGTTATTCTCCGTCTCAAAGTTGTTCTTACCAAACTACAGAGTTTTTCCGAAGTAAACGTATTCTAGAACAACCTCGACAGCACCGCTACTGACAGCAATCGGTCCCGGAGTGACTTGTTTGTTGAACATAACCTGGGTTTTGTCCAAGTTCATCTGGAGACCAATGCGTACAGAATATTCAACTAGGCCATCCAGCATCTGCTGCAAGTCATGCAGCGCTTCAGCCAGAACAACGATATCATCTGCAAATCTCAAGTGTGAGATGTACTCGCCGTTGATGTTGATGCTACGTCCTTCCCAGTTCAGCGTCTTAAACACATCCCCAATGTGTTAATTATTTAACACATTTTTTTTATTTCTTTTCGTTTTTTTTCTTTTATTGTTCTTAATTTCAGGGAAATTACGTGCACGCCTTCTTTATTATTATTATATCCATCTAAACCCAGAGCCCTAATTACGTAACACACTATCAATCCCAATCTGAATAATTTTGAAGTATATTGCTCCATATGTTCCAAAAATTTGCCTCTTCAACAAAGTAAGTAACGCAATGAATGTTGTTGAACTGTCAAAATTATACCCATTGCTACTGATAGTGTGTTACGCAATTACCCCTTTAGTTGAATCGAACGGTTAATGCCAACTGGTGGTTAAGTTGTCGTCAGTCAAACATGCTCTATTGAGCTATTGTGGTAACCCACACACATTAGTACTTACACGCATAACCAGCTTCTGAGTGATCAGTACTAGTGCCACTGATATTAAGAGGACGGTATTTTTATGTTAATTTGCATGAATATTCTGAAACAGTCACACATGCAAGCAAAATGAAACTTTAGTATATGATTTATTGGATCTTTTTATTTCCATGTTGAAGACAGTTGCGTAATTGGAATATTTTCTGTCGATACATTTTTTATTCGAAAATCATGTCTTTTTTTAAGGATAATTATAAAAAAACAAACAAGCTGGCTTGGCTTTTATGTCAAAAAAAAAATAATCACAGCAAGAAAATATAGTTTATTATCTACCCACAAGATACTTTTTCTCGAGACCAATTATTACTTTAGTTATAAACGAAATAAGAATTGAGACTTACCCTATTTAGTTTCGTGTTCGAACACCAGCACATAACGGAGTGGCGGGGACCAAGGGGCGGAGTTTGCGTGGAAATTTTATTTAGACTGCCTGCTCATTAATATCTTCACATGAATCTTTAACATAACATCACGCCTGTATTTCCCCGAAGGGTTAGGCAGAGGTGTACCATACTTATAGTACACCCACATTTCGCCAGTTATGTTTAAGTCCCATGTCCTATGGGCACGAGCCTATTTCCATCAACCAGGCACAAATTCAGACTCCGGAGTGCACTGACAAATTCCTGGTGGAAAAACCCAATAACAGTTTACCCGACCCGGGAATCGAACCCAGGACCTCATGCTCAGCAGTAGCACTTGCGACCACTATACCAACGAAGCATGAACAAGATGTAACATAAATAACGCGCAACATCATTGTACTCATCATTATGAACAACTTTTACTATGGGACCAAACCTGATATCGCGAAAACAAAATCTGCTGTTCCCGTCACATTTTATATCGTCAAAATAATAATAATTTGATTTATTTCACCAAAAATAATACAACGAGTTTCACAAACTTATAGGCTAGTGGGAGTACATAACATGGGAGCATCTGTAGCCGAACTAGGACGAGTCCTGTATCTCGGTATACAGCGCCAGACCCCTCAAAACAGACATAATAAATATTAGCCCAAAAGACATGCAAAAAGATGTATCATTCAATGATCATAAACAAGAAAAAGAAAAACTAAAAACATACAAAAGTGAGTTTGTGTGTGTCTGTTGTGTATGTGCGCGTAGTTTTGTGTAGCTGTAGAGTAGTGGAAGGTGTTGGGGTGTTGGGTAGCTGTAGAGTAGTGGAAGGTGTTGGGGTGTTGGGTAGCTGTAGAGTAGTGGAAGGTGTTGGGGTGTTGGGTAGCTGTAGAGTAGTGGAAAGTGTTGGGGTGTTGGGTAGCTGTAGAGTAGTGGAAGGTGTTGGGGTGTTGGGTAGTGTGAATACGTCTTACCGAAAAATAAAATAAAAATTGATTACCTGACAAAAGCATTAGTTATCTCCAAATAATGAACAGGTTCTCTGTTTCCTCATAAGAAAGGCCAATTAGCTATTTATGCACCTTCTTCTTACATAAAGATTTGTTGAGCGGATATATGTTGAGTTCTTTATCTATTTTATTGTAAAGTAAAGGAGCAATAACTGTGTAAAATCTCCTTATGAAAGATGTTTTGGGCTCATAGGATCGTGTACATACCTCGTGCTTTCGGCGCTTGTTGGTCAGTATTGGGTCATAAACGAGTTCGCTGTGTTTCTTTAAAACAATTTTTTCTATCAACAACTGCCTAACAGTAGAGACTTGGCAGTATTGATAAAGTGTTTTAGTCGGGAACAATATCGTCTTAAAATTGCTTACTTTCAGTATCGCTCGTTGAGCAATTTCTAAGCTCTTGATGGTCGTTTTAGGAGCTCCACCCCAGGATAAAATGCAGTATGAAATGATTGACTGGCACAAAGCAAGGTAAATATTTTTTAATAGAGTCGGATCTGCGACGTGCCTAAGATTTTTAAAGACGTAGATAAGTTTACGTACCCTAGAAGATAACAGCTTAATGTGTTCTTTAAAGCTGAAATGGCAGTCAACTGTAATACCCAGGTATTTTATATTTTATTTTATCAACGCACTAAACACAGCAAACACACAAAAACACAGCAAACTGCAGTTGCGAACCGCTAGCGGTTCTCAACTGCAGTTTGCTTGGGAGACACATTTGTGTGAAATAATGTGGTGCTCTTTATTGATTCCAGTTTTCGAACGGATAGAAAACGCTAGGTATTTAATTTTTTCAAGGTTAAGGGTTAAGATATTTCTATGTAACCACTCTTGAACCATATCGAAACCGACCTGGGCAGCATCGAAGACCTCATTCCAATTATTGGCAGAGATGAGAAGAGCAGTATCATCCGCATATGAGATTATTTCGCCTCTTGGTATACATAGGTTTGTAAGATTATTGATATATACGAGAAATAAAGTGGGTCCCAGGATGCTGCCCTGTGGAACTCCGTACGAAACAGGAAGTTCCTCACTGCACCCACCCGTACAAGCTGAGAACGTCCAGTTAGGTAACTCTCAAAAAGCCGAAGCTGAATTCCCCTTATGCCAAGTTTTTCTAATTTTTGTATAAGTACAGGGACAGAAATTGTATCAAAGGCCTTTGCAAGGTCAAGAAAGACCGAAATACACTTTCTACCTTTATCCAACTGAGTTGTGATATAGCTAGTTAGTTTATGTACTGCTTCATCAGTGGATTTTCCTGCACGGAAGCCAAACTGGTTTTCAGAAAAAAGTTTGTTTTGTTCAAGTTATTTGACAAGTCTGGTATTAATTATTTTTTCAAGAATCTTGGATAAAGAGGGTAGAATTGAGATTGGCCTGTAGTTATTAAAACGGCCTCGATCTCCTCCTTTATCTATGGGACGCACGACAGATTTTTTAAAGGCTTGGGGGAAGGTTCCAGTCTCAAGACATAGGTTGAAAATGGTTGTTAGTGGCGGGACAAGGAATTCTTTAAATTGCTTTAATACTTTGTTAGAAATACTGTCCCAGCCTACCAAACACTCAGTTTTTAGTCCATCTATGTGACGAGCAACCTCCTCTTCATTTGTATATTTGAGAAAGAAGGAGTATAATGTAGAATCATTTGCAATGTACAGCTTGTAGCGGCATCAACATCGCCACATGTGAACTACGCATCACACTGACGTCACGCAAATCCTGCATCGCACAAGCAGAGTTTACCGCACAACTAGCATATATACAACGTCCCGACATAAACCGTCGGGAAGTTGCCCACCAGACACAACACCCGTCTGGTCGGAGGATCCTCCCTTTTCTATGGTGGATGAGTGAACTTTACACCCTGTTCCTCATACCACCAATACCTAATTGTTTATTCACGATCTCAGGTTTGGTTCAATTGTAAAAGTTGTTCATAATGATGAGGTTTTGCGTTACTTACGTTACATCTTGTATAAAACACTTAATAACAAATAGAAGGCTACTTTCACTTAACTGGCCTCAAGACTACTTAAGCTAATTACTTCAATCTAAGCTAATTACTTAAAACTCAGTATTAAATTCGAAATCAAAATTATTTTAGAACAAACTCACACGCCACCTACACCGTCACGAATTTCGGCGTAGTTACATTTAAGTTAGAATAATTTTACCTGATGTAAAGCTACTTCATAATCGTATATACAGAGTCGGTAACTGGGGTTTAATTCTGTCAGAACTGTGTAACCAAGTTTTAAACAAGAAACAGTCGCGGTTGCCTAGTGCCAAGTTAGTTAGCAGATTATTTTGTACAGACGAGCGGGTGGGACGCTTATTTTAAATTCCTATAATGATTACGGTTTGGATTGTGTGGTATTTAGATAAAGCGTCTCTTCCTGGTATAAGATTATAATTTCTTTAAAATTACTATAATTACAAATGCAAGTTTTATATTATGTTGAAAACATCGGTAGTAGTAGTAGACAGTAGTTAGTTAAGATTTATGATGCTAAAGATTTGAAGAAAGGGTTCTAGTGCGCGGTGTGGCAGCTTGCAGTGTTCTTTTATAGTTGCGGGCCAGCGCCATCTCGTCCGTCTTTCTGGAACTGTGTATTGATGCCGCTGTCAATCACTGTGCTGCGTTTGCGTGCACGCCGTTGCGTAGCCCAGTCACTAGGTGGCGGTAAATGTCGTAAAACCCAACTATGTTGGGGTCGGCTACGAGTCTAAATGGATGCTGCTGAATACCAGTATTTTACATGGAGCAACTGCCTATCTGACCTCCGCAACCTAGTTACTGGTTATTTATTACAATATTATTATGTAAATATGAGTTTAAAACATCTATAGTGATTTCATGGATTATTGATGTGTAAATTATTATTTCCTCTCGCTTTCTATTCGCTATCTGTGTGAGTGATTTCGTGAAAAGGGACGGAAGTGTGTAACAGGAAGTGACAGCTTGAGCATGGAATAAGTAAGTACTTTTTAATAGCATGGAATTAGTAAATACTATATAGATTTTAAGTAGAGGGGGTCATTTCTGTCGCTGCTCAGTTGCTTATTACCAAGGTGAGATGTCAGATGTTGCACATCATAATAATATGCGACTACTGGCTAGGCTGGGTCGTTTTTTTTTATTGTGCTAATTAATTTGATTTATTTTATAACTTATCCCTGCACTTTAACAGACCTTTGCGAGGCCACTGCTAGATGACGACACGACGCACTGTATTCTGTATCGAATCATCACATGGATACGAAGAAGAAGTTTAAAATACAATGATTTTATGCATTCGACTAGTACTTGCCTAGATAAATAGGTAGACGTTAGCATTCCAAAAAAAAAAACCATTATTTTATTCATATTTTTTTTTGTTCTGAATTCAGCGTTTAACTGATTGTCATGACGCGCGAAACGCGTAGGTACATAGTCAGACGAAGGAAATCCAGATTTTATCCTTGTGACGCGAACGTCACCCGCAGTAAAAAGGAAAGGTCGGTTAAGCCACTCGTCTGCACATGTTTTCATTTTCTTTATGAACTCAAAATCAAAGCTTTTGTCCGAAACTAGACTATTTCGTAGACCACGATGACGACAGCAATGTCATTTGTGAAGTTCGGTTCCTTGGTCTAAATCAATTTAAGGGAATATTATGGTGACTTTTCTATTGAACTGTCACCACCACCAGTTCATTTAGGGTGTAATAAATATACATGAACATTAAATGACTTGATTATTCCTGGCCACTTGTTTGTCTGTAGGCCTGAATTAGTTTTTCTTTTTTTTTGTTCAATTTAGTTCCTTTAAGAGTACATTGTGCTCTTATAAAGTTACATACAACCAGTCTTACCAAGGGGTATCGTGTTACCCAATAACTGGGTTGTGGAGGTCAGATAGGCAGTCGCTCCATGTAAAATACTGGTATTCACCTGTATCCAGTTAGCCTGGAAGCCGACCCCAACATAGTTGGGAAAAGACTTGGCAGATAATTATATGACTACACTATCAGCTGAATGGTGCTGATCCATGCGTCCTGTTCGTGAACAGGCACTGTCAGTTGGGACTGGTCGTGTCTTAGCTGCCACAACTTATTTTAATTATTTTAGTTTTGATTTTTTTTTAAATCCTTTATCACGGACGCTTATAACGTTTTGCATCGTTCTCACATGTATAATTTTAACATGAGTGATGACTTTGTATAAATATTTGAATTTAAAAGTGTCCGTGGAGTTTCTTGCCCATTCTTCTCCATAGGAACCTACTACTCTTTGGAATGGGCAACTAGCTTCATATTTCTAACTGACCGACTCCTTGATAATTCAAAAGTGCCTGCAAATGGTTCAATAGAAATAATTGCTTTGAGTTTGACATTGTGCTCAAATTGCCGTTTAAAAAAATTAGATCATTTTACATTTTCTACAGCATTCCACCACTCTGACAGTCTTCATGTTTAGGTTAGAAAACAAGTTGAGATGTTACAACTAACTGCCGATGCGTTGCCGACCTTGGCTACTTTTTTAGTGCCTCTACCAAGATGAACTGCAATGATGATTGGCAAGACAGTTTTACCCAATGATATTATAAGTAAAAAGATGTAGATAAGTTACCTACCCAACATTCAATCTTCAAAATGGCACAATATAGCACTATCAGCCCCGGATTTCCGCCTAGGCATAGCAGGCCCTAGCCTAGCTCCACCGCCCCACCCACCAAGCTAGTCGCAGGGTCGCTTGCCTACCGGCAGGCGGACAAGGTTTGGTTAACCACGTAGCAGGTTTAGCAAACGCCATACCTGCTATGTCGTGCCCCGCGCTCATATCATGGTACCTATACCACCCGTTGGTCCAACTGAATGCAAAATATTTTCCACCTGACTTCGCTCGCTCCTGCAACTTATTTACTCTTAATTCTTCAACATTCTTGTATAAGTCGACATAGTAACCCCTGTTACTATATGAATAGTCTAAAGAAACCTAACCTATACGTGGTGCAAAATTTTACTTCGGGATGGGAGGGCCTCAATGACAAGTGCCAAGGGGCCCCAGGTTTCTAAGTGCGGGCCTGCACACTATTAGATGACACGTAGAAGTAGGATGGAGGAGCGAAAAAGAGCCAAGGCAAGAAAATTTGGCTAATTAGCCAAGTTTTGACGTGCCACTTGTGGAACGTGTATATCCTATCTACCTCATTTTACAATTATAATATCATTGGTTGTACCTATCTCTTTTACCCCTGCAGGTTTGATCACCACATCGAACACAATGACCATCACGACGACGAAGACGAAACGGAGACGAAACCACGGCGATCAGCGACGGTAACGATAATCGAAGTAGAAAGTAATTAAAAAAAAAAATTTTTTGTGCGTTTTTGTGCAGAATAAACAGTTTTTCTTTCTTTTTTTTTTTAATGACGTGATGGACAGCATTTTGTTTGGACCCAAAGGCCAAACCTACCAGAATATCAGACAAAACCGGGTAGCTACACTAGCAACGTAAACTATACATTTTCTATACCAACTTGTTAATATTCAACACAGGACTGAATTAATTTGAATCAGTACTTTATCGAGTGTTATCTTTATGTATCAAACTTGGTACAGCTATCGAGACTTGTAATAATTTATTGAATCTCTGTTTATTGATTTCGTTCTTGTTACTGAACTGAATTTAATTGTCATTTTGTTTTTTTTTTTTTGTTTTTTTTTGTTTTTTTTTGTTTTTTTTAGTTTAGTGGCACGTGGACAAGTTCTTTGGAGGATAGATACTCGTAGATAGAATACTCTTTTATAAAAATTAAGGAGGACTAGGGGGGGGGGGGGGTGATGAGGATGGTGGTGGTGGAAGGTTGGAGGACGGAGGAATGTGATAAAGATGAAGAAATAGGCAATGTTTTGTTTAAAGGGTTTAAGGCTGCTTGTCCAATGAAGATGCATAATCGGCCTATAGTGCTCCCACAGCTGGGAAACAGGCCTCTTCGCGGTGAGAGGGCCCAGTGCGTGTTTGCTTTGGTTCTAGGACATGCCGGTTTCCTTATGATGTTTTTCTTCACCGTTTTGAGAGATCATGCATGATTCCATTTTACAGACTGTTTTAAAAAAAAAAAAAGTTATCAAGATAAATGGTTACGCGATACTTGTTCTGTGGCAATCAAAATTAAGTGGAAAGTCAATAGACCCAGGTGAGAGGTTCGATTAAAACTCCCCATCCGAACACTCTAACTAATAAACTTGGAGAAACGTGTAATTTCAGACTTGTCTCTTCCGCCAGGTTTCACCAACTTAACTTTGCAGATGAATAGGACCACCGCCAAGGGGAAATAAGCCTTACAACATTGTCACAAGGAGTGAGAAAACATTGACTAGGTGAAGAGTTATCCTGGTTTTGGTTAACAAAATTTGTAGAATAAGTTAAGCATTATAATTATTAAATAGATCACTGTTGAAACTGTACAGCAAGTGAGGAGGAAGTTTAATGGTATTGTAAATTTATTGCGCGTACGACGAACTAAGGTAGATATTTCACAAGTTTCATGAGTAGATGGCCGCGAATTAGCATTTTTTGTAAATTTTTTGCCTGAGGCCTTTAGGAAAAATTTTAAGTGCTTAATACGAATATCGAGTAAGAACAGTGTTTTTTGTGTTTTCCCTATTTTTAGGGTTCGTAGTCAATAAGGAACCCTTATAGTTTGGCCATATCCGTATAACTGTCCGCGGCTTAGCTCAGAGAATTTCAGTACTACAAAGCAGTAATTTGGCATAATAATCACGCCGAAAAAGTGGCAAAACATAATCTTGAAATAAAAAAAAAAACAGTGTACCTCCTTACATGTGAAGTAGGGATGATATTTTTTTTTCTCGTATTTCCCATAGTGTGGGTTATTGTTAGATAGGCCGTTCAAAATTGCGGGTCTGTGAAAACCATTTTTCAATTCAGGTATCCGTTTGCGTAATATTAAACTTTAAAGTGCTAATTTTCGTTAGAGTCAACTGTTCCCCCCCCCCCCCCCCCCCCTGCCAACTAAATGGTTTTTGTATATGTGAAAAAAATCATGGCAGTAGTAAATTTAACGTAGTTATAAGGAGCAGTATCACAGCTTAGTAGTCTTTACAAGTCAACTAGTAATAGTCGACCAACTTACATTTGAAGATGGAGAATTGACCGTGACGTATATCGATTATGGGAGAACATGTTGCACCAACAACATTGTATTTGAAAAACATGTTTTTACTTGCAGACTTCCTCATTTTAATATCTTTGATATGGAAAATAATATGTCTGATCTATAAAGTGATCATTGGGTGCTTGACTAAAAGTGCATCGTGGCCTATTCAGTGTAACTTTTAAAATTGATACGAGTGACTATACCTTAAAGTTTGTAATTAAAAATTCTACCTGGCTGAAATAAGATTCTAGATTAAAATTCAAATTCAAATATTTTTATTTGTAGAACATAGGTAAAACAATATATAGATGTCAGTATTAATAAAATGAGCGCCATGTCTTGCCGTAGATTCATGATAAGATTGGTGAAAATGATTACTTATCACGATTTATATTTGTAAAGACATAATCAAGCCATGCTTCCTTGTTTTACCAAGGGGTATCATGCTACCCAGTAATGGGCAGATCTCTCTCGGAGTCTTTCCAAGTAAAATACTGGTTTTCAGCTGCATCTGGTTAGACTGGAAGCCGACCCCAACATAGTTGGAAAAAGTTTAGGCAGATGGTGATGATGACTTGCATAATTAGCTTTGTTTCCCCTGCACAGGCATCCTCTCTTGGAGAGGGAGTAGACTGTAAACTACCACGCTTGCCGGTGCGGGTTGGTAGATGTCACCTATCTTCGATTTTTTGGTTCTAGGACATGCCAGTTTCCTCACGATGTTTTCCTTCACCGTTTTGAGAGCACACGAGCAGAGTGATAAAATTATTTACACAAAGTAAAGCGCCTGCCTAGGTTCGAACACATGACCTACGATTTGTAAGTCGGGGCGTTACCACTGAGCCACCACTGCTCTCGTAAAGACTTGGTTACGGATATATTTTTTTTTGACCACTTTTATTGCAGCTGTTAACTTTGGTAGGTCCAGAATATTTATGTAGTTGAATGCGCGCACCAATTTATGATGTCAACCCATGCATTTATTACACGGTAATCGTTCCCTAAAACCCGTGGCTAAACGCGAACAAAATGTCCAACACAATGCTAAGAAACAAAGTGCCAGCGAAATATTCTGCATTCCTCAAATGACGGACCAAGAATTCTGGCTCGTAAAGCAAGAGAAATCTTCATTACCTTGGAGTCGTATAACACTAACGAATGTTTGTATGCCCGCAAAATTGTAAGGATTTGTGATAGCATTCTTCCTGCAAATACCATCTTTGGAGGTATAGGTAGGTATTTGTGTCTGTCAGTCAATCAATCTGCCTAGCCCAACTATGTTGGGGTCGGCTTCCAGTCTAACCGGATGAAGCTAAATACCAGTATTTCAAATGCAGCGACTGCCTATCTGACCTCCACAACCCATCAACTGGGTAATACGGTCCCCTTGGTTCGACTGGTTGTCAGACTTTTGGGCTTCTGACGACCCGTATCGACTATCAAAGATCCACGGATGACACCTGGGACCAACAGCTTAAGTGCTTTTATATATACGGAGGAGCCTCTGTATATGTAAAGATGGTCACCTATCCACGGACCAACCCTGGCAAGCGTGGCTTAATCTGATGGATCGACCCGTGCGGCTGTTATTACTTTGCCACGAGCTCCTCTGCTGTCTGTCTGTGTGAGCTGTGTCTGGCAGTAATGATTAATTAAGCTTTTGTTTCCTCCGTCATATCATAATGGCCGTCATAATCATGTCAGTATTTGACATTAAGCTATCAAAAAACGCTCTGTACTTGGACAACCGTTATTCTATGAACGTTCACCGCGTTCTAAGGAAACCAAAGCTTTAGTCAAACAATGTGACTCTGACTATTCAATATCTAAGAACAGCGGTGGTGCCCCACTGGTAATGGCCGCGACTTACGAGTAGTAGATCGTGGGTTGGAACCGAGACAGGCGCTTTACTTTGTGTAAATTATTTTACCACCACTGCTCTGATAACGGTGAAGGAAAACATTGTGCAGAAACCGACATGTCCTAGAACCAAAAAATCGAAGACATGTGACATCTACCAACCCGCACTGGGCCCGCGCAGTGGATTACTGCCCACCCCCTCTCACACAGAGGTTTCTTGTGTCCCAGCAGTGTTGGCTGATTAGACTTATTATGCTAATATGTAAGATTACGTACAGATATCCCAACAAAAGTATCCACATCGGGAATCAACACGAGCAAGCAAGCAAGCATCACCTTTGTACTTATTTTTCTGTTCCTTTCTTCTTGTATGTTTATATATGTGTGTACATAAATGGTTAAATAAATAAATAAATACAACCGTGCGATGAAGAGCTTTGCCTCTATGGTACTCTGAGGAGCCACGTTCGAGTTAATTCTGAAACATGAAGATTGCCGAAGACCGAAGATTGTATTAACATTCAATCAACACTTTTGCTACTAAAAAACGTTGTGTCTACTCTTCCACTGAAGGGCCAAAATACCACTAACAAATAGCAAGGGCTAACGACGACACTACTAAGAGATACGTTTAATTAATGCCTCGTGTAGGCTTATCTCATGTTCGGCCGCTAACCGACGGATGCTAAAGATAGCAGACCGTTAACCGTAGATTATGTTAACCTTTCCAGGTATTGAGCCTAAGGGAGGGCAGTAAAAATGAGATACCTTTTATGCTGTAGGTTTTTTTAGGGTCCAGAAGTTGATAGCTATTCTTTGTACAGAGTTTGAAGACATTCTTAATTGGGGTTTCTTCAGAGGGTTTCTCAGAGGTTACGAATAGACAAGGTTGGTTGATTGCTTTGTTAAAGAATAGTGGTTTCTGGATTATGGAACTTGAGTTCGTTTAATGAAAATTAAAGTTCAGGATCGGCGAACCTTAAACTATATAATTAGGTAGGTTTTTACCTACATATAGGGAGAAATCTGAATGTTAACGAAAATTTAATCACCATCGAATAAAATCGTTCACAAATTAATTATCTAATAAAAAAAACAAGAAAATTGCGTCCTATTAACACATTTTCCTCAATTAAATAAAAATTTGCGAGAATATTAATATCGTTTAAGTTCGTTGTCTCGAACAGATTTGGCCATCGCCTTACAGTGGTAATTCCATACTGTTGTCTCAAGCTTCTTACTAATCTCCCGAAATCCCGGGTTTCGGGAGTTCCCTGTTTAATCCTGTAAAGTCACTCGACTATTAATTGAAGTGTTTGTTTCGGGATTAAGGAAATATTTTAAATAATTAAGGATCAACATTTTGAAAGGGTGCGATGAATACAATGGGGTGAAGTGAAAAAGGGGCGATTAAATACTGGTGAGAATTATGAAGCAGTTTTTAGTACCTTATTATAAAATTTGGTTTTTAATTGAAGGCCATTTTTTAAGAGATAGTTTATGAAATAATTATGATACACTTAACTTTTTGCTGGACCCTTGAAGATTCTCTGGTTTTGTAAGTGTTTCAGTGCTGTTTTCATGCATAAGATAAGTTCATATTAATGCTAGGTCATAATTGGTCAGTCCACTACTTCTCCACAACCGCCATTTTCAAGTCCACCTTCTGTCAGAAAAAAAGAATAGAATAAGTAAATATAAAAAAATTACAGATATAAATGTGGAAATTTTACATAGGGTGACACAATAGGCGGTCTTATCGCTAAAAATGATCTTTTATTTATTTATTTATTCACAAGGCATCAACTACAACAGGAACAGGACTTTTAAAGACAACCTTTGGATCAATTAAGGGGGAAGGAGAGACAACACTGCAGGTAGTCTAAAAAAGTCTTTGGAGAGCGCAGAAAAACGGCCTACTTAAAGCTAGTGTCCTGGCACCGCTCCTTCTTAATATCTATACCAACGACCAACCATACAGCCCGAACACGTTCCGCTTCCTCTATGCAGACGACCTTGCCCTCACCTCTCAAGCCACCACCTTTGAGGAGGTTGAGGTCCACTTGTCAGACGCTCTTTGTGACTTAGCCACGTTATTACCTTGCTAACTCACTCACGCGTGATCAAAGTCAGCTCTGTCTGCAAAGTAGTAGGATTGCACATACTTATGTGTTTTTGCATGGCCTCCATTATTTATACTAAATTACTGGAAATTTGGTTATGTACAATCGAAGAAACAAATAAAGTCATTACTAACTAACAAAGCTTACTTTAACTATAAGAAACTGACCATTTAACTTGACATAGATTTTAAGAATTATGTTTATTTACTGATGACATATATAATTTATTATTGTTTGCTAAATTCAAGGTAAATTAATGATATTGACTTGACTATCTAAATTATTAACAATCATAAATAATCATATTTGCACGCCATAATATGTGGCAAACATTTGTCTGAAACTGTATTTTTATTATGTTATTCTGGATGCACGTTTTTATTCTTGTATGTGAACAAATTTTTGAGCAAATAAATACCGTATATCTTATCTTAAACCCAACCCAAGCAAAACCCAGTCTTGTATATTTCATCTCCGTAATAGAGAGGCGTGCCGCAAATTTAACATCGTTCGGGGTGGGGTGTCCATCGAGCAAAGCAACTCCCCTAAATATCTTGGTGTTACTCTGGACAGGTCTTTAACATTCAGCAAAAACTGCAAGAACATCACGCAGAAGGTGCACACTCGCAACAGTCTTCTTCAGCGACTAGTCTCATCGAAGTGGGGTGCTTTGCCTGCCGTTATGTGGAGTACTGGGCTGGCGCTATCTTTTCTGCGGGTAAATTTGCATGCCCTGTGTGAGCTATTCTGCCAATGCAAAGTTAGTGGATACAACTTTGAATGAAACGTGCTGGATCATCATTGGTTGCCTAAACCCGACCCCGATACAAATGCTGTATCCACTAGCAACTGAATGTGTGTCCACTAGCAGGAATAGCACCAACAGTAGTTCGCAGAGCGGTGGTAAGCTTCAGCGAAAGAGCCAAAATGGTCTCCGATATACGGCACAATTGTGCCACAATGGTGTGTCATCTCACTCACTGGCGAACAATCAAAAGAAAGACTGAAGCTGTGGCTAGACTGTCCTTCCTTATCCAAACCATTTTTTCCACCTGCTGAAGGTCTCCCACCAAGATATGAGTTGTCTTGAGTATCCTGGATGTCTTTAAACAGACTCCGGACCCAGGTTGACCGAAGCAAGGATAACCAGTTCAAGTAGAGGTTCGTAGACGACTCTGCCTTGTTGTGTAAATGTGATGCTGTTCCACAAACGATGGAACACTTAGTATCATGTCCTGCGTGTCCTGTCAGCTACACGTTACAGAAACTAATGGACGCTAGTGATGGCGCCAAACACGTAGCCGAATTCTGGGCTGAGTCCATTTAAATTGCCATCGATACGCTAAGAAGAAGATTGGTTGGTGGTGGCTCCATATGAATTCTTCATGAACTATCGAGCCATAGTCTGCTGTAGAGGCAGACTATGTAAAACTTTTGAGTTCAGCAAAGAATAAACAATAAGATTACCGAGAAGACAAACATAAAATTAAACATCAAATATGTCACAGTCTGTATGTTTTCTAGTTTATTCCCCTATACGTCTTTGCATCTCAAAATTAACATTTAATTTTTATACGCTTCAATTAAGTCGGCAAAGCTTGGTACGGTCCGCAAAACTATTTATTGCAAGATTTACTCATCGCAAGTCCCTGAGGCACTGTTTGATTAAAATATGAATGGCGTCGTTTATTTTTGTAGGGTTCCGTAGTCAACAAGGAACCCTTATAGTTTCGCCATGTCCGTCTGTCTCCAGGTTATCTTAGAGACTCTTAGTACTAGAAAGCTGTAATTTGGAATAGGTGTACATTTTAATCACACCGATAAATGATTAAATAAAATCTTTCTGTAAGGTACCTCCCTAGCACGTAAAGTGAGGACGATATTTTCTTTCGGCGTGTATTTAATGCGGCAACTAAGTAAAATGAATATAGGTTTTTAAAAAAAATAGAGTGGGTACCATATATAATGGGTTGGCAGCTAATAAGGAGTATCGTAATAAGTAATAGGTAGCATATTAATATATCAGTTTTTAGCTTTATTTTAATTTAAACTGGCATCGAATTTTTGTTTTGGTAACTGAATTTACCAACAATAGAGGGGATATCTGGCGCTCGGCGGCCGCTACCGCGGCACGCTCGCTTCGCTCGCTCGCCTTCGCTTGTTAATGGTTACTGTTCTAACCTAACCTAACCCAAATGATTCAATAACAGTAGATGACTTTGCAGCGATTAAGAAAGTCGCCCTTTAATATTTAATCGCTGCCATGTTATTTTTTTTTGCAGCAAATAATTAGTCGCCCTTTAAGTTGTAAGTCGCCTCGAAAATTATATTCCTTTTCTTTCTCGTCTATCACATGGTTTGGCACGTTGTTGGAACGGCCGGTCAAAAATATTGCGGGTTTGTGGAAACCATTTTTCGATTCAGGGATCCATTTGCGTAATATTTAGCTTTAAAGTGCTATTTTTTGTTACAGTCAAGTGTCCCCCCCTGCCAGCTAAATGGTTGTTTCTGGGTATCTGAAAAAAATCATGGCAGTAGTAAATAATACAACAAAATTATAAGGAAAACTATCACAGCTAAGTAGGCTTTACAAGTCAACGAGTAATAGTCGACCAACTTAAATTTGCAGTTGGAGATTTGACCGTGACGTATATCGATGCATACATCGATATACGTCACGGTCAATTCTCCAAAAACATGTTCTCCCTTGGGAGAACATGTTTTTCAACTACAATGTTAAGCTTGTTTTTGGGATAAATTCATCCCAACTACGGAACCCATCATTGTGTGTGGTCCGACACGCACTTGGCCGTTTAAATACATCTGTGGGTTGAGATTTTGTTTGATGTTCAGGATTTGTTTATGCTTACTTATTTTTAATAACACAGGAATTCTCCTGTGACAGGAATTCTCCTGTGACAGGAATTCTCAGGTTAATGCAGACCTTGTCATCTTTCATGGAACGCACCGGTGCGGTGCTTCGTTTGCACGGCGCATAAGCACATCCCAAGAGAAAATTCTTTAAACGTTTTTGTAACGTCATTATGAATTCTAAAGAATTTAACATTTTTTTCGGTTCGCTAAGTTAATTTTGAATATATTTTGAGGGGATAAAAAGATCCGTCTTTTGAACAACGTAAATTATGATGACGTGTGTTGAATACTAGAATCAAGAATAGGTGACAATGTTTTACTAGTCGATCACTTGCATGTAAAAACAAACGAATCCAATATTAATGTTTGTATATGCGGTTTTTCTACAAAACAAAAATGATGATTCATGACATTTCGTTTTATATTTTGTTATGATGACGCTACACTGACCTGATAAATACGCCTCAACTTTTTTACTACTTCTTATTATATTCAAAATAACATAAGACTACGCCAGTAACTCCCGAAGGGTTAGGCAGAAGGCAGTGGTGTACCTATAAAAAATTATACTAACATTTCTCCAGTTATGTTTAAGTCCCATGTAAGCTACTTAGCTACATTGGCCACGGTCGGTTCGTGGCTGGGTGACCATCTAAATATCAAACCCCCTTTGCCCCGAAAATCACGTTAAGCCAAACGTTCCGGCTTTCCAAAAGCCCAAAAAGTCTGACGACCAGTCTTACCAAGGGGTGTCGTGTTACCCAGTAACCCCCTGGGTTGTGGAGGTCAGATAGGCGGTCGCTCCATGTAAAATACTGGTATTCAGCTGCATCCAATTATACTGGAAGCCGACCCCAACATGAAAAGACTAGGCAGATGATTATTGCAATTTAATTTGATGATATAATTTTACCCAAAAAAAAAAGGAAAATAAACAAATTTTAAATCTTTTTAATCTCATTACAATAATCCTAATAATCTATAATAATCCTATTATAATAGGGTTTAGTACAAAAATAGAAGCATCTGGTAAACGGTTCGTTTGTTAGCAGATTACTTTAGGACATCTGTGTCCTTTAGATATTTTATGTAGATATTTGAAATTCTGAATTATATGAAACTAAATTAAGTCTCTTTTGCGTCAGTTGATTTGAAAACTTTAGCTTATTATATTTTCTAAGTCTACTGTGACTGAAAGGCCCAGAAATCATAAGCATTATGCCTATTCTGACTTCTTTAACTTGAAAAAAATGAACTAAGTACGTACAGATACTTATTAGTGAAAATGTTTGGGGAGTATGATCCGAATGACTATTATTGTATAACCAATTAATCTACGACAGGTTATTAATTATTTTGCATGCAATTGATACAATATTCTGTATAGCTAAACATGTGGACATTATATCAACACTAGACAGTATAAACTTTATACCATGTTTAAGGCAAATAAAGACTTATTTATCTTATCTTATTGCTGATCATGGATTTAATTATTTATTAAGTAAAGTACCTACAGCTAAATTACATGCGACACTTATGGCCAAAGTAATCTTTAATAATATATACTGATGCAATTAATAATTATATGAAAAAACCGGCCAAGTGCAAGTCGGACTCGCGCACGAAGGGTTCCGTACCATTATCTATAAAAACGGTAAAAATATCGCGTTTTTTGTATGGGAGCCCCCCTTAAATATTTGTTTTATTTTAATTTAATTATTTATTTTTAAATTGAATATATAACTAAATATTCTGTGAATATTTCAAGCGTCTACCTGTTGCCGTTATCAATATAGAGCAAAAAGGAACAAAAAAGTCACGTTTGTTGTATGGGAGCCCCCTTAAATATTTATTTTATTCTGTTTTTTAGTATTTGTTGTTATAGCGGCAACAGAAATACATCATCTGTGAAAATTTCAACTGTCTAACTATCACGGTGCATGAGATACAGCCTGGTGACAGACGGACAGACAGACAGATAGACAGACGGCGGAGCCTTAGTAATAGGGTTCCTGTTTTACCCTTTGGCTACGGAACCCTAAAAAAAAGCATCTTGTGTATTGGACGGTCGTGTTCTGTAGTCCAGCGGAATGAGTCGATAATCTCTTTCTTTTAATCAAAGACATTAAATTATTTACTTAACAATAGTCGGGTTTAACAAAATAAATGATTGATTGACATAGCAAACAAAGTCGTTATCCGATACATTTGTCCTAGTGGGCAAAAGTCGCTCAGTCCAGTGTGGTACGCCTGCATGTTAAGACGCATTCGTGTCCACAAAAGAAAAATATTTTCTACGAAAATATGCGGAGTTGCGCATTACGATATTGCAAATCTCTAGATGGTAATGCGGAGTTGCGCATTACGATATTGCAAATCTCTATATGGTAAAACGCCTGGACCTAACTTCGGTTTATTTAGATGACGCGTGGCGTCATCTAAATAAAATCTTCATCTAAATAGAGAAATGGCATCACAGTTTTTCTATGACATTTCTTCGCATAGCCTCTCTATAGTTAAGTATCTTAAATCTCTTTGCTTTTAATAGTCAAAACGTGTAAGTAGGTACATACGGCTACACAACAAGCTATATATTTCCAGTATAAGCTGATCTCGCATTGTATAGGAATTCAGTACAATGAGAGGTCAGGGTATACTGGATCGGTACAGCTTGATGTGTAGCCGTGTGTACCAGCTTTGTATAATTTTTTCCAAGAAAATGGATTCAAAATTCGAGAAACTAACACCTTGAAGCTTTGCTGAAAATCTTTTGAGTGTAATTCTGAAAATCTAATCTGCATAATATAATATTTTTATAAAACGTGCAAAAGGAGTTCGTTTTTGAGTTTAAATATTTTTTATGAAGAATATTTAAAATGCAAACGAATAAAGTGCTCCTGAAAGCACTTCTCATGAGTTGCGTTCTTCTTAAAGGAATTTTCGAAATATGTTTTAAATTTATTGTTTGTTACCGTTATTAAATTATTTCAGCGTGTCATTTTCACACTGCATGATAATGCATTTCTTTCTTAAGCTGTACCTATACAACATTTGATTACCTACACACACTGATGGAAAAAAAGGTATGAGATTATGTAGACCGTATTCTGTAGGTGTGATTGCCACGCGTACTTCTGCGAGTTGGTGATTTTAGGACATTCCGTCCGGAGGGCTTCATCATCTCCCTAGCCTTGTCCCTACCATATTGGGGTCAGCTTCCAGTCTAACCGGATGCAGCTCAATACCAATATTTTACATGGAGCGACTGCTTATCTGATCTCCACAACCCTGGGTAAAATGATACTCCGCGGTAAGTCTGGTTGTCAGACTTTCGGGCTTTTGACGACCTGTAGCGACTGTCAAAGATCAACGAATGGCAGCCGGGACCAACGGCTTAACGTGCTTTCCGAGGCACGGAGGAGTCTTGGCCAAACGCGGCAAGCGTAGCTAAACTTGATCGACCTACCCGTGCGGCTGTTATGACTATGTTTATATGTGGCAATTGCTTTCAAAGCGTGTCTTCAAAGATATAAATATGTCTAGATAGACAGACAAAGCTGTGAACTTGTCTAAAAAAATTGCGTCCAACTGTTGGCCGCAAAATGCACGCACATTAGAATAACACAATGACAGCACAATGACGTGGCGCGAGTGTAAGACGTATAGCTGTCACGGACACCAGCCTATCAAAGTTGGCCGGTTTGTTTTAGTTCTTTTGCAGCGCGACACTCTATCTAGACATAATAATATTAATATTTACTTGTAAAGTATTATATTATTTTAATTATGGTGAATGTGAAGACTCTGTGGGTTATTGCTTTTTTTATTTTCCCTTTGTCTTTTATTCTCAGTTAGTGTTAATCATGGTCTGGCAGTTTGAGTCATATAAGCGGCCTACCCAAATGTCCTTTCTTTGGTATTGATCGTCGCATCGTTGAGTTCCGTAAGTTCTGAGTAGAGCTGCACGATTACTGACAAATGCGTGCACTGACTGGTCAGGTCCACTCAATCTGTGTGGTTCTTTCCTCAAAAGACCATTTCAGATACCAATTTACATGGCCTTTACATGATCTGACCAAGATTATGTCTGGACTATAAAAGAGGCTGTGACCTCTCAGTTTGTTGCGGCCTTTCTTCTCAGAGTAGTCAGATAGGAAACGCCGACCTCATCTAGTTTTAAAAATATGATTGATGTGTAAAAGTGTTTGTACAAACCTACTTACAGAAATAAAAATCATTTATCAATAATCAAAGCGTTTCTTACTACGACATATGCTTTTCGGTAGTTTATGTCATACATTTTTGTCTTTTCGATCTTCGTTCTCGATGATAGAATTTCACTTTGTGTAGGCTCTCTGGTTTCTTATATTCGTCTTTATTGTATTAAGTTACCCTAAAACTTAAAATACATCCTCAAAAACCCATACTTACATTAGTCTACGCCAGACCAGATAAACCAATAAGGGGTCCCCGAAAAAATCAATTGCAATTGGTCAATTGCCATCAATTTGTATTGTAGTAATATTGTCAATTGCTTCAATTTCATTTGGTAGACGATCAATTTGCGCATCAATGTATTTCAATCACGTAAAAAAATACATTGCAATTGATCGTTTCGGGGACCCTTAACACCAACAAAACTTAGAGCTGTCACAAACATTACAAAACATTTTTTCAGATAAAATCTTTATACAAACACCTAACATACTCCACCCGGCAACACCATACAACCGTAACTATCAAAGTGTAAATAAAACTCAAAACGAATCGTGCGTATCTATCCAAACACGGTAAAGTCAATCCTAACGAACGTAAACCCTTATATATTCTTAAACCAACACTTCGAAACTCAACCATAATATTCTGCAAATAGAGTACAAAATTGTCTGTGGGAAAATATCTAAGACCTCGTTTCTATGTGCCAAATGGGAGCAAGGAAAGAGATCGGTCATTTGGTACCGAGTCTCGGAATCGTTTGTAACGTAATCGGGTTCGGTTAAGGGTAACATCGGCGGTATTAAGTAGGCTTACTGTTTGAGTTATTGCTGAGAGATATGAATTTTTGAGATGCTTTTGTGGTTATTGTTGTAAACATTGAGTGACTGGCTTAGGTAGAAAAGGTGTCCATTGGGTTATACCTACAAAAATGCACCTAGTTTTGAAAAAAAATCCGCACATTACGATCTTTTATTCTGGTCTGGTTCTGGTTTGAAATTCAAATGATTTTTGAATCGCAAATACAACTACGTATCCCATAACATTTTGGTTTAAATTTTTTCCATCTACAATTAGTATCACCCAATAGACATGAATAGAGTCTTAAAACTGAGTAAAATATATAGAGATATTAGAGATAGCCAATAGACTGAGGAAACACGCAGCCGCTCCAACCGTCACAGTAAGATAAGCTTTTGCTAAAAGACAGTATGTGCGGCAAGCATCCCACCTATACCTACAACCTGATTAACAAAGAATTAAGCATATACTCTCTGAAATTGCATGACTGTAAAAAGAGTGTATTAAATTGGCTTAAGACTATGCTAGGCTATGATGAAGTTGAGTCCTTGGTATCAACGATTCTATAGAATGCTCTTTATTGTACACCATAAAAAAAGCAGATATAATTGTTGAAATTTTACTTGGGATGACATAATGGGAGAATTGATCGATAATATCGATCATTTACAGACTGACCTTTTCTCAGCTCCTGTCTGTCATCATTCCGGGTGTTTACGGTTAATGGCTTGACTTCTTCTTAATGACTTCTTCCGATCTCAAGACGCTGTCGTAGGGTTAACCACAATTACCTAAATTAATTAAATTACACTCATTAAATTACACCTTCACTCATCCCCATACACTCACACACACAAACACCCCCACATACCTCACACCACACTTCACTCAAGCGCGCCTCTTTTTCCTTTTTGTTTATTGTTTAAATTTACTGTTCATGTTCTTTTGCATGCATGTTCTTTTCTAAATACATGTTTCTCAATTATATATATTTTGGATAAAGATAAGTGGAACAGCGGAGTCTCCTAACACAAGCATTTCCTTGCTTAAAAGGAGTCTCCAAATCATATAATGCAAACCAAGTATGTTAATTGAAATAAACATTTTTATTTTATTTTTATTATTTTATTATATATAAATGATTAAATATCTTATATAAATAATATGTTTGGAGTGAGTTTTTCGTAGTGGCAGACCGCGAATTTCAAATTTTCTTACGGTTTTTTGCAATTTTCAGGTCAGTGTCAGGTTATATCTTAATCAAAATGTGATTCGCGACCATAACAAATTAATATGTGTTTACAGAATTATAATCATTAATACATCTCTTATGGAACAAATCTAACTTAGAGAGATGTATTAAGAGGAGGCTCAATATTTTTATGTGAAATTGCATGAATATTCTGAAACGGTCTCACATACAAGCAAAATGAAACTTTATTAAATGATTTATTGGATCTTTTTCTTTCCATGTTGAAGACAGTTACGTGATTGTAATATTTTCTCTCAATAAATTTTTTATTCGGAAATCATGTCTATTTTAAGGATAATTATCAAAAACAAACAAGACTGTTTGGCTTTTATGTCTTAAATAAATATTCACAGCAAGAAAATATAGTTTAATTATCCAGCTACCAGATATTTTTTCTCTAGATCAATTATTAGTTTAGTTTTATACGAAATAAGAATTGAGGCATACGCAATTTAGTTTCGTGCGATAAAAGCGCACGCGATATTCAACTTTATTACTGATGTGTTAGCATTTAGCACAAAACGGCGTGGCAGCGAGCAAGGGGCGGAGTTTGCGTGCATGTATTAGTATAAGCCGTAACAAAAGCTACTGATGTACTAGTACAAGCCTTAACCTCAAAATGGAAATGGGCTTGACACGTAGCACGCCTTCAGGACCAGAGATGGACAAAAAGAGTGATAACATGGAAGAGCCCACAACGAAAACGAAAGAAGGGAAGACCTATTACTAGATGGGACGAAGACATAAAGAAAATAGGAGGTTCAAACTGGGTTAAAGTAGCCCAATCTAGAGAAGATTGGCTAGTTTTGGAGGAGGCCTTCACCTGTGGAAGGTACCGGTTCTTGCAAGTGGAAATAGTACACAAACAGATTTCAGGTAACATAATTATATAATAAAAAATACATTTAAACTAGTATTAATTTCTGTTCTGTTAATAACTTGCAGGAAATATAAGGCTTTTTTATTTTTATTTGTTTATCTGATGAAACAAATGGGGCTCGTGGCTAAATAATAACAGCCACACAGGTCGATCGAACGTTAAGCTATGCTAGCCGCGGACGGTTCGTTGATGGGTAATTACATATCGAGACCTTTCCGTGCTTCCGAAAGCACGTTATGCCTTTGGTCCCAGCTGTCATTCGCACATCTTTGACAGTCGTTACGGGTAGTCAGAAGCCCAAAAAAATGTCTGACAACCAGGGGATCGTGTTACCCAGTATCTGGGTAACACGGTAGAGAGCCTTTGAGGAGCTCATGGCTAAGTAATAACAGCCGCACGGGTCGATCCATCAGGTTAAGCTACGCTTGGCGGGGTTGGTCCGTGGATGGGTGACCATCTTTACATACCGAGACACCTCCGTGCCTCGGAAAGCACGTTAAGTCGTTGGTCCTGGCTGTCATTCGTGGATCTTTGACCGTCGTTACGGGTCGTTAGAAGCCCGAAAGTCTGACAACCAGTCTTACCAAGGGGTATCGTATTACCTAGTTACTGGGTTGTGCAGGTCAGATAGGCAGTCACTTCATGTCAAAAATTGGTATTCAGCTGCATCTGGTTAGACTGGTTGCCGACTAAGTCTAACATATCTGGAGTCTAACATATTTGGGGAAAGTCTAGGCAGGTTTTATCTGGCGAAACAAATATTATTTTTGCGCGTCACTGCGGCAATTTTGCCGTCATCGTGGAGTAGATAACAAGAAAACTATCTATGCGGTACATTAAAAGACCAAGAGAGGAACTAGGAAAGAAGTTAGATACAACTTTTGCAAACAGCTCCGCCAAAAACTTGTTGATGGGAAAATTTTTCCTTACAATAGTAGCTGTTATCAGATTACCGAGCCAACTAGATTGAAGAAATCTAAGTGCCAATTTCACCAATGAAACTGAACGCGATCAGCACATAAACCACGTTTAAGAGCTGTCAATGTCATTATTTTCTTTGGAATATTGACACTGACAGCTCTTGAACTCGATTTAGATGTGCTAATCTCGTTCAGTTTCATTGGTGAAATTAGCCCTTAGCCATTGTACTACCTAAATTGCTACGTTGCCAGCAGTATTATTTTTTAGTCAAAATAAAGGCAGGCTTAAAACCATCTTGCCTCTCTTGATGGATTGGATACCCATTCGATTGAGGCTCGCTTGACTGAAAACAGCGTGCAAATTCACGAACTCTGACAAAAAACCCGCATCCGACCCAAAAATCACTCGTCGGCAAAGTGGACGAAAAAAAAACACAATACAAAAAAAAATATCAACGACCTTTTCCGTTTCACACTTGCGAGTACATACTAACTCCAAAAAATCTGAACAACTCGTTTGAAAATATGTTTGAGTACGGTCAAGACTGATCGGTTTCCACTTCTGCCTTCCTGGTAGTCCGTAGGCAATCAGTAATCAACATACAAAGAAAACGGTACGGTGCTTCTGTAATCTACCGTCAAACAGTCTCATTCGTCCAACATGGCGGCAAATGAACTCGACCTTTTTAGGGCCGTCAAAAGGGTAAGTGCGAAATGAGCACTACAAGCTGACCGAAGATGTAGAATTACTGGAAATGGCTACTGAAACGTAGGAACCTCCACTTATATTAGCACTAAACACACTGTACACTGCTGTTGTTTAACAATATGCGCATTCCTTTTTCTTTATTTATATATTTTTTTTGTATTTTATATATTGTAAAAACTTTTAGCATGCTTTCAAAATGATCTATTTTCATTGATTATTCTCTCACAAATATGTATAGTCAATGTAAACTGAAAGAGCGGAACCACCTAATACAAGCAAATCTTTGCTTAAAAGGTGACTCCAAACTTGATATTGTAATTTACATAAGCTGATAAATGATTTTTTTTATTATTATTTTTATTTTTTTATTTACTCATACTTTTTTTAAATCTCAATTTGTCTTTTATCGTTGTGCATATGCCATACAATATAACTATAATATTGTAACAAAAATATACATTATAATACAAAATATAGAGACATGTGTGGTCATATTTAAGGATGGGGTGCAGACCATCAAACTGAAGAACTTTCTCCATGGGCCAAGATGTTGGCCCATGGAGAAAGTTCTTCAGTTTGATGCTATATGCCATGCTATAAAAATGCAACTTAGTATAACATATGATTCCCATTCCCATTTTCTCCCGTGGCTGTCGTAAAAGGCGACTGAGAGACTTACTAGAGAATGGGCAACAGCGTTCTCTATGCATTTCAACACCATACTGGGAACCATCACCATCATCACCATACTGGGAAACTACCATTTTGGGGGAGGCCTATGTCCAGCAGTGGACGTCTTTCAGCTGAAATAACTGATGATTTATAAGAAATAGACGTGTCGTAGTATAAGATTAATTAGTCGTCTTCAAAGGCTAGTTAATTTAAATCTTATTTGGGTTTCTATGTATCCATAAATTAAATTAAAATCATAAAAAACGCCTTAATTTTTACAAAAAATAAATAAATTACTTGCTTTCTCTAAACTTGGTTTTTATTTTATCACTGGTAGAATTCGCCTCTTTGGTGCAAGTCTCTCCAAAGTTTTCTGTTTCATGCTGCTTGCATCCAACTTGCTCCTAATCACCATCAGCATCATTCTCATCATTATTCCAATTTATTTGGGGTCGGCGCAACATGTTCCAACTTGCTCATAATCATTCGTAAAATATGTCCCACCACCTTTTCTTCTGTCTGCCGTGCTTGTCTTGTTTTCCTTTCTCATGGTTACCATTCTGTGGCTTTCTTTGTGATCCATCCTGCATAGATTTATTGTAATTTAGTTTGTACTTTCCGTCACTTGTCCCTAAAGGTTCATTAAAAATGCTGAAATGAACCTTTTTGGCGCAGCCGTGACGCACACATTATTGTTGTTAAAACATTATTTACAGTTTTTTTATTGTTGTTTGTGTTTCACGAACTATGTCTAAATAAACTTTCTTCTTTATTTTCTTTCTTATTTATTTTCTAATATCTTTTTATTAAAAATTTTATATTGTTCTCAGTTTTATTCAAATTTTATTTTAATCCATCTTTTATTCTAATTTTCTTTTCTTTTATATTTTTAGTGCTTTTTAACTTAATTTTAAGTAGGTAAGATAATTTTATCACTTTTTGCTGTAACCTAAATAGAAGAAGTCACTGGCTCCTGAAATACAGGTATTCTAACCTAGCTCTGGAGCA
Source organism: Tiliacea citrago (assembly GCA_963921375.1). Classification (NCBI taxonomy): domain Eukaryota; kingdom Metazoa; phylum Arthropoda; class Insecta; order Lepidoptera; family Noctuidae; genus Tiliacea; species Tiliacea citrago. The sequence continues at coordinate 17,937,845 of OY992797.1, read as the reverse complement.
GGGCTTAACATTATTCTGTAACCTTTTTATTGGCCATAAAGAATTTATTTATTATAGATGCTCAGTCCATTTCCATTTCAAAAGTCTAGTTTTACTTCTACATCATAGACTTCAGTAATCATTTCTTATTTTACTGTTACAGGACGCGGGTAATAGTATGAGCTCTCTGAAGTTGCACGCGAGTGGTATAAAAGTATATTTAATAGCTAATTACATAGCATAATAATAAAACGTTTTAATATTACGCATATTATCTACAATACAGGATTGATTTGATTAAGCATACCAACAGCACAGTCACTTACAATTCTAATGAAATATTATCTAAAATTGCCACTTCAGTAACCATGCAAATATGAATATTAGCCACAAAAGGGGAAAAAAAGTGTGGTTGATAAAAAGTGTTTGTGGAGTTTCTTGCCAATTCTTCTCCAGGGGCAACTGAATCAATTATATTTTTTTGTAAATTTTGACGTTCAAAAGTGCCTCTTATGTGCCTATTTGAAATAAATAATTTGACTTTGACTTTGTGTCTGGAGACCTAAATCTAGAACACTAAAAAACAAACCTACTACTCGGACGTGCACTCTACCTGTATGAAGCGAAACTCATGGACAAAATTAATTAATTATTATTGATCTACCTATCTAAGTATATGACAGTAGCTTCTGCCCGCGACTTCGTCCGCGTGAAATTTCATGTTCCCTTGACCCACTGTGTCGCATTGCATCGCCCGCCCGCGCCATTACTTTTTTACTTAGCGTTCTTACTAACTTTTTTCATTTTGCTCGGCTTCTAAGGGTCGTAGCGTGATGCAGTTATTTATTGGGGCAATGCCACTAATAGGGATTTATAAAGCGCAAAAAAGCTGTGTACGTGCGATTGCTGGTATCCATGTTCCTGATTCATGTGAACCATATTTCAAAGAATTTAAAATATTAACGCTTCCTGCAATTTATATTTATGAAGTAGCCGTATTAATAAAAACAAATGAAAATCTCAGATAAACTCAAATCAAAAAGATATATAAGTTAAAAATTTCTAATGTACCACATAAAACGGCTCTATTTAATAAAACCTTCTTTGGCATTGCATCCAAAATATACAACAAAATACCTATTGACATTCTGAGTACTAAGGAACTTCCAGTATTTAAAAATAAAATACGAAACTTTTTAATTGATAAAGCATTCTACATAATCCAAGATTTCTTGAATTATTATTGATTGATTTGTTGACCATGTATTTCACTGTATTTTAATTATTTGACATTTATAATAACTAAATCTGACATGTAAAATAATTTTAAATTTAATGCCCATACATAATTATTTTACGCGTATTAGGCAGGACATATTGGAACTTTAATTTATTGTAAAGACCTGTAACAAACATATGCCCACAATAAAGATATTTTGAATTTTGATGTTAAACCGTGCCTATAACCTTTCTCAAAAATCGGGCTATCAAATGCAAAAAGATTTTTTTTTATCCGACTCGTAGTTCCAGAGTTACATTCTACATACCATCTTACAAACAAATTTTACCTTTATTTATTATTAGTAAAGATTGAGGTGCAAAACCAGTAACCTGCCACTTGTCACTATTATTTTAGCAAGAAATGTCGAGTACTGGAGGCTTGCCAACCTCGTATGGAGATGATTCTGCGATAAACTTCATACTTGGCCGGCTTGTTGAATGATTGTAATATAATGTTGTACAATGTACGGACAGCAGGTCAAGCTACCCGAAACTGTCAAACTTTCCTTATGCTGTAGGGATAAAGTTGAAAATCTTTTAAAGAAATTTGACAGATTTTAGTAGCTTGATGTGCTGGGCCAGTCTATACATTCCTTTGTAACTAGAAGTAGTTAGGGAAGAGCTGGAGTGGATTGGAAGCTTTTGATGTGTAACATCTTTTCTCTGGCTGTCTGTGGGAGTGATTTCGTGAAAAGGGACGGAAGTGTGTAACAGGAAGTGAAAGCTTGAGCATGGAATAAGAAAGTACATTTTAATAGCATCGAATTAGTAAGTACTTTATAATAGCATGGAATTAGTGTACTAGTGGAATTACTAGTACTTTAATAAATTCATTTATTAAAACACCCATTGACAAACATAAACTAAAAGAAACAAACCATAGCCGCACTCACACATCCAAATCACAAACAATAGGATAAAACTAACATAAAATTGTGACCAATAAAATTTTAACATTTCAAAAAAATTATAATTAATTAATGAAAAATTGCCAAAATAAAATTTAAAATGTCAGAATCTACAAAAATTAAAACGTCAACAGTCAAACAGTAAAAAAGTCAAAATTTAAAAATAAAAATTATTTATAAAAATTAATAATTATAAAAATCTATTGCAACTTTTTTTAATTCTACCTGTCCCAAGCCTGATATACAGGTGCATGTATGGCCTGCCAGTGCTTCATGAAAGGCCCGTCGAATCTGTTTGCTACAACGTAAGAAGACTGTTGCCGCTGCCCCGCACTCTACTCTTTTAATATATCCATTTTTGTTTTATGATCATAAATATTGAGTAACTCTTCTTTGGAACTATTGTTTTCGTATTTAATTTTATAGCCTATAAAAAATAGTAAAACCATTTATGATTCACCGTGAAAGTCACCTGTGATTTCGTTTGAATTTTAATTAAATCTGAAAAGTGCCGAAAACATATTAGATTATATGGATATCTTAAGCCAGTTTGTCAGATTAAGGGCCGTATTAGACTATAATAGAAATATGATCAGAGATGTATTAGTCATTTTATATGAAGAACCTGTGACGGTATAATATCTACATATGATTCAAATTGTCTATGATCATAGTTAAGGGATCCCATTTAAAAGCAAGGGTACAAATATGATCATATATCCGTCTAACATCAAAAATGCCGAGAAAATGCAAGAATTTCGACTGGAATATTGAAACAACAAAAATATTAATACCTTTACGAGGAAATTGAGTATTTTTGTACAAATGTTTAACCCCTTTTTTTTTGTTTTTATTTCAATTAATAAAATTGCAATCATAGCAACTGAAAATATGGTTTAAGGCTCTTACAGACTCACGCGATATCGCGGGCGTGACAGGCAGTGACATAAAAAACGAACCCATAAGTTTTTCTCCAACCAAAAATCGCTCAACGCACCCAAAGAAGTTATCACATAAAAACTAAAAAAAAAAAAAAAAATGCTTAAATTTTCCCAGACACTTCCAGTCTACTCTACCCCACTGTACATCAGTTTATACGTATTAGCACGAACGCCTCACAGCGTCGTGTTGCGAATGTAACAATCAAAGGCTACGTCAGACCCTCGGCGAGTTTGTCGTTCCATTCGTCATTCGAGCGACTTCATTTGTTCGTCATGTCGGGGAAAGAATCCTGATTGGTTCGCTGATACCTTGCTAAATAATTGGTGTTCGTGATTGGTTTTATTATAACTGAGTGATGCAAGAACTTGGATTCTGATTACGTTTTAGTAAAGCCGGTGGCTTTTCTTAGCCATCTTTCAATAGTAATATAAAAACAATTAGATATTGCTTGTAATGAAATGTCCAGCCAGCTAGATATACCGATTAGATGTGTGTGGAAATGATAGGATCGATAAAACTGTATTATTTAAAATACATAAAAGTAAAGTAAACAACAACCGCCTTTGTTCTGCCAAAAAAAAAAAACAAAACCTACTTAATTCTCTAACTATTCCAAAATCAAATTAATAAAGCATTCCACTTGCTACCGTTTGGATACACAACAGACAAAAATAAAGCTTCCTACTCATTTTCTACATGTATGTTTCTGTGTAGTGTACAAAATGTAGCATGAGAAAAATACTTTGGGTTTAGTGTAGGTACTAAAAAATATAACTACTATCATTCCATCATCGAATTTCATAACATATTTTCACCAAAATTATGAATATTTGATTATTTTTCAATATCTTAACATCGATACAATGACAAACTTAAATATGTGAAGTTTAAAAGCAAAAAATAAAAATATTTCTCCTAGGCTTGTTTAAAAGGGTTGAAAACTCGTGGAAAACTTTCAGATGTTCAAACAGTTTGGAAAACTAATGGGAAAGTTTTCACATAACAGCAACTTTCACATCGATTTTAATATATTTACATATTATGTATCAAGCGTCTTCGGGCAAAAGTTCAAGCGCTGATAAAATGGAAACAGTCTTTTTATTCTTCGCTAGATTGTTTTTTTTTAGTTTTAAACTATGGTATGTTGCTAGCCAGACATCATCATCTGCTAGCATTTTCTCAACTATATTGGGGTCAGCTTCCAGTCTAATTGGAATCAGCTGTTTACCAGTATTTAACATGGAGCGACTGCCTATCTGACCTCCACAACCCAGTTACAGGGTAACACGATACCTCTTGGTAAGACAGGTTGTCAGACTTCGGGCTTCTGACAACCCGTAACAATTGTCAAAGATCTACAAATGACAGCCGGGACCAACGGCTTAACGTGCTTCCGAGGCACGGAGGAATCTTGGTATTAAAAGATGGTCCCACATCCACGGAACAACTGCGGCAAGCGTAGCTTAACCTGATCGATCGGCCCGTGTGGCTGTTATTATTAGCCACACACCCGTGTTGCTAACCAGACATATTTAGTGAAATATGATGGTAGTCCGCCTTGCTGGTAGAGGGGTCGCAAGCTCAACTTCTATGCGGTCTACTTGGGTTCAATCTCTGAGTCGATAAAGCTGCCGCCGGCCTCCTCTCTGTGAGAGGGATTGGGCCGCAATCTACAACGCTGGCCCAGTGCGGGTTGGCAGATGTCACATGTCTTCGATTTTTTTTGTTCTAGGACATGCCGGTTTCCTCACGATTTATTTATTTATTTAAACTTCTCGCACACAATTAGGTACAAAGGCGGACTTAATGCCTTAGGCATTCTCTAACAGTCAACCAAGGGTGGTGAAGAGATAAGATGGCGGGTGCTCTGATTGAGAGAAAATAATAATATTAAAAATATTAAATTATAACATAATTAATTATAAATAAAACGGGTGCACAAGGACATAAATAGGTTATAAACTTATAATACACATACATAATTATTTACTATAATATTTATACCCCTGGGCTACATTATATATATATATGTATATATATATAAATATACATACAAATTCAAGGAAATGAGGTAATTGAGACTCTACGCGATGTTTTCGTTCACCGTTTTGAGACTCAGCGGTGATGAAATTATTTACACAAATTAAAATGCCGGTCTGGCTACAACAACTCGTAACAACTCGTCGGGTTTTCCATTGTCAAATTATTAGCAGTTGCAGTCTGGAGTCAGGATTTGTGTCCAGTATTAGCTTCCGGAATTTAAACATAAAGGCTCGTACAGTCGCTGCCTGTCGCGCCCGCGATATCGCGCGAGTCTGTACGAGCCTTGACTGTTTTGTTAGTGAGGGTAGGTATACTTGTGACTGACGATGACGCTTTGAAGATTGCCGGCGACATGCCTTAGTTTTCTATAAAAAAAAAAATCTTATCTACAAACATAGTCGGTACCTAATCCCAACTACCACCAGCCCTAATCGGATAACATTTTTACAAAAACTAAACCGTTTTAATAAATATTAAGGATGAAAACGGGAGCCGAAAACAAGACATCAAAAGGATCTTTTAATTTTCCGCGAAGTCTTTTTAAAAGGCGTAACGGATAGAAATTAACTTGGAATGAGATAACCCGGTGATTATAAGATGTGTTGATTTTGTGAGCCAAACAAAGTGGAACAAAGACTTTTTAACGCGAAAACTTTTTGCTTTATGATTAACACAAATGTTTGAGGCATCAGTTTTCTTTTTGGTTAACGACGGTCCATTATTTTGTGATGATGAGTTTCCTTTCCATATTGGAGAAAAGCGTTTTGTTTTAGTACCTACAAGTTCTATGTTTATCTTGGACAGCACTGACGTTTGAAAGGAAACATCGTGCGGAAACCTGTGGGATAATTTCAAAATGCTTTTCATTTAGACATCCATTACTTCATAGGTTTGAATAATTTCTCTGCTCAGCAACGTAAATAATCTGCCAGGGTTACGAGCCTGTCCGAAAGGGATATCGTGGCTCTGGCACACAGGCATCTGAAGGAACACGGTGGGTTTTAGTCAGTAAAAGTCTGACACTCCCTCCCGCTCCACCCAGAGCGGGAGAAGTTATTTGATAATTTCCCACCCAAAAAAAAAAAAAAAGCAACGTAAATAATGCAATGAACGTGGCTGAATTTACAAAATGAAAGGCATTGCGATCGATTGCCATTTTATTTGTGTTACGCAATAGCGAATATGCATGTTATTTCTCTCTTATTCAGTAAAGTACACTAATAAAAACCCAAGAAAAGCATTAAAAGTCAAATTATACTACTGTTGTTCAAGAAATTTATTAAACTCCAAAAAATTTCTACTATTACATTTCAAACGTCTGGTATTGTCCCGGCCATAATGTGACGTCATTTAACACGATAGTGACATATAAATCCAATATTTTTTTTGTGTTTTATTCAAGTAGAAATCGCACTTACTAGCTTACTTTACGGAGAATTTCAGCACTTTTCGAAGAAAATATATTTATTTACATGGCTTTTGAGTTCACTTACGGCATTTTCAAAGAGGGCGTTTAGAATTTGCGTTCCGTTCCACCAAAAAAACCTAACAAAATAATGAATTGTAAAATACGTTTTAATGATGACTATTTCATAGACATAATAAGTTTCAATAATCGTAGGTACTTACCTGCTTTGACTGCCTCGCTGGTGTAGTGGTTGCAAGCGCTACTGCTGAGCACGAGGTCTAGGGTTCGATTCCCCCAGGTCGGGTAAAGTGTGATTGGGTTTTTCCATCAAGAATTTCTCAGTAGCAGCCCGGAGTCTGGATTTGGGGCCTTACTCCCGAAAACGATTCGAGTTTGATTTTGTTTTCGATTCGAACTCGTTTCTGATCTGAACTCGATTTAAAACCTTACTCCCGAGCCAAATCGAATCGTAAACCAAGATCGACACAGGTTCGAGTATTATCAGCGTCGTTATGCCTGTCCGGCGGATTACGTCATTGTCAAGTGTCTTACTCGTATGTCTGTGGTTAGAATCTTTTATGTGGTTGAATTTATTTACTTCTCTATCACTTTCCCACGTAAAAAACGATACCCTAGTGCTTTATTTTAACTTAACAAATAAAACCCTATGAAAAAACATCAACCAATCTGCTTATTCTTTTCCCAACTATGTTGTGCTCGGCTTCTAGTCTAACCGGATGCAGCTGAATACCAGTATTTTACAAGCAGCGACTGCCTATTTGAGAGCAGTGGTGGCCCAGTGGTAACGACAGCGACTTACGAGTTGTAGGTCGTAGGTTCGAACCCTGTCAGGGTACTTTAGGGTGGTTTGGGTACTTTGTATAAATTATTTCATCACCACTGCTCTCAAAACGGCGAAGGAAAACATCGTGAGGACACCGGTGGCATGTCCTAGAACCAAAAATTCGAAGACATGCCAAAACTACCAACCCGCACTGGGCCCACGTGGTGGATTACGTCCTACTCCCTCTCACACAGAGGAGGCCTGTGCCCCAGCAGTGAGAACATTATAGGCTGATTATGTTGACTGCCTATCTGACCTCCACAACCCAGTAACTGGGTAATACGATACCCCTTGGTAAGACTGGTTGTCAGACTTTCGGGCTTCTCGCCTTACATTTAATGGAAATGTCACTTCGTCTGGTTAATTTCTTCATGTATGGTGTTAAATCTTCTACCAACACATTAAACAACTCCTTCGAAAAACTATAACTTCTTCGAAATTCTTCCGAATCCATTTCTATAGCCCCGGGTATTATATCGATTCATATTTCTTTTCGCACGAAGGTCCATACGATGTTTTCTCAAGAACATTGGAAAACAAAGTAAGGCGAGCCATAATAATAAAGATTTTGAAGAAATACAGCAGTAAAGAACACAAAAAAATCTCACTCGATCTTCATAATAAAGCAGTAAAGAACACAAAAAAATCTCACTCGATCTTCATAAAGTAGCTTCTTTGCTATCGAGTTATTTGACGTTTAGTTTTGATTCAACTACTCGATACATAACTGTCAGATGGCGTGTGGAGTACGAACTTTTCGATTCTAACGAATCTTTCGATCGAAATTAGTGTCGTTTTGAACCACCGCACGATCGTGCGCTAATGTCGGTTGCAAGAGTATGGATCGTCATTTATTTCGAATCTAATTCGATTGATTCAGTACTCGATGCTGTCGGGAGTAAGGCCCTTGTGCCCGGTTGATGGCAATACGCACATGGGACTTAACCTAACTGGGGAAGTGTTTCACCCGTGATACTCGTAAACACTCTACTTTTCATTTCGAATTTAAAAATGTAAAAAAAAACTTGTAGATTTTCGCTATTTTATAAAATCATTATATGTATTTAAATACTATAATAAGTTATATATTAATATAAATTCCTTTGAAATTTCTGGCAAAAGATTTTTGATTAATGGATTTGCTTCATCTTTAAACGAATCTGGGGTCAACAGTTCAGAATCGCTTGAACTCATTTTTATTAATTAATCAAATATTAGTCTAGAAAACCGAGATTTTGAATTTCGGTGCAGCTTACAGGTTTATTATCCTGCCGAATTATAGTCTTTTTTTTAATTTTAAACATTGGACACACCGAGTCACCACCGCGGGCCGTCCCTCTTAATAGGATTTTTTTAAATTCACACTGTCTGTTTATGTACTCACAATACCACAGCATTTTTTATTTTAATCGATATATTTTTTAATAATGTAAAATTTTTCGTAGCCGACTACCTAACCAAATTTTGTTCTATTTTTAAAATCCATTCTCGCCCTAGAGAGGGAAGCAATTACTATGAGTCTTCCACCCGCTACTCGGATCAAACAAACACTACTTTCCATCATCATCATCATCAGCCTATAGCAGTCCACTGCTGGACATAGGCCTCTCCAATTGCACGCCATTCAGCTCGATTCTCGGCAACTCTCATCCAGCTGCCACCAGCCACCCTGCGAAGATCGTCGCTCCACCTAGCCTGAGGGCGTCCTACCTTACGTTTGCCGATTCGCGGTCTCCACTCAGGAACACGTCTACCCCAACGGTCATTGGTTCTACGGCTAATATGGCCAGCCCATTGCCACTTCAGCTTGCTTATTCTGTGGGGTATGTCGACAACTTTGGTTCTCTGCCGGATTACCTCGTTCCGGATTTGATCCCTCAGAGAGACTCCAAGCATAGCCCGTTCCATAGCTCGCTGAGCGACCTTGAATTTATGGACCAGCCGTACCGTGAGTGTCCACGTTTCGGCTCCGTAAGTCATAACAGGCAGGACGCACTGATTGAAGACCTTCGTCTTTAGGCTCTGTGGAATACGCGACGAGAAGACTCGACGACGCTTCCCAAATGCTGCCCAGCCCAGCTGAATTCTTCTGTTAACCTCCCTCTCAAAGTTGTTTTTACCAAATTGCAAAGTCTGCCCGAGGTAAACGTATTCTCGAACAACCTCGAGAGCACCGCCATTAACAGCAATCGGTCCCGGAGTAACGTGTTCGTTGAACATAACCTTGGTTTTGTCCAAGTTAATCCGGAGACCAATGCGTACAGAAGAATCAACTAGGCCGTCCAGCATCTGCTGCAAGTCATGCAGCGATTCATCCAGTATGACATCTGCAAATCTCAAGTGTGAGATGTACTCGCCGTTGATGTTGATGCCACGTCCTTCCCAGTTCAGCGTCCTAAACACATCCTCCAATGCGTTAGAGAACAATTTCGGGGAAATAACGTCCCCTTGTCTCACCCCTCGACGCAGGGGGATATGCTCAGTTCGCCGATCCTGAGTTTGGACGGTCATAGACGCGTTCTCATAAAGACACTACAACAACACTACTTTCCGAGTATGAGAAATTAAAAAGGTATTTACAAGGCAGATGTGTCTAGAAATGCCAGGAGCAGATCGGTGATGTTCTTCAGAAAGGTCAGTAATTGCAGTCAGCATGACCAGATTTATGAACGTAAACGAAGCAAAAGGAGTATGTGAGGAACGTAGCAGGTGGCATTATGTAGTTTCTGCTTACCCTCATGGGAAGAAGGCGTGAGTTTACGTATGTATGTATATTTATTAATCCCCGTGCGTGTCGGATCACGGCCAATGAAGGGTTCCGTAGTTGGGATGATTTTTTGCCAAAAACAAACTCAACTTTGTTGTTGGAAAACATGTTCTCCCTTAGATCGATATACGTCACGGTCAATTCTCCAACTGAAATTTAAGTTGGTCGACTATTACACGTTAACTTGTAAAGCCTACTTAGCTGTGATTTATAAAATTTATTTATAACAATTGATCCTTAATTAAAATATACAAGCTAACTATGTATAGTATGTACAAGTAGTGTATAATAAAATAATTAAAAAGGGGGAAGTGCTTATTGGGCATCAAAAAATTCGTCCGCATCGCTGTCAATGGGAAAAGTGCCCAAAGGGCTGGCAGCATTGCCACGTTGGATGGTTGCCCACTGGCCACGTGAAGAGTTGACCAACCGCTTGCGATGTCCCGAAATACTTGATGATAGCTGACTTAGCTGTGATAGTTTTCCTTTTAATTTCGTTTTTTATACTGCCATGAATTTTTTCACATATCCAAAAACAACCATTTAGCTGGCAAGGGGCGGGGGGGAGACACTTGACTCTAACAAAAAATAGCACTTTAAAGCTTAATATTACATAGACCATCAATATTTTTGAACGGCCTATCCAACGATACCCCAGACTATGGGAGAGACGAGAAAAATATAGCACCCCCACTTTACTTGCAAGAGAGGTATAACCCGGAAAAAAAGTTTTTTCAAGATTTTATTTTTCCACTTTGTCGGTGTGATTTATATGTACGTTTAAGTTTATTCATCAAAAAAAATACAGATAGTTACACCAACAAATAGTGGGTAGAGAGTTAATTATGTTAGTTGTAAAATCTGTACTAAAATTTTTAACACCCTGCCTCTCAAACTAGGTTATAACCAGTACTTTGTGAAACATTTTACGGCCACAAAATTCTAATACACTATTACTGTTACAACAATTAATGAACGGTGCCGTTCTACCACTGTAATAATTTATCTGATTGTATGTATTTATGTGTGTGAGGGGGTGTGTGTGCATGTAGTGGAAGGTGAGTATTGTGTGGGAGTGTGTGTATGTGGGATAAGGTGGGGTGCGTGTGCGCATGTTTAAATGTGTGTATGTTATCGAAATCGGGGAAATGTTCATGCAAAATTAGTACTAAGAGTCTCTGAGCAAAGCTGGAGACAGACAGACAGACAAACGGACATGGCGAAACTATAAGGATTCCTTGTTTAATACGGAACCCTAAAAAGGCCTGATGTTGATTGGTTTCGTTAAACAAGGATAAATAAATAAATCCTTAAGGTATTTTAATACGAAATTTAATATTTAGAAGGCGTCGGTTTTTAATTTATTACGGCATCGCTTATCCCTTGCCTTAGAAGTAAAATGGAAGACCCAAAGATATCGAGAGAATTCTTCCACTATTCGTTCTTTGAATCGTTTTCAAGGTGTCCCAGTAATTGTTACTTTGAACCCTGAAGTAAGAATCTAATAATCTAGAACCTCTTTGTAAGTTCTTCCAACAAACAAGAATGCTTGGAAATTAATCCTCTATGCAACGACACTTCTTTTATGTACTAGGTTCCATTCCTTATCCAAAGGAATTGAAATGCAATTCAGCTTTCTTTGATTACAAAGTGGAACGAAAGAATTTAATATAAAAATATATATATATTTTTAATTTGGAGTGAATAGAGCACCATTTCATGAAAGAAGTGAATAAGAGGAAAACAATTTGAAATAGAAGATATTTTTTATACATTTTAGTTTCGAATACACAAAACTTTTGTCACGGACCGACGCGACGACGTTCAAAGACATCACTTTCCTTAAAGGCTTGTACATACTGGTGTGATATCGCGGGCGCGACAGGCAGTGCGACCCTTTTCGTTCCCGCGATATCACACCAGTCTGTACGAGCCTTAAGTCATTTGTTTCGTAGTGCAAGTAAACGACACAGTGATACGCTTGGTTTCTATGGAAAGCGAACACGATATCGTCTCTGCAAGCAGTCGCTGACGCGTCTCCGTGCTCTGTGGACAGTCTTTTGTGTCGTTAAAATGTTGACGATGACCTTTAAAAAAAAAAAAGTTATAATATATAAATCAGCATCGGCTCCGTGTGGTGCCGGACGTAAAGAATAGCACCATCCTATTTCTTCCCGTGGGTGTCGTAAACGTCGACTAAAGGACTTACTAGAGAATGGGCAGCAGCGTTCTCTATGCATTTAACACAATACTGCGATCGCCAACCCGCCTGCCAAGCGTGGCGATTATGGAAACCCATTCGGGAGGCCTATGTCCAGCAGTGGATGTATTTCGACTGAAATGTTGAATGATGGGGAGAATGGAAGAAGAAAACATGTTGCGCCGACTCCAAGTAACATGGGACAGGGGCAGGAACATGAAGATGATGATGATGATAAAGTTATGCCGAAAGACATCCAAAGACTGAAGACTGCTGCCTGGTGTCGAAGACTGCTGGACGTAGGCCTCCCCTAAGCACCGCCACTTCGACCTGCACCCTAATTGCGTAGCACAGTTTGAATCACAATCGGAATGTTTTTGAAGTATATTGCTAATCCATTGCTTCTTAAGTTAGAAAAATATGTCTGCTCAACAACGTACATAACGCAATTAATTTTTCATTTCCCAAACTAAAAAAGGAGTGTTTGTTTGATCCTAGTAGCGGGTGGAAAACGCTGATACTCACCCTTGGGCGGGAAAAACTCATAGTAATTGCTTCCCTCTCTAAGGCGGGAATGAATTTAAAAAATAGAACTAAATTTAGTTACGTAGTTAGCTACGAAAATTTTTACATTATTAAAAAAATATAGATTAAAAAAAAAATGCTGTTGTCTTGTGAATGTATTATCAGCCAGTGTGAATGTAAAAAATAACTATTTAGCGGGACGACCCGCGGCGGTGACGCGGTGTGTTCCATGTTTAAAATTTAAAAAAGACTATATAATTTGTCGGGATCTAACTCTGTAAGCTTCATCGAAATTCAAAATCTTGGTTTGATAGACTAATATTTTGATTAATTAATAAAAATGAGTTGTGAGAGCCTTTGAGGAGCTCGTGGCTAAGTAATAACAGCCGCATGGGTCGATCCATCAGGTTAAACTACACTTGCAGGGGATGGTCCGTGGATGGGTGACCATCTTTACATACCGAGACTTCTCCGTGCCTCGGAAAGCACGTTAAGCCGTTGGTCCCGGCTGTAATTCGTGGATATTTGACTGTCGTTACGGGTCGTCAGAAGCCCGAAAGTCTGACAACCAGTCTTACCAAGGGGTATCGTATTACCTAGTTACTGGGTTGTGGAGGTCAGATAGGCAGTCGCTCCATGTAAAATACTGGTATTCAGCTGCATCCGGTTAGACTGGAAGCCGACCCCAACATAGTTTCGAAAAGGCTAGGCAGATATAGAGTTAAGAGAGCCTTGTATAACAATCTACTATTGTTGAACTGTCAAATTGAAACCGATTCCTACTGATAGTGTGTTACGCAATTAGCCCGCAGTTCTGTGCTTCTCACATCTAGCAGATTCCTGCAGCCTTCATCAGGTGATCAGTCAACTTTGCAAGAGGCCTTCCAACGCTACGTCTTCCGGAACGAGCTCGCCACTACAGCACCTTTTAGCCCCATCGGCCATCCGTTCTGCAAGCAATGTCCTGCCCACTGCCACTTCTATAAAATTACAGATTACAGCACATAAAACAATGATATTTGCGATTTACAAAAAGCTTGAGGCTAAGTAATCAAAACAGCCGCACGGGTCAATTGATCAGGTTAAGCTACACATGCATCGTTGGTCCGTAGATGGGTCTTGTGATGGATCTTTATATAACACGACCCCTCCGTGCCTCGGAAAGCATGTTAAGCCGTTGATCCCGGCTGTTATTTGTAGATCTATGACAGTTGTTACGGGTCGTCAAAAGCGCGAAAGTCTGACATCCACGTCTTATCAAGGGGTATTGTGTTACCCAGTATCTGGGTTGTGGCGGTCAGCCGCAGATACTGGGTTGTGGCGGTCAGCCGCATATACTGGGTAGGGCAGTCAATCGATGTAAAATACTGGTATTCAGCTGCATCCGGTAGGACTGGAAGCCGACCCCAACGTAGTTGGGAAAAGGCTAGGCAGCTGATGAATGTTCTAAAATCAAGAACTCGCAGAAGTATCCATGGCAATCACACCTACAAACTCAAACTCAAAGCATTTATTTCAATTAAACCATTTACAGGCACTTTTGAATTGTCAAAGAGTCGGTCAGTTAGTCAGAAAGTTGAAGCTATTTGCCCATTCCAAAACGTAGATCTCTATGGAAAAGAATAGGCAAGAAACTCCAAGGACACTCTTTTAAATCAATATATTATTAAATCCTGGGTACATTATTCTTGGCGCTTCTATATGTGAGAACAAAGTAAAATACAAAAAAAAAAATATTTAGAAAACAATTCAAAATATAAGATGAGGAGGCATTCCACTAAGAGCACTGATTTCAACAGCACTTGACCGAACCGCACCTGAGCACTTCCACTAACGGCACTGAAACTAAATTTTGATGAGTGCGGTTCGGTGGAACAGTTTATTAATATTATTTTCAGTCCCCAAACGGCACCTATGTAAAATATTTTTTTTGTGATGGGGTGAATTTTTTTGTTCAAGACATAAGCAAACAAATCATATCGATACAAATCAGCAGATGTTAAGTCTTCCGGATAATTCCACCTTGTTCACCTGGAGCAAAGAGTAAAAAGAAAAAAGAGTTTTATTTGAGTCGCTGTCAGTAAACAAAAAATGAGAAACCTTGTCACTTTTCTTAGCGATTTCGTTTGTTCAAAATTGTTCTGAGGTTCAAATCATACAGTATTTCAACTAGGAACAAAATGGTCGAATGAACACACTCAAACATATAGACTGCTACATGAAATCTAAGTATGTTTCAGTATGCAGTGAGTCAGGGCTGTCACATCGAGGCAAGTTTAGTAATTGCGTGTTATCATGTAGGTAGGATGTCTAATTTATAATAATAATTATGTCGTTTGTTTTTTGTTTTCTTACCAGAATACATTTTTAAATATTTCCTACAATCAAAAAAAAAAACAAAACATTTAAAAATATAAAAAAATGAGTACCGCCGCTGTTGGGAGCAGGGTTCGCGCTACCAGTTGTTAGGGCCGCAGGAGATAGGAACTTCCTCACAATGCGAGCCGTATCAAGGAATACTGCCTTTTGAATCACGCCCTTGATCCAACCGCCTAACGACAGCCTTGAGAGATGTTGAGCGAGGCTTTCAGGCATCAGGCTTTTGGCCGTAACGACGATCGGCACAATGACAGCCAAGCTCACATTCCACATGTCAACAAGCTCGTGTCGAGATATTATGTTTCTCTTTCTCAGCTTTCACGAGGTTCTGGTCATGTGGAATGGCAACATCTACGATCATTGCACGGCGCGCTAATCGATCTATCACCACTATATCAGGCAAATTGGCGACAATAGTCCGGTCAGTAATGTTAGACCGATCCCAGTACAACGTGACATGGTAATTTTCGAGAACTATGTCAGGCATATTAATTATTATTATTTTCCGCCATTTTGGACTTGTTAGTAACTTAAACTAACTACTTGTTACTTTTTTACTTCTCGAAGAGAGGAGGCCTGTGTCCCAGCAGTGGGAACATTATAGGCTGATTATGTATGTGTGTAATGTAGTAACTTAAACGATTGCTTTCAAAATTGATTTTAGTTTAGATTTTTTTTAAAATATTAATTATGTATCTAGGTGTGTGTGAATGGAATCAAATCAACTCCTCATATTATGTAACTATTATATCGTCAACGTGATCTATCAACTCAGCCTTGCGCTGACCAGTGCAGGAAATAGGCCTCTCCCAGACTGCGCCACAACACCCTGTCCTCCGCCTTCCGCATCCAGTCTGTCTCAGCTACATTTTTAAGGTCGTCGGTCCATGTCGCCGATACGCGGTCTCCACTCCAATACTCGTCTGTCTATGGGCCATCGGTCCTTCAACAAACATGGGTCTCCCACTGCCACTTCAGCTTGCTTACTCTGCAAGATATGTCGGTAAATCCGGTTCTTTTCCGGATAGTTTCATTTCTGATCTTATCCTAAAAAAGAAACTCCGAGCATAGCCCGCTCCATATAGTACGCTGAGCAACCTTGAATTTGTGGACCAGCCCGACTGTATGTGTCCACGTTTTGTCACCATATGTCATATCGGGCAGGACGCACTAGTTCAAGACCTTGGTCTTTAAATATTGCGGGATAGGTGACGAAGAGACGTGACGAAGTTTTCCAAACACTGCCCAACCCAACTGGATCCTTCTGTCCGCTTCATTCTCAAAGTTGTGTCTACCGAGCTGGATGACTTCCCCTAGGTAACCCTACACAACTTCAAAAAGCGACCTTTTGATGTAGATTGGTCTTGGCAAGACGTGTGAATAGTACATGACTTTCGTCTTGTCCAAATTGATACCGAGGCCAACCCGTCGAGAGGCTCCATTTAAGCTGTGCAGCATCTGGTCTAACTTTTTCAGCGTCTCTGCTATCATGCTATGTTGAAATAGTTTAGTGATTTCAATCCAACTTTAAACAAATTGCATACGTCAAAATTTACCCGCATTCATTACGTACGATATCGGAGCCCTTTAGTACAGTAAAGGGCTCCGATATCGTACGTAATGAATGCGGGTAAATTTGGTTCGATTGCACTTACTACTCGTTATGTTATAGTTGGTAATGTCCTGAACACAGAATATAATATACGTCCCATCACTACAAACTGTATGCAGGTGCCGTTCGGAGACTTAAAGTAATATTAGAAAACTGATTTCAACAGCACTTGACCGAACCGCACCTAAGCACTTCCACTAACGGCACTGAAACAAAATTTTGATGAGTGCGGTTCGGTCAAGTGCTGTTGAAATCAGTGCTGTTAGTAGAGTGCCTCGATTAAAAGATACAGAATACCGACATAATCTCACATCTATTTTCTATCGGCGTATGTAGACAATCAAATGTTATACAACGTAATAAATAAATGCATTATCATGCAGTGTGAAAATGACATGCTGAAATAATTTAATAACGGTAACAAACAAAATAACTTTAAAACATATTACGAAAATTCCTTTAAGAAAAACGCAACTCATGAGAACTGCTTTTAGGAGCACTTTATTTATCTTGCACTTTAAATAAACAATTCCACATAAACAGATGATGAGTCGAGATTGACAAAAACCTTCATGGTATGGTTCAGAGTATTAAATTTTGTCTAATTTTGAAAATATTTTTTAATCTACAGCAAAACCTAGCAAAATAAGTTAATTACATTAGCAAAGCAAAGAAAAAATCATTTTTTTAACCTTTTCTCTAGTAAACACAAATATGTAGTTAATAATACTATTCGCCTACATTCTTATCTTCAAAGATAAAGGATATGCATATCGGATTATCTCAACAGTTTTCTATTAAGAGTTATTTTTAAGATAAAGCAAAATCGTATTAGGTTATCTAAGAAATAAGCAGCAAAGCAACCTTCAAGTTATTCCACTGAGTGTATTAGACAGGTCTTTAGATATAAGATAATGTAGGTGCTATAGAGCAGGGAAACGCCCGCACCGACTGCGTCTAGAGATGGCAGAGTACTATTAAAATTTGTGGGAGCGCACGACTTCTGTCACGGACCGCCTTCAGGCCCCTGTCTTACCGCCAGCAATTAACGCGAAGCAAGTAGAGCTAGCAACAGAAACGAGGTGGCGACGAGTGATTACTTTCTGGTTTCTGTAGCTATTTCCCAAGCGTGAGTCGAGGTCTTTCGAAGCGAGCATCGCTGAGCAAGTACTCTCTTTGATGGCTCATGTCGCTGCGACAAAGGAGTACTTAATGGCGGTGTGAACAGTCACGCGACGTCCTCCGTGAGCGATGTAGAAGCGAGCGCGAAGAAGCGGCGCGGTGCGAATACAACAAACAGTTGAAACATATTGACGTGGCCTGCGTGACCAAACGCAAGTGGGGTGCAGTGCGATGCGGCGCGAAATGAAGCGAACGTGATCAGTTGGCTTCAGCGATCAACTAGTAATAAATGTATCTCTTTTACTTACTTTGCGTTATGCTCGTGAACGGGTGCTGCTTGTGGTGACTGGTCGTCTTGCTGACCATGGTTTTGTTATTGTTATTAATGATTAACTGTTTTTTTTATTTTACTTTGTGCTAGTTTATCTTTTTTGACTTCTAGTTACAGCTATAGCTTTATGTAAGCGCGTCATTATGCCTGGAGCCTTTTATTTAGGTACGTTCTGTTTACGTTATTTCATCTTGAGTATAGTTTTCTACGAGTTTTATGTTTTTTTTGGTATAGTGGTGTGTGCATAAACACAAGGCAAACAATTTAATTTAATGTTGTGTTGCAAGTTCCTTTACATTTTATTGTATAGATTCAAGTTTCATATCTGAACAGACAGCTGTGCTGCTGGGGAGTTTGTTGCACCACTTCTTCTTCCCAGCTAAAGCACTAGGACGTGGTGAAGGGTGGGCGTTTTTGGGGGACTCTCTTATGTAATTTTTGACGTTCGAAAAGTGCTGATTCTCAGCCTAGTTTGAATAAATGACTTTTGATTTGATTTGATTTGACTTACACGAGACCTACAATCGTTTGTACGTTTATACTCGTTAATAACGTGGATAACGTCGTGGGTAGTGTATTTGTTAATTCTATTAGTTTAGTACTCCTATCATGTGTAATATTTAATATACTGCTGTTTGTTGTCCCTAATAAAAAAAAATAAAAAAAAATAAACACAAATTTTGTAAAATAAAACAAAAACTGCTAAACATGATTTCACTTTCCCGCCAAGAATCCTGTTCCATGCTCTGTGGTAGTAGGGACATAGATAATAATAGGAGTTGGAAATGTCATGTATACCGCCCTACATAGAAAGTTAAATACAAAACAAAAGCTGGTTATGTCAACGTTTTAATATATCTGTATGTGCGATTATTTTGTTTCCCTTTTGTTATCCTGAAGCGGGAATCTAAAGGAGTTGAATTTGCAACTAGACAATGCATTTTATGGACAGACAAAATAAAATCAGGCCAATGCATGCGTGTGTTCTCCGTTTTGAAGTATTTACTTAAAAATAAAGATGGCTAATCAGAAGAATGCACTATTTTCTTTAAACAAAAAAACTTTTTACAAAAAAATAAGAACCGACTACCAAAAATAACACTACAAAGTGAAAAATAACTTCAATTTCGGAAGTCGGTGTCTTTGGATCTGTCTTTGAGTTTTTTGCCCCCGACTTCCGAAATTAAAGTTATTTCTCACTTTGTAGTGTTATTTTTGGTAGTCGGTTCTTATTTTTTTGTAAAAAGTTTTTTATTTTTCACTATTTAGTGGGTCAGTTTTTAATTTATCTAAGTTACAAATAGCCTAATGTTAACTGCTCATCACCTTTTACAAAATACTGCTTTTCCCGATGCTGGGACGTTGATTGTTGAGGAGTTCTCCTGGTAAGAACCAGGAGAACTGCCATTTACCATATGCATAGTCACGAGCATAAATTGCTTAATCGCAACCCGTTAAATAGGGGTACTTATACTGTTCCGGTGGCCATATGTGGTCTCCATCATCAGTTCCACTTCACCAAATGGTGATTTCCGACACCAAATGCACGAGTTACTATAAAAAATACCCAAATCGCTATAGGTTTGCCTTTTAAAATTTGAGGGTTTCCCTCGATTTCCATGGGATTCTGATTTGGTGGCAATGGGACCACCTCGGGAGTATACCCTTTCAAACAAAAAAATAATTTTCAACATCGGTCCATAATTAACGGAGTAATCGCGTAACAAACATAAAAAAAAAAAACATATATACCGCCGAATTGAGAACCTCCTCCTTTTTTTAAGTCGGTTAAAAATATATAGTACTAGCTGACCCGGCGAACTTTGTACCGCCTTATACCGACAGCAGCGCCACCTACCGGGTCCAATTGTATTTTCAAACCATCCAGGAACCCGTTGAAATATAAATACAAAATTTCAACCAAATTGGTCTAGCCATTTAGGAGGAGTTAGGTGACAAACACACGTACAGAAGAATTATATATATTAAGATAAAAAGTAGTAGTGGTGTTACAATTTAGATTTTGTCCCTCTAAATGAAAGAACAAAGTCTCCCTTGCAAGGGTGGGTGAGTATATGCACACAAAGAAACTACAAAATGTATCAAACAATAAATATATTTTTAACAAATGTAAGTAGTCTAACTTAGATTAGGTTGGTGACAATAAAACCTAAGGAATGCCACAGCCAGCTTAGATACTCTTTAATAAGAACTAGGGTCGTAGGGGGTTGGTGATAAACCGAGTACTGTTCCGTGTGTGGTTTAATTAGATTAAATATTAAAGAATAAACGAGATTTGTAAAGTATAACCTTCCAATTAATTTAAGTGTTATTACTAATAAATGGGCGCCAGGGACTTTGAGGGTCCCGGATCCCGGAGCCGACGAAGAGGTCCAATATCCTTTCCGATGAACGTAGGTGTCGGACCCGGAGTCCTTAATTTAAATTTTGTGTAAGACCGGTTTCCGATTTTGAAACCAGCCAGGTATTAAGAGGGTTATTCAAATATTAACCGTAGGTAATAAAAATTATTAAAGAAGAAGGAAGAAAAAAAACCGTCCCGCCAGCGCAATCGCTAGGCGGACTCTGCCAGCCGCACAGTCGTCTCCACAGGAGGCTTCGAGCCGCTCGAGGAACGGGTCTCGCGTCCAGGCTTCGGACGCTTCGCCAAATCCTGGCGGCGAGACGAATCTCTCGAGGAGCCTCTCCTGGAATGGACAATACGGAGACCAAATAATATAATGGGAAACTAATTTATTTGGATACTCCTGAGTGGTGGGACAATAGGAAGGAGGATTACCCACGTGGCGTCTACCAACTCCTTACCCAGTGCGTACTACATTCCCCTGAATTACAATTTTAATATCGTGGTCAACACTGAGGAATCTTCCATGGCATAGCTATGCTAAACAGTCAGTGGATCAAATACTCTCGGTTGATTATGTGTGATGGTACTTGACTGCCGGATCTTCGACTGGCTGGAGAACTATCGGCAATGCGCTGCTTGGGAATCCTGTAATAAATATCTATGGATCACCACAATATACATCTAACACCCAGGGAAGGGCTCACAGACCACTTCCAAACACGTAATTCACAACAATCCTTACCTTTTAAGACATGAAGTAAGATTTGTGGTATCACTTTAGCGTGTTCGTTGGCAAATAAGCTATCGCATTCCTCGACAATACGTCACGGTCTAAAGACCGGAAATATCTTGACCAAGTGACCACTTAAGAAAAACTCCTCTACGCTAGGTAAAATTCACCACAAGAACACTAAGGATAAATATTACACCAAGACATTCGACTCTTGATAATCACTAACAACTCTCCAACCTGTAGTGTAACGCCAGTACTATAACTTATTATAACAATAACGAGTTATTTACAATTGGTAATATCGAAATTTGGTGATTGAAATCAACAAAGGGGTAATTAACCTAGAACTTGAATTCGGTAAATACTAAATGTGTCACTCACAACACCGTGCCACAGATAAAATATGGATTGAGTTTACATCGATCTTTCCAGAAGTTTATCCCTATTGAAAAAATTATTTTACTTCCGCTTTGGACTAAATAGTTTAAATGTTTATTATGATTTTTTACCAAAAGCTGAAAATTATTAAGGATTGGTCCATACGATATTATTTCGATGGTTTCCAATTAATAGTAAAGCAAAGTAGATAAAATGAACTAATATCGATTAAACTGCAACTGTGATTCGGCCGCCGTCAGGTGTCGCAACCGTCGCTTCCAGCTGTCAAATGTGACGTTCACTATATGACATTTGAAATGTAAATACTGGAAACTTAATTAAAAGATTTTTATCTACTTTATTGTGTAAACCTGTAATACAAGTGAATTATCGTCAGAAAATGTTACCAAAGAGTCTAGTGATGGAATACAGTTGAAGGAATGAATCCTTCTATCAATTTCAGGCTATAGTCCATTGTACAAACTACCATGAAACATTTTGGTTGGAAGCATCATTTTCTACTACGTATAATTTCAGGTAAATGCTTCCTTGTATGATTGGGTCACTGCTGTGAAATACCAACTAGTGGCAGGTACAAAAAATACAACGTAACAATGCATATTAACTTATTGCTCGTATTCAGTAAAGTTTTATGTAATTTTGGGCTACGAACTACGAATTCGATACTTTTGTTTGCACTACGAATTCAATATTTTTTTCCTCAACAAAATACCACAATTTAATTTTTGCTGTTCGAATCAGCTAAGGCTTGCCTGACTGCAAGTCTGCTTGCTTGTATGTAACCGGCCTACCAGGTAGGTGATCTAGTTTAAATGGTGAGAGTTGAGATTTTAATTTAAATACCGGTTTTTAAAACTAACTGCCTAGTTGAAAGAAAAAAGGAATGAAAGAAAATAGGTTAATTTGCGGTTAACATAACGCAAAGAAATAAAAATACAAATACGAAAGAACAAGTTGAGGAAAAATATGCGTCACATTCACGCAAAACGGCTATCGCTCAGCATAATGCTGCGACCCTATGCGAGACAGAGCCCCAGCGCTGGTTTTCAGCGACAGCCGGTGTTGACGTGTCGACGTCAACCGGTGCAGCATTAAATGAGATAAAAATAAACAAAATGAGAAATAAAACAAATACAATACTTCGTTATCTATGTTTATATAAGGTGCTAACAAATTAAGTACCAACATTTTAAGTGGTGTTACATTACATCAAAACAATTAACTTTAAATAGAAATTAAGAAAACTATTTATATGATATTTTTGTTTTAATTTACGGAACAAAATAAATTAATTAAAATTTCGCCCAAACATAATCATCCTGTGCTGTTAACTGACAAGACACACTTTCTGACAAGTGAACATCGTCGTTTGTGACTAACGTCAATGATTGGAAATAGCATGACATTGACATTTATTTATTTAAGTGAAGTGGCCATTGACTCATGACAGTCAAGAGGTTTCATAAGATAATCAAAGAGGACTTAGTCACGGATTGCTGACTATCTATTAACAGGGTGTTTTTACGCGGCAACGTTGTTTCCCTAATTATCTCCAAAAAGTAACATAAACTTTTCAATGTTTCATACTTAAGTCTACTACATTACTCCTAGAGACGAGTACTATCAGCTCTAAAAGTATTGGTACCTAATTTGTTAGCACCTTATATAAACAATACGTATACGTCCGTGTCCGTTGGTATAGTGGTCGCGAGCGCTACTACTGAACAGAGTTGAGTTTTTCCATCTTGAATTTCTCAGTAGCAGCTCGGAGTCTGGATTTGTGCCCGGTTAATGGCAATAGGCTCACCAACTTAAACAACACTTAACTATAACTGGCGAAATGCGGGTGTACTTACTACAGGTTCACCTCTGCCTAACCCTTCGGGGAAACAAGGTGTGATATTATGTTAGAACTGTTAAAGTTTTCTTACACCGATAGGCTTTTAACACCATCCTACGAACATTGGGACTGATTCTCATTTGCAAATCTCGTTATCAAAGATTTTGCCCTCTGCGTTTACTTTGCTGTTAAGTGGAAGCTGCAAAATAGGTTGATAAGGAAATGCAGCTATGTAGAGAAATACTTTAGCTAAAAACAAAATGGAGGTCGGTAAAGCTGAGCAAGTATTGGATAAGTAACATAGTAAACTGGTCTTAAATTAAATTAAAATTCATTTATTACAGTCAACAGTGATCCATAATTTGTTAGAATTACAAAACAACTTATATTCTCTGTTAATAGTAAGTAGCTACAAAATAAAATAATGCACATTCCACGCAGAGGACACCAGACAAGTAAACATGTTTCCTAAATTCTGAGCAACCTCTGCATAGAATGCCAAATATTTTGGGATATAGTTGCGACTCCTCGCACTCTGCTCAGCAGCGACTCGGCTTTTTTGTGAATTATGGCTTGAAAGCCATCTGTGTGGGTCTCAGCAAACATTTCCGAAGCGCTGCAGAAACGGGGCAGTCGCAACAACATCCTCAATGCATTATTGTATTGTATCTCTTGGTGTAGTTGACCCATAGATGACAATCAGCAACCAAGTTCTTAGAGATTTGACAACATAAAATTAAAATCACTTTTCGTGTCTGTTTGTGTAACCGCGCTGTTCTTCTCAACTACGAGTATGCAACGGTTTTGATGTGGTTCCCACCTTCATTTAAAGTGTATTCCGGAAGGGATTCCGGTATAATTAGGATTAATTAAACAAATTATAGATAATACTAATATTATAATAATATTAAACTTACGTATAAAGAAATTTTGATGTTTTGTCAAGTCGTAAACAGCGTGCGAAGCAGGGGGCGACTCGCTAGTAGTTTATAAATATATTTTTAAATACCACTCGTGCAGTAGTTCCAAATAATTATATAAATATAAAGATTATTGGGTGGGCCCTGAAAAATGTGACGACAAATCGACTAACCGGGCTAACGCGACCACTGACGGACGGCAATCGCGGCGCGGGGCGCTCGGTCTGTAATTTTGGTAGTATGCGCGAGTGGAGAGGGACGACGGAACGCACCGAAATAAATTGGACGTATCAAACTCATTGCGATTAAAAGTAACTAAAACTGAAGTTGATGCTAGGGCTAGAATATAAAAAAAAAAATTGGAAACAAGTGCATTCTTCTCATTAATTAATAAAAAAAATACTCCTTATATTTAAATATTGACAGTGGAGCTTGTGGCTAAGTAATAACTGCCGCACGGGTCGATCGATCAGGTTAAGCTACGCTTGCTGCGGTTGGTTCGTGGATGGGTGACCATCTTTTCATACCAATATTCCTCCGTTTCTCGGAAAGCACGTTAAGCCGTTGGTCCCGGCTGTCATTTGTAGATCTTTGGCAGTTGTTACGGGTTGTCAGAAGCCCGAAAGTCTGACAACCTGTCTTACCAAGAGGTATCGTGTTACCCTATAACTGGATTGTGGAGGTCAGATAGGCAGTCGCTCCATGTAAAATACTGGTATTCAGCTGCATTCGGTTAGACTGGAAGCCGACCCCAACATAGTTGGGAAAAAGCTAGGCAGATGATGATGATTTAAATATTGACACTTTGGATCGGAACTGAATGTTTTTTTTTTCTTGTTTAAAT
Organism: Tiliacea citrago; assembly: GCA_963921375.1. Lineage (NCBI taxonomy): Eukaryota > Metazoa > Arthropoda > Insecta > Lepidoptera > Noctuidae > Tiliacea > Tiliacea citrago. The sequence continues at coordinate 17,912,400 of OY992797.1, read as the reverse complement.
AGTCCTTCATTCATATAGTTATGCCCCTTTTTCCTTCATGAAAACCAAGAGGTGAGTCTTGTCTTTGGAACTTTTTGTTAGGTAAACCGCGGTCCAGTCAACTGTAGTAACCACTGAACTAAGAGGTTACGCTGAGATACGAATCGCTTCTAAGTATTATTTGAACATTATGAAATCATGATGGCCCTGTAGTTAAGGCGTCGCCTCTGATGCATAAAGTTGTGGGTTAAAATCTTGGTAAATACCTACGGTCAGAGCTCTGCATAACCTGACCCCTCTTACAAAGAAGAAGAGGGGAAGAGGTGTCGGGTTATCCTGGTCACTGACTGTACCAATGTGATAATTTCAACTCATATTACTTTTTGAATTTATCTTGGGCATTACTGGCATCGGTGAAGTATAAACATCGTGAGGAAAGACTTCATCATCATCATTCATGATTTCAGCCGAAAGACGTCCACTGCTGGACATAGGCCTCCCCCAGGCACCGTCACTTCGACCAGTTCTGTGCTTCCCGCATCCAGCGGATGCCTGCGGCCTTCACAAGGTCATCGGTCCACCTTATAGGAGGCCTTCCAATGCTACGGCTTCCGGTACGCGGTCGCCACTCCAGAACCTTTCGGCCCTATCGGCCTTCAGTTCTGCGAGCAATGTGCCCTGCCCACTGCCACTTAAGCTTTGGCAATTCTTCGGGCTATGTCGGTTACCTTGGTTCGCCGTCGGATCTCTTCATTTCTGATTCGATCACTTATGGTAACTCCAAGCAACTTGGCTGACCAAGATTATGTCTGGACTTTAAAAGAGACTTTGACCTCTGAGTTTGATTCAGCCTTTCTTAGAGTAGTCGGATAAGAAACGCCGACCTCATGTATTTTTTTTTATATGATTGACGTGTAAAGTTTTTGTGCAAACCTACTTACAGAAATAAATCATTTATCATTTAAATCGCCAACCCGTCTTGAGCAAGGGTAGTGATCCATGATGGTACCTTCTCGGTATGAGAAGAGGCTTTTGCAGAGCCGTGGGACGATAATAGGATGGTATTATTATTTTTGTATAAAATCAAAGGAATCCTTTTGAGTAACAATCTTCAAGGCATTGAACAATACACCGTGACATTTTAATCGTCTTACAACGGCAGCCCACTTCATGTATCGTGAGCTTGGTGCGAGCTTTGCACTCCATTCCGCACCGCCCTTGGAACGTAAGGCTCGCACCGCGCTTGTAACAGGGTGTTTCAAACTACGTCATGCGTCATAATTAATAATTATTAAAAAAAAAATCAAATGTTATTTAAAAAAAATCACTTTCATGAATGATTAGTAGTCATTGGATACAAGAAGTGGGCTGCCGTTGTAAGATGATTAAAATGCCACGGTGTATATTTCCAATATTCTAGACTTGTTACTAAACGTTTCATCTTTAAACCAAACGTGGAACGTTTCAATTAACTTCAACGACTTCAAAGAACTGAAGGAAATTCAATTCAGGTCTATAAGATTAACGATAATAGCGTGTGTGTGGCGAAATTTGTTCCAAATAAATTGTCTTGCCGAGGGAGTGATTAGGACCGGCCCGATGAGATTGTTCTAATTAAACAGGTCTATCGGCCAAACCATGGAGTAAATAGTTACAGAAGGCCGGTTCTATACAACGAGCGAAAACAAACATAGACGCGTACGTACAGCGGCCGCACAGCAGTGGTAACAAAACCAGTATAAGGTGACCTCGTATTCTATTGAAACTCCGTACTATAGTCCACGCGCAAGTGGTAGTCACCGCCTGCGGTAGGTTAGCGGTGAGACGGGGGAGGTAGACAAAGGCCAAAATAACTCAGCCAATCTTGTCAATAGGGTATTTGACAGTTTTTTTTTTGTTTATATTTTTTAAACCAACCATAAAAAAAACAAGCCACAGTAAAAAAAAAAGTTATAATATCTCAAAAAATGCTGAAGGTGTATGCGTTTTAAGGTCTATCGTAGACAGAGACAGCACTGCTGCGGCAGCATCTGACGTCACAACACAGGAACGCCATAGTAACTTCGCGCCATTCAATGCAATGATCATTTTGCGTGACAAGGATAGTAAAATAATTTCAAAAGTGTGTAACTTCTCCGTTTTTCCACCGATTTTATGACTTTTTTCACAAATCGTCTTCTTTATTGACTCCTATAAAAATAAGCATTTATTCATATTTGTTTTTGATAGCAGTCAAATAAATAAAAATAATATAATAAACTTTATTTACAATTTATACAAAGGCGATAGGTTAGTACTATGACAATATTGTTTTTTCAACTGCAAAAATTACTGATAATTGTGTTATGGGAAAAATAAAAAATTGGTAAATTTAATTAATAGGGTAAAATTTTCCAATTTTTACAAACTAGTACGGAGTTACATTGGGTTAAGCTATCGTTTGAGTACAAAAATAAAATAAAGTTATTAAATGAATTGAAATTAGAGAACGACAAAAAAAAATTGTATGCCTCTACAGTGTTAATTTGGGTGTGCAAGTGTATGTGTCGTGTGTATGTGTATGTGGGAGTGTGTGTGTGTGTAGTGTATGTTTTGAGTTGTCTAAAATGAGTAGGAACTATTTTTTTTTAAAGCTTTCTGAGCAACTTTTCTACATCCTCGTAAGTAAGAGTCGTGAGCCATTGACTCACTTTCCTTTTACATTCGAATTTATTTAATCGATAAAAATTGCATTATTTGTTAACTGCATTGTAAATTCGCCTACCCAATACTCGAAAGTGTCTTTCAGCCATTTTAGTTTAAATACCCTATCGCAACCTCCCCTAACAAAACCAGTATAAGGTGACCTCGTATTCTATTCCACCCTCACTTACCTCAAGCGGTGCGGTGACTAGCACTTGCGCGCAGTCTATATGTTACCTGCTTACTTGCGGTCTTCTGTTCAGCGACCTCACGAAAATGCTTGCACTGTACACTAGACGCATTTCTATGTGTGCGTGTGTTTTCGCTCTGGAGCTGACCTTCTGTACCTGTATCTATTTTGTGACCGAATTCTAGTAAATAGCGTTTGGTTTCAAGTTATTTCTGAATCTCATTACTGTATTGATTGTTTTGATTCCGATGGGATTTTGGGCGAGGGTTAAAACAAACAAGTGTTTAATAATACTGAATGAAAAGTCGTGTCAACATCTGTCTAGCCTTATCCCAATTATGTTGGGGTCGGCTTCCAGTCTAACCAGATGAAGCTGAATACCAGTATTTTACATGGAGCGATTGCCTATCTGACCTCCACAACCCAGTTACTGAATAATACGATATCCCTTGGTAAGGCTGGTTGTCAGACTTTAGGGCTTCTAACGACCTGTAACGACTGTCAATGACAGCCGGAACCAACGGCTTAACATGCTTTCCGAGGCACGGAGGGGTTTTGTTATGTAAAGAAGGTCACGCATCCACGGACCAACCGCGGCATGGTCGATTGACCCGTGCGGCTGTTAATACTTAGCAAAAATCGAGTAGTCTAAAAATTGTCGGGAAAGGAAATAAATAAAGGGTGGTATCACCGTCTTCGGATAGGTACCTACTAGATTAGTTTGTAAACTTAACAAAACTTCTATAAAAATGTCTACCAAACCAAATAAATGAACTAAAACTTATCCAGACAAGGTCATCATTTCAGCCGAAAGACGTCCACTGCTGGACATACGTCTCCCCCAAATAGGGGGAGGCGTATGGCCATAATAGCCACACTTGGCAGGCGGGTTGCCGATCGCAGTATGGTGATAAAATGCATAGAGAACGCTGCTGCCCATTCTCTAGTAAGTCCCTTAGTCGCCTTTTACGACGCCCACGGGAAGAAATATGGGTGCTATTCTTTACGTCCGGCACACAGACAATCTAGACAAGGTAAAAAAGACCAAAATAATAATCTGAAAGCAAATAACATTTTAAATGCAGGTAATAAAACATTTCCTCTTGAATTATAAATACAAAATAAATCAAACACAATACCGAAACGGATGCTGTCAAAGTCTAAAATGGTGCTCCAAGGCAAAATGTGGAAAAAGCAAATAAGGCAGCAAAATTTAAAAATTGCATTTTCAGAATTTATCTCATGAAATTGTCCGTGAAATTGCTCGTTGGGGCATGGAGCTGGGCTAAACGTTGTGCTCCATGTATCGTGAATCATCCACTGAGATTGTAAAAGATATTAGGGTGCCAAGAAATAAAATATCATACGCTCTGACAGCAATGAATGACGGGAATTTTGCAAAATGCCTTTTAGGTGGATAACTGCCCGCGGCTTCTGTGACTGCGTATGCTATTGGCACTATAAGCTAATGGGCACGTGAACTCATAGTGATAATATTCGTAATTTCCTCTACAACAACGGTTGATTTTGTGAATTAAAACCAAAACGTGTCAGTTCACGTTGGTTTAATTATATGGATGAAAGAAAATAGTTGTAATTCATGTTCACTCCTGGGTTAGATTTGAAAAAAAACCTTAATTGAAATTTCTTTCACTTCTTTGAGAACTCGGTCAGCTGATTGTATGGAAGATTTAATCGTTTCTGCCATTTTTCTTAGATCAGAAAGGCAAAGGTCAATAACTTACCGACAGCTTACAAGATAAACGATATTAGGATTGCTTCTGTTAAGTGATATAAATAATAAAAGAAAATGTCAGACACCCACTTGTGATCAGGGTGACATTCTTATTTTAGGTATCACTATAACGTCTTACTCGTATATCAGTAATATCACGATAATTAGAATCAATTCTATTTTTTTTCGTAAATTTTGATGTTCAAAAGTGCCTCATATGTGCCTATTTGAAATAAATAATTTGACAATAAAAAAATAAAAAAAAAGATAAAGATAAAAAAAGAGGGGGGGGGGTTAAGATAAATGATTTGTTTTTTTTTTTTGGTTTTATGTCGATAGTAAGTCATTTATTTATTTATTTTATGATGAAAGTCCGGCCATAACATGTACGCTTTAGAAAACCAGGGACACGAACCCCTGAATACTATAAAGAATGTCTTTTATCATATTAACTAATTTTTTTTGAGGCACTAAATAAAAACTGAAAATGTTGGTCGTAACAACATTACAAATCATGTTGTTACGACCATCGACATCTAGCCATTTTTCGTCCAGAAATACCTACAAATCTACACATACATACATACATACATAAACTCACGCCTTCTTCCCATGGGGGTAGGCAGAAACTAGACTAGACTATAGAATGCCACCTGCTACGCTCCTTACATACTCCTTTTGCTTCGCCTACGTTCATACATCTGGTCATACACGCACGCCGATTGCGAGTACTACGCACCTGACCTTTCTGAAGAACATCACCAACTTGGTCACTATATGTCCTCCTAGGGCGTCCCCTCCCGGCGTTTCCACTCACCTCTGCTTTATAAATACCTAAGTACAAATCTACAATCTACAAAAATAGAATATATTTTTTCTAACGGCCACTTTCTTTTATTTAGCCAAAAAAGTTGTCAAAGATAGCTATCTTATTATCTTCTAAATTAGCTTCTAAACATAACTGGCGAAATTTCGGTGTACTCTAATGTACACCTCAGCCTTACCCTTCGGGGATTACAGGCGTCAGGTTACGTAAATAAATCATATTAAGTACCTACCTATAAGCTCAGGAGGATGACGTTGCAAGGATCACTCTGGATTACGTTTCTGCATAGAAATGGAAGAGTTTCCGGACGACTTGTACACTGTAGGTACAATTTGACGAACGGCGGTCCGCAAGCAATCGTGTCGTGTTCTTCCATACATACAAATCAGCACAAATTTTGCGAAGGCGATGCAATATCATTCATGTCACTACAATTGCGTTAAATCAGACTGCAAATATGTGATGCTGACGGAAAACCTCCTAATAGACTACTGGACTAACCTGAGAAAACATTAAAGTAAGGAAATCTGCAAGAATAATAAAATGCAAGAAGATCGCTGGGAAGACCTGTCTGAGCTGAGTCTTTGACGTTCAAAAGCGTCAAAACGCCTCTTATGTGCCTATTTGAAATAAATAATTTGACTTTGACTTTGAGCCTCGCACAGAAGCATGGCACAAAAGGGAGGAGGCTTGTACATACGGTGACCAGCATTACCTGAATCCTCTCACAAAGAAGAATGATGGAAGAGGGGTCCAGTAATGCTGGTCACCGACTATACTCAGCTGTGGATGAAACGATAAGGCTACCAATGATGATGAAGAATCTGCAAGAAATCGCTTTGCCATAAAGTGACCTATTGTACACACGGCTACACATCAAGCTATACATGTCCAGTATAAGCTGATCTCGCATTGCATAGGATTTCCGTATAATGCTGAGGTCAGCGTATACTGGAAATGTATAGCTTGATGTGTAGCAAAGTCAAAGTCAAAAGTCAAATTATTTATTTCAAATAGGCACATAGCACTTTAGCACTTTAGCATGGCACTTTTGAACGTCAAAATTTACAAATAAAATAGAATTGATTCTAGTCGCCCCTTCCAAAAGGTAGCTTCTTCGTATGGAGAAGAATGGGCAAGAAACTCCACCGTTACTCTTTTAAAATGTTTTACAATATTTGGTATTGGTACATCAATTATATAATTATATGTGAAGACGATGCCTAGAATAAAATTACTATACCAAATGAGTAAGTGCTTTCGTTGACGGGCTTACACTGTCCTCCCATACCTATTAACACTGTAACTTAAAACATTGTAAAAGCCCATAATTTTTAAATAGTAACCGTAGAGTTTCTTGCCGGCTCTTCTCCATAGGAAACGACCAATTGGAACCGTGTACCTAGCTTCTGACGTTTCATAAGTGCCCATGTAGGTTTATGTGAAATAAAATAATTTGATTTGATTTGAGGGAATATCCTGGGTTCGATTCCGGGGTCGGGCAAAGTGTTATTTGGTTTTTCATCTGGAATTTGTCAGTAGCAGCTCGTAGTCTGGATTTGTGCCCGGTTGATGGCAATAGGCTCGCCCCCTGTTACATGGGTCTTAAACATAGGCGAAATTTCGGTGTACTATTATGTATACCTCTGCCTATGTAGTATGTTTTTTTTTTTTTTTTATATATGTTCACCGATTACTCCGTCAATTGTAGACGGATTTTGAAAATTCTCTTTTGTATGGAAGGGTATGCTCCCGAGATGGTCCCCTTGCCACCAAATCAGAATCTGATGAGAGGATCCCATGGAAATCGAGGGAAATCCTTAAATTTTATAGGCATACCTATAGCGATTTGGGTATTTTTTATAGTAACTCGTGCATTTGCACTCGAAAAGCACCATTTGGTGAAGTGGAACTGATGATGAAGACCACAGATGGCCACCGGAACTACTTAACAATAAGTATTTCACCGTTGCGATTCGATTAGGCACTTTAATATGGTTGCCAAGCAATTTATGCTCGTCAAAATGCATATGGTGAAGTCACCATCAGTTCTCCTGGTTCTTAACAGGAGAACTCCTCCACAATTAACGCCCCTGCTGCATTTTGTAAAAGGTGATGAGCATTTGACATTAGGCCCGTTATTTTTCAGTTTGTAGTGTTTTTTTTGGAAGTCGGTTGTTTTTTTTTTTGTAAAAAGTTTTTTACTGTATTACCTATTGGAATAATAATAGAACTCTAGTGTACTGGCGCACCTACCTATACCTACATTGCCATTGCAAATTTGCAAGGTTTGGAATTCCATTAACAAAGATCGGTTTTGGCTAATACTTTAAGGGTTTATTTTTTAAACATAAACATACGTTTATCAATACTGATTAAGGACACAATTTTATTATTCAAAATCAGTTTTCTAATTAAATTACATTACACACACATACACTACACACGCACGCACACACCCACATCACACACACACACCATCATCACTACACTTACATTTATTTTTTATTATTTTTTTCATTTTTACTGATTAAAGTAAACCCTTAATATTACGTTTAAAAGGGACCTCCCTATTACATAACCTCTTAAGTCATGCTCATTGACTGCAATGAGAAAAAAATAGTAAAAGAGAAATCTAATTTAGTATTTTCTAGAAAAAAATTCTTATGATTTAAGCAAATACCTTTTTGAATTTCGCGTGCTTTCACCTTAAGTAATGCTAAAGTAGATCTCGACAAGTTGTCAACTTCAAATTCTCATATCAGAAACCGGGTAATATCCTCCTAGGAGACGACATGATGAATAAATTAAATTAAATCTTTCAAGGAAGAAATGCTAGCTTGCATTTCACCAGTTCTGTTCAACTAATGTAAAACCGGGCACAATAATCCAAACTCCAACTGCTACTGAGAAATATTTACTTAATAACGAAATAAATTACCACAGCAAAGATGCTATACAAATTGTGCAAAATTTTCTGATGTCGAAAAATGTGAATCCATTTTTGTGAGGAAACGATGTATTTTTAATTTTAATAAAGCCGAAATGCGCTAGTTAGCCGGCAACAAGGGTATCTGGCAACAAATAGAACAGGATGAGCAGTGGCTTATTCACAAATCCTGCTGACTGCAGGGAGGTAGGTTATCAAGGCTACCGATATTGAAACATTATGAAAACGTTAGGAACATTTGGTTTGGCACACAGGCAACAGAAGGAGCACGGGTGGGTTTTAGTCAGTAAAAGTCTGACACGCCCTCCCGCTCCGCCTAGAGCGGGAGAAGTTATTTGATCCGAGCTTGCGCGCAGTATGCAGGTCTGTATTCAAATCTAAATCTTTTATTTCATATAAACCTACATGGGCACAGATAGAACGTCAGAAGTTAGGTGCACTGTTCCAATTGGTCGGGAGAAGAGCGGGCAAGAAACTCCACGGTTACACTTTTAAAAATAATTGGCTTTTATAATGATTTCAACTACAGTGTTAATAGATAATTAGTATATGTTGCACTATAATAACTTTATCATAATTTGTACATAATTTTGCGGGCTCGAGGGTGGTGCTCCAAGCCCAGATCAAGTTATAGCGGCATTAAAACGAAATATTTGTATAGAACAATAAACTGTCACGGAATTATGCAAAGTAACGCCTGATTAGTTGCCTTTCAAGCGCCGCCTGCCAAACGTGGCGTTTATGGCAAACCCCCCTTTTAGGGAAGGCTTATGTCCAGCAGTGGACGTCTTTTGGCTGAAATGATGATGATGAACGGCTGATTCCATAACCTATCAAAATTAAATTTATTCCACGAGGAAAATATTATCAATTTTGTAAAAGCCATAATGTGAGAAAAGTTAAATTTTAGATTTCTAGCTAGAATTTTAGATTAGAAATCTCGGGCGTTAGTTTGTAATTTAAATTATAGGTAATTAAAAATAAATGATACAGAAATCACTATAGCCATAATCTTCTGCCTTTTCCCAAGTATGTTGGGTTCAGTTTCCAGTCTAACCGGATGCAGCTGACTACCAGTATTTTACATGGAGTGACTGCCTTCCTGACCTCCACAACCCAGTTACTGGGTAATACGATACCCCTTAGTAAGACTTGTTGTCAGATTTTCAGGCTTCTGACGACCCATAACGACTGTTAAAGATCCACGAATGACACCCAGTACCAACAGCATAACGTGCTTTCCGAGGCACGGAGGGATCTTGGTATGTTAAGATGGTGACCCATCCACGGACCACCCGCGACAAGCGTAGCTTAACCTGATCGATCGTCCCGTGCGTCTAAATACACAAACTAAGACACAAATCACAAATAAAATAGAATATTATATATCGTTAGACCCAATAACAACACAGAGCCAGCACCGCAATGCACCACGACGGATTATCAGACTCGACTTTTTTCAATTAACATGCCAAATGAGCCTCGCTAAGAATTATAATCCGAATGCTAAACATTTGTTCACTTTTAAAATTGAATTTACGACTACACTTTAATGTAATTTGTAGTGGAATGGAAGACGAGATAAATGGGATAGTGATAGCTTTTAGTTTGTTGCTTACTTTGTTTTTTTCAGCTTGAAACAAAAGAGGCATAGAAAATGTCTATGTATCGTTGGGTGGCCCACCAATTCTTAAACACCTTTTCTATGCCTCTTTTTTTTTAAAAACGTTGTCACACACTAGGAATTTCTCCTGTATCGTGGGTGCGCACACAACAAACATTTAAACTCACATACACAAACAGCCAGATCCGGAACAACTACTTGTAAGTCATACAAATATTTGTTCCGTTCCGTCCTCTACTTTGAACATTGACTTGTCCAACTCACACTTTCTCTCTTGAAAAAAAATCAGGATTAAGGCCTGCACATCAAGCGTATGTGAAAATGTATGAAAAACAAAGGACAGACAGTCGACGGCTGAAGTGGTTTTTTCCAAAGATCTAAATCGGTAGATTTTCTCTCACCGTACATAAACTCCATTTGAAATAAGATTAGAAATTTAAATAAACCTTTTTTACAGTCCGTTCAACCGATTTTGACTTCTATTGCGTTGCTGGCATTACAAATGGCAGCTGTAATGAACAGTTGGTATTGTAACCACGTTTTTCCTATTAATGTCATCCTAATGCCTACGGAATAGAAGTCAAAATCAGTTAAGCGGACTGTACAAAAGGTTTATTTAAATGTGTAATCTTATTTCAAATGAAATAAGATTTTTTTCACTTTTTCGCCTGAAAAAGTGTCCATACTGAACGCGGCCTGAAACCTTTTTTATCTTATAATCGAAAAAGCAGAACTTTCCATGAATTTTATGTCGTTAGTGTAATTTGTGTCTCTCTAAGACGTTTAAACGAATTACGCTTTGCATTAATTTTCTTAAACATTTAAAAGACTATTATCTAACGTTAAAGTTTGGAGGACCTTATATAGAAATATCAAAAATTCAAAACCATCTTTGTGATATGAAAAAATAGAAGCGTCTTATTGCAGACTGGCCCTAAACAATTTCGTATTTCCACGAAATCAATCAATATGCCTAGCCTTTTCCCAACTATGTTGGGGTCGGCTTCCAGGCTAACCGGATGCAGCTGAATACCAGTATTTTACCTGGAGCGACTGCCTATCTGATCTCCACAACCTAGTTACTGGGTATCACGATACCTCTTGGTAAGACTGGTTGTCAGACTTTTGGGCTTCTGACTACTCGTAACGGCTGTCAAAGATCTACGAATTATAGCCGGGACCAGCGGCGTAGCGTGCTTTCCGAGGCACGGAGGCGTCTTGATATGTAATGGATGGTCACGCATCTACGAACCGGCTGCGGCAAGCGTAGCTTAAAAACTGGTGGTGGCTGATAACAATTAGCCACGAACCCCCATCGACTTTTAATTACAAGATAACTTTTCCTTACCCAATTCAATAAAAACATACGCGAAATTTTCAGTACGTTCTAACTGCAAGCTGTTAACGAAGACAGTGCAAGTAGAGTTCTAATTAATTATACCCAACAGATGTTTCCTTGCCTGAAACTTTTCAACTGGCTGAAAACGTTCGCCGTTTGTTTTAGATAATGTATCGCGCTCATTGCGTCGACGTTTTTTTTTTTTTCATTTCGTAATCTTTTTGGAAAAAGATGCTGGGGGTCTACTCCGAAGCGTTAAACCGAAGTATCGGCCGAATGTTCGGCCTTTTTATAACTTCCATAGTTTCTATTTTTGACTTTAAATCCATACCCGACTTAAAGTCACATTTTTGACTTTGGCTTATCTCTTTGACTGTCGTTTTTTTTTTTTTATTTCGCCCTAGTAAGGCATAGTTAGCCGTAGTAAAGCATTCGGCCGATACTTCGGTTTAACGCTTCGGAGTAGACCCCCTGGTTTTAAAAGTGTAGGTCGACAGTGTTTTATTGGTTAGTTGCTAAATGTTTGAATGTGGCCGTTTTGTACTCATTGCCGGGTCGAATAAGATTGATTTTGTTTGTTTCCAAAGATAACAAAAAGAGCATAAAGACGGTTAAATTGGTACGATGATACCTACATGTCCTCCTACACCTATTAACGTTTCACGGACACTGAACGAGACACAATTGAAGTTTTATTGATAAGACGCCTGGTGGGCGTTTAGTGTCCCCGAACGCGTTAACACTGTAATTTGAAAACATTGTAAAGGTCTACGGTATTTTTAAAAGAGTAGGTAACTATGGAGTTTTTTCTGGTTTTTCTCCATAGGAAACGACTAATTGGAATCGTGCACCTAGCTTCTGACATGCCCATGTAGTTTTATAAGTTTTTTTTTTTTTTAATGTGAATTCTTCTTCAGCCGCGTTGGTAAACACGTCACCGTTGTTGTTCACGTCATCGACATGCTAATGTGACGTGATTTCACTACTGTCGGCAGTCTCCATGACGGTCGATTTTTTTAAATTAATTAAATTTGTAAACTTCACCTAGGCTACGTTGTTATGCAATATCATCATTTATAAAAATACCACATAATAGCTTTACAACTATCAATGACACTTAAACGGGCGTCTGAAATCAATTAAAATTAATAAAAGCTTACATCGGAGTTTTATAACCTTAAAATCACCAAAAAGTTTAAAACTCAAGCGAGGTACTTGCTAACACACTAAGTGTCAATTTCACCAATGAAACTGAACGCGATCAGCACTTAAACCACGTTTAAGCGTCGTCAGTGTCATTATTTTCTTTGGAATATTGACACTGACAGCTCTTGAACTCGGTTTACATGTGCTGATCGCGTTCAGTCTCATTGGTGAAATTCGCCCTTACAATTGCAATGTCTTTCATTTTGACAATTCGATAACATTCATGGCGTTATTTACGTCATCAAGCAGGAGATTTTTTCCAACATATCAATGAAGAAATGATTGAATGAATGATATATTATATTTATTTGCAAGAATATAAGTAGCTAACAGCGAATAATATAATAAAATAGTGGTGTATAATATAATAGTGGTGGATTATTAACCATTAAGTATTCGTGAACCTGCATTAGTGTAGGCAAATGAAACAAAACAGTTCAACATCAATTTAAGTTCTCTCAAGAAGTCCGCACGAGATTTCAGTAAAGACGTGGGACACTTTACTGAAACCTCGTGCGGACTTCTACTTCTACTCAATGGGAGCGGGGCGGGATCATCTATCATCTTTATCAAGGATTGAATGGAGTTAATTTCATAATTATTTAAACAACTTTGTACTTGTTACCTAAGCTTAGGTACATGACAGTGGCTAAATGGACAAACCGTGCGAAGCAAATAAAAAAAAAAGTAGCTAACATTTATGTTCTTAAGATCTATGGGTTTCACTATATTTGACATTTCAGCCGTGCAGATATATAGATTTTATATCTTGGTTATACCTGGTTATAGCATGCAGTACACATCTAGTAATTAGCAATAACATAAAAATACTAATAATAATTTCATAATTTAAATTAAGATTACAACGCAATTAATAAAATTAAATACAATACTATTCATTAAAAGTAATAATTTATATTAAAAATAGCGATCAATAATAATGATGGTCAATAAAAAATAGCAAGAATAATTAATTAATGCATACGAAGCAATAGATTAGGAATTTCTTTTCAAATACTTCGGATTGTGAATGAAAATGTGTTACGCGATTGGGGCGCTGGCATTTTCATATAAAGAGACAATAATACAAAATTTCCATAGGAAAACAAACTTAAATCTTAATTATCGCCCCCATTCTCCTTATGCACAAACTAATAATATAGTTAATGGTTTGAAAATATATTAGTGTTGGCAGTAAATTCAGCCTCGGGCTGCAACCCCCTGTATTATACTGGCGCGCGCTTACTACAACAGGGGTAAGTCATATTTTGTCAATTTTGGGTGAGATGGAAGGAGTAACAAGAAAAGTTGTGTGGAAATCGGTTGTGATGACATGTAATGCGAAGGAATCTGTGAAATATGATATGGTTAGGAAAGGGGTGACTAGCGAGATGAAGACTAATAGAGAAATTATGGAAGAAAAAACCAGCCAAGTGCGAGTCGGACTCACGCACGAAGGGTTCCGTACCTTTATCTATAAAAACGGCAAAAAAATCATGTTTGTTGTATGGGAGCCCCCCCTTAAATATTTTTTTTATTTTAATTTAATTATTTATTTTTAAAGTGAATATATAACTAAATATTCTGTGAATATTTCAAGCGTCTACCTGTTGCAGTTATCAATATCGAGCAAAAACGAGAAAAAGACACGTTTGTTGTATGGGCCCCCTTAAATATTTATTTTATTCAGTTTTTTAGTATTTGTTAAAAAAACAAAAATTAAATCGTGATAGACAAAAGAAATTTTCACAGATGATGTATTTCTGCTGCCGCTATAAAGCGGCATCATCTGTGAAAATTTCAACTGTCTAACTATCACGGTTCATGAGATACAGCCTGGTGACAGATGGACAGACAGACGGCGGAGCCTTAGTAATAGGGTTCCCGTTTTACCCTTTGGGTACGGAACCCTAAAAAACATGTTGCGCCGGCTTCAAATAAATAAAGTAAATTAGGTTAGGGGCAAATTAATAATGATGATGAAAGACATGCAACTATGGATGATAATATAGCATTTCTGGAAGCATAGAGTTACCAGATGAACATAAAACCAATTAGTGTATGAGAAAGTATTGTTGTGGTAAACAATAGAATGTAATCTGTATTAACGCTCGTGCAGACCGGCGCGATTTGTCACGCGACGTCGACCGGTAAAACAATTTCCATGAAATTTTCATAGAAATGGTTCTGCCGGCCGGTCTGTACGAGCCTTTCAGCGTTCTACATCTTCGGAGGAGCGCCAACGACTTGATAAACGTTTCCGATTTAATCTTCCTAGGACAACACTAGAATTGCGTTTCCTAGTACAGTACTTATAGTATCTAGCATAATATAAATTTTCGCTAACTACTGTAAAAATTACGTCGAAAATATTGTAAACAAAAATATTTTCTAAAGATACCTACTTTTTTTTTTTTTCTCTTTATTAATTAAAGGGGGTTTTTATCCATAGGGATATGCCAACCCCATCGTACCTTATCAACTACTTAACTTTACCTAAAATAACTAAAACTATAACGATATATACATATATACTGTATTTCAAACTGAATCAGTGACTAGGTATCAGCTTCACCAGGCCACACAACCTCTTCGCAATCGGCGATCTAGGGTTTGCTAAAATGTTATGAATTAGCCCAATGTCCAAAATGTTCAATTTAAATTCTCTGATCACTGATTCCCTTTCATTCTTGTTCTTAACACACTCCATCAACAAATGTTGCACATCTTCAATTTTGTTGCATATTTCACAATTAGGTGATTGTAACCTTTTGCATTAGGTAAGCAAATTTTGCTGATGGATAGTGCCCAGAACGCAGTCTTAATACTAACTTAACATAACTTCTACTTAAACTTGTATCCTCAAACCAGGGCACGCGGGAAGGCTCATTCTGAATTACTTTGTACCAAATTCCTTTCACTTGAGACTTTTCATCGAAGTAGTTCTTCCATCTGTCAAAACACGACAGCTTAAACTTAGCGCAGACTTCTTGGCGGGAAAGTGAAGCGTCATGTTAGCAGTTTTGTTTTATTTTCTAAAATTTGTGTTTAGCCGAATATTAATGTGTAATAGTGGTGGATTATTAACCATTAAGTGTTCGTGAACCCGCACTAGTGTAGACAAATGAAACAAAACAGTGCAACATCACTTTAAGTTCTCTCAAGAAGTCCGCGCGAGTTTCAGTAAAGTGCCACGTCTTTACTGAAACTCAAGGGGAGCGGGGCGGGATATCATCTATCATCATTATCATGCATCATTGAATGGAGTTCATTTCATAATTATACATTATTAATATTAGTTACAGCTTTGTACTAGTTACCTAATTTTACATGACACTGGCTAAATGCACAAACCGTGCGAAACCAAAAAAAAAAAAAAAAAACTTAGCGCAATATTCCCAATAATCTGGAATGTATGGCTTTTCGCTACCCATTTTCACTGCAAGCTTTGACAGACGGTCAGCCTCCTCGTTGCCCCGTAACCCTATGTGTGCTGGGACCCATTGCAATATTACCCTACTCTCGTCTTTGTTAATACGATTAATAAATTTGAGAATATCATAGGCTATCGATGCACCTCTGCAACCAGAGACGCATCGAGGCACATGTTCAATGGCGCTCCTGCTATCAGTAAAAATAACTACTTTATTAAGCCTTTCACTAACTGCATAAGCCACAGCTTCATAAATTGCAATGAGCTCCAGAGACATTATTCATACATTTGAATCAATTTTAAAACTAGCCTTATAACTTGTATTTTGGCAGAAGAAGGCGGCTCCACACCCATTTACACTTTTTGAACCGTCTGTGAAAATTTTACACCAATCACTGTATTTGGAAACTAATTCTGATACCACTTCATGAACCAATACATTAGGATTATAATATTTTTTTGAGTGGTTGATACATTCTAAATCCGTTTTGATCGCCATTTTAATTTGTATAGCGGATACCCAAGTATCTAGAGTAAACATTTTAAGAATATCCGAGGAATGAATTTGTAGTTGCCCAACTTCGTCTAAAGTAGTAGCCAGTAATGGTTTCTTCTTATTTGACCAGTAACTATATTATAATGACTAAGGGAGCCCAATTCTGAAATTGTGTTTAAACACGCACTACTAGACCAGGAACTTGATTTTAGAATATACTTGAATGCAAGATATTGTCGTCTTAGAAATAGTGGTGGTATGTGCAGCTCACTTACCTACATGACTACTTTGTTTTTTACACACATACAAATGCAAAACTCACGCCTTTTTCCCATGGGGGTAGGCAGATACTACAGAACGCCACCTGGTACGATCCTAACATACCCCTTTTAGTTCGTTTACGTTCATACATCAGGGGGCCGATCGTGCTAATTTTGAACGTTAATACCAAAACTAAACCACAACCAAAAACGTTACGTTAGACACATTTCGTATCGAGCTAATCATTTCAACGGAAACGATTTAGCTTTACTTTAGAAGTTACGTTGGAGGAACGATCGATCGAACTTTTAGTATTGGGTAACTTCAACGATTTTGTCGCTCAGAAAAAAAATTGCGCGATGCCGTTTCTTACATCAGCTAAACCAAAACTAAACCAAAACCAAAAACGTTCCGTTCGAATGGTAATTACGTTGAGAAATAGCGCGATCGGCACGCAGGACATAAACGCACGCTGCTTGCAAGTACTACTCATCTGATATTTCTGAAGAAAACCTCTCCACGTCTTTTTTTAACAGAATATTTTAACTTAACCCCCTTTCTTTTCACGCACAGCTACGTACTTCGTACAAAATTCTCTCTCGGGAACAGAACGGGGTGCATTTTGTTGTTCTCTTCTTATTTCGTTTAGAAATGAATAAGTGGGTATTAAATTGACCACGCTTGTTCTAAATTATATATTGTGTCTCGGCTAGTTTTTAATGAGAAGTTTATTAGTATTTTATTTTCTTTTCGTGTCGATGGTACTTTGGGTGATTAAGATTATTGATGTGTAATCATTATCTTTCCTCTCGTTTTCTGTGGGAGTCATTTCGTGAAAAGGGACGGAAGTGTGTAACAGGAAGTGATAGCTTGAGCATGGAATAAGTTTGTACTTTTAATGGCACGGAATTCGGCATGGTTGGCGCAGTGGTTAAGCGATTGACTGCTGCGCTGCGTGTCGCGGGTTCGATTCCCGCACGGAACAAATATTTGTATGACCTATAAGTAGTTGTTCCGGGTCTGGCTGTTTGTGTATGTGAGTTTAAATGTTTGTAAACGCACCCACGATACAGGAGAAATTCCTAGTGTGGGGCAACGTTTTTTTAACAAAAAAAAAATAGAAAAAAAAAAAAAATAGTAAGTATTTTATAATAGCATGGAATTAGTGTACTCATGGAATTGGTAAGTACTATATAGATTGTAAGTAGAAGGGGGTCGAATTTCGACCAGATGGCGACTACTAGTAATAAATAATTATTCGAATAAATATTTCAGTATTTAGCTTTTTTAAATTTTAAGGTTAATTTCTGTTGCTGCTCAGTTGATTGCTACCAAGGTGAGATGTCAGATGTAATTTTGAGTCCCATGTAATAAGGGGCGAGCCTATTGCCATCCACCGGGCACAAATGCGATTAAGAGAAACTGCTCGTTATTAAACCTACTAAAGCCGGAATACGTAGTGAAATAAGTACCTAATACTCAGTGAAATAAGTACCTAATAATCAGTGAAATAAGTACCTGATACTATGAAATAAGTACCTAATACTCATTGAAATAAGTACCTAATACTCAGTGAAATAAGTACCTAATACTCAGTGAGGTAAGTACCTAATATTGCTATGGTATTTTATCGAGTCACATTAACTGCACTACCTATACAGTCTTGTAAATGGATCCTTAGTTTTTAGGACTTAAAATAGTATTTTACCTACATACAATTGGGGTCGGCGCAAAATGTAGTTTTCTTCTACACTTCTCTAATAGTCGTCATCTCAGTAATCACTACCTTCCTAGCTAAATCCTCTGTCACACAGTCCATCCATCGTTTATTAGGGCTTCCCCTACTCTTATAGCCATGCTCAAAACTTTCCTAATGCCATTTTCCTCATGCCTCCGCGTCACATGCCACAATACCAACACCACAACTTTTCAGTCACCGGTGCCACTTTTAGACTTCCTCTTATGTGGTCATTTCTTATTCTATCCATTCGCGTAACACCACACATCCCTCTTAGAATTCTCATCTGAGCTACCTGCAATTGCCTTTCATTTATCCCTTTTGTATTCTGATTCATGCAAGACAGCAAGTCTAACAATCTTAATAATTAGATCTTAAAATAAACGAAAAACTAAACAGACATTATTTCAAGTTGTTGATTAAATAAATTAGACACAAATTATAATAAAAAAATCGTCTCCAGAAAATTATATTAAAATAGGCAATATTAAATAAACTAGATCCTTAATTTCTTAGTAACAAGGTTGACGCCTCGTTTGACATTTAAAAGAACTGAATTAGAATTTGCTTTGATTTGCGAGATTTTTCATGTGACTTGTAATAAAAGTCAATATTTTAGTCTAGTAAAAATTTGCGTAACTGAGTTGTTAAAATGGAAAATATAAATTGAGCTTATTTCGCGTCAATATTGAATCACATGGTCTGAGTAAATAAAATTGTTAATAACAAATTTCTACTACTACTTAGTTTAATGATTGTTAGCAAACTTTTTTCAGTACAACCTTTTTTTTCTAATATTTGTGTTCTTCAAACATATTTTTCAACTGTTATTTTCTCTAAGATTTTAAGGCTAAAATATACGTAAACGAACCATCTTATGGTTCGTTTACGTATATTTTATACTTGAAAGTTAAGCAGAATACACATAGCAGCATAATCGGCCGGTCCAGTCTAACCAGATGCAGCTGAAGGCCAGTATTTTACATGGAGTGACTGCCTATCTGACCTACACATATCATTAGAGCAATATTGTATATAAATGCGTAGTAGTGTCTAACATTGTAGGAGTTAATTATTATGCGTATTTGTTATGCCTTTAAAAATTATGTTTTAATGTCATTATGCGTAAATATATTTATGCTGTTGAATTTTGTGTGTGAAGTTTCTGTGAAATTTTATACATTATGATTAGAGAAATTATGCTTAAAATTATTATGCGTAAATATAGTTTGGATAAACAAAATTATGCCATATTATTTTATGTCTTAAAATTTTATGCAAATGGATAGGGACCTTGCAATTATTCCAAATAGTCAAAAAATATAATGAAAACAGGACGGGATATCAAGTTAAAAGCCAAAAAGTGAGTCTAAAATAAAAATTAAAAATAAACTTTAAAAAAAAATAAGTCAACACCCGCCTTATCTGCGCTCAATCTGAATTTGAGTGACATTTCATGATCGAAGAAAATTGTATTTGAATCTTGTATTTGTTGCTTCCAATATACAGGGTGTATAGCATTTTAATGGAGTGGAGATTTCACAGTGTCTGCCCCTTGAGGGTTGACAGAGATAAATTGAACTCGCCTTTTGGCATTTTAGGGTTCTTTGTAAACAACCTTAAAACGCGTTTACGAGTTTGCACTTTGTTGGAGAAGAACTCTTTGCTATTGTTCCCGTGATAAATTCAACTGTTTCTACAATTGGTCGTTATTAACTTTTCAGAGAGATGGTGAGATTTTGGGTGGAAAAAAGTTGATTTACTACAGAGATTGTTTGGGTACTGATATTTTTTCTTCTTTGAGACTATACATTTCTATTATTAAAGTTTTTTATATAGTCGCTATAAGGACGAAAACGGGCAGGGCTTAAAAGTTTTTATTCCTTTTGCAGGCATGTATTGTATCGGTTGTTATTATCATGTCTATTTGCAGAACAATCATAAACGGAACCACGTTTTGTATTTTCGTATTTTTTTTACATTACAACAAATATACATCCTTCAATTTGTTTCGATACAAACACGAAATGGAATTGTCAAAAATAATAAATCAGTGACACGAAATTTAAATTATTTCCTTTGAACACAAATGCCTGCAAGAAAGTATTGTAATGGTATGAGTAACTGTTTTGTGTTAATAAGAATTTATTTTGTAAGTATGAAAATCAGTCTTGCTAAGGGGTATCGTGTTACCCAGTTACTGGGTTGTGTAGTTCAGATGGGCATGTAAAATCTTCAGCTGCATCCGGTTAGACTGGAAGTCGACCTCAAATTTGGAAAACGCTAGGCTGATACATATAGATAGCTACTCATACAAAGTCCAATGTTTTCTGTTTGATAAAATCGATAAAATAATGAAAGAAAATAGGGAAAATCACTGGAAAATAAAATACTATTTCTTCATGAAACTGTGGTTATACAAACCGGTTTACACTTCACTGATTTTTAATCAAGTACGTTTCATAAAGCTGCAATTTGTTTATTTTTTTTATTTATAGTCAGTAAATATTAACACGTGTGTTGCATCAAAGGTTGGCGTAGTACGCCGCCGCCTACGCTTTTTGAACGTTTATGAAAGTTATAAGAAGATTTTATTTTATTAAATAAAATCTTACAAGTAGGTATAGAACCCATTGAATGGGTTATCATGTAACCCTTTCACTGGGTTTCAAGTATAAAACCCATTCAATGGGTTATCATGTAACCCTTTCATTGGGTTTATAGTTAAAACCAATTCAATTTCTTCTCTCTTTACAATTTAATAAAATAATTTAACAGAATAAAATACTAAAACACACATAATTATATACATAAACTCACCTTCATCCTCGCTTGCTTCCCATGGGGGAAAGCAGAAACTACAGATCGCCACCTGCTGCGATCACATACTCATACTAAATTCATTAGGTACTATGTTTCTTCTTAGAAAATATAATGTAGTACAAATGTCTAGTTTTTTTTCCATAGGGATTACGTAAGGAAAATTAGCAGATGTAGTGTTTTACGACTATGTCTCTAGGCGTGTGTGTGTATGTGTGACTGTGTGTCGTACAGAGAAATTCCTAGCAAGAGAAAAACTTTAAATAAAAACTTTCCTGGAAAACCTATCCCACGCCACGTCAAAAAAAGAACAGTAAAGGAGATGGATAACGGTCTCATACAAGCTTGGCCCAGAAATGAACACAAATAAAACAAAATGTATTAAGAAGCTATAATAGTGTTTCATAGACCTGTATATTTTAGTTCGTCGTAAAACTTTGTAAAGGGACATAAGACCCTTCTCAAGTCTGATGCATTAAAAAAATAAATTCAAACCTATCAATCACGGAGTAATGCTGCCGCTGTCTCCCAGCAGATTGATTTTAACTCAAATCTAATGACTGTATCCCAAATGATTCATTTGCTATGCCCTATCAGGTTGGTCAGACAAAATCAGAGTGGTCGGATATGTGAGTTATATTGTTATTGTAGCCCAGTTAAACTGTAATGCGAAGAGCCATAGTCCAAACAAAGGCGAAGTCACTCAGAAATGCAAAAAAGATAACCAGAAACACAGCCAATGATTTTTTTTAACAAATTACAAGAAATCACAACCAAACGTTCATGATGCTTTCAAACGCAGCACCACAGAGTTATAAATAAAATAGAAATCGTCAAAGACAGACCCGACTGACAAGAAGGGTTATGTTTTTGTCGCATATGTTTATATGGCACATAGTATGCCCTATGTATGTAGGATTATTTATTTTCTCGCAGCATCTAGACAGATGCATTTGAATGATTTTTGACTGGATGCATTTTAATGATTTACGTGTCGTTAAGTTTGTGGTGACCGCCCAGCGTAACGCACTACCAGGGGCCGTACAACCCCGGTTAAGGGTTAAGCCTTTCGAAGGGGTAACCCATTCAATGGGTTACCTTTATCATGATGTAACCCATTGAATGGGTTTTAACTAGAAACCCAATGAAAGGGTTACATGATAACCCATTGAATGGGTTTTATACTTGAAACCCAGTGAAAGGGTTACATGATAACCCATTCAATGGGTTCTATACCTACTTGAAACCCAGTGATATGAAAAATCATAATATTATGTTATTTCGATATCCGCCCAGAACGCGTAGCATGACCAATTCTATCTCTATTCTACCCAGGGACCATTTTGGTTATCATTTTAGTAAAACCCTATCGAAAACCCTTTCAAAGGAACGGGTTTTCGATAGGGTTTTTCTAAGCAGTTAATCAAAAACCCATACGGTGTGGGTAATTTTGAATGGCTTAAAGTAAGCCGTTCAAAAGGGTTACCCATACCGTATGGGTTTTTATCAAAAACCCTTTCAACGGGTAACCAAAATTTAATTTAAGCCGATCAAAAGGGTTACCCATATCGTATGGGTTTTTGTTTAACCGCTTAGAAAAACCCTATCGAAAACCCTTTCAATGGGTAACCAAAATGGCCCCTGCGCACTACACACTTTGAAGAAAATTTCTAATCCAATAGGTGAAAAGGTCCGCCATGTTGATTTTTGTGAAACGACACTTTCACAAAAATCAACATGGCGGACTTTAGCACCCAATAATTACTTATTGGGTTCTAAAGTCGTGAAAAAAGTTTATAGTACGTCAAAACCTTGGGCTCGAGGAGACGTTCCAAAAATATGACATGACCCTGGGTTCACCAGGGTCATTTATTTATTTTTATTGGTTCGCCAACAACTGTTTACACTGGTTTTATACTTAAGGTAACATGCAAAAGTGTGATGCAACAGTGCAACAATAACTTACAGTCATCAGTCATATTTTAGGAATCGTCTCATGTCTACGTCAAAAATAACGAATGGTAATTATATAAGTACTAAAGCGGCATCTATTTATGATGTTTCGTGTAGAAAGATAAAATATTTCGTTGCTCTGTTTATCTTTTAATGCCACCCATTATATTAGTTATAGGTCTGTGCAAAGCATAAATGACATAAAATATTATGACAAATGATTAAGAAAGATAAAGACGACTAATCTATTCAATTAAAAATGAAATTGATACATTAATCAATTATAAACATCATTTTCATCATTTTTACAGTCTATAGTTATACAAAAGACACGCTTTAAATACAATTTTAATATTTTATATTCTAAAAATACTCGTGAAATCATACCAATTGTTACAATAAACAAGTCCCAACTACCATCGTACTTCCAAAACTGGCAACATAAATATCTCCCCGAATACTTGAATCAAAATAATAATCTTTTAAATTGAAATATTTCCTGCAAAAATTTGCCAAGTAACGAAAGCTGTGGTGGGATTTCAAATATGATTAGTTATTTTTTAATATACTTATATCTTTGTCTGTGCTAAGCAGAGCAGCGGTGGCCCAGTGATAAAGGCCCCGACTTACGAGTTTGTAGGCGACGCGGGAATCTCAGACTTTTACTGACTAAAACCCACCCGTGTTCCTTCAGTTGCTTGTGTGCCAGGGCTATGATATCCCTTTCGAACAAACTCGCAACCCTGGCAGGTATTGGCCCTACCGGACCCCGTCAGTTCATGCTGACATCTCTTTGAGGCGCGTGGAAGACAATGCGCCATCGACCCGGGCCTGGTCCTTATCGGATGGCGAGCTACCCATCGCTCACCGTCCGCAAGCCCGCGCCTACGGTGGCCGAGATGATGCCCGGGGCGTCTCGTAAAGACGCGAATTTTGGCTCTCGCTGTCGCTTTGGCCTCTCCCTCACGCGTTACGCCTCCTCCTGCGCGAGCATTACTATTCACAGAAAGAGGTTACGGCCTGCCATGCACTTTCACTCCGAACCATGGCCTGAACCAGGGCCGGACGCGAGATATCGCCGCCGCTGAAGGAAAGATCCTACTGTCCTAGAACCAAAAATTTGAAGACATGTGACATCTACCGACCCGCACTGGACCCGCGTGGTGAACTAGAGCTCATTCCCTCTCGAAGAGAGGAGGCCTGTATCCCAGCAGTAGGAACATTATAGATTAATATGCTGTGCTAGGCCAAATTTTACCTATTTCCTTTTTTATACCTAAATAGCCTAATGACAAAGCTTGAAATACATAGAACAGAAAAAGCAAAGGTAATAACCAATTTCCGGGTATTTAACAACCCTTTAAAAGGCTATTCAAATTACACAATGAAAACTCCTAGACAGAGGGTTCCCGGCAGAAAACGGTTGAACAAAGAAGATTTTCTGCCAGAAAACTTCTCAGGAACAAACATTCCTATTAGCCTAAAAGGTTTGTGTAATGAAAACAAGAAAGGGTTTCTTTCAATAACGTTTACCGATTTTTCTCGAAATATTTTGTTTTCCTAATTTTATTGTTGTGTAAATTTTATAATTCGCGTTGTCTTTTTTCAGCTTTGTTGCGTCATGTCATCATGTGTATTGGCCAGTTGGATTGACTTTTAGCAATTTTTTGTTTTATTATTTGTATGTTTCCTGAATAATTGATATTTTTTAGGTAGTCGTTGTTTTGTTGGCTTGGAAATGTTATAAAGTTTCCACAAGTTTTACTTTTCACTTTCAGTAAACCAGTATCTTGTAAACCTCCCTGCCTTCCTACATTGAATAACGGAGCTCTGAAGACCCATTATTTCGAGGAAAATTACGACAAGACAATAAAAGTGATGTTTTGTCACTTTTATGGTCTTGTCGTAAGTCAGTAGTCACAAGTATCTACATAACATAAATTCACGCCCTTGTGTATATTGTGCAGCCCCATTTTGCCAGTTATGTTTAAGTCCCATAAAATAGGGACCGGGTACACATCCAAACTCATGGCTACTACTGAGAAATTCCTGGTAGAAAATCAAATAACACTTAATTGGGAATCGAAACCAGGACGTTTTGGTCAGCGCTTGTGACCAAACGAGGCAGTCACAAGAATCTATTTTTTTTTACTTTTTTTGCCATTTAATACGTATATACGTATATCGTATTGTATGTACTTATCCAGTTTGCTGCCAACCAACGTGTGACCCGTCCCATCAATCAACGTCGTAAAGGTTTGTCGCCCAATATTGGTTTCACCTGCCCCATAAATGAGACGATGGCATTCCTTTCACCATGGAACGGTAGTGAATTACATGGGACTAAGGTTCCCATTTAATGTATGATTCACTTGATAAGTCCGGGATATGACATCGATTCTCGCAGAACTGATGGCCGATAAGGCCGAATGGTTCTGGAGTGCGACCGCGTACCGGAAGACGTAGCGTTGGAAGGCTTCCTACAAGGTGAACCGATGACCTTGTGAAGGCCGCAGGTATCCGCTGGATGCGGAAGCACAGAACCGGTCGAAGTGGCGGTGCTTGGGGGAGGCCTATGTCCAGCAGTGGACGTTTTTCGGCTGAAATGATGATGATGATGTGATATCGATTCGTGAAAACCTGGAAATAATCGAGGATAAAAACACAAACTAAGCAAATTTTCGAATGTAAAAATTATATAAGACATTTCCCTAAAATGAAAATAAATAAATCCCTTTACCACTTCCTAGTTCTTTAGCTGGGAAGAAGAAGTGGCTCAACGAACTCTCCAGCAGCACAGCTGTCTGTTCAGTTAGAAAAACTTAATTCTATACAATATTATGCAAAAACTTTTTACAAAAAAAAAAAAAAACCCGACTTAGAAAAAAACACTACAAAGTGAAAAATAACTAATTTCGGAAGTCGGTGTCTTTGGATCTGTATTTTAGTTGTATGCCACCGACTTCCGAAATTAAAGTATTTTCCACTTTGTATTTTTTTTTTTTTTTTTTTTATTAAAAGTTTTTTATTTTTCACTTTTCAGTGCCGAAAAAGAATTTTCCAAATCGGAGTTATGCGCGAACAAAAAACGCAAACCAGAGTAAACGAAAAGATCGTCAATGTAGACAATGTAGATAAATTTTTAGATTTTTGTTGATTTCTCAACAACTGCTTGTCCGATTTCGATAAAATTTTCATGGGACCATTTGGGAAGCCTTTCTAACAAAAAAAAAAATCAAATCGGTTGGCAAGCGACGGAGTTATGCGCGAACAAACATAAAAAAAATATATACAAACATCCGAATTGAAACCTCCTCGTTTTTTAGAAGTCGGTTAAAAAATAATTTACATTACGCGACCCAAAACATTGCATTAAATTATTTGCCATATTATGTCAGCTGGCACACGCCACTATACTCGTACCAACAAAAAACATCTAAAACCATAATCAAGCAAAAATAAATAATAAACAAATGTAAACAGAATTTAATACCTAAATAAAAGCCTCCAGGTATAATAGGCGTGCCCGCTTACATAGCTATAATTATTACTCGAAGTCACAAATGATAAACTAGGACTATCGAAGTAAAAAAAAAAAACAGTTAATCGTCACACTATCACATCACACTATCATATCACACTAATATTATAAAGGCGAAAGTTTGTGAGTGTGAGTATGTTTGTTACTTCTTGACGCTCAAACGGCTGGACCAATTTTGATAAAATTTTGTATGGACGTGGCTGACACCCTGGATTAAGACATAGGCTACTTTTTATCCCGATATTCCCACAGGATCGAGACTTACACGTGAAACCGCGGGGCGCAGCTAGTTATTAATAACAATAACAAAACCATGGTCAGCAAGTCGACCAGTCGCACCCGTTCACGAGCATAACGCAAAGATCAGCTATTACCCCCCTCGCCATATTTGAGGGAAGGGGGGTTGATATAAATAGTGATACAATACAATTTTATGTAATTAGAGTTCCAATTTTGTTTGGCTCTAATTGTTCAGTAGGTCGCACGTCATTGGGTTTACTTTGACCTTGAGCTGGCTTAGCGAAGTACGGAATTTCAATGATAGAATAAAAGGCCCGCTTATTCTGGTTGTTTACCACTGACGTGAAAGAAAGAAAGAAAGAAAGAAAAAGTATTTATTTGGACTCGCACAGGAAGATCACAAATTAAACTAAAAACACTCATAGAAACATCATTATTTCAGCCGAAAGACGTCCACTGCTGGACATAGGCATAGAAACATAAAATTATATGTATACAGGGTAAATTTAAATTAGCTAGCGAAACTCCGCAGACATGACGGTTCTTTTTTTATTTGGGTGGGAAATTATCAAACAACTTCTCCCGCTCTGGGCCGCTGTGGCCGGGAATCGGCCTGCGACTGCCAACGCCCGGGGCGTCTCCTGTAACGACTAAGGACGTCAGGGCGCGAATTTTGCCTCTCCCTAACGCGTTCCGCCTCCTCCTTCGCGAGCATTACTGCTTCGCAAAAAGAGGTGACGGCCTCCCATGCACTCTTGCTTCGAACCATGGCCTGAACTACGGTCGGACGCGAGAGATCGCCGCCGCTGATCGCCTCCGCGAGGACACGGTGGTGCTCCGCCCAAATCGGGCAGACCGACACCGTATGCGCCACCGTGTCCTCCGGGCGATCCAGACAGTGGTAACACCCGGGCGTTTCCAACCGCTTTATTCTGAACAGGAAGCTCCCGAAACAATCGTGTCCGGTGAGAATAAAGGCCGAAACAAATTCAGAGGTCACAGTCTCTTTTTAATCCAGACATAATCTTGCCAAGGGGTATCGTGTTACCCAGTAACTGGGTTGTGGAGACCAGATAGGCAGTAGCTACATGTAAAATACGTGCATTCAGCTGGCTCAGGTTAAACTGGAAGCAGATGAAAATGCTAGACGGATGATGAGATAATGACATGATCTTAACGTTTTAAAATTGAATGTCATTGAGATCAAAAATTACATAGTCATGTTGCGAATAATGTAATTAGTCAAAGTGACACATTTGAACAGTCCAATGGCACACTAGACGACGATCGGCCAATGACGATACGTTTTTCATTGTCAAAAAATAATTAAAATGGGATATTTTCTGTAAGCTTAAAAACGTTGTAATATTCGCCCTCGTGTTGTTTGCTACAAATTAAACAATGCCCGGCTTACATACTTTGCTTATTTTCATTGTACACGTTACTTTGCCCGAAAAATGTTGATTGATTTCCAGAATATAAATTCGAGTTTTTGTTGATATTGAAATTATCCTGTTATTCTCTTGTTTTGAGTGTCGGATAATAAGTATTCAGTAGACCATTGTGAAATATACAAACAATGTAAGCCTTTAAACAGACTTGTTTTTAAAAACAAAAAGGCAGAACGTATGATGTATGTCGTATCGCTCTGTATTTTAATGTATGTACATAAATAAAGAAATATAATCCGTCTTATTACAAAACAAGGTTTATCCTCAGACCCAGGTTTAAACCATGAAGCCATTATTGAATTTCGAACTTTATTCCGTCTGTGGTAAAGTTCCTAATACAAAACTGGCAACTTAGTACCGAACTAAGTTTTCAGTTTTGAATAAAAAACGGTATTTCAATCACAGTTACGTTCTTATTACAAAATCTGGCTCCATGGTTTAAGCCATGTCAAAATATAAATCTTGTTTTGTAATAAGATGGTTTATGTTTTGTTTTGACTAATCGTGTTTTGGTAAAATTAGTTGTTTGTCATTGACACGAATTTTATAATTTAAAGCTTTTAATCCAAACATTGATTGACTTGATCTGTTGTGGGTAAATGCCGCCGCCATCATTGATCAATTTGGAAATTAAGTCCAAGACACTCTCTCAGTGAGAAATTTAAGAAGATTAATGTAATAACTTAATTCTCAGTATATTTATGAAAATCTTTTATATGCCCATAAAAATATAAAATTGTTTAAAAAATACAGTGCTATTATCCATCATATAAATGCTAGGAACAAACACAAATTTGATGGATATCTTAGAATGAGTTACATTTTTCTTTTAGGAATGTCCTTTTAAGCAAAATAAATAAATAATTTAATCTTATTAAATAAATAATAATAATAAATATTAATAATTTATTTAATTTGTTTCAATTAAACCATTAAATTTACAGGCACTTTTGAATTCTCAAGGAGTCGGTCAGTTAGAAATATGAAGCTAGTTGCCCATTCCAAAGTGTAATGAACGGGCAAGAGTCTCCATCGACAAAAATATTGTTACATCTTTAGTGTTGAATTTATAACTAAATGTGAGGAAGATATAACAAAAAAATACGTTCATAGTACAGCAAATAGAAACAACAACAAAAAACAATTCAAAACTAAAATAATTAAAATAAGCCGTGGCAGCTAAGAGATGACCAGTCCCAATTGACACCGCGTTCACGAACATGACGCATGGATCAGCACCATTTAGCTCAACCATTTTGAAAGGACCTAAATGATCCAAAGCTAAATCATCCAATATGCTACATCCGTAGTAAGAGAAAACACAATGACTAGTTCAAAATAATGAGCAAATAACAAAAATAACATTTATTGTAAGTACGTCATTTCCAAAATAACCAAATTAAGAGCCCATATCAAGAATTATTTTTGAGACCTCTCCAGAATTAAATGATAAGGGTACTTACATCGCTTCTAATTGCCTAAATCCCACTTGTGCCAAACAATTTGATATGTCAATCCAATTTCGAGTAAGTTTTCTATCGAGTTACCTCTAGTTGAGTATTGGTTGGACTCCTATTTGTGTGGATTCAAAGGTGACCAACTCAATGGGAAAGCTCTAGCTTTAATAGTCTAAACATTAGCACAGAAATTACAAGGGACTAACCCTCTAAAGCCATTAGCACTTCACGTTGGCAGCTAAAATGCTGCTGTGAGGCTAACTTGGCTGGGATGAGTAGGTAATACTTTCAAGAAGGTATAGGGCGCAAAAATGTAGTATTCTAAACATAATCAGCCTATAATGTTCCCATTTATGAGCCACAGGCCTCCTCCAGGGAGTGGACCGTAATCCTCCACGCGGGCCCAGTGCAGGTTGGTAGATGTCACATGTGTTCCAATTTTTTGTTCTAGGACATGGCGGTTTCCTCACGATGTTTTCCTTCACCGTTCTGAGAGTCGTGGTGATGAAATAATTTACACAAAGAAAAGTGCTGTGTTCTGAACGCTAGGTTTTAACTTCTTGAAGAAGACACAAAAGATAATTTGTTACTCCACAATTTATCCAAGTATGTGCGCGGCACGTCCTTCGGTTATAATTAAGTAGTTACAGACATACGCCAAAATATAAAAAATATTTAGTTTCATCAAAAACATCATCTGTCTAGTCTTTTTTAACTCTATTGAGGTCGGCTTCCAGTCTAAACGGATGCAGCTGAATACCAGTATGTTACATGGAGTGACTGTCTATCTGACCTCCACAATGGGTAATACGATAGCCCTTGGTAAAACTGGTTCTAGACTTTCGGGCTTCTAGCGACCTGTAACGACTGTCAAAGATCAACGAATGTCAGCCGGGACCAACGGCATCACGTGCTTTCCGAGACACGGAGGGGTGTCGGTATGTAAAGATGGTCACCGATCCACGGACGGACCGCAGCGAGCGTAGCTTAAGATGATCGATCGACCCGTCCGGCTGTTATTACTTATTAACGAGCTCCTTAATTTCGTATAAAAATATTGACTTGAAGAAATTGAAAAACCGGGTAAATATCAATATTTGTGGTATATAGATCTATCTAGTTTATTCTGCCCACGTTCACCGACTGTTCGATATAAGGCTACTCACCTTCATTAGGTACCTGAGTAAGTACCTACTTTTACGTTTATTTCTTTAGTTTACGAGCTAGTGTTTTGTTTCCAATAGTTTTTATTTGCTAGTCTTTGTTTATGATACCTGTGTCGTCAGATGATGAAAAAATACCTAGACTGGATAATACTGGATATATGACATGAAACGAAAGGAACGCTTTTTTAAAACCTACTTTGATAAGTCTGTCTTTTTAGTACAGATCCATGTGAATACTGTGATAATGATAAACTATTAAATTATTTTGACATTTGCACTTTTTGACAGTCCATAATATTCTAACTTCAATTTTGAATTTTTGGAGATACTGTCTAAATTAATGAAATAAAATAAGTGTAATGAAGAGAATCTATAATTTTCCTGACGTTAGTTAAAGTGAATTTCGTGCCATTAAGTTTTTGACGAAATATAAAATAAAGTGACAATTTTATTGTATCTACACATGAGATGCAGTGAGCGCCATTTTAGCACGTTGACGAGTTACTAACTACCGTCGTCAGTCAGCCCGGCCGGTCTTAATGATCTGTCCACACAGGATGGATGTCGATAGCTCTATTATTTTTGTTGCTGTTTTGCTAAATATGACGAATATCCCCTTAATCATTATATTAATTGACAGTATTTTGTAGAAAAACTCAACTAAACTTTTAATAATTCCGTTCTGAATAATATTCCTACCTTTTTATATTGGCAAGAAAGCCTCAGATTTCTATTTAACTTTGACAAATATCACCTAAATTATTATTTTAGTTGATAGTCTTTTGTTGACAGACCCGACAAAAATTCTTTATAAAAAAGTTCTAGTTCCGAAAAATACCTTTTAGTATTGACACGAAAGAACTAGATTTTTTTTTAAATTGGGTTTCTTTCTAGTGACCCTGATACAATAAAAATAAATTGTTTTAATCCTATTTACCTAAAAGCAGAAGACTTTGTTACGACTTTATTTCTACGCCTATCGAAATGTAAATATAATCTATCTCGCTTTACAAAACAACTGTTTACCGAAACATATTTCAATCTTTTAATATCTAAATATTCTAAGCCATGATTAATCTCGATAAATAGTGGAACAGACGTTTTCATAGGGACCGATTCAACTCCTTGAACGTTAGATATAACTTCGACTCCAGAACATTTGATTACCATATATTTTTTTGTTTCTCCAGTTCTTTTATTTTCCTCTAGTGATTTTTGGGTATGTCTATTTGCATATTGGAAACAGATATTGTAGTAAAATTTATTACATCTACGTATTGTATTGCATAATGTTTGGAGCCTTATATATTTTATTTATCGTTCCCGTCTTGCTTTTGGGAATTATAGTTTCAATATTTTGTCTAGTTTATATTCTGTTTTGTTTGTATGTACAAATTGGGTTTGCTTTCTCGATCGAGGTCAATGACTGCTCGATACCCACCGAAGATATATAATCCCGTGCGATAAGGGTAGGGATAGGGTTGTCAGTTTTACTTTAGAAGGATATAAAGCAAATAGGAGTTCGATAGCAGGAATATACGCAGAAAATCGTTTATGTACCTTCTGGCCTATCTTATAACAGATTTGGGAAAGAAATATTGTTGTGTCATTGTTTTTTCTGCGTTCAATTCCGTAAATGAAATATTAAACTACATAATTATAGCATGTTAAGAAGTCTAGTAACAATTTTGAAAATGTTACAAGCTGCATAATATAGATGACTGTAATTCTAATCTACGAATTCCATTTCCACAAATTAACTAACTTCATCTAATGGCGATCGAAAGTCTGTAAACTGCAACCAACCGATACTTACCAAAGTTTGCAGAATGACGACGTCCGTAATTTATACTTAAATAATCAGCCTATAATGTCCCCACTGCTGGGACACAGGCCTCCTCCCTGTGAGAGGGACCGGGCCGTAATCCACCACGCGGGCCCAGTGCGGGTTGGTGGATGTCACAATGTCTTTGAATTTTCGGTTCTAGGACATGCCGGTTTCCTCACGGTGTTCCTTCACCGTTTTGAGAGCAGTGGTGTTGAAATAATTTACACAAAGAAAACACTCACACATAGATACAAATAAATGTATACTTGAAGACGACAAAATTCGTACGAAACTCATGCACTAAGAGTTCAGTATATATATAGGCAATATTTCTCCAAGACTGCACTATGTCTAAAGGATTCCCAAGGAATCTATGATTCCCAAACGCCGTACTAACCTATATATCAGGGTATACGCGACAGCATTGAGCGATGTCCTAATATCCGCCATGAAATGGTATCGTCAGTAATGCTCCGGGACTCCCGGCCTAGACGAAGATGAGATCCGAAGTTCCGTACAGACTCCGCGACCATAACGCGGATTTCAGATAGACGCGAGTGTCAGATCTAAGCGTAGGAAAGAATTTATTACGAGACGTCGAAATAGTTGGAATCAATTTGAATTGAAATATTCAGTGGATCCGAAGCGTTACTAAATATTTTAAAGTTATGCTGTCGAGATGAAATATGACGGCGTTGAACGATTTAAATCGGTCGGAAACGGTCTTTGCAAAAGGCATTTGGTTTGACTTGTTGAAGATGGGTTTTGTGTGGCTATTTACAAGATTTAGGGCAAATTTCACCAATGAAACTGAACGCGATCAGCACGTCTAAACCGCTCTTGCACAGCTCTTGCGCAGCTCTTGGTTTAGATGTGCTTAACTCGTTAAATTTTAATGGTGATTTTTCCGCCAGATAATTTAATTATGTATTTTGATAATTATATATTTTCCATGGCTAAGTACTATAAAAGGGTAGCAAAATGCATGCACATTACTATTTTAGGGTCAAAAATCACAACCTAACATGAGCCAGTCTGCGTTTTATTCTTTGAGATATAAAGAAATGCTATCGACAAGACAACACATCATTTCCAGCAGTGCGAAGAAGAAAACATGGTTTCATTCTACAACACATAGTATTAAGTACTTTGGCAGTTTAGAACATCATAGCTCACTTTGGGCAAACGACAGGACAGTCCGTGTAATTACTGATATTCAGTTGCAGGTCGTCTGCAAGATGCAAGTGAAGCAACTAAATGCAGTTCACTCGAGGAGCGAAACTAACGTTTGTAAATCAACATCCTGTATCCTCATGGTTACTAGGACGCCTTAGGCCTTAGGCAAAAAAGGTTGAAGACCCCTGGGTCTTCAATAATTAAAAAACAAAAATCATTGCAGTCATTTATTATACAATTTTACAAGGTTAGAAACAGGAAATTATACTAATAAAATTCAATCAATGAGATGTTTGACATTGTTTACTCTAAACAAATTTGTCAATATATGCCCAATAGTGGTTGTTGCAATTCTCAAACTGTTTTCGCGCTTTAGTGTAAGTAATTTATAAATGTAATTTTGCCAAGCTATTGCCGGGCTACTAAGGAAGCCACCGCAGCCCGCAAGCAGCCCGGGGGCCGCGGGTTGAAGACCTTTGCCTTAGGCCGTGGACACTGGGTACCATTTCAAACGGACAAATATTTAGATGTATGCAGACAAATGTTTGAGGATCATACGAAGGTTTATTGATTTAAAAGATGATTGAAAGCCGGTTTTTTTTTAAGTCAGTAATAAAGATAACTGCAATTATGAACAGCCATTTTATTTATTTTTATGGCGTCATATTTTTAAGAACCTCGGTATAAACTATTTGTAGGTAGACTTCTGACATTATTGTAGGTACTTTAGATGATTAATGTCGTTCTATTGAAATAAAACAAGTATCCTTTTAAGACCGCTATGTCTCAGACAGATACTTGATTTATTTGGTCAGGTATACCCAATGCCTTATTACAAATTAGCTTTTGCCCATGATTAATTCACCCCCGTGAATGTCGGAACAGGATAAAAAGCATCTTATGTGTTAATCCAGATTATAAACTATCTAGAAATGGCCCGGACCTAGACGACAACCAGTTTGGTTTTCGGCATGGGCGCTCCATCATCGACGCAATTATGCGGTTGTGACTCATTTACTTATTTAATTCGGGAAAACAAACAGTTACTAATATCATAATAAACAGGTAGTGAGAAAAAAAGAAGTTACATATGTGTAGCTCACAACGTTATCCACATCTTAAATACTACATATTTGATATGGAACTATTTGCACACGAGTGAAACTTATTGGTTAATAATCGCAAGAAAATCCTTAAATGAGAAGAAAAGAAAAAAAAAGACAACATTATCATTTTAAACAATACCTATTAAAGAAAATATCTAAATTACAGTTCTTGTTTTAAAAATCTGAGTCACTAATTAATTGTATCAAAGAGACTCTAAACTTATTAGCAGACAATGTAAACAAATCCAAACTTGCAAACACAGTGTTGAAATTTTTAGCTATACGACGAACTGGTGCTCGAAATCCAGCGTTAGTGCGGCAGGAGGAAATGGCAAAAAGTGGACGTGCGCGCACTTGTCGTCCAATGACAGTTCTTGGAACAACGTAGCTTAACTTATTACTGAGATCTATACAGTCATATCCGTTATTAAACAAGTCATAGAGAAACATAGTTTCTAGGAAAAGGCGTCTAGACTTTAAGTTTAACAGCTCAACATTCTTTTGGCGTGAATTAGAGGAAATAAAGTCGTGGCGGCAGCGATAATGCAGGGCTTTGAGAAATTTACGCTGGACATTTTCTAAGCTGTCTATGTATTTTTTGGTAAAGAGGATTCCAAATTAATACAGCGTATTCGAGTTGTGACCTAATTAGCGATTTATATAAATGTATATAGGTATCAATGCGCTTAAAGTCAGTGGTGGATCTCATAGCAAAGCCATACATACGATAGGCGTTGTTAACAATTTTCTGAATATGCTGATCAAGGTGAAGTTTAGTATCCAATAGTATTCCAAGATCCTTCACTGACATGACTCTATGCAGTGCAGCATCATCTAATGTGGTAAATGTAATACATACACATTTAGAAGTACTTAATTGGATTTTGTTTTCTACGCAATAAACAGAAAATCGATTAAGATCTTCTTGAAGTAACATGGCGGAGGAAGTGGTGTCTCAGGGCGGGGTGATGCTGGAGGTGTCCTTGAATATATCCAACGTCGTGGGATATTATCAAGTAACTTCTCCCGCTTTGGGCGGAGCTGAGGGCGTGTCAGACTTTTACGGACTAAAACCAACTCGTGTTCCTTCAGTTGCCTGTGTATCAGGGCCACGATATCCCTTTCGGTGAACACCCTATCCTGGAGTTTTATTAGTGCCTCCCTACCCCCGCCACGTTGTCGCGACCTATTAGGCAGAAAGGTGTCACCCACTGGGAACGCAACGAGAGAGGTTGGCGCCAGATGTCGTGCGGTGTTCCACAGGGATCGGTTCTAGGACCGCTCCTGTGGGACATCGGGTATGACTGTGAATGTGTCCAGGGACGGCGGACTCGGGGGCGTCTGCCGCCCCCTATTATATGGGACCCGTGGTGGTGACTCGAAATGTTTCATGCGCGCCCCTCTTAGACGTGGCGGGGGAAGTCAAATACCTCACTCCCCCCACTTGACCAGACGGAACCCGCAATGGCGAGCCGGCACCAGTCGGGGGCTGTGTGGAAGAGTGCTTAAATGCCCCCGTAGCCT
Organism: Tiliacea citrago; assembly: GCA_963921375.1. Lineage (NCBI taxonomy): Eukaryota > Metazoa > Arthropoda > Insecta > Lepidoptera > Noctuidae > Tiliacea > Tiliacea citrago. The sequence goes on along the minus strand of OY992797.1, from coordinate 17,875,679 downwards.
CCGGTGCAAGTATGCGAGGGACCACTGGGTGGCAGACCCCGCCGTCCGCCCCGGGGGGAGGACATCCATGAGGATTTGCCAAATTTTATCCAAAATCCGTTCAGCCGTTTTGTGTGATTGAGTAACAAATATCCAAATTTTCACATTTATAATACATACTAGCTGCGCCCCGCTGTTTCACTCGCATAAGTCTCGATCCCATGGGAATAACGGGATAAAAAGTAGCCTATATGTTAAAGCAGGGTGCCAGCTACCTCCATAGAAAATTTAACTAAATTGGTCCAGCCGTATGAGCGTGTAGAAGTAACAAACAAACACACCCACACACACATTCACAAACTTTCGCCTTTATATTATTAGTGTGATTATTACTAGCTTTGGCCTGCGGCTTCACCCGCGTGCATGTCGGATATTATCCCACGGGAATGTACTACTGGAATAAAAAGTATCTTATGTCCTTACTCAGATCATGGTTTACTCATGTGTCAAATTTCATCAAAATCCGCTTCAGACGTGAAACGATGAAAGCGCAACAAAGAAACAAACAAACTTACTTTCGTATTTATAAAATTAGTTAGGATAATGTCATTCCATACCTAGGCTTATTTCTAACCCCTTTTCTCACATCCAATGATTTTACATTCCATCCCTAACCTATAAAATGTCACCACAATTGTCGCACCGGCAGACGACAATGCTGAACAAGACTTCAGCAAAATGTACATTCACTTAGGACAAACGGCATTGCAATTAGCGTCATTGCAACTGCTACGCTACAGCAAAGCGAATAAACGCTGGCGGCAGTGGCTAAGTGAGATAAATAGAGATTTACATTAAAATTGTGTTGTCGAGATGGTTTGGGAGCCGTGATGTTGGACGGCCGTTTTTTTAGGTTGTAGCCAATGCTGAACTTTTGAACACCTCGTAATAATCCAATAATAAGATAAAACGGTTGGGTTTTGAGGTAAACTGAACTGAGCTGACGCTAGCGCTACAGTTGAGCATGAGGTCCTGAGTTCGATTCCAAAATCGGGTAAAGTGTCGGGTTTTTCCATTAGAAATTTCTGAGTAGCAGCTTGGAGTCTGGATCTGTGCCCGGTTGATGGCAATAGACTCGCCCGCTATTACATATGACTTAATCATAACTGGCGAAATGTGGACGTTCTATATAGGTACACCTCTGCCTAACCCTTCGAGGACTACAGGCGTTATGTTATGTTACGTGTCGAATTAGCTGTCAAGAACGCAATCCACCTCCTCTAAACGTTAACATCTGCATTGTAAATAATATTATAGTAGTGCTCGATGTAAATATTCTGGCTAAGATCTAACTGAAATTATCTATCTATAATATCCATTCACGTGCAGTATGTTGCTTACCGTATTGTTGTGTAAACCAGAAGAGGTATTATGTCCCGCGGGAGCCAGTGAGAGGCTGAGTTGATGATTATTTAATTAACAACTATGTATTGTATTGCGAGGAGCTTGTAGCTAAGTAATAACTGCCGCACGGGTCGATCGATCAGGTTAAGCTACGCTTGCCGCGGTTGGTCCGTGGATGGGTGACCATCTTTTCATATCAAGATACCTCCGTGCCTCGGAAAGCACGTTAAGCCGTTGATCCCGGCTGTCATTTGTAGATCTTTGACAGTTGTTACGGGTCGTCAGAAGCCCAAAAGTCTGACAACCAGTCTTACCAAGGGATATCGTGCTACTCAGTAACCGGGTTGTGGAGGTCAGATAGGCAGTCGCTCCATGTAAAATACTGGTACTCAGCTGCATCCGGTTAGACTAGAACCCGACCCCAATATAGTTGGGAAAAGGCTAGGCAGATGATGATGATGTATTGTATTGCGTGTTCTGTGTGGTGCCGGACGTAAAGAATAGCACTATCCTATTTCTTCCCATGGGTGTCGCAAAGGCGACTAAGGGACTTACTAGATAATGGGCAGCAGCGTTCTCAATGCATTTTAATACCATACTGCGATCGCCAACCCGCCTGCCAAGCGTGGCGGTTATGGCAACCCCCCTCCCCCTAATGGGAGAAGTCTATGTCCAGCAGTGGACGTCTATTGGCTGAAATGATGATGATGATTGTATCACGAGGCCTGGAATCTTCTTGCCCGATCCGCATCTCAACTAAACAAACAATAAACAACAACAAGAATAATGTACCCAAGATTTTGTAATATATTGATTTAAAAGAGTGTCCTTGGAGTTTCTTGCCCAGTCTTCTCCATAGAGATCTACGTTTTGGAATTGGCAACTAGCTTCAACTCTTTGACTAACTGACCGACTCTTTGACAGTTCAAAATTGCCTGTAATTGGGTAATTGAAATAAGTACTTTAAGTAAAATATTTGTGTTTGTTTATTACGAATTTATATATTTATGTGAACGCTTCTTTAGGCGGGTTGAGCGATTTTTGGTAGGGAAAAACCTTATGGTTTCGCGTAACGGACATGGTAATGTCAACAATATATCTGTAGCGATTTATGACGTGTTGGGCTTGGTCAGTAGAGAAAGCATAATTATATTGTAATTAATAAATTTGAATTAAAAAATGATAAAATTTTAGTTTTTGATATTACAATAAATAAAAACACTAATTTCATAGTTTTAAGTTTTCACTTCTGTCGGCTTAGCCATCGATCAACCCGCGCGGTAGTTATTGTTTTTGCCACGAGCCCCTCGACTCAAAGCGACCACATTGCTAAACTAATAAAACTTTTATTTACAACACCAATAATCATATTTTTCCACCACTACATCACCACAAACTCGAGACAGATTAAAGAGAAGAAACTAAGGCTCCGCAGTGAGGAATGAGCGAACTATAATAAATAATGGCCAAGTACATTTTGTACTACTATTTCTCTTCCACTGTCAGAAGAAAATTCATCGTTCTCACCGACCGACCGTTTGTTTTATTTGAGCATTGTTTTTTCTTTATTATGTTCTCGTTGAATGATATAATTTTTGTTTATTGTTTGTTTGTGATTTTAAGTGGAAGTGGAACAGGCAGGATTAATTATTGTGATGTTGTAATTGTAGGTATATATACACATAAAACATGATAATTATTCACGATAGCACTGATTAGTCCTAAAGTGTATACGGTGAACATGTATATTAAATTATTATTGAAAAACGACGAGGTTCGGTTAAGGTTCTCATAGGGATTGGAAGCCGCAATTTTTTACAAATCAATTCCAAAGTCGTTAAATTCAAACTAGACTGAGAATCAGCATTTTTTAAACGTCAAAATTATATAAGACAGTCCCCCACAACGGCCGGCCTTCACCACTTCCTAGTGCTTTAGCTGGGAAGTTGAAGTGGCGCAACCAACTCCCCAGCAGCACAGCTTCCTGTTCAGTTAGAAGAACATGATTCTATGCAATAGTATGCAAAGTAATTAACATTACGCAAGAAAAATATATACCTTTGATTATTTATACAGGGTGGAATTTTGTAATGCCACCTGGAGGGAAAGTACTCTTAATACTGCAGATAGAAAGTTTTACTCACAGGAAACATTCCTTTATTTTTGAATAGAAAGCAAACTGCATTCAAAGATTTTCGAAAATTCTCTTCTCCCACACCCGGGAATCGAACCGGCTAAAATCTGAAAAAATTATACCCTGTACTTTTATTGCATCGATCGTTAGGGTCAATTATAAGGATGAAATCTCTCTAACAAACATGATAAATTAAATGAAAGGAAAACCAGGAAATCTTAAATTAATTTAATTATTTACAAAAAATGGTAAACTAACTAATTAGTTGCTCGAAATGAGCTCCATTCTCTTGGATACACAAATGTATTCTTTTAACGAATTCATTTCTAGTAACCTTTAATAAAGTGTTGTGGTGAATATTATAAATCGTATTCTGAACTTCAACTCTCAACTCGTTGTCATTCGCATAAGATTTCATGTAAATTTGATTTTTTACATATCCGCACAAAAAAAATCTAATGGGGTGAGATCTGGCGATCTCGCAGGCCATCTGATTGTGCCGTTTGTATCAATCCAGGTATTAAAATGGTTATTAATGTAGGCAGTAGTGATTCTGCTGTTATGTGCTGGAGCACCATCTTGCTGTAGAATTATTTGGTTTCGCTCTTCCTCGGGGAAACCATTTAACTCGTTTCTTAAGAGATCCAGTATTTCAATATACTTGACAGTGTTTAAATGACCTTCGTACACGTGGACTAACACTACATTATTTCTCATAATTCCGCACCAAACGCTGAAAGAAAATCTTACTTGATTGTTAGTTTCATGAACACGAACAGGATTCACTCGAGACCAATAATGGTTATTGCGGCGATTGTACATGCCATTATTGGTGAAGTTGGTTTCGTCAGACCATACAATGTTACTCAAAAAATTAGGGTTTCGGTCAATTTCTCCAAGCATGTTTTCACAAAATTGTAATCGTCTGTCACGATCCCCAATATGCAATTTTTGCACCAACCGACCTTCACGATAGCATTTATACTTATACTTTTTCAGCACTTTAAGTACGCGAGTGTGGGTTGTTCCTAATTCATCGGCAGCATCTCTACTTGAAGCCTTTGGAAATGATTCAAAGTATGTTAAAACATCTAGTTCAAAATCGAAATAGTTTTGCTGAATAGTTTGCCGTCTCTTCTTGAAACCACCCGTATTCTTTAAATTTTCTACCATTCTTTTCAATACGAACCGAGTTGGTGCCTGTCGGTCTTGATATCTCTCTCCATACCACCGCAGAGCTAGATTCACGTTTTTGTTATTTAAAAAATAAGCTTCCATTAAATCAAACTGTTCTTGATAAGCCATTTTCACCGTGAGACAAAATGTGAAATGAGTTGTAAAAACAATCAAATGTGAATAACAACTATGACAATCTAATTTTCAAATTTTAATCTAACATTCCATATTTAAATTACCTCATAAACGCAGCTACGAGTATGTCGCAAAGGAGTCTGCATTACAAAAGATGGATGTTAGTTAAAGAGCTTTAACTTGACTCATTGAATTTGTAACTTCAGATTTCCTGGTTTTCCTTTCATTTAATTTATCATGTTTGTTAGAGAGATTTCATCCTTATAATTGACCCTAACGATCGATGCAATAAAAGTACAGGGTATAATTTTTCAGATTTTAGCCGGTTCGATTCCCGGGTGTGGGAGAAGAGAATTTTCGAAAATCTTTGAATGCAGTTTGCTTTCTATTCAAAAATAAAGAAATATTTCCTTTGAGTAAAATTTTCTATCTGCAGTATTAAGAGTACTTTCCCTCCGGGTGGCATTACAAAATTCCATTCTGTATATGTTAGGCCAACAGGCAAACAGGCCAATTTTGCTAGGCTGGTGTGCGTGCCAGCTACGTCTTACACTCGCGTCACGTCATTATGCTGTCATTCTAGTGTGCGTGCATTTTGCGCACGCAATTTTATTAGACGAATTCACAGCTTTGACTGTCTACATAGTTATATCTTTGGTCAGCACACTCTTCACAATAGTCAGCAGTGATTAGTTAATCAGCTCATTTTTTTGGTGAAATCTATATAAATACTAGCTGACCGGGCGAATTTTGTACCGCCTCAGAATCAATATGTTGTTAAATTATTAGCAGAATAAAATTCAGTTTTTTATTAAGATAAAATGAATTAAGTTCAATGCATAAAAAACAATCAAAATTAAAAGTATTTTAATTACAATTAAATGAATGTGATTCGCGCGGTGACAAGGCATTTGCAAGCGAAACGAAATGATTCGTCTAGAATTGTTGTACTACTTTCTGTTTGCTGGATGGGTTGCACTCGGGTTGATTGCGTTCAATGAAGCACCTTGTGGTATATGACATTTTTCGTTTTGTTTTCAGGAACGAGAACGTTTAAAGCGTATGGTTTGCTAAAAAAACATTAACATTAACTTTAACATTCATTTTCTAGATTCTGGCCACGAACACTCGAGATTGGCCTTGTGATGTGTTGATCGTCATGGCGAATGCAAGCCGCATCAGAAAGATTCGTTTAAACTCAAATGGCATATCGGTTGGGATCATCGGAATTCTCGGAATGAGAACTTCCTCACCTTTGAACTTTCCTTTGAGTATCGTCGCGTGAATCATATTGCCCATGATGATGAGTGTTTTCACCACCACACAAACGCGTTCCGTTAAATAGTTTGGTTGGTTCAGATTTCGAAGAATGATGACTACTGAGCCAAGCTTCAGTTGTAAATTATGCAGTAACAAGCCAGGTACGTCCAATGAGTTTAAAAATTCAGTGGGATAGTCGGTTGCTTTGTCTTCGTTTGTTACACAGTCGATAGATGTGAAGGAATGCAGTGGACTAACGATTTGATTTTGAATTGCGAAGTTTAAGTGATCCACATCTTTGTTCTTTGCCGCAAGAATTGCTCGTTCACTCAACCAAATGTGATTTTTGTGGTGAACAATGAATCTCGCACGAACCGTGGCCAAAATTAACGACATGAGGAATGTCTTCCTAGTTACACCGGGCGCATCGACAAAAAATAAGGCACCATTTCCATCATCAATTATCTTTATTAACGTATCATACACTTCCTTCTGTTGGGGGTTCAACAGTAGACCATTTCCAAATATGATCGAGATTCATTGAACCAATCAGTTCCGATTCTCGATTTTAAGCGTCGTTCATTCTGAGATCTGGCGTTGGCATTCCTAACTTGACTAACAAACTGCCATCGAAGACATTGTATTACCTCATGTGTGGCAACACATGAGGTAATACAATGTCTTCGATCAAAAGCAAAGCCTGGTTGTTTGTGCTGAACTGACACGAATTTGATATAAAATGTCTTCTGACATCTCATCCTTGTATTTGTTCCACAGTTTATGTGGATTCGATCGATCGATTCGATCGTGCATATCAAAATAATGATAGCAAATAATGTGCGTATCTGACTTGGAGCTGAAGACATTGCTTCAGTGATTGTCATGTCCCAATGAGTATCCGTTTTCATGCCAATTGAGCACGAAATGTTGGGCACAATACACCGATGACAGGTCGAAAACGAACAAAAAAAAAATCAAAATCAGTCAATCCGTTCTTGAGATATTATCATCAAAAAAGTCGTTCAATACAACATTTATGAGAAAATGAGTTTTCTTCATATTTTTCTTCATGAATTTTTCGATGTTTTAATAGTTATTCTGCTATTCGGGGTGGAGACAAATCCAAGTCATCAAAGATCATAAAAATCTGATCAGCCGTTCTTGAGTTATAAATGGTGTTACTAACGGTGTTATATTAAAGATATAGATATACTGACTAGCTTCTTCCCGCGACTTCGTCCGCGTGAAATTTCTTGTTCCCCGACCCACTGACTTTATTGTCGTAGCGTGATATTAAATAGCCTATAACACTCCTCAAGAATTGGGCTATCAAATGCAAAAAGATTGTTTCTAATCTGACTGGTAGTTTCATTAAGACCTCCATACAAACCTTAAAACAAATTACCTCTTTATAATATAGGGGGGGGGGGGGTTAGTATAGATGCTATAAAAGTCAGAAGGCATTAAATATTACTATGGGAATTTTACAAAGGCCATGATTTTTCTGTAAACATGACATATCAGAAGAATTCTTATAGTAAGTACCTAGAAGGGTAAGTAATTATGTAACATTTTTTGCCCAGCTTTAGCCAGAATACTGACTTCTGACTCTCCTTTATGTATCTAATGGTCAATTGTCTGGGTATCGATCTTGTTTACTTAGAAGCAATGACCTAGAACACCGATCGTACTAATCTACATGAGTGCTCTCCTCTCGAGGGAATTTCGCTCAATTTATCAGCGCATTCCTATTCCGATTCTTTCACGATAAATCGAAAATGCGTAAAGCTGTGACACGTGTAACGTGTTTGTTACTATAAAAAATAATGTATGTACCTGTAAATATTTTGTAAGAAAACTTTAGCATGTCTTTTGGAAGGAGAGCCGTGACATTTTTAATTCAATTATGTTATTATTTAGGTTGTCCTTATCCCGCGTCCTGTCAGTTTCCACTCAAGTCTGCCTTGTAAGTCGCCTTTCATTCATCCTCTCAACATAACCAATCCATCTAAGTATACTCTTTTCAATATTTGTCACTACATTTTCTTTTAAACCGCAACGCCTTATCACATCATTCCTCAGTTTATCGGCGCAGGGACCGCATAATATGATAAAGAAAAAGCTAGGTAATTTCTCATTCTGTAAGAAACACACAGCAGAAAATTCCCGGAAATTGACATTAATTAATACCAATTTGTTATCAGGAAATAGAAGGACGTTAATGTATTTTATCTCACGAAGCCACGCGCGCTTTATTTGTGGTTACCAAGTGTACAAATACGCTGAATCTGTGTGTGAGGTGCTCTCGGTACCGTCCGAGATGATGGCGAAGTCGGAAGAGTGTGCGGGGGTGTGTATGTGTGAGTGTTATGTGCTGACGCTACTCGTTTTCAGGCACACATTCACAGCGTGTTTGTACACTTAGCTACCACAAGTCAAGCGCACGTCGTTTCGCGAGATAAAAGCTACCACAAGTCAAGCGCACGTCGCTTGATAAAATACTGTGATGCATTATCTTCACAAGAATCTCGAGTCGCTTTCTGCGAAAAAAAAAACTTAATATGAACTCACTTTTTTTTTCCCCCAGAATAATAAATAATTACAATCGATCCTAATAGACTATTAAACCGTGTATTACGAGTAGTGCCGGACGTAAAGAATAGCACCACCCCATTTCTTCCCGTGGGTGTCGTAAAAGGCGACTAAGGGACTTACAAGAGAATGGGCAGCAGCGTCCTCTATGCATTTTAACACCATACTGCGATCGCCAACCCGCCCGCCAAGCGTGGCGATTATGGCAACCCGCCCCCATTTGGGGGAGGCCTATGTCCAGCATTGGACGTCTTTCGGCTGAAATGATGATGATGAGACTATTAAACAATTTAACTCTATTATTTATTAACGCGATAAAGTATGTTCATCTCATCTGCCTAGCTTTTTCCCAACTATGTTGGGGTCGGCTTCCAGTCTAACTGAATGCAGCTGAATACCAGTATTTTACATGAAACGACTGCCTATCTAACATCCAACACCCAGTAACTGGGTAATACGATACCAGACTCTCGTCAGACTTTCGGGCTTCTGACGACCCGTAACAACTTTCAAAGATCCACAAATGACAGCCGGGACCAACGGCTTAACGTCCTTTCCGAGGCACTGAGGAATCTTGGTATGAAAAGATGGTCACCCATCCACGGACCAACCGCGGCAAGCGTAGCTTAACCTGATTGATCAACCCGTACAACCGTTATTACTTAGCAACATGTTATTACTAAGAATAGTATCTTCTAATTCTAATTTCGTAGCATTTTCTTAGGGACTAATAATTAATAAACACCTTTGTTACATGTACCTATAGCACAGCATTGTTACTATTATTCATTTAAAATTTATCCACTAGCCGCTGTCTAGTCTAGCAGCTGGATTACCTCGACATTCACGAATTCACATTTTTTTTTTTTTTTTTCTTTTAAAAACGTTGCCCCACACTAGGAATTTCTCCTGTATCGTGGGTGCGTTTACAAACATTTAAACTCACATACACAAACAGCCAGACCCGGAACAACTACTTGTAGGTCATACAAATATTTGTTCCGTGCGGGAATCGAACCCGCGACACGCAGCGCAGCAGTCAATCGCTTAACCACTGCGCCAACCGTGCCGTCAAATATATGCCAGTAGTACACTATTTTAAGAACTTAAATAAAAAAACTAATAGAAGACTATGCGAGGCTAAAACAAAGCATTAATTACGTCGCTTTTACGAGCATTCCGTACAACAAAATATGAACAAAAAGCCTTTGGTTTTTGTCCCTTTTGTAATTAAGAGGTCGTTGGGCGCGTGCCAAATTTAGCCGCAACTTCCTACGTCGCTTATAACTTCACAATCAACCGCTTTCAAATGTCTTAGTGCTTATGGGATGTTGTTTTAAGGAAATACAAGTAAAATAATTCGTTTTTTCTATCTGGAATTTCTCAGCAGCAGCCCGGAGTCTGGATTTGTGCCCGGTTGATGGCAATAGGCTTGTTCCTATAACATGGGACTCAAGCATAACTGTTGAAATGTGGGTGTACTATAGGCACATCTACGCACTCTGGTAAGGAAACGAACCAGGGACCAACATCACAAACTATGGTTGGACGGTTGGACCAAAGTGAGTGCAGGCAGGCGTAGGAGGCACTCCCTACTATCGATGTCCGCCTTACGAAACAGGTTCTCCATTTAACTAAACAACAGCTTCGTACATTTACAGAAGCTATAACTGGCCATGGGTCATTTAATAAACACCTCTTTTTCATAGGAGTCACAAACAGTCCGCTGTGCAGGGCCTGCATGGAGGACGACGAGACAGCAGCTCATATGCTGCTATACTGCCCGGGGGTCGCCACATACAGGGCAAAGTACTTCGGTAACCCAGGTACCGTACGTGAGATTGTCAGTAACACCAAAGCATTGCTGGCCTTCCTGAGGAGTTGGGGTGGATCGAATAACCGATTTTCTCACCCACACGCAAAATACGCGCATTGACGTGGAGTTGCGGACACCAGCCCGTATTACCGATTAGGCACACCTCTGCCTAACCCTTCAGGGATTACAGGCTTCATGTTATGCTAGTTTTTAGGGTGCCGTAGTCAACAAGGAACCCATAAAGTTTCGCCATGTCCTAAGTCTGTCTGTCTCCGGCTTAGCTCAGAGATTATTAGTACTAGAAAGCTGTAATTTGGCATTTTTCGATTTAGGGATCCGTTTGCATAATATTAAACTTAAAAGAGGAAATTTTTGTTAGTCAAGTATCTCCCCCTGCCTGCTAAATGGTTGTATTGGATACGTGAAAAAAATCATGGCAGTAGTATATAATATAACGAAATTAAAAGGAAAACTATCACAGTTAAGTGGGCTTTATAAGTTAACGAGTTATAGTTGACCAACTAACATTTGCAGTTGGAGAATTTACCGTGGCCTTTATCAATGTATGGGAGAACATGTTTTTCAACTACAATGTTAAGTTTGTTTTTGGGATAAATTCATCCCAACTTCGGAACCCTTCTTTGTGCGTGGTCTGACACGCATTTGGCCGGTTTTTGTTTCTGGTCTCGAGGTATTCTTGTTTATTTTCTTTCTGACATCACCGTATTTTCCGAAGAAATCGACCCAGGCGTATGAAGTTGCCGGCTATGTTTAAGTAAAATAATCCAAACACATGCCTACCTACATTACAATACCGTGCTGAATAAAATTAATATAGTGACCACTAGGTAAATTATTACCTAGTGATATAATTATCACTATAAAAATTAAATATCAATTGGTAAATTTTTACCTAGTGATACAATTATCACTATAAAAATTAAATATCAATTAGTAAATTATTACCTAGTGATACAATTAACACTATAAAAATTATACTATAATTATCACTAACTGTCTATTGTTTTTCATACAGGCATCCACCAGATACCCACTAAAAGACTTACGGGATTGGATTAAGAAAATGACGTAGTCAACGTGTGTTTGATATGGCGAGACCAAGTGGCAGCGCAAACTGTGCGTGTTGTCACTGCGTCTAGTCATTGCTACAAAATGCAGAGCTGTCGTTTTCGTCTGCCTCTAGTCGTTATGACAAACGTCGTGCAGGAAGCGATCATTTCCTTTGTGTATTCCACGAACTTCCATGTCCAATTTGATAACATCAACATCGAACGCATCCATGTTGAGATTCACAAAACACATGTGCACGTTCCTCAGCGCTCACAGCAAGACTGATGCTGATCTGTCATATGAGACTGTCGTCAGGTGTGCGTATGCGCTGTGCGTCTAGTGACTGTGACAATTAGTGAGAGCGTGCGGCTCCCCTAGCTTGCCGTTGCGACTCTGCAACTCGACGCCAAGTGTGTGGATTATGAAAATTGTCGGCCGCAGCCTGTCGTCGCGTCTAGTCGCGGAACTGTGGCAGTCGCATGTTGCATAATGAGCGCCATGTCTTAAGCTCAACACACACAGGCAGCGGGTGCAAGTTGGGCGCGGGTCGGGACAGCAGTACGGCGGGCTGAATTCTCTGTATTTATATGAATGACACCACACGAAACGCGTGCGCGGCGGGTGTCATTCATATAAATACAGAGAATTCAGCTCGCCGTACTGCCGTCCCAACCAGCGCCCGACCCGCGCCCGACCCGCTACCCGCTGCCTGTGTGTGTTGACTTTTAAGCGGCATCCTAACTAATATTATAAATGCGAAAGTTATTTTTTTTATTTGTTTGATTGCTTGTTACGTTTTCACGCTAAAACAGCCCAACGGATTTGTATGAAATTTGGCACACTGGTAGACCATGCTCTGAGTTAGGACATATTATGACACTTCTTATCCCGATATTCCCACGGGATCGAGCCTTATGCGGGTGAAACCGTAGGGCTCAGCTAGCAAAATATAATAGTGTAATGTAATTCAACTCAAAGTCCAGTAGGTACCTACAATGTTAGTCCAAACTACATAACTGTAGGTAGCACTTCAAAACTTATTTATAAATTAAACTCCAGGCAAATTGTAGTTTCAAACGTTTTGAGTAGCTCCCTACATTGTTGGATGAGCCCCTTGAATATAGGTTAGACCTACCCATGTTGATCCTTAAACACCCTTTTGGGATTACGTATATTTAACTAGATATTGTTATTATTGGGTTATATTAGTTTATTGGGTTTTATATAAAAATCAATGTTTGTTTGTTTGTCCTCTATGGACTCCGAAAGGGTTGGACTCGTTTTGATGAAACTTTGGTGAATTTTTCTGCGTACACCCGCGAAGGTTTAGGGGTAGGAGGGTAGGGTAGGAGTAGGGTAGGGTTTGGGAGAATCACGCGAACGAAGTCGCGCCGGGCAGCTACAAAAACGGTCAATATTGTATTGCACTTTTGGGTCTGGTCGAGATATTTTTAGCTTGAAAACATGTAAAACAGAAATCAATATGTCTATAAAGTTTCGTCCAAATTCATAGTAAGTACCAAATTTTTAATTACACTTATCAACATGGTGTTCTTGTTAGTAACAAACATGTTACTATAGTAATATTTAATCATTTAAATATAATGTGGTTTATAAACAATGATTACACTACTAAATTAAATGATTATTAACTATACAAATAAATGCAAAAATAAACACTGCCACCGTTCGTCCACCGCCACCGTCAATCCCCGTCGCCGCCGCCGCCGCCGCGCCGTGTCGACGTGAAACGAGATTATTCGAACCGAACGTGACGTCCCAGTGACGGCGTGGCGTGTGGTGGACACGCGGCCAAAGTAAATGTATGTATCGCTACTTCGGCGCCTTCTTCTTCTTTCCTCTTTTACGTGTAGTTACTGACTAACCTGCTGTCAGAGTTTGTATGTCGCCCATTGGCCTCTGAATTGGCTATAAATGCCGTCGAGAAATATCTCTTAGCCATCAGCCGGTTCCCTCATGATTCGCCGTCATCTCGTTCTCGTTGACGTTCCGTTGAGCGGTGGACAAACGCCCTTAAGCGTCGAATTATTCATCCACATCGTATGGTTTATATAAATGCTGAACATAATAGTTTTCTATTCTATTCTTTTATTATTTTGATAATACTATGTAATAGTGTGTATAAATATGTTTATAACAATATAGTGTTTTTGCATGCAGTTAATAACAAAAAAATATTTAATTATTTCATTTTTATTTTATCGCATGTAAGTAAAAACGTGAACAAGAAACACCAACAACAGTTTTCTTCATTAAACGCTAGATGACACTACAAACTATTAGCGACGATTAAAAACTTTCCTACGCTTTATTAATAACAAGTGTTGGTCGCAATATAAATTAATAATCCAGCTCTCAACGGGGACTAAAAGTTTTTTAATAACGCTTTACTATATAATTTGACTCTCATTTTGACTGGGTACTGAATAGCTAGTCTCATGCAGGAGGTTAGTTTTTTAATATAATGTCGTGATTTTTGAATAAATTTCCGTGAATATAACGGCGTAAAATAATAATTATACGATGACATATCCATTCTATTACCTACTTGTGGCCGTACATGGTCGGTTCTAGCTAGCAAAACTGACGTAAATAAAAACAAAAGACAGCCTGGCTTAGAAGTTTTCACCGCGGTTTTTTTTTTTTTTTTTTTTTTTTTGGCTTCGCGCGGTTTGTGCATTTAGCCAGTGTCATGTAAAATTAGGTAACAAGTACAAAGTTATTTAAATAATTATGAAATGAACTCCACTCAATGCATGATAAAGATGATTGATGATATCCCGCCCCACTCCCCTTGAGTTTTAAGTAAAGACGCGGCACTTTACTGAAACCTCGCGTGGACTTCTTGAGAGAACTTAAAGTGATGTTGCACTGTTTTGTTTCATTTGCCTACATTAATGCAGGTTCACGAGCACTTAATGGTTAATAATCCACCACTATTACACATTAATATTCGGCTAAACACAAATTTTAGAAAATAAAACAAAACTGCTAACATGACGCTTCACTTTCCCGCCAAGAAGTCCTTCACCGCGGTTATTCCACATGAAATCAAAATACCGGCCAAGTACGGGTCGGAGTCGCGCACGAAGGGTTCCGTACCATTATCTATAAAAACGGCAAAAAAATCACGTTTGTTGTATGGGAGACCCCTTAAATATTTGTTTTATTTTAATTTAATTATTTATTTTTAAAGTAAATATATAACTAAATATTCTGTGAACATTTTAAGCGTCTACCTGTTACCGTTATCAATATCGAGCAAAAACGAGCAAAAAAATCACGTTTGTTGTATCGGAGCCCCCCTCAAATATTTATTTTATTCTGTTTTTTAGTATTTTTTGTTATAGCGGCAACAGAAATACATCATCTTTGAAAGTTTCAACTGTCTAACTATCACGGTTCATGAGATACAGCCTGGTGACAGACGGTCAGACAGACAGACAGACAGACAGACGGCGGAGCCTTAGTAATAGGGTTCCCGTTTTACCCTTTGGGTACGGAACCCTAAAAAGCAGTAAATCGACTGAGCACTTGATTGTAAGAGCTAGGTCAGATAATTTAATAAAAGCAGGATTTGGCATAACGCCAGGTAAACGTTAGGATAAAAAAGATCATGTTCTTGACTGCCCTCTTGGCAATATTAATCGGCTTTCAAGATGCTGCCCGCTGTGCCATAGTAAGCAGGGATTGGAATGCATGAGTACCTATTATTAGTTTTAGTATTCCGTAACAAATTGAGAAATTCAAAGATGCGGTAGAAACTTAGGTATATTTTCGTGAATTCATGTTGAATCAACTAATAGCCGATTCCTATAATTTACGAACCGTTATTTGTTAAAATGAAGACTAGTATCTTTACCAATTTATACCTTTTACCTTTTTTCTCCGTGTGTTGCCGGACGTAAAGAATAGCACCACCCTATTTCTTCCCGTGGGTGTCGTAAAAGGCGACTAAGGGACTTACTAGAGAATGGGCAGCAGCGTTCTCTATGCATTTTAACACCATACTACGGTCGCCAATCCGCCTGCCAAGCGTGGCGATTTTGGCCGACCCCCCCTCCCTTTGGGGGACGCCTATGTCCAGCAGTGAACCTCTTTCGGCTGAAATGATGATGATGATCTTTACCAGTAATGAAGCAAAGACGTCATAGCTGTGCATAGTAGACCCTCCCATGTGGAAGTAGCTATCACAGGTAAAGTTAGCTTACGAATATATTTATATGCCCAGTTAGGCAATAATTTTTTTTTACCATTGATTTGTAAGCAAAACGATTCATTTTATTCCTTTGGGCGCATTATGTCTAATTCGCAAAATGTCCAACTGTCTCATGTTCTCAATTGGTCCAGTTCGCAATTGGTCCAGTTCGTAATTGGTCCAGTTCGCAATTGGTCTAGTTCGCAATTACTCCAGTTCGCAATTAGTCCAATTCGCAGTTATAGGAATCGAGCATAAAACGACAATAATCTACATCCTAATCCCTGGTCTAGTGGTCCCAAGCGCTACAGACATGAGGTCCTAGGTTCAATTCCCAGGTCAGGAAAATTCTATAAGTAGCTTCACAGTAGCAGCCCGTAGTCTGGATGTGTGCCCGATTGATTGCAGTAAGCGCGTCTCTTATTACATGGGACTTACATTGCTGTACAATATAGAAGTGCTGGCCACGGTAACGGCCCCGACTTACGATTAGGTTCGAACCAAGACAGGCGCTTTACTTTGTATAAATTATTTTCATCACCACTGCTTTCAAAACGGTGAAGGAAAACATCGTGAGAAAACCGGCATGGCCTAGAACCAAAATATCGCAGACGTCACAACCCGCACTGGGCCCGCGTGGTAAATTACGGGCCACTACCTCTCGCCGAGAGGAGAAACATTACTGGCGAAATATGGGTGTACTATGTACATTGTACAACGTAAACCTGTGCCTAACTCTTCGGAAAAAACAGGTGTTATGTTACCTATGTTATGTTTTATTAAAGATGTTATCAATCCTATTCATAAAAATTTTAACAGAATACAAAGTAAACTACTGCTTGGCAAAAAACAATGTTTTTATTGTATTAATTTTCCGTAAAACTTTTACAGTTTTCGCCTCGGAAAACCTTCACAAAGCACAAAAATAATTAAAACCGCGAACAGCCACAATATATTTCGGTTTAAAGATTTTTATCGGTCATGGGACAATGAAATGGCCATTGTCTACCATCATTATGGCAACCCACTTCCTTTTCACTGATGGCTTCCGTTCGTTCCTTTTCTCTTTAGCAGCATATGCGAAGTTGTGAGGTCGTAACTTTGTAGGACACATAGTTTAAATGTCTGCAAAGAAATTATTACTTTGGTTTGGACTGTGAGTTACGGAAGCTTGTTACTCATGCGAGTTTCTCACCAGCAGTGGGTGTAAGGAATTTTCATGGTATTAGGATAATAGAGTAGGTGAAAGCTGCGCAAACAAATGAAAAACATTAATTCTTTTAGCTTCGTTGGTCTAGTGTTTGCAAGTGCTACTGCTGAGCATGGAGTTCCGGGTTCGATTTCCAGATCGGGCAAAGTGTTATTGGGTTTTTAGATTTGAAATTTCTCAGTAGCACCCCGGAGTCTGGATTTGTGCCCGATTGATGGCAATAGGCTCGTATTATTAATATAACATATTACATGGGAATTAAATATAACTTGCGAAATGTGGGTGTACTATAGGTACGCCTCTGCCCAGCCCTTCGGGGAATACACGCGTGATGTTATCACATATTAAAAAAAAAGTATTTTCAAGTAGTTTTTTTTAGTCTTGTTTGTTTCAAAAAGACTTTTAAACTTAACTAATATAATACTTATATTATATTAGAGCTTATTTTATCAACGCCAGAAATAATCTGAATTATTCCTTGAATCGAGATACGATTCAAGGAATAATTCAGATTTTTTGAAAATGTTTTCGTACAAAAACTTTTAGACGTCAACTTTATTCTCTGGATAAACGTTATCGAGCGCTTGATAAATCAGCCCTAAGTTATAATGAGTTAAATGTTACCTAAATACATTTCTTGGTAGATCAACACATCAATTGCACTCAGCACTGCTCACTCATTAACATCGCCATTCACTTATTACCACTTATACAAGATCACAAGCTAAGTAAGGGTGCCAACAGAACTCGGTCTACCTTATCTCAGGAACAGACAGTCAGACAGTTAGCAACTTTATATTTATGTTTTGTACAGCCATAATACAGAACTGGGGATATTGCTCTAAGGAGATTGGTGGTTGGAATACGGCCAAATCTGAGACCGCGGTGCCTTACGACAGGAACTCATTGGTTTCTTTTAATAAGATGGAGTTGCCTTCGAGCTCAAACAGGAGACACATCATACGGCTCCAGTACCTATTCACTTATAACACATCAGCGTTAAATATCGTCATAAGGATACCGTTCGTTGGAGCAAACGTTATTTCAAACCGTTTATTCGGAATAACGTGATTCAGGACAGCGTTAATTTGGGATAAAGTGATTCGGGATAGCGTTCATTCGGGACACAAATATTTGGGATAGCGTTCATTCGGAATAGCGTGGTTCGAGACAGCGTTAATTCGGGATAGCGTTAATTCGGAATAGCGTGATCCGGGATAGCGTTTATTCGAGAGAGAATGATTCGGGATAGTGTTCATTTGGAATCGCATGATTCGGGACAGCGTTCGTTAGGGATAGCATTTAGTCGGAAATGCGCGATTCGGGATAGCGTTCTTTTGGGATAGAGTGATTCGGGATGCATTATATGGGGATAAAGAGATTCGAAATTTTGATTTTCGGCCTAACGTATAAGAGTTGAAAGTTTAGGTAAAGCTAGGTTTAGGTACTCTTATACGTTAGACGTATGTTATACGGTCGTACGTTCGTTACGTTACGTCTCTTATGTTTGTAAGTACAAACATAAGAGGAAAAACGAGCGCCGCGTACGAGTGCTGGCGATGATCGCCGGGAGATTTGACTGCCCGTATATTGGACACTGCTGTAGCAGGCATGTTGCTAGCTGTGTCCGATAATATGTCTGTTTTGTGTATTTTTTATGTGTGTGTATGTGTCTTTTATGTATTCTGGTTGCTGTATGGGTGCTTTTTGGTTACCTGAAATAAATACTTTTTATTTATTTTTATTTTATTTAAAAAGAAGCTGATAGTATATACCTATATGAATTTAAGGCTAAGAAAAATTTGCAGAAGCCGAGTTTAAGAGTACAGCCTTCATATAGGACTATGTCAAAAATAACATTCTAACTCTTACGTAGATTAAATCTGAAAATCTGAAAACTCTAAAACCATGAAATTTGTCCCTTTCTCATGAATCACGAACATTACAAGGTATTTGCAATAGTAAACATTTGTATGACAATTCAAATACTTATTTATTTACGGAAATGAAAGTCTTTCGAGAACTTCAAGTAACACAAGAACTGCAATCTAGTCGACCTGTGGATTTCCAGCTCCAGGAAGCATATTAACTGTTCAGTTATTTTTTACTGCCCCTGCCATTAGTTAGTAACTTGCATTATAATGTTTCTTTGGGTTAACGTCTAGAACAAATGTTGTGGAGTACAGGTTGTTTGTTTAAACTGTTTAGTTTAAGTTAACACAAAATATTGTTATTTCTTTGTGTTGTTATATTGTTCTCAGAGTCTGGATCTGTGCCCGGTTGATGGCAATAGGCTCGCCTCCTATTTCATGAGATTTACACATCGCTGGCGAAATGAGGGTGTACTATAGGCACACCTCTACCTAACCCTTTGGGGATTACAAGGGTAATGTGAGGTTATTTTCTTTGAGATGGTCAAGAAATCCTTTTCATTATAATCGTGATCAGCTGACTACTACTGTTCTTGTTAAACGAACCCTTAAATTATCTTTGCTTAATCCTTTCGGGCCGACTGCTGCAGAGATAATAATCATTAATTTACATTTACAAATTTTAAAGAAAAAGAAAGAAAGAAAAATTGTTTATTCTGCACAAACGAAACGCTTATGACAAAAAATTACTTAAATTGCACACAAACAAAGAAGCCAAAAGCCTCATTCAAACAATAAAAGTTTGACAATCTTGTCCATTGCTTGTTGTTGTTGTTGATTTCTGTTTGTTTACTTTTATGGTCCAGAACTTAAATAAATAAAAACATGATGAAAATAGTTAAGGTATTTTCTTTATTCTTCTTCTTCTTCTTAGGGTTTTGATGTCAAATATTGTTTGAAAATAAGTGATTTTTGACGAGACCCTTCGACTTCTGTTATGTCCGGCGCATCCTGGGCAATCGACTTCCGTCAATTGACAAATATAAGTTCCAATCGGCACTTCTCAGGGTCAAACAGACCACTATTGCCTTTCAGGTTTTATAAATTAAATAGCCTCCTAAAATTGCGCAGATCAAAAACATTTTGGCAACCAAAATCGTTTCAGAATTTCCCGTGTAGACCGTATCCGATCTAAAAATGGCAATTGGAACCAATACCAATCGCTGCACATAACCTCCGTGGTTCCTGTATGATTGTTCTGTGGTTGCATGGAGGTTTTTCCATTAACAACTTCAGATAGGTGGCTGGTTCAAATGATTTCGGTGAAAAGTTTTATCGAAAAAAAAAGGGTTGGAAAGGTGAAATGATGAAGTGTTTTTGTTGTTCTGTGTGATATTGAAAAAGTTTGTGATTTTACTTACGATGGGGAAGTAAAGATAAGACAGGGACCTGTCTTATGTTTGTATAGCAAAGATCTTTATTTAAGTAGTCTCAATAAACAGGGATTCCCAATAACGGTTAAGTTATGTTTTCTTCGCAGAGGTTGGTAAAGCATGGGTACCAAAGACAAAATCTCACTGATTGCTATTTTAATTGTATATTTTATTATTTCTATGACATTTATTTTACACCATGTGATTACCTTAACTCACACACAGATATTAATTATTTTAGGAAAACGTTTTTTTTTTACAATGTTTGTAAATATGTGAGCATGGTGCTCACATTTTTACAAACATAATTAATTTATCTGTCATTGCTTCATTATTAATTCTTTTTACCTATTGTGGTATAGTATTTTTGTTCTAGGTGCATCGTCTTCACATATAATTATATAATTGATGTACCGATACAAAATGTTGTAAAACATTTTAAAAGAGTAACGGTGGAGTTTCTTGCCCATTCTTCTCCATACGAAGCTACCCTTTGGAAGGGGCGACTAGAATCAATTATATTTTATTTGTTAATTTTGACGTTCGAAAGTGCCATCTATGTGCCTATTTGAAATAAATAATTTGACTTTTGACTTTGACTTTACCAATTTGTTAACGCTTGTTTACCAATGATGAACACACGTTAAGATGCTACTACTTAACTATATTAACACTGATACAATAAATATGTTAACTTCATGTATTGTTATTAAAACACAGTGTTAAAATATCTATCCTCAATCTTGTACAGATACATAACTTCATCAAATAAGACAAAATGCAATCGACGTCCACAAAAACAAGAACGCTAACCCAAACATTTGTACAAACACACAAACAACCAAAGCGCAAAAGATCCTTTGTGCAATCGAAGAAATTCGTAAGTTCGTTTTAAAAATGAGCACCTAGCAAATTTTCAGAGGAGTCGCTTCTAGATGGGGAGGTAATTGCAATCTGTGGTAAATGCAACGGAGGTAACTCCGGCCAAGTCGCATTATGCCCCTCATTCCGACCGCGCTTATTGCAAATGAGCTCTGTGGCACTTCTAGAGAAATGCATCGGCATGAATGTGGAGACGGCAACGGAATTGGAGACCTAATTTCGAAATGAGATTATTGTAATAATAGTTTTAAGGAGGTTGTTCTAGCGGTTTGTGGACTTAAAATCTGCTTGGATGGAGAAAATTTGCATTGAGTGTTATCGTTTCCAATTGTTAGGATTCCACACCTAAAGGGTTAAAACGGGACCCTATTACTACGTCCATTTGTCCGTCTGTCTGTCATAGGGCATCCCCAGGGGCAGGGTGTCTTTAGCACCTACTAATATAAGAATCTAGTCCTTAATTATCTTTGCATAGTTCTGAGGGAGTAGATCTGATGGTATCATCGGTGATGCACAATAGAGAAAAAATAAAATACAAATTATAACAAATTTTATTTTTGTCCTTCCTTTCTCTTCTGACGATGACATTATTATGGCACAGACTTACATTAAATATAAATAATATGACTAAATAAATTGGAAAAATTTAAAGATCATATTTTACCAATTAATTTTACGTACTTTTTTTGCATGTAAACCCAGATATAAGTACATTTTAATTAGCCTTCAGTGAAAACAATTACAGTTCTATCGTTTGGTTTCGCCATCATTTAACGTTTAATAAGTATCTACCCGTTCTGAAACGTCGGGTTTCGCCGTGTTTAAACTAAAAGCTAATACCGAAATTAGAGAGGGCAATTACCGCATTTTCAAAAACATTCGCATTCTAATCTCAGCCTCAATCCGTCAACAAAAACCTTTAACTTACCTACATTTATGACAAGTTTTTGACATTTGTTGCCGATGAGATGAGATTGCAACTTTGAACGTTTTTTAAGTACGAGAATTGGCTTCCTGGACATACATAGGTAGGTACATACTTCTGTTCATAGGTACCTATGCAAGGTTCTGCGTGAAATTAGACCAAATGTAGCAATTACAATCAATCCACGGTTTTATCTTGGCCACACGTCATTAAGAATATTACTTATCATAAGAATACTTGCTTCTTATAATTACCTAAGTTTCATAAATGCTTTAATTTTGTTCAAAATGCTCTCAAATGAGTACGTGTATTTTTCATTTTATTAACTATATAAAATCAATTAAAAAAAACTTCCTAGCTACTATTTACAATAATGAGTACAAATACAAGTTTAAAATATTAGAATTTTGTTACTTGTTTTTTAATACCAAAGAGGAGTTATTTTTTAAATAATACCCCTTTGTAAGTAATCGCGCTGATATTTTAAACAACTGGATCAATAACTCCCTTGTGTAATCCAATCATATTGAAATTCAAGCATAAACGAATGATGGTATTCTTAAAATTAAAAATACTAATTAAAAAATACGCCGGATCCGCCGGTGGTGCCTGAAAATACAAAAAAAAAAAATACTTACAACGGATGTTCATAAAGGGGAAGGCGCTAAGCCTGCATTATTCAAATGTTCTTCCGTTTTTTGCAATTTCAAGGTCAAGATCGGGTTGTATGTAGGCATTTACAGAATTATAATAATTAAAATCATCAAGACAACGCTCTAAGTTAGAATTGGCTCAAATGTCAAGACTTCATGAAAAAGTAATTCATTAGGGTAATTTGCATTTAGAGAGTTGTATTGTGGATTATAATGAAAATTTGAATTTCGCGGACTACCCTGGCGCTTACGCCTTAAAACTATTTGTTTTACACACTCCGCGAGGCATGCGCCACGAATGGTTGGCCACGTCTGACTCAGGGCGGGGGCACACGATGCGTTGCGGCGGCGCACAGACGGGTATTTGACCCTAAAACGTGGCCAAAACTATTTAACAATATTTTTTTAATATTTCGGTGCTTATATAGCCTAATTTATTGAAAAATCATGATTCAAAACCTAGTTGATGGCAAAATATCAATTGGAAAGGAATCTAGGTGATGGAGAAAAGGTAAGAATAAAAAAGCACATTCTTAAATTTTTATTTTATTAGACATTAAAAACAAACTATAAAACGGTATGGTAAGTACTCCTAATCTTAATTTTCCTTGTCCGAGTCACCACAGTCGTGAAATGGCAGTAACATTTCTTTTGCGGAAGAGATAAAAGGTATAGAACTTTTCTTAGGTCTAGGCCTAATTGAGCTAAGATACGGGTCTGATGTGAGCAGCAGCCTATACAGAATATCCCTAGCAATCATCACGGGAAAACTTTCGCGAATAATTTTCCCTATAATCTCGAAAATGCTTGTTCCTAGCTTCTGCTGCTTCTTCAGACAAAGTTCCGATTGGGATCAGAGCGTTTTTCACAATGAGTGGCCCGTGCATCAGCACTTTGTGTACAGTGGGTGTCATCGGATGCCAGCTGTATAAGCTAACATAAAGTTCTACTGTACTGTCACAGTATGAAGAAAACTTATCAATATTTATGTCATATCCACTCGAAATAACTTCCAAAATTGTTGCGAACCTTTTTATTAATTGCTCATTGATACCAGATATATAGCGGAAGCCTCCGCAGAACATTCAAAAAATCTCTTACTCGTATTTCCGTCATTAGTATTGCTAAAACCAGCTTTTGGAATATCAACCAAAAGACCAAGTTCTTCTCGTAACCTTTCTTGGATTTCTTGCTTTTTAGTTTTTACGATGTCCTTTACTGCTTGCGACCTAATTTGCCACTTCCCTACAGGAATCTTATATGCGACATGCAGAAGGCTTTCGAAGAATCTGATTCTAGCATGAAGAATTGAAAGCCCAAATTTAAAATTTTCCTTGATTACCTCTGAGCTCCTCACTTTATCGAGATTGTTAAAATCTGTTGAAGATAATTTGCAGAGATAACACCCCATTGTAGATTTAGTATCTGTGGCAGCATTACATACCTTACCATCAATCATTGTGAATAATAAGGTGTGTTTGACAGAAACTTCGAGTGCAGCACCTGTTAATTTGGTAGTATTCAAATCTTTAATTTGGTCTTCAAAATGCTTAATTTCTTCTTTCGTTGTTTCGGAAGTTTCTTTGATAAATCGTATCCTCATAGGCCTGCAAAATCTGGGTGAAGATGGAGAGTTGTTGCGCCAAATGACATTTGCATTTGTCATAACAGAACTAGGGTTATTGTTGCGCTTGCAAACTAATTGAACAGGGACCAAACTTGACTGAAATATATTAGCATCTGTATTGCTTGAGTTTTAAAACTTTTGCTTATATTCAGCTTGTTGTGATCCATCACATCCCCACTTATATATAAGTTCAAGTGATGACAACTCTTCTACTGATAAAGTAGAAATAACTTCCTCTAAATATAGTAACAATCGCTTAGCTGTGTGGTCCAGCAATGCTTGCAGTTTTATTTCAGCACAGGTCTCAGATATGGTAATGCTTTCAGGATCTGGATAGCATTGCTGTTTTTCTTTTTGGAGGATGGTGTAGCAAGGATAGAACTTTTTATTTGTCTCACGCACTATATCGTACTGTCTCCTTGTTAAATTAGCTTCGACAAACATGGATAACGCTGCAGTTGTTATTATTTGTGTGTCTGGTAATGATGACATGTCACTTTTGCGCAAGGCGATGCGGTACTCATGTCCACGACCACGAGTCGGTGATTCTGTAATTTCCTTCACAACATTTGCTCCATCAGTATCTCCACGCTCTCGAAGTGCCATTTGACTGGCATATAATAGCTCTCGAGCTTCGTGGCTTTCACGAAGATTCTCAGTTTTTCTGCGTTTGCTTCGTTCAGACAAATCGTCAAAGTTTTTTTCTGGGCGCCCTGCATTACCGCTAGAAAGTCTTTTCCGAGGTATTTCAAGAGTGCCTTGGAGCCATTGTTTGTTGTTATTTAAAAAATTATGTTTAGTCCTGTTTGCTGCTTGCCATCTTGACTTAAAATCATGCTTCAATGTCGCAAATTTACGACCAATCACTTCTTTTTTTTCGTCATCAAAAGAAGAGTCATTAATTAACTCTCC
The DNA here is from genome assembly GCA_963921375.1 of Tiliacea citrago. NCBI lineage: Eukaryota > Metazoa > Arthropoda > Insecta > Lepidoptera > Noctuidae > Tiliacea > Tiliacea citrago. The sequence continues at coordinate 17,850,380 of OY992797.1, read as the reverse complement.
TTCAACTTCATCAAGTTTTTTAATCGTTAATCCATCAGAATGGTTATGGATCATGTTGTAAATATCCATTCGCGCCAACACTCGAGTTCCTGACGTTCCTAGAACAATTAAAATCCAAAAATATAATCACAATCGCAAAACAAAGTTTGTTTTATGGATATCTTAAAACATAAAAATAAAGGAAATCCATATAAGAGGCAAAAAGTGGCAATTTTTCTTTCTATATAATATATCACAAATATATGTCCTACCAAACCTTATACTAGATATAATCCGATAATGCCCGATTATCTTACTTTTAGCCTTTTTTAAATTTGATTGCGAGAATGATTAGTGAAAAATAATGCAGTTATCCAAAAACACTATAACTCTATACAAAAACAAATTATTTTAGAAATAACAATATTTTTGAATAATACATACCTGGTTCTGCAATATCCATGTTGAAAATCTTCCGTGGAAACAGAATTTATCAATTTTATCAATTAATGAAAACTAGAAACTTTTCAAACACTCACTACAAAAATAAGCGTGCAACCAACAGCGCAGTCGAAACTCATCTGACTATGTGTGTTCTGACAAGGATCAGGTAAAAAAGATGGCCGCCCATTGTTCCTTAATGCCTTGGGTATAGGCAGGTAAGGCTAATTTCTAGGAAATGGGACCTTTTTGAAATTGAATTTTGGCCGCGTTTTAGGGTCAAATACCCGTCTGTGCGGCGGTGCGGCGCCGGAGCGGTGTCGCTGCGTCGTCTTACATAGAAATATCTGTGGCATCTCACACGATGCGCTCCGGCGCCGCACCGGACTTGCAACCATCGAGACGAGGCGGGGAGGGGTGAATGCGTTGCGACGTCGGAGCGGCACCGCTCAGTTGTTTATGCGTCACAAGAAAGGACACGATTCTGCAACCGTTCTCCGACAGTCGTTTCTCCTTTGGACTGTTCACCGACAGGACGTTTCGTTTTTGAGAGATTCGTCGATAGAACGTTTCACCTATGGATGTTTCGCCGACAGAATGGTTCGCATTTGTTAGTTTCGACGACAGGACTTGACTTGAACAGACTGTCCAACGCTGCTACGGCACCGCTGCGATTTAACAACGTTGCAGCGCCGCAACGCAACGTGTGCCCTCGCTCTCAGGCTGTAGGGCGGGATGCTCACTGTGACCATTCGTCGATGTGTCGAATTTTGTTGGCGATATTGCTTTTTGGTACCTCACGCTTTGTGTACGCCGCTTTATGTTTTCTTTTTTTAATATTGACTTACCTCTTGCGTCTCGTAGGTTTTGTAGGTACAGGTCCTTTGTATGCTTGTACTTCTACACATAGTATTATAAATTTACTATCACAGGGATGACTGAAACAAAAAAAAAGGGTTTACACAATACCAAACCAGATACTTTAAACAAAATAGAAACTCAACTAGAGATTAACTACGATAATATGGCCCGCCCCTCCAAAATTCAAAACGTTTGAAAGTATATTTTGCCGCAACACAGAGTAATTACGCAAAGTAAATTGTCTTTGGTCCCTGGCCCTAACACCTGACATCAAGCAATGGACGAGATTGTCAAACTTTTATTATTTGAATACGAGGCTTTTGGCTACTTTGTTTGTGTGCAATTAAATTGGCACGATATAAGTTTATAACTTGCACCATAACCCTTTCACGTACACATCGGCACACTACACCTGACACTCAACACTACACACTAACATTATACACTCTCATAGACATACACATACACACAGATATAGGCGCCCTGATTAACTTTTTGTTTATAGTTTCTTTTTAACTTCTACCCCCAAAATTATAATAACTTTAGTTTTTAGTCTCCATAACTGTAACGTTAGATGTAATTTCATATATTTAAGTAAAACTTTCTGTTCTTCCTTGGGGTGGGGACCTGGTGATTTGTAATACAGGCACTTTACGCCTAACTCAGACACCGCTCCTCACATTGCTAAAAAAAAACCAAATTATTATGTGAAACCATGATTAAGCTTGTCATTGTGAGGAGAAATAAAGATTTTTTATGATTATGATTATTTTTTTTGTTTTGTTTGTAATGCGCGTTTTGTTTATGCAGAGTAAACTTTTTTTTTTCTTTTCTTATATTGCCCGTTTTCACTATCTTATAGGTTAGTTCTCTGTTATATATAGTACTTAAATATAACTGGCGAAACGTGGGTGAACTATAGGGACACCTCTGCCTAACCCTTCGTAGAATACAAGCACGATGTTATGTTATATAGGCGATACGTAAATTAATACCTAGTGTTAGCCAAAACGGGTATGAGTGTCACATTTACGGGCGTGGTCGGTACAGTCACGAGCATGAATTACTATGAACAGCTCGGCAATAATATATGATTATATAATTCATCCATTAATAAGTGGCAGCACAAATATGTAACATTGAGGGAACACCAAAACTATTCGGCAAGACAAGCTACGCCAAACTATAGGATGCTGCATCCGTTTCAAAAATATGTGTCAATGCATAACGGACATGTCTTGCGTCATAAATATCTGCCTACTCAGTTAAATTCAGAAGAACGTGACACCACGCTGTGATCGAAAACATCTGACATCACTTTGGCAGCATAAAAACCCGACAGAATAATTTTTCGAGTTTTCTTCTATATCTTAATCAGATACATATTTCCAATCACCACGAGTTAAGTATCACATTCTTCTGAATGTATCTGAGTAGGCAGATATTTATGACGCAAGACATGTCTGTTAATATTGCATTGCCACATATTTTTGAAGCCGATGCAGCGTCATTCATATATTTTGGCGTCGCTTGTCTGGCCAGATAGTTTTGGTGTTCCTTTGATGTGACATTGTTTTTTTTTTAAACGGAATTTCTCCTGTATCGTGGGTGCGTTTTACAAACATTTAAACTCACGTACACAAAAAGCCAGACCCGGAACAACTACTTGTAGGCCATACAAATATTTGTTCCAGCCGGGAATCGAACCCGCGACACGCAGCGCAGCAGTCAATCGCTTAACCACTGCGCCAACCGTGCCGTCATATTAGTGATGCCACTTGTCTATGCCTTCCATAAATTATCACACATATGTGCCGTCATATCTTCTCTTTCTTCTTTCTTTTTTTAAAAACGTTGCCCCACACTAGGAATTTCTCCTGTATCGTGGGGGCGTTTACAAACATTTAAACTCACATACACAAACAGCCAGACCCAGAACAACTACTTGTAGGTCATACAAATATTTGTTCCGTGTGGGAATCGAACCCGCGACACGCAGCGCGGCAGTCAATCGCTTAACCACTGCGCCAATCGTGCCGTATATAATATATTAATGGATGAATCATGCAATCAGATATTATTGCCGAGCTGTTCATAGTAATATATTATTTTCTAATAATTATTATAGACTAAACCTCTATTATATTGACGTTGGCGTAAGTTGCCTTAAAATTATGATTGGGGAAGACATAAGCTACTAGTAGTCAGAGGCGAAAGCACCGTAGAACTCGATTCCTACCGGCTTCCCTCCGGAAATTCGGAACACAACCACTCTATTGTCATCAAAAGATGGCACAGTCAGTAGTGTTTAATAATGCTAAATAATATAATCACAATGTAGGTATTTAAAAGACCATAAAGGCTTCTACATACTGGCGCGACAAGTCACGCTCGTATGTAGAAGCCTTAAAATTAAAACATTACAAAATGCCTACATTTTTTTTGTCTTTATATCGTCTACTTCATGACGAGTTTGTTTTGTATAGAAACGAAATTTTTTGCTCCGCCTTACCTCTCTCATAAAATTACCCTTCGCCACTGCTAGTAGTACAGCCTAGAATAGTGCAGGAGCCAGAAAATCCAAAGGAATTCTGAACATAATTATACTTTTCCAAAAATATATAACCCCAATATTTATATTTATTACATAATTATGTAGAAGGTAAAAATATGGCTGAGTACTTACGTTTCTTGGTTAAGTAGTCGATTATTTTTTAATGAAGATGCAGCTCCACTGTAGACTCCAGAGCCACTTCTCCAATTGTTACAATTTTCATTTAAATTCGCGGAGCCATAATAGTCGTTAGTAGCGCCATGCCACACTGTTTTATTTGGCCTGAAATTCATAGATAATCATTTATATAAATGAAAATTAAACGCTGTTCGTTGGTAAGCGCATCACTTAAAAACGGCTGGACCGATTTTTTGTTTAAAAATGTTCATAATATAGTCCAAAATAATTAGGTTTTTATGAAAAGAAAATCCGGGAACAACTGAACGTCTTCGTTTCTATGTGATTTTTGAATAAATGATTGAATATTGGACAGGACAATGAATATTGGTCAGCTGTAAATAAATATAACGGTTAAAGTTTTGAAAGATTAAAAATAAAATAACACCTAAAAAGAAAATGTCAAAACTGATACCTACATAGAAATATTCGCAAGTCGCAGTAAAATACATACTCGTAAGAGGAGATAGGACCTGAGCCCTATTTGTTATAACTGACAATGCAACATATTTGTCAAAAAACTGGCCAAGTGTGTGACGGACCACGCACTATGAAAGGTTCCGTAGTTGAGATAAATAATCCCAAGAACGAACTTAACATGGTTGTTGAAAAACATGTTCCCCCATAAGGTTGTACGCGCAATATTGAGTGATTTACCATGTTATTGTAGGACCATAGACTTCTTATATGTTTTTCTGTAATATTTATGTATAGAACTAAACTCTGTTTTTTTTTTTTAATTTTAGAGTCAGCAGTTTCGGAGATAAGGTGGTATGGTCAATTTTCATTTATTTTATTTAATAACTTTGAAACAGATTTTTTTTAAACTATAAAAAAAAAACCATAAAAGTCCTTGAATTTGATTTGTCACACGGTACAGTTTGCAAAACATTATTTTTTTCAAATATTTCCACTAAAAGTGAACTCCATATTCTAAATTCATTTATTCATGTTACATGTTCGTGTTTGGATCACAGAAGTCCTGTAGATTCGGAGAACATCGGCTGTGACAGACGGACAGACACACGGGTGACCCTATAAGGGTTACGTTTATTCTTTTTGTGGTACGGAACCCTAAAAATGACAAATTTGACACATTTTCACGACAGGTGCTGTTTAAATACAACAGAAAATGTATGAAAGAAACTTGTAAAGTTGTCGAATGGTCGCCTGTCACCGGTTTTATTAAATAGGCCCAGTCAGCCTTGCCATGAATATTGAAATCCAAACTATAACAATATAATTATAGCGTGTTACAGAAAGGGTATATCCATACAAACAGGGTGAAGAGTGCAGCTGGTTCAAAAGCCCTGTACAAAATTTCAGCTCAAAAATAATAACTTTGAAAATGTTTGATATTTTGTTATTTCATTTCTATAGTCCATTAAATTTAAATCATAACAAACGTGTCACCGCACTACGAGGGTCATTACCCATTATCTGTGACTGTGCGCCTAGTAGACACACACCTGCCACAGCTCTGCAACACGCGGCGCCGCAACGACACGCGGCGGCTCGGGTGGCACGATTGGCGGCGGGATCAAACGAATGGATTAAAACGTGAACCGATCAGCTGACTTGGTCTAGATGTGAAGAATGCAATTGGAAACATTTGATTTTTATTAGTTAAATGTTTCTTAACTTTAGAATTATGTAGGTATATAAAAAAAATGTTGTCATGTAGTTTGTTATCACCAAAAGAATCCATGCCTTTGATATGTATACACCTTTTCCGTAACACGCTGTAGATTAACAAGCGTGATAATAAAGTATTTTTTCATAATAATACCAGGCAAATATTATCCCACTGCTGGGCAAAGGTCTCATATCATACAAACGAAGCATAAGCATTGGATCACCACGATTGGCGATTTCATACTTGTCTGAATTATAAAAAATATAATATTAAGGTAACAAAATACATATATAGTTACATACCAGGTAGAGTCAATCATTACGCTTTTCCCGCTGAAACTGAAGATAGCTGCTAGACTAGCAAACTCCGCACTTCGTCCAGCAAAAATATCTGCCCAGGACTTGAATAAAATAGACCCGTTTAAATTAACCACTGGAACATGCCAGTCAGTCTTTTGAACTAAGTGGATGAGGTCTTGGTCGCTGAGGAAGAGGGAAATATTGTTTAATTAATTATAGTGATGACGAGCAAAACAGTACGATGAATACATAGTCGGCCTGAAATTTCCCCACTGCTTGGAAACACCTCGACGCTGTGAGAGGGAGTGGGCTGTATGTAAGCAACCTTGTGGGCCCAGGGTTGCAGTGCGAGTTAGTGGATGTCACATTTCTTCGAATGTTTGGTTCTAAGACATGACGGTTTTCTCACGATGTTTTCATTCACAGTTTTGAGAGCAGTGTTAATGAAATAAATTCAAAAACAAAAAATCTAAATATTTCATTCCACATAAACCTACATGGGCACTTATGAAACGTCAGAAGCTAGGTGCACGGTTCCAATTGGTCGTTTCCTATGAAGAAGAGCCGGCAAGAAACTCCACGGTTACTCTTTTAAAAAAAAGTGGGCTTTTACAATGTTTTCAAGTTACAGTGTTAATAGGATTTGCGTAAAGTGAACTGACTACTCGTCAGTCATGGTACTAAATATTACGAAATTAATATTTCATGCACCTTATTGTTGGCAGATCTTTAACTTACAAATGACATGAAGGTCGTAATTGTGACTTTTAAAATAAATATTTTTCTATTATTGGTGTTTGCTTCTTATATTTACCTTGTTGCTAAGAATGGCTTAAAAGTAGCCCTAAGTTTGTTCATTCTGCCCTGCTCATAACAAAGCTGATCACCACCTTCGCGACCCTTTTTATTATGAGTCGATATGTAGCCTGTATATGGACTGTCAAGCGCCGCCATTCGTATCTAGAAAGAGAGATAAGTTTATTAAAAAAAACCGGCCAAGTGCGAGTCGGACTCGCGCACGAAGGGTTCCGTACTATTATCTATAAAACGGAAAAAAACACGTTTCTTGTATGAGTGCCCCCCTTAAATACGAGTATTTGTTTTATTTTAATTTAATAATTTATTTTCAAAGTGAATATATAACTAAATATTCTGTGAATATTTCAAGCATCTAGCTGTCGCCGTTACGAATATAGAGCAAAAAGGAGCAAAAAAATCACGTTTGTTGTATGGAAGCCCCCTTAAATATTTATTTTATCCTGTTTTTTAGTATTTTTTGTTATAGCGGCAACAGAAATACATCATCTGTGAAAATTTCAACTGTCTAACTATCACAGTTCATGAGATACAGCCTGGTGACAGACATTTTGCTGCCTACAATTGAATGCAATTTTTTTCGACGAGTTCACAGCTCTGGTTGTCTATCTAGACATATTTATGATTATATCTTTGGTTGAACTGTCAAAATTAAACGCAATGACTATTGTCCATGTGTTACGCGTTGAATAGCGGTTTTTTTTTCATATTTTTTAGCATATTGATCCATTGTTAGGTTTAGGGTTAACAAAAACTAATGATGTATACAGTTAAAAAAATATCAAAATTACAATATCTGTTGTAAACTTGTAACATTGTCTTCAATATTAAATAATTTTATAAAGATACTTACAACACCTTTATGAATATACTGTCTAGGCGTAGTAGTATCAATAATAGGGCTAGCAGTAGGCGGTGGTATTGGTTCTAACATGGTGGTAGTCGGTTTTATCGTGGTGGTAGTCGGTTTTAACGTGGTGGTAGTGGGTCTTAAAGTCGTTGTGGTGGTGGTAGTCGTGGTAACTGGAGGTGGCCTCGTGTCCATCATTGAAGACATCTGCAAATAGTTAAACAGAAATGTTTTGAGATGACATTAACGTCAAACCCGTATTTAGTCGACCAGGGCCTCAAGTCTGCTATTACAATAGTGTCAGAATAGTCGATCATTGATTTCAAAATTGTTGATTTTGACAAGTTTGGTAATCTACTATTGTAATAGCGTCATTATGACTTTCCAATGGTCGGCCACTGACACTACATTGAAAGAAATTGCATATATTGGTAATCTAGTACATAATGACAAATGAATGACATTTCTACTAATGGGTTTTATAATAATGGCAATACGACAATGGCATTATAATAACACAATTATATTACGAGAACATTGACCGACCAATGATCAACAATTATGAATTTACCAGATTACGAAATTTTAGCAAAATGACAATGGCATGATCGTGTTGGAATGACTGGACCCCCTGGACCCTGGAGGTTGTTCAGTAGGTCATCAGAAACGATTTTGATTCATGAAACTAAACAACTACTAATGTTATTAGAGATTTTGATATAAAAAATGTTTTGAATTACTTGGTGCAAGATAAATATTTACATTTGTTTTTTAATAAGAACTCACAAGATTAAAAATAATTAAAAACCAAACATTTGTAGTACAAAATATCTATATTTTTAAACACTTCAAAAAATAGTCAGTCGAATAAGAAATAATAATAAATAATAACACAGAATAAGAAAAGTATTACAAACTTATTCAGAATCAATAATGCTATTTACCTCAACATATCGCCAGCCATTTTCAACCCTGAGAAGCAATATTTTCTCTAGTAAAACGTATGCTAACGTTCCCAGCTCCGTTTTCTCTGTTCTCTGCAAAAGGAAACCAATTATGTACATATATTTACCTATTTTTCAGAGTAATGCAATTGTTTAGGTAGAAATATTTCGCTTTGAATAGTTTTACTGTTTTTAACCGAATTCCAAAAAGGAGGAGGTTATAAATGTTCGTCTGTATGTTTGTTTGTTCTTTTTATTTATTTTTATTTACCGATTTTTTCGTCAATTGTGGATTTTGAAATTTATTTTTATTGTTTGAAAGGGTATGCTCTCGAGGTGGTCGCATTGTCGCCACGTCAGAATCTAATGAGGGGATCCTATGGAAATCGAGAAATTTCCTCAAATTTTATAGGCACACCTATAGCGATTTGGGTCATTTTTATAGTAGCTCGTGCATTTGCTCTCGAAAAGTACCATTTGGTGAAGACCATAGGGTCTTCATCATCAGTTCCACTTCACCATGGCCACCGGAACTAAGTATTTAACGGGTTGCGTTTCTATTAGCTACTTTAATAATGGTTGCTAAGCAATTTATGCTCGTCATCTCCTGGTTCTTAGCAGGAGAACTCCTCAACAATTAAAGTGCCTGCATCGGGAAAGTAATACTTTGTAAAAGGTGATGAGCAGTTAACATAAATTACAAACTGACTCAAAAGACCGAGAAAAATAAAAAACTTTTACAAAAAAAAAAAAACCGACTTACTTTTTTTTCACGTTGTAGTAATTTTTTTGTAAGTCAGTTGTTTTTTTTTTTGTATAAAGTTTTTTTTCATAATTATAACATGCTTGTTTTTAAATTTGGGTTAACTTGGGTTGATGTATATTGTTTTAATGTTGCTGCTATTCGAAAACTATATAGCTTTTGATATATATAGTATATATATATAGTTTTTGATAGAAAATAGTAATAAAAAGATTAATTCAATGTTACAAGGATTTTTTTAATAATAAATAATTGATTAAGGGGGATGCGCAATTAATTAATTAAATAGAAAAAATGCGCAATATTTTAGCCCGCGAAATTCAAATTTTATAATTTTTTTTCCAATTTGCAGGTCAGTAACAGGTTGTATGTTGATCTAAATATGATTCGCGGGCGTAACAAATATGGCTTTACAGAGTTATAATCATTAGAATCAGCATTACAACTCTCTAAGTTCATAAAATCCTACTGAATGATTATTTCAGAAATAGTCAATCAATAGGATTTTATGAAGAGAGTTAGTTACAACTAACTCTCTTCATAAAATCCTTGCCGATTCTAATGATTATAATTCTGTAAAGCCGTATTTGTTACGGCCGCGAATCATATTTAGATCAACATACAACCTGTTACTTACCTGCAAATTGCAAAAAACGTAATAAAATTTGAATGATTGAAGAAATTGAATTTCGCGGGCTACCTTAGTGCATCCCCCTTAATATTAACTGGAAAGCCGTAAGAAAAAAATCCACTTCCGGACACAAGTTTCTCCCGCGATACTAAATACGAAACTGCATAAAAATCCGAGACAATTTCGCTTTATTAATAATTATGATCAAAAATATCTTAAACATAATATTAATAAAATGTTAGCACAAAATACAAAGTATACAAAAGATTACCTTCAGTAGACCACGTTTCGTTCTATAAACAACAGTATTGAGTGAGTACCAGTCGTCAAGATGATCATCTAAAAATTTAAATTTTATTAAGAAATGTGCAGTGTTATAGCATCTAGTCCCCTATACAACATTATTTTTAGTATATGCGAAACCTGAATATAGTTTGTTCAGAATAAGGAACTGAATCGATTTCAATAAAAAAAAAATCGACTTATTATTAACCATGAGTCCCGAATTCCTCACGACCGATGTCAGTAATGTTCAATATAAACTTAGACTTAGTATATTATTAAAAACCATATTATCTTACCAGACTCATGTCTTGGAAGGAAGGTAGTTTCCTGTATTATTGCTACCCCTGGTTCTCCCGGTTCTCCCTTTGGTCCAACTATAGATACGCCCGTTTCTCCCGGAGGTCCGGCCAGGCCCGCTGGACCTAAGTCCCCCTTTGGTCCAGTTATAGATTTGCCATTTTTTCCGGGAGGTCCTGGCTTTCCTGGTGGTCCAGGTGGTCCTAATATTGGAGCTCCAGTGGTTGCTTCCACACATGTTCCAGGAGGTCCCTGTGGTCCAACTTTTCCTGGCTTACCAGCGTCGCCCGTAAGACCTCTGTCTCCTTTAGCGCCCTTTAGCTGTAATAAAAGTTTTGTTTTTAATCAATTATTTTGGTAGTATTACGTATCCATTTTTTTTTATTCTTATAAATTATCTCCAATTTTACATGAAAACTTACCTTGTACAAATCAATTTTTGGTGTACTTCCTTTATCACCCTTTTCTCCAATCGTGCCATTATATCCAGATGGTCCCATGGGTCCCTAGAAAGACAAAAATTGAACTTAAACCAAATAGAAAGATAGATAATAAATCTATAGATCAATCTATATATCTCTTAGATTTAATAATAAATTATAAATGTTTAAATAATTAGATCAATTACAAGGAGCTAACATCGCTGTAGGTTAAGTAGATGTCTTAAAAGAGATAATTGTGTTTTCACTTTTTGGATCGAACTAACTATAATAATTCTATACTTGATTACTAAAAAAATAAAGAATTTTACCACAGGGCCGGTAGGACCACGATCACCTTTTGGTCCTTTCGGGCCAACTGGTCCTATTTCTCCCGTTTTTCCTGTACTGCCAGATGGTCCTGGTTCACCTTTAAGTCCTGTATGACCTCTGTCTCCCTTGGCACCCTAAAATAAATACACAATTTATATTGTTTTTTTTATATTATGGAATCTTATGATATATAACGACATATTTGAAATCATGTTGCTAATAGCAAGACCATTATTGTGTATTGTGTGAGAAAAAAATAAAAACAACTACAAACCTTCAATAATGCTATTTTTGATTCAGGAACTTCCCCAACTGGGCCAGGTTCACCCCGATCTCCTTTAGGTCCAATATCTCCCATTGGGCCAATTTCCCCTTTTTTTCCATGTGTACCATCTTTGCCATCGTTCCCATTTGGTCCTTGTAAACCAATCGGTCCTAGATCACCTTTGAAACCCTACAATAAATAGCTGAATGAGAGTACTGCATAATGATTAATATTTTAAATTTTTGTACAATTCCAAATCAAGGATTAAAAAGTTTTTCAAAGTTTTATATATTCGAGTTCAGATTAAAAACTTGTATTTGTAAAAAAAAATTGAAGTAAACCATGCATATTATTTGAATTTGTCATACCGGTAATAGATCGAGTTCAAATCTTGAATGGGCGACATAAAATATTGTAAAAAAAAATAAAGTCCGAAAACAACAATGCTTCCCTGATTTCAATAGGGGTTAATAATAATACCTTTTCACCTCTTTCTCCTCTTTCTCCTTTGAAGCCTCTCAGTTTTTCCACTACAGCTGCATCTGGAATATTATAATAATATTTTTATATTCGTACAACATAGTGGTAAGATTAGGTAGTGCTGTTTTTATACAATGCTACTATGGAGTTTCTTGCCGGCTCTTCTCCATAGGAAACAACCAATTGGAACCGTGCACCTAGGTTCTGACTTTTCATAAGTGCTCATGTAGTTTTATGTAAAAAAAAAATATTTAGATTTTAATACGATTGGATATTTGTCAGGAAGACTGTATTTATTTGTAGGTTTTATCAATTTAATCCATGTAATGATTCCAGGAAAATCATTTACTTATAATTAAATCATGTCTTTGAAATTATCCTGAAGGAAACGAATGAAATGATTAGATCCAAAGATTCCATGATGCGTTTTGTTCAACCGAAGAATAACAATACGACGGATACGAAAACTCAATCGAGGTATACGTTAATTCTGTCCTTTTCACTCCTCTCATGATAAAAAAGGATAGCAACAAAAACATACCCAATACCACACAATAATACAACAACGTCGAGTCAGGATCAAAGCCAATAGAGCCGATAGTAGCAAAAAATGTTTGGGGATTCAATTTACTTAAGTTATTACATTTTCGTGACCAGAATGCTTTGTTTGATATTGAAAATTCAGGGTAAATAATGTTTCGAACTACAATGGATATGTCTAAATAAACAGTAAATCGACGACTAAGTGAGGACATTTTTGTATGGCCTATTAAATAAGCTTGGAAAATTGACTTTCATTTTCTGTTATAACGGAAAATTACATGAGAATATCATTCTCTCTGCCGTGTTAAAAATATTTACAAGACAAGAAAGTGGTAGTGTCTAATCGGCTAAAGTAATGTAGGACGCCTTCAGGCTAGATGGAACGACAATCTTCGCGGGGTGGCTGGTAGCAATCAGCCACCCCGCGGAGGTACGGAGACGCAGGCCACGCAAGCGGCACAGTTCAGCAGAAGAGCTTATACAGCGACACGCTAGCGAGCGAAACAGGTACGTGCCTGTGCAGACCTGCGTCACGCAGTACTCGGGACACAGATTTCTGCGCGCAGCCAACACTCTGCGCGCAGTTCTCCTTGGTGAGGAAGAACTCATGTTGCTTGGCTTGCGATTTGCTATAGAATGAATAACACGCAGTCGTATACGCAGTTCAGACATTTGCTGTGACACACAGTTTAATCTATGCTGTCCTACCCTGTGCTGTGCTGCGCGGCCTGCGTCTCAGTATACACTTAGGCTGAGAGTTTCGTGAGGCGTGCATTTGGAGAGGCCTATGTCCAGCAGTGTACTGCTGTAGGCTGATGATGATGAAGGTTGTAGCGGGGCTGACTGCTCAAGGTTCGCCGGAGATGTATTTATGTTGCCAATATTTTAAATAAGAGAAAGAACTTACTTTCAGCGTCTAGGACTGATATAAGAGATGCTGGTAAGCCAGCTAGACCGGGAACACCTTTGTCTCCTCTATCACCTGGAATATTATATACTTATATTTTATATTATACTATAGTTAATATGCATGTAACTTTACATGCATATTAACTTTGAAAAGTATTATATTTATTATTTTAATTTATTGTGAATGTGAGCACTATGTGGGTAATTTTTTAAATAATTTCCTTTTTTTTTTCCTTTTCTCAGTTAGTTTTAATGATGTTCTGTCATTTTGAGCACTTTATGCGGCCTACCCAAATGTCCTTTCTTTGGTATTGTTCGTCGAGTCATTGAGCTCCTTAAGTCTTGAGTCGAGCTGCACTACTACTGACAAATGCTTGCACTGATTGGACAGGCCCACTCAAATTTGTTTGGTTCTTTCCTCAAAAAAACATTTTTTTCAGACACGTATCTACATGGTCCTCACATGATCTGAACAAGGACTTGGACTGGACTGGACTTTAAAAGAGACTTGACGCCCGTAGCACATCTCCGCCGCGAAACCATAGCAGCGAAACCGCGGTAGTTCAATTCAACTGGTTCGCGTCATGTTCCGCTAGTCGCATCCGATTCGAGTAGCGGAACATGACGCGAGCCAGTTGAATTGAACTACTGCGGTTTCGCTGTGATGGTTTCGCGGCGGAGGTATGCTACTGGCGTGACCCCTGAGTTTGTTTCGCCATTTCTTCTCAGGGGTAGTCAGATAGGAAATGTTGACAACTTACATCTAGCTTTTTTATTTTTTAATATGACGCGTAAAAGTGATTCCGATATCCTATTTACAGAATAAACAATTTCATTTCATTTCTTAATTAATAAAAGTTTTTAATTTTTCACTTTTTAGTTGTATCTACACCACCTCCATTCATATTCCTACTTGCTATCTAAACAACAGTGACAGGAAGTTTTATAACACCAATATACACCAAGTGGATTAAATACGTAATATTGCTTATTCAAAAACTGCGCAAGCTTTTTCTACTAAATGAAAAAGGAATCACGTAAATCGGCCAAGTAATCACGGAAATATGGGTGTACCCACATATAAAATAAAAAACCAGCCGAATGCATAACTGCCTTCTATTTTTTTAATTCGCTTATAAAATAAAGAGTTCAGAGAACTGCATTAAAAAGGTAATACAGCAGTATTTTTATAATCCATGGCTATTATTAATCAGAACTGTACCATTTTTTCAACTGGTTTTGCTTTGAAATACCGCTTTGTAAGCGCGCACACAACAAACGGTTAATAAAATTATGGGATCACTTTCTTACCTTTTTCGCCCCTGTCTCCTGTCCGTCCGTGAGATCCCGGTATGCCTGGTAGTCCATTCTCTCCTGCCTCACCAATATCACCCTTTTCACCTCTGGGACCTTGAAGACCTATGTGGCCCTAGAATATAAAATATGCTTAGCAAATATGTACAGTATGTGATCAATATCGCCTGCACGTTTATTTTATGGGGAATATGCATGTATATTTTATTCACTTATTCAATAAAAGTTTGTAATGTATACCCAAGAAAAGTATTAAAAATAAAATCCAACTACTGCTTGTTTGGCAAAAAACAAAAATTAAACTGCAGCAACAATTTTCTACTGCAGTACAAACGTTTACGGTCGCGGGAATGATGTGACATCATTAGCCACGATACTGTTTCGTTTACATCTCTTTTTTAGCTCCAAATCATTTAATATGAATTATTTATTGAGCTTTCTCAAGCAGAAATCGCATTTACTTACTATAATGTAATGATTATACAGTATGTCTGTATACGTGTGGTATATACCATCATACTGAACAACTTTCTCCCCGGGGAGCAACATCGTAATCGCGTACAAATCATCCTATACAAAACTTCAATACCTACTCGACCAAATGTATGACGACTGATAATAATTTTTCACGAGATACGATGTTGGTCCCCAGGAGTAAGTTGTTCAGTTTGATGGTCTATATCACACCCTCAATTTTCGCCACACTGTATCCAGACACATTGTATAATAAATATGAATATTACTTAAAATAAGTAATGCATTTTTATGTATAGCAATTTGTTTCTTGATTCTTATACAATGTATATTTAAATTATTAAGAAGTTTTGAATTACTTACGTATTTCCTATTCTTTGCTGATTCTTACCTCAACACCCTTTTCTCCTCTTGGACCCATTTCACCTTGGGGACCCTTTTCTCCTTGAACACCTTCGTCACCTTTCTTGCCTGGAGGTCCAATCGGCCCGTCAGTACCATCTTTTCCATGTATCACAAGGGTTCTCAATTTTATGTCCTCGTCTGTTTCCTGTCAAAGTTACTTCTGAGATTTTTGTTCGGTTCTAATATTTAAGTGATTGGTTAAAATTGGTTTTAACAAATATTTAATTGTGATCGTTATATTTTCTTAATTATTCTAGTTATTCAGTCAGATCGTTCTTATTATTTTACCTTGACTCGTACAAGAATTATTTGCAGAGGAAGTAATTTAGACAAATTAAATACCTACTGCTCAACAGCAATAAAACAGTAAAATTTAACAAATAATCACCCGATATATTTCACCCGGCTCTCCTTTTGGTCCTATTAGTCCTTGTTCACCCTTTGGCCCTGCCACGCCATCCTTTCCCGGCTCTCCTTTAGGTCCAATGGCTCCATCATGACCCGGTGTTCCATCGTCTCCTCTTGCTCCTGTTTCCCCTTTCAAACCTTCTGGTCCTCTCTCGCCTACATGCCCAATGTTACCCTAGGTTTGAAAATAATAGCGTTAAAAGTCTGCTGCTCTATTTATTTATCCTTCTGTATTTATTTTTTATTTCAGGGTTTATTTTCTTTGACCACTTTTTGCAAACTGATTTTTTTATTTTCAAGGTAACGAAATGATTAAACAAAATAATGCCGGGTACAGATTGGTGAAATCTAGCACAAAATGGTCATCCTAATTTAAGAATTGATAAATGTAACATGAACTGTAATAACTAGGCGATTTTTTTTTCAACGTCTGTCATGTAACGTTTGATCTATACTCGGCATCAGAGAAGTAAACATTTTATACCTCAGTTTATGCTCAAACTCAATGCATTTATTTAAATTAAATCATTTACAGGCACTTTTGAATTGTCAAGTAGTCGGTAGCAAACATGAAGCATTCCTATTCCAAAGCGTAGTAGGTTCATATGGAGAAGAACGGGCAAGAAACTTCATGGACACTCTTTTAAATCAAAATATTGTTACGAAATACTGGTTACATCCTCCATGTTGAAATTATCGGTAAATATTGTGAGAACGATGTACTCGTAGAAAGACGTGCAAGTTAAAAGCGTCCAGAGCAAAAAGTACCTAAACAAAAACAAAACACTCATAATAATTAAATACTTACAGTTTCACCTGGTCGACCGGGTGACCCGTTGTATCCTGCTGGCCCTCTTTCACCGGCAGGTCCTTTCATTGCTGGCATTGACAGCAACAGACTTGAAACTACTTTTTCTGAACATTGACATGCCTGTAGAAGACGCTTACATTTAGATTCTGCATTATTTATTGTATTTTCATCAAATAATCTTCGGTGTTTGGCGTTGATAATGGTAGCAAAATTCAAATGTACAAGACGGTGGTCGTGAGTAAGATATTGATCGAGTACTATTCATTTAAATCTACTCCTGGTCATGCATTTTTAGATCCCTCCCGACCCTTGCTCGACGAAGTGCTAGCCGGCGCCGTAGTTGAGCCTGTAGCTTTGAATTCCCCAGATAATAATAATTATCCAGATATGATCCAGCCTGTCCCAACTGGCTGTCCGCCCCCCAGCGACGTCCTAAGCTGAGGTTCGTACCCCACAGGGCGTGCCCTTAACATGCAGTCGGCTTTGAGTTAACTTAAGGCAGCCACAGGATTGACCAGTTAAGTAGTCACGACCTCCCAAGGTCAACTACGAGATGCGCTATCAAAAAAAAAGAAAGCATTTTGGCTAGTAATATTATGCAAATTATATCACTAAATTCTGACTTAAAACAAATAGTCGAATATTAATTTAAATTTAACACTTAAGATAAACATAGCTTCACGGCTGTTTCCCGGCAAGGCTAGGCAGAACTGTACCTGCATAGTACACCCACATTTCACATGTTTGGTCTCATTTAAATGTATGACGTCCTAAAATAAATATAAACAATATTTAAGTTCTTACTCCTTCAGCTCCTGTTTTGCCAACTGGCCCTTGTAGACCTGTAGGTCCCTGCGTTCCCAGATCACCCTGAAAAAAGGATTTAGGAAGAAAAGTCACCAATATTATAATGTAACAGAACTTGTTAAAGTGTTTCTTCATAGACTGCATCTGATATTTAGAATAACCACTGCGATGAAGTGGGCTATACACTAGGCTATTAAAAAAAAACTGATCTTACTCACTTTTAGGCCAAGATCGCCTTTGTCCCCCTTTTCACCTTTTATGCCCTTATGACCAGTCACGCCTATTTCTCCTTTCATACCCTTCGCTCCCATTTCCCCCCTTTCCCCTCTCTCTCCTTTTTCGGCCAGTAACGGTTCTGTAAGAATTCAAGGCTAATATTAATGAAAGTTATTTAAGTTAGGAAATGCATGAACAAAAAAAAGGCTGGTGCCCATTACAGCCACGTCGGGCTGCAGTAGAACGCATCATTTATTATTTCAGCCGGAAGACGTCCACTGCTGGACATAGGTCTCCCGCAACGCATTTTAATACAAAAAAGCGCAATGCGGCCCGCCTGCAGTATGCGATAGTTCACAAAATGTAAGAAAGTGATACAGGAGGCTTTTCGCAATACGGCGCGGCTCACCCAAAATGTGCGCTTCGCTTTATAATGCTTCTTTTATACATCGGCCCCCTTATTTTTAAACGTAGCATAGATTTTAAAGATTAGTAATTATTTAACCATTATTTTTTTACGTTTTCATAATTCATCTTTTCCTAAATCTTTCATCTTGAATTTCGACATGAGTTCTTTCTTGGCCTCATGCATTTCTCTTGCATTGTTATAAAAGATTAGGATATCATCAATATAAACTGCAAGTATTATCATAACTCATTCTCGATTCGCCTTGTGTAGACACATGGTTCATTCTTGCAACGGTGGAAATTCAGACTCTCTAGCTCCGAATGAAGTTTAGAATTCCATGAACGTGGCGCCTGTTTCAGTCCATAAAAAGATCTCTTCAATAAGCATACGTGGTCTTCCTTGCCTTTCTCTTCGAAAAATGGTGGTTGTCGCATGTAAACCTCTTCATTTAAATTCCCATTTAGAAACGCTGTCTTGACGTCCATGTGATTTATTTGCAGATTCATCTGCGCTGCTAGCTCTTTGAGGCTGGCACTATTAACAGCCTCAAAGAGCTATGACGCACAACTGGGGGGAACGTCTCATCGTAATCAATACCTTTTATAAATAAAACCCCTTGATCACTTCGTATATTTTGTTTATAATATTCAATCAATCAACTCAGCCTAACGTAGTCCACTGTTGGACATCATAGGCTTCTCCCAGGCTGCAACACAACACCCTGTCCTCCACCTTCCGCATCCAGTCTATCCCAGCCACCTTTTTAAGGGGGATGCGCTAAGGTAGCCCGCGAAATTCAAATTTTATTACGTTTTTTGCAATTTGCAGGTAAGTAACAGGTTGTATGTGGATCTAAATATGATTCGCGGCCGTAACAAATATGGCTTTACAGAGTTATAATCATTAGAATCGGCAATACAACTAACTCTCTTCGTAAATCCTATTGAATGACTATTTCTGAAATAATCATTCAGTAGGATTTTATGAACTTAGAGTTGTAATGCTGATTTTCAAGATAATAATTCTGTAAAGCCATATTTTTTACGGCCGCGAATCATATTTAGATCAACATACAACCTGTTAGTGACCTGCAAATTGCAAACAAACGTAATAAAATTTGAATTTCGCGGGCTACCTTAGCGCATCCCCCTTAAGGTCGTCGGTAAATCTAGATGGGGGCGTTTCACACTACCAACATACATATAACATAGATTTAATATATATTCACCTGGTGTCGTCGTAGGAAGCGGGAGGGCATCACCACGTAGCTGTAGAAAGTAGTATTTAAATGTGAGATTTTCAATTGAAAAATAGGGCGGTGGAGGTTATTGGTTATTTTTTCTTTACACAAAATTAACAACACTGCAATAAGCGCAAAGATTGATTAAAGTATAAGGACTAAAAAGTCAAATCAATTGTGTTAGAATTTTGAGGTGTTAGACAGGTTTAGTAATTTTTCATAGATTGAATTTTTTTTTTCTAAAAATTAGGGGACTCTGGAAATACAACTTTTTTGCTAGTCGCACACAGTAAGGAGACGTGATGTGACTTTGAAAAATCATGCTTTTACTTAAACGCATAATCTTAATACAACTACTTAATATTAAAACCCGATTGAATACGAAACCTCCTTTTTGGGGTCGGACAAACATGAAAATTAAAAATTTGCCAAAGCTTTTTAATTTAAATCTAGTCTACTTCAAGCCCTCTTGTATATCAAAGTGTTTCTGGGCATGTATCAGGCAAACAATTGGGTAAAGGACAGTACTCACCGCGAGCATACGCTTCACAAATTTGTTTTGCAAACATTCGTAGCTCGAGCTTTTGTTACGCAACGAACATTCAGTACTCAAACTGTTTGATTCGCGAATGAATATTACTTGCGTAACAAACTTTCGCGCAACGCATGCTCGCAATGAGTACCGACCTTAATAAAAAAAAAACACAAGTTTAAATTTTGTTTTGTTTTCGATGATTTTAAGTTTTACGAAAATCATGCACCATATGGTCATAAAAAATTTGACTTATTTAAATTATAATAATTTTTCTACTACACTACTACAAGACTCATTCCAACAAGCAACGCACTTACTGAGTCAGTGATGTCCATCTACGATAAAAAAAAATATGTTAAAAAGTGATCCACTTCAAACAAAACCGGTGTATTTATTAGTAATAAATTTCACTCATTTAATAAATTAAACTGACATAGCCCTAAAATACTCACTTTACTCAAACGCAACTTAACTTTAGGGCTCGCTTGCAGCAGATATGACTAAATACTCAGCATTAAACATTAGTAAACATAATATTTAAAACCTCATTCTGCCTCAGACCTCAATTCTGACGTTTCGTAAGTGCAAGGTTTATGTGAAATAAAATATTTTGATTTTGTCATGTCTGACGATTGACAGAAATAAAACGAGAATTTAAATTCGTTTAGCGCTAAATGTATTTAGTGATAATTGTGCAAGTGAGTCTAAGACGTGTTTAAAAGTATTTCTGTCGCTTCAATACACTTTAAAGTGACAAAGACAGCAAGTGATCTAACGGTGATTTAATATTGAGTTGTATTTCAGTAGTAAAGGTAATAAATATGTATCTATATTAGCCTAGGGAAGAAATTCTAGTAAAAGTAGTTAGCGAAAAGAAGGAAAGATATAATTTAATTAAATCAATTAATAATTTAAATACCCTTACGTATTTAAAAGCTAGCCAATTGTTAATTACTACAAGTTTTTAAAAGCCAGAATTAATTAAACCAGAACGAATTTACCCCAATTGTTTTAATAGTAAGAACGAAAATAAAAATAAATTTGGAAAAATGTAGTCTTAAATCTTTTTAACGCTATAGTATTAATAAAAATATATAAAAACTACATGAATATAAATTCATATTTATCAAAAAAAAATAATGTAAAATATTATTAATAAATTTTAATTGTATAGTAAAATTTGGCATAACACATCACATTGAGATTCAGTTTCGTAGTAGCTTTAAAAGCTACTTTTGAGAAGCGATATCGTTAAAAAGATTCCAAAAAGTTAAAACATCGAGTTTCAACAAGAACAGCAGCAGAAAGCGACAAGAATCTAAATGAATGTAAATATAATACTAACTATATCTGCAATATTTCTAGCCTGGAATGTCAAAAAACATGTTAAAATGGGCACGAAAACAAATGGAATTAAAAAAAATATATATTTCCTAAAATTTTCAAAACCTACCTTTTCGCAAACAAACATTAATGTGTCGTCATCAGCTTCAGTATACAAGCTTATTTCTTCAATGAGACCCTGAAACAATACAATAAAACAATTGTAGTTTGACACTTTATTTATGGAAAAACTATCTAAAAATGCAAAATTATTCCTCAGTAGAACCTGGCGTTGAAAAAATCTGCTTTAAAACGTCTGTTTAAGCTAAAATAGTTAGGTACGGCCTGCCAAGTATAACAAACATATGAAATACGATCCACCCACCCGCTTAGAGCATAGCTCCTACGTTTGTGGGGTTTCTGTCCAGCAGACTGTCTGCACAGGCAGATGGTCTGCTGGACAGAAAGCTAGCTGCAAAATAGCAGTTTGCATGCATCTGCAACGGCCCCGATCTTAAGATCATGCCTTACTATAGCCGCACCGCTCGGACACAGCAAATAACTTGTCAAAGTTCGTTAGCTTGTCGTTCAAGTTTGGATTTTAAATCAAATGTATTAAGGTCTATTTTACGATGACTTTATAGAATAGTGGACGGCTCGCGGGCAGTACCTTGCCCGCGAACCGTCATCGCCTCACGCTGACCGCGCGCTTCAAGCGAGTAGCCCGTTCCCCGTCAAAGAAACGCCTGCAAGCGGTATACATGCCAGGCGCCTCGCCGTACGTGTGCTGACTCCTAGTACTAACCAAGCAACTAGTAAGCAGCGCGTGAAGAATAAGCTGTCATCTCATTTCGAGGCGGTACCGGGCCGTTACTGCACTGGAGCGGTGCGGTTACAGTGAGTGATGACCTTTCGTCGGGTTACGTAAAAGTTTCGTGTCAAGTTACTTGGTAAGTAAGTCAATACATACGTGTTAAGGCACATATGTGGTAATTTTGGCCTTGAGCTGGCCTAGCATTCAGTGGAGTTTTAATAGAATAACAGGC
Organism: Tiliacea citrago; assembly: GCA_963921375.1. NCBI lineage: Eukaryota > Metazoa > Arthropoda > Insecta > Lepidoptera > Noctuidae > Tiliacea > Tiliacea citrago. The sequence continues at coordinate 17,827,910 of OY992797.1, read as the reverse complement.
CAGTATACAACCAAATAAACTAATGAACTCTTCACCCACAGCTCCAAAATAAACACGGATATTGACACTTTTTAGACGGCCATAGGTTTCGTGTATAAGCATATTTTCTATGCCAACGCCAGACGTATTGTTCTGCTAGAAGATTAAAAATATGATAGGAGTCAGTACGCTTTTGTGAGGCGGGTAGAGCGAGATTTTTAATGAAACTGACGTAGGAAAATGCTCGCTTCCCATCGACACCGGTAGCTTTACGAGATTGAATATTTTTTTGCGAAACGTCCGTCGAATTTTGAAGACAGGTGAAATTAATATTTTTGGTAAAAGTGCGCTAGATTATTTTGAGGATGTAGGTTAGAAATAGTATTGATTTTTCAACGTACCTTAAATGAAACTGAAGCATTGGAAGTTTTCTTTTCTCTACATATTCTTTTATTTCCGAGGAATGCGAAAGGATTAGTCCATTTCAAAGTTGGATTAAAAACATTAAAAAAAAAAATGTTTGGGGATCGACAGCAAAACTTAGGTGTATTATTTTGATTCAAAGAGAAAAGTGAAAGAAACAAACCATTTTTTTAAAATAAAATAATAATAATTAATACCTTTATTCAGTATTACAATTGGTAAAATATTAACATAAAATCAAATAATTTACAAAGGTATTATAATGTTAGATGCCTGTACTAGGTTAAACCTGTATCCAATGCGGCATGAGCTCATACTTTATGGTAATTATAGAACAATAAAAATCTTAACAATATTTTTAACATTGCAAGTCTTAAAATAATGACACAATTTAATTAATTCAATATTTTATACCTAATTTACTTAAATACTATTTACCTAAAGTAAACAAAAAGTCTTACAAACGTAATTTCTTATTTAGTTTATTTTTTAAAGAAAAGATGACACTTTCAACGTTCGTCACAAATCATCTTCAAAAAACTATCACATAACTAAATCACGTTGACCCGAGGATCAAACTAGCGAACTGCAGAAGCCATTTCTCTTTCTAAAGTTTTCCGTATGATCAATGTTTCAGAGCACAGTGTTCAACTGAGACCTCAATTTTTCCTTTTTGAACTCCCTAATACCCAATAACTTTTCCACAAATAGGGCAACACGTTCACAAATATGGCAAAACTGTTACCGCTGTCTGTCAGAATATGACAAGTTTTTACGAGTACTAAAATTAATGTAAAACAGTTATAATTTTAATGTCTCTTATCCGTTTACAGCCGAGTTAAAATGGAAAGATATAAATTTTTAATCTCTTATGTATTTTCTTTCTACAGGCACATTGTTTATTATTTATTTATTTTCTTCTTACCATTGCAGGGGAACCCAATGCGGTAAATGCGCTTATCCTAACTTAATTATTCTAAATAGGTACTAACATTCATGGTACCTACCTATAAAAACTTACAAACAATGCATTCCTTGTGAATGCATTGTTTGATCAGCTCTCAGCGGCGGTGTTAGATATTGCGATTAGCATTGGCAAAACAGTTACCCCAATACCTATACTCGTAATAAGTTGTCAAAAAAAAAAAAAAAAACTAATTAATCAAATCAGCGAGTAGTAGTGGCCAAGTGGTACCGCCCCCGACTGTAGTAGGCCCCGAGTTGTGGGTTGTGGGTTCGAACCCAGGCACTTAGCTTTGTGTAAAAAAAATCATCAGCAACGCTCTAAAAACGGTGAAGGAAAACATCGTGAGGCAACCAGCATGTCCAAGAACCAAAAATTCGAAGACATGCGACATCTACCAATCCGCACTGGGCTGGGGACCAATCCGCGTGGTGGATTACAGCCCACTCTCTCCCAAAGAGAGGAGACCTCTGCTGTGTCCCAGGAGTCGGAACTAGGCTGATAATGCTAGTCAAATTAAAGCCCTCATCCTCTCCTACTTTGCTGCGCCCGACACAGTCCACAATGATCATGAATGTTTTTAGGGCTCCGTACCCAAAGGGTAAAACGGGAACCTTATTACTAAGGCTCCGCCGTATGTCTGTCTGTCTGTCTGTCTGTCCGTCTGTCACTAGGCTGTATCTCATGAACCGTGATAGTTAGACAGTTGAAATTTTCACGGATGATGTATTTCTGTTGCCGCTATAACAATAAATACTAAAAACAGAATAATATAAATATTTAATACAACAAACATGTTTTTTTTGCTCGTTTTTGCTCGATATTGATAACGGCAACAGGTAGACGCTTGAAATATTCACAGAATATTTAGTTATATGTATATTCACTTTAAAATAAATAATTAAAATAAAATAAAACAAATATTTAAGGGGGCTCCCATACAACAAACTTGATTTTTTTGTCGTTTTTATAGATAATGGTACGGAACCCTTCGTGCGCGACTCCGACTCACAGTTGGCCGTTTTATTTCCATGACGGGGAATCCCTTGGCCTTCATCTCACCTGTTAGTAAGTGATGATAATGCCAAAGGTGGAAGCGAGCTTCACTCGGAATCTTCAACCACAGAGGAGCTGGCAATCTTACCTCTAACTGCCGAAACATAACATATAAAAAAAAAATAAGAACTAAAAAAATGCTCAGACTTAGACAAGATGGTGGTAGCCAGGGTTATGGCGAGGCGGACTTAGAACAAACCCAACCAAACCGAGCTGATTTTTTTTCCCCCGCTAGGAATTGAACGTCTGGGTCAGAGACAGGCTGTATTACCACTACACCACAGAGGCGGTTGTCTCTGTTAAACCTATCACCTTGTTTTTTTTTGGGGTGGGAAATTATCAAATAACTTCTCCCGCTCTGCGCGGAGCGGGAGGGCGTGTCAGACTTTTACTGACTAAAACCCACCCGTGTTCCTTCATTTGCCTGTGTTTCAGGGCCACGATATCCCTTTCGGACAAACTCGCAACCCTGGCAGGACCTAAGTTTACATTGTGGAATACAATAAATGTATAATCCATTTTACCAACGATTGGTTACATAATGCTCCAGGTCTAAAGTATATTTATCTACCCAGCCCTTTCTCATCTATGTTGGGGTCGGCTTCCAGTCTAGCCGAATGCAGCAGGATACCAGTATTTTACACAGAGTGACTGCATATCTGACCTCCACAACCCAGTAACTGGCTAATACGATACGCCTTGGTAATACTGGTTGTTAGATTTTCGGGCTTCTGACGACCCGTAACGACTGTCAAATATCCACGAATGACAGCCGGGACCAACGGTGTCACGTACTTTACTTAGCCACGAGATTCTTTCCAGCTCTAAAGCATGTGTCATCATAAAATGAATGGAGTATGGTAGGTAACCTATCTGTACGAATAAGTAAATTTCCTTATAGCGCCATATGCATTCCGCGCAACAACTATTTTAGTCCAAGTCAGTCCAGGTTAGGGCCTGTTCACACCACGTTTTTTAAACACGCCGTTGACGCGCGTTTGTAGCGATACAGACGCGATACGCACGCGAGTGAGACGCAGCCTGTACTGCTCTGTAGCACCATCCTATTTCTTCCCGTGGGTGTCGTAAAAGGCGACTAAGGGACTTACTAGAGAATGGGCTGTAGTAGCGTTCTCTATGCATTTTAACACCATGCTGCGATCGCCAACCCGCCTGCCAAGCATGGCGATTATGACAACCCCTCTCTCCCCCCCCCCTTTGTGGCCTATGTCCAGCTGTGGATGTCTTTCGGCTGAAATGATGATGAATGATGATTGATATCTGTTTTTTTAATATATTTTTTGTTCTTACAAGTACTTTTAATTTTATAAAAGGTGATCCCGTGAAAAAAAAAGGTGATGTGTTTTAGAAATTAAATTTACTGTGAAGAAACATGAGACAATCCATGACATTGTCTCATGTTTCTTCACAGTTAGTTTAATTAATTTCACATTATCGCGATAAAACGTTTCAACGCACTTTTCTAAAACGCGCGGCAACGGCGTGTTTAAAAAACGTAGTGTGTACATACCCTTAAATCCATACAAGAGCATAATAATATAACTGATGTGACATTAGGAGCCTATGACTTGCACGTATTATTACTGGGCTTACCGCTAGTTGACTCCAATGACTTAAGAAATATGATAGCTGGCTGTAACTTCCTTTTAGAGAATATGGTTTAAATTTAAACTAAGTTTTGTATAAATAAAACATTCAATATACTCTGGTTCTACCTGCCCTTTTCCCAACTATGCTGGGGTCGGTATCTAGTCTTACCAGATGCAGTTGAATAGTTACCAGTATTTTACATGGAACGACTGCCTATCTGACCTCCACAACAGTTACTGAGTATAATATCCAATATAATGTCTTTGTTAATATTTCACATATCATTGGTATTATACCAATAGCATGTTTAGAAACTAGGTACAGTCAATAGTAATTTTAGAAAATCTCCAAAGTTTTTCATGACACTAAGTGTAAATAACCATTTAAATTATCCTTACAATAGATAAATGTGTTGATAATATTATTTAACAATAGAGATATGAATTTGACTAAAATAAGTCGAAAAATTTAACAAAGATTAAAAATATACAGTAAAGGCTCGTGAAGACTTAACTTGAGATTTCGCCTGTATCAATAAAAATATATTGATTATTGTTGATTCTAAAAAAACTTTTTACAAAAAAAAATAACCGACTTCCAAAAAAACACTACAAAGTGAAAAATAACTTTAATTTCGGAATCGGTGTCTTTGGATCTGTATTTTGGTTTTATGCCACCGACTTCCGAAATTAAAGTTATTTTTCAATTTGTAGTGTTTTTTTGGAAGTCGGTTATTTTTTTTTGTAAAGAGTTGTTTATTTTTCACTTTTTAGTGGCGGAAAATAATTTTCCAAATTGGTTCGTAAATGAAGGACTTATGCGCGAACAAAAAACGCAAAGCAGAGTAAACGAAAAGATTGTTAATGTAGACAATGTAGATACATTTTTAGATGTTGGTTGATTTTTCAAAAACCGCTCGTCCGATTTTGATAAAATTTTCATGGGACCATTTGGGAAGTATACTCTTTCCAAAAAAAAATTTCCAAATCGGTTGCCAAGCGACGGAGTTATGCGCGAACAAACATAAAAAAAAAATACAGACATCCGAATTGAGAACCTCCTCCTTTTTAGAAGTCGGTTAAAATGTCTGTCATCGGCATCTGCTAATGTTTAGATACTGCAAATTCATCGGAACGCATCGCTGCAACTCATGTCATCATCTTTTTCATTCTCTTGTTCCATACATTCCGGTCGGCGCAACACGCATTCTTCTTCGATTCTCCCTTGTCAACTATCATTCACTCTCTTCTGTTCCTTATCATTCCTCACACAATCCATCTTTCTTTTCTTTGGCCTTCCTCTCCCTCTCCATCCATCAACATTTATATTCATCACTCTTTTTAACCGACTTCTAAAAAAGGAGGAGGTTCTCAATTCAGATGTTTGTATTTTTTTTTTATGTTTGTTCGCGCATAACTCCGTCGTTTGCCAACAGATTTGAAAAATATTTTTTTTTGTTGGAAAGGGTATACTTTCCAAATGGTCCCATGAAAATTTTATCGAAATTGGACAACCAGTTTTTGAAAAATCAACAAAAATCGAATACTTCATTGTCTACATTAACGATCTTTTCGTTTACTCTGCATTGCGTTTTTTGTTCGCGCATAACTCCGTCATTTACGAACTGATTTCGAAAATTCTTTTTCGGCACTAAAAAGTGAAAATAAAAAACTTTTTACAAAAAAAAATAACCGACTTCCAAAAAAACACTACAAAGTGAAAAATAACTTTAATTTCGGTAGTCAGTGGCATAAAACTAAAATACAGATCCAAAGACACCGACTTCCCAAATTAAAGTTATTTTTCACTTTGTAGTGTTTTTTTCGAAGTCAATAATTTTTTTTTTGTAAAAAGGTTTTTATATCGCTTTAACTCATGGTGATATACAGGTGTTCTCTAAACAGTACACCTCGTGTTCCGCTCGAATTAGTTCCGAACTTGCGCTGATGTGTACCGATTGCTGTTACTTGCATGTGACTACAGCTTGATACAAGTTCGTTAGTAACATATTAATTAATTTCTGATTATAGTTAAGACTAAGGAATAGTGTGGCATCGTTTTCCGAGAAAGATCTGTGTATTAGTCTAATCTTTCTAAGCTATTAGAACTATAAATATACTATTGTATTAGGTAAGCCTGTGATGATAGTTGTATGTGTATTTAAATAAATAAATAATCTTGACCTAATAATATTTATTTAATATAAGACCGAATTAATATTTTTTGTACGATTTTGACAGGATGAATAATAGGCGACTAGCAGAAGGTATTTTACAAGGCAGATGTGAGTGGAAACGCCGTGAGGGGACGCCCTAGAAGGACATATAGTGACCTTATTGGAGATGTTCTTCAGAAAGGCCAAGTGCGTGAGTAATACTCGCAACCAGTGTGCGTGTATTAGCAGCAGACTTAGCACTAGAACCGTAGAGAAGAGTACACAAAAATTACGTTTCCGTGTAGACAGTTGACAGTTTTCTACCGAGAAGGGTAGACAAGCGATTTCTATTCTAAAGTAGAGTAGAAATAGAAAGCGCCATGCTAAGCCTAATGATGTATGAACGAAAGCAAAGCAAAAAGGAGTATTTAACGATCGTAGCAGGCGGCGTTCTGTAGTGTCTGCCTACCCCCATAGGAAGATAATATGGGATTATGTATGTATGAAAAATGAAAACTAAGTCCCCTAAACATTAAAATTGTATTAGGTATTTAAACACGCTGTATTAAGACGCTGACAACAGGTAAACCGCGGTCACTGTCGAATTGCATACAAAAGAAAGAGAAGCGCGATGACGCAACGCTTGTAATTTATTGCAAAATATGAAGCAATTATCTATTTACTCAAAAATGAGTTAAGTTATCGAAAATAAAAACCGACCAAGCGCGAGTCGGACTCGCGCACGAAGGGTTCCGTACCATTATCTATAAAAATGGCAAAAAATCACGTTTGTTGTATGGGAGCCCCCCTTAAATATTTGTTTTATTTTAAGTTAATTATTTATTTTTAAAGTAAATATATAACTAAATATTCTGTGAATATTTCAAGCGTCTACCTGTTGCCGTTATGAATATCGAGCAAAAACGAGCAAAAAAATCACTTTTGTTGTATCGGAGCCCCCTTAAAAAAATATTTTATTCTGTATTTTATGTATTTTTTGTTATATCGGCAACAGAAATACATCATCTGTGAGAATTTCAACTGTCTAGCTATCACGGTTCATTAGATACAGCCTGGTGACGAACAGACAAATAGACATATACAGACGGCGGAGCCTTAGTAATAGGGTTCCCGTTTTACCCTTTGGGTACGGAGCCCCAAAACAACCAAGTTCTGCATACAAATAAGACGTTCTTGTTATTATTTAAATATCAACCGTACGTTGATATTTAATACAGATATTTTGGATGCAAAACTCAAAGTAAAGGGTGTTTACCGTTAATTTATATCGAGATTTTTTAATATTTTTTCCGCTACCCTAAATTATATAGATTTGGCATTTTTTTTGTTTAGGACAAGCCTACTTTTATCATTTGCCTCTTGTCAGCGCCTTAAAACAATCTATCCTTATCATCCAAATGTCAATGAAATGAGATAGCAATAGTCTAGCTATAGAACATTTTCGATAGTTAATTTTGAGGATATCTAAAGTTTCTTTCTTGTTTCTTATTTACGACATCTGATTTCGTACCGCAAAATAAACAAGTACTTTTAATAAGCAACCATTTTAAGACAAACAATAGAGGCATTAAATTAATTCTTGGCCACTTACAGAATTCTGGCGCCAACCACAGAGACATACCTAATATTCTACATAATCCTTTATTAAGGTCCACAATTAATTTTAAGCTGACCTAACTCGGTTTTCTAAGCCTAACTTGGTCTTATGAACAATATTTTGATAACCTTTGTGAAAATGAAGGCTAACATTTCAGCATGTAGGTAGAATTTATTTAAAGAAACAAAATAATTATTCATAAGTATTAAGAAAACTGTTACTGTTAGCAAAGTTACTAATTATACGTACTAACTGTTCTAGGATAGCAATGTTCCACAGATAAAACGCTTCAATAACTAGGGAAAACAATAATATAACTTTGGATTTCAATGTTTTTGTTTTCAGCTTTTTAGCAGAATCTGAAAAAGCCTTCTAGTACGTTATGATTCTAAGCTTACCTTGGTCTTCTTATATTCTAAACAAACTATTATGGTCTTTGTTGAACTTAGTTGCCATGCTAGTTTTTACTTACTTTTCTTATTTAGTAATTACTGTAATTACTATGTAGATAAACATAAACTCACGCCTTTTTCCTATGGGGTAGGCAGAAACTACAGAACGCCAGCTGTACTTACTAAGTATATTTCCGAAACTGGTATACAGTTATAGTTGCTATGTATAGTTCTAAAAATGGAACACGAGATATTTTGTTATATTACGATATGTGCTCCTTTTTAAGGAAATTTCTCGCCGACTGATCGACACTTCACTCGCTCTTTGGCCAAAGAATTAGCATTGCCATTCAACGTGGCAACGCTGCAGTTTTCTGCAGGGCACGTCTACGGACGACAGCTACTAGACTACTTCAACACCTAAGTGTCTTTTTGTTTTTTTTATTTATTTGTTTATTTGGTTAGTTACGTCATTTAATTCAGTATCTAGTGTAAATAGTGAAATGCGTGATATATTGTATATAATGATTTTGTTATATTGTATTTCTTATCCCTAAGAAGATTACACACATTCGATACATTTTCCAATGCTCTCCGCTTCCTGATTACTCTCACACGATAGTGAGGTGAAAACAACTTCCTTCACTAAACTTAGCGCATCTAGATACACTAATTTTATCACTACAAACAAACTTGAGTGTACCTCTACTACCTATATTTACGTCGGTAGTCGCAGCTTGCGACATAGCTAAAGCTGTCTAAATACATTAGCTGGGAACTCGTGCCGCGTCGAAACTGTTTCACCGCAGTTTGATTCCGAACGGATTCTAGGAGCGCACCTCACTTTAGGGAAGGGATGTTACCGGATATGGAGTGACGAAACTAAGTGTGCACGGTTTTTAGTTTTGAGTTTAGAACAGTAGAAGGAATTCACCAATTTCTTGTAAGTCGATTTCTATTTACCATTAAAATTATAAATGTCAGAACCTAGCACGTGTACATTATAGGTACGAATATTAAGATTTTCGGAGTCCTCCAGTATTTTAGCCGAAGTTGCCTGACGGTTAATTTATATTTACGTCCGTAGTCACAGCCTGCGACATAGCTAAACTTGTCAAAATACATAAGCTGGGAACTCGCCCCGCTTCGAGACTGTTTTACCCCAGTTTGATTCCAAACGGACTCTAGGAGCGCATCTCACTTTAGGGCAGGGATGTTACCGGATACGGAGTGACGAAACTATGTGTGCACGGTTTCTAGTTTAGGATGATAGAGAAAATTACACTGAGTAGTTAATACAATATTAAAAAAAAATAGGTATGTTATATATATTATATTTGTTCAATATTTTAAATTAAGCGCAAAAAAAATGTAACCAATCGGTAATTCATAGAGTTCTGCGATCAAATTGAAGACTTTTTATAACAGCGAAAAAACTTTGATCATCAGAACTCATTCATTCGGAATAGTAGCAGTTCAAACTCAAAGCATTTATTTCAAATAAACCACTTTTGAATTTTCAAGGGGCCCACCCCTTGAAAATTCAAAAGTTGAAGTTAGTCATTATTTTTATTATTAGTCATAAAGATGAAGTTAGTTGCCCATTCCAAAGCTTAGTAGGTACCTATGGAGAAGAACGGGCAAGAAATTCCACGGAAATAATAGAATAGTTCTATGCACTATTATAACAATATCAAATTAGTAGATCGAAAAGCTTTTTAGGTATAAAAAGCTTTATTATAAAAGTCACAGTAAACCCATCTATTTCAGCACTAACGCAATAAATGTCAACATTTACATATTATTTTCTAACCAAAAAACAGGCCATATTTTGCGGTGGTTGTGAATGGCATAGGAACACTGAATACGACTCTGTGTCACTCTGTGTCAGATATAAATGTCAACTGAATGTGACGAATCACTATTTGCCCAGTGAGTTATGGACTGTTACTTATTTATGAGTTTTGGTTGAAATTAAACATAGTTTGGATTTTTTTTCTATGTATTTTTCACTGGTGCCTGGTAACACTAAAACCCACTTTTTAGGGTTCCGTACCCAAAGCGTAAAATGGAAACCCTATTACTAAGGCTCCGCCGTCTGTCTGTCTGTCTGTCTGTCTGTCCGTCTGTCACCAGGCAGTATCTCATGAACCGTGATAGCTAGACAGTTGAAATTTTCACAGATGATGTATTTCTGCTGCCGCTATAACAAAAAATACTAAAAAACAGAATAAAATAAGTATTTAAGGGGGCTCCCATACAACAAACGTGATTTTTTGCCATTTTTATAGATAATGGTACGGAACCCGCGAGTCCGACTCGTACTTGGCCGGTTTTTAAATTAGTTTTCAGGTTTGGCACTGAATAATGTCGTCAACTGAGATACCATAGATTGAGTGAATTCAAAGAACATGGTGGAGTAAAATGTCTAACACAGAGCGCAAGAAAAAGCAAGATTGAATGACAACACTTGTTCTTTCTTGTCTGAAAAAGGTTCTTCTAGCTACAACTATTTTATGCTGATATTATGCGGTATTTTAATAAAAATTTAATGGCTTGAGCTAATAAAGACAAATTCAAACGCCTTCCAAGGGTCAAGCAACGAGTCATGAGATCAATAAATTGATCGTCATTTGCCATACACATTAATCTCAGCATTACCGACACTGTTGTGTGATATATAAACATATTTTACAATTTGGTTTTAACAAAGTGTCACAAACGAATGTCTTTTTCAAAAATTGGGTAATTTCTGAATAATAAAAAATCTAAAAAAAAGTCGTAATTGAGAGGTGAACAGACGACATAATTGAAACAAGTATTGTCAATTCGCTAGATGTAAGCTGTGCACGACTGGTAATTGTGTAAAGCCGAATTTACATTACGAAATTAGTGTCATGCATAATGAAACTAATTTCATGAAACTTATTGCAGTACTTGTGAAACTAGTTTCGTTAAAATAATAGTGTCGTGAAATCAACAGTATAGCTGGGATTATGGCTCCATCAGCATCGAAGCTTTAAATGTTGTTATCTTAACTTTTAATCACAGAGAACTCGGCTGTTAAAAGTTCTCTATATTTTTCTCGGCTGTCCATCGTTGGTTTGCCATTTTTGACACATTTAACCTGCACAATCACACGTTCACTCAGCACAGGAGCTTTCGTGACACTAGTTTCGAGTCGCGTTTACACGGTAAAATTAGTTGCACGACATTAGTTTTACCAAAAAATTGCGCATGGCACGAAACTATTTTAGTGTCATAAAATTAATGCATGCATTGTAAAACTAGGTATTTACACGTACAGTTGAATAAATTAGTGTCGACATTAATTTTATGCCACTAATTTCGTAATGTAAATTCGGCTTTAGCTTTTGATTTTAAATATGTAACTAAATCTTGTTGATTGGATGGAGATTATTTTGTAAAATATGTTTTAATAAATTCTTTGAGACTTTCTCTATCAAACAGAGGATGTATTTCTGCTGATTTAGTACATTATTTTATTTCGATTCTGATTTAGTACATTAGTAATTTAGGATCTTTGTCATTGTTCTCTGCCCGTCTCTCAATTTATCTGTATTCGGCGCAACATGTCCCTTTCTTCCATACTTCTCTATTAGTCGTCATCTCGATAGTCACCCCCTTTCTAGCCATTTTATATTTCACACTGTATAAAACAGCATTAAATTTAGGTACGTGTAATAAACAAAAATAATTTATCGTCCCAGCTTCCTAATTCCATGTTTCAAAGGAAGCAGATCCGCAGCAGCTGTGAAGTTATGACGTGGCGGATATTACCTAACCGAACGTCGGGGCACTGCGGCCCATTCATCTTTCTATATCTTTTAGCGGGCTTTCAAACTTTGTATCGCTGTTGGTGTAGGTATATCGTGTATGTGTGGCCCTTTTTAGGAGTGTCATCGCAGCCCTGGCTTGTTAGTTTAGAGATATGAGGTACCTTTGTTTACTTTTAAAATTCTGGTAGAAAACACTTCCTCTCTCCTTAAACTTTAGTACTACTTAATATAGTTCCTTGCTCTTCATAATCAGCATATAATGTTCCCACTGCTGGGAAACAAGCCTTCTCTCTGCGAAAGAGAGTGGGCTGTGATCCACCACGTGGGCTCAGTGCGGGTTGGTAGATGACATGTCTTCGAATTTTTGGTTCTAGGACATGCCTGTTTCCTCAAGATGTTTTCTTTCACCGTTTTGAGAGCAGTTGTGATGAAATTATTTACACAAAGTAAAGCGTCTGGCTGGGTTCAAACCCACGACCTACAATTCGTAAGTTGGGGCTGTTAGCACTGGGCTACCACGGTATTAGAGGAGACTCCTTGCTCTTGTTCCATGTTTATTATTGTATATATTTTTATAGATAAGTATATGTTTTATGTATGTATGTACTTATTGTACTCGTATATATAAATGGTAGGTACACCACTGACTACCTGCAGTATTGTCTCTTCCTTTAATCCATTCAAAGGTTGTCTGTAAAAGATCGCTTTCAGCGATAAGACCGCCTATTGTGTCTCCCTATGTAAAATTTCATCATTTATATTTGTTGTTCTATTCTATGAGGAATAAGGTGGAAACTTGCTCGTCCTCCTTTGGAAAGGGAGGATTCTCCGACCAGACGGGTGTTGTGTCTCATGGGCTATTGCTCGATCATCATCATCATTTCAGCTGAAAGACGTCCAGTGTTGGACATAGGCCTCCCCAAAAGGGGGGTTTGCCATAATCGCCACGCTTGGCAGGCGGGTTGGCGATCGCAGTATGGTGTTAAAATGCATAGAGAACGCTGCTGCCTATTCTCTAGTAAGTCCCTTAGTCGACTTTTAAGACACCGACAGGAAGAAATAGGATAAGTATTCAGAACTGCTCGATGATTGTTGTTGAACGGTTGTATATTTTTTCAATGGCGCGGATAATTCTGCTTCTGCGATGTAGGATTTGCGTGACGTAACGTGTGATGTGTACTTCGCATGTGGTATTGTAGATTAGCAGTTTGAATTTGGTACGTTCCAGACCATTTTTGGTTACTTTCAGCATCTAGATACACAGCGCCTACTATTTTACATTAAATTGTATCAACATAATTTCATACGCAGTCATTCAATTCTTGGGAATATAGTAAAATTCGTCGGATTATCAAACGAAATAATTGCAGTACTATCCATATTAACATTGTATGTGCGAAAGTAACTGTCAGTCTGTCGGTCTGTTATCTTTTTACGCTTTAACGGTAGAACGGATTTTGTGTATAGACTATGATCTGGGTCTCGGTATCCGTGGGCGAAGGCGCGGGCATAAGATATGTAAAATAATATTTACAATATTCTAAACATTCAAAATGAATTTCTATTTAGGTAGATATAGACATAGTCCTATTTCTTCTCGTGGGTGTCGTAAAAGGCTACTAAAGGACTTACTAGAGAATGCGCAGCAGTGTTCTCTACGCATTTTAACACCATACTGAGATCGCCATCCCGCCTGTCAAGCATGGCGTTTATGGCAACCCCCCCCTCATTTTGGGGAGGCCTATGCCCAGCAGTGGACGTCTTTCGGCTGAAACGATGATGACAGATAGCAATGCTTGCTATGACAATTAGAAAGAGCAATTTTAAATATAACGTCACAGATATTTAAAACGTAAACAATCAACATTACGCTAACAAAATCACGAAAATTCCTCTAGAAAAGCGACGACGTGTTATGGTTGCACCTCAAGCAACAATGTGCGAGTAAGAAACACAATGATGCTTGAGAGGCGACACGGTGCATCCCATTGTCTACGACGTTAACTTCAGCTGTGGGTTATCTACTACCTACCTACTGGCAGGGGTAAAAAACTTTGGATGAGAAGTAGTACACTTTGTATTCACGAATTTGTAAAAAAGAAAATGTAGTTTTGTTTTTTTTGATTGTGTTTTGTTTACGTAATTCAAGTGTGGGTTTCAGGATTGTCTGACGGATACGGGTGCATGATTTGTAATTCAATTGTTTTCGTAATTTGAGTGCTCTGCATGATTCGGGATTATCAGAATTTTTTGAATCGCGATCTTTGCATTATCAGTATCTTGCTCAGTGCAGTTATGCATATTATGTAGTGTATTCGTAAGACAACTAATATTAATTTATAAAAAAAAAAGAATATGTTTCCTTCCTTTTATATCTGTAGGCTTATTTGTGTGTGTTTTTTTTAACTATGTCGTGACTAATGATAGACGTAATATGGAGAAACAAATAAATAAATATTATTTTAAATATTTATGCACAGAGTATCGAGAGTGTCAAAAATGTGCGAAAGTTCTGATTACTTATCTTTCATCCAATTCCACTGAGTGCAGGACTGAGCTAAATTATTTTACCTGAGCTCACCCCAGGGGGTCTACTCTCTATGTCCGTCAAATTAGTTGATCCATCATAACAAGTGTCAAATTATTTTTTTCGGATGGGCTAACGCACATTGGGAATAGGGACAATAGTTAAATCGTATTGTCATTCATTCTTACTTGGAGCCCGAACTAATCTTATGTACTTACATAAGTGATACGGAGTAGAAAACCCCCGTAATTTCGGTCTAAACTAAACTCTAATTATTATTTCACTGGAGTAATCTGACATGTCCTAGCTGCCACTTTGTGTTATTACACAAAGTGGCAGCTAGGACCGATCAAACTAAACGAATCGATCGATCGATCGGTGGATCGATTAAACTAAACGATCACTATTTAGTTGTGATCGTTTAGTTTAATCGATGTATAGAAGTGTAAAATAAATGTAAGAATAATTATAAGTGTAAAAGTGAGAATACAATAAATATGACCTTTTTATTACACAAAGTGATAGTTAGTAAATGTCCGATTTTTCCAGGGCAGTGAATTAGTAATTTGAATTTACGGGCATCGTGCTTAGGTAGTAGGCCCCCAGACGCGACACCTGAAACCAAAATCTCAAAAAACATCAGTGTAACCTAGACAAAGACCTATGAAACCAATTAGGTACTCACATATATCTAACAACCAATCTATCTCAAAGATACAAGATTAATAACACAGAGGCGTTACTTCGTTCATGTGGAATATTAGATTACATAGAACAATTACTGAGTTATTGATGATGCGAGCTTCAATAACTTTTGAAGCTGTCAGGACTGATCAATAACCGTCTGTAGTGTGGGAGGATTTAGTTTAACTTAAAAGTATAGTTTGAGATTGAAGAATCGTAAACCATAAAATAATATCACACCTGTAATCCTTGCAGGGTTAGACAGAGTGTACTCACATTTCGCCAGCTACTACTGGTGAGGGGGATGAATTTTTATAGTAAGAGAAGTAAGGTCAAATACTAATATAGGATTGACGGATAAAAATAGTGCCGGAAAGTATACAGGCCTTGCTGTTTCATTTGGAGAAGTTTCCTGGCAGGATATTGTCTCCAGGGTTACGAGTCTGTCCGAAAGGGATATCGTGGCCCTGGGGCACACGGGCATCTGAAGGAACACGGGTGGGTTTTAGTCAGTAAAAGTCTGACACGCCCTCCCGCTCCGACCAGAGCGGGAGAAGTTATTTGATAATTTCCCACCCAATTAAAAAATAGAAAAAAAAATTGTGGAAAGGTCCCTACATTTGTTAAGTTAATTTTTTGAAATAATTGTAATACAATGAATTGCTAAGCCATAGCTGTTGAATCCGACCACAAAAGGTGGGGAAGAAGGAACAAGGATGCTATAAAATGGATGCTTGGCGAAAGGATCTGGCTTTTTGCAAAGATACGAAAGTGATGGAAAAGGCATGTGGCGACCCTGTATCCGACATCAATGCGAAAACTCAAGTACCATAAGGAGGGGAAAAATGACATAATATGTGTTTTTTTACTGAAATAATTTCGACAATTTACACCAAAAGAAAACCGAAACCCAATGAACATTCCCCGATAAAACAAACGTCTTCAAAGCATTCTTCAAATTGTTCAACATCAATCAACTTCTTACTAGTGTGCCTCCACCCATCCCACACATAATAATATTCAGACCGACGCCTACAGACACAAATGCATTACAATATCTTCAACCCGTGTGAATTATACTGAAAGCACTTTTCAGTTCAGTGAACAGAGAAAATTTTGAAAGACAAAAGCGATTAATACATATACAGGGAGAGCGATGAATAACTCGCAAAAGCTTGGAAGCTTATCCGAAATTTTGCATTCCCATTGTACGGAATCAACGGATATTATTATGGTCTGTTTCAAAAGTATTTGTTGAAAATAAAAATAAATATAATTATATATATTCATTCATTTTATTTATTTTTATTATTATCTATATTTATAGAGTTTGCTAATATGTAAAATTGGCTACTTTGTATTAGTGTGTATTTTGTAAAAAAAAAAATTATATTTTATTCGGGTAAAGTGTGTCTTGTTTGTGCAGAATAAACAATTTATATATTTCTTTTCTTTCTTTCTAAAATATCAACAAACCCTTTTCAGGTTCAACTATTACGCAATCACTTACTAACATTCATTCACCTCTATTTAGAAGTGTTCATCTTTATATCTCAACACTTTTTCAACATTTATTGTTTTTAATAACATTATTAAACTGCAATAGAAAAACCGGCCAAGTGCATGTCGGACCACTCACAATGAAGGGTTCCGTAGTGGGGATTCATTTATCCAAAGAACAAACTTAACATTGTAGTTTAAAAACATTATCCCTCATACATTCCAACTGCAAATGTAAGTTTGTACGCACAATATTTAATTTATTTATTTATTAAAATCTTCCTTACAATTATCATTACAGGTGTATACCTAATGCGATAACGCAGTCTTAAAATTAACTTACAATTTAAAAATATGAAAAACGTAATAAACTGTTAGTACTTTTATTAACACCTAAAAATAGTAACTAATATACTATTGAAAGATTTACCATTTTATTTTAAGTTTATAGACTTCTAGGTTTTCTTGTAATCTATAAGTAAATTTTGGCTCAGTAGTTTTGGAGATAAGGGGGGAATGATAAATTTTCATTAATTATTTAAAAGTATTTATTTTAAAATCATAAAAAAATCCTTACAGCAAGCCCTTTCATTTGTACGGTGTTTCCAAAACTTTTTGACCGCCATATTCAAAATTCATTTATACGTTATATTTTCGTATTTGCGTCACAGAATTTCATGTGTGTAACAAATTTCAACTTAATCGGTTCAGTAAATTCGGAGCAAATCGGTTGTGACAGACGGACTGACAGACACACGAGTGATCCTGTGTGGGTTCCGTTTTTACTATTGAGGTACAGAACTCTAAAAATCATCGGTGAAAATTGAGGTTATAAAATTAACTTCAAATGTCAAATGAAAAAAAAAATATTGTGATTTAAAATTAGAATTTAGAGTTTTAAGTATTCAAATAATTAATTCAATTTGTAGGTTGGCACCCACAGGTACTCACACGTTTTCTGATTAATTTAATTACATTTTAAACAGATACTTTTGAAACAGACCATAATTATGTACGTCCGTTTCTACCTGTAAAAACCAAAAGCCTCTGCTAATTTGTAAGTGGGGCCTCCACCAGTCGTAAATCTCACGCTTGGAGTTGTAAAGTTTTACAAAAAGAACTGCCATATATTTTAGATATACATCACGGTGGCTGACGTTTGGATACCTCGTTTCTCAAGTGTTGCTTTTCTCGTCCCTTTTATGGGGTGTGGTCTGAAAAATGGCGGGTGAATTCTCTTTGGTATTAATTTAATTGTTTTTTGAATAATCTCTACGAGTAGTGCTTGATGCCTTCGAATAGCCACCTTAGTCGGACAGCCCGCTTCACTCGCATCTTGTTGACGGGCTTATATTTTTAACCGACTTCTAAAAAGGAGGAGGTTATATGTTCGCCTGTATGTTTGTTCTTTTTTTTATGTTTACTACGCTTTTTTCACAACCATTAAAGCAACAAACGGTAACGCCTGATGCGTTACCGTTTGTTGTCCCAGGAGGAGAAGACGGGACGAACTTGACTCTTTTCTTAAAGATTGGCCACATGCAGCAGTAGACAGGGATAATTGGCAGGCACTGCAGTGGGACTCCAGGAGGGAAGGGAAGCTTTTGCTCAGCAGCGGCACAGAAACGGCTCATAAAAAACAAACCGGCCAAGTGCGAGTCGGCCTCGCGTACGAAGGGTTCCGTACCATTATCTATAAAAACGGCAAACAAATCACGTTTGTTGTATGGGAAAAATTAAATATTTGTTTTATTTTAATTGAATTATTTATTTATACAGTGAATATATATAACTAAATATTCTGTGAATATTTCAAGCGTCTACCTGTTGCCGTTATCAATATCGAGCAAAAACGAGCAAAAAAAACACGTTTGTTGTATGGGAGCCCCCTTAAATATTTATTTTATTCTGTTTATTAGTATTTGTTGTTATAACGGCAACAGAAATACATTATCAGTGAAAATGTCAACTTTCTAACTATCACGGTTCATGAGATACAGCCTGGTGACAGACGGACAGACAGACAGACGGCGGAGCCTTAGTAATAGGGTTCCCGTTTTACCCTTTGGGTACGGAACCCTAAAAATACACTGGCTTTTATTAATTTGGTTGGAAATGTGTACACTAAATTATTATTTGTTATTTAATATGTAACAAACAGCTATCGTTTTACCGTATCATGTTTTTGATTACTGATATAATTTACCTGTTTGAATTTTAATGGCGTTTTTTAACATAATTATAGAAGTTATATTATTTATTAAAAAAATATATAAATCTGTAATGGCTTGTTTATTATGGAGGCATCCTAATTGACTTGGATGTTAATTGTGTGATAAGATAATAATTTACGACGGAATCCGATTGATATTTTATTTTAATTAAAAGAAGATTAACGTAATATACTACTTCATATTTTTTTTATATTCCTACTTAGGTGAATCAGCAGCTGTAGCCTGCGAAATTCAAATTTTCTTAGGTTTTTAGTATTTGCAGATCAGTGTGAAGTTGTATCTTGATTAAAATATGATTAGCGATTAGAACAGTTATGTATTTACAGAATTATAATCATTAGAATCATTGATTCTCTAAGTTAGATTTGTTCCATGTTGACTTTTTCATGAAATCATGGCATTGGGGAACAAATCTGACTTAGAGAGATGTATTAATAATTCTAATGATTATAATTCTGTAAATACATATCTGTTAAAGTAGCTAATCATATTTTTATCAAGATAAAACCTGACACTTGACTGCAAAAAGCAAAAAACCTAAGAAATTTTGAATTTCGCGGGTTACATTTATGCGGATTCACCTTGGTGGTGCTGAATTAAATCGCCTGCTTTGGCACCAAGCTTTTCCCCTGGATTACATCCACGTTTAAAAAGTTGTTTTTGTCATAACGGAACTTTTGTACATGGCCGCGTTTTTAATTTGCATGTTTTTTTGGCGAAAAGAAAAGATACTCGTATTATTATAATAATACAAGCCGGAAATCTTTTGTGTAGACGTTTCCATAAGTTATTTTCAGATTATGATAATTTATGTTACTCTCGCTTATCCAACTCCTTAATTAATGTTTTTTTTATAAATTAAAGGGTTTATTTATAAGCATTGCTAAAAGCTAAGTGATGATTATTTTTGACGTATAAAACTTTTTTAACTTTATCCAATGCTCATAAATAAACCAGTGTATATTTACAGAGCAATAAAAAACATAACCTTTCGGTACTTATATAAAAGTACAATAATTGTTTCTTCTTGACCCTTTATCCGATGAAAACCGATTTTTTCATTGCACGTTTTTTATTTTCTTTTGCTCTTCATTCGAAACATAACAAAGTACAATTACGTAAAAAAGTCATTCGTATTTAGTTCCAGGGGCTGCAAACATTTAGGTAGCTCAATAATGTTGGTATATTTTTCGTCACGGCACTATTTCATACACGGGCTCTTAACCCGATGTCAACCGCGTCTAGACAGACGAATGGTGTGGCTTATAATACCGCTGGTTAGTTTATTACGCTATGCAACCCTAGTGTTTATTATACCTGTGTCTTAAGCAAATTAGGTAATACTCGTACGTAAATGAGTTTGAATTTTAAGAAAAAGGATTTTGTTTTTAGTTTAATTGTTTGAAAAGTTTTAGTTGATTTTCTTAGCAATAGCTAGAAAAAATGGATGGATGGATGGATTTTAATA
Organism: Tiliacea citrago; assembly: GCA_963921375.1. NCBI lineage: Eukaryota > Metazoa > Arthropoda > Insecta > Lepidoptera > Noctuidae > Tiliacea > Tiliacea citrago. The sequence continues at coordinate 17,807,499 of OY992797.1, read as the reverse complement.
GAAATTGTGACAAAAAGATCATAATTACGTACTATAAAATGATACTTATTTTCAGTACGAATATTTCTGTGTTTTGAATTCTTGCACACGTACGAACTTGGTTTAACAAACCATTTAATTCGTCATCATCATCATTCCAGCCGAAAGACGTCCACTGCTGGACATAGGACTCCCCCAAATGGGGGGAGGGGTGTCATAATCCGCACGCTTGGCAGGCGGGTTGGCGATCGTAGTATGCAGCTACCCATTCTCTAGTAAGTCCCTTAGTCGCCTTTTACGACACCCACGGGAATAAATAGTAACTATTTAATTATACATTTTTAAATAAATCATGACAGTAGGATTAGTCAGAATACTCGTACTATGTTGGTATGGTGTAGGTTACTAAAAAAATAGGGAGCATAAACTCACGCCTTTTTCCCTGAGGGTTGGCAGTAACTACAGAATGCCACTTGCTACAATCCTTACCTTTTGCTTCGTCCACGTTCATACATCTAATTATACACGTACATCGGTTGCAAGTACTATGCATCTGACCTTTTTGAAGAATCATTTTTTTTTTATTATCTTAATTAGTTTTCATTCAGAGCTTAAATTCTGTACTAATTAACTTGCTGTTAAGAGGAAATAATGTCGTAAAAGTATGCATTGACATCTTTATCTATATTCTTATAACTGGTGGTATCTACAATATTAGTTTTAGTATATGCGAAACCCGAAACACGTGTCTAGTATTTTTATGTAAAGAATCTATGTACAAAATTTCAAAACTGCATCATGAAAAATCACAAAGTTATAAGGTTGTTATGTTACCGGGTTGTCCGTAGAAAAACATGCTAATGGCGCCCTCGTGCTTCCAGGGTCGTCTTGCGCTCATTGATAATAATTTGGCATAATTACTTACAATACAATCGCCGTACGGTTAGGAGGTACCTAACCGTGCGGCGATTGTATTGTAAGTAATTAAATGGTGATTACATTTTCCATCACACTTAAATATTTTTGGGACAAAATATAAGATGGTGTAAAAATTATTGAAATCGATTCAGTTCCTTATTCAGGTTTCGCATATACTAAAAATAATGTTGTATATCAATAATAAATGTAATTAAATAGTAACGAAGAATTATTGTCCGTTTGTCTATTTGTCTGGATGAATGTGACGCCACTTACGAGTTATAGGTCGTAGTTTCGAACCCAGACAGGCGCTTTACTTTGTGTAAATTATTTCATCACCGCAGCTCTCAAAACGGTGAAGGAAAACATCGTGAGGAAAAGCGGCACGTCCTAGAACCAAAAAATGTGACATCTACCAACTCGCACTGGGCCTGCGTGGTGGATTACGGCTCACTTTTTACCGAGAGGAGGCCTGTGTTCCAGCAGTGGGAACTGGGGCTGAATACGGTGGATGCATGTTCCGGATTGGCGCAAAATTGGCTGAACGGTTCTTTGATGAAATTTGGCGCACAGGTAGTATATAACTTGGATTAACACATAAGTAGTGTACTTTTAATTTCGGTCGGTCCCATGGGATATTTTGCGATATCAACGCGGGCAAAAGCTAGTCTGGCAATAAAAAGTATGTATATTATTTTATATTAAAATGATTAACATAAAACATTTACTAAATGTATTAAAAACTGCCATAAACCAGATTTTAATAAAGTGATTTATACAAGTAGCTTGTTTTATGTGCGCCTCGCGGTTTCCCCCGCATAAGTGTCGATTTCGTGCGCATATCGGGTTAAAGAGTATCCTGTCTTATCCCACGTCATGATTTACTCATGTGCCATATTTCCATACAAAAAAAAATCAATCTACTCAATAATCAATAAAAAAAATAATAATATTCAATTTCATAAAAATCCGTTCCGCCGTTTTCAGGCTCGTATAGACTGGTGCGATATCGCGGGCGCGACGCGACACTAGTAGTAAAATTTCTATGTCACTGCCTATCGCGCTCGCGATATCGCGTGAGTCTGTAAGAGCATTTAGTGTAAAAACTTAAATCCTCGTGCAGACTGGCGCGATATCGCGGGCGCGACGTTACACTTGTTACACAACATAATGAACAGCAGAAAAAAAAAATGTAGTAGTATTAGCGTAGAAGTTACCTACTCAAATATTGTCCGACGAGTAGTATGCCGCTATCACTTGTATCTTGGATAACTCTGTTGTTAAACAGAAACACAACAATTCACTGACAGATAACGCACAGCCGAAATCACTGGGTTTATAAGAATGAAATTTTTCATGGTGTTTTTTTTTAAGATTCTTTTACAGATCCAGAGGGATTCTTGAAAACTCATCCACTAATGGGATTAATAATAAAATATGTAAATAAGTAGGGTAGGAAAGTTTGAATGGAAATTGGTCATTTTTGCCGATTGGGAATATTTAATTTAAAAAACGAGCGGTCTATGATGTGTAACATCTGACATCTCACCTTGGTAATAAGCAACGGAGTACGCGCACATAAAAAAAAAACAGGCGACAGAAATTAACCCCAAAATTTAAAAAAAGCTAAATACTGAAGTCAATCAACTCAGCCTATAACAGTCCACCTGTTATAGGCTGAGTTGATTGACTTCAGTATTTAGCTTTTTTTAAATTTTGGGGTTAATTTCTGTCGCCTGTTTTTTTTTTATGTGCGCGGACATAGGCCTGGACATAGGCCTCTCCCAGGCTGCGCTACAACACCCTGTCCTCCGCTTTCCGCATCCAGTCTGCCCCAGCCACCTTTTTAAGGTCGTCGGTCCATCTAGCTAGGGGGCGCCCCACACTACGCTTGCCGATACGCGGTCTCCACTCCAGAACTCGTCTGCTCCACCGGCAATCGGTCCTTCGACAAACATGGCCAGCCCACTGCCACTTCAGCTTGCTTAGTCTGCAGGCTATGTCGGTAACTCCGGTTCTCTTCCGGATAACTTCATTCCTGATCTTATCCTTCAAAGAAACTCCGAGCATAGCCCGCTCCATAGCACGCTGAGTGACCTTAAATTTGTGGACCAGCCCGACTGTTAGTGTCCACGTACTAGGTACGTAAATACTGAAGTATTTATTCGAATAATTATTCAGGAAGTGGTCGCCTACTGGTCGAAATTCGACCCCCTCTACTTACAATCTATATAGTACTTACTAATTCCATGAGTACACTAATTCCATGCTATTATAAAGTACTTACTTATTCCATGCTCAAGCTGTCACTTCCTGTTACACACTTCCGTCCCTTTTCACGAAATCACTCCCACAGAATGCAAGAGGAAATATGTTACACATAAAAAATATCAAGTTTCTGAGTTTTAGTGATTAGTTAAAAGATTTGATAAGACTCTTTGGTAGCCAATCAAATCAATTATAAAATGCGGGGGTAGTTTTTATCAGGAAAAACAATGCTAGGCTTCCTTATAGGAAGTTCGTAATTTTTTAAGTTAGAAACGTGGAGTTGCCTCATAAGAAGTTGTCAATGGGTAATCCCATCCCATGGGCACACGGCTCGTATCAAAGAATTATGAACAACTTAAGACTTTCCGACTTTTTCTTTTCCAAACTTCGATGATCTCTTAACAAACGACCCTCCTCAATGTCGATCTTCACGTTAACCCGCAAATCGACGCAGACGGTTTATTAATATGCGAGCTACGAGATTCAATAGTTTATATAGGAGCTTTCTCGATAACAAACGTAGAATTAATGAGAGATTTTAGCTCAACCGACGATGTGCTGCTTTGGTAAAATATTCAAACATTTCACGAGCGCAGTGCACTGATTAAAATGTGCTCAAAATCAGTGCTTAGTACATTTTGAATGTAATGTTTGTTGTTCGTATTTATTTGTGTGAATATTTTTTTGCTTTCTTGGGCTGCAGTTTTGACATAGATAGCGATCGCTTTACGACCGAATTCGGTCGCAAAATCCTAATGGGGTCTCTAGACGGTCAAAATTGCTTAACAAGATTGGGATGTTTTCGTGCTTGTCAAGCAATTTTGCTTATCTAATCTATGTTGAGACTGCTGGCCCAGGTAAGGAACAATCAAGGCAGTAGATCTGTTTGAAATTCGGTTTCGACGTGGTAAAGTTTCACGTGGCATGGCAGTTGGAGATCCTAACTAATATTATAAATGTGAGTTTGTTTGTTACGCTTTCACGTCAAAACGGCTGAATGAATTTTGATGAAATTTGGCACTTAGGTAGACCATGATTTAGGTTAACACATAGGATACATTTTATCCAAATATTCCCATGGGATCGAGACTTATACGGGTGAAACCGTGGGGTGCAGCTAGTTATTGAAATATTTTAAAGATTGCTGACAATTATCACCGTTGTACTTGTAAATGATGTACAATTAAAGTACCAGCTCAAGAGTTTTCTTAAGTCATCATAATTAATTAGGTATTTATTCATAATTTGTAAAAGTGTCCAGGAATGAGAGTTCACAGTAAAGCTTAGAAACTTAAAGATGTAAAGCATCCAAGATTAATGCAAAACCTTGTTTACGAAGAAGCTTATAAGGATTTTATACAGGGGTCTACTCCGAAGCGATAATCCGAAGTATCGGCCGAATTTTTGGCCGTTTCTTGACTTTCAAAGTTTCTTTATTAAAGTTTGAATCCTTGCCCGACTTCAAGTCATGATGTTGACTTTGACTTATCTCTTTGACCGTCGTTTTTAGAGTTCCGTACCAAAGTGGTAAAAAGGATCCCTTATGGTGAGACTAAGTCTGTCTGTCTGTCTGTCAGAGCTGGATATCTCAAGAACTAATAATGCTATCAACTTGAAATTTGATATAATTTTAGATGACGTTTACCCAACTATTTTGCAAACAAGAAAGAAATTTAAAAAAATTATCTTTTTCGCAACCGACAAAGGTCTTAAAAATTCGAATGGAGTCTACTAGGGTATCACATAAAAGAGTGCTGTTTGCACATTCTCAAATAATTTTTTTTTAGTGGTCATAGTTTTCGACTTTTGATGAAAAATGTAAAAAAAATACCGCCCCCCCTTATCTCCGAAGTTTGCATAGAGAAAAATCTGAAATTATGCTATATGATAGAAGTTTATGTAAAGATTACAGTAAAAATAAAACGATGTCTCTAAATAGCACAGTTTTTCAGAAATCATTATGATAATCAATACGTACGGAATCCTTGGTGCGCGAGTCCGACTCGCTCTTGACCGTTTTTTTTTATTGCGCCGTAGTTAGCCATAGTCAGCCGTAGTCAGGAAAAGGCCGAACATTCGGCCGATATCTTCGGATTTATCTTCGAAGTGAACATTATTTTTACCCGTAAAACATAATACGTAAACATCGAATTTATTAAAATTTATTCTAAAATAGAATAATGTTAAAATTACCGCCTCGCCTCACGTGTTATAACTGCCTCGTCTAGATCATGAGGACCTGGATTCGACTCCCCAGGTAAAGTGTTGTTTGGTTTTTTCATCTGACAATGATCTGAATGATGAATGATCAACTTCTCAGTAGCAGCCTGGCGTCTGGATTTATGTATGTTGATGGCAATAGGCTCGCCCCCTATTACATGGGACTTAAAACATAACTGGCGAAATGTGGGTGTACTATAGATACACCTCTGCCTAGCCCTTCGGGGACTACAGGCGTGATGGTATGTTATGTTTATGTGTATATATAAATAAATTAATTAACAAACAAAAAAAAATGTTTGTTACCTGCATAATATAACGATTTTCCTTAGCTTTGTAGCGTCTCAGTCATAATGTATTCTAAATCATTAATTCCATTAATTTTTAGGGTTCCGTACCCAAAAGGGAAAACGGGAACCCTATTACCAAGGCTCCGCCGTCTGTCTGTCTGTCTGTCCGTCTGTCACCAGGCTGTATCTCATGAACCGTGATAGTTAGACAGTTGAAATTTTCACAGATGATGTATTTCTGTTGCCGCTATAACAGCAAATACAAAAAAACAGAATAAAATAAATATCTAAGGGGCTCCCATACAACAAACGTGCCCATTTTTGCTCGATATTGATAACAGCCACAGGTGGACGCTTGAAATATTCACAGAATATTTAGTTATATATTCATTTTTAAAATAAATAATTAAATTAAAATTAAACAAATATTTAAGGGGCTCCCATACAACAAACGTGGTTTTTTTGCCGTTTTTATAGATAATGGTACGGAACCCTTCACGGGCGAGTTCGACTCGCACTTGGCCGGTTTTTTTATTATTGTGACACATTATTTAATGATATCTGCCTCGCATATTATATTATTATCTCTATAGACGTTCCAACGTCTTCCCATAGCTTCCCTCCAAATCTAACTCCTCAAACCTACATTAATAACTCAAACAGCCATCAAAAGTGTTAAATACCTGAAAATCAAACACACATTCATTCCCACCTCACGTAACAATTTGAGTTTCAACGGCACCTCGGCACGCGTTCAAACTGGATCCTCCTTAAATTTGCCTCAATTCTGAAGCGGAAAATCCAATGATTTAGTGGGTTAAAGCCTTATCATAATCTTGCACGTCTCTCATATTTCACGGTGAGTTAGTGCCTCACTCGTACACTATTTTCACTATTCAAATCGTTTTAGGTAATAGTATTTTTATTGTGAAGACTGGAAACAGACGCTGGCGGGTTGTGGTTTATAAAATAAACACGTGTTAAAAAAAATATCAAACATAATATAAAGTCAAAGTCAAATTATTTATTTCACCCATGACATGAGGCATGTTTGAACGTCAAAATTTACAAAAAATTATATTATTGTTTCTAGTTGCTCCTTCCAAAAGGTAGTTTCGTATAGAGGAGAATGGGTAAGAAACTCCACAGTTCCTCTTTTTAAAAATGTTTTACAATATTTTGTTGGTACTCAACAAAATATTGTAAAACATTTTTTTATAAGTATAAATGTGATGGCGATGCACCTAAACATAATAGGTAAAAATAATTAAAAATGAAGCAATGACAGATAATTTAATTATGATAGATACAAGACAAGATCACACATATTCCCCGAAGCGTTAGGCAGAGGTGTACATATAGTAGGTACAGCTACATTTCGTATGTTCAAGGCCCATGTAATAGGGGGCGGGCCTATTGCCATTAACCGGACATAAATCCAGACTCCGGGCTGCTGCTGAGACATTCTTAATGGAAAATCCCAATAACACTTTGCCCGACCTGGGAATCGAACCCATGACCTCATGCCCAGCAGTAGCGCTTGCGACCAGTAGACCATCGAAGCAGTCCGTCAGTTATCTATAAAAATAGCATAATCAACCTATAATGGTCCCACTGCTGGGACACAGGCCTCCTCTCTGTGAGAGGGAGTGGGCCATAATCCACCACGCGGGTCCAGTGCGGGTTGGTGGATGACACACGTCTTCAAATTTTTGGTTCTACGACATGCCGGTTTCCTCTCGATGGTTTCCTTCACCGTTTTGAGAGCTGTGGTGATTAAATTAAATACACAAAGTGAAGTGCCAGCCTGGGTTCGAGCTCACGACCTACAACTCGTAAGTCGAGGCCGACGCCACTGCGCCACCACTGCTCTTATCTATCTCTATAAAAATAATCTATACAAATAAAATTGAAGTGACTGTTTGAAATGTCAAAAAAATAATAATCTAAAAAATTAAAAACTCGACTACCCTGCCAAAAAACGAACTAAAAAGTAAATAACAATTTGCATTAGTTAATCTGTTTAGACAAAGCGAAAGGTCACTCATTTACTAGCTGACTAAAGCGATAAATAAAATAATAAATAAAGTTATTGTTGTCGGGGGACTGTTTCTTGGAACACTTTTTATCAATCTAAAGAGGTTGGTAGACGACTTTTGTTTTTTTTTTTTATTATTATTATTTATTTATTCTGTCTGTTCCGTACCTCAAAAGGAAAAAAACGGAACCTTTATAGGATCACTTCGTTGTCCGTCTGTCAGTCTGTCAAGACCCTTTATCTCAGGAACGCTTACAGGTATCAAGTTGAAATTAATATCAAATACGTAAGTCTATGGTCCCTTCAAGCTCTAAAAAAATCAAGCTTCCAAGAAAACACAATAAAAAAATACGGCGATATATGCGTCATATTTCGATACTCGCACATAAATCAAAACCTATAGGGTACTTCCCGTTGACCTAGAATCATAAATTTGTCAAGAAGCAAGGTCTCACAGCACAAGTAAAGGAAAAAGTACAAGAGTGATACAAGTAGTGATATAATTTTAGATGACGTTTACCCAACTATTTTGCAAACAAGAAAGAAATTTAAAAAAATTATCTTTTTCGCAACCGACAAAGGTCTTAAAAATTCGAATGGAGTCTACTAGGGTATCACATAAAAGAGTGCTGTTTGCACATTCTCAAATAATTTTTTTTTAGTGGTCATAGTTTTCGACTTTTGATGAAAAATGTAAAAAAAATACCGCCCCCCCTTATCTCCGAAGTTTGCATAGAGAAAAATCTGAAATTATGCTATATGATAGAAGTTTATGTAAAGATTACAGTAAAAATAAAACGATGTCTCTAAATAGCACAGTTTTTCAGAAATCATTATGATAATCAATACGTACGGAATCCTTGGTGCGCGAGTCCGACTCGCTCTTGACCGTTTTTTTTTATTGCGCCGTAGTCAGCCATAGTCAGCCGTAGTCAGGAAAAGGCCGAACATTCGGCCGATATCTTCGGATTTATCTTCGAAGTGAACATTATTTTTACCCGTAAAACATAATACGTAAACATCGAATTTATTAAGATTTATTCTAAAATAGAATAATGTTAAAATTACCGCCTCGCCTCACGTGTTATAACTGCCTCGTCTAGATCATGAGGACCTGGATTCGACTCCCCAGGTAAAGTGTTGTTTGGTTTTTTCATCTGACAATGATCTGAATGATGAATGATCAACTTCTCAGTAGCAGCCTGGCGTCTGGATTTATGTATGTTGATGGCAATAGGCTCGCCCCCTATTACATGGGACTTAAAACATAACTGGCGAAATGTGGGTGTACTATAGATACACCTCTGCCTAGCCCTTCGGGGACTACAGGCGTGATGGTATGTTATGTTTATGTGTATATATAAATAAATTAATTAACAAACAAAAAAAAATGTTTGTTACCTGCATAATATAACGATTTTCCTTAGCTTTGTAGCGTCTCAGTCATAATGTATTCTAAATCATTAATTCCATTAATTTTTAGGGTTCCGTACCCAAAAGGGAAAACGGGAACCCTATTACCAAGGCTCCGCCGTCTGTCTGTCTGTCTGTCCGTCTGTCACCAGGCTGTATCTCATGAACCGTGATAGTTAGACAGTTGAAATTTTCACAGATGATGTATTTCTGTTGCCGCTATAACAGCAAATACAAAAAAAAAGAATAAAATAAATATCTAAGGGGCTCCCATACAACAAACGTGATTTTTTTGCTCATTTTTGCTCGATATTGATAACAGCCACAGGTGGACGCTTGAAATATTCACAGAATATTTAGTTATATATTCATTTTTAAAATAAATAATTAAATTAAAATGAAACAAATATTTAAGGGGCTCCCATACAACAAACGTGATTTTTTTGCCGTTTTTATAGATAATGGTACGGAACCCTTCACGGGCGAGTTCGACTCGCACTTTGCCGGTTTTTTTATTATTGTGACACATTATTTAATGATATCTGCCTCGCATAATATATTATTATCTCTATAGACGTTCCAACGTCTTCCCATAGCTTCCCTCCAAATCTAACTCCTCAAAGTACATTAATAACTCTAACAGCCATCAAAAGTGTTAAATACCTGAAAATCAAACACACATTCATTCCCACCTCACGTAACAATTTGAGTTTCAACGGCACCTCGGCACGCGTTCAAACTGGATCCTCCTTAAATTTGCCTCAATTCTGAAGCGGAAAATCCAATGATTTAGTGGGTTAAAGCCTTATCATAATCTTGCACGTCTCTCATATTTCACGGTGAGTTAGTGCCTCACTCGTACACTATTTTCACTATTCAAATCGTTTTAGGTAATAGTATTTTTATTGTGAAGACTGGAAACAGACGCTGGCGGGTTGTGGTTTATAAAATAAACACGTGTTAAAAAAAATATCAAACATAATATAAAGTCAAAGTCAAATTATTTATTTCACCCATGACATGAGGCATGTTTGAACGTCAAAATTTACAAAAAATTATATTATTGTTTCTAGTTGCTCCTTCCAAAAGGTAGTTTCGTATAGAGGAGAATGGGTAAGAAACTCCACAGTTCCTCTTTTTAAAAATGTTTTACAATATTTTGTTGGTACTCAACAAAATATTGTAAAACATTTTTTTATAAGTATAAATGTGATGGCGATGCACCTAAACATAATAGGTAAAAATAATTAAAAATGAAGCAATGACAGATAATTTAATTATGATAGATACAAGACAAGATCACACATATTCCCCGAAGCGTTAGGCAGAGGTGTACATATAGTAGGTACAGCTACATTTCGTATGTTCAAGGCCCATGTAATAGGGGGCGGGCCTATTGCCATTAACCGGACATAAATCCAGACTCCGGGCTGCTGCTGAGACATTCTTAATGGAAAATCCCAATAACACTTTGCCCGACCTGGGAATCGAACCCATGACCTCATGCCCAGCAGTAGCGCTTGCGACCAGTAGACCAACGTGGCAGTCCGTCAGTTATCTATAAAAATAGCATAATCAACCTATAATGTTCCCACTGCTGGGATACAGGCCTCCTCTCTGTAAGAGAGAGTGGGCCATAATCCACCACGCGGGTCCACTGCGGGTTAGTAGATGACACACGTCTTCAAATTTTTGGTTCTACGACATGCCGGTTTCCTCTCGATGGTTTCCTTCACCGTTTTGAGAGCTGTGGTGATTAAATTAAATACACAAAGTGAAGTGCCAGCCTGGGTTCGAGCTCACGACCTACAACTCGTAAGTCGAGGCCGACGCCACTGCGCCACCACTGCTCTTATCTATCTCTATAAAAATAATCTATACAAATAAAATTGAAGTGACTGTTTGAAATGTCAAAAAAATAATAATCTAAAAAATTAAAAACTCGACTACCCTGCCAAAAAACGAACTAAAAAGTAAATAACAATTTGCATTAGTTAATCTGTTTAGACAAAGCGAAAGGTCACTCATTTACTAGCTGACTAAAGCGATAAATAAAATAATAAATAAAGTTATTGTTGTCGGGGGACTGTTTCTTGGAACACTTTTTATCAATCTAAAGAGGTTGGTAGACGACTTTTGTTTTTTTTTTTTATTATTATTATTTATTTATTCTGTCTGTTCCGTACCTCAAAAGGAAAAAAACGGAACCTTTATAGGATCACTTCGTTGTCCGTCTGTCAGTCTGTCAAGACCCTTTATCTCAGGAACGCTTACAGGTATCAAGTTGAAATTAATATCAAATACGTAAGTCTATGGTCCCTTCAAGCTCTAAAAAAATCAAGCTTCCAAGAAAACACAATAAAAAAATACGGCGACATATATCGCCGTATTTTTTTCATTTTTCATTTTCATATTTCGATACTCGCACATAAATCAAAACCTATAGGGTACTTCCCGTTGACCTAGAATCATAAATTTGTCAAGAAGCAAGGTCTCACAGCACAAGTAAAGGAAAAAGTCCAAAAATTGTCAATTTGTAGTTTTATCACATAAAAAAAATACTTTTTTGCGATTATAAACTTACATTTTCAGTTGGAAAATTGACCGTGGCGTATGTCGATGTATGGGAGAACATGTTTTTCGACTACAATGTGAAAGTTTGTTTTAGGGATAAATTCATCCCAACTACGGAACCCTTCATTGTGCGTGGTCCGACACGCACTTGGCCGGTTTTTTTTTATAGAAAAAGCCCCGTGGATGAAACCACGGGCTGCAGCAAATTGAAAATATATGTGCACAACATAACAGATTAAAAAAATGGGTATAAGACACTGCTTTGCAGTTTGGCAAAGGTAACATCTTGTAAAAAATATTTCTATGAATAAACACTTCCCTAACCCAACTGAGTTAGGAAAAGGCTTGGCAGATGAAGGCGTTGTACCTATAGTAAAATTATAACAAACAAAAATGGTAAACTAGAACCATATACGAATACCGTTTAGAAATCTAATAAAGCTTGGTATTTCGAAACAAACATAAAAAAACTCCCACTTCAATACAGTAAAACCATGTAAAATCGACAAAGTGTGTAAACAAAACACTAATATTTTTACCCCCATCTCATAACGAAATGAGCTACAATCATTAGATAAAGATAAGTTCCAAACTATAACCACCCACAGTTAATCCCTTTAAAGGCTCCACAGACAGGCGCTGCGCGACGGTGCGACGCGATTCTGATAGAACAATTTCCATAAAGTTTTCATAGAAATTATTCTACTATAGTCACGACACGCCTGTCCGCGGGAGCCTTAACTCCCACTTAATCACAAAAAAAAACAAAAGAGCATAACCCTTTACTGCGGAACATCAAGACATCAAAGAGCAGTCTCATGTTTTGTCACATAAATCTTGATTCGTCGTATCAAATGTTGGTAGAGAATGAGGTCACGTTTGGCGACTGTTTCGAACAAGAACATATTTTTTCAACACCACTAATGGTACTTTACTTTGTCTAGTTATTATGATTTATGTCGGTTTTACATGTGTTCTGTAATGGGTTTCGCACGCGGTTTCATTTTCAAATTCTGGCGCCAGCTTTTTAGGGTTAAGATACTCTGATAATAATAGCATTTAATTTCGGTGCCTAGGTAGTACACCATACTGATTTTTTTACAGTCGCTAGTTCAAAAACAACCCACAGAAAATACCTAACGCCCTTTTTTCCCGGTGTGGATAATCCTCATGGACGTCCTCCGCCTTGGGGCGGGCGGAGGGTCTGTCAGACTCTTACTGACTATAAACCACCCCTGTGTCCCTTCTCAGACTTGAACCGGGGATCATGGGATCGTGTGCGACTTCCGCGATCGCCGGACCCCAACCACCCCACATTAGCATAGGTATTAGAACAAGCCGATTGTATTATCACCGTATAATGTTCCCGCTGCTGGGACACAGGCCTCCTCTTGGTGACAGGGAGTGGGCTGTAATCCAGCACGCGGGCCCAGTGCGGGTTGGTAGATTTATATATTTAACTGGTTCACCAACAATTATATACACTGGTTTATGCAATTGAAAAAGAAGGTAAAAATAAGAATAGAGTGTAACAATCACTTATAGGTGAACTCTGCATGCACACAAAACATTGTTGAACCTACAAAAAAAAAATATAAAGAAATAAAAGACTATATTATAAAGTTGCACTGAATAGAACTTATACACTAAATTAAAACAAAAACAAATTAAAACAAAACCAAAACAAACAAAAACAAACTAAGTAAAAAAAATTAGGTAATACAAAAAAAATATATATATATAAGTAGCCTAAATTCACCCACCCAGTGAGATAACGCAGAGCCAAGAAACTCAATGTTCATAAGGGAAGAAACTTATAAAAGCTGGCTTTCAATTTGCCTAAACTGTCAAAATGAAGGTCGATCTGATCACTGCAATCGTTCACAACACTGCAAAACCTCGCGTAGGGACAATTAGCACCCAAAACCTTTCTTCTCTGCGGAGGGCAGAGTGGCGTTATAGGATTGCGAGGAATTCTGGAGGGGGCGCGGAAGTTAAAATTATTTAATATTTGCGGACAGTTAATTTTATGGGCCATTACTTTGCACACAAACATCGCGTCATTCAGTTGTCGACGTTTGTCAAGAGAAACCATATCAAAATGTTTAAGCCTATCACTATATGAGCGTATTTTCTTGGACAAACCGCTAGCATAGGCTAGGTGCCCCAGAAAACGTTTTTGTACACGCTCAAGACGCAATGAGTGAGTAGCATAGTGTGGCCGCCAGACCACGCTACAATACAATGCTTCGACTCAAACAATTATAAAGGATAATTTTTGTTTTACAGTTTTTAAATTGTTTCGTGTTTCTGATAACAAAACCCAGCATTTTGTAAGACTTTTTCACTATATTATCAATGTGAGGAATAAAAGTTAATTTCTGATCAAATATAACACCAAGGTCTTTTATTGTGGCTAATTCCTTTATTTTATCTCCATCAATATAATAATCCTGGTTGATGAGATGATGTTTCCTAGTAAATTTTATATGGTAACACTTGCTAGGATTTAGGAGCATCTGGTTTACTTGGCACCATATCACCAATTCATCCAGATCGCTTTGTAATTCACAGGCATCATGCTTAGATTTAACTATTTTGACGAATTTTAAGTCATCGGCAAACATAAAAAATTTACAGTGGCGGAAGCAGTTTGGAATATCATTAATAAAAAAGTTAAATAAAACCGGCCCCAAATGAGATCCTTGTGGCACGCCCGAGGATAAGTATCTGACGGTCGATCGAAAGCCATTGACTACTACAAAGGAAGTTCTGTTCTCGAGATACGAACTCAACCATGAGAGTAAAGATCCAGCGATACCATAAGTTTTTAATTTGTCAATGAGAATTTGATGCGAGACGCGATCGAACGCTTTGCTGAAATCTGTGTATATGACATTAGCTTGATGGCCAGAATCTATTGCTGCCGTTAACAACTCAGTAAAATGTGTCGGATTGGTATTTGTGGATCGAGACTCCACGAAGCCATGTTGTCCCTCGCTTAAGTAGATTTTAAGATGATTTTGAATGTGAGGGCAGACCATAGACTCGATGATTTTACTTAAGGTTGATAAAATTGAAATTGGTCTATAGTTCGAAACTAAGTCCTCATTGTCGGATTTATGGATGGGGACGACCTTTGCTTCCTTCCATTTTGAAGGGAAGACTCCACTAGACAAAGATTTATTAAAAATAAGCAACAGAGGCGTGGCCAGCTCTTTCACACACTCATTTATGAATATTGGTGGTATTTCGTCTGGACCAGCACCTTAGCTGCAGTCTAAACTTTTAATTTTCTTGTATAAGGCTTCACTTTCAATAACTGGGTTGTTTAAAGATATGCTACTTTCTTGAATATTATTAATATTTGTTGTTATATTGGTACTGTAATCATTTTCAGCAGGGCTGGATACAGAAGAAAAGTAAGAAGCAAAGAACTCACATATATCCATGCCATCTGATGATGAAGCTGTGCCATCCGTCATAGATAAAGGATACGAGCTGAATCCACCTCGTTTAGTTTTAACATAGGTCCAAAATGATTTAGGGTTACTGGTTAGAGTGTGCTCAAGATTCTTTACATAATTATTATAGCAAATCGTAGCAAGTGCATCACAGCGTTTACTGATTATTTTCAACTCAATTTTGTCCAACGGGGTTTGGTTTGTAATCTTATTTTTTGTGTTTAATATCTTAATTAGAGTTTTGTTAAACCACGGGGGATACTTACTATTTTTGGGTATTTTAATAGGAATATATCTTTGAATAGCACCATTGATGATGCCATAAAAAACCTCTACCATATCATCAACGTCATGTTGTCCCTCAAATAATTCCTCCCAGTCCTGTTGCTTTAGGTATTTTTTTATCGGTATATAGCTTGTTTTACGGAAGTTACGTAACTCTTTTTTTTAATATTATAGGGAAGTTTGGCTTCTTTTTTAAGACAAATATTTATAACTAACGGTGGGTGATACTGATCGATATTACATACGGAGCCAATACTTTGACTTACATTACACAGTGGATGATCAGTTAACACAAGATCTAGTATGCGAGAGGTGGCATTATGTACCTTATTGCTTTGATTCAGCTTATTAACATATGTGAAATCCAACAAAGTTTCACAGGTATTAGGCAATTTGAGGCTTTTATTCAAATTACTGTCCAGAATTACTGTCTGTCTATGCACCCTAAATTGAAGTCACCTATGATAAAAGTACACGATTCATTAAGTTGTTCAAAAACAGCGTTACAATTATCTAGGAAAGTTTCCAAATGAGCGAGGCGTACTGGCGGCGGCAAGTACACGGCGCAGAAAGCTATTCGATGAAAACATTTATTGGGAGGAAGGTCCAAAGTAACCCAGAGATCTTCACATCCACTCTCAAAATGTTCAGCACGTTTAGGATTGAATTTCTTTTTGGCAGCTATTAAAACTCCCCCACCCTCTTTACCAGCTAATTGACTAGTGTATCTATCTCTTCTATGAACCGTATATCTGTCACCGAATAGCTCACTGCTCCGGACAGAATTGTTAAGCCAAGTCTCCGAAAAAATTATAACATCATAGTTATTAATACAAACATTGCGGAAAATCATATGCGTTTTTGTTCGCAATCCTCTGCAGTTCTGATAGAATACATTTAAGTTATCGAATTATGGACATTATAAATTTCACAGGAGCATGCACTTTGTCGATAAGAAAGCAAAACAGCCTCTTTTAAAAACTATACTAGCTTATTTAAGGAATCTAAATTCTTTATCAAAATATGTTCATCGTCGGTAGTTTTCCTAACAAAGATCCTGCTGTTTCTCACCCAGACAAATTTATATCCCTTGTCCTTTGCCTTTTGTCTAGTGGCTGCATGCAGCGCTTTATTAGCAGGTGATAGATGTTCAAGCACGAATTTTATCGCCAGCAATACCCAGATCTGCAGTATTGATTTTCTCTGAGTTAATCTTCTTATCTTTGTTATGTTTGTA
Organism: Tiliacea citrago; assembly: GCA_963921375.1. Taxonomy (NCBI): domain Eukaryota; kingdom Metazoa; phylum Arthropoda; class Insecta; order Lepidoptera; family Noctuidae; genus Tiliacea; species Tiliacea citrago. The sequence goes on along the minus strand of OY992797.1, from coordinate 17,790,813 downwards.
CCACGAATTTTTGGGGAGGCGAGCTGGACCACGATGGAACGTGGACGGGTATTATTGGTGATTTGCTGTTTGGCAACACGGGTACTATGAAGAATGTCATTGTCACTCAGGTTGCATCCCACCACAGATCCCAGCTGCTTAACGATGGTGTAAAGGTTCTCCTTTTAGTTTTCGGGCAGGCACTGAATTTCGAGGTTTTTTGAACGAGTCTGTTGTTCCAAGTAGTTTATACGTAGACTTTGGTCCGTCATTAATATTTTTAGATTAGCATTGTGTTCAGTTAAGTCCTTCACCGTTCTTTCTAGTATTTTATGTTCTGATTGGTAATCTTCGAATTCATTCGTGTGAAAGGATAATGACGCCGTCAACTCACTGATTTCATGTTTAATAGGTGCAAGTTCCCTGTTAACAACGCTGAGTATGGTGCTGTTGAGTTGTAGGAGCATAGAACTGAACTCAGTTTTAACAACCTCTTGGACTATGGTACGCACATCCTCAGTAGTAATCGCTGCAGCCTGAGGTGACGAGTTCAATGCAGGCCTTTTGCTTCCTCTTGTAGTTGAGACATTCCAGTTCGGGGTAGCGGTCTCGCGTTTGCAATGACAGACGTGCAGCCTGAACAATTCCATTTACAGTATTCTTCCGTCATAAGAGATTTCCGGGATAGATAGGCAGACAAAATGAAAAGATCTTTTGCATTTCATGCAATTTAAATATGCTTTGCTGTCCTCCAAATAACAATGATCCTTGCTACAACAACCCCACGATTGCGTTAAAGTCGCCATGTCTATACTGCCCCGCTCAATTCCGCCCGCACATAAAATCAGCTCCGCAATAAAGGCCCTCTCACCAGTTAGGAACAAAAAATATTATTTAATTTGTTGTTTCTTACAATAAAACTGCTCACTAATAAAGGCGTCCAGAGTCGGCGTGTCGGCGAGTTCGCGAGAATAACGTCGTAAGCGCCGTATAATACGGGGCGCTTACGCTATAGGTCACAACGCACAGATATTAACAACTGACGGTAGGCCGGATTATTTTCAAAGTTAATTTGGTCTTTATTACTAAAACTATGCACCAAAACACTAGATTATTGTCAAAAGTTTACGACAGTTATCACCTTCTAACAGGTTTACACTTTCAATTGTACTTTTGTTATGTACTAATTTTTAATACTTTAGTGGAGCAACAACAAGTAGCAGTTACACGCACACCGTACAATCCGTCAATCTTACTACTGTAAGATTGCCGTACGAACCCAGTGCGGGTTGGCAGATGTCACATGTCTTCGAATTGTTGGTTCTAGGACATGCCGGTTTCCTCACGATGTTTTTCTTCACCGTTTTGAGAGCAGGCCGATTGGTGCCTTGGATTTTGCTTCCATAGTGGGAGGCAATTCTGAAAACTGATGATAACAAAATCGGGGGATACAGGCTGGTGTTGCAGGTAAATTATGTCCATCATCTACATCCAAAATTTAATTACACCACTCGATAGCTGAAGGATCAAAGAAACCGTTACAAAGAAAATGTTATCCGTTATGTAAACTTTTTTTTTATCTGTTCATGTTAAACCACACGGCCGTGTTCGCGACATAGCCACACCCCGATTTTTTGCTGGTTTTCTACCTGTATGTTCAATGTTTCCGAGTTATATTACATTAACTAATACCAGAATGCATCGCCGATTGCTTAAAAATAAAATCAAACCAAATGCACAAAAAAATTACAAAATAGACAAACAAGTTTTAGTTTTATTTGTTAATTTTGAATGCGGATATTTATGATTTATCTTAAAGTGTCATCATTAGACGTGTACTAATGCATTTGTTGTGTTTTTAGCTTTGCAACGTGTTCTAATTTTATTATAATGAATACGTTCGTGACGCATAGTTTTTTATGTCATCTTGTACAAGTTTTTCGAAGCGGTAGCTTTATCTTGTGTGAGCACATATCGTTATGCTTTTTGACGAGGGAATTAATTTTATGTTCATGCTTATTATTTGACTAGCATGTTATCCATACGAAGTATCAAAGTTCAAACGTTTAGATTATCTACATTTTTATTGACTTGAACATAGGTAGCTGGCGAAATGTGGCTGTACTATAGGAACACCTCTGCTCCACCCTTCGGGGAAACAAGGCGTGTTGATATGTGTTGATTCGTTTTAACCACCACTTAATAACATGATACACATTAAAGGCTCCCGCAGACAGGCGCGACGCGACTCTAGAAGCACATTCCTATGAAAACTTCATGGAAAGTGTCTCACTGCGCGTCGCGCTGCCTGTTGTGCCCACGTTATCGTGCCAGTCTGCACGAACTTTAATAAATTGGTAGGTTATTATATAGAAACAAAAACTTAAAAATAGAAGCAATAAATGTGTCAAACTCTTACAATTGTCGAGAAATACTGCGAAAGAAAACAATACTTCGCAAACGAAACGTTAAAAAAGTAATCGTACTATGGAATTGTATATAAAATCAATTGCTACTCTTTGTTTAAAGTTTTTCAAAAGAAAGTTTGAAACAAAAACGAAGTGGACCTCAGGAAGAAACCCACTCAAATTCCTAGCAAAGAGTCCCAAACCGCGGCTTGGTATGGTGTAAATCAAAAGATGCTCCAAACATAAGCCATGTTTTCCTAGATTGGGGTTTTCTCACTCAAGCATGTTTCGATAAGATGGTTGGGCGTTTAGAGGTCTTGAATGAGTTAAGAAGGTGGCAGGGTCAAACTGGATGCAGAAGGTGGAGATTAGAGTATTGTGGCGCAGCCAGGGAGAGGCTATGTCCAGCAGTGGACAGCGAAAGGCTGATTTAAAGAATGTTGCCTGTTCTGCCTAGCTTTTTCCAACTATGTTGGAATCGTGTTCTTGTCAAACCGGATGCAGCTGAATACAAGTAATTTACATGGAGCGAATGCATATCTGACCTCCACAATCAAGATACTGAGTAACACTTTTTGATGAAAATTTTTTCGATGGTGATGGAACATTTAGGTATCTGGATGCAATAACTATACTATAGGTGGAAGAGCCCTGCTAAACCAAAGAAGCCGAGGTCCTATGATAACACTTGATTAATAAGCCAACCACCAAAATCAACTAAAAATGTTTATGTTCTAAGAAAGATTTCCTATTGCAAAACTGCAATATCACTATTTTCTTTTCACGGAATTGCGGCTTCACATTTAAATCTCGTGATGTACACCTAATGATAGGAGTGGCTAGTGGCTAAGTAATAACAGCCGCACGGGTCGGTTGATCAGGTAGAGCTATGCTTGCCACGTTTGGTCCGTGGATGGGTGGCGATATTTACATACCAAGACCCCTCCCTGCCTCGGAAAGCACGTTATGCCGTTGGTCCCGGCTGTCATTTGTAGATCTTTTACAGTTTTTACGGGTCGTTAAAAGCCCGAAAGTCTGACATCCAGTCTTAGTCCAACGGGCATCGTGTTACCCAGTAACTTGGTTGTGGAGGTCAGATAGGCAGGCGCTCCATGTAAAATACTGGTGTTCAGCTTACTGGAAGGCGAGCTCAAGATAGTTGGGAAAAGGCTACGTAGATGATGTTCCTAAACCAGTTTCATATCAACTTCGCTCACAGACAAACATTTTGGTGACGTCACAAGGAAAACTATCCCTCAACTACAACCGCTGAAATCTCCTCTCTTACGCCAATAGTAAACAGTTGAAAGTTTGTAGCTATGTGCTCATTGTTGAGACAGGTAGCGCTCCAAGTTTTTCTGCCTCGGCTATACGTGGGTCGGGACTTGGTCTCAATTTGTTAAGTTCAAGATGTGGCCATTAAGCATTCAACCAGCACGTTCTTTCGTTTGTACTGCGGAAGATGAGAGCGAAGAATTGGGGTTGCAGAGTTTCCGAGGTAGGAAATAAAATTGTCGACAATGTGCATTGGTTGTTCTAATAATTTTGTACGTCTTCTCCAAAAGTTCGGTTTAAAAACTGGTACTATTTAAATCGCAAACTCAAACCGTATTTAACCTGGGGGTCTACTCCGAAGCGGTAATCCGAAGTATTGGCCGAATGTTCGCCCGTTTTATAACTTCCAAAGTTTCCTCTTTTGACGTCACTGGACACCGGTCACCGGTTGAAGTCATCACGCCAACGCCGGTTGTCGCTGAAAACCAGCGCTGGGGCTCTGTCTCGCATAGGGTCGCAGCATTATGCTGAGCGATGGCCGTTTTGCATGAATGTGACGCATATTTTCCCTCAACTTATTCTTTCGTGTTTGTGTTTTTATTTCTTTGCGTTATGTTTACCGCAAATAAACGTATTTTCTTTCGTTCTTTTTTCTTTTTACTTTGAGTCCTTACCCGACTTCAAGTCAAATTTTTGACTTTTATCTCTTTGACTGTCGTTTTTTTTTTCCTTTGTTATAGTTTACCGTAGTTAGACGTAGTCAAGAAACGGCTGAACATTCGGCCGATACTTCGGATTTATGTTCGGAATAGACCCCTGGTTTTAAAGAGCGTACATCATTAATTAATCGCGAAATTACCCAATCTCGTTGAAACTCCCTTGCTTAAATCGAATGATATTTGAATTGCTAAAAGGGTGTGAAGGTTTTACAGAAACATTTTATAAATGACTGCTTCGTTGGTCTAATGGTCGCATGAGGTCCTGGGGTTCAATTCCCAGGTCGAGAAAAGTGTTATTGAGTTTTTCCATCTGGAATTTCTCAATAGCAGCCTGGAGTCTGGATTTGTGCCCGGTTAATGGCGATAGGCTCGCCCCCTATTACATGGGACTTAAACATAACTGATGAAATGTTGGTGTACTCTAGTAGTCCTCTGCACAACCCTTCGGGAAAACGAGGCGATACAAAAGATGTAACAAGATCTGAAGAAACGAGAAATAGCTATTCACTACAAGCTATCAAAAACAATACTGCCTACTCGATTCAAAATAAACATTAGCTTGAATTAACTTTTCCGTCTCATGGCTCCTTCTTTGTGCAGATGACAGAGAAGAGAAAAGAAAATAAATTGATAACTCACAAACTATATGATACATACCCTTGTTATTTTATCATGTTCTTTGTTGTTTATATTGGCGTGAAAATTTTATTGAAGTAATGATAGTTGAATACTTACGTCTTTTTGTCTGCGAAAGGCTTTCTATCGTAAAAGAATCAGTCTGTCTTTCTCATTTTTAGGGTTTCGTACCTCAAAAGGAAAAACGGAATCCTTGATCACTCGTGTGTCTGTCTGTATGTCTCTCTGTCCGTCTGTCACAGCCAATTTGCTCCGAATCTACTGAATCGACGTTGTAACGTAAATAAATAAATTTTTAATATGGAGGTCACTTACGGGGGGCAAAAAAGAAAAATAAAAATAAAAGTTTTGCCAACTGTACCGTGTGACGCATCAGGGTTTGTCGTAAGGATGTCAGATATAATTTTTAAATAATTTTGAAATAAATACTTTTAAAGTTATTTAAGAAAATAGATGAAAATTGACCATTACCTCCTACCTCCGAAACTATGGAGCCTAAAATTAAAAAAAAATACAGTTTGTAGATTACAGGAAAACCTATAAGAAGTCTATAGTCTTAAAATAGCATGGTAAATCTCTCAATTTTTCTCGCAAAATTGTGTGTACAAACTTTCATTTGCAGTTGGAATGTATCGGGGAACATTTTTTTCAACTACAATGTTAAGTTTGTTCTTGAGATAAAGTCATCCCAACTATGAAACCCTTTATTGTTCGAGGTGCATTGCCCGACACGCACTTGGCCGGTTTTTTTATGTAACTTTCTTTTTATTCTGAATTTCTTTCTCATCGTTAAGTTACAGCAAACTAGAATTGTCAAGCTCATGGCATATTATTTGATTTGATGTTATTTCAGTCAGCTAATAACAGCTACATTGCTACTTAGATCTTGTGGCGTACGAATGGCCTTAACAGGGGGGCGCTGTTGGTATTTTTTTGTGAAATGCCACTTGAAATGTATTCAGAAAACAAGATGGCGGCGTTCGTTCTGATTTTGGCCACGCGCCGAAATAACCTTGTAGCGCTATAACATCACGCAGTGGTGGCCGAGTGGTATCGACCCCGACTTATTAGTTGTAGCTGTTGAGTTCGAACCCAGCTAGGCACTTTACTTTCTGTATTTAATTTCATCACCACTGCTCTCAAAACGGTGGAGGAAAATATCGTGAGGCATGTTCTAGAAGCAAAAAAATTCGAAGACATGTGACATCTACTAACCCGCACTAGGCCTGCGTGGTGGATTATGGCCCATTCTCTCTCACTGAGAGGAGCCTGTGTCCCAGCAGTAGGAACAAAATAGGCTGATTATGCCTTTAAAATTATTTTACGTTTGACAGTCTTTCAGCAAATTTTTGTGTTATACCTATAACATTTTTGTAACCCGGTGATATTCTTCAAATTGATAACATAAAAAAAACACATCCACGCAAAAAAAAGTAAATAATAAAAATCAAAAAACCGGACTGCGTAAAAAGTGAAACGAAAAAAGATGGAAACTAGGATTATATAAATTAATACTATAAACAATCTCTGAATGCAGTCGGAGGCAATAAATAGGTCATTATTGTTAAGAAGATGAAAAAACCGGTCAAGAGCGAGTCGGACTCGCGCACCGAGGGTTCCGTACGTATATAATATGATGTTGATGATTTCTGAAAAACTGTGCTATTTAGAGACATCGTTTTATTTTTCCTGTAATCTTTACAACTTCTATCACATAGAATAATTTCAGATTTTTATCTATGCAAACTTCGGAGACAAGGGGGGGACGGTATTTTTTTTTTTCATTTTTAATCAAAAGTCGGAAAACGTGCAACGTGCTAGTGAATGTGCAAACAGCGCTCTTTCTTATGATACCCCACATGCCCTATTAGCCCCACTTCAAATTTTTAAGACTCTTTCAGTCCCTTTTGAAAAAAAATTTTTTTTTTTTAATTCTTTCTTGTTTGCAAAATAGTTGGGCAAACGTCATCTAAAACTATTCTAAATTTCAAGTTGATAGCATTAGTAGTTCTTGAGATATCCAGGTGTGACAAACAGACAGACTTAGTCTCACCATAAGGGTTCCTTTTTAACGTTTTGGTACGGAACTCTAAAAAGGAGGGTTATGTGTTTAACCTGTATGTACGTAATGTATGTATATAGGTCAGTCTCTATGTACTTACCCACATAGAGATGGTCATATATACATTCATACATACAGGTCAAACACATAACCCTCCTTTTTAGGTTTCGCCGCTGCCGGGTAAAAAGACACAAATCCACAATGGTGTGGAGTGATATGGGTAACTGATCCATTGAATCGCCAAGCCCAGATTGTGTGTAATACTGTCCCATTGAACGCAAGCCACAAATAAGAGGCGGATCTTACTGTGGAGGGAAAATTGGATTTTCTTTGAGACGGCTGCGTTATAAAATTGAAACTGCCTTATATGGTTTATGTGTGGTACAGTGTGTGTTTGTGATCAATATTGAAGAAGATGGATCAATATTGTTAAATAGTTCAATTAACACCAGGCATAATTAATTCAAATTCAAATTTAAAAGTTTATTGCTCAACACAGTACATAATCATATAACATTTCCAAATGTCAAGTGAATGCGCAGTCCACTGTGTTGTACCAATTCAGGCATGCAAAATTCATCATTAAAATTATACAGTATCATAAATTACAAAACAAAGTCAACACATAATTAAGAATACAAATAAAAATAATTCAAATAAAATAATTTTAATACAATAAAATAAATTGGACTCAAGGATTCACCATAATTATATTTATTATTATACACACTACACTACACTATTTGACAGGTATTCATTTAAAGTGTAGTATGTCTTACCTATCAGTAGATTATTGAGTTGCTTCTTAAATACATTGACATCTTTAGTACTTAACAAAGCATTAGGTAATTTATTATAAATACGTGGTGCCATTCCTATGAGATTTTTATGGAATACCGCTTTTTAGGGTTCCGTACCCAAACGGTAAAACGGGAACCCTATTACTAAGGCCCCGCCGTCTGTCTGTCTGTCTGTCTGTCTGTCACCAGGCTGTATCTCATGAACCGTGATAGTTAGACAGTTGAATTTTCACAGATGATGTATTTCCGTTGCCGCTATAACAACAAATACTAAAGAACAAAATAAAATAAATATTTAAGGGGGCTCACATACAGCAAACGTGATTTTTTTGCTCGTTTTTGCTCGATATTGATAACGGCAACAGGTAGACGCTTGAAATATTCACAGAATATTTAGTTATATATTTATTTTAAAAATAATTAATTAAATTAAAATAAAACAAATATTTAAGGCGGGCTCCCATACAGCAAACGTGATTTTTTTTGCCATTTTTATAGATAATGGTACGGAACCCTTCGTGCGCGAGTCCGACTCGCACTTGGCCGGTTTTTTTGTGTTGCCTACTGCATATTTTATGTCTATGTCGCGAGCCGTGTAATATTTCAAATAAGTGGAAGTTCGTCTTAACAAATACGGCCACCTCACATATGACGTATAGGCAGGGTACTAGGTCTATACATATGTGTTTTAATCATTTATAAATTGTAATTTATTTTACACATACATATATAAACTCACGCCTTCTTCCCATTGGGGTAGGCAAAAACTACAGAACGCCTGCTACGATCCATCACAAGAAATCACAACAAAACATTCATGATGCTGTCACTCGCTTCACCACAGAGTTATAAATAAAATAGAAAACGTCAAAGACAGACCCGACTGACAAGAAGGTTTATTTTGGCGCAATTATTTGTATGGTACATAACTACGATCTATGTATGTAGGATTCTTTATTCTCTCGTAGCATCCAGACGTCTGGATGCATTTTAATGATTTACATGTTGTTAGGTTTGTGGTGATCGCCCAGCGCAACGCAATTCAATTTCAATCGGAATCCAAAGGATTTTGATGGAAATTCCTAATCCATTATGTGACTGGTGACGTTTCACATAAATCAACATTGCGAAATTTAGAACCCATTAGGTAAAGAGAAAATAGATTTTAGTACGTCAAAATAAAGGGCTTGAGGAGATTCCAAAATATGATTTATGACCCTGGGGTCACCAGGGTCATTTATTTATTTTTATTTGTTCACCAACAACTGTTTACACTGGTTTTATGATAAAGGTAACATGCAAAAGTGTGATGCTACAGTGTAACAATAACTTACAGTCATTATAGTCATATTTTAGGAATTGTCTTAAAAACCACGTCAAAAAAAAACTAATGGCATAATTACACAACATTATTTTTAGTATATGCAAAACCTGAATATAGTTTGTTCAGAATAAGGAACTGAATCGATTTCAATCATTTTTACACCATGTTATATTTTGTCCCAAAAATATTTAAGTATGATGGAAAATGTTATCACCATTTAATTACTTACAATAAAATCGCCGTACGGTTACTGCCAAATTATTATCAATGAGTGCAAGACGACCCTGGGGGCGCGGGGGCGCCTTTAGCATGTTTTTGTACGAACAACCCGGTAGCATAACAACCTTATAACTTTGTGATTTTTCATGATACAGTTTTTAAATTTTGTACATAGATTCTTTACATCAAAATACTAGACACGTGTTTCGGGTTTCGCATATACTAAAAATAATATTGTATAAGTACACGTACATACTCCTTCTAACACACAAAGGTAATGTTTCGTATAGAAAAAATAAAGATAAAATATTACGTTGCATTGTTTATCTTTTAATGCCTCCCTGTATGTTCGTTAAAGGTTTATGCAAAGCATTAAATGACATGACTTTATGACAATGACGGGCTACTACAATGATTATGAAAGATAAAGAAAGTGTTGCCATTACATACTTTTAAAACTGGACTAATCTATCGATTAAAAAATGACATTGATACATTAGCAATATTAATAAATATCATGTTCATTAGAGTCTAGTTATTATTATAGGCTTTAAATACAGTTTTAATATTTTAAATTCTAAAAATACTCGTGAAATCATAACAATTTTTACAATAAGTATGTCTTCAATTACCATCATATTTCCAAAACTGGCAACATAAATATCTCCCGGAATACTTGAATCAATATCTTTAAATTTAAATATTTCCTGCCAAGTTTTGCCAAATACCGAAAGCTGTGGTAGGGTTTCAAATATTACCAGTTATTTTTTTAATATAATTATCTCTTTGTCTGTGCCAGTTCAGACTTAATCCTCGTCCTTTACCTTTTAAATAAAATTTTCATAACATATACCTACTGTCCTAAAGCGAATTTTTAAATTGTCCGTTCATTGAGTTATCCATCCAAAATGTCAAATTTATCGCGAAGCGTCAGGCGCACTGAAACTCGAAAGCTTTATGGGCTAACACTAATGTTGTAAAATTTTATGTGTGTCTGTCCATATCTAAAACAGTTAAAAACTGCACTTTGATTAATGTGATTTTTACAGCTTTTGTTACGGATTTTATGACTGTGATGCCCATACATCGTAAAATGGTCATAATTTTGGGTTTTAGCTTGGATGAAATTGGTTGAATCTAAAACATTTATACTATGCTGATTCATGTCTCAAAAATAGTTTAATAATCATTATGATCCAGCAAAAACCCACAAAGATTACCTTTGTTAAATCGTAAAATAAACAAACGATTAAAAAATGCTCCAACAACAAAATACACCTCGCCTAACTAATAGACAAACAGGCAAACCTAATCGCACAAACCTTTTTTAACAAACCATTTTTTTTTAATTTATAAAAAGCCAACGTCACGCGCTATACGTCCACAGCGTACTAATTTCGAATTACAACTTTTTTTTAATAATTCCGTGGCAGAATTTCATGATTAAATGAATTATTATATGTAAAGCCGTTTATGTACGGCTTTAATAACACCTACTCTTGGTTTAAGTACTAATTGGTGGTACGTACAGACATTCTATTTTTGAAAAGGTGGGTGTCTTCAATTCCCGGGATACATGAGGCTCTGTATTCTATCCTGGCTTGCTGTCCTGCCTTGGAGTCGAACTGCCGCTCGAGCCCAGTCTCCTGTCCCTCGCACACTCTGTGCGCTCAACGCTCTCTTGGACGCTAAGCCAGATGAATGGAAGAAGATCTTGTCAACATGTCTAGAGTTTTGTGAGAGGAGCGTATGACTGTAGAGTAGCTGTATACTTTTGTTTTTGTACTTATATAATGTGATGTGTCTTTAACTAATCTAATTGGCCTTTGGCCGTTTTATGTTAAAGTAAAATAAATAAATTGGCACAAGCTAGTGCCGTTTTGCTCCGTGTGTTGCAGGACGTAAAGAATAGCACTATCCCATTTCTTCCCGTGGGCATTGTGAAAGGCGACTAAGGGACTTACTAGAGAATGGGCAGCAGCGTTCTCTATGCTTTCGAACACCATACTGCGATCGCCAACCCACCTGCCAAGCGTGGCGATTATGGCAACTCCCGCCACCCCCCCACCCCAATGGGGGAGGCCTATGTCCAGTAGTCCACTGTTAAACAAAACAAAAAAACACTCACTCGAAAGACGTCCACGTCTTTCGGCTGAAATTAATGTGCTGTTTACACGATGCTAGTAAATTTTAAGATAATTAGCATTGCGGTGACTTAGTCCGTAGAATAAAATTATCCGATAGGGTACTATCTTCGCCAGCCACACGAGGCTAGTACACAAGCCAGGTTATTAAAATCAGTAGTGTGGGGCGCTGGGCCTGTGGACGGTGAGCGATGGCTCGCCGCCCGATAAGGACCAGGCCAGGAGGAGCGCGTTGAGTTCCACGCGCTCCTCAAAGAGTTGTCAGCACGAATTTACGGGGTCCATTTGGGCCAATGCCTGCCAGGGTTGCGAGTTTGTCCGAAAGGGATATCGTGGCCCTGACACACAGGCATATGAAGGAACACGGGTGGGTTTTAGTCAGTAAAAGTCTGACACGCCCTCCCGCTCCGCCCAGAGCGGGAGAAGTTATTTGATAATTTACCACCCAAAAAAAAAAAAAAAAGGCTGAGAATCTTCGAACATCAAAATTACATAAGACAGTCCTCCAAAAACGCCCGCCTTTCATCACTTCCTAGTGCTTTAGCTATGAAGAAGTGGCGCAACAAACTGCCCAGCAGCACAGCTGTCTGTTCAGTTAGAAAAACTTGATTCTATACAATAGAATGTAAAATAATTTGCATTACGGAACAAAAACATTAAATTAAATTATTTTCCATACTTAACTGGAACACGCCACTAAACCAACAAAAAAAAAACCGGTCAAATGCGAGTCGGACTCACGCACCTAGAGTTCCGTACCTTTATCTATAAAAACGGCGAAAAAAAAAACACGTTTGATGTATGAAAGCCCCCTTATATATTTGTTTTATTTTAATTTATTTTTAAGTGATTATACAGGGTTACTCATGGTAACTCGACGTATTCCTTACAGGACGTCATAGTTGGGTTAAAATTCAATAAATTAAGCAACCAAATTTTCTACCGAAATTCAGTACTTTTTGAGTTAATTAGGTTTTTAGTTGTTTTATGAAAAATCCAATTTAAAATGGTTTACGACGCGACTGTACTGGAATTTTAGTAACTACCATAGCTGATGCCGTAGCTGGTCTTTGTTGTTAATTAAAAGTTCAAAAATACCTAAAACTTTGGCAGTGATCACTAATTTTAATTTGTTTTTTTTTTAATATTTAAGCGACAAGAATAATGTACCCAGGATTTTGTAATATCTTGATTTAAAAGAGTGTCATTGGAGTTACTTGCCTGTTCTTCTCCATAGAGATCTACGTTTTGGAATGGGCAAATAGCTTCTACTTTCTGACTAACTGACCGACTCTTTGACAATTCAAAAGTGCCTGTAAATGGTTTAATTGAAATAAATGCTTTGAGTATTTTATATTTTTCGTAATTTTTGTCATTACTTTATTAAAAAAAACTCAAAAACTACTGAATTTCGTTAGAACATTTGGTGGCTTAATTTGTTGCATTTTAACCCTAATGTAACATATAGCAAGGAATACGTCGAGTTACCAGTAACCCTGTATATAACTAAATATTCTGTGAATATTTCAAGCATCTACCTGTTGCCGTAATCAATATCGAGCAAAAACGAGTAAAAAACCCACGTTTATTGTATGGGAGCCCCCTTAAATACTTATTTTGTTCTGTTTTTAGTATTTGTTATTATAGCGGCAACAGAAATATATCATCTGTGAAGATTTCAACTGTCTAACTATTACAAATCATGAAATACAGCCTAGTGACAGACGGACAGACAGACAGATAGACAGACAGACGGCGGAGCCTTAGTAATAGGGTTCCCGTTTTACCCTCTAGGTACGGAACCCTAAAAATCATCGAAAACTATACTCAAGCAGAAATAAAAAATTAAAACTAAAAACGTAACCAGAACGTACCTAAATAAAAGCCTCCTGGCATAAAGGACGTGCCCGCTTACTTATAGGTATAGCTATAACTCGACTCAACATCCTATTAAGCTATCCTGGTTTGAGACGCTAGCTTACTAGCCTAGAAATGAAGCTGGTTGAGTATACACGAAGCCAGAGTTACTAGCTTGCTAGCGTAATAACCTAGCTTCAAAAACTAGCCTTGTGTATCCCGGGCATTAGCGCTTCATTAATTTTAGGGTATTTCATTCATTCATTATTTCATTGATACGAGTCGGAAAGCGACAAACCCACGAATTCCACTAATTTTACGAAGTTTGTACATCAAAGAAATTCAACAAAGCGAAAACGCACTCAAATTGATTATCTCTTACTGTCGCGTTATTTATACCTAATCATAATCATTTATGTGTCAGATTAAGGTACAATTTAAGGTCTTAAGATTGGTGAATAGAAATATCCTTTTTTACAACAATGGTATCATCACATTCTGCCAAATGTGGCGTGCAAATATCTGGTACATAAAATTATTAGGTTAGTATTAAAATTGTTGATTGCATAATTACGAATTAAAATTACAACTTGAGGTGTGTCAGTTAAAAATAATATCATAAACACACAATTTATTTTGGGTGTCAAAGTATCATTTAAATGTCAAAGTATCAAAGAGTTAGACGATAAAGTATAAAAGATTACAATTCAATGTTAGGATGTCAAAGTATTATTCAATAGCGTTCAATATATTATTATCTACACAAACTAATTACAGTATCATAACTTTATACACACTTGACCATCATCAAGCCGTACAAACAACTAAAACATAATCTTTCATAACCATATGCGTCAGAAACTTAAAGTCCAATTACACTTGCCTAAATTCTCGTAAATTGAAACCGAATTATACAAATTGTATAAACAATAATTCAGAAACATGTGTTACGTAGGAAGCATGGTTTAATTAAGTAATAACGCCTGATTTAACATCTAGGTTTTGGCCGCATTAGTAGTAGAACTGAGTTTAGCTGCGAATCTGCGATATACACACGGTTAGGTCTAAATTCTAAACTGCAGCGAAGTTTGTCGGAGTTTCGTACACTGATACCATGTTGAGTAGGTAAATAAGTTAGTATCATGCTTGTTTCGTGTGTGAAGTAGAATATAAACTTTTCCTCTAGTCTTTCTATTTTAAGCTAAGCTGTAAATGTCTCACCTTATCTTACTTTGATTCTTAAAAGCTTGAAAACAAAAAAACGAGTGACCCTTATAGGTAGTCCCATTAGATGTGTAACATCTGAAATCTCACCTTGGTAATAAGCAACTGAGCAGCAAATTAACCTCAAACTTTTTAAAACGCAGAATAATTAAATATTTATTCGATTTTTTTTATTATTTGTCATTACTAGTGGTCGCCCACTGGTCGAAATTCGACCCCCTCTACATACAATCTATATGGTACTTACTAATTACCTGCTATTAAAAAGTACTTACTTATTCCATGCTCAAGCTGTCACTTCCTGTTACACACTTCCGTCCCTTTTCACGAAACCACTCCCACAGAAAACGAGAGTAAAGATGTTACACATAAAAAAACCCCAGGTTTCTGAGCTGTAGTGATTAGTTTTGATCACACTCTGGTAGCCAATCAAATCAATTGTAAAATGCGGGGGTAGTTTTTTTCAGGAAAAACAAGGCTAGGCTTTTCTATCATGTCATTAGGTACTTATTCATAAGTAGGTTTTGTGTATTCTTAAACAAATATTTCTGTTTGTTGAATCTGCTGCTTTGAATGACGTCAGATTGACGCCGCATATTTGCTGCACTGTGCAACACACGACGGTGCAACAACTACGCGGCGACAACCCAGCGTAAGCGTCGAATTAGGCAGTATATACGTTCGACGAAGGCCTATGATAGATTTCAAGGGTTCCTAAAAATACCTATGTTATATACTACGCAGCAGTATGCATCCCTATAATATTCAATTTATTATTCGTATGAGCTATAAACACGGCTTATAACTACGTGTTTAACGAACTAAAATGCTGTGTGTATCAGAGGGTGTGAACCGGAATTAGGTGCAAATTCAGCTTTGAATCAATATTACTACGTCTCTAAATACTCGTAGTAACATTGTAGTAATGAGACATAATATTTATCATAGTGGTACTAAAGGGATTTACTTACTACCGGAGCTAAAGGAAAGTAGTGCAGTGCATTTTTTATAGATCATTTTTTTCCGTGATCGACAAAAATGCACAAAAATCAACAAATCATTTTTTTTAAATAAATTATGTCTCTAGACAGGTACAGTAAGTAAGTTATTGTTTGAGTCGCTTATTATGTTGTAACTTTTAGTTTTCGATTGTGTTTTTCATGAATGTTCTCATTTTCATCAGTATCTACGGGTTAGGTTACGTTAGAATTGAGACCAACCACGTGCGAGCCAAATTGGTCGCAGTAACTAATCTAGGGCATGCACCCTATTCAAATGAGTTAGGTTAGTTTAGAGCTGTGTCTAACCCCGCGCGAGCCGAGCGAGCGGAGCGAACGGTATTGAGGTAGCGGCCGGCGAGTGCTACATTCAAGTTGGTCGCAGTTACGTGGCTATTTAGTATTTTTAGAACGAAGTAGGTACCTTCATATCAATCAAGGACTTATCTAAATCGATTGTGCGTATAAAATAACACTCAATTAAAACTGCGGTAAGGTCCAAATTAGTGCTATTTATATTTAGGTATGACAAAGTCATAACATGATTTCCTAATCAATCTCATTCTTAAAAACATTAGATAAACTGTATAATTAATTACCTAATATTTCTAACACTGTTATTATTCGATGTAGGCACGTAATAGGCAAAGAGATAAGTGTAAAGGCTCCCGCAGACAGGCGCAACGCGACTCATCATTGTTCATCATTTCAGCCAAAAGACGTCCACTGCTGGACATAGGATTCCCCCTAACCCCTGGGGGTGTTTGCCATAATCGCCACGCTTGGCAGGCGGGTTGGCGATCGCAGTATGGTGTTAAAATGCATAGAGAACGCTGCTGCCCATTCTCTAGTAAGTCCCTTAGTTGCCTTTTACGACACCCACGGGAAGAAATGGGGTGGTGCTATTCGTCCGGCACCGCACAGAGCACAATGAGTACAATAAGTAGATACACTAAGTAGTGTGACCTATTTGACTTATCTAGCTCCACATTCATCATAATTATCACAAATCTGAACTTGCTCGTCTTGTTAGTCACCATTATTCACGTATGTATACATAATTCAAGGAAACTCTGACCCCATTGATAGTGTGAAGACCGACATAAATCATAGCTAATAGAACAGCTTCATATAAACAAACTTTAGGTAATATTTATTATTTATTTATCCTCCTACTGGAACGCCATACAGCAATTACACCAACGAAGCATAAAAATTACTTTATGTCCATCCATCCTGAGTGCGCGGTGGACATCGAACGGGCGGCGGTGGATCACGCACGCTCACACAGCGTCAAGACACTTCTCCGTAGCTTCACATTCTTTGCAATTTTTTGACAATGATTTTTCAAAATAAATTCATTAAAATTAAAATAATAGCTAATAATCTCTTTTGGTAGGTTCGAACCCAGACAGGCGCTTTACTTTGTGTAAATTATTTCATCACCACTGCTCTCAAAACGGTGAAGGAAAACATCGTGAGGATGTTTACCTTCACCTGTCTGGATTCGAATCTACGACCTATAACTCGTAAGTGGCGTCACATTCATCCAGACAAATAGACAAACGGACAATAATTCTCCGTTAATATTTAATTACATTTATTATTTATATACACCATTATTTTTAGTATATGCGAAACCTGAATATAGTTTGTTCAGAATAAGGAACTGAATCGATTTCAATAATTTTTACACCATGTAACTATTTAAGTGTGATGGAAAATGTTATCACCATTTAATTACTTACAATACAATCGCCGTACGGTTAGGTACCTCCTAACCGAACGGCGATTGTATTATAAGTAATTATGCCAAATTATTATCAATGAGCGCAAGACGACCCTGGAAGCACGAGGGCGCCATTAGCATGTTTTTCTACGGACAACCCGGTAACATATCAAACTTATAACCGGCACGTCCTAGAACCAAAAATTCGAAGACATATGTGTCATCTACCAACTCGCGCTGGGCTCGCGTGGTGGATTACGGCCCACTGCCTCTCGCCGAGAGGAGCCCTGTGTCCCAGCAGTGGGAACATTATAGGCTGATTATGGTTAAATTATGTAATCACTTCATTGAAAGAAAAAAAATATTCAGTTCTCTTATTACATTGAATATAACGTCACCCCTGTAATCCCCGAAGGGATAGGCAGAAGCCTACCTATAGTACACCCACATTTCACCAGTTATGTTTAAGTCCCATGCAATAGGAGCGACCCTACTGTCAACCGGGCCCTAATCCAGACTCCGGACTGCTTCTGAGAAATTCCAGATGGGAAACCCCAATAACACTTTGCCCGACAAAATAATTAGGTACATGTTTAGTAATGTAGTATTAGTGTATAATACTCATAATTACATAATTATAATAATAACACATGAAAAAAGTGTTTTTATTAATTATCAGACCCTAAGAAAGTGCTACGGAATTATGTAAAAGTGTAAATTGACACTACTCTTAGTTTTATAACTAAGAGTAGTGTCAATTTACACTTTCAACTTTACACTTTTTAGATTACGTTATCGTAATCTATCAAGTAAAATAATTATAAGTCTGTTAGGCTAGGTTGTAATAAATTATTAAGAACTTTAGTTCTCATTAATAACGGAAAAAAAAATATTTTGTAATTATTTTCAACTTTAGGTATAGATAATTACTGGCTTATTAAAATAAGCACGAAATATGGCGAAATGAGCCATCGCACAAGAATACGAGTATATATACCTATCACCTTTGTATTACCGCATTTATAGCAAATAAATGACTTTGACAAGAATGCCACATGCTAAGTGTTTCTTATCAATGCTTCACGCCCAACTGGGAAAACCTGGCTTCTTAAAGATAGCATAGGCCAAGAGGCAACTGTTTTTTGGGAAATTTCACAGATACCGGCACTTATATAAAACAGACAAGTGTACGAAATAATGTAGATAGATAACAGGCACGATTATATTGTTATTTAATTCCCCTAAAATTGTTCCTCATTGATTTAGTAGCGATTTTAAGGTAATCTTATGAAACTCTCTCGGAGTTTCCAAGCACTGTAGATACTGGCTTTTAGCAGGCTTAGCACGAGATCGCCGCAGGAGACGTCCTGGGCGTCGGGAGTCGCAAGCCGATTTCCGGCAACCTCAGGCGCGGGCCTACGGATGGTGAGCGATGGGTATTTCGCCGTCCGATAAGGACCAGGCCCGGGTCGACGGCGCGTTGTGTTCTACGCGCGCCGCAAAGAGATGTCAGCACGAATTGACGGGGTCCATTAGGGCCAATGCCTGCCAGGGTTGCGAGTTTGTCCGAAAGGGATATGAAAATCACACACAAAATCACAGGCAAATGAAGGAACACGGGTGGGTTTTAGTCAGTAAAAGTCTGACACGCCCTCTCGCTGCGCCCAGAGCGGGAGAAGTCATTTGATAATTTCCCACCCAAAAAATAAAATAAAAGGCTTAGCACGAGAACCGTAGAGAAGCGTTTTGTTGACGTAAGAGTAGACAATTTCCGTGTTTACACGGAAACGTCATATTTATATTTTTATCGTTTGTCTACCGAAAACTTTCTACTGTAGACAATAGAACATTACAAATAGAAAGCATTATGCTATGCCTGTTGGGCTGATAGTAGTTGGAAATAAAGTGTCGGGTGTGTCCAACATAAATGGCATAGCCCAGCAAATGTAAGGTCATGGCGAGCGATTTTTGAGTGTTATTACCAAAGGCCGCACGGGTCGATCCATCAGGTTAAGCTACGCTTGCCGGGGTTGGTCCGTGGATGGTTGACCATTCTTACATACCGAGACTCCTCCGTGCCTCGGAAAGCACGTTAACATGTTGGTCCCGGCTGTCATTCGTGGATCTTTGACAGTCGTTACGGGTCATCACAAGCCCGAAAGTCTGACAACTAGTCTTAGCAAGGGGAGGTCGTATTACCCAATCATTGGGTTGTGGAGGTCAGAAAGGCAGTCACTCCATGTGAAAAACTGGTATTCAGCTGCATCCGGTTAGACTGGAAGCCGACCCCAACATAGTTGGGAAAAAGGCTAGGCGGAATGATTGATTACTAAAGGCTAGGCTATTCATAACAATACAAAATCGTTTGTATGAAATCGGACATTTGGTATGAGGCCCGGTAAAACCACGTACACGTACGAGAAAAAACGTGTCAGTACAGATAGAAATTAAAGAATATAATTTACTTTTGTGCTTAGTACTTACTTACCTACTTATTACTAAACATAATAATTATGTTCTGTATACAGGGAGGTCAGATAGGCAGTGGCCCCATTTGAAATACTGGTATTCAGCTGCATCCGGTTAGACTGGAAGCCGACCCCAACATAGTTGGGAAAAGACTAGGCAGATGATGATGATACAGACAGGGCGGAAAAAAATGGCGTACCTTTAGGCCGAATAAAAATATAACATAATGGTATGGAAATAAAGTTGAAATTGCAAAACGGTCGTAAGTACAAAAACAATACCGCGGTATGCGAACATTGAAATTTCAACTATATTTCCATAATATTAAGTTATATTTTTATTCGTCGCCTAAAAATACCTTGCCATGCCGTGCCGCCAATGGGCGCCGGGCCTTAGGTGCTTTAAACAGGGTACCCCTACATAATGGCTGATTTACATGAATTTTGTATTTTAATCCTAGCTCACTAACCTTAATTAGATTTAGATTAACTACGATAATATGGCCCGCCCCTCCAACATTAAAAACGTTTGAAAGTATTTGTGAAAGTCTTCATTTGTACGCAAGTGTGCGTAATAAGACGGCCGTCAAACAAAAACAAATCGCGGATTTGTTGCTCGACTAGTGGCGTCATTAATCGCTCATTATTATTAGTATGGCGCTGCACTGACGTACTCTATGAAAACGACACGTGCGTTGTCTTGCGCGATCGGCTAGTTATGATTAGTTGACCAACAAATCTGGTAATAAGTGAGATATTGCGAGTACTTACAACTATATACAAACTCTTTCGTAAGGATGTGGCTACACACATTGAAACAGTAAACCATTCGTAAATTATATGATGGATTAAAACATCAATATTTATTTAATCAACTTCATGTAAGACACCCAAACGACTTTATTTGCAGTCTTAGTTTTCTCTTTTACCAAAAACATATCTGTTTTTAGAAATAACCTACATTAGACAATGATTGCACATAGAAACAATAATATGCTCCCTACAAATCGCTTTTCTGCCAGCCCTTGCAGAAGTTCGTAGTCATTACTGCGTTTTTAGGGTTCCGTACCCAAAGGGTAAAACGGGAACCCTATTCTACTATGCGAAAACGGTGTACATCCCTGGTGCGCAGGGTTCGAGCTAGCTCCAGCGGCATCCTGAGGGCATTTGCGCAGAGGTTCGATTGCCAGTACCTGAACCATTGCTGTAACATTCACATACTGAGCAATCGAGGTCGGTAATATGTGTATGTGGTATTTTTAATTGTGTTTTTTTATTTTATTTATTTTTATTTTGTATGTGTTTTTATTTTATTTTTAATTTTTAATTTGGTAAAACACTGTCTATGATCCTTGTTGGTCGAAATAAACGTATTTTATTTTATTTATTTATTTATTAACGTAGTATGACTACAAACGGCTCCGCCGTCTGTCTGTCTGTCTGTCTATCTGTCTGTCCGTCTGTCTGTCTGTCCGT
This sequence comes from Tiliacea citrago, assembly GCA_963921375.1. Taxonomy (NCBI): domain Eukaryota; kingdom Metazoa; phylum Arthropoda; class Insecta; order Lepidoptera; family Noctuidae; genus Tiliacea; species Tiliacea citrago. Next base: position 17,769,495 of record OY992797.1, on the reverse strand, counting down.
CTGCCACCAGACTGTATCTCATGAACCGTGATAGTTAGACAGTTGAAATTTTCACAGATGATGTATTTCTGTTGCCGCTATAATAACAAATACTAAAAAACAGAATAAAATAAATATTTAAGGGGGCCCCCATACAACAAACGCGACTTTTTTTGCTCGTTTTTGCTCTATATTGATAACGGCAACAGGTAGATGCTTGAAATGTTCACATAATATTTAGTTATATATTCACTTTAAAAATAAATAATTAAATTAAAATAAAACAAATATTTAAGGGGGGCTCCCATACAACAAACGTGATTTTTTTCCGTTTTTATAGATAATGGTACGGAACCCTTCGTGCGCGAGTCCAACTCGCACTTGGCCGGTTTTTTTTTTTGTAACTGCAAGTTTTGCAAGTTCTGGGAACGTCTCGGTCAGAACCTTTTTGATCTACTCGTAGCTTACAGTTTTCAAGATCTCCGCGAAGATTTGCTCCGAATTTCGTTTATTAGAAACAGGTGGGCTGGCGGAGGTCGGGATCTTACCAAACCACTAAATGCCCAAGGTACGCGTCGTCATTTTTACGGCTGGTTAGTGATCCAGGGTTTAACTAGCACTGGATTCTAGAAACATTGGATCGATAAAGGACCAATGCGAATAGACCAATGCTGTGGCAACACCAGCGAAAAATACACATCGCAATTATTCCGAAAAAACCCATAAGGGTTTTTCGGAATTTTTTATATTTTTTTTTTTTATTATATTTTTTTCGGAGCTAGAATAAAATAAAATTAAACCATCACTCACCTCAAACTTGGACCTCGTCGACGTTGTATATGCCAATTTAAGTTTCATATCTTTAGTCAGCTCCACATTTCCATTATTCCGCAAAGTCAACTTATCTGGTGACTTGCTACAGTTCACGTACAAATCTGCTGTATCATCTCTAACATAAATAACGATTTTGATCCATTTCTCTTTGAAGTTCTCTTTGAATAAATAAGAAATCGATTCGCTTGGCGAACACAATTCAGTATGCAGAGCTACTCTTGAAATGTTTTGTTTAGCAGGTTGTATGCATAGGCTCATGACAATACGTCCGTTTTGGGTAATGGAGAACAGACATGATGATTTGCCGTTGAAGGATTTAAAAATGGCCGTCACGAGGAATGGAGCTGTTAAGTTTAGGCCCACGAGGTCTGTTTTTGTAGGATCTACATGCACAGGCTGTCCATCGGTAAACTTGTATGACGAATCGACACCTGGAGTGTAGGACTCGTCCACCATATCAACGTCATCCGGTGGCAGAAGTAGTGAATGTTTTACATCTGGAAAAAAAGATAATTTGAATTTAGAACAGTTTTGTGTTACCATATTAGGAAAACTACAGTCCGGCCGTCGAGATGCGAATGCGTTCTTTACACCTGTAAGTTTTATAGTAACAAATATGTGTTTTGGGAATTTGATCCTTATTACAACTAGAAATTGTCCAACTGAAAGGCGTTATCTCGACGGCCGGACTGTAAGACAGTGTGCACAACAAGTACAGACTGTAAATCTGTTGTCAGTGAACAGTTTCCTCTGCCAAAATAATACAGCTTTTTTTGCCAGTTTGGGTGCTAATATTTTATTATATTTATTCACGTGTAACATTTTCCTCTCGCTTTCAGTGGGAGTGATTTCGTGAAAAGGGACGCAAGTGTTTAACAGGAAGTGACAGCTTGAGCATGGAATAAGTAAGTACTTTTAATAGCATGGAATTAGTGTGCTCTTGGAATTAGTAAGTACTATATAGATTGTAAGTAGATGGGGTCATTTCTGTCGCTGCTCAGTTGCTTATTACCAAGGTGTGATGTTACAAATCCTATGCGACTACTGCAAGGGTCTTTTGTTTTTTTGTTTAAGAGGAGGATCCCTATTTTTATGTTAATTTGCATGAATATTCTGAAACAGTCACACAAATTAGCAAAATGAAACTTTAGTATATGATTCATTGGATTTTTTTCTTTCCATGTTGAAGACAGTTAGGCTATTGTAATATTTTCTCTAGATACATTTTTTATTTGAAAATCATTTCTTTTTGAAGGATAATCATAAAAAAAAACAAACAAAATTGTTTGGCTTTTATGTCTAAAATAAATATTCACAGCAAGAAAATATAATTTATTATCCAGCCACCAGATATTTTTTCTCTAGATCAATTATTACTTAAGTTATAAACGAAATAAGAATTGGGACTTACGTTATTTAGTTTCGATGATATGTTAGCGTTTAGCACATAACGGAGTGGCAAGGGGCGGGGTGGGAGCAAGGGGCGGGGTTTGCGTCTTAATAAATACATCAGCAGCATAATTATTATTAACATTAGCTTAAAAGAAAACTTAGGCTTACGACATTATGACATTATAGAGTTGCAGCCTGTCTAAAGACAGTCATACAAGTATGCTATACTATACTGCCAAAACGCGGCATATTTAACCGACTTCTAAAGAGGAGGAGGTTATAGGTTTGTCTGTATGTTTTTTTGATGGTATAATCAATCCTCCATATCTTCCTACTAGTTTTGGGAGAATAAAAGATAGGTACAATACCATTTATTTATTACTATTTCGTTTAGTTGCTAGGTCCTACGTATTTTGTAAAAGTGTTGTTGAATAACCAACACTAAGGTGGGTACGTTTTAAACCATAAACATCTTAGTTAACACGAATTTCTTATCTATGACTATTTGTCAAAGTGAAAGTAAACGAATAGCTGAATTAGTAACACCCCATCTACCAGTTGTGCCTCGTTTAAACTGATGAGGATAGTTAATCACTAGCGCCAATTTTGTTTTGACAATATTTCACGCCCCCAGCTAGATGGACCGATGACCTTAAAAAGGTGGCTGGGACAGTCTGGATGTGGAAGGCAGAGTACAGGGTGTTTTAGCGCAGCCTAGGCGAGACATATGTCCAACAGTGGACGGCAATAGGCTGAGTTGATTGAATTTTACATTGAAAACTACACTTTTAAAAGCAGTACTTAGGGATACATGTTTTTGTGGCCTCGTCTGGCTGGAAGGTGTGAGGAGCTCGTGGCTTAGTAATAACAGCCACACGGGTCGATCCATCAGGTAAATGAACGCTTGCCGGGGTTGGTCTGTCGATGGGTGATCATCGTTACATACCGAGACTCCTTCATGCCTCGGAAAGCACGATAAGCCGTTGGTCCCGGCTGTCATTCATGAATCTTTGACAGTCGTTACGGGTCGTCGGAAGCCTTAAAGTCTGATAACCAGTCTTACCGTATTTACCCAGTTACTGGGTTGTGGAGTTCGGATAGGTAGTCGCTCCATGTAAAATGCTGGTATTCAACTGCATTCGGTTAGACTGGAAGTCAACCCCAATATATTTGGGAAAAGGCTAGGCAGATTGATTGTCTGTTTGGAAGGTGTGTATATTTTTTGAAAACTAGGCTGTGGCGATGAGACTGCTTTGCTCCGAAAGCGCGTCATCATTATTTTCATAGATTGTTTATTGACAGTAGTGATCCAGTCTGCCATCTGCGTTCAGCCTAGGAGAAATTGCAAATAAACTTGCGTGTATTTTAACCGTTTGAACGAGGCACAAAGACGCTCCCTCAAAGCAGGCTGGCGTTTACACTAATCTTGATCATGAACTAATGGTGACCGTCACGGGAGCTTTTTGGTGCCAATTGGTATAAAATACAGTATCTTAACTAACATAAAGAATTGTTTCACTTTAATTTACTGGCCAGCAATATGCGGTTAGGTATTGTTTGAAACAACAAGACCAGAATTGAAATAAAGGTGTTAAGGTGCAACCATACTGCGAGCTTTGTATTCTAGCATTTGAGCAGATGTATTAAGAGGGAAAGGTAGGCGAAAAAAAATATGGACGGATTGTGTGAGGAATTATATGAAGGAAAAGAGAGTGAATGATACCGTGATGGTTGACAAGAGAGGATGGAGGAAGAAAACGAGTTGCGCCGAGCCCAAATAACATGGGATCAGGTGCCGTATTATGACGTTTTAATGCCATCATGATTCCAGTGCAAGATAGAGATGGATCTAAATATGACCACTAGCACCGTCCCTTTTTCGGTCTGGAATCATAATGGCATATACTTCATAATACGGAAGATGATGATAATGATTTGAGCAGAGGGCTATAAATCAAGCTATATATATCCAGTTTAGGCTGATCTCGCATTGTATAGGATTTCCGTACAATGAGAGGTCAGAATAAACTGGAAAAGTATAGCTTGATGAGTAGCCGTGTAACCTAGCTTCCAAGTTTACTTCACATGATGCTTCGATATTTTTGCCAATAATAACTGAAATGTTTTCATTACTATAGTATTTTTTTTAAACTTCCAAAAAGGAGGAGGTTGTTATGTTCGGCTGTATGTTTTTTTTTTTAATGTTTATTCACTGATTTCGCCGTCAATTATGGACCTATTTTGCACACTCTTTTTTTGTTTGAAAGGGTATGCTCCCGAGGCGGTCCCATTGCTACCAAATCAGAATCTAATTAGGGGATCCCATGGACATTGAGGGAATTACTCAAATTTTATAGGCACAACCTATAGCGATTTGGGTATGTTTTATAGTAACTCGTGCATTTGCTCTCGGAGAGCACCATTTGGTGAAGTGGAACTGATGATGAAGACCACAGATGGCCACCGGAACAACATAATAACGTATTTAATGGATTGTGATTCGATTAGGTACTTTAATATGGTTGCTAAGTCATGTTTGCTCGTCACAATGTATAATGGTGAGTGGCAGTCCTCCTGGTTCTTACCAGGAGGACGGCCACTCACCGCTGCCATCAACAATAAACGTCCCAACATCGGGAAAGTAAAATTTTTGTAAAAGGTAATGAACAGTTAACATTAGTCGATTGTAACCTAGATAAATTAAAAACTGACCCAAAAAAAGAAAAAGAAAAAATCTTTTTATCGGTATTTTAGGTGTCTTTGGATCTGTTTTTTAGTTTTCTGCCACCGACTTCCGAAATCAACGTTATTTTTCACTTTGTAGTGTTTTTTTTTTTTTTGGAAGTCGGTTGTTTTTTTTTGTAAAAAGTTTTTTATCTCAAGAAGCGACGTGCGCTTTACTTGTAGTAACCAAGTGTTTAAACACGCTGTGGACGTGTGCATAAAGATGAGTAGTGTCAGCACATAACACTCACGCTCTCATTCTGCCGACTTCCCCATTGTCTCAGGCGGTACCGAGAGCTCCTGCGCTTACACAGACATTCACAGCGTGTTTGTACACTTGGTAACCACAAGTAAAGCGCGCGTCGCTTCATGAAATGAAAATACTGTACCTTTAATACTAACTTTCCACTAATCACACTAATATTATAAAGGCGAAAGTTTGTGAGTGAGTATGTGTGAGTGTTTGTTACTTCTTCACGCTCAAACGGCTGTTTGAGCGTGAAGAAGTAACAAACCAACCAATTTTGATAAAATTTGGTTGTGTTTTGGCTACTTTTTATCCCGATATTCTTACGGAATCGAGACTTATGCGGGTGTAACCGCAAGGCGCAGCTAGTAATATTATAAATGCGAAAGGGAGTTTGTTTGCTTGTTTGTTACGCTTTCACACTAAAACGGCTGATTGGGTTCGGATGAAATTTGTCACGTGGGTAGACCATGACTTGGATTAGGATATAAGATACTTATTATCCCGATATTCCCACGGGATCGAGACTTATACGGGTAAAACCGCGGGGCGCAGCTAGTTAATTATAAAGATACTGAATATTCTTGTAAAAAAGAGAACTTACCAAATGCGTTAGTAGTCCTATATACGGCGTATGCAGTTATAACAATATATCTGAAACAAAATAAAACAAACGACATCAACCACATTGTATGGCGTTTGGGCTTGAACATGAACATAAAAATATTGCACTATTATTGATTTTATTGAGTGGCTTACAGTAGAAAGAAAACGTATAGATAAGAAGTTTTGTATCAAATTGGTTAAATAATACAAAAAAAAAAAAACTTCAATACTTTAAAATAAACTGTTTATTTGCAAAACTCTTCATTTCACTAAAAACTGGGCAGGTGGATTTACATTTTCATACTTTGCCCAGCTTAAATACCATATCACAGACAAGATATGAGCGCAGCAACCTACAGTCCTTCGACCGACTGTGCAGTTGCAGCAATACTGTTTAATCGATTGGATGCCGGTAGTGTGATTTTCGTATAATATATAAACGAAATATATTTTACGGCTTAAGTGTCTGCTTTGTATTTTTCCTCGCAATAATGGTCAATTCTCAACCGAAGAAAATCCTTGTAAAAGGTCACTGGCTCTATCAATGCACAAATCGCAAATGCGCATAATAGGAACCATCATTTCTTATGTGCTCCCCATAATAAGACTTCGCCTGTTTAATCTGGATATGTTCCACATGCTAATAATACAAGTTTATAAAATGTTAATCTAGGAAATTCTAAATTATCAATAGTAGCATTTAAGTTGGAGAACTGTGTCATCGTTTAGAAAATCATCAGAATCCATTTTGAACAGCACATGTCGTCAAAAATAGCTAAAGTTGAAATAATATTCACAATACGATACGAAAGCGCAAAGCGCAAAGCGAATGACTTTGACAAATATTATTTGACAATCGGGTCTGGGTCAGTGTTACCAGTTCTCTGCACTGTCAGTTGAACATTCGATTTGAAATCGATTCCATCGTGCTGTGCTGTTTTGTTTTGCGTAATTCTTTTGGTTATGGACCATGCCGCATTACAATTAGAATCTTCAAGAAAAGCACGTAAATACACGGACAAAACCCAAACGAACGATTCTTACTATTTTTCCCCGATAGAGGCTAAACGACTTCCAAAGTTTGTTCTACGTGGGCACGCTATAATCATGGCGTTCAGTCTCTTCTTGGAACAGTGTTAGTTAGTAAAAGTCTGACACGCCCTCCCGCTCCACCCTAGAGCGAGTGAAATAAATGAATGATTTTACCACCTTAAAAAAAAAAATGTTGTTCTACGTAAACTATATCTTTTTATTTATGTAAGGTTAAGATGATGATGGTGATGCTGATGATGAACCCTCCGACGGCCAGAGCAAAGCTCGGTCTTCCAGGAAAACGTGTTTCGAAGCTCTCGAAACATCAAAAATATCGATATTATTTTTTCTTTTTTTATTCTTTAGGCAACCCTAACTCAACGCACCCCGCACGCCGCGGCGCAACTGTCACCATACAAATACAAATCAATTAAAAATCTTTTTTATTCGTTTTTAATATTATTTATATTGGCACTCCCGAATAGGGACCAATGTTCAGTAAATATTATTACTAAATTATTTATGAATTCCTTCTTTCCCAATACGGTTGTTCACGGTTAGCCCATTTTGGTTAAGGTCCTTTGAACATTTTAATACAAATCATACTATTGTTGCTTGATTTTACATTTTTACTAACATATAAATAATCCTCCAGACTGAATTTTGGCCATGGAAACCAATCTCAGCGGAGACTAGCCTTCGGCGCACAAGTATGTACGCAGACACAGGTGTACTATCTCTTCCCTCACTCTCATAGGCCAATGGGACGGCAATCCGCCACGACCGGAGAGAGATCAGACGCAGTATCAATGGCTTAACTTGCTTTCCGAGGCACGGGGGTATCACACCACCAACTTCCAAATTCCGGGCTGTTACTAAAAAAAATCCAAATGAAAAGACCCAATAACTCTTTCGGGTATCAAATCTAGGACCAGCAGCTGCACTTGCGACCACGAGACCAACGGGGCTGTCACCGCTAATATATTATGTTACTAAACCAATTTGAAAGGCGACTAAGTTTAAGGGCGATCTGCCATGCTTATTTTATATAGGTACTTGTCACACAATTGTGTAGAATGTATCCCAGCCAAACTATTCTGTAAAAACCCGACCATGTGCATGTCGGACCACGCACAATGAAGGGTTCCGTAGTTGGGATGAATTTATCCCAAAAACAAACTTACCAGTGTAGTTGAAAGACATGTTCTCCTAAACATCGATATACGAGTACGTCACGGTTTATTTTCCAACTGCAAAAGAAAATTTGAGTTGGTCGACTATTACTCGTTAAAGGCACGTACAGTCTAGTGCGATATCGCGGGCGTGACGCGACACTAGTAGCACATTTTTTTTGTAGGTGCCTGTCGCGCCTGCGCTATCGCGCGAGTCTGTAAGAGCCTTAACTTGTAAAGCGTACTTAGCTTCGATAGTTTTCCTTTTAATTTCGTTATAATTATATACTACTGCCATGATTTTTTTCACATATCTAAAAACAACCATTTACCTGGCAGGGGGACACACTTGACTCTAACAAAGAATAGCACTTTAAAGCTTATTATTACGCAAACGGATCCCTGATTCGAAAAATGGTTGTTACAGATCCGCAATATTTTTGAACGGCCTATCCAACGATTCTCCCACACCATGGGATAGACGGGGAAAAACATATCATGGCCTAAAAAAATGTTTTCAAGACTTTAATTTACCACTTTGTCGGCGGTATTAATATGTATACCCATGCTAAATTACAGCTTTCTAGTACTAAGAGTCTCTGAGCTAAGCCGGCTTAGCTCAGAGACTCTTAGTACTAGAAAGCAGACAGACTGTCTGTCTGTCCGGACAGACAGACAGTCTGTCTGTCTGTCTGTCCCCAGCTTAGTTCATAATTATGGCGAAACTATAAGGGTTCCTTGTTGATTACGGATTTTTTTTACAGAACAAATCGGAATCAATTGGGATGAAATGGGAACACCCCAATTTCAAAATAAGAACGATTGCCCAGGAACCGACTCGCCCGAAATACAAATTAGAACAACTGACCATCGCCATAAATCGCATTGAAGACATATATGTATATACATACTCATTGAATTAGGTACCATCTATCAAGGAACTAACTCTAAACGTTCACACTGTTAACCTTTTAGTACGACAGTTGACACTTACTAAAGCTCCTAATCCAAAGGAATGAAAAATGGGTGGTGAAAACTTTTGAAATTGAAATAGTTTGTGGTTCCAAAGCGATTGCTTGGGTATACTCGATGTCAGTGATATTGGAATAACGTATTGTGATGAGGCTATGTTGAAATGTATTGTCTAGTAGTTAATTCAATTGTTTTTCTTTTGTGAGAGACGAATATCCAATCCCGTTAAAGTTATGGAGGATTGCATAATGGGAAAAAACCGCGAAGCACGTTATGCCGTTGGTCCCGGGTGTCACTCGTAGATCACTGATAGTCATTATAGGCAGTCTGGCCAAGGGGTATTATGCTGCTCTTGACTTATTGTTCACCATAGACAATATAGTCTATGGCATGGACAAGTGATGTTTCGAGTGTCGGGCGTGATTCATTCGTAACATTTATTTAGTTACGTTTTCTATTTAGGTATTTTAGTTTTTAGGGTTCCGTACCTCAAAAGGAAAATACGGAACCCTTATAGGATCACTTCGTTGTCCGTCTGTCTGTCTGTCAGTCTGTTAAGACCATTTTTCTCAGGAACGCGTAAAGGTATCAAGTTGAAATTAATATCAAATACGTAAGTCTATGGTCCCTTAAAGCTCTAAAAAAATCAAGCTTCCAAGTCAACGCAATAAAAAATACGGCGATATAAGCGACATTATTGCGACATATTTCGTTACTCGCAAATAAATCAAAACCTATAGGGTACTTCCCGTTGACCTAGAATCATGAAATTTTGCAAGAAGCAAGGTCTTACAGCACAAGTATAGGAAAAAATCCTAAAATTGTAGTTTTATTACATATAAAAGAAATTGCGAATATCTCGCTCATAAATCAAAACCTATAGGGTACTTCCCGTTGACCTAGAATCATGAAATTTGGGCAGAAGCAAGGTCTCACAGCACAAATAAAGAGAAAAGTCCGAAAATAGCAAATTTGTGGTTTTATCACATTAAAAAAAAATTGCGAATATCTCGCACATAAATCAAAACCTATATGGTACTTCCCGTTGACCTAGAATCATGAAATTTAGGCAGAAGCAAGGTCTCACAGCACAAGTAAAGGAAAAAGTCTGAAAATTGTTAATTATGTAGTTTTATCACATAAAAAAAACATTTTTTCAATTATAAACTTAAATTTTTAGTTGGAAAATTTACTGTGGCGTATATCAATGTATGGGAGAACATGTTTTTCAACTAGAATATTAAGTTTGTTTTAGGGATAAATTCTTCCTAACTACGGAACCCTTCATTGTGCGTGGTCCGACACGCACTTGGCCGGTTTTTTATTTATTGTAAGTGTTATTTTTTATTTTTTTTACCCTAGTGGGATCTATAAATGTCCGTAGGCGAGTCCGCGGCATCACAGCGGGCTATCAGAATACCAGCGCTGCGTTTTTTTTTTTTTAATATCGCAGTATTATGCTGAGATAGGAGCCTTTTTGGCATCGCACAAGCCATGATTGTTTTTTGTTTTTTTTGGATATTGTCTTTCTACTCAGCTACTGGGTTGTGGAGGTCAGCTAAGCAGTAGCTCCATGTAAAACACTGGTATTAATCTACATCTACATTGACTGGAAGCTGGCCCCAACATAGCTTGGAAAATGCAACGCAGATGAATATCATGACTTGTAAAAATATTCTTTATAATAATTATACTTAAGCATATAAATTACTGAGCAGAGAGAGCAGTGGAGGCTCAGTGGTACCAGCCCCGACTTTCGAATTTGTAGGTCGTGGGCAGGCAGGCGCTTTTTTTTTTTAATATCGCAGTATTATGCTGAGATAGGAGCCTTTTTGGCATCGCACAAGCCATGATTGTTTTTTGTTTTTTTTGGATATTGTCTTTCTACTCAGCTACTGGGTTGTGGAGGTCAGCTAAGCAGTAGCTCCATGTAAAACACTGGTATTAATCTACATCTACATTGACTGGAAGCTGGCCCCAACATAGCTTGGAAAATGCAACGCAGATGAATATCATGACTTGTAAAAATATTCTTTATAATAATTATACTTAAGCATATAAATTACTGAGCAGAGAGAGCAGTGGAGGCTCAGTGGTACCAGCCCCGACTTTCGAATTTGTAGGTCGTGGGCAGGCAGGCGCTTTACTAAGTATAAATAATTTGACCACCACTACTCTCCAAACAGTGAAGGAAAACATCATGAGGAAACCGGCAAGTCCTAGAACCAAAAATTCGAAGACATGTGACACCTACTACCCCGCACTGGGCCCGCGTGGTGGATTACAGCACACTCCTTCCCGAAGAGCGAAGGTCTTCCCCAACAGTGGCAACAGTAAATGCTGATTAGTAAGCTTATAATATAAATGTCAAAAAATCGATCCTAACCATATCACAATACAACTGTCCCAGACTGTACTACGAGTATACAGGGTGTTATATAACGGCTATAAATAAACGTCACAACACAGCTGACGTGGCCACATAGCCGACTCGCCTGACGTGTCACGCAAAGGGTTTGGGGGTTTAGACCAAGACAAATGTGTTTATTTCGGCTAAGTACTAGAACAACGTCGCCTTAGCTGTTTGTTAAGGCGGACAGTACTTAAAAGGGACAGTATAGATAAATATGCGGGTTGGTTTACGAAGTTATGCTGTAAGTTAAGCTGTTTTTTTTTAAATAGGTGATAAAGCGGTATTTGGTTCTAATTTTCCTTTTTGTTTGTACCTTAATTTCTTCTTGAATTGTTTTTTTTTAATGTGATCTACTTTTATCCCCAGCTGTAGCCCGTGAAATTCAAATTTTCTTAGGTTTTTTGCAATTTGCAGGTCAGTGTCAGGTTGTATCTTGATTAAAATATGATTCGTGCATAAAACAGATAATATGTAGAATTGATTTATAGAATTATAATCATTAGAATCATTAATACATCTCTCTAAGTCCCGTATTACAGAACGTCACTCAATACTCAAGCAAAGTCAAAGTCAAATTATTTATTTCAAATAGGCACATAAGAGGCACTTTTGAACGTCAAAAATTTACAAAAAAATAGAATTAATTCTAGTTGCCCCTTCCAAGAGGTAGTTTCGTATGGAGAAGAATGGGCAAGAAACTCCACCGTTACTCTTTTAAACATATTTTACAATATTTTGTTTGAGTACATTTAAATAATTATGATTATATGTGAAGATATGCACCTGGAATAAAATTACTATAAGATAATAGGTAAAAAGAATTAAAAACTAAGCAATAAAAAATAACTTTTAATTATGAGATAGATACCATGGTGCTCACATGTTTACAAACATCGTAAAAGTATGATTTCATAAAAATAAAAATAAAAAAGTCAGTGTGTGAGTACCTATAGGTAATCATAGAATGTAAAATCAATATCATAAAAATAACAAACTAAACAATTAAAATAGCAACCAGTTTGATTTTGTCTAGACTCCCCGAGAGATTCCCTAGAGATTTTGTTTAGATTGTCCTATGGAGCTAGACCAGCATGTTTCCAAGCATCCTATCCTAGATCTTATCCTCTAACTTGTAAGCATTACTTAAAACTAGTTTCAACCAACCAAATGGCTTGATTCTAGTTTTAAGTAATGCTTAAGTATTGAGCGGTGATTTATACGGGCCTAAGTTAGATTTGTTCCATTGAATGACTGTTTCATGAAATCGACTATGTTATGAGGCACAACGCATTTTCTTAACTCTTAGATAGACTGTCCTCTGAAAATTCAGAACTGGTTGGCTGTAAAGAGTAGATTCAGACCGCATAAACTCAGCCAATTCATTTTTGAAGGTGGGTATTTAAGATAAAAGAAACGACAGGGAGAAAAAGATCGTAGCAAAAATATATTCGGAGAAAATTTTACAGTGACAGACCATTTTCACTTGACAAAAGTACTCAAGAACCTATTTATTCATTTTAAATCGTTATTCTTATCTATGTATATTAGAAGTCGGAAGAGAAAAGTCCTTTTCATTTAAAAAATCTATAATATATATCTATATTAATCTATAATATTTTAAATTCAAAATTTACTTCTTAAGCACGTCGTATACACAAAGTTTGTATATCCAATAGGTATAATGTTCTATTTCAATGTGAGGTCTTGATTAGTTCATGATGTTCAAAGTTTCTCTACAGACTTCTAATTTAATTTTAAAGACAACTACCCGCAATAAATATTTATTTTGCTACCCTAAAATAGATACTATATTTTATTCAAAATTCCCATTCATCAAAACTCGGTAATTTCATTGTTTATTTTAAAATGGCGCCCAAATGACGACGAAGAAAATTAACTTAATAACGCTAACTTCATTACTATGACGGTCTCTTCGTCGTAACGATGTGGTTTTAATGGTAAATATTGTATTTACTTACAGGTTTATATTTTAATCGTTAAAAGGGGCTCGTGGCTAAGTTATAACAGCCGCACGGGTCTTATAGTTAAGCTATGCTTGCCGAGCTCAGTCCGTGGATGGGTGATCATCCATTACATATCAAAACATCCGATTCACGGAAAACACACTAAGCCGTTGGTCTCGGCTGTCATTCGAAGATCTTTGACTGTCGTTACGGGTAGTCAGAAGTCTGAAAACTTACAACCAGTCTTACCAAGGGGTATCGTGTCACCAAGTAACTGGGTTGTGGAGGTCAGATAGGCAGTCGCTCCATATAAAATACTGGTATTCAGCCGTATCCAGTTCGACTGGAAGCCGACCCCAATATAGTTGCATCTTGCAGAAGCTCTCGCTGGCCGCGGTCAATTCAATAAGTTACTCGATAAGTGTGCCAACGCCCACCTGTTCAATTGATTTTACATACATACATTATATAAACTCACGCCTTCTACCCATGGGGGTAGGGAAACTAGAGAACGGCACCTGCTACGCTCATTAAATACTCTTTTTGCTTCGTTTACGTCCATACATCATACACGCTCGCTGGTTGCGAGTACTACGCACCTGACCTTCCTAGGGCGTCCCCTCCCGACGTTTCCAATCACATCTGCCTTGTAAATATCTTTTGTTAGTTGGAATTGATTTTCAATATAAATAGTAATAATCATTAGAAATAGACCAGCTTAGATCTTGAAATTATTGTGATTATAAATAAGATGTTTGCTGAATGACGGTTGTTTTCTCAGTAGTCGTGGAGTCTGGGTTAGAGCTCGCTCCCTTTTAGATGAAAACTAGCTTTACCCGGCCCGGATTCGCACAGTTAGCACTAAGTATCTACTTTACCTTCCCACCCTACCTACCTACCCCCGACCTATCTACCTACCTACCAATAGAAAAAAAATATCCGGTAAAAAAGTATCCGATTATACACCGTGGCATTTTAACCGTCTTACAACGGCAGCCCACTTCATGTATCCAATGACTACTAATCATTCATTAATGTATTTTTTTTTTATAATTAACATTTGAATAATTATAAAAAAAAAAAAAAACATTATGATGCATGATGCAAGTGGTTTGAAACACTTGTTATGAGCCTTGCGCTCCATTCCGCGCCACTCTAGGAACGCAAGGCTCGCACCGCGCTCGTAACAGGGTGTTTCAAACTACAGCATGCGTCATAATTAATAATATATTTTTTTAATTATTTAAATATTAATTTAAAAAAAAATACTTTCATGAATGATTAGTAGTCATTGGATACATGAAGTGGGCAGCCGTTGTAAGACGACTAAAATGCCACGGTGCATAATAAACTATTTCTTCCAAATCCTAATTAGTGGGACAATACTATTGTATTGTATTGTCCCACTAATTAGGATTTGGAAGAAATAGTTTATTATGCACCGTGGCATTTTAGTCGTCTTACAACGGCTGCCCACTTCATGTATCCAATGACTACTAATCATTCATGAAAGTATTTTTTTTTAAATTAATATTTAAATAATTAAAAAAATATATTATTAATTATGACGCATGCTGTAGTTTGAAACACCCTGTTACGAGCGCGGTGCGAGCCTTGCGTTCCTAGAGTGGCGCGGAATGGAGCGCAAGGCTCATAACAAGTGTTTCAAACCACTTGCATCATGCATCATAATGTTTTTTTTTTTTAATTTATTATTGTATCTTGAATTTGTGCTATCCTAGCTAGTACATTATGATAGGTTACTACTGCTCAGAGAAATTATTATTTCTGAAATTTTCCAATTTTCTTCTTTTTTTTTTCCGTAAGAACCTTCTACAAAGTATTAGAAAACTTAAAAAAAAGATGAATGAAATCGGTAAAGTCGTTCTTAAGTTATGTTGTGACCAAGGGAAATGGGGAATCAGTTTTTTAAATACAGATAGCTTTGTCTGGCAACTGCGACCGCGTGGAACTCAACTATACCTACCAAACTACTTACTACCCTTCTTGTGCATGAATATTTACCTTGAAAAGTATTATATATTACTTTAATTATTGTGAATGTGAGCGGACCTACATAGTCCTCACATGATCTGACCAAGATTATGTCTGGACTTTTTAAGACTTTGACCCCTGAGCTTGTTTCACCATTTCTTCTCAGGGGTAGTCAGCAGCAGGGGTAGTCATCTAGCTCATTTTTAATTTTTATTATGACGTGAAAAGTGATTCCGGTATCCTATTTACAGAATAAACAATTTAATTTCATTTCATTTGATAGTGATGATTTCTCATGTTTTGAAATCAATTGGATGATTGTAACACTTTTCATTGCTAATTTGGTCCAGAACCAATATTATTGTCTCCTAGAAATTTAATTACGTTTTAAGGCTCCCGCAGACAGGTACAACGCGACAGCACGACGTGACACTAGTAGCACCATTTTCATGAAAACTTTATAGAAAGTATTACGCCAGACTGCACGAGCCTACAATACAACGAGCCTACAGACAAACTTAGAACTTGCCTCGAATTCAGGATTAGTCAAAAGATTAATCCTGAATTACTGTAATTACAAAGTTATTGATTATCTAAATGATAAATGTAATTATTTTTTTAAGTTAGTAATAATAATAAAATTATATAATTAATAAATTTCATAAATAATTTAATGTTAATGTTTGTAAATTAATGAATAATGTAAGAAATATTTCTATTATACTTAGTAGATTTGCACACCTGTTTAGGTAGGATATGGTTTAAATAACTTTTTTTATGTATCAACTCATGTACTCATGCAAATAAATGATTTGATTTGATTACTGTGAATATGAAAGAGCAGTTATAAATAAAATTAAATGATCTGAAATCGAAATCCACTCAAAACAAACGCAAACTAAGGTAACATTACAATCTCTGTACCAGGGATACATAAATACCAAGGGCATTACGTAAATAACTTTTTTGTATGTATCAACTCATGTACTCATGCAACTAAATGATTTGATTTGATTACTGTGAATATGAAAGAGCAGTTAAATAAAATTAAATGATCTGAAATCGAAATCCACTCAAAACAAACGCAAACTAAGGTAACATTACAATCTCTGTACCAGGGATACATAAATACCAAGGGCATTACGAAAATCACTGCCGCTCCTAACTAAGCCCGCATTCAATTAAGACGTGGTACGAATATCAAAATTAGTAACACCGACAACTGTCTTATCTTCAGCGAAGTCGTTAGCGTTCAATTTACTCAGTGGTGTATTATCATATTTCTTGACACAGACTAACATTTCTCATTCGACACTTCTTGGTACACTGAAATTTTTCGCGGAAAAGTCTTTGTGAAATTTTACACTGTGGCATTTTCTCAGCTGATTTTAACAACATGTATTGACTTATACATTTCGTGTGCTTATATTTTACTTGTACATGAAATTGCTTTCATGTTAAATTAAATTAGATATTCGTATGAGGTTTGATGAGAGCTTTGACGGGGCAGGTATTAATTGAGCCGTGTGTAAGTATTTGTATGGATGACGTCATGACGTACGGTGTTCATTTCGTTTCACGAGCTTTCATAATTAATACAATCGTGAGTGAGCTTTATTGAAGCGGTATTTTGGGAACGTGGCGCGATTGAAGTGTTTGGTATTAAACATTATACATGATAACGTTTGGTCTTAATGAGATCGTTATAGGCAAAAGATCCTTTGAAAACGTTTTAGTACGGCGCGCGGCGATTAAAATGATATAATGTAGGTATATTTAATTAAATGGTGTCCCATATTTTGGTATAGGCTTTTAGGATAATTTCGGGCAGTGGAAATAAATCCATGAATAGTCTTACAAGAGAAAATTTGGAATACAAGGCGTGCCTAGCTAAAAAGTGAAAAATAAAAAAAAATTACAAAAAAAAAAACAACCGACTTCCAAAGCAACACTACAAAGTGAAAAATAACTTTAATTTCGGAAGTCGGTGTCTTTGGTTTTGTGTTTTCGTTTTTTGCCACCGACTTCCGAAATTAAAGTAATTTTTCACTTTATAGTGTATTTTAGGAAGTCGGTTGATTCTTTTTTTTGTAAAAAAAAAAAATATTTTTCACTTTTTAGTTGCGGTAACTACCCCACACAAATTCGAATACCACTACCTGCTGTGAAAATAACAGTGACAGGAATTTATAACATAATCCACATATTATACTAGTAAGAAAAACTTTTGCTGAAGAACCACAAACTAAAACGTCATATGTGTATATATTTTTTGTTTTTGTTGATTTTTTCAAAAAGCGCCGAATCGATTTAGATAAAATTTATATGAGACCACCTCTGAAGTATGATCTACCAAACAAAAAAAGAACCATCAAAATCAAATCATAATTGTCGGAGAAATAGCGTAATAAACATACAAAAAATAAAACATACAGTCGAATTTAGAACCTCCTCCTTTTTTTGAAGTCGGTTGAAAAAATTCCTGATTTCTACTTTATTCTAAAAACACCATCATTCAAGGTATCTTAACTAAACCAAAAATGGATCTTTACAATTTTATTCACGTTTACAAAGGGAATCACAATAAAACGTGAAACAAACAAATCCTGGTTCCAAATTAAAAAATATCTTAGCAACGGCACTCCAGCCTTCTTCATTTTTACTTCAAATTAGCTTTAAATCCAGGCCAAAAAAGATCATTAGAGCCCACAAAAATAAACTAGAACAGTCGTAACGAGTTTTAAATCAAAGCCTACCTGAATTTTTATTTGTCTTAATTCCGTCTCTGTTTAAATATTTACGAAGGGAGAAATGTATTAAGGGCAGTTCAGACTACGCTGTTATATTTGTATAACTTAAAGCAAATATTGTATAGCACAACAATACCGCTCAGCATACATTTTACATGGACACACAACTATACGCTATAAAGTATATAAAATGTATAGCATAATTAGTGTTCCCAATGTTGGGACACAGGCCTCCTCTCGGTGAGAGGGAGTGGGCCGTAATCCACCACGCGGGCCCAGTGCGGGTTGGTAGATGTCACATATCTTCTAATAATTTTTAGGACACGCCGGTTTCCTCACTTTGTTTTCCTTCACCGTTTTGAGAGCAGTGGTTATGAAAATAAAATAAATGCTGAGCGATATTGTTGAGCTTTAAAGGGTCAAATTAAATTAGCGTGATAGGTATCGTTATCTAAACGTGATAAAACAAAAAATAAATTAATTTGATGATTTTTTTTGTGGAATCGTCGACCGCTGTTAGCATAGTCCCTTGAAATATCAGTTTAAAAATCTTTTTGTGTGTAAACTTCACAAATACGTGATTGGTATCGATACATAAACACGTTAAAAAAAAATAAAACATATTTTCTCAACCGTCAAGTAACAAAACTACTAGCAGACGTTGACTACCAAAAAAAACTTTTTATTTTTTTTATTTTTATGTTATTGTTTTTAGATATCGATAGTATCGAACCTACCCACGCACCCACCCACCCATCCATCACGTCTGCAGAAAAGTTCCGCTAGCTATTTTAATTTGACCCTGTATAATTGTATATTCTACTATAGTCTGAACTACCCTTTACCTCAACGATCGAAAAGTTTAAATACTGCTTACTGAAAGTGGTAAAAATGTTGTTTCTAAAAGATTGCATGAAAACAAGGTTGAAACTGTAAATACTTTTGGAGTTTGTTTATGAAAACAAGTATCTACAGAATGATTGGTATTAATACTAGTTTCAAATGAATTAAAACATTATTCTATGATCCTAGCTAATCTTTGGGCATCTTAAAATGCACCATCGGGTTACCGGGTAAAAACACATCATAACCTTTAGGTAGGAAAAAGATTTTGTCAATGAAATACTTATGGAGGGGGGTACCAATTTAACCGAATGGCTAACTTCGTAAGTACTTACAAGCAAGAGGTCATTATAATATTGAACCTCGCTGGTTGAACTAATGGACGCGACGTCATATCAAGTTTCACAGCTTAGCTTGGTATCAATAAAAACCGGCCAAGTGCGAGTCGGACTCGCCCACGCAGGGTTCCGTACCATTATCTATAAAAAATGGCAAAAAAATCACGTTTGTTGTGCGGGAGCCCCCCTTAAATATTTGTTTTATTTTAATTTAATTATTTATTTTTAAAGTGAATATGTATCTAAATATTCTGTGAATATTTCAAGCGTCGACCTGGTGCCTTTATCAATATCGAGTGAAAACGAGCAAAAAAATCATGTTTGTTGTATAGGAGCCCCCTTAAATATTTATTTTATTCTGTTTTTTAGTATTTTTTGTTATAGCGGCAACAGAAATACATCATCTTTGAAAATTTCAACTGTCTAACTATCACGGTTCATGAGGTACAGCCTGGTGACAGACAGACAGACAGACGGCGGAGCCTTAGTAATAGGGTTGCCATTTCACCCTTCGGGTACGGAACCCTAAAAACGCTAGACATAATACCAACAATCTACATCTCCATAGTAAATAGGTTACAAAAAAACATAATCAAAGTCTTGCAACATTTCGTACAAGCTAGAGCTTCAAGCAAGACGCAAGAACCAGGTGGAAATGTTCACAAGTTCAAAGATGTTTACAATCTTAGCTCAACACTAGGAATCTCTATGTCAATAGTGTCGGCCTCGGCCCGGTGACTTGGCCTCGCGGCTTCGCAATTAGCCGTCTGTATTTTGTACGGGCTCCAGCCATCTAGAGTAGGGATGTAATGCAGGCCATCAAAGCGGAGGTGCAGAGATTGACGTCCGTGGAGGCGGAGGTGGTAAAATAAGATTAATTAAACGTTTTTAGTGTTCGGTACCCAGAGATGTCAACGGGACCTTATTACTAATACTCCGCTATCCGTCCTTTCGTCAGTCTGTCATAGGACTGTATCTTTTGAACCGTAATAGGTACACACTTGAAATTTTCACAGAGTGTGTAAGTGGCCACTGTAACAACAACAAATATTAAAGTATGTAGTGTTAAATATTGTACGGTACTGAATATTGGTAATCAAAATAATTTAGAAGGGCAAACAATATTTTACAAAAAATCTTTGTCACCTTCAAGGAGATTTCTTAGAGGTTCATAAATTAAAACCGGCTCCACATAACAGGTGCTCACTTGGTATTGAACCCGGCACGCGCCGGGTGGCGCGGGCGGTGACATGGAAGCAAAAACTTCGGCTTAGCTTAGTTGGAGCGGATTTTCTTTATAATACTTCCGTTACAACTCCGTTGAAAACTTGCGGAGGCAGAAGCGGATGCGAAGGATAAGAACCGATACAACCCTAACTTAAAGGCTACAGATAGGTCGAGACAATACGCGGTTGCCCAGTGCCTGAAATGCAACCAGCTTGAGAATGTTGGAAGTGGTTTCGTTAGATTTTGAGTTGCAGTCAACAAACTTATTTAGGAAGTGCATGTAATGATTACGGTTTGATAAATTGTCATCATCGGTGTGTGTATAATTTTCGAATCTGACCAATGTAAAATAATTTATGTATACATATACTTTTGGTGAGAAAATAAAATTGATTGATTGATTGATTGAATACATTATTCTACTGTTCCAGAAAATGTTCTTGGATTTATTTATATAATTGTTACAGTAAGTGTGATTAATTGAAAATTATTAATAATTATCCATCCATAAAAAAAAAAACATTTATTTCTGGCAAGTTTTACACATACCTACACCCATAGTATCCGAAAATTAATTTAAATATGAAATTGATAATAAATTAAATTATTGTTAAACATTTATATAGATAGATTATAGTTTTCTTATAAATGTCAGATAAGTTTAATTTATGTTAAAATTCAAACAGTCATTATACGAAAATGAAATACTTAATGGTCATTTAAATGGTGGATGGTGTGGTAGTGTGGATTATTAATAATTTCCTCCTGATTTGGTAATTGTGAATATAAAAATGAAATGTATCACTTTTAGCAGTTATTATTAATAATTTACTACTCTCGTCGGTAAAAGTAGGTAACAAAATAAAATAAGACTCGAAGTTATTTGTCCAGTAGATATTAATTTATAATACCACAGTACTTACAAATACGTAGCTAAAATAAACTTACATACAAAAGCATTCGGTCTTTGGTTTTGCTTAAATCAAACAAGAACCGAAAAAATAAAAATGATGCAATCAAAATTAAAAATTAAAATCTTTCTTCTATTTCTTTGTTCAATAGGTATTAATTGATAATACATACCACAATACTTATAGGTAGTATAGATACTGAACTAAAATACTAAATAAATAAACTAAAATAAAATTAAAATTAAACAATCATAGGCGCATAAAAAAACTCAACATTACAATCCTGATAACAATAATTATTATTTGTTTTTGCAAAAAAGACTTGTGGCACTTAGAATTGCAAAGAACGTGCATTTTTCTGCATTTACAGCGGTTAGAGTTTCACTCGCCATTGCAACAGTGTTGAAAGCCTTGTCCTCCCAAATTTGAGCACCCCCCCCGCCTTCATCTCTGTTTCAATCGAACAGGAAGACGCTTCGGGTACGTTATTTTTGAAAATTTATTACATTTATCGGTACTAAGGTTACATTATTAATAATCACCGACAAATTTCTTACTTTTACCTCGACTTTCGGTAATCATTAATAATGATAGACAGTTATTAATAAGTTTCAATTAATCACACTTACCGTAACATTTATATTTTATTGAATTCGTTTTCTCCGTAAATACTAAATTCCATGGAGTTTCTTGCCAGTTATTCATTATATGTACCTACTACGCTTTAGAATGGGCTACTGGCTACTAGCATCATATTTCTAACTGACGACTCCTTGACAGTTCAAAAGTGCCTGTAAATGGTTTAATTGAAATAAATGCTTTGAGTTTGAGTTTTGTTGATTGTCTTACAAAATGTAGTGTTCCTAAACTTTTCACGATAACTTTTTCTATAATTAAACCTGTAATTAACCATATGACCGTATGACGGCAACGTAAAGTGTTCACGACTGTACTCATTAGGGCTGTGGTATAAAAACGGCCAATAAAAGTTACTACACCTTGAATGTACATACGCGTACAACAGTGTTCATTTACGAGGGCGACTTTATACGACCGCCAATTCTACGTCAAAATGTCACTGAAAATATCCCGGTTCCTATTTCGAATAACGTGTCGTTTGTTTCTTGCTCATTGTAACATGTGCGATATCGAATCTCACAATATGTTCCGCGGCCATTGGGAGCTTTTATAATTTCTGACGCGACGATATTATCGTGGACATCCACGTCACGGCATCACGATAACAACACAAATTCATTTTTACCAATATTGCCAATTTTTCAGTGTTAGCGCTTATTACTAAGTAAGTTAGCTTATTTCTCTGATCCATTGTTTTATGCATGTGGTGTTTACTTATAAGTAACTGATGCACTGTTATTTTTTTTTAATGTATTATGTGTTTGTATCAGTGTAATCAATTGTTGGTGAACCTAATAAAATAAATAAATAAATAACACAGGGAAGTAAAATGTATGGAAATATATGAAGACGGTTTTAAATTTCCGTCCACGATAACGTTATAACGTGCACGTATGTCCATACATTTTATGGATACGATAATCATTATCATCCAAAAGACGACCACTGCTGGACATAGGCCTACCCCAAAAGAAGGAGGGGGTTGCTATAATCGCCAAGCTTGGCAGGCGGGTTGGCGATCGCAGTATGGTGTTAAAAGCTGCTGCCCATTCTCTAGTAAGTCCCTTAGTCGCCTTTTACGACACCCACGGGAAGAAATAGGATGGTGCTCTTCTTTACGTCCGGCACGATACGGAACGTCCACGATAATATCGTCACGTTATAAAAGCTCACATTGGTTCATTATCTTATTTCTGAATTTTGCTTAAATGGTTTCGGTGTGGTTCAATGGAAACTATAACTAACGAATGATAGGGACTGATCTATATAGATAAAAAGTGTCATATTAAATAACCGATGGATATACCTGTCCATTTTTAACGACAAATGGACAGTAACTTACAGGAACTGGATAACCTAATACCGTATTTATTCTGGTTAGGTTACGAGTGGCACCACGGCCAGATCATTTGTAACTGGGTCAGTTTTATTCGTGACCCAGAACAGTTTTCCGCTGTCAGCATTCGCCGAGTACTGGAACCCAACGACTTTGTACGACACGAATGAATGAATGAATGGATTTTTTATTTTTAGAAGGCCTTTCTGTTTATTCTAACTAGTGGTTTATGAACTAACGCGTTTGTTTTGACAACTCTATTGCACGAGTGTGAAGGGTTTTTGATGTGTAAGATCTTTCCTATCGCGTTCTGTGGGAGTGATTTCGTGAAAAGGGACGGAAGTGTGTAACAGGTAGTGAAAGCTTGAGCATGGAATAAGTAAGTACTTTTTAATAGCATAGAATTAGTAAGTACCTACTTTATAATAGTATGGAATTAGTAAGAACTACATAGATTGTCAAATTTGACATTTCGTCCATTCAATGCCTTTCATTCCAGTTCATGTTCATTCAATGGTTAATTTACGAGTTTTGTTTTATTTCACTATTTCGTTATTTTCAGTGATTTTAATAGTTTATAAAAATCTATATAAATATTTGACATGGAAAGTGTCAGAATTTATATTGTTTATTTCCTCGTATTCACTTTCTTCAAAATGTTTACGACAGAACCTCTTGAATTACATTTTTTTCTCTACGAATGGCTTTAAGCCACAATCTTCTAATTTTAAAGTCTTTCTGAAAAACGTGGACTCCGATTTCAGAGCATTTAAGAACACAACAATGAATCATTTTCACAAAAATAAAATAAAACCACCTCTCACCTTGTATTATTAGCTTGTTTTAGAAACTAGCTACAACAGCGCCATTTTGACAGTTGCTTTCGCAGTGAAGCTTGCGAAGCAGCCCATCTGCGTAAAATTTTAAGAACTATGGTTTCTTATTGACCTAATTCAATCGTATTCAGATTAGTATTATAAAGTTGTGCTAGTTACATAGTAACGTGATGAATAAGGTAATGTATGCAAGCTTACACTGAAGTAATAAATGATGAAATAAATAGTGTTGATACCTAGACTCATATTGCACGTCAACAAGTTTGAGTTTTTTAGTGTGCAGTTAGAAATAACACAACAAACATAATAGGAATTCTTAAAGGCATAAGCCAATACTCCTAAGTTTAAACAGAACTTTCATGTGTTACTTTTTAACCGACTTCCAAAAAGGAAGAGGTTATTTATGTTCGTCTGTATGTATGTTTATTTTTATGTATGATGACCGATTTCTGTTCTTACTCTTAAACTCTTAACTTATTTTTGTTTGAAAGGCTGATGGTGGATTGGTGGCTTCACCATCAACTCCAGTTTTCCTGGTTCAGCAAGAGCTGGTTCCGGAGTTTTCCTGGTTTAGCAAGAGAACTCCTCAACAATTGACTTTTTTTTTAACGATATTAATTTTGGAAGTACCGTTGGATCTGTATTTTAGCTTTTGCCACCGACTTCCGAAATTAAGTAAATTTTCACTGTTGTAACTTTCTTTTGTAAAGAGTTTTCATATGTTAGGTACCTACATTAACAATTTGTGTAGGTAATTGTTGCACATACTTTTGTTTTATGAATTTGACATTCTCCGAACTTTTTCAGAAGGCTGACTTTAAATATAGCCTTAATATGGCACTCGTTTTATTTGGGTCTACTAGCCAGATAATCCCAAAAAAAACCGGCCAAGTGCGTGTCGGACCACGCAAAATGAAGGGTTCCGTAGTTTGGATGAATTTATCCCTGAAACAAACTTAACATTGTGTAAAAAAATGTTTTCCCATACATCGATATACGAGTAAGCTACGGTCAATTTTCCAACTAAAAATTTAAGTTTGTTATCGCAAAAAAGTTTTTTTTATGAGATTAAACTACAAAT
This sequence comes from Tiliacea citrago, assembly GCA_963921375.1. Classification (NCBI taxonomy): domain Eukaryota; kingdom Metazoa; phylum Arthropoda; class Insecta; order Lepidoptera; family Noctuidae; genus Tiliacea; species Tiliacea citrago. Next base: position 17,744,204 of record OY992797.1, on the reverse strand, counting down.
TAACATTTTTAGGACTTTTTCCTTTACTTGTGCTGTAAGACCTTGCTTCTTGTAAAATTTCATGATGCTAGGTCAACGGGATGTACCCTATAGGTTTTGATTTATTTGCGAGTATCGAAATATGTCGCTTACATCCTGACGCGCTCTGTTAGCTCCCCAAGCTGATTCTCTAATCTTCTAATTGCGAAATGGTTTTTATCTCAACTACTCATTAACTTAAAAAATACTCGGGAAGGTTGCATGGTAAAGCCAATCTGGCTAAAACCACCTCTACGCTACGTACTTAGAGCTAAACTCAAAAAGGTAGATCGTATCGTATCAAGCTTCCCCGTTTCACAAACACCACGTAAAAAATGGTGGCAGCATTGAAATCATAAACAGTTTGAAAACACCTTTTATAGATACCTATTATAAATTAAAATCGCTTTTCGTGTTTCTCTGTGTTACCGCGTTGTTCTTTAAACAACACAACAGATTTTGATGCAAAATTTCCATCATTTAAAGAATTTCTTATTCCGGAAGATTTATGTACATATTAAACTTATATTACTGTTTGTGTGGTGCCAGACGTAAAGAATAGTACCACCCTATTTCTTCCCGTGGGTATGGTAAAAATGCGACTAAGGGACTTACTAGAGAATGGGCAGTATCGTTCTCTATGCATTTTAACACCATACTGCGATCTCGAACCCGCCAAGCGTGGCGATTATGGTACCCTTTGGGGGAGGCCTATGTCCAGCAGTGCACGTAATTCGGCTGAAGTGATGATGATGATGAAACTTCTATAATAAAGAAATCGATAATTTATTGTTAAGTCGTAAAAACGATGCGAAGGAGGGGCGGGTCGCTAATAGCATATTGCGAGTATATACAGCGTGGCGCTTTGGTGGCGACATTAATTTAACACACGTATACGGTATTGCCTTTACGTTTTATGATGATATTCTAATTTCATTAAACGTGATTATTTATTGATTTATTTTCAATTTTCTAAAATATCATCTTGGAGCAACCTGTACTTAAAGAACTGTAGCGCAGAGATCATTTGCCGGGGTCATGGATCATAACATCGCATCAATTAAATCAAAACGAATAACGTGCCCTTGCACGTTAGTAGGCGAGTTGAAGGAAGGAGAGAGCTTTATTAATTAATTTGTTTGAAATTTTTTATTTTTTTATTTATAATTATATTATCTCATTATATTTTTTTATGATTACTGGCCACCAGGGGCGAAAGCACCGTATAACTCGATTCCTACCGGCTTACCTACATTATATTTTTGTCTTTATATCGTCTACTTCATGACGAGTTTATTTTGTATAGAAACGAAATTTTTTGCTCCGGGTTACCTCTCTCATAAAATCACCCTTCGCCACTGCTGGCCACTAGCCCTACTTGTGTGTTGAATTACTGTCGCCATTGTGGCAGCACGTTGTATATATTTTTTAACCTTAGTGAGCTCTTTGCTGAATAAGGCTGAAGGTGGAAACGAGCTTCACCCGGAATCTTCAACCACAGAGGAACTGATTATTAACCTTCTAACTGCTAAAACACAACAATGCTGTTTACATTGTAAAACTAGTCCAGGTTTAGCAACAGCGCTTCAAAGGGGATTCTCTAAAGGATTACGTAATCATATGACTTAACGCGTTATGTGTACGTAGTTAGTAAGTCGCTCTAAGCAGGTTAGACTGAGTTACGTAGGTAACTTGTTATAGAATTATAAAGTGTTACGTGCTTTGAAGTGTGATAATCTTGATAGGGTTGGATTTCAGTTTAATATAAGTAAAACATGGTGAAAAATCTCATTTATTTACTAATGGCTATGTATCCTCTAAGACCGCGTTCACAACAAACGTAACGCCCGCTCACAGTCAGCTGTCATAATCAGAAGTCGATAATTGGCGGCTGGAGTTGTTTTTTCTTAAATTTTGAAGGGAAATATACATCACGCCTGTAATCTCCGAAGAGTTAGGCAGAGGTATAGGTACCTATTAGTAGGTACACCTACATTTTGCCAGTTATGATTTATTGAAAAAAAAAAAACTGGTCGTCTAAAAACTTATTGACCTAATGATGTACGCGTTTAGGGTAGCCCACCCAAATGAGGTTAACTTAAGTTAGAACTGTGACCAGAACTGGTCGCAGTTACTTGGCCATTTAGTACTTTTAGGACTCCAAAATATGAATTATTATTTTGAGGTTCATCAATAATATTTTTAGGAGCGCAAAATGGGAGTCATTAGAAGTTCGATTAAATATATTATGACTTATCGCATCCTATAGTTAGTAACTCGCTCTAAGCAGGTTAATTAGACTGAGCTAGGTCGTTAACATTTAATAGAATTATAATCTAGGAAATTCGAACCATGCGCTTAGAAGTATGACAAACTTGATGGGTCTGGATTTATGTTTAATCGCGGCTCTACGTGGTGAGAAATTTCATTTACTTTTTTATTGCTAAGCGACCTCTAAGGCCCAGTTGCACGTTTAGTCGGGTTCATTAAATAAATGTGGAGTTGGTTAAACTCGGGAGTTACGTAATTAACATTTTTAACTCTTATTACGCGTTGCGCCATTAAAAAGTAACACCTTGTTAGTTAACCTGACATTAGTGTTTTTTTTAGTTGGGAACATGATTGCAGTTCAATCGATTAAAACATAAAATATAGAATTGCAATGTCTTTGTCCTGATATGTAATCCGACCTGTATACCCATCTCTTTTAAAACAAGAAAATATTACTTAGCGTAATGTAGTCTACATTTTTGTTGTTTTTGAATTTTAAAACATGACTAGCTTCTGCCCGCGGCTTCGCCCGCGTGAATGTCGGAAAAAATGTCACGAGAACGTACTACCGGAATTAAAAGTACGTGTAGTAGTATGTGTTAATGGAGATTATAAACTATATGTATGTTACCAAATTTCATCTAAATCCGTTCAGCCATTTTTGCGCCAATCCGAAACATAAAATCATCCCCTCTAAAATTGGCTACCTCTTTTAGATTTCCGTTTATTTCCGATCTTTAAATATAAATACCGAGTTTCAAGTAAATCGAGCTGCGCGTTAAAATGTTTCCATTCAATTATTTTCCCCCACAAAATTCAACACCCCCTTTAAAAGGTTGTTTTCGAAAATTTATGTTTACGGCCGTTATATTTATTAAGAAAATATCCGAGTCAATTTTCAAGTTTATTGATCAAAGGAAACATAATTTTGATATAAACTGTCTCCCCCTTTTCACCCCGAAACGAGTTTATTTTTGAAAAATATTAAATCATGTTTCATTCAATTACTTTGGAGTTTATCACGTCGCGCATCCTTCCCTAAAAACTTAATTACCCTCCTTTGCCTCGTGAGGGTACATTTGAATAAACCCAAACACATGTAAGGCTTTATATTTTGTGAGCATTAGGTATATATAAAATACCGAGTTTCGAGTTAATCGGATCGCACGTTAAAATTCTTCTATACAAACTTTGACATCCCCAAAACCCGTTTTAGGGGGTAGTTTAACAAAACAAAAAAATTACTAATTTCATAATCTACTTTCATGCCTAGTTTTAGGTTTATTAACTCAAGGAATAAGATTTTTCATACAAACAAAATCCCCCCTTTTTTACCCCTTAAAGGTCGTAGGAGGCGCGGGCTTGCGGACGGTGAGCGATGGGTAGCTCGCAATCCGATAAGGACCAGGTCAGGGTCGATGGCGCGTTGTGTGCACGCGCGCCTCAAAGAGATTTCAGCACCAACTGACGGGGTCCGTTAAGGCCAATGCCTGCCAGGGTTGCGAGTTTGTCCGAAAAGGATATCGTGGCCCTGGCACACAGGCAAATGAATGAAAACGGGTAGGTTTTAGTCAGTAAAAGTCTGACACGCCCTCGCGCTCCACCCAGAGCGGGAGAAGTTATTTGATAATTACCCACCAAAAAAAAACCGTACAATTTTCGAAAAACTTTGATACATTTTATTCTTAACTTTTGTTTCTCAGTATAAATACTGAGTTTCGAGTTAATCGGACCGCACGTTAAAATTCTTCTATACAAACTTTGACATCCCCAAATCCCCTTTAAGATGGTAGTTTAAAAAAACTAAAAATGACTAACTTTATAATTTACTTACGTAAGTATTCATGCCATGTTTTAGGTTTATTAACTCTTGGAATAAGATTTTTCACACAAACAAAATTCTCCCTTTTACCTCCTTAAAGGTCGAATTTCCAAAAACCTCTTCTTAGCGGATGCTTACGTCATAACTATCTATGTACCAAATTTCAGCCCAATCCGTTCAGTGGTTTGAGCTGTGTGTTGATAGCCTAGTCAGTCCCACGACCTTATATTTAAATAAATATTGTGTATTTGTATTAGTAGGATTAACATTTCGTTTTGTTTCATCGCAATCGCTTCATTCTATGAAAAGTTAGAAACGGTACACGTGTACTTATATTATTTTTACTTGAATACAAAATTTAGCAAATGAACAACTTCAATACAAAACGTCATCCCCCTTTTCACCCCCTTGTGGGTTGAAATAAAACAAAAAAACAATGGTTTACGTTCTGTTAGTTTCCAACCATAAGCCAAAATATTAGTTATTTTAACTTGAAAAATAATTAATTTCATCCCCCTTACAAGGTTGAAATTCTTACAACACCGTTGCGAAAGCTTTCAACTATAAGCCTAGATAATAAATTTTGTGATTTTTACTTCGAAAATTAAGGACTTTATTATACGTGGTCCGACACGCACTTGGCCGGTTTTTTATATATGTTGTGAATGTGACAACGTTGTTGGCTTAATAGACTGTGATTTGTAGACGATTTTCTATTTTGTTAAGCTCCTGGTACTTGTTGACGGGCCTACACTGTCCTCCCATACCTATTAACACTGTTATTTGAAACATTGTAAGAGTTAATTATTTTTAAAAGAGTATTAACCGTAGAGTTTCTTGTCGGCTCTTCTTCATAGGTAACGACCAATTGAAACCGTGCACCTAGCTTCTGACGTTTCATAAGCGCCCATGTAGGTTTATGTGAAATTAAATATTTTGATTTTGATTGATTTTTCAACAATGATAGGTATATATTTGACAGGCACTTTGTACAGCTGCATTTCTAGAATTTATTTTATGTGAAATGGGTGCGTCTATTACTATTTAAGAGTTCCAATAACACTTTAGTAGCTCCAGTAATCAATTCCCGACGCTCAAAAGCTGCGCTCGCGCCCCATAGATCAATGAAGCACTAATCAATCAAATTAACCAAATGCCCAACAATTTATGATCCTGCAAACCAATCATGTTACCTCTACACCTCGCTTCGGGCGACACTTAAATAGTCGTTAAGACAAATTAATTCTGACCGGAACAAGTTTCCAGCATAAAATGCAATGACAGGTGAATGGTACTTGGACCCTTTCATTAACGCGTCTCCAAGGTATCTTGAACGCAATCACGCTAGTAATGACAGCCTCTGTCGGCGACATGAAACTTAATCAAATGGAAATCAGGTGTTTTTCATAAATGGACATTCAATAAGTGACTACAACTTTAGCTTGCCTAGCAAATAGCAACTTTAGTTTTAGTGCGCTTGGGTATAAAATTCAATAGTGTAAAGTCAAAGTGTCTTGCAGGGCCGGATTAAGAAAGTAATAAACTCAATAATATCCATATCGAGAAGATCCAAAAATTTTAAAACCATTTACGGGAGACAACTTTCTCTAAAAACCATAGTAATTTTCGAAAATTAACTTATATCAAAACGTCAAGAATGTTAAGAAAATTAAATTTATGGTTTAAAATGCAATTACTTCGTATTAAGGCAGGCACCTACGGTACTTGATTAAAGTAATTTTGGGCTCGATTGAAAGTATTTTAATCAAATTAAGAGCACATATTCGAGACAGTTTAGGAAGAAATTATCTTGATTGTTCAACGTGGGTGGTCGAGTGGGTATGAGTAAGATGTTAAGGTAATTTTTTGTGCAATGTGCACTAGGATTTATTAAAATAGGATTAAGTGGTGGGTAGGCTTAACGAGTTCTTTGAAGAATAAATCTGGAAAACATTTGAGATTTTATGAAATGATTGCCATAGAGATAGAGGGTTTGTATCATTATCATGAAAATAGGGACGTCAGAGGGAGGACGATAACGAGGTTTTTAACCTGGCATGTTAGGCTGTGTACAAACCACATTCAAACAGTCTATAGGTAGTACATAAAAACAACAATGGCACGCACGCATGCTTGCAAGAAAAAAAGTTATTATTTGTAGTCAGTGAAATTAATTGTTCATATAATTGACTCACTACGTCAATTTGCCGTGTTATAGTACAAGTTGTACTTCATACAACTGTGAAAGTTGTGATTTAAATATACGGACAATTGAAGTTGGTACCTAGTCAATTTGATAAACAGTTTAATTTCCCCGACTACATATTTTAAACTGTATTACAACAGACAAAAATACATTTTAGTTAACGCAGTGGCATATATTTAACACCACACTATTTCTAAACATAACATCACGCCTTGTTTCCCTGAAGGGTTGGGCAGAGGTGTATCTACAAGCACACCCACATTTCGTCACTTATATTTGAGTCCCATGTAATAGGGGGCGAGCCTATTGCCATCAACCGGGCACAAATCCAGACTCCAGGCTGCTACTGAGAAATTCCATATAGAAAAACCCAATAACACTTTGCCCGACCTGGGAATCGAACTCAGAACCTCATGCTTAGCAGCAGCGCTTGTGACCACTAGACCAAAGAGGCAGACACTATTTTAAGATTGTGCTAATTGTTGTTAGGTCAATTATGATGTAAACAATGTAGGTACTTAGTAAAAATATTAAATTCATTCATTCACTAAGAAACGTGTGAGTACTATGTACTTACTATAAAGCTACCATTTACTGGGTACGTCTTTCATTGGCTTGAATGTGCCCTGGCGGCTGAGAGTATGTCATGCTCACTGTAATGTCTCGCTGATGGTGGCGGGTGTGTTGGATCATTTAGCTCCCTTCAAAATGGTTGAGCTGAGTAGTGCTAATCCATGCGTCATGTTCGTGAACGGGTCATTTCTTAGCGGCCATGGCTTATTTTAATTTAATTTTTGAATTGTTTTTTTTTTATCTTTTTATTACGGACGCTTTTGACGTTTTGCGTCGTTCTCATATGTATAATTTCAGCACGAATTATGTTACCAATATTTTGTAACCATATGTCAATTTAAAAGAGTGTCCGTGGAGTTTCTTGCCCGTTATTCTCCATAGATACCTACCTACTAAGCTTTGGAATGGGCAACTAGCTTCATCTTTATGACTGACCGACCCCTTGACAATTTAAAAGTGCCTGTAATTGTTTTTTTTTAATAAATGCTTTGAGTTGAATTGAAACAACGCACAGCGTATATCGCTGGGTACGAAAGCATACAATTTTGCATAAGAGTTCCTCAAATAACAAAAGTGAGCACTAAGATATTTTTTTAAATCATTCTTTTACAGGGGTGGTAACGGCCGCGACTTACGAGTTGTAGGTCGTACGTTGAAACCCAGACTTTACTAACTATAAATTGTTTAATCACCACTGCTCTCAAAACGGTGAAGGAAAACATCGTGAGGAAACCGGCATGTCCTAGAACCAAAAAAATCGAAGACATGTGACATCTATCAACCCGCACTGGGCCTTCAGCATTTGGGCATTACAGCCCACTCCCTTTGGAAGAGACGAAGCCTGTGTCCCAGCAGTGTGGGAACATTATAAGCTGATTATGCTACAGGGTTTAAATACACTGGGATGGATTTTTGTACGGAAGGGTAATTCCAAAAGGCAAAAAAAAAAAACAAAAAAAGAACTCAAAATAACAAATAAAAAAGGCACATAGCCAAAAATATGCGGCTTTGGAAATGACGATACTAAAAACACCACAATTATTGTATTGTTTACCTGTATAAGCTGACTCACATGGAGTTGTGACCTAATTTTCAATGTCAATGATTTAATTAAAATAATTGACTTAAATTGAACCTTTACACCTACACACCTATTGTTTGCAGACACTGAATATTTAATTATCGATTGTTGATGTGCAATAATAATTGTTGCTCCGGTATTTTTTATTATGATAGCAGTAAACTAAATCTGGAACAAGAAACTGTTAGGATTCTCATAAAATGTTTTAGGTTTGATAGGAGTTGACCTCCAGTAAATGAAATTATACCTAGGTACGTCTATCTATAGAAAGGTTCTCAGAATAAGATGTTATGAATGCTAAGTTGTAATGACAATGTTGTCATTTGGTTTAAATATGTAGGTTTTTATTTTTATTACTTTAGTAATATTTTATAATTATAGATTCTTTTTTTAATTTGTGAATGTGAGAACGTTGTAGGCTTAATAGACTTTAGCTTTGTAAACTATCTTTCATTTTGTTAAGTACTTGGTACTTGTTGACGGGCCTACACTGTCCTCCCATACCTATTAACACCTAGTAACTTATAACATTGCTAAAGCCCACTTTTTTTAAAAGAGTAACCGTGGAGTTTCTTGCCGGCTCTTCTCCATAGGAAACGACCAATTGGAACCGTGCACCTAGCTTCTGACGTTTCATAAGTGCCCATGTAGGTTTATGTGAAATATTTTTTTTTGGTTTTTTTTTTATTTTAAGAACTTTTGATAACAAATTGCAATAATTCATCCATTCCTCCATGATAAATTAGAATTGATTGCAGGCACAAGAAAAAAAAGATAGTCAATTACCAATTTCTGTTTTCATAATAAGAATTAACTCTCACCTACGACCCTTAATTATATATTATGTTCTGTTCGTACGACACATCCCTACTTACACGAGATCTTTGCTATTCATTCATTCATCACAGCATCCCATTTCCTTTGATTACTCGTACGACTTTTCCCCGTGTTCATTACGAAGTTAATTCAACATAGAATTTGTCTTTCGGAACGCTTATTAAGAAACAAAAGAGAGTGCTCATTCATTTACAAAATTCTCCATACTCACATAACACCAGTTTCAATTTTCCTACGTGATATAATTAATTTCCCACGCTCCGAGTACGGCTCTGCCACGGCGATCACGAATTAGCAATTTAATATATCAACTTGAACGAACATTATTAAAAATAATAGCCCTTTATACAACCTTTTTACAATTTTGCGATTAATATAAAGTTCTATATGGGACGGATACCGTATAAGGTATTATAAGCTTTTATATGTATGACTCGTAATTATGTCATTGATTGACAGTGGTGGGAATAAGGTTGTCGCTTTTAAGGAGAACCAATAAAGTATTTCGAAGAAATCGTGCTTACGAGTATTGTGGACAAAGTATACCAATCAATCTCTAAGCTCACTGATTGACGTAAGGTTCTCTCAGAAATGAGATCAATCTGTAAGCTCACTTATTGACATTTAAAGGTTTTCTCAGAAATGAGATCAGTCTGTGATCTGATTGGCGTACCTACAATACAAATTTTTTGCGGCAAATAATACTTAAGTATCTCGCGCTGGTAAATTAAGACTATTGATACTGTAAAAATCATTTTTATTCCACTGTTTTCGTCATAATTATTTATATCTGTAACTTTTATGGTGTACATAATAAAGAGTATTCTATTCTATTCTATTCTATATGAAAACATATCTCATAAGAGTGCTTTTAAACTGGTGAAAAGGAATGTTCTAGTATATTCTATTTTATGAATTTTCCTGTTTTTTTTTTTATAATTTTACTGTCGAGTTTATTGATTATTGCTTTACAGATATTAAGTGTTAAGGCTCGTAGAGACTGGTGCGATATCCCGGGCGTGACAGGCAGCGACAAAGAAATTACGCTACTAGTGTTGCGTCGCGCCCGCGATATCGCGCCAGTCTGCACGAGCTTTTAATTATGATGCATGAAAACGGTGCTCTCAAAACGGTGAACTAAAACATCTTGAGGAAACCGGCATGTCCTAGAACCAAAAGTTCGAAGACTTGTGACATCTACCAACCCGCACTGGGCCCGCGTGGTTGATAACGGCTCTCTCTCATAGAGAGGAGGCCTGGGGTGTACTCCGAAGTGATAATCCGAAGTATCGGCCGTTTTATAACTTCCAAAGTTTCCTTTTTGACTTTGAGTCCTTACCCGACTTCAAGTTACATTTTTGATTTTGGCTTATCTCTTTGACTGTCGTTTTTTTTAGCCGTGGTCAGACATAGTTAGCCGTAGTCAAGAAACAGCCGAAAATTCGGCCGATACTTCAGATTTGTGTTCGGAGTAGACTCCCTGTGTCCCAGCAGTAGGAACATCATAGGCTGATTATGTATAATGCATGAGACAGCCCTAGCTAATGACGGTGACCAATCAGTCTGGCATGATTACAAAAATGTAATGAGTTACGAAAGAATTTTTATAAATGCGTAAACCAGCGCGGCGCCATTTGAAGAATGATTTTATTTTTATTTATCATTTATACAACATCATTCATCATTTCAGTCAAAAGACGTCCACTGCTGGACATAGGCCCTAAGCGTGGCGATTATGGCAAACACCCCCGAGTTGGCCATAATCGCCACGCTTGGCAGGCGGGTTGGTGATCGCAGTATGACGTTAAAATGAATAGAGAACGCTGCTGCCCATTCTCTAGTGATTCCCTTAGTCGTCTTTTACGACACCCACGGGAAGAAATGGGGTGGTGCTATTCTTTACGTCCGGCACCACACGGAGCAACATATTAAATAGCAACCAAAAACCACTAAGGTTTAAACTTGTGCTATGTTTTAAAACTGAGCCTCCAGTTAGACTGTAAATAGAAAACTGGGGATAATGTGGAAGAGACGACACGTGGACAAGAATTAGGCACGGACACTTGCCCTACGTTCATCCAGTTCATGAATGCCCAATGCAAAGCGGCGTTTAAGCTTGAATAAAATTTATGCGTCATCTGCGAAAATCATTTTTTTTTTACCTTGCGTGCAGGTGTGTAAAATGTATTGATGAAGTAAACAAATTCGTGCCACAATGGGTCCATTCCATACCATGTTATCTCTGTGTGCATCGCTAAAGCTCATCAAATTCATATTTTTCCTTGCCAGAAACTAGAACTATTGAGAAGCAAGAAAAATATGATAACTTGACTCAGGACTATTGGTGGTCACTTTCGGAATGCAGCCAGTTCAATAATATTTTTTCCCTCTTTATTTATTTTTATTTATTTAACAGTTTATGTACACACATATAACCAGATGAGAACAAAGGAACAGAAAATGACGTAGGTACAAAAATGATGCTTATTTCAAAAGAAATCTCTTCCAGCATACCTGCTTTAGGAAAGTAAAAAAAAATGTAGACAACTTGTGTAAGAGTAGAAGAGAAAACAAAATATATAAAATCAGAAAAAAATACTAATCACTAATTTTATTTTAAACATACAATATGAGAATATACGACATACATACTTCTAAAATAAATATCACTAAAATATTTATAATTTTATTATAAAATAATAAATACATAATAATGCTTTTCCACTTCGTCATAGTTGACGAAGTGGAAAGATAATGTTCTTTCACTCTTCTTTTAAAAACTGCAACAGTTTAGCTGTCCCTAATGTCAGGCTGTTTTATTGTTTTGGGATTTTTATTTAAAAAGTTAAAAACCTAATCATGCTTTTTAACATGGATAACACTTATAAACTACACCAAACAGATAAACAGTAGATACAATAATTTATTGCCACAATTTTTTATAGCATGGAAAATGTTTTCAACCTACAAACGTATTTACAAAAGTAGGTAAAACACGATGATTTATACGTTTCACAAGTTTTTTAAGATCATAATTTTGTTCCGACGAGTTATTCGCTCGCTTATTAGAGTAATAACATTTTTCTCCACTTATGAAATGCGTGGGAAAAAATATAATTAAAACACATAATAATTTATAATTTATGTCGTCGTATGCTTTCATTCATTTTAAGCTCAACACACACAGGCAGCGGGTGCGGGTTGGGCGTGGGTCGGGTGCAGGTTGGGACGGCAGTACCGCGGGGTGAATTATCTGTAGTTATATGAATGACACCACACGAAACGCGTGCCCGGCTCCCGCCGCCGACCCGCTGCGCGACCGACCCGCGCACGCGTTTCGTGTGGTGTCATTCATATAAATACAGAGAATTCAGCCCGCTGTACTGCCGTCCCGACCCGCGCCCGACCCGCACCCGCTGCCTGTGTGTGTTAAGCTTTATTATCCTACTAATATTATGTGAAAGTCTGTCATCATCAACTGCCTAGCCTATTACGAACTATGTCGGGGTCGGCTTCTAGTCTAACCGGATGCAGCTGAATACCAGTATTTTACATGGAGCAACTGCCTATCTGACCTCCACAACCCAGTTAATGGGTAACAGGACCCCCCAACCCCTTAGTAAGACTAATTGTCAGACTTTCGGGCATCTGACGACCCGTAACAGGTGTCAAAGATCTACAAATGACAGCCGGGACCAACGGCTTAACGTGCTTTCCGAGGCACGGAGGGGTCTAACTTGGTATTTAAACATGGTCACCCATCCACGGAACAACCGTGGCAAGCGTAGCTGAACATAATCGTTCGACCTGTGCGGCTGTTATTACTTATAAGCCACAAGTGTGAAAGTTTATATTTTTTGTTATTCACGATGGAAGCACACCTCCGCCGCGAAACCATAGCAGCGAAACCGCAGTAGTTCAATTGTACAGGAGGCCTACTCCGAAGCGATAATCCGATGTATCCCAAGTTTCCTTAATTGACTTTGAATCCTTAACCGACTTCAAGTCACGTTTTTGATCTTTCTGACCATCGTTTTATTGTTTCTTTCGCCGTAGTCAGCCATGGTCAGCCGTAAAAAGGAAACGGCCGAAAATTCAGCCCATACATCGGAATAACGCTTCGGAATAGGCCCCCTGGTTCGCGTCATGTTCCGCTACTCGCATCCGATTCGAGTAGCAGAACATGACGCGAACGGGCGGCGGAGGAGTGCTATCGCAATGACGCAAAAACAGCTTAACGGATTTGCATAAAATTTGCCACACAGATAGTTTATAACCTGGATTAGCACATAGGATACTTTTAATCCCGGTAACACGTTCCCTTGGGATATTTTCCGACATACACGCGGAGAGAACCGCGGGAAAAAGCTAGTAAGATAATATTTTTGTGGAAACTGTTATGAATGAGAGACCAGTTTGGGAATATTATGTGGTGAGAATTACAAATCGTTTATTATATTCATTAACTTGACTGTGCAAGCGAAAGCTGCCACTGGTGTAGCCGTTACCTTTCTATCATCTGGTTCCCATCAGTTGTGATTTGAGAGCCAAAGGTAACCATTACTTTTCGTAGGTAATCTAAAACGTGGCTAAGTTTCATCATCATCGTCATTTCAGCCGAAAGGCGACCATTGCTGGACATAGGCCTCCCCCAAGGGGGAGGGGGGCATAATTACCATGCTTGGCAGGCGGGTTGGGGATCGCAGTATGGTGTTAAAATGCATTGAGAACGACACGCGGCTGCGCGGGCGGCACGATTGGCGGACTCTGCGTATCACTGGTCAGTTTCCCTCAGTGGTCAGTTTATTTAATTCTCCATTTTCGTTGATTAGTCAGTTTCACTGATTGGTCAGTTTTACCGATTAGACAGTTGCGTTAACTCGCCATTTTCCAGTATTTGCCAGTTTTCGTCGATTTGTCAGTTTTATTCAATTCGTCAGTCAAAGTACAGTCAGTAGAAAACTGTTAATTTAATTATGTACATATTACGTAACGTTGACGGCACGGTTGGCGCAGTGTGGTTAAGGAATCGAACCCGCGACACGCAGCGCAGCAGTCAATCCCTTAACCACTGCGCCAACCGTGCCGTCAACGTTATGTAATATGTACATAATTAAATTAGCAGTTTTCTACCGACTGTACTTTAAATAAACTGACCACTGAGGGAAACTGACCAGTGATACGCGGAGTCGATTGGCGGCGGGATCAAACGAATGGATTAAAACGTGTACCGATCAGCTGATTGGTCTAGTGATGTGTAGAATTCAATTGGAAACATTTGATTTTTATTAGTTAAATGTTTCTTAACTTTATATATTTATATAATTATGTAGGTATTATAAAAAAAATGTTGCCATGTAGTTTGATAATACCAAAAGAATCCGTGCCTTTGATACACTTTTTCTTTTTTTACAGCGTTTTAACACGCTGTATATAAAACGAAATTAAAAGCAAAACTATCACAGCTAAGTAGGATTTACAAGTTAACGAGTAATAGTCGACCAACTTAACTTTGCAGTTGGAGAATTGACCGTGACGTATATCGATGTATGGGGAGAACATGTTTTTCAACAACAATGTTAAGTTTGTTTTTTGGGATAAATTCATCCCAACCACGGAACCCTTCATTGTTCGTGGTCCGACACGCACTTGGCCGGTTTTTATAATCATCTATTCGAAAATCCATTATTATAATACCGGAAACCCCCAACAGAAATACGTTTGAACGAGAAGCAGAATCAAACCCGGTAACGTATCGAAATAAAACATCGAACTTCTTTATACGGAAACGAAATGCACTTTAAAGTCTAAGGATATCGGAAAAACATTAGTCTTGGATGGAAGGAGAGATATGACAATGGGGCTGGGATCCTTTCAGAGCTATATCTTTATAGTGATTCCGTTAAATTTGAATTATTTGTGTGCAACCAATGATATTATAAGTAAAAAGACGTCAGCAAAAACAGTGAAGGAAAACATCGTGAGGAAACCGGCATGTTCTAGAACCAAAAATTCGAGGATATGTGACATCTACCAACCCGCGCTGGGCTCGCGTGGTGGATTACGGTCCACTCCCTCTCACCGAGAGGAGGCCTGTATCCCAGCAGGCAGTGGGGGGGACATTAGGTATAGGTTGATTATGCAATATGAACTCTTTCTACACATAGGTATGGCCAATAGACATTCATGTGGCATTCTTCCTTCATCGTCTTTAAGACGTACATTATGGCAATGTATCTATACCTATTATATCATATTTATATAAATATGATATATTATATTATACATATATAATAATAAGAGGAGCTCTGGCTAAATAATAACTGCCGCACGGGTCGATCGATCAGGTTAAGCTACACTTGCCGCGGTTGGTCATACCAAGATTCCTCCGTGCCTCGGAAAACACGTTAAACCATTGGTCCCGGCTGTCATTTGTAGATCTTTGACAGTTGTTACGGGTCCCCAGAAGCCCACAAGTCTGACAACCGGTCTTACCAAGGGGTATCGTGTTACCCAGTAACTGGGTTGTGAAGGTCAGATAGGCAGTCGCTCCATGTGAAATACTAGAATTCTGCTGCATCCGGTTAGACTGGAAGCCGACCCCAACATAGTTGGGAAAAGGCTAGGCAGAAGAAGATTATACATATATTATTATATCATAGGAAACGTTGACAGGAAAATTCAAATCAAAATTCAGAAATGCAAGCATAAAACTGGTGTAATTTGATGCTAGATTTTCTCCAATAAGCGTTTCAAAACCTTATTTATTACTAAACGAGTTATAATGTCAAACTTAATACGCGAACCATTCGCAATGCTTGTTAGTGCCAAAAGCATGATCATTAGTAGCTACGGCTGTTAGAAAATCATTACTTAGAGCATGCAATTACGGAGTGAGATATGAGATAAAAGTGGTTCGAGTTACAAACGATAATGAAGTTTAGCACATATAAGCTGTATGGCTGTTCAGCTTAGCGTAGGCTGGTTTATATTTGCTTACTAATTAGGTAAAAAAGATGTCTTTCTAGTATGTTCTGTAATTCAAAAACATTGTAAAATCCAATTATTTTTAAAAGAGTTACCGTGTAGTTTCTTGCCGGCTCTTCTCCATAGGAAACGACCGATTGGAACCGTGCACCTAACTTCTGACGTTTCATAAGTGCCCATGTAGGTTTAAATGAAAATAAATATTTTGATTTTGTTTTTTTTGTGGTTTTTAATGTAGACCTTTCTATGAAACCGTTGCATAAGGCTTTGCGACGTTTAAACGTCAAAATTGTATGGTTAAACAGCCGCTAATCATTAGATACTTAATTTATACGCAAGAAAGATAGAAAAAGCTTATAAATAGGAAAAGAAGCCTAAGTAGTAAAAGTATTATGGAATACGATGTGCTGAGATTGTGAATCAGTTCAATTTTTATGACTTCTAAGCATTTTGGAAAAAGATTTGCCCCTTCTCACGCAACTAAAACATGCACACATTTCAAATTTTGCCCAAACCGGTAGTGAAATACTTATACACAGCTGGTGCAACGTACTGAGATAATTATGCATCGGGCCATTCCAACTTAATACCGCAGTGAATGTGTTAAATCGGAGTGCTAAGCAACTCGGATAGCCGTATGAGCTTCAATTTAGCCTGAATAGGAAACCCAGATACTGTTGCGAACGTATTCCATATTTGGAAAGATATAGGATTATAGTTTCACTGGTTTTAGAGTTGTGTAATCCCAATTAGAGAAGCTGATTGGAGTTCCGGGTAATTTTGACTGGGATATAGATTTAGGAAATTAGATTTTCGAGTTTAATTGGATTAATTGATTGAGGAAATGCAGTTAATTAAACTGTCACCTAAGATAGATAAGCCTAAGAAGATATTATAGGATCGATATGTGCGTTAAATTAAAAGATCTTAGTTTATTTTTATGTTTCTGTAGGTACAATTTGAGCCTGAGGAAACACCAAAAGTGCATGAGAACTACGTCAGCAAATTTTCTTTATTGATGTTACATTTGAAGTTTTAGGAAAATATACACTTATTATCTCTTCTGTTAGTTGATTTACAACATTTTTTTTTTGCAAGTCTGGACCTACGGCGTTTATGTGAATTCCGCACTCGTACCCACTTACCTAATTAATTTTTATTCTAACAGTACCTTTTCAAAAACATACCAACACACAAAATGTATCACATTACGTGACTCTCACATTTGGATATATTATAAGAAATAATTACATTAATATTTCAAAAGCAGTTTCACACGAATGCACAATCATGTCGGCCCTACGCAGACATTAGCATAACTGTGGGCCTATCGCGTAATTATCGCATTTGACTTCACGTCCGTGGCGTTAACAAGGTGCGATGGGGCGATTTTAGACGCACGTTTTAGACGCGCGATATTTTTTAGAGTTTATCTTTAGAGTGCTTTTTTAATTGCAAGTGTAGGTTTCTAACTGGAAATAATGAGTGTCGCTAAGACACTGGGCTTTTACCGATTATAGGTAGGTAAGTAAGTATGCGATTTGTCGTGGAGGATTTTGCCCATTCTTCTCCATTAGAAACTACCTTTTGGAACCAGTTCCAACTAGCGAGAACCAACTAGAATCAGTTCTATTTTTCTGTAATTTTTTACGTTCAAAACTGCCTTTTATGTGCCTCTTTGAAATAAATGATTTGACTTTGACTTCGTCGTTTTAAGTTTATGATATAGATATCAAAGTTTTGATTGATAGTTTTTGTGAAATAATACAACAAATATTAACAAAACTCTGAATAAAGTTGAGAACACATTAGCCAAATTATTTTATTTAAGACATAAAGAGTTCTGCACGGATTCATTGTAATTTTAAAAGAGTAGATCTTATTTTTTGCTACCGACATGCATGTTCGACCAATACACACATACTGAAAGACAGTATTTATAGGGCATGTAGCAAAAATTTCATTAATCGACGGCGTTCCATTCATTGTGACCTTAGAAACAGCAGAAAAGTCTTCATATTTTAAAGAGAAAAACGTATTTTTCTCGACTAAAAGTAGCCTAGTCTACAACCTTTTCGATTTTTTTACGAGTACGATATCAATTTCAAAATGAATGCTTTGACGAATTTCCCTTGTTCATAGCTTGTACCGTGAAAGCACGAGACGTTTATTTGAAACGTGGAAATTATAATTAAATGGAGAAGACGTACCCTACGTATATTTTTAATGGATAAGACGTACTACAGTGTGACTGAGTTTTTATCGGATATTTTTTTTTGCTGCATTGCTCTCTAATAATGGATTTGCCTTTGGTTAGATTGGTGGTGAATAATAATATAAATGTTTGCATGCTGAATGGTGAAATATGGCGGAGTTTTCATGTATCTTGTCACATATTATCAAAATATGTTACCCATATTTGCAAAATAAATGTCTATTCTATTTTATTCTAAGAGATAATGTTCAAGTATTTTCAGTCAACATTTATGTCTGTAATTTTTATGGTGTACATAATAAAGAGTATTCTATTCTGTCGTTGTTAATATTTCACTGTTTTGATTTTGTGCTATATAACAGACGTAGTAACCTATTTATCTACCAATAAAAGTTTTACTCTAAAATTGTTTTTTTTTTTAGTCACTTTTGTTATGATTGCTATAAATTACAAAGATTTGTAGTGATTTTAATACTAAATATATATAAACTATTTTTTTTTGCAATAAACCTTTTTATTTAAATACACATAAACTCACGCCTTCTTCCCATGGGGGTAGGCTGAAACCATAGAACGTCACCTGCTACGCTCCTTACATACTCCTTTTGCTTCGCCTACATCTAGTCATACACGCACTGAAGAACATCACCAATTTGGTCACTATAACGTCCTCCTAGGGCGTCCCTTCCCGGCGTTTCCACTCACCTCTGCTTTATAAATACCTTTTGTTAGTCGCCTTTCACTCATCCTCTCAACATGACCAAACCATCTCAGCATACTCTCTCTTTTAAAAAAAAAATTAAATATGAAATTGAAAAAGCGACTTATCTCAAATGATTTTTGTATCAGGGTAATCATGAAGTCTAAAAGTATCTTATTTGACAGTTATGGTAAAAGTACTGGTTTTTAACTGAGTGGAATGAAAAACATGATATTTGGGGCGTCACGTAGTTGATAAGTCAATTCTCTTCGAGCCTTGGAACCTAAAGGTTGTCTTCAAGAAGTCTAAATTCTATACTGATATTATATGGAGTATCTAATTAAATAGTTCGTTAAATATTGCTATATTCCAAGTTTATATGTGTGCAAGAAGATAAATACAGAAATATTTGTACTGAAAAGGTGTTTCATTACATTTTTTAATAAGTTTATGTAGATTTTGGTTATTTAAGACTCAACGACTATTTTCTCTCTTTTTGTAAGTCTCTCTTTTTACATAATTTATCCTTATGTTATAATATACAGGGTGTAAGGGACAACCCTCCGCAAATTAGCAGGATGCATTCAGCTCCTTATTTTAAATCAAATTCCACTGAAAAAATTCTCAGGTTTTTTTTTTCGTTTTATAAGTTACTATTCCTTTATTTCAATGTAAAATTACATTCTCTGTACGTAGTACTCCATTAATGTAAATAACAGCTAAAATAAACATAAACAGCAATGGATGTTGATATTCTCTAACAATAAGATAAGTGGCGCAAGCGCGGCCGTCCGGGGTGGCGGGGAAGGCGTCCGGAAGCTCGCTGCGCTACCGTTCGCTGCATGCGTTTTGCTATGGTAGCGATACATTGCGTGTAAGGTAATAAAACAAATTAGGTTCATTGGATTCCCATAACGTTCCTGAAATATTTTCACGTACGGGTCATCTTAGTGCGATATAATGAATTTACCCCATCAGTCTGCGGAGGGCTTTCCCTTACACCCTGTATATTTATTCCACAAATTTCGTTATTGCACCTACCACTGTTTGTTTCTGCATCACCCAAAATTTGATTGGTAGAAAATGCCTATGGAATTAAGTCCACCTCTGTACACTTATGTATTAAATAAAAAGGTATTTTCCTAATTCATGATTTTTTTGCAAGCATTCCAAAACTTTTCATAACTAAGTATGTCAAATAACTACCTAAACACTACAAGTTACGCTTTCACCCATATCTTAAGCTTAATTTTCTCGATTGTCAATCCTCTCATCAAGTAATTCACGATGAATATCAACAATGAAAGTAAAAGTAGATAAATCTGAGTGGGTTCCCATTATAACGATATCTAAAGCATTAATCATCACGACAATCGTAAGTCGTGACTCTCATAACCAACAAAATAAACAACTCACATAGTAAGGGCCCTAATCCTAGAGTACTTAATATGATCGCCTGAGGGGCCGCCTGCAGTCGTTTGTTTTTTTGTTAGTTTGTTTTGAGAACGAATCAGTTTGTACGTTCGTGCCAACTCAAGATAACCCGCAATGCGTGAGAGGTTGATCCTGCGCCCGGCTAGCTTACACTGTTAACAAGATATTGACTATCCGATCGTCTGTGAGGCGATCATTAGACAATCTGCCTAGCCTTTTCCCAACTATGTTGGGGTCGGCTTCCAGTCTAACCGGATGCAGCTGAATACCAGTATTTTACATGGAACGACCGCCTATCTGACCTCCACAACCCAGTTACTGGGTAACACGATACCCCTTGGTAAGACTGGTTGTCAGAATTTGAGGCTTCTAACGACCCGTAACGACTGTCACAGATCCACGATTGACAGCCGGGACCAACTGCAACGGCTTAACGTGCTTTCCGAGGCACGGAGGATTAGGTAAACAACAGGTTGAAAACATTTGTAGAACTTTTTCTTTTGACCGTGAAACTTTTTTTTTTGCTGATTCACCTTTAACTAATTTATTTTTGGCTCTTTGTGGGACACGTAACAATAAAACTTTATTTTGACAAACTCCTCTGACGGCTTCCTCCCGGTTGCTTACAACCTCATTCTTCTTTTATAGAAATCGTGGATTAAAATGCAAAATCAGTGACATTTCGAATAAAAAGTTTTTAAACATTTAAGAACCAGTTGCGTCTTTTTCATTGATTGATCACATTGAGTATTTTATTACTTGAGATTACCATAATGATCAAGCTGTGGGACATGATTAGATGCATAATAATAATTTTTACCTACGTAGAAACTTTATTATGCTTTTACGACATACTAATCGATTATGTATTCTTATTATTGACAATACATTGAAGCATACTATTTTGTAACATGACTAATTTGTAGTTTGACATAAATAAGATTAAAAAAAAATTATTACCCTTATTTCTAAAATATTTACATAATCTTAAAACAATTTTCCTCAATTTTTAACAAGAGAAAAATAAAAAAAGTAAATAAGCATCGTACGTATTTTTCTGTTACTTTCTTAATTTCTGTTTATATAACATAACGTCACGCCTTGTTTCCAACAAGAGCAGGACAGAGGTGTACCTGTAGTAGGTACACCCACATTTCGCCAGTTATGTTTAAGCCCCATGTAATAGGGGGTCAGCTGATTGCCATCAACCAGGCACAAATCCGGACTCCGGGCTGCTACTGAGAAATTCCAGATAAAAAAACCCAATATCATATTGCCCGACCTGGGAATAGAACCCAGGACCTCATGGTCAGCAGCCTCTGTTTATGTGTGTTTAAATAAACTACTATAAAATAATAAATAAAAGTCTGAAATCAGGTGAGAATTTTTAAATTTGTTTTTTCATAAAACTCCTAGTTACTGAACTATAAATAATCGCTGAACATACATGGGGGTGTTTCGGGAAGCCCTTGGATAGAGGATTTCAAAATTTTTGGACGTCATTTCAATAAATCACATATTTTAACAGACATCTCAGCGTTGCTCTACGAATTCTTTTAAATAGGAATTGGCAACACTGCACAACATCTACAAAATTGCAAACAAATAATTTCTAAACGTATCCTCTACATTCCTCTTCCGAAAGGTCAGGTCCAGTTGAAGACCAGTGTCAAGCACTAGTTGTCTTAAATGTTTGCTGAACTGAGCCTTTTTGGCACAGGCGTGAGGCATACATTCCTGCTAATTTCTTACATCGCCCTTTAAACTTTTTATTTGATTTGTATTATGTTTTTATCTGCTGTATTGCGTGTCGTTTAGTCTGTGCTAAATAAATGTATTTTCTTTCTTTCTTTCAAAGCAAACAGTCTCCTGGCCAGACGATGCCCGTCTTACTCGCATATCCATTTAACCACTTACAATAAAATCAGCAAAGCTGCGACCTTAATAATATTTTCTAGCCTCAATGTATGTAAATACTCGTATATTTATATGGCATGTATTTAACGCAGCGACAAATTAATCGGAATTTGGGATTAAAAAATAATGAAAGCCGGTAGCAAAAATAGTAGGTTAGCAGCTACAGCGAAGTATTATTTTAAGTAGAAAGTAGCAGCTCAATAATCAGTTTTTAGCTTTATTTTAATTTAAACTGGCATCGAATTTTTGTTTTGGTAACTGAATTTACCAACAATAGAGGGGATCTGGCGCTCGGCGGCCGCTACCGCGGCACGCTCGCTTCGCTCGCTCGCCTTCGCTTGTTAATGGTTACTGTTCTAACCTAACCTAACCCAAATGATTCAATAACAGTAGATGACTTTGCAGCGATTAAGAAATAATATTTAATCGCTGCCATGTTATTTTTTTTTGCAGCAAATAATTAGTCGCCCTTTAAGTTGTAAGTCGCCTCGAAAATTATTAGCCTATTTATATTAAGTATGTAGGTACAAATTATAGGTACTTTACAGTCGCACACACAGGTGACTAGTCCACCGCCTACGATGACAAATTAATTATCCGTGTCTCTAAGTTTACTATTGTAATTTGTACGAAGATTGCAATAGTATTAAATGGCTTAAAATATCCATACTTATCTTATAATCTAGGTAGATATAGGTACTATGCCTGCGATACTTACATTAATGTATCACGATCAATTTGTTCTCATAAATTAGGTCATGATTTACAATGATAAATTACCTGCCTGCTAATATTTTATCGAGTTGTGGGAATTGAACCAATGACAACAGAAAACACGCTTTGCCGATGCATTCACATGTTAAGACTTAGAATATCAATTTAATGCCATTGGTTATAATACTGTCTTAAATAGTCCTCTATAATAATGTATAATGAGATGTTGAGTACCGACGAGTTTTACAAATGGGCTGAAAATTTAAACTTTTTAACCGTTAACAAAGAAAATTGTGACTTGTGAGGCATGAGTGAAGGACTCATACAATTTATCAGATTTTATTCAACTCCAGAGTAGACTAATATGCTTATTGCAATTTATAAGATCTTCGATTATTTTTAACGCCATACGAAAACGTTTTAAGCTGGTCAATATAACGTTTGAAAACTATTGCTACAGTAAGGAATGTAGCAATCAGCAATAGTAAATTTTTGCTACCACTACCAAGGGGTAGTGGTAGCAAAAAGTTTATAACAATATCGCATCTGCGGTGGTATCACTGCGTGTTAAAACCATGTCGTAATCAAATAAAATTAAGTAGGTAGGCAATAATTTAAGTGTCACATTTTGCAAATATTGTTCATGGCTGAAAAGCTGTGGTAATCCGCCTTGAAGGAGGCCGGACACATGGTTATGATAAAACGTATTTGTTGGCTGTCACAAAATTAATTGTATCTTGCATTTGGTAGACTACAACGTTATTTTTGTCAGTGTTTTGTTGGAAAAAGATTAAGAGTCTACAATACTTCAACTTGCATAGCATGGCTCCATTAATTTTGAAATAAATAGGTATATTATGGTAAAGTTGAGGACTAATATTAAATAATATGTTTGACGAAAATTTTGTGGACAGAAAAAAATACCAAGTATTCAAAAAATACTTCAAAGTAGATCGTGAAACTTTCCATACTAACTGAACTAAAAATTTAAAGCAGATACTATGTTCTTGTTTTTTAATTAGAAATTACCTAAACTATCGGCACCTTGGAGCCCTCTTCCTGCCGCCCTGTCTCTCGCTTGCTCGCATGACCGCGAGCAGGACTTTTAACCGGTGACAATTAATACTCAAGGTTCGTTTATTTTAGGAATCAAAATGGTGGTGCACTTGTACCGCAATGCAATTAATAATCCGTAATGCTGGAATGTTGTGTTGTGTGTTTAAAATTATTAGATTTACAAACTCTTTCATTCAATTCATTATTATATTCTGCCCGAAGAATTACCAAAATTAAGTGGCAGTGGGCAGGGCACATTGCTCGCAGAACAGATGACCGATGATGGAGCCGAAAGGTTCTGGAGTGGCGACCGCGTATCGGAAGACGCAGCGTTGGAAGGCCTCCTACAAGGTGGACCGATGACGCGGGATGATGCGGGAAGCGCAGAACCGGTCGAAATTGCGGTGGCCGGAGCGCAGGTGGCCTATGTCCAGCAGTGGACGTCTTTCGGCTGAAATGATGATGATGATACGTCATAAATTAAAAAAAATCTAGTCTATGTTCAAACACTTGAAAGTTAGCTCTAACTAAAGCGGCAGGCGGTGTCTAAACTCCTTGACTGATTGGATATCACTGAATGGAAAATTTCTACTAATATTATAAATTTGTAATATAATGTTTATAATTATGTTCGGATGTTTCTTGCTCAATTACGCAAAAACGGCTGGACGGATTTGAATCGTGGGATAATTTCCGACCGCCACGCAGGCGAAGCCGAGGGCAAAAGCTAGTCATACCATAAAGCGATGTGGTGTTCATATACTGTAAGCTCATTTTTTGTTTTAAATAGATAAATGAAACAAAACCAAATGTTTTTTAACATGCCTATGGTAATGGAAGACGTTTCCCGCCATTCACAAAATTATAATTTTCAATTCCTTTTGCACCACCTCAGATAAATTTCAGCTGCCAAATCTACACAAATAAATTTGAAATGTCTGTTTGTAATGTTAAAATATCAGCTTTTTACTAAATGCATAATTATGAAAGTATAATATACGGTACTTATATCAAATAAACATTTTTTTTAATTTTATGTCTTTCAGTCTGGCTGTTTACTCCGGCTAATATCCGAAACGGTTGGACCAATTTTGACGGCATTTTCACTGGCTGATAAATGATGTTATAAGGAGTAACTTAGGCTACTTCTGACGGCCTGCGTCTGGCAGCGCCTGGTGACGGGAACCATCACGGGACACTGCTCACTAAACAAACACTTCCACACAATAGGCATAACGGACAGCCCTCTGTGCAGGGCTTGCATGGCGGCTTTTTTTTTTTTTTTTTAGGTGGGAAATCATCAAATAACTTCTCCCGCTCTGGGCGGAGCGGGAGGGAGTGTCAGACTTTTACTGACTAAAACCCACCCGTGTTCCTTCCGTTGCCTGTGTGCCAGGGCCACGATATCCCTTTCGGACAAACTCGCAACCCTGGCAGGCATTGGTCCTAACGGACCCCGTCAGTTTGTGCTGACATCTCTTTGAGGCGGCCGTGGAACACAACGCGCCGTCGACCCGGGCGTGGTCCTTATCGGACGGCGAGCTACCCATCGCTCACCGTCCGCAGGCCCGCGCCTACGGTGGCCGGAAATCGGCTTGCGACTCCCGACGCCCGGGGCGTCTCCTGCGGCGACTAGGGGCGCGAGGGCGCGAACCTTGTCTCACCCTCACGCGTTCCGCCTCCTCCTTCGCTAGCATAACTGCTTCGCAGAAGGAGGTGACGGCCTCCCATGCACTCTCGCTCCGAACCATGGCCTGAACCAGGGCCGGACGCGAGAGATCGCCGCCGCCGATCGCCTCCGTGAGGACACGGCGGTGCTCCGCCCAAGCTGGGCAGACCTCCACCGTATGCTCCACCGTGTCCTCCGGGCGATCCACACAGTGGTGACACCCGGGCGTTTCCTCCCGCTTAATCCTAAACAGGAACCTCCCGAAACATCCATGTCCGGTGAGGACCTGCGTCAGGCGGAAGGTGAGGACGCCGTGGCGCCTCTCCAGCCACTCCTCAAAGAGGGGACTTATCGCCACAATTGTGGCGTGCCCAGCGCTGGGTTGCGACAATCGCACTCTCCATGTCGCCATGAGATCCCTCCGGAGCTCCGTCCGCTGTGCCGCGATTTCTTGCGGCAGCGGAGTTATGCCCCGGAGTTTCGCCTCTTCGCGCCACACCCAAATGTGCGCGAGGACTTTCGCCTCCAGATCCCATGGCGGCAATCCGGCAAGGAGGCTTGCCGCCTCACGGGAGACCGTGCGGTATCCCCGTACCATCCTGATGGCCATGACCCTTTGGGACGCGTTCAACCGCTGCGCTGGTCGCAGCCTCAGAGAACGCGCCCACACCGGTGCCCCGTAAAGGGCCATGGACCGCACGATCCCCGCGTAGAGCCTCCGGCAGGAGGCGTTTGGACCCCCTAGATTGGGCAGGAGCTGCTTCAAAGCAGCCCCGGCCCGCTCCAGTCTGGGAGCCAAACGTCGAAAATGCTCCACGAAGTTCCACCGGCTGTCGAGGACGAGTCCCAGGTACTTCATCGTCGACTCGACGCCGATGTGAACCCCTCCCGCCGTTATCTGGGAACCCGACAGTGGCGCGTTCCGAGGACCATAAAAACACATGGCCTCGGACTTGTGCAATGCCATTGCATGGAAGCTGAAGAAACCGTTGCGCATGTGCTCTTTGACTACACAGGCGTCACCCAGATTAGAACAGAAACCCTCGGGTCACCCAGATCCTTCACAGATATCCTATGCAGACCAGAAGACCTAATGAGTTTCTGGAGGGAGCTGGTTGGATTGAACAACTGACGGCCGCCATGGCCCACGCACAATAGTCCACGGCTACTTCTATTTTGAAAAAGCCAAGCGGGCGAAGCTGCGGGCAACAGCTAGTATTTTCATAAAATTCGATTCCATTATATAATTATTCTATCTCATAAATAGTGCCTGATTGGACTTATATGAAACTGTTATGTTTTCCATAAAATTTTAGATATTCCGCCAGTCAATAATGCATGAAAACCTATCCGGGCATAGCAAAACAAAATATCTAAATCAAAGCCTCAGTTTCTGCTACATTAAAAAAAGGTAATGTAATTAGGTTCATAGTATATACAGTATATATTTAAAGAATTACATTGTACGCTTTATCGACACATTGTTTATCAACGTATGTTTTATTATCCTACTATTGATGGATGTCATAAGGGCGCCACAGTTCCGTTGAGATTGTATATCTAATACTCAATTATTTATATTAATATTGTTAATTTTAAGTAGTGACTATAGCTAAACTGTTAGTTTTATTTCTTTTCATATCAGGTCGTAAATAGTTAAAGATGGACCACCCAACTGATATATTTTATAGCCTTTTTTATGGTTTATTCACTTTAATTTATTGTTTTTAGCAATAAATCATAAAATTAACTCTCTCAGCAACCTTCTTATATGACAGCTTTTAATCACAGTTTTTTGTTGCATCTCTCGACCTGACTCTGAAAACCCACATGTCGCATCTTGTCCACGTCCTCGACTTACGAGTACATCGTGGGTTCAAACTCAGACAGGCACTTTCCTTTGTGTGAATTATTTCATCACCGCGGCTCTCAAAACGGTGAAGGAAAAAATCGCAAGAAAACCGGCATGTCCTAGAACTGAAAATTCGAAGACATGTGACATCTATCATCCCGCTCTGGGCCCGCATGGTGGATTATGGCCCACTCCCTCTCACAGGGAGGAGGCCTGTGTCCCAGCAGTGGGAACGTTATAGGCTGATTATGTAAATGTTTAGTTAAGTTATTTTTCATTGCTTCATTTTTAATTCTTTTTACCTATTGTGGTATAGTAATTTTATTCTAGGTGCATCTTCGTCACATATATAATTAATGTACTTAAAATATTGTAAAACATTTTCAAATGAGTAACGGTGGAGTTTCTCGCCCATTCTTCTCCACACGAAACAACTTTTTGCAAGGTGCAACTAGAATCAATTCAATTTTTTTGTAAATTTTGACGTTCTAAAGTGCCAAATTATTTATAATTAAGTCAAATTATTTATTTCAAATAGGCATCTTATGTGTGCCTATTTGAAATAAATAATTTGACTTAATTATAAATAATTTGACTTTGACTTTGTTTACTTCCAATAAATGATAAAATGATAAATTATTTTATTTCTGTAAGCAGGTTTGTAGAAACACTTTTTCACGTCAATCATATTTTTTAAACTAGATGAGATTGGCAATGCACATTGGTTTTCCCACGGTGGTATAATTTCATCGTCCGTAACCATTTGTACCAGTATTTACAATGTTTACAAATTCATACATGTTAAGATAATACTAATTGACAGTCACTGATCAATTTATCATGAAAAGATGGCCAGTCTTATCTTAATTTTTTGTTGCTTTTAAGTTTTTTTAACTACATAAATTGATAGTAAATTATAATTTTAAACAAACAAGTATGTAATTGTCGTGTTATTCACACGTGTTCGTGGTTAACTATGTGATAATTAGTATTTCCCGTTGGAATTTGAATTGCAAATTCAAGGTCAGTTTACGTTTTGTTATTGATAAAGATATCAATAACAAAACAAATTGTATATTGACATTTAGTTGATCTGTTTGGCGCTAAATGCTAAAAGATTTGATAATAGTTGTGGCAAACAGTAACTTATTAGTTCTTAATTAGATAAACCGGTAGTTTACCATTCATCTTTGAGTGTCGTATATCTTACAGGTATGTGAGTTAGAATGAATGAATGAAATGCACCGACCCCAGCGTGGTTAAACCAGACTCGATCACTCGAATGAACCCAGAGATTCACACTAGCCCCTAGAGCGTCATGTTTCATGGGACTACAGAGACCATTGCATATCAAAGAGTAGACCTGGCGAGATTAGAGTGCCCTTGGGATACGGAAGGATTATTAGAGACGTACCGGATATGCATCCTTGAGCAAGCAGGATAGTGGAGAGACGGGTTAATTTATCTATGGGCATCTTGAAATGACGTCACCGCCAGGTTGCCTTAAGGTCCAGCTTTGCCGAATCTTGAATGGTGAATTTTTTGGCGGGGTTAAACTGCTTTCTCGATGCTTTTCTAACTTAGAAATCTTTAATTTATTCTTATTGGTCCCTCTAGTCTTTTATAGAGACTAGCACGATTTCTTATCTTCACCTAAAGAGTTCAATACTCTTTCTATTGAAAGATAGTTTCCGAAAACTAATGATTGAGACTTTGGAAGTGGAATCTTCTTTAGGCGCGTTTGCGATTTTTGGTAGGGGAAAAACTTATGGGTTCGCGTCACCGACATGCTAACCGCGTCACTTGACACGTTATGCCAGAATGGGTTTATTTGTATGTTTGTTTGTAATGGATAAACTCTAATCCATTCATCTAGCTTGGGAGCGTCCCACACTACGCTTGCCGATACGCGGTCTCCATTCCAGGACTCGTCTGCTCCACCGGCCATCAGCGATTGCTATTATTTAATCTCATGTTTTCGCTTAGGAACGCATGAACGATAAATTATTATCTTCATTCCCTATTTCGAAATGCCTGTCTGTAATACACTCTTTAAATACAATTTTCGTTCAAATGATTACATTTTCTAATAAGATTAATTAATTTTGTTGGTCAATACGCTATTTATTAATTTGTTTGATGGGCAAATAACTCATGATCCGGTCAGCCGTGGCCCAATATTGGTGGTAGAACTTAGAGGGCCACTTTCATCATTAATGTTGGCACCAAATATTTGTTATTGGATTCATTTGCATAATTTATGTATGTGATATTGCTTGTTAGTTACATTTACTTGGTATTTTGTGGGTACATACTTTCTCTCTTTAGAAATGCAAGTAATAATTATTAGGTGCAGAATACTGCATAGTTTCTAATACCCAAGCAGCTGCGCTTTAACGTGCTAACAAATGTATGTGAGTTTTTCGTTGGTTCTACTTCCAAATGATAGGAACCTATCTAATCTTGGTCCCCACCATGCGTCGGAAAGCACTTTAAGCCATTGGTCCCGCTTGTCATTTAGAGATCTTTTCATTTTTACAGCCGTTAAGGGTAGTCAGAAGCTCGAAAGTCCGACAACCCTTACCAAGGGATATAGTTATCCAGTTCTTACTTAGTAACACGACCCACTTGCGTTGGTAGGTACTGTATCCGGTTAGACTGGAAGCCGACCCCAACATAGTTGAGAAAAGGCTTCGGAAGATCTTGATCAGCTGATCATAACAGTTTGAATCCACCATCTTCCGTCTGCTGACAACGAACGGGAGCGGAGTGCCTTGTCAAAAACAGCGAATATGCTGGCTCGCAGGTTTGCACGTTGCTCCGATCAAATTAAGATCACCATTTTCAAGGCATATTGCACCTCACTGTAGACGTGCAGCCTATGGGGTCGCTACATACAAGCATGCTACAGCGCCATCCGCGTCCAGTATAACAACGCGTTCAGAGCAGTGCGGCCTCGTTTCTGCAGCGCCTCGGGTATGTTTGCGGAAGGGCGCACCGACTGTTTTCACGCCACCATGCGGGTGTGGGCCAGCTCTAATACTGTCCTGGTAATAATCGCTGAGCATTTTGACTGCTCCTATATACGACAATGATTCATCATCTGATTGTTTTATATAAAAAAAAAAAAAAAAAAAATAATTTTGTGACCCAATATTGACATTTTATTTTTATTTCAATTCTGTGACCTCATATTTTGTACCTATTCATTTATTTTTACTAATCGTTTATTTTAATTGCATTTGACATTTTATTTTTATTCTGTATCCTTTATAAATTGTACCTATTCATTCGTTTATTTTAATTGCATTGACATTTTATTCTATTCTGTTGCAATACAGTGAAATTTTATTTATTTTATTTACTATGGGTTTTGCCTAAATAATTTTTTTTTTTTTATTAGTCTCAACATATTTGATAAAAGCAAGCACAACCCACAGCCACAACCCTTAGCAAGAACAAAACCAAAACAGGTATCTATCAGGTTATCGAAAACTATCATTAGAGATGAGACAACAATCTCCTATAGCAAAGCCATAGAAACACGCATAATACATTGTATCCGGAAATGTTATCCCCATACATCTCATTAACGGTAACCATTGCATTGTAGAGATTGTCGCTTTAACAATCGTCATTACGATTAGAAGTATACCGTTAGGTAATTCTGTTGTATGTACAGTCACATTTAAAATATGTTTATCACCTTAAGGGCTGTTTTGTCTGCTCATTGCATGATAGAATCGGCTTTACCAACTTAGCATAATAAATTGCATCATAATGTCAATACTGCACAATGACGTTTTCGTTCAGCCATCTTCTTTACATGTCAGACCGAATTAAAAAAGTGACAGTGATGACAGACTCTGAAATCAAAATTTGAAAACAATATACTCGATTATATAAAGGGTGACTGGAAAATAGTGGCGGAGCCGTTAAGGAAAGGTAGTCTAGGGTTATTCCGACAGATATCACTATGAGCTTACCGTCCTTACTTAACCCTTTTTTTTTAAAGAAAATTGATGTTTTATCAGCCATCAAAGTATTTTTTTTACATTTTCCGTTTTTGTTTAGCAGTTTTTGCATAAAATAATGACAATTGCGGAAATTTAACAATTAATATTACTTATTTAGAATATCTTTGTTGCAAAACAAAAAAAAGTAGGCCAAATTGGGTACACTCTTTAAGTAGGAATATCTTGGAAAGGGTTAAGTAAGGACGGTAGGTCTCATATTGATATCTGTCGGAATAACCCTAGACGACCTCCCGTTAACGGCTCCGCCACTATTTTCCAGTCATCCTGTATATATATACCCTGTATATACGAGTATATATTATATTATGTACGTACAGTATATATTTCATCAAATGGCCAGGCTATTAAAAGGTTTTAGGTTGATGAACTCAAGATTAGACAAAGGTGTATGCTTTTTTGGACTTTGTCATCAAGTGATTAAATATAATTTTCTATGCAATAGCCTGCTTCAGTGCTGTAGCTTCAGCAGGTTTTACGTGTCCTTACTTGATCATCATCTGCCTGGCTAGGCCCAACTAAGTTGGGGTCGGCTTCCAGTCTAACCGGATGCAGCTGAATACCAGTATTTTACATAGAGCGACTGCCTGTCTGACCTCCACAACCCAGGTACTGGGTAATACGATATCCCTTAGTAAGACTGGTTGTCAGACTTTTGGGCTTCTGATGACCCGTTACAACTGTCAAAGATCTACAAATGACAGCCGGGACCAACGGCGTAACGTGCTTTCCGAGGCACGGAGGAATCTTGGTATGAACAGATGGTCACCCATCCACAGACCAACCGCGGCAAGCGTAGCTTAACCTGATCGATCGATCCGTGCGGCAGTTATTATTTAGCCACAAGCTCCTGCTCCATGTCCTTACTTGATGAAAGAAAGAATTTGAAAACTGAGGAAGATATAAAAGACTTGACTGTACATACTTATTTATCATCATCACATATCTATTGATGAGGAGGAGATCCTAGCTAAGTAATAACAGCCGCATGGGTTGATCCATCAGGTTAAGCTACGCATGCCAGGGTTGGTCCGTGGATGGCTGACCATCTTTACATAACGAGACTCCTCCGTGCCTCGGAAAGCATGTTAAGCCGTTGGTCCCGGCTGTCATTCGTGTATCTTTGACAGTCGTTAGCGGTCGTCAGAAGCCCGAGAGTCTGACAACTAGTCTTACCAAGGGGTATCGTATTACCCAGTTACTGGGTTGTGGCGGTCAGATAGGCTGTCGCTTCATGTAAAATACTGGTCAGCTGCATCCGGTTAGACTGGAAGCCGACCCCAACATAGCTGGTAAAGGCTAGGCAGATTGATTGACTTATCTTTTGATAAACCGGCGTCGTTATGAACAATACTCGAAAAAGCTTTTAAAAACCTTGACCAATATTTTAAGTCAACAAAAAATCAGGCAAGTTTTGCTCAACCAATTAAGTTCAGTTATGTTTTTACTGTTTTTATTTAGAACGGTAATAATACCTAATCAACTTGTTGACTTATTTAAAATAAGAGCAACCTTCGATAAATATTGAGGTAGGCAGGTTTGAATGTAATACTATTAATAATAGTATCACGTAGACTGGATTGGTATTAAATTCCATAGTATTTACTTCCAGGAAATAAGGTTCAAAATCGTCTGAAATAATTTAGCTTCGTTTGTCTGTTGCGACCGGTCATCGTAAATTAAAACAGGAACTTTATTATTGACATGTTTATAATTGAATGTTACTGAGAACTTTTAGCTTTTATGTTATTATTAAATTAGTTGGATCAAGTTTATTTTTAGCACGTGGTACAACTGATATAAATAAGTCGTTGACTAGAGTATTTATTTTTATTATAATTTAGTAGCAACTGTGGCAAGTGTTACGATAAATATTTGTAGAAGCGTTTTATTTCATGGAAATCTAAAAATTATAGAGATGTAACACCACTTGAACATCTCACGAAGCTAAAGTATCCAAAAATTATAATAATATGATGTAGTAATACGGGCTAGTGTTCGCAACTCCACGTCCAAGCGCGTATTTTGCGTACGGTTGAGAGAATCGGTCATTCGATCCATCCCAGCTCCTCAAGGATGGCCAGCAAGGCCTTGGTGTTACTGACAATCTCACTGAGGATACCTGGGTTTCTGAATTACTTACTGTATGTGGCAACTACCGGGCAGTTTAGAAGCACATTGAGCTGCTGTCTCATCTTCCTCCAAGTGTAAGCTACGGTATCCAAAGCAATGAAACTTGATTCTAATTACAGAGTATGGAATCGCTGCGCCCACTAGCAGCGGCAGCGTTTACAGACGGCATCGGTAGTACAAATAAAATTCGCGCAAGTGCGAAGAGCGCATATATCTGTCACAGACCGTCGGCACCTGTCAATTTATACAGGTTAAAATTAAATTAGCTAGCAAAACTCCGAAGACGTGGTGAGTATCGGTATCTACACATAATAAAACAATTACCATTACAATTATATTCATTCGATGAGTTTTTTTTTGGGTCATCAACCGTAGTCACTTGAAATATAAGTTTAAAAAACAGTATATTTTTTTTTAGTAAACTTTACAGAGGTCATAGATTAAAAACACGATAAAATAAAATTAACTGATTTTCTAAACTCATACTTTCAGCAACAACACCACCAGCGGTCGTTGACCCCAAAAACACACCTAATTATCATCAAATCTATAAAAAAAAAAAAAAAAAATCTTGTTTAGATATCGCCCATCACGTCTGCGGAGTTTCGTTGGCTAATTTGTATTTTTTTTTATTTGATGTTATTTATTTTGTGTCGTAGTGCGAGTAAATGGTGATAATAAGTGTTATGCTTACATGGTTTGTATGGAAAGTGTTGATAATGCTAGAGAGCAATGGCCGCCGAGGCAGCTCCATGCTCTGTGCTTGTAATAAATGTTACCATTAGCATAGCAGCTCTCAGTACCTTTGTTTTAACAAATTAAGCATTCTTAAATAAACCATGATATTTCAGAATCAGCTTCGATTTTTCACATCTCAATCCTAATATTAACATTACGTTAAATTGACTGTGTGATATCTCAGTGGAATCATACTAATGTGAACAAATTCAAACAAAGCGCAAAAAACGTCCTTGACTCTGAATAACCGATTAATGGTGCCATGATTATAACATCACGCCCCCAAAGGGTTAGGCAGAAGTGTATAGTACACCCAAAGACATTAAACTATTTACTTAACAATAGACGGGACATAGCGAACAAAATCGTAATCCGATATATTTGTCCTAGCGGGCAAAAGTCGCTCAGTCTAGTGTGGAACCGAATCAAAAGGATATTATCCTTTTGATTCGGTTCCAAAAGTCATCTGTCTGTTTCAACTTGCAAAGATCACCATTAATAAATTGATGCTCCGAAAGAGTCCACATGCTGTTGTTAATATACATGTTACTAATTTTAAAATAAGTTTCTTCTCAACCAAAAGTTAAGAGGCAATGTTGCTAATTTAAAAACCTAGTAAATACACATACATATTGAAAGACCAGAAACCTGTTTTTTTGCCCTTAATCGCAAACATGAACTAGGTACGTAAACTTGTCGCAAAACAGTATCAAAACCTCCTAAGATTATATGCTCACAATGTTGTTTTTGACCAGTTATGAATAAAGAAAAGTGAATGATTCCGGAATCTACTTATCTATTTGAAGAAGTTCAATGAACTGTAATTAACCTCTGTTAGAAACAGCCAGACACTCTTTGCTATTACCAAAATAGAAAAAAAAAAACTATAAACATCTGATGTTTGTTATTTGATGGAAAAACCAGTCTAGATCAGACTTTTAAAGCAACACTAAACTATTTAATGCAATTGAACCGGAACAATAAAACACATTTTATTTACCCGATAACAGCCACTACATAGACAGTTAGCAGACATTTTAAATTAAATAAACACAAACTAAATATTAGAAATCCATAAAAATTTACATGTAGGTGACCTGTATTAGTTTTTGCAAACTATAGACTATTTATAGTGGACGCACAGCAGATAAAATGAATAACAGATAAAAATACTGAATGGAGCTAAAAATAATTGTGCTTCCGCGTTGATATAGTGAACTATTTGTATGCATTCTGACCATGGAACGTATATGGGTTATCATTTTCTTGTTTGAAACAATGTCGTGGGAACATTGCGATTAACACTGACTGAACTTTAGGCCGCGTTTAGACCAAAACAATATTAATAATGAATGCAGCTGCGTCCCAGAAATAAAACGACGGATAGCCATGGGTAAAACTGTTACGACACGCCTCCATAACGTCTGGAAAAATCGTTGTATAAGTTATAAAATCCAAAGTCTGAGTTAAGACGTGGACAATCCGATCATGAGAAAGACAGGATAGACGCACTCAAAATGTAGTGCTTGAGGTGGATGCTCCGAACACCATGGACAGCCAAACTCACAAAAGTGTCTGTCCTGTCCCAACTCGATATCAAAACCAGATTGTATATAGTTTGCCTATAATGTATTTTGACCGATTTTGGCCACATTATCCGAAGAGGAGTAGCAACCTTGACAAGCTGGTCATTGTTGGCAATACCGATGGAAAGAGAGCAAGAAGCCCTCAAAAGAAAATAGCTCCTCAAGCAAATTTCAGTAGGTGGTAATGACAACTTTGGACCGGAGTCGATGGAGGCAGATTTCCGATTAAAGGGTCCACTGACCATGATCCTCAGTAATGAGGGACCGTTTGAAGAAGAGACAAGAGCAAATCGTAAAGTCGGCGGCAAACTGACCGAGTTGGTTGGCATTTGTAGCTGTGTTTTTATATATTTTCAATAGGCGGCCAACTATAGTTTTAGTGTGAACGGAGCCTTAATGTTTTGATAGCTGAAAATGTAAATTTATTTGTTTTTAGATGTTTTCAAATCGCAAAGTCAATTTTACGTAAACGTGGTCGTTGACTGTATTATCTTAGCATAATCAAAATACATGAGATAGTATGACTAATGACTATACTTATATTGTAGTCTTAATAAAAATAGTTTTTTTTTTTCAATGGACCCTGAAATATGTACATCTATCCTTGCTCATTTCCATTTATTTTCCATATTTGTGACACACGGCCAGTCTTCATTGCTGCCTAATGTATTGTTTAGCTTGCATGTTTGAATCAGTCTGCTCTCAAGCTAGGTATCAAGCTTTAATTATTTATATGTCTAGATAGAGTGGCGCACTAGCGCCACGTCATTGTGTTATTCTAGTGTGCGTGCATTTCGCGACCAATAGTTGGACACAATTTTTTTCGACGATTACTCAGTTTCTACTGTCTACCTAGACATATTTATATCTTTGGTATCTACTTTGTCTGTGCACCGACTGTGTTTTGGGCACCTACTTTGGTACTGGATAAAAATGGCTACAGCGACAAGAGATGCACACAGAATGGTTGATGCGCGTACACATACAGTGGCACACAACAGTGGTAACACGTTGACCTTGAGCTGGCCTAGCGTCCTACGGGGGCTCAATGGAATAAGAGGCCAGCTTATACTGGTTAGTTTACCATTGACGTGGCGCCTACCGTACATAGTGGATACTCTGCTTTAGGAGTCATGACTTGCCTGTTTAATACTATGTAGGTTATTTGCCGAGTCTTAAACAAATTTATAATTTCAGTAACAGTGGCCTTCCATATAAATAACAGCAAAGTGAATTAGCTGCAATCTGTCATTCTTATTATGACTTCTACGAGTTGGGCAGCGACTTTGCCAAGATTCTTAGGCTTATTGTTGATACGAAATATTTCTGAAATCTGACGGCCTCATTTGTCTAGTGGTTGCAAGCGTTACTGCTGAGCATGAGGTCCTGGGTTCGTTTCCCAGGTTGTGCAGTGTTAATGGCTTTTCTCATTAAGAATTCAGTAGCAGCCCTGAGTCTAAATATGGGACCGGTCGATGGGAATTGACTTCCCCCTATGACATGGGACTCAAACATAACTGGCGAAATATGGGTGTAGTCAAAGAGATTTAAAATAGATACTATATGTAGAGAGGTAATGTTCATCAGAAGTAATGTCATAGTAAAATTGTGATCCCTTGTCTCAGTGACGCCATCTAGCGTAATATAGCAAAATTCAATAAAAGCTAAGTTTGACATGTTATACTTTCAATACCATAATTACACAATTAGACATTATACTTCAAAAATAATTTTGGTGGACACGAATGCGAATTGCGACTTGACATGCAGGCGTACCACACTAGACTGAGCGACTTTTGCCCGCTAGGACAAATATATCGGATTACGATTTTGTTCGCTATGTCCCGTCTATTGTTAAGTAAATAGTTTAATGTCTTTGGGTGTACTATACACTTCTGCCTAACCCTTTGGGGGCGTGATGTTATAATCATGGCACCATTAATCGGTTATTCAGAGTCAAGGACGTTTTTTGCGCTTTGTTTGAATTTGTTCACATTAGTATGATTCCACTGAGATATCACACAGTCAATTTAACGTAATGTTAATATTAGGATTGAGATGTGAAAAATCGAAGCTGATTCTGAAATATCATGGTTTATTTAAGAATGCTTAATTTGTTAAAACAAAGGTACTGAGAGCTGCTATGCTAATGGTAACATTTATTACAAGCACAGAGCATGGAGCTGCCTCGGCGGCCATTGCTCTCTAGCATTATCAACACTTTCCATACAAACCATGTAAGCATAACACTTATTATCACCATTTACTCGCACTACGACACAAAATAAATAACATCAAATAAAAAAAAATACAAATTAGCCAACGAAACTCCGCAGACGTGATGGGCGATATCTAAACAAGATTTTTTTTTTTTTTTTTTATAGATTTGATGATAATTAGGTGTGTTTTTGGGGTCAACGACCGCTGGTGGTGTTGTTGCTGAAAGTATGAGTTTAGAAAATCAGTTAATTTTATTTTATCGTGTTTTTAATCTATGACCTCTGTAAAGTTTACTAAAAAAAAATATACTGTTTTTTAAACTTATATTTCAAGTGACTACGGTTGATGACCCAAAAAAAAACTCATCGAATGAATATAATTGTAATGGTAATTGTTTTATTATGTGTAGATACCGATACTCACCACGTCTTCGGAGTTTTGCTAGCTAATTTAATTTTAACCTGTATAAATTGACAGGTGCCGACGGTCTGTGACAGATATATGCGCTCTTCGCACTTGCGCGAATTTTATTTGTACTACCGATGCCGTCTGTAAACGCTGCCGCTGCTAGTGGGCGCAGCGATTCCATACTCTGTAATTAGAATCAAGTTTCATTGCTTTGGATACCGTAGCTTACACTTGGAGGAAGATGAGACAGCAGCTCAATGTGCTTCTAAACTGCCCGGTAGTTGCCACATACAGTAAGTAATTCAGAAACCCAGGTATCCTCAGTGAGATTGTCAGTAACACCAAGGCCTTGCTGGCCATCCTTGAGGAGCTGGGATGGATCGAATGACCGATTCTCTCAACCGTACGCAAAATACGCGCTTGGACGTGGAGTTGCGAACACTAGCCCGTATTACTACATCATATTATTATCATTTTTGGATACTTTAGCTTCGTGAGATGTTCAAGTGGTGTTACATCTCTATAATTTTTAGATTTCCATGAAATAAAACGCTTCTACAAATATTTATCGTAACACTTGCCACAGTTGCTACTAACAGATTTATAAATCGTAGTCGATTTTTTTAATGTTTTTTATTTGATCTATGTGTAAAACTTTGATATATCGATTCTAGTTTTTATCATTTTGTTAATCTTCACTGTAGATATTGTCTGATCACTTTGTAAGAAAAACAATGAAGTTGGTTTTTCTTTGAAAACTATATTTCTTAATGCTAAGAAATTTTGAGCTCTTCTCATAGATTGCTTTGTTAAATTGTTTAGTTTAATGTTTAGTGTAATTTGTGGAGTTTCTTGCCCATTCTTCTCCATACGAAACTACCTTTTGGAAGGGGCAACTAGAACCAATTCTATTTTTTTTTGTAAATTTTGACGTTCAAAAGTGCCTCTTATGTGCCTATTTGAAATAAATGGTTTGACTTTGACTTTGACTTTAAAAACATCGTATGTAAATGAAAGCACTAAGACGATACAAATAGTAAGACTGAAATAACTAATGATCTGTCACAATGATAAGTATTTGTTTTTAATACGAAATTGTACTGCGAACATTTTGTTCCCTGACACTTCTATGGGTGGTCTATTTATGATCTACTAATAATGAAAACTATTTTATTGTATTAATAATGCCAGAACTGTCTATTGTTTTTAAAATAGGTTCACTAATGTGATCTCTAAAATGTATACGTGTTCCGCGTTCGTCATCGTGATCTGGTGAAACGTGGGAGTATCTACCTATCCCTTCGGAGAGGACAGGTGCGGTGTCATGTTCTATCTTAATCAAATTATTGGTATAAGAAGAAAAATCTGAATGTTCATTCAACGTGGAAATAATTGTCAAGACCTTAGTCAGCATAGTTTTTCCTTATTGCTGTCTGTTGTTTTTAAATTACTAGTTTATTATTATTCTTTTAAATCGCTCATCGATGTAAAGATAACCTGATTCTATAATATACTGTGGACTAGAATAACATCAATCCAATAAGTTATTAACACGATAATGACAGTCTCACTCTTGGCATACTAATAATATTGAACAAACAACATAATAAAATAATAACTATAGATTTATTCTAAACGTAAAACGATTCGTTTGATCACATAGAAACTGATATTGTGATTATATAAGAACTTAGAGCCGTCTTTCGCCGAAGGCCATATGAACTCTAATGAAATGTCAAAAATAACACAAATTCTTGGAAATTCCAGTTTATATTGTGGCGCTAGACAAAAATGATCACTATGAATCGGTGACATATCGAATGAAACATTGGAATGGTGCCATGTCTTCAAAAAAAAAAAACTATTTGGATATATATACGTATTATATATACGTCGGAAATATTCAATTTATTTTATTTATATCCGCGGTTCACGTAACTAGCGTACGGATCAAGTTATAATAAATGTGAGACGCTATGATCTTGTTAGTCATCATATTCTGTACGTTCGTAATTCAAGAACTTGTTCCCTAGGGTATTTTCAAGCTATTTGCAATATAGGGGTAAACTTTAATGCAACTTTTAAAATATAACCTCTAAAACTTACCTATCCTCATAAAGGTCAACTGCTAGAAATTAATCTTTAGCTTTGAAGCATTTTTGTATTTATATCTATTTTGTCGTCAACAAACGTTAGGTTGCAAATAATGTTAAAAGTGTATGGAGCTATGGTACAACAATGATCAAAACAAACAAATTCTTATTTCCATAACCGGTTTCATACCAATTTGTGTTATTTATAGGAAATTCTCTTGACTTCCTATTCAGAGGGCCGATCACCCGTTCTAATCTCGAACGTTATCGAGATCGGATTTAGATCGAATAAGGCCAGCGTTATCGTACACAACGCGAGCTGCTCCTACCTCTTGTATTTTACCTCCGCGAATTCATTCGAAGCATTCTGTACGGCTTACTTTGTTCCGAATCCAATTTTGGAAATAGCCTCCAGGGGGGAGGTATAAATGTTGAATTTATTCGCGAAAGTGAGAATTGACAATTGAGACAAAAATTCCAACTAAATGAAATAAGGCGCCAAAGGGTGATGGTGGCATGGTGAGAATAGTTACTACCTGATTATAGTTAATACGATCTATTCGCATCGCTTGGCACTGTGAGGTTCTTAGGTGGAAAATACTAGAACATATCAGTTTATATTTAGATACAATAATGAGGTAAATTGGTGACGATGATGCTAGTTCGTTGGCAATAGCAGTATATATATGTAAATATTTTTACGCATATATAAACTGTCTTATTAGACAGTTTCTATAATACATTGCTAGAACTTTAAAAAAAAACCAATAAGTACCTAATTTAATTAAGTACCTAATTAAACCGGTACAAACATAACACCTACAAGCTTTACAGCTGCTGTACTTTCACTCAACACAAAACCAAAAGCGATACAACAAAGGAACATAACATACAATACACAACACATACAAAATGTAATTATCCTTCAAAATTTAAAAAGCTGTGAACAAAAAGAGACTGATAAGTTTGACAGCATAATTTGCAAGTAAGCCCACACTAACAAGCGAACAGTTATTTATAAACAAGAACCTGCACCCTGGTTTGATTGATGACTCACTGAATGCAGAAACAGTTGGCATGGAGTCAAGTAAGGTGAAGCTCCATCAAAGGCTATGGAGGACGAACGAAATTGTAGAATATTTGTGTCACTTTTGGGAAATCTACGGATGTTTATTCAAACGATATAATTTTTTTTTACTATTTTCGCAGAAAAATGTAATGATTTTAGAATTCATTAATATATAATTAAATATATGAAAGTCTCTTGAGTTCCTATTCAGAGGGCCGATTACCCGTTCTAATTTCGAACGTTATCGATGTCGGATTTAGACCATTATATAATTATATATTATATAATATAATAATAAAAGGACCGATAGTAATGTTGACTAAATCAACAAAAAAAAGATTCGTTTAAACTAAATATCGAAACTTGACGTTGATAAACGCAAGTAAAGCTGTCTATATAATTTTACACATAACATAACATCACGCCTGTGTTCCCCGAAGAGTTAGGCAGAGATGTACCTTTTAGTAACACCCACAAGTAGTATATAATTTTAGAAGTAAAATTATCCTTAAAATCACATTGGCAACAAAATAATACACCGATGTCAAGATTAAAGCCAGAGGTAAAGAGATACCAACCCTACTCACAGTCACAGAACGTACATAAATAGTAGACACAAATATAAGTATAGCAAAAAGTAACAGCAAGACAAAGTCTAATGGCATCCTGTCCAGAGTTCTGTTACGTAAACATCGTAGAGACGCGATAAGACAAGAACTATAAAATGGTTATAATAATAACTGAAACATGTTGCATACAAAGTCTTTAATTAGTTTGTGTTTAAATTTAATATCAGGTGAACAACGAATATATTAATACAGTACTTAAAAAATACTCAAGTATTTTGATTTGTTTCCATCACCATAGTTGATTCCAGTTCCAATAGTAATTAATAAAGCTTTGAACCAAGACAAGACTTCTTTCCAATATTTTATTTTCCACATTAAATTGAAGAGCTGAGTCTGGCTTTCCGTAACCTATTTGCACGTTTAACGCTTGCTTTAACAATTAATTTTGCACGATACAGGTGGAGGCGAGTCTTGCTTGCGGCAGCTTTGATAGTGAAGGAGGCTCCCTTCACTATCAAAGCTGCCGCAGCGCACACAGTTTATATTAACACTACAAGCTTTACAGCTGCTGTACTTTCACTCAACACAAAACCAAAAGCGATACAACAAAGGAACATAACATACAATACACAACACATACAAAATGTAATTATCCTTCAAAATTTAAAAAGCTGTGAACAAAAAGAGACTGATAAGTTTGACAGCATAATTTGCAAGTAAGCCCACACTAACAAGCGAACAGTTATTTATAAACAAGAACCTGCACCCTGGTTTGATTGATGACTCACTGAATGCAGAAACAGTTGGCATGGAGTCAAGTAAGGTGAAGCTCCATCAAAGGCTATGGAGGACGAACGAAATTGTAGAATATTTGTGTCACTTTTGGGAAATCTACGGATGTTTATTCAAACGATATAATTTTTTTTTACTATTTTCGCAGAAAAATGTAATGATTTTAGAATTCATTAATATATAATTAAATATATGAAAGTCTCTTGAGTTCCTATTCAGAGGGCCGATTACCCGTTCTAATTTCGAACGTTATCGATGTCGGATTTAGACCATTATATAATTATATATTATATAATATAATAATAAAAGGACCGATAGTAATGTTGACTAAATCAGTATTTAAAACGTAATTTTATTTTCACCCACCAGATAAAATTTAATTTAATAATATCAATTGATATGACCATAAAAGGGATTTCAAAATTTTCAAATCCAAGCTAGTAAGTAGCAATCCGTAGTAGAGTACTACGGAATTAACATTCAAAAAAATGTTTATACCAA
This sequence comes from Tiliacea citrago, assembly GCA_963921375.1. Classification (NCBI taxonomy): domain Eukaryota; kingdom Metazoa; phylum Arthropoda; class Insecta; order Lepidoptera; family Noctuidae; genus Tiliacea; species Tiliacea citrago. Next base: position 17,700,709 of record OY992797.1, on the reverse strand, counting down.
AAGCATCACTAATCATAATTTCCCATTGATACTTAAATGAGTAACATAATTTTCAAAATTGATACTATTTTTCAATATGATTTTGGCATCAATCCTTTGGAATCTTCCTCTTTTCCAATCGCATGGCAAAAAAATCTTTAGCTGCGGCTGCAGTGGACTGCACTCCGACAGTGGCAAGTTATTGAATGATAGAATTTATAACTTTGTGGTATCTATAACATCGTGTTCCATTCAATTAACTTCACTCACTGAATAAATTTCTGTCAATATAAATTCTTTGACTATCGGCTATTGAACAAGGTTATGTTAATGTTTTCTTTAAATTCTGTGGCTTGCATCTCCCGTTATTTTCTGAATTAGTAATTTGTTGTGATACAACTATAAGAAGAATTGTCGACGACATGCATTCACAAATGGTCGTAGACGTATTTATTTTGCATCGTCTGAGGAGCGCTATTGATAATGCCGTATCTAACGTCGCCACATGCTGGCCAAACAACAAGAGTATAAGATGTGCTATCGTTACGAAAAGAAGCATCATAAGTTGTATGAGTAATATTATTATTTTTACGTCATTTTTTAATTGCGATATGGGCTAACTCTTGACCTCGATCTCGCCTGATGGAAAGCGATGAATGAGGTCTATGATGGAACAAGCAAGTCCAGAAGATGCTTCTTCACTGTTGCTATGAAAGCAGAGAGTTCCACACTTTGGCCATGTGCATAATAAATGTGGAGGAGAAGCCCTGAGTGCGACGAGTCGGTATATCGACCAATTGCGGATGGTACCCTGCAGTACGTCTGGTAGTACGGTAGTGAAAGGGAGATGGTGGGATCAGTTCGTGCAGCTCTTGCACACACTCTCTCAAAAGTACAGTCTGTAGAAGACCGACAGGCAAGCAACATTACGCCGATGAGCCAAACTGTGACCCCAGGCCCCAGCGCCTTGTCGCCTATGGGCCTTTTTGCTTTGCGTTTCACCGAGTCAAGTGCAGCAAGCTGGTATTATGCTGAGCCATCCCATAAGTGCCTAATATTAAAACCTTATGGCTATTTATAATTACCATATTTCAGTTATTTAAGATTTACCTGCAAGATCCAGCTGCCCATTTATGTATACACTCTACACACAACTTACATCCATACTTTAATCCTTAGTTCAATATATGGATCTAAAAACCAGGTGACTACGCTCTAAGTTTTCTTATTCTGTGGCACAACATTCGTTGTCAATTTGGTCCGGTTGTCATATGAAATACCTTTTTTTTTTGGGTGGTAAATTATCAAATAACTGCTCCCGGTCTGGCCGGAGCGGGAGCGGTGTCAGACTTTTACTGACTAAAAAAAACCCACCCGTGTTCCTTCAGATACCTGTGTGCCAGGGCCCTGATATCCCTTTCGGACAAACTCGTAAAACCCTGGCAGGTCATATGAAATACCTCGCTCGACATTTGTGATTCTTATTTTCTGCCTTGATTGAAGAAAGGCTGTAGATGCCTAAATTTTACAGATGGGGTTACATCGTTATTAAAGTGTAAAGAATCTGTTTTGATCTCGAACAGATTCGTTTAAACTAAATATCGAAACTTGACGTTGATAAACGCAAGTAAAGCTGTCTATATAATTTTACACATAACATAACATCACGCCTGTGTTCCCCGAAGAGTTAGGCAGAGATGTACCTTTTAGTAACACCCACAAGTAGTATATAATTTTAGAAGTAAAATTATCCTTAAAATCACATTGGCAACAAAATAATACACCGATGTCAAGATTAAAGCCAGAGGTAAAGAGATACCAACCCTACTCACAGTCACAGAACGTACATAAATAGTAGACACAAATATAAGTATAGCAAAAAGTAACAGCAAGACAAAGTCTAATGGCATCCTGTCCAGAGTTCTGTTACGTAAACATCGTAGAGACGCGATAAGACAAGAACTATAAAATGGTTATAATAATAACTGAAACATGTTGCATACAAAGTCTTTAATTAGTTTGTGTTTAAATTTAATATCAGGTGAACAACGAATATATTAATACAGTACTTAAAAAATACTCAAGTATTTTGATTTGTTTCCATCACCATAGTTGATTCCAGTTCCAATAGTAATTAATAAAGCTTTGAACCAAGACAAGACTTCTTTCCAATATTTTATTTTCCACATTAAATTGAAGAGCTGAGTCTGGCTTTCCGTAACCTATTTGCACGTTTAACGCTTGCTTTAACAATTAATTTTGCACGATACAGGTGGAGGCGAGTCTTGCTTGCGGCAGCTTTGATAGTGAAGGAGGCTCCCTTCACTATCAAAGCTGCCGCAGCGCACACAGTTTATATTAACACTACAATGTTACTAAATTTGATTAGAGCTACATTGATAACAAAAAGTTCAACAATCATAAAGTTGCAGTGAACAGTCTTTTGTTTTTTTTTTTCGTTTTTACCACCTATCAACCAGTCATGCATATGACACCACAAATTGATGTGCTGGATTTTATGCAACCTTTTATCATGAAGGTCTCGATTAGATTTTAAAAGCGGCAAATGGATTTTGATAATTATGTTTATTTAAATTGGCCTAATGGTTTTTAAATTATTTTGGGATTTGGATATGTGCAATTTTTGAGATAAGTTTTATTTTGGTTTTCGAATAAACGTTTCAACAGGTACACTTAAGCCGTATTCACAATAATAATATACTAGCCTATTATTGTCTCACTGTAAGGCAAAGGCATTTTCTCATACAGAGAAGGCACGAGCATTGATCACCACGCATGCTCAAGATGGGCTGGCGAGTCAAGAGGGTCTAATCCGAAGTATCGGCCGAATGTTCGCCGTTTCTTGACTTCCTAAGTTTCCTTTTTTGACTTGGAATCCTTACCAGATTTCAAGTCACATGTTTGACTTTGACTTATTTCTTTGACTGTAGTTTTTTTTCTTTCGCCGCTGTCAGCCATAGTCAGCCGTAGTCAGGAAACGGCCGATACTCCGGGTTTATATTCGGAGTTGACCCCCAACTTTTCTTCACGATGTTCTTCCTTCACCGATGCCAGTAATATCTAAGATAAACTTAGAAAGTGCATATGAGTTAAAAATATCACATTGGTACTTGCTCGGATTGAACCCACAACTTCGTGCATGAGAAGCAAGGCCTTTTAACCACTGGGCCAACACGTCACAATATCCAATAATAATATTTATGGTGTACTTTATTCCTATTATCATTTCCATTTATGCATGCATGCACTGCTACTGAGTCCACTTATTTATTGGCTTCTATAACTTTATCATTCACTTAGACAAGTCGAGTTAAAAGCGAAATCAGTGAATAACTTTTCTTGACACTATCGGAAGCAAAGTGTTGCAATATATTATAGAGATTCATGATGGTACATAAACGGTAACAGGTTGTAAGCCTGTAACGAATGCTTGATTATTATTTTGTCTTTGAGATGATATTCATTGCTTGTAGAAATATTTCTTATTACTGCTTTTAAGGGTTCCGTTCCGAGACTAAGTATGTCTGTCTGTCTGTTTGTCACAGCTGGATATCTCAAGAACTACTAATGCTATTAATGCAACTTGAAATTTGGAATAGTTTTAGATGATGTTTACCCAACTATTTTGCAAACAAGAAAGACATTTAAAAAAGTATATCTTTATTGCAACAGGGCCTGAAAGGCGTCTTAAAAATTAGAATGGAGTCTAATATGTGGTATCATATGAAAGAGCACTGTGTGCACATTCTCAAACATTTTTTTTTGACTTCATAATTTTGAAACTTTTGATGACAAATGTAAAAAAAAATACCGTTACCACATATCTCCGAAGTTTGCATAGAGAAAAATCAGAAATTATCATATGTGATAGAAGTTTATGTAAAGATCTCTAAATAGCACAGTATTTCAGAAATCATCAACATCATAAATATACGAACAGAACCCTCGGTGCGCGAGTCCGACTCGCTCTTGACCATTTTTTTTGTTTTTTTTATATAGACTGAGTTTGAATTCTTGCCAGTAACATTTGCTGCAAGCATATATTGTTAAAAATCCTGCTTTCCATAATTTTCTTCGTCCATAGCATACTCTAATATGCGTTTTTCTGCTCGTAAATTCTTCAGCACAATAAAAACTTCCCCAAAATGGTCATATCAAAAACCATTATTCAAACGACACTTTCACTTGTCTACTTCGAAGACGTCCAAGATATATTGGAAACGGTTCCAGTTCAAACGGTTAGGAAGAGTTACTAAGGTGTTCGAGCTCGAAATCTAGGAAAGCGAACAATGACAATGACCCCTCAAAAGAGTACACGGGAAAAGAAAATGTAAACGGAATTGGTTCTTAAGGGTGAGGGAATAGAAGTGGTGTTGGTGCCGTGCGGTGTAAAATAAATGTTTGTATAGCCCTCGACGCTGTACAAGATTGATAGACTAGCCCGTGAATAAACTTAGCAAATATTACACTGCTGATATTTAGCGGGAGATTTCGTAACAAATGTTTGTATATTATTTTTATGTCGACAGTGGCTACAATTTCTAGGAACTTTTCATTTTATATTGGCATAGTATTGCTGATGTTCTAGTTAGTAGATTGATTACCAATTTCCTCGAAGTATCTGTTGTATATATTCCGCATGGAAGTGTGCCAGAATTATGCCGTCATCGTGTACTTTTATTTATTTTACTTCATGTGTTTTTAGGGTTCTGTTTTTTCCTTTTGAGGTACGAAACCCTAAAGACACAAAGTATTTTATAGGATCACTCGGATGTGTGTGTCTGTCTGTTTGTTCGTCTGTCACAGGTAGAGAATACAATCCCGAGCATGTTTTTCAATCCCGGGCTTACGGGATTTTTGAAGCCTTTTCCCGGGATCCCGGGCTCATCCCGGGATTAGACTATGTTGTTTCTAATTGAGCTAAAATAAAAAAAACACAAGTAATTAAAAAAAAATGTCTTTAATGTCTTTGCACAACACAAATCAGAATAATAATAAGAAAAGAAAAAACACAAACCAAAAAATACTATACTTTTGCAAGTAATTAAAAAACAGCACAAAATAACTATTTAGAATTTCGAAAATATAATCGCAGAAATATCAAAGCATGCAATGTTTGACTTCCGAGCCTGCTTCGTAGTTTATTGCCAACAAAAGCAGCAGCTGAAAACGCTCGTTCAGCTTCTACGCTGGTTGGAGGAATAGACAATAGATATATATGTATATATATGCTGTTTCTAAGTGATATCCACGAACACCTCCATTTATTATATTGTATTACATTAAACGTGAAATGAGCCAAATGGCAAATATGCCAACCAACTATTTTTTTACTATTTGGATTTCATACTCTTGTTAATTTCCAGCTGTAACTTTTCCTTTAATGTCAATTGGGGTTGGGAGGTTTCTGACCTTAGCTCATCATCTGTTTGTGATACTGACCTTGCTTCTTCTTCCGTATAATCTCGACTATTAAGTCTTTTAACAATACTCTTTATTTGCTTCCTCACTAAAGCCTGTGTCGGAACTGGAAATAAGTCGTGCCATTCCAAATCCGATAATAACTGATTTTCAACATCCATTCGTGGATTTTGTAAATAATTTAACACGCCAGTTAAATCATCACTTCGTCGTTGCTTTACTCGTATACGTTCCACTAAGGATGTTTTAATTTTTTTGGCAAGTGCTGAGTTTTTGCTAGACAGTTGTTTTATAAGAAATTTCAAAGCGGCAGCGCCGACAATTTAATTGGGGTCAGCACATTAACAATTTTATTTACCAATTCAAAATCAACATCTTCTAAACGAATTGGATGATTGAGATCTATAAGAGCTTTTTGAATGCATGCTTTTAAAAGATAAAATCGCTCCAGCATTGTTAAAAGACTATTCCACCTGGTTTTACAGTCCAAAAGAAGTGACAACTCTTTTCCATGTTCAATTTTCACATATTTTTGAAGTACTGTTTCATTTTTCAATGGAGATCTTTTGAAATACACTACAACTTTGCGGATTTTCTTTATCAGCTCATTAATATTTTCATATTGTGTTAACTCTGGTACGTGTTCTGGCGCAAGATCATTTTGTGACATTACGATTAAACCTGATTCTGGACAGTCTAAGTCTTCTAAATGGTGTTCATCATCGCTGTCGTCCATATAATCAACAGTCACAGCTGGTTCATTTATAGTATCATCTGAGGTAGGGCTATCTTGCAAATTATTATGTTTTTCATAAAGCACATCACAGACCGCCAAATTGATACCATGTGCGAGACACAGTTGTTGTTCAGTGCAAATAAGCCGCCCCACCTTTATCATAACATTCGGTCCATCGGTTACAATAGCCACGATGTCAGTTTCTAGGGAAATGTCAAATTTACTTAGACGCTCTTGCAATATACGAAGACAATTTTCAGCTGTCATACTATCGTAAATAGGAACAAGTCCTAAGTTCCAAATTTTTTTATATGAATGAACGTTGACCGCCATGTATCGTTTATTGGAATTTGAAGTCCACTCGTCGAAAGAAATACTAAATCTTTCACCTGCACTTTTCAAATGTTTTAATTCTGCAGTTACTTGCTTTCTGATTTTTTCACTGTAATTCATAACACGTTTTCGAACAGTGAGGGCTGACTTTGGTAAATCCGTGTATTTTGCTAAGAGCAATTTTCTCAAATCATCTGAGGTTATGAATACACTGAATGGAAATCCATCTAATGCAATCATTCTTGCCAAAATATCATCCAGGCTATCGGCGGCACTTTTAGTAAAATAATTATCTAACTTTCGCTTGGCTGGCGGCGGTGCTATGTTCAGATTTTCATAATCTTGACTTGTTGAAGCTGATATAACCTTGATGTTATGTTTTGATAACAAATGTGTATGTAATCCCTTAGTTGATCCACCCAAAGTCTTGAGGATGGCTGGGCATCGCTTACATTTAGCACTATTCCCGTCCTTCTCAACTAAATAATAACTCCACACTGACGTCGTATCACTGTCTTTTTTATGTCTAACAAAGTCTCCCGCCATTTGAAATACTTAATTTCAGATACTTGACTTTTAAATTTTAATGACGTAGCCTACGTAACCCGTCGTCACTGACGTAGCCTACGTAACCCGTCACTGACAGAACAATAAATGAAAAAAATAAAACCTGATTTGCATATTTATACTTTCGTACAGGGAATCCCCGACCGACGGGAAATACCCGCAACAATATTATGATATGAGATGATCGGGTGATTCCCCTGTTGGTTCGTTGGGGAATTGCCTTAAAGAGTATTGTATTAAAGTATTCCGAGTGGGGAAGTCCCTTCTATGTTCTACGACAAACATATTATTAGGACTGTACCTGTGTAGTAAATAGTGGGTACCTACGTATTGTACGAGTTGCTTTTTGTCGTAATGTATTAAAATAATCTAGGCAAGGTTCAAGGCGCAACGGACTACGGAATACAAACTAGACTTGTTTGTGGCAATCCCGAAAATCCCGAGGTTAGCCAAGTACAGTCCCGGGATTTTCGGGGCCAGAAAACGGTCGGGATCCAGGGATTGTATTCTCTACTCAAGACCCATAAATATGGGTAATTGATTGACAGCAAATAGTTAATATCGGCACCTACTCCATATATTTTACATGATTACGGTCTGGAGCTCTACAGCATTTATGATCAGTGATGTTTATGATGCCTGTTGGTCCCAGTCAAGACTCCAGACAATAAGTAAGTCCAGTAAGTCTTCAATAAGTTATTATCTAATCTCTCTAAGTTGCCTAGTGGCCTTCTAATGTCACAGTTTTACCCATTACCTTTGTACGGGTGATTGGGACATCAATGCTTCACAAGCATTATCTCAAGATACTAGGCATAAAATAATAAATGGTATCTTGAGTTAAGTATCTCAAGATGGACGGTGTCTTGAGCTAAGTATCTCAAGACGGTTTCTTGAGCTAAGTATCTCAAGATGGTGTCTTGAGCTAAGTATCTCAAGACGGTGTCTTGAGCTAAGTATCTCAAGACGGTGTCTTGAGCTAAGCATCTCAAGATGGTGTCTTGAGCTAAGTATCTCAAGACGGTGTCTTGAGCTAAGTATCTCAAGACGGTGTCTTGAGCTAAGACCTCCCAACCCCAATTGACATTAAAGGAAAAGTTACAGCTGGAAATTAACAAGAGTATGAAATCCCCAGATCCCGAAGTACAAGTACAAAATGAATTGGGGTTGGCAAATAGTATTAGACGTGAAATGAGCCTGTTCGAAAATGGAGGAGTTCGTGGATATCATTGTACATATATAATATAATTACCACACAGTACACACACAGTACACAGTATATTACTTTTGTATTATATAATGCAATGGCCTGTTGGTCCCAGTCAAGACTCCAGACAATAAGTAAGTCCAGTAAGTCTTCAATAAGTTATTATCTAATCTCTCAAAGTTGCCTAGTGACCTTCTAATGTCACAGTTTTACCCATTACCTTTGTACGGGTGATTGGGACATCAATGCTTCACAAGCCTCTCAAGATGGTGTCTTGAGCTAAGTATCTCAAGACGGTGTCTTGAGCTAAGTATCTCAAGATGGTGTCTTGAGCTAAGTATCTCAAGATGGTGTCTTGAGCTAAGTATCTCAAGATGGTATCTTGAGCTAAGTATCTCAAGACCCATAAATATGGGTTGACAGCAAATAGTTAAAATTACACATACCTACCTACTCCATATATTTTACATGATTACGGTCTGGAGCTCTACAGCATTTATGATCAGTGATGTTTATAATGCAATGGCCTGTTGGTCCCAGTTAAGACTCCAGACAATAAGTAAGTCCAGTAAGTCTTCAATAAGTTATTATCTAATCTCTCTATGTTGCCTAGTGGCCTTCTAATGTCACAGTTTTACCCATTACCTTTGTACGGGTGATTGGGACATCAATGCTTCACAAGCATTATCTCAAGATACTAGGCATAAAATAATAAATGGTATCTTGAGTTAAGTATCTCAAGATGTTGTCTTGAGCTAAGTATCTCAAGACGGTGTCTTGAGCTAAGTATCTCAAGATGGTGTCTTGAGCTAAGTATCTCAAGACGGTGTCTTGAGCTAAGTATCTCAAGACGGTGTCTTGAGCTAAGTATCTCAAAACCGTATCTTGAGCTAAGTATCTCAAGACGGTGTCTTGAGCTAAGTATCTCAAGACGATGTCTTGAGCTAAGTATCTCAAGATGGTGTCTTGAGCTAAGTATCTCAAGACCCATAAATATGGGTAATTTATTGACAGCAAATAGTTAATATCGGCACCTACTCCATATATTTTACATGATTACGGTCTGGAGCTCTACAGCATTTATGATCAGTGATGTTTATAATGCAATGGCCTGTTGGTCCCAGTCAAGACTCCAGACAATAAGTAAGTCCAGTAAGTCTTCAATAAGTTATTATCTAATCTCTCTATGTTGCCTAGTGGCCTTCTAATGTCACAGTTTTGCCCATTACCTTTGTACGGGTGATTGGGACATCAATGCTTCACAAGCATTATCTCAAGATACTAGGCATAAAATAATAAATGGTATCTTGAGTTAAGTATCTTAAGATGTTGTCTTGAGCTAAGTATCTCAAGACGGTGTCTTGAGCTAAGTATCTCAAGATGGTGTCTTGAGCTAAGTATCTCAAGACCCATAAATATGGGTAATTGATTGACAGCAAATAGTTAATATCGACACCTACTCCATATATTTTACATGATTACGGTCTGGAGCTCTACAGCATTTATGATCAGTGATGTTTATAATGCAATGGCCTGTTGGTCCCAGTCAAGACTCCAGACAATAAGTAAGTCCAGTAAGTCTTCAATAAGTTATTATCTTATCTCTCTAAGTTGCCTAGTGACCTTCTAATGTCACAGTAATACCCATTACCTTTGTACGGGTGATTGGGATATCAATGCTTCACAAGCATTATCTCAAGATACTAGGCATAAAATAATAAATGGTATCTTGAGTTAAGTATCTCAAGATGGTGTCTTGAGCTAAGTATCTCAAGACGGTGTCTTGAGCTAAGTATCTCAAGATGTTGTCTTGAGCTAAGTATCTCAAGACCCATAAATATGGGTAATTCATTGACAGCAAATAGTTAATATCGGCACCTACTCCATATATTTTACATGATTATGGTCTGGAGCTCTACACCATTTACGATCAGTGATGTTTATAATGCAATGACCCCATTTAAGACTCCAGACAATAAGTAAGTCCAGTAAGTCTTCAATAAGTTATTATCTAATCTCTCTAAGTTGCCTAGTGACCTTCTAATGTCACATCAATGCTTCACAAGCATTATCTCAAGATACTAGGCATAAAATAATAAATGGTATCTTGAGTTAAGTATCTCAAGATGGTGTCTTGAGCTAAGTATCTGAAGACCCATAAATATGGGTAATTGCTAAATTAAAGTTTAAACTTTAAGGGGGATTTGATAAGGCTTTTCAAACTGAATATTAGTATTAATAGCAGAGCAACAATAATTTCATCAATTATCCTCAAAGATTAACTTGAAGCCCATCTCCCATGCTCTTTGAAAGACTGGTGATTTTCATTTATTACACAAAATTAAAACTCTAAAAGCAGGCTTAGCATGATGCTTTCTATTTCTACTCTATTGTAGAATAGAAATCGCTTGTCTATCGTTCTTCGTAGAAAACTGTCAGCTGTCTACACAGAAGCGTAATTTTTATCTACTTTAAAACACTTCTCAACGGTTCTCATGCTAAGCCTATGGAACCAGGAACGGTTGGTTAAGTTTCTTTTAGTACTAACCTAATAAGCAATGTGGAGATATGAATAAGCAGTTTTTTATACATGTATAAGATTTTGCAATATCAGGTGGCGATGACAAAGATAGGGTCAAAGTAGGTCTAGCAAAGTCTCCCGCCATTTGAAATACTTAATTTTACATAATTGACTTTTAAATTTTAATGACGTAGCCTACGTAACCCGTCACTGACAACAATAAATGGAAAAAGTTAAACCTGATTTGCATATTTTTACTTTCGTACAAGGAATCCCCGACCGACGGGAAATACCCGCAACAATATTATGATATGAGATGATCGGGTGATTCCCCTGTTGGTTCGTTGGGGAATTACCTTAAGAGTATTGTATTAAAGTATTCCGAGTGGGGAAGTCCCTTCTAAGTTCTACGACAAACATATTATTAGGACTGTACCTGTGTAGTAAATAGTGGGTACCTACGTATTGTACGAGTTGCTTTTTGTCGTAATGTATTAAAATAATCTAGGCAAGGTTATTTTCAAGGCGCAACGGACTATGGAATACAAACTAGACTTGTTTGTGGCAATCCCGAAAATCCCGAGATTAGCCAAGTAAAGTCCCGGGATTTTCAGGGCCAGAAAACGGTCGGGATCCCGGGATCCAGAATCTCGGGATCCCGGGATTGTATTTTCTAGTCACAGGTGAGTTGCTCGGAATCTACTGGAACGATTAATTTAAAATTTGGTTCACATATGAACTTGTGTAACACAAACACGGACGTGTTACGTAAATAAATTAATTTTGAATATGGGGTCACTTTTTGGGGGGCAAATTACGAAATTAAAAAAAAAGTTTCGCAGACTGTACCATGTGACATATCAAATGAAAGGGTTTATTGTAAGGATTTCATATAATTATATTTTTTTATAATTTTAAAATAAATAATTTTAAAATTATTTGAGAAAATAGATGAAAGTTTACCATTACTTTATCTCCAAAATTACTGAACCTACAATTTTGAAAAAAATACAGAAAATAGTTCTTTACTTCTAAATTATAGGAAAACTTATAAGAAGTCTGTGAACTTAAAATAGCATGGTAAATCACTCAATATTGTGCGTATAAACGTACATTATTTTGCAGTTGGAATGTATGGGATCATGTTTTTCAACTACAATGATAAGTTTACTCTCGGGATAAATTCATCCTAACTACGGAATCCTTCATTGTGCGTGGTCCGATACGCACTTCGCCAGTTTTTTTTTTCTAATCTGTTAACTGATAATTTTTAATCGCTTTATTCACATTGTGAAGATAATTGCAAGCACATATTTTATCAGACTGTGCTGATCAAAATTGTAAATAATTTTAGTTTTCTGTTCTTGTTCAGTGTGGTTAATTAATACAAGGTGTATTATTTACTGTAATCCCGTATTTAAATTACATCTTCCCAAAATCATGCCACCACAACTATCATGAACGTGTTGTTTAAAAAAAACAATGAAGAGAAAATCAGAAATTCTAATTCAAAGTAAACTAATTTCAAGAAGCCAACATCTCATTTTACGCACTGTTATTTTAACAAACATGTTTTGTAATCCTGTACATATTTACTTACAAGCTTCCTCATATTCTGTGATAATGAGATAAGACATGATTCACACACGCTACAGACTCAACTATAACTACCTACTTTATAGATACCGATATTACTCGTACTGCATTAATTCTGAGCTTAATAACGCAACATTGAACTTCAATTTAATTCATTGTCAGGTGGGAAATAAATAAATAACGGAAGTCTGTCTTATCGTTTGCAATGATCTCATAGACAATCTCATGTCTATTACAAACATAATGTCACAACAGTTAGCTTCTAAATGTTACGGAGAATAGTAATGAATTCGCAGAATAAAATCGAGGTAAAATGACCAAAGATTTTAAGATAATGGATTTAAATGAGAGCTGACAAAACGATTTCTATCACAGGGAAAGCTTTTTACAATACTCGTAGCAATAATATAGAAGGTAAGGAGGAATTCTCTGTTTTCTTAAGGAAAACAGTCTGTGTGTCTTCAACTCTCTAGTAAATAGGTTTCTTCTATTCCGTGCTCGCAAAGTTGCAACTTAGTTTCCAATAATGTAAACAAATATGTGTATTTGGAACAATAACTTTAATAACTACACATATGGTTCAGTTTGCGCTGCAACTTCAACAAATTTATGATCTTTTCAATAGTACTAAAAATTAACTCATTTTGTTTAAGCGGAAATAACATCAATTGGAAACAAGGATTTGACTAGACTTTAGCGTGCAGCATCAGTGACCGCATCATCTCTTACTATCGAGTGTGATTATGATCAAACGCGAGAAAAAAAACCAGCCAAGTGCTAGTCGGGCTCGCGCACGAAGGGTTCCGTACCATCAACTATAAAAACGGCAAAAAAATCACGTATGTTGTATGGGAGCCCTTAAATATTTTTTTTTATTTTAATTTAATTATTTATTTTTAAAGTGAATATATTATATCTAAATATTCTGTGAATATTTCAAGCGTCTACCTGTTGCCGTTATCAATGTCGAGCAAAAACGAGCAAAAAAATCACGTTTGTTGTATAGGAGCCCCCTTAAATATTTATTTTATTATGTTTTTTAGTATTTGTTGTTATAGCGGCAACAGAAATACATCATCTGTGAAAATTTCAACTGTCTATCTATCAAGGTTCATGAGATACAGCCTGGCGACAGACGGACAGACAGACAGACGGCGGAGCCTTAGCAATAGGGTTCCCGTTTTACCCTTTGGGTACGGAACCCTAAAAAGTAGCTATAGTATATGAGTTTGCACATCATGCAAGCTATCCACTCTTAGATGATGCATTAAGCCCATTACTTAAAACAGGTTCCACATCATTACTATCAAGCGCATGCTTCATCTATTTGATACAAGCCGTATCAGTATGTAGAAATCTAACACCATTTAACGATAATGTTTTAATAAATCAATGTCTTATGCTGTTCCTGAATCTCACTGACCGGTTTTGGTTAATAAGGACACTAGTATTTTCACTTTAATGGAATTTTGCCTAAAAAAAAAAAAAAAATTATTTAACTTAAACATTGTGTCATACATAAATTGAGGCAGCCCCAGTAAGTTACAAAAGTACTTGTGTCGGAGCTGTCTCACCCTTCCCTGTAGTGGTAAATAAGTAAATAGAGACTATAAATATAATACATAATAAATATAAAAATAAATATATAATAATAGAATAAATAAAAAAACAAAAATAAAAAAAAAACATTAATTTAGCAGCTCTCGGTGAATGAGGTGTTACGCACACCTCATTCTTCGTCTTGATCAATGACTTAGTATAACTTTTTCATCAATTTTAAGAATTAGTAAATAAAATGGTAGGAGAAGTAAACATAGAGAAATGCCAAAATCATTATAACGGTTCCTTAAAACGAATCGTTCATGTCACCAATATGTTAAGTTCGTAGATAATCAGATTCCAGTGGAAAACTCTTACTCTTTTAAAACTTTTTTTTATTGCGAAATGGGTCAGCTCTTGACCCATTTCGCAATAAAAAAAAGTTTTACGAACTTAACATATTGGTGACATGAACGATTCGTTTTAAGGAACCGTTATAATGATTTTGGCATTTCTCCATGTTTACTTCTGTGTAATGTCAGGTGATTAATCAGATAGTATATATTTTCGTGGTAATAATATCTAGGACAAAGTCATCATTTAGAGTCATTGAACTGCGATTATCGTGACTGATAACGTTCGTATAGCTACTTGGAATGTTTGTCATTGATTGAGTTTGCCTATGATTTCTGTTTCGCTTTTTTATTCTGGCGTTATTTTATTCTTGCCCTTTCCCATTAAGACGCAGATCTATATAAGAAAAAAGGAGGAGACCTGGACTGGACTGCCTGTGATACTGGGAAAAAAGAAAAAAAAAATATGCCAGTGATCTTGAGTGGTTAGGTTGCGTGTTCTGTACTGAGCTCACGCAACGCGTCGGACGTTCAGCCAGTAATAGGACTTGCCCATCAAGGAGCGCTGTCCCCAATTTGACGCATTATGAATTTATTTTACACAAAACAAAAGGTATTTTTATAAAACGCGTATATTAAAAGATCAATAATTAAATTATCTTTAAATTGGTGAAGGTTTCAGAAAAATACGCTTTGGTAGATTATGCGCCATTCTCTGTTTTTTATCCGCGTTAGACAAAACTTTACAAATTAATTTCACTATTTGTTATCGTATTAAATAATCTTTTTTGAATTTTTTTAAGGTCACACTGACCAATTTATTGCTGTTGCCATTCGAATCATTTATCGTACCTATGTTTAAAAGCTAAATGATTAGAGTTTATAAGTTCCATTAAATTATTTTGTTAAAAATATCTAACAGATTAATTTACTTATCAATTATAATTTTTTAAAGGCATTATTACATAACTTTAGTTTAAAGGTGTTTGTTTTGTATTAATAGTTCATTTTATCTGTTGCAACTTTCATGTTAGATATGTAGTAACTGTCATTTGAAATGTTACAAAAGATCGTCTAACTTTATATTTGGTCTCTTTTCTGTCCGTGTCGCTGGACTGGTAACAATATACAAAATTGCAAGTAATTGATTATCATTTATCATCAACCCTCTTCTCAACACCTGCAACACTATTTAATATAAACATAATCTAAAATATTCCTTTATTAAGTTATTGAGAAAATACTCAAATTTAACACATATTTTTTTCAAAACATTAACATTACTCGTTTAGACGTAATCTTTAGTATAAAATCATTAAAAGTCGGCTATCGTCGCCTTAACCATCCTAATTATTTCCATGGTCTCTTGTTTCATCGTCTATGAGGCTGTTCAAAGTTTCAGCTTGGGGACATGCCTATTTTTTTTTTTTATAACTTTTTGTTAGAATCACTTTTGATAACTATCTTACCAGATGGAAAGAAATGATGCGGACAACGATGCTGCATTCTTACTAGAAGTATACCTATCGACTCGAAACGTGAAGATTCTCTGTCTCTCTCTCTTTTCTTCCTCTCTTGTCATAGCTATTGAAACATATACTCCTACAAGGAATTCCGCTCCTTAGCGATAAGCACCATTATTTCTTAATTTTAAAATGTCTGTTACGTCGTATACCTTCACTTATTATTTTTCTTTTTCTTTCGAGCATGCGATGATATGTATGGTTTTAACGGTTCCTTAAAAGTGACCAGTACCATGCCAGCATCCATTTACGGGTTTGTATACCTGATTTGACTCTTGAATTTGCATAAAACTACAGTACAGTGAGTACTCAGTACTCAAATGTTTTTGTAAAAGCCGAAACATAACCCGTTCGGGGAGTTTCGGAGACCAATCGGTTTCTCTTTAAAACACGATGCAAGGTAAACAGTACAATGCTTTTCTTGTACTTTGCGTTTGTCGGCATTTCTCACAGACAGGAAAGTATTAAAATGTAGCAACCGAAAACTATAGTATCATTTAATTCTTAATGTTTTCGGTTCTTACGTTTTAATATTTTTGAAGACCTGTTTTAAATTGTAAGTTTAAATTAACTGCCGAGTAAAAGTTAACATGTCAGGTTGAAATTATTTCCGGATTTCGAATGGGAGGTAGTTATTATCAATTGTATGTCCCCACCAATTATAATGGCTCCCACGGGAGCGATTTCGTGGACACAATGACCCATGCTTGCCACAATTCAACATGTATCTCTACCAAAGAGATTTGGACCTTAATTTACCGCTAGGACTCATTTCAGATCAATTATTGAGGTAAGCCAATATTGACATGGTGATTTGTATTTTTTTTCTAAACGGTCAACATTATCATTTGTCGTATTGGGCTGTCATCTGTGTATCTATGGCGATTTAGCTTCAAATTAGTCTTACACACCACAATATGGTGATATTTGGAGAAATTGTAAAATATAATAAAATTTCTACTAATTTGGTTTGGAAGTTCCGATAGCAGCTGACTGCTACTGTGGAAAGTTGATTTATTCGGGTATTTATTCAAAAGTACCTTCAAAAGTTCAACAGCGATGACTGCCAAGCCTGATCCTTACACATTTGACGTAAACCATTACATCAAAATTATTTAGTCTCTTTAGAGTAAGTATAACAGAAGGATTCATTAGCAATCTTATCAACCTGGTTGCCATAATATAGATAGACACATGATATCACGCCTGAATTCCCTGGAGAGGTAAGTAGAAGTGTACCTATAGTACACCCAAATTTCGCCAGTTATGTTTAAGTTCCATGAAATAGGGGGCGAGCCTATTACCATCTACCGGGCACAAAGCCAGACTCCGGGCTGCTACTGAGAAATTCCAGATAGAAAAACCCAATACCATATTGCCCGACCCGGGAATCAAACCCAGAACCTAATGCTCAGCAGCCTCTGCTTATGGCTCTGCTTTATATCTGTATTTTGTATTGTGTATATAATAAAGAGTAGATATTCTATCTATCTACTGAGAAATTCCTGATGGAAAAACCCAATAACACTTTGCCTGACCCGAGAATTGAACCCAGGACATTATGCTCAAGAGTAGAGCTTGCAACCTCTAGACCAACGAGGCAGTTGAATAATATAGATAGATACTCATGAAGTCTTACTAAACGTTGTCAATTCATATAGCCAATAAAAAAACATAAGCCGTGCTGATATAAAGGCGGTCAATACATAATAGCATGTTACAACTGATCATTTAGACACAGATTACACTAGTGATTAGCATGTCTTGAGGTAATTGCACTGAAGTAACCTGTTTTTGCAGCAGACATTCTCAACTATCTGCTTCCGTACGTAGATAAGCGTTTTCCTATCTATTTTGATATATAATCTTTTTTAATGATAACCTGCCTTAATATTTTTAACTTTCCAAATTCTGTTGATGACTTACGAGGCATTTTTGAGCGATTGGCCGGAGAAGGCAATATACAGGGAAGTGTGGAAAGTTGTGGGGAAGATCTTTGCATAGCAGTTGGACAAAAAGGTAGACAAAAAAAATCTGATGGAGATTGAAAAGGGATTAGAGACACCCGCATACATTTTAAGGTCATTGAGTTCAGAACGCAGTCGTTTTGATGAAATCATAACTTATGTTGGAGTTTGTCATGAATGAGGATGTATAATTAGCACTTGCTTGTTGATACAAAGATAGATTAAGCAAGTCTGTATATCCTCTAGATAAAGGTCTCAACAGTACCTTATAAAACAGTAAATACTATCTACTAGGCTATCAATGAATTCAAGATAACGAACAGACAGACAGTGAAATGAAGACATCAATGGTATTGTATGACAAACTACACCATAGTTGTCTAACTGTTCTCCACAGTGTGTTTATGGAGGTCTAATTGACAATACACGCACCTCTTACTGTTGTACGATTAACACCTACAAACAAGTTTTTACGACCTCCAAAGACTATCTTATCTCGACACGGATTTAGGATTTCAAGAAAGTAGAAAGTACTTTTTATGACATTGGCAACATGACAGTGACAATTTATTCAGCAACCTTCCTTCTTATTTTAGTATTAACTTTATAATAACCAATTATATTAAAATATAACATGCACGAGTGAAACCCAGAGGCGTTTATGTCATAGACAGCCAGCCGCATACAGTGTGAATTTATTGACGCCTGTCACTGTGCTTAGGGATCAAAAGACATTTACATATTGCAAGACGATTTGCGTATAATCTACTAC
This sequence comes from Tiliacea citrago, assembly GCA_963921375.1. Lineage (NCBI taxonomy): Eukaryota > Metazoa > Arthropoda > Insecta > Lepidoptera > Noctuidae > Tiliacea > Tiliacea citrago. The sequence continues at coordinate 17,682,174 of OY992797.1, read as the reverse complement.
TTATGAGGGCCAATCACTTATAAAGCGTTTCGTATTCTCAACAGGATTGACATATGATTGTCAGTTTATGTCAATCCAATACATTTTTGACTTTTCCATTAGGTACCGATCTCGCTGATAGAATGTCACTTTATCAAGCTTCAAGTTTTAGGCCTAATGACCAATACGAGTATCGTGCAAGAGAAGAAAAATCCACCAATACCTGAGCTGCGATTGGCGAAGACAGCAAAATAAAGCATTCCTATTGGTGGAATTCTGCATAGCTTCATTGCAAAATTCAAGTGGACAGTCGGCCTTAAAGAAAACAGGTTAAAGATATCCGTGGGTGTGATCTAGTGGTCATTTAAGTACTTAAACTATTGTTATCTTAAGCTTGACACGCACAGAATTTATGCTAGATTGGATCCCTGGTAGCTTTAACTCAACTGGTTTCAATTTAAACTATCTTTAGTTGGAAATAGTATGATGTCAAAGTAAATCAAAATAGACAGTGTGTTTAGTTTATAGACAAGAAATAAACATTTCATAACCGGAGATGAGAATTTTGGAAGTAATTGACTGTTTGTAAGCCAAGAAAAATGTTCGTATTTTTTTTAAATACTTTACTGGTTTTGTAATAAATAAATAAATAAAAATGTAAATTCTGAACAGCAGCATGACTCAATTTTTTTTTTAAACGTTGCCCCATTCTGGGAATTTCTTCTGTATCGTGGGTGCGTTTACAAACATTTAAACTCACATACACAAACAGCCAGACCCGGAATAACTACCTACTTGTAGGTCATATAAACATTTGTTCCGTGCGGGAATCGATCCCGCGACACGCAGCGCAGCAGTCAATCGCTTAACCACTGCGCCAACCGTGTTGACAAATTCATTAAAAAATGCATTATTAATATTCTCTAAACTATTGCAGCTAATCCGATGCAGATTAAAGTATGAAAATGGGGTTGAAAATGAATCTCCTTGCCATTTCAATTTTCTTTAAAGTTTACATTGGCATCAGAAGGCAGATTGTAGTCACGTTTTATACAGGTAACATTCATAGGTGTCAACACGAGCGATATTGAAAATGTTCGGCGTAACGTGAAAAACTACTTGAGGGACACATTACATTGAAAGGAAGCAAACTAAATCTAAGGAAGCAAACTCTATTCTGTCCCCAAAACAGTTCATGCGCGTCAGATTCGTGCACGTACTCTGTTCGCGCTAAATTCTTGTCGTACGAATTCTGGTTTACGCTGCCCTATTCATAGAATGTTGGAATCCTATCATTCAAATTCCATTGATATTGATATATTTGCATGCACGAAAAATAAATTTAAATCTAATAATTATTATAAAATGTTTATCTTAATTATTGTAATCTTACAATTTATAAAATGTTTAACTTAATTGTAATCTTACGATTATTACTTATTTATTGCATAATTTAAGTAATTGAATCTGTTTGTGATCAAATTTGGTTTTGTAGCTATAGCTAGCTTTATAGTAACTTATTTGTTTATTTCTAAATATTTGTTAATTGTGGTAATGCTTGTCTAGTGGCAACCACTGATCTATAAATATGTTCTATCTGCGGATTATGCAGTGAGCTTCAACATTGCTACTTAAACTTTGTTAATTTTATGTATTAATATGTTGTAGTTGTTTATTATCCCTAAATAAATAAAAATAAAATAAGTAAAATATTAATTATAAACTTTTAAAATATAGGGGCGACACCAAGAACCACCGATACGAGAATACGTTGATATCTATTATGATAATGACCGGCTCATTATGCGGAATGTGAGTGTACTAAAAGTGTACCTTTAGTACACTCACATTTTGCCAGTTATGTTGTATGGAAGAGTTACGCAGTGTACCTCTGCCTAACCCTTCCTGGTAAATAGACGTAATATAATGTAGGTCCACGATGGTACAGGATGATCCCATAAACCCAACTGCTGAAAATAAGTTTCTAAAACTAAAAATATTTTTTTTTTAAATATTTGGTAATATCTTCCCGAATTCCCGGGCCAGGATATTTTCAACCAAATTTTATCTAGCATTATTCAACACGGTCTCAAAGTAATAATGTCATCAGATTCACTATAATATGCAAGAATGTCTCTGGCAATATACTCCAGGAATCCCATATGGTGGATACTAAAACTAAATAGACAGACGGCCGAGAATTTCTGTGTCATAAATGTTATTATAATTTGCTAACCACCCGTGTGATTCTCGCCTAAGAATCATCATCTGCCTAGCCTTTTCACAACTATGTTGGGGTCGGCTTCCAGTCTAACTGGATGTAGTTGAATACCAGTATTTTATAAAAAGCGACTGCCTATCTGACCTCCACGATCCAGTTACTGGGTACCCCCCGATACCCCCTGGTAAGACTGGTTGTCAGACTCTACCGGACTTCTACCTACTTCTGACAGCCAAAGGTCTTCGAATGACAGCCGAGACCAACGGCTTAATATACTTTCCGAGGCTGGGGAGGGGTATGTAAAGATGGTCACCCATCGCGTGGCTAGCGTAGCTTAACCCGATCGATCGATCCATGCGGTGTTATTACTTAGCCACAAGCCCCTCCCACAATTCTCGCCTAAGAATATTGTCGTTTATTTGATCATATGGCTCCAAATATATAGGCCACAATAATAAATAGGAAAAAGATCTAATCACCGAAAAGGTTCACGCTAGTAGCACATCTCCGCCGCGAAACCATAGCAGCGAAACCGCATGGGATCAATTGTACTGGTTCGCGCCATGTTCCGCCACTCGAATCGGATGCGAGTAGCGGAACATGACGCGAACCAGTACAATTTAACTACTGCGGTTTCGCTGCTATGGTTTCACGGCGGAGATGTGCTACCAGCGTCAGATAACTTTGATCATTTCAAGGCTCTAAAAAGGGCAAAATAATTAATAGTCCTCAGGAAAATAAAAGGAAACCAATTGAATTTTGTATGCAGACTGGAAACAAACATTAGTTATACGACGTTTAATAATTTACTGTCGTATTGTCGTCACTACCTTGTAAAGTTAGTAAGTACCTAGTTTGATATAGCAAATTCAGAAAAAAAAAAAAATACACCCGTGATTTACGGTGAAGAAAAACTGTGTGGGGAAAACTGACTTGTAAATCTCTAATCTTCTTTATGCAGTGAGCAAGGTGTTACTTTTAATGACGTTTTTTATCTTAATAACATGTGTATCGGACAGTTACAAGGCCACTGTTATACAGGGTGAGTTTTTATGTATTTAATGAAGTTGTTTCCTTTATTTGCAGCACAATTTCTCAGAAATATTATACATAATACAGGATGGTTTTCAAAAAGTCAGGCTGTATAATATCTAGTAGTAAAAAGCCTGCAGTAGGCATAGCAACCGTAGAGAAACTCGTTTTCGTCGACGGAAGAGTAGATAAAAATGACGTTTCCGTGTAGACAGTTTTCTACCGAGAAGGGTAGACAAGCGTTTTCTATTCTACAGTAGAGTAGAAACAGAAAGCGTCATGATAAGCCAGCAGGTGTGAAAATGATTGCAAAAAATAATAATTATTATTATGTAGATATTCCCGTTATAATTATTATGATAAAAATACGGGTGTCTATATTTATTTCTCCTCGGGAAATACACGTGACACTTTGATTAATTAATACGAAAATTTTGTGTCTATTTTTTTTACTTTTATTATTTTCCGTACATTGAGTTACAAAAGTAGTTGCCTGAGGAAATATTGTCCTGTCGGTTTTTCTAACCGTCGCCTCCGTTGCATAAAATGCAGTTTTCCTTTTCATTTTAGGTCTAATAATTTTCCCCGCATTCTAATAATAGATAATATGGTATAACCAGCTGCAACATTTAAAAAAATCACATACTGTATCGTTGTGTCTACAAAAATTTTACAGTGCTGTAAAATAGTCTAAAGTTGACGATAGGGAATTTTAATGAGATATCGTAAGGCCTCAATGTACTCATATAGACCTTTCTAGTAATTAAACTAACACTAAAACGTATGACGTCATAAAGTCCAACATCTCCTACGTCTCAAGTCTGAAGGAACAATTTAGTACAAAACAAACGGCAAATTTTATTCAGCACCGAAACACATTATAGTTAAATTCGGATTTTACGAGCTTACCAAGTCAGGAAAGGCGATTTAAAAACGGTAAAGACTTACGGGTTTTCGTTTACGTCCTTTAAAATTTCCTCAACGAGTACTGGCTAAGAGTAATAAAAAATCTGCTGAAATTGCCCATTTTGGGACTAAAGGAACTTGCTTAAGGGTACTTGATAGCGGCTTTGATTTTTAAAATACACTTGCGGACAAAGGTTAAGGTTTCAGAATTAAAAAATTATGGATTGAAACTCATGATTAGAATAAGAGATCACGATGCATTGGGGAATGAGTATATATACTGTCTGATAAAAATTCTACAAAAGATAAAAACATGGAATACGGCCTATTTTTTTTGTTGGGAAAATTCTATTGGACGTCCTCCACCCTGGGGTGGGCGGAGGGATCTGTCAGACTCTTACTGACTAAAAACCACCCCGGTGTTCCCTTGCCACACTTGCACCGGATCATGGGAGACTTCCGCGATCCCCGAGCCCAGATGGCCTAGATAAATATGGCAATCGCTTTCAAAGCGTTTCTACGAGTTTCTATACGATTGACATAATTTATAAGCTTTTCGTTTGCTTATGTTAGTCTAATACATTTTTGACGTTTCTATTATTGCTGTCAGTGATTTTTAAATGTCACTTTGTCTAGACCTTCAGGGGGTGCAAGTTAGTACACTTGATTGATAAACAAATCAAATTTACCACCACATTAAATGAGAGTAGAATATAATAAATACTCTTTATTATGTACACCATATAAATTATAGATATAAATGTAGAAATTTTACATAGGGTGACACAATGGGCGGTATTAAATGAACCTTTCGATGGATTAAGTGGGAAGGGGAGACAATACTGCAAGTAGTCTGTGGTGTACACCATTTACATAACTATATACAATTAATACATAACACATATTAAACTTTTCTATATAAATTTATTCAATAATAATCATGAAATAAGTCCAATGAACAAAAACAATATGTTTAAGGACAGAAATCAAATAACAAGTGTAATTCTTTCACAGCCATATGTAATGGCTTTAACACGGCAACTTGGTGTAGAGTGTTAATCTGGGTCAACAATTAACTTTCCTAACTACATTTTATATATGTGTGGCCAGTCGCGGAGACTGTTTCAATCAACTCAGCCTATAGCAGTCCACTGCTGGACAAAGGCCTCTCCCAGGCTGCGCCACAACACCTTGTCCTTCGCCTTCTGCATCCAGTCTGTCCTAGCCACCTTTTTAAGGTCGTCGACCCATTTAGCTGGGGGGCGCCCAACACTACGCTTGCCCATACGCGGTCTCCACTCCAGGACTCGTCTGCTCCACCGGCCATCGGTCCTTCGACAAACATGGCCAGCTCACTGCCAGTTCAGCTTGCTTACTCTGGAGGCTATATCGGTAACTCCGGAGACTGTTTAATACAAGGAAAGTGTTGTAAGTAACTAATTGTCAGAAAGAGGAAAAATCCTCTTTAATCAGGTTACCCAAATTACATCAATTTATCTCCGTAGGTGTCTAATATGAATCAGCATTAACACAAACCAAAATAATACACTAACGATAAAGTTCGACGAACTACAAGCCCGTATGTCCGTCTTAACTTTAAGCCTTCCTTTGTATCTTGTCACGTAACTTCAATAGTTCAGAAGATTTTAATGTAACACAAACAAATTTACCTTCTATATACATTCATGTTGACGGCTGTACAAAATTTGGCAAATGTCGTGAAAATTTCGAAGGTATTATGTCAGAGTGTAAAATAAGAAAATTGGCGGCGCCGTGTGATTGTTTTGCTTTCGTAATTTTATTATGCTGGACTGGTTTTTAAGGTTATCGCAAAGGTTATGTTGTGCGAATTATATCATCGGATAGTCGCGCGATGTTACGAGTAGGGGAAGACCAAATAAATTATGGATGGACTGTGTGAAAGATGATATTATGGCTAGAAAGGGACTACCGAGATGACGACTAATAGAGAAGTATGGAAGATAAAGACATGTTATGCGGCACCCTAAATAAATTGGGATCAGGGGTCTACTCCGAAGTGATAATTCGAAGTATCGGCCGAATGTTCTTGACTTCCACAGTTTCCTTTTTTGACTTTGAGTCCTTTCCCGACTTCAAGTCACATTTTTAACATTGACTTATCTGTTTGACTGTCGTTTTTAGGGTTCCGTACCCAAAGGGTAAAACGGGAACCCTATTACTAAGGCTCCGCCGTCTGTCTGTCTGTCTGTCCGTCTGTCACCAGGCTGTATCTCATGAACCGTGATAGTTAGAGAGTTGAAATTTTCACAGATGATTTATTTCTGTTGCCGCTATATCAACAAATACTAAAAAACAGAATAAAATATATAATACAAACGTGATTTTTTTTGCTCGTTTTTGCTAGATATTGATAACGTCAACAGGTGGACGCTTGAAATTTTCACAGAATATTTAGTTATATATTCACTTTAAAATAATTATATTAAAATAAAACAAATATTTAAGGGGGGCTCTCATACAACAAACGTGATTTTATTGCCATTTTTATAGATAATGGGTACGGAACCCTTCGTGCGCGAGTCCGACTCGCACTTGGCCGGTTTTTTTTTTTTCGCCGTTCTCAGTCCTAGTCAGCCGTAGTCAGGAAACGGCGGAACATTCGGCCGATACTTCGGATTTATCTTCGGAGTATGTTCTGGGCAGCAGAATGATGATAATCGTATGATGTTCGTTCATAAGTCTCTTCTTTTAAATCTGGATAAGTATAGTCGACAACGTAATTGCATTATTATTATTTTTACAACAATTCCCATTAAATTGAAATTTCACTAAGATTTAAACTATTTAACTGTCACCTATACAAGTACTTTGTAATTTTATGATATGCAAGCTTGGAACCGATACGAAAAGTACAGGTTCTGTACCGGTACTTAGCGGTTCTTGCCAGTTCCAGACAGATACCGGTACTCCACCTAACAACTACCGGTACAAAATTTGGATTCCCGCCGCGTACTACAAATCTTGTATTTGTACCTTGAAGTTATTGTTCTAATGGCTATATATTAACTATCCTATTTACTTATCTGTTTTCTCACTCTTACTTAAGAAATATTTGTTTGGTACTAATTACTGATTAGAAATACCAATAGTACAGGTACTACGTCTCGTACCGGTACCCATAGTACTTGTACTACTCTGGTACCGGTACCCATAGTACAGGTACTAAATCTGGTACTGGTACTCGTAGTACAGGTACTAGGCATGGTATTGGTGCCCATAGTACAGGTAATACGTCTGATAGTGGTACCCATAGTACAAGTACTACGTCTGGTACTGGTACCCATAGTATAGGTACTACGTCTGGTACTGGTAACCATAGTACAGGTACTACTCTGGTACCGGTATCACACCACAGTCAATGGTATCAGTCCCTGAAAATACCGGTATTTTAAGACCTGTGTTCAAGTGACATTCGACCTTAGGGTGATAAAAAAATACGAGGTCGACTTAATGCACATTTAAGGTGACCTTTCAGTTCCAGGACTTAGTGTAACTTTAATCGTTCTTCAAATTTATTTATATATAGGAGAACCAACAGCTATAACAGATGGATAACAATTTTATATGAAACGCAGAGCCAATTACAGGTACTCATGGGTAAAAAAAAGAAAAATTAGTAGAAATCTTAGGATCACAAACAAGCCCGATAGAAAATAATATAATGTAACGTACAATAAACACTATGCACTTCTAAAAAAGTCGGCGTTCAGCTGCGTGCGTGCAGAATAGGTTTTAGTGGTTAATGGGTCAAATGAGAACTCTTTACAAAGAATATTAAAGTCCTTACTCGCACTCTTAAATGCTGAATATAATACGTAGTTAAAATATAATATTGTATGTTATCAAAGAGTGTATGTCATTAAATTGCCTTTATATTTTGACATGAATTCTGATTTATTATGATTTTATTACATACAACGAGGTTTATTAACAGAGATCTTAGCTGATTTTAGAACAAAATTTTCCTCAAGTTATTTAAGTTATGAGATGACGAAACGAATAGTGAACTCGGTACCTAATAAGTACTGGACATTACAGTGCCTTGTTACGGTTAATATAAATCTTTATCTTTAGTTATTATGCGGCTAAGGCTTATTGTTATTCATTTAATGAATAAAGCACATAAACTGTGCTTCTTATTTCTTAATTTACATGAAAATATCATTATATTAATAGGAAAAGTACTTTTACGACTTTAAAATAAATAGCAAAACAAAAGGAGCTTAGGAGCTTTGAAGCAAAACGAGTATGTAAGGATCGTAGCAGCTAGGCGTTATATAGTTTCTGCCTACCCCCATGGGAAGAAGGCGTGAGTTTATGTATGTATGTGTATGTAAAATATAAATATCGATCGTGCTTTGGGGCATGCATCCCAGAAATGATATGCAAATATAAAATAATATATTATATGTAATTTAAAATCAAAATACGCTTTTTGTGCAAATAATAATAATTGTGCCAGCTTATTGTTGTGGAATACTAATAATTAAAATTAGTACCTATTATATGCAAATCGTTTTAAGGCTCCCACAGACAGGCGCGATGCGAGTAGAACTAATTCCCTGCGATATCGCGCCAGTCTGTACGAGCCTTTATTCATCTCGTAATGCATTTATATCGGAAATGATTGACGCTTGAATAAATTTCAAGCGCGAATTTTACTTTTTTACGCTTGACCTATAAAAAATTAAAAATGAAGAAAGAAGAAAAATTTCATGTGTTGTGAACCGAATTAAAGCATAGAAATAAAATTATCTTTATAATTATACACGACCTCTGCTTACCGTAGGCGCCTACAAAACATTAAACGGTTTTTTTCTTTTTCTAAACTTTTGGATTGTGCTAACCAACTTTTGTTGCTGACTGTACCTTTGGTATGGTTTTCGAATTTTTGGTAGATCTTATAAAATCAAATTCCACGGCTCACTTATTAAGATTGATGTAGATCAATGAAACTATTTTTATTCAGCATTGTGAATTACTCCAAAGCGGAATGAGTCACTCTGTATATTTATATTTATGATCTGTCAGCAGTGTATGTGTGCAGTACGTTATACTTTTCCAAAAACGAATTCTGGTTTCTGATTATGAATGGAATAGAATAGAATAGAATACTCTTTATTAGGAAAAAAAAAATAAACAATCAAAAACCAAAAAAAATAAACCCACCACCACCACCGCCACCACCTATAATCTTGAATTAGGTATTCAAGATTTAATCGATCAATGGGTATTAGTGGGTATTATAAACTATGATAACAAGTTAGGTACATAAATAGCCTAAGCAATACAAGTGCACTCCAAACTAAAAACAGCAATAGAGTTACACGCTGACTCTGTAAAAGTACGATAATACGGCCCGCTCCTCCAAAATTCAAAACGTTTGAAAGTATTTGTACGCATGTGTGCGTAATGAGACGGCCGTCAAACAAAAACACATCACAGATTTGTTGCTCGACTAGTGGTGTCATTAATCACTCAATATTATTAGTATGGCGCTTGCACTGACGTACTCTATGAAAACGACACGTCCTTTGTCTTGCGCGATCGGCTAGTTATGATTAGTTGACCAACAAATCAGGTAATAAGTGAGATATTACGAGTACTTACAACTACATACAAACTATTTCGTAAGGATGTGACTACACACATTGAAACAGTAATTTGGAGGGATGAGCCATGTTATCGTTGTTTATCTCTAGAGCCTTAAGCTTTAGCCACCGCATAACCTCATCTTTATCGTACTTTTATCGCTAGACTTAGGTTTTGTAGAGAACCTGGGCGTGTAGGATGTAGATTCCTATGCTGAGTACCTGTATTTCTGTAGGAATATATAGTTTTAATTATTGTGTTGTAAAGGGATCCAGTGTGTGTGATCCAGAAGTGTGGAACCCTCTGCCCGCAAACTCTGACACCAGATTAGTTACAAATCACGGGTAGCTCGCTGTCCGATAAGGACCGGGCCCGGGTCGACGCGGCGCGTTATGTTCCACACGCGCCTTAAAGATATGTCAGCACAAACTTATGGGGTCCGTTAGGGCCGATGCCTGCCAGGATTGCGGGTTTGCGCGAAAGGAATACCGTGGCACACAGGCAGCTGAAGAAACACGGGTGGGTTTTAGTCAGTAAAAGTCTGACACGCCCTCCGCTCTGCCTAGAGCGGGAGAAATTATTAGATAATAATTATGTAAAAAAAAATATTGTTTGTGTTATCTTCCACATAAACACAACCCTTCAGCCTTCAAAACAAGAGTATCACATAACATGCATCTTCTGGGCACGTTCGTTCCATAGTAGACGGCATCCATCGCTTTCCATTAGGCGCGATCGAGGTCTAGAACAGGCCCATCTCACAAAAAAATAAAACATATCTGAATCCTAAAGACCGCAAGTCTTAAAACATCGTTGTAAACCGTGCCATATGTTCATCTTCTTCATCATTTCAGCCGAAGGACGGCTACTGCTGGACATAGGCCCCCAAAGGGAGAGGGGGGGGGGGGTTGCCATAATCGTCACTCTTGGCAGGCGGGTTGGCGATCACAGTATGGTGTTAAAATGCATAGAGAGCGCTGCTGCCCATTCTCTCTCTAGTAAGTCCCTTAGTTGCCTTTTACGAAGCCCACGGGAAGACGCGATCTTAGGTATCTCTAGGCAATATTTAAAATCTGTTCAGATTTTTAAGGTAAACATATTAGAAATATACTGGTATCACAAAAAAAAAACATTTTTATTTACTATAGGTACACCTCTGCCTAACCCTTCGGAGATTACAGGCGTGATGTTATGATTTTCATTTATGTGATTTAAATAAATACAATATTGCTACCGACTCGCGTTTTCATATGGAGGCCAGTTCAAGCATATGACACTTCTGATGTACGTAGTATCCAGATTTAGAAACAATAAATCGTATCCTAAGCGCCCTATGCTACCGAAAATAAAAAATAAAACAATTAAGAACAGGCAAGCAATAGATTCTCTTTATTAAACAAATGTTTGCATGTCCATGAACATGACCGACGATCCTATAATATAATTAATATACAGAGTGACTCATTCCGCTTTGGAGTAATTCGCAATGCTGAATAAAATTAGTTTCATTGATCTACATCAATATTAATAAGTGAGCCATGGAATTTATTTTTATAAGATCTACCAAAAATTCGAAAACCATACCAAAGGTACAGTCAGCAACAAAAGTAGGTTAGCACAATCCAAAGGTTTCGAAAAAGAAAAAAAAAAGTTTAATGTTTTGTAGGCGCCTACGGTGACCAGAGGTCGTGTATAATTTTAACGATAATTTTATTTCTATTCTTTAATTCTGTTCACAATAATCATGAAATTTTCCTTCTTTCTTCATTTTTGATTTTTCATTATCAAGCTATATATTTCCATTATAAGCTGTTATTGCTTGTCAAAAAGTGCCACTTGGCTATGCATCTCTATGGAGGTTATCGTTCGACGCTGTCGATTCGTTTAATGATAACATTGTCTAGCTAATTTCTATTCGTTGACATGATCACGTGATATTTCCATAGCTTATGTCAACCCCATAGATTTTGCGGCTTTTCTACTAGCATTATCGCTAATCAAATGTTACCTTGTCTAGGCCCTCTGGTTATGATACGAGTACAAATATATTCGTAAGATACATAAAAGTAAGATATGGGTATATTTTTTTTAACAATAAGATCACAAAATGCCGGTCGGCTTTCTTTATTTTTACAGATATTCTCATTTTTATTGACGAACCATAAGCATAATCGGCCTAATGTTCCCACTGCTGCGGGGCAATCACGGCCTACTTTGACATGACTTGAGTCACACATTTTATCACAGTTTGAGCGATAAAACTGTTTTATCATAAAATGCTAGTACAAATCGACATGACATAATTTATCATGTCTTGTCACAAACGTCTTGGCACGCCCGTGCTCGGCCCGCTGGGACACCTATTTGTGAGATGCCGTAAAACACCACAGGGGACCTCTCTGCGAGATAGTAGGCCGTAAACCACCACAGGCCCAGTGCGGGTTGGTCAATCGATGTCATATTATGTCTTCAAATTTTTGTTTCTAAGACATGCCGATGTTTTCCTTCACCGTTTTGAGAGCAGTGGTGACGAAATAAATTACAGAATGTAAAGTGCCAGTTCCAGTTCGAACCTACGACCTACAATTCGTAAGTCGGGGCCATTACCATTACTACTGACACGAAATTGTCAAACTAATAATCGTGTAACCAAAGCGAAAGACCGAAATGATCAAACAACTACATACAATTGAGCAATAGCTTTAGTTAATGATACTGAACGTTGGTTTGTATCTATTTGTGATAACTAATTTTATCAGTTGAGCAACAATAATGATCATTGAAATCAAATAAAAGTTAGCATAGGTATTTTACCGTCGCTTTACTTCTGATTCACTTTAATTAGATAACTTAATAATACTATTCATTACAATAGACCTGACATTACCGTTCACGACAAAACCAATAAAACAGTTTATCTGATAGATATAGCAATACCTAACTCACACAATATTCAAACCACAATATCCGAAAAACTCAATAAGTATCAAGATCTCGCCATAGAAATTAAAACTCAATGGAAAGCACAAACCGTTCACATTGTCCCCATTGTTCTTTCATCTACTGGTATAATACCAAAATCACTCTCACAAAGCCTTATCACCCTACAGATGCCTACTCACACACTTTACATGCTCCAAAAAGCCACCATCCTTAACACTTGTCGCATCACCCGAAAGTTCCTGACTTCTTCAACACTGTCATCCACCTTCTCTATCTAAATGTTGCCTTACATACTTGGTTCCGACCCGTATGTAAGGTCTCTTAAACGAGAAGAAACATAAAGAACCAATAAAAATAATAATAATAATAAAAACTGTATTATCAGACAAATAGTCCACAAGTTACAAATAAAAAAATAACACACACTAATGAACACTAAAGTTAATGTTGTTCTTTTGTTTCTCGTATAAGGGGGTTTTATTTGTTTTTAAGTCCATATGAGATTATTTAAGCAATTTAGACAGATGGCCTAAACAGATATTGGAAATAATTGTCATTAACTCTATTTGCACGTAGCCGTCATTACGATAGCTACGTGCAAATTGTTTTTTTTTTATATCATGTAGTTATGATGTTATTCTGAGTCACATTTTATCTTACAAATGCTAGATACTAATGTAACTAACTGGACAATTCATGTTTTTAGAAAAATATTACTTTAATAATTTACATCGCTTAATAGCTTAGGTACATGCAATGATGTTAGAGAATGAAGAAACGCGATACGGAAAATAGGTCATGTATCATTCTTAAAGCTAATCCATAAAACAGAATTAATAATATTATCAAAACCTACAAAACGTAGGAATTAATTACAAATAACCCGCGAAACAAGTTCCATTTAGGTAAAATATCAAACCGATAAAATAAAAGATAAAAATACTCACAAAATAATTTTCATGTTGATCTTTTAAATTCCAATAAATGACTTAAAAAAAAACACAACACTAATTGAATATAACCATAATCACCATCACCGAATTAAAATAAATTAATTTATAAAACTTTGTACCTATCACATTTTTTCTTAGAAAAGATCGTTATTTCGAATTATTCGCACTTTTGGAAGCGCCCGCGCATCTATACGTTGGCGCGGGAAGTCTGAGACTGACTTAGCGCCTGCGCCAGAGATGGCCGTGCGACATAATTAAATGAAAATATACAGAAGGCCCACTTTGCACAATGATGTAAAAATAAATGTAAAGGTGTGTCCACACTATTTGTCCTAACATTATTTTATTCAATTATATAATATAGTTAATTTATAGTGTTTCAAAGTCAAAGTCAAATTATTTATTTCAAATAGGCACATAAGAGGCACTTTTGAACGTCAAAATTTACAAAAAAATTGAATTGATTCTAGTTGCCCCTTCTAAAAGGTAGTTTTGTATGGAGAAGAATGGGCAAGAAACTCCACCGTTACTCTTTTAAATTTTTTTAACAATATTTTGCTTAAGTACATTAATTATAGGTATGATTATAATAATGTGAAGACGATGCACCTAGAATAAAATTACTATACCACAATAGGTAAACAGAATTAAAAGTGAAGCAATGAAAAATAACCTAATTATGAGATAGATACATGGTGCTCACATATTTACAAACATCGTAAAAGTGTTTTCCTAAAAAAATTAAATTCATAAGTCAGTGTGTGAGTTTCTATAAAGAGGTTAGCAATGTTAAATAGACGTTATATTACAAAAGTTTGTGTTATAATTATTATAACATAATCTGGACGCACCCTCAGAAAGCAGCTAATTATATTTAATTAACTGTGGTTGCATATTTATCCAATTGACGATCCAGACCAGTTCCTGGATCATCAACTGGTTAATTTTATATTAAATTAGTGTTTTGTTTTTATTATTATTGATAAATTAGAATTTTAAAGATCAACATGATAATTATTTTATGAGATTTATTTTCTTTTGGTTGATTAAGATGGTTTAAATTAATTCGTCAGAAAAATGATGAATTTTGTTTAATATCTTACCTTGCTACGTTATGTTATTGTGGCTCTTAACTACTATATTATATAATATTGTATCAGAAATCGATTCAATTGCTACTCCACCATTCAGAATCTCTGAATTGTTGATGTGTAGTTCGACTAGCTGTTTTTTTTTTTTAATTTTTATTAGACGAAAAATCATAAGAATTAAAAATATTACTGTACCTAATCATTATTATGACTATGTATTTAAGTATTTCTTAGTAGCAGCCCAGAGTCTGGATTTGTGCCCGGTCCCCTGTGACATGGGACTTGAGCATAACTGGTGAAATATAGGTGACTGGTACATCTCTGCCATACCCTTCGGGGAATACAGGCGTGATATTTTGTAATGTTTACTATGACAAAAACTCGTAATCGAATTAGTTTGTTCTCGATTAGTTTTTCAGCGTTACCTGCCAGTATTTTATTTTTGCATACTTTTTGGCGTGAACCTTTTGTTATTTTTTGTGCAGATGAGTGTCGTGAGCTTATGACTAAGAAGCCGCGGTAGATAAACAGTCGTGTGTGCAAACTACTGACTAGTATTCTAATTTAGTTCCGTAGGTTTTACTATTATTTAAGTTACATTACTTTATGAGAAAGGAGAAATAATTCTACTGTTTCAAATAGCATACAGTGCAGCTGGCGCAGTTTGCTCTGTGCAGGTTGCTGTTGGCTATGAATGTTATGTTGACTTTTTTTACTGGTTTTCCATCTATGAAAAATGTTCAATGAAACTGAACACGATCAGCACATCTAAACCGCGATCAAGACCTGACAAAAATGAATATTGACACTGACAGCTCTTGACCGCATTTTAAATGTGCTGATGGCGTTCAGTTTCATTGATGAAATCAGCCCTAAGTTGCAATAAGAAAAATGTGCCATTCAACTGTAGGTACTAAGGTTGGTAATACAACAGCAGGCTCTTTAGGCATTCATTTAGGTGTTACCTAGTGTTAATGAAAAGGGGAATTAAAACTTCATCCGCACTAAGACATAATTACCTAAGTTGCAAAGAGAAAAATGTGCTATTCAAACTGGTACAGTTACCTGACAGAACGAAACAGTTTTGGCATAAGGCATCGAATTTTTCATTTCAGTAAAGTTACGGTTTCATAAAGAAGAGCGACGCCGTCATATTATAACGATCTTTATTATAATCTGTAATTTTGCCAGTATTTGACATTCAGTTGTCTAAAAACTCACGCGTATTTGGACAGTCATAAAGGCTTTCACAGAAAGGCGCGACGCGACTCTAGGTAGCAAAAGTTCTATGAAAACTTAATGGAAAGTGTCGCACTGTGCGTCGCGCTGCCTGTCGCATCAGTCTGCACGAGTCTTTATTGTTTGACCGTTTACCGCTTTCGAAACCAAAGCTTAAATGGTTCAGAAGCATGTTTAGATAGTTGTGGAGTTAGTGTAAACAAGGCTCAAAAGACGGAAAAAGGTAATAGGTTCTAAAGACCTTCTTTCTCTATGTTGGGGTCGGCTTCCAGTCTAACCGGATGCAGCTGAATACCAATATTTTACATGGAGCGACTGCCTATCTGACCTCCACAACTCAGCAACTGGGTAATACGATACCCCTTGGTAAGACTGGTTGTCAGACTTTCGGGTTTCTGACGACCCGTAATTACCATCGAAAATTCACGAAAGGACAACCGGGACCGACGGCTTAAAGTGCTTTCCGAAGCACGGAGGAGTCTCGGTATGTAAAGATGGTCACCCATCCACGGACCAACTCCGGCAAGCATAGCTTAACCTGATAAATCGACCCGTGCGGTGTTATTACTTACCCACGAGTTACCTATAAGTCTTATCAAATGAAAGACCCAGTTTCTAAAAAAATGGGTTTTTTATTTGATAAGGCTTTAATGTAGCTGCATTCGTTTTAATTCAGCTATCACATGCAGAAACAGAAAAAAACAATTGATACCAATAGGTAGGTAAATTCATTATTTCATGGGACTTAAGAGGAGGCTTCCTATTTGCATGAATATTCTGAAACAGTCACACATACAAGCAAAATTAAACTGTAGTATAATTATGATTTTGATGTATTTCTTTCCATGTTGAGGACAGTTACGTATTTGTAATATTTTCTCTCGATACATTTTTTATACGAAAATCATGTCTTTTTTAAAGAAAAAACAAACAAGATTGTTTGGGTTTTATATCTAAAACAAATATTCACAGCAAGATAATATAGTTTATTATTCAGCCACCAGATATTTTTTCTCTAGATCAATTATTACTTTAGTTATAATCGAACTAAGAATTGAAACTTACGTTATTTAGTTTCGTGCTCAATCACGATCAAAGAGCACACGCGATATTCAACTTTATTACTGATTTATTAGCGTTTAGCACATAACGGTGTGGCGGGGATCAAGCGGCGGAGCTTGCGTGGAAATTTGATTTAGACTGCCTGCTCTTAAACATAACTGTCGAAATGTGGGAGTACTATGGGTACCTACACCTCTGCCTTAACCTACAGGAAATACAGGCGTGATGTTATCATGATAAGTTTTATATTTTCCTTATAATTAGAATAGCGAACGGGTCCTAATTTAGTACCTAATGAAATATATTAAACTTTATTATTAATTTTGAGGATAAAATTAGGTTTCTAATTACTTACTTCCTTCCTTTAGTAGGTCTTACCCATTTGTAGTAGGTGTCCTTTCATAGGTTTGTAAACTGCGCGTAGGCAATATTTAGATTAAATTATTGTTTTGAAACATTCTACTAATTAATTTAATTAATTTGGCGGAGGGCTACATATTAAATCAGTTGCAAGGAATTTTTGCCACTGTCTTGACAAACAATGGTATTCAAAATACAAAATGATATTAGATAATTTTGAACACCATTTGCTTGTATGAAAAATATTTTTGTACTGTTGACCATCAAGAGGCCCATTGGTACCTACCTACAAAGTCTACAAAAGCATAGTATTATTATGATTTTCACATATTTTTTAAAGTGAAAACTTCTTTAGGTACGTTGGGCACCGAAAAGCACTGAACTCGCGTGACGATCACGCTCAGATGCATTGAAGACGATTGATTGATTGTTTTTTTTTTTATTTGCTTGTATTATGCAAATAATATATTTGATTTGATTTTTGATTTTGAAGTGAAAACTTCTTTAGGCCTGTTGGGTAATTTTCGGATGGCGAAAAAGCACTGAACTGGCGTGACCGTCACGCTCAGATACATTTATACAGATGTTTACAAGTTTGTGAAGCTAAGAAGTTTTCATTTCTTACATGCAGTCCTACGACTGACAATTTTTAGGGTTCCGTAGTCAACAAGGAACCCTTATAGTTCCGCTATTTCCGTCTGTCTGTCTGTTTGTCCCCGGCTTAGCTCAGAAACTCTTAGTACAGAAAGCTGTAATTTGGCATAGACATATATAGGTACATATTAATCACGCCGACAAAATGGTCAAATAAAATCATGAAATATTTTTTTTTAGGGTACCGACGATTATATTTTTTTTTCTCGTCTATCCCATGGTGGGTGGGTATCGTTCGATAAGCCGTTCAAAAAAATTGCGGTTTTGTTAAAACGATTTTTAGATTCGGGGATACGTTTGGGTAATATTAAGCTATAAAGTGCTATTTTTTGTTAGCGTCAAGTGTGGGGGACACTTGACGCTACCCTCCCCTGCCAGCTAGATGGTAGTTTTTGGGCAAGTAATTTCAGCTAAGTAGGTTTTTTTTTAGATTAGGTATCTACGTACCTACCTACATAAGTAATTATAATATGTGGTTTTCACGTTTTTGCGTGATCCTGTGGATCTCTAATTGTAGATCTAGAATGGGATTCAACCACGTGTGCGAGCGACCGTCGTCCATAACATATGTCAAAGCTAACGAGGGATATGTTAGAGTGATTTATAATTATTTGAAAATCGCGTGAACTTATAGCTGCCGTCTAGGTTCGATTATATCTGCGTCTGGTTTCTATTTTATATGTGAATTATTTAAATGTTGATAAATATAAATAACTGATCTGGTGCTTAAATATGTTTAAGAAATATTTGAAACGGTTTTCTTTTTTTTACTAATAATATCAGTCAGCAACAAAAGTAGGTTAGCACAATCCAAAGGTTTAGAAAAAGAAAAAAAAAAGTTTAATGTTTTGTAGGCGCCTACGGTGACCAGAGGTCGTGTATAATTGTAACTTATTTCTATTCTTGATAATTTTATTTCTATTCTTTAATTCTGTTCACAATAATCATGAAATTTTCCTTCTTTCTTCATTTTTGATTTTTTATTATCAAGCTATATATTTCCATTATAAGCTGTTATTGCTTGTCAAAAAGTGCCACTTGACTACGCATCTCCAAGGAGGTTATCGACGCTGTCGATTCGTTTCATGGAATCGAATGATGATAACATTGTCTAGCTAATTTCTATTCGTTGACATGATCACGTGATATTTCCATAGCTTATGTCAACCCCATAGATTTTGCGGCTTTTCTACTAGCATTATTGCTAATCAAATGTTACCTTGTCTAGGCCCTCTGGTTATGATACGAGTACAAATATATTCGTAAGATACATAAAAGTAAGATATGGGTATATTTTTTTTAACAATAAGATCACAAAATGCCGGTCGGCTTTCTTTATTTTTACAGATATTCTCATTTTTATTGACGAACCATAAGCATAATCGGCCTAATGTTCCCACTGCTGCGGGGCAATCACGGCCTACTTTGACATGACTTGAGTCACACATTTTATCACAGTTTGAGCGATAAAACTGTTTTATCATAAAATGCTAGTACAAATCGACATGACATAATTTATCATGTCTTGTCACAAACGTCTTGGCACGCCCGTGCTCGGCCCGCTGGGACACCTATTTGTGAGATGCCGTAAAACACCACACGGACCTCTCTGCGAGATAGTAGGACGTAAACCACCACAGGCCCAGTGCGGGTTGGTCAATCGATGTCATATTATGTCTTCAAATTTTTGTTTCTAAGACATGCCGATGTTTTCCTTCACCGTTTTGAGAGCAGTGGTGACGAAATAAATTACAGAATGTAAAGTGCCAGTTCCAGTTCGAACCTACGACCTACAATTCGTAAGTCGGGGCCATTACCATTACTACTGACACGAAATTGTCAAACTAATAATCGTGTAACCAAAGCGAAAGACCAAAATGATCAAACAACTACATACAATTGAGCAATAGCTTTAGTTAATGATACTGAACGTTGGTTTGTATCTATTTGTGATAACTAATTTTATCAGTTGAGCAACAATAATGATCATTGAAATCAAATAAAAGTTAGCATAGGTATTTTACCGTCGCTTTACTTCTGATTCACTTTAATTAGATAACTTAATAATACTATTCATTACAATAGACCTGACATTACCGTTCACGACAAAACCAATAAAACAGTTTATCTGATAGATATAGCAATACCTAACTCACACAATATTCAAACCACAATATCCGAAAAACTCAGTAAGTATCAAGATCTCGCCATAGAAATTAAAACTCAATGGAAAGCACAAACCGTTCACATTGTCCCCATTGTTCTTTCATCTACTGGTATAATACCAAAATCACTCTCACAAAGCCTTATCACCCTACAGATGCCTACTCACACACTTTACATGCTCCAAAAAGCCACCATCCTTAACACTTGTCGCATCACCCGAAAGTTCCTGACTTCTTCAACACTGTCATCCACCTTCTCTATCTAAATTTTGCCTTACATACTTGGTTCCGACCCGTATGTAAGGTCTCTTAAACGAGAAGAAACATAAAGAACCAATAAAAATAATAATAATAATAAAAACTGTATTATCAGACAAATAGTCCACAAGTTACAAAAAAAAATAATAACACACACTAATGAACACTAAAGTTAATGTTGTTCTTTTGTTTCTCGTATAAGGGGGTTTTATTTGTTTTTACGAGTAAGTCCATATGAGATTATTCAAGCAATTTAGACAGATGGCCTAAACAGGTATTAGAAATAATTGTCATTAACTCTATTTGCACGTAGCCGTCATTACGATAGCTACGTGCAAATCGTTTTTTTTTTTTTATATCATGTAGTTATGATGTTAGTCTGAGTCACATTTTATCTTACAAATGCTAGATACTAATGTAACTAACTGGACAATTCATGTTTTTAGAAAAATATTACTTTAATTATTTACATCGCTTAATAGCTTAGGTACATGCAATGATGTTAGAGAATGAAGAAACGCGATCCGGAAAATAGGTCATTTATCATTCTTAAAGCTAATCCATAAAACAGAATTATTAATATTATCAAAATCTACAAAACGTAGGAATTAATTACAAATAACCCGCGAAACAAGTTCCATTTAGGTAAAATATCAAACCGATAAAATAAAAGATAAAAATACTCACAAAATAATTTTCATGTTGATCTTTTAAATTCCAATAAATGACTTAAAAAAAAACACAACACTAATTGAATATAACCATAATCACCATCACCGAATTATAATAAATTAATTTATAAAACTTTGTACCTATCACATTTTTTCTTAGAAAAGATCGTTATTTCGAATTATTCGCACTTTTGGAAGCGCCCGCGCATCTATACGTTGGCGCGGGAAGTCTGAGACTGGCTTAGCGCCTGCGCCAGAGATGGCCGTGCGACACAATTAAATGAAAATATACAGAAGGCCCACTTTGCACAATGATGTAACAATAAATGTAAAGGTGTGTCCACACTATTTGTCCTAACATTATTGTATTCAATTATATAATATAGTTAATTATAGTGTTTCAAAGTCAAAGTCAAATTATTTATTTCAAATAGGCACATAAGAGGCACTTTTGAACGTCAAAATTTACAAAAAAATTGAATTGATTCTAGTGGCCCCTTCTAAAAGGTAGTTTTGTATGGAGAAGAATGGGCAAGAAACTCCACCGTTACTCTTTTAAATTTTTTTAACAATATTTTGCTTAAGTACATTAATTATAGGTATGATTATAATAATGTGAAGACGATGCACCTAGAATAAAATTACTATACCACAATAGGTAAAAAGAATTAAAAATGAAGCAATGAAAAATAACTTAATTATGAGATAGATACATGGTGCTCACATATTTACAAACATCGTAAAAGTATATGTTTTCCTAAAAAAATTAAATTAATAAGTCAGTGTGTGAGTTTCTATAAAGAGGTTAGCAATGTTAAATAGACGTTATATTACAAAAGTTTGTGTTATAATTATTATAACATAATCTGGACGCACCCTCAGAAAGCAGCTAATTATATTTAATTAACTGTGGTTGCATATTTATCCAATTGACGATCCAGACCAGTTCCTGGATCATCAACTGGTTAATTTTATATTAAATTAGTGTTTTGTTTTTATTATTATTGATAAATTAGAATTTTAAAGTTCAACATGATAATTATTTTATGAGATTTATTTTCTTTTGGTTGATTAAGATGGTTTAAATTAATTCGTCAGAAAAATGATGAATTTTGTTTAATATCTTACCTTGCTACGTTATGTTATTGTGGCTCTTAACTACTATATTATATAATATTGTATCAGAAATCGATTCAATTGCTACTCCACCATTCAGAATCTCTGAATTGTTGATGTGTAGTTCGACTCGCTGTTTTTTTAAAAAAATTTATTAGACTAAAATCATAAGAATTAAAAATATTACTGTACCTAATCATTATTATGACTATGTATTTAAGTATTTCTTAGTAGCAGCCCAGAGTCTGGATTTGTCCCCGGTCCCCTGTGACATGGGACTTGAGCATAACTGGTGAAATATAGGTGACTGGTACATCTCTGCCATACCCTTCGGGGAATACAGGCGTGATATTTTGTAATGTTTACTATGACAAAAACTCGTAATCGAATTAGTTTGTTCTCGATTAGTTTTTCAGCGTTACCTGCCAGTATTTTATTTTTGCATACTTTTTGGCGTGAACCTTTTGTTATTTTTTGTGCAGATGAGTGTCGTGAGCTTATGACTAAGAAGCCGCGGTAGATAAACAGTCGTGTGTGCAAACTACTGACTAGTATTCTAATTTAGTTCCGTAGGTTTTACTATTATTTAAGTTACATTACTTTATGAGAAAGGAGAAATAATTCTACTGTTTCAAATAGCATACAGTGCAGCTGGCGCAGTTTGCTCTGTGCAGGTTGCTGTTGGCTATGAATGTTATGTTGACTTTTTTTACTGGTTTTCCATCTATGAAAAATGTTCAATGAAACTGAACACGATCAGCACATCTAAACCGCGATCAAGACCTGACAAAAATGAATATTGACACTGACAGCTCTTGACCGCATTTTAAATGTGCTGATGGCGTTCAGTTTCATTGATGAAATCAGCCCTAAGTTGCAATAAGAAAAATGTGCCATTCAACTGTAGGTACTAAGGTTGGTAATACAACAGCAGGCTCTTTAGGCATTCATTTAGGTGTTACCTAGTGTTAATGAAAAGGGGAATTAAAACTTCATCCGCACTAAGACATAATTACCTAAGTTGCAAAGAGAAAAATGTGCTATTCAAACTGGTACAGTCACCTGACAGAACGAAACAGTTTTGGCATAAGGCATCGAATTTTTCATTTCAGTAAAGTTACGGTTTCATAAAGAAGAGCGACGCCGTCATATTATAACGATCTTTATTATAATCTGTAATTTTGCCAGTATTTGACATTCAGTTGTCTAAAAACTCACGCGTATTTGGACAGTCATAAAGGCTTTCACAGAAAGGCGCGACGCGACTCTAGGTAGCAAAAGTTCTATGAAAACTTAATGGAAAGTGTCGCACTGTGCGTCGCGCTGCCTGTCGCATCAGTCTGCACGAGTCTTTATTGTTTGACCGTTTACCGCTTTCGAAACCAAAGCTTAAATGGTTCAGAAGCATGTTTAGATAGTTGTGGAGTTAGTGTAAACAAGGCTCAAAAGACGGAAAAAGGTAATAGGTTCTAAAGACCTTCTTTCTCTATGTTGGGGTCGGCTTCCAGTCTAACCGGATGCAGCTGAATACCAATATTTTACATGGAGCGACTGCCTATCTGACCTCCACAACTCAGCAACTGGGTAATACGATACCCCTTGGTAAGACTGGTTGTCAGACTTTCGGGTTTCTGACGACCCGTAATTACCATCGAAAATTCACGAAAGGACAACCGGGACCGACGGCTTAAAGTGCTTTCCGAAGCACGGAGGAGTCTCGGTATGTAAAGATGGTCACCCATCCACGGACCAACTCCGGCAAGCATAGCTTAACCTGATAAATCGACCCGTGCGGTGTTATTACTTACCCACGAGTTACCTATAAGTCTTATCAAATGAAAGACCCAGTTTCTAAAAAAATGGGTTTTTTATTTGATAAGGCTTTAATGTAGCTGCATTCGTTTTAATTCAGCTATCACATGCAGAAACAGAAAAAAACAATTGATACCAATAGGTAGGTAAATTCATTATTTCATGGGACTTAAGAGGAGGCTTCCTATTTGCATGAATATTCTGAAACAGTCACACATACAAGCAAAATTAAACTGTAGTATAATTATGATTTTGATGTATTTCTTTCCATGTTGAGGACAGTTACGTATTTGTAATATTTTCTCTCGATACATTTTTTATACGAAAATCATGTCTTTTTTAAAGAAAAAACAAACAAGATTGTTTGGGTTTTATATCTAAAACAAATATTCACAGCAAGAAAATATAGTTTATTATTCAGCCACCAGATATTTTTTCTCTAGATCAATTATTACTTTAGTTATAATCGAACTAAGAATTGAAACTTACGTTATTTAGTTTCGTGCTCAATCACGATCAAAGAGCACACGCGATATTCAACTTTATTACTGATTTATTAGCGTTTAGCACATAACGGTGTGGCGGGGATCAAGCGGCGGAGCTTGCGTGGAAATTTGATTTAGACTGCCTGCTCTTAAACATAACTGTCGAAATGTGGGAGTACTATGGGTACCTACACCTCTGCCTTAACCTACAGGAAATACAGGCGTGATGTTATCATGATAAGTTTTATATTTTCCTTATAATTAGAATAGCGAACGGGTCCTAATTTAGTACCTAATGAAATATATTAAACTTTATTATTAATTTTGAGGATAAAATTAGGTTTCTAATTACTTACTTCCTTCCTTTAGTAGGTCTTACCCATTTGTAGTAGGTGTCCTTTCATAGGTTTGTAAACTGCGCGTAGGCAATATTTAGATTAAATTATAGTTTTGAAACATTCTACTAATTAATTTAATTAATTTGGCGGAGGGCTACATATTAAATCAGTTGCAAGGAATTTTTGCCACTGTCTTGACAAACAATGGTATTCAAAATACAAAATGATATTAGATAATTTTGAACACCATTTGCTTGTATGAAAAATATTTTTGTACTGTTGACCATCAAGAGGCCCATTGGTACCTACCTACAAAGTCTACAAAAGCATAGTATTATTATGATTTTCACATATTTTTTAAAGTGAAAACTTCTTTAGGTACGTTGGGCACCGAAAAGCACTGAACTCGCGTGACGATCACGCTCAGATGCATTGAAGACGATTGATTGATTGTTTTTTTTTTTATTTGCTTGTATTATGCAAATAATATATTTGATTTGATTTTTGATTTTGAAGTGAAAACTTCTTTAGGCCTGTTGGGTAATTTTCGGATGGCGAAAAAGCACTGAACTGGCGTGACCGTCACGCTCAGATACATTTATACAGATGTTTACAAGTTTGTGAAGCTAAGAAGTTTTCATTTCTTACATGCAGTCCTACGACTGACAATTTTTAGGGTTCCGTAGTCAACAAGGAACCCTTATAGTTCCGCTATTTCCGTCTGTCTGTCTGTTTGTCCCCGGCTTAGCTCAGAAACTCTTAGTACAGAAAGCTGTAATTTGGCATAGACATATATAGGTACATATTAATCACGCCGACAAAGTGGTCAAATAAAATCATGAAATATTTTTTTTTAGGGTACCGACGATTATATTTTTTTTTCTCGTCTATCCCATGGTGGGTGGGTATCGTTCGATAAGCCGTTCAAAAAAATTGCGGTTTTGTTAAAACGATTTTTAGACTCGGGGATACGTTTGGGTAATATTAAGCTATAAAGTGCTTTTTTTTGTTAGCGTCAAGTGTGGGGGACACTTGACGCTACCCTCCCCTGCCAGCTAGATGGTAGTTTTTGGGCAAGTAATTTCAGCTAAGTAGGTTTTTTTTTAGATTAGGTATCTACGAAATATCCTACCTACATAAGTAATTATAATATGTGGTTTTCGCGTTTTTGCGTGATCCTGTGGATCTCTAATTGTAGATCTAGAATGGGATTCAACCACGTGTGCGAGCGACCGTCGTCCATAACATATGTCAAAGCTAACGAGGGATATGTTAGAGTGATTTATAATTATTTGAAAATCGCGTGAACTTATAGCTGCCGTCTAGGTTCGATTATATCTGCGTCTGGTTTCTATTTTATATGTGAATTATTTAAATGTTGATAAATATAAATAACTGATCTGGTGCTTAAATATGTTTAAGAAATATTTGAAACGGTTTTCTTTTTTTTACTAATAATATACGATTAGTATTCAATAATTAGTAGGTTTTATGTTATCTTGCGAAGCATGTGTGGTGTGACTATAAATTATAGGCTGAAAAACAATGTGATAAGGCAACGGTGTGGTTTAAAATAAGATGCAGTGACAAACATTGAAAAGAGTATATCCTTAGATGTTTTGGTCATGTAACAAAAGGTATTTACAAGGCAGATGTGAGTGCTAACCGGCATGGGACGCCCTAAGAGGACATAAAGTGACCTAATTGGTGATGTTCTTCAGAAAGGTCCAGTGCGTAGTACTCGCAACAGGCCTGCGTGTATGACCAGTACCCCAAGTGTAAGTTTGTAAGAGATTAAACGAAACTAGCGCGTTTGCGTTAAGATTTTTATTCTCACCCTTATATTTTTAGCATTATGATCTATCGGTCAAATTTTAACGCAAACGAAATAGTTACGTTTACTCTCTTGCAAACTTACACTTGGGGTACTGTGTACGAACGTAAACGAAGCAAAAGCAGTATGTGAGGACCATAGACTAGCGTTCTATAGTTTCTGCCTACCTCCATGGGAAGAGGCGTGAGTTTATGTAAGTTCTCATCATTAAATAAATGTCTTATTCAAGATTCTTCTTTATAAACTGAGTTGAAAGAGATTTTATAATAAATAGTAAAGTTCCTCGAATTAACATCATAGAATTTAAATTGCCTGTTGGCTCACACAAGTACAGATATTTAACCGAAATAAATTATTAGTAATTTGATTCCTCTTTAAATTGAACTAGCCGACAGATAAAATTTTTCCTAGATATAACGTTTGTTTTTTAAATAATTGTTTGACCGCAGAAAATACTTTCTAAAAGTGTAACATCATTACATCACCTATAAAAACAAAAAGTTCTTCACGCAATCTTGTGAGCATAAACAATAGAAATAACGCCTGTGC
The DNA here is from genome assembly GCA_963921375.1 of Tiliacea citrago. Classification (NCBI taxonomy): domain Eukaryota; kingdom Metazoa; phylum Arthropoda; class Insecta; order Lepidoptera; family Noctuidae; genus Tiliacea; species Tiliacea citrago. Next base: position 17,654,872 of record OY992797.1, on the reverse strand, counting down.
AGATTTATTACGATTGGTGACAGTGACAGACTCCACACGAAGATTCGCGATGGTTCACGAAATATTTTTGTAACTAAATTTAGATACATTTTTGGAAGGCGTAAGAGAGGCCGAAGCCGCAACTCTCAGAGGCCCTTTAGACGCTTTTAATAGAATGAGGTACCGACCGACGATTATCCCTGTATGCACTATGCAAGTGCACTCAAGGTCACTCAAGAACTATTGGGTGGCTGAAGTGGACTTATTTAGTACCTACTCATTATTAATATCTCTTTATTTCACTAAATATATATATAAATTATATTTTTAAATATTAGAATATAAAAAATAGTAGCCCACCGGTATCGGGAACAAGGTCCAAGCTCCAGAGAGAGGAACCTCCTAACAATGCGAGCCGTGTCCAGAAGTACCGCTCTCTGAATCAGGCCCTTAATCCAGCTGCTCAACGAGAGCCTCCTTAGGTGTTGGTCGAGGCTCTTGGCAATTAAGCCATTGGCTGATACAACTATCGGCACAATGATTGCTGAGTCCACATCTCAAATGTCGACAACCTCGCGAGCCAAGTCTAGATACTTGATTTGTTTATCTTTCTCGGCTTTCACGAGGTTCCCGTCATGAGGGACCGTTATGTCAATAATCATTGTCCGCCGCTCTATTCGATCCACCACCACTATATCAGGCTTATTGGCAACAATAGTCCTGTCAGTGATGATGGATCGGTCCCAGTACAATGTGATATCTCCATTCTCGAGAACTGGGTCGGGCACACATACCTGTAGTACGGCACCTCCGATTCCACAAGGCTGTATTTCAGAGCAAGTTGCTGATGGATAATCCTGGCTACAAGGTTGTGTCTATGCAAGAACTTTATTATTATTACACTATATCTTTCCTTAGTTGTATAATTTGTTATTTTTATGACAATATTATTTTACGTTTTGTTATTAATAATTTAACTCACACACTTGATGCATCGTCTTTACATATAATTACATAATTAACGTATACAAAATATTATCAAACATTTTAAACGAGTAACGGTGGAGTTTCTTGTCTATTCTTCTCCATACGAAACTACCTTTTGGAAGGGGCGACTAGAATCAATTCAACGTTTTTGTCAATTTTGACGTTCAAAAGTGCCTTTAATGTGCCTATTTGAAATAAATACTTTGACTTTGACCTTAAACAATTGTTTTATTGTTCTTTGCACTTGTTTCAAGATTATTATTGTAATATAGATAAGTTTAATATGTTTCATGTATGTATGTATTTATTGTATAATATATGCAAATGGTACAATACAGACTACCTACAGTATTGTCTCAAAAAAAATTAAAAAAAATAAAAATAAAGTTTGTCTTTAAAATATCGTTGTTAGCGGTAAGACGGCCCTGTGATTGTGCCACCTAGTATAAAATTTCTACATCTGTAATTTTTATGGTGTACATAGTAAAGAGTATTCTATCTTCTATCCATTAGTTCTTGGCCATTTGGATAACAATCTCATTTCAGAGAAATGGTAGAAATATAAATAATATATAACTGAAGACAAGTGTGTAAACATCGTTTTTTAATCCCAAATAGGAATTTGACATTTCAAATGTTTGTTTTTTTTTTTTTTCTTTTTGGCTTCACACGGTTTGTGCATTTAGCCAGTGTCATGTAAAATTTGGTAACAAGTACAAATTATGAAATGAACTCCATTCAATGCATGATAAAGATGATAGATGATATCCCGCCCCGCTCCCCTTGAGTTTCAGTAAAGACGCACTTTACTGAAACCTCGCGCGGACTTCTTGATAGAACTTAAAAGTGATGTTGCACTGTTTTGTTTCATTTGCCTACAGTAATGCAGGTTCACGAACACTTAATGTTTAATAATCCACCACTATTACACATTAATATTCGGCTAAACACAAATTTTAGAAAATAAAACAAAACTGCTAACATGACGCTTCACTTTCCCGCCAAGAAGGCAAATGTTTGTTGTATGTTTTTTCAATTTGGAGTTAGACATTTGCACCTGTCAGATCACTATCCGGGATTAAAAAAACTCGCGCACGAAGGGATCCATACCATTATCTATAAAAGCGGCAAAAAAATCACGTTTGTTGTATGGGAGCCCCCCATAAATATTTATTTTATTTTAATTTAATTATTTATGTTTAAAGTGAATACATAACTGAATATTCTGTGAATATTTCAAGCGTCTACCTGGAGCCGTTATCAATATCGAGCAAAAACGACCAAAAAAATCACGTTTGTTGTATGGGAGCCCCCTTAAATATTTATTTTATTCTGTTTTTTAGTATTTGTTGTTATAGCGGCAACAGAAATACGTCATCTGTGAAAATTTCAATTGTCTAACTATCACGGTTCATGAGATACAGCCTGGTGACAGACGGGCAGACAGACAGACAGACGGCGGAGCCTTAGTAATAGGGTTCCCGTTTTACCCTTTGGTTACGGAACCCGAATAACGAACTTCACGCTATCACACAAAAGCTATACATTTTAACGTAATCAAAATGGAGGTTGCATCTAAGTAGGCGCCGAAGTGTCATAGGTCATAATGGCCGATACAACCTATCGAAAACCTGTCACTGGCTTTAAATGTGATTAGTTCGATAAACTTAGGTAATAATGATATACGTAACTGGAAACTGGTGATATGGAAATATTCCGGTGTTTCATCAATCACTAGCCCGCGGCCTCGCCCGCGTGGATATCGGAAAATATTCTACGGGAACATACTAAAGGGATTAAAAGTATTATGTGTGCTAATCCAGGTTATAAAATATATGTGAGCCAAATTTCATCCAAAACGGTTCAGCCGTTTTTGCGTGATTAAGTAACAAACATCCAAAGATACAAAATTTCACATTTATAATATTATTTAGGTACGGTCAAATTAAATTAGCTAGCAATACTTCGCAGATGTGATTGATAACGGTTTTTAAATACGATAAAACGAAAAGAAAAGGATTTGATGTTCTTTTTTTTTGGGATCATCGACCGCTGGCAGTTTACCTAATTGAAGTATGAGTTGAAAAAAAACAGTTTTCTTTTGTTTTATCGTGTTTAGTTACCTATCCATTACGTCTTTGAAGTTTACATAAAAAAAATACAGATGTTTTAGACTAATATTTTAAGTGACTTTACTAACCGCGGTCGATGACCCCACAAAAAATAATTGAATTAATTATTTTAGTTTCATCATGTTTTGCTAACGATACCCATCGCTTCTACGGAGTTTTGCTAGCTAATTTAATTTAACCTTGTATTTTAGGATAACAAGTTGACTATACCCAATGACTGAGTTGCTGAATACAGAAATTCAACTGCATAATAGTCGAAGTTACTACTTTGACTAATTATAATTACATGACATTGACTCACACACTGACATATTAAATAATTTTTTTTAGGGAAATGTATACTTTTACAATGTTTAAATAAAAATATGTGAGCACCGTGTACCTATCACATACATATTTAATTTATCTGTCCTTGCTTAATTTTTATTTATTTTTTACATTTAGTATAGTAATTTTATTCTACGTGCACCGTCTTCACTTATAATTGTATAGTGAATGTACAGACGCCAGCACATCAAGCTACTATAATCTGTCAAATTTCTTTAAAAGATTTTCAACTTTATCGTTAAACCATAAGGTTCATGGTTGATTGGGAAAATTTTATAGTTTCGGGTAGCTTGACCTGCTGGCGTCTGTACCTAGATAAAATATTGTAAAATATTTTAAAAGAGTATTGGTGGAGTTTCTTGCCCATTTTCTCCACACGAAACTATGTTTTGGAAGGGGCGACCAAAATCAAATCCGTTTTTGTAAATTTCTACGTTCAAACATGCCTTAGAGTAGTAGTAAGTGCCTATTATACAAAGAAATAAATCATTTGACTTTGACTTTGAAACAATAAGTTATTATTTTTTAAATGTTGGTGACCAAAAAAAGAAAATAATTTTATTTAAATAATTTAAGTTTTCTTTTTTGCCAAAAACAATTAAAAAAAAATAACTACTAGATATATATTACCCATTTTATCACTGCTTTAATATGTTTTTTAAGGTACAAACAATCGGAAATAAAACTTTATGTACCTATACGAGTAGTAGGTAGGTTTATATAGGCAAGTTAAATAACTACAAGTTAACAAGTAAACAATGGCTACCTATAGGTATTCACTTTGAAGGTCATTTCAGATCGAATTTCTATAACATAACGCACGTTGAAATGCATTTATTTGCATACAATGTTATTGTTTTGATTTACTGACCTATAGATAATTTAATAACAATAGAATGATGTATGGGAGAAGTAAGTACAACTGATTACTGATTACTGTTACTATATTAATGTTATAATTAGTTTTATAGTCGCTGTTATCTTCAAAGGGATAGCGGCAGTCGGAAACCAACTCGCTGATGATAAATTCTATTAGACAGGAAGCTACATCGTTCAGACAGCTATTAAAACAGTGACCTCTTGAAAACATAAAGATTAAAAAACCGGCCAAGTGCAAGTTGGACTCACACACGAAGGGTACCGTATTAAGATCGAGCAAAAACACGTTTCTTGTATGGAGAACCCTTTAATTATTAATTTTTATTATTTGCTAATAAAGCGGCAATAAAAATACACAATCTGTGAAAGTATCAACTGTCTACCTATTACGGTTCATGAGATACAGCCCGCTGACTGACAGACCGCTCGCCGGACGGACAACGGAGGTTTAGTAATAGGGTCAAAGGGTTTAGACTGAAAGTCGCAGGAGCTTCTTACGGTCCACACAGGCAATCAAAAAGACCGAAGTAAATTGTGGGAAGAGAATCACGAGAGAGAAGAGATCCACCACCTCAAGACTTCGCAAAGTCCCAAGAACACTTGTCTCCCGGTCGTGATCTACAGTAGCCTATTTGGAATCTCTGAATCGATTGCATACCCAAGTAGGCCACTGTGAACATAATCTGGCGAAGTGGGGCATAATCGATTCACCCTATATGCAATAGTATATTTATAATACTTATTTTTCTCTCTTCACAAAGGTTTACATAGTTACAAACATTGCCCTGACGCGACGCATGCTCAGCGCGCTTGGGACGACGTCACGTCTAAGCAGATCCAGGAACAGATGTTGGTGGATTCCTCGGGGGCTGGTTTGGGCAGACTCAGGGCTCTATCGCAGCCGGAATCGGGGGCATAGTTGCACGCGCTTCCTTCCTCCACTTGGGCACGTTGCTGGTTGACGACTCTTTGCGTGTGGTGGTGGCATCCGCCTGATGCACCCCACAGATGCACCTGCAGTTCCATGGTGGAGGCCGATGGCCATCACGCTTTAAGTTGTCGTCGTTGTTCTGGGAGGTTCCCGCGTCACCATGCGCTCAACGATATTGTGCGGAGGGCATTTTTGTCAGCAGATGTCCCCTGCGTGCTGGAGCCTCCGGGTCTGTGCAGGACTGACGGCATGAGGCCGGACGGGCTGACCCTGGTGCCTTGGACACCGCAGAGAGGAAGAGAAAATTAATACCAAAATGGTAGCGTTCCACCAACGGTGCGTATTTCACGTACGCACCGTTGGTGGAACGCTACCATTTTGTGGCCATTGCCGTTGAGACCATGGGTAGTTGGGGCACTGAAGCCAGGAAGCTCATTAAGGAGATAGGGCACAAGCTCCGTTTTAAAACGGGTGACTCCTGCGCTGGCTCGTTCTTGGTGCAAAGGTTAGCCATTGCCATCCAACGTGGCAATGCAGCAAGCGTAATGGGCACCTTTGCGCCGGGTTCACAGTTAGGGGCGGGTTATTTGATTAAGTTTTTTGACGTCTTGTCTTATGTATATGTGACTTATGCATTTAAATGTTGTGTATTTTAATTTTTAATTATTAAAACTGTAGATTAGACATGTTATAAACATAGAGACAAGAATTATAGCAAAAAAAGTAGTTTTGACAAAAATGCATAAAATATTATGATCCTTTACGAGAGACTGGCGTCCATACTAGGATACCCTGTGTGACCAGGCTCTCACCCGAATTAAATTTAATTAATATTACAGTGGCCAGTTTTAAACTCTAGACAAATTATTTATTGATGAAGGGATTAAACAGACGTGTTTAAATTAAATAACCAAAAAAAATAAGTGTGAGGAGAGGTAGAATGATGGTGTGAGTGAGTAGGGTGTTTATTACAGTCATGAACCTGAAATTACATAAATTATTACGAGGGAACAATGAGTAGCTGCTCCGTGTCATCATAGCCCAATTTTGTAACTAGGTTGAGAGTGTTTTTTTGAAATTCAATGTGTGAGCGGTGCTCCCTGAGCAGACTATGTCCCATCTGGTAGTGTGTCCCAATTGTTCGTACTCCTGCACCCCTGACGATCTGAACACCGCCTCTGAAGCCGCAATAAATGAGGCCACCTACTGGGCCCAAACAGTAAAAATGTACCGACGATACGAAAAGAAGAAGACTGCGTGGGAAAACGATCATCAAAATAAGAAAATTATAAACCCTAATGTTTATTTACTAATAACCGAGACGGTTAACATGGAAAGTTTCGTAATATTACTGTGCTTACATTATGAGGTCAATTTGTCAAATGAAAACAGCGGGAAGCCGCATCGAGGTAATTTATATTGGTACCGGTTAGTAACTAGTGTTGAATTTCCTAATACTTACCTTGAAAAACCAGATTGTTGATTATGAATTAGTTGGTATTAGTAATTCGAGACAACGGCTATGAGATACGGATAATAGAGGGAAATTGAAATGCAGCTGCTAGTTCTATATCCAGCAGTATAAGAGTAACTGGCCCAGTGGTAACGCCATGACTTACGAGTTGTAGGTCGTAGGTTCGAGCCCTGACAGGCACTTTGCTTTGTGTAAATTATTTCATCACCACTGCTCTTGAAACGGTGATGAGGAAACCGGCATGTCCTAGAACTAAAAAAACGAAGACATGATGTGACATCCACCAACCCGCACTGAGCCTGCGTGGTGGATAACGGTCCGTTCCTTCTCATCGAGAAGAGGCCTGAGCAGGGCTCGGAAACCGGTTAATTTTCTATGTAACCTTAACCGTTATTACAAGGTTTTAGAACATATTTCATTATTATTTAATATTTTGTTACAAAATCGATGCTGAACTAATGTAATGAAGCAATCTTTGAAGCTAATTTATGCATTGTATCAAAAAAAAAATGTATCTTCGAAAATAAAAATTAACCGGTTCCAAGCCCTGGGCCTACGAGTCCCAGCAGTGGGAACTTTATAGGCTGATGATGCTATATCCAGGAGTGGCTGAAAGGTGATGATGATGAGAGTATTGCCGGAAATGAACCTAACTCTTACAAACACTTCCCTGTCCTCATTTTAATAACGTATCGAAATACACTCAACGATTCAATTTTCCCGTATAATTACCAACATCGATACCGAAGCCTTGTATAGCCAATAAAGCTAACATTCAATTGACAATCCACATGCTAAGATTGAAGTTCAGTCATGACATTTTAATTAATGACAAAAATTATGTGACGATGTCATAAATATTTACGTGATGTGAACACTTCGTAAACAAGCCATAATTTTCAGATGGGATTTCTTTATTAATTATTGTTGTAATAATAGTCTGCTGATGTTGAAATGTTGTCATCCGGTGATTTAATTGTGTGAATTCTGTGCGTAAGTGGACATGATAGGTCAGTTTTCGTAGTCAAAATGGTGGTTGGTAAAATTGACACTGGTTGTTCTGGGCCTGATACATAAATAAAATAAAAATAACCTACTTCTGTTGTGCGATACAGAGGTTTTTGATGTGAAAACTTCTTTAGCCACGTTTTGGGATTTTCGGTACAGGCAAAAAATACAAGGTTTCCGTCACCGACATTCTAATGTGACCGGGGCACCGACATGCTAATGTGACGTGTTGTGTCAGAATGGCGACGCGCAGTGGCCTTTTTTCTAAGTTTATACTTCTGTCATCAGCCCCCATGGCTGTCTATTTTTTTTATCTGTTATGGGGTGGTGTGGCAACAGCCCGCCAGGGTTACCAGTCTATCCAAAAGGGATATCGTGGCCCTGGCACACATGCATCTGAAGGAACACGGGTGGGCTTTAGTCAGTAAAAGTCTGACACGCCCTCCTGATCCACCCAGAGCGGGAGAAGTTATTTGATAATTTCCCAAAAAAAAAAAAATACGCGTTTACCTGGTGATAACTGCATGGTCACTGCCGCCTTTGAACATATGTAATATGCCTTCGTAAGTGATAACGACGACGGTGATAAATTATTATGTCGAAGTTGGTAATGACTAGGCGGAGGAATGATTGAAATATCGCCAGGAAAGTTTTTAGTATGAATGTGGATGGCTATACGGTATAAGTTGTCTTTAACAGATCCCTTTTAGCGATAAGACCGCCCATTGTGTCACCCTATGTAAAATTTCTAGATTTATGGGGTTTATTTAAAAACGTCCACCACTGTCTCGTTGGTCTAGTGGTTGCAACTGTTACTGCTGAGCATGAGGTCCTGGGTTCGATTCCCAGGTCGGATAAAGTGTTATTGGGATTTTCCATTAGGAATTTCTCAGTAGCAGCCCGGAGTCTGGATTTGTGCCCAGTTGATGGCAATAGGCTCGCCCGGGGTATTACATGGGACTTAAACATAACTGGCGAAATGTGGGTGTACAATAGGTAGGTGCACCTCTGCCTAATCCTTCGGGGATTACAGGCGTGATGTAATGTTGCTATGTTATTTAAAAACGTTGATTTAAGTTAAGATACACTTAAAACGTCAAAAATGTATGGTTAAACAGTCGCAAATCATTACCTAACTTTAAGTAACGTTTATATATAAATGAGCCTATTTATAATTTTGGTGTACATAATAAAGAGTATTCTATCTATACGAGTAGAGGAAAACCAAAGAAACGAAGGATGGACTGTGTGGAAGATGATAATTTGGCTAGACAGGGAGAGATTACCCAGATGACGACTAACAGAGAAGTATGAAAGAAAAAGAGATATTGCGTCGACCCCAAATAAATTGGGATAACAGCAGAAGAATGATGGTGATTATTTTATTTATTTTTATTTTCTTTATTTTTGGAAGGCTTACAGACTAATAACATTATAATAACAATAATATATATCTAAGTTGCTAATTACAAGCCCCCACAGATAAATTTATTTATTATGTTGGAAATAAATATAATATTTAATTATGTTGGAAATGACTAATTTATGAAGCACCATTTAGGCTATCAAATACAATTACAACGTTTTGCCGATGAAAATAGCAGCATTTTGGTACTTAACAGCTTCGATAGTACAGTATTCCTTGATCGAAGTTTAGCAGACATCCCATCCTTTTGACAAAACCTCTAATAGCCTATTTTCGACATCCATACAATTTTTTTTAGCGTCAAAACGAATTTCAAACCCTCCAGTCCATTCCCAAGCTAACGAGTTTAACCCATCAATAGTCCCTGTTTACGTCACGCTAGAATTCGTCTACAACATCAATTTTGAGCGCATTAATAGGAACCAATGACCCTTGCTTCCGTACCGAGTATCGACGAATGTTCCCGAATCGGTCTACCGATCCTAGTTAGTGATAATTGTGACATATTAATTATTGAATAGATTAAGGTGTGGTGGAGTGGATCGGTTACGACTTACCATGATTGTTGGGAATGAGGTCAATGATTGTTATAGATCGGAACAATAACTTGAAGAATTATTCGATAGGGTTTGACTAAGAGCGGAGCCACACGATGCGTTGCCGGTGCGTTCAATTAAATTTTTTAAAGGTTGTGGCTGCATCGATTACTTTCGATGATTTTGCCAATGTCAAGGTATGAGAGAGTAATGAATGATCCTAAACTGTTTCATAACTATTGAACAGTATTTGTAGTGGTGACAATTATTGATACCCATGCTAAAAAGGACAAAACATTTTTGGTTAGTACAATCATGAAAAACGTCACAATGCCGGTGCGTTGAGACGCCTGAGCGGTGACGCTGCGTCATCCTACCTACTTACTCGTACAAATGACAGTGACATGCCGCACGGTGCGTTGCGACGAAGTGCTATGACGCAACGCACGCTCAACGGACAAGGAGACCAGAGAAACGAAGCGGGGAAGAATGTTGCGGTACGATACCAAGCGTCGGAGTGGAATTGTCAAACTCAAACTCAACTCAAAGCATTTATTTCAAATAAACCAATTACAGGCACTTTTGAATTGTCAAGGGGTCAGTCAGTCATAAAGATGAAGCTAGTTACCCATTCCAAAGCTTAGTAACGGGCAAGAAACTCCACGGACACTCTTTTAAATTGACGTATGTTTACAAAATATTGTTTACATCATTTGTGTGGAAATTAAACATGTGAGAACGATGCAAAACATCAAAAGCGTCCGTAATAAAAAAAATAAAAAAAAACAATTCTAAAATTAAAATAAGCCATGGCCGCTAAGAGATGACCAGTCCCTACTGATGGCGCCCGTTCACGAACATGACGCATGGATTAGCACCATTCAGCTCAACCATTTTGACGTAGCGCGGCGCATTATTGCTTGTAAGGTCAGTACTCTGTATTACCAGACCCTTCTTACAAAGAAGAAGAATGTAAGAAGGGTCGGGTTATGCACATGCTGGTCATTGACTATATTAAAGAAAACTGATACAACTATCACAGAGACGCTGCGACGTCGTAGTAAGCGGCGTTGCGTTGCGACACTGCATTGCCCCGTGTGGCAAACATTGCGTTGAACTCACCTTAGTACCTCATGCCACATCTAGTTGCGCGCGTTTCGTGTACGCTTACATTTTAGCCGTGTTAAATTATTAGCGAGTACCCTAAACTTTTACAATATTTTTGTTTGTTATAATTTCTTGCAAACATTGTACGTAGAATCAATAATGTTTTTAGTAAGTGAAATTTTTCTTATGGGAAATAAAGACATCTCAAACCCGAACTCATAGCGGCACCGGCAACGCTCGTGTGGCTCTAACTTAAACGTTAAAAAGGAACCATAATGTAACTTTGACTATGTAGGTTCGCACTACTGTGCTGTGGGTCCCCCATAGCACAGCATCATGCTGAGTGGAAGCCTTCTTGTACAGTCAGCAGTCCTTGTTGTGCAGATGCCGACTATTTCTGTTTTTTACTCTTGATTATATGTAGATCTATTTTGTTGTATTTTTCTGTTGATGTTCCTCGAGCTAATTATCTTTTTGTATGCACGTGTTTCTGTGACGACAAATAAACATTTTTTCTTTCTACTATTGTCATCACTTTGTAAAAAACTGCCTGTTCAACAGTCTAATGAACAAGCAGTTATTTTACATGGTTTTCCAAGTTACTCTCCCGTTTTAATTGTTTTATGATAGGAAAAAAAATGTTTTTAATATTTGAGAACTAGGTTTTGCCAGCTGCTTCGCCGGCGTGGATGTCTGAAAATATCCTACGGGAATCCGTACCATCGGTATTAAAAGTACCCTATGTGTTAATCCAGGTTATAAATTATGTGTGTGCCAAATTTCATCCAAATCCATTCAGCTGTTTTACGCCAATCTGGAACATACATCCAGACAAACAGACAAAATATGGACAAAATTTCTTCTTTACTATTTTATTATATAATATAGATAATTCGCAGTAAGGTCAAAGTTCACGAGGTCGCAAATTTTTCAAGTTCAATCATTTTAACGTCCATTGAGTTAAAGGTTCAAGATTAATATGATTTCATGTTTTTAAATAAGGAATAGAGATTATACCAAGAATTGTTGGACACAGCAGCCCTTTAAATGGTAAACATATAAATTTTATAAAGATGTGGTTTTGAGTAGCAAAATACCACAACCCTTTACAAAAACCAATGGTTTCCTTCAAACATAATCCCACCAATTAATAGAAAACCGCACTCCCAGAGTTTATAAACCTTGACCTGATTCTATTAAAAAAATAATTCATCAAGTGTCGAGTTCTAATTACAGCTGCAATCAACGTCAAAAAATTGGGCCGTGTAAATGACATGACATGTCTTAATTAAAATTTTGCACGTACGACAAATTCTCGTTCGAGACTAGGGCTGTCGACTTATTGTTTTTTGACATTGTAAATGGGTCAAAGACAGCAACACATTTGACAGTTTCCGATGGGAATATTGTTTTTTTTTTACATTCTGATAATACTTTATTTTGTACATAATATCTATTTTGTTCATAAAATATAGTGATCAGTTTTATTTTATCGTGGATATTCAATATTTAAAAAAAATTAAAAGAGTTTTAAGTTCTTAAAAATCTGTAAAAGATCATAATAATATATTATAAGTAAAATATAACATTACATCACGCCTATTTTCCCTGGAGGGTTAAGCAGAGGTGTAACTACTTATGAAAGCACATTTGACACATTTATTGGCTAAGCAGTTCGAGTCGAGGGTTCGAAAAGAACCAAAAAAAAGTTGGCCTACAGATGTTCGTTCCATGATTTAATGTTTGTCATTGTAAGATCTGTGACTTTGTAAATAGACCCATAACTTAGGAGGTAATTCTGGCAAAATCAGTTATTTTTAAACTACCTTAGCAACTCGCACTACAAATATCTAATGGCATTAGGATATTGTGCTCACGCTAAGCACGGTCGCATTACAATGAGGGATGACACTTCATTAAAGCGTCAAGCGTGTATCTTTATTATTTATATCTCCTAACTACTTTCTCCTGTCTTCTTATTTATAGAATGTAGATAACATTTTAGAGGTATTGTTAGCTTGTATATATTCTACAAAAATAATGATTTTAGTGTTAGATTCGCCCCACCACGTGAAAAGATGGTCGCGTTTCTGTCGTATTAGTACACCTCTGCCTCTGACACACAGAATGATGCGGCGACTTGACTTGATTGTCATAGAAACACCATTATTATTGTGTGTGCTCACTGTCCACAGTATGGACACTGTATCGCGCGACTAAAGGTCGTTTTTTCCCAGATACTAATTTGACAGATGCAAATTTCAAAAAAACTCCAAATTGAAAAAACGAACAACATAATTTGAAATGTCAAATAAAAGTAGTCGATTGGGATTCAAAAAACGTAATTTAAGGACAGTTCTACAGATTCAAATCTTTGTTTTTTTATCCTTGTTTTTAGGCTTAAGCACCATAATAATGGTAATTATGGAAGATGATCCACGTTAATAGTGCAACAAACAAGGCTTGAACATTAACTAAGCTCTTTGGAAGATTGTTTTAAGAGTTGCCTGGACTATGTAACTTGCAGGAATTCTTTAAGTCCAGAATTATCATTGCTGTATAACTATTATTATTTCATCACCACTGCTCTCAAAACGGTGAAGGAAAACATCGTGAGGAAACCGGCATGTCCTAAGACCATAAATTCGAAGTCATTTATATCAGTACATTTGCGCCAACCACAATAAAAATCTACTTTCATCTCACAATCGTATTCTTCAATGTCCCACTCACAGCACAAACTTCATTCACTCTTCCTTCTTCATTCAGTCTATATATCTGTGGAATGCGCTCCCCTAGGAAATCGGGATGGCAACCAACCCAAAAAGTTAAAAGTTCCTGAGCACATTCACAAGAAAATGGTAGTATCATCACAACGGTAATGCGGAAAACATTACCGTTGTGATGATACTGCCAGCTTCTTGGTCATTCTTTGTCTTATTTTTGTAGTATATTTATTTTTGCCTAGATTTATATATAATTAGGTGTTTATATTATATTTATAGTTTTTAATAGGTTTTAATATTTATTTCTCAATTCTCGCTATTGTATCTACCAGTGTTTGTCCCTGCATCACCCAAAGGTTGAAAATGCTCATGGCATTTAAATCCAACTCTATACATTTGTGTGCTTTAATAAATATGACATCTAACAACCCAACCCGCATTGGGCCTGCGTGGTGGTTTACGGCCCGCTCCCTCTCACCGAGAGCAGGCCTGTGACCTGCGGTAAGATTATAGGCGGATAATGTAGGTATCTATTTATCTATAATTTGTCCCGTCATCTTTTGATTGACTCTTTGTTAAGTTTGAATAGCTAAGCTGTGTTTTAAACACGTCTCCTATTAATAATTGTGACAATATATTTTTCATTCTTGCTGATTGACCACCATAGATTCTAACAATACTCTGGTCAGCCTTTTCGCTGTCCCTAATAGAGGATAAACTATTATTATTTTCTTTACTTCATTATTCATACATATAAATTACATTTTTAAATATTAGAATATAAATAAATATATAAAAACATTTAAAAATATAAAAAATAGTGCTTCGCCGGTATCGGGAGCAGGGTCTAAGCTACCGGTGGTTAGGGCTCCAGAGATAGGAACCTCCTCATGATGCGAGCCGTATCGAGGAGTACTGCCTTCTGAATCAGGCCCTTGATCCAACCACCTAACGTGAGCCTCGAGAGATGTTGATCGAGGCTTTCGGCCATAGTCGATGGCCGGCAGCGAGGAGTCCTGGGACGCGGTGGTATCCTTCTGCGAAACAGTCGTGTCGCAGAAGGAGGCTGCGGAAAGGGAGCGGGAGATCTCGTCCGCTCACCCGGCCAGCAGCAGGCGCACCGGGCGTCGGCAGAGGGCAGATAATGCCCTCTTCCGGCCCCCCTAAATGGGTCCAGGGACGGCGGACTCGGGGACGTCCGCCGCCCCCTATCACACTGGACCCGAGGTGGCGGCGCGTAGTGTTCCACGCGCGCCCCTTTGAGACGTCGGGGGGGGTCTAACACCTCACCCCCCCGCAGACTTGAGGTGGCCCGCAGAGGCGGGCCGGCACTAGCCGGGGATCACGGAAGTAATACTAGCTCCCAAGATCCCCGGTGCAAGTGTGGGAAGGACACCGGGGTGGTTTTTAGTCAGTAAGAGTCTGACAGACCCCTCCACCCACCCCAAGGCGGAGGACATCCATGAGGATTTTCCACCCCGGCAACAAAAAAAAAAAAAAAGGCTTTCGGCCATCAGGCCATTAGCTGATACGACAATCGGCACAATGACAGCCGAGCTCACATTCCACATGTCAACAACCTCGTGTGCTAAGTCGAGATATTTAATTTGTTTCTCTTTCTCAGCTTTCACGAGGTTTTCGTCATGTGGAATGGTGACATCGATAATCATTGCGCGGCCCGCTAATCGGTCTATCTATATATTCTATTTATTATTATTGTTATGTTTATTTTCAAGACTACAATGGGGCCTATAGTATTAAACTATAAAGGATAATGTTAATACATGGCGTTATGACATAATCACGTGTATTTGCAACTTGTCTCGTCACGTTTTGGTGATGTAATTTTCGGTGATTGTCATTATGTCTATTTTTGTTTTGTGGCCGTATTATTGAGTAATTGTTCTCTGGAACTAACTGTTTTCGTATTGTAATTTTATAGCCTATAAAACCGTTATGATTCACTGTGGAATTCACCTGTGGTTTCGTTTGAATTTTAATTAAACATCTAAGGTGCCGAAAACATGTTACATTCTATGGATATCCAAGGCCCGTTTGTCAGATTAAGTAGGATTTGTGTCAGCCCACGCGGTCCTAAAAGGTAGGGAAGGCTGTTGCCCAGAGCAAAAATCTGATTCGTTCTTCCATTTTCATGTCAGGTGTTTATCTATTTTCACCTTTTTTTTTATCTGTAGGTACCTATTGTCCTACAGCTGTGCAAAAGTCTCTCCCATAGCTTTAGGCATCCTCATAGGGTATCCTATGATACGCTGATGTGACGACAATGCGTTTATGGAAGTTCGGACCGGAGAAGGTAACGAACAGGGGCCCAAGTCTGCTATTTTTATAAATTCAGTCATTCCAACAAGATCCCATTGTCATTTTGCTAAAAGTTCGTAATCCGGTAAATTCATATAATGGTCGATCATTGGTCGGTCAATGTTCTCGTAATATAATTGTGTTATTATAATGGCATTGTCGTATTGCCATTATTATAAAACCCATTAGTAGAAATGTCATTTATTTGTCATTATGTACGAGATTACCAATATATGCAATTTCTTTCAATGTAGCGTCAGTGGCGACCATTGGAAAGTCATAATGACGTCATTATCATAGTAGATTACCAAACCTGTCAAAATCAACAATTATGAAATCAATGATCGACCATTCTGACACTATTGTAATAGCAGACTTGAGGCCCAGGAAATATGTAAACTTATCACTGGAAAATTTAATTAAAAAGTACGGTAAGTGCTCTACATTACCACTACCCCTCTTTCAAATAAGCCCTCTTATAAATACTGTTTTCTTTAAATAATGTAACTTTTTGTCAATTATGTATGTATTTTACCTGGCGTGTTTGGTCTCCTACACATTATATAACGAAGAAAAGGGGGTGGTCGGGGTCACTGACTGTAATATTTGTCATTTTCATAAAAGTAGCTACCACTACCCCTCACGCGTAATAGCAGACCAAGGTCGTTGTTTTGCTAGTAAAGAATTTAAGGAATACTGTAGTTCGCATAACATTCACCTACATCTAATCGCGACAGGGTCCAGCCGAGTGAACGGTCAGGTAGAACGCGTGATGAGTACACTAAAAGGCATGCTTACTGCAGTAGAAACATCGCAAATGTCGTGGCAGGAAGCTCTTGCTGACACATTATATTCGGACAACCATAATAAAGAGGACAGAGATAAATGAGAAATTATGTCTCGTTGTTTTTTGTTCGAAATAACGGACACTCGATTATATAGATAGCAATTAACCAATTTGGAAGGCGGTTGGTATTAACAGCTGTCCTAATAGATGTTTCGGCGTTTAAGCACTTTAATTCATAAGCTGAAGAACTGACCCACTTACAATTTTTTCTTAAATATTCAGTTTGTGCACCTATAACAGTTTACTCTTTTTAAATATTTCTTTACAAAATATACTTTAATATTTGTATTTATTTAGTTTATGAGTTACGCCGCAAAGAAAAATAAATCTTATTTCTTTGCATTAGATGCTTTTACCATTTTATTCGTAGATCTATTT
Source organism: Tiliacea citrago (assembly GCA_963921375.1). Taxonomy (NCBI): domain Eukaryota; kingdom Metazoa; phylum Arthropoda; class Insecta; order Lepidoptera; family Noctuidae; genus Tiliacea; species Tiliacea citrago. The sequence goes on along the minus strand of OY992797.1, from coordinate 17,637,816 downwards.
TAACTTCATCCACGGTGTTAAAATTTCTTGGAATATTGTGGTACAGATTATGTTATTTACGTAAGTAAGTAACAATATAACTCTATTGTACTACACCAATCCGCTAGGTACTGTCACCGCTGTAACTGCCGCTGTGACTGTGTGTGATATTTTGAGCCCGACCAATGAAGCAATTCATTTTGAACGGTTCCAACACTCGCAACTGGTCGTGAATGTGCTCTTCTATATTATAACTTGGAATCTGGAATATAGCGCGGCCCTCTGGAGCCCAAGTAAAATAAAATACAAAAATATGGTCGAACGGATACAGAACAAATTCGTCAGATTTATTTTTTTATAGCTGTATGGGAGATACCCGGGATACCCGTTACTGTATCCTACCTTATTCTATCTCGGTATGGTGGGCTACTATAAATTAGATATTAGGCGTGAAGTGGCACTGGCAACGTATGTTTTTAAAGTTTTAAGAGGTAGTATACAAAACCCAGGTATATTATCAGAAATAGGGTTTTATTTACCGGATGGGTATGTGGCGCGGCGGCGCAAGCCGCAGCTGCTGGTGGTGCCAAGAGCGCGCACTAATCTGCTGGGGCACGCACCGCTGATTCGTGCGCTGCGCACTCTCAACACGGTGGTGGATGCCATAGACATATTCATCTGTACACTGGGTGAGTTCACAAGGGCCACGTACTGTATAGCTTGTAAGGTATAGTTTATGTTTAAGTTACTTTGTCGCAATAGATTTATTATCTGCAATGACAAAGGAAACATGTGATGTGATAAATAAATAAATAAACTTACAAACGTGAGAATTTTCATTGGTCGTTATAAACACTGTGCTTAGTGCCTTAGGTAATTACCTGTCCCACCGCCGACGAGGAAGCGATTACGTATCAATGATTTTATAGCTCAAGATAAGCTAAATCAAACCAAAACATTGTGATGTACAAACTTAATTGTGTTTATGTAAGATCACTGTCTGTCATCACCTTTTCATCCAATAAAACGTTTTTTATTTTTGTACTTTGTAAAAAACTCGCTCAGCGACGCTCGTTTGGCGGGCAGGGGGTCTACTCCGAAACGTTAAACCGAAGTATCGGCCGAATGTTTGGCCTTTTTATAACTTCCATAGTTTCCATTTTGACTTTAAATCCATACCTGACTTAAAATCACATTTTTGACTTTGGCTTATCTCTTTGACTGTCGTTTTTTTTCTTTCGCCGTAGTCAGCCATAGTTAGCCGTAGTTAACGATAACGTAGGCAACGGCCGAACATTTGACCGATACTTCGGTTTAACGCTTCGGAGTAGACCCCCTGGATACTCTGCGCATATGCCTAAGCACCAGCGAATACTCGCTTGTCGCCGTGCGTCACCCACTCACTGCTCGTTGCTCACCAAATCGTTTTTAGTTGTTAAAGGCTCTTACAAACACACGCGATATCGCGGGCGCGACATTCACCGACAAAGGAATTGTCTTTGTCGGTGCCTGTCGCGCCCGCGATATCGCGTGAGTGTGTAAGAGCCTTAACTCTACTCGTTCCTCGTTAATTGCCGGTGGTGCCTTATACTATCTACGTAATAAAGGAAATAGGGCAGTCATAAATACAAATAAAATTGTATCATCATTGCCCAATTAAAGAGAGAATTTATTGTGAAATCGTTATTGGATTTCGTGATGATTATAGTGGTATGAAATAAAACAATAAGGTGTGATCTAAATTAAATTTAAATTATGTTTAAAAATATACATTAAGTAGTAAATTAATGATTGGTAGTAGGTACGTGATTATATTATTTTGATGTATTTACTTAACGGCGCAGGATAGCCTTTATCAGAAGTGGTCATCGTATTAGTAGTTCGGCAGCCTCAATTTCATCAGGATTGTGCCGGAATATAGCATTTCGTCGTGGCCGTGGTAATACAGCGGCTCCTGACATCTTCTGTCATTGGAAGACAGCCACAAGTGACTGTCACCAGCCAGTGCCACTCTTACGTCTGACCTTTTCCGTGATTCCGGTAACTCATAACAAAAACAAACGTCGCAGCGCCACTTGCTGCGCCGTCTATTTTTATTTCGGACTGAAACATACTTTATTAAGAAAACAAACGAAAACAAGAGTAAAGCGCAAGAAAAAATACCAAACTACTTGATATTTGGTACCTAAATAAAAGTGATCAAATATAGAGATTAACTACGATTATATGGCCCGCCCCTCCAAAATTCAAAACGTTTGAAAGTATTTGTACGCATGTGTGAGCCTTAGTAATAGGGTTCCCGTTTTACCCTTTGGGTACGGAACCCTAAAAAGATAAGATCTCAGTCCGAAAGAACGTAATAATCATCTCCATCTATCATAATCATTCCAGTCTATCCGGATGCAGCTGAATGCCAGTATCTTACATGAAGCGACAGCCTATCTGACCTCCACAACCCAGATACTGGGTAATATGGCCCTTTGGTAAGACAGGTTGTCAGACTTTCAGGCTTCTGACGACCCGTAACGAAGATCTACGTATGACAGCCGGGACCAACGACTTAACGTGCTTTCCGAGGCACAGACTCGGTATGTAAACATAGTCACCCATCCACGCACCGACCGAGACAAGCGTAGCTTAACCTGATTAATCGCCCCTACGGCTGTTTTTACATAGCCACGAGACACGAAGATAATAATCATGGCAGATAAAAACAAAATAATTCTAATCATTTTAATTTCGCGGTTGTCATCTTATATTAAAACTAATAATCAAAATTAGTTCAGACGGAACTATTCAGTCTTGAGCACCAAATTACATTTTTCCGCGAAGTTTGTAACTTTTATTAATGTTGACAGCTTCGGCGGCTTTAATGGCGCAGTGGGAGACCTAGATATCTCGGAGACTGACTGTCAACTGCCATTTAGAAATAATAAATTATATTTTTTGGTTTCATGAACGTTCCAGTTCTCTAAGCATTTTATTACAATTTCCACGAAGGGTTGTTGTTCTAGTGGTCGGAAGCAATCTTGCTGAGCATGAGGCCCTGACTTGTATTCCCGGATAAGGCAAAATGTTATTGTGTTTTTCCATCTAGAATTTCTCAGTAGTTCGCGTGTTTGGATTCATGCCCGGTCGATGGCAATAGGCTGGTCCCCTATTACATGGGATTAAAACATAACTGGCGAATTGTGAGTGTACTACAGGCACACCTCTGCTTAACCCTTATGGGAATACAGGCGTGATGATACGTTGTGTTTTCTATTTGAGGTATTTATAAAGTTGATTGTCATCAGCTGCTGATTTTTTAAAATCCTTTAACTCAAGGTCTTCCCTAAGTAATAGTAGTAATTATTATTTTTCGTAGTAACATCATGCCATCTTTAAATCGATCTAAGAGCATATTGTTTATTTATAATTAACTTATATTTTTCAGTTTGCACCAGATATAAAAGTAATTACACGTACATTCATAAAATTAGGTTTACATAAAAATAGACAAAATGTGATAAAATTTGATTAAATTAAATAAAATTTGATAAAATCAGATAAAACTTGTTAAAATTTGTGAAAAAATACGAAATTAGATAAATTATGGTAAAATTAAACAAAATTAGATACAATTGGGAAAAGAATGGATTATTTGTTATTAGTATTACATAGGAGGCAGCTTCTGTTCATCATGTTCATGATCCTTAGATGCAAAATGTAAGTTCAAAACAAAAATGAACTCACGTTTTAAGCTGCCTTTTACTTATCTACCAAACTCTTATCTATCTTATGTAAAAGGCAGCTCAATACGTTAGTTTTTTTTTTAACTTATTTTTTGCATCTACCGACATGGCTTCTGTATGCAATTTCGAACTGGGCTCAAGACAATAATTCAAGCATTTTGTAACTATATTATATTCTAATGCTCACATGGAGGTCTTCATTAAACTTCTGAACACAATCTTGGAAGATTTTTAACTCTCATTGATATTCACTAAATAAGGCGCATTTAAATAATATATGCCTATTTATGTAAAACCCATATCATTAAAGTAGGTAGGTAACGTACTTTATGGCTCAAGAACTTACGGAATCCTAAATTATTTTTGTGGCTTTTTAATCATGGGGAGAGGCCTTTGCCCAGCAGTGGAATGATTTAAGCTACACAGTTGTAACAGTTGTAGAATACAAGTAGTAGGTATTTGTGATAATTACGTTGTTATGTTTAAATAATTATTAAAGAATGGCAAATCATCTTGTCCCTTCAAGCTTAGAGTCATCATCATCATCATTTCAGCCGATTGACGTCCACTGCTGGACATAGGCCTCCCCGAAAGGGTGGGGAGGTGCCATAATTGCCACGCTTGGAAGGCGGGTTGGCGATCGCAGTATGGTGTTAAAATGCATAGAGAACGCTGCTGCCCATTCTCTAGTTAGTCCCTTAGTCGCCTTTTACGACACCCACGGGAAGAAATATGATGGTGCTATTCTTTACGTCTGGCAAAACACGGAAGGAGGCTTACAGTAACAGAGTGAATACAATTCAATTTCAAATATATAAATGCTATTTTCATATAAATGAATATTTAAATGACCAATTTTAAATTACATAAATTCTTATAAAATAATTTCAATATTTATTATAACAATTAAGTAGTCAAATAAAATCCCTCTTCCTCTGTCCTACTTTTTTTGTACCCGACAGGGGGGACACAATGATCATATTTTGTAAAACCTACCCCCTAAGTTCACACGTGGAAGCAATAAATTTATTGAGTAATACGTAAAGTATCAAGTGATTTCCAAGATGATTGACATCCTATCATTTCAATTTATAATATTTCAATCTGGCTCGACTTTGGGCTTTGATTTAGCGAGGTTTCGCAATCCTAACTAATATTATGTCAAAATCAAATGTGTTTATTACTATTCAAGTCTAGAAATGAAAACAAAATAGACAGGTACTTACAATAACGCGCGAAAACAGTTTGAGAATTGTAACAACCATTATTGGGCCAGTTATTGATAAATTAGTTAAGAGTAAATAATGTCAACCAGGTCATTGTGTGAATTTTATAAGAATCATTTCCTGTTTCTAGCCTTGTAAAATTGTATAATAATTACCTATTCATTGTTTTTTAATTACTTACCTACTTATAAGTTTAAAACGGAATAATTATAATCAATTTCCCTTATTGCGGCCCGTCGAACCAAAATCAAAGTATTTTCGGCCGTTGACTTCCAAAAGGTTGAAGAGCCCTGCATTAGAAAATATATAGTCATCAGAATCTTCCATGATCCCCTAAGTAATCACTGCAAACATCGCTAAAATCACTTCTAAACTGTGTACAACACACTCAACATCGAACGCATAATATAGAGAAGCTATTCCATTACTGAAGTGATTTCCTCTAGCTAACAAAGCGTAGGCACGTTACCTCTATCGCAAGTGATCTAGCTGACACTCTTGCGTGACTGGAACGAAATATAAATAGAGAGGTAACAACAGAAGGTTCAGATATAAATGCGAGGTGCGTGAACAGAATGCTAATCAAAGTCAAAGTCAAATTATTTATTTCAAATAGGCACATATAAGGCACTTTTGAACGTCAAAATTTACAAAAAAATAGAATTGTTCTAGTTGCCCCTTCCAAAATGTAGTTTCGTATGGAGAAAAATAGGCAAGAAATTCCACCGTTAGGTCATCATCATTCAGCCGAAAGACGTCCACTGCTGGACATAGGCCTCCCCAAGCACCGCCACTTCGACAGGTTCTGTGCTTCCCGCATCCAGCGGATACCTGCAGCCTTCACAAGGTCATCGGTCCACCTAGTAGGAGTCACCATTAGGAGAGTACCTAATGGTAAAAAAAATGTTTTACAATATTTTGTTTAAGTATATTAATTATATGGTTATAATATGTGAAGACGATGCACCTAGAATAAAATTACTATATCCAGGGTGTGACGTAAATAGTGGTCCAACGTTAAGGGGTCAACACGCGATATATTCAGCTACCACATACCACAATTTGTTTTTTTTTTACCATGGGTCTCATAAGATAGCACATGTATTCAGCAGTTATAAACTAAAAACAAAATAGGAAAATAATGTTTTTTGTTGAAATTAGAGCCAAATTAGTAACGCAAGGTGTACATTTTACAAAAAAAAATGTTTTATTCTGAGACCCATGGCAAAAATAAAAATCAAATTGTGGTATGTGGTAGCTGAACATATCGCGTGTCGACCCCTTAACGTTGGACCACTATTTACGCCACACCCAGTATAATAGGTAAAAAGAATTAAAAATGAAGCAATGAAAAATAATTTAATTATTAGATAGTTAAATGGTGCTGACATATTTACAAACATCGTAAATGTATATGTTTTCCTAAAAAAAAAAAAATACGCCAGTGTGTGTTAAGGTAATCACAGAATATAAAATCAATATCATAAAAATTACAAATTATACAATTAAAGTAGCAACCAGTTTGATTTTTTCTAGACTCTAGATTGTCCTATGAAGCTGGACCAGCATCTTTCCAAGCATTCTTATCCTGAATATAAGCCTCTAATTTGTAATATGCTTGTTTACAAAGTGTACTTTCAATTTTATTTAAAAAAAAAAACAAAAAAACGCCGTAAATGTTGCAACAAAATAAGATATTTAACACAGTACCCCATAATGTATATACTTTAAATAATCTGAAAAATGGTTGATCTACTTTATCTTTATTTCTAGTATTAAAATGATGAGTCCGCGTATCACTGGTCAGTTTCCCTCAGTAGTCAGTTTATTTAATTCGCCATTTTCGTTGATTAGTCAGTTTCACTGATTGGTTAGTTTTACCGATTAGCCAGTTGCTTTAACTCGCCATTTTCCAGTATTTGCCAGTTTTCGTCGATTCGTCAGTTTAGTACACTCAACGTAAAATATATGTAAGTAAACAAAAGTGGAAAATGTAAGGAACCCAATTTAAATCAAACTTAAAGTTGTATTTTTACAATCACAATATTTTTTTGAAAGATACTTATTTGTTTTATAAAAAAAAACTATCTCTGCCTAGCCCTTTGAGGAAACAGCCGTGATGTTATGTTACGTAATACGTACATAATTAAATTAGCAGACGTATATGAGTTTTCCGCCGACTGTACTTTGACTGACGAATTGAATAAAACTGACGAATCAACGAAACTGGCAAATACTGGAAAATGGCGAGTTAAAGCAACTGACTAATCGGTAAAACTGACCAATCAGTGAAACTGACTAATCAACGAAAATGGCGAATTAAATAAACTGACTACTGAGGGAAACTGACAAGTGATACGCGGACTCAAAATGATGTCTATCACTTATCTTATTAAAACGATGTAGATTTTCCCTTACATAAAAAATATTTTCATAAATGAATTGACAAGGTACCGTCATAATAGTAACCCTTTTAAATAGTTCCATGAGAGATTTGCGGCGACGTAGATTAAAAATTGCTCTAACAGCTCTGTTTTGCAAAATAAAGATGGATTCAATGTCTGCAGCCCTACCCCACAGTAAAATGCCATACGACATAATAATGTTGTGGTAGTAGCTAAAATAAACCAGACGCGCGATTTGGCAAATCCATATTATAATTCATCCCGTTCGTTCCGTTTTAGCGTGAAAGTATAACATATAAACTAACAAACTCACTAAACAAATTCACAATATAATTATGTAATATACAAGATGTTAACATAAATAACGCACTACCGTTCAAGAACAACTTTTACTATGGGAGCAAAACTGAAATCGCGATAAAAAAATCTGCTGTTCCCTACATTTATTGTGTTCTCATAACTCGTCAAAATGTAGGGAACAGCTGACTTGTGCGTTATTTATGTTATATCTTGTATTTAACATATTATACGTATAATGTCTCTCATGAAGATCGGAGACGCTACACTCGAAGTTGTGGACGAGTATATTTACCTCGGACAAACTGTCCAGTTAGGTAGGTCCAACTTCGACCGATGACTTTGTGAAGGCTGCAGGTATCCGCTGGATGCGGGAAGCACAGAACCGGTCAAAGTGGCAGTGCTTGAGGGAGGCCTATGTCCAGCAGTGGACGTCTTTCAGCTGAAATGATGATGATGATAATGTATTTTAAATATATTCTAACTGATAAATTATTATAAATGCGAAAGTGACTTTGTTTGTTTGTTACGCTTTCACGCTAAAACGGCTAAACGGATTTGAACGAAATTTGGCACATGGCTAGACCATGACCTGGATTATGACATATGATATTTTTTATCCCGATATTCTTACGGAATCGTAACTTATGACGCCGGTGAAACCGCGGGGCGCAGCTAGTTCAGAATATTTTGCCAAAACGCTTATAATGGAGTCTTGGTAGACAGACCCGGTACTACCTTGCTGATTCGCCAATGTTTTTACCAAGGCATCAGCTTTTCTCATGGGGAAATAGTAAATAGGGAATAGGAAGGGGAATAGTGATTTCTGTCATTCCCCTTGACATCATCCAGTAGTGTCAAGTTTAATGGTGTCATGGGGAATGAACGGTCGAAACGATAGAAGAATATTTTTTTTCAGACGGTTTGCCTGACATTATCGTCTGGTTAGTCTAATGAAGGGATGTATAATATGTTTATACATAAGAAAATATTCTATTATGTCAAAATAAATAATGTCCAAAGCGAGCTTTTAGTTCAGCTCCCTAGAGAAAAATGTTCTCATTTTAGTTGGTAAGAGTGAAACATAAACCTTTGGTTTGTGAAAGGTACCACCGGGGACCAACTGAATATAACGTACAGGGGCCCAAGTCTGCTATTTTTATAAATTCAGTCATTCCAACACGATACCATTGTCATTTTGCTAAAACTTCGTAATCTGGTAAATTCATAATGGTCGATCATTGGTCAGTCAATGTTCTCGTAATATAATTGTGTTATTATTGTGTTATTAGTGTCATTGTCGTATTGCCATTATTATAAAACCCATTAGTAGAAATGTCATTCATTTGTCATTATGTACGAGATTACCAACATATGCAATTTATTTCAATGTAGTGCACTGACACTACATTGAAAGAAATTGCATATATATTGATAGAAATTGAAATTTCCGACCATTGGAAAGTCATAATGACGCCATTATAATCGTAGATTACCAAACTTGTCAAAATCAACAATTATGAAATCAATGATCGACCATTCTGACACTATTCTAATAGCAGACTTGAGGCCCAGGGGACTGGCGACAAATTTACAATTTAATTTCATAGGTATATTTTCTGTAGTATTAAACAGCCACTATCGTGAAAATGTGACAATATTGTAATTTTTTAACAGATATTTGACATTGTCAATTATAATAGTCGGTAATAAAGACGATGATTGACGTTATCGTAGCTTTGGCGTTGTCAGAAGTGAACCTTCTTTGTATTTTCTTTGTGTTGTGATAAACATAAGTAAATAGATAGAGCTGTTTAGTTGCGTGTGAGATTTGCGAGGGAAAATAATTGTTAGGAGCAAAAGATTAATACGTGGGATAGTGATTTGATTTTCCTTGTTAGTTGTACAGCAATCAAGTGAATTACTTGGAAGAAGATTTAGTTCAGTAGGTATATATAGAATACCTAGGAGAGGGAGAGGAAGATGGATGGATTGTGTGAGGAATGGTAATATGAAGGAGAAGGGAGTGACGAGCGAATGACAGCGTGACGGTTAACAGGTGAGGTGCATTCAGTATGTGTGTATATTAATTTATACCAGACGAATTTATTTAAATTCGTCCCGTTTAACTACCCTGCAGTAAAATTACTGCAGGGTAGTGTTTTTAAAACAAAATTGTCAGAGTGGTTACAAAAAAAGTGTTTCTACAGCATAAAATATTTTTTTAAATATAAAAATGTTTTGTTAGAGTATTCGTTTTTTGTTTTAAAAACACTACCCTGCAGTAATTTTACTGCAGGGTAGTGTTTTTAAAACAAAATTGTCAGAGTGGTTACAAAAAAAGTGTTTCTACGGCATAAAATATTTTTGTATGTAAAAACAATGCATGATAATAATGAAACAATGATGTAAAGTTTTTTTTGTAATAATAATGTACCAATAATAGAATATTTTTTTTTTTGGGCGGGAAATTATCAAATAACTTCTCCCGCTCTGGACGGAACGGGAGGGCGTGTCAGACTTTTACTGACTAAAACCCATCCGTGTTCCTTCCTTTGCCTGTGTGCCAGAGCCACGATATCCCTTTCGGACAAACTCGCAACCCTGGGCCACTAATAGAATCTGCATAATAATAATTGTGACAAATAAACATGAATAATTTGCACGCATGCTCGCAGGCAGAATACAATGACTTTAAGGCTGTAAGATCTTCACTTGTAAACCATTTATTTTCTTGTAAATAAACTATTTGAATTTCAGAATGGAAGAAGAAAATTTGTTGCTCCGATCCCAAGTATCATGGGATATGGGCAGGAAGATGATGATATGGTAGGTATACAATATAAGTTTTAGTATATGCGAAACCCGAACTACATGTCTAGTATTTTTATGTAATGAATCTATGTTCAAAATTTCATAACTGTATCATGAAAAATCACAAAGTTATAAGGTTGTTATGTTACCGGGTTGTCCGTACGAAAACATGCTAACAGCGCCCCCGCGCCTCCAGGGTCGTCTTGCGCTCATTGATAACAAATTGGCAGTAGATAATAATGGCGCAATTAAATGGTGATAACATTTTCCATCACACTTAAATATTTTTGAGACAAAATATAACATGGTGTAAAAATTATTGAAATCGATTCAGTTCCTTATTCTGAACAAACTATATTCAGGTTTCGCATATACTAAAAATACTGTTGTATATATAAAGTATGTTAATTAACGAAAGGCGTTCCCGTTAACCCGTAAGGGCGGGGGCACACGATGGCGCCGGAGCGGTGTCGCTGCGTCGTCTTACATAGAAATATCTGTGGCATTTCACACGATGCGCTCCGGCGCCGCACCGGACTTGCAACCACCGAGACGAGGCGGGGAGGGGTGAATGCGTTGCGACGTCGGAGCGGCACCGCTCAGTTGTTTTTGCGTCACAAAGAAGGACACACGCTCGCTCATTTTGATTTTTTTTCTAAGTTTTTTGTTTATTGTGATTAGTAGGTAGAATAATAGGGCCAACAACAGACGTCTTTTACGATCCATTTTTCAGTTTGGTTTTGAGTCCAACGCTGCTATGGTGCCGCTGTACCTATACTCACACACTGACTTATTTTTTTTTAGAAAAACATACTTTTACGATGTTTGTAAATATGTGAACACCATGATTGGTATCTATCTAATAATTAAGTTATTTTTCATTGCTTAGTTTTTAATTCGTTTTACCTATTATGGTATAGTAATTTTATTCTAGGTGCATCGTCTTCACATATAATCATACAATTAATGTACTCAAACAAAATATTGTAAAACATTTTTAAAAGAGTACCGGTGGAGTTTCTTGCCCATTCTTCACCATACGAAACTACCTTTTGGAAGGGGCAACTAGAATCAATTCTTTTTTTTTTGTAAATTTTGACGTTCAAAAGTGCCTGTTATGTGCCTATTTGAAATAAATGGTTTGACTTTGACTTTGACTTTGCTGCGACATAACAACGTTGCGGCGCCGCACCGCATGTGTGCCCGCTGATACGGTGAAATCTTTGCGTACAGAGTGTTATTTTTACGTATAAATTTCATAATTTTTGTAAACATTTTTTATAAAAAAAAAACATATTTTTTTAATGGTTATGTATTTTTTTGCATGCATGGACGCTATACTATTGCGGGTTAATGGAAATTCCTTTAGTTAGTTAACAGACTGTATATTAGACAATTCTTCTAAAACATCAGTTAAGTAGGTACCTTTCATTTTTGGTGTCTTGGAGGACACAAAAAAGATCTGTCCATGTGACTTATAATCATAATTATTCACACTTAATATTATAGGTAAATGCGAAAGTAACTATGTCTGTCTGTCTGTAATCTTTCCAAGCCTAAACCACAAAATCAATCGATTTGAAATTCGTACCACTCCATAATAAGATTACTAATATATTTAATTATAAATGCGGAAGTAAGTATGAATGTCTACCTGTCTCAGTGGCGAAAGCACCATATAACACGATTCTTAGCGGCTTCCCTTCGGAGGTTCGCATCAGCAACTCTACCGCTATTGAAAAATGGCACAGTCAATAGTGTCTAATATTGCCAAACAATAAACTTGCACTACGGGTATTTAATTCACCATATAATTTTAAACAACAAAATCGCCTATTTTTAGCTTTGAATTACAACAACAATGTTTTTCTACTAAAATAACCTAGCTTAAACATCATGATCGAGAATTAAAAATTCATACAATAGCGATCCCGTCAGGACGCCACTGTAGGTCACGTGGCACCGCTTGATTTGGACCAGAGCAAGCCACTGTACAACGGGTTACAATAGAGACAGATATTGATAAAATGCGTCAGCGTGAAAGAGAAGGAGGAATATTGCACATTACTATTCAAATGTATTATATTCAATCATTTATATTCTTGTTATAATTTTAGAATGATAGTACATACTAGAGATGAGTTTATTTCCATACATTTAAAATTTTGTTTGTGTAGTGATAGCGTCTTTGAAATTTTGTTTTTACTGCTCTTAACGATAGATGCTGTTAAATTTAGTGAAGGAAAGACTTTTACTTTTTTATATTACTTTTTACTATATTGATAAGTAAAAAGCAGCCCTTCGGATTTCATCTTACAAAAACTGACACCTCACCGCTGATCTGTCTGTTACCTTTTCACGCCAAAACCACTGAACCAACTGTTTTGAAATTTGCCAGAAAGGTATCCATGGACCTGGACAATGTTCTGTAGATAAACTTCACTTTGGTCTGCAGGGAGTTATAATGAACAAAAAGTAAATTAAAAAAATCAAGAAACCCGACTGCGTAAAAAAATAACTTAAAAAAGATGGAAACAAGATTGATATAAATTAGTACTATATATAAATCAGCTCATGCAGTCGGCGGCATCTTCTTAACAATAACGACCTATTGCCCATAAACACAACATCCCGCCCACCAAAAGGCTATACAGGCCTTTTGATAAGCAAATTAATATCCCTATACATTTATAAAACCAAAAATTCTCCTATAAAGATTATTATATTTATGTAAAGCTTATTAATCAGCATTGTCTATCGGTAAAGGCCATAGATTATTTATAGCTCTCTGAACTGCTTTTTCACCACTTTTAACGCTGTAAACCCTAGTCGCTCCGTCGACGCCTGGGTGTTTATCCACAATACGACCTAACATCCATTTTCCCGGAGGTAAATTGTCATATTTAATCAGAACAATGTTTCCAATATCTAGTTCAGGGATCTGTTAAAGCCATTTAGGTATCTGCTGCAAACGAGATAAATATTCTCTTTGCCATCTCCGCCAAAAGTGAGACAGTAGTTGTTGCATATTCTGCCAACGGGATAACCAGTGCACAGATATTTTGCTATGTTAGGGTTTCGAACCGTTATGGGACTTGTCGTGGCGTCAATGGTGTTATGTGATCTGTTTCAGCTTCAGCAATAGGACTTATACTTAAGGCCGCGGTTTAAGGCAGGTTTCTATGTGGCATAGCAGGGCAGACATCTCTTCATAGGTTAAATGGGAAGTCAGCACTCTTCTCAGGTGGTATTTTAAGGATTTTACACCTGACTCCCATAAACCTCCCTTAGGAGGGCTTTAGGCAGGGATGAAATGCCAATGTGTGCCTTCCAGTGCAAGTTGTTCAGCAATTGCTCTGTCAAATTGGGTTCACTCCAGGCAAGTTCCTTATTAGCGCCAACAAATTGCAACCCTGGTCACTCCATAGATGGGTACATTTTCCACGTCTGGCAACAAATCTCCGAAAGCCCCCATTAAGGATGCAGAGATAAGGTCTCCTGCCAGTTCTAAATGGATAGCCTTCGTAGTCATACATATGCCTTAGAGGTCCTGACTCCTCTGCCCTTGGACATCAAAACTTTGAAGGGTCCGACAAAGTCCACGCCACTATGCAAATGGGCTCGAAAAGGTGTCACTCGGACCTTAGGTAGATTTCCCATCAGTTGGGTTTTATTTGCGGCACATTGTTTGGCACAGATTAAACATTTATGTAACTTCCTGGTTCTTGGTTCTCAGTATCCAAAATTTGAAACGTAAATAGCCCAGCATTAATTGTATTTCACCATGTAACGTTTTTAAGTGAGCATCTTCTACTATGAGAGCAGCGAGGGCATTGTTGTTAGCCAATATCATTGGGTGCTTGCTATCCTCGTCTAAGTCAGCGTGTCTCAATCTTCCGCCCAACCTGAGTATGTGTTTATTGTCTAAAAAAAATAAACCGACTTTCAAAAAAACACTAAAAAGTGAAAAATAACTTTAATTTCGGAAGCACTTAATATAAAATCACGCCTTGATTCCCCGAAGAGTGGCAGAGGTGTGCATGTAGTACATTTAATATTATATTTAATTTAATTTCGTAAGTCGGAGTCTTTGGTTCTGTATTTTCATTTTTGGCCACCGACTAGTGTTTTTTTGGAAGTCGGTTTCTTTTTTTGTAAAAAAGTTTTTTATTTTTCACTTTTTAGCTGTGGTACCTACCCCACTTCAATTCGTATACCACTACTTGCTATGAAAAAAACAGTGACAGGAAGTTCTATACCAGCTTTGACATCCCATCCATGGAAGTTAAGATAAACTTAAAAATTTATAATTTACTTAGGTAAGTATTCGTGCCAAGTTACAAGTTTATTAACTCTAAGAATTCTTACTCTAAGAATAAGATTTTTCATGCAATTTCAGCCCAATCTGTTCAGTGGTTTGAGCTATGTGTTGACAGACCAATCAGTCACGGTGTCCTTTTATTTATAAGGCTAGATATTATATTGAGAACCTCCTCCTTTTTTGAAGTCGGTTAAAAATCATTTATAGCCAGAGTGCATCTCATGACAATTCCAATAAGACCAAACACGGGTAGGATACATTGTTTTATTACGGAGTTCCAGTACTACCTTCCGGCTTCATCATCAGATACTAAGAAAATACGGCGATATAAGCGACATTATTGCGTCATATTTCGATACTCGCAAATAAATCAAAACCTGGTAC
The DNA here is from genome assembly GCA_963921375.1 of Tiliacea citrago. Lineage (NCBI taxonomy): Eukaryota > Metazoa > Arthropoda > Insecta > Lepidoptera > Noctuidae > Tiliacea > Tiliacea citrago. The sequence continues at coordinate 17,622,656 of OY992797.1, read as the reverse complement.
TTCCCGTTGACCTAGAATCATGAAATTTGGCAAGAAGCAAGGTCTTGCAGCACAAGTATAGGAAAAAGTCCTAAAATTGTAAATGTGTCGTTTAATCACATATTTTTTTTTGCAAATATCTCGTACATAAATCAAAACCTATAGGGTACTTCCCGTTGACCTAGAATCATGAAATTTGGCAAGAAGTGATCTCACAGCACAAGTAAAGGAAAAAGTCCAAAAAAATATTATGCGATTACAAACTTACATTTTCAGTTGGAAAATTGACCGTGGCGTATATCGATGTATGGGAGAGCATGCTTTTCAATTACAATGTTAACTTTGTTTTTTTAGGGATAAATTCCTTTGCCTTGCCTTGCCTTTGCCTTGCCTTTGCCTTTCTTTTGCCTTTGCCTTTCTTTTGCCTTGCCTTTGCCTTGCCTTTGCCTTGCCTTTGCCTTGCCTTTGCCTTGCCTTTGCCTTGCCTTTGCCTTGCCTTTGCCTTGCCTTTGCCTTGCCTTTGCCTTGCCTTTGCCTTGCCTTTGCCTTGCCTTTGCCTTGCCTTTGCCTTGCCTTTGCCTTGCCTTTGCCTTGCCTTTGCCTTGCCTTTGCCTTGCCTTTGCCTTGCCTTTGCCTTGCCTTTGCCTTGCCTTTGCCTTGCCTTTGCCTTGCCTTTGCCTTGCCTTTGCCTTGCCTTTGCCTTGCCTTTGCCTTGCCTTTGCCTTGCCTTTGCCTTGCCTTTGCCTTGCCTTTGCCTTGCCTTTGCCTTGCCTTTGCCTTGCCTTTGCCTTGCCTTTGCCTTGCCTTTGCCTTGCCTTTGCCTTGCCTTTGCCTTGCCTTTGCCTTGCCTTTGCCTTGCCTTTGCCTTGCCTTTGCCTTGCCTTTGCCTTGCCTTTGCCTTGCCTTTGCCTTGCCTTTGCCTTGCCTTTGCCTTGCCTTTGCCTTGCCTTTGCCTTGCCTTTGCCTTGCCTTTGCCTTGCCTTTGCCTAAAGCAAAAGATACCAAAATTACTGTAACTGCATCATCAAAAAACAGAAGCGTAAACATGATAGAGACCAACTTGCTAAATCACACAAAAATCCTAAAAAAAACATGGGATATTATTAACAACATGACACAGCGACAGCCCAAAAAAACTAAAAACTTGGATCTCCTAGAACTATCCTATAGCCCACAGGACTCTATTAACAAGGTGAACAGCTTTTTCTCCAACATAGGAAAGCTTCTTGCGGATAATATCACACCACTTCCGTCTGCCACACAGACACTAAATAATAGCGACCCAAACCCATCCCTAGCTGACTATACACCGACCTCTTCGGTTGCATTAATTGACACAGACCCTGGCGAAGTTCATGCTACACTAATGGGCTTAAAACTAGACAGCGCCCCTGGCTGGGACAATATCTCAGTCAAATTTCTAAAAGCTGCACATGAACAAATAGTCCCAATCCTAAGCCACTTGACAAACCTATGCTTTGAGCGGGGACTTTTCCCGGATGCCTTGAAAGTAGCCGTAATAACGCCTGTGTATAAGTGTGGGGACAGGTCAGACCCGTCAAACTATAGGCCAATTTCAGTACTGCCATCTATCTCGAAAATCCTAGAAAGACTAATAAACTCACGCTTAATTAAATATATCTATCTAAGCATAACATTCTATCTCCGTCTCAGTTTGGTTTTCGACAGGGTAGATCTACTGAGGATGCAGTACTGTCACTGACATCTACCATAGCTGACAATGTGGATAAAGGAAGCAAATGTCTGGCGGTTTTCCTTGGCCTCAAAAAGGCCTTCGACACTGTATCTGTCCCCATACTCCTGTACAGACTCGAAACCATCGGCATAAGGGGGCCCCCTCTCGAGCTATTCAAATCCTACCTGAATAACCGCAAACAAACAGTGAAAATAGGGAACCTTACTAGCTCAATAGAAACTATTTCATACGGCTTCGGACAGGGGACTGTACTCGGTCCGACATTGTTCCTTATTTATATTAATTACCTGTGCAATATGAGTATTGACGGGGGTCGCATTTTCTCATATGCGGATGATACTGCCATAGTCTTTGCTGATAAGACTTGGTCAAATGTTAGAAGGTCAGCTGAAACAGGCCTTTCTAAGGTTGCAAACTGGCTCAATCGTAACCTCCTTACGCTAAATGCCTTCAAGTCCAACTACATTTGCTTCACCAAGTATGCACACACCCAACCTCCACCCGATTTCCAAATTAAGATCCACTGCTGTGCCAACCCCCCAATTCCCGATTGCTCTTTTCTGAACTATCTTTATACAGGTTTTCATTGAATCTTGAAACTCACTTGTAGTCATAGGTTCTGTCAAATATTTGATTGATATAGGGTGGCTAATTCGGAAGTATACAACTTTAATTAAATTAATATTATTTTTGTGACAAAATAAAATGACCGGATATTTTCCCATAATGATTGTAATTCAAGACAATTCTGTGTGAATAATAATATCCGCCAAATCTTCAACTTTTTTCTGGTCTAAAATGCGATCGCTTTTCACTGTGTTTTTCATCGAATTTTCGCATAGGTAGTTTATTAGGTATTCCACTATAGGAGTCATTCTGCTTTTAGTGTACGCCCTAAGCCGAGACCCCACAGGGGTCAAATCATCTTCAAATCAAATCAGTTTATTGCAAACATGTTGTACAGAGGTTGGAATAAGCATAAAAGTTTCAAACATGCACCCTGTAAAGGCACTGCAAAACAAAACAAAACAAAATTAAAAAAAAAAGAATTACAATACAATACATTTTTATCATTTGTGTCATTTTACAATTTCAAATCAATAGATAGATATAGAGCTTTCAAATTATATTATTTATTATAAGAATAATCAAAATAAAATGAATCAATTGAAATTAATTAAATTATGTAGGTATGTATAAAAACAATGGTGAGCAATTTATTCCGTTACCTTATATTTATTTATTTATTTTTCCTTTCTTCATAAAACTCTTTCAATGTGTAGTAGCACTTCTAGTTTAAATAAGTGAACAATTTTGTTTTGAATATATTGTTTCTTTGTATTTCTTTTATAGACTTTGGAATGTTATTATAAATCTTGATACACATTACATACGGGCCTGAATGGAAAATGGATAGTTTTGAAACCGGTAATGCTAGATCGTTTTGGTGTCGCTGTGTTTCGTGGCTGGGAGTAATGATCTTTATTTAAGGGGAAATGTGATATATTTTTCTTGACAAACAAACATATTTCAAAGATATACAGAGATGTGAGTGTAAGGATATTGTGTTCTGTAAAATGTGGTCTACAGCTGTCCAAACTTCCTATATTCGTCAAGATTCGTATGCACCTTTTTTGTAGCGTGAACAGCTTGTCTGCGTTCGTACTATTACCCCAAAGCATTATACCATAACGGAGCCATGCGTGCGCGTATGCATTATAGGATGCTTTAGCAGATTTGAAATCCGCAGATCTTTTCAATTCCGATAAAGCATAAGAGAATCTAGATGAAGCCGTTGGTCCCGGCTGTTATTTGTAGATCATTGACAGTTGTTACGGGTCGTCAGAAGCCCGAAACTCTGACAACCAGTCTTACCAAGAGGTATCGTATTACCCAGTTACTGGGTTGTGGAGGTCAGATAGGCAGTCGCTCCATGTATAATACTGGTATTCAGCTGCATCTGGTTAGACTGGAAGCTGACCCCAACAAAGTTGGGAAAAGACTAGGCAGATGGTGATGACGCGACTCTGAATGTCTAAATCAAAGCGCGATTGGATTTTCAACTCAGCGCCGTAAGTAAAAATTCACCAGCGTGCTTTTATTTAGGCATTCATTTAGTTGTCGCTTAGTCTTAGTGAAAACGAGAACAAGACTTAGGAATAATTTTACGATCAGCAACTGGCTTGACATTTACATTTGCCAGGACAGGATAATTTGTAGTAGCAGGAAATAATTTTACGCATTCAGTCATCGTAAAATGAAATGTCAGTTTATGACCAACTTCACTTGTCGCAAAGCAGAATAAAGTTTAATTAGACATCTATGATTAGAATTCATGGTTATTTCATATGAGATTCTACGACGATTTCAGATAAAAAAAAAACTAACGCCCAGATAATATTAAATGGAAAAAAAAACATTTTTAGCAACTTTTAATTAATTTGCTGGATCGCTCCATACTCTGGAAAGATGTGCAAAAAGCTCTTTTTCCGTGTTCAAATTTTAGTGAAGGTCACTGAACGCTCTCCTCCCGATCAAATCCCACGCATGCTCTATGGGATTGAGATCAGTAGCGGCCTGAACAGGCCACTCTAATAGCGTGATGTCGCAGAGCACATTCATCACCAGCCTGGCTGAGTGTGCACGCGCATTATCTCGGATGGCCATGAAATCTTGGCCATACTGGTATCGGTGAGGGATGACCATAGGTTGCACAATCTCGTCACAGTATTGTCCCGCATTTAAATTACCTCGTATCCAAACGAGGTCCGTTCTTCCACCCAGGCGAATTCTAGTTCACACCATAATCGTTCCGCCCCGGTACGGATCAACTTCCTAAGGATTCTGCAGTCGCCTCTGGTGACAAAGAACTCGCCAAATATACGCACCCTTTTTGAATCGGGATGAAATCCAAAGCGCTACTCATCAGAAGTAAGAACACGAGCCAACTGAGTGTCGGTCCAGTGAAAATGTGTTTTTGCCCACAATAATCGACGCTCTTGATTTCCGTGTCGAAGAGCTGGAACTCTAAGCGGTCTGCGAGCGTGAAGATTAACTTTATGCAATCTTCTCCTGGCGGTTTGGTTACTGATGGCTACTTTGTGCTAAGACTGGAGTCTTCCTACCAGCTGGCGAGTCATTTTGCAGAAAGTGGTATTGTCTCCTCTGAGTAGTGTAATCTTTCTCGGTGAGGTTCAGCGACATTTCCTGTAGCCCTGTAACCGGCCCACAATCGGCAAATTAAGTGTATTGACAGCGTCAGCATTTCCACGTTGACTGCACTCTGCTTTCAGCATACCCACAGCCCTGTGCATCTCTTCCCGCGTTAAATCGCTTCAGGGTGACAAAAGTTACAAGAAAGCAGCGAAAATGATTTTCACAAGAAAATAAAGCGAAGTAATCTCTAAAGATATTATAACGTTTCAAAACGCCGTACGTCCTTAATCCAAAATGCTTTCGCTTTAAGGTTTTAATACTTTAAATTTCTAACAATTTTATTTAATGTAGGTTCAACCAACATTAACAATTTTTTGTGGCCAGTACTTTATAAAAAGGTTATTTTTTTAAGTTGATATAGTTGGCATGTTCCCTAGACAGAATAGTTTATTTAACAAAATTAGTTAATAGGGCATTACAATCTCTTAAGACCGTTTCCTGTAGCTACAGCGGTTATGGTGACTGTCCTTACTGCCCCATCTCAACAATCCATCCTGTGTAACGAAGGTGAACACAAAGGAAGGATTTTTGAAAACTCATCCCCTTATTATAGGCCGCGTCCTATTTGAAAGCAATCGTAGTGCGCATACGCGATCATCGCGTTCATATGTCACTTTTTGTTCGGTGAGCCTGAACGTGTCATCGCACCGACAGAGGGCGCTTTCTGGACAAAAAGTTTTTGCGAACAAAAAGTAACATATTAACGCGAACGATCGCGTGTTCGCGCGACGATCACTTTTAAATATGATGCGGGATAGGGTCTGGAAATTTGTATGAACTTCGTAATACCTACGTACGTACGACCCTACGTACCTACGTATAATTTTTGCTGATGGGAAATACTATCGGGTACACGGCTTGTGTAATGAATTTTTAATGTATTTTTTGTTGGGAAATTAAAAGGCTTAATAATAATAATAACACGGGTTGTAAATAATAATCATGCATATTTAATTTAATAACGAACTATTAGGTAGTCGAATCAGAATTTCATATAAAGCGTGTCTTGACTGTTGACCTGTATATATTCAATAATAATCTATTTGCCTATTCATATAATTCCATGTACCTATATAAATCCATAAGTAACAATAGAATAAAATAGTCAAGCGACCGCAACTTTATTAATAATAACGTTTATTTGGACTCAATAAAATATAGCCTAATACAGTTATATTCCTAAGAATTAGGATACAAATCATGGAAGTGAGTGGACGGCTAAAATTATATAAACTCCAGAACCCCAAATACAAATCACATACATGACAAATCCAAAATAAAATAACTTAGACTATGAAAGGAGATACTTACTTACGTCTAAAACTTAACAGGAGAGTGAGTGTGTGTAGTGTGGATGTAGGGTGTGAATGTTTGTGGAGTGTGTACTGTTGGTTTAGGGTGTGTACTGTTGGTTTGGGGTGTGAGTGTGCACGCGAACGTGTAGGTGTGCTTTCGGTATGTTAATTCTATTTTAAAATATCCAGTGTTTTTTTGTATTGATATATTTATTTATTTATATATATAATCAAGGCTTAGGATTAGGAGGACTATTCACGTAATATCAGTCAGATTAGCTAAATAAAATGGCTTTTAAGCCTTAACACTACGTGACATTCAGGGACCCTTTCCCTAAATCGGGATGGTGTTATAAGAGAAACGGAGGAGGGACGATATTTAGGGCTCGACATTTAGGTGATATGTTTTTTTAATAGGGATATAAAAATAACAGGCTGTCATGGGGACTGCCGACAGAAGCGCTCAACACCCCTAAATAAGTTTTCACTTCAATAAAATAATGATTATCTAAAACACAATTTAGACAATGCACACTAAACACACATTACACTGTTCACGCGGTCAATTTAAATTCACTTACTGCTACTACAACATGTCGACACGGGTATGTCGGAAACGTGAACCCATAAGTTTTTCCCCTACCAAAAGTCGGTCAACGCGCCTAAATAAGTTTTGACTTCACCTAATTATCAGGCCCTAAATATATCGTAAGTGTAAGGGGTTTTAGTTTCATAATTTATTAGTCATCATTGTATTGTGATGTATTGAGATCATTAATGTTTCCAGCATTCATTATAGTTGCAGTTTACTTCCATTCAGCTTGATAGTGGGCTGTGATTCATAAATAGGTGCTATGTATAGTACTGGTTATATTAATAAAGTAGATAAGCACCTACCTACTAGCTGAATATAAACTAGCTACATATTTGTCTTAGGGCCTATTTTTCAATCCTCAGATAAAAGTACCAATAGCTACATATACAAAATTATTTTTAGTATATGCGAAACCTGAATATAGTTTGTTTAGAATAAGGAACTGAATCGATTTCAATAATTTTTACACCATGTTATATTTTTTGCCAAAAATATTTCAGTGATGGAAAATGTTATCCACCATTTAATTACTTACAATACAATCGCCGAACGGTTAGGTACCTACTGCCAAATTATTATCAATGAGTGCAAGACGACCCTGGAGGCGCGGGGGCGCCGTTAGCATGGTTTTGTACGGACAACCCGGTAACATAACAACCTTATAACTTTGTGATTTTTAATAATACAGTTTTAAAATTTTGTACATAGATTTTTTACATAAAATTACTAGACACGTGTTTCGGGTTTCGTATATACTAAGCTAATATTGTAGAATAAAGTTATTAGACTATTTATTCGTCGGATAAGTGGTTGTCAAATTTTTCAATAAATATTTAACCGCAGAATACTATCTGACTGATCATCACATCTGTTACAACGCTAAATTCAGGGAGGTGAAACAAATATACAGAATAACCGAATGTTAGAGCGGGACGGACTATTTCTTTGAATGCTGTCAATGTCGAACAAGCAAATACGTCACAGTCACTTTTATTACGGTACGTCCGTTAAGAGGTTCTTTGTTTGGCTCGTGATGTTTTTATTGGTGATTATTACTTTTGATAGATTTTAGTGCAAAAAAGGGAGCATTCAGCGAACTCTAATAATGCTGAGGTTCAAATATTTGTGACTTTAGTCGAGACATACAAGCAAATAATAGAAAATAAAAAGACTGACTCTGTTATAAACAAAGATAAAGAATCTGCATGGAAGTAAATAGGAAGTTCTTTAGAAACTCATCTAGAATCTCAACAATTGATAGCTCATGTAGGATGTAAGACCTTATAGTTAAAAAATGGGGGAATGAGACAGGAGATGTACAGAACAGGAGGGGGTTATTCGAATTCTCCTAAATTCACCGACGCGACGTCGAAGAAAAGTTTATAAGCATTGGTTCGAACATAAAAGGACTCAAAGCTCTTCATGATAGTGATACAATTATGGCATCCTCCTCAATTGCCATATCGTCAAGACTATCGAAAATATCCAGTACAATTGTAAACCACGAAAACTAACCTTAAACTTAAGTAACGTCAACATGGTTTATCTATGGCAGCCATACTCAAAGTGTGCTCCGCGGAACCCTAGGGTTCCGTAAAGCCTCTGTGGGGGTTCCGCGAAAATACTGGTCAGAATACAAAAAATACTAAAGGGGTACCTACTATATTTTATTTTACTCTGGTACCTGCGTAAAATAATATCAATCTAAATATTCCAACATAAAGTAAAAAAAATATACAAATTGTAATGTCAATGAATATTATTATTAATAAAGAATACATAAAACCATTTTTGATTACTTTAGGGCTCCGTGAAATATTTCGTTTTCCAAAAGGGTTCCGTCTCCAAAAAATTTGGGAACCACTGATCTATGGAATAAGCGGTTATCTGGCCGTCGAAGAGTCAAATAGATTTATTCCTCAGATATGTGAATTATTCGACGATTGAACAACAGATTTTTGCTATCTATCGGAATAAACCCTATCTGTTGTTTATCTGATGATTGAAAAATCGGGCCTTAATTAATAACGGCACACTTCTGGTAAAGGCTATAACTTTTACCGGAAGTGATCATCGTATTAGTGGTACAGTCTAGATGAGCAATCATTTCTGCACAAGGGTAAACTCAAAACCGGTGCGTACTTTAAATAAATAACTCTTGCCTTACCCTGGTGTAATCCTTAATAATAACTACATAGTTTGTAATTATGTGTTTGTGTTTGTAACTCTAACGAGTTTATGTTCGCGCCAACATAATATGTATAAAAATGTAAGTGTACGAGTAGGTACTACTGAATGAATAAATAGATAAATAATAATAATAATGTAAGTCAAAATCAATCTGCCTAGCCTTGTTACAACTACGTTGAGGTCAGCTTCCAGTCTAACCGGATGCGGCTGAATACCAGTATTTTACACTGAGTGACTGTCTATCTGACCTCCACAACCCAGTCACTGGGTAACATGATACGCCTTGGTAAGTCTGGATGTCCGACTTTTGGGCTTCTAACTACCCGTAACGATTGTCAAAGATCTGATAATGACAGCCGGGACCAACGGCGTACCGTGTTTTCCGACGCACAAAGCACTATTGAGAAGGGCACTCGATACGCAATGGATGGTTACCCATCCAAGAACCGACCGCGCAATCGTAGCTTAACCTTCGATCAACCCGTGCGGCTGTTATCATAGTTTGTAATTAAACAGGATACAGTAATTACCATAGCACATCATTTGCATTATATATCCCGATAATGTGAAGTTAATCACTGCCTAACAACATGCAACCGACATCGAGTTAAATAATCAATTAGTTTTGTAATTAAAACTTTAATATACGATCTTCATCATTCACCATTTCAGCCGAAAGACGTCCACCAAAAGGGGGCGGGTTGCCATAATCGCCACGCTTGGCAGGCGGATTGGCGATCGCAGTATGGTGTTAAAATGCTTAGAGAACGCTGCTGCTCATTCTCTAGTAAGTCCCTAGTCGCCTTTTACGACACCCACGGGAAGAAATGGTGTGGTGCTATTATTTACGTCCGGCACCACACGGAACCATATAAAAAATAACCATATTAATATAATTATGATAATAACATATGAATCAAAATTAGATAATCACGCGCTTTTAGTACCGATATTATTTGGATATAACGATGCTATTAGACTTTAATGTCGAAATATTAATTAACCTTTTCAATTTAGCTGTCCTATGTCCCACATAGCGCAGCTAATTTGAGGAAGAGAAAAAGCGCTTAGACAATTTCAATAAAATTTATATGGGACCACCTCTGAAGTATGACCTACCAAACAAAAAAGAATCATCGAAATTAATCCATAATTGGCGAAGTAATCGCGTAACAAACATACGAAAAAAAAACGTACAGTCAAATTGAAACTCGATTTTGTTTTGTTTTTTTTTTTATTTTGTTCTATAGAATTTTACTTTTGCTATTTACATTAGTTTTATGATGTAATTTTATTTTAATTTAAACTTGATAATTTTTGTTTTTATATAATATTAGTTTCATAGTTTAGTGCTTGTGGCACACCTAATAATAAATATGTTTATGGGGCATGCGGTGCTAACCTGTAAGAAATTGTTCCACTAACGTTAGATCATATTATATGTTACTTTAACTATTTACAGTGTAAACAATTGTTGATTGGCCAATGAAGGAAAATAAATAAATATAATAAACTTCCTCCTTTTTTTGAAGGCGGTTAAAAATGGGACTCGCCTGCTTTGACAACGTTGACTACGAAATCAATACTTCGTTTAAACTAATCAATGTAATCTTCATACTTTAATTTTAACTGACTGGCTCGTTGGTCCAGTGACTGCCTGCATGGTTGATCTAGTATGCCTATATCTTTGGTACTAATAGAATGATTTACAGATTCTATACCTATATAATTTTTAGGTGGTAGTGTTAACTAGAGGATACTAAAGATTTCTAAATGGAAGGATCTGTTACAATCGTTTAAAATCAAAATCAAAATATTTTATTTTACATATACCTACATGGGCACTTATGAAACGTCAGAAGCTAGGTGCACGGTTCCAATTGGTCGGAGAAGAGCCGGCAAGAAACTCCACGGTTACTTTTGTCAAAATAATGGACTTTTACAATGTTTTCAAATTACAGTGTTAATATGTATGGGAGGACAGTGTAGGCCCGTCAACAAGTACTAAACAAAATAGAAAATGGTTTACAAAGCTACAGTCTATCAAGCATCCAACGTTCTCACATTCACATATTAAAAAATAATCTATATAAAATATTACTAAAATAATAGAAATAAAAACCAATTAAAAATGATAATATTTCCATTACAACTGTAACAAATCTGAATTAATATTCTGTCCACAAGTCACTAATAAATATTTTAAATTAAAATTGTAGGTGTTTAATGTCAAATAATGAAGAGATTATGTCAAGATATGCACAACATTAATAAAAAATAAACATCGTAATTTGGGAGCAGTTAATTAACACTGTGGCCAACCTGAGAATCGAACTCAGGGCCCCATGCTCTGCAGCCACGAGAGAATGGACCTGTGTCTGCGCACACACTTGTGCAATATAATCTCCCGCGTCGATGCCGATGGCTAGTCTATACTGAGACAGGCCGCATAATCATTATACTGTTCCCATCGCTGGGACCCAGACCTCCTCTCGGTGAGAGGGAGTGGGCTATAATCCACCACGCGGGCCCAGTGCGGGTTAGTAGATGTCACATGTCTTCTAATTTTTGGGTCTAGGACAAGCCGGTTTCCTTACTTTGTTTTCGTTCACCATTTTGAGAGCTGATGACATAATTTACACAAAGTGAAGTGCCTGTCAGGGTTTGAACCTACGACCTACAACTTCTTCTAAGTTGCGGTCGTTACTACTGGACCTCCACCGCTCTTTGTAATTCGGTCTGGAGGACTATTAGCTGATTAATGTTTTGTGTTGATAGATGAAAGAGAAGTAATACTCATGATAGATACAGATTAAAATAATCTGCACGAGAATCCTGTGCAGTCAGCCCAGCTAACATCTTCCTAAGATTAAGCAATACGTAGGTATTAGGAGTCAGGATTTGTACCCGGTTGATGGCAATAGGCTCTCCATGGGCCTTAAACATAACTGGAAAAATGTGAGTGTACTAGGGGTACACCTCTGCCTAACCCTTCGGGAAATGGCGAAAAAATACAGGCGTAATGATACTTTATGTTACATAGGTTTTTTTACAACGGCATAATTATGTTATTCTCATATAGTTCATGGCGCAGAGCACTCAATCGCCGCGCCGACACCATCTAAACACTGTTTTAATAAAATACGTGGCGCCGCCCGTGGCGCTTCCGTCACGGGCCCTCTTCAAAGCCGTCAGTTTCTATAAGTAATTTGTGTTGTAATGCAAATAAACAGTGACATGCTTGGCTTTTATGGAATGTGTGGAAAAAGCCATCTAATATAGCAGTGGCAGCCGAGACGTCTCCGCGTGTTCTGTGATTCATATCGACAGAAAAGAAGTAGATGATCGATAAAGTGGTCATTCGTAGGTGATAGAATAAGTATCTACTAGGAAAGAATGGGTATAAAAGAATAATGTAAGAATGGGTGAATAGGTGGTCTGAGATGAAATACCATTATTTATTTATACTTCTCGCACACAATAAGGTACAAAGGCGGACTTAATGCTTTTGGCATTTTCTTCCAGTCAACCAAGGTTGGTGAACAAATAAGATGGCGGGTGCTCTGATTGAGAGAAATTAATAATATTAAAATACAACATAATTAATTATAAATGAAACAGGTGCACAAGTTAGTACTTAAATAGGTTATAAACTTATAATGCACATACATACCCATTTATTATAAAATATCCCTAAATTATGTATTATATACATATAATATATACATATTAATTCAAGGAAAAGAGGTAATGAAGATGACTCTACGCTATTTGTTTTGAAAATAACTCTGCAATTTCCGCTTAAACGCATACGTACTGGTGACCGTCCTGATATCAAGAGTAAAAGAATCCCAGACAAAGATTATTGAAAGAGAAAAAGATTATTTTTATTTTGTTAAGGCGAATCCGTAGTGGTAGCCCGCGAAATTCAAATATTCTTACGGTTTTTGCAATTTGCAGGTCAGTGTCAGGTTGTATCTTGATCAAAATATGATTCGCGACCATAATATCAAATATGTATTTATATTAAATAGAATCATTAAAATCGCTAAAGCAAACTAAAGTGGCAGTGGGCTGGCCATGTTTACCGAAGGACAGATGGCCGGTGGAGCAGACGAGTCCTGGTGTGGAGACCGCGTATCGGCAAGCGTAGTGTGGGACGCCCCCCAGATAGATGGACCGACGACCTTAAAAAGGTGGCTGGGACAGACTGGATGCAGACGGTAGAGGACAGGGTGTTGTGGCGCATCCTGGGAGAGGCCTATGTCCAGCAGTGAACTGCTGGGATAGAATGAGTTGATTGAATCATTAAAATTAATACATTTCTTTAAGATTAATTCCATAAGAACTTTTCCATATGAGATTTGTTCATATGGAACTGATTTAACTAAGAGAGATGTGTTAATGATTTGCACCATAAGGCTAATGTGCACGAGATAATTTGTCAGAAGAATATGAAGATATTAGGGATTTTTTGACATCCATAAAATCACGGAAGTTGTCGCTTATTTAATATTCGATCATTGACAAATTTGACGGCTTTTATTCGATCATTGACAAATTTGACGGCTTTACGAGGCTTTTATTTCTATGGAAGTGATCAAAAGGAAACCGTCACTTTGAACCTTTACCTGTGTCGGGGTTTGAACTGTGGGTTTGAAGGTAATCGATTGGAATATTCGACAGATTTGGTGATTTCGTGGTATCCCTGGAGCTTCACGAAATCTCTGATTTGCTTATTTATCTGCGAAAGATATACTTACAACAATCGAGGTCATCATCTGGCTAGCCTTTTCTCAACTATGTTGGGGTCAGCTTCCAGTCTAACTGGATGCACCTGAATACCAACCAGTATTTCACATGGAGCGACTGCCTATCTGACCTACATAACCCAGTTACTGGGCAAGACTGGTTGTCAGCTGTTGTTGGTGGTTGTCAATCGAAGTAATGAAATTACTTTTATTCAAATCATCATCATCATCATTGGCGGTCGTGTTCCACCCACTCTCTGCCGAGTATAGGCCTCCTCCCTTTAGTGCCATGCTTCTCTGGTAAGTGTCCACGTAAGTTTATGTGAAAAAAAAAATTGATTTTGATTTTTTTTTTTATTTTGTGCGTGTCTCATCCAAGTCTTCCCTGCGATCTTCTGTAGGTCGTCCACCCACCTGGCTCTATTAGAATGCCACATAGTAACGGAGATTTTATCCGATCCGATTTAGCCGATTCACTGGTACTAGTTGGTCGCCCACTGATCGATATTCGACCCCCTCTACTTACAATCTATATAATACTTACTAATTCCATGCTCAAGCTGTAACTTCTGTCACCTATCTTCTTCAAGTCATGAGGCTCTGGTACTATGTTTGTGTGTCAAACGCATGGTTGTGTGTGTAATGTTTTTTTTATTCATTTAATTTATTTCTAACACATATTATATAAAAATATTACCTTTCTTCAATCCTCCTATATATAAACTTTAGCTGTGCCATACTTCATACTCCTCCATCCACGTAATTTTCGTAAAAATGGGTTCAAAGTTGTCGCTTCACGTATTAATACAATGATTATTAAATTCTGTTTGTTCTGTATTGAACTAACATACAAAATATGTTATTTAGTACTTTACTTTGCCTGTTATATTTATGTGATTGTTTATAGAATAGTCACTTTAGGTCTTAATAACTTCTTAACTGGTATAGGCAATAATTGTTTTCCTTATAAGTTACCTGCTTTATGAATATGTACAATATGTATAGCTCAACACTTTACAGCAGAAATAATGGTTGTTTTATAAACAAAAATCGATATACCCAACGTATCTATGAATTATTAATACACATAATAATACATACAATTTACGTTTGACATTTTGAATATAATATTCATTTATGAAATTTCAATAAAAAAACAGTTTGGGGCGTACCGTACGGAAGTAATATCAAATTCTGAAATATGTGCCTACATTTTTGTTCTGGAACCAACATCATTTGACCTTCTTTCTATAATCTGACCGTTTTACTTGATTTTTACGATTCTAATGAATATCATGATCATCATATTTGAGGAATTATATTATTACCAGCTTTTACCCGCGGCTTCGCCTGCGTGGATCTCATAAATTATACCACAGAAACGTACTTCCAGGATAAAAAGTATCTTATGCCCAACACAGGTCCTGGTCTACCTGTGTGTCAAATTTAATTGACATCCAGACAGTTCAGACTAAGCGTAATATGTAGTACATAATATGGTAAAGTATTGTATCATAGCGTTGTGTGAACGTGTCCTTAAGTTGTGCTATACAACTTTTGCTATCCCTAGCATAATAGCATAATCAGCTAATGTTCCCACTGCTGGGGCACAGGCCTCCTCTCGGTGAGAGGGAGTGGGCTGTAATCCACCACACAGGCCCAGTGCGGGTTGGTAGATGTCACATGTCTTCGAACTTTTGGTTCTAGGCTATGTCGTTTCCTCACGATGTTTCCTTACACCGTTTTGAGAGCAGCGGTGATGAAATAATTTACACAAAGTAAAGCACCTGTCTGGGTTCAAACCTACGACCTACTCAACTCATAATTTGCGGGCGTTACCACTAGGCCACCAATGCTCTCAGTGCAGAGAGCACAGAAAAGGTTACAAGGGAAAGACAGACAAACAGACAAAGTTACTGTCGCATTTATAACATCAGTATGGCAGCATAGATTATTGCCTCCAGAATCAGAGGGACACAACAGTTGGTATCGCTCCTACCTTCACTTTTAAGTTGTGGGGGAGAACATGTAATTTCATTCATGATCAAAATTGACAAGAAAACAAAAACAAACGCGATCAAAGCCACGTGTAGAACCTAGTATTACGATACATTGAAGCTTGGAACTAGTTCTTGTTTTATGTCCAGCCCACGTAAACATTTCATTTAGCCTTGGTTTTAATAGTAACACGATAATAAATTAACTAGCTAAAATATTTATGAAACACTTGTCAGTACGAGTACGTACTGGTAAATGGGCTGTTTGGTTAGTAATGGCCAATTTTGATACGGTAGTGTGAATTCTTGGAACTATGATTGAGGTGAGTTTTCCTTTGGTTTTGTGATCATCTTTAGGCACCTACTTTATTTTCCAAGGTTTACATCACGCCTGTAATCCCCGAAGGTTTGAGCAGACCTGTATCTATAGTACACCCACATTTCGCCAGAACAGATGTTTAAATCCTATGTAATTGGGGGCCAGCCTGTTGCCATCAACCGGACACAAATGCAGACAGATCCGGGCTGCTACTGAGAATATTGAGAATATTCAGATGGAATAAACTCAATAACACTTAGCCCGATCCTAGAATTGAATGTGGCCCTGCCACATGCTCAGCAGTAGAGCTTGCAACCACTAGACCAATGAGGCGGTCTATCGGACGTCATTCGACTGAAACCAATGCCCATCATCAGCATTATTATGACATGGGATTGCCGGTAGATTGCGGCCTACTCAAATGTCCTGAACTTTGGTACCTATTGTTCGTCGAGTTGTTGAGCTCCTTAATTTCTGAGTTGAGCTGCACGATTACTGACAAATGCGTGCACTGACTAGATATCTTTGTGGTTTTTTCCTCAAAAGACCATTTCAGACACCATTCCCCATGGTCTTCACATGATCTGACCGAGATTATGTCTGGACTTTAAAAGAGACTGTGAGCTCTGAGTTTGATTCGGCCTTTCTTCTCAGAGTAGTCAGATCCACATCTGCACATTTTAAAATAAGATTGATGTGAAAAAGTGTTTGTACAAACCTATTTAGAGAAATGAAATAATTTAACTTCATTGTGCCTGATATTGTCTAATTTTAAATAATCAATTAAGTGTTTTTTTCTGCCATGGTTTTGTATAACTAAAAAGCTTTTGTCCACCTAAACTGCTTGATACTATGTCAATCAATCTGCCTAGCCTTTTCCCAACTATGGTGGGGTCGGCTTCCTGTCTAACTGAATGCAGCTGAATACCAGTATTTTACATGGAGTGACTGCCTATATGACCTCCACAACCCAGTAACTGGATAATACTATACCCTTTAGTAAGACTGGTTGTCAGACTTTTGGGCTTCTAACGACCCCTAACGACTGTCAAAGATGGCATGACACCTGGGATCAACGGCTTAACGTG
This sequence comes from Tiliacea citrago, assembly GCA_963921375.1. Classification (NCBI taxonomy): domain Eukaryota; kingdom Metazoa; phylum Arthropoda; class Insecta; order Lepidoptera; family Noctuidae; genus Tiliacea; species Tiliacea citrago. The sequence goes on along the minus strand of OY992797.1, from coordinate 17,605,509 downwards.
CTTTTCGGAGCACCGAGGAGTCTCGGTATGTAAGATGGCCACCCATCCATGGACCAACCCTTAACCTGATGGATCGACCCGTGTGGCTGTTATTATTTAACCACGAGTACCTCTTGATAATATGGCAATCAAACAAAATAGTCAATACAGTTTGATATAGATGCTTTAAATTAACGCCAGTAGCACACCTCCGCCGCGAAACCATCACAGCGAAACCGCAGTAGTTAAATTGTACTGGATCGCGTCATGTTCCGCTACTCAAATCGGATGGGATGCGAGTAGCGAAACATCACGCGAACCAGTACAATTTAACCACTGCGGTTTCCCTGCTATGGTTTCGCGGCGGAGATGTGCTACCAGCGTACCAGCATGTTATTTGTATTTTGTAGCGAAATTGCAACATGGTAAACGAGAGGTTCTGCATCGACGAAACTTTTATGGACAGACAGTTTTTTATAAAATGTAAATATTCAGGACGTAAAAATAAAAAAATCGAGCCATCAAAATACAAAAGCAAAACAAATGAAAACGGCACACCTAAAATTTTAATAGACCTTTTATAGGCTTTAGGAACATTCATGCAACGTAGGTAACGTAACCTTTAAGTGCCGAAAAATGAACTTTTTTAGCACCTTTGCTCACAAAATGCATTTACGAAGCCTGTGTACATTGTTCGAAAGTTAAAAATTACGCACCTATAGCGCCGTGCGTTCCGTGCGTCCTTTACGGCTTTTGTTGAATTTCCATAAAAAAATTATAAGAATTTCACAAAGGGGTTTCACATTACGAGAATAAATAAGCTGTATAATCGAACCTCCTTGGAACCGCTTTGTTCATTACGTTCGTCTCACTTTAATACTAAAGAGAAAATGAGACGAAAGATTTAGTTCTAATTTTCACCACGCGCACGTGGCGCCATTTTCAAATTCGCGCCATTTTCATATTAGGAACGTCAAAAATTGTTACGACTTTGTTTCATTACCTATTGTACTGTTTTCTCGCAAATTGAAGCTCGTTCTATGACACACGTGCGGAAATTGGTATTTACAAACTCGTGACTATGGTCGTCTACTCGTTTGTAAAAAACAACTTACCGCAAAAGTATCATTAATAACTATTATTTTATTTCAGTGGAGTAAATATTTAAACAGAAAAAGTTTGAAGCGTTCGCGGATGATTTTCTGCCATCCATTGACGAATTCCATTCTTTTCCTATAGAGCTCTTCATTAAGTCGCGTGTTGTCCCATTTGTATTTACCATTTTCTAAAAAAGAAGAATGGGCAAAAAGGCAGATCTAGTGTCGCTTAATTTTAGAAGCGTTCATGAATAAAAGTATGAACAATTACAGGGCTTTACTTTGTAAAACCGTGTATTAGCTTTTTTTATTAAGGTGCAGAAAGAAAAAATCAAAAAAAATATATTTTATGAATATTTAAAAGCAATTGCAAGCACATTATGTAAATAACAACCAGAAAAATTGGTACACTAACGTCTGAGAAAACAAAAAAACATAGTCTATTTAAGAACCTTCTATCTTGAAATGCAAACATAACTTGTTCACTTTGTGTTTAACGTCCCTGAATCAAGTAAAAGTGACTCATTTCAGAGACCGTATCTCCCGAAGGTATTAAATATGAATGAATCTTCTTTAGGTCAGGTCAACGACTCGGAACAGCTGTTACACACCACTTTTGGGAGCACCGTCAAAAACTGACTTTAAGATTTTGATGTTAAGATTGAAAATTCAGTGTAGGTTTTCCTCAGGTAATGGCTCAGTTCAAATCAGTTTTCTTACTAGGATTATCGTCAAGTTTATTGTTCCGGAAGATTGCGTGTGTGCAATATTTATCCTTATGAATGCATTTTTAATTTCGAGTAGAGATTTTTCTTTTTAGGAAATTGAGGAAAATGGCCTTAGAAATTGCGGAAATTGTTTAATATTTTTCATCCTCTTGCACATTTATGTAGAAACTCAAGTGTGTACTATGTTCGTTATATCATAAATCTTTTTTATTATTAATTAACTTGGTAACGTAATTAAGTTAATTCAATCGTTGTAATAAAAATGTCTAACACAACATTAAAGAATTAGAAAATGGAAAATTATGTGTGAATAATAATTTAAGAACAAGAATGACTACTTTTAAAAAAGGGCTCGACCAATTAATTATCAAACACATTAATTGATTATGGTTAAAAACTCAAAATGAGAACAAGATACTTTATATTATGTATCTTGTTCTCATTTGCGTGGTTTCGTCGTTATTTTTTTTAATAATTATGGACTAATTGTTCGGACTAAGTATTTAATATATTAATTTCGACAACCCTAACTCCAACCCAACCTAACTGCCAACCAGTCTTGAGCAAGCGTGGTGACTGCAGTGGGACTGTATAGGTTGGTATAGTTTAACTTAATTCTAATAAGGCCCATTGTGAGTGACCACGTTTCAGTGGCATAGGTCATGACTGGCAACATGCACGGGTCAAAAACTTTTGTCTTGAGAGCGGTGCACGGGACGAAGATATTGCGCAGCGAACGCTGCCCAGCCGCACCAGGCTAAAAGCCACCCAAAAGGCAATGGAAGGGCTATGCTTGGAGTTTCCCTACGTGATCGAATCAGAAATGACGAGAGCCGCACGCGAACCAAGGTAACCGACATAGCCCGAAGAATTGCCTAATTTAAATGGCAGTGGGCAGGGCACATTGCTCGCAGAACAAATGGCCGATGGGGCCGAAAGGTTTGGGAGTGGCGACCGTGTACCGGAAGTCGTAGCGTTGGTAGGCCTTGGTGAAGGCCGCAGGAATCCGTTGGATGCGGGAAGCACAGAACCGGTCGAAGTGGCGGTGCTTGGGGGAGGCCTACGTCCAGTAATGGACCTATTTTGGCTGATGATGATACTAAATTCTCAATGAGACTGATTGCTGTTTTTCGCTAAAAGGAGCAATAAACCTTTATCAGAATCACAAAGAGATATTGTCTAATTCTAGAATCATTAATAACAATAGAGCATAAGTTATAAAATAAGCATCTGTCCGCCCAGTCATTAGTTGATATCGTTAAGTGGAGAAATGGTTATTAAGTGTTATTTACAGAAATTTTAATTGCCATGTAAATTAATCTTTTATTTAAGCTGACCACTGAGAATGCAGTCGTAATCCTTCGTAAGTATTTTTAACGGCCAGTGGCAAATTGTGAGCGTACAAGCAAAAAGGGTCCAGTTATCGGCATTTAGTTTCCGAGATATACGCAGTTTTGTAAACTTGACTGAAAAAATTGCATTTCGCGATTTGAATTGATTATTAATTAATGCTCAATTATCTACTAGTTCATATAGTAAATGACTGTATATGATATTTCTTGTAAAACGGGGTGAATAGAAATGTAGGGGTGAATCGAGATGCAACTTTACAATGGATTTTAACGTTGAAATAATATCTTTTATTGCCAAAAAAGACTGTTTAATGTGTTACCTGTACCTACTATAATAAACGATTAAGTGCCTTGGCAACAAACTGTATTATTTCAAGGTTAAAATCCATTTTAAAGTTGCGTCTCGATTCACCCCGTTTTACCCGGTACCAGAAATTTTAACAGAAAAGTTTAGTAAAAAGGTGTTCCACCAGTGGTCAAATTTGAAAATGCTTTTTCTCAAATCAAGCTTTTTCAGAGTTTCAACTTCAAATGTCAGATAAAAAAAATGCGCCTTGAATATTTTCTTTAATCCATATTATCAAAAATGACTATTCTAGATACCGAATCTAGTCTTCACTCAATATCCCACTACTGGACGCTTTTTACTTGGACGCCTACAATTATATTTTACTAGTTGCGCCCCGCGGTTTCACCCACGTAAATCTCGATCCCGTGGAATATCGGGATAAAAATTAGCCTATTTATGTTAATCCAGGGTGTCAGCTACCTCCATACAAAATTTTATCAAGATTGCTCGAGCCGTTTGAGCGTGAAGAAGTAACAAACACACACACACACACTCACAAACTTTCGCCTTTATAATATTAGTGTGTTAACTGATCAACAACATCAAGATCATCATTTTTGATTTTGATTTCAAAGCATTTATTTTAATTGGGAGCAGTGGCGACCCAGTGGTTAACGTCCTCGACTCACGAGTAGATCGTAGGTTCGAACCCAGACAGGCGCTTTACGTTGTGTAAATTATTTCATCACCACTGCTCTCTAAACGGTGAAGGAAAACATCGTGAGGAAACCGGCATGTCCTAGAACTAAAAATTCGAAGATATGTAACATCCACCAACCCGCACTGGGCCCGAGGCGCGTGGTGGATTACGGCCCACTCCCTCTCATAGAAAGAGGAGGCCTGTGTCCCAGCAGTGGGAACATTATAGGCAGATTATGTATTTTAATTGAACCCAGGAACAGGAACTGTTGAGAAGTCGGTCATCATCATGATCATCATCAGCCTACAGCAGTCTACTGCTGGATATATGCCTCTGCAGTTGCACGCTATTAAGCTCCATTCTCGGCAACTCTCATTCAGCTGCCACCAGCCACCCTGCGAAGATCGTCGCTCCACCTAGCCTGAGGGCGTCCTACCTTACATTTGCCGATTCTTGGTCTCCAGTCAAGAACACGTCAACCCCAACAGTCAACGGTTCTATGGCTAATATGGCCGGCCCATTGCCATTTCAGCTTGCTTATTTTGTGAGCTATGTCGACAACTTTAGTTCTCTGCCGTTCCGGATTCTATCCCTGAAAAAGATTCCAAACATAGCTCGTTCCTTAGCTTTGGCAGATACTAATAATTATGATGATGTGATATTCTTTTGATCACAGCATACATTAATGATAGAAATAGCTTTTATGACAGCTCTTAAATTATTCAAGCCATCTCAAGTTTGTTTATATTACTTATCATTTAACAACCACGATTCAATCTTTAGTATTATTACAGACTCGTAACTTATAATTGAAAATGTTTACTAATTTATTTTTATGCTTTTGATGACTACATCAACGTCCAGTGGGCTGACCATGTTTTTCGAAGTACCGATGGCCGGGGGAGCAAACAAGTCCTGGAGTGGATACCACGTACCACCCATAGCCTTCCACACTTCTTTACTTTCTGGCAAATCTATTACGAACACTTTTTTTAAATCTTGTTTCCTGTTATAAAAATCTACTTAATTAAAATCTTAAATTAATTCAGAAACTGACAACGCACAGCCTAAACTCCAGCGGTTTAGGATGTGCTTTGTCTAGAAGGTTGAAATTTTGCTCAACAGTTCCATATACAAAGACGGTGAACGCTAAGAAATGATTTTTGAAAATACACCCTCTAATGGGATTAAATAGGAATGAAAATTTGTTTGATTAGTCCCTGGAATTCTGTCTCCCAATAGTTCCGTACGAGTATTCAATCAATCAATCAACTCAGCCTATAGTAGTCCATTGCTGGACATAGGCCTCTCCATAGGCTGCACCACCACACCCTGTCCTCCGCCTTTCGCATCCAGTCTTTCCCAGCTTTCTTTTGAAGGTCGTCGGTCCATCTAGCTGGGGGGCGCACTACGCTTGCTGATACGCGGTCTCCACTCCAGGACTCGTCTGCTCCACCGGCCATCGGTCCTTCGACAATCATGGCCAGCCCACTGCCACTTCAGCTGGCTTACTCTGCAGACTATGTCGGTGACCCCGGTTCTCCTGAAATTCCTGAATTCATAACGGAATTCCTGATCATAACCTTCAAAGAAACTCCGAATGGGTATTACTTACTTTTAACAGTTCAGGGTTGCAGCTGCTTATAAATCATAGAGCTGTATTACATCAAAATCAAGATTTAGTGCTTAGGCCGGATCGTGAATTGATTATATTATCGGCTACATCGCCAATACTGTGGCCTGAGGTCTTGTTTATTTGAGTTGCTGCAGGGCTTGAAAGAGACAATTTTTTATGTAGTATACCTAAATAACTTTATAATCCTACTATTTTATTATATTTTATTTATCCTACCTATTTTAAAATTAAAACCACAATGATCTTCATAAAACTAAATTTCACAAGCAATTATCAAGTATTCTTCAATACATTAAACCACAAAGTAGGTGCCCAACCCTAAACCAAAATTCAACAAAGCAATATTATAAAACGCATCCACTTCCTGAGACCGCTTCAGCGAATAAGATCAAAGAGAAAAGTATAAACAGTACAAAGTTTATCTAGACAAAGGCGACGAAGTTTGTTACATGGTAACTTGTATTGTGACGTAATTTTGTCAAAGACAATGTACGAATATTTCGGGAGCAACAACTTCAGGGTTATCTTGTAATCTGAGGGAAGGATTGAGTGTTGAGAAATGTTTTTGTACGGGGAATAATTTATTGTCCGAAGACCTACTCTGGATTCGAAAGAGGGATTGAGGGGTTTCACAAATTAAAAGCCTTTTCATTTGTTTATTAGTTCATCAGTCAGTCTGCGGCGTCGTGATACCTGACTGTGACTTGGTTTATGTACGTCGTTTTCACATGACCCCTGAAAATAAGAGCTGAGCTCTGCCCCCCCCCCCCCCCCCCATAACACAGCATCATGAAGCTTGAAGCTTTTTGGTCATGGCTCTCAAGCGGATGACAACCAATTTAATGATTATTATTTGAGCCATTCTATGATCAGCTTGTAACACTTATGTTGGGAACCAATACAATTATACTCAACGATTATCTGCTCCTTTCATTATATTTTCGATCATTCGGTAGACGAGTGAAAGATGTCGAGCGTCAAAATCCAACATAGTTGTATCGGTTCACTAATGAATAAATGTTTCACTTTTGATTCATTTTGTTTTCAAATGTTTCACTTTTGAGTGAGAGATAAATGAAAGGCAAAATAAATCAAAAGTGAAGTATCCAGATACTTCACTTTTGATTTCTTTTTCTTTCTTTTTTATTTTATTTTTTTCTTTTTTATTTTTCTCTTTCTTTTTCTTTTCTTTTCTTTTTCTTTTCATCGGCTTTATATGTGTTGGGATACCTACCGCTTATTTCTAGTTACAATTAACTAAAATAAAAAAAATTGCCATGATGAAATAAAGGTACCACTGAAGGTGGTAGCTATTTAATTATTTATTTATTGGATCTCCAACAGAGGCTACACAATTACATGCAAGTAACCATAGAACAAGGACAAATTCAAGTGTGCGGTTCCAAATATAGGAGACCAAATCATTTTTATTTTTTTATTCTAGGGACATTAAGTTTGACAAGGTACACATAATCAAAATAAATACAAACGAATAAGAAAAAAAAGAATAACCATAAAAGACAACAGACAAAAACAACAAAATATTAAGATTTTTTTTTACTTTTTTGAACTTTGTTAATTTGCATGTAATATCCAATTCTTTATGCTTCGAGACTGCGTTATACTGCCTACTGAGCCTTAGCAAAACGACGAAGTGTCAGAGGTTTATTTTGGATCCCGGCACATAAAAAAGCTTATATAAGGTGTATCTATTCATACACGAAATCTCTTAAGGGGTCATTGTACATTGACAATTCAAAAGTGCCTGTAAATGGTTTATTTGAAATAAATGCTTTGAGTTTGAGTTTTAGTTTGAGTTCAGAATAAAAGGAACTGAATCGATTTCAATAATTTTTACACCATGTTATATTTTGTCCCAAGAATATTTAAGTGTGATGGAAAATGTTATCACCATTTTTACAATACAATCGCCGTACGGTTAGGTACCTGCTGCCAAATTATTATCAATGAGCGCAAGACGACCCTGGAGGCGCGGGGGCGCCGCGCCGCTGTTTTTGTACGGACAACGTGGTAACGTAACAACCTTATAACTTTGTGATTTTTTATTATACAGTTTTGAAATGTTGTACATTCATTCTTTACATAAAAATACTAGACACATGTTCCGGGTTTCGTATATACTAAAATTAATATTGTATATAGTTACATTTCCGCGGCAAGCGAGATGGCGCACTTATCTGCAGCTTTCCTAGAAGCTCGCAACAACTCCATTGAACAGCTTGTGAAGAAATGTGAGATCTAAAACCCTTCTTCTATCCACCAACGACGGCAATTTATTGTGTTGTAGTCAGGTCGTAGCTCTTTATTTTTTTGCTGGACCGTCTTTATAGCAAAGGTGGTACAGAAAACGTATTTGTAGACTTTCCAGGCGTTTAATGTAAATGTCGTAGTGAAGGTTCCATACGATGTTGTTGTATTCAAGCAGAAGGCGAACTAATGCTTTCTAGAGTTGAATTCTAGTCGAAGCTTTACAAAACTCCTTGCTGTTACGCAAAACAAAAGAGGTAATCTTTACATTATACAGAGTGAGTGTTGATAATGTGCACATGTTGAAATGAAGGAAACTAAGCTTAATTTTATCGACGCAAAAAATATAAAAAAAAAATACAAATAAATGATAAGAAACGGTGTGATTGACTATATATACATGGTATTTTTACTTCTTAAAAGCTGATACGATTGAGAATAATTTAAAATAATAAAAAAGGGTAGGTAATCGGGACTTTTATTGAGATATTTTACAATTATTGTAAAAGTTTATGAAAAAATATCAGATTTTTGTTATAAAACCAACCTAATTCTCAATTGAGGGCGACTTTTATCTTTATTTTCATTTTATAAAAACGCCCTATTATTTCCAGTCATTACTGAGTTTGTTTCATCGTGATAGATTGTTTAATTTAAAAGTTATACCGATTTGTTTACATAGACAGCAGCAGCAAACAAAAATTATAAAAAAAGCTATAAAAAATTGAATTGTTTTATTAGATTTTTTAAAATATTTTTACATCAGTAAAATTAAGCTAAGTTTCGTTAGTTTTGATATGTGCATATTATCAAGAGTCACACTGTATAATCAAATCGTAGCGAAGGCAAAAATGTACATTGATTATTTTTGAACAAAAATAATTGCTGCAGTCTGGAATCGAATCCAATGCCGAAAATAAAATTTGTAGAATTTTTGTCTGTTTATCTTTTTGTCTGTTTGCCTGAATGTATGTTCCAGCATTACGCAAATTCTACTGGATAGATTTTGTTAAAATTTTGCATACATATTCCCTATAAGCCTGGTCAGTTGGTAGGCTAATTATATTATCACGCTATTTGTATTTAATTTTTTTTCAATCAATCAATCAACTCAGCCGATAGCAGTCCACTGCTGGACATAGGCCTCTCCCAGGCTCCGCCACAACACCCTGTCTTCCGCTTTCCGCATCCAGTCTGTCCCAGCCACCTTTTTAAAGTCGTCGGTCCATCTAGCTGGGGGGCGGGGTGTATCCCACTATTTCCATGGAAATACAAAATAGAAAAAGTGGGACCAGCGTTTTTTACAAATTATATCCCATTATTTATATTGCGACAATAAACGCAGTTATGTTATTGGTAAAGTTTACCACTTTTAATGAATAGCTTAAAATTAAAACACAACTTCTCGGTATTAAAAAAAAAATGGAGAACAAATTAATAGTCTGCCATTTTTTTTAATAATTCTTCACCACATACTCGTATCTCTCTGTCAACAGATCTCGTCAATGGAAAAAATAATGTTCACAATGTCCACACGTCGAGGGTAAGTTTGCATTTTTTATTAACTAGGCACTTATTTGTCTTTATAAAACTCGTTATCCGATCACTCACAGAATAATATAAGTACTTAGTTATGTTCGCGTTTTTACAACTATTCATATAAATCACGAGTTCACAACAGTTTTGCATTCACTAATATGGGCAATAAAAACTTCTAAAAAAATCCTTATCGCTTTCTATTGTTCTCGCGACGCGCTCGTCCACTGCCGGTTAGCGGCAAGCATCCGCTCGAATTAGGACCAAATGTACACGGCGATAAGGTGGTTTTTTGCCTTTTAGAACTACTCGGAATAAAACTTCGTGTGGACTGTTTGACGGTTTATTTCTCACTAAAGATGGTAAAGAAATGTGGACTGTAAATACATGCATAGGTACTACATATGAATAGCTATGTATCATCATTATTATACATCGTTCGCTGTTGCGCTTGGACAGTAACAGTCAATTACAACTATGATCAAGAGGTTTTATCTAAAGAGGAATTAAATAAATAGTTTCTAAGTGCACACCGTCATATGAGGTAATGCAGCGTTTTTTTTGTCGCAGCCGAAATTTTTTCGCAATAGAAATAGTGGGACAATCATTCTGAATCAGGCCCAGTATTTCTATCAATATAAATACCAAATAGAAATAGTACACCCGGGGGGCGTCCCACACTACGCTTGCCGATACGCGGTCTCCACTCCAGGACTCGTCTGCTCAACCGGCCATCGGTCCTTCGACAAACATGGCCAGCCCACTGCCACTTCAGCTTGCTTACTCTGCAGGCTATGTCAGCACCTGCGGTTCTCTTACGGATAACTTTATAACAACATTTTTTTTCAATAATTATAAATTCAGACTTCGGACTGTAACTGTGAAATTCCAGATGGAAAACCAAATAACACTGCCTGACCCGGGAATTGAACCCAGGACCTCATGCTTAACAGTAGCGCTTGGGACCAATAGACTAACGAGGCAGTTTTTAATAAAATTGTGGCTATTGTGTGACGGAAAGGGTTTACGTGGTGCACCAGATAAGTAAAACCACGTAAATTGTCAACATAATTCATTACAATATCACATAAAAGTGAAGGGGGTAGGTAAGTCTAGGGTCACAAGGATTTCCCTAACTTCCCTAGGGAGTAGCACAGTACTCTCCTGGCTCAGCCTGGTGTGACGAAGACCGCGGCGGGTGCGCCACGCTGCAGACGCCAGGGATGGTGACGGTCGGCGGATGTTCATGCCAAACCCGAAGCCCAGCTCGACGTGCCGCGTGGGTAAAATATGTACCCGGCGCGGAGCTGGAGGATTGCCTGAACTGCCGGCAGGTGATGGCACGGCAGTAGATGGCCGGATGCCAGCGATAATCAAGGATCGGTAAACCGGTACTTTGGACCCTAGAACATAACGTCCAGCGTGTCACAAGATTACCTATATTGGTCATCTCCGCTGATTGTGACACCAAGCATAAGCAAAGCGAGATGTACTAGTGCGCTAATGAAGGTGGTGTGTGGATGTCACAATCAGTTTGAAGTTAACAAAATGGTAGTGGGAAACACGGCATGACTTGCACATTTTGAGTGAATATATAATACGATACAAGATCTCAAAATGCACAGAGCTGTAAGCAAATAGGTTGCATGGTAAATATGAATGCAGAAGGCATAATAAGCTAAACAAAGGTAGCAAGTAGGTACACGCCCTAAGTTAACCTATATAGGTAGGTACATAGAAAAATATAAAACTTAATTAGCTGTTCAACACTTACCCATTATGGGGTTACGAAAACACAGAATTTAATAAGGTTGACTAATATGAGCCAATAAATACTGTAGTCTGCTTTAGGCTTTTAGAATGGTGAAGACCACGTATGTAAGGTCACAAGTGATATGGAATCAGGTGAACGTGCGTCTTCGCCAGGAGCAGGATTTCGAATGGAAGGTGACCGTGAGCGAGTGGCACACGGCGCGAGCGTTCTTCCACGAGTATATCATTATGTACGTTTGGATATGCCAATCGCGCGCATCACTAGCACAGACAGCTAATTTATGTTGTTTAGTAACTTAGGACATCCCTAATATTATTACGTCTGCGGTTCGACTTGTCATTTTGTTGTTTGGAAGATAGTAACGATAAAACGTTACAATTGTATATTGTGGTGTCTTACGACTTCCACGCGAACGAAGTCGTGGGCAGAAGCTAGTACTTAATATATGCTTATCGAATTTGTTTTTTGTCAAACACAATTCCCAGGTCACAACTTCGTCTACCTATTTAGTTTAGTAGGAAAGTATCTAAAGTCATCCCTCAGTAAAGTAAAGTCAGTCAGTAAAGTTCTGTCCTTCCACAAAACATTAAAGCTGAACAAACTCAGTAATAGCATATTGTGTTGTGCTATTTTCACTCGACAAACTTTAGTTTGCAAAATTAAATGTGCGGGCGAAGCAAATAACGTGAAGCTCCAGCACACCGGAAGTGATAATGCATTAATGGCGGTTGCTATTAGCTTCCGGTTGTGAATGTGATATACTTACGGTTTTCTCTTACCTGCTGAGATTGTGAATTAAGCTGTTTCGTTTCGGTTCGTTGATTTAAGTTTGTTAGGATTATTCATGACTGAAAATGCGAATATTAATACTGCACAAAAAAAACGTATAAGTATTACAAAAAATAAACACGGCAATACAAACCAAAGGCCCAGTATGTGAAGAAAAAAAATTGAATTAATAAAATCTAAATTATTTCTAAAAGCTTTCCAAATGGGCTTTCTACAGGAAAAAAAGTGTTGTATTACCACAGCAGTCACTTGTGTTTATGTATAAGCGACATACAACAAGCGGATAGTCAATGCATTGCCGATCTAAAGGACTGTGCTAATAATATCACCAACATCCACACCTAAATTTGATAGCAGTTGTAGCCCAATGGTAACGGCCCCGACTTACAAGCTGTAGTTCGTGGGTTCGGTTTGGCAATTTACTTAGTGTAAATTATTTCGCCACCACTGCTCTATAAACGGTAAAGGATAACATCGTGAGGAAACCGGCATGTCCTAGAAATTTGAAGACATGTGACATCTACCTAACCGCACTAGGCCCGTGAGGTAGATTACAGCCCACTCCCTCTCGAAGAGAGGAGGCCTGTGTCCCACCAGTGGGAACAATACAGGCTGTTATTGCCACACCTAAATTAAAAACCTAGCAATGCTAATGTGGTGATGGCCCAGTGCGGCTGTCCCATTTCAAAACCTGATAAGTAACACTTATTTTCGTAGATTGTTTTATTTCATGATCCTGCTAAACTGGTCCAGGTTAGCAAGATTACGCAATAAAACGATGTGCGAAAAAAAGTGTCCCTTACTAGGTTTTGAAATAGGACAGCCGAGTGGTCAAGGCACAGGACAATGCACGAGGTTGTGGTTCCAAATCCGGGCAAGTACCAATGTGACTTTTCCAATTCATATGTACTTTCTGAGTTTATCTTGGACATTACTAACATCGATAAAGGAAAAACACCGTGAGGAAACCTTGACTTTTAGTTATTATAAGTCTGAAATCGCCAACCTGTCATGAGCAAGCGTGGTGATCAATGCTCGTGCCTTGTCTGTATGGGTGAGGCCATTGACCGGCAGTAGGACAGTAATAGGCTGGTATTATTATAATAGGGCAAGTCATCCAGCTCGGTAGACATAACTTTGAGAAAAAAGCCGACAGAAGTATTCAGTTGGGTTGGGCAGCGTTTGGAAAACTGCGTCAAGTCTTCTACCAGTGCGTCCTGCCCGTCATGAAAACATGCTAAAAAGTTGACACTGACAGTCAGCCTGGTCCACAAATCCAAGGTCGCCCAGCGCACTATAGAGTGGGCTCGGAGTCTCTTTGAAGGATAAAATCAGGAATGAACTTATTCGGAAAAGAACCGGATTTACCGACATAGCTTGCAGAGTAACCAAAATGAAGTGTCAGTGGGCTGGCAATGTTTGTCGAAGCAGCGATGGCCGGTGGAGCAGACGAGTCCTGGAGTGGATCCGCGTATCGGTAAGCGTTGTGTGGGTCGCCTCCCAAGCTAGATGGACCGACGACCTTAAGAAGGTGGATGGGTCAGACTGGATGCGGAAGGCAGAGGACAGGGTGTAGTGGCGCAGCCTGGGAGAGGCCCATGTCCAGCTGTGAACGGCAATAGACTGAGTAGATTGATTATTAGAATGCAAATTAGCGGCAGAAATATTTATCTGGTACAAAGGGTACCAGATAAATTTTTGAGCGATTCCATTGCCATCAACCGGGTAGAAATCCAGACTCCGAGCTGCTAAAAACCCAATAACACGGAGGCTGACCGGGGATTCGAACCCAGGACCGCATGCTTGGCAGTAGCGCTTACGACCAGTACACCGACGAGGCAGTCAACCGTCAATTAACGATTTTGTGATTGTTGAACTACCGTCTACAAGTAGCTGTTATTTCTTAAGGGCTAATAAAGTACGGAGTTGTTCTAAATTTGAATGATGACTGTATTTTATGACTTCGCCTCAACATAACTGACATCACTTTTATATCTTGGCTTGGTTAGGTGTAGCATCGTCACTATTTATAGAACTAGTACGATGCTTTAGTTTGTGGTAAGTAAATTCAAACGATGTATAATGCATAAAATCTAGAACCTTTTGTTTGGGAGAAGACACTGGCTCCTGTAACACGTGTGTTTTACCTAGTGCAGGAGTCACACTTCACTTTGTTTGTAAACATTTTGTATGCCAATAAAGAATTTATTTCTTTATTTATTTAACTCTCTTCTTCTTTGAAGAATAGGAGAGCTTATAGTATTCTGAGAACTAGTAGAAATTCAAGTCCTCTTTCGTAGTTTTTGCGTCCGAATGAAAAGATTATCTCTCTGGAGATATTTTAACAATATGTGGGTGGTTCATTAGTATAGAACACTTGAATTTTCAAGTGGTTATTTTCTTATCTTCATGTTGCTTTATTTCACTATGTTTTTTTCCTAAATAAAAAAAATATAATGCTGCATAATAAAACATACTGATGAAACTGAAAAATGTTCTTATTCTACATACCAAATCATCAATTAAAAATTATTAAGTAAATAAAGTCTACACAGTTTGATTTAATTGCCTGGAGGTGTACTCCGAAGTATCAGCCGAATGTTCGGCCGTTTCTTAGATTTCCAAAGTTTCTTGTTTTGACTTTGAGTCCTTACCCGACTTCAAGTCACATTTTTACTTTGACTTATCTCTTTGACTGTAGTTTTTTTTCTTTCGCTGTAGTCTGCCACAGTCAGCTGTAGTCAAGAAACGGCAGAACATTCGGCCGATACTTCGGGTTTATATTCGGAGTAGACTCCCTGTATGTGGCATACCATAAGTTGAAGCAAGAACATAAATTGCCCCGTCTAAAAAGTGTTTAGCCAATGCCATGACATCATGTTAGTTACATTGTAAATAACGGTAATTTTATAGCGAGCCCCATGAAGTTGATGCGGTCACCAATTAATTTAACGGTAATTTAGGTAATAAATAGATATTACTACTAGTATGGTTTATTCGAGGTTTGACACGTATTTGTATAAATAGGATTGAGGAAAATGAGTACAACAAATCTTAAGTTCAAAATCACAAAACGTCGCTTAGGTATCGTGCGTTTTACAATTATTCGGCTCGTGTGTACTAAGTTTTTTACAATTGGTAAAAAAAATTGATATTAACATTTTTCAATATCTTTGTTATTTGGTTATTTTTAAACTGGAATAGGTACTGGAAGTAAAACTTAAATTTCGTGGAAATACTCATTACCAGCGCCAACTTTATTTCTCGTCAAAACTGAACTGCAGATCGTTTAATATATTTAATAAATTATTTATGCGAATCAGAATTTTATTTGCTACAGTTTATACAAAAAATACAATTCGATTCTGAAAATATTTTGCAGTAAAATAAAATTGGGTCAATCGGAAAACTTGGTCGAAATGAATAAGCCACATTAAACAACGAGCCACATTTTTGATGTCGATGAATAATAGTATATTTTGATACAAGTGGAGAATGTTTGTTATTGCATTCGAGGCGGAATTAACACCCGAACCGTAGGCGAGGTTATTTTTGAGCCGAGAACTGTAATAACAAATGTCCACGTGTATCAAACGACGACGATTTTTTCAATACACTTTTGAAGAAATATAATAAAATAACGAAAAATATTTTTTTTTTCTAAAATTATTAGAAAACTATGATTTAATTTTCTTTTTTTTTCACGCTTTTCTTTCGCCAGGTTGAAGGAGATGCAAAGGTATAAAGCCGATAAACAGCCTAATATGAAAAATACTCGTAGAAAATTCAAATATTTTTGAGTTTAGAACACAAATAAATGTTAATTTGTTCATAAACGTTTTTTTTATTGTAATAATCATGGTATTCTACATAAAAAAACATTATTTAAATAATCAAACAATGTAATATTAACGCCGTAAAGAAGCATCTCTGCCGAGATTTAAAAAAAAAATCACCTCCGAATAGAGAGGACCGTCTCTGGCGCGAGACGGTGTGAATAGAGGCATTGAACCGATTTGGACTAAGTATAGGTATAAGTTATCTGTGGCAATTTCTATTCCCGCACACGTGTTGGAAAATAAAAATCGCACGGGTGTGAAATACATTGCATTGTGAACCTAATCGTAGTGCGATATGAACCAGTTTTCGAGGAAGAGTATTGAAAAAAATATAATGCAATACCAGCCTATTATTGGCTCATTGCCTCACACGGAAGGCACGAGCATTGGTCACCACGCTTCCTCAAGCCAGGTTGGCGATTTCAGACTTATAATAACTATAATTCTAGGTTTCCTCACGGTGTTCTTCCTTTACCGATGTCAGTAATGTCCAAGATAAACTCAGAAAGTAGATATGAAAGGAAAAAGTCACATTGGCCGAATTTGAACCCATCACCTTGTGCACGAGGCTTTAACCACTAGGCCGTCACGAAAACATAATAAATTCAGGGTTAAATTAATACAGGGTGGTGTATGTAGTAATTTTATTCTAGGTGAATCGTCTTCACATGATATAATAATAATATGTACCTATACAAAATATTGTAAAACATTTTAAAAGAGTAACGGTGGAGTTTCTAGCCCATTCTTCTCCATATGAAGCTACCTTTTGGAAGGGGCGCGGGCGACTAGAATCAATTCAATATTTTGTAAATTTTGACGTTCAAAAGTGCAATTCTGGACCCCCTGGCGTTGAAAATCGTCGTTGAAACCGCATTTTTTTTTTAAATATCCGACTAAAAATTCCAATGTGGCCTGCGTTGAAGAATAATAATACTGCATCCATGGTCATAAGTTGTGTGTCGATGTCCTTGCCACCCTGTATATTTGTTCTAGTATTTTTCTCATCATCATCAATCAAGTGATGATAGTTCTTATAAACATTATGCCATCTGATGTCATGATATATCTAAACAGTTATCAAATTAAATGTCATCTGTTATGGCGTGCTAAATATTCTGATTAGTTTATTTATAATCAAAAATGACTGACTGTATCCTGATTAAACTTAAAATTGATAACGCAGGGATGGCGTAGATTTCTTTGTAATCATTTATAATTTAAGAAGAATCTAAAATCAATCTGTCTAACCTTTTCTCAACTATTTTGGGGTTGCCCTCCTATCTAACTGGATGCAGTTGAATACCAGTATTTTACATGGATCGATTGCCTATCTGACCTCCATAACCCAGTTACTGGGAAACACAATACCCCTTTGTAAGACTGGTTGTCAGAATATGTTTGGGCTTCTGACTAACTGTAACGACTGTCGTAGATATATGAATGGCAGTCGGGAACAACGGCGTAAAGTGCTTTCCGAGACACGGAGGGATGTAGATATGTAATGTATTAAAGGAGACGTTCACGAAATGTATGGGGCTTGGTACTAAAATAATTGAAAATTTAAACAGCCTTCTGACCTATATAGGCTGAAAGAGGGTAATTATTTTGATGTCTTTGGGCATTTAATTTTTTTTTACAGCCACCCGTTTTTTTTAAAACAAGTGTTGAAAAATAAAATGTTCTACAAGCATTATTTATATTTTAGGGATGGCAGCCCTGTAGCAAATGACGTGACAATGACAACGTCAGTCAGTAGGACTCGGCTTGACATTTTCAACGGATATTTAGTCCGAGTTTACAGCTTTCACTTTTTTCGATACGTTTTGTTATTGCATTGTCATGATAATCAATAGTTTTTGTCTTAATTTCATGGATCTGCAGCTAAAATTATAATAAAATCTCAAAGTATTTAATAGAAACCGAAACATTAGCCACATAAAATAATTATATTGCATAGAAATGAATAAATAAAGACTATGTGCGTTTTGTTTGTATTGAAACATTTTTCACTTTTTCACAAAAACGGGCCCCTGAAAAAATCAGATTTAACTATAATCGAGTAGCATAATAAATAAGCTTTCTAATAAGGTATATCACATTAGCGTTTAAAAATCGTCGGAATATTATACCAATATTGACCTCTCCTTTGTTGTATTATTATTATTATTTAAATAGTATTTTATATAGATCTTTTTTATATTTTTTGAATGTGAGAACATTGTAGGCTTAATAGACTCTAGATTTGTAGACCATTTTCTATTTAGTTAGGTACCTGGTACTTGTTGACGGGCCTACACTGCCCTCCCGTACCTATTATCACTGTAAGTTGAAAACATTGTAAAAGTCCATTATTTTTAAAACGGTAACCGTGTTTCTTGCTGGCTTTTCTCCATAGGAAACCACCAATTGGAACCGTGCACCTAGCTTCTGACGTTTCATAAGTGCCCATATAGTTTTATGTGAAATAAAATAATTTGATTTTGAATGGATGGTCACCCATCCATGAACCAACCGCGGCAAGCGTAGCTTAACCATCGATCGACCCGAGCGGCTATTAAAGTAGACGCAAAACTTTATAAGCTCTCGGAAGTTGCACCCGAGTGGCCTAAAGTATATTAATAGCGAATTATTTTTGTGATGAACAAATCCATGTTGTAGAAGCCATTTTTTTTTTGAGTGGGAAATTTATTAAATAACTTCTCCCGCTCAAGGCGGAGTAGGAGAAGTGTCAGACTGCGTGTCAGACTTTTACTGACTAAAACCCACCTGTGTTCCTTCAGTTTCCTGTGTGCCAAGGCCACTATATCCCTTTCGGAAAAACTCGCAACCCTGGCAGGCATTGGCCCTACCGGACCCCGTAAATTGGAGCTGACATCTCTTTGAGGCACGCGTGGAACATAACGCGCCATCGACCCGGGCCTAGTCCTAATCGGACAGCGAGCTACCCATCGCTCACCGTCCGCAAGCTTGCGCCTACGGTGGCCGGGAATCGGCCAGCGACTCCCGACGCCCGGGGCGTCTCCCGCGGCGACTAGGGGCGTGAATGAGGGCGCAATTTTGCCTCTACCTCACGCGTTCCGCCTCCTCCTTCGCGAGCATTACCAGCATGACTTGATCATCACATTGACATTAAACATAAAGTTACATTTTGTATGGTACCTATACGCTCGTGGCTAAGTAATACCAGTCGCATGGGTTGGTCTGTGGATGGGTGACCATCTTTACATACCGAGACTCCTCCGTGCCTTGAAAAGCACGCTAAAGCATCGGTCCCGGCAGTCATTCGTGGATCTTTGACAGATAGGCAGTCGCTCCATGTAAAATACTGGTATTCAGCTGCATCCGGTTAGACTGGAAGCCGACCCCAACATAGTTGGGCTAGGCAGATTGATTTGATGTCTTTATAGGTACTATAAAAATGTTATTTAATGTTATGTTATCTCCTAGCACAGACAATTATATTTTACTTAAGGCTCTTACACAATAAAGAAAATTCCTTTATCGGTGCATGTCGCGCCCGCGATATCGCGTGTGTTTGTAAGAGCCTTTAAAAGGAGGTCCCTATGTAAGATTTACTGTAAAAGTTGCAAGTTTCTGCAATTTATTTTTTTATGATTTGTAATTAGCTATTACAGACTTTTAGACCACTCTGGAGTAACTTCTGAGAGCTCATACTGATCATATAATTTAGCCACGAGCCCCTTATTTAAGAAGGATCCCTCAGCTTAAAACAATAGACACAATGCTACCTATATTCGTTACAAATATAAGAATTTTATATATCAATGACATTCATACAATTATAAAACAATAAGTTACTATAGGGAAATATATCAATTATTCGCATTTTGAATAGGTGCCGATTAATTTGCCAATAGTGACCTAATCGAAAAATTTAGGTCAGCTAACCGCGAGTTTTACTTATTCAATTAATACTGCAGAGATATAAATAATTATTTACAGGCTGTTTTTCACGCTCCCCCCCCCTTTCTATGCGAAGGTGTGACCTTCGCATAGAAAGGGGGGGAGGGAAGGGAGGTGGGTGGTAGGATCTGTTTTTTTTTAATGCAAAATTATATATGTCACGACGAAGAGCTCAGTGCCTGACTAGTCTCTGATGTACTTAATGCTTCACTGATGGTAGAAAACCAACTCCCTAAGTTGGTTTTCAATCACACACAACACTTACCTCAAACTCAAAGCATTTATAGGTGAATTTCAGCAAGAGATTTTTATGTGTCAATTCGGTGGGATTTTTTTTCAATGCTATCTACATATTTTTAGTGACAAATAAAACTTTAGCCTATTTTATAACATTGTTCGTGAGTGGACATCAAATTTCATCAAAACTTACATAAATATTTAAGGATGAATTTTTAAGAGTCCACTGAAATGAAAAGTGTCTACCGAAATGATAAAAATTACCACCGAAATGATAGAATGTGCACCGGAATAAAATAAGTCCACCGAAATGATACAGCTAAGAACAACCGTGCCGGACAGCGAGGGTTCCGTACTTTGTTAGGTGTGATTTCCACAAATTTTAGATAAACACTGCGACAGGACAACATATACGAGACAGCTGTATTCGTTAGATTGAACTTGCATTTGTTTCAAACGCTCAGATCAAAGCGGCGCAATGATATATGTGCTATTCCACACAAAACTGAGCTCTGTTCAAAAAGCTTTTTAGGAATGGGTCCTAAATTATACAATAAGCTGCCCATTGCAATAAAAGATGTTGGCAGCATACAGAATTTGAAAAAGACTCTTCTAAACTTATTAGTCGCAAAAATATATTATACAGTCAGTAGGTACTTAGAAGATGTATTTTAATTATTTTTACTTTATTTTTATTACAACTTTAATCCATTTATATGTAATTAATTGAAATTGACGTAATAATATAATTGGAAATTGACATATTAATATATATTTATAAATTGACATAATAATACAATTAGTAATTTTAATTTGAATATTTTAGAATTATAATTAGAATATTTGTACGCCGCTGCCGGCAAGACTTAGCGATCATTTTTAGAGACATTGACCTACCTACCTTTGTATTTTCTTCACCTATGATCTACAAATAAAATGATTTGATTTGATCTGATGTTATGCTTTTAAAAATTAGTTAATATAAAATTATATCAACTGTTTATTATATTAACTGATCATTATATCAAATAAAATTATAGATTTATTGGTTATATATTGTAAAGTTTAGAAATTTTGTAATTATATCAAATAATATTTACTCAAAATAAATGATAAAAAAAGGAAACTAATAATGAAGGTAAACCCTCGAAATAATTATTTTGTTGACAATTAGTAGGTATAATAATGTACACTGTGGTGACTCACACACTCATCAGATTATCGTTGAGCCGAATAAATGTGTATCTAAACTATATACATGTACTAACTACAAAGATATATGTATATATTATATATCTTAAACAGAAATATTACACAACAAATACACCCGAATAATCTAATCTACACTCTAGGTAAAAGTACATTACAAAACTATGACTTTATATTTGACACAAGGATCTCTAAAATTTTATGGTTTTATCATTTCGGAGATACATTTCATTCCGGTGGACTGTATATGGTATGGCATGGGTATGGTATGTTATAACGGTCCACCGAATCCACTGAAATGATAACACTGAGATGATAAAATAGAGGTTAGTTCTACCTTTAATTAACTCAGAAATAAAATTATTAAAAAAATATGAACACTACTCAAACAAAACAGTACTTACGGCGAATTTAGTACATAATTTTGAAACAAATTAAACGAATCTAGCACGAGTTATAACAGCCACCAAAATTAAACTTTTTTTGTCCCCATATTACTGAAATGATAAACTTACTTTTTTGGCGGGAAACCGCAAGACGTTGGAACCGGTGCGTTCGCGCCGAGAGCTTGAGCCGGACTGATCTGAAGTGAGGAAAGGTGAGAGGGGCGTAACAACGCAATGTTGACATGGCTATTTACTAAAACTTACTGTCCTCTGAAATGATAACTTTTTTCCAGACAAAAGTTGACTGCCTGTCAAATCCATGAGAAAGAAGACAAACAAACAAAATTAGTTTTATTTGATCGAATATATTATAATTTAATGATAACAAAATCGATCTAAATCCATATTACGAATGTATTTGCAGGGGAAGGTATTTTATGAGCGGAATTGGGTTCAGGACAGGCCACCGTGATGATAAAATAACACTTTGTAATTTTTTTTTTAGGTATATTAGAGGGTAGAAATCAATGATTTTGTTTGTCAAGGTAGAGAAGTACTTACGTTGTTGAGAAAAAATATTTAAAAAGCTTTTTACAAAAAAAAAAAACAACCGACTTCAAAAAAAAACACTACAAACTGAAAAATAACTTTAATTTCGGAAGTCGGTGTCTTTGGATCTGTATCTTAGTTTTTGCCACCGGCTTCCGAAATTAAAGTTATTTTTCAGTTTGTAGTGTTTTTTTTTTTGAAGTCGGTTGTTTTTTTTGTAAAAAGTTTTTTTTATTTTTCACTTTTTAGTGAGTCAGTTTATAATTTATCTAATTCACAATAGCCTAATGTCAAATGCTCATCATCTTTTACAAAATATTGCTTTTCCCGGTGCAGGGGCGTTAATTGTTGAGGAGTTCTCCTGGTAAGAACCAGGAGAACTGATGTGAGTGACTTCACCATATGCATTTTGACAACCATAAATTGCTTAGCAGCCATATTAAAGTGCCTAATCGAATCGCAACGGTGAAATACTTATTATTAAGTAGTTCCGGTGGCCATCTGTGGTCTTCATCATCAGTTCCACTTCACCAAATAGTGCTTTTCGAGTGCAAATGCACAATTTACTATAAAAAATACTCAAATCGCTATTGGTATGCCTATAAAATTTGAGGACATCAGATTCTGATTTGGTGGCAATGGGACTACCTCGGGAGCATACTCTTCAAAAAAAAAAAATAATTTTCAAAATCCGTCCACAACTGACGGAGTAATCGGTGAACATACATAAAAAAAAAAAAAAAACAGCCGAACATATAACCTCCTCCTTTTTGGAAGTCGGGTAATAAAATTAAAAATCAGCACATTGCACTACCGTTCTCAGGTTTGCCGTCTATTTTTGTTGCTTGGGCAATTCATCCTTATTTCAATTAAAACATTTATAGGCACTTTTGAATTATCATTTAATTATATCAATGACTCGTTCAATTTGAGTTAGTCAGTGAATTTAGTCGCCCATTCCAAGACGAAGTAAGTCCTTATGGAGAAGAACGGGCAAGAAACTCCATGGACTCTTTTTTAAATCAAAATCATTACGTTACAAAGGTTTCTTGTTCGACGGTCACAATTCTCTGCCCTTACAACACAAAAACTCCCATTACCATGGTTACCGAGAGCGCGGCAGTCGTATTCTGTCCCTCTAAATCTTATTATTTAATTAGCCGAATAAAACTTACAAACAATACTAAGATGCTTATCAGTTAATTATTTTATCATTAAACAGTGCAAATACGTAGTAAGATGATAGTTTAATTAGTAACTTCATTACTTTTTACCACTTAAATTGACAATGTTTCCGGTAGATCAAGGATTTTAATTAAACAACAAGTTTTCCTAAAGAAATGTGTGTGTAAAATAATCTTGTTACTATATAATTTCTAAATTGTTATTGAAAGTGATTTAGTTCTCGTATTAAATTATATCATTGCGGGATTGAGCCCTCAAATGTTATCGGTGCCATTTTTCTACAATATTGGGTGATTGAAGATCATAAACAGAACTTACTATGTCAAATGTAGAAAGAATTGTTTTTGACTTCAACCCAAAAGTCATTCAATGTTCTCTTTTAATTTTAACTATAGTTTTAACGAGAGCATTATAATTAATTTAATAATTAATCTTAAAACAATACAATGTGTTTCTAATTCACAAAGGAGCTAATAGATGGCGCCTTAAGTAATTATTACGATTATAATAAATTGGAATAATTCGTTAGTTAGATTAAGATTATGTAATAATCTTAATAGGCAGACGCTTGTGGCGGCGATACTTATATATATTTTTTGGGTACAAAAATCATCGAAAAATCAATGTACCTAACATAACACAACTTCACGCCTGTATTGCCCGAAGAGTTAGGCAGAGGTAGTTGATCCACATTTTATTCAATAATGTTATGGCAACACTTTATATTTTAATAGTGTAGTAAGTATTTAAGGAATTTATATGGCAACCCACTTCTCGTTAAATGCTGGTAAAAACAAAGTCTCCATCTTGTACGACGGAAAATAAAACAAGCAATAATTCTATTACAGCCTTTTATTTCGCTCCAATCCACTGCTTAAATTAACCTGAATACATTTTACGCAGTTATGTTTATGTCCCATGTAATATCCTAGGACTCCGGGTTGCTACTGAAAAATAATGAATACCTTTAAACGAGGTATTAATATTGACTAATACGTAACTCTAAACCCTAAAAAACAGGTCGTTTATTTTACTAAAATCGTAGCAATTTTATATAATAACCAACACCCTAATTGCATTTAAACACATTGTCAATCACAATCCGAATGTTTTTGAAGGACCAATATTGCTAGTCCATTGCTCATTTGTCTGCACAACAACGTAAATAACGCAATGAATGTTGCCATTGCTACTGATAGCGTGTTACGCAATTACTCTGTTCATCAAAATGGTGTCCTTAAAACTTCATGTTTGTAACAATCGGTTTTAATCATATTACCAATACTGTATTTGAAAACCGGCCAAGTGCGAGTCGGACTCGCGCACGAAGGGTTCCGTACCATTATTTATAAAAACGGCAAAAAAATCACGTTTGTTATATGGGTAACTTAAATATTGGTTTTATTTTAATTTAATTATTTATTTTTAAAGTGAATATATAATTCTATATTCTGTGAATATTTCAAGCGTCTACCTGCTGCCGTTATAAATATCGAGCAAAAACGAGCAAAAAAATCACGTTTGTTGTATTAATATCCATGAATATTATCCACGAATATTAATGTCCATGTCCAGGGTGCTTGCCCACGAGCGATTTTCTCGCTGATTTTTGTCAGAATGTATTACATCTGACAAAAATCGCCGAGAAAATCGCTCGTGGGCGAGCACCCTGATGGACATGAACATTATTATTCGTTTGTATTCGGAAATTTAATGATTGCCGAAAAATCTTAAGAAAATAGAAGCACTGTACTAAAATACAATTAATCTGTCTAGCCTTTTCCCAACTACGTTGGAGTCAGCTTCCAGTGTAACCGGATGCAGCTGAATACCAGTATTTTACATGGAGCGACTGCCTATCTGACATACACAACCCAGTTACTGGGTAATACGATACCCCTTGGTAAGACTGGTTGTCAGACTTTCGGGCTTCTGACGACCCGTAACAACTGTCAAAGATCCACGAATGACAGCCGGGTCCAACATCTTTACGTGCTTTCTGAGGCATTGAGGAGTCTCGGTATGTAAAGATGGTCACCCATCCACGGAATAACGCCGGCAATGGTACCTTAACCGGATGGATCGACCCGTGCCGCTGTTATTACTTAGCCACGAGCTCCTCAAAATAGAAGCACTGTACATCTGACAATATTACAAGTAGGTCCTACATATAGAATAGAATAGAATACTCTTTATAAATTACAGATATAAATGTTGAAATATGTATGTGGGGATGTGTGTATGTGTGTTATGTTGAACATATCGGTGGCGAGTATACGACCATACTCCCCAAAATACTCCACGTTATTCTACCCGCGATGTTTCAACATAAAGTTTTATTGCGTATGCTAATTTTCAGGTGTGTGGGTACGCCAGTAAAACACTTCGTATTTTCGTTAAGTGCTAACAAGAAGGTAAATTTATATGGATTTCTAGAATTCCAGCGTAATGCATAAATTGTGTGACGTCAGTTGGTGGCCGGTCACCGTAATTAAGTGCTCACAAAGTCTTTAGGACTAGGTCAAAGTCGTTTACAAGGCACCTTGTGTGTTCCACAAATTAGATATGACGGAGATAATAAAATAATAACATTCCAAGGAGTTTAACAATAATGGCAGATTTTTTGTGATTTTTCAAATCTTTCTAGAATTTTTCCAGAAAAGAACCGAGTTACCGACATAGCTTGCAGAGTAATTAAACTGAAGTGGCAGTGGGCTGGCCATGTTTGTCGAAGGACCGATGGCCGATTGAGCAGACGAGTCCAGGAGTGGAGACCGCGTATCAGCAAGCGTAGTGTGGGACGCCCCCAGCTAGATGGACCGACGACCTTAAGAAGGTGGCTGGGTCAGACCGAATGTGGAAGGCGGAGGACAGGGTGTTGTAGCGCAGCCTGGGAGAGCCCTATGTCCAGCATAGGACTACGATAGACTGAGTTGATTGATTCACAAGATATCAAAATTCGATAATTTTCCACAAAAAAGAGTCAACAAAAGAACAATAAAAAATATTTTTGGCAAATATTTTTCAAACTTTTAACCACTGTTTGGTATGTCTTAAAAAAGTAAATAAAAATATTTCCATGAACTACTTCAATTAATCTACCAGCATTTCTGAACAAACCGCTTTATACACTAAAATAAATAAATTGGAAATAATGTCAGTACACCCAGTGAGTCAATCATACAAACATTAATCAAGCTGTCAGTGAACTCGATTCACCATTAAAACAACAAAATTACATACAAAATATTGTAGTTGCTCACTCGTCACACTGAATTCGATGATTTATTGATTGAACAGTCTTAATGATCGTGAAAGTGGTGCCTTCAAATAAACGAATGCACTAGATTTATCGTTACTTAGTTTTTTAAAAGCTAAAGCGGTTTCTTAGAAGAGCGGTGGCCGCCACATCATGGCCGCAGTGACGGCTGTTAAGAAAATTATTACTTTACAGTGTCAAAAAATGCTCTTTAGGAAAACACACCAACATGCTTTCTAGGAAACTGTTGCTTATGGGGTGGTTGTCATGATGGCCCATTGATTAAGGCCTCTCATGCGAAAGGGTGTGGGTTCAAATTCGATAAAGTACCAAGATACCTTTTTTAATTCATAAGTACATTCTACTATGTGACGAAACCTGAACTTATAACTCAAACTAAAAGCATTTATTTCAATTAAAACAATTACAGGCACTTATGAATTTTCAAGGAGTCTAGTCGGTCAGTAATATGAAGGTAGTTGCCCATTCCAAGGCGTAGCAGGTACATATGGAGACGAACTGACAAGAACGGACATTCTTTTTTTTTAAGTGCCGCAGCATCATGCTGAGATAGGGGCCTTTTGGCCTCGTACAGGACTTTCTGTTTTTATTTTCATTTTTACTTTATTTTTGTTTTTGATCTTTATGTTTCTATGAGTGTGTTTTTGTATAGTTTAATTTGTGATCTGTGCGAGTCCCAATAAATGCTTTTTCTTTCTTTCTTTCTTTCTTTTAAATTACAAAAATCTCAATGTAAATACAATGCAAAAAAAAAATTGAGCCATCACGGGACTGACAGATGTGAAACATCGCACTACAAGCACATTCACACACTACTACATATAGACTGTATAAGTATAAAGTGCCGATCGCCACGCGGCATGCGTCGCCCCGCCAGCAATCGGTTTTACGTGCGCCTATAAATGTTTCACATCAAAAAACGCGTCCATAGTACAGCAAATAGAAAGATACAAAAAAAAAACAATAAAAAAAATAAGCCGTGGCAGCTAAGAGATGACCATTCACTAGTCCCAACTGACAGCGCCCGATCACGAACATGGCGCAGGATCGGCACCATAGAAATATAAACTTATATCTATGATCAGCACCATTCAGCTCAACCATTTTGAAGGGCGCTAAATGATGCAAAATGCTTGTCAAACTGCATGTTAATTATTGGTGACGAACGTCTCTGAATATGGCAGTAAGTCTTTGAAAAATTTAAATGAAAATAGAAATTTGATTTCTTTGAAAGTTCAAAATGAAATAACAATAGGAGAAATGTACAAAATAGCTGTTTATGCTAAAAATAACATGGATGGAAGAGATTATTTATAGAAATAATCTCTCCCATCGATGTATGTATGAAATAATATCGCTTAAAGGTCACTTTAAAATAATTATGTAGGTACCGCTTGTATCCGTAAACAATTAGGTATTATACATAGTAGAAGTTGATATTGTTATAATTTATTAAATTAATATGCATAATAAATTTACCTACATTTTTTTTTTTGGACTACCTCTTTGGTATAGTGCTCGTAGGCGCTACTGCTGAGCACGAGGTTCTGGGTTCGATTCCCGGGTAGGGTAAAGTGTTATTAGGTTTTCCATCTGGCATTTCTCCGTAGCAGCCCGGATTTGTGCCCGTTTGATGGCAATACGCTCGCCCCCTATTACATAGGACTTAAACATAACTGGCGAAATGTGGGTGTACTATAGGTACACCTCTGCCTAACCCTTCGGGGAATACTGGCGTAATTTAATGTTAGATGTGTGAAATGTATGTAAATCTACCAATGAATACATAAATAAAATTTTAGATAATAATTCTTTACAATAAATTAACCTACAAATTAAACATAACATACCGACCTGCAAGGTAGAGTCAAGGAGACAGTGTACACAATGATGAAAGTTGACTAAAGATTCTCCCACTGCTCTGAACAAGTAAAACTATCGGTTTTTAAGGCATATTGTCAACGCTTTTATACGGGAAATCTGTGGGTCAGTCACACCAAAAGATCGCTGGATGTCCTGCGCGTCCAGTATAACAACATCTTAAGGATGATGTTGGGGCTGCCTCGCTTCTGTAGTGCATCGGGGATGTTTGCGCTGTATCGCACTGATGGCTTTTATGCCGTCATCCGCAAGAAAACCGTATCCCTGATCTGCAGAATGCGTGGCAGCTGCACCGAAATTTTGAAGAATGTAGCCGACAGAATCTCTTCTCTGCTATGTAGATCCTTAATTGAGCGGGTAATTTGAGTGTTGTGTTTTATTTTAATTAAAACACATATTTATTTTGTCGCGTTGCCAAAATCTCTTCATATTCTTTTTTCAATACACTAATTCACAAAACAATTGCACAAATGTTTATCAGCGATCCAGTTAGAATTCGAGTGCCAAAACATAAAGGCTTTTGCAGACAGGCGCGACGAGACGTTGCGATGCGATTCTGGTAGAATAATTTCTATTAAATTTTCTTAGAAAATTTTCTAGTAAGGTCGCGTCGCGTTGTCGCGTTGTGCTGTTGCGTCGCGCTGTCGCGTCGTGCTTGCTAACGGGAGCCTTACGGCGCCGAAAAGAGGCAAATGATAAAAGTAGACTTGTCTTAAACAATAAAATTGCCTAATCTATATAGTTTGTGGTAGCGGAAAAATATATGTTATTCTTGAACATATTTCTCAGAACTAGGTTGTTACCAAAACACGTTCAGAAAAAAAAATCTAAATCTATCCGCGGAGCGGGAGGTCGTGTCAGACTTTTACTGACTAAAACCCACCCGTGTTGCTTCCGTTGCCTGTGTGCCAGGGCCAAGATATCCCTTTCGGACAAACTCGAAACCCTGGCAGAAATATCAACGTACGGTTGGTATTTAATTGATAACAAGAACGTCTTATTTGTATGCAGAACTTGGTTGTTTTTTATTTTAGATTATTCAACTCATTTTTGAGTAAATAGATAATTGCTTCATATTTTGCAATAAATTACAAGCGTTGTGTCATCGCGCTTCTCTTCCTTTTGTATACAGTCTGACAGCGACCGCGGTTTAGCTATTGTCAGCGTCTTAACTGAGCACTTTGCGTGTCATTGACAGGATACACGAAGTAAGTACCTGAGACATAACTATTATTATGACGAAAACAATAAACGGCTGCACTATTTTAATATATTTTACGACTTCACACTCAATAAGTTCACTGTAACTATCCTTCCATCTAACATGAATGTTTGTTCTGAGAATATTTATAAGAAGTACTTACCCAATCGGTTTGTGAGTACTTACCGATGGTTAAATTGAATGAATAACGTCACGACAAAACACTATGTATACAGGGTCAAATTAAGTTAGCTAGCGAAACTCCGTAGACCTGATGGATATAGATATCTAGACATGTAAATTAAAAAAGAAATTAATAATAATAATTTATTTATTTATCAGACGACAAGATCCAATTACAATAAAAAAACAAAAATACTTACAATTCTAGATGTAAGTAAACAATTTGCTTACTCAACACACAACACAACTTATTTGCTATGTTAGTACTTAAATTCTAATACCGACAGCATCGTGCTTACTCGTATCAGATCATTAGGGGGCTTTAGTCCATCAGCAATAACTTTCAGGAGGCTGTTGCTACTGTCCCGTAATCTGGTGAAACGAGATCCATCCTTTTTCCGCACTACAGCTGAGAAGCTATCTACTCGGGCTCGAGCAAATATTGCAGATGCACTGCAATAACATGGCATCCGCAACAGCGCCCTAAAAGCGTCATTGTATTGAATACGCAATACATTGGCGGCACGTTTAGTACAGCTGATCCATAGAGCACTTGAGTACAACGATGTGCAGTATGATTTAAAAAGCATGATTTTGACCGCACCTGTACATCGCGCGGTCCTACAGTCCAGCATATTCGCTCGCACTGCCAATCTCCTGCCTTCCCGCTCAACATCGGCATCGTCTTTAAGATCGTCAGCAACGACATGTCGAAGGTATTTGATCTGGTGTACCAGACGAATCGAGACGTTGCCGTCGTTAACTTTAACTGGTGGTACATTTTCTGGACACTTCTTGCCAACAGCCTTAAAGACCATGAGTGCCGACTTATTTACCTTATAAAGTTACCCATGGCTGGCAGCGTAGTCCTCACATATCATATCAGTGCACTGACCGAGGGAGCCAGCAGGACCATATCATTGGCGTAGCTTATGTTGTTAACACACAACCCGTCAACACAGCAGCCCACATGCGCACTACTGAGTTCCTCAATCAATGGATTCATATACAGATTAAATGGGTTGGGGGAGGTTAAGCCCTCCTGTCTTACCCACATTCCAACTTGTATGGTAAAGGGAACTTGCTTCCCCACTTTACAATGTTTGTTTGGTTGCCGTACCAGTATCTAAAAACGTTCAGCAATTCGTTGGGGACACCTGTTGCTTTTTTTAGCTTACCCCAAAAAATGTAATATGAGACCCGGTCGAAAGTCTTGGAAATATTCAGAAAAGCCCCTAAACTGGTGTTCTCCTGCTAGTGTAGTAACTGACAGTGTGCTTAAGATAAGCGATTGCACTTTCGGTGGATAAGCCAGGCCGAAACCCGAACTGTGCATCGAGCAACCGCAAATGCTTCTCCAGCTGTACGTTCAGCACACTGTCACTTTAGCTAAATAGTTGCCAAAGAGATGTGTCTATAATTCGACCTACCTGATGCGTCTTCAGTTTTGTTTTTGATTACTGGTACGACCCGTGGGTATATACGACCACCGTTTTCATCATACTGTTTGGCAGGTAAGAGTGTGCGATACACAAGTTAAACAGTAATGCCAGAACCCTAGGTAAGTGGAAACCTGCATGCTGTAAATGCTAGATCGTGACCAGGTGATTTCCCTTTTTTCATATTTTCTTATTAATTCGTTTTTTTTTGGGGTCATCAAGTACTAGTAGTGTGTCTCTTGAAATATCAGT
Organism: Tiliacea citrago; assembly: GCA_963921375.1. Lineage (NCBI taxonomy): Eukaryota > Metazoa > Arthropoda > Insecta > Lepidoptera > Noctuidae > Tiliacea > Tiliacea citrago. The sequence continues at coordinate 17,573,793 of OY992797.1, read as the reverse complement.
TTAAAAAATCTGTTTTTTTTGTTTGTGTAAACTTCACGGGACCACGATAAAATAAAAATAAAAGATTTGCTCAATTCATACTTCCAGTAAAAATACCTGAAGGGGTTATTGATCATTCTATCGTCTTAATTTTTATTTTTTCTTGATTACATATCGATACCTATCACGTCTGCGGAGTTTGGCTAGCTAATTTTATTTAACCCTGTATATTGGACACATGTTGTATGTATATGTAGCTCTAATAAAATGTCGACGGTTACATGGCCTTACTACGATTATGGTCTATAAATTAATCAGCATTGAGGAGCTGTCTCGTCTGTGTTTGTACAGTACCCGCACGTCACTGGTAACAAAACCAGTATATTTAAGCTGCCCTCACCAGTATAAACTGGCTTATTATTTTAATTGAAACTCCGTACTACACTGGGCCAGCACGAGGTACCTAAAGCCTGGATCTCTAGATCACACGTACCGAGTAGATGGACGAGACAGTGCTCGGTACGTGTAAACACCTCATCGAGTGCTCGGCGAAGTTAAAGAGCGAGACAGTCACTCAGACCCTGTTCTATTTACTAGACCGAGTATTGATCCCCTCGCTTCCCCACACTGACTCGTTTACCCACTCGGCAGGTAAACATGCTTCACTAAGAACCCTCACGTTGCTCGCAGCACACTACCGTTTCCCACGATTTTTGTGAACCAACTGACGAGTCAGTCGGTGCCAAGTTAAAAATACGTGTAAACACCTACTCGTCCACCCTACTCTCTCGGCCTAGTATCATTTTGCTGTCTAGCCTATCTACTCGGAACACGTACCGAGTAGATAGGCATAAGTGTCGTCACCGAGTCACGTGACGTGTGGTTGACTGTCCATCATTAGAGTTCAATTGTATGTACCTCTTGTTTTAAAATTGAGAACAATGATAAAGGTTAGCTTAGAGATAAAACTCAAGTCTCATTATTTTGATATTCAATAGTTACTTAAGTTTGAAGTGGTGAGTTATTGGCCACTTAACTATTAATAAAAGTTTGGCAAAAGAATCAAAATCATTGAAGGCTTTTCATTTCATTAATGTTTTATGAGCCCAGTGTCTCGAGCACCGCGCCGACTCTTTAGAGCGCATAGGCTCCCTACAGACAGGCGCAACGCGACTCTAGTAGTACCATTTCTATGAAAACATCATGGAAAATTTTCTACCAGAATCGCGTCGCACCGTCGCGTCGCGCCTGTCTGCGGGGCCTTTAACGAAGAATAGGTGTTGAATTGTGTCTCAATAGCTGAGGTTTGATAGGTTTAACGATACCATGCGTGGATCTACTACATTAATTAGCTGACATTGAGAGGGAGCGCAGAGTTTTGGCAGTCAGGGGGAACATGCCAAAACTCTGATGCGACATGGAGAGTGCGATTGTCGCAACTGGGCACGCCACAATTGTGGCGATAAGTCCCCTCTTTGAGGAGTGGCTAGAGAGGCGCCACGGCGTCCTCACGATCCGCCTGACACAGGTCCTCACCGGACACGGTTGTTTCGGGAGGTTCCTGTTCAGGATAAAGCGGGAGGAAACGCCCGGGTGTCACCACTGTGTGGAGCGCCCGAAGGACACGGTGGAGCATACGGTGGAGGTCTGCCCGGCTTGGGCGGAGCACCGCCGTGTCCTCACGGAGGCGATCGGCGGCGGCGATCTCTCGCGTCCGGGCCTGGTTCAGGCCATGGTTCGGAGCGAGAGTGCATGGGAGGCCGTCACCTCCTTCTGCGAAGCAGTAAGGCTCGCGAAGGAGGAGGCGGAACGCGTGAGGTAGAGGCAAGATTCGCGACCTCGCGCCCTTAGTCACCGCAGGAGACGTCCCGGGCGTCGGGAGTCACTAGCCGATTTCCGGCCACCGTAGGCCCGGGCCTGCGGACGGTGAGCGATGGGTAGCTCGCCGTCCGATAAGGACCAGGCCCGGGTCGACGGCGCGTTGTGTTCCACGCGCGCCTCAAAGAGATGTCAGCACCAACTGACGGGGTCCAATAGGACCAATGCCTGCCAGGGTTGCGAGTTTGTCCGAAAGGGATATCGACGGGTGGGTTTTAGTCAGTAAAAGCCTGACACTCCCTCCCGCTCCACCCATAGCGGGAGAAGTTATTTGATAATTTCCCACCCAAAAAAAAAAAAAGGTGGATCATGGTTGCGCGTAGGTTTGCTCGCTACTCGAGGGAAGTAAAGAAAACTCTTTTTAAGGCGTATTGCCAGTCCTTTTACTCGGGCAGCTTGTGGATAAATTACACTCATAGGGCTGCTAATGCTCCGCGTGTCCAATATAACAACATTTTCAGGATGCTGATGCGGCTGCCTCGCTATTGTAGTGCGTCTGGTATGTTTGCGGAGGCGTGAACGGACGGCTTCCATGTGATTGTGCGCAAAAGGGTAGCTTCTTTGTCACAGCGTGTGCGAGGCAGTAGCAATTGGTTCCCGCCAAGTTCCGCTATTCGCATCCGATTTGAGTAGCGGAACATGACGCGAACCAGTACAATAAAATTGAACTACTGCGGTTTCGCTGTTATGGTTTCGCGGCGGAGGTGTGCTACCAGCGTTAAATCTGTTATTACGCCTTCATATAATGCATGTAATTTATGCAAGAAATGTACACTAAATTAGAACGCATACACATCAATTGTGTATGTGAATGTTGTATTGTAGTAAAATACTTTATGAAATAAATTCAGGAAGTAAAGTAAAAAAAACAAACAAAGCATAATAAAACGATATAACTTTCAAACCACTTATATTTTCATTTTTTTTTTTGTATGAACTATTTTATTATCTATAATTCTATCTGTTATTATTTTCAAATATGCATATTTTCGTTACTAAAAATAAATATTCCCTATGAAACCGCCGAACGGCGCAGTGGGCGGTGCGGCGGCGGCGGCGTGAGCGTGATGCGCATTTGTATGGTCAAGATCGACGCCGCCGATTACCCTTAACTTGAAGCAACGTTTATGTGGCCAAGTTTTAAATTGTAGTGATGATAAAAAAGATGGCGATCAACTACAATAGGTCACCACACCACCTTGGTTCAGCTAAAGTTTTGTGCATTTTGCCTTCATTGAAAAAAAAATGTTGACCATAGCTTTTAAACGCCACATTATGTAAGTAAGTTTCAATTTTACCAATGAAACTGAACGCGATCAGCACATAAACCACGTTTAAGAGCTATCAGTGTCATTATTTTCTTTGATATATTGACACTGACAACTCAACTTGATGTAATAATATCTCACTTATTACCAGATTTGTTGACAACTAATCATAACTAGCCGATCGCGCAAGGCAATGCACGTGTCGTTTTCATAGAGTACGTCAGTGCAGCGGCATACTAATAATAATGAGCGATTAATGACGCCGCTAGTCGAGCAACCAATCCGTGGATTTATTTTTGTTTGACGGTCGTCTCATTAAGCACACATGCGTTGTGAGTCTTGGTGGCGCTTTGTAAATACTTTCACAAATACTTACAAACGTTTTTAATTTTGGAGGGGCGGGCCATATTATCGTAGTTAATGTCTACACTAAATAAAACATCTAACGGGAATATGGCCTTGCTCTTGTAGCCTATGAATTAATCAACGTGTAGATCTGTGATATTTGTGCTCGTACATCTTAAGAGTCTAATACTTCTAATGGTTTCTAAATGGTTGCAGATTAGTATTCAAGTCACAATCACTTTGATAGTTTTTCTTTGTAATTGCTATTCGTTCTAGTTTATAGGTGCAATTCAAGAGTTTATTGACGGTGCTGGATTAAGTGCTATTAGAGCAATTGATAATGACGAAAGTTTAATTGATAACATTGGGACTATTGTTTTTGTTGGGGATTAGTAGTAAGATCCAATTTTGGAATAGCAATTAAATATAACATCACGCCTTGTTTCCTCGAAGGGTAGAGCAGAGGTGTACCTGTAGTACACCGAAATTTCGCCAGTTATGTTTAAGTCCCATGTAATAGGGGGCGAGTCTATTGCCATCAACCGGGCACAAATTCAGACTACTGGCTGCTCCTGAGAAATTATACATAGAAAACCCTAATAACACTTTGTCCGACCCAGGAATCGAATCCAGGACCTCATGCTCACCAGTACGGCTTACGACCACTAGATAGATCAACGAGGCATTAACACCGACCTAAAAACCCTATTACTTGGGTATAGGGCAAAGGAACATACTTACAAATGAGCTACATATTACCTTCCTTTAATTAAAATAAGACTTTTAGTCGCAGGATGTGGAGTTCCGTCACTTCACGTACAAGTTCCACAGAACAGCAGTGCTATTCTGTAACCATCTCACCGTGAAAACTTAGATGAAGTGAGCGTGGAGTGAACTGTTAGTGTCATCCCATCTGATGCTAGGGATGGACCAAATATTACATTTACAATCATAATCGATATTTTGAACAAAAACTCAATTTTGTTTTTTTTTTACATTAAATTGAGTTTGACAAAATTTCTGTTTTTCTATTTTATTTAAAAACCCCTTAAATATTAATGTTAAGACACACACACACACTAGCATTGAAATAATATAAAATGATCAATAGAATTAGCATAAAAATATTTTATTATATTATTTATATAATGAAATCTCGATTATGATAGTAAATGTAATCCTTGGTCAATCCCTAGCATCAGTGGAATGACACTGACAGCTCACTCCACGGAAGAATTCACGGTGAGATTTTCAACTTATTTTCTACTTTTTTAGTTTGCTTTTCTTGCAAATAGAAAGCTGTTTATTGAAAAAAAAAAAAACCTAACGAATGTAATTTGGCGTGTGAAAAATGATCGTTGTTCGTCAATGAATCTGGAATATATAAATAATTTACTTAGTTTGAATTTCCGCGCATTATTTGAGAAAAGCACTATAACGATGGTAGCACATCTCCGCCGCGAAACCATAGCAGCGAAACCGCGGTAGTTCAATTCAACTGGTTCGCGTCATGTTCCGCTAGTCGCATCCGATTCGAGTAGCGAAACATGCCGCGAGCCAGTTGAATTGAACTACTGCGGTATCGCGGCGAAGGTGTGCTACTGCCGTAAAAGCCTAAGCCGCAACCAGGCATTGCTGGACTCACGTAGGTGTGGGCCGAGGCGAAGCCGAGGCACACATTTACACGTTCGTCCATCAATGCGTCTTTTGCTGGCCGTTGCAGTAATGTACTATTTTTGTTTTATCATGTTTTGATATCGATACACGCCACGGTATCGGTACGTCTGCAGAGTTCTAATTTAATTTGACCTTGTATAATAATTTAAGTTATATCCCTTAAGGCACACGCCAATTAACACAAATGATATTTCAAGAACCAAATAATATATATATTATCAGCTTTAACAAGCTCTATCATTAATTTAATCATAATGCTCATATTGGTCACCATAGTTGAACGAACATCATCAGTGACATGTCGGCGCCAAATGGCGCCAATTTATACAATAAACGGTCTAATTTATGTGAAAATTGTCAACTTTCGGCTCATAATAATAGACTTTAGTTCGTTAGGTTATAATTAGAATCTCTAACAATACAATGTTACAAAATAAAGTCGTTTTTCGTATCTATGTGTGTGACCGCGTTGTTCTTCTTAAGGTGGATCCATAGTGGTAACCCGCGAAGTTTAAATTTTCTTCGTGGTCTTAATTAAGGGTGTGTAATGGGCTGTACTGCAGTATCTTGAACGGTGCCAGATCGACTATAATATATGTACATATTTATACCAGGTCGACGTCATCTCGTCAATGCCGGCTGTCGCAAAAAATCAGCGCTGGGGCTCTGTCTTGCATAGGGTCTGAGCGATGGCCGTTTTGCATGGATGTGACGCATATTTTCCCCCAAACATGTTCTTTTCTGTATTTGTGTTCTTTCTTTGCGTCATGTATGACGAAATGACGTATTTTCTTTCTTTTATTTTTTCTTACATCGAGGTGCTGAACTGTCTGTACGAAAACGCCACTATGATAGTTTGACTCCAGGACCAGACCTCGAAATCTATCCTTCTGCAGCGAGGAGTGAGACAGGGAGAGGCCTCTCCGAAACTGTTCACCGCTGCTCTGGAGGAAGTTTTCAAGGTTCTAGACTGGAAAGGGCTAGGCATCAACGTCAATGGCGAGTACATCACTCACCTTCGGTTTGCCGACGATATAGTTGTCATGGCTCAACGGCATCAACTGGTGCATACAAAACTCCAATACTATTCTATTCTATTTTTAGTTGTGGCAAGCAAAGCCGATGTCGACTATTCTGCCAATGTCGAAAGTGAATTGGAAAAGCAAGTTTAACTCCAATACTTCAAATAGGGTGTGTGTACTTCTTTATGTCATCTTAATGTCACAATTACAAAACGTTTAAAATAACGTATTTTTCACGTCTATGTTTTTCGAAGGGGTACTTAGCTAACATTTTCTACAGTTATATTTTAGTCACATGTAGGTATTAGGGACGAGCCTATTGACATAATCTGGGCACAAATCAAGACTTTGGGATCTAACTGAGAAATTCCTGAAGGAAAAATCCAATAACACTTTGCCTGCATATTCAGTCTATGATGTTCCCACTGCTAGGATACAAAAAATCAACGCTGGGGCTCTGTCTTGCATAGGGTCTGAGCGATGGCCGTTTTGCGTGGATGTAACGAGATGTATGAATGCATGCCCGCATGCATGCACGTATGAGGTATGAATAGATACACCTTATTTACATAATTTTTATTTAAAATCCTATTCTTCCTAATTTCCTTTTCCTTTATAACATTACAAATGCAAAAGTGAGTTTGTTTGTTTGTTTGTTACGCTTTCACGCTAAACCGGTTGAACGGATTTTGACGAAATTTGGCACATGAGTAGACCATGACCTGGGTTAGGACAAAATATAATTTTTATTCCGATATTCCCACGGGATCGTGATGTAAGCGGGTGAAACCGCGGGGCGCAGCTAGTAATTACTATACCAAAATAGATAACAAGAATCAAAATTGAAGCAATGACAGATAAATTAATTATGTTTGATACTACATAATAATTATATGGTGCTCTCACATAATTATTTACAAATTTTTTCGATTGTTCTTAATGTCTCCATATTTTTGTCGTTTTTAAGAGTTTCTGTCATAACCCTCTCCCTCTAATTTCTAGTTTGAATGGAATCATAAATAGCGATTCACAAAGCCGCGATTATACCTGGAGGCATTCAAAACGTACAAAACGTTCAGTGCAACGGATAAAGCATGGCTACAGTAAGTCAACCGTACACTGCTACAGTACGCGCAGAACTTAATAAGCTCTCTGAAGTTGCACGCGAGTGGCCTTTTAAAAGTATATTATTAGCTAATTACATAACATAATATAACATTAAATAATATTTTTATAGTACCTATATGTTTAACTACAGCATTGATTATTTATAACAAAAATAATTAGCTATAATAATAAGCCATAGTCCTCCAGACCAAACGCCCATGGCGGCCAGTCTCAGCGGAGAATAGACATCGACGCGGAAGATATTAAAAGGAACAAGTGTGTGTGATAAGTTTTTCGTATTTTTTTTTGTTATTATTATATATTTTTTTTTAGTATTGTGGCGTGCGCTAGCTAACATAATATGGCAAGTAATTTAATTTAATGTTTTGTGTTGCGTAATGTAAATTATTTTACAAGGGTACTATTGAAAAGAATCAAGTTTTTTCTAACTGAACAGGCAGCTGTGCTGCTGGGGAATTTGTTGCGCCACTTCTTCTTCCCAGCTAAAGTACTGAAGGAGTAGAAGTACAGAAAGTGGTGAAGGGCGGGCGTTTCTGGGACACTGTCTTATGTAACTTTGACGTTCGAAAAGTGCTGATTCTGAGCCTAGTTTGAATAAATGACTTTTGATTTGATTTGATTGCACTCTCTTTGCTACGTAGGTTGTGCACGGAGAGGTTTGCCATGTTAGCTGCCCAATTCAATTTTTTTACCAACCAGACATTCATGAGTAGCGTGGCTGTGGTCTGTACGTCGTTTGCACTGGATAGGTCCACTCAATCTGTGTGGTTCTTTCCTCAAAATACCATTTCAGACACCAATCTACATAGTTTTTAGAAGATCTGACCAAGGTTATGTCTCGACTTTAAAAGAGACTGTGACCTCCTAGTTTCTTTCGGCCTTTGTTCTCAGAAAAGTCAGATAGGAAACGCTAACCTCATCTAGTTTCCAAAAGTGTTGGTACAAACCAACTTACAGAAATAAAACCATTTATCATTTAACGAAGTCGCTGGTAGAAGCTTTTATAAGATAAAACATTTATATAAAGCTACCTAATTATGTTACATCCATCCCACGACTGTTAATATAGAAAAAATCTGGCGTTGCGTGGGTGCGCGTAATTCATAAATTCCATTCTCAACCGCACAATCTAGTAATAATTCAACTAAAGAATGCAAAGACAAGCGGCAAACAATTTGAATTTCTACGTGACAAGTTTCCGAAAAAAGATCTTTTTGAAAAAATAGTGCAATATTATTCAATCACTGTATAAATTGGCAATAAACATGCGGACACCGTAATGGTTAAGTAACCTTGGCGTGTGTGGCATTTGTATCGATAACATTGTTCCTTTATAAATCTTTATTTTATTATTAGTTAATGAGCTCGTGGCTAAGTAAAGCAGCCTCATGGGTCGATCCATCAGGTTAAGCTACGCTTGCCGGGGTTGGTCCATGGATGGCTGACCATCTTTATATACCAAGACTCCTCCGTGCCTCGGAAAGTACATTAAGCCATTGGTCTCGGCTGTCATTCGTGGATCTTTGTCAGTCGTAATAGTCAAAATTTTTATATTAGCAATAAAGCGGCATGGTTGGCGCAGTGGTTAAGCGATTGACTGCTGCGCTGCGTGTCGTGGGTTCTATTCTCGCATGTAAAAAATATTTGTATGACCTATAAGTAGTTGTTCCGGGTCTGACTGTTTGTGTATGTGAGTTTAAATCCTTTTCGCGATCTCCTGCCTATGATTATAAATATGTAAATTAAAACTTGTACCCACCAATAACATCTTAATGATCTCCTAAAACAGGGCTTCCTCTCTCGTACCCTTTTGCTGTGCCCTACAGGGTCCATAATGATCTAAATTATATAGTTACCACCTAAGTACACATTATGGTAAAGCAATAAAGATATTGAGTATTGAGTATTGAGTAAATGTTTGTAATCGCACCCACGATACAGGAGAAATTCCTAGTGTGGGGCAACGTTTAAAAAAAAAAGAAAAGATCTACCATTTTTCAGATTGTCTAAAGTACATACTTACCTACATCTTATATGACGCACTGTGTTAAATGTTACAACAAAATACCTTGTGATATATTGGAATTAAATGAAAGAAAATTTAAAACACATATTAAAAGTACACTTTGTAAACAAGCATACCTATTACAAGTTAGAGGATTATATCCAGGACAGGAATGCTTGGAAACATGCTGCTCCAGCTCCATAGGACAATCTAGAGTCTAGACAAAATCAAACTGGATGCTATTTTAATAGTACAATTTGTTATTTTTATGACATTGATTTTACATTCTGTGATTATCTTCACTCACACACTGACTTGTTTTTTTTTTTTTTTTTTTAGAAAAACATATAGGTACTTTTACGATGTTTGTAAATATGTGAGCACCATGTATCTATCTCATACCTAGTTAAGTTATTTTTCATTGCTTCATTTTTAATTATTTCTGCCTATTGTGGTAAGTACTTATAGTAATTTTATTCATGGTGCATCGTCTTCATAATAATTAATGTACTTAAACAAAATATTGTAAAACATTTTTAAAAGAGTAACCGTGGAGTTTCTTGCCCATTCTTCTTCATACGAAACTACCTTTTTGAAGGGGCAACTAGAATCAATTCTATTTTTTGTAAATTTTAACGTTTAAAAGTACCTCTTATGTGCCTATTTGACTTTGACTTAGTTACAGGTCAGAAGTCCGAAAGTTTGACAACCAGTTTTACCAAGGCGTGTCGTATTACTCAGTTACTGGGTTGTGGAGGTCAGATAGGCAGTCGCTCCATGTAAAATACTGGTATTCTGCTGTATCCGGTTAGACTGGAAGCCGATCCCAACATAGTTGGGAAAAGGCTAGGCAGATTGATTTTTATTATTATTTGACTACTACTGTTATCCTAAGAACCAACAGTCGTGTAAATTGTTTGTTAGAACACAGAAAGTCATAAAAGTAAAAACGCTGTAAGTGTTAAGTTTTTTATTTATGTACTTTTTTTTTTCCTTGGTTCGTCCAATTATGGCGCCACAAACAATATCAAGAATAACATTGTTACACCAATCTTCAAAATGTTTAAGTACTGGATTTTGAAGTGTGCATGCTGTTGTACATAATTATACAACATGTCCTGGAATAACCGCACACCACCAAACACCCCAATTAGAATATTATATTATAATCATAACACATACACTCGACTTTTAGTATTATGTATAAAACGTTGTTTATTTATAAAAAAAATGTACTGATTGTGAGTGAAAATTGTAGTCACTTACAATCTACGCATGTACTCGCACACGTTTACGGATCTAACGTAGTAGGTACTTCATCCACCTTTTTTTCTTTTGACTATACTGTGGAAGTGTACTTGTAATTTACGTAGTTTTAATTGAATAAAAAAAAAACCTTTATTGAAATTGACAGAAATCGATTCAGTAAAAACTACTTTCATAATTAGCGGTAATTCTGTTACTCGTTGTATAAATATAACATAATTACATAGACGCATAATTATATTCATACACTCACACCTTCTTCCCATGGGAGGCAGAAACTACAGAAATAGCTGATAAAATAATAATTAAATAAATAATTGTTAATAATGAATTACGTATTAATTGATATCTAAAGCATAAATTAGGAATAATCATACAGATTTCATACGTGTTTTGTTGATACATAGAACGATTAGAGCAAAGTTCTTTCTCAAACTACCTTTAGAGGTGTCAGATTGCGAGTTTGTCCAAAAGGGATATCGTGGCCCTAGCACACAGGCATCTGAAGGAACACGGGTGGGTTTTAGTCAGTAAAAGTCTGACACGCCCTCCCGCTCCACCCAGAGCAGCAGAAGATGATAATTCCCCACTGAAAAAAAAAAAGAGATGGTTAAGTTTCTAAACGCCCATTCACGTTTTAATAACCCTTGTTCCATTTCCAACCATTCCATATACTATTATCATATAATAGTGCTCCACAATATTACCCATGTAAACCTTAACAAAGGCTTGAAAATAAACGGTGTTATTTATATATTATAGAAACTCTATCAGAAGTAAGTATGTAATACAACGCCAAACATCAAAAAAATACGACTTGTTGAAAGCGCCAGTCGAGTATGAATAAGAGAAGCTCTATAGCGCCAAGGCTAATATTATACGGATATTTTTCTCCAAAATAATTTAAAGAATAAAATGATTTTATTTCAGTAATTAGTAGGTTTGTACAAACACGTACACGTCAATCATATTTAAAAAAACTAGACGAGGTCGGCGTTTCCTATCTGACTACTCTGAGAAGAAAGGCCGAAACAAACTCAGAGGTCATAGTCTCTTTTAAACACACAACACAACATCAGGCCTGTAATCCTCGAAGGGTTAGGCAGAGGTGCACCTATTGTACACCCACATTTTGCCAGTTATGTTTAAGTCCCATGTAATAGGGGGCGAGCCTATTGCCATCAACCGGGCACAAATCCAGAATCCGGGCTGCTACTTATAAATTCCTAATGGAAAATCACAATAACACTTTGCCCGACCTGGGAATTGAACCCAGGACCTCATCCTCAGCAGTCGCGCTTGCGACCACTAGACCAACGGGGCAGTTCCCTGGTTTGGCTCTTTTAAAGTCCAGACATAATCATGGCCAGATCATGTGAAGACCATGTCGATTGTTGTCTGAAATGGTATTTTGAAGAAGAACACTGATTGAGTGGAACTATCCAGTCAGTTTACGCATTTGTCAGTAATCGTGCAGGTCAACTCAGAACATAAGGAGCTCAACATATAATTTACATCATTTCCTAATAAATTCTTAAATTCACTGACAGGCAACGCCCAGCCCTAACTGTTGGGACTAGAAACCATGACATTTTTCCCAAGACTTTCTTAAACGAAAGCAAGCACAACAAAAGGATTTTTGAAAATTCACCCCATAAATGGGTTAAATAGGTGATGAAAGATTTAAGGAAGTTTGACATTTTTATTACCCGAACTAGCTGCGCCTGGTTGTTTCACCCGCGTAAGTCTCGATCCCGTGGGAATATCGGGATAAAAAGTATCCAGGTTGTCAGCTACCTCCATACAAATTTTTATCAAAATTGGTCCAGGCGTTTGAGCGTGAAGAAGTAACAAACACACACACACACACATACACTCACAAACTTTCGCCTTTATAATATGAGTGTGATGTGATGTGATGTACCAGAAGGAGGTAGGATATATGTATGTACGAGTATATTTGCCTATTTCTTTGGCACGCTAGAGACAGAGTAGAGCCACTCATGCCGGAAGGCCTCAAGTGAGACCAGACTAAGAGAGACATGGGGCGGAGTCTATAACATCTGACTTCCGCGAGGGGCGCGCCGTCTGAAGACTTCAACAGTAGTTGGTGTTCTTGGACGGCGCGCGTTTCTCTCCTCATCGTTTGGAGAGTGGGAAGAGTGTTTCACTTCTAGTACGTGTCTGTTCATCAGACATGACTAAGGTGAAAGAGTGGTCTGGGGACCCCACCCTATAAAAAAGGCAAAGCTGTGTTCAGCATATACAATGGAAGCGCTTCATACAAACCAACTACCCCAGGAGGGTACCTGCTGCTCCGCAGTAGGAGAATCCCTCACCGAGCTGAGCTCGGTCAGTCCCTCGTATTCTGGGGGGGACAATGAACGCTCAAAATCCCAACCAGATTTTTACCCGTCCTTCGGAGACGCATTGAGCCAAGGTGGCTCACTTACCGGTGCTGAGGAGTCGCTGGGTTCTATTCCCAGTACATCCACGGCACCGAAACTCAAAGAAAAAGCACAGAGAGTGCCAAAGGCCCGAGCACATTTTGTGCGCCCGGCTACCCCGGTTGCCGACGAGGTGGTTAGTGACACCAACGAGTCCTCTCGCTCGCAAACGTCGACAAGATCGACTCGAAGCCGAGCGCGCAAACGTACACAGCAACCGAGGAGCAACGAGTCGATCGTGACCAAAAAGAAGTCTGCTAAGCCGCCAAGCTTTGGCAAGCCGCTAACAAACGGAGAAGAGCAGGACAGAGACTCCGAGCCTGTGAGTCCACCAACAAAACAGGCAAAGATTCGGGCACCAGCTAAGTAGAACCTGCCCGAATTAGAGATATTGGCTGAAACAATGCGGGCGCAACCAACTACGGAACTGAGCACCTGTATCAAGAACAGTCTTAGAACCATAGAGAAAGTTGCAAACGAATCGCGCAACCTTAAAGGAAGCTTTGTCCATAGTCTAAAGCTGGCGGCAGTAACCGTTCAAGCTGCAGTAGCTGAGCTGGCCACGCGATCTGCTGTTGAAGTCGACGTAGAGAGGCTAGAGTCAGAAAACGCTGACCTAAAGGCTCGCCTTACCGGTCCCTTAGCGCAAGTGGAAAAGCTGACAGCGCAGGTCAGCCTTCTTAGTCGTAAGGGGGACCTAATGGTAAGCCCCAACGTTGCAACCTCTACCGTGGGACCCAGTCAGGCCTCTGAAGCTGGCGAACTCCTTCGGTCTGAAGAGTCGGAGGCGAGGTTTCGGCGTTCTATTGCTCTAGAGATTGGGAGCATGGTGGACGACAAGCTCGCCGCTTTGGAGAGGAGATTGCCTCCGGAGAAGCCCTTGCGTCCGCCACTCGCCGCCGATGCTCGAAAAGCATCACCACCGGTCGTTCAAGCGCAGGCAATTACTGATAAGGTCCCTAATCCCCCCCCAAAAAAAAAAAAAGGGTAAAGCCCAGGGCAAAGCAGTAGCTCCAATGCTCGAGCTACCCCCCGTGTCTTCGGCGTCTACGCAGGCTTCGCAAGTTTTGCAGGATACAGCGAGAACTGAGACGGAAACCTGGTCTTCTGTGGTTGGAAAGACAACAAGAATTAAAAAATCTCACTAATCCAGCACGAAATCTGGTGCGCCAGCTGCAAAGCAACCGGCCAAACTGTCTAAGGTTCCAACCACGGCAGCCATAATGGTTTTGGTAAGAGAAGCATCACCTGTCAAACTCGGCGAGATCAAGTCCGCCACAGTCGGCCAAAAGACGGCTGCTGATGGCGGAATGGTGCTTACCGTCGCTGGCAATGACTCTTCCACCAAAGCGGACAATCTTGCTAGCCGAATGCGAGAGGTTCTCGCCGGGTCTGACGTGAAGATTTCACGTCCAACTAAGCGAGCTGAGGCAAGGATAATGGATCTGGATGATGTCGTCTCACCCGAGGACGTGGCAGCTACTATTGCCGAAGTGGGAGGCTGTTCTCCCGCAGACGTAAAAGTAGGAGTAATCCGTCGTCCACGTGCTTCTTTGGGGCACGTCTGGGTCCGTGGCCCGCTGGCGGCAATAAAAAAGTTGGCGTCCGACAAGCGCTTGCGCTTAGGTTGGACGTTGGTAAGGGTTCAAGTTTTGGGGGCGCGTCGTATGATGTGTAACCAATGCTTTGAACCCGGGCACGTCCGCTGCCAGTGCACTAGTGCAGTTGACCGGAGCAGCCAGTGCTACGCTTGTGGGGGAGCTCACAAAGAGAGGGAGTGTACGTCGCCGACCCTGCGGTGTTCGCTGTGTGCAGACCAGGGTCTTCCAGCGGATCACCGGCTGGGGGGCAAGAACTGCGCTCCACGTAAGAAAAACATGCAAACGCAAATGCATGCCCCTGCCACATCGCAAGGATCGGCGCCGGCACCACTGAGTGTGGGCCCTACAGAGGTAATGGATACGTCACCTTCCCAACCCTAAAAGTTCTCCAGTGCAACCTGAACCACTGCCGCAATACACAGAATCTGTTTTATCAGACTATTGTGGAGTGGTCAGTTGCCTTGGCGGTTGTAGCAGAGCCATATAACCTTCGGGATCATCCTCGCTGATTCCGAGATACCAAAGACTCTGTTGGCGTTTATTGGGCTGGTGGAAGCAGTCGGCTTCACTGCTCCCTACCAGATAGGGGGCAAGGTTTTGTCGCCGTGGAATGGGGATCTCTGGCCGTAGTGGGCTGTTACGTGTCTCCCAATATTTCGCTCGGCGAATTCGAGGAATATATGGACGGGGTTGCAAACAGCATTCGACACAAATGCTCACCCCGTCCGGTGCTTGTTCTGGGTAACTTCAACGCTCACTCCAGAGCTTGGGGGAACACGCCGAGGGGACACGCGATACAAGACTGGGCTGCGACACTTGACCTCCGACTTTTAAATCAGGGTTCCGTGTTCACATGCGTTCGGTGGCAGGGAGAGTCAATTGTGGATCTCTCATGGGCGACTCCTTCTGTTGCCCGCATGGTGTCGGAATGGAGGGTAGCGGAGGAGATGGTCACACTTTCTGACCATCGCCACATCATTTTTGATGTGACACTGCGCCCTTCTGGTAGCCCGAGCCATACAGTTTCTAGCCCACCGGCGCGACGTTGGGCCCTTAAGCGGCTCAATTGAGACATGCTCATTGCAGCCGCCAACGTCGCGGCGTGGCCGGAAGATGTTCATTCCCAGGGGATCTCGCACGATCCAGAGGAAGAGGCTGCTTGGTTCCGGGACAGGATGACGTCTATTTGTGACGCTTCCATGCCCCGGGTCAGATGTGCCCAACGTCTGGGTGCGGTTTACTGGTGGTCGGAAGACATCGCGTGGTTGCGCGTTATCTGTCTTAGGTCCCGACGCCAGTATCAACGCACTCGACGCAGGAGACAGCCAAGAGCTACAGATGAAGAAATAGCCGAAACCTACAGAGAGTACCGGCAAGCCACTAGGAGCTTCAGCACGCCATCTCGGGTTCCAAGTCTAGGTCTTGGGGTGAGATTCTTGAGAGGCTGGATAGGGATCCATGGGGGAGACCTTACAAATTGGTCATGACCAAATTACGACCCTGGGTTCCCCCCATCACAGAAACTATGGACCCGGCTCTGCTGGAGAGAGTAGTAAACACGCTCTTTCCAGTAGCTAGAGCCCCTTGGCGCTCTTGCCATCTTCGGACTGGACTGACGAGTTTGGGGTGACTGAGGGCGAGCTTGACCGGGCCGTAAGGCGTATGTCAGCTCGTAACACAGCGCCAGGCCCGGACGGTATTCCTGGTCGAGCGTGGGTTCTGGCTCTGGCTTATCTGGGGGACCGCCTGAGACGGCTGTTCAACAGCTGCCTCCGTGAGGGCGTGATCCCCTCTGACTGGAAAGAGGCTGGATTGGTCTTGTTGAGGAAGGCAGGCAGGGACTCAGAGTCTCCCTGTGCATACCGTCACATTTGCCTGCTCGACGAGGTTTCCAACAGCGTTCTACAGTTGATGCGATCTACGCGTCCGCTCGCTGTCGGAACAGGCAGTTTCCCAGGGTGGGGTGTTAATGGCGGTAAGTCTGGATATCGTCAACGCTTTTAATTACCTGCCCTGGGATGCGATAAGGGCAGCACTAGAACAACAGGGTGCCCCCTTACTTGCAGTGCATCATCGGAGCTTACCTACGCGACAGGCACATTCGCTATGTGGGTTGGGATGGTAGCGTTCATCG
Source organism: Tiliacea citrago (assembly GCA_963921375.1). Taxonomy (NCBI): domain Eukaryota; kingdom Metazoa; phylum Arthropoda; class Insecta; order Lepidoptera; family Noctuidae; genus Tiliacea; species Tiliacea citrago. The sequence continues at coordinate 17,557,043 of OY992797.1, read as the reverse complement.
GAGAGAGATTACGTGTGGGGTTCCGCAAGGGTCGGTTTTAGGTCCTCTCTTGTGGGATCTCGCATACGATGCGGTCCTGCCTGTCGATCTCCCCGCTAGCGTTAATGTCCTTTGCTACGCAGACGACACTTTGGTGTTGGCCGGCGGGGACACTTTCAGCGAGACCATTCCGCTTTCTGAGCTCGGGGTGGCAAGAGTCGTGGCATCAATCCGCGAGCTGGGTTTGGAAATTGCACCTCATAAAACTGAGGCGCTATGGTTTCATAAACTGCCGAGGAGCAGAGAGCCGCCCAGCTCGTCAGTGACTGTTGGAGATGCGCAAGTCCAGGTGGGTCGATACATTAAGTATCTTGGCCTAACCCTAGACGGTCGGTGGGGCTTCGAAGAGCATTTCGAGCGCCTGGTTCCTCGTGTTGGTAGGGCAGTGGGTGCTTTGCACAGACTTCTGCCCAATATCGGGGGACCAAGGGAAAAAGTTCGCCGCCTCTACGCAGGCGTCGTGCGATCGATGGTCCTTTACGGGGAGCCAGTTTGGTCAAACAGACTGTCAGGCGTCTGACGCTGCAGAAACAAAATCAACAGCCTGCAGCGGAAAATGGCTATTCGTATCGCACGTGGATACCGAACGGTATCTTTTGAGGCGGCAACACTCCTGGCACGCTTTCCGCCGCTGGACATCTTGGCAGACATGGACGCGAGGATTTATAACCAGATTCGAGCCATGCGCCAAAGCGGCGATAGCGTGCCAGGAAAAGCTGTTGTAAGGCTCAGGCGGCTGGAACGGTGACACGCGTCCGAGCGGTGGCGCGAGCGGCTACAGCAGCCGCAGTTTTCGCGCAAGCGCGTTGTTGAAGCCGTCCTGCCGCACTTCGAAGTCTGGCTGAAAAGAGGGGAGCGCATCTCCTACAGGCTCACTCAGGTGCTGACCGGGCACGGTTGCTTCAGTGAGTACCTGAACAGGATTGGGCGTGAGGCCACGGCAAATTGCCACCATTGTGGAAGATACCTAGACTCTGCACAGCACACGCTCGAGGAGTGCCCTGCGTGGGCCTCTGAGCGGCAGGTTTTGGTCGCTAGGATCGGGCAAGACCTGTCTCTGCCAGCAGTAGTGAGGGCTATGCTGACGGAGACAGAAAACTGGAGGGAAGTTGCCTCCTTTTGTGAGACCGTGATGGTCCAGAAGGAGGCTGCCGAGCGGGATCGTGAGAGAGCCAATCCCGCTCGAAGAAGAAGGCGTCGAGGAGGCAACCGCCTCGACGCCTAACACGCTGAAACCGGGGGGGTTTCATCATTTAATGCAGGCGGGACTTTGGAATCGAGGTTGAGAGAGAGTGGGGACACTGATTGCCCACCGAGCGATTTCAGGGAATACGGTGGCACTGTGATCACGTGCTGCCCGTGCATAGCGAGGTTCAGGGGAGACCTCTTTATAGTCTCCCCAGAGACGTGCCCTAACAGGCGTTGCACTAAGGGGGTTCCGGATTGGTCTATTAAGAGGTAACGGGATCCCCTCCATGTGCTGATGGTGATCACAGAGGTGGTTTTAGTGAGGTAAGAATCCTACACTCCCTGGTCTTTTTCCCCAAAGTCAGGTGCCTTTTGAAGGTTTCCCCCCGAAAACAAAAAAAAAAAAAAAAAGGCAGGTTGATAATTATCGCTGATAGAATGTAACCTGAAGGTGACATTTAAGCCTACTGAAAAGCTCATGTCAATTCTGTTGAAATCGTTGTGGACGCTGTATGCGCTCTATAGCAGCAATTTTATTGATACGCCAAGGGTTTGACTTATGGCTGGTAAGCCAATGCGTCGGTAATAGGATTTCAAAAGCTCTAGTTGTCGTGAGGAGGTAGTAAAAACATAATTTTATGTGTAAGTCTAAGGAAGGTGACGGACAAAAAAACTATGTCCCTTGAGAAATCAAAACTGTATTACTTACCTGGTTAATACCTATTGCAGTTTTGTTTTTAATGTAAGCTTTATATAACTTGGTTATACAAGTTAAAATTAAAAATAACAATAAGGCCTATAAAAAAAACAAAAACAAAATTCAAGTAATGTATAAAAATAAAGCATCAATTTGTTTTTGTGTTAAATTCCAGTAACATTAAGCAGAACAAAAAATGGCCTTTTAAAACCACACTGTATAGAATGCAGCCAAACAAAGAATTTCTAAAATTCTGTGCCTTTAAAAGTTACCTAGTCATGTGTCAGTCATAATTTTGACATTTGACGGATTACTCGGACGCCTGTCTGTCTATTGCAAATTATGCCGCCAATATTTGTGCAAATATTCGTCTAGAATAGTCTTCCAATGTGCGTTGGCGATTTATGCATATTCAATTTTTAACTTGCTTTGGCTTCTAAATACTAGGTCAAATGTCATTAACTCTTGAAGCTTAACATAATTATTATTATATCAATATCTGAATCAATCAATCTGCCTAACCTTTTCCCAATTATGTTGGGGTCAGATTTCAGTCTAACCGGATGCAGCTGATTATCAGTATTTTGCATGGAGCGACTGCCCATCTGAACTCCACAACCCAGTAACTCGGTAATACGATACCCCTTGGTAAGACTGGTTGTCAGACTTGCGCGCTTCTGACGACCCGTAACGACTTTCAAAGATCCCCGAAAGACAGCCGGGGCCAACGGTTTAACATGCTTCCCGATGATGATGTATTTCTGTTGCCGCTATAACAATAAATACTAAAAAACAGAATAAAATAAATATTTAAGGGGCTCCCATACAACAAACGTGATTTTTTTGCTCGTTTTTGCTTGATATTGATAACGGCAACAGGTCGACGATTGAAATATTCACAGAATATTTAGTTATATATTCACTTTAAAAATAAATAATTAAATTAAAATAAAACAAATATTTAAGGGGGGCTCACATACAACAAACGTGATTTTTTTGCTCTTTTTATAGATAATGGTACGGAACCCTTCTTGCGCGAGTCCGACGCGCACTTGGCCGGTTTTTTCAAGATTGACTTCGGTGAAGGAAAAAAACATTGTGAGGAAACCAGCACCCAAATTGCGTAGCGCAGTTTGAATCGGAATCGGAATGATTTTAAAGTTTATTGCTAATCCATTGCTTCATATGTTCGGATTTTGTTTTTGCGCAACAACGTAAATAACGCAATGAAAGTTGTTGACCTGTCACATTGAAACCGATTCCTACTGATCGTGTGTGACGCAATTACCCCGCTGGTCTTATAGTTAAGAGGAGGCTCCCTATTTTTATGTTAATTTGCATGAATAATCTGAAACAGTCACAAATACAAGCAAAATGTGACTTAGGTTTATGATTTATTGGATCTTTTTCTTTCCATGTTGAAGACAGTTACGTAATTGTAACATATTCTCACAATACATTTTTTATTCGCAAATCATAGTCTTTTCAAAGGATAATTATAAAAAAACAAACAAGATTGTTTGGCTTTTATGTCTCAAATTAATATTCACAACAAGGAAATATAGTTTATTATCCAGCCACAAGATATTTTTTTTCTAGGTCAACTATTACTTTAGTTATAAACGTAATAAGAATTGAGACTTACGCTATTAAGTTTCGGGCTCAAACACGATCAAAGAGCGCACGCGATATTCAACTTTATTACTGATGTATTAGCGTTTAGCACATAACGGAGTGGTGGGGAGCAACGGGCGGGGCTTGCGTTCGAAATTTGATTTAGACTACCTGCTCATAACACAAGTGTGAAATCGCCAACCCGTCTAAGAAGAGTGTTTGAGAAGGTCCCTTCTCATACACTCTTCTCAGACGGGTTGGCCTGATTATCAATTTAATAGCTTCTTTAACTAACACGAGTCGACCTTCTCCTATCCTGTTTGTGACACACACCTTCTACGTGGAAAATTATTAATTAGACGAACCGTTTCCTCCACGGCCTGTAGTTCCAAACTACAGGCCTTATTATTACGAGCAAGTTATGCACCTCTGGCAAACTAACTTTTGACGATATTACATTGTGCTACCGTGTCGGACATGGCAAGGGACCGACAGAAATGTTTTGAAGATCAGGTAACATATGGGAAGTATGGTATGATGTGTTCGTGTATTAAATACTACAGGGGGAGTTATCTCGCTGGGTTATGTTTAAACTCAGGCTATTTTTACATTTTTGTGACTACTTTGTCTCACACACTGGACCTTAATACTTATTAAAATTTTATGAAAATCAACTTTTACGATGGTTAAATGTGTCAGCACCATATTTTTGTTCAGGTATAATTTCATCAAGTGGATAAGAGGATAAGAGCAATCGCTTTCAAAGGGTTTCGTATTTCTACAATGACTTCCGACAGTACTGACATATTTTTTCGGTAACTTAAGTCAAACTCCGTGAAATACCAGACGTAAAGAATAGCACCATCCCATTTCTTCCCGTAGGTGTCGTAAAAGGCCACTAAGGGACCCCACTGCTCTGCCACTGCGATCGCCACCCCACCTGCTAAGCTTGGGGATTATGGCAACCACCCTTTTGGGGGAAAATCTTCATGGATGTTCTCCGCCCTAGGGCGGGTGGAGGGGTCTGTCAGACTCTTACTGACTAAAACAATGCCTCAGTGTTGAAGGCAATAACCCACCCAAAGACTCGCTGTTTCTAGTCCCTACAGACAACCAAGAAATTAGTAGCATCATAGACGGTCTCAAAGACGACAGCGCTCCAGGTCTCGACGAATTTCGGCCTTTGCTCCTAAAACACATAAAGAGATACATATTGAAACCCCTAAAGTAAATATACAATCTGAGCATAGAAACTGGGGCCGTTCCTACTTGCTGGAAAACTGCAGTTGTCAAGCCCATTCACAAAAGTGGTTTGAAGAATGCCCCTGATAACTACAGGCCAATTTTATTGCTTTGTGTAACTTCAAAAATCCTGGAAAAACTCGTAAACAAGCGCCTCGTCAGCTTACCCGTGTTCCTTCAGTTGTCTGTGTGCCAGGGCCACGATATCCCTTTCGGACAAACTCGCAGCCCTGGCAGGCATTGGCTCTAATGGACCCCGTCAATTCAAGCTAACATCTCTTTGAGGCGCGCGTGGAACACAACGCGCCGTAGACCCGGGCCTGGTCCTTATCGGACCGTGAGCTACCAATCACTCACCGTCCGCAGGCCCACGCCTACGGTGGCCGGAAATCGGCTTGCGACTCCCGACGCCCAGGGCGTCTCCTGCGGCGACTAGGGGCATGAGGGCGCGTACCCTGCTTCGCCCTCACGCGTTCCGCCTCCTCCTTCGCGATCGTTACTGCTTCGGAGAAGGAGGTGACGGCCTCCCATGCACTCTCACTTCTACGTCATACTACATCTTTTATGATACTATTTTCCCGATCCAGTGGTAAGGCAGAAAGCCTTAGCCTTAGCCAAAGCAAGATGGCGTAAATTAGTAATTTGTCGTCGCTAATAGCGGATGTGTGCAGATTTCTCTTAAACCACTACTTACACTATTACAAGGGTATTTCGGCTCTCGAAAGAGGTTGACAGGGGAGCGCTGTTTGTAAAAATGTGTGTCAAAAAAACCGGCAAAGTGCGTGTCGAATCACGCACAATGAAGCGTTCCGTAGTTGTGATGAATTTATCCCAAGAACAAACTTAACATTGTACTTGAAAAACATGATGATACCCCATACATTCCAACTGCAAATGTAAGTTTGTACGCACAATATTGAGTGATTTATCATGTTATTTTAAGATCACAGACTTCGTTTAGCGTGAATGTGACGCATATTTTCCCTCAACTTGTTCTTTCGTGTTTGTGTTTTTATTTCTTTGCGTTATGTTTACCGCAAATAAACGTATTTTCTTTCATTCTTCTTTCTTTATAGATTAGTAGGTAGTAGTAATATGTAAGTACAGAACTTTTTTCTGTATTATTTCAAAATTTTAGGCTCGGTAGTTTCGGAGATAAGGAGCCGAACGGTCAATTTTTGTCTATTTTCTTAGATAATTTCAAAAGTACTTATTTTCAAAAAAAAAAAAAACATATTTATGATTTTTTTAATTACTAATTTGCACCCCAAAAGTGACCTCCATGTTCAAATACCATTTGTTGACGTAATACGTCCGTGTTTGGGTCACAGAAGTTCTTATCTGTATCAAATTTCAACTTAATCGGGCCAGTAGATTCGGAGCAAAACAGCTGTGACAGACGGACAGACAGACAGTCAGACACACGATGATCCTATAAAGGATCCGTTTTTTCCTTTTGAGGTACCCTAGAGAAAAACTTGCAGCATTGTCGATTTCAGCCACGCGCAAAAATAATCTTGCTACGAGTATACCTATACTGTCTATCTCCGAAATTTCACTCTCTCCGAAAAAAAAAAAACAAATGAAAAACTTCTAAAACAAGAACCGCAGAAGGAAAACCTTCTTTAACAGAACAGACAAAATAAATTCCCCGACGGTTTGTCCTTTACACGAAGTTCTAAACTCGGTAAGTTGAAGTCGAAGAAACTGACCACATACACGTGCATCCGGAAACTCCTTTGGGAAACTCTCACTTGGAACAAAGAGGGGGATTAAACTTAGGCTAGCTCGGTTTATATTGTGTAATTAGAGGATTAGTATCTCCGGACTTAGTACTATTGACGTGGTTTACAGTTTGTTTTGCTGTGATTCCCACTGCTGCATTTGGCAGTGGTCAGTTATAAGCTAGGCTACTTTGTGAAAAACTAATTACACTTCACTTGTACCAAACTAGTAATACGTCATTTTTATACTTCTTCGTTTAATCTTTAAAAAACAATCATACATAACGCATAATAGTGTTATTCAGCACAGTTTTACACCTATTGAACTCGACTCGACGGTTGAAACACGAATCCCGTCCACAAAGGCCAACGGCAGATTTCGTACCGCATATTTTTGTTGTTGTTTTGTTATAGAATTTATACCACTTATTAAGGCAACTAAGACATTTATTTTCATATAAGTGTACTATTTTTAAAAGTTCGGATTAATGAATAATATCAATAAAAAGATTTTAATAATTAAACGTGATAAAATCGTAAACTAAACGCAGTTATGTTTTTTAAAGTTGCCATATGTAAAATAACACTAATAACGAAATGATAGATTAATTATGTAGAAATAGATATAACATTAAATATAATTAAACACTAATATATTATACCTAAGAATGCGTGATTGTTACCTAAAATCATAATAGTTAACAATATAATGATAGGAATGATTTCTGTCATCAATATAATTTTTGTTCATATGGCAATTATTTATTGACAGGTAAAGAAAATCTGTATTACTGTTACTGTCTTTCAGTTCAGTTCTGTGGTTCAGTTCTTTGCTGTTGTTTTGGATGGTGGTTTGTGACTGCATCTGAGCAATTTAGTGAATTAACTTTATCATTATCAAACTGTTGCAGTATGCAGCTGGACATAGATATCTCCTAATACACCCCTCACTGAGTAGGTACGAATCTCATCTCAATCTACCTACTTAATAGTAAGTAGAACACTACAAAGATAGCGACAAGCAATTTAGAACATTTACTTTATCACCAAAACAACGTTTATGTACCTTTAAGTAACAATCTTCATTGATATACTAGTACATAACCTTAAAAAATAAAACTCGTTATAACTTTTACGTCCCAACTTCTAAAAATCTAAGAATTTAAAAAAGGCTTGCCTATCTTATTAACTACCAATTAAAACAAAAAATATCCCAAAACACGAAATTTTATTAGCGGTACGAAGTTCCCATACAAGCCTGCCGTTCACCTTTAATCTTATAATTATGACGTTAGACAATTGAGATACTTTAATCAAAGCAAAATGACGTCACGTACTAGCTACCATTTAATATTAATAAACAAAATTAAGAAATAGAAAAACCGGCCAAGTGCGTGTCGGACCACGCACAATGAAGGGTTCCGTAGTTGGGATGAATTTATCCCAAAAAAAAAACTTAACATTGTAGTTCAAAAACATTTTCTCCCATACATCGATATATACGTCACGGTCGATTATCCAACTGCAGTATTAGAGTATTAGACTCCTTCAAAAAAACTAGACTATTAATCAATCCCGACAACTTACTTTTCCCATGATAGTTTTGTCCACAGTGCCCTTCACTTAACTGTAAGTATGACGCCGGATACTAAATGTTACAAAGACAAAAAATCGATAGGCAAATATTCTTTATAGAATTCAAAATCAAAATATTTTATTTCACATAAACCTACATGGGCACACCTGAAACGTCAGAAGCTATGTGCACGGTTCCAAATAGTCATTTTCTATGGAGAAGAGACGGCAAGACGGTTACTGTTTTAAAAAATTATTGTCTTTTACAATGTTTTACTACATGGTACTTAACAAAATAGAAAATGGTCTACAAATCTACAGTCTTAGCCTACAACGTGAGAACGTTCACAAAATATTTTAAAAATTCTACAAAAAAAAAACTATTATTAAAATAAAATAATAAAAGTAAAAACCTCGATGAAATTAAATTGTAGTTATATGATGTCAAATAATCAGCGGGTTGTGTATCTCATGAACCGTAACAGGTAGAAAGTTGAAATTTTCACAGATTCAGTATTTCTATTGCCGCTATAGCAACAAATAATAAATCGATATGGTACGGAACCCTTCGTGAGTGAGTCCGACTCGCACTTGGCTGGTTTTTTTTCTCTAACACACGCATACACACACGTTGCCTTTAGGTATACAGACAAGCAATTTTAGCGATGGGTGTAAAGCGCCACCCTGCCGAAAATACGCGTGCTAATGTTTGCTATGAAAATTACGCGACGTTATTTCTGCCTGATGATGGTAGGTTGGTATGGCTCGTGGCTAAATGATAACTGCCGCATGGGTCGAAGGTTAAGCTACGTTTGCCAATGTTGGTTTGTGGATGGGTGACCATCCCTTACATATCGACTGCTCCAAGCCTCGGAAAGCACGTTAAGCCATTGGTCTCGGCTGTCATTTGTAGATCTTTGACAGTAGTTACGGGTAGTCAGAAGCACAAATGTTTAACAATCTGTCTTACCGAGGCGTATCGTGTTACCCAGTAACTGGATTGTGGAGGTCAAATAGGTAGTCGCTCCATGTAAATTACTGGTATTCAGCTGTATGCGGTTAGGCTGGAAGCCCACCCCAACATAGGATTGATTGATTGATGGTAGGAAATTAAAAAAGCATTGCAGGCGTAAATACGCTGAACTTTCCGTCGCGTAATTTTGACAGATGTCTTGCTACGCTAAGTCCTCCTGTCTTTAAACGTCCGAATGAGCATTGGATGCATTTCTTTAATTATTTTTAGGGTGCCGCACTTAAAAAAAAGCGGGGTCCTTATAAGATTACTCGTGTGCCAGCCGCTTCGCTCAGAATCTACTAGACCAATTAAATTCAAATTTGGTACACATACAATATGAATTTCTGTGACCCAAACACGAAATTATTACGTGAATAAATGAATTTGGAATCACTTTTGGCGTAAAAATTAGAAAATTAAACAAAATAAACTGTAACGTGTGACATATCATATGAAAGGACTAAACTTATTATAAGGATTAAGACGAAAATTTACCATTCCCCCTTAGCTTCGAAACTGCTAAGCCAAAAATTTAGAAAAAATACAGTGTATAATTCTATACTTATATACACGAAAACCTATACGAAGTCTATGGTTTTAAAATAACATGGTAAATCACTCAATATTGTACGTTCAAACTTACATTTGCAGTTGGAATTTAAGGGGGGAACACGTTTGTCAACTACAATAATTGTTAAGTATCTTCTGGGATAAACTCATCGCAAATACGGAACCCTTCATTGTGCGTGGTCCGACACGTATTTGGCCAGTTTTTTCATGTATTGTTTAGTTTTAACGACGTCTAATCTAAATTAAAGAAACGTTTTCGTATTAAGAGATGCGCAGTTGACTCTTAATAAAGTTGTTTAAATGCATTTGATTTTTAATTTTATTATTATTTTGCTTTGTTTATTTTGTGATCTGCATTAACGTCATTAAGTTTTTAGGATAAAATGAGAGGAGTTATTCTCAAGAGTTGGTACAAAAATGTTGATGAGATCATCTAAAATTGGTAGATCATAGAACTGTCAATATTTTAAAAGTTATTTCTTAAAATAGAATATTTTTATAGTTTATTTTTTTCAGAATGTAATACTTGAAAATAATAGAAAACTGATGTTGTTGAAGTTTTTAACTCATTTGATAAACAAATAATGGCGTCGTTTTCTTAACCGTCTCAAGATCTGGATTTCATAGAAGATTTATTTAAAATTAAGTCAAAATTTTCAGCTATTGAGAGCTAAAAGCAAATGAAAATAAATTCGCAGTACTTATTTCCAATAAATTAATCATTACATTTATAATCTATTATTGTCTTACAAAAGAGTCACCTTGCTGCAAAGCCTAACTTAGAAAGAAGCCATATAGATTTCATGGACCAAATGAAAATAAGTACTTAATGAAGACTTTTTTAAAGAGAAATCTATTATTTTACTAGCCGACCCGACAAACGTTGCCCTGTGCAAATTTGAGAATCCCTTAGAAAAAATAATGTTTAATTTTGCCCGAATTTGAACATTTACCGGGAAACTTCTCCAGTTTTTCGGACTATTACGAACATTTCAAAACCAAAATTAGTGAATTCGGTCCAGCCGTTCTCAAGTGATGCGCTTACCAACTAACAACATTTCATTTTGAATTATTATAGATTTTCATTGTACATTCCGTGTAAACTAACTCTCTGTGTACAATTTCTAACTAAATCTTAACAGCAAATACAGGTGCCTCTCAAGATTTATAATAATAATAATTTATTTTAATACCTAGTGTTTTCAAGATAAACTTTGGATTTTCTTTCAAAACAATTTCAATAACAAATAAAAATTAGATTGAAAATTTCTTTTTAATAGCAATTGATAAAAAATACAAAAGTAAACATTTGAGAGGGTAAAGAGAAACTGTGAAACGATAAACCAAATCTTTTCGTTACGTTCCAAAATATTAATTCTACTTGCTGTACATTATAGTTTCTTTTAAAAATCTTAGGGGATCTCTGTGTTTTTTTTTCATACACTAGATAAAGCATTGAAGATTACAAAGAATCAGGGCCAATTTTTTAATCTTCAGAAGAACATATTATTATCTGAAGAACAAAAATTGCGGCTTGACAATATGACGTAACAGTAACGTCACGGTATGACAACTGAACAATTTGTTCATTAATAACACTAAAAAGCTTAAATTATAACAATATTTTATAAAAATGGGGGTCAAAAATATTAAACACAAGTATTATTACAATATAATAGCTTAATAAATAAGATTTCTAATAAGGCACACACATTCGTGTTCCTATTACTTCTGAATATAGTATCACTTGTGACTACTTTTGAGTGAGTGAGAAAAAACCCCTCCTTTATTAATTTGCAACGTTAAAACTTTAACTTTGGACTCTGAAGAACGTTACTAGTCTGTTTGTGTAGGTAACTTGGCGAAAGTTTGATCATCAAAGCGTGGAACTGCTGCTGAAAAGTTGTATTGTTTACTTAAACAAGAAACAGCACGACATTTTTATGATAATAATATTTAGATTTTTCATAATAATTATTAAATGAATAGGTATTTAAACCACTGCGTCGACTGCCGGGAGGACACGGGGCGCGGCATACGCTGGTAGAGTGTGCCGCTTAGGAGGAGCCACGCCGTGCCCTCATCTCAGGAGTAGGCAGTGACCTGTCGCTGCCGGCCGTGATCAAGTCGATGGTCGGCAGCGAGGAGTCCTGGGACGCGGTGGTATCCTTCTGCAAAAAAGTCGTGTTGCAGAAAGAGGCTGCGGAAAGGGAGCGGGAGATCTCTTCCGCTCACCCGGCCCGCCGCAGGCGCACTGGGCGTCGGCAGAGGACAGACAATGCCCTCTTCCGGGCCCCCTAAATGGGTCCAGGGACGGTGGACTTGGGAACATCCGCCGCCCCCTATCACACTGGACCCGAGGTGGCGGCGCGTAGTGTTCCACGCCCGCCCGTTTCATACGTCGCGTAGGGGGGGGAGGTGAAACACCTCACCCCGCCCCCACACTTGAGGTGGCCCGCAGAGGCGGGCTAGCCGGGGATCACGGAAGTAATACTAGATCCAAAGATCCCCGGTGCAAGTGTGCGAAGGGAACACTGTGGTGGTTTTTAGTCAGTAAGAGACCCCTCCACCAGGGGTGGATTTTCCACCCCGGACACAAAACAGTTCTCAGACATTTACAATACTGTGGATCCTAATGAGGCTTATAGCTGCTTTTTGGATCTATTTCAATGTTTTAAGATCTCTGTTTCCTTACGAAACTATTACAAAGTCATTAACAAAAAAATCTAAGTGGATTTCAAAGGCAATTAAAAAATGCAGTAAAAAGAAACGTGTGCTTCTGTGGCAATACAGAACTAAGCCCAACCTCAAGAACAAAAATGCGTTCCAAGAATATTCAAATAGACTTAAAAAGATTATATCTTTAACACAAAAACCTCAAAATGACTATTTTATCAAAACATCACAAAATAAGTCTATAGCGACATGGACCGTAAATAACAAGAATAAAGTGTTCTTTCCTAAATAACCTATAACAGAAATAAAAACTGACACAAAGACTGTTACCAATCCTATTGAAATAGCAAACTCCTTCAACGAATATTATATTAGCCAAGTATCTAATTCAAATCATAGCATAAAACAAGAAATCCCCACCACTTCGAACACTTTAAACTCTTTATATATGGAACCAACTTTGCCGCATGACATCATGAATCATATTAGGTCTCTTAGGGATACAAACAGTGTAGGTAGTGATGGAATATGTACAAAAGTCATAAAAGCAGCTCTCAATACATATCCCCACATCTTAGTTACATTATCAATTTATGTATAGAGTTTGGTATCTTCCCGGAGAAGCTCAAAACCTCCATAGTTACTCCATTATACAAGAAGCAAGACAAATGTCTTATGAAAAATTATAGACCTATTGCTTTGATACCTATATTTGCAAAAATATTTGAAAAAGTCATTTATTTACTTTATACCTAGAGAAATCAAACATACTAGTTAATGAACAGAAAGGATTTCGCAAGAATAGGACCATTAACATGGCTATCCATGATCTCATACGCCCTATCTTATCTAATGTAGATAAAAGAAATGCCGTGTGTGTGCCTTACAAAGGCTTTTGACTACGTCGACTATAAAATACTATTAAATAAATTAGAGAAATATGGTATAAGAGGCAACATTTTGAATCTTATTGAATCTTACTTACAAAACAGAAAGCAGATTATAGAAATAACACGAATATGCTCACGCACCGGAAACGAAAAAAGATACAGATCTAGTAGTAGGATAGTTAAATACGGAGTCCCCCAAGGCAGTGTGTTAGGATCTCCACTATTCTTAACTTATATAAATGACCTGCCTAGAGAAATAAAGCATCCTATGGTACTATTTGCTGACGATAGCATGGCAGTAGTAAAATGTGACGATTCTAATACATACGAAGCAGAGATAAATTTGACACTAAAGAAAATAATTACTTGGCTAAATAATAATTATCTTGTCATAAACCTAGAAAAGACTAAAATAATACACTTTTATCAAAGGATTCAGAATATAAACCTTGACATTAACTATTTGGGGACTAGAATAGAATCGGCAACTGTGACTAGATTCCTTGGTGTTGTTATAGATAATAACTTGTCCTGGAAACCGCAAACGGACGATATTTGTAAAGACTTAATAAATTTGCATAATATGCCCTCTATGAACTGGCTAAATGGTAAGCCTAGAGTCCCTTTTAATGGCTTACTATGGCTATGTTGCATCCGCACTAAGATATGGCATAATATATTTTTAAATTGACATCGTTTTCACTCCCGAATTATTATAAATTAATTTACGCAATGGCCCAAGCCTAATTAAATCGTATGTTTGTACGCCAAATGGCAAAACATAGAGAAACTTTATATTAAGACTTGTAACATCTTGCACATTGTTGTAACCTATGTTTACAAATAAAGTTTATTGATTAATTGATTGATTGAAAAAAAAAGAAAGTGTTTTTTGGGTGGACATTGATTAAGTAAAATGAAACTTTAAATGTCATTTTTTTTTAAACAAATCGGGCAAAACTATAGTTTTTATTGTCTTTCGTCTCATCTGATGGACAATAGTCAGATCATTAAAGAAAATATAGGTAGTAAGGTCAGCAACAGAAGTTTATAATATCTGAATTTAACATCTGTGTTAATGGTTTTTTACATTATTGTGCTCTAAAGTTCTGTTTAAAAAAACAAATTATTAAATTATTAAAAAAACAAAAAACCCGACTGCAAAAAAATTAACTGAAAGGATGGAAACAAGATGAAAAGTAGCCTTAAAATTTGCCTCCGACTGCATTAATTTATTTTTGGTACTTAAAGAATACTGGTTTACTTTTCATCTTGTTTCCATCCTTTCAGTTAATTTTTTTGCAGTCGGGTTTTTGTTTTTTTAATAATTTGTTTTATTTTAAGATTTTTAGTGTTATTAATGAAAAAATTGTTTAGTTGAGTATTGGTAAGTTAATAAGCTATACGACATAGTAAGGTTAGCAAGATCGGATAGGTCAATTGGCTCCTTTCTTTCATAGAATTCTTAACGTTAAAACTCCAATTTAATACCTATTTCTTTTACGAGTTTGTCTATAATTGTATGTTACGGTTTAACTGACTAACTTCCATTAAATATTGGCATGCCATCAGTGCATGGCGGAATATATATTTGCACAGAATTTTATACATCTTTTGTACCCACCACATTTATGCAAATAAACGATTTTGATGGGAAAAACTTTTGCTATTTCTGACTTTTGTAATGGCCAGTCTGTTCATTATAACAAAAACTGGTCAATTGCGTGTCCGAAAACGCACAATGAAGGGTTACGTAGTTAGGATGAATTTATCCCATCAAAATATGTCGCATGAATGGCCGTATTTTTTTTTTGCGTTGACTTGAAGCTTGATTTTTTTAGAGCTGAAAGGGACCATAGATCTTCGTATTTGATATTAATTTCAACTTAATACTTCTACGCGTTCCTGAAAAAAGGGTATTGACTGACTGACAGACATATGGATGGACGGACAGACAACGAAGTGATCCTTAAAGAGTTCAATTTTTTTATTTGGCATCATCTTGCGTTTTGATTTTGACTCCATTATCGTCGTCAGCGCTGTCGAAAACCATGAAAACGACACCCATGATAAAAAAATTGCAAATTTTCGGTAACGCCATTTCAAATTTTGATTTTGTCTCCATTATTGTTACCAGAGACCTCGAAAACGATAACAATGACACCCATGACTAAAAATCGTCACAAAATCACGACAACTATCTTTTCGTGCAGGTGGGTTCGCGCAATTGTCTTTAGCAGAAATGTCATTCGCGCAAGTACACCAGATCCGATGCATCAAATCTTAGTTGGTCTAACTCTCTCATAAGAAACAGCTAGGATCTATTGGCATAAAAAAGTGAAAATTGTCCATTTTCTTGCTGGCTGTACATTTTTTTTTAAATCTGTGAATGCAGATGTTATTTCACTAATCTATATTTATTTTATTTATTTCCGTATCTCATCTATCCGTGACATCACAGCGGGCCCTCAGAATACCAGCGCTGCGACACTTATTTTTTAAGTGCCGCAGCATCATGCTGAGATAGGGCCTTTTGGCCTCGTACAGGACTTTCTGTTTTTATTTTCATTTTTACTTTGTTTTATTTTTGTTTTTGTTCTTTATGTTTCTATGAGTGTGTTTTAGTTTAGTTTAATTTGTCTCAGATTTTTAGGACAGTCTTCTAAGACCGAATTTGTGTTGCTACAACGGTTAAGATATCCTTACTTCGCATCTTAAAAATCCACCCTGCATAATGGAATATAATTTTCGAGGCGACTTACAACTTAAAGGGCGACTAATTATTTGCTGCAAAAAAAAAATAACATGGCAGCGATTAAATATTATTTCTTAATCGCTGCAAAGTCATCTACTGTTATTGAATCATTTGGGTTAGGTTAGGTTAGAACAGTAACCATTAACAAGCGAAGGCGAGCGAGCGAAGCGAGCGTGCCGCGCGTGCGGCCGCCGAGCGCCAGATCCCCTCTATTGTTGGTAAATTCAGTTACCAAAACAAAAATTCGATGCCAGTTTAAATTAAAATAAAGCTAAAAACTGATATATTAATATGCTACCTATTACTTATTACGATACTCCTTATTAGCTGCCAACCCATTATATATGGTACCCACTCTATTTTTTTTAAAACCTATATTCATTTTACTTAGTTGCCGCATTAAATACATGCCCTGCATAATTATGCCATGATAAATGTCTGCTTAGCTCCATAAAGATATAGCGTGATGGTAATCATTTAAAAGTTTAAATCTGTAACTGTTTCGCTCGTCTTTTTACAATTTTCTGTAAACCTTAGAGGCATACAAATAATGCAATATTGCTCATCCGCCATAGTCAATAGCGTGATAATATATAACTTATTGGTTGACCAGACTTATAGGGAATATATATGCAAAATTTGAACAGAATTTATCCGAATAGAATTTGCGTGATGCTAGAACATACATTCAGAAAAACAGACAACAACTATATTTTCGGCATTAGAACGATCTCAGACCTCAAACCAATTTTTTTTTTTCAAAAATATTCAATGTATAATTTTAACTTGGCTCGATTTTGTTATTAAAAAAAAGGTACTTTTTTGTAGTTTGTGTCAAAATAGTAGGTTAAAAGTGTTATAAAATATATATATTTGGAATTGGCTATGTACTAGCTTTTATTTGATTAATATAATCACAAAATATTTTTTTTTATTCCCCCTCTCGTTTTTGATTCGCAGATGCCACATTAAATTTTTATAGCCTATGTCACTTCCACAATTAAAACAAATCTAATGATACTGTTTTACTCATATGTTTAAATCCATCAAGCCGTTTAGCCTACAGAGCGTGCCAAAGAAATAGACATACATACATACATACATACACTCGAAAAACATAACCCTCCTTCTGAAGCAGCAGTCGGGTAAAAACTGAAGTTTTTGAATAATTGCTGACATATCTGGTTTTTAACCTCAAAAACTAGGGTTTAAAAAAAAAACCGCCATTAACATTCCCGCAACGTTCCAACACAAGTACAGAACAAGTTCGCCTAACTAGCGCACACTAGTTGGTTGTCTTTAGTACTAATTAACTAACAAAAAACAAACTTCTGGAAGTTTCCTCTACCTTCGGCTAGTTAGTGACCGCGGACGGTTGGATTAATGAAATAAGTACCGTCCGTTACTGTTACGTCACAAGAAGAGGAAGGGGGGGAGTTGTGATAGCACCAAAATAGGGCAGAGTTCGTAATTGATTCAGTGCGTTTTGAATTTTGAGTCTAAAACTAAGTTGAGGATCGAATATTTCGTCGTGTACCTAGTGAATGTTTGATGGGGTAACATTTATTCTTTCTTTTTTTTTAAACGTCGCCCCACACTAGGAATTTCTCCTGTATCGTGGGTGCGTTTACAAACATTTAAACTCAGCAGCAGTCAATCGCTTAAACACTGCGCCAATCGTGCCGTTATTGGTTTTAAACATACATTCTAGCCTTAATTTAAATAGTTTTAGAAACCTTTTTTCGGTTTCATGGGTCAGTCAGAAAGTTATTATTCTTTTTTCTTTTTTTTATTAATTGTTATTAAGTTTACACAATAGTTAACAAGCTGCTCGTACCATAATGTTGTTTGTAAGTAAGTTAGTCTATCCAGTGCAGTCGCCTTTCTACTAATTTGGTAAAAGCTCGTAAAGCTCGAGCTAATTTAAATACGGAATAAGATGAAGAATCAAATGAATGAATGAATGTTGACAATCATTGTGAAAGAATTATACACTCGAATACGTGTACAAATCGCTTTATTGGTACTTATCACCTTAAATTGTAACTCGAGAACACTTTCGTCGTTATTATCCAAGAATGGAAAATTCTAATTCAACGCGCCTTTTTTCCTACTTTTTCCAAAGGTCATCTGTGGGTTGCTACAACTAAAAAAGGATAAAATATTTAAAAATAAGAATGTTGCAATCCACAAATAATACCTATTAGTTAAAATAGTCGATTATTGTATAAGCTAACAATTGTGAGTTTTTGACAGATTGGCCGTACAAAAGCTGTCAAAAACTGGTCAGACCATTGCAACTTATTTAAGTTAGTAGATTATGGTAGCTTTAAGAGCGTATACGCCGTACCGCATTTCATACAAATTTTCAAGCCCTTGTTTTTCGAAATGACTGAACCGATTTTAATGAAACTTCATACTCATAAGCAGGATACAAAGGTCTAAAAAGTTAGTTACGAACATTTTCGATAAATAGTGTTACAGCCAAATTAGACCGATTTTAAATTTTCCATAGAAACAGAGATTTCCAGTTATCTGTTTTTAAATAAGACATTTCAAAAATGTTCTTAACTAACTTTTTCGACCTTTGTATCCTGCTTATGTGTATGGTATCGAAATCCACTGTTGCGAATAGCATATTCCAATCTGAATTTGTCTGGGGATCGAATTCGCGACCTCGATAAAGCCTTATCTTTGCATTGGGTTTGGGAAACAAGAGCAATGGGAAGTATTAGTTTACACATCATCGACACGCTCACAATATGTCCTTCTAAGACATCCCTTCTCAGCGTTTCTACTCATATCTGCCTTGCCATCATCATAATGCCTTTTGTTAGTCGCCTTTTATTAAAGGCATTTCAAGAGAAGATGAAGAAGATCTTTATTGTAAGTCCAACATCAACAAAGTTGTATACAGCGTGTTACGGAAAGGATATATCTATACAAACCGGGTTAACAGTGTAGCATCTGGTTCAGAATCTCTGTACAAAATTTCAGCTCAAAAAGAATAACTTTGAAAATGTTTGATATTTTTTTTTATTTCTATAGTTTATTAAATTTAAATCATAACAAACGTGTCACCGCACTACGAAGGTCATGATCAATTATCTGTGTCTGTGCGCCTAGTACCCAGACACACCTGCCACAGCTATGCTACACGGTGCCGTACCGCTACGCGGCGGCGCAGGCGGCACTATTGGCGGCGGGATCAAACGAATGGATTAAAATATGTACCGATCAGCTGACTTGGTCTAGTAATTAGTAGAATTCAATTGGAAACATTTGGTTGTTATTAATTAATTGTTGCATAACTTTATAATTACGTAGGTATTATAAAAAAATGTTGCCATGTAGTTTGTTATTACCAAAAGAATCCATGCCTTTGATCTGTATATACCCTTCCCGTAACACGCTGTATATAGTGACATAAAAATAATATTTGGCAATTCATCAGTTTTAAAATGGAAGCGACAGGCATTATTAATATCCATATCTTAATCTAAAGAGCTGTTTTACAATATGAATATACGTAGCTGTGTAGTTTAAAATATTGCCAATTAATGTCATGCTTTCATAGATATGTTGATTAAGCCAATTGTTTCTAGCTGTTGTACTAATTACATCTTTATTACAAGGCCTGTCTGAACAATTTAATAGAGAACCATTTGTATAGTAGAATATAAAGTTTATGACACCCTTGTTGACACACATTAGGGATTAAAAAGTAATAGAAGTATTTGTTGGTATTAAGTTTAGCGCTTGGAAGTTAGGATCTGTGCAGGCTGTGACAAAACTTTTTATTAGAGGGACTTTAGACGATCATCAATCTGGCATCAGTTCAATCCGGTCAAACAGTTGTCAACCCGCGAATCATATTTTTATACATGATATTATTAATCCCTTCAATCTGCGGTCTAAGAAAACTGCTGGCCGTCTGTGAGAGTTATGCGGAGGCTCATGGATTGAGGTATAATGCCACTAAGAGTGAGGTTATGGTCTTCAAAGTACCTAAAAATACACCTGCAAATATTCCACCTGTAACGTTGCGTGGAATTCCGTTGCAGGTGATCACTCAGTTTAAGTATCTCGGTCACGTGGTCACGGGGGCTCTTACGGACGATCAGGATATTGATAGGGAACGTAGGGCGTTGGCAGCTCGATGCAATATGCTTGCTCGCAGGTTTGCGCGGTGCACGAAGGAGGTAAAGCTAACTCTTTTCAAAGCTTATTGCCAAACGTTTTACTCCTGCAGCCTGTGGGTTCGGTATACGCAGAAGGCTTACAGCGCCTTGCGTGTCCAATATAATAACGGGCTCAGGATGTTGTTGGGACTGCCTCGGTTTTGCAGCGCATCAGGCATGTTTGCTGAAGCGAGACTGGACGACTTTTATGCCATCATGCGCAAGAGAAGTGCATCTATGCTGCGGCGATTCCGAGGTAGTCCGAACAATATTTTGGGTACTCTGGCGGACAAAATAGATGGGCCGTTTATTAGGCACTGGGCTGAGAGACATGTGCGTACAGACGTACATGTGCAAAAATAATTGTTGTTTTTTTTTATGTGATGTCACTTTTGTTTTTTTATTTTATTTTAATTTTTCACTAACAATAGGTTTAGGCAATACTAACACATTATGGATCCTGTAATCTGAAATAAAGAGTTATTATTATTTTGTTGAGTGTTTTTTCTTCTCAGCTCTTTGGCTGGTTTTTGCAACATTTACGGACCGAAGCCAAGTAAATGCAGCGTGTGGTGTGTTATGTTAAAGATGTGTTGGGTGAGGACCTATTTCGTTTTCTTCTATTTGCATGAACTTTCTGACGATTCGACATGTATTTAAAATTGCAGCTTTTTGTAGGGCGATATAGAGGGTTTCTTTAAGGTTTAGTAATGTAAGGCTATGGAGAAGGTGATTCGGGATGACGCCTGTTGTAGAGAGGACTATAGGGATCACATAAACTTTTTGTTAGCGCCATATTCTAGTTACTTCATCTTTGAGTTCCATGTATTTACTATTTTTTTCAGATATTGTCTTCTGAATGTTATGTGTATTGGGAACGGCAATATCTATTAGGTAAGTAACTTTATTTACTTTATCCTGTAGGGTTATATCCGGTCTATTGTAGTGAATTGTTCTGTCGGTGAGAATGGCGCGGTCATAGTAAAGTTTGTGTGTGTCATTTTCTAGGATAGTTTGTGGTGTGTAATTGTAGTAAGGGGTGTTTGTGTCCCGTATGAGTGTGTATTTGAGTGCTAATTTTTGATGAATTACATTTGCCACCTGATTGTGCCTGTGTATGTAGTCTGTCTGCGTGAGAGTAGTGCAAGCTCCTGTTATGTGCTGAATTGTTTCTGGTTGGATGTGACACTTGCGACATTTATCATTTGTTACTGAAGGATCTTTGATAATAAATTTTCTATAGTTTTTAGTGTTAATAATCTGGTCCTGTATCGCAATTATAAATCCTTCAGTTTCTGGGAATAAACTACCTATTTTAAGAAATTTATTTGAGGCTATTTTATTCACATGACATTGTTCTAGGTCATGAGGATGTCGGCCATGAAGTACCTTTTTCTTCCAGTCCTCAATTTTTTGTTTCTGCGGGTCGTCGATAGTAATTTGTGGAGAATCTGACTGTTCATTTAAGTTAAATGGGGTGTAGTTAAAATCATTTTGAACTATGGCTTTATGAATGTTACTAGAGCGAGGTTTTGAGTGAAAGAATGTTTTTAGTCGACAGACTTGTTTCCGCCAAAGGTGCTGGATATCTATTAGGCCTCTCCCCCCGTTTTGTCTTTTGATAGTAAGTCTTTCTATAGCAGATTTAGGGTGTAAGTTGTTATGTTTTGTAAGAGTGGTGCGTGTGGTTCGTTCTAATTGTTCTGTGTCTGTTTTTGTCCATTTAATAACTCCGAATGAGTATGTTAATATGGGGAT
Organism: Tiliacea citrago; assembly: GCA_963921375.1. NCBI lineage: Eukaryota > Metazoa > Arthropoda > Insecta > Lepidoptera > Noctuidae > Tiliacea > Tiliacea citrago. The sequence goes on along the minus strand of OY992797.1, from coordinate 17,535,119 downwards.
GGCAAATGTATTTAAGGCCTTGATGGGATTTCTACCCGAGAGTTGTGTTTAACATATGGCGTTAAGTCTTCTTTTATACTCTGCAGTAAGTGTTTCTTTAATCCTAACATGATCTAGTCCCTTTAGTTGAGTGTACCCCAAATATTTGTAAAAGTCAGTCGGTTCCATTGCTATTATGGTGTCTGTGCTATTTACTACATAGTTACCGGGTCGTACCTTGCCACGTATGATATGAAGTGTTTCACATTTATCCAGACCAAATTGCATGTTTATATCTAGGCTAAACTCTGCTGTAGCTTCTACCAGTTTCTTCATATCTTTTTCGGTTTGTGCATATAATTTAATATCGTCCATGTAAATGAGATGTGAGACTGTTGTTTGTTCTGTAGTGTGTTTGAGACAATACCCGGTTCGACAGCGCTGCAGTAGATGAGACAGAGGATTTAGTGCAAGACAGAACCACAGGGGACTCAGTGAATCACCTTGGTAGATACCCTTCTTAATAGATATTTGTCGCGTTGTAATATTATTTTGATTGCAATTTATTTGAAGTGTGGTTTTCCATAGTGGCATTATATTTCGTAAGAAATCTATTATTTTTGAGTTTATCCTATAAATTTCTAGTATTTTTATCAGCCAGGAATGAGGAACACTGTCGAAAGCTTTTGTATAATCGATATAGGTACAGTGAAGATTTCTATTCTTTGTGGTAGCATGTTTATTAATAGTAGAATCAATAATTAACTGCTCTTTGCATCCCATATGGCCCCGCCTGCATCCCTTCTGCTCTTCTGCCATTATGTTGTGGTGTTCAATGTGTGAGTTCATTTTCATAGTTATTGCTGATGTTAATATCTTATATATCGTGCATGTGATTGGTCTATATTGGGAAGGTTGTGGTGAATTTTTAGTTTTAGGCAGCATGTATGTTATACCTGTTGCAATAAAATCGGGTATATTTTGTTGTCCTAATATCATTTCTGTTAATTTTTTTGCTATGGGCTTGTGTAATGAAGTTAACTTTTTGTACCAAAAATTGTGTATTTTGTCTGTACCAGGAGATTTCCAATTGTGTAATCTGCCTGTTACATGTGTGATATCGGCCTCTGAAATCTCTATAAATTCCATTTCATCTACTGCCGTCCATTTTGTTTTTTCTTCTGTTTTATCCACGTCGCTTTGTCGTTATGGTGTTCTTGTTCTTCCCAAATGTTAGACCAATATGTTTCTAGTTGCTCTTTTGTAGGTTGGTCAGTTGCGTCTGCGTTAATTTCATTATTTGTGTCAGTGTCTAGTTTGTGTAGGTTTCTATAAAACATTTTTTCATTATTGGCAAATATGGCGTTATCGTTTTTGCGCCGTTGTGCTTTTTTGTATCTTCTGAGCCTATGAACTTTAAGTGCTAGTTTTTGTTTTAAGGTATCTAAGAACTCTTCTGGTTTTCTGTTGTTATTTTCGTGTCTTGTGTGCGTGAAGCTACTCCTAAATATAGCCTCAACTCTTCTTACTACTTTACTTGACCGAACGTTGTTAATATATTGTGTAAGCCTACTACAATCTGCTCTTAATTTTTCTATGTCTTTTTCTAACCTGTGTTGCCATGCTGGTTTGATATTCTGTTTTGGTCTTGTATTTCCTGTGTGTTGCGTGATTTTAAAGTTAAGTTCTTCAGATACGACTACCGCTGTGCAATATATCAGTGTGTGTATATCTATAAGTTGTGTGTCATCGGAAATAAATTGATTAAGTATGTTTTCATTAAATAAGTTAACTAAACGGAATAGATTAGGGCTATATCGAAGTTTAGGTAGTTTTGGTCGAACTGTTGGGTCCATCCCAGAGTATTGTGTTAGAGTTGTTCTGAATTTGTCATGAATTTCTTGGAGATTCATATCTGTTGTCAGATTTTGATCTGCAATGGTTAAGGCCTCAATATCATTTTCTAGAGTTAGGGTTACCGAATCGGTTTGTGTAGACGTGTGAGATATTTGCGTGTAAGCTTGCGATTGATTGTATGGTTGAGATTGAGTACAAGGTTCTACTTGGGTGTGCGGTTGTTCAGAAGTTTCGGTTATGGTTTGTGATAGTGGGATAGTGTTAGCGTCTGTATTATTTTCTACTTCTTGTAGTTTTATTCGTGTTTCTTCTTTTAATTGTTCTATTATTTCTTGAGATAAAAGTTTATTTCTAGCTATAGCTCTTCGCTGATCTGAGATTCTTTGTTCTGAAACAGATATCTCAGGATATTGTCGAGTAAAAAGTTCATGCAATTGTTGTCTGTAGGTGGTCATGTCGGTCTCTAATTTAGTGATATAAAAGTAAGTTCGCATGATAAATAGGTTAACTTCTTTGCTCCATCTCATGCAAACTCTTGCTTTTCCAGCCTTGGTGGACGCGGGTAAAAAGGAACTAACCTCCCGCGCAACATTCAAGGTCGGAGTGGGTGGAATTAAATTTGAACTAGTAATAGGAGGTGATGATGGTATGGGTGACGATGGTATGGATGGTGATGATGGCCTAGAAGGTGTGTAGGATACTGTGCTTGGACTATACGGTTCTACAGGTGTGTTTGTCCTGTCCGTCAGTCTGTCACCATCGTCGATGATTTCGGCTGTAGCATCTTTGTCGGTGAGAGCCCGCCTGTTCAACTCCTCACCGCTGACGGTTCGCATGCTGAGACACCCAGCGTCAGCTCCAGGTGCGCCCCGGCGATCGCCCCCGGGCAGCGGCCCTATACGTTTTCTTTTCGATCGTGTCTCCATTTTTAATGGGTTTCCAGAGCCACGTTAGCCACGCCAGTAATTTCACATTAGTGTGTCCGCCCCCCACGTGATTAGATTGTCAATCAGGACGTGTGGTTGTTTAGGGGGCTTATTATTATTATTTTCTTTATTAATTTAGATACATACAAATTATATTTTTAAATATCAGAATATAAAAAATATATAAAAACATTTAAAAATATAAAAAATAGTTGTCCACCGGTATCGGGAGCAGGGTCCAAGCTACCGGTGGCTAGGGCTGCAGAGATAGGAACCTCCTCACGATGCGAGCCGTATCGAGGAGTACTGCCTTCTGAATCAGGCCCTTGATCCAACCACCTAACGAGAGCCTCGAAAGATGTTGCTCGAGAGTTTCGGCCATCAGGCCATTGGCCGATACGACAATCGGCACAATAATAGCCGAGCTCACATTCCACATGTCAACAACCTCGTGTGCTAAGTCAAGATATTTTATTTGTTTCTCTTTCTCAGCTTTCACGACGTTCTCGTCATGCGGAATGGTAACATCGATAATCATTGCGCGGTGCGCTAATCGATCTATCACTACTATGTCGGGCTTATTGGCGACAATAGTCCTGTCAGTAATGATAGACCGATCCCAGTACAACGTGACATGGTCATTTTCGAGAACTGGGTCGGGCACATACTTGTAATACGGTACCTCAGAATCCACAAGTTTATATTTGTGAATAATCCTGGCTACTTGGTTATGCCTGTGCAAGTACTCGCCATTAGCAAGACGAGAACAGCCAGAGATAATATGTCTGATGGACTCACCAACGGTGGCATGCCCGACACACGTCAACCGTCCCGTCCTTCATAATATGTCTCCGGTAGTTATTCGTCAAGATAACTTCGTCCATAATTGCACAGACAAAACCTTCGGTTTCCCCGAAAAGGTCACCAAAACGTAGCCAGTATACGGACGCTAAGAAATCTACACCGGGTTCATGAAGAGCCCGATAGAAGCGTCCGTGAAGCTCCTTGCTTTGCCATACCTCTTTGCGGTCATCGGTAGTAAGTATTACAGGTTTGCGCCAGTTCTCTTTAGCCATGGAGAGCGGGGTGAGTCCCTTGTCCACTGCGACCACATCACGGTGCATACCCAGTTCGGTTTTTAAAAAATATTCCCTGAGACTGCACACCTCGTGGTTATGGAGGGTCTTTGCATTTAAAAAGCCTCGACCCCCGCACTTCCGCGGGATGTACAGTCTCATCACCGATGATCGTGGGTGATGCATCCGGTTTGCGGTCAGCAGTGTACGGACCCTCCTATCCAGGGCGTCTAGTTCGGCCTGAGTCCATTTGAGTATGCCAAAAGAGTACATCAAAACCGGCATGACCCAACCGTTGAAGGCGCGCACCTTGTTTCCGCCTGAAAGAAGACTAATAAATACCTTCTTCAGGCGACCAAAGAAGCGCTCCTTCAACGATTGCTTCATGTCAGCAACGTTGATCCCTAACGCTTCTGACATACCCAAATACTTATAGCTTTCGGATGAGGAAAGGGATCTAAGGTGTATGGAATCCGAGAGTTGGGTTCCTTCGGATTCCATATTCTCTCCTCGTTTTACATGCATGACTGCACATTTGTCCACACCAATTCCATCCTGATGGCGCTACTGAATGTTTCAGTTACCTTCAGTAGCTCGATCAGTCGCAATTTGTTGGGGGCAAAGAGTTTCAAGTCATCCATGTAGAAGAGGTGAGATATGACCTGACCTCCTCTCCTCAACCGATAGCCTAGACCTGAATCCTCCAACAGTGTACTTAGAGGATTCAGGGCTAAGCAGAACCAAAGTGGACTCAAACTGTCGCCCTGAAATATTCCCCGTTTAATCCATACAGGCTCATCATTCCCCTGGATCTGCCGACATCCTGGATAGCGAAGGACCGTTCTCCATTGCCCCATACATGACATCAGGAAGTTGCGCAGAGTTGCATCTATTTTGTACAACTCCAGCACCCTCATGAGCCATGTATGTGGCACCGAGTCGTAGGCCTTCTTATAGTCTATCCAGCATGTCGACAGATCCTTGCGGGATCGACGAACCTGTTGGCTTATGGCCATGTCGATGAGGAGTAGCTCCTTAGTACCGCGGGACCCATTCCTACATCCATTCTGAGAGGCAGACATAATGGAGTTATTGTCAATGTGCGTATTAATTTTCACTCTCAAAATGGATGTAAGATGTTTATAAACCGTTGACAAACATGTGATCGGTCTATAATTCTTGGGTTCCGCGGGACTACCTGACTTATGGAGCAGGTGGGTAACGCCTGTTGTTAGAAACTGTGGTAGCGACCCAGACTCTAAGGATGACTGGAACTGAGATGCCAAGCAAGTGTGTGAACTAATTAAACATTTCAACCAGAAGTTGTGCAGTCCGTCCGGCCCCGGTGATTTCCAATTTGGTAACAAACGGACTGCTCTGGCTACGTCTAAAGGGGTGATTATTACTGTTTCCATTTCTGGTGTAGTTTCACACACTCGCTCAACTTCCCGCATCCAGTCAGCCTCAGCGTGACAGACGGGCTCCGACCAGATGCTGCGCCTGAATGCACTCGTGGCTGCATCATCCGGGCGGCACACGTCTGTCACATTTTGTTCAGGTCGCTCCCAAGCTCTATATACCCACCTTTCATTGCTCTGGAATATGCGACTCTGCGTGTATCGATCCACCCGCCGCTTATACCGCCGAATACGGCTCGCCCATGCACAAACTTTCTGCTTCAGGAAGTCGATGCGGTCTGTGACACGGGACATGTATTCTCGAGGGCTGATTCCAGTTCCCGAGAAAGCCCGTCTTACAAAGCGCATCACTCGTGGTCGTGTATTGCCCTCCCTGAAGCAGTATAGTTTGCCGATGAGTACCCTGGCCCCATCAATACGGCGCTCGATCCTGCACTGCCAGGCTGGTACGGCTGGTTTTGGTCGAGTAGCTCCATCACAGTTTGGAAATTTGACGTTAGCTAAACGACATGCCGCAACAGCCGCGCAATACAGAATCGAGTGTGTATCAATGAGATCCTCGCTGCTTTGGAAGAAATTCTTAAGCTGCGAGTCCAAGGCACACACCAGCGCCCTATTTTTCTTGTGCATAGGTAGGCGTGGTAATCGGGGTCTAAGTTCGGTCGGAGTGGACCTATACTCGCCAAATGCATCCTCCAGTGCGCTCCTCAATCGGGCGTTGCATTGGCTACTTACTGTGGCAACCCTATCATCCTCTTCTTCAACATCATGATTGGACCGCGGCGGGATTCCATCAATAATTGATATTCGTACCGCGGTTTGTGCCGGAGTCGAGACGATATGGTTGCTAAGTACCTCTGAGCGCAGCCTATCAAGTGCAACATCGTCCAACCTATGATCGCGTTGGATGACCCGCACCTGATCCGATAGTCGTTGGGCCGAGATGTTGATGGTTGGTTCTAGTTCCTGAAACAGAGACAGCATCATAGCACGGTACGCAGTGAGGTTAGTTCCTCCCTCTGTAGACCCGTAATATGCGCGCATGACGTTCTCCTTCATAGATTGAGTCCATCTCATGCGCTGCACACAACCACCGGCAGCGGGGACCCGGCCCGCTACCTCAAATGGCTTAGCATGATCCTCCGTTATGTCGAATGTTGGGTGTGGCAAAAGAAGCATGAAAGTAGAATAAATGCAGTGGAAATGCGTTCCTTGCGAAGCATGTCTGGCGTGACTATGAATGATAGGCTGAAAAATGAGGTGATAAGGCAACAGTGCTCTTTAAAAGAAGATGTAGTAACAAAAATTAAAAAGAGTGTGCTTAGATGGTTTGGTCATGTTGCGAGGATGAGTGGAACGCGACTAACAAAAGGTATTTATAAAGCAGAGGTGAGTGGAAACGCCGGAAGGGGACGCCCTAGGAGGACATATAGTGACCAAATTGGTGATGTTCTTCAGAAAGGTCAGGTGCGTAGTACTCGCAATCGGCGTGCGTGTATGACCAGATGTATGAACGTAGGCGAAGCAAAAGGAGTATGTAAGGAGCGTAGCTGGTGGCGTTCTATAGTTTCTGCCTACCTTCATGGGAAGAAGGCGTGAGTTTATGTATGTATGTATGTAAATAACACTTAAGGTATTAAATGAAATTTGACACATATATCGCTACTTCGGGGTAGAAAGGTCGTAAATGCCAAAATAGCTACTTTACAGGAGAGCGAAAATATGTAAATTTATAATAGTTTTGGTTCATAATTTTTTTTACCATAAACTTATATTGAAATGAAATAGTGATAAATATTTGTAGTTAAATGTATTTTAACGCCGAGAAGCTAAATTTTAAGTAAACTTAATATTTTAAAAGATAGGATGGATTTACATCCCAACATTTGAAATAAAATGTTTCTCCACCCCTACACCTTTATATAAACAAGTACTGTGTAACGTAAATCCAAATATGCATATATTGCCAACACAAATCTGGTCATATAAGCCATTTTGACATAGCTAAAAAGTCGTAATGACTGCTTTTCACAATGATTTTTTTGTGAGTAAATCTATAATAATAATTATGATGGCAACTGCAGGCGAGGGTTGATCGCCTGCAGTCAGGGGTCAGCCAGCTGCATCAGAAGCTGGGTGAAGCCACGGCCCGACCAAACAAAGCTGAGCCGAGACAGGCGGCTGAGGTCCCCCCGTCCTAACTTGAGAATATAATCCGAAAGGTCGTCACGGAGGAGAGGGCCTTCACGAAAGTCTGTCTTGCGGGCATCGAGGACAGGCTCTTGCCCGAGAAACGCCTGCGACCGCCGGCAGACAAGAGGCGATGCGAGCCGGAGCCGTTACCCCAGGGGAAGACGCCCATCTTCCGTCCACCACCCCATCCAACCAGCAAGGGTGGACGAAGGTGGCCAGAAAGGGGAAAAAGAAGGGCAAAAAGTCGAGGTCGGTGGCTGCCCCTGCCGCCCCCGCCAACACCCCTCGCGGCCCGTCCCAAACAACAGGCAAGGGGAAGGGGAAGACGTCGGCCCCGAGGCCAAGGAAATTGGTTCCCCCTAAAACCGCAGCTGTAGTGGTGACGCTCACTGCTGAGGCTGCGGAGCGGGGGGAGACGTACGCGTCCATAATGTCGCGGGCGCGTCCCAATGCCAATCCCAGCAAACTGTGGATCGGCACAGTCTCGTGCCGTCGGACCCAGGCCGGGGCTCAAATTTTCGAGTTCCCGGGGGCACAGGGTGGCACCAACGCGGACCTCTTCGCAACCAAGTTGCAAGAGGTCATCGCGGACGCGGCCAAAGTAGCCAGGCCCACGAAGTCTGTGGCCTTGGAGGTGACCGACCTCGACGACTCGGTCACCAAAGAGGAGGTGGTGGTGACGGTCGCAGCAATGTGGGGCTGTGGCGTCACAGCGGTGCAAGGTCGGGCCACCAGGCCCGGCCACAGTGGCATGGGCACCATTCGCCTTAAGTGCCCAGTCGCCGCAGCTAGAACCGTCCTCGCCAAGGGGCGGCTTGCCATCGGGTTCAGCTCGGGTGTAGTCCGGGCACTTGGAGCCAAGCCTCTGCGCTGCTACTAGTGTTGTGGCATCGGACACACTCGGGCCCTTTGTCCGTCCAAGGTCGACAGGGCCGACATCTGCTTCCGATGTGGCAAGGACGGGCACAAGTCCGCCTCCTGCGGGGTGTGTCGCCGCCAGTGGCTGCCCTGCGGGCCACGTGATGATGGGGAGGAAGTGCAATCCTCCCCCTAAGAAGGGCAAAGAGCAGGTGCCGATCCGGCCTGTTGCTGCCACCGCCGTCCCTGAGGATGGGACTTTGGCTGCTGTGGAGGGGAGTGCGATGTCTGATTGATGGATAGGGTCATCAAGCATCGTATCCTTCAGGCGAACACCAACCACTGCAGAGCAGCCCAGGATCTGCTGATGCAGACCATGGCCGAGTGGTTGGTGGACGTGGCGGTGGTTGCCGAGCCGTACTCGTGTCCGGTGAGGACCTGCGTCAAGCGGAAGGTGAGGACGCCGTGGCACCTCTCTAGCCACTCCTCAAAGAGGGAGGGGACTTATCGCCACAATTGTGGCGTGCCCAGCGCTGGGTTGCGACAATCGCACTCTCCGTGTCGCCATGAGAAATACATATTATATAAATATCATGTATACTGTTCGGTAAAACACTAACTAGAGACATACACTCGCAGATAATATTTACAAAAAGGGTATAAACTTTAAAAAATCTTAAAACAGGACAGGCTGCCGATATCTGCTTAGCCCAGGCTTGGACTAAATATGGAAAGAGGAAGATGATGTATGAAGGGGCCAACTTTAATAATAAACTGCCTAAGGACATAAATCAAATCGTTTTATAACTTTAAGAAACTATATATTAAAAGATTTTTCCCGGGCTACTGAATAAATATAATATTATTAAATAATAATAAAATCTGATATCACGCTTACATGGAATTGGGCTAGACATATTTGCCGCATGTCAGAAGATCAATGGGCCAAACTTACGACCCAGTGGGCCCCGCTTAATAGCAAACGACATCGCGGCAGGCCCAGCCGGAGATGACGGGACGAACTGGACTCTTTCAACAAAGATTGGCCAATAGCTGCTTTGGTCAGAGAGGGGTGAAAGTAGAGTAGTCAGGCCTTTGCCCACCGGTGGGAAAACAACGCTTAATAAAAAATAAAATATGTAAATTAATAATTATACTTCGATTTTCCTTGAGAGCTATTAAAGAAATATGCAATAATTCTGATCAAAATCATATTACAAATAAAATAAAAATATTATAGAAATCTAATCAAGATATACCTACACAAATAAACAAATCCTTATAGTCTACCTAAATAATATCTGCTTGCACATTAGTTTTGTTCTGCACCACTACTGTGTAGGCCTTAGTAAACACGCTACAACCGTTTAAATGCACCCTACCCGCATCGCTTGAAATTCTGCTGTTCCTTGCGTAGAACCGACTTCTGATTTGTTTTTTTTGATAATATGACAAAACTATGAAGCTAAAGTGTTATTTTAATGTAAATACTTTGTGTAGCAATATTTTATTTTAAGCTACGCGTAATGGCACATAATATAACTCTCCGTGTCTACTTCTCGATAATAGATTATTACGGTTAAAGATATTTATTTCTCAAAAGAATTACAAATTCACATATAGAGGAAACATAAATAGGTTTAAACGATATTAATAATATTGTTTAAACCTATTAATAAATCAATAATAATAATAATCTATTATCGAGAAGTAGACACGAAGATTTTATTTTTGATGTCAGAATCTTTAATCAAACGAATATTTGCACAGTAGCGGCCTATGCCACAAGTTTAGTGTTGCACTAATACCTACCTGAAAGACAGTTTTTATCTAAAGTTTGATGTGCCATATTTCAACTTATCCCTTTGTGACACGCAATCACATGACAAAATTAGCAATCAAGAACTTTATTTTTACAAGTAGTTTTTTATGAATTTACCATTTTGTTCACAGATTTATGCCATACACTACTTATACGACCGGTTGATGCAGAAATAGTGGACGATTCCTACACTCCTGGTCTTTCGTCATACAAGTTTACCAGTGGACAGCCTGTGCACGTAGATCCCAAAAATACAGACCTTGTGGGCCTAAACTTAACAGCTCCATTCATCGTGACAGCCATTTTTAAGTCCTACAACGGCAAATCATCGTGTCTGTTGTCTATAACACAAAACGGAAGTATAGTCATGAGCCTATGCATAAAACCTGCTGGACAAAATATTTCAAGAGTAGCTTTGCTTACTGAATTGTATTCGCCAAGCAATTCGATTTCATACCTATTCAATGAGAACTTCAAAGAGAAATGGATCAAAATCGTGATTTATGTAAAAGATGATACTGTGGATTTGTACGTGAACTGTAGCAAGTCACCAGATAAGTTGACTTTGTAGAAAAATAGAAATGTGGTGCTGACGAAAGATATGAAACTTAAATTGGCATATACAACGTCGACGAGGTCCAATTTTGAGGTGAGTGATGGTTTAATTTTATTTTATTCTAGCTCATAAGGGTTTTTTCGGAATGATTGCGATGTGTTTTTTCGCTGGTGTTGTCACGGCACTGGATTAACGCCTTTCGCATTGGACCTTTATCGATCCAATGTTTCTAGATTCCAGTGCTAGATTAACCTTAAGTTCTTAGTTGAGCTGCACGACTATTGACAAATGCGTGCACTGACTGGACAGGTCCCCTCAATCTGTGTGGTTCTTTCGTCAAAAGATCATTTCAGGCACCAATCTACATGGTCTTCACATGATCTGACCAAGATTATGTCTGGACTTTAAAAGAGACTGTGACCTCTGAGTTTGTTTCGGCCTTTCTTCTCAGAGTAGTCGGATACGAAACGCCGACCTCATCTAGTTTTTTTTTTAATATGATTGACGTGTAAAAGTGTTTGTACAAACCTACTTACAGAAATAAATCATTTATCATTATCATTAACCCTGGATCACTAACCAGTCGTAAATGAAGAAGCGAGTGAGAGAAGAGGTGAGTGTGGTTAAATTTTATTTAAGCTCTTAAGACTCAGCATCCTGAAAGATCCAACTAAGGTAGTAATATATGGATAGAGGACACTTAAACAAACAACAAATCTTCAGGATCATGATAACCGCCACAATTGTGGCGATAAGTTCCCTCTTTAAGGTGTGGCCAGAGAGGCACCACGGCGTCCTCACCATCCGCCTGACGCAGGTCCTCACCGGACACGGTTTCGGGAGGTTCCTGTTCAGTATAAAGTGGGAGGAAACGCCCGGGTGTCACCACTGTATGGATCGCCCGGACGACACAGTGGAGTATACGGTGGAGCTGCTCGGACGCCATATCCTCACGGATGCGATTAGCGGCGGCGATCTCTCGCGTCCGGCCCTGGTTCAGGCCATGGTTCGGAGCGAGACGGCATGGGTCTAGTTACTTCTTCACGCTCAAACGGCTGGACCAATTTTGATAAAATGTTGTATGGAGGTAGCTGACACCTTGGATTAACATAAAGGCTACTTTTTTCTCCCGATATTCCCACGAAATCGAAACTTACGCCGGTGAAATCGCGGTGCGCAGCTAGTTAGTAATAAAGTTGAATATCGCGCGTTCTCTTTGATCGTGTTCGAGCACGATTACTAAATAACGTAAGTCTCAATTCTTATTTCGTTTATAACTAAAGTAATAATTGATCTAGAGAAAAATATCTTGTGGATAGATAATAAACTATATTTTCTTGCTGTTAATATTTATTTTAGACATAAAAGCCAAACAATCTTGTTTGCTTTTTATTATAATTATCCTTAAAAAACCCATGATTTTCGAATAAAAAATGTGTTTTTAATTATTTTCGAATGAAAAAGATCCAATAAATCATAATTATACTAAAGTTTAATTTTGCTTGTATGTGTGACTGTTTCAGAATATTCATATAAATTAACATAATAATAGGGAGCTTCCTCTTAATATTTATCTGTGTATTTGTTACTTGCGTACCTACATCGAATGATAACGACTTAATAACATAAATATTTTTTTACAAATCACTCTCTGGATGTGATTTCCAATTAATCATCCTAGCTAATAATATATCTGAATGCGAAGGTGAGTTTGTTAATTTGTTTCGCTTTCACGATAAAACAGCTGAACGGATTTGGATGAATTGTGGTTCATGGGTAGACCATGACCTAGGTTAGGACATTGAATACTTTGTATCCCGATGTTCTGATGGGATCGAGACTTGTGCGGTTGAAACCGCGGGGTGCAGCTAGTAGTATCATAAATAATACGACATAAAAACTATGTTACCTATACTCCGTTGGTTTAGGTAGTTAAATAAAGGTAAACAAATGAAACCACGTGACGAGAGAGCTGTCAAGTAACCGACAAAACGTAATATCTGTCACTTCAGTTGTCATGTTACGACACAGTTGTACTCTTCAATTTAGCAACGTTTTATTTCGTTGAAGTTTAGAGGACCTGTCGTTTTGGCTCTTTACAATAGACAGATTACAAAATATTATCGTATTGTAAAATCTAACAAAAAAAATGCGTTCATGCAGTTACATCTACGAATAGAATATATGCTAAAGTTATAAAAGTATACAGTAATAAAAGAGGAACACCACATATATAATCTCCGCAGGCGCGATTCTCTTAGGGAACTGTTTAAGAATATTAACATCATGACGGTGTCTTGTCAATATATCTATGAAAACATCATGTACGTAAGAAAAAATTTACATCTTTTTAGTAAAAGAGGCGAAAGACATAATTATAGTACTAGAAGTAGGGATCTATTAGCTCAACCAGGTTTCAGACTGGCTTAAGTAGACTCATCTTTCATGGGCTACTGTTTAAAATGTTATAATAAAATTCCTCCCCACATACTTCAACTGAATGAGACGAAATTTAAATCTTGTATAAAACGCACACTATGCAAGCAGGCATATTATAGGCTGGGGGATTACATCGCTGATAGAAATGCTTGGCTCAATGCTGGTCCTGCTCCACAACGTCAACTAATTGATTAACATTTGAAAATACTGTTGGAGCTGCTGAAGATTGTAAGACTATCTTTTCATTGTATAAACTCAATCACCTTTGTATTATATAATTGCATAACACAGGTGTGAGTACTATGTACAATAGAGCTACCATTTACCGGGTAATATGTCTTTCATTGACTTGAATATGTCCTGGCAGCTGAGAGTATGTCATGCTCACTCAGATGTCTCGCTGATGGTGGCGTGTGTGTTGGATCATTTAGCTCCCTTCAAAATGGTTGACCTGAATGGTGCTGATCCATGCGTCATGTTCGTGAACGTGCGCTGTCAGTTGGGACTCGTCATCTCTTAGCTGCCACTGCTTATTTTTAATTATTTTAGTTTTGAATTGTTTTTTTTTATCACGGACGCTTCTGACGTTTTGCATCGTTCTCACATGTATATTTTCAATAAGAATGATGTAACCAATACTTTGTATCAAATATTTTATTTTAAAAGAGTGTCTGTGGAGTTTCTTGCCCGTTCTTCTCCATAGGAACCTACTATTTGGAATGGGCAACTAGCTTCATATTTGTAACTGACCGACTTGTTGACAATTCAAAAGTGCCTGTAAATGGTTTAATTGAAATAAATGCTTTGAGTTTGAGTTTGAGTTTGAGTTTGGAAACGATCGTAACAATAAAAAATAAATTGAATTTGTGTAAATGTTACAACGTATTTTTAAACAAGAAAGTGTCATCTATAAAAACCTTTTTTTATTTATATTTAACTACCTAAACCAATGGAATATAGGTGCAAGTCCCTAGTTTTAATTTTATTCTCTAAATTAATAATGAATCTAATAACTTGGAAATGCTATTTAAATTTTTTGTTTACACATTTATGTAGATTTTTATTTAAAACCTTTTTTAATTTGCCCCCTAATAGTGACCCCTATATTCAAAATTAATTTATGTACGGTACACGTCCGTGTTTGGGTCATAAAAATTCATATGTGTACCAAATTTCAACTTAATCGGTCCAGTAGATTCGGAGCAAACTAACTGTGACAGCCTGACAGACACACGACTGACCCTATAAGGCTTCTGTTTTTTCCTTTTCAGGTACGGAACCCTAAAAACTATGTTGCAAGTCCCTAGTTTTAATTTTATTCTCTAAACTAATTATTCGAATAGTTAAAAAATGAAAATATTGAATGGTATATACTAACACTATTTTCAAACGTGTCTGTGCTTGAAATCGCTCCAGATACCGCCCCTAGTTATTCGCTTATTGTGCCTTTGGTTAAGCTGCCTTTTACTGCGTAAGCTAAATAAATAAATATACTACATTAATAATAATATATACGAGGGTGATACTGTCCCAACTGCAGGGCATAGGCCTCTTCTCATACAAAGAAGGCACGAGCAATAACCACTACGCTTGCTCAAGTCGGATTGGCGATTTCAGACTTAAATTAATACTAGCATTGCATTGTACTTGCAGCTGTCACGAAAAGTCAATAGGGAGGCGTTATTAACAGCGTACTACGGTCTATCCGAATCCATTCTCAGACATGGTGTTATTCAATTTATGGCAACTCGACTAATAGAGAAGTAGCATAAGCACAAAAGAGATGCCTTAGATTGCTCTAAGGCATCTCTCTCTCGTAGTTTTCATTTGAAAACCACGGACAGCTGCAAACCCTATTTTATAATGCATACAATTTCAACATTGACATCCTTATATATTCTTGAAACCGTCATGTTTGTCAGGAATAATCCTAAATTATTTTCGCGGGTGGTGCCGCGCGAATCGGCACGTGTGATTAAAATGACGATAACTCAAAAGTTTTGTATGGGAGCTGTATATAAAACTTACGTCGTTGGAATTGCTGTGAAATAAGCTAACATATTAAAAATGAAATAGCACAATAAGTTGCCTTGTAATATTATTATCAATTCAAATTTTAAATCAGTGTGAGCGAGATTTCCCAGTTTATTGTAAAAAAAGATGTTTTTATTTGATTAACATAAAGATACACTGTTTTTTTTTCATACCACAAGCTTTACAATAAAATGACGTCTAAAATTGCCGTAACTGACACCGATTTTAAAAAATTGTACTAAACGTCGTTGACGTGTTTTTTTTTTGGCTTCGCACGGTTTGTGCATTTAGCCAGTGTCATGTAAAATTAAGTAAAAAGTACAAATTCTGAAATGAACTCCATTCAATGCGAGATGATAGATGATATCCCGCCCCGCTCCCCTTGAGTTTAAGTAAAGACGTGGTACTTTACTAAAACCTCGCGCGGACTTCTTGAGAGAACTTAAAGTGATGTTGCACTGTTTTGTTTTATTTGCCTATACTAGTGCAGGTTCACGAACACTTAATGGTTGATAATCCACCACTATTACACATTAATATTCGGGTAAACACAAATTTTAGAAAATAAAACAAAACTGCTAACATGACGCTTCACTTTCCCGCCAAGAAGTCGTTGGTGTGTTTTAGAGACGTGACATGTGACAGTATGTCACCATGTTTTTTTTCCTACACTTTATGCAAGTTACAGCAGGAAATATTCAATGGAGATGGATAACGGTCCCATACAAGCTTGGCCCGGAAATGAACACAAATAAAACTAAATGTATTATGAAGCTATAATAGTGTTTCGTGGCCCTGCATATTTATGATCGTCGTAAAACTTTGTGAAAGGACCTTCTAAAATCTGATGACGAATCTGAATCACGGAGTAATCCACTGTCTTCCAGCAGACTGAATATCACTCAAATCTAAGGACGCATGTATTTGTGTGGTACATAAATATGCCCAATATAATTATGTAGGATTCTTTATTCTCTCGTAGCATCCACCTGGATGATTTTAATGATTTACACGTCGTTAGGTTTGTAGTGATCGCCCCGCGTAACGCATTTCACTTTAAATCTAAATCCGAAGAATTTTTAAGGAAATTCCTATAGGTGAAATGTGACGTTTCACAAAAATCGTCAGGGCGGACTTTAGAACCCAATAGATACAGTCGTAAAAAAAGTTGTTAGTAGGTACGTCAAAAGGGTTTCAGGAGACGATTCCAAAAATATGATATGAGACCCTGGGGTCACCTGAGTCATTTATTTATTTTTATTGGTGAACCAACAATTGTGGATTTATGCTAAAGGTAACATGCAAAAGTGTGATGCAACAGTGTAACAATAACTTGCAGTCATAAGTCATATTTTTGGAATCTTCTAGTGTCTACGACAAAAAATAACTTATTGGCCTAATTATATAAGTACAAAAGCGTAGTCTTTCTAATTAACAGGATATGTCGTATAGAAAAGGTACGCGCACCAAAAACGCCTTAAAGTTGACGTTGCGGCGCGACTCCAGTACCTGCACCCTCGTCACCCTTTTCTGGCATAAGCTGTATACTTGGTGACGTTAGCGAAATCCTTTTGTAGGGATTTCGCCAGGGCTGCAGACAGTGCAGACACAGGCAGTGGGGCTCGGAGGAGCTGCAGTGACGGGTGCATGGCTGCGGCGCGCGGGGCTACAGAGCGCGCGGTCGGGGCGCACTGCAGGCTCAGCAATTAACGGATGCGCAGGCGACGAAACTGCAGACGCGGAATTCGACGACGCTATGTCGAGGATCAGCATCGACTGATGACTGTGTGTAATCCCCGAAGTGTAAGGCCCTCTGCCTTACCCTTCGGGGATTACAGTCTTAATGTGAAATGTTGGTGTGCCTAACAGTGGGCACACCTACATTTCACCTGTTAGGGTTTTGACCACAACTCCAGTAATTTTTTTTTTTATGAAGTTGAAACTGATGACAATTGCTGTTTTAGTATCTAAATGTCACATGTGATGTAAGCAAAAATAGAACTTGTCGTTTTATGACATTCCGGTGACATTCACCTTTTGGGTGGTAAAGCAAATCTATGGTCGACTACTCATACTTACTTATTTTATCTCGTGTGTCTCGAAAGAAACGTTTAAAAAATTACATATTTTTATTATTTCAGGGACTCATTGAAGATATAAGCTTGTATACTAATGCTGATGATGACACATTACATCATTTTTGCCGTGAAGTACGTACAAATAAAAAATAAAAAATCCGTTTTATTTATCAACCACAAATGAAACGGTATTAATAATAATGTTTTAGCCTGGAACTATTTCAAAAGACGATTACAATTATTTCTACATTGCCCGCGACTTCACCTGCGTGAAAGTCGATAGAATACCCTCTTAAAAAATCAAAATTCTAATATCATTTTTATGTTATTTTTGCTCTTATTGTCGTCTTTTTGTCAAACTATATTAAAGGACCACATAACCACTAAGTCTTATTGTCATATTTGAATTGAAAATCTCTTAATTTTATTAATATATTTAACAGCTGGGCGTACCCCTTGCCAATAGAAGTAATTCAGAAATGGACGACATCATAAGAACCGTTATTCTACCTGGGGAAAAGGGTAATAAAGAGCCGATGGGGATGTTTGGAGCACCGGGCATGCCAGGTGAGAAAGGTGACACTGGCTACCCACGCCCCGAAGGAGATATGAGTTCAATGGGACCATCCGCACGAACAGGCGTGCCTGGTGAGAAAGTTGACACTGGCTACCCAGGGCCCAAAAGGATTAAGGGTTTAATGGGGCCACCCGCACAACCAGGCATGCCAAGTGAGAAAGGTGACACTGGCCACCCAGGGCCCAAAGGGGATAGGGGTTTAATGGGGCCACCCGCACGACCGCTAAGGAACTGTTAAACACGGAGTTGAAATATAAGCCTTATGATAAAATTATTATTTGTGTAGGAGAAAATGCCTACAACCCTACTACTATGTTAAATGAATTATATATGTTTATAAAGAAATATAATAGTTGTCCAATTATTGCGCCATGTTATTTAATTATGTAACCCTCTCTGACCAACGTATGTAACCATTACGTAAAACGCCAAATTCTTTATGACAGCTGACAGCTGCACACACAGATTGCGTAACATGCGCTCGGCGCTTGAGTCATTGCCGACGTTACTGAATGTTGCCATTCTAGATATTATATTTATATACAGGGTGGAATTTTGTAATGCCACCTGGAGGGAAAGTACTCTTAATACTGCAGATAGAAAATTTTACTCAAAGGAAACATTCCTTTATTTTTGAAAAGAAAGCAAACTGCATTCAAAGGTTTTCGAAAATTCTCTTCTCCCACACCCGGGAATAGAACCGGCTAAAATCTGAAAAAATTATACCCTGTACTTTTATTGCATCGATCGTTAGGGTCAATTATAAGGATGAAATCTCTCTAACAAACATGATAAATTAAATGAAAGGAAAACCAGGAAATCTTAAATTAATTTAATTATTTACAAAAAATGGTAAACTAACTAATTAGTTGCTCGAAATGGGCTCGATTCTCTTGGATTCACAAATTTATTCTTTTAACGAATTCATTTCTAGTAACCTTTAATGAAGTGTTGTGGTGAATATTATAAATCGTATTCTGAACTTCAACTCTCAACTCGTTGTCATTCGCATAAGATTTCATGTAAATTTGATTTTTTACATATCCCCACAAAAAAAAATCTAATGGGGTGAGATCTGGCGATCTCGCAGGCCATCTGATTGTGCCGTTTGTATCAATCCAGGTATTAAAATGGTTATTAATGTAGGCAGTAGTGATTCTGCTGTTATGTGCTGGAGCACCATCTTGCTGTAGAATTATTAATTATTTGGTTTCGCTCTTCCTCGGGGAAACCATTTAACTCGTTTCTTAAGAGATCCAGTATTTCAATATACTTCACAGTGTTTAAATGACCTTCGTACACGTGGACTAACACTATATTATTTCTCATAATTCCGCACCAAACGTTGAAAGAAAATCTTACTTGATTGTTAGTTTCATGAACACGAAGAGGATTCATTCGAGACCAATAATGGTGATTGCGGCGATTGTACATGCCATTATTGCTGAAGTTGGTTTCGTCCGACCATACAATGTTACTCAAAAAATTAGGGTTTCGGTCAATTTCTCCAAGCATGTTTTCACAAAATTGTAATCGTCTATAAAAAATATGCAATTTTTGCACCAACCGACCTTCACGATAGCATTTATACTTATACTTTTTCAGCACTTTAAGTACGCGAGTGTGGGTTGCTCCTAATTCATCGGCAGCATCTCTACTTGAAGCCTTTGGAAATGATTCAAAGTATGTTAAAACATCTAGTTCAAAATCGAAATAGTTTTCCTGAATAGTTTGCCGTCTCTTCTTGAAACCACCCGTATTCTTTAAATTTACCATCTACCATTCTTTACAATACGAACCGAGTTGGTGCCTGTCGGTCTTGATATCTCTCTCCATACCACCGCAGAGCTAGATTCACGTTTTTGTTATTTAAAAAATAAGCTTCCATTAAACCAAACTGTTCTTGATAAGCCATTTTCACCGTGAGACAAAATGTGAAATGAGTTGTAAAAACAATCAAATGTGAATAACAACTATGACAATCTAATTTTCAAATTTTAATCTAACATTCCATATTTAAATTACCTCATACACGCAGCTACGAGTATGTCGCAAAGGAGTCTGCATTACAAAAGATGGATGTTAGTTAAAGAGCTTTAACTTGACTCATTGAATTTGTAACTTCAGATTTCCTGGTTTTCCTTTCATTTAATTTATCATGTTTGTTAGAGAGATTTCATCCTTATAATTGACCCTAACGATCGATGCAATAAAAGTACAGGGTATAATTTTTTCAGATTTTAGCCGGTTCCATTCCCGGGTGTGGGAGAAGAGAATTTTCGAAAATCTTTGAATGCAGTTTGCTTTCTATTCAAAAATAAAGGAATGTTTCCTTTGAGTAAAACTTTCTATCTGCAGTATTAAGACTACTTTCCCTCCAGGTGGCATTACAAAATTCCACCCTGTATACATAGATAACGAAGTATTGCATTTATTTTATTTTGTTTATTTTTATCTCATTATGCTGCACCGGTTGACGTCATCACGTCAACGCCGGCGGTCGCTGAAAACCAGCGCTGGGGCTCTGTCTTGCATAGGGTCGCAGCATTATGCTGAGCGATGGCCGTTTTGCGTGAATGTGACGCATATTTTCCCTCAACTTGTTCTTTAGTGTTTGTGTTTTTATTTCTTTGCGTTATGTTTACCGCAAATAAACCTATTTTCTGTCTTTCTTTCTATTGTGTTAAGTGTATTGAAAAATAAATATGTAAATGAAAAGTTACTGGATAAGAATTTAGAACTAATATGTAATAACAATGAAAATTGTTACTTCTTACGTGCCTAGTCATAGCAATACGTGTCATAAACTGAACGTTCTGATCGACAAAATTGTTTATAAAAATAAATATCTAAACTTCAACAAAAAACCAACCGCTCAGTCGAAATGCTCCGATTTGTCCACATATTTTACTACAAACCTAGACGCAAAGCTTAATTCCCGACCAACAAGATCGTATAACAATAAAAGCACCCCAAATAATAATTATTTTCGCAGATACTAGGAATACTTTACTTACAGCTAAAACGCTCTGTGATCAACCATTAAAAAACCTGTACGATAATTAATTAATCAAAGTCAAATTATTTATTTCAAATAGGCACATAAGAGGCACTTTTGAACGTTAAAATTTACAAAACAATAGAATTGATGCTAGTTGCCCCTTCCAAAAGGTAGTTTCGTATGGAGAAGAATGGGCAAGAAACTCCACCGTTACTCTTTTAAAAATGTTTTACAATATTTTGTTTGAGTACATTAATTATATGATTATATGTGAAACGATGCACCTAGAATAAAATTGCTATACATAATAGGTAAAAATAATTAAAAACTAAGCAATGAAAAATATCTTAATTATGAGATAGATACATCATGGTGCTCACGTATTTACAAACATCGTAAAGTATATGTTTTCCTAAAATAATTAAAATAATAAGTCAGTGTGTGAGTATATGTAATCACAGAATGTAAAATCAATATCATAAAAATAACAAATTATACAATGGGCTGATAAATTAGGTATGAATATGTGATCTTTAAACAAGTCAGTTTTCAGTTTCAATTTTAATTAATATATAAATGAATAACAACTTAGATCCAATTAATTTATAAAAATAACAAAATTATATCCTATATAAACTAAAATATGGCATCAAAAAATTCCTTCGCATCGCTGTCGACTGGTAATGTACCCAAGAGACTGGCGGCATTGCCACGTTGTATGGCAATGCTTAGCCTCTGGCCAAGGTAAAACCCAGCCCTTGCGTCACAAGAAGTGTCAACCAGTCGTTTGGAGATTTCTTTGAATAAAACATGAGCACTCGGACCCCACGGCCCGAGGGTTTCAGCCCCAAACGGCATGAAAATATAACTACCGATAAGGTTATTATACTTTCGCCGCTTGAGATTTTCCGCAGACGCAGCAGCTCAGCGCCAGCACAGCACGCGGCGTCAGGAAATTGGGATGGCGCAAGAGTATCGACACACGTTGCATCCCACACTCAAGGCCTACCCACCTTCCATGGAAATAAAGTCATGCCGTCCGGTCTTTTGCCATTGTCACGTGCCAAGCCATTGGGTTCTAATACAGCTGGAACGACGACGGTGACAAGAGCTCCTCGGATGATGTCATTAATGTTCGCGTGCCGCGCTAAGCGACCCGCACTACGCCTGCAAAACAGGGCGTGGTTAATTATTTTTAACTATATTATTAATAATATACAATTATAATAGCAACCAGTTTGATTTTGTCTAGACTCTAGATTGTCCTATAGAGCTGGACCAGCATGTTTCAAATCAAATCAAATCATTTATTTTTGCATACATGGGTCATTAGTACATATATGTTTTCATAAAATGTAGTCCTCCATATTCTACCGTCTCATGGGCTTGCAAATAATATTCAATTTCAAAATTAAACAAAAATTCTATTAATATCGAATAAAATATATAAATGTCAAATCATTATCCAAGCTTTCCTAACCTGGATATAATCCTCTAACTTGTAATATGCTTGTTTACAAGGTGTACTTTTAATAATAATCAGTTAAGTAAGGTTAAAGGCGTGAATTCCATTCTCGGAACTAATTGCCACTCATTAAATGTTCTTCATGAAAATATTGCAGGCTTAAGAAGTAAAAAAAACTTTTAGAAATTGCGATTGACTCCTTTCTAAATGAAGGGTTATGATGTAATATGCTTGGCGGAGACTTTTATTAAGGCAGGTGAAGAGAGCAGCGTTACCTTAAATGACTACAAATTAGGAGACTGTTACTCAATAAAGAATAAAAAGCAAGGCGGTGTTTGTGTATACTGCCTAAATCACATTGAGTCCAAAATACTGACACATTTAAAAAAATATGCGTCTGAAAATGTGTTTGACTGTTGTAGAATTGAATCGTATGCCAAGCTCAAACCCCCTTTGTTTTCCTACGTAATTTGAAGTAATGTTGTGCAACCTTCGAAACAAATCAAAAAAACTATTAGTAGATAGTAGGTGGCCTTAACATTGATATCTTGAGCAAAAAAATCGATAGAAACAAAAAATGCATAGACGAATTAACTAGGACTGTAAATAATTTCGGCTTAACACTACATATAAAACAACCAACGAGAAGAAATCTGGTCAGGTCTGGACCAAATAATAAATGTAACTGTAAGGATGCAATATGTGAGGTTATACCGCTGGAACTGTCAGATCATGAAACAGCCCAGATGATATCCATACAAATAGACAATAAATTTCAACCTCTATGCTTTCGCACAATTTTTAAGCGTGATTTTAACACAGAAAATAAAGAAAAGTTCTTTAGCTGTATTTCAAATTTAAAATGGACAGAAATATTTTCTAATCAGGAAGCTAACAGTGCGTTTCGTCACTTTCACGATACAATTGCCTTGTTCTTTGATTTGTGCTTCCCTAAAATTGAAATCAAAATCAACCTAGTGAAAAAGTATACGAAATGGATCACCAAAGGTATTAAAAAATCTGCTAAAACCAAAAGGAGCTAGCGCTTTAAATAGTACTTCTCATCTGACAAAGGCAGTAAATTTAAAAAAAACCGTCGGAATCGCGCACGAAGCGTTTCGTACCATTATCTACAAAAATGGCAAAAAAATTACGTTTTATGTAAATATTTGTTTTATTTTAATTTAATTACTTATTTTTGAAGTGAATATATAGCTAAATATTTGTGAATATTTCAAGCGTCTACTTATTACCGTTATCAATATCGAGCAAAAACGAGCAAAAAAATCACGTTTGTTGTATGTGAGCCCCCTTAAATATGTTCTATGTTAGAGGGTTTGGTTTTCGCACTTAGTCCTTCATGTGGACCATTGTGCGTGGGCCATGGCGGCCGTCAGTTGTTTATTCCAACCAGCCCACCTCCCTCCAGAAGCTGATTAGGTCTTCTGGTCTGCATAGAATATCTGTGAAGGATCTGGGTGACCCGAGGGTTTCTGTTCTGATCTGGGTGACGCCTGTGCATTCAAAGAGCACATGCGCAACGGTTTCATCAGCCTCCATGCAAGCAACAGAGGGCTGTCCGTTATGCCTATTGTGTGGAAGTGTTTGTCCCCTTAAATATTTATTTTATTCTGTTTTTTAGTATTTGTTGTTAAAGCGACACCAGAAAAACATCATCTGTGAAAATTTCAACTGTCTAACTATCACGGTTCATGAGATACAGCCTGGTGACAGAAGGACATACAGACAGACGGACGGACAGCGGAGCCTTAGTAATAGGGTTCCCATTTTACCCTTTGGGTACGGAACCCTAAAACGATTTGGCTGAAGGTCGTAGAGAAATAATCTATATTTTAAAAGAAGGTATGAACGACCATATCCAAAACATAACACTACTATTTCGGAATGAAATTAGACAAGATATTGAAGAGCTGAAGTCAATGAATGAATACATAACAGGTGAATTTAACAGACTGCTTGAATCTGTGGAAAACATGACAACCGAGCATAAAGTTACACAAAATCAAATTTTTGAACTTGAGAAAGAACTTTATGAACTTAAAAATGAAAACCACAAACCGCAACACTTGAATTTCAAGAAATACAAGACCAGGCTTCAAAGAGAAAATGAAGTAACTCTAGGCGTTTTGAGTGAGTAAAGTTAGATCAATCTTTCCACAGTATCAAGCACAGGACAAACTGAGACTATTACACCATCAAAGTCAACCATCTAAGATCATGCTCCAGGTGACCTACAAAATAAAGTAAGAGAATTTATATTAAAGTGTAACACTTTAAAGAAACATATAAACATAGAAAAGAAAAGTTAGCTTGAAGAGGAGTTTCTGTTTAGGTACAAAAACATATAGTAAAAAAATACTATAACAAGAGTATTTATTAAAACGCCAAGCTAAAAAAAACTAGCTAAGAACTGTAATGAATATTTTACCAGCAAAGCTAATAAATAATTTTTTTATATACTTAACGGGTTTTTCTCCATTATTGGTACAGAGCTGGCTACTGGGATATATCACTGGGATACCATTCAAAATCAGGTCACACCCAAATTTAATTTTAAGTAGGTAAGTATTTATTTTTCAGACAAAATTATCTATTTTGTTAGTAAAAGGTTCCCTATCCATTTGCATACAATTTTAAGACATAATATAACATCGCATAATTTTGGTTATCCAAACTATATTTACGCAAAACATTATTTACGCATAACAGCTTACGCATAATTATTTTAAGAATAATTTCTCCAATCATAATAATGTATAAGCATAACATTCAACAGCAGAAATATATTTACGCATAATGACATTATAACATATTTTTATAGGCTTATCAAATACGCATAATAACTAACTCCTACTATTTTATTGTTAGACACTACTGTCCTCACCGGACACGGATGTTTCGGGAGGTTCCTGTTCAGGATAAAGCGAGAGGAAACGCCCGGGTGTCACCACTGTGTGGATCACCCGGAGGACACGGTGGAGCATACGGTGGAGGTCTGCCCTGCTTGGGCGGAGCACCGCCGTGTCCTTACGGAAGCGATCGGCGGCGGCGATTTCTCGCGTCCGGCTCTGGTTCAGGCCATGGTTCGGAGCGAGAGTGTATGGGAGGCCGTCACCTCCTTCTGCGAAGCAGTAATGCTCGCGAAGGAGAAGGCGGAACGCGTGAGGGAGAGGCAGGGTTCGCGCCCTCACGCCCCTATACGCCGCAGGAGACGCCCCGGGCGTCGGGAGTCGCAAGCCGATTTCCGGCCACCGTAGGCGCGGGCCTGCGGACGGTGAGCGATGGGTAGCTCGCCGTCCGATAAGGACCAGGCCCGGGTCGACGGCGCGTTGTGTTCCACGCGCGCCTCAAAGAGATGTCAGCACCAGCTGACGGGGTCCGGTAGGACCAATGCCTGCCAGGGTTGCGAGTTTGTCCGAAAGGGATATCGTGGCCCTGGCACACAGGCAACGGAAGGAACACGGGTGGGTTTTAGTCAGTAAAAGTCGGACACGCCCTCCCGCTCCGCTCAGAGCGGGAGAAGTTATTTGATAATTTCCCACCTACTACACATTTAATACAATATTGATCTAATGGAATATGTATATCAATATGTATGTAAAACATATTGGCGGCTTAGAGGTGGCCAAAGGGCCACCCCGCCGCACCCTGACCTAGTTAAAATTGGTTTCCATTATTTCCGTAAATGTTTATGCCTTAACAAGTTAACACTAATAATGCTAATAGTCATTACACCAAGCAAAATAATGCGAATTAAAATTATACCAAAACAAATTATCCAACATAATAATTATGTCTACATCAACTGTATGCCAAAAACAATTATGGCAAAAAAATTATACCATAACAGTTATGCCAAAATATATTAATAAAAAAAACATTATGCGAAAAGAAGGGATCCCTTTGTAAAAAAGTGCTTAAAACTATGTTCGTTCACACATAAACGCACACAATGTTTGAAGAACGGACACTCATACCTGTCCGCTATCACACTCAGGATGCTGTTGCTACTCACACGCACTCTGTGCAGCACTGACGCTGCTTTCTTATGTAAAACTAGCTGCGCCCCGCGGTTTCACCCGCGTATGTCTCGATCCCGTGGGAATATCGTGATTAAAAGTAGCCTATGTCTTATTCCAGGGTGTCAGCTACCTCCATACAAAATTTTATCATAATTGGTCCAGCCGTTTGAGCGTGCAGAAGTAACAAACATACACACACACACACACTCACAAACTTTCGCCTTTATAATATTAGTGTGATTGTCGCGAAGCCAAACAGAGTTGTCATATATTTCCTGTTAGCCTGAAACTAGCAAACAGAGTTTTCATATATTTCCTGTTAGCCTGAAACTAGCAAACAGAGTTGTCATATATTTCCTGTTAGCCTGAAACTAGCAAACAGAGTTGTCATATATTTCCTGTTAGCCTGAAACTAGCAAACAGAGTTGTCATATATTTCCTGTTAGCCTGAAACTAGCAAACAGAGTTGTCATATATTTCCTGTTAGCCTGAAACTAGCAAACAGAGTTGTCATATATTTCCTGTTAGCCTGAAACTAGCAAACAGAGTTGTCATATATTTCCTGTTAGCCTGAAACTAGCAAACAGAGTTGTCATATATTTCCTGTCAGCCTGAAACTAGCAAAAGTATATTCATTCTACAGTAATACTCGTAATTTTATTCATCCTCATAGCATCTTCTACCTACTCACAGCTAATTGCAATTCTTGTCATCTTGTTCCCACCTAATACTACATACATTAATATTGACCCTTCAAATAGACCGAATTAACGGATTACCATACAAACACACAAGGTATAACCTTGTAATACATCCCAGATCTGTCAATTAATATTCAGTGTAAGACAATCCCTAATCAGCTAAGCACTAGCCTAGGTCATGGCTCTCGGGTTCATGATAGTCAATAGAGCTATTGTGGCCGACTGTCCCTTACATAAGCTTACTGGGTGGCTTTGTTTGAGAGGTTAATCGTATACATTGACGTAGCTAGAGATGCTGATAAAATTAAGTGCATTTGTTTACTTTCTTCATGAACTAACTTAAGCTACTTACTATAAAAATGGAACAGAATTTGTATGAAATTATTAGAGCCATGCTGTTCCCAAATAAAAGCCCCAAATCTAAGCATAAACAAAACGAATCCAATGTAATCGCAAGTTGGTCGCAAAATGAGCAATTAAAGAAATAAAGTTCGTTTCTTGACTAATATAGTTTTATGGAGCCATTAATAGCTCAAGCACTCACGTGTGGACCCTTGTTTTCATGTCAACCATTAGCATTTAGTGTTGGGCGATGTATCGATTGTTGCGATCTTGGTGTACTTGAAAGTTGTTATTGAGAAGTTGAAATCAATTGATGAAATGTGATAATGTCCTTAACACATTTTTTTTTTCTCTTTATTTATTAGGGACTTGCAACCTTTAAAAGTCATGTCAGCCCCATCATTTCCTCAAACAAGTTACTTACAAAATTTTCTTAAGACTATTAAATATAAACTTATAAATAAGCTTAGCTTTATTGCTTGCAGGGTAAGTCAGAATACTCAGACGATTCTCTGAATCAGATCTTACAATAATTATTCATTATGTTTGTAACTGAAATCTAAAGTTCTATAGATGTTTTGTGAGTAGGAGAATATACGCAAATTATTTTTAAGTGAATGTTGTTGTCCAATTTCTTGTTAATACTCTTTGTTGCTTTTGAAAACATACAATTATTTTTGCAATCACTTTCAGTACACAGTACATGGTGTATTGTTTTTCTTTAACCATTATGTCAAACTGATATTGAATTCGCAAATCACCGCTGGTAAATGACACCAGCCGCCTCAATACAAATTCACACATTACCCCAACTATCGATAGATCGACGCTCCACTATCGCATGTGTTCAACAGCACATATTGCGTCAGGATTGCCACGTAGGAAAATGCGCCGGCGACACCGAAATTGCAATATGGCTCGCACCGTAAGCATGTGATTACATAAGGCTTGTAACAAAGAGGTAATGTTTAACTGGAAATGTTCCATATTTGTGTCGTGCCACCCCGTGGGGATATTTAGAAAGAAAATGTACGTATGTATAAAGGTGTATACATACATGTGGCTCTTTCCTTCTTCCAGTTTATGTGTAAGACATGAATGTAATTTCAGGGGTGAATTCTTATCGCCCGATGTGTTGACATACAAAAAAAAAAGGTTTTTTTGGCAAAAAGAAAAGGTGATGATGAGGATGACTGATAGTGAGCTCATATAAACACAAA
This sequence comes from Tiliacea citrago, assembly GCA_963921375.1. Classification (NCBI taxonomy): domain Eukaryota; kingdom Metazoa; phylum Arthropoda; class Insecta; order Lepidoptera; family Noctuidae; genus Tiliacea; species Tiliacea citrago. Next base: position 17,506,534 of record OY992797.1, on the reverse strand, counting down.
TAAGTTTGTACATCGCAATGTTTTCGTTTGATCATTGACCCCAAAGTTAGCAGGCTTTGTATCTTGGGGGACGGAGTGCGATTGACCAGAAAGAACTATGACACATAATGAACATGATGTTGAGTAAGTATTCGTAGAATATGTCTTGTAAGTGACTGTACATTTTTAGCGCCTTGTTTTTTGATTTTGATAATAAACAATTTGTTTAATGAAGTGAGAGGGATCTTTTTAGATTTTGAATAAGATCGCCTTCGATAATGTTCAACCAACTCGGTAGTACGAGTATTTATTGTTTTAATAATTGAAACTAATTCAAGAACAATAATTTTGAACTAACACCTACCTTTTAATCATAACAACTCAACACGAAAACTAAACATACAAATAGAAACTCAGAACAGAACTTTTAGTAGTTTATTAGCTAAGGATCATCAATCTTAGGGTCATTATTGGATAGCCAAAACTTAGTTATTTCAGTGAAAGGTAATTCCTATGCTTAAATTACTTTGTAGCTGTAGCATTATGCTTTATATGTACGAGTATTAGGAGCATGGTGTAAAGTTCGTCATCCTCCGTAGAAAAGGGAGGACCCTACGACCAGGGTGTTGTGTCTGGTGGGCTACTGCGCGATGGCTGTTGTCAGGCTGTTGTATATGTTCTAATTTCGTGGATGACTCTGCTTGCGCTAAAATTAAATATGCTTTGTGTGACGTGAGATCTGATGCGTAGTTCGTGTGTGGCGTAATATGTAGTTGTCACCAAAATGTCTTGATTTATACGTTTTAAGAAATAGTATTTTGTAGTACAGACTTTGATATAACAATTAGTATTTTTTAATATTAATCATTGGTGACTGATCAATCAATTCTTTCTTTAATTCACCATTAGGATAATTGAAAAACAACTAAAAACACCAGCTAAGATAATTTTTGTGGGTCAGCAAGTAGGTATAATGAAACGGATTCTGAGAGAATCTATCACTTATTTTATGTTCGTTGGCAAGATATAGGCAGACATACATATACATATAACGTTAAGTAAAAATAAATAAATAAAACAAACTACAAATTAATCGGTAATAAACGTTGGCTTTTTACAACTTGAAACTGAAACTAGACCAAATGGCTAGACCAATCTAGACTAATTGGAACTAATAGGATTCGTCTGAATGCCTAAATGATTTTCTATTGTCTAGGTAAGACAAGATAGATTCTAGTTTGGTTTAAGGAACTTTATTCTCACTAAGACAATCATCACTAACATGAGAACATAACATTTTATTAATAAATTATTATAATTATTATAACAGTGCGGGTAGAAGAGAAACAAAAAGCAAAAAATAATGTATAATCACTGTCAACAAATTTGGAAGTTCAGATACACCAGAGCTTTAAGTTAAGATAAAACAAAAGAGATGCTGCAAATATCTTTTGGTGCTTGAATGACATTGACAGGGGGGCGTTTTTGGTGACCATTTGTGATTTTTGTTTACAATTTCACATTGTAAAGAAAAATCAAGTTAAGTTAGTTCTGACTTTGGCCACACGCCGAAAGATCCTTCTACAACTACATCTATTATTTTACTTTAGTGCCATCTTCGTTTTAACTTTTTGTCAGGGGTGAGTTTTTAAATTATTTTGAAATATGTACACACCAATTCAGCACATCTTCTTAGGGTGAATTAGGTCAAACCTCTATACGTAGTTTAAGTCCTATATAGCGCATCAATTTTTTATTTGTCAGACGGTTTTTTTTTATTCCGGGGATAAAAGATAATCATCTGTCTTATAATCATAGTGGGTGCTGATACAAGAAGAAGTAGCATCGTTGTGAGCATAAAGCAAGCGAAACCAATCTATACAGACCGTTCCTAAAGAAACGCTGATCCTGATCCTGATGATTAAAGACCGCTCTTATCCATAACACCGCCCATTGTGTCACCCTATGTAAAACTTCTACATTTATACCTGTAATTCGTATGGTGTACATAATAAAGAGTATTTTATGTTATTATAATAATGATAGAATACAATAGAATATTTTTTGTTGTTGCTACAGGTAGTTTACAAATAAAGCTGGTCAAAATAAAAATAAAAAAGTTTCTCTGTAACATACCCCTAGGGCTCCCAGCTCTTTGACATACGCACCCCCCTGACTTTCTTTTAAAATCACTTCGCCCCTCCAGTTACTTTGTTGACTAATGCAGAAAAACCTAAGAATGTAAGAGCGAGCATGAGTGAGCTCGTACATTTTTGCACCCTCTCGGATAGGTTGAGTTTGCTTTTGACCATTTATAAAGAAAAAGGAAAACTTATTTTGTCGACTTATGCAGAAAATCTTAAGCTAATTTTACATCTCCTAAGTTTTATGAAACGTTTGGGTTTTGGAATCTTGCCTTAATCTTTTCTAATATTTAAAAAAAATTGGAGCCGCTCTGCCCCCCACTTGGATTACTTTACGCCCCCCAAGTGGGGCGCGCCCAACTGGTTGGGAACCTAGGCTTAAGGTGATGACAATGATGCATGTTCTGCATTTTAGGTATGTGAAGAAAGATCAAAAATTTAAAGCACATTTACCTACGATGATACAAGAGGTATGCCTTTTAATATATACAGCTTCTAACTAAAATAAGATGGTAGGATAGATAAGAAAGCTTTCGCCCTTGATTGGGCAAAAGAAATATTGCTCCAGTTGACTGAGTACAGTAAAGCAGTATATTGTGTAGACGACACAGAATGAGATATAAAGGCTATAAAGCCCATATTCTGGAAACAGTGTCCCTAAATGTTTATAGACTTTTTGTTAGCCTGGAGGAAAAAGGTATAAGCAAAATTGAAGTGACAATACTTTAGTGAAAGATATTTTGTGCTTAAATTTGATTCCTTGAAGGAGTAGGAGGAGAAATTGAATAGTTTTTTACTGTTTCTTTTGTATTTTCTGTGGGTAGTTTAAGGCTGTTTAGAAAGTACATCTAGTGATGGATTTTCTTTAGCATTACTTTTGGAAACAATAATGTTTTAGTAGAAACCATAGCAATGTTGCGTGTAACGATTTAGTAGAACTATTTTGAAATAATTTTGTTGCTTCATCCAATTTGAAAGGTAATCCGTGGAATTCCAGTGCAAAATACTTACCTACCTAACAAATAATGATAATGAAATAATTTATTTACAGATATGAAATCTTAAATATTATAATCCTAAAAAAAATAATGTTGTTAGTAATAATCTTACAGCTTTATTAGTAACACATAGAACATAACTAACCTAATCAATCCCTAATAAATTTTCGTGTTCATTAATTTAAATATTTTATAATTTTATTTAAATATAAAAGGTCAAGAGGTAGTTCTAGGTACTTTTTTGTTGCAGAAAACATTATGAAACATTTTCATATAGGTCATTTTTACCACAATATGTGAAATGTTCAGCAATGCTTGGCACAGGTAAACGCTTTATAGCGCACGGGTACCGTTTCTAGTAATAAACACACAAGCCAAGGGTTTTAACTTATGAGTTTCATATGTAAATTTATCGCAGTCGACGTTGGGCTAATTTGCGCCATAAATTTTGCTATACTTACTCGTCTCTATGGAAAGCTATGTTTAAATGAGAAATATGTAACACTACTGTGTAAATATTATTGTTATCATACGTACTGAAAGTATTCTACGAAAAATAAACTGCATTTCAAAGTTTTTAAAATGATCGACGTATTCATTTTAATGTAGCATATATAAATAATAATTTATTCTTCTCATATTTTACGTACCTACTCTGTTTTCATTAAAATTATTTCACGGATTATGTAAAATACTAATGAGCTAACATGAGTTGAAACGAATATAAATTAAATGATGTATTCATTTTTTTGCTTATATTTTGTAGCTACATTATTATTATGAGTACGAATTATTGAATTTAAATTTACCGCTTTTTAATGATTTGATACAAACTATATTTAGGTTTTTCCATCAGGAATTTCTCTCAGGCCCAGAGTCTGAACTTGTGCCCGGTTGAAGGCAATATGGTCGCGGTAATATTACATGGGATGTAAATATTACTGGCAAAATGTGGGTGTACTATAGCTACAGCTCTGTCTAACCCTTTGGGGATTACAGGCGTGATGTTATGTTATGTGTAACAAAAGCTTAACGTTACTTAGAAGTAAGTTAGGCCAATGGGTACCTACATTGGCCCTGTCAAGACTTATCCTTACACATTATAAAACAAAGTCGGGGCGCCGCGTCTGTCGGTCCATATCAAACGGTATTCTCCAATGTACAAAGTGATTCATGTAAAAAGTTTAGGTGCATAATTCATTAACGTATTGTGTAAATTAGTTGAAATATGACTATTATTCAAAATCAAAATCAAAATCAAAAGTCATTTATTCAAACTAGGCTGAGAATCAGCACTTTTCGAACGTCAAAAATTACATAAGACAGTCCCCCAAAAACGCCCACCCTTCACCACTTCCTAGTGCTTTAGCTGGGAAGAAGAAGTGGCGCAACAAACTCTCCAGCAGCACAGCTGTCTGTTCAGATATAAAACTTGAATCTATACAATAAAATGTAAAAGAATTTGCATTACGCAACACAACATTAAATTATTTGCCTTATGTTAGCTAGCACACGCCACTATACCAAAAAAAAACATAAACATATTGTTGGAGATGTCGGAAAACATCATGCCGACTTCAGTTTTACTAGCGTTCGCTTCGTAAACAGAACGAGATATATGTTATTTATGCACTACAGGATTGTACATCTTTAAAGGTCAACAAAAGTCTGAATAAGCATAATTATGTCTATCTTCTAAGAATAATCCACAGTAACTGTTTTTATCGTTCAGAATTAGATAAAAATTTAATTGTTATTTCCGAAGTTATTTTAACCGGTATTATCTTAATCCTTATCCAATTAAACCAAATATGTTATTTAAATTAGGAATTTAATTTTGATCATCATTTAATAATAATAAAAAATAAAAATAAACTTTTATTTCGGACCCATAGATATATTCCATTTGATAAGTATACAGATGATTATGAAACTAGTGTTAGTACTTAAATCTACCAAACACAACACGAACTACGAGTATTAATTACTACGCCACAGTGGCATGTAGGCGTATCCAATGTCCTATTATGGGTCTGTCCCACCTATCAGCTATAGTTTTCAGAATGCTGTTGGGGCTGGAGCGTACCCTGCGCATAATAGAAGCGCAACGCTTGCGCATGATGACGTAAAAGCCATCTATTCTCGCTTCTGCGAACATGCGCTAAATTTAATGAATACTTTAAAAGATATCACAGATTAAAAATGCCGCGTAACAAAATGATTATGGTTGACGGCGGTGCAGCGGTGGTGGCGGCGGCGGGCGCAGTGCCTAGGATTCGATGACCTTTTCCTCGGCTATGAGGTATGCGATCGCTTCATTTCCTTTTAATCCCGGTAGTATGTCCCCCTGGGATATTTTCCGACATCCACGCGGGAAGCCGGGGGCAAAAGCTAGTTACTACTAAGTAAGGGATTACAAAACATTACCCAATATTAGGACGGAAGACTAGATTTAAGTCTTAGAACTAATAATTATTTTAGTATAGATAAGCTTCTTATCAGAGTATAAGTTGGTTTCCTAGGACCCCAGAATGTACGTAACTGTAACATAATCAGGAAGCTAGATAAGTTATCAACAATACAATTATAAAATATTACTTTCAAACAGAAATATTGGTATTGTGCTCGTAATTTTTATAAGTAGGCCGGGGAAATTAGGTTTTTTTCTTGAATCATGTTTTTGAACACGTGTTTTGTTTGTGTTTTTTTTGTTTGATTTTACCAATTTTTTACATAATTATTGTAAACAAAATTTTCGTGTTAACTATTTTGCCTCAATTTTTATTCACAAAAACACGTTTTCGTTTTTTTGATGCGGTCCTGAAAAATGTTATTTTTTTATTATTATTTGAAGAGCTAGCTCTTCAAATAATAATTGGAAGGCAAAATAGTTAACAGGAACATTTTCTTTACAATAATTATGTAAAAAATTGATAAAATCAAACAAAAAAAACACAAACAAAACACATTAAACATTTTCGTCCACGTAAATTTCGATAAAAATAACATTTTAAAATTTTAAAATTGTACATGAAGCAAAAATATTAATCGTGTTTTTTACATTAAATTACCTAATTAAATATTTTAATACGCTATCCAACAAAATTAAACATAATTATTGTGCTAGCGCAAGATATTAATCAAAGTTTTTTGTAATAGCGGCCTGGGCAAAAGTGTAACAGAGTTCAATTTAGTTTAACTTTTATGTATAGGGTCAATTTGACTTAATTAAAGAAAATTTAAACACATTAAAGCAAACCGTATATTATTTTTTTAATTATATAATTTAAAAGATAATATACGGTTTGCTTTAATGTGTTTCAATTTTTTGTGTTTCTTTTTGCTTGCCGCGGTTGGTCCATGGATGCGTGACCATTTTTACATGCCAAGATCGCTCCGTGCCTCGAAAAGCATGTTAGTTAGTCCCGGCTGTCATTTGTGGATCTTTGACAGTCGTTACGGGTCGTCAGAAGCCCGAAACCGAAACCAGTCTTACCAAGGAGTAAAGTATTACCTAGTTACTGGGTTGTAGAGGTCAGATAGGCCGTCGTTTCATGAAAAATACCAGTATTCAGCTACATCCGGTTAGACTGGAAGCCGACCCCAACATGGTGGGGAAAAGACTAGGCAGGATGATGAATCGATATTCACGATACAACAATTATTCTCAGATTCTGTTAGTAATAAGATACTGTACCGGGGCGGGAGACTAATTACATTAGTATACCCAACTAAAGGCGTTAGTAGGATTACAACTAATGTCATTAAAATCCCATCTATCCGTGAAATGTTAACATTCAAGTACCTAGGTAGTTTTGCGAGTGTTAGCGTCTTATAGTCAGTATTACTTGGGCTTCCTAGCCAATCACGCAAGCAAAGCAATCCTTTTGGAACTGAGGGGGTCTACTCCGAAGTGCTAAACCGAAGTATCGGCCGAATGTTCGGCCTTTATATAACTTCCATAGTTTCCTTTTTTGACTTTGAGTCCTTACCCGACTTCAAGTCACAGTTTTGACTTTGGCTTATCTCTTCGACAGACTTTTTTTTTTTTCGCCGTGGTCAGCCATAGTTAGACGTAGTAAAGAAAGACCGAACATTTGGCCGATACTTCGGTTTAGCGCTTCGGAGTAGACCCCCAGGACTTGAATGTTGTTCCTATGCGTGTCCTAAATAAAATTTTCTTTCTTTCTTTTCTTAGTTGTGTTTTGTGAGCGATGCAGTAGGTATTAAGTAAGGTCACATTTCTTCTGTCAAGTAGCGGTGGTGTTATAGTACGCTCTCTTCTAACACGGGTCTTGTAGGTACAATTAAGGTTGTCTGCTAAAGCTTTTGCGTGAATGTGACGCATATTTTCCCTCAACTTGTTCTTTCGTGTTTCTGTTTTTATTTCCTTGCATTATGTTTACCGCAAATAAACGTATTTTCTTTCTTTCTTCTATGAAAATAACAGTGACGGGAAGTATTATAACATTATAGACGTATGAGGAACAGGGTGTAAAGTTCACTCATCCTCCATAGAAAAGGGAGGATCCCCTGAACAGATGGGTGTTGTGAATGGTGGGCAACTGCCCGACGATTGATGTCGGGACGTTGTATTATATGCTAGTCGCACGGTAAACTCTGCTTGCGCGATGCAGGATTTTGCGTGACGTCAATGTAATGCGTAGTTCGCATGTGGCGTGTTGATGCCACCACAACATCATCAAGATACACAAAGTGGATTAAATATGTATTATAGAAGCCAACTCAAACACTACCCAAGCAAAGTTAACAAAATGTATATGGGACCACCGCGCAAGTTTTTTTCACAAAATAAAAAAAAATCAAAATCGGTCCTCAATTGACGAAAACATCGATGAACATATAAATAAAGAAAATATTGTACAGTCATGAGCACTAATTTTTAAACGCTTAGCAGTATTCAAAACCGATTTTCTCGCGGAATAACGATTGCAACTTTGGAGAAAAGATCTATTTCATAATAAGAAACAAAAATAATTTTATTTGTCACAGAAACACGTGCAAAACATATGAAAACATAAACTCGAGTAGGTAAAAACAAATAGTCGGTAGCTGCATGTCATGACTGTGACAAGAAGGCTAGGTGAATAGTTTGGGTTCCAAAATACTATGTTCATAGTAAAATGAAATTTCAATCGATATAGTTGCAGGAAATCACTTGTACTGTGACTGTACAGAAGAACATAAAACCTCTTCTTTTTATGAAATCGGTTAAATAGTGGAACACGCAAGTGAACACGTTTAACCCCCACAGATTTAGTCTGCACTAGCTAAATGAACCGGCTCGACCAAAAAGCCTTCAGTGGGTAAAAAGGGTAAAACAATATCGTTTAAACCAGATTACCTACTTTATTTATTTTTGGTCTGGCTGGATTTATGTCTAGGATAAAGGTTAAGCTAGGCTTATCTACGTTTCATAAGAATATTTAATGCATTCAGCTATGTGCTAATAAAATCGCTTCATAGTTCAACAGTCAGCTGTTTTAAGGGTTAGGCTTGTACACTTAAATTATTATAATCAGCTGTTTTTAGGGTTCCGTACCTCAAAAGGAAAAACCGTACCACAAAAGGAAAAAACGGAACCTAAGGGTTATTTTGTAGTTTTATTACATGAAAAAAAAATCAAAACCTATAGGGTACTTCCCGTTGACCTAGAATCATGAAATTTGGGCAGAAGCAAGGTTTTACAGCACAAGTAAATGAAAAAGTCCAAAAATTGTTAATTTGTAGTTTTATCACATAAAAAAAACATGTTTTGCGATTACAAACTTAAATTTTCAGTTGGAGAATTGACCGTGGTGTAGATCAATGTATGGGAGAACATGTTTTTCAACTATAATGTAATTTTTTTTTTAGGCATAAATTCATCCTATCTACGGAACCCTTCATTGTGCGTGGTCCGACACGCACTTGGCTGGGTTTTTTTTTTTGTAAGGCTCAAACCAACCTAACAATTTTCTTGAATAGAAATCGCTACAAAATAAAGCTAGCCTCAAAACACACAATGTTTGGACCTGAAGCTAGTATTTACAGGTCCTAGGACCTATGAAAGCCAAGCCAAGCTATGACTTTACTAGTAAACTCATAAAATAATTTCATAGCTCAACTACGTAACGGGCTCTTGTTTTATCGAAAACACTAAATGTTATCGCCTTTTGTATCGTCAAAGCTGATATAAAGCCAGATTGGAAGGCATCAAACCCTTCCATCTTGAATGATTTACGACAGTACCTCTATTTAAAAATGATTGGAAGTTTAAAGGGACTGATTGAAATCGGTGTTTTGATTCATCATTCATTTCAGCCAAAAGACGTCCACTGCTGGACATAGGCCTCGCCCAAAGTGGGGTTTTGCCATAATCGCCACGCTTGGCAGGCGGGTTGGCGAACGCAGTATGATGTTAAAATTCATAGAGAACGCTGCTGCTCATTCTCTAGTAAGTCCCTTAGTCGTCTTTTACGACACCCACGGGAAGAAATAGGATGGTGCTATTCTTTGCGTCCGGCACCACACGGCACGGTGTTTTGATTGGGCTCACACAATAAGTCTTATTAGAAAGTCTTAGTTTTAAACTTTGCCCCATCATCATCATTTCAGCCGAAAACGTCCACTGCTGGACATAGGCCTCCCCCAAGCACCGCCACTTCGACCGGTTCTGTGCTTCCCACATCCAGCGGATACCTGCGGCCTTCACAAGGTCATCGGTCTACCTTGTAGGAGGCCTTCCATCGCTACGTCTTCCGGTAAGCGGTCGCCACTCCAGAACCTTTAGGCCCCATCGGCCATCAGTTCTGCGAGCAATGTGCAATATGCCCTGCCCACTGCCACTTAAGCCGGGCAAATCTTCGGGCTATGTTGGTTAGCTTCGCCTGCGGATCTCTTCATTTCTGATTCGATAACGTAGGGAAACTCCAAGCATAGCCGTCTCCATTGCCCTTTGGGTGACATTTAGCCTTCTGATAAGGCCCATTGTGAGCGACCAAAAAAAGATACACTTTGCCTACAACTTTGACCCACATAAAGATAAACTCTAATATCACGTAATGTGTTTATTAAAAAAAAAAAAACAACCGACTTCCAATAAAAACAGTACAAAGTGAAAATTTACTTTAATTTTGGAATTCTGTGTCTTTGGATCTGTATTTTAGTTTTTTATCACCATTTACAAAATATTGCTTTTCCCGATGCAGGGGCGTAAATTGTTGAGGAGAACTGGAACTGATGGTGACTTCACCATTAATTCATTGTGACGAGAATAAATTGCTTAGCAACCATATGTTTGTGTCTAACCGAATCACAACCGTGAAATACTTATTATTAAGTAGTACCGGTGGTCATCTGTGGTCTTCATCATCAGTTCCACTTCACCAAAAGGTGCTTTCCGATTAAAAAAGCATGAGTTACGATAGAAAATACCCAAACCATTATTATAGGAGTGCCTATAAAATTTGAGAATTTCCCTCGATTCCCATGGGATCATCAGATTCTAACTTGTTACAACGGAACGACCTCAGGAGCATATCCTTGCAAACAAAAAAAAAGAATTTGCAAAATCGGTGTACAATAATTGACGGCGAAATCGGAGAAAATACTTTTAAAAAAAAACTTACCGACGAACATATAACCTCCTCCTTTTTGGAAGTCGGTTAATAAACAAGTCATACATACACAAACAATTATTTATACACATAACATCATGTCTGTTTCCCCGACGGGTTCAAAAGACGTACACCGTAGCCATAGTATGTCCACATTTATCCAGATATGTTTAAGTATAATAAGGAGGTAAGCCTATTAGCCTATCAGTCGGGCAAAAATCCAGACTCCGGGCTGAGAAATACCTGATGAAAAAACTCAAAAACACCTTACCTGACCTGGAAACTAAACCTAATTGACTATTAATCCAACGAGGAACGTAAATATTTTGAAAATCGAAATTGCAATCTCTAAGCCCGTGTTTTTAAATGCTTACAGCTCATACCCCTCGGTATGAACGTGAATTTTTATTTACGGGAAATAGGTGCAAGACCAATAAGGTAGTAGCGAATGCGGAGGCTGTACCTACCAGCACGCTTAGCACGAGAACCATGGAGAAGTGTTTTGTCGACGGAAGAATAGACAAAAATGACGTTTCCGTGTAGACAGTAGAATATTTTCGGTAGACAAGCGATTTCTATCCTACAGTAGAGTAGAAATAGATAGTGTTATGCTAAGCTTGCAGATAAGACTCATTTTAATACGTGAAAAACGTAATTAAATGGGTCTTATCTGCAAGCTTTTCTTTTCCAAGAATATGACAGTGGGTAGTCCTATTTTTATTCCTCATCGTCTTAATTAATAATAAACCAGTAGACTAGCAGGCTTCAGAAAAGTGAAGTATTTTTCAAGAAATAATTAGGTACATTTTTGTAGCATTCAGTAGAATTTAATAATAGTAAGTTCTTCGAGAAGGCTCTTCCAAAAACACACATTAATGATTTAGCCGTAAGAGAGAATTGTTAAGGGTTGTAAACAAAATTGAATATCTCGTAAAACTTGAGGCTTTTAAGAATAAACGGGAACTATCTCAGAATACTTCTCCACGTAAAATAGGTTTTACATTTCAGCGAATAAAAGTGCTTGTGATTTTAAGGTTTATTTATAACTAGGCTATCATATCAAATACGTATAATTACCTATTTACTAGTTCTTGGAAAGTTTACTTGGTTCTAATATTTTTTTTTTCTTCGAAACGAAAATTGGCTTTCACGTGGGTATCTTTCGTGACACCCACACAGCTCATCACTTCTTTAATCATTCCACCTAAGGTCTGTAATAGTAATTGAAAACCCTCATTCAGAAATAGAACTCTATCTTCGATAAAAACAATCGGAAATCTAGATTCCAATGATGTAAATTTGTCATCACATAGAACATAGACTAATATATAGAATGAGATTTTAAACTAGTAAACACTTTGTAAATTGTCTTTGGTCCCTGACATCAACCAATGGACAAGATTGTCAAAATGTTTAGGGTATTGGATACGAGGCTTTTGGCTACTTTGGATGTGTGTTTTTTGACTGTTATTTTGTTGTACTGTGCGTTGTGTTTGTGCAGAATAAATGATTTTTCTTTCTTCTTTCTTTATTTCTAAATGTCGACTTAAAAGCGGACGCTGGAGGACTTCAATTCTCCAAGTAATAGGTTACTTCTGGGCAGGCCTACATCATCGACTAAATCATCGCTTAACAATGGGGTGGCCAAATACGAGCCTCATTTAAAATGATCATGATTAAAACCATTCATCTTGATCCCAATGATGTAAATGTGAACTTGAAAGCGGACGCTGGAAGATTTCAAGCCTCTTATCAATATGTTACTTCTGGGCAGGCCCGCACCATAATTGATTAAATGATCGCTTAACAATGAGGTAGCCAAATACGAGGCTCATTAAAAATCATCATCATTAAAACCATCCGAAGATTGTGAACAATTTTTGGTCTCCACATAGCCGTGTTTAAACCACAATTCAATCTCCATCAGATCAACATTGTTTAGATAACCAACTGCTTGGCATGGGTAATATGGCGACATGTCAAACATCAAGATTTCTGTGCTATATCTAAGTTGAATATTATTTATAACTAGTGGTCGCCCACTGGTCGAAATTCGACCTCTACTTACAATCTATGTAGTACTTACTTATTCAATAGTCAAACTGTCACTTCTATCACCTATCTATCTTCAAGTCATGAGGCCCTGAGACTATGTATGTGTGTGTCAAAATACCTATTAGCTTTCTGCACTCCTCCTCCATATAAACTTTACGACGCTGACAACAGCTACTGCTGTTGTCACTGTCAGACTGCATACAAAAGAACGAGAAGCGCAATGATACAACGCTTATAATTTATTGCAAAATATGAAGCAGAGATGAGGAACAGTGGTTGCCCAGTGGTTAACGGCTAAGTATAAGGTTCGAACCCAAACAGGCGCTTTACTTTATGTAAATTATTTCATCACCACTGCTCTCAAAACGTTGAAAGAAAACAGCGTGAGGAAACCGGCATGTCCTAGAACTAAAAATTCGAAGACATGTGACATCCACCAACCCGCACTGGGCCTGCGTGTTGGATTACGGCCCACTCCCTCTAACAGAAAGAGGAGGCCTGTGTCCCAGCAGTGGGAACATTATAGGCAGATTATGTTGTGCATGAAGCAGTTAGCAATTATCTATTTACTCAAAAAAGAGTTGAGTACCTAATCGAAAACATAAAACAACCAAGTTCTGCATACAAATAAGACGTTATTGTTATTAATAAAATACCAACCGTACGTTGATATTTAATACAGATATTTTGGATTTAAACTCAAAGTAAAGGGTTAGTTTACCGTTAATTTGTATCGAGATATTTTTTTTTCTAAAAGTGTTTTGTTCATAACCAAGTTCTGAGAAATATGTTCAAGAATAACATATATTTTTTTCCGCTATCACAAAATATATAGATTCTGATTATGATAATGAGATAGATAAATAGCACACATATTCAGACAAACGTCGACTGCGCCACAGTAGTCTAGTGGTCGCAAGGCCTACTGCTGAGCATGAGGTCCTGGGTTCGATTCCCGGGTCGTGCAAAGTTATATTAGGTTTTTCTATCTGGAATTTATCAGTAGCAACCCGGAGTCTGGATTTGTGCCCGGTTGATGGTAATAGGTTCGCTCCCTATTACATGGGATTTACACATAACCGGCAAAATGTGTGTGAATGAGGGCTTTTATTTGGCAACTTAGTTGTTATAATTTTATATTGTAATTTTTTTTAATTTTATTTGTTATTACATTATTATTATTGTTTTATTTGTTGTTTTTTGTTTGTTGTTACATTTATTTATTTATGTAGTAACATTTTAAAAACCCTTTATTATTGCATTATTTGTTATTATTTTTATTTAGTACTTAATTAATATTTATTGTCCCTAGGGTAAGTAATTTATTGGACGCTCCATATTTATTATTATTAGTTGGTAGGCGTATCTATAATAGTGAGTATTTGTAGATACAATTATATAGTTATGAAGTTACTTAAAATTTACCTTTAGGGAAAAAAGGCATGATGTTATGTAGTCAGACAAAACCTACATAAAATAGTGCAACGAATACAAAAATGTTCTCTTTTTTTCACCTAGATTATTTCCTACGATCTTAAAAGAAGCTCGGGGCAGATTGGAAGTAAATTTTCCAACGTTGCACGTTGTTGAAATTCAGTCCGTGGATTGGTACGGCCATGTTTTTTCCCGTGTGTATTGCAATCTTTAGTGCTGTTGTTCTTGTTTATATACTGCCAATATACAGTGGCTTATTCGGGTATTCGGTTTACCCAATGAGTTTGTGAAAATTTTAAATGTTTAACATTATTTGTCATTTGTGAGCAGTGGTGGCCTAGTAGAAATGGCCGCAACTTACGAGTTGTGGTCGGAGGTTCAAACCATGGAGTACATACATCTTTTATGGGGTACTGTGTTAAATGTTACAACAAAATACCTTGTGATATATTGAAATTAAATGAGAGAAAATTTAAAACTTATATTAAAAGTACACTTTGTAAACAAGCATATTACAAGTTAGAGGATTATATCCAGGACAGGAATGCTTGGAAACATGCTGGTCCAGCTCCATAGGACAATCTAGTCTAGACAAAATCAAACTGGTTGCTATTTTTATGGTAAAATCTGTTATTTTTATGATATTGATTTTACATTCTGTGATAACCTATACTCACACACTGACTTATTTTTTTTAGAAAAACAAATACTGTTGCGATGTTTGTAAATATGTGAACACCATGTATCTATCTAATAATTCAGTTATTTTTCATTGCTAAGTTTTTAATTCGTTTTACCTATTATGGTATAGTAATTTTATTCTAGGTGCATCGTCTTCACATATAATTAATGTACTCAAATAAAATATTGTAAAACATTTTTAAAAGAGTACCGGTGGAGTTTCTTGCCCATTCTTCTCCATACGAAACTACCTTTTGGAAGGGGCAACTAGAATCAATTCTATTTTTTTTGTAAATTTTGACGTTCAAAAGTGCCTCTTATGTGCCTATTTGAAATAAATGGTTTGACTTTGACTTTGGTTCAAGGCATGTCCTAGGACCAAAAAATCGAAAACATAATGACATCCACCAACCTGCACTGGGCCCGCGTGGTGGATTACGGCCCAGGCCCTCTCACAGAGAAGAGGCCTGTATCCCAGCAGTGGGAAAATTACTCGACTATGTGATTTTCATCAGGAGAATACACACAGAAAAACGAAATTGGATCGTCACGAACATCAAACTCAAAGCGTTTATTTCAAATAAACCTATTACAGGCACTTTTGAATTGTCGAGGGGTCGGTCAGTCAGATATATGGAGCTAGTTGCCCATTCCAAAGCGTAGTAGGTTACTATGGAGAAGAACGGGAAGGAAACCCCACGGACACTCTTTTAAATCAAAAAATTGTTACAAAGTATTGGTTACATCATTCATGTTGAAATTATACATGTGAGAACAGTGTAGAAATAGAAAAACATCCACGCTAAAAGCGTCCGCAATGAAAAAAAAAAAACAAAAAAAAAACAATTAAAATAAGCCGTGGCAGCTAAGAAATTACCAGTTCCTACTGACGGCGCCTTTTCACGAACATGACGCATGGATCAGCATAATTTAACTCAACCATTTTGAAGGCAACTTAATGATCCAACACACGCGCCACCATCAGCGAGACATTTGAGTGAGCATTACACACTGTCAGCCATTTATGATGAATATAGTTTTTGATGTTCGTTAACGGTACGTACATACGAACAAAGTGTTCGATGTTCTTGTTCGTTCGTGCGTACACGCCTATATATACGAATGAATAGAACTAGCTAGTTTGTTCTAAGGAACTGAACAGTCTTAGGCACTGATCAATACTTATCCTAGAATCGTGACTTCGAAGTCCGAGATACTCGAGGAAGTCGAGGATTTTTACGGACACTTATACTCAACGCCGACGGCAAAACCAGCGGCGCATAGTGAAGATGATCATCGAGCCGGATTAACGCGCCACTACTCGGAGGGCATCCCGGATGTCGGCCACTGCGAGATTAGGGCGGCTCTCGAGCAGCTAAAGAACAACAAGGCACCTGGTGATGACGGAATAACGACAGAGCTCCTTAAAGCGGGCGGGGCTCCAGTCCTGAGAGAGCCACATCCATACTGTTCGGCAGATTGTGCAGAAGACCGAAGAGTACAATCAGCCGCTGTGTATGGCATTAGTGGACTACGAAAAAGCCTTCGACTCCATCGAAATTTGGGCAGTTCTGGCCTCTCTGCAACGATGTCAAATTGACTGGCGCTACATCGAAGTGTTGATGTGTTTGTATGACGCTGCAACGATGACTGTCCAGGTCCAGGATAAGGAAACTAGCCCCATCCAACTACTCAAGGGGGTGAGACAGGGGGATGTGATATCCCCAAAACTGTTCACCAATGCGTTGGAGGACGTCTTTAAGACGCTGGACTGGACTGGACAGGGTATCAACGTAAACGGCGAATACATCTCACACCTTCGTTTTGCCAATGACATCGTCGTAATGGCAGAGACGCTGGAATAGTTAGACCAGATGCTGCACAGCCTAAACGGAGCCTCTCAGCGGGTTGGCCTCGGCAAATATGACATACGGTGCCGAAACGTGGACACTAACAGTCGGGCTGGTCCACAAATAGGTCACTCAGCGTGCTATGGAGCGGGCTATGCTCGGAGTTTCTTTGAAGGATAAGATCAGGAATGAAGTTATCCGGAAGAGAACCGGAATTACCGACATAGCCTGCAGATTAAGCAAGCTGAAGTGGCAGTGGGCTGCTGGCCATGTTTGTCGAAGGACCGATGGCCAGTGGAGCAGACGAGTCCTGGAGTGGAGACCGCGTATCGGCAAGCGTAGTGTGGGGCGCCCCCCAGCTAGATGGATCGACGACCTTAAAAAGGTGGCTGGGACAGACTGGATGCGGAAAGCGGAGGACAGGGTGTTGTGGCGCAGCCTGGGAGAGGACTATGTCCAGCAGTGGACTGCTATAGGCTGAGTTGATTGAATACTTATCCTACACGGTGCAATTAAAACATGAGGCAGTAAAACTTAAACTCGCTCAAACTTTTGTTCAATTATTGCGCAATCTTCAACTTTAAGCCTAAACGGTCAAAAACGTTGCGCAATTCGTGATATTATGCAATATAATATAATGTAAATGTAATTGCTCGTTTAGGTTCCCGCCATAGGATTAGGTAATAATAACTGCGTTTTAATAAAATATTATGATTCAGGGATAACGGTAGGAGAATTATGAATCCTCTGCCTTGCAGACAGATATAGCACCTTACTTAGATTTGATCTTTCTTTCTTTTTACATACACATACATAAACTCACCCTTCTTCCCATGGGGGTAGGCAGAAACTATAGAACGCCACCTGCTGCGTCTTTTTTTATGGGTGAGAAATTATCAAATAACTTCTCCCGCTCTGGCCGGAGCGGGAGGGCGTTGCAGACTTTTACTGACTCAAACTCACCCGTGTTCCTTCAGTTGCCTGTGTGCCAGGGCCACGATATCCCTTTCGGACAAACTTGATCTTAGCAGGTAAAACTCTTTGAGACCTACAATCACCATATTTTAAATAGTGCTAAGTGCTGTTATTTTTTGTTGCATTCGTTTGAGCTTATATTTAAATATCAGTTATTATGTTTTTATAGTCTTAAATATCGTGTCTAGTGTTTTTCAACATTAAAAGATTAAATTTTCGCATATTTATAGGTTTTGTGACACAGGAAAATTATATACAGGCATGATTTTACATGGAGCGACTGTCTATATGACCTCCGTTATCCAGTTACTGGGTAATGCGATACCCCTTAGTAAGAGATACTTTAGGGCTTCGGACTACCCAAAAATGAAACTTGGATGAAACAATAGTAAATAAAAAATATACGAAATTCATGTCTTATTATTTCATGACGACAGAAAATGCAAGTTTAAACATACATGGAGCAAAAGAATACTATTTTACGCTACTCCGTATTTCGCAGAATAACGCCGCCATTCCCCAGAAACATAGTGCAACAAATGCAGTACACAATTGCCAACTAATTTATATGTGCCTCGACGGGAATTCCTTCAATTAAAGAACCCTAGTGCGGAACTCAGGCTCCGTTCGATTCTGTCTTTGATGATTAAGTTCGGAACTTAGGTCGCGTCTTCACATTAAGTTGGGTTTTGTAACTTTTTTGTGAATTATTGTCAGCTAATGTAGTATTGATGAAATAAATAATCCCCGTGTGACTTAGAAAGTATTTTTAAAAGGTAAACCCTGGTTATTATGGTGTGTGTCTTGATATATGTTTCAGGGTGTTTATTAAAGGCCATAAATTACACAAACTAGAACTGTACTAGCACTGACTGCAAAGGTCCACTCAAATCTGTGTGGATCTTTTCTCAAAAGACCATTTCAAACACGAAACATGGTCCACACAAGATCTGAACAAGATTATGTCGGGACTTTAAAAGAGACTATGACCCTTGAGTTTGTTTCGCTATTTCTTCTCAGGGGTCGTCATATAGGAAAGGAGATTGCATTTTTTGGCATTACTAATTTTGGAAAGGTACAAAATTCAAAGCTACTTTAAAAAACAGCGATTAATTTTATATATTAATAGCCAGATTAACTTAATTATTGACAATGGGGATAAAATCTCGTTAAATATAAGTAACTGGATTTGATTTAACACAGAGCGGACTAGTCTTTGTTTTTAAGGCCATGGATACAAGGCTTTTTGGCCTTGTCATACTATAAATGATAATGTTTTCACTGAAAAATCTAGAAAATAAAATAATTTACATAATGTTTTAATTTTTAGTGCATAATTAATAAAAATGGAATAAAAGTTTACGAGGACATGATCAAGCTAAGAAAACGAATGTATTTTTTTTTTCAACCTAATTGTTTCAATTTTATGTTTATTGGCAACACTAAAACCCATAAATATGACTCAAAACGGATAATTTTTGACAAGTGACATTTCACTGCCACAACTTCACAAGTTCACATCACATGTCACATTCGCTCGCTCGTTACTGAGTTTTGTGCTGGTGTGAATATTTTGTGCTCTCGCTTATGTGGATTTTTACAACGACCTGGCTTGCCTTTGTATTTCGAAGACACCTACCTTTCTGAACAACCGTTCCGATACTTGGACCTCGACGTTTCCTACTTTTACGACAAACCTTGGCGCTTTATCTTGGACACTAATATTGCTTACGATAGTGTACCATCATCTCTCTTATTTATTTGTGTGTTTATCATAACGAGTCAACGTGATGTCAATCGCGGCGGCTGCGTAAACTGTAGAATATCTACAAATCGTTGCAGTACGATGTAATTGCATTGTTGGACGAAGAACAGTAGGATGCTGTGCCCATATCATGTCAATCATCTGATATTTGGCATGGGCACGTCATCAAGATAGTCTGTCACCCCCTGCACCTTTCTTAGATAATATATTGGTAATATATGATGATGAGCATGAATAAAATATTATGATTAAATACTGGTTTTTATTGTACCTATAAAAATCCTGTCATCCTTAGGTCATAATAATGTGTCATGTAAGTGAGTCTCTAAAGTCTCCTGGGTTTTCTGTGACTACTGAGTTTAATTAAAACTGACAGAGTACACTTAAACTGTCATTTGGTTTATGATCATTTTGTAAATCATTGAACTAAACAAACTCCAACAAGTAGTTATCATTTTCAAGTCTTTATAAAGAATAATTAGCAATAAGTTATGCATACAATAAACATATAAGCGTTAAAATAGTAATAGAGGTAAAATAACCAAATAAAGTACTAACATTGATGCACTTAACCTCACTTTTACAAAAATTGAGATTTCTCTTTAACCCCATTGGTATTATTTTTATATATTTATATTTTTTACTAATAGCTCATAATATATCCTATCAAACCATGCCACTTTTATTTCTGTAGAAACCAAAAAAGTTTAATGCCAGCGTTCTATGAACCTCTCCCATTCTCCTTTTGACTCCATCTAGCTTGCATTTTTTTTTTATGTGACGTGTAAAAGTGATTTCGATATCCTATTTACAGAATAAACAATTTAATTTAAAAAGAAAAATATTTTATTTCACTTTAATCTACATGGGCACATCTGAAACGTCAAAACCTAGGTGCATGGTTACTATTAGTCGTTTCTTATGGAGAAGAGCCGGCAAGAAACTCCACGGTTACTCTTTTATAAATAATCGCGAGGACAGTGTAACCCTTTCAACAAATACCAGGTACTTAATAAATAGAAAATGGTCTACAAATTGCACAGTCCACCAAGCCTACAACGTTCTCACATTCGCAAAATATTAAAGAATCTATATAAAATGTGAATCAAAATCAATATCAAAAGTCATTTATTCAAACTAGGCTGAGAATCAGCACTTTTCGAACGTCAAAAATTACATAAGACAGTCCCCCAAAAACGCCCACCCTTCACCACTTCCTAGTGCTTTAGCTGGGAAGAAGAAGTGGCGCAACAAACTCCCCAGCAGCACAGCTGGTCAGATATAAAACTTGAATCTATACAATAAAATGTAAAAGAATTTGCATTACGCAACACAACATTAAATTAAATTATTTGCCTTACGTTAGCTAGCACCCGCCACTATACCAAAAAAAACATAAAAATCGTCGAAAACTATACTTAAGCAGAAATAACGTAAACAAAACGTACCTAAATAAAAGCCTCCAGGCATAATGGGCGTGCCCGCTTACATAAAGCTATAGCTGTAACTCGAAGTCAAAAATATAAACTAGCACCATCGTAGTAAAATAAAAAACAGTTAATCATTAATAACAATAACAAAACCATGGTCAGCAAGAAGACCAGTCACCACAAGCAGCACCCATTCACGAGCATAACGCAAAGATCAGCCATCTTTGAGGGAAGGAGGCAACCCGACCCCCGACGCTACCGCAAGCAGTGACATCTCCTTAGATCAACCGGCAGCAAGTTCGTCATGCTCCTTTGAGCATGACGAACTTGTTGCCGGTTGCTCAGGCAAGAATAATATAATCGATTGTCGAGGTCGCTAGCTAACCACTTATTGCAATACAACTCATAAAAAACATTTTCATGAGTATATTATGTCACTAATAAATGTCACGAATAAAATAATAGCCTATTTAACCAAATGACATGATTGCCATTACAACTGTAACAAATCTGAATTATTATCCTATCCACAAAAGCCACTAATAACAAGTGGAACTAGGAAACTTATAAATATGTATATAATGTCAAGTAATGAAAAGATGATGTCAAGGAAATATGTAAAAAAAAATATCGTAATTTGGGAGCAGTTAATGAGACATTTACATAGTTATGCCGTCAATGAGGTACCAGGAAAACCATATGTGCAGAAGGAATTATTGCTAAACTACCTTGTCTTCAGCGTAGTCTTTAACACGTTTGATGTGGGTTTTGAACTCTCCATCGCTAAGTTCTGTAACAGATTTTGGCAACTTGTTAATCAGGTTCCACATATTTTCTTAGGTCAGAAGACTAAAACCAGTAGTACCTATCTATTGTCCCAAACTAGTCCACGTGGTCAGACCTCAAGCTTTAAACTGTGGCTGTGGGCTAAGAAATATGTATTTTTCTATACATGATAACTCATCACTTCAAAAGTAATAGTATAAGTCGACCACATAAGACAAATCCTCTTCCAAACCTTTTGTTGTAACTCGAACTATTCATCAGACTTTAAAACACAATAATATAGAAGCTATTCCCAGCTTTAAATAAATTCTGTTTTCACATTAATATTCATTGATTTGGATCTTTCCAACGTTCTACCACAAAAAAGATAGATACAAAAGGTGAGCTCGTTACAACGAGGGAAAACGCAAACGCGAGAGAGAGAGTGCACACTCATTCGCATTTCGTTGGAGATAGTTGGAGGCCTAGGTTAGTATAACAATATTTAGCACGTACTACATTGGGTTTGCTTTATTTCTGTCACTGTCCCACAACTATCAGACTACAAGTGTGATAGAGACGGAAAAATATATCTAAGCCAAAGTGCGTGCTAAGTAACGTTTATCAATCTCGGCTTCAGACTGCCGTACGTGTTAGAAGAGGCAGTAAAGACTATAATGATAAATGATTTTTGGTAGGAATGATTACTGGTTATTTACTGTGTATAAGACTGTTCATTAATATTGTTTCTAAGGAAAAGATTTCATGAAGTAAAGCACAGAAAGACAAGGCTAGACATTTATTTCAATTAGGCTTGTCAGTATTTATTCAGAAACCTAGTCGTCCGTTGGCAAAACTAGATCTTCCTGTAGAAGAAGGACAAGATATTCCATGGAAACAGTATGTAAGTATCTATTCTATAAATAAATTTCAAGAAATTAACGTTATCTCAAACAGCTAAGGTAATTAACCAATTTAAGAGCTGATTCGTAATTCTTAGATATAATTCAATAGAATATTTAATATTCCGCAAAATTTCTAGTATTAGTTTACCGGCTTTCAAATCCTCGGTCCACGGCACTGAGAAATTAATCAGGAAAATCCTAGCCTCTACACTGTTTGATTTTGATGTTCACCGAGGCTATGGATGCCTAGAGACTCGCTTGACCGAATTCAGATCCACCCGACAATCCATCTTCCCAGAGACGGTGGGATGAGCAGCTCTACAGAGTAGTACAGAACAATTTACTTGACACGTCTGCTACTACTGCGGAGCGTGCGCGCTTGCTGGCTGTAGGTAAATGGGAGTCGGGTCTTTGGCTTCATGCACTACCGTCGTCAAACATAGGCACTTTGATCGGCAACACTACTTTCCGCCTCACTGCTTCCCTGCGACTAGGAGCTTCTTGTTGTTCTCCTCATCGCTGTCACTTGTCAACAGCCTCGGACACCATGGCCTGTCTTGCAGGCGTAGTGCGGGTCGCTTAGGGCGGCACACGAACATTAGTGACATCATCCGACGAGCTCTTGTTACCGTCGGCGTTCCAGCTGTATTAGAACCCAATGGCTTGGCACGTGACGATGGCAAAAGACTGGACGGCATGACTTTATTTCCATGGAAGGTGGGTAGGCCTTTAGTGTAGGACGCAACGTGTGTCGATACTCTTGCGCCATCCCATCTTCCTGACTCCACGTGGTATGTTGGCGCTGCTGCTGCGTCTGCGGAAAATCTTAAGTGGCGAATTTATTTTAGTTTTAGTTTATATAGTATATAATTTTGTTATTTTTATAAATTAATTAGATATAAGTTCATGAATATATTTATTAAAAAAAAGAATATCAACATCAACTAACAGTATTGTGCCAATCGTTTGAAACACCTTATTGCATTTAAATATCAATATAAATTCTAAGATAATCATTAAAATTTATAGTTATAATATCTTTGTGATTTTACTAGTAAGAATGTTATTTCTTGTAAACACAATACCTAATTAAATTAGGTACTTCTACATTGGTCCCAAGATTCATAAATGTGACAGATGCCAGTATCCAACTCGTCCAATCAACATTACAACTAATTAATCCTATAAATTATTATTATAAATGCGAACGTGGGTTTGTTTGTTTGTCTGTTTGTTTGTTACACTTTAAAACGGCCACGCGTATTTGGATGAAATTTGGCACATGAGTAGACCATGACCTGGATTAGGACATGGAATAATTTTTATCCTAATATTCCCAGGGATCGAGACTTATGTGGGTGAAACTGCGGGGCACAGCTAGTCTAACATAACTCGTCTACGTGTGCGTGCGCCTCTTTTCGCTCATTGTATGGAGCCGACCTTCTGTACCTATCTATTCCTTGATTCTACCTTCGTTCAGGCTTCTCGTTTATTATTTCACCGTTGCCTCTCCGTTTTGGTTGGTATACGGTAAACTACGTACAAACTCGGTGTTGTTTTGCATAATTAGATAAACCGTCAGTTAGCAATGAACTCGGGGCATCAATGTATATGAATAATTTTGGGTAAAGTAAGACTGACCCTGCTTAACTGTAGCCTTAAATTGGGGAATTTGCATGAGTCGGTTATTGTTTAATGGCAAATTATTCGCGTCAATAATAATGTAATAGTACCAGCGTATAGTAGAGCAGTGGTGGCCCAGTGGTAACATCCCCGACTTACGAGTTGTAGGTCATGGATTCGAACCCAGGCAGGCGCTTTACTTTGTGTAAATAATTTCATCACCACTGCTCTCAAAACGGTGAAGGAAAACATCGTGAGGAAACCGGCATGTCCTAGAACGAAAAGTTTGAAGACATGTGACATCTACCAACCTGCACTGGGCCCGCGTGGTAGATTTACAGCACACTCCCTTTCGAAGAGAAGAGGCCTGTGTCCCAGCAGTGGGAACATTATAGGCTGATTATGTAGTATCAGCAAGCATTGGTCTTAATGGCTCTTCTGTTACAGTGAAGGAAGTAACGTTGATCACTATTCTAGTCTAAGCTACGGTTGCCAAAGAAGAGTGATGGACGCCACATAAGAAAATACAACAACTATGCTTTCATAAATATAGTTTCAATGACATCAACAATCAATCAATCAACTCACCTATAGCAGTCCACTGCTGGACATAGGCCTCTCCCAGGATGCGCCACAGTACCCTGTCCTCCGCCTTCCGCATCCTGTATGTCCCAGCCACCTTTTTAAGGTCGTCGGTCATCATGCTGGGGGTCATCCCACACTACGCTTGCCGATACGCGGACTCCACTCCAAGACTCGTCTGCTCCACCGGCCTTCGGTCCTTCGATAAACATGACCACCCCACTGCCACTTCAACTTGCTTACTCTGCAGACTATGTGGGTAACTCCGGTTCTCTTCCGGATAACTTCATTTCTGATCTTATCCTTCAAAGAAACTCCGAGCATATATAAAAAAATAAAATTACAGAAAATTGTTCTTTACTTAGGTACAGATTACAGGAAAACCTATTTGCAGTTGGAATGTATGGGACAACATGTTTTTCAACTACAATGTTAAGTTTGTTCTTGGGATAAAAAAAACATGGTAGATAACATATTCATTGTACGGAACCCTCACCACGCGAGTTCAACTCGCAATTGTCCGTTTTTTTTAAATATCTAGTTTATGTCAAAACGTTTTCTCCACCCTACGTCAGGGAAGACTAGATTTCAAAGCACTGTTTCTTAATAGAACGAAAGTTGCTAGACAAACTTTATTAAGTTAGCGTCATTTTTAAGTCGGTATTTATGATCAAGAACTCATTGGGTCGTTTAATAAGAACACAGCGTTACTGCTTAGCGGCGGAAGAAGCTATGGTAGGTATGATACATAGTACAGCCAGCATCAAAAGGATGTGTAGCCACAAAACATATTATTTATGTATTAAAACTTCATGCAAAATACTGCACAAAGGCGGACTTAATGCCTGAGGCCTTTTCTACCAGTCAACCTTAGAGTGATGCAGACACACAACTTGGCAGTCAACTTCTGACCAATATGCTCACGAGCCTTCACTTTAAAAGATAATCGGCTGGTGGCCCTCCTGATGTTCATAGGAAGCGTATTCCAAAGAAAGACGGCGTGGACAAAAAAAAGAATAATTGAAGCCAGAACGGTGCGAAGGACATCGTAGAAGATGATTGTTGGAGGAACGAAGATTTTACTATGGGGAGAGCATAAGTATTGAATTTGGGAAGTCACGTAAGAAGAAGAAGTTGGTATGTCGAGAATAGAGAACAACAAAGACATAGTCCTCAAATCTCTGCGCCGTCGAATGGGTAACCATTATAAAAACAGTCGGTTCGTGGACATGGTCGTACTTACGAAAACGAATCGAGTGCAGTTTTTGGTAAGGCGGAACACATTGGGTACTTAATTTTTGTGGCTGCACCTAGTACTTGCTCGTACCAACTCATCCACAAGAAGCCGTACTATTACTTTAAACTCTGTGCAAAACTTTATGCTCCAAGCTTCAACCAAAGTGCAGTGAAAATTACAAAACGCTATGCACATCCTTACTTTCTCATCAACAGCTCAACACACAGATTACGTACACAGGCGAACGCAACTTTTTACTTCGACGGTTATCGCGGTAGATGAAACGTATAAACATAATGCAACGCAGGTGCCGGCTGAACATGTGTGGCGTAGTGTATGGCAAAGTTGTCGCTTGAAATTTCATGGTACTGACGCAGAGTAGAGAATATGGAAAGAAGCACCATCCCTTGTAACATTATAATTATTATGCCAGGTACCGATTGGTGAAACGTAACATGAAATATAAGGCGATTAACACACGACACCGCGCACCGCCGCGGTCGGAGAGGGTGAGAGCATCGCTCGACCGCGCGGTCGGGCGGTAAACGTGTGTTAGGCATCAACGGATTTATAAGAGGCCAATGCGACATGAGATCCGCTTCACCGCCTACCGCGGCGGTGCGCGGTGCCGTGTGTTAATGACCTAACACAAATGACCCGATCTTTGTACAATCCAACATGTAATGTAACAATAACTAGGAGTAATTTGTTTCAATGTGTGTTACATTTCAATTGTCACTTAAATATTCGCTATAAGCCAATAACAAATATGCATCAGAAATATTTGCATATGCATGCACGCTATGCAACTTCCGTGACGAAATTGTCATATAAATTACCATATACAAATACAAATACAAAATACAAAATGTTTATTTCTGAACCAATCGTTTGTTTTAGTTGTGATTGGAGCCTCCTTTTAAGCATGATGACGCCTGTGTTAGGAGACTCCGCACTTCCATCGCTTTGGCTGTTTGTACAATTTACAAAGAAAAAAAAAAAAAAAAAGGTTTTTAGTTTTAAGTAGGTATACATTTTTCTTTAATACTAAAATAATATATATTACTCGAGCGTGTGATGCGTGCTTTCTATTTACTTATAGAATAATTTATTAATATACATTAAAACACGCTCGTACGCTCATTATGTGAATGTGTTGGGTATGCTGATTGTGTGATTTCTGAGGTGTGTGGAGTGTGTGTGGTGTGTGAAGTGTGTTGGGTGTGTGAGGTGTGGGGTTTGTGGTTGGTGTAGATGCGTGTATGAGAGAGGATGTGCGTGTGAGTGTGGCGGTGCCTATACCTAATTTCCACCTATTTTAACAATAATTCAATATCTGCATAAGTACGTGATTTTAACCATTCAATTAACATTATCTTACCTTTATGAACATTTTCAGTGTAAATGTATATATATTTGTTTATTTTATTATATTACCGTGCTGATTGAATATTATATTGTGTAGCAGCAAAACTAAGTTTTAGATTGTGGGACTTGCGCAATGATATTCTTTCTTCTTTTTAATATTACGTTTTTGTCATATGTAAGTGTCTTATGTTTTTTTAAGATCGAAGTGCAGATATATAATTTCCTAACAGATAGCAGGCCACTGATTTCATATAGACTCACAGTAGGGAATCTCCGTTTTTTAAAATACATTATTTTTATCAGACCTCTTTTCGCTCGTTCCACGTCCATATATTTTGAATTTGCTGCCCCACCCCATACAGGTATACAGTAGACTATCACAGATTGTGCAAGGGCTGTGTAGATTTCATTTAAAAGATTTCTCTTAGCGCCCACTTTTCCAGCTATACTTGCAGGGACCACGCGTATCTAAATGATTTAAAAATCCATCCCAATTTTCTTATTCTATCAGCAACATGTTCGAGGTGGGAGTACCAACTCAAATATTGGTCAATGATGACACCTAAATATTTTTTTTGTGTAACTTTATTAATTATAGGACAAGTACATGGATAATTCATGGCTTGGCTATAGGAATGTATCTTGATATTTAAATCTTGACCTGGTTGTGAGCGATTTCTAATCGTAAAACATATATAATTGGTTTTGGTTGCATTTAGCGTAAGGAGATTTTCATTAAGCCAATTAGCAATTTGAGCCATGCCTATTTCAGCTTTGAGCTTAACATCGGACCAGCTATCTCCATAGAAAACAATGGCAGTATCATCGGCATAAGAGAATATTTTTGCGTTATCTACTTTTAAGTTACATAGGTCGTTAATAAGAGTGTAGGCCCTAAAACGCTTCCCTGAGGCATGCCAAATGATAGTTCCACGTCATCGCTGATGTATGTCCCTATCTTAACCCTCTGTCTTCTGTTTGATAGATAATCTTTAAAAAACAAAAGATGGCTTCCCCCTTATTCCAATTCTTTCTAGTTTGGCCAAAAGGGTTGGAACGGCAACGGTGTCAAAGCCTTTATGTAGATCAAGGAATACAGTCAGAAACTTCTTCCCTGAATGAACATAATCAGTTACCAGTGAACTAAGCGCTGTATCTGCATCCTCAGTTGATATTCCCCGTCTAAAACCAAATTGTGCAATATATTTAATGATCATACAGATTTTAGGGGAAAATTTTAAACTTTCATTATGAACAGTTAAGACAAAAACAAACTACTGATACTTTTAATTTTGATAAAACATAATATTACTAGCTCAAGCAATTAATCATGTGAACCTTCTGTATTTTTCTTCAATGCATGGTACAATGAGGCTGCGTTGAAAAGCATCATACGCTTTTGTTATGAGTCAGTTTTCGCTAGGAATTCAGAATTGCAGTGCATTTTAACGTAATTTATTACAGAGAAAAATAAACTCTCTTGAAACTATTCAGTCGAATGGACTCAACTTAAACGTGTGCTGTTTGATTCGAACGAAATGCTCACGTTGCTTTTGTGTCATGGTTCTTTGATGAAAATTATCAAATGACAATCCTCACTGTTACCAAATTGTTAATAACAGAAGTTTTATCATACCGTTCACTGTTTACTTGCGATGGGGGATGAATTAAAATAGCTTAGACGTGTGACCATACGCAAAAAAATAAATACGTTAGTGCCGATTCTTCTTCTGCGTGTCGCTGGTACGACAGTATTTCAAATCTTGTTCACCCAAAACATCGCCACTTCCACGGCGCGTCGTCGGTGGCAGCGCAGAGATTACTTTGACTGCATGTTTTGAGACTCAGAGGGCAGGAGGGTGGAGTATATTTTGCTATTTGCGTGCCGATTTATGAGAGATGAAGAAAAACAATCATTTTTGCCGTCGAAATGAGTTCACGTCATTAGATCAACGGTTCTAATTAACGATATTTTGGTGCTTGTAACATTGCCGAAATAATGAGACCTTACTTTCAAAAAAAAAATACCAGAGGATGTCCTGTACTTAAGTGTGTAAAGCTAGGGTTTTCTAGAAAAGCAGCATCCGCCACATAACGGCCGCATTGACGGCCGTCATGATAATAATAGCAGTGAGGTTTGACTTTACGGTGTCAAAAAACGCTCTCTACGAAAACACACACTTATTTTCATAAATAACCTTTCACTGCCAAATTGCAGACGCTGCACTGAAATAAATGTTTGTGTTTAAACTGTAACAAAAATTTGGTTACTGCTTACACAAAAATGTGACGTGTTAACTAGGTGTTATCTGTTACATAATCCTGTTTTGCTATAAAAAAAAACCAGTTTTATTAAATGTAAGCAAAGTATAATTCCATAGCTACAGTTGAGTTATTTTTGAAGTAACCTAATTAGTTCGGCTATTATTTCTTTCAGTGATAAGTGGCGGCCACCACTCTTCTAGAAAATCGTAACTTAAGTTTAAAACAGTAATAAAAAAATTCGAATTTCAAACATCCAATAAAATAGACGATCTTCCAGCAAATTTCAAAATACTCAAGCAAAGATCCTCTCCCTGCCTCAACCACGAGTTTGACTGCTCTCAACGGTCCGCCATTACTCTCTGTCTTTTACGCGTTTCCTACACTTTGTCATTCCATATATTAACACGTACATAGTCTCATTTGTTAACGTACTTACATATCAAAGCGTGAAATAAAGGGATGTTGGATATGTTTTGACTTTATTAAGCTACCTATGTAGTTTTTTTACAAGAATCGTTATTTTTTTTGAAGTTGTCTTCGGGAAAATAAACAGAATTCAAAACGGAAAACGCAGGTTTTTTGATGTTATGAAAAGTACCTAAGTATTGATAATTTAATACATTTGTACATCTCGATTTTTTCGAAGGAATCTAACCTTTTGATTTTTTGTCAGTTAAATATAATAAATATAAAATATTTTAGGTCCTGTTATTCAAAACAAAATGCAATCGCCGAGAGCACACTGCCAAAACTCTTGATCATTATAATAAATAGTCGAAAAATCACATAAAACCAACCCCCAAAAGATTATAACAAATCACCGTAATCCAGCAATTTGTACTTCTTCATAATAATAAGCTAAATATTATATCCGGGAGAAATAAAAGCCGCAGATGTTAAATATTAATAACATCGAATGTGTGGCCTTTCGTATTTCATCACGTATCGACACTCTATCCGTCATTTCTGACAAGTGGCCCGAGGCTAACAAGATCAAAGGTTTATTACGGGACTAATGTAGGAATTGCTGATTACTGTGGGGTTTCGGAAAACTCCAAACCGACTTCTATTTTCGTCAAAAATGTAAGAGGGGTGGCTTTATTTCCATACAATTTAGAATAAACAGGTACTACGAACGGGTGTCCCAAAATTTACGCAAATTTGAATTAAGTAGAAAATACATTTATTTTTCTTTTATTTTAATTTCTTTATTTTTTATTTTATTTTACTTCATTTATTGAATCATAGAGTATATTGGCTATGGTTATGTATGGAATAGCATCGGGCAAATGCCCTAATAAAAAATAAACATTGTTTCTTCTCACTACTAACAATTTTACATGGAGCGACTGCCTATTTGTCCTCCACAACCCAGTAACTGGGTACCCAGTAACGATACCCCTTGGTAAGACAGATTGTCAGACTTTCGGGCTTCTGACGACCCGTAACGACTGTCAAAGATCCACGAATGACAGCCTGACCATACTAGCATACAAACAGAATTAATGGTTAATTTTATGAGAATACAGCGTTTTTAGCAAAAACCATCTTAGCGGTGTCGTTAAAAAGTCCAATGTGTCTCTTATTCCACACTTAAAGAAAGAAAAGAAAGAAAATACGTTTATTTGCGGTAAACATACTGCAAAGAAATAAAAACACAAACACGAAAGAACAAGTTGAGGGAAAATATGCGTCACTTAGGTATTGCAATGTTCCCTTTTTTTTTTTTTTTTTTTTTTTTTTTTTTTTTTTTTTTTTTTGGGTGGGAAATCATCAAATAACTTCTCCCGCTCTGGGCGGAGCGGGAGGGCGTGTCAGACTTTTACTGACTAAAACCCACCCGTGTTCCTTCCGTTGCCTGGGTGCCAGGGCCACGATATCCCTTTCGGACAAACTCGCAACCCCGGCAGGCATTGGTCCTAACGGACCCCGTCAGTTTGTGCTGACATCTCTTTGAGGCGCGCGTGGAACACAACGCGCCGTCGACCCGGGCCTGGTCCTTATCGGACGGCGAGCTACCCATCGCTCACCGTCCGCAGGCCCGCGCCTACGGTGGCCGGAAATCGGCTTGCGACTCCCGACGCCCGGGGCGTCTCCTGCGGCGACTAGGGGCATGAGGGCGCGAACCTTGTCTCACCCTCACGCGTTCCGCCTCCTCCTTCGCTAGCATAACTGCTTCGCAGAAGGAGGTGACGGCCTCCCATGCACTCTCGCTCCGAACCATGGCCTGAACCAGGCCCGGACGCGAGAGATCGCCGCCGCCGATCGCCTCCGTGAGGACACGGCGGTGCTCCGCCCAAGCTGGGCAGACCTCCACCGTATGCTCCACCGTGTCCTCCGGGCGATCCACACAGTGGTGACACCCGGGCGTTTCCTCCCGCTTAATCCTAAACAGGAACCTCCCGAAACATCCATGTCCGGTGAGGACCTGCGTCAGGCGGAAGGTGAGGACGCCGTGGCGCCTCTCCAGCCACTCCTCAAAGAGGGGACTTATCGCCACAATTGTGGCGTGCCCAGCGCTGGGTTGCGACAATCGCACTCTCCATGTCGCCATGAGATCCCTCCGGAGCTCCGTCCGCTGTGCCGCAATTTCTTGCGGCAGCGGAGTTATGCCCCGGAGTTTCGCCTCTTCGCGCCACACCCAAATGTGCGCGAGGACTTTCGCCTCCAGATCCCATGGCGGCAATCCGGCAAGGAGGCTCGCCGCCTCACGGGAGACCGTGCGGTATCCCCGTACCATCCTGATGGCCATGACCCTTTGGGACGCGTTCAACCGCTGCGCTGGTCGCAGCCTCAGAGAACGCGCCCACACCGGTGCCCCGTAAAGGGCCATGGACCGCACGATCCCCGCATAGAGCCTCCGGCAGGAGGCGTTTGGACCCCCTAGATTGGGCAGGAGCCGCTTCAAAGCAGCCCCGGCCCGCTCCAGTCTGGGAGCCAAACGTCGAAAATGCTCCACGAAGTTCCACCGGCTGTCGAGGACGAGTCCCAGGTACTTCATCGTCGACTCGACGCCGATGTGAACCCCTCCCGCCGTTATCTGGGAACCCGACAGTGGCGCGTTCCGAGGACCATAAAAACACATGGCCTCGGACTTGTGCAATGCCACCTCGAGTCCCAATTGCCGGATCCTATCGACGATTGTCGCAACCCCACGTGCCGCCAGTTCGGCCGCCGCCTGATGCGAACTCCCTTGATTGCAATGTTCCCTGGCAGTCAAATCAAATCAACTCAGCCTATAGCAGTCCACTGCTGGACATAGGCCTCTCCCAGGCTGCGCCACAACACCTTGTCCTCCGCTTTCGGCATCCAGTCTGTCCCAGCCACCTTTTTAAGGTCTTCGGTTCACACTACGCTTGCCGATACGTGGTCTCCACTCCAGGACTCGTTGACAGTGGAATGAATTAAATAATGAATGAAATGCACCGACACTAGCTTGGTTGATTCACCCTAGCCTGAATATGAAGCCTCATGTTTCATGAGGTTCGGGGGCGCGATAATGGTAGGGAAGACGTGCCCTTGGAATATGGAAGGATTATTAGAGCCTACCAAATATGCATTCTACAATGTTCCCTGGCAGTGGAAATAGATAAATGATATTTCCATAGACGTCATACTAGCACATCACCTAGAATATTTAGTTCTAATACATCATGATATGACCTTTACCCTAGAACCGTACCCATAAAAAAAACTTAAGTAACAGTGGAGTAAA
This sequence comes from Tiliacea citrago, assembly GCA_963921375.1. Taxonomy (NCBI): domain Eukaryota; kingdom Metazoa; phylum Arthropoda; class Insecta; order Lepidoptera; family Noctuidae; genus Tiliacea; species Tiliacea citrago. Next base: position 17,473,144 of record OY992797.1, on the reverse strand, counting down.
CTTAAGTAATACTGGAGTAAACCCATATTAGAAAGTAAGAAATAAAACATCGTTACTACGAAATTTATTAAAATATATTCTTTTTTCTTTTATGGCACTTAAATCATCCTTACTTATAAGTAACAACTCTTTATAAAAATAAGTTCAGTTAACAATTTTGCCATTTTTATTCAGTCCGTCATTTACGGTCTTTTGACCTTGGACATTATGAATATTTCCCAGATTTAGAATCGGAAGGGGTATCTGATGACTGCTTTTTCCCAAGTATATTCCCAATACTTATTTGAAGATGCTTTGGCTACCAGGTGTACCCAGGGGTACTGGAATACCCAAAACGCAGCGTACCACTACCGCACGCTCATAGGACATATGGCTGACTAACTATTCGACGCTTTCCCCCGCGAAAATTCGCGGCAGCGTGAAATAATCGTAAATTACTTCTTTTTTAGGGTTCCGTACCTCAAAAGGAAAAAACGGAACCCTTATAGGATCACTTCGTTGTCCGTCTGTCTGTCTGTCTGTCAGTCTGTCAAGATCATTTTTCTCAGGAACGCGTAGAGGTATCAAGTTGAAATTAATAAAAAATACGTTCTTCTATGTTCCCTTGAAGCTCTAAAAAAATCAAGCTTCCAAGTCAACGCAATAAAAAAATACGGTGATATAAGCGACATATTTCGATACTCGCAAATAAATCAAAACCTATAGGGTACTTCCCGTTGACCTAGAATCATGAAATTTGGCAAGAAGCAAGGTTTTACAGCACAAATATAGGAAAAAGTGTAAATTTTTAGTTTTATCACATAAAAAAAAATTGCGAATATCTCGCACATAAATCAAAACCTATAGGGTACTTCCCGTTGACCTAGAATCATGAAATTTGACTACAAGCAAGGTCTTACAGCAAAAGTAAAGTAAAAAGTCCGAAAATTGTAAATTTGTAGTTTTATCACATAAAAAAAAAAATTGCGAATATCTCGCACATAAATCAAAACATATCCTATCATATACTTCCCGTTGACCTAGAAACATGAAATTTGGGCAGAAGCAAGGTCTCACAGCACAAGTAAAGGAAAAAGTCCGAAAATTGTTAATTTGCAGTTTTATCATATAAAAAAAAACATTTTTTTGCGATTACAAACTTAAAATTTCAGTTAGAAAATTGACCGTGGCGTATATCGATGTATGGGAGAACATGTTTTTCAACTACAATGTTAAGTTTTTTCTAGGGATATATTCATCCTAACTACGGAACCCTTCATTTTGCGTGGTCCGACACGCAATTGGCCGGTTTTTTTTTTATTTGTACCCCAGACACGGCTAGGGTAAGTTAAATCAGGGAAATTGTACTTAAACTTAAATTGTTCCTATATTCAAATCCTAATTGCCATTCTTTGACTGTTTTATGAAATGGCTACGAAAAATTGGCGTAGGGTGTCAATGTAGTTAACAATTAATTTCCCTGAGTCAACTACAGCTTAATAATAATTAACAAATTTCATTACTATTTAATTCGTAAATATTGTTTAAACATCACCTAATCATATCTATATAAAAGCAGTTTCTATCAAATATTACTTAAGACACACTTAATAGCTCACTGGTCTGAACGGGTTACATCACAAGTACAAGTAATTAAGTAGGTTTTCTGGAAAGTTACTTATGTTATTACGTATTATGTAGTACCATAATATTATTACTTGTACACTGCTGCTATAAACGTTCTGACAACAAGTTGAAGTGAAAGGAATATATCGATTTTGTTCTTAAATTGTGGCCTGTTATTTATCTAAATACAATTTGGTTGATTAACGCACAATTTTACGTTAACATAATTGAAAAGAACACGGAATTTAACGTTATTGCTTAGAAAGCACACAATGAGAAACCATTTTTTAAGGGCGTTGGTGATTTAATTGTTAAAACCTGCTTAGCTATAAAGTCAAAGTCAAAAGATTTATTTCAAATAGGCACATAAAAGGCACCTTTGAACGTCAAAATTTACAAAAAAATAGAATTGATTCTAGTCGTCCCTTCCCAAAAGGTTGTTTCGTATAGAGAAGAATGGGCAAGAAACTCCACCGCTACTCTTTTAAAATGTTTTAAAAAAAAATCTGGTACATTAATTATATGTGAATAAGATGGTCTAGAATATAATTACTATACCACAGTAGGTAAATATAATTAAAAATGAAGCAATCATAGATAAATAATTAATCATGTGATTGCTACATGGTGCTCACATATTTAGGTATAAACAATGTAAAAGTTTTCCTAAATAATTAAAGTAATAAGTCAGTGTGTGAGTTAAGATAATCACAGAATGTAAAATCGATGTCATAAAAATAATAAAATATACAATTAAATTAGCAACCAGTTTGATTTTGGTACACTCTAGAATTCTAGATTTTTCTATAATGGAGCTGGACCAGCATGTTTCCAAGCATTCTTATCTTAGATATAATCCTCTAATTTGTAATAATATGCTTGTTCACAAAGTGTACGTTTATTAGGTGTTTTGAATTTTCTTTCATTTAACTGCAATATTGGTATCACAAAGTATTTGGTTGTAATATTTAAGACATTATAATTTACCACAAGCCCAAACATAATTAACTGATAATTATTATTGATTCAAATGTCCTTAATATCATCATTCTCCTGCCCTTATCCCAATTTATTTTGGGTCGGCGCAACATGTCCCGTTCTTCCATACTTCTCTATTACTCGTCATCTCGGTAGTCACCCCCTTTCTTTCATAATATCATCTTTCACACAGACCATTCATCGTTTATTTGGTCTTCCCCTACTCTTATAGCCATCGACATTCATACTCAAAACTTTCGTCACGACATTTTCCTCATTCCTCCGCATCACGTACCCATACCTCGACAACCGATTTCCCCACAACTTTTCAGTCACCGGTGCCACTTTCAGACTTCCTCTTATGTACTTATTTCTTATTCTATCCATTCGTGTCACACCACACATCCCTCTTAGCATTCTCATCTCAGCAGCATGCAATTGCCTCTCATTCATCCCTTTTGTGGCCCAAAATCCTGATCCATACAAGACAGCAGGTCTAACCATTATTTTATATATCTTCCCCTTAAGTTTAAGGGAAATGCGAGAGTCACTGATTGTTTCCGTGACCTGTCGCCATTTCATCCATCCAGTATAAATTGTGAGCTTAACCGTCCGATCTACTTTGCCATCGCTTTGCACGAGTAAACTGAGATGCCGAAAGTCAAAAGCAGACTGGGAGGAGCGCACCATCAAGCTCTATGGCTCCAGAACTGGAGAGACCGCTGAAATCGCCGAACATATAATTATATTCAGTTTTGGTTCTGCTGATTTTCAAGCCAACATTCTCCAGCTTCTGTAGCCATTTCTCCAACCTGCTCTATTCTAGATCGAACCTTCTCTAATCAAAAGTCCATAAACAAGGTGTAATTGAAATAACGGAAAACCTCTTAAGGGGTCATTCTTGACTCCGTACATGAAAAACTTTTACTATGAGACTAGTCCTGACATTGTGTCAAATTATGCAAACTTACATGAGTATAGAGCTCATGTGGGGCTCGTGGCTAAATGATAACAGTTGCACAGGTCGATCAAACGTTCAGCTACTCTTACCGCGGTCGGTTCAAGTATGGGTGACCATCATTATCATTACATATTAATACCCAAAACTCCGACAACCAGTATTACCAAGTGGTATCGTGTTACCCAGTAACTGGGTTGTTGATGTCAGATAGGTAACTGCTCCATATAAAATACTGGTATTCAGCTGCATCCGGTTAGACTGGAATCCGACCCCAACATTGTTGGGAAAAGGCTTGGCGATTGACCAATGTATGGAGCAGCTGTTTTTATGTCACAATTTCAGGGTTGGTCGGGATGTCGTGAAGTCGTGATGATGAGCTTTGTGATCCGATAAGATGTTTTCAGTTATTTCAATGACACCTTCTAGGAAATTAATTTAAACTAACCATTCCCAAGCCACCTGTTCTCAAAACGGAAGATGAAAACTTCAAGAGAAAACCAGCATGTCCTAAAACCAAAAATTCGAAGACATGTGACATCTACCAACCCTTACCCGGCTCGCGTGATAGATTATAGTTCACTACCTCTCGAAGAAAGGAGGCCTGTTTCCCAGCAGTGGGACCATTAAAGTTATTTGATAATATACTTTATCTACTTACTGACTTACGGACTTTCTGTTTTTATTTTCATTTTTACTTTATTTTTGTTTTTGATCTTTATGTTTCTATGAGTGTGTTTTTGTATAGTTTAATTTGTGATCTGTGCGAGTCCCAATAAATGCTTTTTCTTTCTTTTTATCTAAATACGCACTAAGCAGTAGGACAATTTTTTTTTTTTGTGTACAAACTTTATTTAAATACCACTCAGCCAATAGCAGTCCACTGCAGGACAAAGACCTCTCCCAGGCTGCGCAACAACACTCTGGCCTCCGCCTTCCGCATCCAGTCCAGCCCAATCTAAATACGCTGCTAAGTAAAACGTCTTTAAAAAATCGATGAAGAAACAATACCGGTGAATTGTGTCTGATGTTTGTAGTAAAGATAAATGTCGGTGAGGCCGGAAAACTGTTGTCGTCATGCAATTTCCTCTGTGCAATATGCAAACTTATTTTCGTTTAAAATTTTCTTAATCTTGCTTAGAATATACCGACTTTTGTCTTCATGGTATACACCGTTTTTCTAGATATCGAACAACCTGTCTGCGACAGAGATCCTTCCATTTTTAACTTGCTCTTACTTCGCCTTCCGACGTTCAAAAAAGTTCAAGCAGTTCCAGTCTCTAAGCTAGAAATAAAAAAAGTATATATCAGCATAGTCTTTGAACGGTTAGCCGGGCAATCGATACTGTCTGTTTTTTCTTTTATACGATCTTAACCGTTTACCGATACCGTTTCGTTCTTGGGTAGAATTTTAATTCCTGGAAAAAAGAGACACGATCTTGAGGTATTTCTTAAGAGGGTTTGAGTGTTATTGAATATTTCAACATACATAATCCGTGTGAGGGCAACCAACCATCAAATAATCAGGTAACTGTCATCAACAACGATGAAAATAGGTTTGTCAGCCTCTCATTGCTGAATCGATGTTCTTCCATGAGGTGGCCATGCCCTAAATATCTCATCAAGTGTGCTAATAAACAATGTCGTAGAGAGCTAGTCATTAAGTCAAATTGACCTTTGGGAAAGACAACAAACTTGTTTATGGTATTGTTGTAAAAATAAAGGACAAGCAGTTAAGTATACATGTTCAATTGGAAAAACCTATGGAAAATTCCACTCAATTCTCTACCATGCCTCCCAACAATTTGGATAGACCACAACACATCTAAACCAGAGACTCCACACCATATTTCGAGTCCAACAATAATCCTAAGCCGATGTCATTGTGTCATTCGGTCTCCGATACGTCTGTCTGCATTTCGATGTTTGGTGACGTGAGGCCTGTCCAGCCTCAATTTGATTTACTGTGACATGGAGTGCTAGATTGTATCTCCAATGATGTATTGCAGTGAATTTGTAAGTGTAAACGAGTGATTAATGTATGAGATTGGAGATAGCGTTGGAAGTACTTTTTTGGTGAAAGATATAAAATACTGGTAAAGTACCTATGTGGAAATAATTATATTTATGGAAGTAGTCGTTGTATGAATAAGTCGAAGATTTCAACAACTTTTCAACACGTTGTCAGCCAAAACAAATGGCAAATGGTACATTCATGAAATGTTTTATCACAATTCGAATTATAAACTTTTGAGTAGGTATTCTATGCAGAACAATATGAACGCTCTTGAGTGACACCTAAATATGATAATTTATTTATTTATTTTATTTTTAAGAAAACTTACAGCTAAACAGATACAATGAGTAATAGCATACATAAAATATGGCCAATTACAAGTTTCCACATGTAGTCTATGAACAAAATAGAAAATTGATAGTAGACTTTAAAAAACATAAAATTTACTATTTACGCCCGAAGAAACCATTAGATAAGCGTCTCTTCAAATGAGCAACACTGGTATTGAAAATGTCGATATCAGCTTCCCGGCAGGTTGCATTGTACATACGACTCGCTCTCATCATGTACGAGTTCTGTCTGTACGTAGTGGCTACCGCTGGGGTGTGCAATATATGAGGTTTACGCAAGAACACTGATGGCACTCGCAGCCCGATTTTGTGTAACAACTCGGTAACACCAGTTGTTCCATTGGCTATCTTGAAAAAAACACAAGATCTGATATTTTTCGCCTTTCGTAAAGTGGAAGAATATGAAACTTTTTGCAACGGTAGGTATACGTAGTTAAAAACGTTTTAGATCGATATTGAATGTGCCTTAAAAACCTTTTCTGTATGCTCTCAATACGATTTATATAGACATTATAATTGGGGTTCCAGACTTGAGAGGCATACTCCAAATGACTACGAACAAAGGAACAGTATAATATTTTAATAGTCTTTATATTTTTGAACTCAGAGGACACCCGGAGAATGAAACCCAGTGCTTTTGATGCTTTCTTGACTACATTGTCTATGTGTGCATCAAAGAGAAGCTTAGCGTCAAAGGTAACTCCCAGATCCCTGATAGTATTGACCCTAATTAGTGCTGTATCCAAAAGCGTGTAGTTATGGACGATCGGGATAGGTTTCCGTGTAAAGGACCAAACATAACACTTGGAGACATTCAAATCCAACTTATTATTAATACAGTAGTCTTGGAAACTATTAAGGTCTGTCTGTAATAGATGAGCATCAGCCACTGTATTTATTTGTCTCATTATCTTCATGTCATCAGCATATAGTAACAATTTTGAATACCGGATGGAGGAAGAGATATCATTGATAAAAATATTAAATAACAGTGGCCCTAGCAAGGATCCTTGGGGAACCCCGGAAGGGACCATTCATAGGGTTAGAGCAGTATCCATTCAGAACTACAATCTGACACCTGTTCTCTACATAGGACTTGAACCACCGGTAAAGATCGCCCCAAATGCCCACCGATAAAAGTTTACGCAACAGGATCACATGATCTATCCGATCGAAACACTTACTGTAGTCGGTATATATAACATCGACTTGGGACCTCTGTGACATACACTCGGTGAGGTAGTCGCTACAGACAATGAGATTAGACGAGGTCGACCGACCCTTTACGAAGCCGTGCTGGTTTTCACTCAAACTGTGCTTGAGTGCCGAAGAAACTTGTGCGTGCACAATTTTCTCCAGCATTTTAGCAAAGACACACAGCTTTGAAATAGGTCGGTAATTCTCAACCAATGTCCTTGACCCTTTTTTATGTATCGGTGTTATATACGAAACTTCCATATCTTAGGCACCACGCCAGTAGCAAAAGATTTTTCAAATAGAATGGGAAGAGGCACAGAAAGATCCTTGTCGCAGTTGACGATGAATATGGGCGAGATGTCACCTGGCCTTGCAGATTTGTTTAAATCCACCTGTTTTAGCAGCTTACAAACCTCACTTAGCCGTATTTCCACTTGGTTTATGTCTTGCCTATTGTCATTTGGTCCTTCGTCCGTAATATAAGCCGAGGATGGACTGTTCGCATTACTAGTATCAAGAAAGTTAGAGTAAAAACAATCACCAAACATGTCACAAATTACGTCACCATCACTGGACGTTACCTGGCCAAAATGCATCACTGAGGGGTAAGAACAAGATTGTTGCTTTGACTTGACGTATCTCCAAAAGGCCCGTGGATTGTTGCGAATGTCAGATTCTATTTTAGCTATGTAGTTGTTAAACATATCCCTCTCTAGGTCTTTAGCCCGCTGACGGAGTATAATGAACGATTGATAGTCAGATATGTTCCTGTATTTCTTAAAGGAGGCGGGCGAACGTCCATAGTAAGTTGGGCCTGACGTTACAGTAACGATTACTGCATTATTTTATTTAGATATGAATACCACTTCGAAAAAACTAAAATGTTTTCGAGTGCGCCATGGTAGAAAAAAAATATAGGGTGTTATTGGTTTGTACAAAAACAACGTTGTTGCTCCTTATTATGTTATTCTTACACTGAACTCTCACGTTATACTTATTATATTGTTATAAGATTAATAATGAAGTAAGTTTCAGCAAAATGTGAACTTGTAATGAAATAAACAACTTGAGGTGCAACCCATTGCTGTATAACTGAAACAACGCCTTCGTCTTCTATTTGATGTAATCCTATAGGATTACGCCGCCAAGTTGCTATGCCGCATTTGATACAACGATGACGTTAATCACTCATTGTATTTTACTTCGAAAACCGGGGTAGATGAGGCTGAGGTAAGTCGAGTAGGCAAGATAACTAAGTCCGTTGTTAGAAATGCGTGGGTCGTTCGTCAAAGTAATATCTGTCAAAATCCTTTTTAAGTAGCCAAAGTCGCTAAAGAACACTTATCAAATAATCACACGAAAATAACAGAAAATATCCACTACCGCAAGCTCAGAGCAAAACGAACGAAGCGAATGATTTGTTTCTTGAAGTTTGACATGACATTGACATGAGTTTGACTTTATTGCCTGTGTATTAAAATATGATGACCGATTGTGAAATCGATTTAATCAATTTATTTTACGACTTTTATATTACACTATTAAAAAAATGATTTTGTTAAACATATTTACGGCAGGAAACACTGAATCACTTTTTATTGTTTTTGTTTCTATTTATATTTAATGTCATAATGGTATAAAAATGATTAATATATTATTATGAATTCGATGAATCGAATAACTTATTTATCTAGCAACATTATTTAAAAATGAAAACATCGGAAGTCAGTATTTTTATGATTTAATATTTAATTTCTTATCCCATGATAAAACTGCGTAATATTTCGAGATAAACTACAAAAAAAATGAAAAAAATTATTGATAAATATTTCATTCCTGTAACGTCAGGCCCAAATTCGCCCGTCTCCTTTGGTGTGAAATTTAGCTTTTTCCTTTAAGATTTTTACTAACGGTGTTTTGTACCAGAGTGGGTATTTTGATTTAGGGACGACCGTTTTTGTCGGTATATACCTGGAATGCAGCCCCCTTAAATACCATAAAAGTATGCTACCGCTTCATCCATCGACCTCCTACTTAACTCTGACTGCCAGTCTACACGATTTAACTCGCCTTTTATATTTTCGTAATCGGCAGACTTATATAAAAATTTTACGTAGGACCGACCTGGCAGTCGATGTAGTTCAACGAAATCCGCGGAAACACATAAGGCTCTGTGATGAGGATCTTCAAGCACGAGTGGATAATCACAACAGCTGACGATAACTTCATCAGTAGAAAAAACCAAATCAAGGATTCTACCACTGACGTTCGAGTGACTATTATATTGCATTAAATTACTCGTATTAAGATTATCAATAAAATTAGTCTGAACATTTCCTTGAACATGTGCAGGGTACAGTGATTGTCGGACACCAGTCCGCTGCCATAAAATATTGGGTTGATTGAAATCTCCCAAGACAACAAACTTATCGGACGGATGATTGAGGGTAATCTCAAGTACGTTGTCCGAAAAGTTGCCCAGTTGCGCCGTTATAGAATTTCCGTGATGCTGACAACAAACATATACAACACAAATGTGCATTTTATAAACCACTCTGGGTTTTTTATGTTGCAGCGTCAACGTAACCCATAAATCCTCTGCGGACGAGCACCATTCACTGCAGGTGTCAGCAGCAACTTCACGTTTAACTGCAATTAAAACCCCTCCTCCCCTCATTTGGCCGGTACGAGTGTAGTCCCGGTCACGTCTCCACACCAGATACTGGTCATCAAACAATTCTGAGTCAGATATGCCATCCACTAGCCACGTCTCAGTCAAGCAAATAACATCAAAACCATTACTACACACATTCCTAAAGAAAACAGCTGTCTTTGTCCGTAGTCCCCGTACGTTCTGATAGTAAATATTAATAGGCGCCATAATAATCATTAATGACAGGTTTATTATTTAATTGCATAGGCAAAAGCATATAAAGCACATTCAAACTACGGTAATAATAAGACATGTAGAAAGAGTTGCAACAAAAACAGGCGTAAAGAAATGAGTTTAAATTAATAGAAGATAAACAAGCTTCGGCTAAGTAGCAAAACGCAACGTTAACAGACAGAAAATAAAGCATAAAATCATAATAGCAGGTTTAAGCAGGGTTTTCAATAATTATAGCTAATCATCATCTGCCTAGCCTTTTCCCAACTATGTTGGGATCGGCTTCCAGTCTAACCGGATGCAGCTGAATACCAGTATTTTACATGGAGCGACTGCCTATCTGACCTCCACAACCCAGTTACTGGGTAACACGATATCCCTTGGTAAGACTGGTTGTCAGACTTTTGGGCTTCTGACGACCCGTAACAACTGTCAAAGATCTACAAATGACAGCCGGGACCACATATGACCGTATTTATTTCTTCAGCAGCAGACAAGTGCCTGTAAAAAATGTAAAAGAAGCGGTTAAATCTTATTAAATTGAACCTAGGCACTCCAGCCAGAATATCGTCAAAACGAACTGTCTTGTATCAAAATCTAAGACGAAACTTCCCAAAATTTATCTCCTCATAATCACCCAAGCAGCACACGACACAAACATCCCCCTCTCCTCGGCTACCCAATAAGGTCCCATCATAACTCCTAAGTCCCTTAATTACATTAACATTCGACTTCTAAAGTAAACATAGCTTGTTAATTGCTAAGCGAATTTTCTACAACTTGGATTCCTCTCACGTTGGCCATAAACTACCTCCAACGGTTAACAGGACGCGATTCGTTTTATAAACAGAATGTTCTAGAAACAAATTGTAAGACGATACTGTATTGTTGGCTATTGGGAATGCGGTTTAAAGTTTTGAACTGTCGGTAGAGGAGGAGGAGTAGATACTTGGATATTATGTTCAAGGCATCGTATAATGTTATGTTCAATATCACCATATGAGATAAAAGAGTCCACGATGATAAGCTACCTGAGTTTTACCATAATTTTATCTGAGTCCTCATACGTACTAGCGGCTGACCGACATGGCAGCCAACCGCGATGTTGAACCGCGTCAAGCGGCTGGCCGCTCAAATGAACTGCCTGTTGAACGGCGTCAAGCGGCTGGCTGCTCAAATGAACTGCCTGTTGAACCGCGTCAAGCGGCTGGCCGCTCAAATGAACTGCCTGTTGAACCGCGTCAAGCGGCTGGCCGCTCAAATGAACTGCCTGTTGAACCGCGTCAAGCGGCGGGCCGCTCAAATGAACTGCCTGTTGAACCGCGTCAAGCGGTTGGCTGCTCAAATGAACTGCCTGTTGAACCGCGTCAAGCGGCTGGCCGCTCAAATGAACTGCCTGTTGAACCACGTCAAGCGGCTGGCCGCTCAAATGAACTGCTTGTTGAACCGCGTCAAGCGGCTGGCCGCTCAAATGAACTGCCTGTTGAACCGCGTCAAGCAGTTGGATCGCTCGAAGGCGGAGTACGTACTGTCGGTCCATAAATAAAATGGACGCCCTCGAGGTAGCTTGTATTATCTAATTTACTACCGAAAATAAAGAAAGAAACAGAAAAATTCCTACTGTCTGCGTTTTAAATCTCTATTCTTATATGCTGCTCCTTCACAATGCTAAATAGCTTCTCGTTTTTGAATTTCCACAATAAATTTCTTTGTGTCGAAGTTCATGGATGTTACGAACGTAGCTTGCAAACTCACAGGCTTCCCGCAAACAAAACCGCCCATGAATCGCCTAGTGCGTATAGACAAGACGCCGCGGCGGGTAGCTGCAAAGCGGACCGCGGCCTTCCATTCAACCGCCGCGGTTGATATTTTATGGCGTATAAGCGGTTGCATATTAAAATTAAAAAGCGGCTAGCTGAACGGTTAGCCGCTGCCACCGCCGCCGCGATTAACCGCTAGTGCGTATGAGGCCTGAGAGTTAACTGGTAAAAATGTCAAAATCGGATAGATTTTTTTTTTTGCCAAGTTTTCTGACTTAGTTACCGTTTATAATCTTTTATACTTTAATAAAAATCTTTAACTAATTCACCGACAGAAAACCCACAGCCTAAACCACTGGTCCTAAAAGCATAAACTTTTGCACGAGAGTTCCTTATAAATAACAATAGGGATTTTTGGAAATTCACCCCATAAAAAGTTAAATAGGAATGAAAGTTTGCATGGAAATTTTTCATTTTTGTCGATCAATTCGGAAAAATATCAATGCCGGAAATCCCATCGGGCGCTCAGCTTGTAATAATAATAATTATGCTGAGGTGACAAAAAAATAACGAGCCTTACAGTAGTCACATATGATGTGTAACATCTAACATCTCACCTTGGTAATAAACAATTGAGCAGCGACAGAAATTAACCTAAAAATTAAAAAAAAAAGCTAAACACTGAATTGATTATTCCATAATTATTATTTATTACTTCTGGTCGCCCACTGGTCGAAATTCAACCCCGTCTACGTACAATCTATATAGTACTTGCTAATTCCATGAGTATACCAATTCAAAGCTAATAAAAAGTTCTTACTAATTACAGGCTATTAAAAAGAACTAAGCAAGCTGAAGTGGCAGTGGGCTGGCCATGTTTGTCGAAGGACCGATGGCCGGTGGAGCAGACGAGTTCTGGAGTGGAGACCGCGTATCGGCAAGCGTAGTGTGGGGCGCCCCCCAGCTAGATGGACTGACGACCTTAAAAAGGTGGCTGGGACAGACTGGATGCGGAAAGCGGAGGACAGGGTGTTGTGGCGCAGCCTGGGAGAGGCCTATGTCCAGCAGTGGACTGCTATAGGCTGTGTTGATTGAAAAGTTCTTACGAATTCCATTCACACTTCCTGTTACACACTTCCGCCCCTTTTTACAAAAATCACTCCCACAGAGAGCGAGAGGAAAGATGTTAGACATCACAAACCCTTGACAAGATTCATTTATCATCTAATTTCCTAAAGAAGGAAAGAAAAGAAAGGAAAAAAAATATTCTGCACAAACAAAACGCACATTACAACAAAAAAAATACACACCTACATGATACTCAAAAGCCTAGTATTCAATACACTAAAAACTTTACAATGTTGTCCATTGCTTGAGGTTAGAGCCAAAGACAATTTACATAACACAAATCACAACATAATTACAGTAAGTATATACCACTGAGTTAACATTCCAATAACACACTCAAACTAAACTCCTAAGCGACCGCCATCCACCAGCCATTGACTTGCTTTACGTTGACAGGTCTTGTGGTCGCATGGTCGCCGTTCGGTAACTCGGCATTTGGTCGCAAGCTCCTAACTCCTGCGGTCAGTCCACAACAGGCCTTAGATTTGGCTGTTACTTACAAATCGATTGCTGTAAGGGAGAAACTGTAGGTAATTTAATGTACAGTATTGATGAAATCTTTGATGTTTATTGAATATTTTCGAGTTGAATTGCCTCATTATTACTAGCATGTCTATTTTTTACAGTGTCTAGAATCCTTAGAATAGTTTAATTATTTTTGATGTTTAGCAAATTTTCCGAAGATTTTAATACCTACTAGACATTAAACACACAAATTGACATTATGACGTCAATCAATCTGACTAGCCATTTCCCAACTATTTTGAGGTCCGCTTCCAGTCTAAACATAACTGAATACCAGTATTTTTCGAGCGACTGCCTATCTGACCTCCACATCCCAGTAACTGGGTAATACGCAGTGATCAATTTCAAGTAACGAAGTAACATAGAGTGGATAATACCTCCTCTAAAATCCCGGAATAATTATAATGACGTTAAATCCCGGGATTTATAAAATAAACCACGAATTATTTATTGAAATTTATTAAATTTATAGTTAGAAATTATTGATTTGAAAAATATAAGAGGAAATAATTTTAATCTACTCTAATAATCGTAAAATTCGAATTATAAAGGCTCGTACAGACTAGTGCAATATCGCGGCGGCGACGCGACACTAGTAGCACAATTTCTTTGTCGGTGCCTGTCGCGCCCGCGCTATCGCGTGAGTCCCTAAGAGCCTTAAATTTTGTTTTTTACCTATACGATACAGGACAAATCCAAGAAGTTAATATCACCAAGGAGTTTCCATCGATTTTTTTTTGTCTAATGGATCGTAAATGCGGGTCGTGCCATTTTTATAGCATAACAAAAAAAGTTTTGATTCCAATTTTTACTTGTCTGTGGCAGCGCCCGCTTTAGCGCATGCGCGATGCAATAAACCATTTTGTACTCTTTGATCTTAGTAGCTTCGATCCTAATGTATGAGAGTAGATAAAGTAGTGTATCAAACTGCACATAACTAGGTATTAAAACACTCGAGTGATACTATTAAAAAGCTCGGTCTTTAAAAATACACTCGTGTTTTAATACCCCTCATTATGCAACAGTTTCATAAACTACTATTATGACTTAACGCTACCACAAAACACAGTGTATTCAATATACATTCATTCAGTATGTTTTTCTACAATAATTTTAATGTTCTTCGCATACATTTTCCTTTACAATAATAATTGTCTTGTTCTATATTGGATGTTGTTTTGCACAAATAGAAAATACGATTCTCGCGTTGCAAAACTTGCAGTGCGAGTATATTTTAATTTATTTCCCCGTCAGGTGTGGTGCTGTACGAAATTGTGTGATTCGGAGACAGATAAGTAACTCTATTAAAATGCGGGTAGCGAAATACGTGGAGAATAGTCTAGGTAAAATTATTTTGTCGGGTAGTTCTATTTTATGAGATATGCTGTCGCAAAATGCTTTGTGATGCGCTTTGAGATAAATTTCTTAAAGATTTTATTGTCTGAATACCGTAAAATTAACTGCCAGGATATTCCCGAAGATTATCCAAGTAATCACATCACTCTAATATTATAAAGGCGAAAGTTTGTGAGTGTGTGTGTGTGTATGTTTGTTACTTCTTTACGCTCTAACGGCTAAACCAATTTTGATAAAATTTTGTATGGAGGTAGCTAACACCCTGGATAAAGACATAGGCTACTATTTATCCCGATAGTCCCACGAGATCGAGACTTACGCGGGTGAAACCGCGGGGCGCAGCTAGTGCAAAATAAGTAGGTACCTGAGTATTGTGTTAACAAGGCATAAATTAAATAAAACATTTCGTGGAAGCAACGAGGTTAAATTACATTCTAATCAAATGCACCTACTGTTAATGATATTATAAGAAAAAAAAACGGGCAAATGCGAGTCGAACTCGCGCATGAAGGGTTCCGTACCATTATCTATAAAAATGGCAAAAAAATCACGTTAGTTGTATGGGAATTAAATATTTGTTTTATTTTAATTTTACTATTTATTTTTAAAGTAAATATATAATTCAATATTCTGTGAATGTTTCAAGCATCTACCTGTTGCCGTTATCAATATCGAACAAAAACGAGCAAAAAAAATTACGTTTGTTGTATATAGTTGTTTGTTGTATAAATAAATATTTAAGGGGGCTCCCCTTAAATATTTATTTTATTCAATTTTTTAGCATTTGTTGTTATAGCGGCAACAGAAATACATCATCTGTGAAAATTTCAACTGTCTTACTATCACGGCTCATGAGAAGCCTGGTGAAAGACGGCCAGACAGATAGACAGACAGACAGACAGACAGACGGCGGAGCCTTAGTAATAGGGTTCCCGTTTTACCCTTTGGGTACGGAACCCTAAAAATACTTTTCATTTTGTAATTTATCTAAGTAATAATAGCCTAATATTAACTGCTCATCACCTTTTACAAAATATTGCTTTCCCGATGCAGGGACGTGAATTGTTGAGGAGTTCCCCTGGTACGAACCAGAAAAAAAAAACAAAAAAAATAAACAGACGAATATTAACCTCCTCCTTTATGGAAGTCAGTTAAAAAGACGTAGATAGGTTTTCTACTCAACATACGATCTTCAAAAACGGCACAATGTCACACTATTAGATGACACGTGGAAGTAGGACGGCATGTCGTAACTATCGGGAGCGAAAAAGAGAGAAGACGAAGAAAATGTAGCTTATTAGCCAAGTTTTAACGTGCTACTTGCGGAGCGTGTACAGCCTGTCTATCTTCTGTGAAACGGTGGACAGTCAGGATGGTCACAAGAAACGATGTGCTTGCACTATATATAGTTTATTCTTTTTAAAATCGGACAGAGTTACTACTTAAGGTTTTTGCACTTGGTGACGGTTACAAAACAACTGACTCAAACTGCCTAACACATCCGCATTTATAGATTTCACTAATAACTAAATAATTAGATTGCATTACTTACTATAACGAGTAAAATTGAATAACAATTATTAACACACAGTGATGCGGTGGAGTGGTTTAATAGCTATCTTACCAACAGGTCTCAATATGTAGAGATGCATAGGGAAGACGGGTCGTCGGTGTCATCCCTCCCCCTCCAAGTATCAAGGGGTGTCCCTCAGGGATCGATTCTGGGGCCTTTGTTGTACATTCTGTACAGTGCCGATATCTTAAAGTCCTTTGTTAACTGCAAATTTCATATGTATGCTGATGATATCCAGTTGTACATATCCTTCAAGGGGAATGAAACATCTTTGGCAGTGCAGAAAATGAATGAAGACTTGCATAGAGTGGTTGTATGGTCGGAGGAAAACTCTCTGGTTCTGAACCCTCTCAAATCTAAATTTATGGTGCTGGGTTCTAGGAAACAAGTTAGTGCAATACTGTCTGCCAACCCTGAGATAGTTATCACGGGAGAGAAAATTGAGAGAGTGGAACAGGCATGCAATCTAGGGCTAATTATTGATCCAGCGTTGCGCTTTGAGGCCCATGTGACCAATGTTCTCCGAAATTGTTTTTATAGGTTAAAGGTCTTATATGGAATACGGAAATTCCTAAGTGTGCCAATTCGGAAACAACTTGTTGACAGTCTCATCCTATCCAAGTTAAATTACTGTGACACAGTCTATGGGCCATGCCTGCTTTCAAGAACAGAGCATGTGATCCAACGTATCCAGAATGCATGTGTTCGTTTTTGTGTTAACATTCCGCGGAGAAGTCACGTTACTCCATATATTAACCAATTAAATTTATTAAAGATGAATGCCAGGAGGAAGCTTCATTTAGCCAATTTGTTGTTTGGTATCATTACAACTCATAAACCACACTATCTCTATGAAAAGCTAACTTGGAAACAAAACCATGTTAAGTATAGTCTTCGCTCCATGGTAAGCCCACTGTTGGTGCCAATGCACAGAACTACAGCTTTCAGGGGGTGTTTCAAGTTTGCAGCCACGCGCTGTTGGAATGATCTCCCACCACCAATGCGACGCCTGAAAACAATACAATCCTTTAAATTCCAACATAAAAAGTTACTCATACGTGAACAAATTTCCCTTCAATTCTAGTATTGATTCACTGTACCTCTGCGGTCATGGCATGCAGGCACTGGCTTGGGATCTCCTGGGGCATGGGCTGCTTGGGATTCGCTCTTCTGTTAATGGGGTTGTATTAATCTCTGTGTTTCGGCACCCATAAGCTACCTTGTTTCTGCAATTTACGGTTAAGCCTAATTTAATCAACTGACAAACTATGGCTTGTCAGGTATAATTTCCTTGATATCAAATTTATCCTAATTTATTATCCAATCCAATCTAATTTCTTTTATTTAATAGTATTCAAATTATTTATTATTCACGATCATAAATATAACAATTTATTTTGCACTTACCATTTTGTCCTGGTCTGTGGTTGAGGTCACCGATTTTGTCATCAACACCATACAAATTTCACGAACACTGTACAAATACCATACTTATTTAATACCCAGTCACCCAATGAATCCTTTGTTAGATAACATCCTAGCATTATTTACATAATGCGCCATGTTATTTAATTATGTAACCCTCTCTGACTGAGATGTAACCATTACGTAAAACGCCAAATTCTTTATGACAGCTGACAGCTGCACACACAGATTGCGTAACATGCGCTCGTCGCTTGAGTCATTGCCGACGTTACTGAATGTTGCCATTCTAGATATTATATTTATATATACATAGATAACGAAGTATTGCATTTATTTTATTTTGTTTATTTTTATCTCATTATGCTGCACCGGTTGACGTCATCACGTCAACGCCGGCGGTCGCTGAAAACCAGCGCTGGGGCTCTGTCTAGCATAGGGTCGCAGCATTATGCTGAGCGATGGCCGTTTTGCGTGAATGTGACGCATATTTTCCCTCAACTTGTTCTTTCGTGTTTGTGTTTTTATTTCTTTGCGTTATGTTTACCGCAAATAAACGTATTTTCTTTCTTTTTTTCTTTTCTTTAACAAAGAAATAAATGAATTAAAGTATATAAATAAATAGTCTTAAGCAACCATCAATTTAAACTTAATAATTGGCGCGCCGGAAGCTGACAAACTGAAGGCGCCATATTGTATAATCAACATTTCTGATTATTTTAAATCACCAAGAATAAATCAAACAGTTACCTAAACAATATCATAACAACTAACTATTAAAATAATATAATTGATTTTAAGAATGATTGAATGATGTTACAAAGTCGAGCTGGTATAAGCAGGACCCGAAGTCGATAACACTCGGCCATCCTGTGTTTGACGTGTCCCACGGCGGTCAGCATTGCCCATCACTGGTCTGTCGCTGGTATTCAGCGTCTGGAATAGTAAACAGTATGGGCAGTACATTTATTCTTCTAATTAACAGATCGAAAGGTACAGTAATTGCAGTTCATATCATATAAGAGCTTTTATAATATTGTGTTGTTCATAAGATCTCACATAGCTTATTCCATGTCGCTCAGTTCGTAGGTATTGTGTAAATGTTATATCTGACACAGCTATAATAACTCCTATGTCACACAGCTTTAATTATTCACACAGCTTTAATTATTCACACAGCTTTAATTATTCACACAGCTTTAATTATTCACACAGCTTTAATTATTCACACAGCTTTAATTATTCACACAGCTTTAATTATTCACACAGCTTTAATTATCCACACAGCTTTAATTATTCACACAGATTTAATTACTCCTATCTCATACAGCTTTAATTATGATAAGCTTTTATACAGCTGTAATTTGTGGAAGAGTGCGACTTACATTTATAATAAATAAATCTGTTAATCAAATTTAGACAAGGGTTTTATTTTGTTTTATGTGCTTAATCTGTACCAAATAAATCATCCTATTAAGTTAGGTACCTACGCATGTTATTTTTTTTTTACAATACAAATTTGAATATAACTTTAATTAGCTTTCTAACAGGTCTATCAGATCATCCCTATCGACTTCATGGTCACTACCACTACTTTCATCAGATATAGACGATTTATAAGGTCGGAGGACTTCACCACGTACAACTGCTGTAAATTTTCTATACCCTTTCATACCCTTTATACTACTTATCGTGTAACGATCTAACGAGTGATCAGCTTTGCATATTTTATAGGGCCCTGTGTACAAACCGTTAAGTTTTCTAGTTACGTTCGCGCTTTCCCTAGTAATTCCTCCTTTCCATAACACTAATTGCCCTACAGAGTACTTAACGCATTGCTTATGAGATCGGTCGAATCTGTCCTTCATGAGGGTCATATTTCTATCAATACGCAATTTAGCCGTACTTCGCCGTTCCTCAAGAGCCTGCGCTTGACCTTCAAAATCGTTAGGTTGCCCGTTCGGATAAGCCGGTAACCGTGAATTGAAATGGCCAAATAATAACTTAAAGGGGGGAAAACCGGTTGTTGTATGAGGAGTATTATTTATGCCCCAAACTATATCACTCAAGTGATCATCCCAGGTGCACTCGCTGTCAGACATAGTATTTAAACCGTTAATCAAAGTTCGATTTACACGTTCTACTTGGCCATTTGATCTAGGGCTTGCAATAGCGTTTAAGACATGTTTGAATTGCATTTCCTCAGCAAATTCTTTAAAATATCTACTTGTAAATGCTTTTCCCCTATCCGTAATGATCCTGCTGGGGTTTCCAAACTGAGAAATAATATCTTGTAAATGCTTTATAGTTTCAACGGAACTACAGCTTTTACAAGCTTTCGAAAATACAAATTTTGTAAACGAATCTATAACAACGAGTACATAAGAGTTTCCTTTACGAGTCTTAACGAACGGACCTAGATGATCAACATGTAGTGTGTGCATGGGAACAGCCGCCTTTTGAATTGGGTGTAGCTCTCCTTGCAATTTACCATGACCCTCCTTTCCGTAAGCACATTGAAGACATGATTTGATGTATTTACGAATAAACCTAGTCATGCCCTCAAACCAAAATTGTGCTTTAATGGTCTTTTCACACTTATCAAAGCCAACATGTCCTATTTGATCATGGAATTTTTGTAGTAAGCCCCATTTTGCTAATTTAGGTATAACAAAACGTTGTCCGTTGATTGTTTGTCTATAGAGAAGGTCGTCTTTAATTACATAATTACTAGTTATATCATTGTTTGTTGTGCCATTACGCAACTGGGTCAGGATCGACTGGATGTTTTCGTCCTGCAACTGTAATGTTACCAGCCAGTCGGAATCGTCAATTAATAAAACAGTACTCTGTACTGGATTCCTACTCAAAGCATCTACGTGTCTCATACGATCACCAGATCGATACTCGATTTGTAGATCGTAGTCTTGGATTGAAAGCCACCAGCGGGCTATGCGAGGAATCAGGTCCTTTTTAACTAAGGTAGTTCGCAACGCGGCACAATCTGTCACTACGGTGACAGGAATACCTACAAGATAAATTCGAAATCGTTTGAGAGATTCTACGACTGCTAATGTCTCCAGCTCATAGCTATGATAAAATTGTTCCTCTTTACTTGTGACCCTACTAAAATACGCAATCGGTTTCAGGACATCATCAGTTTGGTATTGCAAGAGTATACCGCCTAGTCCTAGCTTACTGGCGTCGGTGTGGAGCTCAGTACGTGCATTTCTGTCGTAAATGCCTAAAACCGGTCTTTCGATAAGACGTTCTTTTAAAGTCTGAAAAGCAGTTTCATGGGCGGAATCCCAAGTCCATTCTACATCCTTTTTTGTTAACCTTTCGAATGTCGGCTTCCGGAAAACGCATATTACGTAAATGACAGTACTTTTACAAGTAGGTAATATAGGTAGGTAGGCCTTCAGAAAAAGGAAGATTTTACTGTTAAATCGATAATAACAAATTATAAATGATACCTTCCCGTAATCGTCATTAGTTTTCCTATCTAATAAAACAGCTACGTAGTGAAATAAAACTGACCTGATATTGCAGTGGCGTGATATGTTTTCATTTTGATAATATTCATTCACATAACCTACACACTTTATCACAATACGTCGAATCCACAAATATATTCACTAAAACTTCACTAGAATATGATGGCACATATGTTTACACATTCATAACATACTAAATATCACTACTAAATACACTATTTGCATGACACAACAACTTATTCTGTCAACCGATAAAAATTCTGCGAACGCCGGCGCGCGCCGGCGGCAATACTGCCTGGCCGGTAACGTACTTTGTCCCGCAACCGTCATGGTTGGCGCCAATTTGACGACTTTTTCTAATTAGACACACAATAATGATGTTAATACGTGATGGTATAAGTATATATTACTTACAAACTATTTACGAGAATATTTTTAGCAAAACCATGTTATAACACAACGGCCATTTTGGAAAAAATTTTAAGTCTAAACTTTCGTTACTTTTTTCGCCTATATAATCATTACTTTTTGAAAAACAATTACTCAATACGGAATCTACACTTATTTCTCAGTAATTCTATTTAGATTCTTATAAGAAAACTTATGGTTTTCTGCCTCTATTCATCGTTTATTTCTCCGTTCGTTACGCACAAATTTATACACTTTGACGTTGGCCGTGACTGGAATGTCAGATGAATTTATTTATTCTTTAGTTCGTTCAAAATAATGTTTCTGCTGTTGAAAAATATTAAAATTAAGAGTGAATGAACCATTTCTTTCATATAAATACAGAACATATTGCTACTTGCAACACAACTAAAGATATTTAGCGACCAATCTTGACCAAGCCCTTAAGTGTAACTGTCCGACTTAAAACACTTGGAGCATTTTTTCTTATGTCGAACTGTGTAACATAAGACATTCGAGAGGTTAACTGTGTGAGGGGTCTAGCTATTTCTGCAAATCCGCGAATAAACTTCCTAAAATACGATGTCAAACCAATAAATTGACGGATTTCATGCACATTACGAGGTTTTTTGTATTCAGCTACGCAGTGAATTTTAGCTTGTCCCGGTTGTATTGTACCTGCGGTAATCTCATGTCCCAAATAATTTACGCTTTTCTTCAAAAACGAACATTTACTTAAATTCAGTTTTAAATTGGCTTCTGACAAAAATTGCAGGACATCGCCCAATAATCTGAGTCCGTCATTGACCGAGATGGTTGGAAGCATTACGTCATCTAAATATGAAGCAACGTCATTGCCCAGTCTACCCAGTACTACTTTAATGAGACGTGAGAACACCGCCGGCGCATTGGCCAGACCAAATGGCATTTTCAAAAACTCGTATTGCCCTGAAGGTGTTACAAACGCGGTTTTATGAACGGAGTCTTCAGCTATTCTAACTTGGTAATAGCCTTGTGCAAGGTCTAAAGTAGTGAATAACGATTTTCCAGACAAACGAGTTACCTGGTCATCTATATGAGGCAACGGATAACGATCTTTGATAGTGCGTGCGTTGAGTGCTCTGTAATCTATGCATAATCTATAATCACCGCCTTTCTTCTTTACAAGGACTACTGGACTTGCATAGTCAGACATAGACTCCCTTACAACACCTGCATCAATAAGATCCTGAACTTTTTCGCTAACAATCTCATTTTCCTTATAAGAAAGTCGATAAGGTTTGCAGTAAACAGGTTGCTCGGTTGTTGTCTGAATATGCATCTCCAACACGTCGGTACATCCTAATTCTTTGGTATTGTCCGCAAATAAGTGTCTGAATTTATTTAATAGTTGTAGCAATCGATTGCTATCATTGGTTTCTAAATCACCTACATCTAAATCAGATAACTGTAATTTTCTGTCAGTTGATTGATTAATTGTCATTATGTTCGTATACGTACTACTGTTTATATCACCAAATAGTTCCGCGCGCGCTACGAGTCTATTTGGTTGCCACTCTATAATATCATCCCCGATATTAACTACTTTTAAAAAACAATCCCTCGACCTTATAAGTCCTCCTATAATGGCATAAGACATACTTCCTAGTTCAAAATAAACAGAACGCATAAGAAAAGTATGGTTAGGATTAAAATCGACATATACTTGTACGAAAGCGGAACTTCGTTGTGGTATTACACTATGATATTTTAAATAGACAGGGAATTTTGAAATGAAGTCCGTTTCATTCAACTGCATATGACTTAGTTCATTATTTAAATCAAAATTACACACAAACTTAACAGAGTTCTCTGAAATAACTAAGCTTATGTTTCTCTGATTTATCATTGATTGGCCGATTATTTAGTCTATATCAGCTAGATCATTACTGGTTAATTCAACAAAACCACTTAAAGTTATATTATCTATTTTAACATCAACATGAGATGTTCCCAAAGAATTTGAGTATGCACCACCAAAACCTTTCATTGTAACCGCAGAAGGTACGATTTTTAACTTTAAACTATTAGCTTGTGACATTGTGAGAATATTTAATTTACTGCCCGTATCAATATATGCAATAAGATTATGTCCATTAATTACCACTGCCTTCTTGTACAAGTCTATGAAAATATTGTAGGTTGTAAACATAACGTTACTAACCTTTTGAAGCTGTTGCTGTGAATAGTTGGCCGCAAACCAGCAGCTGGCGGCAGTGTGGCCCGGACGATGACATACGTCGCAGCGTGGAGTCCTGCAGTCCTTTGCCTCGTGTCCTTGTCTCCTGCAGGCGTAGCATTTTTTCGGTAGAAGGTCGGTTTCTTTAGAATTTGGAGGAATATTGCCCCCTCTCCTCCATGTTGAAGTCGGCCGCTTGGAGTTACTTGCTTCCACTTGCTTGTAGTTTTCAAGGGATGATAAATATCCATAGTACAGCTGCGTTGGGGTTAGGCATTGATAGGCTTTAGCATTGGCTCTTATTTCCACTGGTAAACCTTTAATAATGCATGAAATCGCAGATTCACCGATAATGTTGCATTTCTTGAGTAGGGATGCTTTATCGTGAAAGTATTTGGTCATTGTTTCAGAGTCGGTTTTTTTTCGAGCGAGCATAGTCTCTAATAGTTCAACATAATCGGTAGAACGTGGAAAGGCGGTCTCTAATGCATCTTTCCATTCCTTCCAAGTGAGATTATAATTATCCAAGTCGTTATACCAATCACGTGCGGATCCACGAAGACGAATTTGCATGATGAACTGCCGATCCTTGTTATTCCAACCATAAACATCGCCAAATTGGTCAATTTTGTGCAACCAACCTTTAACATTGCTTGATTTTTCATCCGGCTGGAACTTTGGAATAACTTCAGCATCAGTTTGGGTAACACGGTGCCTTTTACGTCGACGGTTTCTTCTATCGGTCTCCTCTTGATCGGAAGAAAAAAAATCAGAGTTTTCGTCATTTTCCGACAACGCTGTTTGATGGTGTCTCCTCTTCTTGGCGCCAATACCATCAATATATGGGCCTGACATATCCCACTTCTGACTGTGAAACGGTGGACAGTCAGGATGGTCACAAGAAACGATGTGCTTGCACTATATATAGTTTATTCTTTTTAAAATCGGACAGAGTTACTACTTAAGGTTTTTGCACTTGGTGACGGTTACAAAACAACTGACTCAAACTGCCTAACACATCCGCATTTATAGATTTCACTAATAACTAAATAATTAGATTGCATTACTTACTATAACGAGTAAAATTGAATAACAATTATTAACAAAGAAATAAATGAATTAAAGTATATAAATAAATAGTCTTAAGCAACCATCAATTTAAACTTAATAATTGGCGCGCCGGAAGCTGACAAACTGAAGGCGCCATATTGTATAATCAACATTTCTGATTATTTTAAATCACCAAGAATAAATCAAACAGTTACCTAAACAATATCATAACAATTAACTATTAAAATAATATAATTGATTTTAAGAATGATTGAATGATGTTACAAAGTCGAGCTGGTATAAGCAGGACCCGAAGTCGATAACACTTCTTTCTTTTTAACCAACTTCACAAAAAGGAGGAGGTTCTCAAGTCATCTATATTTTTTTTTTTTTTTTTTTAATGTTTGTTACCTCAGAACTCCGTCGTTTATGAACCAATTTGGAATTATTATTTTTATTTGAAAGGATATACTTCCAGATTGGTCCCATTTTTATCAAATGCAGTTCTGATGTTGGGGTCCATGAGTAACTGAAGGAACTCCTCAAATATTATAAGCATACATATAGCGATTTATATATTTTCATCAACAAGTCAATCATTTGTCCTTGTCAAGCTACCTAACACTCTTACTTCCCTTTGGAAAACGTTGAACACCTTATTATTTTTCTGTTAATTCACCTTTTCATTAATAATTATTTGGTCAATACCCCATTCAATTTTGAACACATTTTTTTTTATTTAAACATCTTTTTTTTTCAACACTAGGAACTTCTCCTGTATCGTGGGTGCGTTAACAAACATTTAAACTCACATACACAAACAGCCAGACCCGGATCAACTATTTATAGGTCATACACATATTTGTTCCGCACGAGAATCGAACCGGCGGCGACACGCAGCGCAGCAGTCAATCGCTTAACCACTGCGCCAACCGAGCCGATCGTGCCGGTTATAATATTTGTTCAATACCTGCTTTTACCTTACACAAAAAGATCCCAAAACACAGATATTCCCACATAAACTGCGTATAATAAACTATCCACTGCCAAACTAGGTTTTGCCGGACCGCCAGCAAACAGTAAGAGTTGGCAATTCCAACAGTCAGCCGGACAAATGCTTCGCAAGAATGGTCCACAAATTTATGGCAACAATTCGTTAACTCCACAAGGGCGACGTGAAGAATGCGTCTTTATGCGTCTTTGAGCTGAGCCATTACGAGACCTCGTCTTATTTTAATGTAGGGGTTTGTGAGGAAATTGAAAAAGTTTTGTTGTATGGGTGTCTTGTTGGTCAAATGAGATGTTTATGTCATGTGTTTTGATGTTTTGAGTGCGTGTCTTATGGACCAACCCGCACTGGGGCCGCGTGGTGCACCACTCCTTCTCCAAGATAGGATGCTTGTGACTGTGTCCCAGCAATGGAAACATTATATTATGTAGATTATGCATAAGCTAGTAAGTAGAGTGCGTTAGGGAAATACCGGACGGCTTTTCGACTAGTTCAAAGGATGCTTTAAAAACTTAATTTGCTCGTCAATCAGTAATGAAATTAAATTAAATGATTTTATTTCTGTAAGTAGGTTTGTACAAACACTTTTACACGTCAATCATATTTTAAACACTAGATGAATACCTACTTTAAATGTTTGAAATATGTATAAGTGCAAATGGTTAATGGTTCAACTTAGCTTAACTTTGAATATAGTTTGTTTTTAACATAACAATTATGGCAACAAAGTTTGTTAAAACTTCAAAAACTCCACCACCGCCACTTCCTCATAGTTGCGTACGATTATGTATTTATTATCTTTAATTACATTATAATTATTAATATTCCAGTGATATTTATTTATTTAGAAGTTTGTTTGTATGCCTGTTAGTATATTCATTTTTTTATTATTATGTAAATTGTTTTTGATTTCATGTATTTTATTTTCTCTTCTACTCTTACACACGTTGTCTACATCTCTGTATCTACTTTTCTATCGCAGGTATGCTGAAAGAGATTTCTTTAGAAATAAGCATCTCTTTTGTTCGTATTTTTTTGTTCTTTTCTTCTTGTCTGTTTGTATACAAGATATAAACAAACCTGAAATCGCTAATATAAACTCAGCTGTTCCCTACATAATGACGAGTTATGAGAACATAAATGTAGGGAACAACAGATTTTTTTTTCGCAAGTTCAGGTTTGGTCCCATAGTAAAAGTTGTTCATAATGACCCCTTAAGATGTTGTGCGTTATTTATGATACCTCTTGTCTAAGTGTGTACATAAATCGTTAAAGAAATAAACCCGAAGCGGTGTTTATTTATTGTACATCAAGTAGTACCTACTGCAAACCAATAAACCCAACTGAAGCTAAGGTGAGACTCCAAACAACGGTCACAAATAAAACTAAAATATGGACCGTCAGATTGTCGGTTCAACGCATAGGCAAGTACTATAACAATCCTTACTTCCAGCCTACTTTTACGACCAACCAGGCATGATAAACAGACTATAAATTCTATGTATTTCTTTTACTACCCGACCTGCCGAAAAAACTGAAATAACATGCCTGTGGAACGAAAAGGTATGTAATAAGACAAAGACGTAAATGTGCCAAGGCTTGGTTGGTGTTACAAAAAACTAGGAAAGACAATTCTATTTTTAGAGGGGACCCCCTCAAAGGGAATTCTGGAAGGCTTTCTACTTACACTACGTATATCAACACTGAGGCGAAATAGAGTCACGGAGAAACCCGTTTATTTTTGTTACAATTTCTTAACAAAATATGTATACTGAAACTCTTAGTTCCATAAATCATATAGTTGCTGGTAAAAAATTGTAGCTTTTTATTAGTTGTCAGTTTTATGACGTAACGAGGAGAAAGGAACAGTTTATTCCTGGAATTATTTTACTGTGTTGGTATAAGAGTAGGTTCACATTTATAGAAAAAACCGGCCAAGTGCGAGTCGGACTCGCCCACGAAGGGTTCCGTACCATTATCTATAAAAATGGCAAACAAATCACGTTTGTTGTATCGGAGCCTCCCTTGAATATTTGTTTTATTTTAATTTAATTATTTATTTTTAAAGTGAATACATAACTAAATATTCTGTGAATATTTTAAGCGTCTACCTGTTGCCGTTATCAAAATCGAGCAAAAACGAGCGAAAAAAATCATGTTTGTTGTATGGGAGCGCCCTTAAATATTTATTTTATTCTGTTTTTTAGTATTTGTTGTTATAGCGGCTACAGAAATACATCATCTGTGAAAATTTCATTTGTTTAACTATGACGGTTCATGAGATAAAGCCTGGTGACAGACGGACAGACAGACAGGCAGACAGACAGATGGCGGAGCCTTAGTAATAGCATTCCCGTTTTACCCTTTGGGTACGGAACCCTAAAAACGGGAAATTAATTGTTTAGCAAAATAACTACCCAACTTAAATTGTCCATATTATATTCGAATCACAACTGACATTCTTTGACAGTTGTAGTTGCTTTATCACGGTAAATTAACGCAATAGGTCAATATGATAAACAATTTATTTCCCGGACTTTGTAAGTGATTCCAAGTAGAATATAATATTATGTATATATGTATATATCTATCTATGTATTTGTATGTATGCTTGTATTTTATAGTTATTTCCCATACGTTGCACCTGCCATGTTTTGTCTCTGCATCACCCTAAGGTTGACTGGTAGAAAATGCCTCAGGCATTAAGTCCGCCTTTGTACAGTGTACTTTTTACTTGTGCATAAAGTTTTAATAAATAAATAAATAAATAAATATACAGGGTGGAATTTTGTAATGCCACCTGGAGGGAAAGTACTCTTAATACTGCAGATAGAAAGTTTTACTCAAAGGAAACATTCCTTTATTTTTGAATAGAAAGCAAATTGCATTCAAAGATTTTCGAAAATTCTCTTCTCCCACACCCGGGAATCGAACCGGCTAAAATCTGAAAAAATTATACCCTGTACTTTTATTGCATCGATCGTTAGGGTCAATTATAAGGATGAAATCTCTCTAACAAAGATGATAAATTAAATGAAAGGAAACCAGGAAATCTGAAGTTACAAATTCAATGAGTCAAGTTAAAGCTCTTTAACTAACATCCATCTTTTGTAATGCAGACTCCTTTGCGACATACTCGTAGCTGCGTGTATGAGGTAATTTAAATATGGAATGTTAGATTAAAATTTGAAAATTAGATTGTCATATTTCGCTTGAGGGAGAGGCAGGGCGCAAACCCTGCCTCTCCCTCAAGCGTTCCGCCTCCTCCTTCGCAAGCATTACTGCTTCGCAGAAGGAGGTGATGGCCTCCCATGCACTCTCGCTCCGAACCATGGCCTGAACCAGGGCCGGACGCGAGAGATCGCCCCCGCCGATCGCCTCCGTTAGGACACGACGGTGCTCCGCCCAAGCAGGGCAGACCTCCACCGTATGCTCCACCGTGTCCTCCGGGTGATCCACACAGTGGTGACACCCGGGCGTTTCCTCCCGCTTTAACCTGAACAGGAACCTCCCGAAACATCCGTGTCCGGTGAGGACCTGCGTCAGGCGGAAGGTGAGGACGCCGTGGCGCCTCTCTAGCCACTCCTCAAAGAGGGGACTTATCGCCGCAATAGTGGCGTGCCCAATGGGAAGAAGGCATGAGATTATGTATGTATTTATTTTTTATATTTTTCTATGGTATGTAAGCATACAAAACTGACTTTAAAGTATCTGACAACGGAGAATTATTCGTGTTTTGAGCCTACTTTCGCTTGAAATTCCAGAACTGACTAATTATTGCTCTGTGCGTCGTATTAATTAAGGTTTATTTAAGTCTGTAAAGCATATTTAGATGATTTTCTGGTAAAAGACTATCAAAGTAACCACAATTAAGTCTAGACCCAACATGGATCAATACCTAATTATTCTGTCTAGCTCATTCCACGATCCTTCCCGCACAAGTTAAAACAAAAAACCTGAAAAACATTTTTAGCACACCATTTGTTAGAGAAAAGAGATTCTAATCTACCTTTTATCGGAACAGCCTATCTCCGTCTTATTGAAACTTTCATACATACGAGCCTAATTAATTCCCGAAATGGTCGACATAAACATCGAAGAAAAAAAGTTTTCAAGGGAATCTGATAAAGTTCAGCAGTAAAATCTTCGTACAAAGCAAGGAGCGTTCGGAATTCCAAAGTATTAAAGCATGAAAGGAAACTGTCCGGAACTTATTGAAGCAATCAGATTCTGCAGATTCCGTTTAACATTAGCGAAATTCTTGCCGGAACCCAATCGCATTAAGAGCCCATTTAAACTTTTTGCCACGAAAGGATTCTGTAATTCCTTCGTTCCTGAAAAATAAATAGGCTTAGCAATTTAGAATTCGAATCTTTTTGGATTGTATTCTTTTTCTACACCATTTTGGGAGTAAGTGTAATGAAAAAAGTTTTTTTTCTTTACCCTGATGTTAATGTTGTAGTTTCTGAAGACTACAGTTCAGTTCTACTGATTATTTCTCGCACGTTAATGTGGGTCTTGAATTTTCTCTCTTATTGCTATTTATTTATCTATGCATGATCCCAGTGGAATCGTGAACCATCTTTGGTTTGTATCTCTTAGCCGTTTGTCGTTTTGATATTAACCGTTACGTCTTTACAATCCTCATAATAATATCTAAATA
Organism: Tiliacea citrago; assembly: GCA_963921375.1. Classification (NCBI taxonomy): domain Eukaryota; kingdom Metazoa; phylum Arthropoda; class Insecta; order Lepidoptera; family Noctuidae; genus Tiliacea; species Tiliacea citrago. Next base: position 17,442,543 of record OY992797.1, on the reverse strand, counting down.
TGACTTGATTTATGATTATTTTACTGGAAAATTAACAATTCAATTGGTTTTCTTAAGTGGGTTAAAATTATGATACTAAAATACTTATTATGATTGCAGACTTTGACTCTAATTTTAATCTCATACATACACTCATATTTATCTCATTGAAGATGTAATTCGTAGAAACGTTCTAAAATTACTTCTTTTTATTTTAAGACAAATGTACGCTTATAAATCTTGACAAATCTCAACGTAAAGTGACGGGACTTACAAAACGTGTTTTCCTTTTAAGTAAATTGTCGCCATATCAGTCATGTCCGCTCATATAAACGCCTCACGCTATTTATTTTCTTGGTTCGCGAAAATTATTCTTTTTAATTTTTTCGCTCGGCGCTTTGGGAGGGGCTTCATACACATTCACGTCACGTCGACCCTTTTCATAAATTTCTTTCTTAAAACATTGTGGTGCGTCAACAAGCTAAAATGAATAAAAACGACACCGGTTACGATTTCCTCTCATGAATCGTATAATTTTGTTATTCTAGAACATTCCCGACGGATCCAACCGGGCTGTAGCAACTAGAATGTTTTTACAACCTCATTAAAGACGTTAACTGGCGTTTTATGTTTGAAAGGATTCTTTGGTTCAGGCTTACAACAGAGTACTCGTTAACAGCCACTTTAGGCTGGTTATCAAATTTTTAATGCCAAGTCTGCTGTGCTTTCACTTAGCCAAAAAAGTTTTTTATGGTGTACTTTCGCTTAAACGGAGTCCTAATATAAAACTATTTTATTTTGCTTAGGTTTCGAGTTTATTTTACTTCAGCGCGTAGCATAAATACCTAACCAATATAAGGCCTAAATAAAAATAGTTCTACAAAAATAAAGGTACTTTCGGCTCTAAAACTAAATAAAATTAAATCGCGACCGATTCAAAACAAAATAAAACACAAGAGATCAACGTTATCAAATCAAAAACATTCTATAAAAGTTTACATTGAAATTGCCGCGTCTACAATTCGAAACGAACACAATCCGTGAGTAAATGTGTAACAGTTGAAACGCGCAACTGAATAAATTGAATACAGATCGTAACTTGGAGGAATTTTAATGGAAATAAAAGAAAAACTGCAAAGCAAATTCAAATTCCAAAAGGTATTGGAAGAACATTTTGGGCAATTTTTCCCGAGGCCCATTGGGTAAGTACAACTTTCATAGGACTAAAAGTAGGAATTTACAAACGTAACTTAGGTCAGCCATAAAAGTTTTGTCAAATTCTTTTGGGAGTTCAGGTTTTGAAGGAAATATATTTTTTTAAGGTTTTTGGATTATCACAAAAAAGATTTTGCTAGTAGGAGTTTATGCGGAAAGGTGCCAAGCACGTATGCTTAATTTTTAATGAGATGGTGTTGGCAACACTACATTTAGTTTGACTTATGTCATTAGGTACTGTCAACGTTACAAACGTCATTAATGCCCCTATTGTACAAGAGAGCATTAAAAGAAGCACACGTTTTTGCATCCAATCTGCATTTTTATTTTATGAACAATAGCTTAGCTAGACCAAATCCAGACTCCGGGCTGCTACTGAGAAATTCCAACTGCTACTATTACCTACTCGTTAACTTGTAAAGCCTATTTAGCTGTGATAGTTTTCCCATTTAATTTAGTTATATGTACTACTACCATGATTTTTTTCTCATATCCTAAAACAACCTTTTAGCTGGCAGGCGGGGGGGGGGGGGGGGTCACTTGAATCTAACAAAAATAGCACTTTAAAGCGTCATAATTATTATGCAAGCGGATCCCTGATACAAAAAATGGTCTCGACCTTTTTTTTAAACGGCCTATCCAACGATACCCCACATCATGGGACGGACGAGAAAAAAAATATCATCCCTACTTTACGTGTAGGGCCTGGGAGGTACCCTAGTGTGTAAGTATTTTTAAGATTTTTTTTACCACTTTATTAGCGTGATTAACATGTATACCCATGCCAAATTACAGTTTTCTAGTACTTAGAGTCTTTGAGCTAAGCTGGGGACAGAAAGACAGACGGACGGATATGGCGAAAGGGTTCCGTGTTGACTACGTTGGCCTGTAAATAATATAAGTACTTAATTAACACTGGATAAAAAAAAAAAAAAATATATATTAACACTGTTACGGGAACAATATGCGAATCCCGCATTCCCCTAAACTTAGGGGGAAGATATATACAACAATGGTTAGACCTGCTGTCTTGTATGGAGCAGAACGTTGGGCCACAAAAAGGATGAATGAAAGACAATTGCATATAGCTGAGATGAGAATGCTAAGAGGGCTGTGTGGTGTGACACGAATGGATAGAATAAGAAATGAGTACATAAGAGGAAGTCTGAAAGTGGCACCGGTGACTGAAAAGTTGTGCGGAAATCGGTTGTCATGTTATGGGCATGTGATGCGGAGGAATGAGGAAAATGTCGTAAGGAAAGGTATGAGTATGGATGTCGATGGCTATAAAAGTAGGGGAAGACCAATGAAACGATGGATGGACTGTGTGAAAGATGATACTTATGGCTAGAAAGGGAGTGACTACCGAGATGACGACTAATAGAGAAGTATGGAAGAAAGGGACATGTTGCGCCGACCCCAAATAAATTGGGATAAGGGCAGGAGAATGATGACCTTTTATGTATTTTTTTCATGGAGAAGGTTTATATATTTTTTTTTCTTAATAGGCCCACTCTTGATCTTGATCTCGGCTGATGGAAAGTGATGGAAAGAGCAAGCCCAGATAATGCCTAGTTTTTAGGTTTTTTTTTATTCTGACCTCCTGGCGGGCGAAGCCGTGCGCAAAAAGTAGGTCATAATATAATTTAAGGACGTATCTATTTGATCTGGGAAAGGAACATTTTTTTATGAATTATTTTTTTAGAACAGACAATAATAACTACAAATTAATTCTCAATATCAACAAAGGCGTTCCAATTTACTAACAGACCGTTCATTAGTTTTATTTGCCAAACTTAAAGCCATTTTAAAAACATTCAAATGCTTTTAAAATACTTGGCGGCTACTATTTTAAGTTCAATTGAAATATATTTCCAATATAAATCAGGGACATTCTTTTCTAGAAAGGAGTTGAAAAGAGATCGTCGTGAATTATCTAGAGTAGATAAAATAGGTGAGAAGTTATTTTCGGTCTGACAGCGATTTTAATTTATTTATTTATTCATGTGAATTCTTGGGAATGGGGTTTATGGCATAGTAATAACAGCCGCATGGGTCGATCCACCAGGTAAAGCTACGCTTGCCGGGGTTTGTCCGTGGATGGGTGACCATCTTTACATACCAAAACCCGTTCGTGCCTAGGAAAGCACGTTAAGCCGTGGGTCCCGGTTATCATTCGTAGATCTTTCACAGTCGTTACGGGTCGTCAGAAGCCTGAAAGTCTGACAACCAGTCTTACCAAAGGGTATCTTATTACCCAGTAATTGGTTCGTGAAGATCAGATAGGCAGTCGCTCCGTGTAAAATACTGCTATTCAGGTGCATCCAGTAAGACTGGAAGCTGACCCCAACATAGTTGGGATATGGCTAGGCAGATTGTTTTTTTAAAATTAAATATGTCGTGATGGCTCAGGCACTAGGCTGTGGGTTCAAATCCGGGTAAGTACCAATGTCACTTTTCAATACATAATTATGTACTTTCTCAGGTTTGGTTAAGGTAAAACATCGTGAAAAAACCTTGATTTTTAAAATTAACTAGCTTTTGCACGCGGCTTCGCCCGCGTGGAGGTCGGAAATTATCCCACGGTAACGAACTACCGGGATTAATTCGTCGTATGTGTTAATCCAGGTTATTAACTATCTGTGCGCCAAATTTCATCGTAGTAATAGCAGAGGAAAAGGCCATTGACTCCCGTGCCGCCGTCTACCATAATTATTTTGTTTGTTTGTTACGCGTAATTTTGCGTGATTCAAAATTACGCGATTAATAATATTATGATGTTAAGGCATACTACCTACTTCTGATTTGTTTTGATTGCTTCGACAAAACTATTAAGTCAAAGTGTAATTATTATGTTAGTTTTTAGATTAGTCGTATGTGTAGCAAAATGTATTATGATGGCACATAATATTGTTTAAATCTATTTATGTTTTCTCTATAAGTGATTTTGTAATTCTTTTGAGAAATAAATATCTTTAACCGTATATTTTCTTTACTCAAAACTCCACAATTAAGCCTTGGATAAATATTAACATAATAAATACGCTAACAGAATATTATTATATTCTGTTAGCGTATTTATTATGTTAATATTTATCCAAGGCTTAATTGTGGAGTTATATATATGTACATTATATAAAAAAGGGAGGGGACAGAATCATAGGGCATCAAAAAATTCGTCCGCATCGCTGTCAACCGGAAAAGTGCCCAAAAGGCTGGCAGCATTGCCACGTTGTATGGCGATGCTGATTCTTTGCCCGAAAAATAGACCAGCCCTCTGGTCACGTGAAGAGTCGACCGTATATTTTGATTTTAATTTAATGGCCAATTGAAATAAGATATTTTATTGGATAAGGATAAATAATACTCCGGTCAAAATTGCTTCGGAAATAACAATGAATAATTGTTTTATCAAATTCTGGAAGATAGGACTAGTTGCTGTGGGTTATCTTTAGAAGATAGACATATACAGGCTGGAAACTATCAGCGGGGCAGTAAGAAGAAGTACCCGTGAACTAAGTTGGAGTATCATTTTCTTACGAAATGTATGGGAAAAGTTTTTTTGCGATTTATGAGTTTTCTAGTACTCAAACCTCAATTGGTCCAGTAGAGGTTTTTGATCCTTATAAGAAAGAGGATCGATTGGCATAAAAAAAAAGTTTTTGTGAATATTGCTCATTTTCCTGCTGACTGTACATTTTTTTCAAAATCTGTGAATGCAGATCAAAATTTCTCAAAAAGATAAGGATAGTCTCCTAAGACCATTTTCGCGTAGCTGCAACGGATAAGGTACTTCCCCTTACTGCCCCGCTGAAACTTTCCACCCTGTATATTATGCTATCGCAAACTTTTATGGTGAAATTTTTAAGTTGTAAAATCCTGTAGAATATTAATTTTATGTATCTCTTACGGTTCACACGGCACATGCCAGTAAAACTCCCACTTGGTATGATTATTTCCGACATCTTCAACAATAATCCTCAAATTTCAGCCAATTTACACCACAACTTCATAAATTAAACCTTTATCATGAATCACTCCATCTATTTTTGAAAACCGTATCAAAATCCGTTTAGTAGTTTTTTGAGTTTATCGCGTTCAGATAGACAGCCGCGGCGGGGGACTTTGTTTTATAATAATTATGTAAGGAAATCAGAAATCACCTACCCATCTTAAGCAAGCGTGGTGAACAATGCTCCTGCGTGCTCTGTATGAGAAAACAATACTGCATAATAATCCAAATATGCAAAGGTGACGAATTAATGTAAACTATAAAATCGACGTCAAAATCTCTTACTATCGTATATCCAGGACAATTTTTTCACCATATTAGTTAATGAGGTTTTACAACATTTCACGATTATATCTATTTATCGTTCAGAAGCATCAAAATCTTAGCATCCTTTACACCCAAAGAATGGCGTCTTAGAAACATTAGTACACATTTGCACATGATCCATACAAGTCTCACATCTTTTCTAACGCCTGTAGCATGCTTCAAAGTGCCTTCAAGTGCTAGACGCCTCTTGAAAGGTCGACAGTCACTGACGCGCCGTTTTTCTTCTTTTTTTTCACCATTTTTTGTTCTGCACCTTTTGTTTCAGATTTAACGTTCACAAAACTGTTTTTCTATGCAAATAGTGAAAGAGTTCGTATAAAATGTATGGGATTAGAATTTTAAATCGATTTGTAAATGGAATATTTGATTTTTTTCATCGTGTTTGCTTAATAAAGATCAGATTTTAAAGGTTTATTTTTTCTATCAATAAATTTTGGCTAAATGGTTTTTTAACGTTGCCTACTAGTAGGTACATACCGTTTTCACTCTCAATTCAATTATACTTAGAGGTATGAGGAACAGGATGTAAAGTTCAGTCCCGCTCTATAGAAAAGGGAGGATCCTCCAACCAGACGGGTGTTGTGTCTGGTGAGCTACTGCCCGGCGATTGATGTCTGGACGTTGCATATATGCTAGTCACGCGGTAAACTTTGCTTGCGTGATGTAGGATTTATGTGACGTCAGGTCTTTGATAGGTCACGTGAGGCGTTGTAGATGGCTGCCACGCGATCTATGTTTTGAAATAAAATATGTTAGGTACATAACAGAAGATGAAGTATGTGATAATGTAATTTTTTTCATACTGCTTTCAATTTAGACAAAAGAACCGTTCTTAAAAACGACAACTCAGCCAAATCCACAAATAAAAAATCATAACTAAAAACAATAAATTGGTTTTCGTTTTTCGCAAAGAAATCTTAAATGATGTACAGTGTTTTAAGAGCAAAATAACTAAGGAACACCCACTCCTAAACAAGTTTACGATTTTTATGTCAGGTTGAATAAAAAAAGGAATTATGTTAAACCCTGATTTACTACGTTTCCCTTAACGGCCGCCTGTGACACCGTAATGTAATAAAGTGACAGTTTAACCGAAGTAAAACTTTTTACTGGGAACATTAAACTTTTTAAGACAGTTTCTATTAATTTTGAATGGGACAACTTTGTATGAAGAATTAAAAATGTAAATAATGTGACTTACTGAACTTTTAAAATGTCCAAATCTGATTTAAATCAAAATATGTGCATGACGAGAACTACAAAGGATTTTTATGTATGGGAACGAATGCTAAAGTTCGTGTTGCAAATTAAATTAATATTTGCCTAGTTAAATTAATATTAGGAATTGGTATCGACATTCTTTTCTTGCTTGACCAAAGTTCTGGTAAACAACAGTTCTTAGAGAGTAACTCTTTATTAAAGTCAACATTTTTGTGACATTTCTCAGTTACATTCAATATTAAAGTTAGAATGTTCAAATCTTTCACAGGACGACAATTTCTTTACAAAATTGTCTATGTTGCCAACTTGAAAATTGCGTGTTTACGAGTAATCAAAAGTAGAGTAAAAAAGTAAAAATTACACTACGGTGTAATAGTATCCTGTTAACACCTCCTCGACCAGGCATCACAGCGCTCCATCATCATGTTAATGACAAAAGAAGACCAATTTGCGTCGAGCGCAATCTCATTGTTTTTGATTAAAATTATTATTGTTCTCTTTTATTCGCTATCCCACTCTTCACAGGCGTTGAGACATGAATCTAGAACGTTTTTCAGGCGACTAATATGCGTAAATTTTATTAAATGGCGCGCACCCGGTAATGAAATGAAATGAAAATTAAATTAATTTTATTGTTTGGAAACTGGAGCATTTTTTTTTGGATTTTACTGCTGTGTCAGTTCGTTTTAGGAGGTGTTTAATAGGAAAAGATTAATAAAGGCAGATATTAGATTTTTTGTTTTGTATCTAGGTAGAAATGATTTTCAGTGTTTCGTACCTCAACAGGGAAAAACGGAACCATTATAGGATCTCTCTTGTGTCTGTCTCTGATTTGATCCGAATCTACTGGATCGATTAATTTGAAATTTAGTATATATATAAATTTCTTTGACCCAAACACGGAAAACTACGTAAATAATTTTTGGAGGACAAAAAAAAAAAGTTATACGAACTGCACCGTGTGACTTATTAAATGAACGAGTTTACTGTGAGGGTCTACAAATTTTTGTTAATCATTTTAAATTTAATAGTATTGTAGTTATTTAAGAAAAAAGATGAAAATTTACCATTTATCCTTATCTCCAAAACTAAAAAGCCAACATTTTTGAAAAAAGTGGCCTGGCCCAATAGACCGACGATTTTAAGAATATGGCTGGGACAGATTGGATGGGGAAGGCGGAGGACAGGAAGCTGTGGCGTAGCCTGGGAGACGCCTATGTCTAGCAGTTGTCTGCGATAGACTGAATTGATCGAAACCTGTGCTTTTGGCGTACCATGGATGATCACCGGTTTCGGAACAAAAAAAACCCAACAATTTTAAATTTTACGTTAATTAGGTACGTGTAAGTCTTGGCTTGCTTTGCTGTGGTATTTGAAATTACCAATTAAAAATATCAGTCCCTTTTACAAAGAATCATAACTTTAATTAGAGTCGTATGGTTTTTAAAGTAAGTTTTTTTTTCTAGGTTAGTATACAGGGTGGAAACTTTCAGCGGGGCAGTAAGGGGAAGTACCTTATCCGTTGCAGCTACGCGAAAATGGTCTTAAGAGACTATCCTTATCTTTTTGAGAAATTTTGATATGCATTCACAGATTTTGAAAATTTTCACAAAAACTTTTTTTTATGCCAATCGATCCTCTTTCTTATAAGGATCAAAAACCTCTACTGGATCAATTTAGGTTTGAGTACTAGAAAAGTCATAAATCGCAAAAAACTTTTCCCATACATTTCGTAGGAAATGAGACTCTCTGATATCACAACCAAATACACTCATATTTCCATTAATAATTTAACTAGCTGTTCCAAACGATCCAATTAACGTCCATAGTTAAATATGACACTCGCAGATTCCATACCAATTTATATTACTATACATCTACATAGATATTACAATCTCTAGAGCGGTGCAGTCCAATATTTGTGGAAATGGACTCCCCCGGGCATTCTCTCTCACTACGTGGTCTAAATTCTAAACGCAAACGCATCTTGGCTTTTGTGGGAGTTGCTTGTGAATATCAAATACTTGGTCACGTCCCAATTCTAATTTCTTCATAAATCTATGTGCGGGCAGCGAAGGGAATCGAGTGGTATTGTGATTCACTAGATTCAAGAATCGGTAGTTTTTATTTGAGATTTATTTAAGCTTCTGCCCGCGACTTCGTTCTCGTGGAAGTCGTAAGAAACCAAAATATACAAATAATAGCCTCATTTTTCTATTATATATTGTCTATTGGTCGCAAGCGCTCCTGTTGAGCATTAGGTCCTGGGTTCGATTTCCGAGCCAGGCAAAGTGTAATTGGGTTTTCCATCTGGAATTTCTCAGTTACAGTCCTAAGTCTGAATTTGTGCCCAGTAAAAGGCAATAGGCTCGCCCCTATTACATGGGACCTAAACATACTTGACTAAATTTTATGTAGATGTACTATAGGTAAGTACATATCTGCATGACCCTTCGGGGAATACAGACGTGACTATATTATTTTTATAAAACATAAATACATATATTAACTCACGCCTTTTTCCCATGGGGGTAGGGAGAAGCTATAGAACATTACCTGTTACGCTACTTACATAATCATTTTGTTTCGTTTACGTTAATCCATCTGGTCATTCACGCACGCCTGTTACGAGTATTACACACCTGACGTTTCTTTAGAACATCACTAATTAGGTCACTATATGTCCTCCTAGGGCGTCCCCTCCCGGCGTTTCCATTCACATCTGCCTTGTAAATACCTTTTGTTAGTCGCCGTTCAGTCATCCTCTCAAATTTACCAAACCATTCTAAGCATATAACTATTTTAAATTTTTGTCACTACATCTTCTTTTAAACCGCACCGTTGCCTTATCAAATCATTTTTAGCCTTTCATTCATAGCAAGCAACACATTTTCGCAGCATTGATTCTACTTTCATGCTTCTTTTGCCACACCTAATATTCACTTCCATATATAAGCGTGGGCATATAAGCCATCGAGCCTTTTGGGCATCGACTGGTTGGTCACAATCGCATGTATAGCATAATTTACTCTATTTTCCGCATTTACTCTTTACTTCCCTTTATACTACTTTTGTAAATTGTGGTTTCAGCAGCCAATATATACAGAAACTCAGGACTGTTGACGCAAGAGCTAGCGACTTTAAGTCCGTGTGAGAAGCAGTTAGTCCTGAGATCCACTCCGCAGTCTTCAGTAGGAATTTTCCATTGCTTGCGAAGTTTTTTGTTTTTAGTGAATTGATGAACGCCTGACGAACGACTATCACTAAAAAAATATAATAGTAAATTATGCAGACTAGATGGCCGATGCTGCCGAAAGGTTCTAGAGTGGCGACCGCGTACCGGAAGACGTAGCGTTGGACAGCCTCCCACAAGGTGGACCGATGACATTGTGAAGACCACAGGAATCCGATGGATTCGGGAAGCACAGAATCGGTCGAAGTGGCGATGCTTAGGGGAGGTTGACATGTCCAACAGTGGATGTCACTCGGCTGAATTGATGATGATGTGATAAAGCTACAAATTAACTATTTTCGGACTTTTTCCTTTACTTTGTTTCTTGCCGAATTTTATGATTCTAGGTCTACAGGAAGTACCCTATAGGTTTGATTAATTTGCCAGTATTAAAATCTGTCGCATAAATGGCCGTATTGTTTATTGCGTTTACTTAGAAGTGTGATTTATTGAGCTCCAGGCGACCGTACACCTACGCGTTTGATATTAATTTCAACTTGATACCTCCACGCGTTCCTGAGAAAAAGGGTCTTGACTGATAGGCAGACAGATGGACGCACAAGGGGAGAATAAAGTGATCCTATAATGGTTCCGTATTTTTAACCAACTTCCAATCAGGAGGAGGTTATATGTTAGGCTGTTTTTTTTTAAAATCATTTTTCACCGATTACTCCGTCAATCGTGGACGGATTTTTATTACCAGGAGAACTATTTTTTTATTACCAGGAGAATTATTTTTGGCATTGTAATCGATCCCAGACCTCGTAGCAATTACTTTTTTTCAAAAATATTCAATGTACAATTTTGACTTCGCTACGATTTTATTATATGCATAGATATTTCCGGATGGGTTTCTTTTTCTTGTTGGGAAAGTTTTATACGAACTGAACCGTGTGACACATTATATGAATGTGTTTACAGTGAGGGTCTCCAATTTTTTGTTAATCATATTAAATTAAATAGTTTTAAAGTTATTTAAAGAAAATAGATGAAGGTTTACCATTATTTTGACATTATTAATAGTGATTTTGACAATATTGTTAATTATTTTGAGATTACATTCATTAATTTTTGTGTCATACTCAAATAGGGAGTTGAAACTGTCTCTCCTAAATTCAGATTACTCAGTAATCTAGCTAGGAGAGCAGCGATTCACCCAACGATTTAATGTACCTACACCATCTTATTATAATGCATACTTTTTAAGTCCCTCATGTACTACAAAATCTTTATGTACCTCATTATATGTTTGCAAAACATCTGTATTCGTTTTGTTTTCAACCTTAAAAAGTATGACCACGTTCTGATGCGCCTTGCAGGTCGCATCTTAGAAATCTTCTTAAGTCCCCTCCCCACACCACTGACTTCTACTCCTACTCCTTCACTGTGCACGCGGTGCGGTTGTGGAATTCACTGCCACCTGATATAAGGGACTGCCATACTGTTTCAGTATTTAAAAGAAGAGTGAAAGAACACTATCTTTCCACTTCGTCATAGTTGCGTATGTTTTTATTATTTTAATAGAATTATAATTAATATTCTAGTGATATTTATTTTAGAAGTATGTATTTGTGTGTATGTATGTATGTATATTAATATATTATTTGTTTAGTTTTATTAAGTAAATTGTTTTTGATTATATGTATTCTATTTTCTCTTCTACTCTTACACACGTTGTCTACATCTCTTTATCGACTTTCCTATCGCAGGTATGCTGGAAGAGATTTCTTTAGAAATAAGCATCACCTTTGTACGTATTTTTCTGTTCCTTTCTTCTTGTATGTTTATAATGTGTGTACATAAATGGTTAAATAAATAAATAAATAAATATTTTATATTATTATTAATTATTTTGACATTATTACCAACATTTTCCAAATTTATGTACTGACACTAGATGATGTATAAGTAATTCTGACAAATTAGATTTATGGATCTTTGAAATAAATGATTTGATCTGTAGTATTTTTGACAGTTTGGGATTGAGATTAGAATGCGAATTTTCTTAAAAATACGGAAATATCCCCTTAGCTATAGTTTTTACATTTATCATTCATCGATTTGATTTACTGTAATATAATACCGCAAAATTTTCAGGTCAACACCTATCACATACGATATTAGTTAACTGTTATGTACGTATAGATTACGAGTCAATCACCACTCCATTATGCATTATGTAGTAACATTTTTGTACGAGTGCTTTCCTAGTTGCTTCTATTATTTCTGTTTTCGTTACTTATCAATATTGTAAATAATAATATCAGTATTTACTAAGTAGACGTTCTAAGCTTTTCTACCTAAGGCCTGGAGCAAAATATAATAATAATAATATTTGTATGACCTACAAGTAGTTGTTCCGGGTCTGGCTGTTTGTGTATATGTTACGGCTAATACCCGAAGTGCGGCTACACCTAGTTTTAGCCGGTTAAAATTATAGGTCCAGACAATCCCTGTTGGATAAAACCAATTTACCAACAATAGAGGGGATCTGGCTTTTTTTTGGGTGGGAAATCATCAAATAACTTCTCCCGCTCTGGTCGGAGCGGGAGGGCGTGTCAGACTTTTACTGACTAAAACCCACCCGTGTTCCTTCCGTTGCCTGTGTGCCAGGGCCACGATATCCCTTTCGGACAAACTCGCAACCCCGGCAGGCATTGGTCCTAACGGACCCCGTCAGTTTGTGCTGACATCTCTTTGAGGCGCGCGTGGAACACAACGCGCCGTCGACCCGGGCCTGGTCCTTATCGGACGGCGAGCTACCCATCGCTCACCGTCCGCAGGCCCGCGCCTACGGTGGCCGGAAATCGGCTTGCGACTCCCGACGCCCGGGGCGTCTCCTGCGGCGACTAGGGGCATGAGGGCGCGAACCTTGTCTCACCCTCACGCGTTCCGCCTCCTCCTTCGCTAGCATAACTGCTTCGCAGAAGGAGGTGACGGCCTCCCATGCACTCTCGCTCCAAACCATGGCCTGAACCAGGCCCGGACGCGAGAGATCGCCACCGCCGATCGCCTCCGTGAGGACACGGCGGTGCTCCGCCCAAGCTGGGCAGACCTCCACCGTATGCTCCACCGTGTCCTCCGGGCGATCCACACAGTGGTGACACCCGGGCGTTTCCTCCCGCTTAATCCTAAACAGGAACCTCCTGAAACATCCATGTCCGGTGAGGACCTGCGTCAGGCGGAAGGTGAGGACGCCGTGGCGCCTCTCTAGCCACTCCTCAAAGAGGGGACTTATCGCCACAATTGTGGCGTGCCCAGCGCTGGGTTGCGACAATCGCACTCTCCATGTCGCCATGAGATCCCTCCGGAGCTCCGTCCGCTGTGCCGCAATTTCTTGCGGCAGCGGAGTTATGCCCCGGAGTTTCGCCTCTTCGCGCCACACCCAAATGTGCGCGAGGACTTTCGCCTCGAGATCCCATGGCGGCAGTCCGGCAAGGAGGCTCGCCGCCTCACGGGAGACCGTGCGGTATCCCCGTACCATCCTGATGGCCATGACCCTTTGGGACGCGTTCAACCGCTGCGCTGGTCGCAGCCTCAGAGAACGCGCCCACACCGGTGCCCCGTAAAGGGCCATGGACCGCACGATCCCCGCGTAGAGCCTCCGGCAGGAGGCGTTTGGACCCCCTAGATTGGGCAGGAGCCACTTCAAAGCAGCCCCGGCCCGCTCCAGTCTGGGAGCCAAACGTCGAAAATGCTCCACGAAGTTCCACCGGCTGTCGAGGACGAGTCCCAGGTACTTCATCGTCGACTCGACGCCGATGTGAACCCCTCCCGCCGTTATCTGGGAACCCGACAGTGGCGCGTTCCGAGGACCATAAAAACACATGGCCTCGGACTTGTGCAATGCCACCTCGAGTCCCAATTGCCGGATCTTATCGACGATTGTCGCAACCCCACGTGCCACCAGTTCGGCCGCCGCCTGATGCGAACTCCCTTGTGCCAGGACTAGCGTGTCGTCAGCGTAGCAGACTACGCTGACGCCACTAGGGAGGTCGGCGCGCAGCACCCAGTCGTACCCGATGTCCCACAGATGCGGCCCCAAGACCGATCCCTGTGGGACACCGCACGACATCTCTCGCCGGTTCCACTCTCCGTGGTGACCGGGGTAGATGACGACCCTGTCCGTCAAGTAGGCCTCGGCCACACGACAGAGGTAGGTCGGCATCCGATACCGAAGTGCTTCCCTAATGCAACTCCAGGGCAAGGTATTGAAGGCATTGGCGATGTCAAGAGACACCGCCAAGACGACCCCACCCCGGGCAACAGCATCCCCCGTCGTGAGGGCTCGAACGCGCATGATGGCATCCACCGTAGAGCGCCCCTTACGGAAACCAAACTGGCTCTCCGCCAAATCCGGCCCCACCCGCACCAGCCGCCCGACAAGGCGGTCTGCAATTACTCTTTCAAAGAGCTTGCCCACCTCGTCGAGCAGCACGATGGGCCGGTAAGCGGACGGAGAGTCCGCCGGGCGCCCTGGTTTCTTTATGAGGACCAGTTTCCCCGTCTTCCAACGAAGTGGAAACTGGCCCCTCTCCAAGCATGCGCTTAGGAGCCCCCTTAGTCGAGGCCCGAGAGCCTCTAAAGCCAGAACCCAGGCTTTTCCAGGCAAGCCATCGGGTCCTGGGGCGGTATTCTTGGCATTCAGCCTACGTACCGCCACTCTCAGATCTACCTCGGTCACCTCTGGAGCATCGTCGTCGTCGGTGTGGTCCGCATCTGGCACCGCAGGAGGCGGAGCCATGGGCGGGGGAGTATGTTCCCCTCGCGAAGGGAACAGAGCGCTTACCACGTCCTCCACGAGCTGGGGCCGGAGACTCTGCGTCAGCGGGGGAGCCCATGGGCGGAGTTTATCTCGCACCCATTTGTAGGGGCGTCCCCACGGGTCTCTGTTGAGAGTCTCCAGCGTCTCCTCGCGGGCCAGTCCTCTGGCCCGCTGGATCTCTGCTCGGAGGGCAGTCTTCGCTGCTCTGTACCCCTCGTATAGCTCCGCCTGAATGGCTTTCGTATCCGGAGGGCGGACACGGAGCCTGCGGTGCCTGGAGTACCGGTGGCGCGCAGCAACGCACGCCTCGCGTAAAGCGGTCAGCTCACGCGACCACCAGTACACCTGGCGCCGGGCACGTCCGGGCTGGACCCGGGGCATTGCCACGTCACATATTTCGGACATGGCCTCCCGGAACCACTCCGCCTCGTCATTGATGTCGGCAGGCCTGTCCGGTGATGACACCCAGGCCTGCACGATCGTGGCTTCCAGGAGGAGCTCCCGGTCCAGCCGCTTCAGCGCCCACCGCGGACGGAGTCGATGACACGCGGTGACAGAGCGGGGCTGGCGAACGAGATGTCCACCACTGATTCACCCCGCTTCCGCACACACGTGGGGACAGAACCCCGGTTTAGGACGACCAGGCCTGTCTCCAGAGCCCAGTCCTCCACCATCCTGCTCCGTGTGTCCGTATACCGAGAACCCCAAGCCACGTTCTTGGCATTGAAGTCCCCGAGGACGATCACTGGGAGGGGATGGTACCCGACGACGATGATTCTCAACTCCCCAAGGGAGTTGTGGAACTCGGCGAGAGTTCGGTTCGGGGAGAAGTATACTCCCACCACGACAATCTCCCCGAACCGTGCTGCCACGCAACCCCCTCCCCTCTTGACGGCCTCAAGGGACGGGGTACCGGCGGCGGCCGACGAAATAATGGTCACTGAGCCGCTCAGGTCCTCCACCCAGTCGTCCCTGGGCGGGACAAAGTACGGCTCAGCGACCACTGCGATGTTAATCGACCACTGCGCCATGCTCTGGAGCAAGAGATCCTGAGCGGCGGCGCAGTGGTTGATGTTCGCCTGGAGGAGGCGTAATGGGGCCATTTATTGGCACTCCATTTCAGCCCCCTCCTGGGCCCCCTGTGAAGGCCCTGCCGCGGTGTTAGCGGCGGCAGCGACGGCGGTAGTGGCGATAACGGCGGCGGCAATAGTGGCGGCTGCGGCGGTGACGGCGGTGGCGGAGGGCTTGCCTCTGCCCCTGGGTTTGGGGGGGGGGGGGGAGCGCAGGCCTTGCCCCCAGCCCGGTGATCGGCCGGCTTGCCAGCCGCCGCACAAGCAAAACAGTGCGGCGTGGCATTACAAGAACCGGCCTTGTGACCGGGCTGACCACAGCGGAAACAGTGATCGCTGCGGTCCACCTCCGAGGTGCAACATGCTCCCACGTGGTTACCCACCCGGCAGCGGAAGCACCTCAGAGGTCTGGGTTCCAGCAGTTTAACCTGCGCGGATACCCAGCCCACCCGGAGCCTTGGGCCCTCCCCGGCTATCTTTTAGGCCGCCGACACGGGGCAGCTCACCGTAACGGTTTGCATCCCCGTGTTATCAGGACGGATGGTGCCCGCCCTCACCTGCTCGGCAGAGCAACCTCCAGTCCTAGCCACGGCGGCCACAACTTCTTCCGCCGTCACGCAGTCATCCAGGCCCAAAATGCGCATGTCAGCGCACTTAGTAGGCCTGGACACCCGGGCCTCTTCCGCGTTTAAGGACGCCTTGAGCCTTTCGGCAAGGGCGTCAGCGGTAGGGCCGCTGGCCGCCCCGGGGATCTCCAGCATCCGGGCCCCCGTCGCAGTGACCTTCATTCGGAAGCCATCGGCGACTCCGATCTCCTCCAGGTTCACTGCCGCCCACGCCTTAGCGAGCACCTCACGGTAGGTCACGCCCTTCTTCTCCGCTTCCGGCTGTAGTGTGATCACTACAGCTGCGGACTTTGGGGCGTGGAGCCTAGCCGCGGCGCTTCGCTTCTTGCGCCGTTGCCGCCTCTCCTTTTTATTGGCCGCCCTTTTGGCCTTAGCCACCTTCTTTTTCTCCCCGGCTACTTGCCATTCGGCGTCGGCCGGAGAGGAATTAGAAGGCTGGGGGGGGGCGACCGTCCTGCCGCAGTGGTTGGGGCCCTTGCCTTCTGAGTAGCCACCTGTGCAGCCGTCCCGTCCTTCTTGGGCTTAGGCTGCGCCAATCTGGCCGATTTGGCCAGAGGCGTGGGCTTGGCTGCAGGCTTGGCCGTGGCAGCCACGGTGGCCGCAAAGGTGGCCGGTCTGCTCGCCGCTAGCGGGGGGCGCAAGACAATGCCCTCAATTACGGAGAACCGGCTGTTGAAGGCAGCCAGCTCTTGCCGCACCAGGGACAAAACCCGGTCCTCCGCCGGCAAGGGCACACCCTGCCCTTGCTGCACCGCTCCATGCGGCACCTCCGGAGGGCCAGCTTTTCGAAGCCGGGCCAGGTCCGCTCGGAGCTCCTCGTTCTCCTTTCGGAGAAGCTCCATAGCGGCTGTCAGGCGGCCGACCTCCGCCCGCATCTCGGACATTTCGTCCGACGTAAGCCCGCCCTGAAGGGCCCTCGCTGCCGCCATAATGGAGGCCGTAGCAGCGGGTACGACCTTGTCTTTGGAGGCTTGTATCCTCTTCAAGGCCACACCCCTGATCGCTGCTACCACGACCTGCTCAAAGCTGCTGGCGACTCGCTCCGCCTTGGAGCCGCCAGCGGCGTCCGGCTCACCACCTGAGGTATCAGAGAGCCCCTCCATTGGGAGCCTCTCGGCTCCCTGGGCCGGCTCGGCTGGGCTAGCTCGGCTGGGCTCGCTGGCTCGCTGGCTGGCATCCTGGGTGGTGAGCCCTCTGCCCCCACCCCGTCCTTGGACCCCGCCCCGCCGGCCAATTTTCCTCCGGCCCGAGTTCAGCCCACCATCAGAGGACGACCCCTGGCCGTCCCCTGGCTTGGAGCGCTTCTTTTTGAGGAACTTTGCAGCCCCCACCTCCACGAGCTCCGGGCTCTTAAAAGAGCCTTTCGCGCCAGATGCATCGTCGGACTCCGACCCCGCATCACTCCCTTCCTCTACGGCAACCGGGGTAGCCGGGCGCACAAATTGTGCTCGCGCCTTTGGCACTCTTGGTGCTTTTTGTTTCGGTGCCGAGGACGTACTGGGAATAGAACCCAGCGACTCCTCAGCACCGGTAGGTGAGCCACCCTGGCTCAATGCGTCCCCGAAGGACGGGTAAAAATCCGAATTGGATATTGGGCGTTCATTGTCCCCCCCAGAATACGAGGGACTGACCGAGCTCTGCTCGGTGAGGGATTCTCCTACTGCGGAGCAGCAGGTACCCTCCTGGGGTAGTTTGTTTTTATGACTCGCTTCCATTGTTGTTGCTGAACACAGCTTTGCCTTTTTTATGGGGTGGGGTCCCCAGACCACTCCTTCACCTCAGTCATGTCTGATGAGCAGACACGTACTAGAGGTGAACCACTCTTCCCACTCTCCAACGATGAGGAGAGAAACGCGCGCCGTCCAGAACACCAACAACTGTTGAAGTCCTCAGACGGCGCGCCCCTCGCGGAAGTCAGATGACATTGACTCCGCCCCATGTCTCTCTTAGTCAGGTCTCTCACTTCAGGCCTTCCGGCATGAGTGACTCTACCGGCAAAGCCCCCAAGATCATTGAGACACGCAAGCCCCACCACGACGACAACGTGGAGACACACTCGGTGGGGTACTGTTCTAACCTAACCTAACCCAAATGATTTTACCCGAAAACAATCGGCTCGTACTAGGTTTAACCAAGAGTAAGTGGCTACACCTAGTTCTAACCGGCTAAAACTAGGTGTAGCCGCACTTCGGGTATTAGCCGTAACATATACACAAACAGCCAGACCCGGAACAACTACATTAAACTCACATACATGTGAGTTTAAAGTTTGTAAACGCACCCACGATTCAGGAGAAATTCCTAGTGTGGGTGCCCCCACACTAGGAATTTCTCCTGAAACGTTCTTTAAAACAAAAACAAAATAAGGTTTCCTGTAAGAAGATTTGGCACAAGCTGTGAACCTGGTACTTCTAAGTCATAAAGCGTTTTTAACTTACACACCTATGTTAGGTAAGTTTCTACTTAGTTATGGCAGCCTTGCTATAATAACATAATAATAATGTTATTCTCATAATAACATTATGGTTGGTGTCGATGCTAGAAAAGATTATTACTAAACTTCTTTATTTTATGTAAGTTTTATATGTTTTTGTTTAATGTATGCTTTATGTATTTATTGTATATGTAAATGGTACACCACTGACTACCTGCAGTATTGTCTCTCCTTCTCCCTTTAATGCATCCAAATGTTGTCTGTAAAAGATCGCTTTTAGCGAGAAGACCGCCCATTGTGTCACCCTACGTAACATTTCAACATTTATGTCTGTAATTTTTATGGTGTACATAATAAAGAGTATTCTATTCTATATTAATGTAGATATTATACACATAAACCTTCTCTAAATTATGGTGAAAACCGCATCAAAACCCATTGCGCAGTTGTGAAAAACAGACAAACACGAAAAGCGACTTTAATTTAATAACATGGTCACAGTTCAAATAAACGTCTAAAAATCGTAATTTGTAACTTGTACAGAAAACTTTATCTCTACTTCCTGCAATTTCACTCGACATAAGTACGGGTCCACAGAGGTCGCGACTTTGTCACTAACAATGAAAAACGCGTCAGCAGCGACCGTCGACAAAACGTTTTAAAGAACTTCACTAACCCTTTCAGATTTCTTTGAGTTTGTCTTAGGGTGACGACACGTTTAGCGGTTTGAGTTTTGAGTTGAATAATATTTTTCACATGTTGTGAAAAATATTTAAAATTAGGATTAGGATAGGATTTCTTCTCCGCTATGGAGATCTTTTATTGAGCGAGTAATTTGAGCGTTGTGTTATGTTTTAGTTTAAATTGTGTGCATGAAGTTATCTGAATTATTTTTTATTTTTTAATGGGCCAATGCGATGTTACAACTACAAAGGTACAATAAAACATACATCATACCTTAACAAAAATAACAATAAATTGGCCTCTAAAAGTTTTTAATGCACTTCAGTGCTACTTCTGTGAACCTGTTCACCAGGCTGTACTGAAATATATCTCCATCCATAGAAAAAAAAATGTGATTATGCCTCGTTCGTCTAGTGGTGTCAAACGCTACTAATGAGCATGAGTTCCTGGGCTCGATTCCCGGGTCGGGTAAAGTGTTGTTGTGTTTTTCCATCTGGAATTGCTCAGTAGCAGTCCGGAGTTTGGATTGGTGCCCGTGTTAGTTTGGTTAGGCAACGGTGCAGCTATAGATGCACCTCTGCCTAACCTTTCGGGGAATTGTGGCGTGATGTTATGTGATGTTGTACCCATTTATTATTGGTTAGTGCTGGACGTAACAAAGTCAAAGTCAAATTATTTATTTCAAATAGGCACATAGATGGCACTTTTGAACGTCAAAATTTACAAATAAATAGAAAAACGAATAGCACCATCCTATTGTGTATGTTAAAATGCACACAGAACGCTGCTGCCCATTCTCTAGTCAGTCTCTTAGTCGCCTTTTACGACAGCCATGGGAAGAAATAGGATGGTGCTATTCTTTACCCATAAACCTTTACCTTTAAATAATGGTTATGGTTTAGGAAACCCACAATCATATAGGTTGCTAGATTACTAGACTGTCGCACTAGTGGAGCTTAAATTAAACGCAACAGAAAATCAACAGGCTTTCGTCGCCAAATGATAAGAGTTCCTTTTTAAAATTGCCGTTAAATATAAAGATTAAGTAAAATAATGTTCTTTGTAAAGATTAAAAATCATAATTATGACTTTTATAGAGGGGAGAGGGTCATGGCTTCTAACAGCTGCGCGGGTCAATCGTAGGTTAAGCTACGCTTGGCGCGGTCGGTTTGTGGATGGGGGACCATTCATTACATATCAAGACTCCTCCGTGCCTTGGAAAGTCGCTCCATGTAAAATACTGGTATCCAACTGCATCCGATTTATCTGGAAGCCGACCCCAACATAGGAAAAGACTTGGAATATTAAAATGTAACATTCTTAGACGCTTTATAATATGAATACTCCATAATTTTTAACCGACTTCCAAAACGAAGGAGGTTACCTATATATTCGGCTGTATGGTTTTTTTTTTTCACCGATTTTTTTTTTCATCCGTCAATTGTGGACCGATTTTGAAAATTATTTTTTTGTTTGATTGATTATGCTCCCCAGGTGGTCCAATTACCACCAAATCATAATTTGATGAGGCGAACCTTTAGACAGCGAGGGAAATCCTCAAATTTTATAGGCACACCTATGGCGATTTGGGTATTTTTTATAATAACTCGTGCAGTTGCACTCGGGAAGTACCATTTGGTGAAGTGAAACTGATGAGGAAGACCACAGATTGCCACCGGAAATACTTAATAATAAGTATTTCACGGTTTCGATTCGATTAGGCACTTTATTATGGTTGCTATGCAATTTATGCTCGTCAGAATGCATACGGTGAAGTTACCAACAGTTCCATTTCTCCTGGTTCTTACCAAGAGAACTCCTCAACAATTAACGCCCCTGCATCGGGAAAAGAAATAATATCTAAAAGGTGATGAGCAGTTGACATTAGGCTATTAAAACTTTCATAAATTAAAAACTGACCCACTTAAAATTGAAAAATAAAAAACGTTTTACAAAAAAAAAAAACAACTGACTTCCAAAAAAACACTACAAAGTGAAAAATAACTTAACAGATCCAAAGACACCGACTTCCGAAATTAAAGTTATTTTTCACTTAGTAGTGTTTTTTTGTTTTTTTTTTAACCAAGGTTATGTTCAACGAACACGTTACTCCGGGACCGATTGCTGTTAATGGCAGTGCTCTCGAGGTTGTTCGAGAATACGTTTACCTTGGGCAGACTTTGCAATTTGGTAAAAACAACTTTGAGAGGGAGGTTAACAGAAGAATTCAGCTGGGCTGGGCAGCATTTGGGAAGCTTCGTCGAGTCTTCTCGTCGCGTATTCCACAGAGCCTAAAAACGAAGGTCTTCAATCAGTGCGTCCTGCCTGTTATGACTTATGGAGCCGAACGTGGACACTCACAGTACGGCTGGTCCATAAATTCAAGGTTGCTCAGCGAGCTATGGAACGGGCTATGCTTGGAGTCTCTCTGAGGGATCGAATCCGGATCGAGGTGATCCGGCAGAGAACCAAAGTTGTCAACATAGCCCACAGAATAAGCAAGCTAAAGTGGCAATGGGCCACTATATTAGCCGTAGAACCGATGACCGTTGGGGTAGACGTGTTCTTGAGTGGAGACCGCGAATCGGCAAACGTAACGTGGCTGGTGGCAGCTGGATGAGAGTTGCCGAGAATCGAGCCGAATGGATTGCAATTGGATTGCTATAGGCTGATGATGGTTGTTTTTTTTTGTAAAAAAAAATTTCATGTGATACCTAATGTCAGAATTACACATATATTCAACTTCGAGTGAAAATTCATTTATCAACACGAAAGGTAATTTAATTAAATAACACATCTCTTGCTATTTTAACTAACTATATTTGGCCAAATGATAAATTAGTACCTACCTATTTCATAATACAAGTAACCTGATTTTTTTTTTCATTAAAAAATCATTTTAATTAAAAAATAAAATAGATTTAGTATTAAGGTTTAAATAAAAAAAATATACTAAAACATTGTTTCATTCAAAATCGTCATTGCATGACCACAATTATAATATACGGGAATAATTTGTTGTGTCATTATCTGTTTTATTTTTCCTTAAAACTTATTTAAATAAAAATCTGAAGAGGCCAATTATAGTAGTTTATAAATGAAATTTCATTGGTTACAATTTTTATTAAGCGTAATGAAGTGTTAAAAATAAAAATAAAATATTTTGTCAGTCACATTTAATATATTATATTAAGTTTATATAAGATTGGTAATGTGAACAAGTCGCAGCTTTACTCATGATAGGACTTAATATATCTACTTTACAATAGCCAAAGTGGTCCTTTTCCCGCATGGGTAGTGAAAGAAGGCTTATTTCGCTTCTTTCGATCCCAAGACATTGTCGTAGGGCTAGCCAACAACCAACAACCTACAATTTAGCGTACGCTTATACCTACCTATACTAGCATCGCCTTCCGGTTTCACCCGCATAACACAAAATAGGCGCACTCTTGTACTTTTGTATTCAGTGGTAGTCAGGATTTTCATTCACGATAAATGAACTAAACATCGCTTATTATAACTCACATACTCCATACAACCTCACTACTCACTACTCACTCTTACACCCACACCCCACACTCACTCACTTACACACTAACATTACTCACTCGTAACACTTGCATCCACGTACTCGCACGATTTGGCCTTTTTCTCCTGTACAACGTTCATTCTTTTGCAGTGCCGTTTGTATAATGTTAATTTACTACTTTTATTTTTATTTTTAATATTGCATGATTACTTTGTTTACACTTCAATTTCAATTGCATTGTAATTAATGATAACTGGAAGTGCGGAGACTCCTAATACAAGCAATTCCTTGCTCAAAAGGAGATCGCCAAAAATATGTAAAAAATATCTAAATGCCTATTGTGATTGAAATAAACATTTTAATTTTAATTTAAAAAAAAAAAGAATATGTATGAAGAACTGTAGGTATTAAAAAGATAAATCTATACATATAATAAAATAAAGTTTTTTTTTTCATCTTTATTAGTTTAAAGAGAGTAAATTAAAGTTACATTTAGTGTCGGTTATTGATACCTTGTGGATATTATTATGGCAGTGAGAGCAGTCGTGGCCCAATGGTATCAGCCCCAACATACGAGTTGTAGGTCATAGATTCGTACCCAGGCAGGCGCTTTACTTTGTGTAAATAATTTCATAACCATTGCTCACAAAGCGAAGGAAAACATCGTGAAGAAACCGACATGTCCTAGAACAAAAATTCAACACGACATGCACCAACCCGCACTGGGCCCGCGTGTTGGGTTACAGCCCGCTCCCTCTCACAGAGAGGGGGCCTGTGTCCCAGCAGTGGGATCATTATAGATTGATTAAGTTAGTGTTGGTCGTTGTGACCGCGTTGTTCTTGTAAATGCAATGGATTTTGATGCGGTTTTCCTCACCGTTTAGTGATTTGTAGGCTCGTACAGACCGATATCGCGGGCGCGACAGGCACCGACAAAGAAATTGTTCTACTAGAGTCGCGTCGCGCCCGCGATATCGCACCAGTCTGAACAAGCCTTTATTGTGAAAGGTTTGTGTGTATAATACATTAATACTAATCATTGATATAATAAAGAAATTCTAACGTTTTGTCTAGTCGTAAAAACATGGCCCCTGCCAGGTTTTTTCGCTAGTTATGGTAAAAATTCTTTAAATCCAACAAAATCGAATTAAGACTGCAAAATAATAGTGTACAATAAAAGTAAACCGCTCATATTAAAAGCTCTAGGATTTAACGATACGGTAACATTACTCATTGAAATAAAAATTTAATTACATACGTTATTGTTTCAATATTATTTTCCGTTCCACCCTACACAATCGTTAACTTAGTTTTAATCCTCGCGTAATATCCAATGCATGCATGCATTTCAAGTCCAAATGAAAAACACACGCTCCATTTTAATGTAAATTTCCATTAATTTAAGATTTTATTGCTCAATAAATTATCAAAGTTTCCACCCATTCGAACGTAAAAATAACGTTGAGTTTTTTTTTTCAAGTTTTCTTTCTCCCTTTATATTTTTTATTCCCTTCGCTCATGAGACTGTATTTTTTGTAATTAGAAAAGTACGGGCAATTAAAACTTTTATAATTGTTGGGATGGGGGGAATTGTAAAATTTACTTCGTCGGGAACAATGGCCAGCCGGCGGCATAGACAATAAAATAAAAAAGGCGGGATAAAAAAGGCGGATATTAAAAACTTTCCTAATTAGAACTGGAAATAGAGTGACGTGAGTTCAATGCATCGTTTAAGACTTGCCCTTGATGTATGGGTCAATTTGGGGGAGTTATTGCCGAGTTCTTTGCTTGTTAATTAGTTGAATAGTTAGCGTAGTTATTCTTTAAGATGGAATGAGAGAACGCGTTTTAAATTCGGACAAGAGCAAATCTTAGTTAAGGTGATACGTAAAAAAATAAATAATAGTGAACTGGGTTAGTACAAGAAAGTGACAGAGACAATTACTTCCAATGCGAAAAAAAAGAGAGCTGGAACTAAAATAAAACAACGTAAGAGCGCCAGACAAATACAAATTGTTTAAAAATAAATTAAGCTATGTATCAAAAATATTAAACTTATTCAAAAAGTTCAGCCAGAGTTTTCAATTACCAAATGTGCGTATTAACATTTTGAATGCAATTTTTCAATGGAATTACTTAGGATTTTAGAATTACAGAAAACAAATAAAAAAGGTGAGAATTTTTCGGAATTAAATTCGATCGAGGAATTTTAGCCCGATTGCGTTTTCCTTCAGTCAGAGTATTAATCAAATAAGTAGTCAATAAACATATATCCAAAAATTAAATGCATACATGCTGTAATAGTGAAATAAATGGTTACGAAAAAGCCCCCAATTTATTTTGGTATTGCCATAAGTATTTAGTTAGAAACATTTTTTTTTACAGGTACAAAATTTGAGAATATAAAACATAATGCTTTCTGGAAACGTCGTCGTTTGTCGAGGAAATATGAGCTTTCAAGGTATGCATCGCATTATGACTTTATTGGAGCTTTTTAATAAGTAAATCTCCACTTCTCTCTTTATGTCTATGATAGTATTTTATGAAAAACATTGCCAAATTGGGAGCAGTTAGTGATTTAGACCATCCTGATTTCAATATACTGGATTTAATCTTATCATAGTAGGTAATAACTAAAATTAATATACTTAGTTACTCTTTTTTTCTTATTTCATAGGGTCTTAAAGTTATTTACCTTATCAAAGTATTTTATATTTATCAAAGAAAAATACGATCACTTGAGTTCATAAAATAAGAAACAACACTCGTTCCCACGTAATGCCCCAAAAAAATCCTACAAAAACATATCATATTTAAAGTAATTTTGAACAAAGACCGTTAAAAACATGGCGTCATTATTTCTACCCTGCATACGTATCAGATGGCTTCATTAACTTTCCTTTAACATTTGCGTTCCCACCCACATTTTTCCACCTTAATCTCAATGAGAAGACGATCCTCGGAAATCGTAAAATTGAGTGATATCACGTATAAATCAAACAAGCAAATGAGAAGGAAGGTAAAAAATCAGCTATTAAGCCAGTCAGTTGGAAGATCAAGACATTGTGTTGATTCATAGCGCTCATTTATTTTTTTCTGCCGTACCTACCTACTTAGCTTTAGATTAGGGCAATTTCTATGTCTATGAGATTTTTAGAGTAAGGTTTTGTTTTCTTTGAATAGTGGCAGCTTATATGAAAACTATAATTATATTTAGGTATCGGTGTACGATGTGAAAATAAATGATAAGAGTGTGGAGCAAGTAAGTGAGTTTATATATTTGGGGAGTCAGTTTACAAGGGATTGAAAGATTGAAGAAGATGTGGAAAGGTAAAAGCCAAGGTATAAGAAGTAACAGAAGGATTTACTAAATCATATTGTTTCTGGTTGTTAAAACGCATGATAAATTAGTTTGCAAAAAAGGACAAAAATATTAAGATACCTGTTTGGATGAAGAAAATGCTCTAAAAAGAAACAAAAAAGACGTTATTGGCACTCGCACAGGACGATCACAAACGAAACTAAATATACTCATAGAATCATAAAAAAACAAAAGACTCTCTAGTCATTATTATTATTAGTCTAATTAAGAAATAACAATCATTTATTTGCAGAAAATATAGGTGTTACTAGTTGTACTCGTAAGAGAGTTGATGGTTTAAAGTACAGTCCATATTTTGTCTTTTTAGGCAATGCAAATTAACTTTACATTAATACCTAATACATACTTATTTTACTTAAATGTCTATTAGGATTTATACATTATGGTACATTTTTAGTTACAATAAAATATACGCATACATAACAAAACTAAAATTCTTAGAATAATATTTTTCTTTAGGTAACAAAACAAATAATCTTTAAAGTTAAACTATTAAACACTCTTTACACACCACATCATATAGGAAACTTAAAATATATTTTTTTCTTTATGTAGCAAAAACTCTTGTAAACTATAAAAACAATTATCTGTTAACCATCTACGTAGTTTAATTTTAAAATATTTAAATGGGAGCTCTCTTATGATCTTCGGTAATTTATTAAAAATTGTAACGCATTATAATAAACAGCTCCGTGTTTTGCCGGACGTAAAGAATACCACCACCCCATTTCTTCCCGTGGGTTCGTAAAAGGCGACTAAGGAACTTGCTAGAAAATGGGCAGCAGCTTTCTCTATGCATTTTAACACCATACTGCGATCGCCAACCCGCCTGCCAAGCGTGGCGATTATGGCAAACACCCTCCCTTAGGGGCAGGCCTATGTCCAGCAGTGGACTTCTTTTGGCTGAAATGATGATGATGATGTTTCCTCACGAAAACCTATACCTCAAACAAATATAAATGGTTACGGTCAATAGTTTCAGTTTTTTGAATAAAGGCCTACAAGATTCAAGTGGACCGACTTCGCATATAGCTCTTACACATTTCTTTTGTACAATAAATGTCTTATCACTGTCTATTAATATAATTGTTCTATTTTAATCCAGTAATCAAGGGCTACTTCATCTATATTAATTCAAACTAATTAAACGAATATAAAAAAAAACACCATCCTCAAACTTTAAAAAAGGTCTTACCAGAAATGTATTGACAACCAACAAACTCGACCAGAACAAACAACAAATTCCTTTCCATTCAAATACATTTTACAAATTCGTTCAAAACGATGAATATTCCCCCAACAATCTATTTAATTTAGAATTTACGTTTAAAACAGGTAAACTCAAGGATTTGTCGTCCACAGTGTATTGTAATTAAATGTGTTATTTAAACAATTATGTAAATTCAAGCGAAGGGAAATGTTCCAAATGTTGTATTATCTCTAAAGGGTACCGTAAGAGCCGGATACGAAATGTTAAAAGACGGTGGGATCTTGAAGGGTTTATTGTTGGATTTAATAAGAAATTCCATCATACCTGGCTTTCCTGTAAAATAAAATTCTTTCAGATTTATACTACGTCGTTAAAAACATTGAGTAAGTACATTAAGGCGCTGACAAGAGGCAAATGATAAAAGTAGGCTTGTCTTAAGCAAAAAAAATGCCAAATCTATAAAGTTTGTGGTAGAGGAAAATAATTATATGTTATTCTTGGACATATTTCTCAGAACTTGGTTGTTACCAAAACACGTTTAGAAAAAAAAATGTCTGTATTATAATCCAAAATATCTGTATTAAATATCAACGTACGGTGGTATTTAATTAATAACAAAATAACGTCTTATTTGTAGTCAGACTTTTACTCACTAAAACCCACCCGTGTTTCTTCATTTCTCTGTGTGCCAGGGCCACGATATCCCATTCGGATAAACTCGTAACCCTGGCAGGACTGCTGTGGGTCTGGAAGACAAAAGATTTATCAAACTTAATTCTAAGTTACGGATTGTATCAGCGGAGTTCGGAGACCTAGGAAAGGGAATGGACCTAAACACAAGATGTAGTGCACATAACAATGTCGCCTCCATGCACTTTAGTTTAAAACCTCTTATATATTTACTGTTTCAATTAACAACTCTTAATAATCAGAAAACATATAATATAATATAAAAATAATACCCTGAAGTCTAGGGTAGTTTTTAGAAAAACAAATAGAATATTTCCCACTTTGTTTCTTTCAACAAGTTTCCAATCTTTGTTTTGCGAAACTACAGAGGGTAGTGTTTGATATAATTACTTTTTAAATACTTCCGACGTAGCTCTTTGAGAGGAAAAACACTAATTATCACTTTTATGTATTCTCTTTGACAGAGTATTGAGAGCAAGATTTATTTTAGTACCATAAAAATGTTTAATGAAAAAACGGAAAAGTTGGTCGTGAAGTGACCAGAATAAATGGGTCCATTTGGATCGTGCCTCCTAATGTGGCAGCCGGCTGGGGACAAAAAGTTTTATATGAATTGATATTAGCGCGTACTGATGTCTTGTATTCAAATTTTTGTGGGAAGTGTGTCCTAAGGGTGTGGACACATCACCACGACGCGGCGCCGCCATGTACGGTGCGCCGCGTCGGCTTAAGGCTTTTACAGACTCGCGCAATATCGCGGGCGCGACAGGCAGCGACAAAAAAATTGTGCTACTAGTGTCGCGTCATGCCCGCGATATCGCACCAGTCTGTACGAGCCTTTACGGCATCAACCATCGGTTAAAAAGACAAAAGACGACACCCAATATTTTCTTTGGTTCTCTTTTTCTTCATTCATTGTCCTAGCAATAATGATGAGCTGAGAGCTAATGAGCATATTCCAACTAACCAAACAGCTTCAGAAATTTTGCAGCAGCTGAAAACTGCAATTTTGGAAGCATGGGAGAACATTCCACAGAACGTCATAGTGGCATTCATTTATTCCATGCCAAACTACATGACGGCCGTCGTAAATTCTCTTGAAGAAAACACAAGTTACTAAATAAATATTTTCCATAAGTAAACCATTGATTTCTTAAAATAATCTTCACTAATTTTTCCTCTGAGAAACGCAAAAATACGACTTATTGCAATTAAACTGTATTTTTTTTGTATTCCGATTTCAAATATGGAACAGTGAGTGACTGGCTTCAAAACCACTTTTTTTCTTTTTGTTCTACCATTATTTAAAAAAAAGAAACCGTCGTTAAACAAAAATATACAGAGTTGTTCGATTCAGGTGTAAGAGTGTATAATGAGAATATTAACAACTTTGGTGCAATAACAACCAGCAATAAAAGCCTACTAGGGCAGCAGAAACATCGTTCATCTCGTTTCTTTTCAACTGAAAAAAACCTAGAAAAAAACGACGAACTTTCGGACGACCCCAAAACAAAAGAGTTTCTTTCATTTGCAGCCCACTTCTTACACGGTGGGACAATGCCTCTTTGTTCTGTTCGTGATTATTAACATGAAAATACTATGATTTTGTACTTGGTTCCACTTGTTTGGTTTATTAATGTTGTTCATTTGTTTTTGGTCTGTATTTTTCTCTCTGTTTGGAGGTCCTTGACATGTAATATTTAACTTTTGTGGGTTGAAATGCATGCTCAGTTTGACGAATGGGAATGCATTTTCCTTATTTTTTGGGGCAAATTGATTGAAAAAGTAACAGAAAACCAGTGCATATTTTATCTATTAAATGTTAAATTGAATTAATTAAATTGCCATCAATATTAAATATTGATGCTTATCGCAGGTAATTGTCATAGTGGCTATATTCATGCACACACTTGAGATGATGCAGCTTAAAAAACTTTTTTATAAAATAAACAACTGACTTCCAAAAAAATCTACAGTATATTAAGCTTACAACGTTCTTCAATCACAAAATATAAAAGAATCTCTTCAAAATATTATCAAAATAATAAAAATAAAAACCAATTTAAACCAAATGACATGATTGCCATTACAACTGAATTAATATCCTGTCCCTAAGTTACCAGTCCCTAAGCACCACTTCCAAAAGTGTACAAATAAATAAAACGATAACGAAATATCTTCAGAGACTCTCTCCTATGTTTTGACAATAATTATTTCAGCAAGAGTTTTATCAAGAGGGTTAGAAAGACGAACAAACAGACCTTTTACTTATTGTTTAGATAAACAGGCTTGTAATTTACACGTGAGAATTATTATTGTTTGAAACAATGTATTGCGCTCGGCGACACTCCATTCAGCTGTTACGCGGATAGGACTGCTTTATTTAGCTTTTAAAGAAATGTTTTGTTTTATGTTTTATTTTTAATAAAAAAAGTATTGAGATTTAATACTAGCTCATTTGGTTTAAAAACCAGCCAGCTTTTGGTAGTGGGTCAATTCTAGACACATGGACCTGGTTAAGGATCATACCTGCCGAACCTTTTCCCAACTATGTTGGGGTCGGCTTTCAGTCTAACCGGAGTATTTTACATGGAGTGACTGCCTGTCTGACTTCCATAAGCCAGTTACTGGGTAATGTATCGTATTACCCAGTAACTGGGTCATCTTGGTAAAACTGGTTGTCAGACTTTCAGGATTCTGATGACGTGTAACGACTGCCAAAAATCCACGAATGACAGCCGGGACCAACGGCTTGGTATTTAAGGATGGTCACCCAACTGGACCTGGTTAAGGATATTTACTTTATAGATTTTCTGGCTGTAGCTACTAGCTTATTATTCCAGTTTGCTGCTGGGTTCAATCAACTAAAATGCGATTTTCTTTAAGATCGTTTGTGTTTCCGCTGGAAACTACCTTTGATACGGTTTGGAATATGCGTACCGAAAATAATGTTTATTAAATTAAAAAACATGATGATTAATTTATTATTAAAATGCTACTTCCAAGTAAAAACACAAAAACCAACATTTTAAACAATACTGTTTATGTAAAACAACATGAACAGTTAACAGAAAACATAATATCAATTCATTACCAACGATAAACAGATCCGTAAAACCGCGGGTCGCTTCCTTCCCACCATCAATATTAAAACGAATCGGTTTTGGTATACGGAAATCAGTGCATTTTACACAGATTGGACTACTAATGGAGTGATAAGTGGACAGCTGGAGAAAAACGACCGTAGTCTGATAATTATGCCTCCGATGGATAAAAGTGATAATTGAAATACGTGAAACAGATTGTGCGGGGAGATTCTACAACTATGGCATATTACCGCCACCAACGAGCGAAATTTAAAGGAGCCCAAGAAATTATAATAAAACTGGTCAAGTGCGTGACGGACCACGCGCAATGAAGGGTTCCGTAGTTGGGATGAATTTATCCCAAAAAGTAAACTTAACATTGTAGTTGAAAAACACGTTCTCTCATACATCGATATACGTTACGGTCAATTTTTCGGACTTTTTTCTTTACTTGTGCTATGAGACCTTGCTTCTTGGCAAACTTCGTGGTTCTAGGTCAATGGGGAGTACCCTATAGGTTTTGATTTATTTGCGAGTATCAAAATATGTCGCATATATGGCCGTATTTTTAATGCGTTGACTTAGGAGCTTATTTTTTTCTACAGCACCAAGGAACCGTAGACTTACGTATTTAATATAAATTCCAACTTGATACCTCCACACGTTCGTGAGAAAAAGGGTCTTGACAAAATGACAGACAGACGGACAATGAAGTGATCCTATAAGGGTTCCGTTTTTCTTTTTGCGGTATGGAACCCTAAAAAGGCATTTTAGCTTTACCTGTAAAATTAAAAAAAATACTGTACCGTTTTCAGTATATTTTTGTTGGCTTATTTAAAATGACAAACGGTAAAACCTCATTCGTCACCGGGTCTTAGAAAAAAGCCTGTTAATTACTGTGCACCTACTCGTATCTACCAAAAAGTCATCTACCTAGAGGCCAAGGTATGTAGCAAAAATTTTGTATTTATATGTAGTAATTAGTTAGTTATAATATTTAAGCACTAACACTTCATTTGTCTACCTACTCCGTGTCAAAATCTACAGAATTATAAAACTACCTACACACGGATCACACATCGTTTATTCACATTTTAAATATTACTTGGGATTACCACGAAACGACCGTATTGGTTTAACTAGTTCTCTGTGCCGGAATATCGACGAAAGGTCTATTTATTACGGATTGCGTGTAAGTGTCCCAATATAAAGTGTTTATTAGTGTTCCGTGGCGCAATTGGCAAAACGGAACATTTATGGAATCGTTTTCGTGTTTGTCCTTCCGTAACATGCGATTTTCTGTGAAACTATTTGATGTTATATTTTTCGAGCTCAGAGATAGAGTGTGCACTAAACAGATAACATTGTTAAAGCCCACTTTTTTTAAAAGAGTAACCGTGGAGTTTCTTGCCTGCTCTTCTCCATGGGAAACGACCAATTGGAAACGTGCACGTAGCTTCTGACGTTTCATAAGTGCCCATGTAGGTTTATGTGAAATATATATATATTTTTTTTTGATTTTGATAATATACTTTGACCTCATATAATCACTGACAAGGCCAATTTTTTTATGGAAAACGCTTCGGGGAATCGGCTATGGGTAGAAAACAATTTTTCACTTTACCAAGAGAATAGGCCAAGATTCTCGATCTTTTATTTCAACTGAACCACAACGTAGGCACAGTCTTCATAAGATAAATCTGCGCACAACCATAATCCAGCAACATACCACCGAAATGAGCAATCCGAAAAGGATTTACAAATTGCCGAACATCGAATTTTTAATCGGCCTACCCATACAATTCACTTCAAAAGGGGACTGTTTAATCATGAAAAAATGATTTCGAAAAGAGCGGTGGGATCACCCACACAATAAGTGCTTAATGGAAGAGGATTATAGGCTTTCATCACGTTATTTCGCAAAAACGTCCCTGGAATAATATACGGGCGTGCCTGAATTCGTCCATTTAGATTGTGGTTTGATAAAATGGACTGGAACGTCCTGCATGCGACTGACGCAATGGGCTTATTACTTGATTGGAGTTTCTTTTTTGTGTTGAATTAAGTGTGATTTATGGCTGATTCTGGCTCGTTACTCTTACCTACTGTTAGATGAATTGATCGACAATTTGATTACATAACCAAATTACAATTCAACATTCTGATTAAACAGCGGTTTTGATCAAGCTACTTTCAACTATAACGCATTTAAGAAGAAGTTTCTTCAAAGTTAAACGAAAATACAGACAGACAAACATTAGTAAGTCAACACACAGTACCAATGGGCAAATAAAATCAAAATCAAAAGTCATATATTCAATCTAAGCTGAGAATCAGCACAGACAGTTCCCTAAAATGCCCTTCACCACTGGCTTTAGCTGGGAAGAAGCAGTGGCGCAACAAAGTCTTAATAAAATGGAGAGCATGAAAAAGTACCCAGTCTAACAGTCTTCATCAATCAATACTTAAATCGTAATACAAATTAGGAGCTCCAGTTCAGTATCCTGAACAAGGGAGCTGGCTACTTTATACTTTTCGCTGACAGATCTAATTTGCAATTCAATGGGATAAAGGCTATTCTCGTATTTATTGGATCCATTAGATATTTTTGTTCTATTGTCCTATTTCAGCGCACGTTCAGGGAAGATAGTCTTTTGTAAGAAATATAGTTAGCAGCCTGGGAGTTTCTAATTCTGGATGATTCTGGGCATTGAAGTACATTTCTTTTAGATTTAAAGTAGAATTGCCTGAATATTTATTCTATTTATAGTTTGGATCTAAGGGAATATAGTCTGTCCTATGACCGTTATTCTAAAGAAATCACTCTTTATTTTGATCCTATTCCAGAATTATGGTACCGGACGTAAATAATACCACCCTGTTTCTTCCCGTGGGTGTCGCAGTAGGGCGCAGTAAAATACATAGAGAACGCTGCTGCCCATTTTCTAGTAAGTCCCTTAGTCGCATTTTTTGACACCCACGGGAAGAAATAGTATAGTACTATTTTTTACGCCCAGCACCACACAATATAACGTTACGTTACTGAGAACAGGAGTTTAATCGATACTCTGAACTACAAAGGATGCACTATGGATTAGAACTGCAATATTGTAAAGTGACTTGTCTTGGAAACAACTACGACGTTGCATGCCCCGATTGTTTAGATATTACCTGCCTACAAAATACATAGTAACCTGTTACGCCGTACGTGGTTGATTTTTAACGGCGGCATAGAAAGTAAAATTGTATTCATGGAATATTTCGGATCGTAATACCAAAGTTTTGACTTGTAATTGTATTTATGGCGTTATTTCGACCGATCAGCTCGAGGAAGGAGGACGAGGCTTGAAGAGGATCTCTAAGGATCCATTCTTGGACCCCTGCTGTTCATATTATACGTAAATGACATACATAACCTAAACCTGGCAGGCGACATAATACTTTATGCTGATTACACAAACCTATTTTTATTTGGAAACAATATCGAAGATGTCATCGAACAAGCACAACAAGATCTGGACACTCTCTCTAGATGGTTCCAACATAATTTGCTTACTGTTAATACCTCTAAAACAAACTATATTATTTTCAGTGCTAGGAACAAAAAAGTCGCGAACAACTCAAATCTATACGTGAATAACGAACCTATAACCCAAGTTTCTAAATGTTTAAATTAATTTAAAAAAAAAATTAAAAAAAAGTTGTAAATATTTTGATTTGATTTGATTTGATTTCTTCGGAGAAGTATCTTGGTCTCCACCTAGACAAACATCTGACATGGCAGACACATCTAGATAAGTTAAGATCGAAACTATCTTCTGTCATGGGCGCGCTTCGAGGGATCGTCCGCTGCTTGCCGACATCTGTAAGGTATATAATTTACAACTCTATGGTAAAACCTCACTTAGAATACCTAATAGAGGTGTGGGGCACTGCAGCTAAAACCAATTTAAAACAAATCGAAACATGCCAAAACAAAATAATAAAACTCTTATTCCATTACCATTACCTAACTCCGACTGAAAAAATTTATAAAGAAACTAAATTGATGACGCTTTCACAGATATACAAATATAACACATGCATACTAGTACATAACTATATTAAATAAAAATATACACTCAAAAATAACATTTACAAAAAAAGGACAAACACAAAAACTTAGCACTAGACGAAAAAACAACATTTGCTTAAGACCACCACGAACTAATTACGAAAGAAAAAATATACTATACGAAGGAGAAGAGTTGTACAATACATTACCTAACGACATTAAAGAGATACAATCCTTTACTTTATACAAAAGAACCATAAAACACCACATCTTAAAAGATTTCTCTAGGTTTTAAATTTAACCCACCACACGAATTTTATTTATTTATTTACCAATTTGCTAAGTACCTATTAAGAAAACTAGAATACCTACACTGTATTTCGGAAACATCACAGTACATAGATATATAAATAGTTGAATGTGTAATTGCTATTGACTTACCTTCAAAGATCCGATACGTAATAGTAAATACTTAAAATTAAAAAATACTTTGTGTGGGCGGGCACGCCCATTATGCCTGGAGGCTTTTATTTAGGTACGTTCTGTTTACGTTATTTCTGCTTGAGTATAGTTTTCGACGATTTTTATGTTGTTTTTTGGTATAGTGGCGTGTGCTAGCTAACATAAGGCAAATAATTTAATGTTGTGTTGCGTAATGCAAATTCTTTTACATTTTATTGTATATATTCAAGTTTTATATCTGAACAGACAGCTGTGCTGCTGGGGAGTTTGTTGCGCCACTTCTTCTTCCCAGCTAAAGCACTAGGAAGTGGTGAAGGGTGGGCGTTTTTGGGGGACTGTCTTATGTAATTTTTGACTTTCAAAAGTGCTGATTCTCAGCCTAGTTTGAATAAATGACTTTTGATTTTGATTTTGATTTTGTAAACCATTTTTTTCCTTTTACCTGCAAACCTGTAAAAAATGAGTGTCTAATAACTAATTTAATTACCGATAACTTCCTTCATCATACGTAATTCTTATATTTAGTTTTAAGATTACCTTGTATTTCTCATATTTAAGTGAATTGTATTCTTTTTGAGAAATAAATGTCTTAAACCGTAAACCGTAAGCATTTTAATAACACAAATATGTATGGAGGAGCTCGTCACTAAGTAATAACAGCCGCGGGGGTCGATCCATCAGGTTAAGCTGGCCGCTGCCGGGGTTGGTCCGTGGATGGGTGACCATCTTTATAATATATCGAGACCGTTCCTCGGAAAGCACGTTAAGCCGTTGGTCCCGGCTGACGTTCGTGGATCTTTGACAGTCGTTAGGGGTCGTCAGAAGCCCAAAATCTGACCGCCAGTCTTACCAAGGGGTATCGAATCAGATAGGCAGTTGCTTCGTGTACAATACTGGTATTCAGCTATATCTGGTTAAACTGGAAGCCGACCCCAACATACTTGGGAAAAGGCTAGGCGGATTGATTGATTTCGACCGATCAGATCTGTACTCAG
Source organism: Tiliacea citrago (assembly GCA_963921375.1). Lineage (NCBI taxonomy): Eukaryota > Metazoa > Arthropoda > Insecta > Lepidoptera > Noctuidae > Tiliacea > Tiliacea citrago. Next base: position 17,405,570 of record OY992797.1, on the reverse strand, counting down.
AATCTCGTCTGATAAAAAGAATTAAGCTGGTTAAAGCAGATCATCCTTTCTACTTAAATAATGTAGTTTACACTACACAACACTTGATATTCCCGTGTAACAAATGTAATAAATGTTTTAGGTAGGTACCTACTTTATTTATTCATGGTGTTGCCAGCGGATTAATTTTTATGTTTTTTAATCATAATTATTCTTATATATTTGGTTGTATAGGCATTATATTCTAAGTACTGTTTGTTTTATTTTATTTTGTTAGCTATTATGTGCAACTCATTAAACCTGACTTGGGTTCCGTACGTATTTTTCGGGTGACCACTGGTAATCAGCGCTGTGCTGTGGGTCCCCCATACCACAGCATCATGCTGAGTGCAAGCCTTCTTGTCAGTCATGACGTGCAGCTGCCGACTATTTGTTTTTACCTACTCGAGTTTATGTTTTATTATGTTTTGCACGTGTTTCTGTGCCAATTAATATTATTTTTCTTTCTTTCTTTCTTTACTACGTAACTTACCAGTCTTACTAGGGGGTATCGTGATACGCAGTAACTAGAACTAGGGCCACTGTAGTGCCTTTGCCAAGATGAACTAAAAACAAAAAGCGCTGTAGCACTACGTACCTTTTCTTGAAACATTTCGTCATATTTTCAAACCCTCATAGGTTCAGCATGGATATTGCAAGAGAGCTCAAATTCTCAGTATAAGATTAAGTTAGCAGATTCATAAAACATATTAAGTTGCATTTGTCTAGCTATTATACTTTGGGTTTTATTAATACATAAAAAACGTAAATTTTGTCACCCACTCACTCATTAAAACCTCTAGAGGACTTCCCGAAGGGCGCCCCAGAAAGCTGAAATTTGGTATGCTGGTTAGAATTTGCACACAAATAACAAAAAATATAAGAAATCTTTATCTTTCACCTTCCCACCTCGTTAAAGACAGGTGCAAGTCTGAATTTCTTACAGGTAATATACCAGTACAATATCACCGCTTAAATTAATAAAAAATAAGTTCAAAAACTAAAACCTGACTACTGAAAAATCACGCTCTAAAAAGTATGAAACAAGAAAATATTCTCATCTGAAATTATTATGTACAAACTATTCAATATTTATCGTCTATTAAATAAACAACTTACACGTAATATATTTTAATGTATTTAATACATATTCATAATTCATTAAGACAATTCATTCATTAAGACAGCCGTGGTCGTATGCCACCTAGGCATACGACCACGGCTGTCTTCTGAACATCACTATGAATATGTATTAAATACATTAAAAAAAATAACGTGTAAGTGTTTATTTAATAGACGATAAATATTGAATAGCTTGTACATAATAATTTGAGATGAGAATATTTTCTTGTTTCATACTTTTTAGAGCGTGATTTTTTAGTAGTCGGGGTTTTAGTTTTTGAACTTATTTTTTATTTAAATTATTTTGGGGTTATAATTTCGTGATAAAGTACAGAGGCGCGTTGTTTATGATTTTATAGAAATTATACCTAATTATTGGGTGCATGCAAGCAAAGCCATGAGCAACAGCTGACAATATATATATTTTTGAAACGTGCTAATTAAGGCATTTCATTTGATACCCAACACGGCATGAATAAACTTCTTTTTTTTATTTGGCTTTGACTTTATGTCCGCTAGAAGGCGCCATATTGAATTTAATGTGACCTCACATAGCCTATAACTAACGGACAATCAAGACGCTTCCAACAATACCTCATTTGTCAAATTATGACAAGCTGTTTAGAAGTAATGAGGGAACAGATGAAAATACATACATACATATATACATACATACATACCGGTCAAAATCAGAACCCTCCTTTTTGCTTCGCCGTAGTCGGGTAAAAAGAAAAGAATGAAATCCCACCAAAAACATTTCCTGTAAAGTAGGTTGCCAATACTTAAATAACGCTTTTACTGTTAAAAAGTTATCGGATCGTATTTAGAGCCAAGCCTGACTCTTCTAGGCCTAACTCTACAAATCTTACATCTTGGTCAATGGCCGTTCCATTGAACTATTGCATGAGACAACATTGACCAGTGACCAGTGACATAATTTCTTATCATATGGCCCATATAAGTGTCTGTGCGATGGCCGCGAAACAGCCAAGCCGTACATTTTGACCAAGATGTGAAGAATTTTGTAAGTTGGCTTGGCTCTACATACATCTTACCAAGGGGTATTGTGTTACCCACTAACTGGGTTCTGGAAGTCAAAATACAAGTTTAACTTTTGCGACTTACACGCGAATGTACGCGAAGCGGCATCAAAATCGCCACATGTGAACTACGCGTCTCACTGACGTCACGCAAATCCTGCATCGCGCAAGCAGAGTTTACCGCGTGACTAGCATATATACAACGTCCCGACATCAACCGTCGGGCAGTTGCCCACCAGACACAACATCCGTCTGGTCGGAGGACCCTCCTTTTTCTATGGTGGATGAGTGAACTTTACACCCTGTTCCTCATACCACCAAATACGTATAAAGATGTTTGATGGAACTAGTTCAAGTTTTAGTTTACAACTACAACCTTTGAAGCACTCACTACTACTATAAGGGCTTTCCCATGAAGGAAAACCTATTGTCTAAATCATCTCATTGAAAAATCAACCTACCGTCTGAAGCAGTCGGGTAAAAACGGATTGCTACATCAATGAAGCGGTTATAAGTACCTACCGATCCTTTCCTCGAATTTTCGGTGACTACAGGTAATAAAAGAAAATACTACGACGCCATTTTCCTCAATTCAAATGAAAAAAAAATACTGAGGTAAAGTGCCCAAGCGTAATCGTAAAAGTGTTCTAGCCATAAAATTCGCGTCAGTTAATTTGTACCATTGAAGTTACAACTCTAGATACCTTCGCTTTGTCGGTAACGGTGTGGCCCAAGTTTTCCGCAAGAAGTGAACAGGTTGTGTGACCAACCAATGTATATACAGGGTGGAATTTTGTAATGCCACCTGGAGGGAAAGTACTCTTAATACTGCAGATAGAAAGTTTTACTCAAAGGAAACATTCCTTTATTTTTGAATAGAAAGCAAACTGCATTCAAAGATTTTCGAAAATTCTCTTCTCCCACACCCGGGAATCGAACCGGCTAAAATCTGAAAAAATTATACCCTGTACTTTTATTGCATTGATCGTTAGGGTCAATTATAAGGATGAAATCTCTCTAACAAACATGATAAATTAAATGAAAGGAAAACCAGGAAATCTGAAGTTACAAATTCAATGAGTCAAGTTAAAGCTCTTTAACTAACATCCATCTTTTGTAATGCAGACTCCTTTGCGACATACTCGTAGCTGCGTGTATGAGGTAATTTAAATATGGAATGTTAGATTAAAATTTGAAAATTAGATTGTCATAGTTGTTATTCACATTTGATTGTTTTTACAACTCATTTCACATTTTGTCTCACGGTGAAAATAGCTTATCAAGAACAGTTTTATTAAATGGAAGCTTATTTTTTAAATAACAAAAACGTGAATCTAGCTCTGCGGTGGTATGGAGAGAGATATCAAGACCGACAGGCACCAACTCGGTTCGTATTGAAAAGAATGGTAGAAAATTGAAAGAATACGGGTGGTTTCAAGAAGAGACGGCAAACTATTCAGCAAAACTATTTCGATTTTGAACTAGATGTTTTAACATACTTTGAATCATTTCCAAAGGCTTCAAGTAGAGATGCTGCCGATGAATTAGGAACAACCCACACTCGCGTACTTAAAGTGCTGAAAAAGTATAAGTATAAATGCTATCGTGAAGGTCGGTTGGTGCAAAATTGCACATTGGGGATCGTGACAGACGATTACAATTTTGTGAAAACATGTTTGGAGAAATTGACCGAAACCCTAATTTTTTGAGTAACATTGTATGGTCTGACGAAACCAACATCAGCAATAATGGCATGTACAATCGCCGCAATAACCATTATTGGTCTCGAGTGAATCCTGTTCGTGTTCATGAAACTTACAATCAAGTAAGATGTTCTTTCAACGTTTGGTGCGGAATTATGAGAAATAATGTAGTGTTAGTCCACGTTTACGAAGGTCATTTAAACACTGTCAAGTATATTGAAATACTGGATCTCTTAAGAAATGAGTTAAATTGTTTCCCCGAGGAAGAGCGAAACCAAATAATTCTACAGCAAGATGGTGCCCCAGCACATAACAGCAGAATCACTACTGCCTACATTAATAACCATTTTAATACCTGGATTGGTACAAACGGCACAATCAGGTGGCCTGCGAGATCGCCAGATCTCACCCCATTAGATTTTTTTTTGTGGGGATATGTAAAAAATTAAATTTACATGAAATCTTATGCGAATGACAACGAGTTGAGAGTTGAAGTTCAGAATACGATTTATAATATTCACCACAACACTTTATTAAAGGTTACTAGAAATGAATTCGTTAAAAGAATAAATTTGTGTATCCAAGAGAATGGAGCCCATTTCGAGCAACTAATTAGTTAGTTTACCATTTTTTGTAAATAATTAAATTAATTTAAGATTTCCTGGTTTTCCTTTCATTTAATTTATCATGTTTATTAGAGAGATTTCATAATTATAATTGACCCTAACGATCGATGCAATAAAAGTACAGGGTATAATTTTTCAGATTTTAACCGGTTCGATTCCCGGGTGTGGCAGAAGAGAATTTTCGAAAATCTTTGAATGCAGTTTGCTTTCTATTCAAAAATAAAGAAATGTTTCCTTTGAGTAAAATTTTCTATCTGTAGAGTACTTTCCCTCCAGGTGGCATTACAAAATTCCACCCTGTATATATACATTGGTTGGTCACACTTATCTACTGCCAAGGTCAGATAGACTTATGTAGGAAATAAAGTCTTGCGGAATAATAAAATTATACTCAACGCACGGTTAAGTAAATCATTTATTTACCATGAAACTTGTTTCAATAATAAATAGGTATGGCTATTACAGATGAGTAAGACTGTCCTTCAAACTAGGAAAATCCTGTATTTTGAAGGACAGATTAGATTGCATATTGATTTCTTGAATCCAGAAACACAGTTGGTACCGATATTAACGCACGTTGATTCTGATTTAATGTTTGACAGCCCTTTTTTTTTTTGTGTGGGAAATTATCAAATAACTTCTCCCGCTCTGGGCGGAGTGGGAGGGTGTCAGACTTTTACTGACTAAAACCCACCCGTGTTGCTACAGATACCTGTGTGCCAGGGCCACAATATCCCTTTCGGACAGACTCGTAACCCATAACTGTTCGTTTAGATCTGAATTTATATTTCCATTACATACCTATAGATGTACTCTAAACCACTTTCCTAAGGAAATACTTACAACCAATGATATTATAAGTAAAAAGAGAAAGATAGTTTACACCCGGTCCGCAAGTGGCAACAAATGCCATACTATTAATAAGTACTTATTGCATGCTCTAGCTGTCACTTCCTGTTACACACTTCCGTCCCTTTTCACGAAATCACTCCCGTAGAAAGCGAGAGAAAAGATATTAAACATCAAAAAACTTTTATGAAATTAGTAGTGTGTTTTTCAAGACATTATATATAAGTGTGTTTAATATTAATTAGCCTGGTGAAAGAAACCGAGTGTGTGCATATAAAACATCGTAGCTTTTGGTGGAAACAAGTCATGGCTTGCTATGGTGGCCACAATTCACGTAAAGTAAATTTCTTCATCACCCATAGATAAAAGAGGATTCTCCAACCGGACGGGTGTTGTGTTTGGTGGGCTACTGCCCAAACGATAGATGTCGGGACGTTATGTCAAACTTTGCTTGCGCGATGCAGGATTTTCCGTGACGTCATGCTTAGTTCACATGTGACGTTTTAGATTATTAACGAGTATTACCTTTACTGTAGGTCATTTGTTACTTTGTTCTGATAATAATATTTTTATCTTCAACATGAGAGATACTGATCTGAAAAGAATAGAACATTCGATTAATTTCCTATATAAAAACAAACAAGCTCGCTTTCCGTTCTTAACTTGCACCAATCTCCTAAAGGAGGAGGAAAACAAGCGTCACTCCAGTTTCCTTGCTCGAAACGAGATGACACCTTGAGTAATAGTCCCCGTATTCGTGTCACATTCCTTCATAGTATAATAATTTTTCATAAAATAAATACTGTTTGGCGAACGAGGTGAGGTCTTCGCTATTTCATATGAATCTGTGTGTATTTGCAATTTCTTATACCTATATAATTTTTATTAGTCTTCTGATCAACGTTTTATAACTTTTTTTACGTAATTTGTGTATTACCTTACGCACCTTATATTGGAGGTGGATATGGTTTTCTTAGTAGTATTTATAAAAAAAAACCGGCCAAGTGCGTGTCGGACTTGGCACATTAAAGGATCCGTACCTATTGGTGGTAATAGGAAAAATGAGGGAATTTCAAAGAAATTTTTTATTTATCTATATATTGGTATCTTTAAGTAAAATATATATAATAAGAAAGATTATCACCAAATTTCAAGTTCATAAGTCAATGGGAAGTAAAATTTTTATTAAAAAAAACCTGACTTTGGTGGGTTCTTGTTGGGGGTGATTCAAGCAAACCCGCAGTAGTTTAGTAAGATAAGTATAAGTCAAGTTTAGAAAATGGTTAAAAAGGTTTTTAACAGGTAGAAATCATGCGCGACAAAAAATACGTCGCGCGTCTTAGTCCGTGCAAACGAAAAAGGAAGTTTGAAAGTGACATCTTCGTTTGACAAGGCGCCGCGTTGCGTTCCGTTGGCGCTTTCTTGACATGACGGTTCTTGAGCATCACAGCGTTCCAGCTCCATTGCAAACACTTCTCATTCCCTGTTTTCTATTATTAAAAAAAATACAGTATTTATCTACTCAACGATTTCTAAACGACGATACTCCACTCGATGGGGTACGCCCATTTTGTTAAACTTGACATTATGCATTGTATTGCCCATTTCAAATTATTTACTGAATTTCATCTTGACATGATTTGTATTGATTTAATTGAATCTGTTAATAATATATATGACATATTAATTGGATCTTTATTATTATAGCTTAACTGTTACATGCCCTAGTTAAGGTAGTTATTTTTATCGGTGCCCCCCTTTAGCTGTATGGGGGCCCCACTTAAAAACATTTAAAAAATATTCTTGGGAATTTGTATGGCTTTGGGTCAACATTAAGATGCCTATACTTTGAAAATTTGAAGACTGTAGCACCCAACCATTTGGCTGTTAAACCTGTGTGACAGACAGACAGACGGACACGTTAGTGACAGCAATAGGGCTCCGTTTGGACCCTTCGGGTACGGAACCCTAAAAACAAAAGAAATCACGTCAGCTAACAGGCTTTATAATGCCTAAGAATATATAAGTATAAAGGCTCTTACAGATTCCCGCGATATCGCGGGCGCGACAGGCACCGAGAAAAAAATTGTGCTACTAGAGTCTCGTCGTGCCCGCGATATCGCACCAGTATGTACGAGCCTTAACGCCAACTAATAAGATCCCTAAGATTTGCACACAATGTATTTGTGAATCTGCAATGCGTATTTTCAGAAAGTGAATTGGGTTAGTAGCTACCTCTAACTTAATGCTTTGCGAAGTAGACAAAATTAAAGTCCTCTTAATGAAACAAAATAATTAAGGGGATCCTGCCGTTTTGCCGAAAAGATTTTGCCAAATTTTCATTACCCAAACAAATTTTAGCAACCTTTTTTTATACCATTGCAATATTTCGAATGATTTTAGTACGCATATTTTCATTTGGTCAAATTTTTACTTGGCAAAATATTACCAAGTATAATGTCATTATGGCATTTGGTCTTTAATCAAATGATTTATTACAGCAAACAATCTTCAGACAATAAACGTTTTTGAGCGAGCGAAGCGAGCGGTGCCGCGGTAGCGGCCGGCGAGTGCCAGAAACGACTTGCATTTATAGAAAAAAGAGATTGTTTTTAGTAGGTTACCCGGATCTGAACTATTTAGATTAGGTTAATTACTTATTTATATTATTATTTGATTTTGCGTAAAAACTGTTATTCCAACTGAAATATTTGACTAAATAAAAAATGTTAAAAGTACTAGTTGGTAAACAAGTTATAGTTTAAACGTTCATTTGTCAAACATTAGGTTTGCGTTACAATTTTTTGTGAATAGATTTTTTGCTAAGTAATAATTTGGCAAATGAAATTATGCGAGAAATTTTTTGGGAAGTGAAAATTTGTCAAATTCCTTTCGGTCAAACAAGGGAGACCCATAATTAAGACTATTTGAGTTTCCCCAACTATGTCAGGGTCGCAGTCTAAACGGATTCAGCTGAATACCATATTTAACACGGAGCTAATACCTATCCGACCACCACAGCCCAGTTGCTGGGAAATACTATACCCCTTGGAAAGACTGGTTGTCAGACTTTCGGGCTTCTGACGACCCGTAACGACTGTTAAAGGTCAACGAATGACAGCCGGGACCGGGGTTTTTTTATTAATTTAATTTATTTTTAATGCATAAATAAAAGTATTAGCTATCTGCACTCCTCCTCCATATAAACTTTAATTGTGCCAAATTTCATACTCCTCCATCCACGGTATTTTTTTTGTAAAAAGGGGTATGTACACATTTTTCACTTCACGTAATTATTAATAATATTGATATTTTTTAAATACAATTTCATTCGCAATCGTAGTGATGAAGCTGGTTTCACAAATGTCACCTGTCAGTCAAAGACACACAGAATGTCACAGATGGCAGGAAAAGGCTAAAAGTGAAGTGGCCCCGGAGTACTGTGGCAGTGAGGCTGTCACTGTAGTGCTATATAATCAAATTAAAGTCGGCATCAACACGATTCTACAAATAGGTATTAGTCCCCCAGTTTATAAGAAATTAAGAAAGCAATGTTCTCTACACAAGGGAAGAAATTTAAAAACAAAAGAAACAAAAAGTTAACCAACTTCCTCACAGGTCACCAGACTATATGTAATATAATTTAATATTATTGGATATTCAAAAAGCCAACGAAGTTTACATTTCATAATTTTCGCGTAAAGTAGCAGTTACACTAAGCGTTCTTAACGCATTCCGATCACAACGTTCATTCTGATTTAATGTTTGACAGCCCTTATGTGTTCGTTTAGAACATAAATTATATTTCCACTATAGCTGTGCTTTAATCCACTTTCCTGAGGAAATACTTACTTACAACCAATGATTATAAGTAAAAAGATATAGGTAGGTTTTACACGCTCCGAGTGGCACGTCAAAATATCTCTTATTAGCCACATTTTCTTCGTCTTGTCTCTTTTTCGCTCGTGATAATTACGACTTGCCGTCCTAGTTCCACGTGTCATCTAATAGTGCGACATTGTGCCATTTTTGAAGATCGAATGTTGAGTAATAGGTAACTATTACTCAACATTCGATCTTCAAAAATGGCACAATGTCGACCAATCGTGTAGGCCAATCGTCCACGAATCGCGACGATTGGCCTAATCAAACAAAATTGGATTGGACTAAGAAAAATTCGAGCAAATGCGTAAAAGATCATGATTCGCAACTCAATCTAATCAGATTGAGTTGCGAATCATGATCTTTTGATTTCAACCACGAATCGGAACAGTGACGAGTCAGGCATAACTCCATCGAAGCATGCGCATTTGCTCGATTTTTTAGAGGAACTGGTTGTAAGCAATGGTATAGGTAAAAAGATTTAGATGGGTTACCTATTACTCAACATTCGATCTTCAAAAATGGCACAATGTCGCACTATTAGATGACACGTGGAACTAGGACGGCAAGTCGTAATTATCACGAATTTTTCTTAGTCCAATCCAATTTTGTTTGATTAGGCCAATCGTCCACGACTCTACTCAGAATATTACAGCACTAGTATTTCAATGCATCGTGTGCCATTGGAAATTTGTGTGTGTGTGTGACATTCATTCACGCACTGACTTGTTACTTTAAATTGTATAGGGAAACGTACACTTTTACAATGTTTGTTAATATGTGAGCACCAAATATAAATATAAAAAATTATTTATCGGTCATTGCTTCATTTTTAATTATTTTGACCTATTGTGGTAGGTATAATAATTTTATTCAAGATGCATCGTCTTCATATTATTATAATTAATGTACCTACTTATACAAGATATTGTAAAACTTTTTAAAAGATTAACGGTTTAGTTTCTTGCCCATTCTTCTCCATAGGAAACTACTTTTTGGAAGGAACGACTGGAATTAATTATATTTTTTTGTAGATTTTGACGTTGCAAAGTGCCTTTTAATATGCCTATTTGAAATAAATAATTTGACTTTGATTCCGACTGTGGTTTGAGTTTGTAACACGTTACTTTAGCGCCTCAAGATGTTGATTTCGGTATAATAGAAAGTAGCATTCATATGAACAACGAACGAACATGACAGGACAATCAACATTTGTTTTTTAGGTGGGCGATTATCAAATTGCTTCTCGCGCTCTGGACGGAGCGAGGGGCGTGTTAGACTTTTGCTGATTAAAACCCACCCGTGTTCCTTCCTTGCCTGTGTGCCAGGGCCACGATATCCCTTTCGGACAAACTCGCAACCTCCATGCGCGCAAAATTTTGCTCGCAGAAAGCTAAGTGAATACGCGCCTTAAGAAAACTCTGAACTAATTTTACGGTCCACTGGTGCTATTTGCGCGCATCTAACTTCATTGCAAAGTGATTTTCTCTTTTCCTACACACGATGGCACAGGTTGCGAATACGTGACGACACGGTGTTCGGAAATTAAAAACTTATTGTTTCGTCGTTATAAAATTGGTACGTGTGCGCACTGTGTGAAGTAGTTGGAAAATACAATTGTGTTCGGAAAGCGCTGTATTTGATGTTGAGATTGAAAATTACAGAGGGTGCACGTGTTGTTTTGTCACGTGATAATATGTTGTTCTGTATCTTTTTATATTGATAACTTAGTTATAAGACTGAACAACTTACTCCTACTTGTCAACGATGAAAGTATGTAACTTTCCTAAACTGTGATGTAATTATGCGTAATACACTTACAAAGATAATGTCTTTAACGACAGTTCAACAAAATTCATTACGTTATTTTCGATGTTGAGCAGTCAAATTCAATCATATATGAAGCAATGGATTAGCAATTTCCTTCAAAATATTTCATATTGTATTTGAAAACGTGTTACGCAATTAGGGTGATGAATTTACTTACACATATCAAAATCATATCCATCGTTCGCATAAAATGATATTACCAAAGTATGATAGGTTATTTAAGCCGCAGCCGAATTGTATAATACGTATAACTACATGGCTTTCACATGATCTGACCAAGATTATGTCTGGACTTTAAAAGAGACTGTGACCTCTGAGTTTGTTTCGGCCTTTCTTCTCAGAGTAGTCAGATAGAAAACGCCGACCTCTTCTAGTTTTCAAAATATAATTGACGTGTAAAAGTGATTGTACAAACCTACTTATCACTAGCTAAATAGTAAATTACTAACTTTATAATTTACTTAGGTTAAGGTTTAGGTTAATAAGATTTTTCATACAAACGAAATCCCCCCTTTTCACCCCTTTGAAGGTCAAATTCCCAATAACCACTTCTTAGCAGATGCCTACGTTATAATTTAAAGTTAATCAAGCCACGCAGTAAAATCCTCCCTTGTCAAATTGACCACCCCTTTTCACGCCGTCAGGGGTAAATTTTCGAAAAACTCTGATACATGTTATTCTTATTTTTTTTTGCTAAGAACTAATACCAATTTCCAAGTTAATCAAGCCACGCAGTAAAATCCTCCCTTGTAAAATTGACAACCCCTTTTCATTCCTTTAGGGAATGATTTTTAAAAAAAGCTGATACATTTTATTCATTATTTTTGGTTTTAAGTATAAATACTGGGTTTTGAGTTAATCGGACCCCACGTTAAAATTCTTCTATACAACTTTGACACCCCCCAATCCCCTTTAGTTAAAAAAACAAAAATTACATCTTTATAATTTACTTCGGTAAGTTTTCGTGCCAAGTTTCAGGTTTATTAACTCAAGGAATAAGATTTTTCATACAAACAAAATCCCCCCCTTTCACCCCCTTAAAGGTCAAATTTTCAAAAACTCCTTAGCGGATGCCTAATAATAAGTATCTATGTGCCAAATTTCAAACCAATCCGTTCAGTTATTTGAGCTGTGTGTTACCAGTCAGTCATGGTTTCCTTTTTGACTACCCCTTTTCACCCCGTTAGGGGTAGATTTTTAAAATACCCTGAGACACGTTATTCTATATTTTTGGTTTTAAGTATAAATGCTGAGTTTTAAGTTAATCGGACTGCGAGTTAAAAATTTTCTATACAAACTTTGACATGCCCCAATGCGTTCGGGGGAATTTAAAAAACTTTATGATTTACTTAGGTAAGTATTCGTGCCAGGTTTTAAGTTTATCAACTTTATTATTTCTATTTGAATACAAAATTTTGTGAATGAACAACTTCAATACGAAACTTTATCCCCCTTTCCACCCCATTGTGGGTAGAAATTAAAAAAAAACAACGATTTACATTGTATAAGCCAATCATAAGCCAAACTTTTAGTGATTTTAACTTTAAAAATAAAGAACTTTAATTAAAAACAAAATTTCATCCCCTTTTCACCCCTTAAGGATTGAAATTTTAACAACACCTTTGCGTTAGCTTCTGACCATGGCTTTTCTGGCCTAGATAATAAATTTTGTGATTTTAACATTCTAAAATGAAGGACTTTCCATACACAACTTCATCCCTCTTTTTAACCCTTCGGGGTGGATATATCAAAAACACGTATAAATTGATTTTCAATCGTCAGCCTAAACGCAAAATTTGAAGATCCTAACTTCAAAACTGACGGACTTTCATATAAACTTCCATCCTCTATTTTACCCCTTTAGGGGTGGAATGGGTTTGGGCTGGGCGTTGATGAGTCACTCAATCAGTCAGTCAGTCAGTCAGGACTTGTCTTTTTATTGATATAGATAGATAATTGTATAATAGAATAGTATTACAAAACGTCTAGCCGAAATACATAAAAGCGCTATTTTCTACTAAGGCTGATTGACGTACAGCCAAAATGACTGAAAGCTAAAAAGCGACGCGCAAAATTGTATTATGACGCGGTGCGCTATATCATTACGAAGTATGTTTATTTAGCCGTAATACATTTTGGCTGAACGTCAATCAGCCGTAATAGAAAAAAGCCCCTTTATATATTTTGGGTAGACGTTTTGTAATACGCTGTATTATACAACTAGGCTGCAATATGTCGCAGGCAATTTGTATGATTCCACTTTTTAAAACCGGCGTCGTCGGTTTAAAAACGCTCGCAGTTATGAAATATACCGAAGGCAACATCTAAATTGCCTTGTCACTATTTAATATGCCACAACACTTGGTGGACAATTCAAACGCCGTTTACAAAATGCCGCGGCGAATCGAAGTATTGAGTTCTATTTCTTAAGAGGCTGACAACAGGTAAACCGCTGTTACTGTCAAATTGCATACAAAAGAAAGAGATATGCGATGACACAACGTATGACGTAAAAATGCAAATAAAATCGTATAAATTAGATATTAACTGATTAATAAAAATTAATCCATCACCGGATGCAGTTTGGCCCTTGAAATTTTATGGTATACTTTTAATTATAATTATAACTGTTAAAGAAGGGATAACCTGCTTTTAAAAATAATTAAGAGTTGTCTTTGAAGATTTTTTTGATGTATGAAATTATGTTTAATTATGTTTTGAGTTCCATCACCGTATGCACAAAAGACTTGAAAATATCATTCTGTTTTTGTTTTGGAAATCTCCGCCTTAAGGCACTGGCCGGCTGCTACGCGGTACCACTCGCTTCGCTCGCTCGGCTCGCGCGCTTTTGGTAACAGTTCTAACCTAACCTTACCCATTTGGTCAGGGTGCCCTGGCTTAGTTACGGCGACCAATTCGGCTCGCATGTGGTTGGTCACAGTTCTAACCGATCCTACAATAGCAATCAATGTTGAAATTGTAACAATCGAACGAGTTGCCAATTTGCCTTCGGCATATTTCATAACTGCGGCGTTTGTAAACGGACGGTGCCGTATGTATAATGACGAATCATACAATCTGCCTGCGACATTAATACAGCGTGCCGCTTTCATGGCGACATTAATTTAATACTCGTACACCTATACGGTTTCATGTTTTCTTTATATGAAGATATTTGAATTTCATTAAACGTTATTATTTATTGATTTATTAACAATTTTCTAAAATAGTATTTTGGAGCAAGCTGTACTTAAAGAACTGTATCGCAGACGTCATTTGCTGGGGTTACGGATTATAACATTTTACGTCTGTTAAAATATAAATGACCCTTTTCCGTTACAGTTGACTAAGACGTACAAAAATTGTACCATAGAAATCCATATAGGGTGAAGATCTATCAGTGGATACGTGAACCAGAAATCTTAGTACAAAGGTAACAAAAGCCGAAACTAATCTTCTTACAACAGGAAAATGTACGAGTGAGACAAGAAAATCAAGACACACAGTGACTAGCAAATTATTAAAGAAAATCACCGAGGAAAAGAGAGAAAGCATAAATTGACTTTATCTCGCAGTGCAGTCGTAAGCGGGACTAGAAGAAATAATCTACATACATTATGGGACGGGCACCTGTCGCGTTGCAGAACGAAGATTGCAACATTGCTATTTTATTTATTCTAGGGTTTGGTGTCCAGGCGGAGCAAAAGATTATTCTGTATACACACATTAAAATAGATACAGATACGACATATTTTGTATTGAGTACAAATATACTGCTTATTTCTTAAGAAATTTCTTTCAACAGACCTGCGGAAGGAGAATAGAAAAAGAAATATAGATAATAGTGTGTGAGAACAAGAAGAGAAGAATATGATTTTGTTACGTCTTAAACTAAAATATTAAATATACCTACACATTTATTGCAAAAAGTTACATAAACTTAAATAAAAATATAATGCTAAAATATACATATAAACATACAGCAGCTCTGTCAACTTCTTAAACCAAGATCGATGTCCAGCAGTGGACGTCTTTTGGCTGAAATTATGAATAATGATCTCGATACGATCATTAATATTATAAAGGCAGTTAACGCGCATTACCAGCGTGCAGTGCCGAAGATTTCCTATGACTAACGGCCAAGTGCGAGTCGGACTCGCGAACTAAAGTTTCCGTGCCACCAACCTATTAGTTCGCATTCTTTTTATTAAAATTTGCCATGATGAACAGTCTAAAAGTTTTTCCACTGCTGGACTTAGTTCAGTTTCCAAGCATCGCCACTTTGACCGATTCTGTGTTTCTCGCATCCAGCGGATTCCTGCAGTCTTCACAAGGTCATCGGTCCACTTTGTTCCGAGGACTTCCAACGCTACGTCCCCCGGTACGCGGTTGCTACTCCAGAACCTTTCGGCAATGTGTTCTGTGAGCAATATGCCCCGCCTGCTGCCACTCAAGTTTGGCTATTCTTCGGTCTACGGCAGTTACCTTGGTGGTCCTGCGTAAAACAACAATTTATTAACATTCCTATGTAAAAACTTATAATCTAATATCAACATTACCTCTAGTAGGCAATTGCAACCATGAAATTATTTTTATAGAGTTTCAGGTTTCCGTACAAAACTAGATTTTGCAGTAATTTACGAAATCATAAAATAAACAGTTTGGGGCTAACGAGAAATTATAGAGGGGTAGAAGTTTAAACTATAATTATGGGCGCTTATTCGGAATTTTGAAATGGCCAATTTACCGCTGTTTGGAACATCATAATAGCAGAAAATGTTTCCATAAAACGCTATAGTTGGGTTTAGTTTGTTTGTTAACTGGAGTTTTGTTGATTAGTGACTTGTATTAAGGCTAAAGAGTTGTTAAATCAAAGTAATGTGGTATTTAACAGTTTATTTTTTTTATTTAGATTTTTCGAAACCAACATATAAATTAAGCCACAGTAAAAAAAAATGTTTTAATATCTTAAAAAATGCCGAAGTTGTATGCGTTTTAAAGTCTATTACAGATAGAGACAGCACTGCTGCGATCTGACGTCACAACACAGGAACGTATAGTAACTTCGTGCCATTCAATAAAATGATATTTTTGCGTGACAAGGATAGTAGAATGATTTGAAAAGCGTGTAACTTCTCCACTATTCAAGAATAGTGGAGAAGTTACACGCTTTTCAAATCATTCTACTATCCTAAAAAAGACGATTGTGAAAGAAATAATAAAATCTCTTGAGATTTTATTATGCTTGCCATACTACATGCTTGCCATGCTTGTCTGCTTAACAACGTAAATAACGCAATAAACGTCGGTGAACAGTCGAAATGAAAGGCATTGCGATCGATTGCCATTTCATGTATGTAACACAATTACCCGCAGTTCTAAAAGTGTGATCTAATGTATTTTAAGGCCTGGGGCTCTACTCCGAAGCGTTAAACCGTAGTATCGGCCGAATGTTCAGCCATTGCTTCACTACGGCTAACTATGGCTGACTACGCTGAAAGAAAAAGAAAAAAAAACGACAATCAAAGAGATAAGCCAAAGGCAAAACTGTGACTTTAAGTCGTGTATGGATTCAAAGTCAAAAGAGGAAACTATGGAAGTTATAAAACGGCCGAACATTCGGCCGATACTTCAGTTTAACGCTTCGGAGTAGACCCCGAGAACTCAAACTCAAGGCATTTATTTAAATTAAATCATTTACAGGCACTTTTGAATTGTCAAAGAGTCGGTCTGTTAGTCTGAAAGTTGAATCTAGTTGCTCCTGCTTATAATTACCATCAACAAATGCATCGTTAATCATCATCAAACGTAGAGTAAAGAAATTAATAAAAATATTAGGGAAAAAATGAGCATCCCCCTGTTTTTTTTCTGCAGCCAGACACCACATTAATAATTACGTATAAAAATGGCCAGGAAAATAATTAAAAACGGCCTGCTTTATATTCGAGTCGCGTAGAGCGCTTTTTGTCCGCAAATTGCAAAGATCTCTTGGTTTATTCAGAATGTGCCATGTGCTCACTGGCCCATTCGGTAGTCTAATTTATAATTTCCACGATTAGACCCAAGTTTTTTTATTAATTTTTTGCTCTAAGGGATGCTACGCACATGTTCGGGTCGGCTTGATTCGGCACACTGGGCGGCAAAATCGAATATACCTCAATCGAAATCAAAATATTTTACACACGTTCACGGTTCCACGGTGCACAGTTCCAATTGGTCGTTTCCTAGAGAAGAACCGGCAAGAAACTTCACGGTCACGCTTTTAAAAATGATGGGCTTTTACAATGTTTTCAAATTTACTGTGTTAATAGGTAACCTAGTTTTGTTATTATAATTATGTTCGGGAAAAAGCCGCTCGAATAGTGCCAAGCCGACCCGAATATGATTAGGAGAGAGTAGATCGACACGAGGCGAATTTAAGCCGAATATACCAATGTGTGTATTAATTGGTTCGGGTCGGCTTTGTTGTTCAACATGACGGTGTCGTTGCGAACGTATGTGTAGCATTCTTTACATGACACTGTTTTTAATATGGCGAAGGCGACAAAAGAAAACGTTTTATTAAATCTCGATATTTTGTTACTACGAATTTTTAATTTGCTTTTTATTTCTTAATTGCTCAATTTCTATATTTATAAAATTACGTTTAATTTTGTATTTGTGAAGAGTTATAATTGATTTCCATGATTGAAAACGAATTAGTAATAATACTCGTAATACGTTATGCGAAGTTCTCTAATGAAATTAATAATTGTCATTGGATCAACGTGAGCTAATTTTGTAATAATATTTTTGGTATGAATAATCAGAATAAAAAAACAGGATAGGTATCAATAAGAGTGCATCCAAGGTAAATAAATACGTTCTCGGTGTACACGCAATGAAGGGTTCCGTATTTATCTCAAAATCCCAAAACTTAACATTGTAGTTGAAAAACATGCTCTCCCGTACATCGATATACGTTCCGGTCAATTCTCGTTCTTGTCACACTGTAGAGTTTTCAAAACTTTTTCCCCCCCCTTTTGCCCCCAAAAAGTGACTCATAATATTCAAAAAAAATTATATGTGTTACACGTCCGTGTTTAGATCACAGAAATTCATAATTATGTGTACCAAATTTCAACTTATCGGTCCCATAGGTTCTGAGCAATCGGCTGTGATAGACGGACAGATAGACAGGCACACGAGTGATCCTATAAGGGTTCCATTTCTTCCTTTTGAGGCACAGAAACCTAAAAAGATAACAGACTTATAGTTTAATAAATATAAAAACATATGAGGACTGCCACAATAACGTACAAATAGATAAAAGAACAAAAACAACATTAACGCGAACATTTTTAAGCACGTCACACACAACATTTATCCATTTCATCCCGGAAAACCCAAAACTCGCAAACCTCAAGGAACTTTGATGCCCCTCGAATCAAAAGGCCGAAACTAAATTGGTTTGCTGATGAGTCCTTTGGCTCACGTCTTTGTTAAAGCTTTTCCGACTGTTGACACACATTCTGTTCACAGTAATCGCTTGCCTGTCTCAACTCTCAGTTTCTAAAGCTGAGGTCACATTTGTGAACCCTCGAGTGGACGAACGAGAGGAAGGTGGAGTGAAGGAGTGTGCGTTGTTTGAACGTAGCCGTTATAATGCAGTGTTTGAATGTTTGAAATGATTTTACTTTTAATCTCTAAATGTTGAGAATTCAAGTCGGAAAACAAAATATTCTGCAGTGTTTATGAAGTACGAGTGGAGCGACTTTCTTGGCAGGTTAACTGGAAGCAGCTAGATAAGAAGAACGGAAGTTAAACTTAAACGACGTGTGATTGAATATGTGGTATTTTTATCAGTAATTCCTACATTTTTTTTTTGTCTAGACCACGGTGCAGACTTTGCAAGTTAATTAACAAAGTTGTCAATTAAACAATGATGAGATGGCAAACCGCTACTTTACTAATTAAGGAAATAAAGTCATCATATTAAGTTTTATGTTGAATTCTCCAAATTGTGAAACATGCGGAACGGTTGAAGCGGATTGAATTTTACCAAATCAGAAGGTTGCGTGTTCAAATCACGTCGGGGTCACCAGTTTGGGGGTATGAGGAACAGGGTGTAAAGTTAGAAAAGGGAGGATCCTCCGACCAGACGGGTGTTGTATCTGGTAGGGAACTGCCCGACGGTTGATGTCGGAACGTTGTATATATGCTAGTTACGCGGTAAACTCTGCTTGCGCGATGCAGGATTTGCGTGACGTCAGTGTGACGCGTAGTTCGTATGTGGCGATGTTGATGCCGCTACAATGTTCACCATCTACTTATGGAGTGTACTAAGACAAAGAAGGAAAGAGAAACATTGTTGAGTGCGGTAAAAGGTAATGAATATGATATTGGTACATATTATGTTAAAGTTTTGGCGCAGCCTTTACCTGAGAATGCAAACCAGACTTACTGATTTGTCTAGACATTAATAATTTATATTGTATTTGTAGATTTAGTTTTGAATAGTTTAAGTTATGATGAGACTGGCATGCCACTGTGGGATAAAGCCTCATATAAAACTAAAAAAGTTGTATGTGGAGACCAATCAAAAAGAGGTAAGCAAAGCCCTTGCGCCAGACACCACGGTTTTAATCTACAAAGCTTCTCGTGTTCCTCCATATTGAAAAATAGTCAACTTAAAAAAACTTCTCCTTCTATAACATTCATGTGAACGTACCTTTAAAGGAAATTGACCCGAGTCCTCGTCGCTGCTCCATGACACTACGTGCTCGCCATTCTGATATTACAAGAATAGAATCGACCGAATATAATCGCCGAGTCGAATAATTTGTGCTGTGATTGACTTGATAGATGAAAACTGAAGTATGTTTTTGGAAATCCGATATAAATTTATGATGGTTTGTGGTGGAAATATTGAAGGACATTTTTGGAATTTAAAAATATTGGTTGTGTGATTATTATTACAGAACTTAACAGAGGTCATTGCATTAGCTAGAAAGATTGTATTGCAGTACTTTTTCTATTGAAATTTAAAAAAAAATTCAATCGTTGTGTCTTATGTAATTTTTTTGACTTTCAAAAAGTGCTAAGTTTTTTTTTTAACGTTGTGTGCGTTTTTAAACGTTCCTTTATAAGCACGTGCCATTATTCACACAAGGTAGGAAAATACACGTGTACTTGATACGTATCACAAGAATCACAGTACACATTACTCTAGCAGCATCGCACGTAGTGTCAAGGTCCTTAGCTCCTCTACAAGTGGTAAAGAGCACGTGTAACTAACTCGTGTGGGGGAGTTACATAACAGAATAGATCCTATCCTAATCCCAATTCCCCAATTATAAATGCGAAAGTAAGTTTGTTTGTTTGTTACCTTTTCACGCCTAAACCACTGAACCGATCATCACACGTACAGAAACAGACATAGGGTACCTTTCATCCCGAAAAAAAGTACTGTTCCCGAGGAAAACAACAATAACGTTCTTATGATAATAGATGGCGCCACGTGTCTTTAGAATCATGATTGAATTATGTTATGGGATGTACGAGTATTTAACAGCACTTTAAATTTAAAAAAGCAGAGTACAACCCGAAATGATTGTCCAATTCTAAATTAACGCGAGCGAAGCCGCGGGCGAAAGCTAGTTTAATATAAATGACAAGAGTCTGTTCGATAATGTAATTCAGTAATTTTTAACAGTAGCTTATGCATAATCTGCTTATAATGTTCCCACTGCTGGGACACAAGCCTCCTCTCTTGGAGAGGGTGTGGGATGTAACTGTAATCCACAACGCGGGCCCAGTGCGGGTTCGTAGATGTCACATGTCTTCGAATTTTTGGTTCTAGGACATGCCGGTTTCCTCATGATGTTTTCCTTCACCGTTTTGAGAGCAGTGGTGCTGAAATTATTAACATAAAGTAAAGCGCCTGCCCGGGTTCGAATTCATGACCTACAACCTGTAAGTCGGGACCGTTACCACTGGGCCATGGCACCACTGCTCTCTTAGCCGTACCACACGTTTTTAACAGTGACTTTACAATATTAATGCAAAATCACTACCAAAATTATATTAATACATAATATCACACCTGTATAGCTCGAAGGTTCCGACTGAAGTGAACCTATAGTACACCCAGATTTCGCAAGATAAGTTTAATTCCCATTGCAGTATAATTCCTGCATTCAAAATTTTTTGCGCGTTCCGCATTCGTACTCTTTGTGTATTTATGGCTATTTTTTTTTTTTAATTGATTGATTTCAAATTCAAATTTTTTCTCAATAAGCTTCGAAACAATATTGTTCAAATTCCAATTTTTTCAGTTGAGTTGAAGCGTTGGCGTGTTCAGTCTGTTTTTTTTCTCATATTATCCGAATCATTGATGTCGTGGCTTAAAAGCATATTTTAAGCGTTGTGACGGTATTTTTGTATTGTTTGTTCGCGTTTTTCTTTTAATGGTATGTATTCCTTTCATTTTTTAAATTTTTTACTTCTGCTTTATTTCCTTGGTCTCAACAAAATTTTCTTACTTTGTCCTAGGTTGGGAATCAACCATAAGGGCCAGGTTTTTGGCCCAAGGTACCGGCTAGATTTTAACAGCCTACTACATTTCACCTAGTTCGACTTCCATCCAGCTTCGAACAGAAGAGCGCTGTGCCACGGAGTCATTTTTTTTCTGGTAACACTTAAGAATCTTGTCCATTGCGAACGCCTCTCCTATTCTGATGTCCGTCCGACATTAAAGCGCGGAAGAGAGCAGTAAGAACGCATCAAATTTTCAGCAGAGGAGCTCCACGTTACCGTGTCTATCTCAAGCACAGCTTGGGCAACTTTTCTGTGACGAATGACTCGTCCCAGGTGTGGTGTGGTTACGTCGAAACCGGGAACGACCTTTTTTATTAATAATACTTACTAAATTCAATGTTATTCTTTCAATAATATGTTTCATTGATCTAAGAAAGCTTAAAACCATTTATTTTAAAGTATCACGTTTAAGTTTCACGTTTTTGCACGTGTTATCGTGCGAAATAGTAGGTGATTGCAATCATTTTCGTATTTCCATGCGTATTTCTTTATTCGATTAAATTAGCAGATTTAAGATTTCTTAAACTAAAATTTTTTTACTAAACCTTTAACTCAACAATTTGTATACTTAATATTTTCTTTAGTCTTATATTGTTTTATTTATTAAGTTCAAAATTATACGTTTTATAAGTAGTGAAAGATTTATTTTTATTTTATCCGTACTCGCGCGGCGGGACCCAAGTTCCCGTTTGTGTGCTAGTGGAGAGATTTTTCGCTACACCATGTAATAGGGGCATAACCAGCTTATTGCCAAAATCCAATAACATTTAGCCCGACCTGGGAATCGAAACAAGGACCGCATGCTCAGTAGTAGCTTGATACATATTATTAAGCTTGATTTTTTAGAGCTCCAAGGGACCGTAGACCTACGTATTTGATATTAATTTTAACTTGATACCTCCACGCGTTCCTGAGAAAAAGGGTCTTGACTGACAGACTAATAGACGGACGGACAACGAAGAGATCTTATAAAGGTTACGTTTCCTTCCTTACGAGTTGCGGAACCCTAAAAAATATTTAAAAGTGACTACTTGACAAAAACACAATCAGAAACTAACACTTACTATACAAAAAAAAAACATATGAAGTCGAAAAACATACTTGCTCTTACTAAGTTATATTGGAAGAAACTCGAAAACTTATAAAATATGGGTGAAGTTCGTGATACGGCGGGTGAAGGTATAATGTATAGTGGAAACCAGAAATGGCAATGAAAGGGGAATATATTATAGACTGATGGGATGTGTATCCATGTTCGGGAGCTTTACAGGAAGTTTATAACATTTCTATATGAAAAGCTTCAAGTATATACAGGGTGTTTGGACGCTAGGTGTAAATCCATTAGGGAGTGATAGTTGACCCCATTTGGAGAATTTTAAGCATGATTTTACAAAGGTTTGAACGATCGAGGTTATTTCATTTTTCGAATTTTAAAAGGATTCTACGACTTCTTTGTCTGTTATTTTTTTCAATAACACAGATGCTTGGACTTGGGTTTATTAGATTAGATGCACATCAAATAAACCATGAAAAAGAAAACAAATACATTCCAGATTTAACTGGGGCAGTGTTGGCAATTAACAAAAATAGCAATTAAAAAAAAACGTCCTTCATCTAATCTAAGATATGTATGGCTCAAAATGCTCTAACTAAATCGAGCCAACTATCAACCCCTTAAGACTTTGCACCCAGCTTCCAAACACCCTGTATATATAATACAGTATACAATATATTGCAAAGACATTTCAAACAATTTTCAAAAAAGCACAAAAGTATTGCGAATATCTCGAAATATAATCACCATGCGGTTTGATTTAAGCAATACATCAGAAACAAACTATTCATTCCAGGTTATTTCATTAATCATCAATCTACCCGTAAAGTGTTAGATACAAGTATAATAATATCAAGTAAGTAATAAAACGGTTCCCGAATGGCTCAAGACTCTTTTCAACAAAATAATAACAAAAACAACTGTAATCTCATTACTTCAGCGAACTATATCGCTCAATATCCTACAAGATTTACCGTCCATTTAATCACACTCGTAACAGAACTTACTTCTTCCCAATAATAATTGTTGCATCAGCATTTCTGCTATTACTAACCAGTTTCGCTAAGTAAACATTTTTCGTACCTACCTTAAAAGAACAAAGGAAATACCATGTGATATGGTCCATTTGTGTTTCGGCTATCTTCGTCACAGATCGGCAATTGTCCCAAAAGGCTCTGGGGACTGGTTGGCTGAATCGTGGCAAATGCAAGAATTGCTTCGATAATGGGCCCTATAAATTGGGACCTCTATCAGCGGTGTTTTGTTCAATGTCATTTTTAGAATGTTTAACATGTGGTAGGTAGTAATGGATTTCGGGGTAATTGAATGAAAAGAAGGTGGAGTCACAAAGGGTACATTAATTTATTGTGACAATGTATAACCGATTTTTTTATTGCAGTCGGCCGTGGTGTTTGATAAGGAATGGGCTTAGTCATAAAATATCAAAATGATAATATTTGTACTAGCTCTAAGCACGGCTAGTGTGGTGGGTGAAATGAAAGATAAAAATCAGTGATAGAATAGAATAGAATACAATAATTTTATTTCAGACAAATGTCCATAGGGTTAGTAACAATTTTACTTATTATCTAGTGTTAGTACAGACAAAGATTAACAAAACAATTAAAATTCAGCGTGGAGCTGCATCCACCTCCGCCACATCGGGGAATCCCACCGATCTGTGAACACACTGAGAACTATTGGCGCTGCCGCGAACACGCGACATCGGGGATGCACATCTTTTTCTTGTAATGGCGGCAAAACCATCAATGTTATTGTCCGCAAACATCCCTGACGCACTACAACGCCACGGCAGCCGCAGCAGTACCCTCAGTGCGTTATTATATTGAACGCGTAGGTCGCTGTAGCCCGCTGAGTGAAATTGACTCACAGGCTGCCACGTATAGAAGGACTGACAGTAAGCTTTGAAAAACGTTACTTTAACTGCCCTTGTACATCGTGCAAACCTGCGGGCCAGCATGTTACAACGGACAGCCAGCGACCTACGTTCCCTTTCAATGTCACAGTCAGTCAATATGTCGTGCTGAAATAAAAATTTAAATGCACCACATTAACACTTATATCTAATAATTTAATGATATTACAAAAAAGAACTTAATTTAATTAAGATCAAAATAGTTGCGAAACTGATAATTTGGGCTAAATGAAGGGAGATTACGAGAAAATTTAAGGTACATCTCAGATGGTAAATCTTAGTCACGCGTTTGATTTCTGAAACAAGGAATCGGTTTTGTTCGCGATCCCTACATTACCTACGTAACCTTTCAAATGAATATTATCATAGAAAGATGAACCTAAGTTATCCCGACCGAAACAGATCTGTGTTATGGTGTCTTGCAGATTCTCGGATCTGGGAACAACGGTCAAGGCTATTTCTATCGTAACCTTTTTTTTTGTGTGGGAAATTATCAAATAATTTCAGCGGGAAATGTCAGAGTGTCAGACTTTTACTGACTAAAACCCACCCGTGTTCCTTCAGTTGCCTGTGTGCCAGAGCCACGATATCAATTTCTATCGTAGCCTGAAGTTGCGAAAATCTAACCTTCAAAGCTGTTAACCATCCTACAATAATCTTCTTCATGTAATCTTCAAATCCCCCGAATAACACTAAAGCATAAGCACAGTACGTAGCTCAATATTCGTATAATTA
Organism: Tiliacea citrago; assembly: GCA_963921375.1. Lineage (NCBI taxonomy): Eukaryota > Metazoa > Arthropoda > Insecta > Lepidoptera > Noctuidae > Tiliacea > Tiliacea citrago. Next base: position 17,380,197 of record OY992797.1, on the reverse strand, counting down.
CTTGCGAAGAAGCCTGGCAGATGGTGCCATAAGTTTCTCATGCAGCCCGCGGCTTCCGAACGAAAAAGTTTGATGTTCGGATGAGACTCATAGCATAATGAGTTCAACTATTTTTGAGGGGTGATCTTTTTGAAAAAAAATGTTTTTGTTACTTCGATTTTTGGATTTATTCCCGTGATTTATTTGTTGTTTGATGTGTGATGTGCGAGAGGAAAGATGTTCTTTCTTCTCGCTTGCTGTGGGAGTGATTTCGTGAAAAGGCACAGAAGTGTGTAACAGGAAGTGACAGCTTAAGCATGGAATAAGTTACTTTTTAATAGCATGGAATTAGTGTTCTCATGGAATGTGTAAGTACTATATAGATTGTAAGTAGAGGGTAAGCAGTGGGCGACCAATAGTAATGAATTCGAATAAATATTTCAGTCTTTAACTTTTTTTAATTTTGAGGTTAGTTTCTGCTCAGTTGCTTACTAAGGTGAAATGTCAGATATTACACATCATAATTATGTGATTACTGTAAGGCTCTATAGTTTTTTTTTTTCATTTGGTTTTATTTGATCGAAACTTTTCAGTTTTGACAAGAGATACCTACATGATGACGACTGTAGCTCGTAGTTGAAGATCTCAATGACCACCACGTAGTGAGGAAGTGGGGTAATGAATGCTTGTTTCTTATGAATGTCCATTATATATGTCCTACAGGAAGTGGCTACTATGGGATAAAATAAAAGAAGATTAAATCGTATCGTCTTTATTGCCGTTCTTGTGATGTAATTAAAGTCTCGTAGACAACAGAATCGTCCGTTTTCAGTTGGTTGGGTTGGGCTTTTCATTAAAAACGTATCGACTATTAAACTGTACTGGATTAAAATCACTATCTACTACATGTACAACAGTAAAACCTTAGCCACTTAAATTCAAATTTTCGTCACCGAATCTATGGTCTAACCGGCCATAAATATTAAATCCTGAAAAAAAATCCTGCTTGTAAACATCTGAAAGCTGTCTATTCGTCTTTTATAATGGGAATGTCAGGTACCTACTGTGTTCATAGCCAGCTTTTGTTTTAAACGAAGCGGTGACAAGTCAGGAAGTCGCGCGGATGCAACTCGTGGTGTCGGTAGGTTTGAACAGTTTTGTTTTATTTTTATAATCCGGTTGTCTGTTATGTGGGTTGTGTCTTTTCGGACAGTTGTGTTTAATATTGGTTACGGTAGCTGTCGGCCTGTGACCTATATCCTTACTATTTATGAACCTAATATTATAAATGAGAAAATGAGTTTGTTTGTTACGGTTTCACGTTAAAACGGCTTGTAGCGGTTAGCACCGTTAGTTTTATTAATCACACTAAAATTATAAAGGCGAAAGTTTGTGAGTGTGGTGTGTGTATGTTTGTGACTTCTTCACGCTCAAACTATTTTTTTTTTATTTAGATAAAATTTTGTATGGAGGTAGCTGACACCCTGGATTAAGACATAGGATACTTTTATCCCGATATTCCCACGGGATCGGCACTTACGCGGATGAAACCGGGGGCGCAGCTAGTATTAATATAATTCCATGTTAAAAACTAATTGTAAACACTACACACAACACTTTACATAACCTAACACATACCTATATCCTCGTTTGACATGTCATCTGCCACATTAACGTTTCGTTCATCATAGACAACAGACGAGGAATAATATCATTATCTGTTGCATAACATGACTAACAAAAATACGATTCTCAACAATAATTATTTATTTACTACAGTTTAAAAAACACACAATTTAACTATTCTAACAATTATTTACACTTCACGTCTATATATAATGTACTTAAGTGTAGAAGCCGAGTGCGCATTGCCACATATATATCAAAACACGCATTCGGGCACGATCGGAAATCTTCGGAACCGTTCGTGACCAGATGATGTGCAGAAATGTCACTACGGGAGTTCAACGACCCGAGTGTTCGACTTTCCATGATAGACGGAATGCGTACGGTACTCGGTTTAGCAGACAGATCTTCTGGAACCTTCAGATCCACCACTCGCTCCTATTGTAGCTCAAGCATTTTCGTGTTCATATCTGTTCTTATTCGTACAAATTGTCTGTAATCGTTAGTGTTGTTTAATACCTGTATATACACCGTGGCATTTTATTCGTCTGACAACGGCAGCCCACTTCATGTATCCAATGACTACTAATCATTCATGAAAGTATTTTTTTTTAAATTAACATGTGAATATATTTTTTTAATTTAATTCATTATCACGCTTGATGTAGTTTGAAACACCCTGTTTTGAGCGCGGTGCGAGCCTTTTGAACGCCCTTGGAATGCAAGGCTTGCACCACGCTCGTGACAGGTTGTTTCAAACTACGTCATGCGTCATAATGATTTTTTTTTATTTTTTATTATTCAATTGTTAATAAAAAAAAAATACTTTCTTGGATGATTCGTAGTGATTAGACGATTAAAATGATTCTGATTAATATTTTTAACACGTTTACTTAGTTCCTGAAGGCATACCATTTAGTTATTTTTTCCTTAATTATAGCTATATGGTTACAATGAGGTATAATCATAGCGTAGGAATAAGGCTGGTTCCCATCATGGGATAGGAGTTCTGTTTTTTTATTATAATTTAAATAAAAAAATAATTATGACGCATGACGTATTTGAAACACCCTGTTACGAGCGCGGTACGAGTTTTGCGTTCCAAGGGCGGCGCGAAATGAAGCGCAAGGTTTGCACCGCATCATAACAGGGTGTTTCAAACTACATCATGCGTCATAATGAATATTTTTTTTTTGTTAATTATTCAAATGTTATTAAATATTTTTTTCACTTTCATGAACGATTCGTAGTAATTGGATACATGAAGTGGGCTGCCGTTGTAAGATGATTAAAATGCCACGGTGTATGTTATAGAAGTGCTGAGGTAGGCAGTAATACAAGTAATTTATTCATAATCCGTGTATTATTCAATTTACCCCGTAACATTTCAGGCTTAATGGATTTGGTTTAAATTTGGCACATGGGTAGACCATGACCTGGGTTAGGACATATGATACTTTTCATCCCGATATTTCTTCGGGATCGAGACTTATGTGGGTCAAACCGCGGGACGCAGCAAGTATTACATAAATGCAAGAAAAAAACACAATACTTAGGCCCGTATTACAGAACGTCACTCAAATCAACCATCGTTGCCGACGTTACTGAATGTTGCCATTCTAGAATTTATATTTATATAAACATAGATGCATTTATCTTATTTTGTTTATTTTTATCTCATTATGCTGCACCGGTTGACGTCATCAAGTCAACGCTGGCTGTCGCTGAAAACCAGCGCTGGGGCTCTGTCTCGCATAGGGTCGCAGCATTATGCTGAGCAATGGTCGTTTTGCGTGAATGTGACGCATATTTTCCCTCAACTTGTTCTTTCGTGTTTGTGTTTTTATTTCTTTGCGTTATGTTTACCGCAAATAAACGTATTTTCTTTATTTTCTTTCTTTATCACTTAAAACTACATTCAAGCCATTTGATTGGTTGAAACTAGTTTTAAATAATGCTTGAGTATTTAGTGATATTCTGTAATACGGGACTTAGGTTTCTACTCCAGGTTTGTAGAAGCCATTTTGAGTTAATTTCTTGTCAAAGTCAACTAAGTACTGTAATTAGTTACTATGACCAACAAGACGTGCTATGCTATGTCAACTTGACTGCTTATTGAAACAGTCAAGTTGACATAGAATAGCAGGTCTCTAACAAACTTTAAAAAATCAGAGGAAAAGATTTAATGATCTTATTCGACAAAAACGAAGATAAAATTGCTACTATTTTCTTTAACAGCGATGTTTTATGGAAAACACTAAATTTATACAAAATATCGCATTTTCATACATAAAGTTTTATTCACAAAGCTTCATAACCAGGTATTACATTATAGGTAATATAATGCCGCTCACTCGGAAATACTAGAACATTACCAGTTTACATGAAACACGGATTTATTCAAAATGGCTTCATTACCACGCCACGGGGATTATAAGCTTCCAAACCTAAGCATTAAGACCACAATCGGTATGTGAACAAAGTGATCCACTACCAAAATGGAAAACCGCATAATAAAACTCTTTGCAACGTCCATCGCGCGATTCCTTCGACATTAACCAAAGACAAGTTATTAAAAAAACGCAATGGACCGTAAAATACAATTTTAAATTTCGATCGTCTGCCTCGAGGTAGGAGCGCAGGCGTTTGTTTCTCGACTGTTTATTTTTAAGCTATTACATAAGATTTATAACCAGTAGTACCATTATCTTTGCCGAAACAACGAAGTTCGGTCTAGTAAAAGAGTGTTACAAAAGCGCTGGCCATTACGTTCGTTGAGATCCTTTCCGCTAATACTGCTTGAATGTTGACTGGACTCGCGTAAAAATAAATAAAGTTTTAAGTTTAAAGTTCAGCTTGAGGGGATGTTGACTTTTATAAATTATTTTCTAGGAGTTTTCTTCCTTAGTTTCATTTGATGGATTTCTGTTTAATTTTTCACGTAAACTGTCAGTTTTTGTTTAATTCTAGTTTTGAAAATAACTCAAAGAAGTTTTGTCTATACAATTTTTCTTTTTTAGAGAATATAACAAAATCATTTCACCGGCAAGATGAGAATGGGTTCTTATAAGTTATCGATTTCCTTCCATTTACGCGAAGACAACTGAGGGAGTAAGAATCAAACGACCAAAAATAGTAAGTATAAAGCAATAATTACTTCTTTTTACTCAAAAAACGAGACATTAAAGGTCCTTAGCCGTGTCATTCATGCCTATGTTTGATTATACTCAGTCGAACAACAAGAACAGGAATCATGTTCGACAAATATTGCCAATGTAACATCGATGTTGAGTCGTACTGCATCTGCTACATACTTAAAATGTACTTAAGCACTTTTCGATTTTCAAACCCGACTCCACAAATCGAAATTCAAACAAAGCGCGCCGTAAAATACCATCACAAAGTAGCATCAACAGAAAAGGAATACGTCACTTCAGCCCCAGCATACATTCAATTGAACTTTCTGAACCGGGCATTAACGAAACAGAGTGTCCTGATGTACAGGTTAACAAAGGATTTGCTCAACCCTCTTTCCTAGGTACACTGTCTAATTACGAGACTGTCGCCCGCACACGGCTTTTACCCTAAACTTTTGCTTTTGCACTAACACCCAGAACAGCTGCTGTGGTGCTATGCCGAGTAAATTTACTTGAATTTCAACCCAAAAGCAATATACCCCTCCCTCTCTTTTGCATACACGTGGAAAGGGATAGGTGGTGTGGTAAGAATCGGTACGAAGTGCAGGGAAACAGTTTAAATTGAAAACGCTATACCCGGTGCAGCAGTGGACATGATTGGTTTGTTACGCAAATTGTTTTTGTTTATACGTTTCTAAATAATTGTGTGAAATACCAGGTGCTTCTATTCTCTTATTGTGTTCTTTGAAAGAGCTTTTGTGGATTTTCTTGATAATTGAAAACTTTTCAAACAAAATTGCTTTTTCCATGTAGCGCGTCCATGCAGCGTAGCGTTAAGCGCGTAAAATTTCAGGTAGAAGCAGAGTGGTCATGGAAGCAATCCGTTTTCAAATATTGAACAGCTTTAGGGGTCACATGACCCATTGAACTAGAACTGCTACTATACATTGCAAGAGTATTTGAAGAAAGAAAAAAAAGTACTTAATATAATAAATTGCTCACCTACATATTTAATTTATTTTATTTTGATCTAATGTATTTTTAAATTCTTATAATAAATAACATAATTTGAAAGCTACAGTAACAATAATTATATTATTCTAATGATTTGAACTATGTTTTTTTGTAAAAATGACACATGATATAAAATGTATTGTATTGTAATGTAATGTAATTGATTAACTTTGTTTTGTTTTGCAGTGCCCTTACAGGGTGCAAGTTTCAAACAATAATCTTATTCGAACCTCTGTACAACAAGTTTGCATTAACTGATTTGATTTGAAAAAAATCTCGTCTAGGAACCAACTATTTAGAATTGTTAACAAAACACTGATCACATTCCTTTTTATTATACTTCTTTTATATTTTATCATCTTAAAAAACATCATACAAAAAAAAAATGCCCTCATAAAATACTTATTTCAAGCCCACTTTCAAGTCGGGGCGCGATGAAAAAAGCACTATACAGTAATTTTAACTTTACATAAGTAAAAACGGGCAACTTGTTAACATTGGAGAGGCTGAAGTTCCATACATGTTGGCTACCAGTACTAATTAGCAAACTTAGTATCTAGGCCATAGTGGACAAAGCAAATGAGTTTTAAGGAGTAACTTTTTAATGTATTTTTTTTCGCTTCACTAGTTACGGAACTTTGCAACAGAATGGCATATGCGCATTATGAATAATTACTATCGTGAAGTCGCATAACGTCACTAAGGAAATAACTTTTTTCAGTCGTTTTTGGGCTCCGTACCTCAAAAGGAAACAACGGAATATAGGATCACTTCGTTGTCTGTCTGTCTGGCAAGAACATTTTTCTCAGGAACGCGTGGAGGTATCAAGTTGAAATCAATATCAAATACGTAGGTCTACGTCGAATGGAGCTCTAAATAATCATGCCTCTTAGTCGACGCAATAAAAAATATGACAATTTAAGGCTTCTACATACTGGCACGACTAGTCGCGCGACCCGACACCGGTAGAACAATTTCCTTGAATTTTTCATAGAAATTATTCTGCCGGTGTCGCGTCGCGCGACAAGTCGCGCCAGTATGTAGAAGCCTTTATACGACTAAATTATTTTGATACTCGTAAATAAATCAAAACTTAATAAGGTACTTTCCGTTGACTTAGAATCATGAAATTTGGCAAGGAGCAAGGTCTCACAGCACAAGTAAAGGAAAAAGTCCAAAAATCGTTAATTTGTAGTATAATCACACAATTTTTTTTTTTTGCGATTACATACATAAATTGCAGTTTGAGAATTGACCGTGACGTATATCGATGTATGGGAGAACATTTTTTCAACTACAAAGTTAATTTTGTTTTTGGGGTAAATTCGTTCCCACTATGAAACCTTTCATTGTGCATGGTCCGACGCGCACTTAGCCGGATTTTTTTTTAACAGGGTTTTTGCGTTTTGTAAAAGTCCTGTTAGAGTAAAATTATTACTCATGCTTTCCATGGAACATAATATGAAATGTGACCTTTTGAAAACCTTGGGGAAATCAACCTTGCGCAGTTTAATGTTACTTCGCCGTTGACATCTGACATTCTTGATGAAGATACAGTAAGTTCACAGCTAGACGAACATTGGTGGTGTCTTTGTGGAAGAGTATTACAGTAACTAATGTATACGGTTAAATGATTTGAGTGGGAAATAAAATTACTACAGGTTTATTAGATGAAACTTTTGAACTTCAATCACAGTTTATATCTGTGATTGGTTTGCTGATATAACAAAAATCAATCCCTATTTAAGAACGTTCTGTTAAGAGCGGCCAACCCGACATACTTTTCATACAAACGTTCGTACGTGATTATCTCTCTTAAATTTTTTTTAACCAATAGGTATCTTGTGCACTATATCTAGGTTTCTATGCAAGCAAAAATTAAAATTTTTGAAAAACTAATTCAGTATAAACCTGCAAAAATCTGCAATTTACTCATAAATTGTAAACGTTAAGAAAACATCACGATAGAAACCTTGCAAATGTAATGGAGATTCTAAATGACCAACATTTATTTCACAAATTGGTAAGGCTTACTCAAAAACACGTATTTCATGGAACAAGTTTTATGAAATTTCCGCACATTATTTTTCGTTCAATGTTATCGCGTTCTCACTCGTTTGTTAATAGTTTTCACTTGCGCTGGATGAAACAACAAGCTTTTCGACCATGCTCGCGTTGACGATAGACGGACCGGGAAGGCCCCTCTTAAGATGGTGGTCTGTGGGTTCCTTGAAATTATAACGTTTGGTAGCTACTACCCGAACTAATTTTAATAATAAAAAAACGGCCAAGTGCGTGTTGGACCATGCACAATTAATGGTTCCGTAGTTGGGATGACGTCATCCCAAGAACAAACTTAACATTGTAGTTGAAAAACATGTTCTCCCATACAACACAATGAATGTGTTGTTTCCTGGTATTTAGGTATCCTAGATATTACTATTAACCCTTTGAAGGTGGTTTCTCGATAACATAAAACTAAATATTGTTATACAGAATGTAAGAAGACCCTTCAAAAAGCTATCATGTCTGCATTCTATACATCAAACTGAGAAACTTTCATTTTAAATTTCATTATGCAACTCCTTTGCTTTTGCGATCCCTTCCTGACTCATCAAACAGCCACTTCTCACTACTCATGGTATCTTTATGAATTTCAATAAAAGAACATCTACATGCACGCGCGTTTCACTGGCTTATTCCCACTAGTTCGATTCATTAGTTCGATCGTCGAACTAGTGAGATTTTTTTTTCTCATTTGTCCGACCGTCGAACTAGTGAGATTTTTTTTTTCTCATTTGTTCAACCGTCGAACTAGTGAGATTTTTTTTCCTCATTTTAACATTACTTTTTTCCTCATAATGCAATACAGTTAAATTTATTTTTGTACAAAAATACTACATACATAGCATAAGTACTGACTGCACAGCAAATTAATTTTCAAGAAGCCATGCTCGGCAAATTTAATGATTATTATAACAAAAAAATCCTTTTACATTGCATTATTTCTAAAAGCAGAACAAATTAACTGAAAATAGGTTCGCCCGGTCCATCATTTATAGACTGCACAGCAAATTAACCAGAGCGTATATACATTCTTTGCCAGATTCAATCATTTGGCTTAGGTTAGAACAGTGACCATTAACGCGCGAAGGCGAGCGAGCGAAGCGAGCGTGCCGCGGCAGCGGCCGCCGAGCGCCAGGTCCCCTCTATAAATTGTTGGTAAATTCAGTTACCAAAACAAAAACTCTTCATCAATATCCAATTTAACTAAATTACTATACGTACAAATGAGGAAAAAAAATCTCACTAGTTCGACGGTTGAACAAATTAGAAAAAAAAAATCTCACTAGTTCGACGGTCGGACAAATGGGAAAAAAAAATCTCACTAGTTCGACGATCGAATTAATGAATCGAACTAGTGGGAATAAACGGTTTCACTAACACAGTGCCGTAATTTAAAAAATGTAAATAATTATTAAAATAGATAATTATAAATTATTACTTAAACATAGTTTGTTTGTATTAGATACTCAGCAATTAAACTTTCCATGAATTTACATAGAGTTCTTACAACACTGTACAAAACGCTATGGTTTTAGAACCTATTATAGAGGATTCTTATATTATTTATAGGTGTAGATAAATTCTTCTATGCAACTATACATAATTAGGTATTAAAACACTCATTTGATACTATTATCGGCCAAAAAAAACCCACATTCGTGTTTTAAATACCCCTATCTTCATAAATAACTATTAAAACTTCAATATTTCCGTAACCAGAAGGTTCAGGTATGGTCCAGTGCACAAAAAATATCATATTATCGGGAAGTTCAAGTGACTTTAGGCTTCGTTAAGGGTATTTTTATACCCGTTATTATACAAGTGGTTATTTTTTAAGCAGTATACATAATGAGAACTTAACCCCAACACTGAGATGGAACTAATGTACGTAAAACAACCAAGGTAAACCAATGAAGTAGTATTTTAAATTCGTATTTTCTATGTTATAAAAGCAAATCATGGCCGGCTTTAAGTGCTGGTCCTAAAACTGTGCATTTTATATTTCACTTTATTTTATTAGCCCAACGGGATTTTTCTGTCTTCAGCGCAAACATGAAAACGGGAAGTTAACTTTTGAGGTGAACGATGTCGAAGGATTTGGGTATTTTTGTTGGAAACAATTCTTTATTTTTCTTCGACATTCGACTGAAATACGGAAATTCGTCAAATATTGAAAAACCTCTAGGGAAATCTATACACATAATTAAAATTGAAGTGTCTGTTTTAATGTCAAAATAACAGTTTTTTTACTAAATTAATGCTTATGAAAGCATATACGGTACATATAACAAGAAAACATATTTTTTTAATTCTGTCTGTCTGACTGTTTGTCTGTATGTTTGTTATGGCTAACTTCACAACCTCGTGGCATGACAATTGAAATAAAGAAGTCGTTTAAATACCAAACTAGTTGGGTAACCACCAAACAAATACATTTCTTTTAAAACAATCATTCCAAACCCGACTCACACAAAAATATACAAATTTCAAAATACTAATCAAATTCGTAGAACAAAAATCATCTTGGGTGGAGTTACACGATTACTGAGAAATACGAGCACTGACTGGACAGGTCCACTCACTGTGTGGTTCCTTCCTCAAAAGTAAGGGCATTTCAGACTAATACATGGTCCTCACATGATCTGACCAAGATTATGCCTAGACTTTAAGAGAGATTGTGATCTCTGAGTTTGTTCCGATCTTTCTTCTCAGAGTAGTCGGGAAACACCGAAGTCATATATATAAAAAAAAAAAAAAAATACGTGTAAAAGTGTTTGTAAAAACCTATTTACAGAAATAAAATAATTTATCATTTATCATCTTATTTTCCAACATCCTATGCTACATCTCCCATGCCTAGTCTTTTACCAACAAGTTGGGAAAGAGATCCAGTCTAAGCAGATGCAGCTGAATACCAGTATTTTACATGGAGCGACTGCCTATCTGACCTCAACAACCCAGTTACTCGGTAATACGATACCCCTTGGTGAGACTGGTTGTCAGACTTTCGGGCTTCTGACGACCCGTCACGACTGTAAATGATCCACGAATGACAGCCGGGACCAACGGCATAACGTGCTTTCCGAGGCACGGCGGGGTCTTGGTATGTAAAGATGGTCACCCATCCACAGACCAACCGCGGCAAGCGTAGCTTAACCTGATAGATCGACCCGTGCAGCTGTTCTCATTCTCCAAATTCACACTAAAACTACCTACATAATACAATAAAATCTAAAACCAATCACACGTACCTAGCTACTTCTCCATTCGTTACTAAAATGTATTAGAATATTCAATAGACCACACTATGGCACCGTTCCAATGCTACTGATAACTCAGTTGTTCCTAATCTGTAAACCAGAACACGATTTTCTCATCACAACCTATAGATAAACCTTGGAATAGAATAATCTGGTTGTGGTGGAAGCTTATAGTTAGTTCCTGTTTGAATGGAGTGCTCCGATTTGGTCTGCGATAGTTTCAATATTGTAAATTGGTTTAATTTCCCTTTCTATGTTTAGAATGTAAAAGGCATATTCTTAAAAGGTTTGTAGTGGGTGCTGTTACATTCAGGTAGCATGCCAAAGAATACCTCTGTTTTAGTCGCACACAGAAAAAACCTTGTGATCATACGTTGACTTCGTAGTTTTTTCTTAAAAAACTTTGTTAATGAAAGACCTATTTATTGTCCATACTCATCAGTTAATTCACAAAAAAATTGAGCCCACAAATATCGCTGAAAGTACAATCAATATAACAGAACAAAATCTTGTTATATAATTTTGCTCTCACAAAAAAAAAAACATGATTAATGTAACATCGGCTAGAGTTCAACACGCTCTAAAAAGGGTAGAAAACGTAGGTATACAAAAGTGTTAGGACCCTTTGGGAATCTTAGTTCAAAAAGAAAAAACAGTGCCCTACGAAGCTATTATTCTTTCAGTCTGTCAGTCGCCGTCTCTTTATATCCCCGAAGGTAAGAAGCTAAAGTTTTCAAATGAAAAAACGTAGTACAACGTTAGGAACGTGTACACTGCATGTGTTCTTGAAAAGTTAATGTTTCTACTTAAGAAACAATAACTTCTAAGTAGGCAGTTTATCTGAAAGTTTCACGCGTCTTGTTAAAACTGTGAGAAGTGTACTACTTATTATTTATGTTGTAAAGGTCATTCAAATGTTTTTTTTTTTATATTATGGTTTTACATTTGATGGTTATTTCAAAAGTAGTTTTCTGGTTTTAACTTTAACACACGAATAAAAATCTACTCTAAGTAGAATGAGACAGATAACTAAATAAATGCCCCAGTTTCTTTCTCAATTCTCTCATCTAGCAGTTTTTAGGGTTCCGTACCTCAACAGGAAAAAACATAAACCCTATAGGATCACTCGTGGGTCTGTCTGTCCGTTTGTCACAGCCAATTTGCTCCGAATATACTGGATTGCTTAAGTTGAAAAAATTGGTATTTTTTTAATAAAAATTGGTAAATTTGGTACACATATGAATTTTTCTAACCTGAACACGCACGTGTAACGTAAATAAATAAATTTTCAATATGAGGGTCACGTTTCAGACAGTCCTATAGACAATCCTAACTATCCTAGCAAAATATTATATTTTTTTGTAACGCTTTCACGCTGAAAGGGCTGAACGGAATAAGATAGAGGTAGACCATGACCTGGATAATTTTTATCCCAATATTCCCACGGGATCGAGACTTATGCAGGTGAAATCGCGGGGCGCAGCTAGTATTATAATAAACATAATCATGAAAGTTTAGCAAACGCGAAAATAAATATTATAACCAACATAGGGAATATCTACGGGCCCTACAATGAATATACCACCTGAATTCGTATCGCAAGTAAGCAGTTTGACAGTTGAACATAAACGTTGAACAGTTCGTAACTGTTCAGTCCTGAACAAAAACCTAACGCCTTAGTTAGGGAATCTGTTAACTGTAACTGAATTCAATTATTAGACAAGTCAAATAATAGTGTAGTTTGGTGATAGTAATGGGTTTTTGTTTAAGTATGTTAGGTTCGGTTTCTACAACAAGTTAAAAGTTTGTGAATAAATTCAAATTTAATATATTTTATTTCATATAAAACTAAACGGGCACTTAGAAAATGAGTCTTGTAGCTAAGTAATAACAGCCGTACGCGCCGATCGATCAGGTTAAACAACTTGCCGCAGTTGCTCCGTGGATGGGTGACCATCTTTAGCAGTCGTTACGGGTCGTGAAAAGTCCGAAAGTCTGACAACCAGTCTTACCAAGGGTTATCGTATTACCCAGTAACTAGGTTGTGCAGGTCAGATAGGCAGTTGCTCCATATAAAATACGGGTATTTAACTGCATGCGGTTAGACTGGAAACCGACTCCAACTTAGTCGGGAAAAGGCTAGGCAGATGAAGATGGGCGCTTAAAAATGTCGTGAGGAAAGTTTTGAGTATGAAATGAACGTGGATATAAGAACGACAACGTATAAGAAAGAAAAGAAAGAAAAGCATTTATTGGGAGTCACACAGATCACAAATTAAACTAAAATACACTCATACTCGTAGAAACATAGAGAACAAAAATAAAACAAAGTAAAAATAAAAAGTCCTGTACGGATGATGTTGCGGCACTTAAAAATAAGTGTCACAGTGCTGGTATTCTGATAGGGCCCGCTGTGAAGAGCTGAGCTAAGGTGTGTGTGTGTGTAAGAGTAGGGGAAAACCAAAGAAACGATGGATGGACTGTGTGAAAGATGCAATAGCGACTTACGGAGAAGTATGTGAGAAAAAAGAAAAAAAAAATCTCTTTAAAAAGATATGTTGCAAATAGAATAGAATAGAATAGTCTTTATTATGTACACCATAAAAATTTGAGATATAAATGTTAAAATTTTACATAGGGTGACACAATGGGCGGTCTTATCGCTAAAAGCGATCTTTTACAGACAACCTTTGGATGGATTAAAGGGAAAAGGAGAGACAACACTGCAGGTAGTCAGTAGTGTACCATTTACATATACAATAAATACATACATACATAAATACATAAAGCATACACTTAACTAGTATAAAAAAAAAAACATGAACCAAGTACAAGGAACTGATGTAATGATGATGTTTAAGGAGAGAGGAAGTGTTTTTACCAGAAATTTAAAAGTGGACAAAGATTGAACACGCCTTATTGACACGGGCAAGGCATTCCATAACCGAAGACTTGTCATAAAAGCTGGTGGAATGCATCGGCACTTCTAGTCTCAAATAAACCCCAAATAAATTGGTATAATAGCGAGAGAATGATGGGCACCAGTGAAACGTCAGAAGCTAGGTGCACGGTTCCAATTGGTTGTTTCTTATGAAAAAGAGCCGGCAAGAAACTCCACGAGTACCCTTAAATTGGCTTTTAAATTATGTTTTCAAATTAGTGTTAATTAGTTTTTTTCAATGTCAATACGTACAGTTAAACTTTAACTGATCAACACAATACGATATACAAGTTAAACCTTTCCACAAGATGACGCGGTCAAAACTGTCCGATAACTATTGTCTTAATCGGTCCAGTTGATTCGGAGCAAATCGGCTTTGACAGACGGACAGACAGACACACGAGTGATCATTTATTAAATGGGTTCCGTTTTCCCTAAAAAAAAATAGAATGGAATAGTTAGTGCACGCACTTTGTATTATGTTTCCGCTCCGAAGAGATCTTTGAACAATGTGACTGTTTTGGGTAACACGCTGTTCCCTTGCCTGTGACCGTATTTGTACTGCTGTCTTCTTAGAGGGAGAAGGCTCGAAGGAACCGATAGTTTAAGTAACTTCTTTTTACTGTGAAAATGATGGTTATTAAAAAAAAACTGTATTTATATTTAATTCAGTTATGGAAAGTTTCATGATCTTTGAAGTATTTTTTTAATACTAGCCTTTATGGTTCGGAATTTTTATGGAATCTTGTTTTCGTTAAACATAGTACTTTAAGAGGAGGCTCTATTTCTCTATTTTTATGTTAATTTGCATGAATATTCTGAAACAGTCACACATACAAGCAAAATTAAACTTCACTATATGATTTATTGGATCTTTTTGTTTCCATGTTGAAGACAGTTACGTAATTGTAATATTTTCTCTAGATACATTTTTTATTAAAACCATGTCTTTTTTAAGGATAATTATAAAAATCCAACAATATTGTTTGACTTCTATGTTTAAAATAAATATTCACAGCAAGAAAATATAGTTTATTATCCAGCTACCAGATATTTTTTTATCAATTATTACTTTAGTTATAAACGAAATAAGAATTGAGTCTTACGCTATTTAGTTTCGTGCTCGAACACGATCAAAGAGCGCACGCGATAATCAACTTTATTATTGTTGTGTTAGCGTTTAGCACATAACGGAGTGGCGGGGAGCAAGGGGCGGAGCTTGCGTGGAAAGATTTAGACTGCCTGGTCTTAACATTAATTGTGAACTTTACCATAATTTATATCTATTTGAAAATTAATGCTGCAGTATTTTCGATATAACGGAGGATCATGCTAAGTAATATGATATATTGTAGTCTTAAACTAAAAGTCTTAAAGTAAATAAAACAAAATATTACTTAATTATTTTTCGTTTCTTGTTATTGTTCTGCACTGTGGTGTAGGCCTTAGTTAACACGCTACAACCGTACCCGCATCGCCTAAAGTTATACTGATCCTTGTGTAGAACTACCTACTTCTGTCGCCTAAAGTTATACTGATCCTTGTGTAGAACTACCTACTTCTGTCGCCTAAAGTTATACTGATCCTTATGTAGAACTACCTACTTCTGTCGCCTAAAGTTATACCGATCCTTGTGTAGAACTACCTACTTCTGTCGCCTAAAGTTATACTGATCCTTGTGTAGAACTACCTACTTCTGTCGCCTAAAGTTATACTGATCCTTGTGTAGAACTACCTACTTCTGTCGCCTAAAGTTATACTGATCCTTGTGTAGAACTACCTACTTCTGTCGCCTAAAGTTATACTGATCTTTGTGTAGAACTACCTACTTCTGTCGCCTAAAGTTATACTGATCCTTGTGTAGAACTACCTACTTCTGATTTGTTTTGATTGCTACGACAAAACTATTAAGTCAAAGTGTCATTATAATGTTAGTTTTTAGTTTCGTAGTATGTGTAGCAAAATGTTATTTCACGCTACGCTTGATGGCACTTAATATTGTTTTAACCTATTTATGTTTTCTCTTTAAGTGAATTTGTAATTCTTTTGAGAAATAAATATCTTTAACCGTAAACGCAGACGCCTCACCATTATCTAAATACTTCCTAATATTATTCAAAATCAACTAAAAACTCAAATATTTATTTTATTAAAATGACCAGATTTATTATGGTTTGGTATCAGGTACTAAACACCATCTGTTTTAACACTGAGCCATAGGCTGGATCAAAATGTTTACAGACGACAAGTTATGTAGGTAGGTAGGCTTGTGTGTATATCGTAATTGCACCATTAAATAATAATATTATGATGAATTTTGCATATGCGTGTATGCAGTGGAGCTAGTTATTACGCTAAAGGCATTACCTTTGGAAATTGCTTTCATTGCTTTAAGCATTGCAACTACTAAGTATGAGAGTTTCTTGTTTTGTACAGATTTCCAACATTGTAGTTAACTTCCTACACCTTCCTAATGCAATTCAAACTACCCCTTTTAAATTCTTATTACCTACTCTAGGTACTGTTTTACACTGAGTAATAAAGCTGTTCACGGTGCTGTGCTGTGTTAATCCTTAGGTAGACATAAAACACAATGCCAGCTAGACATTCCGAGTTCTTGTCGCGTGACTCTGCAGTTGACTGTTGAAAAGACAATTTGGTACGGTCATGGTTTTCTACGAAGACCGTCTTCTTGGTAGGATATTGCCAAGAGAGTATCAAAATAACGTCTTCGTGAATCACAACTTCTGTTAGTTATAAAAAATACATACCTACTTTATAAAGTACTAGCTGCGCCCCGCGGATTCACCCGCGTAAGTCTCGATCCCGTGGGAATATAGGGATAAAAAGTAGCCGATGTCTTAATCCAGGGTGTCAGCTACCTCCATACAAAATGTTATCAAAGTTGGTCCAGCCGTTAGAGCGTGAAGAAGTAACAAACATACACACACACACACTCACTCACAAACTTTCGCCTTTATAATATTAGTGTGATTGTGAAGGCTCTAAAGCAATTAAAAAAAAACCGGCCAAGTGTGTGTCGGGCCACGCACAATGAAGGGTTCCGTAGCTAGGATGAATTTATCCCTAAAACAAACTTAAGATTGTAGTTGAAAAACATGTTCTCCCATACATTGATATACGCAACGGTCAATTTTCCAACTGAAAATTTAAGTTTGTAATCGTAAAAAATGATTTTTTTTATGTGATAAAACTACAAATTAACAATTTTCAGACTTTTTCCTTTACTAGTGTTTTGAGACCTTGCTTCTGCCCAAATTTCATGATTCTAGGTCAACGGGAAGTAACCTATAGGTTTTGATTTATGTGCGAGATACTCGCAATTTTTTTTTATGTGATAAAACTACAAATTTACAGTTTTCGGACTTTTTCCTTTACTTGTGCTGTAAGACCTTGCTTCTTTCCAAATTTCATGATTCTAGGTGAACAGGAAGTACCCTATAGGTTTTGATTTATTTGCGAGTATCGAAATATGTCGCAATAATGTCGCTTATATCGCCGTATTTTTTTATTGCGTTGACTTGGAAGCTTGATTTTTTTAGAGCTTCAAGAGACCATAGACTTACGTATTTGATATTAATTTTAACTTGATACCTCTACGCGTTCTTGAGAAAAATGGTCTTGACAGACTGACAGACAGACAGACGGACAACGAAGTGATCCTATAAGGGTTCCGTTTTTTCCTTTTGAGGTACGGAACCCTAAAAAACTGGGAAATTGCGAGTCAAACCACGCACAATGAAGGGTTCCGTAGTTGGGATGGATTTATCCCAAGAAAATACTTAACATTGTAGTTGAAAAACATATTCTCCCATACATCGATATACGTCACGGTCAATGCTCCAACTGCAAATCTAAGTTGATCAAGTATTACTCGTTAATTTGTAAAGCCTACTTCGCTGTGATAGTTATGACAAGTTTTTTTTTTACATAAGTATCCAAAAACAACCATTTAGCTGGCGGCTGGTGAGAGTGTCCCCCTGACACTTTAACAAAAAATATCACTTTATAGCTTAAATTAATATTACGCAAACAAACTGCTAAATCGAAAAATGGTTTTCAGAGGCCCGCAATATTTTTGAACAAAATGGAATAAACGAGAAAAAAAAATGTCATCCCCACTTTACGTACTACCTACAAGGAACACTAAAAAAACTTTAATCAATTAAGACTTTATTTTCCAATTTTGTCGGCGTTATTAATAAGTACACCCATGCCAAATTACAGCTTTCTTGTACAAATAAAAAAATTACCAAATTGTCTCATTGTATATCTGTGGAGAACTATCTTTTTGTATTTCTTAATGTGTAATTGTTTGTTTTCCCGAATAAATATAATAAAATAAAATAATAGTCTCTGCGCTAAGCTGGGGACAGACAGACAGATGGACATGGCGAAACTACATATAAGGGTTCCTTGTTGACTACGGAACGCTAAAAAGGAATTGTGTTCATGGCTGTATATATTTAAAGACTTGTATACTGACTTATTGCCGCTAAGCAACAATGTGGCTTGGTTTGAAGGATATTGGAAAAATTGAAATCACAAGCACATCAGATTCTTCACTCTTGGTTTTTATTTATTATTTATTTCTTTATCTAAGACGCTTTAAAACCAATAACAAAAATTAAAGACACAGTTTGTAATATACACATCACATAAAAGAGAAAATAATAATTATAATCATTAAGTTCAGGTAAACGTTTACAACACTTTCATATGGAGAGGGCTCACAGTATGTACTTCTGACATGCCAATAAAATCTTCGTCCATTCGTCCGCAAAACTGATCGTTTGTTGGATTAGAGATCAAGAGATCATAAAGTGCGGCCAGAGTACGTGGTACTGGGGACTTAGCACACGCAACGATGCGACATGGAGGCACAGCAAACAGTCTGTGCTTTCTGCCGCAGTAATTATGTAATTGTCTGGGACAAAGAAGCGAGCCAGGACATCATGCAGATCAGGCGCGACATTGTGCCACGGAGCGTATTACAGGCTATGGTGAGCTGGTATTTTGCTCGCCTTACCTCTAAAAGGTTACATTCGAGGCATTGATTGGTTGTAAAGCTGGAAATGTGTCGTCATTCTCTGATAACGGTTACCATTTTCCATTAGGTCAGCCTATATCTATACAATGTGTAACTGAATTAATGTACATTATGAAAGTGATTTGTTCAGAATCGTTTACTGAATCAATTTCTGTCATTCTTAGGGTTTCATACGCAAAGGGTAAAACGGGAACCCTATTACTAAGGCTCCGCCGTCTGTCTGTCTGTCTGTTTCTCTGTCCGTCTGTCACCAGGCTGTATCTCATGAACCGTGATAGTTACACAGTTTAAATTTTCACTGATGATGTATTTCTGTTGCCGCTATAATAACAAATACTAAAAACAGAATAAAACAAATATTTAAGGGGGCTCCCACACAAAAAACGTGATTCTTTTGCTCGTTTTTGCTCGATGTTGATAACGGTAAATAGACGCTTGAAGTATTCACAGAACATTTAGTTATATATTCAGTTTAAAATAAATAATTAAATGAAAATAAAACAAATATTTATTTACCATACAACATAACGTGTTTTTTTTTTGCCGTGTTTATAGATAATGGTATGGAACCCTTCGTGCGCCAGTCCTACTCGCACTTGGCCGGTTTTGTTTAAATAGGTAATTTTTTATCCCAAAAATAATTGAAACTACGTAAATTACTGTCACACATCCGCTGTACAGTCAAAATAAACAAACAATTACAAAGTTAAAATACGTGTGCGACTGTGTGTGATTTGTATTGTTTTCCATTGCCACAATTTTCTCCCACAAACAGTATAACTAATTAAATAAATAAACAATGATTTATTCATTATAGTAAAAATTCAGTGTATGTATTATGAGTTTAACATGATATTCTAATTGGGGTGTTTAGTTGTGTACGTTAATTCCGGAAAATGTTGTATATAATATAATATATAATAAAAAAAAAAAACAAATTAAATTCGCTTTTGCGTCTGTCTATGTGGCTGCTTAGATCTTATAATCTACTCAATGGATTTTGATGTGGTTTTATCCATCATTTAGAGCATTTATTCGGAAAGGTTTATAATGTATGTCGGCCATGTTGCTTTTGTACCCGTACGAAGCAGGGGCAGGTTGCTAGTATTATTTATAAACGTAAAAGGGGATGGAGATAGATAGATAGAATACTCTTTACAATGTACACTATCAAAATTACAGATATAAATGTTTAACTATTACAAGGGATAACACAATGGGCGGTCTTGTCGCTAAAATCTATGTTTTACACGCAATCTTTGGATGGATTAAAGGGAGAAGGAGAGACAACACTGCAGGGAGTCTGTCCATTTACATATACAATAAATAGATATATAAATAAAGCAGCAGTATCATTTGAACCATATTGTACGGTCTAGATAGAAAGTACTATAGACACAAATAACCTACTTAAAGCACTATTTATTTGAAGACATGTAAGTCAACCAACATTGTACATATATTGAAGTCACATACTTAAGAACAGCAGTTAGTGAGGCTTAAACCGAGATTAACAGTTGCTGGGATTGCGAACAAACTGCGTTGCAGTTCTCGAGTTTAATTTACAACGTTATACATGTGTTGCTTTGTCTGTATAACTTTGTAGCTGCTCGTTTGTATGTTATATTAATGGAGCAATGTAAACGTTTACTTGCAATAATTACGTCACTGTGGTCAATAATTTTATTGTTTATATTTCTGGTAATTTCGCTTTGCTGCGGTTTTAGTTTGTTTATAATATTCATCGTTTTTATTTGCATCGACGATAATGGTATACTTTTTAACCGACTGCCAAAAAGGAGAAAGTTATGATGCTCCTCTGTGTTTTTTTTTAAATTTATTTTCACCGATTTCTCCGTGGACCAATTATTATGAAAATTATTTTTTTGTTTGAAAGGGTATGCTTTCGAGGTGGTCCCATTCAGCCAGTAAACGTACCATGTACTTTTACTGGCTGCTAATATTGATTCTTCGTCTAAATGCTTGCAAATACCATAGGAGCGATATTTGCTTAATGGCACAGACTAACTAAACGGAAACCTAGGATGTGTCGAGCGTATATTTACCATAGCCAGCCTTGTGTACCTTTAAGGTCTTGTTTACTAACTAAACATCCTTGAAGCCATCCATCAACACAACCACCACTGACATAATATTTAAAGACTTAAAAATACAGTGCAAGCGAGAATGAGACAAAACACGACTTATAAAAAATACTTCGGAAAGAAAGGGACAGCCATAATATTATGACTCCGTGATTGATGCTATCAATTTTACGCAGCACATAAAATATATCAGGTGATTCCATAGGGCACGAATTGGGCTGTTCAAAGATACGTGCGGTCGGAAACGCATCAAAAAATGCTTACCGGGCCGGTATTATAGGTATTCTGCCCTTTTCATTTGTGCGGGTTTCTGTTTACCTGGAAACTTGAGGTTTTCTAATAAAAATAAACTGCTGCGAGCACAATACCTTTCTTTTTCTTGAACTATGGGAAAATTATACAACCATAGGAATTGTTATATGCTCCTGTAGTTGCCTGAAAGTATTAAAAGTGTATTATTTCATCACCACTGCTCTCAAAACGGTGAAGGAAAACATTGTGAGGAAACCATGTTCTAGAACTAAAAATTGGAAGACTATGTGACATTGCTGCTGTTTTTTGTGTGCTTAATTACGTTTTCTATTTATATTTGTTTTTTATTTATTGTGTTTTTTTTTTTTATTACCCTCGTGGGGTCTATAAGTGTCCTTAGGCGAGTCCGCGGCATCACAACGGGCTCTATCAGAATACCAGCACTGCGGTATTAATTTTTTAAATATCGCAGCATTATGCTGAGATAGGAGCCTTTTTGGCATCGCACAAGTCTTGATTGTTTTTATTTTTTGATATTGTTAGTTTAAATCCTATTTTTGAATTTCTTATGCGTGTTTCAAATAAAATGTTTTTCTTTCTTTCTTTATTCACCACTGCACGGCACTGGGCCCGCGTGGTGGATTACGGCCCACTCTTTCTCACAGAGAGGAGGCCTGTGTCCCAGCAGTTCCATTACAGGCTGTATATATATTAAAAGTGCCATCTACTCACTTAAATTAAAGTAGCTACAAGTAGCTACTGATAATCCAGGTTTTTTTAATCCAGAAGTGAACCTCATTATTTTAAGCAACAGCCTGAACTTATTCAAATTACTAAGAAATACACACAATCAAAGGTTAAACGACTAAATCAGGGCAAAGTCTGAAAGCTCCTCCTCAGTAAGGCACTTGCTCCACCACCACCGACGAGGAAGCGACCAGCTGTTAACGACAGTTTCGCTCAAGAAACGAGTATGCCCTGTTTAAAAAAAGCGGCCGTAACAAATATGGCTTTACAGAATTATAATCATTAGAATCAGCATTACAACTCTCTAAGTTCATAAAATCCTACTGAATGATTAATTCAGAAATAGTCATTCAATAGGATTTTACGAAGAGAGTTAGTTGTATTGCCGATTCTAATGATTATAATCCTGTAAAACCATATTTGTTACGGCCGCGAATCATATTTAGATCAACATACAACCAGACACAGACCTGCAAATTGCAAAAACGTAATAAAATTTGAATTTTGCGGGCTACCTTAGCGCATCCCCCTTAAGTACGATTGTCTTTGAATATTAAAATGAATGAATATGAATATCAATTCTTAAGGAGTAAACTTCAAAAATTAAATAGAATAGAAAAAAAATAAAAAACAAAGTGAAAAGTGCGCAAGGTACGTTGCGCAGAAAAACTTCCATACCTTTTATGTTATGAAAATCGATTCTTAAGGAGTAAACTCCAAAAAACTAAAAAAAAATTGCAAATATAAAATAATTCCATGATTCTTTTTTATTCAGTCGCCTTTTGTCTTTACCGCCGATTCCCTGTCATCTTTATATTACACTCCATAATCATAACCATGTATCTGCCATGTTTTCGTTTCTTTACGTTTACAACGTGTGTTATAGCCAATCGTGGGTGTTAGGTACCGTGTTATACAGTTGTTTAAAACGACGTTTTTTGGTAATGGTCGTGTTTCGAGGTAACTGGCTGTAAGAAAGGAGTTATTTTATTGGTGACAGAATTCCTTAGCGATTTTTATGTAGTTAGTGATTCATGTCTGGTTTGTCTTCTTCTAACGTGTCATCATAAGCTATCTATACATAGCGTTTAGCCTATTCCGTGACACAATCAGCAGTTTTGTAGTGCGAAGAGCATTGAATACACTTTGTTCAACCGTGAATACTTGAGGCTATTTTATAACACCCTTGTGAGGTCGTTTCATAAGTTAAATTGACCGCACGTCGAGGGTAAAACTTTGACCTTGATCTGGCCTAGCGTACTACAGAACTTCATCAGCATAACACGCCAGCTACTGCTTTTTTGCCATTGGAGTGCGGTCTACTGTGCCTCCCTAAGCTTTTCTCCAAAACGTCTCCTACACCAAAAGCCTTCGCCACAAAAATAATGACGCTATTATAAAATTGCTAGAGCAGTGGTGGCATAGTGGTAACGGCTCTGACTTACGAGTTATAGGTCGCGGGTTCGAACCCAGGCACGCGCTTTACTATGTCTAAATAATTTCATCCCCACTGCTCTCAAAAACGGTGAAGATACACATCGTGTCCTAGAAGCAATCATTCGAAGACATGTGACATCTACCAACCCACACTTGGCTCGTATGGTAGACTACAGGCCACTCCCTCTTGAAGAGAGGAGGCGTGTGTCCCAGCAGTGGGAACATTGTAGGCTGATTACGCTTACATAAACTATTATAAAGAGGTAAAATTTGTTTGTTTTTAAGTTTGTATGATCGGGGTAATCTCTGGAACAACCTACCAGTGGGATTTAAAAATTCTTTTTGCATTTGTATCCCAATTCTCGAGGAAGTCTACAACTCTTAGCAGCCGATTAAATAGAAAAAGTGTCAGAAAGGATTATAAGTAAACGAAGTAATAGCACGGGCGGGCGATGCAATGCGACGCAGTGGGTCGGGGGAACAAGAAATTTCACGCGGACGAAGTCGCGGGGAGAAGCTAGTGCTATTATAAAATAATTTTTCATATAAATCTATTCAGAATTCGGATATTTACAGTAGATACTACTTTTCAAAGAGCAACCCAGTAAAAATGGAAGAATAGTTTGTTATCAAAGAATCTAGAGATCAAAAATAAAAATATCAAGCGAATGCACTCTCAGACTTTATTGGTTACACGTGTCTTCAATATAACTTTGTCAAACGTCCTACAATAAGAACACAAACCTTTGTCATAGGGTAGGACCTCTATTATTTGTACTGCTTGAAGAGATTTGTTGTTTTAGTTTGTATTTGTTATAGTTGCTATTATAAAAGTGAACTATTTTATTTTTATTGAGCTTAGAGGACTCGACATATGCGAAGGCGTAGTTTATTATTTTGGATTTATGGATTTATATAAATTTGTTTTATTGAAAAATGTTGGTGCAACGATCGTTAGTGATACGAAGCAACTCATCGTTTCTACGTACACACAAAATAGGCTAAAAAAAATATATATATTTAAAATTCAAAGTGGCGAGAGAAAATGAGAAAAGCTTTGGTCATTATGTGAGAAGAAGCTAATAAGAAAGAAGATAGATATATTCGTTAATTAGTGGGTAAGTTTGCAAACTACATGAACCACAAAAACCCGAGGGTGAAAAAACTTTTGTAAAGATTCTGGTTTTTTTTTGTCTTCATAATTGTAGTTAAAACTTGACACGATTTTTTTAAAAGAGATATTAATGAATTATATTAAACATATACTTGCAAACATACTGCGCACGCTATTGCTCAGCAATTACAGGGTCCTGGGTCCGATTCCCAGGTCGGGCAAAGAGTTATTGGGTTTTTCCTTCAGGAATTTCTCAGTAGTTGCCTGGAGTCTGGATTTGTGTCTGGTTGGTAGCAATAGGTTCACCCTCTATTAATGGGACTTAATATACTGCCAGAGTGGGATGTCACATTTTTTTGTAACATGAGTGACACTCATTGCAATATAGAAGATAACTTGAAAAATGTATCAAGCGTGTTATGTACACAAATATGGGACATCAAAGCAACACCTAAACTAACTTACGAAACAAGTGACGCGAAAATATAGGATGCTGCATTGGCTTCAAAAAGATGTGTCACCTACTCAGTTAAATTCAGAAGCATGTGATAACTCGTGGTCAAATATCTAACATCACTTAGACGGCATAAGAACCTGACAGTATCATTATACTGTAACTGTAAGATAACTTGAAATATTTTTCAAGTAATTTTCTATATTGCAATGAGTGTCACTCATGTTACAAAAAAATGTGACATCCCACTCTGGCAGTATGAATATTTGACGGTAATGTTTGACAGTAGAAATGTCAATAATAAGCGAGTTTTCTTTCTTTTTGGCGTCGCTTGTCTCTTCAGATAGTTTTGTTGTTCCTTCCACATATATTATGTGCTGCCAGTTGTATATGCCTTCTACAAACGATCACATATATTTGCCGTCATTTTGACGACAGATATTAATGCATGAATCATGAAGTCAGATATTATTGCCGAGCTATCCATAGTAGTATATTTATGCTCGTGACTGTACTTGCTTATCAATAATTAAAGTGTAGATGAAATACCAAACATAATACATAGAAACATACCGCAATTAACACTCTTGATAAGGTTGCGAATCCAACCCTCAAAGGGGAGTCGGAACACAACTGTCACGAGATAATATTTAGCAACGCAATCAAATAAGCTGCGACGTCGTTAGCCGGGCTGATCTCTAATTACTTGGAATACGAACTACATAGCTGTCATACACGTATATAATTATGTTGGAAATTACTGTGTTTATATCGTATATCAAATTATATAATTATGGCAATGTGGTGTTCGTTAAATTTTAATGGTTCATGCATGCACGGAGTAAGGGGCTCGTGGCTAAATAATAATACCCACACGCGTCGATCGAAGGTTTAGCTACGCATGGTGAGGTCGGTCCGTGGATGGGTGACCATCCATTACATATAAAGACTCCACAGTGGCTCATCAGAAGCCCGAAAGTCTGACAACCAGTCTTACCAAGCGGTATCATATTACCCAGTAACTGGGTTGTGGAGGTCAGATAGGCAGTCTCTCCATGTAAAATACTGGTATTCAGCTGCATTCGGTTAGACTGGACGCTGATCCCAACATAATTGGGCAAAGGCTAGGCAGATTAACTGAAAAAATCAGCTGCTCCCTATATTTTGTCAAGTTATGTAAACTTATGGAGCAGCAGTTTTTTTTTCTGGTTTTTAGTCAAATCAATTACACCTAGGATAAAGATTTTATATATATTTTACTTTTACTGAATTTTGGTTCTCTGGAATCATATCTACTCAACTTACTGTACAACGGAGTACGTTTATGGGGAGTTTGTTGCGCCACTTCTTCTTCCCAGCTAAAGCACTAGGAAGTGGTGAAGGGCGGGCGTTTTTGGGGGACTGTCTTATGTAATTTTGACGTTCGAATAATCGTATTTTGAATAAATTTTAATGATTTTTGATTTTGTGAGATAATAGAGCTAGAAAGAGGGTAAATACTGAGATGACGGCTAATAAAAGAGTATGGAAGAAAAAACAACAGACTTTCAAAAATACATTACAAAGTGAAAAATTACTTAATTTCGGAAGTCGGGTGTCTTTGGATCTGTATTTTAGTTTTTTGCCACCAGCTTCTGAAATTAAAGTTATTTTTCACTTCTTTGTAGTGGTGGAAGTCGGTTGTCTTTTTGTAAAAAGGTTTTTTATATTTCACTTTTTAGTGGGTCAGTTTGTAATTTATCTAAGTTACAATAGCCTTATGTCAAAACCGTTTACAAAATATTGCTTTTTCTGATGCCTACCGTAATTGTTGAGAAGTTCTTCTGGTAAAAACCAGGAGAATTGGAGCTTATGGTGAAGTCACCATCTGCTCCACTTCACCAGCATTGTAGCGAGTATAAATTGCTTAGCAATCATATTATAGTACCTAATCGAATCGCAACCCATAAAATACTGATTATTAAGTAGTACCGGTACCCATCTGTGGTCTTCATCATCAGTTCCACTTCACCAAATGGTGCTTTCCGAGAGCAAATGCATGAGTTGCTATAAATCGCTTTAGGTGTGCCTATAATATTTGAGGATTTCCCTCGATTTCATCAGATTTTGACTTGGTTGCAATGGAACCACCTCGAGAGCATACCCTTTTAAACAATTTTTTTTTTTTTAAAGTCGGGTTACAACTGACGGAGAAATCGGTGAACATACATAAAAAATATAACCTCTTCCTATTTGGAAGTCGGTTACAAAAGACGTGCAGCGTTAAACACAAATAAATTGGGATAAGAGCAAGATGCATTCATTGAGGTACGTCAAAAGGAGTATACACTAATTCAATATTAACCCGTCAGGTATGTGTGCCGGACGTGGAGTTCCTTCTACATTTGATCCTGGCAGTGTTATTGCTAACTATGAACTTTACAGATTCATCAAGAAATGAGAAATCTACATGTCAAAAGATGACTTCATCATCTACCTAGCCTTTTCCCAACTATCTTGGGATCGGCTTCCAGTCTAACTGGATGCAGCTGAACACCAGTATTTTACATGGAGCGACTGCCTATCTGACTACCACAACTCAGTTACTGGGTAATGCGATACATACCCCATGGTAAGATTAGTTGTCAGGCTTTCGAGCTTCTGGCGACCCGTAACGACTGTCCAGGAATGACAGTTCGGATCAACGGCTTAACGTGTTTTCCGAGGCACGGAGCAGTCTTGGTACGTAAAGATGGTCACTCATCCAGGGACCAACTGTGGCTAGCGTAGTTTAACCTGATAGATCAACCGGTTATGCCTGCCTACATGTGCTATAGAAATTAATAATTTAGTTCCCCAACTACCAACGTGACATAATCACTCAACCGTGTCTCAGAGGGGACGAATTGCTTCACAGACAATGTAGGAGCGACCTGTCAATTCTCCATTGTGCTGTGACAGGTGTTAATTATAGCCATATGCCAAACGGCAGGTACCGGGGTTCCAATATAATTTGATATGTAGTAACGTGATTCATCTTGGGGTGTAAATTATTCTGTACCTTCTTGTGGCAATATTGCTAACAGCTAAAGATTTTCCGAATAAAAAAAACCTGACAAGTGTGAGTTGAACTCGCATGGTGAGGGTTCAATTCCGTTCAATGAATTATTATCTACCATGTTTGTTATCCCAAGAACAAACTTAACATTTTAGTTGAAAAACATTTTCTCCCATATATTCCAACCGCAAATGTAAGTTAGTACGCACAATATTGAGAGATTTACCATGTTATTTTACCACCATTGACTTCTTATAGATTTTCCTGTAATCTATATGTAAAAAACCAATTTATATATTTTTTTCGAAATTTTAGGGTCAGTAGTTTCGGAGATAAGGGGGAATGGTCAACAGTTTCCATTTTTTTTCTAATTAACCCTCTAAAAGATGAATGATATTCAAAATTCATTTATTCACATTACATGTCCGTGTTTGGGTCACAACAATTCATAGGTGTACCAAATTTCAACGTAATCGGTCCTTTAGATTCGGAGCAAATCGGCCGTGACAGACGGAAAGACAGACAGACACACGAGTGATCCTATAAGGGTTCCGTTTTTCCTTTTGAGGTATGGAACCCTAATAATGGTTGTCCATTCTGCTTCTGGTACAAGAGCTTAATAAAAGAGGAAGACATAATATTGTGATTGTAACTGTTTATATAAGAAGGTCAGACCAGCGTCTGGCCTTACCTATTACACAATGAGACTACTAGTACTCCACATATCATTACTGTGTTCACTCATTGTGAACTGAGGAGTATATAGAGGTATGAGGAGCCGGGTATAAAGTTCACTCATCCTCCATAGAATAAGGAGGATCCTCCGACCAGACGGCTGTTGTGTCTGGTGGGCAATTGCTCCACGGTTGATGTCGGGATATTATGCCAGTCACGCGGTAAACTCTGCTTGCGCGATGCAGGATTTTACGTGGCGTCAGGTGATGCGTAATTCACATGAGGCGATGTAAATGCCGCCACAAGTATATACAATCATTTACTATTTATTCCTTATTTCTTTTCTCATACGTCTTCATATTAAATAGTTCATTATTTCCTTATCATTCAAAAAGGCCGAGACCGAACATAAGTTCTGGTAACACGCCGATTCTACGCGTGGCAGAGTGGTAATACACGCTACATAGAGAATCCCTCCAATAGAAATCAAGGAATACCAGCATGTAATTACGTGAACCCTCATTATACACAATTAGACGACCTAATCACGGACTTTGATAAATTACCAAAAAATAATTTGGACGTTAATTTCACACCTATGTCAGGCATCCATCTCAATTTCGGATCCCTCGTAACGCGACATGAATACAACATAATTATATGAACAAAACAGGGTTATCTTTACTAGCTCGTGCCCAGGATATGGTCGGGTAAGCAATTTTATTTTCGGTTAAGCCGACCTGAATTTAAACATGCTTGATAAAATGTACTGTAATGGTGGGATTATACGGTCAAACCCTGTGGTTTTTGACTGAAACCGTAAGCTGAAATCAAATTATAATAACACAAATTTCACATTAGTTGTACAAAGTAATGCTGAGGAGCTTGTTGATAAGTAATCCGCACGGGTCGATCTATCAGGTTATGCTACGCTTGCCGAGTTTGGTTCGTGGATGGGTGACCATCTTTACACACCGAGACTCCTCTGTGCCTCGGAAAGCACGTTAAGCCGGTTGTCGTTCATAGATCACTTAAATGTCTCGCTGATGGTGGCGCGTGTGTTGGATCATTCGGTTCCCTACAAAGTGGTTGAGCTGGATGGTGCTGATCCACGCGTCATGTTCGTGAACGGGCGCTGTCAGTTGAGGCTGGTCATCTCTTAACTGCCAGGGCTTATTTTGTAATCTTTTAATCTTATATTTTGAATTGTTTTTTTTAAATATATTTATTTTTGTTTTTTACATTGTACTCACATATAGAAGCGACAAGAATAATGTACCTACCCAGGATTATGTAATATCTTGATTTAAATGATTGTCCTTGGAGTTTCTTGCCTGTTCTTCTCAATAGAGATCTACGTTTTAGAATGGGCAAATATATGGGTTAGTTATGATGCCTAGCGCGTTCGGTGTCACGCGTCGCTCTGGAACACGGTCGGCTTCCTATTTCAAATTTGGCTTTCTTTACCCTGCTACACTCTGAGAGCGCCATGCTCCGTCTACCTTTTTTATTTGGTCTGAGTACTAGAGTGATGTTTTTATTTTGTCCAATGTATTTCAAGTCTTTTACAGTTCAAGCAGTATGGTTATGGAATGCCTTGCCCGTGTCGATAAGGCGAGCTTAATCTTTGTCCACTTTTAAAATTCTAGTAAAAAAGCACTTCCTCTCTCCTTAAACATCATTATTACATAAAACAGTTCCTTGCTTTTGTTTCATGTTTTTTTTTTGTATATGTTTGTATGTATTTAACTGCAGTATTGTATCTTCTTCTCTCTTTAATCCATCCAAAGGTTGTCTGTAACCGATCGCTTTTAGCGATAAGAACGGCCATTGTGTCACCCTGTGTAAAATTTTAACATTTATTTCTGTAATTTTTATGGTGTACATAATAAAGAGTATTCTATTATATTCTAGGCCTATTGAATTCCTTGCATCATCATGTCAGCTGGAAGATATTCAATTTCCATAGCAATCTTTCTAAGCCACTTGTATCCAAGCCTTCTCTAACTATTTACATTTTTTTTATTAATTATTATTTGAAATTTAACTGTGCAATAACTTAGATCTGGATCTGTAATGTTGTGCATGTGTTTTTGCCAAAATAAATAAAATATCCACTTATATAAACTCTCGCCTTTTCCAAGTTTGCTTCGGTCACACACGTTCATCGTTCCTCATATTAGCCAAATTTGCTTCCTGAAATAAGGCAACATACAGACAGTCTCACTTATCAACAATATGCAAAGGTTAATTTATCCCGGGGCATCCCTTCATCGTGGCCCGGACGTTAATTTTAATATATACGTCTTGTACGACGCTACCATTTCCGTCATTATATCGTTATTGCGCGATAAATTTTGAATGTAGTAATTGCGCATATGAAATATGCTTGGGGTATAACACGTTTCCGTTAGGATGTAGCTAAAATTATTGGGTAAGAACATGTTACACGAACATTGAATGTATTTGAATGTGACTTGGGGTGTTCAGCTGTTTTGCTTACGACGATACATGGTATAAGCTGGAACTACACGAGGAAAAATGACGGCAATGAAGCAGAAGGACGATGACTTCAAAAAGCCAGCTGTGACAGACTGGATGCGAAAGGCGGAGAAACTAATCTTGAGGCTGAACTTGTGAGAAGCTAATGTCTAGCAGTGGACTGTGATAGTTTGGACGATTGATTGTTTCATCTTATTAGTATGCAGCAGTGTATTTTCCAGCTATTATGATTTTTTTAAATGATTTTGCTAATATAAAGATATTCCCTTTGTTTTAATATGGCGACCCTTGGTAGTAAATTTTGAGTAGCCTTTTTATAATCCTTGAAACAAAATCCTCTTTGAATATTAAAATGAAAAAAACACACTAAACTAAGTAGTTTAATTTTTTTGCTAACAAAAGCATCCTCTAACACGGTAAATATGAAATAATCCGGAAGGATAGCATTTACACAAACGAAATACAAGTTACATGCACTCAAAAATAGATTTGCCAGTTCTCGCTCAATAAAACATTCATAGTCTGCTCGCGTCGGCTTTATGGACCTTAATATATTTTTTATTTTATCTTCCTTTTATTCATCGTTTTCAAGTCAAGTTTGCTATAACAACGGGCCTCAGTTTTAGCTTGAAAATTGCTGTTATCTACCCATCTTTTATAGTTAATTGCCGATTTCGGAAAAACTGTTTCTTTTTTTATTGGATGCTGGGCAGGTATTTTTTTATATTAGCTGAGGTCATAAGCTTCCTGTGTGCTAAATTGATCACCAACCGTTTTGCCAAACTAAAGGGTATTTAATAATGTAGGTATACCCCATCAACAAAATCTCGAGAAGACGGATCTGTTGACAATAATTAATTATTAAGAAGCTACTATCTGTTTATTTATGACTGCCTCGTTGGTTTAGTATGGTATGTTTCCCGCTATATCAAACATTACATACCGAGAAGAAAAAAAAAAATAACTTACACAAATACAAGAAGATACACATAGCGTGTGTTTAGACGACGAATAACACGGTTATACCGATTAGTGGTCGGAAGCGGTAGTGCTGAGCATGAGGTCCTAGGTTCAATTCCCGGGTCGGGCAGAGTGTTATTGGGTTTTTCTATCTGGAATTCCAGGTTTCAGGCCAATCTTAAGGTTCTTACGGGTAAAACGGTTTTTTTTTTGAGAAAAATCTTTGGAGCTCTACCAAGCACGACAAAAAAAAAACTCAAAAGATGATGGCACCATTTTAACACTAGGTATGCATTTTTTTTAAAGGCAGGGTTCAACTATATAACATAATGTCACCTCCCTCATAGGTAGAAACAACTCAATGAAGAACCATGAAGGAACCTTTTACCCAACCTCAAACTCAAAGCATTCACCTATTTCAATTAAACCATTTACAGACAAGGAGTCGGTCAGTCAGAAATATGAAGCTAGTTGCCCATTCCAAAGCGTAGTAGGTACCCTATTTGCTTTGACAGATCCACTCATTCATCCCGTAAACAATGTCGTCATAACTCTGTCTCTCTGAATACAAGTGACATTTTCACTTTGTCCCAACACAATCGACGCATTAATCATTTTCTTGGATGACAAGTCTTTTAAAAAGTTCTACGGAACACGTTTACCTATCTGTCAACGATTTTCCCTTCAATCATGCACCTCAAGCCTATGATTGATACGCTTCGGGAAGTTTCTCTGAGAGAATAAATTGATAGAATATTGAGATGTCGTTTGTACTCCATATAAAAGTAAGGCTTGAGAAAATTAAGATTGATATTGGATGTAGACGACGCTTTGATTGATCAATTTGACACATTGAAGAGAAGATTGCTTGGATGGAATTTGAGATATTTTTTGGACTTAGATAAAAAATCACACATGGTTAATTTTTAGCGTTCCGTACCCAAAGGGTAAACCGGGAACCCTATTACTAAGTCTCCGCCGTCAGTCTGTCTGTCCGTCTGTCTGTCTGTCCGTCTGTCACCAGGCTGTATCTCATGAACCGTGATAGTTAGACAGTTGAAATTTTGGGGCTCCCATACAACAAACGTGATTTTTTTGCTCGTTTTTGCTCGATATTGATAACGGCAACAGGTAGACGCTTGAAATATTCACAGAATATTTAGTTATATATTCACTTTAAAAATAAATAATTAAATTAAAATAAAACAAATATTTAAGACCCATACAACAAATGTGATTGTTTTGCCATTTTTATAGATAATGGTACGGAACCCTTCGTGCGCGAGTCCAACTCGCACCTGGCCGGTTTTTTTTTGAAAAGTTAATCTGAAGTAAAATTTTCACTTCTATAAATCATCATCAGCCTATAGCAGTCCAATTCTAGACATAGAAAGAAAGAAAAATATTTTTTTTTCTCACAGAAACAGGTGCAAATCGAAAACATAAACTGGTAAAAACAGCACACCATTCAGCTCGATTCTCGGCAAATCTCATCCAGTTAGCTATTCTCTGCCGGATCACCTTGTTCCGGATTCGATCCTTCAGAGAGACTCCATGCAAGCGTAGCCCGTTCCATAGCTGGATGATTGACCTTGAATTTATAGACCAGCCGTAGTGTGAGTGTCCATGTTCTTTATATACCTATTTCTATTTGAACTTAAAAATAGCTAAAGTTAAAAAGTACTCAATTCACAAAAAAGTATTTTAAAGAGCAAAGGGAATTCGAAAAACAATCTAAAAATAACCGAAAGAAAAAACTGAATAAAGTATTAAAAAAAGTCGGACTGATGGATAAAAATAATTCATGAAATTAAGCAGTTACTTATTCTACTTAAAATTCATTATTGTACCCGAAAAAAGTTGGGTTGAATTTAGTACGGATCTCTGGAGTTCTGGACAGAGGAAAAGAAATACAAGTTCAAGAGAAATGCGAACTCGAAACGAAACGCTTATAACAAATTTAATAAGACGGCTCTTAAAGAGGATTTCTTTAAATATTTCAGTCAAATATGCAAATGACTAAAAGGAAGTTATAATCTTTTCTTGAATAATGAAATTTTAATTAATTCTCCGTTCAATAAGGGTGGAAAACTGTGGTTTGTGGATGCATTAGGTACCATAACAAATTGGTTTCTGGTCTTCGTCTCGAGATGCTTTTTTATAAATAAACAGATTTTATGTTTTTTAACAGATTTGATCGGCTTATTTTTACCGACGTCTGAAGTGTTTAGCAATATTTTTATTGCATTTTCAGTCAGTGGAACAATTTCTTCTTTGGTTTTATTCATTTCATTTCTTCCACAAGCTACTGAACAGGTACTGATGGGAGGACAAGTGTCGTCTTAACTCTCTACCAACCTCAGGGCATGTCAATATATACATATAATATGTTCACTATCCCTAACCGTCACAATTGTTTGCATAAATAATAAAGGTGTAGATAATACTGTGAACGTGTCAAGCCAAGCTTGCAAAAGCATTGAAACCGAGAAAAATAAATCCGTGCATAATCAAAGTTTTGGCTATAAATAAATATAAGAACTATGTTGACAAACCCACCGTGAGGTTCCATACCTCAAAAGGAAAAAACGGAACCCATTTAATAATTTATTTATTTATTTCTTACCCCAAATTACAGAGAATTTTTACAAAGTCTACAGACACAATTTTATAATTAATTTAGGGAAGACTGGTGCCTAAACTAAGTTTTTTTTAAACCTGTGTAAGATCACCAGCCCCCCCCCCTAAAACAAAGTTTTACATTTTTATTGTTGTACTGAAGACGATTCTGATTCGCATTAATAAAAATCTCATACATTACAATGTTGCAATATTATTCTTAAAAATTGATGTAGAAAAATAAAAATATAGAAAGAAAAGTAATTTACTAAGGATACATGCGAGGTGTAAGTGTATTTGTGTGTGGTGTGTGTGTGATGTGGAGTGCGTGAGTGTGTTGGGTAATTGTGCATTGCAAAGGGAAAATTCTGTTAGGACATGGTTTTGAAAAGATCTTCAATTTGGGTATAATCTAAGGTGATAAGCCAGTCAGTTATTTTTCTTTTAAAAGTTGATTTTAATGTAATAAAACAATTTAGGTACAAAGTTATAAAGACTAGTTTACTATAAGATGCGTAAGAATGACTTGACAAAAAGGTTGACCGCTGACAGAAAAACGTTCGTTGAGAAACACACCACTTTAGGGGCGCGCGAATCGTTCAGAAACAACGACGTTTTCCTGTGTTTATGTTCACATTCCAATAGTTTTGTTCAGGGTATTAACTGAGAGTAAATAATTAAGTCTGTTTTAAAGATATGGGCCAAAAAAAGAAAATAAATAGCGGGCAAATGGTTTTTACAGATTTAGGTTAGCATACATCATTCCTTCTTCTGCTTCTCATGTCAGAATTTTGAAGAGTATTTATAACAGGGATCGTTGTTTCAAAGCAATGTGGAGAATAGAAAGCTGCCGAATTGAGAGGACTTTGGAGGAAATATAAACTTCTACAGTGGGATGACTTATAGGATAACTCGTATGGCTGTCTGTCCGTCTGTCACAGCCTATTTTCTCCGAATCTGCTGGACCGATTCAATTGTAATTTGGTACACATATGAATTTCTGTGACCCAAACACGGATGTGTAACGTAAATAAATACATTTTAAAAATGGGGGTCACTTTTTGGGCGCCAACTATAAAATTGCAAAATGTACCGTGTGACATAATCAAATGAAAGGACTTGGTATAAGGATTTCAGATATATTTCTTTATAATTTTAAAATAAATACTTTTAAAGTTATTTAAGAAAATAGATGAAAACTGACCATTGCCTCCATTATCTCCGAAATTACTGACCCTAACGTTTTGAAAAATATACAGAAAATAGATCTTAACATAAAGATTACAGAAAAACATATAATAAGTATATTGTCTTATTAAAATAACATGGTAAATCTCTTAATATTGGGCGTACAAACTTACATTTGCAGTTGGAATGTATGAGGGAATGACGACAATGTTAAGTTTGTTTTGGGGATAAATTCATCCAACTACGGAACCCTTCTTAATCGGGTCTTTTATTTCAGGACTTCTAACACTTGATATCCACACGCCCTCTCAATTACCTTTGCTTAGGGATTAATAAAATTCCTTGATTGAGTAGCCTAGTCTACTACACCGGCTCATATCACAGAGTTAGTGTGTATTCAAATTATGATAGCCTCATAAAATGCTAAACGTAAGTATTTTGCGGAACATAGTTTAAAATGCGAGAAAAATGAAATAAAGTAAGTAATAACTGTATTGCGGGTTGTAAAACACAGCACATGCTTCGATAACATTTAATTAGTGCATGCAAAACAATTTGACAAGACGAAATGGCAGTCAATCAATTAAAACAGTGCTATTAAGGGCCCAATCATACCACAACCACACCACGTGGACGGGCGCTAATTTGTATGAAAATGAATAGTTTATTCACACGGACTAC
Organism: Tiliacea citrago; assembly: GCA_963921375.1. Lineage (NCBI taxonomy): Eukaryota > Metazoa > Arthropoda > Insecta > Lepidoptera > Noctuidae > Tiliacea > Tiliacea citrago. The sequence continues at coordinate 17,343,331 of OY992797.1, read as the reverse complement.
ATTTTCACCCATTTTTTAACCCATTTTTTTAAAAGAAATTAACCTAATCTAAATAGTGTAAAAATTTGACCAAATGAAAAAATGCGTACTAAAATCATTCGAAATATTGCAATGGTATAAAAAACGGTTGCTAAAATTTGTTTGGGTAATGAAAATTTGGAAAAATCTTTTCGGCAAAACGGCAGGATCCCAGTTTATTCACACGGACTACATTTAGCCGCCATTTTTTTGCATTTTGGGCCTTTTGGCCTCGTACAGGACTTTCTGTTTTTATTTTCATTTTTACTTTATTTTTGTTTTTGATCTTTATGTTTCTATGAGTGTGTTTTTGTATAGTTTAATTTGTGATCTGTGCGAGTCCCAATAAATGCTTTTTCTTTCTTTCTTTCTTTCTTTCTTTTAGCCGTCAAAATTAACCATGTGCGATATACCGACCACATCGCAACCACAACGACAACACGTGGACGGGAGCTAATTTGTATGAAAATGAATAGTTTATTCACACGGACTACATTTGGCCGTCAAAATTAACCATGTGGGCTATACCGACCACATCGCAACCACAACCACACCACAACGAAAACACGTGGACGGGCGCTAATTAGTATGAAAATGAATAGTTTATTCACACGGACTACATTTGGCCGTCAAAATTAACCATGTGGGCTATACCGACCACATCGCAACCACAACCACACCACAACGAAAACACGTGGACGGGCGCTAATTAGTATGAAAATGAATAGTTTATTCACATGGACTACATTTGGCCGTCAAAATTAATCATGTGGGCTATACCGACCACATCGCAACCACAACGACAACACGTGGACGGGCGCTAATTCGTATGAAAATGAATAGTTTATTCACATGGACTACATTTGGCCGTCAAAATTAATCATGTGGGCTATACCGACCACATCGCAACCACAACGACAACACGTGGACGGGAGCTAATTTGTATGAAAATGAATAGTTTATTCACGCGGACTACATTTGGCCGTCAAAATTAATCATGTGGGCTATACCGACCACATCGCAACCACAACCACACCACAACGAAAACACGTGGACGGGCGCTAATTCGTATGAAAATGAATAGTTTATTCACACGGACTACATTTAGCCGTCAAAATTAACAGCTATACCGACCACATCGCAACCACAACCACACCACAACGACAACAAATGGACGCCCTGCTAATTTATATGAAAATTAATAGTTTATTTAACCATGTGGTGTGTGGTGGACATCACAGACATGTATTAGCCACAACGCAACCACCAGCGTGACCGGGCGGTAGCAGCCGGTTACATCGCAAACACAACATCGACTATTTAATTTGATTTTGTAGTTACCACAACGCAACCACTATTCACATACAATGTGTGGTGTGGTTGTGGTATGTGTTATCGGGCCCTAAACGGTCAAGGGAAGAATGAAAATCACTTATATGACAATTGGAATGATAAAGACCAATAAAGTCCCAAAATGCTCATCGAACAAAGCCATTTAGTGACAACTAAATGGCTTTGTTGGTTTGTTTTGGCATCAGACGACAGTCGGATGATATAAAAATATCTTGGGATAGTGTAGATTAAAATTTCTTTGGTAATAAATTATTATTATAATTGCTTACCAAATAATTGTATGTTCAAGAGCATTGTTGTATGTCCGATTATAATAATGTTATGATTTTTTAAGGCACAGATATTTATGATTTTCTACCAGGGTTGCGGGTTTGTCTGAAAGTGATATCGTAGCCCTGGCACACAGGCAACTAAAAAACACGGGTGGGTTTTAGTCAGTAAAAGTCTGACACGCCCTCCCGCTCCGCCCAGAGTTATTTGATGATAATTTACCACGAAAAAAAATATATATTATGATGTTAGTGACTTTTAAACCTGTTATTACGCCTTCATATAATGCAAGTAAGTTATGCAAAAAAATGTATGTTAAATTAGAACGCATACACATCAATTCTATAAGTGAATAATATTTAAGTGTTGTAATAAAATACTTTATCAAACAGATTCAGGAAGTTATTCTACCCAAAGCATAAAAAACAATATTATTTTCGAACCACTTAAGATATTATCATGTTTTTTTTTTCATAAACAATTCTGTTTATGTAAAAAAAAAACCTGCAAAAAAAAATTATTTATTTATTATTTATTTATTTAACCATTTATGTACACAAATTATAAACAAAAAATAATAATAAATTAAATAATTATTATATTTGTTTAATTATTAATTAATTATTTTATTTTTTAATTATAAATTAAAATATTCATTTAATTTTTTTTTCGAATATTCATATTTTTGTTACTAAAATGAAATATTCCCCCCTATGAAACCAACCGGCAGGCAGCGCGGCGTGAGCGCGACGCGTATTATTATGGCCAAGATCAACACCGATTACCCGACCCCTAATTTATGTAACAATAAAACAACCCGTTCTTGTTGTTAGAAAACTCAATCTTAACTCACAACTTATACCTAACAGCTACATACCCAAATCGATATTCCTCACCATGAAACCCGTATCCGTACTCTAATATTCCTACGAACATGTAATTGTAAACTATTCAGTAGACTTCGTATTTGTCGTTAATTACAAAAAGGACTACCGCCAGATTATCTAAAGAAGCGGCACCAAGGCGGAGATAAGGGGAATTATTAAAATTAACAGCTGTTTCTTCGCCGCATATTAGAGCTTCGAATATTGTTTCGAGTCTCTGCTTTTAATAAATCGTATTTTTTATAGAAATAATGTTTGGGATAAAGTTTGTAATTCGTGATAATGTTTTGTAAGGATCTCGTGTTATTTGTCATTTGCCTAATTACAGAATGATGGTATGGATGTGAATGTCACTGTCAATGGTTAAAAACACACAAACACACACACACATACGACGACGTGTTCTTAACGACTCCTAGCCAAATACAGGACTAAGGTGGTACCCATAAATGTTTGCATTTTATTTTGGCAAAGCTATCTATCATTTGCAAACAAAATCATTTGTTGTTGTGTCACTAAACTTGTGGTATATCGTTAATATAAATGAGAAATAGAGGTGGCCTTTGGACAAATACGTTCGTTCTACTTTTGTCTTCGAGCACACTCTCATTCGCATTTCAGTACATTGCAATCTGTAGCATAGACATGATACCAGTAATTTTAAAAAGTTACCTCTGATGCCGTAGCTGTGTAATATATCTAAAAGTATTTTGTGATCCACATAGTCAAACGCTTTAGTCGTGTCTGTGTAAATAGCGCAGATGGGAGTCTTTTTGTCAACTGCAGACATAACATTATTTAAAAAATAAAAAAATAGCCATGTTAATTGTCTTATTTTTTCGGAAACCATTTTGTTCTTTGCATAAAATGTTTAATTTGGGTAGATATTGGTATATTGCACTATAACCGACTTAAAAAAAAAATGAAAATACGATAATTTTAGCTATTGGTCGGTAATTTTTATAGCTGTTTTGTCTTCCCTTTTGTAAAGCGGTTTAATTATAACTTTTTTCAGGTGTTCTGGATACCTTCGGTAATACTTAAGTTAATAACACGTGCTAGCACAGGTGTTATGATCTCAATAACAAATTTTATTACTATTGTGGATATACCGTCAAACCCTACAGTTTCTAACTTTATTACATTTATTTATGTTGGATAGTAATTTGGGAATAATTAATTTTAAATTGCATTCAATTATCGCCGGAATGAACAACTCAAAATACTCGGGCTATTGTCATTCCAAATTAAAACATATTGATTTTCCTATAGAGTTCATTAATTGTGGTCATGGAATGAGTTAAACCAGGTGTATACTAGTTTGGTTAATATATTATATTAACAGAGAATGCTGAGCTTACATAAGTGGGTAGTGAAAGAACTGTAAGAGAAAATATGTACCTGGTTGAAACATGCATGTTTGTGGCACTCACGGGGAGTCTCGGCTGTGGTATCAAACTTGGCTTTTGCACAACAAACCCAGGACAGGACCCAGGTATATCTACGATATTATGAGTAAGTTCCGAAATGTATTTAAGAGCAAACTAAAATACTGCCAATATCATGAACAGCAAATAAAAATGGACATAATAGCAAAGAACCATTCAAAAAAACAGTTTGGGTAATTTTGGAAGTACGCAAATCGCTGGAATCCAAGGTCGAGCCGCCCCAGTTCATGCACATCCACTACACCCCAGGGCGTGGGTGTAGTGAGTGTGCATGAACCGACAAGTATAGCCAATGCTTTTAAACAACATTTTAAGGTAGATTCACTACTTAGAGATCAGACTCAGATGTTCGATGCTGAGGCCGCGTCGGGTGACGTTATCGTTCACTTCACTACAAAGGAAGTTGCATCGGTGATATCGGGAGTGAAAAGAGGTAAATCGTCCAGTCACGATGGTCTTAGCATCGAACCTCTGAAACACGTTCTTACACTTGCCACGAATTTTGCCCATGTTTTTTATCCTTAGTGTTAGTCACCTGATGACCTTTATATACACTACTATAGTGCTTATGGTTAAAAATAAAACCGGAGATGCCTCTGACATTTCCAAATACAGGCCTATAATTGGCGACTGTCATAGCATAGCCAAGGTGCTGGACAGTCTGCTTGACAAATAGTTATCGAAGCATGTTATATTAAAAGACAGTCAGTTTGACTTTAGACCAGGGCTCTCCACAGAGAGTGCTGTTTTATGCCTCAAGCAGACTGTACAGTACTATACTCACCGGAAAACGCCTATGTTTGCCTGTTTTCTGGATTTGTCAAAGTCATTTGATCTCGTTAATTATAAAGCACTGTGGCGTAAGCTATAAGAAGAAACTGCCTTGCCTAGTTACATCAAGAGATTGTTTAATCAACAGAACAGTGTAAAGTGGGAGGGGTCTTTCTCTGAAGTGTATCGGTTTTGAAGGGCGGAGTGAGGCAGGGGGGTTTGAGCTCACCTCAACTTTTCAATCTGTACATGAACCAGCTGACCGTTGAGCTCAGCAACACTAATATCAGTTGTCATATAGATGGAGTGTGTGTTAATAACATAGTTATGCGACGATATGGTATTGCTGAGCCCATCGATCGGCGCCTTGAGGCGCCTGGTGTGTAAATCTAGTACCTCTAGAACTAAAGTGTAACACTAAAAAGCGCGAAATAATGGTTTTTAAAGCACCCAACTATACCAGATATCTCACTCTGCGGACCCTTCCACACTTCTTTCGCACCCTTAAATAGGGTGACCAATTTTAAGTACTTGAGTCATTGGGTTACCAATGATTTGAAAGATAACAAGGAAATTGACAGGGAACGTAGATCTCTGTCGGTAAGCCACAACGTGCTGCCACAGGTTTGCGCGATGTACAGAGGTGGTCAAGATTACTTTGTTTAAATCATTTTACTCGTCATTTTAAACGTGCAGCCTGTGGACTAGTAACTAGTGCACAGGCTGCACGTAGATCGGTATAAGCACGCAAACTATAAGTGTTATAGTTCGCGTGCTAATAGCGATCTACGTGTCCAGTACAATAACGCACTCAGGATACTGTTAAGGCTCCTGGCAGAGTTGCGAGTTTGTCCGAAATATCGTGGCCCTGGCACACAAGCATCTGAAGGAACACGGGTGGGTTTTAGTTAGTAAAAGTCTGACACGCCCTCCCGCTCCGCCCAGAGCGGGAGAAGTTATTTGATAATTTCCCACCCAAAAAAGAAAAGGATACTGTTGAGCTGCCATGGCGATGTAGCGCCTTAATAGATGGTTTTGCGGCCATCATACGTAAAATAAGTGCTTCTCAGCTTGCTCGTATTCGTGGCATTACCAACACTATCTTGAGTTTATTCGCCGATAGATGGGAGTCTCCAATGCTGCGACATTGGATGAAACTTCACACTGAATAAAACTTGTATTTCTACTAACACTAATATTTAAGACCACTGCCACTATGGGCGTAGCCCGAAATAAATGCTAATAATAATAATAGTCACCCCATTAGACGTAGCCAGAGCAGTCCGTCTGTTACCAAATTGGAAATCACCGGGACCGGACGGACTGCACAACTTCTGGTTGAAATATTTAATTAGTTCACACACTTGCCTGGCATCTCAGTTCCAGTCATCCTTAGAGTCTGGGTCACTACCACAGTTTCTAACAACAGGCGTTACCCACCTGCTCCATAAGTCAGGTAGTCCCGCGGAACCCAAGAATTATAGACCGATCACATGTTTGTCAACGGTCTATAAACTTCTTACATCCATTTTGAGAGTGAAAATTAATACGCACATTGACAATAACTCCATTATGTCTGCCTCTCAGAATGGATGTAGGAATGGGTCCCGCGGTACTAAGGAGCTACTCCTCATCGACATGGCCATAAGCCAACAGGTTCGTCGATCCCGCAAGGATCTGTCGACATGCTGGATAGACTATAAGAAGGCCTACGACTCGGTGCCACATACATGGCTCATGAGGGTGCTGGAGTTGTACAAGATAGATGCAACTCTGCGCAACTTCCTGATGTCATGTATGGGGCAATGGAGAACGGTCCTTCGCTATCCAGGATGTCGGCAGATCCAGGGGAATGATGAGCCTGTATGGATTAAACGGGGAATATTTCAGGGCGACAGTTTAAGTCCACTTTGGTTCTGCTTAACCCTGAATCCTCTAAGTACACTGTTGGAGGATTCAGGTCTAGGCTATCGGTTGAGGAGAGGAGGTCAGGTCATATCTCACCTCTTCTACATGGATGACTTGAAACTCTTTGCCCCCAACAAATTGCGACTGATCGAGCTACTGAAGGTAACTGAAACATTCAGTAGCGCCATCAGGATGGAATTTGGTGTGGACAAATGTGCAGTCATGCATGTAAAACGAGGAGAGATTATGGAATCCGAAGGAACCCAACTCTCGGATTCCATACACCTTAGATCCCTTTCCTCATCCGAAAGCTATAAGTATTTGGGTATGTCAGAAGCGTTAGGGATCAACGTTGCTGACATGAAGCAATCGTTGAAGGAGCGCTTCTTTGGTCGCCTGAAGAAGGTATTTATTAGTCTTCTTTCAGGCGGAAACAAGGTGCGCGCCTTCAACGGTTGGGTCATGCCGGTTTTGATGTACTCTTTTGGCATACTTAAATGGACTCAGACCGAACTAGACGCCCTGGATAGGAGGGTCCGTACACTGCTGACCGCAAATCGGATGCATCACCCACGATCATCGGTGATGAGACTGTACATCCCGCGGAAGTGCGGGGGTCGAGGCTTTTTAAATGCAAAGACCCTCCATAACCGCGAGGTGTGCAGTCTCAGGGAATATTTTTTACAAGCCGAACTGGGTATGCACCGTGATGTGGTCGCAGTGGACAAGGGACTCACCCCGCTCTCCATGGCTAAAGAGAACTGGCGCAAACCTGTAATACTTACTACCGATGACCGCAAGGAGGTATGGCAAAGCAAGGAGCTTCACGGACGCTTCTATCGGGCTCTTCATGAACCCGGTGTAGATTTCTTAGCGTCCGTATCCTGGCTACGTTTTGGTGACCTTTTCGGGGAAACCGAAGGTTTTGTCTGTGCAATTATGGACGAAGTTATCTTGACGAATAACTACCGGAGACATATTATGAAGGACGGGACGGTTGACGTGTGTCGGGCATGCCACCGTCCGGGTGAGTCCATCAGACATATTATCTCTGGCTGTTCTCGTCTTGCTAATGGCGAGTACTTGCACAGGCATAACCAAGTAGCCAGGATTATTCACCAGCAACTTGCTTTGAAATATAAACTTGTGGATTCTGAGGTACCGTATTACAAGTATGTGCCCGACCCAGTTCTCGAAAATGACCATGTCACGTTGTACTGGGATCGGTCTATCATTACTGACAGGACTATTGTCGCGAATAAGCCCGACATAGTAGTGATAGATCGATTAGCGCGCCGCGCAATGATTATCGATGTTACCATTCCGCATGACGAGAACCTCGTGAAAGCTGAGAAAGAGAAACAAATAAAATATCTTGACTTAGCACACGAGGTTGTTGACATGTGGAATGTGAGCTCGGCTATCATTGTGCCGATTGTCGTATCGGCCAATGGCCTGATGGCCGAAAGTCTCGAGCAACATCTTTCGAGGCTCTCGTTAGGTGGTTGGATCAAGGGCCTGATTCAGAAGGCAGTACTCCTCGATACGGCTCGCATCGTGAGGAGGTTCCTATCTCTGCAGCCCTAGCCACCGGTAGCTTGGACCCTGCTCCCGATACCGGTGGACAACTATTTTTTATATTTTTAAATGTTTTTATATATTTTTTATATTCTGATATTTAAAAATATAATTTGTATGTATTTAAATTAATAAAAGAATAATAGTCTGAGTAGCTGTACTAAGTAAGTTAAGGATTATAATTATTGTACAGCTATTGGCTTTTAATCAGCTTTATAATAGAATATTTTTATTACTTAGGCTGTATATCAGTTCAGTATCAGTCAGTATAATGCTCATTAGAGTTACATAAAAGAAATAAAAAAAACCCTGAGCCCAAGATGAAGTAAGAAGTGAGGGAGAGATCAAAGTGATCTCTCCCTCACTTCATCAATAATATTTTATTAAAAATGCATTTGTGATTAGGCAGTCTACTATTTGTACAGTTCTAGCCAATATACAACGTGCCGCTACAGTGGCGACATTAATTTGACACACTAGTAGGTGGCCCGTAATCATATTTGTTTTTTTATATTTTATGTTTTTGTTTTAATTTATTAAATTAAGATCAATAATTATAAATTTAAAAACAAAAAAAAACATCAAACGAACTAAATAATAAAGCTCTCTCTTTCCTTCAATTCGCCTACTCCTTGCACGTTATTTGTTTTAATTTCATTGATTTGATATTATGATCCATGACCCCGGCTAATTACCTCTGTGCTACGCTGTTTAAATACAGTTTCCTCCAAGATGTTATTGCAGAAATTTGTATTTAAATCAATAAATATTAATGATTCATAAAATTAAATATTTTCATAAAACTTATAGGCAAAACTGTATACGTGTATTAAATTAATGTCGCCACTGTAGCGGTACGCTGTATAAGGCACTCTTTGATTCTAACAGTCGTCTCTGTCTTTTCCAAACAATATTATGATGATACAACGATGGTGGGCTGTTTCATCTCTCTCTTAGCTACGACAATCATATAATATATTGTTTAGTTAATACACATAGTACATTACAGCCGAAATTTCTTGGCGAGTCTGAACATAGGCACTAAGAACTTTCACGCATGTTCTCTCACTTCATGTCACCATTTGGTTCCTAAAAAATGTTACTGCGCAGACTTTTGCGCGAAGTTTAGACTCGCCAAGATATTTCGGCCGTACGTACTGTAGTTTAGTATAAATAGTTGATCGGTAACTCTTGGCAAGCACGCAAGCATTTCGTTTTTTTATCATTTGCTCGCGTCGCTGTCGTCGTCGTACTCGTACGTAACGTACGTATGGTAAAACCAAAAAAGATAGATGTTTTATTTTATACCTAAGTAAAGTTCTTGTATAATAATATTATTATTAGTGTATTGTGTATATTATACCTGTTTAACTTTATTTTCAGGAAAATATGCCGTTTAAAATTATAGAAACCATAGAGAAAGGGAAAAACAGGCTTTGCATTGTACCAATTTTGTGGGAATCAAAAGGCGAGTTAAGATGGCCAAGAAAGCGATTAAATGTCAACAGATTAGTAAAGGATGTGTACGGAACCGTACATTACTTTACCGACTTAAGCGCCGTGCATTCTGCACACACAGCATTTGTACCTATTATTGAAAATAATATGTAAAAATATATTTGAATAAATCAGTGTTTTGACGAACTTTCAAAGCGGTCGGTTATATTTCATCATCCCAATAGAATCGCCCCGTTATCATATCACTAAGTGTAGCGATAAGATAACGGACCCTACAGGATGAAACATCTCAGCCTTTAGATAAATTGGTCCACCTCAAAATGATGTATGGAAAAGGTGTCATTATCGTCATATTATGACGAAGCAGTAAGAAAAGTAGATCTCATGGTCCAAAATATCATTGTTTTATTTTTTGCTACGGAACCCTCTTCGTTGGACGTCGATGGAATTGACGCTTGACTGCAGATTGTCTGATTTATTAATGATTCTCTGTCGTCCTCAATAAATAATGGTCCACTATCATTACAGTTATTTGGTTGGTAATTTTTAATATTCAAATATTCCCTTTCAATCCTCTTCTTTTTCTTTTTTTTTCACATATTGCATTTGTTCACAATGATAACATTAATTCATGCAATCGAGCAACTGTGTCAGTAATATAGACTAAAGCTGTACTATAGCTGGCACTCATCATTCTCGTAGACAGAAGTCATAAAACCACTGTATTTGCAAGAGTATACAATTACGCCCTATAAATAAGTTGAACGGAGTTTTCATATACATACATGTACAGAAACAAGTATCAAGTGATACTATAACAACACTTAAAGCTGTAATACGTAAGTGATCATATGCAAAATACAGTTTGTATATACAGCTTTAACGACAAAACCAGATTGAAGTGACACAACATACTTAAAGTTGTGTAGTAGAGTTTTACTATTCTGTTTAGGCACCCTAAGCTTACGCGGATCCCTTAACAAAGATTTTATATAGTTTGACCTGTATATATATACTCATAAATCACTCTTACAAAAACAAAATAAATTTTTTGACACTCTTGTACGTTTCTAAAAGAAAAAGTTCTAAATAGGCTGGTATATTGATGTTAAAAACGCTTTCGTGCTGCTTGGGAGCCGGGACCAACTGTTTAAGGTTGCTTTCCCGAGGCACGGAGTGGTCTCAGTGTGTAATGTTTGGTCAACCATTCACGGGATGACCTCGGCAAGCATTGCTTAACCTTGAAAATCGACCAATGCGGCTGTTATTATTTAACGACAAATACATAGTACCTTTGAATGAAAATATACACATAAATGAAGATGCTTTTATTCTAAACTAAAACAATAAAGGGACAGAATAATCCTTCAATCCAGTTCATACAATCTAGCTTCAAGTACAGCCAAGAACCTACTTAGTCTCCCTATAGTTCCCGTGAAGTGAAATTAAAGTGAAGTTAAGTTAAGTAAATAAGCCGCACTTACTTCCTTCCTAGTACCACCTGTGTTATGTAATTAGTTACCATTGCAGGGGATGCGAATGCACCTGTTCATGAAATGTGTTCAACCTGTTTATCGGTTTATGAAAGAGACACAATTAATCCGTATTGTTATCTTTAGTAGAAAAAAATGTCGTTTTGATTTTGTAAAGTAACGTATTTATTGATCGGTATTCTTAGTCGCCTCCCCCGAACCGACTAGTCACCTCGGGCGGGACTTAATTTGTTGGAAATGGCCTCTAGTAACCCCTTTCAAGGAATAGGTCGAAATACCGAGCACCCTGTATACATATGCAGATAAAAAAACATATTTTGACTGTTCGTTCATTTCGTGTATTGAGCCGTGACGTCTGTGGGTACCTCGACAGTGTTTGTGAGGTAACCTAATTGTAATTTTAATACTTCTTTCAAAATAAAATTTTGCAACCCATACACAACGATGACTAGAAAAAAAAAAAAAACATTCGACTCGCTAGCTTCAAGAGTTTTTTTTTTTTTTTTTTCTCTTTATTTTAGGGCTTTATCGCTGAGCGATAACGTCACCCTGTAACATCAGCACAATCAACTTTACCTAAAAACACTTTATCATTCTAACTTTAATATTTTAAAACAAAAAATGCCAGTTTGTTCAGTATCCTAGCTCGTTCTGATAAAGGACAAGCCAGGATAACATTACACTCTCCAATATCGCACTTATTTGTTAGACCAAGTAAACTAAATCGCAAAGCTTCATTCCGCACACACTCCATCAAAACATGTTGCACATCTCAAGAGTTACAGTCTGTAACTCTTGAACCAGTCTTACATCAGTGTATTACTGTTAATAATCGACCCTTTATAGGGCATCAACAACAACATAATTAAGCATCATAACCGTTCACTACCCCCTAACAAAGACAAAATCCCCATTACTTGCGCAACCACTATGCAAATACTAAGCTCAAAAAATACCCCTCAACCGGGTCGGGAGCAAGCGCGTCGAATCTAGCTGTACGTCAAACCGATTCAATTATGCAGAAGATCAAAGCTGGAACTTAATTGGTGGCGGTCTGTGGTCTCGTTAAATCTTCATTAATAGCTAGAATCCGCCGGTTGTCACCGTTAAAGACACGGGCGACGACGGGGCGACGCGACGGTTCTATTTTGTCAAGATCAGTTTGTTTGTAGGGTTAGATTTTTTGGATTAGAAAGAGCTGTAGAACCATAAGTACCTCTACTATTAATGTGCTTATCTGTCATCACCTTCTTATAAGTACAGTGAACACACGTAGTGGGGTTGACCATTAAGGGTGTGTCAGTGCTTAACTGTATAAAAAAAACACACACACTTAAATTTGAAGCAAGATATTTTGTTGGTATTTTAGTGTTAGCACTTGTTTGAGAGCCATTAAAGAACAAAATAGTTTTCCAGATATTTTTTTTTGGAATTATTTACTCTATAATAATGTTGTGACCTGAGTCTTGCTGTATTCTGGTTTGAAATGTGGGTATAGGTCCATCAATCTGCCTAGCCTTTTCCCAACTATGTTAGGGTCAGCTTCCAGTCAACCGGGTGCAGCTGAATACCAGTTTTTTACATGGAGCGACTGCCTATCTGACCTCCACAACCCAGTTACTGGGTAACATGATACCCCTTGATAAGATTGGTTGTCAGACTTTTGGGCTTCCGACTACCCGTAACAACTGTCGAAGATCTACGAATGACAGCTGGAACCAACGGCTTAACATGATTTCCAAGGCACGTAGGGGTCTCAATACGAACTGAACGCGGCAAGCGTAGCTGAACCTTCAATCAAAGTCAAAGTCAAATTATTTATTTCAAAATAGATGCACATAATAGGTACTTTTGAACGTCAAAATGTACAAAAAATAGAATTGATTCTAATTGGCCCTTTCAAAAGGTAGTTTCGTATAAAGAAGAATAGGCAAGAAACTCCATCGTTACTCTTTTAAAAAAGTTTTACAATATTTTGTTTAAGATAATTATATGTGAAGACGATGCGTCTAAAATAAAATTATATAACACAATAAGTAAAAAAAAAAAAAATTATCAATGACAAATAATTTAATTATGAGATGGATATAATGGTGCTCACATATTTACAAACATCGTAAAAAATATGTTTTCCTTAAAAAATAAAAAATAGTCTGTGAGTAAAGGTAATCAATATCATGAATGTAAAATCAATGTCATACAAATAATAAATTATACAATAGCAACCAGTTCGATTTTGTGTAGGAATCACCCCGTATGGCTGTTATTGTCCACGAGCTCCCTTAGTATAAGTGTGTGCTAACTAATAATGATTGATTCCGAACACAATTTTGTCAGATACTTATCAAAACACGTAAAAAGTTTGTTAAACTGATTTCCTCATGATAAGTTGATTAATGGTGACTAATGATATTTTTTTATGCATAAAACAATAATAAAAAAACTTTTTACAAAAAAAAAATCAACTGACTTCCAAAAAAAACACTACAAAGTGAAAAATATCTTTAATTTCGGAAGTCGGTGTCTTTGGATCTGTATTCTAGTTTTTTGCCACCGACTTCCGAAATTAAAGTTATTTTTCACTTTGTAGTGTTTTTTTTGGAAGTCGGTTGATTTTTTTTTGTAAAAAGTTTTTATTTTTCACTTTTTAGTGGGTCAGTTTGTAATTTATCTAATTAACAATAGCCTAATGTCAAATGCTCATCACCTTTTACAAAATATTGGTATTCCCGATGCAGGGGCGTAAATCGTTGAGGAGTTATCCTGGTAAGAACCAGGAGAACTGATGGTGACTTTACCATATGCATTTTGACGAGCATAAATTGCTTATCAACCATATTAAAGTGCCTAATCGAATCGCAACGGTGAAATACTTATTATAAGTAGTTCAGGTGGCCATCTGTGGTCTTCATCATCAGTTCCACTTCACCAAATGATGCTTTCCGAGAGCAAATGGACGAGTTACTATAAAAAAATACTCAAATCGCTATAGGTATGCCTATAAAATTTGAGGATTTTCCTCGATTTCCATGGGATCCCATCATCAGATTCTGATTTGGTGGCAATGGGACCACCTCGGTATACCCTTCCAAACAAAAAAAGAATTCTCAAAATCCGTCCACAATTGACAGAGTAATGGGTGAACATACATAAAAAAAAAAAAAAAAAAAAAACATACAACCTCCTCCTTTTTGGAAGTCGGTTAAAAATAGAATACGCTTAATTTATATAGTTACTTAACTATAACATGTCAGATTCAGATCATAAGTTATGTACCATATTAAATGGTTTAGTAGGTTTTATAGCTCCCTAATATTACACCATAATACGTGGTTACTTTTATAAAAATCTTCTGACATGAGTTTATGTAAAAGATTTTTATAAAACTATTAATGTTTTGGTGTAATGTTAGTCTATGAAGACTTCAACCTATTGTCTCTTCAAACATAACCAAGAAATACTACAGAAAGACCGGCTCGATATATTATTATTCTTAAGTTGCAAGATCTTTAGGAAAACATGAAGCCGACGTCTCAAACGCAAATGTACGCAAAGTAAGCGAGGTTGAAGACATATTGTTTTTATTCAATACAGTATTCCCTTGTGCAAGTTATTTAAAGCACAAATGTATTATTTGTTGAGGCAAGATTTTATTTTGGAATAATGTTTATGATATTAAATTCTGTCCCCGGGGAGAAAAGGCAATTCGCCGCAATACGGCCTAACCCTTTCCTTTTCTGACATATTGATGTTTGTACACGTCTGTCCTTTTTCCTCGTTTTTGTTGGAAGTGATTTCATGGACCACGAAGAACAATTTAGTGAAGACGTACTATTGTAGTAAAAATATTTTTTTTTGGTATAACTAACTGTTTTATGAGTAAACTTCTATGTGTCAAGCCTTTTTGCAACTATGAGTACGTATTCGTTGACATGGTTTCCAACCTATATTCAAAGTCAAAGTCAAATCATTTATTTAAAATAGGCACTTAAAAGGCGCTTTTGAACGTAAAAAAAAAGAAAAAATTATAATATTCTAGTTCTCCATACGAAACTACCTTTTGGAAGGAAAAGGTAGTTTCGTATGGAGAACAATAGGCCAGAAACTCCATCGTTACTTTGTATACCTTAACTAGGTGCGCCCCGCGGTTTCACCCTCGTAAGTCTCAATCCCGTGGGAATATCGAGATAAAAAGTAGCCTATGTCTTAATCCAGGGTGTCAGCTACCTCCATACAAAATTTTATCAAAATTGGTCCAGCCGTTTGAGCGTGAAGAAGTAACAAACATACATATACGTACGTAAGTAACATACATACACAGACACACTCACAAACTTTCGCCTTTATAAAATTAGTGTAATGTGATATGTGAAGACGATGCACGTACAATAAAAATACTACATCACAATATGTATTTATTTGGGAACGAAATAACATTCGTGAATTGGACTCAATAATTAAAGCAGGTTATTAATAAATAGGTGATAACCACCTTATACCCTTGGTATATTAGGTAAACGTTAAGAAAATAACGTCAATGTTCGGACTGCTTTTTTGGTCCAGTAGTCGCAAGTGTTACTGCTGAGCATAAGGTCCTGGGTTCGATTCCCGACTCGGGAAAAATGTTATTAGGTTTTTCCATTTAGAATTTCTCAGTAGCAGCCCGGAGTCTAGATTTGCTCCCGGTTGATGCCACAGGCCGCCTTCTGTTACATGGGACTTAAACATAACTGGCGAAATGTGGGAGTACTACAGGTAGAACTCTGCCTAACTCTTCGGGGAATACAGGCGTGGTGTTATGTCATAACGTCGGTATCTATTGACCACTGACTACCTGCATTATTGTCTCTACTTCTCCCATCCATCCAAAGGTTGTCTGTAAAATATCGATTTTAGCGATAAGACCGCCTATTGTGTCACCCTATGTAAAATTTCAATATTTATATCTGTAATTTTTATGGTGTACATAATAAAGAGTATCCTATTCTATTCTATTCATCTTTCTACACGATCTAAGATCTTTGCAAATTCTCATTCATCCCTTGTTCGTCAATGATAAGCTCATAATCAGCAATGGAAGTATATCCGCTGATGTGACAATAAAACTCCACTAACTATGAGTTTATTGAACATAAGGGTCGAAATCGAATGAGCATCACAAGAGTTTTGCGATCAATCTGATTGAATCAAACACCTAGAGCTATCTTCACTAACGTATTGACATGTTCACGACTAAGTAACAGCCGACGCGCATCACATTAGCAGAGCAATCATTATCATTAATTTACCTATGCACTCAGTTCGGACATGTTTGTTCTGTCCTGCGATCTGTCGTTGCATCAATATGCTAGTGAAACTGGTATCTGTCAACAGGCTACTTGAATTTGTAATTGAATGAGATTCGATTTGATTAAATTGGCGGACGATTTGAGGTTGCGTTTTCCCTGGGTATAGTTGAAGGCGACAGCACTCATACGTACGCGTCGTTTATAGATGGATTGAATAAGATACTGTTGCACTAGTGTTTTGACATTGGCTATAAAAAAACAAAACTGTTTCTAAATGATATTTTTTGTGACGGAACTTTTAAAACAGACGACCTGGACACACACAGCACAGTTACCATTTTAATGGTGCATTGAACCAAAAACAAAACTTTCTATATAAATATGAGGGTGTTGAAGTACTTGAAACAGATTACCATTCGCGAATTCGGTACGCTTAAATAAGTGCATTTGGGAAGTTGGTAACGTCGCAAATAGCTGTAAATCTGCTTCAAATCATTTAGTACTATCTAATATTGATCAGAACAGGTAAATATTTGACAGCTATTTGCGTCGTTCCTAAATTGCAGAATGTACTCATTTAACCGTACCGAAATCGCGAATGGCGATCTAGTTTAAGTACTACAGTTCTGTTTACCTTCTTATATCCCACTGTAAAACAAATTATATTTCACCATCCAAACTTTTAAAAGCTAGCAGTTTGGACGAAACGTTTCCATGCGGAATCCTGTCTAAAGTCGCCTCTTAACGTTTATATTACCGGACCCAACACTTGGACGCACCATCAGGAATTCCTTTTTTTCTGAATCCGCCATCTTGCATTCAGCAATAATGATTTACAAAGCGGTAACGTTTATTAAACTTTCCATTTTGTTTAGACATTTTTAGAGCATGTTTTCTTATGTAATAGGTTTTCTTTTTCTTTTGGAGCGCTTGCCTTTAAAAGTATTATTGTCGGCGACTGACTACGCTTTCTACATTCTCGAGTTTCTAAAACGATGTTGAAGATAAAAGTATCTTGGATTTTTTGCTTTTTACAAGTAAAGTTAGTTCGAACGAGTCTGGCCTTAAAAAGTAGGTTTAAAATTAAAATATTTTAGCCAGATTATAACGGCTTTTCATTGTGGGATGGACGGACCTCTTTCTTGGCTTGCGAACGCAATGTTGAATAAGATAAACTTTCATAATTTTTTTATGTCCTGGAATATTGCGCAGCTTGGGAGAAGCATAGGTTATTGAATCAACTACCATTTCTAGATTCGATTTTTCATCAAATTATTAATAAAGAATAGAAATGTATGTAATCTTTATTTGACAAACAAATTGGCCAACAAAAATTCAAGTGTTTTCCCACACTAGGTATCTCTTAGGGATTATCTTAAAGAAAGTATTTTGCAATCTTCAACAAACACGCTAAGATTTTATTTTAAAGATGAATGTGCAGTCATTCATTATACCTACATTTACAAATTCTCAGAGAAAGTGTTTTGCTGCACCCGTTACAATTATTTCCACAGAAATTATGCAATAAATGCATAGTTTCATGACATAAATTCTCAGTAATTCATAAACCGCTATGCTTCATAAACCTTTTAGAAATATTACACGCAAAACCTATCTATCCGTTGCTACAGAATTAACCTATAGTCATGACTGCATTCCCCACAAAGCTCAGTAGTTATGTTTAAGTCCATTTTCAAGTCCCAGGGGCGATTCTATTACTATTAACTGGGCTCAAATGCAAACTCCAAGCTGCCAGAGAATTAAAATCCTATGATACTTTAACCAACCTGGGTATTGAACCCAGGACTAAACACTCAGCAGTCGTGGTCACCTCCACTAATGGTGGGCTAGCCGAACGAGGCGTTCACGACAAGCTAGTGAAGTAAGTGCAACTAACATAGTTTTAAGCTATACGAGTATTTATTAACACAAGTTTTGTTTTATACTTTATATAAGATAGTTTAAAAAGTATATGTCTATGGGCCATTGTAGCATGAAATAAATGTTTTAATATGTGTTGGGTTTTTTTTATGTTTTGTGATTTTTTGTTGTTTAAATGAGGTATTACTAATATGACCATTTTTTTTTAAACCGTTTTATTATTATAAATAATTCTGGTCACGGGAAGTCACAAAAGTTTTAAAGACACCTTAAGCCTGTCAGCCTAGCTTGAAACAAAGACAATGACTAGATAGGGTCCCGACCCGACCCATTAGCCAATCTCCAACAAGTATTGGATAACCTTTTTCGCACTACCGAATTCAACGATACGTTAATGTAGGATAGAACATTGGTATATTCCGTATTGGGAAAAGAAAACCTTGCTAGATATATGAATAAATTGTATTGTCCATAGAATATTGTCAGTAGGCAGTTTGATGCGTGGATTTGCAGGAGGTCGATAGGTTCATTTATTCAAAGCCCCCGCAGACAGACGTGACGCGAACCTAAAATATATATAATTATATACATATATTATTATTAGCACAATTTGCAAAAATCAATCAAAGCAATCAAACAAAATCAATAAATTTTTCTTTTTTTTTTACTATTAGCACAAGTTCTATGAAAACTTAATGGAAAGTGTCGCGCTGCGCATCGCACTGCCTGCCGCGTCCACGATATCGCGCCAGTATGCATGAGCCTTTACCCTTGCACAATTCCTAGGAATAGCAAATCAAGCCTTGACCTAATAGTAACATGCAAACCCATTATTTTTGTGATCAACCTAAGTACTTACTTTGCAGTATAATTATAATATTATAAAAATGTAGTGAGTTTGTTTATAGGGAGCAATCTTTGGAACTACTAATCCGATTCTTTTTCACTAATTGGAAGCTACATTATTCTTAAGTTTCATAGGCTATATTTAAAAATGGCTATTTACATGCGGGCAACGCTGCGGGCGAACCGCTAGTTGGTAAATAAAGCTAGAGCCAGTGAGTTACTTAATCCATGCCGAGCATAATAATACCTAATGATAGTATGAAAATCAATTAGCATAAAAAGACAAAGCCGACCCGTCCTGCATAGAATATGTAGAGGTAAGTAATTCAATTAAACGCCATTTTATCACAATGTTGTCAGCGTATAAAATACTGCCAAATTGGCAAAAAATATTACATACTAAGTCGAGAATTTGATTCGTACGGTCTTATCCCAGCACCGAACTTACCCCAACATACCTTACCTACCTAAATCTTTATTTTATGTTTTCAAAATAAAACACAGCCTTATTTGATCAACCATTAGTATATACTGAGTGGGAGGTTAAATATAACACCCAGGACTAAAGGTCTGACAGTAGACAGACCAGTTGCGTAAGAATTTAACTTTCATGAAATACTTTTGAAATAGACTATAGGTAGCTTCTTTTATGCATAATAAATGGTACTTATTTATTTCAAATGTAACCTTTAGAAAGTTGGAGGCTTCCGAAAACTACATAGTTGAATGAGAAAAATCAAAGTGAGAATTAGAAGTGAACGGTCTGGTCTGTCTACTGTCAGACCAGACCGTTCACTTCTAATTCACACTTTGATGAGAGAAGCTACCTATAGTCTATTTCAAAAGTATTTTATGTAAGTTAAATTCTTACGCAATAACGCAACTAAAGGCAATTTATTTATTTAATACTTACAAATGTACAGACGCGGACTTAATGCCATGGGCATTTCTACCAAACAACCTTTGGGTGATGCAGAGACAAGCAGTGGTAGGTCCAATAACGAAAATTGTGGAATAAATATTTATTTAAACATAAAGATATAATAATTGTATACGTATTAAAAACTTTAAATAAACGTATAATATCTCTATCTAATTATACATAAATATAAATAAATACATGAATAAACAAAAACAAACCAAACAAAAAATGGGAAAACATTACCGTTGTGATGATACTGCCAGTTTCTTACGAATTATTAACACATTCACCTGTATTTAAAGAACTTTAACTTTATAATTAGCACATTTTCCAACAATTATTGTTTGAATAACCTTATTATATTGTAATTGAAAAATCATCAACGAAAATTTAGGTTATAAAATTAACCTTAATTGTCAATTGAAAAACATCTAAAAGGTGACTTAAATTTAAAATTTCGGGTTTAAGTATTTGAATAATCAAATCAAAGCACTCGACTTGTAAGTGGCACTACAAATTGGCATCCACAAGTACGTTTTTTGATCCATTTGTTTACATTTTAAGCCAGAATGGTTGGAATAGACTATAGCCAACTTATTTTGGTGTCTTTCTAGAAGTCCTGGTTTTATGAGAAATGTTATATTTAACGAATTGTTGTAACACCCACTTTGTTCCGTGGGTGTGTGACATGAATTACGTGATAAGGTACAAGTACCTGTTATGCGTGTATTACAAACCTCCTACTAGTTTTTTTGTTTTTAGAAATAAGCAGCTATTCAGCAGCTAGAGTATTGTGTTAAGAAGTTAAATGGTTAACTATTAGTGAGTTCTAGGAAGGGAAATTATATTTTTAGTATGTAACTAATTTCAGAAATTAAATTGATACTCGTATATTTCTAAAGTCAAAGTCAAACCATTTATTTCAAATAGGCACGCACATAAGAGGCACTTTTAAACGTCAAAATTTACAAAAAAATAGAATTGATTCTATTTGCACCTTCCAAAACCTAGTTTCGTATGGAGAAGAATGGGCAAGAAACTCCACCGTTACTCTTTTAAAAATGTTTTACAATATTATGTTTGAGTACATTATTTATATGATTTAATTTTCTAATTTAATAAAACTAATAAATAAATAAAATGTTTATTTTCTCCACCACGCAATGAAAAATTGGTATAATACATAAATGTGTATACAAAAATACATTGATGTTAGGGAGACTGGAGCCTGTACTAAGAATACCTGTGTTACAGTACAGATCTCCAGCCTTCCAAACTTTCTGGACAAGTCTCATTAATACAAACATCTACTAATCGATGATGATATTCTGATGGAAGATAAAAAAAGAACAATTTAAAATAGGGAAAAGAAACTTATAAGTAATGAAACAGCAAATTAGGGTGTTTGGGTGTGGGTGTAGTGACTGAGTAATATTAAAAACTGGTCTTCTATTATGGTATACGTAGACCATGTCTAGCTGCTTTTTATGAGATGACTTCTAAGAGTCACTCTGTCGTTTCATAATCGTGAGATTGAAAACTGATTGAATACTGCTTGAATGGGAAAAATAATTAGTGGATCAAAGTTATACATAATTTACGGGTTTACAACTACCGTCAATGTACTCCTTTTCAAATTGACGGTACATCTATGCTGTGTTTATTACGGCGGCAGAAGTCTTGTTCAGATCATCAAGAGTGCAAGTGAACTGACATTTGTGACACTCCAGCAGTTGGAACATGGTCTGACCACGAGCACTGGGTGTTGGATGAATCGATAATACTCCATTTCGCCAGATTATGTTTGCAGCTGCTTGGGTATGCTTCTATAACTGCCTAAGCACCGGTTTCTCGATCCCTGACAATTACCAAATGCCTCATTGGATAATCAGGTTCATCTTATCAAAATATTATTATTGATGGTTGATATTTTAAATAACCAATCACAGTATAGAATAAATGAGTAGATTTTTATACACGAACCGTAGGATATTAATATATATAAATATTATAAAACAAAGAAACTTTTCGTGTTCTTTTGTGTGACTTCTTAGTTCTTCTAAACTAAACAATGGGTTTAGATGCGGTTTATACCATTATTTATAGAATATATTCCGGAAGGTGACCTATATGGTGTCAATCAATCTGCCCAGCCTTTTCCCAACTATGTTGGGGTCGGCTTCCAGTTTAACCGGATGCAGCTGAATAGCAGTATTTTACATGGAGCGACTGCCTATCTGACCTTCACAACCCAGTAACTGGGTAATACTATAAACCCTTGGTAAGACTGGTTGTCAGACTTTCAGGTTTCTGATGACCCGTAACGACTGTCGAAGATACACGAATGACAGCTGGGACCAACGGCTTAACGCACTTTCTGAGGCACAGACGAGTCTCGGTATGTCAAGATAGTCACCCATCCACGGACCAACCCCGGCAAGCGTAGCTTAACCTGATGGGTCAACCCATGCGGCTGTTATTGCTTAGCCACGAGCGCCTCTATTGTCATGAGCTATTGTGTATTTATTATTAAACTTAAATATAATAAAGAAATCTGAATTTTTTGTCAAGTCATAAAAATCATGCGAATCAGGGGCTGGTCGTTAGTAGTCCTTCCTATATGCCGATCCAATGTTCTCTTGGTAAATAATATACTCAAAAAGAAAAAAAACTTAGCATCCAACAAAAACTCGTTAAAATTTACGTATAAAATCTTACCATTAAACAATGAATATAATTCATAAGCATTGCAAAACTTTCGAGAAACGGATTTCACTTAAATAGCCACCGAAACCTATTTTAAATCGTCCGTTGGTACCGAAACTTGGGACCGTTTTAAAGTTTGATGCAGTCGCTTCGCATTTAGCGGCAAAGCTCTAATTGTTTTTGGGAGCCGATTTTACAGTACAACTTCCATGTAGAAGTTTATCCTGGTATTATTATATTATAGGTATTTGTGGATACAACTCGAACCGTATCCTAGCCTGTTTAATTAAGTACCTACTAGGACCAATCACATTGTGTTTATTTACGATTTTTGTGCCGCATTCGGATCACAAAGTTAGCACCACATTTGATATTCCTTGTTCCATTCCACATTTAATTCCTTTTTGAAAATTTTGTTTAATTTATTTATTACTAGCTGTGGTCCGCGACTTCGACTGCGATCCAGGATAAAAAGTAGCCTATGTTGTTCTCTAGTTCATGGTCTACCCATGTGTCAAATTTCATTCGAATCTGCTCAGCCGTTTTAGCGTTAATGTGTAACAAGCAAACTCACTTTCGCATTCATAATTTTAGTTATGTATCGCCCCCATTCTTTGTTTTATTTATTCGTATCAGTTTTTTACATGGACATTTTTATCATTATTAAATCTTTTTGGGGCTTACTCTGTAACTCGTACGATCACTTTAGGAAAAGACAATTATCACTTTTGGACTTTGTCACATTAAACGTTCGTTGGCACACACATTTTGGACGTCACAATTTGCATCGTACCTATTAATATGACAAGGTTCTAAGTATGGTTTCTGTTTCTATTTTTATGGTTTTTCTAAGATTTTAGTAAGTCGTTCGTACAGCTTGCACAACAGACACCCGTCTCTTCAGGTAGTTTACACAATTAATGTGACCTTGTCTGATTAGTTGAGACAGAAGTTACTAATTGTTATAACAACTGGATCATCATCTCCCCAGCCTTTTCCTAACTATGTTGGAGTCAGCTTCCAGTCTAACCGGAAGCAGCTGAATACCGGTATTTTACATTGACTGCCTATCTGACCTCCACAACCCAGTTACTGGGTAATACGATACCCCTTAGAAAAACTAAGAAGAAGAACTAAACTAAGGAGAAGACTGGTTGTCAGACTTTTGGGCTTCTGATGACGACCCGTAACGATTGTCAAAGATGTCAAAGAATGACAGCCGGGACCAACGGTTTAACGTGCTTTCCGAGACACGGAGGAGTTTCGGTATGTAAAGATGGTCACCCATCCACAGACCAACCCCGACAAGCGTAGCTTAACGTGATGGATCGACCCATGCGGCTGTTATTACTTAGTCACGAGCTTCTCAATACTTTCAATTTTATATTTAGTATTTAAAATCACTACAAATCTTATTAGTATTTGCAAATCATGACACATTGGTATTAATTAAAAGTATGATTTGACGTTCCATGACGTCAAAGTGACATTAAACCTTAGGGAGGTAAAACAATTACGAGATATAGATACTATGTACCTACCTATAATACACTCCTGGACTCCCAAATCGAGCCACCGTGCATATGTACATGTAAGTAATGTATGGTGAAAAACATCAAAAAAAATATAATTCAAAAGTCTTTATATGCAGTTTTGAAGCCTAAGGAAGGATCATTTATCAATTGAAATTCACGACCATCTAAAAGTTACATACCTTTATACAAAAAAATACAGGGTGGCTCGAATCAGATGACCTGAAGAATAGTTGACTCGTATCATTCAAGTACATGAACAAAACTCCATATTTAAATTCAATAAAAATAATTTAATACATTACGTAAATAAAGTCGACACGTGTGAAGCAACAAAAAGTTCAATCTTTTATCTAACCTATAAAATAGTTGACCCATACATCAACAGGAAAAATAAATCTCTTCGGCTGGGTCAACCCGCAAATTGGAGGTGAAAAAAACAGGTAAAAAAAAAATATTTTTCGGAAATACCGAGGTGAACGTTGGACCGTAACTTCGCACAAATTGTTTTACACCAGAGCAGATTTTCTTTTCAAGAGTTTTTTCATGTTATATGTGTGTCCATACAACGCTCTGTTCAAAGTACACAAATAGTAAATTATTATAGTAAATAGTAAAAAAATCGATTACCTGACAAAGTAGTTAAAAACGGTTTTAATAACGTTTTGCGTGTTGTAGGTGCTTTCAAAAGCGGAGGCATGGTAGCCGCCACCTAACGTCCGCAATTTGCTGGCAAATGACGTCACAGAAACGATATTTTGTAAAAGTAAGTTGGTGTGTTTTTAACACAGTAAAGTCGAACCCCACTGCCATTATTTTCATGAAAGTCGTCATTGTGGCCGTTATGTGGCGGTCACCGCTCTTCTCAGAAACCATAATTTAAGGAAACCAAAATATCTCCAGTATTAAGAAGAAGAAGCCTATAAGCTTTTTGGCCTCGTACAGGACTTTGTTTTTTTTTTTTTTTGTTTCTAAGAGTGTGTTTTAGTTTAATTTTTGACCTCCTGTATGAGTCCCAATAAATATTTTTCTTTCTTTCTTTATTATAATTTAAATGAAAGAGAGAGTTCTTGAGATAACTTTGCTTCCTCCCATGGCTGTATCATTGCTTCACAATGGGCTAGCTCTTAGTTGTATCTCATAGTCAAAATTTTATGTTCGATCCTGTCAAAGAATCAGCTACCAGTTTCCTCGAATGACACCTTTCAGAAATATAAGGGGGTGGAGAGCAAACTCTCACAGTCTGCTAATAATGACAATCTATCTCCGATTACTTGTACACTTTCACATAAATTGCATAACATACGCCTGTAATCTTCAAAGGGTTAGTCAGAGGTGTACCCACATTTTGCCAGTTATGTTTAAGTAATAAATTGATAAATAAATAATTAATAAATTTTAATTATTAAAAAAAAAAACCCACACTAAACCCCACTGCTGGACACTTGGCTTAGGCCCGTGCCATCAGTACTACCGGCTAGGCCGAGGAAAACAAATATATAAACAAAAATAATAATAAATTATTTATTTATGTAAGTAGGTTTATACAAGTAAACAGTTTTACACGTCAATCATATTTTTAAAATCAAATTATGTCCGCGTTTTCTATCTGACTACTCTGAGAAGAAAGACCGAAACAAATTCTGAGGTCACAGTCTGTTTTAAAGTCAATGAAAGAACCACACAGATTGAGGGGGTGTCCAGTTAGTGCACGCATTTGTCAGTAGTCGTGCAGCTCAACTCAGAACTTAAGGAGCTCAACGATTTATCGAACAATACCAATGAAATGACATTTGGGTAGGTCGCATAAATTACGCGAAATGCCAGACCATTATAAAAACTAACTGAGAAAAAAAAGAGGGCTAGCCTGTTGCCATCAACCGGGCACAAATCCAGACTCCGGACTGCTACTGAGAAAATCCAATAACACTTTTCCCGATGTGGGAAATCGAACTCAGGACCTATGGCTCAGCAGTATCTAAGTAAATACAAGTACATCATCATCTTTTTAGCCGAAAGATGTCCACTGCTGGACATAAGCCTCCCAAGCACCGCCACTTCGTCCGGTTCTGTACTTCCCGCATGCAACGGATACCAGCGGCCTTAAACCTTACTTAGAAAACTCACTACAACTTAGGTCTTTCAGAGAAAATTTTACCTATCTACATTGCTCTAGTAAGGCTCACTCATTTCCCGATGATTTCAAGAAGCGAAGACCATTCAAATTTAACCATTTGAATGAATAACTATAATTTTGTCGATAATTCAGAGTTTGACACTAAACTAGTGAATGGAAATAAATAGCTCATTAAGTACCAGTTTTATTTTACTTAATAAAAAATAATTAGAAACCCCTAAATACGTCAATAGCCAATTAACACTCATTCAATTACAAACCAAAAGTGACATCTATTTGAATAATACCAAGCGTTCATTCCAATTTAACATTTTGAAAGCAACACTACCGAGCGAAGCTTTTATAACATTAAATACATTTATTGGAACTAAAATTCAAAAGAATTTTGTTAAAATTAATACACTATTTTATTTAAAGCTATTGATTGTAGAATCTGTGCTACGAGCAATAATCCGAACTGTAACTCGAGGATTGTAGCGCGCCCGCGTAGCCGCGTAGCCAGTGCCGCCGCGACGTCGTAGAGCGTCGGACGTGAAGTGCTACGCTGCTACGAGCACCCGACCTAGCCGTATTTAGTCGGGCCAAGTCTAGACCGAGTGACTCGATCCGACTTAGTGTGTGACTAAACAGTGATCGTGTTTGTGTTTTATTCTCGTGTTCCATTAATGTTTTCTCGATAAATTGATACGTTTTACAGGTAAAACCCTTTTACTTGGTAATAAAATAGGTTTAAGTTGTACCACTTTTGGTACTAGGTTTTATTTCAGGCGGCGAACGTTAAACGTTAAGCGCCGGTAACTAATGGACCGTTGAGATAAGAAAGCTTTGTGAAAGTACAGTTATTAGCCGGTTTAAAGAGCCGGTCATTGATAACAGTTGAAGGGCCTTTAACCGTTACTTATTATCTCGAAAATTGTTATCTCAATTATTAAAATGGTGTTTTGCTTTAGTAAAAATGAATAATAGCATAACCCGTTTTATATTTGTTTGGTAAAAAAATATGCCGACTTAAAATTATAGAAGGCCAGTTTGCTTAATAGCTTTTGTAAATACTCCAACATTTTTGGCAAACAAATTACAGCTGTAAAATCATTTTTCAAATAGAATTTTTATTTGTATTTTGCTTTTATTTGTGTGTTAAGTGTTAGTACATTTTATAATTTTAGGAAAGCTGTTAGTGGTCCGTCTGGTACGAAGTATATCAGAATATATGAAGTCACGAATTGATGTGTAATGTGTTATAATATTTTTTTTACATACCTACCCGGTTAGTGAAATGCTTGGTACTATTGGTTCTGATAAAATTCTACATCCTAATAAATCCTAACATATTTATTGAAACCAAAGCATTGACAACAAAAGATAAAACTTTACAAATAAGAGCAAAAAAAAAAAACTTGCCAAATACCAAATAACTATCGTATATGCTGAAGTTGGTTAAAAAAAAGATTACGTCTTGAATCAAATTGACGGACAAACTCTCTCCGATCCGGTTACCAACATCGTCTTGTCTTCTAGTAATGGTGACATGCGAATGGTTATCCTTTGCAGGAGGATGTTGTTAACCATTTTCCTACAAGGTTTTTTCTAAGGCATGCGCATGTTGCTGCAGTGCATACACTAACGCATCCCACGCTGAATCGGCTAATAAAAGCTGACGTTTCAAATAAGTCACACGTATACAGAGCCAGATGATTAGAAAGTTGAAAACGAATTACGAAGAGTACTTCGACGCTTAAGTGTCTTTTTTGTTGTAATTTATTATGTTGTAATTTATTATTTTTATAATAAAATATTCTATATTAATTTATAAAAATAACAAAATTACATCTCAAATATATGCTGTTACGAAGATATTAAAGTGCACGAGTGTGGAACTGTGGACATATTTAGAACACTCATGTAAATAAATTGTATGATCTATAAATTCTTTACCTCAGTTAGACGAGATTTAATTATCTGTATGTTTTGTTTTTTTTAGGGTTACGTACCTCAAAAGGTAAAACGGAACCCTTATATAGGATTACTCGTGTCTGTCTATCCGTCTGTCACAGCTGACTTGCTCTGAATCTACTGGATCGATTAAGTTGAAATTTGGTACACATATGAATTACTGTGACCCAAACACGAACGTGTAAAATGAATTATGACTAAGGAGTTCAGTTTCCCCCTATGGTCAATAACATGGTAAATCACTCAATATTGTTGACAAAACTTACATGAATGGATGGCGGAACATGTTTTTCAACTACAATGATAAGTTTGTTCTTGCGATAAATTCACCCCAACTACGGAACCCTTCATTGTGCGTAGTCCGATACGCACTAAGCCGGTTTTTTTTTTTTATGAATCCTCATTGGTATACTCCGCAAAAGAAAATTTACGTCTGACTCTTACTGGCTTAAACCACCATTGTGGCCGTCCTCAACACAAGACATCTTGTTTGGTTAGGATCTACCTATATATTCGCAAACGATTTGCAATTAGCTACTCTTTTCTTTGTAAAACTCTCTCTGTATTTATGTCGTGCGTGTGGACTCTAAACCTTTATTAAGCAGTTGAAGGTTACGTACCTGGCATGTGTCAGTGTGTTTATCAATGAGATAAAGAGTGCCTTAGGAGAACCTCTTTTACCATTGCTTCAGTCAGTGCATAGTTCAAATTGTCATTTCATCCTTGTACTACGGATGCGATGGTAATACCGTAAGGTATTGTAATCAGAAATATCCAACACGCAATGTTTATGTGTGTTGATCAATGCTCTGGCCTTTCTGTAGAAGCAGAAGCATTTTCTGTAGTTTGATACACAAGTTTTGTATCCCCTAAAAATATTGAATTAATAATACCAATAGCAGAATGAATAAAAAGTGAACAAATAGTGAACAAATATTATATTGTACTATATATTTAAAAAAACGAGCGATCCTTACAGTAGTCGCGTGATGTATAACATCTCACCTTGGTAATGAGCAACTGAACAGCGACAGAAATCAGGCTCAAAATTTAAAAAAGCTATTTATTTAAATATTTATTTGAATAATTATTCATTACTAGTGGTCGCTAACTAGTACTTATTCCATGCTCAAGCACACACCTGTTCCACACCCTTCCTGTTACACACTTCCGTCCCTTTTCACGCAATCACTCCCACAGAAACCGAATGTAAAGATGTTTGAATCAATCAACTCAGCCTATTCTAGTCCAGACTATAGACTTTTCCGAAGCTTAAAATATTAGGAAGAAAACAAAAAACCTATTTATTTCACGTCACATCAATTAGTAAAGTAATAAAAAAATGCCTTTTGTTCGTAGCATTGAGAGCTTAAAGGTAAAAGGCTAAGAGAAATTTCAATTTTTAAAATTGAAAAATTGTTCTGCAAGCGTTCTGCAGGTGAGGAAAGCGCTCATTTTTGAGAGAAAAATAAATCGACCTGGCCTATATGTGTGAAATGAATGCAGGTTAGTAGAATACTCAATTGAAGTTACGCAGGTAAATCGTATTTTGGAACTAATCTTCTTATTTTTCGTGTGGTTCGTGACTAAACTGGTGTGACCAATGTTTTTATGCCCTTGGGCCTCTGGAACTAATGCTGCCGAATATATTTAATTATTTTATTATAATTAATTATCCATATAAAAGTAGGTAAGCTTATTGCATTAACAAAGCACTAATCAGTATTGCCTACTGAAAACTTGCTAATTGAAAAACCCCACAACACTTTGGGTTGGAAAGTCAAAGTCAAATTATTTATTTCAAATAGGCACAAGGCACTTTTGAACGTCAAAATGTACAAAAGAATAGAATTGATTCTAGTCGCCGGTTCCAAAAGGTAGTTTCGTATAGACAAGAATGGCCAAGAAACTCCACCGTTATTCTTTTTAAAATGTTTTACAATATTTTCTATAGGTACATTGATTCTATAATTATATGTGAAGACGATGCACCTAGAATATAATTATTATACCGCAATAGGTAAAAATAATTAAAAATGAAGCAAATACAGATAAATTAATTATGATTATGATTCATGTTCCTCACATATTTACAAACATTGTAAAGTATACGTTTTCCTAAAAATGTTAAAGTAACAAATCAGAGTGTGAGTTCAAGTAATCACAGAATGTAAAATCAATGTCATACAAATTGTAAATTATACAGTTAAAATAGAAACTAGTTTGATTTTGTCTAACTTAACCTAACCCCCGTGGTAGACACGTTTTAACCACTATAACCACGCAGATACCGTATGTATACTAAATCTAATAAAAGAAAACAAAGCAAACCATTTCCCACTAAACCGCACAACGCAGCAAAATATTCCAAGTCACAGTAATATCAATTACAATTCCTAGGTCTAAATAACACGGCCGCACCGTAAAACAAAACATAAATACCGTAAACAACTTTATAATAGTGTTGACTACTTTCGTGACGTCACCAGCCTAAGTGGGTTAATAGAATTATATTGTCAGGCTATTTTAATAATAATTTATTCCTGGTAAAGTGACGAAAGCTGTTATGACTCATTTTAACTGGATTCATAAATATTTAGATTATTTTTACGACAATTTTATGTTTAGTTCACTTGAGGTTGCGCGTCATAAAACTACTGGGGAAACCCTTTCTCTCGGTAGGAGTAACCTTATCACTGGGTTAGGTTATAGGTAGTCAACCCATTAGCCGGGGATCGCGGAAGTCGCACTAGATCCCAAGATCCCCGGTGCAAGTGTGGGAAGGGAACACTGGGGTGGTTTTTAGTCAGTGAGAGTGTACAAACTCCCCGCCCGCCCTAGGGCGGAGGACATCCATGAGGATTTTCCACCCCAGCAAAAAAACATAGGTTGTCAACCTATAAGAATGTGGATTTTTTTTATATTACTACTACACATTGCCTTGGGCTTTTTTTTGTCTGGTAATTATTGATTAGCATATCCTGCTTGAAAACTTCAGATAATTATAATTTACGTATCGATATTTTCATATAAAGAAACCTTAAAAATAAAGATGAAGAAGAAAAAAAATAAAGAATACTGGTACCTTTTATACTTCACATTGATCATGAAAATATAAACAACAGCTCTCGAATGTTCGCCAAAAAAGTGAAAATAAATCAAAAGGTACATTACAAAGATACATTTTCAGAATTTTATCTTCTCTTTCTTTTAAATATAAAAGAAAATATATTTCCTTTCTCAAATGCGTATCAATCATAATATTTTTGCCGATGTAAAATATAGAGTTTATGTAAAGAAAAGTTTTACAATTGCTCTGTGATTTACGCACTGATCCCAGAAAGTTTATTTTTTTATCGCTGAAAAATTCACTCGCTGAAGCTTATTTTAATTTGCTCAACAGCCATCTAGGGAATAATTCTGGCCTACAGAAAGCGTACATTTAAAACTCACGTTTCCAGCCCTATGAATACCTAACTAATTACGTCATTCCTACTAAGAATTTTTTTCATATCGTCATTTCAGGGCGGCACAATATACGAATGGAATTATTACACCCTTGGAAGTTTTTATTTATATAAAAAAGTAAGGTCGACAAAACAAATAGGACCAAACCATATATCTTCCCGAAAACTTTGAAGGGAACAACTTGTGGAAAAGGGCAACCTTACCCGTTGTGCTAATATTTATGTTTTATGTAATTTTTCACCAAAAAGTTTTTATATCCTCAAGCTGGGACTAAATAAAAGAGCTTTCCAACTCACTCTTCACAATCAACCTTCTTAACAGGCTCATCTTTTGACCGTGGCGTAAGCTATTTTCTTTATAACCGTTGCCAACACGGAACCCTAAATTCATTGTAATTTTTTCAGCCCATGTACCGTTATTTATTTATTTAAACTTTTCACACACAATAATGTACAAAATCGGACTTAATGCCTTAGGCATTCTCTACCAGTCAACCAAAGGTGGTGAAGAGATAAGATGGCGGGTGCTCTGATTGAGAGAAAACAATAATATTATAAAATATTAAAATATAACATAATTAAATATAAATATAATACCTAAGTACAAAAGTACATAAATAGGTTATAAACTTAGTTATAATACACATATATTTACTATATATATATCCCTACATTAGATATATACATATTATATATACATACAAATTCAATGAAAATACATTAAATTGAGATGACTCTACGCTATTTGTTTTGAATATAACTCTGCAATGTTCGCTTTTACCGTTACCGTTGAACATAGCTCCCCAATGACTACTTCAATTAATAATCTATAGGAAAATTTCCATAACCTTGCTTCTTTGATGCCTTGATGGGCGTAGTCTGTTGTTCTCCATACTACCTACTAAGCTTTAGAATATGCAACCTAGCTTCATATTTTCGGTTCGCGCCCTCGCGCCCTTAGTCGCCGCAGGAGACGCCCCGGGCGTCGGGAGTCGCAAGCCGATTTCCGGCCACCGTAGGCGCGGGCCTGTGGACGGTGAGCGATGGGTAGCTCGCCGTCCGATAAGGACCAGGCCCGGGTCGACGGCGCGTTGTGTTCCACGCGCGCCTCAAAGAGATGTCAGCACAAACTGACGGGGTCCGTTAGGACCAATGCCTGCCGGGGTTGCGAGTTTGTCCGAAAGGGATATCGTGGCCCTGGCACACAGGCAACGGAAGGAACACGGGTGGGTTTTAGTCAGTAAAAGTCTGACACGCCCTCCCGCTCCGCCCAGAGCGGGAGAAGTTATTTGATAATTTCCCACCCAAAAAAAAAAAAAAAAGCTTCATATTTCTGATTGACCGATACTGATTTCTGTAAGTAGGTTGGTACAAACTCTATTACACGTCAAACATATTTTAAAAATTAGATGAGGTGCCGCGGCGTTTTATCTGACTACTCTGAGAAGAACGGCCGAAACAAATTCAGAGGTCACAGTCTTGTAAAGTCCACATACTTGACATAATATTGACATAATCTTGTTCAGATTCATTACGTTTCCGTATAGCGGGTCCATGTGATCCTTTCGAACTATCATTTTCATTCAAAACGTTGGTATTTCATAGTCAAAGAAATAACAAGGTTTAAGTGAAAATTTGTACAGTATTTTTTTTAATTTTTGATAAAGTTTTAATAAATAAATAAAATTTACCTTAAGGTTCACATCAAATCAAATCGAAAGTCATTTATTCAAACTAATTCAAACTACAAAAGACAGTCCCCCAAAACGCCCGCCCTTCACTAATTCCTAATGCTTTAGCTGGAAAGAACAAGTGGCGCAACAAACTTTCCAGCAGCACAGCTGTCTGTTTAGTTAGAAGAACTTGATTCTATACAATAGTATGCAAAGCAATTAACATTCCGAAACACAAAACATTAAATTAAATTATTTGCCAGAATGTCAGCTATCACACGCCAATATACCAATAAAAACATTAAAACAACAGTTGTCGATTCTAAAAGTTATTCCTTGACCGTTCTTACATGTTAATGCGAGTAGCATTATTAGGGATTACGAGTATTAGACCAACCCATTTTTTTTTTTGGGTATGTAATTATCAAATAACTTCTCCCACTCTGGGTGGAGCGGGAGGGCGTGTCAGACTTTTACTGACTAAAACCCACCCGTGTTCCTTCAGTTGCCTGTGTCCCAGGGCCACGGTATCCCTTTTGGACAAACCCGCAACCCTGGCTGGCATCTATTAGAGACTGGGATACAAAACCAAAATCAAATCACAGTGAAATTGTTAATACACTTTAGTGATCTCAAAACATTTGGAAATAAACAAACCCATATTATTATATACCTTCTGTCAATTAAATATACTGAGATTTGGTTATACAGAGCAAACATGACGATGTTTCTTCGAGTTAACAACGTATGTTTGATATGCCAAACGTATTGTTATTACATTAAGCCTTCCCTTTCCTTGAACCCATTCAATTGTGTACGTAAAGTTAGTATTTATTGATACGGGTGTTGGTGGGCGTGTTTTCAATTGATAGGGAAAATAAATATACATACAACGAGATAATTGGACGTAGTTATGCAAAATGGATCCAGCGACAAAAACTTACTTTTGAGAAAATGGGAGTTTTAGTAAAATTGATATATTAAAATAACAAGACCGTAGTTTGTTTTCAAATTTCTTTTAAATATTGGGTCTTTTTATCTACTTCTTGCAGAGTATTGTTTTAATTCGTTTCATGTTAATAAATATACTTTTTTCAGTAAAAGTCTCTGTGGTTCTTTTTTACAATATTAAAAATCTGGGGTGGATCTTTTAGTGTTAAGTTGAGGCAGTAAAACGCTTATAATATTTAATAATTCTTACGACAGTACTAATTTGATCCAAAGTAGTTTGGATCTTTTAAAACCCCAATACCTATATTACCATGACACATGGTTTTATTAGAAAAAAGGCACTTTGCGGCTTGGATATTTTTTGCATAATACTAAAGTTGATGTGTAGATGTCATTAATGACGGTAACTCAAAAACGGTTTTTGTGGGCTGGATCCATTTTGCATACCTACGTCCAATTATGATATCTGCGTTTGTGCGAATCTGACTTTGCACAGGTCATATGACGATATCACATAACACATCATAACATCACGCATGTAATCCCCGAAGGGCTAGACAGAGGTCTACCTATAATAGTCCACCCACATTTTTTTTTTATCATGCTGTATTTAAACACCACCGAATTAAAAAAAACACATTGAAACCGTTTAATTTTGTGCTAAATCTATCTACCTGCCTAGCCTTTTCCCAACTATGTTGGGGTCGGCTTCTAGTCTAACCGGATGCAGCTGAATACCAGTATTTTACATGAAGCGACTGCCTATCTGACCTCCACAATCTAGTAACTGGGTAATACGATACCCCTTTGGTAAGACTGGTTGTCAGACTTTCGGGCTTCTGACGACCCGTTACGACTGTCAAAGATCCACGAATGACAGCCGGGACCAACAGCTTAACGTAATACTTAATTTTGTGCTAAATGAACGTCTTAATGTACCCAACAATAAGTATTTTATGTGTTAATTCAGGACACGATCAATCTGCGCGCCTCCATCCAGATCTCTGACCGACTACCTGCAGTATTGTGTCTCTTTTTCCCTGTAAATCGCATCTAAAGGTTGTCTTTAAAAGATCGCTTTTAGCAATAAGGCCGCCCATTGTATCACCCTATGTAAAATTTGAACATTTATGTTTACATTATAAAGATGAGCAGTTATTCTACGGAGCCGTTTTCTAAATGCGTAATTATGTAACTCAAATCTTCACCAACATTCATATTATTCAGTCATTAAGTAGTAAGAAAGTATGCACTGTTGGATTAGACACGGTGGGTGTCATGAAAATGATGGGGATTACCAACAATTTAGGAGAAAAAACAATCGTATTTTACCGCAGTTTCTAGCCAACGAGCTAGGTAGAAAAGTAACAATTCTATAATCCCATAAAACGTGCAACTTCAAACCTCACGTAAAGACCATAACGTATCTAATGCATATAATTCCAGCTATAAAATCTTGG
This sequence comes from Tiliacea citrago, assembly GCA_963921375.1. NCBI lineage: Eukaryota > Metazoa > Arthropoda > Insecta > Lepidoptera > Noctuidae > Tiliacea > Tiliacea citrago. Next base: position 17,307,334 of record OY992797.1, on the reverse strand, counting down.
TATAAAAAGAAAAGAAAAATATTTTCCGTAAAGAAAACTCTTAGCATATTTACGTTTCTTCCAAAGCTCTAATGCTAGTTTTAGTTCTAAATCTAGGTGGAGAGGTTAACGACCTAGGCGACATGTATGAATGACGTGGCATGCATAAGTTTGGGTTTCGGTCGACCGTCTGTTTGGCTGGGGCACTAAAAATACAGATTTTAATCCAGCGCAGTCAGAAGTTTTATGCGATTACTCAAAATAGTTCTGCCAACAATTGAAATAGGGATTTGCATTCGGTTTGATCCAAGTTTGGTTCAATCTTTTTCGATAAAAGCAACCTTTTTTTTCATCCTTTCTTTATCATCTTCGAGGTAATAATCCAATTATCCTTGTAAGCACTAATGGAGGTAATTCTATCAGATATTACCCGCATCAATTGGATCGAACCATTTAATAGAAAACGTTGGATCCAATAGCTGTTAGTAAAAAGTAATGAAATTGAATCCATCTTGATAGAGAAAACAAAAGAAAAATCAAGGCAAAAAGGTCTGCTTGAGACCGTAAAGAGGCTGAATTTGAAAAACAATTAAGTTAAGCAGTCTTCAGAATTAAGAAAAAAAGTTTTATTGTTAAGTTTTTGTCTGGACTTTAAATGGAGTTAAAATAAAATTTATTACATTACATTAAGTGCGTGTATATTTCATTCTAAGCGTTAAACGTGGTCCTAATCTGATTCTGAAAGCTGGTCCTCACAAAAGCCTATCTTAATCAAATATCTTTACTTGACCGATAGACTTGTCATCTCTATTTAGTTTGAGGCCTTTTCAAGAGAGGGTCTTATGCGTAACATTTTGGAAGATTGTAAAGATATGTGAGAGAAGATTTACGTAAGTTGGATCAAAGATCTGAAATTTGGGCAAACTGGAAATAAAGCAACGGAGCATTACTTAATTTGACCGATGTATGCAAAATAATATGTGGGCATCCAAGCAAAGACTAGATTCGGTATCTAGAATAGTCAATTGATAATAATAGTTAAAAAAATATTCAAAAACTGGCACATTTTTTACAGACATTTGAAGTTAAAACTCTGAAAAAGCTTGATTTGAGCAAAACTATATAATTTATGAACTTGTAAATAATTGAATATTAATTAATAATCAATTAAAATCGCGAAATGCAATTTTTTCACCCAACTTTACAAAACTGGATATATCTCGGAAACTAAATGCCGAGAACTGAACCCTTTTTGCTTGGACGGCCACATATAATATAACTACGCTAAGATACTTTTTTACGTGTGGAAATAAATAAATATTAACCATTGAATAATCTCCCCATATATGAACAGTCAGAGGAGCTCGTGGCTAAGTAATAACAGCCGCATGGGTCGATCCATCAGGTTAAGCTACGCTTTCCGGGGTTAGTCCGTGGATGGGTGACCATCTTTACATACCGAGACTCCTCCGTGCCTCGGAAAGCACGTTAAGCCGTTGGTCCCGGCTTTCATTCGTGGATCTTTGACAGTCGTTACGGGTCGTTAGAACCCCGTAAGTCTGACAACCAGTCTTACCAAGGGGTATCGTATTAACCAGTTACTGGGTTGTGGAGGTCAGATAGGCAGTCGCTCCATGTAAAACACTGGTATTCACCTGCATCCGGTTAGACTGGAAGCCGACCCCAACATAATTGGGAAAAGGCTGATGATGATGATGTATTATTGATTCTAATGATTTTAATTATGTAAATATCATATTTTGATCAAGATACAACCTGACACTGACCTGCAAATATTAAAAAAAACCTGCCAAGTGCGAGTCGGAGTCGCGCACGAAGGATCCCGTAACATTATCTATAAAAATTGCAAATAATCACGTTTGTTGTATGGAGCCCCCCTTAAATATTTATTTTATTCTGTTTTTTAGTATTTGTTGTTATAGCGGCAACAAAAATACATTATCTGTGAAAATTTCAACTTTGTAACTATCACGGTTCATGAGATACAGCCTGGTGACAGACGGACAGACAGTGGAGCCTTAGTAATAGGGTTCCCGTTTTACCCTTTGGGTACGGAACCCTAAAAATCACGTTTGTTGTATCGAAGCCCCCTTAAATATTTATTTTATTCAGATTTTTAGTATTTGTTGTTATAGCGGCAATAGAAATACAACATCTGTGAAAATTTCAACTGTCTAACTATCACGGTTCATGAGATACAGCCTGGTGACAGACGGACAGACAAACAGACGGCGGAGCCTTAGTAATAGGGTACCCGTTTGACCCTTTGCGTACGGAACCCTAAAAACGTTAGAAAATTTGAATTCCGCGGGCTATAGCTGCGGATACACCTTAAGAAACATAACATTATTAAAAAATAGTTCTTAAAGTTCACAACATTTACACCTTTCAGCCTCTTACATAACTTTCTGTCTTCCCTCTACAAGGTAGTTATTCCATCAAGTATCCACACAATGTAAGTATTGGCAATCAATTCTGAACAAAAGTAGGTACAAGCACTAGCTCGAAACGAAATAGTGCTGACATTTTAGGACAGAATTTTATTGGTCTGCCTGGTTGCGAGGCCTTAGCATTTGAAATACGGGTCTGGCCTAACAATGCCTGTTTAGATGGAACGACTATGCGGGACTTTCTGGCTAAGTAGAATTAAAGCAGCGAAGTGCTGGTCCAATTTAAATGAGAAATGATTTTTATTTCTGTAAGTAGGTTTGTACAAACACTTTTACACGTCAGTCATATTTTTAAAACTAGATGAGGTCGGCGTTTCCTATCTGACTACTTTGAGAAGGAAGGCTGAAACAAACGCAGAGGTCACAGTCTATTTTAAAGTCCAGAGATAATCTTGGTCAGATCATGTGAAGGCCATGTAGATTGGTGTCTGAAATGGTCTTTTGAGGAAAGAACCACACAGATTGAGTGGACCTGACCAGTTAGTGCACGCATTTGTCAGTAATCGTGCAGCTCTACTCAGAACTTAGGAAGCTCAACGATGCGACGATCAATACCAAAGAAAGGACATTTGGGTAGGCCGCTTAAATGACTCAAAATGCCAGACCATGATTAACACTAACTGAGAATAAAAGAAAAAGTGAAAATAAAAATAAAAGAGCAATAACCCACATAGTCTTCACATTCACAATAATTAAAATAATATAATACTTTACAAGTAAATAATCATGTCATTACGTATATATTACGTTACGTATATATAATAATAAAAGTCAGCAAAAAAAACATCAAACAATAAAAATAAACTACTTCAAAAAGTAAAAATTGGAGCAGCTCAATCCCAAGCCTTTTTGTCCTCAATATAATCTTTAACGGTATAAAAAGCTTTCTGACACACTTACGTTTAATAAATGATTTAAATTTATTAAGGCTTAGATCTTGAACGTGGCTTGGAAGTTTATTATAAAAGCGTATACATTGACATCGGAACGAGCCACCTATTTTCTTGAGCCTTGTTGTAGGTACAACAAATTTATGTTTGTTTCTAGTATTTATATTATGGATATCACAGTATTTTTTAACAATTTTATATTTTATGGGCATATAAAAGATTTTCAAAAATATACTGAGAAGTTACAGTCATTACATTAATCTCCTTAAATTTCTCTCGGAGAGAGTGTCTTGGACTTAATTTATAAACTGATCGTACAGCTCTTTTCTGCAAAACAAAGATAGTCTGAATGTCGGCGGCATTTCCCCAAAACAGAATACCGTACGACATTATACTATGAAAATAGGCAAAGAACGGGCTGTCTCTATGTCAGTTAAATTACGAATTTTTCTAACAGCATATGCTGCGGAGCTTAGCTTTTTTGACAGTTTATCTATATGTGGGCCCCACTGAAGCTTAGCATCCAAAGTTAAGCCCAAGAATACTGTGCTTTCTTCAGGATTCAATTCTTCGCCCTTTATCAACACATCAGTTTTCACCTGCCTAACGTGAGGTAGCGTAAACTTAATGCATTTGGTTTCTTTTTCATTTAGAAGTAAATTATTAACATTGAACCAGTAAACTACTTTTGAGATCGCGCTATTTACATCGTCAGTAACCAGTTGCTGACGTTTAAGTTTAAACAAAAGTGAAGTGTCATCTGCAAACAACACTATATCATGATTATCCTTTATGAGGTAAGGCAAGTCATTAATATAAATAAGAAACAAGAGAGGACCAAGAAGTGAACCCTGTGGAACTCCCATTCTTACTATAGATCCGGGAGATCTTTTTCCATTGACGTCAACGCTCTGAATCCTATTACTCAAGTATGAAGTAAGAAGATCCAGAGCGGTGTTCCGGATCCCGTAGTGGCGGAGTTTCCTGATTAACGTTTCATGAAAAACGCAATCGAAAGCCTTGGACAAATCACAAAAAATGCCCAAGGCATCGCATTTATCTTCCCATGCATTATAAATATGTCCTAACAGTTCAACCAGTAGTCGAACGACCCCTTGTAAAACCAAACTATTTGCTATGTAGTAATTTATGTTTATTAAAAAATCTTTGCAATTGGTCCAAAATTAATTTCTCAAAAATTTTACTAAAGGTAGGTAGTACTGAAAAAGGTCTATAATTTGTGGGGTCTGATGTACTACCTGATTTAAACAACGGTATTATTTTACTATTCTTCATGAGGTCAGGAAACTCCCCACAGTCAATACAATTATTAAAGATAAGAGCTAAAGTAGATGCTACAATGTCTATAATAGACTTAGCAACTTCTACAGAATTACCCCACAGATCTGCAGTCTTTTTTACATTTAAAGTGTTAAAGATTTTAATTATATCTCTACAGGTAATATGTTCAAAATGAAATTCCGAATCGCTAATCGCAAATTTGTTAAATTATGTACATCTTACTTACCATGCTGGTTTGGTATGTGAACAGATTTTAGTTTTTTTATGGCGTGGAAAAATCTGTAAACATAACTGGTGAAAACTATGAAATTTTCTATCTATATATATATATTTATAGTACAAAATGTGAGTGACCGCACGGTAGTACGGTTTCGATTCCCGATCAAGCAGAAATTGGTGACCATATATATCTACCAGTTTTCTACAATCTGATCGTGTGTGGTTGGATTAGTAGTTATACTATTCCGTACCTCAGAAATGCTGCATCTACCAGTCCGTACTATGACCCTTTTTTTTTTCGGGCGGAAACCTTCAAAAGGCACCTGGACTTTGGGGGAAAAGACCAGGGAGTGTGGGATTCTTATCTCACTAAAACCACCCCGGTGATCACCATCAGCACATGGAGGGAATCCCGTTACCTCTTAATATACCAATCCGGAACCCCCTTAGTGCAACGTCTGTTAGAGCACGTCTCTGGGGAGACTATAAAGAGGTCTCCCCTGAGCCTCGCTATGCACGGGCAGCACGTGATCACAGTGCCACCGTATTCCCTGAAATCGCTCGGTGGACAATCAGTGTCCCCACTCTGATCCGTACTATGACCTAACGACAATCCAGGTTCTGGCGACGTTTGATGGCATTGAATTTATCTTGAAGCTTATAGCCGAACAGGTGACTGTTATTTTAGTGATAGCCGTTCTTCAGGTAAAATCTGTAAGAATGAGTCAATCAATGTATCAGTGTTGTGAAAATAGATAGTATATGCAAGAACGCAGGCGTTGATTAATCCACTAAAAACGAAAAACTTCGCAAGCAATGAGGAATTGCTACTGAAGAGTGTGGAATATACCTTAGGACTAACTGCTTCTCACACAGATAACTGTACGTCTCTTGCTACCGCGTCACCAGTCTTGAGTCTGTATTTTGGCTGCTGAGATCAAAACTACAGACGTACTACGTCTGTAGTTTCAGGTTTCAGTTTACAGGGATTTTTTTATAAAAATAACATAGCTAGCTACGCCCCACGGTTCACCCGTGTAAGTCTCGATCCCGTGGGAATATAGGAAGTAGCCTATGTCTTAATCCAGGGTGTCAGCTACCTCCATACAAAATTTTATTAAAATTGGTCCAGCCGTTTGAGCATGAAAAAGTAACGAACATACACACACACACACACTCACAAACTTTCGCCTTTATAATATTATTAGTTTGATGATATCACGCCTGTATTCCCCGAAGGGTTAGGCAGAGGTGTACCTATAGTAAACCCACATTTCGCCAGTTATGTTTAAGTCCCATGTAATAGGGGGCGAGCCTATTGCCATCAACCGGGCACAAATCCAGACTCCGGGCTGCTATTGAAAAATTCCAGATGGAAAAATCCAAAATCGAAATCCATAAATCCATGGATCACCCATGGTACCCATGACATAATTTATTACATTCAACTTCTGAAAACAAAATCACTAAACGTTTCGAAAATCTATTGTTTTAGGAATCTTTTAAGCCTACAGAAGGCCGCATAATACAAGAAAACCACCGATATACGGAGACCAGTTAAAGTTCATTGTAAATTCTGTATTTCCTGTATTCTTTGAAGGTTAGACAGAGATGTACATATACTACATCCACATTTCGCCAGTTATCTTTAGATAGCATGTAATAGGGAGCGAGCCTATTGCCACTACCTGGGCACAAACCTAGACTTCGGACTGATACTGAGAAATTTCAGATGGAATACTCACTAACATACACACCATGTGTTTTGTAACAACTTGTAATCTCCTGTGCGAGTCACAATAAATATATTTTCTTTCTTTCTAACACTTTGCCTAGCCCGTGAATTGAACCCAGGACCTCATGCTAAACAGTAGCGCCTACAGCCACTTTCTATAAAAATGTGGCTGTTAGTTTAGTATGTGATATGTTACGACTTCCACGCGAACGAATTCGCGGGCAGAAGCCAGTAAAAAATAAAGTCGCTCTTCGTGTCTGTCTGTGTGACTGCTTAGTTCTTCTAAACTACACAATGGATTTTCACAAGTCTGAGAATTTATTCCGGAATCATTTATATATCAAAAAAAAATATTAATATTAAACTATCAGGCAAACCAAATCGTCAAATGTAATATTTTATTGATAGTACAGTCTGGCTCATAAATATGAACGACGGCTAAAATGTCTCCAACCCACACATCACTTATATTCCTATTAGGCCCAATCACTTCATTATAACCATCTTCAAAATTTTGGTATAAATAAACTATAGAAGGTTTCGATCAGCTTAAAATACTTTTATAGTTACTAAGCGATTTTTTTTTTATTTTAATAAACTTATAGAGGTATGGTAGAGCAGTGGTGGCCCAGTGGTTAATGGCCTCGACTTACGAGTAGTAGGTCGTAGGTTCGAACCCAGACAGGCGCTTTACTTTGTGTAAATTATTTCATCACCACTGCTCTCAAAACGGTGAAGGAAAACATCGTGAGGAAACCGGCATGTCCTAGAATTAAAAAAAATCGAAGACATGTGACGTCCACCAACCCGCACTGGGCCCGCGTGGTAGATTACGGCCCACTCCCTCTCACAGAAAGAGGAGGCCTGTGTCTCAGCAGTGGGAACATTATAGGCAGATTATGTGTTATGTGTAGAGGTATGAAGGATAGGGTGTAAAGTTCCGCCGTTCCGCCGTTCATCCGCTAATAGGAAAGGGAGGATCCGCCAACCAGACGGGTGTTCTGTCTGGTAGGCACCTGCCCGACGGTTGATGTCAGGACGTTGTATATATTCAAGTTGCGCGGTAAACTCTGCTTGCGCGATGCAGGATTTTGCGTGACGTTAGTGTGACGTCAATGTAAATGCCGCCACAAACTAAACATACAAAACTACATCTACGATCATATTCGCGGAGGACTAAAAGACATGCAACACAACAAATATACAACAAGAAAAAAATATATAAATAGCAGGAAAATGCCTCGCGGCTGCGCCAAATCGGCCCAGCTCAGCAAAAATGCCAGACAACTAGTGCCTGACGCTGGTTTTCAACAGGACATGAAGTGTGTAAATCATTTTCTTATAACAACATTGTGTATGTATACTTAAATAAAATTAATAACGAATATTTAACGAATAGTGTGATATTAAAATTGCAAAACAAAACAAAAACAAACTTATAAATGATAGATGAGACGGACGCATGATAGATCTAGAAATCTTTCGAAATGAACAATATGCACAATTGTGGACAAGAATACACACTAACACTAGGATAACGGTCGAAGTAAATTATGCAACCTCTAAAATTAGGACTACCGGTACTGTTCTGTACATAGTTTAGTTGCCAAGAACTTGGCATGTCCACCGTAACTTGATTTAGGGTGCATATTACTGCGTATCGGATGTATATATCATATGATATTACATACAAATTGTTTATGTAAAGGAAGCAGTTTTACGATGCTTGTTACCGATTTCTTGGCAATTTGTGAACTAGATTTTGACAGATTGGTTTTGAATTATTTGATTCTTTTTTTGACCGTTTATGTTGTCGGCAGGTATACTATTTTTAGTGAAGGCACGGTTGTTGCAGGGGCTCAGGAATTGGCTTCTGCACTCGTTTTTATGATTGTTTGGATGGTCTACTAACTTTTGCTCACTGCTTTACCCGCATGGATCGGAAATCGGAAATTAACCCAAGGGAACGTACTATTTGGATAAAAAGTATCCTATATCTTAACCCAGAATGACCAAATGGATTTTAATGAAATTTGGCACACAAGTATACCATGAGGTCGCTCTCTAAATCTTTGTCATACTGACAGACACATTTACTTTCGCAGTTTAAATATTAGTATGGAAAAGTACCTATAATACATAATAGCTCTGTCGTTCCTGCGTGGAGAGATCCTTATGAGGATTTTAAGCTCCATAATTAGTGTTAAAAATGCCTTTATGTCCACAGGAACATTACATAACCGTTTATGGCAAAGAACTCTAAGTGTTGGTCAGTTATAAACTTCCTAATGGACACGGTAGTTCACATAATTACGTCGTTTTAACAGGTTAGCACTTATGTTGCAGGAAACGACAAATGAAATTAGGTTCGTAGGTTGTTCTTTGAGTCGTATAGTATCAACGCCGGAAATCTCCAGTATTGCTATAAAAAAGTTAATGATGTATATGTTTTCTTTATGGTCAATTCTCCATATTGTAAAAAAAAAAGTCACTTCAAAAGCGGCATTCTCTCATATAAAACGCGATCGGAATAAAAGTGTCGGTAACAAAATCGGCAATCTCCATTAATATTTCTTTCAAAAATATGGCCGTCTTCTCTTCGACCAATCAGATCGCAGCGTTTAGTACTTATGGCGTTTGCCCAAACGTTCAAATCAAATACGACAATATCCACCACTGTCCGTATCAAAGTGGACAGTCTCCACAAATACACTTCAAATCCGGCAAATCCGGAAATTCAGTTTCAAATAAATTTATTAGTAAAATGTTAAAGAACTGCTACATTTAATCGATAAATGCTATTAAACTTTTACTAAACTAGAACTCATCAATTAATAAATAATTATTAATGTATTATGAACCAAAAACGTTTTCGTTGATAACTCAAATTTGTGACAAGTGGAGATTTCCGGCGTTGATAATATTATATTGTTAGTTTAATTTTGGTCTGCCCCGTTAGTCTAGTGGTCGCAACCACTACTGTTGACCATGAGGTCCTGGGTCCCATTCCCGGGTCGGGCAAATTTTCATTGGGTTTTCTATCTTGAATTTCTCAGCAGCAGTCCGGAGTCTGGATTTATGCCCGGTTTATGGCCATAGGCTCACCCTCTGTTACATTTAAGTGGCGAAATGTAAGTGTACTATTGGTGCACCTCTGCCTAACCCTTCGGAGGATACAGACGTGATGTTGTATTAATTTTGGTCTTTGTGTAATTTTGGGCCTAGATTGGATAAAGGTAGCTTGTTTCTTTCATTTCACATTTTCCTTTTCTCTGTAACAGAAAACATTTTTGCCTGCAAGAATATTTTGTAGGGCCTGCATCTGAATGTTTAAAAATAGACAAACCAATCATGTGGTCTTGTCAGTTGTAGGTTTCCACCACAAAATACCTAATAATTGTGGAGACACCTAGCAACATAATGCTGCCTTCAAAGGAATCTTTTTCACTAAACCCTTAGATATTCTTAACCTCAAAGTATAGAACCTTTCCGATACCAAACTACCTCCTACCATTTTTATCTAAACACCCGAGCAAAATATTTGCATTATCAAATCCCTTTTCAAATCTTTTGTCTAGGAATAGCGAAGTATCCTTTCTGTAAGATAGTCGAATTCGATCGGATTTGACTCAGCGGATCGGGTATTCGATAAGAAAGTAAATTATTGCCCGATGTTGACCGAAACGATAGTCGATGACAATCCATTCGTGCCCGTATGGTGTAAATCGGCCTTACGATTGCGAGATGCGTGCTGGCATTTTTGTTTGTGATGGAAGGCTCTAGAATGTTAGTTGGGTTAGTTGGTAAGAATATATGTGTTGAGTGTGTTTTACCAACTTCGAAAGAGCAGGGTTTTTTAATTTTATTACTGTAGGTAGGTAGGTACTATTTATGTTTTCGTTTTATATTGTTAAAAATGTTTGGCCTTAAGGGTTAATTTCTTCATTATCGTATATTTATGTATTGTTATCAACGCCAATTGCCACCAACCCGCACTGGGCCCTCGTGGTGAATTACGGCCCACTTCTTCTCACAGAGAGGACGCCTGTGTCCCAGCAGTGGGAACATTAAAAGATGATTATGCTTATGTATTGTTAACGCAGCTCAAAATAAAAAAAAATATAAGCTGAAGCAATAAAGTAAGTTAAACCAAGGTTATTATAAATTTAATGACAATTACAGTTTGTGAGGTCAGTGCCAATTAATTAGTAAGTCAATTAGCCTAACCTTTTCCCAACTATGTTGAGCTCGATTTCCAGAATAAACGGATACACCTACATCCCAGTATTTTACATAAAACTACTGCCTATCTGATCTCTATAACCCAGTTACTGGGTAACATGATACACCTTGGTAAGTCTGGTTGGCAGACTTTCGGGCTTCTGACAACACGTAACGACTGTCGACTATCAAAGATCTACGAATGATATGCAGGAACGCAGGCGTACATTTCTTTCATTAATTCACAAAAAACGAAAAACTTCGCAAGCAATGAGATATTGCTACTGAAGGCTGTGGATGTTAACCTCAGGACGAGCTAAACTGAAGTTGTGCTGTGTTGTCACCGGTGTGGGCGCGTTCTCTGGAGTGCGACCCGCCCAGCGGTTGAACGCGTCCCAAAGGGTCATGGCCATCAGGCTGGTACGGGGTTACCGCACGGTCTCCCGTGAGGCAGCGAGCCTCCTTGACGGACTACCGCCATAGGATCTAGAGGCAAAAGTCCTCGCGCACATCTGGGAGTGTCGCGAGGCGAAACTCCGCTGCCGCGAGAAATCACGGCACAGCGGACAGAGCTCCGGCGGGATCTCATGGCGACATGGAGAGTGCGATTGTCGTAACCCAGCGCTGGGCACACCACTATTGCGGCGATAAGTCCCCTCTTTGAGGAACGGCTGGAGAGGCGCCACGGCGTCCTCACCTTCCGCCTGACGCAGGTCCTCACCGGACACGGATGTTTCGGGAGGTTCCTTTTCAGTATAAAGCGGGAGGAAACGCCCGGATGTCACCACTGTGTGGATCGCCCGGAGGACACGGTGGAGCATACGGTGGAGGTCTGCCCTGCTTGGGCGGAGCACCGCTGTGTCCTCACGGAGGCGATCGGCGGCGGCGATCTCTCGCGTCCGGCCCTGGTTCAGGCCATGGTTCGGAGCGAGAGTGCATGGGAGGCCATCACCTCCTTCTGCGAAGCAGTAATGCTCGCGAAGGAGGAGGCGGAACGCGTGAGGGAGAGGCAGGGTTTGCGCCCTCACGCCCTTAGTCGCCGCAGGAGACGCCCTGGGCGTCGGGAGTTGCAAGCCGATTTCCGGCTACCGTAGGCGCGGGCCTGCGGACGGTGAGCAATGGGTAGCTCGCCGTCCGATAAGGACCAGGCCCGGGTCGACGGCACGTTGTGTTCCACGCGCGCCTCAAAGAGACGTCAGCACGAATTGACGGGGTCCATTAGGGCCAATGCCTGCCAGGGTTGCGAGTTTGTCCGAAAGGGAAATCGTGGCCCTGGCACACAGGCAAATAAAGGAACACGGGTGGGTTTTAGTTAGTAAAAGTCTGACACGCCCTCCCGCTCCGCCGAGCAGAGCGGGAGAAGTTATTTGATAATTTCCCTCCTAAAAAAAAAAAAAAAAGGATGAGCTGCTTCTCACACGGTCATCTGTACGTCGCTTGCTTCCACATCGACAGTCCTGACTCTCTTCATATTTTGGCTGCTGACCAATACTATAAACGTATTATACAAGGAAGTTTTATAAAAACGTGGCTGTTATTTTAGTATAGGAGGGCGACACTGAAAGTTTTTAGAACAGGCCACTTGTAAACGATATAATAAAAAAATAAGTTCAATTTTTGAAAATGGAACTCTTTGCCAATATTATTGTGTATGTATTTTATTGATTTGTCATTTGTTTACGATTTGGCGGCAAATTGAAAATTGTCTGTGTGGTGTCTTACGCCATCCACGCGAGCGTAGTCGCAGGCAGGAGCTAATTATGTATAAATATATTACAGGGCGACTGTCATCACTTTGTTTTGAAACCAGGTTGTCAGACTACTGGACTGCTAAGGATAGTCTTAGATAGTATGACAGTTGGGCCCAACGTATTAACGTGCTTTCCGAGCCCCGAAAGGACTGTTGTGTTATAAAATGGTCACCCATCCACAGACTAACCGTTAATGATGCAGCTAAACGTCGCAGTTGAACGTTATTTGTTTATATAAATTAGTTGATTTTATAGTTTAGTGTAAAACAAGTCCAGTAGGTTTTAAATAGTCAGTAGTTTAAATAAGCATCATTATTTATGTACTACATGTAAATGGCAACGTCGCATTAGTTAATCGTAAAGCCAACAGTGTCAAATTAGGTCAACAATTGCAAGCGATGCTGCCGTTTTGTTACTTGTTGAGTATGGGTATTAAACTAATTTGTTAAAATACGTCATGTATTATCTCTTTGTATTAAAATTAGGGTTGATTCGTTTAATTTTGAATGTATTAAGGATTTATTGATTAAATTAATTTATGATGGAGTGCCATGAATATAGAAAGAAAAAAACCAGCCAAGTGCGAGTCGGACTCGCGCACAAAGGGTTCCGTACCATTTTCTATAAAAACGGCAAAATAGTCACGTTTGTTGTATGGGACCGCCCTTAAGTATTTGTTTTATTTTAATTTAATTATTTATTATTAAAGTGAACATATAACTAAATATTCTGTGAAAAGACTGCTCCGTTGGGCTACTGGTCGCAACCGCGACTGTTGAGCATGAGGTCGTGGGTTTCTCAGTGGCAGCCCGGAGTCTGGATTTGTGCCCGGTTGATGGCAATAGGCCCGCCCCATATTTTATGGGACTTAAACATAACTGGCGAAATGTGGGTGTACCATAGGTACACCTCTGCGTAACCCTTCGGGGGTTACAGGCGTGATGTTATGTTATTCTGTGAATAATTCAAGCGTCTACCTGTTGCCGTTATCAATATCGAGCAAATATATCACGTTTCGTTCGTTTTTTCACGTTCTTTCTTTTCAAGAAACGTGAGTTTTCTCTTAAATATTTATTTTATTCTATTTTTTGTATTTGTTGTTATAGCGGCAACAGAAATACATCATCTGTGAAAATTTCAACTGTCTAACTGTCACGGTTCATGAGATACAGCCTGGTGACAGACGGACAGACTGACAGACAGACGGCGGAGCCTTAGTAGTAGGGTTCCCGTTTTACCCTTTGGGTACGGAACCCTAAAAAGGGAAGAAAATATAATACTTTCATTAGCGGTAAATATAACGCAAAGAAAAAAAAAATTGGGGGGAAAATATGCGTCACATCCACGCAAAACGGTCATCGCTCAGCCACACCAACCCAACAACCATATTATCATTAACCTACCATCATAGAGTAGGTAGGTAGGTACACATCTACCTCCTCTATACTTTCAGAAGAGAAACAAAAGACGATCACCATGGTGGACTCACCCACATAGTCTTAGCGTTACAGATCTTAAAGTAGGTACGATGTAGGTACTGAAGAATTCTCGGTAGAATCCACGTCAACATAATTATGTGCTCGTTTCACAGCTCTAGAAATCGCTCCCTATTAAATAGAATTTCTAACAGTTCGGTAAAATGTGGGTGTACTATTAACATCTGTCTACGTGTTCAATGAATATAGGCTTGATGTTAAAATTCAAGCTTTTCTTACGAATTCACGAAGTTATTCTAGCTAGACTGTCTTGCGTGGGTGTCTTTATTGGCAAATGCACCTGAATACCTATGAGAACCAGCGATGGGGCGTCTCGCATAGGGTCACAGCATTATGCTGAGTCATGGCCATTTTGCGTGAATGTGACGCATTTTTTCCGCAACTTATTTCTTTCTTTTGACTGCCTCTTTGGTCTAGTCTCAAGCACTACTGCTGAGCGTGAAGTTCTGGATTTGATTCCCGGCTCGGGCAAAGTATTATTGGGTTTTTATATCTGAACTCTTCAGTACCAGCGTGGAGTCTGGATTTGTGCCCGGTTGATGACAATAGGCTTGCCCCTTATTATATGGGACTTAAACATAACTGGCGAAATGGGGTGTACTACAGGTACACCTCTGCCCAACACTTCGGGGAAACAAGGCGTGATGTTATGTTATGTGGTGTTTCTTTCTGTGTTTTATCGCAAATAACGTTTATTTACTTTCTTTTATTTTCCTTCTTTTTAACAATTACAATCAGCAATCCACCCGGTCGCGTCGTGGTGATTATGGGATTGTTATGTTTCAATAAATTTCAAAAAGCAGATTACAATTCGAAATGATTGTCAAATTCTAAATTAACGCAAGCGAAGCCGCGGGCAAAAGCAAGTTAAACATAAAACAAATTGCAGACATTTTCTCCTTAAAGTATTTCCAACAAAATTACAACATCACATTTCGAGGCAATTAACTGTTTTCTTGAACAGACAATTCAGGAGAAACGCATCGCAATTAGGTTTTTCAAGCCGCCTCACTGAAAGAAAGCCTATTAGACTTGTCAGTCTGTCTGTCACTGTGTACATTTTGAGAAAATGGAAACGGAGAGTGTTTTCCCCGAGCAACGTTTTTGTTAAAAGGAATCGTAATTAAAAATGTAAAGAGGATTACGTTTACGAATGGAGACGGTGTGAAAGTATACTTGTGCTTTGACATGCTGTCCTGGTAATATATGTGTGAAATGTAAACTATGTTTTTGTTTAATTAAATTTGAAATGGTTAAATTTGTTGGAATAGGGGTTGAGATCAGAGGCAAGGAACTTAGAATATCACAAACTGGTTTATTATTGTAAATAAACTAGTAGAAAACATAAATTGACATATTAGGTGAAAACCGGCCAGCTGCGTGTCAGACCACGCACAATGAAGGGTTCCGTAGTAGAGATTAATAAAATAACTAATACGGTCGATCATTGTAGTTGAAAGTTCATACATTCCAACTGCAAATTTAATTTTACATGCACAATATTGAGAGATTTACTATGTTATTTTAAGATCCTAGACTTTTTAAATGTTTTCTTATAATTTATAAGTAAACACCTATTTTCAGTATTTTTTTTTTAATTTCAGACTCATTAGTTTCGGAGATAAGGGTCTATTTTGTGTCATGTAATGGTCAATGTTCGTCTATTTTCTTAAATAATTTTAAAAGTATCTATTTTTTAATTATAAAAAAATATGTCTGAAATTTTTACAATAAGCTCTTTCATTTGATGTCACATGGTACAGTTTGCTAAACTTTTTTTTTGGTTTTCAAATTTGGCCTCCAAAATCGACCCCCATGTTCAAAATTCATTTATTTACGTTACACGTGCGTGTTTGGGTCACAGAAGTTCATATGTGTACCAAATTTCAACTTAATCGGTCCAGTAGATTCGGAGCAAATCGGCTGTGATAGACGGACAGACAGACAGACAGCCAGATAGACAGACACACGAGTGTTTCTGTTTCACCAGTAAGCATATCCTGAACTAAGTTTATATCGAGATTATTACATAATATATAAGTCTGATTAATACTTTTAACACATTTACTTAGTTCCTGAAGGCATACTATATGTTATTTTATTTTTAATTATAGCTATATGGTTACAAGGGATAAGGCTGGTCATCATCATCACGTTTTAGCCTTTTGATGTACGGAACCCTAAAAACCGTCTTTTCGTCTTTCAGTTTGTGAGATTTTAAGTTTATTTTTCTCTGACCTCAGCCTCTATTCCCTAAATCTTAGAATACTCAGAACATAAAAAATATAAATAACCTTCTAAGCTCGACGGTTGCGTTTGACGGTCTAAAATTCACAAGATTATTAATTAATTCTGTATTAATCAAATTTTATTAATATAAGATTATTAGAAATTCAGATTATTTGTCTACGTAAAATAAGTTTAGGTGCTGACCTAAAATTATTTTACGTTGAATTTTTCTTTTAACAATCTGAATTTCTATGACGTCATTGACCGCAGGTCGCTCGTACAGTGCTAAGCACCACGTTTTTATCAGTGCTTAGCTTATTATATAATAAGCTCACGCCAACTCAAAGATCTACCTGCAAAAAAACGAGCGAGGCTTACAGTAGACACATATGATGTGTAACATCTGATATCTCACCTTGGTAATAAGCAACTGACCAGCGACAGAAATTAACCTCAAAATTCAAAAAAGCTAAATATTCAAATATTTATTCTAATCATTATTATTCATTACTAGTGGTCGCCCACTGGTCAAAATTCAAACCCCTCTACTTACAATCTATATAGTACTTACTAATTCCATGTCAACAAGCTGTCACTTCCGTTCCTTTTCACGAAAGCACTCCCACAGAAACCGAGAGCAAAGATACATCAAACACACATCAAAAATATTTACAAACCGGTCGCCATGTTAAACCAATACAGAATCAGAAAACCGACACCAAAACCGCTAGGATAAAGGGAAAAAGGTTATTTCAAAGCTCAAACTCGACCTTATTGAGAGCGCGTCGAGCCTGCGCAAAAAAAAAAAAACGGTACACTAGCACGCTTTAAAAACGCCGTAGTTTCACGTATGTAGCCGAGTTTACGTCTAAACTTTTGACGGTAATTTGAACATAAAAACAAATGAAGGTATAATAGTTCAGGTATTCTGCACGGTCGTCAGTGTTGTATGGATCACTATGGAAGCTTGTTGACGGACACGTTTTTTTCTACGGCGAGGTATATACGCAATACCAGAAAAACCCTGTGCCGTGTGGCCTAAGCGCCAATGTCACCAAATTCTGTCACTTATTAGTCGTATTGGGTAGTCATAAGCCCATAAGTCTGATTACCAGTCTTACCAAGGATAACGTGTCACGCAGTTACTGGGTTGTGGAGATCAGATAGGCAGTCGCTTCATATTAAATACTGGTAATCAGCTGCATCCGGTTAGACTTGCTGAGTCAAACTCAAACTCCAAGCATTTATTTCAAATAAACCAATTACAGGCACTTTTGAATTGTCAAGGGGTCGGTCAGTCATAAAGATGAAACTAGTTACCCATTCCAAAGCTTAGTAGGTAGGTACCTATGGACAAGAACGGGCAAGAAACTCCACGGACACTCTTTTAAATTGACATATGGTTACAAAATATTGGTTACATCATTTGTGATGAAATTAAACATGTGAGAACGATACAAAACGTCAAAAGCGTCTGTAATAAACTGACCATGGTACTGTTATTGTTATTAGTAATTAACAATTTATTTACTTTACTTCGATGGTGCTAGTTTATCACGTGACTTCGAGTTACAGCTATGTAAACAGACACGCCCTTTATGCCTGGAGGCTTTTAGGTATTAAGTTCTGTTTACGTTTTTAGTTTAAATTTTTTATATTTCTGCTTGAGTACAGTTTTTGATAATGTTTACGGTTCTGTAGCTCAAAAGGAAAAAACGAAACCCTTATAGGATCACTTGTGTGTCTGTCGTCTGCATGTCCGTCTGTCCCAGCTGATTTGCTCCAAAGCTACTGGACCGATTAAGTTGAAATTTAGTACACATGTGAATTTCTGTGGCCCAAACACGAACGTAAATAAACTAATATGGAATGGGTTATTAACCAAAGGGTTCGCCTTTGGTGAAAACTTAGAAAATTAAAAAAAAAATGCGTTACGTAATTTTTACGTCACGCGTTCGTGTTAGGTCCATTGGTTTGGTTGTCAGACCATTCGTGCTTTCGACTGTTTGTTTTTACTAACACAAGTCAATCACCTGCCTAGCCTTTTTTCCAGCTGTGTTGGGGTCGGCTTTCAGTCAAAAATCAAAATCAAAAGTCATTTATTCAAGCTAGGCTGAGCAATTTCGAACGTCAAAACAGAATATAATACACATGCACACATACATAGTTAAATATAAAGTCTAAAAACTAAGAAAAGGTTTGCGAATTCGAATTTACGTTACGCACTTTCGTGTTAGGTCCTCAGAACTCAATTATGTACTCAATTAAGAACTCAATTATTAAGTAGACTGTATATCCTCCGAAACCCTGAGAACAAACAACAGTCTACTTCTAACATTCAGATATTAATTTGTCATCTTTGACAGACTGAACGACTGAATAACTGAATCTGAACAGATTGATTACGTAGAACATGGCTAAGTCTGGATATCTTCCCGGCTTAAATGTAAGTAGCGAAATGTAGATGTACTATAGGAACACCTCTGTCGAACCCTTCGGGGAATATAGGCGTGATATTATGTCATATTATGTGAAATGGCTAAGTGGACCATGAAAATAGAAAATACATAATCGTTTAGTATCACTAACTCCCTATAAACATAAATCTACATTGAGAGGGACCTTCCCATTGCTTCCCAGTGGTTAGGTACAAATAAACTGTGCCAGCTGCTTATGATACGGGGTAACAATACTAGGATTGCACCCGTTGTTCACAGTCGAGGGGTGTCATATTGTTGTACACTTTGAGCATCGCTTGCAGCTTAGTAGCTGGAGGCGGAAAATAGCGTGTTTGTATTATGAAATGAAAGTATTTTAATTTTATCATTAACTGGTATCCTAACTAATATTCTAAGATGCAAAAGTGAGTTTTGGTTGTTTGTTATGCTTTTTGTTTGTTTCGCTAAAACGGCTGAACGGATTTGGATGAAAAGCCAATGACCAAAAATGGTGCAATTTTTTTTTTTTTCGCGGCCATGCATCAAACATTACTAATGCATTATAAGATGACGAACAAAGTTAATAAGCGGTAACGTAACCTAACATCAGTCTGAACCGAGATAAAACCGTGGCATTCTAATCGATTTAAAAATATAATATCGTATATTAAATATTTTTTCTCAAACAAGCTTGGAAATTCGAACATTATTTTGACAACATTCGTCGAGATAAATCGAAATTGCTGTACTGGCTATATACATGCGAGCAGTAGCCTCCAAAACTTGTATGAAAATCCATATTTGTCGTGGTTTAGCGGCCAAATAAATTACAATAGTAATCTCTTCTATGTTCTAGGGTATGGTTTCCGCACTTAGTCCTTCATGTGGACCATTGTGCGTGGGCCATGGCGGCCGTCAGTGGTTTATTCCAACCAACCCACCTCCCTCCAGAAGCTGATTAGGTCTTCTGGTCTGCATAGGATATCTGTGAAGGATCTGGGTGACCCGAGGGTTTCTGTTCTGATCTGGGTGACGCCTGTGCAGTCAAAGAGCACATGCGCAACGGTTTCTTCAGCCTCCATGCACGCCCTGCACAGAGGGCTGTCCGTTATGCCTATTGTGTGTAAGTGTTTGTTTAGTGTCCCGTTGAGGTCCCCGTCACCAGGCGCAGGCCCTTCCTGTCCAGGCGTAGCAAACGCCTGGTTAGTCTACCATCAAGGGATGGCATGGCTTCCCTAGATTGCCTGCAGCCCGGTGTCGAGGTCCACCAGTTCTCCGCTTGTGTGTGGGTGAACTCCTGTAGCCACCTACGTAGTTGGTTAAAGGGGATGGGTACGATGGGTTCGGGTCCACAGACTGACGCGCCGGATGCTCTCCTAGCTAGTTCGTCAGCTGCGTCGTTACTTAGTGATCCGCTGTGTCCTTTAATCCATTGCAGTGTCACTGTGTTACGGTTGCACACCGTCACTCGCTCCAGTGCATTGTGACATTCTAGTGTTAATCTGGAGGTAATATACTTTTTCTCTAGGGATTGTAATCTCATATCTATCGTGTTATTTAAATATGGAAAGATCTTTTACTCCGAAACATGGCAACCAAGGAGGGAACTTATCAAAAGTTTTATTTAAATTTCGAACTGGCTTGCAAATAGAAAGCTGTTTTTTGAAAAAAAACACAAGAGAAAAAAAGAAAAATTATATAATTATCGTTGTTCGTCATTGAATATGGAATTTATAAATAATTTACTTTGTTTGAATTTCCGCGCATTATTTGAGAAAAGCACTATACAAGCCTTGACCGCAACCACGCATTGATGGACTGACGTATGTGTGCACACATTTTCACGTTCGTCCATCAAAGCCTGCAATGGCAGGCCGTTGCAGTAATGTACTATTTTTACTTTCATGAATGATTAGTAGTCATTGGATACACGAAGTGGGCTGCCGTTGTAAGACGATGAAAATGCCACGGTGTATACAAATTAAAAATACAAATAAACTAAATATTTATTTAGTTTATTAAAAAAATATATAATTTTTTTTTTTTTTTACTTGTTTATCATCTAAAAGCAGGTTTTTAAAGCTTAAGAGCTTATTTTTTACATAAAAATTCAGGTTCAAATATCATCTCGGACTACATTTGCAGGGAAAATTTTTATCAATTAATTTTTGTAATAAGTTTTTCCAATACCGACAAAGGTTTCAACGATGGCCGCGGTATAAAAGTGATTTGGTCATTGTCCTTTGGCATATAGGTAGACCAAGACCTGGGTTAGAACATAGGATACCCACTTTTTATCCCAATATTCCCACGGGATTGAGATTTATGCAGATCAAACCGCGGGGCGCAGCTAGTTATGTAATAATTAATCAGGTATTTGATTAGGTCTTTGTTTGGATTAAGGCATGTTTAGATAATGAAATTGCATCTATTTTTGAATGTTTGTTTATATCTATTTACTTGCTAGATAAAACAATATTTATGCACGATCAAATGCTATTTTAGCTATGGTTAGTCAAATCAACCACAAACGAAAATTATAGGTTATTACATCAATCATCTGGTGATTGATGTTAACATAACCTATAATTATCACAATAATTTAATAAACAAGACATCAAAGTTACCGAAGATATAATTGAATAACACTTTCAGTTTAAAATTCCCAACAAAGAGCAAACAAGGAATAAATACGGACGAAATAAAAACGGGAGTCGACAAAGCATACGGTCGTTGTATACGCAAAAAAAAAAACAAAGTTTCAGTAGGTAGGTTCCGTAAAAAAAAGCAAACGATTCTCTCACCACTCCAAATATCACCATTGGAAACGGAATCTTCGACGCTATATTTGGCTTTAACTGAGTTTTCACACAACATAGCTAGTCCCTTCCTTTTTTTCGACAGAAATTATGCAAACCTCGCCCATAATATGTGACATTCGCTTTGAAATTTAAATCTTTTACATTTCGGACCCAATTTTTTAAGAGTCGCTTTCTTTGTCGTTCGCAAAAAAAAATGATGCGTATTCTGTTTTTGTGATGGACAGAGATTTATTATATTATAAGTTACTTTAATTGCTTATAAACCTGCATAGGTACAATTCAATCAAGCTTTAGAATAAAGCTGCTTTAATTACAGTCAGTTAAGAAAAAATAAATAAAAATGCTATCACTAACTAGTGACCCGCCCCTGCTTTGCACGGTTTTTACGACAAAATATCGAGATGTCTGTATCTTATGTAAGTTTAATATAATGCATAGGTATATTCGGGTTAGAAGCGTTATGACTACCTCTCGATAAGACTAAATAGCAGATATGACTAGTTCGCTTTAGGACTTAATCTCGATATGACTAGATCGCTGTAAAACTAATTAGCTGTTTGACTACA
Organism: Tiliacea citrago; assembly: GCA_963921375.1. Taxonomy (NCBI): domain Eukaryota; kingdom Metazoa; phylum Arthropoda; class Insecta; order Lepidoptera; family Noctuidae; genus Tiliacea; species Tiliacea citrago. The sequence continues at coordinate 17,285,215 of OY992797.1, read as the reverse complement.
TATGCATAAGTCCTGTTATCAAAATGACTCATTATCGATATGACGTACAATCGTATCTAAAAGTGGCAGTAGTATAGGAACTTCATGGAGTACCTACTTAGCTTTACTAAAGTGTATGAAGTTCCACTTTATCTATGATTCCACTATTATGGTTTAGAAAAAAAAAATCAGCCAAGTGCATGTCGGACCACTCACAATGAAGGGTTCCGTCATCATCATTCATCATTTCAGCCAAAAGACGTCTACTGCTGGACATAGGCCTTCTCCTATTATCCTTGTTTGCCATAATCGCCACGCTTGGCAGGCGGGTTGGCGATAGCAATAAGGTGTTAAAATGCGTAGAGAACGGTGCTGCCCATTCTCTAGTTCCCTTAGTCGCCTTTTACGACACCCACGGGAAGAAATGGGGTGGTGCTATTCTTTACGTCCGGCACCACACGGTTCCGTAGTTGCCATGTATTTATCCCAAAACAAACTTAACATTGCAGTTGAAAAACATGTTCTGCCATACATCGATATACGCAACGGTCAATTTTCCAACTGCAAATGTAAGTTTGTAATCACAAAAAAAAAATATGTGATAATACTACAAATTAACGATTTTTGGACTTTTTCCTTTACTTGTGCTGTGATACCTTGCTTCTTGCCAAATTTCAAGATTCTAGGTCAACGGGAAGTATATACCCTATAGGTTTTAATTTATTTGCGAGTATCAAAATAAGTCATAAATCGCCGTATTTTTTATTGCGTTGGCCGTAGATCTACGTATTTGATATTAATTTCAACTTGATACCTCCAAGGGTTCAAAATTGACAGATAGACAGACAGACAGACGGAAAACGAAGTGATCCTATAAGGGTTCCGTTTTTTCCTCTTGAGGTACGGAACCTTAAAAATGCGGTGACAAAAACAGACACGAAAAGCGACTTCTATTTATAATACATAATTTTGTATAGATTAGGTACTGTTTTGTCATAAAATTTGTGATCGCAGTTTAACGTTTTTTAATCCAAATAGGATTAAATTGTGCAGCCAAAACATTCTCACATACATTACAGCATTTCACAAGCATTCATCCTTTAAAAAAAAAATATATACCTAAACAAGAACCGTCAAAAAAATTCGCTCAAATAGTAAGTTACATTAATAACTTCATCCTTCCAAAAGTGTCAATGCAGATACAGCTTTTGAAACGGAAACGACAACCATGATATTAAGATTCAGGTTGTCATGGTATGGGCATGTAATGCAGAGGAATGAGGGAAATGTCGCCAGGAAAGTTTTCATGTATAAATGGCTATACGAGTAGGGGAAGACCAAAGAGACGATGGATGGACTGTGTGAAAGATGATATGACTAGAAAGGGAGTGACTACCGAGATGACGACTAATACAGAAGTATGGAAGAAAGGGACTTGTTGCGCCGATTCCAAATAAATTGAAATAAGGGCAGGAGAATGATGATGATTTTAAGATTCAAAATTAAAAGATGCAGCCTTTGATTATTTATATGTCTAGATAGAGTGTCGCGATGCAAAAGAACTGTACCAAACAGGTCAACTTTGCTATGCTGGTGTGCGTGACAGCTACGTCTTACACTCGCACCACGTCATTGTGTTATTCCAGTGTGCGTGCATTTTGCGGCCAACAGTTGGACGCAATTTTTTTCGACGAGTTCACAGCTTTGACTGTCTATCTAGACATATTTATATCTTTGGATGCAGCCTACTTACGCCAATTATCGGTACGCATAGGTTACGTAATAAACATTGCCAAAATACTTTCACAATATAAATTTAAAAAATTAAACGTCCTTCGCGCCATTTTGGATTCCGTTCATTTTTGTAGGTGCTTCATTAATGCAAATAAAGTAATGTTTCCAAATTAATGGAATGAAGTTCCCTAATTTTCGTTCGAAACTTAAAATGTTCATTTAACATTTCCTATTTGAGACCTACCACGGCAAACGCAATTATCTTACCTGAAACTTTTGATAGCTTGACTTAATTTTACTTTAGAAAATCGTCTTTTGAACGAATCAACTTACAGAAAATTGTCTGTAAGGCTGGCTACGTACTAATTTTATGACAGTTAGCTAAATTGAAATTTAAAGGGGAAGAATTAATTTCCGTTTGTCATGGTCATGTCACTCAATAAAAGGCGAAGACGCACGTCAGTGAAGCCCACGAAATTAAAATATTCTTACGGTTTTTGCAATTTGCCGATCAGTATCAGGTTGTACGAGTATTTGATCTAAATATGATTCCCAGCCGTATCAAATATTTATATAATATATCGGGTGTAAAAATACCCTTTCCGAAGCCGAAAGCCACATATTCTACCCATTATTTGGATCATTTTTTTTCTCTAGACCATACCTGGGAAACCACTGGTTCTGGAGATATTGAAGGCCAAACTTGCATTATTATTTTTTTACTTTTTTACGAAAACGAATTCCAAGTGTTATTATAAAACTTTTTTCCAAGCAAACATTACCTGAATTTTCCATTTTTCTTAAATTAATTTCGTTCATAGCCGCTAGTATTTGACAAATACCTACGCGTACCACGTAGAACAAAGGGGCGGGGCTTAACTCACACAACAGCACTGAGCCCGTTTGCCTGGGTACGCGTTACATTGCGCGCAATAAAAATTGCAAATTTTTAATCACTAAAAATAAAAATCGGTTTCCATCAATAATTCTTGCGCAAAGCTACTTACGCGACGTCCTGCGTGAGCGATCTAGACGCGAGCGTGAAGCGGCGCGGTGCGGAGCGAAAAAAACAAACAGTCGAAACCTATTGAAGTGGCCTACGTGACCATACGCAAGTGGGGTGCAGTGCGGTGCGGCGCGAAATGAAGCGAATGCGATCAGTTGGCTTGATATTTTCGCGCGAACTGGATGCGGTGCCGGCGTTTTTGTTTGTCGGCGGCGTCAATGCTGGACGGTTCGCGTGCATGTAGGACATAGCCGCCGCATCGCACCGCATCGCATTGAATTCGCGTGTCACCGCATAGAATCGCTTCATAATCGCGTTCGCTTTGAACCGCCTACGTAGGACTTAGCGTTAGTTAGATGTACAGTATGCGTAGTTGGTGGCTTTGTGCTGTGTCTTTTTACACCCTGTATATTATAATTAAATAATGAATGACTATTTCATGAAATCATGACATTTGAGGCCAATTTATAACTTAGGAGTTGTATTGCTAAAATAATTCTGTACAGCCATATTTGTTACGGTCGCGGAGCATATTTTAATTAACATACAGCCTGACACTGATCAACAAATTGCAGAAAACGTAAAAAAATATTAATTTAGCGGGCTACCTTAGCGCATCCCCCGCTCATCCCCATACTCAGTTGTAACTTATGTTTGATGTGAAACGCCTATGGTAGGCGCACGTAAAACCGATTGCTGGCAGGGCGACGCATGCCGCGTAGCGATCGGCCACTATTCACTTATACAATCTAGATATAGGTATGTAGTAGTGTGTAAATGTGTGTGTAGTGCGATGTTTCACATCTGCCAGTCGTCCCATGACGGCTCAATTTTTAGGGTTCCGTACCCAAAGGGTAAAACGGGAACCCTATTACTAAGGCTCCGCCGTCGGTCTGTATATCTATCTGTCTGTCTGTCCGCCTGTCATCAGGCTGTATCTCATGAACCGTGATAGTTAGACAGTTGAAATTTTCTAAGATAATGTTTTTCTCTTGCCGCTATAACAACAAATACAAAAAAAAAACAAAATAAAATAAATATTTAAGGGGGCTCACATACAACAAACGTTATTTTTTTGCTCGTTTTTGCTCGATATTGATAACGGCAACAGGTAAACGCTTGAAATATTCCCAGAATATTTATTTTATTAAATTTTATTATTATATTTTTATTATTATTATTTTTTTTTATTTATATTCACTTTAAAAATAAATAATTAAATTAAAATGAAACAATAATTTAAGGAGGGCTCCCATACAATAAACGTGGTTTTTTGCCGTCTTTATAGATAATGGTACGGAACCCTTCGTGCGCGAATCCGACTCGCACTTGGCCGTTTTTTTAAAGTATTGCTAATGCCAACGTATTATATTTCTAATTTTATTAGTGAAAAACTATGTACAGTTGTTTCTGAATAACAAAATGCTGTTTTTTTCCATTGCCTGATTTTTTTATTGTCTGATGAATTTTATGACAGTTTGTTCAATTGAATTTAAAGACGAAGAATTAATTTCCGATTGTCATGGTCATGTCACATAATAAGTTATTTTACAAATAATGATAATGCCAACGTATTTAATTTTTATTAATTTAGTTATTGATAAACTATGTACGGTAGTTTCAGAATCACTAAAATACTATGTTTTTTTTTTCCAGCACTTGCGTAAGTATTACGCGTTACCGACCCGCATTTAGAAGCCTCGTCTGTACAGTAAATACCCGTGTTTATTTTAAGTAAGCGAACTTTACCGTCTGTTTAAATATTTTGAAAAGGGAACAGACAGGTTCTATTTTTGTTATCTGCAGTGTTTTTTTTTATTCAAACTTAACTACTGCTTTTCATAATCAATTATTTATTTTCATAAAGTTACATTCTGAATTATAAAATTGATCACGCATAAATCTTCACTCAGTTACATTATAATCTTCAGAAACCCATACAATTCCTCTAGTTTAGCCTTCAGATACTCATACATACAGCTTAGACACATAAAACTAAATTGATTTCATGTAAAGTATTAAGTAGAGTATAAGTAGTAACTATCGTGTAGCTACTTCCAAAAACCCGTGACCTGAACCAGATTACACATGTCGTTCGACAAGATAGGGTTACTTGAGTGATAACTTATCCGCTTCAATCTCAGCACGGTTGCTCCGAACGTTCTCGAAGATACACAAACAAGGAGTTTGTATATGGAAAAAAGAAAAGAGTTTTCTTTTTTTTCGGGCGTTCTTTTTTTAAACTATCTATCACTCACGCACGTACGATTGACATTTCATGGAGTGGAGGTACATTGAGTGATGGACGACGCATTGACTGAAAGGTTTTTTTTTATTTTTGGTAGTTTGTCTTTGAGTATCAGGTGAATTGACGATTTGGAGTTGATTGTGTTGTTTAAAAGAGCTTCTGGAATTTAAGTGCGTAAGAGAAAGCTGGAAATAGAGATAATTTAGAAAATTGCTGTCGTTTTCTTGCAGGTTAACAAGAAAGGGACAGAAGGTAATTCAAAATTGTAATATAAATTATCAAAATAATATGCACAACCATTAAGCGTAATATTATAGTTAATTATACAAGCTGACTTCGAGCACCAACTACTGCTGAGTACTAATGAATATAAACAACTTTTACAATGGCAGTAAATCCGAAATAAGTATTAAAAACCGGCCCAGTGCGAGTCGGATTCGCGCACGAAGGGTTCCGTACCATTATCTATAAAAAAGGCAAAAAAATCACGTTTGCTGTACGGGAGCCCCCTTAAATATTTGTTTCATTTTAATTTATTTTTTTATTTTTAAAGTGAATATATATCTTAATATTCTGCGAATATTTCAAGCGTTTAGGTACCTGTTGCCGTTATCAATATCGAGCAAAAACGAGCAAAAAAATCACGTTTGTTGTATGGGAGCCCCCTTCAATATTTATTTTATTCTATTTTTTAGTAATTGTTGTTTTAGCTGCAACATAAATACATCATCTGTAAAAATTTCAACTGTCTAACTATCACGGTTCATGAGATATAGCCTGGTGACAGACGTACAGATAGACATACAGACAGACTGAAAGATGGACAGACAGACAGACAGACGACGGAGCCTTAGTAATAGGGTTCCCGTATTACCCATTGGGGTACGGAACCCTAAAAAAACTGCTGTTTTATATAAAAATGCAAACGTTCCCAGTGAAAATGTATGAAAATAGCTTGCTTTGCTTTTTTCGCTAATCCAGACCTGGTCACACTGTCACAGTTGTTCATGTTTTTGTGGACTTTCGACCCTTGAGAATTGCTCACAAACAATGATATTATAAGTAAAAGACGTAGATAGATTACCTGCTCAACAATCGATCTTCAAAAACGGCACAATCTCGCACTATAAGATGACACGTGGAAGTAGGACGGCATGTTTTAACTATCGGGAGCGAAAATGAGACAAGACGAAGAAAATGTGGCTATTTAGCCATTTTTAGGGTTCCGTACCCAATGGGTAAAACGGGGACCCTATTACTAAGGCTCCGCCGTCTGTCTGTCTGTCTGTCTGTCACCAGGCTGTATCTCATGAACCGTGATAGTTAGACAGTTTATTTTTTTACAGATGATGTATTTCTGTTGCCGCATATATAACAACAAATACTAAAAACTAGAATAAAATAAATATTTAAGGGGCTCCCATACAACAAACGTGATTTTTTTGCTCGTTTTTGCTCGATATTGATAACGGTAACAGGTAGACGCTTGAAATGTTTACAGAATATTGAATTAAATATTCACTTTAAAAATAAATAATTAAATTAAAATAAAACAAATATTACCCCCCATACAAGAAACGTGATTATTTTGCCGTTTTTATAGATAATGGTACGGAACCCTTCGTGCGCGAGTCCGACTCGCACTTGGCCGGTTTTTTGACGTGCCACTTGCGGAGTGTGTAGAAACCTATCTACCTCTTTTTACATATTATAATATCATCGCTCACAATATAAACTCTCGCGTTTTCCCATGGAAGTAGGCAAAAACAACAGACCTCCACCAGCTTCGATCCTAGAAAAATACCTTTTCGCATAACGCAACAAACAACTGAAAACTATCAGCAAAAGTAGAAATAGTTTCAGAGTAAACGTCTGCCTGTGTCATTATAAATCGATTTTCCGCACTCGATTCTTATAATTCACTCGGAATAGACAGTTTGTCTGATACTTCGTGCAAATTATATCGATTAGTATTCTCATGGTCACCGATAAGATGATATTACTTGTAGTTTAGGGAACTTTTAGACTTGCTTGAAAAGGAATATTGAATTATATCTTTAGTATTTGAAAGTGCTGTAGGCTGAACACTAGCATAACAACAGAAATAAAAACGTAGAAGAAACTTAAATTAATATTTTTCTACTCTTATTCTTATTTTTCCTATACAGATTTAGTATTCATACCGAACACCAAAGAACAACTAAATTACTTGTTTCGAATGAAAAATAAAAACTAGAAGATTAAAGCAGACAAAGTTATACATTTCCTTAGAAACAGTAATTTCGCTTTGCAGCAAACGATTTTAATTATTTTGTTTATTGGAGCGTTTAAATTATTATCTAGCGATTTGAGAATAATACCGTTTGAATGGGCTTGTGAACAAAGCCAGAAGCATATACTTATAAGTACTAACAGTTGGTTGATACAGAAGAAGCGAAGAGCCACAACAATTGGCAATATTTAAGTGCGCCGCGTGTTAAGTGAGCTGCGTGTATGAGGTAATTTAAATATGGAATGTTAGATTAAAATTTGAAAATTAGATTGTCATAGTTGTTATTCACATTTGATTGTTTTTACAACTCATTTCACATTTTGTCTCACGGTGAAAATGGCTTATCAAGAACAGTTTGATTTAATGGAAGCTTATTTTTTAAATAACAAAAACGTGAATCTAGCTCTGCGGTGGCATGGAGAGAGATATCAAGACCGACAGGCACCAACTCGGTTCGTATTGAAAAGAATGGTAGAAAATTTAAAGAATACGGGTGGTTTCAAGGAGAGACGGCAAACTATTCAGCAAAACTATTTCGATTTTGAACTAGATGTTTTAACATACTTTGAATCATTTCCAAAGGCTTCAAGTAGAGATGCTGCCGATGAATTAGGAACAACCCACACTTGCGTACTTAAAGTGCTGAAAAAGTATAAGTATAAATGCTATCGTGAAGGTCGGTTGGTGCAAAAATTGCATATTGGGGATCGTGACAGACGATTACATTTTTGTGAAAACATGCTTGGAGAAACAACATATGTAACATTGTATGGTCTGACGAAACCAACTTCAGCAATAATGGCATGTACAATCGCCGCAATAACCATTATCATGTTTATGGACCATGAGCAGGGATAGGACTAAGATACTTTTATCCCGATAGTACGTTACCATGGGATAATTAATTTCTGACCTGAACGCGGGCGAAACCGCGGGTAAAAGCTAGTAGATATAAATTTTACATCACTACTTATTATAAAACAAAGGCCTCTTGCCGCGTCTGTCTAGAAAAGAAAAAGAAAGAAAATAATTTTATTTGCGGTAAACATAACGCAAAGAAATAAAAACACAAACACGAAAGAATAATTTGAGGGAAAATATGCGTGACATTCACCAAACATTCATCATCATCATCATCATCATTCATTCTGTCTGTCAGTCTGAACCCGATAAAACAAAAACTACCGAACCGATTTTCATACGGTTTTCACCAATGAACGGAGTGATTCATGAGGAAGGTTTAAGTGCATAATTCATTAAGTTTTACCGTCTATGAAAGCTAAAAGCATATTAAAACAAATGCAGTAAAACCTTCAAACAACTACACAAAAAAAAAAGACATTGAAACAAAAAAACAAACCATTCCATTACATTTTATGACTCCATCTTAATTCTAGTTTAAAATACCACCACTTATAAACATAGCGTCGTTTCTTCTATTGTCTTTTTACAGCTACGTATAAAAGAGACACAAAAATGTTTCATTACACGAAATACTTCATACATAAACGGGTAACTCATTTTACGCTCATTACGTCATCCGTACGGGTACTTACGATTATATTGTGTTACATTGACGGAATACGTAATTAGGTATTTCGATTTTATGCTGAAATGTCTGAAATTTCATTTAATTTTTCATTTTTATGTTTTTTCATTTTTGTGTAGACTTCTGATGTTTGTCCTTATTTGTCGCTTTCATTAACCATGTTGAATGTTCCTTTAGCTAATTAAGGGCTTTATTAATGTTTTAACTATTTGTTCTCTTATTATATCATGTATCTAGCCGTTTTTTCTTTCTATATTTTCTGATTGATTTTTAAATTTCCTTGTTTATCTCTGTTATTTGTTTACGATTTTCTTTCCTGTTATTTATCATTTCCTTTCTTTCATTAAGTTTTTTTTATGGCTTCCACACCAACTTTATCTTTGATGTTGTTTTTGGTACATTTATTTACTTTTGATTGCGCTTCTTCTAGAATGTTATATTTATGTTGTATCTTGGTTTGATTTTTAATGTTTTCTAGTGATTGCTTTCATATAAGTTTTACTCTGGTATTTGTGGATAGGTCATAATATAAGTTTCGTTACATTCAGTATTTGGTCTGGGCTTTACTAAAATAAATAAATAAGTTTCGTTGAATTAGTTGTATATTTTGGTCTTTACATGAAATAATTCCTCTTACCAGTCTGTGATCTGTATTAAAGTTGAGGTCGTTTACTACATCGTTAAATATATTTGACATGTTAGTAGCTATCTTGTTTCTATTTTTGCCATTTGGGGATATCTAGTTCCATTTTCTATCAGCTTTCTGAGGAAAGAAGGTATTCATTATTTTTAAATTGTACTCGCAGCAGAAATATGCAAAGCGTTGCCCATTTTCGCTTCTCCTCTCTTTGTCATAGTTTCCTAAAACATACTCTCCTACATCAGATGTAGTTCCTACTTGGCCGTTTAAATCTCCCATTACTGTGATATTTTTGTTTACTTCTCGCATTGTTTCTCTAAGATTTTTACAGAATGTATCGTTTTCTTTCTTCGTTGCTTGCTCTGTTGGGGTCATATCTGGAGAATTGAGAAAACACTTTTGAAACCTGGTAACTTTATATTTAAGATTCCAATTCTATCAGATACTCCAACAAATTCTTCTATGTATTTCAGAATAAGTTCTTTTCTAACTATGAAACCTAACCATATTTTCTTCGTATTTCTCCTTAGAAGTAAAATATAAAATCTGTGAATTCTCTTATTTCTTCTCTCTTACTCTTCTGACTTCGCTGAGCCCTATTATGTCCCATTCAATCTTCATTAGTGCTTCTTTAAGCTCTATTAGTCTGTCATCTCACGTTCTGTTTTTCTTTACGTTCTTGACGTTCTTGTATTTAAAGTTGCAATGTGTAATTTATTTTCCTTAAATGTGGCTTTATTATCCTGGGTAGTAGGAGTGTTTACAGAGGGTAGTGGTCTTCCAACGAAAAAAAGTATTTACCTGTTAATATATTTTCTGACGGCCGAAATCGTGATTAAACTACAACGAGTCAATTTATTTGTTACTGGTATGTGTACAATTCAATCAAGCCTTTTCCCAGCTATGTCGGAGTCGGCTTCCAGTCTAACCGGATGCAGCTTAAAAATACCAGTATTTTACATGGAGCGACTGCCTATCTGACCTCCACAACCCAGTAGCTGGGTACTATGATACCTCTTAGTAAGACTGGTTGTCAGAATTTTTGGGGTTCTGACGACCCCTAACGACTATCAAAGATCCACGAATGACAGCTGGTACCAACGGCTTAACGTGCTTTCCGAGGCACGGAGGAGTCTTGATATGTGAAGATGGTCACCCATCCACGGACCAGCCCCGGCAAGCGTAGGTTAACCTGATGGATCGACCCGTGCGGCTGTTATTACTTATCCACGAGCTCCTCCTGGTATGCGTGCAATATTATTGACTAGTAGAATGCCTGATCCCTAGCGCCCGCTAAATTATAATGTTATAAAGCATATTTGCTCCAACATATTACAAAACTGTGCAAACAAAAATCAAACTATTAATTGAAGTGTACATACGACCATTAATAATTGAGTACTAGCCTTTGTAATAATATATTTGAAACGAAAATCAATATGTAGTTAGCCTAACCTTTTCCCAACTATTTTAGCATGCAGCCGAATATCAGTATTTCACATGGAGCGACTGCCGATCTGACCTCCACAATCCAGTAACTGGGTAATACTATATCCTTTGGTAAGACTGGTTGTCAGACTGTCGGGCTTCTGACTACCCGTGACGACTGTCAAAGATCCACAGAATGACTGCCGGGACCAACGGCTGAACGTGCTTTCCGAGGGACGGAGGGGTCTCGACATGTATTGGATGGTCAACCATCCACGAACCGAGTGCAGCAAGTGTAGCTTAACATTCAATCGACTCGTGCGCGGTTATTATTTAACCACGACCAACTGCTAAAACGAACCAAACATAAGAAAGCGTTCGGGGCTCGAGTAGTTTTTGTCAATGCTCTTACATACGTTATGCATGCAAATGGAAATGCTTACATCGAAAGGGTAGGAAAACAAACAGCGGAAACAATAATATAAATGGTCAATACTGAATGTTTTTGCATGTTTAATATTAATAGTGTTTAAAATGCTGGGACGTGCCGAGTAATCCGAACGGTTCCTGTCGGCTGGGAATATGTCTCCTCATGAATCGTCGAGGGAATGTTGCGAACGATTGAAGTGTTTATTTCTAGGGTGCATGGTCAGCAATCATTTACATAGAATGTAAGTAAATGCTTTTTCGTATTGTAACAACAGTAACTCTGATATTTCTTTATGTTGTTGTAATAAATTCTCAGTAGGTATTATACTGAGAATTTACTTCATTCTCAGTATTTACATCCGTCACCTCACACTTTCAGGTCCAGTTGAAAACCAGCGTCAGGCACTAGCTGTCTGGCATTTTTTTGCTGAACTGGGCCTTTTTGGCGGAGCCGTGAGGCACACTTTACTGCTAATTTCTTACACCGCATTTCACACTTTTTACTTGTTTGATTTTTTTTGTTTTTTATCTGCTGTGTATTAAATTGCGTGACTTTTAGTCTGTGCTAAATAAATGTATTTTCTTTATTTCTGTATCATATTGATAATTTACTTCAGAATAAAACGCTTGATACTAAAAGACCGTTGCTCTATCCATCAACATTTATATTCATCACATATTATATAAATGTTGATGCAGTGAAAGAGGAAGACCAAGGTGAAATGGATGGATTGTATGAGGGAACAAAGAAAAAGGAGTGAATGATAGAATGACGACTGACAGGAGCGAATGAAAAAAAAAAGTGATGAGCCGACATCAAGCACATGAGACAAAGACATGAATATGATGAGTGAATTATAGTTTTACTGGTTTCAAACATTTAAGAGCAGCAAAAGTTATTTTGAGAGTATTTTTTGTGCAAAGACGATACTATAAATAGTCAGGCAATTGTACTTATGCGATTACATTTAAGTCTCATTGACATGGAGTGGTGTGTCTTGCCTAGCAGAACGAAGATCTATCTTCGTGTAAGGAAATAAGCTTTAATAATACAAATAATTTTAACCCTCGACATGCTTGGAGGCAAACAGCTACACGGTGTGATGGTGGGTCTGTCCGACCCAGATTTTTGTGTAACTAACTAACTACGGCGATGTCTCGAAAAACTAAGTAGGCACTAGGACTCCATAGTCCTAGTGTTTCAACCCCAAACGGCTCGAACATATAAGTCCCAATAAGATTGGAGTATTTTCGCCGTTTGAGGTTTTCCGCACCTGCAGTTGTCGCCCCAGCAATGCCCGCCGTTCTAGGAAGATGGGACGGCGCAAGGATGTCGACACACGTTGCATCCCACACCAAAGGCCTACCTTCCAAGGCAATATGTGGAATGCTGTCAATGCTGCCAGCCTTTTGGGCACTTTTCCTGTTGACAGCGATGCGGATGAATGTGTTGATGCCCTATGATTATTTCCCCTCCTTTTGTATACACTGTGGCATTTTAATCGTCTTACAACAACAGCCCACTTCATGTATCCAATGACTACTAATCATTCATGAAAGTAAAAAAAATATATTTATTAACATTTGAATAATTAACAAAAAAAAAATATTATTAATTACGAGCATGATGTAGTTTGAAACACCCTGTTACGAGCGCGGTGTGTGCCTTGCGTCCCAAGGGGCTACTGTTGTAAGACGATTAAAATGCCACGGTGTATACGTACATAATATTATTGTTATTTTAAGTCAACTACCAAATAACTAAACTAAAAACAAACCCGAACATAACTAAAATGACTACCGATGAAGGTGAACTCTATAATATATTCAAAAAAAATCCACATTCCATTACCTCAGTTCCATAGATTCAAGCAGGGGCATACAATAACCTAGAGAAGTACGCTCGCTATTTGATACGACGAAATGAAGATATATGCGATGTCATGAAAGCGACCTCTGTGGCCCCCAGCGCAACACAAACGGATCGCGAAAATATTTTTCACTGAAATATTGAACAGGAATTTGATTTATTGAACATTTTATGCACGCACGCATGTAAATGTTTTATTTCAGTAATGTATCAGTGTGAAAAATTTACAAGGTTGAATAGAGAAGTGTGATTTGTGGGCTAAAATTGTTCGGAAAACTCAAAGTCAAACGCATTTATTTCAATTAAAACAATTACAGGCACTTATGAGCTTTAAAGGAGTCAATGGGTCAGAAAGATGAAATTAGCTGCCCATTCCAAATCATAGTAGGTGCTCATGGAAAAGAACGGGTAAGAAACTCCATGACCATTCTTTAAAAAAAATATACCGTAATTGATTCTATGATTCCTACGATTTCAATTAAAATAAATATTATATTGCAGTCATTAAAGTAGTAGTATTATTGAAAGTAGTGGCTGAGGACCTGAGAGCTCCTGTGCTGAGACATCTCATGCGGAACCATTGTCCGTATGACATGCCTCGTAAGTACATGACTCACTAATTGTTAAAATTAAATATGTTACTTTTTAATTTCATTATTACTAATCCTAGTTTATAAGTTTTAGTATCTAAGGTGTGTACTAACAAAAATGGTTCCTATGTTGTTCCGAATAAAATAAATTAATAATAAAAAATAAAAATAAAATTAATCAGTTTTCTGTTTCTTAGTAGAACCTACTAAATCTTGAAAGCGTGTATTTACACATTCTTTAAAAAAAAAATTAAATTAATATTCATTATTTCTGTTTCAAAGTTTTTATGATTACAAACGGTAGAATTTATACCACTAGGCAAGAGTCACCAGTCTTGATTGCTTCGAATGTTGATCCCTCCCGCTCATTATTTTTACCACCTTCCGAATAAAACTGAATATTCCAACTCGCAATAAAAACCGTAACTATAAAGCATTCAATGTCAAAGCGACACTTCGGGGTGTATAATGTGTCTAGAACCCTAAGTGGGAGTCTAAGTGTCGGTGTAAAGTGTCAGACACACAGTTACACCCCAACCTCTTATCTGTAGACGATTCAAGGGGATCGAAAGGATCTCAGTCAGTTTTTTTAATTGAAGTTTTTCATGTTTCTTAGTGCTTTTGAGAGTTTCTTGTTGTCTCTTAATGTCCTTCTTTTTATTGTGTATTCCAGCTTTATTTTAAGGGTTTAGCCGTTGGATCGGAAGTTTTAATTGGATAATATATCTTTATACATACAAAACGGGGTGTTATTTTTTGTGGTAGTATCTAGATCAAACGGAAAAAAATACCTACCTACTATGATAAAATGAAAATAATTACATTACCGAAGGACACAGTTGCATCTATACTAATTAATTAGTATTATGAATTAATTTCAACAATACGCTGGGTTCTCAGAAATACTGAAGTAAATTATATTCATTCGAATTCGTTTTAATTAAGGGGAAAGCTTTAAAAGCAAACAAAAGAGTAATGTCAATTATGTTACTGGTCATTTACATTCAACTGTACATATGGTGTAGCCAGGTTGGCTTTAGTCAAATGTGTCATAGTTACATTAGGAACTTTTATGATGTATGTGATGATTATGAACATTGTTTGTTTATAGCTATATACTAGCGACAGTAGAAACTATCGAAAAACTGTGAACTACAACAATTTTTCGATAGTTTATAATTTATCCATGGCAAACCGACAAATTATGAACTGGTACCAAACTTGCATGCTCCGAACGCACTTTGCGCTACTGCTAAATAGCCAATTTACTGCGACCACCTTGGTAGAAGCGCTCGCCGGCCGCTGCCGCGACACCAGTCGCTTCGCTCGCTCGGCTCGCGCGCGGTGGGGACAATTCTAACCTAACCCATTTGGTCGAGGTGCCTTGGCTTAGTTACTGTGACCAATTCGGGTACCGCCAAGAGCTACCAATCAAGGATGGTTCACAATTTTATGGGTGATAAAATCGGACAGATTATGAACCTTGTCGATAAGTGCAATTTGACATTGTTTGATTTTAAACTACCGAAAATGAATGCGTTATGTTGTAACAGTTCAACATTTTTCGATTTTTGAACTGTTACAACAAAACGCATTCATTTTCGGTAGTTTTTGGGGTTCCGTATAAAAAACGGGAACCCTATTACTAAGGCTCAGCCGTCTGTCTGTCCGTCTGTCACCAGGCTGTATCTCATGAACCGTGATAGTTAGACAGTTGAAATTTTCACAGATGATGTATTTCTGTTGCCGCTATAACAAAAAATACAAAAAAACAGAATAAAATAAATATTTAAGGGGGCTCCCATAAAACAAACGTCATTTTGTTTTGCTCGCTTTTGCTCGATATTGATAACGGCAACAGGTAGAGGCTTGAAATATTCACAGAATATTTAGTTATATATTCACTTTAAAAATAAATAATTAAATTAAAATAAAACAAATATTTAAGGGGGGCTCCCATACAACAAACGTGTTTTTTTTTTGCCATTTTTATAGATAATGGTACGAAACCCTTCGTGCGCGAGTCAGACTCGCACTTGGCCGGTTTTTTTTATAAATTAACGTTGCTTACAATCTTACGGTGACACTATGTACTGAATAGTTACAGCTTTTAACTACAACCATTTTGTAGTAGATTACAAGGCACTATAATTTGCCTTGTACGATACAGTCGGTTCACTTAATTATTTCAGACTTTATCTCTAACTAATACCCAAAGTCCAATTACACTGACAGTATTCCTGGGAATATAATTATACGACAACGCTGAAGACTGATGTCAAATAATCTTCAATCCCTTAGAATTAAAAATGACCTTATGATTGACTGCCTATCTTGCTACTATTGCCATAGTACGCTTTTATAATTCTGCTCGTCACGTTATCGTGGACGTCGACGGCTACGATTTTATCGTTGACGTTAAAATATCAGTGCACGTTATATATATAAGACTTGCTTCTGCCCGTGACTTCGTCCGCGTGAAGTTTCTTTTTTAACATAAAATATATACTGTGATGTTTATGCAATACTGTAGCTTCACATTAATGAAAAAAAATTGGAATCGGGTCAGTAGTTCCGAAGATTACCTACCCTCTACATACAAACTTACAAACAAACACATGCACATGCAAAAGCACCTGTGTCAGTACTATGTACTTACTATAAAGCTACCATTCACTGGGTACGTCTTTCATTGACTTGAATCTGCCCTGGCGGCTGAGAGTATGTCATGCGCACTGTAATGTCTCGCTGATGGTGGCGGGAGTGTTGGACCATTTAGCGCCCTTCAAAATGGTTCAGCTGAATGGTGCTAATCCATGCGTCATGTTCGTGAACGGGCGCCATCAGTAGGACCTGGTGATCTCTTAGCGGCTATGGCTTATTTTAATTTAATTTCATTTATGAATTGTTTTTTTCAATCTTTTTGTTACAGACACTTTTGACGTTTTGCATCGTTTAAACAATCATGTAAAATTTCAACATGAATTATGTAAACAATATTTTGTAACCATAATTATGTTAATTTAAAAGACTGTCCGTGGAGTTTCTTGCCCGTTCTTCTGCATAGGTACTATCGGCCAAAGTTCCGCATGCTCACCTTAAAGGCGATAATCGCATAGCATGACTCACGACTCGATCGCACAATGCACGAGTTTTGACCAATAGGATGCACAAAGCGTATTTTAGTGGTGTTCGTATTAGTATAATCATGTATAGAATGTGTGACACTCACACTAGGAGCGTACTATGCTCACTTGTTTCTGCTAAGAGACGAGTTTTTAATGGGCACGGCCAGCGCGGCGCGGCGGCGGCGTTAGCTCTTTGTTATTGAATTGAATTGTTATTTTATTAGTGACAAGAATTAATTTTAGTACTCATATCTTCTGTTTGTTTGGTTTAGAAAATGTATTATTGATATTGCAGTATTTACAAAAATAATTTGTAATAACTAATAAACTACAATTTATATGTATTAATCCACTTTAATATTTTCCTCTCTCTATAGGGTCTATAGATATAGGTTATTTATGAACACTTTCACTGCCTCTCCAATTTTCACCATATCCTATGTGATGCCGCATGCCGCAGCAACCGCACCATATTCCCTTCACAATAAGATGAGACATTGAAACGAACCGTTTTATTACAGTCCGTTCCACCGATTTTGACTTCTATTCCGTAGGCTTATGGATGGCATTAAAGGCAAAAAAGTGGTTACAATACCAACTGTTTACTGCAGCTGCCATTTGTCATGCCACCAACACAATAGCATTCAAAATCGATTGAACGGACATTTATGGTTTGTTTACCTTTTATCTCACGGCTCCCTGAATACGTTAGGTATAGGTGCGTTGACCGGCACTGCATGAAGGTATCAAATGTTTATATTGAATTTTTTTGTGTTTAATCGACTTTATTAAAAGTAAATAACTATCTAAATTTCTATGTGTTTGTTTATACTTGGGCAATTTGGGAATACTTGAAAATTACAGTAATATTTGAACCAATACTCTGCGCAGTTCATACAATGTTATCAGAGCTTTTTGTTTGTAGCTAACGCAAGCCGCAAGCCGCACAACTCTTGCAACTGAAATAAAAATAAGTTCATTATCTAAGACCCATTGTTATTTAGTGGGAATGTCTGGAAATTCGGTTAAACAATAGAGGACGGCTTAATACAAGGGCCATACGTTTTTTTATTACCTTAGGATTATCTCAAATGTTTTGCAGTTGTTCCTTGTATTTGGTTTAATACTTTTAACAGTAGGTAATTGTAATATTACCTTTTATTCATTAAAATAATACAGGGTGAAATTGAATTCATGGGCATCCTTTTAAGGGGTCATTGTACTCATCATTATGAACAACTTCAACTATGGGACCATACCTGAAATCGCGAAAAAAAAATCAGCTGTTCCCTACATTTATGTTTGCATAACTCGACAAAATGTAGGGAACAGCAATTTTTTTTTCTCGATTTCATATTTGTTCCCATAGTCAAAGTTGTTCATAATGACGAGTACAATGACCCCTTAAGAGGATACCCATGAATTAAATTTCAGCCTGTATAACGAACAAGGTATCGTTGCAATTAAAATGCCCAGGCATGCCGTGCAGGATGAGCACTTTAAGACTGGATTATAATCAAACCAACACTTTACTCTTTTATAATTCATGCTCTAGTCAAAGTTTGACAATTCATGATTTTAAGCGAAATCAACGCTACAGGCGCGTTACCGGCATTGCATGTCAAGTTTTTTTTTGACAAATCTAACAATGATTCAGTTCCTACGCCACTTTAAAATTCAGAAGCTTATCAAGTAATTAAACTAAACTATAATTTGTGCCTTGGCAGCAGTGAGAGTGATAGGATTGAAATAAAATGTTGGGTACTAGTGAAATATATATTTTTAGTTTGTGTTCATTTAACATTATGCAGGATTAAAGATTTATTTAGGTTGATATTTAAATCTTATCTGTATAATAAAAGATGTATAGTAAGTGCTTTTTGTATGAAACTATCGGCTGTAATCTCAGTGTGAAAAAATAAACAGTTAGTTAAAATCTACTTGAGAACAATTTTAAGGATTTGCTGTTGTAGAAAAAAAAACAATATAAGTAACTTAATTTATTTTTAATAGACTTTTTCAAAACATTAAAGATTCATCCAGAAATTAACATATTATAACAAAAAATTACACAGAAATTATCATCAAAATGCAAAATATTATAAGTGAAAAGATTCTTACTCATAATATCATTTATAAACTGTATTTATCTACACTTATATCGTAAAGTTCAAAATATGAAATCAACACAACAATGACAAACAGACAACACAACAACAACAGGCAAAAAGCCTGTCAGTAAATAAGATTAGGAGAATATTGCTCGTGCAGTTCTAATGAAATTGAAAAGTTTTAAGATTAGTACAATTTAAGAATCTTAATAATTTTTATAATTTGCATTACACTACAGACTAGGTTTATCAAGCAAATGAGATCAATTATTTATGAGGTGGAGGGATATGATGACACTACTGAATATGTAAAATAACAAACTAACGAGATCGGGGCTTACGACAACATTGATTGTAAATAAAACAACAAATCCACCAATAAAGGCAACATGACACTAAATTGACATCAATAATTTTACAAGAAGACTTCAAAATCGTTGGCAATATTTTAAACTATGATTACGGTCTACAGTCTGTGACATTAATCAACGAAGTAATATAATACAAATTGGAATGATAAAAATAAACCTAATAAAAATAGCTATACAGGGTTATTTGCAAGCCGCCGGAGTCGCGGGTTGTTCGAAAGAGATACCATGGCCCTGGCACAGGCAACTGAAGGAACACGGGTGGGTTTTAGTCAGTAAAAGTTTGACACGACCTTCCGCTCCGCCCAGAGCGGGAGAAGTCATTTGATGATAAAACACTAATAAGCTCGTAGGACTATAATACTAACATCATAAATAACAACTTTTGTTGTATGACTTTTAATAATTCATAAAAAAATAATTTCATAATACAATTAAAAATATTTATTTTGATCGCTCTAAATTTGAACAACTCTACGCGGTACCAAAATATGTAAGTAGTTAAATAAACAAACAGTGCGTTGCGAATGCAGGGTCGCAGCGGTACTTACTACAAAATACAGATCTAAAAAGTGTTATTACAAATATTACAACAAAAACTTGAAAGTTTACTTTTGGTATTCTAAAAAGTCATAGATCAAAAGTGGTTGTACTAATATAGTCCTACCAGGTGTTAGAAAAATAACCCTGTATAATGTAATTATACAGTATGTTAATTAACGAAAGGCGTTCCCGTTAACCCGCAATAGTATAGCGTCCACATGCTACCAAAATATGACCATTCGAAAATTCACGAAAAAAAATCTGCTGTTCATTACATTTATGTTCGCATACCTAGCTTAACAAAATGTAGGGAGCAGCTGATTTTTTTTCGCGAATTTTTAAATGGTAATATTAATTGTAGCATGTTTGGACTATTGCGGGTTAACGGGAAGGCCTTTCGTTAATTAACATAGTGCATGTTAAAAATTATATTAACTTAATATTTCGTCGCTGCTCCTCCCAGGACTTCGCACAAATTCGAACCTCTGAATGTGTCCCAAACTTGTTCGCAATGTGTGACAAGTGCTTCCTTCGTTCTTTCTGCTCTACTATCCCATCTCTGGACCATTAAACCCCACAAATTTTCAATGGGGTTTAAGTCTGGCGATCGGAAGGGCCATGGCACTGTTTTAATTTGTGGTTGCCCTCGCAACCACTCTTGAACAACCCGCGCACGGTGTATCGGGCAATTGTCCTGGAAAAAATAAAATTCTGGCACGTCCAGTTGTGGATACACCGTGCGCACTGTGGGTACCATGATGGTTTGTAGCACCTCTAAATACGTTTGGCCGTTTGCCCTCCCTGGTATAAAAGCGAGCTCGCCTGGTCCAGCAGCACTCATCCAGCCCCACATGTTCACTACAATTCTTCCCGATTCTGCATTTGGGTTCACATTTCGAGGTTCGTATCTTGTGTTATCTACACGCCATAAATTCCGACGACCTTGTTGGCTAGACCTAAAGCACTTTTCATCAGAAAATATGGCGTAAGAGAAATCGAAGTCCCTGTAGTCACGAGCGAATCGCACGCGAGCAGCTTTCTGCTCCTGCGTCAAAATATTTTTTTTTGCGGGACGTCTGTGATGGACTCCAGCTCGATGCAACTCGTTTCTAATAGTTTGCATCGAAACTTCGTATTCTTGTGCGAAACTGCGAGTGGGTGTGAACGGGTTCTCTTCATACGTGGCTATCATATTATTTAACTCGTTTTCGTTTATAGCCCGGGGTCGAGGTGCACGAACGCGTTCTGTAATTTCTCCTTCTTCATATCTTCGCACCCAGCGGCGCACCGTTGTTCTCTAACGAAAAAAAAAAAAAAAAAACAATCAGCATCGATTTTTTACATAATATAGGAACTAAGTATAATAATACTGCCGTCGTAAGAAAAAAGGGCACAACTAACATTTTTGTCAAAATTGAGTTATATACATATTTAGAATCAGAAAAAAAAGGCACATCTACTCAATTTTTTATAGAATTTTATCTTCAAGGAATTCGGAGATACAGTATGCTCAAAAGGCACAAATGAGACTAATATTCATGTTTTATAGAATGAAAAGGCACATTAATTTACCATTATATTGAAAAGGCACAAATACGTAGATGTGACTATTTACTTCATACAGATTTTTACTCAAAACTACTTTGAAAAGGCACACTTACAACATAACATAAAGAAAAGGCTCAAATGCCAGATGTGCCCTGTCTACTTAATTAATGATCCATGCATGGCTCAATTAATTTACGTATAAAAGGCACAAATAACCAGTTGTGCCTTTTCTTTAAATTATTTACGATTACGGGTGAGGAAAGGAGGGCAGGGTTTGATTGAAACGCGCGAGTTGTGCCCGACGTGTCTCGACGAGTCCACGCTTGTCTGTGCTGCGCTGGTAAGATTAAGTTTTTGTTACATTTGCGTGTTTTTATTATATTAAACTTCTTTTGTGACACATTAATATGAATATAATAATGTATTAGTATTTATTGGCTACATTTGAGTGATTAATTGCAATTTAGTTAAAAAATATAACGAAATTTTTAGTAGGTATCTACCTAATCGTAAATAATTTAGAATACGCGCAATAATTGTTACTGGATTTATACTACCAGGTCATTTTTATCAAAGACTTAATTCTTTTTTCAGCAATATGCAATCACGAAGCGCAAGATTAGTTAGTGCTGCTTTACGCAACGATAATGGTGTAGGCTCCAGGTCTCCCGAGCCGTCAACCAGTCACAATGGCGTTCAACACTCGGTGCAAGCATCAAGCTCGGAGCATGTTGTGGCACCGCTATCTGTGTTACTCGTAGATACAGAATCTGATTTTGATTCTGATGACTCAGTATTGGATAAAAATTATGAATTACCAAAAGTACGGGAAAAAACAGCGATACAGATGGGTCTGACTCAGAAGACTTTATACCATGCTCGCAGCCAGTTCCAGCAAAAACAATTTTAGAATCATCATTAATTTACTCATTAAGTGCCTTGATGATTGTGATAACTTACCTAATTACTTAACATAATAATGTACTAAGGTTTTTTATTTTTCAAATAGTTTTTTTTTTTTGTTTATTCTTATTTTGATAATTTTAATGTTGTTCAAAGGACATGGCTAGAATTGTTCAAAAAGGTGATAAACTTAAAAATGTTAAAACATTATTATAAAACTTCTACTAGTAGCTGATTAAATATCATTTTTTTATAAAAAAAAGAAACTAATACCTAAGTTCCTTGATGAAGGTTTTTCCTTTAATTTTTGAATTAGTTTGTGTTTATTCCTATTTTGATAATTTTAATGTTGTTTGTAGGGCATGGCCAGAATGATTGTAATTGTGATAACCTTAAAAGTGCCATATTTAACAAACATTCTTATAAGACTTAGAAGTTGATTTAATAACCTGACTGTGATTTAAAAAAAAAAATAAGTTTCTTGAAGACTGGTAATTTCAGTTAACTAATGTAAATTTTTTAAAGTTGTGAAACGATAATTTTTGTTACCTTTTTAAAATAAAAAAATTATAATTATTTCCTAATTGTTTTATTACCTGTTTCTTTTTGAATAATTATTAAAATGAAAAGGCACATTTTAATAAATATGCCTTTTCATTGTAATATTTCATATTTTTTCCCAAAATGTCAGAATGAAAAGTCGCAATTGGTTAGTTATGCCGTTTATTCGTAATATTAATAACTTTAGTTAATTTTTTTTGTTACTTTGAAAGGGAAAATGTTGATTATTTAATAAATAGTAATAAAATAATAACTTACATTTCATTAGTTGTATAAGAATCGTGATAATGTATTTATTTTAATTCATCTATTTTCGAAAAATAATGTGTAAGTCAATATTTTTCGCCAAAAACCAATAAAAACTTTAAAGTCGATTTTCTCCATATTTATAAAATGTTAGTTGTGCCTTTTTTCATTATGAGGGCAGAATACGAGTACACTACAAAAGTCTTATTCAAAGGGCACAACTAGTACACTATAAATAAAAATTATAAGTATTGAAATACTTAAGGTGTGCATTTTGGTTGACTTCATGATAAATAAACTCTTAACTTTTCTATAACTAATTTAAGTAGTTATAACATTCATAACTATATTTTAAAATAAAAGTTGTAAATGCAATAACTGAAAATCTCTTAAGGGGTCATTACTCATCATTATAAACAACTTTTACTATGAGAACCAAACCTGAAATCGCGATAAAAAAGCAGCTGGTCCATACATTTTGACGAGTTACGCGAACATAAATGTAGGGAACAGCTGTTTTTTTTTCGCGATTTCAGGTTTGGTCCCGTAGTAAAAGTTGTTCATAATGATTAGTACAATGACCCCTTAAGAGGTTTTCAGATATTGCAATTTACACCTCGTATACCTATGAGTAAGAAAAATGGCATAGCGTAAATTCCAACATTGTATGAAACTGTCCCAAGCAAATTTGTGCTTTATCTCTACTATTTAAAAGTGTTTATCCCGTGCGGGCTGGCAACGTGGCATTTCTAAAGGTTTTTCGTGGTTAAATACCAACGATCTAGTGCTTGGCCGAAAAAATAGTAAGTACTTGCTATTTTATCGGCCAGCCAAGCACTAAATCGTTAGTATTTAAAACTATGTGTGCAATATTTTTTAAGTTTTTTTGGTAAGTATTTACGAGCACTACCAACAAAAATTTACATTATTGTCAATTACTTTCCATCTGCAGTATTATGATAAAATAAATGTTAAAAATAATTATAAAAAACAATTATCTTGTGCTTGGGCGAAAAAAAATTGTAGTTTGAAATATAATGATCAAGCCTCTAGAAATGCGACGAATGCGCTCTGGTTTTTCTAATTAAAATGCGGCAACGACGCTGTGAGATAAGGCACCATTGTTTAGGTTGTTTTGGTTTAGGATTTATTATCGGGTCATAAAAGGCTCCAACAACGTCTTTGAAAGCAAAAATAAATAAAAAGAACAATCTTATTTGAATGCATTACTATAAGTAGGTAATATCTTATGAGACTTTTAAAAAGAATCCATCTGAAAGTTATAATAATTTTATTATTTTTGTATATAAATCTGCCTAGCCTTTTCCCAACCATGTTGGGGTCGGCTTCCAGTCTAACCGGATGCAGCTGAATACCAATATTTTTCATGGAATTTGTTTTTAAATTGCAATATAAGGAAAAATGCAAACTATGAAATAATAATATTACTATCACTTTATTTATTTCTATATCTCTCCCTCTATCTGAATACAAAAACATAACTTACTTGCATGTTCAACTCCACTGCTATTTGGGA
This sequence comes from Tiliacea citrago, assembly GCA_963921375.1. Taxonomy (NCBI): domain Eukaryota; kingdom Metazoa; phylum Arthropoda; class Insecta; order Lepidoptera; family Noctuidae; genus Tiliacea; species Tiliacea citrago. The sequence continues at coordinate 17,260,525 of OY992797.1, read as the reverse complement.
TATATTTAACCCTTGTCTATGCAAAACAATAATTTGATTCCTTTCTTCCTGAATCAGGTTTCGGGTCGTCATGGTTGCACCACGTTAGTCACAGCCCACACACAATACACACACAGTCCAGGATACAAGCTAGGGTCAAGAAGAGGCTTTCGATCACAGTCCGGTATACAAGCAGAGGTCACAGTTAGGCAGGCAATCAGTCCGATAGAAATAAACAGGTCGTAAAATGAAATGGCGATAGGAATTTAAGGGAAGCGTCAACAATTAGCGAGAGCAAATTGGCACTGCCGCGCTCTAGCTAATGTTTGTTATTTTATGTTACTCGCTCATTACTCACACAAATGCATATTGTCTCTAATTGGGGGAAACTAGGAAGGGGTGTGGTTTGTCACTAGCTGCGCTCTCGCAGGAATATTTTCTTAAGTGAGCATGCTTAACTTGGGCCGATAGTACCTACTAAGCTTTGGAGTGGGCATTTAGCTTCATCTTTATGACCGACTCCTTGACAATTCAAAAGTGTCTGTAATTGTTTTATTTGAAATAAATGGTTTGAGTTTGAGATCGAACAAATTTTACCTCTTTATAATATTAGGAATATTTTATTTTTATTTCTTCAGGATAACAAACAATTACGCAATACTGCTTAATATTTAGGTACAGATATTTTATAAACACATAAGTAATCACGCAACCAGCATCGTTATCCACAAATTAATAAATAGTTTCAGCAAGGTCCAAGCAAAGTTAGGAAACAATTTATTGTCTATTATTATTAATTAATGTGCCTTGTAAAAAAACATGTGAAAAAATAGATGTGTGAATATAAGAACTAAAGCCATATGTAATCTAAAATGGTTTTTTTGAAAATACTGTTTTTTAACTGTGCGAGTGACAATGCAATTAAGTCAATATCGATATCAAAATTATCGTTGTAACTTTACATTATTCGACGTAAAGACGCTCGTTCTCCTGGGCTGAATATATCGTGGATGGAAATTTAAAAGCGTCTTCATATATTTCTATACATTTTTTTTACTTCCCTGTATAAACAGTGAAGTAAAATGTATACGTCTAAATGTTCATGTGTATGGGCATCACGATAACGTGATGCCGCGGACGTCCACAATAATATCGTCACGTTAGAAATTATAAAAGCGCACATACAATCATACCAGGCTTGCCTCCGCTCAACCAACGCAACCAACCAAATTCGATCACACTATTCAAACAACCGCAATTGCTTTCAATATCAGTGTGCAAAAATTATAATCGTTCACATGTTTAGAGCATTATGTTAGAACATAATTGAAATGCAAAGTGCGATGTTGCTCGCTACGTAATTACAACGTGCCGTGCCGTTCGCACGCTTTGACAAACTATTACGGAATTAGTAACAGTTGCGCGTTACGTAATAAGCCTGCGGGTGGTCGCCTCCATGGGGGAATGCTGATTGTAAGTTGACTCAGTTTTGAAGAGAAAGGATATTTTTATCTTTTGTATCCACCTATGATGTATTGTGTGACTGACACTGACTTATTTTTTTTTTTTTTTTTAGGAAAACATACTTTTACGAGGTTTGTAAATATGTATCTATGAGCACCATGTATCTCATAATTAAGGGTTTTTTCATTGCTTAGTTTTGAATTCTTTTTACCTTTTATGGTATAGTAATTATATTCTAGGTGCATCGTCTTCACATATAATCATATAATTAATGTACTCAAACAAAATATTGTAAAACATTTTTAAAAGAGTAACGGTGGAGTTTCTGGCCCATTCTTCTCCATACGAAACTACCTTTTGGAAAGGCCAACTAGAATCAATTCTATTTTTTTGTAAATTTTGACGTTCTAATGTGCCTATTTGAAATAAATGGTTTGACTTTGACTTTGTTTGGTACCTACCGTATGTGCATTATTTAGATAGCGTAATGATAGGTAATATTATGTGCTAAAATGTATTAAATTCATTTGCAGGGCAGTTTACGTGCTGGGTAGGTTAAGTTTACAGTAACAATTGTACCGCATATCTCCAAAATCACTTGACGCTTGGTATGACACTTTACTTTTTGTCAATATATTGACCTCCTTTATGTAAATTAGTAGAAGTTGCGCTTTACGTAATAAGTCTACGGGTGGTCGCTAAGTCAGACATGACATTAATTACCGTAATAATTTGCAAAGCAATTTAAGTGCGGGGCAGATTCAAGTTTACAGCAATAATTGCACCTTACACGTCAAAAATCACTTGACATTTCGAATCACACTTATTTTTTTGTGAACAATTAAATAATAACAAATGAAGAGAGTGATGGAGTGTTAAGATAATAGCTATCCTAGGTTAACGTATTGTGTATTAGGAAGGTTTCAGTGTGGGGATGAACTGACGTAGAACACTGAATAAGAATGCAAATTGGACAACGTAGGGTAGGACGCAGTCACTAATGGGTCCAGGGACAGCGGACTCGGGGCGTCCGCCGCCCCCTATCACACTGGACCCGAGGTGGCGGCGCGTAGTGTTCCACGCGCGCCCCTTTGAGACGTCGCGGGGGGGTCTAACACCTCACCCCCCCGCAGACTTGAGGTGGTCCGCAGAGGTGGGCCGGCACTAGCCGGGGATCACGGAAGTAATACTAGCTCCCAAGATCCCCGGTGCAAGTGTGGGAAGGGAACACCGGGGTGGTTTTTAGTCAGTAAGAGTCTGACAGACCCCTCCGCCCACCCCAGGGCGGAGGACATCCATGAGAATTTGAGGATTTTGCACCCCGGCAACAAAAAAAAAAAAAAAAAAGGACGCAGTCACTAGGTGTAGTAAAGAATGATACAGGATGATTGGTAGATTTGAAGAAAGTGGCCAAGTATCAGATGGTAGGTAGGTGTTATCAGATAGAGTGCGGTTGAATATGCCTAGGTATGTGTAGCAGTGGCATGAAATGATGACAAATGAAGAAGTATGCCAAATTTTTAAAATATCTGTGTTTTAACCCCGACGAAAAAGAGCGGTCTTATAAATTTGTTGTTGGTCCGTTGTTGGGGATGTTTGTTGTTTGTGTGTGTGTTTGTTGTTGTTGTTTTTGTTTGTTTTGTGTTATTTGTTTGTAATTTGTAGTGTTGGTTTGTGGTGTTGTTTGTTTGTTGTGTTTGGTGGTGTTTTGTGTTTGTGGGTGTGTCTGTCTGTGGCATTATAATTCCTGAAGAGAATTTCCGTATTTGATTTTTTTTTAATTGTTTGGCTTTTTCATTAGACGTTCCCCGCCGCGACATCGCTTGGATCAAAATATTATCTACAACTTATATTAAACTTAAAGGGCCAATACACGTTATTTTTTACTTTTTATTGATTTTTGGTTGTGTCGGGGTTTTTTAAAATTTAAAATGAAATTATTATGACCTTTCTAAAAACCCCGATCAGAATCTAAACTGTGACCAGAACCTTATCTGGAATGATTAAAAACATCCAGAATCCAGACCCTTAACCATCTGTCATTAATTGTACTGTGTGGGAATCGAAACCAAGCATTTGCTTAACACTTTTCCACTTCGCCAATCAAGCCTTTACATGCAAAACAAATGACTCAAAACTCAACCAGACTTATCTGTTCCAATTACCAGTTACGTTCAAAGTTCATATACAAAGCTCTTTATGACCTTTACCTAAAGTCCAGGTACATACGCTAAGTCTCTCTCGGCTCATTTTTGTCACGGACGGTAAACGGTAACACGCTCCCAAATTACACCTGGGCTTTGCGACGTAGTAATGTTGCCAGTCCAGAAATTCAAGAATGTTGCTGTTATATTTACACAAAAATTTAAGGGAATATGATGGTGTTTGAGTGGAAAATATATGCTGGTGTTGCCCTGTTTGTGTAAATTCAGTTTAGTGTTGTGAGAAGTTTATAGTCATAGTGTCATTTATTCATAAACAAGTAACTTGTATCTGAATTTACACACAAAATTACACAATTCCAGGATTTATACACCACTTTACAATAAATTTACATTTCTTCAATAGTAAACTAAACAATGTGAAGGCTAACACCTTAAAATTAAAATAATAACATTAAAAATTATTTGGTAATTATATATAAAAAAAATATATATAGTTAGATCAATAAATCCGAATAAACATAATCCAATAAAATTTAACAACAAGATTATCTAAAAAACAATAAAATTACAATTAAAAAAAAGGAAGATAGCTATGCCAGTTTTATAGTGAAAATTCTATTTATAGTTATTGCTAGCTGGTGGCGAAATCTGCAATTTTACGGTTTTTAAATTAATATCTAAATCTTGAGTTATTACAAAATTATCTCTAGAGGCAGAACTCGGAAACCGGTTAATTTTCTATGTAATCATAACCGTTAATTTAAAGGTTTTTGAACATATTTCGTTAATTATTTAATATTTTGTTACAAAATCAATGCTGAACTTAATGTGATGAAGCAATCTTTGAAGCTAATATCAACTGTATCAAAAATAATTAGTATCTTCGGAAATAAAAATTAACCGGTTTCAAGCCCTGTTAACGTCACCTTAGCGCAGCGTATAGATACACTACACTTCGCGGACTTTCGAACAGTGAACTATTACTACTACTACTAGCGAAGGGAGCTTTGGTTAAAGTTAAGAGACGTCTACAATTTTCAGCTGATTACTTAACTTGAAGCAACGTTGCTACGACGTAGCCGACGCAATGACGTCACGGCTACGCAAGCTACGCTGTCGTAGCGGATAAGCAATATACTCGTACTTGCCGAGTCCATTATATTGCACTTTGTATTACGATACTGGCAGAGTTACCGACATAGCCTGCAGAGTAAGCAAGCTGAAGTGGCAGTGGGCTGGCCATGTTTGTCGAAGGACCGATGGCCGATGGAGCAGACGAGTCCTGAAGTGGAGACCGCGTATCGGCAAGCGTAGTGTGGGATGCCCCCCAGCTAGATGGACCGACGACCTTAAAAAGGTGGCTGGGACAGACTGGATGCGGAAGGCGGAGGACAGGGTGTTGTGGCGCAGCCTGGGAGAAGCCTATGTCCAGCAGTGGACTGCTATAGGCTGAGTTGATTACATTATACGTATATTTTTCATTTGCTCCTCGTTTTAATTATCTGTAAGTATGTACTACATTTTTTTTTTTTCATTTTTGGAAATTTTTGAAATAAACATTATTATTTTTAAATCACAGTTCAAGCAAAATCGATTCCTGGAAACCGGTCCTCAACACACTCCGTAATACGATGTTCAACGCAAAATTAAATTCAGCAGCAGTATTTTTAATTTTCTCTTTTAAATAGGCACGATGTCTTTGCTAGGGCAAATAAATAAATGGAGTAATTACATGTTCCCTGTACTTGACATATTAATTTTGGCTCTAGGTTTATTTAAAATGAGAAATACCGAGTAGCGTTTGAGAGTTTTTATGGCGGTATGTATGTGCCTATACTTTCATATAGTGCCTATAGGCACAATGTTTACCAACATTTCGTACAAAGTTCTGTGTGGTTTAATGAGTTTTCTGCAGTTATAAACTTTGTTAATCGGGGAAGCGTATACAAGGTACGGAAATATTTATTCTAACTAAAAGCAAGGGCAGGGACCAACAGTATTGGAATATTCCTTATGATACTTTTGGTCCTTTTGGTCTTTTGGTATTTTTGAAAAATTGCATTGAATACGACCTTATTAATATCGTTGCGTTCTTTCATTTCGACACCCTTTGCAGGTATCTTATCATTACTTAAATTAATACGTGAAGCGAAAGCTTTTTACCCCTTTTTGAAGTCTTTCAAAGACCGGTAATTATTGTTACGAGTACATCGCGTCTCTCAACCTGGATATAACTAAAAGCTTAAAATTCAAAGTAACTCCATATTTTTCAATATTACCTATATTCCCTTGGTATTGTAGCTCTAATGTGCTGGAATAGATCACAGAGAAATGTTTCGTGACCATAGTAGGTGCCGATGTGTTATACAAAAACCAAAATCGAAAACCTAAACGAATGATTTAACATGATTTAGCTGTATAAAAAATATAGTGCAGATAGTAAAAAAACCACAAAATCCCTCAATTGGATGAATCGCTCAAGGACGCTGAACGAGACACAATATAAAGTTTTATTATTATGACACTTAAAGGGCGTTTAGCGGTTTTGAACCAGTTAATATATCGACTATTCCCACTTATTAGCTTGTAAAAGGCAGATACCAGTAGCACCAATGCTGCGATTATAATATATATACAACATTATTCTTAGTATATTATGCGAAACCTGAATATAGTTTGTTCAGAATAAGAAACTGAATCGATTTCAATAATTTTTACACCATGTTATATTTTGCCCCAAAAATATTTAAGTGTGATGGAAAATATTATCAACATTTAATTACTTACAATACAATCGCCGTACAGTTAGGTACCTACTGCCAAATTATTATCAATGAGCGCAAGACGACCCTGGAGGCGCAGGGGCGCCGTTAGCAAGTTTTTGTACGGACAACCCGGTAACATAACAACCTTATAACTTTGTGCTTTTTCATGATACAGTTTTGAAATTTTGTACAAAGATTCTTTACATAAAAATACTAGACATGTGTTTCGCATATACTAAAACTAATATTGTATATACTTCTTTTTTATAACAGTGGTTGTGAGATGACACCACCAGATATTCTGTGGTGTAATCTCACAGCCGCAGTCATAAAAAAAAAGTCTTTCAAAAGCCGTTTATTATTGTGAGATCGCGTTTCTCAGCTAAAAGCTTAAAATTCAAAGTAACTCCACATTTTCCGAGATATTCCCTCGGTATTGCAGCACTAACGTGTTGGAAAAGATCACAGGTAACAGGTTTCTAGGCCATCGCACGCGAACAACACAATAATGCCGCAGTTGACTTTTACTACTCGCGTTGACAAGCGTTCTTTACGCTTTACGATTCTGTTTTATTCACTAGGTTGGTGTTATGGAGATATGGAATTATGAGGGGTTTGAAAATGTTAATGGAAAACTCTCTTACCCTGCGTCCTAACCGAAAGCAACTGTCGAGCGAATATGTGATCGTTTACATACATACGCGACTTGATTGATCGCGCGACTATGTCATATTCATATAAAGGAGCGCGACGATCGCGTAACCACGCGGTTATCGCTTTTAGTTAGAACACGGCCTTATACCCAGTTTCAAGTGTGTGAAGAAACGTTTTAGATATTTCAAGCTGTAGAAATTCTTTGGAAATCGGTTGTTACGTGATGGAGAGGATTGTGTGTTATGTCGTGAGATAAGAATAGCGATGGCTGGGCTGTTTTATAATGATCGCTTTGGGGCTTAGTACTGAGATGACGGTGTGGCGGCATCAACATCGCCACATGCAAACTACGCGTCACACTGACGTCACGCAAATCCTGCATCGCGCAAGCAGAGTTTACCGCGCGTTTATAGGAAGAAGACAGAAAATTGCGTTACCGGCTGAGAGATGATGAGGCTGTAGATAGAACCAATAATGCCACAGTTGATTTTTACTACTCGCATTGACAAAGCGTTCGCTCTACGATTTTGTTTTATTCATTAGGTTAGTGTTATGGAGATATGGAATTATGAGGTATTAGGTGTTTGAAAATGTTGAGGGAAAACCTAATTATGTGTAGTTCTTTGTGAAGAAAGTCATTAAGTATTTCACTCTTTTGGAGAAATCGTGTAGAAATTAGGATTGCGTCGTCAGATAAGTTTAGAGAATGAATGTTTCTGAGAGAATAGAGAAAGATCAAAGAATCGATGGATGGCACACACACACATACCCACCCACGCACACACGCACTCACACACATAAACTATTCTTATGCTATTTTTGTCTTCTTATATATGATAAATTTGTTATAAATATTTTTCTCTTTTTTGTTATGGAAGAGCGGAGTCTTCTAATACAGGCATAGTTTGCTTTTTTTTTTGAATTTTGATTTTTCCAATCACAAACTAATTGTGTCATTTGGTTGAAGAAATAAACAATTTTGAATTTGATTTTTTTTTTTTTTATGGATGGACCGTTTTAAGATGAATGAATTTGGGAAAAAATATACGAGAGATATACAGCGTGGCGCTTTGGTGGCGAAATTAATTTAACACACGTATACGGTTTTGCATAAACGCTATTATGATGATTTATTTTAATTTCGTTAAACGTTATTATTTATTTACAATTTTCTAAAATAGTATCTTGGAGCAACCTGTACTTAAAGAACTGTAGCGCAGAGATCATTTGCCAGGGTCATGGATCATAACATCCCATCAATGAAATTAAAACTAATCACGTGCAAGGAGAAGCGAATTGAAGGAAGGAGAGAGCTTTATTATTAAGTTTATTTAAATTCTTTATTTTTCAATTTATTATTATTTAAACTTATTATATATTTTTTATGATTACTGGCCACTAGCCCTACCCTTGTGTTGAATTAATGTCGCCATTGTGGTGGCATATTGTATAGAAGAATGAAACAGAACATTGGGTTACACGGACAAAAGGATGACGAAGATGTAGAAAGAAGATCGTCTGCTTAAGGTGGATTGCGTTAAGGTAGCCCGCGAAATTCAAATTTTATTACTTTTTTTTGCAATTTGCAGGTAAGTAAGAGAACAACTCTCTAAGTTCATAAAATACTACTGAATGATTATTTCAGAAATAGTCATTCAATAGGATTTTACGAAGAGATTTAGTTGTATTGTCGATTCTAATGATTATAATTATGTAAAGCCATATTTGTTACGGCCGCGAATCATATTTAGATCAACATACAACCAATTCAATTCTGTAACTTTGAGTTAAGCAACACGCCATTGACACTCTATCGACACACTACAGACATTATTTCGCCACTGTTGCAAATTTGGCAACAATAATTGGTAGCCTGGTCCACTATAATGATACAATGGCATCGTGATGGCCAAGCTTACGGTAGTCTGTAAATATTTTAAGTGTATTTGACAGTTGTTTCTATCGTGTTTGAATAGTGTTTTGGCCATCGAACCGCCATTGTGAAGCTATCGAACAACGACACCTATTTTCCCTATTGTTGATTGGGTTCTATTTGTATATTTTTTAAATTTGAAATAATCATAGTGTGTGTGACTTACGTAGTGAAATTGATAAAGTGGACGTAGAGCAAGCAAGGAAGCTAATTGACGAGCTCATTCCCTTTCTCCAGAGACAGCGACGGCGGAATGGAATCCCTGCTGAATTAAAGGTTTGTATGTGAAGGTACCTAATTTGATACTCCGGCCGAAAACCATGAGATGATGTAAAAAATGTACGAAAAAAAAAATTTTTTTTTCTTAAATATCTAATATTTTTTTTATTAATATATATATTCAAATTTTGAAAACGATGCGTCCTAGGCAAAAAATAACCAAAATTTGACCCATATGTACCACCCCCCGTGTAAACAGCATCCCAACGTGAATTAAGGTTTTTTTTTTAATATCGAAGGCCCGTATCTCGGAAACGATGCGTCTCCGAGCCTAAATGTTTTCTATGGTCAAGGTCCCGATACTGCAATAAAATTGGTAGGTTTTCGAAAAAAACGTCCTCGCGCCATAGCGCCCCTAAGGCTACACTCATTAAACGTTATTAAACGCATGTTTTTAGTGAAATATGATATTTCTAATAATAAAACGTTTTTATATTAATAAATAAACCCATAATATAAAGATTTAATTGATAAAAATTGGATTTGAAAAAGTGGTAGGTTTGGTTTACCTCATGGTAGATTTTTGATAGCAACACTAAAACTATTATATGCCACACTATCGGCATACTACCGACACACTACTGAGACACCACTGAAACGCCATTGAAGTTTTTGCAGAATGCCAAATTTGCAACAGTGGCAAAAGAATGTCTGTAGTGTGTCGATAGAGTGTCAATGGCGTTTTGCTTAACTCATAGTTACAGAATTGGGACCAAATGCCAATGACTATTCTATTGAGACACTACTGACACACTACCGACACACTGTTGACAAGTTGGTTATTTTACAGAATTGGGCCCCTGTTAGTGACCTGCAAATTGCGAAAAACGCAATAAAATTTGAATTTCGCGGGCTACCTTAGCGCATCTTCCTCAACGCCTCCGCGCGCGTCTTGCTTTAATTGACTTTTACCACTCGCGTTGACAATCGTTCTTTACTCTTTACGATTGTGTTTTATTTACTATGTTGGAGGGAAACTCAGCTATATCTTGCAGCATTATGTGTGGTGAACCTCATTAGATATTTAAGGCAATAGAGGTTTATATAAATCTATATCTAGATAGAGGAAAATCAAATAAACTATAGTTATACTGTTAAAAAAAACCGGCCAAGTGCAAGTCGGACTCGCGCACGAAGGGTTCCGTACCATTATCTATAAAAAACGGCAGAAAATTCACGTTTGGTGTATGGGACCCCCCCTAAATATTTGTTTTATTTTAATTTAATTATTTATTTTTAAAGTGAATATATAACTAAACATTATGTGAATATTTGAAGCGTATGCCTGTCGCCGTTATCAATGTCGAGCAAAAACGAGCAAAAAAATCACGTTTGTTGTATGGGGGCTCCCATACAACAAACGTGATTTTTTAAATATTCTATTTTTTAGTATTTGTTGTTATAGCGGCAACGGAAATACATCATCTGTGAAAATTTCAACTGTCTAACTATCACGGTTCATGAAATACAGCCTGGTAATAGATGGACAGACAGACAGACGGCAGAGCCTTAGTAATAGGGTTCCCGTTTTACCCTTTGGGTACGGAACCCTAAAAATGAACGAAATGGGGGCTGAAAGAGCTGTATACGTATGGAATAAGACAAAATTAGAAAATAGGAGAATGATAAGGCTTTAGGTAGGAAATCGTCTGCTTAACATTGGAAATGTATTTCTATAACCAGTCAGTATATTTCTAAATTCAATAGAAAAAAAAAATATCAGAAAAATAAAAGAGAAGACCATTCACTTACCTTCAGTTAATTCGTAATAAGTCACGCATTCTATTCATAAAGTTTCCAACTTCGACACGAGAATATCTTTTCACAAAATACCGACACCTTCACACACGATTAGGTGCCAGCCGAACCCAACAATGACCCATATCATTTGTATTATATAAACACACAATTACTAGCAACGTTTCTTTGTTAGGTTGGAACTATTTACCTTAGTATCTGGGTTATCGAGCTCCTTGCATACAATACGACGTCAGACTGTCCCCTCCCTTCCGATCCCGTACCTTTGTATTGACAACAGATACATTGAATATTATGTTGAGACACAATTTGCATAAAGCAATTTATAGCGGGCATTGTATTGGTTGCGATTAATATCGGTCGTGTACTGAAACGATTTATTAGATTTTCTTTGTACTAGAGTATACTAAGTATAGGTATTTATGCTTTGCAATGTCTTCGGCTGTCTCGTCAACCTTTTTGTTTCGCCAGAATTTTGCAGTGACTGTATTGATTGGCCATATAAAAGTTGTTTTAGTACCATACGCGGAGAGGATTGACAATCAATGTTGCTTTACTGCATCGATAAAATTTCTTGTTGAATAAAAACGTGCTTTCTAAACATTTGATGACATATTCGTGAAAGTTATTTTGACTGAGGTATTCAGACAAGTTTAGTGCTCTTTGCGTAAACATTATTGTTATACCTACATTTATCAACTTTATATTATATTATTATGGTTAAATAGTAGTCTACGTACCTACTTTGTAATAATATTCTGGACATTGGTAAAGATTTACTCGTAAGATAGATCGATGTATAAAACATTTTTTCGGTGCACACAAAAGACTTAGCACAACACACAAAAACACAGTAAATAGATAACAAGTTACAGAAACATATATAAAAACAAGGTGTCAAAATACAAAATAGATAAACATACTTATAGAAATAGAGTGACACTATCACTACCCAACCAATGTCCAAGTACTCCAAATCAATTATCGCATAGACAAGGTCTGAAGTTTGCACCAAATGAGAGTCCAGCTCAGTTTGTCCGAAAGAGATATCGTGGCCCTCGCACACAGGCAGGTATCTGAAGGAACGCGGGTGGGTTTTAGTCAGTAAAAGTCTGACGCGGAGCGGGAGAAGTTATTTGATAATTTCCCATCAAAAAAAAAAGCTCTGCATGTATCAGACAAAGAAGAAGGTATAAGGGACTGTTTTACAGGCAGTACAACGTACAGCGAAAGAAAAATGATAAAATGGTTCATGAATCGAAAACAAAAAATAAATTATTATTATTCCTGTCAAATCAGTTAATGCACTTCATTGAGCTGACTGTAAGGAGAATTTTAAGTTGTATTATAATAATTACGACTCCAAATGTATTGAAATCACAGAACGATAATTTAAATATTCTCTCTTGTTACAGATGAATACCAAGCAGCCTAAAATACGATGAAACGTAAACTAACAACCAGAATACATAAACCACGAACTTAGTGAAGTGATCACATGACAATCCGAGCATGAGGTGATAAGTGCCAAAAACAAAATGGCGATGGTTATATCGCAGACGACAAAGGCTGCTATTGGTGGGTTCTTAGCGCTGATGATTCTTGGAGCTGTCTTAGTGGTTGGTGCAGCTGTTGGGTGGTTTGATCCAAGGAGAGAAGATGAGGATACTCCAGCTAAAGTTAGCGCTAGGCTTCAAGGGAGAACGTCGTTTGTTACACACCGAGCCGTGAGTATTGTTGCTATTTTACAAACTCTTATCTCAATTATATCACACACATAAACTCATGCCTTCTTCCCATGGGGGTAGGCAGAAACTATAGAACGCCACCTGCTACGCTCCTTACATACTCCTTTTGCTTCGCCTACGTTCAACATCTGGTCATACACGCACGCCGATTGCGAGTACTACGCACCTGACCTTTCTGAAGAACATCACCAATTTGGTCACTATATGTCCTCCTAGGGCGTCCCCTGCCGGTGTTTCCACTCACCTCTGCTTTATAAATACCTTTTGTTAGTCGCGTTAATTTTGTTTCTCACAAGACCATTTCTCAAATAAAACTAGTTCTATTCAAAAATAAAAGTAGCACTAGTCACTTTATGCTAAAAAGAAAAATCGGGTTCATGTTACCTATAAAAGGACGATGGGCAATTTACTATGGACCCCGTCCCCACTTTTTTTTTTGATCCAACAGACTTCGCTTTTGTCTCATATTTTTCGTTACAAGCTACAAAATAACAATCCGCTGGTTTCAAGTCTTAAATATATGGGGTTTCCTGAAAAAAACATGTTTCAGTTTCAATTATCTAACGAGAATATAGATGATTGTTTTCTATTTTTCGTCACAATAAATGAGCTTTAGCTCATTTATTGTGACATAATAATTGCCTACTTATTTAATATGGAACATAAAACAACAAAACATCACGCCTATATTCCACAAAAGAATAGATAGGCAGACAAGTGTGGAACATCCACATTTTGCTTTATGTTGTATTTCGCGATGTAATCTATTATACTCATTTTACTTACATGATATCACAATAGTATTTCTCGTAGGGAAGGGTAGGCAGAGGTTCACCCCTATCATAGGTAGCTACATAGGTAGGTACTACTGCATTGTATTTTTCGTCAAAATGAACGAGATCAGACACTAATATTATTAGTAACTAATATAACAATGGCCAAATAATATAAAAATAAACTTAAAACATATAATATATCAGTACGCCCGTAATTCTCTTAGGGGAAGGCAGAGATATTAAGACATCCAGACTTCGCAAGTTAGGTATTTAATGATTCCCCACATAGACGGGAATACATAACATCTCACCAGTGTTCACCGGAGGGTTAGCCAGAGGTAAGCACACAGGTAGCTACTGAATTATATTTTTCGTCAAAACAAAAGAAATCAAACACAATGATTGTCAAATAATATACTTAATATTCAACTTAAAACAACATATCATTACGCTTGTAATCCTCTAACGGAAGGGCAGAGATGTATAAGACATTCTGACTTCGCAAGTTAAGTATTTGATGATTCCCCGCATAGCCGTGTAATACATAACATCACACCAGTATTACCCGGAGACTAGACAAATGTAAAACTTAAACTTTGGTAAGTAGTAGTGTGCGCGCCGGAGAAGATTCCAAACAAAAAAAAAGGCATTGCAGCACATACCGGGCATTAATTAGCTAGTTCAAAATAAAATACTAAACATCATTCTAAAATATATAAAAAGTGTGTACCTACAAAAAAAATATAGCCCTGCAATGTTGGGAACAAGGTTCAAGCTACCAGTAGGCAGGGCTTCAGTCAGAGAGAGGAACCTCCTATCAATAGAGTTTAACTGCCTAACGAGAGCATCCGCTAATGTTAGTAAATGTACTGCAAATAATGTGTTAGAGTCATGGATCGACAATTGTAATGCTATTTAATAGTTCTGCTGGAGGATTGAAGTCATTATGACGTCCGAAGCCCATATACCACACAATTGAAATAATATGCGCACAGCTTCCGAGTATATATAAGTATACTTAAAACAAATATGCAATAAAGTAAAATAACATTCGATTTTCAATTTTTAATAATCTAACTTATTCTCTACTACAAAATAATTATGACCACATTTTATTATTTTCCCTTAAAACCCCATACATTCAACGGTCGTCGCCATAATAAAAAATGATCAGTTAGCCAAGACCTTTTAAATGAGATATGTCTCAAGTCTGTTGACTAAGTTTGGATATCGTGTTGTGGGTACCCTGGGTACACAATATCTACCTACACCTACGGGGTATACAAGCGTGAATATGTTATGTCATGGAAAATAAATACAATATGAAATATCATAAGTAAAAACCAATACGATTTTCACTTATTTTTTCATAATCAAACATATTTTGTACTACAGTAGTACCATTACATTTCCTTCATTTCCCTTAAAACCCCATGCTTTTGACTATCGTCGCCATAGTAAAGAATGATCAGTAAGTTAAGACCTTTTAAATGAGATATGTCTCAAGTCTGTTGACTAAGTTTCAATTTTGGGGACGCCAGTTCCCATCGTCCTTTGTATTTCAATGTTATGTCGGTAACAAGGCCAAAACTGTTTTAATATTATTTTAATAGTGTTGATTATTATATGCGTAGTAGGTACGTATTAGTTTCTTATAATATACATGGTCTTAAGACAGACCCTGTTAAATTCCAAGTTTTGTCATTGTAACAAGGTTTCATGTCGGGTGTACCTGTATAAAACTATATCAAACCAAAAACATTCCACAACACGTAGTTTTCTTCCTAATAAATTATGCTAATTAACCTCACAAACAAACTCCACATCATTATTATTTTAGTTTACACAACTCAGCACTGATCTGGCCCTCTCTACTTCCATTATGAACTCACATTTCTGACAATTTGCGTTGCACTGCGAGTTATCTATAAACTTTTCCAATTATCTGAGTTATCCATTTATTTAGATAAAAGGTTCATTTCGCGAATGTTGACGCGGAAAAATGGAATGTTTCTGTTTATAAAAGTTTTTTGGATAATAAAGACTCTTCTTGCTTTGTTAAAGGCTGGGTTCAGAATGGTGGTATAAAGCAAAACGAATTTTAATACGGACGTTTTGAGTTGAATTTAGGTTAACGTGATGAGGTTTGCGTTGTATATTTTGCATTTATTCTTACCTGCGATCACTTTAGACTTTACGATCTATCGTTTTGATGTCGAGACGAGTACGATATCGTAAACTAGCTATCGTGTCTTGTGTGTGATTTTGCGTGTACTAGTCTTGAAACATATATTATTTTTACCGAGAACGGTACGTGAATTTTATTTCTAGAAATCTCTAAGTTACGGAACATTGTTGTCATCACAAAAAACAACATAATTTTAAGCAAACCACGTCAAATGACTATGTTTCCCCAAGGTTAAAGAATAACAAAAACAAAGACCCACTAACACAAAGAGGGGATATAAAACAGAAGCAGAGGGAGTGACGGATGCGCAGTCATTTACAAGTAAGCCCCCAAAATCCTCTAACAAAAACATGTCAGAGCATTCCTCAGATTTTTTCAAAACACCATTCTGTTTTCACAATTTTTCCTTTTTTATACTTAGGACTGTTTATTTTTTGCGCAAAAATGTGTGGCAGTAAGGTTGTAAACCACAGAATAGGTGGAATCTTTTTAGGCGCAAAGCGTTAAAATTCTGGCTTAGAAATGTTTTAAGCTAGGTTATGTTGCCCAAGATAAAACTTTGTAGAATTATTTTTCGGGAAACTAATCTACAAGCTCGCTCGCAAGGTGTGCTGTACAAACTTAAATATTGTAGCCTGTTATAATGGCTAAAAAGGGATAATGTCGCTTTTGAAATAATAAGTGTAGATATACCTGAATACTAATACTCCAATAAAAAATTGTTTTATAGCAAATTACTTTTGCTTTAGCATAAAGAAACACAATATAATAATTTTGTTGTCAGAGGAACAAAATCCCATGATCCTTGAAAGTGGATTTCCGGAGATCTGTGATCCCAAAGAAGTGATTAACCCTCTTGTCCACCCATAACAAGGCAAGTAATTGAGCAAACTCAATTTCACACAAAAACTTCACCAAGCCTCTTGGCACAGACGTCACCTACGTGTTTCACGTCACCCTACAATCACACAAAATAATTAATTAAAATTGCTCTTGTGCTCTTTGTACAAAACATTCACCATCCCGTTATAAGAGTGTGCGCTCGCTTGAACGTAGGTCGACAAATTTCATAGATTATACAGAAGATAGCGTAAGCTTAACCCGTTCCTCGACCGTTCTCACATTTTAAAAGTTAAATTGTACCCGCCACCCGCAAAATGGCGGACCGTTTTCAAATAAAAACAAACGTTAATTAACATAAAAAACAAGAGTTTTAAAATTTTGTACCAAAACACGTATTGGCGATGGCATAATTTGATTTTATTTTTGTTTAATCAGAGATTTGACGTGTAGGTACGCTTTTGGCCGAAACATTGAATTGGATTTAGGGTGTCCAAAAATGTAATTATAATTTTACATTTTACGACATAATCTGATGTTTTAATGATTGTAGCGGTGAAAAGCTTTTGTTCACAAAATGCTGAGAAATTGTTTTGTAAAACATTTCATGTGATGGAAATTAACATTGATTCCATTAATGTTTAATGGGATTATAAATGCTGAATACACATTACGCAACTCCATTACATTGATCCAGCACAAATACGCGTAATATCTATCCTAATAAACTAAAAATAGTTGCTCGGTTAGATGTTTGTATGGATTCCTTTATATGCTTTTAAGGCATAACACTTCCCATATAATTTTATAGTTTGATCCGGCTACGTTTTGCACAAGCATTTCGCTGCTCTCAAAATAACTGGGTTATATTCAGACGTATTCTACATACGCATACTTAAATATGTATGTATCGCTCAACCTATTTTCCTTAAGGGCACGCTTTCCTTGATTTATCGAAAATTCCTTTGATGCGAGGCACTTGAAGCGTCTCCACCTAAAATGCAAAAACGCTTCCATTTTTCAAGAACCCAAATAAGAGTTCGGCAACAAACATTTTATCCTGTATCCCATCGCCCGAAGTGAAAAGCTGATACAACTCAAAACTCATACAAATTGTATCGAAATGAGATCTATATGTGTATATATTATACGGAAAGGTTTAGCTGATAAAACAGCGGGTATATTGGTATTGTCCGTCAGGGGTCTGAGTTTGGAGCCCGTTCAATAGATTTCAGAAGAAACCCTTCTGTAGGAGAGTCAAGTCACGCCCAGGAGTACTCGGTTCGAGCATAGTGAGGTACAGTCGCAACGATACATATAAATAATTCATACGAATAGACACGGAGTCGATATTGAAACAATCCGCTTTCGTATATACTTTTTAGGGAGCAACTCTTAAGGCGAAGTTTGATAGTGTATCGTTCGCAATCATGCAAATAGGATTTGAGTGGATTTAAAAATTATGTTTTATACGTAAATGGTTTCGGTACGAGTAATAGAGCAAAGTATTTTACCCGAAGCCTAATCCGGGTATTAAATCAAAACATGTAGATATTGTACTTGTTATCCTTTGTTATTTTAGTGTTATTGGGTTTGTAATGCTTCTTTTTGTATTAAAGAATTCAGATTTTCTTTTATTGTAAATATTATAATTGAAACTAAGTACTTAACACTTTAAGCAGTTAGTTTGAAGTAGATACATTGATCGTTCATCGGACAGAGGAGTCGCATAGTGTGGAAAATCAGTAACGCTCGCGTCGTATTTAATTATAAAAGTGGAATGTGAAGTAATGTATAATTTCAAGGTAATTATTAAGATCTACTTTCTTTAATTAGACACACGTATTACTTTGTTCTGTAAATCCAAATCACTTCCTAATTAATACAAGATCATTTTCTATTTTAAAATTAAACGATGCTGAAAAGAGCTTTTGATAAAAGCGATAAATAAACATGATTCCAATTACAGTATTCGGTGGCAATTACACGATATCCGATAATAAACATCCGGAAAATTGACCCCAGGCTTGTCCTAACATTGAAATTACGATTATTGTTGACACAAAATATAATCCACGCCACACAAAATACGGTACGCCCCTTTAATTAAAAATTACCATCGGAAAATTATCATTGACATAAAATTTTATCACAATCCTGTATAATAATAACTTTCCATTCATAATAATTATACACATTTTGTTTGCAAATGTTCAACATTACGAGTATTACGTTCATAAAATTTATTAGGTACCAATTATAAGGTATTTTCGTAAATATATTAATTGCTCAATTTATAACTATGTCATTGAACGGAGGTGCGAAGGAAATTAAAAACGCTTGCTTACGAGCACGCGATCCGATAATTAAGACAATATAACGATCTGTGCTCATAATTCGTGCTTACGTGATCGTTAGATAGGCAGAAATAGTGGGTGGTGGAACGAGTACAAAATACAGTTCGGTGTTCGGATTGGGTAATTATCAATGCGTGAACCAATGACAGTTTTATTTTAGGATTTTTTTCAAATCGTAGCTTTTATCGAAATACGCGGGTTTCTGTATGGGAACAGTAATTTTAGCTTCATTAATAAAATGTACCTAGGAAAGTGATATTTTATGTTCTATTTAGGCATATCTAAATGGAATTTCGTTGGAAGTGTCCAAAAATAATGCTCGCTTGGGTAGTTACTTTCTTTTCCATTAAAAGGTTAACACACGTGAAAATATGCAAACAGTACTTAACTCCCATTCCATTTTCATACCAGCCAAGCTGGAATCTCCCACTCCCCATTAATACCTATGCTTGAAAAGGAGCCAGGATTTAACCAACATAGGTACCTGCCTACCTACATGCACGTTCTCTCCTATCAACAACTTCGCACAGAATTACATTATCCAACGATGTACATTGTTACTTTTTTTTTCGAGAATTTTCCTCCTCTTTCGAGAATGTTTCTCGTTTTTTGCTAAGAGAAAGATCTGAAAGCCTTTCTGTCTAAAAGGCGGGTAGTGGCTTAATGACTACTGGGCTGATGTGTGTGGAACGACTGAGTTGTGGAATGTTATGAAGACATCCTTTTATTTGGCATTGTTTTTTTTTTGTAAAAAAAATATTATTTAAAAATACTCTACCATAAGGACAGCCGCCAGCACATCAAGTTACCACAAATTGTCAAATTTTCGCATTCAATTTTGAACTTAACAATCAACATTTTAAGGTGGAGGAATTTTACTGTTTGATATAACCTTTGCTGGCTACCTTACCTCTACTAACTTATACTATTTGGCGCGGCCGTGAGGCACGCATAATCCTATATTTTAATTTTGTAATAGTGTTTAATCTTGTTCATATGTGTTCCTTGCTTACGGTACTGTACCAAATGAACGTTTTTCTTTATTTTCTTTCAAAGTTAATTCTTTTTACTTTGATCGATTTTTATAGATATTTTTACGGGCATTAGCAACCATAATTGCACTACCTACAAACAGGTTCCGGATACCCAAAGCGTAATGATGAGAGCCCAATCACTCAGCCGCTGCGCCATTCGATGCATACTTCTACGTCTAACTTCGTAATTAGAGTAACATTTTCCAAAAAACTATGAGAATCACAATTCAAATGAATAAAACATCCACCGTTCGGTTAATATCGGAAACAATTATTAACAGAATCATCAATCGTATCAATTATAATTACTGAAATAGATACAGTTATAAATAATTGATAATTAAGTGGTCGATTCTGAAAGCATCCCTTTCAACTTCATTATTTTGTGCTTACTTCATAACGTATTGTATTGTATGTTCGATGTTTTACGATTTAAAGAACAGTGACCAATAACGCGCGAAGGCGAGCGAGCGAAGCGAGCGTGCCGCAGCAGCGGCCGCCGAGCGCCAGATTCCCTATATTCTTGATGAATCATTTGGGTTAGATGAGGTTGTAAATAGAGCATTATACAAATTGAAAATTAACATTAAATAATTTGAATTTAGGACTTTTAACTTGAGGTATTCCACTCAGAGCACTGATTTCAACAGCACTTGTCCGAACCGCACCTTAGCACTTCCACTAACCGCACTGCAACAAAATTTTGATAAGTGCGAACTTTAATTGAAAATGGTTTTAAGTTTAAGTATTTTGTTATTGTATTGATTGCAATATTTATGACAAACTTTAGGGCATAAATGGTATTTAGGGATTTAAATTTTATAGCATGTGATATTATGTGACATTAAGTCCGGGCAAATTATGATTTGGACAAATGATGATTAAGACAAAAAAAATGGCACTTTAGATTATGGATTAAAAAGTTAGGTAACACAATAGAGAACCGGACTTAATCCCTTAGGCATCACCAACTTAGTCACCCTTTGGGTGATGCAGAGACAAACAACAATTGGAATGGTAGGATAAGCATAATATTCTATTTACACGAAAAACCCAAAGTATGAACGTGAATTTATAAGAAAACACACAACATAACACATGTCATAGCATCTTGCTTGTTTTCCTTGAAGGGTTGGGCAGAGGTGTATCTATAATACTGCAACGATTTGCCAGATATGTTTAAGTCCCATGTAATAGGGGGGAGAGCCTATCAACCGGCAGCAAAACGGCTGCAGCTGAGAAATTAACTTTTATTAATAATTATTTTGATAACTTAAAGCCTATTATAATGCACCGCTTAATAGCTATATATACAGCTCCTATCATACTGTCAGATACTGTCTGTCTTTCAACAATGCAAGAACTTCCGTCTGAAAAAGTTCTGGCTTTGTCGGAGTTGAGCACAATCAGACGCTGTGGAAAACAACTCATTCAGCTAGTTTTGTGTGTGTATTATATTTTACGTCTAGCACGAAGGAAAATTACATTAATTATATTAGTACTAGGTGTGATTTCTGTTACTGTAGGTAAATCAGTTATTTATAATTATAGCAGTGAAAGCCTAGTGGTGTGACAATCAGACTGCCAAGTCATAGGTCTCAAGTTCGAACCCAAGCCACGCATCTCTGACTTATCGGATTCATGTGCGTATTGTAAAATTATCACTTGCTTAAAAAACGGTGAAGGAAAACATCGTGAGGAAATCGGCATCAATTTCATCATCATCTGCCCATAGCAGTCCACTGCTCGACATAGCCCCCTCCAATTGCACGCCATTCAACTCGATTCTTGTCAAGTCTCATCCAGCTGTCACCAGCCACCCTGCGAAGATGGTCGCCCCACCTAGCCTGAGGGCGTCCTACCTTACGTTTGCCGATTCGCGGTCTCCACTCAAGAACATGTCTATCCCAACTGTCATCGGTTCTACGGCAAATCGGCACGCCTTTTTTTTTGGGTGGGAAATTATCAAATAAACTCTCCCGCACTGCACCCTAATTGCGTAACACAGTTTGAATCGGAATCGGAATGATTTTGAAGTATATTGCTATAATCCATTGCTTCATAAGTTAGAAAAATTTGTCTGCTCAACAACGTAAATGACGCAAAGAATGTTGTTGAACTATCAAATTGAAACCGATTCCTACTGATAGTGTGTTACGCAATTAGCCCACTGGACGGAGCGGGAGGGCGTGTCAGACTTTTACTGACTAAAACCCACCCGTGTCCCTTCATTTGCCTGTGTGCCAGGGCCACAATATCCCTTTCGGACAAACTCGCAACCCTGGTAGGCATTGGCCCTAATGGATTCTCTCAATTCGTGCTGAAATCTCTTTGAGGCGCGCGTAGAACACAACGTGCCGTCGACCCGGGTCTGGTCCTTATCGGAAGGCGAGCTACCCATCGCTCACCGTCCGCAGGCCCGCGCCTACGGTGGCCGGAAATTGGCTTGCGACTCCCGACGCCCAGGGCGTCTCTTGCGGCGACTAGGGGCGTGAGGGCGCGAGCCCTGTCTTACCCTCACGCGTTCCGCCTCCTCCTTCGCGATTATTACTGCTTCGCAGAAGGAGGTGACGACCTCCCATGCACTCTCGCTCCGAACCATGGCCTAAACCAGGACCGGACGCGAGAGATCGACGCCGCCAATCGCCTCCGTGAGGACACGGTGGTGCTCCGCCAATCGGTATGCCTGAGAGATATTTCTCGATGGTATGCGAAGCCAAGTCAGAAGCATGGGCTTCAGAAGTCCATGATGAGTGATAGGATGGGAAAAAACAACTCTGACTTCAGCTTAACCATTAACCACATGAAATGGCAAGAAATTATTTAACTAGGTACCTATATTATTATATACGAGTACCTTCGAACCGGAAATTGGAATCGTAGCATCCGGGAGTCTGGATTTGTGTGTCTGTTATAGGTACTCCTCTGCCTAACCCTTCGGGGAATATAGGCGTAATATTCTGTAATGTTACGAGTATTATGCCAGGAAAACGTAATAAAATGATTGGTCATAAGCAGTGATCGGAATAGTAGAGCAGAGCTAATATACCTAAAGTTCTAAGAACAAAGTCAAAAAAGTGGAGACTTCCTTACGACGAAACCATAAATTATATTTAGTTTTTTTTTTACATAAGTTCATGTTGGCATGGTGCATGCACGGCGCTTACACAGGGGGGGTTAAATTTCTGTAATTTTTTTCCTAGGAAAAAAATGACAGGTGTGTGATAGGTGTGTCCAAAAAACCCAACCAACATTAGTGTATAAATAATAAATATTCCGAAAAAAAATGTTGAAAGGAAGTCTCCACTTTGTCTCTGTTCTTTTTCGAACTTTAGGTATTTTAGCTCACCTTTTCCGATCACTGGCTCATAAGTACATAACACAATATCATAATATTAACGAGTAATTCGCATGTATTCTAAACTCGAATAGCTATACTGGTACAGTCAAACGCACAACGGTGGTAATAATTTAACATTGGGAGACTAATTTCCACCAAACTACTACCTCAAACGCTAGCTTAAATGATTTTTCGATCGTGTATCCTTGACCCACCTTGGTACCTCCCTCGGGCATCAAGTTACGTACCCAATCAATTATTGAGTAGTGTTTGTAATGTAAACTGGTAATTTAAATAGGAATATGTATTTGTGATTTACATCATGGATTCGACTGTGTTTAGTTGTTGGGTCGCGAAGGAAACATGATGTTTAGTTTAGGGTTCGTGAGTACCAACCTGATTTGTGATTTTGTGCTTCTGCAGAATTATCATTTCTATTTCTACTCAACTGTAGAAAAGAAATCGCTTGTCTACCCTTCTCGGTAGAAAACTGTCAACTGTCTACACGGAAACGTCATATTTGTCTATTCTTCCGTCGACAAAACGGTTCTCGTGCTAAGCCTGCTGAACTTTGTATGAGGAGAAAATTAGGAGTTATTTAAAGATCAATATTGCCGTTTTGCGTTCCTCGGATACCTCGAGGTCCTAGCTCGAACGAGTGACGTAAACGTAAACTAGATTAGAACGATTTTTAACCGAAAATACAACTATCATATAGCATTTTTGTTTTTTTTTTTTGCCACAAGCCCAATTAGTATCTCCCATAGATACAAATAAAATCTTGAAACTAAGTAAATATGACGAGTATTTTCATATTTAACACTTATCACCACGTCTTGTTTCCTCGGAGGGATGGGCGAAGTACCTGTAGTACATTCACATTTTGCCAATTATGTTTAAGTCCCATGTAATAGGGAGTGAGCCTATTGCCATCAACCAGGTACAAATCCAGACTCCGGGCTGCTCCTGACAAATTTCAGATAAAAAACCAGCCAAGTGCGTGTTGGAGCACGCACAACGAAGGGTTCCGTAGTTGGGATGAATTTATCCCAGTAAAAAAATATCCTCCCAAACATTCTAAATTCAAATGTAAGTTGGTCAACTTGTAAAGCCTACTTAGCTGTGATAGTTTCCCTTTTAACATCGTTGTATATATAATGTTATCGCCGTGAATTTTTTCACATATCCAAAAACAACTATTAAGCTGGCACTTGACTCTAACAAAACTTTGCAATTTAAAGCTTAATATTGCGCAAACGGATTCCTAAATAGAAAAATGGTCTGCACACACTGGTAATATTTTTTTACGACCTTTCCAATGACACCCCACACAATGGGATAGACGAGCAAAAAATCATCCCCACTTTACGTGTAGGAGCGGTACCCGCCCTTAAAAAAAAATATATTTTAAGATTTTATTTTACCACTTTGTCGGCGTGATTAATATGAACTAAGCTAAGCCTCGGACATATAGTCAGACGGACATGGCGAAACTATAAGGGTTTCTTGTTGACTACGAAACCCTAAAAAAACTAATGATACTTTGCCCGACTCGAGAATCGAACCCAGGACTTCATGCTCACCAGTAGGGCTTGCGCCAACTAGGCCAACGCGGCATATTTAAAAATAGTTCAAATGAACGTTTTGCGCGTTAGTGCTAGAGTACGGGTTTGTTTTTCATGGCAAAACAAACTCATGGGTTTGTTTTGCCATGAAAAACAAACCCGTGGGTATATCGGGTATATATAGTCTGCTTATTGTGTTGAGTATGCTGAAATATTGTTCTATCCGATATTTGCGTAAACTTCCCAATTTAAATTCTGAAGCTAAAAGGCTATTTTAATATTAAAATAGTCAATACACTGAATAATTGAAGTATATTTTTCATAAGAATTTATAATAAATGGTTAAAATATTCTTGCCAATTAACCTAGCCGACAGAGAAAAAGTTTTTAATAAAAACTTAGCTGATAAGAAATGGCATGTATTCAACACGGCGACAAATTAATCTGAATTTGGGATTAAAAAATAATTAAAGCCGGTAGCAAAAATAATAGGTTGGCAGCAAAAATAATAGGTTGGCAGCTACAGCGAAGTATTATTTTAAGTAGAAAGTAGCAGCTCAATAATCAGTTTTTAGCTTTATTTTAATTTAAACTGGCATCGAATTTTTGTTTTGGTAACTGAATTTACCAACAATAGAGGGGATCTGGCGCTCGGCGGCCGCTACCGCGGCACGCTCGCTTCGCTTGCTCGCCTTCGCTTGTTAATGGTTACTGTTCTAACCTAACCTAACCCAAATGATTCAATAACAGTAGATGACTTTGCAGCGATTAAGAAATAATATTTAATCGCTGCCAAGTTATTATTTTAGTAGCAAATAGTTAGTCGCCCTTTAAGTTATTAGTCGCCAAGTTATTATTTTAGTAGCAAATAGTTAGTCGCCCTTTAAGTTTTTAGTCGCCTGGAAAATTATTATCCATAAGAAATTCACTGATAATAAACTACTTAATGGATTTTTCAGGCCTCTTTTTACAAAGGGCTTAAACAAGTGGCAATCGCTTTCAAAGCGTTTCGTATTTCTACAATGACTTTCAACGGAATTGACAATAAGCTTTCGGTAAAGGAAATGAAGGAAAAATATTTTATTTGGGACACGCACAGAAAATAGAACATAGAAAGAACCCTAAAACTAACAAAATCATGAAAACAACAAAAAAAAACCAGCCAAGTGCGTGTCGAACCACTCACAATGAAGGATTCCGTAGTTGGGATGAATTTATCCCAAGAACAAACTTAACATTGTAGTTGAAAAACATGTACCCCGATACATTACAATTACAAATGCAAGTTTGCACGCACAGTTTTGAGTGATTTACCGTGTTATTTTAACACCATAGATTTTTTATAGGTTTTCCTGTAATCTATAACTATAGAACTATCTTCAGTATTAAAAAAAAAATAGGTTCGTCCGTTTTGGAGATAAGGGGGAATTAATTTATTTTAAAATATAAAAATGTATATTTGAGACTATGTCACACGGTAGGTACAGTTTGCAAAATTTGTTTTTTTTTTTCTAATTTTCACCGCAAAAGCGACCCTCATATTCAAAATTCATTTATTTGCGTAACACGTCCGTGTTTGGGTCACAGAAATTCGTAGTTTTACCAAATTTCAACTTAATCGGTCCAGTAGATTCGGAGCAAATCGCCTGTGACAGACACCCGAGTGATCCTATAAGGGTTCCGCTTTTCCTTTTGAGGTACGGAACCCTAAAAAGAGCATTAAAACTATTAAAAGCAACAAAATAAAAACAAAATATGTGCTGTGCGAGGCCAAAAGGCTCCTATTTCAGCATGATGCTGCGATATTTAAAAAAATCTAATACCGCAACGCTCGTATTCTGAAATGGACCGCTGTAATGCCCTGGACACACCTACGGAACTAATGTCAGTCCCATAAATTTTTAGTGTTCCGTACGTATTTATTTTTAAATGTATAACTAAATATGAATATTTTAAGCGTCTATCTGTTGCCGTTATCAATATCGAGCAAAAACGAACAAAAAAATCACGTTTGTTGTATAACAGCCCCTTAAATATTTATTTTATTTTGTTTTTTAGTATTTGTTGTTATAGCAGCAACAGAAATATATCATCTATGAAAATTTCAACTGTCTTACTATCACAGTTCATGAGATACAGCCTGGTGACAGATGGACAGACAGACAGACAGACGGCGGAGCCTTAGTAATAGGGTTCGCGTTTTACATCACCTTTGTACATATTTTTCTGTTATTTTCTTCTTCACTGTTTATTTATATGCGTGTACATAAGGTTAAATAAATAAACAGTGACACTATATATATTACATAACCAGCACCATAGTGGTACATTTACCTAAATTGACTTTATAAAGTTCCAATCTTGAGACTGACTTGAAGTTAAACTAATCTTGTTTGACTTTGAGTAAGTAATGTATTCTCGTAAATGTTTAGGATGAGATTGAAATTCTTTTGGAGATACACTAACTTAACAGTCGTCTTTTGATTACTAATGGATAAAGAAACCAATACATTTGATTGCTAATAAGTGCGATATTGGAGAGTGTAATGTTATCCTGGCTAGTCCTTTATCGGAACAAGCTAGGATACTGTACAAACTGGCATTTTTTGTTTTAAAGTATTCAAGTTAGAATGATAAAGTGTTTTTAGGTTAAGTTGATTGTTCTGATGTTACAGGGTGACGTTATCGCTCAGCGATAAAGCCCTTAAAAAAAAGAAAAAAAAAAAAGAGCGTACCCTGTAAGGTACGCTCTTTTTTTTTTGTTTTTTCTTTAGTCACATAATTATGATGTGTAACATCTGACATCTCACTTTGGTAACAAGCAACTGAGCAGCGACAGAAATTAACTTAAAAATATACAATCTACAGGGTCAAATTAAATTAGCTAGCGAAACTTCACAGACGTAATGGGTATTATACCCAAACATGATCAAACAAAAAAATAATAAAATTAATTTGATGATTTTTTGTGGGATCATCGACCGCAGTTGGTGTAGTCACTTGGAATATCATTAAAAAAATCTGTTTTTTTTTGTGTAAACTTCACAGACGTGTTTGGTATCGATACCTTAATACAATAAAACAAAAGAAAACAGATTTTCTCAACTCATACTTCAAGTAACAACACTACCAAATATCGTGGACCCCCAAAAAAAAACTTCAAATCTTTTTGTTTTTTTATTGTGTCCTGTTTAGATGTCGATACCCATCACGTCTGCAGAGTTTCGCCAGCTAATTTAATTTGACCCTGTATATAGTACAGTCAGTTACCTACATAACCTGACCCCTCTTTCATTTTTCTTCTTTGTAAGAGGGGTCAGGTAATACAAGTCACTGACTACTTACTAATTCTATGAGTACCTACACTAATTCCATGCTATTATAAAGTATTTACTAATTCTATGCTATTAAAAAGTACTTCGTCGAGTCTTCTCGTCGCGTATTCCACAGAGCCTTAAGACGAAGGTCTTCAATCAGTGCGTCCTGCCTGTTATGACTTACGGAGCCGAAACGTGGACACTCACGGTACGGCTGATCCATAAATTCAAGGTCGCTCAGCGAGCTATGGAACGGGCTATGCTTGTAGTCTCTCTGAGGGATCGAATCCGGAACGAGGTGATCCGGCAGAGAACCAAAGTTGTCGACATAGCCCACAGAATAAGCAAGCTGAAGTGGCAATGGGCCGGCCATATTAGCCGTAGAACCGATTGACCGTTGGGGTAGACGTGATCTTGAGTGGAGACCGCGAATCGGCAAACGTAAGGTAGGAAGCCCTCAGGCTAGGTGGAGCGACGATCTTCGCAGGGTGGCTGGTGGCAGCTGGATGAGAGTTGCCGAGAATCGAGCTGAATGGCGTGCAATTGGAGAGGCCTATGTCCAGCAGTGGACTGCTATAGGCTGATGATGATGAAAAAGTACTAACTTATTCCATGCTCCGGCTGTCACTTCTTGTTACACACTTACGTCCCTTTTCACGAAATCACTCCCACAGCGAGAGGAAAGATGTTACATATCATGAGTTAGACCGAAAAAGATGTCGGTTTTGACCGTCACGACATTTTTGTTATGTCACATAAGTGTCGTGACGGTCAAAATGTTACTTATTTTGGTCTAACTCTCATTCGCCAACTGAGCAAAAGCAAAAACACAACACCCGTGCAAGTGTGCGTTTACGTACACACATAAAAGAAGAAAAGAAAGAAAATACGTTTATTTGCGGTAAACATAACGCAAATAAATAAAAACACAAACACGAAAAAACAAGTTGCGGGAAAATATGCATCACATTCACGCCAAACGGCCATCGGTCAGTATAATGCTGCGACCCTATGCGAGAGAGAGCCCCAGCGCTGGTTTTCAGCGACAGCCGCATAATGTCTTCCCTTATTATTATAACACGCTTTTATTATTTCGCCTGTCTATTTCTGCATATCTATCTATGTACCTATGTATGTATGTAACAGAATCTTTGAACTTGATTTTCTACCACTTCAAAACGTCGGATTAGTTTAAAAAAATTCCACACTTATCAAGGACCGAGACAATACTTAAATAAATAAGTTTGTCGTTTGTTTGTGTTTGTTTGTTTTATTTTATTATTTTATCTGTGTGTTATTATGTATTTTAATATTCTATTTGTTATTATGTTGATGCCGATGGTATTTAAGAGTATGTGTCTGTATGGTATGGGTGTAATAATTGCCTGAAATAATTGATATTTAATTTATTTTTTTATTTAATTTATATCAGGATCTTCAGGAATATCAATTATTCATATTCAGAGATACGGTAGTGATTTATGCCATGCACTAAGGCATACATGATTTAAATTTTGAGACAAGCATATTATGACTATTGGTAGGATCAACTGGAGAGTACTACTACTACACTCAAATAAAAAAAATTGTTTACAAAAACATAGTTATAGTTTACATCAACAAAAAAATAATAAAAAAGCACGCTTTAAATATAAAACTAAACTAAAAAGTAGAAAATAAATTTACAAAAAAAAAAACACAACAAACAAACGACAAAAAAAAAACAAACAACAAATAAATGATCTATCTAAATAAGTTTGAAGTAATAGTATAATTAACAAGAAATATAATTTATTTTAAAAAACCGTGGGGTGCTTGATCTCAATTATTGTAAATATTTTATTGACAGATAACTATTGGTAAAAGTAGAATCATTATGAAAATATCTTAAAAAGCATTTGTAAACACGCGGTATGACATGTACGAGTACAATGATATTAATTGATGATGTAATGCTTAGCAATGATTAGTGAATGGGTTAAAACTTACTTCACGAACTTCGTACTAAAAACAGGCTTTTAGTATTGTTTAAGTACATAAACATCACCACTATGTACCATGAAACTAACTACTAAAATCAACAGTTCCTGGTTTCTTTTCCATCGAGCATAGACACAATTCTATTGAACAGAACTCATATTTGGTCTTATCGAGGTGATAACTATTAGATCGAAGTTGAATAAAATTCTTACCTGATTAATCTTCTTAGCATTCAAATCTAAGTTCTGTTGCGTGACAACTTCCTTCATGACCAATAATTTAGATTACAATTATATCTAACAAAATATTATACAACGCTTCCAAGTATCCAATTACCAACTTCTATTAAACAACAACTTTAGTGACGCCCTTGGCCAGTTCGCAAAAAATGCTCATCGTAGAAAAAACAACCGGCCTAGTGCGTGTCGGACCACGCACAATAAAGGGTTCCGTATTTGGGATGAATTTATCCTAAAAACAAGCTTAACATTGTAGTTGAAAAACATGCTCCCCCATACATCTATATACGCAACGGACAATTTTCCAACTGCAAATGTAAGTTTGTAATCGCAAAAAAATCTTAATTTATGTGATAAAACTACAAATTAACAATTTTCGAACTTTTTCCTTTACTTGTGCTATGAGACCTTACTTCTAGTCAAATTTTATGATTCTAGTTCAACGGGACGTACCCTTTCTGTTTTACTCTCGGTCTTGATTTAATTGGAGTATCAAAATATTTCGCATAAATCACCGTATTTTTATGACGTTGACTTAGAAGCTTGATTTTTTAAAGCTACAAGAGACCGTAGACTTACGTATTGACATTAATTTTAACTTGATAGATACCTCCAAGCGTTCCCGATACAAAGGGTCTTGACAGGCTGATAGACAGACGGACTACGAAGTGTTCCTATAAGGGTTCCGTTTTTTTTCCTTTTGAGGTACGAAACCCTAAATATAATTTATACAATATTTTATTTCAACAGAAATTCATTATTCATCACTATGACGACCGCTTTCAGCGGAAAGTGTTCGTGACTGAAATCATTAATTTTTCATGCATTTTGATAATAATATAACTGTGGGTGAAAGTCACGGGTCATTCTAAACGAATATTTTATGAAGTTTATTAGAACTTTATCACTGGCGACGATGCTGATGAAAACTTAAGTATTTGGGAAATCGAATAAAGGCTCGTACAGACTGGTGCGATATCGCGGGTGCAACGCGACACTAGTAGCACATTTCGCTGTCGGTGCCTGTCACGCCCTCGATATCACGTGAGTTTGTAAAAGCCTTAAGTCCGGGAAATGAATTGTTGAACAAATTCACTGCCTACTTAAATTATTAGCCGTAAATTCTGCAATCCACTACTGATAGTCTTTGACCGTTGTATGAAATGGCTATAGCACGGATAATTGGCATAGTGTGTAAATAAGATGAACAATTGAGGTCCTGACTGTACCTTCCTTAAGGTTAGTGAGGTCATAAATTAAAAGCTTGGCTTGTTGGAATTGGTCGGTAAATTAAACCAAAAGATTTATCAGAGATTTCCAGTTAATCTTAGTTTTATCGCATCCTACTCCGCACATACGGTAAAACGCTACAAGAGAGGAAACTAGATAGCAGAAGGCCAATTCTCGTAATTAAAAACCTCGCATTTTCATCTCTGCAACAATCAGTGTCAAAACCAATCTTTCTATGTCAATGTTTTGTTTTGTCAATGTCAATTTTCCCCCAACTTGTTCTTTCGTATTTGTGTTTTTTCTTTGTGTTATGTTTACCGCAAATAAACGTATATTCTTTTTTCTTAAGTACTTAATTGTCAAAATTGTATGTAAAAAAGTTCAAAAACACTACTGCCCTGCCAAAAAACGAACTAAAAATTATTTTATAGTTTTGCCATAAATATGCTCATACAAGCCTTCAATTTAATATCCATTTTGTAATAATTGATGATTTTTTTTTTACATTAGAAAATGGAGCCATACTGCCGCCATTTTTTTTAAAATATTTTATTGTTTTGGAATGTGCTCATTAAGACCTTCAACTTGTTACCCATATTGTAATAATTGGAGTTTTATTTTATTTTAAATATTTATCGCCTTTGTCACTCGGGATGATGTAAGGATTCTAACGATACCCCATACATCTAAATCTCTTCAGGCATTTAAAAGATATGGTGGCACAAAAAAACTCACATAGATACATACATTATCCCTAAACACATTACACTCCTTTTTGGGCAGGCGAGCTTGTAGTATTGTACCTTTAGAGGTATGAGGAACACGGTGTAAAGTTCACTCATCCTCCATAGAAAAGGGGAGGATCCTCCGACCGGATGGGAGTTGTGTCTGGTGGGCAACTGCCCGACGATTGTTTTATTTTTTGTGCTTGGCATCTCGTAGTTGACCTTGAGAGGTCGAGACTACTTAACCGAACTATCCGAGGATTAATGTTGGGACGTTGTATACATACCAGTCGCGCGGTAAACTCTGCTTGCGAGATGCAGGATTTTGCGTCAGTGTGACACGTAGTTCGAATGTGGCGATGTTGATGCCGCCACATACCTATCATAGCGCGGTTGTATGAAGCTAACCCTCTATCGGTTTACTCTGTGCGTCTGCCAGGAGTAACGATTTTGGCCGTTTCCCTTTTTAGTTGGATGTCCTGCATAATACAGCAATACAAGCAAAATATTTGTACAAGCCCGCATCACACTATTGTGAAAACAGGCCGAATTTTATCTGACATCTCGTTTATAATTTGAACTTTTGTCGTATCACGCATGTACCTACTATAAACGGTTTTCAGCTGCATTTGGCGTGAACTAGCGTTTCAGATCAGGTATATTTTTACATAGGCTTAATAATTTTTAACCACGTGATATTTATGTAAAAAGCTTTCCCTACGTTTGCAACCGCTGAGCTAGGTCTTAGGACATGTTAAAGTTTGATGCATTTGGCTCATGTGAAAAAATATTATAGGGATAAAGTGGTAGGGATGGGGGGGGGGAGGGTTAACGGTAGGGATTAAATGTACTTTCGTGTAAGGTTGTCAAAATAACAGTTTTATTACTAAATGCTTATGAAAGTATATGCGGTACTTAGAACAAAAAACTATTTTTAAATGTTTTGTCTGTCTGTCTATCTATTTGTTCGGGGTAATCTCCGAATCGGCTGCACCGATTTTTACGGGACTTTCAATGGCAGATAGCTGATGTTATAAGGAGTTACTAACTAACTAATTAACTTTTATTTTAGAAAAACCCACGCTGGTGAAGCCACGGGCAGCTGCAAATTTTTGATAAAAATAAAGATGGGGTCTAGCGAAAACTATGAATGCAGTAACTAACTTTTGCGTAACACATAATAACGTATATACCTACCTTCTGTCGTATATACTGTCATGTATATTATGTACCAGCGATATACATAATCAACAACGGTGGCAGACTTCTTAGGGCTGATATTCTAAGCACTACTTTAAGTGATTGATTGTGACGATATTGTTAAGTCAAGTTTCAGTAATTCAACGCAAAGGTCGAGTGTGTCACGTTGTATTATTTGGTTATAACGTAAAGTGACACGTTTGTACTGTGTGGTTAGGCTTTTAGGCACTACAGGGTAATTTTTGAGGCCTATGTATTTATTTTAATATACGCTTTAGTAAAGTCAAATGGCGCCTGACTCTTAACCTTTATGAAACGTAATAACATACCTGCCATACGTAACCTCACTAACACAATCTAATTGCGAATGTATTATACCAGTTCGTATATCAAACGTTTAGCTGATAACGTAACATGAGATGTTCTTCCCTACCAATTGTAAATATTGAAAACTAAATTCGGTCTAGCGAGCCATCTAACACGCAGGGAATTGATTTCAAAGGGCCGCCGTTATTGGGTACGCCACAATTGTGGCGATAAGTCCCCTCTTTGAGGAGAGTAGAGAGGCGCCACAGCGTCCTCACCTTCCGTCTGGTGCAGATCCTCAACGGATGCGATTGTTTCGGGAGGTTTCCGTTCAGGATAAGGCGGGAGGAAACGCCTGGGTGTTACCACTGTGTGGATCACCCGGAAGATACGGTGGAGGCTTGGGCCCCGGCACCGGCGTGTCCTCGCGGAGGAAATTGGCAGCGGCTATCTCTCGCTTCCGGCCCAGGTTCAGGCCATGATTCGGAGTGAGAGGCATCAACAGCATGCGGCATGGGAGGCCGTCAAATCTTTCTGCGAAGCAGTATTGCTCGCGAGGGAGGAGGCGGAACGCGTCAGGGAGAGGCAAAATTCGTGCTCTCACGAGCCTAGCCACCGCAGGAAACGCCCTGGGCGTCGGGAGTCGCAGGCCGATTCCCGGCTACCGTAGCGCGCCTCTAAGAGATGTCAGTACAAATCGACGGGGTCCGTTAGGGCCAATGCCTGCCAGAGTTGCGGGTTTGTCTGGAAGGGATATCGTGGCCCTGGCACACAGGCAACTGAGCGGGAGAAGTTATTTGATAATAAAAAAAAGTGTCTCCGTTATCGAAATCGATAAGGAGGACTATATACATTATAAATATTGAATCGATTTTTTAATAATTAATTATTAACCATTTGTTTCTGGAATTATTAACCAAGGGCTGAATCGGAGGTGGTTCTGGAGCAGGTTCTAGAAAAGGATGCCTGGAAGAATTTGGGAGAGACATTTGCTCAGCAAAGCAAAAGTGTAGTCTACATTAAAAACAAACTTATGGTTACAGCATTTTCTGATTTTTTTCTACTGAATGCTTGTATTTGGACCTCGTTAAACATTACTTTTACATTAACTTTCTTTTGGGTTTTTCAAATAGCTTGACAATCTTTTTCCTTCAATCTTACCCTCTATTATTTTTTCAAAAACACCAGTTTATTTTTTAAAGAAATCATTATTTTAATCACGCGAAATAAAAGAACAAAACTTGCACAAAGATAGCATGAAAGAAAATAAGCTCAAATGATACAGTTTGATGTAAAGGCATCGTCTGCATCGTCGATGTACCACAGTCACGTAACTAAACGTTTTTCAAGCAAATGTTTGTGAGTCATGAACCCCACTTTACGGTCCTAGAACTTTCGAAATGGTATCGGAAATTAAACTTTTGATTGTACACCGGTTTTATTTATTGTTTGCTATAATTTTGTATGGGAATACAGTAAGAATTACTTGATAAATAGGGCAAGTTTGAAAACACTCTTTAATCATAAATGTTTGGCCAAGAGTTGCTATTTAGAAAATGGTATTTATATTGTATCGTGTTTTTGCAGTGTTTTTCAAACTCAAACTCTTAATCATGATGGTTGGGTAAAGTATTGTAATATTTGTAAAAAAAAACTATTCGCTTATATGTTTCATCAGTCAGGTCAAACTTTCTCTTTATAAATACCCCTTCCAATTCTAGTGGTTTTATTAAAAATGGCTAGTTAATAAAGAAACAATCCAGCTTTAATTAATAATTCCAAGCATTTTTGATCTTCACTGCAAATAAAAACCCTACCCCGTCTGAATTTTTCACCTCTCGTATAGGATAATAAAAATGGCTTGCAGCCAAAAATTATATTTCTTTATGAAGTTCATCTCTGCGTCTGGCATATAGGATTTTTCGATAATACTTTCCGAGTTTTTTTTTTTTATCTATCTCCCTAAGAATTTTATATTCCGATTTATGATTGAAGAAAAAATGATTCCTTAATTTTAAAAACACTGCTTTTCTTCTTGATCCATTTTGTTCAATATTTATTCTTAGAGCATATTTACCTATTACGTAAAAAAAAGCAATCCAATCAAGCAGTTCCAATTATTTTGAAAAAATAACTGAAAATTCAACTACTACAACGGATGATATTTTGCAACCACGATCACACAATGTTTACTGGTCAAAGTTACGATACAGTATAACGTTTTCGGCCGGGTTGCTTGTGGCCACGAGTGCAGCGAACGGGCAGAGTTAAGCTTAAAACTTTTGTTAAATAAAAACGCTTGTAATATTTCGAATTTATGTTTTAGTGTGCCAGCATTTTCTTTTAGAATTATTCAAATGTAGATTGTTTTTATTTTTACTTGCAGCTGGGGAGTTATATTTTGGTTAAGTTTTTAGTATTTAAGTCATTTTAAAAGGTATGAAATACTTGAGGCGCATGGGAGTGAATAAAAAGAAGTGATGTTGTCTACGAAGATTCAGTTTTTAAATCTTTGGGATCTCTGACAAACCATACCAATCATAACTTGGCAAATGAAACTGACTGAAGTCCTCAAAAACTCATGTTTGCAGACTTTATTTTTTATAAATTATTATTCTAGGTGCATCATCTTCACATATAATTATTATAATTAATGTTTAAAAAATATTGTAAAACATTTTAAAAGAGATACGGTGGAGTTTCTTGCCCATTATTCTCCATACGAAACTACCTTTTGGAAGGAGCAACTAGAACCAATTCAATTTCTTTGTAAACTTTGACGTTCAAAGTGCCTTTTATGTGACTATTTAAAAGTAATGATTTAACTTTGACTTTCATGGCATTTTTTTATTGTATATTTGACCATCTTAAAGTACTTACGTCTACCGATTTATTATGAATCATGATAGTGTGATACGACAGACAGGTAACCAGTACGGTCGCGTATTTCAAAGCCCATATCTAAAACCTATCGATAATACTCCGTTAGCATGACATTAATGCGTAGTCTACTCGAATTTAATGGGCTGGATACGATTGTACACAAGCGATATAAACAATAAAGTTTCTATTGCTGCCTATAAAGATTCGACAGCCAATTGTATGATTTTGATCGATTGTGAATTCTATCGGTTTTATTAATAAGTAAAAGTGTGTATCTTTTATTTAGGATACTTTATGTATGCAACATGTCCCGGAAATAACGCACTGCACCATTTTTTTTTTGGGTGGGAAATTATCAAATAACTCTCCCGCTCTGGGTGGAGAGGGAGGGCGTGTCAGACTTTTACTGACTAAAACCCACCCGTGTTCCTTCATTTGCCTGTGTGCCAGGGCTACGATATCCCTTTCGGACAAACTCGCAACCCTGGCAGGCATTGGCCGTAATGGACCCCGTCAATTCGTGCTGACATCTCTTTGAGGCGCGCGTGGAACACACCGCCAGAGCCCGGGCCAGAGGGGCTAATTGCGTAACACACTATCAGTAGGAATCGGTTTCAATTTGACAGTTCAACAACATTCATTGCGTTATTTACGTTGTTGAGCAGACAATTTTTTCTAACATATGAAGCAATGGATTAGCAATATACTTCAAAATCATTCCGATTTCGATTCAAACTGCGTTACGCAATTAGGGTACTGGTCCTTATCGGACGGCGAGCTACCCATCGCTCACCGTCCGCAGGCCCGCGCCTACGGTGGCCGGGAATCGGCTTGCGAATCCGCCAAAGACCCCAATTAGAATATTATGTTATAATCATAATACATACACTGAGATTATACTATTATAATTAATATAATTATATTTTTTTTTTATTATTAGATATTGTTTTTTTTTTTTTACAATGGTTAACGTTAATACTTATGTACAATAGATCGCACAACTAACTATTTACACGAGGTACTTACGTACTTTATGTATTTATTTAGGTATATGTAAGTTTTTTTGCACGTGTGGACATGTGTATTTTTTTTATTATTTATATTTAACATTTTAGTTTAAGACTTCGCTAATTCATATTTTTCTATTCTTGTGCTCAAACACTATTGTCTACATTTCTTTTTCATTTCTCCTTTCGCAGATCTGCTGGAAGAAATTTCTTAAGAAATAAGCAGTACCTTTGTACTAATATTATAATTATGTCGTATCAAATAAATAAAAATAAATAAATAACGAGATAAACAATAACATACATAAAAAAGAGTACTTTAGCGTCGTCACACTTTTATTAAATTAGATATACTGATTGTGGGAGAAAATTGTGGTCACATTACAAATCTACGCATGCACAGTCGCACACGTTTAAGGCTGCCTGTCCACTGGAGCGGAGCCAGGCTGCGGAGTGGAGAAATATTAACCATTAGGATTGCAAATCCCTGTCCACTTGCAAACCTATCGGTCCTATTTCTCCGTTTAGCGGTGAAATGCTAGACCCTAAGGCTGCCTGTCTACCGGAGCCTAGCGATACGCTCCGGTGGACAGGCAGCCTTAGGGTCTACCGTAGGAGTTTGGTTTGTTTTTGACTGTACAGCGGAAATATGACTGTAATTTACGTAGTTTTCATTACTTTTGGGATAAAAAATTACGTATACTTATAAAAAAGTCAGAACTCGATTTAGTAAATGATTGTGAATAAATTGCATTTCATAAAGTGCATACATTCCGTTAGACATTGTATATCTATGTACCTATTTTAGTATAATTGTTATACTTATTATTTGCACCAATGACAGCCCCACTTTAAGTGCAGGCAAATCACTGTCCGTTCCAAGTTTGCGTGGGAGAGATCTTAGAAAGCGATAAGGCCGCTCATTATCCTGCCGACAAACTGTCACGCAGTTTGGCAGGTTTATATCATAAGTAAGTGTTTGGTCCAAACTAAATGTTTTTTTTTTAAACGTTGCCTCACACTAGGTATTTCTCCTGTACCGTGGGTGCATTTATAAACATTTAAACTCACATACACAAACAGCCAGACCCGGAACAACTACTTGTAGGTCATACAAATATTTGTTCCGTGCGGGAATCGAACCCGTGACATGCAGTGCAGCAGTCAATCGC
Organism: Tiliacea citrago; assembly: GCA_963921375.1. NCBI lineage: Eukaryota > Metazoa > Arthropoda > Insecta > Lepidoptera > Noctuidae > Tiliacea > Tiliacea citrago. The sequence goes on along the minus strand of OY992797.1, from coordinate 17,221,621 downwards.
TTAACCACTGCGCCACCTGTGTCGTCAACCATGTCGTTATTTTGTAGTGTTTCACTTATTTTTAGGGTTTCGTACCCAAAGGGTAAAACGGGAACCCTATTACGAAGGCTCCGCCGTCTGTCTGTCTGTCCGTCTGTCACCAGACTGTATCTCATGAACCGTGATAGTTAGACAGTTGAAATTTTCACAGATGATGTATTTCTGTTGCCGCTATAACAAAAAATACTAAAAACCCGAATTCAATAAATATTTAAGGGGGCTCCCATACAACAAACATGATTTTTGCTCGTGTTTGCTCGATATTAATAACGGCAACAGGTAGACGCTTGAAATATTCACAGAATATTTATTTATATATTCACTTTAAAAATAAATAATTCAATTAAAATAAAACAAATATTCCAGGGGGGCTCCCACACAACAAACGTGATTTTTTTGCCGTTTTTATCGTTAATGGTACGGGACCCTTCGTGCGCGAGTCCAACTCGCACTTGGCCGGTTTTTTGTTATGTATTTTTCTGGTCTACAATAACGTATAATATATCACTTTGCCTAGCCTTTTTCCCAACTATGTTGGGGTAGGCTTCCAGTCTAACCGGATGCAGCTGAATAGCAGTATTTTACATGGAGCGAGTGCCTATCTGACCTCCACAACCCAGTAACTGGATAATACTATACCCCTTGGTAAGACTAGTTGTCAGACTTTCGGGCTTCCGACGACCCCTAACAACTGTCAAAGATCGACGAATGGCTAATCAAATCAAATCAAAATTCATTTATTCAAACTAGGCTGACAATCAGCACTTTTCGAACGTCAAAAATTACATAAGACAATCCCCCAAAAATGCCCGCCCTTCACCGCCGGGGCCAACGGCTTAACGTGCTTTCCGAGGCACGGAGGAGTCTCGGTATGTAAAGATGATCACCAACCACGGACCAACCCTGGTAAGCGTAGCTTAGCGTGATGGATCGACCCATGCAGCTGTTATTACTTAACCACGAGCTCCTCAACAATAAAATAACAATCAATATTATATATATAAATAAAAACAAATAAAAGGTATTTTATTATCGTGCTTGATTTCTAGATTTCTAATTTTTTTTAGAAAGAACAGTGCCAATTTCGAAAAGGAATACCCCTATGTTTATTTTATGAAGCGTTTTTAGACAGAAATTTTATTGTAACATTTATTTTAATAATTAGATAGTGACCATGCGGCACATTCAATGGTCATCAAAAATTTTAATCGTTAGATTTACTCTCACCGTGTCAAGTCGTGTGAAAATGTTTCCATAGTGAGAAGTAAACAATAATAATGACGTTTCCGTGATAAGTTAAGTCAAGTCTCTGAGACATTGTGTGTGTCAAAGGCAAAAAAATCAGAAACGCGGCCACTATGATTACATTATTTGCTTGTCAGACTCAGTCATACGGTTGTGTGAAACACCTTTTCAGTACGAATATTTCTGTATTTATCTTCTTGCACACATACAAACTTGGCATATTGCAATATTTAACGAACTTTTTAATTAGGTACTCAAAATGGCATCAGTATAGACTTTAGACTTCTTGAAGAGGGTTCTGAGGCTCGAACAGAATTGACTTATCAACTACGTGACGCCCAAAATATCATGTTTTTCATTCCATTCTGTTAAAAAACCAGTACTTTTACCGTAACTGTCAAATGAGATACTTTTAAACTCCATGACTACCCTCATACAAAAATCATTTAAGACAAATCAAATACTTTCAATTTCCTATTTAGTACCTATTTGAAATCACTACAAATCTTATTAATATTTGGAAATCATGACGGTTGAAAGGTCAAGATGTCGGGCACAGTTTGAGCCATACGACAAGCAACACAAATCAAACGTCTCAGTAAAATGGAACTAAACATATTTTTTTTTTATTATTTTCGATTTATAGATTCAAAGCATGGAGTGAAAAGTTATAACCCAATAACTTTAACTGTCTATTGACCTCTGGTTAACATCCAAACACATTATGTTCACCGTTAAAAAAATATCTATAGACTAAACAGTACACATTGTTGTTGACTGAAGCGGTTGTTTAACAAATTGTCAACTGCATTATTGATGTAACAAACATTTACTCGATTGAATGTACGGACTAAATGCTTTGTACATAGATAGAAACGTAGGTATACATGCAAATAAACTACAATTTTCTAATATTCAGGACGTATGAAAAACAGAGTTCAGAACCACAGAGAGTTTTTAGTGTCAGTATATTTTTCCAATTTGGAAATTTACACACATACAACATCATGTCTGTAATCCCCGAAGGGTTAGGCAAAGGTATACCAGTAGGTAGGCAGTAGGTGTGGGGCGCCCCCCAGCTAGATGGACCGACGACCTTAAAAAGGTGGCTGGGACAGACTGGATGCCGAAAGCAGAAGACAGGGTGTTGTGGCGCAGCCTGGGAGAGGCCTATGTCCAGCAGTGGACTGTTATAGGCTGAGTTGATTGATACCAGTAGGTAGTACACCCAAATTGTGCCATTTTAGAAATTTAAACCGTATTTTTTGCCACGAGCAAGCAACCTTAAATATAATGTCTACACATTCTGTAACTAATCATTAAGATTTGCCAATTACATACAGGTTTATTATAATTTGGCTAGCTAAACTCCGAACACAGGAAAAAATAAAAAGAATTAATGTTTTTTTGGGAGGTCAACGACCGCTTTTAGTGTTTTTACTTAAAGTATGTAGTTATGCTTTTAGTGTTATACTGTGCACAGAGTTCTCTGTGCATTTTAACACCGTGCTGCGATCGCCAACCCGCTTCTAAGCGTGGCAGTTATGGCGAACCCCCCTTGTGGGAGGCCATGTCCAGCAATGGACGTCTTTGGGCTGAAATTATGACTTGAAGTATTAGTAGAGAAAAATGTTTTCATGTGTTATCGTGTTCAGATATCGATACACACCACGTCAGTGAAGTTTATACGAAGAAAAAAACTGATTTGTTAAACTGATATTTCAAGTGACTCAATAAATGCGGTCGATGACCCCACGAAAAAGAAATCATCAAATTAATTTATTTTTGTTTTATCATGTTTTGACGTAGATACCCCCGATCGCGTCTGCGGAATTTAGCTAACTAATTTAATCTAACCCTGTATAACTATTTAAGGCGGAGATTTCTTAAAAATGGTAAAAAATGTGTTTTTTTAAAGCAGTGTATATCGTAAATATTTTTTCCAAAACAAAAACAATATGATATTTTCAAGCCTTTTGTGCATACGGTGATGGAACATAAAACATAATTAAATACATCAAAAAAATCTTCAAAGACAACTCTCAATTATTTTTAAAAGCAGTTTATCCCTTCGTTAACAGTTATAATTATAATAAAAAGTATACCATAAAATTGCAAATGCCAAACTGCATCATTTGATGGATTAATTTTTATTAATTCGTTAAAATCTAATTTTATACGATTTTACTTGCATTTTACGCCATACGTTGTGTCATCGCGCATCTTTTTCTTTTGTATGTAATCTGATAGTGACAGCGGTTTACCTGTTGTCAGCGTCTTAACGGCGCAGGATCGCCTTTGCCAGAAGTGATCGTCGTATTAGTGGTTCAGCAGCTTCAATACCATCAGGATTGTACCGGAATATTGTACATCGTAGACGTGGTACAACAGCGGCTCCCCTTGACACCTTCTTCTCTCATTAGAAGACAGCCGCCACGTAACCATCGATGCGACGCTCTGCTAGAGTGACTGTCAGAGCCAGTGTCACTCTTATCCAACCTTTTCGGTGATTCCAGTAACTTTGTAACTAAAATAGACGGCGCCACTTGCTTCCCGTCATACTTATATCACCATCATCACCATTTCAGCTGAAAGACGTCCACTGCTGGGCATAGGCTTCCCCCAAGCGTCACCACATCGACTGGTTCTGTGCTTTTCACATCCAGCGGATTCCCGCAACTTTCACCTGCGGGCTAATTGCGTAACTTACATAAAATGACAATTGATTGCAATGGGTTTTATTTTGACAGTTCACGCACATCCATTGCGTTATTATTATACGTTGTTGAGCAGACGAATTTTTCAAACTTATGAAGCAATGGATTAGCAATGTCCTTCAAAACTCTCGGATTGTAATTCAAACTGTGTTACGCAATTAGGGTACAGGTCATAGGTTCACCTTCCAGGGTTTTATTTTCTTGTAATAAAAGTTACAACATCAATTTTTATACGTATTTTTCTATTTACAGCGTGCCACTTGATGGCGACATTAGTTAGACACCTATACGGAGCAACCTGTATTTAAAGAACTGTAGCGCAGAGGTAATTTGCCGGGTTCACAGATCATAACATCGCATCAATGAAATTAAAACGAATAGCGTGGAAAAGTATGTGAATTGAAGGAAAGAGAGAGCTTATTATTTAGTTTGTTTGAAAATTTTGACTTAATAATAACTAATTATTTTATCTAATTATATTATTTGTTATTACTGGCTCCTAGCCCTACCCGTATGTTAAATGAATGTCGCCATTGTAGCGGCGCGTTGTATAAGTATCAAAAATAACTTCTACTCACCAAAAATGTATACCAGGAAGTCATAAAATAATCATAATTATAACATCGATTAAAAACGTCCGCTATTCAATATTGTATAGCGTTATCATATTTAACTTGTTCTACCCGCATTTTACGTAAAAAAATAACTATAACAGCCAAATCTGACTGCTTTTGAACACGGAAAAAAGTCATTAACAGCTGATGTTAGCTACGAATTTGATTGGAAATTAAAAGACCCTTTGATTATGATTTATTGTTATGGAAATTAGAGTTTGTCTTTGGAAATTATAATAGACTAGCTTTTGCTAGCGGCTTCACCCGCGTGGTGATCGGAAATTATCCCAGGACAACGTACTGCCGGGACAAACGTATGTATTAACATCAATATTAGCACATACTTTTGTCCCGGTAGTACGTTCTTCTCCAGGTTATAAACTGCCTGTGTGATAATTTTTATCCAAATTTGTTCAGCCCTTTTTGTGTTTGAGTAACAAACATACAATTTTCCACATTTATAATAAGTACTAGCTGTTGTTCGCAACTTCGTCTGCGATCCAGTACAAACAGTAGCCTATGTCCATCTTCAGGTCATGGTCTACCCATGTGCCATTTTTCATCCAAATCCGTTCAGCCGTTTTAGCGTAAAAACGTAACAAACAAACAAACTCACTTTCGCATTTATAATACTATCTGCGTCCCGCGGTTTCACCCGCGTAAGTCTCGATCCCGTGGGAATATCGGAATAAAAAGTACCCTATGTCTTAATCAGGGTGTCAGCTACCTCCATACAAAATTTATCAAAATTGGTTCAGCCGGTTGAGCGTGGAGAAGTAACAAACAGTCACACACACTCACAAACTTTTCGCCTTTATAATATTAGTGTGATATATATATAATATATAAATATATATAGTGTGATGTGATTAGTTAGGATTAGGAAGTTGGGATTAGGAAGTTAGGATTAGGAAGTTGGGATTAGGAAGTTAGGATTAGGAAGTTAGAATTAGGAAGTTAGGATTAGTAGGATAATGGTATGCATTTTATTCTAAAGGCTTTATTTACGTAACCAAGTACCTACTTTAAAAACTGAATAGGTAATTTTGTGGTCAAAACTATTTGTTTCGAATAGTGTTAGATTCTGGTAAACTTTGCAGCTGAATAATATTTCAATATTACTTAATATACTAATGGACCGATAGCCCGTGGAGCAGACGAGTCCTGGAGTGGAGACCGCGTATCAGCAAGCGTAGTGTGGGACGCCCCCCAGCTAGATGGACCGACGACCTTAAGAAGGTGGCTGGGTCAGACTGGATGCGGAAGGCGGCGGACAGAGTGTTGTGGCGGGTGAGAGGCCTAAGTCCAGCAGTGGACTGCGATAGGCTGAGTTGATTGAAAATAATAATATTCTTATTCGGTGGGCCATAATAATATTGAATGAGTGTAGATAATCTGATAATATAAGTACCTATTAATTAGGGCAATTTAATATTCATATTGTTTTATTAATACGCTATAACCAAAGCACTGTTAATATTAGTTGGTAGTTTGCATGTTATATTTAATAGACAATAGGCAAGATTTATAGTGCGTTCATAAATGTCAATTAATTATGAGGCTCGTTTGTTTTGAAGACATTTTGGTCTAATAGTTGAATGACATGCAACGTTAAGATCATAATTTAGATAGAAAAACTGGCCAAGTGCGAGTCTGACTCGCGCACGTAGGGTTCCGTACCATTATCTATAAAAATGGCAAGAAAATCTCGTTTGTTGTATGGGAGCCCCCTTAAATATTTATGTTATTCTGGTTTTTAGTGTGTGTTGCTATAGCGGCAATAGAAATACATCATCTGTGAAAATTTCAACTGTCTAACTATCACGGTTCATGAGCCTGGTGACAGACGGACAGACAGACAGACGGCGGAGCCTTAGTAATAGGGTTCCCATTGGGTATGGAACCCTAAAAAAGTAATTTAATAACATTTTACAGAAAACATGTTTGTAGAATCGTTACGTCTGTCTTTTACAACTGTTTTACCCCGACAATCTAAACCACAAATTAGGTACGTACCTACATATTTTTTTACTTTTTAACTTTTCATCTACCAAAAAATCCGTACTTTAGTGAAGCAATCTAAAATCTTGCTTGAATGAATATTTCTGTTTATTGAGAAATACTTTATTCGCGTACTGTGTTATACTTAATGACCGATGGCGTTTTTGGGGGACTGTCTTATGTAATTTTTGACGTTCGAAAAGTGCTGATTCTCAGCCTAGTTTGAATAAATGACTTTTGATTTTGATTTTTTTTGATTTTGACCAATGTTAGCGATTACAGTCATTTAGTCATCCGTATCGATTTTACAGTTTTTTTTTAGGCAATCAATAGTGTTGCTTAAGGAGTTTAAAAAAAAAAAAAATGTATAATTATAAGAATATTTACAATATAAATTTTAAAAAAAACTTTACTAATCACATCACACTATCACACCAATATTATAAAGGCGAAAGTTTGTGAGTGTGTATGTGTGTATGTTTGTTACTACTGCTACGGAGGTAGCTGAAACCCTGGATTAAGACATAGGCAACTTTTTATCCCGATATTCCCACGGGATCGAGACTTACGCGGGTGAAACCGCAGGGCGCAGCTAGTATATAATTATAAATGCGAAAATGACTTTGTTTGTTACGCTTTCAGGCTAAAACGGCGGAACGAATGTAGATGAAATTTAGCACATGTGGAGACCATGACCTGGGTTATGACATAGGATACTTTTTATCCCGATATTCTTAGGGGATCGAGACTTACGCGGGTGAAACCGCGGGGCGTAGCTAGTATTGAATAAACGCATGACAATGATAAATAATTTTATTTCTGTAAGTAGTTTTGTACCGACACTTTTACACGTCAATATAATAATAATATTTATAATATTTAAGAATAATAGTAATAATATAATAAACATAAATATAAACTTAATAAAAATTGCACGCAGAATACAATGATACTTATGGTTATAAGATCTCACCTCTACCAATACAATGTATTTCTAGCAAACAAAACATAAAAATAAAACGTTTAGTTTCATTTGATCCAAAGCTGACAGCCGATGTATTCTGTGCGTGATAGCTTAGGTGAAGTGAGCTTGAAATCAGCTGTGATTCCACCTTATGCTAGGAATTGTCACTATTGACAGCTCCCTTCAGCAAAGATTTCACGCTGAGATTTCAACAGAATAGATAGCGCTCATTAGTCGCGATTCAAACAGGTCTAGCACCCAAAGAAATGCTATTAAACCTCCACAAAGTTTTTTCTTAGTATAATCCACGCCTGTAAGATTTCAGCCACTTTTTCCAGTAAAAGCTGAATGCCAAACAAAACAAATCCGACGTCCATTAGTTAAGATTAGGTGGAACGGTGACAGGTTGGTAGGCCAGCTCTTTTAAGCACCATTAAGTTTTGTTTTTCTCATATGATTTATAGTGAGACATGTCTAAAGTATTTAGAATGTACGAATCTATGTAAATGATTGAGGGGAAAAGGTGCTGGGTGGCAAAAAAACCCTTTAAATAGACATAACTTAACATAAAATCAAGCCTGTAAACCCCGAAGGGTTAGGCAGAGGTATACCTATAGTAGGTACACCCACGTTTCGCCAGTTATGTTGAAGTCCTATGTAATAGGGGACGAGCCTATTGCCATCAACCGGGCACAAATCCAGAGTCCGGGCTGCTACTGAGAAATTCCTGGTGGAAAAACCCAATAACACTTTGCCCGACCTGGGAATCGAACCCCTGACCTCATGCTCAGCCGTAGCGCTTGTGTCCACTAGACCAACGAGGCAGTCCCTTTAAATAGAATAAGATAAAATGCAATCAACACAGGTTTTATGGTAAACATTTTTGTTCATGAGTCCTCTTTTAGTCACCTGTCCCACAGCCACCAGCCACCAGCCATTTTCTCGTTCAATAAACGTACAAAAGTTTGTAGGTCCGTGTAAGTAAAAGAATAATTAATAATTTAATAATATTAATATTTTTTTTAATTCAGAAAAATCACATATACGGAAAGAGATACATTTATATAGGAAATAAAATAACCAGTACGCAATTAATGTTGACAAATTAAACTTAAGCGAGTTTTATTAATCATAATATTTTTTTATTTTGATATGTCTTAGTACAAAAAAAAATAGGTAAGTTATTGTTAACGAAAGATGTTTACTTTGAAACTGGTTTTATGGTGACATGCCGGCTGGCGCGTGTGTGCGGTGTAGCGGAGTTCGCGAAGGTACCTAAATAGCTGTGCGCTCGATCGATTTCTGATTTGAAGGGTTTTAGGTATTTTATTAGTATTTTAAGTCCAATTTTTTTTTCCTGTATTAATAGTTGATCGATTAAGCGTATGTACAAAAACGTTTACTGCTAAAATGTATAATAGGTAGAGACCTTATTTATATAAAATCAAAATATTTTTTTTTTATTTCACATAAACCTACATGGGCACTTATGAGACGTCAGAAGCTAGGTGCACGGTTCCAATTGGTTGAGTCCTATGGAGAAGAGCCGGCAAGAAACTCCACGGTTACTCTTTTAAAAAAAATCTCAGATATCTCTATAGAAATCAGTCTTATACGAGAGCAAAAAGATTAGACTCATACTTTATAAGTTACGAGTAGATATAGATATTTTGTTGAATCGATGGCCTGAAACACAGGTTTTTCATAAACCTAGTTCAGGCAAGTCTACATTACAGTTAGAATTAAATTTTCCCCGATTGTAATTAATCTTAATTTTACTTTACTATAAACTTGAATATTTTTTTTTTTTTTTTTATCCAAACCTTAGTCCAAATAATTGCACTGGCGTGAAATTTACTGCAAGCAGGTATACATCATTTAATTAATTTCAAACCTCGTAACTTATTTTTCAACTAAGAAAGAACGTTAGTCTCATCATAATCGTCTTCTTTCTCCTGTAATCGCTGAGTGCGTAGGCAATCAAGACAAGACACTAATGGAATCTTGATGTCGGAGGAAGCAAAGATGTCAATACTTATCGAGCAAAATTTCAGTCAAGATTAATCGGTAATGGGATTTTTGGGCAAAAGAAAATGATTGATACATGATTTTATTTTTTTAAATAGTGTTGTACAAATGTGATGGCAGGAAGGTACTCTTTCACTTTAAAAACGACACCAGAGGTCCTTGCGCGAACGCACGGCGTAAACCTATCGTAAATTCGAGCGATCTATAGTTTTGGTTTAAACAAGCTTAGGTTTGCGACAAGTATAATTATATATCCCGTAGATAAGGTGGCCATATTATTAAACAGCATGGGAGCGGCATCACATGAACTATTTTTTAATATAATAATTAATAAAGATGATGGAACTCAAAAATATGAGCAAGTTCTAAAGGCTTTTGAAGATTACTTCACTCCAAAATAAAATGAAGTGATCAATGCATTCTTATTCAATAATAAAAAACAGGAAGAAGATGAAAGCTTTGACAATTTCTATACAAACAACAAGAAATTAGTAAAAAAAAATAACTATAAAGAGATGGAAGACTGGATGCTACGAGACAGGATTGTGATGGGCATCAGTGATATGAATCTACAGCAAAAACTCTTAATACATAGGGTTAATAACATTATCCTTAAAACTAAGTGTTAGTAAACAACACTAGGTATACGACGACGGCATAATGTAACTGACAGCAGTGAAGAACATAAGGGCTGTCCACTCTGTTAGCAATCATGTTCAGAACCTTGTCAGGGCTAATCATGTCTCGAGCCACCATCGATGAATAAAGTTTTAAAACTAAGTAAATATTATGTGTATATGAGTATTTTCAATTTTAAAATCATTCAGATTACTTAACGTTTACTCCGTGTTTGTGCTAGCCCCACAGTAAAAAAAAATTATATGTTTAGGACAAAAAACACTTTCAATATTTGTATTTCAAAACTATAATTTTATTAATCTCACATATCTTTCATTTACCGTGCCTTGGAAAGCACGTTAAGCCGTTGGCCCCGTCTGTTAACCGTAGATCTTTGGCAGTCCTTATGGGTCGTCAGAAGCCTGAAAGTCTGATAACCAGTCTTACCAAGGGGTATCGTATTACCCAGTAACTGGGTTGTGAAGGTTAGATAGGCAGTCGCTCCATGTAAAATACTAGTATTCAGCTGCATCCGGTTAGACTGGAAGCCGACCCTAACATATTTGGGAAAAGGATCCTTTCATCAAATCAAAGGTATATACCATATATATGAATAAATAGATGGATGGTGGATATTACTCGTAGTTTTAAATTTGAATAATTGAATTAAAAAACCTGGAATTCATTCCACAATCCGAAAGTTTCATTATTTAGATTACCTCCATACAGTTGTTTTCTGATACGTATCAGATTTAAATCTCTGCTACGTAAAGTATAATATGACGTAATACAAATCGATTTATTTTACCCTACTAACAATATTTGGCTTTGTATGCTGATTTTTGGATAGGAGAAAATATCTCCGTGTCAGCTGCTTGCCATTCGGCCATATTGTTTGAGTCAGCTGAAGGGTAACAATAATCTGTAGGAATTGATACACTAAATATTAGTAGCAGATTAGTTGATACTGCCTCCTTGGTCTAGTGGCCACAAGCGCAACTTCTGAGCATGAGGTCCTGGGTTTGATTCCCAAGTCGGGCAAAGTATTATTGGGTTTTTCCATTAGGAATTTTTCGGTACTAGTCCGGAGTCTTGATTTTTGCCCGTTTTTTTTTATTGTTTTTATTTGCGTTGTGTTTGCTCTTGACCGTAGGCTAGGTCAAAGGTGACAGAGACGACGATGGAGTGAGCTTACCCAGAAGAAGCCTGTTCATTCTCACTTTGAAGAGATTACGGTTGTATGCGTTCGGAAACACAGACGCAGGCAGAGAGTTCCACTCTTTTGCTGTGCGCATTATGAAAGACATTTGGAAACGCTTAGTGCGAATTGGTGGAATAGCAACCAGGAGGGGATGGTAACCTGCAGTGCGTCTAGATGTCCGATAATAGAAGGGGGCCGGTGGAATGAGGTCGTGGAGTTCTTGGGCACACTCACCGAAGTACAGTCTGTTAATGGCAGTAGGCTCGCCCTTGGGGACTTTAACATAACTGGCATAATGTTGGTGAACTATAGGTACATCGTCCTCTGCTTGACCCTTCAAGAAAAACTGGCGTGTTAGTAGCCAATTCACTATGCTTCCAATATTATTATTAGTAACGGTATCCGTACCGTTATATTTCTCTATTTCCACAAAAGATGTACCCGAGCGGACATCGAAAATGTTCTTGATAATATTTTTCTCTATAGGACCTCTTCAATATAGTGCTGGTGACTCAGCTACACTTTCAATTATTATATTTTAATAAAAGTGCGATCAAATATTTGCAGAATACATACAGATGAAATTAACCGCTGCGCTGACCACAACTAAATTGGAATAAGTGCAGGAGGATAGTGATTTCTTAGATACTTATTAGAGTGTTTTTCATGGTAGATACAATAAATTTTGCCCCAGTTTAACTTTATTCAACGCTATGTATTTGTTCTCAATTCTGAAGCCAATTTAGCCTAGCACTGTAATCTACAAAGGATTAAAAAACCGCCCATGTGCGTGTTGGACACGCACAATGAAGGGTTCCGTAGTTGTTATGAATTTATTCCAAGAGCAAACTTAGCAACATAGTAGTTGAAAAACATGGTCCCCATACATTCCAACTGCAAATGTAAGTTTGTACGCACATTATTAATGTACCATGTTATTTTAAGACCATACACTTCTTGTAGGTTTTCTGTAATCTACAAGTAAAGAACTATTCTCTGTTTTTAATTTTTTATTTTAGTCACAGCGATTTCGGAGATAAGTGGCGTTAATATTAAATTAATATTAAATTTTCATCTATTTTCTTAAAATGTATTAGCTTAAAATTATTAAAAAAATTGAAATCCTCATAAAAAAATCGTTTTATTTGGTGTCACACGGTAAAGTCTAAACATAAACATTTCTTTTAATTTATAATTTGTCCCCAAAATTGAGTCTCATAATCAAAATTCATTTATTTAAACGCAAAAAGCGTATTACAGTGTGTCTGAATTTTTAGTTGAAAAACTTTTCTGACATTAATTTTATTATATTATAGATGTAGGTTTGACATAGTAGTTTGAATAATTAAATTTTATACATATTTAATGTGACTAAAATATTTGTACGCCAATATATTATGGCTAAACATGATTGGACTTTATTGTAGTTTATTATCATCTTGCATGCTCTTGTGTGTATATACCATGTTTATACAAATAAATTAATCTTATCTTATCTTATCTTTACGTTCCACGTTCGAGTTTAGGTCACAGAAATTCATGTGTACCAAATTTCAACTTAATCGGTCCAGTAGATTCGGAGCAAATCGGCTGTGACAGACGGACAGACAGAAAGACAAACATGTTCTATTTTTTTCCTTTTGAGGTGCTGAAAAGAGATGTAATCAGGTTTGCCACAAGGATATCTAAAAGTAAAAACACTTTGAACAAACACACAAGAAAATAACTTCTGAATCTTTATACGAATACAAAATAAGGTTGATCATGATTTCAGATCGGTGAACCAGAACAAATAAAATAATTAATAACAGGAAATTCCATTTCGTTTGAGGATCAAAGCAGCGACATTCATTTACAAAATACAATTTATTCGCGGCCCCAAATCGTAATTACAGCTAGGATCGCGGTAGCGAAAATCGCGAATAAATTCCTCTTTGTAATGATGAAATTTTAGCTTAAATAAATGATGTAAATTATACTTTCTGATCGATGTAGCATCTGAGCTGATCATTATTTCTTTTAGTTTGTATCATTTTGTTTCTTTTTGCATTGAATTTCAGTGTTAAAGTGGGTTCAGTAATTCGGATACTTTACAAGTATCATTTTTTTTTCAATACTGACAACAAGAAAGATGTGTATTTTAATTCGATATCACATTAGGCAGATACATTTTCACTTGGCAATTTCTATGTGGTTAAAAAAACCGGTCAAGAGCGAGTCGGACTCGCGCACTGAGGGTTCCGTACGTATATATGATGTTGATGATTTCTGAAAAACTGTGCTATTTAGAGACATCGTTTTATTTTTCCTGTTACCTTTACATAAACTACTATCTATATAGAATAATTTCAGATTTTTCTCTATGCAAACTTCGGAGATAAGGGAAGGGAACGGTGTTTTTTTTACATTTTTCATCAAAAGTCGAAAACTACGACGCCTAAAAAAAAATGTTTGAGAATGTGCAAACAGCGTCTTTCATATGATACCCCATATGCCCTAGTAGATTCCATTCGAATTTTGAAGACACCCTTTCAGGCCCTGTTGCAAAAAAGGTATATATTTTTAAATTTCTTTCTTGTTTGCGAAATAGTTGCGTCATCTAAAACTATTCCAAATTTCAAGTTGATAGCATTGGTAGTTCTTGAGATATCCAGCTGTGACAGACAGACAGACTTAGTCTCACCATAAGGGTTCCTTTTTACTATTTTGCTACGGAACCCTAAAACAACAATAAACATTGTGACAATCATACAGCTAATTAATGTAGGTACGTATAGACCCTAATATAATTACCATTCAACTGATAACACCATAGACCGGTGAATAAGAAAACAGAACAACTATTTGCAAAAATGATAATAATTATGAAAAATGATGAAATGATTAATGATTCTAACAAACTTTAATGGAATAAAACATAGTTATACCTAGTTTTATAGTTATGGATACCAACATTACAGTTGACCCATTGCACACTTTTAGAATAATTTCTAACGTGACAATATGTGGGCGTCCAAGCTTAACGGGTCCAGTGTTGGGGCATTGAGTTAAGACTAGATTCGGTATCTAGAATAGTCAATTGATAAGAAGGATTAAAAAAATACTCAAAAACTGGCACATTTTTTTCATCAGAAATTTGAAGTTGAAACTGAAAATGCTTGATTTGAGAAAAACTGTATGAGCTTGTAGATAATTGAGCATTATTTAATAATTAATTCAAATCGCGAAATGCTATTTTTTCACACAACTTTACTAAACAGAGTATATTTCGGAAACTAAATGCCGAGAACTGGACCCTGTTCGCTTGGACGCCCACATAATTATCGTTGACGTCGGCGTCGCCACGGCAACACGATAACACAGAGAAGTCTAATGTCCTCCGTTCCGTTTCCGTCCACGATACCGTTATAACGTGCATGTAATTCCATAGACTTTATGGACGGACGTCCACGGTAATATCGTCAGGTTAAAAATAATAATAAAAAAAAACAAAACCCGGCTGCGTAAAAAGTGAACTCAAAAAAAAATGGAAACAAGGTTTATACTCGTATACGAGGGCTGCACTAAAAGTATCGGGAATGGAATATTTCCACTGTTCCTGTCATATTAAAATCTTTTTAATTGAAAACTCCTTGGTTTTAAAAATAGAATACCATTTATTTATTTAAAAAAAGATTCTCGGTCTTGTCACAAGGTTTTGTCAAACTTGTTTAGTCGTTGAGAAAATGGAATTGACTCGAGAAAATTCAAGAGCGATGATTTATTATGACTTTCGAAGTGGTTTAACACAAAAACAGTGTGTTGACCGGATGATTTCTGCATTTGGTGATGAAGCCCCATCCAAAACCACAATTTATCGCTGGTTTGCTGAATTTCAACGTGGACGTGTCAAGCTCAGTGATGATCCCCGTCAAGGTCGTCCAAAAACTGCAGTCACCCAAGAAAACGTTGATGCTGTGCGTAAGCTGATTGAGGAAGATCGACATGTGACACACCGCGAAATTCAGGCAACTTTAGACATTGGCATGAGTCAAATACAAATAATCTTGCATGAACAATTAGGTGTAAAAAAGTTGTTTTCCCGATGGATACCGCATTTGCTCTGTGAAGAGCAAAAAGCGGCTCGCGTTACTTGGTGCGTCAGAACTCTCGAAAGATTCCACGCAGGATCCTCAAATGCTGTATACAACATTGTATCAGGTGACGAATCCTGGATATACGCGTACGAACCCGAAATAAAAAACCAGTCACGAGTTTGGGTGTTCGAAAATGAGTTAAAGCCAACAAAAATTGTTCGTTCACGGAGTGTTGCAAAAAAAATGGTGGCCACGTTTGTCTCCAAAACCGGCCATGTTACGACTATTCCTCTTGAGGGACAAAGAACGGTTAATGCAGAATGGTATGCTAGCATTTGTTTGCCACAGGTCGTTTTTGAACTCCGTAAAGAGAACTGCAACCGCCGCATCATCCTCCATCACGACAATGCGAGTTCTCACACCGCGTACGGAACAAAAGAGTTTTTAGAGTAAGAAAACATAGAATTATTAGACCATCCGCCGTACAGCCCCGACCTAAGCCCTAATGATTTCTATACTTTCCCTAAAATAAAGAATAAATTGCGTGGACAGAGATTTTCATCACCTGAAGAAGCTGTGGACGCCTACAAAACGGCCATTTTGGAGACCCCAACTTCCGAATGGAATGGTTGCTTCAATGATTGGTTCCATCGTATGGAAAAATGTGTCAAATTTCGCGGAGAATACTTCGAAAAGCAATAAATACATTTTTAAATAGTAATGTTGTGTCACTTCCTTGATTCCCGAAATTTTCAGTGCCGCCCTCGTAAATGAATACTACAAACAATCTCATGCAGTCGGAGGCATCTTCTTAACAATAACGACCTATTGCCTAATTTATGTAAATCTTGTTTCCATCTTTTTTTGAGTTCACTTTTTACGCAGTCGAGTTTTTTGATTTTTTTTATTTACTTTTTTTATTAAACACTTTTTAGTTAGGATAATCAGGTGATAACGGCCTCTTAAACACTCACTACAAAAGTTCGGGATAGTTTTTTTTTTAATAATTTCTCATTAAAATAACATTTAAATGTATAATTCATATATATTTTTGTAATCACCTTTTAAAACTCTTCATTTTGATACCCCACTCGATAGGCTTGGGAGATATTTATTTTTTCGAAAACACACCTTTTGGCGCCAAAACCCCGCCATTTTGGTTTTTTTAAATGTTAATATACCCAGTGACACTTGCGCAAGAAAGACTAATCTCATTCATCAAAATCGGTTCAGCCGTTTAGTAGTTACGAGGGAACCTAGGGACGGACATACATACATACACATAAAGGTCAAATACATAACCCTCCTTTTTTGACTTCGCCGCAGTCGAGTTAAAATAGACACTGTCCTATGTGGGCGACAACTGACACACGGAACCACGTAACGCAAATGTCACACCAACATGACAAGTCACTTCGTGCTGCTTCTTGTTGTAAACCGAAATTCTTTAATTAAAAATACTTTAATTTCGGTCCGACGTTTTACGTTACCATGTGAATTCTAGCAAAGGGCATTGTTTAACAAATTCGCATCGCGTGTCGTCGCAATGGTTGATGACGTAGAACGACGGGTTACTCTAACCTTTTTAATGGTTGTTATAAAACCATTGATATAAATTAGCTTGCTAGACGTCTTTATAACCTTAGTTGACTTTTGTTACTAAAATACTTCATTAAACTTTTTAAACGAGTATTTATAAGGCTGCCAAGCTAAAATGGGATGGACAGGCCACGTCAGTCGCATGCGTAGTGACCGCTGGGCAATCGTCTCCATATTTGCCTATGGTGCACGGTTTAGCCCATTTTCAGCCAGGGTTACGAGCCTGTCCGAAAGGGATATCGTAGCCCTGGCACACGGGCATTTGAAGGAACACGGTTGGGTTTTAGTCAGTAAATGTCTGACACTCGTCTCCCGCTCGGCCCAGAGCGGTAGAAGTTATTTGATAAATTCCCACCAAAAAAAAAGAAAACGGTGGGTGCCTGAGGATGGATGGCGCCGCCGAGGTTCACCCAGGAGCTGGCAAGATTACCCAGACGCGTACTGGAAGGGTTGGATCGTGGTGGCTCAAGAAAAGGATACCTGGCAGGATTTGGGGGAGGCTTTTCAATAGGGACAGTGTAGGATAACTTAGAAAAAAAAGTCACTAAAACAACAATCAACTTTTCCACAATGACATAAACCATGCCTCGTAACCCATGTCAGCCTCGTTGGTCTAGTGGTTGCAAGCGCTACTGCTGAGCATGAGGTCCTGGGTTCGATTCCCAGGTCGGGCAAAGTGCTATTGAAATTTTCCATTAGGAATTTCGCAGTAGCAGTCTGGAGTCTGGATTTGTGCCCGGTTGATGGCGATGGACTCGCCCCCTATTACATGGCACTTAAACATAACTGGAGAAATGTGGGTGTACTATGGGTACACCTCTGCCTAAACCTTCGGGGATTACAGGTGTGATGTTATGTTGTGGTTTTTGTTATATCATATGTTGGGGTCTGCTTCCCGTCTAACCGGATGCAGCTGAACATCAGTATTTTACATGGAGCGACTGCTTATTATCTGACCTACACAACTGGATAATACGATACCCCTTGGTAAGACTGGTTGACTTTCGGGCCTCTAACGACCCGTAACAACTGTCAAAAATCCACAAATGTCAGCCAACGGCTTAACGTGCTTTCCGAGGCAACTAGGAGTCTTGGTATGTATAGATGGTCACCCATCCACGGGCCAGTCGCGGCAAGCGTAGTTTAACCCGATCGATCGACCCGTGCAACTGTAATAACCTTGTCGACCTTCGTAAAACTACGCCTCATATTAAAGGGAGTCGCAGTAAAAAAAGAAAAATAAAGGTATTCCGAAAAAGCTAACGACTAGGTGAAACTCTAAAGCCTGCTTTTTTTGCTTCCTGCAACCTAATTAAATGACAATTAGAGAGTTTTGAAGGATTATCCTTCAAAACTCTCTAGCTAATCCATAGCTTCTTATGTTTGAAAAAATTGTCTCCTCAACAACGCAAATAACGCAATGAACGTGGGTAAACTGTCAAAATGAAACCCACTGCGATCAACTTGTCATTTTATGTGTGTTACGCAGTTACCCCACTGATTAGTCCCGAAGTTTTATACTCAAACCAACTCGTACATCCACAGTAAAACTTTGACCTAATTACAGACCGTTGTAAAAACTTAACGCAGTAACCCGATTACGTGTTAATGTTCGTATTTATTTCGCAAACTTTCAAACTTGTGCGGTTTCCTGGCAGAGATGTAGTGTGGTGAAGCCTGATAGTCATCGCTCACGATTCTCGCTACGCGTGGT
Source organism: Tiliacea citrago (assembly GCA_963921375.1). Classification (NCBI taxonomy): domain Eukaryota; kingdom Metazoa; phylum Arthropoda; class Insecta; order Lepidoptera; family Noctuidae; genus Tiliacea; species Tiliacea citrago. Next base: position 17,202,805 of record OY992797.1, on the reverse strand, counting down.
AGTTAACTGCAGAACAATTTTCATTATTAAATATGTTTGGTGTAAAATGATAATCTTTACCAATAAAAAAATAATGAACAAGTACGAGTACTCAAATATTCTTCCTAAGAGACCAGTATATTTTGTGAGCACAATAGAGAACCTTTTATGATTAAAACGTCTGAAATGTGATCCCTACTTTTGTTGTCATATCAAATTCCGAAACGATTTCAATATACTTATTGCGTAATTTATCTTAAGAAAATGAACGAATTGGTCAATAACAAAAACCAATATGGAAGCTGAATGCAGCTACCCAATAAGATTTAAGTGGCCCTGACAAAGCCGCAATTACGTCACTGCCCTAAAAATGTAATTAACAAACACATACAGAGCTATAGAGCTACTGCAATAATAGCTGCTCATGCAATCATCGACCCTATGACTAAGCCGACAGAAAACAATTCACGATAGCTGACCATTTTCCACATCAATCAAGGAACTTTTTTTGCGTTTAAGCCATCGATATTAAGCGTCGATGATTAATCTACATTGTGTCAAAAAATATCTACTATTATTTTGGTATTCTGACAACGTTATAGCAATTTATTTCATACTGCGGGGCTGTAATTTTTTAAGCCTAAACTACCGCTTGCAAATTAGTACATTTCAGAGCTAAGTGGACTGTGAGCCGTGTAGTTAACCCGACCTCTTTTTGTGTGAACATTTGTATTCTAATCTCGTATAAGGTTTCGACAAAAACACGTTAGGTTGTCTATTGACTCAGGGACCTTTGTATTTTAGGCGTAGCAAGATTTAGGTACCTAGTTTTGTTTCAGCAAAATCCCATTTAGAGAGGGTGGAGGTCTATGTTCTCTCAGACACAAAATCTGTTTTGGATTATCTGTAAAACAAGCTTAATATATAGTCTATTTAGTTGTGGGCTAATCTGCAACAAAAAGACACATAATAATATATCACTTCTTTAGTATACAGAGGAATAATAGTCGACGCGAGAATTAGGTCAGTAAGCTGTCCGTGGGCGTTGCCCGAACATCCTGTCCTTATTTTCTGTACTTTCACAATCACACCGAAGCTATAACAGTCAGTTTCCGATACGTTTATTGAAATCGGTTCTCAACTTGCTTTTATAGCTTCAAAGAAAATCATAAACATACACTTTGGAGTCTATAAAATGTGTCATTTCGTCCTTTGATGTGCCTTCATACCATACAGGAAAGTCAGTTCCTATGAAAGTATAAGAGGCTTATTAAGTATATAAATAAACGTTTCTTTTTACAGGTAAACCCAGATGAGAACAGACTGGCTGTCGTGTCACACACATCGCCATGTAAGTGGATTTTCTTCCTCATAATACATCAATCACACTTGACATATTTTCGTAAGTCTTTGCTTTGGCTTGAGAGGCGATCGGTTTATTTCTTTCAAGTTATATTTTATACAGAGTTATTTGTGAGGTTGTTTTTTCTTTGCATTGATTTGGATTTTCGTCTTGATCTTTTATTTCATACATATTTTATGATTACCTATCTTATTTAAACTCAATCTTGTACTGAAAGTAGTAATTGCATTGTCTTTTTTTATAAATGACAATGCGGTTTGTAACAGATAGATAATATTTTTGATAGGTTCATACTTCATAGCTTCATTTAAAACGTTTCATTTTTTTAGATACGTTGTTAGAATATATACGTTGTTATTATATGCGCCAGTAAATACTGGCGCGTATAATAACAACGTATATATTCTTGGAACCTTCATTTTATGTGTTTGAAATTATGATACGCTTGAAGAGAGATGCCTGATATTCCCGTTTAATTAATGTAATTATATCAGAATTTAGATATTTATCCATAAACCACATTGTGTAGGATTACATTATTATTTTACTGTTTGTTCTGCTTTGTTAATATACTAACTCTTCATCACAAATATAGAACTAACAACTAATGACGTCACGATTTTCCCGATCTAGTTTTCATTGGTGACAAAGGAGAGAAAGGAGAAAACGTAAGTACCTATAAAGAAATAAAATAAAACAAAACAAAACTACGTAGGTATTAAGTACTCACTCGAAACAAACACTTTTGTTACGGACAATCCGAAGACTTTGTGAAGTTTCGGGACAAGTCTTACAGAAGTTGGCCAAGATTTCACTAATCCGGGGGATCTCTGTCACCCTACCTTGCTTGAGTTTGACGAAAGTTATAACTCAGGTCACGTACCTCGTTAGTACATCGATATGTAGTAAAATTCGCGTGTTTTGCGCAATCGTGAACTGAAATTGTTAGTGGAATTGGGTTAATAAAAGGGGAAGATACTATTAGGCATTACAACAAACTGTAATGTTTAAACAAGGTTCGTTCTTCGTAGACAGTATGAATGATGAGCCCTTCCGGTGAAAAAGGGGCCAAGTTGAAGAATTTATTCTATTTATTACATTTAGGCGTATTGTTGAATATTGTGAATGATAGAAAGAACTATATGAAGACACTTTGTGAATACGTAATAGCGATGGCAGTCCATTTAATTTGGTAGGTAAAGCGATTCTATTAGATTAACCCTTCACGACGAATACTATAGAAATCTCGGTTATCAGTCGAGAATTCTTTTTTAACCGCAATACAGTTTTCAAGTCTTAATAAAAGTTTTTCCATTAGTAAATACTTTCTCGTAATTGTCGACTTGAAGGATAGTGATACCGACTAACTGACAAAGGAAACTAGAGAGTGGCAATAAAAAACGAATTCGAAAACTTAAAAGACACTTGAAAGACTCTTTTATGAGTAGTAATTGTACCAATTTAGACCCTAATATTACCGTTACTAGACTGTATGGTTTTATTACCATTTTTTTTTTTTATAAAAGTAACTGACATTTAAAGAGTGATTATGCATAAACTCAATGCGTTTCTCCATAACATTACATATTATGCTGTTCGTAAATTACTCTCATTGGTTTGTAAAGGTTAAACATGAAGGTTAGTTTTCATAGAAATTATAGAAACCATTTAAAACAAAAGTATGGAAAATGTCAGACGAGATAAAAAGATTTACGTGGTTAGATTATTCATATGTCCAGAATAAAATAACAATATAAAAACTGTGCCGGAACCGTTCATACATTTTCATGCTCAGTTGACGTGAATTTAATAGTTTGTATTTTTGTCAGGGTTTGGAACCGGGGCAATGCAGATGCAGTTTGAACGATATCTCCCAAATTTTGGAGGTGATGCCAGAGCTGAAAGGTCCTCCAGGACCTCAGGGGCCTACTGGAGCTGATGGAACTACCGGTGCTCCTGGTAAAACGGTAAGAGAATAAATTCATTGTTTTAATATAGCGATAAGACCCTCAAGGACGCTACTGAAAGCTACTCAATCTAGATTGCAATCGAATTGTTAGAAAGAAGAATATAGATTGTAAAGAAGGCCTTGATTAGGTTGTAGAACTGATGCTAAAAAGTTAAACCGTTAATGCTTTCACATAACGTTAGCAGCGATGAAATAAAACTCCATTAGAATCATGTTCTACATACATTCACAAACAATAAAAACCTTTACCAATATTATTTCAAATGAAAGAGAAACGGTTACAGAATAAGCAAAATAATATGCAAAAGACTAGTTACTTCACTCTCAGAGCTATTTATTGGTTGACATTAACGTTCGAGATTATCAAGGGAAATCTAGCTCTCTAAGACGTCTTGGGAACTTTGCGGATTAAAATATGAGGTTAATAAAAGATATGATTACACTCAAGGCGTAGACTTGTAAGGTAACGAGTTTAGTGGAGGCGGGAGCGGTTTAAACATTTGGTAAAAGAGAGAAGAATTTAGAACTTAGATCATATACTAAGTTTAACAAGATTATATAGCACTACAATTCTATTCTTCAAATCAAAATTAAAGTCCTTACTTTTTATAAAGGCATAACTATGTTACTTATAATCCTGTAAGGAGATTATAAGGGTCCTTTTTACTAAAGTCCTAAAATAGTTTTAGGACGGATAACGGTTAAGTAAAATGGAGCTAGGTAAATGAATTTAATGCTGCATGTAACTTGTACTTTGTTATTTTTATCTTATCGCAGAATGTATTTATTCTAGATATTAATATAATATTTTCGTAAACAAAACTTGCCCAAAGAAAAACGTATTCAATGAACATTTTTCGTAAATATTTACGCTATTATAACACAACGGACCCCGAACAGTATTAATATAGATTCTCGTGGATCCCGTTTAGCCTTTGTACGTCATATTTTTATTTGGCTACACAGAAAATACATAGCGGAATCAAAATGAGAGTAATATTTTGTACACGTCCGTATATGAATGTGTGAGGCTTACTGCTCACATTTTAATATACTAAATCGATTAAGTTGAATTTATGACTAGAGTGTACATGAAGTTTATTACGTTCAAGACAAAAAAAAAAAACAGCTTGAAATAAAGCTATCAAAAATGGACTTAAGAAATGCCCTTGGAGACAACTTATGTTTAAGGTATTTAAGTAGCTATTAAAAACTCGTTGTTGGTATTCCAAGTTTTATAAGCCTGTCAGTTCTTATTTTTCTGCACGATTGGCTAGTTGATAGATCAAGAAATGAAAGAAAATTTATTAAAGAAAATTGAAATACTCAGTAAACTGTATCGAATGCAACTCGTAGATCAAATTCTTGTTACGTCATCTATCAAGTACATCACTGGATTAAATATAGCTAGAAATTCCGCTATCGCTTTTCACGTCACCTTTGCCTTTCATGTAAGCTTTATAAACTTAAGTCCCAACGGTAATGAATACCATTATACTAAAATTACATACGTAATTAAGATTCAGTTATATGCCACGGCTGTTTTCACTAATGATGTAAATTACGCCGTTTAAGCTAAATTAATGAGTGCGCTGCCTTAGAGATTTAGCTGTTTTGATAAACTTTATATCTGTGTAATTTATATAAAACTGATGGCACGATATTTGATTTTTAAATTCACTTCAACTTGTGAATACTACTTCGTTATTTTAAATGAGCGTTAACAAATCTCGTTACTTTTTAACGTTTTTACTTCCTAGTGGATGATAAAGTTTTGTCTGAGTTAGACAAAACAACACGATCATTAGCTAAACAAAATAGTGTATTTATTCTTTAGCGAGTAGTTATTCTCCAAAGCTAATAAATTATGTAACAAATCAGTATTGATTAACTTGCTCCAAATTATCTTCATCATGATTAGCAGTTTTTCAGTGTCTTACAACAAATTGTAGTGATTTATAAACTCGACATCATTATCTGATTCTCATTATTTAGCTTCTAGCTTCGTTTCGGAATTCATGAATTTATTATTTCAGGGACAAATGGGTGAGTCAGGACCGCCTGGACCTATTGGGCCTAAAGGAGATAGGGGAGAGAGAGGTGAGACTGGCACACCTGGGCCTGAGGGACAGCTTGGACCTAAAGGGGATCCTGGTTCAGATGGGAGCTCTGGACTGCAAGGACCTCCAGGCCCCCCAGGACCGCCAGGGCCAATAACGTCAGCGTTAATAGTAAGTATCTCTCATGAAATCCATAAAAGTAATTTATTAAATCTTCAATATGAACGAGTCACTCTTAATTTGATTGGCAAAGGTTTGTACTCGAATTTACACAGAGATTAATTACACCATTATCTAAATAAATCTGCTTGGCTTGGATGGATTTTTTCTTGTTACTCAACCGAAATCTATAAATAACGCTTACGGCTTATAAAGCGTGTTAATTACAGTTCTGCTAAATCTTCTTGGGCAATTTTTTATAGATTATGAATTTCATAGCTAAAGTTTCAAAAACATTATGTCCAGTTTCCATTGGTGTTCGTCATTGTGTTTAAAAAAAATACATTTTTTTATAAATATTATAGAAATCAGAAATAAATTATTCGCTTTACGAATAAGCTTGTTAATAAGTAGTCAATTTGATATTCGGTTCAAAGACGTTATTCACACAAAAGAAATACAAAACTTTGATACAAACACCACAAATAAGATGAAACATCTAAAAAAACTAGGGTGAATAAAGTAAAATTAGAATAATAACACGAATAATATTTCTAAGTTAAACACAAAATTCAAAGAGAAGAAGCGAAGAGAAATTGCGTGGGCAGATCCTATAGACTTTGTGACAGTCTGTCACCTCTTCCTATTTAATAACAAATTATTATATTTATTTTAAACTCACCACAATGGTTGGGGTCACTTAGAAACACATAAAATCTCTATATGGGAAGAAACTAGGAATAAGTAGCGGCGGACAGGTCAAATTAATGTAATAATGAAATAAATTCTAAAGAAACAAGTAAGATATGCAATTTCTAATCTCGGCTCAGTAGTGCCTCATCTGGCTACCATAAGTGTTGCCCAAGAAAAATCCAAGTGGACCCTTGAAACAATAATTGAGAAATTGTACAAAAAAACCGGCCAAGTGCGTGTGGGACCAAGCACTATGAAGGGTACGGAATTTATCCCAAGGACAAAGTTAACATTGTAGTTGAAAAACATGTTCTCCCGTAAATTCCAACTACAAATGTAAGTTTGTAAGCACAATATTGTGAGATTTACCATGTTATTTTAACACCATATACTTCATAGGTTTTCTTTTATATAATCTATAAGTAAAGAACTCTTTTTCTGATTTTTTTCAAAATTTTAGGTTCAGTAGTTTCTGAGTTATGGTCAATTTTCATAAATTTTCTTAAATATCTTTAAAAGTATTTATTTTAAATATATAAAATAAAAATAAATTGAGACCCTCACAACAAGCCCGTACACACAAGATGTGTATGTATGTGCAGTTTGCAAAACTTTTTTTTTCTAATTTGTCCCCCAAAAGTGACCCTCATATTCAAAATTAATCTTTACATTTACATTTACACACGTCAGTGTTTGTGTTACAGAAATTCATAAGTGTACCAAACAACTTAATCGGTCCAGTAGATTCAGAGCAAATCGGCTGTGATAGACGGACAGACAGACACACGAGTGATCCTATAAGGGTTCCGTTTTTTCCTTTCGAGGTACGGAGCCCTAAAAACGGCAATAAACCTATTCTGTGAAAATATGGGAACATGGGTTGAGCGTGGTGTATTTTAGAAAATGAGGAGACGTATTTAATAAGTTAGGGCAGTCAGTTTTGGAGCTCTATTGGATACAGAAGTTATATTCTAGGCTAGTTAAGTTAGGAAACTTGGTGAATGCCCAGACGCCAACTACTTATTGTATGTGTGTGTGTTTGTTGGAGTTACTTGGTGAGTGTTAACTTGGTTGGTGAGTCTTTCATTATATAATTATCCTAGGTTGATAATGTAATTAATGTTCTTGTAACTAAACAGACAAAGTCGTGTTGCTAGGGAGGTTGTTATACCACTTCTTCTCCCCAGCCCAAACACTTGGAAGTCGTGAAGGAATGGCGCTTTAAAGTTGACTATAGACCATCAAGAGAGTTGATCCACAACTCTATCTAGTAATTCTTGAATTTTGTATTCTTTGCCTCCGACCTTTAAGACAGTTTATCCAAAACTTAAATAAGGATTCTTGAATTTCAATTCTCAACTCTTATTATCTAGGGTATATCTTGAATGTTGTATTCTTTACCTTCGACCAATAATTCGGTTAGACTGACATAAACACGTGTCTTGCATATATGCTTGTTGTGCAAAGGGCGAACTTCCAGGAGTATGGGTAACTACATTTATTTTATATCCAGTCTAAGGACTGATAGAGACCATGTCTCCTTAAGAGCATGATGCTGATGCATTGACGCTGGATTTAGCCGCCCCGTTGCTAGACAAGGATGGTCGCACGGTTGCCCCAGAGAAAACCGCTTCGTCACGTTTATCAATTCGAGAGAAATGCTAGAAACCATGTCTCCAAAAGCAGTGGTGGCCCAGTGGTTAACGGCCTCGACTTACGAGTAGAAGGTCGTAGGTTCGAACCCAGACAGGAGCTTTACTTTATGTTAATTATTTCATCACCACTGCTCTCAAAACGGTGAAGGAAAATATCGTGAGGAAACCGGCATGTCCTAGAACTAAAAATTCGAAGACATGTGACATCCACCAACCCGCACTGGGCCCGCGTGGTGGATTACGGCCCACTCCCTCTCACTGAAAGAGGAGGCCTGTGTCCCAGCAGTGGGAACATTATAGGCAGATTATGTATATGTCTCCAAAAGAGCGTGATGCTGACGCAATGCCGCTGAAAAACCGCTTCCATCGCATTATTTATGGAAGTGTTGCTCTGAGTATTCCAAATGTTGATGTGATGTATCGTGTGAGTAACGACTAACCTGTTACGCTAGGGTATGGGTTACTCACAAATGTGTATAATAATATACTTTGTTTCCCTCTATTATTTATTAGCTTTCTAAAACCACATACAATGTATTTTGATAACTATGAATTCCTAAGTCTTATTTGCGGTTTAAAACATTTATTCCTCAAAAATAATACGTTTCACTTAACATGATAAATATAAGTTAATCTTAATACTAAATACACGAACTTATGAAGATCGGTAGGTACTCGTATATAATCTAGTAAGTAAGTAATATACACATTTTTTTAGGGTTCTGTGGGTAACAAGAAAAAGTTAGTCAACCATTACGTATCGTTTCTCGTTTCACATTGTTCAAGGAAGCTGTCAATATTTTTTTTATTTGTATAGTATAGTACTTACCTAGTTCTCATTTTTCTATGCGTTTCAACAATAATTTGATAAGCATGCAACAAAGTTAAAAATTGGATTCAACATTATTAAGTTTTATAATAGTTTTGTTTAATATTAAGTTCAAATGTATTTTTTAGGGTTTTGTACCCAAAGGGTAAAACGGGAACCCTATTACTAAGGCTCCGCCGTCTGTCTATCTGTCTGTCCGTCTGTCACCAGGCTGTATCTCATGAACCGTGATAGTTAGACCGTTGAAATTTTCACAGATGATGTATTTCTGTTGCCAATATAACAACAAATACTAATAAAACAGAATAAAATAAATATTTAAGGGTGCTTCCATACAACAAACGTGATTTATTTGCTCGATATTGATAACGGTAACACATAGACGCTTGAAATGTTCACAGAATATTTAGTTATAAATATTCACTTTAAAAAATAATTAAATTAAAATAAAACAAATATTTAAGGGGGGCTCCCATACAACAAACGTGTTTTTTTTGCCATTTTTATATATAATGGTGCGGAACCCTTCGTGCGCGAGTCTGACTCGCACTTGGCCGGTTTTTTTTTGCTAACTATCTTGTTTATTTGATTTCCAATTTATTATTATATTTAAATAATATTTGACTTAGTTTAAATGAGAACCCTCTGTTGGGTAAAGGCCTCCTCCATTTTTATCAATTGATTTCTATCTCCCGCTTTCGTTTGCCATTTATCTCCAGCTATATCTTTGATATCGTCAATCCATCTTCGTAATGAATAATTTGATGTAGTTGAAGCAAATGAATAAATCAAAGAAATAACACTATTTACCATTTCTTTCAATCTTTTGGGTAATGTTTCGGACTTCTTCATATTTGAGAATTAATTTTATTAAATGATGTGGGATGGTGTCCCGTCTGGAGACGAGCTTTTCAGGGCCGTGCGTGGTAGAGCATGACCTTTTCGACTCTTTTTTTTTTACCTAAAGACTAATCATACTATACTATACTATCACACTTAATATTATAAAGGCGAAAGTTTGTGAGTGTGTGCGTATGTTTGTTACTTCTTCACGCTCAAACGGCTGGACCAATTTTGATAAAATTTTGTATGGAGGTAGCTGACACCCTGGATTGAGACTACTTTTTATCCCGATATTCCCACGGGATCAAGACTTACGCGGGTGAAACCGCGGGGTGCAGCTAGTATTAACATAATTAGGAAAAACTAAAATTTTATCAGCCTAAGGTATTTAAGGAACACTCACAACTTCAATAAGTAAAACACTCAGCACAATGGAATAAAACAAATTAAATTATCTCCCTATCAATTACTTAGCACTATATTCAAAGGTTTCATTCTATTTACCTAGACTTGAACAGGTACAAATGACTGCAGCGAACTATCTACTGAGTTGCGTGCTAAATGTGGGCAGACTTCGCCCACAGAAATTAGTTTTAACTGACCTATGCTTCTAGCCTCGTAACTCAAGCTTCTTAATTATTATAATATATTTTATTTAAAATAGAAGTGTTTCACAAGCGTGCGTAGTTTTTATTAAAGATTTTTATTAAAGTGGTAACTTGTGAAGCTTGCTAATTTACTTGTAGGAGTGATTTCGCTCTGGTAGTTTCGATTTGTTTTAAATCTTTTGAGAACGATATCAATCCTGGAATAACTTTCAGGAATATGCCTATCTTTTTAGATGTACACATCGTGACCTTTGTCCAAATCCTTGTTTTCAGTTACTATCTATCTATACTACATATTTTCCCATGTCTGCATCGTTAAAGAACATGAAGGATGTCAAATCTACAGAAGTTGTATCCTTATTTGACAAGGTTTTTAATAAGTGGTCATTACTTTATTTCGACTTAAAACCTTTAAAGTTGAGGAATCTGTCTACCAACTATACGTCCTCGCTGATCTTTCCACTTCAGCTTGAGCTCTTTTATTTAACTTTATGAAGAAGATAAAAGATGATGTCTGCATCGTTAAAGAAGATCTAGGATGTCAAATCTACAGAAGTTGCATCCTTATTTGACAAGGTTTTTAATAAGTGGTCATAACTTTATTTGGACTTAAAACCTTTAAAGTTGATGGATCTGTCTACCAACTTCCTCGCTGATCTTTCCACTTCAGCTTGAACTCTTTTATTTAACTTTATGAAGAAAATAAAAGATGGCCGCTTACGATACTTAGTACTGCTATTAGTATTCCCAACACAAAACAATGCGAACATGTAAATATAATCCAGCCATCTATCAGCGTATGTGCTTCTAATATATCAACTTCAATTCTGATATGTAATTAGAACCTCTCGAAGCTTCGATAAGTTATTGTTGTTCGGGCTCAAGATACTCGTGTATCGATAACTTAGTATGGTGTTAGGAAGCATAGTAAACATGAAGTTTGTTAATTTCACATAACTCTGGGCTTAGATTCCTGAGCATATTAGACTTGAGAATATTAGAGGATTTGAAAAGCATTGTTGTTAGTGAAACCTTTGTAATCCAATGTTGATTTAACTGTAATATTCAGAAATATACAATTTGTAAGGCGGAATCTAACTATTTTGCTATTAATGAAATAATGAATACTTTATCGTATATTATACGATAAAGTATTCTCCATATAGTTTGTATATATAGCTTTCAAGAACGTCACCATGCGCTAATCTTCCGTAAGCCTTGACACTATTCTCGAAAACTTTTAGATCCCACGGGAACAAAGCATCACCAACATTTTGTTCTTCCAACTTTTGTATTCATTCCTAATCGCCATGTCTTACGCAGGAATCAACGGGATTATACGGGTCCAGTAATCCAGGGATACTCGGACCTACTGGTGAGAGGGGTCCTATGGGCCTGCCGGGTCCTCAAGGAGAGAGAGGATATCAAGGGAATAAGGGCGAAAGAGGATTACACGGCCCTAAGGGTGACAAAGGCGAAAGGGTGAGTGTTATCTAAATATGATATTGTGAACTTAAAGCTGATTTACATGTCACGATTGTGTTTTTAGGTGCTCAATATTCACTTCAAGGTTTAAACAAATGATTACGGATTTTAAATTTGCATTTACTTCGCGTGTTCACGTGTTTATCACAACTTTATTCATAATTTTGTGTTTTACAAATTCATGTATTACCGATATCGTAAAATAAAAACTACGGTACCTACTGATGTATTTGTTGAATAAATAAAAATATTAATATAGTTTCTTTCCTTTAGCTTTTAAACTGTTATCAGAAAAAATAATTACGATGAAAAAAAAAATCTCACTTAAATTATTGTGAATATTCGTTTATTTTGTATTTTAATTTGAAATAAATCGTTAATCCAAAAGCATTTAGCACTACTAAATTGATAAGATTAATCGTATTGTGTAAAGCAGCATATATTGAGGGAAGTTAGTTACTCTGTGTTAGCTGTTAATAGAGCTAGAGATATGAATATAGAATATTAACAACCAGATTAGGACGGCTTATTCATTAATGATTTTAACCTTTGTGATGTAGGTACCTTCTTACTATATTGTGGATTGTAACTAACGACTATTTAACGATTATTTAAGTTAACCTTCTTAAAAAGTCTTCACTAATCTTGCAATAAGTTCAGTCGAAGTCGGCGCCATAGTTTATTTTGTATGGTTACTTCAACTAGAAAATAAACTAGGAAAATAGGTTATTGGTCTAGCTAAACTTGGCCCGATTATCAATCAAAACTTCTGCGGTTTACACAAAAATGTGAATGCTCGAATAAGTCTGATATTTATGTCACCTGAGCTCGCTTAGAACTTACTGAAACGAAATATAAAAATTTCCATTTTCTTACCTGTTCAAATAATATTCTTTTACCTTCTTTGTTCACATGCCATGTAGTTCCTACTTCCTCCATATTAAATTAACGAAGGGTTCCTTTACAACATGTTACTAAAGAGAACAACATGAAAACAGCTATAGAACTTTACGAGTCTACCTAAATCAAAATAAAATCACATGGGCCCCGTCGCCAAATTAGTAGGTATTCGGATAATAAACTTGGGTCTAACGCAATAAGTGACGGTTTGACCCTCGTAACATCGCGTTATGTTACCTTCGACCCGTGAGCTCATAACTGTGTTACAGGGCTATGTTGGGCTGAGAGGACCACATGGCGCGAAGGGAGAGCGGGGGCTCCCCGGCCGCGATGGAACACCGGGCCTGCCAGGCCCGCACGGACGCCCCGCCGAAAAAGGGGAAAAAGGTACAAACTAACTCAACCATCAAATTTTATGTTACTCTATGACCCATATTTATACTCGGGTAAAGCGTTCGCGAGATTTTTAGGGGCTTATAGTAACGATTTGGAAAATCTTTATTTCTTCGCGCAGTGAACCCTTTGGATTGGTTTTCGAGTGCTTGCACGCAGTTTATTTATTATTGCTGTTACTTTTTACGATCGTCTTGAGAGTTTTGTTTTATTTCTGTATCGGATGTTTTGGCGGTATTTTTTTGGGTTGTCCATAAAGTTAACATATTGAAATAAATGTTTGGGAAATCGGACAGGTGTATTTTATGGGGTCCATTTGTATAAATTGAAACATTCACAAAAACAGAATTATCATACCTATTTGAATTTCATTCAATTTTCTTCCTCAAAACTTTTCAAATAGCAATAATTTCTTCTTAAAAAAGTTCAGTCACAATTTTTACGCAAATTCTCAAATGTTTTTCTTGCCCCTGGAAGATACGCTTTGCCTTTACATTAACTAATATGTAATATTTAATACATACGTAGGTGCTTGTGGTCTGCCCGGCCCCCCAGGACCTGCTATTTCAGATATATCTGAAAACGCGATATCTACTGACGTTACAAGAACTGGTAAGTCATGTTAGAATGGAACTTATAATTTTAAAGTATTTTCTTAGGTTATATCTACGCGTATTTTCTCCATTGTTAATTTGTGAAAACACGACGTGTTCATCTTACTAAATAAATTGGAACATGGGCTGGAGGATGGCGATGATGATGATCTTGGAAAATCACTAAGTATATTGAATATTGAACCTAGGTCTACCAATAGAGAACAATCAAGATTACCATAGCTTAATAATTATACAACATTATTTTTAGTATATGCGAAACCAGAATACAGTTTGTTCAGAATAAGGAACTGAATCGATTTCAATAATTCTTACACCATGTTATATTTTGTCCCAAAAATATTTAAGTGTGATGGAAAATGTTATCACCATTTAATTACTTACAATACAATCGCTGTACGGTTAGGTACCTACTGCCAAATTATTATCAATGAGCGCAAGACGAAGGCGCGGGGGCGCCGTTAGCATGTTTTTGTACCGACAACCCGGTAACATAACAATCTTATAACTTTGTGATTTTTCATGATACAATTTTGAAACTTTGTACGTAGATTCTTTACATAAAAATACTAGACACGTGTTTCAGGTTTCGCATATACTAAAACTAATATTGTATAAAAAAGAAAGCGTAGTTAAATCACATCACACTAATATTATAAAAGCGAAAGTTTGTGAGTGTGTGTGTGTATGTTTGTTACTTCTTCACGCTCTAACGGGTGGACCAATTTTGATAAAATTTTGTATGGAGGTAACTGACACCCTGGATTAAGACATAGGCTACTTTTTATCCCGACATTCCCACGGGATCGAGACTTACGCGGGTGAAACCGCGGGGCGCAGCTAGTAGATAATAAATAATAATACAGGCAGCCAGACAGTATTATTACTACGCAAGTAGTAAGTTAATGTGATTAAACTTCATACGCAATATTAAACTTGGGGAATTCCAATCAACCTTGGACATTAAAATTAATATTATTAACACCTTTGTAAGGTATCTGGAAAACCAATTAGTTGATCATACTATTTTTATGGGACGCATGCCTTGTTGGCGTCCACCAATTTCTTTTACCAATTGGGGACCAATTTGGCATGACCATCAATAACTGCGTTGGCTTCTCTAGAATTGAATCACTAAAATCATTTTAAACTGTTTATTTAATTAGTTACTTAGATTCATAACCATTTTTTAACCGACTTCCAAAAAAGTGGCGGTTGTAATAATAATTATGTGCGTCTGTATGTTTTTTTAGGGTTCCGTACCTCAAAAGGAAAAAACGGAACCCTTATAGGATCACTTCGTTGTCCGTCTGTCTGTCTGTCGGTCTGTCTGTCTATCTGTCAGTCTGTCAATACCCCTTTTGTCAGGAATGTGTGGTATCAAGTTGAAATTAATATCAAATACGTAGGTCTATGGTCGCTTAAAGCTCTAAAAAAATCAAGCTTCCAAGTCACCGCAATAAAAAAATACGGTGATATAAGCGACATTATTGCGACATATTTCGATACTCGCAAATAAATCAAAACTATAGAGTACTTCCCGTTGACGTAGAATCATGAAAATTGGCAAGAAGCAAGGTCTTACAGCACAAGTATAGGAAAAAGTCCTAAAATTGTACATTTGTAGTTTTATCACATAAAAATAAACTTTTTTGCGATTAGAAACTTAAATTTTCAGTTGGAAAATTGACCGTGGCGTATTTCGATGTATGGGAGAACATGTTTTTCAACTACAATGTTAAGTTTGTTACGGAACCCTTCATTGTGCGTGGTCCGCCACGCACTTGGCCGGTTTTTTTAAATGTATTTTCACCGATTTCTCCGTAAGTCCGCAACCGTTCTCCGACAGTCGTTTCTCCTTTGGACTGTTCACCGACAGGACGTTTCGTTTTTGAGAGATTCGTCGATAGAACGTTTCACCTATGGATGTTTCGCCGACAGAATGGTTCGCATTTGTTAGTTTCGACGACAGGACTTTTCATAGGTTACCCGGAACTCAACTATTTCGATTGGGTTAATTTCTTCTTTAAAAAAAATGGGTAGGTTAGGTTAGGTTAAAACTGTTCGGACGATCGTCCTGGTGGATAGGACTGGCCAAGTCCGGTGGTACGCCGTTGAGGCCGGCGTTCCGCAGGGGTCAGTCTTGGGACCTCTCCTTTGGAACGTCGGCTACGATTGGCTCTTGCGGGGAACTCTCCTCCGAGGTACGAGTGTTGTCTGCTATGCGGACGACACTCTCCTCACCGCCCGGGGGGGGAGTTTCAGGGAGGCGGCCAACTTGGCATCGGCGGGCGGATCCTTGGTCGCAGGGAGGATCCACCGTCTAGGTTTAACGGTGGCGCTGCACAAGACCGAGGCCGTGTACTTCCACGGCCCTCGGCAGCGCCACCCACCTGACGCCCACATATCTGCGGCGGGCGCTAGAATTGAGGTGAAGGCCCAGATGAAATATCTGGGCCTTGTACTCGACAGCAGGTGGTGCTTTGGTCCGCATTTTAGCGGGCTGTCGTCGCGCCTGCTGAAGGCCGCGGGCGCCCTCTCGTGGCTGCTTCCCAACTTGGGGGGGCCTAGCGCGCGATGCCGGCAACTCTACGCTGGCATCTTGAGGAGTATGGCCCTCTACGGAGCTCCGATCTGGGAGGACTCCCTCCACAGGAGGGAGAACGCCGCGGCCTTGCGGGCACCCCAACGGGCCATAGCCCAGCGTGTGGTGCGGGCCCATCGCACAGTGGGCTTTGCGGCAGCATGCGCTCTGGCCAGCACCCCTCCTTGGGAACTCGAGGCGTGGGTGCTCGCCAGAGTGTATGAATGGACGGCAGGGCGGGAGGAGAACGCCCAGCCCCGGAAGAGCGGGCTGCAGTCCGGCGGGAGGCGAAAGACGCCATCGTCGTCCATTGGACGGAGGAACTCGCCACTGCAGCCTTCGGCCGCCGAACCCTCGACGCGATTGGGCCAGTCCTGCGAGACTGGCTCGAGCGGTCGCACGGGTTCCTCTCGTTCCGTCTTGTGCAGGTGCTGTCCGGACACGGTTGTTTCGGATCGTACCTGCATCGAATCGGACGGGAGGAGACGCCGTCGTGCCCACACTGTGGCGCGGCGGAGGACACGGCGCAGCACACCCTCGAGGTGTGCCCGTCGTGGTCCGAGCCGCGCCACAGTCTGAACGCGGTGATTGGATCGGACCTCTCACTCCCCGGCTTGGTTAACGCCATGCTGAGGGATGAGGGGTCCTGGGCGGCAGTCGCCTCCTTCTGCGAACACGTCATGTCACAGAAGGAGGCGGCAGAGCGCGCGCGGGAGGACGATCCTGCCGCGGCGCCGCTCCGAAGGCGGAGGAGGGGTCGAAGAAGACGTCAGTTTGAACGCCATCTCCGACTCCTCCCAGGTGGAGGCCAGCAGGCAACGGGTGCGGGGGCACCCTTACCTGTATTGCACAGGCCTCCACCAGTGTCGGACGGGAATGGTCAGGTGTTCCCGGCCATTTCCGTAGCCCCCCAGTAACGGGGGGCATGAGGGGCCCGCCAGCTAGGCGGGCATGCGCTGGGAGGGTTGTGGAAGAAAAGGCTGAGCCGTTATCCCATGGCCCTCCCAACACGGCGATGTGGGAACACCGCTGAGTTTTAGTGGGTATACTGTAGTGACAGGAGTCCCACATACCCCGACTCGTCCCCCACGAGCGGGCATGCGTAATGCATTTCTCAGCGTGAAAAAAAAAAAAAAAAGGTTAAAACTGTGACCTCCTACGCACGAGCCGTGCCGCGGCAGCGGCCGGCGAGTGCCAGAAACGAAACAATCGTAGATAAAACGATCTGACGGCGAAAAGTATGATATAGTTAGTTGTAGTATGACATAGTTGAAAAGTCCTGTCGTCGAAACTAACAAATGCGAACCATTCTGTCGGCGAAACATCCATAGGTGAAACGTTCTATCGACGAATCTCTCAAAAACGAAACGTCCTGTCGGTGAACAGTCCAAAGGAGAAACGACTGTCGGAGAACGGTTGCAGAATCTTTCTCCGTCGATTGTGGACCGATTTTGTTTATAACTACTAGGTATAGCGACTTGGGTATTTTTTATAGTAACTCATGCATTTGCAATCGGAAAGCACCATTTGGTGAAGTGGAACTGTTGATGAAGACCACAGATGGCTACCGGGACTACTTAATAATAAGTAGGTATATCACGGGTTGCGATTCGATTAGGCACTTTAATAAGGTTGATAACCAATTTATGCTCGTTAAATGTATATGGTGAAGTCAACATCAGCTCCAGTTGTCCAGGTTCTTACCAGGAGAACTGCTCAACAATTAGCGCCCCTGCATCGGGAAAAGCATTTTTTTATAAAAGGTGATGAGCAGTTGGCATTAGGCTATTGTAGCTTAGATAAATCACAAACTGACCCACTAAAAAGTGAAAATAAAAAACACTACAAAAAAAAAACAACCCGATCTCAAAAAAAAAAACAAAGAGACTTTGTAGTGTTTTTGTTTCAAGTCGGGTTGTTTTTTTTTTGTATTTTTTTAAGTAATCGTTTTGTCCATATTTGATCTATTATTTAAAAGTCGTATCACTATTTTATTGTTTGTGTAATTTACTACCATTGTCACCTTTGTTGTAAGAATGTAATGTTGTAAGAAATTTTAGTTTCTATGCATTGCCTTTACTAATAACAGCTTAGGTGTTTTATATTAATTTTGTATCATGATTTCATCTTCTACCTACATTTACTCAAGTGTAGGTATTGTGTAGATTACCAAACGGCCGCTTCTTTATTTTAATCATCAGCATCATACTCCGGTCTGCGCAACATGTCCCTTTCTTCCATACTTCTCTATTAGTCGTCATCTCGGTAGTCACCCCCTTTCTAGCCATATCATCTTTCACACAGTCCAGTCCATCCATCGTTTCTTTGGTCTTCCCCTACTTTTAAATATTTCCTACCCTGTCTCGCTTTGGAAACTGTTCACTTGTGTCCGTTTAAACTAATTAATAGCTAACACGACACCAGATAATTATCAATCAATCTATCAACTGATTAGATCCATTTAATTAATTAATACATTATTGGACAGTCCTTCTAAACATTATGTCGAACTATTTTAGGTAGCTATATAGGAGTTCATGATTATAGTAAGTGTAAATTAATCAGCTGAGGAAAACAAGAACTTTAATGTTATTGGTGAAATCAATGTAATTTGGAATAATTATCAAGGCATTAGTGAAAAAAAAAAAAGTTTATTTGCGGTAAACATAACGCAAAGAAATAAAAACACAAACACGAAAGAACATGTTGAGGAAAAATATGCGTCCCATTCACGCAAAACGGCCATCGCTTAGCATAATGCTGCGACCCTATGCGAGACAGAGCCCCAGCGCTGGTTTTCAGCGACAGCCGGCGTTGACGTGATGACGTCAACCGGTGGTGGGGGGGTGTTAATGATCATGTCGTCATAATTGATGCTGATCTTCACAATAAGATAAAGAGATGAGGAGAAGAAAATGCTCATAATTACGTGATATAAAAAGATGAATCAGTACAGTACTATTAAACTATGACAATATGTTGAATAGTTTACAGCAAAGTTTGGTACAAGTTTAGTTATAGATATATGGAGGTTACCCACTTTTGAGCTAGCTGAACCCTACTATAATTAAATTGAATTTCATAACAGAACATAACCGAAAAGAGAAACGTTAATTTATTTTTCTCAAAATCATTTGTTTTTATATCAAAAACGCATTGGCAGTCAACAATTTCAATGCTGCTATTGATGTTCATACATAATGAGATAATGATATAAATATAGGTGAAGTTGAACCAAATTGATAACGTAACGCAATAAGCTAGATCCACACTATCCCCGGGATAAGCTAATCTATTTCGATCGTTAGTCATTAATCATCTTCGTACGAGAGCATCAGTATATACTGAATGGCTGGTATTAACTCATCTATAACACCGGTTGGTCCATTTCTAACGGCTAGACAAGAAGAGCTTTGAGACCAAGTCCCGCATACATCTCCAATCCTATTACAGCTACACGTATACGTGTAGCTGTAATAGGATTGGAGATGTTAGGATGACAGTTATTGAATTTTGACAATAATCATTTAAAAAACGTAATATTCTAAACGTTATTTGAATGGAAGAATATATCATACTGCTTCGACCACAAATAAATTGAGATATGGGAAGGAGTATTCTGATTTCAGATGCTTATAAACGATAAGAAAATATGCATACAAAATAACACTCCACCCGAAGTGAGACAAAAAAATCCCATGTTATCGATGGTTAGGGATCCAGAGTGAATAATCTCTTCATAATGCTTGCAATGCCATCATCCCTTGAACCCAATGTTGATCGAAGGTCTTCGCTGATATTTAATGTTATAGAGCAATGTACAGATAATAAGGGATGGCCCACATCACTTTTGAGTAAATCATAATATCCTTCGCCCTTAAAAAGGTCCGAGTTAGGCGCGGCGCCCACTATCGGCATCGGCATCGGTGGAGCTCGGGCGCTTTACAGCGGCTTCAGGTTCGCTTTACGGTGGCTTCAAGCGCTTACGTAAAGCGCCCGAGCTCTACCGAGCCCGACCGATGCCGATGCCGATAGTGGGCTCCGCGCCTTAGGCAAAACTTAAAAAAAAAAAATAGTATTCTCACAGAGATCCACATTTTGAATTTATAAATAAAAAAACAAAAACACATATTGCGATAAAAGATAAGTATAAAAAAACACTGTCAAATCGTAAAGACAAGTCATCATCTGCATCATCATCTGCCCAGCCCTTTCTCAACTATGTTGGGGTCAGCTTCCAGTCTAACCGGATGCTGCTGAATACCAGTATTTTAGGTAAAAATTGTAAAGGCAAGTAAGTTTAAGTACACAAGAGTAATCTATACCCATCGTACATAATATGTAGCTGTCATTGCAGGCCTGTCTGTCTTACCGTTAATTATATTAAGTACTCGTACAGCTATCAATTAAACAAAAACCGGTCATTAGCGAGTCGGACTCACGCACCGAGGGTTCCAAACGTATATTATGACGTTGATGATTTCTGAAAAACTGTGCTATTTAGAGACATCGTTTTATTTTTCCTGTAATCTTTACATAAACTTCTATCACATAGAATAATTTCAGATTTTTCTCCATGCAAACTTCGGAGATAAGGGGGGGGGGGGGGGACGATATTTTTGTTTCCATTTTTCTTTAAAAGTCGAAAACTATGATGCCTAAAAAACAAAAGTTTGAGAATGTGCCAACAGCGCTCATTCATATGATACCCCACATGCCCTAGTAGACTCCATTCTAATTTTTAAGAACCCCTTTCAGGCCCTGTTGCAAAAAAGATATATTCTTTCTTGTTTGCAAAATAGTTGGGTAAACGTCATCTACAACTATTCCAAATTTCAAGTTCATAGCATTAGTAGTTCTAGAGATATCCAGCTGTGACAGACGGACAGACTTAGTCTCACCATAAGGGTTCCTTTTTACCATTTTGATATGGAATCCTAAAAACACCACTTGAAATCTTATTCTCAGCAAAAGTAATCTAATCGAAATTAAAAGACCTCAAACTAGGGCAAGATAACGTTGCGGTCTCAGCACTACAGTTTTAATTAACATAAATAGTGTTTGCTGTCATTCGTGGACTGACACCATTGGGTTTAGTGAACACTGAATGAATTAAAATAGGGCATGACAATCGTTCGGTGTATCGTGGAAATAGCTTGAGTCGGCGATCGTTTGTGGTAACACTGCTCGAAAGCGAAATACAACCAATTAAAATGGTGACAGAATTTCAAGTCCTACAATTTAATCTGATGTCAATGTCAAGTTTTGTGATTAGTTGCCGTTAAAATAGATTAGAAACTAGATGAGACTGCCTGAAAATAAATCAATGTTATAAAACAGTTCTGGCATGTCAAAACTATTTGTGGTTGACATTTAGCTAAAATTGTGAGGTATAGACAACGACCCTTATCCTGAACATTAACTTTCAATTTGGAGACCGCGTATCGGCAAGCGTAGTGTGGGCCCCCCAGCTAGATGGATCGACGACCTTAAAAAGGTGGCTGGGGCTGACTGGATGCGTAAGGCGGAGGACAGGGTGTCCAGAAGTGGACTGCGATAGGTTGAGTTGTTTTTTTTTTTTTTTTTAAAGGGCTTTGTCGCTTAGCGACCACATCGCCCAGTACAGAAAAAACATAAAATTGTTGATTAGTATAAATGATAAATGTTTTTTATTTCTGTAAGTAGGTTTGTACAAACACTTTTACACGTCAGTCATATTTTTAAAACTAGATGAGGTCGGCGTTTCCTATCTGACTACTCTGAGAAGAAAGGCCGAAACAAACTCAGAGGTCACAGTCTCTTTTAAAGTCCAGACATAATCTTGGTCAGATCATGTGAAGGCCATGTAGATTGGTGTCTGAAATGGTCTTTTGAGGAAAGAACCACACAGATTGAGTGGACCTGACCAGTCAGTGCACGCATTTGTCAGTAATCGTGCAGCTCTACTCAGAACTTAAGGAGCTCAACGATGCGACGACCAATACCAAAGAAAGGACATTTGGGTAGGCCGCCTAAATGACTCAAACCTTCTACCATCTACCTTATCACTAACTTGTACAATTGTTTAGCCTTATCGGACATTGGAAAAGCAAGGATGGTATTACGAAAGCCAATATCATACCTTTTATATTGTCCAAAAACATTTATTCTAGTATTTTCATTCCGGACACACTCCATCAGAATATGAAAGACATCATCAACCACACCACAGTCATCACAAGTTGGAGACAAAGCCTTCCTCATTAAGTAATAAAACTTATTTGATGGAATATGTCCGGAACGAAATCTTAAGGCTATAGTAATTAGGTTTTTATTGAGGTCATAATCAATCTACGGAATTGAGTTGATTAGTTACCTATTTGACGTTGTGTTACGTTTACGAAAAATATTACTTTGTTTAGTACAAAGTCACACTTCACTTCCCCATTGACACGCACACGTGGAACCCACATTACTCATCCATAATTATGCAAAACAAACTTAACAATATTTCACTCCATCATAACTTTGTATGAAGGCCACGAAAAATAATTGCTGTTGAAAACTCATACAAGTAGACAAAACGCTCAAACATTAATTTCTAAGTCACTAATTAAGTTCCTTTCTAACGGAGCGCTTCGAGGAGTGAGTTTGAGAGAGAATTTCGAAGGAACAGCTTTTGCTAGTACAGTTTATTTGACATTAGAGATGAAGGAAGAGAAATTAAAACTTTGTAAATTAGGGTTTACCTTATATATAGTCCGTAATTTGGTCACCCTTTTTTTTTGTGTGGGAAATTATTAAATAACTTCTCCCGCGCTGGGCGGAGCGGGAGGGCGTGTCAGACTTTTACCTTCATTTGCCTGTGTGCCAGGGCCACGATATCCCTTTCGGACAAACTCGCAACCCTCGCAGGCATTGGCCCTAATGGATCCCGTCAATTCGTGCTGACGTCTCTTTGAGGCGCGCGTGGAACACAACGCGCCGTCGACTCGCGCCTGGTCCTTATCGGACGGCGAGCTAAATTTGGTCACCCTATGGTTTCGAAAGGCAATAAAAATAATACTGATTCCTTAGCATTACAAACATTTTTATTATTTGATGCCAGACAGATAAATACACTAATTTACGACAATATTAACAAATGATTTATCGGAAATCATACCGTCTACAATAATTCCATGTCATGTCTGATTCTAGTAGGTTACAATTAGAGTTGCAAACTTTTTGTACAAGAAAAAAAGTATACTCGTATTGTGCTCTAAGCGGGTAAATAAACAGTATCTCGCCAAATAAACCGTATTTTAAGGATTAAAAAAAATATTATATATATATATACAGTATGTAACAAAAACCCTGTTGTTCCTTTTAGGGACGTATACATTTACCTACAAGAACAACATTGATGGAATTATAATTTAAAAAAATTAAGCATTGGCTAGTCGAGAAGTCAAAATCAAAGAGTTAAAGAGGTAAGAAATCAGTTAAACATTACAAATATTGATAATTAAATATTTATTTTAATTATTTTTGTTGAAGTTTTTATAAATGACTTGCTTTATTACGTATGTATACCGATTCCTAAAACGTAGGTAACAACAGGGGTTTTGTTACATTGTGTATATATATATATATATTCATGGCATGTATTTAACGCGGCGACAAATTAATCTGAATTTGGGATACAAAATAATTAAAGCCGGTAGCAAAAATAATAGGTTGGTAGCTACAGTAGCAGTAAAGTAGCAGATTCAACATCAGTTTTTAGCTTGTTTTAATTTAAACTGGCATCGAGTTTCTGTTCTGGTAACTGAATTTACCAAAAATAGAGGGGATCTGGCGTTAATGGTCACTTTTCAAACCCAACCCTAACCTAACCCAAATGATTAAATTTCTAATTCAATTTGTTTTATAATATTTTAATTAATATATACATGAATAACAACTTATATCTAATTAATTTATAAAAATAACAAAATTATATCCTATATAAACTAAAACTATTAATAAACTAAAATATGGTGTCAAAAAATTCCTCCGCATAGCTGTCGACCGGTAATGTACCCAAGAGAATAATATTAGTAATAAACTAATTTGTTTTAAAATATTAATAAAAAAATACATAACTTTTGTTAATTTAGATTTAAAAATAATATTTAATCGCTGCCAAGTTATTATATTAGAAGCAAATAGTTAGTCGCCCTTTAGGTTATTAGTCGCCTGGAAAATGATTAGCCCATATTCATTAGTACTATTCGCGGAACTCATCAGTGTAGCTCCAATTTTGAAGGCTTCGTAAGCCGCAAAAAATAGACGAGGAGCATTTTTTTATGAAATATGTGTATATGTGTGTGTTTTTCTCTATTTCTGCTGTCCCACCACTTAGCATTCATCACTGAAAACACTCATTCTGTGAATACTGAGGTGGCAGAACTATCTATCATATAATCTAAAAGGTATTCTGATAGCAATTATCCCGACCACTGTGTCCCGAAAAATCGACACATTAACAGTTTCATTCTGAAATGAAGGCTACCTGAATCACCGCGCTATAGCCCAGGTGTATGCACGATGTTCTACGTAGTAGAAGAAACTTTTTATTTAGGTATAGCTCTGGATAGCAGTGAAAACAGTATATTCATAATTATACTTAATTTTGTTGAACAGTAAATAGTATATTAGAGTGAAAAACAGTCAAATAATCATTTTAACAGTATGGTTGGAAACCATACAATAAATACTATATATAACGAATCTATTTAGGAGTTTGTACGTAATATAATGTATCGATAAACAACCCGAAATAATGAAGTCAATTATTATGAAATAACATTATATTCTACATCAATTAATACTATGTGCCTTCCCTGTACCTTCTGAACACTGTGTTAACTCAAATAACAACCTCCCTCCATTACCTAGTTATACCTAACACAAGCTTGTATTTCATGTATTTTGTTACATACTGAATATAATTATATCAAATAATATTTTCACAGAAGCGGCGCTACTAAAAGGCGGAAAAGGCGACGCTGGAGAGAATGGAGACAAGGTAATTAACGAACAAATAAAAATGGCTTTAACATCAAATTCATGGATTCAATTTCTCCGAAATCACCAACATAATAATGATTATTTTGGTGACTTCTGAGAAAACGGTATGTATGTATTTATTGTATATGTAAATGGTACACCACTGACTACCTGCAGTATTGTCTCTCCTTCTCCCTTTAATCCATCCAAAGGCTGTCTGTAAAAGATCGCTTTCAGCGATAAGACCGCCCATTGTGTCAGCCTATGTAAAATTTCAACATTTATATCTGTAATTTTTATGGTGTACATAATAAAGAGTATTCTATTCTATTCTAAACGGATACACAAAGAAGTTTTGCTGTTTTTGATTATTGTGTCTTAACCGAAATGCCGTTTCATTAAAATATTATATTTAAATTAGGATTTATCTTGTTTTATATGGAGGAATGTCATAATACTTGTTCATACATATTTTGTTTCCTAATATTTCTATAAATAACAAGAATCCATTGGTAATTCATATATAAGAGATATTATTAAACGAACATTAAATCACAAAACATATTAAAAATAAACATTGCTAAAGAATAATTACCGAACAGGAAAATGTTGTAAAACGTGTCGATACTTTCAAAAGTTCAATACTTTATTTAGGGTGAAAAGGGGTTCAGAGGTATGGAAGGTCCCCAAGGCTTTCCGGGCACTGACGGCAAGCCGGGTGAGCGCGGGGATATCGGTCCATCCGGCCTACCTGGCACGCAAGGTCCATCGGGTCTAAATGGGCCCAAGGGAGACAAAGGGGATGCCGGCCCACCTGGACCTGTCGCATTATCAAGAGATGAAGCGTTAGTGATGACGAAGGTGAGAAATTAAAAATATGATTTACGACTTCACGTCATTTAGACAAGATGCTAAGCAGCACCTTAATAGGCAGTACCTTGTACTTTGTGTGGCAGTACCGTGTTTTGTGTATACATAAATAGATGCTCTTTAGAACCCTCCTTTCTATTTTTGGTTAGCAATTGTACCCCACCAAAAGATTCACCATTCAAGATTCGGTGAAGCTGGACCTGAACCAACCTGGCGGCGACGTCATTAAAAGATGCCCACCAAAATATCACCCGTCTCTCCACTATTCCATTGCTTACTCAAGGATGCATATCCGGTACGGCTCTAATAATCCTTCCATATCCCAAGGGCACGTCTTCCCTACCATTATCGCGCCCTCCGATCTACTCTTTCATATGCATGGCCCATGTAGTCCCATGAAACATAAGGCTCCAGTGGCTAGTGTGAATCTTTGGGTTCATTCGAGTAATCGAGTCTGGTCAAACCACCCTGGGGTCGGTGCATTTCATTCATTCATTCATACAATAATTGCAATAGTAACAAACGTTTCGTCACAACAAATTCTTCAAGCGAAGTCACTCACACACTCTACGTTTAATGTTTCTGTTACACCAAAACACAGCACATGATTAATGATCAAACCTAAGAGCAAAATGTTGTACCTACACGTTTATGATCCTACTAACCAAATATAACCAAGTCTTAAGATCATTTAATCAAGTGAACAAAACTTTTCAAATCAGGGTGATAAAGGTGATACAGGCCCGAGAGGCAAACGAGGACATCCCGGACCCCCTGGGCCCAGGGGTCCACCAGGCGTCCCTGGGCCACCAGGAACTCCAGGCAATAATGGAATATCTGGTGATATAGGACTACCTGGTTGGACGGTGAGAATCAAAATTATAATGTAAACTAAATATTTTGACGTACAGCTGTTAAAAAAAAATCATCAGATAGTTGGAGTTTTTCTAAACCGTACAAAGGTTTTCTGATTTATTCATACAAAAGGGTGGAATGGATTCCATTTGTATATTGATCCACAAAACTACTAGGAACATGATAACAAAATCATTTCTGAGTAAATGCTATCGTGTATCAATACGTTCCGGTTACAACAATATTTAAAAAGATTTTTACTTATTCTTTTTTGTCATATTTGTCGAATTCTGCCCCATTTTCTCGGAAATGACTTGAAGTAAGTTTGGGCCAAAATTCATATTAAATTGTCCTCCGTCCACATTGCGGATAAACCATAATTACAGTTATACATTTCACAGGGCCCACCCGGTGCCGTCGGGCAGCCAGGCGTTCCCGGGCCAAAAGGGGAAAAAGGAGATCCAGGCGGGACCCCACTTGACTTAGAAAAGGTAATACCATATACCAGGTTAATTGGACGGTTGAATATGTATCTTTTTTCCCTCTTTTCCTTTATGAAGTACTCGGAAAAATACACATGAAGGCGCGTGTTTGTACGGAATGCTTTCAAAGAATCGAATTAGCTTGAGAATTTTTCTTAGAAATGTTTTGACTTTTCGATTAAAGGCGTTTAGCTTTAGTTAAACTATACTATAGGGAAAATTCTGGCGTAACTACTTCTTAAGAAGTAAGTGAATAGGGCCTTGAGATTTCGTAGTCAAGATATTATTCAAATGTTGGGAAAAGGTTCTTATTTTAGTTTTGACTATTCTGTTACAATTTCTCTAGCCGATGACTTATTTGGTACTCCAGAGGAAAAAACCCGAATAAAAAACTCTGATCCAAAAACAACATATGGGCTAGAATATGCTGTGTAAATGCTGCGCCCGCATGTGGCCAACAATCCGCTTTTGTTCTGTTTTGACTAATACGAGCCTTTGACTTTGGTAGCGTACCCCATAGCTACTCGGTCTTTTACAGTAGATAGCAGAATTGGTAGAATGGCACAACAACATTCCGATACTTCCTATTCCGTATTTTTGCGTCTGTAGATGAATTCATCAAGCTCTACTGCATAAGCGACTAGAATCAATTCAATGTTTTGGTAAATTTTGACGTTCAAAAGTGCCATATATAATATATTTGTGCCTATTTGAAATAAATAATTTGACTTCTAATTTATAAAAAAGCTGTCAGTCGTAGTACTACATGCCAGAAGTGAAAACTTTTTAGCTTCACAAACTTATAAAAATCTGTATATAATTATTTATCTGAGCGTGATGGTCACGCGAGTTCAGTGCTTTTTCTCCATCCTAAAAGTGCCTAAAGAAGTTTTCACTTGAACACAAGATTAATTAATATTCTCAGTAATTGTAGACGCAGTTGTACTCGTATCTATGCGTTAAGACGCCCAGACTAAGCGACTGCTCATAAACGCTTCTAAATTTCTATTTAATTAAAAGCAGAACGAACCAAGAGAAGCTTTTTAAATATTTTTCAAACATCCCTGAAAACACCGAAATTGCGGCAAAGAAAACAAAAAAATCTTAAAAGATCCTTCCAAGTTTCTCCATGATTATTTGAATTGCATTTTTGTGTTGAACATACTCTGGAAACTAAAGTTTAAGCAAATTGAAATAGTTTTCGAAAAGAAATTCAGACCGTACGAGAATATGAAAGCAATAAAATTGTGCACATTAAGGTGAAAGGCGAGAAAGGCGATCGGGGGTACGACGGTGCCCCAGGGCCGGCTGGCAAGGATGGACCGCGGGGCCCGCCCGGCCCCGCGGGGAGTCCTGCAACTAACATCCAATACATGACCGTACCGGGGCCTCCGGGACCCCCGGGCCCGCCGGGTCCACCCGGTGTTTACCCAAACGAAATGCCAGATACACTGACCGATAGCCCCGGGATTAATCGGCTCGAGCCTACCGGAGGTGAGTTATAATGTAGCTTTATCCCTCTGCAACTGAGGTGGTAGTATGTCAGACACCGTCAATCATAAAATTCGACGCCATTTCGCAATATCGCGCGATCTACACATTTGGTGCTACGAGCATTTGGTGTCTCTCAGACGTAAGTACAGCAATAAGATCTGATTCTGATAGACGTTACCTCATAAAGATCGACTGTAGTTCCATAGTGTCCAACATTCGTAACCTCAGTAAAAATATGTAAACTGCTATAGTGTCTCTCCTACGCAACCTCAGTTTATTATTTTTCTTGTAATTATATTTATTCTTCATGTATGTTTTTTTACTTTCAAATGTCGAATCCAGGAAACATAGATAGCAGACCCTCCAAAAGAAGTTTTAATGGAAGATCAAAAAATATATATACCTACATTGAAGACTGGCTTAAAGATTTAGAATAAGAAAATAACTTCAGTGATGTTGACGACTCTGTTGAAGACCCTGAATTTATAAGTGACGAAAGAGTGGAAAATCTTGAGGATGAAGGAAACAGGGAATCTCAAGAAGATATTATAAGGGAACCAAATGAAAGTGATGAGATTAAAGGTAACGACAGCGAAGATGAGGACGAGCGGCCTCTAAGCTCATTTTTTACCCAAGAACGAGGACGAGCTGTTTCTAATTATATTGGAAAAAACTGGTTTCAATGGTCGAAAACTGAGATTGGCTGATCAAGTAGAACTAGTAGTACGTTAGTACTTCCCAGCGTGAAACAGCGCGGCTATAATGACGGACTGCCGAGAGAGCTTCGATTGACAATCAGAAGGGTTTTAGGTAAGGATTTGCCTCCCCCTCCTCAACCTCCTCCACAACCTGGACCATCAGCAAGAAGACTATGTAGCATATGCCCCAGCAGTTTGAAAAGGCAGACAAGATTCAACTGCTGTGCTTGCAAAAAAGCTATTTGCTTGCAATGCTCGGCTCAAATTTGTGAAGACTGTAAGTTCTAGGTAATAAAATTAGGGTTGACTTTGAGACTGATTTGTGCCTAAACCTATCATAGGATATTGTTGATTTTTTTTTCATAGCTTTTAATTGTAATGTTGAAAATAATTATGTTTGCTAAAAGATAAAATAAGCATTAAGTTTTTTTTTTAATAATATTTTGTACCTGTATGTCACCAAATGTGTAAAATGTTGATCTCATTAAAAGTGATTCGTATTAGTCAATGCATTGTTTTATTAATATTAATATTTATTTATTTTGAAAGTATAAGAACCACTACAACATATAAAATGTGCATATATATAATAAATCGTCAAAATATAGGTAAATAAGGCTAGTATAGCTGACGTCTGATAGACAACACGTCAGTCAAATGTTAACAACAAAGTCACCTCAGTTGCAGAGGGTTATATAGTGTAGAAATAACTTTTAATGGCTTGGGTATTTGTAGTCGTTATGAAATATTGATGATTAGGATTAGGATTTAGGATTAGACTGCACTGGAAATAAAAATCTTGGTTCAATTTTTTTCTGTTTTATTGAGAAAAATATTGAAAATTACGCTCCATAAAAAGCCGTATTAAAAATAGTTCTGTTTTTTTATCAACAGGAAAACAACGCGATCCACTACAAATTATAAGAAACTTAAACCATCTCGTACAATACCGCCAGGAGCCGTACGGTAAGCAATAGTTTTTCACAAACACTTTTACCGTGAACTAAGTCAGGATTGTTTTTCTTATACACCGGGAAGTTTGAAACTCGCTGAGTTGAAAAATTCCTATTTACATTTTAATGTTGCAAAAAATTGGTTCAAAGTTGAACACAGTAAAGCACTGTTCTGTTAGGGATAGTTTACGTAATAAAATGGCTTTTTTGCAGCGTATCGCGATCCTTTGGATCCTCTTGGAGATAATGGTGATTTCGATGATGACGAAGATGGAAGAGCTATTGTTGGGACCATACTATTTAAGACTACAGATTCTTTGATACGGGTAATTTCAACAAACATAGTCAAAAGTTCGCTACAAAATACCTGAACAGCTGCTTAAATAGGAACAGTTTTCATTCCATTTTATTTATTTTCCTACAATATTTCACTATATCAAACAATCTATTATCTATAATAATTTTTCAAACAAATATTTAATTGATTTTACTATCTATAATTTGCTACACAATATATCTATCTATTTTTATGGTTCCGTCCCTCAAAAGGAAAAAACGGAACTCTTGTGGGATCACTCGTGTGTCTGTCTGTCCGTCTGTCACAGCCGATTTGCTCCGAATCTACTGGACCGATTAAGTTGAAATTTGGTACACATATGAACTTCTGTGACCCAACCACGGACGTGTAACGTAAATAAATAAATTTTGAATATGCATATTATGAAAAAAAAGAAATTTAGCAAACTGTACCGTGTTACATATCAAAATGAAACCCGTTGTAGGGAATTCAGTTATATTTTTTTTATAATTTTAAAATAAATACTGTCAAAATTATTTAAGAAAATAGACGAAAAATAACCATTCCCCCACTTATCTCCGAAACTACTACGCCTAACATTAAAAAAAAACAGAAAATTGGTCTTTATTTATAGTTTACAGGAAAACCTATAAGAAGTCTATGATCTTATAATAACATCTCTCAATATTGTGCGTACAAACTTACATTTGCAGTAGGAATGTATGAGGGAACATGTCTTTCGACTACAATGTTAAGTTTGTTCTTGGGATAAATTTATCCCAAGTAATCCCAACTACGGAACCCTTCATTGTGCGTGGTCCAACACGCACTTAGCCGGTTTTTATTTAAGTACTAGCTGCGCCCCGCGGTTTCACTCACATGAGTATTGATTCCGTGGGAATATCGGGATAAAAAGTATTATATGTCCTAACCCAGGTCATGGCCTACCCATGTGTCAAATTTCATCCAATTCTGTTCAGCCGTTTTATCGTGAAAGCGTAACAAACAAACTAACTCACTTTCGCATTCATACTCGCAATATTAGTTAGGATTTACACACACACTATGAAACTGATTTACCGTAAAACGTCCTCGTAATATAAGGTCCATTTGAAAATCATTTATTCTGAACTGCGGATCTACTCCGAACATAAATCCGAAGTATCAACCGGTTCGGTCGTTTCTTTACTACGGCTACCTATCGCTAACTACGGCCAAAAAAAAAAGACAGTCGAAGAGATAAGCCAAGTCAAAACCGTGACTTTAAGTCGGGTAAGGACTCAAATTCAAAAAAAGAAAACTTTGGAAGATACAAACCGGCCGAACATCCGGCCGATACTTCGGTTTAGCGCTTCGGAACAGACCCCCTGGGCCTATTTGGGGCAGCAGTGAGACACACAATACTGTATTAAAGATTTTTCTGTTTTTATTAATTCTGTGAATATATTTTGCATTAACCTGGGTCAAATCAATTTATTTTCTTTCTTTAGTTTTGAACGCTGTATAAGATTTTCCAGGTATTTTGTTGGGATCTTGTTTCACCTTACATATTACCTCGGTATTGATCGCAAACTACCAAGAAATGAACGTAACTTTTTCCAACAGCTTGGCACAAACAGTCCCCTGGGCACTTTGGCATACGTCATCCAAGAACAAGCGTTGCTTGTTCGCGTCAACAATGGCTGGCAGTACGTAGCTGTGAGTAGCATGTTACATATTTTAAACCTTTTCCAATAATATTTTTATCATGCATGGTTCATAAGTTTCCAAAAACTGACTCGATCAAGAAAATGGACGGTTTTGAATGTTAAGCATGTCATAATACTTAATAAAATATGCCATTGCGTTGTTCACTATTGAATAATGTAAAGGACAGCATCTTATTCAATACATGACTTTATATTGGTCTGATATTATTTCCAATAGCTCTTGCCTCCTTATTGTTATTCACTCCCGTCCACCATGCTTCCTACGTGAGTGCATCGCTCCTATTGAAATCTATAATAATATCTCCGTATCACTGTCATATTGATAGGCAGAACTGGCCTGACCGTAGGCATAACTTCGATACACAAAACCATTGGCCGGGTCTTATATACCTACCTTCCATGTCTATAGATCGGTACGTCTATGGGTATGTTTCCATTGTTCGTCTCGAGTATCACGGTCTTATAGTTCAATATCGTATCAGTAAGCTGTTCATTGAAATGGACTCCCTACGGTGCAAACAAAAGTTATGTCGGTTCTATTTACTGTTGATTTTGGTTTTCGTCTATGAGCATTTGATGAAACGCTTTTTATAAATCCAAACATAAATTTTGCTTTTGTTCAATCTTTCTAGCTATTTTGGTAAGT
Source organism: Tiliacea citrago (assembly GCA_963921375.1). Classification (NCBI taxonomy): domain Eukaryota; kingdom Metazoa; phylum Arthropoda; class Insecta; order Lepidoptera; family Noctuidae; genus Tiliacea; species Tiliacea citrago. The sequence goes on along the minus strand of OY992797.1, from coordinate 17,169,654 downwards.
GAAGCATGGCTATAAATTGCGTAACGTATACATTTGCTTTATTCAAATGAGGTTAATTATCGGTAATTTCTCAGCCAATACAGTGAAGTGGGGTGCGTGGTAGTTAATGTACGGTTGTGGTTAGATAATTTGAAACACCCGGTTTTAACACGACACGTAATGGAATATGAAATGAAATATGGAATTATTAACAAGCTAGAATTGGTACTTTATAGCCATTAGAAGGTTTAAGTAATTAAAAATAATAATACAATTTGAAGTAATTAAAAACTTATTCAAAAGCTGATTTCTTTATGAATATGAACTCAACTGAGGTACTTACTGTTTGTAATTCTAAAAACTTTTAATTAGTCACAGATTAATAATTATCTAAACATAGCATCCATCCAGTTATTTTGTTTATTGAAACAATGGGCTATTGAATATTCAATCAAACTTGTTTGATAACTTTTGTGCCTCACTCCCGACCCTAGTGGCCTGTTCATTTGGCTTAAAACATTCTCCGTCATCGACGAAATAAACTTGATTTCTAAATATTATAACCACGAGATCTCATGCCTTAAATATTCATGAATGATAAAGAAAATTTTCTTCTCCTTACCCTATTGGGAATACGGAACTCCGCCTTTATTCGGGTCCTGTTATTTGAAAGAAACTTATTCCTATTCCCGATGGTTATACATCAGAATGAGTTAACAATTTCAAAATATTTAAAGAATCTTAATGTCGGTGGCTAAAGCTCACAATGAATTGCGGAAAGTATTAAGAATACTTGTTTTCTTTGACTGTATGATGAAAGTCTTAGCGGTATCTACACATAAAACTTTTGTATTAGTGTTTTGTGTCAACGTCTAATATGTAGTTGGTAGAAAGAAACGAAGCACTTGAAATAAATAAAATCGACGTACAGTACGCAGTTATTTTTATGCTAAGCTATATTTCTTTGTGTTTAGATGGGCTCTTTACTGGCTATTCATACGCCACCGGCTGGAGGTCCAACTCGGGCGCCTTTGCAGAACATTCTAGAAACTTCCAGTTTAGTACATCATAAGAATCCAGCTGTAGAAGGACCTGTGGTAAGTTTTGTTTACAAAATCATAATATTATCACATGTTTCACTTCCACCAAGCATTGAAAGACATTGAATTATAATTTTAACCTTAAAAAAATCTTAACAGGCCTTTAAAAAAAAGCAAAACATAAATTTATCTTCAAGTGAAACGTGGCACTAAAAAAGTCAGCGCTATGCAAAACACTAGATTGTATAATGCTATAGGAAATTAATTATTCAACACTTTTATAACCTTGAACTTTCTTACCTGACATTTTACAACAGTTGCTGGCCTGAAAACATCTCGAGGCTTAAAAGAAATAATCTTTTAGCGCTTTGCGAAAACATTTTTTGTTCTGATGACATTAATAATTTTCAAGTCCTGACAAGACCGATTTTCTCTGTGAATACTAGATTTATTTGAGCCTAATGGAATCGCTGTTGATTATACAATAAAGAAAAACCTTTTAGATGACAAATATGTTTTAAACATTAATCTGATATCCAAAGACCCTCAAATAACTACCACACTTTTCGACTCTTATTTTCTTTTTCTTTCTCTTAGTTACGGTTAGCAGCCTTAAATGAGCCGCATACAGGTGATATGCATGGAGTCAGTAGCAGCAACTACGAATGTAGAAGACAGTCTCAGAGAGCCAACATGGACGGCACTTTCAGAGCCTTCATATCGTCAAGGTAAGTGACCTTTTTATAGCTATCAGAGTTTATAGGGGGATCAAAGGTTAAAAGGCTTTTGATTCCGGTCAAAAGTAGAGAATTCAGGTATTTTTGTATAAGTTTTGATAAAGAAAATAATTTTCAGATAAGTTGTATGGAAATATGTTGGGTTGTCTGGTTTTGGTGTCAATTCACGCTTTTGTATTCTACGTGTAGGGAGGTAAAAACAATCTTGGTTCTATCTGCTAGGTATTCTGAAAACTTAGTATTAGAAGTTTTGTTTCAGCTTTAAACAGATTCTACAATTTCTTCTTTTGTTCTCAGGGTTCAAACAATAGATTCAATCGTAAGTTGGGTAGACAGAGAGATACCAGTAGTAAACACAAGGGGCGATGTGCTCTTCAACTCCTGGGGCGAGATGTTCGATGGCTCAGGAGCACTCTTTGCCCATGCTCCAAGGATCTACAGCTTCAGTGGACAGAATGTCCTCATGGATCCTGGATGGTATGTATCTTTAGCTGATGACAGTTTTTTTTTGTTACTGTCAATTCTTGCATTTATAATGAGATAGTAGTATATACATATATATCCTCTTCACTGTATCTGGTGATAGTGACCTAGGCTAATTTACCTCCATTTAGTGGGTTCTGATGACTAGTAAAGCCAAAGAGATAGTTAATCCAAAATTGAAACAGTCAAATGATGATAAACCCGAAATATTCATTGCTTTAATACTAAAATAGTCCGCTTAATGTGTCGCTTCAGAATCCCCGGTTAGTGACAGTACATTTTTACTAATACGAGTAAGTGAAACACCGAAGCAAACTTGTTTAGTAACGCAGCTGTTGTCACAGATTGTCGAAAAACCCTATGACGAATTGAATACAAAAGAAAATTGAAGAGCGAAAGGAGTATGGTCTTTATTTTACAGTATAACCTAGAAATAAGCTGCCTTATTTTCTCTGACAATTTGAAAACGACTGGCGGTATGTATACTTACCGTATTTCAATCTTTGAACCCAATACACTCAAGCTAGCCAAGGTTGGGATATTGTATTGCCTTTGCTTCAAGAAATGAAAGTGTAAACGGTTCAGGTTTCTTGGTATTGGCGAGACCTGGATTCGTTTCATTGGCATCTTATTGGTTTTCACACCGTCGTTTGTTTTATTTGTATTTACTATTACATATTGATTCACTTGTAAATAATATCGCAATTCGAAATTCGACCTTGAATCTTAATCCAAAACAAGGCAATGTTTTTCGAAAATATTGAAATACTTCTACAATTCTTCAGCTTAATGTAATTTTGATTGATAATCAAACGATTTATTGGAGTATATTAAATATCGATGTCTAAAGTACTATTCACACCACCTGCTCGCTAATGTCAAGAGTTATATGTCATGCAAACCTAGCCTTCTTTTTCTGGGGCGGAAAATCCTCATGGATGTCCTCCGCCCTGAGGCGGGCGGAGGGTTCTGTCAGACTATTAATGACTAAACACCACCCCAGTCTTCCCTTCCCACACTTGCACGGATTATGGGAGCTAGTACGAATTACGCGATCCCCGGTTGGGCCTTTGTGGGCCACCTCAAGTCTGGGGGGTGAGGCGTTTGACCCCCCCCCCCGCGACGTCTGAAAGGGCGCACGTGGAACACTACGCGCAGCCTCCTCGAGTCCTGTATGAGAGCGGGCGGCGGACGACCCAAAGTCCGCCGTCCCTAGACCCATTTCGGGGGCCGGAAGAGGGCGTTGTCAGCCCTTTGCCGACGCCTGATGCACCTGCTGCGGGCCGGGTGAGCGGAAGAGATCTCCCGCTCCCTTTCCAAAGCCACCTTCTGCGACACGACTGTTTCGCAGAAGGATACCACCTCGTCCCAGGACTCCTCGCTGCCGATCATCGACTCGACCACGGCCATGCAAATCTAACCTAAAGCAAGTCATTGAAGTTCTAGGCTCTAGCTGGGCATTCATATTTTACTGGATTTCATTATGACCCGCTGGTGCATAATGTGATTTGAATTTGGAACCTCAACAAATAAATGTGTATGAAATCTTTTACCACAAAAAAAAATCTATTAAAGTACAGCTCGACCGAAAAGTTCTCACTTCGTTATATTTGCCGTTGACGAACAAAATAATGAAATTACGTAATTTAATAGAGATGTTATAGTGGAATAATAAGTAACTTTAATGTTAAATACATTAAAAAAAAAAAAAACCTGTTTATGAGCAAGGCCAGTTATATAGGAATAATCTGCATATTAGACTCGGTTAACCGCTATTTCTACATTATCTGTGGTGATAATGGCGGCATGTCATCGCAACAGCTGATCGGTTGCTGTGGCGCGTACTCCCCCGCGCGCCGCGTTTGAATGTTGGATTTGGGCGTATAATTTACGATATTATTTTTTGCGTTTTTGATGAAATTGAATTGAAACTGCATACAATGACGTATTCCCCGGTTATTTAACAATTTCATAAGCAACTAATTCGAATTCGAATTGGTTTTTAGGGTTCCGAAGTCAACAAGGAACCCTTCCCAAGTAGCAAAATGTTGCTCTATAAATGTCATTAAAGCCAGAAAAATATATTTTATAAGGGCCATATTAATGCTAATAAGATTGCGTATGGGCACAAATTATAAGGAATAAAACCTTGTAGAGATTTTATAGTTACCATATAATAAGCTAATCCCCCTTTAACTCGCCATGTAAAGGCATATTGTATGGCTGATTAACTATAAATAGGCAAGACATTTGCTTTTATGTAACAAATTACCTTTGTAACCGCTAACAAAATTCGGCTATAAGGGCAATTTCTCGTGTTGTAGCAAACGCAATACGAATATGAGAAGTTCATGATTTATTCACGCGTCATTTGCCTCAATACGTGATTTGTAAAAGATATTAATTGCCTGCATTACAAGTGATTGACTACATCGCTCTTTTTTCGTAAATTGTACTGGAAGTTTATGTGGAAAAGCAGATTTGTGAGAATTGTGGGTAAGTTTTATGGCAAATTTTTAATGCGCCTCGTTAATTCTATCTTTTTTAAATTTGAATAACTATTATAATTTTGTGAGTTCCTGTTAATTGCTACTATGAGAAGGATTAGCGAATCAAATGTTTTTATAAATCATTTAAGTCATGTATGTGTATGTATGTGTGTGTGTGTGTCAACCATATTGAAAAGTTTTAGGGTTCAGTCCCGATTATTCTTAATAATAAAATTTTGTGAATACCTACTACTTTGCACTCTTTTTTATTCTGCAGAACCCAGACAGACCTAATATGGATGTGGACCGTTTCTTGACAAAGGACGATTTCCACGAATTATTTACTGAAGTGATAATATGGCCTTGGCAAATCACACATTTTATAATAAGAGAAGAATGCTTTGGATGTCACAATCAGACTAATTCGAATCTTCCATCCCATTTCATTATCACTAAAGAGAAAATAAAATATTTATTCTATGTAAACATTTTTTGGTGTCAGCATTGTAGATTTGCAATTTACGACCATTATATATGTGATGAGTGCGAAATTTGCTGTACCTAATCATTATTTTGTTTATTATCTGTCAAAAATAGTAGGTACGTATTTATATTTTTAATAATATCAAAAAATATCAATCAATAAGTCGGCGCATTCGGCGCGAGAGGCGGCAGTTAGAGGCTAACTAAAGTAAATATGTAGAGGGGGGACTCCCACCGCGTCAACCGCGCGCCCGCTCCGCGGCCGCTCAGTCAGTGACTACGAAGCGCTGCGCTGTGGTGTGTTGTCGTGCCGTTGCCGTGCGAGCTAGTAATCGTGATTTAGTATCTGAAATTTGTTAGTATTATTTTATCGGTTAGTGCGAGTTTATTACGTAATTTATTGTATCTTCGCGTTTGCGTATTCTACTACTTATGTTTTAACGGCGTACACTCTTGTCGCACGTTTCTTCGTGTGCGCGATGGAATAAACGACCCGACGACGACGGTACAAAGTAGATTACGTGACAAACTCAACGCAAAGTCTCTGTTTTATGATTATCAAGTTTTAGTTATTCAGTTTACAAAATTAGTTAAGTACCTGCCTACCAGTTTAATCACCTTGTTTTTTTGTATTACAGATAAAGAATGCCATTTAAAATTATAAGTACGATAGAAAAGGGCAGGTCTGTGTTAACAACAGTTCCTAGTGACTGGGAAAGAGAAGGCTTTTTATTTTGGCCCCGCCTCGTGCCTATAAAAGTTGAGAAATTACGTCGTTCAGAGCGTTCTAAACCAGAGTAGGACTGGAAGGTTGTTAATTGTATTTTAAAAAGAAGACATTTAAGTACTTTTGAAAATGCGGAATTAGAATTAGAAAGGATGTGTTCAAATTCTGACACGGAAACCGACAATGAAAAAGAAAATAAAACTGTTTACATGAAAACGCAGCGACCTTCAAATTTTGAGAAAATAGTGCAAGAATGTATAAACGTAAGTTCCATAACAGTTTTATTGCAATAAGTGACCACTGAAACCTTGATTTGCGGCTAAGTGCTGTGTAATAAAATAACATTAGGGATGTCTACTTTGTTTAAAACTGCACAGGGCTAGAATATAAAAAAAAACATAAGTCCGATTAAATAAAAAAAATTGTCTTGTATCCGTGTAATGAAAACCATTACACGGGTACAAAACATTTTTTTTTATTTAGAACTAGCTTCCTTTCACCTTCAACCGTGAAACAATTTTGAAAACCAAAACAGTAGTTTAAAAGTAGAGTGAGGGGACGGAGTGCACCTGTGTTTGCGTACACACTTGTGCACTAATTTATTTCTCTCGCAGATGGCTGGTCTCCGTTATGATAAGCCGCTGTGACTGAAATTCGGTCTGGAGGACATTATTATTTTAATTGTAGAATAGATTACTTGTTGTCACCAGTGGTATAATTGTGTAAATATGTTATTTACAGAGCACAGATACGGATTCAAATAGTAGAGGCGTATCTTCACGTGTACTAAAGGCAGATAAGATTTTAACTGTAACAAAAAACCGACTAGAATCCCAAGTAGCTTCCGTATCTGAAGAACCTCAAGTTATTTCCGTATATCAAGAACCTCAACTAATTTCCGTATCTCAGGAACCTCGAGTAGCTTCTGTATATGAAGAACATCTAGTAGCTTCCATAGCTGAAGAACCTCAAGCACTTCATGATATACAAATTAACAACGGATTGGTTATAGACAACACTCTTGTGACAAAGATAGATAATTTGATAACAAATGTTAACACTATACAAGAGAACCAAGCCATTTTGCAAGGAAATATAAATATTATTTTAGAAAACCAAAAACTGTTTTTTGAAGGTCAGCAACTTATGATGCTAAATTTGTCTCAAACTGTAACACAGCTTGAAGAGTACATAAATAAATCTTCTGGATCCACAAAAAAAACAGAAAGTGTTGATTTTATAGTTATACAAGACCATGAGCAATTGCGAAGTTTCGAGCATTTATTAGAAAATTCTGAGCAAGAATTACAAATTAAGATAAAATTATCAACTATATGTGGTAAAGGCAAAGGAAGGGGTATTAATAATGCATATGCTTTGATTGATGCTATGTTCGATAGAAATTTTCTTAAGACATGTTCATGGGCTGGAGGATCAAGAACAACAGAAACAAAACTTTGTTTTAAGAGTTTCACCAAAGTAATTAAATTATTTTTTGATTTAGTACACGACTCTGACAACAGCTTTACGGTCAATGAATGCCATAACTTTTTTAAAAATGTGTTAAAAAACTCAAGTCAAAGGTGTAATAGCAAGAAAATGAGAACGTCTACCACAAAACACAGGCCTAAAAAGAAGGCAAATGTTAACACAAATAACATTTTGACGGAGGTTTCAGCAGAGGCGGACAAAAATAAAACAATATCAGGAGGGCCCCAATCAAACTTAAGAATGCCATTGAAAGATATTGACATTAATAACACCCCAGTTAGTTTTGATTTTGAAGTGTATGTATAAGCTTTGATTTTGAACCTATTAATATTTTTATTTAATTTTTAATTCTTTAGATCCTGAAAGATATTGAAATTAATTACACCCTAGTTAGTTTTGATTTTGAAGTGTATGTATAAGTAAGCTTTGATTTTGAACCTAATTTTTTTTAATTTAATTTTAATTCTTTAGATCCGTTATCAACCAAAGCAAAGATGAGCCGAGAAGAGATGTGTTGTGTTGATGTTTTCATACATTTGATACAGTTCATATCGATCAGCGCTCCTGTGGAGCTGTATTAAATGTTATGAAAACGCATCTCTCCGTTTCGTCTTCGTTTTGATGGATAACCTCATGGATCATCCTTATGGATCTATGCATTGGTTTTCGATGTGAGCTAAACCGCGCCTCGTCGCATATTACTGTAGTTACCCCAACCATAGTAACATGCGACGCTGCGCGCACTTTTCAAATCATATAAATTTATATTCTCACATTAATTACTAATTATTAATTTCATTAGTCAAGGTAACACTAATGTTATTTCACAGATATTTTAAATAAAAAGATTTTCCATAAAAATGCTATTTTATTTGCCTCAGCCTTCCATAATTATAATATCAAAGACTGTGTAATAATGGTATAAAATATAATTCAGTATCGTATTTAACACTAACTAACTTGCACTGTATATCATCTGCTGAAAAATGAATATTCATGGTTTTCTTAATGCTTCCTAAATCGCATTTGTAAATGTTTAACAATGAGGACTTCATAGGTTGTTCGAAAGCATCACTTATATTTTCAATACGATTTCCTTTTAGCCATATAACGTTATTACCAAAAGTACCATCAAATGATATGGCAGTTGTTTCCACAACTTGATTATCATTTGTCAAAAACCATTTGTTATACTCTTCCGGCGATAATATGAATGTTTCCAGATACAGAATCATATGTTTTCCATTCTTACACCTGCTCTCTTTAACGAATGGCCATTTAGGTTTCTGTTCATTAAAAGTTTCTATTTCAACAAAATTTCTTTCCAAAAGTCTTTTAGCAACTTGTTCCAGTGGTTTATTTCCTTGCCTTAACAAGCTTTTAATCATTTGAAGTTTGTTTTCGAACGGGTAAGCGTTAAAAGTCTGCAGTATACCAAATCTTCTTACTTCATCTACAACGTGACATAAGTTGTGTATATTACTTGTAATATAGTCTTTGCCATAGAAATCATGAAAATGTGTAACAAAATATTTCAATAACTCCTCTGCAAGACGTAAGAATGGAAAAAAATGTTGATTGGAGCAAATCATAATGGCACAATAGAAACATAAATAGTGATGGTATGCTTCAGGATTAAGCAAATGTTTCAGCAATACTGGACTAAGGTAATATAAAAAAGAGCGATATTCCGAACCTTTCCAGTATGCTAAGACATCAAGTTGCCGTACTGCTCTGTGTATTTCCTTCGGCAAATGACAATTTGATAGGAAACTATTTACTTTCTCAATGTCACGGTGACTCCACTTAGTTATGTATTTGCCAAAGTTCCCATCTCTCCACCCAGTTAATAGTCGTTTCATTACTCCGAGATCTATGAGGTGAAGTGAATCACTCACGGGAAAATCTTCGATCATATCGACATTTAATGCCAGTAGGGGCGAGTCAATTTTTTGATGTTTTTCATACTTTTTTTCACGAAAGTCTGCATTGTTCCTCTTAAGACAGTTAACGGATTGAAACGTTACTGTATGTGATACATGTGAATACTCGCCTACCACTGTACATTTCGTGCATCCATGCTTAGCGTTAAAATTCATAACTCCTGAAATGATGTAAAAACCAATTTAACCGTTTGTTTTTAAAAAAATCCAAATTTTGAGAGCACAGCGAATATTATACAACAATGAATTTAACCGACTCAATAATGCTAATATTAGACAACTAACCGCCACCAGTCCGCCTGCACAAATGCGCGTATACATTTATAATATTTTTTATCAAACAAAAATATTTAATGAGCTATTTTAAAATATTTGAGGAAACTAAAACTAACGTAGAATATGTTATTGTCTAGAAAGTAACTCTCAAAATTTTAATATCTTTAAAAATATCTGTTTATAAAGTTTATGCTACATACGCACTTCTACAGGCGATGTAGGTAGGGGTACATTGAAATAAAAAGGATGTTTAATATTAAGTATAGGTACATGTTGTTACGGAAAGGGTATAATTTGTCTATGCCTACTTACTGAGGTGCATATAAATTATGAAAACGTACAACCTTCCAAAAGAAACATGAGTCTGAATGATTTTGACTTTCTAGGGAAACGAAAAAAAACTTGTTTTTTGGGAAAGTTGTTGGTTATCATGAGTGTCTATGCACACTTTTAAGTGTATATGTTACCGGCCAAACCCGATTTCAGGACAAACTAGTTTAGCCTAGGCTAAACTAGTTCTTCCTATACGCGATAGGATTAACTAGTATAGCCTAGGCTAAACTAGTTTGTCCTAAGCCCGATAGGATAAACCAGTTTAGCCTAGGTCGAATCGGACATAAAACCTATTTAGTCTAATATGATAAACGTGCAAGCAAGCATGCAGCAGGCATGTTTTCTGTCACAGCTCCGGCGCTGCAGGGCTCCAGCGGTCCCATGCGAGCTTATCGTCACAGATGTGTTTCACGCTCACCACCGAGGCTTCGGCTCGAGGCGCGGCCAGCCTCAGCCGCGGTGGGAAGCGTTGAAACCACCTGCTCCTCAGCTCGCGGGCCGCCTCGCCCCTACGCGCCTAGGCGATTTTAAATAACACTCTAGGGGTAGGGCAGACAAGACTACGTGGAGTCGGTTTTGCTGCGATTCGTTTCGGTCACGCCGCTCCCGCAGCACGCTCAATCAGATTTCAGATTAGAACGTACCAGTTTATCCTACAGCATGTAAATTCTAACTAGGATAAACCGATTCGACCTAGGCTAAACTGGTTTATCCTATCGGGCTTAGGACAAACTAGTTTAGCCTAGGCTATACTAGTTAATCCTATCGCGTATAGGAAGAACTAGTTTAGCCTAGGCTAAACTAGTTTGTCCTGAAATCGGGTTTGGCCGGTAACATATATATATGCCCTCTCCGTCTCCGTAACATTTTAGATATTAACTTAATCGGTAAATACCTTTGATTAAAGCTCTAGCTGGAGAGTCGCAAATGAACGCTCTTATTTTGACTTCTATCATCTTTTCTGTTCCTGTTTTATCAACGATTTTCAAACCGGTTTCAAGTTGTTTGACTTCTATTATAAATGCGTAAAAATATGCATCCAAATTTATAGGTTTTGTTTTTCCTTCATATATCCCTATCACCAACGGAGACATCTGTTTGATTTCGAGTACATTACATAGAATTGGCCAAAATTGATGGTTGGAACTTTTGTAAACTGGTAATCCGTCAATATTTATATTAAGTGATAACTTATCGGGTATGTCAGAATGACGTTGTAAAAATTGGATTAATTGTTCCGTCAGTCCGTTGTGCCAATAATGTCCAGTGCCAATTTCAATTATTTTTATTTTAGCTGTGTTACTTTTAAGAAGTGTGCGTGCATCTGTTGGTAATGAATGGGGTACTAATTTATTCACAATTTTAAAAAGTTTATTTAAAGCACAATGCGTAATGTTATACTCCACAGCCCAAGTGGCTATATCAGCTCTGAATCCGTCCTTTTCTATGTCTCTCTTTATGTCACTGTCACGCTCATCAGATGATTCATTATCACTTTGAGTAAGGTAACCTGTTAAGACATCTTCATCAAAAGTGTCATTGTCAAAATTTTGTGAAGATAATTCTGCGGAATCCATAACATTTTCTTTCATCTCTGCCCTGGACGGAGTCGCTGCTGAGGATAACAAATGAGATGAAATCATAGCCTCGTACCTTTTCTTCACCTTTCTTCTATAAGAACCACTTCGCTTTAATTTTTTCCAGTCATTTAAATCCATTTTTACAATACCGAGTCACTATTAAGTTACCGATTCTAAAATGTCATGGCTGACGATAAACTTATGTAAAGGCAAAGTCAAGCATACATATAAGAATAGAGTTCTTGTACCTGTTACATAGAGGTACAGTCAACACTTCATTTATTTATAGAAGCTATATAACTTGCCTTTTTGCATTAGCTTTTAAGCTGCATTCAAATAAACATTATAAGGGAATAGGTTTTATAATAGCCCTATTAATTTTACAAATAGTATGAGGCCAATGCGACTACAAGGCTAAATTATTATATGTCTGAAAAGCCATATTATATGCTTCTATATGTCCAATGCTTTATAAGGGACACTTAAATTGGTTATATGAACGTATGTAAGATAGGGTGATAAGACCAATATACCATATTAGCAAAAAACACTTAAAACATGCTTTTATAAAGAGATTTGTAAAACTAATGCTGTTATAAAACATGAACAAGAGTTATTACCTTATAAATCATTCGTTATATAGCGCTTTTGCTAGTTGGGTTATAGCTTCGCCATGTCCGTCTGTCTGTCTGTCTGTCCGTCCGTCCGTCTGTGCCCGGCTTAGCTCAGAGACTGTTAGTACTATAAAGCTGTAATGTGGCATGGGTTATTTATTTATTAGTTACGCCGACAAAGTTGGAAAATCAAATTTTGAAAACCTCCCTTACACGTAAAGTGGGGATGATAATTTATTTTCTCGTCTATACCATGGTATGAGGTATCGTGGGATAGGCCGTTTAAAAATATTGTAAGTCTGTGAAAAACATTTTTCGATTCAGGGATCAGTTTGCGTAATATTAAGCTTTAAACTGTAAAATTTTGTTAGAGTCAAGTGTCTCATTTCCCCTGCCAGCTAAATGGTTGACTGGGGATATGTGAAAAAATTCTTGGCAGTAGTATATATAACGAAATTTGAAAGAAAACTATCACAGCTAAGTAGACCTTACAAGTTAACGAGTAATAGACGACCAACTTAAATTTGCAGTTGAAGAATTGACCGTGACGTATAATATATCGATGTATGGGAGAACATCTTTTTCAACTACAATGTTAAGTTTGGTTTGGGATAAATTCATCCCAACTCCGTACCCCTTCATTGTGCGTGGTCCGACACGCACTTGGCCTGTTTTTCTTACTTTAGTAGGTGTGAAAAGTAGAGTATTCTGCTCGGATGTCTTTGTCTTAGGCGACCTTGAATTCGATATAGCGCCCGTGACTTAAGACACCGCTTTATCCCCTTAGTGAATAATCTAATATAAAGTGTTCGTCTGCCGAGCAGATATTCTAATTAAAAGTAATCGTTAGACACAAAGAGGGGCGCCCTATCAATTTATTCAATCTCTACGCAGATAATCCTTGTAATCCCACCAAAGATATATGATAGATATTAAGGAATGGGTGATTTGAGTTTCCAGACTATGTTTTACTAACAAAGATAGTTCATTGTAAAGTAGTTGTACCGAAGACTGTGAAATTGACATTTAATATAACCAAAATAGAAAATTGGTATTTATATAACCTAAACAAAGAGTAAACTAGTCTAGGCCACAAAGACAATTAATGGAGTTTATTCTACTAATTACCCTGGTATTGCTTACGACTAAACTTTGTTGTGAGTCTAGTAATTATATAAATTCATTAATGAATTATTATTCACTGTCATTCCTTTTTTTTTAACACGTTACTCTAGGATAATCTACTAAAACATAATCCTTTTATATAATATCGTATTATCTTTAATGGTTTCATCAATAAATTCGTAATATTTTGCAAGCTTTATTCTGTCTTCTTATGAAATCTGAAGCTTATCGAATTTGTGATACATATTCATAATATTTACATTCATATTGCGTCTAATAAAACCAATATCTCCAAAGAGCATCTAAGATATTACGATCTACAATGGCTGCGACAAATTTTCTAATGTTCGTTATTCATTGCTCTTTAGGCCTACTAAAGCCGTGTGGCACGGCGCTAATCCGAATGGCGAGCCAGCAATGGACGCGTATTGCGACGCTTGGCACAGCAGTAATCCGGACAAGTTTGGACTCGCATCTTCGCTTCGCTCCAATAAGCTTTTAGATCAAGAAACGTAAGTGGTTTGGATATTTTTTTGTGGAAACAAGAACTAGATGCTACGTGGAAATAATAAAATATTTTTTTTTTTTAAGGTTTTAAAGAAATGGGTATTTTTTTAAATTAAATCTTTCAAAAACCATGTATGTAGGTAATCCCGAGGCAAAGAACTAACGTATGACTTTGTTTGCAAATAAAATCGCAAAACATCCTTTAACTTGGGATTCATGAAGATAGCTATCTTCATGGATCCCAAGTTAAAGGATGCTATGGGATCCTGCCGTTTTGCCGAAAAGATTTTGACAAAATTTCACTACCTAAACAAATTTTAGCAACCTTTTTTAGTACCAATGCAATATTTGGAATGATTTTAGTACGCACATTTTCATTTGGTCTTTTTACTCGGCAGAATATTACCAAGGATAATGTCATTAAGGCATTTTTGGTCTTAAATCAAATGATTTATTCCAGCAAACAATCTTTAAACAATAGACATTTAGTCAAATAATTGTATTAACTATTTTTAGTAGGCTACCCGGAACCAAACTAGTTAGATTAGGTTAATTATAAAAAAGAAATGGTTAGGTTAGGTTAAAACTGTGGGCCCCTACGCAATAGCCGAGCGAGCGAAGCGAGCGGTCCCGTGGCAGCGGCCGGCGAGTGCCAGAAATGACTAGAATATATAGAAAAAAAATACTTTAGTAGATTGCAATTGACTGAATAGAAATAGTAAATTGAAAACTGACCATACTAAATATTTGGCTTATTTTTTTTACATTAAAATTTATTACAATTAAAAGTACTAGTTGTGCTCCGTGTGGTGTCGGACGTAAAGAATAGCACCACCCCATTTCTTCCCGTGGGTGTCGGTAAAAGGCGACTAAGGGACTTACTAGAGAATGGGCAGTAGCGTTCTCTATGCATTTGAACACCATACTGCGATCGCCAACCCGCCTGCCAAGCGTGGCGATTATGGCAAACCCCCCCCCCCCCCCCTTGGGGGAGGCCAATGTCCAGCAGTAGACGTCTTTTGACTAAAATGATGATAATGGCTAGTTGTGAAACAAGTTATTGTTTATACGTGCACTTGCCATACATTAGGTTTGCGTTGCAATTATTTGTGAAAAGATTTTTGGCTATGTAATAATTTGGCAAATTAAATTATGCGAAAAATTATTTGGGAAGTGATAGTTTGTCAATTTCTTTTTGATGAAACAATGGTAAACCGATATCTATACCTACAAGTTATCTCTACAGGCCTTTTTTACCTAAAATGTTGTTTATGTTCACAGATATTCATGCAGTAGTAGACTAATAGTTTTATGCGTGGAAGCAACGCCAGTAGATACAGTTAGAAGAAAAAAACGATCCAAGTAAGTAAACACTCATATTTAAAAAATTCTTTTACTACTATTTTAATAAAATCTCCATAATATTTGCAGCTTGGTAAAGTAAACTTTTACTGCAGACTTGCATTTTTATACAATATTAAAATATTATTCACGTTGTAAAATTCTTTTAACCTTAAAGAATTTCTTTGTACAGTTTTTTCGTGAAGAAATCGGGGAAGTATTTTACTATTTCAACCCTACCATGCCCACCATATTCATGCTCAGTTTTCGGGTCCACAGATAAGCTTTGAATAGCTATCGATGCGAGAAACCACCTTAGATAACTAGTTACTCGTCTATATATTTAAGCCAAGTTTTATCTCAATATATTGAGCGTTTTGAACCAAAATGAATCAATATATTATGGAACTAATAACATTATTGAATCGATAAACTACAGTTAGCTCACCATACTTTAGAGTGAGCGGAACAATACTAATCAAATGTCATTGTCAACAAAACACCATCTTTTGACGCGATAGGGTGAATCTAACGATATAAATCTTATGACTCGATCAACTCAGCCTATAGCAGTCCACTGCTGGACATAGGCCTCTCCTAGGCTGCGCACAACACCCTGTCCTCCAATTTCCGCATCCAGTCTGTCCCAGCCACCTTTTTAAGATCGACGGTCTATCTAGCTGGGGGGCGCCCCACACTACGCTTGCCAATACGTGGTTTCCACTCAGGACTCGTCTGCTCCACCGGTCATCGGTTCTTCGACAAACATGGCCAGCCCACTGGCACTTCAGCTTGCTTACTTTACAGGCTATGTCGGTAATTCCGGTTCTCTTCCGGATAACTTAATTCCTGATCTTATTCTTCAGAGAAACTCCGAGCATAGCCTGCTGCATAGCACGCTGAGTGACCTTGAATTTGTAGATCAGCCCGACTGATAGTGTCCACGTTTCGGCATCGTATTTCATAACGGGCAGGACGCATTGGTTGAAGACCCTAGTCCTCAAACACTGCGGGATTGACGGCGAGAAGACTTGACGAAGTTTTCCAAACGCTGCCCAATCCAACCGGAACCTTCTGTCGGCTTCCTTCTCAAAGTTGTGCCTACCAAGATGGAAAACTGCCCTAGGTAAACATACTCCTTCACAACTTCGAGAAGCGACCCTTCGATGTGGATTGGACTCGGCAGTACGTGCGACTTGTACATGACTCTCGTCTTGTCCAAATTCATGCCAAGGCCAACTCGCCGAGAGTCTAACTGTTCCAGCGTCTCTGCCATTATGACGATGTCATCGGCAAAACGAAGGTGTGAATGTACTCGTCGTTTACGTTGATACCCTGTCCAGTCCAGTCCAGCGTCTTACAGACGTCCTCCAACGCATTGTTGAACAGTTTCGGTTCTTGTTTGACTATTTGTTATAAACTGTTTCTTTTTCTCACAGGTATCGCATCGCATCAGAGAAGATGCAATTTTTAAACGATATCGAAGAAAGAAACGAAACTAGGCGGAAGTTATAGACATTGATTAGCTATTTTATTAGAACTTAAGTGAAAAAAATTGTGAAGACTGTAAATAAATTGTATGTAGATAAAAACGTTTTCGTAAAGCAATGATTCCGGTGGAACATATCGACAATATATCTCAAATAATAAATGAACGATGCTATTTGCTTTAAGTAATGTTTTTCTGATTGCAGTGGTGCGATGTACTTTTGCCCTGTACCAATAAAGCATGTGCAATGACGGCAAGTTTAAAAAAAAATATCATTACAAAAAAATATTTAAAAAATTACCATTTTTTTATGAAGGGTTTAAAAAAATGAATGTAGGTGAAATATCAAGTGATTTGTTTTCTACAGGATTACATCCGCAAAAAAAAATATATTTTGAAACTAATATCAGTGTCACTGTATTTGAAAAGACATGATTACTTTTTCAGTTAAATAATACTTCCGTAGATTTGTAAATAACAGGTTTCAATCATTCTGTCTCTATCTGAATAACTATCGAGTGTAAATAGATTTCTACATTTTTCTGAATAATTTTATTAATAATGCGTTTATACAAAACTTTTTAAATATATTTTTTATCGTAAATCGTATAATTATTTCTCTTAAAATTTTTAAAATGAATAAATTAATTCTAAATGTGTTGTTTCATAATTAATAAGTTTAAATAACGGCCTCCTTCTTAGAAGCCTAATTTATGAAATATAAATGTAATTAAAATAAAATGTTAATATTATATAATAATAGCTACATTTAGTGTTGTATCTTCTCTGTATATATTTTTTTGTATATTAATGTCGGGACTGTTCTCATGCTATGTTTTTATTTAAAAGATTTGTAAATATAATTATAATGACTCCTTACGATCCACGTGTCGTCCAAAATATCGACAATGACGTGGAAAAACAAAAAAAAATACCTTCACATAACAATTTTCTATGTCCAGTATAAAAAGTTAATTGACCAAAGAGGCATCCTTAGACCACATATCATTTTTACCCAATATTTTGTACAAAGTTATACATACTTTTGTCGTAAAACTTTTGGATGCCACTGCCAACGAGAAGCCAGCATAGCGTGAGAACAGTCTACCTGTGATAAGTCAATATAAAAGTAAATGTCGACTCTATTATTTAGCCTATAAATTTTATTTTACTTTATTTCCTAGACGCATCAAATTGTAAGTGTCAAGTGAAATATAACTAATAATTATAAGGACCTTGTAATTTTTCATTGTTAAAAAAACGAACGCTAGGTAAAATTTTATTGTACTTAATAAGTACAGATTGTTTTGAAAATAAAAGAAGGTTTTTTAATTGAGTTGTTTTTCTTGATATTCTAAAACTATTTCACCACAATTTACTGAGCGTAATACACGCGTGATAATTTACTGTAATGAATTAACCTTTTTTTTATCTAAACTATGTATAATGTACTTGTTTTAATTCATTAATTAATTCAAATTCTTATATCACAAAACTAACTATTTACACTAGGTACTAACAACAAAAACAAAAAAAAAACACACACTTAAGCGGCGAAGTACTCGTCCGCATCGCTGTAATGAGGTATCAGTGTCTTTCACTATACACAGTGTTGTTATAATTATGTCGCTTTGCTTGAATGCAGTATTTCTTAATAAGTATTCTATTTCTACTTCTCCTAAATAACAAACATTAATCCAGCAGGAGGAAAAACTACAAAGTTTTTACGTAGATCAACCTATAACAAAACCTTGCAAAATGAAATTCAAACAATAATTCTAAGTAAATAATTATACGTAACTCAAGTTTATTACAATGCGTTTATGTAAATATTGTTACGTACACGCATAGCATTTCTGCTTTAGTTAAGTCAAACATGCGATGATCAGGTAAGCTATGAGTTATCAAAAGAAAGAAGAGGTGTTACCGTCGTTTCTTTGTATTTCTTATAGGGCAACTTATTGAGAAATGAGTAATTATCCAGAAGAAACATGAATTATGTCAATCTAGGTGATTACGTAAGAACGAATTAAACAATGTTGTAAGTATGGTTCAATCAACTCAGCCTATAGCAGTCCACTGCTGGACATAGGCCTCTCCCAGGCTGCGCCACAACACCCTGTACTCCGCCTTCCGCATCCAGTATATCCCAGCCACCTTTTTAAGGTTGTTGGTCCATCTAGCTGGGGGGCGCCCCACACTACGCTTGCCGATACGCGGTCTTCACTCCAGGACTCGTCTGCTTCACCGGTCATCGGTCCTTCGACAAACATGGCCAGCCCACTGCCACTTCAGCTTGCTTACTCTACAGGCTATATCAGCTGGCTTGCTCTGCAGGGATAACTTCATTGCTGATCTTATCCTTCAAAGAAACTACGAGCATAGCCCGCTCCATAGCATGCTTAGTAACCTTGTATTTCTGGACCAGCCCGACTGTCAGTGTCCATGTTTCGGCACCGCATGTCATAACGGGCAGGACACATTGGTTGAAGACCCTAGTCTTCGAACACTGCGGGATTGAGGACGAGAAGACGTAAGAGTAAGTATGGTTACTTGATAGTAACTGTAGGTAGAACCATGTAGTTGAAGCTAGCTGGTATTCTTCTATATCTTTATAACGGCGCACGATAGCCTTACCAGAAGTGATCATCATATTAGTGGTTCAGCAGCTTCATCGGGATTTTACCGGAATATAGCAGTTCGTCGTGAACGTGGTATGATAGCGGCTTCCCTAACATCATCTATCATCAGAAGACAACCGCCGCGCACGCCTTTTTGAGAGCTGTGGTGATGAAATAATTTACACAAAGTAAAGCGTCTGTCTGGGTTCGGACTTATGTCATACAATTGAAATCAAATCGTCGTACCGACATTCTTATTTGAACTGCATTCAATACTGCTATTGCTACTTACATATTTTCATCTTTCGGGCTGGATACGAGAATCTCAGGACCAGTTAATGTGGCGACACTTGGGGGAGCCCTATGTCCAGCACGGGACGTGTTTCGTCTTGAATGTGGTATGACAGCGGCTTCCCTAACATCGTCTACTGTCATCAGAAGACAACCGCCACGCACGCCGTTTTGAGACCTGTGGTGATGAAATAATTTACACAAAGTAAAGCGTCTGTCTGGGTTCGGACTTATGTCATACAATCGAAATCAAATCAAATCATCGTACCTACGTTCTTATTTAAACTGCATTAAATACTTCTATTGCTACTTACATATTTTCATCTTTTGGGCTGGATACGAGAATCACGAGGATTAGTCTAAAGTGCTTGAGGCCTGCGTACACAAGCAGTTTACGGGGTTTGTTCACCAGAACAACCTTGTTAGTTCTTTTCAGTCTGGATTCAGGCCTGGGCACAGTACAGCCTCTGCTCTCCTTAAAGTGACTTGTGACATTACAGAAGCAATGGAGGATACCAAGGTTACCGTTTTGGAATTAATTGACTTCTCCAATGCCTTTAATGCCGTCAGCCATGATATTCTCCTTTCTATCCTCTCTCATCTTATGGTTTCGCCCGAGACCCTGGAATGGTAGAGAACCATCCCAGGGTCTCGGGCGAAACCATAAGATCGAGTCTCATTTCCTACGAAATGTATAGGAAAAGTTTTTTGCGATTTATGACTTTTCTAGTACTCAAACCTCAATTGGTCCAATAAAGGTTTTTGATCCTTATAAGAAAGAGGATCGATTGGCATAAAAAAAAGTTTTTGTGAAAATTGCTTATCTTCCTGCTTTTTTTTTTTTTTTTTTTTTGGGTGGGAAATTATCAAATAACTTCTCCCGCTCTGGGTGGAGCGGGAGGGAGTGTCAGACTTTTACTGACTAAAACCCACCGTGTTCCTTCAGATGCCTGTGTGCCAGGGCCACGATATCCCTTTCGGACAGGCTCGTAACCCTGGCAGGCATTGGCCCTTTCGGACCCCGTCAATTGGTGCTGACGTCTCTTTGAGGCGCGCGTGGAACACAACGCGCCGTCGACCCGGGCTTGGTCCTTATCGGACGGTGAGCTACCCATCGCTCACCGTCCGCAAGCCCGCGCCTACGGTGGCCGGGAATCGGCCTGCGATTCCCGACGCCCGGGGCGTCTCCTGCGGCGACTAAGGGCGCGAGGGCGTTGACTTTGCCTTACCCTCACGCGTTCCGCCTCCTCCTTCGCAAGCATCACTGTTTCGCAGAAGGAGGTGACGGCCTCCCATGCACTCTCGCTCCGAACCATGGCCTGAACCAGGGCCGGACGCGAGAGATCGCCGCCGCCGATCGCTGCCGTGAGGACACGGCGGTGCTCCGCCCAAGCAGGGCAGACCTCCACCGTATGCTCCACCGTGTCCTCCGGGCGATCCACACAGTGGTGACACCCGGGCGTTTCCTCCCGCTTAATCCTATACAGGAACCTCCCGAAACATCCATGTCCGGTGAGGACCTGCGTCAGGCGGAAGGTGAGGACGCCGTGGCGCCTCTCTAGCCACTCCTCAAAGAGGGGACTTATCGCCACAATTGTGGCGTGCCCAGCGCTGGGTTGGACTGTAAATTTTTTTCAAAATCTGTGAATGCAGATCAAAATTTCTCAAAAAGATAAGGATAGTGTCCTAAGACCATTTTCGCGTAGCTGCAACGAATAAGGTACTTCCCCTTACTGCCCCGTTGAAAGTTTCCACTCGGTATATGTATATATATATATAGTGTAGGGATATATTATAGAAAATATATGTGTATTATAACTAAGTTTATAACCTATTTATGTACTTTTGTACCTAGGTATTATATTTATATTTAATTATGTTATATTTTAATATTTTATAATATTATTGTTTTCTCTCAATCAGAGCACTCGCCATCTTATCTCTTCACCACCTTTGGTTGACTGGTAGAGAATGCCCAAGGCATTAAGTCCGCCTTTGTTTGTACATTATTGTGTGTGAGAAGTTTAAATAAATAAATAAATAAATCACAGGACCGGTTAATGTGGCGACACATGGGGGAGCCCATGTCCACTTACGACTGACCATTTATGACTTAAATGATAACTTGAATGATGGATGATGACTGCAACTTCGAAGCCAACCAACGAAACCGAAGAGGTTATGCCCAAGCTCAACACATTTATTCCATTCTTATAGCTTACACAGCCTTATTGTCAGTTACATGCCTCCACATTCCTCCCATAGCTATGGGAAGAACTCCAATAAAATCTATGTATACCTAGTGACAGAAACCTCTGTCACGTGTGCATATATGGATTTTATCGGAGTGTAGTAGCTGGCATGCTTGCCTATCAAAGGGAGCCGTTGCCCTCAATTGACTTTTCTGCAACGAATTTGCATGTAATAGGGTTTTTGTTCTGCATTCTTCTCTAGATATTTGGTACAATTTAATCTCTGGATTGTTTAGTAAAGTGTATATTCAGGAAGAAGTGTCGGTTTTTAACAGTTTATTTCCCTTCTCGTACATTTTTACATTCCTGGCAACTATCTCTTCACTCTTTCTCCAAAAAACAAGAGGTTTTGTGCGGAATAAAAAACATGGATCTTGTTTTTAGGATCAGACATAGGCCTTTTATATTACGTTTAACAAAAAAAGACCAAAGTAGACAGGGGACAGTCTAGATAAGTGAACAACTTAACTTCATAACTTTAATTTTTTCCAGAGCACTTGAAGTGTCTGACCAAAAAATATGAATAAAAAATTAAATAGGATTTCAGTTATCAAAAACATGTAATTGCTTCAAAGAAACTTGGTAACTAGCTCGAAAAAGTCGCGAAACTTTCGCCGGAAACCTTTTAATGAAATGTAGGCTATCGACCGCCGCGTCGCAAAAATACATAGCTGCTCACTTATATGACGAGACCAAAGTAATAAATGGGTAAAAAAAGAACCGCAATGTCACTACTAAACCATTTATTAGGGAGAGTCGCCAAACATAGCCGGTAATATTGCTGGTAATTTTGTAAACCTAATTATAATAGAGAATTTGTTTTTGACGTTGACACTGTTTGGTATAAAACGTTGCCAAGGTGAAAAATAAGTACCTAACCGTTTTGGATCGTATAAAAATAATACTGGTTCCACGCAAGGTGAGTTTCATTTTTTAGGGTTCCGTACCAAAATGGTAATATGGAACCTTTATGGTGAGACTAAGTCTATCTGTCTGTCACACCTGGATATCTCCAAGAACTACTAATGCTATCAACTTGAAATTTAGAATAGTTTTAGATGACGTTTGCCCAACTATTTTGCAAACAAGAAAGAAATTTAAAAAATATACCTTTTTTGCAAAACGGACTGAAAAGAGGTCTTAAAAAATTTAAGTGATGAGAGAGGTCATGTGGGGTATCATATGAAAGAGCGCTGTTTGCACATTCCCAAACATTTTTTTTTAGGCAGCATAGTTTCCGACTTGATGAAAAATGTAACAAAAAATACCGTTCCCCCCCCCTTATCTCCGAAGTTTGCATAGATAAAAATCTGAAATTATTCTATGTAATAGAAGTTTATGTAAATATTACAGGAAAAATAAAACGATGTCTCTAAATAGCATAGTTTTTCAGAAATCATCAACATCATATATACGTACGGAACCCTTGGTGCGCGAATCAGACTCGCTCTGGACCGGTTTTTATTTTTCTTGTTTGTTAGTTTTTTATGCGTCTGTCTGGCATGAAGTTGGCGTCGAAATTTTAAATGTTGAAAGCATGAGTGGTTGGAAATAGTAGAGCAAACCACGATTTTAAAAGCAAGAGTGTTCGTCACTCGAGCTTAAAATAGTGTTGCTCCCGAAGTGGATACTCTAGTTTTTATCACCCTCTATGGGTAACTATGAAAGTGCAACTTATGAATAAGAATAGTAGGTATGTTTCCGTCCGATACAATATTTTCAACATTTAAAATCTATATTTATAATGAAATTTATAAAAAAACTTTTAAATAAATTTATAATAAATCTACATCTAAAATAATTATATAATTATTATAATGTTTTCATTCTCACTACTTGTGGAAGACACAATTTTTTTATAAAACTTAGTATAATCCGAATTTGAGTAAATAATTACGAACAAAGGCGGTTTTTTTTTTTCGCTCGCTCGTTGTTTCCTCTGTCATGCAGATTGTTACTCTATCTTGTCTCTTTGGTAATTGGAACTTTTACTAACAATATCCACATTCTTAATTGAAATCACTTTTGGACTAAAAGTGATTTCAATTAGGGATTAAAGAGCTGTTTTAGGCCCTGTTTACGATGATGAAAATAGCTCTTTTTGATATAGATGTGGTAAAAAAAATACATATAGGATTGTACTCCGTCTAGCACATTTTTGTTCACATACCCACTAAATTCACGCAAAAAATGCAAAAACATAATACAGGATCCTACATCTTCGTCCTTATCCATTACATTTACCCGTTTCACCGCTTATAATTTCCCTATCTCCTCCACTTAATGCCGTAAACGATCCATGCATACATCCAGTCGTGAGGAATTGGGATCATAACGTCTGAATTTTGGCAAAATTTATAGCTGGCATAGGGCATAACCCTAATCCGGAATATGAATGAAAATGTTCAGTACTTTTATTTCCTGTGTAGTCTTACATAAAAAAGAAGATACAGGAATTTTTCAATTGTGCTTAAATGGTCAAATACGAAACTATAGGAAATATTGAAAAATATTTTAGTTTGCCGTTTGACATTACTTCACGTAATTTGATCCGACTCTATCGGATATTGTAATAATACAGTATGTATCTTTCTTTCCAAAAAAGTTTTTACCGAAATTGGCTCCAAGACTCCTTTGAGTATTTTACGCTTTCACATTTGGAGAATTCAACCCCTAAAGTTAGGCGTTTGGTGTTCTAAATTAGGTCTGGGCTATTCATGCTGGATTCGTACGATCCGAGGTGCTTTAATCCGATTTCATTGAAGAAGTCAGGAGCCGTTCGAATCTACAGTCTACGGTGTGAGTAGTAGGTACTTGTGATTTAATTTTTTGCACTGGGATTTCGATGTGCGCGTTCAGTCAACCTAAGGTGCTCCTTTTATTCTTAGAGCTTCAACTACATAGGTACGGATATAAAGGTTCCTATGATCGGGATTATTTATTACCTGCAGGAGATTATCTCCAAAAGCGTTTCTAGTAGTTTTAGTTTGTTACTGTTTCAAGATGATAATTTTTCTCATACCAATATTAGTAACTAAAGACATCAATATCATAAATATATCCCCAATAACATTCTCTTCAATCTTTGTATCTCAAAATTATCTGGTACGATAGATGTTTAGTAGGAAACTTATAACGCTTGACAATAAACATGACGTCATGAAAAACTATTCAGAAACCTCTTTCATAAACAAAGCGGATTTTACACTAAAACCGTAATAACACTAAGAATAAGAAGAAGAAGAAATGGAATAATAAAAACTTACAGTACCTACCTACCATCCAAACCCACACTAAACAAGATAAAAACGTCAAAACACATATAAGAAGCGTCTGCAACGTCCATTGTGCCAACTTACATTTTGCTATCAGATATACAAAATGTGATCTTATCGTTACTGAAATAAGACAGATAATTGAAGTCAGATGCAATGGTATCCAAGTGGATAAAACTTTAATATGACAGGAACAACAGAGCAGCTGGTCCGAATTGAGGTAACGCTCATTATATCATTTCGAATACAGTTATCAGTTTTTTGACGCCAACATGTGTTAAAATAATCCATTTGATAAAACAGGGTCATGGAAATATATGACAGAAACGTGCCGTCCGTTAAATTAAACGGGATTTCGAGTAAATTGAAGGTGTTAGATTTTCGTCCAAAGTGGTTGGAGGCAAGGGTTCCCTCGGACGTCGTAATGGAAATGTGAATTTTAATATAGAAGAGAGGCTTTATTTCGTATTGCTTATCCGAGGGTTCAATTTGCTTGTGTCCGCATATTACCCTTTACGTACATTTTAAAATTACCATAAGTAATGATAATGGTATTACATTTTGTAAAATCGAGGTCCTAAAACGTTTGCTTTAGTTAAATGGGTTATACAATCATTTTTGTTACCTACCAATTTTCTTTCTGAATAATCAACAAAATCAAAGTATATGAATTTATTTACTTTAACGTCCGCGTTTGATTTTCTAGGAATGGATGATTATTTATCTACATATTAGAGCACATATTCACTTTTTAGGGTCCGTACCTCAAAAGTAAAAAAACGGAACCCTTATAGGAAGGAGGGGGGTCTGGCTAGCTGTCTGTCTGTCTGTCCGTCTCTCACAGCCTATTTGCTCCGAATCCACTAGACCGAGTAAGTTGTTATTTGGTACACATATGAGTTTCTGTGACCCAAACACGAAAGTGCAACGTAAATAAATGCATTTTGAATATGAAAGTCACTTTTAGGGGCAGAAAAGAAAAAAAAAGAAAAATACAAACTGTATCGTGTGACATATCAAATAAAAGGGCTTGTTGTAAGGATTTAAATTATGATACAAGTAAATACTTTTAAAATTATTAAAGAAAATAGATAAAAATTGACCATTATCTCTGAAACTACTGAACCTAAAATTTTGAAAAAAAAATACAGAAAGTAGTTCTTTACTTATATAATAGATTACAGGAAAACCTATAAGAAGTCTATAATCTTAGAATTACACGGTAAATCTCTCACTAATGTGCGTACAAACTTACATTTGCAAATGGAATGTATGAGGGAACATGTTTTTCAACTACAACGTTAAGTTTGTTCTTAGGATAAATTAATCCTCACTACGGAACCCTCCATTGTGCGCACTTGGCTGGTTTTTTTAGTTCGTCTACTGTGTGGTACTTTTTTAGATGTTTCGAGCATTACTGTTTTCTTTGACAACATATTCTAACGATTTTCATTACAAAAATATAGGTTTAATATTGAAATGATGTAAAAACAAATAAAATGAATGAATTCACCTACGTCTCTTTTGATTTTTATCCAATAATCAGGTACTAGGTTACTACGAAAATCAAATATTACTAATGCAAAATGTATCTTCTCAATAAAGTTACCAGAATAAGAATTCTCTCTTCTTTCTTTTTGATCTTTAATTAAATAAAGTAACCTACGTAAAAATATCACAATATTGTTCATATTTATTGTATTTTATTTATACCTGTAAATCCAAAACTTTATGTAACCCGGTCTGTACCCTAATCATATAAATTCACCTAGATTATTGGTTATATGGATTTCATTTTATACTGCACTGAAGGTGTTACACTTGCGAAACTTATTATATCGATGTAGTTACTTTCAGCTTAAAATATATGAGGCCTTTTTTCAATTGAAAAAATGGTCGTGCATTTCAGTCTCGGTGTCTCAAAAGATTTGAAAAACTAGGCAACACCTCAGGTAATGTATCAACAAAAGGGCACTTTTAGATTTTAATGCTTGGCTCAGGGCCAAGAGTTCCAAATCCAACGTGTAATGTACATTACGCATTACATTTAATTACCTTATAATCTTTAAGTTTCAGTGAAAACGAGCATAAGACTGATTATGTGTGATGTAAGGTGCTGTAATTTAGTTCTGGGATACATAATACTAAATTCTATAATGTCACTTTATTTGCTAAAACTACTAAATGACATGACATTTTAGCCGTATATGCTATACGACTAAAATGTCTGTCATTTAGTCGTTTTAGCAAAGAAAGTGATATTTCATTCATTTTTTCAATTTAGTCATCTTCCATTATGGCCGAAGCGTGAGTTTTAGACTAAACTAAACTAAAGTTATAACTAAGTGACTATCAAGTGTCGTATCAAAATCACTTTGAGAGGAGAAATATATAAACTCATTGATCAAAGTTCAAATTCTCCCCTAAAAGGTCACAGTATTTATCTCCTGATTTATTTGCTATGCTGAAAGCGCAATTTTGAGATGAAAAAAGAATAGATTCTCCAAATATTGATGTTCTTATTAATCGTAAAAAATGGATATTAGAAAAAATGTAATAAGAAAATGATCAACGAAAATAATAATATAGAAGTGAAATCGTTACTTTGAAGTGCGTTCGATATATCTAACGTGTGTGAAATTACAAATTCTTTGTACATGGATTTTTATTTAATAAAAGCATTGGTTACAAATGGAAGGTGAATGTATCTAGAAGGTAATGTTTCAGACGTTCGACTGTAGTTTTAGTATCAGAAGGATATTTTATCAATCTATACAATGTGTCCCAGGGATAAGTGACCGCCCGGCGTTTTTTGAATATTTGTACAAAATTATTAATAATTACATTTATATTTGTGACTAAGCGGCTTTAGTTTTTTTTTAATGATTTTTTTTCTTTTTTTTGTAAAGACGCGTGACGTGCTGCAGTTTTTTTACGATATTTCATCTTTTTCCATTATTTATTTTTTACTGACTAGCCGACATCATAGTTTATCAATTAAAATCATTAAACATAACTAAAATGTAGTAAAACATTTATTAAATAAAAAACAAAATTAAAATTCGAAGAAAAAAAAACTCTTCTTTTCAGTTTTTTCAAAATAAATCTAAAAAATGCCCCCTTAATATCACATTTTTTTATTAATAATTATTAATAATTTTGTCCAAATATTCAAAAAACGCCGGGCGGTCACTTATCCCTGGGAGACATTGTATAGCATTAGCTCTTTCAAAAAAGTTTAAGTACTTACTTTAAAAAAAGTTCTAGTTGCAAACAAAGCACGTATAAATAGCTTTTCTGGATTTTGATCCCTTGTTAGGATTCCGTACCCAAAGGGTAAAACAGGAACCCTATTACTAAGGCTCCGCCGTCTGTCTGTCTGTCTGTCTGTCCGTCTGTCACCAGGTTGTATCTCATGAACCGTGATAGTTAGACAGTCGAAATTTTCACAGATGATGTATTTCTGTTGCCGCTATAGCAATAAATACTAAAAACAAGAATAACATAAATATTTAAGGGCCTCCCAACAAACGTGATTTTTTGCTCGTTTTTGCTCGATATTGATAACGGCAAGAGGTAGACGCTTGAAATATTCGCAGAATATTTAGTTATATATTCACTTTAAAAATAAATAATTAAATTAAAATAAAACAAATATTTAAGGGGGGCTCCCATACAACAAACGTGATTTTTTTGCCATTTTTATAGATAATGGTACGGAACCCTTCGTGCGCGAGTCCGACTCGCACTTGGCCGGTTTTTTTCGGTTGTTATACTGTAAAGATTGTTTGCAAATGGGAACCTTATATCACGCAGGCTGGCAGAATTATGATTCTGGTGGCATTCAATCACTCAAGCGAATTTAAAACCAGTTTCAAATGTTTTAGTACAAGACACAATAGTTTAAGAGCGTAAAAGTGAACGCGTCCTCTTGAAATAAATAGCTAACATTCAGTATAGCTTCTTATTTAGATGGCATTACTATTCCGGTACCAGCGCTCGTTTAAGCACTAAAATACCAAATAATCAATCTTGTTGATGACGATGAGATGTGGCACAAGAAGGATTACTTTGTCAGTGGATTATTTTATTTCTGAGGTAACTGAACAGTTACCAGGTGGTTAGTTCAGTTTACGGGAACATAATAATGTTGTCCGCCACATTATCAATGCAATTGCCATAACTGTATAATATACGTCAATTTATTTTGAAGCGGCGTCAAGGTATGTTGTTAGTAAGACTTCTTGAAGTACTAAATCATGTCTATCAGATAATGAAAATATATAAAAACTATATTTTAATATTTTTGGGAATCAGGTTGACCTCTGATTTTACTTCGACGAGGTTCTGGGGTTACCATGCACTCAATATTTGACATACCTAAAAGCAGCTCGTCTTTGAGAATACTGAATTCTGAATTCTCATGCGAAGTGTCAAGATATTTTGTATACCTGACGTGTCGTGCACTAAAAATGCCCTGCAAAAATTTGGACTCCTTAACTTTGTAAATCACTGATCGTCTTGTAATGGCTCCAGTGAAAATAATTAGTTCAAAGTTAATAGTTATGTTCATAAATATAAAATCTAACGTAGTCAGTCTCAAAAAGATACACGACAAGAATTCATATTGTCTATAATCTTTGTTCCATATTATTGTTTCAATGAGCAGCCACAAAATATATAGGTAATTACACATTATGTAGGAACAATGTGTAGCCACAAAACATATACACACATTAGGTAAGTAATTCTAGCTACACATTGATATACTAATAAGAAATACAAATTGAAGACAATCAAATGGCATTCTTGTCGATGTATATTACTATATCTCCGTATAAATGGTTAAATAAAATAAATAAATTAAATAAAATAAATAAACAAAATGAGAACCGTTAGTTTAATCCATCGGTATTATTTCTGTTACGGTAGGGGCTGGCGAGTGCTACTTCCAAGTTGCTCGCAGCTAGTCAAGCTATTTAGTATTAGCGGATGGGGTCGCAAGCAAGTTCGATATCAGTTCACAATTTGTCGGTTTCCAATGGATAGCTTACAACTATCGAAAAATTTTGCGTTAAATTGTAAATAGTTTGTCGCAGCTCACAATTTTTCAACAGTTTATAAACTAACAGAACGACAGAAACTAATACCGATAGATTATAAACTAACGAAGTTGATAATTATACGGTGACTTATAACATCTTTTTAAGGCTTTTTGTTGGGTGGGAAATTCTCAAATAATTTCTCCCGCTCTGGGCGGAGCGGGAGGGCGCTTCATACTTTTACGGATTAAAACCCACCCGTGTTCCTTCAAATGCCTGTGTGCCAGGGCCACGATATCCCTTTCAGACAAGCTCGTAACCCCAGACATTGGCCCGATCGAACCCAGTCAGTTGGTGCTGACATCTTCATCAATAGGCTGAGTTGATAAACAGCCTGCTCTTTAGAAAAGAGGCACTTATTTAAAATTACCACATTAGCCTTTCTAGGCGTGTCAACGTGTTGCGTGTTTCTTTTAATAGTCTAGATATTATGCAGTTTTATGACAAAAATGTTAGGTCGGTTGTAAACGGTTTTAATGTGCGAATGTGAATATAAATAAAGCCTTAGTTAGGCATGAAACGCAATAATTTCTTGGTAAGTCAAGTCGTTATGAGGAAAAATAATTAAAAGGAAGATTTGTAATAAATCAATCGAGTAGAGGATTTTTCTCTAAACAGAGAAGGCGCGAGCATTGATCACCATGCTTGCTCATGGCGCGACGGGTTAGCGATTTTAGACTTATATACCCATTGTTAATACTAAAGTCACTGTCTTATACAGCGTGGTGCTTTGTTGGTGATATTAATTTAACACACGTATACGGTTTGGCCTTTACGTTTTATGAAGATATTTTAATTTCATTAAACGTTATTATTTATTGATTTATTTTCCAAAATATATTAAAAAAAAAACATTTTATAATTATTTTATCTTATTATATTTTTTTATGATTACTAGCCACTAGCCACCCGTGTGTTGAATTAATGTCGCCATTGTGGTGGCACGTTGTATAATATTGTTGGCGGGGCAGCAACTAAACCAATATAGTAGAATCATTGGTACCTACTCTGTGCTTTATTTAATCTGCATTAAAAAGAGCGAAAATATCGGACAGTTACTACCTTTTTTTTCAATTGCGTAACACAGTTTTAATCACAATCTGAGATTTTTAGGATATTTATAATCCATTGCTTCATGTTTTAATAAAATTCGTCTGCTCACTAACGTAAATAACGCAATGACCGTAGTTGAACTTTCAAAATTAAAGAAAATGCGATCAATTGTATATTACGCGTTGCTATGTGTGGTTTTTAGAAAGCATTTATTAAATGATAAATGATTTATTTCTGTAAGTAGGTTTGTACAAACACTTTTACACGTCAAACATATTAAAAAAAAAAAAAAACTAGATGAGGGCGGCGTTTCGTATCCGACTACTCTGAGAAGAAAGGCCGAAACAAACTCAGAGGTCACAGTCTCTTTTAAAGTCCAGACATAATCTTGGTCATATCATATGACGACCATGTAGATTGGTGTCTGACATGGTCTTTTGACGAAAGAACCACACAGATTGAGGGGACCTGTCCAGTCAGTACACGCATTTGTCAGTAGTCGTGCAGCTCAACTAAGAACTTAAGGAGCTCAGTGATTCGACGAATAATACCAAAGAAAGGACATTTGGTTAGGCGGCATAAAGTACTCAAACTGCCAGACCAGCATTAAAATTAAGAGAATAAAAATAAAAAAATAATGCCGATAGTCCTCACATTCATAATAATTAAAATAATAATTATAATACTTTACAAAGTAAATACTCGTATTCATTCATTTCATTATTCATTACTTTCAATGCAAAAAATCCGAAAAAAAACACTGCTGTATTTTCAAAAACAGATTTTTGACAGTCTTATAGTGGTAATGTACGTATAGAAAGGCACGTGGCGTATCTGTAGTTTGTCGCGTATATGCAAATGTTGGTAAGCGATGCCATAGGATGTCCATGATTCAGGTCGCACGCGCCGTTGTATTTAATGTCGACGTGGCTTTGAAAGCAGATATTGTTATTGGAGGAGGCACTGATGTATTTGGATATAAAGAGTTGGTATAGTAAACAATGTTTAAAATTATGGAGTAACGAAAATATTATACCTTGTACTGCAGATAAGGTTGAAAGTCGGATGGCGTTTCATATTTTTATTCAAAATCAAGTAATTTATTCAAACTCGGCGGAGATTCAGCACTTTTGAACGTTAAATTAATAAAATCAAATCAAAATAAATAAAAAATGCCCGCCCTTCACTACTTCCTAGTGCTTTAGCTAGGAAGAAGAAGTGGCGCAACAAACTCCCCAGCAGCTCAGCTGTCAGTTCGGTTAGAAAAACTTTATTCTATGACAAATAATACGTGGATGTGACGCATGCGTGTGCACGCCTCAACCTTTTCTTATTTTCGTGTCTATGTTCTTTTTAGGGTTCCGTACCCAAAGAGTAAAACGGGAACCCTATTACTAAGGCTCCGCCGTCTGTCTGTCTGTTTGTCTGTCCGTCTGTCACCAGGCTGTATCTCATGATCCGTGATAGTTAGACAGTTGAAATTTTCAAAGATGATGTATTTCTGTTGACGCTATAACAACAAATACTAAAAAACAGAATAACATAAATATTTAATTTGCTCGATATTGATTACGGCAACAGGAAGACGCTTGAAATATCTACAGAATATTTAGTTATATATTCACTTTAAAATTAAATAATTAAATAAAAATAAAACAAATATCTAAGGTATTTGTTTTATTTTTATTTAATTATACAACAACAATATCCCATACAACAAACATGTTTTTTTCCCATTTTTATAGATAATGGTACGGAACCCTTCGTGCGCGAGTCCTACTCGCACTTGGCCAGTTTTTGCGTCATGTCTACCGCAAATAAACGTATTTTCTTTCTTCTTTCTTTCATGATTTCCAAATATTAATAAGATTTGTAGTGATTTTAAATACTAAACATAAAATTTAAAGTATGTGATTCGCCTCAAATGATTTTTGTATCAGTGTAGTCATGAAGTTTAAAAGTATCTCATTTGACAGTTACCGCAAAAGTACTGGTTTTTTGAACGGAACGGAATGGAAACATGATGTTTGGAGTGTCACGTCACTTAGTTTCTAATTCTCTTCAAACCTCGGAACCTAAAGGTAAAATTTTATATTCAATTATTATTATTTACAAGCTTGTAAATTTTATATTGTCTTTAAGAAGTATGTTTTGTATTATAACTATACTTATGTTATATTGAGTACCTAATACCAAGAATACCTATACACCAAGTTTGTATGTGTGCAAACGTGCTGTCGATAAATAATGGTATCGACTAAATAAATGGTTTTTTCGAATTACTGTTCCACGGTAAACAATTATATCGTTCAAGGGTAATTTTAAATACCGTACGGGACTCAAAAGGTATATAATTATAGCTTAGTATAATTGTACACCTTTGATTAATTCAGATTTTAGTGAGAAATCACAGTTATAGAAGAAATAGCTGCACCCCGCGGTTTCACCCACGTAAGTCTCGATCCCGTGGGCATATCGTGATAAAAAGTAGCTTATGTCATAATCCAGGGTGTCAGTTACCTCCATACAAAATTTTATCAAAATTGGTCCAACCGTTTGAGCTTGAAGAAGTAACAAACATACACACACACACACACACACAAACTTTCGCCTTTATCATATTAGTGTGATGTGATGAGAACGAAACAAAAATGCTTTGAAATTGTCGTGATAATGTGAAGTCTTTCCTGCAAAAGGCAAATTAAAAATCAGTAATGACAGTTACTTCTCCTTAGCTGTATCAAAATAAAAATAAAAACTTTACAGTACATAAAGTCAAAGCTAAAGACAGCAAGTACATATAACCCACACATTTGTATAGTTCATAGACATAAAAGCTGTCAGTTAAAATCTTAAGATTTTCAGCAATAACTGTACGAACATAAACATTAGTACTATCACCACCGTGTATATGAATGGTGTACGTATGCATACTAATTTTATTGGTTGAAATTTACGATTCGACGCGGCATAGGCAAGACAATATTCATAACTCATATTTCTCGTAATGTCTGTCTGTCGTAAAATGTATAGTCTGTGCTATATACAAGCTATGTCACCATTTTAATGGCCCGTGTAAAATGTATTATTCAAGGGTAGTCGTTTGTTTTTTCTTTTCTCATATTTTAGGTGTTTTTTTCTTGAATATTTGGCCTTGTCTTTGGGTTGACATCTAGAAAAGCAAAATAACACGAGTGTGATCGCAAAGTTTTTTGATAAATCGTATTTCGTGAAGGTATTATTATCTAAGTAACCTTTCACTACATAGTACATTCATACGACGATGCCTTTCTGAGATTAGAGATCTCTGTTCAATAGAACCCGAATGAAATTGAAAATTCATTCAAAAGTAAATAGCACAAACCGTTCACAAAACAAACAAAGACTTTCCCACACCACATACTTCACATAACCAAAACTGCCACCAATAAACATTACCAAAGGGTTGTCCGAATTTTTATTACCATTATAGACAACCCAAGCATCCACTACGGGCCATACCCGTAACCATAAGCCATGGACGTTATCGCTCGCATGTTTCACTTTTCGTTTTGACGGAACAACCCTGAAATAAAACCCACCTAAAGGTGCTTTCATAGATTTTATTATACAGGCACTAAGGTAGTAGAGCACGGTCTACAACTTGTTTTCTTAGTACACCTATTACGTATTTTGATGCAGGGCTATTTGCTGCAAGGCTTGAAGCTAAATCGTTTACATGGCCGCTTGCTTGGAAGCATGTTCGTGACTTGGAACGTTTTTAAAGGACTAGGATTCAGTGGATGTGTTATACAATGAATATGTAATGTGGGTAGATTGAAAGACAGTGTAGTTCGGAATAATGGCGCAGTTTTATATTCAGGAGGGTTTTCGGTTATAGAAAGAGGAGAATAATAAATAGAGGCAACTGTAGGTGGGCATGACTTGGATGTCAATAGAAAGTCAATGTATGCACTAAACACAAACTCGTATTTACCGATCCAGCAAATATACTTGCCATTCTCTAGATAGTATCGAAATCAATACACAATAAGAGAATTTCCATGAGTGTATTTGAATAGCCAAAATTTCCTAGAACACGAAACCAATTCGTACACCGATAGTCATAATATTTGTAGTCAACAGCATTTATTGATATAGGATTATAATGATAGTCTGTCTGCCTACGTAAGCACAACCTTTATAATATGTTTTTCATGGAACTACGCCTATGTATATTTTGATAGGAATTCTGAATGAAATCATATTATCCTTATCTAAACTTACTTCTTAATTTTTCACGTGTAAGTCAAACTAAATTATATAACTTTTTATAGAGATGGAATATCCAACGCGGAAGTAATCAATAAACATGGAGCACATGGATAAGGAGCCTATAATTTACTTACTGCTGAGATACTGGCTTCCTCTTTATGAGAAGGAGTGGGCCATAACCCACCACAAGGGCCTAGTGCGGGTTGGTTGGATAGAAAGAAAGAAAAGAAAGAAAATACGTTTATTTGCGGTAAACATAACGCAAAGAAATAAAAACACAAACACGAAAGAACAAGTTGAGGGAAAATATGCGTCACATTCACGCAAAACGGCCATCGCTCAGCATAATGCTGCGACCCTATGCTAGACAGAGCCCCAGCGCTGGTTTTCAGCGACCGCCGGCGTTGACGTGATGACGTCAACCGGTGCAGCATAATGAGATAAAAATAAACAAAATAAAATAAATGCAATACTTCGTTATCTATGTATATATAAATATAATATCTAGAATGGCAACATTCAGTAACGTCGGCAATGACTCAAGCGCCGAGCGCATGTTACGCAATCTGTGTGTGCAGCTGTCAGCTGTCATAAAGAATTTGGCGTTTTACGTAATGGTTACATCTCAGTCAGAGAGGGTTACATAATTAAATAACATGGCGCATTATGTAAAGAATGCTAGGATGTCATGGGGTGTGATGGATGGCATAGAGTAGGGAGAGGGTGGCATTATAGCTTCACATCTCGAGATGTTACGAGACAATGTTCATCAGCGACCTATGTTCTTTAGTTCCGAATGTAACTAAGAACCTACTTGACTATATCCATGTCCACACAAGATACTTGGTGTCGTGAATTAAAATAGTCGCTAACGCAATGCGGTTTTTTTGAGAATTTTTCATTCTATAATTCCAACATCTTTACTGTCGAATTTTAAAATATTTGGGGCTTTTAGTCCAGTGAGTGCTACCTATGTTCCTCCACGCATTGTCATAATTGATCATCATCATTTGAGGTCGGTTCAGTATGTCTCTTTGTCTTATCATCTTTCTTACATGCCATTTGCCTATTCTTTTAATTGTTCTCGTAATATGGTGCTCTTATCTATATTAACATGTCTATATTAAATTATTGTAACTCAGTATTTCTTTCAAGTGCTACTTTAAAACTTTCTCTTAACATCATTATTATCATTGGCAGCCTTGTTCTACCCACTGCTGAGTATAGGCTTCCTCCCTTTTGTGCCATTGTTCTCTGGTCTGTGCAAGTCTCATCCAGGTCATCCCTGCGATCTGTAAGTAGGTCTTCCACCTACCTGGCTATTAGTCTGCTAACGGTCTTTCTACCGTTTCTCGGCAACCACTCCGTTAGGGCTCTGCTTCACCTGCCATCCTCTTAGCATGCTCATTCCTAACTTTCCAAACCACTATACACTTATGAATCCCCTTTTAAAAACAAACTAAGCATTTACCTTCACATAATAGTTACATTGTACAATAACTAACAGAGCTTCCACGTTACGTGCATAACATTTATTCAAGCCTTTAATAGCTAAGGAAATTGATTGTAAATAACTTCAGTCCGGCTTGAAGGCAAGTAGATTATCTAAAATTGCTTGTTGGGTAGGGACCGCGATAAAATAGCCCTCCGTACGTGCCTACTTTTAAAAGGGTGAGAGGAATAACCAATTTGACGTTTAAGTGATTTGCATGGAAAAGTATATTGAGGGTAAATCAAAAATATGGAGCAGGTATAATAATATCGTTTGGTTTGAATATTGATTATTTTTAGAGTTCCATACTTTGAAAGAAAAAAACGGAACCGTTTAGGATCACTCGTGTGTCTGCCTGTCTGTCCGTCTGTCACAGCTGATTTACTCCGAATCTACTGGACCTATTAAGTATAAATTTTGGCATATATGAATTTCCGTGACCCAAACACGGACGCGTAATTGAATTTTGAATATGAGGGTCACTTTTGAGGAGCAAATTATTAAAAAAAAAGTTTAGCAATCTGTACCGTGTGACATATCAAAAAAAAAGAGATTGAGATAT
This sequence comes from Tiliacea citrago, assembly GCA_963921375.1. Classification (NCBI taxonomy): domain Eukaryota; kingdom Metazoa; phylum Arthropoda; class Insecta; order Lepidoptera; family Noctuidae; genus Tiliacea; species Tiliacea citrago. Next base: position 17,132,115 of record OY992797.1, on the reverse strand, counting down.
ATTTTTATAGTTTTAAAGTTATTTAAGAAAATAGATGAAAATTTACTATCATATTTAACCCACTTGTTTTCGAAACTACTGAGCCTAAAATTTTGAAAAAAAATATAAAAAACAGTTCTTTACATATAGATTGCAGAAAAACCTATAAAAATTCTATGGTCTTAAAAGAACATGGTAAATCACTCAATATTGTGCGTCCAAACTTACATTTGCAGTTGCAATGTATAGGGGAACATGTTTTTCAACTGCAATGTTAAGTTTGGTATTGAGATAAAGTCATCCCAACTACGGAACCCATAATTGTGCGTAGTCTGACACGGACTTGGCAGGTTTTTTTTTTAAATTACGGGTGATGTTATTGCAATGTTATAAAAATCTTTGTTCGTAAGAGTCCAACTTTCTCATGAGTCCAACTTTTATAACATCCATACAAGTCTTCGCATGAGTTCAACTTTTATTTTTTATGTACTTTTATTAGCACTAGTCCAACTGTACAGCTGGACAGAAACTCATTATGGTTTTTAACCGACTTCAAAAAAGGAGGAGGTTGTCAGTTTTTCGCGTATACAGGGTTACTGTTAATTTATATCAATGATTATTGGTACTTAATCGGAAACAACGTTTGTTTTCATAAATGACACCATGACACCAATGAGCTTCTTTTTAGGGTTCCGTACCCAAAGGGTAAAACGGGAACCCTATTACTAAGGCCCCGCCGTCTCTCTGTCTGTCCGTCTGCCTGTCCGTCTGCCTGCCTGTCTGTCTGTCTGTCTGTCTGTCCGTCCACCAGGCTGTATCTCATGAACCGTGATAGTTAGACAGTTGAAATTTTCACAGATGATGTGAAAATTTGCCGCTATAACAACAAATATTAAAAAATATAATAAAATTAATATTTAAGGGGGCTCCCATACAACCAACGTGATTTTTTTGCTCGTTTTTGCTCGATATTGATAACGGCAACTGGAAGACGCTTAAAATATTCACATAATATTTAGTTATATATTTACTTTAAAAATAAATAATTAAATTAAAATAAAACAAATATTTAAGGGGGGCTAACATACAACAAACGTGATTTTTTTGCCGTTTTTTATAGATAATGGTACGGAACCGACTCGCACTTGGCCGGTTTTTTATTTCTCATAAAAAAAACCTGACATTGGTATTTTCCTCTTTAAAAACCACAATGAGTGTCTATCAAATAGTTTATGTGCGTAATTGTACCGTGCAGTTGGAATAGTGCTAATAAAAGTACATTAAAAATAAAAATTGGACTCATGCGAAGACTTGTATGGATGTTATAAAAGTTGGACTCCTGAGAAAGTTGGACTATTGCGAACAAAAGCATAAAAAGAGGAAGGAGACAAAAGATACATAATGGTCAAAATGATGATGCCTTTACTCCCGTTGGCAATTGGATTGCGGAAGGACGGTGAGTAATTAAATTACTAAAAATCTTCAGTCAATGACGGGCAGAGGCACAGGAAGGTATTATTTCATTAAGTGGTGACTGGTTAAGTTGTTGCTTGGGCAGTATCAGACTATTTACACCTTATTTCTTTCTAAATTGCCGTCAAAATCCTCTGTACAATCCAGAATCAAAATTCAAAAACCAAAGATCCGCATTATTAAGTAAAATTTAATACAAGGCGAAATTAATTGTGTACCATCAACATCGTATTAAGTTAATAATTTATGATTACGCTTGTATTCTAAGCCTCGTTCAAGCTAATAATCTGCTAAAATAATGTTCTCCAATTTACTGATAGGGGAAATTCGAATAATGCTGACAAGGTTTAATGTAAGGATTAACCTGTGCTTTTTGCTTCAATATTAATACGGATTTACACGTGGGTCTTTGTGGTTTCGTTTTTCTGTGGTTACCAGTTAAAATTAAATATTAAACATTGTCATCATATTTTGTTTTATTGCGAAGGGGTGTCGTGTTACCCGATAACTGGGTTGTGGAGGTCAGATAGGCAATCGTGCTTCATCCGGTCCAGCTGGAAGCTGACTCCAATATAGTTGGGAAAAGGCTAGGCAAATTGATTGTCATCATATTTTGGGATACCATGTCTCCACAACCCAGTGACTGGGTAAGACGATAGCCGTTCGTAAGACTGGTTGTCAGACTTTTTGGTGTTCTGAATACCCGTAACGACTATAAAAGATCTATGAATTACAGCCGGGACCAACGGCTTAACGTGCTTTCCGAGACATGGAGGGGTCTCAGTAGGTTATCGATGGTCACCCATCCTCGAAACGACCGTGGCAAGCGTAGCTTAACCTTCCATCGACCCGTGTGGCTATTATAATTTAGCCACGAGCCCTTTATTATGATATAACATAACATCACGCCTGTAATCCCCGAAGGTTTAGGCAGAGGTATACCTATAGTACACCCACATTTCGCCAGTTATGTTTAAGTCCCATGAAATAGGGGGCGAGCCTATTGCCATCAACCGGGCAAAAATCCAGACTCCGGGCAGCTACTGAGAAATTCATAATAGAAAATCCCAATAAAACTTTGCTCGACCTGGGAATCGAACCCAGGACATATCATAACATATATTATTATGATATATCTAGAAAGAACAAAAAAAAAGAAGAAAATACGTTTATTTGCGGTAAACATATCACAAAGAAATAAAAACACAAACACAAAAGAACAAGTAAAAAAAAACAAAAAGAAAAAAAATACAGCAATAAAAAACAGAAAAAAAAAAGAAAAAAGAGAGAGATATCTAAAAGAAAGTAATTTATAATTAATTAAAGTTACTATTCTTGTCTGTTTGTGTGACCGGTGGTTCTTCTAAATTCCGCAACGGATGTGGATGCGGTTTTCACTATCACTTAGTGAATTTATTCTGGAAGGTTTATTTACTATATAATTATATAAAATTGGCCTGACTGACTGACTGATATGTCAACGCACAGCCTTAACCGCTGGTCCTAGAGACATGATGATTTTGGAGGGAATGAAGAGTGTGTATCTACTAAGAAAGGGGTTTTCGAAATTCTAGACTCTAAAATTGGTACATAGCTAGACTCTTCAATTAAAATTATGAGACACGCGTATCACAGTTTTTTTTTTACAAAATCATCCCCCAACAGAGTTAAATAGGGCTTCGAAATCATATACGGCATGGCAGTTAGTTTCTTGCCACTACTTCCGATATTAAAGTTTTTTTTCACTTTGTTTTGTAAAGCGCTTTTTATTTTCACCTTTTAGTGGGTCAGTTTGTAATTTTTTTAAGTAACAATACGTAATGTCAATTGCTCATCACTTTTGACAAAATATTGCCTTTCCCGATGCAGGGACGTTAATTGTTGAGGAGTTCTCCTTGTAAGACCCAGGAGAACTGGAGTGATGGTAAAGTCACCATCAGCTTCACTCCACCATATTATGCATCGTGATGAACATTAATTGCTTAGCAACCATATTAAAGTACCTAATCGAATCGCAATCCGTAAAATACTTATTATTAAGTAGTTCCATGGCCATAATTATGTGGTCTTAATCATCAGTTCCACTTCACCAAATGGTTCTGTCCGAGAGTAAATGCACGAGTTACTTTAAAAAATACCCAAATCGCTACAGGTGTGCCTATAAAATTTGAGGATTTCTCTTAATTTCTTCGGGATTCCTTAAACAATACATTTAGAGATATTAAATAAGATTAAATTGACATAGTGGTTGTTAAATCCCTTAAACAGGGGTCTGTGAAATCTTTTACTTGGATGCTCCTGGTGGAACAGGTAAGACTTTTCTTTATAAACTTAGGACTGGCCAAAGTGAGAAGCTATCGCGGTATCACCTTAATGATCGCGTCTTCTGGAATTGTTGCCACGCTGTTGGAAGGAGGCAAAACTGCATACTCTACGTTTAAATTCCTAATACAACTAAAACTCTTAATACAAACTGAAACCCCACTCTGCAATATTTCCAAACAAAACAATATGGCCGAAGTACTTCGTAAAACTAAATTAATTGTTTGGGATGGGATTTCTATAGCTCATATAGAGGCTTTCGAATCCTTAGATATATCCCTACGAGATATTATAAGAAATAATAATAGTAAAATGGGGGGAGTAATTTTATTGTTAGCAGATGTTTTCTGGCATGACATTACCAGTAGTACCCAGGAGAATGCGTGCGGATAATGTCAAAGCGTGTGTGAAGCGGTCTCATTTGTGGCCATCAGAGACTAGTTTAAAAAAACATGAGTTCCCGTTTTACCCTTTGGGTATGGAACCCTAAAAACGACCAAGCCACAATCATCAATGAAATTCTTTTGAGATCGTTCGAAGGAGTTAAAAATCATGATAAATCAGAAGACTCAGTGATAAACAACGATGACGCCATACATTACCCGGTTGAATTTCTTAACACATTGAAGCCTCCGGGTCTCCCAACTCACATTTTAAAATTGAGAGCTGGTGCTCCAGTTAAAATGTTGCCACGTAATTTAAACCCGCCAAAATCATGCAATGTCACCAGGACGCGAGTGAATAAATTGCAAAAAAACGTTATCGAGGCAGCTATACTGACTGGTTGCTCCCGAGGCGAGTCTGTGTTTATTCCGAGGATTCATCTAACACTATCGAACTACCCCTTTGAGTTCAAAAGAGTGCAGTTTCCCTGAAAGTCTGCTTTGTCATGACCATAAACAAATCTCAAGGCCAAACTCTTTATTTAGCAGGGGTAGACGTGGGAGAACTGGTTTTCAAACAATCAGTAATACGTGGCTTGATCCGGAGCAGCCTGGTGATTCTAGCAGCTAAAGTAAAAACAAAAAATATTGTTTACAAAGAAATACTGCGGTAGGTATAGTATTTCGTTGTAAACAATATTGATTATTTACTATCCACTTCTGTCTGTCTTTCTAATTGTTGTCTCTTTTCACATACTCTTTGAGTTCTGTTAAAACCATACTTCTCTCATCCCAAAGATTAGTGTAGTTTTACGGAGAATTTCGTCCTTATTGCTTTGTTAGGGATATTGGCAGTATGTATATTCATTTGAGAGGGAGTGAGAGCGCTTTTAATGTTTGTTTCTGAAAACAAATATGTCCGCCGGCAGAAGCCATTAATATTAAACTTGCAAAATCAAAATAAAGAATTCTCGATGTTTGTCAAGTCGTAAAACCCGTGCGAAGCCGGGTCGCTAGTTGTTTAATAATTGCGATTCTGTGCTTGTTTTGTATTTTTTTTGTATTCATTATTATTTTCAAAGGGATCACAACACAATCATATTCTGCAATTCTATTTTCAAACCAGCTCCAACCTACCTATGTATTTTTTTTTGCGAAGGTAAATGCTACAAACTCACATCGCGCTTTCCTGGAAATACTTTCAATTACTAAAAATACCGTTCATTTTCAAAACTCTTTACTGATTGGTTCTGTTGTTGCTTATACTCTGATTGTTTCAATTAATTTTCGAAAGCAGAAATAAATAAACCTTAGTTATTTGGCTATCAAGAGATAATATATCAACCGTGCATGACAGTGTTATTTTTAACAGCTTTAATGGGGAAAGACGTTCAAAGGCTTGAGCACAGCTAGGTCCCTATGGATTCATTCCATTTCGTGTTCATTCATGAATTTGGTTTTATTCCACTATTTGGTAATTTTCGGTTATTTCTATATTTAAATCAATATTCGGCACGAAAAGTGTTAGAATTAAAAACCTTAAATATTGCTTCTCTCCTCGAACTTCTTCGAATTACTTTCTCCGAAATGTTTCCGAAACGACTTCGAACTATATTAAATTCAAATAATTCCCTACGAATAGCTTTAAGCCACAATCTTTTCCAGCCAAATCAAGTTTAGATGTTTCGAGCATTTAGGAACACAACAAAGAGTCACTTTCGCAAAAAATTATAAACAGCTCACGCCTTGCATTATTAGCTTGTTTATTATGTCGCTTAATTCTGCAATTTCCATACTGTACCTACGACGTACCAACTAGCTTTACAGCATTTTCATTTTATAATCCATCCCTACTAACAGAACAAAGTCACAGGATTAACTCCACAAACCTGAAGACAATATCCTCTCCCAAAATACTTTAACTGTATTAGAACCTACACTCAGAAATAAAGAACAACTAACACACAGAACTAGATCATACAGGGTGCTCCAAATAATCCAAATAGCTTCGAGTACCTGAACGAGGTAATATCTTCACAAACCCGGACACAGAATTGATAAGTACAGAAGGCTGGGTCCATACAACGTAATAACGCTAGCACACAGACGCGTATCATATGTAAGTGATCTCAAAGTATGTCAAGCAAATGCCAGTTGCGAGTCCGCTTAGGCACGCTTGGTTGAGTAATGTAGCTGAACAAAATAAGAAGTAAGAAGTAAAATAAGTCATGCAGCGTGGCATTTAACCATGTGCCACCTAGCATGCAGCGCAGAACTAAGCACTAAGCGAAGCACCTAAGATAAGATAAGATAAGATAATATTTATTATGTAAAACATGAGTACAGTATGAAGGTCTTATAATTATATGAGGTGGGTTTAATCACTTACTTACTTACTTACTTTAAGCGATGCTATTTCACAATAAATATAATTATTGTTCGACAAAGTGGTGAGTTATAAAGTTATAACCTTCTAAATACAGAATTACATATGAATGTGTTACTAATTCCTTTTAGTGAGGGATTGCATAAGAATTTAATCTGACAGGGTTTGCATAAAAGAAAAATTTGGAACACGAAGGCAATTCTCGTGCATCTCGCTCTCGCATCATCATCGAGACTAAAAGGTGCATCCACACCGAAGTTACTTTTTGTGGAGCAACGTTTGCAAATGATAGTGGGCAACAATGGACAACAAAACGTTTTTAAGTTTACTAAAACTCATCGAAAGTTACTTAATCTTATCAATGGTTATCGTGTTGCAAAATGTTGCCCTACAAAAAGCAACTTTGGTATGGATGCACATCTATATGGCACACATTGGCACACATATAGACGCGTGCCTTTTCCCTATTTTTAGGAATCTGGCCTTCTGTACCTATTTATTTTGTACCGTCCACGAAACAAGCGGAAGGAAGCCGACGACTGCCGAAAGGATTGGAATAACGGGATTCTGTCAAACTTTATTGTGGCACCGACGCTTTTTGTGTCTGTAGATATCAGGTACAAATTGATACAATGTAATTTGAGTCTTTGATTCCTTACACGTGTTTGTAACATATTGATTGTATTTAAATTAAGCTGGTTGCTAGCCAGTTTCTTAAGAACAGGCCTATTTGATAGATAAGTAGAGCTCTATAATTCAAATATATTCTGGCATTAATTTCAGTGGATCTTAGCTGGAGTGATCTCGTTGCTCAGCTTACGAGATACCTTGATTTCTCTAAGAAAAACATTATATACAAAATCAGTAGCTCCTGCAGCGTAATCGCGTGACACATTAGCAATGGCAATGTATTGGATTTTGACAATTCAACAACATCCTTTACGATATTTCGGTATCGGTATGAGGATTTTTTTAAATATTATAATGAAGCAATGGATATTTGTGACGGCCTCGACATTCAAGTTGTACGCTTTACTTTGTGTAAATAAGTTCATTACCACCGCTCTCAAAATGGTGAAGGAAAACATCGTGAGGATACCTATATCCTAGAACCAAAAATTTGAGTACATTTGACACTAACCCACACTGGGCCCGCGTGATAGATTAAAGCTCACTCCCTCTCGAAGAGAGGCCTGTGTCCCAATAGTGGAAACATTAAAGGCTTATTATGATGATGATGATGATGAAATCCTTCGGATTGTGATAGAAAGTAAGTTGCATAATTCAGATGTTGGACCACGCGCTTTAAAACTGCAACTGTGCCCGAGTACTAGTAGGTTTATGTCCTTAAATGCTCACAAAGATGGGACCAATACATCATTACTACTAGGAAAGCAATAAAACGAAAACTCTACAATACTATTTTTTTGCTCCACCAGCTACAAAGTAAAATACAAAAACACGGGAGCTCTCTAAATGGAATCAAATCAAACAGCCACCTTTCGGACATAGGTCCATAAATAAAATATTGAGGTAGGCTTGGTGAGATGCGACTTTTATTCGTGACAACACATGCCAGATTGAATTGGAACAGTCCATTGGATGAGCCGCTATATTTTAGGAAACTTTATTATGCTTGGTGTAAAATCTGTCCCATTTTGAGAATATTATGCTACCACGGAAAAGTTTATTCAAATATATAACACACAACATAACATCACGCCTGTAATCCCCGAAGGGTTAGGCAGAGGTATACCTATAGTAGGTACACCCACGTTTTGCCCGTTATGTTGAAGTCCTATGTAATAGGGGGCGAGCCTATTGCCATCATCCGGGTACAAATCCAGACTCCGGGCTGCTACTGAAAAATTCCTGGTGGAAAAACCCAATAACACTTTGACCGACCTGAGAATTGAACCCAAGACCTCATGCTCAGCAGCAGCAAATATAAAAAAAAAAAAAAAAAAAAACATTAAAAAAAAATACAGGAAAAAATAAATCAGCCTTTAATGCTATTGATTATTTTTTTTTGCATAAATCTTAGATCTTTTTCTTCTATTTTAGTAGTACATTACTGCAGCGGCCTGCAAAAGGGGCATTAATAGACGAACGTGAAAATGTGGGCCGAGGCGAAGCTTAGGCACTCATACGTGAGTCCATCAATGCCTGGTTGCGGCCAAGGCTTGTATTATACCCAACTAAGCGCAAAAGCAGTATCTTAATGAAAGCGAGTTTCGAGATAATTGGAGTTATGTAAAAATACTTTTTTTTTAACTTTATATATTGATTTTTTTTTCTTATTAAATAGAATGTATATATTATATTGGATCTATTTGTTACCACAATAGTTAAAATATCAAAAATGTATGTGGATATACCTTTTTCATGAGATACTGCTACACCGCTTAGTAATTATAAAATTAAAATTTGAGTTACCGCTTTTTCGTTAGCTCTTCTCCTAGATGTATGTATACAAAAAATATGAATTTTCTATCGAATAAAATATGTATTGTTTTAAAAGAAAAAAAAAACAATCAAAGTATAATTATAAAGTCTTTTATTATAGAAATTTATAATGGCATAAAAAATATTAGAAGAAAAACGGCTTCTATAAATTAATCTAGTCAAAAGTAGGCAGTTATCTCCAAAAGGACATTCAGTTTTGAGGTATAATATTTAGAAAAGATTTCAAAATATTTTTTTTTTTGCGTTTAGAAATGCCTTCCGTTGCAATTTTCTTCTTCGGTGGTGGCAAAACTTGAGTTTTCAAAATTTTATTTCCGATAGTGCTCGCAGTGATAGGGTACAAATATACGGCTATTTGTCTACGTAATATTGATATACCTCTAATACCCTTAGTGATTTAAGGTCAAACTGAGATAGGTTAAATCTTTCTTAAGGTTTTTTTTATATGTTTTGAACAAGATAGCGCTAAAGGGCTTTTTTCATTAGATGCGTATTTTTTAAAGCTATCCGATGGCATAAAAATCAATTTTACGTTTTTTTTTTGAGATACCACTTTTGCGCTTAATAGGTAAATTGAAACTAAGTAATTCATTTATAAATTCCAGATTCAATGACGACCAACGACAATTTTTCACGCGCCAATATGTTCATTTGTTTCTTTTTTACTTTAAACACCTTTATTTGCAAACCAGTTCGAAATTTAGGCGCAACCTTTGATGACTTACCTCCTTGGTTGCCATGTATGGAAGTAAAAAGTTCGTTCCATTTTTAAATTACACGGTAGATATTATGAGTAATTTATTCGGCCGCTAAACACGACAGATATGGGTTTTCATAATAACATTGCCGGCCGCCTGCTTGCATGTATTTGACCAGTACAGCATCTCCGATTTATCTCGAAGAAGGTTATCAAAATAATACTGGAATTTCCAAAATGTTTGAGAAAAGCTTTTTGTATGCCCGGTGCAAATTACTGCCTCTTTAAGTTTTCCTCTGCACTATTTAATTGCCGTTACCTGTGTTTACATTGAGAAACTCGTAGCTAAATAATAACAGCCGCGGGGGTCGAACGAAGGTTAAGCGCTCAGTTCGTGGATGTGTGACCATTCATTATGTATTCACGAGACTCAGAAACACGGTCCCGGCTGTCATTCGTAAATATTTTACAGTCGTTACGGGTATTCAGAAGCTCAAAAGTCTGACAACAAGTTTTACCTTTTACCCAGGAGTATCGTGTACCCAGTAACTCAGTAACTGGGTCGTGGAGGTCTGATAGGCAGTCGTTCAGAAAATACTTGTGTTCAGCTACATCCGGTTGGAATGGAAGCTGACCTCAACATAGTTAGGAAAAGTCTAAGTAGATTGATTGACCAGTCTGTACGTCGGCATTAAGATTAGTACGCTTCACATTATTCCATTTAACGTACATGCTCTCTGTTTCGAATTACGACCTACAATCTTTCATCACATACGGGTCAAACAAAACAAAAGCCTAGACCAAAACAAAACAACATCGCATCTAACCGGATTCAAATCAAAAACTGAGTTCGCCCCATGTGTATAAATCGTTGAGGTTCGCCTGGTGAGATGCGGCTACGAGTATCACGCGTACCGATACACGCAAATTGGATTACACTGCCGGACCATTTGAAAGGACTAAAATGTTGTTCGTAAACAAATTGCTTGCGCCATGTTAATAGGTAAACAGAACAAAAATGCTGTAGATATTTGCGTTATCGTGAGTGTAATGGGTTTGGTTGTGTGGTTTTATTTTGAAAGTCTGGTTTATATACCTACCTTTTTTTTGGGTGGGAAATTATCAAATAACTTCTGCCGCTCTGAGCGGAGCGGGAGGGCGTGTCAGAATTTTACTGACTAAAACCCACCCGTGTTCCTTCAGTTGCCTGTGTGCCAGGGCCACCATATCCCATTCGGACACACTCGCAACCCTGGCAGGCCTAACGGACCCCGTCAGTTTGTGCTGACGTCTCTTTGAGGCACGCGAGGGACAAGGCGCGCCTCAAAGAGATGTCAGCACAAACAACAACGCGCCGTCGACCCGAGCCTGGTCCTTATCGGACGGCGAGCTACCCATCGCTCACCATCCGCAAGCCCGCGCCTACGGTGGCCGGGCATTGTTCTGCGACTCCCGACGCCCGGGGCATCTCCTGCGGCGACTAGGGGCAGGAGGTCGCAAATTTGTCCTCTCCCTCACGCGTTCCGCCTCCTCCTTCGCGAGCATTACTGCTTCGCAGAAGGAAGTGACGGCCTCCCATGCCCTCTCGCTCCGAACCATGGCCTGATCCAGGGCCGGATGCGAGAGATCGCCGCTGCCGATCGGCTCCTTGAGGAGGGTGCTCAGCCCAGGCCGGGCAGACCTCCACCGTATCCTCCGGGCGATCCACACTGTGGTAACACCCGGGCGTTTCCTCCCCCTTTATCCTGAACAGGAACCTCGCGAAACAACCGTGTCCGGTGAGGACCTGCGTCAGGCGGAAGGTGAGGATGCTGTCGCACTTCTGTAGCCACTCGTCAAAGAGGGGACTTATCGCCACAATTGTGGCGTGCCCGTGTTTATGTACCTACTGGTAATATTTATACGAACTGACGTGCCGAAAATCTGACTGCTGTGAATGCGTCTATCCTTGGTAACGCTTTGTTTTTCCCACTACAGTAAGTATCAAAGTCAAAAACTAATCCCGTTAAATTAACCCAAATGTAAGTCTCGGTTGAGTAAATACTAAGACATACATAAAAAATAAATAAAAATATCGAGCGAGCCTTACAGTAGGCGCATATTATGTGTAACATCTGACATCCCACCTTGGTAGTATTTAACTGAGCAGCGATCGAAATTAACCTCAGTGGTAGAAATTTAAAACAAAATAAAGAAATTTAAAATTTAAAATAAAATAAATCTTCTACATTTGGAGGTTAATTTAAAAAAAAACGAATAATTATTCATTACTAGTGGTCGCCCACTGGTCGAAATTTGACTAGTCTACTTACAATCTATATAGTACTTACTAATTCCATAAGTACACTAATTCCATGCTATTATAAAGTATTACTAATTCCATGCTGTAAAAAGTACTTATTCCATGCTCAAGCTGTCACTTCCTGTTACACACTTACATCCCTTTTCACGAAATCACTCCCACAGATAGCGAGACTTTAACGTATAACAACGAAACTATAATTATTAAGTACATTTAAAACCCCTTTTTTTAACTACAAACATCTCAGAATAAAATGATTAAAGTCTTATTCAATTATGATTATTTCACATCTACTCAAAAGGTTTTAAAAGAAACAAAAATAATGATTATTGATCAAATTTATAAATATAACACTTGTATACTTGTACGTAAAATAATTAATAGAGACACACAAATAAAATTTACGAAAAGAATGCAAATTCAAAAGCGCATGACGAGGCAGGCTAACCATATCATTTTAAGAGCCTGACGACAAACTACGGTAGAAGGACTGTTGTATATGAGGGGGCTGTACTCTATAACTCTTTACCTAAAGTAATTAGGGAATCGAAATCACTTCCAACTTTTAAAAGGCACAAAGTACCATGTTCTGAATGGTGTTTGAATTGTAAGTGTTTACTGTATTTTAATTTTTGTTTATAACCCAGCGAAACCGTCGCTTATCTTAATCTTAATTATTATGTTTTTCCTTATAGACGTGAATAATTGTATTCTTTTTGAGTGAAATAAATTTTCGTAAACCGTAACCGTATTTCTAAGTACAATTAGAGCCACTACATCATATTTCATGAACCATAACTCTTCCTTAGGAATTATAAGAACGCAAAGTAACAAGCAAGGGCCGGATCATCGTGACGAGAAATACCTCGGATGCCAACGTTCAGCGGAGTGATTTAGAATCGGTATGCCTTTGAGTATGTACGTTGCACATTATATTATCTTTATTATGTTGGCAAATGCCTAGTTTTGGCAAGAATATTAGGATTTTATAATTCATATTTTTTGTTCAGAGGGGCTACTCCGAACATAAATCTGAAGTATCGGCCGAATGTTCGATCTATTCTTTACTACGGCTAACTATTGCTGCCTACGGCGGAAATAAAAATAAAAAAGGCAGTCGAAGAGATAAGCCAAAGTCAAAACTGTGACTTGAAGTCGGGTAAGGACTCAAAGTCAAAAAAAGAAATTATGGAAGTTATAAAAAGGCCGAACATTCGGCCGATACTTCGGTTTAGCGCTTCGGAGTAGACCCCCTGGATTCGTGCCCGGTTGATGGCAAAACTGTCCTCCTATTACATGGGACTTAAACATAACTGGCGAAATGTGGGTGTACACCTTTGCACTAGCCCTTCGGCGAATACAGGCGTGATGTCGATCGCAGTCTTTTTAATAAAAGCTACAAGGAAAAAACCGGCCCTGTGCATGTCGGACCTCGCACAATGAAGAGTTCCGTAGTTGGGATGAATTTATCCCAAGACCAAACTTAACTTTGTAGTTGAAAAACATGTTCACGTGTAAGTTTGTGCGCACAATATTGAGAAATCCATGTTAAGGCTCGTGCAGATTGGGCGTGATATCGCGGGCACGGTTGTCGCGCCCGCGATATCACGCCAGTCTGCACGAGCCTTTATTTTTAGACCATAGACTTATTATAGGTTTTCCTGTAATCTATAAGTAAAGAACTATTATTATCTGCATTTTTTTCAATATTTTAGGTTTAGTCGTTTCGGAGATAAAGGGGTATGGTCCATTTTCATCTATTTTCTTAAATAATTCGAAAAGTTTTTAATTTAAAATTGTAAAAAATAAATATCTGAAATCCTTACAACAAGCCCTTTAATTTCATAAGCCACACGGTATAAGTAGCAAAACTTTTTATTATAATTATATATTTTTATTTTAATATGATTAAAATTTTCTAATTTGCCCCCCAAAAGTAAATTTTGAATAAAGGGGTATATTTAAAATTCAGTTATTTACGTTACACGTCCGTGTTTGGGTCAGAGAAATTCATATGAATACCAAATTTCCATTTTATCGGTCCAGTAGGTTCGAAGCAAATCGGCTGTGCCAGACGGACAGACAGACAGACACACGAGTGATTATTTAAGGGTACCGTTTTTTTTTTGAGGTATGGAACCCTAGATACGATATAAAAACATTCCTCCGGACAAAACACCTATCAACTTAAGAGGAGGCGCCCTATTTTTATGTTAATTTTCCTGAATATTCTTAAACAGTCACACATACGAGCAAAATTAAACTGTAGTATATGATTTATTGGATCTTTTTCTTTCCATGTTACGGCAGTTACGTAAGTGTAATATTTTCTCTAGATACATTTTTTATTCGAAAATCATGTCTTTTTTAAGGATAATTATAAAAAAAACAAACAAGATTGTTTGGCTTATGTCTAAAATAAATATTCACAGCAAGAAAATGTAGTTTATTATTCAGCCACCAGATATTTTTTCTCTAGATCAATTATTACTTTAGTTATAAGCGAAATAAGAATTGAGACAGTTTGCGCTATTTAGTTTTGTGCTCGAACACGATCAAAGAGCGCACGCGAAATTCAACTGATGTTTTAACGTTTAACACATAACGGAGTGGCGGGGAGCAAGAGGCGGAGTTTGCATAGAAATTTGATTTAGACTGCCTGCAGGGCTAACATGACATGCGCGAGAACGCTCTCGTTCTCGATTTGTCGAAGTTTGTCGACGATTATGACGTCATTCTAAACACTAACATGACCGTTATGCTCGAGTAAACTCGAGAAAGGCTGACAGTTCTTTATCTCGTGACGAGAGACTGATGTAGCAAATTATTAACAAAAAAAACAATTTATGATAGTAACATCGGCTCATTCATTCGATTTTACGCATGGAATTAGTTTGTACTATATTGATTTTCATTCTCCTCTTTTAATTTATGTTTACTTTTTTTGTATAACAGACTTTTTTGATTAAAAATAAATGTTTTTCTTTGGCATAATACAAAACAAAATCACGCAAATGAAAATGAGTGAGACATTTTTAGTAGGGGCAAAATTTGTGGGTTCGTGTCACCGAGTCATCAACATGCTAAACGCGTCACTGATATGTCAATAGCGTCACCGACATGCCGTCAGTGTGTGTCTGACATGTAAACCAATTCACGACTGGCCAACTGCGTCATCAACATGCTAAAAGCGTCCCGACATGCTAACTGCATCACCTTCTTGCTCACAGAATCCGTACATGCTATCAGCGTCCCCGTCATGCCACCTGCGTCACCGACATGCTATAAGAATCCCGACATGTTAAAAACATGCCAACATGCTAACTGCGTCACCAACGCGCTCACTGAGTCCCGACATGCTATCAGCGTCCCCGTCATAGTACCTGTGTCACCGACATGCTAACTGAGTCACAGCAATTCGAACCGCGTCCCGACATACTAACTGCGTCACCAACTCGCTAACCTAGTCACCCAAATGCTAACAGCGTCCCCGACATGCTACTTGCGTCACCTACATGCTTACCGGTTTGTCAACATGTTAGCCACGTTACCGAAATGCTAAGGTGACGTGTTGCAGCAGACTGGCGTCCCACAGCGGCCTGTGTTTATGTATACGTATTTATTATGTTATTCCAGTTTTAACTTTTCACATCTGTCGCCAGTGAATGCCTTTTTTTGTATCATAATTTTGTCTACTCTTCTCGTCGTTAAAATCGAGGACGAGTAAATGACAGAAAAATCTGAGATATCTCGTGTAGAAATGTCAAAATTTGAGATAAAATACGTGCCATGTGCCATGTTAGGGTTTGTCGAGAAAACATCAAGTTTGACAGAACGAGTCGAGTATTTTGTATGGGAGCGCTGTCAGAAAACGAGATAGTTACAGAAATAGACAAGAATTACTCGCGCGAGAGTGAGTAATTGTCGCGTGTGTCATGTTAGCCCTGCTGGTCTTAATGTTAAAACTTTATGGAAAAATAAGTTCTAGGAATTAATTAGCATTATTGAAGTCGTGCGTGAGAAATCTTTTAGAGTATTTTATTGTTACAAAAATACCAACTGCACTGGTATAGGGAGGTAGGTACTCGTAAGTACTTAACATTAGAGATTTAGCATTTCGCTAAAATAATATTTGTATATAATGTTTATAATAGTCCCTTTTATTATGAGCCTTGTGAATGGAATAGTAAAGCTTTCCACTCAAATTGCTTATTTCGGCCTCACTTCAAAGTACCTATATCAATAAATATCTAACCAATCGGGTAGATATTTCTTGTTTAAACAGTTTTAATGATTTATTTTTACTGAGAAATGAGAGTATTACATAAAGGCCATACGTAAAGGCAGGGATATTAAATTGACTATCAACTTAAATTGTCTGTATATTCAAATCACAACTTAGTGTCATTCTTTAACGGTCGCATGTGTGTCAATTTGAAAAACAAATGTATCTACAAACTCATACCTCTAAGATTTTTAGTACAGCAGCAAAGTGTGGGTAGTTGTCACATTCGCATGGAAATAGTAACACAACGTGGGTATTAGATAATGTCATTAACATCTGGGACGCGGAAGAGAGCGGACGCCGTAACTGTAGTTTTGTGTTTGTTTTGCTAAGCTTGTAACACCTGGTGAATGGAACGGTACTGTTGCGCGTTATTAATTTACACATTCTTGTTTTTCCTGAGAAGGGTTGTGGTGAATAGAGTTTAAAATAGTCAACATAGTGTACTTTATTTTAATTATAGAAGGCATTGTAACTTTAATACCGAGGTCAAGTAAAAATGAAGACCAGATGTATGACCGTAGGGTCCGTAGGCACAGCAAAAGGCGTATGTAAGGAGTGTAGCAGGTGGCGTTCTATAGTTTCCACTTACCCCCATGGGAATAAGGCATGAGTTTATGTATGTATGTTTAAATAAAGACAAGAAATGCTCCAAGTTTTAGCACTCTCATTAAAACGAGAAAATCCTCCGTAGTTATCGATTTGTGGCAACAGTCTATCCGCTTTTGGGTTCCGTAGTCAAAGAACCCTTATAGTTTCGCCATGTCCGTCTATCCGTCTGTTTATCCCCAGCTTAGTACCAGAAAGCTGTAATTTGGCATGGGTATACATATTACTCACGCAGACAAAGTGGTACAATAAAATCTTGAAAACCTCTTTTTAGGGTACCTCCCTTACACGTAGGTAAAGTGGGGATGATATTTTGTTTCTCTTCTATCCCATGATGTGTGGTATCTTGAATAGGTCGTTCAAAAGTATTGAGGGTCTGTGACGACCATTTTTCTGTTCAAGGATCCGTTTGCGTAAAACAGTGCAAATTTTTGTTATCAAGTGTCGCCCTACCAGCTAAATGGTTGTTTTTGGTGTGAAAAAATTAATGACAGTAGTAGGTTTAAAACGAAATTCAAAAGAAAACTTTCACAATAGGATTTACAAGAAATTGGAGAATTGTCCGTCACGTATTTCGATGTATGGGAGAACATGTTTTTCAAATACAATGCTAAGTTTGGTTTTGAGACAAATTCTTCCGAACTACGGGACCCTTCATTGTGCGCGGTTCCTCACGCACTTGGGCGGTTTTTGAATGTCAGTAAAGTAGAGATGACCTCTAGAAATGTATAGGGAAGACTTTTCTGTGTCCGTTGCTTGAAATGAGAACTACTTAGAATTATTATCGTTACACAAAACCTACACTATTCAAACACCAAAATAGCTACTGAAAAACAATAAACACAGGTTAATTCCAACATGGAGTGGCTTAATAGTTGATTTTGGTAGCAAGCCGTACAGCAGAATGAAATGTGTACGTCATGACATGCGGTCCTGTTTGACTCGTTACCGTTAACATAATTGAATGTTGTTATGGAAGGATTACGGTTGGGTTTATGATATAAGCAATACTGACCACTGCTGTAAACGATTTGCTGAACCACATGTGTGAGCTTGGTGTTAATAATGCAGTGTAGTTTTCGTGACTCAAGGTGAGAAAAACTCGACTCTCGAAAAGCACTGTACGAGTTTGAAACTAGTCGGGAAACCCTAAATAAGCTAGTAGGTAATAAAAAAAATAAGTATATAAATAATTAATGTATTTCATGTTTTCCTATTGTGTCCTGTTGCTGGGGAGACGCGGCCCGAATATTTTTTTACAATAAATAAAAAAAAAACTAGTAGGTTATGACAAAGCCATAGACATCTTCAATCAACAACACGATTGGCACAACTAAGTAATTGCCTTTTGCTACGAGTGGTGCTTTTAATTTCCGCAGGGAACAAATTATTTCAATTGGTTGTTCCCAGGTGTTAGTGAGATTTGCTTCTGTAAATGATGATAATTGATAAATGATTTTTAATTCTGTAAGTAGGTTCCAACATACACTTTTACCACGTCTATTATATTTAAAAAAAACTACCAACTTAATACTGATACACCAAAAAAATACTGCAAAATTAAAAATAACTTGTTTTTTTTTTGGAAAAGGTTTTATGTTTGTCACTTTTTAGTGGGTCAGTTTGTAATTAATCTAAGTTACAATAACCTAATTTTAACTGCTCATCACCTTTTACAAAATATTTCTTTTCTCGATGCAGGGACGTTATTTGTTGAGGAGTTCTCCTGATAAGAACCAAGAGAACTGCCTCTCACCATGTGCATTGTGATAAGCTTAGCAACCATATTAAAGTACCTTATCGAATTGCAACCCGTTAGATACTTACTATTAAGTAGTTCCAGTGGCCGTCTGTGGTTTCCATAGTCAGTTCCACTTCACCAAATGGTGGTTTCCGAGAGCAAACTCAAGAGTTACTATAAAAAATACCCAAATTGCTATAAGTGTGCTTATACAATTTGAAGATTTCCCTGGATTATCTCAGATTCTGACTTGGTGACCGCTTCGGGAGTATACACTTTAAAAAAAAATCATGTCTTTGTGTATAAAACAATCATTAAATGTCACTGATATTTAATTATTCTTTTTAAATAAAAAAATAAATTTAGCATAAAAAAACAGCTTGCAGTATGTAAAAATTGGAGCAGCTCAATCCCAAGCCTTTTTGTTTTCAATATAATCTTTAACGGTATAAAAGTCATGTCTGGAGTATGTCTCGTAAACCAACTTCTGGTTCTGTGTATAAACATATGTACGACACAAGAAAAGTATTTAAATCAAAGTTAAGATGGTGTCAGAACAATCAAAATAAAATTAAAATGGACATCATAGCTGACAACCATAAATCCAAAGATTTTTCAAGGTTTTGGAAAAATACAAATAGATTGAATCCGAGGCCGGGCGTTCCCGTGAGCGTGGCGGGACAACATGAGCCGACTGCGATAGCAAACTTATTTATGAAACATTTTAAAGTTGAATCTCCTCTTGGCTCCGCATTGCAGGCGGTCGATGCTGAGGGATGTCTGAAGGAGTTAAATGTCAGGTTCTCAGCAAAAGATGTTGCTACTGTTATTAGAAGTATGGTTCGGGGCAAGTCACCAGGGCATGACTATCTCAGCATCGAGCACCTGCAGAATGCAGGAGTTCACCTGCCTAGGGTGCTGTCAATGTTCTTCTCTCTCTGTCTAAGCCACGCTCATCTACCCAGTGACCTAATGAAAACTGTGGTTGTACCTATTGTGAAGGATAAGACTGGGGACACATCAGATCTCTCGAACTATAGGCCCATATCCCTTGCTACTGTCATTGCCAAGGTGCTGGACAGTTTGCTTGATAGGCATATGGCGACCCGCATCGAACTGCATGATGCGCAGTTTGGGTTCAGACCTGGTCTCTCCACAGAAAGTGCTATACTGTCTCTCAAGCATACTGTCCAGTATTATACGTCTAGGAAAACGCCTGTTAATGCGTGTTTCCTAGACCTTTCCAAAGCGTTTGATCTGGTGTCGTACGAGTTGCTGTGGCAGAAACTTTTAAATGATACTTCAGTGGATAGAGAAGTTATATCGATTCTACGGTTTTGGTATAGCAACCAGATCAATTATGTAAGGTGGGCAGGCTCGTTATCGGATGTGTATAGGCTGGAGTGCGGAGTGAGGCAGGGTGGCCTGACCTCCCCTCGCCTCTTCAGTCTGTACATAAACCGGTTGATCGTCGAGCTCAGCAACACCTATCAGGGTTGTTATGTGGACGGAGTATGCGTCAACAATATTAGTTATGCTGATGATATGGTGTTGCTGAGCCCTTCGATTAACGCAATGATTGGCCTGCTTACGACATGTGAGAGGTACGCGGAGGCTCATGGGCTCAGATACAATGTTATGAAAAGTGAGGTACTTGTCTTTAAGGCAGGTTCTAAAACGTACCCAATTGTACCACAATTGAAACTTTGCGGGAGTTCCTTAAAACAAGTCACTACTTTCAAGTATCTGGGCCACTGGGTTTCCGAAGACCTAAAAGACAGTCTGGATATTGAGCGTGAGCGCAGGGCGTTGGCTGTCCGCTGCAATATGTTGGCTCGCAGATTTGCAAAATGCACGACTGAAGTAAAGGCTACACTATTTACAGCGTACTGTCAGTCGTTCTATACATGCAGTCTGTGGGTCAACTACACGCAGAGGGCATACAGCGCTCTGCGCGTACAATATAATAATGCTTTCCGGATGTTGATGGGGTTGCCGCGCTACTGCAGTGCTTCCGGCATGTTCGCAGAGGCGCGAATAGATGGCTTTCACGCCATCATGCGCAAACGTTGCGCTTCCACCATGCGCAGGGTACGCGCCAGCCCCAACAACATCCTGAATACTATAACTGATAGGTGGGACAGCCCCATACTGGGACATTGGATACGCCTACATGCCACTGTGGCGTACTAATTAATAGTTTGTGTTGTTGTTCTGGTAGATTTAAGTACTAACACTAGTTTCTAAGTCGTGTGTATACTAATCAATTGGACTACCTGGGTCTGAAATAAAAGTTTATATAATAAAAGGCTTTCTGGCACAACTTACGTTTAATTACTGATTAAAAGATCTTGAAAGTGGCTTGGATGTTTATTAGTAAAGCACATACATTGAATGAAAGCATTTTCTTGACCCTTTTCGTAGGTACAACAAATTTGTGTTTGTTTCTAGTGTTTATTATGGATATCACTGTATTTTTTAAACAATTTTATAATTTTATGGTCATAAGATATGATATTTATTTCGCAAATATGGGTACAAAAACACGGTGACATGAAAAATATTATTAACAATAGCCATTTTTAGCCAGAAGGCATGCGAAAGTACTAAAATACAATAGAGATGGCATTTCCTACGAAATGTATGGGAAACATTTTTTGCGATTTATGACTTTTCTAGTACTCAAACCTCAGTTAGTCCAATAGAGATTTTAATCCTTATAAGAATGCGGATCGATTAGCATAAAAAAAAGTTTTTGTGAAAATTGCCCATTTTCCCGCTGACTGTACATTTTTTTCAAAATCTGTGAATGCAGATCAAAATTTCTCAAAAAATTAAGGACAGTCTCTTAAGACCGTTTTCCTGTAGCTACAACGGTTAAGGTTGCTGCCCTTACTGCCCCATCTCAAAAATGTACCCGTATACCGAGAGCCTTCTCAGTATATTTTTGAAAATATTTAAAGAGAACAAGAGCAATTAAGTGAGAAAATTAAAGAGAATGATGATGAATGGTGTTGATGTGTATTAATGAGAAAATTTAAGGAGATTAATGTAATGACTGTCATTACAATAATTAATCTCCTTAAATTTAACTCTGAGAGTGTGTCTTGGACTTAATTTATAAATAAATATACGAATGAATAAATAAGGTAACGATATTCTAAAATAACTTAGATCAGGAAGCTAATTAAAAGCAATAGATTACGTGAACTATTTATTAAAAACGAGAGCTGACAGACGATAATCCGACTATCTTTGTTTGTTCATACATTTTTGCTTTTTTAAACAGAACCTGTCGTAAAAATGTGTAATTTTTGACATTTTTTTGATAAATATATCGCATTGTCAGTTTTATTAAATAAAGCCCAGGATATTATCCTTCTTTTCCAAAAAAAACTCTAAAAATATAACCTTTTCGCTTAAATAAAATATCAGAAAAGCAATATAAAATTCACAAACTAATACTAGGTACAGAAACCGATACAAACCTAATTTAGTCCATAAAAAAATATCGGAAAAATAACAACAGTATTTTCGGAGCGGTCACATAACGTTATTGGAAATATTGACGCCAAAGTGTGTTGTGGTCTGCTCTCTTTTTGACTTTGGTTTACAAATTAAACATAAACTATAAGTATATTGAAAATACAATTAGCGATAATTACTAAAATTATTCTGGTTCGATTTTCTTCAGAAAGGTCAGGTGCGCTGTACTCACAACCAGGATGCGTGTGTGAATGTGGACGAAGTAAACGGAGTTTAGCATGACGACTGACGAGTTTTCACATCTGGCGTAACGGCAGTAACTACAGAATAGTTACTGCCTTTCTACAAGGGCATAGGTTTGTATGTAGGTATAAGAATGCATTAAAAGACAAAATTACTCCACTGACCATTACAGAAAATGAGCTCAACCCGGTCAACCGTACTAACAAAAACACGCCTACTAATCATCCTTTTGGCAAGCCCACAGCAGAAAAAGCTTTAATCCCCTCAGTGGTCTCCCAAACGCGAGTCAAGCCCGATTGGTTTCCAGTCACAAAGTCTTAGCCACACATCCGATACGGGCATTCTCTAACCCCCTAATACTCATTACGAGTAACACCGCAGGCTGCAAAGGGGCCGTAAAAGCCAAGAACTTAATTAACGTCCCGGAGGTTTTACTTCACATTTATTTGGGCGTGAATTTGGTCCCGGCAATAAAAATAAACAATGAAAGCCGTACAGGTGTAGGGCACGTGTTTCTACGGCTGTGCGACGTATGTGAACGGGTCGCGTCGTGTGTGTGTGCGATGATTAAATTGATTAATTAAGATTGTGTGTTCTGTGTTCCCATTTTTTTGTTAATTCGTTGTTATTTTTTGTGGAGTGATAGCTACCTACGTATTATTTTAGTTGATTTGGACGGTTTAGAGAACATAGAAAGACAGCAAAAGAAAAATCTCATTGTTTTGGTTGATTATAATTCACTTGTAACATGTGTATTGTAAACCCTCAGATAATGTTTTTCGTTGTAAAATCCTCATCTTTCAAACCCTCCGAATGGGATGCGATGTTTGCTCACGCTGAGCGGCCCGGAGTTCCTTTGTCCAGTGGAATGCTTCGGCTTTTCTTCTGTACTATGGCAAAGGGAAACAGTTTGGTTCCCCGTAATCCTCGCTATCTCACGGTAGCACGCGAATACGTGCTACTTCGAGGACGTCTGAGAGGGATTCCATTAGATGCAGGTTAACCCTAAGCTACGTTTAACAATGGGATGTAATAATTGATGACTTTATCATATTCTGTTGGCATCCCAACAATTTATTTAATAAATATTTTTTTAGTCATCAGGCAACACTGTATGTAGTGTCACTGTCAATAATCTGTCAGTAAAATTATAGCATCTTGATTATCTCTATGAACAAGACACATTTTTTATTCACTAAACCTCTTCCTCAATTTTGATCAGTCAACAATCCACGAAATATAAAGTTTAAGATCATCTAAAACAGATACAGCATAGCTATCTAAAAGCAGAAACAAAATCTACCCCCATGTTTATAAACTACGTCGTAGTGACGTACGTGATACGATCACGTTGTCACTCGCTGCTTTTGTTTGACCAACAGTACGCCCCACGGACGTACGAGACGATGGAATTCAATTGGTAGTAGCGATGCGTCCACTTCACATAGTGTTTTTTCGAAAACAGTCGATTTGAATCGCATATCTTGCGTTCGTTTTTTTAACTTCGCTGGTTGGTTGTTGTCTGTCATGATCAGGTAAAACTTTCACGGAAGTTTAGTTTAAGAATAGGAGAAACGATTTAGAAATTGACTTAATACTTTACAAAAAAACGAAAAGTCCTGTCTGTGTGTCTTCTGATCTTTTCGGTAGCTAATACCTTAACAGTATATTATATAAATATGATACCTTTGCAAGAAACTGGGCTATCTATACCGACATTGTCGAAAACATCCATGGCCCGCAAAAAATTTAAGCACGCTATGAAAATATTTGCGCTCTCGAAAATATAGTTTATTTCGCCATTGATTTGTTTAATGAAGATATTATTGTACTGTCATAAATTAACATTTTGATTTTATTTCAAGGATAGCTGAAGACTAATGTGTGAGTTTTGAAATATATTGCTAAATAACAGGAAAAAATAGATTACCGACTGGGTTTAAAAAGTTTTTTCATCATTATTTTTCTGCTACGTGTGCAAGTGTACCATTAACGATGTTGATGATATTTTTTAATGTTCAAATCAAAAGCAGTGTCCTGTAAGAAGATGATCAAACAACAGTCTCGCGTTATTTTTCGTAAAACTTTATGCGTATTTAGTGATTTTCCATGAATAGATACTTAATTTATTTGAAAAAGCCCTTCCAGCCACATGCAAAACAAAGAACTCGACATTTCAAATAACAAATAATTTTGTCTAAATTATTTTTCCCTTTCTCACAACCAATCGTGCACGGCCCCTTAAGCAAATTATCCAAATCTCTGCCGCTATGCTGGTTCTAACAATACAGTTTTACACACATTCACTCTAAGCATTTAGGAAAAACAAACACCACCTTACCCTAAGCTATTATCGTTAACTGCCAGTACTTCCTTACTGCTCTAATAAAATACTAGCTAGTACCGCGGCTTTGCTCGCAGTATTCGATGGCGCAATATCGTCATGGCTTATTCAGGCGGAACAGAGAATAATCCTCGTGCTCTCCTACAAGCCAAGCCAGCTATACGAAAGGTTTCATCGCCATTCGTTGAGTTAATACCCTTAAATATAAATATACTTGAAGATAAGGTATATTCTTATCTATGGCTGTCTAAACCTCGTTCAATATTCCGTAGAAAAATCAAATCAACCTAAACCAGGAAAATACTTTTCCCGATTAATTTTTCTATTGAAGCGAGGTTTGAGGTTGTCTGAAATTCAATTGATGTCTGACATTGACTGACACTGATAGAGGTATTGTCTGCTGACAGTGTCCAGTGTCAAAAGTCGAGAAAGTCTGTGGGCACCTGTCGAACAATATTTAACAACATTTTTAAATTGACCAGAACCTCGTTTTTGTTAAAAAACTTCATCACGTTTTCCCATTTGTCGATCCATCACGTTATGCTAGGATTGCCAGGGTTGTTCAATAAATTTTGATTTGTTTTTATTTTGATTTTTGTTCCGTGGATGGGTGACCGTCTTTACATACCGAGACTCCTCCGTGCTTCGGAAAGTACGATATGCCGTTGGTCCCGGCTGTCATTCGTGGATCTTTGACAGTCGTTACGGGGTGTCAGAAGCTCGAAAGAAGCTCCATGTAAAATACTGGTATTCAGCTGTATCCGGTTAGACTGGAATCTGACCCCGACATAGTTGGGAAAAGACTAGGCATAGACATTTATTTCATCACATTTTTATAAAACAGTAGATATTAAACAATTTCTCACTGATATAAACAATTACAGTAAAATCCGTTTAAGAACATTTCAAAGGGACCCTGGGAAAAACACGTCTTCAACGAGAAGGCGTATTATGCGACATAGGGAAAATAAAACGTAATATATACTAATTATGTTAGAAAGTTATTATAATTATGTATTTAATCATAGTGTATTATTATTTATAATTTACATTACTTACAGTAATGATTTATTTTGATTTGACAGAGATTTTGATGCATTGCGTGATTTAGTACTTGATAGTATT
This sequence comes from Tiliacea citrago, assembly GCA_963921375.1. NCBI lineage: Eukaryota > Metazoa > Arthropoda > Insecta > Lepidoptera > Noctuidae > Tiliacea > Tiliacea citrago. The sequence goes on along the minus strand of OY992797.1, from coordinate 17,106,274 downwards.
GTTCCATTTACACATATGCGGATGATACGGCCCTTCTGGTACATGCTGAAAATTGGAGCGAAGCACGAGGGAGGGTCGAATCTATTCTTGGCATTGTTATGTCTTGTCTATCAGCAAATAGTCTTACTCTAAATGTGGATAAAACCAACTTCATCACTTTCTCCCTCAAATCTACTTCGCAACCTGATAACACAATTTCAGTTAAAGCTCATACTAATTGTAATGCTTACCCAAACCAATGCTCCTGCCTTCCCTTGACAAGAAAAACCAGTGTGAAATACCTTGGCGTACTAATAGACAATCTCATATCATGGAATGCTCAGATTCAGGCGCTGTCTGGCAGAGTTAGAAAACTAATTACCGTGTTTAAAGGCCTGCGGTATAGTGCTGAGGCAGATACCTTGCGCATGGTGTGTTTCTCCCTTTGCCAGTCAATATTAACATTCGGCCTATTGGTTTGGGGCGGTGCTTCAAAAGCAAGTATGATACAACTGGAAAGGGCGCAGAGAGCTGTTCTCAAGGTCATGATCTTTAAACACTTTCGGCATAGTACGGCTCAATTATACAAAGAATGTCACGTCTTGACCGTGAGGCAGCTCTTTGTGCTAAACTGTACGTTGCGCAGACATATTTATTTGCAGTTAGATCTCAATCTATTGATAAAACGTAGGACTGCAAATGTGTGTCCCATAGAGAGGCACAGAACGAAACTTGCAGAACGTCATTTCAGAATCCTTGGTAGTCGTATATACAACTTTGTGAACAAACAATGTAACATATACACTTTCAACAAATTTGATTGCAAGGCTAAAGGTCTGTAAATGGATAATGACCCTGAGCTATAACGAGGTTGAAAAAATTCTCAACACATAGTTTTAAACCCTTTCGCCCTGACAGTGCCCCGTGTGACACATCCTGGAATTCACTTTCCTTCCACAAAACACAACATTACATAACATTCCATAACACTACACAACACAGCAAAACATAACACAAAAAACACAAACAAACATACACACATATCACAACTATACAAATGGTTTTCTCTCTATTTATTTATTTTTAGTTTGTGTGTTAAATCTTTACTATAATTTCTTTATTTTCTGTCCGAACTTTTACATGTATAATTGGTGTTAACTTGAGAGCCCTGACACCCATAACACAAGTTTAATCTTAGCTTGGGTGTCAGAGGTTTATTACTCTCTATTAACCTTCAATTAATATGACAACATTTATCATGTTATATACTAAGTGTAAATGTAAAATTGTAAAAACTGGAAATAAAGATTATTTATTTATTATTTACAAGACTTTCAATAAATTTAATATTTATATTATACACTGTGGCATTTTAATCGTCTTACGACGGCAGCCCAATTAATGTATCCAATGACTACTAATTACTCATAAAAGAAAAAAATATATTTAATAACATTTGAATAATTCAAAAAAAAAAACATTATGACGCATGATGTAGTTTGAAACAGCCTGTTATGAGCGCGGTGCAAGCCTTGCGTTCCATTCCGTGCCGCCCAAGTGGAACGCAAGGCAAGTAACAGGGTGTTTCAAACTACGTCATGAGTCATGTTTTTTTTAAATGATTTAATTTTTAAATGTTAATAAATATACATTTTTTAAATTTATTATTAGTAGTCATTGGATACAAGAAGTGGGCTGCCGTTGTAAGATGATTAAAATGCCACGGTGTATAATTATACAATATATTGATGTATACTTAACTTTTGCAGTGTATCTTCGATATCATCCAAAGAAGTTACATAGCACCTAAAATCTTTAACTGATGATAATGCCCTGGGCTTTTGACAAAATCGGAGTTGACTCCTCTTCATCTTCATCATCATCAATTAGGCAATATTACATACATCTATCTTTTTGTGTGTTATTCACATCTTCAACAAGATCTGCGATTGTGCGATTGTGAGATCGTGATATATCACGTGTGTACAGATGACGTATTATACGGGATGAGGAATCGTAATAAGCGTGATAAATATGTATGAAAACATGCCTCAAGTTGCAGGGACTGACGTTAAATGGCGTATTATACGGGAAATCGTATGGAGCGTGATCATATTAAATATGCGGGTTTTACTGTTTATACAAAAATAACCTACTAATGCGAATGGCAATGGTTCACTTTACTTCTACTTTGTTTTAATTAACTATAAATAAATAAATAAATAAATGGTCTACCTGTATGCAAATTATCATCGAAATCCGTTCAACAGTTAAGGTGTGAAAAGGTATCAGATATAGATAGACGACAGAGTTACTTTCGCGTTTAAAATTGCTCTGATTGTGTATGTGAGTTTAAATGTTTGTAAACGCACCCACGATACAGGAGAAATTCCTTGTGTGGGGCAACGTTTTAAAAAAAAAGAAAGAAAGAAAATAGATTTACCGTCAAAACTACGTACCCAGAGCAACGTTTTCATACAAACGAGGTCATTTCGAAGCGTTGGTTCTCGGTCAGGTAACGATTCGGAAGAGATCTGATGCAGCTCTCCAGAGTACAGATGGAGGAAGTCTGGACCGCCTAAGGCACACAACTTATTAGACAAGCCACCACGCAAACAGAAAACAGAGAGTGTGTAAAGTTCTGAGTGTTCGGATTCCTATACATTTTGATGCCATTTTTGAGCTTTTTTGATTCATAGACAATTAACTCCGGTATGAAATGTCTGTTTGATCAGTTAGGTGCCTTAGGCGATCTAGACCTCCTCCATCTGTACTCTGGAAAGCTGCTATAGAACTGACGCTTCGAAATGACCTCGTTTGTATGAAAATCTTGCTCTGGGTACTTAGTTTTCACGGTAAGTGTATTAGTATGTAATATGGATGCTGCTTAAACTTATGCAAGTGGCAGCGGGCAGAGCACATTGCTCGCAGAACAGATAGCCAATGGGGCCGAAAGGTTCTGGAGTGGTGATCGCGTACCGGAATACGTAGCGTTGGGAAGCCTCCCACAAGGCGGACCGATGACCATGTGAAGGCCGCAGGAAGAGAGAAGCACAGAATCGGTCGAACTGGCGTTGCTTGGGGCCTTTGTCCAGCAGTGGATCTCTTGCGGCTGAAATGATGAGGATGACGATGAATACGCGAGTGATTGTTGAAAAAAAAGTTAAGTTAAATATCAGTTTAAAGCTGCATGCTAACTAATATTTTAAATGCAAAAGTGAGTTTGTTTGTTTGTTAGAGATCAACTTCGATAATATGGCCCGCCCCTCCAAAATCCAAAACGTTTTTTTAAGTATTTGTAAGCATGTGTGCGTAATGAGACGGCCTTTAAACAAAAACAAATCACGGATTTGTTGCTCGACTAGTTGCGTCATTAATAGCTCATTATTATTAGTATGGTGCTGCACTGACGTACCTACTCTATCAAAACGACACGCGCGTTATCTTGCGCGATCGGCTAGTTATGATTAGTTGACCAACAAATCTGGTAATAAGTGAGATATTACGACTACTTACAACTACATACAAACTCTTTCGTAAGGATGTGACTACAAACATTGAAACAGGAATTTGGAGGAGCGAGCCATGTATTGTAGTTTATCTATACGCTTTCAGCTGAAACGCCTGAACTGATTTAGATGAAATTTGGCACATAGATAGACCATGACCTGGGTAAGGACATAAGCTACTTTTAGAATAGAATACTCTTTATTATGTACACCATAAAAGTTACAGATATAAATGTTGTAGTTTTACATAGGGTGACACAATGGGCGGGCTTTTCATCCTGGATCTCAGACGAAGTCGCGGGCAATAGCTAGTAATAGTACCTAATCATGACTGGCATTGCATAATAAGTTAAACAAAAGTCTTAACTTCAAAGGTCTTCACCACTGTTTATGATTTCTTAAATATATTGTTCTCAACTGACCCCTGTAACTGAAGTTATCTTAATTATACTAAATGGTTTTCTTATCTACAAAGCGGTTGAGGCTTTGTCTCTTGCAGTGAAATATCATAGTTTTGAATAACAATACATAAATCTTGTTAAATAAGTGATATTTCATAATATTGTAACTGCATTATCTTGTCTGCTCTTAATGGTTTGACAAAAATTACGAATGAAAAATATTTTATCTTGGCTAAAATGTTATAACATAAATAATAAATTTATATCTTTAACTGAATCAAGCTCTTTATCTAGAAAATTACAGCTTCTAATAAATATGAAATGCAACTGAGGAGGAATAATTCCTGAAAACAAATTCCACGTAGCAGTTTGTTCTGCTAAAAATATTCTTTAATGAACAAACGGTGGCCAGTGGCCGTTTTCGTCTTTAGCACCCAACCGCAACCGCATATCAAAACGATTCTTCATCAAATAAAAAAATTGTTTCTGCATGTATAAACTTATATTTAAAGAGAAAGATTAGATTTGTTGTGTGTATATGTTGTACGTTTATTTGTTACGCTTTCACGCTAAACGGCTGAATGGATTTGGGTGAAATTTAGCACATAGGTTTATTTATTTACATTACTTAAAGTAATGATTTATTTTGATTTGACAGAGATTTTGATGCACTGCGTGATTTAGTACTCGATAGTATTGTTCCATTTACACATATGCGGATGATACGGCCCTTCTGGTACATGCTGAAAATTGGAGCGAAGCACGAGGGAGGGTCGAATCTATTCTTGGCATTGTTATGTCTTGTCTATCAGCAAATAGTCTTACTCTAAATGTGGATAAAACCAACTTAATCACTTTCTCCCCCTCAAATCTACTTCGCAACCTGATAACACAATTTCAGTTAAAGCTCATACTAATTGTAATGCTTACCCAAACCAATGCTCCTGCCTTCCCTTGACAAGAAAAACCAGTGTGAAATACCTTGGCGTACTAATAGACAATCTCATATCATGGAATGCTCAGATTCAGGCGCTGTCTGGCAGAGTTAGAAAACTAATTACCGTGTTTAAAGGCCTGCGGTATAGTGCTGAGGCAGATACCTTGCGCATGGTGTGTTTCTCCCTTTGCCAGTCAATATTAACATTCGGCCTATTGGTTTGGGGCGGTGCTTCAAAAGCAAGTATGATACAACTGGAAAGGGCGCAGAGAGCTGTTCTCAAGGCCTTTAAACACTTTCGGCATAGTACGGCTCAACTATACAAAGAATGTCACGTCTTGACCGTGAGGCAGCTCTTTGTGATAAACTGTACGTTGCGCAGACATATTTATTTGCAGTTAGATCTCAATCTATTGATAAAACGTAGGACTGCAAATGTGTGTCCCATAGAGAGGCACAGAACGAAACTTGCAGAACGTAATTTCAGAATCCTTGGTAGTCGTATATGCAACTTTGTGAACAAACAATGTAACATATACACTTTCAACAAATTTGATTGCAAGGCTAAAGGTCTGTAAATGGATAATGACCCTGAGCTATAACGAGGTTGAAAAAAATCTCAATACATAGTTTTAAACCCTTTCACCCTGACAGTGCCCCGTGTGACACATCCTGGAATTCACTTTCCTTCCACAAAACACAATATTACATAACATTCATTCATTCAGTCCATAACACTACACAACACAGCAAAACATAACACAAAAAACACAAACAAACATACACACATACCACAACTATACAAATGGTTTTCTCTCTATTTATTTATTTTTAGTTTCTGTGTTAAATCTTTACTATAATTTCTTTATTTTCTGTCCGAACTTTTACATGTATAATTGGTGTTAACTTGAGAGCCCTGACACCCATAACACAAGTTTAATCTTAGCTTGGGTGTCAGAGGTTTATTACTCTGTATTAACCTTCAATTAATATGACAATGTTATATACTATAAGTGTAAATGTAAAATTGTAAAAACTGGAAATAAAGATTATTTATTTATTATTTACAAGACTTTCAATAAATTTAATATTTATATTATACACTGTGGCATTTTAATCGTCTTACGACGGCAGCCCAATTAATGTATCCAATGACTACTAATTACTCATAAAAGAAAAAAATATATTTAATAACATTTGAATAATTCAAAAAAAAAACATTATGACGCATGATGTAGTTTGAAACAGCCTGTTATGAGCGCGGTGCAAGCCTTGCGTTCTATTCCGTGCCGCCCAAGTGGAACGCAAGGCAAGTAATAGGGTGTTTCAAACTACGTCATGAGTCATGTTTTTTTTAAATGATTTAATTTTTAAATGTTAATAAATATATATTTTTTTAATTTATCATTAGTAGTCATTGGATACAAGAAGTGGGCTGCCGTTGTAAGATGATTAAAATGCCACGGTGTATAATTATACAATATATTGATGTATACTTAACTTTTGCAGTGTATCTTCGATATCATCCAAAGAAGTTACATAGCACCTAAAATCTTTAACTGATGATAATGCCCTGGGCTTTTGACAAAATCGGAGTTGACTCCTCTTCATCTTCATCATCATCAATTAGGCAATATTACATACATCTATCTTTTTGTGTGTTATTCACATCTTCAACAAGATCTGCGATTGTGCGATTGTGAGATCGTGATATATCACGTGTGTACAGATGACGTATTATACGGGATGAGGAATCGTAATAAGCGTGATAAATATGTATGAAAACATGCCTCAAGTTGCAGGGACTGACGTTAAATGGCGTATTATACGGGAAATCGTATGGAGCGTGATCATATTAAATATGCGGGTTTTACTGTTTATACAAAAATAACCTACTAATGCGAATGGCAATGGTTCACTTTACTTCTACTTTGTTTTAATTAACTATAAATAAATGGTCTACCTGTATGCAAATTATCATCGAAATCCGTTCAACAGTTAAGGTGTGAAAAGGTATCAGATATAGATAGACGACAGAGTTACTTTCGCGTTTAAAATTGCTCTGATTGTGTATGTGAGTTTAAATGTTTGTAAACGCACCCACGATACAGGAGAAATTCCTTGTGTGGGGCAACGTTTTAAAAAAAAAGAAAGAAAGAAAATAGATTTACCGTCAAAACTACGTACCCAGAGCAACGTTTTCATACAAACGAGGTCATTTCGAAGCGTTGGTTCTCCGTCAGGTAACGATTCGTAAGAGATCTGATGCAGCTCTCCAGAGTACAGATGGAGGAAGTCTGGACCGCCTAAGGCACACAACTTATTAGACAAGCCACCACGCAAACAGAAAACAGAGAGTGTGTAAAGTTCTGAGTGTTCGGATTTCTATACATTTTGATGCCATTTTTGAGCTTTTTTGATTCATAGACAATTAACTCCGGTATGAAATGTCTGTTTGATCAGTTAGGTGCCTAAGGCGATCTAGACCTCCTCCATCTGTACTCTGGAAAGCTGCTATAGAACTGATGCTTCGAAATGACCTCGTTTGTATGAAAATCTTGCTCTGGGTACTTAGTTTTCACGGTAAGTGTATTAGTATGTAATATGGATGCTGCTTAAACTTATGCAAGTGGCAGCGGGCAGAGCACATTGCTCGCAGAACAGATAGCCAATGGGGCCGAAAGGTTCTGGAGTGGTGATCGCGTACCGGAATACGTAGCGTTGGGAAGCCTCCCACAAGGCGGACCGATGACCATGTGAAGGCCGCAGGAAGAGAGAAGCACAGAATCGGTCGAACTGGCGTTGCTTGGGGCCTTTGTCCAGCAGTGGATCTCTTGCGGCTGAAATGATGAGGATGACGATGGATACGCGAGTGATTGTTGAAAAAAAAGTTAAGTTAAATATCAGTTTAAAGCTGCATGCTAACTAATATTTTAAATGCAAAAGTGAGTTTGTTTGTTTGTTAGAGATCAACTTCGATAATATGGCCCGCCCCTCCAAAATCCAAAACGTTTTTTTAAGTATTTGTAAGCATGTGTGCGTAATGAGACGGCCTTTAAACAAAAACAAATCACGGATTTGTTGCTCGACTAGTTGCGTCATTAATAGCTCATTATTATTAGTATGGTGCTGCACTGACGTACTTACTCTATGAAAACGACACGCGCGTTGTCTTGCGCGATCGGCTAGTTATGATTAGTTGACCAACAAATCTGGTAATAAGTGAGATATTACGAGTACTTACAACTACATACAAACTCTTTCGTAAGGATGTGACTACAAACATTGAAACAGTAATTTGGAGGAGCGAGCCATGTATTGTAGTTTATCTATACGCTTTCAGCTAAAACGCCTGAACTGATTTAGATGAAATTTGGCACATAGATAGACCATGACCTGGGTAAGGACATAAGCTACTTTTAGAATAGAATACTCTTTATTATGTACACCATAAAAGTTACAGATATAAATGTTGTAGTTTTACATAGGGTGACACAATGGGCGGGCTTTTCATCCTGGATCTCAGACGAAGTCGCGGGCAATAGCTAGTAATAGTACCTAATCATGACTGGCATTGCATAATAAGTTAAACAAAAGTCTTAACTTCAAAGGTCTTCACCACTGTTTATGATTTCTTAAATATATTGTTCTCAACTGACCCCTGTAACTGAAGTTATCTTAATTATACTAAATGGTTTTCTTATCTACAAAGCGGTTGAGGCTTTGTCTCTTGCAGTGAAATATCATAGTTTTGAATAACAATACATAAATCTTGTTAAATAAGTGATATTTCATAATATTGTAACTGCATTATCTTGTCTGCTCTTAATGGTTTGACAAAAATTACGAATGAAAAATATTTTATCTTGGCTAAAATGTTATAACATAAATAATAAATTTATATCTTTAACTGAATCAAGCTCTTTATCTAGAAAATTACAGCTTCTAATAAATATGAAATGTAACTGAGGAGCAATAATTCCTGAAAACAAATTCCACGTAGCAGTTTGTTCTGCTAAAAATATTCTTTAATGAACAAACGGTGGCCAGTGGCCGTTTTCGTCTTTAGCACCCAACCGCAACCGCATATCAAAACGATTCTTCATCAAATAAAAAAATTGTTTCTGCATGTATAAACTTATATTTAAAGAGAAAGATTAGATTTGTTGTGTGTATATGTTGTACGTTTATTTGTTACGCTTTCACGCTAAACGGCTGAATGGATTTGGGTGAAATTTAGCACATAGGTTTATTTATTTACATTACTTAAAGTAATGATTTATTTTGATTTGACAGAGATTTTGATGCACTGCGTGATTTAGTACTCGATAGTATTGTTCCATTTACACATATGCGGATGATACGGCCCTTCTGGTACATGCTGAAAATTGGAGCGAAGCACGAGGGAGGGTCGAATCTATTCTTGGCATTGTTATGTCTTGTCTATCAGCAAATAGTCTTACTCTAAATGTGGATAAAACCAACTTAATCACTTTCTCCCCCTCAAATCTACTTCGCAACCTGATAACACAATTTCAGTTAAAGCTCATACTAATTGTAATGCTTACCCAAACCAATGCTCCTGCCTTCCCTTGACAAGAAAAACCAGTGTGAAATACCTTGGCGTACTAATAGACAATCTCATATCATGGAATGCTCAGATTCAGGCGCTGTCTGGCAGAGTTAGAAAACTAATTACCGTGTTTAAAGGCCTGCGGTATAGTGCTGAGGCAGATACCTTGCGCATGGTGTGTTTCTCCCTTTGCCAGTCAATATTAACATTCGGCCTATTGGTTTGGGGCGGTGCTTCAAAAGCAAGTATGATACAACTGGAAAGGGCGCAGAGAGCTGTTCTCAAGGTCATGACCTTTAAACACTTTCGGCATAGTACGGCTCAACTATACAAAGAATGTCACGTCTTGACCGTGAGGCAGCTCTTTGTGATAAACTGTACGTTGCGCAGACATATTTATTTGCAGTTAGATCTCAATCTATTGATAAAACGTAGGACTGCAAATGTGTGTCCCATAGAGAGGCACAGAACGAAACTTGCAGAACGTAATTTCAGAATCCTTGGTAGTCGTATATGCAACTTTGTGAACAAACAATGTAACATATACACTTTCAACAAATTTGATTGCAAGGCTAAAGGTCTGTAAATGGATAATGACCCTGAGCTATAACGAGGTTGAAAAAAATCTCAATACATAGTTTTAAACCCTTTCACCCTGACAGTGCCCCGTGTGACACATCCTGGAATTCACTTTCCTTCCACAAAACACAATATTACATAACATTCCATAACACTACACAACACAGCAAAACATAACACAAAAAACACAAACAAACATACACACATACCACAACTATACAAATGGTTTTCTCTCTATTTATTTATTTTTAGTTTCTGTGTTAAATCTTTACTATAATTTCTTTATTTTCTGTCCGAACTTTTACATGTATAATTGGTGTTAACTTGAGAGCCCTGACACCCATAACACAAGTTTAATCTTAGCTTGGGTGTCAGAGGTTTATTACTCTGTATTAACCTTCAATTAATATGACAATGTTATATACTATAAGTGTAAATGTAAAATTGTAAAAATTGGAAATAAAGATTATTTATTTATTATTTACAAGACTTTCAATAAATTTAATATTTATATTATACACTGTGGCATTTTAATCGTCCTACGACGGCAGCCCAATTAATGTATCCAATGACTACTAATTACTCATAAAAGAAAAAAATATATTTAATAACATTTGAATAATTCAAAAAAAAAACATTATGACGCATGATGTAGTTTGAAACAGCCTGTTATGAGCGCGGTGCAAGCCTTGCGTTCTATTCCGTGCCGCCCAAGTGGAACGCAAGGCAAGTAATAGGGTGTTTCAAACTACGTCATGAGTCATGTATTTTTTAAATGATTTAATTTTTAAATGTTAATAAATATATATTTTTTTAATTTATCATTAGTAGTCATTGGATACAAGAAGTGGGCTGCCGTTGTAAGATGATTAAAATGCCACGGTGTATAATTATACAATATATTGATGTATACTTAACTTTTGCAGTGTATCTTCGATATCATCCAAAGAAGTTACATAGCACCTAAAATCTTTAACTGATGATAATGCCCTGGGCTTTTGACAAAATCGGAGTTGACTCCTCTTCATCTTCATCATCATCAATTAGGCAATATTACATACATCTATCTTTTTGTGTGTTATTCACATCTTCAACAAGATCTGCGATTGTGCGATTGTGAGATCGTGATATATCACGTGTGTACAGATGACGTATTATACGGGATGAGGAATCGTAATAAGCGTGATAAATATGTATGAAAACATGCCTCAAGTTGCAGGGACTGACGTTAAATGGCGTATTATACGGGAAATCGTATGGAGCGTGATCATATTAAATATGCGGGTTTTACTGTTTATACAAAAATAACCTACTAATGCGAATGGCAATGGTTCACTTTACTTCTACTTTGTTTTAATTAACTATAAATAAATAAATAAATAAATGGTCTACCTGTATGCAAATTATCATCGAAATCCGTTCAACAGTTAAGGTGTGAAAAGGTATCAGATATAGATAGACGACAGAGTTACTTTCGCGTTTAAAATTGCTCTGATTGTGTATGTGAGTTTAAATGTTTGTAAACGCACCCACGATACAGGAGAAATTCCTTATGTGGGGCAACGTTTTAAAAAAAAAGAAAGAAAGAAAATAGATTTACCGTCAAAACTACGTACCCAGAGCAACGTTTTCATACAAACGAGGTCATTTCGAAGCGTTGGTTCTCCGTCAGGTAACGATTCGTAAGAGATCTGATGCAGCTCTCCAGAGTACAGATGGAGGAAGTCTGGACCGCCTAAGGCACACAACTTATTAGACAAGCCACCACGCAAACAGAAAACAGAGAGTGTGTAAAGTTCTGAGTGTTCGGATTTCTATACATTTTGATGCCATTTTTGAGCTTTTTTGATTCATAGACAATTAACTCCGGTATGAAATGTCTGTTTGATCAGTTAGGTGCCTAAGGCGATCTAGACCTCCTCCATCTGTACTCTGGAAAGCTGCTATAGAACTGACGCTTCGAAATGACCTCGTTTGTATGAAAATCTTGCTCTGGGTACTTAGTTTTCACGGTAAGTGTATTAGTATGTAATATGGATGCTGCTTAAACTTATGCAAGTGGCAGCGGGCAGAGCACATTGCTCGCAGAACAGATAGCCAATGGGGCCGAAAGATTCTGGAGTGGTGATCGCGTACCGGAATACGTAGCGTTGGGAAGCCTCCCACAAGGCGGACCGATGACCATGTGAAGGCCGCAGGAAGAGAGAAGCACAGAATCGGTCGAACTGGCGTTGCTTGGGGCCTTTGTCCAGCAGTGGATCTCTTGCGGCTGAAATGATGAGGATGACGATGAATACGCGAGTGATTGTTGAAAAAAAAGTTAAGTTAAATATCAGTTTAAAGCTGCATGCTAACTAATATTTTAAATGCAAAAGTGAGTTTGTTCGTTTGTTAGAGATCAACTTCGATAATATGGCCCGCCCCTCCAAAATCCAAAACGTTTTTTTAAGTATTTGTAAGCATGTGTGCGTAATGAGACGGCCTTTAAACAAAAACAAATCACGGATTTGTTGCTCGACTAGTTGCGTCATTAATAGCTCATTATTATTAGTATGGTGCTGCACTGACGTACCTACTCTATTAAAACGACACGCGCGTTATCTTGCGCGATCGGCTAGTTATGATTAGTTGACCAACAAATCTGGTAATAAGTGAGATATTACGACTACTTACAACTACATACAAACTCTTTCGTAAGGATGTGACTACAAACATTGAAACAGGAATTTGGAGGAGCGAGCCATGTATTGTAGTTTATCTATACGCTTTCAGCTAAAACGCCTGAACTGATTTAGATGAAATTTGGCACATAGATAGACCATGACCTGGGTAAGGACATAAGCTACTTTTAGAATAGAATACTCTTTATTATGTACACCATAAAAGTTACAGATATAAATGTTGTAGTTTTACATAGGGTGACACAATGGGCGGGCTTTTCATCCTGGATCTCAGACGAAGTCGCGGGCAATAGCTAGTAATAGTACCTAATCATGACTGGCATTGCATAATAAGTTAAACAAAAGTCTTAACTTCAAAGGTCTTCACCACTGTTTATGATTTTTTAAATATATTGTTCTCAACTGACCCCTGTAACTGAAGTTATCATAATTATACTAAATGGTTTTCTTATCTACAAAGCGGTTGAGGCTTTGTCTCTTGCAGTGAAATATCATAGTTTTGAATAACAATACATAAATCTTGTTAAATAAGTGATATTTCATAATATTGTAACTGCATTATCTTGTCTGCTCTTAATGGTTTGACAAAAATTACGAATGAAAAATATTTTATCTTGGCTAAAATGTTATAACATAAATAATAAATTTATATCTTTAACTGAATCAAGCTCTTTATCTAGAAAATTACAGTTTCTAATAAATATGAAATGCAACTCAAGAGCAATAATTCCTGAAAACAAATTCCACGTAGCAGTTTATTCTGCTAAAAATATTCTTTAATGAACAAACGGTGGCCACTGGCCGTTTTCGTCTTTAGCACCCAACCGCAACCGCATCAAAACGATTCTTCATCAAATAAAAAAATAGTTTCTGCATGTATAAACTTATATTTAAAGAGAAAGATTAGATTTGTTGTGTGTATATGTTGTACGTTTATTTGTTACGCTTTCACGTTAAACGGCTGAATGGATTTGGGTGAAATTTAGCACATAGGTAAACAATGAACTGGGTTAGAACATCAACATCTGCCTAGCCTTATCCCAACTATGTTGGGGTCGGCTTCCAGTCTAACCGGATGCAGCTGAATACCAGTATTTTACATGGAGCGACTGCCTATCTGACCTCTACAACCCAGTTACTGGGTAACACGATATCCCTTGGTAAGACTGGTTGTCAGACTTTTTGGGCTTCTGATGACCCGTAACAACTGTCAAAGATCTACAAATGACAACCGGGACCAACGGCTTAACGTGCTTCCCGAGGCACGGAGGAATCTTGGTATGAAAAGATGGTCACCCATCCACGGACCAACCGCGGCAAGCGTAGCTTAACCTGAACGATTGACCCGTGTGGCAGTTATTATTTTGTCACAAGCTCCTCAACTGGGTTAGAATATAGGATATTTTTTATCCTGATATTCTTACCGGATCGAGACTTACGCTGGTGAAACCGCGGAGCGCAGCTAGTATGTACTTATCTATATTAATATTATGCCATACTACACTACACACTACGCCAACTACTACTATTCTATTATTCAGATTCAGATTCAGATTCTTTATTTGTTAACATAGGTAGTTACAAACAGGTGTTACATTTTCATATGCGCTCTATGTTTTACCATTTGGTGTACAAATATGATGATCAATTTAACATTTAATAATTATCTACGTGCAACAAATACTATTATCAATTAAAATTATAAAAAACAAGAATCCTAAAGTGTAAGCGATGCATAAATATTTTTAAATTGTCAACAATAAAATTTAAGAAGTAACAAAAAATAAATAAAATAAAAATAAAATTTAGAAAATAATGTCAATCATAAAATTTAAAATTAGTACAGAAATGTCAAAACAATTATTAAACCAATAAACTATCCCTTCAATGTCAACAATTAAATATAAGGTAGCACATAGATGTTAAATGTCAATAAAATGTATTAGAATGATGTATTATGATTGCAATGTCGATTAGTAAAAATAAATAAATAGGTACAGTAATGTCAAAATAGATGACCTAACACTTATTATCTATAGGAGGCGTTATAGAACTGTCGTCCAAATAGTCCTTTATCGAGTAGTAACATTTATCAATTAATATTTTCATAAGTTACTTCTTGGCGGGAAAGTGAAGCGTCATGTTAGCAGTTTTGTTTTATTTTCTAAAATTTGTGTTTAGCCGAATATTAATGTGTAATAGTGGTGGATTATTAACCATTAAGTGTTCGTGAACCTGCATTAATGTAGGCAAATGAAACAAAACAGTGCAACATCAATTTAAGTTCTCTCAAGAAGTCCACGCGAGGTTTCAGTAAAGTGCCGCGTCTTTACTTAAACTCAAGGGGAGTGGGGCGGGATATCATCAATCATCTTTATCATGCATTGAGTGGAGTTCATTTCATAATTATTTAAATAACTTTGTACTTGTTACCTAATTTTACATGACACTGGCTAAATGCACAAACCGTGCGAAGCCAACAAGAAAAAAAAAAAAAAAAATTTCATAAGTTCTTTTTTGAATTTGTCCAGGTTTAACGATTTTAATGTCTCAGGTAGCTTGTTAAATATTTTTGTGGCCATACAGAAAGTGCATATGTGTATTCTGCTATTATTTTTGGTATATTTATTATTATGCTTTTATTATTTTTTGTTCATTGCCTTTTTATTAACACAAGTTTTGTTTATAATATATTACAATATGTATATTTAGGTTAAGATATTTTTCTATGGGCCTTTGTCGCCTGAAATAAGCGTTATTATGATTATTAATATTATAAAGAGGTAAAGTTTGTGAGGTTGTGGGGGTAATCTCTGGACCTACTGAACCGATTTAAAAAATCTAATACCCATAGAAAGATAGAAAGCCACGTTATTTGTGAGAATCATAGGCTATATATTAAAATAAAAATATTTACCGCCCAATGAAATAGGCACGGGTCAGCTAGAAATATTATAAAAAGGTTAAATGAATGAATGAATGTTATGATATTGATTTTACATTCTGTGATACTATACTCTATACACTATACTCACACACTGACTTATTTTTTTATTTTTTTAGAAAAACATACTTGTATGATGTTTGTAAATATGTGAACACCACGTATCTATCTAATAATTGAGTTATTTTTCATTGCTTAGTTTTTAATTCGTTTTACCTATTATGGTATAGTAATTTTATTCTAGGTGCATCGTCTTCACATATAATCATATAATTAATGTAATCAAACAAAACATTGTAAAACATTTTTAAAAGAGTACCGGTGGAGTTTCTTGGCCATTCTTCTCCATACGAAACTACCTTTTGGAAGGGGCAACTAGAATCAATTATATTTTTTTTGTAAATTTTGACGTTCAAAAGTGCCTCTTATGTGCCTATTTGAAATAAATGGTTTGACTTTGACTTTGACTTAAAATTTGTAACTGCCTCGTTGGTCTAGTGGTCGCAAGCACGACTGCTGAGCATGAGGTCCCGGGTTCGATTCCCAGGTCGGGCAAAGTGATATTGGGATTTTCCATTAGGAATTTCTCAGAAGCAGCCTGGAGACTGGATTTGTGCCCGGTTGGTGGCAATAGGCTCGCCTCCTATTACATGGGACTTAAACATAACTGGTGAAATGTGGGTGTACTATTAGGTACACCTCTGCCTAACCTTTCGGGGATTACAGGCGTGATGTTATGTTTATGTTGTTGTTGAAATTTGTTTGTTTGTAAGTTTGTATGTAAGGGGTTATCTTCGGAACTACTGATCCGATTCCAAAAATTCTTTCAGTAATGGGAAGCTACAGTATTACCGAGTGTTATACGATATATTTTGTGTGAACAAATACATTTTACAAGGATGAAGTCGAGGCCATAAGCTGATAACAAATAAATTCAATGTTATCTGACCACAGTACTACAAAAAGATAACCATCAAATCCAATATTAAACATTTTCTCTTTTGATTCGCAACCACATTAGCTAATTGAACTAACCACATCACTGATTGCTGCCCACGCTTCAATTGATGCTGGAAACATTAATAACGATACAAAATTAAATGACTAAATTACGTAATTGGTTTTCTAAAAGTATGTTAAGAATTAAAATGAAATGAATAACAACTCAATTAATTAAATAATAAAAAATATAATAACATAACATAACATCACGCCTGTAATCCCCGAAGGGTTAGGCAGAGGTGTACCTATAGTACACCCACGTTTCGCCAGTTATGTTTAAGTCCCATGTAATAGGGGTCGAGCCTATTGCCATTAACCAGGCACAAATCCAGACTCCGGGCTGCTACTGAGAAATTCCTGGTGGAAAAGCCCAATAACACTTTGCCCGACCTGGGAATCGAACCCAGGACCTCGTGCTCGGCAGTAGCGCTTGCGACCACCATTGCTTCAGACCAATGAGGCAGAAAAAATATAATATCCTAACTAAAATTATAACAAACTAAACTATAGCGTCGAAAAATTCCTCCGCATCACTGTCGATTGGTAATGTACCCAAGAGACTGGCGGCTTTGCCATGTTGTATGGCAATGGTTAACCTCTGGACAAGGTCGAAGCCAGCCCTTGGCTCTCGGGAAGTGTCAACCAGCCTTTTAGAGATCTTTATCTTAAACATTTTTTTAACTTAAAGATTTTCTGAATATTCTAGTCAGTGTGTAAAAATTTGTACAGCTAAGTTGTACAGCTTTTCTGGTAACGCACTGTGATACTGCTGGTACAGAAGATGTGGGCTTATGCACCATCTGCCTAAGCTGTACCAAACTGTGTTGGCGTCGGCTTCCAGTCTGAACGGATGCAACTGAATACCAGTATCTTACATAGAGCGACTGTCTATCCAGTTACTGGGTAACACTATAGATCCTGCTGAGCATAAGAACAATCAGCTTATAACGTTCCTATTGCTGGGGAACAGGCTTCCATGTCTTCGAATTGCACACCATTTGTTTTTCTGATAGGTAATCCGCAAAAAAAAAATAGAGAGATTTCAATGACATCGCCTGTCGCTGAAAACCAGCGCTGGGGCTCTGTCTCGCATAGGGTCGCAGCATTATGCTGAGCGATGGCCGTTTTGCGTGGATGTGCCGCATATTTTTCCCCAACTTGTTCTTTTTTGTATTTGTGTTCTTTCTTTGCATCATGTTTTACCGCAAATAAACGTATTCTCATTCTTTGTTTCTTACATTTCCAACAAAAAACACCAACTTTTCTTTTAATTATTTATTTATTTGTTTATAATTCTCCCACACTATAAGGTACAAAGGCGGACTTAATGCCTTAGACATTCTCTAACAGTCAACCAAGGGTAGTGAAGAGATAAGATGGAGGGTGATCTGATTGAGAGAAGGAATAATTGACGAATAATAATTAATTTACTAATTGACCCCAACATATTTGGGAAAAGGCTAGGCTAATATTAAAATATAACACGATAATTAAACAACAATTTAATCCTACCGTTTAATTGCAACATCGCGCACAATAACGTCAAAAAATAAAAAAGCGATTCATTCGCCACAGACCACGGTGCCTCGATGGTGGCGATCACAATCGCTCCTCGCAGCCACCACATACCGCTAATTACATTTATTTTAACGCTTCAGCTGTCCATTAACCATTAATTGGATATTTTTATTTCCAGTCTCAATTTCGTTTCCAGCATTGATGAGTTCACGAAAAATTGAATAAATACTCCGTTATTTACTGACAAAATATTTATATGTTTCACTGTAATTAAATGCCGATAAAAAAGCCAATATGAGACGAATATTTGCATATAATATTGCAGACATTTTGTATGACAAAGGATTTCTCTAACAAAATAATATTGTGTCATCAACATTTTTCGTGACAAAGGTAAATTTAATAATCCAAAAGCTTTAATCTTATGATATATCCGAGGATAAACTTTTTATAAAAATAAGTACCTATACTTATGTACTTTTATTAAAACATAGAATCAATTTTAAAGGTTAAACAAAGTTATTTTGAGCAAATATTTAATCCCGCTCCTTTAGGGCTCAGAAATTTTCCGTTGCTTAGTAAATTCTTTACATAACTTATTACTTCCAATGTTCAGGGTTTTATTCAATAAAGCAAGTTATTTTGGTGTCCCTTAATTTTATAACGTAAAATTAAGGTTGGTTTTTGATGAAAATCTACACCAATGTTTCTTATTTCAAAAAAGAGCCTTTAGTAGTCATAGTGGAAGGTGAAAAAATAATAGACAGAACTACGGATTATCAAAGTTTCTTTTCGTGTGTTTTCCTTATTATTGGCTTATTTTATTTTTATTGGAAGGAACAGCAAACAGTTATATTATAAAAGAACTTACAACTAATTTAACACAGACAATTTTTAATAATATAATATAACCTACAACGCTGTCCACGGGTAGACATAAAAGTAAGATAGAAGAGTGTAATCGCTAGGAGTTTTAGTAGCAGTACGAGCGGTAACTATTTGTGTAATGAGCATTAATAAAGTTACATTTTGATAAAGGCTACTTAATATAAATATATGACCTTATTAAGTTTGACGATTTTCAGAAAGGGTATTAAATAAAAAGAGCGGGTGAGGCTTTCAAATCTATTCATTGAAGATGTCAATTTACAAAAAAGCTATTGTATGAGTCCACCATACGGCGGACTGGTGAGCGCTGGACAGAATTAGTTCGACATGAGTTCACTGCAAAAAGAGTACCTGCGCGTACCTGTCTTCTGTGATAGGTTCTAGGTACAGCGTAGCAAATCATGTTATTTAGATTTATACAGTTGAACTTATTTCTGACAGTTTTATATAAAATAATGGCTTCAAGGTATTTTCTTCGAGGCCCCGGGTGTCGGGAGTCACAAGCCGATTTCCGGCCACCGTAGGCGCGGGCCTGCGGACGGTGAGCGATGGGTAGCTCGCCGTCCGATAAGGACCAGGCCCGGGTCAACGGCGCGTTGTGTTCCACGCGCGCCTCAAAGAGATGTCAGCACCAACTGACGGGGTCCGTTAGGACCAATGCCTGCCAGGTTTGCGAGTTTATCCGAAAGGGATATCATGGCCCTGGTACACAGGCAACGGAAGGAACACGAGCTGGTTTTAGTCAGTAAAAGTCTGACACGCTCCGCCCAGAGCGGGAAAAGTTAATTTCCCACCCAAAAAAAAAAAAGGTGTTTTCTTAGAGAGCTAAGGGGCAGGAGGTTGTACTTGCTGAGTAACTGAGAGTAAGGTAGGTAGCATTTATGGCATCTATAGTGCATGGCACGTAAAAATTTGTACTGAGCATTTTCAACCATTTCAGCATATTTTTTGTAGACTCCATACTTCCATACTGACACTGCATACTCCAATTGTGATCGAACTAGGGCTTTATACAAGCATAGATATGACGAGGTTCTCTTGAAGTCAAGGGTAGATCGCATGATAAAGCTATACAATTGGTAAGCTTTACTTGAAATTTTGTCAATATGTAAATCTAGACATAATTTGGAATTGAGTGTAATGCCGAGGTCGTGAATTGAGTTTAATTTAGTGAGAGGCACGTGACAAAAGGTTTACTCGAAGTTAATAATGTGCTTGTTTTTGGTGAAAGTAAGGTAATTGCATTTAGGTATACTTAGCTTTAGTTTGTTCCTATGATAGTATTCTGTTAGTCAGTCCAATTCTTGCTGTAATAGAATGCAATCGTTAATGGGGATGCGCTAAGGTAGCCCGCGAAATTCAAATTTTATTATGTTTTTTGCAATTTGCAGGTCAGTAACAGGTTATATGTTGATCTAAATATGATTCGCGTCCATAACAAATTTGGCTTTACATAATTATTATCATTACAATCAAAAAAGGATCATTATCAGTTCAAAAAATCCTATTGAAAGATTATTTCTAAAATAATCATTCAGTAGGATTTTTTGAACTTAGAGAAATGTAATGCTGATTCTATTGATTATAATTACGTAAAACCTGTATTTTTTTATGGCCGCGAATCATATTTAGATCAACATACAACCTGTTACTGACCTGCAAATTGCAAAAAACCTAAGAAAATTTGAATTTCGCGGGCTAACTCAGCGCATCCCCCTTAACGGTTTTTATGGATTTGTAGATCTTTAGATCATCTACATACAATAGGAACTTACTTATCACTCACTTACTACCTTTCTTCCAAGTTTGTTACAAAGAAATTGGGAATTAATCTTGTGACAAATCCGTAATATCATAAAAGCACACCAATTATCGTTTTTAATACCAAAAAGAACATAAAAGTTCTCGCTTTATTTGCAAAAAATATTATATTTTACCAACTACCATGAATAGAGCATGAATAGGTATTAACGGTACCTACTTTTTAAATCCACTTACATTGAATACGAATGATATTTATTCAGTTTTGTGACCAATGGGTACGTAATAGTATTTCCCTGTCAACACGGACACCCGTCCAATGAAATAATATTTTTATTATAAAAAAAAATAGATTTATTATTGAAAATGTCTGTTAAAAAAGAAAAAAAAAAAAGAAAGAAAGAAAATACGTTTATTTGCGGTAAACATAACGCAAAGAAATAAAAACACAAACACGAAAGAACAAGTTGAGGGAAAATATGCGTCACATTCACGCAAAACGGCCATCGCTCAGCATAATGCTGCGACCCTATGCTAGACAGAGCCCCAGCGCTGGTTTTCAGCGACCGCCGGCGTTGACGTGATGACGTCAACCGGTGCAGCATAATGAGATAAAAATAAACAAAATAAAATAAATGCAATACTTCGTTATCTATGTATATATAAATATAATATCTAGAATGATGGATGATGAAAAAGATTGTGAAGTGTTTGTAGGGCTATTTTACCTCATACCATATTTATATTTTGTTAAATCCTTTCTGCCTACAAACGCGAAGACGTAGGTGTAGCGTGAAAGAGATGAAGCAATAATAATAATTGATATTTTGATGTGGATTTATTCTTAGCAAAGTCAGAAGAACACATCGCCTACGATTGTTATTAACATCGGAACTTTCAAGTTATGTACCTACTGATTAACCCAGCCCGGTCCGATGGATATAAGCAGGCCATTGTATTGTACTGATATTGAACGGTTTTAAATTTCCGATTGACATCTTAATAACATAATAGAGTACATCGTTTAATTGATATTTACGCGTTGACCAAGTTTGCGCTGAAAGCAAAGCTAACTAATTGGTCGCAGAATTTGTCATACAACGATACAGAAGATTTATTGATGATCATCTCATGAATACCTTTCTAAATACTGATACCTGGAATTACTGAGTCACTTTAACCTGATTGCATTTAAGTTAAGTTATACTAATCTATGTATATGAGGCATTGTGGGTCTTGATATACAAGTATCTTTTTACTTAGTTCGAGAGCCAGCTGTTCCTGCGAAACAGTCGTGTCGCTTAAGGAGGCTGCGGAAAAGGAGCGGGAGATCTCGTCCGCTCACCCAGCCTGCAGCATGCGCACCGGGCGTCGGCAGAGGGCAGATAATGCCTTCTTCCGGCCCCCTAAATGGGTCCAGGGACGGCGGACTCGGGAACGTCCGCCGCCCCCTATCAAACTGGACCCGAGGTGGCGGCGCGTAGTGTTCCACGCGCGCCCCTTTCAGACGTCGCGGGGGGGGGGCGGTCTAACACCTAACCCCTCCCGCAGACTTGAGGTGGCCCGCAGAGGTAGGCCGGCACTAGCCGGGGATCACGGAAGTAATACTAGCTCCCAAGATCCCCGGTGCAAGTTTGGGAAGGGAACACCGGGGTGGTTTTTAGTCAGTAAGAGTCTGACAGACCCCTACGCCCCCTCCAGGACGAAGGACCAAGAGGATTCACCACCTCGGCATAAAAAAAAAGGAGCCAGGTGTTCAGGTTCTTTTTGACCACAACTTGTACAACAATGTTTAGTGTATGGCTAATTGTATGTGTTTCTCTTTGTAAAATAAACTTATATTTATTTATTTTAAATTATTTATTTAACAATAATGTCGATACTGCCCGCCTAATGAAGACACGAAATATTATATATTTAATAATCCTGAACTCGTCGCCAATGCAGCGACATTGAAAGGTGAGTGTTATCAAGTTATCAATCTATTCACCACCATACAAATATCACACCCGTAGTCATGCCAACATCGGTACAGATTTAATTAACCGTTGAAATAAGTTAGTATTTTTCAAAAAAAACTCTAAACAACCGGCCAAGTGCGAGTCAGAGTCAGATTTCACGAAAAAAAGTATAAAAACGGCAAAAAAATCTCGTTTGTTGTATGGGAAATATTTGTTTTATTTTAATTTAATTATTTATTTTTAAAGTGAATACATAACTAAATATTCTTTGAATATTTCAAGCGTCTGCCTGTTACCTTTATCCATATCGAGCAAAAACGAGCAAAAAATCACGTTTATTATATGGGAGCCCTTAAATATTTAGTTTCTTTTTTTTTAGCGGCAACAGAAATACATCATCTGTGAAAATTTCAACTGTCTAACTATCACAGTTCATGAGATACAGCCTGGTGACAGACGGACAGACAGACAGACAGACGGCGGAGCCTTAGTAATAGGGTTCCCGTTTTACCCTTTGGGTACGGAACCCTAAAACGGAGTTATTACTGTGGTTGAAACCAAAAATAACCCATATCTCAAAACTATTGACTTAAATAAAAAAGTCAGCCGAGTTCGCCCGACGACGTATACATATAGTTATACGACGTACGTATAGTTCGGCCAATGACGGATTTGTTTTTAGGTCATTAGGGTTAATCGTTAGGGTTCCGTTTTTGCCATTTGACTACCGGAACTCTAAAAGTGTATTAAATAATGGTAAATCGTCTAATGAGCTCCTTGGTTTTGTGCAAATAGGTAAATAAATGATAAATGATTTATTTCTGTAAGTAGGTTTGTACAAACACTTTTACACATCAATCAAATTAAAAAAAAAAACTAGGTAGGCGTTTCGTATCCGACTACTCTGAGAAGAAAGGCTGACACAAACTCAGAGGTCACAGTCTCTTTTAAAGTCCAGACATAACCTTGGTCAGATCATGTGAAGACCATGTAGATTGGTGCCTGAAATGATCTTTTGATAAAAGAACCACACAGTTTGAGGGGACCTGTCCAGTCAGTGCACGCATTTGTCAGTAGTCCTGCAGCTCAACTAAGAACATAAGGAGCTCAACGATTCAACGAACAATACCAAAGAAAAGTACTATTTATTGAATTACTTTAATATCAAGGGAAGCTATTCTGGCGTTCCTACTTGTTTTAAAAATTTAGGACAGTTATATTTTCTATACATCAAAAAATACGAAACCATGTTCATGCATTATCATACTCGAACCATCCTCGCATGTCTAGCAGCAGTTCGTTTTCAATATATCGTGACCAACACAGCGTGTTTACAGACCCGCTTACAAGAAACTGTTAAACTTTGATTGTGAAGCTCAAGACAATTTATGATGTTGAAATATGAACTGTCTTAGACGTATTCGATTTATGTAGTCATTTGGATTTGAAGAATAATGTTAGTTTTATACTTGTACTAGCTTTTGCCCGCGGCTTTACCCACGTGGAGGTCGGATATTATCCCACAGGGCCGTAATATCGGGGTAAAACTATTCTATATTATTAATTTAGGTTATAAACTATATGTGTGTCAAATATCATCCATATCCGTTCAGCCGTTTTTGCGTGATTGAAGTACAAACACAAATATCCAATCAAACAAACTTTCACATCCTAATATTTTAAATGGGAAAGTGAGTTTGTTTGTTTGTTTCTTACGCTTTCACGCTAAAACGGCTAAACGGATTTTGATGAAATTTGGTAGATACATAGGTAGATCATGAGCTGATTTTTTATCTTGATATTCTTACGGGATCAAGACGTATGCAGGTGAAACCATGGGGCGCAGGTAGTTTATAATTTTAGTTAGATTAGATAGTAGGATTAGGCGTAGAACTGAAACAGTATATTCATTTATCACACTAATCTTTAGTAGTAGGTATGCATTACCTGATGTCACCAAGAACATAAACCATCTTGGTGACGTCTTGCAAGTCTCATGCCTCCTCCTACCCTACATTACCTAAACCTTCTTCCACTCTTCTTCTTTACATGAGGGATCAGGTAATGCAGGTCACTGACTGGAAGTCAGTGCATGCCTAGTGATTCTGAAATTTGGTAAAACCGAAGGAGTAAGTGTCGTGACACGCTTTGTAGTTTCTGCCTAACCCATGGGAAATAGTTTGGGAAAGTATGTTTATATGGCATTAAGGCTCGATTTAAAATGAAAGAACGCCCTGAAACAAAGTTTCAGCAACAAAGCCAACACAAAAGAGAGACACAAAGTCAAAAGGTAAAAAAAATATATCATATAAACCTCGATGTCTCAACAAGTACCAGGTACTTAACAAAATAGAAAATGGTCTACAGATCTACAGTCTAGGATGCCTACAAAGTTCTTACATTCACAAAATATAAAAGAATCTCTATAAAATATTATTAAAATAATAAAAACTTGTTTAAACCAAATGACACACAACATAACATCACGCCTGTAATCCCCGAAGGGTTAGGCAGAGGTATACCTATAGTAGGTACACCCACGTTTCGCCAGTTATGTTGAAGTCCCATGTAATAGGGAGCGAGCCTATTGCCATCAACCGGGCACAGCTCAAGACTCCAGGCTGCTACTGAGAAATTCCTGGTAGAAAACCCAATAACACTTTGCCCGACCTGGGAATCGAACTCAGAACCTCATGATTGCGATTATAACTGTAACACATCTGAATTAATATCCTGTCCAAGAAAACCACTAATAAATAGCTGAAATGACATAAAATTGTCGGTACCTCTATTATGTCAAATAATGAACAGATTATATCAAGGAAGTGCGTAAAAAATGTAATAAAAACAAACATCATAATTTGGGAGCAGTTAATATACATTTACATAGTTATGCCGTTAATGAGGTACCAAGGGAGCGAGCCACATGTGTAGAAGGAATTATTGCCAAAGTTCCCTGTCTTCAACGTAGTCTTTAATATTATAATATGCTTTTTTGATAAGGTCACGTTTGATGTGGCGTTTGGATTTTCCATCGCAAAGTTCTGTAAACAACTTTTTATAAAAGCAGATACTGTTGATAAGAAATGATTTGCTTGTTTTTGTTAGTCTTAATTTGGGTATCACAATATTTTATGTTTACTACGTGTTTTTTTAATAGCGAAATCGCTTTCTTATTTTGAAAGTTTTTGCGAATATAAGAAGCTTATCATTAAAATGTTATAGAATCAATGAAAAAATGGAATGATTGTTGTTTTCTAAACAACAAACTTGAAAATACGAATACTATGCATTTTGCCCAAATACCAACCATTCCAAATATTAATGTGCACTCATCTCAGCCGTAAGACGTCCACTGCTGGATATAGGCCACCCCCATAAGGGAGGTTTGACATAATTGCCACGCATGGCAGGCGGGTTGGCGATTGCAGTATGGTGTTATAATGCATAGAGAACGCTGCTGCCCATTCTCTAGTAAGGCCCTTAGTCGCCCTTTACGAACTTTTGAGTGTAAGAGAGTGAGTAAGAGCCCGTTATCACCTGATAATAAGTGAGTAAATAACCTAATTTACCATCTTATAATCCTAACTAAAGAGTGTAAAATAAAATAAGCAATTTAGGTCTTTATTGTTAAGAAGATGCCTCCGACTGCATGAGATCTTGAGATCGTTTATAGTAATAATTTATATAAATCTTGTTTCCATCTTTTATTAAGTTCACTTTTTACGCAGTCGGGTTTTTGATTTTTTTTTTTTTTTTTACCATAACTTCATGCGTGTAGTATATGTACTGTATGCATGTTATGTTAAAAAAAAACCTTACATACAATTATTATAAACTAACACTTTGCCCGACCTGGGAATCGAACTCAGGATCTCATGCTCATTAGGCTTTTTTTTCTAATAATTTTAGCATTCTTAATGTTTTTGTCGTTAAAAAAAAAAAAGAAAGAAAAATTATTTATTCTGCACAAACAAAACGCACAGTACAACTAAAAGTCAAAAAACACACATACAAAGTAGCCAAAAGCCTCGCATCCAATACCCTAAACATTTTGACAATCTTGTTCATTGGTTGATGTCAGGGACCAAAGACAATTTACAAACTGTTTACTAGTATAAAAACTCATTATATACGGGTGTTTGGCAGAACGTTGAACATACGAAAATGGTGGGTAGGTGGGGTCATCTGCTACTTACTCAGCCCTAATTTATTTGACCCTGGCCGACTGGGTATTTTAAAAAAAAAAAAAAAGTTTTTATCTTGTTTCACCACTTTCCTAACTTTAAAGTGTATTTTTTTTATTAAAAATGGGCAATAAAACAGGCAATTTTTTTTTTTTAAATCTTTGATGTTGGCAGATTCTTATAAAATTATTGCTTTGTTCAGATGTTAGCTAGAAAAAAAGTTATGAGTCCTCAAACTTACAGAAAGATGTAAAAAATACTTGAATGTTAATTTCAACTTGCATTTAAAAAAAAACAAAAAATGATTGAGGAGTTCCAATTCTAGCAAAACATCCCTAGTGTGTGAGCTTTCTAATGGTATGTAATTTGCTTTTATAAAAAAAAAACTTTAAGAGTTATTTCATAATTTTATCAAGCAGGAAATTTTTGACGAAACTCTACCTTTACGGAAAGTTAAATGTTTTGCGAAATTTAATACTGCAAAGTTGGTAAAAATTATGGATCGACGGCTTGCCAGTAGCAGTGGTGCAAATTGACATTCACTATTCCCTTGAGATGGTTACACAAAGCAGGTAGAAATTTTGTTTCACTCTTGCGCAGTCATAGCGTATTTTTGCTCTCTTTCGCTCTCGTGGCACCGTGACGCCTCAGAATGAATTCTTTTCTTTTATTCAGTCGAGACTTAACTGCCTCTGCGATCTCACGTGCCGACAAAGAGGCTTCCAGAGGAGATTCAGTGTGAATGTCTGGGCAGGAGTGATTGGCGATAAGCTAATAGGGCCTCATTATTTGCCCGACAACATCAACGCGAACAACTACTTGGATTTTTTGATAAATGATTTACCACCATTAGTGGAAGAAGTGTTCCAAGTAGACATAAACAGGCCTATTGTCTTTCAACACGATGGTTGCCCAGCTCACTTTAGTCTAGTTGTACGTGAGCATTTGGATAATTGTTTCCCAAATTCGTGGATTGGCAGGGGAGGACCAATTCCCTGGCCTCCGCGATCGCCCGACCTCACTCCGCTCGATTTTCACGTGTGGGGAAGGGCAAAGGAACTAGTTTACACTACAGAAGTAGAAAGTCGGGAAGATTTGATAAATCGAATTAATGCTGCTTTCGAAGTTATGCGACAGGAGATGCTGCTGCGCACAACAACTGTAGAAATCAGACGTAGATGCCGCACCTGTATTGCGAATGAAGGGCGTCAATTTGAACATCTAATATGATTTATTATTTAAATAAATTATTTAAAATTATTTAATTGTTTCATTAACGCACCTAACTGGTACAGCATAATTTCAATCGATCATTTAATTTTTACCAACTTTGCAGTATTAAATTTCGCAAAACATTTAACTTTCCGTAAAGGTAGAGTTTCGTCAAAAATTTCCTGCTTGATAAAATTATGAAATAACTCTTAAAGTTTTTTTTTTATAAAAGCAAATTACATACCATTAGAAAGCTCACACACTAGGGATGTTTTGCTAGAATTGGAACTCCTCAATCATTTTTTGTTTTTTTTTAAATGCAAGTTGAAATTAACATTCAAGTATTTTTTACATCTTTCTGTAAGTTTGAGGACTCATAACTTTTTTTCTAGCTAACATCTGAACAAAGCAATAATTTTATAAGAATCTGCCAACATCAAAGATTAAAAAAAAAAAAAATTGCCTGTTTTATTGCCCATTTTTAATAAAAAAAATACACTTTAAAGTTAGGAAAGTGGTGAAACAAGAAAAAAACTTTTTTTTTTTTTAAATACCCAGTCGGCCAGGGCCAAATAAATTAGGGCTGAGTAAGTAGCAGATGACCCCACCTACCCACCATTTTCGTATGTTCTACGTTCTGCCAAACACCCTGTATATATTCGTCTATGGTCTATGTGATGACAACAAAGTCGACAAACAAACAATGAAAACAAAAACAAAATGCCGATTGCCGAGTGGAAAAATAACTACTTTTGAAACAAACAAACTATACTAATTATGAACAATTACAATAACCGTCGTTGTACTTAGTACCTAATTAATCTTACATTTAATAATCACAGTTTTAATTAAAAACAATCTTTTCACCTGTGACATTCTTGCCCCAAAATTGTATGAAATATTTGTCATAATTACCTTTATGACGTTGTTGCTCACTACACACAGACACTTGACTAATTAGAGCGGTGTCACACTAGCGCTTACAAAAACCCGCCAAAACCAAAATGACATTTACGCCCTCAGTGGGTAATTTTAAGAGTTACATTAATAATATTGTTGCACTGTAGACGCATGTTTGACATCCTTTGTGATCAAAAACTAATTTTACCAATTTTAGCATTTACGACGTTACTAGCTGCGCCCCGCGTTTTCACCCGCGTAAGACTCGATACCGTGGGAATATCGGGATAAAAAGTAGTCTATGTCATAATTCAGGGTGTCAGCTACTTCCATACAAAATTTTATCATAATTGGTGAAGAAGTAACAAACATACACACACGCTCACAAACTTTCACCTTCATAATATTAATGTGATGTGATTGCACCCGGTGTGCGATCATAAGCACTGTATAAATTTAATCTTGATGCGCTGCTAACTGCCTATCATGGCTTAGTATCCTCCAACTTTAGAGACGGGTTAATTTTTTGGGGTGATTTAACAAATCAGCATGTCATTTTTAAAACCCAAAAGAGGTGCCTTAGAACTATGTTTGGACTTCATATAAGTGCTCATATACACGAGCGACACGTTACCAATGGCAGAGGCAACTGCAACAGTCGACATTCATCAGCGGCTGCAATTGCTTCTGCTGTTAGCAACATGCTACTCGTATAATTATATGAGCACTTACTCAGAGCTTGAAACCATTAAAAAAAAATATATAAAATATTAACCCTTCCATCAATGTCAAAATTAAATTAAAGAGACCATTAAATTTTGTACCTTTGTAATTTTGTTTTGTTTTGTTTTCGAACCTACACCTAAATACATGCCATGTGAAGTAATTCGGAATAGACGCGACAATAGAAAACTTTGCATTCCGAAGTAGATACAGGACAGCTCTATTGCGTAAAAGTATAATCATTATGCCACCAACAATGTTTTATAAAGCCTTGCCAAAATATTAGAGGGAATATACAAACGCAAAATTAAGAGCCTTCTGTTAGAAAAAGCCTCTTACGAATTTCTGACTGATAAATTAATTTGTCTTATGAAAGTGTGAAAATGTAGATTTTATTCCTAATTACTTTGACTTCTAACTGGCTAATTTTGATTTCTATGACGAGTTGATGATACTATTCTGTAGTACATTTGTTATAATTTGATTGATTACGTTTTGATTTGATTTTTTTTTAATTGTTTGGAATAATGGACAAACTTATAATTATTTGATGTTTATATAATAACAACCTACCTATTTATATTTAACAAAATATAAATAGGTAATGACTGTAATATAATTCAGTTTAAGTATAATAATAATTCTTTAATAATTGTTTTGTTTTTTTTAAAACGTTGCCCCCACTAGGAATTTCTCCTGTATCGTGGGTGTTTACAAACATTTAAACTCACATACACAAACAGCCAGACCCGGAACAACTACATAATAATTAAGTCATACAAATATGTGGTCCGTGCGGGAATCAAACCCGCGACATGCAGGGCAGCAGTCAATCGTTTAACCACTGCGCGAACCGTGCCGTCAATTCTTTATTTACACTTCAAAGTCACAAGCATCTGTGTAGCCCTGGCTCTTGTACTAGGAGTTCTTGTACCACAAGAGACACACAATTGAATAACATCTTGACTGCCTCGTCGAGCGCTACTGCCGAGCACGAGGTCCTGGGTTCGATTCCCAGGTCGGGCAAAAGTGTTATTGGGCTTTTCCACCAGGAATTTCTCAGTAGCAGCCAGAGTCTGGATTTGTGCCCGGTTGATGGCAATAGGCTCGCCCCCTATTACATGGGACTTAAACATAACTGGCGAAACGTGGGTGTACTATAGGTACACCTCTGCCTAACCCTTTAGGGATTACAAGTGTGATGTTATGTTATGTTATCTTGCATCCCATGTGTGTGTTTACACAATCATGTTTTACACAAATAAATGATATTATCTTATCAAAGTCAAGAAAATTCTAGCCGTCTACGAAAAGATTATAAATATTAATAGGATCATTAAATTGTTCCCTTTTTTTAATACATACATAACATCACGCCTGTAATCCCCGAAGGGTTAGGCTGTACCTAGTACACCCACATTGTGCCAGTTATGTTTAAGTCCCATGTAATAGGGGGCGAGCCTATTGCCATCAACCGGGCACAAATCCAGACTCCGGGCTGCTTACTGGCAAATTCCTAATAATACTGCCCGACCCGGGAATCGAACCCAGGACCTCATACTCAACAGTCACGCTTGCAACCGCTAGACCAATGAGGCAGTCCCTTGATGACTTTTTGTAATATTAAATAATATATTTTGGTTTCCAAAACATTTAAGTATAAACAGATTTCTTTCAAATAGATTTTTTTCAGAAGAGTGGCTGGAGAGGCGCCACGGCATCCTCACTTTCCGCCTGACGCAGGTGTCCTCACCGGACACGGTTGTTTCGGGCGGTTCCTGTTCAGGATAACGCGGGAGGAACCGCCACACACGGTGAAGCATACGGTGGAGGTCTGCCCGGCTTGGGTGGAGCACCGCCGTGTCCTCACGGAGGCGATCGGCGGCGGTGATATCTCACGTCCGGCCCTTCAGGCCATGGTTCGGAGCGAGAGTGCATGGGAGGCCTTCACCTCCTTCTGAGAAGCAGTAATGCTAGCGAAGGAGGAGGCGGAACGCGTGAGGGTGAGGAATAGCTCGCGCCCTCGCGCCCTTAGTCGCCGCAGGTGACGCCCCGGGCGTCGGGAGTCGCAAGCCGATTTCCGGCCACCGTAGGTGCGGGCCCCGGTCGACGGCGCGTTGTGTTCCACGCGCGCCTCAAAGAAATGTCAGCACGAATTGACGGGGTCCGTTAGAGCCAATGCCTGCCAGGGTTGCGAGTTTGTCCGAAAGAGATATCGTGGCCCTGGCACACAGGCAAATGAAGGAACACGGGTGGGTTTTAGTCAGTATAAGTCTGAGACAACCTCCCGCTCCGCCCAGAGCGGGAGAAGTTGTTTCATAATTCCTCACCAAAAAAAAAAAAAATACGTTCTGTGTTCATTTATTATTTAATATAAATTCTATTGTATGCAAATCAAATTTTGGGGCATACATTTTTCATAATTAAGATGAATATGTTTAACTATATTAAAAAAAAGAAAAATTAAGATCAACGAATTTTTAATTTTATTTTGCACTAGATTTTGTGTTTTCTTTAACTTTGAGACTTGAAGGTTGAATCATTCTCGTTCGATTTCGCTAATTAGCTAATTTATGTAGAAAATCTCAGTTTTTAACCAACCTTAATTGAAAAAATTAGGTGTCTTTACTTTTAATATACTTTTAAATTTAGATTGCGAGTTTATTTGTTTGCTACGTTTTTACGCAAAGTAATAGAAATTGAATTTCATATTTTTTATATTTATTTGTCACAATCATTTCGATTAATTAACTTCTATCAGCGGTCTTTTCTATTTATCAACACAGAAAAAAATGTAAGCAAAGCTGCGAGGCAGTATCTATGCGAGGTCAACTAAATTGAATAAAAACTGGGCAAAAAGATACTGTTCCCTTTCAAAACCACGTCGTCCTCTAATTCCATGCTCGAGAAATCAATTTCCCATAAGACGATCAGGGTCAGGAAATAAACTTTAACCGGTCAACATGAAAGAGGTAACCGAGCCATAACACAGGAAATTGATTGTTAATACTGAACAGCACATGATATCGAAGTTAAATTCCAATTTAACCATACCCTTGTAGTCGGGGAGCTGGAGTACTCGAAAATAAAATGTTGTTGTCTTTGAGCACTTTGTCTTATATTTTGATGAAAAAATATGTAAAACTATGGAACAGTGTTTAAAAACACCCGGATAAGTGCGAGTTAAACTCGCGAGGTGAGGGTTCCGCACAATGAATACCTCATCTACCATGTTTTTATCCCAAGAACAAACTTAACATTGTAGTTGCAAAACATGTTTTCTCATACATTCCAACTTCAAATGTAAGTTTGTACGCACAATATTGAGATCATGTTATTTTAACACCATAGACTTCTTATAGGTTTTCCTGTAATAATTAAAGACCTACTTTCTGTATTTTTTTCAAAATTTTAGCCTCAATAGTTTCAGAGATAAGGAATGGTAAATTTTCAGCTATTTTCATAAATAACTTTAAAACTGTTTATTTTAAATTATATAAAAAATGAAGACCCTCACAACATGGTACCTACAGTTTGCAAAACTGTTTTTTTTTAATTTTCAAATTTTTATCCCAACAGAATTCCTTATAGTCAAAATTCACTTATTTACGTTACACGTCCGTGTTTGGGTCACAGAAATTCATATGTGTACCGTATTTCATTTTGATCAGTCCAGTAGATTCAGACAGACAGACAGATACACGAGTGATCCTATAAGGGTTCTGTTTTTTTCCTTTTGAGGAATGGAACCCTAAAAATATTTTCAATTGTCGCTTATTTACAGAATTTTTCATTTTCAATCACCACCTCCCAGACTAGTATCGTAAACGGGCTATAAATAATCCCGGCAGGTCAACCTGAAACCAATAATGATCCTATGTACTTTAAATGGTTTTGTTACAGTTAATTGGCGTTCGGTACAGAGCGCGAGTTTTGATTGGAAAGTTGTGTGGTTACGTGCAAAATGAGCTAATATAGGGGAAAATTTATAGGCGAACGTAGTAGCAAAAAAAGTTAGTAGTGGTAAGGTTTTGTGTGAGCTAATTGGTATACACTGTAAAGAGTTGTTTTAATATGAGAAATCTGGGTCTTTGGTCAGGTTATAGTGGTGAAGTTTTAGCTAATGTTTCTGACCATTACAGCTTGAACATTAAAGATGTCTGCATTTTTAGGATTCCATATACCTCAAAAGGAAAAAAAACGGAACCCTTATCACTTCGTTGTCCATCTCTCTGTCTAGGTGTCAGTCTGTCAAGACCCTTTTTCTCAGGAACGCATGATATATCATGTATCAAGTTGAAATTAATATCAAATATGAAATTAATATAAAAATAATAGATTGAATAACTTATAGATTGAAAACAAATCAAGGTTCTAAGTCAACGCAATAAAAAATTCGGTGAATATTGCGACATATTTTGATACTCGCAAATAAATCAAAATTACTATAGAGTAAATCCCGTTGACCTAGAATCATGACATTTGGCAAGAAGTAATATCTTACAGCACAAGTAAAGTAAAACGTCCGAAAATCGTACATTTCTAGTTTTATCAGATACATTTTATACAAAGTGAAAAATAACTTTAATTGTGGAAGTTGGTGTCATTGAATCTGTATTTTAATTTTTTGCCACCATCTTCCAAAATTAAAGGTTTTTTTGACTTTGTAATGTTTTTTTGGAAGACGGTGGTTGTTTTTTGTAAAAAAAAAAATCCACGTTTTAGTGGGTCAATTTGTAATTTATCTTAGTTATAATATCCTAATGTTAACAGATTATAACGACGGGTTCGTGAAAACTGTCCATACGTTCGGGTCTAAGATCTTTAAGACCCGTCATACAAAAAAACAAGAAGCCAGAGAGCTTCCTACCATACAGCTCATGGAGGAGAGGCGCGAGTTGATCCTGCCGTCTTCAGACGATGCGCTCAAGTACCGCCAGCTCAATAGGCGGATCTCTAAGTCCTTGAAAAGCGACTTTCGCCGCATAAAGGACGCGATAGAGCGAAATAAGGGCTCCAAATTATTTGTCTATTGGGCAGAGCCAGCTTACAAAACTGAAGACCTATGATGGCAGGATCGTATCCGCCAAACCTGAGCTGTTGAGAGAGATCGAGAGTTACTATGGACAGTTAAACACATCAACAAATAACCCCGGTACGAATCTGGCAAATGACCCAAGAGCTAGATTGACCCGACACTACACTGAAATCATCAAGGTCTTCCAGAAGCTGTTTGATTCCGTTATACTCGAGGGCAAAACGCCACAGGCATGGAACAGAGGTGTGGTGATCCTTTTCTTTAAGAAGGGTGATAATACACTTCTTAAGAATTATAGACCCATCTCACTTCTGATCCATGTCTACAAGCTGGTTTCAAGAGTCATTACGAATCGTCTCGGGCGTAAGTTTGACGACTTCCAGCCTCCTGAACAAACCGGATTCTGTAAAGGCTTTAGTAGCACAGTAGACCACATACATACGCTGCGGCAGGTTATACAGAAGATCGAAGAGTATAACCTGCCTCTCTGCTTAGCGTTTGTGGACTACGAGAACGCCTTCGATTCGATCGAGACTGGGGCTGTACTGCAGTCTCTTCAAAGGTGCCAGATCGACTATCGGTACATCGAGGTGCTGAAGTGTCTGTACCAAAACGCCACTACGTCAGTCCGACTCCAGGAACAGAGCTCGAAACCTCGAACTCTACAGCGAGGTGGGAGGCAGGGAGACGTTATCTCCCCGAAACTGTTCACCGCTGCACTGGAGGATGTCTTCTAGGTTCTGGACTGGAAAGGGCTAGGCATAAACATCAATGGCGAGTACAACATTCACCTTCGGTTTGCCGACGATATAGTTGTCATGGCTGAGACTATGGAAGCCCTGAGTACAATGCTCGATAACCTCAGTAGAGCTTCTGAAAGAGTGTGTCTTAAAATGAACATGGATAATACAAAGGTCATGTCAAATGCCCATGTTTCACCCACTCTCATGAAGATCGGAGATGCTACACTCGAAGTTGTGGACAAGTATATTTACCTCGGACAAACTGTCAAGTTAGGTAGGTCCAACTTCGAGAAAGAGATCAATCGTCGAATCTGACTTGGCTGCGCAGCGTTCGGGAAGCTACGCAACATCAAGACGAAAGTCTTTGACCAGTGCGTGTTGCCAGTGATGACCTATGGCATACAATGGGCCTTATCAGAAGGCTAAAAGTCAGTCAAAGGGCAATGGAGAGGGCTATGCTTAGAGTTTCGCTACGTGATTGAATCAGAAATGAAGAGATCGGCAGGCGAATCAAGGTAACCGACATAGCTCGAAGAATTGCCAAGCTTAAAAGTGGCAGTAGGCAGGGCACAGCTTGCAGAACTGATGCCCGATGGAGCCGAAAGGTTCTGGAGTGGCGACCGCGTACCGGAAGACGTAGCGTTGGAAGGCCTCCTACAAGGTGGACCGATGACCTTGTGAAGGCTGCAGGTATCCGCTGAATGCGGGAAGCATAGAACCAGTCGAAGTGGCGATGCTTGGTGGAGGCCTATGTCCAACAGTGGACGTCTTTCGGCTAAAATGATGATGATGATGATGATGATGAATGTCAACAGCTGCTCACCATCTTTTACAATACATTGCTTTTTCTGATGCAGGGACGTTAATTGTTGAGGAGTTCTCCTGGTGAGAACCAGGAGAACTTCACCATCAGCTCCACTTCAGCTTATGCCGCTTATGCATTGTGACGAGCATAAATTGCATAGCAACCGTATAAGCGTTCCTAATCGAATCGCAACTCGTGAAATACCTTGATAAGTATTTCCAGTGGCCATATGAGGTCTTCATCATCAGTTCCACTTCACAAATGGTGCTTTCTGAGACCAAATGCACGAGTTACTATAAAAAACCCAAATCTCTATAGGTGTTCCTATAAAATTTTAGAATTTCCCTCAATTTCAATGAGATCCCGGCATCAAATTATGACGTGGTGAGGATGGGACCACCTCGAGAGCAAATAATTTCAAACAAAAAATGAATTTTAAAAATTGGTTTATAATTTACGGAGAAATTGGTGAACATACAGAAAAAAAAAACATATAGACGAACATAATAACCTCCTCCTTTTTCGATGTCGGTTAAAAATACTCTAAACTTTGTACATTGTGTTATTGTTTAGGACAGATGAGTTGATGTGTGCATCAGGGGCCCAAGTCTGCTATTTTTATAAATTCAGTCATTCCAACACGATCCCATTGTCATGCCATTGTAATTTTGCTAAAAGTTCCTAATCTGGTAAATTTATAATGGTCGATCATTGGTCGGTCAATGTTCTCGTAATATAATTGTGTTATTATAATGGCATTTTCGTATTGCCATTATTATAAAACCCATTAGTAGAAATGTCATTCATTTGTCATTATGTACGAGATTACCAATATATGCAATTTCTTTCAATGTAGTGTCAGTGGCCGACCATTGGAAAGTCATAATGACGCCATTATAATAGCAGATTACCAAACTTGTCAAAATCAACAACTATGAAATCAATGATCGACTATTCTGACACTATTGTAATAGCAGACTTGAGGCCCTGGAGTGAGGGCATATTTTTCATAAAAATGTATTATTTATTATTTGAAATACGCAATTACGCAGTGAGGTAATTATGAGCAACTCGTGGCTAAATAATAATAGCCACACGGGTTGATCGAACGTTAAGCTACACTTGCCGCGGTCGGTTTGTGGATGGGTGACCATCCATTACATATCGATATTCCTCCGTGCCTCGGAAAACACGTTAAACCGTTGGTCCCGGCTATCATTCATAGATCTTTGACAGTCATTACCCAGTCTTACCTAGCGGTATCGTGTTACTCAGTACTTAAGTACTGAGCAACTACATAGGTAGTTGCTCAGTACTTAAGTACCTGACCTCCACAACCCAGTTAACTGGGTTGTGGAGGTCAGATAGGTAGTTGCTCCATGTAAAATACTGGTAGTCAGCTGCATCCGGTTAGACTGGAAGCCGACCCCAACATAGTTGAGAAAAGGTTAGGGAGATTGATTTAGTTATACGCAGTTTTATTTAGTGCCGTATTGTCGGCACCAACTGGTACTATTATTCAAGTGGGCCACTTAGACTTTTGTTCAAATTAAATATTAAAAGAAAAGGACCTATGTACGTAATCTTTTCTCCAACTTTCCTAATTTCTTATTGTAACGTTATGATAGGCCAGAGAACCAGACGTAAGTCACTTTTAAAATTAAAATTTGTAACAAGAAACATAAAAGGTAAATTTAAGTGGCGGTTGGATGTCAAGAACTAGGAACGGCAGGTAGTAGTGGAGCAGGAAGTTGTTGAGGTGTGGTGTATTGCGTCGTAGTGGAACAGGACGAGGCTGTAGTGTCTTGCGTCGTCCTGGATCACTGGAGGACTTTGTCGGCATCTCTGTCCAGTGAAGGAAAAGGTTTTCGTAAATAAGACGTCAAGAGTTATAAGGCTATGAGATGTTTCGCACTAGCAAGAGGGCCGTGTTGGTGTCATGAATCACGTGATTATTATGCCCTTGCTTCAGAAGAATTCTCTGTCCTGGAGTGGGCATAGAAGAGGGCATTGTCGTCTCTAGTAACGCCGATATAAGAGACAGAGGAGGCACTTTGCAGCGCCACACGCTCAGCAGGAGGAGAGTCCTGGCTTCCTACGGCATGTAGGAGTGATCGGCTGCGGCGTTTTACGCCACGCAGCTAGAGTGCCGCCGACGGCAGGGGCCTCACATAGACTTAGACGAGGGGGCCGAAGGCAACAAAAGAAGAAGGTCTCGGAACTCACACGTTTGAATTTTTTAAATGGATATATTTAAGAATTAAAAATAATTCACAAACAAACAGTCGTAAACTAAGCTGCCATAAAAACTCAGTCATCGACTGTAGGTAAGAATAAAATAAACTGCCATAAAACTGAAGACCAAACTGACCCTTGTCAGGTCTGATGGCCGCTTTTATAGATTCTGGCAAACGTTCTAGATGTATCTGTTAGAGAATCCAAACATAATTTCTTTCTTCGTGTCTCCTTACAATGAGAACCTAACCTTAACACACACATTTTACAGTGTGGACTGGTCATATCATGTCAGCTATAAAATATAGAAAAGAAAAGTGACAAGATTTTTACAACACGAGAAAATTAATATTATAAAATACAGTTTTGTATAAGAAAACAGTTAAAAGTAACTAAAGGTTTGTTTTTCAGCGGTAATAGTGTTAAAAAATATGTTAAATTGTGAGTTAAGTAAGTGTGTATGATTTCATGCTTGAAAACAAGAAATCATGGTTTAGAGATACGAGTATAACAAGAATTGTTGGAGACAACAGCTCTTTAAATGTAACTCTATAAATAGAATAAAAGATGCGATTTAGTGCAGCAAAATACCACACTATCTACACGCTCAAAGAAACGTTTCTTTCCGTTTCAAACATCCTAATTTATATTTAAACCTGGAGAACTTTCGTTTACTTTCTTAATTTCCTACAATTACGCACAAGTACCCACATCTGTTGACGAAATTATTTATGCTACCAGAAGAAGTGCTCTCAATATAAATGGATGGCCCTTTCTGTGACCTCGGCCCTACCTGTCTACTCAAAGTAAGGACATCAGAATTCCTCGGAATTAATAAGCCCTTTAGTTACAGGGAGGATTCCGGAATATTTACCAAAGGAATACTTCGTGAGGTGACTCAATCTGAGGTAAGCGGAGGTATGTAACTTAGGATAGGATAGAAGGCTTTGTTCAGTTTGACCTCAGCTACTTTGAAAAGTTTGAATTCTTTAGGAACGAGGATAAACTTTAACCTTTATTTTAGAAAGGCATGTAAGTATTTAATCGAAGCTCAAATAATTCCCATTTTGCGCTCCTAAAAATATGATTAGACACTCTAATACAATGATTCCACCTCTTTTTGTGTACCTCAAATAATTACTGTTGTGGGTCCTAAAAATACTAAACAGCCAATTAACTGTGACCAATTTAGATGTTGCTCTCGCTGGCCGCTGCGGCACCGCTCGTTTCGCTCACTCGCCTCGCGCACGCGGTTGGTCACAGTTCTAACTAAGCTTGGGCACCCTGACCAAATGGGTTATTTGGTCAGGGTGTCCAAGCTTAGTTACTGCGAACTGTAAGAAAACGCCAGAAAGTTCAAAAGAGGCTCATTTACTTAGTTAAAAAGTTTTTACCGAATTTATATTGCCGAAATTTTTAACGATGTAAAATTAGTAAAAATCTGGTAAGAATAAATTATAAGCACAACGTTATAGGAAAATTCTATGCATTTTATCAATAGTTGTATCGAACTTATAACCACAAATAAGTGAAGCAATCGTCGAGCCGCTAAGCAAATTGCTTTGTTCAGCAGCTATTTTAATCGATATTAAAATAGCCGTTCTTATTCTAATGTCATGATTGACTGATTAGCCTTTGCTGCTCTGCTTAGACTTTGTTTTATAATAATGTAAGCATGTTAATAAGGTACTTATTACGCATTAGTGAACGCATTATGTCTAGGTTTTCTTTCGACGTTATCTCCAGGTTTTCAATCTGGAAATTTATGCCATCATCTAGGCTAGAAGTAGATTAGTAAGCCATAGTTTACCATAGTTTATTCAATTAAGACATACGTTTGAGATTTTTTATGGTTATTCCAAATTAACTCCTTCGTTGGTCTAGTGGCTAACCTTTTACCGACTATGTACCAGTATAATCGGATCCAGCTGAATACCAGTATTTTACACGGAGCGACTGCCCTATCTGATTTCCACCACGTTACTGAGTACCTGTTATAATTATGATACCCCTTGGTAAGGCTGGTTGTCAGACTTTTTAGGCTTCTAACGCACGACGACGTCCGTTTCGTAACGAATGTCAAATATCGACAAATGACAGCCAGGAGCAATGGCATAACGTGTTTTCAGTAGTAGACGTGTATTAGCTGAAATTATAATGATAATGATCATTAAGTCACTGGATATAATAGAGAATCAGCTTTTATCGGAGATAATGACAAAATAGTGACTAATAAAAGTCGAGAAAAATGTTCTACGTTGACTTAAAACAGCTATATTTAATTACTATTCCTGTACAAGCAGCTGAATCATTCATTATTCCAGTAAAATAAAACCATCGCTCGTCTCCCGCTTAGCTTCCTAAGCAGGAGACGAGCGATGGTTTTTTTTAATGGTACTTGTACCATTTGTTTAGCTGACGTTGAAAGGTCGAATGCATTTAATTGAAAACCTTTTTATTTCTTACTTCGGTCTCCAAAGTGATTGCAGTTAAAACCTCCTTAGTTAAATCTGGCAACACGAAACAGCTCTTGGTTTTTTAACGTTTAATTACAAAATTCTAGTTGTGCTACCAACCTTATGCTTAAAAAAGTTACAAAATAGTTTAGAAGTTACGAAATTTTAATGATATCCAATAAAAATGTTTTTAAAATGCGATTTTTTAATATTTTCTTCTTTGAGCCTTTACTCAAAGTAAAATTCGAGCTGGTGTTAGGTAATTAACGATTAGAATAAAGTGGGTGGGCCTTAGTGAAAGAAAAGTTTTAATTTTACGTTAAGGCATCTGTTCCTGAAACGGAATTCTCCTCCGCCAATTACTCGGTTGGTAGAAAAAAACTTTTTTAATAGAAGAGACCAAATTTTATCGAAGTCAGCGAAATTACTCAGATGAAAAAACTTACGGATGCTTCTTATCATATTCGACACTAGATCGATTTATTTAAAATTGGAACGAACTTCTTTTGAATTAAAAACTTTTTCAATTTAAAAAGGGTAGATATTAATTTGGGAGCGGCAAACAAATGGTAAATACTAATTTAACCCTTTCAGAAAAAATATTATTGCGTTCCTTTAAGGGCCGCCATACACGGACTGCTCGAGCAGTTAGCCATTGATCAACATACACGGACCGCTCTTGCAGTCATAGTCAACAGCTTGAAGCTGCCATTGATAACTGCTGGAGCAGTTGATACCGACTGCTTACCAACTGCTCGTCATTCAAATCAGTAGCAACATGGAATGAAGAGCGCGGGCGGAGGTAACTGCGCGAGAGCAGTCGACACTTCGAGCAGTCAGTGTACGCCTGGCGACTGTTTGAACGCACGACTCGAGCGGTTTCGTGTATGTGTGTACGTAGAAGACTGTAGTTCACTATGCAGTCACAGCTTGAAGCAGTCCATCCTGACTGCTTCAAGCAGTCCCTGTATGGCGGCCCTAAGATGTAGATTTCGAAAACATCAGATCTTATATGGAGTTTCAGTTCAAAATTAAATATCGTTTCACCTACCTACACGATTTTGGTTGGATTGGTCCGTGTGGTGCCGGACGTAAAGAATAGTATCATCCTATTTCTTCCCGTGGATGTCGTAAAAGGCGACTATGGGACTTGTTCATCAGCGTTTTCTATGCATTTTAACACCATACTGCGATTGCAAACGCAGCCAAGCGTGGCGATTATGGCAACTCCTCCCCCCTTCTTTCGGGGGAGGCCTATGTCCAGTAGTGGTATTTTGGCTGGAATGATGATGACACGATTTTGAACATTGAAATGCAAAAAAACTACTTCAATCCAGATTGTGAATAATTCTTTTTTTTTTTTCAACTAAGTGTTACAACCAAAAATAATACAGAATTAATTAACATTGTCTATCCATTTAAATTACAAAACTGGGAACCCACACCACCAAAGTTTCTATCACATTTATCACAATTTAACAAGCACAAGGAATCTCCCCATCAGAAAAGATTAGGGAAAAGAATCTTCCACCATTTCGTTAATTACTAGAATTTTACGGGCGTTAGGTTTGCCTTAAGGAAACTTTATTCAGACTTGGGACAGGTTGTCAAGCAAGTGAATAATGTTATTATACGGGAGTTTGAGCTTGCAGCTGGGTACCAGTGTGACCAAGGAGTGTGTAGATTATTTCAAGAGGATAGTAGAACAATGCTGCCTAGCATTGTTATACTGTCAGATAATAAAAGTACCAACCAAAAAAAAAATCAGTATCTAACACAAAGTTTATAAAACATCATTATCCCTCTCATCGTTTATGCAAATCTAAATTGTTTGTTTGTTTGGAAGTGGTAGTCTCTGAAAGTTAGATCCTTCTGATCCAAGTACAAAAATTATTTCACTAATAGAAAACTATAGTAGTAAATGTGTAGTGTTTTATTGTTGAAAAAATAACCGGCCAAGTATGTGTCGTACTACGCACAATGAAGGGTTCCGTAGTTGGGATGAATCTATCCCAAGAACAAACTTAATATTGTAGTTGAATAATATGTTCCCCCTTACATTTCAACTGCAAATGTAAATGGGTACGCACATTGTTGAGGGATTGAGGGACATGTTATTTTAAGACCATATACTTTCTAGAGGTCTGACTGTAATCTATAAGTATAAAACTAATCTCTGTATTTTTTTCATAATTTCAAGCTCAGCAGTTTTGGAGCGGAATGGTCCATTTTCATCTATTTGCTTTAATAACTCTACAACGAATTATTATAAAATTATAAAAAAAAATATTATTTTGGAATCCTCTTAATAAGTCCTTTCATTTGATATGTCAGAAGATACAGTTTCCAAAACTTTTCTAATTTTTACCCCAATAGTGAGCCCCATGGGTATTCGAAATTCGTTTATTTACGTTACATGTTCGCGTTTGGGTCACAGAAATTCATATGTGTACCAAATTTCAACCTAATCGGTCCAGTAGATTCGGAGCAAATTGGCTGTGACAGACAGACAGACACACAAGTAATCTTATAAGGGTGCCGTTTTTTCCTTTCAGGTACGTAACACAAAAATACTTATAATCAGCCTGCAGTATCCCATTGCAGGGCAGAACCTAGTATTGGAATAAGCAGCTCAGGAATTCGATTATCATAGCTACATACGATTGAGATGAGGTCGGACACGTTGCATTATTGTAGTTAACACATTCGAATTGGGACGTAAAAGCATACTATAGAACTTGCTTTAAAAGCATGTAAAGGAATCCTAACTAATATTATAATCCTAACTAATATTATAATCCTAACTAATATTATAATCGTAACTAATATTATAATCCTAACTAATATTATAATCCTATCTAATATTATAATCCTAACTAATATTATAATCATAACTAATATTATAATCCTAACTAATATTATAATCCTATCTAATATTATAATCCTAACTAATATTATAATCCTAACTAATATTATAATCCTAACTAATATTATAATCCTAACTAATATTATAATCATAACTAATATTATAATCCTAACTAATATTATAATCCTATCTAATATTATAATCCTAACTAATATTATAATCCTAACTAATATTATAAATGCGAAAGTGAGTTTGTACCTTTATTGGTTTGTTTGTTTATTATGCTTTCACGGTAAAACGGTTGAACGCATACGGATGAAATTTGGCACATGGGTAGACCATGACCTGTATTAGGACATAAGATTAGAGCATAGGATACTAGATAGCTAGTTTTTAATAACTAGCTGCGCCCCGCGGTTTCACCCATATAAGTCTCGATTTCTTATAAAATATCGGGATGAAATTTTTTTTTTTTTTCTTGTAATAACCTATGTCCTAACCCAGGTCATAGTCTACCCATGTGCCAAATTTCATATACATTTGTT
Organism: Tiliacea citrago; assembly: GCA_963921375.1. Classification (NCBI taxonomy): domain Eukaryota; kingdom Metazoa; phylum Arthropoda; class Insecta; order Lepidoptera; family Noctuidae; genus Tiliacea; species Tiliacea citrago. Next base: position 17,061,831 of record OY992797.1, on the reverse strand, counting down.
CAGCCGTTTTAGCATGAAAGCGTAACAAACAAACTCACTTTCGCATTTATAATATTGGGTAGAATTACCGTAATATTGTTAACTATTTTATTACGCAATAAAACCTTTTACGTGCATAGGACGAACCTTTGATAAAATCCTAAAAGAAACACGTATTCCCATATCCCTCACGCGTGTACCTATTCCTTATTAATCCCTATCCAGTATGCTGGTACCATGTTGTGTGCTGATGCCCATCCCTCTAAACCTTTAATCGCCCCCACCCATGGGGTTAAGGGGATTAAGAGATTATATCAGAGCGTTCTATTCATCACACGAGCTCTAACATTATGCGGTGTGCTGATGTGTACAAAAATTGTATTTTCAGTCGCAGATAAACGCGCGTATTTTTATGTAATGGGATAATTTTGGCCTTGGCGTACTCGCCTGCCCCATATCAAAACCCAGTAAGTGCTATATACTTAATTCTCCAGTAGATCGCTAAAATAGCATTCTATATTTTTTAGTGATTAATTTCCTTGTTAATGTGCGTTACATTACACACAACAGAATTGATCATTAAAAATCTGGTAACTTCCGAACGCTTGCTATTTTTTTAAAGAAGACTGGCAAGACTTCATGTAATCTGGGGATCGCTCTTAGACTAAACGTACATTCGTACAAATACTCCCGAAAGATACATCTCGGTCAAATTAGAATAAAAGGCACTGCATATTTTTTTTAATATTGGGTTTCGCGATAAAAACGTTGTTTAAAGAACAGCACCCTAATTGCGTAACAAAGCTTGAATCGGAATCGGAATGATTTTGAAGTATATCGCTAATCCACTGCTTCATAAGTTAGAAAAAATTGTCTGCTCAACAATGTGACTAACGCAATTAATGTTGTTGAACTGTCAAATTGAAACCGATTCCTACTGATAGTGTGTTACGCAATTAGCCCGAAGGTGGCTCCGTTTGTACAGAATCTATGATGGTAAACTAAAGAGTATATGCCATTCAAAGATGGCTGAAATTAATAGTTCCAATAGTCTAGTCTGAAAGAAAAAGTGGCACGGTAGCTGACTTTGATCCCAACACATTGGACATCTAGAAAGGCGTCATATCCTATGGTGCTCCATGCACTTCTATGTAAAGCAAGCAGCCATAATTACGTGATGATTGAGAAAATCTCTTTTGTTATTACTACTAATGTTAATGGAAAATATAAAGGCAAATCAAAGAAAACAACTGTTTTGGATGCAAGAAAAACCAAAAATGCGTCCTAGGGATACATTCAACATGAACTATGCACTACATGGTTTCAATCAACTCAGCCTATAGCATTCCACTGCTGGAGATAGGCCTGGCCCAGGCTGCGCCACAACAGACAAACAATGGGAAAACTACCGCTGTGATGATACTGCTAGGTTCTTGTGAATGTGCTCGCGAACTTTAATTTTAAAAGATAATCGGTTGGTAGATGTAAGTCGAAATCGAGCGATGTCGGGTGATATTCCACGACATGTCTGGCAACATCAAAAACGAGGAGAAAGGTCGTGAGGCAAGATATGTAGAGACGTTGGTCGACATCGCCCGACATTTCAACTACTGTGACTGGTGTCGCGGGATATTGGTCCAGTGAATACGAGGTTTTATCACTAACAATACTTGTTAGTAGACTCGTGATGTCATTTACAGATATTTTCAATATTACTAAACACATAATAAATGTCTTTTCCTATAATCTTATTATATTTATGCAAGGTTCAAGACAAATATAGAATTTAAGACCTGTGAAGGTATTCAGACTAGAGAGGCCGCGAATCCCATCGTATTTTCTTACTAACGCGGTCGGCTTATATACCTAACTATTATGGATTAAGGAGAAATAAAAGATTAATTTGATAGTTGAATAAAGAATTAATTTTATTACAATAATACATTCTAATCTTAGAAAAACTTCATCAAATAACTCAGTAGCCGGCTCGGGCGTCATGTGTGGGCGGCATGCTTGTCGTCGACCTTAGCCTTAATTTAGACTCAATCATCTCTGCACACCTGGATTACGCACAATGCTAGTGTTCTATAATTGACCACATAACAAAATAGGTTAACAAACTAATTCACAGTTACAACGACACATCAAGACAAGACAGAGTAGTGACATTTAAATATGATAATTATGACAATCATTATTTTGTCATTTGTAGCGGACTGTTAGCGCGGGGAGCAATAAAAGAGTGGACTGTATGCAATGGTTTATTGCCGTGCTTGTTAACAAATTAGGAATTGTCCGGGACAAACAATTAATAATTAATAATGATTTGAATGGAGGAGAATCGTGCGTCGCGGTGGAGTCCGTGGAAGCGAGTGGTCTTAGGGTGGAGCCGTGTCACCGCCGCGCCACACCTCAGCGTACCGATGACGCGTTGATGACGCCCCCAGCGCGTGCAGACCGCGCGCATGATGTTGTGTTGGGTTCGATTCCCAACACTGACATCAATAGATTTTAATGTTACCATGAAAGCAAAATTCTCTAAAACACGTATATCTAAATAGTGGATTAATTTAACTGTCATTAACATTATGCTAACACATATTTATTATTATAAAACATGTTGCAAATACAAATACGCACTGGCTCCAAAGCTTAAAATAATAATTTTGTGTTTGAAGTGACACGAGTCTGCTTCTCCAAAATGTCTTAGATTTGATGGAGCAGAAGTTATTACAGCAATAACTAAGCCACATTTGCACCTACAAAATAAATCCATTATCGAAAAATCGCTGAAAATTGCAGCCCAGTTCAACGTTGAACACAAAAACGGGAAATTATTCAACGAAATCGGTTTTATGCACGAGAAAATCGTAAAGGTCTGGCTACATATTTGTAATGTCTCATTCACAGGGAAAATGGCCACCGATTAAGTTAATGAGTACATTGTTAGAAGACCGAGGAACGTTCGTCACCGCATAAGAGTGTAATTAAGGAACTGGAGAAGAAATTGAGGTGTGTTGCTTGAGAAAATATTGTTCTCTGAGGGATATTTTTGTTCAGGAGGCTTGAACTGAGAGTGCTTATGTATTGTTTGTTTTTTGTTTCCTGTAGGTAAAGAGGTTTTATTTTTTTGAAAGATCACGAATTGTTATCATTATAAATAGGGTGTTAAGAATTTATTAGTCTCGCGTTTATTTTTGCACGTTTTGACGTCTAAACCAAGACTATGTTTTCTGAGTTGATATGTGGATATAATAAGATGTTTTGGGGTATCGTACCTCAAAAGGAAAAAAAAACGGAACCCATATAGGATCATTGTCTGTCTGTAACAGCCAATTTGCTCCGAATCTACTGGACTGCTTAAGTTGAAGTTTGGTACACATATGAATTTCTATAACCTAAACACGGACGAGTTGAGTAACGTAAGTAAATGTTTATGTGCATATGTTCACGATTATGTGGCATTACAGTATGAGTGTTATCAATGAATAAAGTAGTGATAAGTACATTGCAACTAGATGTTGTTCTATTCACACAACGCCAATAGTACTTAGTATCCCGTTTGCAGTGAAAATTATAAATGATAGCAATAACCATTGTATACCAATATATCTTTTCCGCATTTAGATTTGACGAACTCACAGGCACTCATTGCACTTTAATTAAATAGACAAGTACTTTTAAACAACGATGCCCACGAACACTCCCAAGGATACATTGACAAATAAACAAACAAATGATAAATCAAGTAGTAAGTTTCAATCTACCCACATTATTTGGACGTTGATAAAGGAACATCTTACATACAGCCACAGACTAGTATACGTTGAAAATGATTTAATTATTTGTTAACTTTGTAAAACTATCATATTCTTTAAGTTATTATTACAAGCTTTTATTTACTTTCACCTGTCCCCGTGTTTTTTGTTACCCATTGTTCATTGGGTAAAAAGTTATTGGTCAAAACATTTTGTTAGTTAAGCATTTCACTGACGTAGAGTTATGTTGGCGAAACGTTCGTGGGTGAAAAGTCCTTTGGATGAAAAGTTAATGGTTTAAAGATAATGTTGACCAACTGTTCATGGACCAATCGACTGTTGGTAAATCGTTTCAGTTTGGAATTTTGAATATGACTTCTGGGATGCAAATTAGAAATTTAATAAAAAAGTTTTGCAAACTGGTGCCATGTGACATATCAAATGAAAGGGCTTGTTATGACCATAACCAGCTATGTTGTGGAATTTTGATATTCAAAACCATATCTTTATTATATTTATACCTTTATTTACCTTTTAAAGGGCTACTATGTCCATCAAATGATTCTGCAACCGTTCTCCGACAGTCGTTTCTCCTTTGGACTGTTCACCGACAGGACGTTTAGTTTTTGAGAGATTCGTCGATAGAACGTTTCACCTATGGATGTTTCGCCGACAGAATGGTTTGCGTTTGTTAGTTTCGACGACAGGACTTTTCAACTATGGAATATTCGCCGTCAGATCGTTTTATCTACGATTGTTTCGTTTCTGGCTCTCGCCGGCCGAAAAGTCCTGTCGTCGAAACTAACAAATGCAAACCATTCTGTCGGCGAAACATCCATTGGTGAAACGTTCTATCGACGAATCTCTCAAAAACGAAACGTCCTGTCGGTGAACAGTCCAAAGGAGAAACGACTGTCGGAGAACGGTTGCGGACTTCCATCAAATCTTGTTAAATCTATTCTTTGTTTTCAAACGTGAATTCTTAGACATTATATTATTATCATCCCCTTTACAAATTACTCCTGGAACACTAAAACACATCCTTTTAGTCACTTCTAATTGTTTTTGGATAAAGATACTGTATTTTATAGTAATAATTCTCTTAATGTAAATAATCTTAGAATATCTGTGATTTTGACATATTTCATTAAAAGCTGTTATCTGTCTGTGTTTTAATTGTCTAAACTTTATAGCTTTCTTTATTAAGCCAGGCCTACACATAACTAGTGTTGTAATGCCGGGTTCACATGTAAGCCGTTTTTATTGATTCTGGCTGACAATCAAATAAGAAGTAATTTTAAATTGTCGGTTGTTTGGTACCTTCTAGAACAACGGCCAGAATCTATAAAAGCGGTCATCACAGCGGTCATTTTACGGCCGAACCCAATAACCTATCTATCACCAGTTTTGGCATACTGGAGATATAAAAATCTATCTATCGATGGTTTTAACGTCCCAATTATCTATCAGAGTCTACCTCCGTTCTAATCCATCTTCGGTTGTAAACACTTGAGTTTTTCTGTCTTTAATTAATAATATTGATTCTTAGTACTGTTTAACTTCAGTTTTATAAGTATAAATATAGTGGTTGATGTTATTGGAGACTGAATTATTGTGAAAATTGAATAAATACCTAATAACTAATTACAATTGACTGTGATTGAAGACTACCTCCTCCAATACCTGCCTCTTCTAGCCTACGCCTCTGGGAGGCCTCTGATACCAGCGGCAGACTGGCCATGTGAAGAAAGCTGCGGCAGCTGATCTATACCGGCTGCTGATCACTCCTTCACTCGTAGGGAGGCCTGGGCTCTCCTCATGTTGAGCATGAGGTGGTGCCTCCGCTCTCCTGCAGCGGCTTAATTAAAGATCATCTCTCTGCTGTGTTCAATCCCGGACATCATCTAGCTTCCATACAATTTATCTGATAGCGTACATTTCCTCTCCTGAATAGATTTTCGTCCTCCTGCCTATCCAACTGAGGGACATTGACGCTGTGGTCCCGTCCTGTTCCTTTCCTGAGGCCAGCTGAGGATCCTGTTCCTTTCCTGAGGCCAGCTGAGGATCCTGTTCCCGTACCTGCTTTCCCATCAACTGAGGGACGCTGACGCTGTAGCCCCATCCATTCCTGTCCTGAAGCCGGCTGAAAATCCTTTTCCCGTACCTGCTATCCTGACTCCAAGCCTCCGAAGACAATTTTTTTAAAATATTTTTTTTATTATTTCTTAATTATTTAACTTGTGACCTACGACTGGCCCTTCGGCCAACCGTAACGTTACAATGTCAGCCAAAAGACGTCCTTGTGGATTTTTCCCTTAAAGTGGGAATTTGACCGTAATCACCACGCAGGCAGGAATTGGTCGCCGTTTACGATGCCCATGGGGAGCAATGGGGCAGTCCTATAATCCGGAATACACGACCTAATACCGCTGACGGAATTTGTTAAAAAATGTTACAGTGGCAAAACAGAGGGGTCGTTTATGTATAGAATTACTTTGGGGTTTGGGAATCCATAGCAACATTGATTGTATCTCTGTCTAGTTACGGATAAAAAGTTATAAGTGCAGTCAGTATCAATTCGAGTAAATAATTATTCCAACTTTAAGTTTTAATTTAAAATGTTGCACAAGTATCCTACTTTTACGATTTATTCGTATATAATATAATATATGGTGTATGGGTATAATTAGTAAAAACTGTATAAAATTACATTTAGATCGAAATAATATATTTAATATGTTTTACCTGTACTTAACAAACGTGATAGTTATACGGGTATCTTCTGAATTCAATGATTTCAAAAGCTCATTTCAGTTTTTTTATAATGGCTTATAGTATTTTACAATTACTTGATTTGAAATATGTTTAGGGTACCGTACCTCATAAAGAAAAAACTGAACCCTTATAGGATCACTTGTGTCTGTCTGTCTATCCGTCTGTCACAGCCGATTTGCTCCGAATCTACTGGACCGATAAAGTCGAAATTTGGTGCGCATATTATGAATTTCTGTAACTCAAATACAGACGTGTAACTGTAAATAAATGAATTTTGATTATTATGAGCGTCAATTTTGTGGGGCTATGACTAAAGAAACGATGAGTGGACTGTGTGAAAGATGATATGCTTAGAAAGGGGGTGACTAATAGAGAAGCATGGAAGAAAGGGACATGTTGCGCCGACCCCAAACTACTGCTACTAGAGGCTTTTACCGACACTAACCTTTGATTACCTGTCAGATAGTTTAACATGGACATATCTAAGAAAATGATTCAATTTATCTACGTACTCGGTAAATTATAAAATACTAACGGAAATGGACCATAGAGTCCAGTAATTTTATCACTACGAGGTTTGCAACACCTCAATGTAAAATTCTGCATATTTTCTTCGAAAATAATTTTCTCTTGCACACAACTCGAGCTGTCATGTGGGGCTTATGATACGAGCCATAGAACTATACTGAGCGAGGTGTAACCTAGGTGATACCAGCCTAGTAAACGTTGATGTTGTTCTCTCTGTCCCGTCTATCGTAAGTAAATTTAAATGTCTTTGTGTCATCGGTAGCAACAAATCGGCTGTCAACATCAGCCTGTGGACATGTGACTTGCATGTGCCTGTACCATGAAGATAAGCTTCTTGGCCTCTACACACGCAGAGACTTTATGACGCATATCTAGCACAAAACCATGAAAAAAAACTGTCCTTATTCTGGATTCCGGTGGATGCCAGTCGGATGGTTACTGTGCAAAAATAAAAAATATTTTTATTACCCCTAACAGCTTTGGGATGACCGGTCACATCGTGTAGCTCAACCCAATTTTAGGGAGCTCAACGCTTCATAATTTCTTTTTATCGACTGCAAACCCATTGATATTCTGTCATCGAAATAGATGTTATCGAAAATACTTCGACAGTGTTTTGAAACAATTTAGGAAATATTCACTGCAATTGTATAATGGGACAGAAACCAATTAACTGTTTGTTTTCAATAACAAATACTCACCGTGCTTGAATTTAAAATTTTCACGTCTGTTATATTTTGACTGTAACAATAGTAGCACTATCTGTGTGCCATTTTTGGGTTCCGTACCTCAAAAGGAAAAAACGGAACGTTTATAGGATCACTCGTGTTTCTGTCTGTCTGTCGACTACATCTAGCTTATTTTTTACTTTTTAATATGACGAGTAAAAGTGATTCCGATATCCTATTTACAGAATAAACGATTTCATTTCATGTCACAGCCGATTTGCTCCAAATCTACAGGACCGATTAAGTTGAAATTCGGTACACATGAATTTCTATGATCCCAATAAGGACGTGTAACGTAAATACCGGAATTTTGAATATGACGGTTACTTTTGAGGGGCAAATTATAAAATTTAAAAAAAAATTGCATACCTTACCGTGTGACATATTAAATGAAAGGGCTTTTTGTGAGGGCCTCAAACATATATTTATTTATAATTTATGAATAAATGGTTTTGAAGTTATTTAAGCAAATACGTGAAAATTGACCATCCCCCAACTTATCTCTGATAGTACTGAGCCTCAAATTTTGAAAAAAATGCAGAAAATAGTTCTTTACTTATACGATTACAGGAAAACCTATAAAAAGTCTATGGTCTTAAAACAACATGGTAAATCATTCAATATTATGCGTACAAATTTACATTTGCAGTTGTAATGTATGGGAGAACATGTTTTTCAAGCAATGTAATTTGTTCTTGAGATAAAGTCATCTCAACTACAGAACCCTTAATTGTTCGTGGTCCGACATTCACTTGGCCGGTTTTTGACGAGAGAATAAAAAAAAATATTCTATGGGATAAACCTCAATAGTTTGTTATTGTTGAAATCTTGCTCCCTGGCCATGCTCATTAGGATATTGATTAGGTATTCCTTGTTTTTCGATGCTGCTTTCAAATTCTTTTGCAATTTTGCTTAGATAGAAACTACTTAAAGCCACTCAACACTTTCAGTTTATAAAGCACTCGTTTAAATGTAAGGATATTCAGCATGATGGAACTCCCTAATTCATTCTAAATGTTTTAAGTAGAAAATCAGAACCGCAACGCTGCAACTGAAATTTAAACAGAGGCCACCTTACGAGTGTCATTACTACCAACAGGAGCACTCAGTTACCTACACAACGGTTTTGGTAACCACCTTACTTAAACACTACCCGAAAAAATTTTGCTCCCGTATTTCTTTGCGATAAAGTCTAAAGTCGTTTGGCGGATATTTGAGTGATATGTAAAATAAGAATTTGCAGTTTTTTAAATTCAGAAAATTCCTGTGACTCCCAGTCAGGCGGGCGCATCAGTGTGAAAAATGCATGAGTCACTGCGTTCGAAGCCAGTTGGTGGGAAGCGAAGGCAAGCCTCATAAACTTTACATATCAAACCGTAGGTGAAATATTCTTCGGTTCAAATTGTAACGTATTTGCTTTAATTTTTATCGCGACTTCTAACGCTTTATGTATTGAGTTTGGAAATGTTGCCTCTCTTCTTCAGATTTTTAGTTCCATTTCTGAATCAGTTTACCTTGATTTGGTTTTCTTTGGGGTCTTTCACCTCTGGTTTTTTGTGTACCTAGGTATAACGTTTCATCATCTACAATCATAGGTAATCCAAGGTTATCTTAATTATGCTCTCTACGCAGACAAAATTACATTTCAACTACGAGGCCAATTTTTTAATCAATCCCTTTTTTGCTAAGTCTTTTGTGACATTTGATCTTTTGCGAGACGGTTTTTCCTATTTTTCCTTACTTTACATAAATATCTAACTGAGTAAAAAGCCGTTAAAATATCTAATACCGGAAATGAGAACTCTTAAAAACAAATAATGTTACTGTTACCCTTAAACAAAATAAAACAATTCATCACAAAAAGCTTCGAAAATTATCACGAAAAGGCGCGAACGGAGGGAACTAACAGTGCATTTATCTTGACTGTAACTATATTAAATAATGGCCTCATATAAGTCAACGTCACGCTAAAGTTTCCTCTAGCACAATAACAAAAGGGCTTCCAAATAACACCAATTATGTAAATACCTTTACGACGATCACAAAGGGTTTTTCGTAAAAAAAAAATGTTGATGTTAATTTCGTGCACGCGGCTAAAGTAATCAATCACGGATATGGTATAGGATGATTTATTACTTACAACAGCTGTATTTTACTAACAACTCTTTTCTTCAACTTCCGTAACCGTTCTCGTGTTCAGACTTTCACCGAAAGTTTCTTGACTTCAAGATATATATATATATTTTTTTTTTCTCTTTAAAAACGTTGCCCCATACTAGGAATTTCTCCTGTATCGTGGGTGCGTTTACAGACATTTAAACTCACATACACAAACAGCCAGACCCGGAACAACTACTTGTAGGTCATACAAATATTTGTTCCGTGCGGGAATCAAACCCGCGACACGCAGCGCAGCAGTCAATCGCTTTTAACCACTGCGCCAACCATGCCGTCTAATATATTTTATATTTATATATTATAGTATATTTTTATCCTGGCAGGATTATGTAACGGAGGATGAAAATAAGGTAATTTGTTTAGGTATATGTAAGTATTTGCACGTGTGTACGTATACGTGTGTAAAATTTATTTATATATAGTTATGGTATAGTATAGGTATATTTAACATTTTAGTTTAAGACTTATATTGATATTTTTCTCTTCTTGTTCTCACACACTATTGTCTACATTTCTTTTTCATTTCTCCTTTCGCAGGTCTGCTGGAAGAAATTCCTTAAGAAATAAGTAGTACCTTTGTACTAAAATTATAATGATGTCGTATCTCTCTGTATTTTGCTGTGTGTACATATTAAAATAAAATAAAAATAAGACCTTAAGGCAGTTGTAATGGCGATCATGTCATTTGCTTTAAAGAGATTTTATTTTTATTTTTATTTTAAATATATTATTTTATTTTTTGTACGTTGTAGGCTAATAGACTTTAGACTTGTTGACCATTTTCAATTTTTTTTTAGTACCTGGTAATTCTTGACAGGCCTACACTGTCCTCCCATACCTATTAACACTGTAATTTGAAAACATTGCGAAAGCGAACTATATTTAGAGTAACCGTGTAATTTCGGAGCTCTTCTCCATAGGAAACGACCAATTGGAATCGTTCACCTAACTTCTGATGACCTTTCGCATGTTCGGGCCCCCCGCTAATCGGACGTCCCTGTCTGTAGTTAATTTTAGATAAATAAACAATGAAATTTATTGTTTTACGGAAACCGTTATTGTAGGTCTATAACAACGAATTATGCAAACCGGTGTACATAGTTAGCTTTGTTATTAAATATACTATCATATTACGTGTATATTTTGTAGTTTCTATTTGTATTTTTCTTTAAAATATTGTGTAATATTGTGTAAGAAGAAAATTTTAGGTTATGCATGCAACTTACCAACTTTCTTTCAAAGTGTTTTCGAAATCTGCGCACATACACTTACACCATTTTTTCCCACTATAATACATTTATTTCCACATACATTCACATACATTTTTCACTTGTTAACACAATATTTACTTTACTATAAAATAATTACGCTATCATGGAATTCGCGAATCCGCCATTAGTCACGAGCGAGTCATTGCTTTTTTATTTTTTTTAAGTTTTCGTTCCGTTCGCAAACAGCTTCTAAATATCCAATAATGAAGCCAGTATTATTGGCATGAGGTTGGTATTGCGTTTCTAAAACGCTCCAATCAAAAAACAGCGGGAATTCAAATGTATTTTACATGATGCACATGGTGTATCATAAACAGTTGGGGGCATTGAAATAACATGATGCACACGTGTGCATCATAAACACGCAAGAAAGAAAGAAAGAAGAAGAAGAAGAGAAAGTGCCGATGTAGGTTTATGTGAAATAAAATATTTTGATTTGATTTGACTTAGGTAAAAAAAGTTTTTTGCGAAAGAGGTTGTTCGTCGTCGCATGTTGGCAAGTGAAGTGCGAGTCACGCTATGTCGGTTACGCATAATTATAGAGAGTTCATTGTAATTACTGATAACGTTAGTAGACCTAGTGAACTTACCATTAGGCCGAGAAGTCAGCTAGGTATAATATTTTCTACAAAATGGTTCAGATATAGTTATTTACTTAACGGACGAAATAGCTAACACTGTTGGAAACCTTTTTGTGCGGTCATGTGACGGGAAAATTTTGCTTCCGCGCTGTGTTTTGGATTGTGCCAGTCAATGATAGTTTGCTATAGTAGTTTTAGAGCAGATTTCAGTTAGAGAATAGTTTTTTTAAATTCTTTTAAATTTGGATTCACCAAATTTCAACAAAGCTAGCTTTATTGTATTGTATAGTTACTTATCCATCACAAGGCCCTACAGGTCCATTAAAAAAACAGCGTCAAAGAGACACTGTCTGGGATTAATGCTGGAATGGACCATGTTGCCGTGAGTCATACATGACATGGTCGTTTTTTTTTTTAATATACTTTCAAATGTTATTTTTGTATTGATTTGATTTTTAAAGGTCTTTATTAACAGAAAGGTTATTACAAGTTAACAAAAAGATCTTTTTCTAAATGTAAACTAACATAATCCAAGCAATGTTAAATAGGCTAAATCACCTCTTTTAACATACAACATGTTTGATTATCAGTGTGATTACTAATTTAATAGAAACATAATAATGTATAAGACTACTGTTATGTTTTCACATTTTTAAATTTAAGTTACCCAGGCCCCATATTTTTAATTATTTTTAAATTATCAATTTAACAAAGTGTTGTAGAATAATTGTTAAAACAAAGGATAAAACATATGTTTAGGAATCCATACATAATTGTAATGTACAAATTAGAAAGTTAGGTGACAGTAATCACGCTGAACAGGTGGTAAGTGAGCTAACGTTATTCCACCAGGAAATGGTGATGAGGTAGTTTGTACTTGTTATAAGTCCTGGCATATTTTTGTATTGTGGTATTCTCTAGTGTTGCTAACCAATATCCTTAAAAAATAAACACCTCAAAATATAAAATAAAACCGACACAACATTATTAAGTCGCTCTTTTTTACATCGTTTCATTGAGTAGCAATGAAAATATTCGCCGTATTTTATTCGTCCGCCTAATGTTTCTTATTAATCTCAGTCGTTAAGGGCCGCGTGCGTTATTTTGTTATTTATCGGATGGTCGGACGTTATTGCCACCTTCATTAATCTCTTGGATTCTTGAAGGAAATCCCGCAAAAAGCATTGTTACCCTAAATGATAAATGTTGGGTACGGTCCTCTCCCCTCGTTGCTTTTTAAGGAATGCACACATTAAGCGATGCGGTGCGACAACCGTGAGCTGGTGAGGCAATCGGCCAGTGATGATCGATAATGACTTGGAAAATAATTAGATCATCCCGTAACTGTACCATTTATACCCTCTCCATATAGGCAACCTCTCATTAAAATTAATGTAAGCCTTTGAAAGACCATTGCAGAAAATTTGTATGTAACAAAAATAACGCCGAAGGAGAATGATTACCAATACTGACGGACGCTAGTGATGGCGCCAAACACGTAACCGAATTCTGGCCCGAGTCCATTTAGATTGCAATCGATACGCTAAGAAGAAGAATACTGAATCCTCTCAGTAAATGAATGTCATTATTTGAAAGGACACTGTTGAGGTCACAATATTAAAGTAAAATAAACTTCTGCTTAGAGGATTTAAACGTTTTTCAATACAAAAATCAGACATAAAAAGCAGAATTCCAGGCAAAAATAATGCACCAGCTACCAATAAACTTATAAATGATATAAAAAATGGCCCATAACATTAAAAAAATATGTCGTGTCGGTCGCATTGTCGCAAAACGCTTAATGTAAAGCCACTCTTATACGCTGTTCCGTTCACAGCTGCGTTTTTAAGGTAAGTGTAATTTATCTATGAATTGTTCGGGACAGTTTTATCTTTTTCTCGAGGTGAGTCCGACGTTGAGGGTGTTCTGTTTCTTAGCCGGACAGGAGATACGTTTTATGAGAGGGTGGTAGAGGGGGTGGGGGGCAGAAATAAAAACTTTTTCTTGTGAGTACTTAGCGATATTTTTTTTAATGAAAAATATATTGATATCGGTAATTTATACTCGTTTTTCGATGTCCGTGGTTTGAACGAGATAATTTACTCGTGGTTTGAATGAGAAAATTTCGTGGTTTTAAAAGTAGGTGCGTAATACTATACAATACGGCAATAACTTAGGAATTAGAACAAAGGCATTCAAAAGTCATAAAACTATGCCCGAAGTTTGAAAAAGTTTTTTATTTCTAGTTGTCGAAAACATTTCAGCTGAATAGCAAAATTTTCCTCTTTCTTTTATTCTTGCATGGAGTTAGGAACATGATTTATTCCTTTTTGCTATAAATTTATTGGGAAGTAGGTAGTTTTTCCACAGAAGGGTCTCTAGTGTATATAGTCAAATGATCTTTGGGTTTAGTGTTTGGATTTGATAACTGACTATTCTTCTTCATAGCATGTCGATCATCTATCTCCTGCCCTTATCCCGATTTATTCCTCTAGTAGCAGTAGTTCGGTTGTTAGTCCGGTTGACCGAACTACTGAAACTTTCAGCGTGTTAAAGTTGGCTATTAAGTATTTTTTTTTTATATTATGCTAGATGGCGTCAATGAGACATGAGATCCCAGTTTTTGGGGTTCCGTACCTCTAAAGGAAAAAACGGAACCCATATAGAATCACTCGCGTGTGTGTCTGCCTGTCCGTCTATCACAGTTCACAGCACACACAATTTGCTCCGAATATACTGGACCGATTAACTTGAAATTTGGTACACATATGAATTTCTGTGACTAAAATACGGGCATTTAACGTAATTAAATGAATTTTGAATATGAGGGTTACTTTTGCGGGTCAAACTAAAAACATCAAAAAAGTTTTGCAAACTGTACCTACCGTGTGACATATCGACTGAAAAGGCTTGTTGTAAGGATATCAGATATTTTTTTTTATACTTTGATATTGACCATTCCCCGTCTTATCTTCCGGAGATAATGGGGGAAAATGGTAAATTTTCTACTGAACCTAATATTTAAAAAAAAATACAGAAAATAGTTTTTACTTAAAGATTACAGCAAAACCTATAAGAAGTCTTAAAATAATAGTCTATAAATAAATCTCTCAATATAGTGCCTATAAACTTACATTTGCAGAATATTATGGGAGAACATGTTTTTTAACTACAATGATAAGTTTGTTCATGGGATTAAGTCATCCCAACTACGGAACCCTGCATTGTGCGTGGTCCGATACGCACTAGGCTGGTTTTATCTATGATATATCTTCTGATAGCCTCTCTATAGTATCTTAAATATCATTGCGATGTTCACACCGCCGCGCCGGTAGCTCATCTCCGCCGCGAAACCATAGCAGCGAAACCGCGGTAGTTCAATTCTACTGGTTCGCGTCATGTTCCGCTTCGTTCGCATCCGATTCGGGTAGCGAAACATGACGCGAGCCAGTTGGATTAAACTACTGCGGTTTCGCTGTGATGGTTTCGCGGCGGAGGTGTGCTATTGGCGTAACACCCGTCTAGCAAATTGCCGGCAATCAAAGTTGCTGGGTCTGTGCTGTACCTAATATTACACAATGAATTATTATTATCATAACCTGACTAACCTCAACTTTCATACTGTGCCTTTAATTGTTATGTAGTATCCGTTAGACAATGCAGGACCGGTAGGATGAACGAATGTGTGTTGGAAGTGTACAGTAGCGGCATCAACATCGCCACATGCGAACTACGCGTCACACTGACGTCACGCAAATCCTGCATCGCGCAAGCACAGTTTACCGCGCAACTAGCATATATACAACGTTCCGACATCAAACGTCGTCCCAAATTAGTGGGTTGAGGGCTACGCCATCAGCGAGCCTCTCACAGTTCAGCGATGCGCTCGCTTCTAACTCAGACGACTCTGACTCACAGAGTCGGTCAGATAGTCCGGTAGTGTCGATGGACACCACCGCCCCCGCGGACAATAACGCGGCGGCGGCGAACTCAGACTCCTCGGATGCGGAGTCAGGTTCTTGTTCTTCCTCCTCTGGACCAGAGGAAGGGGGCATCACCTCAGGCCCTGGCAAGAGGAAGAAGAACAAGAGCAGGTCTTCGCAACCTACTAAAATGGTTGCGATCGAGGCTCCCTCGACCTCCGCTCCCTCTACCCCCGCGGTAGTCGCCACTAGGGCCCCTACCCCGGCTCCGTCCGCGCCGTCGCAAGCTACCACTTCCGGTACTGCGACCGCGTCCGCCAAGACTCCTTCTGCCTCCAAGAAGGCATCCCGTCCCCCACCCATTATCATTCAAGATAAGGGCAGGTGGACGGAAGTTTCACAAAGGTGCAGTGATCTTAGGATCAATTTCACCAGTGCCATCAGCACACAACCGGGCATCAAAGTTTCCGTTCCTACGTCGAACGACTACAGGGAACTTACAAAACTTCTTCGGGCGAGAGGAATCTCATTCCACTCGTACACCCTCCCCGAGGATCGTCAGATACGCGTGGTGATCCGTAGGATCCCCAGTGAGATCGCCACGGACGACATAAAGGCAGACCTAGAGAGACAGGGGATCCCTGTCCTCGAAGTGCACAGGATGCACCGATCCAGAGGTGGATCCGCATACGACATGGTTCTTGTCGTGTGCCCACAAACTGAAGGGCATCACCCAATCTTCAAGGTTAGCTCGATATGCTACCTTAAGGGCTTCGACGTCCAGAAGCCCCACAAATCAAGCATCATAGGCCAATGCCACAGATGCCAACTATACGGACACGCGCAAAAGAACTGCTTTGCGAAACCCAGGTGCGTCAAGTGCCTGGGCGAGCACGGCACTTCTGAGTGCACCCGTCCAAAGGACCGTGCCCTCTGCACCGAGCCTCCCAGCTGCGTCCTATGCGGCCAACAGGGTCACCCAGCCAATTACCGTGGCTGTCCAAAAGCCCCGAAGTCATCTTCCTCGAAGCTGACCAAGCGTTTCGACGCGAGGCAGCAACGAGAGCACCCCGGATACCCCGCTACCCTGTCTCAACCTCCGCAGCGTCTGAGCCCTCAAAGGTCCAGTCCGTGGAATTATTTCAACCACCAGCAGGCCTTCCCTGCCTTCGGCCAATATATGGCCCCTCCTCTCCATCCTCAACCTCTGATGATGGACCCCAATATTCGCGCTCAACGCGCTCAACTGGCACCCGCCGCTAATACCGCGCTTCCCGCGGCTCGCGCGCCTCTCGCACCCCGCGCGGCTCCCGCGCCCGCCGCGCCCCGCGCGCCTCTCGCGCCCCGTGTACCTGAGCCAGCTCCTAAAGCCGCTCCCGTCGCCACCACTCGCGCGCCCCCTAAACCCGCGACTTCCTCAGTTGGCGCCGTCGCTAACGCACTAGACGCGTTTAATGTGATCACGAGCACATTCAACGTGTTCATGTCTCCTCGCGCCATTCAAATGGCCGGGGAATTAGTCAAGGCTCAATCTTCTGGCAATCTCTATCAGATCCAGAGCATATTCAATGCGTACCCGGAAATTACGCAAGTCCTCAACACCTTCGCGAAACGGCCCTAATATGTATAATACGGCCCCCGCAAGAACTAAACTCAGATCCCTCAAGTTAGGCTTTTTCAATGCCAACGGCATTAGGGGACAACGCGACGAAGTCGCCGAGTTCCTCCGCGTCCACAAGTTAGACATTCTCCTAGTACAGGAAACCTTCCTCAAGCCGAGTCATCGAAACCCGTCAATTGCGAACTATCGCATAGTTCGCAACGACAGGTCTCGATGCCACAAGGGCGGCACCTTGATCTATTATAGAACCCCTCTATACTGTATTCCTCTTGATCCTCCAACTCTCTCGTGTCTTGAAGTGTCTGCATGTAGACTAGGCATGTCAGGTCATAGACCGATTACGATAGTTTCGGCTTACATGCCGCCCACCGCGACCTCGTCAGCAGACGGTCTCAAACTGCTCTCTGACGATCTTTCAATTCTTTTTGGCCTGAGCGAATCCGTTATCATAGCGGGTGACCTCAACGCCAAACACCCGGCCTGGAATAGTACCAGTACCACGTTCCGAGGCAGACACTTGTTTGACCTCTGCCCCGTCCTAAACTTTGACGTCATCGCCCCGATGACGCCCACCCACTACCCCCACGACCCCAACCATACCCCCGACGTATTGGACATAGCGCTCCTAAAGAATATCAACCTCCGGTTGGATTCGATAGAGGCGATGGACGAACTGACTTCCGACCACCGACCAGTCGTCATGAGACTGGTCCCTCGCGACGGACTCCCTGACCCGGACGAACCCTCTCGTAACAAAGTAGTCACGGACTGGAGGAAAGTAAGCGATCGCTTGAAATCCACCACTTCCCCTCTACTAGACTCTATACCAGATCAGTTTACCTCAATCGCTGACACGACGGCCGCGATCGGCTCACTCACGGAACACGTACAATCGGTCCTGAACGATTGTTCAAGGCAAGCTCCGGCGATGGACGAACATCGCTTGAGGCTGCCGGACGATGTGCGTGAACTGCTGACTGAGAAGAACGCGGCTACTCGTGCCTACGACGTCTTCCCCTGTGACGCCAACAAAGCTCACATGCGCTATTTGCAGAGATCTGTAAAGACACGCATGGCCGAGCTGCGTGACGGTAACTGGGACAAGATGTTGAGCGAGCTAGAGCCCACTCATCTGGCATTCTGGGAACTTCAGAGGAAACTCAAGTCCCAGCAAGTAGTCTCTATGCCTCCCCTGACACGACCCGACAGGACGATAGCATTCGACGACATCGACAGGGCTGAATGCCTAGCTGACAGCCTCGAGACCCAGTGCTCGCCCAGCTCTCAACCAGTAGACCAGGCTCACCTCGCCGAGGTGGATGCCGAAGTCGAACGTAGAGCCTCTCTCCCTCCGGTCGAAGACCCTGATTGTCCTCTAGACCCCGTCTCCCCGGACGAGGTTCACGATATAATCAAGGGTCTGAAACCCCGTAAAGCCCCTGGATCAGACGGTATCACCAATAGGGTGGTCCAGTTGTTCCCGGCTCACCTGATCATGCTAATGACCACCATCTTCAATGGTGCTCTTAGTAATAACATTTTTCCACAATCGTGGAAAAATGCCACCGTCATCGGTATCCCGAAGCCCGGCAAGCCTAAGACCGAGCCTTCCAGTTACCGTCCCATCAGTTTGCTCGACGTTTTCGGCAAGGTCTATGAGAGGCTTATTTATAAGCGTCTCAGAGACTACGCCGAGACGAAGGGGCTCATCCCCAACGAACAGTTCGGTTTTAGAACCCAACATTCTTGCGTACAACAGGTCCACCGTATCATAGAACACATAAGCGCCGGTTTCCAGCGCGGGTTCATGACGGGTGCTGTGGTCTTCGATATCGCGAAAGCGTTCGACAAAGTCTGGCACAACGGCTTATTGTATAAGCTATACAAATTCGGTGTGCCAGATCGTCTCGTGCTCATCTTACGGGACTATTTGTTGAACCGCACCTTCCGCTATCGCATCGAGGGTGCGCTCTCTTCCCCTCATCCGATCCGCGCAGGCGTCCCTCAGGGGTCTGTGCTGGCTCCGCTCATTTTTACGCTGTTCTCCAGTGACATCCCGAAAAGTAGAAAGGCGCAGTTAGCTCTGTTCGCAGACGACACGGCCATCTACTACACCGGCCGCAGTCAAGACCAGATCTCCCGCATCCTACAGACCGAAGTCAACAGACTCGGTGACTGGTTCAGGAAGTGGAGGATCGAGGTCAATCCTGATAAGAGCCAAGCGGTCCTCTTTTCTAGGCCCCGGCGTAGACCGGATCTACCACGACAGATCAAGATGTTCGGCAAGCCTATCCCTTGGGAGAAGCGAGCCAAATATCTCGGTGTGATCTTAGATCACCACATTTCGTTCGCTGAGCACATAAAGCAAGTGCGTTCGCGCACTGCTTTCGCTCTCGGTAGGCTTCATTGCGTTCTGAACTCACGCAGCAAGTTGTCCCTTAAGGGCAAATTGCGTATTTACACAGCGTGCATCCGGCCGATTATGACGCACGCGTGTGCCGCTTTCGCACACGCCCGTCCCCATCTCATTCACAGAATGCAGGCACTTCAAAACCGATTTCTCCGTAAAATTACGGACGCTCCATGGTTCGTTCGGAACGAAACCCTACACGTAGATCTTAGAATCCCCACCATCAAGCAGTTTTTGAAACGCGCGACAAAGCGGTTCTTCGAGTCCGCAGATAGACATCGCAACCCCTTGGTTGTGCAGGCAGCTAGCTATAGGCCATCTCAAATCAGTAAGACTCGCCGACCTAGGCATACTCTCTTAGACCCGGATGACCCCATTACTCTCCTTCAGGAAAGCAATAGGGCCACAAGTACAGTGCACAAACACAAACCGTCATTCCGTCCTCGCCGCCGAGGTACCACGCGAAGATCAAGAATAAATTGTTCCCCCCGTCCCTTGCACGTCGAACCGCCAGCCCCGAGGCTGAGTGAGCCGTAGCATGTAATAGTAATCCCCGTTAATAATCATGAATTTAAACTTTTGATCCAGCCCGTCCCCAATTTGCTTTGTTTTTCCCCAACGACGCCCTAAGCCGAGGTTCGTACCCCACAGGGGGTGCCCTTAGAGCGCTGTCGTTTAGTTTTTAATACTTTTATTTACGCTCCTGGCTGGAGGCTTTAAGCTAATACCTTAGGGCAGCCACAGGAAAGACCGGTTAAGCAGTCACGGCCTCTCAAGGTCAACTGCGAGATGCCATATAAAAAAAAAAAAAAAAAAAAAAAAAAAAAAAAAAAAAATCAAACGTCGGGCAGTTGCCCACCAGACACAACACCCGTCTGGTCGGAGGATCCTCCCTTTTCTATGGTGGATGAATTAACTTTACAGCCTGTTCATCATACCTCTAAAGAAGTATTATGGATAATAAAATACATATATACATAAACTCATGCCTTCTTCCCATGGGGGTAGGCAGAAACTATAAAACGCCACCTGCAATAATTCGACTCACGGTTCGGTAAAACTATGGTATGGGCATTACGCGTCGTACGCCTATCTGGACTGCGGATTAGGCGCTGTTGCCGCCGCTCCGTGTGAGTCCGCGCACATGCGCAGCGTGACAATGGGACCATCTCGCGTGCATTTCCTTTCAAACAAAAAAAATTTTTTCAAAATTGGTCCACAATTGACGGAGAAATTGATGAAAATATATAACAAAAAAACATGCATACAGATGAACATATTATAGAACCTCCTCCTTTTTTGAAGTCGGTTAAAAAAGGCATAAATGAACGTGAAAAAACACCGTCTATGGGCACAAACAGGTAATGATAAAAAACAATGAAACTTTTATGAGGCGGGTCGCGAACGTGGTGTACTTTTTTTTTTTTTTGGGTTGGAAATTTTCAAACTACTTCTCCCACTCTGGGCGGAGCGGGAGGGCGTGTCAGACTTTTACTGACTAAAACCCACCCGTGTTCCTTCCGTTGCCTGTGTGCCAGGGCCACGATATCCCTTTCGGACAAACTCGCAACCCTGGCAGGCTTGCAATACCTACCTTACATCTTCGTATTAGTCAAATTATGTTATACATCAATTTAGCAGTTGAGCGGACATCACTTCGGTGGTGTCGTGGGGAATGAACGCAACCCTCGCGATCTTTCGCCCACTGTGCACTGGCGGTTAGCGCAGGGGTGCGGGCGATGGTGTATGCTCCATGTTGCCGCGCTAAAAGGCACGTTCACACACATTTTATTACGGTGAATCCGCAGTTGTAGCCCGCGAAATTCAAATTTTATACCGTGTCTTGCAATTTGCAGGTCAGTATCAGGTTGTATCTTGATCAAAATGATTCGCGACTATAACAGATAATATCATTAATGCATCTCTCTCAAAGAACTCTAAGTTCTAAATAGGCTGATAAATAGATGTTGAAAACGCTTGCGTGCTACTTGGGGAGTTTCATGCCTATTCTTCTCCATAAAGTAACTACCTTTCGTAAGGGGCAACTAGAACCAACTCAATTGTTTTGTAAATTTTGACGTTCAAAAGTAAATTATATGTGCCTATTTGAAATAAATGATTTGACTTGATTTTGACTTTGAAGCCACAGCTGGACCAGCCGTGGTCCACGGCTGGTCCAGCCAACGAGCCCCCTAAACGAACCGTTTAGGGGGTTTTTCAACAATTTTACGCACGTCAGGGTCGTTGAGTCGGTTCCGGGGCCCTCCCCCTGCATCAGTACCTCTGAGGCCGTATCCGCTGCTATCGGTCCTCAACGTTTCGTTGGCTTGATGCAGTATCGGTGCGGAGACTAACTTTTCCTTGATGCCTTCATCATACCTTGGCACAAGCTTTAATGCTTCTACCTTCATCAGCTCTATCTGGCTACAGGCAGGTGAATTAAAGCCTGGTGATAAACGGATGCCAGCGCTCCGGCGCATCGTTAAAACACCAGCTGCTCTGTGGTAAGGGGGTTCGGATGGGCGTGTATATTCCCCGTTGCCGCGGGTACATTCACACACATTCTATTAAGGCCGCTTTACACTAATATGATAAAATATATTATGAAAGTAGCCCAAAGACAATATCAGTTTTTGAAGAGGTTGATTAAAAATTCTGGGCCATGTGTATTGTTATTGGGTAACAAACAAGCACGCCACGGTCTACCTGGTAGGAAGTGGTCACCATCAACAATCTGTATAGGCGTGTACGCACGAACGAACAAAACATGGTGATCATGAACATCGAACACAGATCATTTGGTTCATACGTGTGGGCGTAAATTAGCAAAGCGAACACCATGCACATAGTTTATGTTTTCATATATCTTGCACGTGTTTCTGTGACAAATAAAATTATTTTTCTTTCTTTCTTTCTTTCATACGAACACAGTTCAACTTGTGCTAGCGCACAACCATTGCTCTCTTTAGTAGCCATGGATTCGCCGTTGGAAGTGGTTGGCAGAGAAGTAGCCAAAATTGTTTTGCTATTCGTAGTGATTGACGAAATATTGTATCCAAAGGAGGATCCTAGGTGGTGGGAAACAGTTTTGTACAAAAAGTGAAAACAAAATACATTATTTTTAGACTTACAAGTCGCATGAAATTAGTGGATGAACGAAATTTGCATAAAATTTCTACGAACACCATCCAGACAGAAAAACGAAATTGGATCGCCACGAACATTTTTGACGAACATAGTGTTTAATTTTCGTTAGTGGTACGCACGTGCGAAAAAAGTGTTCGATGCTGGGGTTCATCATGTTCTTGTTCGTTCGTTACACGCCTTAAAATAGGAAGCATCGCAAATTATTCATCATTCGAATCATATTTATGTCATGGTTTGTGTGATCATGTTCGAATCTTGAATAACATATTTTTGATTCTCCCTCTCAATTACGTATCTTGAGGTGTTGTATAATTTTTGGCACAGTTTGGTGATCAGCAGTAGGAAATTTGATTTCACAGAGTTTGGCCTATGAACCACAGCCACCGGTAGCCCAGCGACAAGCAGTTCTCGTGCTTTTTAACATACGTTTTGTATGGATTCGTCGCACACCTAAGTGGCCACCCACTAGAGCAGTACTCAACACCGCAGCAAGTGACGACAGCCGCCAGTGGTTGTGGCTGGTGGCTCGTGTACGCTTACCCTAATTCCACGGAAATACCTTGTAACAGGTTTAATATTGTAACAGAATTCAACTCGTGAATTATTGGAATTTTGAGCCAAATGCCACGTTACGTTTATTTATAGGGCTTGTATGTAGGCGATGCGTGATATTACGAAATATTGGGAAATCTGGTAATATGCTATCAACATATTCCATGTTATTTGATGACATTAACCGTTAATGGGGAATCATGTTTAAATTTTAGACTTTTTCCTCATAGATCAAACCTTATAGCTGTAAGATCAAACCTTATTGTGGAAGTAGGTCGGTAGTTTTAGCGTAGGTACTAAGTACCTATATGAGGACGTCGAAGCAAATAGGGCCCAGTTCTCGGCATTTAGTTTCCGAGTTATACGCAGTTTTGTGAAGTTGGGTAAAAAAACCGGCCAAGTGCGAGTCGGACTCGCGCACGAAGGGTTCCGTACCATTATCTATAAAAACGGCAAAAAAATCATGTTTGTTGTATGGGAGCCCCCCTTAAATATTTGTTTTATTTTAATTTAACTATTTATTATTAAAGTGAATATATAACTAAATATTCTGTGAATATTTCAAGCGTCTACCTGTTGCCGTTATCAATATCGAGCAAAAAAAACACGTTTGTTGTATGGGAGCCCCCTTAAATATTTATTTTGTTGTGTTTTTTAGTATTTGTTGTTATAGCGGCCTCAAAAATACATCATCTGTGAAAATTTCAACTGTCTAACTATCACGGTTCATGAGATACAGCCTGGTGACAGACGGACAGACAGATAGATAGACAGACAGACAGAGGGCGGAGGTACGGAACCCTAAAAATGGCATCATCTCGATTTTAATTGATTATTATTTAATGCTCAATCATCTACAAGTTCATGTAGTTTTTCTCAAATAAAGCTTTTTCAGAGTTTCAACAACAAAATTCTGATAGAAAAAAGTGCCAGTTTTATTTAAATCAATTGAGTATTCTAGATACCGAATCCAGTCATAACTCAATACCCCAACACTGGACCCTTTTTGCTTGGGCTAACATATACTTCAAATCAAATCAAATAACTTTTTGCAATCCATAGTATACATACAGGTGGTAAATAATGTTTATTAGGATCAATTAAGGACCCTGTCGGGCACAGCAACATTTTAATTAAGTACGAGAGAGGAAGAGCTCTTAATGATTTTCCTTGTTACTAAATATTAAATTATTTCCTATCTATCGGGGTTTTTACAATAGTATTAATCATTATAAATAATATTTTAACAGGTTTTTTTACAATAGTGTTAATTATTATAATTTATTTTATTATCACTCATTTATTTATCTAAATATAATATATGTGTCGGTCAATAAATTTATTTATTTTTGCATAAGATTTTATGTTATTATTGCTTATTTGAAAAAGCTTTATGAAATAAAAGACTGTTACTTTTATTGTTACTTGTACTGTTATTTTTTTATATTAATAAATAAAATAATTTAATTTACTTTTAATACAAACACAAAAAGTTTTTGGATAGACCTAGCACTACCAATTCACTTCTACGTACAGTCGATACCAACGTAGTTAAAAGGAAATTCCGGATGAAATATATCGTGTATTAAAACTTGTGTCTCCGGACAACACATGCGGCCTGGCCGTCAATTCGTAATAATAAAAGTTTCGAGACCGTCATAACTCATAGTTTTTGACTGAACTAAAATTTTGGAAGAACAAAACAAAATATTGACGTGACACTTAACTTGGGAGAGAGAAAATACACGTTAATATAGACTTTTTAAGTGACAGCTGCAAAAACTTTCGAATTCATATTATTATAATCACATTAAGAAAAAACTTGAGATTAATTTTAAACAATTTTAAATAACTTAATAGAAAAATAATGCAAAATTGATTCAATTGTGATTTTTAAATCATATTTGATTCAATTTTGCTATATTTTTCTTACAATGAGAGAATGAATAACATGTATGTAATGTGTAATTTAACATAGATTATTTTCTAATGATCATATTCATTTTGAAATCAGAGGTAGACAGACGAGATGCTCAGCCAAATACCTATGAAGATTGTTAGAAAGAGTAAAAATTCGAACATTAGGTACTTCATTCAGTACAATTTCAAAAGTATTCAAAAGCACCGTTCAATAAACGCACTACAAACTATGCTCTACATAGGTTTGAACTTGCTGTAGTAGAAAATATTTTTCCTCATAAAGAACCGAGCTCTGGTCTATGCAATATTATATCCGCTCTTCTCTATTAAATACTAATTCATTCAATTTGCATTTATGATGTCGGTCGAGTAAACCTATCGACTGGAAGACTGGCAATATTTCCTCCAGAGTTTTATTTTATTTTTATTATTAATATATTATTATATTTTAGTCAAGGGCAGATGAATTTGATTTCACAGAGTTTGGCTTTTATACCACAGTCATCGGTAGCCCAGCGACAAGCCGTTTACATGCTTTTACATACGTTTTGTATGGATGTATTTGCGGCAGACATGTCTGCCGCGTGCTGGACAAACTGTGGGCCCAAATAGCATAGAATTGGTACCCTGAGACAGTGAGATGGGGTCGCGGCAGACCACGTGGGAGATGGCGGGATGAACTGGATAGGTTCCGTTAAAACTGGAAGGAGGATGGGCGGGCTTGCGAAAGATGGAAGGAGTGGAGGGACGCCTTTGCCCAGGAGTAGGACAGCGTAGGCTAGTAAGAAAAAATAAAAGTTGAATTTATAATAAAAAAACAATTAAAAAAATTATATATATAAATAAAATTTTAATTTTGTTCATTAATATTGCAGTTTGTATTTGGTTAAAACTGTAGTAGCGGTTGTTAACAATGCTACGTATTTTATTTCTATTTTTAATCTGATAAATCATCATCTGCCTAGTCTTTTTCTGTGTTGGGATCGGCTTCCAGTCTAACCAGATGCAGCTGAATACCAGTATTTTACATGGAGTGACTACATATCTGACCTCCACAATCCAGTTACGGTATTACGACACCTCTTAGTAAGACTGGTTGTCAGATTTTCGGGATTTAGATAAATAACAGCCGCGACCAACGGTTTAACGTGCTTTGCGAGGCACGTAGGGGTCTCAATATGTAATGGATGGTCACCCATCCACGGACCGGCCTCGACAAGCGTAGTTTAACCTTAACCCGTGCGGCTGTTATTATTTAGCTACGAGCAAAATAAGAAAACATATCAAAAGTTTTAAGAACATCAATGTTATCTACAGTTGCAATTGAAACAGGTTTGAAACGAAAATACGATTTGGTACGACATCTCTTTATGTACCTACATCAGTTGGCTGGGAATCGTTGACACGTGAATTTTCAGAGGACTCAAAGGCTGGTTCTGATGGATTGAATTTAAATGTACTAACTTTTGTTTGCGACAGTACCTACTGGGTCCATTTTTATATTGGGGTCAATATTTGTGTAACTATTACAAATTTATAAAAGTTATGTACATCCTATCATCATGACACTAATATTATAAAGGCGAACGTTTGTGAGTGTGTGTGTGTGTATGTTTGTTACTTCTTCACGCTCAAACGGGTGGACCAATTTTGAAAAAAAATTGTATGGAGGTAAGTGACACCCTGGAATAAGACATAGGCTACTTTTTATCCCAATATTGCCACGGAATCGAGACTTCTGCGGGTGAAACCGCGGGGTGCAGCTAGTAATATTATAAATGCGAAAGTGAGTTTATTTGTGTGCTTGTTTGTTAGGCTTTCACGCTAAAACGGCTTAACGAATTTGGATGAAATCTGGTGCATGGGTAGACATTGACCTGGGTTAGGACATAGCATACTTTTTATCTCGGAGGTACGTTCCCTTGGGATAACTTCCAACATCTACGCAGGCCGCGGGTAAAAGCTAGTAGAAATAAACTACGATAACATGGCACGCCCCTCCAAATTACTGTTTCAATGTGTGTAGTCACATCCTTACGAAAGAGTTTGTATGTAGTTGTAAGTATTCGTAATATCTCACGTATTACCAGATTTGTTGGTCAACTAATCATAACTAGCCGATCGCGACAGACAACGCACGTGTCGTTTTCACAGATTACGTCAGTGCAGTGCCATACGAATAATAATGAGCGATTAATGACGTCACTAGTCGAGCAACAAATCCGTGATTTGTTTTTGTTTGACGGCCGTCTCATTACGCACACATGCGAACAAATACTTTCAAACGTTTTGCATTTTGGAAGGGCGGGCCATATTATCGTAGTTAATCTCTAGGGGTACAAATGTAGGTAGCATAACAATACAATCAAGAAATTTAATGTAGAATACGTAAAGGAGGTCATAGTAGTTCGGTTGAATAACGTCGTTATAGAAATTGTTTCAACAACGTTCCAATTCCTAGAAATATCTTTGAAATCAAGCTAGTATAAAATCAAGACTATATAACTTGTTCTACAAACACTCTCCTTTCAAAGGATTCTGATCATGCGTATGATTTTCATTTTCCACGTAAGTTCTTGACATTTCTACGAGTAGTGGTACATAGGAGAATGTTTTATAAACACTCTTTGTCAAAGGTTTCATGGAACTAAAGTTAATGGAAATCTTGATAAACGTACCAAGAACAGCGAGTTCTACCTTCTGGGACCTAAAACGTATCATAATTAATATATTTGGAACGGAATTGATTTTCACAGAACGATCATTAACTACAACCGTAATGTGAGTAAAGGCT
The DNA here is from genome assembly GCA_963921375.1 of Tiliacea citrago. Taxonomy (NCBI): domain Eukaryota; kingdom Metazoa; phylum Arthropoda; class Insecta; order Lepidoptera; family Noctuidae; genus Tiliacea; species Tiliacea citrago. Next base: position 17,033,666 of record OY992797.1, on the reverse strand, counting down.
CGTGCAGACTGGCGTGATACCGCGGGCGCGACAAGCAGCGCGACCCTTGTCGAGCCCGCGATATCGCCTCAGTCTGCAAACTCAAACTCAAAGCATTTATTTCAATTAAACCATTTACAGGCACTTTTGAATTGTCAAAGAGTAGGTCAGTTAGTCAGAAAGTGGAAACTATTTGCCCATTCCAAAGCGTAGATCTCTATGGAGAAGAACAGGCAAGAAACTCCAAGGACACTTTTTTAAATCAAGATATTACAAAATCCTGAGTACAATATTCTTGTCGCTTCTACAGATGAGAACAATGTAAAAAACAAAAAAAATATATATTAAAAAAAACAATTCAAAATATATATTAAAAAAAACAATTCAAAATATAAGATTAAAAGATTCCAAAATAAGCCCTGGCAGTTATGAGATGACCAGTCTCAATTGCACAAGCCTCTCTTTCATGGACTTTGTTCAATTTCATTGTTCAGAAAAACGATGTCCTTACAGGATGGCATCCATAAAGTATAAATTATGAGTCGCCATTATGTGGTTGGTGTTATTGTCAACCGAAATTCAACACGTTTCGTTCACGGAGTATGTGTGTAAATCCTATAACTTAAGCCCACTAAAATGTTGAATGAATGCTAGTAATCACATCCAATACAATTTTTTGCCGTGAGACACACACTATTGTTGTTAGAACATTATTTTCACTGTTTTTTTTTTATTGTTTGTATTTTGTGTTTCACGAACTGTGTCCAAATAAATTTTATTTTTTCTTTCTTTTTTCAAAAATTCGAATGGTTATCATTTTCATTCAAACCGATTCACATACGTTTGTAAGTCACATAATATCAATGTACTAATCACATTCATTCTTACAGAGAATCACTTATTTGGCTTCCGTAGAATCTAAGTACTTCAACGTATCTCTTTTCAAATGAACGGAACTTTTAATCGGTACTTATGAATAGCGAGTGTAGAGAGTTCAAAACATAGACTCTTAATTTTCATTCAAACCGCTTCACATGACTTCGTATGTACGTCAAATTATATCATTGAACTAACCACATTCATCCTTACCTAGAATCACTTGCTTTCGTAGAATCGTAAGTACTTCAACGTTTCTCTTGTTCAAATAAACGAAACTTTTAATCGGTACTTATAAATAGCAGTTTTAGAGAGTCCACGTTTTGAACTGGTGAAATTATGAAAAGAACTTCAATTTATGAAGTTGTTTCTCTTCTCTCGTATGTAAAGAAAGAAAGTTTATTTGTCACAGAGACACGTGCACACAAAAAGATAACTCGAATAATAAAGACAAATAAAAACAAAATATATCTATAATCACGGGTACAGAACAGAAATAGTCGGCAGCTGCACTCATGACAGTGACAAGAAGAGATTGGCACAAGCCGTGGTTATATTTATTACATTTCCCATTATAGTCAGTTAAAGTGGTACTGGAGTGGACTGACCAGCGGGCTAATTGCTTAACACACATAAAATGACAATTAACACTTTCAATGCCGGGAGCCCTCGAGTGTTCACTCAAGTCGCTTAAGGGATGCCGGGAGCCCTCGTGGAGAGCTCGTTTAAAATATCAGTTTGTCTTAGTGAATACATCCCTATAAACTGTGCAATATTATATAATATTATTTAGCAATATTTAATAATCTCGATATAATACTCATTGGTTTTCAAATACAAGCATTTTTAACTATATTTTTATTCTTTTTTTCATTATATCTTGCTCTATGTATGGCGGCATGGCGTATGACCTCTACGATAAGTGGGTGGAATCAAAAGTGTTGATCGCAATGCGTTTCATTTTGACAGTTGACAGTTGACGTCCATTGCGTTATTTACGTTGTTGAGCAGTCGTATTTTTCAAACCTATGAAGCAATGGATTAGTAATATCTTTAAATCCTCTCGGATTGTGATTCAAACTGTCTAACGCAATTAAGGTGCTGATTGTATGGCCATTTCTCGAGCTGTCACTTTTTCATTGTACTCTGAACCTTAGACAACGTTGCCACTACCTACTAAAACTGAGCTCGTTCTTCTAACATCATTGCTCTGCTGATTAACTGCCATCATTATTATTCTTATCATACAAAGTTGTATCACAAATATGACCCTTTACTAAGAGAAGAAAAAAAATATTTATATGTATAGGTACACCACACACGGGAACACGGGTATTGAATTTCAAAACAAAATTTTCACGAGGGCAACTAAGCAAAACAGTATCTCAAACCAAATTTTATTATGATATCAGGCCTCCAAGATAAGTTAGCGTAAGTTCTGCATACCAAACGGCTGGGTTACAAAGTTTGACGCTGCGGCTGCATGAGTAATCTCTCACATGTGCCGCTTATCATAATTTGTATAGTATTAAAATGTGTTCCTAACTTTAGATTGTGTGTGAGCACTATGTACCTACCATTTACTAAGTACCTACGTCTTTCATTGACTTGAATGTGCCCTGGCGGCTGAGTGTGTCATGCTCACTCAAATGTCTCGCTGATGGTGGCGTGTGTGTTAGATCATTAAGTTCCCTTCAAAATGGTTGATGGTCGTCATGTTCGTGAACGGGCGCCGTCAGAGGGGACTGGTCCTCTCTTCGCTGCCACGGCTTATTTTAACTTTTTTTTTTATGGTTTTATCTTTTTATTGCGGACGCTTTTAACGTGCACGTCTTTCTACATTGTTCTCACATGTATAATTTCAACATGAATGACGTAACCAATATTTTGTTAAAAAGAGTGTCCATGGAGTTTCTCGCCCGTTCTTCTCCATAGGAACCTACGCCGCTTTGGAATGGGCAACTAGCTTCATCTCTCTGACTGACCGACCCCTTGACAATTCAAAAGTGCCTGTAATTGGTTTATATGAAATAAGTTCTTTGAGTTTGAGTTTGAGATTGAAGAGATATTGTGTTAACTGATATAGTGGAGAACGTGGATCATTGAAGGAGTCTTTGGTCAGTCAGATTAGATAAAAGAGAGAGTTACAGAAGTAGCAGTGTGGGTACAACTAGTGTTGTTTTCAGGTGACCATAACTCAAAGAATATTTACAATAAACCATTGACACGAAAGAGAACAAGCAATAAATAGTTAATAATCTGAAATGGCACTGTATAATTAAAATAACACTTTGAACATCATTTTAAGTATCAATATATTTTTACGAGGGTTCTCATTCCAAATAAGGGTATTCTATTACATTCTTAAAACAAATATGTTATCTAAATGTGGCTATAAATTAAATCCTAAACTAACAAATCTGAGAAAAGTTTAATTGAATTTCAATATTTTTATTATATTTTCTAGTCATCATCCATCAAGCACTTTTTGTGGACTTTACGAATATTGGTTTAGTAACTAAGGTTTTTCACCCAAATGAAAAGTAAATCGAGCCACCGTACAATTCCATGTATATAATATCACACTAATATTTATTATAAAGGCGAAAGTTTGTGAGTGTGTGTGTGTTTGTTTGTTTGTTACTTCTGTACGCTTAAACGGCTCAACCAATTTTGATAAAATTTTGTATGGAGGTAGCTGATACCCTTTTTTTTTTTTTTTGTTGCTTGGTTGAAAATCCTCATGGATGTCCTCCGCCCTGGGGTAGGCGGAGGGGTCTGCCAGACTCTTACTGACTAAAAACCACCCCGGTGCGGTGTTCCCTTCCCACACTTGCACCGGGGATCTTGGGAGCTAGTATTACTTCCGTGATCCCCGGCTAGTGCCGGCCCGCCTCCGCCCCGCAGTTTCACTCGCGTAAGTCTCCATACCGTGAGGATATTGGGATAAAAAGTAGCCTATATGTTAATCCAGGGTGTCAGCTACCTGCATACAAAATTTTATCAAAATTGGTCCAGTCGTTTGAGCGTGAAGAAGTAACAAACACACACACACACACACTTACAATTTTTATTGATTATTGATAGCATAATCAGCATAAAATGTTCCCACTGCTGGGACACAGGCCTCCTCTCTGTGAGAGAGAGTGAACCGTAATTCACCACACACGTCACACGTCTCCGATTTTTTTATTCTAGGACATGCCGGTTTCCTCACGATGGTTTCCTTCATCGTTTTGAGAACAGTGGTGATGAAATAATTTACACAAAGTAAAGTGCCTGGCTGGATTCACGCGTCGCGGACGTTTCTACTTGGCCATCATTGCTCTTTAAAGGACATACTCTTTTAAATAATGATGAGTCAAAGGAAAAAAAATCATGCAGTTTCGATGCCATCTTAATGGCCATCATTTTGGTGTCATCATAGCTCCAAATTTGAATTCACAACTACGAGTATCTTTAATGTTACAGACCATTACACAAAAAAAATGCATGGTAGCTCGATTCAGATATGCAGAAGTTTATTACTGGCAGGTGAAATATTTCGTTGTTACGATACGAGTTTCAGAAATCCTGACAGGTACATTCCGCTGTTTCACAGATTGTTACAGAACCGATCAGATTCGATCCATCTCCGAATTTTAGAATTTACAGTTTCTGCTTCCGTCAGATACGCTTCGATTATTATACCGGATGGTTTCAGTGGTCGTACCGGTTCTATTCAATAGCACAAGTTGATTGTAAAAGACACAATCATACATGTACACAGATAAATGTAAATAATTTTGTCGCTAGCATTTTTATATAATAAAGAAAGAAAAAGAAAACACACACAACACACAACATCCCTCAATCATCGTAAATGTATATGTACAGACGGGATACAAAAGGGGTAGATATATAATACTGCAGATAGAATGTTTTACTCAAAGGAAACATTCCTTTATTTTTGAATAGAAAGCAAACTGCATTCAAAGATTTTCGAAAATTCTCTTCTCCCACACCCGGGAATCGAACCGGCTAAAATCTGAAAAAATTATACCCTGTACTTTTATTGCATCGATCGTTAGGGTCAATTATAAGGATGAAATCTCTCTAACAAACATGATAAATTAAATGAAAGGAAAACCAGGAAATCTTAAATTAATTTAATTATTTACAAAAAATGGTAAACTAACTAATTAGTTGCTCGAAATGAGCTCCATTCTCTTGGATACACAAATTTATTCTTTTAACGAATTCATTTCTAGTAACCTTTAATAAAGTGTTGTGGTGAATATTATAAATCGTATTCTGAACTTCAACTCTCAACTCGTTGTCATTCGCATAAGATTTCATGTAAATTTGATTTTTTACATATCCCCACAAAAAAAAATCTAATGGGGTGAGATCTGGCGATCTCGCAGGCCATCTGATTGTGCCGTTTGTACCAATCCAGGTATTAAAATGGTTATTAATGTAGGCAGTAGTGATTCTGCTGTTATGTGCTGGAGCACCATCTTGCTGTAGAATTATTTGGTTTCGCTCTTCCTCGGGGAAACCATTTAACTCGTTTCTTAAGAGATCCAGTATTTCAATATACTTGACAGTGTTTAAATGATCTTCGTACACGTGGACTAACACTACATTATTTCGCATAATTCCGCACCAAACGTTGAAAGAAAATCTTACTTGATTGTTAGTTTCATGAACACGAACAAGATTCACTCGAGACCAATAATGATTATTGCGGCGATTGTACATGCCATTATTGCTGAAGTTGGTTTCGTCAGTCCATACAATGTTACTCAAAAAATTAGGGTTTCGGTCAATTTCTCCAAGTATGTTTTCACAAAATTGTAATCGTCTGTCACGATCCCCAATATGCAATTTTTGCACCAACCGACCTTCACGATAGCATTTATACTTATACTTTTTCAGCACTTTAAGTACGCGAGTGTGGGTTGTTCCTAATTCATCGGCAGCATCTCTACTTGAAGCCTTTGGAAATGATTCAAAGTATGTTAAAACATCTAGTTCAAAATCGAAATAGTTTTGCTGAATAGTTTGCCGTCTCTTCTTGAAACCACCCGTATTCTTTAAATTTTCTACCATTCTTCCCATACGAACCGAGTTGGTGCCTGTCGGTCTTGATATCTCTCTCCATACCACCGCAGAGCTAGATTCACGTTTTTGTTATTTAAAAAATAAGCTTCCATTAAATCAAACTGTTCTTGATAAGCCATTTTCACCGTGAGACAAAATGTGAAATGAGTTGTAAAAACAATCAAATGTGAATAACAACTATGACAATCTAATTTTCAAATTTTAATCTAACATTCCATATTTAAATTACCTCATACACGCAGCTACGAGTATGTCGCAAAGTAGTCTGCATTACAAAAGATGGATGTTAGTTAAAGAGCTTTAACTTGACTCATTGAATTTGTAACTTCAGATTTCCTGGTTTTCCTTTCATTTAATTTATCATGTTTGTTAGAGAGATTTCATCCTTATAATTGACCCTAACGATCGATGCAATAAAAGTACAGGGTATAATTTTTTCAGATTTTAGCCGGTTCGATTCCCGGGTGTGGGAGAAGAGAATTTTCGAAAATCTTTGAATGCAGTTTGCTTTCTATTCAAAAATAAAGGAATGTTTTCTTTGAGTAAAACTTTCTATCTGCAGTATTAAGAGTACTTTCCCTCCAGGTGGCATTACAAAATTCCACCCTGTATAATAATATTATAAACTTATGTATATAAAATATTAAGGGATTACGATAAAAAAAAATCTACTTCATTTATGATAACTCCAAATATGACCTCATGATTCATTTAGAAAATACTAAAAAGAACAAAAGGACTTGAGCTCCAAATATTTTTTATCAGACACGAATCTTTAAAACTACTGAACCTAAAACTTTGAAAAACATACAGAAAATAGTTCTTTACTTTTAGTTTACAAGAAATCCTATAGGAAGATAATATGGTAAATCTCTCAATATTGCATATACATTTGAGGTTGGAATGTACGAGAGAAGATCATTTTCAACTACAATGTTAAGTTTGTTCTTGGGATAAATTCATCCCAACTACGGAACCCTTAATTGTGCGTGGTCCGACATGCACTTGGCCGGTTTGGTATCTATGACTTTTTTTCTGTCTGAAATATTTTTACAGGGGGATTTTTAAACAATTTTTTATTTTATACTGTTTCCATTTACCGCTTGATAAACTTTAAAACAAATATTTCGTTGTACTTGTTTTTCTTCTCAAGAGTGGCATTATAAATCGTTACTATTTATTAAGATATGATTATATAATCATGCTTTTTATTGTATATTAGGGTATTAATTTTACAGCCGTGTCGTGTCTAGCGCAGCCACACCTTTGCTTACACCTTTGCTTGTTTTAATCAATTTAAATAATATTTATTCACTTAGACATAACTTAACATGACGCCTGTAATCCCCGAATGGTTAGGCAGAGCCTATAGTCTTGTATCTATAGTACACCCAAATTTTGCCAGTTTTGTTTAAGTCCCATGTAATAGGGCGCGAGCCTATTGCCATCAACCGGGAACAAATCCAGACTACGGGCTGCTACTGACAAATTCCTTATGGAAAATCCCAATAACACTTTGCCCGACATAGGAATTGAACACAAGACCTCATGCTCAGCTGTAGCGATTATTAGACCAACGAAGAATTCAATATTTAATTAGATAATATGATACATAAATATTAGTAATGTGCACATCAAGACCAAGACATCAAGAAAAAGGTTTGCAGAGAATTAAAAAAATTTCGAGGGCAGAAATGTACGTGTAAATTCCACCAGATTAAATTTAGGGAGAATTTATAGTGCCTAATTCACCCGGACCATTATTACAAACCCCTACCTCATTCATCAAAATCGGTTCATTGGGCGCTACGGTGGAACACACGTAAATAAATAAAAACATAAATAGATTGCTAAAATCATAACCCTTCCTTTTGGCTTTGCCGTGGTCGGGTAATAAACCACCACAATATACACATCAGGCCTGTAGTCCCCGGAGGCTTAGGCAGAATTGTACTTATAGTACATCCACATTTCGCCAGTTATGGTTAAGACCCATGTAATATCCCTATAATAAGCCTGCAGACTTCGAGCTACTACTGAGAATTTTTTGATGAAAAAACACAATAACACTGCCCGACCTGGCAATCGAACCCAGGACCTCATACTCAGCAGTAGAGCTTGCCACCACTAGACCAACGAGGCAGTCACACCAAACCACCACACTATTAATAAAACAGTATCTATTCAAACCAAGATCCGTAAGGTCTAGCCCACACTGCGAAATCTACCGCGCCATGTTTATAGCACGTTTAAGACGCTGACAACAGGTAAACCACGGTCACTGTCAGACTGTATACATAAGAAAGAGAAGCGCGATGACACAACGCTTGTAATTTATTGCAAAATATGAAGCGATTATCTATTTACTCTGCGTTGAGTAATCTAAAATAAAAAATAACCAAGCTCTGCATACAAATAAGACGTTCTTGTTATTAATCAAATACCAACTGTACGTTGATGTTTAATACACATATTTTGGATTGAAACTCAAAGTAACGGGTTAGTTTACCGTTAATTTGTATTGAGATTTTTTTTCTAAACGTGTTTTGGTAACAACCAAATTCTGAGAAATATGTTCAAGAATAACATATATTTTTTCGCTACCACAAACTATATGGATTTGACTTTTTTTTTGTTTAAGACAAGCCTACTTTTATCATTTGCCTCTCGTCAGAGCCTTAATATTCAGTAACTGCTACTAACACGCATTCCAAATAAAATTCCTCGCGACTTTTGTCAATTCTATGCTGATCATTGGGAGAGCACTGGTGGTCCAGCGGTAATGGCCCCGACTTACTTTACTATTAGGTCATGGGCTCCAACCCAAGCATGCGCTTTACTTTGTGTAAATAATTCAAGCATCACTGCTCTCAAAATCAGCGAAGGAAAACATCGTGAGGAAACTGGCATGTCCTAGAACCAACAATTCGAAGACATTAGTAGATGTCAACATCTACCAACCCGCACTGGGCCGCGTGGTAGATCACAGCCCACTCCCTGTCAAAGAGAGAAGGCATGTGTCCCAGGGAGCATTATAGGCTGATTATTCTTGAATTCTTCATTAGAAATATTCTTTGATTATTTCTGGTCTCAGCTGAGACGCACGTCTATAATGGACAACAGAACTAATCACACTAATAATATAAAGGCGAAAGTGTGTGTGTGTGTGTGTTTGTTACTTCTTCACGCTCAAACGGCAGTATTTGTATGGAGGAGCTGACACCCTGGATTAACCTACAGGCAACTTTTTATCCCGATATTCTCACGGGATCGAGACTTACGCGGGTGAAACCGCGGGGTGCAGCTATAAAATATAATTTATTTATTTATACATTTTGTCCCACAATCTTGCCTTAATAATTGTATCGTGGTATTTCGCATCAAACTTGTCCAACAGGGGAGGTCTCTTACGTATAGCGGTGTACTGCTGAGCGGTGAGTGCCCACTCGCACAATTTCTTTTTCGCAATGCGTTTAGCGACCTAGTACCCCCATACTCCGCAAATTATCCGCGCGAGTTAAATTCACACCGCACAGCACCACATCTGTATCAAACCACAGATTTTTGTACCGCGCGAATTTTAAATCACTATAGTACGTGTAGCTACTTATGATAAAAGATAATTAGTGATTAGTATAATAATAATATTAGAATTTTTTTTTTAAATTTTATGTATTTTTTTTTGTTTTTTCTTCTACTTTTACACTCGTTGTCTACATCTCTTCGTCTACTTTCCTATCGCAGGTATGCTGGAAGAGGTTTCTTTAGAAATAAGCATCACCTTTGTACGTATTTTTTTGTTACTTTCTTCTTGTCTGTTTCTATGTGTATACATAAACTGTTAATTAAATAAATAAATAAGATACCATGTGTTACAGATGTGCTATAATAATTTCGCGCGAATAAAATTCGCAGTGCGGGCTAGGCCTAAAGCCGCCAACATCACACAGTGATTCAAGGGTGGAATTAAGGCTTAAGCGCCGTTTATTTAACTTAGAACTACACCCGCGTTATAAATGTTTGCACAAACTTTATTAATCGCGAACTTAAGTACGAGATCTAACACATAACTGTATATTATGCGCTGTTATAAAGGAAGGGCGTCGTTATGTATTATGTATAGGGAAACTTGGGCAACTAGGCTCAAGGCGATATAGCAACGTCTTGCTAGAACCTAGGTATTTGCATAGACCCTAGACGATATGTTGTGAAAAAAGATGAAGATTTTAACGCTTTTTTATTTAAAAAATCAAAAACCCGACTGCGTAAAAAGTGAACTTTAAAAAAGATTAAAACAATATATAGATAACTAATACTATAAACAATCTCAGACAGTCGGAGGCAATAGGTCTTTATTGTTAAATTTAAGAAGATACCTCCGCATGCATGAGATTGTTTATAGTATTAAGTTATATAAATAGTGTTTCCACCTTTTTAAAAATTCACTTTTTACGTAGTCAGGTTTTTTATTTTTTTTATTTTACGCTTTTCAGCGAGGATAATAAGACGGTAAATTAGGTTATATACCCACTTATAATCGGGTGATAACGGCGTCTTACTCATTCACTCCAAAAGCACGAGTTGGTTTTTTTATCATTTCTCATTCCAAATTAGTACATTTAAACATATAATTTGAGTATATTTATTTAATCACCTTTGAAAATCCTTCACTTTGATACCCCACTCAATAGGCTTGAGTTTTATTTTTATTTATGCACACATTTTGTCGCCAGAAACGCACCATTTTAGTTTTAGTATACCCAGTGACACTCGCGCAGTAAAGACAAATCTAAACACATATCATTCATCAAAATCGGTTTAGCCGTTAAGTAGTTACGAGGGAACATAGGGACAGACATACACACTTACAGGTCAAACATATAACCCTCTTTTCTTGACTTCGCCGCAGTCGGGTAAAAAGAAAGCCTTATTAACAATTCACGTGACATGTGAATAGATGTTGAAATAGTGTCCTGAATAGTGTAATGACCTAAAAAATTTGAGATGAATCAATCAAAAAGATCCTAACAGTTGGCGCCAGGAGACACCCATCCATTACAACCTGATATAAACATCAAATATAATTATATATAAGGCAAGGCAGATGTGAGTGTGAGAGCAGTGGTAGCGCAGTGGTATCGGTCCCGACTTACCGAGTTGTAGGTCGTGGGTTGGAACCCAGGTAGGCGCTTTACTTTGTGTAAATAATTTCTAGAACCATAAATTCGAAGACATGTGACATCCACCAACCCGCACTGAACCCGCGTGGTGGATTACGGCCCGCTCCCTCTCTTTTTTTTTGCGATGGGTTTGCTCTTGACCTTAGTCTAGGTCAGAGGTGACAGAGACAAAGTCGACGATGGAGTGAGCTTACCCAGAAGAAGCCTGTTCACTCTCACTTTGAAGAGATTAGGGTTGTATGCGTTCGGAAACACAGACGCAGGCAGAGAGTTCCACTCTTTTGCTGTGCGCATTATGAAAGACATTTGGAAACGCTTAGTGCGAATTAGTGGAATAGCAACCAGGAAGGGATGGTAACCTGCAGTGCGTCTCACCGAGAGGAGGCCTGAGTCCCAGCAGTGCATGGGAACATTATAGGCTGATTAAGTAGATGTGAGTGAAGGCCGTGAGGGGATGCCTTATAAGGACATTATAGTGACCTTATTGGTGAAGTTCTTCGGCAAAGTCAGGGTAGTACTCACAACCGGCGTGCATATATTATGACCAGACGGCCTAGACAACTGACATTCGCTTCGGAGCGATTCCATGTCTACAATCGCTATCGTTATTTCACTTTTTGACAAGCGTTATCGCTAGTTTTCGATTCGAATTCCTTCATACGAATCGAAACTAGCGATAACGCTTGTCAAAAAGTGCACTTGGCTACGCATCTCTATGGAAGTTATTGTTCGACGCTGTCGATTTGTTTCATCGAATCGAATGATGATAACATTGTCTAGCTAATTTCTATTCATTGACCTATGATCACGTGACATTTCGATAGCTTATGTCAATCTCATACATTTTTTGGCTTTTCTACTGGTGTTATCGCTAATCGAATGTTACTTTGTCTAGGCCCTCAGATGTATGAACGTAAACGAAGCAGGAGTATGTAAGGATAGTAGCAGGTGGTGATCTGTAGTGTCGGTTTACTCCCATGGGAAGAAACCGTGAGTTTATGTATGTACAATTTTTTTTTTAAATTGCCACCTACGTACAACACTGCAGAAAGAAAGATTAGAAGCACATATTTATTATAAGTCCACAAAAAAACTCCGTAGGTCCAAAGGTCCTCATAACTCTGTCGTTCAACGGCCATTGTAAACCTTTCAAAGCCAGTAAACGCCTACGAGATGAGAAACTGACCTTTATGAAGCCTGTACAAACAGTGATAAACCAATATGATATACTTAATGTTTGGCTGGCTGATAAATGTTACTTTCGCCCGTTAGTACTTCTTTTAAGAGGTTTTACTTCTTTTTTGTCAAGCTTTGAGTTCGAAGTTCCGCCAAATCAAACATCAATGTCGTGTGTGTTTAGATTTTTGAGTGTTTCTGGGGTTCCGTACCTACCACAAACGGAAAAAAGGAACGTCCGTCTATCTGTCTGTAAATACCATTTTTCTGAGGAACGTCTGAAGGTTTTAAGTTGAATCAATATTAAATACAAAGGATTACGGTCGCTTGGAGCTAAAAAAAAAACAAGCAATTTATGCGACATAATTTTGATACCCACAAATAAATCAAAACCTAAGGGTACTTCCCGTTTACCTAGAATCATGAAGTTTATCAAGAAACAATGTCTCACAGCACAAGTAAAACAAAAAGTGAAAAACGTTAATGTGTCGCTTTATCACATTAAAATATTTTTTTTGCGATCCAAACTTTCATTTGCAGTTGGAGAATTGACCCGTGACTTATGTGTTTGTTCTTCGGATAAATTCATTCCAACTACGGAACCCTTCATTGTGCGTGGTCCGATATGCGTTTGGGTGGTTTTTATTCCATTATATTTATTATTTACACCAAAGACTTTTAAATAATAATACCACCCTATTATTGTCCTACTGCAAGCCAAAGCATTCTTCTCATACAGAGAAGGCACGAGCATTGATCATCACCCTTGCTCAAGACAGATTGGTGATTTCAGTCTTATATTAAGACGCTGACAACAGCTAAACCGCACACTGTCAGACTGTCTACAAAAGAAAGAGAACCGCGATGACACAACGCTTTTAATTTATTGCAAAATTTAAAGCAATTATCTATTTACTCAAAAATGAGTTGAGTAATCGACAATAAAAAACAACCAAGTTCTGCATACAAATAAGATGTTCTTGTTATTAATTAAATACCAACTGTACGTTGATATTTAATACAGATATTTTGGATTGAAACAAAAAGTAACGGGTTAGTTTACAGTTAATTTGTATTGAGATTTTTTTTTCTAAACGTGTTTTGGTATCAACCAATTTCTGAGAAATATGTTCAAGAATAACATATATTTTTTCCGCTATCAGAAACTATATTGATTTGGCAATTTTTTCAAGCCTACTTTTATCATTTGCCTCTTGTCAGCGCCTTATGTATAAGTCCAGGTTTCCTCACGATGTTTTCAGTTCAGTTTTTTTCGTTTTTGTTTTCAGTAATGTCCAAGATAAACTAAAAAGTCACTTGCCCGGATTTTATTCCACAACCTCGTAAATGAGAGGTGAGTTCTTAACCACTGACCCATCACGACTTTTAAATATTAAATGCATTTATGTTAACTTTTGTTGTTGGAGGAAACTCATCATTATCATTATAGTCTTTTCCCAACTATGTATGGGCCGGCTTCCAGTCTAACCGGATGCAGCTGAACTGGTATTCAGCTTCATCCGGTTAGACTGGAACTATTTTATACGGAGCGACTGCTTATCTGACCTCCACAATCCAGTTACTGGGTAATACGATACCCTTTGGTAAGACTGGTTGTCAGACCTTCGGGCTTCTGACGACCCGTAACGACTGTCATAGATCCAAGAATTACAGCCAGGGCTTAACGTGCTTTCCGAGGCACGGAGGGGTCTTGGTATGTAAAGATCCATCCACGGACCCACCGATCTGATCGATCGATCCGAGCGGCTGTTGTCATTAGTCACAAGGAGGTTGGAAGAAACTACGAGCTTATAAAGGGTACCTATTCAAAGAATAAGAATAGGGAACTACAAAAGAGAGCAGTAATACCAACCGCTTATTTACAATCCGTACTGGTTCCCTTGCACACGCAAAGGTAATTTTATATTAATGAAATAGCGGGCTATTTATGTTTCAATTCATCAATAAAGAGAAAACTGACATAGTACTGACATGATATGATTAAAAATTCTTTAGAACTGCTACGGGAATTGAATAGGAATAAAACGCTTGTAGTTGCAAAATCTGAATCATTGAAACGATAGTCTTTTGACGTGGAATCCAATTTATCGGCGCAATTGAAACAAGAGAATGGGGAATGATTGGGTAGACCGGTGGTCTAACTGAGTCCATTTCAGTAAATATCCGCTCCAATTGGTTTTATTATTGAACTCCTCCTGCATAACTTTGTTAGAAGTAATATTTATTGGTTTAGAAACTCTCGTCGAAATATTTCTAATGGATTTCATTTTTATTTCCGGAAAGTTTGATATTAATACCGGCTGCTACTTTTCTGTCATTGAGAAGGCTATTTCTGCGAAACTGATGTCGTTTGTTTGCTTTGTTGAAACTTTAAATGATGACGACTCGCTTTAGTGCTATCAAGTTTACTTAGGATAACTTACATGAAATAAAAAAGAACCTCGGGTATTATTATAACCTAATTAATGCAGCTATCAAAAATGACATGACAAAATGTATTCGAAATTCAAATGTAAACAAAGAAGTAACACGTAGTGCTGGTCGTTTCATACATGATTCACAAAGGAGACTGTTGATTTTCCACGAAGGTGTTTGTGCCTTGTATTATTCAACACTATGGTTTTACATTTACATAAGCAAATTGGTCGCATTGCCCCTAGAAAGTGTTCCATTTTTGAATTTTTGTACAAACTTCGAGATGGTTCACTTCCTTGTGTTAAAGTTTTATTAGATGCAAGCTTTTGCCATTGAATCCGGCAATGTAGAAATGGAGCTAGAAGTAATGGAGATTTGTTCCTTTAAAATTGTGATTGCTTGGCTATTTTCCGATTCCCGGAGAAAAGAAAGAAGTTCCTTTTTCAATCTTTGATGAGTAAACTTTAGATGGGAGGGAAAAATCGATGATCGGTATTAATATTTGAAAACGCTATGCAAAATTTCCATGCTTGAACGATTATGAATTTAATCATTGATGGAAACAATAGAATTATGTTCGAATGGTACTAAATGCGATGTAATTAATGAATGTTTACTTGATGGAGTTATGTTGGACAAATGGGTTCTATTTGAATTATATTACTGATCATCTAACTCGTGCATATTCCAGGAACTGTTATTTAATTACAGTTTACAATAAAACAGTGGATGGCAATTGTATGGCTGCATGTGATTTTAATTATAAAATAACATTACGCCTTGATTCCCCGAAGGGTTAGGCAGAGGTGTACCCTTAGTTAGGTACGCCCACATTTCTCCATTCTCTAACTTGCCTTGCAAATGTTGATTGCTATATCATTATGGACCAAAAGACAGGCAGCACAAGGAACTGATGCAAAGGAAGGAGAATGATAACGTTGAACACGGATCACAGTAAACAAGAGGTATGGAGTTACAGCAAATTCATAATTTATGCTGTTTCCCACCAGCAGATAATTCGTTCTAGGTACGATTTTGTGTATGATTTAGACAACTGACTGCATTTTTGGTTTAGTGGTCGCTTAGCATGAGGTCCTGGGTTCGATTCCTGGGTCAGGCAAAGTGTTATTGGGTTTTTCTATCAAGAAATTGATGAAGATGGCCCCCTATCACATGGGTTCTAAACATAACTGTCGAAATTTAGGTATACTATAGATCCGCCTCTGCCTAACCTTACGGGTTATACAGGTGTGATTTTGTGTTATTAAAATTATTTTATTTCAGATATCATGATCCATCACAAACATGGAAATACAACAAACATAAGCGTACATCCCCGATGAAATACAGAAACATCATCATTTCAGCCGAAAGACGTCCACTGCTGGACTTAGGCCTCCCCCAAAAGGGGGGTTTGCCATAATCGCCACGCTTGGCAGACGGGTTGGCGATCGCAGTATGGTGTTAAAATGCGTAGAGAACGCTGCTGCCCATTCTCTAGTAAGTCCCTTAGTCGCTTATTACGACACCCACGGGAAGAAATAGGGTGGTGCTATTCTTTACGTCCGGCACCACACAGACAACCCCAACATCATCCTGAAGATATTATTATACTGGATGCGCAGAGCATCCAGCGACCTTTTGGTGTGACAGACCCACATGACATCCAGTGTAAAAGCTCTGACAATATGCCTTAAAAAGCTTGATGTGATGTTATGATTTGGGCCAAAATGCAGTAGGTACAATTAGGAGCAAGGAGACCAACATGGGACGTAGTGAGCAAAACCATACGGTATTATTCCTTTGTAACACCGAAACGTATCCCTATTATATATCCTTCCTTTGCTAACATGCTCTATATACATAACAACAACGTCACGGTGACTGGGACAGGAATTTACTCAAAGTAAACAAAGGATGAACCCAAAAGGTAAATTTCCAGAATTAGGTCATGTGCAAAAATTCTAGCATATTAGCACTTGGGCTTGGAAAGTTTGTATTGAAATTTGCAGAATGTTTTTAAATAGTTTTGATATTTTTTACGAGCATGTTTCTTAGTGGGTACCTATAATGGGGTAAGCAGTAGTCGTTGCATACAATGTGAATGTTGAAAAGCATAATTAATCAAAATGTTCAATCAAAATTAATTTAATTGACTAATGTTGTCCATATTTTGTTAGTATTACTAATAATTGAGCCTCTTTAACTAAACTTGGGTCCCAGGTCAAACCTAACCTAGCC
The DNA here is from genome assembly GCA_963921375.1 of Tiliacea citrago. NCBI lineage: Eukaryota > Metazoa > Arthropoda > Insecta > Lepidoptera > Noctuidae > Tiliacea > Tiliacea citrago. The sequence goes on along the minus strand of OY992797.1, from coordinate 17,016,672 downwards.
CAGGTTAGAACTGGAAGAAACGGCGCGCGAGCCGAGCGAGCGAAGCGGCCGGCGAGCGCTACATTCAAGTTGGTCGCAGGAATTTGGCTATTTTTAGGGCTATTTAGTATTTTTACTCATAACATAACACCACGCCTGTAATCCCAGAAGGGTTAGGCAGTGGTGTACTTATAGTACATCCACGTTTCGCCAGTTATGTTTAAGTCCCACGTAATAGGGGGCGAGCCTATTGCCATCAACCGGGCACAGATCCAAACTCCGGGCTGCTATTAGTGTGTTAGTATTTTTAGGTCTCTAAAAATAGGGATTATTTGAGTTTTACAAAAAAAGGCGCAATCATTATAAGTATTATGGTGTCCAATAATATTTTTAGGAGATCAAAATGAGAATTATTAGCGCGATTAAATACATGTCAATAATAACTACAGAAATATGAATACTCTGGCGACACATTTCATACAGGAAAAAAAATATTTCACCTGCACAACAAAAACAACACAACTGAAAAAATGAGTCCAATAAGTCGTATTTTTAAAGGTCCAATTTACTAAGGTACTTTTATTGAGTCGTCTGGGGGATGCTAGTGGAGGCAGCGATTTTATTTTCTCAAACCCCTTGGCTCGTATTGCGATCCCCCTAAGGGCTTTCTCTACGTGATGCCAATATTCGGAACGAATGATGTTGCGAATCTGTTTCGGCGCCAATTTAAACGCTCGTTTAGTACGAAACTTTCGTGAGGACGAAATGCAAAATTCGTTTGGATTTTCAATTCAGAATGTTGGTAGTTACGTGTGGTGTGGAGTTTATTATATTAGGTGGGAGTGAAATGTAGTTGTAGTGCTGAACGAGAGATTACGTTGCTTATAAGTTATCATTTAAATGTAATATTGTGAAGAGACTAGTTATATTTTGTCGTTGTTAAGAAACATTTTTAAAATAATTCAAAACGAGCTCCTTTTCGAAGTCGTCATCTGCCTAGCCTTTTCCCAACTATGTTGGTGTCAGCTTCCAGTCTAACCGGATGCAGCTGAATACCAGTATTTTACATGGAGCGACTACCTATCTGACCTCCACAACCCAGTTCCTAGGTAACACAATATCCCTTGGTAAAACTGGTTGTCAGACTTTCGGGCTTATGACGACCCGTAACAACTGTCAAACTGCTTAACGTGCTTTCCGAGGCATGGAGGAATCTTGGTATGAAAAGATGGTCACTCATCAACGGACCAACCGTGGCAAGCGTATCTTAACCAGATCGATCAACCCGTGTACTCAATTATAAAACGTAATTTAGGTTTTTAAACATAATTTGCTATAATAATAATAATAATAATATTGCCAATAAGCTGGCAACACCAACACGTCACGGAATACGTTTTCTTTATCTTCAGTTATATATTCATTTTAGACGCAGTTTCTTTTATTCTATTAGTATACAATAAGCCTGAAACCCAAATAATCAAGCCTAAATAAAAAAAAAAATCAAAATGAATCATAATAAAAACCAAGAATTTTATCAAAAACTGCCGAATCGAAGGTGACATCTGTCATGTCACCTCCGATAAAATCCACCGATTTTAAAATAAAGAAAAGATGTTGACGAGATCAGCTACGAGACGAGCACGCCCACCACCTCCGGACTCTTCGCTCAGCTCCGCCTCGCCGCCGCCGGTATCCAGCCTCACTGTAAGCGCTGTGACGACACTGGCCGTGGTAGTTGCGTCGAGCTCGAGCGACGAGTATTTTTCCCCGCCGACGTCGCCAACACCTGTACGTCGGCAGGGGAGAGGCCGGCCACCGAGGAGCTTGGGACTTAGGGGCCATCCGGCCCCGAGCCGGGTCCCCGCTACCGGTGGTTGTGTGCAGCGCATGAGATGGACTCAATCTATGAACGAGAACGTCATGCGCGCATATTACGGGTCTACAGAGGGAGGAACTAACCTCACTGCGTACCGTGCTAGGATGCTGTCTCTGTTTCAGGAACTAGAACCAACCATCAACATCTCGGCCCAACGACTATCGGATCAGGTGCGGGTCATCCAACGCGATCATAGGTTGGACGATGTTGCACTTGATAGGCTGCGCTCAGAGGTACTTAGCAACCATATCGTCTCGACTCCGGCACAAACCGCGGTACGAATGTCAATTATTGATGGAATCCCGCCGCGGTCCAATCATGATGTTGAAGAAGAGGATGATAGGGTTGCCACAGTAAGTAGCCAATGCAACGCCCGATTGAGGAGCGCACTGGAGGATGCATTTGGCGAGTATAGGTCCACTCCGACCGAACTTAGACCCCGATTACCACGCCTACCTATGCACAAGAAAAATAGGGCGCTGGTGTGTGCCTTGGACTCGCAGCTTAAGAATTTCTTCCAAAGCAGCGAGGATCTCATTGATACACACTCGATTCTGTATTGCGCGGCTGTTGCGGCATGTCGTTTAGCTAACGTCAAATTTCCAAACTGTGACGGAGCTACTCGACCAAAACCAGCCGTACCAGCCTGGCAGTGCAGGATCGAGCGCCGTATTGATGGGGCCAGGGTACTCATCGGCAAACTATACTGCTTCAGGGAGGGCAATACACGACCACGAGTGATGCGCTTTGTAAGACGGGCTTTCTCGGGGACTGGAATCAGCCCTCGAGAATACATGTCCCGTGTCACAGAGCGCATCGACTTCCTGAAGCAGAAAGTTTGTGCATGGGCGAGCCGTATTCGGCGGTATAAGCGGCGGGTGGATCGATACACGCAGAATCGCATGTTCCAGAGCAATGAAAGGTGGGTATATAGAGCTTGGGAGCGACCTGAACAAAATGTGACAGACGTGTGCCGCCCGGATGATGCAGCCACGAGTGCATTCTGGCGCAGCATCTGGTCGGAGCCCGTCTGTCACGCAGAGGCTGACTGGATGCGGGAAGTTGAGCGAGTGTGTGAAACTATACCAGAAATGGAAGCAGTCATAATCACCCCATTAGACGTAGCCAGAGCAGTCCGTCTGTTACCAAATTGGAAATCACCGGGACCGGACGGACTGCACAACTTCTGGTTGAAATGTTTAATTAGTTCACACACTTGCCTGGCATCTCAGTTCCAGTCATCCTTAGAGTCTGGGTCGCTACCACAGTTTCTAACAACAGGCGTTACCCACCTGCTCCATAAGTCAGGTAGTCCCGCGGAACCCAAGAATTATAGACCGATCACATGTTTGTCAACGGTCTATAAACTTCTTACATCCATTTTGAGAGTGAAAATTAATACGCACATTGACAATAACTCCATTATGTCTGCCTCTCAGAATGGATGTAGGAATGGGTCCCGCGGTACTAAGGAGCTACTCCTCATCGACATGGCCATAAGCCAACAGGTTCGTCGATCCCGCAAGGATCTGTCGACATGCTGGATAGACTATAAGAAGGCCTACGACTCGGTGCCACATACATGGCTCATGAGGGTGCTGGAGTTGTACAAGATAGATGCAACTCTGCGCAACTTCCTGATGTCATGTATGGGGCAATGGAGAACGGTCCTTCGCTATCCAGGATGTCGGCAGATCCAGGGGAATGATGAGCCTGTATGGATTAAACGGGGAATATTTCAGGGCGACAGTTTAAGTCCACTTTGGTTCTGCTTAACCCTGAATCCTCTAAGTACACTGTTGGAGGATTCAGGTCTAGGCTATCGGTTGAGGAGAGGAGGTCAGGTCATATCTCACCTCTTCTACATGGATGACTTGAAACTCTTTGCCCCCAACAAATTGCGACTGATCGAGCTACTGAAGGTAACTGAAACATTCAGTAGCGCCATCAGGATGGAATTTGGTGTGGACAAATGTGCAGTCATGCATGTAAAACGAGGAGAGATTATGGAATCCGAAGGAACCCAACTCTCGGATTCCATACACCTTAGATCCCTTTCCTCATCCGAAAGCTATAAGTATTTGGGTATGTCAGAAGCGTTAGGGATCAACGTTGCTGACATGAAGCAATCGTTGAAGGAGCGCTTCTTTGGTCGCCTGAAGAAGGTATTTATTAGTCTTCTTTCAGGCGGAAACAAGGTGCGCGCCTTCAACGGTTGGGTCATGCCGGTTTTGATGTACTCTTTTGGCATACTTAAATGGACTCAGACCGAACTAGACGCCCTGGATAGGAGGGTCCGTACACTGCTGACCGCAAATCGGATGCATCACCCACGATCATCGGTGATGAGACTGTACATCCCGCGGAAGTGCGGGGGTCGAGGCTTTTTAAATGCAAAGACCCTCCATAACCGCGAGGTGTGCAGTCTCAGGGAATATTTTTTACAAGCCGAACTGGGTATGCACCGTGATGTGGTCGCAGTGGACAAGGGACTCACCCCGCTCTCCATGGCTAAAGAGAACTGGCGCAAACCTGTAATACTTACTACCGATGACCGCAAGGAGGTATGGCAAAGCAAGGAGCTTCACGGACGCTTCTATCGGGCTCTTCATGAACCCGGTGTAGATTTCTTAGCGTCCGTATCCTGGCTACGTTTTGGTGACCTTTTCGGGGAAACCGAAGGTTTTGTCTGTGCAATTATGGACGAAGTTATCTTGACGAATAACTACCGGAGACATATTATGAAGGACGGGACGGTTGACGTGTGTCGGGCATGCCACCGTCCGGGTGAGTCCATCAGACATATTATCTCTGGCTGTTCTCGTCTTGCTAATGGCGAGTACTTGCACAGGCATAACCAAGTAGCCAGGATTATTCACCAGCAACTTGCTTTGAAATATAAACTTGTGGATTCTGAGGTACCGTATTACAAGTATGTGCCCGACCCAGTTCTCGAAAATGACCATGTCACGTTGTACTGGGATCGGTCTATCATTACTGACAGGACTATTGTCGCGAATAAGCCCGACATAGTAGTGATAGATCGATTAGCGCGCCGCGCAATGATTATCGATGTTACCATTCCGCATGACGAGAACCTCGTGAAAGCTGAGAAAGAGAAACAAATAAAATATCTTGACTTAGCACACGAGGTTGTTGACATGTGGAATGTGAGCTCGGCTATCATTGTGCCGATTGTCGTATCGGCCAATGGCCTGATGGCCGAAAGTCTCGAGCAACATCTTTCGAGGCTCTCGTTAGGTGGTTGGATCAAGGGCCTGATTCAGAAGGCAGTACTCCTCGATACGGCTCGCATCGTGAGGAGGTTCCTATCTCTGCAGCCCTAGCCACCGGTAGCTTGGACCCTGCTCCCGATACCGGTGGACAACTATTTTTTATATTTTTAAATGTTTTTATATATTTTTTATATTCTGATATTTAAAAATATAATTTGTATGTATTTAAATTAATAAAGGAAATAATAATAATAACGTTTATTTCAGGCGACACAGGCCCATAGAAAAATACCTTAACCTAAACATACATATTGTAATATAAACAAAACTTGTGTTAATAAAAAGGCTTAAGACTATGCTAGTAGCACTTCACTTTGCACTATATTAAATTGTGCTGATCTGTGGAACTTGTCCGCGGAAGTGACGGAATACCACGTCCCGCGGCCAAAAGTCTTCTTCCATGACGAGGGCCAGATAACAGTTCGGTACACGCACCACGAACGCCTTGAAGTTGACGTTTCGACGCGACTCCAGTAACTGCACCCTCGGCGTGTACCTCGTCTTTTGGCGCACGTACTCCACGATGTCCTCCGCCTTAGTGGTGTAGTGCAGGCGGGAGATGTACACCGGTGTGTTCGGCTTTGCGGCACGCAGGCTCACTTCAGGCCCCGTAGTAGCTTTGCCGCAGCGGTTCTTGTTAGTTCGCGATCGGCGCTTTCTTCTTTGCACCGTCACGAAACCTTCATCATTAGTAGCCCTATTCGGCGCCTTTTCTGGCATGGGCTTGATACTAGGTGCGCCAGGGGCACTCGCGGTGACGCTAGCGAAATCCCTTTGTAGGGGTCTCACCTGGTGCTATTCCATACGTCATCGATACATGTTTTCTTTTCTTCTTGTCTGCAGTTTCAAGCAAGATGCCATTTTATATTTTTATTATTAAAAATGAGCATTAAAAACAACTCACCTACTACCTACTCTCAGGTTACGGGTCAGGATAGGTTCTGCCTGAGTTTTTGGTCTTCTGACGACCCGTAACAACTGTCAAAGATCTACAAATGACGGAGCTCCTTTTCGAAGTAAAGACGCAATATAATATAGGAAAAATCAGAACAAAGAAAATAAATTATAATCGTAATGATTGCAATTTAAAAATAGAACAAAAAGGTAAATAACCAAATACGAAACAGCCAGAAACGCGGCTGACTTTGCCAATAAACTTGCAATTTATTAAAAAGTTATTTATCTACGGGTAGAGGTAAAAAAAAAAAAAATGTGTGCGTGTACTAGTGTACACACGTAAGAAGTGAAACTTCTTTATGGCCTTATTTTTCGAAAAATGATCTACATGCAACTTTCTAGAAATTGGTTAAATAAAGTTAAATTAGATAAAGTTTAAACAAAAGGATTTTATTATCATAGACATGAATACAAATAATACAATTATTTCACTTTACCTTTTTGCTACTAAGATTATTACAGCATTTCATTAATTGTAATAGAATTATTACTATCATTGTCATCGTCATTATATATTTTTGTAATTAATGGCTTATGGTAACTGAAATATGAAATATATGCTATACTCTATATATATGATATACTCTTCGTCTAAACCAACCGTGGTAGGGGCAAGAAAAAGATGGCGCGTAACGGAAAAATGTGACGCGTAACCGAAAAATGTGACGGTAAATTTTTTTCCAACGCCGATAAAGAAGTTTCACTTCAAAAACAAAATTCAAATTAAAGATAAACAATCGTACAAATGAGAAGTACTCGCCAACCATTCGAATTCTAATTTCAAAGAAAGTTTTATAATTTTGACTCCTTTGTATTTGTGTAGACGTTCCGTTTTCTGTTGATTTTCAAAACTGGCGGGAGTCAAACGTTCACGTTGGGCAATGAATTATTCAGGTCAGAACGGAAACTGCGTATTTACATAAGCAAATTGGGTGCGACGACTCAGTACAAGCGACACGGCGACAACGGCAAGGAAACATTGGGACGCGATCACAGTGCATCAGACTTAACACCTGGACCCTTTAGTGGTAAGATACCACTAAAGGTCACAAGAAATCCGCAGTCAAAACTCAAAATAATAAAAAACCCGAGTGAGCCTTACAGTAGTTGCTTATGATGTATAACATCTGACATCTCACCTTGGTAATAAGCAACTGAGCAGTGACAGAAATTAACCTAAAATTTAAAAAGCTAATTACTGATTTAATTATTCGAATAAGTATTAATTACTAGGGTCGCCCGCCGGTCGAAATTCGACCCTCTTTACTTACAATGCTTATAGAACTTACTAATTCCAAGTGGGTAACTAATTCCATGCTATTAAAAAGTTCTTACTTATTCCATGCTCAAGCTGTCACTACCTGTAACTTCCGTTCCTTTTCACGAAATCACTCCCGCAGAAAACGACAGCAAAGACTTTACACATCAAAAACAGAATAACTGTAGGTATAGGAAACTTACTAGGTCTCGAGATATAAATAAAGTTAAAATGAGAGCATCTTTCTATTTTCTGTTGGCCTCAACGCATAGAACTGCTGCATTCTGTGGATCCTTCAAATTAGCTCTCATTCGCTGCTAGAACGACTGAGCACCTCCATTCAATGCAATTAAAACATTTGAAGCTCTTAGTTCTAAGGTTTAAACAACACCTAAGTTCAATGTATACAAAAGAAAACCATACCTACAATAAACTTACCTATGGTCTGCGCCGTATGATGCCGAACGTAAAGAATAGTACCATCCTATTTCTTCCCGTGGGTATCGTAAAAGGCGACTAAGGGCGAATTTCACCAATGAAACTGAACGCGATCAGCACATCTAAACCGAGTTCAAGAGCTGTCAGTGTCAATATTCCAAAGAAAATAATGACACTGACAGCTTTTAAATGTGGTTTATGTGCTGATCGCGTTCAGTTTCATTAGTGAAATTGGCACTAAGGGACTTACTAGAGAATGGGCAGCAGCGTTCTCTATGCATTTTAACACCATACTGCGATCGCCAACCCGTCTACTAAGCGTGGCGATTATGGCAACCCCCCTCGCTCCTTTTAGGGGAGGCCTTTGTCCAACAGTGGACGTCTTTCGGCTGAAATGACGATGAATGATGATGAACTACAAGTTAATATTGATAACCAGAGTGGAATCGAATGCTCCCAGCAACATAACTCTTTTTTTATATCACATTGTTTTGTATCAACTTGCACATCACAACACAGTCAGTGAAACACAGCAACGATACATCACTATGTTCAATGATTATAGGGAAAAAGAGGTAGATAGGATATACAGTATACACGCTCCGCAAGTGGCACGTCAAAATATGGCTAATTAGCCACATTTTCATCGTCTTGTCTCTTTTTCGCTCCCGATAATTACGACATGCCATCCTACTTCCACGTGTTTATTAGTGTAACGAGGGAATCCCATGGAAATCGAGGGAAATCCTCAAATTTTATAGGCATATCTATAGCGATTTGAGTATTTTTTATAGTAACTCGTGCATTTACACTCGAAAAGCACCATTTGGTGAAGTGGAACTGATGATGAAGACCACAGATGGCCACCGGAACTACTCAATAATAAGTATTTCACCGTTGCGATTCGATTAGGCACTTTAATATGGTTGCTAAGCAATTTATGCTCTTCAAAATGCATATGGTGAAGTCACCATCAGTTCTCCTGGTTCTTACCAAGAGAACTCCTCAACAATTAACGCCACTGCATCGGGAAAAGTAATATTTTGTAAAAGGGGATGAGCATTTGACATTAGGCTATTGTAAATTGGATAAATTAGAAACTGACCCACTAAAAAGTGAAAAATAAAAAACTTTTTACAAAAAAAAACAACCGACTTCCAAAAAAAACACTACAAAGTGAAAAATAACTTTAATTGCGGAAGTCGGTGGCTTTGGATCTGTATTTTAGTATTTTGCCACCGACTTCTGAAATTAAAGTTATTTTTCACTTTGTAGTGTTTTTTTTGGAAGTAGGTTGTTTTTTTTTTTGTAAAAAGTTTTTTATTGAAAATCGAATGTTGAGTAAGTAACCTATTTACGTCTTTTCACTTAAAATATCATTGACTATATTATTTTAGAATATTCTTTTATTTAAGTAAATAGGCGTTCGAAGTATTATTTGTTTGGATTGTATCGTGATTAGAATATCTATTTTTTTTCATTCTCTTACAAAATTCAAATAAAGAACAACCAAAGTGCGGCTTGAGTCTCAAGGTTACACCAAATGAAAGTCCAGCTCAGCATGTGTCAGGCAAAAATATAATCTGATGCTGATATTCTGTTGGATCCCTGCAGTGTTATACGGACGACGAGCAGACGAGATAAATACGAGAATTATTAAGTACGAATCCGCGTTCAAGAGCTGTCAGTGTCAATATTCCACAGATAATAATATCACTGACAGCTCATATATATATATGTGTTGATCGCGTTCAGTTCCATTGGTAAAATTCACCCTAATTGGAGGAAGAAGCGTTTAGAATCGTGAAATTGTGTTCAAAGACAACAAAATAATTCTATTTATTTCTTCTTCAGTTTCGTATTATATATATTTTATACTCTATCGTCAAAACGATAGAGTATAAAATATATATAATCGACCAGGAAGCTAACACAGGCTGTTTTCAAAACAACAGCCTGTGTTAGCTTCCTGGTTTTTTCGAGATAACACCATTTTATTGTAATTTTAATTAAGTTTCCATGCAAAATAGGGAATGAAAGAGAAAGCTGGGATTCTCACATAATTTGCGAGAAATGGTTTGGGTACCTAAATGTAAGGATTTTTAAGTGTTTGAACAACAAACTTTATCTTTGTTGTTATATCATTTTAGAAAACAGCTTCTAATAAAAAAAAAAATTGTGTGAAAATACGTTAATCTCCGGCTCATGAGATAATGCGTTGCTGACATCTGTCAGCTGAGTACAAAAGAATACGTGTTTGAGGAATTTAAACTTTATTAGTTCCTAATCTTGTACAACTGGGAGGTGTCAGAAGAGCATTATTTCGATTGCCGGAATATACGCTAAGCTTCAGACCTGTCAAGGGAGAATGACAAATTGCTTTTGAAATGTTACAGAACTATGGAAGTTTGCAGCTGTGTGGTGGCTGTCATTAAAAATATTATAACTGCAAAACACTCCCGTACGTAGGTACTATTCTTTACTAATACTTTTTACTTACGTTAAAACTTTCATATAGTGATACTGAAAGAAAGAAAGAAAGAAAAAGCATTTATTGGGACTCGCACAGATCACAAATTAAACTATACAAAAACACACTCATAGAAACATAAAGATCAAAAACAAAAATAAAGTAAAAATGAAAATAAAAACAGAGAGTCCTGTACTATCTCAGCATGATGCTGCGGCACTTAAAAAAAATAAGTGTCGCAGCGCTGGTTATTCTGATAGGGCCGCTGTGATGTCACGGATAGACCAGCTACGAAAAAAAAAAAAAAAAACTGAAAGTCTTCTTGTACAACCGATCTAGTACTACAGTGTAATCTGTACACTCATACGCAATCACACACACTCACTACACTAATATCTCATACCACACAACACAGCCGACTCTATTGTACATAGTACTCACATCTATTCATTCCTCGCAGAACAGATGGCCGATGGGGCCAAAGGTTCTGGAGTGGCGACCGCGTACCGGACGACGTAGTGTTGGAAGGCCTCCCACAAGGGCGACCGATGATCTTGTGAAGGCCGCAGGAATCCGCTGGATGCGGGAAGCATAGAACCGGTCGAAGTGGCGGTGCTTGGGGGAGGCTTATGTCCAGCAGTAGACTTCATCGTCATCACCATCATCATTTCAGTCTTTCGGCTGAAATGATGATGGTGATGACCTAATTTGACTGTTTTAGTAGTTCTAAAACCATCTATAGGCAAGTATAGCAAGCATTGATAAAAATGAAGGAATCTTGCTTCTTACATTAGTGGCGTTTTTTTACAGTGTGTTCAGTTGTAAGAAGAACCAAATTTTGACAGTGGCTTAAGGAATTCGTATAATATTCAAGAGTGTGTTTAACAGAACGTTAGAGTCGTTTTCTTTCCAAAAATGTGTCTTCACCCTATGCGAAATGTTTACTTTTATATCTGTAATTCATGGTGTACATAATAAAGAGTATTCTATCCATCTATCTGTTTTTAGGGTTCCTCAAAGACAAAAACTGGAACCCTTATAGGATCACTCGTGTGTCTATCTGTCTGGCTGGCTGTCTGTCTGTCTGTCCGTCTGTCACAGCCAATTTGCTCCAAATCTACTGGACCGCTTTAAGTTGAAATTTGGTATACATATGAATTTTCATGATCCCAACACGAACGTGTAACGTAAACAAATGAATTTTGAATACGGTGCCCACTTTTGGGGGACAAATTAGAAAATTAAAAAAGCAAACGTTTTACAAACTGTACCGTGTGACATGTCAAATGAAGGGGCGTGTTGTAAAAGTTTGAGATATTTTTTTTTATAATTTTAAAATAAATACTTTCAAAGTTATTTAAGAAAATAGAAAAAAAATTGACCATTCTCCTTTTTAATTCCAGAAACTACTTTGGTGGTATGAGGAACAGAGTGTAAAGTTCACTCATCTACCATACAAAAGGGAGGATCCTCCGACCAGACGAGTGTTGTGTCTGGTGGGCAACTGCCCGATGGTTGATGTCGGGACGTTGTATATATAATAGTTGCGCGGTAAACTCTGCTTGCGCGATGTACGATTTGCGTGACGTCAGTGTGACGCGTAGTTCGCATGTGGCGATGTTGATGCCGCTACATCACTCCCCCCCGGAGGCCGGAGGTCGATAGTGGGCTGAGTCGTGTATCTTGCGATGCTTGCCAGTGCCAGTAGAGGGTTCCAGTGAGTCGGAACCGGGTGCCGCATAGTTCTCGGTGGGTCGGAACTGTCTGCGGTGATTCCCCAGTAAGTCGGCGTGGCACTGCATTATGCTCCAGTGAGTCAGATGTGGTACGGCACCGGGTTGAGGCTGACTGCTGGCGTCGACCAGGAGAGGTATCATGTTCTCTGAAAACCTATAAGAAGTCTATGGTCTTAAAATAACATATTAAATGTCTCAATATTGTGTGAACAAACTTACATTTGCAGTTCGAATGTATGAGGGAACATGATTTTCCACTTCTATGTTAAGTTTGTTCTTTAGATAAATTCATTCCAACTACGGAACCCTTCATTGTGCGTGGTCCGACACGCACCTGGCCGGTTTTTCAACCTAATCTAGTTTTCGCTAAAGACAAACGGTCTTATTCATAAAAAGTTATCGAACATCTAAAACCCATTTTTAGTTAAAATAGGCTTTATCACTTTCTAACAAACACAAAGTCAAAGTGACAAATAAGAACAAAATAACTTTAGCAGCATTTTAACTAAAATGAGTGATCAAACAAACTTACCTGTAAGTGATGTTCGATCATCATTATATGAAGACTATGTCCTTCGATGATCACTATTTAGTTTTCTCGATTTCCATGGAACCGACGCACGATTATTCAAAGCTTGCCACAGCAAAAATAAATTAATTTGCTGTGAACTGAACGCAACCGGATGCTACCTTCCGTTTCCGCTGTCATCTGTAAACTTGAAAGCCACACATTTCTTACAATTTCTGGGTAGTTCAGAAAGGATACTTTTGAATGGGATCTGGATGGGCCCCTGATCATCGAAGGACATAGTCTTCATATAATGATGATCGAACATCACTTACAGGTAAGTTTGTTTGATCACTCATTATACTTCAGACGTCCTTCGATGATCACTATGTAGATGTTTAAAGTTTTAACTAAATTGTAACAAATGTGTAAAAAATAAAGACATTTTCACAATCAAATCTATTTCTTTATTTTTAATATTAGGTGAATATTTATAATAAATTTACTTGCTCATATTTGCTTCACAATAATTATAATTATACTTAATTATAGGTAGGAAGCATTTTTATACCTACTTTATTATTTAATTAATCAACAACCCTCAGGGGCTAACAATCTTACTTAAGAGTACAAGAGTAGGTTAATTATTATCACTTGAAATATCTATCTATGACAGTGTGAATAGATAATATAACAGCAGTATGAAATAAACCAATTGTAGTTGCCTGTATCACCGAGTACTGATCTTGCAAAATTTTGTTGATTCATTATAGGGCGATTATAGAACATTGCAAAGGTCTGTGATTGCGAAGTCCATCCTGCAGTTCTCCTTATCTCGTCAATATTGACACCTTTTTTGGCTGCTGCAGAAGTAGACGCATGTCTAGTACTATATGCACTGAACATGCTTATATTTATCCCACTGTTTTTAAGAGTGTCTTTGATCCATCTACTAATTGTTGACACTGTAGCCTTTTTGTATGGTTTCTTATAAGTTATAAAAAGGTTTTTAATATTGTTTCTGTGCGCCTTTTTTTTATGCATGTAATCTATAATTGACATAGCAGGGCAAATCTTAGGTTCATCATGAAAAAATGGAAGAATTAAATTAGGTTGGTATCGGCCTGGAGCGGTAGTTTTGATAAAATTAGGTATTCTGATCTGTAGCTGGTTACCATGCTGTACTATATTGTCAACCATAATTAATGAGATAGTTTGAATTCTATGACCGGTAGAGATTGCGATTAATGTTACTGGTTTTTTGGTCAGTTCTTCTAGTGACATAATTTGATTATTTGAATTACTGTTTTAAGGTGATTAAGAACTATAGAAACATCCCAAACATGGTCATATTTAGGTATTGTTGGTCTCAATTTAAATATTACCCTTGAGAAATCTTTTAATCCTATCATCCTTAGATAATCTCGGACCTATAATTAGACTCAGGGCCGATTTTGCTGAATTTAGTGTATTGTAGGATGAACCTCCATTGAACTTATCAGTTAAGAAAGAAATGATGTTAGGAATAGAACTATTTAAAAAATCTAAATGATTCATATTGCAATACTCACGCCCACCATTAATTGGTAATTGGTATTGTTTTAGTGTTGATTCAGTGATTGAGGCTAACATAATCTCGGCAGAGGTTGCTGTTATTCCACGCCTCATAAATGCTTCCCGGACAACACTCCTACAGCAAGTCGCAGATTTTTTCTGAGAGGGTGTAGGTTCCCCGCATCTGAACATAAGAGGTCATTCTTTGGTTGAACAATCATTGGCTCTGACACTAACATTGACATAAATATTGGGTACCAAGGTTGAGTAACCCAATGTGGTACTACAACAATGCCCTCAGCTTCATTAATTTTAATTTTTCGGAGTGTTTTAAGAATTAAAGAAAATGGTGGGAAGGCATAGAAAAAAAAAGGGTGACCAGTCAATTGTGAAGGCATCTATTGCATATGCATCTGGGTCTCTATGCCATGCAACATACTTCTTACATTTATAATTTAGCCTTGATGCAAATAAATCAATATTTGGAAAACCAAAATTGTGTGTTATACAATTATAAGTACTTTTCTCTAAACTCCATTCTTTTTCTGTTTTCTTGATTCTGAGTCTGCAATGTGGTTATCCTTTGAGCTTATATATGAAGCAAATAACCAAATATTTCTTATTTTACACCATTTCCATAGTTTTTCAGAGATTGAGTGAAGCTGAGGGCACTGGACACCACCCATTCTGTTTATATAGCTAATAGCTGTGGTGTTGTCAATTTTTAATAGAATTTCACAATTATTTAATCAATTTGCAAACGTTTTCAATCCCAAGAATGTAGCTTTTAGTTCCAACACATTAATATGCATTTGGTGCTCCTCTAGTGTCCAAAAACCATGCATTCTTTTATTATTACAACTGGCACCCCAGCCAGTTAAAGATGCATCAGCAAATATCTCCATTTTATATGTATGCTGTTTAAAAGTTGCTACTGCTTTGTGTACGTTGGACTTCCACCTTTTTAAATCTTGAATGCACCAGATGGGTGTAGTAATCTTACATTCATAATTATCATTATGTTTTTGTAGAGATAAATATCTATGTCTTTCTAATTTCTTTGTGTATAACCATCCATAAGAAATAGCAGGGCATATAGAGGTTAGTGAACCTAAAACTTTAGCTAAGTGTCTGACAGTGTACTGTTTATTTTTAAGTAGGCTACTGATTAATTCGCAGTTGTGCTTTCTTTTATGTTCAGATATTTTTAGTGTCATGTGTTTGGAATCAAATATAAACCCTAAAAAGCTACATTCCATAGTTGATGTAATATTACTTTTTTCCTTGTTAATTATGAAACCTAGGTTTTGCAATAGCTTACATGTTTTTTCTATGTTCACCTTACATTGTATATATCTTTTTTCAATACATAAGAAATCATCTAGGTATTGGACTAAATTTAAGCCCCAGGATCTTAAGGTAAAAACCACTGGTTTTAGGATTTTTGTGAAAACGAAGGGTGCAATGAATAAGCCAAATGGTAAAACATTGAACTGATAAAGTTTGGTTTTGAATTTAAATCTTACGTATTTTCTATAATTTTCTTTAATTGATATCATGAAATAGGCATCCTTAAGATCTAAGTTAGCCATGTAACAGTCCTTAGTTATAATATTTGAAGCTGTTCTATAATCTTCTAATTTAAAATGTTGTGTTATTATAAACTGATTTAATTCCTTCAAGTTCAAGATAAATCTGTATGAACCATTTGGTTTGCTAACAACAAAAATTTTTGAAAGGAACTGAACTTTGATGGGCGTACATTCAGAAATAGCATCTATTTTACGTAGATTTTCTATTTCCTGTATTATGACTATCTCCTCCTTATTTGGAAAAGAGTTGTTGGGTGGTAAATGTAACTGAAAGGGTTGTTGATAGAAGGGAATGTCATATCCCTTAACCCAGTTGAGTACTATAGTATCTTTAGAGATTCTCTGCCAATTATTATAAAAAAGGTTTAACCTGCCAGTCTGTGTCAGTTACTGTGATGACGTTGACTGTTGAAATTGGATCTCCGGTAGCTGCCCCGTGGTGCTGCTGCACCTCTCCTTTGGGTTGTTTGATGTGGCCCACTGCTGCGGTTCTTGTTGGCACGAGGCTCCGTGAACAGCTTTTTCTGTGTTTGCCGAGGTGGGCCCCGCCAGTTTAAAGGTTGTGTACCTTTGAATGTGTTCTTGGGAGGTGGTTTGGACTGTAACTGTATCTCCCGACAGATTTTGCCGTTTTGATTATTTCAAAGAGATTATCTCCAAACAGATACTTGTCTGGTTTGGTTTGTAAGAGAGTGTCTCTTACATCTTTTTCGAGACCTGATATTATAAGGTTTCTTCTTATTTTGTTTTCGTCATGGAAAACAACAGCAAGTATCTTCCCAGTATTATTTAATATTTCAAGCAAATTTAATTTCAATGGTTTTGGTTGCACCTCACGAAGTACTTTTTCAGTTGCGCATGCAAGCCCAGCAATAACATGACTTAGCATTTTTTATCTTGCTTCGATACAGAAATCTCTCTTTTAATTGGCCTCGCTACACGCAGTGACTCTATCAAGGCCATTTTCAATAATGTTCTCCCACCTCTCTGCAACCTCGTCATGTATTTTGTGTCCCATTTCTTGGCGTTTTTTACTATTAGATCCTAGTACTGAAATTACATCCTCGTCGAGTATGTTTTCCTTATCTGAAAGAAATAAATATTATATTACCTTGTGATGTATAAGATGTATACCACCCCCCCCTTTTTCTTTCTTCTAATGTTTCAATTACCACAGTAATTTATGAGCAATTTGTTCTAGGTACACTTTTGCCATTGAAAGGTCCGTCTGTACCAATCCTAGGCAGTACCACAGCGCCGTGAATGACCCCACAGTGACAATCCTTGGCGTATTAATGTCATCGAACAACCCATCTGTGTTGATCCTAGACATAGTTATGACCATTAAACGACCCCACAGTATCGATCTTAGGTCTAATAGTTGTTCTAGTCTGAGAACAATGGCGACGATGTCGCAAGTACGAAAATGCTTTTTAGGCTACCTCAAGCTTTGAATAATCGTGCGTCGGTTCCATGGAAATCGAGGAAACTACATAGTGATCATCGAAGGACGTCTGAAGTATAATAGGTTTATAAGACGTTTATGAATAAGAGCCTTAGTTTCCATATTACAGGGAAGTTTAGAGAAGCCTCGTTGCCTGCCTCGTCGGTCTAGTGGTCGCAGAGGCTACTTCTGAGCATGAGGTCTTGGGTTAAATTTCCAGGTCGGGCAAAGTATTATTGGGTTTTCCTATTATAGTATCTACATACTACAGACACTACATCATATACTTACACTTTTCATTTATTAATATTATGTATTATACTCTTTTAATGGTTTAGCATTATTATTTTGCGAATCGTTCTAAAACGATTAGTTTTCTTTAATTTTCATATTTTTCAATGTTATGACACTTACGTCAGGCTGTCAAGCTGTCATTATTTTTTCTTCTAATTTTCTCTCATAGTTTTCTTACTGGCTTAGTCCATAAAGGTTACTTTTGATTTATATAATTAATTTAAATTATTTTTATCAATATGTTTAGCTCAAATATTGTAATTTATAGACAATTATAATTGTTTACTGTATAATATTTGTATCCTAACTTACATTTATAATAATAATTGAAACGCTCTCAGAATTCATCAAAGAGGTTTTTGGTACGAATATGTCTGGCCTTTTCGATAACTGAATTTGAAATTAAATTCTGTAAAGAACAGAAAAACAGATGGTGTAAAAAAGAATACCTCAGACTCGGATATAAAAGGGGACTTTTGACACATTCCGGGAGAACTGATCTGGAAGCTCTCAAGGAATCATCTCCTCTAGAGATGTCATGATCTCATCTCCTGTAGATGTCAAAACACTTCTTACGGCTTACTACGGAATAGTTGAATCGCACTTGCGCTACGGTATCATTTTCTGGGGGAACTCAACTGATCGAGATATAGCTTTTAAGGCCCAGAAAAGATGTCTCCGATCATTGTTAAAACTGAAATCGACAGACAGTTGCGTGCCGTATTTTAAGTTACATAAAATCTTGACACTTCCGTGTATTTATATTTTAGAAGTAGCTATGTTTGTCAAGCAAAATCCATCTCGTTTTGAGCGCCTGGCTGTTGTATTCCCAAGGAATAGGCGTGACAACAGCAAATTATGTCAAGTATCATGTCGAACCACTTTAATGCGTAAGAGCGTTTCTTGCATGGCCCCAGTTATTTACAATAAATTACCGAGTTGTTGGAAATCTTTAAATACAGCACAATTTAAGAGTAGATTACGGAATTTTTTGATAGATAAAACGTACTACAGTGTAGCTGAGTTCTTATCGGAGAAAAATATTTGTTAATTAGTGACATCTTGATTTTTGAACTTTTGATGTATGACATTTTAGATTTTTTGACATTTTGATTTTTGACATTTTGATCTTTGACATTTTGATTTCTGACATTTTGATTTTGGTTATTAATAATAATAGTAATAGTAATGACACGTTAAATGATGTAATTATAATGGTATGATATTTGTAATAGTAATGTAATCTAATGATACTAATTTGTTTATATAAGTGTAATAATAAATAGTGTTATAAATAATTTCAAATGTTTGCATGCCGATTGGTAAAATGTGGCTGAGCTAAATGTAATTTAAGAACTATTATGTATTACCCATATTTGCAAAATAAAACTATTCTATTCTATTCTATTCTACAAAAGTCTTGCAATTGGACTATATTCATTTCACCTTGATAACATACTCAGTCTTCTCGTTACTACGTTCTTGCCAAGAGGACCATCCACTACCTGAGAGACCTGGACTGAACTGCCTGTGATACTGGGAAGCGGATCTTCAGGCCTCTGAGCTAACAAGGCCTGACGTCTTCTACACTGCCTGTGATCCTATCAAGATAACTGGGAAGCGGATCTGGATGCTTCAGAGCTGACGAGGCCTGACGTGTCGAACCTGAGCGCCGTATCGTACCTTGTTTATGAAACCTCCCACATTTTTCTTTCTGAGAGTGCTAGGTAGGTTAGTTATTTTTTTAATTATTTTTTCTGTATTTTTTAAATTAACTCTAATATATATTTAACTTGTCTACGTACTCTTTTATTTTTAATAGGCGAGTAGATTCGTTACACTATGTGGAATTTCTCTATACCGGAGTCTGGATTTGTGCACGGTGGATGGCAGTAAAGTCGCCCCCTATTACATGGAACTTAAATATAACGGGCAAAATGTGGGTATAATATAGGTATACTTAGGCACAACATATGCAAGGGTGACGATGTGTGACATCGGTAACTCTAGAACTGGCAAAAAGATTGTTTGCAACTGGTTGCTAACCCAATCCTACAGTGAAACCGAAGCTCTCTTAAGGCCTACAGATAGCTACTCACCTACGCAAATAGCTACTCGCCTATACTGATAGCTACTCACCTACGCTGATAGCTAATCGCCTACACGGGTAGCTACTCGCCTACTCAGGTAGCTACTCGCTTACTCAGGTAGCTACTCGCCTACTCAGGTATAGTTACTTGCCTACTCAGGTAGCTACTCCTCTACATAGGTAGCTACTCGCGTACTCAGGTATAGTTACTCGCCTACCCAGGTAGCTACTCGCCTACTCAGGTAGCTACTCGCCTACTCAGGTATAGTTACTTGCCTACTCAGGTAGCTACTCCCCTACATAGGTAGCTACTTACTTGCGGAGATAGCTACTCACCTACGCAAATAGCTACTCGCCTATACTGATAGCTACTCACCTACGCTGATAGCTAATCGCCTACTCAGGTAGCTACTCGCCTACTCAGGTAGCTACTCGCCTACTCAGGTATAGTTACTTGCCTACTCAGGTAGCTACTCCCCTACATAGGTAGCTACTCGCCTACACAGAAAGCTACTTGCCTACACAGAAAGCTACTCGCCTACACAGAAAGCTACTCGCCTACACAGAAAGCTACACAAGTAAAGAAAGTATCATAAGTGAAAAAAATATCTTTATGTTCTTGGGCCGAGTTTAAAAGTATCTTAGCAATTAGTAGGAATGAATGTGTTACGCAGTTAGGGTACAGATCGTCAATAATATTCCAAGTCCGTAAACAAAACAAAGGTCGTAAGAATGTAGGTAAGTTACTCAATACCAAATCACAAAGCAAATCAAAATCCAAGTTCATAGCATCTGCCAGGGTTACGAGCCTGTCCGAAAGGGATATCGTGGCCCTGGCACACAGGCATCTGAAGGAACACGTGTGGGTTTTAGTAAGCAAAAGTCTGACACGGGCTCTCGCTCCGCCCAGAGCGGGAGAAGTTATTTAATAATTTCCCACCCAAAAAAAACAAAAAAAAGTTCATAGCATAGGTCAAAAGTGTTAGAAAACTTTTATGATACCTACTATTTCGCAAACAAATACGTACGCATGTGCAGTATAGTAAAGTAATCATAAAACACAGTAGATGACAACAAACAGTCTGAGTAGTTGCGCCTGTCAGAGCGATTTACACAGCTACCTACCGTGCGCAGTACGACCACGCACACTTTGACATTTGCTTGACGCGATAGCACTACTAGCTATTGAAAATTTGTGATAAATTTGGATGTGTTCCGTAATACCAACAATGATGAATGAAAACTTAATGGTTTTCCAATATTTTTTCACTAATTTGTATTTTGATAATATAAGCTATGTTCCTGCATAAACAATATTTCAAACATTATTGTTTATATTACAGAAAAAAACAATATGAAAACATGTCATTTACGCTGTAAAATGTGTGAAATTCAATTCGCTAAAACTTCAAATTAGGTAAGTTTTTTTGAAAAAAAAAGATGTAGAAACCTAGATAGATAGTATCTTAATCCGAATATCAGCATAATATGGTGGAAATATGCTCTAATTTCAAATGATTTTGGTATTACGTTTGTATGGGCAGTTCATGAATCGCCACGCTCTTAAAGGTAATTTCATAACACACCAACAAATTCACGCACACACGCACCCTCCCACACGCACACACACACACCCACACACTCTCTCTCGCACACATACACACCACACACTTAAACATAGTGCACATTGCTCTCAAAACATTATTTTATCAGTCACTAATTTATTTTAATTTTTAATATACCTAACTGTTCATAGTCGAGACAATGTTTTAATTGTTATATAACAAGACACTTTTTTATGTGCTTCTCGATTGTAACATCAGCGCATTTGAATATGGCAATACCACCCAAGGACTCTACGAGACAGGCTCGACCTAGGAGTTCTTAGGTAAAGTTCTTTCTTTGCGTCTTATCTAATAATGTAAACCTAGCTTTTAATGTAGGTAGACTATAAAGAAATGTATTGCACTTTTTTGGAAAATAAATAACAAACAAACAAACAAACCTCTGCCCAACCCTTCCGGGAAACAAGGCATGATGTTTTGTTATGTAAATAATTCTTTCGTGATTGACAGGCACTCGCAACCCATAGTTTAAACCCAAATTCCGATGAAGAAATACTCGTTGATCACCTAATACAATTCCCACATTGACTCCCACTGACCAGACCTAGAAATTTACCATGCATGACGAATCCATCACGTCATATTAAAAACTCCCGGTAAACATGAAAATTCACCTGAAAACATTCATACAATCACTTTTTCTGTTCTATGAACAATCGATTCTGCTAACGATACCGGTAATGATACACCTTTTCCACATGGTATAAGTATCTATAAGTATGTCTGTGTTAAGGCAGTATTACACGGTTCTACTAAATAGATTTGCTGCAAAAACCACAATAAAATTGGTAAGTGTTACACCATCATCTACCGCATTTTCACTTGCCGTAAGTTGAAATAGTGGTCAAGCTTGAGGCTATTTAAAAAAAACATGGATTGAAAGGCACAAATAATAAGTTTTACTGTCTGTGAATGACTCACAAAAATGTTTATACTATTTAATTAAGTTCAATCATTGAAATAAGGCTATCGTAGTCCACTACTAGACAGGAACTCCTCCTGCTGGAAAATAATTTGGTTGATTTAACCAAATGAAAAGTCAAAATTGGTTGAACCGTGTATGATAACCATTACAGCATTATCATTAATCATTCACACATGACTGTAACGAATGACGCAGTAAGTTTGTATGTAACCCATTTACAAGAGAACAAAAACGTTATTTCAGAACAGTAACGTAAAAGTGGTGTAACCATATTTTTGGTTAAAAATAATTTGAATTAATGTTGTACCTACCTACATTTTACGGCATTTCACACGGTACGCAGTAGTTTCGACACCCCATTGAGTGCCGTAATTATTAGGATTTTTGATAAAAACATTGGCTTTAATTTTGAGGTTTGATTAATTGAATAAGTTCAGCGTTTAAGTTCAGCGTTTGACACAGTAGATCACGAGCTACTTCAGACTAAACTAGAACATTATGGCATTAGAGGAAAAGCGTTAAAACTTTTGACATCTTATTTAAAAAACCGTAGAATGTACGTAGAAATAAAAGACATTAACTCAAACAATTGTGACGTAAAGTGTGTGAATGAAGTAATATATAAGTCAAAGATGACCAACATAAGCCGTGGGGTGCCTCAAGGCTCAATCTTAGGACCAATATTATATTTATTTTTTACAAATGATTTACAAAATTTTATGAATAATACCCAACCCGACGCAGGACTTGTAATGTTTGCAGATGATACGAACGCCATAATTGGGTCGCCAAACTTAAATGAGTTGACAGAAAATGTGAATAAGTGTTTAAAGATTCTTTCTGTTTGGTTTACAGCAAATAATTTAATAATAAACCCAATTAAGACTAATGTTATGTTGTTTAAAACAACGTCACGTAACAAAGATATCATAGATGTCAAGCTCAAAAAGGAAAATATTGGACTGGTGAACGAAGTTAAATTTTTAGGAGTTGATATAGATTCCCTATTAAATTGGAAAAAAGAGCTCTCCGCCATTGATTCCTCAATATATTCAGCTTGTTACGCGCTAAGAAGCCTCAGGGACGATATTGATCTAAGGCAGCTAAAATCTGTATATTATGCATTAGTAGAATCCAGGTTACGATACAGCAGTATGTTTTGGGGTAGCAGTTACGGGTATAATTGCCAAAGAGCATTCATACTATAGAAACGTGCACTAAGAACTATTGTCAGAATCCCGCAACGAGAATCATATAAAGAATATTTTAAAAAATTAGGTATTTTAACAGTACCAAGTTTATATGTTTTAGTATTACTCAGCCGCTTTGCGAAATACATACACGAGCACGAATCACAAGAAGAACGTGAACTTAGGGAAAAAACTAGAAGAAACGTTATAAAAAATAAAATTGCACCGAAACTTAATATTGGTAAACATTGTTCTAAATACCAAGCAGTGGAATTATTTAATAAGTTGCCTACTGACCTAAGATCACTGATTTACAAAGGTACTCTATTCAAAGCCAAACTTAAAGCATTCCTGTTAGATAAATGTTTATATTCTATATCTGAATTGGTGACAAATGATGGTGAATAGTATTTATATTAATTTACCTTTTTGACATTAAATATATATTCAAGACATTATCCGATTTTATGCATTTAATAGATTAGATTTATAAGCATTTGACATGATAATATTTACAATTTACAATTATTTATATAATTACTATTTACATTCTATTGACACAATATTTATATTATGTTATTGATTTTATTTTTAGTGAAATTACTGTTTGATATTCATAATTTATTGTTTTATTTTTTTGGGGGAAAATATGGATTAATGAACTACCTAATTCAAACACAATGCGAATTGTTATATGAAAAAAAAAAAAAAAAAATTCTGTGTTAGTGGAAATTATAATTTTGAAGTAGGTAAAATAATGATCTGCTTGTGTTATAAGCAGATCATTATTTTGAAATATAAGTATAAGGTATAAGTATTTATTTTTCTCACCACAATAAACATTACAGACATTATTACACTTAAGGTACATGAAATGGTTTAGTTTACTGTGGGAGACTAGTGCCTAAGCTAGGCTTCAAGGGACTGTGTTTCAAGGGGCCAAGTTTGCTAACGCAGTTGTGTCCAAATGACCGATCATTGGCACCGTAATTGTAGAGTTTGCTAATCTCCTAATTGAAAGGCGTCTTTATGATTTTCCAATGACGTGCCACTGATACTCCATTGGAAAAATTGTCTGTATTTGGTAATCTCGTACTGACAAGCTCCTATTTTGACTTCCCTATGGACCACTGTCACGCCATTATGAATTTAGGAGGATACAAACTATTGGCACAGTGGTCATGGCGTTGCCTGAGTATGGTTGTCATAATGACCAATCATTGAAAATAGCAGACTTGGCACCCAGCTTACCAGGTCTCCACCCTCTAGCAGTTAGATACATTTCATAATATAAAAAAAATAAAAAAAGAGTGATTAAACAATGTTGAATTAGGAGGTTGTATAATATAATTTAAATTAATATCAGTAAAGAGAAACACACACAGAAAGTTTTTAAGTGGTAACAGACATAATAAAGCCATAATATATCAGAACTCTAATTGTAACACACTACCAATCACATTCTGAATGATTATGAAGTATATTGCTAATCGATTGCTTCATATAATCGAAAAACGTGTCTGTTCAACAACGTAAATAACGCAATGAATGTTGTAAAACTGTCAAAATTAAATCAATTGCTACTGATATTGCGTTACGCAATTATCCCGCCGATTAATACTTAAGGCGCTGACAAGAGAGAAATAATAAAAGAAGGCTTGTCTTAAATAAAAAATTGCCAAATCTATATAATAAAATAAAAAAATATATATATAATATAATATGTTATTCTTGAGAGCAGTGGTGGCCCAGTGGTTAACGGCCTCGACTTACGAGTAATAGGTCGTAGGTTTGAACCCAGACAGGCGCTTTACTTTGTGTAAAGTATTTCATCACCACTGCTCTCAAAACGGTGAAGGAAAACATCGTGAGGAAACCGGCATGTCCTAGAACTAAAAAAAAAAATCGAAGACATGTGACGTCCACCAACCCGCACTGGGCCCGCGTGGTGGATTACGGCCCACTCCCTCTCACAGAAAGAGGAGGCCTGTGTCCCAGCAGTGGGAACATTATAGGCAGATTATGTGTATGTGTTATGTGTTATTCTTGAACATATTCTCAGAACTTGGTTGTTACCAAAACGCGTTTAATAAAATCTGATACAAATTAACGGTAAACTAACCCTTTACTTTGAGTTTCAATCCAAAATATCTGTATTAAATATTAACGTAAGGTTGGTATTAAATTAATAATATTATTAATAATTTAATTATTTGTATGCAGAACTTGGTTGTTTTTTATTTTCAATTACTCAACTCATTTTTCAGTAAATTGATAATTGCTTCATATTTTGCAATAAGTTCTAAGCGTTGTGTCATCGCGCTTCTCTTTCTTTTATATGCAGTCTGACAGTGACCGCGGTTTAGCTGTTGTCAGCGTCTTAAAATGAAAAAAATAGCGCTAATTTCAGAAAAAAGTGAAAAACTTAAATCTGTTTTAGGCCATTTGCTTCACCAACCTTAGCAATAGTTTGATACTTTGGAAACTATGTTGTAATTATCTTTGAAACTAGTTATTAGTTATGTGGAGTTTTTCCGTTTGTTTACTTCCCTAAGTATTACGGGTATTAGAAGTGATGATAGCTCTAAGTATGATTTCATTGGAACTATCATTATTACAAATCTAGATATTGTTTTATACAGCTGATGACACGATGGCGTGAGTGCTTTCTATGTAACTTGTTTCACTAGAATATTTATTTATTATTCAAGTATCTAACAAAGTCTTCTGTCTAGGTTATTGAGCCACATAATAATATGATTGACGATTTCTACAAAATGTGTTGTGTCTACTTCACGAACATGTTTTTGCCCTATTTTAGCCTGCTCTTGTAATGTTATGTTAGAAGGTTTGGTTTCCGCAATTAGTCCTTCAGGCAGACCATTGTGCATGGCCCATTGGCCCATGGCGGCCGGCAGTGGTTATTCCAACCAGCCCACCCCCCTCCAGAAGTTGATCACGTCTCTTGGACTGTTTAGATCATTTGTGAAAAATCTGGTTGCCCCTGCCGTTACTTGCTGGATAATATTTATACCGCGGCATCGACAGGGGTAACTTTAACTGAGTTTATGTCTGCACGGGAGAAGGAGAATAAATTAAAGCTCTGCCAGTCGGCCTGGCGTAAGCAGACCCGTAATCATCTTGCGGACTGTCTATTATTTTTACCACAGCATAAGTTTTGCTTAGTAGTTCATGCCGAAACAAGAGAAAATAGAATCTCTAATTGAGAGCCTCTACGTTTGTTTTTTAATCCCAGATACTAATTTGACAGGTGCAAATGTCAAACTCCAAATTGAAAAAAGCGAACAGCATTAATTTGAAATGTCAAATTAGTACCTATCTGGGATTAAATATCGAACTTTAATTGGTTTGTGCATAAACTACTCGAACTTTATCATGTCACGTCAGAAAGATGAAGTTAGTTGCCCATTTCGAAGCGTAGTAGGTTTCTATGAAGAAGAACGGGCAGTAAACTCCATGGGCACTCTTTTAAATCAAAATTTTGATTAAATCAATATTGTTACAAAAATGCAATAAATGGAACCCTGACATAGTAAACTAGTAAACCCTTAACCTCATACCTCAGTAGATTTGCGTGCTCACTAAACTGTCATATTCCCCAAAAAAAATTCTCAAAATATTGCGTACCTACCTAAATTCCCAGTTTTCAACCGGTGAAAGTCAGACTTGGTAATAAATTCTTAGCATAGAGGTACGTAAATGGCTCGTATGTAGGTAGTCCCATTCGTCACGCCGGGCATAAAGTACGGCAACATCGAGTGCCAAGCGGTCACCGCGGCTGACCCGTGGCTCCGGTTCAAAATTCAAATTACATCGGTTCGAAATTCAAATTGTAATGTGTATTTTGTGTTAGTAGGTTATAGTTTGCGTTTGATACGTGATATTAGGACTTAATCAATGTTGGAATCTTAATTACTTTCGATTTTTATTGGTTTTTAGGGTTCCGTACCAAAATGGTAAAATTTAACCCTTATGGTGAGACTAAGTCTGTCTGTCTGTCTGTAGATGACGTTTACCAAACTATTTTGCACCCAAGAATTTAAAAAAAAAAAATATATATTTTTGAGTCTACTAGGGCATGTGCATCGTTTATGAAAGAGCGCTGTTTGCACATTCTCAAACATTTTTTTTTTTTAGGCATCATATTTTTCGTTTTATTTTCACATAACACCTGCCTAACTGCAAATCAATTTGTCGACAGTAAAATTAACTATATTGTTTTAAAACGATAGTTAATTTTATCCAAATTTAATTAACTGACTTCTTTTATCACTAAAATTATAATAAGTAATATATTCACCGACAGTTGCATTGCGCTTTGTCACTCCATTGGTAAAACTACGTTTTGAGAAATTCTATGATCCAAACCGTTCTGAAAATTTTGCTGTAGTGTAAGTAGTGATGAGTTTACAGGACATTCTGTTACCTCGATAGAAAAACTTGCACGACATAAAACTAAGCTGTAAACAAGTTAAGTTCCCCTATGAAGCAAACTGTTGAAGAACGTTGTTTTATCATGTATGGATTTATATCGCGGTCGCGGTTCTCTGTAAAGCGTTAAAGGTTAAATCTATCTAGCTCACTCTAAAGCTACGGTTTCCTACGACAGCGGTGGCCGCCATATTACGGCCGCAGTGACTGCATGAAAATGATGGCAGCGGGGTTTGACTTTACGGTGTCAAAAAATGCTCTAAGAAAACACACCAACTTACTAACAGTAAGTTGGTGTGTTTTCTTAGAGCATTTTTTAAATAAAGTTTCAATGAGGTCGTTTGACGATATATTGCGGACGCTGTGTCAAGTGCTCATCCACACGAGCGTGTTTTTTTTTTGTGTGTTTTCTTTTGTTTCTTGGAATGAGTACTTTAGCGTGAAAGCTGTAAAGCTAGGGTTTCCTCGGCTGTACACATGAACATAGACGCATTGACGGCAGCCACCCACAGCAGTTGCCTCTGTCGGCGGCTGCCGTCGGCGGCTGCCGTCAACGCGTCTCTGGCTGCCGCCAACGAGTGTCAACGACTACAGTTGCCTAAAGTTCTCATTTCAAGAAAAGAAAACTCAATTTACATGACCATTATTATTTAAAAAAAACATCCTATCATTAAATTCAATAGTTGGTAGGTATAAAGCCATAATGCCATCGACATTCTCGCTTATAACAAAGGCCTTTGAAGTGTTTGTGAGGAATTTCCAAATCAATACCATCACACAAAGGGCTACATCTTCACGAAATAAAACGGATCACAATATTATTGTAACGTAAAGTAAACATGAGATTTGTTCGCCCATATTGGATGGTATGGCTATACAGGGTTATTTTTAAGTCGTTTATAACCTCTTAAGGGGTCATTGTACTCATCATTATGAACAACTTTTACTATGGGACCAAAACTGAAATCGCGAAAAAAAACCAGCTGTTCCCTACATTTTAACAAATTATTCGAACATAAATGTAGGGAACAGCTGATTTTTTTTTCGCGATTTCAGTTTTGGTCCCATAGTAAAAGTTGTTCATAATGATGAGTACAATGACCCCTTAAGAGGTTATAAACGACTTAAAAATAACCCTGTATATGGAGTATTAATGAAAGAAGAGAAGTCAGAGTTAGTAAGTTAATGAGTCTCTTGATACTTGAAATAAAATGATTATTTATTATTTATTTATTTATAGTCAAATTATTTATTTCAAATATGCACCTACAAGGCACTTTTGAACGTCAAAATTTACAAAAAATTGAATTGATTCTAGTCACCCCTCACAAAAGGTAGTTTTGTATAGAGAAGAATGGGCAAGAAACTCCACTGTTACTCTTTTAATTTTTTTACAATATTTTGTATAGGTACAGTAATTATATAATTATAATAGTTTGATTTGGTCTAGAACAGAGACCATGTAGAGCGCATGTATGAAAAAAACACGTGTGAATTATAAGAGGGTATGTGCTCATGACCACACGATAGAAGTAATTATGATAATTATGATTTTCTAATTTTAAAATGTGATGACAACTAGGACTGGAGCACAGACGCGGTCCAGCGCTCAGCAGCGTCACCGACCGACTGGACCCGAGTATACCCGATTCAGCTTCACCGACCCGAGCATAAATCGTGCGATATCGCGGGCGCGACAGGCACCGACAAAAAATTGTGCTACTAATGTCGCGTCGCGCGCGCTATATCGCACTAGTCTGTATGAGCCTTAACGGTTCAGTTTCGCTATTTAGAAACAGCGCAAAATACGGCTACAGAATATTTCACTTCAAAAGTTGGTTTACAATTCAACGTAGGTACGTCAATTGGTAATTTGCTTGCCAAATTGCAATTGAAAATTGTAGCTTGGTCAAATTTAATTAAAGTTTTTGATTATGTCCGACCTATAAGAAAATTAAAATAAAAATCTTTATCTTTAGTCCTCAACTTCTGTCGCTTAATCAGGCGATAAGAAGTTTTTCTTTGATGTTTCAGGAAGCGGCTTGACTGATGATTATGTCAAGTGAGTGGTTTCAATTCTGGATACAATACAAAGTGTTAAAATAAAAACAGTCCGTACTTAATAATTCACGAGGAAAATTGTTTGTAAGCAGTCATTTTTAGGAATCCGTACCTCAAAAGGAAAAACGGAACCCTTATAGGACCCTCACTGGTGTGTCCGTCTGTCACAGCTGATTTGCTCCGAATCTACTGGACCGATTAAGTTGAGATATGGTACATAAATTAATTTCTGTGACCCAAATACAAAAATATAACGTAAATAAATTAATTTTAAATATGAGGGTCACTGATGGGGGGAAAATTAGAAAATTAAAAATGTTTTTTCCAGACTGTAGGTACCGTGTGACACTTCAAATTAAAGAGCTAGCTATAATGGATTACAGATATATATATATATATTTTTTTTAATAAATACTTTTTAAGTTATTTTAAAAAAAATATGAAAATTGAACATTCGCGGACCTTGGGATCTACTCCGAAGCGTTAAACCGAAGTATCGGCTGAATGCTCGGTCGTTTTATAACTTCCATAGTTTCCTTTTTTGACGTTGGCTTATTTCTTTGACAGTCGTTTTTTTTTTCTTTCGCCGTAGTCAGCCATAGTTAGCCGTAGTCAAGCAACGGCCGAACATTCGGCCGATACTTCGGTTTAACGCTTCGGAGTAGACCCCCTTATCTCCGAAACTACTGAGCTTAAATGTAGGCAACAGCTGATTTTTTTTCGCGATTAACATGTTTTGTCCTATAGTAAAAGTTGTTCATAATGATGAGTACAATGAGAGAAGGACCTCTTAAGAGGTTGTGCGTTATTTATGTTACATCTATCTTGTAGATATTGAGCCATAGTCTATACATTCTTATCTGTAACATCCATCTACCGTGTTTACAGCAGTACGGTTATGGAATGCCTTGCCCGTGTCGATAAGGCGTGCTCAATCTTTGTCCACTTTTAAAATTCTGGTAAAAAAACACTTTCTCTGTTCTTAAACAGCATCATTACAGAATACAGTTCCTTGCTCTTGTTTCATGTTTATTATTGTATAAATAAAAATAAATAAATTGTTTATTACCACAAATTTCGAGTACATTGCACTGTATACAGATTAAAGATCTTAATTTAGCATTAGGTAGATAAGTACAATTGGTCCGACCCTGTCCCCTAAACTAGGCTAGGCCTGTATCTTAGGGGGCAGTACCCAGCTATAGAGTATGCTTATATGATTCTATTTTGGCAGACGTGCCAGTGGACTGTGTGAAGTGGGTGCATATTTGATCTTGTGGTAAACTTTAAAAATGTGAGAGCGAGAAAGTGAAGAGTGAATTTTATTGTATAAGAGTAAATGTTTGATGATTGTGTGAGGAAGTGGATGGGATGTTTTATGATAATGTTGTGTGTAGTGAAAGAAGTGAGTGTATGTTTGTAGTGTGTTAGAGATGTGAGTGATTAGCGCGTGTGCGAAAAATAGGTGAATTACACACAAAGAGAAACACCTCTTTGTTTAGGTGATGTAGGTTAAAAGAGATTCCGTTCCATGGTAGTCCTGTTTTAGCAGCCAATCAATTACTGCACGTTTTAGTTTAAACCTGGGGAGACCGAGAATATTTAGCTTTTTTTGGGCTTTGTTATAAATGTGGGTACTTATTAAAATTAATATATTTTATATTATATAATATAATTAATATTGTATATATATATTATAGATAAGTTATGCTTAGTGTATGTATGTATTTATTGTATATGTAAATAGTACACCACTGACTACCTGCAGTACTGTCTCTCCTTCTCTTTTTAATCCATCCAAAGTTTGTCTGTAAAAGATCGCTTTTAGCGATAAGACCGCCCATTGTGTCACCCTATGTAAAATTTCAACATTTATATCTGTAACTTTTATGGTGTACATAATAAAGAGTATTCTATTCTATTCTATTATATTCTATTCTTTACACCAAAACCCTAAACGTAACAAGCCTTATTCCCACATAACATCATCGTACTATAACTGAATGATTTAATCAATACATAATTCCCTAGCTTCATGTAGCTACGAGAAAGTACTTAACGCCCTAAGACCTCGGTTACTACAGCCATATAATCCCGGGAGGCGAAAGGCCAACCTAATATGAAGGGACAGGCCATTGTAAGAGGTGTTACGTACATTTTGCCCTAGCGAGATTACGTACGAGTTTAAAGGTAAGGATACAACAATACTTGAAAGAAAATGTGGATGGTGCGATCACGACATGCGATTTTTTGTCGGATATGTATTGAGCCAAAGTCCTAGCTCAAATTGAACTCAATTGTATTGGCTATCTCTATGGAAACTGGGGACATGAGATTCTGATTTGTCTAGAGTGTCGTACATTCTTTCGCATAATATAATCTACGTCCTGAGATTGCCACTTCTGTATTTCTATTAAAAAGCGTCAATTTTTGGGATACTTGTGTCAGTCGTCAAATACTCTTATAATATGTCTTGTCTCTGTCACTGTCTCTTGACTGGGAAAGACAATGCTAATGCTGCCTATAGTGAATTTACAGTCACTTTGACATTAAGTACAAATAATCGTTACTTAAAATTAAGACAAGTTTAACGAATAAACGTAAAAAAAAATTGGTTACATCTTATACCTAATTAATAAATAAAAATAACAATATAATATCCTAACTTAATTGAAACTATTAAGTAACAAACTAAAAAAGGGCGTCGAAAAATTCATCCGCATTACGAGTACTGTCGTACCCAAGAGACTGGCGGCATTGCCACGTTGTATGGCAATGCTTAACCTCTGGTCAAGGTAAAAACCAGCCCTCGGCTCACGAGTAGTGTCAACCAGCCATTTGGAGAGTTTGTTATAGAAACCAAGAGCACTCGGACCACACGACCCGAGGGTTTCAACCCCAAACGGCTTGAAAATATAATTATTGCAAATTAGTTTTTCCGCAGCCGCAGCAGCAGCGCCAGCACAGCACACCGAGATAGGAAGATGAGATGACGAAAGAGTATAATTATCGACACTCGTTGCATCCCAAACTAAAGACCAACCCACCTTCCATTGATATAAAGACATGCCGTCCTGTCTTTTGCCATCGTCGCGTGCCAAGCCATTGGGTTCTAATACAGCTGGAACGCCGACGGTCACAAGAGCTGGACGTATGAAGTTGAAATTGGTTTCATTGAAATTAATCATCACTTAACTGTTAGCAGCGATTATAAGTGAGGATAGTTTGTCTTGTGCCAACTGTCGTCGTGTATCCCAACCTTAACATTAATTTTGGAATTTCCAGCTCAACTTTGCTAGAAACCTCTGAAGATCAATTTTCGTCAACGACACAGGGTTCTTAAGCCTTTAAGAGGATAAGTAGGTTGTTATCGCGTGACTTTAGAGTAAAAATATCGCAGATTAGGTAATTATTTTTGGTGATTTGGCTGGTGTTTAATAAGGGAGACAAATTGTTTCCTGTTTGAAGCTTCGTTGTAGATATTATGGCCTGTGTATTTTGAAGTACCTATCATTAAAGAAGATTGAGAAATATTATGCAAAGTTACAGTACGTTTTATATTCTGAGACTGTGCTATCTCTTTAATAAAAATCTTAAATTCATTCATACATTCACTAACAGACAAAGCACAGCCTAAATCGATTAAATAGGCGATGTTATTTTTTTTAGGGATGTTCATAATTTTTGTCGATGAGAATCACATCGGGACATAGCTTGTAATTGTAAATGATACTATTTAATTTTTGGCAAAGTAATAACTGCCGCACGGGTCGATCGATCAGGTTAAGCTATCCTTGCCGCGGTTTCGGACCATCTTTTCATACCAAGATTCCTCCGTGCCTCGGAAAGCACATTAAGCTGTTTGACCCGGCTGTCATTTGTAGATTTTTGACAGTTGTTACGGGTCGTCAGAAGCCCAAAAGTCTGACAACCAGTCTTAGCAAGGGATATCGGGTTACCCAGTAACTGGGTTGTGGAGGTCAGATAGGCAGTCGCTCCATGTAAAATTCTGGTATTCAGCTGCATCCGGTTAGACTGGAAGCCGACCCCAACATAGTTGGGAAAAGGCTAGGCAGATGACTATTTAATGTTTACTTATCCGATCGTGTCGTTTAAGAGAATTTCTGTGTTTGTTACAACATAATATAGTCCCTTAATTTTCTCCAAGCTTTTTTGCTTTTGGCAGGAGCTCTTGACGAATAATTTTTAAATATAAAGTACGAGAAATATTTTTGTAAGCGTATTTTTGTAAGTGTATTGAAATAAGAACTGTCATTCTTTGACAGATTTATGAAATTATTGGAGATCTGTTATAAATTCAAAGTTGCTGCTGTTACTGTTGTTGATTTTTCAAAGATTTTCTGTTTTTGTTTGAATATTTTGTGCCTTCACCTGGGTCAAATAAATAAATAAATTTTATTTTTTAGATAAATAAATAATTTGTGAAAAAGTGATAGCCAAGTGGTGTGACCGTTGGACTGCCAAGTCTATGGGTCTCGAGTTTGAACCCAAGACACGCACCTCTGACTTTCATATTCATGTGCGTCTTCTATAATTATCATTTGCTTAAAAAACGGTAAAGGAAAACATCGTGAGGAAACTGGCATGCCTGAAAGATATTTATCGACGGCATTTGAAGCCAAGTCAGAGGCCTATGGGCGGCATAAACCCTCTGACACCTGGGGGCCGATCGCGCTATTTCTCAACGTAATTACCGTTTGGACGGAACGTTTTTGGTTTTAGTTTAGTTTTGGTTTAGCTGGTGTAAGAAACGGTATCGCGCTTTTTTTTGTGAG
Organism: Tiliacea citrago; assembly: GCA_963921375.1. Lineage (NCBI taxonomy): Eukaryota > Metazoa > Arthropoda > Insecta > Lepidoptera > Noctuidae > Tiliacea > Tiliacea citrago. The sequence continues at coordinate 16,982,129 of OY992797.1, read as the reverse complement.
AATATTGTTCGATCGATCGTTCCTCCAACGTAACTTCCAAAGTAAAGCTAAATCGTTTCCGTTGAAATGATTAGCGCGATACGAAATGTGTCTAACGTAACGTTTTGGTTGTGATTTAGTTTTGGTATTAACGTTCAAAATTAGCGCGATCGGCCCCCAGGTTAGTCATTAACCACAAGAAGAAGGAAGAAGGAAAGAATAATGGCTATAAAATGGCAAATATTTTACGTAAGTTGCATCATCATCTGACTGCCTATCTGACCTGCACAACGCAGTTACTGGGTAACACGATACCCCTTGGTAAGTCTGGCTATCAGACTTTGGGCTTCTGGCTATCCGTATTGACTCCACGAAAGACAGATTAATTAATTTACGTAAGGTGCATAACAAATTTTTTTTCTGACTGTATCTTTTGACATCAGAGTATCCAAGTACCATTTTTCTTTTCCTTTTTGTGGCATTGTTAGTTTTGTTCAAACTTACAGTTAACTACAAACGTCATTTTATTGAAAATCAAGCATGTACCTACCAGGCTCCTCATGAATACACGACAAATAAATTCCTTAGCCTTCCCCTCTGTACAGTCGTAGAAAAAGTAATAGAAATGTTCCCCGAACATAGATACGTGTCAAAGTTATGTATCTTTCAATATTCACTTACGGAATTCACAGATTCCAGACGTTTCCTACGTAATACGGTAAGAATATTTTTATCGAGCTGAATTTTTGTATTGAAAACGTTCAGAATTCAATGTCTATTTACGTTGTTTGTTTTGTGTGCTGCTAAAAGTTAGTGCGTTTTTTTTTGTGGCATCATCATCATCATCAGCCCATAGCAGTCCACTGCTGGACATAGGCTTCTCCAATTGCACGCCATTCAGCTCAATTCTCGGCAACTCTCATTCAGCTGCCACCAGCCACCCTGCAAAGATCGTCGCTCTACCCAGCCTGAGGGCATCCTACCTTACGTTCGCTGATTCGCGGTCTCCACTCAAGAACACGTCTACCCCAACACGATCATCGGGTCTACGGCTAATGTGGCCTGCCGATTGCCACTTCAGTTTGCTTATTCTGTGAGCTATGTAGACAGCTTTCGTTCTATGCCGGATCACCTCGTTCCGGATTTGATCCCTAAGAGAGACTCATAACATATCCAAGTCCATAGCTTGTTGAGCGAACTTAAATTTATGGACCAGTCGTACCGTGAGTGTCCACGTTTCGGCTCCGTAAGTCATAATTTATAATTATTATCTGACTATAATATTTGTGTCAATAAACTATAATAATGATAATTTCTTAATTTTCATTATTATTCCTTCATTAGGTAAAAGTCATCATCTGCCTAGCCTTTTCCCAACTATATTGGGGTCGGCTTTCAGTCTAACCGGATGCAGCTAAATACCAGTATTTTACATGGAGCGACTACCTATCTGACCTCCACAACCCAGTAACTGTGTAACACGTTATCCCTTGCTAAGACTGGTTGTCAGACTTTTGGGCTTGTGACGACCCGTAACAACTGTCAAAGATCTACAAATGACAGCCGGCACCAACGGCTTAACGTGCTTTCCGAGGCACGGAGGAATCTTGGTATGAACAGATGGTCACCCATCCACGGACCAACTGCGGCAAGCGTAGCTTAACCTGATCAATCGACCCGTGCGGCAGTTATTATTTAGCCACAAGCTCCTCTCATTAGGTAAAAGTATAATTTGTTTTACAAGTCGCGATCTCCTGAGAATCGTAACTAGCGGTAAGTAAATATTGTTAGTATAACTTGATAACTTAATCGAAGGTCTAAACAAGTTCTTTTGACAGACGTAATCTACAATTTACCAGTCGCAACGCAATGCACACTAAAACATTGTAATAACATAAGCAATACAGACCTGAAGAATCATAATGAAAATATATTATGATTCTCCACTGAGATAAATGAAAATATGCTTTTCCACTGAAATATAGACGAATTTACACCTGTAAAAGCATTATTCGCATATTAATAATACTCCAAAGCACAATGCACACTTCACGGCACCTGTAGATGAGACATTCCTGTATAATCGAAAAATACCTAAGGTGACCCCTTTAGCAATTTATCCCTACGTTCTTTGTCAACTTGGGCGGGGATGCAAAAATAAAATCCGCGATAAATTTTGCAAGTCACCTTCAAATCGTTTGTCAAATAATGAAGTGCTATTTTAACATTAGCAGTCAAATTAACTCTTACTGCGCTAAACACAGAGGTGATTTTCATTTGGTTGGGAGTTCCAGTAATTTTGCTTTGGAGCAGGAACCTTGTGTCACTGCGGTTAGGAAATACGGCGTTGAATACAAGCACGAAATTTAGTGTCGGAATAATGCATAGTTGTGCCATTCTGATTTTTGCACCGTCATGGAATTCTTCTAGGAGCAATTGAGTACATTCCTCAGCGAGATCCAGTCAAGATAAGTTGCATTTTCCTTCTGATAATAATCGATTACCCTAACTCAGCTCATGGTGTTTTTTATAAAGCAAAAAAGGATGATAGAAGATAGGCATCTATACAACGTGGAGACAACAATCAGACTAATATTATAAAGTGTGTGTGTGTGTGTATGTTTGTTACTTCTTCACGCTCAAACGGCTGGACCAATTTTGTACACGGGATCGAGACTTACGCGGGTGAAACCGCGGGGCGCAGCTAGTATGACAATAAATTCAACTGCATTTATCTAATGACGTTCGCAGTCTGTACACGAAAATGCAATCAAATATATCCAATAGTTTAGTCGCTATAGCTAGTCAAAGATTGGCAAAACCCATAGTCAGTACACCACTGCCATTTTAGTCTGTTTGAAAAAATCACTTTTCTAATTTAGATGCTAGAATTTATTTGATCGTTCTAAAATACTCATATGCATTAGTATTGCCAGTGTTTTCATTTATTGTCGTATTGTTGTCTCCACATTATCTTTACTTAGGTTATACTGTCCCACTGCTGGGCAAAGGCTTTCCCCAAGTCCATCCAGGAACTCTTTTGCCACGCCACCTAGAACCAGCCCTCACGATACGCTTCCAGGTCATACCGCCACCACTTTCTGAGCCGGAATTTATAGGCTCAAATTAATTCAGCTAGCGAAACTCCGCAGACGTGATGGGCATCGATATTTCACATATTTTACGTGACAAAATAAAAACAAAAAGATTTGATTTTTGGGGTCACTGACCGCTCGTAGTGTTGTTACTTGACGTTTAGAGTAGATACAACTGTTTTATCATGTTGAGATATCGATGAATATCACGTTTGTGAAGTTTACATAAAAAAACTGATATTTTAAGTGACTACACTAGCGGTGGCGGTTAATGACCCCAAAAAAACACCATCAAATTAATTTATTTTTATCATGTTTAGATATTGATACCATCACGTCTGTGGAGTTTCGCTAGCTAATTTAATTTGACCCTGTATAATTCCCTGTGGTAATAAACCATTTTTTCTTGCTTATGTTTTCTATCCTTGCTTGTCGATAGAAACATAATATTGCTCTAATCAACAATATCGCGATATCGCGGGTATGACAAGGGTTGCGCTGGCTGTCGCACCCGCGATAACGCGCCTGTCTCAATTTGGCGGCATATGGGTGAGTGGCGTACGTCACATATAGATGGTGAAAATCACAATATTATACATATATTGTTAAGCCGACTTCCAACAACTAAACTCATTAAAAAAAAAAAGTAATAAATGGATTCACGTTTCACTTGCATTGAACGTAAATCCATTTATTAAGGAATATTATGGAATATCTGCTATATCGTTAAGTTTTAATTTTTTTAATAAAAGTTAATACCTTTTTCATTTAAATATTTTTTAAAATGAAGTAAACAGCATTGTACATTTTCTCTTTTAATGGAAAAATATAAAAGGTAAAATAAAAAATATAAGCTTTTGCTCGTAAGCTATCCATGCAAGTTTATTCTGCCAGTAAATTATGTATTTAAATTATTCCCAGAATGTAAAAAGAAAGCTTTTGAATTCAATACTGTGATTGGTAATTAAATGTTTCTTTTTTTATTGTTAGTAATGTCCAGATTTTCCGAATAAATGCATAAGATATTGTGCGCTTTTATCGTTTCTAACGTGACGTATTATCGTGAATGGCCACGTCCATAAAATGTATGGAAATAAGTGCACCCTAAAACGTCATCGTGGACTGTTCAAAAAAGTCTTCATAATTGTCCATTAAAGAGATTTAAGTTACTTAATAAAAAATTTGTTCGGCACTACGAAGTGGTTGTTGCAGGAATGTTTTTACTCAATTCACGAGTTTTTTGTAAAATATCCCTGTAATTTTTTTTCGTTTGATCTGGCATCAAAATACAGGTATAAGTAACTATTTAAGTTAAGTGATATTATTTTCAACCTATTGTTTTATTTAACTACATAGCATAAATTAATAATATATAATATAATAATTGAATTATTGATTAAAATTTTCATATTAATTGTAAAATAATAATTAATAATATTATAATAATGTTAACTAAAAATTCATGCACCTCAATGATTGTATGTAATAATATTTGTAAATGGATTTGCATACCGTTAAAGGCTCTTACAAACACACGCGATATCGCGGGCGCGACATGCACCGACAAAGGAATTGTCTTTGTCGGAGCTTGTCGAGCCCGCGATATCGCGTGAGTGTGTAAAGGCTTTAAAACGGTGAGATATGTAGCACTATGTAATGATTACGAACACCTTTTGTAAACATACCATGTTTCTAACAAATAAATATACTACTAAAGAGAGGCTATGCAAAGAAATGTCATAGAAAACCTCTGATGCCATTTCTCAGTGACGCAATCAAAATAAACCGAAGTTAGGTCCAGTCGTTTTACCATAATGAGATTTGCAATATCGTAATGCGTGCGTAACATTATCTTAGAAAATATTTTTGTTTTGTGGACACGAATGCAACTTGACATGCAGGCGTATCACACTAAACTGAGCGATTTTTGCGCACTAGGACAAATGTATCTGATCACGATTTTGTTCGCTATGTCCCGTCTATTGTTAAGTAAATAATTTAATGTCTTTGTTGTCCATACATTTTACTGCCCAGTGTTATCGTGATGCCGTGGGCGTCCACGATAATATTGTCATATTCGAAATAAGACAAGTTCACATTGCCTTCTAATTTTATTAATTATTGAGCCTACCCATAACAATCCACATTATGTATATTATATACAATAACATATTTTTCTGACAAAACATGGCAAAGCCTTACAACATACTGGAAACAATTTAGATCTAATAGTGATCAAAAACGTTTTAAGACTTAAATATATCCGACGCTTGAGTACGCCATATACTCTGCCCACCCCATAGAGGATACAGGCGATGTGAGGTAGCTAAGTCGATTAAAACTCGCTTTCATTTTCAACACGACATAGGTACAGACGCCAGCAGGTCAAGCTACCCGAAACTGTAAAATTTTCCCAATTAACCTTGAACCTTATGCTTTAACGATAAAATTGAAAATCTTTTAAAGAAATTTGGCAAATTGTAGTAGCTTGATATGCTAGCGTCTGTACCTATCATCAACCACGGATATGTATCATCAATTTTAATGAGCACAAAATATACTCGATACTGCCAACTCAATCAAATTCAATTCAGTTCAATATTCTATTGAATTCATTATTTCAAAATACCAATGAATATCGAAATTTCAGAAGAATTTCAGAAGCGTGATTAGTGAGATCCTTATTTCTATTGAAATTAGAACCAAAGATGGCAAACAGTCTCACAACTTTGTACATTTTATTGGAGCATATAACATAAATTTCAAAAGGAATATTTAAGATACAACATTGCTATTATTAAGTATTACAAATAACGCTAATTGGCACGTATTTTGAATTTGGTTTTTTCATAAATTATTTTTTGATTTTGATGTGTGAACGTAGGTAATTATGTGATGTGTGAAGTGTAAAACCGATTTGACTTAGATTTTCTTTAGATGCTTGTGGAAGAAGGTGTTTGAATCAGGGACCGTACACCCCGGTTAAGAGTTAACCCTTTCGAAGGGGTAACCCATTCAATGGGTTACCTTTATCATGATGTAACCCATTGAATGGGTTTTATACTAGAAACCCTGTGAAAGGGTTACATGGTAACCCATTGAATGGGTTTCATACTTGAAACCCAGTAAACGGGTTACATGATAACCCATTCAATGGGTTCTATACCTACTTGAAACCCAGTGACATGAAAAATCATAATATTATGTTATTTCGATATCAGCCCAGCACGCGTAGCATGACCAATTATATCTGTATTCTACCTAGGGACCATTTTCTTTACCAGTTAATCAAAAACCCATACGGTGTGGGTAGTTTTGAATGGCTTAAACTAAGCCGTTCAAAAGGGTTACCCACACCGTATGGGTTTTTATCGAAAACCCTTTCAACGGGTAACCACAATTTAATTTAAGCCGTTCAAAAGGGTTACCCATATCGTATGAGTTTTTGATTAACCGCTTAGAAAAACCATATCAAAAACCCTTTCAATGGGTAACCAAAATGGTCCCTGGTTTGAATGCAGACTTTAGAACTCATAAGCTAAACTCGACTCATAAGCTGCACATTGTAGTTGAAAAATGACCGAACTGTCATTTTTCAAGATATATCTATATTTTGTCTGGATACATCGATATCGTCGGCGTAGGTGGAGAACTGAATAACTCAAATTTTCCAGTTTGGAGAAAATTGCGATTTACTGTTTTGTTTTTTTGAATTTTGGTGTCATTAATAAATGGGAGACAATTTTACTGTGGGTAATTTTATATTCTTCGGGTATCTGTACCTTTGTTATATGCTTAAACAAACGAAACTCTTTCTAGAAGTAGAAAATAAATAAAAAAAAAAAAAATAATTTTGCCATAACATAATATTGTAAGTAGGAGTTAGCTACTTTTTAAGGTTAATTGTTTTGTTTTCCTACGCGTCAGATGCATTATGACAGAGTAAAATAAGGGCAAATATTATATTTTGTCCTAAAAGTCGAATGATAACTTTACTTACGTTAATTTTTAGGGTTCCGTACCCAAAGGGTAAAGCGGGAACCCTATTACTAAGGCTCCGCCGTCTGTCTATCTCGCTGTCTGTCCGTCTGTCACCAGGCTGTATCTCATGAACCGTGATAGTTAGACAGTTGAAATTTTCACAGATGATGAATTTCTGTTGCCGCACAAATACTAAAAAACAGAATAAAATAAATATTTAAGGGGACTCTCATACAACAAACGTGATTTTTTTGCAGTTTTTATAGATAATGGTACGGAACCCTTCGTGCGCGAGTCAGACTCGCACTTGGCTGTTTTTTTCTTTTATAACATTAATAAATAACTTTATTTATTTATGTTTGCTAAGCATCTGGTATTTGATTAATATTGTGTTGTTACAGAAGAAATCGATAATATAAATTATGCATAAATTGAAGTGTCTAACATTAGAATTTCAAATGTGCAAATAAAACAACTCGAGTTATTTAGTTTTCCTTGAACATGGTTATTTGATTATAACATTATTTTAGAGTCGAAAAAAACTTAACCAACTTTTTTACGTAACTCTTGCAATACTCAACATATCATATAGCATAGTTATGGATTTATTTATTGAGTTATTTACTTTTCTTCTACGATTTAGTGATATTTTTGGACATATTTATTTTTCCACTTGGAACATAAAAATCGTATATTTTTCAACAGGACAGGAATATATATATGCCTGTATTAAAGCTTGTCAGGCGAAAATATGCAACATGGTTGGGGTGTAATGAAAATGTTAAAAAGTCATTTTGACGTAAACCGTAGTTATTTAGTTCTACGCCGACGATATACAGGATGGATTTTTGAAGCCTACGTCAAAACGGCTACCATTTGAAACACCTCATACCTTAGAGCACAAAAGTAAAATTTCTAGGTGAGTCCAAATGTAAAGTTTCATGTTTAGTCAATTTTAAGGTGCAATAATACCCAAAGTAGAAGTTATTGTTATTCATTTGTTTTTCGATCAGTCTTTTTGTTACCGGCCAGTTTATCGATGGTAAAAATGTAAGTCGAGTCTCATTTCCCACGAAATGTATGGGAAAAGTTTTTTGCGATTTATGACTTTTCTAGTAGATACTCAAACCTCAGGTGGTCTGATAGAGGTTTTTGATCCTAATAAGAAACAGTATCGATTGGCAATAAAAAAAGTTTTTGTGAAATTTGCCCATTGCCCAATTTGCGCAAAAAAAGGAGTTTTTATGTGATAAAACCACAATTACGATTTTCGGAAATTTTCCTTTACTTGTGAGCCAAGACTTACGCATTTGATATTAATTTCAACTTGATACCTCCACGCGTTCCTGAGAAAAAGGGTCTTGACAGACTGACAGACAAACAGATAGACAGACGGACAACGAAGTAATCTTATAAGGATTCCGTTTTTTTTTTCGAGGTACGGAACCCTAAAAAGTAACTATATTAATATTCTACTATTAAGAGCGGCCAACCCGTCATACTTTTCATACAAACGATCGTACGTAATTATGGCGTTGTAACTCATCTTCCTTTGAAAATTTTGAACTAATAGGTATGTTCTTTATTCTAATCAAGCCAAAATTCTTGCAAGGATGATGTTGAGGAGAATTCTATGCAAGCAAAAAATAAAAATTTGGAGAATCGAATTCAGTATAAGCCTGAAAAAATCTGCTTATTTACACATTTTTTTCTGAATTTGGCTGTTCATAATGTACTCATAAATTATATAAATAAAGAAAACATCACATGGAAATTCTAAATGATAAACACTTATTTCACAAACTCAGGCTTACGCAAAAACACGTATTTCCTGGAATAGGTTTTATAAAATTCCGCACACAATTTTTCGTTCAATGTTATCGCGTTCTCACTTACTTGTTAGTAGTTCTCACTTGCACTGAACGAAACAACAAGCTTTTCAACCATGCTCGCGTTGACGATAGACTGATCAGGAAGGGCGCTCTGAAGTGCGAATTTCACAAATACAACAGCGCGATCTGTCCTGCGCTTTCAAGAGTCGCCAGTCTTTATATTCCACAACATTGATATGATGACACTGACAGTTCTTGAACGCAGTTTAAAGGTGTTGGTCGTGTTAAGTTCCATTGGTGGAATTCACCTGAAGTGCAAAATTATAAAACTGTCTACTAGTTAGTACCCTCTGTATACCTGACCAGTATAGCTTTGCTTAAAATTAAAAATGTAAGTTACCTACCTGCTATGCATTATGAAATCACGAGAATGAACAAAGTTATAGCTCTATAAAAAACCGGCCAAGTGCGAGTCGGACTCGCGCACGAAGGGTTCCGTACCATTATCTATTAAAACAGCAAAAACAATACGTTTGTTGTATGGGAGCCCTCCTTAAATATTTATTTTATTTTAATTTAATCATTTATTTTTAAATTAAATTTATAACTAAATATTCTGTGAATATTTTAAGCGTCTACCTGTTGCCGTTATCAATATCGAGCGAAAACGAGCAAAAAAAATCACGTTTGTTGTATGGGAGTCCCCTTAAATATTTATTTTATTATGTTTTTTAGTATTTGTTGTTATAGCGGCAACAGAAATACATCATCTGTGAAAATTTCAACTGTCTAGCTATCACGGTTCATGAGATACAGCCTGGTGACAGATGGACAGACAGACAGACAGACGGCGGAGCCTTAGTAATAGGGTTCCCGTTTTACCCTTTGGGTACGGAACCCTAAAAAATGACAAAAATTAATATGGAGCAACATTTCTTAAATTTAAATCATCATCCATTACATCTGCTCAAGGAATTTAAGAAAGTTAATAAAACAGATACCGAATTGTGCTCGAAGCCGGGACTCCGCGGAGTATGAAATAGGAAATTTTCTTAAAACACTCGTTTTAAAAAAGAAATTCTTACGGAGACTGCAGAAATATGAATTACGGGGGTGACTTTGAAAAGTCGAGCGCCCCAGAGCAGATTTGAATGCTGCCCGGTTCAAGTTTTATAAATTGTTTCCCGTTTATTATAACTAGCTTATTGTTTTTTGATTTCGTTCACTTAGCATAGAAGTAGTTTTTGATGGGAATCTTTTAACAGTTTGCGAAGTGAATTTGTAACTAGTAGACTGAATGGTTTTTCTTTTGTGGATTGTAATTTTGTAAGTGAAGCTTCGGAAGGGAAATGTAGTCTATATTTAATTTAAATCACTGTCTGAATATTTAAACACTTATAGGTGGGTCCTATAAGTGTTTAAATATTCAGACAGTGATTTAAATTCTACATTAATAGCGTATCTTCTGATAGCTGTAATAAAACTTTTGAGTGCAAAAGTTCGCTGTATTTTTATTTAGTTTTCTCTCGGTCTTAGTAGAAGTGTTATAAAGGCGTCAGGTTTAAAGGTCTGGCCGTGTAAAGTCGGGAAAATCAATAGTTTATCAAATTGACTCCAACTTAAATTGTTCGAATCACAACTGTCATTCTTTGACAGTTATAGGTAATGGCCGTAAGATGACTAATTGACGTAGTGTTCTAATTTAATAAACAAATACTTTACATAACTGTACCGCTATCCGTTTTTAGGGATCCGTATTCAACAAGGAACCCTTTAATAGTTTCTGTCTGTCTGGCCGCAGCTTAGCTCAGAGACTGTTAATACTAGACAGCTGTAATTTGGTATACATACACATAATAATCACGCCAACCAAATGGTAAAATAAAATCTTAAAAGAAAATCTAGGTGCACGTAAAGTGGGAATGATTATTTTTTTCTCGTCTATCCCTTGGCGTGGGGTTTATGGATTTTACGATTCAGGGATCCGTTTGCGTAATATTAGCCTTTAAAGTGCTAATTTTTGTTAGAGTCAAGAGTAGTAGTCCCTGCCAGCTAAATGGTTGTTTTTGAACATGTAACAAAAAATATGGCAGTAGTATATATAATGAAAGAAAGACAGAAATAACAATTGTTTATTCTGCACAAATAAGCCACACTATACAAAAATAAAAGAAAATTGGCAAAATACACACTCTCCTATAAAGTAGCCAAAAATATTACAGTAAGTAGTAATAATACATAGGTATTTTAAGATTATTAGCTTAAAAATAAGAAAAACCGGCCAAGTGCGAGTCGGACTCGCGCACGAAGGGTTCCGTACCATTATCTATAAGAACGGCAAAAAAAACACGTTTGTTGTATGGGAATTAAATTAAAATAAAACAAATATTTAAGGGGGGCCCTTAAATATTTGTTTTATTTTAATTTAATTATTTATTTTTAAAGTGAATATATAACCAAATATTCTGTGAATATTTCAAGAGTCTACCTGTTGCCGTTATCAATATCGAGCAAAGACGAGCAAAAAAAAAACCACGTTTGGTGTATGGGAGCCCCCTTAAATATTTATTTTATTCTATTTTTTAGTATTCGTTGTTATAGCGGCAACAGAAGTACATCATCTGTGAAAAATTCAACTGTCTAACTATCACGGTTCATGAGATACAGCCTGGTGACAGACGGACAGACAGACGACGGAGCCTTAGTAATAGGGTTCCCGTTTTACCCTTTGGGTACGGAACCCAAAAAAGTAGCCTAAAGCCTAATAATCAAAGCCATAAAAGTTAAAAGTTTGATAATGTTGTCCATTGCTAAATGTCAGGGCAGGTCAAAGACAACTCGCGTCACTGTATCGGTGGCGCGAGAAAGCGAGAGCGCGGGGCGAGTGGCTGATGCAGCGACATGTCGAGTTGCGTCGGTCACAGCTTCACGCAGCCCTGGTGGCGGAATGGCTGGACAGGCTTTCACGAACTACCGGCCTCGTCACCATCGGGGTGGTCCAGCCGGTACTCGAGTTTTGGCTCGGGAGGAGGCACGGCTGCCTGTTTTTTAGGGTGACGCAGGTGCTCTCGGGGCATGGTTGCTTTGGGAAGCACGTATAATGTATAAAGAAGTTAAAAGAAAAGCTATAACAAAACACACAAATAGAAGAAAACTATCACAGTTAAGCAGGCTTTACAATGTAACGAGTAATAGTCAACCAACTTACATTTACAGTTGGAGAATTGACCGTGACGTATATCAATATAAAGGAGTACATGATTTTCAACTACAATGTAAGTTTGTCTTTAGCAAAAGTTAATTCCAATTACGGAATCCTACATTGTGCGTGGTTCAACACGTGCTTGGCCGGTTTTTTAGCAACACGATCGTTAGCTTTACATCTTAATAAAACCTTCATGTAAGTAACCTAATGTCTTCCATATAATCAGTTCCTTACCGAACGAACCTACTCAAAATGCCTCCCAAGCACATTCAAGTCAAATGTATAAGAAAATGACTTGAGAATTTCGTTGTTAACAGAAAATGCTTTACTCTTTTCATACAAATTTTCTCCCAAATTTCCTATACATAAACAGCTACTCCAAAGTATTTCAGAACGCCCATAAATTACCCTAACCCCATTACAGTGTCGCTAACATTTAAAAATCCATCATTGCTTATGGCAAGTCACCTTCAGTTCATTTATATGACGTCACAAGGAATGACAGTTCGGTTATGCGAACTCAAAATAAAATTACGTAAATGGATTACCATGCTTTGTGCTTACCCCATTTTAATATTCGGCTTAAAAGCGGCAATTCGGGCCGTGTTTTCTTTTTTTTTCGCTTTTGTGTTTAATTTTTTTTTTATCCCGCTGCGGGTTTTAATTTATGTCGAGTGTTTTTAAATATGTTGGAGCTGTAATTACTTACATTGACGTTCTTTTAGATTAAATACCCTATATTTCATTTATATAGTTGTCTGACGTCACAAAAAGTAGATGATATCCGCCAGCGTACGCAAATACCGCAAAACGAATTTCCAGTTGTGGTTATATTATTGAATGTATAACATCGTAGTCTGGCAATCGACGTCAGTCTGATCATTTAATACTTTGCAGTATTGTCCATTTTGCCTACTATGTTTACTGCAAAAAGCATCGGTATTGTGCTGTAATCTCAGTACAAAGGCGCTTATTTCTGTTTGGATAAAAATGTTATGTCTTTTGTTTTTTTTCATGTCCGATTTTATTGTCTAATGGTCTAGCCTGTTTCACAAAAAATGGAACATAATTGTATGAAATTATCTGCCAAGTAATATGTTGGGTGGTGAAACTGGCTCTAAAATATCTTAAACTAGCTATTGCCCGCCAGTTCGTCTGCGATCCAGGATGAAAAGTAGCCTATTCTCCAGGTCATGGTCTACCCATGTGCCAAATTTCATCCAAATCTGTTCATCCGTTTTAGCGTGAAAGTATAACAAACAAACAAACAAATTCACGTTCGTATTTATAATATTAGTTAGGATTCCGTTTGAAATAAAGCAAAACAAGGCTTGGTTAAAATAAACATGTACCTAAGCCAAAGATTTTAATAAATTAAACTTTGAATAAAATTCCCTTGTCAGTTTCACGAACACCCAAAGAAGACAGCAGTAAATACCTAACGGCGTGTACGCACGAACGAACAAAAAATATTGAACACCGAACATCGAATACTTTGTTCGCATGTGCGTACCACTAATGAACATCAAACACAGTGTTCGTCAAAAATGTTCGTGGCGATCCAATTTCGTTGTTCTGTGTGGACGGTGTTCGTGTTCGCTTTGCTAATTTACGTCCGTGTGTACGAACCAAATGCTCGTTGTTCGATGTTCGTGCTCACCATGTCTTGTCCGCTCGTGCTTACTCAGCTTAAGAATCCAACGTTATGGTAAATAAACAAAGGACCTCTTAGAAGTTTGATACCTTTATAATCAGTAAACAAACAAATAGAAACAGCGCCAGGACAATCCCATACATATTCAGTGAAGGTTTCGACGTAGGCATTAGAACTTTGATCACGTACTTTAAACCAGCATAAATTCTATAGTATTAACATAAAAGTACCCACTCCTACAAAGTTCTTAATTACTCGTCAAGTGAAATAAATTATTCAAAACAATTAGCAGATCAAACAACAAGTATTGAGTATGGACGCAGATGTGAAGAGTTAAGAATTTTGTCTTAGAGTTTGGCAAAGAAGTGACAAAAGTTAAGTCAAGCGAGATTCTGAGAACTTAGTCCTTATGTTTTGATTAAAGAGAATTATTGTGATTCTGCAGATTATTAATTAAAATGAGCTAGGAATTGTTTTAATACCAAGACTAACCTCCATCAAGAGAACATGGCGGCGAAGTCAAATATACTCCTACACGTAATTTCATCCTATTATGAAATTCATGATCATAAATCATCATTCTCCTGCCCTTATCCCAATTTATTTCTTCCATACTTCTCTATTAGTCGTCATCTCGGTAATCACTCCCTTTCTAGCCATATCATCATTCATACAGTCCATCCATCGGTTTTTTTGGTCTTCCCTTACTTTTATAGCCTGCGTCATCCATACTCATAACTTTCATCGCGACATTTTCCTCATTCCTCCGCATCACATGCCCATACCATGACAACCGATTTCCGCACAACTTTTCAGTCACTGGTGCCACTTTCAGTCTTCCTCTTATGTACTCATTTCTTATTCTATCCATTCGTGTCACATCACACATCCCTCTTAGCATTCTCAACTCAGCTACATGCAATTGACTTTCATATCCCTTTTGTGGCCAACATTAAAAAAAAAACAACACACCAAAATCCAAAATACAAACACACACAACAACGCACGCGTACACGTACATCCAATTCAATAAAATCAGAATACCAGCGCTGCGGTATTTGTTTTTTAAATATCGCAGCATTATGCTGAGCTAGGAGCCTTTTTGGCATCGCACAAGTCTTGATTGTTTTTTTTTTTGGATATTGTTAGTTTAAATGCTATTTTTCTATTTCTTGTGCATGTCTCATAAAAAATATTATTCTTTCTTTCTTTTCATATTTCATGATCATAAATATCGACCATAAATATTCAACAGAATTGAAGTGTAACTAAACATCCAGTAATAACAAAAACTATTACAAACGCGAAATTGAAAATCCACGTGTCAAAACTTACCACTCCAGAACTTTCGGAGCACTTAAAGATGTAATTTAAAACGAAACACAGAAGTGTCAAACATTCACTTAACTCTTACTGGGAACTACCCGCAAAACCAATTACAAAGACGGATTACGCTAACTGCCTACAGAATTGAAGCCCAATTTGTGGACCGATATATTTTAATCCCGATTTACGCATGTCCAATGAATGGATGGTTGAAATTTCGGGACCTATCACGATTAACGAAAGCCAATTTGAATGTTGCTCTGAAGATTTCAAATAGCATTGGTGTGATGATATTGGTTTCAATGTGTTCTGTTCGTTTCATATAAAAACCATATGTTACTGAAACATTTTTGTGAATGTATTCTTTACTTTGCGCGGTTCGCAAACATGGTGACGGTCCACTGTAACAGAAGTTGTTTCTTGGAAAATTGGCCCATACTTTCATTACATTTTTTCCTCTGCATTTTTACTGGTGTAACTAGAAATTGCTTCCTTCCTACATTGAAACAATGATCAATATACAAATCCATCCTATAATTTTAAAAATACCTTGGTTTTAGTTGCTGAGCTAGCAATTTCTTACCAAAGAATTTTATCCAAGTTTATAAGAAGGATAAGCATTAGATGCAATTTATCCCAGATTTAAACAAAGCCCGTAACGAGAGAGGTATTAAAAACTACTTAAACTCTATCAACGGATAATAAACTACATTATACAACAAATTGAGTTAAAGTAAAATGAAAGACCGTTGCCCTAAATTCCTTCACGTCCATCATCGTACACGTTCCGCTCTTTGGCTGGATGTAATTAAATTAAGGTGTCTAGCATCTATCACACTGGATGGCAAAGAGAAGGCTGTGGATATGTGTTTCGCAGACATTTCCAACGTCACTCGGACTCGGTCCGAGTGAAATTATAAAATAAATAAACAAAAAAAACATAGGCAGTCATGGGCCTGTAGATAGAAGTGAAAACTTATCGCTTTACGCGCCTAAAGAAGTTTTCAATTCAATAAAATAATGATTATCTAAAACAAAATTTAAACAATGCACAGTATACACAAATTAAACTTCACGTGGTCAATTTAACTTCACTTACTAAAGCATTTCGGCGCGAGCATGTCGGTGACGTGAACCCATAACTTTTTCCTCTACCAAAACTCGCTCAACGTGCCTATAGAAGCATTCACTTCAAAAACAGTGTTATATTGAGTTACTAATTTTTGGTCTGCAGTTTGTTTAGCCTCTACCGCAGTACTTATTTCATCAAAGTCAGTAAAACTATCTGCTACGGAATCCCTTAATATCAATGCTACTTATTGAAAACCAAACCAGCTTACAGAAGGTATTCCCATATTGGACTACTTGCCAGTCCACCGTACTGCGGGCAATATGTGACTCGTTTGCAAAACATGTCGTGTCACCGCTTGCAGAAAAAGTGTTATTGGAACCATGCACTAGATATGCACCTACGGAACCCAAGTCTTGTATCCGACCCGTCGGAAACTTGGAACTAACGAGAAAAGTTTAGTTATAAAATCTTCGTATTGAATATTAACATGTCCTTTATTGGCCATAAAAAGACGCTGAACCGTTATGGGCATAATAATCGAGTTTGAGAAATGTTTTGCGGCTTTTAATGAAGTTATGGATATTGTGTCCACGCTTGATTAGTTGGGAAACTATTTAATGGGAAGGGGTAATCTTGTTGGGAACTGGTTTATTAGTCTTTGCGCGTAAGTGGATACAGATAATTAACGCTTTGAGTGCTCTTCCTGTTTTGTCTATTTATGGCTGTTACCGTGAGTACTGAAAATTGGGAATGAAATTGGAAATTATGTAACACTAGTTTTTGCCTGCGGTTTCACCCGCATGGATGTTGGAAATTATCTATGTTATAGTGTTACTTTCGCATTTATCATATTAGTATGGAATTCAGAGTCCTATCCTGCAGCATTTTATGAAAACATCTGTTAAAAGTTTCTTCGGCACGTAAGATTATGAAAAAACCTATACATAATAAAAAATATTCCAAGAAAATATTCGCGGCTTTAATCCGTTTTATTTATTGATTTATTTTGCCCAAAAGTAATGTTTTTCAAACCACAATATTGGAATAACTAAAACAATGAATCATATCCAGAGAGAATTACATCCAGAATTCCAATAGTCTTTATGAATATAAAACACGACACTGGATGTCAGAATGATGGTTGATATCGGAAAAACATCGAGCAATTTTTTTGTTATACGAGAATACAAGAAAGATTCAACGTAGAAAAAATGTAAGTAATATTTCGTATTACTAAGGTTCCCCCTTTCTTCAGTACGAATTGAATAGCTCTGAGGAAATGGTTTTGTTGTTACAGATGGAATAGTTCTTCCTTTTCTTGCTACGAGTATATTTATTCTATGTCGCTAAGATTCAATTTTAGACTGATTCTTCTGCACTTTACCGTAAGTAATGTTAATAAATGAGTTGAAAATACACTTTACTGTAAGTAGTGAGTTGAAAATTTAAGTACGTTTTTATTCGTGTATCTTTTTCATCGTGTTTCTTTTTGCGTTCTGAAATTTTAAATGGCACGTACTTAACTTAAATAATTATCATTTAGCTTCCCTAAAAATATTATTAAATACTCTAGTATAATGACATTTTCTATTTTGAAAAAACTTAATAACCAAATAACTGCAACCAACTTGGATATAGCGCTCGCCTGGTGCTACCGCGGCACCGTTTGCTTTGCTCGCTCGGCTTGCGCGCGGTTTGTCACAGTTGCAGAACTGCGACCAATTTAACTCGCGCGTGATTGGTCACAGTTCTAACCTAGCCTAACCCGTTTGATCGGGTTACCCTAGAAGTGTGCATCATTAGAAGCCCAATAAGTTTTTAGAAGTTCATTAATTTAAAAAGGCGTAGGGCGTAGACCAGTTACATATGTCCCATTTTAAAGGAAGCAATAAAGAAGTGTAGCCATTAAAAAACATTTATTTTTAATACAATTATTTTCTGATAAGCAGAGAACTGGCTGGTCTAATAAACCTTTAAAGTAGTTTCTTATTCAACTAACATACACACACACATACACAGTATCAAAAACTTTAGCTCATTCATATTTTAGTATTCTAAAGATACCAAGTTACTGCACACAGCCTTGTCCACTCTCTCAAGCGCATTTCTATGTATCATAAACTATCGAATTGATACCGAAAATACACTATCGATCTTCTTGTTTTCTCTTCATAACAAGATTCCACACTCTTTGCTAATTTAATTCATCTATATCAATTATATTCAAAGTAGATAATGCACCTACCATGTTACTTGAAATCAGAGCTGATACAATTTCACTAATCAAATTCTAAGACAAGTTACGGTGGATAAATTGTCTGACGTTAAAGGGTTAAAGTTTGGTGTTGAATTCAATTACGTAATGATTTTGTAGATAGATTGATTATGTATCTATTATGAATAGTATTATTTTGATTGTGTGTGAAGTTAGCAAAGAATAGAATAGAATAATTTTATTTCAGACAAATGTCCATAGGGTTAGTAACAATTTTACTTATTATCTAGTGTTAGTACTGACAAAGATTAACAAAACAATTACAATTAAAATTCAACGTGGAGCTGCATCCACCTCCGCTACATCGGGGAATCCCACCGATCTGTGAACACATTGAGAATGCTATTGGCGCTGCCGCGAACACGCGACATCAGGGATGCACATTTTTTTCTTATAAAACCATCAATGTTATTGTCCGCAAACATCCCTGACGCACTACAACGCCACGACAGCCGCAGCAGTACCCTCAGTGCGTTATTATATTAAACGCGTAGGTCGCTATATGCCCGCTGAGTGAAATTGACCCACAGGCTGCACGTGTAGGACTGACAGTAAGCTTTGAAAAGCGTTACTTTAACTGCCCTTGTATATCGTGCAAACCTGCGGGCCAGCATGTTACAACGGACAGCCAGCGACCTACGTTCTCTTTCAACGTCACAGTTGTCTTTAAGGTCTTCAGTGGCCCAGATACTATCCACACAGCGCGACATGAGGAATACAAGAATATGTCACGGTGCCTGCCTTGAAAACCATAAGTTCGCTCCTTGTGACGTTATATTTGAGCCCATGATTCACCGCATATACCGATCAACCGCCTCAGAGCTCCGATTGATGGGCTCAGCAACACCATATCGTCAGCATAACTTTTAATATTAATCAAAACAAGAAACATTTTAAAATTTGAGATATTAACCAAATTATTATGAATAAATTTTTTGCTCTCTTTGTTTTTGCCAGAGTAAACTATTTCAGACTTTTCATTTTAATTGCTTTAGAATTCAAATACTAAACATATCGGGGTAATGCCATGCATTTTGTTTTATCTGCTGTGAAAATATAACGTATTCGACAGTTCGTGCACTAAAGGACATAGGGTTCCGCAGTCAACAAGGAGGAACCCTTATAGTTTCATGCTATTTCGTTGCCATGTCCGTCTGTCTGACTGTCCCAAGGTTAGCTCAGAGAATCTTAGTACTAGAAAGGTGAAATTTGACATGAGTGTACATATTAACCACGCCGACAAAGTGGTAAAATAAATTCTCGAAAATAAGTTAACGAGTAATAGTCGACCAACTTACATTTGCATTCGGAGAATTTACCATTACGTATATCGATGTATGAGAGAACATGTTTTTCAACTACAATGTTAAGTCTGTTTTTTTTCATCCCAATTACGGAACCCTTCATTGTGCGTGGTCCGACACGCACCTTGCCAGTTTTTATCTAATCCTAGCGCATAACATAAAAAAAACGTATAAACAACATGCTGAAATTATTAAAACAGAAGCTTTATAGAGTAAATCTGTGAAACTGATTGGGGTGAACGTCACATAACTCGTAGGGGTCTCATTAGTATATTTGCCAAACGGGCTTTCCACTAAAACAACACAGAACCGAGCCAAATTCGGATCATACTCTCGTAATTAGCACTTACGTTTTAGTATTATAATATTTATGTTCACACATTTTGTTTCACATATTTTGTAGAAAATAAGGCCGGAATGGGGTGATGATGCATCATTTTGTGTGAAACGCCTGCTCGTAATAATTTAGCATAGCTTGTTAATACGATCGTGAAACGCATGGCGCCTACAATATTTTTGTGAGTGATATTTACTTGTAAAATATTTGCTAGTAAACTAATGATTCGTTTGTGGTCTTACCATCTAAGGGGGATGCGCCAAGGTAGCCCGCGAAATTAAAATTTTCTTAAGTTTTTTTGCAATTTGCAGGTCAGTAAGAGGTTATGATTATGTTGATCTAAATATGATTCGCGGCCATAACAAATATGGCTTTATAGAATTATAATCATTAGAATCAGCATTACAACTCTCTAGTCCTACTAAATGATTATTTCAGAAAGAGTCATTCAATATGATATTACGAAGAGAGTTAGTTGTATTGCCGATTCTAATGATTATAATTCTGTAACGCCATATTTGTGACGGCCGCGAATCATATTATATTTAGATCAACATACAACCTGTTACTGACCTGCAAATTGCAAAAAACAAAATAAAATTTGAATTTCGCGGGCTACCTTAGCGCATCCCCCTTACTTAAGTATACCTTCTCATGCTTTCTAGATGAATAAAATAGGTGCTAAGGCAAGTGACAATCGCTTTCAAAGCATTTCGTATTTCTTTAAAGACTTACCATCTTATTACAAAAACAAGATTTATATTTTGACATGGCTTAAACCACTCCATGGTTTAAGCCATGTCAAAATATAAATCTTGTTTTTGTAATAAGAACGCAACTGTGGTTGAAATACCGTTCTTTATATAAAACTCAAAACTTAGTTCCTTACTGAGTTCTCAGATTTGTATTAGGAACTTTACCATAGACGGAATATAGTTCGAAATTCAATAATGGCTCCATGGTTTAAACTTGGGTCTGATGATAAACCCTGTTTTGTAATAAGACGCTTACTGTCTTACTTGTAGTCGTTTTTTTTTTTTGTTAGATTGATATAAGGTACCATAGGATAGGTTACGTCAATCCAATACATTTTGACTTGTCTTTTAATGTGATCGCTGATAGAATGTCACTTTTTCTAGTCCCTTGCTTGGCTTAAATTATAGCCTTCATAGGTACCATCATGTGACATCTTTCAATTAAACAAACTTCAGAAACCTTTATAATTAAAAAAAACCGGCCAAGTGCGTGTCGGACCACGCACAATGAAGTTCCGGGATTCATTTATCCTAAGAACTATCTTAACATTGTAGTTGAAAAACATCTTCCCTCATAGATTCC
Source organism: Tiliacea citrago (assembly GCA_963921375.1). Taxonomy (NCBI): domain Eukaryota; kingdom Metazoa; phylum Arthropoda; class Insecta; order Lepidoptera; family Noctuidae; genus Tiliacea; species Tiliacea citrago. The sequence continues at coordinate 16,960,731 of OY992797.1, read as the reverse complement.
AATTGCAAATGTAAGTTTGTACGCACAATATTGAGAGATTTACCATGTTATTTTAAGATCAAAGACTTATTATAGGTTTACCTATAATCTTTATGAAACTATTTTCTGTATTTTGTTTTTTTAATTTTAGGCTCAGGTTTCAGAGATACGGAATGGTCAATTTTCCTCTATTTTCGTAAATAATTTTAAAAGTATTTATTTTAAAATTATATAAAAATGTGTCTGAATTCCGTACAACAAGCCCTTTCATTTGATAATGTCACACGGTACAAAACTTTTAATTTTTTTAATTTGCGCCCCAAAAGTGACCCTCATATTCAAAATTCATTTATTTTCGTTACCCAGCGAGACAGACAGACAGACACACGAGGGATCCTATAAGGATTCGGTTTTTTCGTACAAAACCCTAAAAAGGACAGGATATACCAGTTCTGTTCCAAAAGATTGTAAGCCCCCCAGAGTAACACATTTTCAAAGTACCGCCAAGGAAACTAAGCTTGGATCTTTACGACACCGCAGGGTTTTCACCTAAGCAATTTGTTCCACTTTCTTGTCCTAGAAAATGTTCAAAGCTATAAAGTTTATTGTTCCTGTCAGGGTTTTAAGGATTTATGGGATTATAACTTGTTGATCAGGAGTTTTGGAAGATGACAGATTGTTTTAAGTCGCAATGCTAAGTTAAGGGAGAGTTCTATGTCCTAAGTTGTTGTTCATAAATAATATGTATTGTTGGAAAAGAAAGAAATTGGAATCTGAAAGAAAAAGTTGGGTAATCTTGTAAATTATATTTTGCGCTAAGGGAACTATTTGAGGTAATTACTTTTCAGCTTAGTTACCTGGTTTATCGTAACGGCTTAGTGTGAGGGGAATTAAATAAATTAACTTCTTGAATTACTAATTCAAATTCTAAGGGGTGAGATATATTTCCAGTTTTGTATAAAGCCTTCATGGCTTAGAGAGCAGCTCATAATTGTACACACAATTAAACCGTCGGCGTCGCACTGAAATACCTTAGTGCCTACGAAACATTAATATGCCTTAATGAGGTAATAAATAACTATTTACCCCAAAAGCCATTCGGTTTAAATTGGGCCAGCGAACATGCCACACAACTTTTGTAATGAATTAATTAAGTTCATCAGAAAACGTGGCCATCGGCGTAAATTTGCTGACTACTTTATTATAAAAATTGGACAAACTTATATAAAAAAGGGCATTAACAGACATGCTACTTTTAAAACGGAGCGGCGATCGGCTATTTTGCTTCTGCTTAAATATTGCATCACATTTTGACAACTGACACTGCGTTTGATTGCGACGGCAAAATCGCGTGTTTCAGCGACTTCTTCGATACTCGCTGCGGTATTAAGTATCGAGTTTCAGAAAAACCACTAAATTACTAATATCTATGCTAATAGTATGTGAATAGAGAACTCTCAGTAATAGTCGCTGTACAGAGCTCCCAAAAAGCTCGAAATTCGCTGCTAGCCGCCTGTGCTACCAGTAGCACGTCTGCTAAGGTCCCAAGAGTTTGATCGGTTATGGGCCAGAAATTCGGGTAAAATTTCCTAATTTAAGTCTGTCATTTGTGCTAATGTTGTCATTACCGACCGGTAGACGCTGTGACGTTATTGCCAAAGTTTCGCTATGAGAAATTTATAACAACACTTGTACGGAATTGGCCGTTAATGATTTGTTCAGGTTGTGGCGAGCACTACCAAGATTTAATTATTATCTTACCTAAGTGGGGTGGAATGAATAACCGATATTCCCACCCGTATGAAAAATACTCTCGTATTACCTAGTACTTACTCAGATTAATAAAACCATTTTTTGGGTAAAATTAACACCTGGACAAGGAGTGCACGGATCCGAGAAGTACCTATAGTAGAAAGGAAAAGAGGCCTGTATACCCAGCAGTGGTACCCGGCACTGATAAAATGATAATGGCAGTTTATCTAATTAATAAATTTAAGATACCTACAAATAATAGATGCAATAAGGCACCTACTCAAACAAAAATCCAAATAAAAAGGTTACCCTACTTTACGTCATATAAAACATGTAACATCTCTCGAAACAAGACATCTAAAAACATTTTTACGCGAAATAAATAAGTGTTTTTTACACTCACATCTCGTAAACATAAATTCGGGCCGTTTTTGTGTTTGAGATTTTCACCTTTCTGTAAGGAAACATCATTATGGAATCGAGTATCCTCAAATAACACGAGTCTTTGATATTTTATCGATTTATTATGACTCTGTTTTAGTAAAGGATGTCTCATGTCGGTAACATGATGTTCTTTTGCAGAATAGTTCTGTTAAATCAAAGTGTTTTTTTGAGAATATGATAAATTCTTTGAACTGAAGCGTTATTTTAGCGTTTGTTAGTTTTTTGGCTGAACGATTATCTACTTATTTGGTACTAGCTGCACCCCGCGGTTTCCCCGTGTAAGTGTCGATCCCGTGGGAATACCGGGATAAAAAGTAGCTTATGTCTTAATCCAGGGTGTCAGCTACCTCCATACAAAATTTGATCAAAATTGGTCCAGCCGTTTGAGCGTGAAAAAGTAACAAACATACACACACACACTCACAAACTTTCGCCTTTATAATATTGCACAATATGTAGGATATCTACTACTTAGTTTAGGAGATGTCTAGTTTTCCGCTACAAATAGGGCAGTTGAAACTTGTGTCTTTTAACTGTGTCTGTTTATTTTAGGCAGCTGCAACTATTTCTTGAATGGCAATTCAACGACGCCACTTTTCGCAAAAAAAAAAACACTCTTATTCTTAGTCGAAATTAAAAAAAAACATCAAAGAACATCTTAAAGTCTCGTTTAAAAAACTTTTGGAGCAAATCTTACAATCGTTAAACACGTATTCAATTGAAGAATGTACCGAATCAACCCCTCAGTGTTTGGAATTGACTGTTAATCGTCCAACTTTGACGATTAGCTAAAGATAGATTAAAATTAATTGCTCCCAGTGCTCTCCTTCCAATCGTTGATTATCCATGAGGGTTACCAGTGCGGTTTCGTTTAACCACACGTTAATCTTCTCTGGTTGTAGACCATGCATCCTGAGATCCATATTATCTGCTGAATTTGTAACGTGTTCCTGCATTTCTTCGTAGTAACGCTTAGGAGTCGTAAAACCGAGTTGCAAAATTGTGAGAAGTCGAATGGACTTATCGATTGAAGCTTGCATGTTGGTTATCGGGAAGAGTATTAAACTCGTTAGTGTTTCTACTGCATGTCTAGTTTTCATGAGTAGAATTTAGAAGTTTTATCAACAGGAGTTTAGACATTTAATAGTGAAACTCAAACTTTTAAGGAGATAAGCTCCTCTGTATGAAAATCGATTATGCAGTTACTACAATTAAATATTTCTTCTTATTTGTCTATTTAAGGCGCAGTTATATGATCTTAGTGACTTTTTAAGGTGTTATTACGTCATCATATAGTGCAAGAAAGTTATGCAAAATGTATGTTAAATTAGAACGCATACCTACACTTCAATTCTTTATGTGAATAGTTAAGTATTGTAGTAAAATATTTTATGAAATAAATTCAGGTATTAATCTCTATCCAAAGCATCATAAACTATATTGCTTTCAAACTAATTAAGATATTTTCATGATTTTTTTGTATGAACCGACTGTTTTATTAGCTAGTTTAGAGGAATGAGGAACAGGGTGTACAGTTCACTCATCCTCCATAGAAAAGCGAGGATCCTCCGACCAGACGGGTGTTGTGTCCGGTGGGCAACTGCCCGACGATTGATGTCGGGACGTTGTATATACTAGTTGCGCGGTAAACTCTGCTTTCGCGGGTTTTGCGTGACGTCTGTGTGACGCGTAGTTTGGCGATGGTAATGCCGCTACATCACTCAGGTCGATAGTGGGCTGAGTCGTGTATCTTGCGATGCTTGCCAGTGCTGCAAGAGGGTTCCAGTGAGTTGGAACTGGGTGCCGCATAGTTCTTGGTGAGTCGGAACTGTCTGCGGTGATTCCCCAGTGAGTCGGATGTGGTACAGCGCCGGGTTGAGGCTGACTGCTGGCGTCGACCAGGAGAGGTACCATGTTCTCTGCTTGTGGACCGGCCGAAAGTGCAGTATGTGCTGTGCCAAGGTTGCTGATGAGGCTGTGGTTGATGACCAGGAATGCGCGTCGGCTGCATGAAGGTGGACACGTTTCCGTTTTTCTGGCGTGATTATGAATGATAGGCTGAAAAATGAGGTGATAAGGCAACGGTGCAGTTTAAAAGAAGATGTAGTAACAAAAATTGAAAAGAGTATGCTTAGATGGTTTGGTCATATTGAGAGGATGAGTGTCAAGCGACAAAAGCTAAACAAAAGGTATTTATAAAGCAGAGGTGAGTGGAAATGCCGGGACGCCCTAGGAAGATATATAGTGACCAAATTGGTGATGTTCTACAGAATGGTCAGGTGCGTAGTACTCGCAATCGGCGTGCGTGTATGAACGTAGGCGAAGCAAAAAGAGTATATAAGGAGCGTAGCAGGTGGCGTTCTATAGTTTCTACCTACCCCCATGGGAAGAAGGCGTGAGTTTATGTATGAATGTATTTTTTTTGTTTTATATTCTTCCCTATAAAGCCGAACGGCGCCGCGGCGGTGCGACGTGAATGCGACGCGCATTTGTATGCCCAAGGTCAATGGCGATTACCCGACCCTTAAGCAAAGCCAAGATCTAAAAAATCCTCTGCGTGACGCAAATAAAGCTACGATCACGTAACTGCCACTTGGCGCTATCGCACGTGCAAAGTGTCCTAATAAAACGCGCGAGTCATGTGAACGCTTTATGAAACAGATGGTTATAAACGCGTGTCTCTCCCCTCATCTGAACTTTAACAGTCCGGAACTGCCACTGAATGAAGAACGACTGCGCCAAAGAAAATGGCCTTATTCCAACATTACTAAAAATATTACCCAGCAATATACCTTCGTAGGAACCTGTAATTCTCCCCAAAGATGCCTTTTGGGAGCAAAGATTTTCCAAGTAAGAGCTTAGCTCTGTCACACGTGACTTTTAATTACTAATTTCACGCTCGTTGTGGTTCCCTCGAGAAGTATAGTATGGCTCCCTTCGGAGCCAGGAGTTACGATATCATGACGTCACGGCACATAAATCATATTTAATCGTTGGGTTTATATGGGCTATGTAAATGCGAGCTGGCGCCGAAATGATAAAGTTATGGTGTTTTTGCAAGTGTAATGATGACGGATGGGTGGACTCGGTGAGATTGTGGTGGTGATATAGTGGTGGTTTTAATTGACAGATTCGTGGGACTAAGATTAAAGAATTTGGTAGAATGAGTACATTGTAGTCACACTAATATTATAAACTTCTTCACGCTCAAACGGTTGGACCAATTTTGATAAAATTTTGTATGGAGGTAGCTGACACCCTGGATTAAGAGTAAGAGTTTTTCTCCCGATATTCCCACGGGATCAAGACTTACGCGGGTGAAATCGTGGGGTGCAGTTAGTAATCTAATAAATAGTAATTTATTTCCACAAAACAGCACGGGAGTGCATACTTTGAAGAAACAAACATCGGAGGCGTCGGGTGTGTCATCTTCGACGGAGACACCATGGCTTGTCTGCGCGAAGTCGTGCACCTCTGTGCCACTAGCAAATCTTCGTACAGCAGGTGTAGATCGTGATGCACGGGCAGCAGCTTCCACACCACACAACAACAGCCACCGCAACCTCCGCGCATTTTTCCTATGGGAAGTAAAAGTACTTAAAAATCACCTTAAATAGAGATATGTTGGATCTAAAGCAACTAAAGGCGCTGGTAGAATCTAGATTAAGATACAGCATAATGCTTTGGGGTAACAGCTATACCTAGCTATAACTGTCAGGAAGCGTTTATTTTACAGAAATGTGCCATAAGGATTATGGTAAGGATCTTACAAAGAGACGCATGTAGAGAGCACTTTAAAGAATTTTAACAGTACCAAGTTTATTTATTTATCCTCTCACTGGAACGCCATACAGCAATTACACCAACGGAGCAAAAAATTACATCATTGTGCATCCATCCATCCTGTGCGCGATGGACATCGAACGGGCGGCGATGGATCACGCACACTCACGCAGTGTCAAGAGATTTTCATATATATTAGTAATCCTAAATCACTTTGCTAAGTATATTCGTGAGTGTGAATCACAAGAGGAACGTAAGATAAGAGAAAGCACAAGAAGGAAGGAATTTAAAAACAAAATGCCACCAAATTTTAACATAGCTAAGCATTATTCCGGAAACCAAGCTGTGGAGTTATTAATAGGATACCGATTGACTTAAAATTATTAATTTATAGTTTTCACTCTTTTAAAACTAAATGAAAAGCCTTCTTGTTGGAAAAATGTTTATACTTAGTATCAGAATTTAAGTGAAGTTTTACTTATAATATTTTTGACATTAAATTTGACATTATACCGGATACTAATTTGACATTATATTAATTTGTTGACATTGACTCTAGAACACCTTTCACATCAATTTTAATTAGGCCTTTATATGTATTATTCCTGCAGGTGATAATTTTATTAATATGTAATTTTTAACACAATGTTATTTGTTAATGAATAAATAAATGAAATGAAATGTGTCGAACGTAAACCACAGTTATGGAAAGTCACAATTTTTTTGTAAATTTTTAAAAAGAATAATGTTTTTTTGGGGCTTTTTATTAATATGTGTATTACACGAGCGATTTGATTGTACAGACGCCAGCAGGTCAAACTACCCGAAACTGTCAAATTTTCCCAATCAACCTTGAACCTCATGCTTTAAAAATAAAATTGAAAATCTTTTAAAGAAATTTGACAGATTGGAGTAGCTTGATGTGCTGGCGACTGTACAAAAATTAAATAAATTGTAAAAAAATAAAATTTAATTAATTAAGTTCTGAATTGTTTTTAAAGTAACACAAAATAAAAGCTGAATAGTTTTTTTTTCTCTTCTACTGTTACACACGTTGTCTACATCCCTGTATCTACTTCCCTATCGCAGGTATGCTGAAAGAGATTTCTTTAGAAATAAGCATCACCTTTGTACATATTTTTCTGTTCCTTTCTTCTTGTATGTTTTATTTATGTATGTTTTTTTTATTTATTTCTAGTTTGTAGAAAATTGCGTAATGAACTTGCGATCGTTTTAATGGTATTGGACTATCTTTCAAAGAATAAAAATAAGGAATTATTTAGAGACCACAAATCGAACAACAACCGTGGCATTATCGGCCTATAATGTTCCCACTGCTGGGACACAAGCCTCCTCTCTGTGACAGGGAGTGGGCTGTAATCCACCACGCGGGCCCAGTGCGGGTTGGTGGATGTCACATGTCTTCGAATCTTTGGTACTAGGGCACGTTTTCTCACGATGTTTTCCTTCACAGTTTTGAGAGCAGTGGTGATGAAATTATTTACATAAAGTAAAGCGTCTGCCTGGGTTCAAACCCACGACCTACAACTCGTAAGTCTGAGCCAATATCACTGGGCCACTATTGCTCTCATGTGTGTCCATAAACTGTTAAATAAATAAATAAGAATTGTACGCCTCGATTTTATAGGAGCCATGCAGTGTTATATTACAGCCATCGGAATGGCTTATAGTTCAAGAATGCAAAGGCAGTACCTAATTACTGAGCTTCCCTTGTTTGACGAAAGATGGCTAGCTGATGAAATAGACAAACGCCTTTGAGTTGAGACCCCGGACAAGCAAACAAAGCACATGACATGCCCGTATCTGATGGACTCCCAACAAAAGGCAGCTGTGGCTGACTAGAAGCCTTTGTCAAAAAATGCATAATTTGTTTTAACTTTGGAGTATTTGGTACTTAACGTAACGAAGGGGTAAGCAGATTTGTTGACTAGACATTTTGTCAGTATCTAATGTTTTAGTCTGATATAGGGGGCTAGCCTAAGCCATTAACTGGGCACAAATCTAGACTCCAGACTCGACTCAGCTCAATAACACTTTCTGACCTGTAGGCATCAAAATCGTAACTCCACGATCCTCGGTCGCTTTTGTTACCACTGTATCAACATATTATTATTTCATAATTTACTTTATGGCTATACGCTTTTCCACCATGCTTCGACACCTAGTAATCACAATTTTAATTTGAACAGAAATATCAGCAGTGACACGATTTATACCTTGTTCTTGCATTTAATCAATTTGCAACACAATTATTATTTCCCACCAACGCTGACTCTGTTTCCTTAAAAGTTAATACAAGACATTTCAAACACTTAAACATTACAAATATATGATTTACGTTCACTTCGATTTGACATTTTAAATCAACACTAGTACCTCTTAAGTATGAAGCAATTCCGTTCACAGTTAAACTTAAGGGGACGGTAAGTGCTGGTGACCTTGTACGACTGGGCGGTGCGTTTCCCTATCCCACGGCCACGTATACCACCAAATTTTTTTTTTAGCACACGGGTATAATTACAGAATAGTCTGTTCATACAAGTAAAAAAACAAAACCAGTCAAGAGCGAGTCGGACATATATGATGTTGATGATTCCTGAAAAACTGTGCTAATTAGAGACATCGTAAATTTATTTCTGTAATCTTTACATAAATTTCTATCACAAAGAATAATTTCAGATTTTTCTCTTTGCAAACTTCGGAGATAAGGGGCGGGGAACGGTATTTTTATTACATTTTTCATGAAAAGTCGAAAACTAAGACGCCTAAAAAAAATTTTTTGAGAATGTGCAAACAGCGCTGTTTCATATGCCCTAGTAGATCCATTCAAATTTTTAAGAACCCCTTTCAGGCCCTGTTGCAACAAAGATATATTTTTTTAAATTTCGTTCTTGTTTGCAAAATAGTTGGGTAAACGTCATCTAAAAGTATTCCAAATTTCAAGTTGATAGCATTAGTAGTTCACGAGATATCCAGCTGTGACAGACATACAGACAGACAGTCTCACCATAAGGGTTCCTTTTTACCAATTTGGTACGGAACCCTAAAAAACATCAAAATATAATATGTTAAGTAGTTTGAAAGTACCTAATATCGTTTTAATGTTTTGGGTAGACATTAATTTCTGAATTAATTTCATGAAGTATTTTACTACTTTAGGTACTTAAATATTCACAATTTCACACATAGAATGTATGTGTACGCGTTCTAGTTTAACATAATATTCTAGTTTTGCATAACTACTTGCATTATTTTGAAAGCGTAATAATAGATTTAAAAGTCACTAAAATCATGTTATATCTGCGACTTAACTGGCATAACCAATCATTTTATTATATAAGACATACAAAGTGGGTCAACTTGTCAAAGAGATTGACTGGAAACTGCGGATTAATTTAGTATGTGTCTAGTTGAGTGGTTGAATTTGCAAATTATCTAGGTACGAAATTAATCTATATTAGTAGGTAGTGCTGAATTAATCGTTATCATAGTTAAGCCTAGGAGCACGATACATAATGAGCACATAAGGATAAACAAGCTGCATATTATACCGGTCAGGTGTTTGCTTTTCACGCTTCAAGAAATCTATATTCTTTACACCTCAGAAAGTAGTCTTGACTTGACTATCATACTATGGTCCGCGCTCAAGGGCTAGTCACCGCCTGAGGTATGTGAACGGTGAAACGAGGGGAGGCCCCATTCACAAGATTGGCAGACTGAGTTAGTTTTACCATTATCTACCTCCCCCATCTCACCAGTCACGTCTCAGGCGGTGACTAGCACTTGCGCGTGAACTATACTACATATAAAAACATAGATTATGTACAGTGTGGCGATTAGATTATCAGATTAATTGGAACCACGTGTTCTACATTACGTATTTTGAACATACACAATTAAAATGATTAATAATAATTGACATTCTAGCCGCGGGACATTTTTTTGTTTTAGTGTTTAACAACATTAAACTGAATTTGTGATTATTTGGTAACAATACCAAAAGGTTTTGTTTTGAATTGTTGATACCCTCGCCCCGCGCGTGTTTAGTGTCTTATTATTTAGGGTGGTTTATTACGTGTCAATATGTACGCTATTTATTTTGTTAGATAAATTCAGTCTTATATTTTGGCTAAAATGTTTATTTATTATTTTAACAGACTCATAACGACTTGTACTACCCGCTGTACTATTTAATGTGATAACCTAATCGCCACTCTGTACACAGGGTCAAATTTAATGTAATAACCTAATCGCCACTCTGTACACAGGGTCAAATTTAATGTAATAACCTAATCGCCACTCTGTATACAGAGTCAAATTTAATGTAATAACCTAATCGCCACCCTGTATATAGCAGGGCTTGAAACCGGTTAATTTTTATTTCCGAAGATACAAATTATTTTTGATACAATTGATAGTATCTGCAAAGATTGCTTCATCACTTTAAGTTTAGCATTGATTTTGTAACAAGATATTAAATAATTAACGAAATATGTTCGAAAACCTTTATAATAACGGTTAAGGTAACATAGAAAAATAACCGGTTTCCAAGCCCTAGTATACAGGGCCAAATTTAATGTGATAACTTAATCGCCATTCTGTACTTACTCAATACTCAGTTCCAAGGGCGGTGCGGAATGGAGCATAAGGCTCGCACCGCGCTCATAAAAGAGTGTTTCAAACTACATCATGCGTCATAACGAATAATATATTTTTTTAAATTACCAAATGTTAATATTTTTTTTTTTTTAACTTTCTTGAGTGATTAGTAGTCATTGGATACATGAAGTGGGCTGCCGTTGTAAGACGATTAAAATGCGACGGTGTATATCGATATCCATCACGTGCGGAGTTTACCTAGCTAATTTAATTTGACCCTGTATATATAGATAAATATATATTATGACCTTAATAAGAATATTTTAACACTTAAAGTAATACACGCCTTGTCTAACTATGACACTGCAACAGTCAAATAATAACGAACCCCGTAAAAGTAGATATAAATTAATTACCTAGTCTCAAAATAATAAATTGTGAGATTGAAAAATAGCAATTTGGAAAATTCACGAGTAGAATTGAATGAAATTAAATACCTACATATGAATTAAGGCTCGTGCAGATTGGTGCCACGCGCCATTCTGCACGACCCTTCATTCTCTTAACTACCTATTGATTCCGATTTACAGCATTTCATATTGATAAACAACCAGACCACAAAGTACTGAAAACAACCCCAATTATTCATTAAAACTATTTTAATTTAAAATACACTACCTACCACCTACTCGAAAATAATTTCATCAAATCATAACTTTTCGTTTCGTTTTCTTGCAATCAGCTGCATATCTAATTTAAACATACTTTAGAATGTTCATGCTTACATCAAAGAAAACAATTAGTTTGAAGTAAACAGAACTTTCGCGAAAATCTAATTAGCGTGTCTAGCATTCTCGTGGCATTTCGTACTTATCTTTAATCTTTCTTCCTTTCTTTTAAAGGTTAACGAAATGCTTTGCGGTGTATGCTATGTACACTTGAAAAACGCGACGGCATTATTTGCAGGTAGAACATAAGGTATAATCTTTTGTTTTTTTTGTAACTATGCACCTCCTCGCTACGCACGAAAGTGGCTACCGTACGATAGTTTTTTTTTTATTGTCAAAATTAAATATGTCTTTAATCTAGGATCATTTTTAAGGTTCCGTACCTCAAAAGGAAAAAACGGAACCCTTATAGGATCACTTCGTTGTCAGTCAGTCTGTCAAGTCCATTTTTCTCAGGAACGCGTAGAGGTATCAAGTTAAAATTAATATCAAATACGTAAGTCTATGGTCCCTTGAAGCTCTAAAAAAATCAAGCTTCCAAGTCAACGCAATAAAAAAATACGGCGATATAAGCGACATTATTGCGACATATTTCGATACTCGCAAATAAATCAAAACCTATAGGGTACTTCCCGTTGACCTAGAATCATGAAATTTGGCAAAAAGCAAGGTCTTACAGCACAAATATAGGAAAAAGTCCTAAAATTGTAAATTTGTAGATTTATCACATAAAAAAAAATTGCGAATATCTCGCACATAAATCAAAACCTATAGGGTATTTCCCGTTGACCTAGAATCATGAATTTTGGGCAGAAGCAAGGTCTCACAGCACAAGTAAATGAAAAAGTCCGAAAATTGTTAATTTGTAGTTTTACGAGTATCACATAAAAAAACAGTTAACCAAAAGTTGTGCTGACTGCACCCTGTGTCATATCAAATGAAAGGGCTTGTTTTAAGGATTTCATATATATATTTTTTTATAATTTTAAAATAAATACCTTTGAAATTATTTTAGAAAATATTATCTATCGTATCTTACTTATGGAATACAGGAAAACCTATAAGAAGTTTGTGATCTTAAAATAACATGGTAAATCACTCAATATTGTGCGTACAAGCTTACATTTGCAGTTGGAATGTATGGAGGATCATGTTTTTCAACTAGGTACAATGTTAAGTTTGTTTTAAGGATAAATTCATCTTAACTACGGAACCCTTCATTGTGCGTGGTCCGACACGCACTTGGCCGGTTTGTTTTTAGATATTTTAGTTTGGTGGTATGAGGAACGGGGTGTAAAGTTCACCATCATTGAAAAGGCAGGATCCTCCGACCAGACCAGTTGTGTCTGGTGGGCAACTGCCCGACGGTTGATGTCGGGACGTTGTATACAATGCCAGTTGCGCGGTAAACTCCGCTTGCGCGATGCAGGAATTGCGTGACGTCAGTGTGACGCGTAGTTCGCACGTGGCGATGTTGATGCCTCTTCAGTATCATTACGATTACGACACGCAATTATCTTGTATGTAACTTGAAAAATTAGTCATGGATATGTAAATATTAGCAACACCCAAAAACACACCTATTTTTTCTCGTTAGTATAAACAGTAATCTTAAAAAAATACTTTTATTTTCAAATCAACTTACCTACCTACCGTTTAATTTAAATATCCCTTTGCATAAAGTTAGCCTTTTTACACTGATATTATAATGAGGTAAAGTTTTTAAGTTCGGATAAAGGAGGTAATCTCCGAAACTACTAATCCAATTTCAAAAATCATTTGTCTGCTATAAAGTAACACTATTGCCGAGTGGCATATGATATCTTTTGTGGTTTAGTTGGCTTTTATGCGGACGTAATCGCGGGCAGAAGCTAGTAGTTGATCAAACTGACGCAAGTTCGAAGTTTTTAATTAAATTAGCTAATTATGTTTAGTTATCGAAGTGGTCACTTTGATCAATGAAGTAATCTGAACTAATTAGCGACTCGCAGTAACTGGATAATGAAGGGAATGTGATACAGGGAAATTGTTAACTACAGAGCTTTTTTAGGGGTCCGTACCTCAACAGGAAAAAACGGAACCCATAAAGGATCCCTTCGTTGTCCATCTGAAAAGAATATTCGAGAATTGAATTACTTTGCAGAAGTTGTGAAAAATAAAGTATTCTCCTCGGGGATTAAGGTGCCTACGTCTTGGCCGAGCACTGCTTTATCCCCTTGGTGAATAATCGACTACAACACCTATAGAAAACTAGCATAAAAGCATGCTGCTTAGACTTTGACATTCCTGCCTAAATTATCTTTGTTAGCCGTAATGTAAAAACCTAGGATAAAATATAAAATGTTACCAGAGCATTTGGAAGTTTGTCTACACCACCTACAAAGAGAATGACTTACCCTCTGGTGTCAGTGAATTTTAGATGTACGAATGCTAACTTGTATGTTTGATGTATTTTAGTACATAATTATGCCTTTTTATGATAAAAAGATAAAATTTTATTATGTTTCAGGTCGCAAAGCTGTCGGTAGAATCCCGAGATTTCCCGGTAATAGGTTCGATTCCATTATTAAATGGAGCTTAATTTCTTGCCCGCATATAACTGTCTACACTTTTACGGAGAAAAGTAAGCTTATAATCATCCAAGTTTTCCAACACTAATTTCATGTATTTATTATTTGATTTATGTGTGTTACGCGTGGGAATGAATGTCACACTTTTGTATAGTTCAGAATGAACACCTTGTCAATTCTGGGAAAAAATCCACGTTAATATTAAAACTTTCTACAAGTTCTGCTTAGCCTTTTCCCTATGTAAGTATCGGTTGATATATGTCTATCCAGAACATGTGACATTTGAGATATATTTTTTTTATGTATAAGAACCGATAGCTAACGACTACCTGTTGTCTAGTGGTCGCAAGCGCTCAAACTCAAAGCATTTATTTCAATTAAATAAATTACAGGCGTTTTTGAGTGTCAGTCAGCCAGTTAGTCAGAAAGTTAAAGCTAGTTGCCCATTCCAAAACGTAGATTCCAAAACTCCAAGGACACTCTTTTAAATCAAGATATTACAAAATCCTGGGTACATTATTCTTATTGCTTCTATATGTGAGAACATTGTAAAAAATAAATAAACTAAAAACAATCACACTAATATTAGAAAGGCGAAAGTTTGTGAGTGTGTATCTTTGTTACTTCTTCACGCTCAAACGGCTGGACCAATTTTGATAAAATTTTGTATGGCTGACACCCTGGATTAAGACATAGGCTACTTTTTATCCCGATATTCCCACGGGGTCGAGACTTACGCGGGTGAAACCGCGGGGCGCAGGTAGTTAAAAATATAAGATGAAAAGATTAAAAATAACGCTACTGATGAGCATAAAGTCCTGGGGGTCTACTCCGAAGATAAATCCGAAGTGTCGGCCGAATGTTCGGCCGTTTCCTAACTACGGCCGACTATGAACAATACGGCAAAAGAAAAAAAAACGACGGTCAAAGAGCTAAGTCAAAGTCAAAAACGTGACTTGAAATCGGGTAAGGGTTTCAAAGTCAAATAACGAAACTTTGGAAGTTAAGAAACGACCGAACATTCCGCAGATAGGTACTTCGGATTATCGTTTCGGAGTAAGCCATGTAGTATTATTTTTTGCGACATGCTAAATTCTAATAAGTATGCCATAGATATGCCACCCATAGATATGAATATATAAAGTCTTTGACATTTTAAACCTACAATTTTTATTTCAACAGTTTTTACTTTTATTATTTTAATAATATTTTCTTTTTTAATATTTTGTGAATGTGAGAACGTTATAGACTTAATAGACTTACTTTGACTGCACTTGGTACTTGTTGACATGCCTACACTGTACTCATAACCCTATTAACATTGTAATTTGAAAACATTGTAAAGGCAATTATTTTTAAAAGAGTAACCGTGGAGTTTCTTGCTGGTTCGTCTACATAGGCCCCCTGGGTTTAATTCAAGCTCATGCAAAGTGTTGTTAAGTTTTTCCATCTGAAATTTCTTAGTAGCAACCCGGTGTCTGGATTTCTCACCGGTTAATGGCAATAGGCTCGCCTCTAGTAACATAGGACTTAAACATAACTAGCGAAATGTGGGTGTACTATAGGTACACCTGCCTAACCCTTCATGGAATAGAGGAGTGATGTTGTGTAATAAGGAGCGTCTGCTATATTTCTTACGGGACATTGCTACTATTTGAAAGTACAACAACTGATTTATTACAGAAGTCAGACCAGTATCTACCCTAATTGTATAAAACATTTTCAATCATAATCCGACGGGTTTGATGGAATTTCCTGTTCCATTGCTCCATAGGTTCGAAAGATTCGTCTGCTCAACAACGTAAATAACGCAATGAACGTGACCTAACTGTCAAAATGAAAGGCAGTGCGATTGATTGTCATTTTTTTATGGAACATTTTGTTCAGAGCAAATGTTTGCTCTTCTGCCGATGTTCGCTCAAAACAAAAAACACATTTTTTCACTATACCTTGCCGAACGAATATTTGTTCATAGCAATTGTTTTCTGTTCTACCGATGGTCGCTCAAAACAGCGGGCTTATTGCGTAACACACTATCAGTAGGACAGTATAACAACATGCATTGCGCTATTTACGTTGTTGCGCAGACAATTTTTTCTAACATACGAAGCAATGGATTAGCAATATAGTTCAAAATCGTTCCGATTGTGATTCAAACTGTGTTAAGCAATTAGGGTGCAGAAAACATCTGTTTTTACTACAACGAGAAAACGAACACTAGAATGCACAGAGCAAAATGCTCGCTCGCAGTGATGTCGTCTTCACTAAAAGAATGAGCGAGCGAGTATTCGTTCGCCGAGTCCAACCGATCATCACTGAACAAACATGTTCGCGCGCTGAAATGTTTTCATTTACCGCGCGAACAAATGCTTGCTCGCTCAGAAAAATGTAAACGCAGCTTTAGGTACTCAATTACCCTGCAGCATTACTGAAAACTAGTTAGATTTTAATAAAACATAGTAAACCGTAATATAGAGACGTATATTGATTTTTAATAATGCGTTTATTATGCAAAATAACATGATATGATTTTTATAAAAAAATCGCCTTCGCCAAATTATTATTTGCTCAAAATTAATGTATTATCTTAAATTCATGAGTTTATAGGTTTCCTATTATTAATGTACAAGCTTTTATTAATATTTCAACTAAAAGATGTATGTCTGGCGCTTTGTGTAGATAGTAATGTTATTTTGTGCCAAAGTTCTAATTGAAACCGCATTTGGCACAAATGTGCGAGTTAAAAATTAATAAAACTGCACTACCTAGAGGCATATTACCAGGCCAAAGCCTGACTATGGACTAAACAGGAGAATAAAACAGCATCACATAACACCATGCCAGTTTTTCCCAGAGGGTTAGGCAGAGATGTTTTGAGAGGGTGCATACTACCTCAGCGCCACCTCACTCTTTATCTCGCTCGCGCACTATTGCCGCGGTCACGCGAGCAAGCGAGACAGGGTGGCAGGGAAAGACTCCAAGGGACCGATATTTTAGTTTATGTCTTTTTACGGTGAAAATAATGGTAATTTAAAAAAACTAAATAACATTAGACCTGCTTTATAGTTAGTTCAGTTAATATGCAAAGTTTCATCATCTAATTTGAAGTATTTTTTTAAACCAGCGCGCAGCGGTTTATTGATCGGTTTGGAGGTAACTTTGGAATTTTTTTCTAACAAGAAAATTTTATGGAATCGTGTTTTCGTCAAACATAGTACTTAACATTAATCCTCAACTTTACCAGTTATTTATTTCAAAATTAATGCTGCAGTATTTTCGACATAACGGAGGATCATGCTAAGCCAGTTGAGGTAGTATAAGCTCTTAAGTGCCATGTAATAGGGGAAATAAAACTTAAAAGGTATTTTCTCAAACATGCTTGGAAATTTGAGCATTATTTTGACGACCTTCTTCGAGATAAATCGAAATTGCTGTACTGACCACATACATGCGAGCAGCGGCCGCCAAAAGTTGTATGAAAATCCATATCTGTCGTGCTTAAGCGGCCAAATAAATTGCATAGTAAACTTATAATTATCTATCGTGTAATTTAAAAATGGAAGAATCTTTTACTCCGAAACATGGCAACCAAGGAGGTAACTTATTAAAGGTTTTATTTAAATGTCGAATTTGCTGTTTATTGAAAAAAAACAAATAAACATATTGGCGCGTGAAAAATGATCGTTGTTCGTCATTGAATCTGGAATTTATAAATATTTTTTTTAGTTTGAATTTCCACATATTATTTGAGAAAAGCACTATACAAGCCTTGGCCGCAACCAGGTATTGATGAACTCACGTTTTTGCTTGCCGCTGCAGTAATGTACTATTTGTTAGGTTCATTACATAGTAAGTGAGCGATTGGTTTCCGAACTAACCACTTCATCAATAAATCCGGAATTAAATTACATCAGTATTAACATCAGTTTAACCACACATCTTTCGAGGTTTAAATCTGGCCTAACCTTAATTCGATTTTATTAATAAGGCCTTGCAGGGAATATATTAATTATAAATTAATACAGAGTTTCGGGTCTAAGTGTTTGCGCAAATGAGATTCGACTTCAAAACAAATAAAGAAGTTTATTTATTTGTTTATTTAAATGTTTCACTATTGAGTGTGGTAAAAAGTAATTAATGGAATAAGATGTTACTGTGTGGGGTTAATCTGCTCCGATGGATTCGTCGTTAGGGCCCGATAACGTACTTCAGAGTAAGATCAGTGGGTCGTTATAGGATCACTAAATTAAAACCATTTACTTCTGTAAGTACAATATAATCCGTTTATAATTAATCACCATACATGTCGAATCGGTTGAGGTTATCATAGAGCTAAAATCCCCACTGACAGAAGCATCTGTTCCTGTCAAAAACCTTTTGTGGTGTTGCCCGATCATTCAGGTGGACGATGTGTCAATCGCCACACCACCCCCCTACGGAGAGAACAAAACCAGGCTAAAATAACTAACATAGTACAATTATAGCATAACAATAGAACAAGAAATTAATCAAAATTCTTAAATCTTACGCGCCTACCCGAGCGTGTGGTATAAGACTTCTTTGTTGGCACATGAATCTGCACTGACTGTTGCGGGATTGAGGGCTCGGGCGACTTATCTCTTACGGCTTGCCGTGGAGGAAGATCAGCCGGATTGGGTAATTGCATAGTATGGGTCGTTTGCAGATCGGGATGGTCAATGAAAGCCGGTTTGAGTCTGTCGACGCTTACGACGGCTTTGTTGCTCTTTACCCTTAGAGTGAATGTCTTTCCATCACACGAGCGCTCCAGGACTTTGTATGGACCCGTATAGGGTGGCTGCAACGCTCTTCGGATGGTATCATCTCTAAGGTATACATGAGTCGCAGTTGCCAAATCCTTGAATATAAATGAAGATGGCTCACCATGTCGACTAGCTGGCAGTGGTCGTACCAATGACATTTTATGTCGCAGCTGTACAACGAAATCACCGGGGTTTTCTAATCTCCCTGATGCTAAAGGTGGGACCAAGAATTCTCCAGGGAGCCTGAGAGGCTCTCCGTAAAGTAATTCTGCTACCGTGGCTTCAAGATCTTCTTTGTACGCCGAGCGCATTCCTAGCAGAACCATCGGAAGGGACCTCGCCGACGAATCATTATGGCACATTAACGCCGCTTTAAGTTGCCGATGAACTCACTCAATCATCCCGTTTGCGCAGGGGTGATATGAGGTGGTTCTAATGCGCTTGGTACCGAATTGCTGCAGTAATCGGTGAAACAAATCCGACTCAAATTGAGAACCCTGATCTGTAGTAATAACTGACGGTACGCCAAAGCGAGATACCCATTCTTTGGTAAAAGTCTCGGCTACCTCCTCCGCGGTAATGGATCGCATGGGCCAAACCTCGGGCCATCTGGACACTTTGTCTATTGCAGTCAAACAATAACGGTATTCGTTACTGACGGGCAATGGACCAACGATGTCTATATGGACATGCATGAAGCGACCGGATGGTATGTCAAAATTACTGACAGGGGTAGAATTGTGTCTTGAAATCTTGCTGCGCTGACATGATTCACAAGATCGGGACCAAGCTCGGCAATCCTTTCTAACCGAAGGCCATACAAAACGATCCGCCACCAAACGAATTGTAGCTTGAACACCGGAAGGAAAACAGAATTCCAGACCCCGTGTGACTTCATCGATGAAACGCTGAAAGGTTTGGCCAGCGTTTCTTAAACCAAAGGTCATATGCGGGAATTCGAAGAGGCCAAACGGGGTCACAATAGAAGTTTTGGCAATATCCTCTTCAAACACCGGAATTTGGTGGTAAGCTTTAACGAGATCCAGTGTGCTAAATATCTTGGCACCAGCGAGGTTATGGTCGAAATCATTTATGTGCCGAACCGGGTATCGATCTGGTACGGTCCTGGCGTTCAGGGCGCGGTAGTCGCCGCAAGGGCGCCAGGTATTGTCTTTTTTAACGGTCATATGTAACGGTGAAGACCAAGCACTTTTTGAGGGCCGAGCTGTCCCGCATCTTACCATTTCCTCGAATTCTTTTTTGGCCGCAACTAGTTTCTGCGGCGCCAAACGTCGAGGTCGACAGGAGACAGGGGGTCCATCTGTGGTCTTGATGTAGTGCACTGTGTCATGCTTGATGGCTCTAGGGAGGTCGAGTGATATCTGGAAACTCCGCTAGGAGCTGAGTAAATATTGACTTACCAGACGCTACTGCTCGTACGCTGGGCTGGTCAATACAAGCGGTAGAAGCAGCAGATGTTAGTCCAGTAGTACCATCGACCAATTTTTTATTTCGGCAGTCGGGTAAAAGGTGATAAAATACCAAAAAATCAGAACCAATAATGGCTGTGCTGACGTCGGCTATCACGAACTGCCAAGTGAAATCGCGGCGCAACCCAAAATTTAATTTGATGTTTACAGTACCAAAAGTTTGTATACTGCTTCCATTAGCGGCACTTAGTTCGTAATCAGTAGGCTGACTGCGTGACGGTAACCAACGATGCGGAAAACAACACAGGTCTGACCCAGTGTCAATCAGAAACCGGCGGCTGGTCACGTGGTCCGTGACAAAAAGGCGGCGGCCGATGTTTTCGCAATCAGTTGCCGCCGCTACTGACTGCTGGTTGGGTTTTCCGACTCCCAGTCACATGGCCTAGTACATCTAGTTGCTTTAACACCCCATCTCCTGTGGTACCAGCATCGCTTGGAATTGTTTGCTGACCTACTGGAAGATGCTGACCTGCTGGAAGATGCGGACCGGTCACGTGTGGAACGGTGTCGCTGCCTCGAGAGTGCAGCTACTTGATTACTCACGTCTTCTAATTGTTGAGCTAATGTAGCTAAAGTTAAAGTTGAAGTTGCCGATGCGCAACAAACAGCAGGTGACGGGGCTAACTCCACGATTTTGTCGGCTAACTCCGACACTTTGTCCAAATTGAGGTCAGCCTGTGCTGCTAGTATTGCTTGAGCTTGTTGTGGCAGACGGCGCAACCAAAGTTGGCGTATGATACTATCATCTGAAAGAACCATCCCAGCAAGTGAGCGAAGGTGACGAAGAAATTGGGATGGTTTTCGGTCACCGAGCTCTTCATCACTTAGAAGCTGTCTAACTCGTTTCTCTTGGGAAGTTGAAAGTCGTTGTATGAGGACTTCTTTCAATTTTTCATATTTCCCTTCGGCTGGTGGATTTGTTATTAAATCCTCGACCTCACCTGCGAGCCTCTGATCTAGTTGAACTACTACATAATTGTATTTGGTAGTATCACCAACGATATTAGCAATTTGGAATTGGGCCTCCACTTGTGCAAACCAAATTGCGGGCTTGTCAGCCCAAAATGTAGGTAATTTCACTGCTACCCGACATACCTTTGCCTCCACTTCATTCTGGCCCAGTCGCTTTTGTAATGATGCATTTTCTGACATCAGTTTCTCAAGCTGTGCCTGAAGCTGTTCATTCGCCATGTTACAAAACCTATACCAGGCAAGTAGCAATAATACCACACACCCGAGCACCGCAGAACAAACAAACAATAATAATTAATTTAACCACAGTACCAAACCCAAAAGTAATTAATTTTGGCAGTAGGTAGGCACTCAAACTATATACATGAAATATTAAAAGATCATAATTCGGTCAATCAGCCAAGTAATATTAAAAAACTAAGTTTTTTTATATGCAGGTTACATACAGCACGGTTTAGTTATTTCAATGATGTAGGTATGTTATTAGGCATGCAATTGCACCTTAAAATTAACACAAACAAAAAGGAGGGTCACCAACAGAACTGTGAAAACATAACTAGGTAGTCCCTTTAGGTAAATAACAATAAGAACTCTAATTATTCACTCAGTTTGGTAAGTACAAAGCAGCTCCACAAAATAGTATTGGCATGACCGAATATTGTTATAGGTAATGTGCCTAGGTAGGTATTAAATGCAAGCATGCAGACAGTTAGTTACACCTACCTGGGCACTAGGTAAGTTTGTAAATAAATGTGAGTTATTAGTTAGAAAGTATTAAGAGAAAAAAAATAATTATAAAAATATATGTATATAACTTGCATAGTGCGGTTAAGGATGTCCAGTGCAGCTTATCATTTGTTCAGATTTCACTTAACACTTGCACTCAAAGCACACACAACGTGCAATCATGCACATGTAATACGCGAAACCAGCCCGTTTTACCTATTAATCATGCACTCTGGGCAGTTGTTCGGATTGCAGTTGTTAGGTAGGTACCAACTACAAGTTGTAGTCTTGCGAAGAAACTCGTAACGTAGATGTACCGTAGAGAGGCGGGCAGCGCAGCGTCGGGACTGTAGATGGCTAGTTGGGCGTCAGCAGAGTACTTTATACTATACTGGGCGTCAGCGGCGTCGTAATGAACGTCACAATATGGTATCTGCTGACTGCTCTCGTTTGAAACGCGACGACAGACGCAGGGAGTTGGCACTTGTTTGTCTGGCTACTGATCACAGTTCATCTCCTGATGTTGCTTGGTCAGCCGGTAAATGTGATGTTGTAGTCGGGGTCACCAATGTGGGGTTAATCTGCTCCGATGGATTCGTCGTTAGGGCCCGATAACGTACTTCAGAGTAAGATCAGTGGGTCGTTATAGGATCACTAAATTAAAACCATTTAATTCTGTAAGTACAATATAATCCGTTTATAATTAATCACCATACATGTCGAATCGGTTGAGGTTATCCTAGAGCTAAAATCCCCACTGACAGAACCATCTGTTCCTGTCAAAAACCTTTTGTGGTGTTGCCCGATCATTCAGGTGGACGATGTGTCAATCGCCACAACTGTGTCCACTAACAATCATTTCTTTCAATAGCGTTGTTTATTTGAAGGGTAATTTTAAATGCAAATGCGTTTACAGTCCTGGTCATATTAGGAAGACTATAAAAACTAAAATATTACACACACATACATACATCAACTCACGCCTTCTTCCCATGGGGGTAGGCAGAAACTATAGAACGCCACCTGCTACGCTCCTTACATACTCCTTTTGCTTCGCCTACGTTCATACATCTGGTCATACACGCACGCCGATTGCGAGTACTACGCACCTGACCTTTCTGGAGAACATCACCAATTTGGTCACTATATGTCCTCCTAGGGCGTCCCCTCCCGGCGTTTCCACTCACCTCTGCTTCATAAATACCTTTTGTTAGTCGCGTTCCACTCATGCTCTCAACATGACCAAACCATCTAAGCATACTCTTTTCAATTTTTGTTACTACATCTAAACTAAACTAAAATATTCTATAACATTTACCAGGAAACAGCCTACATATTTGCCACACTTTACAGCGCCATCTATTGCAAACACAAGGAACTTGTACACGTCACAATGTCCCGCGAAAGCTTTCTGTACTTACCGGATTCATTGCTGAATTTCAAGCAGCGTATCATATTTGTAAATATTATTACTTACCATTGACTGAAAAACAAAACCGTGAGCTACAGAGTTCGATTCTCGGGTCAGATAAATAAATCTAGGTACGTTTGTCTACCTACTAAAGGTATTTAGGTATTGTATCTTTATATTTGCTGACGTAAAAATGTATATTCCATTATTTCAATAAATTCAAAAAGTGGCCCCAATTTTATTATGAAAGCAGTATTTCGTTACGGTACAACGTTTAAAAATAAATAATTTTTAAAGTAAAATCAACTTTTATCGTGTATACAAAACATACGCCGTGAAAAATTGTATAGGTCGGTTTTCCACGAACTTTGTCAGCCAAATTTCGAACACAGACAGCCCTTAAAAACCCTTAATTATACTGTAGCCTCGTCCTCGATATTAGAATTGTACACTTGTAAGTATAATAATAAAATAAAAAGCCTTTTATTTCCAGTTTACAGAATTATATAAAGAATGGTGTATCTACCCATAAAATAGTTAATAAATAATTAGAAAAATAGAGAAATTGTACCCACCACATAATAATAATGTCGCCTCCATGCACGTCTGTCTCTCTGCCTGACTGTCCGTGACCCAAACATGGTAGTTCTTTACGTATAGATTACAGGAAAACCTATAAGAAGTATATAGTCTTAAAATAACATGGTAAATCTCTCAATATTGTGCATAGAAACTTATATTTGCAGTTGGAATGTATCGGGGAATATGTTGTTCAACTACAATGTTAAGTTTGTTGTTGGGATAAATTCATCCTAACTACGGAAAACTTCATTGTTCGTGGTCCGACATGCATTTGGCCGGTTTTTTAAGTCGGATGCCTTAAGGCTTCTACAGACTGACGCGATATCGCGGGTGCGACAGGCACCGACAAAGAAATTGTGCTAATAGTGTCGCGTCGCGCCCGCGATATCGCACTAGTCTGTACGAGCCTTTATTCTCACTGTCAGTTTGCCGTAAATACTCTCCATTCACATTTTAGTGCTACGCCTTTATTGTACATATAGTATAATTATGTTTTTTTTTTGTTATAAAATTATGAATTGCTAGATTTTGCCTGCGGCTTCAAAGTCAAAGTTAAACCATTTATTTCAAATAGGCACATAAGAGGCACTTTTGAACGTCAAAATTTACAAAAAAATAGAGTTGATTCTAGTTGCCCCTTCCAAAAGGTAGTTTTTTATCGAGAAGAATGGGCAAGAAACTCCACCGTTACTCTTTTAAAAATGTTTTACAATATTTTGTTTGAGTACATTAATTATAATGATTATATGTGAAGACGATGCACCTAGAATAAAATGACT
Source organism: Tiliacea citrago (assembly GCA_963921375.1). Classification (NCBI taxonomy): domain Eukaryota; kingdom Metazoa; phylum Arthropoda; class Insecta; order Lepidoptera; family Noctuidae; genus Tiliacea; species Tiliacea citrago. The sequence continues at coordinate 16,936,114 of OY992797.1, read as the reverse complement.
ATACCATAATAGGTAAAAAGAATTAAAAACTAAGCAATGAAAAATAACTTAATTATTAGATAGATACATGGTGCTCACATATTTACAAACATCGTAGCTTCGTCCGCGTGGTGGTGGAAAATTATCCCTTGGGAAACGTACTACCGGTATAAAAAGTATTACTGTACCCTAACCCAGGCCATGGCCTATTCGAATGCCTTTCATCCAAATCCGTTCAGGCGTTAAAGCATGACATTTTGCAAACACACAAAAAATTTAAATAATCTTTATAAATATAACAGGTTTTAATCAAATCAAATCAAAACATTTTATTTCACTACCTACATGGGCACTTATGAAACGTCAGAAGCTAGATGCACGGTTCCAATTGGTCGTTTCTTATGGAGAAGAGCCGGCAAGAAACTGCACGGTTACTCTTTTAAACATAATAGGCTTTTACAATGTTTTCAAGTTACAGTTAATAGTTATGGGAGGACAGTGTAGGCCCGTCAACAAGTACTTAACAAAATAGGAAATGGTTTACAAAGCTACAGTCTAATAAGCCTACAACGTTCCCACATTCACAAATTAAAAAATAATCAAGAATCTATATAAAATATTACTAAAATAATAGAAATAAAAACCTATTTAAACCAAATGACAAGATTGACATTGCAACTGTAACAAATTTGAATTAATATTCTGTCCACGAGTCACTAATAAATATTTTAAATTAAAATTGTAGGTGTTTAATCACATCACACTAATATAATAAAGGCGAAAGTTTGTGAGCGTGTGTGTGTGTTTGTTACTTCTTCACGCTCAAACGGCTGGACCAATTTTGATAAAATGTTGTATGGAGGTAGCTGACACTCTGGATTAAGATATAGGCAGGTGAAACCGCGGGGTGCAGCTAGTGTCAAATAATGAAGTGATTATTTGATTTGATATGATAATGTATGATAATGATTCTAAGCCCTCGTACGATTTTCTATCGCGCACTGCATTTTCAACGCAGTGCTTATACCGCCTAGAGTTGACATCAGTGTATTTTATTGACGCTCTGCGCTGGTATAGATTGTGTTGGATTCTCAATGCTCTGGCTCAATACTTAGAGGTAAAAATACAGTGCGCGAAAAAAAATTGTCGCATAAAAAAATCGTCCGTGCACACCTGGGCTAAATGTTTAATTTAAAATTAGAAATTTTTCTAAACTCCATTTATTTAGCGTTAGAAAAATAACTGCAAAATAACAACAGTTATTGTGTAATATTGTTGAAATTAATGCATTTAAGAGTTATTTTTTGTAATTTAAACAGGTAAACAGATTATTAGAAAACATAACTTTTATTTTCTTTTTATTTTTAAAAATAACGATTACCACCCACTCGTAATAAACGTAAACGTATAATAAACTCAAATATTTTAAGATAAATATCGTGAAATAACGGAGTTTATTATATAATACGTCTATAGCGAAATAACGAGTAGCTGATAATCGTTATTTTTCTAATGTTATAATAAATGTATTATAGCGCCACCATTGACCACGTAATACCTTCATGTAATTAGCTAAGTTATATTGTAACTTTAAATTGTAATATTTTTTGACCGAGGTGACCGATTTTAATTTAATAAAGACTTAATATTACCTCAAGATACGTACTCTGATTACGTTTCAATTCCTAAAATGTCTTTAAAGTAGAAAAAATAAAGTAGTACGAGTAAATCTGCACTAAAACATCCTTTTAACATTAAAAAATGATTACGTTTAATCCTGACCGAGGATCAGTTGCTGGTAAACTATAAAGCTAATCTTCGTTTCTCCCACGAATTTTAGACATAACCCGAAATTGATCTCACAAAATGCTTCGCATTGTCATTGGTATGCATGAGTTTCAGCTCCAACGTTAGTTGCTCTGATATGCACGAAATTGATGCTCCGGTGTCTTTCAGCAGTACAGACCAGTTTAGCTTCAGTAATATAATGCGAATAATAAAAGGACAAAATTGACTCTGTTTTTAGGGTTCCGTACCCAAAGGGTAAAACGGGAACCCTATTACTAAGGCTCCACCGTCTGTCTGTCTGTCCGTCTGTCACCAGGCTGTATCTCATGAACCGTGATAGTTAGACAGTTGAAATTTTCACAGATTATGTATTTCTGTTGCCGCTATAACAAAAAATACTAAAAAACAGAATAAAGTAAATATTTAAGGGGGCTCCCATACAACTAACGTGATTTTTTTGCTCGTTTTGGTCGATATTGATAACGGCAACAGGTAGACGCTTGAAATATTCACAGAATATCTAGTTATATATTCACTTTAAAAATAAATAATTAAATTAAAATAAAACTAATATTTAAGGGGGGCTGCCATACAACAAACGTGATTTTTTTTGCTGTTTTTATAGATAATGGTACGGAACCCTTCGTGCGCGAGTCCGACTCGCACTTGGCCGGTTTTTTTTTATAGCCGCAACGAGACGAAATTGTATTAGAAACTCTTCGAAGCAATTTGCACCATGCAGTGCCTGATAATTATTGTAGGATGCGGCGACGTGCGATATGGTGCAATTCTTTCGTAGAACCATTTACATTTAACTCCGGCGTCAACACAACGTCTTCTTCACCCTTTTTGCGAACCAATGCACCGATACGAGTTTTTAGCCATATATAATATTATAATTTTGATTCTATTTTGTGCAGTATTCGTTGCCTGGCTCTGCACAAGGCCTAGTTTCGAAACCGTTTTATGCGCCTCCATCATACCTATGTAAATTGTAATGTAATGTGGCCTAGAATAATAGATGATAAACTTGAATTATATTGATTATAAGTTTATCAGTTTATTTCAGAGAAAAGTACAGTAAAAACCTAATACTTTTAATTTAAATGTAATTCCGAATTCCCTTGAATGATCAAATGTAACCATAGTTATTTTCCTAACAGCCTGTACGACATAAGGTCGCCTTTCGCATGTAACCTTTACAATACATACTCATACAAAAATTTCAATATTACATGTGAGTTTTAAAATCACCCCCTGTTTTCCCCTAATTTAAACTTTCCTCTCGGGGGATGATTTTACAAAAACGTAATTTTTGATTTCATAACAAAAGTATACATTTTTTTTTTTCATATGCATATCTTAAGAATAGCCTATAAAAACTTTAATTCCCGATATAACCCCCTTTAGGATGATTTTTAAGTCAAAAAGTAAAGTCAAAGTCAAATTATTTATTTCAAATACACACATAAGAGCACATAAGAGGCACTTTTGAACGTCTAGTAGGATGTCATCTATCTCCATGCCAAATATCGATCTCTGTTCTGAAAAAGATGCAATCGCATAGTGGCCCCATCGACCGTACCAGGAAGGAACTATAAGGATCAACTTCACTTACGGTAAGTTCGTTTAATCGTTAATTATAACCAAATTACAATTCCTAGGAACTGAATCTTCCAAAAACATCCAATCTATTTAAATAAAATTTAATTGCTGTTCGTTTTTCTCGCTAAAACTCGAGAATGGCTGGACCGATTTGGCTAATTTTGATCTTGAAATATTTGTGGAAGTTCAGGAAGGGTTTAAACGGTGGGAAACATAAATAATAAGGAAAGCAAAATACTAAAAACGACAGTATAATTTTCCAATACAAACTGTTCCTAGCTGTGAAACAATTTGATGTCTTTTGTCTTTTTAGAAATAAAAAATTGACACTTGGTTGTCAAATATTTATAGGTGCGTACAGAGTCTGTCTCATAGTTGTAGTATGAGGTCCGATCTCTTTGGTCTGTTTTGTTGGAATACAAAACAGTTCTGTTTCAGAAATAAAAAAGTGTAAAAGTGTCAGTTGGTTGTCGAAAAAATAAAATTTATTAAAGAAATTTCAAGACGATTATTAAAATCTATCATCAGTTTGTCAGTGCGCGAGAACTTTATTTACTGTTATTGTTTTAAAATGCCAAGGAGAAGACGACCTGACTTAGGTAGAACGAGAGTAGGTAGGGTAGGTAGATAGGGTAGGATAGGGCAATTGCTTATAGCACTTAGCACTACCCGTGCGACGCCGGGCCGGGTAAAGCTAGTAATTAAATAATACATAGTATCTCCTTGTTTTGTTTATGAGATAATCGCAATTATATGTTTAGTCATAAGAGTGATAGTTCAAACAAATTATATTAAGTTAGTTGTTTTGAGTTTCAAGACCTAGGGTATTATTTTAACTAGGTACCTACTAGGAAATATGTATATTATTATTAAAGCAAAGAACTTATAAGCTTTTAAATGTATATTTTTAGGGAAGAGCGCTGTTGTCTGAGTTACAGTTATTTATTTATCTAGTTCAGACACTGTCGAATTTTTGTTAGTATAAGTTCATTTAAGATATGTTTTTATTTATAATGTACCTACTATCATATTTGAATAAATTAATTAAATTTTAAATTTACTATACCTACCTAGTGGCGATTTTTACTGTGTTACAGGTTCTTTTTAATATCTTTCAAATGGCACAAACCATTCGTAGATGAAACCTAGCATTTCCAACGAGTTAGGTCGGATATCCTAGTTGAAAACTTAAGTGAAAGCAATCGACTAAAATAATTTATCGCTTGTAGAAGTGTCGAAGCGCCTGAAGGCAGAACCCTAAATTTAATAATAGTCCTCCAGACCATCCAGACCGCATTTCGGCCATGGCGGCCATTCTCAGCGGAGACTAGCCTTCAGCGCGGGAGATATTAAAGTGCACAAGTTTGTACGCCGACACAGGTGCACTCTCTCTTGCCTAAAAGCCAATGACCAACAAGATGCAATTAATTTTTATTTCGCAGCCGTCAATAAAACATTATCAATAGGATGCTGAATAATATGACGAACAAAATTTAATATGCGGTAACATTTTTTTTTTTACTTTTTTAACGTCTAAAAGCAGATTTGTACAGCTTGGAGCTTTTTTTTTACATAAAATTATATCATCTCGGACGGCATTTGTTGAAAAATCGTTTAGGTAGCAATTCATTTTTATGGTAGGTTTTTCCGACACCGACTAAGGTTTCAACAATGGCCGCGGTATAAAACCAAATGCAGCACTTCTCATAGTGATAAAACCAAATGCAGCACTTCCCATAGTCATACTGTCATTGTCCTTTAATGACGTGGTGATGACGCAGTAATTCAGTTTGGTGTCTTCAACAAAATACTGAACTAAGTTATTAAACAATCTATAGGAAACCAATAATTCTAGTTTTGCCATAAACTAATACAAGGTGCATTGGGCACCTTGGGGTTGGGTGATTTGGTTGGTTGCATTGGGTGCGCCACAAGCCAGTACCTATCTATAAGCTGGCCTCTGATTCAATTAAAACTCTGTAATTTGCTAAGCCAGCTCAATGTCTATAGAGTGTCTAAGAGACTAGAAGAGGTATATAGAATATTTTGTCTGCTATTTAACATCCTTCACAACTTTAGAACGCCATCCTATCTGCGTAAACGCTTTTCCTACGCCCGTCCTTCTGATGTACCTTGTAGGTCGCATCTTAGAAATCTCCTTAAATCCCCTCCCCACTCTACCGACTTCTACTCCTACTTCTTCACTATGCACGTGGTGCGGTTGTGGAATTCACTTCTGCTTGACATTAGGGACTGCCAAACTTTTGCAGTTTTTAAAAGAAGAGTCAATGAACACAATCTTTCCACTTCGTCATAGTTGCATGATATTATGTACTTATTATTTTAAACTATATTATAATTATAAAATTTTTAAAGATATTTATTTTAAAAGTATGTATGTATCTAAGGTTTTTCTCTGATTGTATGTTTATATTTAAATTAGAAAATAGTTTTTTTTTAAACTCTATGTACATTTTTTTGTTTTCTCTTCTACTCTAACACACGGTGTCTACTATCTCTTTGTCTACTTTCCTATCGCAGGTATGCTGGAAGAGATTTCTTTAGAAATAAGCATCATATTTGTACGTATTTTTCTGTTCCTTTTTTCTTGCCTGTTTATAAATGTGTGCACATAAACTGTTGAATAAATAAATCAAAGACGACGTGCAGCTTACTATACCTAAAGTTGATCGTCCAATAGGGTGTAAAGAACATAGATCAAACTCCATCAAAGCCCCCAGTTTAACATCTCGTTTAGGTTAAGGAAATATGAAATTCCTGAAGTTTTTAATATTGCTCATGACACCGATTTTGGTCAATTCAAGGTGATCGTAAGGCTGTTCCAATCTTGTGCTAGTAGGTTTACAAATTAACTTTCGAAATACCAAATACAAAACTGACAACAGTACCTATAAAGCAATTTCATAAACATATTAAAACATACTTACAAAATTCCTTAACTCGCAGATATGATCATATGGGTAAGCGGATCGTGTGTAATTTTAGCACGAGCTACCATAAATAACCGTTCTCTATTATTACAAGCGCCTTAATCAAAAGATTATAATCTCAACATTGTCGGATGCGACTTAATCGGACTCTTTCGACACAGAATAAATATGAGTATAGAAGGCCGGCTACATACAATGGGCGAAAACAGCGCACGCTCACATAGACCCGACTGTAATGTGTTTGCAGACGAATGGAAAATCTGTCTGTCTGTATGTTTGAAGTATGGTGAGATGAACGTATTATTATCGTGTAGCTTGTTGTGATATATTTTATACGTCACATATACCCACGACTTCTTCCCATTGGGGTAGGCAGAACGCCACCTGCTATCCTAACATACTACCACACGACCCAACTGCAACGTCATGTCTTCAACTAATGTGATCGGTCTTTGGCCGTTTTACCTTTTGGAAAGGGTTACTAGAATCAATTCAATTTTTTTGTAAATTTTGACGGTCAAAAGTGCCTATTTGAAATATAATTAAGTGACCTCAAACTAAATGACCGGTCACGAGTGCACTCGCTGGTCGTAAGCCATGGCTAAAGCTCCATTTGCACAATTTAAGTTTCTTGCCTGTGGCATATAATAAAATTGAAGCAACAAATGACTTGCATCGTCTACGTCGTTTAGACGGTGCATCTTTTAGAGCGCTAACACACTGGGACTCCATGGCGACATCACTGGCTACGTAGCTATGGCTACCTCTGGCTACCTACCGTCACACCGCTAAATGAGGTTACCAAATAAGTAGCCAGTGTCTACTGACTCTCAGTCATTCTTTCCGTCCTGGCGATCAGTTGGCCACTAAGTGTGGAATGCGTAACTTACTTGTGTACAAAATACTAGCCACTTGCCTAGGCGTTGCCAGGTCGTCGCCAGAGTATTCAGTATCCACGTAGGGGCCGGTTGGTCGTGGCTACCCAAGTTGGTGACGTCACCAGAACGTAGCCAAGTGACTTAACTGTCATACATTTCAATATTAATTGTTTCGATACGTTGCCGGCGACGTCGCCATGGCGTCCTAGTGTGTTAGCGTTCCTATTGTTGCTTCAACATATGGCATGCCACAGGCAATTAAATCGCACCATGTAAATTAGACCTTAGTGTGAATGCATTTTCACCCGTAGTATGGAGCTGACCTTCTGGTACCAATCTACTTTATTCTTTCGATCCTTACACCATTGGCTTATGATCACTTTTCACGCAAACCATTCGAGATTTCACGCGATAGCGCAGTCATGATAAATTCGTTGAGAATAGCCGAACAAAGTTATTTGTCGTGATTATAACGTATTAATCAGCTGTTCAAAAGACGTAGTGAAATACTGAGCGTTTAAAATAATGAAGAATTAAATAAGGTTATTCATAACTGAAATTATGGAAAATGATTTTTGGTGGAAAGTATGAAGTATGTAGTATGAAGGTCGAGAAATCAGTAAGTTTAAATTAAAAAATAATTAGTGGGTAAATTGCCAGGAAACTGAACGTAAAATCCTACTTCCTAAAGGATATACAGGGTGTGGCGTAAATAATGGTCCAACGTGAAGGGGCCGGTACACCCATAACACAATTTGATTTTTTTTTCATAGGTGTCATAATATTTTTTTTTAATGTATACCTTGCTTTACTAATTTGATAATTTCAAATTCATATCAAATACAAATGTAATTTATAGATTACATTTCAATTTGACGGCACGGTTGGCGTAGTGATTAAGCGATTGACTGCTGCGCTGCATGTCGCGGGTTCGATTCCCGCACGGAACAAATATTTGTATGACCTACAAGTAGTTGTTCCGGGTCTGGCTGTTTGTGTATGTGAGTTTAAATGTTTGTAAACGCACCCACGATACAGGAGAAATTCCTAGTGTGGGGCAACGTTTTAAAAAAAAAAAAAAAAAAATTGATTTCATTGTTTTATTGAAAAATAACGTAATTTATTTAAATGACCAAATTAGTACTTAAAGCAAGGTAAACATTTTTTTATTTTTAATATAAGAATATTCAAATTGTGGTATGTGATAGCTGAATATATAGTGTATCGGGCCCTTCACGTTGGACCACTATTTACGCCACACTCTGTATATAATAATATTATAAATGCGAAAGTACTTGTTTATTTATTACGGCTGAACGGATTTGTATGACATTTAGGACATGTGTAGACCATGACCTGGATTAGGAAAACGGATACTTTTTATCCCGATATTCCCACGGAATCGAGACTTATGCGGGTGAAACAGCAGGACGCAGCTAGTCAATCATAATTACCAGGGCCTGTGCACACCACGTTTTTTAAACGCGCCGTTGTTGACGCGAGTTTGTAGCGATACAGACGCGATACGCATGTGAGTCAGACGCAGCCTGTACTGCTCTGTAAGATAAAAGCGCGCCGTCAACGCACGTTTCTAAAACGCGCGTCAACGGCGCGTTTAAAAAACCGGCCAAGTGCGAGTCGGACTCGCGCACGAAGGGTCCGTATCATTATCTATAAAAATGGCAAAAAAATCACGTTTGTTGTATGCCCCCTTAAATAGTTGTTTTATTTTAATTTAATTATTTATTTTTAAAGTCAATATATAATTAAATATTCTGTGAATATTTCAAGCATCTACCTGTTGCCGTTATCAATAACGAGCAAAAACGAGTAAAAGAATCACGTTTGTTGTGTGTGAGCCCCCTTAAATATTTATTTTATTCTGTTTTATAGTATTTGTTGTTATAGCAGCAACAGAAATACATCATCTGTAAAAAATTCAACTGTCTAACTATCACGGTTCATTAGATACAGCCTGGTGACAGACGGACAGACAGACGGCGGAGCCTTAATAATAGGGTTCCCGTTTTACCCTTTGGGTACGGAACCCTAAAAACGTGGCGTCCACAGGCCCTAACAATAAACATCATGGACCATTTCGCTCATAGAGTCAGAATCATTTTGCTCACAAAATAATTGCTACAGAACTCCATAACTATGAATAATTTACCACACATACCTACCCACGAAATGATATATGCCACACCACCTTCATATCACTCAACTATTAATATCTCTAATCCCCCGAATTATTCCGGCTTTGAGCTTATCCCACACCCTGAAAACTACGTGCACTAAATAAATAAACATAGTTTGGGGCGCTTCGAGCTAAATGGACAGATGAACTGAAAATGGTAGGTATTTCTCGTAAAATGGATACGAAGTGTGAGGAAGAATGAACATTCTTTGAAGAGGAAATTTTGAAAGAGTATATTGTACTTTTAAGAAGGGCTTCTGTAATACTTGACTGCCCCGTTGGTCTCGTGGTCGTAAGCACGACTGATAAGCGTAGAGACCTGCCGATCTATTCTGAAAAAATCTCACCGTATAAACGTAGGTGAAGTGAACTTGAAGTGAGTTGTTAATAGTGTCAATCCCTCACTGACAGTTCACTCCACGCTCACTTCACCTAAGTTTTCACGGTGAGATGGTTACAGAATAGCAGAGCAGCAGTGCTATTCTGTAAATATCTCACCGTGAAATCTTGCGTGTAGTTGAGCTGTCAATGTCATCTCACTAATGCTAAGGATTGAGACCAAGCATTATATTTACAATCATAATCGAGATTTTAATAAGGAATATATTTTGATGCTAATTCTGTTGATAATTTTATATTATTTCAAAGCTACTATTTAAGTGTCTAGTGCTATTCTGTAACCATCTCACCGTGAAAACTTAGGTGAAGTGAGCGTGGAGTGAACTGTCAGTGAGGGATTGACACTATTAACAACTCACTTCAAGCTCACTTCACCTACGTTTACACGGTGAGATTTTTTCAGAATGGATCGGCTGTTTACGTTTTTAGTAAAAAAATATATTTCTGCTTGAGTATAGTTTTCGATGTTTGTTTTTTTGTTGGTATAGTGGCACGCTAGCTTACAGATGGCAAATAGTTTATTTTAATGTTTTGTGTTGCGTAATGTAAATGAATTTACATAAATAATACATGAGATTATATAGGTAGAATCAAGTTTTTTAACCGACTTCCAAAAAGGAGGAGGTTATAATATGTTTGGCTGTTTTTTTTATGTATGTTCACCGATTTCTCCGTCTATTGTAGACCGATTAAAAAAAAAAGAAATTTAATCCCATGGAAATCGACGGAAATCATCAAATTTTATAGGCATACATTATAGCGAAAAAAATACTTTCGGAAGTCGGTGGCAAAGAACTAAACTACAGATTCAGTGACACCGACTTCCAAAATTAAAGTAATTTTTCACTAAGTACCTAGTGTTTTTTTGAAAGTCGGTTGTTTTTTTTTTGTATAAAGTTTTCTAACTGAACAGACAGCTGTGCTGCTGGGGAGTTTGTTGCGCCACTTCTTCTTCCCAGCTAAAGCACTAGGAAGTGATGAAGGGCGGGCGTTTTTGGGTGACTCTCTTATGTAGTTGTGACTTTAGAGAAGCGCTGATTCTCAGCCTAGTTTGAATAAATGGCTTTTGATTTGATTTGATTTGATTCCAATGTCGGGAAAAGTGTTATCGGAATTTTCCGGTTGGCAGGGGCGCCTGATCTCTCTCCGGTCGTGTCGGATTGCCGTGCCATGAGAGTGAGGGAAGAGAGAGCCCACCTGTGTCTGCGCACACACACTGCTGAGATTGGTCGCCATGGTCAAAATTCGGTCTGCAGGACTATTCATACTTGGAAATTGAGACGTCACCTAATCCCAAACTAAGCTCGTTTTCACTAACACTTGGTGACACCTAAATGAAGGCACATTTTAGCTTTTACCAAAAATTACTATTAGCTGTTGCATAGTGTTAGTGAAAATGGGCAATAGTGTTGCAACAAGTCTATGATCCACTTTAACTAATATAATGATAAAAATAATAGATATACTGTTTTAAATAGTCTTCTAGTTTCAGCTTTGTGAGATACTAAAAACAACAAAGCTTTAGTCTCATACAACACAAAAAATAACAACAACTAACAAGCCTAGTATTATGTATCACCGTGACAATATGTGTCACAGGCTTTGTCCTTTGTCGTTCAGGATTCGACTAAAAACAACGTCTTTGTACTTTGTTGCGTATATCTGTAATTGACATATTGTCAGTTGAAGTCTCAAAGATATTATTAGACTCCCTATTGTAAATATACGGGTCTTTACCCCTGAATTCTCAAACGGTGCCCAACTACAAGATATTTGTTAAAGTATTTATGTCACTACAATACTCCTTGAAGTGACAGGAGGCAAAAAACTAAACGGTGTCTCAAAATTGAGATATATTTTAGAATTCTGCCATGTTTATATTTGTTTATAGAATTAATCGGTTAAGTGCGTGTCGGACCACGCACAATGAAGGATTCCGTAGTTAGGATGAATTTATCCCAAGAACAGACGTAACTTTGTAGTTTAAATAATGTTCTTCCTTACATCGATATATGTCATCAAAAAAAAAAGAATAAACGATTTCATTTCAATGGATAGCTGTCAGCTAAAAATAAAACAATACACGATCGTAAAAAGTATAATATTATCGATGGTTTCTGTAATGCACAATACGCGATAAAGCGGTCTTAAGAAAATCATCAGTTTTAATAGTATAGTTAATAGAAATAGAGCGTTTGATGTGTGAGCGTTCATTGAAATTTCACAGCAGTAAAGATTTTTTATTAATGATGATACTGGAAGTTTTACATTTTGATAATTTCACAAAAATACCTCATTTTTTAGTCCAGTAATCAAATTACTATGATTGAACATGGCTCTTATTCACTGACTATTTCAACCAACGCTTCTATAATATACGCTTCTATAAAATATGGTATCATCGGGCTTTATACTCAATATATAGTACTTACTACCAGGGACCATTTTGGTTACCCATTGAAAGGGTTTTCGATAGGATTTTTCTAAGCGGGTAACCCTTTTGAACGCCTTAAATTAAATTTTGGTTACTCGTTGAAAGGGTTTTCGATAAAAACTCATACGGTGTGGGTAGCCCTTTTGAACGGCTTATTTTAAGCCATTCAAAATTACCCACACCGTATGGGTTTTTCATTAACTGCTTAGAAAAACCCTTTCAGGGTTTTTCTAAAATGCTCACTGGGTAGAATAGAGATAGAATTGGTCATGCTACGCGTGCTGGGCGGATATCGAAATAACATAATATTATGATTTTTTCATGTCACTGTGTTTCAAGTAGGTATAGAACCCATTAAATGGGTTATCATGTAACCCTTTCACTGGGGTCAAGTATAAAATCCATTCAAAGGGTTATCATGTAACCCTTTCATTGGGTTTCTAGTATAAAACCCATTCAATGGGTTACATCATAATAAAGGTAACCCATTGAATGGGTTACCCCTTCGAAAGGCTTAACTCTTAACGTACCCATTGTACCCATAGTTCATCCAAATTTCGCCATTTATGTTTAATAGTCCGCGCGCGACTGCCGTACGCGACTGCTAGTCACTGCCTGAGGTAGGTGAGCGGTGAGACGGGGGAGGTAGACAAAGGCCAAGCTAAATCAGTCTGCTAATCTTGTCAACCGTGCCGTCTCCCGTCTAATCGCTCACATACCTCAGGCGGTGACTAGCAGTCGCGCGCGAACTATAGTCCCATGTAAGGGGGGCGAGCCTATTACCATCAACCGGATCAGTAGTAGGTAACTACATACTAATTCCATGAAAGTACCTTGCTATAAGGATCTTTTGGTGCTTGTATAACATTGACAGACCATTGTTGATAAATATTTGTGAAATTGATATGTGGAATTATATTCTTTTTAGGGTTCCGTACTCAAAGGGTAAAACGGGAACCCTATAACTAAGGCTCCGCCATCTGTCTGTCTGTATGTCTGTCCGTCTGTCACCAGGCTGTATCTCGTGAACCGTGATAGTTAGACAGTTGACATTTTCACAGATGATGAATTTCTTTTGCCGCTATTACAAGAAATACTAAAAAACAGAATAAAATAAATATTTAAGGGGCTCACATAACAAACGTGATTTTTTTGCACGTTTTTGCTCGATATTAATAACGGCAACAAGTAGACGCTTGAAATACACTCACTCACACGCACACGCCACGTCACGCTTCAAATATTCACAGAATATTTAGTTATATATTCACTTTAAAAATAAATAATTAAATTAAAATAAAACAAATATTTAAGGGGGGTTCCCATACAACAAACGTGATTTGTTTGCCGTTTTTATAGATAATAGTACGGAACCCTTCGTGTGCGAGTCCGACTCGCACTTGGCCGGCTTTTTTTCGAGTTTTTAAGCCGCCTCTAACTTTGCTTCACATACCGCTGAGAAACATCTCTCAAGCATGCCTCTGGCCTCCATGGTCCTCACGATGTTTTCCTTCACCGTTTTACGCACATGAATCCGAAAAGTCAGAGGTCTTGAGACCTATGACTTGGCAGTCAAACGGTCACGGCTATCACTGCTGGGAAATATTTTGAATAAACAGAATGCGATATTAGTTCCGTCTTTTGCCACGCGATTTCAAGCACTTCTAGAACGGATGATTCAAAAGAACTCATTGTAATTTCTAGCAAAAAAGTACTAACACTTTTTTACCAAACACACAGGTGGATGGTATTCATGGTCCAAAATAATCCCTATCACTTTTTACAGAGCTCAATGAAAACAATAGCGTCAAAGCTGAAACAAAATGGGTAAAAATAATTTAGTATTGGTCTAAATTTAGATTCTCATTTATTTCTACACCATAAAATGAAAAGTTACAAATAAATTAATACATTACAGCTAAACGATTAAAATCGCCAGTCAACAGATTCTAATCAAAATTAATTACTGTAATCTGGACTACTTCAACTACTACATGCACGTGTCGACCAATTAAACGACTTGTTTGTGAGCACGATAACATTAATCAATGTTATACCAAAATCATTGAGCACTTTCATTCTAATAAAAACTGTTTGAGCGACAGTTTTGAGATAGTTGCTGTCAGAATCATGTTACCTACATGGTAAAAAATAATATGTCAATATTAGATATGACGTTTAAAAATTGTGTCGTTAGTCATGTGCCAAATTACTTGCATCTTAATTAATGTATGTCAAGTTCATTGACATTAATCAATTCTTAAAAGATGTGTGTAAGGGCAGGTTGTCACACCGTAGGCGCGGGCCTGTGGACGGTGAGCGATGGGTAGCTCGCCGTCCGATAAGGACCAGGCCCGGGTTGACAAAACGTTGTGTTCCACGCGCGCCTCAAAGAGATGTCAGCACCACCTGACGGGGTCCGTTAGGACCAATGCCTGCCAGGGTTGCGAGTTTATCCGAAAGGGATATCGTGGCCCTGGCACACAGGCAACGGAAGGAACACGGGTGGGTTTTAGTCAGTAAAAGTCTGACGCCCTCCCGCTCCGACCAGAGCGGTCTCCCGCTCTGGTCGGAGCGGGAGGGCGTCAGACTAGTAAGTTATTTGATAATTTCCCACCTAAAAAAAAAAGGGCAGGTTGTCAATCTCTAGGTTGTCTATCATATTAGGTCATCATTCTTCTGCCACTATCCCTATTTATTTGGGGTCTCTATTAGTTGTCATCGCGGTAGTCTCTCCCTTTCTAGCCATGTCGTCTTTCACACAGTCCATCCATCATTTCTTTTGTCTTCCCCTACTCGTATAGCCATCCACATGTGTACTCAAATCTTTCCTGGCGGCATTTCCCTCATTCCTCCGCATCACATCATACCATGACAACCTTATTCCACACAACTTTTCAGTACCTCTTATATACTCATTTCTTATTCTATCAATTTGGGTAACACCACACATCCCTCTTTTTTTTATTTTTTTTTTATTTATTCAAAATCTGTATTAAGAATTACATACATGAAGTCTGCCAAACTGCAAAACAGTTTGTCGGCAGTAGTTCTCGTCTAGCAATCGATTACAAATTTTGAAAATTACATGCTATAACTTATTTTAATTGTGCTAAGTAAACTATAAAATAAATACCTCCAGTTCAGATCAAAAATTTCAAATTTTACAAAAAAAAACATTTTCTATGGACACAATGAGAGAGAATGTTTTTGTAAAACTCTTTTAAGTTGGTCCTTAGACTTAACATGCGATATAAGTTTGGGGGGTAGCTCATTCGCTAACGTAGTAGTTAATTACTTTTGGAACAGCAAGTGTCTTAGCATTCTCATCTCAGCTGCATGCAATTGCCTTTTATTCAACCCTCATGGTCTATATATTATACTAGATACAGATGTAATATTGGAAATGAAGAGTTGAAGTTGACTCAAACGGATCTGGCATGTTCCTAAAACGAAGTCTAGACTCTGCCCTACATAATTTTTCACAGTTATTCTGAGAAATGGACTAACCTGTAGTACTAGACTGACACTAATAGCAGTGTGACTATAGCAAATATCTCCCCGGTATAAGCACAAAAAACCCAGTCAGGCTATTAGAATTATTTCATCACTACTGCACTCAAAACGGTGAAGGAAAACATCGGGAGGAAACCGGCATGTCGTAGAACTAAAAATTCAAAGACAAGTGACAATCACCAACCCGCACTGGCCCACGTGGTGGATTACGGCCCACGCCCTCTCACAGAAATAGGAGGCCTGCGTCCCAGTAGTGGGAAGATTATAGGCTGATTATGCATGGTTGCAAATATTTGGGTAGATTCAGATTAAGAAAATATTTTATTTACCGAAATGCACGAAAGTATTCTGAAGTCATTTTGTAAAAGTATATCAAAAACGTGAGAGCCACCCATCCGGGCACAACCTGCCGTGGCCGACTTGGAAAACCTTACATCGACTTCATACCCAAGTCGGCCGTAGCAAAAGCAATCTCCACAGGTGGGGGTTCATGGATGGCTCAGATCTCCGGTGCGTATACGGCATCTCGCCACAGACAATGGCCCACAACGGGTCACCTGCACACGTGAGGACGAAATGGCTGCATCAGCAGACGGTATTAGCGTTGCTGAATTTTGGGGTTATACAGCTGATGAACCAAAGTCATTCTAAAATCTTTCCATTAATTATTTTTGTTTTCACGGCTACTCAAAACAGAAGAGATGAGAATTCATTAATGATAGATGTTGAAAAAAGATAAGACTTTTCACACAATTTTTTACCTGAACATTAATTTTGTACTGTGGTCTAAAAGTTTTGCCATACGGAAATTTTAAACAATAAATTCCTCCATAAGGAATTCGTTATTTTACCTATATCATTTACATTGAAAATAAACACATACGTATAGAAACTCACGCCATCCCATGGAGGTAGGCAGAAACTACAGAACGCCACCGCCAACGCTATCCTTAAATACTCCTTTTGCTTCAGTTACGTTAATACATCTGCTGAGTAATTGCGAAACACACAGTAGCAATCATTTTGACAGTTCAACAACATTCATTGCGGTATTTACGTTACTGAGCAGAATTTTTTTTCGAACATAATATAAAAAGCAATGGATTAGCAATATCCTTCAAATCTCTCGGACTGTGATTCAAACTGTGTTAAGATGTTTTTTTTTTTGCGTGGGACATTAACAAATAACTTCTCCCGCTCTGGGCGGAGCAGGAGGGCGTGTCAGACTTTTACTGACTAAAACCCACCCGTGTTTCTTCAGATGCCCGTGTGCCTGGGCCACGATATCCCTTTCCGAGAGACTCGTAACCCTAGCAGGCATTGGCCCTTTCGGACCCCGTCAATTGGTGCTGACATCTCTTTTGAGGCGCGCGTGGAACACAACGCGCCGTCGACCCGGGCCTGGTCCTTATCGGACGGCGAGCTACCCATCGCTCACCGTCCGCAAGCCCGCGCCTACGGTGGCCGGGAATCGGCCTGCGATTACCGACGCCCGGGGCGTCTCCTGCGGCGACTATGGTCAAGAGAAGTGCGGAATAAAAATGTTATCAAGAAAAGAGTGTTTTCATTATACTATGTACGTTACAGTTACGTCACGCGTTCATCTTACTTATGATATCAGTATGGAAATAACCTTTTGCAAAAGTCACTTGTCAGGACCATTTGATTACACCCCATATGTATCTGGTGCTAACTAATACACCTCAATCAATCTGCCTAGCTACTAGTAATAATGCTACCTTACGTTCGCTGATTCGCGAATGTAGACAGCTTTCGTTCTCTGCCGGATCACCTCGTTCCGGATTTGATCCCTAAGAGAGACTCATAATATATCCAAGTCCATAGCTCGTTGAGCGAACTTAAATTTATGGACCAGTCGTACCGTGAGTGTCCACGTTTCGGCTCCGTAAGTCATAATCTATAATTATTATCTGACTATAATATTTGTGTCAATAAACTATAATAATGATCATTTCTTAATTTTCATTATTATTCCTTCATTAGGTAAAAGTCATCATCTGCCTAGCCTTTTCCCAACTATTTTGGGGTCGGCTTCCAGTCTAACCGGATGCAACTAAATACCAGTATTTCACATAGAGCGACTGCCTATCTGACCTCCACAACCCAGATAATGGGTGATACGATACCCTTGGTAAGACTGGTTATCCGACTTTTGTGCTTCTGACGACCCCTAACGACTTTCAAAGATCCACGAATGACAGCCGGGACCAACAGCTTGACGTGCTTTCCGAGAAAGGGAGGAGTCACGGAATGTAAAGATGGTTATCCATCTACGGACCAACCCCGGTAAGCGTAGCTTAACCTGATGTATCAACCCGTGCGGCTGTTATTACTTAGCCACCACTAACTAATACACCTATCAACTCAAATATTAAGCAAAATATTTACACCAAGTCAATATAAGTTACAGAACTGTAACTACAGGAAGGTACACCCGTTGCCAAGGTAACAATATAATTTCATTTACCGAACAAGTGGCTACGATTAAATTACTATTTCTGAGTGCTTTCCAGAGTTTAATATAACTCCGTATCTAAGGGATTTTGGATTTGCTCGATGACATAATACTTAGACGGAAGTAATAAAAGTCGCCGCTCTCAATTTTTTCGACAGTTCTTTAAAAGTGGCCGTGAGGAGCGAGTCTGGGTTTAGTTTGGAGTTCCGTAGATTTAAATAAACCCAAATCGCCTTCTCGGATTTAGTTTACGAGTAAA
This sequence comes from Tiliacea citrago, assembly GCA_963921375.1. NCBI lineage: Eukaryota > Metazoa > Arthropoda > Insecta > Lepidoptera > Noctuidae > Tiliacea > Tiliacea citrago. Next base: position 16,917,632 of record OY992797.1, on the reverse strand, counting down.
TATTATAAGCTATGTCAGGGATCCTGCCGTTTTGCTGAAAAGATTTTGACAAAATTTCACTACCCAAACAACTTTTAGCAACCTTTTTTATACCAATGCAATATTTCGAATAATTTTAGTATGCACATTTACATTTGGTAAAATTTTTACTCGGCAGAATATTACCAAGGATAATGTCATTAAGGCATTTGGTCTTTAATCAAATGATTTATTACAGTAAACAATCTTTAGACAATAAACATTTAGTCAAATAATTGTATTAATTATTTTTAGTTGGCTACCCGGAACCAAACTACTTAAATTAGGTTAATTATAAAAAAAAAAGTTAGGTTAGGTTAGGTTAAAATTGTTGGTTGTTTGTTGTTGTTGGCACGAGCCGAGCGAGCGAAGCGAGCGGTGCCGCGGCAGCGGCCGGTGAGTGCCAGAAACGACTAGAATATATAGAAAAAATTACTTTAGTAGGTTGCAATTGACTGAATAGAAATAAATGGTAAATTGAAAACTGACGATACTAATTATTTGGCTTATTCTTTTTGCATAAAATAATAATGTTATACCAACTGAAATATTTGACTCCATTAAAATTGGTAAAAGTACTAGTTGGTAAACAAGTTATTGTTTAAACCTTCACTTGCCAAACATTAGGTTTGCGTTACAATTATTTGTGAAGAGATTTTTTGCTAAGTAATAATTTGGCAAATTAAATTATGCGGAAAATTGTTTGGGAAGTAATAATTTGTCAATTTCTTTTGGACGAAACAAGGGTAACCCCTATAGAGCAGTGGTGGCCCAGTGATAATGGTAGACTTAAGAGTTTTAGGTCGTGTGTTCGAACCCAAGCAGGCGGGCTTTACTTTGTGTAAATTATTTCATCACCACTGGTCTCAAAACTGTGAAGCAAAATATCGTGAAGAAACCGGGTATATCCTAGAACCAAAAATTCGAAGACATGTGACATCTACCAACCCGCACTGGGCCCGCGTGGTAGATTATAGCCCACTCCCTCTCGAAGAGAGGAGGCCTGTGTCCCAGCAGTGGGAATATTATAGGCTGATTGTGATGTCTATACAGCCTTAGGGCCTAGACGAAGTGACATTCTATCAGTAATAGACCAAATTAGACCGTTTTCTATTTTGTTTTGATGGGCCTACACTGTCCTCCTATACCCATTAACACTGTAATTTGAAAACATTGTAAAACCCAAATATTTTTAAAACAATAATCGTGGAGTTTTCTTGCCGGCTCTTCTCCGTAAGAAACGACCAATTGGAACTGTGCACTTAGCTTCTGACGTTTCATAAGTGCCCATGTACTCGTAGATTTATGTGAAATAAAATATTTTGATTTGATTAACAGTGATGGAAAAGTCAAAAATGTATGGAACTGTCATAACTCATAAACTACCGAAAAGCTTAAATTATGTCAAATCTCTTTGAAAACGGAATAAATGAATGCATGAATGCCTGTAAAAAGTACCACTTGCCATGGCCGGGCCCTCTATTTATTGATTTTAGTAGTATTCGTAGTTTTTAGTTTAATGACAATTTTATGCTACTCTACGCAATACTAGAATCTTCATTCAAACATAACCAATAAATAGCTGTTGAATGATGAAAACAAAAAAATAAATCAACATCAAACACTGAATGAAACGGAGACTTAAATAATCGATAATAAATGAAAGACGGTAAATGATCTTTAAGATAATTCATTAATTGGGTTCGTCTGGCTAAAATTAGCAAGGTTTAGGTAATTTCCAGGTATTACAAAGTCTAGTTGCCATAAACAATGGAGTAGAAAATCTGTAGATTATTGTTATTCTGGTACACATTAGTTTATTTGAAACTGCGGTACACTATGTTCTATGTTAGAGGGTTTGGTTTCCGCGCTTAGTCCTTCATGTGGACCATTGTGCGTGGGCCATGGCGGTCGTCATTGGTTATTTCAACCAGCCTACCTCCCTCCAGAAGCAGATTATTTCTCCCTATCTGTTTAGGATATCTGAGAAGGATCTGGGTGACCCAAGAGTTTCTGTTCTGATCTGGGTGACGTCTGTGTATTCAAAGAGCAGATGCGCAACGGTTTCTTCAGCCTCCATGCAAGCCCTGCACAGAGGACTGACCGTTATGCCTATTGCGTGGAAGTGTTTGTTTAGTTAGCAGTGTCCCGTGATGGTCCCCGTCACCAGGCGCAGGCGGTACCCTAAAATGAAGTTGTAACCATTCAACGTACAGAATTAATTTATAAGGGCGCCGACTATTAATAAAAAGCTATATTTCATCATTATAATAAATGAAGATAGCATGTTTATAACAACAATGTTTGTTTTTATCGTTTAAAGGGATTATGTATGTAGGGCGATAGTTTTTTTTTAGTTAAGTCACGTGTTCTAACACATTGAGGTTTTCATAACGTACCTATTGCTTTAAGACATGTTTTTGACATTGTGTAACGGATGAATCTGATTTAATTTGTTTTTATATTCTTTATTTTACTTAAAATTTATACATCACTATTTTCAGTGACATTAGATTATATTTTTGACATTTATGTAATAGTGGAATCCTTTGTTTATTTGTTTTGGTAATGTTCTTAGTTTTATTTTTTGACATTTAACATAATTACAGGGAATTGCAAATGTTTTACTTTTTAATTTCTTATTTACTACTTAATATTGATTTATATTGTAATTCTTTTAATTTTTAATTGGTATAATTTTGTGTAAAAATTTCGATACAATGTTAAAATTGTTACAGAAAAAAAAGCCCCAATGCGGGGTTTGCCATAATCGCCACGCTTGGCAGGCGGGTTGGCGATCGCAGTATGGTGTTAAAATGCAAAGAGAACGCTGCTGCCCATTCTCTAGTAAGTCCCTTAGTTGCCTTTTACGACACCACGGGAATAAATAGGATGGTGCTATTCTTTACGTCCGGTTTTTATCCATTCTCATGGGCGTTCTTCATCTTCATTTATATCTGTAATCTTTATGGTGTACATAATAAAGAGTATTCTATTCTTCACATACAAAAGCCTGCACAATCTAATAAAAAGTATAGACTTTTAATAGGTTGTACAAAATTAAAAACCACAAGCTAATAAAGTATCTATAAAATGCGTATATTTAACGGAATATACAGAAAATCCTAACGTATTATATAAATGCGAAAGTGAGTTTTTTTGTTTGTTACGCTTTCACGTCTAAACTGCTCTACCGATCATCATGAATTTTTGCATACACGTTGTTAGGGATACAGAAAAGGACGTAGGGTACATTTTATTCACAAAAAAGCACCCTGGTAGAAAAATTATTGTCAAAATCAACATTAACGCGAGCGAAGCCGTGGGCAAAAGCTAATAACCTCATAAATTAGCTATTTCCGATCGGAACGTTTACATCGAGAGTTGTTTGAATACTTTAGAGAAATGTCTAACAATTTTAACGTTTTTCTATCGGAATTTTGTTAAACTTTTTTATTGCGAATATTTTTATGGCAGGCCTAGGTATTTTTTTATGACCAAACTTTTTAGACATGACCGTTTTAGTTATATACAACGTGAGCCCCGGAACACTGAAATGTCGGAAACATTTTTATGTGCTTTTATTTCGGGTTGGGTTTACGTACCTGCGAATAAACACCAACGCAGCAGGTTTTAACCTGAGACAACAATGTAATTTTTTTTTATGTGATATTTTGTCATTTCTAAGATAATCTTTGATGAATGAAAACATCTTAAAGAAATCTAGTTTTCATACACGTAGCAGCGAATCATAAGTTGCTGCCCCATTGATCTCGTGGTCGCAAGCGCGACTGCTGAGCGTGGGGTCGTGGGCTCGAATCCCTGGTAGGGAAAAGAATTATTGGATTTTTCCGGAGTTTGAAAGCTGGCGGTGTGCCTGCCCCCGTGCTTCGAATAGCACGATATGCCGTTGGTTCTGTGCCTGATCTCTCTCCAGTCGTGTCGGATTGCCATCCCATCGGACTATGAGAGTGAGGGAAGAGAGAGGGCACCTGTGTCTGCGCACACACTTGTGCACTATATTATCTCCCGCGCCAAAGGCTGGCCTCCGTTGAGTTTGGCCGCCATGGCCGAATTACGGTCTGGACGAGTCTATAAGTCGCGAAAAGATTCCTCTGTATGAGAATGTTCTTTTACAGGAACGGACTAATTATTATAACTTCTATAAGTTACTATTGGTCCATAGGTACGGTCATTCATTCATCATTTCAGCCGGAAGGCGTCCACTGCTGGACATAGGTCTCCCCAAATAGCGGAGTTTGTCATAATCGCCACGCTTGGCAGGCGGGTTGGCGATCGCAGTATCGTGTTAAAAATTCATAGAAAACGCTGCTGCCCATCCTCTAGTAAGTCCCTTAGTCGCCTTTTACGACACCCACGGCAAGAAATGAGATGGTGCTATTCTTTACGTCCGGCACCAAACGGAACCGTCAGGCACCAAACGGAACATCGCTACGGTACCTAATACATAAATAATCAGCCTATGCCAATTATGTACCATGCACCTATGTTTCAATTTGTTTATTCATGTTCAACATATTTATTTATTCTTTAAAATGGTTATGTGGTAGGTAGGCCTATAAGCTAAGATTACGATTGCAGTTTTAATATGTCATACCCAGCGACATGTCATAGTATTCCATTTGATATTTATTAAATCCGTACTCCATCACTGCCATAGTTCGGCAGGTAGTCGGGTTAGGTCACAGGAATTTAACATTTTATATCCAGGAACAGCGTTTGATACGCACTGAATATACATAAAAATATTCTCGCCAGAAATCCTGATAGGCAATCTATCTAACATTTACACGAAAAAACCCAACATTCATCATTTTTAGCAACACGTTGTCAACCCGTCAACTTCCGTAAGTCGCGTGCGGTCAAAAAATAAATACTTATTAAAATATGTGAATAATTATTGACGATGCCGCCAATCACGAGGCGCGATTTATAACCCGCTACTGCTCTTGTTTATTTTTGTACTGACAGGGAAATTGAGCTTGCTCTGGTTGATCAGCGGGCAACACCGCAGTAAATAATGTTGCCTCACTGCCTCAGGATTAACAGTTCAGTGGTACTGAAATTGCTTTATGATTTAATCTGGTCATAAATTGTGTGTCAATTATGGTCTTTCCTGTGGACGTTACCAACCACGGATACTGCCGACATTACTGTTGTCAGTAAAATTGCCCTGACAAGTTTATTTTAATATAAAGTCAAAATTCCGAAGCATGTTTTCATACAATGCGCGACGGGAATTTTTGAGTTCGTGGATTGAACTAGTGTAGGTACTAAGCAAACAAAATAAAAGATATACAAAATGTCCCAGAATTAACGCACAGCCTCTTAAGGGGTCATTGTACATAAAAATCAGCTGTTCTCTACATTTTGACGAGTTATTCCAACATAAATGTAGGGAACAGCTGATTCTTTTTTCGCGATTTCAGGTTTGGTCTCATAATGATGAGTACAATGAGCCCTTAAGAGGTTGTGCGTTAATTCTGGGACATGTCGTATATCGCCGCCACGAACGTCTACCTGTTAAGATTATTACATATCCTTATTCGTAACGAATTAATTATTCCAATTTATCATAATCTTAATAATAACTTCCTCTGAGCGATATTGTTACGTGGTAATATTGACTGCTGTAAGACATCAGTGCCATCTATTGGCTTCATTGTGAACTAGAAACACCTTGTATTTTTTAAAGATTTATTACTAAATTAATTATAATGTTCTCGTTAAAACTATAGTTAAAATTAAAAGAGAACATTGAATGACTTTTGGGTTGAAGTCAAATTTAACAATTCCACATTTGACATAGTAAGTTCTGTTTATGATCTCCAATCACCCAATAATGTAGAAAAATGTTATAATTTAATACAAGAACTAAATCAGTTTCAATAATAATTTAGAAACTATAAAGTAACAAGATTATTTTACACACACATTACTTTATTAAAACTTGTTGTTTGATTAAAATCATTGATCTACCGGAAACATTGTCAATTTGAGTGGTAAAAAATAATGAAGTGACTAATTAAAATTTAATCTTGAAACGCCTTTGCATTTGTGAATATTACATTGTTTAATGATATTAGAATTAACTGATAAGCATCTTAGTATTGTTTGTAAGTTTTATTCAGCTAATTAAGTAATAAGATTTAAAAAGAGAATACGGCTGCCGCGCTCGCGGCAGCTTGGGGCAGCCATTTTAATGGGAGTGTGTATGTGTTGTAAGGACTGAAATTGTAATTGTCGAACAATAAACCTCTGTAACGTAATGGTTTTGATTTAAAAGAGTATCCATGGAGTTTCTTGCCCGTTTTTCTCCAAAGGACCTACTTCGTCTTGAAATGGGCGACTAGCTTCACTTACTAACTCAAACTGAACGACTCCTTGATAAATGATAATTCAAAAGTGCCTGTAAATGTTCTAAATGAAATAAATGCTTTGAGTTTGGGTTAGGTGTTGTGTGTGATTGAAAACCAACTACCTATCTACCATCAGTGACGCATTTTGTACGCCAGACACTGGTCAGCGACGGCACTGGGTTCCTCGACGTGACATATATAATAATATCTCTTAAATAGTGGTTTAGTTCATAGCGGCCTCAGAATTTTGAAATATGTATGGGATATCTATAATAAATCCCATTCAAAACCATAAAACTACTAAAAACGGTCAGAATTAACTGTAAATTTCTCCTTACCACATTAATATTATTACGTAAAATGTATACCTACCAGATTAGGTTAGTTCATAAGAAATTAAATATAATTTAAAAAAAAAGGCAAAAATAACGTATTACACTTCAAATAAACGTATTTACAACGGCAAAATTGCTACATAATGCAATGCGTCGCCTGCTTAATCCTTCAGACCAATTTCAAACCTAAAGCAATTATGCAAAAGCGTGCTTAAATATCCCTTTACAGCGTGCTTTACTCTTCTATAATGATAGGCTTTCTATATACCGAAGTTGTTTCAATTATGTAAATTAAGTAAATAAATACTTCTCTAGAGAATATTACGGCCTTACGTTATTTACATAAAGGGAATAAACATGTTTTTGGACCTCCTGTGGTGTACTTTAGCTACCTTTTACGGAGTCCAATGTTCCAACTCGATTGAGACTTCTCTGAAATATAGCAGTCTAATAACAGATATTTAATCTTTTACATAAAAGCTGACTGTCACGGATGTATTCCATAACAAGTGTGTTATGGAATACATCCGTGATAGTCAGATTCACATCTATCCTGCATTAAGTCTAACTTCAATATTATATAAGTGAAAGTGAGTGTGTTTGTTACGCTTTACGTTTAGCTCATGGTTAGACCTTACGCCCCTGGCCTCGGGAGTCGCAGGCCGATTCCCGGCCACCGTAGGCGTGGGCATGCAGATGGTGAGCGATGGGTAGCTTGCCGTCCGATAAGGACCAGACCCGGGTCGACGGCGTGTTGTGTTCCACGCGCGCCTCAAAGAGACGTCAGCACCAACTGACGGGGTCCGGTAGGGCCAATGCCTGCCAGGATTGCGAGTTTCTCCGAAAGGGATTTATTTATTTATTTATAGTTAATTAAAACGGTACAACACCAATTACAATAATTAACATGGAAACATAAAAAAACATAATAATAAAAAATAATATTAACATGCTTTTGACAAACAATTTAATTTGCATTGTTAAAACTAATATGGAACAGTGGACTCCCTTGCATACTTCCTCTCACAGAACACCAGACATATACACATAATTTTTCTCCATTCATCCGCAAACACATCACATTCAGGGTTGGCAGTCAGAAGGGCATTGAGCATCTTCAAAGTACGACACACTGGGGATTCAGCTCTGGCGACAGTTTTGGATGAAGGCTGCGCAAACAAATTGTGCCGGCGGTTCGGACGGTGTCCGATGTATTTGTCGGGCACAAATAGCCGGCAGAAAAGGCCGTGGAGCTCTGGGCAGTCTATATGTCCCCGTAGGGTTTTACAGGCTACCGTGAGCTGGTCAAACCCTCGCCTCACCTCCAATGAGTTAAACCCCAACATGCCTAAAAGAAAGTTGGTAGGGTACATATAGGGAAAGAAATTTTATAACCTTTGGAAGAGGAATCTTAGAAAGGTTTTCTGGACCTTTTCAAGCATCAACGTTTGGGTCGTGGTATAGGGATGCCAAACACAGGCACTGGACTCGAGTTTGCTTCGAACTAGGGTGGTATACAAGAGACTAATAACATTTGGTTTGCGGAAATCACGAGCATTTCGCAAAAAAAATCCCAGGCGCCTGAAAGAATCCTTTGCAAGGGTAGAGATGTGGTCTCTAAAAGTAAGACAGCGGTCAAAGGTTACTCCCAGGTCCTTTATGTTGGTGACACGAGTAATTACTTCACCACCCAAACTATAGCAATAATGTATTGGTCGCAGCCCTCTACCGTACGTCATGACGTAATACTTATTAATGTTGAAACATAGTTTGTTCACAATGCTCCACTCGACGAGGGTGTCAATGTCCATTTGTAGGAGTTTACAATCCTCATCTGTTCTGATATGTGCGACAAGCTTTAGGTCGTCGGCATAAAGAAGGCATTTGGCAAACTTAACCTTTGCTATGAGATCATTGACCATAATCAGGAACAGAGGCGGCCCTAACACTGATCCCTGACTCACGCCCGAACGTGTGTTATAAGGCTTGGAGTCGAAGCAGCCAAGTCTGACAAACTGCTTGCGATCACGCAGGTAGTCGGAAAAGAAGCGAAGAAGAACGGACGAGAAACCAATGGCCCCTAGCTTTGTCAAGAGCACATCGTTATCAACTCTGTCGAATGCTTTCCGGAAATCAAAATACAGAGTGTCAACCTGTGTACCGATGTCCAAGCCACCCGAAATATAGTCTACTTGAATCAGTAAATTCGAATTTACAGAGCGACCCGGCCGAAAACCGTGTTGCGCATCAGACAGAGACATATTTATGCGTTTAAAAATTAAGGCATGGAGTATATGCTCAAAAACCTTAGCAATGGTAGGCAGGATAGCGATGGGCCTCATTACTTCGGCCACGAAAGTTACCGCGCCACGGTTTGATGCAAATATCTTCTGCCCAGTTTTGGGCAGCCATAACTTGTAAATCGGATATCGTGGCCCTGGCACACAGGCAACTGAATGAACACGGGTGGGTTTCAGTCAGCAAAATTCTGACACGCCCTCCCGCTCCGCCCAGTGCGGAAGAAGTATTTGATTATTTCCCACATCACAAAAAAAAAAAGAGTATGACTGAAATAGGACATAGGATACTTTTTATCCATATATACATATTCACATATTATACATATTCACACAGCATCGAGATTTCATTTCATCCGAAAGATGTCCACTACACGACATAGGCCTCCCATAATCGCTACGGTTGGCAGGCGGGTTGGCGATCGCAGTTTGGTGTTATAATGCATAGAGAACGCTACTGCCCATTCTCTAGTATGTCCCTTATTCGCCTTTTACGACACCCACGGGAAGAAATAGGATGGTGGTATTCTTTACGTCCGGCACCACACGGTACGGATCGAAACTTATATGGGTGAAACCGTGGGGCGCAGACAGAACAAATAAAGACTCGTCTCTTGCATAAAATTATGGGTCTTAAAACCATTCATTCAACCATTTTTCAACTCATATCAATAGATACCACAAACTGCAATGCTGACTTGTTGATTTGACGTCTACATAAAAATAACCTAGTAAATAATCTAGTTACCGTGTGCCTCTCACCAAGGAACATTGGAAATCATCGAGAATCATTCTCTGTAGGAGGTTATTCACAGTTGTCTCTGTACAGCTTATAATGTTTCCACTGCTGGGACACAGGCCTCCTCTCGGTGAGTGGGAGTAGGCCGTAATCCACCACGCGGGCCCAGTGCGGCTTGATAGATGTCATGTGTTTGAATTTTAGGTTCTAGGACATGCCGGTTTCCCCACGTGTTTCTTCACCGTTTTGAGAGCAATGGTGATGAAATAATTTACACAAAGTAAAGCGCCTATCTGGGTTCGAACCTACGGGCTACACTGCTCTGTTGTCTCTGTAATATTTATTAATAACCTTCATTTTTTTTTGGTCTAGCAAATTTAAAATCAGAGTTTATATATCAACATATATTGCTGATAGGCTGTCATTTGACCAGTATACTTGATGATACCTAAGCTATACTAATGTGTTCGACTATGCAGCATGCTTACCTTGAAGTAACCTATTCATTCTTGACTCGAAGACCCCTAGGTTACTAGCCAACAATAATAGCTGTACGATTTGGGGGGCCACGTTAGTACTAACATGACTCCCCAAAACTTCCTTTCGGCAACCACAAACGACAACCAATCCATCAAATAATTAATCAATTAACCAAGTGATCGGCGCAGGCATACAAGTAATTAGAGTGTTTCCGCTGCTGAATAATAGAAGGTGCGCCAAAGACGACGCATGCATTAGTCCTGTAATGGATAGAGTTACGTCCTGTTTGCGATGCAATTGGAACATCGAGGCAGACGACGGTAGACAAAGAGAGCGGTCTGAACGCTCGTCGTATTATTTTTTTCACAAAGGTGAGTTATTACTAAAATGTATGGATATGGAAAGTTGACTTAATAGTCAACTTTCCATATCCATACAGATATATATGTATATAATACAATGTGGAGACAACAATACGACATTAAATGAAAACACTGGCAATACCAATGCATAAGAGTATTTTGGAACGATCAAATAAATTCAAGCATCGAAATTATATAGCAGTGGTGTGCTGACTATGGGTTTTGCCAATCTTTGACTAGCTGTAGCTACTAAACTATTGGATATATTTGATTGAATTTTCGTGTGCAGACTGCGAATGTCATTAGATATACCCAGTTGAATTTATTGTCATATTGTCGTCTCCACGTTGTATATATATATTTCAGATATTGAGAACTGTTGGAAAAATGAAATAGTTTTCAGTGTCGAAATGTATATGTCATAGTCGATTTTCTATTTAATGCTTTTGATGTAAGTACAGATTTTAATTTTAGCAATAGAATTAAGTCTGTTACAAAGAAAAACAAATTATAAAAAACAATCATATTATAACAGTAGGTATTTTTGATAGAAGGTGCCCCAGAGGCGATGCATGCATTAGTCCTGTAATGGATGGAGTTACGTCCTGTTTGCGATGCAATTGGAACACCGAGGCAGACGACGGTAGACAAATAATGCGGAGAGCGGTTTGAACGCTCGACGTATTATTTTATTCATAAAAGTTAGGAGTTTGTAAAAAGTTTGGGTATGGAAAGGTGACTTATCCTTGCATTCAGATATTGGGAACTATTAGAAAAATGAACTAGTTTTCAGTGTCAGAATTTATGTCACAGTCGATTATCTGTTTAACGTTTTTGGTGTAGGTACAGATTTGAAATTAAGCAATAGAATTTAGTTTGGTGGCTTATTATAAAGGAAACATATTATATCAGTCTGTAGGTGTGTTTGATAGAAGGTGCCCCAAAGGCGATGCATGCATTAGTCCTATAATGGATGGAGTTACGTCCTGTTTACGATGCAATCAGAACATCGAGGCAGAACGACGGTAGACAAAGAGAGCGTAGCGGTCTGGACGCTCGATGTAGTATTTAAGTCATAAAGGTGAGTTCTTTGTAAAATGTATGGGTTTGGAAAGGTAACTCATCCTTGCATTCAAATATATGTGAATTGTTGAAAAAAATATCAGGTTATATAAATAGACAAATAAATCTCAGCGCCGACAGAACGGAGCGCAGCGGAAAGGATTTTACTAACGCACTTGAAAATAAACTTTAAAATTATTACAATAAAGTGCATAAATGCTTGAACCTGACAAAAAATGCTCGCGCGTCCTCGAAGATATGCGGGATCCGTAAAGAAAATACCCGAGACCGCGCGGGGATTATTCCTCTGTCTGCGCTGACCCTAATGCGGAGAGCGGTCTGAACGCCCCACGTAATTCGAAAAACTTTTCTTATTCTATTAATCATAAGTTTTTGTCCCTCCTCCGATTCTTTGGGTTTGGTATCGGTTAGAGAACTTCCAAGAAAACCTGTCGAAGAAGGAGTTTCTCAGAAAAACTAAATGAAAGAGCAAATTACTTAATTACTATCTCGTCAAGTAAAAATGTTGAGGTGAGAATTATTATTAACAGTAATTACTTTTAATAATTAATAAATACACTTAAATAGTCTTGGCCAGCAACATATTCATCAAAAGACCTAAGGGTAGGTATAAACCTGGACCAAAATCCTAACAGTACATTAAAACTTCCACCTTAATTAATTTAGTTGCGAAATTCGTGAGCGTTCGCCAAACTGTGTGCACCAAGCCTAACCCACAGGTCATTGAATATGTAAATACTTAAACCTAAGTATGAATAGATGTGAGAGATCCCGTCTAAGCAAATAAGCACTAAGCAATTAATAGCTTGAGAATAAATTATTGAGAGGATTGTGGTCCATTTAATGAAAGCCGCACGGGTCGATCGATCAGGTTAAGCTACGCTTGCCGCGGTTGGTCCGTGGATGGGTGATCATTTTTACATACTAAGCCCGACGGCTTAACGTACTTACCTAGGCACGGTAGGGTCTAAAATAAATTTGTAAATAAAAAAACCAACGTCCTAACTGTTATTTGTAGATATTTAACAGTTTTTACTGGTCGTCAGAAACCCGAAAGTCTGACAACCAGTCTTACCAGGGGGGGGGGGGGGGGGTATTGTGTTACGCAGTAACTAGGTTATGGAGGTCAGATAGACAGTCGCTCCATGTAAAATACTGGTATTTAGCTGCATCCAGTTAGACTGGAAGCCGACCCCAACATAGTTGAGAAAAATATAAGCAGATAATGATGATGAGCTTGAGACTAAATTAATGGAGTAATACCTTTACTGTGAGTAGATGTTGCACGATTTAATTAAGTGTGTAATATTTTTGGTTTAATTATATTTATTTATGGCGTGGACTAATTATCGTGGGTTATTTTAATTACGAGTGTAATTATGCAGTCGTTATAATTATATGGTTAGCACTTAGGATGGATTTAGTAGAGAAGTTTTAATTGCGGTTAATTTATTATCATTAAACTGGTATTACAATTTTGTGTGGGTTTTTACAGTTGAATTACAACACCACAATAATAATTTCTCTCTTTTATCTGACAACAAAATAAAGAGAAGCACGATGACACAACGCTTGTAATTTATTGCAAAATATGAAGTAATTATCTATTTACTCAAAAATGTGTTGAGTAATTGAAAAAGAAAAACAACCAAGTTCTACATACAAATAAGACATTCTTGTTATTAATTAAATACCAACCGTACGTTGATATTTAATACAGATGTTTTGGATTGGAACTCAAAGTAAAGGGCTAGTTTACCGTTAATTTGTATTGAGTTTTTTTTTTCTAAACGTGTTTTAGTAACAACCAATTTCTGAGAAATATGTTGAAGAATAACATATATTTTTTCTGCTACCACAAACTATATAGATTTGGCAAATTATTTTGTTTTAGACAAGCCTACTTTTATCATTTGCCTCTTGTCAGCGCCTTAATTTCAAAACAAGTTCAATCAATTTACTGTCTGTTTTTACTTTTATTGATTTATTGATTTATTATTTAAAGTGTCTTAAGTACCTATACAACTTGATTTCATTGTTTTGATATTTTATTTATTTATCAATAGTGTCATCATAATTCGTCCACAACTTAAATTGATCTCAATCATATGTTATCCTAGGCTGTAGTATAATTATACATATTGCAAATAACAAGTTATTATTATAAACTAGCTGCGCCCTGTGGTTTCATCCGCATTTTGATTGCCCGGACTTAGGAGTCTGTCTTACTTGGTTCCTCCAACAGTTCATGTACGTGAGGTACGCATTCGACGCCTATTTGCTACTCGCCTCTGTAAATCTAACACTGGCTCGCGTTCACCACTTCATCGTTTGGTTGAGAGGTATAATATAACTGTGAGTTTAATTCAATCGACATTCTTGTTCTTAGTAAAAATGTATTTAAGAAGCAAAGCCAAGCAATCCTAAAGGATCAGCAAAGTATTGTATATCGTTTGTTGAATAGGTATTGTATCTGTGTTACTATAGCTAGAATTTAAATACTTTAAATTTTAATCTGTGGAGAACGTAGTGGGTAGCATTTTTTTTTTTAATGTAATATTTAATATATTATGACTATTTATTATTGTGCTACTGTTTGTTTTACCTTAAATAAATAATTCTCGTTCTGTGAGAATATCGGGATAAAATTATCCTAATTTCCTAACCCAGGTCATGGTCTACCCATGTATCAAATTACATACAAATGCCTTCACATGTTTTAGCGTGAAAGCATAACAAACAAACAAACTTACTTTCAAATTTATAATAATTATTACATATGTAATTAGGACAGTTTTTCCTATTTGCACCAAAACTGATACAAACAAAACCCAAACTAAATACATAAATCAAAATAAAAACACTAGAAAACTACACGAACCGTATTAACTCCCGCGGCAGCCTAAAATTCCTAGTGATAAGAAACATGCATCGCATACTGAGTGTTATCAAATCATAATAATTCATAACGTTTAAATGTATGCGCATGGGGCCTAATGTTATTTTAATGCGAAAATTTATACCCCAGGAGGTTTGACTCTTAAAGCGCTCGCAATCGTAAAATTCGAGAGTGATTTTGTAGAATAGAGATGTCGAATTGAATTGTTAAATTGAAGATCGCGAAGTATTTGAGCTTTTTATAACTTCAAGAGAAGTTTAATTTCGTTAATAATCAAAAAATCACTAAGTGGCACTCCAAAAGTTAAAATATAATGAAAACACTTTAGAGAAAATTAATTTATCTCTGAAAATTTGGGTGTTATTACTGTGATTTATTACTGGTTCATAGTAGACCGCTGTAAGCACAATCTAGCAAAATGGGGGATTTTTGACCCAACCGACACCCAGGTCGAATGCGGTGCTCCTAACCAGACGATGTCCCATATTATGTTAGAGTGTCCAAAGTGCCCGTATACCTGCACTTCTGAGGACCCAAACACACTACTGATGCAGCGATTGGCATAGCCACCTACTAGACCCAAGTCATCTAACTTAAGGCGCTGACAAGAGGAAAACGATAAAAGTAGGCTTGTATTAAACAAAAAAAAAGCCAAATCTATATAGTTTGTGGCAGCGGAAAAATATATGTTATTCTTGAACATATTTCATATTCATATTTCTCAGAAATTGGTTGTTACCAAAACATGTTTAGAGAAAAAAAATTGATACAAATCAACGGTAAACTAATCCTTTACTTTGAGTTTCAATCCAAAATATCTGTATTAAATATCAATGTACGGTTGGTATTTAATGAATAACAAGAACGTCTTATTTGTATGCCGATCTTGGTTGTTTTTTATTTTCGATTACTCATTTCATTTTTGAGTAAATAAATAATTGCTTCATATTTTTGACAGGTGTCAAGCTACATTGTGGGTGGTTTCGCGAAAATCGTAAACGTGTGTCGGAATCGACGATATCTCTAAATTTTTGTATGGGCGCTGTATATAAAAGTTACGTTATTGGAATCGCTATGAAATAAGCTAACACATTAAAAATTGATAAGCACCATTTTTCCTTGCAATATATTATCAAAATTCCCCCTTCCCCTTGGACCACGAAAGTGAACAGACGTGTGACCGCAGTATTTTAGTACAATAAATATTAAAATATTATAATATATCCATTACAAAAATCAACTTAAAATAGTGACAAAAAGCAAGCAAGTACCAGGGGAGCAAAAGCTGCAGGAGCTCACAACGAGACGCGTGAGTACTGTGTTTACTGACTCATTGCGCCAGCACACACTACCGACGAGCGCCCATTCATCGCATCACGCACATAAGAACCCTGCTAGTATCGCCGATCTCGTCGCACACGCCGCTGTCTCGCACGCCACTGCCGCCGCGCGCCGCTTCTGCCTTGTAAGCGCACAAACTCCCGCACAGTTATAACTGCCTGGTACTATGAGTCCCTCGCCTATTAAGTCTGGCTCGGACTCTGCGTTAAACTTTCATAGTCTAGAAAAAACACCCCCACCTGCTGCGTTTGTGAGCCAACGGATTAAACGCCGATTAGAGGAAATTACTAGAGCAGACTTTGATGAATTTAAAGATGAAATTCGTAAAATGCTTGCCTCCTTCAAGACCAATTACGATAATATAGAACATACCTTATCAAATATCGAAAAGAGCATTACATTTAGTTCCCAGCAACAGGACGAGATGCGAGTAAAGATAAAGTCATTAGAAGAGGAGTGTAAAATTAACAATTCCAACATTATCTCTTTACAAGAAAAGGTCGAAGATCTGCAAAGGTGCTCCAAATTGACAACTATAGAACTGAGGAATATTCCAAAAAAGCCTAAGGAAAATAAACAAGATCTCCTGTCCTATGTTTCCAATATCTGCAAAAAACTCAATGTTGAGCTTCACAACTCAAATGTACGTGATATTTATCGTGTTCCCGGAAAACCCGACACCAAGAAACCGGTTATCGTCCAATTGTCAGACTTGTATTTGAGAAATACTCTACTAAGCGCCGTGAAAACCTACAACACTACTAATCCATCCAATAAACTAAATATGAGTCATCTAGGGCTTGAGGGTATCTACTTGGCCGAAAATTTGACCGCTAACGCAGGGAAACTTTATTTTCATGCTCGAGAGCTCAGAAAATGTAACAAAATTAAGTATTGTTGGATCTCAGATGGGAAAGTACTAATAAAGAAAGAGGATGGTGATTCATCGATACTCATAAAAACATTATCCCAGCTGGAGCATTTTAAAACCACAGATTGACTACCTGTATTTGCTGATACTTTGTTCTTTTGCATGCATTCATGTTTTTGCTTTCTATTTCAACATTCTATTATTTTGTTAGCGCTTAATCTGTGTTTTTGCCGTATATACCAACAATTTACCTTATTGTTAGCTGTTAAAACTTTTGTATTATTCGGAAAACAACTTTATATGCATAAATCTACAAACCTCACTTACCGCTCACATAACATTCATCAATATACACAATCAAACATTCTCTTGCACATAATATTCACAAATTACTCTTACCTACCTATATACAACTTCATTACTATATCAACTCACCTGCCATCTTCTGCTCGGTCCGTTCTCTTTTTAGTACTCAATGATGATGTGTTTATCAATGAAATGACCCCAATTCTGACCCTTATAATTCGATAACTTTTTTAATATAAATGATAGTACCGATACATTTTCTGTATCACTAAGTCATAGCTGTAGGCCTGATGACTGTAATTCTTCCATAAAAAATCCTAATGAACACTTTAAAATCCTTACCCAGAATATAAGATCCATCAATCGCAATTACCATAGTTTTATTACCCTCTTACATAGAATTAACATAGATTGTGAAGCGATTATTCTAACGGAGTGTTGACTTAAAAACAACATAACGATACCTAACATAGATAGTTACTTAATGTACCATACCACAAAGCCTAAAAACCAGAATGATGGCATAGTTGTTTACCTCAAAGACCATCTTGAACACACAGTCACTGAGATAGACTTCATGGAAGGCACTTGTATGGTATTAAAAATAGGTAACGATATAGCAATCATCTGTATATACCGATCACCCTCCTATAAAAATACGGCAAACTTCTTGTCTTCCCTTGACGTAGTTCTAAATACCCTATCCTCATTCAAAAATGTTACAATTATTGGTGATATCAATATTGACATCGTTCATACGCAAAATGATACTCATGCCTCAGAGTACCTCAACCTAATAGCCAGTCATGGGCTACTGCCTGCCCATACGTTTCCTACGCGTGGCTCTAATTGCCTAGACCATGTGATGCTCAAGTCTAACTACGAAGCGTTAACTTTAGTGCTTGATTCATCTGTCACGGACCATAACAGTGTGCTACTGTGCCTTGGAAATAAAGGAAAATCTTCTAAAGCTTCCAATCGCTTTACACTCAATAAAATAAACTATAAAACCCTTGACCTGGAGATGAACGATATCAATTTTGATCAGATCTACTGTATAACAAACGCTGATTATGCTGCTGCTCAGTTAGTTAATACCCTAAAGTGTGCTATAGAAAACAACTCAACCACAGTTAAGATACCGAATCGTAAACTTATACTAAAACCGTGGGTGACACCTGGTTTACTTCGATGCATGAGAAATTGAGACAATATGCACAAAGAAACCATTCTAAATCCGAACAATGACATCCTAAAGTTAACCTATATAAGATACAGAAATTTTTGTCACAAAATACTAAAAAAAGTTAAGAGAGACTATGATCGGAGAGAGCTAGCAGACGCTGGCACGGATAATAAGCGAATCTGGCAGGTAATAAAACGCGTAACTAACTGTGTCAAATCTAAAACTGCTCCTACTGATTTACTACACACCTCTACATCCCTTGAACATTATGTCAATCAAGTAAACGAATACTTCGCGAACATTGGCAAAAATCTAGCAACGAAAATAAAATCTCCAAACCCCCATTCAAAATTCCAGGTACATGTCCCCGACAACTCCTCCTGTGGCTCTTTTGTTATTTTACCAACCGACTGCAACGAGGTTGAATCAACTCTATTATCCTTAAGATCTGACTGTGCTGTAGGATGGGATAATATACCTACAGCGCTACTCAAGCGATATAAAAACGTCCTCATCCCCGTCATAACTCATGTCTTTAACCTCTGCCTCGAATCAAATACTTTCCCCTCGTGTTTTAAAAAGTCACTTATTCATCCCATTTACAAGAGTGGGGGTAAAGACTGTGTCGCCAATTACCGTCCGATCGCCGTACTGACTATACTATCCAAGATCCTTGAGCGAATAATTAATAAACGACTGATAACATTCCTGGAAGACAAGAACTTATTGTCACCCGCTCAGTATGGCTTTAGACGAAATAGATCCACCTCTAATGCAGTCCTGGATCTTACTAACCACATTGTCAACAACATAGACGAAAAGAAAAAGGTCCTCACTATCTTCCTAGATCTGGCTAAGGCGTTTGACACAGTCTCTACTCCCCTCCTGCTTCATAAGCTGGAGAAAATTGGCGTGAGAGGTGATTCTATTCTAAGGGACTATCTATATAACCGAACCCAATGTGTAAAAATTAATAACTTTGTGAGTGATGAGCTGCCAATAACATATGGAGTTCCGCAAGGGAGTGTGATTGGGCCGACTCTTTTCCTCGTATACCTAAACGATCTTTGCCAGATTAAGTTAAATGACACCAAGATAACGGCGTTCGCAGACGACACTGCACTTTCATTCATTGGTGACACATGGTCAGAAGTCTTTAACAAAGCTCAATATGGTTTTAACATAATTAGGGAGTGGTTGGCTAGAAACTCACTGACACTCAATACGGACAAAACCAACTACATGACTTTTTCACTCCGTCAAACCACCCAACCTCCACCCTCCCTATACATTGTCGCACATTCGTGCTCTATTCCCGACAACCAGTTCTGTAGCTGTCCCAAATTAGCTCAAGTGACTAATACCAAATATCTTGGCGTAACCCTAGACAATGGTCTCTCTTTCTCACTTCACATTGAGTTATTGCAGAATAGAGTTAGGAAACTTATTTATGTTTTGAAAACTCTTCGTCACGTAGCTGATACACGATTGCTAAAACAGGTCTATTTTGCGCTTTGCCAATCGTTACTGAGTTATTGCATATCGACCTGGGGAGGTGCGCCAAAAACAAGGTTGTTAAAATTAGAAAGAGCTCAGAGAGCTATCTTAAAAGTAAGCAACTTTAAAAATTATATGTTCCCAACTGCCGAACTTTATAAAAGTTGTCAAGTGTTGACCGTGAGACAACTCTTCATAGCAAGAACTGTCTTAATTCAGCATTCTGCGACACCATACAAAGAGATCTCCAAAAGGCGAAAAGATATAGTTTGTGTAACTAGGAAAAGTAACCTTACCCATTCGAGTAGGTTCAATTATTTTCTTGCACCTACATTGTACAACAAATTGAATAAAATACTCCCTATTTACCAACTATCCAGCCGCGATTGTAAAAATCGAATTACAAAATGGCTTCAAGGGCTAACCTACCAAGAAACGGAAAACCTCTTATGTACAATGGTGTAGTATAAATAATTATACTAAAATATACATCTACATATCATACACACACACCCACACACACACACACACACACACACACACACACACACACACACATACACATACATACACGCACACATACACATACATACACACACACACACACACACATACACCTCTTTTAACACTCGCGCACGCATAAAAGAAAATTTTCCATTAGTTTTTAATTATTTTTGTTTTTATTTTACTTTTGTTTTGCATTGTTAAGTAATTCTAGAAAGTATAAGTGCTTGGAATCTGATGTGAAATTTTAAGTTTTTATAGGGGAATGGGACTGGTATCTTTAACACAGGTTACTCTGTAATCTAGCTAAGATGCCAGTTGCGATACGTACTGTGACTATAAAATCACGATCACTGTTAATCTGTAGCATTCTAGTCTTAAGGTTTTATACTGTGAGAACCAATAAAGCTTATATTATATTATATTAAAAACAGCAAAATCAGGGAATGTGAATTTTCGCAAATAAAAAAGAAATAAAAAATAAATTAGCGTTGGTCTATACGTTATTAACACAAAGATACATTGTATTACACTATTCAATTAAAATACCACACCATCCTATACAATTTTTTTTATACCACAGCTTAACAAACAATGACATCATTTCGCACAGCCGCGCGGTCAGCAATAAAACCAGTTTGTTTTCAGTAGTACTCCGGTGACTCTGCCAGCGTTATCGCTGGTGTTATAATTTATATTCATAGCTTAGGTTATGTTCTTATTGTTCACAAGAGGCTGAACTGTTTAGAGTGTTAGTTTACGAGAACTTTGTCTCGAACAGAGACCACTTGAAAATGTCAACAAAAGAACGCCCCTCAGAGTTTGGCTCACAGTGTATGTTCTGTTGGGTTTTTTTTAGATATAAATTTACATTCTACAATTTGATGATATTACTAATCGATAAACACAATAAATACGCATGCTGCCATACAAAAAAAAAACAGAAAAAAATCATAAAAATATACAATATTTGGCGAATGAGGTACAATGAGCTACATTATTTATTTATTTTTATTTAAAATTAATTTTATTTATTTTATAAAAAAAAAATAGGACCTTAGTATTCTCGAAACCATATTATTATGAAATAAGTATTTTCTATTTTGATTTCACGAGACAAACGATTTTTAGAGAAAATATGTTTTTAAGATATTTATTGACTTCATTGTCCACCCCCGTCTGGCAGATGACTCATTGAGTCATCTATAAAAATGTTTTATTTCATTTGCATATTTACGCAAAATGAAATCGAATTTCACTAATAAAATGCCTAATACGTATGTAGTAACGTATCTAAATCATGTTTCTAACGAGATTTTGCCGTCACTAGTGTTTTTTCTACTCACAACAAGCGGAAATGCATCGGCATGACGCGCGAAATTGCTAACTATTTTTGATGAAATAACAAATTCTGTCCAAAATATTTATCCAATACAGAATGCAGCTATTGAAAACTGTTTATTACTTACCCGTCCATGGTCGTTATAAACACTTTCACACTTTATTAACAAAACACTGCCGCACTTACACGATTTCTCCGAGGACGTAAAAACAACTGAAGGCGTCTCCATAGACTGTATAGAATAAAATATTTTGGAGCGAAATGTTTCTCAATGTTTAACATGAGTTGTTATACGCCTTACCTTGTCTCTACTATGTGTGAGTTACGAAAAGATAGGTATAGTTTAGAGTTTTAGACAGTAAAATTGGCGCACTTTCTGCGACCCAGATTCTGATGACTCATTGAGTGATCCGACAGATGCTCAACGAAAATCTCTATGACTCAACGAGTTGCATGACGCAGGAGGGGATATGAGTGACAGAAACATCGCTCTAAAAAGCCGAACTTTATTTTAAACACGATTTTCTTAATAACTCAATATTATTATAATCTCAATTATTATTAATCTCATTAAAATATATATTTTTCAATAAAAAAAAAGTGAAAGAAAATATTTTTTTTCTTTCTATCACTTTTTGTTTTGATGTGTAACGACTATCCTCTCCCTTTCTGTGGGAGTGATTTCGTGAAAAGGAACGGAAGTGTGTAACAGTCAGTGAAAGCTTGAGCATGGAGTAAGTAAGTACTTTTTAATAGCATGGAATTAGTGTACTCATGTAATTAGTAAGTACGCTGCTCAGTTGCTTATTACCAAGGTGAGATGTCAGACACATCAAGCGACCACTGGGGGCCGATCGCGCTATTTCTCAACGTAATTACCGTTCGAACGGAACGTTTTTGGTTTTGATTTAGTTTTGGTTTAGCTGATGTAAGAAACGGTATCGCGCTATTTTTTCTGAGCGACAAAATCGTTGACGTTACCCAATACTGAAAGTTCGATCGATCGTTCCTCCAACGTAACTTCTAAAGTAAAGCTAAATCGTTTACGTTGAAATGATTAGCGCGATACGAAATGTGTCTAACGTAACGTTTTTGGTGGTGGTTTAGTTTTGGTATTAACGTTCAAAATTAGCGCGATCCGCCCCCTGGGCTCTCTTTATTTTTATTTTTTGAACGAAGTTCTTTAACGCGGCTTGCGGTAAAAGTAAACTAGCAGAAATCGTCACGTAACGGAAAAGCGCTATGCCTGAAAAAGTCAGTTTCAAGTGTCATTTTTTTTTGTTTTTAATACGATGGAGTTTGTTGTTTGTTCTTCTCCATATGAACCTACTACGCTTTGGAATGGGCAACTAGCTTCATATTTCTAACTGACCGACTCCTTGACAATTCAAAAGTGCCTGTAAATGGTTTAATTGAAATAAATGCTTTGAGTTTGAAGTTTGAGAGCCATCTAGTATAAGTTTAAGCAATCTAAAAAATTATACTTGAAACTTGAGACCATTCTAGATGGCTCTGTATTAATCATAATATACAGCGAAAGAATCTGTGAAGGAAAACATCGTGAGGAAACCTCCTAGAACTAAAAATTCGAAGACATGTGATTACGGTCCATTCCCACACACACGGAGAGCAGGTGTGTCCCAGCTGTGGGAACATTATGGGCTGACTGTGAAACGAAAGGCACTCTGTGTGTATCGAAAGGCATCTCTTTCGAACCGGGTGTCCCACGACACCTCCCAAATTTTTTTTCTCTCAAATTTTTCCCTGCTAATTGTGTGCTTCTTAATTGCGCTATAAAGTCACGTGCGACTCCAGAATGGAGTGGCAGGTCAACTTAAATACTTCTAATTAGACGTATTGTGATATATAACAGGCTTGCTCACTGTTGCATAATAATAGTTGTCAGGACATGTGCGCAGTGTCTAGCCGTCATTTTGTTTCTTTTCTACTTCCGTAGACAACAGAGCTTCGCGTGGGTTCACCGTTTGCGTCGGATGTTTCAATGCTAAACATGTTATCTATTCGTGTTATTTGGATGTTCTTGGTACATTTGTAATGTAATGTAAAACAATATAAAAGGGGGTAACAGATTTTCGCCAAAGACTTCGGTCGCTGTATGGACACTCAGGTTTCTAAAAACTTGCGATGTGACGACTTGCTTGATCCTGATCATGGGCAAGATTCACAGATCGCTCTTTAACTTTACTTTGGGAAGTAAAGTAAGGTTCATAAACGAATGTGAACTTTATTTTTATAACATTAATGTTCATGTTCGAATGAAATACTTGGTTAGATTCACTTAGGTATGAATATGGACATAATTATACAAACAAGCATTAGCCAAGCTAGGCACGGACGTTTTTTTCACGCGACGATTTTGTATGGCGCACTGGAACTTTAACTCTCGGGATTGAGCCGAACATTGAAAATCCAACAGCGTGAAAAACAATGGCCACGATAAATAAGCGAACCAGGGCTAATAATAAAGTTTAAATGCTTAAAGATAGAATTAATGAAAAATATGTTTATCGGCATTACAGCAAAAAATAAATACACCTTATAACTATTTAAACAGAAAACAATTATTATAATGCCAAAAGGGCCTCAGCTCAGCATATACGTAATGTCAGATGACAACACAAGGTGTACCACCTGACGCTGATTTTCAGCTGCAACCCACGACCTACTTTACGGCTTACTTTACTTAATAAAGTAAAGCCAAAGTGCGGTCTGTGAATCTTGCTCCAAGTCAATGATAAGTAAACTAAAAGCTGCTGTAAAACATCACACAAGGTGTGGATGGTTCATAGTAATTACAACAACAGCCAATCAAATCGCTTAGCATTAATTTTGATGATAGATCCAAATGGCCCAGCTGTTAAGGCCTCGCCTCTCAAGCACGATGCTGTGGGTTCAGATCCGGGCAAGTAAATGTGACTTTTTAATTCATATGTATTTTAAGGGTTTATCTTGGACACTACTGAGATCGGTGAAGGACATCGTAAGGAAACCTGAACTTATCGTTAAATTCTGAAATCGCCAACCCCTCTTGATTAATGCTCGCGCCTTCTCTGTATGAGAAGGAGTCCGTGCCCTGCAGTAGAACAATGCATCAGCCTATAATGTTCCCAAAGGACACAGACTTCCTCTCAGTGAGAGGGAGTAGCACGTAATCCAGCACGCGGGCCCAGTGCGGTTGGTAGATGTTACATGTGTTCGAATTTTTGGTTCTAGGACATGCCGGTTTCCTCACGATGTTTTCCTTCACCGTTTTGAGAGCAATGGTGATGAAATAATTTACACAAAGTAAAGCGCCACACTGGGTTCGAATCTACGACCTACGACTCGTACCACTGGGCAACCATTGCTCTCAGCGGGACAACAATCCAATGATTATTAGATCCAATTGTTAGTTTTCATAAATCGTAGAGAAAAGACAATAATCGGAAATCAAATTATCTCAATAAGAAAACCCATTAATTGGCTTTTGAAGCCAAAACGTTAGTTTCAGCTAGCAACTAAAGACCTGAATAGGCAAAAGGCAAATAGGCACGTTCCAATTTTGCTACCAAAATATGGCGTTGCTAAAATATTTTTTATTCTATCACTGCCGCATGCCAGGTCAAATATTTTGAAGATGTGGGCTCTACAAAATGTGCTACTAAGTTTTTCATTCTATACGGAATATTTAGAATAATTTATTTAAGTTTCTGGGTAGTTCCTTAATAATGCATTATACACGTCTGAACATAACCTGCTAATACCTGAATAAATACAACAGGAACTCATGAAAAAAATATTTAAAAAAATAGTCAGACGAGAACAACTACAAACTGTTATACAGTTTGGCAGACTTTATATGTATGTTATTGTTAATACAGATTTTTAATAAATAAATATCAAAAATTATACACAACTAATTCAACATGCATACTTATATAAAGACTTGGGACTTGTAAAGTTTTAGATGTAGCGATCGACACATCACAGATAAGTCATTCTTTGACATTATGAATAACATTTTCATGTCTTCCACCATTTCCATAAAACATGTTTTCTTATAAAGTAATGTTTAGGCTTGCTAAATTGACCTCATTTTATGGTTACACTTTATGTCTTTTCTATTTTGGCGAAAAAAACGCTAATGCATTGCGTACATCGCTGTATTTCTTTGAGCCTTCATAGAATTTGAGTAAACTTATGGATCATCGTATCTCATTCTCACAAAGCAGTCGTTGTATCTAGCCGTCCAACAGGTGTCCGTCTACAATCCATATTGAGCTAAATAAAACCGCTTTAAAGTATAATCTGACATGAATTTCAATATTTATGGATTATCAGACGCCTAATGTTGCCATACAAGAGAATGTGCAATGATTTTCGTTTAAAATTACGCATTAAACGTTGCATTACCGACCCTGGTCACAAATCGACGATTAAATGGTACACGATGATGCATAGGACGTGACGCATTACTTTGTATGGGAGCACAAAATGATTTTAATTTGCAACTAGGAGGTGACCGCGAGTCTGCCTGAACTAATTTGAGTGCTGCATAATGGTTTGATTTTATGTTAAATCTCAAATTATCACACGAACCACGGTCTTGCTTTCCGCTAAAGTTCTCAGCCAAGCTTATCTTAAGATAATTGTCAAATCAAGTATTAAATAATATAGTAACTTTGGACATGAAAATAACTTGAGGTTTGACAGCATCTAGGCAGACACTAGTAAAGCTCTGAACGTAGGTATGGGTACCTGCAAAGTCAAGTCAAGTCAAGAGTACTCTGAGACTTGCAATTTTTCCACAAAATCGGGCTTTATCTTAATGCCCTGGCTCTATCAGAATACCCTGGCCCTATCAGAATACTCTGGCCTTATCAGAACACTAGCGCTGTGGCACTTATTTTTAAATGTCGCAGCATCATGTTGATGCTGATGCCTTTTGGCGTCGTACAAGAGCTTCTGTATTTTTTTTAAGATTTTACTTTTCTAAGATTGTGTTGAGTTTGTGATCTTCCTGTGCGCGTCCCAATAGATACTTTTTCTTTCTAAATATTTTTCTGTCTTAACCCTTAAATTGGCAAATGAATTTATTTCTAAAATGTAATGTTTTTTTGTTATTTCCTAGTTTATTATGATCCCAGTAGACTGAAAAAAATTGTGAAAATATTCTTCTTATTACAGTTTTCGCGAAAAGCTATGTGCTCCGGGGAGTACATTGCCAACTATAGTGTAAAGTATGTCTTTTTATGTTTGTACTACGTGAAGGACGGTGCCAAACTATCAATTAAACACTTATTAGTTTTAAATCTTTACTTTAATCAATAATTCTCATTTTTAATCATTCTCATTAATAATTCTCAACAATATTTATTGGGTGTGAAATTGGCGGAAGCAATTTCTTTTGTTACTTTCGCCTACCACAAAACACAGATGCATATTGCACTTCACGCAAAAGACTTTGGTTCTTCCCTCTTTGCAAAACCTACAACGAGATTGCTTATTTGCCGATTCCGGAAAATGTCCGACAGCATCGTACCTGACACTATCAACCGGCCGTTCAACTGTAGGTTTTTGGATCATTCTCCCCGTCATCTTCTCCATACTTCCACTTGACTTGGCGATTTTTCCAGCCCGACAGAGTCCTTCAAACAAATCAAGCCTAAACTCTTTTAGAGACTTTTTATTTCTCCCATCTCGCCTGTAAAGAAGCCAGCCGTTGTTTATGCATATGTCCAGCAATTGCGAAAAGATACCTAAATACCACCGTCGGCTCTTGAATGGGGTCCGGTACAAAGATATTAGCATATCGGCTAAATCTACGCCCCCCATATGCTTATTGTACTGCTTCACAAGTTGAGGGCAGTCAACATCGACCTTGCGTTTGTCTTCCTTCGAGTACCTCCTTATCTTTTCAATAGGATGAGAATCCACGTAGGAACTTATAAGCGTTACCACCTTATTATCGTTCCACTTCACGACAGCCAACTTGTTGCTATTGCACACAACTTGGGCACTGTATCCTCTCCTTTTCTTTTTTATTTCTTTCTCAGAGGGTAACAGATCTTGACAACCCCTGAGCCGGTTTGTTCTTATTGTTCCCAGGCTAAATATTCCGTATTCTTCCCGCAATAAGTAAATAAGCTCTGGAGAAGTAAAGAAATTGTCCGCGTATATGATGGATGGCTTCTTTTTTATTGTTTTGCATAATGCTATTACCACCATGCCACCAACCCCAAGTGAAGCTTCTTTAGCTGTGAAAGTGTTTTCACGAAACGTGTCATCTCCACCGTACATGATAAAATCATATATAATTCCTGAAACCCCGGCGCGTACAAAGTTTTTAAAACCCCATTTTTTCGGCTTGTTCTTTATATACTGCCTCCTTTTCCCAGCTTTTGTGCCTTTATATGGGATCATCATCTCATCTATTGAGTACTGCCCTTCTTCCTCTATCTTCAAGCAATTTTGTCTGATCTTCTCCATAACAGGGCGTATTTTGTAATAGCGATCTGAGTTCTCCATGCTATTATCCACAAAGTGAATGTTGCGGCGTATTTATTGGTAACGTTTTAGGGGCATTTCATCAGCTATTAGAGGATATCGGGTTTTTCTTGCCCAATAATCAGTATAGGCTGGCATGTGAACCACACCCATTAACATTTCAATAGCAAGAAAACTTTCTAACTCCTCATTTGTCAACTGTATAGATTTACCATGTTCTTGAACCGAATATAAGTTTGTGTTGTGAACGATATCTGAAATTATGTCCGGTGAAAAAAAACAGCGAAAGTATTCCAATACCGTTTCATTTTGTGTTTTATGAAGCTCGTGTATTCCTTCATCCACGTAGCCCCTATGGCGTAAATAAGTTTTTTTCCAGCTGTAAGTCAGTGAAAATTTGGTTTTCTTAACTTTTTTTACTACAACTGAAGGCTTCTTGCGTTTAGATCTAGTGATCGGCATAGGCGAAGCTTTTGAAGTGCTAGGAACTGGTGACTGCAGAAGTTCTACAGATGGAGTGGGTAATGATTGAATTGAATTCAATGTTGGTATGGCATTGTAATTATTAGTTGAGGGAGACGGAAAAACCTCTTGGAGCGTTGGTGTTAGTGGTAAATCATCAATGTTATAGTCAAATACGTTATCAGAGTCGTTGTGGTCGTCTTCTAGAATGTTCAGTCTTTCAAATGAGGAGTCTAATGAAGGGGGGTCAGAGCTAAGCTTAGGTGAAGATGGCGGAAGGAAGTGTGATTCGTTATCCGAACTAGAACTGTCATCGGAACATGCATTTTCTTTCGGGATCAAAGCTAAAATCTTATGCGATCGTGTCAGGTTCAAGCACTGTAGACAAAGAAAAAACAACATGCTGTACGACATACAATTCACACCTCAACCGATGTTATTTTAGATCAAAACCAACAAAAAAAGCCACTTTGCCTTTCTTTGCGTATTTGGCAATGTACTTCGTGAATACCGAAGTTTAATTTGTGTTCTTTACTACGTACTTGGCAACGGTATTCACGGAGTACACACAAAGTTTCGAACTCATAAAATTGCAATTACGTAATTTACACATGCAATTATGCAAGATTTATATTATTTATAATATCCCTATGCATTTTAAAGCCTAATCACCACAAGTTCAACCCAAAAAAGTATAGAAAAACTTAAAAAACTTACCCGTGACGCAGAGACACCAGACCGCTTCGAAGACATTTTGAATTTGACGGATAGTTTTCGATGTTACCACATCCTAATATTTTTTCTACCAAAATATACAATTATTGCAAGCTAAAAATAATAATTTATGGTATTTTTTTTAGATTAGTACTACAATCGATTTTTTCAAAGTGTATGGCTTTGGTGAAGTACACTGCCAATTTAAGGGTTAAGATCTTGCGCCACCTGTCTCTGTATTTTGGATCGTAGACTGCTTTGTGAAGCTTGGTGGCCAATGACTAACGGATCTAGTCAAATTAGGACTAAGGCCTTTGAGATTACTAGTAAAGTTCAATAGATAAATTATTCAACAAAAGACAGATACATATCAAAATGCAATGGAAGCTGACTTGAATATTAAGTGATTTAAATAATTCGCAGTATCAAAATCGAATAAAATCATTTATAGGTATACAAGTATCAACGCACAGACAACACTCCTAAAAAGTTATAGAGTATTTAAATTTCAACCTCGGTCCACTAATTTAATTATTCTTCATTGAAATGAAACAATAAAATTCAGAAGAGATAACATGGATAAGACCATGAGAATTAAATTGTTTTGTCAAAGCGCATTTTGCATTATGTTTTATTTATATGGCACCTTCAATCTATGCTACTTAAGAGAAGGTATTTTTATGCATGAATATTCCGACACAGCCACACATACAAGCAAAATGAAACTTTAGTACTTATATGATTTATTGGATCTTTTTCTTTCCATGTTGAAGACAGTTACGTAATTGTAATATTTTCGCTCAATACATTTTTTATATAATTATAAAAAAAAACAAGATTCTTTGGCTTTTATGTCTAAAATAAATATTCAAAGCAAGAAAATATAGTTTATTATCCACCCAGAAGATTTTTTTTTCTCTAGATCAATTATTACTTTAGTTTTAAACGAAATAAGAATTGAGACTTACGCTATTTAGTTTTGTGCTCGATCACGATCAAAGAGCGCACGCGATATTCAAATTTATTACTGATGTATTATATGTGCGTTTAGCACATAAAGGAGACCGGTACGTATCTGGCAAACGACCCAAGAGCTAGATTTACCCGACACTACACTGAAGACATCCCATCCCCATCCATGTAAGAGATTAGGATGGCTCTGAAGCAGCTCAAAAACAACAAGGCGCCGGGTGATGATCGAAATACGGCCGAACTCCTGAAGGCCGGGGGAAACTTATTTTGAAGGTTCTCCAGAAGCTGTTTGATTCCGTCAAATGACCCAAGACCTAGATTGACCCGACACTACACTGAAATCATCCCGGACTTCAGCTTGTACGAGATTAGAATAGTTCTGAAGCAGCTCCAAAACAACAAGGTAATGACGGAATTACGGCTGAGCTCCTAAAGGCCGGCAAAAAACCCGTTCTCAAGGTCTTCCAGAAGCTGTTTGATTCCGTCATACTCGAGGGCAAAACGCCACAGGCATGGAACAGAGGTGTGGTGATCCTTTTTTTTAAGAAGGGTGATAATTCCATCTTTAAGAATTATAGGCCCATCTCACTTCTGAGCCATGTCTACAAGATGTTTTCAAGAGTCATTACAAACCGTCTCTCGCGCAGGTTTGACGACTTTATTCACTAAAACAATACATTAATTATAATAAAATGTATTTGCTAAATAAAAAAACCAACTTGTGTCTATCTCGGATTTGAACGAACATGTCTTTTGGGGGGTCAGCACTTAATGGAGCTGTGTGTACTACTAAAGAAATTTTCCCACGTATGCAAGTGCATTTACTATAACTTAAGGCGCAGATATATGATTTTAATGACTTTTTTATCTGTTATTACGCCTTCATATAATACAACTATGTTGCAAAAAAATGTATGTTTAACTAGAATGCATACACATTAATTCTATATGTGAATATTTAAGTACTGTAGTAAAATACTTTATGAAATAAATTCAGGAAGTAATGTCTACTCAAAGCATTAAAAACGATATTACTTTCAAACTACTTAAGATATTTTCATGATTTCTTTTTGTATGAATAGACTGTTTTACTGTCTATAATTTTATCTGTGATTTTATCCGAATATTCATATTTACATTACAAAACATAAATATTTCCAATGAAAATTAATGGTGGCGCGGCGTGAGCGCGACGCGCATAGGTATGGCCAAGGTCAATGGCGGTAATCTGACCCTTAAGAGCATGACATCACCTAACAAGTAGCCGATACTACAGAATAAGCTGGTATTTGGCGCAATACGTGATTTTGATTTTGTATACAAATCTTATTAATAGTAATGAGGAACGCAATAGTATGCATTCCTTGTTATGGGACATTGAGATCCGGGTGACATAGAATAGAGTGATCATGGTGTTATTTGAATACTTGAAAGGACCAATCCATGCTTGTAAAGCTACTGTTTTGTAGGGTCTTTGTTTAGTACAAAAGGGGCATATTTCTATGCACCTATAGTTTTCTGATAAATTATAAAGAATACATGTCGAGCTGGATGTCATTTTTTATTTATGAATGGTGCAACTGTGCAATTAACACGTAAAGGTGCGAGGCATATGCACGTTGTACTCTCGGGTTGCACATGTGGCAGCTGGCCTGCTAAGTTACCGAGATTAAATAATATTTACGTAATGCATGTAACCTGCACGGGTTTCTGAACTTGCGCATAGTATAGCTACGTGCACTATCGGGTATGGAAGTGGAAGTATACTCTTTAATAATTAGGGCTGATTTTTCCAACGCCAGATATCTTTAATCCGTGGAATAAGATTGACGTCTGAAAGTTTTTGTATGGAAAAACTGTTAAAATTATTCTTCGGATATATGAGGCCCTAGCGCGAACGCGTGTTCTGCTCTGCCCTTACCACACTTATCAAATATTCGAAAAGCATTTTTTTTACGATGACATTAGTCTAGCAGTAGTAGCATGGTCATATCCATACATCTGCCAACATTTTTTTTTGTCTCACTATAAAAGATTAAGAGTCATTCACACATAACATCAATCAATTTTGAAGCAGCGCAGTGACGCCGCGAGAAATAATAAATTAACTTTAATAGATAACTCCCATAGAATGTGCCCTATATAGGAGTAAACTGAATTAATTTTTATGTTGATTCGCTGAGAAAGTTCATAAACAATAACAAGACGTGGGAGCGACTGTTGATGTTGCCCTCAATTTACTGTCTGATGATTTTGTGTCTAACAATAACAAAGTAAGTTTATAATATTTGTTTTTGTCTTAAATCGTTTCCGGTTCAAGTAACATGGTGTGTAAATATTGTAACACGTGTAGCAGGTAAAGGGTTAAAAACAATATGAACTATATTTTATTGTATTAATAATAGAAAATTTCTTTGGATAGCTTTATTTGATTGATTATTAATAAATATATCGATTAATTAAATCGATCGGTCGGTTGGCGATCGATTAGATTTGTTCCGTGTGGTGCCGGACGTAGAATAGCACCAACCTATTTCTTTCCGTAGGTTTTGTGAAAGGCGACTAAGGGCCTTACTAGAGAATGGGCAGCAGCGTTCTCTATGCATTTTAAAATCATACTGTGATCGATATCCTACCTGCCAAACGTGGCGATTATGGCAAACCCTCCCTTTTGGGGAGGCCTATGTCCAGCAGTGGACGTCTTTCGGCTGAAATGTTGATGCTGATATCTATTGAATTTCAAAGAATAAACTGATATTTTACAAACCTGAAAGTAAACATTAAAGTCAAAACGTCAATGGACCAATCAGGATACTAGAAAGAGACAACTACTTAGCTGGCCGCCCATTCACTTTGTCTCTCTCGTACTTTTCGGTCTGTAGGTATTCACTGCATAAGTGAATACGGAACGCTCAGTTCGTTTGCTATGTCTATGGTTGTAGGGTCACGTAACAAAAAACCGCTTCAATGCTCAATACTTCCTCAATTTATTTTTAAAGAAAAAGTTGATATTCTCCAGATTTAAAATAAAGCAGGTAAGATTAGATTGAGTAGCATAACATCTAATAATTCACTGGAGTAATCTGACATGTGCTAGCTGTCACTTTGTGTATTAAAATGGTCATACTTGTTTTAACCGTAATCGTTTAGTTTAATCGATCAGTAAGTACTTTAATATAATAGCATGGAATTAGTGTAATCATGGAATTAGTAAGTACTATAATTATAGATTGTTAATAGAGGGGGTTAAATTTCGACCAGTGGGCGACCACTAGTTAGTATAGATGTGCAAATTAGACTTCGCCCAACAGCTGTTTGTACATCTGTGGTGCAAAATGGCGGCACTTCATCGACACAGCTGATCGATTGCTGCTATAGAGCGTACCCATGCAGTGTTATGCTGGATTTTGGTGACAATCTCTTTCAGGTTATGGACTCAGGCAGAACCTAACCTGACCCGTAATCTGAGGGTGTGTTTTAACAATAAAATATAATATGACATCTTGCTTGAAACTGCACACAAGAAAAAAAGAAAACATGTATCGATGACGTATGGACTAGTAAATTACGTTTAAAAAACTAAATTACGTTTTATAATTGAGTTCACGGGTTGATCGATCAGGTAAAGCTACGCTTGCCACGTTTGGTCCGTTGATGAGTGACCATCTTTTCATACCAAGATTCCTCCGTGCCTCGGAAAGCACGTTAAGCCATTGGTCCCGGCTGTCATTTGTAGATCTTTGACAGTTGTTACGGGTAGTCAGAATCCCGAAAGTCTGGCAGCCAGTCTTACCAAGAGATATCGTGTTACCCAGTAACTGGGTTGTGGAGGTAAGATAGGCAGTCGCTCCCTGTAAATTACTAGTTCAGCTGCATCCGGTTTGACTGGAAGCCGATCCCGACATAGTTGGGAATAGGCTAGGCAGATGATGCTGATAATTGAATACCCGATTTATTAAAAAAAGCTCTTATAAAACCGATCCACAAGAAAAATATAAAAACCGATCCAAACAACTACCGTCCCATTGCTTTCTTACCAACAGCCTCAAAAATATTTGAGAAAGCCATGTGCGATCGTGTTTATGCATTTTGTGAAAAATATAATCTATTCAATGATAGTCAAAATGGTTTTCGCAAAAACCGATCTACCGTTTTGGCTGTTTACAAATATATACAAGAAGCACTCAATATAATTAATAATAAAAAATACGCTGTAGGATTGTTATTAGACATGACAAAAGCTTATGACAAGGTGCAATTTGACATATTATTAAATAAACTTTATAACATCGGTATCCGCGGAAAAAGTTATGAATGGTTCACATCTTATTTAAAAAACAGAGAACAAGTTGTAGAAATAGAACATTACAATCATAAATCAAAAGAAATACAATTAATTCGATCCCAAAATATGCCCGTAAACGCCTGCTATTCCTAGTTTACATAAACGATCTCCCTAACCACATCAATGAGTCATGCGTATTGTTCGCCGATGATATCTATATCTTAACATCATTTGATAATAATATAAATTTAAACCAAAAATTGAGTTCTATACTTGACACTGCAACGCACTGGATGAACGAACACAACCTTGAAATTAACTACAATAAGACTAAAATAATAACTTTCCACCCCCGACAAAAAATACCGGATTCGAATATAAGGGATCAAATTTAGAAGAAGTAAATAAATTCACACTTTTAGGCCTAGACATAGATTCACACATAGATTGGAAATCACATATTCGAAAAATAAGAACTAAATTATGCAAGTTTTCATACGCTCTCCGAGAAATCAAGAAAACAACAGACCTCAAAACAGCACTAGTGACGTATTACGCGTACGCATTTGCATGGCTCAAGTATGGAATTATCCTATGGGGAAATAGTACAGACGCGCCTACATTATTCACTCTACAGAAAAAAATGATTAGAATTTTATTAAATATCGAAAATACAGACTAAAAATTTACAGATCTAAAAATATTAACCCTGCCCTGCCTATACTTATTTGAAATTTGTAAATTTGTACGTAAATATCCGCAATTCTATACCAAAAGAGGAGATATCCAAACAAAAATTGCACTTAGACATGAAAGCAGATTAAACATACCCACTTCACGATTAAAAATGCACTCTTCTAGTACATTCGTAATGTCCATTAAAATATACAATAAGTTACCGGAATATATCAAAAGTATAAATAAAAATAATATCTTTATAAATAAATTAAAACAATTTCTGATAATCAAAAGCTACTACACTATTAGCGAATATTTTAGCGATACATTTCAACAACAATAAAAACTTTTTTACATAATAAGTACCTTTTTTTACCTTTTTTGCATAATATTTAATTTTAAATTTCACTTTGAATTGAATATAAATTTATTTTAACACACTAAAATATTGTTAATCTAAAAATTAATACTTATGCTAAACAGTGCACAATTAATATTGATAATAACATTCTACAAGACTAAATAAAATTCTAAATATTTATTTATTGTAATTTATAATATTAATAATGTAAATCGTGCAATATATAATTTAAAAATATATTCAAATAATTTAAAACCGAATATATACTATAAATACTTGTATAAAATATAAATACCAGAAAAGCAAATGATACTATTTTCATGATACTATTTTAATTTAATGATATTTTTTTTTCTTAACAAAAAGCGCCTTCAACCTCTCTCCTATTAAAAATTAACTTTGCTGTGCCCGACAGGGTCCATAATTGATTCTATGTTTAACATACCAACTGTTATATTATGTACACATTATGGAATGCAATAAAGTATTGAGTATTGAGTACACTGCAATTTTGTCCGAGACAATTTTAACAGTAGGTATCTAGTTACAACCACTTCTAAAATCAATCTCCGCCTCACTAAAATAACCGTAAACAAATAACGTGCAGTTAATGGGCATCCCTTATGTTCGTCACCCATTCGTATGTAATTCGGAACGGACGGGGCCTAATGACGGTCATCGGCGGATCGGGTACCGCATTACTTCCCACCTACTAATCATTCGGGGCGCCATTAATAACTGGAATTCACTAAAACGAAGCTGTAATTGTTGAGGGGATATACGGAGACGTAATTGTATACCGGTCATTCGACATTTATATGGGTGCCTTGTGTTTAGCTGTTATTTTGTAAGCTGGTATGGTAATGTTGACTTTATGGCACGAGTATCACTGGATTTATTTCAAAATTAATCAAAATCAAAATGGCGGATTTTTAGCGCCAAAAGGTGTGTTTTCAAAAAAAAATATCTCCTAAGCCTATCGAGTGCGGTATCAAAATGAAGGGTTTCAAAAGGTGATTACAAAGTATATATCTTTGTAATCACCTTTTGAAATTTAACCAAATTATGTGTTTAAATGTAATTAAAATGAGAAATGATAAAAAAACTATCCCGAAATTTTGGAGTGAGTTAGTAAGAGACCGCACCTGATTATAAGTGAGTAAATAACCTAATTTACCGTCTTACAACGTCTAAAAAGTGTAAAATAAAAAAGTAAATTTAAAAAATCAAAAAAAAACCCGACTGCTTACAAAGTGAACTTAAAAAAAGATGGAAACAAGATTGATATAAATTAATACTATAAACAATCTCATGCAGACGGAGGCATCTTTTAACAATAACGACTTATACGCCGCTAAGCCGAGCGCTTAAAATCCAATGCGTGGCAAGAAACGTCGCGTTAAAAAGTGCGCCCGTGAGTACGTAGGCTTCAGTATTTATTTGAGTCTTCTGATATACCTACGTGTTTTCAACATTATTAAACAGCTTGGAGAATCACTAAAAGATCTATCAAATGAACTGTGGTCCGCGGTGTAAACCTCAGTAAAAACATAACATCACGCCTGTATATCCTGAAGGGTAAGGCAGAGGTGTACTTATAGTACACCCACATTTTGTCAGTTTGTTTAAGTCCTACATAACAGGGGGCGAGCCTATCGCCATCAACCGGGCACACTTCCAGCCTCTAGCCTGCTACTGATACCTGAAACCCAATCACACTTTGGCCGACCCGGGAATCTAACCAAAGCAGCAGTAGCTTTTGCGACCAACGAGGCAGTCAAAACCCAGTAAAAACTTAAGTTATTGTGAAATGAAAATCGTTTTACATCTACGAAATAATGATGTGGGTAGATGAAGGTAATCCTAATATAATCCTCCTCGTAAGTACCTGTCCTACTTCCAAAGGGCAAGCGACTAGCTATCAACAATTTTCGCGCTCAAGAAACGTACAAAAGATTGTAGGTCCCGTGTAAGTAAAAGAGATACATAATTTTATTATAAGTTGAACGCTGACTGTTCGCATTGCCTGCTAGTACTCGTTTGTTGCAGTGACAGTGAGAGTACTCGCTCAGAGACGCTCTTGGCGGGCAAAACACTCGATGAGAGACTCACGCTTGGTACAACCTAAACCTTAACACTGTAATTTGAAAACCTTGTAAAAGCCCATTATTTTTAAAAGAGTAACCGTGAAGTTTCTTGCCGGCTCTTCTCCATAGGAAACGACCAATTGAAACCGTGCACCTAGCTTCTGACGTTTAATAAGTGCCCACGTAGGTTTCATCACAATCATTTCAGCTGAAAGACATCCACTGCTGGACATAGGCGTCCCCTAAAGTGGGGCAGCCCCATTAGGGAGGCACTTCGGTATCACCCGATGCGTGCAGGGCCAATATCTACCCCGGTCACCACGGAGAGTGGAACCTGCGAGAGATGTCGTGGTTACGACTGGGTGCTGGGCGCCGACTTCCCTAGCGGCGTCAGCGTGGTATGCTACGCTGACAAAACGCTGGACCTGGCGCAGGGGAAGTCGTATAAGTGGCGGGGAGGGTTTCCATAATAACCACACTTGGCAGGCGGGTTGGCGATCGCAGTATGGTGTTAAATGTATAGAGGGGTTATCTTGGACACTACTGAGATCGGTGAAGGACATCGTGAGGAAACCTGAACTTATCGTTAAATAGTCTGAAATCGCCATCCCGTCTTGATTAAGGCCCGTGCCTTCTCTATATGAGAAGGAGTCTGTGCAGTGCGGCAACGCATCATAATGTCAGCCGAAAGACGTCCACTGCTGGACATAGGCCTCCCCTACCATAATCGCCACGCTTGGCAGGCGGCTTGGCGATCGCAGTATGGTGTTAAAATGCATAGAGAACGCTGCTGCCCATTCTCTAGTAAGTCCCGTAGTCGCCTTTTACGACACCCACGGGAAGAGATATGATGGTGCAATGCTTTACGTCCGGCACCACACGGCCATGTACGTTTATGTGAAATAAAATATTTTGTTTTTGAGTTTGAGTTTACATGAGTAATCGCTCGTCGCCGTCACGCTTGTCAATCACATTACTCGTCAACTGATTCATAGTTGCTAACTATACTCGCTTTTCGTTAATTGTCGTTGGTAAGACAGGTGCGGCCAGATACCTTAAGTACTTCAAATGCACGTATCGAATTCGTGGCGTGCCGTGTTGTCAACGACTAGTCAGAACCAGATGGCTACTGCACGACTAACATTAAACACGCATTCGCTAAACCGTGATATTGATTACCTTTGGATTATCTATTTAGAATTCGCCTACAGGCTATAGGCAATTTAATTTAATTCGGGATATATTAGCAAATAGTTTTGCGAAATTTTGATCATGTAATTGCAGAAATATGGAACTTAAACGTCATTTTAGATAGTGTGCACACTAGATTTTTTTTTAATCAAAACTAGACAGAACAGTTAACTTGAGCTAGTACTGAATTTTCACATTTTTTGATAAAAATAGACAAATAAGCAAGCTGAAAGGGCAAAGAGCTGGAGAAGATGTTGGAGTAGTGTTCTCTTTGGAAATGGGGTAATAATATAAACTAATTGCACGATAAATAGAGATTTACTTTTCTAACAGGATACGTTACAAAGGCAATATTCTAAGGGAACAATATTTCAAGCAGACATTGTTACAAGTTACTTTTGTGACAGTGACAGTTGACACATGTCATCGCTGTCACTGATTCGTTTTGTTTACAAGGAATGATGAACATAATTCAATAACAGTTCTCGAATGGACAATATGATACGAAAACCGTAGGGTAGGTAATACGTCTTGAGGATAGGTACAGCGAAGGGCTTCCCAAAGCGCAACTAGAGCGGCCTTTGTCCAGTAATGGACTTCTATCGGCTGATGATGATAATGAACATAAAACTGATTTGGAACAATTGTGCGTGCCATATTTGTTTCCATAAAGCTATAATAATTATGATAATCTGATTAATACACCAACAGTCTTGACTCAGTCTGCACACAGCCTAACATCAAATCAATGATATGTTTAAACTTAATACTGACGTTTTTAATCAGTAGCCTGCTATAGCTTATTTCAATTTCAACAGAGCAGTAGTACGAATTGTTAACGGATTACTTATTTCGCAGCTTGTACTGCTTTTGAGCTAGTAATAAGCCGTTTTGAATCGTATCAATCAATCAATCAATCTGCCTAGCCTTTTCCCAACAATTTTGGGGTCAGCTTCCAGTCTATTTTGTCTATTTTACATGAAGCGACTGCCTGTCTGACCTCCACAACCCAGTAACTGGGTAATACGATATCCCTTAGGGTACGATTGTCAGACTTGGGCTTTTGATGACGCCTAACGACTGTTAAAGATCCACGAGTGACAACCAAGACCAACGGCTTAAAGTGTTTTCCAATGCACGTAGGAGTCTCGGTACGTAAAAATGGTCACCCATCCACGGACCAACTCCGGTAAGCGTAGCTTAACCTGATGGATCGACCTGAGCGGCTGTTATTACTTAGCCACGAGCTCCTCAATGCCTAATATCTTAATGCTACTATATTCTACACACCTTAAAATATCTCACTGTGAGCCAATTATTTCTTGTCATACATTTCTAGATATTTACTAAGGGTATGTAACCACGACCCGTATTATTATAATACTAGTGACCTGCCCCTACTTCGCACGGTAGAAGAAGAAAATAGTAGAAGGCTTGACAGAATATCAAGATTTTTGTTTAACAGTAACATTGGCATTTCGTGCATTAGGAATAAAATGGTTCCATCTAACAATTTGAGAATATTATGATGCAAAAAGGTTCTATTTTCTCCAAATTTTATTTGTTTCAAACACACAGTGCCATCTGTTGCATAATTTTTAAACTAGCCTACAGTAAAGATTCCAAGTGAAACCCATTTAAAACTTTTTTTGCGGTTTTCTCAAAATGTATGTTGGAGCACTTGCAATCATTTTATTCCAAAACCACGATTTCACAAATATACGTGCATTCACTAACATAAGTATAACATACGGACACTCCCTTCAACACAACTGACTCAAACCACACCACTATACATGCACTCTTTTTCTAACAATTTTAAGTTTTCAAAATGTAGCTTAATATTTAATTTAGGGTTAATATTTAAGGAGCCCTGGATCTCACAACACAGGGAATCCTAGTGTGAGATCTAGGAATTCAATCTACTTGAATATAAACTTAGCGAAATAAATTTATTATTATTATTATATATTATTCTTAACATCTTTTCTCTCGCTTTCTGTGGGTTTTCGTGAAAAGGGACGGAAGTATAGACGGAATTAAGTACTTTTTAATAGCATGGAATTAGTAAGTACTATAAAATAGCATGGAATTAGTGTACTCATGGAATTAGTAAGTACTAAATAGATTGTAAGTAGAGGGCCACTAGTAGGTAATTTATTTTTGGTGGGAAATTTATCAAATAACTTCTCCCGCCCTGGGCGGAGCGGGCGCGCGTGTCAGACTTTTACTGACTAAAACCAACCCGTGTTCCTTCAGTAGCCTGTATGAAAATTTAAATAAGCTAATTCGGTACTGAAATATTTATTCTAATAATTATTCATTAGGTAATGAATAATTATTAAAATAATTATTTCAGTACTTAATTAACGCTTTGAAATTTTGAGGTTAATTTCTTTCGCTGCGCAGTTGCATATTACCAAGGTGAGATGTGATGTTACACATCATATAGGTGTAAGGAACGCTCATCTTTAGGGTTCCGTACCTCAAAAGGAAATAACGGAACCCCTTATAGCATCACTCGTGTGTCTGTCTGTCTGTATGTCTATCCGTCCGTCTGTCACAGGTGAGTTGCTCCGAATGTAGTGAACCGATTAAGTTGAAATTTGGTACACATATGAACTTCTGTGACCCAAACACAAAAGTGTTACGTAAATAAATTAGTTTTGAATATGAAGGTCACTTTCGGGGAGCAAATTAGAAAATTTTAAAAAAGTTTTGCTGACTGTACCGTGTGATATATCAAATGAAAGGGTATATTTTAAGAATTTCATAATTATATATTTTTTTATAATTTTAAAATAAATACTTTTAAAATTGTTTAAGA
Organism: Tiliacea citrago; assembly: GCA_963921375.1. Classification (NCBI taxonomy): domain Eukaryota; kingdom Metazoa; phylum Arthropoda; class Insecta; order Lepidoptera; family Noctuidae; genus Tiliacea; species Tiliacea citrago. Next base: position 16,875,908 of record OY992797.1, on the reverse strand, counting down.
AAATAGATGAAAAATTACCAATCCCAAAATTACAAAACCCTTATCTCCGAAACTACTTAGCCTAAAATTATGGAAAAAATACAGAAAATAGGTCTTTACTTAAAGATTACAGGAAAACCTATAAGAAATCTGTGATCTTAAAATAACATGGTAAATTACTCAATATTGTGCGTACAAACTTACATTTGAAGTTGGAATGTATGGGGGATCATGATTTCAACTACAATGTTAACGTTGTTCTTGGGATAACTTCATCCCAACTACGGAACCCTTCATTGTGCGTGGTCCGAGACGCACATGGCCGGTTTTTTAATTATTTGTAAGTTTATTATGAATGTATTATAAACATAAACCTACCGGAATAAATTCTCTAAATGATTATGAAAACTGCATCAAAATACGTTGCGGAGTTTAAAAGAACAACGCGGTCATACAGACAGACACTAAAAGCGATTTTAATTTATTATATGTGTGGTTAAAGACAATGTCATGGTTTAATGAGTTTTAATCCATCCATAAAACCATCGCCCCAGAGGCAAATATTGTAATTATTATTAAGAAATAACCTTGTATCTCATTATAAGTGAACTATTCATAAGTTCTTATGAGAAATAAATATCTTTAAACCTAATGGTTTCCTATGATTTGCTACAAGTAAACTCTGTGTCTCGATAAGCTGTATTTTCATCCTCACTGCAAAAAAGATATCAACTAACCTACATAGGTACATAACAACACCTTCCCAAAAGAATCCGCAAGAATATTCCCCAAAACCATTCACAAAATAAGACAACGAATATAAAGATTATTCCCAGACACGTCACTAGATTAATTTATGCATTGTCAAGCACACGTTGACTATCAGACACTCGGCAAGATCTCAGCTTTGTCAGTTTTCTCATTTCACCAGATTATATCTTTGGGTTTCATAATACGGAGTATTATTGCGATGTTTTCATGAAATAAAGCCTGAAATAATCTAGGCAAACAATACGGGAGCCGAGGTAATATCCTACATCATTTATAACACGGGTTCTACCGTTGTGAGGGTATGAAGCAATTTATTCCGCGATTACAGTTCGCCTGTTTGTTAAATTTTCAGTTTTTAAGGTCGTTACTTTATACCTAATGCTATCATTGGGATTTAGGTTGGTTTTTATTTGATCGGATCTTTAATTGTCTACCTTTTTTGTTCAAACTTACTGCTAATACTTGGAGTCATATAGGTACAATGACAGCATCATCCTGTTTTTCAATGATAGCAACTTTTAATGCAGTTTTTCAATGTCAAATCAGCTTCATTGTTTGACTTAAAGAGGTATGAGGAACAGGGTGTAAAGTTCACTCATCCTCTATAGAAAAGGGAGGATCCTTCGAACAGACGGGTGTTGCCTACTGGGCAACTTCCCGACGGTTGATGGCGGGATGTTGTATATATGCCAGTCGAGTGGTAGACTGTACCGAAGTTCGCATGTGGCGTTAGATGATCGCCACAGACTTATTAAGTTTGTAGCAAAACTGTTATTTCTGTTCTCTGTAGAATAGGATTAAGTTTTTGTTGCACTCCCGTCTTTTTACACAAAATCTGTGTCCGTGACTTCTCTCTCTGCGAGTGCGGGTTGGAGGACCCTGGATCACATATTTTTTAATGTTCTAACAACATCCCAAATCTAGATTTGTATAGCCGTCTTGTTAAATTTAAGATCCCTCTTTCGATTAATTTCCCCTCCATAAAATATAAAATTATGATTTGTTTCCTAAAATATTTCGTGTGTATTCTAACAATTATAATATTAATGTAATTTTATATTTTTGTTTGTTTCCATCCCTACAAGATCTACATTGAGTTCAGCTGTATCATCGAAGATTTTTATCATTCAATTTATTTATTTTTTAATATCTAACAATTCACACTTGCTTTTCCAATTCACGTTAGACAGGACAGGCAGAATGGTCCACATCGGCTTTGCTTGCCATAATAAAAAAAAATATAGAATATAAATTTGTAACAAAAACAGCAAGATCTCATAAAAAATCACCAAAAATATTTTTTACTGCCATTTTGGTAAAATTGGATGTTGCTACCTTTGCATGACTCTAAGATACATGTTTTTTGAACTTGCTGTGTTTTTGATCAGCTAGTGTATGACACATACTATGGGCCTAGCATGAACGTGTGGAGTAAACATAAATTGGTACATTTTTTCAATTAAAGATACTCGTTTTAAACAACATTTACATAGTTTTCAAAATCAAAATATTTTATTTCACATAAACCTACATAGGCACTTATGAAACAACAGAAGCTAGGTGCACGGTTCCAATTGGTTCTTTCTTATGGAGACGAACCAGCAAGAAACTCTACGGTTACTCTTTTAAAAATAATTGCCTTTACAATGTTTTCAAATTACAATGTTAATAGGGTTATGAGTACAGTGTAGGCATGTCAACAAGTACCAAGTGCAGTCAAAGTAAGTCTATGAAGTCTATAACGTTCTCACATTCACAAAATATTAAAAAAGAAAATATTATTAAAATAATAAAAGTAAAAACTGTTGAAATAAAAATTGTAGGTTTATAATGTCAAAGACTTTATATATTCATATCTATGGGTGGCATATCTATGGTGTATAATGCTTATTAGAATTTAACATGTCGCAAAAAAATAATACTGCAGGGCCTACTTCGAACCGATAATCCGATGTATCGGCCGTTTCTTGAGGTCCAAAGTTTCCTTATTTGGCTTTGAATCCTTACCCGATTTCAGGTCACGTTTTTGACTTTGAATTGAACTGAATTCATACTGTGAATATAATAATGGCAAGAATAATCTTTGGGATATTCATAAAATTACCGATATCAAACATAAGCATTTTTCCTCCCAAAATAGCTTGAAAACTAGAACATAATACTATATATTTCTTCATCATGTTGTTAAATGGACCATGTTATGGATCAATCATAGCAAAGTTGGTCCTTGGGGGAAAATACAAGATGGCCGCCAAGGGAACTGTGATAATAATATTATTGTGTTCTAACTTCTAAGCTCTAGTTTATCTAAACTTTGGAACCTGTTTCGTCCATTTATTTAAATCAGTTTGATTTTTTATGGTTTTATTGAAAGGGTTTTACTTAGGGTTTTACTTATATAATCAGGGAAATTAATTGTTTATTAAATTAACACACTTTACCTACAAGTTTTTCCTCGTGATTCCTTTCTGCGATTGAAAGCTAAATAATTTCCCAATGAAAATTATATAATCAACATTCCATACATAATGTTTGTAGAAAATTGAGTTTTTTTTACTCTAATCATCTGCCTAGCCTTTTCCCAACTATGTTGGGCTTCAGCTTCCAGTCTAACCGGAAGCAGCTGAATTCCAGTATTGTACAAAGAGCGATGGCCAAGATGACCTCCATAACCCAGTTACAGGGTAATACCTCTTGGTGAGACTGGTTGTCAGACTTTCGGGCTTCTGACGACCCGTTACGATTGTCAAAGACCCGCTAATGACAGTTGGCACCAACGGCTTAACGTGCTTTCCGAGGCACAGAGGGGTCTTGGTATGTAAAGATCGACCAACCCATCGACAGACCAACCGCGCCAAGCGTGACTTAACGTATCGATCGACCCGTATAGCTGTTATTATTTAGCCACAAGTTTTTTTTACTCTTTATCGCAATAATTCAAAAGATTTCAGTACTGAAGCGTCTTCCATACAGCAAAGCCCTTAAACACAATCTACTAAACCATAATCCTTGAAACAACTCTCTGTACAAGTTAAAATTTAATTGGCCTAGATTATTTGAAAGATAAAGTAATGAAAACGTTTAAGACTCAGCACAACTTTAAACAAGAGATCTCTAAAATGAAATTAGTTCTTAGGATCGTTTATCAACGTTATTGTTGCCTTCGTTTAGTGACAGTTATTAGAATGTAGCACCAGATAATGACTTTTATTTCTATAACAATCTACTGTTCTATTTGGAACTTAAGAATTTCTTCAGTCAACGGAGTGTCCTTTTTTAGGGTTCCGTACCCAAAGGGTGAAACGAGAACCCTATTACTAAGGCTCCGCCGTCTGTCTGTCTGTCCGTCTGTCACCAGGCTGTATCTCATGATTCGTGATAGCTGGACAGTTGAAATTTTCACCGATGATGCATTTCTGTTGCCGCTATAGCAACAAATACTAAAAACCAGAATAACATAAATATTTAAGGGGGCTCGCATACAACAAACGTGATTTTTTTGCTCGTTTTTGCTCGATATTGATAACGGTAACTGGTAGACACTTGAAATATTCACAGAATATTTAGTTATATATTCACTTTAAAAATCAATAATTAAATTAAAATAAAACCAATATTTAAGGGCCATACAACAAACGTGATTTTTTTGCCGTTTTTTTGACGAAACCCTTCGTGCGCGAGTCCGACTCGCACTAGGCAGCCGGACTCAAGCAAAGAGACTAATTATTTTCCTGGTCGCCTTTATCTGACACCTATTTAAAGCAGAAAACTTTGCTTCTACGGGATACATACATAGGCACATGATCAGCCTATAATATTTCCACTGATGGGACACAGGTCTCCTCATTCAGTGAGAGGGGGGCTACCACGCGGGCCCAGTGCGGGTTGGCGGATGGATTTTTTTGTTCTAGGACATGCCGGTTTCCTCACGATGTTTCTTTCACCGTTTTGAGAGCAGTGGTGATGAAACAATTTACACGAAGTAAAGCGCCTGTCTGGGTTCGAACTCACGATGTAATACTTGTAAGTCGAGGCCGTTACCCCTGGGCCACCACTGCACTGCTTACGACTGGCCACTGCACTGCTACGGGATACCGTACCGCAAATTTTATTGTAAAAGATTCCTCTGGGAAAGATGATGATGTTTTTTTCCCGGAGAAATCTTTTACAAGACAAGATACACTTTTGATACGAACAAAATGTGACACTTACGTACCAAATGAAATTGTTTTAATAATTTCAATCGATCAATCAGATCAGCCTATAGCGTTCCACTGCTGTTCAGCGTTGGGCATAAGCTTCTCCCAAGGTGCGCCATAATGATGCTCCGCCTTTAGAAGTTCCAGTTAAGCTGTCTGTATGTTCAGCGTACATTACAGCCGAGTCGGGCTGCAGCGTATCGCGTTTCAATACAAAAAAACCGGCCAAGTGCGAGTCGGACTCGCGCACGAAGGGTTCCGTACCATTATCTATAAAAACGGCAAAAAAATCACGTTTGTTGTAATAAATATTTGTTTTATTTTAAATTAATTATTGATTTTTAAAGTGAATATATAACTAAATATTCTGTGAATATTTCTAGTGTCTACCTGTTACCGTTATCAATATCGAGTGAAAACGACCAAAAAAATCACTTTGTTGTATGGGAGCCCCCTTAAATATTTTTGTTATTCTGATTTTTAGTATTTGTTGCTATAGGGCAACAGAAATATATCATCTGTGAAAATTTCAACAGTCTAGCTATCACGGATCATGAGATACAGCCTGGTGACAGACGGACAGACAGACAGACGGCGGAGCCTTAGTAATATGGTTCCCGTTTCACCCTTTGGGTACGGAAGCCTAAAACTGTGGTGGGGCTCGTCTGAAGTCTGCGATGGTTCATACAAACTGTACGAAAGTTATGTAGGAAGATTTTTGCAATGAAGTGCGACCCGCCCTTAAGTGCGTCAGCCTTAAAGGTCGGGATTTTGCATTGAGTTGCGGCCTGACCTTTAGGTCGCTGACCTTTACGGCTGACGCACTTAAGGGCGGTCCATCTCGCTACTTAGCTACTTTATTTTTGTATCATTCTTCCGACGCCATATAAGACATAATCTATTAGTCATCTTTGTCAACCACACCCACGGAAATGGTTATTTATTATGAAGCTATTTATTTATACCCACGCGAGATCAGAATTCATTTATCAACCTAATGAATCGCCTTAATTAATTAGGAATCATTTATTTCTAAAATTAATAGGCTTCTGAGTTCACCTATTAACAGCCTCGATGTCTTTTACCTAAAGCATTGTCTAGTTATGTTCAATCGACTCGGCCTGCTGGACATAGGCCTCTTCCAGGCTGCGCCACAATACCGTCCTCCGCCTTCCGCCGCCGATGCTTCATCTAGCTGGGGGGCATCACACACCACGCTTGCCGATACACGATCTCCACTCCAGGACTCCTCTGCTGTACCGGCCATCGGTCTTTCGACAAACATGGCCAGCCCATTGCCACTTCAGCTTGCTTACTCTGTAATGCTAAGAGTATTTAAGTTCCTGAGGCATTTTTATCTTATCAGGGAGTCAGTTAGTCAGAAAGATGAAGGCAGTTGCCCATTCCAAAGCGTAGTAGGTTCCTATGAAGAAAAAGAGGCATGAAACTCCATGGACCCTTTTTTAAATCAAAATAAAACTAAACATAAAACACACACATACACTCGTATTACAGAACGTCACTCAATACTCAAGCATTAATTAAAACTACATAGTTTCAACCAATCAAATGACATCAATCTAGTTTTGAGTAATGCTTGAGTGACGTTCTGTAATACGGGCCTAAAATAACCAAACTACTTAACGAGCAAATTATAATTTTTTAGAAGAGATAAATTCTTAAGATTGATTTCGCAGTTTTCGTTGCCTTCGTCATTCAGGCCACATCACCTGAGGCGAACTATTAAGATATTATTATGAAGCATGCTCCCTTCTCACGCTCCATATTTATTCTGGAAATATATTATGAAACTAGTGACAAAAAAATAGCACTTGTGTAGTATTTGGTAAAAACCACATGGAGCTGAGGGTTCAATCGCCTTACCAATAGGTGGTGTTTGAAGCATTCTCCGGAAAGCAGTCAAAGTCAAAGTATTTATTAGTGTGATTTTTGGTGATACAGTAGGTCCTTATGTTAGGTTATGGTAACTCAAAAAACTACCCATTAGGGCATACACTATTCAACATTAAAATAATTTAAAATCGAAATTACATACAATTAACAAACATTTAAAAATTTTATCATAAACATTCAGAACACAATTATTATTATTAACATTATATTATGTCAATGGATACATTACAAACATGTCACTTTAAATAAGGTAAAAATAAGAAAAATAAATAATTTATTTTATCAAATAACCAATTATATTTTAATTTTAAATATTATTGCAAAAGAGCATGTCAGGAATATTAAAACATAAAACAAAATGAGTACCAATTAAAATTGCAACAACATTGACATTCGACACTTAGGTCCCACTGATTTTTTCATATAGGAACTCCGAGATAATAATATAGTACGATTTACTTATGAGAATGTTTTTTAAATGCCTTTTAAACAAATTAACATTTAAAATTTTAATTGAATCTGGTAGATGATGTACGGCGATTATGGAAATTGCCTCTTTGACAATTCATTGTAGATACCGGTTTTGCAGACTTAGGCCTAAGTGTTGGAGCCATTAGACACTTAGGCATGTTACAAAACCTTCTATTATTATTTATTCAAGCAACATCATAGCAATTTATCAACCAAGTGACGCAAATTTAAAAACGATTAGAATATGTAATACGCCCATAAACTCGCGCCTTTTTCCCGATTAGAATAATAAAGGGCTTTAAACCGAAAGCAATAAACTAACGATCATCCGGAAACAATAAAACGATAACAATACGTGAAACTATCGGTAGTTGTCGCGTAACGTTATAAAGTAACGGTTCATATGACACTTAAGTTAATTTGTAACGAATGTTCAGAGTTTATTTGTCTTAACTTGTTGGGTATTTGACGAAGAGCTTAATAGATAACAAGCGAAGTGGTTAGCAATGCGCTTACGAGTTGCGACCATCTTCGGTAAATGATAAAATGATAAATGATTTATTTCTGTAAGTAGGTTTGTACAAACACTTTTACACGTCAATCATATTTAAAAAAAAAAACTAGATGAGGTCGGCGTTTCGTATCCGACTACTCTGAGAAGAAAGGCTGAAACAAACTCAGAAGTCACAGTCTCTTTTAAAGTCCAGACATAATCTTGGTCAGATCATGTGAAGACCAAGTAGATTGGTGCCTGAAATGTTCTTTTGATGAAATAAGCACACAGATTGACAAATTCGTGTGGATTGGACAGGTCCCCCTGTCCAATCCACACGAATTTGTCAGCAGTGGTGCAGCTCAACTAAGAACTTAAGGAGTTCAACGATTCAACGAACAATACCAAAGAAAGGACATTTGGGTAGGCCACATAAATTACTCAAACTGCCAGACCATGATAAAAACTAACTGAGAAAAAAAGAAAAATAAACAATAACCCACATAGTCTTCACATTTACAATACTTAATTAAAACAATATAATACTTAACAAAGTAAATATTCTTGTCATTGCATAATATATATTATAAAATTAATCGATGTAGAAAGGTAGAAAAGATACTTGGTGATAATGTAATTGGTCTTGAAAATACCTTGCCACCATTAAAACTTTGTCTGTGTGTGGCAACTGTCAAAATGGCGCTGTCGTAGCTAGTTCCCAAAACAAGGTAGTAATACAAGGCAAGAGGTGGTTTTATTTTATTTTTGCGAAAATTATTCATTGTTGTTTTCCTAAATGCTAAAGACTTTAAAATTAGAAGATTGTGGCTTAAAGCTATCATAGAGAGAAAATTGTAATTAAACAGAGTTAGAGGTTATGTCTTCCACATTTTGAAGAAAGTGATCACGAGGAAATAAACATTAATTAATTAAGGTTTTAAATTCTGACACTTTCTACGTCGAATATACATAATTATATTGATTTAAACTACTAAAATCACTGAAAATAACGAAAGAGTGAAGTAAAACCAAACTCATGAATGGACCATTGAATAAATACGAAATGGAATGAAAAACATTGAATGTATGAATTGTTAATTTTTTTTATAGGCTGGCGGGACACCTAGCTATGGTCATGCCTTAATCAATAAATGATTTATTATTATTATTTATTCTATACTGTATTATATGAATTAGCTTTGGCCGCCCTTCCCCATTGTTAAAAATAGTACATTTTGATACAAGCGGAGAATGTTTCATAATGCATTCAAGGCGGAATTAACACCCGAGCCGTAGGCGAGGTCGTTTTTGAGCCGAGAACTGCAATAACAAATAAATATCCACGTGTATCAAACGACGTTTTTCAATACACTTTTGAAAGAAAATAAAATAACGAAAAATATTTTTGTCATGCGTGTATGACCAGATTTATAAACGTAGGCGAAGCAAAAGGATTATGTAAGGAGCGTAGCAGGTGGCGTTCTATAGTTTCTGCCTACCCCCATGGGAAGAAGGCGTGAGTTTATGTATGTATGTATGTGTATTTTTGTCATGTTTTGTTCTATTAGGAAACTATGATTTAGTTTTCTTTTTTTTCCGCGTTTTGCTTTCGCCAGGTTGAAGGAGAAGCAAAGGTATAAAGCCGATAAACAGCCTAATATGAAAAATAGAAAATTCAAATATTTTGGAGTTTAGAACACAAATAAATGTTTGTTTCATAAACGTTTTTTTTATTGTAATAATCATGGTATTCTATTTATAAACATTATTTAAATATTCCAAAAATATTAATGCCGTAAAGACGCATCATTGCCGCGATTAAAAAAAAAATCACCTCCGAATAGAGAGGACCGTCTCTGTCGCGAGACGGTGTGAATAGAGGCATTGAACCAATTTGGACTAAGTATGGGTATAAGTTATCTGTGGCAATTTTCATTCCCGCACACGTTTTGTAAAATAAAAACCACACGCGTGTGAAATACATTGCATTGAAAACCTAATCGTAGTGTGATATGAACCAGTTTTCGAGGAAGTGTATTGAAAAATATTTTTTTGATCTCAAACATGATAAGACTTCTACTTGGTCTTCAAGAGTGGCAACGTATGCAGAGGGTACTGCATACTTTATTATTCAATCAAATAGTCTTGGTCGAGTGACCTTTCATTACATTCATAATTTTATTAAAGTCCCAGTGCACCTATGTTCGCCATAGTCTCGGGTACGAGTACCTCCAACCAAAATTGTTTCGAAACAATGACATGTTGACATTAAACATGAGTAGCTTTATCATTCGTTCTCAGAAAGAAGCCTATGCATTTCTGATAGGTAGGCTTACTCACGTTCAAATCTCAAGAAATAACCGTAAATCAAATATTCATAGCCTGTTACCTACAATTTCCATAAAATAGCTATGCAAAATACATATCAAATAGTACAATACGTAGCGTCATCGCGATGAAACGATGCTTAATAAGCACAGTCCACAGTATAAATTTTACGAGCAGAATTAATCCGTTGGCACGAACGAACGTCCGTCAGTAATTGTGTCAACCATTCGTTTCTTATGATAATAAATTAATTTCGTCATCTGAACAGATTCTGGGAATTCAGTTTTCGTTTCATATTTTTTGGCGACTGTTATCTGGATAGTTAGGGCTCAGTAATTAAATATTATTATAGAAAGTAGTGGTAGCTCAGTGGAAACGACCGTGACTTACGAGTTCGTAGGTTCGAACCGGCAGGCACTTTACTTTATGTAAATTATAGCATCACCAATGCTCTCAAAATGGTGAAGGAAAACATCGTGAGGAAACCGGCATGTCCTAGAACTGAAAATTCGAAGACATGTGACATCTACCAAACCACAATGGGCCCGCGTGCTGGATTACGACCCACTCCCTCTCACAGAGAGGGAACATTATAGGCTGATTATGCATAATTATATGCAATTAAATATTAAAGAATTTGCAGAGACAATTACCAACATTGTAGATGTTCAAACGCAATGACTTAGAAAAAGCTCTTTCCGGAAGTACTATCAAAAGATTGAGCTCGTATTCTTCGTGGCTTATGAACTTGGTGAGGAAAATTTTTCTTTATTTTTTCACTTTATTTTAATACCTACTTTGCTATCCGGCGACACTTGTGGCTAAGTAATTACAGCCGCACGGGTCGATTGATCAGGTTAAGCTACACTTGCCGCGATTGGTCCGCGGATGGGTGACCATCTTTAGATACCAAGACCCCCTCCGTGCCTCGATAGCACGTTAAGCTGTTTGTCCCGGCTGTCATTCGTGGGTCTTTGACAGTCGTTATGGGTCGTCAGAAGCCCGAAAGTCTGGCAACCAGTCTTACCAAGGGCATCGTATTACCCAGTAACTGGGTTGTGGAGGTCAGATAGGCAGTCACTCCATTTAAAATACTGGTATTCAGCTGCATCTGGTGAGACTGGAAGTTGACCCCAACATACATAGTCTAGGCAGATGATGCTATTCTGCGACGTTGGATATTTAAAATCTATGACAACTTACGAAACAGTTAAAACGCGTATCCTGATACTATATCTTGAAGAGTAATTTCTACTAAATGCGCTGTAAAACAATCAGATGTATATAATAGAATAGAATACTCTTTATTATGTACACCATAAAAGTTACAGATAAAAATGTTGTAGTTTTACTTAAGGTGACACAATGGGCGGTCTTATTACAAAAAGCGTCTTTTACAGACAAACTTTGGATGGATTAAAGGGAGAAGGAGAGACAATACTGCAGGTAGTCAGTGGTGTACCATTTACATATACAATAAATACATACATACATAAAGTATACACTTATCTACATAAATATATACAATAATAAACATGAAACAAGAGCAAGGAACTGTATTCTGTAATGATGATATTTAAGGAGAGAGGAACTGTTTTTCTTGTGATGTATCTACATCACAATACAATACATCGTGTTCAGTAACTAGGCTACCTCATAACTTGCTTCCAACTCAATAGGTCACTAACTGCCTGGTCACATGTAACTTCGAAAGCTTACGCAGTATTTACAGTAACAACACAATTCGTCACATCCGCGTAACTGTTTTCACCACGACATGCACTTTTAACAATAGCTTGTTCTGAATCAGCCATTGAAAATCAACAAAGAAGGCATCGGGCACAAAATCATTACATTATTTTCGTAGTTACAACCAGTCGACTGTGAAAACGTAATAAGTGCGAAAATGTCAGTTATTCTCTTCAGACGTTGCTGTTACATTGTCAGCGAACTTTGATATCATGGTGTCAATTTGGTTGACATCAGCTGAATATGAAGTGAACAGAATTCGTGTTATTAAAGTTTACGGGCTTTTTCAGTTTTATTTGTATTCTTTATTGATAATTTATGAGCTGTTTTTTGTTCCTAATAATTTATATTGTCATTACTATAATTATCAGGATCACTCAGACGTCGTCTTAAATTTGTTCCTTACTAGGCATCTAATCCATGAATATCAATCATAGTCTCATGTTCTTTTTAGGGTTCCGTACCTCAAAATGAAAAAACGGAACCCTTACAGGATCACTTCGACGTCCGTCTGTCTGTCTGTCAGTCTATCAAAACCCTTTTTCTCAAAAACGCGTGAAGGGATCAAGTTAAAATTAATATCAAATACGTAGGTCTACGGTCCCTTAGAGCTCTAAAAAAGCAAGCTTCAAGTCAACGCAATAAAAAAAAAACGGCGATTTATGCGACATATTGTGATAGTCGCAAATAAATCAAAACCTATATGATATTCCCCGTTGACCTAGAATTATGAAATTTGGCAAGAAGCAAGGACTCACAGCACAAGTAAAGGAAAAAGTCCGAAAATCGTTAATTTGTAGTTTTATCACATATATTTTTTTACGGATACAAACTTACATTTTCAGTTGGAAAACTAACCGTCGCGTATATCGATGTATGGGGGAACATGTTTTTCAACTACAATGTTAAGTTTGTTTTTGGGATAAATTTATCCCAACTACGGAACCTTTCATTGTGCGTGGTCCGACACGCACTTGGATGGTTTTCTCATTTTTTGCACCTTATATTGCGCCGATATCATTTATGTCAATCTGAAAGAAATGTTCATCAAGCTTCCCAGCTATGGGCAAAATTTTATGACACCTCGAAATCCTCATGATTATTCTTCGCCTGAGGAATACTAAGCCAAACTGTATTCCTTCAACTTCCTTACGGCAATGCTGCAAGATGTGCTAAGGCATTATCCACTTCCTCGGTAGAAATTGACACACCACTTAATTTATCCACCAACAGATTAATATCTTCATTCCTACCATCCTATCAATAAATCAGCTGAACCACTATATTCGTTCCCTTTAATCCTAGATTAGTAGAAACACACTACACATTAGTTATGTCCTCGTAATTACAATAATAAATGTGCTGGCAACTAGCACCGTGGCATTTAATAACGTGATCTTAAAACTGGGTACAAGAGAACCTATTTATTTAGTAATTAAGTCTATATTTCCAGTCTGGGCTGGGTTGACTACTCTGTGATAGCTGTTGATGGAAGCCAATATTTCTTGTTATGTGTTACTCTGAGAACTTTCTGTATAATTATATATATGTCACCGTAAGATTGTTATAACCGTTAGTTTATAATCTATCAGTATTATTTCCTTTAGATTATAAACTGTCAAAATTTGTGAACTGGATGAAATGGGTTTGGTTACGTTAGAACTGTGACCAACCGAGCTGGGACCGAGCGAGCGAAGCGAGCGGTGTTGCTGGCGAGCGCTACAAGTTCCAAGTCGCTCGCAGTTAGGCAGGCTATTTATCATTAGCGCAAGGTGCGTTACGTTGGGCATGCCACAATTCTGGCGATAAGACCCCTCTTTGGGGAGTGGCTAGAGAGCCGCCATGGCGTCCTTACCTTCCGCCTGACGCAGGTCCTCACCGGATACGGTTGTTTCGGGAGGTTCCTGTTCAGGATAAAGCGGGAGGAAATGCCCGTGTGTCACCACTGTGTGAATGGCCCGGAGGACACAGTGGAGCATACGGTGAAGGTCTGCCCGGCTTGGGCGGGGCACCGCCGTGTCTCTCGCGGCCCTGTTTCAGGCCCTGGTTCGGAGCGAGAGTGCATTGGAGGCCATCATCTCCTTCTGCGAAGCAGTAATGCTCGCGAAAGAGGAGGCGGAACGCGTGAGGGAGAGGCAAAATCCGCGCCCTCGCGCCCCTAGTCGCCGCAGGAGACGACCCAGGCGTCGGGAGTCGCAGGCCGATTCCCGGCCACCGTAGGCGCGGGATTGCAGACGGGAAGCGATGGGTAGATCGCCGTCCGATAAGACCAGGCCCGGGTCGACGGCGCGTTATGTTCCACGCGCGCCTCAAAAAGATGTCAGCACCAACTGACGGGGTCCAAATGGGTCAATGCCTGCCAGGGTTGCGAGTTTATCCAAAAGAGATATCGGGGCCCTGGCACACAGGCACCTGAAGGAACACGGGTGGGTTTTAGCCAGTAAAAGTCTGACACGCCGCCCCGGAGCGGGAGAAGTTATTTGATAATTTCCCACCGAAAAAAAAGGTGCGTTACGTCGCAAGCAAGTTTGAAACCAGTTCACAAATTTGTCGGTTTCCAATGGATTACCAAACCAACTACCATTGAACACCACCACCACCACCATCACCATCACCACCACCATCGCCACCATTGATTGTTGATTTTTTGATTGACTGGTTGTACCATTGAACTATCATTAAATTGTAAACCAATCAACTGTTACCCTGGCTTTAACCAAGATATAATTCCCCTTTACTACCTTACTTTATTTACCTTTTTTTTTCTTTTTTTTTTTGTTGCCGGGGTGGAAAATCCTCATGGATGTCCTCCGCCCTGGGGTGGGCGGAGGGGTCTGTCAGACTCTTACTGACTAAAAACCACCCCGGTGTTCCCTTCCCACACTTGCACCGGGGATCTTGGGAGCTATTATTACTTCCGTGATCCCCGGCTAGTGCCGGCCCGCCTCTGCGGGCCACCTCAATGCTGCGGGGGGGTGAGGTGTTGGACCCCCCCGCGACGTCTGAAAGGGGCGCGCGTGGAACACTACGCGCCGCTACCTCGGGTCCAGTGTGATGGGGGGCGGCGGACGTCCCCGAGTCCGCCGACCCATTTAGGGGGGCCGGAAGAGGGCATTATCTGCCCTCTGCCGACGCCCGGTGCGCCTGCTGCGGGCCGGGTGAGCGGACGAGACCTCCCGTTCCCTTTCCGCAGCCTCCTTCTGCGACACGACTGTTTCGCAGAAGGATACCACCGCGTCCCAGGACTCCTCGCTGCCGGCCATCGACTCGACCACGGCCGGCAGCGACAGGTCATTGCATACTTCTGAGATGAGGGCACGGCGTGGCTCCTCCCAAGCGGCACACTCTGCCAGCGTATGCCGCGCCGTGTCCTCCCGGCAGTCGACGCAGTGGTGACACCGGGCGTCCGGCTCCCTGTTTATGCGACACAGGTACTTCCCGAAGCAACCATGCCCCGAGAGCACCTGCGTCACCCGAAACGACAGGGAGCCGTGCCTCCTCCCGAGCCAGGGCTCGAGTACCGGCCGGACCGCCTCGATGGTGGCGAGGCCGGCGTGCGGTAGGGCGTGAAAGCCTGTCCCGCCATTCCGCCACCAGGGCTGCGCGAAGCTGTGACCGACGCAACTCCACATGTCGCTGCATCAGCCACTCGCCCCGCGCCCTCGCTTCCTCGCGCCACCGATGTAGTGACGCGAGTGACGCGAGTACTTTCGCCAGATATAATTAACCTACTATAACATAGAATACTTTGGCAAAGACAGAGAGAAGTTTCATTTTTATTCGAAGAAATAACAAAGGTCAACATGGAAACTCACACCGGAAAAGTAACCCCGGTGCTAATACCAAATTGAGACTAAAGGGTCGTGCATATTGGTGCGATATCGCGAGTGCAACCGGCATGCAGCGCGACGCGTATCGCGCTCGAGATATCGCGCCAGTCTGCATGAGCCTTTAAGCTCAACACTCACAGGCAGCAGGTGCGGGTCGGGCGCGGGTCGGGACGGCAGTACGGCGGGCTGAATTCTCTATATTTATATGAATGACACCACACGAAACGCGTGCGTGGGTCGAGCGCGGAGCGGGTTGGTGGCGGGAGCCACGCACGCGTTTCGTGCTTTAAGATTTGCCCCAATATGAAAGTTACAAGTCTTAATACAATAATTTTGGTGATTTTCGGTCAATTTTCCATCACAAACATGAGCTCGTTGTAAGCTGGATTGGATAAAGCGTTTCTATATTTAAAAATAACACGATATTCTGATTAAATGATGAAAGCAAATAATCAACTTTCCATGTTAAACATTTTATTCTGTGCAGCTTATTGTAATTCTGTTAAACGGATTATCGATAACGCCACATTCAATTTGAATATTCGCTTGGCGTGAAATCCTGTCGCTGTCATTATTTTCCTTTGATCATGGTTTATTATCTCTTGTTCCTGGAACTATTAAACTAGCATATTACGTGTATTGACATTAACTGACAACTCTTTGATATTATACAGAGCAAAGTCATTTGACAACGGTAATCCTTTGGGAAATCAGTGTAACGTTGTATCGGTATGTTGGCACTGTTAACAGTGTTTGTATCGATATCGTCCATCTTTATCAATGATGCCATTCAATGTTTGGCAAAATCTCTAACTGCTTTCAACCTTCAATTAACCAGCTTTTTAGAAAACGTGGTATCACTCCGTTCTTTAAGGCTCTTACAGACTAGTGCGATATCGCAGGCGCGATGTGACACTAGTAGCACAATTTCTTTGTCGCTGTCTGGCGCACCGCGATATCGCGCGAGTCTGTACGAGCCTTTATGAATCAGAAACTTACAAGAAACAGTAATAAGCCACTAACATCGTAATTCCTCTACAAAATGGCTCACCTCTTTAGAAGCAAAAGTGGGAAGATCCCCGTATAAACGCATCTCAAATAAATTAATAGCTTGCTAAGTCGGGTGTTGTGTAAAATCGGGCAACGACTATGTGCCGACGATGCGGTCACAGTGGGTGCCATAAAGCTACGCTTCCTTAGCACGAGCCACCGACTAGCCAAATTAAGATGGCCCGTAATTAGTAGCAATTTGAATCTTGGTACGGAAGATACAGAGGAGATTTTGCTTTGGAGAGAGGTCGGAATTTTCTGGGTGGAATACCATGTAGTGTTTGGTAACAGCGTGCGAAATAAACTACGATAACACTAAGGTATGTGGTCTTTGGTGTTAAATTTCCTCTTGCGTGTTCACAGTATGAGGCTGCATCCAGGACATGGATTGTGTCAGCACAATGGATTGGATTCCGATACCGAGTCTTGTAGATTCAGAACAGGTTCCATTTTCTTCGGTTTATCTTAATTGTTTTATAAATCGTCGCCAATTGTTTATCTCGGGCTTTGATTAATCAAGTTATAGATGTAGTTATTATTGTGTAAAACATTTGTCTGGGAATTTAATATAGGTACGGGCCGTAATGTGAAAGTTTACAGCAGGAATTCCCACAAACATGTTGAGATTATTGAACATAACTTGTATAATAAAGATAAATCTATTATTTAACCTGCATAACAGCAAATCACGATAAATAACACAACAGAAGGTCCAATACAATAAACAGGACCAAACACAAAAAAATAATATTATATCTTATAATTTTTTTTTAATGTAAGGATGCAATCTGTCTTGGAATTGACTTTTTACGAAAAATAAAATTGGTTCAAACGCGTTCTATGTTTTTCTTTCATTATAAGACTCGGTCGTCTTATTTTCGGTAGTTGGGGCTGGTTTTCCAATTTCCATGATAAATAATGAAATTACATCATAACCTACGTATCTTAATGAAATAACATCATCTACCCATATAATTGCAAGCATTGCATTGCATTTGTGTTTCTTGGCAAATATAGTGAAAAATATTTTTCATGAACCGTAGTAACAAAATCATTTTATTTGGACAGTAGCTCGGTTTGGTTCTGCTCGTCAATTCGTCTGAAGTTAAAAATAAAACGCTAATAGACGCAAAATATTACAGAAAATCTTCGTAGAAATAAAGGTTAATACAATCCCAATTACACTCGCACACAAACGTGAAACGAGCGACGAAAACAAGTGTAAACAGAAACAAATAATGTCAAGTACATTACATTCCATCATCACCGGGTTAAAAGAAAGAAATATCTCATAAAGCTCGAATCATCCAGCAGCTGCTGTTTGATAAAACGGCGTGTTACGTAAAAGTGACGCGAAATTGGGTTGTTTCGCACAAGGAACTTATGTACGTACTACGAGTTTCGCACTCGTACATAAGTTATCACGAGTGATGTTGCTTGGTGCAAGATGTAAGCAAGAACGGGATAAGACAAAAGACAGAAGGATCAATGTAATGAATGGATCTGGAATAGGACGATGAAAAGTCACGTGATCAAAAAAAGTAATGTCAATCAATTCGTATTTTTAATGCAATTATGAGATCGATGATAGTCGTGTTGCTATTCGTTTTGTTAGTACCTACTGCTACTGTGGCGGCATCAACATCGCCACATGCGAACTACGCGTCACACTGACGTCACGCAAAATTCTGCATCGCGTAAGCAGAGTTTACCGTGCGACTAGTTATATACAACATCCCAACATCAATCGTCCTCATACCTCTATACAACAAAAGAATTAATCCTGATTTGCACAGTGCCATTTAATTGCCTGTGGCATACCATAAATTTAAAATTTGTACCGTCTAAACAGTACTCAGACGATGCATAAGTCATTTGTTGCTTTAATTTTATTGTAGAAAAACTTGCATTGTGAGAACGGATCATAATCCACTTATACAAAAATATGGTTTGTGAGGTAGTGAAAAATCAAACCGATGAAAATAAAACGTGATTCGTTTATAGGAGAAAGTAGAAGATATTTAAAGCTACACGATCTTTTGACTTGCGCCTTGACACCGTCTTACGCGCTGTTTCCATTACACTGCGACATGCCATTTCAGATGCGTCTTTATAATAAAAATAAAATGTCGTTTATGTGACAATTTGCTGGTGCTTCCTGACGCAATGTCTAACTTTCACGGTGTACCTAATAACGCGTCTAGAGCTTACCAAACAGAGTAACTTTTATTTGACTTGGGTGCTCAAGTCGTTACGAAAATGTTCAAATTGAAGGGAATTGAATTCGTGACGTGTAAATCCTGAGGAAGAGAGTATTGACGGACTTTATCCAGGCATAACTAGAAACTTCACGTCAGAGAAATTAAATAAATTTCTACCGGTCTTCGACTTAGTTGATAAAATGCGGGAGTCAAACTAAGTCTTTAAAAAACTGTCATTTCCTGCTTAGATCCAGGGAATGTGTCTGTATAAAATAGCTTGACAGACCAAAAACTCGTAGTTGATCATCAAATCATAATCATTCAACCACCTAGAAATGTAGATAGATCATGGTAAATGCCGATTTAATGATAAAACCAAACAAAAGAAGAATTAAATGTGAAATGCTGAATTGATTGTGCATTGAATCCGTCCCGATGTACATAACAGTATTATAATCAAGCCAAGTAGTACCTACATTTAGGTAGAATCCATAAAAATACTCTAAATTATATAGGATCCTTCGAACAAAAATCGAATTCATCATAATTGAAACATGAAGAAGATTAAATCCGGAATCATTGGTTTTGATTTAACATAAGAACATTTTATTGAAATATTTGAAAGGAAAGGTCGGTGCAAAAATGAAAAGAGACATGCTTCAGTGGTTCGGATATTATGTGGATAGAATTTCGAAGGAAATTATAACGGAAACGGTATTTTTAGAGTGAAAGAAAAGGAGAAAGGAAACTCAATAAAGCATGCTTAAGTTATTGTTGATCGCCGCATTTTGGTGAAAATTGGTGCACATCAATATCAGTGTCTTACGAAAACCAAAAATGAGGAATTTTGAGGGAGTTCTGCCCCAAAATCATCAGAAAAAACCTTGGCTTTCATAATGAAATCTGTCCTGTGTTTCTGCTAACCATTTTTAGGGTTCCGTAGTCAACAAGGAACCCTTAAATATAGCTTCGTCATGTCGATCTGTCTGTCTGACCGCGGCTCAAAGACTCTTAGAAAGCTGAAATTTGGATGGGTATACATATTAATCATGCCGAAAAAGTAGTTAAAAAAAAACTCGTCTATCCCCTATGGGATAGACGAGTTTTTTTGTTTCTTGTCAAAAATATTGCGGGTCTGTGAAAACCGTTTTTCAATTAAGGGATCCGTTTGCGTAATATTAAGGCTTTAAAGTGCTCATTTTTGTTAGAGTTAAGTTGGACCCCCATGCCTGCTAAATGGTGGTTTTTGGATATGTAAAAAAAACATGGCAGTATTATATATAATGAAATTAAAAGGAAAACTGTTACAGCAAAATTGGCTTTAGAAGTTAACGAGTCAGGGCTCGCTCACGACCGATTTTCTCGGCGATTTTTGTCAGAAAAAATACGTTCACACAAAAATCGCCGAGAAAATCGCTCGTGGGCGAGCACCCTAATAGTCGACCAACTTACGTTTGCAGTTGGAGAATTGTCCGTGACGTACATCGATGTATGAAAAAACATGTTTATCAACTACAATCAGTGCTCATGGTCTGTTTAATGAAATCTCAAAACGGCTAGTTGACACTTCCCGTGACCCAAGGGCTGGCTTTTACCTTGGCCAGAGGCTAAGCATTGCCATACAACGTGGCAATGCCGCCAGTCTCTTGGGTACATTACCAGTCGACAGTGATGTGGATGAAATTTTCGACGCCATATTTTAATTTGTGAATACTTTTTGATAGGATATAATTTTATTATTTTTATTATTGAATTTAGTAGGTTGTTTACGTATATATTATTTTGATATAAATAATTGCTAATTAAAAAAAAAAACCACAATGATAAGTTTGTTTTTGAGATATATTCACGGAACCCTTCATTGTGGTCCGACACGCACTTGGCCGGTTTTACTTTTGCTATCTCCCAGAATCTATGAAATAAAATGCACTATGCACACAATACTGTTATATATTTAGATAAGTTTCTTGTACTGTGCTTATGCGTGGATCATAAAATTGTGCAAATGACGGTAGCAATAAGACTATCTTTTATTATCTTATTTATACGCACTTACGTTGAAATGTGGTAGGGTCACGAAAGTTTAAGGTCGGGCAATTTATTTCACGGTCTTATAGGGAATTCTTTGCTATTTTACATAATTTCATGAAGAATGGCCAACAGAACTGCCAACCAATGCACTCTTTGATTTGGTCTTTACGAAGCGATATTATTTAGTGATTTCTCTTTTTTGTTTTGCAGTAAACGCTTATAAATTATGACGTCACAGTATTTGTTAATGCAACCTCAAAACGAATACTTTATTTCTCACTCTTAGACCAAAGTGACGCCGCATAAATGCAAGTTTGAATGGAAACGATAATATTTATAAAAGCATTCTTTTGTGATAGAACCGGAAAGTATTTTTTAAGATTTTAAGTAAACAACTATCTTCTAAAACAATGGTTTTTCTTATCAAAGTAACACTAACAGCTCATAATCACTGTCTTAAATAAAGCCATCATAAGACTACAAACAAACATATTTTACGTACGATAGAACTTTGGGGCTGGTGCGCACGTCGGGCGAGGCGCAGCGATGAGCATATCCACGCAGTTACGATAAGATAAAGATTTATTTCTCACCACAGTATATAGTACATTTTCAAATTATCAATACATAATAGATTTAGTTATACTGTGGGAGACTGGTGCCTAAGCTAGGCGTAATGCCTGTATTTCAGGACACCATGTCTACACCCCTTCGGAAGCGGTTACTTTTATATAAGATTATGCGCTCGTACACAGATGCGATAAGTTATATAAAAACTGATTTCACTGTTGATTATTACTTATTCTAGGGTTAGTATATGTGCGTGTGTTCGTATGGTGTGGTGTGTGTGTGGTGTATGTGGGTATGTGTGTACGTGGTGTATGTAGGGGTGTGTGTTTGTGTGTGTGGTGTGTGTCTGTATGTATGCATGTGTGGAAGTGTGTGTAAGGAAAGGTGAAGGGCTGAATGCACAGAATAGTTTTTTTTTTCTCTTTGGACACGTTAGTATATTTGGTAATTAGGTATACATATATCAATTGAAGATGGATAGCTGGCTGGTGGCTTAATAATATTAAAAAATATATTAAAAATAAAAAAGGCAGCAGGCATGCACATGGTAGCGTGCATTCTCAAGCAATCCCGGTTACTGCGCACTGCCTTTTGCCTCTCGTTGCTTCTATATTCTCGAGGACTAAATAGTAGTTGTTATAAGATATTATTTAAATGCTAGCATAGTCGATAAATACTTTGGTAGTAAAAAATATTCTGCGCTGTGCCTCCCCAGATGTACGCCAGTCTTAGAAGTGTTAGATAATAGTATTTATTCAAACAAACGTTTGCTTTAAGTGCAGTAAAAGAAACTTATCTTGAGATAAAGGTATCAGTAAATAAAACATGGCATTAAGCGTGATAGTCGACACTTCACGACTTGAGTGCTTCTTGATTGAGCTTCCATGTTGGATAAAGAACGTAAATAGTTCCTGGTTTATGAATAGATTTTAATCTGAAGAACGAAAACTATTTGAGGAATGAGTTTTTAACCGACTTCCAAAAAGGAGGAGGTTATATGTTCGGCTGTATGTTTGTTTTATGTATGTTCACCGATTACTCCGTCAATTGTGGACGGATTTTGAAAATTATTTTTTTGTATGGAAAGGTATGCTCCCGAGGTGACCACCTCGGGAGCATACTTTTCCATACAAAAAAATAATTTTCAAAATCCGTTTGCCACGAAAACCATTGCCACCAAATCAGAATCTGATGAGGGGATCCCATGGAAATCGAGGGAAATCCTCAAATTTTATAGGCAATTCTATAGCGATTTGAGTATTTTTTATAGTAACTCGTGCATTTGCACTTGAAAAGCACTATTTGGTGAAGTGGAACTGATGATGAAGACCACAGATGGCCACCGGAACTACTTAATAATAAGTATTTCACCGTTGCGATTCGATTAGGCACTTTAATATGGTTGCTAAGCAATTTATGATTGTCAAAATGCATATGGTGAAGTCAACATCAGTTCTCCTGGTTCTTACCAAGATAACTCCTCAACAATTAACGCCCCTGCATCGGGAAAAGCAATATTTTGTGAAAGATGATGAGCATTTGACATTAGTCTATTGTAAATTAGATAAATTACAAACTGACCCACTAAAAAGTGAAAAATAAAAAACTTTTTACCAAAAAAAAAACCGACTTCAAAAAAAAACACTACCTACAAACTGAAAAATAACTTTAATTTCGGAAGTCGGTGGCAAAAACTAAAATACAGATCCAAAGACACCGACTTCCGAAATTAAAGTTATTTTTCAGTTTGTAGTGTTTTTTTTTTTAAGTCGGTTTTTTTTTTTTGTAAAAAGTATTTGTTGTTACAGTTCTTTTAGAAGTGAACGCAAAAGTTAATAATATTATAGAAGTTATGAACACGATTTAAATCAATGAGGCGAGAAAGCTGATAGCTGGGAAAGGCTCGCGCCAGGGACCAGGGCAGAAACTAGGGTGGCTAGGTGATGATATGGTATGTTGAGGGTCAGGTAATGTCCACCAGAGGAAGTCTAGCGGCCGAGTGCTCGGCTATGTATCTATACATATAATAAAAAAGTAACTTTTTCTGTTTGTCTGGATGTATGTTCCGGATTGGCGCAGAAACGGCTGAACGAATTTAGATGAAATTTGGCACACAGATACTTAGTTTATAACCTGGATTAACACATAGGGTACTTTTAATCCCCCCACATCTACGCAAAACAGCAATCGCTCAGCATAATGCTGCGACCTTATGCAATACAGAGCCCCAGCGTTGATTTTCAGC
Source organism: Tiliacea citrago (assembly GCA_963921375.1). Taxonomy (NCBI): domain Eukaryota; kingdom Metazoa; phylum Arthropoda; class Insecta; order Lepidoptera; family Noctuidae; genus Tiliacea; species Tiliacea citrago. The sequence goes on along the minus strand of OY992797.1, from coordinate 16,852,077 downwards.
GACTGCCGGCGTTGACGTGACGACGTTGACCGATGCAGCATACAGTGAGATTATAAATAAAAAATTAAAAAAAAATTAATAAATCTAAACTACTTATTGTACGTTCCCGTGGGATGTTTTCCGAGGTCCACGTGGGTGAAGCCGCGGGCAAAAGTTAGCATCCAATAAAAGGTAATAATTGACAAGAATGCGATCATTTAACTACGTACAAAATGTCGTAGTACTAAAACGTTTTATTACAGTCAATGTAGTATTGAAAGTGAGGGACTTTTCAATCAAAGTATCTTTCTCAGTTACTCCTTTCCTTGGAAAACTTTATTAAATTCCGGTTAGCGACGGATATACACGTGCGACCTCGTACTTTATAAAAAAAACTCAAATGAATAATTGTCAAAGAAAGCAGGTGAACGAAGACCGAAGTATTATCTCACAGTGTTGTTCTTATTGTGTTTAAAGCTTTGTATAAAGAATTCGAATTTGAAATAAAAAAAAGCTTCAAATAACAGTGTTTTGAACAAAAAATTATGGAATGGAGAACCTGTCGGAGATCGTTTTAATGAATTTCATCTTTAATAGTAAAGTTTTTTGAAAAAGAATTTACCAAACAAACAAGAGAAAGAAAAGCGTTGTTAAAAGATTAAAACCTGTCGATTTTCAAACATTCTTGTCATTTCTTTCTGATAAAGACTTGCACCTTCCTTTAAGGGGGTTAGTGGGTGAAAATTACAGATTTCTTATTTTTTGTTGTTTGTGTGCAAATCCTAGCCTGCATTCCAAATTTCAGGATGGTGAGAGAGGTTTTGATGAGAGAGTGAGTCAGTAACGAAATCGACGTGTTTTGTGTATTAATAAAATCTAAAGTATAAAAGCTTGACAAATAAAACTAAGAGTTTTTAATAAGTCTGCTAACTAAATTTTATGCCGATAATTTGAGCTCTCTAGCATTATCCAGGCCGAAGCTATGACGGTTTCAAAATACGACGGAACGCTTCTAAAAAGTTAGGTCGGTTGTGCTTTTTGTTTTTGGCTTGTAATGGCACTACCGTCCCTCCAGATTGGTACTTGCCCGGATTTTAAGTGATACCAAATAATCGAGAGCACGAACAAACCACATATTATGTTCTTACTCCTCGATTGTGTTGTAAAAACTGTCCATCCGTATGTCAGCAGCGTAATTCTCGGTTTACGCAGCTTTCATTATTCGCTGTTCCCAGCAAGCATTTTATTAACGTGTTTTGTTCAACTATTTTTATGTCAACGGTCATTGCACGCGGGGCTATAATATTTTCGTAGATTATGTTTGCGGTTATAATTCGTAATTTTTCATCTAAAACTGCTGAGATACACCACATAAATGTTGAAAAAAATGTCGAAAGTTATAAATACTTGATTCGTGATTTATTTCTTACTACGATCTTCGAAAAGTTTAATTATAAATCATGAGTACCTATTCTCCTGTCCACACATCGTTGTTTTTTTTTTACTAATTAATTATTAATTAATTTTTCAAGGTCTTTATTTACACACACGTTGTTACAATGATGTTTACAAATGATCTTATTCTATTTGTATACAAATCATGAAATTATTTGTTACATAGGCTGTGTCACATAAACAAACATATTTTTATTACGTATTGCATTGACATGACTTTACTTATTTATTCATGAACATTGTTTAACAAGTAGGTATGTGCAAGTCTTAGTATGGACTCAAATAATATTAACATCTTTGAGTCTTCAATAATAATATTAGTACACACTTCACAAAACAACCAACTAAACTAGAAGGAAAACTATTTCACAATAATTTAAACACCAGATAAATTAAAAAAAACTTATCTATAAATTATAGAAGTTATCTGGAGGCAGTGAAACAGGGCAGAGAAGAGGAAAGTGTTCTATACCGCAACGTGTAATAATATATACGTATATATTATTACACGTGAGGAGGACACATGAGGAGATAACCTTACCTATCTTAAGGAGCTCGTGGCTAAACAATAACAGCCGCTCAGGTCGAAACATTTCAGGTTGCTTGCCGGGCTTGATCCGTAAATGGGTGACCATCTGTACCTACATACCGAGACTCCTCCGTGCCTCTGAAAAACACGTTAAGCCGTTGTTCTCGGCTGTCATTCGTTGATCTTTGACAGTCGTTACGGGTAGTCAGAAGCCTGAAAGACTGACAACCAGTCTTACCAAGGGGTATCGTATTACCCAGTTAAAAAAGGGGTTGTAGAGAGGCAGTCATTCCATGTAAAATATTGGTATTCAGCTGCATCCGATTAGACTCGAAGCCGACCCCAACATAGTTGGGAAAAGGCTAGGCAGATTGTTAAACGTACTACTAAACGTAGTTGTAGTACTTTGCTACCACTAAAAGTAGATAAAAAGTTCAAATGTACTCTTATTTTAAGCCGCCTGACATTCGGCCCATAAATGTAGCGAAAGGTACTGAGCATGGCAATGCGCCAGATTGACGAATCAATAAATTGTAATTGCATCTAAAGATACCATGTATAGCAATTAATCGCTTCCGCACATCGATATTCGATCATCAAAATCGTTTACATTGATTGCTACATGATATTTCGGTTGAATGGGAGAGTACTAAATAATATCGGATTTTTTGAATCCATCAATGGCTTTGCTTAAAAGTAACGACTGAAAATAAAAGATTAGGATTAGTTGTCTTTTTAATGTGTTAGTAAGTCCTTTATTTTTGGTCCTCGCCGTGGCTCGGAAAGTACAGACGCCAGCACATCAAGGTACTACAATCTATCAAATTTCTTTAATAGATTTTCAACTTGACGGCACGGTTGGCGCAGTGGTTAAGCGATTGACTGCTGCGCTGCATGTCGCGGGTTCGATTCCAGCACGGAACAAATATTTGTATGACCTTCAAGTAGTTGTTCCGGGTCTGGCTGTTTGTGTATGTGAGTTTAAATGTTTGTAAAAGCACCCACAATACAGGAGAAATTCCTAGTGTGGGGCAACGTTTTTTTTTTTTAAAAAAAAAAAAAAACTTTATCCCTACAGTATAAGGTTCAAGGTTGTTTGGGAAAGTTTGACAGTTTCGGGTAGCTTGACCTGCTGGCGTCTGTACGTTAACCCGGCTGTCATTTGTAGATCATAGACAGTCGTCGTTACGGTTAGTTACTCAAAAACCAGAAAGTCTGACAACCAGTCTTAACCAGTCTTACTGAGGGGTGTCGTATTACCCAGTAACTTGGTTGTGGAGGTCAGATAGGCAGTCGCTCCATATAAAATACTGGTATTCAGCTGCGCCCGGTTAAACTGGAAGCCGACCCCAACATGGTCGAAAAATTGTTAGTCAGAAGATGATGATTAAGTCCTTTATTTTCTCTTTATAAACTGCTACGGTTATTAATTTAGCATGAAATCTTTTAAAGGTGTTTTCGAAATCTTTGTTGAAATAAATTTAAAAGGCCACCCACAATTTTTAATCATTGCCTCGGGATCATTACAAACTATTCCAATGGAACAGAGAATTCACGCCTTCAACGCTTTTCTATATGCATTGCAAAAACAAAAGGTTGGATTTACCTCTAACCACCTATCTGGGATCGCAGGATTTATTTACAAACGGAATTCCATTGAATTTATCACAAACCAAAGAGGGCAGCGTAATTGCTAGAAATACTCATTTACTTGCCGTCGACTCGGTAACTTTGAGTCGAGAACTCGAGATATCTATATCTGAGATCTTTGAAACTTGATCCTTATCGTTTATTTACTAGAAAAGTGCTTCTTAATTTCTTTATGAGATCGTTATTACACTTTTATAAATTGCTTTGAATTAATCTTTCCTTCCTGTTGCTGTTTCTGCCGACCACTTGTTTATAAATTATATTATGTCGATGTTTTGAATCGTTAATGTTTTTTTTTTTTTTTTAAAAACGTTGCCCCACACTAGGAATTTCTCCTGTATCGTGGGTGCGTTTACAAACATTTAAACTCACATACACACCAGCCAGACCCGGAACAACTACTTATAGGTCATACAAATATTTGTTCCGTGCGGGAATCGAACCCACGACACGCGGCGCAGCAGTCAATCGCTTAACCACTGCGCCAACCATGCCGTCATGTTTACGAGTACTTTATTTTATTTTGTTTTAATTAGTAGTGGCGGCAAAACCACATCCCAGCTTTAAATCCCTTCCTATCACACACATGGTTTATTTCATCGACCTTAAAAAAACTTACATCTGACTTACGGACTCTGACTTATCTGACTGGCTACATTTAAACTATATAATTATATAGTATATAATATTTTGTTATTTTCGTCTGTTGTCTTATATGGTTATTCTTTTTTTCTTATTCGTTTGTATTTTTTTTTTATTATTCATTAGATGTCTAATTAACTTTTTTTTCCTTTGTGTGATTTTCGTGTTATGTAAGTATTTTGATTTATTTTAATGTTTTTTTCTTGTCAAATTTAATGTACCTAGATTTTATGTGAATGATGTGGTCTCCTATAATTGGAAGCACAGACTTGTCAAAATCAAAATCAAAAGTCATTTATTCAAACTAGGCTGAGAATCAGCACTTTTAGAACGTCAAAAATTACATTATACAGTCCCCCAAAAACGCCCACCCTTCACCACTTCCTAGTGCTTTAGCTGGGAAGAAGAAGTGGCGCAACAAACTCCCCAGCAGCACAGCTATCTGTTCAGATATAAAACTTGAATCTATACAATAAAATGTAAAAGAATTTGCATTACACAACATTAAATTAAATTATTTGCCTTATGTTAGCTAGCACACGTCACTATACAAAAAAAAACATAAAAATCGTCGAAAAATATACTTTTCTATTTGTTTTCGTCTCTCTCGTATTTCTATTCGTCCCTTCTATGTACACTTGCATGTAATTGTGTAACCTCTGTTGGAGATCCAATAAATAAATAAATAACATAAACCTATAAGATTATAAAATTCAAAGTATGAATGTCATTATAAAAATATAATAATATTATGTTTATCCCTTGAGAATTCAAGCTATTACTGGCGACGCTTATGTGGTTTATCGAAATCCACGCAAACAGCAGCATTGTACAGCTTGTTAATAATTCCATTATTAATCACCAAACATTTACCAAAACACCCCAACACCAAATCACAGACGAGCATAATGACTACCCCTGAAACAGACGTTGATATAGGAAAGCTAATCAAAATTTCGTCCACAAATTAAAGACGCATCGATGTACTGTACGGCCGAAACTGTCCGTGACACGTTTCACTATGACCACGGCAATCAAAGTTGTAATTAGCAACTAGTGAAACAGTAAATTAAACGTCCTTTCATGTCGTGACAAATTTACGTGAGCCGATCGGAGGCTGTATTTTCCGGGGCAGGGATGAGCAAAATGTATTTTACGTAAATATTTTTTTTTGTTAAAATTTTGCATGGAGAGTATTATTGGAAAGAGAAGTAATAAGACAGGTAAATAGGTAAATCAATCTGCCTAGCCTTTTCCCCACTATATTGGGGTCAGCTTCCAGTCTAACCACATCCAGCTGAATTTACATGGACCGACTGCTCGGACCTCCACAACCCAGTAACTGGGTAATACGATTCCCACTTGGTAAAACTGGTTGTCAGACTTTCGGGCTTCTGACGACCCGTAACGATTGTCAAAGAGCCATGATTAACAGCTGGGACCAACGCCTTTCCGAGGCACGGAGGGGTCTCGATGTGTAAAGATGGTCACCCATCCACGGACCAACCCCAGCAAGCGTAGCTTAACCTGACGGATCAACCCGTGTGGCTGTTGTTACTTAGCCACGAGCTCCTCAAGATAGGTAAGTAGGTATGAAGCATTTAATTAATTTGTCATCGCAATAAGAGTATTTAATTTTAACGTAGATGATCAATCTATTGAAAACTATGTTTTTAAACAATATTTTGATAAAGATATCGATGTATCTGCTATGATTAATTCTACGAACAAAGCAGACGTTTGCTACTCTAGAAACCCTATAATAACTATTGACAATAGATAAGATAACGATAAATTTTCGCTTCAACAATATAATTTTCAATAAAGTTAACAGTAATCATGTTTCATTATTTACGATCATTACCTGCACAAAATATCATTCGAAAGATCAATTTTCATAGTGAAATTCTGAATTTTTAGGTCCTCGATAAAACTGAAATTGCCTTTTGATCCATGTTAAATTAAACAGTTTTTTTTTTTTATACAGGAGGATTTTTGTGACACTGTCCATGGAAGAGTCGTGAACGTTTGGGTTAATAGGTTCTTTGATAATATGTCACTTCTCATTTGGTGGAAGTGGAATGAAAATAAAAATGTTTTTTACTGAGTTTGGATGTTTGAATTTGGAGCTATCTATTTTTAGTCTTTACTTAAGAAGATACAAGAGATTGGTTTTAAAACTACGATCAAAAGCAAAAATATTTTTTAAAGGAATATAAAAAAATCTCAATAATATAATAAGGAAATTGTTACTGAGTACACGAAGTCTACAAGAGCGTCTTTAGATGGTATTTGCCCAATCTTTTTCTCATTACATTTTTCTTTTTCATCTATTAACGCATCTTGATCGCCGGCCGTCTCTTTAACAAATCAGTACTAATTATGACAGATATTAATGACGTCACGGCTTCCGTTTGATATCCACAGACCCAAAGGAGACAGCACAGCTGTAGAACATTAATAAAGGCCAAGAACTAGAGCAATTTAAAACGATTTCAACCTATTTATCTGATTCCCACGACATGACTTGATTAGACAACTTACGATGCTTCGCCAAACAAAGAAAATGCAAGTACTAGTAAGGATATTGGATTGTCAATAAAAAATGGAGTTGCCCTTACTCGGTGCTTAATTGATGTAAAAACTAATTCTTTCTCTCAGTCTCCTTGTATGCAGTCCAGCGCATACAAGGAGACAAAAAAGTTAATAAGTATGCTGTAATTAATATAAATTACAATGATATAGGGCTCTTGATGATGCTTATATTTAATTTAATTACAGACGGGGCTATATTTTGGTATAATTATTTTAGTGACTACTTCGTCTAACTATGATAAAATGGACTTTTGTTCAATATAATTTATTTTAGAACCTGCGAAAAATTTGAACTGCTCAATACTATCTACATAGATGCCAAAAATCCCTACCCGGATTGATAGTTGTCATGGCCAGAAATTGTACCAAAATCTGCCTAATGATTGACAACAACAAATTACCCATACTAAGGTCTCCGAACTGAATACCCTAAAGACAGTTCACATGCTTCCCAAGTAGTTTCTCAGCATTCAGCGCTACTAAATTACTAACTACAACCGCTAACTACATCTCTCCAACATCATGACGTCTTCAGCAGTTTGAATTCCTACAATTAGACTACAATTGACTTATAGTTTCCATCCCTGATTTCACAGCTTCATTTCTCCTAGCATTTACAGTTGTGCCAACTTGGTGTAAAGTAATTTTTACTGCGATGTTAGTAGTGGAATGCAGTGCAGCCTAAGGCCCCCACCGAGTGTGTCTCCACGTTGTCGTCGTGGTGGGGCTTGCGTGTCTCAATGATCTTGGGGGCTTTGCCGGTAGAGTCACTCATGCCGGAAGGCCTCAAGTGAGAGACCTGACTAAGAGAGACATGGGGCGGAGTCAATAACATCTGACTTCCGCGAGGGGCGCGCCGTCTGAGGACTTCAACAGTTGTTGGTGTTCTTGGATGGCGCGCGTTTCTCTCCTCATCGTTTGGAGAGTGGGAAGAGTGGTTCACCTCTAGTACGTGTCTGCTCATCAGACATGACTGAGGTGAAGGAGTGGTCTGGGGACCCCACCCCATAAAAAAAGGCAAAGCTGTGTTCAGCAAAATATGGAAGCGAGTCATAAAAACACACTACCCCAGGAGGGTACCTGCTGCTCCGCAGTAGGAGAATCCCTCACCGAGCAGAGCTCGGTCAGTCCCTCGTATTCTGGGGGGGACAATGAACGCCCAAGATCCAACTCGGATTTTTACCCGTCCTTCGGGGACGCATTGAGCCAGGGTGGCTCACCCTCCGGTGCTGAGGAGTCGCTGGGTTCTATTCCCAGTACATCCACGGCACCGAAACAAAAAGCACAGAGAGTGCCAAAGGCCCGAGCACAATTTGTGCGCCCGGTTGCCGTAGAGGAAGGGAGTGATGCGGGGTCGGAGTCCGACGCTGTATCTGGCGCGAAGGGCTCTTTTAAGAGCCCGGAGCTCGTGGAGGTGGGGGCTGCAAAGTTCATGAAGAAGAAGCGCTCCAAGCCAGGGGACGGCCAGGGGTCGTCCTCTGATGGTGGCCTGAACTCGGGCCGGAGGAAAATTGGCCGGCGGGGCGGGGTCCAAGGACGGGGTGGGGGCAGAGGGCTCACCACCCAGGAGCCCAGCCGAGCTAGCCCAGCCAAACCGGCCCAGGGAGCCGAGAGGCTCCCAATGGAGGGGCCCTCTGACACCTCAGGTGGTGAGCTGGACGCCGCTGCCGGCTCCAAGGCGGAGCGAGTCGCCAGCAGCTTTGAGCAGGTCGTGGTAGCTGCGATCAAGGGTGTGGCCTTGAAGAGGATACAAGCCTCCAAGGACAAGGTCGAACCCGCTGCCACGGCCTCCATTATGGCGGCAGCGAGGGCCCTTCAGGCCGGCCTAACGTCGGACGAAATGTCCGAGATGCGGGCGGAGGTCGGCCGCCTGACGGCCGCTATGGAGCTTCTCCGAAAGGAGAACGAGGTACTCCGAGCGGACCTGGCCCGGCTCCGAGGAGCTGGCCCTCAGCAGGAGGTACGACAGGGGGTGGAGCAGCAAGGGCAGGGTCTTCCCGTGCCTGCGGAAGACCGGGTTCTGACCCTGGTGCGGCAGGAGCTGGCTGCCTTCCATAATCGGTTTTCCGTTCTGGAGGGCATTGTCCTGCGCCCTCCACTAGCGGCGAGCAAGCCAGCCACCTTTGCCGCCGCCGTGGCTGCCACGGCCCGGCCCACGGCTAAGCCCGCGGCAAATCCCGCGGCCAAACCCGCGGCGGCGAAATTGGCGCCACCCCCACCCAAGGCCAAGAAGGGCGGGACAGCTGCGCAGGCGGCTGTGCAAAGGGCGAGGCCCCCAGCCCTGGCGGCGGGAAGGCTGCCCCCACCCCCACCCCCGCCTTCCAATTCTTCTCCGGCGGATACCGAATGGCAGGTAGCTGGAGAGAACAGGAGGGCGGGTAAGGCCAAAAGGGCGGCCAATAGAAAGGAGAGGCGGCAACGGCGCAAGAAGCGAAGCGCCGCGGCTAGGCTCCGCGCCCCGAAGTCCGCAGCTGTAGTAATTACACTACAGCCGGAAGCGGAGAAGAAGGGCGTGACCTACCGTGAGGTGCTCGCTAAGGCGTGGGCGGCAGTGAACCTGGAGGAGATCGGCGTCGCCGATGGCTTCCGAATGAAGGTCACTGCGACGGGGGCCCGGATGCTGGAGATCCCCGGGGCGGCCAGTGGCCCTACCGCTGACGCCCTTGCCGAAAGGCTCAGGGCGTCCTTAAATGCGGAAGAGGCCCGGGTGTCCAGGCCTACCAAGTGCGCTGACATGCGCATTTTGGGCCTGGACGACTGCGTGACGGCGGAAGAAGTTGTGGCCGCCGTGGCTAGGACTGGAGGGTGCTCTGCCGAGCAGGTGAGGGCGGGCACCATCCGTCCTGATAACACGGGGATGCAAACCGTTACGGTGAGCTGCCCCGTGTCGGCGGCCCAAAAGATAGCCGGGGAGGGCCGAAGGCTCCGGGTGGGCTGGGTATCCGCGCAGGTTAAACTGCTGGAACCCAGACCTCTGAGGTGCTTCCGCTGCCGGGTGGGTAACCACGTGGGAGCATGTTGCACCTCGGAGGTGGACCGCAGCGATCACTGTTTCCGCTGTGGTCAGCCCGGTCACAAGGCTGGCTCTTGTAATGCCACGCCGCACTGTTTTGCATGTGCGGCGGCTGGCAAGCCGGCCGATCACCGGGCTGGGGGCAAGGCCTGCGCTCCCCCCCCCAAACCCAGGGGCAGAGGCAAGCCCTCCGCCACCGCCGTCACCGCCGCAGCCGCCACTATTGCCGCCGCCGTTGCCGCCACCACCGTCGTCGCTGCCGCCGCTAACACCGCGGCAGGGCCTTCACAGGGGGCCCAGGAGGGGGCTGAAATGGAGTGCCAATAAATGGCCCCATTACGCCTCCTCCAGGCGAACATCAACCACTGCGCCGCCGCTCAGGATCTCTTGCTCCAGAGCATGGCGCAGTGGTCGATTAACATCGCCGTGGTCGCTGAGCCGTACTTTGTCCCGCCCAGGGACGACTGGGTGGAGGACCTGAGCGGCTCAGTGACCATTATTTCGTCGGCCGCCGCCGGTACCCCGTCCCTTGAGGCCGTCAAGAGGGGAGGGGGTTGCGTGGCAGCACGGTTCGGGGAGATTGTCGTGGTGGGAGTATACTTCTCCCCGAACCGAACTCTCGCCGAGTTCCACAACTCCCTTGGGGAGTTAAGAATCGTCGTCGTCGGGTACCATCCCCTCCCAGTGATCGTCCTCGGGGACTTCAATGCCAAGAACGTGGCTTGGGGTTCCCGGTATACGGACACACGGGGCAGGATGGTGGAGGACTGGGCTCTGGAGACAGGCCTGGTCGTCCTAAACCGGGGTTCTGTCCCCACGTGTGTGCGGATGCGGGGTGAATCAGTGGTGGACATCTCGTTCGCCAGCCCCGCTCTGTCACCGCGTGTCATCGACTGGCGCGTCATGGAGGGGGTGGAGACCTATTCCGATCACCGGTACATCCGGTTTGACGTCTCCGCCCAGACCTCGGGCGCGCCGGTCCGACAGACCCCGAGTGGTCCGCGGTGGGCGCTGAAGCAGCTGGACCGGGAGCTCCTCCTGGAAGCCACGATCGTGCAGGCCTGGGTGTCACCACCTGACAGGCCTGCCGACATCAATGACGAGGCGGAGTGGTTCCGGGGGGCCATGTCCGAAATATGTGACGTGGCAATGCCCCGGGTCCAGCCCGGACGTGCCCGGCGCCAGGTGTACTGGTGGTCGCGTGAGCTGACCGCTTTACGCGAGGCGTGCGTTGCTGCGCGCCACCGGTACTCCAGGCACCGCAGGCTCCGTGTCCGCCCTCCGGATACGGAAGCCATTCAGGCGGAGCTATACGAGGGGTACAGAGCAGCGAAGACTGCCCTCCGAGCAGAGATCCAGCGGGCCAGAGGACTGGCCCGCGAGGAGACGCTGGAGACTCTCAACAGAGACCCGTGGGGACGCCCCTACAAATGGGTGCGAGATAAACTCCGCCCATGGGCTCCCCCGCTGACGCAGAGTCTCCGGCCCCAGCTCGTGGAGGACGTGGTGAGCGCTCTGTTCCCTTCGCGAGGGGAACATACTCCCCCGCCCATGGCTCCGCCTCCTGCGGTGTCAGATGCGGACCAGACCGACGACGACGATGCTCCAGAGGTGACCGAGGTAGATCTGAGAGTGGCGGTACGTAGGCTGAATGTCAAGAATACCGCCCCAGGACCCGATGGCTTGCCTGGAAAAGCCTGGGTTCTGGCTTTAGAGGCTCTCGGGCCTCGACTAAGGGGGCTCCTAAGCGCATGCTTGGAGAGGGGCCAGTTTCCACTTCGTTGGAAGACGGGGAAACTGGTCCTCATAAAGAAACCAGGGCGCCCGGCGGACTCTCCGTCCGCTTACCGGCCCATCGTGCTGCTCGACGAGGTGGGCAAGCTCTTTGAAAGAGTAATTGCAGACCGCCTTGTCGGGCGGCTGGTGCGGGTGGGGCCGGATTTGGCGGAGAGCCAGTTTGGTTTCCGTAAGGGGCGCTCTACGGTGGATGCCATCATGCGCGTTCGAGCCCTCACGACGGGGGATGCTGTTGCCCGGGGTGGGGTCGTCTTGGCGGTGTCTCTTGACATCGCCAATGCCTTCAATACCTTGCCCTGGAGTTGCATTAGGGAGGCACTTCGGTATCACCGGATGCCGACCTACCTCTGTCGTGTGGTCGAGGCCTATTTGACGGACAGGGCCGTCATCTACCCCGGTCACCACGGAGAGTGGAACCGGCGAGAGATGTCGTGCGGTGTCCCACAGGGATCGGTCCTGGGGCCGCATCTGTGGGACATCGGGTACGACTGGGTGCTGCGCGCCGACCTCCCTAGTGGCGTCAGCGTAGTCTGCTACGCTGACGACACGCTAGTCCTGGCACAAGGGAGTTCGCATCAGGCGGCGGCTGAACTGGCGGCACGTGGGGTTGCGACAATCGTCGATAGGATCCGGCAATTGGGACTCGAGGTGGCATTGCACAAGTCCGAGGCCATGTGTTTTTATGGTCCTCGGAACGCGCCACTGTCGGGTTCCCAGATAACGGCGGGAGGGGTTCACATCGGCGTCGAGTCGACGATGAAGTACCTGGGACTCGTCCTCGATAGCCGGTGGAACTTCGTGGAGCATTTTCGACGTTTGGCTCCCAGACTGGAGCGGGCCGGGGCTGCTTTGAAGCGGCTCCTGCCGAATCTAGGGGGTCCAAACGCCTCCTGCCGGAGGCTCTACGCGGGGATCGTGCGGTCCATGGCCCTTTACGGGGCACCGGTGTGGGCGCGTTCTCTGAGGCTGCGACCAGCGCAGCGGTTGAACGCGTCCCAAAGGGTCATGGCCATCAGGATGGTACGGGGATACCGCACGGTCTGCCGTGAGGCGGCGAGCCTCCTTGCCGGATTGCCGCCATGGGATCTGGAGGCGAAAGTCCTCGCGCACATTTGGGTGTGGCGCGAAGAGGCGAAACTCCGGGGCATAACTCCGCTGCCGCAAGAAATTGCGGCACAGCGGACGGAGCTCCGGAGGGATCTCATGGCGACATGGAGAGTGCGATTGTCGCAACCCAGCGCTGGGCACGCCACAATTGTGGCGATAAGTCCCCTCTTTGAGGAGTGGCTGGAGAGGCGCCACGGCGTCCTCACCTTCCGCCTGACGCAGGTCCTCACCGGACATGGATGTTTCGGGAGGTTCCTGTTTAGGATTAAGCGGGAGGAAACGCCCGGGTGTCACCACTGTGTGGATCGCCCGGAGGACACGGTGGAGCATACGGTGGAGGTCTGCCCAGCTTGGGCGGAGCACCGCCGTGTCCTCACGGAGGCGATCGGCGGCGGCGATCTCTCGCGTCCGGGCCTGGTTCAGGCCATGGTTCGGAGCGAGAGTGCATGGGAGGCCGTCACCTCCTTCTGCGAAGCAGTTATGCTAGCGAAGGAGGAGGCGGAACGCGTGAGGGTGAGACAAGGTTCACGCCCTCATGCCCCTAGTCGCCGCAGGAGACGCCCCGGGCGTCGGGCGTCGCAAGCCGATTTCCGGCCACCGTAGGCGCGGGCCTGCGGACGGTGAGCGATGGGTAGCTCGCCGTCCGATAAGGACCAGGCCCGGGTCGACGGCGCGTTGTGTTCCACGCGCGCCTCAAAGAGATGTCAGCACAAACTGACGGGGTCCGTTAGGACCAATGCCTGCCGGGGTTGCGAGTTTGTCCCAAAGGGATATCGTGGCCCTGGCACACAGGCAACGGAAGGAACACGGGTGGGTTTTAGTCAGTAAAAGTCTGACACGCCCTCCCGCTCCGCCCAGAGCGGGAGAAGTTATTTGATGATTTCCCACCCAAAAAAAAAAAAAAAAAAAAAAAAAAAAAAAAAAAAAAAAAAAAAAGTGCAGCCTAAGGCTCTGCAAATTATATGTTGAGCTGAAAGATGTATGGGTTTTCATCTCTATCATCTGTTTAAGTCTGTAGAAGTTAATTGAACTCGTTTGCTTGTTTAAAAATAAATGCCCTCAATTTATCTATGTGATATTTTTTTAAACCCTTGATTTCATTTAAAAAAAACTCTTTAAATACCAGTTCTGTAATTTTATTGTTCCACAGCAAAGTAACTGTCTCATCATTTTAGCCGAAAGACGTACACTGCTGGACATAGGCCTACTCCTAAGGGGTGGGGTTACCATAATCGCCAAGCTTGGCAGGCGAGTTGGCGATCGCAGTATAGTGTTAAAATGCTTAGACAACGCTGCAGCCCATTCTCTAGTACAGTGGTTCTCAAACTTTTTTGGAGACGGAACCCTTTTCGAAAACGAAATATTTGACGGAGCCCTAAAATAATCAAAAATGGTTTTATGTGTATTCTTCATTAATAATCATATTACTTGACATTAAAATTTACATATTTTTTTACTTTTGTTGAAATATTTAGATTGATATTATGTTACTCAGGTACCAGAGTAAAATAAAATATAGTAGGTAGACACTCCTTTAGTATTATTTTTTTATTGTGACCAGTATTTTTGCGGAACCCCCACAGAGGCTTTGCGGAACCCCAGGGTTCCGCGGAACACACTTTGAGTATGGCTGCTCTAGTAAGTCCCTTAGACGCCTTGTACGACACCCACGGAAAGAAAGAAATTGACCTTAATTACCTAATTGTGTAGCGTTTCATAATCATCATCACTTCCATCACCGGAATCACCCACTGTTGGGTACAGGACTTCCCTTTCTTCTGCCACACGTCCCGGTTCCATGCGTCCCTCATCTATGCGTTTCTAGTGACTTTGACGTGTGGTTCCTTCAAAACAAATACTATTTCCCATTATTCTCTTTTCGTTTCTTATTAAGCGTGTTATTCTATTTTTCAACCAAAAATTTTATAGTTTAGGCACGCAAATTGGAGCCATTATGGGAACCGTTTTGAAGTGGAATTTGACGTCGCCGTTTACATCTGAAGCCTTTCTAATCTTGACGACATTTGACTTATATCATAATTATTACTTTTACAGTATGTCATAATAATAATATTTACCATATACAATCAATCAATTATTCTGATCAACAAAAACCGCATTACTAACGCCAAAACACATAACTTATTAAACTATTGACCCCATAATGAATTCACTAAAATATATCCTGTTGTCCAGAATACAGCTGCCTGCGGTCCGGCCGTGGTCAAAAAGCAATTTTAGATCCGAATTTCGGAAATTAGAGTTACCATTCTATTTCATAGTGTGACCCGGTGTTGGGTATTGGGTCCGAGTTCTCTGTTGCGGCTACCTATTTAACGGTTAATTGAACTCCAAACATTAATTGGTTCACAATCATTTTGTGTGTTTTAGCTGGATTACTAATTAGCGCCATGTTTTGCCGATTTAAATTGTATTCGGTGTCCTGATCGCTTCATAGTTGGTTGGTTAGTGGTGAATGCACTGTGTCGGTAAATTATGCTTCTGGATTATTCGATTTCATTCACTAGTTTAGGCTGAGATGAATCATACAACGTGGAGACGAGAAAACGACAATAAATTCAACTGCGTATTATCTACTGACGTTCGCAGTCTGCACACGAAAATTTAATCAAATATATGCAATAGTTTAGTCGTAGTTGTCCGTGTGGTGCCGGACGTAAAGAATAGCACCACCCTATTTCTTCCCGTGGGTGTCGTAAAAAGCGACTAAGGGACTAGAAAATGGGCAGCAGCGTTCTCTACGCATTTTAACACCATACTGCGATCGCCAACCCGCCTGCCAAGCGTAGCGATTATGGCAAACCCCCCTTTAGGGAAGGCATATGTCCAGCAGTGGACGCCTTTCGGCTGCAATGATGATGATGAATGATGAGTTTACTCGCAAAGATTGGCGAAACCCATAGTCAGCACACCACTGCCATTTAGTTTGTTTGATTTTTTTTTTTTAATTTTGTTGGCAGAATTTATATTTTGATCGTTCCAAAATACTCTTTTGCCAGTGTTTTCATTTATTGTCGTATTGTTGTCTCCACGTTGTATAATTTTGGAGTTAATTTAGGTTAAATATCGTAACAATTTTGAAGGATTTTCTCCTTACTTTCTTTTTTACGTGAATCAAAAATACTGAAATGCTAATCTTATTAATATTAGGTATGTATTTATCGTTACATCATTGATTAGTTGAGAATAACTCGTAACTTAAGCTGTACAATTAAATAATCATTTTTTTTTTACTATCGTTAATTTTGTTCAGCTAAATAAATGTGCTATTGTCTTATTGTATCCTTGTTATTGCATCATTTCTCAGGAAATCAATAAATTCCGTTTCATATTTATCATTTTATTATCAGTATTGAACTATAACTCAAAGAGTGTTAATTAAATATCCAGGATGATTCATCGTGACACTGTTTTATGTAGGTACTCGTATTTATAGTGCAATACGGTGAGTTGCACGAAACCAACATTAGTTTAACGGAGACTTTGAATTGATGTTGTCACTTTCTTTTTCATACAAAATGTAAGGGATGGCATGAATTTAAAGTCTCCGTTAAACTAATGTTGGTTTTTTGGAACTCAACGTATGCCACTGTCCTAGTTACTTAAAACAGTTTATTTATTAATGTTTTGTTAAATTTAAATTTTAATCATTTTTTCAAACAGGCACATAGAAATGCACCTTTGAACCTAAAATTTACAAAACAAATATAATTTTATTCTAGTCGCCCCTTCCGAAATGTAGTTTCGTATGGAGAAGAATCTCCACCGTTACTCTTTTAAAATATTTTACAATGTTTTGTATAGGTACAGACGCCAGCAGGTCAAGCTACCCGAAACTGTCAAATTTTCCCAATCAACCTCGAACATTAAGCTGTAGCGATAAAGTTGAAAGTCTATTAAAAAAAAATGACAGATTGTATTAGCTTGATGTGCTGGCGTCTGTACATTAATTATATAAATATGTAAAGACGATGCACCTAGAATAAAATTACTATACCACAATAGGTAAAAAGAATTAAAAATGAAGCAATGACAGATCAATTAATTATGTGATAGATACATGGTGCTCACATATTTACAAAAATTGTAAAAGTATACGTTTTCCTAAAATAATTAAAGTAACAACAACGGAGCACCTTTCATTTAATCTTTGTGTGAACAAGTTTATAGAAAAATGCAAAATAGTAACACTCATCTCTGTGCAAAATTGCTATGAATGGCTAATAGGTATCATGATTTTATATCATCATCAAATCAGTAATTTGTGTTTAGAAAAGGACTTCTTTTAAACAGGTTGGTATTGTAATTTTTCTACTTAACATAACATAACATCACGCCTGTAATCCCCGAAGGGTTAGGCAGAGGTGTACCTACCTAAAGTACACCCACATTTCGCCAGTTATGTTTAAGTCCTATGTAATAGGGGGCGAGCCTATTGCCAGCAACCGGGCACAAATCCAGACTCCAGGCTGCTACTGAGGAATTCCTAATGGAAAATCCCAATAACACTTTGCCCGACCTGAGAATCGAACACAGGACCTCATGCTCAGCAGTCGCGTCGCATTTTCTACTTATACCAAAGTAAAAATTAAATGGATCATCTGCCTAGCCTTTTCCAACTATGTTAGGGTTGGCTTCCAGTCCAACCTGATGCAACGAAATACCAGTATTTTATTTACATGGAGCGACTGACTATCTGACCTCCACAACCCAGTTACTGGGTAATACGATACACCTCGGTAAGACTTGTTGTCAGAATTTCGGCCTTCTGACCTGTTACGACTTTCAAAGATCCACCAATGACAGCTGAGACCAACAGCTTAACGTGCTTTCTGAGCCACGAAGGGATCTTGGTATACAAAGATGGTAACCCTTCCACAGACAGACCGCGACAAGCGTAGCTTAGTTTGATCGATCAACTCGTGCGGCTGTTATTAGTCACAAGCCTCTAAAAATTAAATGAAAACTCTACTTTTAAACCCAGTATCCATCATTTATCGGCCAATGAATAAAACCGCCATCTTGTAGAAAATTATGCAACCGTTAAACCAATATTATGTAGCTGTGTGACATTTAAGTTATTAACTGAAAGTGATCTATTAATTTTAATGTTTACAGCGGAATTAGAAAATGTCCATAAATATAGGAAATGTGCGGAAACTGGCTCGTGAACAAGTTATGAGGGAAATTATGTTGTAAGTAATTTTCAATGTAAATACGGAGTAAGTGTGTGGCTTTTAAGTCAGCGGGATCTGTTGATTATGTTAAAAATTGTTGCAATAAAATATTTAGTTGAGTCAATCAATTTTCCTAAGCCTTTCTCAACTATGTTGGGGTCGGCTTCCAGTCTAACTGAATGCAGCTGAATACCAGTATTTTACATGGAGCGACTGCCTATCTGACCTTCACAACCCAGTAACTGGGTAATAGATACGATACCCCTTGGTAAGACTGGTTGTCAGACTTTCGGGCTTCTGACGACCTTAACGACTGTCAAAGATCCACGAATCACAGCCGGGACCAACGGCTTTATATGTTGTCCGAGGCACGGAGGAGTCTCGGTATGTAAAGATGGTCACCCAACTACGGACCAATCCCGGCAAGCGTAACCTGATGGATCGACCCGTGCGGATGTTATTATTTAGCCACTAGCTCCTTTTTAAGTTATTTAGTTAAGTATTCATTTAATTTAATTTTGAACAAGCTATGTTTTTTGAAGAGTTTTGAAAATAAAAGCGCTTGTTGTAATTTTTCTTTTAGTTCATTCTTTATTATATTTATTATAAAGGCAACAGAGCTAAATAAAATCTTAATCAAGGTGATTTATACAGTAAATTTATTACAAAAATGAGGCATTACTTTTTTGTAGATACAGATTAATTTTCCTATAGGTAGCTGAAATTTACCTACTTAAAGGAAAATTAATCTGTACAAAAGAGCTTTTTAGCTATAAAATAATTATTATTTCCTACAAACTTTTTAAATATATTTTATTTAAATCACTTAACCTGCCATGATCAATGTTTGTTTATCAATGTGTGACCAATTTTACGACCAATAAAATGTATTTGTTCAAATAATTACTTGCCTAGGTGATAAATAAACATCTTAACGAAGTGTTATCTCAACATAAAAAGACCGTTAAAATGGTCAAAAGCTTAATTTAATTAGAAACTTATGCTAATTTTAGTTATAAATCTCAGAGAGACTAATTTACAACCTTTTTTGACATACATACATAGGCATGTGAAATGTTCTTATCGCTACCGGCTTAAGTCGATAATCGCTGGAATTATGGCTTAAAGCTGTGACGTCACATATTACCTGCTACAAACGCAAGTTAATATTTAAACACCTTTCAATCCATGGAACCCGATGTTATTATCTATTAAATCCGGAAGTAGCAAAGGGCCGATTAAGTAATGCGTTAAAAGTACCAAATATAAGATTGATTATAACACCAAACATTATATTTATTTATAATCGTCAATGGCCTGTATTGACAGGTAAAACCGCTTGGCTCACTAACCCACGGGTCACACATACGCTTAATATTATGCGTATGTTTTCCAAACCATTCACACTTTGACGAGCTACGTCAATATTTACTTTAAAACTTTTCTATTTGCCGGTACTCGTATATAATAAAAGAACGAAAGCGAAAAGAAACTTGAATAACAAAACACAGTATCGTTTAAAAAGATCAAGTCATGTCCCAACAAAAAAGGAAGATTAAACGGACTGCCCACTAAGTTTCGGATAATCCTTTAAAAACAAGACAAAAGGAAACCATCGTTATTCGTTACACCGGCTAGAAACATTTTCAATATCAGCCTCGACAACAATGGCCGAAGCTTTTTTTTTTGTCTCCTCTAGCGGAATAAATTCCGTATCAAATTTCTCCCCGGATAACTGTAGCGATTTATCTGCCGGCTTATACCCAATCGGATTATTCACAAAAGAATACCCACGATTCGGGGGTTTGCAAAAATAAAAACACGATGCACTTTTCTCTTCCGCTGTACATATACGCAACGTACGCACACTGTTAACGATAGTACGGAAATACTCTGTGTGTAACGTCCCATATTCTAGCTCATCTCGTCGGCTCGTGCCGTTTTTGGGCGAAATGGTGTCGTCTAGCGTTCGAGCGAAAGTCGATTTTCGTAGTGTGTGGACGCCGCTTTGGAAGGGCGGCCGTCGCGTAAGCTACGGACCACGTGCACCTCGACTGCTTGCGCTTAGTTCTTCACGAACTGTGTGGGAGGTTAGTCCGCTACATGAATGTAATGTTCCTTGAATGTCATGCGCTAAGCGTTCGCCGCGAAAAAGCGTATTCCGCCTGCGCCCACCAGTGATGCGTGTGTGAGTGTTGCCTCTCCACGTGATTTTGACAGTCGAATCGTTCACAAAAGCCGGTTCGTTTTTATTTTCATTATACAACAGTGCAATGTGCGCGAACTGAAGCGACAGAGAAAGTGTTATTGATAACAGTTTACGTGAATGAACCATACATAGTGATGTTGTAAGATCAAGCGACGCTACATCAAGAATGATTATAAAATATTACTTGGCCCAATTTCCGCCGGCTATGGAGTATTTTCGGTAAGTCGCTAATGAGATTTTTGATTGAGGATCGGTATCTTGAATTAATTTAATTTCGGAGTTGGTTGGCAAATATTTGTTTCATATTATTTTGTTGGAAATTTGGGTAAATACGTTCAATCGCAGTTGAACGATGACTAGCGTATGATTGATGACTGAGGGTAGTGACCCCTTATTTGAGCAACTAACGACCCGTATCGGTCATCTCTCTCAATATTGGAGGTATCAATATTCGGAGGACCCTTGTAGGGTGCCATCAAAATTCATAATATCATTATAACCTACATACCCATATATTTTGGGAAAGGGTCTGAATTTAAATTGCTTTTAGCGAAAGGGTTCTAGAACGGAGTTTCAAATTCAGTTTCCTGATTAATTGTCCTGTCATGTTCTTAGGTAAGGCTCCGCATAGGTCGGCCTGCGACAAATTAAATTCATTGTTTATGTATAACGTCACCTCTGCGCATGCTCGTCACTATGTCAACAAACTTTGTACATATACACGAAGTGTCTATGTGTGTGTGGACCTGAATATTAATAGGTCTGCGGAACCGTGTTGCTAATAGATATTTTGTGAAAGAGTTAAGTTTTTGCATTGTTTGATCTTCGTTAACTATTTTTGTTCGCATGTGTTTGCTCTAGAAATTGCTGGTGCGTTCAACTGTGACATCATCTTTTGTTAAATTAAGATAAAGTCTTTAAACCTAATTGTTAGTTCTTGTTTGTGACTGACGTTGGTTTAATTTTTGCCTTGCATTTCCCGGTTTTCATTTTGTGACTCCAGTAGTCACAAAATGAAAACTGGGAAATGCAAGGCAACACTAAAATTAACTCAAACTCAACTCAAAGCATTTATTTCAATTAAACCATTTACAGGCACTTTTGAATTGTGAACAAGTC
Source organism: Tiliacea citrago (assembly GCA_963921375.1). Taxonomy (NCBI): domain Eukaryota; kingdom Metazoa; phylum Arthropoda; class Insecta; order Lepidoptera; family Noctuidae; genus Tiliacea; species Tiliacea citrago. Next base: position 16,830,784 of record OY992797.1, on the reverse strand, counting down.
GGTCAGTTACAAATATGAAGCTAGTTGCCCGTTCCAAATAGTAGGTTCCTATGGAGAAGAACGGGCAAGAAAGTCCACAGACACTCTTTTAAAATAAAATATTTGATACAAAGTATTGGTTACATCATTCTTATTGAAAATATACATGTGAGAACGATAAAAACGTCAGAAGCGTCCGTGATAAAAAAAAACAATTCAAAACTAAAATAATTAAAACTAAGCCGTGGCAGCTAAGAGATGACCAGTCCCAACTGACAGCGCCCGTTCACGAACATGACGCATGGATCAGCACCATTCGGCTCAACCATTTTGAAGGGAGCTAAATGATCCAACACACACGCCACCATCAGCGAGACATCTGAGTGAGCATGATATACTCTCAGCTACCAGGACATATTCAAGTCAATGAAAGACATATTACCCGGTAAATAGTAGCTCTATTGTCCATACGAGTAGTACTCACACCCGTGTTATGCAATTATATAATACAAAGGTGATTGCTAGATACTTTAACTGAATTTACATATAATTGCTTAGTTTATGGCTTAGCGATCATCTGCCTAGAATTTTGCCAACTAGGTATGTCGGGGTTGGCTTCCAGTCTAACCGGGTGCAGCTGAATACCAGTACTATACATGGAGCGACTACCTACCGATCTCCATAACCCAGTTACTGGGTAACACAATACCCCTTGGTAAGACTGGTTGTCAGACTTTCGGGCTTCTATCGACCCGTAACAACTGTTAATCATCTACAAATGACAGCCAGGACCAACGGCTTAAAGTACTTTCTGAGGTCCTGAGGGGTCTTGGTATGTAAAGATGGTTACCCATCCACGGACCAACCGCGGCAAGAGTAGCTTAACTTGATCGATCGACACATGCAGCTGTAATTACTTAGCCACAAGCGTCTAGGGCTCAGCGTATATACATACATATATACGCTGAGCCCTAGGAGTAGGAATACCTATAAATTTATATGTATACTTAACTAACGTGAAGCCTGTATAATCCTCAAAGGATTTGGCAGAGGTTTACTATCCCACACGCAGTTCTTAAATTCATTATCATATACGTATAATATACCTAGCGGGTATATATACAACATTATTTTTAGTATATACAAAACCTGAATATAGTTTGTTCAGAATAAGGAACTGAATCGATTTCAATAATTTTTACACCATGTTATATTTTGTCCCAAAAATATTTAAGTGTGATGGAAAATGTTATCACCATTAATATAATCACCGTACGGTTAGGTACCTACTGCCAAATTATTATCAATGAGCGCAAGACTGCCCTGGAGGCGCGGGGGCGCCGCCCGTCAGCATGTTTTTGTACGGATAACCCGGTAACATAACAACATTATAACTTTGTGATTTTTCATGATACAGTTTTGTTTGTACATAGATTCTTTACATAAATATACTAGATACGTGTTTCGGGTTTCGCATATACTAAAACTAATATTGTATAGGAATACAAATAAACTTGTCTGTGTAATATCATAACACTTAAAGATAAAAGTGTTAAATAAAATAATGCATCTGTCAGTTATAAAATGAATTATATTAATATGTTTTTAGTAAAGTTGTCAATATATCAAGACGAACAGCATATAATAGCCTTTTAAGCGCTTTGAAAACGATCAATCATTGTTTTTAAACGGAAAGAAATTAACCATAATTTAAAACTCAGCGCGAGAAAGATGGAGCATTCCATAATGTTAATTATTTTAATTTATTTGTTCATTACCATTGATAACATCTCACTTATTTTTCACTTTTAATTTATGCACACACTATTTTTGTCATGCATAATCTAATTTGCATTAAAGTGCCGTTAAATCGGCTTATCAAAGAATATCTTACAAGATAATTAGCATTATGATATCATAAAACAAATGCCTACAAGTATTATGATATTTTTTTCACATTATCGAAAAAATAGAGCTTCAACGTTTCATTGCCAATATTATTTATGAATCAATAAACTTGTCCTATTAAACTCAAATGAACTCTAAATAGTAGATCTGGGAATTCCAATAAACAACAATTAAAATCATTATAATAGAATAGGTCCATTTTGCCACATTCCAACAGTATCATATCTGCTCGATCTTTTACGATTGTAATGTAGCAAATATAACTACTGAATCTAAAGCGATAATTGAGTGAGTTTGGTGTTTTGTCACCAAACCGTCCTGGGGGCCGATGGCGCTGATTTTGAACGTTAATACCAAAACTAAACCACAACCAAAAACGTTACGTTAGACACGTTTCGTATCGCGCTAATAATTTCAGCGGAAACGATTTAGCTTTACTTTGGAAGTTACGTTGGAGGAACGATCGATCGAACTTGCAGTATTGGGTAACCTTAATGATTTTGTCGTTCAGAAAAAATAACGCGATACCGTTTCTTACATCAGCTAAACCAAAACTAAACCAAAACCAAAAACGTTCCGTTCGAACGGTAATTACGTTAAGAAATAGCGCGATCGGCCCCCTGTTTATCTAATACGAGGTAGACAGGTTACTTACCCAACACGATCTTCAAAAATGGCATACTATTAGATGACACGTGGAAGGACGCCGTGTCGTAATTATTATCGGGAGCGAAAAAGAGACAAGTCGAAGAAAACTTGGCTAACCAGCCAAGTTTTAACGTGCCACTTGCAGAGCGCGTATAACTACCTCTTTTTAGGGTTCCGTACCAAAAGGATGCCAACGAGAATGTTACTAAGGCCGCTGTCCGTCCGTCCGTCTGTCACAGGGCTGTATCTTTTGAACCGTAATAGTAGACACTTGAAATTTTCTTTGCCGGTATAACAACAAATAATAAGAATAATATCATCATCTGCCTAGCCTTTTCCCAACGATGTTGGGGTTGGCTTCCAGTCTAACCGGATGCAGCTGAATACAAGAACTTTACATGGAGCGACTGCCTATCTGACCGCCACAACCCAGTTACTGGGTAACACGATATCCCTTGGTAAGACTGGTTGTCAGACTTTTGGGCTTCTGACGACCCGTAACAACTGTCAAAGATCTACAAATGACAGCCGGGACCAACGGCTTAACGTGCTTTCCGAGGCACGGAGGAATCTTGATATGAAAAGATGGACACCCATCCATGGACCAACCGCGGCAAGCGTAGCCTAACCTGATCGATTGACCCGTGCGGCAGTTATTATTTAGCCACAAGCTCCTCTAATAAGAATCATATAAAGTAAAAAATTAGGGGTCATTGAAACGTGTTTTTTTTTTAAATTAACTCGAGTATATAAGAAATGTGTTGTGTTAATTATTGTACGGTTTTACGGAACCCTTCGTGTACAAGTCCGACTCGCATTTGGCCTCTTATTACTTTGGTCCTCCTCAATATCTAATAATAATAAAAAAACCAAATCGATCTAATAATCAAATCGAATTTAAATATTTATGAACATTGGACACATTGGTTGAACATTCAGGGTACAATAGGATACACAGTTTCAGTAAATCATGACACGGAACTATTGATCTTGGCATACAACACATTGCCATAAATCCTGCTTGGCAAACACTGGTGGTTCCTGAGCCTATCTGTAACCCTACTGTATCCTACCCGTTATCAGCTGATAACTATAATCATAAACAGATAAGTCATTAAGTTTATGCAGCAAAGAGCGTAGGTTGTTTATCAATAGTTAACTAGATGCGTTTGCGCATAGCCAGGGGTAAGCATCAACGGGTAATGCCCATAGTATACTCCTACTGATGGAAATGATAGTAAAGTGTAGAGTAATTATTACTTACATTAAGATGAATTATTTTTAGTATTTTTGTAAATTACTGGCAGAGTGGATACACTATGAGTATTCCTTTTTGGACCCAACAACTAACCTCAATAAAAATCGTTTGCAGTATAACTTACACTCTTAATAGGTGTGTCTGTGTGGTGCCGGACGTAAAGAATAGCACCTCCCTATTTCTTCCCGTGGGTGTCGTAAAAGGCGACTAAGGGACTTACTAGAGAATGGGCAGCAGCGTTCTCTATGCAGTATAACACCAAACTGCGATCGCCAACCCGCCTGCCAACCGTAGCGATTATGGCAAACCCCCCCTGGGTTTGCCATAATCGCTACGGTTATGGGGACGCCTATGGGGATACGCTAGGGGAGGCCTATGTCCAGCAGTGGACGTTTTGCGGCTGAAATGATGATGATGAATAGGTGAGTTTTAGAATAACGATAGTGATCTTTGGCATTTCCTTCGTAGGAATACGAACTATGTGTATTTGTCAATTGTTTTCATATTCTAATAAAATTTAGGTCCCATTGGACCATTATTGCCATCCTAAAACGCACCAACTATAGTATGTTTACGATAATTGTAGTCATAGCCGTGGTTGTATCGAATCGAAGTCCCCTGGGTCTACTCCGAAGCGCTAATAAACCGAAGTATCGGCCGAATGTTCGGCCGTTTTATAACTTCCACAGTTTCCTTTTTTGACTTTGAGTCCATACCGGACTTCAAGTCACAGTTTAGACTTTGGATTATCTCTTCGACTGTCTTTTTTTTTTTTCGCCGTAGTCAGCGATAGTTAGCTGTAGTAAAGAAACGACCGAAAAACGGCCGATACTTTGGTTAGCGCTTCGGAGTAGATCCCCTGGATCTAAAACTCGCCGATACTCGCCCTGAATTTTGATAAAAAATAATAGTAAAAAAACCGGACAAGTGCCAGTTGAACTCGCGTAGTCAGGGTTCCGTACAATGAATATGTTATCTACCATGTTTTTTATCCCAAGAACAAACTTAACATTGTAGTCGGAAAAACGGTATATTTCAGCTGCAAATGTAAGTACGCACAATATTGAGAGATTTACCATGTTATTTTAACACCATAGGCTTCATATAGGTTTTCCTGTAATCTATTAGCAAAGAACTATTTCTGTATTTAAAAAAAATAGGCTCAGTAGTTTCGGAGATAAAGGGGATGCTCAATTTTCATATATTTTCTTCAACTTAATTGGTCCAGTAGATTCGGAGCCGTGACAGACGGACAGACAGACACACGAGCGATCCTATAAGGGTTCCTTTTGAGGTACGAAACCCTAAAAATCACAACATAATATGCACTATTTGCAGTCTAGACACTGGTAACTAGTAGACACCAAGGTGTATTCGAGTACCACTAGTACCAATTATTTTTCACCTGCTTTATTTCTCACGACAGCTATTTATTCGTATCACAAAGCGGCCAGTAGGTACTAAAATAATGGAGTGCTTTACTTCCCTTTGTTTTCAAAGTGGTGGCGTTTGTCGGAGGCGAAAAAAGATGGCGGCTATTGTATTGCTTTTTTAACAGTTCACCAAAAATTTTCGGCTGTTATTGTCATTTATAGCACCTTCCGTTGGAATACCTTTTTTTTTTAATTTTAAGCATGAAATGACAAAAATGTATATAGGCGGAGTAAATGAGAGGCATTTTCTACCAGTCAACCTTTGGGTGATGTAAACAGATATTGTGGTCATCGTGAGCACGGGATTTTGTTTTCAAAGTGGTCGATACGAGTATACGCACCCGCGATAGTACTTACACCATAAAAATATTTATGCGTGATTCGGAAGTCTTGGCGACCGATCTTGATTAGGCATCACGGCAGTGGTAACTAAATCAGTATGAGCTGGCCTCTTATTATTTTGAAACTCAAAACTACGCTCGGCCAGCTCAAGGTCAAAGTTTTACCTCGGATGTAGGTACGGTCTACTGTACCTCAGTGCAAGATCCCTTTTAAAATCAGACAGAAAAAGTTGCGCCTTTATATTTTTTTATTATTTTGGTACGGAGCCCTACCTAATGACTGTAGGTATGGGAGGTCCTTTAAATTATTCTAAAGTGGGTATCAATTTACGTGCAAAAATCTCTCAATCATGGTGGGACGCAATCGATATGAGTTTCGCGCGTGCGTGAATTTATTCGAATCATGTTGCGCATGAGCATCGTATCGACTCGGATGGATATTAATTAGATTCTTAGAATTAATGGCGTGTAAATGACCTTTCTCAACACATCTGGGAATGGTAACAATATGTAAAATATTTACATTGGCAAATTGTGTATCTAATCATTATAGGTCACTTACCCAAATAAGTCAAAATCATAAAAGAAAATAAGTACTAGCATGAACAAAGGAAAAATACTTCGTTTTGTTTTTTTTACTGTTTCATAAGTATGGTATTTTGCCTGAAATAAAACATCATTTATTTTAATAAAAATAATACATTCATTCATGGACAGACAACGCACAGCCTAAACTGCTAGGTGTAGAATTTAGCGGGGTCAAATTAAATTAGCTAGTGAAACTCCACAGATGGGTATTGATATCTAAACACGATAAAACAAAAACAATATATTTTCTGAACTCATACTTTAAGTAAGTAACTACAGCGGTCGTTGAACCCCAAAAAACAACAATAATCACATTTTTTGGTTTTGGTATGTATTCCTTTCACGTCTGCGAAGTTTTGCTAGCTAATTTAATTTGAACCTGTATAACAAAAGTCAGTACAGTAACCTGCATAACCTGACCCCTTTTCCCCTCTTCTTCTTTGTAAGAGGGGTAGGGAATGCAGAGCACTGACCGTACAATGATTTTTTATTGAAAATTATCCCCCTAAAGGAGTTGATGTTACACAGGGGATGAGTTTGTATGGAAGTTCGTAACGTTGAATTTAGTACTTCGACTTTTGTTTTTAGGGTTCTGTACCCAAAGGGTAAAACGGGAACCCTATTACTAAGGCTTCGTCGTCTGTCTGTCTGTCCGTCTGTCACCAGGCTGTATCTCATGAACCGTGATAGTTAGACAGTTGGAATTTTCACAGATGATGTATTTCTGTTGCTGCTATAACAACAAATACTAAAAAACAGAATAAAATTAATATTTAAGGGGGCTCCCATACAACAAACGTGATTTTTTTGCTCGATATTGATAACGGCTACAGGAACGCTTGAAATATTCTCAGAATATTTAGATATTATTCACTTTAAAAATAAATAATTAAATTAAAATAAAACAAATATTTAAGGGGGCCTCCCATACAACAAACGTGATTTTTTGCCGTTTTTAGGGTTCCGTACCCAAAGGGTAAAACGGGAACGCTATTACTAAGGCTCCGCTTTCTGTCTGTCTGTCTGTCCGTCTGTCACCAGGCTGTATCTCATGATCCGTGATAGCTAGAGAGTTGAAATTTTTCACAGATGATGTATTTCTGTTGCTGCTATAGCAAAAAATACTAAAAACCAAAACAACATAAATAGTTAAGGGGGCTCCCATACAACAAACGTGATTTTTTTGCTCGTTTTTGCTCGATATTGATAACGGTAACAGGTAGACACTTGAAATAATTACAGAATATTTAGATATATATTTACTTTAAAAATCAATAATTAAACTAAAATAAAACAAATATTTAAGGGGGACTCCCATACAGCAAACGTGACTTTTTTGCCGTTTTTATAGATAACGGTACGGAACCCTTCGTGCGCGAGTCCGACTCGCACTTGGCCGGTTTTTATAGATGATGGTACGGAACCCTTCGTGCGCGAGTCCGACTCACACTTGGCCGGTTTTTATGGAAATGTAACGTTTTTGGAAACTCATCCTTATGCTCTTGGAAAATTGTTGATGGGAAATCACACGGCTTGTACTTCGTAAAAGAGCGAAAGTTGATTGCGTGCTTTTGAGCGCATTTAATAGCGAGACATTGACTATAACCGTGTTTCTATGATACCGCAAAATATCTCTACACAAGTCTCTAACGTTACCACAGTTTATCGAAAATGATACAAAAATGGCTTGTCCAACAAACAAGTAAGTTTGGCGTGGTTAAACAGGCCCCGCGCGGCTTCTTCCCGAAATCGATACTCGCCTCAGTAGCTCCTAAGGGAGTCACCAACTCAACCACTAATATCGTTACCGGTAGTTGGTATTCGATACCTTGAAAAGGATTCTAGTTTATCGATTAGGTTAGTCAAGTTTAGACATAGTTCTTCGAAATTACCTGTGTCAGTGTGCCTAGCTAATATTCTGTAACAATATTTTGTTTTAAAGAGTGTCCGCGGAGTTTCTTGTCCATTCTTCTCCATAGGAACCTACTACGCTTTGGAATGGGCAACTAGCTTCATCTTTGTGACTGACTGACCCCTTCACAGTTCAAAAGTACCTGTAATTGGTTTATCTATACAAATAAATAAAATTGTGTCTGTTTGTAATGTAAAAATGACTGCTTTTTACTAAATGCATAATATTAAAGTATAAACGGTACCTACTTATAACTTAACTAAATTAACTAAATTAAAACGATTTTTAACATTTTTGTCTGTCAGTTTGTTCCGGCCAATCTCCGAAACAGCTGGGCCGATTTTGACGGGACTTTCACTAGCAGAAAGCTGATTTTATAATTTAAGGAGAACTTAGGTTTATTTTATAAAAAGCCACGTGGTTGAAGCCGCGGGCAGCAGCTAGTTTGAAATAAATGCTTTGAGTTAGCACGAACGCGCGGAGTAAACGGTTCTGGTTTCAGACATAATACTTAGCTTTCCATGTAGGATTTCCTACGGAGCCCGAAGTGAGCTTGCGTGCCGCAAAGCCGAACATACCGGTGCATATCACCCGCCTGCACTACATCACTAAGGTGTAATACATCGTGGAGTACGGGCGCCAAAAGATTAGGTACACGCTGAGGGTGCAGTTACTGGTATCGCACCGGAACGTCAACTTCAAAGCTGTTATCATGCGTGTAACGAACTGTTATCTGCCCCTCGTCATGGAAGAAGACTTTGGGCGCAGAACGTGGTGTTCCGTCGCTTCCGCGGACAAGTTCCACAGGACAGCAAAAAGTCAATCTAGTGAAAAGTGGAGTACTACTAACATAGTCTTAAGCCTTTTCTATTAACACAAGTTTGGTTTATATTAAAATATGAATTATGTAGGTAGAGGTATGTTTATATGGGCCTGTATCACCTGAAATCAGCGGTATTATTTATCTTATAATAGATAATATGAATTAACAAATAATTTACTTAAGACTATATTCATAATTATTATCTATGGCGGAAATAATTGTGATTGTCACAAAAATTTTAACCAAAATGCTTTGTAATAGTTGTACTTTAGATTCAAAATCGTTCGAATTTAGGTTAAGTTTACGTCGCATGTTGGTGCTAAAGCCTCTGTGCTATAAGAAACGAGGTATGTCAAAGAAAAGAAGGATGATGCATGGAGAAACGGCTGGGAAAGGAATTATGACTAAGATGACAACTGATAATGAACGGAAGAAAGAAACATACGACGGCTGAGGGAATAGAGACTGAAGGAAGAAAGAGACGTGAGAAACTGCGCAAACCCTGAAATAATTTGGATATAAAATAAAATAAGTTCATTTCAAATATCTTATTTGGCTTATATTGCATGTCGAGGAGTCTCTATTTAAGGGGGATGCGCTAAGGTAGCCCGCAAAATTCCAATTTTATTACGTTTTTTGCAATTTGCAGGTCAGTAAGAGGTTGTATGTTGATCTAAATATGATTCGCGGTCGTAACGAATGTGGCTTTACAGAATTATAATCATTAGAATCGGCAATACAACTAACTCTCTACGAAAAATCCTAGTGAATGAAAATTTCTGAAATAATCATTCAGTAGGATTTTATGAACTTAGAGAGTTGTAATGCTGATTTTAATGATTATAATTCTGTAAAGCCATATTTGTTATGGCCGCGAATCATATTTAGATCAATATACAACCTGTTACCTACTGACCTGCAAACTGCAAAAAACGTAAGAAAATTTAAATTTTGCGGGCTACCTTAGCACATCCCCCTTAAGCATAGAAAATGGTGTAGTTGAAGGCTCCGGTCTTCCCTTACATTATAAACGTACGAGTACAAACAGGTATACGTATAAACAAAGATAGGGTAAAATAAAATTATGATCAATTTTTACGAGTTTGTGTGTGTGAGTGTGTGTCTGTGTGTGATATAGGATCAGAAACATGTTGGTATATTGGACAGATTTGCAGTAGGTTATTTCTTAAAGTGTTTTCAAGGAGTTCACGAATGTACTATAGTTCTATGTACTCTACTTCCACATTGTAGCTTGAATTTTTAGAGGTGTGTCAAAGCGTTTAAGCTCTGTGCTAATAGCGTGACAACGCGTGTAAACGTTTTACCGTGAAACGTCATGCCAAGCTTAGCGTGCTACGGCCCCTGAATATTCCGAAATATCTCGCTTTGGTATATCTTCCTGTTTGTATTTAGATAAAAAATACAGAATATTAAATTTCTTTAGTCGTCGGTTCTCGAAAACTTGTATCTTGTTAATGACACAATAAGAAAGTGAAAAATACTAAAACGAAAATATAAAAAAAAAAAAACTATATAGTTGTGAACTACATAGTTTTAACAACTCAGTCTAACTCTTTGGGAATACAGACGTGATCTGATGTTATGTTACCCCGAAAATATTTGGGTATTTTCAAAACTAAAGTAACTTTTGCTGTCAATATATACAATCCAATCATTTATAATGTAGTTTAATAAAATTAGGTCATTGTTACCAGAAACGTTGAAATAGATTTTTATATTACTACTCAGAAATATTTGATGATGTGATGACCTATGGCACTGAAACATGGTCGCTCACAATGGGCCTTATCAGAAGGCTAAAAGTCATCCAAAGGGCAATGGAGAGGGCTATGATTGGAGTTTCCCTACGTGATCGAATCAGAAATGCCGCAGGCGAGCAAAGGTAACCGACATAGCCCGAAGAATTGGCAAGCTTAAGTGGCAGTGGGCACATTGCTCGCAGAACTGATGGCCGATGGGGCCGAAAGATTCTGGAGTGGCGACCGCGTACCGGAAGACGTAGCGTTGGCAGGTCTCCTACTAGGTGGACCGATGACCTTGTGAATGCTGCAGGTAACCGCTGGATGCGGGAAGCACAGAACCGGTCGAAGTGGCGGTGCTTGGGGGAGGCCTATGTCCAGCAGTGGACGTCTTTCGGCTGAAATGATGATGAATGATGATGTATATGATCAGAGACAGATAAAATAGGTATGTAAACTAGAGAAGGTGTAGTGATTCCAATAATTCGCGAATATGCATTAAATCGCGTATTCATAGCACATTCAGCTGCCGAGTAATGTTTGTCGATACGTCAAAATTTGTTTAGACTCCGTTTGAAGAGGTTGGACTTTCCATCCCCGTTTTGCCAAGAATGTTAATGCTAATAAATTACCAGGTTATTCAGTTGAGTTTAAGGAATTAACACGAATAGTATTACCAAATCGGCCACCCATATTATTAGGAAGTAATCATAACCGGTTCTGAGTGTGGAAATTATGACTACATTGTTACATGGGTTCACATAATTATGTAAAAAAAAAAAAATGTAAGTGGTAATACTATAATAAATAAATAAATAATGGAATTAAATATACCAATTATTTTATTTTCTTGCTTCTTCCAACACAGTCTTTGCTAACTGTATAATCCTCTAGAAAACCTAGTCACTAAGTATTTTTTTTTGTGTTTGAAGAATTTACATAATAGAGTTATCATGGTTTCACCAAGCAGGTACGTATACGTACCTCTTTGATATCCCATATCACCATAAAACCACCACAAAAGTATTATTTAAACTGATGTAGGTGGTATTGATATCAATACTTATGTAGACCTAAGTATGGAATCTCAAGAGCATTCCAAATATGATCATTCAAGTGCAATAAACATCAAAAGCTGGACGTGCAAATCAGACGATACCAAAATAAACTAACCAGTGAATGACCTTGTTACCTTAGTGACCCTTGATTTATCATCGTTCATGATTTAAATATCGTTAATATCAATAGACGATGATGTAGACCTAAGATACTAGGAAGGAAAAGATTTAATTCAAATGATGCGGTCAAAGACGATAAAGACTTGGTTGAATGAACTGATTTGATAAGTGAAGTAAAGAATTGTAGTGAAGAATTAAGTAATACAGTAATAAATAGAGAACGTAAACCATCAGTAGCCGCAGAAAAAGAAAAACTCATTGACGTCACCATTTTTAATGAATGTAAAATTGGTATTGGAGAAAAAACTTCCCAAAATTGATATACGTTTTCCCTCATTATATTAACAATCTGAATTGAAAACTGACCTGATTGGCAGTATTTCAATATTATGCATTTTGTATCATAAAACTTTGACATTTCGCTAAAGTCCCGCATTTGTTGCGCAAACGCCATTACTCCGGCCGTTTACATTGCGTCGTGCCAATATATCGGATATTTATTTTATTACCGTGTCTGATTGGTCGTATATACTGTGAAATACGTGTTTTGCTTCCTACAGAAATTAACAGTGTTTTATGGGCTCCCGCTGTCTTTTTATATGTTATCTTAAAGGTATCGGATTTCATATTTTACTACGGTTTAGACGTGTTAATAATCGGGTTAGTAAAATTTACAATCGATTAACAGTCAGTAAATTTCGGAATATCGTTAATTATAAGAATCGCGTTGTGCGTAAATCTGTCAAGTGTTGAGGTTCAAAGTATTACATCAATTATTTTAGCATGTTTATGATAAGAAAACATATAATGAGAATGGTGAAGAAAAACATCGTGAGGAAACTGACATGCCTGACAGATATTTCTCGACGGCATGTGAAGCCAAGTCAGCGGCCCATGGGTGGCATAAAAACTCTGACACTAGGTTAGTCACTAACCACACGAAAATGAAAATAAAGATATAATGGGATAAGTAGTATATAGCAAAGGTTTATAGAACAATAAAAAACCGGGCAAGTGCGAGTCGGACTCGCGCACGAAGGGCTCCGTACCATTATTTATAAAAACGGCAAAAAAATCACGTTTATTGTATAGGAGCCCCCCTTAAATATTTATTTTATTTTAATTTAATTAATAATTTTAAAGCGAATGTATAACTAAATATTCTGTGAATATTTCAAGCATCTAGCTGTTGCCGTTATCAATATCGAGCAAAACGAGCAAAAAAAATCACGTTTGTTGTATGGGAGCCCCCTTAAATATTTATGTTATTCTGTTTTTTAGTATTTGTTGTTATAGCGGCCACAGAAATACATCATCTGTGAAAATGTCAACTCTATAGCTATCACGGATCATGAGATACAGCCTGGTGACAGACGGACAGACAGACAGACGGCGGAGCCTTAGTAATAGGGTTCCCGTTTTACCCATTGGGTACGGAACCCAAAAAATATAATGACTGGACATGTTTTAGACCCACCTCAGCTACAAAAAAGCCTTACAAAACAAGTAAAGCAACGGATATAAATAACACGCTTTATTAGTTCCCTACTAATTAGAGACCCTTTATAAATTAAAGTGTGAAATTAACGTTCTCTTGTCGCATTTGATGCACCTAATTAAGTGACAATATATCAACTGCATAGTTTAGGCACAGCTGATAAAGTAAAACTGGGTTTTACTGTATCAACTCAGCTGCTTATCGTTGCTAGTGAAACGCATCTTAAACACGTTACCTAATTATGAATGAGAGCAATGTGCTAGCGACCGATCCGATAGTGATAAACAGAGTGACAATAATAGACGCACTCGGTGTGATGTTTAGATTGATTTTCAGTAGGATGACATTATTAGCTGTGGTTTCGACTATTGTATAGTCTATAGGTGTGTTAAAGTGATTTTATTTCTAGTTTATTATTATTTACGAAAAAAATATTCAAGAGTTTGATCAAGGTTTTTCCGATTTAATTTTGGCTCTAGATGACCCCTTATTCATGGGTTCTCCATGAGCCAACATTTTCAATTTATGAATGTGCCTAACAAAATGTATATATATAAATACTAGCCGCTTTTCGGGTCTGTCTGTGTGACTGAAGGGCTTTACGCATTTGGTTAATTAAGAATTCCTTCTATACTATAAAAGAATTACTTCAGTTTAAATGAAAATGATCTAATTGTATACTAAAAATTTATACGTCATTATGTTATGTTTAAATATGTTAAGCTACTATTATACTACCATTGTAAGAACTTTTGTAACCATATTTATCTACAAATAAATCTTTGATTTTCACTTTGACCGTGACCGTTTGGGATTTTTTTGCAGTTTTCACCATCATTTGGTGATTCGGAACTTTTACATTTATATTAAACTTAGCATTAAGCATAATCAGCCTATAATGTGCCCACTGCTGGGACACAGGTCTCCTCTTTCTGTGAGAGGGAGTGGACCGTAATCCACCACGCGGGCCCAGTGCGGGTTGGTAGATGCCACATGTCTTTGAATTTTTAGTTCTAGGACATGCCGGTTTCCTCACGACAGCGACGTTTTCCTTTACCGTTTTGAGAGCAGTGGGGATTAAATAATTAAACACAAAGTAAAGCGCCTGTCTGGGTTCGAACCCACGACCTACTTACTTCTCGTAAGTCGAGGCCATTACCACTGGGCCACCACTGCTCTCATATTATACTTGCAACTTATAATAAAATAAAAAAATGTTTGGCAGTTCGTAAAAACCTATTATATAATATAATATATTATTTAAAGAATATTTTTTGCTTCTTCTTCTTCCATTATTGTACCTTCTGTCTCCAAAATAACCCAGACAATTAATGGATGATTTCATAGTATATTTATCTCTTCATAATTACGTCACGTTCTTTTGCATACTTTGTAGAATTCGTATGAGGAAACGGGGACGCGTCACAGACGGGAAACATCGTCTCCCGGTATGAATCAATGGAAATATTTTAAATATTCTCTGGATTTAAGAATGATAGAAGATATTTTATTGATACCTGTTTAGTGGACATAATCTATACGAGTATAAACGAATAGACATAGAAATTCAAAGTCTGTTTAATTTTGAAAATCTAAGTACTCAAGGCAGAAATGTAAGATTTTGTAACCTTATTTCCTTGAAAAAGATGTTCAGTCCCAGCTATTTAGGGGCACAGAAATAGCAGAGGCAACAAATACTGCATTTTTTATCAAACATTAACTGTCTATAATCTTGCGATAGAAATGTATTTAACGGGTCGCTAACGAAATTTCGTAAAAAAAACTTATTAACATAAAAAAACTCATCCTAGTCTATGCTATGACTCCTATGACTTGCTATAGCGTCCTTCACAAGGATATTCCACCAGCTTACAATACCCTCTGACAATTAAATTCATAAAAAGCTGTGCACTGTCATAACTAAACTATATCAGTCCCATACAAATCAGTGCGTATGACGCATGCTGCATAAAAGTTGCGCCTGCGCATAGCCAGACGATGACATTAAGTACGGTGTAAGAATAAATGAAATGCTGCAGCGGTTTCATTTATACTGCGTTCGCGATTTAGTTTCCAAACATATACGTAAACAAATACGTGATTTTAGAATAAAAACCTTTATACTTACACATAAAGCTCCGTTTGCTCTACAACTACAAAAATTTGTATGACTTTTTAATAGTAGGTAGTTGCTATTCTGAAATCAACTTAATTTACACTAGCGTGAAGTTTATATTCGTTTTAGTGGCAATAACATGAGCTGGGAAAAAGGATTTGAACAGAGTTTAACAATATTGTCAAAGACAGTTCTGAGTATGATACTTTGGTTAACGGATAATAAAATGGACGACTCTAAAGAGTCATGTCATGTCAACTATAAAGATTGTAGTTGACATAGCTACAATGTTTGTGTCTGTGATGTTTTCTAATACAGAGTAATTTAATGAAGCAGATAAAGATGAAGAATGCATGGTTCTTCAAAGAAAATTCGAAATGTTAAAAAAAAATATGTGATCATACGAAATTCCGAGGTTTATAGATTTGGGATTACAAGCAAAAGCATAATGGCGTTTGTCATTAAATTGTTGAAGAGGATAGCTTGTAATATAATATAATCAGCTCAGCTAGACATAAATAAATATTTGGAAACTTAAGACTATAAAATAACAACCTTTGACTTATTATAATTTTACTAACGAGTACTACATTATTTTAAAAATACATTTCAAGTAAGACTATCATTAACAACGATAAATGTATAATGATTCATTAAACCCACACTACTCTTTTCTAAGTAAAAATCTATTTGAAACAGTACCTTAGGTAAAATCAACACTTGTTAAACATTTAACGGTGTTGCTGCGCCCGCGCAGTTCCGATAAAAGCTTTGCTAATGATTTAAGCCCACAATACGTATGTGACACGTGCGAACAAGAAAATAACAGAAATGGACACAAGGAAAGTATTGATTATATGTCAAACAAGAAAAATAATGTGAAAAGCAATTATGACAGTCCAAATTATTTTATAATTTTTACCAGAATTTTCAATGGAAAATTTGAACATAGCGAAGTGGACATTCACTCTAAAGTATTTAACTTAAGATTTATCAACTTAATATCAAATTCAAAAGCAGCCCTACCCACAGATAAATAACAAAATCCAATACACTCGTGAAAACGGTAAATCACTAAATCATTCATATTCAATATATCACCGAACAGTTAAAAATCATGAATGAAACGGCGGATGTGTAATCAAATATAATATATTATTTTTTTGTATGAAAGAAGGTCAAATCGAACATAAAACGAAAGAGATGGAATGAACAGAAATTCAAAATTACTTTTGAACATGTGTTCTTATTTCCCAAGGTTAGTGTAAGCTTTACTGTTACAAACTTAAAATTCTTGTTACACCGTTTTATTGAAGCGTGATTGGGTAAACGTGGGTCGTATAACAAAGAGGTTTTCTTGCGTATAAACTCGTAAGAAATTGAGTAAATAGAACAATTCCATTTTTACTCAAAGGTATTTTTATTGAGTTATTGTGTGATGAGGCTGCATTTGAAATTTCAACTAGACTATCGAACGTTTTATTGTTTTTGTGCCACGATGCCATACATATTTATACTCCAATTGAATGAAGTGTTTTATATTTATCAGGCTTATTTTATTTTCTATTTTTTTATTCTATATAAGCTCGTGTTCTGACCAGATCTAAAGCGATGATACGGTCAAAAATATTATTGCTCCCTACGACCTTACCACAGCAACTTTAGGGTTTAAGGCTAATTTTATTAGCGTGTGTCTATGAGGTTTAACCTCTTTCCCTCTTCATGCTACTTCAACATTATAATTTAAATGATTGTTTATAACGTATTTATACAAAACCACTGTTTTACTACTTTCCGTATTTATAATAAAACCACAGTTTTGGCAGCTTATGTGTTTTCCTGTTATTAATTTTATTATGAGTCAAACCTACGACCAGTGAAGTCAAACTACTAAAATAACAGTTAGAACGTCGCAAATATCATGTATCATTAATAATGTTTTATAGGTTACGACTCGACTTCGCTATAATATATCAAGAATATATTGATTTTCAAAGTCTACAGACAGATAGAGATATATATATATACAAGCTTAATATTTCGTATCTTAAAACATTCATAATACATACCAGCCGATTCTTTACTTCATTCACCCTCAAACTTCGCCCCGAAAATCTCGATAGTACCCAAAACAATTTCAGGTAGGTATGTGCTAGCTCACCTACCTAGATTTAGGGATTACCTGTATCCGTGGCAGGCAGGAGATACCTCCCAACTAAATCCTAGGTTTACCTTCACGGTGCCTTCCCGACTGATCTATGCGAAAACAGCTAAGCCACTCCTATGTAGGTGCATATATTCTACACTTCATTTTCCAGAAAATGTCGTCTTAAGAATTCAAATTTATCGTAGAACGTTGGATCGCTGGATGAGTCAAGCAGTTTGGCGGTTTCGTGACGAGAATGCCTTTATCCCACGAATAACTTCCGAGAATTCGATGTACGCTCCAAAGCCTCGTGGGGTGAACGCGGAAGTTTTTAAATGTATTACAAAGAGCAAGGCTAAATGGCCGTTAATCAATTTGTTTTCAGTGTGAGAATACATTTGTGATGATTTATAGAACGTATCTGTTACTTTTCGTTTGAGTAATGTGGATTTTGTTTGGGGTTTTTGGCTTCGGGGATTAAGGCTGTATGTATTTTTCTTCATGTCAAATATGAAAAAAAATCATACTCGTAAATTTTGTACAACCCATTGTTTAGTTTTAAGTTGCTGAATGTTTCTGTTACGGGGGTGACATTATCACTAAGTGATAACACCCTTTCTAATAAATAAACATAAAAAAAAAAAAATCTGTTTCAGAAAAACCTTTTTCATTTCGAAACTTTTATCAGGTTACCAACTTTATGCACTCACAGTTAAAAAGTAAAGTTTAACTTTTGCTTGAACTATGTTTAAACTTGCCACGTAAGGTACGCGTTGTCTTATTAGTCCTATCTTAAAGCTCTCTGGCATTGAGTGATGAGCTGGGCGGAGAATTCGCTTTGTATTTCAACTGTACACGCTTTACCTGACATTGAACTTGAAAGTAAAGTCGATCATGACTGTTTTTCACTGCATTGTGAATACAAATTAATGAACGACTACATTAAACCTACAGCTTAACGAACCATGGTAAATGTTTTTTTTTTTTTTTAAAGACGTTGCCCCACACTAGGAATTTCTCCTGTATCGTGGGTACGTTTACAAACATTTAAACTCAAATACACAAACAGCCAGACCCGGAACAAATACTTGTAGGTCATACAAATATCTGTTCCGTGCGGGAATCGAACCCGCGACACGCAGCGCAGCAGTCAATCGCTTAACCACTGCGCCAACCGTGCCGTCAATAATTATATTTATAGTAAAATATATTTTTTTACTTCATTAGTACCTACTATTTTCGATATGTATTATTCTTTTTCACTCAAAACGTAAATGAATGAACAATTTCTTTTAACTTAACGAGACTTAACAAGATCTCAAATAAATTCTTCACGCATGATTACACACTATCTCGGCTCTCAGACATTCATATCTCGACTAATATTCATCCCTTAGTAATTCTATTGAGTTAATTTAAATTCCTTGCACCCTGGAGACACGTAAAGTTATAACCAGCAAAGTTAACGATGTGAATCGGTTCGCTTACAAACGACGCATCACGTCAACGAGCACGTGCCTAGAGGGTGACTAATCAACATAAAGCTATGCTGCGCTGTGCTATAATAAGTGATGGTATATTTATTTAATTCGATCCTTAATCAAATCAACCGATAGCTGTGATATGCTGGATATTTGCCTTTTCCATAGGTTGCGCCACAACACCAGGCTCTTCGAATACTGCATAGTCTGTTTCGGCCACCTTTTCAAGGTCGTCAGTCCGTCTTGCTGGGCATCTCAGCTGATACGCGGTCTCCATTTCCCTCTAATGGCTAGTAGTCTTATGACAAACATGGCTGGCCCAACGCAACTTCAGTTTACCAAATTTGATAGCTATGTCGGTAAATCCATTACTTTTCTGGGAAATTGCTCTTTATGGACTGTGGTAAAAATCATAATAAATCCGTGCTGAGCTGCGTGGCAAAAGCAACTTTTTTTAAAGACAGAGGGAATTACGCGATACGTGTATTTTCACTTCTCACCGCTGTCCAACCGCCAAACATGTCACATTAACGCGATACGAGCTGAGTAGCACAGCATACCTCGCGTATCATAGCTTATAGTTGGTTAGTTACCCTTATGATGGGACCACACTAGTCCCTTCTCTGACAGGAAGTAATAAGTTTTTGATATGAATCGGATTTCTCATTAAAATTATCGCGATTTGCATAAGTTTCCACCGTGTGTGTTTTATTTTCCGTTTGATATGGGTCAGTTTGCTTAATTAGAGGTTTTTATAAATAGGCTCATTAAACGGACTTTGTGCTACTTTCAAATCGTAAAGGATTATTTCTTTCTTTTCAATAGTATCGTTGGAGGCATCTTTAAAGAGTTACCAAGTCCGTCAGATAATATCTATTTTCAGCTTATAAAGGTTGAAGAAGGTTCTAAATAAAATCTTCTTATTTGTTGTCTGGTTGTAGTTTCGTAATAATGATGCTCTTAAAATAACGCAGTCAAATTTATCAACGAATTAGCTTTCAAAACAAATAAATTAGAAGATCTGTTTAGCCGGCTGCGTCAGAAGCAAGTTATATTTTTATATTTCTTGTACACTTATCCCGTAGAATCTAGCTTTATAATTCATTTCTTGGTACCAATTTGTTTTACACCTTCAAGTCCTCGTTTCTCATCTTATTGCCGTGTGAAATTAAAAAACGTGTTGACAGATTATTAAATTGTACAGGGTATGGAACAACAACATTAATAACATTATTGTAATAATGTTATTAATGTTGTTATAACCTCAAACGGCGAAAATATTACAATCTTATTGGGAGATGTTCGAGCCGTTTGGGTTTGTAACACAAGGGCCATAGGGTCCGAGAGCTGACTTGGTTTTTCAAGACATCGCTAAGCGGTTCGTCGACTCTTCACGTGACCAGAGAGCTGGCCTATTTTTTGGCTAAAGAATCAGCATTGCTGTACAACGTGGCAATGATGCCAGCCTTTTGGACACTTTTCCTGTTGACAGCGTTGCGGCCGAATTTTTTGATGCCCTATGATTCTTTTCCCTCTTTTTGTATACATGTACATATCATTAGTATTATTTTAATTCTGTTAACTTATATATTATGTCAATATTATATTCCGAAATAAAACTGAACTTATAGTTATGTTTGCATGAGGAAAATTAGGTCAGTACACTTATTACATCCTGATTGTAAAGGAACTGAGTCTCAGATTAGATACAGTAGGTAGTTACATTAAAGTTTGTTGAAATAAGGTAAAACTGCAAATAACAATAGATTGTATTTTGTTTCTACAAATATAGTGTTAATTGAAAGAGATCGTTCATTGTAGTCTAAACAGAAGTTTGTTTATAAAAACAAAATACAAATAAACTGTGATTTTATTTCATAGAGAGCGCTGCTGCCCATTCTATAGTAAGGCCATTAACACACGGCACCGCGCACCGCCGCGGTAGGCGGTGAAGCGGATCTCATGTCGCATTGGCCTCTTATAAATCCGTTGATGCTAACACACGTATACCGCCCGACCGCGCGGTCGAGCGATGCTCTCACCCTCTCCGACCGCGGCGGTGCGCGGTGTCGTGTGTTAATCGCCTAAGTCCCTTAGTCGAATTTTACGACACCTACGGGAAGAAATAGGATGATGCTATTCTTTACGTCCGGCACCACACGGTACCTTTATTTTATATGTAAGTTTAATTATTATGATAAACATAGATCTTCCAGAATCATCATCATCAGCTCAGCCTAACGCAGTCCACTGCTGGACATAGGCCTCTCCCGGGCTATGCCACAACACCCTGTCCTCCGCCTTACGTATCCAGTCTATCCCAGCCTCCTTCCACCAACGTGCCGGAATAAGTTCTGTAAATTATAGTGAAAGCCACATCAAAATCAGTTAGCGTAGTTTAGAAGAACAATAGGGTCACACACACGGACACGAAAAGTGAATTTAATTTATAATAATTATGTATTTATTATAGATTTATTTATCGTGTAACTGAATGAATGCACATTATGAAAGTAGTTTGCTCAGAATCGTTAACTGAATCGATTTCTGTCATTTTGAATACGTAATTTTTAACCGACTTCCAAAAAGGAGGAGGTTATATGTTCGGCTGTATGTTTTTTTTTTTTATTTTTTTTTTATATGTATGTTCACCGATTACTCCGTCAATTGTGGACGGTTTTTGAAAATTCAATGGTTCTTACCAGGAGAACTCCTCAACAATTAACGCCCCTGCATCGGGAATACCAAAGTTTTGTAAAGGGTGATGAGCATTTGACATTAGGTTATTGTTAATTAGATAAATTACAAACTGACCCACTAAAAAAAGAAAAATAAAAAAACTTTTTACAAAAAAAATACAACCGACTTCCAAAAAAAAACACTACAAAGTGAAAAATAACTTTAATTTCGGAAGTCGGTGGCAAAAAACTAAAATACAGATCCAAAGACACCGACTTCCGAAATTAAAGTTATTTTTCAGTTTGTAGTGTTTTTTTTGGAAGTCGGTTGTTTTTTTTTTGTAAAAAGTTTTTTTTTATCCAAATAATTGTTAAAAATACGTAAATTACAGTGAAAACTTCCGCTGTACAGTCGAAACAAACCAAAATTGGCGATGTAACTTTTATTAGACCCATATACTGGACTGTGTGCGTGCGTAGATTTTTAATGTGACCACAATTTTTCTCACAATCAGTATAACTAATTTATTAAATAAATAAACATAACATAACATCACGCCTGTAATCCCCGAAGGGTTAGGCACAGGTGTACCTCATAGTACACCCACATTTCGCCAGTTATGTTTAAGTCCCATGTAATAGGGGGCGAGCCTATTACCATCAACCGAGCATAAATCCAGACTCCGGGCTGCTTCTGAGAAATTCCTAATGAAAAATCCCAATATCACTTTGCCCGACCTGGGAATCGAACCCGGGACCTCATGCTCAGCAGTCGTGCTTGCGACCACTAGACCGACGAGGCAGTCTATTAAATAAACAATGTTTTATAAATAATTGTAAAAATTATTCGTATTTAACATAATATTCTAATTGGGGTGTTTGGTGGTGTGTGTTAATTCCGGGATATGTATGTATAAAAATAAATCCACAAGCTGAATCTCGTATATTTTATGTAACAGTAGAAAAGGCAACAAAGAAAGACTCGCCTTGCAATTGAGATACAACAAGGGTGCCGGGAACTTCCACGACACATTTCCTACCCGTCGTTTGCGGAAATTATAGTACAATGTGACAAAGAACAGGATATACGAACAGAAGTAAAAGATCAACAGCCAAACAAGAGGAGTGTGGAGTGAGATTAGTAAGGCAACCATTGTGTAGTAATTTAGAATGAAGGGGTAATGGCAATACAGACTAGGTAATGATTAATTACATCAAATGTCTGGGACATTCTTATAACTTATTCTTATTCTTGATCCGTGTGGTGCCGGACGTAAAGAATAGCACCACCCCATTTCTTCCCGTGGGTGTCGTATAAGGCGAGTAAGGGACTTACTAGAAAATGGGCAGCAGCGTTCTCTATGCATTTTAACACCATACTGCGATCGCCAACCCGCCAGTCTAGCGTGGCGGTTATGACAACCCCCCCCCCCCCTCCCCATTTTTTTAGGGGAGCCCTATGTCCAGCAGTGGACGTCTTTCAGCTAAAATGATGATGATGATTCTTAACACGAGAGCAGTGGTGGCCCAGTGGTAAATGCCCCGAGTTGAGAGTTGTAGGTTCAAACCAAAGCAGGCGCTTTACTCTTTGTAAATAATTTCATCAGCACTGCTCTCAAAACGGTAAAGGAAAACATCGTGAGAAAACCAAAGAACCAAAAATTCGAAGACATTTCATATCTACCAACCCGCACTGGTCCTGTGTGGTAGATATAGCGGCCCAGGCCCTCTAGAAGAGAGGAGGCCTGTGTCCCAGCAGTGGGAACATTATAGGCTTTTTTTCATTTTTTTTTTGGGTGGGAAATTATCAAATAACTTCTCCCACTCTGGGTGGAGCGGGAGAAATTATGTGTCAGAGTTTTACTGACTAAAACCCAGCCGTGTTCCTTCAGATGCCTGTATGCCAGGGCCACAATATCCCTTTCGGGCAAACTCGCAACCCTGGCAGGGAACATTATAGGTTGATTACTTTTTGTATTAATTGTATATTTGTACTTAAATGTAATAATGCCCTTAAATGTAAATACTCAGGGTCGAGAGTTGACAATCCAACAGCGCAATATATTTAGGCATTATATATTGGTGTCACTTAGTGTTAGTGAAAACGAGCAAAATAAACATTACACTTTTCAAGTAATTAGTATCTAATAATTAGTTATGAAATGCCCTATGTTAAGTGCAAACGAGCATTACTCTTTACAATGATTGCCTCCGGCGTAACACTTTCCCTGCAATGAATTTAGCTTGGACCAATAAAGCTCCAACAATGTTTAAATTCGCGGTTTATATTTTGCACGTCCAAAACGACTGTTTGTTTACTTAACACTTTTTCAGTGATCATCAATTTGGTTTTTCAAACAAAATCCGTGAATGAACAAACATTGCGAAATAGTTTTATGACGGCCATCAAAACGACCACAAGCAGATGGATGACGCGAATGCATTGATGACTTTTTAATTACTGAACTGGGTTCAATGACTTGGTGGATTTCATACAGCTATGCTTTTCATGATTCTGTGGCATCATCGCTAATTGCGCGAATGTTGAAATAGGAAATGAGGCATTTATTTTTGAATTATAAAAGCTTATTGCAGCACATACGGAAACAAAGTTACGAAATATTTTTTTGATACAAACTATTGATGGCACCAAATGATTAAATATTTCGTATAATGACGCAGTTTTGATGTTGCTGGTTCTCTCATTTTAACACTCCAATAAACTTACGAACCAAATAAAATAGAGATAGGAAAAGTTTTAATGAAATACCTGAAAGCTACGACATTAACCTTGTCCAAAGAATTCGTCTTCATTTAGACAATTTTAATAAAAACCTTTTTATAAAGCTAAGTTTCTTGTTAAAAATATTCTACATTCTTGAGAAAAACTGTAAAATTGAGGTTAAAATATTTCTTTAATAAGTTTGTAACTAAAAACCTCAGAAAATAAACTTCGTTTAAACTTACATGGATAGTCGAAGTGTGTCAAATGTGTTATCCCACGCGTCTTATCGGGCCGAGTCGAATTTGATGACGGTACATATAATTGAATAAATTAATTAATACTTTCAACGTTACATCAGATGCTTCGGCGTAGGCGAGATAACCATGAAGATTTATTTCTTCTACACCCAAACAATGGATTTGTAGGAAATGGAAAGGTTAATCATGCATTCCTACATATTTTATTGAAAACAAACCCAAAACTTTTACTTTTAGACAGCGCTTATAAAAAACGAAAAATGTGATTTCAGATCAGTGCTGATTTTAGTTAAGTGAATAAAGATAAACATACAGCTAATTCAAATTCATTACTTTATGAAAACATTTTTGCAGAAGAATTCGATGTTATTTTAGCAGAACCTAAACTTATGCCTCATTGCTTTTATTAACATTAGGCGATGCCTCATCTCACAACCGAAACCCGAAGTTCTAAATCAAATGCAGACGACGACGTTGCGAACAAAAACTAGTACATAAATATATTATAATGAGAAGAACGATATTACCGTCGTCTTTGCTTTGATCTTCACAGGCTCCTATTTTATTCTCTGATTTCGATTCATATCATCTTTTTTGTTTAATATAACGATATTTATGAGCTGTTTCATATCATTGCTTATTATTGTTTATATTATTATGTTTTGTGTGACTATAAAGCGTCATTTGTTGAAACACATTCCAATCTCTTTGTCTACCTACTGTTTCATCAGCATCTACCTGTTAGCTACCCAGCATCTTAAATAGCCATCTGAAAAGTTCTCACAATTAGTTTTGGATTCTGTTAGTACTTTTCATCTACTAATAATTATAAACTTCCTCTAGCAAATAAAGATCAAAAACGTGTTGTGTGGGCTGTTAATTCTTTCCTTTTAATCATGCTAAGATTAGAACCTCAATGTAAAGCCAGTTACAAAATAAAATTTATCTTCATTAGTAACGCTCAACGTTTTTACGGTAACGTTAACATTAACAATGAAGGTATTGTTGCTACGAATACACATGTAAACCAATTACGAGGAGAACAAAACAGTCACTTCATTATTAAACCAGAAAATCATTGGAGTTAACGAAATAATTTCGCGACAAACTTTAACAAAAGTGCTGTATTCGAAAATTTCAAGCAATCGTTGTCACCATTCGCCAGGCAATATCAAAATCCACACATTAGCAACTTTGAGTGCACAAACCTTGCTAATAGGACCGACAAAACGAGATTTTCAAGATCGTACCACGGTCTCTGCTTACCCACATAATTAGCGAGGGAAAGTGCTCCTAGATAAGAATGCAGACGACGACATTTTATCTTTAGTAAGATGTACTTAATTAAGTCCATGTTCTGTTATCAATAGGTTAGAGCAACTGTTTTGTTTTTAATATTATGGTGGGTGTAGGACATCACTCTGAATCTGATTGATTTAGGAAACATAGTAAGTACTTCTAGTAAGTATATTAAATTGTCTTTGTTTCAAAGAACACATACGCACATACATAAACTCACGCTTTCTTCCCATGAGAGTAAGGGTCAGCTCACACCGAGACGCGACGCGAAGTGACGATACTGGAAGAGGCCAGTGATTTCGCGCTGCGCCGCGCGCCGCCGCGAGACGCATCGCAACGTCGCGAGGCGCATAGTATAGTCGTTGGCAACACGACGCCGACCGCAGCGGATCGTGTCTACATTCGCCACGTGCTCCCGCCCCGCCCCGCGTCCACCCGCAGTCTACCATTTGCATGCGCATGAGAGCAACGTACTGCTGCGCCTCGGGGAGTCGCGAGGCGCCGCGCGGCTTCGTAAGGCGCAGGGCGGCTTCGTGAGGTGCAGCGCCGCTCTTACACGCCGCGCGTACCGGCGATTCACCGCTGCATCGTGATGCGTCGCTCTACGCCGCGAGGCATCACGAGGCGTAGTGATGTGTGGTGTAACGTATTCTAAATTCTCACAATGAAATGTGTATCTTTTCGTGTAGAAAATAAAGTTATATTTTGAGTCGCTCTTTCGCACCGAGACGCGACGCGACGCGACGCTGCGCGAACTCGCACAGCGTCGCGTCGCGTCGCGTCGTGTCTCGGTGTGAGCTGACCCTAAGTAGAAACGACAGAACGATGCTACGATCTTTTCATACTCCGAAGAAGTTTAACTAAAAACATGAATTCCTTCAAATTGTGTATTTAAAGAATCAATACACAGTTTTATAATATTCGCGACAACAATTTTGGATTTTAAGCGAGCAACCTGAACATGAAATTAAAATTCATTATTAATATATATTTTTTTCGTATATATTCCATGGTGCAGTTGTAATTTTGATTGGAACTAAGTTTTTACACCTCAGAAAATGTTTTAGAAAAGAAGGAGCAATTTCGATTACATGACGATTGGTCATGGTTACTTATATGATCATCATGCTATAGTAATACTATGTATGTCACAATAGGACCATAACTATTATTGAGAAACAGTCCATTAGTTTACAACGATATTATTGCCGTTTGTTCCACCTAGGACCACCAGCGGTTCAAGTGTCATCATCATTTCAGCTAAAAGACGTTGACTGCTGGACATAGGCCTCCCCCAAGCATTGCCACTTCGTGGCCAGGGCACTTTGCTCACAGAACTGATGGCCGATGGAGCTGGAAGGTTCCGGAGTGTTTTCCCACAGGGCGCACCGATGACCGTGTGAAGATAGCACGAATGTGTCTGAATGAAAATACAGATTACCCAAACTAAACGAACATAAAACAGCCATTATTTGGGACATCAAGTTTCTGTTTCGACCTCCTTGAATTAGGTACCAAGGTTTCGCGGAACGTAAACCACAGCAGTACTGTCCAACAGAGTTTCACTTTGAAAATTGTGCATCTAATTACGCAGGACTCGGTTACTCTGTTGGTTTAGTTTGTCTGCTCGTGTGTTTGTTACGTAACGTAACCTTTGTGATTTACATAGGGACCACACTGACACAGATTTGCCCTTTGGTGACACTGGAGATTTGAGCAAATGATTCACATGCAAGAGAGAACGTAGAAATGTACAAGTTAAAACAGTAACGGTATACGCAACGGAAAACAACGCTCTAAAGACAAAATTGGGAAATCACTGGAAACAAAAACAATAATAATATATAAAAAAAAGAATAAGACCGCTAAAATAAAACTAACTCTCTCTATTGTTACTAACATCAAAATACTAACAAAATTATGGACCTTCTTAGTCTGAAATAAGGTTTTTGATTTAATTTTATAATCTAGAAACGTATAAACAAGAAAAGAATGTGAAAAATCTTTAAACTATAAAATGGCATGCAGACCAACCAGATGCATTGGATCAGTCCGAACATCAGTCAGACGAAATATCTGGTCAGGAATTTTATTTACACAATGAATGTAGTGTGTTAAATATACGATTTTTCGAACAAAGCCACAAAGCAAAACATTTTTAGAACCTGTGCCAGAAAATGGCTTGTCTTGTTGACAGACAGAAGCTGAAGACAAAATATTAATTACAAAGAACGCAATCAAAAGTGTACTGTAAAATAAGAAAGTTTAAATACTCTATTAAATGTACTCATTCCGTATGACGTCACACCATGTGTTTCAAGTAAACACTGGCCTGTTTGTTCAATTTTAATTACAGATAGGCAAAATTAATAACACAGTCAGTGTCATCTCTTTTGCGCATAACTAGTCTATAAGATAAGTGTCTGAAATTTATTGTCAACTATTTGGTAGGACCTGCACTTGATCACGTTCAGGACAGATCATTCCTCATATTTTATAGTAAATCGTGATTTTGGTTTAATTACAAATTCAAATTAGTTCCCAAGATGATGACTGCTCGGATGACAAGACAAATCGTCTGTCTGTCTTCGGAGTTGCGCTTAATGAAATTTTGCTTACTGTTTTAATGCTGGACACGTCTTGTATTGCCGAGTGTTTAATGTTATTGGGAGGGGTATTAGTTTTCGAAACAGGTACTGCAACAGCCTTTGTGGCTACTTTAATATCCGGACCTACACTATTAGATGCGGGAACAGCCAAAAGCTTCACAACCGTTTGTAGTGTAAATCATTCCACAAGGATATCTACAGATTACATAAACAGCACTGTGGCTAAAGTTGCATAATAATAGAGTATTTTCAACTGAAATCTGTGCGCAATGTTCAAAAATATAGAGCTGTATTCTAGACTTAATTTACATGAATAGCGAACGAGCGGCCGTTCTTTGTCTTTTAAGTTGCAATTAATTATTCCACTTTATGTAAATGAGCCTAGAGACGCGTCAGAGTCGGACCTTCCTACCCTTTTTGCGGGCGACTAAAGCATGTGCCAGCTAAAAACTTAATATTTTATGCTAAGAGAAGCGAGTAAATAAAACATGGGCGAGCTTCAGCCAGCTCAGCTCAATTTAATCTTGCAATGAAATGACGCCTTTATCTACATTCACTTGGGATTATATCAATGAATCTGACACCGAATGCGAGTTGAATAGTGATGGAGTTACTTGGTCAATATCGATACTATCGATCCGCGCCACTGACATAATGCGAAGGTTAGTGACTCCACCGATAAACTTCCCGACACCAACAAATTATGAATAACCGTAATTATTGAATTGTGATATCAATTTGAGTTATTGCAGGAAACTGAACAACGGACGCCGATTAGCGAACCAAGTTGCATTAACATTTGTAACACGAATAAATCGGTTATTATGATCGCTCCGACGATGTATCGATGAATAATTCAGTGGCGACATCGATTAATCTCAATAACAGCGATAAAATTAGGTACGTCAGGTAGTTTATCTTTATCTGACGAAGAATATAAATTAAAGAGCAGTTAAGTCGACCACCCGTAAGGCGATTTCGTCGAATAGGACCACGAATAATAAAACAACATTGACTGCGAGTGAAGTGTGTCATTAGGATTTCACCGATCTATTTCTGTTTTGACTTCCTCGCCCGATGATGTTATTTTTGGATCATTGTGAGTTAGTGGACGGATCATCGTAGATCAAAGTTTATTGCTCGCTGAAGATAGTACGTGTTTATACGGAAATAAATATAAAAAAACCAAACAAGGAGGCGATACTCGTTATGTTCCAAATGAATGAACTCGTAAAATTAGAAACGCTTGTATATATGGGCAACAACAAACTTTTATGTGCGAAAAGGAATGTTAAGTATTCCGATAACAGATTTTGGAAATAGAACTAAAATAAAAATAAACTTAAGAGCTTTATTAGTAAAAACACTGATCACACGTCTTTTCTAAACAAGAGTTAAGTGACAATCATGGAGTGATTAGGCAACGACTGACATAACTGGCCTTCTGTTGTTATTTGCACAGAATTTCATTACATAATTTACTGACTAATACATTAAACTAAAACACGTAAAAACTTTGACTACCATAAAACCACGTTATCAAAATTTTATTGCACAAACCGATCGTTAATAGTCAACACCGACTACAGTGGGTGGCCATGTAACCAACTCTAGATAAAAAGCCCTTAAAACAAAACACGACCAATAAAATCGTGCGAAAGTCGCAAAGATGGCAAACGCGGGAAAGATTAAAATTCTTTTCTTAGCGATTCCCTTTTATAGGGAAGCCGCAAAAACTTGGTCGATTGCCAACAGGTTCTTTCTCTGAATCGAAGACGATCGACGGACTTGAATTTTAAATTGGGGTTACCAGGGACATATGAAACGGAGCTAGTAGTACACTAAAACCGTTTAAGGTCATGTCTTGTGTCTTTAACTGTTTGTTGTGTACTGAAGAAATGACAGGGTTAACCTCATCTGTCAGTGGTGGCCCTTATAAACAATCCGTGGAACATCGCTTGTTGATTTATAGGCTATCATGATTTATTGATGTAGTTGGATCTCCTTTTATATCGTCTAGACGCTTTATTTTTGTAAAATCATATGTTTATTTTCAAATTGATATAGCAATAAAATGAGCATCAGCTGTTTTGACGAGTTGAATTGTAAAACGTGACTCGTAAAATAAATACTCTCTCAGAATTCAAGATCTATATTGCTGTGTTCTGTCAACGACTATGCTTAAGTGTTGATATCAATACCACTGGTTATATTTGTAAACATAGCTATATCATCAATAACTATGCTAGAATTTAAACTAGTCCCCATGTAACTGACAAATTCCTATCCATTTTCTGCGTGACTGCAACGTTTATCATTAAAGCACCTCTTAGTAACAAGGCTAACTGCTGTTTGATGCAGTATACGGAACCGGTTACGTAAGGTGCTGTTAATCCAACAGAAGCCACATTAAATCGTTTCATCGACAGCTTCTCGTTTAGTGCTTTGTTTATCTTGTCGATACACGAAGTAATTACATTGTTGCAAATATTATTAGCATTTGCTCCGTGTGGTGCCGGACGTAAAGAATAGCACCACCCTATTTCTTCCCGTGGGTGTCGTAAAAGGCGACTAAGGGACTTACTAGAGAATGGGCAGCAGCGTTCTCTATGCAATTTAACACCATACTGCGATCACCAACCCGCCTGCCAAGCGTGGCAATTATGGCAAACACCTCCACCCCCCCTTAGGGGGAGGCTTATGTCCAGCAGTGGACGTCTTTTGGCTGAAATGGTGATGATGAATGAAATATTATTAGTAATAAAACGTAATTTGATGTTCTTACTAACAATCTCCTTAATATCGAATTACATGGAGTTGTCTCTTTGTACTCCTGTATCTAGTATTGACATAGAAAATGTCTGGACTCAAAATAGTCGAAGTTATTTTAAATTATTTTAATTTAATTGTTGTTAGTTAACTGTCTTAATTATTGTTATTAGCTTCATGTGACTCTATGATGAAATTGTCAAAAGGTTTAACTTTTCATTTCATTTACGAGAAGAGTTTCAAATCAAGTTGCTTAATGAATATTCGAGATCAGTGGTATATTTGTGAAAAATAAAATAATAATTATTATTTTGTTTCTAGTACTTCATAGAACATGTTTTAGCTTTTACCAGTAAAAGCCACAAAGATAACGCATGAACCAAAGATAATTACAACCACGCTACAAGACTGCAAGCTACATGGCTCACTTAACCAGAAAAGGCCTTAATACCGAACTCGTATATTGAAATCAGCAATTTTCTTCATTTCATCGCTTCGATGCCTTCCACATTTTCATTATGCCGTACTTAGGCTAAAAAGCCAACAGCGCCTTTGTTCGAACCGTCTTCCCAGTCGTTATGGGGAAGCTCCTTCATCCTAATTTACATGAATAGTGCGCGTACAAAGTTTATTTAATGCGCTATTTTATTAGTAGCAGAACGTAAATAATGGGTTCGTTTACTTGTTTTTTGTGATGAATACAAGCTATGATTTAGAAGAAGAATATTGGAGTATCATCATTTTATTAGAAATTGACGAATACAAAACGTTCGATAATGACCGTTCTGATTTAAATAAGGAGGAACCTTATTAGTTACGACATGATCTGTAGGAGTATCTGTATTTAGTTAGTAGGAGTACTGTTGTAGGAGGATCTGTATTTTATAGTTTTTTGCCATCGACTTCCGAAATTAAAGTTAGTTTTCACGTTGTAGTGGTTTTTGGAAGTCGTTTTTTATTTTTTTTGTAGTAACTTTTTTATTTTTCACTTTAAAGTTATTGTATCTACCCCACACCAATTCGTGTAGCACAAGTTGCTATGAAAACAACAGTGACAGGAAGTATTATAACATCATCAAGATAGGTACACAAAGTGGATTAAATACGTATTATCTCGAAGGTAACTTAAAAACTACCCAAGCAAAGTTACCAAATGAAAAAAGAGTTTTCAAAATCAGTCCACAACTGACGAAAATATCGATGAAAATACATTAAAAAACATGCAGACGAGCATAATATTATAACCTCCACCTTTTCGGTCTTAGATGCGATTGCGGCCTTGAAAACGGTCATTATGATTTTCCGTATGTCTTATCGTATAAGCAAAGATTATAATACACGAATAATCAGAGGGTCATTGATAACAGAAGGATGACGTCAGAGAGTCATCCATTAACGCACACCACCAAACACCCCAATTAGAATATTATGTTATACTTAATCATAATCTTCTTCTTTTTAGTCGTTAACTTCATTCCTGAAGGTCGTGCTTAATCTGAAGTGTTGAACACTCCATGCACTATGCTCTTCCAAGTGATTCTGTCCTCAGTGGTCTTAATAGCCTTGGATACTGGTTGGCCAGTTAGCTTCTTTACAAGGTCAGACCACCGGGTAGGTGAGCGCCCGCGTGGTCTTTTCCCGTAGACTTGGCCAACTACCATAGCTTCTCTAGGCTGTCAGGGTTTCTCCGAGCGATGTGACCAAAATATTTGAGGATTCGCTGAAAACAGGTAGCGGACAGCCTTGTGGTTATTCCGAGCTCCTCTGGGATGGATATGTTGGTACGTCGTGCGGTCCATGGTATTCGCAGCATCCGTCTCCAACACCACATTTCAAAAGCAAAATCATAATACATACACTGAATTTTTACTATTATGTATAAAACATTGTTTATTTGTTAAATTAGTTATAGGTACCGATTGTGGGGAAAATTGTGGTCACATTAGAAATGTATAAATATAAAATATTTGTTTTATTTTAATTAAATTATTTATTTTTGAAGTGAATATATATCTAAATATTCTGTGAATATTTCAAGCGTCTACCGGTTGCCGTTATCAATATCAAGCAAAAACGAGCAAAAAAATCACGTTTGTTGTATGGGAGCCCCTTTAAATATTTATTTTATTCTGTTGTTTAGTATTTGTTGTTATAGCGGAAACAGAAATACACCATCTGTGAAAATTTAAATTGTCTAACTATCACGGTCCATGAGATACAGCCTGGTGACAGACGGACAGACAGACAGACAGACAGACAGACGGCGGAGCCTTAGGAATAGGGTTCCCGTTTTACCCTTTGGGTACGGAACCCTGAAAATGAGAAAAAATCAATTCAGTAAACGATTCTGTACAAACTACTTTCATAATGTGCATTAATTCAGTTACACATTGTTTAAATGTGATTAAAAAGCTAGCACAGAACAGAAATACTGTTGTTTGAAACTTGTTTTATATACTAAAGGGCAAATAACAGTAATACCTACAAATTAACTCAGACCTTTACTAAAGTAAACGCAATTACCTTTTTATTACTTACGAGTACTTACTCATCATGTATATCGTTCACGTTAATCCGTCGTAGTTGATATGCAGAATACGGATCGGTTTCGAAATAAGTCCGCTTACAGCTTAAGGTGAATCCGCAGCTGTAGCCCGCGAAATTCAAACTTTATAATGATTTTTGCAATTTGCAGGTCAGTGTCAAGTTGTAGGTAGCTTAATCAAAATATCATTCGCAACTATAAAAGATATCATAATTTCAGCCGAAAGACATCCACTGCTGGATATAGGCCTCCCCCAAAGGGGGGGTTGTCATAATCGCCACGCTTGGCAGTCAATATGCAGGTCAGTGTCAGGTTGTACATTGATCAATATTTATGATTTGTGACTGTAACAGATATGTCATGTATGTATATAATTATAATCTTTAGAATCATTAAAACCTCTCTCTAAGTTAGATTTGTTCCCCAATGTCATGATTTCATGAAAAAGTCATTCAATGGAACAAATCTAACTTAGAGAGATCTATTTATGATTCTAATGATTATAATTCTGTAAATATATTATATCTGTTATAGTTGCGAATCATTTATATTGATCAAGGTACAACCTGACACTGACCTGCAAATTGCAAAAAACGTAAGAAAATTTGAATTTTGCGTGCTACAGCTGCGGATTCACCTTAAGTGAATATCGTAATGAGTCCGAAACTCACATTATACATTAACCTTTACTCGAAAACCATTACAGTTTTAACCCGAATCCCTTTTTAATTTCTCTAACTGACATTTAATGTAAGAAAGCAATACGTTCTGTTTTTGTAAGCTCCATTTTGTTTTGCCAATATCTTCATTATTTATCGCTCAGCTCTTGTTGAGGTAAAAGCTGGGGTAATGAATCCACACTTTACCTTAATTTCCATGAAAAGTGTTAGTACTTGAACAGTTTTCTTAAAAGAGGTTTAAATATTCCGCTTTATTTAAAGTAGCTTCGTAGTTAGATGCTAAGTAATGCTCACTTTGAAATACAGTTTTATAATATAAGCAATTTTAAATGAGTTGCTTATAATCTTTTTTCTTTTCCTAGCATCTATGTTGGTTTACTTTTAAGAACAGGCGGAGTTTGTTAAGTGAGAGCAATTGGTTAGCTACATTTTAAAAGATCTATTCTTTCATCTCTCAAATTAAACGATGATTGTAATAAACGGATTTATTTCTGACAAGTGTTCGGTTCGACAGTCAAATCACGAAATGAATATATTTCACCTCGCTATAAAACGTCAAAAATGTCTTACAAAGTGTTGTCATACTTAACTCTGATTCGATACAATAAATAATCGATTTAATATTTAACTAAAATATTAAATCTAAATAATATAAAATGATATTTATAATAATAACTACTCTTTTAATTTCCTTCTAAATGTAATACAAATACAATACAAGATCGCTTTTAGCGATAAGACCGCCCATTGTGTCACCCTGTGTAAAATTTCAACATTTATATCTGTAACTTTTATGGTGTACATAATAAAGAGTATTCTATTCTATTCTATTCTATATAATGTATTCATGGTTACTAAATAGAATATTATCAAAATACCCACATCTTGGCTAATTAACCTTACAATTTTATGAGATTCTTTAGAATGAATTATGTGTAAGGTATTTAATTTAAAAATATGAAATGAGAATCAATAATAGCAAAATATTGAAATTAATTTAAACAAACTGTGCTTAGATAAAAGGTAAACAGAGATAGATATAATATAATTAAGTATTCAGAGCATGAGCACTCGATCATTTATAAGCTGTGGTTACTTATAATTGAGTGTGCATTACAGGATAATGTGTATTAAACAAGTTTTTTTTATCGTAAAAGATAATTGTAATGTATAAATAGACGTTGATAAGAAAAAAAATTGATCATTGTGGGATAATTAATACTGCCAAAGGCGTTCTAATCATTGATGGATCTTTAAGAAATACTTGTTCTTTTCTCTTGTTAGAAAATATTTACATTGACACAACTGATCAACGAAATGCCAAAACACGAACAAAAATTTCCAACAACCGGAATGCCACAAAAAAACCACAGACAGTTTCAATTCAAATAAAAAATGCACGTCAACACTCAACGGGTCACCAGCTGTCATTTATATGTAACCAAGTCCGGATTGCAGTTCATAACCGAACGGAACATTAAAGATCAATCATTATACATACACATACACAAATGCACTTACTACTGCTGGTGATATAAATTATTCAAGCTTCAGCCTCGGGTCGATAACCCAGACATCGTGAACGTTGAAACAATATGACTTATTCAGAAATTCTCTAACTAAAAATAGGTACTGAAAGCCTTAGCCTTCATACGCACGGGCGTCATATGCGTAGAAAAACGCAACTGTTGGATTGGACACCAAGCGTTGAAAACCCAACAGTGCGCGATAAAAAAACGCCACGTTAAGGCGCTGACAAGAGGCAAATAATCTAAGGTTTGTCTTAAACAAAAAAATTGCCAAATCTATATAGTTTGTGGTAGCGGAAAAATTATATGTTATTCTTGAACATACTTCTCAGAACGTGGTTGTTATCAAAACACGTTTAGAAAAACAAAAACTTGATACAAATTAACGGTAAACTAACCTCTTACTTTGAGTTCCAATCCAAAATATCTGTATTAAATATCAACGTACGGTTGGTATTTAATTAATAACAAGAACGTCTTATTGGAATGCAGAACTTGATTGTTTTTTATTTTCGATTACTCAACGAATTTTTGAGTAAATAGATAGTTCATTCATATTTTATGATAAATTACAAGCGTTGTGGCATCGCGCTTCTCTTTCTTTTGTATGCAGTTGGACATTGACTGCGCTTTACCTGTTGTCAACGTCTGAAAAGCTCTTTTGTTCGAACAAAAAAACTTAACTAAACTACTGAACTAAAAATAGTTTTTCTCGAAGGAGAAATATGCGTTTCGGATATCATCGTCTATCTTCGGAAATACAAACGCGCGATGATTTGATTTAATATAGAGCGGTTACAACCGTGAAAATACTTGCTTATTTTGTATTATCATTATTAAAATAGATTAACAACTTTATGCAATTTCAAAAAACTTCTAACCCGACAAAGAAAAAAAAATAGGTGCACTACTACGAAGTGCGGCTGAATAACACTTAGAAGGATTGCCTCTGTGGCACGTCGATCATGCTAATTCGGAAACACGTAAATTACCGAAAGACATACTTTTTCTGATTCCCCAGGTTATTTTGGCGCGTGGGGAAAATCGGAACTAATGCCGCCATCTTCTTTTTTGAATACATTTCAAGTGACATTTCATAAAATACTTTCATGAATATTTACCAACAGCCCCTCTGTGAACGACAAACGAGTGCCAAAAGACCCTTATAGCAGTGTATATCGGATTCATACACTCGAGCGCTTTTTAACGAGCGGTTAAAAAGCGCCCGTGCGTATAATCGATAAGGTACTTTAGTAGATCAAACTTAGCAAGATTGGCGTAGAAATGCATAAATTTAGATTGTGTGAGCCCGTTTTTAAAATCTAAAAGCTTTTGGAATATCTTAGTGAGATAAGAACCCGGTTCCACTTGAGCTTCAGCTATCCTGATAGTGATGCTAAGCGAATGGTTTTTTAGTGGGGTTGCTCGGTTGAGAATAGTCGATTATTCCGTAGAGGTAATTGAATAGGTACGTTGATTTAAAAGGGAGGTAAATCCTTAGAAAAAATACTTACAAGGAAAATTTTATTTAGTCAAATTAAAACAAGGAATGAGGCATAGCCAAAGTAACGACGGATATAAAGTGTGAATGATGATAATTATAGGTAAAAAGTGTGTAAATACTAAGGTGACGGCTTATAGAGATGCATAGTTTATGGAAGCAGAAAACATGCTCCGCCAATTTGGGATGAGGATGGCGCGACTACAATTATTTGTTAAGCCAGGCTG
This sequence comes from Tiliacea citrago, assembly GCA_963921375.1. Lineage (NCBI taxonomy): Eukaryota > Metazoa > Arthropoda > Insecta > Lepidoptera > Noctuidae > Tiliacea > Tiliacea citrago. The sequence goes on along the minus strand of OY992797.1, from coordinate 16,792,896 downwards.
CAATGTAATTTTCATGCGCCAGTACGGCGCCAAAACCTGAGCAAGCGAAGGATTCTAGGGCTCGTATTAATGAGCTAAGCCGAGGAAACACAGATAGACGGACATGGCGAAACTATAAGGTTCCTTTCCTTGTTGACTACGGAACCCTAAAAATGATCCAGATTTTGTTCAAGAGTAATAAAAGACTCTTTGGTGAAATACAGTAACAGAGGTGTTCCAATTTCCCTAGAAATCTTTATAACGTGATACAGCGCTATACATTAAAGTTTTATCAAAATACATGTATTTCAATAAATCTTACGACATAGCAATAGCGAAATATGATGAATGTCATTCTAAACATTGGTCAATGTGACGTAATCGTTCATCAAGTACAGCGCCTTGAGGAGCTGATCTTGGTAACTGAGATACTGTTTTCATGTGTTTGTTAATTAGTAATGATCTTGAGATGCTGATCGTAAATTAATACGGGCCTAGAATCCTGGGCGTAGCGAGGGTTTCAAAGGTACGAGCCGCAGAATAACTTTGCTGCCGATTCGAACACACAAATTTTCATTGAGGAAAATGCTAAGTGCAAGAAAAACGGCTTAAATAATATATTAAATCGCTGCTGAACTCGCTCATATTTTATTATTTCTTACGATTTCATCAAAAAACAAACCAAAATCATGGAAAATGAATTGAATAACAAAGAGTACAAATCTTTTAAAAAAAAAAAATTCCCAAAAAAAATTAAATGAAGTTGGCGCACTGACATGAAAATAAATATTAATGCATTTTCGGTGGACTTGCAGTACATATAGAAAATGATTGAACAGAAAGGTTCGAATTTAAAAAAAATCTTTTCACGCTAGCGGACAAAATGCACTTTTGCACTCAGATTTCGAATGATAAACAATCTTTACGAGGTTGTGAGGTGAAAACAATATTTTCGATCAATTTTATTATTAATGATTTTATGTTGTGGAGTAAAACAGAAAACGTTCCAATTGTTAGTAATGGCGTTATGGTAACACCGATACTGAGAAATACCCTTTCTAACAAAATCAATACCCATAGCTTTTAGCTATAAACCTTTTACCGATTCAACAACCCCATCTATTTTAAATATACGAGTATCTTCGAATTCATTAAATTTTACATTTGGAAGGAACATTGAAAACCAATCAGAGGCCGTTATCGCAGTACTATCAATCTATTTTAAAGTAAGAGACAAGGTAGGACACTATGCTAATGAGATTGACATTGATGAACAGGATAATTGACTGCGCTGATTTATTCCTGTTTTATTTTACATTGGACGACTTATTTGCCAAGAGATTTGGTACTGAAACAGGATCGTAGCTGTTGTTTTTCAGGAATAACTGGTTATCAGTTGCCGGTGCTTTTACAAAAAGCCCGATTTCGCTGTTTTGGGGTCACCGCAACACTCGTGTCATCATTTCAGCCAAAAGACGTCCACTGCTGGACATAGGCCTACCCCAAAGAGGGGCTTTCTATAATCGCCACGTTTGGTAGGCGGGTTGACGATCGCAGTATGGTGTTAAAATGCATAGAGAACGCTGCTACCCATTCTCTAGTAAGTCCCTTAGTCGCCCGCATTTTACGACACCCACGGGAAGAAATAGGGTAGGTACAACATTCGTGTATCTTAATAAAGTTTTAATGAAATATTTGGCAACGCAAATACGGACAATAAGTACTCGAGTCAATTGTACAAGGACGTACAGCTTTGTATTAGGAGTTAGGACAAGGCAAAACTTGCATGCAATAATCGCCTTGCAATAAAATTGCCTTTGTGTTGTAAGTCGGATGCAATTCTATTGAACGGCAAATTATTGTATGCTATTTTACGGAAATCGCACGCGTGTAAATGGGGCTTAAATTGTCTATTTAATCAATAGAAAAAAAAAAATTGTGTCTGTTTGAAATGTCAAAATAACAGCTTTTTAAATGCATAATATGAAAGTATATACGGTACTTGTACTTAAAAATTTTGTCAGTCTGTTTGTTCCGGCTAATCTCCGAAACGGCTAAACCGATTAAGAAGGGACTTTCACTGGCAGTTTATGAATACAGGGTGGCGGGACATCGACGTGAAACTTGTTACCATGGTGAATCCATGATAACATACAGATACATCATACTTGACCCCCGTGCGTTGAAATTTCTCATCGGTAATTAAAAAAAAAAACCTCTGTTTCCTACAAAAGTGCAATACCTACTCGATGAAAAATTTTAACGCAGGGTGTCAAGAATGATGTACTGAATCCATGGTAACAGGATTACAGGATGCGCGGCGATGTCCCTTCCACCCTGTTTAAATAACTTAGCATCAAATTCATTCATCTAGATGACATTGATTTAAAAAAGGGTAGTATTTAAACGAGTGACTGTAAATTAGTTTTAAGTGACAAAAATAATTAATTTACGTTATAGTATTACTAAGTGAGCGACTGACTGCGAGTGACGAGAAATCAACAGTACAGCGACTTACAAACATTAATTTGAGTTACTTAAAATACAAAATGAGAAGCTTTTATTTATATTTATAACGTTCAGTTGACCTAATTTTCATATTCACAACCTCATCTAACCCCAATGATTCACCAAGAATAGAGGAAAATCTGGCGCTCGGCGGCCGCTGCTGCGGCACGCTCGCTTCGCTCGCTCGCCTTCGCGCTTTAATGGTCACTGTTCTAACCTAACCTAACCCAAATGATTCAATATCAGCACCCTCTCTGTATTTCTAGTCACTCACTTAGTCATTTAGTCGAACGGCTAGAATTTTAATATCTGAAATGGATTAATCACAACCCACATTTAGTTAAAGTTAAGTTATTAAAACAGTATCTAAGCTAAGCTTAGATACTGTGAATCAGTAGCTAAGTTTTTTTTTTTGTAGTTCGTTTTATAATTTTCCTTTAAAAAATAAAGAAATATTTAACAAATATCTTCTGAGATTACTATAAAGATAAGGTCCGAATATCTGCGTGGGTTTATTTTATGTAAATACTTTATTTAACAGGGGGATATGATAGAAATTCATGAATTGCATTCCAATCGGCTGTTGATGTTATTGTCTTTACAGATTTTACTTCGCCATGTATCGCGTAATCATAATGTTCCAATTCAATTCCATTCCATTTCTGTTGTTTATTTTGTTGAATAAGATAAGAAAACATGAGTTTGCTATTTGGTTCCCATTATGTACAAAACAAAGAGCAGTGGTAACGGGCGGGACTTATAACGGGCGGGAGTTGTAGGTCGTAGGTTCGAACCTGTTTTTTTTTTATTCCCGGGTTGGAAAGTCCTCATTGACGTCCTCCACCCTGGGGCGGGCGAAGGGGTCTATCAGAATCTTACTGACTAAAAACTACCCCGGTGCGCGACTTCCGTGATCCCCGGCTGGTGTCGGCCCGCCTCTGCGGGCCACCTCAAGCCTGGGTGATGGGTGAGGTGTTTGACCACACCCGCAAGGTTCGAACCCTGACAGGCGCTTTACTTTGTGTAAATTATTTCATCATCACTGCTCAAAACGGTGAAGGAAAATATCGTGAGGAAACCGGCATGTCCTAGAACCAAAAATTCGAAGATTAGTGACCAACCCGCACTGGGCTCGCATGGTGTAACGTGAGCACCTCCTCTTGGTGAGCACCTCCTCTCACCGTTTCGTTTTTTCCTTTTGACGTACGGAACCCTAATAAGGAAGAAAGGTCTGTGCCCAGCGTGATAGTATTGGTAACTTTATAAAATAAACATGCGGGGCAGTCTTTGGGGACTGCCGATAGAAATGAAAACTAAGTAACTTGTGAATTGTATCATCGAGATAGCGTTCGGTGACGATGACGCGAGTTCCATGATTTTTGTTCACCCAAAAAAGTGCTCAACGCGCCTAAAGAAGTTTTCACTTCAAAAATATTTGTTTATCTTATTCCAAAACACTATAATTATAATAAATAGAGTTACTAAAGTGTAACCCATAAAAGTTTCCCTTGCCACTAAAAGCGAACCCACTAAAATTTTCCAATCTCGCGACGAACCATCAACTCAGTTGTTATTTACATCCACTAATCTTTTTTCCGGTATCCATTAGTTAACATCGCTTCCTAGAATGTCATTTGTGCCGCTATAATTGACCGTTTAAAAATATAAGCTGCCATGCTGCCATGCATGAATGTCGACAATTTATTTTAGGGGCGAGAAAAATATTTTCTGCGATGCGAAAAATACTGGCAGGTTTGTGAATAAAACAAGCAGTTTCAGTTTTTTTTTTTTTATGCTTGGTAAGTATCGAATCCTCTTTTCACAATTGTCGTGTTGTCGATGGTTCAACTTACGGAAAATATCTGACTTTGGGATTACTTGAATAAGTTAGGACTGGACAGAGAAGCTTTGTTCACAAGCTGATCACACGACGAAGATGCGAATCGATTTAACATCATTGATCTCGCGAAAGTAGATAATAAGCTCAAATAAGCAGGAAACACAATCAATATCAGGAACGCGATATTCAAATCAGCCTCGTTAGTCTATCATTCTGAACCAGACCACAGTCTATGATATCATTACAAAGCCTAACTCAAGAGAACTAACGTTCTGTCCGCCAACGACAGTCGTATCATTAATACTATAGTTTAGTCCATTATTATCTACCATATAGCGATACAAAACAGGACAATGCATTACAAGTAGCCGGAATGACTCGAAGTCGATGGTTCTAATCTTTACTATCGACCCCAATCGAGACAGCGTGTTAGCATTGTCATAGAGTAAGATTTTGTAGAAGCGAAACTGACACTTTGGACGTTTTCTTAATGCCTACACTTAGGCTTATGATAACATCAGTACTGACAGACTTCCGTTCCGTACCCAAAGGGTAAAACGGGAACCCTATTACTAAGGCTCCGCGGTCTGTCTGTCTATCTGTCTCTGTCTGTCCGTCTGTCACCAGGCTGTTTCTCATGAACCATGATAGTAAGACAGTTGCAATTTTCACAGATGATGTATTTCTGTTGCCGCTATAACAAAAAATACTAAGAAACAGAATAAAATAAATATTTAAGGGGGCTCCCATACAACAAACGTTTTTGCTCGATATTGATAACGGCAACAGGTAGACGTTTGAAATATTCACAGAATATTTAGTTATATATTCACTTTAAAAATAAACAATTAAAATAAAATAAAACTAATATTTAAGGGGGGCTCCCGTACAACAAACGTAATTATTTTGCCGTTTTTATAGATAATGGTACGGAACCCTTCGTGCGCGAGTGCAACTTGCACTTGGCCGGTTTTTTTAATGACTTAAATATAGGGTCGTTAATTTTTATGATGCAAGAGCAAGCGCGTCTATAACTACAGAGCCAAAGTAGGTGACTGTCGCTTCCACACGATGTTCCAATTCTATGACTCTGTTTATGTTTTGTCTCGCGTGAATCAAACCATTATTTATGTTGAAGTCGGTCGATTGACTTGTTTCGGAAGATATAAACTTTAGGTTTTACGATTTACTTATTTTTACTTTTCTTTAGAAGTAGTTTTCGGTCAGCGTTACTCAATGTAATGGAGACTTTGTTGGCTTGTTAAAAGTTGTTGCAATGTTTGTTTATAAAATTGGAACATTATTAAGGAAACATTGTATAAGCATTGTTTTACGGAAACTACTTGATGTTTATGAGTTTATTGATATTTGGGAATTTAAATTTCGATGCAATGAAGTCATTAACATTTTTGTCTTCTTATCATTGAATCCGAACAGTTACTTAAAGTTGCGTGTTAGCTTTTAGCATAATCCCGATCGTCGTTAAAGAGCCTACAATGCCTCAAATTGCATAATCCTCCGTCATATCGAAAATACTGCAGCTTTCATTTTTAAATAAATATATTTTATGGTAAAGTTGAGGATTAATGTTAAGTACTATGTTTGATGAAAACACGATTCTATAAAAATTTCTCGACAAAAAAAAAATATAAAGTCATCTCCAAACCGAACAATAAACCCCTAATATTAAAAAAAATACTACACATTCGATCATGAAACTTTGCATAATAACTAAACTAAATATAAAGCAGAGACCATGTTTTATATAATCTTTATTTTCACCGTAAAAAGAAATTACATAAACTGTCGGTGCCTTGGAGCCTTCTTCTCGAGTAGTAGTGTGCGAGCGAGATACAGAGTGGGGTGGCGCTAAGGTATTATGGACCCTTAAGAGTCCATAATACCTAAGCGCCACCTCACTAACTAATAATTAGGTACAATATTTAGATGCTTAATGAAAACCCAACCCAACCCCATCCCCAAACCCTTCGAGGAAACAATACGTGATGTTTGTTATGTTAAAGAGAAATTGTTCCAATCTTGATCTCGAACTGAATTTATCTTCAAGCAAAGCTGTTATGGACGATAGGTACTTTAATGACCATTCTTGCAAGAACCATTAACCATTAAAGCTGGTCTATGGTGCTTTACGAGTATTGCCCTTTGCCTATGACAAATCATAAACCGTACAATAGAAAGAAAGGTTACTGATTTGCAATATAATCTAAATAGTAATTTAGAGCATATTATATACCCACAGGGCAGAAGATCGAAGGTTGAGATTGACAAGAAGTATCAAGCAAAATTAAAGAGGTATGTCATTAGCAGTGCCTACAGGTACCTATAGGTACCCCTTACAGAATTGATAACCTTCATAATAATTCAGTCTAGACATTTGAATAAAGAACAGTTTTTTTTAACCCTCCTATACCCGCGCCAATATATGTGACACCTATACCCGCGTACGGTCTCACAGACCAAAAGTTCGGACCCCAATATCAGTAGGACAAATAAAGAAAATAATTGAAAAAATGTTTTCAGAAACTAGGAAATATCGTGAATAAGATAAGCCCAATTTCTTGATAATAAAGTATTAATTTACTGAGGAACAGTCTCTTTTATTGCGGTCTCTGAAGCAAGACTTTCGTAAGTGTTCAATGTATTAGCAAAAATACATGATTTCTTCTAGCTTATAAATCTAAAAGGGAACCTCATGAGGAACATTAAACTTACAACACATTAAAGGTAGATAATCATATCAGCAATAAAAATAAACCGTGAATCCTATACCCGCGTTCATCCCACAGACCAATTTTCACCAAATACGGCCACATTTGTGCTAGTCGCACGAACGCAGTTTTCGCTCTGGTATATAAACGTAGCAACGAATCAGGCAGCTAACAGGCCACAAAAACCAAACAAAACAAAACTACAAAATACCAGCATTGATTAAAATATACAAAATCACAAAAGAGAATTTTATCGGTCTTGCAGACCAATGCGTATAGGAACGTTAACAAGTCTATCTAAAAACATAAAAAAGCTTAACATCATTTTAGATTAAAAATATGTCAAAAAAGTTTAAAACCGCTGTACAAAAGTAATCGCTTCGTTGAATTAAACGTTTAATCTAATACATTTATTCAAAACACATGCCACAGTAAAATAATAATCGTTAGTATGTAAATGAACTAAGTTCTACTTAACGTGACCCTTTCGGTTTCATTTAAGCATTCAATTGTAATACAAATAACGAGATTATAAAGGGTTCTAATTTTATTACGATTTTGAACTATCACTTCTGAGTTTAAATTAGTTTTATTAATGTGATAGTGGATAAAATGTATAAATTTTAGTTTATGATTATGACATAATTTGTTGTGTTAATGATAATGAACAACAATGGTTACATGCTGAGTAATCAAGTAACTCGGTTAATTCCAACTGAGCAGCAGAAAAGTCTGTGGCTTATAATACAATTCACACGCGAAGTTATGTAATGCGTTCCTTTTGGGATTCTCATTGATTTTTCTTTGAGATTACATTCCCAACTGAAAAGCACAAAGAAAGAAAAAAAAATGAAAAATGGTTTATTCTGCACAAACAAAACGCACGTTACAACAAAATAGCTTAGTTAAAATATACACATACAAAGTAGCCCAAAACCTCTTATCCAATACACTAAACCAAAGGCCTCTTCTTATACTGAGAAGGCACGAGCATTGATCAGCACACTTGATCAAGACGGTTTGGTGATTTCAGACTTATATTATCTATAAGTCCATGTTTCATCAGAGAGTATATGAATTGTAAAAGTCACATTGGTTTTTGCCCAAATTTGGACCCTCAACCTCGTGCATGAGAGGTGATGCCTCAACCGCTGGGCCATTACAACATAATAATATGGCCCAATTTCAAATGTTTGGTCCAACAAAGGTTTAAAGTACCTACGTCTTTATTGAAGCATAATGTATTTACCCCTTCACAAAAAGAAACCATCTCTTTGGCAAACGTCAAACGGCTTGTAAAACATGCAATTCATTTGCAAAGAAACGTTATCAAGATTTGAAATTCACATTATCTGGACCGGGATCACAAACAAACTTGTTACGTCTTTGAGATTTATTTCCTTTCCAACTTTTAAAAAAAACGAAAAATCCAGAGAATTGAATTTCATAACAACATTACATCAAAAGGAATTTTCTGTTTCGTAATCCGATATTTACCTTTTTCTCATTTAAAAGCTACATGATACTCTAAATCTGAATACAGACCGTTCAAAAAGAAAATCCTTGCATTTTCATAGTTAATACTCTTGTGATCCGGTCATAAATTATTTTCAGTGCTGCTTATTAAAAATTAAATATATAATCCTTTTTGATATTTTAAATTTTTATGCTGCAGAGTTCTTAATTGAAACCGACGGTTTCAGTGCCGTAAAATTAAAATTTTGTCTTGTCTTCGTTGGCCTTTTAAGTTTTTATTTCTGTACCCTTCTTTTGTCTTTTTTTAGGCATAACTTTTAGTAGTTCACGTGTGTTTAGAGAGTTTGTATGTTTAATGTCTTTCAGTGCTTAATAAGTAATGTTCCTTAGCATCGATCACATTAAAAAGGCATGTGGCAAATTATCTTTTTTTTTAAGTCCTCAAACATTCTTCACACCAGAGGAGTCCACTTGTTTGGATTTAGATACTCAGTTAAGAAGGTCTATCGTAGCCACTTCTAACATCTTATTTTGATGGCCATACAAAAAAATTTAGCTCGATCTCAAAGCACAACTTTCTGAACAGGACTTAAATGTACCTCAGGCGGCACTCCTAGCAAAAAAGGTAAGGCTCCTCGCGACAGCTAGCTAAAAATAAACCTGGTTGGTATATTACACTATCAATTTTTATAGGTTTATTTCTGTCGACCACTTTCTCGGAACCTGTTATAAGGTATGTTCGCCATCATTCAATGTTAAAATGAGTAATAAAAATGCTATGAATTATTGAGTAGTGCGGCATGACACAAGTTGTAAGCGACATGATTTTAATTAGCAATTTTATTTATTCTGCGATATCAATTTTAGCTTTAAACATATAAAATACTTTACTTATGTATGTATTGTATATGAACCACCAAACCAAAGAGTGCACCACAGACCTGCAGTAATGTCTCTCCTTTAACCTAAATCCATCCATATTTTTTTTTTTGGGTGGGAAATTATCAAATATCTTCTCCCGCTCTATCAGGCTTTTACTGACTAAAACCCACCCGTGTTCCTTCATTTGCCTGTGTGCCAGGGCCACGATATCCCTTTCGGACAAACTCGCAACCCTGGCAGGCTTTCGCCCTAACGGACCCCGTCAGTTGGTGACCCACCACCACAGACCTGCACTAATGCATCTCCTTTACCCTTAAGCCATCCAAAGGTTGTTTTTAATAGATCGATTTTAGCGGTAAAACCGTCTATTGTGTAAACCTATGAAGAATTTGTACATTTATATCCGTAATTTTTATGGTGAAGGTACATAATAAGGAGTATTTTGTCTACGTATCTGTCTTTATGGATTTAATATGCATATAATGGCACCGTCATCAATCCCTTTTCCCAGTTTATTGAAGGAACTATAATATTATAATCTTAGGGGGAGCTCGTGGCTAAGTAATAACAGCCACACGGGTCGATCCATCAGGTTAAGCTACGCTTGCCACGGTTGGTCCGTGGGTGGGTGACCATCTTTACATACCGAGACACCTCCGTGCCTCGTAAATCACGTTAAGCCGTTGGTCCCGGCTGTCATTCGTGGATCTTTGACAGTCGTTACGGGTAGTCAGAAGCCCGAAAGTCTGGCAACCAGTCTTACCAAGGGGTATCGTATTACCCAGTTACTGGGTTGTAGAAGTCAGATAGGCAGTCACTCCGTGTAAAATACTGGTATTCAGCTGCATCCGGTTAGACTGGAAGCCGACCCCAACATAGTTGGGAAAAGGCTAGGCAGATAGAATATTACAATATTTTATACCGGGCTTTGAAAAACAAATGTTTAGCATTGATTGAGTCACTCTGGGCTATCAATGGTAATATGATTTTTTTTCGATTTATTTGATTGAAAATATGATACAGCTGAATTATTATTTTAATATAACAAAAGATCTCCACCAAAGATTCATATTTAGGGTCTACTGGAATACGTTCTAGCTGATGGACCTGATTGATAATTTTAATATAACAAAAGATTTCGATTAAAATAATCCTAATAAAGGTCGACTGGAATACGTTCTGACTTTAACAACTACTTAGGTACTTGAAGTTGAAGGTACATAGACCAATCACACAAGGTCTAAACCAACTCGCACTTGGGCGGGTTTACAATTATAGCGAATGAATTTGAACTACCACTTGCCATAGCGAACTTGTTAACTTAAGGGTCAGATAGTCACCGTTGACCTCAACCATACAAATGCGCGTCGCGCTCACGCCACGTCACCATTAACTTTCATAGGGAATATTTATTTTAAGTGACAAAAAAAAGGAATATTTGAAAAAAATCACAAATAGGATTATAGATAATAAAACATTCTATTCATACAAAAAAAAAGCATGGAAATATCTTACGTAGTTTGAAAGTAATACCGTTTTTTATGCTTTGGGTAGGCATTACTTCCTCAATTTATTTCATAAAGTATTTTACTACAATTATTAAATATTCACATGTAGAATTTATGTGTATACGTTCTGGTTTAACATATTTTTTTTGCATAACTTACTTGCATTATATGAAGGCGTAATAACAGATTTAAAAGTCACTAAAATGATATATCTGCGCCTTAATCAAGTATCCGAATGCATCGAGTTATGTAATAAGTACCTAAGCGTTTGATGTAACCAATTGCATTAAATCGATTGAAGTAGTCAATAAGGTATCGATTACACGTTCATCATTACATAAAAATATTATTTTGGTCATGTACTCACTATAAGAATATACACCGTGGAATTTTAATCGTCTTACAAAGCGCAGCCCACTTCATGTATCCAATGACTACATTCATGAAAGTAAAAAAAATATTTATTAACATTTAAATAATAATAAAAAAAAAACATTTTGACGCATGACGTAGTTTGAAACACCCTGTTACGAGCACGATGCGAACCTTGCGTTCCAACTATGGCGTGGAATGGAGTGCAAGACTCGCACCGCGCTCATACCAGTGTGTTTCAAACTACAATAGCGTCATAAATTCGTAATGCATAATATAAAAAAAAATCAAATGTTAATAAATATTTTTTTTACTTTCAGGAATGATTAGTAGTCATTGGATACATGAAGTGGGCTGCCGTTGTCAGACGATTAAAATGCCACGGTGTATAACAGGTTACGATTTTTGCAATTGCATATTTAATTATAGCAATTGAAATAAATACAAACACTAGTGTGTATTTAATAGTGTGTGTTTATGCAAAAATAATGCTGTTTTCAGCTTCTGCTCTTCCGAAATTCATTGCTTTAAAAAGATCCACAATAATTTTATTATCCATATTCTTCTTAGCATTCTCCCCCGTCTAAGTAACCTTACGTCCAATATTAAGCCTATTTCACTCTTAACTTAAAAATAACTAGTCCTTATTAATCAAACAACATGACGTGCAGATATCGAATCCCTTCGCTAACTTTCTGCAATAATAACATGCAATCCATACCAGTCACCCCAATCGCTGTAAATACCAAGTGTGGGTGGTTTTCGATGGCCAAGTGTCACGGCTAGAAATTGTTTTATCGCGACAATCGGTCTGCGAGGAGATTTATGTCTGGGAATAACAAATAGCGAAATAAATGGATCCAAATCGTTTGTTTCATTGGTCAAGCTCTGTTTTGGATTGCTTTGCAAATACTTTGATGGTATTGTTTTCAACGGAGAGGTAAGGTAAAATGCAATGGTGATTAGATTTTTCTTACACCCCGGTTTTTGAGTTGAGAACTTCTCAAACTCTTTCTTAAGGTGATTGCTTTTTTTAAATTTTGCGGGCTACGAACAATCATCTTAAGAAAGAGTTGACAAGTACTTATTCTCAATTTAGAAGCCGGATGTAAGTATTTTACGAATAGAGGCTGTTATTTAAATCGTGGACGTCTACGGCATCAGGATAACATAGGGAAGTTAAATGTATTGAACTATATGAAGACGCTTATACACATTTAATTAGATTGTAGAGAAACTTAAGAATTGTAGCAGATGGTATTCTATAGTTTCTGCCTACCCCCATGAGAAAAAGACGTGATTTTATATTTATGTGTAGATTGTAAAGTTTACTTTCTTCACCCAATTAATAACAAAAATGTCGCTACCTTTATGCTGTCATGAGGTAAAGCTTTCTTTAATATTTTCTTCGTTCACAAGACGTCGTTTATTAAACAAGCCTTTCTCGGAATAGCCATTGAGTTAATTTAGAGCTCTTTTTCACAGAATTTAGCTTATTATACTCCTTCACTTGGAATCCCTATTTTACTAGGTACGGAAATAGGTACTCGGTAGCGTTGGTTTTTGTAGAACGAGCAACATTAAATAGGTAGGTATATAGGTATACAAATTCACCATCATCACCATCATCATCATCATTGGCAGCCTTTTTCCACTCACTGCTTCCCTGGTCTGTGCGAGTCTCATCCAGGTCTTCCCTGCGATATTCTGTATGTTGTCCACCCACCTGGCTATAGGTCTGCCAACGCTCCGTCTATCGTTTCTCGGTAACCAGAAAGGCTCTTCTACACCTACCATCACCACGTCTAGCTAAGTGTCCTGTCCACCTCCATTTCAGAGCCAATCCTTTTGTCCTACATCTTGAAACTTAGTCTTACTTCAGATCTCTGATTTATGGACTCGGACTTTACTCGGTAATAGGCGTAACATGGAAATAAAAGGCACATTACAACAACATAACTTAAATAAAATACACACATACAAAGTAGCCAAAAGCGTATTCAATACACTAAACATTTTGACAGTCGTGCCAGGGACCGAAGGCAATTTACATTGTGTTTACTACTTCGTCTACATATTTAATATGTTGTTGTGGTACTGGCAAATGACAACCTGTGATGACAACAAAGTCAACAAACAAATAATCAAAACAAAAACAAAATGCCGATTGCCGAGTGGAAAAATAACTACTTTTGTAACGAACAAACAATTACAATAACCGTGCGTCGCATTTGTGCAAGAACAGGTCTTTGCTCAACAAAATGCTGTGACTTCGGACCAAGCTATCGTCAACAGCGCTGATTTTCAGCAAAAATCCAATGAATACCTATTCCTATGGTATACCAACTGTTTACTGAAAATTATCTTCAAATAAAACGAGGTAGGTTATAGAATATCTGACTCCTGCAACACAGATATTGCTAGCACAGGAGTCAGAGCATTCCATCATTTGTTGTACAAATTGTTTTATGTCAATAAATCATTTTTGTATTTTGTATTTGTATTCATCTGAATAAATTATTTTGATAACTCTAAAAGTCAGATTCTTGTTTACCTTAAATTTTTTTATATTTAAATCATCGCAAATACCTACAGAAGCACAGAGCTGGTCGAAGTGGCCGTGCTTGGGGAAGGTCTGTCCAGCACTGAACGTCTTTTGGCTGAAATAATGATGATGAATACAATATACAGTCCTAGTCCAACACAAGGTGTCTTTTGTTTTTAAAAATAAAATAAAACCATCTCACCACGCCTTGTAAGGGGTGTCCCAAAGAGCGCTGGATTTAAATTTGCCGCCATTTTACGGTGCGCCGAGTTGTACGGTGATTCTTTTTTGACATTTGTCACGTACAGACCAGGCGATTTAAAAATATGGAGAAGTATTCAAACCAACAACGTTTAATTATTGTAAAAACACATTACAAAAATGATGAAAGTTTTGCGAAAACAGTTCCTCAATTGCATCAAGGTTTCGGTCGCAATAATGCGCTAAATGAATCGACAGTTTAATTAGAAAAAGAGGAATTAATTAGAAGGGGCATTTAATTACAAAATTTGAGACCAAATTTACGCTGATGGATCAAAAGATCATTGTTCGTCGTCGTCCTTGTCAGTCGAAAATATAGCCACAGTAAGGGAATCATCAAGAATCCAGGAACTTCCATTCAGCATCGTGGTCAAGAATTAAACATTTCCAGAAGCATAATTAACGAACTAACTAGCAACGAATTTTGATAAAAAGTCTGCATTTGCACGCGTACAAGGTTGAATTAGTGCAAGAAATCAAGCCAAGGGACCATGCGCAGCGCTGTGGATTAAATTAGTTTTTCTTTCAATTTAAATCCGGCGCTCTTGTTGGGACACACTATATTATCAGCTTGTTTTGGGAACTAGCTACGACAGCGACGTTTACACATTGCCTTCCACATTAGCTTTGCCCGACGTTCCCCAATGGGTACTAGTACAATTTAGAAAGACGGTGTCGGTATTCCCATGACCATTACCTACATCAGGAACGCTTATCTTTTTGTCCCCCTTCTTTTTATGCTGTGTCCTGTTCTACACATACCTTCCTATATTAAAAGATATCTATAAATATTCATGGCGCATCAAGCCATATCAAGATTGTGAGTATAGCACAGTTTCTTATTCAATTTATCTGGTCTACTGTCCCATATTTTTTGTTTTGCAATTCCAAAGATTATGTTTAATGAAAATGTATTAGCCTATGTTTTTTGTTCGATTTCATTTGTTAAAGCAGGACTTGATATAGGTACAGTTAGCGATAAAAGTTGATCAAAACTTCCCTTTTTTAACCGACTTCTAAAAAAGGAAAACGTTCTCAATTCGGATGTTTGTATTTTTTTTTTATGTTTGTTCGCGCATAACTTCGTCGCTGGCCAACCGATTTGAAAAATATTTTTTTTGTTGGAAATAGTATACTTTACAAATGGTCCCATAAATTTTTTCGGACAACCGGTTTTTGAAAAATCAACAAAAGTCTAATAATGTATCTACATTGTCTACATTAACGATCTTTTCGTTTACTCTGCATTGCGATTTTTGTTCGCGCATAACTCCGTTATTTACGAACCGATTTGGAAAATTCTATTTTCGGCACTAAAAAGTGAAAAATAAAAAACCATTTACAAAAAAAAAAATAACCGACTTCCAAAAAAACACTACAAAGTGAAAAATAACTTTAGTTTCGAAAGTCGGTGGCATAAAACTAAAATACAGATCCAAAGACAAACCAAAATAACCAGTTTAACCAAAATACATCTATTTCGCTTGAACCCAAAATAATAAATCTGAAATTCAAGAACCATTTATTATTTTAATTTCTAAATATATTTACACGTTAGGAGTCAATTAGTTGAACAGAACACCAGTGATTTGTAGTCTCAACTCGATTTATAGTATTCCACTGTCACCGCACTTAATGAAATATTTACAACTAAATGTGAACTAAATATTTTGAGTAGGTATTCTAAAATTAATGTATGTATTTTTGCGCTTTTATAACTTCTAACGCGACGATAATATCGTGGACGTGTACGTCCAGTAGGAGCAATAGTGGCCCAGTGGTAACAGCCGCGACTTACGATTTGAAGGTCATAGGTTCGAACCTAGACAGGCTCTTTAATTTGTTTAAATTATTTAATCACCACTGCTCTCAAAACGGTGAAGGAAAACATCGTGAAGAAACCAGTATATCCTAGAACCAAAAACTCGAAGACATGTGACATCCACCAACCCGCACTGGGCCCGCGGGGTGGATTACGGCCCACTTCCTCTCACCGAGAGGAGGTCTGTGTCCCAGCAGTGGGAACATTATAGGCTGATTATGCATGCATGTATGTTATGCTACGTCCACGTCCATAAAATGTATGGAAAAACATGCACGCAACCCGTTATCGTGGACGGAAAAAAAGCGTCTTTATATTATATTTCCATACATTTTACTTCCCAGTGTTATCGTGCTGCCGTGAACGTCCACGATAATATCGACACGTTAGAAATTAAAAAACCGGCCAAATGCGAGTCGAACCCTTCGTGCGTGAGCACGAAGGGTTCCGTACCATTATCTATAAAAACGGCAAAAAAATCACGTTTTTTGTATGGGAGCCCCCCTTAAATATTAGTTTTATTTTAATTTAATTATTTATTTTTAAAGTGAATATATAACTAAATATTCTGTGAATATTTCAAGCGTCTACCTGTTGCGGTTATCAATATCGAGCAAAAACGAGCAAAAAATCACGTTTGTTGTATGGGAGCCCCCTTAAATATTTATTTTATTCTGTTTTTTTTGTATTTGTTGTTATAGTGGCAACAGAAATACATCATATGTGAAAATTTCAACTGTCAAACTATCACGGTTCATGAGATACAGCCTGGTGACAGACGGACAGACAGACAGACAGACAGACGGCGGAGCCTTAGTAATAGGGTTCCCGTTTTACCCTTTGGGTACGGAACCCTAAAAAACACCCGTCGAAGGATTTTCTGTGCAACCAAAAGACTTACTCGTATTATAATATGTAACGTGGTCTGTAAAGGTGTTACAGTAAAGTGTTTTATATCGTTTGAGAAAAAAAAAACGAAGTTCCCGAACCTGATTATTTTCCCTCAGAAAATAGTCAGAGCTCAAAGAAAACTTGTGAGTTTTATTCCTGTAAACAAAAGTCGCTTAGAACAATTTAAAAATAATTTAATGGAAAAACTACCAATATAATTTAAGTCAGTATCTTCTGTAGTCACGGTTTTAAATAAAAACCTTCGTAGGTAGGTAGTTAAAAACAGACAAAATCCAGTTTACCTCCTTTTAATACCCCACAAAGAACTGGTTAACACAAAGAAAACACACACCGTGATACTATAATTTATAATCTACCATAATTCCTTTACCATCTATAATTTTCCAGACCATTCTACCCATATCCAGTAAAAAATCCCACCCATCCTGTACTTTGCAAGTAACTTTTATTACGGAACGCCCTGTGGTTTTCGCAGTCCGCCATTAAAACCTGTTAACGAATTAAAATCGGAAGTTTGCGGTTTTGCTACCAGGGGAAGAGCAGTTAGCAGACTTCTGGACAACTGGCTTGAATTTCAATCTTTCATAAAGTACTTTTGCAAAGTTGTTTTGTCCAAGGTAAATGGGAAAGAAGGGATGGAGATATTTTTAATGAGTTGATGTGCTTTTGTTTCATTTATTTGAGATAATTTTGATGAGTTGATGTGCTTTTGTTTCATTTATTTGAGATAATTTTGATGAGTTGATGTGCTTTTGTTTCATTTTTTTTTTATTTGATTCAATATTACGAAATATATGAATTGTTGGTTCCATGAAGAAAGTGGTTCAGTTTGATGGTCCACAACCTTAAATTTGACCGGAACTTTCTGATACATGCTGTAGAACTCACTCAGTGATTTATGAGTTGTTAATACTACCCGAACTCAAAAAAATATCCGGAATTGATATAACTAGTATGATATTTGATAGTGGGAACCTCGGAAGGATGAACAAAATAAATCGTTTGATCTTCTTGCAGCTTTGGGAAGTAATGTTTCAGTAATATATACCTGAAAATAAGGAAGTGAAGACTTAAAAATACCAAACATAATAAACATACCGTTTGTTTTCATTTCACTAGAATTTCCCTAGTTCTAGATATTCGGAAGCAAATTAGCACCAATAAATTAACTTATTAAGTATATTGAGAACTTCAGTTAAGGGTAAGCTTCTCATTGCCGAAATACTTTCGGTAAAAAAAATGTCACTGCAGTCTCTTTTAGAGCTACCATGTCTTGGCAACCCATTAAAAGGTGCAACGCGATTCTGGTAAAACAATTTCAATGAAGTTATCATACAAGCTGTTTTATTAGGGTCGCGTAGCGCTGTCGCGTCGCGCCTGTCTGCGGGAGCCTTAACGTTTGACCACTGCCGTCAATTTCAAAATCTTATCCCCAATCGTTTTGATCGCCAACCGAAAAAACCCGCATCATCTAAGGTTGTTTATCAAATTCGTCCATTTAAAACAGAAAATATTTCAAGATTATTCTGTTCTACCTACCGCATAATCCACGTTGGTCTTCAATAAAGGTATTATAAGAACTGTCCCTATTTATATTAGCTCGTAAATTTCCCAATTACACTGCAACAAATTTGGCGTTGTAAAAATAAAATGTCAGAAGGCAGGAAAGAGACGCTAGTAGTAATTGGTGACATCCGGCGGATAGTACGGCTGTAACTGGCGCATACGCATCGAATTTACAAATAGGCAATAATTTGTCGGCGGAGTGCAAACAACGCGATATAGATGTATCGTAAAACTTTTTATTAGAACGTACCCACTTATCTTGATGTTGGTTTTAGACGATAAATAGGTTTTTACGCATATGATTAAAAAGGTTTTCAATAACTGGTAATTACTAGTAAAAAGCCGACGCTGGTAATTGCATAAATAGCCAGGGCCTTATTACTAATACTAGTGGTCGCCCACTGGTCGAAATTCGACCCCCACTAATTACAATCCATATAGTACTTACTAATTCCGTGAGCACACTAATTCCATGCTATTATAATGTACTTATTTATTATATGCTCAAGCTGTCACTTTTTTATCTTCAAATCATGAGGCCCTGGTACTATGTGTGTATGTCAAACGCATGGTATAGTGTGTAATGCTTTTTTATTAATTGAATTTATTTTCTAATGCGTATTAAATAAAATTATTAGCTTTCTGCACTCCGCCTCCATATAAATTTTAACTGTGCCAAATTTCATACTCCTTCGTCCCCGTAATTTTCGTAAAGGGGTACAAAGTTTTTGCTTCACGTATTAATACAATGATTTACTGAAAATCCGACATAATGGTCATTAATGTCAAAGTTGTCACACTTTTACGACATTTGCTGTTTAATAAAGCAGAACACCTATGAAAGAGACTTGTAAAATTGTCAGATGGTTAGATGTTTGTCGGTTTTATTACATAAGCCCCAGTTTTCATGTGTTGTTCTTTTTAGGGTTCCGTACCCAAAGGGTAAAACGGGAACCCTATTACTAAGGCTCCGCCGTCTGTCTGTCGGTCTGTCTGTCCGTCTGTCACCAGGCTTTATCTCATGAACCGTGATAGTTAGACAGTTGAAATTTTCACAGATGATGTATTTATGTTGCCGCTATAACAACAAATTATACTAAAAAACAGATAAAATAAATATTTAAGGGGGCTATACAACAAACGTGATTTTTTGTTCGTTTTTGCTCGATATTGATAACAGCAACAAGTGTAGACACTTGAAATATTCTCAGAATATTTAGTTATACAGGGTTATTGGTAAAACACGAACAACCTGTTAAGGAGTCATTATACTCATCATTATGAAGAACTTTTATTATGGGACCAAACCCAAAATCGCGAATAGAAAATCTGCTCTTCCCTACATTTTGACGAGTTATGCGAACATAAATCTGAGGAACAGCTGATTTTGTTCCGCGATTTCAGTTTTGGTCACATAGTAAAAGTTCTTCATAATGATGAGTACAATGACCCCTTAAGAGGTTGTTGGTGTTTTACCAATAACCCTGTATATTCACTTTAAAAATAAATAATTAAATTAAAATAAAACAAATATTTAAGGGGGGCTCCCATACAACAAAAGTGATTTTTTTGCCGTTTTTATAGATAATGGTACGGAACCCTTCGAGCGCGAGTCCGACTCGCACCTGGCAGGTTTTTTTTACAAAAAAACATTACTAGAAGTAATATCAGCCTCTATGCTACTCTTATCAGCCTTTTTTAAACCTAGTCAGTAGTAAGACAGAAAACCCCATGTATTATTGGAAACCTCGTAAATATTTTTTTAGTTAATGGAATGAACTTACGAGTCTTTAAAAGTCTTATGAGTCCTTTTCATGGAACGTCCAATAATACATTCAGCAGACTTCACTCTAAGGAACGAATCTGGACCCATTCATTTAAAAAAAAGAATCGTGAGGCGAAATACTATTAGCAAAAGTATTAATCGAATTACTGTGCTATGGCCCCTTAAATAAAATATTAGCCAGACGGGCGGAAACGTATGAAATTCTAATTGCCCTACGCCGATGATTCACATGCCGAATCCAATCTAATTTTGGTTCTAAATCGGATGGAGGATGGTTAGCATCAGTGCTCCGGAGTTGTTAGGAGTTCTGGTCAAACTGTGCTCTGATTTTAGGTATTTTAGGCTTAGCCGTAAATGTTTGAAGGTAAGTGATTCAGCAGGAACGTTCCAAATATAAGATACAATTAATGTATAGCGAAAGAACTTATGAATCAATTTTTACAATTCTATTATGGTTGCATTTAGTTTTAATATTTTCAAAAAAAAATGTTCATTATATTCCTGCCAATTTATTTTTTAACACAAAACCTCAGGTCCGCCATTTAAAAGTCAAACAAAAGAACATCGTCGTTGAAATTAGACAAAGAATTCCACTCTTTCAATTGACTAAAACAAAACGATTGCTAAACAAAAACAAAAGAGAGCTATAAAGTCAAACTTCAGTATAAATAAAGCTTATTCCGTTTCGACCCGTAAACGAACAAATAGTGCCCTTGTGAGTACTTTATAGGCCGTTAAATGCCAGTAAAAGGTTTTAATGAGATTATTAAACCACGTCTTTTGTTGTTGCGTTATCAATACTTAAAGTTCATTTTGCTCTATGATGGATCGGTGCATTGTTTATTGATGCAGAAGGATTTGTTTAGGTCATTAATTTTACTGTGGATAGGCGTGTCCTGTCTTGCGAAATAAAGGATGTGGACTGAAGAGCGAGCTGCACTACTCATTAAAAAAATTATGACGCAATGGGAATTGTGCCTTTTATTTTGTAGTTTAACGTTTGAACTCTTTCTCGTCTTTTTTCTGGGAAGAGTTGTCAAATCACTTTCTGCCTATACGTCATTAAAAGCGCTCGAACAGATGCTTTCATTTTATAGATACAAATGTTCTAAACAATACAATACAAACGGTAACGTTGCTCTTTTTAGGGTTCCGTACCCAAAGGGTAAACGGGAACCCTATTACTAAGGCTCCGCCGCCGTCTGTCTGTCTGTCCGTCTGTCACCAGGCTGTATCTCATGAACCGTGATAGTTAGACAGTTGAAATTTTCACAGATGATGTATTTCTGTTGCCGCTATAACAACAAATACTAAAAAATCAGAATAAAATAAATATTTAAGGGGCTCCCATACAACAAACGTGATTTCTTTGCTCGTTTTTGCTCGATATTGATAACGGCAACAGGTAGACGCTTGAAATATTCACAGAATATTTAGTTATATATTCACTTTAAAAATAAAGAATCAAATTAAAATAAAACAAATATTTAAGGGGGCTCCCATACAACAAACGTGATTTTTTTGCCGTTTTTGTAGATAATGGTACGGAACACTTCGTGCGCGAGTCCGACTCGCACTTGTTTGTGTTTGTGTTCTTTCTTTGCGTCATGTTTACCGCGAATAAAACTTATTTCTTTATTTTTCTTTAACAAAGAATGATTCACTGGCTGCCCCGAAAAAATGACGCACAAAGCGGTCATGTCCAATAGGGAATATGCATCGGTTTTTTTTTTACTAACTCAACATTACTGCTTGTTTCTCGAAAAAGTTATAAAACTCCAACAATTTTCTACTACAGTTGAAACGTGCGTTTCTGTCGCGATCATGATGTGACGTCATTTACCACGAAACTGCTTTGTTTACATCTATTTTTTAGCCCCAAATCGTATAAATAAATTATTTTTGTATGCTTATTCAAGCAGAAATTGCACTTACTTATTTACCTTAGTTAGATTTCAAGCACTCAGCAAAGAATAGATTTTATTCACATAGTATTTTTCGTCACTTACGGCATTTTCGAAAAGGATACGTTTTGAGTTTGCGTTCCGTTCCATCAAAAAAACGCAACATAAAATAAGTAACTGTAAAATAACTAATGCATTATCAAATAAAAAATAAATAGGAAATTGTTTTTTGACTTCTACAAAATGTATATAAAAATAATGGATAACTTTTGAATTACGTGCAATTTCCCTATTGCAATTATTTCACGTAATTTGGGTCCTAGTTGCTTACGGGAACCTTCTTATCTTTCACCATAATCTCATATAGTCATACCACCTGATACAAACAGTATACACGTACTATTCATTAATCAAGGTGCCCCATATCAAACTAAGGAACTGGAGCATCTCCCACATCCCAATTGTGACAGGACGGAGATAACCCGAATAACTTTCTAAGATTGTTAATGCGCACATATAATTTATTGCCGGAATTGTGTGGAAATCTTTGCAGATTAGGTTTTCATTGAGGATGTTTAAACGATGTTTTTATTTTTTTAAGAAATTGGCGGCTTATTTAATCCTATTAAAAATGTTGTGTGGCAATTGTCTTTATTGAATAACTTCTATGCGTTATAGACTTATCAGTTTCTGACTTATGTCATCACAAAAGTCAACGTTATTAGCTGCTTCTTTCATATTTTTTTTTTAAAACGTTGCCCTACACTAGGAATTTCTCCTGTCTCGTGGGTGCATTTAAAAAACATTTAAACTCACATACACAGCCAGACCCGGAACAACTACGTGTAGGTCATACAAATATTTGTTCCGTGCGGGAATCGTGACATCTACCAACCCGCACTGGGCCCGCGTGGTAGATTTACAGCCCACTCCCTCTCGAAGAGAGGAGGCCTGTGTCCCAGCAGTGGGAATATTATAGGCTGATTATGATGATGATGATGATGCAGGAATCGAACCCGTAGTGCCCTCGTCCTCATGGAAACAATGATCCATTATTTAAGTCACTTTCGTTCGTCTATATAAATGCTTAACTTGATCAGCCAATTACAATTTTCTACTGCAAATTGGTTTCTTCCAAGTTTTGCTTCAACACCCGGTTTCACGCGGTCGACATCCATCTTAACAAGTTTACTAAGTAATAATTTGTCTCCTATTTCTATTATCAGATCCAACTCATCCATCTCATATCCTGTTCGATCTTCTTTACAAATTGCGGACATCTTAACATGATTAATCAATATATTATTACCATGTGAAAGCAATTTATTCCCATAACACAAATTAGTTAAGATTGGCAAAGTCTCGAATACTTTATCGTTAATCACTGATCAAACAAGGTATGTTATAAACCACTTGACTTTATTCTTCAATGATGTTAATGGAAAATTGACTCGCACTTTTATCCTTTTAAGGCAGAATATGTGTGGCGCCAAGATAATTCACACTTCAGATAGGGACGCAAAAAATATTACACATTGCTATCGTAAATGTACTGGTGGCTAATGAAGCGTTTATTTATACATTATTGCAATAATGTATGTTGTATACGACATTAAAATAATGGAGCAAGATTATATGTATCACTCTTGCCATCATTCTTCAAAGAGGTAGACAGAAGTATTAAAACCCATGTAATGAAGGAGAGCCTGATGTAATTATTTATTTAGACAACATTTCTTCCTCTGAGCTGATGCCCAAGAATTTCCTTTTTCCTTCCAGGAAACAGTAAGACCAAGGACTCAAACACCGCGTTTGATGTAAAGAGAAAAACATAATGAATGCCATGGAGATTTTATTTCGTTTTTCCACGAAGTGACTATCTGCCATCTGAACTACTTACTAAAGGACGTTGCTAGATGGACACTTGGAGCGAAGAAAGATGTACATGAGGGCAGCCATAATATATCAAACAAACGACTGCGTTATGCTGAGTTGAAAGAAATCAAAGTTATGAAAATATATATTATTATTGTGAGGTAGACAAAATAGTCCGGTAAGGGATAAGTACGAGTAGTTCCTTATTTCCTTATCCAATAAGCAAAATAATATAAAACAAAGTACACATACCCACCCATAAAAAAAAACACACGTGAAAGCAAAAGTACGAGTGAAAAGGCCATCGCAAATTCGACTTGCACAGTTTCGCTTCAAGTAGTTTGAACGAGCGATGTAAACGGTGTAAATATTTGTTTTGTTCGCTCAACCGCAACGAAAGTAGGTATCGGTCTATCGAAGATGTTCGGCCACTTTCGGGTGTTGTCGGGTCGTAATTGGAAGTGGCAGTGCGATTTTGTTTTTATAGTACGTCATGTCATGTTTGGATATGACTCCATAATGAAAATACGGAAAAATTTGCTTATTAATTTGCGTAGTAATGATTCAATGTCAACTGGTTCTGTAGTTCTGAAGTAGTCTAGTCATTATTTGCTGATTTAGGTATACTCCAATTTATATCACAATTTTGTTTGAAAAAGCCTGTAAAATAAGTACAATTTTGTAGTTCTGTAAATTTTTCTCGCTATCTCAACCCCAAAATAAAAAAGAATTCCCTCGATTAGGTCCCAGTGGAATTGCACTGCCTGGTAATATACAGACCCCACAGCACTGATATCAATCTAAGATTCAATACTTTGCTACTAGAAGTGCATTAATAAACTGCAAGGCAACTTTATTGGCTCCGTTCGAACGTTTACACCTTTGGGGTTTTATACGAAGGTACTTATCCCGAGGACTGCAGGCGAACGAGAGGGATAGCATCCATCGATCACAATCCTTGGAGAATAAGGTTTTCTTCGAAGTTGAATTTCATCAATAGTATATACCTACTAGAATGCAGCATTCTTTCTTTAAGATTATTTTCTTTTGAGGAAAAGATGTCTAATAATGCTTGAAAAATAGATATATAGAAAAACGCAGCAGTGGATCATCGTGAGATATATAATACTAGCCTAACTTGATATGTGTATAATTTACACACAAAGTTGTTTTTAGGGTTCCGTACCAAAATGGTAAAAAGGAACCCTTATGGTGAGACTAAATCTGTCTGTCTGTCACAGCTAGATATCTCAAGAACTACTAATGCTATCAACTTGAATTTGGAACAGTTTTAGATGACGTTTGCCCAAATATTTCTCAAACAAGAAAAAATAAAAAAAAACCGGCCAAGTGCGTGTCGGACCACGCACAATGTTGGGATTGCACGCACATAGTTGGGATGAATTTATCCCTAAAACAAACTTAACGCTTTCACGGGCGGTGAAGGAGACACAATAGAAGTTTTATTGTTATGACGTCATTAGGCGTTCACTGTCCGCGAAAGGGTTAACAATGTAGTTGAAAAACATGTTCTCCCATACATCGATATACGCCACGGTCAATGTTCCAACAGAAAATGTAACTTTGTAATCGCAAAAAAGTATTTTTTTTATGTCATAAAACTTAAAATTAACAATTTTTGGACTTTTTCCTTTACTTGTGCTGTGAGACCTTGCTTCTTGCCAAATTTCATGATTCTAGGTGAACGGGAAGTACCCTATAGGTTTTGATTTATTTGCGAGTATCGAAATATGACGCAATAATGTCGCTTATATCGCCGTATTTATTATATTATTTGTCCGAGATATTCGCATTTTTTTTTTTATGTCATAAAACTTCAAATTTAGCATTTTTGGACTTTTTGCTTTACTTGTGCTATAAGACCTTGCTTCTTGCCAATTTTCATGATTCTAGGTCGACGGGAAGTACCCTATAGGTTTTGATTTATGTGCGAGATATTCGCAATTTTTTTTTATGTGGTAAAACTACACATTTACAATATTAGGACTTTTTCCTATACTTGTGTTGTAAGACCTTGCTTTTTGCCAAATTTCATGATTCTAAGTCAACGGGAAGTACTCTATAGGTTTTGATTTATTTGCGAGTATCGAAATATGACGCAATAATGTCGCTTATATCGCCGTATTTTCTTATTGCGTTGACTTGCAAGCTTGATTTTTTTAGAGCTTCAAGGGACCATAGACTTACGTATTTGATATTAATTTCAACTTGATACCTTCACGCGTTCCTGAGAAAAAGGGTCTTGACAGACTGACAGACAGATAGACAGACAGACAGACAGACGGACAGACAGACAGACGGACAATGAAGTGATCCTATAAGGGTTCCGTTTTTGCCTTTTGAGGTACGGAACCCTAATAATATATCTTTTTTGCAACAGGGCCTGAAAGGGGGTCTTAAAATTCGAATGGAGTCTACTAGGGCATGTGGGGTATCATATGAAAGAGCGATGTTTGCACATTCATAAACATTTTTTTTTTTCAGGAATTATAGTTTTCGACTTTTGATGAAATATGTAAAAAAAATACCTTTTCCTTATCTCCGAAATTTGCATAGAGAAAAATCTGAAATTATTCTATGTGATAGATGTTTATGTAAAGATTACAGGAGAAATAAAACAATTTCTCTAAACAGCACAGTTTTTCAGAAATCATCTACATCATATATACGTATGGAACCCTCGGTGCGCGAGTCCGACTCGCTCTTGACCGGTTTTTTGTCATTGTGTGTGTATTTTGCCATTTGAAAGTCTAGAAACATTATTAGGACGTCTTGAATGACGATTATAATTCTTGACACTGCAGTCATGTTAGTTAGTTATAGGATTTTAGTGACTTTTAAATCTGTTATTACGCCTTCATATAATCATCATCATCATTTCAGCCGAAAGACGTCCACTGCTGGACATAGGCCTCCCCCAAGGGGGGGGGGGGGGATTGGGTGTGCCATAATCGCCACGCCTGACAGGCGGGTTGGTGATCGCAGTATGGTATTAAAATGTGCATAGAGAACGCTGCTACCCATTCTCTAGTAAGTCCCTTAGTCGCCTTTTACGACACCCACGGAAGAGAAATAGGATGGTGCTATTCTTTACGTCCGGCACCACACGTATCATGTGCACTTCATAAAATGCAAGTAAGTTATGCAAAAAAGTATGTTAAACTAGAACGCATACAAATCAGTTCTTTATGTGAATATTTTAGTATTTTAGTAAAATACTTCATGAAATAAATTCAGGAAGTAATGAGTCTTTTGTCAACTGGACCCATTGGTACTGGTCCCGCGGGATCAGTCAACCTAATCACATTTTGAATAGGTCGACTGGACCCACTGCCCAATTTCATTATAACTAGTCACGGAGTAAAGCCGAATCTTTTAGTTTTATTTTTGTGACTTCAAGTATACTAAATTATTCAATTAGGTATTTACACATACTCACCACACTTATTCACTAACACTATAACTAAATATTTTTTTACTATAATAATACCTAAATTAAGTGCAATGTTCTTACGGTATCAAAATATCAAAGCGGCTGCCTGAAAACAAGGAAAAAAAGAATAAGATCGACTACGCTGTAGGTGAACTACTCAGCGGCCAGATTAGTATAGGCCATTTAGAAAAAAAAAAAAAAATCAAGTGATACTGATTATCAACTGACTTACTGGCTATGTACTATTTTATGGATACATAAACGTGGAAAAAATAAATTAATCATCGTTGATTTGTTTAGATATTTAGAATGTTGATTTGTATTTTTTTTATTTTTTTATTTTATTGTAACTTTTATGTCTATGATTTTTAAATTGATAGTAACTAAGGGTTATTTTTAAATAGTACTAAATAAGATGTAAAGGTGACCAAAAAAACGTACTGAGGTGCTGAATATCTGACTGATTTTAACATTTTCAATGTGATGTATGTACATGTTTGTAAAGATAAAAAAACAGTACTTATAGTTATTGTTGATCGTTATAGTTGATTTACTACGTAGAGTTGTATAATTTTATTCATGATTGTTCTTTTATCTGTCTGTGATTTTTAAATATATTATTATTTTTATCTGTGTTATATTTGAGTATTACATTTAGTTAATATTCTCGTTATAAAGAGGTTTGTCTTGATTTTAGGTACATGAATCTAATTAAAGATTCTAGATTTTGATTGAGAATAAACGTTTAAACCTAATTGAATTGTGTTTTATTATATTTTGACTAAACAAATTTATCCACTAGTAGCTTTAAACAATAGATGTTTTTGTGTGGGTCCAGTTAACGAATAAAAATATAGAAAATAAATTATGTGGTCAAGTGGACCCGCGGGTTCAGCTGACCGAAGACTCGAAGTAATATCTACCCAAAGAATAAAAAACTGGCCAAGTGCGAGTCGGACTCGCGCGCAAAGGGTTCCGTACCATTATCTAAAAAACGGCATATATGGGAGCCCCCCTTAAATATTTGTTTTATTTTATTTTAATTATTTATTTTTAAAGAGAATATATAACTAAATATTCTGTGAAAATTTCAAGCGTACCTGTTGCCGTTATCAATATAGAGCAAAAAGGAGCAAAAAAATCACGTTTGTTGTATGGGAGCCCCCTTAAATATTTATTTTATTCTCTTTTTAGTATTTGTTGTTATAGCGGCAACAGAAATACATCATCTGTGAAAATTTCAACTGTCTAACTATCACGGTTCATGAGATACAGCCTGGTGACAGACGGACAGACAGACAGACAGACGGCGGAGCCTTAGTAATAGGGTTCCCGTTTTACCCTTTGGGTACGGAACCCTAAAAACGATATAATATTTCTTTCAAACTACTTAAGATATTTTCATGTTTTTTTTTTTGTAGGAACAGACAATTTTATTATCTATAATTCCATTAGTGATTTTTTTCAAATATTCATATTTTCGTTACTAAAAATTAATATTCCTTAGGAAACCGAACGGCGGGCGGCGCACAGTGGGCCCATACTGAAAATTTGTGGACTTAGGAGCAAAGTTCCAATATCGATGCGATTTTTTTTATATGACGTGTTATGATATTCCTGACAACTTTTATTCTTATAAAATTTCTTCTAAAGTTGATAGTTTGTCTTAAAAAAAATAATTAGTTTTTTTTGTATGGAGCGAATCACGTTTAATTTTTTTTCTTTAATTGTATTAATATGTTGGGTGTGTGGCGTGAGTATATGATAGATAAGGTCATTTTTTATCCACGAAAAATAAAATAAGCGCCGGCCATCCGCGGCAGCGCAAGTAATCACCCGATAAAAAAAAAATGTTTGGTAAGATTTTTTTTGCCATTTAAAATAAATTCAAAGTATATTTTTCTTTCATTTAGCTGTTTTGACCTTCTTTTTAGTTAAATATATAGTTTTAATAGCGCATAGGTACTTATAACTAGTAATTCTGGTAGAGATTTAGTTATTATTGCTATGTTATCGGTAGCACCTGCATTGTGATTGATGACTCATTTGTTTGTGCGCTCGGCTAAGCGCATAACTAATGAATCATCGTAAAATGCTCGTCTCTGATTGGCTGAATAATTTTCACTCACTGTTATGACCACTACTTGAGTAATTAACACTGACTATAAATATAAAGACATTCATTACATCCATCTAGTTTCGCTCTTGTCGCTTATTTGTGAACACAGTGAAATACTTTTATTTTTATATTTACATTAGAACTATGGCTGGATTTTGTACCAACCTAGATCTTTTTGTGAAATTAAGAAGTGGCGGTGATCTGAAAAATCATATGTTTCTATATGAAAGTATCATTTCTGTCTTGACTACCGAAGTTTCTGAAGAAGACAAGAACCGAATCAAGGAGTTCTGTCGACTTTTTTGTGTAAATCTAAATAAAAAGTGGATAGAATCAAGTAGAAATCAAAAAACTTTTATGAATCGTGTAAGTAATCGCAAGTGGTTGGAAAAAAAAAATCAAATGGTCTGTCTGTGACAGTGTTGACCTGAGAAGTGAGATGGGCTTTTCGGACGTAGCCTTATTTGACCCTGTGGATATAGATTCCCATGTTCTTACTCTTGCAGTATGTACTGCGGAAGCGGGAACATCTACAGAAAAGGAGCACAGAAAACCGTTCGAAGAGTTAAGTAATAAGCAAAAAAAAAGACGTTCTACTTCCATAGTAGAAAAAAATTCCGAGGAAGAGTTGCAGCACTGGTACATAACAAAATTGAAAGACAATGGCAAAACGAATCTGGCAAAAGTGGTCGAATTCCTTTCCAGTAATCCAGATGCGCTATCCGAAGTAGACGAGGGACTATTGAAGAAAGTCAATCAGCCTAATGACACAAAATATATACTTTGAATTTATTTGAAATGGCCAAAAAATTCTTACAAAACATTTTTTTTACCGAATGATTACTCGCGCTGCCGCGGATGGCCGGCGTTGATTTTATTTTTCGTGGATAGAAAATGACCCTAGCTATCATATGCTCACGCCACACACCGAACATATTAGAACAATTGATGAAAAAAAATTATACGTGATTCGCTCCATACAAAAAAATCTAAATAATTTTTTTCAAGACAAACTATCAACTTAAGAAGAAATTTCATAAGAATAAAAGTTGTCAGGAATATTATAACACGTCATATAAAAAAAAAATCGCATCGATATTGGAACTTTGTTGCCTAAGTCCACAAATTTTCAGTATGGGCCCACTGTGCGGCGGCGCGGCGTGGCGCCCATTTCTATGGCCAAGGGCAACGGCGATTACACGACCCTTAATACTAACCCGCTTTCGTGATTTAAAAATACTTACTGTAACTAATACTACTTGGGGAATGAGAAGATATTGCTTCCAATGATAATTGTGTTACTGTCGCCACTTTTGCTGTTGAATACAGTCAAGCTCTAGTAGAAGAAAATTTAATCCTCCCAGGAAGATATTTTCTGCTATCCGGAGGTTAGAGTTGTAAGTACGTGCTAGTGTGCATGTACTTTCAACCCTAACCCGCAATTAGCATAGAATTAAATGCGATCACGTTGATTGCAGATGAGGTGTACACTGACGAACAAATACAATAAATGGAGCTTTGCAAATATTTGCTTACGTTGCTCGTTTTCAATCTCATTTGGAGTGTAACGAGCTATTTGGAAGTACCCGTTTATTGGTTGTACTCTCTTTACCGTCAGCATTTGCAGGGTTAGCGCAGATTGAATATTATTTTAATGGTTTCAAGTGCTCGTTTGTGTATCGTGTTTTATAACGTTGAAGCTGGTTTATGTTAACGGTTTTGTGAATATATGGCAGGTATTCCTTTACAAAAAGGTTTCTGATATGGGTTTAGCGCATAATTAAAATAGTGCTGTTTTGCTTTCAGTTATACCATAGGTATTGAATAGTTAATTCTTTTAACAATGACCTGTCAGCAGGGCCAAGGTATTCAAATTCAGATGTCAGAAGGCTTAAGTGACCCAAGAAATCACCATCATCATCCCCTTTTCCCAACTATGTTGGGGTCAGCTTCCAGTCTAACCGGATGCAGCTGAATTCCAGTATTTTACATGGAGCTACTGCCTATCTGACCTCCACAGCACAGTTACTGGGTAATATGATACTCCTAAGTGTTAAGTGACCCAAGAAATACTTATCTAAAGTGCAGAGTCAATTTCTACATGGAGATAGTAGATGATTGTCTTGGCACTCTCCAACCTGAGGCAACGGAGGACCCGTACCAGTTGGGAAGTGCTCAGGTCTCTATTCCCAAACAAGATACACCAGATAATGAACAAGTTCCATTGCAAGTAGTTCAGATGGAAGCTAGTCCATTTTGTAGCTCCATTATATTTTCTGATAGTTTTGGAAAAGGCTTAGGAAAATTACTTAGCAACAACCTGAGTCATTCTTCTCTAAACTATTGCTTGCCTCAGACTTCCTACAAACAAATAATGTATTCAATAACTAGGAATGAATATGATCCTAACGCCATTATTACTGTACTAATAGGTAATAGTTTTAATGTTAAAAAATATGATATCACTGATAGTGTGACCAAACTTTTGAAGGTAAATTGTAAGAAAATAATTTTGTGTGCTTTTCCGTACTTTGAGCACTTGTCAAACAGGCAAAACTGCTACATTCATATGTTAAATAATTACATGCATTTCTTAGTTACGAGTAGTAGCAAAAACATTGTTAACTGTAGAAAAGGGTCTAAGCAGAAATCCTTGAAATTATTTCATCAAAATATTCAAGGTTTTTCTTCCAAACAATTGGAAATCGAATTGTTTTTAGAAAAAACAATGTTTGACATTATTTGTTTAACTGAGCATTGGTTAAAAGATTATGAAATATTAATTAATTATGAGAATTATAGTGTGGCCAGTTGTTTTAACCGGAAATCAATGCTGCGTGGTGGTTCACTGATCTTAATTAGAAGTTGTATTAAATCAAAAACTCGTAAAGACATAGTTGCTTTGTCGGTTGAACATGGCATTGAACTGTCTTGTGTTGAGCTAGATAGGCATGTTATAGTGTGCATTTACAGACCCCCAAACTATCAAAACTACTCTATATTTGAGTCTGTTATGGAAGATGTTTTGGCAAAACTTGTAACTGGGAATAAATCAGTAATTATCTGTGGTGACTTTAACATTAATATTTTAGAAAATAATTCAAATATCAGTAGATTGTTAAATTTGTTTGAATCATTTAATTTGTCAAATGTGTTTGTAGAACCAACCCGAATAACTACGACTACTGCTACATGTATTGATAATGTTTTTTGTTGCTGCGACTATAGATAAAGCTATAATTAATTATCTCCCTTCTAATCACAGCGGTCAAACCATAACTTTTGAGTCCAACATACCAATACAGAAGGTGCAGATACAATTCAGACCAATAACATCTGTTAATTTAAATAAATTTAACAGCACTTTAATTTGTAAGTTAAGTGTTATAAACCTTACAATGAACAATGTTGACATTTTGTATAAAGAATTCTTTTCGGTAGTCCAAACCGAGTTCAATAATTATTTTAAGAAGAACACTAAAACTATCAGCCCTAGGTTTTTATTTAGTGACTGGGCAACTAAAGGACTCAGGAAAAGTAGGGAAAGACTTTTCGAGCTGTATGGCCTTAAGCCTTATACAGGGTGTGGCGTAAATAGTGGTCCAACGTGAAGGGGCCGATACATCGTATATTCAGCTATCACTTACCACAATTTGAATATTTTTTTTCCATAGGTCTCAGAATAAAATATTTTTTTGAAAAATGTATAACTTGTTATACTAAGTTGGTAATTTCTATAAATTATATTATTTTTCAATAAAACAATGTAATCAAATTCAAATCAATTTGAAAAATTATGTAATTTGCGATTTGCGATAGCAAACAAGTTGCTCAAGAATTTGTAAATTTCTTTACCAGTATCCCACTTAAAACTACTGGAACCTTAAATTCCTCGCCCTTGCTCGCTTTTGACTCTGTAAGGGCGAACGTTCCAGCCTGCCCGATTGAATTTAACTTTATGCATATTAACCCCATAATAGTATTAAAAGCTTTTAAGCAAATCAAGATCAAATTGTCCGAAGACCTTTGGGGAATGTCCATTAAAGTCTGTACTTCAATAATTGAGACTATAGCGCCTTACTTAGCCTTAATTTGTGTGTGGATCAAGGAGTCTTCCCGGATTTAATGAAATACAGTAAGGTAATACCACTTTTCAAATCCGGAGACAGTAAAGACACAAATAATTATAGACCCGTATCCATTTTGCCGGTTTTCAGCAAGGTGTTTGAAAAGGTAATGCTTAATCAAATGCTCAATCATTTCAACGCGAATAAAATCCTTCACGATCAACAGTATGGTTTCACCAAAGGACGTTGTACGACCGACGCCGGTGTAACCTTATAAAGACACATTTTTAACGCGTGGGAAGAGGCCCAAGACGCCATAGGAATCTTTTGTGAGCTTTCCAAGGCATTTGATTGCGTCGATCACGAAAACTTACTCTTGAAGCTTGAGCATTACGGACTTAAAAAACTTGCGCTTAGTTTAGTAAAATTTTATTGAAACGATAGACAACAGCTAGTTCAAATAAATGGTATCAATTCACTCGGTTTAAAAGTAAAAATGGGTGTTCCTCAAGGCTCGATATTGGGTCCTTTCCTCTTTTTAGTGTATATTAATGATCTTCTCCATTTATTAAAAAATCAACCACAAATGGTGTTATTTGCTGACGATACTTCCTTGATTTTTAAGGTAGATAGACGTGCTACAAATTTTGACGACGTAAATAACGCCCTACTGCAGGTCCAAGTTTAGTATTAAATGGAAAAAAAACTAAGTGCATACTATTTTCTTTACCAAATGTAAAAAGTAGTGATTATGAGATAGTATTGAATCAAGAGAAAGTAGAATTCGTCGATAAAACTGTTTTCCTGGGGATCACGCTCGACTCTAGGCTTCAATGGGGTCCTCATTTAACATCTGTTGCAGGACGGCTAAGTTCAGCAGCATATGCTGTCAGAAAAATCCGTCAATTTACTGATGTAGATTCCGCGAGGCTAGTCTATTTTAGTTACTTTCATAGTATCATGTCTTACGGTATTTTACTTTGGGGACGGGCTGCAGACATCGAGTCTATTTTTATTCTGCAGAAAAGAGCCATCAGAGCCATTTATAATCTCCGCAGGCGCGATTCTCTTAGGGAACTGTTTAAGAATATTAACATCATGACGGTGTCTTGTCAATATATCTATGAAAACATCATGTACGTAAGAAAAAATTGACATATTTTTAGTAAAAGAGGCGAAAGACATAATTATAGTACTAGAAGTAGGGATCTATTAGCTCAACCAGGTTTCAGACTGGCTAAAGTAGACTCCTCTTTCATGGGGTACTGTTTAAAATGTTATAATAAAATTCCTCCCCACATACTTCAACTGAATGAGACGAAATTCAAATCTTGTATAAAACGCACACTATGCAAGCAGACATATTATAGGCTGGGGGATTACATCGCTGATAGAAATGCTTGGCTCAATGCTGGTCCTGCTCCATAACCTCAACTAATTGATTAACGTTTGAAAATACTGTTGGAGCTGCTGAAGATTGTAAGACTATCTTTTCATTGTATTAACTCAATCACCTTTGTATTATATAATTGCATAACACAGGTGTGAGTACTATGTACAATAGAGCTACCATTTACTGGGTAATATGTCTTTCATTGACTTGAATATGTCCTGGCAGCAGAGAGTATGTCATGCTCACTCAGATGTCTCGCTGATGGTGGCGTGTGTGTTGGATCATTTAGCTCCCTTCAAAATGGTTGAGTTGAATGGTGCTGATCCATGCGTCATGTTCGTGAACGGGCGCTGTCAGTTGGGACTGGTCATCTCTTAGCTGCCACGGCTTATTTTTAATTATTTTAGTTTTGAATTGTTTTTTTTTATCACGGACACTTCTGACGTTTTGCATCGTTCTCACATGTATATTTTCAATAAGAATGATGTAACCAATACTTTGTATCAAATATTTTATTTTAAAAGAGTGTCTGTGGAGTTTCTTGCCCGTTCTTCTCCATAGGAACCTACTATTTGGAATGGGCAACTAGCTTCATATTTGTAACTGACCGACTTGTTGACAATTCAAAAGTGCCTGTAAATGGTTTAATTGAAATAAATGCTTTGAGTTTGAGTTTGAGAATTGTAATGTGATTTTAAAGTTTTAGGCCAAGGATATGGAAGTGCCTTATCTTTTTTTTTTTTTCTCTCTTGTAACTCTGATATACCTTACCCGATAGGAATACTACGTGAACAATTCTCTTATTGATCCTTTGTTTTCTTTTCCAGAATGTCGAGAACTCCAAGCAACAACACCTATCTGTAAGTTTTTTTATATAATATTCTTTTATTTTTAATCCGTGAGAATACAGAATTGAGTTTCCTGAAAGTGTATAATTATGCATACAATTGAAATTAGGTACTTAATATAATGAAGGTAGACATCACGTACAGATATTTTGATTATACAAAACGATTTTTTCGATTAACATTTATGGTAACTTAAAAAAAAAAACATGCGGGGCAGTCTTTGGGGACTGCCGATAGAAGTGAAAACTAAGTAACTTGTGAATTGTATCATCGAGATAGCGTTCGGTGACGATGACGCGAGTTCCATGATTTTTATTCACCCAAAAAGTGCTCAACGCACATAAAGAAGTTTTCACTTTTTGTATTTTATATCGTTATATGAAAACCGAAGCAATCTCCTGGAAACCTGTGTACCTACCTACTTACCTATGTACAGCTATTACATAAAGGTATTCCTATCAACTCTAGGTAAGTATAGAATACTTTTCATGCTACAATGTGTTTGGCTATAAAAATGCTAGTTCTTAAGTCGTTCTTGGGTACGAGATGGAGATGAGTTTCAAGGAGTTTCTATGTTTTTTAGACGTAGTGTATAATTAAATACAATAATTTGTACTTTAAAATTCGCTCTGATTGGGTGTAGGTACTAAAGCTTTTTAACTCTTGGGGTTAATTTATAATATAACTTGATGAAAAAAGTTAAGAGGAGCTCGTGGCTAAGTAATAACAGCCGCACGGGTCGATTCATCAGGTTAAGCTACGCTTGCCGGGGTTGGTCCGTGGATGGGTGACCATCTTTACATACCGAGACTCCTCCATGCATCGGAAAGCACGTTAAGCCGTTGGTCCCGGCTGTCATTCATGGATCTTTGACAGTCGTTATGGGTCGTCAGAAACCCGAAAGTCGGACAACCAGTCTTACCAAGGGGTATCGTATTACCCAGTTACTGGGTTGTGGAGGTCAGATAGGCAGTTGCTCCATGTAAAATACTGGTATTCAGCTGCATCCGGTTAGCCTGGAAGCCGACCCCAACATATTTGGGAAAAGGCTAGGCAGATAGATAGATATAAATTAAAGTTAAGAGATGTTTAACCGTCAAAAACAGTCACTGATCATTACTTAAGTTTAAGCAACGTTTATAAGTAAAGGAGTTAGTGTATAGCAAATAATATAATAATACCAGCCTATTACTGTCCCAAAGGGCAAAGCAAAGGGCTTCTTCTCAACACAGAGAAAGTAGGCGGATTGGTGATTTTAGACTCACGACGTATTCTTTGACCAATGTCAGAGATGTCTGAGATAAACTTAGAAAGTACATATGAATTAAAAAAGTACCCAGATTTGAAGCCACAAACTTGTGCAGGAGAGGCGAGGGCTGAACCATTGAATCATCACGACAGAGCAAATAAAGTTAAGTTATTTGCGGAAAACAAAATATCGTGAGGAAACCGGCTTGTCCTAGAACCAAAAATTCGACGACATTTGTGATATCTACCAACCCGCAATGGGCCCACGTGGTGGAGTGGCCTACTCGCTCTCACCGAGAGGAGGCCTGTGTCGCAGCAGTGGGGACATTATAGGATGATTATGCTTATGCTATTTGATGACACTCACTAGAACACTACTAATTAATAATCAGTTTGCCCTTTTTTATGAAGTTAATGCTGATACAAATTAATCAGAAACAAGGAAAAATCACCCTTGCCTTTTAGCTTTATGTTACCAGTTAAAAACGTTACGGAAAATTAAAGAAAAATTGAGCACACTGTTATTAATACCAGGAAAATGCAAGCAGAAAAGAGAATATTCAAACAGCTATCGAAGTGGTACAGGTAAAGCACAAACTTGAATTTTCAAAACAAGAATAGGAACAAGTAATAACAGAAAACACAGCTTGAAACTTATCTCATGGCCAACTCTAAATCTTCAATTTAAACCAATACTTAACGATATTGTGTACGATTCCAAACGACATTCTGCTAGACACTAGTGCGGGGAAAGTTTTGCAATAACAATATCACTATGTGGAACTGTTGAAACAGTGTTTTTTGAAACAAGAAGCAATACAATCGAGTTGAGAGGTGTCCCAGCAACGTTTGTTATAACCTTACGATAGAAATTGTGCCGAGAATTTTAAAGAAAGTCAGTAAAGTGTTTTGTTATATAGTGTCTCTGCTTGGGGATTTGTTCCGACTTTATAGCTAAGTCCAAACATAGAGTGGAGGTATAAAGTATTGAGGTTATTCGATTTTTGTAGTGTTGTGACTATTATTGCGGAAGATACGTTACGTTCTTGGCCGTATAGGGATTTCGATAGGTACGTGAACAATTCTTAAAAGATAAATAAAGGAATAAAATTGTTGCTTTAACTTGGATAAAACGCTTTCTAAGTGGGCAATTTTCAACTTTCTTCTACGCTTGTTATAACCATTTCATTTAATTTGTTGTGTATCTGATTATCTATTTTTTCCCCTCAGTGAGCAGGTACACATTACCTATTTAGATACTTTAGGTTTATCAATGAGTCATGCAAATCTAAAGTAGCATCTCTCCTTAAAATGACATGCCTAATGGTACATTGCCCGAATATCATGGAGAGGAGTCCACATGGGACGTTGTATAGTACTAAAATTTAAATTCATATTCATAACAGACGATAAAATTCACCTCAAGAAAACAATCGCCATTAAAGTAACATTAAGCTTTAAATACTACATCCGGGTCCAAACAAAGATAAAAAAAATTAAAACCCATTTGTAAACACCAAGCGTACTAAAATCCACAGTGTTAAGAATCAGGAACACGGGAAAAATCCTAAAGGATTCCAGAAATTGCTTTAAAAATTTACTGTTGCCAATATATCTGGAGATTCGATCCGCTGGCCTGCATTCAATAGCGTCGAAGGCCGGATCACAAGTTGCTCCACTCTTCCTGCTTTCGATCTCACAAAAGCTTTTAAACACTCTTCACATGGATTCACACACAACCGATACGTTTAACGGTTTTTTCGTTAACAGTTTCCTTACAGCAGAATATAATATAAATTGTTTCAATACGCCTTCCTCTTGATTTTGAAGGACGCATCCTAAAGACCGTTCTTGATGTAAAAGACATTTTACACAATGCTGCTTAACGCGTGCTTCAGTGACCCACTTTGGGTTGTGAAGAGAAGCAAACAATGGTTGGTGTTCATAATGACAAACAATTGACAAACGTTTTATGCTCTGAAGAGTGAATTAAAAGTTGACGAATTATGTCAACCAATTAAGTCGAGTGTGTTATGGTTCATAGCTTGATATAGGTAGCTGCTGAGATGCAACGAATGTCTCAAGTTCTTGTTTGTCTCGTGCACTTCAACGCTACCATTATTGTAAGTACATACATGTCTGTAGATAATCCTAATTAACACATTAATTTCGTAATCAAATTCTCATAGACCAAACAAACATGATCACTACTTGGGAACCATCATAATGAGCCAAACGCTATGATGCAGAAAATGTTTATTAACATCCTTGTGAAATTATACGAGCAAAAATTAACTGCCATCGATAACTAAGTAGTTGGATGGGTTTTTAATACATTTGAATGAAGCTTAACGTCTCAAATCCCAAAGGGAAGCATCGTTCGAAGCTTCATTCTCGTTTAGCAAATATTTTCTATCCTTCTAGCTAGGTATCTAGTGGAGTTTCTCTATAGATTCTTTAGTGGAACAGGTTTAGAATTTTCATGTTATTTTCTTGGTAAATAAAGACCTATAGTTTCTTTGTTCATCGGGAAATTGAATCAAAACATTGTGTAGTTTCCAAGCTTACGGCAATTTTGAAAAACACAGATAAGTTTTTCGTATCAATTATTGTTATCAACTTTATGTTTGACTAGCTTTTGCGCGTGGCTTCCCCCGCGTTTGGGTCGGAAATTACACCACGGAAACGTAGGTACTACCGGACTAAAAGTCCTAACCTAACCCAGATTATGGTTTACCTGTGTGCCAAATTTCATCGTAATCCGTTCAACCGTTAAAGCGTGAACAGGTGTCAGACAGACAGACAGACAGAATTACTGTTGCATTTATAATTTTATATTAGTATTGAAGTATGGATGTTGACAGAGTTAAGTTTTCCTTAAAAGCTTCATCTGGGCTTTTCTGTCGATTTCATGCAGCTGTAGTCATCAGCTGTGCCCAATCAGGGTGTACACAACACAACTTGGCAGTTTATAGGACAATTACCAAATCACTATGCAAAGAGCGGCCATCGTTGACACCTAAGTGCTCGTTTACGGAGACGCGGGTTGTCGCGCGTGGCGTGCAGCATGGCTTCTCACGGCGCATTGGACGTTTTTTTCTGTTTACAGTGAGGCGGTGCGTGCAGCGGCCCGCGTCATCACACGTGCAAACACAAACATAATTATGGCAATGTACAATGTTGTTTACGGAGACGCGGGGCTTGAAGAGTAGTGGTGTCCGCCGCTGCGGCTGCGGCGGAACTTCTAGCGTGTAGCGTAATGGGTATCGCCGTATGCTCGTACTGGGACGTGCGATGCCGCGGGTGTTGTTACGTTTTACCCTGAACGGAGAATTACAGAAACGCAACGCCGCGATAATCGTCGCGTGCGACGCGGCGGTGCCATCCGCGTGCTCCGCCTGCATTTCAAGCAAACGCGTGTAAAATCGCTTCTCCGTAAACGCTCTCATACAATGCCTTAATTATGTTTGAATTTAGTGCGGGCCGGACCCCCCAACGCAACGCGCGACGAACCGCAACTCCGTGAACAAGGCCTTAGTCGGTATTGGAAAAACCTATCACAAAAATGAATCGATAAACAATTTTGGTGACAGATTGCACTAATTAATTTGTTAAATGTAGTAGGGCAACGGGTCGAACTATGTGATGAATGGAGCGAAAAAAATAGTCATGGGGCTGGGGGTAGGGGCGTTATCGCAGGACGATTAATCGAACTTGTCGGATAAATTAAGGGGTCCAAACGATTAGTTACATAAAAATTTGTTGTATTTTCCGGTAGTCGGTAAAAAAAAAATCTGGCGCTAGTCTAATGCCATACTTATCTGGTGGTGCTTATCGCCCGTCATACTAATTAGAACAAGGCATTTTTTTTTTTAATTTATCGGGCATTTTTTATTTTTACTGATCATTTCGAGTAGCCATTCAGGAAAATCATCATGCCATATACCGTTCCGACGGGTCCAAATATCTGCCATACCGCCGCAAAGAAGCGACTTTATAATAATGCAAAACATTTTTTTAGGGTTCCGTACTTTAAGGGTAAAACGGGAACCCTATGACTAAGGCTCCGTCGTCTGTCCGTCTGTCACCAGGCTGTATCTCATGATCCGTGATAGCTAGACAGTTGAAATTTTTACAAATGATGTATTTCTGTTGCCGCTATAGCAACAAATACTAAAAACCAGAATAACATAAATATTTAAGGGGGCTCCCATACAACAAACGTAATTTTTTTGCTCGTTTTTACTCGATATTGTTAACGGTAACAGGTAGACCCTTGAAATATTCACAGAATATTTACTTATATATTCACTTTAAAAATCAATAATTAAATTAAAATAAAACAAATATTTAAGGGGAGCTCCCATACAACAAACGTGATTTTTTTGCCGTTTTTATAGATAATGGTACGGAACCCTTCGTGTGCGAGTCCGACTCGCACTTGGCCGGTTTTTCACTCTATTCACCACATAGTTCGACCAAACTAGACTTGCCATACTGTAACAAATGAATTAGTGCAATCTGTCACCATCTCCCGGTCTATTAATAATGTTTGATTGATGACCGCAAAAAAAAAATTGTGTCATTCTAGGTTATTGGTTTTTACTTAGATGCTAGGCGCCACCAGCTGACCCTCTATACACCTATTTCTAGTCAGCTAGGTCTTGGCACATTTTATTCTAACAAAAAAAAATCTACAACAGCAAACCACAAACACTCGTTTTTGACATTGTTTCGAAAATACCTTAGTTTTGTAAACTCCTTATATAGAAATAAGATAAGAGAATTAGGTCATCGTAGCTTGTTAATTAGGCCATGACTTGTAGGTTTCTAATCAACAATCAAATTTTGTGTTTGCAAAATGTTAGGACGACATCGAGGTTTCTGGCACTCACTTAGTACTTAGTTTATGTTTACTTATTCAGCCTTTAATATTCCCACTGCTGGGACACAGGCCTCCTCTCTGTGAGAGGGAAAGGGCTGTAATCCACCACGCGGGCCCAGTGCGGGTTGGTGGATGTCACATGTCTTCGAACTTTTGGTTCTAGGACGTGAATTTTTGTGGCCCAAACATGAATTTGTAACGTAAATAAATGATTTTTGAATATGGGGTTCACTTTTGGGGAAAAAATTATAAAAAAAAGTTTTGCAAATTGTGCCATGTGACATATCAAATTATAATGAAAGCACTTGTTATAAGGATTTTAAATACATATTTTTATAATTTAAAAAATAATAATATATACCTAGTTATTTAAGAAAATAGATGAAAATTTACCATTTCCCCACCCTCATCTCCAAAATTTCTGAGCCTAAAATCTTGAAAAAAG
The DNA here is from genome assembly GCA_963921375.1 of Tiliacea citrago. Taxonomy (NCBI): domain Eukaryota; kingdom Metazoa; phylum Arthropoda; class Insecta; order Lepidoptera; family Noctuidae; genus Tiliacea; species Tiliacea citrago. The sequence goes on along the minus strand of OY992797.1, from coordinate 16,750,472 downwards.
TACAGAGAATAGTTTTATACTAATAGATTACAAGAAAACCTATAAGAAGTCTATGGTCTTAAAATTAAATGGTAAATCACTCAATATTGTGCGTACAAACTTACATTTGCAGTTGGAATGTATGAGGGAACATGTTTTTCAACTAAGTATAATGTTAAGTTTGTTCTTTGGAGAAATTCATCCCAACTACGAAACCCTTCATTGTGCATGGCTGCAATTGGCCGGATTTTTTGGTACACTTTATAATACCTAGAATAAATACCAATAAGCGAGCTAATTGCTTAACATGCTATCAGTAGGAATCGGCTTCGATTTGACAGTTATCTACGTTGTTGAACAGACAATATTTCCTAACATAATTATGAAGCAATGGATTAGCAATATACTTCAAAATCATTCCGATTCTGATTCAAACGCCATTAGGGTGCTGGTCTACACTTCGGTACCTTTCGCATTTAGCATGCACCCTTAAATAATTTCACTTAATTAATTCACACCGACATATTTTAATGCAGCCAAATAATTTGACTACAACCAAATATTCCGTTTATTACCTCAATATAATCAACAGCTAGTTTTAACTTGAGTTCAGACTGCGGGCACGGGAATTAAATTACGTTATTAGCACATAATGTTCTGTATATATTACGCGACATTGCGCCGTTAATAGAGTCTTTATAATACCGCAAAATACCGCGCATGGCTTGCTATAATTACGCGAGTAAACCGTGTAGACTTGGTCTTAATTTATGTTGTTATTAGAATTTTATGGTGTATATAATCTCTCGAGAAAAGCCTGTTCCACGTGTTAATTTGATACACTTCCTTATTTAGGACTCATATATATTTTGTAAGACATTACGTAGATTATAACTGTGATTATAACGAAGGCGTCCAGTGAACCCTTTTTTCAATTTCATACATATTCAAATTCAAATTCAAAATAATTTATTATCTCATTACAAACAATGACATGATACGAGTATACATATATTAAAACAAGCTTAGGACGTACGTGACAAAGTATGTAAGAGACTGGTGTCTGCACTAGGATAACCTGTATAGCAGATCACCAGGGTCCCACCAGACGGAGAGTAAACATAATTAGTTACAGTAAAAGTGAAGCTGAGTCTAAACAATATATATTAAAAAAAAAATGTATATCAAAACTAAAAACTAAAACTAAGTGAAAAAACAAAAAAACTATTAAACAACAAATACAAAAGTGGAAACTTTAATTAGATATTAAATTTGGGGTAGTTAGCGGGATGGACTATTTTGGGACATATTTATTCATTTAAACTTTAAGTACAGTAGTGCCACTTTAAGTAAAGTGGTACATAGACAGGTTTTTCCCTACATACCTTAGGTGCATATGAAAAAAATCTGTTTACTAGTCTATGGTCTTCTGTATATTTAAAATATATTTTTAACAATTTATTTGGGATCTCCAACAAGGGATGTGTGTATATATTATCTACAACACCACATGCGAACTAGGCATCAAAGACCTGACGTCATACAAATCCTGCATCGCGCAAGCAGAGTTTACCGCGCGACTGGTATATAATTATACAACATCCCGATATTAACCGTCGGGCAGTTGCCTACCAGACACAACACCCGTTTGGTCGGAAGATCCTCCCTTTTCTATGGTGAATGAGTGACCTTTACATCCTGTTCCTCATACCTTGATACACAGATACAATAGAAATCACAATAACACAAACGATTTTTTTACGAGTGCCCCTTTAATTACAGGAGACCACAGCAAGCACATATGTGGATATAACAAGGTATAGGCAGGATAAAAATAAAAATAGAGAAAATAAATGTAAAGATTATAAAAAAAACATTAATTTCATTTCTGCCTTCATAATTGTTAAAATTATTGTTAAGTATAATAATTATTAATCCGCAGTTGTAGACTATTGCAGGGAAAAAACACAGTTACATAATATATTTATATATTTTTCCGTGGTTAAATTCTTTTTGTATTTTGAAATATAGTTATATAAAGTTAAAAAAAAAATCTCCGAAATGTTTAACTTTGGCCAACTTGTAACTCTTCGTATTAAATCAGTAGATAGGTACTCAAATTCTTCGTTCAATCTCATTAGGGAACTAAAATTTTTAAAGACTCAGCATGACGTTAGGTAATAATAAATTAACATGTTAATTACAAATAACAAACTAAAAAAAATACCATAAACAGTAATTAACCAACGGTACCTACATAATGAATACAATCCGTTCAAAAATTTAACAAGTGGTTGATTAACGCAAAATAACAAATAATACATTCATAAAAACCACAATATTTTTAATTTTCATTAAATACATACCGGTTGTATCGAATAGTGAACTGATAGCTTGCTCGTGGAGCTGATAGGATATTTTGCCACCATGTTCAATGTTCATTTAAAAAAGTCATTAAAGCTGATGAGTTCAATACCTGATGATGGATATTCAAATATTGATGTCTTTATTAGAAGTGCCAGTATTTATGTTCAAGCAGTGTTTTATTTACACATGGAAATAAGTTACCATATGCACAAAGTCAAGGAGGTGATTGTAGAACAGAACTGATTCTGATAATGTTAGAAATTTATTTTAAAAATTGGCCCTCGCGTTAGAAGTAGTCAGTAAGTAGACGAACCGACATCAATCTATCATAGCCCTAAATCTCTCTGGATTTCTAAGATACACATTGTGACAGATGATGCCTACCCACTTATTTTTGAAGGCAGTTCATGTTTCTTTTAGACTATATGACTAAATAAAGTTTTACTAGAGTCTAAAATCTGAAGTCTGATTTTTAAATTAGTCTATCAGCAAATTTCCGTTCATTAAAAAAATCAGCATTTATGTATTTAGATTTTTAATTATAAGTAAATGAATCATATGCTCCAATTTCAAGCCGAGATGACGAAGCAAACTTATACGAGATTTCCCAGTAGTTTGTGATTAATGATTAGTATTTTTGCTAATTATTACTGTAGAATCATTTTAATCATCATAATAACGTCTGTTATATATAAGAGAGTAGACGGTTTATAGGCAAATCTTAATAAATATAAACTCAACCATTGTCTGGTCTAGGAACTAGCAAGACATTCACGGTGACTATTGAACGAAGCTCTAAATATAAATAGTTTTGAGTCTACTTTGCCAAATTTAATTAATTGCGGGGTCTAATATGATTCTACGAAATGAGGCGTATTAATTTATTAAAGGGCTATAAGGCGATTAATTTATTAATTTATTTAGGCAAGTAAATTGAATTTACCAAGAATGCTATCACATAACATAAACATAACATCACCCTGTATTCCTCGAAGGGTTAGCCTAAGCAGAGGTGTACAAATCGTACACCCATATTTCACCAGTTATGTTTAAGTTCTATGTAACAGGGGGCGAGCCTATTGCCATCAACCGGGCATAAATCCAAACTCCGGGCTGCTATTGAGAAATTTCAGGTGGAAAAATCCAATAACATTTTGCCCGACCCGGGAATCGAACCCAAAGCCTCATGCTCAGCAGTAGTAGACCAACGAGGCAGTCAGGCAGGCAGAATGCTATCAGTATCAGGTAATTAAAACTTTATTAAGGTTCTAGTTTACACAAGTGATTCACAAGGCAAAATCAGCCAATAACGTTCCTATAGTGCTGCGACACAGGCCACCTCTCTGTGAGAGGTAGTGGGCCGTAATCCACCACGCGGGCCCAGTGCGGGTTGGCAGATTTCACATGTCTTCGAAGTTTTGGTTCTAGGACATGCCGGTTTCTTCACGATGTTTTCCTTCACCGTTTTGAGTACAGTGGTGATGAAATAATTTACACAAATTAAAGCGTCTATCAGGGTTCGAATCTATGACCAACAATATTTCTGATTCACATAATCTAGGAAAACCATATTCACAAAGTATCATTAACCCGAAAATCTTGAAATGTTGCAAATACTCCGTTCATTCATTAGTTAACCCAACTGCGTATCTATTTATATCGAATAAAAATAGCTGACACGATTTCATGTAACGCTTTGATTGTTTTAGTGTGCAATGAAATTGGATACAGTGGCTTCACATGACTGCATGATGGTTCTTATTTCTTTTTCAAAAAATAAACAGTAGCCGCGGTTAAGTTTTTAGAAGTCGATTTTTTAACGAATGGCCCATTTCATAATGAGGGTTTTCATGAAAATTCACACCACCAGTTAGAGCCACTTTGACAAGAGGTCTTCTATTTCGACAATGAATAAAAAATATATGATGACGTTCATCATTCCTTTCATTCATTCGTTCATCATTCAGTCACGACTAAAGAAAATATAGGCGCTTTGGCACTTTTGACAGTCTGTCGTCTCAGTGCTGCGAGAAAACCCTCATTGTTCGTGTCATTTTACGGCTCATTTAGTTCTTGTGTCAAGTGTAAAGCTACGGCTTCCTTGAGCGGTGGCCGCCACATAACGGCAGCGGGATTTGACTCTACGGTGTCATAAAACGCTCTCTAGGAAAAAACATCAACTCATTTAAAATAATAACGTTTAAATGATGTCATTCCAAAAAAAAACTGAAAAACTGTGTAAACTAACTGGTCAATTCTAACTGTAAATTGTAAAAATAATTCACGCGCGCGTGTATTGTAGGTATGTATTGGAATTTTTGTGTTGTGATGCTGTTGTGTGTTGTTGTATAATTGTTGTTGTTGTTTGTGTGTGTGTTGTTGTTGTTTTTAGGGTTCCGTACCTCAAAAGGAAAAAATGGAACCCTTATAGGATCACTTCGTTGTCCGTCTGTCTGTCTGTCTGTCTGTCTGTCAGTCTATCAAGACCCTTTTTCTCAGGAACGCGTAAAGGTATCAAGTTGAAATTAATATCAAATACGTAAGTCTATGATCCCTAGAAGCTCTAAAAAAATCAAGCTTCCAAATCAACGCAATAAAAAAATACGGCGATATAAGCGACATTATTGCGACATATTTCGATACTCGCAAATAAATCAAAACCTATAGGGTACTTCCCGTTGACCTAAAATCATGAAATTTGGCAAGAAGCAAGATCTTATAGCATAAGTATAGCAAAAGTCCTAAAATTGTAAATTTGGAGTTTTACTACATAAAAAATAAATTGCGAATATCTCGCACATAAATCAAAACCTATAGGGTACTTCCCGTTGACCTAGAATCATGAAATTTGGGCAGAAGCAAGGTCTCACAGCACAAGTATAGGAAAAAGTCCGAAAATTGTAAATTTGTAGTTTTATCACATAAAAAAAAAATTCGAATATCTCGCATATAAATCAAAACCTATAGGGTACTTCCCGTTGACCCATAATCATGAAATTTGGGCGGAAACAAGGTGTCACAGCACAAGTAAAGAAAAAAGTCAGAAAATTGTTAATTTGTAGTTTTATCACACAAAAAAAAACATTTTTGCGATTACAAACTTAAATTTTCAGTTGGAAAATTGACCGTGGCGTATATCGATGTATGGGAGAACATGTTTTTCAACTACAAAGTTAAGTTTTTTTTAGGGAAAAATTCATCCAAACTATACGGAACCCTTCATTGTTCGTGGTCCGACACGCACTTGGCCGGTTTTTTTTTATTTTATTAACTGTAACTGGTAAGTACGAAGACACGTGATATCTACCAACCCGCACTGGGCCCGCGTGGTAGATTACAGCCCACACTCTCTCGAAGAGAGGAGGCCTGTGTCCCAGCAGTAGGAAAATTAGAGACAAACTGTAGACGCTATGTGGCGGCCACCGCTCTTCTGAACCGTAGCTTAAGTGTAGGGTAAAAAGTTGTAAGCTCGTGTTTCATTTGACTTGTCTCTTTGTTAAGCGTGACTTCATCTGTGACGGAGGGGTTCTATGACAAAGTATTAAAAACCTTGTCCTTATTTTTAAGACTGCTTAATTGACTTTGATTGGTGTGTCTGATTCTTACAGCGTTACCCGGCTCTCATTCGCATATCTTTGACAGTCGTTACGGGTAGTCAAGCCCAAGTCTGAAGACAACTCTTACCATGGGGTATTGTGTGTAATTACTGTATGGCATTCAAGTGGGAGGATAAATACTTAAATAAATAAATCGTGTTAGCCAGTAACTGGGTCATGGAGGTCAGATAGGCAGTCGCTCCGTGTAAAATACTGGTATTCAACTACATCCAGTTAGACCAGAAGCCGACCCCAACATAGTTGGAAAAAGGCTAGGCAGATTGATTTCGGCATATTTGATTCTAAGCATATTGACAAGCAAGCTGCCTTTTTTAACTAATATGGGCTTTTTTCTTTTTTTTGGGTGGGAAATTATCAAATAACTTCTCCCGCTCTGGGTGGAGCGGGAGGGAGTGTCAGACTTTTACTGACTAAAACCCACCCGTGTTCCTTCAGATGCCTGTGTGCCAGGGCCACGATATCCCTTTCGGACAGGCTCGTAACCCTGGCAGAACTAATATGGGCTGTAGTAGAAATACGACTGATAGGCAAAAACTACATCCATGTATGTTAACGCACGAATATACATTATATGTGTTACATAAATTAAAAAATACCCTCCTTTCGAGGTCCGCCGCACTCAGACAAAAAGCAACCATTCACTAAACTCTTACGGAACTCCAAAAACTAATCGACTAAAACCGTGTAAGTGTAAAACGCTATGAAATCAAAATCAAATTCATCTTCAAACTAGGCTGAGAATTAGCACTTTTCTAACGTCACAAATTATATAAGACAGTCCCCAAAAACGAACACGCCCGCCCTTTACCACTTCCTAGTGCTTTTGGCTGGAAAGAAGAAGTGGCGCAACAAACTCCCCAGCAGCACAGCTGTCTGTAATATGTATTTGTTACCAAAGAAATATTTAATAATACTCCCTAAAACGTTGTGCCCATCTTTACAATCATTCCTCGACTTGCGAAAGAATTTTCAGAAACGGTACCAATACTAGGTGTATCAGAGATTCCACGAAGTCACATAGATTTCATTGGAATTTTTATTTAAAGGATGTTGTATAGAACGAAACGTTTCGTGATATCGGTTCGAGACTTCACTACATTGCGTTTCGTTCATTGCTTTTGGCTTGCTTAATGGAGTATACGAAACATAGAGTTACCGTTAGGGTTTAGAAATAAACTGCTGCAATGGAAGTTCGATATTTAGTACACTTTTAACCATTTCGTATACGGTGAGTAACTTGTTTCTACTACTATTTGTTTCTTGTTTTACTTTTTCTCATTTTATAGTTTCTCGTTAATAACAACCACAGAGAACAGACTTACACATATTTTCTTCAGCAGAATTGTGTGATTCAACTGCATTCGGTTAGACTGGAAGGTGACTCCAGCAGTTGGGAAAAGACTAGGCCGTTGACTTGTATGATTGTATTACCCTTTAGCTGTTTTACTATTACCGATCCAATTCCTACCACTTCGTCTGCAACTTTTATGCCAACATGTATTTGATTTTCAAGAGTGAGATTACGATGGTGTAATTACCTATATAAAATAACAAAATCAAAAGTCATTTATTCAAACTAGGCTGAGAATCAGCACTTTTCGAACGTCAAAAATTACATAAGAAAGTCCCCCAAAAACGCGCACCCTTCACCACTTCCTAGCGCTTTAGCTGGGAAGAAGAAGTGGCGCAACAAACTCCCCAGCTGTCTGTTCAGATATAAAACTAGAATCTATACAATAAAAATGTTAAATATTTGCATTACGCAACACAACATTCAATTAAATTATTTGCCTTATGTTAGCTAGCACACGCCACTATACCAAAAAATAAATAAAAATCGTCGAAAACTATACTCAAGCAGAAATAACGTAAACAGAACGTACCTAAATAAAAGCCTCCAGGCATAATGGGCGTGCCCGCTTACATGAAGCTATAGCTGTAACGACACCAGAGGAAGCATCTGATCACTATATTTGATTAGCTTGTACTAAATTCCCCAATCAACTTCAGCCATCATTGCGCTAACGTTACCGATACACGCCTCGTCAATCCGGAAATCACTGATGAGCATATAAGAGCCACATCCCGCAGTGTTATTAATTATTATCGTAGAAATCTTATCACGCTTGCATATCAAGTAGCTCACAAAATCCATCACTTTATCTTCCTCACTTAAAATTCCTTGTAGCTTCATTACACTCATTACGTATTGCATAATCTATAAGAATTCCGATGACATTAGAAAGCTAACAAAATCGTTTGATCAGTTACAATCGATATAAAGATCGGTTACAATCGGATGATTTAATGCGCACTCCTCGATAATCTTGTCGGTAATTTTTCAATCAGCACCTCTATGCTGCTCACTCGATTATAATCGATAATCGGTTCTACGCCGTTTCTTTAAGAATATCGAAGCAATAGTGTTTGTTTTAAAAAACATTCGTCTGATTTATCGATAATAAGTGTGTAATCGATACTATCGATAATGATGAGCATGAACCTAAACAAATACAGACACGATAAAAATCATTGAATGAGAAAGATTTAGGAAGGTGTTGGTTGAAATTAAATTTGTTATGTTAATACTATGTTTTTTTTTCTGTGCCCCGGGTATTGACGAACTGGTGGCTGACATCTCTTTCAAACCTATTTTTTTTTTAAAACATTGTCGGTAATGTTTTTTTACACACACTTGACAAACCATATCAAGAAATTTTAAAATCACACACTGGGCTTCAGCTATCCGTGTGATAAAATCAAAATTTTATTTTATGATTATACATTATCTTCATTAAGTAAATGAACGGCGAAATAAGCTATATTTTCGAGTGCGCAAAAGTGATGAAACTATTATCAGGTGCTGAGACTGATACGAATGGTTTATCACCACGAAAACTGTACTTTTATAGTTACACAGACTTAATGTTTCAATTATTTCAAGCTTTCTCACAATTAGATAAGAAATTGACGAAAAACGTTTTTTTTTTGTGATAGCACCCTTAAGGAATATATTTATTTTAAGTATCGAAAATATGAATATTTGAAAAAAAATCACAGATAGAATAATTAAAGCTAATAAAATAGTCTGTTCGTACAATAAAAAACCATGAAAATATCTTAAGTAATTTGAAAGTAATATCGTTTTCTATGCTTTGGGTACACATTAATGCCTGAATTTATTTCATAGAATATTTTACTACAATAATTAAATATTCACATATATCTAGAATTGATGTGTAATGGCATCTAGTTCAACATACATTTTTCGCATAACTTACTTGAATTTCAGAAAGGCCTGTCACTAAAATCATATATCTGCGCCTTAAGAAAGCTTGTTTTCTAAGGAAGCGGTGAACGATTTTTCCACTGCAATGTCAATCCTAGTGAGAATTACATATTTTCATGGCGGCTTTTAAAATAATATGATGGAACCGCTTGCTTTGGAAACCAAAGCTTAAACAGAAAGTATCACACATCAAGTGACACATCATTCAAATATCTAAGCACACTACTGTTTAACGAGCAGCACAACCAAGTCACCGACATAGAATGATTCATTCAAGCGTTCATTTGTTAGATAGACGCCACCGTAATGTGTTGTATACTTGGCAACCGTTAGTGTATGACAAATCAAAGTATTAATTGATCTAGTATGGAGGATGTTTCGTGATATCCTTTGCCTACGACTATAGTTGGTTGTTCTTTCAGAGCTTTGGAAATTGGTTATGATTTTAGCTAGTTTAAGCAATAAAAGTATCTAGTTTGTAGAAAACTACGTAACGAACATGCACGATCGCAAGTTCGTTACGCAGTTTTCTACAATGACTATCTTTACAAATTTCTACAATTAATGCCTATTTTTGAAAGAATAAAAATAAGGAATTATTTAGAGACCACAAATCGAACAACAACAATAATCATCAGCCTATAACGTTCCCACTGCTGGCACATAGGCCACTTGGCCACTTGGCATATAGAAGGAGTGGGCCCTAATCCACCATGTGGCCCAGTGCGGGTTGGTAGATGTCACGTCTTCGAATTTTTGGTTTCCTCACGATGTTTTCATTCACCGTTTTGAACGCAGTGGTGATGAACTAATTTAAACAAAGTAAAGTGCCTGTCTGGGTTCGAACCTACGACCTACACTGTGAACCACACGTAAATCGCGGGCGTTCCACTGGGAGACCAACAACCGTGGTCCAGTTTATATTTTTTTTCTTAACTAAGAATTCCGACGAATATAGATGGCATTAAATTAAAAAAGTGACATAAATTTTTGAAGTAATAAATTTTGAGGACGTTATGTTGAGTTTATGTGAACTGAACAAATTTTTCTTCGGCTTCCCTGTAATTGCATCGCTACTGATATAGGTATTACTAGTTATATTAGTTCCTAGCTAACTCTCAGGTTTAGTCGTAAACGCTCTTGTATGAGCAAGTTTTACGCCTTGTAAAGTCTTACACCAGGTTGATTTAATTTCAATTTCAAGCTGATCTGGTAATTACAGATGTCAACAGATAATAATCAAAAAAAGCGTTTGGGCTGTTGACATTTGTGTCTCATACTGATGACAGGCCCTGTGCCCATTGAATTAAATTAATGTATGGTCAATAAGTGACAATATACTGTCCAACGACTGTAACAGACATTGTAAGGATCGCGAGGTCATGAGATGAAATTCTATCCGTTGCATTAGCGATGGTACCTAAGTTCAAGAAAAGTTGATGCTGACGACAAAAAAGATGAACAGCTTTATGTAAACACACCGCTAGGATTTTTTTAAATATTACCTTTTATGTGCATTTACGTATATTTACAAAAATCTAGGATAGGAACGACAATTCGTGTGGCAAACAAATATCTTAACCGTGAAGGAATCCAATTCCCGACCTTTTGTCGCAGAAACCAGTAGCTTTGACATCGTGCCGTCTGGAGTTAAACTTACACAAAGTACACTCCGGGAAATTAATTGTTGAGCAAATTGACGCCCTATGTCTATCTATCTTCTATTATGTTAGAGGGTTTGGTTTCCGCACTTAGTCCTTCACGTGGACCATTGTGCATGAGCCATGGCAGCTGACACCCTATGTCAATTTACCTTGTTACCTATCTATAGCCATTACATACAACTGTCACAGAATGACTGGTGATTTCAATAAACGGACACTTCACGTTGGTAGTTAATTTGCTGATATTTTTAATTTCCCTGAATTTATTAGAAATTAGCTGTTTCCCGCGGTTTCGTCTGCGATCCAGGATGAAAAGTAGCCTATATCCTTCTCCAGGTCATGGTCTACCCATGTGCCAAATTAAATCAAAATCTGTTCAGCAGTTTTAGCGTGAACAAACAAACAAACGAACAAACTCACTTTCGCAATAATTTGCACGGATCGGCTACAGTCTACCTTACGGAGACTGTAGCCGATCTCATTAAGGCACTGACAATAGGCAAATGATAAAAGTAGGCTTATCTTAAACAAAAAAATGGGTAAATCTATATAGTTTGTGGTAGCGGAAAAAATATAATGTTATTCATGAACATATTTCTCAGAACTTGGTTGTTACCAAAACACGTTTAGAAAAAAAATCCTTTACTTTGAGTTAGAATCCAAAATATCAGTATTAAATATTAACGTACGGTTGGAATTTAATTAATAACTAGAAGGTCTTATTTATATGCAGAACTTGGTTGTTTTTTATTTTCGATTACTCAACAAATTTTTGAGTAAATAGATAATTGCTTCATATTTTGCAATAAATTACAAGCGTTGTGTCATCGCGCTTCTCTTTCTTTTGTATGCAGTGTGGATTCCCCATTAGTTAAAACACTCCAAAAATGTATTTTATTGATAAAGCTTTAATTTACCAATTCATAATGGTGGTTCATATGTGTTCGTCTCATAATAAAGTTAATTTGTGTTGTCTGCTTACTAAAAATATGTACTAACAAATATTTTGTGTTGCCCGTACAGGCTACTAAAAGGGATCCAGTTTTAATTAAGTAAATCATACTAAAAGCAATACAACCGGTCAACTTCAGCGAATACACTTTGTTTCCTTCAACCTTGACATTGGCAGAATCATCGGTAAAACTATGGAGCCATTAATATAAAATTGGAATTGGTATGCAGTCTGACAGTTATCGCGGTTTAGCTGTTGTCTTAATTCATATACAACATCGTATACATGTACCTACATTTATAGCAAATAAAGTTATGATTCTGATTCGCATTTATAATATTAGTTATGATAGTGAGGATAGTTAGGATGTTTTAAAAAAGTTGCCGACACGTGCGCACCCATATAAGCGTCATAGAGGATAATTTACCCCACGGAATATTTACGATGACGTATCGGGCTCAGCCAACGATTCTAAGGCTCCCCGACACATTAATGTCCAATAAAATTTCCGAATGAGTCGTCTCCATAATTGATACCTACAACACACAGTAAAGGTGTTGCCACACACAATGATTTATGCATCGCTCATTTCCGGCTGTACGACAAAACGTGCCGCGCTTTGGTTTAACAAAAGTGTATTGTTACAGATTCAAAAAGGATTTTTTATTTTCGAACAGTTTTTTTTAAAAACACAAGGTGGACCGTTTACATGTGTTTTTAGAAGCTTACGCGGTGTTGGGTTACTTGATATGTATACCGTATCTCCCTTTGCCGGGAGAATGTTGGACTAAAGTTTACGAGTCATTTCAAAATCAAAATGAAAAGTCATTTTTGAGACTTTTGATTTTGATTTTAGCTGGCAAGAAGAAGTGGCGCAACAAACTCCTCAGCAGCACAGCTGTCCGTTTACTTAGGGCACAAACAAGGCCCTTAGTAATACAATTATTATAATTAGGTATGTTAAGCAATTTTGTTTATTGTCCCGTGTGGTGCCATTCGTAAAGAATAGCACCATCCCATTTCTTCCCGTGGGTGTCGTAAAAGGCGACTAAGGGACTTACTAGAGAATTAATGGGCAGCAGCGTTCTCTATGCATTTCAACACCATACTGCGATCGCCAACCCGCCTGCCAAGCGTGGCGATTATGGCAAACCCGGTCTTTGGGGAGGCCTATGTCCAGCAGTGGACGTCTTTCGGCTGAAATGATGATGATGATGATGAATTTTGTGAATATATGAACGATTTTTTTACGTGCGACCTTAACCTCATGAAATAAAACATGTTCAAAAGACTGTGGTACGTATCCTACTTTAAATCAATCACTCTGCCTAGCCTTTTCCCAACTATATTGGGGTTGGCTTCCAGTCTAACCGAATACAGTTGAATGCCAATATTTTACATGGACCGACTGCCTATCTGACATCCACAACCCAGTAGCTGGGTAATACGAAACCCTTTGGTAAGACTGGTTGTCAGACTTTCGGGCTTCTGAGGACCCGTGACGACTGTCAAAGATTCGCGAATGACAGCCGGGACCCGCATAACGTGCTTTCCGAGGCACGGGCGAGTCTCGATATGTAAAGATGGTCACTCATCCACGGACCAACCCCGGCAAGCGTAGCTTAACCTGATGGATCGACCCGTGTGGCTGTTATTAATTAGCCATGAGCTCCTCCTATAAATACAGGGGGTCAATTTAATTAGCTAGAGAAACTCCGCAGACATTATGGGTATCAATATCTAAACACGATAAAACAAAAGAAAACAGTTTTTCTCAGCTCATAATGCAAGTAACAACACTACCAGCAGTATTAGAAAAAAAAAACATTACCAACTAAGTTTTTAAAAAAATATAGGTTTTTCAACATTGTTTTTCTGTTATATTTTGAATCAAAGTTGAAAAAAGTGCTTAATCCACATACAAGTAGACCGTATAACGATGTTGATAATATTTTTTAGTGTTTAAAATCAAAAGGAGTTTCTTTTAAAAGATGATCAAACGTCAGTCTCGCGTCATTTTTCGGAAAACTCGTTGCGAATTTTAGTGATTTTCCATGAATACTTAATTTATTTGAAAATCTCTTTAACCCACATGCAAAACCAAGAACTAGACTTTTCAATACACAAACAATTTTGTTTAAATTGTTTTTCCGTTTCTCACAACCAATGAACAAAATTGATCAAAATCAACCGATTTCGTGCACGGCCCCTTAAGAGTCTATACTACCTCAAATGGCTTGGCATGATCCTCCGTTATGTCAGAAATACTGCAGCATTCATTTTGGAATAAACATATGGTAAAGTTGAGGATTAGTATTAAGTCCTATGTTTGGCGAAAACACGATTCTATAAAACTTTCTTGTTAGAAAAAAAATCCAACGTTACCTCCAAACCGAACAATAAACCGCTGGTATTCAAAAAAATACTTCAAATTAGATACTAAAACTTTGCATATTAACTGAACTAACGCTACTATAAAGCAGCTACTAAAAGCATATAAACTATAAAGCAGGTCAAGTGTTTTTGATTTTTTTTTAAATACCATTATTTTCACCGTAAAAAGAAATAAACTAAAATATCGGTCCCTTGGAGTCTTCTCCCTGCCACCCTGTCTCGCTAGCTCGCGTGACCGCGGGAATAGTACGCGAGCGAGATAAAGAGTGAGCTGGCGCTGAGGTAGTATAGACCCTTAAGACATAGGACACTTTTTATACCGGTAGTACGTTCCCGTGGGATAATTTCGGACCTTCACGCGAGCGAAGCTGCGAGCAAAAGGTAGTGATTTCATAAATAGACCCTTCATTTCAGTGTGCATTACCTCAATAACCGAACCACCAATAGACCTGTCAAAATACATGTCATTTATCACGACTGCCGATACTTCCATAGATAAACAACGAAGAGCACTGCAATGATACGGAAACTAAGCATAATTGATGAGGCTGTCCTCAAACGCTACTAACAGTGAGTGTTCCCAAAATCTATAGTTACCAACACTGAACGTCACTCGTACGCTATACGTTTGACACTTCAAACATCAATATCGACCGACACGTTTATGTAGGACGCTAGGAGAGTATGACCTGACCTGACCAGATCTGACCAAAATTATGTCTGGACTTTAAAAAAGACTTTTGCCCCTGAGTTTGTTTCGCCATTTCTTCTCAGGGGTAATCAGATAGGAAATGTCGACTACATCTAGCTTATTTTTTATTTTTTAATATGACGTGTAAAAGTGATTCCGATATCTTATTTCCAGAATAAACGATTTAATTTCATTTCAGTAATTAGTGGGAGATTTTTATTCGTGAAAACATAATATTTTATTACGAATATTTAGGTACACAGCAAGTTGTCTTGGTATTCAAATCTCTGAATAATTTTATTTAAATTAAACCCTTATTTATATGGGTCGGAATAACTCCTTCCTATCCCTATCATTAAGGTATATTAATAGGGAAGTGGAGTCATTAAATTGAAACTTCATTATGAATGTAGTTATTAACAAATAGGTAAAATAATTCGTAGAGGAGATAATTCGTAATTAAAAGAACAGAAAATTAACTAATTGATGATTAGCAAATTTTTCACTGTATATAATTACTAATATATAGTATTTTTTACAATATTAAATTAATTAACAATATTAATAAATTTATCATTGCTTTCATTTGATTTTTTTTTTGTAATTTTTTTCCCATTTTTCGACTTTGTATTATTTTGAAATTAATATTATTCCTTAATTATAAATGTTCTATCTATGATATTATTAATGAAAAAGTACTTTTTTTTTCCGAACATCATAACTCTTGAACGGGCAACTGTGGGCGCGCGCTGATAGCGTAGAATTATTATACTTATTAAGGCATTTATTTCAGACGTACTCCATATACTGTTAGTAACACAAAAAAACCTTATAAAGCTGTTGTTAGTACATACAAAAACAAAAACATAGCCACAGGAATACAATATTTTACAATACAATGGAATACAATAATTATAGCCAACAAGTCAAAGACTAAGAATATAGTAGTTTAAAAGCCTGGTATTTCAAGACAAGGCCAAATTTTAGCAGTATCTGTTTCATTCCATACAAAAAAATCTAAAATACTTTTTTCCGGGCCAATGATCAGTTTTAGAGAAAAACTTGTAATGACAATTATTCATCGGAATGACGAGATCTTTCGATAAAAATTTTAACAAAAAGGAAATTTGTAAAAAAAACGAATGTCCCTCATATAGCAGTTTCGATCCACTGTGCGTCTGGCCTTCAGCGGGCTGTATCTTATGAACTGTAATAGGTAGACAGTTGAAGTTTTCTCAGATTGTGTATTTGTATTTTCGCTATAACAATAAAAAATAAAAAATAAATAAAGTTAATATTAAAGGGGATACCCATACAAGAAACGTGTTTTTTTCGGCGTTTTTGCTCGATAATAATGATTTCCAATTTTATGCATCATAGTAGGCGCAAATAAAGGCTCCAGGCACAACGCGACGTTGCGACGCAATTTTGGTAGAACAATTTCCATAAATTTTCATAAAAATTGTTCTAATAGAGTCGCGTCGTGCCTGTCTGCGGGAGCCTTAAAGCAATTTTATTTCTTTCTTAAATCTTTCAGCCATAGCCAACCTTACAAGACCGGAGAGCGGAACCTTTTCTATACCTATTTAGTGTAGTTGATATACGATTTGTATAAAATGTAAAGGTATGTGTCCACTTAAACCATGTAGATGGTACAAAATAGAAGCTAGACGCTTCCATAATTTTGTCTAGGAATATAATGTCAGTTTGACCATTTATAATTTTTTAATTGAATATTTTGGTCGATACAATATATAATAAAACAGATGTATAAGCAAGTGAAATGTAATAATTCCATATTAATTTCTTTGATTTGTTTATGCAGTCTCTAGCCCTGCAAAAAAAAAAAATAAGTTATGTCTGAAATTTTTCCTACCTGTCATTATAAACAACTTTTACTATGGCACCAAAATTGAAATCGCGAAAAAAAATCAGCTCTTCCCTACATTTATGTTCGAACAACTGGTCAAAATGTAGGGATCAGCAGATATTTTTTCGCGATTTCAGGTTTGGTCCCATAGTAAAAGTTGTTCATAATGATGTGTACAATGACCCCTGAGGAGTTTGTGCGTTAATTCTGGGGCATGTTGTATACATATATTATCAAAAAAACAAATCTAACATAAAGAGATGTACCTACCTACCTATTAATGATTTCAATTATTATAATATTCTGCAAACTCATATTTGATATGGTCGCGAATCATATTATTTTGATCAAGATACAAACTGCTTGTCACAGACCTGCAAATTGCCAAAGTCTTAAGAGAATTTGAATTTCGCGGGCTACCACTGCGGATCCACCCTAATGAAATAAATGAAAGAGAGAAGGTAAGAAAAATATTTTATTTGGGACACGTACAAGAAATACAAAAATAGCATTTTAAAAAAAAACAATCAAGACTTGTGCGCAGCCAAAAAGGCTCTTATCTCATCATAATGCTGCGATATTTAAAAAATAAATACCGCAGCGCTGGTAATCAAAAACCAAATAATTGACTGTCGCCTCCATGAAGTCACATCAATAAAGACATGTCATCAAACAAACTTACTTATTAATAAACACAGCCGTTTTATGGATAATAGTTTTTCGTAGAAATCCAATTAGGTCAACCGATCCACTGGCTGTTGCGATATGTATTGTGGTTTTCGCTCTGTGGAGGCAAAATGCAATCGCGCGATTTTAAAGCTTACTTTGAGCAAATAACTCAGTACAATGAAACCCCAGAATTTATTGTAGGAATATGAAGCGGGTAGGTATATTATTTTCAGTAAATAACTCAGGATTTTCACATCTACAATAAATTACTTTTAACAATTTATGTTGTTCTATAAATACCTGACATTAATATGAGGTTTTATTTTTACGGTTTTCTACTTTTATTATTCACAAAATAAATATACAATGTGTAACTTAATTAATGCACCTTATGAAAGCAGTTTGTTCATAATCGTTTACTGAATCGATTTCTGACATTTTTATTATAGGTAATATTTTATCCCAAAAATAATTAAATACGTACATTTATTGTCACCTTCCGCTGTACAGTCAAAACAAACTGCTGAATGAAATGGTCGCAACATGTGGCAGTAACTGATCGATCACTGAACCAGTTAAAAACTACCTGGATCTCCCTTCTTAGATGAAGAAGTATGCTATTTATTGTGTAAACCAAATATTTTAAGACGAGCGCTAATCCTGCCGACAAACTGTCACGCAGTTTGGCAGGTTTATAAAATGTGTACAAGTGTTTGGTCCAAAATAAATGTTTTTTTTTTTTTTATACCAAAATGGACGAAGCACGCTACTGCGCTAGACCCTTATACGTGTGAGACTGTGTGCGTGCTTAGATTTGTAATGTGACCACAATTTTCTCCAGCAATCAGTATAACTATATTAATAAATAAACAATGTTTTATAAATAATATCAAAAATTTAGTGTACGCGTTATGATTATAAAAATATATATATATATATATATATATATCTTTATTTCAGACATGAACAGTCCATAGGTTGTTTAGTGATGGGTTAGTAACAGAAAGTACTATAGTCTATATTAGTATTGCTAGTAAGGACACAAACACAGCTAAATTACCTAAGCCCACCCTCGAGGCTCAGTGTGCACCATTAAGGTAACTCAACTTCGTATACCTATACCTATTTCCACCCAGTGCCCCTGTATAGGACAGTCAGGCCTGTTAACAATAATTTTCAGGATGCCGTTCCGTGTGTTACGCAAGCGCTGTAGCAAGGAAGCGGCTATTTTACGCATGATGGCGTGAAATCCATCTGTGTGAGCTCCGGCAAACATGCCTGAAGCACTGCAACGCCGCGGCAGCCGCAACAGCATCCTGCAGGCGTTATTATATTGAACGCGCAGGACGTTGTAGGCTCGGCTCTTATATGACACCCACAGGCCACTCGAATAAAAGGACTGACAGAACGCTTTAAACATAATATTCTATTTGGAGTGTTTGGTGGTGTGCATTAATTCCGGGACATGTTTTATAGATAAGTACCATGATTTAGTATGAATTAATAAATCTTTATGAATGTACATAATTTTTCTCCTTTATGCCAAATTAGTAATCGTTAGTAAACTCCCGGTTAAAGTCTAACCGGGAGTTAACTAACGACTCAGGTGATCGACCCATACTTTCCAACTATATACGTTGCTGTTCATACATAATAATAATATAAACAGGCCTCAAGTAAAAATATTTCCGTGTTAAAGACGGAAAGTCCGGGTTATTTTTGTCAATATTTGGGAGCATGGCCAAATTCTACAAACCTTATAATATCTTGATAAAAATGTATGGCTTGGCCGATCCATTGAACTATTGCATGACATCACATTAAAGCCCAGTGACTTAATTTCTTACCATAAGTCAATAGAAGTGTCTGCTCAATATCACACCCATTATCTATTTATAAGTATACAAATATGTATTAGGTATGTGAAACTGTTTGAGGAGCTTGTGGCTAAATAATAATTGCCGCACGGGTCGATCGCTCAGGTTAAGCTACGCTTGCCGCGGTTGGTCCGTGGATGGGTGACCATCTTTTCATACCAAGATTCCTCCGTGCCTCGGAAAGCACGTTAAGCCGTTGGTCCTGGGTGCCATTTGTAGATCTTTGACAGTTGTTACGGATCGTCAGAAGCCCAAAAGTCTGACAACCAGTCTTACCAAGGGATATCGTGTTACCCAGTAACTGGGTTGTGGAGGTCAGATAGGCAGTCGCTCCATGTAAAATACTGGTATTCAGCTGCATCCGGTTAGACTGGAAGACGACCCCAACTTAGTTGGGAAAAAGGCTAGGCAGATGATGTATGTGAAACTGTTTGTACCTACTTCCTGTCACTTGTCCCTAAAGGTTCATTAGAAAACCAGCGTCAGACAGCATCTGTCTGGCATTAATGCTGAAATTAACCTTTTTGGCGCAGCCGTGAGACACACACTACTCGTATAGTTGTTAAAACATTATTTTCACTGTTTTTCTTTTATTGCTTGTATTTTGTGTTTCACGAACTGTGTCCAAATAAATTTTATTCTTTCTTTCAGACCGCAAAATGACCAAGCTGTACATTTTGACCAAGATGTAAGGTTTGTAGAGTTAGGCCTTGTAGAGTCAAGGGCTTGGCTCTACATTAGATTTGATAACTTTTTAACAGTGAAAGCGTTATGTAATTCTTGGCAACCTACTTTAAATTAAATGTTTTGGTGGGATTTAAATTAGTCCTCATATAATTAGCGAATAATCGATGTTTTAATCCAAGCAAAACCACAAAACCACCATAATTACAGAAACAGGAAATGAAAACCACCAATAAACCACCCCTTTAATAAATAAATCGCTTCAGAATTTACAACCACAAATAGATGATGCAAACCAACAATGTTGTATAATTAGTACTATTCCCTCGTGATATCAGCGAGAATTTCCGAACTGAACCGAGTACGACTTATTAATTCAGCCAACAGAAATGTAAGGCTACCTGTCCATTGGATCGGAGAAGCGGAGGTAACCAGAGCCAGGAAAACAATAAGGCCTGAGAAGTAATTACGTAATATAATTACAATGGCAATGCCATTTACTTTGACAGTTCAACAATATTTGTGCCGGACGGGCGTGATCGCTGGACGCGGTATGTGTGCGGGGAGTGTGTATGCAGGCATCCAGGGTTTTATTCCCGGTGTATGTGTAGGTCTCCCAGTCCATGCGGCGCTGACGTCCTGCACCTATAGTTCCAGGTATCTTCGGGCAGCCTGCGATCTTCAACTTCTGTGTACCAGTTAGACGGGAAGAGTTTTGAGTGACGCCTGACGAAGGATTACGTTTTGACGTTTCTAGCTGTAGCGTTTTTGACGATTCAGTGATAACGTTTTTAATGACTCAGCCAAAGAAGTACACTACCTGATTAAAACACAAGTCTTGAAGAACACCCAGGAAGCAATTTCGGGACTCGTGGGAACACTATGAAACTACATTGAAGCTATTTAAAAGTGCAAAAAATACCTTGCCGATGACTACAAATTTCAATTTTCCTATGTTTGCTTAAGTACAAGCCTACTTTACCGTAACGAGAGCCGCTAAGTACTTCCTGGTTTAAAGTTTATTTTAATGAAGTTTTCACTAATTAATAAGTACATTGTTGCATAATAGCACATTAAATATTCACATACATATGGCATGTGGCATATCGTTGGAATCCTCATAAAATTCCCTTTGACCTGAGGTATCCATATCAACTATACAGTAAAAACAATATTATTTTTAATTATAATTGGTTTTCCAATGGCTTTTCTCGGAAACCATTAGACCGATTATCATTCTGATTATGGATACCTCAAGCCTATATATAGAACTACAACAATCTAATATTTTAAACTATACAAGTCTATTTTTCAGGGCATGACGCGCCCTGAAAAGTTAAACTGTTAAACTAAAAATTAAACAATTTATAAAATTACCGAAACACTGCCTTCAAGCTCAATCAAATGGGTCTATTTATCTGACTAGAAACTCTAAAGTTATGTCCTGGGGTAGGTCTTGACCTAAGCTACCTGGGCGTGCTAAAAAACTATAAATATATAACTATATAGCCCACTTAATTGAGGTTGAAAGGGTCGTATTTATCGTTCTACATACAATTTTTTTACATGTTATTTCTATACGTTAACTATAAGTATTTTAACTGGAATTTAAGTTAATATTTAAAAAACAATATAATACTACATATGTGACGCATCGTCGCGAACAATATTCATTGCATTATTTACGTTGTTGAGCAGAAGAATTATTCAAACATATAATTTTAGCCGAGAGACGTCCACTGCTAGACTTAGGCCTCCCCCAAAAGGAGAGGGGGTTGCCATAATCGCCACGCTTAGAAGGCGGGTTGGCGATCGCGGTATGGTGTTAAAAAGCTTAGAGAACGCTGCTGCCCATTCTCTAGTAAGTCTCTTAGTCGCCTTTTATGACTCCCACACGGCAAGAAATAAGATGGTACTATTCTTTATGGTGGTTTAAAGGTCCTTTTCTTTTCGGCGTCCCTCAATTTATTATCTTTATTTCCAAAAAAACACATACAGATAATTGTACTATAAGTTTACAATTTTTGAATTTATGGTAGCGAACAATCACAAAAACATAACATTTGGATGCTGCAGAAATCTGTACACAATAGATTAAACTCTGTCTCTTAAACTAGGGTATCCTGTATCTTAAGAGACAGAACATGGGTTATACGAAACCCACGGGAAGAAATAGGATGGTGCTATTCTTTACGTCCAGCACCACACGGAACAAACTCACAATTAAAACATATGAAGCAATGGATTAGGAATATCCTTCAAAATCCTTTGAGTTGTGATACAAGTTATGTTACGCTGGGGTTCTAGGCTGTTATCTTGTGCTTTGTTATCCAACAAAGCGGAAAGGAGAGATATTACTTAATATGAATGATAATACTTAAAACAACCGATAGGTTTAAGGCTCGTGCAGATTGGCGGGATATCGCAGACGTGACAGGCAGCGCGAGCCTTTATGTATCTATTGAAGCTAGGCAGAGATAATATTATGTCGAAATAATGAAAGCTTACTTGTAGTTCGAGGCACCTCCTCTCTTGTACACTTTGGCTACTCTTGGAATCTAATTGGTTTGGCTCGGTAGTTCTACCATTAGGATTACACTAAAATAGCCCCACTCTGCTCCGCTTCAGGAACAAGACTACAGTGAAGTGGAGATTAGATTTAATATAAATTTTAACCAAAGGAAGTATCTAGAACTGTAATCGCGCAATGTCTCTGCTTCACCTTGCCGCTCTTGCACCGTGGCTTCGCGTTGCTTCGTTTCAATAAAATGGGACACTGCTACACTGCTCGGCAGCTTCCTTGCTCTTCTCCGCTCTTGCTCGCTCCGCATCAATGGACAGGCAGCCTTTAACAGAACTATGTGACGAACCCGACGCTTAGGGCAATCTGGTGGTAATTAATAATTAGCGGTTCATGGATAATGTTGAATCAGCTTGGGACAAAGCTGGTACTCGATAATATCGATTAAATTATCCCCTCTAGCGATTCGGTTGATTGATTTGCATCAATTAGTTGGTAAAATTATCTACTCACTTCCTACGCCTTATAATTAATTATAAGGCGAAGGAAGTGAGTAGATAATTTTGGTTACTCGTTTGCACAAGTTTTTGTCATTGACATGAAATTGATATTTCATTTAATTTTATTTTAGATTTATTTTCATTTGACTTTCATTTTAATTTGATTTATTTTGATTGTATCTTATTTAATTGAACATCTGTTAATTTATGTTCGGCAATGGGAGAAAATTACCTGATATAAATTAATTTATTTATCTCATCATTTATTGAATTAATTAATTATTCTAGATAAAAAACTAGTATGTTTTAGTATACATTTATGCTAATCTGATATAAATAAACACGTCTGTCGTTAACTCGTTACGAAGACCAATGAAAATGTACAAAATGTCTTGTGTCGATGTTTTATTTTGACATTACAAACAGACACTTCGATTTCATTAATTGTATAGATAAACGATAGGACAAGAACACACGCAAGTAATAAGCAATAATTGAATTGTTTCTATGTACCTAATGATGACTTGGCCACCCATCGCTTCCCTATCAAAACAATCCAATCCTTTCTTGCCATTGAATTGATTGATTGGAATCAATCAATCAGTGAATTGTAGTTGTGAAAAGTAAGTACAAATGTTGATTGATTCATAAACAGCCCGCAGCTATAATCAGATACAGTACCCCAAGTGTAAGTTTGCAAGAGAGTAAACGTAACTAGCGCGATTGCGTTAAGATTTTTATTCTCACCCTTATATTCTTAGCATTATGATCTATCGGTCAAATTTTAACGCAAACGAAATAGTTATATTTACTCTCTTGCAAACTTACACTTGGGGTACTGTACCTGGCTGTAAATATGGCACATCGAGTTTAAGGCTACGCTCACACCAAAACGCGTTGACCGCCGAGTCTGGGCGTCTAGTTCTTTGTTTTTCATACATTTTGGTATTATGGTGGTTTGGTGTGAACGTGGCCTAAGATAAATCCCGTCAATCAATGGTATGGTGTATAAATGTATGTTTTAACAGTCATAAGGGAATAGACACGTTTTACTGCAGCACTTTGATCTTAACCGTAGACTTCTGTAACACCATCAAACCTTAACTGATCGTCATGCGTCAAGTAACAAAAAACCTCTGATACATCGCCGAGCCTTGTTTCAACTATGTGGGGGTCGGCTTCCAGTCTAACCGGATGCCGCTGAATACACCACGTTGGAACCGATTCCACACCCAACGTGACCAGTATCCATTAGTAGATTGTGATTACAATGTTTTTGCATTCGATTACTATGTTTTACTGTGCAATAGTAAATTACGTGGTGAATATTTTACATGGAGGTACTGCCTACCTGACCTCCACAACCCAGTTACTGGGTAACACGATACTCCTTGGTAAGACTGGTTGTCAGACTTTTGGGCTTTTGACGACCCGTAACGACTGTCAATGATCCACGAATGACAGCCGGGATCAACGGCTTAACGTGCTTTTCGAGGCACGGAGGGGTCTTGGTATGTAAGGATGGTCACCCATCCACGTACCACCCGCGGCAAACGAAAGTTAACCTGATCGATCAACCCGTGCGGCTGTTATTACTTAGCCACAAGCTCTGATACAAAAACTAATAAAGAAGCTCCGACAAACAAACAAAACAAAAAAAAGACTAAAATCAAAACAATTATTTCAATTAAAACAATCAGTCACAAAGATGAAGGTGAAGAACAGGCAAGAAACTCTACAGACACTCGTTTAAATCAAAATGTTGCTACAAAAATATCTTTTCGCAAACATGCAAGGAAATTTGAGCATTATTTTGACAACCTTCTCCGAGATAAATCGAAATTGCTGTACTGGCCAAATACATGCGAGCAGCGGCCGTCAAAAGTTGTATGAAAATCCATATCTATCGTGGTTTAGCGGCCAAATAAATTACATAGTAAACTCATATCTATCGCGTAATTTAAAAATGGAACGATCTTTTACTCCGAAACATGGCAACCAAGGAGGTTATGAAAGGTTTTATTTAAATTTCGAACTGGCTTGCAAATAGAAAGCTATTTATTGAAAATAAAACAAATTAACATTATTGGCGCGCGAACAATGATCGTCGTTCGTCATTGAATTTATAAATAATTTACTTGGTTTGAATTTCTGCGCAATATTTGAGAAAAGCACTATACAAGGCTTGGCTGCAAACAGGCATCGATGGACGAACGTGTAAACGTGGGCCGAGGCGAAGCCGTGGCACATAAACGTGAATCCAATGCCTCTTTTGTTGGCCGCTGCAGTAATGTACTATAATCGTAACATTACACAACAACTCCAACTAAAACAAATATAAAGATTAAAGATGAAACAGTCGTAAGTCCAAATTACATCAATCCGGAACATAACATTGGTAACAAAATAAAAGTAAATAACACGATCATTACCACAGGTAGAACTCTAAATCGCTAACAAATAGCAGGAAACGATTCACATTTACAATTCTACGACCGTAACCTTACTATTGGGATTAGAATTAAGGGTCAGATAATCGCCGTTGAACTTGGCCATACAAATATACGTCGCGCTTACGCCGCGGCACCATTAATTTTCATAGGGAATATTTATTTTTAGTAACGAAAATATGAATATTTGAATAAAATCACAGATAGAATTATAGATAATAAAACAGTCGATTCATACAAAAAAAAAAAACATGAAATATCTTGAGTAGTTTGAAAGTAATATCGTTTTTTATGCTTTGGGTAGACATTACTTTCTGAATTTATTTCATAAGGTATTATACTACAATACTTAAATATTCACAAATAGAATTGATGTGTATGCGTTCTAGCTTAACATTTTTTTGCATAACATACTTGCATTATATGAAGGCGTAATAACAGATTTAAAAGTCACTAAAATCATATCTGCGCCTTAAGTAGAACTTTATCATTTGCTTTGTATCGGAGCGGCTGAGATACACGACGTAAAATGTGATATAAATTGTATGATATTTTAAATATATCGTAGGATTACCTAAGTATAATAAGTAATTGGAGTTCACTCCTTAAGAATCGATTTTCATCTATGGTCCCGGAATGGATTATGGATATTTTATGAGGAGTGAAATTAATACAAGCGTTAACACAAAAGCTTGTGCTCCGACGCACGACTGGAGTTTACTCCTTACAAGGTACGCAAGGTACGTTGCGCAGAAAAACGTAAGCCACAATTATTTTTTTGTAATACATTATTTGTATTTTTATATGATTGTATAAATCCGCTAAGAAACTTTGCGGAGAATTATCTGTGTACTTTTCTACTTTACTGTTTTTGTTTTTTTTTTAACTATTTATGTTTTAGGGTTTTGTGTGTACATAAAACACATTAATAATCCTCAAAGGTCGACATATATTCTAGCCGGCATGGGATGAGTACGAAAACTGTGTTAATTAGTTTGTGTGTTAATGTCAAAATACCCTATCAGTTTGGTTGTCTATTTATAAATGTATAATTTACTTTTCAAAACAAACATTAAAATTATTATTATTATTTTTGTTTCAAACTAAAATATCAATTTTATAAACTAATCAAAACTGTATAAATCAACAATAAAGGCGCGATATCGCAGGCTTGACAAAGGTCAGTCAGTCTGCACGAGCCTTAACGATAAACAAACTAAGAAAGTACAAACAAACGATGAAATTACAAATGAATGGAAGAACATTTAATTTTATAATGTAATACATTAAAGAGAAAGATTGAAAAGCAATTAATTATAGGTACGCTTTGAAATAATAGTGGTGATAAACGTCTGCCCACGGAACGCCTACGCCTAACAATAGAATAGGTACAACATCGGAACGAAGAATCGGAATGCAATAAATGTAACTTTTACGAGGTCACTAAAGGTTTGTGATCTCTGATGATTGGACTGGAGTGTGATAAGGGGAGCACAGCTCGTGAGATTTTACGTGAAGTGGCGCTTATGGGTCAGGGATCGTCCAATCTATATGGATTACAGGGCTGATAGTGACGGTTAATGGCTAAGTAATACCTGCAGTGCTATTCTGTAACCATCTCACCGTGAAAACTTAGGTGAAGTGAGCGTGGAGTGAACTGTCAGTGAGGGATTGACACTATTAACAACTCACTTCAATCTCACTTCACCTACGTTTACACGGTGAGATTTTTTCAGAATAGATCGGCTGGTGTTTCAGAATTACAGAATACTTAATTGGTGGTTGTAGTTAAAATCGAAAAAAGCCTTTTCCGGAGTTGAGTTGCCTATGTCATACATAATCTGCCTATAATGTTCCCACTGCTGGGACACAGGCCTCATCTTTCTGTGAGAGGGAGTGGGCCGTAATCCACCACGCGGGCCCAGTGCGGGTTGGTGGATGTCACATGTCTTCGAATTTTTAGTTCTAGGATGCATGTCCTAGAACTAAAAATTTGAAGACATACAATGACGGTGTGACAGACGGTTTCCTCACGATGTTTTCCTTCACCGTCTTGAGAGCAGTGATGATTAAATAATTTACACAAATTAAAGCGCCTGTCTGGGTTCGAACCTACGACCCGTAATTCGAGGCCGTTAACCACTAGGCCACCACTGCTCTACGTCACTAACCTACCTATGTCATACTTAATATTTATTTGATGGATGAATAATTATGAATCCTAATTAATATTATTGGTAAATGCGAAAGTGAGTTTGTTTGTTTGTTGCGCTTTCACGCTAAAATAGCTGTAGCTAAAAAGTCCTATGTCCTAACCTAGGATTGAAAATAACATAGGACTGATTGGATTTGAAATTTAGCACATGGGTAGACCTGATGGTCTCAATCCCAGGTCTCCAATCAATCCTAGGTTATTTTCAATCCTAGGTTAGCTGACACCCTGGATTAACATAAAGGCTACTTTTATCTCGATATTCCCACGGAATCGAGACTTATGCGAGTGAAACCGCGAGGCGCAGCTAGTAATAAACAAATTCGATCGAAGCTGGGTATAAGTATGTTCTTGATTTTAAATTTGACGCGGATTAATGAAATAATTTTTATAGGCTGTGATTTTATACCATCAACTAGTTAATGCAATTAATTATAATATTCATTCGGCATTTCTTAATCGCATTAAACTTGCACACGACACACTTAGGCTGAGGCTACATTAGACCGCGACGCGACCTGCGATGCATGAGCGATTAAAACAAATAAATGAATGCTCACGTATATGGCTACGCCGTACATCAAATATTACTAGCGATCTTTGATTTCTGTAAGCGATCGGAACAACATTACTATAATCCAGGGACCATTTTGGTTACCTATTGAAAGGGTTTTCGATAGGGTTTTTCTAAGCGGTTAATCAAAAACCCATACGATATGGGTAACCCTTTTGAACGGCTTAAATTAAATTTTGGTTACCCGTTGAAAGGGTTTTTGATTAACTACTTAGGAAAACATACTATAACAGACATAATATTATGATTTTTTCATGTCACTGGGTTTCAAGTAGGTATAGAACCCATTGAATGGGTTATCATGTAACCCTTTCACTGGGTTTCAAGTATAAAACACATCCAATGGGTTATCATGTAACCCTTTCACTGGGTTTCTAGTAAAAAACCCATTCAATGGGTTACATCATGATAGAGATAACACATTGAATGGGTTACACTTCGAAAGGCTTAACTCTTAACCGAGATTGTACGGTCCCTGCTATAATCACGGCATCGGCTACATCAACATATCAGCGAAAAGCCACGTCATCGCCGAATATACGCCGGATTTTCGCTTATAATTTAGCCATACCATGTTTATCTCGTTTCGCTCTTCCAGTCGCATCGCAAATCGCTGCCTACTGTAGCCTCAACCTAACTCCTAAGCTACAAGTTGAACTCCCAAATGCACGTGGAAGCTTAATCAAAACAATATTATGGTTCACAAGCTAATCTGCCTGAGCGAGTTGAGAAAGACAAACAAGGTTCAGGGGCCATTAAGGTGCCTGCAGGCGAGGCGAGCAGTCCCATAACTTGTACTACAGTGTAGCATAAAAACTAGGAGGTTTATTCATATAAGTTACTTAAAGTTAAGCAATGATTAGCGATTGATAATCATACATTTTGACGTGTGAAAGTCTCTTAAATTTAAGCGACGTTTATGAATAAAGGGTTAAATGTACGTGATTTTACGTAGTCTCATCATTGTCAACATTTCAGCCAAAAGACGTCCACTACTGGACATAGGCCTCCCCCTAAGGGGGGATGTTTGCCATAATCGCCACGCTTGGCAGGCGGGTTGGCGATCGCAGTATGGTGTTAAAATGCATAGAGAATACTGCTGCCCATTCTCTAGTAAGTCCCTTAGTCGCCTTTTACGACACCCACGGGAAGAAATGGGGTGGTGCTATTCTTTACGTCCGGCACCACACGGAGCAAGAAAGCGTCGTAGTCTACACTTAAATAAAGCCCTTTTTCGATTGAATCCTGCGCACTTATAAAATAAGTTATAATCACTTACTTATTACATACACATGACAAAACATCACGCATATGTTCCCCGAAGGGTTAGGCAGAGGTGTACCTATAGTACACCCACATTTCGCCAGTTATATTTACCGGGAATCGACCCTAGGACCTCATGCTCAGCATTAGCGCTTGCGACCAGTAACTACACCAACGAGCCATTCCGTTTTATTTTGAAGTGTAGGTACTCCTTGCGATGTCCTTTTCAAAATGTAAGTTGGCTGGCAACACTACTGCGGGCTGGGCACGGGCGTGCCAAGACGTTTGTGACAAGACATGTCATGTCAATTTGTACTAGCATTTTATGACAAAACAGTTTTATCACTCAAACTGTGGTAAAATGTGTGACTCAAGTCATGTCACAGTAGGCCGTGCTCGCCCCGCTGCAATGCCTATAATTAAACATTGCTTAACACTTTGTACCAGCACTTACTACGGCCCCTTTGACCTGTAAGTGAGAGTTCCGTGTTTTAAATGTTTATAGTTATTTACTTTAACATTAACTTCTTAGGTACCTACCTACTCGTACTAGTGCATATATAAGGACAGGACAGGATATTTAAAAAAACCGGCCAAGTGCGAGTCAGACTCGCGCATGAAGGGTTTCGTACCATTATCTAAAAAAACGGCAAAAAAATCACGTTTATTGTAAAATCACCTTTAAATATTTGTTTTTATTTTAATTTAATTATTTATTTTTAAAGTGGATATATAAATAAATATTCTGTGAATATTTCAAGCGTCTACCTGTTGCCGTTATCAATATCGAGCAAAAACGAGCAAATAAATCACGTTTGTTGTATGGGAGCCCCCTTAAATATTTATTGTATTATATTTTTTTAGTATTTGTTGTTATAGCGGCAACAATCGACTAACCAGCGTCTAACTATCACGGTTCATGAGATACAGACTGGTGACAGACGGACGGACAGACAGACAGACAGACGGCGGAGCCTTAGGAATAGGGTTCCCGTTTTACCCTTTGGGTGCGGAACCCTAAAAAAGTAGAATACGTAAGTATTTTACCTACTTATTTCAGTAACCTTCCAGAGCGTTTATTAGACTAAACTATTCTTCTAAATTCACTAATTGAACGAATTTTAACCGAAAACTCGTTTCGTTTTCAAATCAAAACGTACCCAATTTTAAGAAGGCAGTCATAATACCAATTGACCCTGATTCAATAATTTACTACGATAAAAACATTACTTCCATAGATTAATCTTAGTAAACATCGAAAAAACGCGATGACAACATAAATATAAGTTAAAAAGTCTCTCAGAGCCGTTAAATATTAACCGAACAGTTAAATATTATCAACCATGCAATTTGTCCAACACAAGACCGTTTACCTACCGCATACATAAATATATTAACTAAAAGTTTTTGTTGAGTAAACACGATGGCTTAGTCGATATTTGGGTCAATTTACAGTTAATCGATACATAAGAACATGTAAATCAGTTATAAGCTCGAGATTAAGTGAATTTTTAATGCATCTGTCAAATTAACCGATAAAAACTACTATTGTTGCAAATGTATAAGAAAGAATTAATAAAAATGAAGAATGTATATACTTATATTATAATATATATAAATAGAATAGATATATAAATTATATTTTGTATAATAAAAAAACTCTAAGTCAATTTGCGTTTTAACAATGACCATAGGTTTCTGTTATTCCCATGTCAATCAATCTGCCTTGCCTTTTCTCAACTCGGGATCGGCTTCCAGTCTAACCGGATGCAGCTGAATGCCAGCATTTTACCTGGAGTGACTGCCTATCTGACCTCCACAATCCAGTAACTGGGTAATACGCTACCCCTTGGTAAGATTGCAGGTCAGACTTTCGGGCTTCTGACGACCCGTAACGACTGTCAAAGATCCACGAATGACGGCCGGGACCAAGAGCTTAACGTGCTCTCCGAGGCACGAGAGAATCTCGGTATGTAAAGATGGTCACCCATCCACGGAACAACCCCGACAAGCTTAGCTTAACCTGATGGATCGAGCCGTGCGGCTGTTATTACTTAGCCACGAGCTCCTAGTCTGTTATTCCCATGTCAATCAATCAACTCAGCTTATAGCAGTCCACTGCTGGACATAGGCCTCTCCCAGGCTGCGCCACAACACCCTGTCCTCCGCCTTCCGCATCCAGTCTGTCCCAGTCACCTTTTAATGTCGTCGGTCCATCTAGCTGGGGGGCGCCCCACACTACGTTTGTCGATACGCGGTCTCCACTCCAGGACTTGTCTGCTCCACCGGCCATCGGTCCTTCGACAGACATGGCCAGCCCACTGCCACTTCAGCTTGCTTACTCTGCAGGCTATGTCGGTAACTGCGGTTTTCTTCTGAATAACTTCATTTCTGATCTTATCCTTCAAAGAAACTCCGAGCATAGCCCGCTCCATAGCACGCTGAGTGATCTTATTCACATGTGTGTAGCATGAATAGACTATGCGATTAAAAACACGCCCTTCTTCATAGAATGAAAAAAGGATAAGCCAGACCTTAGTAACTATCTGTTTTTTAGGGTTCCGTAGTCAACAAGAAACCCTTATAGTTTCGCTATGTCCGTCTGTCTGTCTGTCCGCGGCTTAGCTTAGAGACTCTTAGTACTAGAAAGCTGTAATTTGGCATGGGTATACATATTAATCACGTCGCTAAAGAGCTAAAATAAAATCTTAAAATATATTTTTTTTACCGCTCCTTCGCGTAAAGTGGGTATGATTTTTTTTGTCGTCTATCCCAATATAAGTGGGATATCTTTGAAAAGGTAGTTCAAATATTATTGCTAATGTGGGAATACCATTTTTAGATTCAGGGATCCGTTTGCGAAATATTAAGCTGTATAGTGCAAATTTTTGTTAAAGTCAAGTGTGTCTCTGCCAGCTAAATGGTTGTTATTGGATTTGTGAAAAATATCACGGCAATAGCTTATTAAAGATATCTATCAAAGTTAAAATTAAAACTATCACAGTTAGAATGCTTTACAAATTAACGAGTAATAGTCGAACAACTTACATTTACAGTACAATGTTACAACTACAATGTTAACTATATTCTTGGTATAAATTCATCCCAACTACGGAACCCTTCATTATGCGTGGTCCAACACGCATTTGGGCAGTTTTTTTTACATTAAATTGCCAAACAAAGTGGTGATTCCAATACTAAAATTTGTCCCCAAATTACAAATTTTAGTATTGGAATCACCACTTCGTTTGGTAAACGTGATGATAATGGTCAAATTATTTCACGACTAATGGTTTAGTTGGAAATCCACAGTCAGAGGTCCATCATCTGATTTGACGTTCAAAAGTGCGTTTTATGTGCCTATTCGAAATAAATGATTTGACTTTCGATTACAAATCATAAGCGACACGATAAGTTCACTGATGAAGTGTTAATAATTGTCCACTCGAACCCTAACAGTATTATAACAGCTTAGAATCTAAAATTAACTGTCCATTACTGCGTAACAGTAAGTTGCAAGTAAGAGTCAATTATATTAGAGAGGTTAATAGGGGTAGTAAAACGCGATCCATCAAACTTTTGTCGATGTATACTGTAACTTGACACGTTGGAAGTGGGCCGTAGCGGGTGTAGTGGGATATATATTTTTTTCAACTTTTGTGATCATCTTTTGTGTTTATAATTAAAGTTCCAAATTGAGCTGCACCACTATTGACAAATGCGTGCACTGGCTGGACAGGTCCCCTCAATCTGTGTGGTTCTTTCATCATAGATAATTCAGGACAAGATAATTTCAGGCACCAATCTACATGGTCGTCACATGATCTGACCAAGATTATGTCTGGACTTTAAAAGAGACTGTGACCTCTGAGTTTGTTTCGGCCTTTCTTCTAAGAGTAGTCGGGTATGAAACGCCGTCCTCATCTAGTATTTTTTTTTTTTTTTTAATATGATTGACGTGTAAAATTGTTTTTACAAACCTACCTACAGAAATAAATCATTTATTATTATCATTATCCGAACTTAAAGGAAAACTTATCAAATAAAAACAACATAAAGTGCTATTTTTTTTTTCTCTGACACTACATGTGTCATTTAGATATACAGCGTAGTTTGGTTCGGAACCTTAATTGTGTGACCCCGACTCGCTTTTAGCCAGTTGATTCTTTATTAAAGAATACTAAGGTTAGATTTTCAACATCGTTTGTGTTTTTTTTATTAGACCTTTTTTCTGAAGTGGAGCACTAAAAGCTTAGTAATCAAAAAAATCTTTAGACGAGCTACGTGCAGTTTATGGAAAAGTCTTAGCTACTTTTCTATATAATTTTAAGATTCTGGGCATTCAAAACTTTAGGGAGTGAACTAAAATGAAAATCTTTTTAAACACATTTGAAGTGACTGAGTATCTCAGTCATACTTATGAAGCATTATTTTGGCTTTCACTAAAGCAGACTGGGCCTTTAGGTTACACTGGGGTAAAGGCTCTTACAGACTCTCGCGATATCGCGGGCGGGACAGGCACCGACAAAGAAATTGTCCTACTAGTGTCGCATCGCGCCCGCATGAGTCTGTTAGAGCCTTAAGTTTGTTTGTTATTTACTTCTAAAAGTATTTTATAAACCTGTTTGAATAAACATTGGCTGGAGATTACCCTGACCCAAGAACTGAAGTGAAATATTTCAGTAAATTATAATTTGCATAGTAATCCTCTCTTCTATAAAAACCAAGCCATAAACATTCTAGGCAGAAATAAAAACTAATCTTCGGTCGTATATCAAGATGTTTTTAGGTCATAATTTTCTAAAATAAATTGCTGTCTCAGGATTACCTGAGCTAACATTAACTGGAGTTAAAATAATTTCAAAGAAACACCAGTTAGCGACTTAACGGGCTATTAACCCATATACCTATTTACCTAACTGCACGTACCTGTCATTATCGCTATAGTTTAACGATCAGTTAAACAAACAATAAAACAAAGTTAACACCGGTGGCTCAACCGTCGAACTTCACCAGATGTCATCCATTAATTCAAGCGCTCGTGAGGGAGTTGTCACTTTATATAAACGTCTGTGGGCCATTTATCTTGGTGTGACAACGTAACCAATGTCAGCAGCCAAGTAAGCGTATTAAAACTAAGCCTGTATCGTTATATTTTGTATTAACTTAATTTATTACAACAATATTGAACTTTATTAGGACGTAATAAGGGCTAGGGATGATTCTGTATTCTGTAGTTTGTACGAGGCATAAATCTTCGCGGATGTCTTAAGTAGTGGTACTTGGAATGTTTCTTACGAGTGTACAATATCGCGAATAAATCTTTTTAAAGGATCTCTTGCGTGCTGCTTAATGAATCACTTATTTGTAAGGCTTGTGTTTAGTTTCCACTAGTAATTTGTTAACAGGTGATTTGGCCCTTAAAAGGTCTCCACATCGTGACCGCATTTTGTACTTTATAACTCAATCAAACACAAGGTAAGTATTTTAATTTAATGTTGTTAGAAGCGAAACCCTGTTATGGTCATTGAAATAAATGAACATGACTGGGTCCAATGAATTTGTATATAAGTATATAAGTAACAGAAACAGTAAAATATAAATATATAAGTAACAGAATAACGTATTTATTGGTAGGTACTAAAATATAGTTATTTTGTCTCATTGGTACTCACTTAGCAGTGTTGCATGTAACGTATCAGATACTGTATCAATCTGCAAGTGGGTACAGCTCGTCCACGGTCCACCGCGTATCTACCTACGAGCCGCCTTTGTGTTCGCAGTGCTATCGCCACTCGGCGGGTCACTACGAGCTTATAGCGCTCCACGCGCTAGCGTACTCACTTGATACCGTATCTGATACATTACATGCTACACTGCTAAGTGAGTACCCAGCTGTATAGAGGTGGCAGATACAGCTACTGAAGGCTTAGGCCTTGGATTCCTTTTTCAATATTATGATACAGGTTCAATAAATATGTTTGTAATTGCCAGACTTATTGAACACGGCAAACAATAGTGGGCTTGTCTTAAATGACACAGCAAATCGAAGATAGCGATTTGAGTTTTCCGGACAGATTCTTAAACGGATCTGCCACCTAATTATGATCAAAATCAAAAGGCACTTTTCAAACGTAAAAATTACATAAGACAGTTCCACAAAAACGCCCGCCCTTCACCACTTTATAGTGCTTTAGCTGGGAATATGAAGTGGCGCAACAAACTCCCCAGCGGTACAGCTGTCTGTTCAGTTAGAAAATTTTAATTTTATAAAATTGTATTTAAAATAATTTATTTTACGCAACACAAAACATTAAATTAAATTATTTTACATAATATATGTAAGCTAGCACACGCCACTATACCAACAAAAAAAAATATCGAAAACTATAATCAAGCAGAAATTAAAAAAAAGCTACCTGTGACTGTGATGTGAGATCTACCAGTGGACTAGATTGAGGACCGAAATAACTTGGCAATTTGTACTATACAATCACAATAAGAATGGAATTGACTTTGACCGGAATCGTGCTAAGACACTGATACAAAAATGTCACAACAACGTGAAAGTTTTACCCTATTTTGATTGCATAGTAGACAGAACAAGCACGTCAACTCCGGTATGTAAGTACTGAGCTCAACTCGTGACTCCGTTTGAGTCGAAAACTAGTCGGATAATCCCGAAACCATAATCACAAACACTCAGTTTACAATCTAAAGATAATAGGAAAAAAAGAAGAAAGAAATGAAGAAAAATATGTTAATTGGGACACGCACATGAAATAAAAAAGTAGCATTTAAAACTAACAATATACAAAAAAGAAAGGAGAAATGAAAGAGCTATAATAGACGCTAATCTTACCTACACACAAAAACAGGTCAAAGTTAAGAGCAGGCAGTTTAAATCAAATTTCGAACGCATGCTCCGCCCCTCGCTCCCCGCCACTCCGTTATGTGCTAAACGCTAATACATCAGTAATAAAGTTGAATATCGCGTGCGCTCTTTGATCGTGTTCGAGCACGAAACTTAATAGCGTAAGTCTCAATTCTTATTTCGTTTATTACTAAAGTAATAATAATTGATCTAGAGAAAAAGAATCTTGTGTCGGTAAACTATATTTTCTTGCTGTGAATATTTATTTTAGACATAAAAGCTAAACAATCTTGTTTGTTTTTTAGAATAAAAGCTAAAGAATCTTGTTTGTTTTTTAGAATTATCCTTAAAAAAGACATGATTTTCGAATAAAAAAAATATTGAGAGAAAATATTACAATTACGTAACTGTCTTCAGAAAAAAAAAGAAAAAGATCCAATAAATCATATACTAAAGTTTCATTTTACTTGTATGTGTGACTGTTTAAGAATATTCATGTAAATTAACATAAACATAGGGAGCCTACTTTTAAAGATAATATCGTTAACCACCTTATCAGACCAATATTTTCAATACGCGATAAACACAAACAATTGAACGCAACAGAAATGTCAGAAAGGTAATACAAACCTCAACGAGGTTATTATTAGACCACGTAAGAACTTTACACAATGAATGCGCCGGCGCCGCCACCGTGGTGAGTGAACTATTTCATGTGGCGACTGCGCCTAACATTCGGTGTGGTTAAACATACATTTACATTACAGATGCACTGACTGAGCAGTTAGGAGTTGTGAACGGATTGGCTGGTGATATGTGTGAGGAAAGCGTAGGTCATTAACGTAAGACTGAAGAACGGGGCAAACAGCGAAGGACTGACAGTCGAGGCATTCACAACGCGATAGCAAGTATAAGTAAATCAAATTTTATTAGATTTTGCCAGTAAATAGGTTTTGATTCTCGATAGTGGCAAATTAAGTGTCGAAAGCGTAAAAAAAATCAACCACCGCTGCACCGGTACTATTTTTTTCATTATCAATAAGCGTTTAGGACAAGATTAAAAAACAATATTTTCTATCAAAATCATTAATAAGATTTCCATTTGTCAATGTAATATTTTCTTCTTTATTTTGAGGCTGATACGATATACGTATCTACTAAATAGGGATAGTCATCTGTAACCTAAAGTTTTAATGTATTATTTTTTCACAATCACTAACTATCCTAACCAATATTATAAATGCGAATATGAGTTTGTTTGTTTATTTTTTTGGTTTGTTACACTTTCAAGCTAAAACAGCTGATCAGATTTGGGTGAAATTTAGCACATGGGTGGACCATAACCTGGATTAGAACAAAGAACTTTTTATCCCGATATTCCCACGGGATCGAGACTTATGCGGGTGAAACCGCAGGGCGGAGATAGTATGTATAAGCTGGATCTGTTTCTATCAGTGTGTTTATTTTAGCAGAATCAGACAATCCTTTTACCATCTTCACCATCACATTCTCAAACACATCCATACAATGCCCCTTACAATTGAGCCCGCATCGGCAGCATTATCTACATCCTCAGGTCACTCGGTGACGGCAGTTGTCTTGCGTCTCCTGTCAACATTACCGCATCGTGTTCCCGTATCACGAAGTTTTTTACGTGCTGTCATTGTTTTACTGGTGAAATTGTTTGGAATACAGCCAATAGTAGTATTTTGATTGACCTACAAGTACAGCTGTATGTTTAATGTCACGCTCATGTTGTTAAATGGGTTAGACTGAGTTATAATGAGATGTCAATGCAGTGATTGAGACAAAATCTAAATAAACTAAAAGCAACGACAAGTCATTAATACTGACTCTAACTACTGATGCATAAGGTTGATGATGGCTTAATTACAAAGTGATCATAGCAAAAGATTCTGTTACTATGTGAGTATACTATACATTTATACAAGCTCTTGTTTTTTTTTGGCAAACCAAACGAATTCATTTCTTAATTTTTCGTCAAAAAATGTAGATAAAAATGCATAATTAAAATCACTCCGCGCTCGTGGTCAGTTGTTCTTTCTTTACATAGAGCTCAGCAAATTACTGGAACTAACTGGAGAGGAAGCACGCATTCGTAATGAAATTAAACGCGAGTGTAAAGCTTTGAAAATAGAGGAAAGTGGCGCCACCTGTGACCGAGTAAACAGCGGACGTAATACTAATATTATGGAGTATGTTTGCAGTATTCTTTACGGTCTATTTGGATAATTGTGTAAATATTTTAAGGGCTCGTGGATGTTATTTTCCTCTCGGATTTTTGGCAAAATTCATATGTCAAGTAGAATAGGTTGTTATAATTTTATTTTAACTCCATGGTTGTAATATAAAAACTTAGAATAAATAAGCCCACAACTTCATAATGTCCATTTGGAAACATGCACTTAATTTGATGTTCAAAATAAAAGATGGAAGCTAATTTCCCCAACAAAGAGCTTTTTTATTAGCAAGCGAACGCATTTCACTGATAAACATCCAAGAAACGTTAAAACCAAAATAATAGAAAAGGTGTTCGTTTTAATCACTCAAAGTTGGCATATCAATTACAAAGTGCCAGATGTCCTGGAAACTCAAGTTTGTCCCTCGGAGTTCTAGAAAATACGTGACCATAATGCTTCCAAAGTTCGCTCCTCTGCAGAATTACGTAATTTCCTAACTGAGATAGTTTTATTTCGAGAGCTTCCTGTAGAACCTCGTTGTTTGGAAATGTGAGAGATATCTTTGGAGCTGATTTGAGCATCATATTGTTATGCTAATTCTCTATGTTTATTATTTTATTTATGACTTTAAACTGTATCATTGTTGAGACACCCAGCTCAGTCAGATATTCTTTATCGATTCATCATGATATTCGCTATGAGAAAAAAAATGTGGTGCTCTTTGAGTCCAAGTCGCGAAAAAAGTACCTACTAATTACGTGGTCCTTACTTTTTTCTAGTTCTGTCTGAACTTGATATGGAAATTAAATTTTCTCAAACATACTTGGAAATTTGAGCATTATTTTCAACCTTCTTCGAGATTAATCGAAGTTGCTGTACTGGCCAAATACATGCGAGCAGCGGCCGCCAAAAGTTGTATGAAAATCCATATAGATCTGTCGTGTTTTAGCGGCCAAATAAATTACATAGTAAACTCATAACTATCGTGTAATTTAAAAATGGAAAGATATTTTACTCCGAAACATGGCAACCAAGGAGGTAACTTATTGAAGGTTTTATTTTAATTTTAAACTGGCTTGCAAATAGAAATCTGATTATTGAAAAAAAAAACAAATGAACATATTGGTGCATGAAAAATGATCGTTGTTCGTCATTGAATCTGGAATTTATAAATAATTTACTTAGTTTGAATTTCCGCGCATTATTTGAGAAAAACACGATACAAGCCTAGGGCGCAACCAGGCATTGATGGACTCACGTATGTGTGCCTCGGCTTACATTTACACGTTCGTCCATAAATGCTTCTTTTGCTGGCCGCTGCCGTAATGTAATATAAATGTCACCAACAAAGAATAACCTTCGTTTAACCCTTAAAAGGTCATTCAAATAATAGCTATGTTTACGGTCAGCCTATGTTAAAGTAGTTACACAACAAAAGCAAACAGTCGCGTGCTTAGGTGACATAACTTAAGATCAAAGGTGAGCAAACTTAGACTACCTACTGTAACAAACGAAAACAATTTATGGTATTCTCATTTAATTGGCGATGTAGAAGCTGTTATTCTAATTAGCACTGAGGAACGAGTCTGTTACGGAGATTTCAAGAACTAATTAACGGGCATCCAATTAGTCTGCACTGGAATACAAAACAGATAGGTACAGAAGGTCAGCTCTCTACAACGAAAAAGCACGCACATTTAGACACGCTTCAGGTACAGCGAGTGCAAGCACACTCGCGACTTGCATGCTTTTATGACAGTTTGAGATATCCGTACGTAAGTGTCTGAGTGCGTGTACTTATTTTTGGTCATTATAAGGAGCCAACCTTCTGTACCTATCTGTTTTGTGACTGGAATCAGCAGTTAGGAACGTCTAAGTAATTAGGACCGTTCCCGAATGGAACGTATCGGCCGAAAATGTTTTTAATGAAGTAAGATCTTCTTTTTCGTTGATGATGTCTTCAGTAGCTTTTAATGTACTTATTTATGTCTTCTTTTAATTTGGTTATTAGAGGGAATTAATGGAATGGAGGTTGGAGCTCATAGTATCAAATTATCAATAAAGTGATTTTTATTCTATTGGTGAACGGTTCTTTTTTATTCAAGTCTCTGACAAAAGGGAAAGTTTTTGTGCTTATTAAGTTACAATACACGACTATTAATTTTGTTTTTACGTTGTGAAATGGCATAATGTGTTAAAATATTAAAGATTTATATCCATATAAAAACAAGCTATAAGAATAAACATCCCCAGACAAATAGTACGAGGTATCTATGAAAAATGAATCGTCGATCCTCGTGATTCTACCGACGACAAAGCTATTTGTTATAGATGTTTCTAGGTACCTTTATAAAAACAAATGAAACGCCACTGAATGGAAAAAGAGACACTATAGTAAAAATAAAACCTGTCAAAGTACTTTTCCCTCTTTTTCAATTAATTAAGCTCTTTCAATTAATTCAACACACATACGGAACCTAATCAATATGTACGACTAAATGAACCGTTCAAAGTGGTTCCGAGATACATCTACCGGAGTCTATTTGCACCGAAATTAACTAAGAACTCCATTCAGGAGTTTGGAAACTTTCAAAATGTAACGTAATAGACTAAGGCCTGCCCTTCCGAAACAAAGAGCTATTGTTTAAGGATCTTTTCAGAACAATCCTATAGATATTAGAAATGTTTAATTGACTATTGTAATGTAAATGTATTTCCAAAACTAACGATGTTTTTATTTGAGATTTAAGAACAGAACTGTATTATTTAACTCAGTCCAAATTGGTTCGGATTTCTAAATTCGTTAAGAGATCGATATAATCCTTTCTCAATTTCACATTAACTGTTCTTTAACTCTTCTTCTTCCAGCCCATGTTACTAACGCAAATGAAATTTCAATTACAAATTGAGTATTTTTTACATAATCTAGGGTAACCTTAAATTCTTCGGCCACAGAGCTTCTGATATTGCTGATAGCTCAATCAACTAAAAAAAAAAAACATTTATTCTAGTAGAATCAACCGTTATTTGTATCGACCATAACAATACATATATATCGCTTAATAATAAGTCATACATAAAGATGGTCATTAATGCACAATAGCCAAACGAGCATTGCACCAATGTTGAAATCGTAAGACAATAGACGATCGTATCACCCGACGCTCCGTATGGCGCTCGAGCAATAAGAAATATTTAGATTCACTGATACTGACAATGGACTAGAAACCTAGTTTATCTATATTACGAAGAATTTGTGTCTCGTTTTGGCTCGTAATATGTTGGACTACGTTATTCGTGGAGTAGAATTCGAACAAAATCCAAATTACTAACGCATGGTTTGCCCCAAGGGTTTATCTTACGTCCTAATGTGATAAGACTTTTTAAGATTCAAGGTAGATAATTAAATTGTGTGGTTATTTGGACACTTGTAAATGATGGAAATCTTTTGAGCTATAGATTTATTGATGATGATACATCAGGACACTTACATTATATTGATAAAACTTCACACTACAAGACATTACCTCTAATCGAAAATTTCAAAACATGTCCACCTATCTAAGCAACATGATTTATAAAGACTAATGCGGCGTTAGTGACCGTTGCAGAATCCGATAAACCTCCATTCGCAATACCCACTTCGGTCGTCCATGTTTTATTGTCTTAAGTTGATGTATGAGCTGCCATGGTTTCGCGGCGACAATTCTGACTGCCCCTTCGTGCACACGTACGGCACCAATACATCATGATGTACTCTGTCAATATATCATGGTACTTAGTTCATTGCGATTTCTGTCTATTGTCTGTCGGGCGGTTCGTTGTAAATCTAGATTTTGAAATATCATTTTGTAGGTTTTAGTCTGAGTTGAATTTTCAATCATAAGGTTTGATGGCGTTTTCTCATTGACAATGTTTTGAACGGGAATTCATCTGATATTCATTTTTAGGGTTCCGTAGTCAACAAGGAACTCTTAATAGTTTCACCATGTCCGTCTGTCTGCCTGTCTGTCCCCGGCTTAGCTCAGAGACTTTTAGTACTAGAAAGCTGTAATTAGGCATGGGTATACATATTAATCATGCTGACAAAGTGGTAAAATAAAATTTGAAATATTATTTTAGAATATCGTTGGATAGGCCGTTCAAAAATATTACGGGTCTGTCGAGACCATTTTTCGATTTAGGGAACCGTTTGCGTAATATTAAGCTTTAAAGTGCCATTTTTTGTTAGAGTAGTGCCCTCCTCCCCCTGCCAGCTAAGTGGTTGTTTTTGGATATGTGAAAGCGAAATTAAAAGGAAAACTATCACTTATTAGGCTTTACAAGTTAACGAGTAATAGCCGACCAACTTACATTTGCAGTTGGAGAACACACCATGACGTATAACGATCTATGGGAGGACATGTTTTTGGGATAATTTCATCCCAACTACGGAAACCTTTATTATGCGTGGTCCGACACGCCGGCCGGTTTTTTTTCTCTATAACACCTTGAGAACAAATAAATAAGAAACACTATCCACTTCACCTTTTAAAGCTAATTTACACTTGAGGTAGTTACACATAAAATTCATAATATATTTCCTCGAATAAACGTAAAACTATCCGAAAACCATTTATGGTACAACAAGCTCAAAATAAACAGTAAATTTAAAATAGTGCACCCATCTCAAATATAGCCAGATTACTGTTCATAATATCGTAATTCATATCATAAACTCGGGCGGTTGTGTTGTTTTTATTACAACACAAAAGTTTATAGACTAACCGGGTAAACAGAAATACTGTAATTTTTATTATAGATAAAAGTGTACAGTCCGTAT
The DNA here is from genome assembly GCA_963921375.1 of Tiliacea citrago. Lineage (NCBI taxonomy): Eukaryota > Metazoa > Arthropoda > Insecta > Lepidoptera > Noctuidae > Tiliacea > Tiliacea citrago. Next base: position 16,707,002 of record OY992797.1, on the reverse strand, counting down.
GTTCAATGCACCGCTCGGTTAGCATTAAAATGTTTACTAAAAATAGTTTTATTAATATTGCTAGTAAGCTATTAGGCTGGACCATTAGCGTCTTGATCTTATCGCAGGAAGATATGCAGACCATATGATTTATTATTTTTTAATTGCTTTATACATAATTTACTGTATGTAATGCCTTTGCTGGCGGTACAAAAAAGGAATAAGCTTTAACATTTGAACTACTGGTCAGCTAAAAATGGGCCACGTAATTTCTTCGCTTTTAGTGCCATAGAAACACATAGAAGAACTGTATCAGATAGATAGGTGGCAGTCACAGTAGACTGTTAAATAAGTAAGAGGATGTGTCAAGCTGATAATTTGAAGAGTAATTCTCATATTTTTAAGAACGTTCACATTTTAAAACCTGTCAAAAATGCCTCTATTTAACTAGATTTTTGACAAGTTTTGGACATTGAGTTTCATATGAGATGATATTGCGACTAGATTTAAAACGTTTTAAATTACGGGAATTGGCTTTCTGATGGTAGGGTTTCTTTGGTATTGATCGCCGCATTGTTGAGCTCCTTAAGTTCTGAGTAGAGCTGCACAATTACTGACAAATGCGTGCACTGACTGGTCAGGTCCACTCAATCTGGTTCTTTCCTCAAAATACCATTTCAGACACCAATCTACATGGCCTTCACATGATCTGACCAAGATTATGTCTGGACTTTAAAAGTGTGACCTCTGAGTTTGTTTCGGCCTTTCTTCTCAGAGTAGTCAGATGGGAAACGCCGACGTCATTTAGTTTTAAAAATATGATTGACGTGTAAATGTGTTTGGACAAACCTACTTACAGAAGTAAAAATCATTTATCATTTATAGCAAGACACATGTTTTAGTGCTTTAGTGCTTATGATTATATTTTTAATCTTTTATTGTTCAGAGCTTGACAATGCGCAAACCAAAAGGCACAGGTAAACGATCAAAATTCAACAATAACAATTAAATAATTATTGGGGACAAATACAGTGTTGACATTTTATGTACCAACCAGCCCTTAAACACCAAATACGGTAAAAGCAGTTTCTCGCAAACAGTAAAAGGGAATTTCACATTTATGATTAGAAGATTAACAACGGTGTTATGTCCTGTGGATTATAGGAATTGATAAATCGGCGTCAGCTGCCTGTGCGCAGAATGTGTCCAAATCTGCATGGCAAAGGGAGAGACATGATCATAAAGGACAGCCACAATATTAATGGATATTGTAACGCTTCGGTAAAAATGGCTGTGAATTAAATTAAGCGTAAGATTTATGTTCGTAGCAAGTGTGACAGGAAAATAAAATAAAAATAGGACAGGATTTAAAGCGACCTTTACATTATGCTAAATTTAGTGCCTGTATTTACACTGCACAAGTCGGGAGCAGCTGGACTATGAGACACTATAGTACAACATTTTTTTTTGTGAACGGGAATGTTATAGTCGTTTAAATAATTTAATTACACTAGTCTGGCACTGAAGATATTTTATTTAAATTCACTAGAAATAAAACTTCACAAAAAGCCTATTCAATATGTAGTTTGAACTTGAACTCAACACAACATTAATTATGTAAGCCTACGAGAACATTCAAAATTAAACCACCTCGGTGCGCCAAGACATCAATTCAGAATAGCAAAGTTTAACAACTCAACACGTTCTCACGAATATTTCAACAGGGTACACGTAAATCTAGAAGATATCGCTCCCAACTTTCACAAAAGGGCAAAACAATACTATTTACGGCAATATCTTTCATCTCAACTAGAGTTGAAGTCTCTTTTGAAATCGCACCTAATTGGTATGCCCGCTCTGCGACAACAACTGCAATTTATTTTCATACTCTATGACTCAAGTGTGATTCATGTAGTACTATTGACGCCACGAGTGCAGAATAAAACAAAGGGTCGTGTACTGAACATTTCCATTTTAAGAGAATCAGTTAAGTTGTGTTACAAATCAGTGTCGCTCCTGATCATTGTTATTGTAAATTGTTTTCAGATTTTGGTGTTGTGTTCCGTTACACGGTTGTTTTAGAGTTGTATTCATGACTAGGTATTGCGTTACTACGAGTATTAGCTCATTGTATGACAATTGGACTCGTTGCTGTAAGCTCATTTGTAACCAGCGTGTTGTTGGTAATTAGCTAGCGTTGTATAAATTTCTCATTCCTTACCATAACTTGCGATATTAGGTACTATTGCCCGTTTCTGTTTTGAATCTTTAGTATAGCAAATATCTTCATATGATGAATTCATCTAGCTATGGCGATCTATCGCGATCTGTGTGATCTAAGCATACGATTAGTCAGTAATGGGAATCTTGTTATTAATGCTTAGAGTATTCATTTTATTGGTGATCAAAGTTTATAGTTATATTCTAGTGCTACTTAAGGCGACGATAACCGACTTTTAATGATTTTATACTGAAGATCACGTCTAAACAAGTAGTGTTAATGATTTGAAAAAAATATATGTTAAATGAGAGCATTTTCTTAATAACTTAATATACAAATATTTTAGATTATGTTTATATTACATAGTGAAATTAATTTGTAAACTTATGTCTAACGCGGAGAAAAAACTGAGAATGGCGCAAAATCTACCAAGCGTATTTTTCTGAAACCTTCACCAATTTAAAGATAATTAAATTATTAATATTTTGGTATACGCGTTTTATTGAAATAACTTTTGTTTTGTGTACCATAAATTAATAATGCGTCAAATCGGGGACAGCGCTCCTTGAAGGGTGAGTCCTATTAGTGGCTGAACGTACGACGCGATACGTGAGCTCAGTACAGAACACGCAAGCTAACCACTCAAAGTCACTGGCATACATCTGCGTCTTAATCAGTCTTTTTAATAATTCTCATAAAAATAATAATAATGATTCCTCAATGATTTTCTCAATGATTCATCAATCAATATGAGTGCGATATTAAAAGACACGGATAAACCTCAATGTGTTAAATATACCTACTATAGTAGACGTTGCCACTTCCCCTAGCAATAATCCCTTAGCGAAGCTCCACCGGCGAGTGATAGAGTGCTGTCTGAAACTATTTCATGTTGAAGTATTTCAAGTCACGAGCGAATGAACATCTTCTACCACACAAGGATACTGCATAGTGGTCTACTGTCCTTCAACAACTGACTGTAGTATAATTATGGTTAAATGCAAGCTTACCTGGAATTAAATAATTTATAGTATGGTGAGCTAACTGTAATTAATACTGTCACATTAGAATCATCAAACCACCCACTGACACAAGAAAACAAATTAATTCCCCACGTAATTGTAAACAACAAAATCAAAGGGAACCACACACGTCAGTTTGCTGTTACCCACAGTACAAAATTCAGAGCCCTTTGTGACGTAACCATTGTTTTCGCGTAATTTATAATATGTCACAGCACTTCGTATGAAAGACAGGTAATTTCATGTGTCGCTATTATTCTGAAACAATAGGAGTGTGTGTGACAGTCCATTAGTGCGGCCTATCACACCGACAATAGAGGGTCGATCTGTATCACTTTATTAATGATTAATATCGAAAAACATTGATAGTGTAAGGTTTCGGTATTAATTGTCTAGGCCATTTGTCTTTTGGTGGTGCTGTATTGTTTATTGTAATTGTATTTTATTTGCGTGTTTATCGGGGACCACCAAGCTTTTTGGAGACTCTTATGTTGAACAGTGCATTGCGATTTTCTTTTTGTTATTATTACAAGTCTATAGGGGTAACAAACCTTTTTAGGAAACGGTTCGATTAACAGTGATCATTATTGATACGGACTTAAACCCTTTGCAGAATTTGAATACGTCCCTGAGTGGTGAATGGATCAAATAGTGTAAATTGGTTAGGATCGAGTGTGATCATGCATTAATAAGGTAGGTATGCTCAAAGGATGATGCCACGAAATGTATGGAAGCTGGTACCCGCTCCAATAGGAATAAATGATATATCATTAGGAAGGATCTTAATTCCTTGTCCGATCGGAGTAATGTAGTAATATATCCAGTTCTAAATGAAAGTCAACATAGTCATTCATAAGGCGGGAATGCCTTATGAATGACTATGTTGACTTGCTATAACCATCAACCGCTCCAGTTTTTGCCGTGACATATCAAACAATGTGACAAAAATGGATAGAATAAGAATGAGTACATAAGAGGAAGTCTGAAAGTGGCACCGGTGACTGAAAAGTTGTGTGGAAATCGGTTGTCATGGTATGGGCATATGATCCGGAGGAGTGAAGAAAATGTCGTGAGGAAAGTTTTGAGTATGCATGTCGATGGCTATAAGAGTAGGGGAAGACCAAAGAAACGATGGATGGACTGTGTGAAAAATGATATGGCTAGAAAGGGAGTGACGACCGAGATGACGACTAATAGAGAAGTATGGATGAAAGGGACATGTTGCGCCGACCACAAATCATTTGGGATAAGGACAGGAGAATGATGATGATGATGATATCAAACAATGTCAGAAGTCTCTCATCGGAATCACAAGTTCGCAGTTTTGTCAAGAATAATATTCTTACATTCTTACCGCTTTAGGTATAATATACCGAAAGTGGTTCATTGATGTTCTCGGGCTTAGTGAGGGAGTTTGCTCTTACATGGCATCGAATTGCTCACAACTACGTCCGGTCCAAAAATGAATCTCTTCATTAGACACAGCACCTGTCGTGTCAAAATCTAGCCTAGAACCTCGTTGTAAGGCGATCCTCATTAGGTCACAAATATGACTGAACTGGGTTGCATTGAAGTCATGAGTAACATTGCAGAACTGAGGTAGTTCGACCCAACTATTGTTTTCTCGGTGTTCTTAACACACTCTAGCACCTTCGGGAATGTACAACTTGTATTCACAAAATGAGTATAACGCTTACCGATAAAACCCATAATTTACCGCTAGAAAGGGGGAGAAGAACTGAACCTATGTTCAGTTACTAGGTAACGTGTGATGTCAACGCATTCATAATTGATGCTCAAAATGGCAGGGAATTACGAAATATTAAAAAAAAAAACTTATTTGGGTTTTGCTAAAACTGACATTTTTAGTACACTATAACTCTGACCGAGCAAATATTTGGAACTAGGTACCAAAGTAACTTCTATTCATTTCAAAAAGAGCTATCAAACGATGTATTGCACATGGCTATTGGAGGGGGTACCAAAATAGGCATCATCCTGGTAGATTATGACGGCTTGACCTAAAGGATGTGGATGTTTTACTAATTATAATGTCACCTTTTTTCATAACTACTGCTCTCAAAAATGGCATGTCCTAAAACCAAAAACTCGTAGATATTATGTGACATCTACCAACCCGCACTGGGCCCGCGTGGTGGATTATGGCTCACTCCTTCTCACCGAGATGTGATGTTGATACTTAAACACGTTGTCAGTAGATGGTCATTAATTAACCTAGGTGTGTTCTGTTTTCACATAAAATGTTTTTTACAGTGATCAATTTCTAAAGAGAGTTCCTATCTAAAAGGTTAATGTTACCTAAGTTCAGATCCATCACGTACACACATGTATTCACTAACAAAATGTACCTACCTCGAAGAAATACCTGCATATACTAACGTAGGTTACCACGTACGTGAGTTTCAAAGCTTTCAACATAAGCCTCTCCAAGTAATGGATAGGCGTTCACGGGCCAATTGTATAGAATAAAATCTATTGAAATCCGACACTATCCAAAACGGGAAACAAATACGATTTACTTAGAAAACATGTTCTTAACAACACAGATGTTACTATGGGACGCAATGTGTCTTGAGGGAAAAGTGGAAACACTGGCATAAGTCCAAAAGGGCATAAGAAAAGAATAAATACTGGTAAAAGCCAAAAGGCAGCCGTGTTGGTCTAGTGGTCGCAAGCGCCACTGCTGAGCATGAAGTCTTGGGTTCGATTCCCGAGTCGGGCAGTGATAATTCGTTTTTCGATCTGGAACTTCTCAGTAGCAGCCCGGAGTATGGATTTGTGCCCGGTTGATGACAATAGGCTCGCCCCCTAAATCATTCTATTCTGTGAATGAGTACCTAAACTTTAAAGATTTACACTGACATTTAACTATTATAATTTGACAAATGTGTGACATTTCTATTGTTAATATATTGTCTAGGATTTATGTTACAATTTTATTATCATGGATTTGATTATATTTGTATCAATTATTATGTAATCAATTATTTTTCATTCTAGTTTTAGCGAATTGTTTTAGAAACTTAATTAAAAAACCCGACCGATCTGTAATGTACTACAATTCTTGCAAATAAATTTCATTTAATTTCCCTATTACATGGGACTTAAACATAGCTGGCGGAATGTGGGTGTATAAAGGTACGCCTCTGCCCAACCCTTCGGGGAAACAAGGCGTGATGTTATGTTGTGTAAAAGCCAAAAGGATGTAAGTTCAAAACAAAGTCAAAATCCTTGTCTTTTGGACTAATAACTTATCTAGGTTTTCCAAAACTAAAACCGTTTTAAACAACATAAGCACAAACGCAAGACGCAATTGTATTGGAATCCTCTAAAGTTCAAAATCGCGATTTTCTCAAGAATGTCTTATATCACTTACGCCCTTCTTGATCACATAGTCTGAATAGTGCTGTTACAATTGAAACACGGTGACGGGCGTTACAAAGGAACATTGATTTACATCTCAATCCGCTGCTTTCTTAGAATTTTTGCGTGTGTTTTCTTTCCCTAATTTAGTTTATGCTCAATGTAACTGGAAAATGTTGGGGAATACTGATTCTGTGTAATACATAGTGCAGTCTTGTTAGTATTTTCGTAGTAACTCGCCTATCAGTTGATAGATCTTTTACAACTCGTACTGAGAATTTGAAGCAACCGTAGTTATTTGGAAATCTAATTGCTAAAATTTGTAACCTTTTTGGGCCTATATAAAGAGCTTTTTCAGTTACTTCTTCTATATGCATTCTTAAAAGGCCATCAAAAAACATATTTTGAAATATTGTTACGATTCCTCTGGGGATGATGAAGAAAATTAGCTCTGAGCTTATTACCGTCTTAAAAACTTTATTTTGTTCAACTTAATAAAGTCTAAGATCTTAACTCACTCAACAGAAAAAAAACAAATACCACACAAGACTGTCTAACAGCAGCCCTAAAAGAAACAAAAAAAATACTTTTTAATAAAAGATGATCTAAAGTGGGCTTCAGACCATATTACTCACACACTCATCATAAATCTAAATGTGCACTCGCCAATCACGCAGGCACTTTGCAGCTGCCTTTAATTTGTCTCGACATTTCACACTGCGTACGTACAGTGTACTCTTTGTAAAGGCCCTTTTAGATCTAATCGGGAATCGCTGCGTAAAAAGATCAAATGAGTTTATGGTTGGCCTGTAGTATTACGGATGGTCATAGTCTGGATTTAGAGATTTATAATTTGCTTTTCTTAGATTTACTCAGAACTGCTTTATTAATGGATTCTGTGGTAAATTTACAGAGTATAACAATATTTATATTTAAATCCAAAATTTCCGCGGTCATGCATGCCGCCGTAAAAGGGAAGACTAATAAATTATCCTGTAGAGGGTGGACAAAAGCTTTTGATAATGATTATGATCAGTGTAAAAGTTATTTTAAACATGACAAACTACGCCTTTTTGGTTTCATGCAATGTTTTTTGAGACAAACAATTCGCAATTATAATTTAGCGTTAAAATAAAACTCTGATATGGGATCCCGTTTCTTTATTGTTACATCGCAACAATGCAGCGCCTATTATTAATATTCCAGCGTAAAATTAAACCATTCCACAAGTTCCTTTACAATTTATGTGTGGTGTCTCCCCACCATGCTTTCGTCCCTTTGTACGTGTGTTGTTCCTTTTGCTAATCAACAAGTGTGGATTGTTCTCTTGTGGATTTTTCATTGAGTCAATTATTTAAACCAAGACGACTCATTGTTTATGGAGATTAAAATAAATGTGCATGCGGATTTAGAAGTTTAATTAGTGTGTAGATAGATTGATGAGGACCATTTATAAATACGCATAATTGCAACGATGCGATCTTTAAGCGAGACGTTGAACTATATGAAACTTCAAATAGGATGGACACACCTGGCACATGCACCCATTTAAAGTACAATTATTTATCCACTCACTTTCATAGCCTGAAGACAGGTGTTACAAGGTATCAATGCATTTTTCATAAATATGTAGATATGTGCATAATATAGGAAAGTACAGCAGATCTCATACGAGTAATCACACTATTACACTAATATTATAAAGGCGAAAGTTTGTGTGTGTGTGTGTGTGTGTGTGTGTATGTTTGTTACTGCTTCACGCTTAAACGGCTGTACCAATTTTGATAAAATTTTGTATGGAGGTAGCTGGTATCCTGGATTGAGACATAGGCTACTTTTTATCCCGATATTCTCACGGGATCGAGACTTACGCGGGTGAAACCGCGGGGCGCAGCTAGTTGTAGCATAAATAAGACTGGCTACGGAGCGTGGAGGTTGGCCCACGTAAAGGGCGTATATTTTATATCGACTTTGTCTGTGTCACCTCTGACCTAGACTAAGGTCAAGAACAAACCCATCCCAAATAAAAAAAATAAAAAAATATCAAGTAGTGGGTGAAATTGGGTTGTGGATGATAATTGCAGCAGTGGTTCAGCAGAGAGAGATTTAGTGTGAGAAACAGAGAGAGAGTTATATCTTTCGTCTCTGTCATGTAACGGAATGTGTCTAAACATGACGCGTCCTTGAAATTTCACTCTCAATTCTCGTTCAATTATTGAATCGCGGCCTAGGAAGTTTTCCCACGTATGAATGACTGACGGTTAAAGTTTACACGTCCAAATTCGCGGGAAGCTTTGAGTCTAAAGCTCCATTCACACGGTGCAAGTTTATTGCCTTTGGCATACCATACAATTGAAGCAACAATTGACTGGCACCGTCTAAACAACACGTACAATTGTTGCACGATACGGGAAAGTTAGTTGCCGTTCAAAACTGTTAAAGGTGTAAACAGCACGTACAATAACATCGCATTCAATTCTGGCATGAAAATGTTCTATTATTCAAACATGAGTGCGGAAATGAGCGAAACAAGTTAAAAAAAAACTTGAGAAGAGGGTTTATAAAAGTGAATGAAATAGATAAATGCGGGCAATATTAAATCAATTGTACAAGGACGTGCAGCTTTGTGTTTAGATGAGGTTAAACTTACATGCAATAATTGCATCGGTGTAAACAAAAGTCGCATGCAATTATTCAACGGCAAAACTTGCATTCAATTATTGATGCTATTTTATGGAAATCGCACGTGTGTAAACAATGGCAATAATCGGCAATAATTGAACGTGCTTTATGGTATACGATTATTGCTCTTGAACTTTCCAGAAACTTGCACCGTGTAAATGGGGCTTCATTCTATTCGTGTATAAGAGAAATTGAGTAAATATTTACATAATCATTTCATACATTTTGTTTGTTTGCGAACTATATATGAGTTACGAGTAAATGATAGCCGATAATCAAAGTTTGTTTAAATCTGAATACATTATTTGTGTAGTTTGTAATCATGCATGCAATTTGAGTTACTCGACGAAGACACGTTTACACTTTTTTGGTGCAATATGTTCCGTTCAATTCAAAATGGTTTTGACATTGGAATATGTGGAATTAGTTGCTGTTATGCCATATCCTGGCCATATCATGCCTAATCTCTTTTATTGTGATTGATTTACACCTCAACATATCGGTTGAAAATTCAATCGGTGCAGCGGTGTCGATGTTTGAATCCGCGATGAAATGTAATGGAGAGATAACAAAACTGCACTAGCAGGGTAATTGTTATTGATTTTATTTTGGACAATCCGTGTGTCCGATAGGATTTCCATCGGCAAAATTGACAAACAACCCAGTAAACTTTCAACCGTCTATTTATACCCTTTAGTGAATGAATAATAAAAAAATCCTGCCTTATCCTCTATACTGGTTTAGGCTGTGCATTCATTGTCCGTCCGTCAGTAAATGAATGAATGAATTGATTTTTTTTACTAACTTGATAGGTGGAGAAGACGGTTCGTTAGTGAGTTTTTACTGAGTTCCTAAAGATGATTAGCTTACTGTTATGTAAATGAATATCATGTGTAATTATGTCTTCGCTAACTCCGTATTACTGTAAGCGATCTTCATTGGTTTTCCTGCGATCAATCACAGTAATCGATAGCTCTATGCAAACGTAAGATAACGTAGATACATTTTTACTTCCGTGCACTTCTAGTCTAGACGTGAATAGAATTTATAGGTACGTACGGTGTTACAAAATTTTTGAATTCGTTTTGCTCTTTAATTAGGCATTCAAATTACATGTGTATCTTAGGTTTTTTTTGTTAAATAATTTTTACGAGACGCAGACAATAAAATTCCACCCTAACTGCTCCCGATGCCGATTCTGCTGCCGATTTACTCGTAAATGTGTTGAGCAATGACCTTACCTAGCGCCTTAAGGATATGCATTATTCTGAAATAATACACCCTACTTAAACCACCAAATTACATACGTTACTCGCAAGTGTAAATGCATAATATTGATATGCATTCAGAGCTCTGTCTGCGATTTGCACCCACTTAGCTTATAATTACAGATGTTACCTATTATATACCCAGCCAACAATGGGCTCCGTTGAGCCACACGACAATCTGTAGGCCGATGACTTACGAATCGTAGGTGGTAATGCGTTACAAATTACGGGTCTTAGAATTATTAGGCGCCAACGAATGATTCTGTGTTTACGGCTCCATGCACAAAAAAACCCTCTTTTGTCGATTTCTTAACTCATTGTGAAAAAGCTTGAAATAATTGAAATATTAAGTTTGTGTTTCTATAAAAGTACGAGTACACTTTCCGTGGCCATAAACTATTCGTGTCGGTCACAGCACCTGTTAATAGGTTTATCACTTGTGAATGAAGATATAGTACTATCATAAAATAAAATTTTGAGTTCATTTCAAGGATAGCTGAAGACTAATGTGTGATTTTTAAATTTCTTGAAATAGTTTGTAATTAATAGGAAAAAATACATTAATGACGGGGTTTAAAAAAAGGTATTTTCAACATTGTTTTTCTACCAGCTTTATTTTGTGTAAAAGTTGCAAAAAGTGGTCCAACCACGTGCAAGTAGACTATAATAATGTTGTTGATGATATTTTTTAATGTTTCAAATCAAATGGAATTTATTAAATAATATTTAATATCAAACGTCAGTCTAGCGTAATTTTTTTGAAAACTTATTGCGGCTATTAGTGATTTTCCATGAATACTAAATTTATATGAAAAATCCCTTAAAACCACATGCAAAACAAAGAAGTCAACTTTTCAAATTTCAAAAATAATTTTGTTTTAAATTCTTTTTCCCTTTCTCAAAAACAATGAATAAAATTGATCCAAACCTAAATTTTTACCCTTACGTGGTAAATATTGAGTGAAGATGATTGGGATAATTCAGTAGGATATAAATAATTATATTTTGTTAGAGCCATATCTCACTGGGACGCCATGACGCCGTCGCCAGGTCGCGTTGCCAACTAAATGTATATAGCTATATGTATAATGTGTATTTAAGTAATGTTGGTGGCTCACCTGGCGTCCGCTTGGCTACGCAGCCAACCATACCTTTTGTTGGCGACGCAATCTGGCTGCACCGCCATGGCATCCTGATGAGGTACAAAGCGATAAGCAGGATGGAGCCTTACACAAGTCCTGCTTTTATTTTAATGTTATTTGAAGAAAGCAATATGAATTCGTAACAATAAAAAAAGTGGATTTTTATATGTTACCAAAAACGAATTAGGGTAGGATTAACAAGTAAAAATAGGTAGGTACACTTTGCTATCCAAAGAATATTGTTTCTGATTTCATTTCATTTCATAAGCCGAAAGACGTCCACCGCTGGAAAAACAAACATTTGAGGGGGGGTCACCATAATCGCCACGCTTGGCAGGCGGGTTGGCGATTGCAGTATGGTGTTAAAATGCATAGAGAACGCTGCTGCCCATTCTCTAGTAAGTCCCTTAGTCGCCTTTTACGACACCCACGGGAAGAAATAGGGTGGTGCTATTCTTTACGTCCGGCATCACACGGAACGATTGTGTCTGATAACATTTTATAATAATCTTTTAATTCAAAGTTCATTCCCCCTTAATAACTATCAAGATGATGGAATAACGATCCATTATCCATTAATATCAATGTTTAAGTATGTACAGATAGCTGCATTAATTATTTTTACCCTTCTGTAAGGTGATCTAATACGCAAGGGCGTGAGAGGTACCTACCCAATTAACGCGGCTGTCTATACCATAAACATCAAATAATGCATCGAAAATTAGGCACGATACCAACACCTGCTCAAACATTTGGTGAGACAACATTAATACGTGATTCTATGTAGTCTCATGCGGCCAATATTGATTGAGCCTTGGTACGTTAGAAATGACAGTGGTGCAAGCTGCGGTTATTTAAATAGGTAGCTTGCACTGCATAGCAGCAAAGGTTGTGGGTTCAAATCCGGACAAGTACCTATGTGACTTTTTCAATTCTTATATACTTTTATCTTGGACTGGAAGCCGACACCAACATAGTTGAGAAAATGCTAGACAGATGATGATCAATGATGATTTTAGGCTATAACGTCAAAGATTGGCAAAACCCATAGTCGAACCAGCACTACTATTTAGTTTGTTTGAAAAAATATATTTGGAATTAGTAATTTTACTAGGATTTATTTGATAAGGTTCCAAAACACTCGTATGCGTTAGTATTGAGTGTTTTCATTTATTGTCGTATTGTTGTCTCCGTATTGTATAAATGATTATTATTTCTAAAAAAAAAAAAAAGAATAAGCATGTCTGGCGTGACTATGAATGATAGGCTGAAAAATGAGGTGATAAGGCAACGGTGCAGTTTAAAATAAGATGTAGTAACAAAAATTGAAAAGAGTATGCTTAGATGGTTTGGTCATGTTGAGAGGATGAGTGGAAGGCGACTAACAAAGGGTATTTATAAAGCAGAGGTGAGTGGAAACGCCGGAAGGGGACGCCCTAGGAGGACATATAGTGACCAAATGGTGATGTTCTTCAGAAAGGTCAGGTGCGTAGTACTCGCAATCGGCGTGCGTGTATGACCAGAATGTATGAACTTAGGTGAAGCAAAAGGAGTATGTAAGGAGCGTAGCAGGTGGTGTTCTATAGTTTCTGCCTACCCCCATGGGTAGGAGGCGTGAGTTTATGTATGTATGTATGTATTTTTATTTATGTAAGTAGGTTTGTACAAACACTTTTACACGTCAATCATATTTAAAAAAATAAATGAGGTCGGCGTTTCCTATCTGACTACTCTAAGAAGAAAGGCCGAAACAAACTCAGAGGTCACAGTCTCTGTTAAAGTCCAGACATAATCTTGGTCAGATCATTTGAGGACCATGTAGATTGGTATAATAATAATTTTAAGAGACAAGTTTTAACGCAAATGTTTTTTAACTTCATTATTTGTAGGTTATTAAGCGCGGTAGAGTTTTCATAAAGAGAACAACGGAAAATTAAATGCGAGGAAAAAGATTCAGTTGAGAGATCTAGCTACTAAACACGTTTGTTGGTGAAGTACAATTATTCTTAGAAACTAGCTTTGTTGGAATAATTTCAAGAAGAAATTACACGAATATTAATCACGCAGCTGCGAGAAATCAACTGTAATGCACTTTGTTTTAAGGGTGCTTGTTTCAGTAAAGTATTTGAGTATTCTAGAATTAGTTATTTTTGCTATGCTACCTAGCTGCTTGTGGATCGAGTTGGCATTTACAAAGGTATGAGGTATTTATAAGCAGGCAGTAACATAAATATATAGAACTATCTGTTCCTATCCGTCGAATTTCATAACAATCAGTTTAGTAGTTAAGGCCTAAAAAAGTAAAGGCTCCCGCAGACAGGCACGACGCGACAGTGCGACGCGTTTCTGCGATAAAATCCGTAGAACAATTTCTATGAAAAGAGATTCGCAATGCGACACGTCGTGCGACTAGTCGCGCCTGTCTGCGGGGCCCTATACAGACAGAGTTACTATCATATTTTTAATATTAGTATGGATTGTGGCAAAATGGTTACTGATTTTAGTGGTTACTGAAAGATAAAATACAAGTCATACAAGCTGTGTAAACATCTTATCGCTTCTTAATATGTATAAGGAAAATTATACAACGGGAAGCCTTTTCCACCACCTGAAAAGTAACCATTCATTATAAATGCAAATATTTCATAAAAATACTGGTCCAATTTCGATGTTTTCTGTATGATGGTACCTACCCGGAAACTAGTGTGGAACTGGCCCTAAAATAATATAAACAAACAACTATGTATGTGGCTTGTGTTGACACAGTGCTTCTGTGAGAATGCGTAAATTGCATAAAGCACAATGAGGTATTAGAAATAATTGTAAAGTGGGTAGTATTTTGTTAGCATAAACCGGTGTAGCTCATTAGTACTACTCTAACCGAATATTATCCGTGAAAACTCATATCTAATTGGCCTTTCTCCACTAATGTTTTTAATACCGTATCCAAGCTGCAAATTTAAAAAAGGAAAAATCTCTAATTAATTTACGTTACACAAAAGAACTTTTTACAAAAAGGCCCTATTTCACTGCACTGTAAACATCAACACAAATAATAAACATGATCAAACAACATTCCACATTTGAAAATACTTCGACCAATAAACAAAAGCATATCATCAATGAAACAAATGAATTATTTGAATGAAGATTGAAGGCTCCATTTAAATTGGTTATGATATTCTGATGTGCGCTCACAATGGAACGATTATTGTCTTCGAGCTATTGAGCCGTGGATTTTAAATCCTTAATTATGTATCTGATATGGTTTTTTATATTAGAAGTTCAATAACCTGTCTTGTCAAGCGTATCATCTTCGGAATGAGGGTGTATTATTCCTTATTCCTTTGGGGATACAGGCGTGATGTAAAATAAGTTTTTTTTGGAGAGGACAGGGTGCGGGGGGGGGGGGTAGGATGGGAGTTTCATTTTAGCAGCAGTCTGTAGTCTTTACTTGTTTTCAAGGAGTATTTTTCTGGGATTAATGCTGTCAAAGTTTTGAAAATCTCATCTGTGTGTTATAATGTTTGTGGTGTTAAATTGTTTTAATTACCTACTTAACACACACATAATCAGCCTATAATGTTCCCAATGTTGAGACACAGGCCTCCTCTCGGTTAGTGGGCCGTATTCCACCATGCCTGGTGCGGGTTGTTAGATGTCACATGTCTTCGAATTTTTGGTTTTATGACATGCCGGTTACCTAACGATATTTTCCTTCACCCTTTTGAGAGTAATGGTGAAGAAATAATTTGCACAATGTAAAGCGCCTGTCAGGTTTCGAACCTGCGACCTACATACACTCGAAAGTCTTGCCCGTTACGACAAGGCCACCTCTACAAATTACCTAACTTACAATAAATATTGTAAACTTAAGAAGATTATTGTAAAATATACATTAATATTTATAAAGTACTAAGTACCTCAAATTAGGGACCTTTGACCCTTTTAAAGAGGGTTTGAAAGCCCCAGATGTTTCAAGTGTAAAGGTAACCAAGTATCGAAGTATTGGGAATTTAAAATAAATTTGGAAAATCCAAAATTGCACGCCTCAGAGACAGAAACATGTTGTCGAACCAGTCTTACCATGAGGTATCGTATTACCCAGTAACTGGGTTGTGGAGGTCAGATAGGCAATCGCTCCATTTAAAATACTAGTATTCAGCTGCATCCGGTTAGACTGGAAGCCGACCCCAACATAGTTGGGAAAAGGCTAGGCAGATGATGATATATCACAATAACCGTATATATAAAAATAATATATTAATCTTTTAATGTCAAGTCTCTAGCTTTTAAAACTTCCCTGCTAATATGGATCCCATGTATAATTGAGAGTATAAAACAATTTATGTTGGACAATTTTGACAAGGCGACGATCGAGAGCAGAGTACTCTCACACGCTGAAGCGTTGTGAGGCGTGCAATACTATTGAAATTGATAAGATAGATCCTACCTGAAAATATTAGATCTTCATTCATTTCACCAAATTTTAGGGAAATGCTAATTCTGTGGCTGATAACTTCTAAAATAAAATGAAATAGAAAGACATGATAATGTTACATTTAATTTTTTTTTTTTCAATATCACAAACAGAACAGTGTCTTCACACTAATATAATAAAGGCGAATGTTTGTGAGTGTGTATGTTTGTAACTTCTTCACGCTCAAACGGCTGGACCAATTTTGATAAAATTTTGTATGAAGGTAGCTGACACCCTGGATTAGGACATAGGCTTATACTTTTTATCCCGATATTCCCACGGGATCGAGACTTACGCGGGTGAAACCGCGGGGCACAGCTAGTATCTAATAAAACTTATTTACTACTTTACTACTTACAAATTATGTAGTTTCTAGTTTGCACAGAACTTATTGAATGCAAATGATTCTGAAAAAAAGGTGTGAATTAAAAACAAATATTGCAGATACTGTATTAAGATTCTAACCCAATATTCAAAACGTCTGAGGTCTCGCATTTATTCTGTGTATCGTTGCATAATTAATTCAAATCAAGACCCAAGCTTTTACCTCAACCAAGCCAATAATGAAAATGCAACACAACCTTATTTAAAAACACATCAACATTTGTAAAACAATGCAATCCGCTTCCGAAGGCAAAAAATTTGTGACGTGGCAATGCCCCGGGTCCAGCCCGGACGTGCCCGGCGCCAGGTGTACTGGTGGTCGCGCGAGCTGACCGCGTTACGCGAGGCGTGTGTTGCTGCGCGGCGCCGGTATTCCAGGCACCGCAGGCTCCGTATCCGCCCTCCAGATACGGAAGCCATTCAGGTGGAGCTGTACGAGGGGTACAGAGAGGCTAAGAACGCCCTCCGAGCGGAGATCCAGCGGGCCAGAGGACTGGCCCGCGAGGAGTCGCTGGAGACTCTCAACGGAGACCCGTGGGGACGCCCCTACAAAGGGGTGCGGGATAAACTCCGCCCACTGACGCAGAGTCTCCGGCCCCAGATCGTGGAGGACGTGGTGAGCGCTCTGTTCCCTTCGCGAGGGGAACATACTCCCCCGCCCATGGCTCCGCCTCCTGCGGTGCCCGATGCGGACCACACCGCCAACGACGACGACGACGATTCTTCGGAGGTGACCGAGGTAGACCTGAGAGTGGCGGTACGTAAGCTGAATGCCAAGAATACCGCCCCAGGACCCGACGGCTTGCCTGGAAAAGCCTGGGTTCTGGTCTTGGAGGCTCTCGGGCCTCGACTAAGAGGGCTCCTAAGCGCATGCTTGGAGAGGGGCCAGTTCCCACTTCGTTGGAAGACGGGGAAACTGGTCCTCATTAAGAAGCCGGGGCGCCCAGCGGACTCTCCGTCCGCTTACCGGCCCATCGTACTGCTCGACGAGGTGGGAAAGCTCTTTGAAAGAGTTATTGCAGACCGCCTTGTCGGGCGGCTGGTACGGGTGGGGCCGGATTTGGCGGAGAGCCAGTTTGGTTTCCGCAAGGGTCGCTCTACGGTGGACGCCATCATGCGCGTTCGAGCCCTCACGACGGGGGATGCTGTGGCCCGGGGTGGGGTCGTCTTGGCGGTGTCTCTTGACATCGCCAATGCCTTCAATACCCTGCCCTGGAGTTGCATCAGGGAGGCACTCCGATATCACCGGATGCCGACCTACCTCTGTCGCGTAGTCGAGGCATATCTGACGGACAGGGCCGTCATCTACCCCGGTCACCAAGGAGAGTGGAACCGGCGAGAGATGTCGTGCGGTGTCCCACAGGGATCGGTCCTGGGGCCGCATCTGTGGGACATCGGGTACGACTGGGTGCTGCGCGCCGACCTCCCTAGTGGCGTCAGCGTAGTCTGCTACGCTGACGACACACTAGTCCTGGCACAAGGGAGTTCGCATCAGGCGGCGGCCGAACTGGCGGCACGTGGGGTTGCGACAATCGTCGATAGGATCCGGCAATTGGGACTCGAGGTGGCATTGCACAAGTCCGAGGCCATGTGTTTTTATGGTCCTCGGAACCCGCCACTGTCGAGTTCCCAGATAACGGCGGGAGGGGTTCACATCGGCGTCGAGTCGACGATGAAGTACCTGGGACTCGTCCTCGACAGCCGGTGGAACTTCGTCGAGCACTTCCGACGTTTGGCTCCCAGACTGGAGCGGGCCGGGGCTGCCTTGAAGCGGCTCCTGCCCAATCTGGGGGTTCCAAACGCCTCCTGCCGGAGGCTCTACGCGGGGATCGTGCGGTCCATGGCCCTTTACGGGGCACCGGTGTGGGCGCGTTCTCTGAGGCTGCGACCAGCGCAGCGGTTGAACGCGTCCCAAAGGGTCATGGCCATCAGGATGGTACGAGGATACCGCACGGTCTCCCGTGAGGCGGCGAGCCTCCTTGCCGGACTGCCGCCATGGGATCTGGAGGCGAAAGTCCTCGCGCACATTTGGGTGTGGCGCGAAGAGGCGAAACTCCGGGGCATAACTCCGCTGCCGCAGGAAATCGCGGCACAGCGGACGGAGCTCCGGTGCGATCTCATGGCGACATGGAGAGTGCGATTGTCGCAACCCAGCGCTGGGCACGCCACAATTGTGGCGATAAGTCCCCTCTTTGAGGAGTGGCTAGAGAGGCGCCACGGCGTCCTCACCTTCCGCCTGACGCAGGTCCTCACCGGACATGGATGTTTCGGGAGG
This sequence comes from Tiliacea citrago, assembly GCA_963921375.1. Classification (NCBI taxonomy): domain Eukaryota; kingdom Metazoa; phylum Arthropoda; class Insecta; order Lepidoptera; family Noctuidae; genus Tiliacea; species Tiliacea citrago. Next base: position 16,688,165 of record OY992797.1, on the reverse strand, counting down.
TTCCTGTATAGGATTAAGCGGGAGGAAACGCCCGGGTGTCACCACTGTGTGGATCGCCCGGAGGACACGGTGGAGCATACGGTGGAGGTCTGCCCTGCTTGGGCGGAGCACCGCCGTGTCCTCACGGCAGCGATCGGCGGCGGCGATCTCTCGCGTCCGGCCCTGGTTCAGGCCATGGTTCGGAGCGAGAGTGCATGGGAGGCCGTCACCTCCTTCTGCGAAACAGTGATGCTTGCGAAGGAGGAGGCGGAACGCGTGAGGGTAAGGCAAAGTCAACGCCCTCGCGCCCTTAGTCGCCGCAGGAGACGCCCCGGGCGTCGGGAATCGCAGGCCGATTCCCGGCCACCGTAGGCGCGGGCTTGCGGACGGTGAGCGATGGGTAGCTCACCGTCCGATAAGGACCAAGCCCGGGTCGACGGCGCGTTGTGTTCCACGCGCGCCTCAAAGAGACGTCAGCACCAATTGACGGGGTCCGAAAGGGCCAATGCCTGCCAGGGTTACGAGCCTGTCCGAAAGGGATATCGTGGCCCTGGCACACAGGCATCTGAAGGAACACGGTGGGTTTTAGTCAGTAAAAGTCTGACACTCCCTCCCGCTCCACGCAGAGCGGGAGAAGTTATTTGATAATTTCCCACCCAAAAAAAAAAAAAAAGGGCCTGCACTCATTGGCGGCACGGCACGGCAAGGGATTTGTATGTGACGAATAGGAATATACCTAAATATGGCAATTAAATTGCGAGTGAACTTTAAAAAAGATGGAAACAACATGACCTATTTTTATATCTATGCAACATTATTTTTAGTATATGCGAAACCTGAATATAGTTTGTTCAGAATAAGGAACTGAATCGATTTCAATAACTTTTACACCATGTTATATTTTGTCCCAAAAATATTTAAGTGTGATGGAAAATGTTATCACCATTTAATTACTTACAATACAATCGCCGTACGGTTAGGTACCTACTGCCAAATTATTATCAATGAGCGCAAGACGACCCTGGAGGCGCGGGGGCGCCCGCCGTTAGCATGTTTTTGTACGGACAACCTGGTAACATAACAACCTTATAACTTTGTGATTTTTCATGACACAGTTTTGAAATTTTGTACATAGATTCTTTACATAAAAATACTAGACATGTATTTCGGGTTTCGCATGTAATAAAACTAATATTGTATAAACAATAGCATACAGTCGGAGACATCTTCTTAAATTTAATAATAAAGACCTATTCCCCTCCCTAGACCTCTAATAATTATGTTTCAAGTTAGTAAGACCTAATACGATTATAATAAGAACTTTATCACAGCTTTAATAAAAGTTTTGAAAATTTAAGTGAGAATGGTTGCTAACCAACTTTAAACCAATATAGATCTTAAATGGTCATTCAAAATTAAAAATGATTACATAAACGTAAAGATGATTTTAAAAGAACATTTTTTTTTTATCTTTTCATTTGCCTACACTAATGCAGGTTCACGAACACTTAATGGTTAATACTCGTAATCCACCACTATTACACATTAATATTCGGCTAAACCCAAATTTTAGAAAATAAAACAAAACTGCTAACATGACGCTTCACTTTCCCGCCGAGAAGTCCAAAGAACTATTTAATGATACCCACCATTATTTGTCATCATACGTCAACTTTTTTTTTTTATATATGGCGTCTGGTGGTTGCCATATTGAATTTTAATTACTGACATGTCTTTAGTGAAACTCACAAGTATAAGAAATCAATTGACGTAAGAATCATCAAAATTGGCCTACCCGTTGGATCTATAGAGTGCCACAAAGGAACAAACATACATTCATACATAGACTGACAAACACATCACCCTTCTTTGCGTCGCGCAGTCAGGTAAAAACAACGCTGCGGTATGCTTAGGCATGCCGTTGTCATTAAAATTTCAATTTTATTGTCATACTATTAAGTTAAACACCTATTCGTCGCACAAAATCCCTTGCCGAGCCATGCTGCCAGTAGGCGCAGGCCCATAGACTTACATTTTACTCTAAACCGCTACCAGTACCGTTGCCTACCTAATTTACATCGCAATTAGTTGTAAATCACTCATAGGAAACAACTAAGGAATTACTGTTACTTTCTTCCTAAGCAAATGTCGGGAACGTGCTTCGGACTGAATTTCTAAGCTTTACTTTGCGTTTGAAATAAACCTAATGTACAGTCGTGAGCGTAATATTATAATGTGTGTGTGACCTACACTTAGCAAAATTCAAAAGCGTTTTTCTCCTAAAATATTGATTGGCGTTCCTTGCGAAGCATGTCTGGCGTGACTATGAATGATAGGCTGAAAAATGAGGTGATAAGGCAACGGTGCAGTTTAAAAGAAGATGTAGTAACAAAAATTGAAAAGAGTATGCTTAGATGATTTGGTCATGTTGAGAGGATGAGTGGAACGCGACTAACAAAAGGTATTTATAAAGCAGAGGTTATTGGAAACGCCGGGAGGGGACGCCCTAAGAGGACATATAGTGACCAAATTAGTGATGTTCTTCAGAAAGGTCAGGTGCGTAGTACTCACAATCGGCGTGCGTGTATGACCAGATGTATGAACGTAGGCGAAGCAAAAGGAGTATGTAAGGGGCGTAGCAGGTGGCGTTTTATAGTTTCTGCCTACCCCCATGGGAAGAAGGTGTGAGTTTATGTATGTATGTATGTGTATATTGATTGGAGTTTTAGGAACGATAGCGGGTTGACAGGAAATAATTAATGAATAAAAACGTCTTGCGCCGATCCCAAGTAACATGGTACCTACAAGGGCATAAAGATAAATGGAAGAATGAGATTTTTGAAGAATTTTAAGGTTTCACGATCATAGTATTTTCGAAGCCATACTATGTACCTATTATGGGCTTGTGGCTAAGTAATAACAGCCGCACGGGTCGATCGATCAGGTTAAGTTCTTGCCGCGGTCGGTCCGTGGATGGGTGACCATCTTTACATACCAAGACCCCTCTGTGTCTCGGAAAGTAAGCCGTTGGTACCGGCCGTCATTTGTAGATATTTGAAGGTTGCTACGGGTTGTCAGAAGCCTGAAGGTCTGACAACCAGTCTTATCAAGGGATATCGTGTTACCCAGTAACGGGGCTGTGGAGGTCAGATAGGCAGTCGCTCCATGTAAAATACTAAGCCGAACCCAATATAATTGGGAAAAGGCTAGATAGATGATGACTATGTACAAATCAAGCTATACATTTCCAGTATAATCATGCTGATCTCGCATTGTATAGAATTTCCGTACAATGAGAGGTCAGCGTATACTGGAAATGTATAGCTTGATGAGTAGCCGTGTGAACCTATTATGAAATAGGTCTTATAACAAAGTTCCAATCGTTATGTCACAAGAAAACCGCTTTTTTTTTTGTTTATTTTTATCTCATTATGCTGCACCAGTTGACGTCATCACGTCAACGCCGGCTGTCGCCGAAAACCAGCGCTGGGGCTCTCTCTCGCATAAGGTCGCAGCATCATGCTGAGCGATGGCCGTTTTGCGTGAATGTGACGCACATTTTCCCTCAACTTGTTCTTTCGTGTTTGTGTTTTTATTACTTTGCGTTATGTTTACCGCAAATAAACGTATTTTCTTTCTTTCTTTTAAATTTTCATAAAAGTTTCCACATTGATGCTCGTGACTGTACTACTAGGTACGTTCATCGTAATTAAATTTTAACTAGCTTTCACCTACTTCGTTTGCAGAATGTTAATTGATTTTGATCTGAGTCGATTGGTATAACTCAATTTCATTAAGTGACCGTCTTTGACAGAAATTGGTTGATTTGATTTGATCTAATGATAGTTACAGTTAATAAAAAGGCAAATGCATTAGGTAGGTTAAACAACACGGAGAAAAAGTACCTATAGGTAATGCTCTATGTGGAGATGCATTGGAAAAATAACTAGGACCAAAAGTAACAAAACCTTTCCAATATACTTACACCCTCTGTGTCCCAAAACATACAGTCAAACTGATACTCGTATCGGTGCCACTGACGATGTCGTTGTAGTGGCAAAGTTTTGGCCCAACGAGATATGAAAAACTGTTATGCCAGCAACACGAATAAGACACATCACGACGAAAAAAACACAAAGAACAAAAGGTGGTGATAATGGGCCATAATTCATAATTATTTTGAAGTCTAATCTCTTAGCATAATCAGCCTTTAATGTTCCCACTGCTGGGACACAGGCCTCCTCTCTGTAAGAGGTACTGGGCCATAATTCATCATGCGGGTTGTAGATGTCATATATGTCTTCGAATTTTTGGTTCTAGGACATGCTGGTTTCCACACGATGTTTTCCTTCACCGTTTTGAGAGCAATGGTGATGAAATCATTTACACAAAGTAAAGCATATGTCAGGGGTTTGAATCTACGACCTCGTAAGTCACTAAGTCACTCGTTACCACTGGTCAAGTCTCTTAGTGACTAAATAATAATAAAATCTCTCACACAAAGCTTTAATACCCTACAGATGCCTACCTATGCTCCAAAAAGCCACCATACTTAACACCTGTCGCATCACCCGACACTTCCTGACTTCTTCATCCACATAGTCTATCTAAATTTTGCCTTACATACTTGGTCTCGACCCGTGTGTAAATTTCGTAACCTCTCTTAAATGAAAAGAAACAATAAAGAAGCGAAAAAAAAATTATATACCTATATAAAAACTCTTATATATTATATATTTCAGGTAAATAAAACCCATTTTGAAACATAAATTAATAGAAAACATTAGATAAAACCAAATAAGATCAAATAAAATCAAATTAATTGAAACCAAAATAAATCTAATAAAATAAAATTAAATCAAAATAAATAAAACCTGGCTAGCATTTAATAGATACGTCCAACACTAAACGCCAGTATTTATTTACATCATCAATCAGCAAAAATCTCTTCTCGACTAATTAGGTACCTTCAGAACATAAGTCCTCCATAAACGAAGCAATTAATATTCAAAAGTTCTCAAACATATTCATATTTGTATTCGACGCGTCAACCATCACGAAATCAAGACAAGGCGACGTTGAATGAACAATGGTGAACACGACTTTTTATTGTCTTGTTTCGTTTTTTTTAGCATCTGTATGCAAGTGTGGCTTGCATTAAAAATGAGTTCGTTACTCCAAAGAGTTTTGTTTCTTGTAATTATTTGAACTTTTTACAGAAAAAAATAAGGAGGTAATGTAATCTTTACAAGGTGCAAGAGTTCGAGGTTTATTATTTTTTGCCCAAATTATATGGAGATAATTGTATCTACCAAATCAGGCAACGTTTTAAGATTCATCAACTCAGCCTATAGCAGTCCACTGCTGGACATAGGCCTCTCCCAGGCTGCGCCACAACACCCTGTCCTCCGCTTTCCGCATCCAGTCTGTCCCAGCCACCTTTTTAAGGTCGTCGGTCCATCTAGCTGGGGGGCGCCCCACACTACGCTTGCCGATACGCGGTCTCCACTCAAGAACTCGTCTGCTCCACCGGCCATCGGTCCTTCGACAAACATGGCCAGCCCACTGCCACTTCAGCTTGCTTAGTCTGCAGTTTTAAGATTGGTCCTAATAAAAGAAAATGTTTTTTTTTTATGTCAAGCCAATAAAAGATGAAAGAAAGAAAAATATTTGATTAAGAGCACGTACAAGAAATACAAAAAGTTAAAAACCGGCCAAGTGCGAGTCGGACTCGCACACGAAGGGTTCCGTACCATTATCTATAAAAACGGCAAAAAAATCACGTTTTTTGTATGGGAGCCCCCCTTAAATATTTGTTTTATTTTAATTTAATTATTTATTTTTATAGTGAATATATAACTAAATATTCTGTGAATTTTTCAAGCGTTGTAGACGCTTGAAAAATTCATGAAAAAGTTGCCGTTATCAATATAGAGCAAAAAGGAGCAAAAAAATCACGTTTGTTGTATGGGAGCCCCCTTAAATATTTATTTTATTCTGTTTTTTAGTATTTGTTGTTATAGCGGCATCAGAAATATACATCATATGTGAACATTTCAACTGTCTATCACGGTTCATGAGATACAGCCTGGTGACTGACGGACAGACAGACAGACGGCGGAGCCTTAGTAATAGGGTTCCCGTTTTACCCCTTTGGGTACGGAACCCTAAAAAGGAGCATTTAAAACTGACAAAATTGGCATATTTGTGCGAACAAAATACAAAAAAAAAACAATCAAGGCTTGTGCGACGCCAAAAAGGCTTTTATCTCAGCGTAATGCTTCGATGTTTAAAAAATAAATACCGCAGTGCTGGTATTCTGACAGGGCCCACGGTAGGGAGGGAAAGTAACAATGGAAAGCAAAAGTGCCTTTGACCCCCCTTGACCACTTTCACGATTGACAAGGCTTAATCCAGGTCCTGCTAAATAATCCTCATCCTTGCACATTTCCCATATTATTCAAGGAAAAATGAATTGCAATTTAGATTTTATTTTTTGTAAAGGATATTTTTGATGATGGAGACGGTTGCCCAGAAAACACATGTCCCGGAATTAACGCACACCACCAAACGCCCCAATTAGACCCCAATTAGAATATTATGTTATTATACAGGATAAAATTGAATTCGTGGGCATCCTCATAAGGGGTCATTGTACTCATCAATATGAACAACTTTTACTATAGGACCATACCTGAAATCGCGAAAAAAAAATCAGCTGTTCCTTACATTTATGTTCGCTTAACTCGTCAAAATGTAGGGAACGGATCATTATTTTTTTCGCAATTTCGGGTTTAGTCCCATAGTAAAAGATGTTATAGTATAATGACCCCTTAAGAGGATGCCCGTGAATTAAATTTCACCCTGTTAATCATAATAGGTAAATTGATAAAATTTGGATAAAACATTGCTTATTTATTAAATTACCTAGTTATACAGCTTGTGGGAAAAAATTATGATGAAATATTACAAATCTATACACGCACACGTATCAGGCTCTAGCTTAGTAGGTTCTTCGTCCATTTTGCTTTGTTTTGACTGTACAGTGGAAGCGTGACTCTAATTGTTGAATCAACGTTGAATCAATTATTTTTGAGAAAAAAAAATACCTATATAAAAACCGGTCAAGAGTGAGTCGCACTCGCGCACCGTCCGTACGTATATATGATGTTGATGATTTCTGAAAAACTGTTCTATTTAGAGACATCGTTTTATTTTTCCTGTAATTTTTACATACACTTCTATCACCTAAAATAATTTCAGATTTTTATCTATGCAAACTTCGGAGATAAGGGGGGAACGGCATTTTTTTTACATTTTTCATCAAAAGTCGGAGACTATGCTGTCTAAAAAAAAAATGTTTGAGAATATGCAAACAGCGCTCTTTCATATGATATCTTTCACATGCCCTAGTAGCCCCACTTCAAAATTTTAAGACCCCCGTTGCAATTTTTGTTTTAATTTCTTTCTTGTTTGCAAAATAGTTGAGCAAACGTCATCTAAAACTATTCTAAATTTCAAGTTGATAGCAATAGTAGTTCTTGAGATATCCAGGTGTGACAGACAGACAGACAGGCAAACTGACTTAGTCTCACCATAAGGGTTCCTTTTTACCATTTTGGTACGGAACCCTAAAAATGATTTCGTAATCGATTCGTAATTCGATTCAGTAAACGATTCTGAACAAACTACTTTCATAAATTACACATTGTATAATGCTTTTAACTCAATTTAACTCTTTGCCTCACTCACTCCAACTATAACTATGTATTGAATTCATTTCACGAGGAGTGAAAGAATAATTGAATGCAGTGCGGCTCACATTTATTTTACCAATTTTTTAATGCACTTTTCACTTCAAAATCAAATTACCGAACATTTTTGTTCCAATATTATCATTAAAATTCATTCGTGCCTGTGTTGAACGGAATAAAAATTTACATAAAACTCAGACAATTTATTATCCCGAGAGGGACTCGTCGAAAATACTGCTTTATCATTATCAGTCCTTAAAAAGTTCCCACTTTTTTATTATTGGTGATATAGCTTTTTTTTTTTTTGCATGGGAAATTATCAAATAACTTCTCCCACTCTGGGCGGAGCGGGAGGGCGTGTCAGACTTTTACTGACTAAAACCCAACCGTGTTCCTTCCGTTGCCTGTGTGCCAGGGCCACGATATCCCTTTCGGACAAACTCGCAACCCTGGCAGGCATTGGTCCTAACGGACCCCGTCAGTTGGTGCTGACATCTCTTTGAGGCGCGCGTGAAACACAACGCGCCGTCGACCCTGGCCTGGTCCTTATCAGACGGCGAGCTACCCATCGCTCACTGTCCGCAGGCACGCGCCTGCGGTGGCTGTAAATCGGCTTGCCGCACCCTCACGCGTTCCGCCTCCTCCTTCGCGAGCATTACTGCTTCGCAGAAGGAGCTGACGGCCTCCCATGCACTCTCGCTCCGAACCATGGCCTGAACCAGGGCCGGACGAGAGAGATCACCGCCGCGTGCCGCCGATCGCCTCCGTAAGGACACGGCGGCGCTCCGCACAAGCCGGGCAGACCGGATTAACGGAGTAATCGCGTAACAAACATACAAAAAAAAAAACATACCGCCGAATTGAGAACCTCCTTCTTTTTTGGAAGTTGGTTAAAAATACGGTAAAATCGGATAATAATCCACACCACTAGCGACTATTTTAAACGTTGCTATGGAAAAGTCACTGTCTACGAAGAAAACCGAGTCTAGGTGTGACCTCGTGCTCGGAAAGAACAGATTTCGAGAAGGGTGGACAAGCGATTTCTATTCTACAGTAGAGTAGAAATTAAAAGCGTCATGCTAAGCCTGCGAGATGCCACTTAGAAGTAAAAATAAAAAGCTACCGAAAGTTTATGGTCCATATAATCCGCAGACATGAAATCATGACATTGAGGAACAAATGTAACTCAGAGAGATGAATGCATTAATGATCCTAATAATTGTAATTCTGTAAATACATATCTGCCGATCTATTCTAAAAAAATCTCACCGTGTAAACGTAGGTAGGTGAAGTGAGCTTGAAAAGAGTTGTTAATAGTGTCAATTCCTTACTGACAGTTCACCTAAGTTTTCACGGTGAGATGGTTACAGAATAGCACTGCTATTATAGTCGTGAATCATATTTTATCAAGATACAACCTGACACAGACCTGCAAATAGCAGAAAACGTAAAAAAAAAATAATTTGGCGGACTACAGCTGCGGATTCACCTTAAGTCAATCCTCTTGAAAGTCGCTGTAGAAATACGAAACGCTTTGAGAATAGGACTGCCATTTGTGAGGCCCTAAGGTCGCATCTTAATTCACGAGTGGATAGAAGTGTTCTAATAGGTATTATTATTTTGGATTAATCAAAAACCTCTACTAGTGATGAACGTTCTCAGGACAACATTGCCTAGCCACGCTACTAACAAACTAAAAATTTTGAAAATTTAGTCATAATCAGCTCATCTCTGCTGCTCAATCAATGTCCAAAAAAACCGGCGGAAGTGCGTGTCGGCCCACGCAAAATTAAGGGTTCCGTAGTTAGGAAGAATTTATCCCAAAAACAAACTTAACATTCTAGTTAAAAACATAAATTATTATTTTCCCATACATCGATATACGCCACGGTCAATTTTTTATTCTTTCAAATTCCATGATTCTAGGTCAACGGGAAGTACCCTATAGGTTTTGATTTATTTGCGAGTATCAAAATATGTTATGCGACATATTTTGATACTCGCAAATAAATCAAAACCTACCAATCACCGTATTTTTTTTAGCTCGATTTTTTTAGGGACCCTATATACCTACGTATTTGATATTAATTTCAAGTTGATACGAGTACCTCCACGCGTTTCTGAAAAAAATGGCGTTGACAGACAGACAGACAGACGGACACCAAAGTGATCCTATATGAGTTCCGTTTTTTCCTTTTGAGGTACGGAAGCCTAAAAAAAAACAAAAATGTAAGCAAATGTTTGATGGATGAATGTGCACATTCTTAAAAATTCAGAAATTGCTCCTCAGCTGATTAGCTAAGCTCTGAAATTATTGTAGCTGGCACCAGACATGCCGAAGAATTTCCCGAGAACAGAACAGAATACCAATCAATGAAATCGATGCATGGTACCTTTATGTTTCATCAAAATTATCATCGACAAGAGACCGTCCACTCAATTCCCGCCAGGCTCGTCAATTCACTGTCACCGTAATTTAAAATCAGTAATAAACGCAATCAACTCCATCAATGAGCGTTCCGTGCAAAAATTAAACAGATTAAACTCTTCAGTATTTAAGTTAACAAAAGATTTCAATCAACGGCAACAATGTTCCGGGCCGTATTTCGCGTCATTTACGTGGAAATCGCTGCGAGTGAGCTCTTAGTAGGAGATGAGCGAGTAATGAACGAGGTGGTGAGATAATAATATACCCGATGACTTTTTTGCTGTCTTGAAAAAATAGAGAACGAGTGTATTAGGTGAACGGAGTAGAAGCTTATGACATAGCCCTTTTTTCTTTTTATTTATATAAATTGGTGGTATGAGAAACAGGGTGTAAAGTTCACTCATCCACCATAGAAAAGGGAGGATCCTCCGACCAGACGGGTGTTGTGTCTGGTGGGCAACTGCCTAACGGTTGATGTCGGGATGTTGTATATATGCTAGTTGCGCGGTAAACTCTGCTTGCGCGATGCAGGATTTGCGTGACGTCAGTGTGACGCGTAGTTCGCATGTGGCAATGTTGATGCCGCACACGTAGTAAGAAATTGATCTATCAATAAATACTACACATTTGAAGTAAACTTTTCATAATAGAACTATAAAAAAATTTTTGTAAAAATGATTAAAAAAATATCGAAATTCAAATCATACGCACCCTACGAAATGCGTGGTGAGTAACTGTCGGCTGGCTTCAAAGCATAGGATCGCGCTACGAGGTTATTGATAAATTATTCCGAGCGCGATTATAAAATAAAAAAAAAACTCCGTTCACTATACCCATTTACTATACCTATTTTTTTCAAGACGGTAAAAAAATCATCCGGTTTATGAGAATTAGTGCATCAGTTTTATTGTCAGTGAGACAAGGGCTTCATCATAACAGCCGCACGGTTCAATCGAAGATTAAACCTACCTTATCTTGGTCCCGGCTGCCATTCATTGATCTTTGACTGTCGATACGGGTGGTCAGAAGCCCAAAAGTCTGAGAACCAGTCTCACCAAGGGGTATCGTGTTACCCAGCAACCGCGCTGTGGAGATCAGATAGGCAGTCGCTGCATGTAAAATACTCGTATTCAGTAGCACCCGGTTAGACTGGAAGCCGACTTTGAGACAATTATGAAATGAGTTACTTCATGTTAGAACATTCAATTAGTTGTATAGTAGATTTTGGAGTACCTACCAGAAGAGTAAAAAAAGGATCAAGCTAAAGTGTGCAAGTTATAGCACCATGTTTTTCTCGTTCGATAATTATCTTGTTACAGTTTGAATGGTAAGAATATAGAAAAGAATATTATTCAACGTTATGCAGGTATAAAGTCGAGTCCGCTGCGCCTTGTTTTCGTATTATAAAAAACACCTAACATCTTTAACTAACCGATTTGACGAATTGGCGCCCCCAAATCGGTTAGGTGTTTTTACAACACGAAAACATGGCGCAGCGGACCGCGGCTTTATAAATAAAGTTGGTCAAAATTAATAAAAGTATCTCTGCAACATACCAGTATCTCTGAATATGGGTTGACTTCTAACTTTTGAAGAAACTTCTGTGTTCTTCATGTGTTCTGTAGGTTTTCCATCGATTTGTACAAACCATTTGAATACCAAAAACTTTTAACTCGTGTCTCAAATAAAAAGAAACAAATGCACCAGACCGCTCCGTTCATCTCTCAATGGCACCACAGCCCATCATGAAAATCGCACAGATTATGGAGCTCATAGTGTGACCAGTCATCCGGTAGAAGATTGCAGGTACACGTTGAAATTCCATTTTCGCTTTGTGAATTATGCCGCAGCTTCTCGGCACGGTCAATTACACCCGTAAGGACAATGCAAGTGTCAAAATGTGAATTTTGACTGTTTCCTCTCGCATTTTGTTTCCTTTTCGATTCGTTTTATTTTGAAGCTTGAGAATTGTATGAAATCTTTACTAATAATGTAAAGAGAGAGAGCGAATTTTGTGAGTTTGTGTATACGTGGAGGGTAATCTCCGGAATCACAGCCCCTAAATAATTCTTTCACTATTATTTTGAAAGGAACATTATTCCAGATGTGCAGATTTGCTCAACCCTTCGGAGAAGTACAGCATGACGTTATGTTGTGTGAAATGCTGTTGAGAACGGCTGTACCGATTTGGCTGATTTTAGTTTTAAGTGTTCTTAATAGTCCGAATCAGGTTCTTACGGTAAATTTTTTGTTTTTAAGTTGCTGGAATTTGTAAAATTCGGGAAAACTGAAAGTGCATTTTCTATTCGAATTTTGCATAGATTATTGAAATTTGTACAAAACAACGTCTACGTCAGGGGTCAGCTAGTTTTTTTTTTTTTTTGTAATCTTTATTTATTTACGGGGTTTAATAGTATAAAAGTAATTATTTGCAGTGAGTTCTGAAATATCTCGATATTTGCGTTTTAAAACCATGTAAAAAAAAGTGTAGTTCACATTCACAGATTGCTTTTCCTTCTGCATTCGTATTTCAACAAACATTAAGGTTGTTTTAAACATTCTATAACTGTAGGTAAGTATTTGAATAGATTCGATAAAAAAAATTGGTTCTCAAATATTCTTAATTCAATATTATTCAGAATTGCCAAACTTAAGTGGCAGTGGGCAGAACCGGGGCCGTAAAGTTCTGGAGTGGCGACCGCGTACCGGAAGATGTAGCGTTGAAGCCCTCCTACAAGGTGGACCGATGACCTTGTGAAGGCCACAGGTATCCGCTGGATGCGGGAAGCACAGAACCGGTTGAAGTGGCGGTGCTTAGGAAAGGCCTATGTCCAGCAGTGGACGTCTTTCGGCTTAAATGATGATGATGAATATTTTTCATTATTTCTTTTAATCAGTACCTATTTTACAATAACAATCTCGTACAATGTGATTCCCAACAAAGAGGATTCCTACAACGTCCTGGCTCTAAAAAAACTGGCAACTTATTAGTTTTCCATGGAGAGTAGTTTAAAAGGCTTAATTGTAAGGCCAAGTTCTGCAAGAAATCAACATCACCAAAACCGCCATATCCACTAAATAACGACCAAAAAAAACCTCAACACGCTTAATTTCAGTTCAATACACTTCCAAACACTTTACGACTCCCAACGAAAAAACCTCGTATTGAATTACTCCTTTTTTATGGTTACAATGTACTTTACGCAAATGTCTCGGGACGGTGATAGCACAGAAAAGAAAGGTACAGAAGGTCAGCTCTAACCAACGAGCGAAAACAGGCACACAGATAGACGCGTACGTATGGAGATCTCAAAATGTCTCAAACCAAAGCCGGTTGCGAGGACGATTGCACTCGCTGTACGTGAAGCATGTCTGTAACATAACATCACGCTTGTTTTCCTTGAAGGTTTAGGCAGAGTTGTAGTAAATAGTACATCCACATTTCGCCAGTTATGTTTAAGTCCCATGTAATAGGGGGCTAGCCTATTCCCATTAAACGGGCACAAGTCCAGACTTTGTCGGGTTGTTTCTGAGAATATTCCTGATAGAAAAACCCAATATAACTCTGCCAGATCTGGGAATCGAACAAAGGACATCATGCTCAGCTGTAGCGCTTGCAACTACTTGGCAGTTGGGTTGGCTTGTTGCGTGCGTCTTTGTTCGTCGTAAGGAGCCAGCCTTCTGTACCTATTTATTCTGTGGTCGTAGCGAGTACAAACCTTATTGCTCCCAAGGGCCTCAGAAGGAGAGGTGACATTTTCTTTTTTTTTGTTACCCAGCGGGGAAATGTCTTCTTTTTAATAATTCATGAAGAAGTCGATAGTTTGTTTTGACGTAGGGGTCTTAGCACGAGAGTTTTTTTTTTGTTTTGGACTTGGTGTCAATCGTTTTTTAATAAGGCCGGCTGATTTCCATAAGACTGGGGGCTTTGATGTTAATAGGGAGATTTTTTTAAACGGTCTTTTGTCGTGGTCTGTACGGAAAGTTTTTTTTTACGATGGATATAAAATTTACATCTCAGATATTCTTTATAATGAGTGGTTAATTTATATGTCCCGAAAACGTTTAGTAGGGATTTGATTTGTCTGATTTTGACAATAGGTGAGCCAATTGATCTGAGCGACCTGAGCTAGGCGTTAGGTACAAAAAATCCTTCGTATTTTTATAATAAATTATTTATTTATTTGACCTAAAAGTAGAGTACACAGATACAGGGTGACACTTATTTAAGCGTGGAAATAGCCTGGTTCAAAATAAACTATCAATGACCACCTTGATAAAAAAAAACTTGTGTTACGGGGTCATGTAAACGAAATTCTTAGAAATTTGAGGCTTAGAATATAATAAATCATAAGTCGGTCTCAGACATAGTCATAACTGCATTATCGTTTATCAATAATTGTAATCACAGATCACTCATCGTTCAAACGTGTGAATCTGTAGAAATAAAATGACGTCATTGCAACTCAATTATAGATACCATCAGAAATTGGAAAGTGCTGACTCGTCATCATCTGATTTTGAGATGAAATTGCCTGACATTGAATGTGAATTGATTGAATCTTCAATCTTTGAAATATGAAAAAGTGCAGTTATTTCGTTACTAGTAATAATAAATTACTAAAGAAGGATTTAAATTGTACCCAACCCTTAAACGGGGTCTCTCAATTTGACGAGACCCATTTTTTATTAGTTAGGTAACGAATTCATTAAAATTATTACCGAATTTATGAATTACCTTCTGCTCACAACTTAGTCCGCGTAAAAGTCGACTTTGTCTTCCATAAAACATCATATTTTGGCACTCGGCAATAGTGTAAAGCCAACTAGACGAGATAAATTTTATGCTTTGGGATTAAAAACTTTAACATAATTACGTATGGTCCAGTTTACATTGCAACAAAAATAATTTTATGACGTTTAGCGATACCTAGTTTTTGCGTTCAAAAACAAACTTAAATTACGGTTCAAAGTTCAGTTTAAAGTTGATATTTGTATAAGTAAAATTTGAGGAATTCCCTCGATTTCCATAGGATCCCCTCATCATATTCTGACTTGGTGACAATGAGACCACATTGAGAGCCATAACATAAAAAAAAATATTTTCATAATCGATCTACAATTGACTGAGAAAACGGTTAACATACATAAAAAAAAATAACTACAGACGAACATAATAACCTCCTCCTTTATGGAAGTCGCTTAAAACAATACAAAATAATGTCAGAACATTTTAACTACAATATAATAAGCCTCTCCGTATTTATACAGCCTTTTAAATGCCCTCTATTACGTGTCATAACAATCTGATTTCATGTAAAAGTTTTTTATTGTCTACAAAGCATAAAGCTCGCCTACGCATAGAAAACGAAAGTGACAACCACACTATTAATTTACGATAGCATATATAAGCTAAACACACACGCACCTACGAGATAATAGATCTCTTTTGTTTTTCCCACGGCCTGCCAAGCAAAGGTATGAAAGTGAATTAACAAATCAGCTTCAAAAACATTGTGAAATGATCTCCAAAGCCCCTTAAGGGTCAGATAATCGCCGCTGACCTTGGCCATACAAATGCGTGTCGCGCTAACGCTGCGCCTCCATTAATTTTCATAGGGAATATTTATTTTTAGTAACGAAAATATGAATATTTGAATAAAATCATAGATAAAGTTATAGATAATAAAACAGTATATTATTATACAAAAAAAAACATGAAAATATCTTAAGTTGTTTGAAAGTAATTTCGTTTTTTATGCTTTGGGTAGGCACTACTTCCTGAATTTATTTCATGCAGTATTTTACTACAATACTTAAATATTCACATATAGAATTTATGTGTATGCGTTCTAGTTTAACATACATTTTTTGCATAACATACTTGCATTATATGAAGGCGGAATAACAGATAGAAAAGTCACTAAAATCATATATCTGCGCCTTAATGAAGAACTGAGAAACATAAACAAATGAGTGCTTTATTCGTACTTCAAATAACAAAACTAGCTTTAATTATTTAAGTAAACGTAACACTCAATTAAGCCCTTTCAAGTCTCGGAAAAATTATTTTATAATGAGCACTATTCACTTGCCAATTAACTTCGATCCCTATTACGAGCTTCTCGTCATTGTATCGTAAAATATACTCTACTTTGTAGTGATAAGGGTGATTTTAAATAAATGTTGGGTGACGATCTGATTAGTACAATGTTTGGTTATTGCAGTAGGTATCGCTTTGCTATTACCAGTGTGGCCATAAAAACAGCTGTAATGGAGATCCGTTTATATAACTTGAGCATTTCCTACTTTCGTCCATAAAATCATGCTATTTCTTATTACCGGAAACAGCAGGATTCTAAGAAAGTAACATGAAATTGACGTACCCAACGATTTGTTAATAATCGTAGTAGGTAAGTCAAGAGTTTAACATTTATCTTTGAAAAGTATGTACCAAGATATTTATTATTAATTATGGCAGACAACAATTTATAATTATTGTGTCAGATAATGGTGAAACAAATCGCATTGTGAAGTGTTAAACTTCGTGTTGCATTGCATATATTTGGCTCCGCTGCTGCGGCTACTGAGACCCTCAAACGGCGCAAATACTGTAATCTTATGGGTAACTATAGTTTTGAGCCGTTCGGGGTCGAAACGCTCCGAGTGCGCGTCTCCTTTTTAAGGAAATTTCTCGCCGACTGATCGACACTTCACGGGACCCGAGGGCTGGCTCGTTATTTGGCCGAAGAATTAACATTGCCATTCAACGTGGCAATGCTGCCAGACTTTTGGGCCCGTTTTCGGATGGCAGCGATGCGGACGAGTACTTCGACGCTTAAGTGTCCTTTTATTTATTGTTTATTCAGTTAGTTAGACATTTAATTTAGTACCTATTACAAATAGTTAGTTGCGTGATCTGTTGCATCATGCTGAGTGCAAGCCTTCTTGTCACAGTCATGACGTGTAGCTGCCGACTATTTGTTCTTACCTGCTCGAGTTTATTTTTCATGTTTTACCCGTGTTTCTGTGACTAACAAAAAATGTATTAGCAGAATAAAAAATGTCTTTGGACGGTATTTTTGTTTCAGTGTATGTTAATTTCATGTCACGTTTCTCATTTGTATGTGTAGTGTAGGTAGGTAGGGTACTCGAAAGTTATCATATATAAACATAATACGATCTTAATGTAGCAGTAACTTTAGCCTGCCACTTAGTTTTGCCTAGCCATAATTATGTCATCTAATCATCTTTCACACAACCCCTCCATCTTTTCTTTTTAAACCCTTATCTACATTGATCATTTACATTTTTCCTGTCACATGAAATCAACAAATTAAAAGTAAGTGCCAACTTATTAATTTCGTCATCTTTTTTTTTTTTTTGTTTCCGGGGTGGAAAACCCTCATGGATATCCTCCGCCCTGAGGTGGGCGGAGGGGTCTGTCAGATTCTTACTGACTAAAAACCACCCCAGTGTTCCCTTCCCACACTTGCACTGGGGATCTTCGGAGCTAGTATTACTTCCGTGATCCCCGGCTAGTGCAAGTCTAGGGGAGGGGAGGTGTTGAACCCCCCCCCCGACGTCTGAAAGGGGCGCGCGTGGAACACTACGCGCCGCCACCTCGGGTCCAGTGTGATAGGGGGCGGCGGACGTCCCCGAGTCCGCCGTCCCTGGACCCATTTAGGAGGGCCGGAAGAGGGCATTGTCTGCCCTATGTCGACGCCCAGTGCGCCTGCTGCGGGCCGGGTGAGCGGACGAGATCTCCCGCACCCTTTCCGCAGCCTTTTTCTGCGACACGACTGTTTTCCAGAAGGATACCACCGCGTCCCAGGACTCCTTGCTGCCAGCCATCGACGGGTCACTGCCTACTCCTGAGAAGAGCCACGGCGAGGCTCCTCACGTGCGGCACACTCTACCAGCGTATCTGCAGCGTACCAGCGCCGTGTCCTCATCTGCGCTAGCCTTTTCCCAAGTATCTTGGGGTCGGCTTCCAGTCTAACCGGATGCAGCTGAATACCAGTATTTTACATGGAACGACTGTCTATCTGACCACCACAGCCCAGTTACTGGGTAATATAATGAATGCCATTCGGGCTTGACTTTCGGGCTTCTGACGACCTGGCACAAAATCAACACTTATCCTCAACAATCGTCCATGACGACCAATAGGAAGACAATTACTGTCTAAACACTATTTGCGTGGCCCCATACCTAAATATGCACGGGTTGCCTATAGCTATAATTCAATCAATCCACCCAAGTAGGTGCTCAGAATGTCTGCAGTAATGTTAGTAGGCATTTATATTATCTGTGGTATTACTAAGCCCACGTTCCCACGGACGCAATAAAATCGCGGTGGATTAAAATCGCCTGACGCGATTTTTTCCCGCCTTCAACAGAGTGTTCGAACGAGCGTTAAAAAATCACTTCGAACTGATGTTTCGTGCAGTGCGTTAATTACAAACAACAACAAAACAATTACACTACAATTTGTTCCGCAAAATTATTAGGGGTAACCATTTGTGAACCCAGGGGGTCTACTCCGAAGCGCTAAACCGAAGTATCGGCCGAATGTTCGGCCGTTTTATAAGTTCCACAGTGTCCTTTTTTGACATACCGGACTTCAAGTCACAGTTTTGACTTTGGCTTATCTCTTCGACTGCCCTTTTTTTTTTTTTCGCTGTGTTCAGCGATTGTTAGCCGTAGTAAAGAAACGGCTAATTTTTAGTACTAAATAATTAAACTTTGATCCAGCCTATCCACAACCTGCTGGTCCCCAATGACGCCCTAAGCCGAGGTCCGTACCCCACAGGGGGTGCCCTTGGTGCCATTGGTGCGCAGTCGTTTAGTTTTAATAAATATATTTACGCCCCTAGGTTGAGGCTTTAAGCTCACCCCTTAAGGCAACCACAGGAAAGACCGGTTAAGTCGTCACGGTCTCTCAAGGCCAACTACGAGATGCCATACAAAAAAAACTGTCGATGTCGTAGCGTCTAGTCGCAGAGTTATCGCAGTCGCATGTCGCATAGTGTGCGCCATGTCTAAGTACGTCTTAGAGCACCAATCATTCGTAATAATTGACAAGACCACAATGTTGTGTTGGGCTAAAGTACAAGCAAATTAGACTGGGTTCGTTGATTTGGTTTATGGTTATGCTAAAAATGGTTATTCTGTTTTGTAATAGGTCAGTTTGTTGTGCGGTTTAGGTGCTCTTAATTGGCTATTGAATAGGGAAATAAGATATTACCCATGTTTTATTATCTTGTGGTAGACACCTACAGCAAAAACTTTTCATGGGATAATGGTCACAGCAATGTAATAATCTTGATTCTGTATCACATATACTATTAATCAATCAACTCAGCCTATAGCAGTCCACTGCTGGACATAGGCCTCTCCCAGGCTGCACCACAACACCCTGTCCACCACCTTCTGCATCCAGTCTGTCCCAGCCACCTTTTTAAGGTCGGGGGTTCATCTACCTAGGGAGCGTCCCACACTACTCTCTACAGGATGCGTCTGCTCCACCGGCCATAAACAAACATGGCCAGCCCACTGCCACTCCAGTTACCAAATATTTGGCATTCTACATTAATCAGCAAAAACATCATTATTGACTGAAAAACTTAATACGAGCAAAGAAACGTTATTTTGTTAGAGAAAATCTCAAACTTCGCGAGTTCAAGATAAAAATGTGCCCATTTCACTATGACATTGAATAGTACCAGCTCGTGTAGCAAGAAAATTTTCGCCCTACATTTGTTTGCTAATAGAAAAGTTTATATAAACTGCGTCGTACATGATTGAATTGTGATCTAGGTAATTACTAGAGCGGCCGCTGAGCGTGTGTTCCTAGGTTCGATCTTGCGGGCAAGCAATGTGTAATTTTTGTGGTTTTAAGCAATGGCAATGACAATAGGCTCGCCACCTTTTACACGGGACTTAACAAGTGTTCATACTGTACAATCCCTGCTTACCCTTTTACGGAATACGGGCGTGTTGTTGCGTGTTGGAGTAAGAAAACTACCGCCCTACATTTTGAAGCCAATTAGAGTAGAGTTAAAATAAACTTTGCACAAATATTCGAGTGCAGCAAATTATTTGCATTCTCCGCGCCAACTTTCTCATTTGTACTTTTGCAAGTTTTGTAAAATATTGAAACGAACATTTTGTGTATTGAAAATACCTTTTTCACTTGTCCTTCGTCCGTCGTCTTGTTTGCTTGCTTGTTTATTTAACTAAGATACATACTAATTTCATTTTAAAATAGGTATTTTTAAAAAACCATATAAAAAAACATGGCTCAGTTACTGCTATTTACGTCTTTTTGTGCAAAACATTCAAGGGGTCGTGACTGTGAAATGGTGAATTACCGACGCCGTAATTCGTTAGTTTGTTTTGAATTTTTTCTTTGGTCGGGTAATAAATATAAAAAATAGTGACCCATCGGCAGGGTCCAACTTGTGGTGGGCCCTGGCCACCACAAGTTGGACCCTGCCGATGGGTCACTATTTTTTAGAGACAGGAACCTCCTCACTATGCATGCCGTGTCCAGGAGTACTGCATTCTGAATCAAGCCCTTGACCCAGCCGCGCAGTGGGAGCCCCCTGAGGTCACTTGTTTATAGTTTATATTTTTCATGTTTTGACTTCAGCTTTGTGCAGGTGCAGCAGTGGTGGCTCAGTGATAAAGGCCGCGATTTACGAATTGTAAATCGTAGGTTCTAACCTAGACAGGCTCTTTACTTTGTGTAAATTATTTCATCACCACTCTCTCAAAACGGTGAATGAAAACATCGTGAGGAGACCGGCACGTCCTAGAACCAAAAATTCGAAGACATGTGTCATCTACCAACTCACACTAGGCCCGCGTGGTGGATTAGGGTCCACTCCCTCTCTCTCACAGAGGAGGCCTGTGTCCCAGCATTGGGAACATTATAGGCTGGCTGGGCGCAGTTTTTTTTTCCAATTTGTATTTAGCACAAACTGAACTTTATGTGCGTGTTATTTTGCCAACAACACATTTTTTTACATATATGGAAACTAAATTGTGAACGCATGGTAGGAATGAAACAATTTTTTCAAGAGCATCTGGAAAACAAAGTCAATGGCATCAGGGAAATTACTATTTCAAAATTGTCTCTAAACATTAAAGAAACCTAGGTCTTCTTAATTATCTTTCGAATTATTAATAATTTATTTAGCACATCGATCTTTTGTTAATCGAGCGTATTGTTATTAAAACAAGTTTGGCTAAATTAAGTCTGGAATTTATAAAGTTTTAGTTTTAACGAGTGTTATTTTATGCTAAAACTGTTTACACTGACTAAACTTTAGTTTGCTAAATTTTCATAAAGTTTGAGTTGATATCTGCTGGACCTAAGATCGTTAAGGTAATTTTTAATGATACATTTTGCATGCCTGAATTGGTACAACACAGTGGACTGCACATTCACTAGACATCTGGAAATGTATGAGTATGTACTGTGTCGTGCAATAAACTTTTGAATTTGAAATTCGTCTTCTAGATCTTGAGTATTTTCGGTACTTACACATAAGAAATTGAGAAATAACATAACGACGCCTGTAATCCCCGAAAGGTTAGACAGAGGTGTACCCATAATAACACACACATTTACGAGCCAGTTACGTTTCAATCCCATGTAATAGGTGGCGAACCTATTGCCACTAACCGAGCACAGATCCAACCACCGCTGCTACCAAGAAATTCCTGATGAAAAACCTAACTGAAAAAATCTAATAAAATTGAGAAATCGTATGAGAAATGTAATAACTGCCTAGCCTTTTCCTAACTATGGTGCGGTCGGCTTCCAGTCTAACCGGGTGCACCTGAATACCAGTATTTTACCCTATAAATATAACCCATTTACCGGGTATCACGATACCTCACTAGAACCAGAATTTCGGGCTTCTGACGACGCGTAACGACTGTCAAAGATCCAAGAATGACAACCGGGACCAACGGCTTAACGTGCTTTTCGAGGCACGGGGGGGTATCGGTATATTAAGATAGTCACCCATCCACGGACTGACCGCGGCAAGCGTAGCTTAACCTGATCGATCGACTCGTGCGGCTGTTACTTCTTAACCACGCATTGAAAATATTATTTTCGGTACCGATTCAGAATTTGGAACATATATACCGAAATGCTAGAATCAGGAAGCGACCTTAGTTTGATTAACACTTCTACGAACAAAACTTTAACAATTTAATTAACAGCTCAAACTCAAAACCGCATTGGAACTCCTTATGTTATTCCATACAAATCACATACGTACAAATATTCCGATTCGGAACACAGAATTATTTACATGCACGAACTTCCAGACCCGGAAGTAATGTGGGTCAGCTCACGCAAATATTTGTTTTAACGAGAAAATTGAACACTGAGCTCGCACAGAAACCAGGAATTTAATATAATTTTAACAATTTATGGAACTGTCGATCAGACTGAGATATTTGTTACTATTGAATCATTCGTACTAAATACGTGATTAACATAGCAGCATCCTGTTTCGGTGGTAATTCTCGAAAGTATTTAGGTAGGTAGGCAAATCTACAATAGTATTGTTAACAAACGGATATAATAACGGACGTAATCAGTACGGTGTGAGCACGCACTAGCATAGTACGCTTACGATAAAAAAAATAGATCGTCAACCTTTTTCTCGATTCCATAAAGTTGCAATTATAAATATCTCCTAATAATTATTTTAGTCACGATGAAGACGTGTGCAATTTGCAATGATCAGTTTAATGACGGGGTGCAATGTGGAAACTGCAAGAAATTCTTGGATTTCTCTTGTGCAAGTGTGTCTGAAGCGGGTTGGAGAAAACTGGGACCCGACCGAAGAGCGCAATGGAAATGTCCTGCTTGTAAATCGTCGCCTGCTCTGCTTTCACCGCAACCTTCTGCTTCATTGGATACGGTACTTGGTGAGATTCGCGAATTGAAGCAGCAGCTGCAGAGTTTACCAACCTTAGTCAGCGACATTAGATCGATTAAAGATGAGTTGACCGAGCTTAAGAAAAGTTGCGATTTCTCTAGTGGTAGACTCGATGAATTCGATACCAGACTTGCTGATCTAGAAAAAAAAACCCCCGAGTTTGAGAAGCTTCAGGACACTGTCTCTTCATTGCAAGCAGAATTAGCTTCGACTAAGCTTGAGGTTTCTTCGTTTGATCAGCGATCCAGGTTAAACAATGTGGAGATTAAGGGTGTCCCACTAAAGAAGGATGAGAACTTATTCTCAATCGTTGACGCCATCAGCAGCAAAATCAATTACAAGTGTTCTAAGACCCAGATTAACTACATTTCGAGGGTGCCTATCCATAATTCCAAGGAAAAACTAGTGATAGTGAGCTTCCTCAACCGGTATATAAAAGAAGACTTTATTGCGGCTGCACGTGCTGATAAGGAGCTTTCCACCTCTGACGTAGGTTTTCAAGGAGCGCCACAACGTATTTATGTCAACGACCATCTGAGTGTGGAATCCAAAAAACTACTGAATTTAACTAAAATCGCCGCTAAAGAGAAACACTATGAATTCGTCTGGGTGAAACATGGTAAAATTCATGTGCGCAAGGATGTTAATTGCAAAACCTTTATAATAAGAAAGGAATTTGATTTAAACAAAATTGTCTAAACTGCTTTTATCTACATCCAAGTTTAATTTATTGCTTTTCTACTTTTAAAATGTATCGAAGTTCGCACATCAATTGTTATTTGCTTTGTTTTTGTAAAAGGTTTAGCACCTCTGCACTGCTAATGACCTTCCATTGTATTCCTTATCGCGCTGTTCATCTTCGAGTTCCAATACTTAACTGCATATTTGTCTCGCTTACGCATACGCGTGAGATATATTGCTGCTGGCTTGCTCGCACAGTCATGTCTGGCCTAACATCGTATGATTTACACATTCTTGCTAACTTTGCTTATTTTTACCCACATTATAAATTCATACCTCTTTTATGCGTAACTAGTAACTGTGTCGAAATGATTTGGCTAATTTTATTTTATTATATTGTTGCTGATGCTTATTCAATTATTGATGGATTTAAGTGCAATGCCTAACAACAGTGAACAGTGTCTTACTGTCTTTTACCAGAACGTACGGGGATTGCGAACAAAGTCTGACTCGTTCTACCGTCAGGTTCTACAGAACTCTTACGATGTTATTGTGTTAACGGAGACGTGGTTAATGGAGGGCATGTTAGACTCAGAGTTATTTGATGATCGTTACTTGGTGTGGCGCCGTGACCGGGACTATGCTATGACTGGTCAATCAAGAGGTGGTGGTGTGCTTATAGCGACGCGTAGGGAGTTACCTGTCACTCCGCAACCATTCCTGCAGTCCTCGGCGGAAGATCTCTGGATCAGCTTACGGATTAAAAATTCGAAGTCACGTGAGTACGTGAACCTATTTATTTGCACTGTTTACTTGTGTAAACAAAACAAAGGGTTTTCGTTTTCGGAACAACTTCATAACTTCCTGGCCAAATTAAATCATACAGCTTTGAATAAAACTTCAGATGTGTTTTTAGTTTTAGGTGACTTTAATATGAGTGGAATCACGTGGGCTCCATCGAATACCCTTTCGTTGGTCCCAGTGAGTCCCACCACTAGTGATGAATGTTTGTTCTCGGACGAGCTATGTACGCTGGACTTTGGACAGTATAATGGGGTAGCTAATGGGTACGGAAAACTGTTGGACTTAGTCCTCTCAAATAAGTTAGCCTGTGTTAGTGAGTGTGTTGACCCTCTAGTGCCTATTGATCCCTATCATCCTGCGTTGTTAATCAATATTGACATCTTTGAAATACCTCCCCTTGACCATGCGCCGCGGTTGCGATATATCTATAGCAAAGGCGATTTTGATTCTATAAATAACGAGATTACTAGCACTAATTGGGAACATGAGTTTTCAATCCGATCACTGGATGGGTCGGCTGAGTACTTTATAGATACTTTAAAACAGTTTCAAAACAAGTATATACCACAAAAGCTAGTATGTAATAATAAATACCCAGTATGGTTCAGCTCATCGCTCGTCAAACAAATTAAAGAAAAATATAAATATCTAAAAAAATTCAAGATTTACGGCAATAAATCTAACGAGTTAACTTTTAAATATTTGCGTGACAGAGTCAAGACTATGGAAGCTTCTTGTTATAAATGTTATCTTAGTCAAACTGAAAAATCCATTAAAGATAACCCTAAACACTTCTGGACCTTTGTTAAAAATCGCTACAACTCTAATTCTATACCTAATACATTAAAGTATAACGATGAATCATTACTCACTGGAGACTCAATTTGTGAGGGTTTTTCATCTTATTTCATGTCGACCTTCCTCAACCCCACTTCGTCTAATACTCCCAGCCCACCTCCTGGCTTCTCTTTTGATACTAACAGAACTTCATCTGATATTTGTCACATAGAAGTGAATGTTGATGCTGTGACCGGTTTGCTTCGTAACTTGGATCCAACTAAAGGTGCTGGCCCTGATAATATGTCATCTAAATTTCTAATTAAATGCGCGCCTTCTATTGCCCTACCTATATCAATTTTGTTTTCCAAGTCTTTGACTCAAGGTGTTGTCCCCAAAGTATGGAAATCTGCTTTTATTACACCCGTACATAAGAAGGGGTCTAAAACGAAGATTACCAATTATAGGCCTATATCCAAGCTGTGTATTATAGCTAAAATATTTGAGAGGATTGTCTATAACCAGTTATATTCCGCCTTTGCTAGCTCGTTCAACTACTTTCAGCACGGATTTTTGAAAGGGCGGTCTACCACTTCTAACTTGATTTTATTTAATGATTTCATTGCGGATGCTATGGATAATGGTAAGCAGGTCGATGTGGTTTACACAGATTATAGCAAGGCATTTGATCGGATCGACCACGATACCCTGATAAAGAAGCTAAGCTACATGGGCATCCGTGGGGATCTCTTAAGGTGGTTCTCTTCTTACATTGATAACAGGTCCCAAGCAGTAGTGCTCAATAATTATATGTCTAGTTGGGTAACCATCCCCAGCGGAGTGCCTCAGGGTTCGTTGCTCGGTCCTCTGTTATTTGTAGTCTATGTGAATGACATCGATCAGTGCCTCCAGTCATCCAAACTATTATGCTTTGCCGATGACATGAAAATATTTGCCACTATTTCAACGCTCGAAGATAGTCTAGCACTCCAGGCTGATTTGTATCGGCTTGAAGAGTATTGTCGGGCTAATAAACTGGATCTCAACCCATCCAAGTGTTCGGTGATCACTTACACTAGAAAACGTGCAGTCCTAGCCACTACTTATACTTTGGCGGGCCAGATCTTGTCAGGATGCAATACTATTCGTGACTTGGGCGTTCATCAAGACAGTAAGTTAGTTTTTGACACGCACATTGATGCAATTGTCAAAAAAGCTTCTAAACTGCTTGGGTTTATTATACGTCTGTCTAAGTGTTTTACTGATGCTAAAACACTAAAAATATTGTATTGCACTTTTGTAAGAAGTCAGCTTGAGTATGCGTCTCAGATATGGAATCCACGTTATCATAAATACATTGACCGCATAGAAAACATACAAAGACGGTTCATAAAATATCTTTGCTTTCATCAAAAGATTCCATATCAGTCAACTGATTATCTTGGACTCTGTAAGAAGTATCATCTGCTACCACTGGTAGATCGACGTAAAATTGCAGACTGTTTATTCTTGTTGAAAATCCTCAATAACAATATTGATAACCCTGAGTTATTGTCAAAATTTTATTTTAATGTGCCAAGTAAAGCATTTCGTTTTTATCCACCCATACGTGTACCTCATACCTCTTCGAATTATAGGCAAAACAGTTATATTGTGCGCGCAAGCAGAAATTTCAATGATATATGCAAGGAATATGATTTTGATCCATTCACAATTAGTGTGAATTCGGCCAGAAGGTGCTTAAGCCTCAAATTTTTCAAGTAGCAGTAGGTTTATTATTTGTTTATTTTTTTCATTTTTTTTTCATAATATTTTCTCTGTTATATAATTTAATTGCAAACCAAGTAACCAAGTAATGTATATTATGTATGTTTTATATTGCTTCTTACTTTTTAAGGCGATGTGCTTTTTTGTGTGTTGTTTTTTTTTGTTTTGCTCACACCATAATTTATTATTATAAGTCTATAAGTGAGGATTTGTAATTGGCTTTCTAGTGACTAAGGTTTCTTTATTTTTGTCTGTTTTTAGTAGCTGTAAGTCCTCCATGTTTTAAATAAATAAATAAATAAATAATATTATCATAAACTTTTATAGGCTAATTTATTGTTATATTTTTCAAGTTAGTGTAGGTAAGTAAGATGTATTGTACCTTTGTACTAGTAACATCGCATTGGCGCATTATAGCAGACTGCTGTTGGGGTGTTCTTTACGATTTTTTTTAAATAATTAAATAAATAATATTTTGCAAACAGTACTGAAAAACTGCAAACTATCTATAAGAATGCGGCTGAATATGTAATAAACTTGCGAATTTGTTAGCGACTTATGATTTTTTGAGTTATCAAGCTACATTATTTCTGTTGCAAATCAAAATAATTTACTTTAGCCACGACAACGTGACAAGTTGATTTTGCACAATCTATCCTCGTACTAATAAAATAAAGTTGAAGTGTTCGTTTATTTGTTTGTCCAGTCGGTGCATTTGATAGCCCAATTCTTGACGCTATAGGATTATTTAACATCATGCTATACAGGACCCTTAGGAGCCGATATTTTTTTTTGTGTCGCCCAATAAAATTCGTTTGAGCTGTGCAAAAGTGGCGCGGACTAGTCCTATGTGCGATCCTGGGGGCCGATCGCGCTATTTCTCAACGTAATTACCGTTCGAACGGAATGTTTTTGGTTTTGGTTTAGTTTTGGTTTAGCTGATGTAAGAAACGGTATCGCGCTATTTTTTCTTAGCTTCAAAATCGTTGACCAATACTGAAAGTTCGATTGATCGTTTCTCCAACGTAACTTCCAAAGTAAAGCTAAATCGTTTCCATTGAAATGATTAGCGCGATACGAAATGTGTCTAACGTAACGTTTTTTGTTGTGGTTTAGTTTTGGTATTAACGTTCAAAATTAGCGCGATCGGCCCCCTGATCTCAGGCGAGCGAACCAGTGCATACGAGGGGCTCATTGCGCCTGCCAAACTAACTCCCGTCCGTCGTAATCTGGTGAGATGTTTCCATATCTTTTAGGAATCTGCTGAATAGTGGCGCTTGAATTATATACCGGTTGTGTCAATTATAATAATATTATGTGCTGCTAGTGCTCCAAAATTGTTTGTATTTTGTGAGTGCGAATTCTATTTGTAGACATTTCGGGATTCAAGTGACTCAGGAAGCGGTGACCCAACCGAACATTCCTTATAGATTTTTTGCTTTGGGTTCGGCGCTTATAAGTGGGACGTCATTGTATTTTAAGATGCCCACCCATAGACAAATATAACCCGTCTCTCCACTATTCCAATGCTTGCTCAAGGATGCATATCCAGTACGGCTCTAATAATCCCTCCATATCCCAAGGGCACGTCTCGCATTATCGCACCCCCCGGTCTACTCTTTGATATGCAATGTTCTCTGTGGTCCCATGAAACATGAGGCTTCAGGGGCTAGTGTAAATCTTTGGGCACATTCGAGTGATCGGGTCTGGTTTAACCACGCTGGGGTCGGTGTATTCCATTAATTCATTCATTCGTTCATTCATAACGCTAGGGGTCTTAGGAGCCGTGCAAAATGAAAAATGTAAGAAAGAACGCTAAGCAAAAACGAAGTAATAGCACGGGCAAGTGATGCGATGCGACGGAATGGATCGGGGGAACAAGAAATTTAACGCGATAATCCGCGTGAAATTTATTGCAAACAGAAGCTAGTATTGCCTATGTACTTTTTGCCGACATGAGATAAGAATGGCGGATACATAGTTTATTATCTATATGACGGCGAAGCAAGTGATGCCATCAAATTTTGTGATGAAGTTACTGGAATCACCGGAAAAGTCGGCTATGAGTGACACTAGCTGCTGTCAGTCACTCTAGCAAAGCGTCGCATCGATGGTTGCATGGCGGCTGTCTTCTGATGACAGAAGAGGATGACACAGCCGCTGTCGTACCACGTCCACGACGAACTGCCATATTCCGGCACAATCCTGATGATATTCAAGCTGCTGAACCACTAATACGATGATCACTTCTGGTAAAGGCTATCCGGCGCCGTCGTATATATCAGCTGTCAGCATGCATATTATTATTTGTGTATAAACTTTGTAACCAGTTTTTATTCTTCGTATCCAAATAAAGTACAGTCATACAATGTAAAGCCAACCTGTTGCCAACAATGTTTAGTATACAATCTATTCAATACAAACTGCCGATCACGCTGTCGATACATAATTTGAACGAATTGACTTATAATGGGAAGACGATAAGTTACTAATATTTTGTACGTTATAAGATAAATATCATAAATGTATACTTATTGTTTCATTCATCAACACAAATAAATATGAATGATGGAAAGAGAAACTGCCTATTAGCTGTTTTTTATCCGACTGCCCCAGAAGGAGAGTTTGTATGTATGTCTATTTCTTTGGCACGCTCTGTAGCCTAAGCGGCATAATGGATTTTAACATAATTATGTGATGCCGACAAACTAAAGAAAAGTGTGTTTCAATTCGTTCTTTTTTTATTCCAAAAAGCTTGAAATAAAGCAAGTTATTGCAAATTATAATAAACAAAAAATACGACCTTAAGAACACATAACTGAAAAGACAAAAACAAGCATTATTATCTAATTAACTTTTTTTTATTCTATTTTATTTAAATACTTTTATAACCCGCAATGCGTATGACAGTCCCATCATAACTTTTTTTTTGTAAGATACTATTGCAAACCAGTAACCTGAAATATGGTGTAACCTTTGTTTACCCCGCGATATCTTTAAAAAAATAACTAAATAAAAACATACAGTTTTCTTTGTTAAATATCCAGGACAAAAAAGCACAGGAAAAAGTAAACAAATTATGCTGTAGGACAATCTCGTTAGGCCAGCGACAGTAACAATTAACACTGCTACTTTAAATCTCTAAATTGACCCAAAATTATTGTATATATTCATTATATTCTAGCATTCACATAATGACTGAGAATAAATTTAATTTTAATTTTACTTCTGTTCCAATTTTAATTAAATATTTAGCCGAGTATTTAAGATTATAAAGAACAGTTTTTTTAATCATAATTACTCAGCTAAATATTTGGTTTTTCGTCTTATGTCGCTGACTGTACATATGAGATGAATTAAGGAAATTATGTAAATAAGCCACTTTGCCAACAATTGAAACAGGATGCATCAGACAGCCAGTTTCATCATCATCATCATTTTTTCTCTGACTACCTACGGGATAGCAAACAATTCGTTAGACATGACTACTTCGAGTCCAAGCCTTATAATACTCACTCTGGCGTGAGTCAGGGATCATCATCATCATCAACAGCCCGACTTCATCCACTGCTGAGGATCCCCACGCTCCTATACCAGCCTTATCTAGGTTTTACTCGCGATGGTAACATGTCGTCCGTCCTTCTTGCCAGTCGACCGACACCTTGTCTTCCAGACGGAAAAAAAAATCTCGTTAACGAGAATATCGTACATGATTTGCTTTCGGTGAGAAAACTTTACATTGTTCAGACTATTTTGAAAAAACACAAAGAGCTGCCTTATGATACCGCTATCTTATCAAAAAGGAGGAAAGATATTGTAGCACCGATTCCTCAAACAAAAACCAGGTTTTGTAGCAGGCAATACGAGAAACGGTCATCTCAACTCTATAATAAAATAAATAAAGAAAGATATGTCTACACCAAACAATTTCTAGAATGTAAAAAACTTGTAATCCAATGGATAAAACCACTATCATATGAGGACACTGAGGCCCTCCTGCAGCACACATAACTCACTCATTCATGTACACACTTACTCTCATGCACAACTTTTACAATTACACACACACACATCCTACACAAAAATACATCCCATAACACAGATCACATAATTATGCCCACCTCACCTCACATTACATACACAAAAGGCACACTAAGTTATATTTAATCTAATCTAATCAATTTTTTTTTTAGTTTAAGTTACGGAAGAGGGGAGTGTCCTAGTACAGGCATTTACTTGCTTAAAGGGACACTTCTATCACTAGTATGTAGTACAAGCTTGTTAAAGAAAATAAACTATTTGTATTTGTAACAAGAACGTCTTGTGCTATATGTGACGACTAGCCCTTTTGTTAGCAGGCCCGTTCTAATTTAAAGAAGCGAGTAATCACAAAAGATTGTATCGTAATTATTACCGAACAGAATTGTTCACGTTGCAAGTAATTTTTTACAGCTAATATAGATTATAGAGGAGCTCGTGGCTAAGTAATAACAGCCGCACGGGTCGCTCCATCAGGTTAAGCTACGCTTGCCGGGGTTGGTCCGTGGATGGGTGACCATCTTTACATATCGAGACTCCTCCGTGTCTTGGAAAGCACGTTAAGCCGTTGGTCCCGGCTGTCATTCGTGGATCTTTGACAGTCGTGACGGGTCGTCAGAAGCCCGAAAGTCTGACAACCAGTCTTACCAAGGGGTATCGTATTACTCAGTTACGGGTTGTGGAGGTCAGATAGACAGTCGCTCCATGTAAAATACTGCTATTCAGCTGCATCCAGTTAGACTGGAAACCGACCCCAACATAGGTGGGGAAATGCTAGACAGATAGGCAGATATAGATATACAGTAAACCATTAATTTATTGTAATGTTAAGTTAAATGTATGTTTTTTGCATTATCTATATTTTTTGTGCCATTAACCATAATAGGGATATTGTGTATATTTCGTGTGCGTGAGTGATTAAAAGAAGAAAACTAAAATCTATTTATATGAATATAAAATTACGTATTGCGTGCGAGCAAGAAACATAATTATATTCTACAGAAGACTATTTAGTGATAGCCCAAATCGTCCACTAACGAGCGCTACTGCTGTATTTCTACTGTCCCCTTCCACCCCCCGCGCTCTGACCGAACCCCTCCTTCGCCCGGTCTATAAATTTGTTCTTCTCAGTACAATATTTTTCTGTACGTGATATTGCGTCTTGTAATCACATAGACCTAGATTTTTAACACAAATGTTTGTAATAATAACTATTTGTCAGTAGATTTTACTAGATTGAGTTTAACTAGAATGAAATGGTTCTCTTTACAAATTGATCTTTATAGATTGATCTACTAAAATATTTCTTGTTCTTAGGAACAAATTCTCGTTATCTTAACATTTTTTTTTCATTACTATGGGTTCTTATAGTACTGTAGGAAATATTTTTTTCGTGCAGTTCTTGGATGCCACTCGGTCACTGCCCTACTCCACCTCTCATTCGGCACAGGTGTTCTGCCCAACTGCATTTGAGTTTTCCGATATCAAAAACCTTCGTACGTCTTCGGATCGCGACGTTTGGAACTCGATCTATAAGCCAAAGCATGCCAAGCTTATTGCATACATTAATTCTACATACATACATTCTATACCAAGCATGGAAACAAGTGTCACCATGTGCACTGTGCACATGCGTGAGCGTCTATCTCTCAGCACCGTACGTCATGGTAAATACTCACTAATAAAAAGTCTTGTCATAGGTTTGCTTCAGCAAACCTAATTTTCCTGGCTCATTCCTCACAAACACAACCACGTGTGGGATGTAGAATATATTCCGTCTTAGCTGTCCTGTCAAACAGTTTTCACTTCAACATTCTTCGAAAGACAGGAATTCCCACACGCCTCCTGGTTTTACATCGAAACGCATGTATTCTAAAGACATGTAAATGCAAAACAGACATTGTCTTATGTCAAACGTTAGCAATAATGGGACAACTCCCTTAGGGTTGAACGTGTGAGCCATATTTCTGAATTTATTTTAAAGATAAGTAGACAAGTTACAATAGTATTTGTGGTCATATTTGTGGCATGTTATGGCGAGAATGTACGGAGTGCAACTGTACAATACAAGATGAACGAGATCAGCAGGTACAGATCTCGTTCATTTGGTATTAAGAGTTTGGAATGCCAGTAAAATTGAATTCCGATAGGACTGTTCAATTTTATATGTATTCTCAATGCATCGACACGTATCTAATCTTAGGTGGACGTGTCTTACGAGGTATTGCAGAAAATCCATACGTTATCGCAAAGCATTCAAACGGGCCGTAAAAACAAAGGTTGTCTAATTTTAGATTTTATGAAATTCACAGATTTTGGGACGAAAATAACTATGGATTTGTCGTTAACACAGATACCTATAAGAAAATGCTTTTTAACTAAAACTGTTCCTTACGATTTTGTACTTCGCGTTATCAGCTTACAAACCAATGATATGAAAAATGTACCAATATTTAATGAGAAAGTTAAACATTCACAGCACGTCACTACTTCCGAACTCGAAATACGTTAGTATCATAATAATTCCAACATTAAATTAATTTCAATATTATTTCACTCACTTCTTTGGCAGTTGTTACGGGTCATCAGAAACCCGAAAGTCTGACCACCAGTCTTACCAAGGGATATCGTGTTACCCAGTAACTGGGTTGTGGAGGTCAGTTAAGCAGTCGCTCCATGTAAAATACTTGTATTCAGCTGCATCCGGTTAGACTGGAAGCCGACTTCAACATAGTTGGGAAAAGGCTAAGCAGATGATGATTATTTCACTTACATGCCTAGATAAACTCGTGAGACAAAGTGCCCAATATAATGTCATACTTCTCATTATATGGAACAAACACACCGAATTAGTCATAATTTTTGACATTAATTTGTCCACAATCAAAATTTTTTCCATTAACCCAAGATATAAAGGTCACATTAAAAAATAATGCTTCGTTAGTTGATCCTTGATTGCAAGTGCGGGCAACAAGACCATTCATTCATTTCACACGATACATCAATGAGACACCCACTCAAGCATTGAAACACGAATATTTCTCGCGCGGCTGCTCTGAATGCAAAGTAGACATTGTGTCTTGTCAATTGTTGGCAATGATGCGACGGCTGTTAGGGCTGGCTGTAGTTATGTGAACCATATATCAACCTTACTCTTGTGGAGCTCAGATAGGTACCTACCAATTTATCGATACTTACGTTTGTTCCATGCGCCTTCGGTAGTCGGAATTTAACCAATGTTATTGACCGAAGTGTAAATGAATGTTGGAGTTATATTATAATAGGAGTGCAGCAAAAGATATTTTGGGAGAGACAAAAGGAAAGGGTACGATAGATAGGGATAAATGGTGATGGTCGACAGAAATAGAGAATGTGTTGTAGGATAAGAAGAGAAAGTTCAAGGAATAGCAGAGTATTAAAGATGAGAATATTAGTTTGAAAGCAAACATCAGGAGTGAATATGATGCTCTAAAGAAAAAAGCCAAGAAAGCTGTCGCCATAGCGAGAATAAAACCCCAGGACAAGCTTTATGACACGCTGGATAGTCCGGCAGGCCAAATAAATTAATAGCGGCTTGCTAGAGCTAGAGAGTGAAAGACGAGGGATTTTTGTCAGATAAAATGTATAAGGAATGAAACTGGAGTAGTTCCTACGGATGATGAAAAAAATAAGGATAAGTTAAAGGGCTATTCTGCAAGACTGATGAAAGAGTAGAATGACTGGAGTGGTATGCTTGAGAATAATCTAGTAAACGAGGGTTTAGTGATAATTATTAGTATGGACGAAGTGAGAATAGCAGTAAATCGGATGAAGAATGGCAAAGCAATAAGTCCGGATGGAATACTGTAGCGGCACCAACATCGCCACATGCGAATTACGCGTCGCAATGACGTCTCGTTTTCCGTCGTTTACCGCGCTACTAGCATTATATATGCTAACGTCCTGACATCAACCGTCGGGCAGTTGCCCACCAGACACAACACCCGTCTGGTTGGAAGATCCTCCCTTTTCTATGGTGGATGAGTGAACTTTACACCCTGTTCCTCATACTACCAAAATACCAGTTGAAATATGAAATTTATTATGGATAGATGAATGGACGTGGTTAGCTTTATTCTTCAATATGTTTGTTGCTGGAAGAAGCCATACCTGAGGGATGGTGTAACAGTTCACTGGTGGCATATTTAAAAACAAAGGTGATGTGCTGGAATGCAACAACTATGAAGGAATAAAGCTAATGTCACATAGTATGAAGGCTTGGGAGAAAGTTATTGAAAGGCGACTGAGAGAAGAGAGTTAAATTTCAAAAAACAAAATTGGGTTTTATGCCGTCGGGTCGGGGACCAACAGATGCCATCTTTGCTATACGCCAGGTGTGCAAAAAATACAGAGGTGCGCATAAAAACTTGCACGTGGTATTCGTTGACCTCGAAAAGGCATATGACCGCGTTCCTCGTGAAGTTTTGCGGAGAAATCTGTGCCTGGGAAGTATGTGCAGTAATTCGAGCGATGTACAATCGATGCAGTATCCAAGTACCCATTACAGTGGGCACTACTGGCAGCTTCAATGTGGCTGTTGGCTTGTACCAAGGGTCGGCACTCAGCCCTTACCTCTTCGATGAGATTGTGCTGGTTGCCGAGAGCGGCTCAGATGCCCAGAGCAGATTGGAGGTGTGCTGGGAAAGACTGGAGACCGTTGGCCTGACATTCATGCATCATAGCATAATCAGCCTATAACGTTCCTACTGCTGGGACACAGGCCTCCTCTCTGTAAAAGAAGGGTGTGGGCCGTTATCTACCATGCAGACCCAGTGTGGGATGGTAAATGTCACATGTCTTCGAATTTTTAATTCTATTATTTTTGAAGTGAAAACTTCTTTAGGCGCGTTGAGCACTTTTTGGGTGAGCAAAAACCATGGAACTCGCGTCATCGTCACCGAACGCTAGTTTTCACTTCTATCGGCAGTCCCCAACGACTGTGTCCCGCATGTTTATTTATTCCTCACGACGTTTTCCTTCACCGTTTTGAGAGCAGTGGTGATGAAATTATTTACACAAAGTAAAGCACCTGACTGGGTTCGAACCCACAACTCGTAAGTCAGGGCTATTACCACTGGGCCACCACTGCTCTTAAATACATGCCTACCATAAATAGTATCAGAATACAACATACCTAATTAGCCCAGCTTTCCTTATTTTAAATCCTAAGTTAAGTCCTTCCCACTTATTTCCATATTCATAGCATCGGAAAGCACAGCTAATATAACTACTAATTCCTCCATTCACTACCCACTCCTATTTCATTCACCCGTTACTTCATTTCAATGGGATCTGTGAATCAAGCTTTCGATAAAATCAATGCGTGACTACGAATACGATTGGAGGTAGCGGGGTGCCCCGAGTTAATTTATAGCTAACGTGTGTACGCAAATGATCAGATAAATGCTTGTAAATCAATCGGATAAAGTTATTCTGTATTGCTACGTTAATTGGATGTCTTTCTGTCCTATTTGGAAATTTAACTTAGAAAGAAACAAATGAAAATACCGCTTCCAAAAAAAAAACACTACAAAGTAAAAAATAACTTTTATTTCGGAAGTCGGTTCGTTTGGATCTATATTTCAGTTTTTTGCCACTGACTTCCGAAATTAAAGACATCTTTGACTTTGTAGTGTTTTTTTTTTGCATCACCGTCCGTCCGTCACCATATGCATTGTGAAGCATAAATTGCTTAGCAACCATATTGAAGTAGCTAATCGAATCGCAACACGTGAAATACTTATTATTAAGTAGTTCCGGTGGCCATCTGTGATCTTCATCATCAGTTCCACTTCACCAAATGGTGCTTTTCGAGAGAAAATGCACGAGTTACTATAAAAAATACTTAAATCGCTATAGGCGTGCGCAATTTGAGGACTCCCCGCGATTTCTATGGGATCAAATCATCAGACCAATCATCAGATTCTGACTTGGTATCAAAGGAAAAACCTCGAGAGTATACCCTTTCAAACAGACATATTTTTATTTTTCTTAGTTGTTAGGAAGGGGGGAAGGGTGGGCGTTTGTGGGGGACTGTCTTATGTAATTTTTACGTTCGAAAAGTGCTGATTGTCAGCCTAGTTTGAATAAATTAATTTTGATTTTGAAATATTCTTATTGATACAGAACAAAGTCCCTTTAATAATTAAATACATTTAATGCCGAAATATTAAGTATAAAAAAACCACAACATTTATAACAAAGTCTAAAAGCAACGAGTACACATATTTAATTAGAGTTTAATTTAATACTAGTTTTAAGATTTTTGTTATTACAATATATCATGTTTGGTCCATACTTATACAATGCTTGTCATGCATCAAACTGCATTGAAGACAGTTTGGTATCAGAGAGAATATTATTAAGGGTCGAGTATCTAGCACAATCGGACGATTAATTATCTCGACAGGGTTATCGTTAGGTAACGATAACCCTGCATAACAACATAGGTAGCTGTTGTTATGCAGTAACTTACATAGATAATGCTGTTTCTACACATAATTGTAGATTGAATTCCATCTTCCTTCTGTGGACCACCTTTGTCTAGGATAAGTGAGTTTAGAAATATGGTATACGAGATACGCAGGACCGTCGCACTACTAGCTGCTTGATTGCAGGCTCAAAATCTTGGCAGTATCAATGTGTACAGAGCGTGATATTGTGAATTCATTCACTGTCTCATTATGTAAAGGAAAACATATTGAAAAGATCCTGAGTTTACTCTACATTGATACCTAAGAACCTATGAGCGTTCTGAGGTACCGCGCGTGCTCCTGAGCTGCATGACGAACTGGCCCATCTTTTTGCTCCGATAAACTAGAACCGTAGCAGGAGGCACAGATTGTTTGCCGTGCTTCAGAGTGGAACCGTATTTCGAGCCCAGTTTCCTGTCCCTCATACACTCTCTGCGCTCAACGCCGTCTTGGACGCTAATCCTCACTGTGATGTGTTCGTGGATGAATGGAAGATCTTGTCAACAGGTCTGGATTATTGTGAGACGAGCGTATGACTGCCGAGTAGTGGTATACATTTGTTATTATGCTTAAATTATGTGTTTTGTATCTTTAACTAATGAAATAATTGGCCTTGGCCATTTTATGTTCAAATTAATAAATAAATTCATTAATTTAATAAATAAATAAACAGATTGTTGATAACAAAGTCCTCTGACATAACTTAGAGTTCCACCTGATACAAAAAATCGAAATCGGACTACAAACATAATTAAATAATCAACATGCAAGTTTACATTAATAGTAAATCATAATAAAAACCTACAAAGGCGTAATCTACCCAATCACACAACCATAACTTTATTTATTTCCGCCGAATGTTCCTTAATTGCATGTCTGTCAAAGGTGAACAAGAATTAGAGTCATAATCTACAAAGATAACGGTAAAGGGCTTAATAATAATAAATAATACAAAGGTACCGGCACAAAACAGATAGCTACAGAAGGTCGGCTCCATATTCCATACGATGAGTGAAAATGCACGCACACAGACACGCTTTACGTAAAGCAAGTGCAAGCGCAGACTGGCAATCGTTTGAGATCTCCATACAGTCGACTGCACGTTGACACCTGGAGCTGGCCTAGCGTAGTACGGAGTTTTTAACAGGAGGCCACGCCAGGAGCACTGGAGGTCCAGTGCCAACGAATCAGAGCAGTGTACATCGTATGTTAGAAACCCAGATAGGCGCTCTACTTTGTATACATTATTTCATCACCACTGCTCTCTCAAAACGGTAAAGGAAAACATCGTGGAGATCATCACCGGCATATCCTAGAACCGAAAATTCAAAATCATGTAACATCTACCAACCCGCACTGGTAAACACACTGGCAACCCGCGTGGTAGATTACGACACACTTTCTCTCACCGAGAGGAGGCCTGTGCCCCAGCAGTGGGAACATTCGCGGGAGACGCCCCCCCCCCTTCCCCGGGCGGCGGGAGTCAGAGGCTGATTCCCGGCCACCGTAAGCGCGGGCTTGCGGGGGGTGAGCGATGGGTAGCTCGCTGTCCGATAACAGGCCCGGGTGGATGGCACGTTGTGTTCCACGCGCGCCTCAAAGAGATGTCAGCACCAACTGACGGGGTCCAGTAGGGCCAATGCCTGCCAGGGTTGCGAGTTTGTCTGAAAAGGATATCGTGGCCCTGGCACACAGGCATCTGAAGGAACACGGGTGGGTTTTAGTTAGTAAAAGTCTGACACGCCCTCCCGCTCCGCCAAGAGTGGGAGAAGTTAGTTACAAACAACAAGTTGTAAATTTCCCACATAAAAAAAGCAGTGGGAGCATTATAGGCTGATTATGTTATGCTTATGCCAAGAGGCCAGCTTATACTGTTTTGTTGTCACTGACGTATGGCCTACACAGCAAGTGCAAGTGCACTCGTGGCTGTGTGTTTGAGATAGTTTGAGATCTCCGTACACGTACGCGTCGATGTGTGCGAGCGCCCGTTTTCGCTCATAGTTTGGAGCTAACCTTCTGTACTATTCTGTGATACCGGAATCAAAATCTTGAACTTTCACCATAGGGGCTATTAATAGTAATAATTCTTTGTTTGGGTGATTTGTTACGGAATTTATAACAATACATGAGTGTGCTAATGATTTTTTATATTTTGACACGTCATGCTGTGATAAAAGAATGCGAGAAAGATCGTGTTATCTCTCTGTGCGGTTTATTGGAGGCAGTCAAGTCGTAGGTACCTATAATTTAATGCCCATAGGTGCTGGGTCAAGACCGTCATAATTAATGTCTTGTGCCATAATATTTAAAGTTGGCTTTTATCTGTCTTCAATCTCTGTTAATAAATCAAGAACTTACCTCGTTTGTTTATATTAGAATAAAATGATGTTACGTACCTACGCTGGTTTCTTTACAAGTTCTTTTGTTGTTGCTGATTCTGGGGATTTAAATATTCTTCTGTTTACAAGATTTTTTGATAATTATCATTTCTATACATCGTTTCAGACAAATACCAAGATATTTTATTTAATGGTGCTCCAGATAAAAGCTGTGCCTAGTCTGGGACCAAGACAATACTGTAATTTTATGTTGAAACTAGCTTTTGCCCGCGGCTTCGCCCGCGTGGATGTCGGAAAAAATGTCACTAGAACGTACTACCGGAATTAAAAGTACGCTATGTGTTAATGCAGATTATAAACTGTAAACTATGTTACCAAATTTCATCTAAATCCGTTCAGCCATTTTTGCGCCTATCCGAAACATAAATTCATCCCCTTTAAAATTGTCTACCCCTTTCCACCCCGTTAAGAGTAGATTTTTTGACAACTCTCATACACCTTTTCCTTTATTTCCGAACTTAAATATAAATACCGAGTTTCAAGTTAATCGAACCGCGCGATATATTATATCTTTCCATGCAATTATCTTCCTCCACAAAATTCAACACCCCCTTTAAAAGGTTGTTTTCGAAAATGTATGTTTATGGTCGTTTTATTTATTAAGAAAATATACGGGTCAGTTTTCAAGATTATTCGTCAAAGGAAACATAATTTTTATATAAACTGTGTCCCCCTTTTCACCCCAAAAGCTGTTTATTTTTGAGAAATATTCAATCATGTGTTATTCAATTACTTTGAAGTTTATCAAGACGCACATTAAAATCCTGCCTTAAAACTTAAAAACCCCCTTTTGCGAGGTAGGTTAAAGCTTATACTAGAGGATAAATTTAAATATAGTTAGGTATCCTTAACTTAAACTTGTAAAGAGAAACCATTCTCTTTTCGCCATTTAATATTATCGATCTCGCTTTCACGTTGTACTCTTTATGAATAAAAATCAATGATCAGACCCAACTAATGCTATAAACGTTTTTTTATTTATTTAATTAGTTTTTCGTTTAATTAACATCTTAAATATCAACTGTCCCATCAGCTGTTCGTGGCCAAAACTTTGAGCCAAGACATGAACACAATAACCGCTTTGTCGGTTTGTTTGACGCCCACCGCAAGAAAAGTTGTGCGGCCCACATAAGTAAAGGCGGGGTCATAAGTGATAAGTTAATTAATTCTAATTACTGAGTGCTAAGAATAGATGTAGACATCGAAACTTATATGAGGATACCACTGATAGTTTCTGCAATGCGTAGAAGTGATTCCTATTGCATTAGGTATTCGCAGTCAGGGGAATTAATTGTTTATTCAATTACGGCACACTACGTCAATTTTTCAGGTTATAGAAATTTCATTCAACTGTCAAATAATGACAGTTATGATTTGAATATACGACTTTACAACAATCCTGTAGTAATAGTTGTAAGACAGATTTTAATAAATAAATAATTGAAACCCGCCTTCCATAGCAGATTTCCTTTTTTCGTTTCCATTGAATGACTAGCAAACAACACAGAGCAAAAAACCACTGGACATAGGAATATGAAATTAAAATTTAATCATTGGGATTGGGCGGGTCAGTTGGCGGGCACAGTGACCACTGGGCAACAGTCTCCACACAGGGGGTGCCTGGTCACCCTCAGGCACCCGTCAGCGCCACCGAGGCCGGCCGACGCTAACTGCAGTCTTACGAAGGCCTGACCGGCCAGTTGCTGAGCCTGTGCTGGCAAGCCCCCTACGTCTGCCACGTGCTAAGAACGGTACCCTTCGATCGCGATCGCAGATATGGTGTAAAAATGCCTAAGGAACGCTGTGCTGCCCATTCTCTAGTAAGTCCCTTAGTCGCCTTTTACGACACCCATGGGAAGAAATAGGATGGTGCTTCTTCTTTTATTCTCTTCTTTTATTGACTTGATTGTGCCCTGGCGGCTGAGAGTATGTCATGCTCACTCAGATGTCTCGCTGATGGTGGCGCGTGCGTTGGATCATTTAGCTCCCTTCAAAATGGTTGAGCTGAATGGTGCTAATCCATGTGTCTGTGTCTCTGTCTGTGTTCATGTGTCTGACTGTTCATCTTTTAGCTGCCACACGGCTTATTTTTTTTTTTACTTTTAATACGGACGCTTTTAACGTTCTGCATCGTTCTCGCATG
This sequence comes from Tiliacea citrago, assembly GCA_963921375.1. NCBI lineage: Eukaryota > Metazoa > Arthropoda > Insecta > Lepidoptera > Noctuidae > Tiliacea > Tiliacea citrago. The sequence goes on along the minus strand of OY992797.1, from coordinate 16,645,912 downwards.
TATAATTTCAACATGAATGATGTAACCAATATTTTGTAACAATATTTTGATTTAAGAGAGTGTCCGTGGAGTTTCTTGCCCGTTCTTCTCCATATGTACCTACTATACTTTGGAATGAGCAACTTGCTTCACCTTTCTCACTGACCGACCCCTAGACAATTCAAAAGTGCCTGCAAATGGTTTATTTGAATGCTTCAAAGCATTCAAATAAACCAATTACAGTCAGTTTCAGTTTGAGTTCTTCGTGATGTCTTCTTTAATAGAATAAAAGGTCAGCTTAGACTAGTTATATACGCAATTCGGTATGTAAAGTAAAAATTAACCTATGCCGATTCCGAAACTATTTCGAGATTTTAAGATTTTATGAGTTATTTTTCTATTATTAGGTCTTAAAATTATAAGATCATATTTATTTTCACAAAAATACTTAAAATCACTTGACTTTTATTTGATCTCTAAATGTCATCCAAAGTAGCCTGAATTAGGAATTTTCAGTGCCCCTTGTAATTAAATAATTAAGTTATTCTGTATGGTTTAAGTGTCAATGTCAACGACAATAGGTAAATAGTGTAATTTTTCACCAGCGGCCGACATTACAAGTCGAATCACATCGATGTATCGCCTCAGGAAAAATTAACTTACGTTCAAATGATCTACACAATAAAACAGACGCCGCACTGACTAGTACTCTTGGCTATTTGTTGTGGTGTTTATACTTGACGGTATGAAGCACGCAGCAGAAGTAGTCTTTGATCCATTCATTTTATTAATAAGCTATAACTTTAAACTAAGGTACCTACGGAAATCGCAAAAGTATGAAATGTAAACAAATTAACTGTCAAATTTGACTCTTTGACTTTACTGAATTTTGTTTTTAAATAAGTGTTAAACGTGGCAAACATCCTAAGCTATTCAGGCTACTTTAGAAATCAGCACGAACAATACTTTAAAAAAATATATAAAAATAACTACAGCTTGTAAAAACAAAAAGATGAAATTATGTGTTTCAAATACTCTTATCGTTAAAATAAAAATATAAAAAACATACCTGAAAAATACTTTACATACCGAATTGGGGTGATGTATAATAATAATTTTAATTAATATTATTCTTTAATTTGAACAAGTACTTATATTCTTTAATTTGAATGGAACAAGTACTTATATTCTTTAATTTTATATTTTACTATAATCTCTCAAGATCTACAAGTGTTCCATTCTAATCTCAAGGACGAGGCTAAATTATAAGGATTATTAAGGATTAATTAATTAGGTAATTATAATTATTAAAGCTGCTTAAAGGATTTTTCGGAACTAGGTAAAACAAAACCCCTCGGCAGGTAAAACAGCAGTTTCTATGACAAGAAAGCTTATTTATGTAGGTATTTATTTAAGGCAAGATTAGGAAAGTCTACAAATATATCTATTCCTATTCGTTTGAAGCTTCGTATTATTATTAAGTAAACTCCCACGTTATTACACTAAGGGACCAATTTGTAAGCGATTTATATTATCATCAGCATCACATCAACTCAGTGGGTGGGTTTAAGTCACCGACCTTTAAATACGTTGTCTTTAATTTGTAATACATTAAGCAGCATGGCGTAATGTTCTCTTAAACTCAAGCACGTAATTATTTCTTCATCAACAATATACGTACCGTTCTTCGTACCGTTAAAATATTGAGATTTCAGTGAAAAAATTGTGAACTGGGTGAAAAGGAATCCATTGCACAATTCGGCCACTGCCGCGACACCGCTCGCTTAGCTCGCTCGGCTTGTGCGCGGTACCGCGGCAGCCGCCGGCGAGTGCTTCTTCCAAGTTCCTTGCAGCTAGGCGTATAGATTATAAACTATCGAAAATAATGCGTTAAATTGTAAATGGTTTGTTGCAGTTCACAATTGTTGGACAGGAAATAATACTGATAGATCTGATCATAATTATACGGTGACATATCTAAGTTAAAATAAGTTTCAAATAGACCTTCCGGAACAGAGAATTTTTCTAAATAATGGTGAAAACGCATCAGAATCCATTGTGAAGTTTAGAAGAAATAAGCGGTCACACAGACAGAAACGAAAAGCGACTTTTTTATACTACATATTCATCAACAGTTATCACTTGAACCAATGATATTATAAGTAAAAAGTGGTAGATTGGTTATCCGCGCTCCCCAAGTGACACGTTAAAATTTGGCTAATTAGCCTATGTAATTTTCTTCGTCTTGTCTCTTTTTCGCACCCGATAACTACGACATGCCGTCCTACTTCCACGTGTCTTCTAATAATGTGACATTGTGCCGTTTTAGTTGATCGAATGTTGCGTAGGTAGCCCTATCTATCTCTTTGTACTTATAATATCGTGCGTCTTTCCATTATTTAAAATAAGTTGTTTTATTGTATTTTTTGTGTAGGTATGTGTTTTCATGTATGTGTGTATGTTTTGTGTATAAAATTGTAATGTGTGTTGTTTATGGACTTATGGTCTGAAATAAATTTATATTTATTTATTTATTGCCTCGAACAGTATGAAAACTGGATACAAAGAATCAAAAAACAATGTAGGTATGTGTTAGTTGCAGTTATTTCTAAATATTAAACTAAGTTACAGAAAATAAAGATCATCATCTGCCTAGCCTTCTCCCAACTATGTTTTGGTCGGCTTCCAGTCTAACCGGATGTATCTGAGTACCAGTATTTTAAATGGAGCGACTGCCTATCTGACCTCCACAACCCAGTTACTAGGTAATACAATATGCCTTTGTAAGACTGGTTGTCAGGCTTTCGAGCGTCTGACAAACCATAACTACTATCAAAGATCCACGTATGACAGCCGGGACCAATGGCTTAACGTGCTTTCCGAGGCACAGAGGAGTCTTGGTATGTAAAGATGATCATCGATCCACGGACCAACCGTGGCAAGCGTAGCTAAACCTGGTCGATTGGCCAGTGCGGCTGATATTAGTTAGCCACAGAATATTAAGATGTAAATGTTAACTTACCTACTCTTGTTTTTCCAACTATCGTCAAAAAGTATAAACTCTAGTGTTTTAACAACAACTAACAATTAATTTAACAATTTAATTAGAGCACAAACCTAATAACGTCCAATTCTGATCTCAACTAGAAAATTCCACACACGCCATTCCATCACTGTGAATAGTGCACAAATTGGACCGTTGTCCGTCCTCCTTCAAGACTTGATGGATTGGTCCTCGAGACTTTTGTTCCCATTGTGATAATTAATTTCGACCGTTTCCGTAATTCAAGGTCCAGTCATGACAGAATAGTCCCGTATTTCAGACGTTAGGGTTGAACAATGCAATGATAGCGAGATTATACTGAATTGTGTTGTATTATAAACGGCACGTCATTGTTTCCCTAAAAGGGTTGTTTTGGGTATTCGTGACAACCGTTGGGCTGTGTTGGAAGAGGAATTTATTATTGTGTTGTATAGGTGTGATCTGTGTGTTGTAACAACACATCCTCTTTTTGTAAAACGACATTTATTGGTCCTGTTATAATATTCAAGATGAAATTTACTTTTGATTAAGTCTTCTTCTTCTCTGCCTAACCGTTTCCCAACTATGTTGGGGTGGGCTTCCAGTCTTACCAGATACAGCTGAATACCAGTATTTTACATGGAGCGTCTGCTTATCTGACCTCCACAACCCTGTTACTGGGTAACACGATACCCCTTGGTAAGACTGGTCTTGACTACTTTTGAGTAAGTATGACCTATCTAACGCAGATGTAGCAGATTAATCTAAACGATTAATAATTTCTTTGTAGCTAATAATTTGCCTATCTCGTACCATCCCACGAATACATAAACGTGAGAAATCAATAAATTATGGTGTTCTATGATTTCAAATAAACCAGTTCAAAATTCCTAACAAATTAAACTTAGTCAGCATCAATTAAAATCTGCGTTAAATGCATTTAAGTGCAGTCATTAATACAGAACTCTATAGAAATCCAGATGTTTGAATTGATTTCCATATCATAATTTAACGTAATAAACTCGACCTTATAATTATCGCGTCGATACCAAATTATCAATTCATATTAATAAACTGGAGATCAATATTCAACTCGAATTATTATTAATAATGTATGAGGTTCCTAAAGTGATGTCATAAATGTATTTCTAATTAAATTACAATAATTTATGAGTCTTTCACGTGTTCTTTCTCTAAGTTTATGATGTATATGAAAATTATAAGTTATTACCTTCAATATTACGAAAGTGTCCAGTTAAAGTTTGCATTAGCGCGGACGCACATTAGACGATAGAAATGTTTGAAAATTGCACGTTATTCATGCTGTCGCCGCAGATGATAAATAGGACCGCACTTCCATTCATTCAAGTAGTATGCATATTCATTCAATTAGTGAATGCAGAGGACCTTCTCTCACGTACTTTGTAGGTAAATATTCACTGCCATTGTACGTGAACCGTATAAACTGTACCTTCCATTCACATCCGTTAATGTCCACCGCAGGACACTGGCCAACTTAAGTACTTAGCTTTGTCTTAATTACGTACGTACCCAAGAATCCCGGACTTTAATACCCAGAACACGTACATTCGGCACACCGTTATCATATTCGCTGCCCTATTTACCCCGACTTAATTGTGCACGATGAACTTGTCTGAGGGCAAAAGTCGGTAAATATATGCACTTACTCTTACCGGTTGTGTAATAACCCCAGCTGTGATCGCCTACGTACATTACAAATGACTTGTAAGTAATTACTTTGAGTGAGATTCACACGTCCCATAATAATACACTTTAATAATGAATCAACGCTTCCCACGCCTTCGTTTATTAATATAACTACTCAATATGAACACCTACTAAATAATAGTGAAAGCAAAAGTTTGTCTATTAAAATGTTTCCTTTGAACTTCAGTTAAAAAGGTAGCTATAAAATAGCTACTTCAGATGTTTTTGTTTGTTGTCTTCTACCGTCTAAGGATAGAGGCGTAATTAAACATTCTTTGATAGAAAAACAATTATTTTATCGTCAAACGATCCTAGTTACAAAGAATTTATCAGGGATATTATTCTTAGAACTCCCTTTTAAGATTCTTTAAAGGTAAATCGACTCTTTCCTAGAACGAAACATCATAATAACAAGCGTACATTTAAAGTCCAATTTCAGCAACAAAACTTTTTGAATTAAATTCCAAGCGAACGATGCAGCTTGCACGACGAATAAAATGTTGAGTTTAATAGTAGCGAGCTGCGAATCAGGGGGGACCAACTCTCGTTTATGAGAATAAACGCATAGTTGAGTCTCAATGCAAACAGGGGCCTGTTTGAAATTTTAGACTTAGTCCCCTTTTCTTTTGTTTGTACTTCTAATATGAACATTGAAAATGCTTTGTCCGATGAAAACGATACAAGTTGAGCTTCAGTTGAAACTGAGTTTTATTTGATAATATGAACAAATTTTCAGAGACGAAAAGTTTGAAGGAATTGTTATTGTTGAGCAAAATATTTGTCTGTTTTGTTTGAAGATATATGCTAGGATTAAACTGACGAATTAGTTTTTAAATTAATTTTTGCCATACAAAGGATTTATTAAAGACAAAATGAATATTGAACATTCTTCGATGGAGGTAGGCAATGGTTTGATGTATGATATAAACAAAGGCATACGAGAGATATGACGTAAGGATACCCTTTGACTCCTATAAAGTCTTGTATTCTTTATAACGACTACACACAATTAAAATGATTTATACCAATAGGATGCAATTGACATACATTTACTACATTGCATTAGCAAAAGCTATAATTATTTATATTAACGCTTAGATTAAAGCAGGATCTAATATTATTTCTTTATTTCAATAAATAGCTGGTCATCTCAAATATAATACACAAGCTAACACTAAATATATATATTATGTACAAGTATATAAAGAAAAGGAAGAGCTCATTGGGCATCAAAAAATTCGTCTGCATCGCTGTCAATGGGAAAAGTGGCCAAAAGCCTGGCAGTATTGCCACGTTTGGTTGGCAGTCCTGTTTCTTTGGCTTAAAAATAGGCCAGCCCCCTGGTCACGTAAAGAGTCAACAAACTGCTTGGCGATGTCCCAAAATACTTGACAAGCACTCGGACCCCACGTTCCTAATGTTTCAACCCCAAACGACTCACAGTATATCTAATAATATTATCGCCACTATCACTTTCGGTAATCCATTTAGTGATTTAGGTGCATTTTATTATATTATTACTACTGAAAAGACTAGCGATGGATCCAAGATCTAGAATCAAAATTACTATTGAAAAATGGGCCTTAATTCCTCACCTATAAAGATTTTTACTGCCTACTAGTTTTGCGAAACAAATAGCTACCAATATTACATTTATAAGCTGCTTCAAGCTAACTAGATGCCATCAATAGCCCCCCAGACAGAAGAATTACCATAATCTTGCTCCCATATGTACTAATTAAACTAATACGAAGAGCAGTAGTGGCCCAGTGGTAACGGAGACTTACGTGTTGTAGGTCGCGAGTTCGGACCCAGACAGGCACTTTACTTTCTGTAATTCATTTCATCACCACTGCTCTTAAAACGATGAAGGAAAACATCGTGAGGAAACTGGCCACGGCATGTCCTAGAACCAAACATTCGAAGACATGAGTGACATCTGCCAACCTGCACTGGGCCCACGTGGTGGATTGTGGCCCACTCCCTCTTAATAAAGGGGAGGCCTTAGGTGGGAACATTATAGGTTGATTGTGATTATGCTAAGTACTAATTCAATTGATTGGACCTAGATGACTAGGTCCAATCAATTGAATAATTCCGATTACCGTATAAAAGCTGGACATAAATGAGAACATCTCGTAAACTCGACTAACTGACCGTTGAATAGATCGTAATAAAAGTTACCTCTGGTAATTGGCATACGACCGTCAGTTCAACCGTTTGTCCCACGCATAACCAAGTAATAGGGTATTCTAAACGTGCCGTGCGATCGTGTATTCACGAGTGTTTCATAGCATTTTTGTATAACATTGGCCGTGTTTTCCTAGTGAAGGCAAAAATTATAATGTTGTAGCATCTAAAGTACATAGGTGGTTCATGGCAAAGTTTACTGCTAAATATAAATACATCTTTTTCTTTGTCTGACAATAAAAAATCTACTGAACAGGAGCTACACCCTGTCTAAACTAATATAACGAACCTGAGATCTTCAAAATCCCCAATCTCCCAATCCATTTGTCAAACAAGGTAAAAGTAGCAATTTTTATCCATTTTTCTTTGTCTTTGATAGTGAGTTATTCGATCTTTGACAGTCGTTACGGGTAGTCAGATGCCCAAAACTCTAACAACCAGTCTTACTATGGGGTATCGTGTTACCCAATAACTGTGTAGTGGAGGTCAGATAGGCAATCGCTCCATGTAAAATACTATAATTCCGCTGCATCCGTTTAGACTGGAAGCCGACCTCAACTTTGCAGAGAAAAGTCTAGGCAGATTGATTAAGTGTTTATGGATTGATCTCATGATATCTTTGGTAACATGACTCCGGTTTCTGCACCTCTTTATCAGTTATTATACAAAACGACTTTGTTTGACTATGGGAACTGTACCGAGGACTTGAGGCTTATTATTCGAACTTATCCAATTATTTGCTGGGACACGTATTTCAAGTAATTGAGTATTCTAAATGTCTTACGTTCACGACTTGATATGCAATGATTATAAAATTAAATGATAGGTTAAAGTTTACAATCGTGTAATTGAATTGCAAATTAACATCTTAAAGATTATTGTTCGTTGCAAAATTTTGCGGGATACGATTGAGAATAAAATAATCATTATTGTGACATGCCCTGAAGTATTGAGTTACGGTGATTGTTGTGCGGATCAAAAGGCTTCCTACGCAAATTATATGAAGAGGCTTAGAAAATAGGTGAGGATTCTTAGGCAATAACTTGTTCAGTAAATCACTATTTATTAATATTATTATAGTGATCATTAAATCCTCTTGGGTAAATTGCTGCCATAGAAATTCTATTACAGGTAGAAAATTTATATTGATTCACCGTGTAGAAATGTTCAGTTCAATTATTCGCTTCAAAAATGCGTAGTAATTGTTGTATATATTACAGAATATCATACTACATCTGTACGGTCCAAAAGCAGTTATGAAGGTTTAGCAAAAAAAGCCGTTTATTATGTTGATTGCCATGATTTTCAAATATTAATAAGATTTGTGGTGATTATAAATACTAAAAAATTGAAAGTATGTGATTTGCCTCAAATGGTTTTTGTACCAAATAAGATACTTTTAAACTTCATGACTACCCAGTCATGAAGTTTAAAAGTATCTTATTTGATAGTTACGGTAAAAGTACTGGTTTTATTAACAGAATGGAAAACGAGATTTTGTTGCGTCACGTAGTTGATATATCAAATTTTCATCGAGCCTAAAGAAAAATACTGATATTATATTGAGTACCTAATCAAATAGTTTATTAAATATGATATATACCAAGTTTATACGTGTGCAAGAAGATAAATACAGAAATATTCGTACTGACAAGGTGTTTTCCACATGATCAATCCCAGTGCATTGACTATTAAATACGTTTCTACATCAGCTTAACTTTTTTGTTTCTGTTACCTTTTAAACTTGTATTTTTCTTTAATTAGTTCTGTTGCAAATGTCGTCAATTTATTTAGCCCAAAATAACGACAGCAATAAATTTCAAAAACGTAAGCTACATTCGACAGCGGCGCCAATATTCGTATCAATTAAGCTCTCTTCAGCCGAACGGTTTCAAACACGATCTGAATTGCAAATACACACTTTTTCTTCTCATCCCCAATGTACGTCTAAATGGATCTAATTGGAAATTCAACGCCTCTTAAATCGTCCAAGTTTGTTTCCAGAAGCGAAATCGCTTCTGAAGACCAATTGGTCCTTTTGACGAATACGCAATCTGCGTATTGAACTAACGCTTTGGGCCAAATCAAAGTGTACACGGATACCCTAAATTCGGGATTCAGCCATTCATGTGAGCTAATGATCGGTTTGTGTTGAAAACGATCACAAAAACAAATGATAAATATTGAGTTTTATTTAGTGACCCGAATGCTGGCTGAATAGAAAATTCGGCACGTATTGAAATGAATGGCGGCCATTTAAAATAACTAGCTTTGTGAAAAGTAAAATACGACTGCTCTGTGGAAAGTGGAACTTTTATGTAACATTGACTATTAAAATATAGAGTGAACTATTATAGGATTTTTTTATTTCTAATAATATAGGTATCGTTTTTAATGACGCGGTCCGTATTTTTGAAATGTTGAAAAATGCTTTTAATGCATAAGAATTACCTAAATTAAACGATGAAGACTATTGTTTCAATTTCGCAAAAGTAATGAGAATTTAAGTTTACAAAAAACCAGCCAGTTGCAGGTCGGATCACGTACAATGAAGGGTTCCGTAGTTAGGATGAATTTATCCCAAGAACAAACTTAACATTGTAGTTGAAAAGCATGTTCCCATACATTCCAACTGCAAATGTAAGTACGCACAATTTTATATGAATAACCATGTTATTTTAAGACCATAGATTTCTTATAGTTTTTCATATAATCTATTTGTAGAACGATTCTTTGTATTTTTTTTAAATTGTAGTGTCGGCCATTTTGGTAGGTATGGTAAATCTTCATCTATTTTCGTTAAAAAAATTAATAAAAAAAGTCCTCGTAACAAGTCCTTTCACTTGATATGTCATACGGCATAGTTTGCAAAACTTTTATTTAAATTTTATAATTTTTCCCCCGAAAGTGAAACCCATATTCAAAATTTATTTATTACGTTACACGTTCGTGTTTGGGTCACAAAAATTCTTATGTTTACCAAATTTCAACTTAATCGGTCCAGTAGATTCGGACGGAAAGACACTCAGTGATCTTATAAGGGTTCCGTTTTTTTTTCCTTTTGAGGTACGGAACCCTAAAACAGTCAATCCAAAAAAGTGGCTGGGAATACCTACATGGTTTTAAACAAAATGTTTTCTTTTATTTACAGATGTCAATGGTTCCTGATCCTGCTATTATCTTCACTGTGCTCCGCTAACGATGGACTATTCGGCTCCAAATTTCAGACCGGTAAACCATTTCTTTTTGGTAATTATTTTTGTTTTTTATTTTGCTTTCACACTTTTTCTCTTTGTTGAATTTTACAAAATCTTTCAATGACTTACACACTGTATAGTGTGTAAGTCATTGAAAGATTTTGTAAAATTCAACGTGGCATTTTAATCGTCTTACAACGGCAGCACACTTCATGTATCCAAGGATAGTAGTGAAAGTATTTTTGTTTTTATTAACAATTGAATAATTAAAAATATATATTATCCATTATGACGCATGACGTATTTGAAAAACCCTGTTACGAGCGCGGTGCGATCGTTGCGTTCCAAAGGCGGCGCGGAATGGAGCGCAAGGCTCGCACCGCGTCATAACAGGTTGTTTCAAACTACATCATGCGTCGTAAACATTTTTTTTTTTTTTTACTTTTATGGATGATTAGTAGTCATTGGATACATGAAGTGGGCTGCCGATGTAAGATGATTAAATAGCCACGGTGTATAAAATTCGAAATGTAACTATGTTTACACTATATAAAATGTTTTTGGTCCTTAAAAACTGTTCATTCTATTAATTACGTTTATGTTGGTATTTGACTTTATTCAAAAGTAACTCTATCAGAACTGTGTTCACCTTCATTGCCGCGTGGCATTTACGTTAAAAAAACCGGCCAAGTGCGAGTCGGACACGCACACAAAGTGTTCCGTACCATTATCTATAAAAACGGCAAAAAAATCACGTTTGTTGTATGGGATCCCCCTTAAATATTTATTTTTTTATTTTTTTTGTATTTGTTATTATAGCGGCAACAGAAATACATCATCTGTAAAAATTTCAACTGTCTAACTGTCACGGTTCATGAGATACAGCCTGTTGACAGACGGACAGACAGACAGACGGCGGAGCCTTAGTAATAGGGTTCCCGTTTTACCCTTTAGGTACGGAACCCTAAAAATTTATAATTTAGCCAATACCTTTCATCGCTTAAAAAACTCATAAATAGCTAATGGCCATTTCGTTCAAACGGCTAATTCGTCTATAAATCATAAAAGGCGATAACGCGCCTACAGTAAATACGTCGTAACACGAATTAACAACTTTATTAGATCGTTTATTATTCATTAGGATTGTAAATGTCGTTACTGAATCAAAACTTAAAGATAAAGCTGACTTAAACTAATATCGGACATAATTCTTACTTTGATTGCGACATTTAGAGATTTGAAGCTTACTTAAAATTCTTTAGGTGATTTGGAATAAACTAATAGTCTTATATATTTTTGTCAGTAATGAGAAGCTGTTAATGCCCATTGCATCTAATCCATCTTCACTCTCGTTCAGAGGAACCATGATTATTGATAGCCATGCTTAGTTAGCTACTGTGCGTTTGTGACTACAGAAGAGAAGTTTAGGTGTTGTCTTAAACTCTGCTTAAAAACTACATTTATGACCACAAAATGTTTTATGAGCAGACGAGTCTTACCTAACTGAAATATTTACTTTATAAAAGAACATTCAATTCAGAATAATCAGCTGTTACCAGTCTATAAACGTCTATCCATGTTCTAAAGGTATTGAGATACTATCTTTAACAGTTTAGACCTAAAATTACCAGGTAGCACTCAATTTCTATGGAAGTATGGGCGGGCCTATTCAAATGCTCATTAATTTTAACTAACTATTCTAAATTCGAACCCACTAAAGACAGACTCGATCGCAACACGATACGACAAACTTAAATTGCGTCGTCGCCGCGTCGTTTAGAATGATCAGAACTGTTCTAATACCCAATCTTTTGTATATGTTCATAGCTAAGATCTAAACGCTACCCAATCGTAGATACAAACGCACATACAAAAACTCATCTTACCATGGGGTAGGCAGAAAATAAAGAACGCCATCTGCTTCGATCCTTTACTCCTTTTGCTTCGTTTACGTTCATACATCTGGGGGCCGATCGCGCTAATTTTGAACGTTAATACCAAAACTAAACCACAACCAAAAACGTTACGTTAGACACATTTCGTATCGCGCTAATCATTTCAACGGAAACGATTTAGCTTTACTTTGGAAGTTACGTTGGAGGAACGATCGATCGAACAATACTCTCACAAAAAAAAGCGCAATACCGTTTCTTACACCAGCTAAACCAAAATTAAACTAAAACCAAAACCGTTCCCTTCGAACGGTAATTACGTTGAGAAATAGCGCGATCGGCCCCCTGGTCATACACGCGCGTCGATTGCAAGTACTACGCACCTGACCGTTTTGAAGAACTTCAGCTATAAGGTCACTATATGTCCTACCGGGGTTTTCGGCGTAGATACAAAATTGTTTTACAAAACATTTCTACCAAAATCAGTTCAGCCTCCAATCAGAAACTATCACCAAATTCAGTGGAACATACTAAATTATTAACGTTACTCACTCTAAAACCGTAGACAGACGTACAAAATATAGAGACACGCTCCACAATTACACGGAGATGATAAACCTATATTGCGTCGTTTGAAATGCTCATCCCTATTCTGAGAACCGCAATCGTTTTAACTACGCCATTTACTCTACAAAGCGGAGAAAACCGTGGGGCGTTAATTGTCTCAACGCTGCAAACAATCCGTATGAAAAGTGCCTAGTTTCACAGAATACTGTAGAGTATTTAATTTTATGTTTTAATGAACACTATACGGCTGTTAAGGGACTGGCCGTGTGAGGCTTGCCTCGTATTTAGTTGACGGCTTTATTTGTGTAGAGGTTTCTGTTAATTAGATACGAAGAGCTGGCCGTTAATAGGATATCGTTCTGATTTTATATTTGTAGGCACGTTGCCAATATCATTGTTGTAATTAGGTGCGATAATGCGTAATAGATACCAACTGCTTCGTATCAGATAATATTGAATGAAAGTCGGGGGATTGGCTAAAATAAACAGGAGTTAGCCATATTGGTACTAAAAGACCAACTGGCGTTCCTAGAACTGACAACGACCAATGACCGCAATAACCGCCTTATCACACTTCGCAAAAGTATACATAGTAAATATTTCGACACATAGATTTAGAAAGTGAAAAGAGTCCCATTTACGAAGAAATTACGCTTGGGTAGTAAAAAAACCGGCCAAGTGCGAGTCTGACTCGCGCACGAAGGGTTCCGTACCATTATCTATAAAAACGGCAAAAAAGTCACGTTTGTTGTATGGGAGCCTCCTTAAATATTTATGTTATTCTGGTTTTTAGTATTTGTTGCTATAGCGGCAACAGAAATACATCATTTGTGAAAATTTCAACTGTCTAACTATCACGGTTCATGAGATACAGCCTGGTGACAGACGGACAGACAGACAGACAGTCCGACAAACAGACGACGGAGCCTTAGTAATAGGGTTCCCGTTTTTCTCTTTGGGTACGGAATCCAAAAAAAACCAGCCAAGTGCATGTCGAGAAGGGTTCCGTTGTGGCGACTAATTTATCCTAAAAACAAACTAGAGCTACTAGCTAGATGAGAAAAAAAAATCATCTCACGTTTACGTGTGAGTGGAGATGAAATAAAGTTCTTAATACAAAAACTGATTTTAAACCCAAGTCTAAGTTGTAACTTTGTATTGAAAACTTGATCTCAGACGAAATAAGGTTCGAAATTAAACATGACACAATGGTTTAAACCTGGGTCTAAAGATAAACCTTGTTTTGTAATAAGGCCGTAAGAGTTTTTGACTACGGAACCCTAAAAATGAACACGAATTTAAGGTGGCAGAAGACTGTACCATGTTTGGAAAAAGTTCTCTTCGGATCTTGATTTCCAGGACCGAAGAGAAACTTTTGGTTCCGAGAAATTAAAATATAGCTTGGTTCATCACGCTTGGTTACTGCCAATTGGTGATTTCAGACTAAGTCTGAAGATCTAAGTTATCTCACGATGTTTCTTTTATTGTAAAAGTCTAGTCCCCATAGTATCCATAACGAACTGAAATAGAAAATTGTTACGTTATTCTCATCAAGTAATGCTATTTCTAATAGAAATTGAAAGCATTTTACAAAGAAGCTTCAACGCTCAGAGAACATTACCTCGAAGTTGTTCAGGAAATTAAGTGAAAAAGTGTATTGAAAGCTTACTTTCTAGCACACGAGAAAATGGAAGCAAGCATTTTAAAAACACAATACGACTGTCTAAGCTTCTTACGCTTCACTTGGACTGAAAAATTCTAGTTTCAATTATGGAGCCTCCTTTTTCAAAGCGAATAAAATGAAGTAATACATATTAAACTCGAAAAATTGGTTCTGGATAACAGATATAATGAGCAAAAATAAGAGTGAATTCACCTTCATAGAAGGAGGGAATCATGAAGTCACTTAAACATATTCCTTAAAAAAAACAGTTAATTTTGATCATATTTCAGGGCAAAACTTTGTATTCTCATTTTGCTCTTGGTCCTCTTGGGACTAGCTCCGGGTCGCAGACCCTAGGTTGTGAAACCCTGGCGTAAGCCTGCCATCGCCAACAGCTTGTAAGCAATAGTCCAATCACTAAACCCCTTTCCAAACATCTTGAACTACCCTATATCCCACAGCTACATCCTTTATTACCCAATGACTGTATAACAGCTCACCCTTGAGAATTCTAAATCAATGTAACCAAGTCTCAGTTTGAAACTTGCGACCTAATCTAACGAGTGCATACACATAACGCAGGGAACAAGGTTTTATTCCCAGGAGAATTTAGTACAGGAGCGGCAGGAAGCGGCTAAAGGCATGCTAATATACGGAGCTATGTATGCGAGTTACGTGCATAGCATGCATTTGCGACTCATTAATCGTGCGGATTGTTAGTGGACTCTTGTACTTTAAATTCTTTATCTTTTATGATGTTCCGTTATAACATGGAGAATCTGCTTGGAACTGTACTAAGTATGATACCTATGTACTTAATCATCATCATCTGCCTAGTCTTTTCCCAACTATGTTGAGGTCAGCTTCCAGTCTAACCGGATGCAGCTGAATACCAGTATTCTACATGGAGCGAGTGCCTATCTACGAGTGGTAACGTCCCCGACTTACGAGCTGTAGGTCGTGGGTTCGAACCCAGGCAGACGCTTTACTTTGTGTAAATAATTTCATCACCACTGCTCTCAAAACAGTGAAGAAAAACATCGCGAGGAAACCGGCATGTCCTAGAACCAAAAATTCAAAGACATGTGACATCTACCAACCCGCACTGGACCCGTGTGGTAGATTTACAGCCCACTCCCTCTCGAAGAAAGGAGGCCTGTGTCCCAGCAGTGGGAACATTATAGGCTGATTATGTGAGTGCCTATCGGACCGCCACAACCCAGTTACTGGTTAATACGATACCTCTTATTAAGACTGGTTGTCAGACTTTCGGCCGTCTACTTAATAAAAATCTTGAATTCAGTCACTCCCAGACAATGCACAGCCTAAAATGTTGGGTCTAGAAGCATCGGGGTATGTGTCATCATCAAAGTCATCTTGGGTATGTGTATATGTATATGTATGTGTATATGTGTGTATGTATGTATCATATGTATCATTGATTGTTGCACAAAAAAAGTGTATTCATGCAAAAGTCATAAGTCATTTATTACCCGACCGCCTCAGAAGGAGGGTTATGTTTTTCGAGTGTATGTATGTATGCATGTATGTCTATTTCTTTGGCACGCTCTGTAGCCTAAACGGCTTGATGGATTTTAACATATGAGGTATCGTTAGATTCGTTTTAATTGCAGAAGTGTCATAGGGTATAAAATTTTGACATGGCATCTGCGAATCAAAAAAGGCAGAAGGAATAAAAAAAAATATTTTGTGATTTTAATAATATGGGTATCAAATAAAAGCTAGTAAAAAGCCAATTCCAAATATACAGGGTGGAATTTTGTAATGCCACCTGGAGGGAAAGTACTCTTAATACTGCAGATAGAAAGTTTTACTCAAAGGAAACATTCCTTTATTTTTGAATAGAAAGCAAACTGCATTCAAAGATTTTCGAAAATTCTCTTCTCCCACACCCGGGAATCGAACCGGCTAAAATCTGAAAAAATTATACCCTGTACTTTTATTGCAGCGATCGTTAGGGTCAATTATAAGGATGAAATCTCTCTAACAAACATGATAAATTAAATGAAAGGAAAACCAGGAAATCTGAAGTTACAAATTCAATGAGTCAAGTTAAAGCTCTTTAACTAACATCCATCTTTTGTAATGCAGACTCCTTTGCGACATACTCGTAGCTGCGTTTATGAGGTAATTTAAATATGGAATGTTAGATTAAAATTTGAAAATTAGATTGTCATAGTTGTTATTCACATTTGATTGTTTTTACAACTCATTTCACATTTTGTCTCACGGTGAAAATGGCTTATCAAGAACAGTTTGATTTAATGGAAGCTTATTTTTTAAATAACAAAAACGTGAATCTAGCTCTGCGGTGGTATGGAGAGAGATATCAAGACCGACAGGCACCAACTCGGTTCGTATTGAAAAGAATGGTAAAAAATTTAAAGAATACGGGTGGTTTCAAGAAGAGACGGCAAACTATTAAAATATTATTATTAAAAATAAATAAATGCAGTCGGAGGCAACTAGGATGTTACGAACGCCTTAAAATCTGCCTCCGACTGCATTTATTTATTTTTGGTACTTAAAGGATACTGGTTTACTGTTCATCTTGTTTCCATCCTTTCAGTTCATGTTTTGCAGTCGGGTTTTTTGTTTAATAATTTGTTTTATTTCATAACAAAATACATTGTGTTGAAATTACTACAGTGATGATAAATATAATAAAATAAAAATTAACAATACATTCATATTTAAAATTAATTGCGCATTCAAACTGTATCAATAATTCACTAAGTAAATAATTATAAATATCATGTCAATAATTCAGTAACAATCATTAAATAATCACCAACATTGCATCTAAATTTAAAATTAATTATCCAGTAAAACAAAAGAAAATCATATAAACAATTGACGGCAAACGAGCTTTATGTCTCAACATTGTAGATAAGTAACCCATGGGAAGTTGCGCGGTAACATCATCACAAATATCCTTATAACTTACCGGGGCTGCCTCAATTTTGTGCTGTACAACAATTGTATAGGAAACAATATAAACTTTTTATTTTATTTATTTGTTTTTAAATAAGTTCATGCTGGTTTTAAGTTCTATTGGCATCATCACCATTTCAGCCGAAAGACGTCCAGTGCTGGAAATAGGCCTCACCCAAAGGGATGGGGTTGCCATAATCGCCACGCTTGGCAGGCGGGTTGGCGATCGCAGTATGGTGTTAAAATGCATAGAAAACGCTGCTGCCCATTATCTAGTAAGTCCCTTAGTCGCCTTTTATGACACCCACACGGCAAGAAATAAGATGGTGCTATTCTTTACGGCCGGCACCACACGGAACCAAACCTACTTACAGAAATAAAATCATTTGTAAATTCACCACAACCGGTCACTTAATATACATAATTATCTATTATATAGATGTTCAATTTTTTGCCCAGTTTTCATGAGGAGAGATCTGAAGGCCAGGTCCCATATTTAAAAACGTTCAAAATCTAGTTGCTTTCTCATCTCAGCGACAATCAATATCAAAACTTTGAGTCCGCGTATCACTGGTCAGTTTCCCTCAGTGGTCAGTTTATTTAATTCGCCATTTTCGTTGATTAGTCAGTTTCACTGATTGGTCAGTTTTACCGATTAGACAGTTGCATTAACTCGCCATTTTCCAGTATTTGCCAGTTTTCGTCGATTCGTCAGTTTAGTACACTCAACGTAAAAGATATGTTTACGTTTAAGTAAACAAAAGTGGAAAATGTAAGGAACCCAATTTAAATCAAACTTAAAGTTGTATTTTTACAATCACAATATTTTTTTTTAAATATATTTGTTTTCTAAAAAAAAAAAATATTTTTTTATATCTGCCTAGCCCTTTGAGGAAACCGCCGTGATATTATGTTACGTAATACGTACATAATTAAATTAGCAGACAAGTGGGCAATTTCTACCGACTGTACTTTGACTGACGAATTGAATAAACCTGACGAATCGACGAAAACTGGCAAATACTGGAAAATGGCGAGTTAACGCAACTGTCTAATCGGTAAAACTGACCAATCAGTGAAACTGACTAATCAACGAAAATGGCGAATTAAATAAACTGACCACTGAGGGAAACTGACCAGTGATACGCGGACTCAAAACTTTATTAAAAATCTGGTAAATTAGAGAAGGTATTTTCGATAGATTTGAGAATTAGGACCGTGTCACAGAACTTCACTATAAACTCAAGCACTGCTTAAAACTAGTTTCAACCAATCAAATGGCTTCAAATAAAAGTTAAAGAGTTTTGGGAGAGGTTCTGTATTACGAGCCTAAGATTAAAATGTGAACGTTCTTAAAACTAAAGGAATTGCCTCTGATATTGTCATTATGTCTTAATAGAACTGCGTCAAATACTGATGTTTTGTTGTATTTAAAAACACAATTTAAATACGTTTACAATGTAAAAAAAACTGTTTATAGTGTAAACGAATATTTAAAATATATTATAATATATATTTTTTTTATAATAGATAGCTTTTTTACTTATTTTTTTATAATAATTTAGATATAACATAAACAATAATTCCTAATCTCTACCTACTATCATTCTTTTGCTGTGCTCGTCAGGGTCCACGATTTTTGTAAAACCAATGTTTACCACTTAAGCTTAAACATTGTGGAATTCAGTAAAGTATTGAGTATTGAAATTATCTAAAATAATGGCGACTGTTTCAAACCTTAGAACCATTTGGAACCCATGAATATTGTATGAACAGTTATAGGCTCTAGCCAAACTAAAACCACAGACAAACAGTGACACATAAGCAGCGGTTACTTATCGTGTTAACCATAAAGCCAGCAAAGACTTTATGTTATGTCTTCCTAAGTTCCTACAAGTGTGTATACAAATATTTTGTTGTTCTCAGTACTGTGAAGTGGACTTGAAATTTCCGGAAAATATTTCGCATGCATGAAGAACACTACGACTCCGTTTGTGGAAACATTTGAATTATTTAGGTCCGCGTTCGTAAGGGTTTCATTATTCCCCTCGCAAGGCAAGGCATTTCAAAGTTTGTTGTTTCAAAATACACGGAGAAATAATGTAGAATTTATTCATAAAATAGGTAGGAAACCAACACGTTTTTTTGTCATTTCTAGACAAAACGCCATTTTTTACACTGACGCACTAAAAACCCGTCTAATATCCTAAAAACAAAGAAAAGGACACGTGTCCTTGTGTCAAATAAACACTAATAGGATTCCTGAAAATAAAACTGCGAAAAAGTTTGACCTTTTCAGAATTTATAAAAATAACCTAGTTGGCAAAGACAAGACATTACCTATAGTAAATATTAGATTTTTTTAAAGGTATATAAATAAAAATTAAAAGGGAGCAGGCAACAAGGTATTAAAATAAAATATCTTTTTTGGAGTATTTTTTTTGCATCATAATTTTTTTAAGTTTAAACTATAGGGTCAAATTAAATTAGCTAGCGAAACTCCGCAGACGTGATGGGTATCGATAGCAAGATGTAATAAAAAATAAATTAATTTGATGAGTTTCTTTTGGGGTCATCAACCTGAGGTAGTTTCTTGAAAAAATAGCTTTAAAAAAAGCATTTTGTTTTGTGTAAACTTCACAGACTTTTTTTTTTCTTTTTAAGTTATCTTTGGCTAGTCATATTTTATTCACTATACAATCTGGCCTATTCGCTAATAAGTAATATAAATACAACTTAAACTGCTAAGTAAATTAATGGTAAGGTCTAATATCAAGTCGCCTTAATTGGGAGGCGGGGGTTGGTGAGGGGTCGGGAGGGAGGGGTAGAGTCGTCTCCCACCTTTTCCACCCGCCGAACGTGCGTAGTTTTTTTTTATATTAAATGTCAAAGGTTAAAAAATTGAATGATTTCTGAGAAAAAAACACCTTAATAGAGGGGAAAGGAAGGAAGCAATAATAACAAGGCATAGTTGACGGAGCCCCACTTCGCGGGGCTCCTATTTCTCAATGGTTTAGAAAAAAATAACCACGAAGGGCATGGCGGGGTCGCTCGCTCACTCAACACCATCATCCGCTTTGAACCTAAACTGGCCGAGTCGGGGTGCCCCAAGACCCGAGCTCGCTCTACACTCGCGCTACACCTAATAAAACACCAAAATGTTATCTCTTATAATGACTATTTATAAACATATTCTAGGGCTTCCGCCATTTCCAAAAAAGGATTCTTTCTATATTTTATTATGTTCTGCCGCCACAAGTACTCCACTATCGCATCACCAAAATTCTCCTGGTTATTAGAATTGTCATTTTTTAAACAAAACGGCAGCTTAGCGATTAATTTTATGCATTTTGACAGATGCAACCTAAAAACGTCAAAATTTAGTGCAATTTAAGTTCCGTTTCAAGCATTAGTTAGTGATTTACTAATACTTTTAGAAAATAATTTTAAATATTGTGACGCTGCTGCGGCAATTGCATGGGAGAGATAAAGAGATAAACCCCTTGACCCCCCACAGTGACAGACTCTTCAAATTCAGGCAACTTGATTAAGACCCAACCCAAATATAAAATTAAGAAATCGTCCATTAACGTCTATCTTATTCACTATAAGTGAATTTAAACAATATTAGTTTTAGTATATGCGGAACCTGAAATACGCGTCTAGTAGTTTTATGTAAAGAATCTTTCAAAACTGTATCATTAAAAATCACAAAGTTATAAGGTTGTTATGTTACCGGGTTGTCCGTACAAAAATATGCTAAAGGCGCCACGGCGCGGCGGCGGCGGCACCTCCAGGGTCGTCTTGCGCTCATTGATAATAATTTGGCAGTAGGTACCTAATCGTACGGCAATTGTATTGTAAGTAATGAAACGGTGATAACATTTTCCATTACACTTAAATATTTTTGGGACAAAATATACCTAACATGGCGTAAAAATTATTGAAATCGATTCTGTTCCTTATTCTGAACAAACTATATTCAGGTTTCGCATATACTAAAAATAATGTTGTATACCCATCACGTGGGAAGTTCCGCTAGCTAATTCAATTTGATTCTGTATAAACTTCTTTAATTTAGCTATGAGGCTACTGAGTACCTACTTAGTATTATTATCTCCTTTATTTCATTTAATACATATATAAATTACATTTTTAAATATTAGAATATAAAAAATATATAAAAACATTTAAAAATATAAAAAATAGTAGCCCACCGGTATCGGGAGCAAGGTCCAAGCTATCGGCAGCGGTCAGGGCTCCAGAGAGAGGAACCTTCTAACAATGCAAGCCGTGTCCAGAAGTACCGCTCTCTGAATCAGGCCCTTAATCCAGCTGCCCAACGAGAGCCTGCTTAGGTGTTGGTCGAGGCTCTTGGCAATTAAGCCATTGGCTGATACAACTATCGGCACAATGATTGCTGAGTCCACATCCCACATGTCGACAACCTTGCGAGCCAAGTCAAGATACTTGATTTGTTTATCTTTCTCGGCTTTCACGAGGTTCCCGTCATGAGGGACCGTTATGTCAATAATCATTGTGCGCCGCTCTATTCGATCGACCACCACTATATCAGGCTTATTGGCAACAATAGTCCTGTCAGTGATGATGGATCGATCCCAGTACAATGTGATATCTCCATTCTCGAGAACTGGGTCGGGCACATACCTGTAGTACGGCACCTCCGATTCCACAAGGCTGTATTTCAGAGCAAGTTGCTGATGGATATTCCACAAGGCTGTATTTCAGAGCAAGTTGTTGATGTATTATTATATCGTTTAATTCAGGTATAGTAAAATTACAAAAAAAAATACAAATTAAATTACATGCACCAAAATTAAATTACAATAAAAATTAAAAATTAAATTCGTTACATTAAATTAAATAAATAAAATATCAGCCTACGTTAAATGTTGTATACCTACGTCTTATACAACATTTAACGTTATTGACAGCCTATACTTAGTTTCACACATGTAAATGTCACACGATTTTCATAAAAAAAGAAATGTAATCAAAGAATTTCATTTTCAAAGCAATTACTGTCACAGTCGCAACGTGTAGCAATTTCAATGTCTGCTATAACCCCCTACAATTCCGCTTCTAAAAATACCCCACATTAAAGGATACCCATTTTATCGATCGATACTTTCTAATACAATTTAAATACTTAGGAGCTAGTTTCTTATTCAAGACATTTACCGTAGACTTTTTAAATGTTGCTTGGATAACGTTTATAGCCGGAGAGAACCACGCTAATACCACTTAGACCGAGTGTCTACGAACCAAGTTGCATTTTCTGAACAGCCAGTTGAATTAAACAGTGGAATAGGTATTTTATTTAAAAAGCAAATGACAGCGCATTAAAGTTGGTGTTATTTGCAAGTCAATAATGGGTTTTTAGTTAGCTTTAATAAAAACAAATCAAAATGCTGCCAGATTAGCGTTTGCTGTTTATATTTACTCTGGATTTAAATATTTAGCCATGATAGTTTTATTTTAATTTGGGAGCGTTCAATTAGTGCTGTGTAAACTAATAGAGGAACGCTCATAAGCTTACAATTACTATCATAGATTTATAAAAGTCAAAATTAAGTAGACTTTGAACACTGAATCTGAGCAGAGTCTTATTAATGCTTCAGAATGACGCTGGCAGAATAGTCGACATCGGCTCAGTTGCCAAAAGGGGGAAAAAAAAAAAATGCTTCAGAAGAGACTTTCTGACAAGAAACTATTTTGTTTTTCCATTATATTTTTAACAAGACATTATTATTCCTTTTCCAGATATACCCGAATACGACCTACTACACGCAATCGGAGTTCCATTCAGCAATCCGAAAACCCAGTACTTCGACGAAGGTCTCGACGGGTTCCCTGCATACGGTCTCATGCCAGGATCCGACATAAAGTCCCCGTACCGACTGTTCATGCCAGAGAAACTGTACGCAGAATACTCCATAACAGCAACTGTCAGACCGGCAAACAAAGATGGCGGATTCTTGTTCTCAGTTGTCAACCCTTTAGAAACTGTGGTTCAATTGGGGGTGCAATTGATACCTTCTGGACCTGGTTTAACAAATATATCCCTGCTGTATACCGATGCTAATATCTACGCGTTATCCCAAACGATTGCGTCATTCGTGGTCCCATCTTTTGCAAAGAAATGGAGTAGGTTTGCGTTAAGGGTTACAACTGAGAATGTGACTCTGTTCTTGAATTGCCATGAGTTTGATACTGTTATGGTGAAGAGGAACCCGATGGAGTTGGTCTTCGATTCTGCTTCTACATTGTATGTTGGCCAAGCTGGGCCGCTGATTAGAGGCGCTTTTCATGTAAGTACTTTTCATTATGTTATTTTTACTCAATTTTACACATTGTGGCAATCAATTTCAGTAAAAGAACTATTGTAGTTTATTTTAATTGTGTTCTTAGCTTTAAGTTTTATTGCACTGACAATTTATCGACCGTTCATTTAAACCGATCAATTTAAATAAGTACCTACTTTAACTTTACATTCAAAAGTTGTACTGGCATTTAACATTCAATGAAAACTTTTAATATGTTTAAAAACCGTTTGAACAAACCCCCACTTTGCAACAGTTGGTATAAAAATCCCCTAGTGGCATTACAAACAAACTTTTCTATTAACTTGAAGAAACACGAAGTTTTAAAGTATCTAATCCCGTGCATCAACTTGTTTATACATAATTTTATCGATGCTATAGAGCGTGTATAAGAGATGTGAGTCATATATTAAATAAGTAAGTCGTTTGCAATTAAGGGTATTATAGTACATGGAGATAAATTGATAACAGGCATATTTTACCATTAGGCATGCAAAAGTTATAAGTTTGACGCTAAAACAATAGAGGCAATTATAAGATACATTGAAAAGTTTCAAATCACAACTTATACAACATTATTTTTAGTATATGCGAAACCTGAATATAATTTGTTCAGAATAAGGAACTGTACCCTAATTGCGTAACACAGTTTGAATCGGAATCGGAGTGATTTTGAAGTATATTGCTAATCCATTGCTTCATAAGTTAGAAAAAATTGTCTGCTCAACAACGTAAATAACGCAATGAACGTTGTTGAACTGTCAAATTGAAACCGATTCCCACTGATTTACGCAATTAGCCCTCTGAATCGATTTCAATAATTTTTACACCATGTTATATTTTGTCCCAAAAATATTTAAGTGTGATGGAAAATGTTATCACCATTTAATTACTTACAACACAATCGCGTACAGTTAGGTACCTACTGCCAAATTATTATCAATGAGCGCAAGACGACCCTGGAGGCGCGGGGGCGCCGCGCGCCGTTAGCATGTTTTTGTACGGACAACCCGGTAACTTATCAACCTTAGAACTTTGTGATTTTTCATGATACAGTTTTGATATTTTGTACATAGATTCTTTATATAAAGATACTAGACACGTGTTTCGGGTTTCGCATGTAGGTACTAAAACTAATATTGTATTATGTAGATCACAACCACAAAATTTATATAAACAAAATTATTAACAAAAACACTACACAATACTTAAAGAAAATCTTTCTCAGTAAGGAATTCGCTGACATTATTTATACTATTCTTTATGCGTTAAGGGAAGGGTACAGATCATATACTTGGGTAAAGTCGGTATTAAGTTTTGTAAGACAGCGGACAATTTTTTCGTGATTACGATGTCGGTCCCATGAAGAAAGATGTTCAGTTTGATGGTCTGTATCACATCCATAAATATGATCTGTGTTATACGCTGCAGCTGTAAAGAAAAACTGATGTTTTTCTTTTTGGAACATCAAAGGGAAAATATTTAAATCAAATCTGCCTACCCTTTTCCCAGCTGTGTTGCGGTCGGCTCCTAGTCTAACCGGATACAGCTGAATAACAGTATTTTACATGGAGCGCCTGCCTATCTGACCTCCACAACCCAGTAACTGGGTAATACGATACCCCTTGGTAAGACTGGTTGTCAGACTTTCGGACTTCTGACGACCTGTAACAATTGTTAAAGATCCACGAATAACAGTTGGGACTTAACGTTCTTTCCGAGACACGGAGGAGTTTCGGTATGTAAAGATGTTCACCTATCCACGGACCAACCCCGGCAAGAAAAGCTTAACCTGATGGGTCGACCCATACAGCTGTTATTACTTCGCCATGAGCTCCTTACTCCTTTCTCCCTTGACCTTCCTCCTCTCCCCCAAAGAGAAAATAAATAGAAGTATAAATAAATAAATGACTTATTATGTTTTCAAAATTCTTCAGTGTTGTATTTTCATTACTGAATATTATAAACGTTTTAAGGCTCTTGCATACTCGCGCAATATCGCAGGCGCGACCGCAGCGCGACACTTTCCATGAAGTTTTCATAGAAATTGTGCTACTAGTGTCGCGTCACGCTGTCGCACCCCGCCTGTCTGCGGGAGCCTTTAGTCTCCCACAGACTTTAATAACACTAAAATAAATTAATCTAAAACGAATAATATTTCAAAGACTTACTATGATCTCAGCTTTAATTCCAATAATTATTCATAAACTAAGATCTTTTAAGGTTAATGAAAATGAAGCTGAACTGAGATTAAGACAAACGTTCATACCGAGAAAATATTAAATTAAATGGAAAGCACCAACCACTTCAATTAAAGATATAAACGAGCAATTTGATAAACAATAGAATTGCAATTCTAAAACAAACTATTTCACTAACAAAAGACGGTAAGAGGCAGTCATTTGTCTTGACAACAATTGAAACTCTGAATAATTATAAGGACAAACTACTGAAGGAGATTACCAGACATCTTCGGTACTTATTTGCACAGAGCTCAGAACCGCCGCGCCGCGGCGCGGCGGTTCTGAGCTCTGTGCAAATGTGCGCGCTGGCGCCGGCAACGTCTAGTAGTCTGGCAGTAGGTCTTGGCGGGAAAATGAAGCGTCATGTTTAGGCAGTATTGTTTTATTTTCCAAAATTCGTGTTTAGCCAATATTAATGTGTAATAATGGTGAATTATTAATCATTAAGTATTCGTGAACGTGCATTAGTGTAGGCAAATGAAACAAAACAGTGCAACATCACTTCAAGTTCTCTTAAGAAGTCCGCGTGAGGTCTCAGTAAAGTGCCTCATCTTTACTGAAAACACAAAGGGAGCGGAGGGCGGGGATATCATCTATAATGCATGGAATATTATTTCATTTCATAACAAACTTTGTACTTGTTACCTAATTTTACTTAACACTGGCTAAATGTGCAAACCGCACGAAGCCTTAACAAAAAAAAAAGTCTAGCAGTACTAATAATATTCGCAGAACTGAACACAAGTTCTGTAGCGGACACCATTCAAAGCTAGGCTTTCAGCTTGTTATTGGTAATTTGTATCGTAGTGCGAGTAAATGGTGACACGCTTAGTTTGTATGGAAATGTTGACAATGGTGCCTCTAGCAGCGGCTGCCGAGGCGTCTCCGTGCTCTGTGGGTTGTAGCAACTGCAAATATAAATTTTCCACACCTTACCACCTGCTCGCTAATGTCAAATTATACGTCATGAAAACCTAACCTAAAGCAAGTCATTAAAGTTCTAGGCTCTAGCCGGGCAATAATATTGTACCTACTGAATTTAATTATGACCCGCTGGTGCATAATGTGATTTGAATTTGGAACGTCGACCAAAAATTCGTATGAAAACTTTTACCGTATTTGATTTTTTTTCCTATTAAAGTACAGCTCAACCACAGAGTTCTCACTTCATAGGTTTTAGTTGCCGATGACGATAAACATAATTTAATTACGCAACTTTTATTCGTGGCGCGTACCGGGGGCCACAGTATACTAAAGTAGGTATACTTTACGTTTGATGTTGGATTTGGGTGTCATTCACGATATTATTTATTTATATATATATTTATTCCCCGGGTTTTTTTATCTCGCAGTAGGTGCGAAAAGATAAGTATTCTTCTCGGGGATAAAGGTGTCGTCACCTAGGGCGTCTTGAATTCCTCGCTGAACTCAGGATTCTAGTCTTAACTCCGTGGCTTCCCTCAGTTGTTAACTCACAGCTCCCTCGCTTCGCTCAGGAGTTCACTCACTCGCTCACTCGCTGCGCTCGGAAGCCCTAGAACCCTACGTTGCGTTCGGGATTCAAAATAGCGCCCGTGACATTAAAACACTGCTTAACATGCTACTGAATAATCTACTATTAAACGCTGGTTTTAAAAGCAACCATTCTTCCAAAACGCACAAAGCAAAAATTTACTAGGTTATGCAAAAGGTTTTAATTGAATTTGATATAAACCTTTCCAAGTTCGAATATGTTGATTTTGATATAAACCTTTCCAATTTCGAATATTTATGTGTATATGTACAGGTTTATTAAATCACACTGATTAAATTGAATCTATTTAAACACGCTTAATGGCTTTTGACATTTATGAAATAGGTCGTGAATAGTTTGGACCGATCCCATCAAAAACTTTGTATTGAAAATATTTATGTGAAATATTCGTATTTTAAAAGCGTAATTATTTATGTTATGTATTGTTTTTGCACTAAGTATTGGAGACTAAAGTTACTATTACATAATCATAATCGAATTACAAAACATGTGACAAAAACCCTGCGATCCGTATGTGTTAGGTATCTTATCTTGCTAAGAACCTTGTTTATGTGCTAATTTTCAGAAAAAATATAAAATAAAAATACCCCGAAATTTTTTTATGGGGATTTTCACCTTATTAAACATGGGGCACCTACAAGTCATAACTTATGAGCTCTGTTGAAAATTTGCAAATTATGAATGAAATTGCGGTAATGTTGGTACGAAAAACGTGAATTTTAAACAGCAATAACTTTTTACTTTCAATAATAATATGACTTTTTATTATGTTTGGTAATGTTGTGCACTATTCGGATGGACAGGGTTTTTGTTACACATTGTATAATGTTCCCATTCCCACTGCTGGGACACAGACCTCTTCTCTGTGTGATCCTGAGCGGGTGTTCCTAAATATTACCCTTAACTGATAAACATTTCGTTTTTCCTAATTAATGTTAATACCTATTAGTGTCAAGATCGGCTTCCCCTTTCGGAATTGTACAGGAGGATGTCACAATGCTCTCGAATATTTGATTCAAGGACATACCGGTTTCTTCACGATGCCTTGTGAGAGCAGTCATGGTGATGGATTCAAATTATATTTTTCTTTAAGCCTCTACCTAAAGTCGGGACCATTGCCACTGGGCCACCACTGCTATTCAAGTCACTGTTAATCAAATTAATGTAACTAATCTTCCTGGATGGTCTAGTGGTCGCAAGCGCTACTGCCGAGTACGAGGTCCTGGGTTCGATTCCCAGGTCAAGCAAAGTGGTATCGTATACGAAAATGTTTTGGTGTTAAATAATGATTGTTTTGGATAATCTATAGTATTCATTTAGACTAGGTTGCTTCAACGGTCTAGTGGGCAACTGCTACTGTTGAGCATGAGGTTCTGGGTTCGATTCCCAGGTCGGGTAAAGTACTGTTAGTGGGCTTTTCCACCAGGAATTTCTCAGTAGCAACCCGGAGTCTGGATTTCTGCCCGGTTGATGGCAATAGGCTCGCCCCCTATTACATGGGACTTAAACATAACTGGCGAAATGTGGGTGTACTATAGGTACACCTCTGCCTAACCCTTCGGGGATTACAGGCGTGATGTTATGTTATTATTTATAACTAATCTATAATAATCAGACTATAACGTTTCTCTTCGAGAGGGAGTGGGCTGTGGACTTTTATGGTGTACATAATAAAGAGTATTCTATTCTATTCTAACTACTACGCGGGCCCAGTCCGGGTTGGTAGATATCACATGTCCTCGAATTATTGGTTCTAGGACACCGTTCACCGTTTTTTGAGAGCAGGGGTGATGAGATTATTTCCACAAAGTAAGCGCCTGTCTGGGCTCGGACCTACAACCTGCAACTCGTTAGTCGGAGCCGTAATCACTGGGCCACCACTGCTCTCACTGAGTCACCACACACACACACATTTCAGCCGAAAGACGTCCACTGCTGGACATAGGCCTACCCTAACATTTGTGGGGGGTTGCCATAATCGGCAAGCGGCAATTATGGCAACCCAGGTTGGCGATCGCAGTATGGTGTTAAAATGCATATAGAACGAGAACGAGAACTGGGTCACCACTGCACTGCTCTTTAAACTCAAAAAGTTAAGAGTACACTTAAAACTGGTTAAGTTAACACTAAAACAAGCTCACCCCTAGTATCTACATCAGTTGTTTCAAAGGACAGGCCATGCGTCCCCGTTTTATCGCATGCCCTTCGTAAACAAAGCCGCTTTTACTGGAGACAGATAAACAAAATTTTGTCGCTAAGGTTTGGGTTAACAAAGTTTGAGACATACTGTTATGTTGTTTAGACAATAAGGTGAACTTTTCTTTTGGTATCAAAATATTATAACAACACAACATCACGCCCGTAATCCCCGCACCTAACCCTTCGAGGTGTAACCGTCAGAGGTGGACCTAAAGTACACCCACATTTCGCTAGTTATGTTTAAGTTCTTCGTAATAGGGGCTACTGCCATTGCCATCGAGGTTATTGCCATCAATCGGGCATCGGCTAAATAATTATGTTTTGATAAAATTAATTATACAATGATGAGACAGCCGTTTTCACTGCTGTGTGTGTATTTCCGAGTTCCTATATTCAACCACGGATGGTTATTTTAATGACTGAAAAGCTAGTCTTATGAGGCGCATTTTTTTTTATTACAATATTTTTTTTTCTTGAATTTGCTGGAAGGATCACGGCTAAACGCGCTAATAGATGATTTGCAATTAAGTCACGGTGGTTCTAATACGTAAATATGCAAGACATATACTAGTGTTAAGCTGCAGATGTAAAGTATAGTCCAGACTATACATAACATCATGCCTGTAATCCCCGAAGGGTTAGGCAGAGGTGTATCTATAGTACATCTACATTTTGGCAGTTATGTTTAAGCCCCATTTAATAGGAGGCGAGCCTTTTGCCACCTACCGGACAGAAATCCAGACTCCGGGCTACTACTGAGAAATTCCTAATGGAAACCCCACTAACAGTACTTTACCCGACCTGGGAATCGAACCCAGAACCTCATGCTCAACAGTAGCAGTTGCCCACTAGACCGTTGAAGCAACCTAGTCTAAATTAATACTATAGATTATCCAAAACAATCATTATTTAACACCAAAACATTTTCGTATACGAGTACGATAAATGCAGAACGATGAACCATGATTATTAATTATTTCACTTCTGGTGCGCTGAACACAACAACATTGAGTGGCCCAGTTTATGCCCAAAATACCAGTCCCGTTGTTCCTGAATATTTCAGATCCCTCTCTGTAAAATGGGATTATTTTTCCTCTCAAATCATGCGTGACTGTACGTCTCAATTTTGTATAAGCGAATCAATGTTATTTATTTTTCTTGAATTATTTATTTTGTTTTTTCCAAATTTAGCTTGTATAATATAATACTGAAATAATCAGCCTACAATGTTCCCCCACTGCTGGGACTTAGGCCTCCTATCTGTGAGAGGGAGTGGGCCGTAATCTACCACGCGGGTCCAGTGCGGGTTGGCAGATGTCTTTCGATTCTTTGGTTCTATGACATGTGTGTGGTTTCCTCTCGATGTTTGTCGTTCACCGTTTTGAGAGCAATCGTGCTGAAATTATTTAGACAAAGTAAAGCGCCTGCCTGGGTTCGAACCTACGACCTACAACTCGTAAGTCTTATACATAAATGTTATTGGTTAATTGCATTTTGTAGAACATTTTGATCTTAATAGAATAGAATAGAATACTCTTTATTATGTAAACCATAAAAATTACAGATATAAATGTTGAAATTTTACATAGGGTGACACAATGGACGGTCTTATTGCTAAAATCGGTCTTTCACAGACAACCTTTGGATGGATTAAAGGGAGAAGGAGAGACAATACTGCAGGTAGTCAGTGGTGTACCATTTACCTATTGTAATAAATACACACATACATAAAGCAAAACACTTATCTATATAAATATATATACAATAATAAACATGAAACAAGAGCAAGGGACTGTATTATGAAATGATGATGTTTAAGGAGTGAGGAACTGTTTTTTTACCAGAATTTTAAAAGTGGACAGTGATTGAGCACGCCTTAACGACACGGGCAAGGCATTCCATAACCGTACTGCTTGACCTGTAAAAGATTTGTCATAAAAGCTGGTGGAATGCATCTCTAGTATCAAATTTTCCGATGGTCTTAATGATGATCTTGTTTGCGATAATGATCTTTTTTGAATGAATTAATAAAATGCACCGACCCCAGAGTGGTTTGGCCAGACTCGATTACTCGAATAAACCCAAAGATTTGCCCTAGCCCCTGGAGCCTCTTGTTTCATATTTCTATACAAAAACCATTGAATATCAAGGAGTAGATTGGGGGCGCGGTAATAGTAGGGAAGACGTGCCCTTAGGATATGGAAGGATTATTAGAGCCGCCGGATATGCATCCTAGAGTAGGCATTGGAATAGTGGAGAGACGGGTGATATTATTATGGGGGCGGGTCAAACACCTCAACCCAAACTTGAGGTGGCCCGTAGAGGCGGGCCGTCACCGGCACCAGCTGGGGATCGCGGAAGTCACTCATGATCCCATGATCCCCGGTACAAGTGTGGGAAGGGGACACTGGGGAGTTTTTAGTCGGTAAGAGTCTGACAGACTCCTCCCCCTGCCCCAGAGTGGAAGGGTTAAACTGCTTCCACGACGCTTTTCTATGTCACTGGTGATATGTTTTTTTCATCGTTATTTTGCATATTGGTGCAAAACTCATCAGTTATTTTCGTTTTCTAACTGGAACTTGCTTATAAAACACTCTCAGCATTAATTTCCGTTTACTAAGCACTACACCAAATATTAGCCTTTTTAAGATACTTCCTAAAAGTTATAATTAAAACTGTGAGTAGCATAAGCTATGCAAGTGCATGCGGTTATTTTAGATAAAACTTTGGAACGTGTTACCCCAACTTTTTGTTTTTCTTGAACTTGGTCTTGGCCATAATCGCCCAAGTTTAAGTTATATCAGGGTTGTCAAAAAACTAATTCTAAAAGTTATAAAGATGAAATGTGACGTTTTACTACTCCTCATTTTATTGTGTGTGTGTCGTCATCCCAAACCAGATTTAAATTAAGATCTATAATTTTAATAAAACATTACTCTTCAAGCTCTTTGAGTGGAAGTACCACCACGAGTTATTAAACTTAACGGCATCAACCACTCTGGGCAGTCCGTCGCTTTTCACGCCTGGACATCAGTTAGTTGTATTACTGTATTAGATTAAGGATCTCCTATTATAACTCTCATAGAAACCAAAGAAAAAGAAAATCGGAGCATTCTACAAAAAAAAACATCGGAAATATGACATTATAAAAATCGACAAACTGAAAGTTAGAAGAAGTCAGGAAGCAGCCCTGACTTACGCCCAGGTAGCCAAAGTTTGTTCCAAAGTTTGGCGATGTGAGGCCACGTTTGCATATCAAATGTAGCAGTTAAGTTTACAGATGTCGCTTGCACCGTGCAAGTTTCATAACTTAGTACTTACAGTTATACTTAGTATGCAAGCGGATTTGCGAATTATCGCGGTAATATGCTGGAAAAAGTTTTTTACAAAATGGCGGTTATTTGGCTAGGTTTTTTGCAGGGAAAGTAAACTTCAGTTCAGTTGTGGTTTTACTGGCATATGTAATTGAGAAGAATCCTTTGAAAACGGTTGTAGTTTTCAATAGCTGTCGTACGTTTGTTCCTATTCAATTATTTTTAATTTACACAGCTTGCAATGTTAAAATAATTGAAACTTTATGTATTCAGGATTGTAATTCTATAAAATTTATTCCGAAATGAATATTGAATTAGATGCAAATGAACGTTATTCGGTGGTCGAACGTTTTCATACCAAAAATAACTTGTTCAGTGTTCCATTAAAAGTTTGTAGATGGTTGTAACCTCTATGTTTGCACAATTGGTAGATATCTACTGTGTAAATACATTGGTTATCTGGGCTCTAAAAGTTTGAGTAGAAGCTTTAAATGCCTCTCCAAAAAAATGGTATTTTGCTATTCAAAGCCACATCTTTATTATATTTATACCTATATTTACCTTTGAAAGGGCTGCTGTGTCAAACAATTCTTGATATATCTATTCTTTGTTTTCAAACATGAAATCATATTATAACATTCACCTATTACTCTTTAGATGTTCTTGAAACATTATTAACGCTGAAAAACAGAACCTTTAATCACTTTTAACTGTTTTAGCATACAAATACTGTATTTTATACTAATAATTATCTTAATGTAAATAATTTTAGAGTTGAAAATAAACAGGTACCTAATTTACTTAAATACAAACACGAATCTAAAGCTAAAGAAAAATAAAAATAGCACAAAATACATCTAAATAAATAACTCAACCACAACTCCGTCAAAACTCTCTCTCTTTAAAACCTAGACTGAAGAGTTCCTTTTGAAATCCTCTTAAAGATTAATTTGGCGTATATAAGGCGGTACCTACGTACCTTTCAGCAACCGGGTGACTTTCGCACGCGCCAACGCTTTTTATTTCAGTTGAACGCTTCCGTAAAACCGCTCCGACTTATTTTTTAATATTTTTCTGGTCTAGTTTTGAAGATTTTGCAGACATACGGATTTGGTGTATTGGAATTGATTTGTTTGAGAAGGTTTGTGAATGAAAAATCTGGTAAACATGAATGCAGCAAGATGTTTTTCAGGTCACTCTCAAACATCACTCGTAAAATAAATTATCATTGGACAGTTACTGCATCTAACGAATGCGTGGATTACAGGCATAATTTCAATAGATAGTTCATCTGCAGAACACTGAAGTCTCTAGAAGTTAATGATGTAAAAGTTAGATTATTCAAATCAGACTATTAATTAATATTTTTAAATTAGGTACATGACAAAAATAGGCCATGTCAAGGCCAGATGTGCTTAAGTGTCGATGATGATGAATTTAGATGTGTCGTCACCAAAACAGATCTAAAATAATTAAAGACAATGTAAATCACAGAGTACAGTAGAAGTCAAGGTAAGTATATTCTAAACCATGATGAAAACCTAGGAAAAGCAGGAAAAAGAGGCTAACATAAGAATGACGTACGACTCTCTAAAACTAGGGCACTAACTACTACAGTACGACCCAATTATTAACGAGTTTCGGTAGTTTATTCCCACGTTAGTCTGAATTAAATAGACATTGAGTGCATTAGCTACTGGCTGGAAGTCAATTGAGGAACGTAGTTCACTATCGTTCTGACTGCAAGAGTTATTAGCTATCATTCTGTTGATTTATTTAAACGGAGCACTGTCATACAATACGGCTGGTTGTTTCATTGATACAGAGAGAGGAAATATGAGAGTTATTGTTTTTGTAATATTTTACAGTATATACCTTTTCTGCCTCAAGTAGATTTTTTTCCACGCTACATATAATAAAATTCTCGGATTACAATAGTTTGAACTTAATCAAAGGCGCCTTTTTTCCAAACGTGGAGAAATTTCGTCGATTTAAAACTCAAGAAAAAACGTCAAATCTTTGCGTGTCATACAAATACGGGTAACGATTTCAAATCAAAGAGTTATAAGCTGGAGGCTTTAATTTATTAAGGCAACACAGGATAGCCCGGTTAGCAGCCGACAATCTAATAGGGACGACCTGCGAGATGCGATTCAAAAAATAAAAATCCAATTCGAGGTTCGATTTTATCACCGTCATATAAGCCACTGATATCATTATTCCGTCAGTCGTCGGACTAACAACATTTCACTTTTTAACCAGTCAGAAATTACTCTACAACATTTCCGCTTAAAATAGACAAAAGTAAGACTACACGAAGAAAGTCATTCACGACATCTCAGTGGTTTCACTAGTCAAATATGTACTGCAAGTGAATGTGGGAGAGGTGCCCGTTAACCGCCTGGAGCTAACCCGCTCAGCCGTGACACAGGATAGCAAGAAACAGAAGGACAACTTCAATCTACATTATGAAAATGAGCACGTGAAAAGAAAAGTTTAGAGTATGAATAAGGACAGGTATAACAATACAGGTAAACGAAATGATGGATGTATTGAGTCAAAATTATACAGAAGGTAGTGAAGATATTGATTCCAAATTAATTGGGATAAGGACTAAAGACGATTACCATCATAATCCACAACTACGTGTTTACGCACATTGATCAGTCAACTCCAAATAAGTGAGTCACTGACATGATAATCTTTTTGGTGCGACTTGATCTATTCTCGTACACATTGCTCTTGGCAGACACGAAAATAGAAACAGCTGCCCAACGCCTATCATCATGCTAATCTCTGTGACTTTAAGCTGGGTAAAGGGAGAATGGTGAGCTAATCTCAGGTTGATTGGTAGAAAATACCTCGGGCACTAAGTCCGCCTTTGTAGAGTATTTGTTTTACTTGTGCATAAAGTTTGAATAAAAAAATAGGATAAATAATCTCAACTTAAAGCCACATCCGATGTAGTTCAGCTATGCAAGATACACATTCGGTATTTATTGTACAGTAAAATTGAACGGTCAAATGATTGCAGACCACTGACAAGGCGTCGTACTGAAATTCTTTTTTAATAAAACCTTTTCATAGACTGTGTAAAGTAGACCTTTTGTTATTAATTTATGTTATCACAGCCTGCATTTGGGGTAAAACTGAAAAGCTTTAGTCATGTTACATAGTCATGAGGATGGGTTTAAGAGGGGAAATATGTTTGAGTACATTATTAGCTCGGTGGGGAATGGAGAGAAAAATTATGTAATACGAACATTTTATAATAGGTACGGGTAATAACTACTAAGTTAGGAAAATTAGATTCCAGGCACCCGTTAAATATGGAAGTAAAAGTATTCTGTCACTGCTTCAGTTAATAATATAATGGTTCATTTTTCTCATTGCAAGTGTAAAAATAATATTTAAGTTCTCCAAATCTCAATGAAGTTCTACTTGTTTTTGTACTGAGTGTACTGATTGATGACGCTTTTTTCGAAAATAGTTTTTTTTTAGTGCCCTTGAACTAATAAATTAAACAAAATTTTGATTAATTCATCATCATCATCATTTTAGCCGAAAGACGTCCACTGCTGGACATAGGCCTCCCCCAAGCACCACCACTTCGACCGGTTCTGTGCTTCCCGCATCCGGCGGATACCTACAGCTTTCACAAGGTCATCGGTCCACCTTGTAGGAAACTCCAAGCATAGCCCTCTCCATTGCCCTTTGGGTGACTTTTAGCCTTCTGATAAGGCCCATTGTAAGCGACCACGTTTCAGTGCCATAGGTCATCACTGGCAACACGCACTGGTCAAAGACTTTCGTCTTGAGGCACCCACTTCTTTGATTAATTACCCATGATTAATCAGAAATCATCATATATGTATAGTGAAAACCTATTATACCGATTCAGAATTTCTCATTCTGTTCTTGTCCACTCAACCTAAAAACTTGACTTCTGTCCTAACTGCTTAACTCTTGGTTAAAAAGTCCTTCATTATTTTAAAAGATAAGCTACCATAAAAAGATTATGCCAAAGTTAAATAGAAAACTAAAACCATGTTGCTAGCTAAAGATTTTAAATTTTAAAACAAAAATCCTTTTTGCCCGCTTTTTCAGACATTATAAATTCATGCATATTCTATGTGTAACATTTTTACGTATTCACGGACTGTACTGGCTTGAATTTTACAGTGCCGTATGCAATTTCTAAACAGAAAATACAGGTCACATCGAAAACAACATTCGTGATTAAGTGTAGTAGCGCCATCTATACGTTAGTGCTGGCAGCACTGTGCCGATAGTGGCTCCATCTCTTGATTTTATAATGAACTTTTAAGGTGAACGGAAGCGAGAATTCGATTTTCGCAATAAAATCGAATCTTCGGTAGTATGTATGATAAAAACCACGCTTTTATTACATATACCGAAGATCTGATTTCAGGTTGACAATATAAAACATCGATTATTAAGACTTAGTTATTTTAGATTACAAATTGAAAAAAGAAAATCATTTACGTTAATCATAAATTCATAAAAATAAATTACACCTCAAAAGTAAAAAGTCACTAAAAATAAAATCTCGGTAGTCGGTCTCCTGTGTTGTGAGTGCTACGGGAAACCTTTTAAACACCCACGCGAGTGGGTTCCGCACCTCGTTACAACACCGGCTCCGGTCTGAATCAAACATTCGATACTGCGGTGTATCTTTCAAACGAAAGCCGGGAGTTCCCTCGACGCAGCTGTACAAACCTGCGATTAATCGCAAAATTCCACTTAATTCATTTTATATGTAGGTTATGTTTCATTTATTTGTACTTTCGTCGCAGATAAATAGTTTTATGGGTGACTTTCGCTCAACTTGTTGTTGAAATGTTCTTAATAGTAGGTCTTAGTTCTGAATGTTGAGGAGTCGGATCGGATTTTACAGATCCAGCATACCTAAACGTTAATTTTAACTTACGAAGATACAAATGCTTGTCATTGCAGACTGACGTTAGAAGTGTCTGATATTTAGTTAGAATTAACTACCCTAAATGAAGACAGACGGCGTACACAAGACGAAGAATCAGGCAAATCAGCAAATCAATCAGGGGTAGCAAATGATTTGCTACCCCTGATTGATTGATTTTTTTTTTATTTATCCTACAACTAGCACGTCATTATTATTGTAGTAGTAAACATCGTGTGTTATGTTGATATCATAATGTTGAGTAAGACAACAATGTGTTGTTGGTAATCAAACCATTTTACTTGGCATCAAGCATAAATGTAAACAACTGCTGAAAAGTGTATTCCAAAAATGAATAACGGATAAACTATACACCGTAGGTTTAGGTAGTTAAAAAAGGTAAACAAAAAAAACCACGTGACAAGAGAGCTGTCAAGTAACCGACTAAACGTAATACCTGTCACTTCAGTTGTTATGCTACGTCGCAGTTGTGCTCTTCAATTTAGCAACGTTTTATTTCGTTGACGTTTAGAGAACCTGTCTTTTTGGACTCTTTACAATAGACAGATTACAAAATATTATAGTATGTATCAAAAAGATGTGTTCAAGCAATTACATCAACGAAGAGTAGTTTAAGAATAAATGTTAAAGTTTAACATACAGTATTAAAAGAGGAAACTATTTAATTGTAAAAATCAAAAATAAATTTAATTTGGCTAACGTACCTATTACGTATTTTTATACAAGAACGTGTCATCTATAAAAACCCTTTTTATGATTTGTTTACCTTTATTTAATTACCTAAACCAATGGAGTATATGTTACAATAATTACTCGCAACATAAGATTGAGCTTTCCTTTTGATGCAGAAGTTCTTTTATATTCCCACTACAATCGCAATTTGCCCTCAGTCGCAAGTCTAGTCACTCTTCTCGCACATAGAGTACAAATCGAACACTCAGCCGCACTCAATACAACAGTACATAACGACAACACATGCAGACGTAATGCAGTTCTCAAATCAATTGTGAATCGAATTAGCACTTTAACCCGAGGAGTTAAGGCTGAGTTTCCTTTTTTTAGGAAGTAAAAATATATTTGTTGACTTGTAAAGAGCTGTTGACGTGTTGAGTGGAACGTCACGGAATTCGTAGTAAATGAAAAGCTCATTTATCATAGATTGTTTTTACTTAGCCCTAGAAAACGAAAATTGTATAAATGACGAGAAAAACTTCACCGTTTCATTTTTGTTTTTGGTTTGGAAGGTCAAACTAAATTCAGTTCGTATACTCGTACCTACACAGACAAGAACACTCACATAGTTAAGCTGAACGCCAAACTCACCATTGTGGAAAACTTATAAACATTTTCTATCGTTTGTCATTAGGTACTATTAAGAAGTAACTTCCTATTTCTCACCTACAACTACGTAATTATGATCTCAAAACAGCATACGCATGTATAGTTAAAGGACCTAACTGGTAGGTAATTGGCAGATAGATAAACTTACGCCGTTTGCGTTTTCCCCAACATAACACTTCATGTATAATACCTCCTCTGAAGTCAACCGCTAAAGCTCGCCTGTAACATTTCAAGGGGGACTGCGATGTTTGCTTTGTATCGTCAATCGTTTTTAGCCTCAATATCGACGCTGAAGCGCAAATGCGTTTGGAATGCTTTTATTGATATTTAAACAAGTATTTGCAGGAGTTTGTTTACCGTTATTGTTAAGGCTAAAATATTAGAGTACTTTTGCAGAGATCTCCTGACTATTATTATATGTACCTAAATTAAAACTTGTTCCCAACAACAACAACCTAATTAATGATCTCCTAAAACGGGGCTTCCTCTCCCGTATCCTTTTGCTGTGCCCTACGGGGTACATAATGATCTAAATTATATAGTTACCATCTAAGTACACATTATGGCAAAGCAATAAACATATTGAGTAACTATATTATGTCTATTCATAGGTCTATCGGATTTTGATAATCAATGATGTGAATATGATACTGTCAGAAGGTATCTAAAATACACTCATACTCTTAAACTTATTCAATAAAAAAAAAATGTAATGAATCATGCTACTATTATACATAAATGCATAGGTACAAAACTCAAGTAGGCTCGTACAGACTACTGCCATATCACGGGCGTGACGCGACTCTAGTAGCACAATTAATTTTTTTGTCGGTGCCTGTCAAGCCACCGATATCGCGCGAGTCTGTACGAGCCTTTTACTTTAGTTAGTTTAGTAGCTTATAATAATAATTACCCTCATAAACACAACCACTCATTTACACTAAACTCACCGGAGGCCATCACTATACAACTAATTTAAGATTGTTCTCCTACATTTGCCACTTTCCTTAATATTATTATATCTCTATAATTTATTGTGTTATCGATGTATTTATAGGTCAAACAATATTTAATTTGTAAGTGTCGCCTACAACAGGGGAAGAGCGCAGATGTCTGAAATATAGATATTTTAAATCTAGTTCGAACACAGATGTTCAATATCAGATCATAGGATAAAGTGTATTAAAGTCACCTTGATATTTAAATGACTGTATGTTTTTTAACAAATAAATTATATCATACTTTAATTGAGTATATACTTTTATCATGTTTTAATTTAATAATTTATTTTGAGTGTTGCAAAACCTAAAATTTAAAAAACCTCCATTCATAAAAGTAAACAAAAAGGTTAACGCTGATAGCACACCTCCGCCGCGAGCCCATAACATGACGCGAACCAGTACAATTGAACTGCTGCGGTTTCGCTGCTATGGTTTCGTGGCGGAGGTGTGCTACCAGCGTCATAGCCAATTGGTACGTACCTCATAATTTCGTAGCCATTCGTAGCACAGTCGTAGAGCGGTCACGACGCCTGCCAGATCAAAGTCCGTAGCGTTTGGGTAAACAATACCCAAAATACTGAAAGTTATGTCCATACATGAAATTTTATGATCATGTAAGGTATGCCTATAATATTTTTGAATTTATTGTTATTATATTTGTTTGAAACTATATGGAACGCCCCGAAAGACCTTACAGACTAGCAAAAAATTATGCATAGTCTGTGTTTATCTTTTACACTTTCTAAGAAAACATTAATTTTAAATAATTGTATGTTGTTCAAGGGTATAGAGGCATCAGGAACAGAGTGCAAAGTTCAGTCACCCTCCATAAAAAAGGAGGGAATCTTCCAACCAGACGGGTGTTGTGTTTAGTGGGCTACTGCCCGACGATTGATGTCGGGACATTGTATATTATATCCTAGTCGCGCGGTAAACTTTGCTTGCGTGATGCAGGAATTTGCGTGACGACAGTGTGTTGCGTGGTTCGCATGTCGTGATATAGATGGCGCCACAAGGGTATTGAGAAAATGTCTGAGTAGATGAACACTGCACTAATGCGGCAAGGGAACTAACTGTCGTAGCAATTTTCTCCTCTCTTTCTCTATCACCTCCTTTTACCATAAATTTATGTTTAGAAAAAATACATTCTATATATAAGCAAGATACTTACAGAAGTATAAACACAAACACACAAACATGGCAAACTGACACACTTCACAAATTTTGTTTATTTTGTATGATACCTTATAGCTGATCACTGTCTCTTAAGTAGAGAATACAATCCCGAGCATGTTTTTCAATCCCGGGCTTACGGAATTTTTGAAGCCTTTTCCCGGAAACCCGGGCTCATCCCGGGATTAGACAATGTGGTTTCTAATTGGGCTAAAATAAAAAAAACACGAGTAATTAAAAAAAATGTCTTTAATGTCTTTGCACAACACAAATCAGAATAATAATAAGAAAAGAAAAAACACAAACCAAAAAATACTATACTTTTGCAAGAAATTAAAAAACAGCACAAAATAACTATTTAGAATTTCGAAAATATAATCGCAGAAATATCAAAGCATCCAATGTTTGACTTCCGAGCCTGCTTCGTAGTTTATTGCCAACATAAGCAGCAGCTGAAAACGCTCGTTCAGCTTCTACGCTGGTTGGAGGAATAGACAATATATACTTATATGCTGTTTCTAAGTGATATCCACGAACACCTCCATTTTCGAACAGGCTCATTTCACGTCTAATACTATTTGCCAACCCCAATTCATTTTGTACTTGTACTTCAGGATCTGGGGATTTCATACTCTTGTTAATTTCCAGCTGTAACTTTTCCTTTAATGTCAATTGGGGTTGGGAGGTTTCTGACCTTAGCTCATCATCTGTTTGTGATACTGACCTTGCTTCTTGTTCCGTGTAATCTCGACTATTAAGTCTTTTAACAATACTCTTTATTTGCTTCCTCACTAAAGCCTGTGTCGGAACTGGAAATAAGTTGTGCCATTCCAAATCCGATAATAACTGATTTTCAACATCCATTCGTGGATTTTGTAAATAATTTAACACGCCAGTTAAATCATCACTTCGTCGTTGCTTTATACGTTCCACTAAGGATGTTTTAATTTTTTTGGCAAGTGCTGAGTTTTTGCTAGACAGTTGTTTTATAAGAAATTTCAAAGCGGCATCAGCTGTGCATAAATTAGCATCTCGCCGACAGATTGCTTCTACTGTCAATTTAATTGGGGTCAGCACATCAACAATTTTATTTACCAATTCAAATACAACATCTTCTAAACGAATTGGATGATTGAGATCTATAAGAGCTTTTTGAATGCATGCTTTTAAAAGATAAAATCGCTCCAGCATTGTTAAAAGACTATTCCACCTGGTTTTACAGTCCAAAAGAAGTGACAACTCTTTTCCATGTTCAATTTTCACATATTTTTGAAGTACTGTTTCATTTTTCAATGGAGATCTTTTGAAATACACTACAACTTTGCGGATTTTCTTTATCAGCTCATTAATATTTTCATATTGTGTTAACTCTGGTACGTGTTCTGGCGCAAGATCATTTTGTGACATTACGATTAAACCTGATTCTGGACAGTCTAAGTCTTCTAAATGGTGTTCATCATCGCTGTCGTCCATATAATCCATATAAACAGTCACAGCTGGTTCATTTATAGTATCATCTGAGGTAGGGCTATCTTGCAAATTATTATGTTTTTCATAAAGCACATCACAGACCGCCAAATTGATACCATGTGCGAGACACAGTTGTTGTTCAGTGCAAATAAGCCGCCCCACCTTTATCATAACATTCGGTCCATCGGTTACAATAGCCACGATGTCAGTTTCTAGGGAAATGTCAAATTTACTTAGACGCTCTTGCAATATACGAAGACAATTTTCAGCT
Organism: Tiliacea citrago; assembly: GCA_963921375.1. NCBI lineage: Eukaryota > Metazoa > Arthropoda > Insecta > Lepidoptera > Noctuidae > Tiliacea > Tiliacea citrago. The sequence continues at coordinate 16,602,869 of OY992797.1, read as the reverse complement.
GTCATACTATCGTAAATAGGAACAAGTCCTAAGTTCCAAAATTTTTTATATGAATGAACGTTGACCGCCATGTATCGTTTATTGGAATTTGAAGTCCACTCGTCGAAAGAAAGACTAAATCTTTCACCTGCACTTTTCAAATGTTTTAATTCTGCAGTTACTTGCTTTCTGATTTTTTCACTGTAATTCATAACACGTTTTCGAACAGTGACGGCTGACTTTGGTAAATCCGTGTATTTTGCTAAGAGCAAATTATTCACACTGAATGGAAATCCATCTAATGCGATTGCATTAATAATAATAATTCTTGCCAAAATATCATCCAGGCTATCGTCGGCACTTTTAGTAAAATAATTATCTAACTTTCGCTTGGGTGGCGGCGGTGCTGTGTTCAGATTTTCAGAATCTTGACTTGTTGAAGCTGATATAACCTTGATGTTATGTTTTGATAACAAATGTGTATGTAATCCCTTAGTTGATCCACCCAAAGTCTTGAGGATGGCTGGGCATCGCTCACATTTAGCATTATTCCCGTCCTTCTCAACTAAATAATAACTTCACACTGACGTCGTATCACTGTCTTTTTTATGTCTAACACAGTCTCCCGCCATTTGAAATACTTAATTTCAGATAATTGACTTTTAAATTTTAATGACGTAGCCTACGTAACCCGTCGTCACTGACGTAGCCTACGTAACCCGTCACTGACAGAACAATAAATGAAAAAAATAAAACCTGATTTGCATATTTATACTTTCGTACAGGGAATCCCCGACCGACGGGAAATACCCGCAACAATATTATGACATGAGATGATCGGGTGATTGCGGCTGTTGGTTCCTTGGTGAATTACCTTAAGAGTATTGTATTAAAGTATTCCGAGTGGGGAAGTCCCTTCTAAATTCTACGACAAACATATTATTAGGACTGTACCTGTGTAGTAAATAGTGGGTACCTACGTATTGTACGAGTTGCTTTTTGTCGTAATGTATTAAAATAATCTAGGCAAGGTTATTTTCAAGGCGCAACGGACTATGGAATACAAACTAGACTTGTAAAAATTATTAATTATAATCATAAAAGTTAGAGCTGGAAATTAACAAGAGTATGAAATCCCCAGATCCTGAAGTACAAGTACAAAATGAATTGGGGTTGGCAAATAGTATTAGACGTGAAATGAGCCTGTTCGAAAATGGAGGAGTTCGTGGATATCATTGTACATATAGAACCTACGGCTGTAGCCGTACACAGTATATTACTTTTGAATAATAATATTAAAATTAATTTTAATTAATTATTAATTTTGAATATAGATATAATGCAATGGTCTGTTGGTCCCAGTCAAGACTCCAGACAATAAGTAAGTCCAGTAAGTCTTCAACTTATTGAAGACTTATTAAGAAGATTAGATAATAACTTATTATTATAATAACTTATTATTATCTAATCTCTCTAAGTTGCCTAGTGACCTTCTAATGTCACAGTTTTACCCATTACCTTTGTACGGGTGATTGGGACATCAATGCTTCACAAGCAGTATCTCAAGATACTAGGCATAAAATAATAAATGGTATCTTGAGTTAAGTATCTCAAGATGGTGTCTTGAGCTAAGTATCTCAAGACGGTGTCTTGAGCTAAGTATCTCAAGACGGTGTCTTGAGCTAAGTATCTCAAGATGGTGTCTTGAGCTAAGTATCTCAAGACGGTGTCTTGAGCTAAGTATCTCAAGATGGTATCTTGAGCTAAGTATCTCAAGACCCATAAATATGGGTTGAGCTAAGTATCTCAAGACGGTGTCTTGAGCTAAGTATCTCAAGACGGTGTCTTGAGCTAAGTATCTCAAGACGGTGTCTTGAGCTAAGTATCTCAAAACGGTGTCTTGAGATCCATCTCAAGATGGTATCTTGAGCTACTTGAAGACCCATAAATATGGGTAATTGATTGACAGCAAATAGTTAATATCGGCACCTACTCCATATATTTTACATGATTATGGTCTGGAGCTCTACAGCATTTATGATCAGTGATGTTTATAATGCAATGACCTGTTGGTCCCAGTTAAGACTCCAGACAATAAGTAAGTCCAGTAAGTCTTCAATAAGTTATTATCTAATCTCTCTAAGTTGCCTAGTGACCTTCTAATGTCACAGTTTTACCCATTACCTTTGTACGGGTGATTATGATGCTTCCCAATGCGTCCCAAGCATAAAATAATAAATGGTATCTTGAGTTAAGTATCTCAAGACGGTGTCTTGAGCTAAGTATCTCAAGACGGTGTCTTGAGCTAAGTATCTCAAGACGGTGTCTTGAGCTAAGTATCTGAAGACGGTGTCTTGAGCTAAGTATCTCAAGACGGTGTCTTGAGCTAAGTATCTCAAGACGGTGTCTTGAGCTAAGTATCTCAAGATGGTGTCTTGAGCTAAGTATCTCAAGACTCATAAATATGGCATACCCATATATATGATTGACAGCAAATAGCTAATATCGGCACCAACTCCATATATTTTACATGATTACGGTCTGGAGCTCTACAGCATTTATGATCAGTGATGTTTATAATGCAATGGCCTGTTGGTCCCAGTCAAGACTCCAGACAATAAGTAAGTCCAGTAAGTCTTCAATAAGTTATTATCTAATCTCTCTAAGTTGCCTAGTGACCTTCTAATATCACAGTTTTACGGGTGATAGGGACATCAATGCTTCACAAGCATTATCTCAAGATACTAGGCATAAAATAATAAATGGTATCTTGAGTTAAGTATCTCAAGATGGTGTCTTGAGCTAAGTATCTCAAGACGGTATCTTGAGCTAAGTAGCTCAAGACCCATAAATATGGGTAATTGATTGATAGCAAATAGTTAATATCGGCACCTACTCCATATATTTTACATGATTACGGTATGGAGCTCTTATTTATGATCAGTGATGTTTATAGTGACCTTCTAATGTCACAGTTTTACCCATTACCTTTGTACGGGTGATTGGGACATCAATGCTTCACAAGCATTATCTCAAGATACTAGGCATAAAATAATAAATGGTATCTTGAGCTAAGTATCTCAAGACGGTATCTTGAGCTAAGTAGCTCAAGACCCATAAATATGGGTAATTGATTGATAGCAAATAGTTAATATCGGCACCTACTCCATATATTTTACATGATTACGGTATGGAGCTCTTATTTATGATCAGTGATGTTTATAGTGACCTTCTAATGTCACAGTTTTACCCATTACCTTTGTACGGGTGATTGGGACATCAATGCTTCACAAGCATTATCTCAAGATACTAGGCATAAAATAATAAATGGTATCTTGAGCTAAGTATCTCAAGATGGTATCTTGAGCTAAGTATCTCAAGATGGTGTCTTGAGCTAAGTATCTCAAGATGGTATCTTGAGCTAAGTATCTCAAGATGGTGTCTTGAGCTAAGTATCTCAAGATGGTATCTTGAGCTAAGTATCTCAAGACCCACAAATATGGGTAATTGCTAACTTAAAGTTTAAACTTTAAGGGAGATTTGATAAGGCTTTTCAAACTGAATATTAGTAATAATAGCAGAGCAACAATAATTTCATCAATTTTATTATCCTCAAAGATTAACTTGAAGCCCATCTCCCATGCTCTTTGAAAGACTGGTAATTTTCATTTATTACACAAAATTAAAACTCAGGCTTAGCATGATGCTTTCTATTTCTACTCTATTGTAGAATAGAAATCGCTTGTCTATCTTTCTTCGTAGAAAACTGTCAGCTGTCTACACAGAAGCGTAATTTTTATCTACTTTAAAACACTTATCTACGGTTCTCATGCTAAGCCTATGGAACCAGGAATGGTTAGTTAAGTTTATTTTAGTACTAACCTAATAAGCAATGTGGAGATATGAATAAGCAGTTTTTTTATACATGTATAAGATTTTGCAATATCAGGTGGCGATGACAAAGATAGGGTCAAAGTAGGTCTAACAAAGTCTCCCGCCATTTGAAATACTTAATTTCAGATAATTGACTTTTAAATTTTAATGACGTAGCCTACGTAACCCGTCGTCACTGACGTAGCCTACGTAACCCGTCACTGACAGAACAATAAATGAAAAAAATAAAACCTGATTTGCGTATTTATACTTTCGTACAGGGAATCCCCGACCGACGGGAAATACCCGCAACAATATTATGATATGAGATGATCGGGTGATTCCCCTGTTGGTTCGTTGGGGAATTACCTTAAGAGTATTGTATTAAAGTATTCCGAGTGAGGAAGTCCCTTCTAAGTTCTACGACAAACATATTATTAGGACTGTACCTGTGTAGTAAATAGTGGGTACCTACGTATTGTACGAGTTGCTTTTTGTCGTAATGTATTAAAATAATCTAGGCAAGGTTATTTTCAAGGCGCAACGGACTACGGAATACAAACTAGACTTGTTTGTGGCAATCCCGAAAATCCCGAGATTAGCCAAGTACAGTCCCGGGATTTTCGGGGCCAGAAAACGATCGGGATCCCGGGATTGTATTCTCTACTCTTAAGATACAGGTCACCCTAGTTTAAGAGGCAGGGCTCACCCAATTCATGTACAGACCTTGTGGTTACAGCATAATTATGTACCTAGTACCTGTCTTTATTCTTATGCCAACCAGTTGTAATCTATTTTTTACCTATTCTAACCATAACAACTACATAATGTATTTTCTTGTCTGTAACTTAATTGAAAAAAAAAAAAAAAGAAAAAACAAAAACTTTTTTCCGTTTGAGGAATTTGCTTACTAATTCACCAGCTCAACATGAGGATCCTATTTTATCAGCTTTTCTGCTTCAGTTGTTTATTTTTCACACATTTTTACCACAACTTAGTTACCAATTGGAAACTTCTAATCTAACTATAGTCCATTTGAAAAAAGATTAGAAATTTAAATAAACCTTAGTCCATTTGAAATAAGATTAGAAATATAAATAAACCTTTTTTATAGTCCGTTCAACCGATTTTGACTTCTATTGCGTTGGGGGTATGACAAATGGCAGCTGTAATAAATAGTTGGTATTGTAACCACGTGTTTGCTTTTAATGACACCCTTATGCTTACGTCATAGAATTCAAAATCGGTTGAACGGACTGTAAAAAGGTTTATTTAAATTTCTAATCTTATTTCAAATGGACTACCTGTCTGAATGGATAGCCTGTTACATTGTACCTGTGCATGACAAAGCTCTCGCTCTCCCTTTTCCACACAATTCTCGCTAGTCCTTTCCTAGCCAGTCCTTTTGGTAGGAACCATGCTAGTCCTGCTATTTTCGCCTTGGCGACCCACTCGGTGGTTCTTTAAGTCAATTTCTCATCTAACAGCGGCAAACATGTCTGGCTCAATCCCATTTCAGCTTTGCGGCTTTCTGGCTAAGTCAAACCTACAAAAACTGGCCAAGTGCGTGTCTGACCACGCACAATGAAGGGAAGAGTTCCGTAACTAGAATGAATTTATCCCAAAAACAAACTTAACATTGTAGTCGAACAACTTGTTCTCCCATACATCGATGTCACGGACAATTCTCCAACTGCAAATGTAAGTTTGTAATTGCAGAAAAATATTCGTCCATGTGGTAAAACTACGAATTACGGGTTTTCAACGTTTTTCATTTTCACGGATTTTTTCCTTTACATATGCTGTGAGTCCTTGCTTCTTGCCAATTTTCATGATTCTAGGTCAACAGAAAGTTTTGATTTATTTGCGAGTATCAAAAAAATGTCGCATAAATGGCCATAGTTTTTTAATTGCGTTGACTTAGAAGCTTGTTTTTTTAGACCTCCAAGGGACTGTAGACTGTATTTGATATTAATTTCAGCATACCTCCACGTGTTCCCGAGAAAAAGGGTCTTGACAGACTGACAGCCGGACGGTGAAGTCATCCTACGAGTATATGGGTTGCGTTTCTTTCTTCAAACAATAATTGCACGTGACATGACAAAAAACGAAACATTAACATTGCTATACTACACGACAGTAATATGAGTACCACAGTCTAACTAAAACAGTAACACAACCCATTTTGACTCGTACAAGTAATCAACTACCCTACGCTGCAAGATGCTCCAGTTTGCTAACTCTGCTACAAACACCTTTAAGTTAGCCGGTGTCCTTAACAATGTAATAAACTTGCACATGTTTGGAACACAATATGGCTTGCATGGCAAGATAGTGGTCTTGGGTTGAGCACTCATTTGTGTCCGAGCGCTCGGATCAAGAAGGCGTAATATGGCGTGAGATAGTCTGCCCTTGAAGGGCAATTAATAAGTTGGCAAACAGTTCAATGTCCCACTGGATGAGAAGTATATATCTCGGAACCATGGAAAGGGGTACGAAGGGCCGAAGCCAACTCGCAAAGGCAATTAGGCAATTTTAAATGGAATGAGGCACCAACCGACGATTATTACTATTATTATTATTATATTATTACTTCCTTTATTTAATTAAATACATAAGTATAAATTATATTTTTAAATATCAGAATATAAAAAATATTTATAAAAACATTCAAAAAGTTTGGTTCGACGGTATCGGGAGCAGGGTCCAAGCTACCTGTGGTTAGGGCTCCAGAGATAGGAACCTCCTCACGATGCGAGCCAAGGAGTAGGTAGTGCCTTCTGAATCAGGCCCTTGATCCAACAACCTAACGAGAGCCTCGAGAGATGTTGATCGAGGCTTTCGGCCATCAGGCCATTGGCTGATACCACAATCGGCACAATGATAGCCAAGCTCATATTATTACCTACTATTATTATAGTAGTCTGTCTGTTACCTTTCACGCCTTAACAGCTAAACGGATTTCGATGAAATTTGGCACTCAGGTAGACCATGACTTGAATTAGGACACGGGATTTGAAACAAAAAAAAGGCCGTCACGGGACGCCCGGTAGATGTGAATTTCAATTTATTTCAAAGCAAAGCATTTCAAACACATAGCAGCAAAGGGTTATGACGCCATAAGATAACTTCATGACGTTTACCGACACACCATACGCATACGAGTCGGTCTTACCCCCAAGGCGCGCCATTAGATGTTACACATAAAAACAAAAGTTAAAAGCTAGTCTATAATATGAAGCGTATTTTTATAAGGTGCTAATTGAGAAGCTCGTAGTTAAGTAATACCAGCCATACCGGTCGTTCCATCAGGTTAAGCTACGCTTGCCGGGGTTGGTCCGTGGATGAGAGACCATCTTTACATACCGAGACTCCGCAGTGCCTCGGAAAGCACGTTAAGCCGTTGGTTTCGGCTGTCATTCATGGGTTTTTGACAGTCGTTAGAAGTCGTCAGAAACCCAAAAGTCTGACAACCAGTCTTAACAAAGGATATCGAATTACCCAGTAACTGGGTTGTGGAGGTCAGATAGGCAGTCGTTCCATGTGAAATATTGGTATTCAGCAGCGGGGCGAGCAAGGCCTACTGTGACATGACTTGAGTCACACATTTTATCACAGTTTGAGCGATAAAACTGTTTTGTCATAAAATGCTAGTACAAATTGACATGACATAATTTATCATGTCTTGTCACAAACGTCTTGGCACGCCCGTGCTCGGCCCGCAGCATCCGTTTAGACTGGAAACGGACCCATAGTTGGGAAAAGGCTAGGCAGATTGCGATTGTCCTACGAAACGGTCTTCACCCGTGCTACTTGCTGGCACGTAATATGCATAATGGTAAAACGTTTTCAAGAAAACCCCATTAAACGAATTTGACTATTTCGAGTACTAAAAGAACTACAAGCACGTGTTCTGTTGTCTCTATGCAAAATGGCAGCGCAAACACAACGGGTATGTGTTCACACCCTAACCGCCAGTTGCACGTAAGTCCATTAAATTTAATTCCCCATTAAAAGTAATGTTGTCACTTTCTGATAAGTTCCGTTAGATAAAGACAGTATTACTGGGGAATTAAATTTAATCGACTTACGGACAACTGGAGGTAAGAGTGATAAATTACACAGCATCGGTTACTTCCCTCACAACAGTTCTCAATGACTGGCTTCAAAATCTCGATCGATCAAACTGCACGTGTATTTTCGGAATAGACCAAAATAGTTTGTGTATGAAGAGCTATAAAGGTGAGATCAAAAGTGAGTTTGTAAACATCTGTATACAACATAATGTATGTCGGTGATTGCAAACGGTGCTACAAACATTGCTCCATTCAAACTTCGTGTAATTGCGATTTTACGTTCAGAATAATCCGTTTAGGATTCCGGGTTAACTATGATAAGCTTTTTTTACCTTTATAAGTACCGTAATACTAGGTTAAGATTGAGACTTTCAAGGTAAATTACTTTAAAAGAAAATTACAACTTCCATTAATTTCAGGGTTGATTCCAGGTCGTGGTGTTTGAAAATACTATCTGCTCTTCTTAAGGCGATACAAAAATAAATTGGGGGCTTTTTCGTAACCATTTATTTCAGTATTACAGCATGTATGGATTAAATTTTTTGATATTATGTTTATTGACTATTTGATTAATACTTTGACTGAAGGAAAACGCAATTGGGTTAAATTTCCTCGTTAAACTTTAATTCCGAAGATTCCCCTATTTTTTCATATTTATCCTGTAATTCTAAAATCCTAAGTAATTTCATTGCAAAATTGGATTCGAAATGTGCGCATTAGGTAACTGAAAACTCTGACTGAAAATATTTTTGATAGATATTTTAATTTATTTTTAAACAATTTTTATTTGGTTTGGCGCTCTTACGTTGTTGTATTTTGGTTCCAGCGCATTGTTGCGGTCTCTTTTTTCGCATGTGGAAGTAATTGACTCTGTCACTTTCTTTCGCTATGATTTATTTTTTACGTATCACCTTAACACATAATGACATAACTTAGCTTTAGCTACTAACGATAAATAGGTAGGTAGTTTATTTTATGACTTTCAGTCTCCACCATAAAAAAAAACACCAACTTAAACTAACATCTTCCCAAACAAATACCCACATTACCCTTATTACTGCGAAAAAGAGGTCCAACCCAAACATTATAAAAATTTCAGGCTACAATCAGCGCGCTCCTTCACAGGGCGATGACGTGTTTACTTTAATCATTCGGGTTCGTCCCTCGTTGTGTATTCAATCCTATCTAGCGGCTCTAGCCGGACGGTGGGAGATTGCTTCATACACGAGGTAAAATATTTCTACTACAGGTAGCGAAGGGTTCACGAAAAAATGTAGCTGGCACGTTGGAAGATGGATTTAAAATGTTGAAGCGCACATTCAAACTCAACGGTTGAATTTGGAATACTTAGAAGCAGTTTGAATTTTTATTCGCTTATTCGTTCATTTGTTTCGTTCGTGTTATGTTTTCTTTATGTTCATTTGTCGTGCTCGTTGTTTAAAAAAATTGAGCCGTCACGGGACGACTGGCAGATGTGAAACATCGCACTACACACACATTTACCCACTACTACATATAGACTTTATAAGTGTATAGTGGCCGATCGCCACGCGGCATGCGTCGCCCCGCCAGCATTCGGTTTTACGTGCGCCTATGGATGTGTCACATCAAAAAGTCACTGCTGAAAATTGGCATTATGACCCTTTCACAACTCAGTTGCTCTTAACTTCTTGATATGATCTTCTTTACCAAATCAACTGAAAGATTGGGGGTGAATGACCCTTCACGAACCCACAATAATGAATGATGAGGAGGAGTGTAAACCTGAGATATAATAAACGTTACTATATTTCGTTTATTAATCCCAGAGACTAATTTGACATTCCAAATGTTTGTTGTTCGTTTTTTCAATTTGGAGTTTGACATTTGCACCTGTCAAATTAGTATCTGGGATTAAAAAACGAACTATAGGCTCATACTTTGACTTAGATAATATGTTCTATTCTATTATATATTATTTTTGTTGTTTAGCAAGCAAAGCCGGTGTCGACTATTCTGCCAATGTCTAAAGTGAGTTGTGAAAACATAGATAATATGTTCCCTCACAACAGCAAACCAAGTAATGTTTATAGATTTCGGCCTGAGTCAATTGAGATAAACCCCCCCTCCACCCGGCTGCTCTAATCTAACCTAACCCTTCGGGGAAACAAGGCGTGATGATAGGTTGTGATCAATTGAGGTATTATTTTTCAATGATCACTTATCATCATAATTGTAGAATACTGTTGATACCGATCACACCAAGCTTTACGAGCAGGGCGAATTCACCTTCAACCTTTTCCCGCCATTCGTGGTGACTGACAGGTGACATTAGTGACAGCTACCTCACTTGTGTCTCTCGTAGGTCGAATATTTTATAAGTTTTTAGTGAAATATTTGTTTAATAATGTTTTTTGTGTAGCACCTACTTTAGCTGTAGCACCTACTTTAGCTGTTATTTTTAATAATTTTATTGACCTTGGTAAGTTTCCTGATCTTATGAAAAACAGTAAAATAATACCGTTGTTTAAATCGGGTAGTACATCAGACCCTACTAATTATAGACCTATTTCAGTGCTACCTACCTTTAGTAAAATTTTTGAAAAACTTATTTTAGATCAAATGCAAAGATTTTTTAATAAACATAAGTTATTGCATAACAAACAGTTCGGTTTTACAAAGGGTCGTTCAACTACTGATGCCGCCGGTGTTGAACTTTTAGGACATGTTTATAATGCATGGGAGAATAAATGCGATGCTTTGGGCATCTTTTGCGATTTGTCCAAGGCATTCGATTGCGTTCTTCATAAAACATTAATCAGGAAACTGCACCACTACGGAATCCGAAATGCCTCTCTGGATCTTCTTACTTCATATTTAAGTGATAGGATTCAGAGAGTTGATGTTAACGGAAAAAGATCTCCCGGATCTGTAGTAAGAATGGGGGTACCCCAGAGCTCAATTCTTGGCCCATTTTTGTTTCTTATTTATATAAATGACTTGCCTTACCTCATAAAGGATAAACATGATATAGTGTTGTTTGCAGACGACACTTCACTTTTATTTAAACTCAAACGTCAGCAGTTGGTTACTGACAATGTAAATAGTGCCCTCGAAAAAGTAGTTAACTGGTTTAATGTTAATAACCTACTTCTTAACGAGAAAAAAACTAAATGTATTAAGTTTATAATACCTCATGTTAGACAAGTAAAAACTAGTGTGCTCATAAAGGGTGAAGAGTTGAAACCCGAAGATTCTACAGTGTTCTTAGGCATAACTTTGGATGCCAAGCTTCAATGGGGCCCCCATATAGATAAATTGTCGAAAAAGCTTAGCTCTGCAGCATACGCCGTTAGAAAAATTCGTGATTTAACTGATTTAGAGACAGCCCGCTTAGTATACTTTAGTTATTTTCATAGTGTAATGTCGTATGGTATTCTGTTGTGGGGAAATGCCGCTGACATTCAGACAATTTTTGTTTTACAAAAAAGAGCAATTCGTGCAATTTATAAATATAGTCCCAGACACTCTCTCAGAGACAAATTTAAAGAGATTAATATACTGACTGTAGCTTCTCAGTATATTTATGAAAATCTATTGTATGCACATAAAAATATTAATCTGTTTAAAAAATACAGTGATATCCATAATGTAAATACTAGGAACAAGCACAAATTTGTTGTTCCTAAAACCAGGCTTAAAAAAATAGGTGGCTCGTTTAGATGCCAGTGTATACGTTTTTATAATAAACTTCCCAGCCATATTCAAGAATTAAGCCTGAATAAATTCAAATGTTTTATAAAACGGAAACTGTGCCAGAAAGCATTTTATACTGTTAAAGACTTTATTGAGGACAAAAAGGCTTGGGATTGAGCTGCTCCAATTTACAGTGAATCTTGATTTGATTTTTTTTGCCAACTATTTATATTATTTTTTTGATTGAAATTTTTAAATACCTATGACATGAATATTTACTTTGTAAAGTATTATATTATTTTAATTATTATGAATGTGAGGACTATGTGAATTGTTTTTTTTATTTGTATTCTCAATCAAAAAAATTTTTAATGCAGGTCTGGCAGTTTGAGTACTTTATGCGGCCTAACCAATTGTCCTTTCTTTGGTATTGTTCGTCGAATCGCTGAGCTCCTTAAGTTTTGAATTGAGCTGCACGATAACTGACAAATGCGTGCACTGACTGGACAGGTCCACTCAAATCTGTGTGGTTCTTTCGTCAAAAGACCATGTCAGACACCGATCTACATGGTTCTCAAATGATCTGACCAAGATTATATCCGTATTTTATATACACATTGACATTGATTAATTTTATATTTACAATGACATGAATATTTACTTTGTTAAGTATTATATTGTTTTAAGTATTGTAAATGTGAAGACTATGTGGGTCATTGTTCATTTTTCTTTTTTTTCTCAGTTAGTTTTTATCATAGTCTGGCAGTTTGAGTGATTTTATGCGGCCTACCCAAATGTCCTTTCTTTGGTATTGTTCGTTGAATCGTTGAGCTCCTTAAGTTCTTAGTTGAGCTGCACGACTACTGACAAATGCGTGCACTGACTGGACAGGTCCCCTCAACCTGTGTGGTTCTTTCGTCAAAAGATCATTTCAGGCACCAATCTACATGGTCTTCACATGATCTGACCAAGATTATGTCTGGACTTTAAAAAGAGACTGACCTCTGAGTTTGTTTCGGCCTTTCTTCTCAGAGTAGTCGTATACGAAACGCCGACCTCATCTAGTTTTTTTTAATATGATTGACGTGTAAAAGTGTTTGTACAAACCTACTTACAGAAATAAATCATTTATCATTTATCATTTAAATAGTACACTTCGGTCGAGCAATCAGATAAGATAGAATATAAATATATATAATATAAGAGAAAAAACAATACCGTTACCGCGCGGTGTCCGCTCGATGTACGCGACTTAAGACCTTGTCCAGAAAGGGCGAATTCGCCGCGAAACGTTTCGCGCGAATTCATTCGTGCGTTAGCGAGATACTAGGTGCTAGTACATTGCGTTCAAAAGCATCGCGCGAGTTCAAAATACGCGCGTAAATCGCGAGCACTTCGCTAGACTCACGACTCACGCTTAATTCGCGCCAATTGCGCGTGAGTCGAGATACTAGAGACGCCTTGTTGCGTTCAGGTAACGCGCGGACTCCAGAGCGAGTGCACGTATCGAGGGAAATGGAGCGCCAAAATTTTGATACGGAAATGTTTAGAAACGCGCGTTGGTACGCTCCTTCTGGACGCAACGGTCGCGTGTAATACGCGCTAGAGAATCGCGGTGAATTCGCCCTTTCTGGACAAGCTCTAAGCTCGCCTCGCGTCGAAATCGCGCGGCTGGACAGAGGATATCTATTCAATAGACACACTACAAAAATAATTTTAAATACATAATTAAACAACTAATGATGGAAATCAGAGATAATTGAGTTTGTACGTTATTAGCTAATGAGAATTGTGCGCCCTCAGTTCCACTATTATTCTCTCAGAATAAAATATTTACAGATGATAATAATGTAATTAATCTGTTATTTTTCTTTTCTTCTCGTAGCTGTTACTTGTACTAAAAGAAATATATCTTACTTTATTGCAAAACATTACACTGACGTGTAATTAACTTACTGCGCGACAGTAAAGACAAGGTTATGTTTTTTTTTTCTTTATACCCTCGAAGTATCCTAACTTAACAGCTAGATGGATTTTAATTTACGAGGTGTCTATGGACTAGGTTTTGTTTTTATAAAATCAAAATGCCGGATTCATATTGTCAGTAAGTATTGAATCGAAAAAAAAATACCACGAACATGTGGGGTAACATCGATTCCAAAAATAGAACACACTAAAAGAATGAAAAACAAAAAAAAAAATTACGCGTTTTAAGTTTTTAATTGCAGACGCGTTTTTTTTTTTAAGTAGCTTATTATATTTTACGGTTCCTAGTCAAAGCATACTGAACTTGAAGTACTTAGTTATGTATGGGAATAATTTAAGATACTTATAATATTTTGTTATTATTTGACTTCACTTGTTTCATTTGTTTAACCCAGATACAATTTCATCTACGTAGGTGTAATTATCGTAATGTTTGTATTACAATATCACGAAAGGTAAAAGTTCAAATTTATTAGAGAGAAACTTAACAAGATGAACATTATCCACTGGAATACATAAAGTTACTTAGTAACTCGCCTCAAAAGCTTATTTTATTGAAGTCTTTATAGAAGTCATTGCCATGTGAGGCGAAGACATCTTTAAGCTAATACATTAAAAAAACCGGCCAAGTGCGTGTCGGACCACGCACAATGAAGGGTTCCGTAGTAGGGATGAATTTATTTATCCCAAAAACAAACTTAACATTGTAGTTGAAAAACATGTCTATTCAATTCTATACCACACGGTCAACTCTCCACTGCAAATGTAAGTTGGTCGACTATTACTCGTTAACTTGTGAAGCCTGCTTAGCTGTGATAGTTGTCCTTTTAATTTCGTTATAAATTATTATACTGCCATGAATTTTTTCACATATCCAAAAACAACCATATAGCTGGGGGGGGGGGGGGGGGTCACTTGTTTCTAACAAAAATATGCACTTTAAAGCTTAATAATACCCAAAAGGATCCCGCAATCAAAAAATGATCTTGTCAGGCTTGAACGGCCTATTCAACGATACCCCACATCATGGGATAGGCGAGAAAATAAAATAACATCCCCACGTTACGTGAAAAAAAGGTACACTAAAAATATTTTATTTTACAACTTTGCCGGCGTGATTAATATAAATTGGTTGATTGATTAATATAATTATTTAATATTAATTATAATTAAAATACCAAGATTCCTCCATGCCTCGGAAAGCACGTTAAGCCGTTGGTCCCGGCTGTCATTTGTAGATCTTTGACAGTTATTACGGGTCGTCGAAGCCCAAAAGTCTGACAACCAGTCTTACCAAGGGATATCGTGTTACCCAGTAACTGGGTTGTGGAGGTCAGATAGGCAGTCGCTCCATGTAAAATACTGGTATTCAGCTGCATTCGGTTAGACTGGAAGCCGACCCCAACATAGTTGGGAAAAGGCTAGGTAGATGATTAATTACCCATGCTAAATTTCAGCTTTCTAGTACTTAGAGTCTGAGCTAAGCTGGGGACAGACAGACAGACAGACGGACATGGCGAAACTATAAGGGTTCCTTGTTGACTACGGAGCCCTAAAAAAGCTTTGATAAAATCAACTTTTGAATCAGTGCATGAAAGTTTAGTCATAACTCAATGCAATAACTAGAAAAGTTCGTCTGTCTACTCCATTATAAACTTTATAGACGGTTGGTTTAGATCCCCACTTGATTTGGACTAACACTGACTAGAGACTAGCCGAGACCGACTAACTTTTGGGCACAACTTTTAGATTCTGAATTTTGTCACTTTATGTGCGAATCGCAAGTCTATCGCAATAATTTGAAAAGGAGTAAGTAAATAGAAGTTATACTTTTTAAGTAACTAAAAATTTCGATGTGGCTTTTAATGTAAACCAACTACCTTGCAATTACCCAAGTTTTATAGTTTTGAATAAATCTAAATCAATTCAAATACTAAGAAATGTAAAACAAATATAAACAAAGTCAAGTTTGGTTCAACTTTGATTCAAGATTCAACTTGAAAGAAGTTACCTCAAGAAAATGTTATCACAAAGTTGTTTGTTTACATAACAGAGTTTGGCAAAAGATCCACCTCCACCCAAAGATAGTTTATTCCATTATTGGACACACCACAACCGCATCTTCGGCAGTTCGGCCCATAATCAACTCAAATAGGTACTTATCCCGACAAAAATAGAGACAACGCACCAAAACTTGTTACCTTAACAAGTCCATCCTCGTTCGAACTTCGTCCTAATTTAATGTACCGTAGTTTGTGATACAATGGCGTTTTTATTCTTCACGTATATTTTGGCAAGTGTATAGCGAGAGAAGTGGATTACATCTCAGTCTAGATCGGTCGGTTGCGGGGCGCGCACGTAATATACATAGTTATAGTGTCATAGCCCACGTGTCATAATTATTGACGTGAGAGTGACGTGCAGTGACATTCACCGAATGCGCGTGACACGCCGGTGCGATCCGCCATGACGGTCACGTGACTCGAGCGAAATGAAATGACAGTTACGAACGTATTTTGAATTTCAAATTAGGAGTGCATTAATTAGCCGCGTTTATGTAAGCCAGTATTCGAATTTGTGGACTTAATAATGGCTGTGAAGTTTTAATTTTGTTACTGTCAAATGTTAATAACCTATAAAGTTTATGTCAGCTGTTAAAGTTGGGTACAAAACAAGTTTAAAATTAAAGAATTGAAGTCAGACCATTAATTTAAGAAAAATATTACGTTTTGGATGAAAACTTTTTATGGGTGTCCTTACCGTCTTTTTATCTATGAAAAATAATAAACAGCCTATTTGAAATGGAATCGTCGATCGATTTGTGCTTAAAATAGTTCATACTCCGACGTTTTAAGGGCTGCCGTAGCGATTCCTATGATAAGGTTACGTATGATTAAATAATTTACTTTAATTGATGATACAACACGTTATAACAGTTTCAAAGATTTATTAAAGTATACCTAAAGTTTGTAGTAGCCATAGGTACTGAAAAATATCTTAGTCACTTTTTTTATGAACAATAAAAGAGAACACACGTGTTTACACCAGAAACTAAATTAAAACAAATAAAACTTTACAACGTTACTAGAATTTTATTGCAAAAAAGCAGTATCTCACTTTGAAACTTTTAATTTGTGGTAGATAAATAAACGTGAATGTACTCTGGGGGCGATGTAAAAATGCCGTTTAGCGGGTAGTCGGCACACTGCGGTATTCTGAGATAACTGGGTCAGTTCTGCAGACTGAGCGGCGCCTGGACTATTGACTAGTCGCCGTAGTGCGGGGAATACGAGAAAAATAACAATAAAACAAAGTTACATCACTAAAATTCGAAAATTTACTCTTTGAAAATTTATGTGGGAGAGTCAATGCTTGTCTGCAATTCGACTTTGATTTAGGCTACATTCGTTTTAAAGCTATAAATAATAAGTTTAGATTAATCAAAACTTAAAAGTAAACAAAAGCATTATGTAAATGTCTACGTAAATAAATCAAAACAGGAGACTACATGATAGATGGCGCCACCTGTAGATTTTAAGGCTAATACCGAACATGCAATTGTAACAAAAATAAACCATTAACATAATCATTAACAAGCAAATGGTTCATTCACTGAGAAAAAAATAATTGAAGTTCGATTTAATTATATTTTGTCTAAGAAAATGTAATAAAACAATCAGACTAGAAGAAGACAGGTCTTTCATAATAAAATCTTTCCACAATGTTATTATTAAAGACAATATTCTGTATAGGTTTATTATTAGCGTAGAACCAGTACAGCTAACAAGACATTTGAGTGATATTGACTCTGAAGACATAGCGGCGCTGCCATTATTGAACGATATACTTCATAGAACACTGATGAAAACCGTACAGTAAACTGGTACAAGATTTATATCGCCAGCCTTTTTTTCTTTTCGTATACTATCATCTTGTTGTTCGTGTATTATTTAAATAAAGCCCTTGGGTAATAAGTCACTGTTGATGGAAAAATATTGAGCAAAGCTTCAAAGCTTA
Organism: Tiliacea citrago; assembly: GCA_963921375.1. Taxonomy (NCBI): domain Eukaryota; kingdom Metazoa; phylum Arthropoda; class Insecta; order Lepidoptera; family Noctuidae; genus Tiliacea; species Tiliacea citrago. The sequence continues at coordinate 16,585,263 of OY992797.1, read as the reverse complement.
TCTTGAAAATTGTTGGATGTTGGATATTGTATTCATTATATCATGTGTTATTACTTTCTTTATTTTGATCCTCGTTTTATTTTTCTTCTTATTATTATTATTCTCTCCTTATTAGTTCTCTTTTATGTTTGTTTTTTAATATTTTTTATTCTTCAAGTTACTGTTTTTTTCATTGCTTTCTAGTTCAAATCAAGTCTATGAAATTACGCAGTACTTTAAAAATATTTTCAAGAACAGACAACAATTCCTTATCTACATTCATAAAAAAATACTAATATTTGTAATAAATAAATCTTAAAAAATCGTTCTCTGAGCCAGTTTCTAGTCTAAAATTGAGAAAAAAGAATTAAGCTCCGTAAACTAAGCGACCACAACTGTCGCCGACAGATAAGCCCTAAGTAGTGCTGTTCTAAGGAATTTATAAAGATAACACAAAAAAACTTAAGCTTTTCTTTATCATGGTCTACTTTTCCATGTTTCTATTGTGTTAGATAATAATAGAAGTTAAGCTCATCTTACTTTTATTGAAGACAAAGATACCGAAGGACACCTATAATTTGAGAGGAAAACTCCACTTAAGTTATGGCCCAGTACAATGGATAGACAACAAGTTACTTCTATTGATGCTTAGGAAATGTTTGTCAAATCCACTTTTACTACTTCACGGCTACAAGTATGAATAATCAAAGTTAATCGCGTATAACTTAGTAAAGTGTGAACCTTCTAGCTAGACAGACTGGCGCCTCCATTGTCGAGCCCCATAAAATCGTCACGTAGAGCTCATAAAACTACAATATTTCCAATAAGGAAATTGACTACTGTGTATGCAAATATGATTTGATAGATCAAATCATATTCACAGTAGTCGATAAAATAAAACAGCCGAAATCTGATAAATTAATATTAAAAAATAACTAACTAGTCTAGATAATTATTTACTCTTTTATTGTATTTTATTTATTTATAACAAAGCTTTAAGCTTTATAACAAACTCTAAAATAAGAATGACGCTACCCAGATGCTACCACACTTATTAGAAAAGTGCATCTACCTATCGACAGAGTGTTAAAAGAGCACAATTACGAGGTGCTAACAACTTTTCACATACACACCAAAATGGTTTTATTTACAAATTCTAAGAAGAAGCTATTTCACCAGCGACTTTGTCTAAAGCTACATACACAGGAAAGCAGATGGATAACGGTCCCATACAAGCTTGTCCAGAAATGAGCACAAATAAAACAAAATGGGTAATGAAGCTATAATAGTGTTTCATAGCCCTTTATATTTTTGTTCGTCGTAAAACTTTGTGAAGGGACATAAGACCCTTCTCAAATCTGAAGACTTAAAAAAAAATTCTAACCTGTCGATCGCGGAGTAATCCACTGTCTTCTAGCAGATTGAATTTCACTCAAATCCAACGACTGTATCCCAAATGATTCATTTGCTATGCCTCAGTTTATAGAACGTTGGATCTCCGTTGGAAAGCAGGCAACATCACAGTGTTCCGAGATGTGAGTTATAGGTATAGTTATTGTAGCCCAGGTAAACTGTAATGCGAAGACAGAAACATAACCAATGTTATTTTTTTTGATTTTTTGATTAATGTTTTTGAACGAATCACAAGAAATCACAACAAAACATTCATGATGCTGTCATTCGCAGCCCCACAGAGTTATAAATATATTAGATATTGTCTAAGACAGACCCGACTGACAAGAAGGGTTATGTTTTTGGCGCTTGTATTTGTATGATAGTTATGCTCTATGTCTGTAGGATGTGAAGCAACAGTGCAACAATCACTAACAGCCATAAGTCATATTTTAGGAATCGTCTAGTGTCTACGTCAAAAAATAACCAATGGCATTATGATTATAAGTACAAAAGCGTACTCCGTAAAACACACGGGATGTTTCGTATAGAAAAAAGAAATAGATATTACATATTGCATTGCATTGTTTATCTTTAAATGCCCCCCTCTATGTTAGTCATAGATCTGTGAAAAGCATAAATGACATACGACAAATGCATTGATAATCTTAGACCATTATATCTTGAATCAAAATAATCTTTTAAATGACAATATTTCCTGCAAAGTTTTGCCAAGTAACAAAAGCCGGGTGAGATTTCAAATATTATCAGTTTATTAAAATATAATTATCTCTTTGTCTGTGCTAGGCCAAACTTTATCCATGTCCTTTAAATAGTCCATCGACCCGATCGACCGACCGGGCCGACCATAATAGTTCTCGAGGATGCTCGAGAATTCTTTGGAAGACGCGCTACCTGTTTTTGGTCTCATGTCTAACATGCACGTTACACAATAGAAATAGAGTACAAAATGCAAAATCTAAAAAAGTCCGCTGCCTTCCCTTCGGTTCCGCCGCAATGTAAATTGACTTCAAATTACCGCCTTTGCGTAGTATTTGTTAAAAACCTTGTTAAGGCCTATAATTATCCATCAAAACTATGATAGCAACAGACTTCAATTTTCAAATCGACTACTTACGTAACAGTTAACAGCGCCATGTAATTCTTTGGAAACTAGGCTTCCAGACAACGGGGTCAGATTGGGAGACGAGACGACGCCATCGGTATCGATGTGAACAGCTGATGCTCCAAGATTTTAGTAACAAGAAAACGGAGCCGGCCCGCGTGCACGCGGATTCCGAACGAAGTTACGCGCTGCCGAAATTCCGGGCTTTTTATTGTGAAGTGTTAGAAGGTAGAATATTAGGCTGATTTTTCATTTCCGGCTCCTGTGTTTTGGGTTAGTTTGAGTATCAGTTTTGTATGTGATGGTGGCTTTAATAATTAATTTGGTTCTTACGTATAATTTTTCTGTCCATGATTAAGTTATTCATCATTCTGTGTTAATTCATTTGTGGTCGTAATTCCGGCTGCTATTTTGTGAAGTGTTAAAAGATATAAAACTAGGCAGATTTTACGGTTTCGGCTCCTGTTTAATTAATATCGTCTTTTAATATAATTGCCGGTTTCGTGTGTGGTAGTTGCGTTAATGATTAATCTGGTTCGTGGGTAATTTTTTTCTATACATGGTTTATGTTTTTCTTTTTCTTGTGTCATTTCCTTTGTGGTAGTACCGATACCTACTTAAAGTACAGATATAAGGCTAAAATAAGTGTTCAGTTAGTCTAATTGACCTAGAATGTACGTCCTTCCGTAGGTCAAACTTTCTTACCTTCTCTATGACTGTGTTTTACATAATTTTTTAAAGAGGCAATTTCAGTGACAATCTGGAAAGCCAAAATTCAATAGAGTGCAGGTGTTCTTCTTCATCCCTTTTTACAAACATAACTATGTTCGCAACCTCGTGGTGATACGATCTTGATCTCGATTATTGATGTTTTGTACACACGGCTACATATCAAGCTATAAAATTCCATTATAAGCTGATCTCGTATTGTATAGAATTTCCGTACAATGAGAGGTCAGCTTATATTGGAAAAGTATAGCTTGATGTGTAGCCGTGTGTACCTACCTATTTCTATGCAGTGTTGTTAGAATTCTATATTTTCACTTGAGCCTTATAAGTAAACAGGTTGGTTTGGTTCTTTTCATAACAAATAAAGCCACCATTTGACGTCTTTAAAACAGGTAAAATCCAAACTATTTTGGCTTAATCTGTCAATAATTTCGACACGTCGTAGTTCTTTGTGATTTTCTTCTGAATAGAAGCCGACAACGGGAGGAAATTAACACTACACCGTATTTCCAACTTTGTATGTAAGGTTTTGGGAGCTAGTTTTGCTTGAAGTATTCTTTCTCAATATCCTGGAGAAGAAGCTACTGTGCTCTACACGCTTACACGCTTTATTTTCGATTTCATATAACTTGCTTTTTGTCTCCACGTCAGAGAGCAATAATTTAGAAGTCTACGTATGTAATTTATTTCGCAGTTTAGGAACATATTGACTAACTAAAAAAACAGCACCAGTTACTCACTTTTTGCGAAAGTCGAGACAACGAGAGCGACCCGTTACTCTGTAATGAATAATGATCTTGTTTAAGTCATTCACAGTCTTCAAAATCGTAAAATGTTTGACTTAACCATTGCTAACCACTTAATTTATTTTCAATTCACGTCTTTTATTCCAGTTAGTCTCAAAATAGTCATCCAAATGCGTCAATCTTTGAGTGCAGATCAATCACTCTGCCAAATCTCACGAATTGGGGTCACGATACTTTTAAATGTATCGTTACCTGCGTAATAAAACCATTGAACAGACTGAAATACCACTGACATACGTACGTAGAAGGGATGATTTGATTTTACCAATAGTTAAACGAGGATCCAGTCCTATTCAATTGAGGAAAAAGAAGAAATTAAAGGTCTAAGTGTCATCTTCCTGGAAGTACTGCAACCTGCATTACGTGCTACATAATATGAAGGCTAACAATCGATTACAGTTATCGAAGATTTGTGGAAGTTGTATTAATATGCAGCCCAAATACGGGCATCGGCACATCACCGACTTCCATATCGTATCCCTTTCAAACACTATGCTCAGACATTCGGGTGTCATTGGTGCGTGATAGATTGTTTGTTTCTACCATAAGACTCGTTTTCCCAAACAACCACGACTCATTTTGTAAGCATTATTATTTATTTGTTATACACATTTATTTATATGCTGTTTCTGAAACTAGTTCGATAGCTCCAGTTTTTCTACGACTGATGGAGCTCCTTGTTTATTATCATAACCGTCATGCAAACTCACTCACCTGTTCCAACATCTAGCGTTATCCAGGTTAGTCTGGATAACGCTAGATGTTGGAACAGGTGAAAGATGTGATGACTTAGGCGTGCTAAATCTGCAAGCTATGTTGAATTCTAGCTTTTCCAATGTCTTTCCATAGGTTGACATTAGAACTTCGAGATTCTGTAAGCGGGTCTACTTACTGCCAACAAATAGGGACCTAATTGAAATTGATTTTGATGATTGAATTGATTGACCTGGTAGCTCTTTTAAAATCAAGTCAATTGCTACCACAATTTGGTGCGGTAAGGCCCAAAATATTATTAATAACCTTTGGAGTGTATAAATAGCAATAAAAAAGAAGCGTTCCATTATACAATTCTATTCGATTTAGAACCGCGTGGGACGATAGGGATTCGATTACTTACAATCGCTGATCATGAAGATTAACGATTGGCACAGATTTTACAAATTGTAGAAAAACATGTAGCTATGTAGATATATACTGGATACCAATGTTAACTTAATTTCGCTTTGTACGGTTCCTAGGTTAGTAGTACATTTTCTTTAAAATTTGTCTTTGTAGAATTGAGAAACCGGTACCAAACCATCTACTAAGTAAAGGCCCGTGTAGACTGGTGCGATATCGTGGGCACGACAATCAGCGTGACCATTGTCGCGCTCGGGGTATCGCGCCAGTCTGGACGAGCCTTAATCTGTATTCATACGAACTTAATGCCAGTTTTCCTTCTCCGTCTTATCATTTTGGAGCTGAGAGAGTTTTTAGAGCTTGACTGAAGCACTTAAGTACCTACAGTACTTCATCGTTCTAGCCTTGTATCCTTCAAATCGAATCTAAAAAACAAACAAATAATACAGACTTTATTTACGTGATCATTTATTTTGCATGCAAGTTCATGTAAAACGCATCAATTTTACTAATTTTCTTTTTGGTTATATGACTTCACAAGTTATTGCGTTTGCGTAAGTATCATTTTCGCATAAAGCAGTACCTAATAAAGATTGGTGAATTTGAAGGCGCACTCAGTTCGGATGTGATCAGATTTACGAATTTTACCGATGTTACATCAAAGTTGTGTCATACTGTAACCTAGGACCGAAAACAAGCGAAACACTATAACAGTTTAACGTTTACTATGTATCATCTGATCTTCGGGTTAAGACAGCAAATTGAATATTAAACTACGTTGTCAATTTGCTATGCAGCGTTAAAATAACGGCTAAGCGCCTTACACTTTATCTATGTAACACTGATGGAATACTAAATTGCCTTTCACATTTTAGTAGGCGCTCGGCCGTTTTAAGCGACATCGCCGGTGTCGAATAACCGAAGTTAATTTGGAATTTAATGGGCCATTATTACTGAAAAATGTTAATTGAATAATAAATTTAGATTCAGGGTGATAATAAAATAGACTTGTAAATTTAATTGAACAAAACAATGCCGTGTTTGAACTTTGAACTTTTTATAAACTTTTTACGAAATCTTCAATGACCGCTAGATTTGTGGATTAACTAAGCTGCTTCTTAATGCTGTTAATTATTATGATAAAAGTATTAATAAACTATATATTTTTATAACTTAATTGTACTACGTAATGGTATAGATGATTTTCTTAGTCAAATCAAAATAATACCTAGATAGGTATCGTCCCAAACCAGCCAAACCTAGATACCACTACCCAAGTCCCTTCTGTTACACCCTAATGATACCTGCTTACACCCATGTCAAACCTAACCCGCCTACTACCTTTTTCATTCATCTCCTCAGCATTGATTCTAGCTTTGACATTGAAGTGCATACGGCCTGAATAGCTTTGTAGACCGCACTTTCTGAATAGCTGTCACAGACCGAAGTCTGAAATAGGACATAATTGTTTTCAAGCCGTTTGTATTATGTTGCCTTGATCAACTTTCTATTTGCATGTGAAGGACGCAATGGAGATACACTGTCCACTTTGAATGTGAACAATGTAGGTACTATCAAGGAAATTCATTGCTTATCAAACTGATTACCAACTGAAATTGTCTGTATAATAATATCACAACTGTCATTCTGTGACAGTTATATGAAATGGCTATAACACAGCAAAATGACGTAGTGTGTCAATTAATTTCCCTGACTGCACCTACCTATTTATTTTTGTCAAACCTCATTGTTCTTCCATGAAAGTCTAGTGAATCAATTCCGCTACCAAGCGCCATCCTGAAGGGAAGGAGTGACTTTTCTGCAAAAATAAGTTGACATCTGTAATATTGTACAATTGTTGTCTAATTTTGTCTAGTTTAGGATAGACAGTACCTTACGGCTTACAGATTCTAACCCAGCATTTGAAACAAACCATTCTTCACTATTCCAGTCCTTTTGAAGGTTTAATTAGAAATACGTAATTTTGAAACCTATCCCGCCGAAGTGCGGTGGAAACCTGGTTCCTGGCACATAAAGCTTATGTAGTTTGAAAGAATTAACAAGGGAATTAGCACAGCAGAAGCAGGAAGGCTTACAGAACCCAAACCAGCATTTGAAACAAAATATTCTTCACTATCCCAGTCCTTTTTAAGGTTTTAATTAGAAATTCGTCAGTTTGAAACCTATCCCGCCGAAGTGCGGTGGTAATCCGGTTCCTAGTACTAGCTAGCTTATGTAGTTTGAAGGGATTAACAAAGGAATTAACATGACAGAAGCAGGAATGTTAGTACTGCATCGATCTGTCCTAATTAATCTATAGCACGTTGGATGGGTCGAATTTGGGATTTAGTGTTTGACTGTAGACAAGTGCTTTATGAAGGACACTCACAAGTTTCATGTTAACCTGTTTCGCATAAATTCTTTTCTGGAATAATATTTTTGTTTGCCCACGTTTTTGTCTGCGTTTAGTTTTGTATTTTATCATTTTCTAATTAACCATTATTCCAGGATGAAAACTATTTATTTATTTCTATAACAATTTTTACATTGTATCGAAATTTTACACAAAATTATAAAAAAATATTTACCTATGTAGCATAGTTCTTTCTGCAGTAAAGTTAGGCTACCAATGTCAAATTTCATAACGATCGGTTTAGCGATTTCGGAGTGAAACGTTAATAGACAGACAGACAGACAGACATTGTTACTTTCGCATTTATAATATTAATTTAATTAATTATACGTATACATACACACACATACATACATAAACTCACGCCTTCTTCCCATGGGGGTAGGCAGAATCTATAGAATGCCACCTGCTACGCTCCTTACATACTCCTTTTGCTTCGCCTACGTTCACACATCTGGTCATACACGCACGCCGATTGCGAGTACTACGCACCTGACCTCTCCGAAGAACATCACCAATTTGGTCACTATATGTCCTCCTAGGGCGCCCCTCCTGGCGTTTCCACTCACCTCTGCTTTATAAATACCTTTTGTTAGTCGCGTTCCACTCATCCTCTCAACATGACCAAACCATATAAGCATACTCTTTTCAATTTTATATATAAGTACGTATACATATTATAAAATAATAACAAAGTCAAAACTATTCATTGAATATTTTTTTTAAAGTAATTGCTACGAGATGTGGGAAGTCTGATACCGAAAATATAGTTTTTAGAATTCTTGTCCGTTTGTCTGGATGTTTGTTCCGGATTGGCGCAAAAACGGCCGAACAGATTTGGATGAAATTTGGCACATAGATAGTTTATAACCTGGATTAACAAACAGGGTATTTTTAATCCCGGTAGTACGTTCCCGTGGGATATTTTCCAACATCCACGCGGTTGAAGCTGCGGGCAAAAACTAGTAATGAATATGATTGGTCAAATATCACAATAGGTATCTAATAAAGAGCTGTTTTGTAGGGCCAAAAGAAACGCTTTTTCCCTGTAGGTAGTTACCTACAGGGAAAAAGCGTTTCATTTGACCCTCATAGACACACTTATTGGGTAAATAAGGCATAGACTGAAACATTGAACCTCATAAGCTCGTTTAGCTTATTACGTTTGTCTATAAAAAAATCTATAAATTTTTCTTGACAGAGCTTGCCACTTTAGTATATACTGCTGTTTAATTATATTTGGTGTCTAATTAACTGAAAAATACATTGCTAAGGTTCAGTAGGTTGTATCGTAAACCTCTCATTGCTACAAATGTTGGAATTTTTCATCGCTTCTAATAAGCTTTGAAGAGCGAGGCTGAAGAAATTTGAAGTATCTGGGTTTGTTTCAGAACGCGAAAAATGTTGGAGTCTTTAGGTCAAGTTTGTAGGTTTACTAATTATTGTTGTGTGAGAATTGCCAAACTTAAGGGTTGGTTTTATTTGTATGACCATGGTCAACGGCGCGCCGTTGACCATGGTCATACAAATAAAATAGTCTGTTCATCCAAAAAAAAATCATGAATATATCTTAAGTAGTTTGTAAGTAATATCGTTTTTTTATGATTTGGGTAGACATTACTTCCTGAATTTATTTCATAAAATATTTTACTACAATAGTTAAATATTCTTAATTAGAATTCATGTGCACGCGTTCTAGTTTTACATACATTTTTAGCATAACACACTTGCATTATTCGAAGGCCTAATAACATATTTAAAAGTCACTAAAATCATATATCAGCGCATATAGGTAATTAGTTACATAAGTGACATTCTGCACTTATATTCGTACGGCTCTAAACACCTGACTACTTTGAAATAACTCCGTTAATGCTTTTAAACTAAACATACTTTCTTCCTACGCAATTTTACGCAAAAAGTCGCTGTTCATTTATCACGTCAGCTTTTTCTCGGCGCAGTTGTCATTTGTTTTTGGTTCTGCCTTCTTGATCGCTATCAACGCCAGTAGCACACCTCCGCCGCGAAACCGTCACAGCGAAACCGCAGTAGTCCAATTCAACTGGCTCACGTCATGTTTCGCTACTCGAATCGGATGCGACTAGCAGAACATGCCGCGAACCAGTTGAATTGAACTACCGCGGTTTCGCTGCTATGGTTTCGCGGTGGAGATGTGCTACCCGCATAAACACAGAGGTCCAAACAGTACCTAACTTTGCAAATACAGGACAGTAAAATAAAATATATAAGTACATACTAACTACATAGTGTAACAAAATACAAGACTGATTCGTGCCAAAGAAACTTTGTAATAAAAGAGTGCTACAAACTTTTTCAAAATGGCGATGGTAGTGTCTAGAAAATCGAAGTGTTGTATATGCTCGCTGTTCCTGTTAGTGGCTATGGGCATAGTGTTGGCTGTGGTATCGACTCTGGGACTGTTAGATAAGAAGAAGGAACATCACTACGCTTTAGCTGAGAAGTACAGTCAGACGTCGGCGCCCCAGATCGTGGAAATTGGTCACGTAAGTAGAGTAGTTGAACGAAATTGGAATTAAACCAATGTGCGCTTCGGTAAAAAACTTTTGTGTGTTAAAGTGAAATTGAAGAAAAAGGTATTTATAATGTGATCTTTGTTTGAGTTTCCATTGTCAGATCTCCATACAACACAATTTAAAAAAATAAAATATAAGTAAAGGCGCTCCCTCACCGAGATCATTCGCCTGTAATGCAAACTTTATACCGGCGACCTAGCCTAGACCTAGCTTCTACCTATTTAATTATACTAGTGCGGACCAACAGAGGTCATTATAATTGGCCATAATATTTTCAAATTATGCGGTTATCTTGTAACTTAGTGTTTCAGCATTAAAGGTGATAATTGCTTGGAAAATAAAGTTAGTAAGTTTGTTAAGGATTAACCTATCCTGCTGTTGCTGCTGCAGGCTTAGCACGAGAGCCGTTTTGTCGACCGAAAAGTAGACAAAAATGAAGTTTCCGTGTAGACAGTAGAATGTTTTCTACTGTCTTTAGCACGACGATTACAAAATCAAATTACATCTACATTTCTACAACGTCAAGCGTGACGTACAATTGTTCGTCGATGTTGACAGTTTGAGATAGAAACCTTCCTCCGGAAATAGTCTACATAAAAAAGGACATAGACAAGGATTCGTTAGTTGTTTTTTCGTTAAGGCGAGTAATTTTACACGGTGCTTTGTTACTTTTATCGTATACTGACCCAATAGGCTGACATCAACAGTTGGGTTCAAATCGCCGATATTATTTAAGTTTTTATATAGAAATACTTGAGCGAAGATGGAAAGAAATACTATTAAAAAGATCACGGAAGCCTTTGATCTCCTGGGAAGTAAGTTCCTGTATAATTATAAAATAGAGCAAGGAGATGGTCCAATATTTATATATGAGGAACTCGGCCAAGACCTGTCGCCCAAATCTTCTATTACGAACCCAATTAATTTTATAACCACAACGCTACGTACTTACTGAAAGGAATAGTATCAAATCACCCACTAGTTCATTCCTTCTAATTATAGTTAAGTTCTATTAAACCGTAAAACGACGATGGTTGCGATAAATCGGTACATCCGAACCGGAAAAGCCTTCCGTAAAACCGACTCTTACCGAAATGACCGCACTTTTACGTAACAACGTTATTACATTTCACCAAATTACTTTGACCTGTCTAAGTTTAGTGTTAAAAAAGATTTATGGGTCCGGATTTATTGGCTACCTGTGACGTGACAGTCTCAAAGTGCCGACGAGGTATAAAATTAATGGCATTCGCATGTCTTCGCAAATGGTTGAGAAAAGATAGCCTATTCAATCTTGTCCCTTCATTCGTTCATCCCTCACGTGCTCCAAGCGTAGAGTTAATGGGATTTCAGATCTTTGAAATATTGAGCGAGCACAACTGCGTCTGTTTAAATATGGAGCTGAGTAAATCTTTATCAATTCAGCGAAATCAAGACAGAAAATGCAAATACAATAAAAAAATATTTTAAAAAGGTATCTGACTAAGTCAGGGGGACACTTAGAAAGGCAGGAGTGGGTTTTAGCCGGTAAGAATCCGGCACTGCACAGACTGGCTCACCAGTGAGGCAGTCTCACGTCGCACTCAAGTTGAGGGAAAATATGCGTCACATTCACGCGAATGTGACGCATATTTTCCCTCAACTTGTTCTTTCGTGTTTGTGTTTTTATTTCTTTGCGTTATGTTTACCGCAAATAACCGTATTTTCTTTCTTTCTTTCTAATTCTAACTTTGTGACTCGACCCGAAAGAACCACAGACATAATTATTATCATTTTCCATGATTTGTAGACCTATCTAAAGTCTTTATTACACCTATTCCTAGTACAATCTAGGGGATATGAAGTGTCATTACTACGGATTGTCTCGCATAACCGAATCGTCTAGTTCAGAGTAACTACATGTTATCGTGTAGCTACATTCTGGCAATAACAATTTGTAGCTATGAGCGGTAGAAAACGTTGGGGGCTGTTAACAAAAAGGGTTCTTGTGGGCCTGGCGAGGTCTCTAAAGGCCTTCGGTATAGTGTACTTGTTTGTATGGACATGATAGTAAGGAGATAGCGTTTATGAAGAAGAAAATTTTCTTGAAAAAGTTGTTGTGGCGAATAAGTTATGTAGGTTATTGTTTTCATTTTGAATTGAAAAAGTAACTTGGAGTTAGTTTCTTCATGGCAACGACCTTTAGTAAGGTCTGATTTGAGTCTGATAAAGTCGATCGTATTTATTTTACTGAATAAAAAAATTAAATATAAATATTAAATATTTGTTTAATAGACCATTAAAAGCCGGTGCGCGTCGGACCACGCACAATGAAGGGTTCCGTAGTTGGGATGAATTTATCCGAAGAACAAAATTAACATTGTAGTTGATAGATATGTTCCCCCATACATTCCAACTGCAAATGTAAGTTTGTACGCACAATATTGAGTGATTTACCATGTTATTTTAAGACCAAGGACTTCTGATAGGTTTTCCTGTAATCTAATATATATAAGTAAAGAACTATATTCTGTATTTTTTTTTTATAATTTTATGCTCAGTACTTTCGGAGATAAGGGGCTCCCGAATGGTCAATTTTAATTTTTCTTAAATAAATTTAAAAGTATTTATTTAAAAATTATTTAAAAAAAATATATCTGAAATACCTACATCAAGTTCTTTCATTTGATATGTCATATGGAAAACTTTTTTTTTCTAATTTGCCCCCCAAAAGTGACCCCATATTCAAAATTCATTTACTTAGATTACACGTCCGTGTTTGGGTCACAGAAATTCATATGTATACCAAGTTTCAACTTAATCAGTCCGGTAGATTCGGAGCAAATCAGCTGTGACAGACGGACAGACAGACTCGTGAGATCCTATAATGGTTCCGTTTTTCCTTTTGAGGTACGGAACCCTAAAAGTAACTTGGACTTAGTTTCTTCATGGCTACAAACTTTAGCAAGCTCTGATTTGAGCCTAACTAATGCGACCATATCCTTAAGATATATTTTTTATGATATAAATTTAATAAATAAAACATAACAAAAACAATATACCATAAAAAAATGACACAATTTATTTTGTGAACTATGAAACTATCTCTGGTTTCATTATTTCAGCAGTGCTATTCTGTAACAATCTCACTGTGAAAACTTAGGTGAAGTGAGCGTGGAGTGAACTGTCAGTGTCATCCCACCTGATGCTAGGGATGGACCAAGGATTACATTTACAATCACAAACGAGATTTGAATATTTTATGCTAATTCTATTGTTCATTTTATATTATTCCAAAGCTAGTATTTAAGTGTCTAAACATTACTATTTACGGGGTTATTTAATTTATAAATCAAAACTGAAATTCTGTCAGAAAATCATTTTTTTTTCCTAGACTAATCCTTACACATTACTATGTTAAGACACTAATACCAGCTATGAAATAATAAAAAATGATCAATAGAATTAGCATAAAAATATTATTATAATCTCGATTATGGTTGTAAATGTAATCCTTGGTCAATCCCTAGCAACAGTGGAATGACACTGACAGCTCACTCCACGCAAAAATTCACGGTGAGATTTTTACAGAATCGACATGCAGAACTAAGCCAAATACTTTCCCAGCAATATTTAAAAACCAAAAAACGAAGTGCAAAAATACATTTAGTAAGAGTCCATTATTTACTGCTAGTATTTGCGATGATATATGAACTCAAAAGCTCCTTAATGTTCATTCCAGTCATAACACGTGCCAAAAGTAAGATTAAAATTTTAACTTTTATTTCAGTACATTACTGCTACAACTACATAAATCAAAGGTGTATTTTTCTATCACGAATTTTCACCTGCGTCATTCCTTGTTAAAAATACATTTTTCAACTAGAAAATGTTTCATGTGGGGCTATCAATTTTATTTACACGGCCCGCCTATTGTGTGATTTTATACGGGGTGTCCTAAATCCGTTTAAGCTCTAATAAATCATGGTGTTGAAAAAATTAGCGTTATTTTTGCGTGGCAGGGTCATTGGTCATTATTTGGGGCGTTCTATTATGCCAGGGTTGGCTCGACCAGCAGGGTCGTTTTTCATTAGAAGCCGAATACTCGATAAAAGGGTTAACGTTTTGACCTTATGTAACAGAATGTGGGCTTGTAGGAACGTGTGGCTGAAATTCATGTATTCAAGACTCAATTTATTCTTTGTTAACCCCTCGTAATTGCGTGAACCTAAAATCACACGCAAGCAAAAGGAGTATAGGTATGTAAGGTGCGTAGCAGTTGGCGTTCTATAGTTTCTGCCTATCCTCATGGGAAGAAGGCGTGAGTTTATGTATGTAATAAAAATGTTCACAAGTTTTCATTTAAGTAACACCAGATTTATTCGAAATTCAACCTACAAAAAAAAAACGGCGAAGTAACTAACGCAGGCGTATTTTCCGGAATTTTCTTTTCATTTGTACCTATCATTGACGCTGAGCGTTATCCGATCTGCCGTCCGAATGCGAACCGTCGAAAAAAATATGGTTACTGTACATGTACAGAAAATAAAATAGCCGCAGTCGGGAATTACTTTCAGTCCAGGCTTTTGGTGTCATGAAAATGGAGTTGAGTCGAACAAACTCACTTTTGGCCCGCAGTATTTTTAATTAAAAACATTTTGGCGATCAAAATTGTTGTGTCCTTTTATTTAGATGCGATGCGATGCTTGCTGTATTTGTTGCTATACCTAATATTTCGTTGCTGGTACCTACCTGGAACAGTTATTACAAGCACAGGAGTCCTAGGTTACCTACTTTGCTTTGCTAACTTTTTGTAAATTTCACTTTGCCTTAGATCAGATTTTAGATCTAAAGCGCCTGAAAGATCCAAATCAGGCGATGTTTCCAAAAAAATATCATGAGTAAAAGACCTTATACACATACCTAATATAGGTCACCCTACCAGCTATCTAACATAATTTTCAAACCAAAACAAGACCCACTTTTGATCGTCAGCAATTTGCGAGCATTTAATTAACGTCGAGAGACACAATATCTAGATAGAACTAGTCAAAGCTTTAATGTTCTATTAGCTAACGAATGCCACAGAACTATTCTCAAAGTGGTCGAGAAATGTAGCATAAAGTCGTATGCGGTATTCAGAGTAAGAAATGTGCTGAACATTACTCGCTTTATTGTGTGTTAAAGCCTAGTTTATTGCGAGTGCCGTCTTGCTGCGCTGCTTTGTGCCTATTTATTTTATGATAAATGTGACAGTTAATAAGTTAGGTTGGACGTTTATATTTCATGCCCATCGTATTATTAAATGAATAAGAACAACGTGCCTTTTGACGAATATTAAACTGCATACTTAGATTTGTAACTAAAACGTATTCAAAAACAATTTTGCAGTTTTTCTAATGCAATCTCCATTTGTTGAGTGCCATTTTATCCGTGTATTATTATGTATCATTGGTGAGGCAGGGGGCATATTCCTTCCATAGTTCTAGGTAACCAATCCACTATAGCCACCCAAACCCATAGCTCAATGTGTTTTGTTTCCATGTTCTGCAATAGTCCTGCTCCAACCGGGGGTAGTCCTCGGGTACATACACTTGCATAGTGCAAACGGGGATAGTCATCGATCGATGCCTTATTTTATTTATATTTGTGTAGGGGCTCTGCAAGTTCGCTTCGGCTCCTCGTACGCCTTCCAAAGTACCAGGTCTTCGATGGTCCCGAATTCGTATACATAACTAATAAGTCAATTAAGTAAAACTCACGCCTAAAAGCTTTTGAATAAAGATTAACAAGTGGTTCGATTTTCGCCTGATTGACTTACTAAATTATAACTGATTTCATATACTTACGGTTACGGGAATCCAGATCAAGCACTCGCAATTATATCGTATGACATCAAAATACGACCCTCACACTTCAATTCTGACAAGCAGCAGTAATTAGATCGCGCTACCCGTGAATAGAACTTAGCACTTTGACAAAGAGATGTGCAGTTGAATAGAACTGGTGACTGTAGCGCCTCCGTAATGAATTTCGGCACCTAGATGGCGCTGGCGGCAAAGTGCCCAACGTATTCAGTTTTGTTTCAAATGAGCTTTTTCTTTTTGAATAGAGAACCCGTCTAATGAAATTGAACTATATTTGGGTCATTTGACTTTCTCGTTCAGCTTTGTGCCAATTTAAATGGAATGATAATTAGAATAAAATTGTTTCAGAATAAAATACAATCAACAAAATAGAAAACGATATTCAATTCAAACTTACAACTTTAGTCCGTAGTTTTAAAACTAAAACAATGGTCAATTTCAGCCAATTCTAGTTTGAAAATTCTATTTGATTAAAAATGAATGCACAATTGCGTCTGGATCGAATTAAAACTTTAAAATGTTTCCATTGATTTTAAAAACCTAATCAGTTACGATTTTCGATTAAAATGTAACTTGTTTTAGGAAATTACCTACTGCTTCTTAAAGCCTTAATTTACTGCCACCAATTACCACTTTTTGAGCCAATTTAATCTGAACCGTCATTTTCAGGAATACACATAAGGAATATAGGAAGTTCAAGTGTCAAGCTTAGCTAGTCGTTTAAGGGGCCGTGCAATTTTGTTCATTGTTTGTAAGAAAGGGAAAAAGAATTTAAGCAAAATTATTTGTGATTTGTAAAGTCGAGTTCATTGTTTTGCATGTGGTGCATTTGCATTTTGTACCGAAGTTGAAAAAAGTTTCAACTTCGCTACAAAATATAGCAGAAAAATAATGTTGAAAAAGCCAATTTTTTTTAAACCTTGGTACCTACGAACGTTGGTAATGTATATTTTCTTATTATAATATAATAATATTCAGCAAACCATGTCAAGAAATTTAAAAATCACACACTGGCCTTCAGCTATCCTTGAGATAAAATATATATTTTTTTTAATATACAATACCTTCATTAAGTGAATCAAAGGCGAAGTAAACTATATTTTCGAGAGCGCAAAAGTGATGATGTGACTAACACGAATGCTTTAAACTGTGCTTTTATAGTTACACAGACTTAATGTTTTGATTATTTCACGCTTTTTCACAATTAGATAAGAAATTGACGAAAAAGGGTTTTTTTCATGCACGGCGCCTTAAGCTTATCCTTTAGGTTGCTCCATTTTAGATTTAGTGCATCGCGGCGCATGCGACCGACTGCATGCGTGGACGCAACTTTTACGTACCGGTTTGCGTTTTATTTTTAAAATGTTTCCAAAAGGTTAATGCTCTGTGAATTTTAAAAAGTGTTGAAGATAATTAAATGATATATAAAGTTTATAATATTTATATTTTAGAGTTTTAAAGTTAAATTAGATCATATTTATAACATGTTTTTTTATGTAAAACAAGAAGTTTTAATTGATGGAAATTATTATAAATGCCAATTAGTTAGGGACAGCGATCTCATCAAACAGATCGTTTGTATTCGTAACTTTTTCTAGAATCTAAAGTAAAATTCGAACTTTAAATTAGTAGTTAAAACTTTTGATAATTTGATATTTAAGTGCATAAGAATTAAGAATTAATTGGTTCGACTTTCAGAAATCAGTTGAGCAATATCACTGAAATCATAATTTAATTTTGTAAGTTGTTTTGAAGCCGCAAAATTTTTATTAAAAATAACTTGTTAGGTGTAAGTTTTTTCCAAATATTTATTTGTTTACACCTAATTTATATTATGTACCTACATGGTCATGCATATTAATAATATGTATAATTCTATACATAATATTAACAGAAATATACCTATTACGTTTTACTCTACATTCTCTTCCAGAAAAAAGTATTTTATTTGACAGGAAACAATTCCAGTCTACGAATTTGCTTGTTACCGTAAACTCAGCTAAAAGGTTGGTTGTTCATTAACGTCTTGGAAATAGAATTCTATATAAATTCAAAGGAATTAAGCTATTTATAGTACCTAAGCTATGAACAGAAGTCTACAATTAGAACACGAAATATTCTTTCAATTAAATGTTTATAATTTAAAGATCATTTAGAGAGATTTGTTACCAGTCTTACCAAGGCGTATCGTGTTACCCAGTAACTGGGTTGTGGAGGTCAGATAGGCAGTGCATCGGGTTAGACTGGAAGCCTACCCCAACGTATTTGAGAAAAGGCTAGGCACATGATGGAGAGAAATTTGTAACTACAATCTTCAATATCTACTGCTATATTTGTCATCAAAGGTATCTAATTTTATTTATTTTTGGTCTAGGCCACGTAAAGCTAAGAACGTGTGTTCAAACAATTTTTCTAACAGTATTTCCGCCTCTATTTGAAAGACGATAGCCTTATAAAAGTGCCAGTATTATGATGTGTGTAAACGGTCAAATTGAACGGTCGATAAACTGTCAGTCGATATGAAATCGATGTTGAGTCGATTCCTAACGATTCTCGTGGTACAGGGAGCCTTCCAAGAACTGAAGCTGTACGGATCCCCGACGCAGGCTGAAGTGCAGTGTGTCAACACGTTTGAGGTAAGCAGATTTTGTTATATTTTGAATTTAGAATATGAAACCACTTCACATGAAAGAAACTAGAAAAGTTGTATTATGGAAAAAATATATTTTTGTTCCTTTTTTAAATTAATTGAAAACGTTGCTCTTTCGTTTAAATTAAACTCTATCGATGGATTTTCATACTGAAAAATAATCCTTGTGAATTATCTATTAGAGCAACTTGTTTCCGTAATTTAATGCAATAAATCTTCTGAATTCATTCAAAATGAAGCCACAAAAATGATAATCTGTTCCACAGAGTTCACAGAAATGTACAATTTTCAACGTTTTGACAGGAATCCGGCGATGGAGACGAGATTGACATTGACAATTACTTGGTGATTACAAAAACAATAATTGATCGCTTTTCACCAAATGCTGTCACTAACACGGTGTGATTGTGGCGTCCTAATTAATACACTGTTCATTCATTTTTATCCTAATATTTACCCACTAACAAAATGATAGATGCACTATCCTAACAAAATTACCTATGTAAGTAGGTAGCAAAGATAGGTAAATATGTCTAGATAGACAGTCAAAGCTGTGAACTCGTCGAAAAAAATTGCGTCCAACTATTGACCGCAAAATGCACGCACACTAGTATAACACAATGACGTGGCGCGAGTGTAAGACGTAGCTGATATGCACGCCAGCACCAGCCTATCAAAGTTGGCCTGTTTGTTTTAGTTCTTTTGCAGCGCGAAACTGTGTCTAGACATATAAATAATGAAATAAAGGTAGGGACGTATTTGGAGGTAATATCTGAAAGCTAAGTGTGCAAATAGTCAAATACATGGTATAGTCACCGGCACGTAACTTGGGAAGGTTTTGGCGTAGTGGGAGTAAGTTCCTTAGTGCCAGAGTTACTTAGTGCAACAAAAAAAAAAAAAACACTTTTATTGTTTGTCATTATTCTATGGTTACCACCATAATTTATTTTTAACCCTGTCTGATTATAATAAAGTTAAATAAAGGAGATAATCATCTAACAAATCTTGCCAAGTTACGTGACTATACAGTATACATCAAATTCAATTAAATAGTTATTAAGATAGCCGCATAGTCACTCAGTTTTAATGTAGATATGTATGTTTTTAGAGCAGTGTTGGCCCCTGCAGTTTTAACGGCCCCGACTTACGAGTTGTAGTCCGTGGGTTCGAACTCAGGCAGGTGCTTTACTTTGTGTGTTTGTGACATGTGACTTCTAACCCGCACTGGGCCCGCGTAGTAAAATTACAGCCCATTTCCTCTCGAAGAGAGAAGGCCTGTGTCCCAGCAGTGGGAACATAATGCTGATTATGACGTTCTTCGAAACAAGTTTTTTCGTTACCGTACGGCTACACTGTCATGATAACGCGAACTAAAGTTCACGCGCTCTCTGTTGTACAGCGAGACGTCGCGTCGGCCGGTGTGCAAGAGAGACCGCGCGAAGTGGAGTTCGATCAGTGGACTCCTGGGGGTTTACTCCGAACTTATGTTCGATCCGAAGTATCGACCGAATGTACGGTCGTTTTTTTATTACGGAAAACTATCGTTGACTACGGCAAAAAAAAAGACAGTCGAAGAGATACGCCAAAGTCAAAACTGTGACTTGAAGTCGGGTAAGGCCTAAAAGTCAAAAAAGGAAATTTTGGAAGTTATAAAACGGCCGAAAATTCAGCCGATACTTTGGTTTAGCGGTTCGGAGTAGACCCCCTGAGTGGGCATCGCGACAGTATAACCGTAGGGTAGGTAAGTAATTGGTTACCTCTCAGTATCAATAAATTACTACGCAAGGTACTCTATCTAACCCAAATGAGATTTGAACAATCTTTACACAGATTTTTATGCAACAAATCCTGGAAAACGAACATAGTGGTTTGAGTTGATCTGAAAATACAAACTACATTGTGGATATAAATAACGTTATCATCGGTAAAAATTCATTATGCCACTAATATAATCAAGATAGACAGCACCCAAGTCAACGCTCTCTCAGTAAAAATATGAAAAACAATACAACCTATCTTCAAGTCATCGACATCGTTTAAAACAAAGATGATCTTTATTTCAACGCGGAGATAATTCCACTAGTTCACTAACGTGGTATATGCAAGCAATTAAATAAATTGCCCGCAAAATTAAAGTTGTTTACTTAACTAAATGGGCACAAATAGACGCTCAAGGATTTATTTTATTGATACTTACGTCCTTAACGCTTTCCGTGATACTTATTTCTAAATTGAATCTGGACAGTGGAAGAAAACATAATGATGTAAGGGAAAGAAACTTATAATTCGTCAACTGCTTGGATTTTTGGAGCAGTTTTACAAAATAAATCTTTCTTAAATCGTTAGATCTATGACTGGACATACAACTGTAAAAACAAAAATAAATTGTAAAACATTTATTTCATGAAATTACAGAAAGCATTGCAACTTTTATAATTAAATAAGCAGGTACCGGAGAGCAGTGGTGGTGGGCGCTTTACTTTGTGTAAATAATTTCATCACCACTACTCTCAAAACGGTGAAGGAAAACTTCGAGAGGAAACCGGCAAGTCCTAGAACCAAAAATTCGAAGACATGTGACATCTACCAACCCACACTGAAAGAAAGAAAAGAAAAAGCATTTATTGGGATTCGCACAGATCACAAATTAAATTAAAACACACTCATAGAAACATAAAGGACAAAAATAAAACAAAGTAAAAATAAAAACAAAAAGTCCTGTACGAGGCCAAAAGGCCCCGCACTGGGCCCGCGTGGTAGATTACAGCTCACTCCCTCTTGAAGAGAGGAGGTTTGTGTCCCAGGAGTGGGATCATTATTATGCTGATTATGTAAGCAAATACCGGCCTGTCTCAAAATAAGGTCCTAAATACTTAAAATGACAAGCTTAAAGTATGTATGGACAAATACTCCTCTAAAAGAAAAACACTTTACAACTGTTCTATCAACTACCTACCTCAGATAGGTTGGTAATTGTTTTATCTAGGTAAGCGAGTGGATATAGAAAGAGAGAAAGAAAGAAAAAAAGAAGAATAAAAAAAAATGTTTATTCTGCACTAAACAAGACAAACATAACAAAAAAAAAAAAATACACTCACACATATTTTTAGACTATTAGCTTTTAAATGACGTAGATATTATCCAAACATAATAATAAGAAAAAAGTAGCCAAAAGCCTAGTATTCGAAACCCTAAAAGTTAATAGTTTGATAATGTTGTCCATTGCTAGATGTCAGGGCAGGTCAAAGACAAACCCTCAGAACTGCTGGGGGTTTGTCTTTGACATTACGAGTCGCGATTGCGGTATTGGTAAATGACAACAAACAAACAAACAAAATATACTGGCTATGTCCAACATGGACATATAGCCAGTCCACTTGACATGCGACCGATCTGGATCGGATGATTTCTAACCTCAGTTGTACGTTGACAAGCACAAACAGTCATATCGTAAACAAACTCGGTAGCGGAACATCGGATTGCAATCATATGGGTTGAGGACTTAGTGAGGGTAGCGGGGAAGT
Source organism: Tiliacea citrago (assembly GCA_963921375.1). NCBI lineage: Eukaryota > Metazoa > Arthropoda > Insecta > Lepidoptera > Noctuidae > Tiliacea > Tiliacea citrago. Next base: position 16,563,124 of record OY992797.1, on the reverse strand, counting down.
AAAATATTATGTAGTAATAGCTTCTGGCCACGACTGCGTTCGGGAAAAGATTATTTTTTTAACATAAAACATATCCTATGAAACTCATGGATAATACATGTATATAGCTTCCCATTTCTGAACCCAATCATTAGTTTCGAAGATTACCTCCTACATACAGACTCATAAATGTTACGTCTTTATCACACTAATATTATAAAGGCGAAAGTTTGTGAGTGAGTGTGTGTGTGTGTGTGTTTATTACTTCTTCACGCTCAAACGGCTGGACCAATTTTGCAAAATTTTGTATGGAGTTAGCTGACACCCTGGATTAACATATAGGCTACTTTTTATCCCGATATTTCCACGGGATCGAGACTTATGCGTGTGAAACCACGGGGCGCAGCTAGTAATATTATAATTACTGGCTGTGGTTTTTTCTAAAATAAAGACACCTAAGTTACTTCTTATAACATCAGGTATCAGCCAGTGAAAGTTCCGTCAAAATTGGTCCAGCCGTTTCGGAGATTAGCCGGAACAAACAAACAGACAGACAAAAAAAAAATCTTTTTGTTATAAGTACCGTATATACATATATAATATATACGTATATACATATATAATATATACGTATATACATTCATATACATTTAGTAAAAAGCTGTTATTTAGAGATTACAAACAGACACTTCAATTTTATTTATTTGTATTGTATAGCAAATATAGTTACATATAATATATATAAATATATTATAGTATAGATTTCAGTTTATAAGTTAAGGAATGGACACACAATCTGTGGGCTACTGTCAAATGTAAGTAAATAATAATATTGTATTATAAATAGTCCATACGTTAAGTCCACCGCTGGCAATCATTCCTGAAAGATTATCAAGAAATTCGTCAAATCCTATAAACAGTTTGGTCATCAGTTTCAAAGAGAAAAAAAAGTAATTCAAAACATTAAAGTCGAGTCTAAATCTAGAAATTATATTAATCATAACTATTCATATAAAACTTACGAAATGCCAAAGCTTTAAATCTTGTCAAATATATTTTATTTAATCTGAAAAAGTTTCAACGACTCAACCCAATTTTTATAACTCGTGTAATAAAAAAACTTATAAAATTACTGCTACAAATTGTCTTGTCTGATCTTATAAAGTAGATGTAAAGTGCTTTCTAGACTTTTCGAATATTTCAAAGTCATCATCATTCTCCTGTCCTTAAGACGCTGACAACAGCTAAACCGCGCTCACTGTGAGACTGCATACAAAAGAAAGAGAAGCGCGATGACACAACGCTTGTAATTTATTGCAAAATATGAAGCAATTATCTATTTACTCAAAAATGAGTTGAGTAATCGAAAATAAAAAAACAACCAAGTTCTGCATACAAATAAGACGTTCTTGTTATTAATGAAATACCAACAGTACGTTGATATTTAATACATATATTTTGGATTGAAACTCAAAGTATAGGGTTAATTTACCTTTAATTTGTATCGAGATTTTTTTTCTAAACGTGTTTTGGGTAAATTTTTTCCGCTTCCACAAACTATATAGATTTGGCTTTTTTTTTGTTTAAGACAAGCCTACTTTATCATTTGCCTCTTGTCAGTGCCTTAATACAGATATTTTGGATTGAAACTCAAAGTAAAGGGTTAGTTTACCGTTAATTTGTATCGAGATTTTTTTTTCTAAACGTGTTTGGTAAGTACCAAGTTCTGAGAAATATGTTCAAAAATATCATATTTTTTTTCCGCTACCACAAAATATAATAGATTTGGCATTTTTTTTAAGACCAGCCTACTTATATCATTTGCCTCTTGTCAGCGCCTTAACCCAATTTACTTGGGGTCGGCGCACATGTCTTTTTCTCCATACTTCTCTACTAGTCTTCATCTCGGTAGTCACTCCCTTTCTGGCCCTATCATCTTTCACACAGTCCATCCATCGTTTCTTTCATCTTCCCCTACTCGTATAGCTATCCACATTTATACTCAAAACTTTCCTGACGACTTTACCCCCATTCCTCCGCATCACATGCCCATACCGTTTTTTTTTTCTTTTTTGCGTGGGAAATTATCAAATAACTTCTCCCGCTCTGGGCGGAGTGGGAGGGCGTGTCAGACTTTTACTGACTAAAACCCACCCGTGTTCCTTCATTTGCCTGTGTGCCAGGGCCACGATATCCCTTTCGGACAAACTCGCAACCCTGGCAGGCATTGGTCCTAATGGACCCCGTCAATTCGTGCTGACGTCTCTTTAAGGCGCGCGTGGAACACGACGCGCCGTCGACCGACGTGCCCATACCGTGACAGGCTATTTCCACACAAACAAAATCAGTTGAAATAATTTAAATTCCTTTCGTAGTTTTGAAAACCTATGTTTTATCCATGCAGTCACATCTCCGCGTTAATTGTAAAATTCCGTTTTGTTCTGATACTGACCATACGCATCCCCCAAACATGTCATTACTCCCTTGGGTAACTTCTAAACGAAATAAATAATGAAAAAAAATGAAAATTACCACCGCGCTGCTATTATGTTAGGGCCCGATAGCCAAATAAGTAGTATATCGCAGCATTATTCTGAGATAGGAGCGTTTTTGGCGTCGCACAAGTCATGGTTGTTTTTTTTTGTATTTTATATACATTATATATCGAATAAATAATTTCAATTTTGTTATATTTAAATGCTCTTTTTTAGGGTTCCGTATCTCAAAAGGAAAAAAACAGTACCCTTACAGGATCACTTCCATATCCGTTTGTCAGTCTGTCAAGACTCTTTTTCTCAAGAACGCGTGGAGGTATCAAGTTGAAATTAATATCAAATACGTAGGTTTACGGTTCCTTGAAGCTCTAAAAAAATCAAGCTTCTAAGTCAACACAATAAAAAAATATGGCGATTTATGCGACATATTGATACTCGCAAATAAATCAAAACCTGGTACTTCCCGTTGACCTAGAATCATGAAATTTGGCAAGAAGCAAGGTCTTACAGCACAAGTATAGGAAAAAGTCCTAAAATTGTAAATGTGTCGTTTAATCACATATTTTTTTTTGCAAATATCTCGTACATAAATCAAAACCTATAGGGTACTTCCCGTTGACCTAGAATCATGAAATTTGGCAAGAAGCAAGGTCTTACAGCACAAGTATAGGAAAAAGTCCTAAAATTGTAAATGTGTCGTTTAATCACATATTTTTTTTTGCAAATATCTCGTACATAAATCAAAACCTATAGGGTACTTCCCGTTGACCTAGAATCATGAAATTTGGCAAGAAGCAAGGCCTCACATCACAAGTAAAGGAAAAAGTCCAAAAATTGTTAATGTGTAGTTTTATCATTTTTTTTTGCGATTAGAAACTTAATTTGCAGTTGGAATATTGATCGTGGCGTATATCGATGTATCGGAGAACATGTTTTTCAACTACAATGTTATGTTTGTTTTTGGGATAAATTCATCCCAACTACGGAACCCTTCATTATGCGTGGTTCGACACGCACTTGGCCGGTTTTTATTTTATTTTACTTTTTGTGCTTCTTGTGCGTGTCCCAAATAAAATATTTTTCTCTTTCTATCCGCTTTTACGTTATTCTTAAAATAAATTGGGAAATCTTGAAAAAGTCTTTTGTACAGACCCACATTTTACTTTCACTGCAATCGCTTTCTGGTACACCCAAACCGCACCCTTACCGGAGGTATCGATGTCACATTGTCAAGTGAAACTGCATCATACTGTAGTGTTTACATCCGGCATTAGATATCAACTTCAGATAAACCACTCCACAGATGCTGAGTGTTACAATATCTGTGCTCTGAGCAAAAATACACCAGTTTTTGCACCATTAGTTTTATTACGAGTAAAAGTTAAAACTGCAATTCTTTAAAAGTCTACAATACCTCAAACTACTTAGCACGATCCTCCCTTATATCAAAAATACTGCAGCATTTATTTTGAAATAAATTTATGGTAAAGTTGAAGATTAATGTTAAGTAATATTTTTGACGAAAACGCAATTCTATAAAAAAATCTCCACAGAAAAAAATTACAAAGTTACCTCTAAACCGAACAATAAAACGCTAGTACTCAAAAACACTTCAAATTAGATTATGAAACTTTGCATAATAACTGAACTAAATCTAAAGCTGCAGATACAATGTTTCAGATTTTTTTAATTACCATTATTTTCACCGTAAAAAGAAATTACCTGAACTATCGGTGCCTTGGAGCCTTCTGCCTGCCGCTCAGCATTCTGCTCAGCCACGCTTGCTCGCGTGGCCGCCAGCAGAAGTGTGCAAGCGAGAAAAAATACTGAGGTCGCGCCGAAGTATTATGGACTCTTAAGATGATAGAACTGAAACTATTCTGAAGCAGAACATGTTACATTCAATTAAATCCAACTTTAAAGGAGAACTATCTATTTTCAATTCACCAGCTATTTCTCCAAGGACACTTGATACCAAATCACTGACTTCTATTAGGTGCCGACATCCATCCGGCTGTGTAGTTCCGCCAATCAATTCAAAACCCGTGTCTATCTAATAATAATTTTCAGCCAATGTGAGCCACTAGAGTTTCCGCTCCCCTCTAAGATTCGGTACCTAATCAAAGCCCAACATATCCAAACGTTGGTAGTAGAAACTTCCTTGGAACCTTTGTTCGCGACACTTGTGTACCGCTATCATGCGCTAACGACCCTCGTGTTCGCAGAATAAGTAACAACGTACTCAGGAACACAATAGTCAAAGCGAAATTCGCGTAATTCGTGTAACAAGATGGCAGTTTGATTACATGGATTTGTTGCAGGTTGTAAGGGGGGGACGGGTTTTGTAATGATAGATGCAAATAACATGAACACTGGGTTCGCGGGATAAAAATGTTAAATATGGCTCTAATTACGTAGGTATAATTCCACTCTGCCCTACCAAGTTGCCTCACCAGTAGAATAAAGTAGGTATAAATAGGGGGGTTTTTTTTTTGGGTAGGTTTTCGTTAAATAACTTCTTCTTTTACTGACTAAAACCCACCCGTGTTCCTTCAGTTGCCTGTGTGCCAGGGCCACGATATACCTTTTGGACAAACTCGCAACCCTGGCAGGGATATAGGGGTAACGTAGTGGAAATGAATATCTGGAAAATAAAAGAAAGCTATTTGCTAAACTGGAAAGAGGACGCGCTGGCCCGCGAAAGACGGAAGGAGTGGAGGGACGCCTTTGCCGAGCAGTAGAACAGAATAAACTAGTCAAAAAAAAATTGCTAAAACCCACCCGTGTTCCTTCAGTTGCCTGTGTGCCACGATATACCTTTCGGACAAACTTGCAACCCTGGCAGGGGTATAGGGGGATATAGGGAGATAGGGGTGACGTAGTGGAAATGAATATCCGGAAAAAAAAATAAAGCTATTTGCTAAACTCGAAGGAGGACGCGCTGGCCCACGAAAGATGGAAGGAGTGGAGGGACCCCTTTGCCCAGCAGTAGGACAGAATAAACTAGTAAAAAAAATTGCTAAATTATAAAAATAGATAAATCTATTGCTGTAGTTACTACAGATGATTATAATTATTAATCGGGATTAAGGTACGACCATAGAATTATAAATCTATGGGTAAGACAACAGAACCTCCCCCCACCCTTTTGAGCTTGTTTGGGCCTTTTTGGCGCAGCCGTGAAGCACACTTACCTGCTAATTTCTTACATTCGCGGTATTTACTTTTTTTGTTATCTGCTGTTTATATTATGTGCCTTATAGTCTGTGCTAAATAAATTTATTTTCTGTCTTTCTTTTCTTTTAGAAAGCTTGAATTAATCATAATTATATTGTATGTTTTAAATTAATTCACACTTACTACCTACTAATACCGTGTTCATCACAATAACCACATAACACCTGAAGTAGCTCCACGTGCTTCAACCCTAACAATAACATCTTAAAATAACACCTATTCACAAGCTTCCCATTTTACAACAAAACACGCTTTAATTCAATTGGAACTGCAAATTAATCATACGTACTATTTACTAACATCTTAACCCTACGAAATCCTACTGCATTAATTCAAAGATAAATCTTCTTGTTTGCTTAGTACACCCAGTCACTAATTGCGGGTTACATCGTGAATATTTGAACACGCAAACACTCTGTCCTATGTAATCAGGAAATTAGGAAAAGAGGTGTCCACAAATGTGTACCGGGCGAACCTTTCGCTAACCTCGGAAATGGCTACCCTGATTTTGATGAGATTTGAATTTAAAATTTTGATCACCATAACATCCGGGACTCATTCGAATAATTGTTTTTGGGTTGGAATTAAATTGATCCTAAGTGGATGCTGAGTGCGCATAATTTGGTTCGAAGACGGGTCCATGGGAAACAAAATCCAATTTCACTTTGGGGTTTCGTAAATATGAAAAGAGGTTTTGATCATTACACCATTAGTAAACAATAATTTTCACAGACTAACAGTAGCTACTCGTATGGGTAACCTAACAGATAAAGAGTAGACTAGATACCACAAGCCGTCCGACCAAGCGTCCCCAAAGTTTGTGCTGCGCACAAACTTCGGGCATTACTGCGACTTCCTATTGCATGTCAAATGAAAAAAAGTCAACGCATGTCCACTCCTGACAGCTCCACAGACACGCTTAGCGATTGAAATGATTCTGTTTACGTTGAGCACGTCACTAAATGGCTGGCGTGACGTTATCGTAGGTATAAAAAAGATGACACGCTCGGTTTTCATACTTTCTAATGAACATGCTGTATCTAGCCTTCTCTAAATCTGTGAGGTAACCTAATCATCGCTAAAAAGTGTGCATCACTGTCTCAGAGATTCAGATTTGTGTCCCAATATACAGGGTCAAATTAAATTAGCTAGCGAAACTACGCAGACGTGATGGGTATCCATATCTAAACATTATCAAACAAAAAAGATGATAATTGGGGTCATCAACCGCAGTTAGTTTTTCTTGAAATATCTGTTTAAAAAATCAGTTTTTTTTTTGTATACTTCACAGACGTGATGAGTATCTTAACATGATAAAACAAAATAAAACAGATTTTCTCAACTAATACTTCAAGTACCAACAATAAAAGTGGTTGTGGACCCCACAAAAAAAACCCAGCTCATCTCTCTCTTCTTCGAATCTTTTATTATTTTATTTTGTAGTGTTTAGGTATTGAAACCCATCACGTCTGCGGAGTCCTCAGAGTTCTTCAGACCCTGTTTGCAGCCACATAATTATTGTTCAATTATTTAAGTAATCAGTAAGTTGTTGAATGCAGGTCGACCAAGAAGAAGGTGATGCTGAAGGCTCGGGAAGGTATGGTACAATACCGCCTTTTCCACCTCCGCCGCCAGGATTAGATGGAGGTTAGTTTACCTACTTATTGTTAAGAGATAGGTACTATGAGAAGGACCTGGGGAACTTCTACAGCAATATTAATTTCTGCCGATAAGCAGTGTATCTGTGATCAGGCTTGGAAAATTTGAGTGCCGTTGTTAATCAGCTTGATCTCTGCTAAGTCTCTATTACTTAGGTCTTCGCTCGTTTACCATTCCATAAAAAAGATGGTAGTATGTTATGACTACTTTCGTTTAGGCGCAGAATGTCCAATCCGCAAAATGTCCAGCGGTTGCAAAGTAGTCCAGTTCGCAGAATGTTCAATTCGCAAAATGTCCAGTTCGCAGAATTTTCAATATTCATCATAACGTTGTCACACTTGGTTTAAATTGTACAGTCAACACAAGTTTTGGACCCCCTATTCCAAAGGTCAGAAATATAATTCTTACTAAATTGCCAATTATCTGCGACCAACTGGGATGTAGCGCTCGCTTTTTGTTCGCGGCGTGGTAAATCCTCATGGATGTCCTCCGCCCTGGGTCGGGCGGAGGGGACTGTCAGACTCTTACTGACTAAAAACCACCCCGGTGTTCCCTTCCAACACTTGCACCGGGGATCATATGATCAAAGCCTACTACTGCGATCCCCGGCCTGCCCACCTCTGCGGGCTCCTCAAGTCTGGGGGGTTTGGTGTTTGACCCCCTCCCGTGACGTATAAATGGGGTGCGCGTGGAACATACTCACCGCCACCTCGGGTCCTGTAAGATAGGAGGCGGTGAACGTCCCCGAGTCCACCGTCCTTGGACCCATTTAGGGGGGCTGGAAGAGGGCATTGTGTGCCCTCTGACGACGCCCGGTGCGCCTGCTGCGGGCCGGGTGAGCGGAAGAGATCACCCGCTCCCTTTCCGCAGCTTTCTTCTGCGACACGACCGTTTCGCAGAAGGATACCACCGCGTCCCAGGCTCCGCGCTGCCGACCATCGACTCGACCACGGCCGCACCGACCCGATGGTGACGAGGCTGGCGGCGGTAGGGCGTGAAAGCTTGTCCTGCCATTCCGCCACCAGGGCTGCGAGAAACTGTAACACAGTCACAGTTCTAACCTAACCCATCTAGTCAACATTTTGGAATTAAACATTTGGTATTCAACATTTTGCAAATTCAACATTGTGATCCTTCGAATTGAACATTCTGTGAACTGGACATTCTGCGAACTGAACATTCTGTGAACTTAGACATTCTGCGAACTGGGCACTTTGCGACCGCTGGACATTTTGCGAATTGGACAGTCTGCGCCTAAACCAAAGCATTTTGAGAAGTGCAGCAATTAAAACATTAGGTCTAATCGCCTGCTGCAGAAGCAGAAATCCTCAAACGGCGCAAATTTAACAACCTTATTGGGAGCTATATGTTTAAGCTGTTTGGGGTTGAAACACTAGGGCCTTGGGGTCCGAGTGCTCATCGAGTATTTTGGGACGTCGCCAAGCGGTTCATCGACATTTCACGTGACCAGAGGGCTAGCCTATTTTTAGCCCAAATAATCAGCATCACCGTCCAACGTAGCAATGCTGCAAGTCTTTTGGGCACTTATGCCACTGAAATCGATGCGGACGAACTTTTTGTTGCCCAATGAGCTCTTCCCCCTTTGTTTTTTTATTATGTACTATAGTAAATATTAGTGTTAGCTTGTGTATTTTAAACAGTATGTGTACAATAACAAAACAATACCCAAGGCTAACCTCCAGGTGATATAATGACTCGTACACAAAGAATCTCTCTAGAAACTTGCTCACAATAGAACTACGAGCACAAGTACAACCTACTGCGAGGATACTTGTTTTGTAATGTTGTTGTTTCCGTTAGCACGTAAAGCTTTGGTTTTCTAAGAAAGCGGTTTCGTCATATTATAACGGCTGTCATGAAAAGGAGAACATTCATTTTGGGCTAAATTATTAAACAAAAAAAAGTTATATTCCGTTAGAACATGTTTTTCTCTTCACTTTTCACTATTAGACCAAATTTTAGGGACATTCCCTGCGCTTTTATAAGTGTGAAAAGTACTCTTTCCAGTATGTTTTAATTAAAAAAAAATAGTAATAGCTTATGATAGCAAGTCCGTATCAATTACGTAGGTATGAAAAAGGGATTTTTCGAACTCATGTAACTTGACGGAGAATGACCCTACAGGTTTATTCCCAAAGTAAAAAATTAAGAGGAAAACATATTCTTTCGGAATATAGTATTTTTTGTTTGTCTTTTTGTTTTTTGTTTCACATTTAGCCCAAAAATGTATGTACGCTGAATGATCTCCTTTATCATTATCACCAGTAGATACCTATTTTGCCAATATGATGTCAAAAAACGCGCCGTATTTGAACACCGTTTTCTTAGGAGCTTTACACCACCTAACTATAATACTATCATACATTCATATAAACATTATCACATAGTTTTATAACATGTTGTTTTGATACGACATGATATCGTGTATGGTAATTTTATATATAGAATTTTATTCAATTGTATAGTTAAACATATATATTATATTAAATATAATTCATTTTTTTTTTATTTATGTATTGGATCTCCAACAGAGGTTACACAATAATTAGTCAATAATTGAAAAAAAAAACGTCAATTAGTCAGTATTTGTCAGTAAGTTAGAAAAGGTAAAATATTAAAATATACACGAAAATCATACAGAGGAAACAAAGTGAATTACATAACAAATGGATCATAATAATACAAATGAATAAGAAAAAAATAATAACCATAAAAGAAAAGACAAAAATAACAAAGTTGGATACTATTAGGATCCTTCTTAGGTGTCAATGGACACTTAATAACCCTTGTTAGACACACTTCAATCACGATGGACAGATTGATCTACCAATCAACCAATTGACAGGTCAATGGGTATGTCTTATGGGTATTTCTTAAACTTAAATAAGATTCCTCACTATACATATTGATAAAGATTAATCTCAGTACAACAGCTAAAAAAACAGCAGTTATGGGGACTGCCGACAGACGTGAAAACTTATCGCTCAACGCGTCTAAAGAAGTTTTCACGTCAATAAAATAATGATTATCTAAAACACAATTTAAACAATGCACAGTAAACACAAATTAAACTTTTCACGAGGTCAATTTAGCTTCACTTTACTACTACAGCATGTTGGCGCGGGCATGTCGGTGACGCGAACCCATAAGTTTTTCCCCTACCAAAAAACGCTCAACTTTTCACATCAAAAATGAAGGTTTTATCACTTGTTTTTTTCATTTTTCAGGCTATTCGTTACGACTTAAAGGAGACAAAGGAGAACGTGGACCAAGGGCAAGATGTTTGATTCATTATATTTTTTATTTAAAATAATTATTATTGATCTATATGTTCATAAAGTTTTTCTAATGTTATAAGACTATGCATTATTACCTTATGAAATTAATGTTACAAATAATAGTTAAAACCTATTCAAAATAATTTTCATAATATCAGAGTTCACAAAATGCGTGTGGATATGTTAGTCATTTCACACAAAATACAAAAATTCCAAATATATTTTAAAACAATCAAAACATTCCTAATTCAGTATTAAATTACGCATTTAACGCTGAAACGACATTTTTCACAGCGATTAACATTTTTCAAACAATAGAGGTATAGATTTAAAACGCCATTTAAATTCCGAAATGCCTCACGGTACAACCATTTATTATAAACAAATATGTGATCGGTAACACATAGCAGGTCGTTTTCATACAAAAGGCGGTCGTCCATTGTATTGTCTTTCGATTTATAGTGTCCCGTCCTGCTATAGAAATTATATTTAGGTGCAGTGGACATGCGTATGAATATGGCCGATGTTATGGCAAAAATGTTGGCAGGTGTTGGACGCTATTTTTTCTTTTTTGGGTGGGAAATTATCAAATAACTTCTCCCGCTCTGGGCGGAGCGGGAGGGCGTGTCAGACTTTTACTGACTAACACCCAACCGTGTTCCTTCAGATGCCTGTGTGCCAGGGCCACGTATCCCTTTCGGACAGACTCGTAACCCTGGCAGGCATTTTTCGGACAGACTCGTAACCCTGGCAGGCATTGGCCCTTTCGGACGCTGAACTGTGAAATACTGAATGCTTAGGTACTGATAGATTAGGTTCTTACATAGTTAAGAAGAACATGGATAACAACACTATTGTAATTAATAAAATTACTTCAGGCCAACCTGGTTAACCTGGTTTTGAGTAAACGTTGACTAAGAAGACAAAATTAGAAAAAAATATCAAAATTAGAAATAGAATCGAAGAAGAATTATTAAGGACCTACAGCTACTCGCCTATTATTGTTGCCCACCCTAAAGCTGTGTCGAATCAGAGCGTGCTTTTCCGGAGCAGGAATTATGTGCAACCGAATTCACAGCAGGTTAAACGATAGCACTTTAGATGCCTTATTATTTGTGAGATAACATTTTATGTCTCAAAAAATTACATATTATAGTTTTGTTACGTTGTTAAATTTAGGAAAACTACTTGTGTAACAACTACAACGAATAATGAGGATAGTGTTCTGCGGGTGGAACACGATTTATTGTAACTTCTTTTAAAAAAAAATGCAATCGGCGCGGCGTGCGTGTTTGACCAGGCGAATGAACGTAGGCGAAGCAAAAGGAGTATGTAAGGAGCGTAGCAGGCGGCGTTCTATAGTTTCTGCCTACCCCCATGGAAAGAAGGCGTGAGTTTATGTATTAAAAAAATGTGACAATGAAGAATTCAGAGGACGTTCAAAGTGAATGTCCCATCACAAATAAATTCCGTCACTTCGTTACTGTCCCATATTAACGAAGCTTGAAGGCTCCACACCAACAGTATGACATGGAGACCATTACGTCGCACTTAACACTATATTTGCCTATCGTCTGAACCCTACTACACACTGTTCACATCCAAAACGCACCCCTAACTGTCGTGTTAAGGATGTATAAATACGTAGTGACGTAGAAATGAGAATTTATTAAGTGAAAAATAGTATTATCTTCCTTCCAAAATCATACGTCACATTGGCGTGCTCCGTAGGAAGTCAGGGCCACTCACCAACAGAATTACATAAGGCCATTACGTCGCACTTAACGATGTGTTTGCTGATGTTCACAACCCTACGCTCTGTGTACGCACTTGAAACAAACGCACCCCTAACTATCGTGTAAAGGGTGTATAAATACGTAATACTGTAGGAAGTGAGCACTTATCGAGTGAAAATAGTAGGTATTAAGGTGTCTTTAGCCTCACTAACAGTATGATATAGAGACCATTACTTCGCACTGAATACTGTGTTGCCCTGTCGTCACACCCCTACACAGTGTCCCCACTCACTGTAACGCATCCCTCACTATCGTGTTAAAGTATATAAATATGAGAAGTCAGCAATGAGAATTTATGAAGTGAAAATTAGTATTACCTTCCATCAAAATCATACGTCGCTTCGGCATGCTTCGTAGGAAGTCAGGGCGCCTCACTATCAGAATGATATAAGGCCATTACGTCGCAATTAACGATGTGTTTGCTGAATTTCACAACCCTACGCTCTGTGTACGCACTTGAAACTGTTGCTCAACCCTAACTACTTATTTATGTAGTGTTAGGGGACAGGTTGGGGGGTGAGTAAGGAAGGATAGCATAAATATTTTGGTAACTTTTCTGTTTCGACGTCATCTTAATACTTAATCGTTTGTAGAGTGTAGACAATAAAATTCTAATAAGATTAGGCCTGAATTTAAAATATAAAAAGACACATTCCATTCAATACCTGTTTCTTCAATTTAACCATTAAAAGATCATAAAAGAATGTACAAAGAGGCAGTTCTACAATTTCATTTGTTATTTATATAGTGTGCACAATAATTCTATTCTATTCGTTTCTTCAACGGAATGCAACAATAGCCTTGACAATGTCTAATACAATTTTCTGTATACAGGGCGCTCCAGGGGAATCAATAAGAGGTCCGCCGGGTCCACCCGGACCTCCTGGCTCACCGGGTCTGTCCGGGTCTACTCCAGGAGTAGTCACTGAAATATCTGGCTCTGGAGATGATGTAAGTATAACTTTGATACCCGTTGTTTGTAAAACGTCATTACCGTAATTTCGGCCCGGAATCACCCACTGCTGAACATAGGCAAGCCTGCCTTTTCTTCTGCCATACGCACTCTTTATTTTTTGTAAAAAGTAAAAGCCAAAATGTTCCGTGTGATGCCGAACGTAAAGAATAGCACCATCCTCCCGTGGCTGTCGTAAAAGGCGACTAAGGGACTTACTAGAGAATGGGCAGCAGCGTTCTCTATGCATTTTAACACCATACTGCGATCGCCGACCCGTCTGCCAAGCCTGACGATTATGACAACGCCCCCCTTCTTTTGGGGGAGGCCTATGTCCAGCAGTGGACGTCGTTCGGCTGAAATGATGATGATGAAAAGTCAAAATAGATGAAAAACCAACGGGAGATCTTGTAATTATATATCCCATTGATATCCTAATGATAGATCATTACACATACATAGTTTCATTTGTATGAGAGCCACCGTTTTCAAAATACTCCTTATAACACTACACAACTCGACTCTTCACATCTATATATTTTCGAAATACTCAACATTTTGTTAATTACCAGTCATCATCTGTCTAGCCTTTTCTCAACCACGTTGTGGTCAGCTTCCAGTCTAACCGGATGCAGCTGAATAGCAGTATTTTAAATGGAGCAACTGTCTATCTGAACTCCACAACACAGTTACTGTGTAATACGATATGCTTTGGTAAGACTTTCGGGCTTGTGATGTCCCGTAACGACTGTCAAAGATCTACGAATGACAGCCGGGTACAATGGCATAACGTGCTTTCCGAGGTACGGAGTGGTCTTGGTATGTTAAGATGGTCATCCATCCACGGACCAACCGTGGCAAGCGTAGCTTAACCTGATCAATCGACCCGTGCAGTTGTTTACTTAGCCACAAGCCCTTCTCTCACAAGTCATACATATTAAACTGTTGACTAGCTGAAACTTTGTCTAGCTATTAAGAGCAGGTAGTCTAAATCAAATTTCGAACGCAAGCTCCGCCCCTCGCACCCCGCCACTCCGTTATGTGCTGAACGCTAATACATCAGTAATAAAGTTGAATATCGCGTGCGCTCTTTGATCGTGTTTGAGCATGAAACTAAACAGCGTAAGTCTCAATTCTTATTTCGTTTTCTAAAGTATTAATTAAACTAGAGAAAAAATATTTTTTTAGACATAAAAGCCAAACAATCTTGTTTGTCTTTTATAATTATCGTTAAAAAGACATGATTTTCGAATAAAAAAATTATTGTGAGAAAATATTACAATTACGTAACTGTCTTCAACATGCAAAGAAAAAGATCCAATAAATCACATACTAAAGTTTCATTTTGCTTGTATGTGTGACTGTTTCAGAATATTCATGCAAAATAACATAAAAATAGGAAGCCTCCTCTTAAAGAGTACAACGAACTTTACTATCTGCAATACGACACTGTGAACATCAGCCTCAAAATTAATTCTATAATACTATTATATTTCGGTGTGAATACGACTCATTTACTTCGTTACGAGGACGTCTAAACAAGACCTCGTTACCGTCCAATATGAACAGGACATAGCCACAGAATAGATTGGAACAGAAGGTCATATTATAGGATACAATGAGTGAAAATGCACCATAGTTGTTATATAGCCAAATTTCAAGAGTTTAATGAACATAGCATGTTTCAAGTATGTGTTTATATGTAAACAAAAAACTAAACAACGATGGCTAGAATATAATGGGCTCTTCAATTTGCAAAAAATCTTATGTCACGCACACACATACAGCAAGCGTCTGCAGCGCCTGTCATTTGTTTGACATTGTTTGATATCACCATACGTGCGCGTCTATGTGTAAATACGCCTGTTTTCGCGCATCGTAAGGAGCCTGCCTTTTGTACATACTTAGTCTGTGACAAAGCCTTGTCCCCGCCCATATCAAAGTCTAGACCGCAGAGTTCTCATTTAGCTTGCGGACATCACCTGCCTCCCCCCGTGAGCGACCGTACAAGTACTTACCTTGATTGTGGTGGAATTCTTTGGAAGAGGCGGAGGAAAATCTCGCTAGAGTTAAAGACCCTCTCTTCCTGCCTCAATAAAAAAAACAGTTAGTGCACCACATAATATAAAATGATGCACCGATTCCATTCAGCAAAAAAACAAAATACTAATATTAATCAATCGTATATTGATGAAGTTCTTCAAAATGATAGGTATCTACCAAACAGGGCGTAAAATGGTACACTAGCGCCACTCTTTAAAAAAAGTATTATCTCGTGACTGAGAATGAATTATAAATAACGCTCAATAAAGAACCTCGGTAAGTGTGTCTAGAATTTTCTAATACCTTTTATAAAGTTTCATATTGAGACACGAAGCAACGAAATATGATACATTATCGTATTTTGTTGCTTGTTGTCTGAAAGTTTCATATTGAGACACGAAGCAACAAAATATGATAAATTATCGTATTTTGTTGCTTCTTGTCTGAAAGTTTCATATTGAGACACGAAGCAACAAAATATGATACATTATCGTATTTTGTTGCTTCTTGTCTCAATATGAAACTTTATAAAAGGTATTAGAAAATTCTAGACACACTTACCTTGGGGTCCTTATTGAGAGTTATTCATAATTCATTCTGTCACGAGTGGCGCTAGTGTACTTACCATTGTACGCCGTACTGGATATAGATTCCAGAAACTGGAATGGATTTGTTTCTGTAAACAGTACTTTTAATACTGTGATGCTTGATTATGAAGTACTATATATACTACATACATACACTATGTACATATACCTTTATTAGTAGTGTCTGTAAAGACACTAGTAATAATGCTATACCCATTGATGGCTAAATTCTGAATAACTTTGACAACACATATTGCAGATTTTTGTCGACCATGTTACTTCCATTCTCATTCCATCTCTATCCTTGCACGAGATCACACAGAACATCAATTAAATTTGACATTACACATTGATTGAACAATGACGACGTCAAAATTGCTTGATTCAACATCGTTCCATTATGCCAAGTCTCTTTTCTCTTGCACCACACTCCATATACATAATAGCACTATCTCTGCTTACTCCGGTAGTCACAATGTGCGTAGTTGTATCTAACATGAACTTGAATAGCCTATTGAAAACCAACTTTTTACATTATTCTCGGTCACTTGAGACTCACTGTATAAAATGGATAAGGATTTTGTTGTTTCATTTATTTCGTTTTGCTGTGATAGTGTTTTTAAATAGAGTTGTTTTTGCCCGTTTATGTGTAGGCGAAATGGAAAGTTAGATTTATCTGCTTCTGCTTTGTATTCACATTATTTGCGTTTGGTCTATTTCGCTTAATGTCTTTATCTTGTCGGGTTGTTTTAAAGTTTTAATGTTTTCATAAATATTTAGAACGGTGAGACAAACGCGATAATTAGTACTTTAATTTGAACGTCTCTCATAGGCTTTTTTATCGAATTCTGTTCATCATCGTTCTTTTCTCTGTTTCTGTTCTTCCTGGGATCGCCGCAGCATAAATTTTATTTTCGCATATTTTTATATGACCCCCTTTTTTAGGGTTCCGTACCCAAAGGGTAAAACGGGAACCCTATTACTAAGGCTCCGCCGTCTGTCTGTTTGTCTTTCTGTCCGTCTGTCACCAGGCTGTATCTCATGAACCGTGATAGGTAGACAGTTGAAATTTTCACAGATGATGTATTTCTGTTGCCGCTATAACAAAAAATACTAAAAAACAGAATAAAATAAATATTTATTTTATAAACGAGCAAAAAAAATCCTTTTTTTGCTCGATATTGATAACGGCAACAGGTAGACGCTTGAAATATTCACAGAATATTTAGTTATATATTCACTTTAAAAATAAATAATAAAATTAAAATAAAACAAATATTTAAGGGGGGCTCCCATACAACAAACGTGTTTTTTTGCCATTTTTATAGATAATGGTACGAAACCCTTCGTGCGCGAGTCCGACTCGCACTTTCGGCCGGTTTTTTTAGTATTCACATGCCATTTTAGCCATTTCATTGATAGTGTGCTAATAAAGGTCAACAAAGAATGAAACATTAGACTGCTCTATATTAGAAAAAATATTATACCCGTTTGCCATTGACATTACCACTTAAACTCAACTACCCAATTATATTCTGCGATTCCATAAAATAAGGTATTCCTTATATTAGAGGAGCAATAGTCCCGACCATTAAATATTGGCGACTAAATTGGGACATTCTGCCTGTTACAGTCGTACTAAAGTTTATTATGCTCTTGGCGCCCGTCCTACATTCGATTTGACAATATCGATTCAATTGATTCGCTATCCGAGAGGGTTTGAGTCGATTCGTCGGTGTAACGAAGTTAACTAATCGAGTTCGCCAATCTCTATAGTCATTTATTTCAATTCTTTTAGTTTCTTGAGGACTAATTTTATTCTTGTTCTGAAGTCCTCTCAAGGATCGTCTAGGGTCTTTAATTTTTTCGATTAGGGTCTTACCTGACTAGATTATTTAGAAAGAATTTCGATGGAACCACTTTACGGAATTCTCTTCTACGCTCTCAAATATATATTCTTGAGGAATAAATACCATCTAATGAGGAGAATCTCAGACTTGTGTCAATTTACTCTATACTGCTAATATCGCTTTGCTTTCGATTCGGTGCCGATATATTCATGCTTTCTTAAAACCTTTTCAACTGTATCTTTATTAGAACGGTGTAGAATTAAAGACAGTGTAAATGGTCCTATATTATGTTGAAATCTGGTATGTTTGGTTAATTAAGGTTATTTATGAATATCATTTTAATTGCTCGTTTGTAATTTACGACTGTACGTAAGAAAGTTTATTATGCTCTTGACGACCGTCCTAAATTCGGTTTGACAATTCATTTGATTCGTTTTTCGAGAGGTTTGGAGTCCATTTGTCAGTTTATCGAGTTCGCCAACCTCTGTAGTAATTTATTTGTATTCTTTTTTTTTTTTTTTGAGGACTATTTTTTTCTTGTTCTGAAGTAGTCTCAAGGCTCGTCATATAATTTTAATTGCTCGTTGGTAATTTTTGTAGGCGAAATTGAAACTTTTAAACAGCTGAGTACTTCAATTGTAGCAATTTGTATTTGTAATGTTTCGATTCTATTACGTCACTTTTATTTCTCGTGTTAGCATGTTTCTGTTTATTGTTATTACTTTAGCGTCTAAAACCTTAACAATCTTTATTTTGTCTAACCGAGTTTTTCCTCACCTTTTGTTCCCAAGTGGGATGTGGATTTGAGAGTACTATTTGTGTATCATTCCATGTACTAAGACTGTATTAATACTCGTATGTGTATTTAATTATTTATTTAAATTGTTATTTCTTTTTCTTGCACCCCTTTGGCATCGACACAGAAGAGTTCAGTCAAGGTTAGTGTATTTTTTTTTCAATTTCAAAATTAACTATGGTGTGACTAACGCAACAACAATAATATTTGAATTTCATATACATAGCTAACGCAATAAAAACACACTTAACTTCCCAGTATCAATTAACAAGAAAAAACAACAGCCTCCCAAAGTTTCCAAACCCTTCTTACATTAATTTTAATGGAATAAAATCAGCAAAGCAAACTTCGCTGTAATATGAACTTCTATTAAGTGAAAATGTTTCCAGCTGAATGTGTTTTGCATAACGAAAGATAATGCTTGACACCCCTAATTAAGCCCGGATCCTTTGCAAACCTGAACGCACCAACTTGGGGACAAACACTATACAAGGGCGAGGGTTGCACCTCGATAAAAATAATCACAGCTATTAAGGTTGGATTAAGGATGACTCGGGGGGGGGGGGGGTTTCAAGGTTGGATTAAGGATGAACGGGGCTCCGCCGTTGAAACGTATTATTGAAACGAATATCAATATTATATTATTAACCGACTCGGTGACCGTAAGTACGGTAATACGTACTATCCCATACAAAATGTATGGGATATTAGTTGACCGTGCTACGACCGAGACTCTGCTCGGACCCAGCACAGTGGAGCGTGAGTCATCCTTAACACTTGGTCATTAGCTGCCGCACATAGTACGATTAAATGTGTAAATGTAGCTGTAGTAATTCAACTAATTCAATTGGAACCACATTCCTATAATGCAGAATTTGGCAGTGTGCCCCATTTGGCTAACCACCACATTCGGAAGCCACATTAGAGTGTGCCTTGATGAATACAACAGCCTATTTTGCTAATCGATGTTTTGTTAATACTGCTGCCAAATAGTTGACAGAGAACGTCCTACTTTTCAATATTCTAAGTATAATTTTGCATTTATATTTCAATGATCTGGTAACGGTTGTGAAGATTTATATTTTCCTGATATCAATAAGGGTTTTTCAAAATACCTACTCGATAAGGTTTGTGACATCTCTAATTTTACTTTTTATATGTAATCGGTTCCACATTTTGACCAATTTACCTAAGTAAGGATCAAGGCAAGTGTACCTCATCCCCGATTTTTTTCATCTTCAGCTTTTATGCTTTGTTGACTTAAATCTACTGGGTACCTACTTAAAATATGATTTTTTGGGAAGTCTTTGCAATGACATAGTGAATTAAGTGTACTTGATCCAAAAATGTTTCACGGTGACTAACTCGAAACAGGATCGTCGTTTTTCGGTAGATTTGTTTTATAAAACGAATCACTTAACGATCGATTCTCAATTTATTTGAGAACCCAATATATCTTAAGTCCTTAACAATACAGCGAATAAACAAGAATGTTGACTAAGTATCGTTTTCCTCAGCAGCAGATATTTGGAGAGAACTACGCGTCACTGGGTCAATGTGGCTGCAATTCCAGCACTATTCTGGCTCTCCTGAAAACTTCTCCAGAACTAAAGGGACCCCCAGGGCCTCCAGGAATCACTGGTGCTGATGGACGAACTGGGTCATCTGGGTTACCTGTAAGTATTAAGATCATTAAGAAACAGTAGATTTATTTGATATTTCATAATCATTTGTAGACAAGAATGCTGAAAATCAAGTAACAAAAATAATTATCTCAGACATATTTGGTCCATAATAATGTGCTACAAATTAAAAAATAAATTAAAAGTTAAACCAAACTTAATAATGGTATTCATTATAAAATTCAGTGTAACTACTCGTATTTTATGAAGCTGCTAGCTCTCGTACCCAGTTCCCAGAACCAGTATCTGTATAATAATATTGGTAAATGTTTAAAGGACATTTGACTTAAGTATTTCATTTTTACCACATTGCAGGGTCAACCAGGAACTCCAGGTGAACGTGGTCCTCTTGGTCCTAGAGGGGACAAAGGGGATCGAGGAGATGGTGGTCCCAGAGGTACTGAAGGTCCTACAGGTGCTAAAGGGGAAGCTGGGGTAGATGGACGACCAGGTATTGCAGGTCCACCAGGACCTCCTGGTCCCCCAGGCTCTTCGGATTACAGTAACTTTGATGTAAGTGGAAAATTGAAATTGTCTTTTGCTTTTTCAAGCTATTTGAGTTGGATTTTATTGCGTACATGTTGCTGGTACTTTTGAGACAAGAAAAATATAATAAAAATAAATATAAAATCGTGAGATCAGGCAGCAATTTGTATGAAACTTATTGATAGTAATGAAAATAATTATGTAAAACGAAGTAATGGCACAATATTGCAATTTATAAATTGTTTTATCACTTCTCATGCATGTGTTGTATGGTATTGACCAAGACTTGTTTGAGAACTCATCATAATAAAAAAATAATAACTTTACATAACATAGACATAATAGATTTATATTTAGTTATACTGTGGGAGACTGGTGCCTAAGCTAGGCGTAATGCCTGTATTTCAGGACACCAGCAACTTTAGCTGATAAGTGACGAAATAATTATGAGATAAATTAACGCAATAGATATTGTATTTTGCATTTAAGCCTAAGCTAAAAATGTGTGTAAACTGTGATATTTTCCTTCTGCTATTGCAAAGTAGAATCATTGCCTAAATAATTCTAATGCCAGTGTGATTTTTATCATTTTCATGCCATCCATTTCTATAAATTTAGTCAAATTGGAAACCTAGACAAATATACAAGGTAAGTTGTAGGAAACGTAAAATGTCTTCTTTAGCTATCATTGTCGCTTACCAAGCTGTAATTCTATAAAATATACGTTAATCAAATTATCAGTACGTACGTGCCTTAATTATTTGTGTTTATAAGGGCTAAAATATAAGGCCTCAAAAATAAAAAAATACGAAGGTACATGATTCATATTGCGCATCACAGTTTTTTTATTAAGTTTTTTTGTATTGTTTAACCACGAAAATATGAAGTCATTATAATTATATGTGTAAAAATTGGCATTTTTGGTGATTTTTTATATTAATTCATCAAAAAAATGACTAATGAAAACACCTCAGCTGCCAAAACGGCAAACATTGTTTACAAGGAGACTACCAAAAGAATCGATCTTCGGTTCCCGATTTCCTTCATTGTCAAGTCACTTTGTTTGTGACTGAAACGAATTGCTTTTCGGAGGCAACGATTGTGCCCGCTTTAGCAAACAAACCACTCCGAATAACTTGGGCAGAAGTGTGAAAGTAGCTTGTTCACTGTTGATTTATACCGACGACAGGCCCAGATAAGGGAATTTATTTGAAAACCCTTGGCAAAGTTTTGTCATGTGTATCGTTTGTATAAAAAATAATTTGAATCTTCCCGGAGGCTTCTTTGTTGAAAGTTATACTGTTTTTCCCGGTTTGTTTATTCTTCTAAAATATTCGACATAGGGAAAAAAAATGATTTGTTTTTTGGGCAAATTTGTAGGTAGCTTTTTTTCAATATAGTCCCAATTAAATCACGTTTTATTAAAGTTATAAACGTAAAATCTGGGCTATAACGAAGTTTTAGTGCTTGAATAAAAACGGGCATATAATCTTCTGTCCATTCAATAAACTTTTTAGGTATTCTGGCCATTTGTGTAATTTACTAACCTACAGTCGATTTTACTTCGTATATTTTAGTAAACCATAGCATAAGGTCACGCCCGTAATCCTCGAAGGGTTAGGCAGAGGTGTAGTACTCCCAGATTTTGCCAGTTACGTTACTTAGCTGTTAGATAAGTCATTTTTTTTATTTTCCTACATAAAAATACTACATATTTATAAAACAGGAGTCCCTCCTTGGTTCGTATGGAGGTGCTATTGGCAGACCTGGCGCTCCAGGACCTAAGGGTGATGCAGGCCAAGTAGGGCCTATAGGTCCACAAGGTGAACGCGGTTTCCCAGGACAAAAGGGTGAGAGGGGACAATTGGGCATCGGTGGAGGTAAAGGAGATAGGGTAAGTTAAGTTGTAACTTTATTTGCTACGAACCTACATGGATATACTTTTCGCCACTATACCAAATTGATATATTCGCCAGATAATTTAATAAAAAAAATAAAAAATATTTTTAAATGCTAGTAATAAGCGTAAAAAACATAACATAATTACAAACTTATAAGATGATAATCTTTTCATCAGATTATAATGTACTAAGACTAGTAATGGTGCTCATTACTTTTGACATGTTAAATTTTCATAGCTTATTGTCGCCCATTTGGAAGATAATCTCACACCAGTTATGTACTGGCCATTATTAATGTGACATTATCTTCTATATTTGATCTGCGATATAATGGAAGGAGAGAGTATAATGTGGTCAGTAATAATCGCTATTAATGGAACCGGATGATGAGGTGGTTGTAAACTACCTATTTTCATATGTCCATGAATTATGAGAACATAATTCATGGACATATGAAAATAGGTAGCCGGTACCTTTAGAAAAAGGTGACTATATTGTGACCTGTAGTGGAAATCTTGAAAATAGTGCCATATGACTGCAGTGGAAAATTGGTTCAAGATTTATTGGTCCAACAATTTTTAACAAAAAAGATCTTCCAGCTGATGTGTTAGGGATTTATTTGTTTCTGATTATAATGTTTGTAGAAGTTAATAAACTTCTTCTTTTTGGAAGTCGGTTAAAAGTGTGTTTGTGTCAGCTCCGACGCACGACTGGAGTTTACTTCTTGAAAGGTCGCACCTTTCAAGGTACGTTGCGCAGAAAAACGTAACTCTTTTGAGTTAATGCTTGTACTCATTTCACTCCCCATAAAGTTTCCATACCGGGGACTTATATAAAAATCGATTCTTAACGAGTAAACTCCAAAAATAACAAAACTCATATTCAATTAGCAACTTAAAAAAATAATGCATTTCGCAGTACGAGTATATGATGTCAATATGCATACAATTTATCTAGTGATTTCAAAACAATTTCTAACACAGTTGAACCTACACAGGGTTACCCAGGACCTCAAGGAGAACGAGGATATAAAGGTGATCGTGGAGGGCCTGGTTTGGATGGCAGACCAGGAATACCAGGCGCTAGTGGCAGACCAGCTGATAAGGGTGAAAAAGGTAAGTCGATACTAATTGACAAACTTCAAAATGTAATTAATTAACATCTTATAGCGGAATTAAATACATCAAAGATTATATAAATGAAAATATACCCTTAATGACTGTCGAAACATTTAAAAAGAAATAAACCAAAAACTACACAATACATTTTATGATATTATTATTGCCACACATATGTAACATCACGACTGTGCTCCCCGAAGGTTTAGGCAGAGGTGTATCTATAGTACACCCACATTTTGCCAGTTATGTTATATTGTTGTTGTTTGTGTTATACATACACCGTGGCATTTTTTTCGTCTTACAACGGTAGCCTACTTCATGTGTACAATAGCTACTAATCATTCATGAAAGTAAAAAAAATATTATTAACATTATTTTATGAAAAATTAAAAAATAAATATTGTTCATTGTGATGCATGACGTAATTTGAAATACCCTGTTATGAGCGCGGTGCGAGCCTTTCGTTCCGAGGGTGGTGCGGAATGGAGCGCAAGGCTCGCACCGCGCTCATAACAGGGTGTTTCAAACTACATCATGCGTCATAATGTTTTTTTTTTAATTTTCAATTGTAAATAAATATTTTTTTTACTTTCATGAATGATTAGTAGTCATTGGATACATGCAGTGGGCTGCCGTTGTAAGACGATTAAAATGCCACGGTGTATATTTTTTTCAATACATAAATAATGTTCACAGGTGAACGCGGAGGGCCGGGACCACCAGGTCCGCCAATGGTTGGTGCCTTCAATCCTGATGATGCTGAGTTCCTTGTAGCTGGTACTAAGATTATGAAACATTCACTTTAGTCCCTTTTTACATCTACACTTCACGATTATCTCGTAGAGAGGCCTTATAAGATATGATGATGGGGTTAAGACCCCATAGCTGTTGATCATTGAACAATACTCAACTCAGACAGAGTGGGTATCGCACCTTGTTATTTCCGAGAATAATGACTACTCAAATACTATTGATGATGTTCAGTTTAAAGGTAAACTATTAATTGTCTGAGATGGTGAAGATGTACCGCATAAAACATTTGCTGAATATGTGCCACATTTGACCACATAATTATGCATGTATAAAAAAAATCAAAGTCATTACGCACTGTCGACTGGTCGCCGGCGCACGATGGGCTGAAAATGGACTTCTATAGACTTAGGGTATTCAATTATTAAGTGTCGTTTTGTTGCCGGATATTACTTCTATTAGCGGCACACGAAAATGTCATCCGAGTTAACTCTGCACAAAAACGAATTATAATAAAAAAAATATTCCATAATATAATCTGCAACAGTAACCGTTACATAGAGTATGTAAAAAAATCATAAATAAGTAGTTCTATAACCATCTGTAAGTATATTACGGTTTTTCTTTCAGTTTCAGAGATACTCGGATTTTTCATACTAGTTTCATAAAAAAAATATAATTAATTCGTTTTTGTTCAGAGTTAACTCCGATGACATTTTCGTGGATCATAATAGACTAATAGCTAATAGAAACAATATCCCGCAACAAAACGACACTTAAAAATTGTAATACCCTAAGCTCAGATTCCTATAATCTGAGACCGTAAGGCTATCAAAGCTGATTTTCAGCCCACCGTGCGGCGACACGGTCGACAGCGACCGCGACTATAAGTAGCTTATATGATAAGAGTGATGCGGTGTGTACTCGTATACGCACGTGGCCGCCGCTCGCCCGAGCGACTCGACGACTCGCCGCGCGGTGGCGATGCACAAGCGACTAACCGGTCGCGGCGAACAATAGGAGCACGGGATTATTTGAAAGCGCGTTCACACGACGAGCAACTTTTGAGGCGACCGGAAGTCACGTAGAAAAATGGTCCTTTGAGGTATTCCACTCAGAGCACTGATTTCAACAGCACTTGTCCGAACCGCACCTTAGCACTTCCACTAACCGCACTGAAACAAAATTTTGAAGTGCGATTCGGTGGAACAGTTTATTAATATTATTTTCAGTCCCGGAACGGCACCTATGTAAAATATTTTTCTTAGTGATGGGGTGTATTTTTTTTTGTTCAAGACATAAGCAAACAAAACATATCGATACAAATCAGCAGAAGTTAAGACTTCCGGATAATTCCACCTTGTTCACCTGGACCAAAGAGTAATGTTTTATTTGTGTCGCTGTCAGTAAACAAAAAATGAAAGACATTGTCACTTTTCTTAGCGATTTCGTTTGTTCAAAATTGTTCTGAGGTTCAAATCATACAGTATTTCAACTAGAAACAAAATGGTCGAATGAACACACTCACACATATAGACCGCTACAT
Source organism: Tiliacea citrago (assembly GCA_963921375.1). Lineage (NCBI taxonomy): Eukaryota > Metazoa > Arthropoda > Insecta > Lepidoptera > Noctuidae > Tiliacea > Tiliacea citrago. The sequence continues at coordinate 16,536,945 of OY992797.1, read as the reverse complement.
GAAATCTAAGTATGTTTCAGTATGCAGTGAGTCGGGGCTGCAACATCGAGGCAAGTTTAGTAATTGCATGTTATCATGCAGGTAGGATGTCTAATTTATAATAATAATTATGTCATTTGTTTCTTGTTTTCTTACCAGAATACATTTTTAAATATTTCCTACAATCAAAAATAAAAAACAATACATTTAAAAAAATAATAAAAATGAGTTCCGCCGGTGTTGGGAGCAGGGTTCGAGCTACCAGTTGTTAGGGCTGCAGGAGATAGGAACTTCCTCACAATGCGAGCCGTATCAAGGAATACTGCCTTTTGAATCACGCCCTTGATCCAACCGCCTAACGAGAGCCTCGAGAGATGTTGATCGAGGCTTTCAGGCATCAGGCTTTTGGCCGTAATGACAGTCGGCACAATGACAGCCAAGCTCACATTCCACATGTCAACAAGCTCGTGTCGAGATATTATGTTTCTCTTTCTCAGCTTTCACGAGGTTCTCGTCATGTGGAATGGCAACATCTACAATCATTGCGCGGCACGCTAATCGATCTATCACCACTATATCAGGCAAATTGGCGACAATAGTCCGGTCAGTAATGATAGACCGATCTCAGTACAACGTGCATGGTAATTTTCGAGAACTAGGTCAGGCATATTAATTATTATTATTTTCCGCCATTTTGGACTTGTTAGTAACTTAAACTTACTACTTGTTACTTTTTTACCTCTCGAAGAGAGGAGGCCTGTGTCCCAGCAGTGGGAACATTATAGGCTGATTATGTATGTGTGTTATGTAGTAACTTAAACGATTGCTTTCAAAATTGATTTTAGTTTAGATTTTTTTTTAAATTATTACGAGTATATATGTATTTAGGTATGTGTGAATGGAGTCAAATCAACTCCTCATATTATGTAACTATTATATCGTCAACGTGATCTATCAACTCAGCCTTCGCTGACCAGTGCAGGAAATAGGCCTCTCCCAGACTGCGCCACAACACCCTGTCCTCCGCCTTCCGCATCCAGTCTGTCTCAGCTACCTTTTTAAGGTCATCGGTCCATCTCGCCGATACGCGGTCTCCACTCTAAGACTCTTCTGTCCATGGACCGGTCCATCGGTCCTTCAACAAACATGGGTCGCCCACTGCCACTTCAGCTTGCTTACTCTGCAAGATATGTCGGTAAATCCGGTTCTTTTCCGGTTAGTTTCATTTCTGATCTTATCCTAAAAAAGAAACTCCGAGCACAGCCCGCTCCATAGTACGCTGAGCAACCTTGAATTTGTGGATCAGCCCGACTGTATGTGTCCACGTTTTGTCACCATATGTCATAACGGGCAGGACGCACTAGTTCAAGACCTTGGTCTTCAAACATTGCGGGATAGGTGACTTGATGAAGTTTTTCAAACACTGCCCAACCCAACTGGATCCTTCTGTCCGCTTCATTCTCAAAGTTGTGTCTACCGAGCTGGATGACTTCCCCTAGGTAGACATACTCCTTCACAACTTCAAAAAGCGATCTTTTTATGTAGATTGATCTCGGCAAGACGTGAGAATAGTACCTACATCACTTTCGTCTTGTCCATATTGATACCGAGGCCAACCCATCGAGAGGCTCCATTTAAGCTGTGCATCATCTGGTCTAACTATTTCAGCGGCTCTGTTATTATGCTAGTCAAAATAAACAAGCTGATGGTCGGTTGAAATAGTTTAGTGATTTGAATCCAACGTTAAGCAAATTGCATACGTAAAAATTTACCCGCATTAATTACGTACGATATCGGAGCCCTTTACTGTACGTGGTTCGATTGCACTTACTACTCGTTATGTTATAGTCGGTAATGTCCTGAACACAGAATATAATATATTATACGTCCCATCACTACAAACTGTATGCAGGTGCCATTCGGAGACTTAAAGTAATATTAGAAAACTGTTCCACCGAACCGCACTCATCAAAATTTTGTTTCAGTGCCGTTAGTAGAAGTACTCAGGTGCGGTTCGGTCAAGTGCTGTTGAAATCAGTGCTCTTAGTGGAATGCCTCAGCCTTGATACAGGTTTCAGATGACACAATAGCTCAACAAATGAACGTACTGACAAACATGCGTAAATTAAAAAAGAAATCGGTGTTTTCCTAAGTAATGAATTTAACATTCCTTTTATTCACCGTTCTTAGCTTGAACTGTTTTTAGCTTTCTTTTCCCTTTTTTAGGGTTCCGTAATCAACAAGGAACACTTATAGTTTCGCCATGTCCGTCTGTCAGTCTGTCTATCTGCTTAGCTCAGAGACTATTAGTACTAGAAAGCTGTAATTTGGCATGGATTTACATATTTATCACGTCGGCAAAGTGTTAAAGTAAAATCTTGTTTTTTTTTTAATATCATCCCCACATTACGTGAAGGGAGAGGTACCCTTACACGTAAAGTGGGGATGAGATTTTTTTTCTCGTCTACCTCATGATGTACGGTATCGTTGGTTAGGACGTTTAAAAATATTGAGGGTCTGTGCCTACCATTTTTCGATTCAGGAATCTGTTTGCGAAATATTAAGCTTTAAAGTGCTAATTTTTGTTAGAGTCAAGTGTCCCCCCCCCCCCTGCCAGCTAAATGGTTGGTTTTGACTATTTGAAAAAAATCATGGCAGTAGTAGGTACATAATTATAACGAAATTAAAGGGAAAACTATCAGCTAAGGCTTTATAAGTTACCGAGTAATAGTCGACCAACTTACATTTGATCGATCATTACGTAGGGATATCGATGTGCGAGAACATGTTTTTGAACTAAAAGTTTTTGGGATAAATTCATACCAACTACGGAACCCTTCATTGTGCGTGGTCCGACACGCACTTGGCCGGTTTCTCTTTAAAATTTGCAACGCTATTAAGTATTGTTATTTCTTCGACGTCCATACTGCATGAATTTACAAGAAACACTTCTTAAATTCAGTCACTCGGCTTGGTTTCCAGCCGAGTTGCCCATGTTTTAGTCGCCGAGAGACCGAGTCGCCGGTGAGCAGTCGAAAGTGCGCAATGGCTCTTTAAGACGGTCAAAAGTTATACACGGATCATTATTGTATCAAAACAGATCATATTCAATCAATCAAAATACGCGACTATATCGTGTGATTTAGTCGCGAGGCGAAAGTTTGTGAGTGTGTGTGTATATTTGTTACTTCTTCACGCTCAAATGGCTGGACCAATATTGATAAAATTTTGTATGGAGGTAGCTGACTCCCTGTAGTAAGACATAGGCTACTTTTTATCCCGATCTCCCCACGGAATCGAAACTTACGCGGGTGAAACCGCGGGGCGCAGCTAGGGGTTTGCTCCGAAGCGTTAAACCGAAGTATCGGCCAAATGTTCGGTCGTTTTATAACTCCTTTTTTGACTTTGAATCCATACCCGACTTAAAGTCAAATTTTTGTCTTTGGCTTATCTCTTTGACTGTCGTTTTTTTTTTCTTTCGTCGTAGTCAGCCATAATTAGCCGTAGTTAAGCAACGGCCGAACGTTCGGCCGATACTTCGGTTTAACGCTTCGGAGTAGACCCCCAGAGTTCTTATCAACGACCAATGATGACACATTGGCTCATATTTCATCATTTACTAAATATCTTTTCAACTTGTACTATATACGAGTACATACTGTACACACAAAGAACTGTGAAAAAATTCATTGCCATGTTTACTAACAAATAGAAATTCATATTTAAAGGACAAAGGCAAGCTGTGGCTGCCTCGAAAGGAGACAAAGGCGAAAAGGTGAGGTTTTGAATTTATTATTCAAACACCAATTAGGTTGGGGCAAAATTGTGAACGCTTGAGGATCCCTCAATCTTGTATTCATTGATGGCATTATTATGAGTTGCGAGGTGAGTTTTAATTGGATGAGAAGGTTTCATTGTTCTTATTTGTCACATGGTCAAAGTGAAATTATTTATTTGAAATAGGCACATACAACGTGGAGACGACAATATAACAATAAATTCAACTACGTATATCTAATGACGTTCGCAGTCTGCACACGAAAATTCAATCAAATATATCCAATAGTTTAGTCGCTATAGCTAGTCAAAGATTGGCAAAACCCATAGTCGGCACACCACTGCTATTTAGTTTATTTGAAAAAATCACTTTTTTAATTTCGATGCTAGAATTTATTTGATTGTTCCAAAATACTCTTATGCATTAGTATTGCCAGTGTTTTCATTTATTGTCGTATTGTTGTCTCCACATTGTATAAGGCACTTTTGAACGTCAAAATTGACAAAAAAATAGAATTGATTCTAGTTGCCCCTCCCAAAAGGTAGTTTCGTATGGAGAAGAATGGGCAAGAAACTCCACTTCTCTTTACTACTTACTCTTTTAAAAACGTTTTACAATATTTTTTATTATATGATTATACATGGAGCATCTTGGTTAAATATTTAATTTTAACAAATTCAAATTCAAACAGGGAGAAAAAGGCGGTCGAGGTAATGATGGCTTGCCTGGTTTCCCGGGCAAAGATGGAAAGGCGGGTGAACGCGGTGACATTGGACCATCGGGCATGCCTGGTACATCTGGGCCTCCTGGAACTCCTGGCCTAAAAGGAGAGAGGGGAGAGAGAGGCCCACCTGGACCAATCAGTGTTACTATGGCTGGATCTGATATTGTTACCGTAAAGGTATGATCTACAATATTTTTTTAGTACTTACGACGTTTTACACATATCATGTTAGCTTTTTTATTATTTAGTATTTATTTCACTGCATCTTTTATTTAGAGCTTATGTGTTACTTGATAATATATTGATTGCTGGTAGAGAGCAAACCGGCGAAAGATTAGTTTCCTCTCATATTAGACATGTTTCATTCATCATAGTACCGCTCAGTATGAGTAGTATCAGTGCTAACCTCTATAGTACAGTATTTATATCTCACGAAGCGACGCGTGCTTTATTTGTGGTAACCAAGTGTACAAACACGCTCTAAATGTGTGTGAAGACTAGTAGCGTCAGCACATAACGCACACATAGACACTCACATTTCTGATTTCACCCGTGTCTCGGACGGTACCGAGAGCTCCTCGTCGCATCGCTTTGTAAGATAAAATATATACTGTATATTTATCACTGTACTAAATTTGTCAAAAAATAATAGGCCCGTTTTGACATTTAACTTGAATCGGTTTATCTTGAGTATCGTCTAACTTCACTAACGTCTAACTTCACTAGTTGCGTCGCGATTGATTATAGCGACGTAACTGGTGAAGTAACCATACGACTCGGTAGGTACTCTACTCGATACTCACGATTAATCGATTCAAGTTATATGTCAAAACGGGCCTATTATTTTTTGACAAGTATAGCTTTAAGGCTCTTACAAACACACGTGATATCGCGGGCGCGACATGCACCGACAAAGGAATTGTCTTTGTTGGTGCCCGTCGCGCCCGCGATATCGCGTGAGTGTGTAAGAGCCTTTACCCGGCCCAGCGTCGCACGGGTAGCGCTAAGTATCTATCCTACCCTACTTACCTACCCTACCTACTTACCCTACCTACCTACCCTACCTACCTACCCTACCTGTACCTCCTACCTACAACCTACCCTACGTACTTTATTTTTATGCTCACATTTTAAACCTTCCCTGAACTTCCACCAATATATCAAAACCAAAATTCGGTTCGAATCCCGCACGGAACAAATATTTGTATGACATACGAGTAGTTGTTCCGGGTCTGGCTGTTTGTGTATGTGAGTTTAAATGTTTGTGAACGCACCCACGATACAGGAGAAATTCCTAGTGTGGGGCAACGTTTTTTAAAAAAAAAAAAAAAAAAAAAATTAGCCAAATCGGTCCAGCCGTTCTCGTAGCGAGACAAACGAACAGCAATTCAGTTTTATATAGATGATTATGAACATCGTTAGTTTTTATCTAGCGAGATTATAAACTATCGGAAAATTGTGAACTGTAAAAACCATTTATAATTTAACGCATTATTTTTCGATAGTTTTATAATGTATCCGTGGCAAACCAACAAATTGTGAACTTTAGTACTGTTCTAAAAAAATCTTACCGAGATAACTTAGGTACAGTTAACTTGAAGTGAACTGTCACTCCGTAGTTACAGATGGGATGGCAGTTCATTTCCAGAAAACTTCACCTAGGTTTTCGCGGTGAGTTTTTTTGCAGAATAGATCCGCTGGTACAGATGTTCTATGTCACGAAGTCCTGTTGGTTATTGCAATTTGAACCTTATGTTTACCGCCATTAGAGCGACAAGAGAGGACTTCGTGAAATAGAACATCTGTATCAAATTTGCATGCGCCGAACGCACCTTGCGCTAATACCAAATAGCCAAGTAACTGCAACCACCTTGAAAGTTGCGGTTGGTCACAGATGTAATCTTTTTTTTTTTATAACCGCTTTGGAAATCATGGACGTCCTCCGCTCCGGGGCGGACGGAGGGGTCTGTCAGACTTCTACTGACTAAAACCACCCAGTGTTCCCTCGCACACTTGCACCGGAGGCTATACGGGGGCTCTTAAGCACTCTTTAATACAGCCCCAGGCTGGTGCCGGCTTGCCTCAGCGAGCCCCGTCAGGTCAAGCGGGGTGAGTGAGGTGCTTGACTCCCCACGACGTCTAAGAGGGCGCGCGTGGAGTCACAGTCCTAACCTAACCTAATCCATTTGGTCCGGGGTACGCTAGCTTAGTTACTGCGATGAATTCGGCTACCACGAAGACTTACCAATCAGGAACGGTTCACAATTTTACGGGTGATAAAATGGGACAGATTATGAATTAACGATTTGACATTGACAGATTATAAACTACTGAAAATGAATCAATTCACAATTTTTCGATAGTTTATAATCTAGCTAGAAAGATTATATAACGCTTCTCACGATCTTACGGTGACGTATTCATACGGTTAACAAAATCAAGGTCATGACACTGATAATGAACTTTGATTAGGTACGTGCTCTTGACTTCTTTCAATATTACCTGACCTTATGAAATTATTTATGTTACCTATATGGAAACATAATCAAATATTATTATAATTAAACATGATGTATCGTTTATTAAATATGTAGATTAGATAGACAAAAAAAATGCGATAAACACGGCTAATGAATTCGATAATATGTTAAGAAATGCAATACATGATAACAGGGTGACAAGGGTGACGCGGGCTTGCGGGGGAGGAGAGGAAGACCTGGTCCTTCAGGACCTAAAGGAAATTTAGGGAATCCTGGGCCCCCAGGACCAGCTGGAAGACCTGGCGATAAAGGCGATATTGGGCTGCCAGGATGGATTGTAAGTAATAAAGAAAATTCTTAAGGTGTAACTAGACTGCGATCGATCGATGTTATCGTGACATAAAATTACTGACTAAAAATAACTTCATGAAAGACTTCAAATAACTTCATGAGGTTGCATAATATTTTGACACGATCAATATCGGTTGATTACTATCGACGGCTATATTCTATTTAATTAATATGAAATAAGTAACAAGGCATTTAAAATGTTAATAAAATAATGTAATATGCTAATTTATTGTTATTTTTTCCACTTGCTGCTCAGAATGCAAAGGTAAATGATGTTTTGTCTCTAACTGCAGTAATACAAACACATGCCATTCAATTTTAATTAATAACTCCAACCAAAAAATATTTCAACTAATTATGATTCCCATCAGACGAACAGTTTCAGGTCAGGATATCGATATCTTACATATTGTAAATTTACAGGGACGTCCAGGAACGTTAGGACCACCAGGCCACCAAGGACCAGTAGGACCAAAAGGCGAGAAAGGAGATCCAGGAGTAAACATCTTGGATGTGTCAATGGTAAGTAAAATACTGCATTCGACGTCACAAAATAAATTATGATGTTTGCGTTTTAGCATTTCGTTTATTTGTAATTTCAATGACTTAGCTATAAAATAAATAATAAAAAGATTAAATACAAAAAAATCCAGGTACTACTAGTTTGTCAATTAATAAGCTTTAGGAGTCAGGAACTTACATAACATAATTACGTCATTCATTTCAAGAAGAAGTTATTTTTAGAAAGACGTTCTACGAGGTAAACAAAAATGTTTAAGTTAATCTTGGCGTATTTTACGTAAATATATTCCTGTGATCTAAAATAAACGACTTTAAATAGTTATTGTTCACATACTCGTACTATAAATACAATTACGGGATAAAATGGAACGTCAAAACATCGGAAGCTATTGTTAGTACATATTGTTTTTTTTTTTTTATATTGTTCCGCAGCATAAAAGGATTAATAAATCCATAGTAATTTAATTCTTAATTTTTAATTTATACTGTTAAACCCGCAATCCTAAACATTACCAGTAACCAGAGGGCAGAAACTGGACAATATGTCCTTTCCTTTAGGCAACCCGATCTATGTCTATTTTCACAGGCAAGAATACTTTCAACAACTACAAAAGTATTGCATTACCATCGTACAATACTATTTGTTTATCGACTCCTATGAGTTTAATTCAGTCTATAGCAAAAATAGTAAGTTCATAAAATTATCCTAATCATGATTTCACACGTCTCGTTATTTTAAGAGGTAGCCCTCCAACAAATCCTTCGGAGACAATTCCCGTTGGTTCAGGCAATGGCTCTTTAAGACTGCAAGCTGCTGGTTCTACTGAATACTTATGTAGAACTGCTGCAAGTCCTGCCATTGACTGCATCTGTCCTAATCTGGCACCTGAAATAAAATTAACATTGTCATTTATATTGTCGCTAAGAAAACACATTACACTATGTTTGTGATGTGTCTGTATTTGGTTTCCAATATTTTATTTGGTGCTAATCAGTAGTTGCTAATTTTTTTGATCGAAAATAGAGTTCGAATTTACTTTTTCATGTGGGGTTTTCCGTTTGTTTAAAATTTTGTTTATATGGTTATTTTATAATAGTGTTCGTCCAGACCAAATTTCAGCGAAGACTAGCCTTTGGCGAGAGATATTATAGTGCACAAGTGTGTGCGCAGACACAGGTGCACTCCCTCTTCTCTTAGTCTCATAGTCTGATGGGACGGCAATCCGACACGATCGGAGAGACACAAGGTGCAGAACCAATAGCTTAACGTGCTTTCCGAGGCACGAGGGTATCACACCGCCAGTTTCCTAACTCTGGGCTGCGTCTAAAATAATCCTAATGGAATAACCCAATAACACTTTGCCCGACCTGGGAATCGAACCCAGGACCAGGCTCAGCAGTCGCGCTTATGACCACGAGACCAACGGGGTCTTGGGGTCGCAATCGAGTATATTGAATTAAGAAGAGAACTTACCAACACAAGACCGAGGTCCTTCTCCAAAAGGCAAATATACGAAGTTCTTGATATCTTCCTTTGTACCGTCGCTAAATCTCTCAGGATCAAACTGGTTTGGATCTCTAAAATACTTCTCGTCTCTATGAATAGCTTGTATAGGTATCATCACCTTAACTTCTTGATTGATAGTTAGGTTAATCTCTGGGAATGTATATTCAGGCACACAGCACATTCTCAATAAATATCCTACTGAAGGATACATCCGCATTGACTCGTAGAACGCCATCTCCAAATATTTCATCTCTTTGATAGCATCGTAGGTAAGTTTATTATTATGTTTAGCTAAAACTATGTCGATTTCTCGTTGTACTTTCCTCTGGTATTCAGGGTGGAATGCTAATTGATGCAGAGTGTAACTAGAAGCAGTAGACGAAGTTTCAAATCCAGCTCCGAAGAAAACAAACGCTTGAGCAGTCATTAATGAATCGTCCATTTCTAAATCGACCATTTTAGGAGACCCATCCGAATTTTTCGTTTCAATTGACTCTCCGATAATTTTACCTTTCTGTCTGAGCTCCAACATTAAATCTATAAAATCGTTTCTACCTGATGGTTTATAGTTTCTGTTCTTGAGTACAGTTTGAACTAAAACGTTCATGTTCTCTTCTAGCTCCGGGGCTAAGAAGTGCATGTTTTTACACAATTCTGGAAAAATAATTTTTAGGGCCCCTGCAACCGCGTCTCTAAATCTTCTTTCAAAGATTCTTTTCCCGAGCTTTCTAAAATGTGAATTTTCATCTGTCAAAGAATCCATATCAATACCAAAAGCACATACACCGATAAAATCTGTTGTATATCTTGCCATGAGTTCCCTGGCGTCATAGTATTCCCTGTCAACGACCTCTTCTGTGATCACCTGCAACTTTTCTGCTCTGTCTGTGATGATGTGGAACATTGCCTTCAGCTTACCCGTGCTAAAAGCGGGAGTAAATCTCTGTCGAATCAAACGCCATAGATCGCCGTCAGCAAAGAAAATATTCTTTAATAAAGGTTCAATAACTGTCTTGTGGCCACTGATACCTCTCGAGTGGAAAAATTGAAAGTCTGTTGTAAGGATTCGTTTGATTATTTCTGGATCTCTTATTACTAATTCTGGAGCCGTGCCTCTGAAAAATCCGACAACTTTTTCCTCTGGATATTTGTTGTATGCTTCCGTAGCCATCATACACATACTCGCCTTTTGCATGAACTGTTTCAAGTTTGTGCCAACGATGGGTAATGGTTTGTCATGTTTGATGCCTCTTTTCTCCCAATAATCGAATGTCCGCGTTCCATAGAAATACAGTGCCACTAAAACGACTATCACCAATATCAGGAACATTTTGTCTAAGTCAATTTACATACACACAACACAACCTCTGTCCACTCTACACGCGAATCACATGTAAACTACGGGCGAAACTAGTGTGCGTACCTATTTAACGATAAATAAGCTAACTTGCCATACAATACACGTCAGGGATCTTTATTCGTGTTATCTGTTTGTTTATCACAAAAACTGTTAATCGCTTATGACGATAAGTTGCCATTATTTGTCGTATTGTTATGATTAAATAAATTATTTTTAATAACAAAGTGAATTGTTCCAAACTTTATGAAATCTTTATCCACAATTCATACCTATCTTATAAGGTAATTACAAAACTTTATAATTTATCTTTAATGCACATGTGTTTATACAAACTGTGTTTTTTTGTGATTGGTTTTAAACCGTCATAATAAATAAATAAATATTCAATGTCGATCTACCTTGTCACCCAAGATCATTAACAACTTTAATAAATCCTGCATAAATACACAAACGTGATTGTTCGTACTGTATACTCTGATTTCTAATTTGCGTTAGCGTCAGGACCCCTGGACCAAGAGAGATATAAGCAAGACTAAAATGACATTTGGTGTCGACATAAAAATAACCTAAATCTTGTTACCGAGTGACTTTCACCGCGGACCACTGAATCATTCTCTGCAGGATGACCTTTGCTTTTGTCGTGTTAATATTAATAATTTATCGTGTTATTTTTAAAAAGAGGTCGATCGCAGCTGTCATTTTGGTGTAGCAAATTAAAAATCAAAGTTAAGTCAGTAGCATAACTGCTACAAAAAAAAAATGTCTTATATGTAAGTAAATGAAAACTGGATTGATTATTATGAGTATGCCTACAAAATTTACGTAACCAGCAATGAACTCGGTAGAATGATTTTAAGAAAAAATGATATGCATCTATCTTGTAACGTTACGATTCGCCGGAGGGCCAATCATAGTAAAACGTTAACTTGAATATTATTAAACATTAATTTGTTAGTGCTTTGAGTTTTTTTTATTTTAAATAATTCATTCAAATATTATTTTAAAACGTGAAATTTTCAATCCAAAATCCGTTCATCTGAGCCACAAAAATCCTTCAGTAAACTGCAAAAGGTCGTGTTGACTGATTTGAAATTCAGTACACGCCCATAACAGGGCTGTTATGTAAATATAATCACATACAAAGGGACAGGCGGGCTTAACGAACCCACTTGGTTCTACTGTGACCCAGAAACAGCTTCCCACTTATTAAAAAAAAAAAATGAGAACAGAGTAAAACTAAGTGTCTCTAATGTTTTGTAGTGGTTAAAGAAAATAAACCAAACACTAGGTAACTAGGAATGAACTTCAGGACAATTGAGAAAGATAGAAAATAAAAAATACTTTCGAGATGTGAAGACATAACTTACTAATATTAAAACAAGATTTATAAGAAATAGTAAAATAAGTGATAATTATATATTATATATAATAATTACTATTATTGTAAAAAACCAGATAGATAAGAAATAATTTAATATTAAATAACAAGGGAAATCATTAAGTGCTTTTCCTCTCTCCTACTTAATTAAAATATTACTGTGCCCAACAGGGTCCATAATTGTTTCTAATAAGTATTATTTACCACCTGTATGTATACGTTATGGATTGCAATAAAGATATTTGATATCAAAAATAATGAATTTATTGAGTTAATGCCAGAATATGTTAAGCCTCACTTAGTAGAGAAAGTAAATGAGGATTATCCTACTAATTATACGATAACGAGCATCAATCACCATTCCTCAAAATTTTGGTAAGTTTAAAATTATAAGAAGATCCGGTATAAATTCTTTAAATGATGTTGAAAACCACATTAAAATCCGTTACGTTAAAAGAACAAGGTGATTAGACAGACAAACACAAAAAGCGACTTGTTTTTTTTTATGTATAGAACAAAGGAGGTAATAAATAATATAAATCAGAAACGGTGAAACAGAAAATAATAATAGTGCCAAATCAATAATTTAAAAATAAGCAAAAGTAAAATCGCGTGCAAACAATGATAAACAAAATCAAATTAGTTAAATTATGATGTTATTTACAAGGAAAAGTGAGTGGAAACGCTGGTAGCACGCCCTAGAAGGACATATAGTGATCTAATTGGTGATGCTCTTCAGAAAAGTCAGGTATGAACGTAAACAAAGCAAAAGGACTATGTAAGGAGCGTAGCGGATGGCGTTCTATAGTTTCTGCCTACCGCCATGGGAAGAAAGCGTGAGTTTATGCATGTGTATGATGTTATTAAAACCGACAAAAATCCCACCTTGTGATAAAATATTCAACACACCTTCAAAGCATTGATTTGCGAAAAAAAATGTCTTGTATACGAAAAAGGGTAACTTCCCCTTTGTGACTCTAACCTCTTTATAGCGAAATTATCCCGAGGAGAGAACCCCATAAAACAAAGTTACTCCAGTGCCGTTAACTGAGATTTTCTATGTCATCCGTAAGCTTACAACTTTCGGAGTTTATAGGCAACTCGCATTACCCTGTTTATGCGGTTATATCTTTTGACATAAGCATTATACAGAACGTTAGCTGGATTGACGTGATGTTGAAATTCGTGTTTTGAATACTTTGGTTCGCTTCTTTGCTTACACATAGGTATATAATTATAGTCAAAATCGAAATCAAAATATTTTATCTCACATAAACCTACATGGGCACTTATGAAACGTCAGAAGTTAGGTGCACGGTTCCAATTGGTCGTTTCCTATGGCGAAGTGCCGGCAAGAAATTCCACGGTAACTCTTTTTAAAAAAAGTAGGCTTTTACAATGTTTTCAAGTAACAGTGTTAATAGGTATGGGAGGACAGTGTAGGCCCGTCAACAAGTACCAAGTACTTAACAAAATAGAAGATGATTTACAAAAATACAGTCTATTAAGCCTACAACGTTCTGACATTCACAAATTAAAAAAAGAATCTACATAATATAAAATATTACTAAAATAATAAAAATAAAAACCTACATATTTAAACCAAATGACAACATTGCCATTACAACTGTAACAAATTTGAATTAATATTCTGTCCACAAGTCACTAATAAATATTTTAAATTAAAATTGAAGGTTATGTCAAAGTATGTAATAAAAAAGAAATAAACATCGTAATTTAGGAGCAGTTAATAGATATTTACATAGTTATGCCGTTAATGAGGTACCAGGGAAGCCACATGTGAAGAAGGAATTATTGCCAAACTTCCTTGTCTTCAACGTAGTCCTTAATCTTATAATATGCTTTTTTGATTAGAACACGTTTGATGTGGGTTTTGAACTTTCCATCCAGCAGCAGTAGCAGCAGTTTTTTTTCTTTCTTTGCAGTAATTCTATAACCGACTTTGGCAACTTGTTATAGAAGCGGATACTGTGTATAAGAAATGACTTGCTTGTTTTAGTTAACCTAAATTTGGGTATCACAATTTCATGTTTACTACGTGTATTTATATTATGGAAATCGCTTCTTATTTTGAATACTTCTTGTTTGCTTGTTTGATTAGCGCGTCCCACGTGATTTTATGGGTGTGAATTTTAAACTGACCAATATTTTGTTCTTTTTAACCGACTTCCAAAAAGGAGGAGGTTATATGTTCGGCTGTATGTTTGTTTTTTTTTTTTTTTTTATGTATGTTCACCGATTACTCCGTCAATTGTGGACGGATTTTAAAAATTCTTTTTTGTTTGGAAGGGTATGCTCCCGAAGTGGCCATTGCCACCAAATCAGAATCCGATGAGAGGATCCCATGGAAATCGAGGGAAATCCTCAAATTTTATAGGCATACCTATAGCGATTTGAGTATTTTTTATAAAAACTCGTGCATTTGCACTCGAAAAGCATCATTTGGTGAAGTGAAACTGATGATGAAGACCACAGATGGCCACCGGAACTACTTAATAATAAGTATTTATATTCACCGTTGCAATTCGATTAGGTACTTTAATATGGTTGCTAAGCAATTTATGCTCGTCAAGATGCATATGGTGAGTCACCATCAGTTCTGTTCTCCTGGTTCTTACCAGGAGAACTCCTCAACAATTAACGCCCCTGCATCGCGAAAAGCAATATTTTGTAAAAGGTGATGAGCATTTGACATTAGGCTATTGTAAATTGGATAAATTACAAACTGACCCACTAAAAAGTAAAAATAAAAAACTTTAAAAAAAAAAAAAACAGCCGACTTCCAAAAAAGACACTTCAAAGTGAAAAATAACTTTAATTTCGGAAGTCGGTGGCAAAAAACTAAAATACAGATCAAAAGCCACCAACTTCCGAAATTAAAGTTATTTTTCACTTTGTAGTGTCTTTTTTGGAAGTCGGTTGTTTTTTTTTTTTGTAATTTTTTTTTTATAATTCATCACCTGCTAGTCTTTTGCTAAAAATGTCTTTTGTTGTTTGGGTAATAAGTTCCATTTAGACGCTGCAAGTTTTTTGCTTGTGACGTACAATAAAATTGAACAACAAATGAATTCCGTGTGGTTCCGGACGTAAAAAAGAATAGCACCAACCTATTTCTTCCCGTGGGTGTCGTAAAAGGCGACTAAAGGACTTACTAGGGAATGGGCAGCAGCGTTCTCTATGCATTTTAACACCATATGGCTATCGCCAAACCGCCTGCCAAGCGTGGCGATTATGGCAACTTCCCCCCTGCTTATGTCCAGCAGTGGACGTCTTTTGGCATGCAATTAAATCGCACCGGATAAATCAGGCTTTACGATAAATAAAATAGCTGTTGGGTACGACTCGACTAGTATAATAATATTCAACAATAAATTATTCTCTCTTCACAAAGCAGACTTAAATAAGTATTATTTTAGGAGTCAATGGAAAGCTCGAACTCTCGTTCAAAAACTGCATTCCTGAAGAATTTTATTTTGAATTAGTTTTGAATTGTTATTTAATGTACCTAAACCAAATATTTAATCTTAGTTTAATTTGATTTATTTATCTGTCACTACATACATAATATATATTACCAATCTATTTAATAATTCTTTTTTTTAAATAATATATAGGTACTTTTTTATTATTTAAAATAATTTAATTCGATTATTGATTTTTATTTTAAATTGCTAGATTTATGCTTTGTTTTTCAATGTTTTTTTTTTTCAATCTAAATTAAAAGTGCATGTGGTGTTAGCCTGTAAGTTATTGTTGCACATATAAATGTATAGCGTGTACTTTTAAATGAAAGGAAATGTGTAAACAATTGAAGACTTACCTAATAATAAATAAATAAATAAGAACGAGTAGTTTCGCGCTTCAAAGATTACCGAATTATAAAATTTATTAAGTAGCAGTATCAATACTGTATACATTGAACCCTCTATGATTTTGATAGTGTCTGTCTGTTGAGATAAGTTATCAAAATCTAATAGGTATTAGAAAACCATATATTTTTACTGCAAATATTTATTGTAGACATACAATCTAAACAATCTTGTTTGTTTTTTAGAATTTTCCTTAAAAAAGACATGATTTTCGAATAAAAACTTTATTGAGAGAAAATATTACAATTACGTTACTGTCTTCAGTTACGTAATTGTGATTTTATGTCTGCAATAAATATTTTCAGTAAAAATATATAGTTTATTATTCCGACACAAGATATTTTTTCTCTAGATCAATTATTACTTTAGTTATAAACGAAATAAGAATTGAGACTTACCGGTACGCTATTTAGTTTCGTGCTCGAACACTATCAAAGTGCTCACGCGATATTCATCATTATTGCTGGTACATGGAAAGAAAAAGATCCAATAAATCATATACTAAAGTTTCATTTTGCTCGTATGTGTGACTGTTTCAGAATATTCATGCAAATTAACATTAAAAAAAATAGGGAGCCTCCTCTTAATGAAAAACAGTGCAACAATGAGATTTCATATAACATTTCTGCACTGTTTTGATTCTTAGGTTCTAAGCAAAACATACGTCCTTTGTGATCGGTTTTGTAGTGATTAATGATAACAATAACATTACTACGTAGTTGAAAGAAAATACATTTTTTTTCACTCATCATTTCAAGTAACTACACTTCCAGCGGTCGTTGACTCCGTGGTCAGCAGCTGTTTAGTTCAGATATCTACTTGAAATTATAAGTTTAGAATTTTTGTTCTGTTTAGGGTTCCGTAGTCAACAAGCACCCCTTATAGTTTTGCCATATCCGTCTGTTGGTCTATCTGCTTATCAGTCTGTTAGTCTGACCGTGGCTTATCTCAAAGACTCTTAGTACTAGAAAGCTATAATTTGGCATGAGTAAACATATTAATTACGCCGACAGAGAGCTAAAATATTTTTTTAGAGTACCTTACACATAAAGTGGGGATGATATTTTGTTTTTCTCGTCTATCCCATGGTGTGGGGTATTTTTGGATAGACCGTTCAAAATGATTGCGAGTCAATGAAAACCATTTTTAGATTCAGGGTTCTGTTTGCGTAATGTTAAGTTTTTAAGTGCAAAGTTTTGTTGAGTCAAGTGTCCCTTCCCCCTGCCAGCTAAATGTAGCCCTAGTAGTACATAACGAAGTTAAAAGCAAAACTATGACAGCTAAGTAGGCTTAGACAAGTAAACGAGTAATAGTCGACCAACTTACATTTGCATTTGGAGAATCTACCGTGACGTATAACGATGTATGGAAGAACATATTTTTCAACTGCACTGTTAAGTTTGTTATTGGGATAAATTCATCCCAACTATGGAACCTTTCATTGTGCGTGGTCCAACACGCACTTGCCCAGTTTTTTTTTGTTTTGTCGTCCTTAGAACACTAGAAGTGGATGTGCCTTTTAAGTCTTTGTACACGTGCACTCTGTGGGTTTGATATACTCAAAGGAAATACAACGCCCTCAGAGTTCAGTATAATAATGTCTTCAGAATGTTGTTGGGACTTCCACGTTACTGCAGTGCATCAAGAATGTTTGCCAAAGCACATACTGATGGTTTTAATACCATCCTGCGAAAAAGGATTGCATCCATGATGCACAGAGTACGTGGGAGCGTCAACGGCATTCTGAAGGCCATCAATGATAAGCCATGTTGCGCAATTATGGCGCATTGGGTACATGTACATGTGCATGTACCCGGTGATATTATAATTGTGTGTATGTATTAAAATGTAATATTGTACTTATTACATTTGTTAATAACATAGCTTTTAAGTACCGTGTATTACTATAATAACATTATATCGATCAAGGTCTGAATTAAAGTATTTTATTTTATTTTTATTTTTATTAGATGATGTCGATACTCATCACGTCTAAAGAGTTACGCTAGCTAATTTAATTTGACCCAGTGTATAACACAGCTTACATTTTATTTTACTTATATTTTCTTTACACAGTTTAAAGGCGAAAAAGGCGAACGAGGCTTTGATGGACTCCCAGGTTTACCCGGTGTGCCTGGTCCGGCCGGGCCTCCGGGTCAGTCTGGGTCCCTGTCCGAAGCCGTTCAGTACCTCCCTGGACCACCTGGGCCCCCAGGCCCACCGGGACCTCCTGGGTCCCCAGGAGTGTCTATAGTAGGACCTAAAGGGGAACCTGGATTCAGCCATTATGAAGAACATCCAGTTCATGGGAATACGAAATTCTATGGAAGGCCGAGTAAGTCAATAAAATTATATTTTTCATGCATTTTCTGACTGTTCTTGTCTTTGACTTTTTTTTACTGAATGGTGCTATAGACTTTTGTCCTTTGACCTAAATGAACTTAAAATTAAAAGGTCAGATAAGTTTTCGTAACGAAAAAAAACCAGCATTTTGTAATGTAATTCTTCAGTAGAAGAATCGTCTTCGTAATAACGTCATAAGTTGTATTAATATAATAAATATTGTTTTTTGTGAAACAGTCTAATGACTGACAATGAGTTATTGAGTATGAGTTAAATGAGGTAGGTGCAGCTATAGGTAACATTTTGTTTTAAACATCAGCAAAGTTAGGTTCCCTACGACATGAAAAGTTAAGTACTTTTTAAATAGCCTTTGAAAACTAATACACGTAGTTATCCCTAATAAAAAATTACACTATAGTAAAATTATATTGCATTATAAATGTAGACAAATCTACAAAATTATTTGAATTTCGAGTATTTGAATTTATAGTTGATTATTACCTAAATCCGCAAACTTAAAGAATAATAATAATAAATAAAATAATGGCAAGTCAACAAACGTCTGATTTTTCATATCATTTTTTATTTTGCTTATTTATATATTTTGTCAGCCACATTTTGTCCCAGAAAATTCAAAAAATACAATAAAACCTTTAAACTTAACCATTATTAACAAGAAGACAATAAACAACAAGAAAATGAAAAAGCAAAAAAAAATATCGAAAAAGCAAGATGTCGGCTGTCTATTAGACCTACAACCACAATGTAACATGACAGACAGACGGCGGAGCCTTAGTCATAGGGTTCCCGTTTTACCCTTTGGGTACGGAACCCTAGAAAGATCGATCGCATCTGTCATTTTGGTCTAGCAAATTAAAATTCATAGTTTTGGTACATAATGGTACGTTGGTCGTCAAACTACACGCTCTAATATTAAAGGTCAAATTAAATAAGCAGCAGTTTCGCTAACAAATTTTTATTTGACCCTGTATTGTCTGAAATTAATACCAATAATTTTTCAAAACTTTATTTTTAGAAACTATGTATTAAAACTTGAAATCATAATATTATCATGGTCTTCCCTTCTTTATTCATACCTGTTTATTAATATTATCTGTGTTGTTCACGCTGCCCTATGACAGTCGCAAAGAGCCCTTTAGACGAGCTCAAGGCTCTCAAGGAACTCAAAGACCTAAAGGACAGAGAGAGGGATAGACACGGTAAGTAATATTAAGTTGCAGCTATATAGTGTAACCGAGACAACTACATTTATCAGTTACTATTTTGTATCTGAAAGAAAGAAAGAAAAATAATTTTATTCGTCACAGAAACACGTGCATACGAAAACAATTAACTCGAGTAGGTAAATATTACACAAAACACATCTACATTATAATCACGAGCACAAAAAAATCATGACATGACTGTGACAAGAAGGCTTGCACTCAGCATGATGCTGGCTAAGGGGAGGTACCCACAGCACAGCGCTGCTTTTCAGTTGTCACCCGAAAAATACGTACGGAACCCAAGTCAGGTTTAGTGAGTTATACATAATAGGTAACAAAATATAGTAAATAAACTGTACTTAGGAATATAATGCCTGACATCTGCAGCCTAGCCGGGAGAGAACTGGAAAGTTACCATAAAAGGGATTGTGTCCCAAGAGCCCGGCCCAGAGTATCCTCTTGACCGTTACAAACTGATATAATTTTAACCAATGGAACCTCTAACGGCACGGATACACCAAATCCGTCATCGGCCAAACTATGCCCATACGTCGTCGGCCGAACTCGGCCGATCGAACCAACCATTAAGAAGTCGGTTGAAGTAGTGTACGCACTTTCTTTTACATGATTATGTTTGGTTCAATCGGCCGAGTTCGGCCGACGACGTACGGGCATAGTTCGGCCGACGACGGATTTGGTGTATCCGAGCCGTTAGGATCAAATATTTACGGAAGCTTTTGTTTGGTCCTATAGTGTAAAAATGTAGTTATACAAATGTGAACTACGAGTAGAAGCTATCAATTATCATCTCAGTTAATTAAATCACTCCCTAGTATCTTGAGGTGAGATGAACTCATCTCAAGATACCAGGGAGCGATTGAATTCCTGATCTCATCAAATCTTCGACACAGTGATAAAGCTATCAATACCTTCAGGTATAACTGGTTGTTATTAATTGATAAGCCTTTCTTCATTAAGGCTCGTGCAGACTAGCGCGATATCGCGGGCGCGACAGGCAGCGACACGACACTTGTTACGCCCGCAATATCGCGCCGGTCTGCACGAGCATTTAATCTTCGCATTCTTAAATACTATCTACCTACTATAATTGTTATGTGCACATTTTCTTATAATACCATTATCTTATGACTCCAATTTCATACTTGACAGTAGATAAATTCGTATTAAAATTTCCCTACACGCGTATGTTTCGAGTCTTCTCCTACCTACATGAAAAGATCTGTCCATCATCTGACATAGGAACTTAATTAAACAAAGCCGTGATTATCATGAATGTCAGCGTCGTGTTATCTTTTTGATAAGTTATCTTGAAAGTATTAAAAGTTATGGCGTATATTATTTAAATTATCATACGTAGCAGAAGGAACGATTATTTATATTCAATAAAATCTTAAAACACTTTTTGGCTTAGCTGATACTCTTGACGTCATTCAATTGTACACAAATCTCCATAAGAGGAAACTAGTCCTTTGGTTAACTAGTCTGGTCTTTCTTACAGGTAGCTTTAATATCAGAGCGTTTATAACAGAATAGTGCTGTACCCCGTGTATTTCGTTTGCGTTAAAATTTGACCGATAGATCATAATGCTAAGAATATAAGGGTGAGAATAAAAATCTTAACGCAAACGCGCTAGTTACGTTTACTCTCTTGCAAACTTACACTTGGGGTATGGTTTCAATGGTAACGGTAGCTTAGTACGGCGCCAGTCAGTCGTATCACCATTTTTACTGTTTTCGGGCCAACAAAGTCTGAATTACTATCGTGCCAGCGACACGAAGAAGAACTAACTGGTTAATCAAAATGTTCTGAGTGATCTGACTTTCGCAAACTAAGTTAAAATGATTGCTTTATGTGTTGTTTCCCTGTTATGACTGTATCACAATTTCAGGACCAGTACAGTCGCACCCAGCTACGCATCACTCAGAGGACTCTAACAAGTCAGTTCCAGGCGCGGCAGTGTTCCAAACTACGGAGGAAATGTTAAAAGTATGACTTGTTTTGACAATATAAATCTACGACTGTAAATTACAAAAGACGACTTTAGCTACATTACAATAAAATATCTTAGCAAATAAAAGTATACTGAGCTAAACTAAGAAAAAAAACCAGCCAAGTGCGAGTCGGACTCGCGCACGAAGGGTTCCGTACCATTATCTATAAAAACGGCAAAAAATCACGTTTGTTGTATGGGAGCCCCCCTTAAATATTGGTTTTATTTTAATTTAATTATTTATTTTTAAAGTGAATATATAACTAAATATTCTGTGAATAATTCAAGCGTCTACCTGTTGCCGTTATCAATATCGAACAAAAACGAGCAAAAAAATCACATTTGTTGTATAGGAGGCCCCTTAAATATTGATTTTATTCTGTTTTTTAGTATTTGTTGTTATAGCGGCAACAGAAATACATCATCTGTGAAAATTTCAACTGTCTAACTATCACGGTTCATGAGATACAGCCTAGTGACAGACGGACAGACAGACAGACAGACGGCGGAGCCTTAGTAATAGGGTTCCCGTTTTACCCTTTGGGTACGGAACCCTAAAAAGTGCATCTCAAAAAAAATCGCCTAAGCATTTCTTTAATTTTCAAGGTCTTGTCGAATTATGTACCCAAAACAAAATAATATTCTATGGTTTTGCTTGGTGTTCAGTCAAATGGTAGTACTGTGTAGGTAGGTACACGATGCATTCCAGTTTTTTTCACCCAACATTTTGCTTCTAGCTCGCATCATCGAGTCCTGTCGGTGCTCTGGCTTACGTTGTCGAAGAGCAGGCTTTGTTTGTCAAAGTTAATTCCGGATGGCAATACGTACTGGTGAGTTCTGTACCAACAACTGCATAAACTACGGATTTTAACTAAATTAAACGAGAGTTTAGACTGGTGATGATTTGAACCTGCTGTCTAAACTAATCTTGGTGTTGGTTCAAATTGTATTTGGAGAACGATAAACTTAAAAATGGTGCAATAATGTTTTATTTGAGCAAAAATGATTGTGCCTCTCGGACAGTATTTATATTATCATAATTATTAGATTAAGATTCTGATAACTGGGCACAGGGCACAGTCTAAAACAAGAATTGTTTCTTTCATGTGTAATAAAATAATTATTTATGTTTTCTTTTCTTCAGTATTGTAGTCTTTCTTTGAAATAACATAAACTGTATCCCTACATATTGGGGACACTGGCTCCTGTAACATAGTGTACAGGAGTCAGAGAATAAATTAAAATGTACGCAATAGGAAAATATAGATTATTTGTTTATTATCACCGCATCGAACGCTTGTCTTCGCTCGCCGCCGATGCATGGTCCGTGAATGTGTGACCATCTTTATATATCAAGACCCCTCCGTGCCTCGGAAAGCACGTTAAGCCGTTGGTGCCGGCTGTCATTTGTGGATCTTTGGCAGTCGTATTACCCAGTCGTTGTGGATGTCAGATAGGCTCCATATAAAATACTGGTATTCAGCTGCACCTGGTTAGACTGGAAGCCGACCCCAACAAAGTTATGAAAAGACTAAGCAGATGATAAACACCGTATCGAATTATTTGATACCTAAATTGGGAATCATTGCAAATGATTTTTCGATTACAATTGAGTAGAATACTCTTTATTATGTACACCATAAGTATTACAGATATAAATGTTGAAATTTTACATAGGGTGACACAATGGGCGGTATTATCGCTAAAAGCGATCTTTTACAGACAACCTTTGAATGGATTAAAGGGAGAAGGAGAGACAACACTGCAGGTAGTCAGTGGTGTACCATTTACATATACAATAAATACATAAATTCATATAGCATACACTAATTTATATAAATAACAGAATTTTAAAAGGGGACAAAGTTTGAGCACGCGAATAAAAAAAAATACATGATTTTAAATGATGTTTTTTCCTAACAGCTAGGTTCCCTGGTAACCCAGTCTGCGCCCGCGCATCCTACACCGGCGCCAGTGCATCCTCCACCAATGCCAGCTGCGAGTTTGGTGCATGTACCCTCAATTTCCAACCTTATTGAGAATTCGCCTGTTGCTGGACCTAGCGTGAGTTTCATTGAAAATATTATTAAGTTTCAAAATTTTACGAATGCGTCAATGTGGAGACAACAATAGGACAATAAACCTTCAATTGGTATAGTGGGAAAATATATTTATGTAGGTACCTACTAGGTATGTATTTCTTCAGCTGAATGCAAATATTCGTTAGCGATAATGCTGAGCAGAATAGAAAAGGATACCTATATTTATTTGCATTAAAATATGGTACAACGATGGTCTTAATAATAGGGTTATCAAACTAATAAAGTCAAAGTATTTATTTCAATTAAACCATTTACAGGCACTTTTGAATTGTCAAGGCGTAGGTCAGTTAGAAATATGAAGCTAGTTGCCCATTCCAAAGCGTAGTAGGTACGTATAGAGAAGAACGGGCAAGTTAATCCATGGACACTCTTTAAAATTATATTGTTACAAAAATATTAGTTAAATCTTTAATGTTGAATTTATAACTATATTATGAGGACGATGTAAAAAAACGCATCCAGAGTACAGCAAATAGAAACAAAACAAAAAAGAAACAATTCAAAAATAAAATAATTTAAATAAGCTGTGGCAGCTACGAGAAGACCAGTCCCAACTGACGGTGCCCGTTCACGAACATGAGGTATGAATCAGCACTATATAGCTCAACCATTTTGAAGGGTGCTAAATGATTCAACACACGCGCTACCATCAGCGAGACTTCAGAGTGAGCATTACATACTCATAGCCGCCAGGGCACATTCAAGTCCATGAGCTACCATTACCTGGTAAATGGTAGGTATCTATATTGTACTTACATAGTACTCACACCTGTGCTATGCAATCATATAATACAAAGGAGATTGTTTATACAATGCAAAAATAATCCTAAAATCTTCAGCAGCTCCAACAGTATTTTCAAATGTTAATCGATTAGATGAGGTTGTGGAACAGGACCAGCATTGCAGCCAAGCATTTTTATCAGCTATGTAATCGTCCAACTTATAATGCTTACATGCATAGTGTGCGTTTTATACAAGATTTGAATTTTGTCTCATTCAGTTGAAGTATGTGGGGAGGAATTTTATTGTAACATTTTCAACAGTACCCCATGAAAGGTGAGTCTACTTGAGCCAGTCTGAAACCTAGTTTAGCTAATACGAGTAGGTCCCTATTTCTAGTACTATAATTATGTCATTACCATGGACTGGCATATAAATATTTTAAAGAAAAAAGTTATAATTATGCACCTGGCATCAATAATAACCAATGACGTATTATAAATAGCCGCGTCATACACGAACATTAGTGCACTCAAAAACAGCGTAAGCCATGAATTTTGCTACATACTTGAATACAATCATACAATGCATGAGGAAAAGGAAAGACCTATACCGATATCTGTTGTTAGAAAGAGATGAACATACATATTTAGTTACGTCACTAGCTGCCGCATGTTCATTGGTGCGTACGCGTGGGTCGCAGCAGTAAGAGGAATTTCAAAACAAATACCATTTTAATATGTTTTAATAAAAATATACAGTAAGTAGTTACGCATGAAATTAGACGTTTTTCTTTACTCACACAGTACGAGTAATAATGTAATTGTTTATCGTGTATTAGACACAGGAAGGCATTTTCTTTACAAATAATTAATGAGAATTGCGACTGATAGTTACGTGTAGCCGCGTCACTGGATGGCGCGCGACTAATTCCAAGTCAGGCAATTGCCTTGCTTTTACTTGCCATTATTGAGCGCGGGTAACGCATCTAAAGGTAATACATCATTAGTAATAACAGTGTAATTAAACATTCTTAGTAGTAGTAGTTAGTTCATGGTTGACAAAGTTAAATGCTTTGCTCATGTCAAATAAAATGACTGATACTGGTGTGCGTTTATAATTTTTTTCAGTCCCAGTTTTTATTAATGTTAAAGCTGCTAGAATTGTGGATTTCCCCCTTTGAAAGCGTTTTGTTGCTATTTAGTGATCTGAGAATTTTCTAAATAACTCATGAGACTACGATGCATGACTTTTTCTAAATTGTTTGAAAAGTTATCTAAGTTATTGGGCGGTAACTGGATAATTCAATTTTTTTTTATCTTTAAAAAAAAATTGGTTTCACAATAGATTGTTTAAGTTTTTCAGGAAAAGTCCTTGCCAGAATGAGAGGTTAATTATATAAGTGTTCAATGATTGGGGATATAATGTTAGCACAAGATTTGAGAACGTGGGTTGCTATACCGTCAAATCCAACTGATTTGGTTTTGTTAAGGGACATGATGGTATTTCTTATTTCATCTTCACCTTATGGGTTCAAATACATAGTCTGGGTCATACTTTGAAAATCGATCGTGTTTGTTTTTTTCGGTATAATTCTTATTAAGAAATCCTTTAGCAATATTAATAAAAAGTCATTGAAAGTTTAAGAAATGTCTATCGGCTTCTGAACTATCGTGAAGATAAAGAACATTTATAATAAAATTATATCACAGTCATGTTTGTCATAAAAAGGCATAATGGGTGATGTTTGAACTTAAAACTACCAATAGATACATGCAGAGTCCATAATATCTCAGCGCCACCTGAGAGAACCCGGAGAAAGCTCCAAGGCGCCGGCTGCCGTGACCCCGGATTAGTGAAGAACCCGCCACTTCGATCAGTTCCGTTCTTAATGCGATATGATCCTAAAATTGTCTTTACATTGACAGCTTCACCTAGCGGCACTAAATGAGCCGTTGCCAGGCAACATGCATGGTATACGTCGCGCTGACTACGCGTGCTACCGGCAAGGACGACGCGCTGGATTCAGAGGCACCTTCAGAGCTTTATTGACTAGCAAGTAAGTGATGCTGTGAATTAATTAGGCTGGTGGTAACAAAAATAAAAATTACCTGGTACCTCAATGGAAATTATAGTATATTTGTGTGAAATATTTTTACAACTATTTGCACCTATTTTTCTTGAATAAATAGCATTCGCAAATTTAATTGAAACCACACATGCTGTAGTATTAGTTGCAAATGAAACCACTAACTAACCACTAATTCGTAAACGACGTAATTTGTTATCTGTTTCAAACCACAACACTATGTCCAAAAGGACCAAATTGTAACAAAATCTCTGTCCTAGGATCCAAAACCTGAACTCAATAGTCCGGTACTCCGACCGTCATCTGCCAGTCGTGAATACTCAAGGCGAAGTCCTGTTCAAGTCATTCTCGGACATGTTCGATGGCAACGGTGCATTGACTGCTGGAGCCAGGATATACAGCTTCAACGGCAGGAACATACTAACTGACTCACATTGGTAAGTAAATTATTTATAATATTTGTATATATTTATCTTTCTGTTTTTTTTTTCTCGATTAAATAACTTTGATAAATCAACAAAAAACCACCATTTGTTATAAAAATGGATTGGCAATGATTTAGCCACAGCAAAGTCTGTATAATTACTACCTTTTTAAGAAAAAAAAAATTAAAACTATTTATTTCTTATAACTTTCATGGTTTTTGTAGATTAAATATAGCGCTTAATCTAAATACAATAACTGCTATATGTGCTTATTTTATATAGTTGCTCACTTAAAGTTTATGGCTGAGAACCTACACGCTGACATCCTCCATTCCATACTTCCCCACAGTAAAGTAGGCTTTTAAAATGTTTTTAATTTGTTTAGGTTTTTTGTCTTCTGATTTTTTGGCAAATAAAACATTGGGTACGTTGGTACCTACACATAACGACACATCAATATTGTAATCGAGCCAGAAAAACAAATGAGCATCGACGACACGATCAGAAGCATTCTTACCAATTCATTATGGAATTATAATATAATTACTCTGTCACTATATGTAAGGCTCTATTCGAATCGTACCACCCTCACTAACCTTCATCAATATCTTTTTATCAATAGGTACCGTTATCATATCAACTTTACACTGATAAGCCGACTCCCCGCTCGTATGCCTAAAACATATGAAATCAACCTGCCGTTTTTGAACATAAACCTTTATTGAAAAGATATTCCCCCTTCGAAATCGATTTATTATCGTACACAGTAACTATGGCAGTTATCTTCCTTAATTTTCATTATTTTCCTTTGTGAATAACAAGTAAAACTCTTTCTTTCTTTTTGCATTAAAGAACAGTTACTTAAATCAATTAATTTTAATAACCTATCCTAACTAATATTTAATAGAGAAGTGATGGCCCAATAGAGCAATGGGCCACCACTGCTCTATTGGGCCACCACTGCTCTATTGGGCCACTACATGTCTATTGGGCCACCACTTCTCTATTAAATATTAGTTAGGATAGGCTGCACTATTGCAGTGGTGGCCCAGTGTTAACGGCGTCGACGTACGAGTAGTAAGTAGGTCGTGGGTTCGAACCCAGACAGGCGCTTTACTTTGTGTAAATTATTTCATCACCACTGCTCTCAAAACGGTGAAGGAAAACATCGTGAGGAAACCGGCATGTTCTAGAACTAAAAAATTCGAAGACATGTGACATCCACCAACCCGCACTGGGCCCGCGTGGTGGATTACGGCCCACTCCCTCTCACAGAAAGAGGAGGCCTGTGTCCCAGCAGTGGGAATATTATAGGCAGATTATGTAACTAATATTTGAAATGCGAAAGAAAGTTTGTTTGCTTTCGTGCTAAAACGGCTGAACGGATTCAGAAGAAATTTGGCACGTGGGTGGACCATGACCTGGATTAGGACTTTTTATCCCTATATTCCCACGGGATCAAGACGTATGCGGGTGAAATCGCGGGTCGCAGCTAGTATCTTTATAATTACACCCTCTCTTATCTCTAGGCCACAAAAAATTGTCTGGCATGGCTCCCGCGCGAACGGTGAGCGTGCCTTTGATAGCTACTGTCAGGAGTGGCAGAACGGAGATCCTGCCAATCGTGGCCTGGGCTCCTCACTCCACTCACACAAACTACTTGCACAGGAGAGGTAAAGTATCTCACTTACTACTTAGTACTTTTGTTTATTTATGGATCTCGTTCACATTAGTAAAATATATTCTCTTAACCGAATAGACATAATCATCAAAAGGAAAGGTTTACGCAAATTGTTGAAACAACCAGTACCAGCCTCGTATATTTTTTTCTCTCTAAACATCACTTCGAAACTAGACCATACTTACACACTCTGTACATTTTCTTTTACATAATCCAGTCTTCTATTTATTTTCACAATACCGGCGAAACATTTTACCTTCATCTGTGTTTAAAAATTTACTGAGAAATTCCAATAACAAGCAACAGTATGGAAAAAGTTTGCATAACAGAAAGGCGCTCCAAATGCTGCTGTCCCCCGAGACTTGAAGCGTATAGCGTCATTCAAGTGTATTAGAATTCCATTCAACTTGAAATCGAAGCCCTTTAATTGTTACTTTTATTCTATTTATGAAGATAGAACCTTAGTTCCACAACACAGAGTTTAAAATTCAAAATCACGACACCAATTTAGTAGCTTAAAACTGGGGGAGCTCCCGTCCATTTTGATAATTCAATTTAAAGCAGTAGTGTATTTTGTTAGAAGGGTTCAAGGAATTAGCAAAGTTTACTCGTTGCTAATTTGCTGCTGCTTGACAAAAAAGTTGATGATGTAACAGGATGGACGTTTTATTAGACAGTATTTTTGTTTACAGATATCCTTGCAGTAGTCACTTCGTTGTTCTTTGTGTAGAAGTGGCTTCAGAAGTAAATTCACGAAGAAAACGAGAGACACCAAGGTAAGACAAAAAAGGACATTAAACAGCTGGCAATGGAAAAAGAAATATTTAGTTACAAGGTGCAGTCGAAAAGACCAAACAAATAAGAAAATCTTAATACTTTATATGCAGGACTAATCTAATACAATAAAAAACACTAACAAAATCTATTGCAGATATAATGCGACCGGCATACTCGAAGACGACGACTATCTTTACAATGCGGAGGAATATCAACAGCTACTGAACGAAATATTTGCTCAACCGTTTAGAGAAAATTAGGTTATGACGTCATCGTTCATCTGTGTTACGTCAGAATGCACCAACGGCTCGTAGTGTTCAAAACTCGTATGATTTGTATTGACGTTGTTTGCTATCTGTATGTGCGATTAAATTATTATTTCAAAGAGAATTCTAACTTCTTTAAGATCTTGCGGAAGAGATGTTTTAGTGTAAACTTTGGTATTAAAGATTGGCAATCTTAAAATGATCTCTTCTTAGATATCAGAAAATTCATAGGCAAATTTAAAAAAAATTGCCATTGATAGCTAATTTAACAACTCTTTCATTGTACGATAGATTCGAACACAGTCTCTGGTCGTTGTATTCTGATTCGAAAGTCACGCCCATAAAAATATATAGCCAAATTCTGAAATTGCGGGCGATTTCGAAATGAGATTAAAGTATCAAGTTTCAGAGCTTGGTGTTCTTATGAGATTCCTATTAAACTAGGCGACTAAGCTTAAGCTACTAAAGTTACTACAGACCTACATTTGTATTATTGTATGTATAGTGAAATGTAATTAGTTTGCGCTTCGTACTGCGCTTAGGATGATTGTAAATAAATTTTGTAAAATGTATCGATTGGATTGTACAATTGGCAGGATTACGAGTCGTCTTGAGCTAGAAACATATTATTTATTAAGTACAAATTGGTTTGACGATTTTGATTGGCAAGCTATTTTAAGTGAATCGTGATGGGTAAGAGTGGTTGCTTATTTACCCAAAATATAGTTTAACCCACCTAGTACAATTATATTAAGTTTAGTTGGAGGATATAACATACACTAATAATACAGTAAATTTTGTTATCAAAAGGAAGTTTTTGCTATATTTACTCCATTCTATACATAAACTGGTTTCCAGAATTAGATCAAAGTGTTTATGAACCCTTGATTGCAAATAAAGTCACATTCTGAAGACGATTCGTGACCCTACTACTTAATTATTTCTAGTTTTAGACACAATACCATGTTTTGTGATTTTTTCGAGATATTATTAATTCGAGACTGTATATACTATTAATATTATTATTATTCGAGAAGTAACGTAATCTTTGAGTTTAAGATAATTGAAGTATTTCAACTTAGTAAATTTATTGTAATGATTTATAAAGTTTAGTAGCAAAATATGTTTTTACTGAAATGTAATTTGACTGATTTTTTACTTAAGCCCTAGTGTAATTTGATTTTTGCAGACATGACAGGTAGAATTCCTACACAGTGGTCACTCATCGCTAGCCACAATGACAGCCCACTAGAACTAGATGAAATCGTTTATAAATTAGAAAAATTAATTATAAATTCGACAGAATTGAGGCTTCGGAAGTCTCTACACGTGAATCGAAAAAATAACCTAAAATAAACTATAGAAGGCTGAGCTTTCGTCACCAAATAAAACACGCTTTTAAATTCTACCATACTAAAGCAAAAAAAAGCATGAGCGTTAGAAAAATCGTTTTTATTCGTGTTCGTCTATCTCAATCAAAAACTCGTTCGTTTAAAAAACACGAACTCATATTTGCATAAAAATCTCATCCCTTGTCATGTCCGCATTTATTTCCAAATTTGACAATAAAATATATTTTACTGAATATATTTGAAATATACATCTTGTACCACACGTTCTTTAATACATTGTATTTGTATTTAATGTTATACTTAAATAATATTTAATTACCTACTCTTGTAAGTGAAACTTGGTCCATATACTTGACTTCTAGAAAAATAGTACTTATGATATCTTTCTAACCACTTACCTAACCTAATTATATGCCTTTTTGTAGTTATTTTAACAATCAGACGACACAAGAAAATTCATTATAGTTACATGGAAGTATGAACTGCGCATAACAAAAATGAATATCCAATATCCCTAAACTTGAATTTTGATCGAATCTTCACTTCACGGTCCCATATATTCTCTTGTGTCGGATTGATTGACTGTCACAGCAAAGTCGCGTCGTGCATAATAATCCAAAAAGACCAAGAATAAAAATTGGTCCTTCCATCCTTTGAGAACTCGTGCCATTCGAAATGATACAATGAAAGTCTGATTTATTTGCTATCTAACCATACTTTGTATTTACCTATAGTAGAATTAGAAGTAGTGACGTACCTACCTGTAATTTTTTACCAGTAACTGTAATTTTAATTTACTAGTCTCTCGCTGTTTTACTGTTTTTGTTAGCGATAGTGGCGGATATAACTTTGTAAAATGTAGAGGAAATAATATTTGAGAATTAACACACATGTATCATTTTTATCACTTACAGCACGTTAGGCACGCTTTGAAACTTAAGCATTAAAGTAAAAAACTGCCCAGACCAGGGACGCAGACTATATATTATCAGGCAAAATATAAACGTTCATGTTTTTGGAATATAAATATAACATTTTTTTAATGATAATTTTGCTTCACCAAAACACCAAAATTATTTATAGGAACACAAAAACAGTGAAACAGTTCAATTGAATACAACATGACATACCGACAAGCATTTACGAAATTTTCGTTAGTTGTATCGCTTTACATCGATTTAATATAACAATTCGTGTATTATACTACGAACGACTGTATTTATATTGTTAAGTAATAAAAAATAAATGTTTTCATGACACTGTAAAAAAATTTGTTTCATTTTGTTTTAAATCTGGGCGTAGAAGAATAAATTAAGAGTCGCATTTCCCTACAATCATATAGTTAAAAATGGGAGGTATTTTTTTTCACTTGTATTTTCCCGCTGCTGAGCATGAGGTCCCAGGTTCGATTCCCAGGTCGGGCAATGTGATATTGGGATTTTTCATTAGGAATTTCTCAGAAGCAGCCCGGAGTCTGGATTTGTCCCGGTTGATGGCAATAGGCTCGCCCCCTATTACATGGGACTTAAACATAACTGGCGAAATGTGGGTGTACTATTAGGTACACCTCTGCCTAACCCTTCGGGGATTACAGGCTTGATGTTATGATGTTATGTATTTTGCCGCTGCTAGGTAAAGGTCTTCCCCATAGTCACTATCAGAGTTTTATTAAAACAAAAATATTTCATGTTTTTCATTAAACAACAAATATAACTTTTTTCTTTAATTTCAAATAAAATACGCTGATGTGTGGGACGTTGGAATTAACATAATAATTAGATTTTTTATTTCATTTTAATCGTCTCGGTTTTCATATTTAAGCAAAACAAAGAGGAACCAGAGACAACCAAAATCCAAATAGATAGATAGATTCATTAACACATTCACACAAAAGAAATAGCATAAAAACACACAAAAGCACAATCAAATGATAACAAATTATGTAATTTATTGTATATTCATGTGAATATACAGAAAATACAAGGTTCCAATATACAAATAAAACACGTTTTAAATATATACAGTGACACACTTTAAATCAGACAACAAACATACAAAGTTAGTGCGGTGTGCGTCTTAAGGTTGTACCAAATGGGAGGCCAGCTCAGCATGGGTCAGGCAAATATACCTGACGCTGATATTCTGCTGAATCCCTGCAATGACACTCAGACGTCAAGCAGACAACGAATACATAATACGCGAATTATAAATGTTATGAAAAAGTGTTATGTGCGTATTGAAATTATGAAAGTATTATAATTTTGGGAAACGTTTTTGTTCGATGATGATTATGTATATAATTACTCGATTATTTAAATATTTATTCTCTCTATTATATATATCTATAATTCTAATTTCAAAATCCGCTAAAAAGATTTTTCATTGAAATGGACCTTTTTCTCTCTTTGAAAGTTTTCTCAATTCTGTACTATGAATTAATGAATGAATGAAATACACCAACCCCAGCGTGGTTAAACCAGACTCAATTACTCGAATGGACCCAAAGATTCACACTAGCCCCTGGAGCCTCATGTATCATGGGACTACAGATACCATTGTATATTAAAGAGTAGACCGAGGGGCGTGATAATGGAAGGGAAGACGTGCCCTTGGGATATTAGAGTCGTTACCAGCTATGCATTCTTTGAAAATTTTCTCAATTCTTTACTAATTGAAAAATTCATATCCGAGCAGATCCCTCTTTATCAGTACTAAATTGAGCCTCCAGCCTAGGTTGGTAATAAAATTCACTATCACTGGCATGGGTAAAATTCAAATTCCTCTACAACGTAATCAACCAATCACAGCGCTTGCTTTTGCATCAAATAACCTTACGAACAGTATGGCGGACCAATGGCGAGTTGTGTGATTAAGTTGTGCAGCAAGGAGTGCGATTAAATTTTATTGAATTTAAAACTCATCAATAAATCGATTCTCAGAAATATCGTTATAGCTATTGAAAGACGCCTCATAAATATTATAAAATAAAGTTGATTTGCTTGTCTGCCTGTGTGACCGCACGTTGTTCTTTTAAGTTTAAAAGAACAACGCGGTCACACAGGCAGACAAAAAAAAAAACGCATCAAAATCCTTTGCGTAGGATTTCATCATCATGCATGATTTTATATAAATATTGACATTGCAGAATATTATATACAATATTACATTAATGATTACTTTGAAAAGTATTAAAAGTATTATATTTACTGTTTTAATTTATTGTGAATGTGAGGGCTATGTGGGTCATTTTTTTTTTCTTTAAATATTTTCCTATTATTTTATGCTTTTTCTCAGTTTTAATGGTGGTCTGGCGTTTTGAACACTTTATGAGGCCTACCCAAATGTACTTTCTTTGGTATTGTTCGTCGAGTCGTTGAGCTCCTTAAGTCTTGATTCGAGCTGCAGGATTACGACAAATGCTTGCACTGATTGGACAGGTCCACTCAAAATTGTGTGGTTCTTTCCTCAAAAGACCATTTCAGATACAGATCTACATGGTCCTCACATAATCTGACCAAGATTATGTCTGGACTTTAAAAGAGCCTTTGACCCCTGAGTTTGTTTCGCCATTTCTACTCAGGGGTAGTCAGATAGGAAATGTCGACTACATCTAGCTTATTTTTTACTTTTTAATATGACGTGTAAAAGTGATTCCAATATGCTATTTACAGAATAAAAGATTTCATTTCACTTCATCATTTAGACAATTTATTCCGCTAAGTTTATAAGTATAATAACATTATTATAAAACTTACATAAAATAAAGAAATCTCGATGATTTGTCAAGTTATAATAGCCGTGTGAAGCAGGGGCGCGCCGTTAGTAATACATAAACAAATACTCAATCTATCTAGAGCAGTGGTGGCCCAGTGGTAACGGCCTCGTCTTGTCGTGGGTTCGAACCCAGACAGGTGCTTTACTTTGTGTAAATAATTTCATCACCACTGCTCTCAAAACGGTGAAGGAAAACATGGTGAGGAAACCAGCATGTCCTATAGAACTAAAAATTCGAAGACATGTGGCATCTATCAACCCGCACTGGGCCCGCGTGGTGGATTACGGCCCACTCCCTCTCACAGAGAGGAGGCCTGTGTCCCAGCAGTGGGAACATTATAGGCTGATTATGTAATCTATCTATCTATCTATCTATATATATAAAAATCAATATTTGTTTGCTTGTATACTTGTATGGACTCTAAAAGGGCTGGACCGATTTTAATGAAACTTGTGAGTTTTCCTGCATCGCCCGCGAAGGCTTGGGTAGGGTAGGAGTAGTGTAGAGATAGGACCTATCCTATCCGTGGTGTCCTACCCCTCGGTAGGACACCACGCGAACGAAGTCGCGCCGGGCAGCTAGTCTTATTATAATTATAGTGGCGTAGGTGTGAATAAAATAAACGAAATCAAATTTATCAACGAAACATGTAACATAACAAATACTATAATTCCTTTTCTAATAACAAAGCAACAAAGATGAAAAATACCTAGCATACAACAAAGCCTTGGACCAAAGCTCCCGTCAAGCGAGAACTCCAAAATCACAATCACAATTGTACGAGTAATTCCAGATACTATTGACGGTTCGTTCTATTGAAACGCTCTCTCCTTGATTTGTAGAGGTAGTTCTGTTAGCTACACGCCACGGTTCTGCGATTGGCAGACTAATTGATTTCAACTCAAACGCAGCCAGGTAAGGCGGATTTTAGCTGCGAAATTGTAAGGGCGGTGCAGTTAGATTGCAGAGGAAATATATTTCATAGACAGATTAGCTTTTTGCTTACTGGACTGGAGAATACAGGGCGAGCTGTATCCATACAATACATATTTACTATCACTTAATATTATTACAAAACAAAGTCCCCCCGCCGCGTCTGTCTGAACGCGATAAACTAAATAATCTGTAAGAATGGATCAGTCAGTGTATCAGTTTTGTGACATTAGGAAGTATAAGCAGGAATGCAGGCGTTCATTAATTCAATAAAACCGGCCAAGTGCGAGTCGCACTCGCGCATGAAGGATTCCATACCATTATCTATAAAAACGGCAAAAAAATACGCTTGTTGTATGGGATATTTGTTTTATTTTAATTTAATTATTTATTTTTAAAGTGAATATATAACTAAATATTCTGTGAATATTTCAAGCATCTACCTGTTGTCGTTATCAATATCGAGCAAAAACGAGCAAAAAAATCACGTTTGTTGTATGGGAGCCCCCTTAAATATTTATGTTATTCTGTTTTTTAGTATTTGTTGTTTTAGCGGCAACAGAAATACATCATCTGTGAAAACTTCAACTAACTATCACGGTTCATGAGATACAGCCTGGTGACAGACGGACAGACAGACAGACAGATGGCGGAGCCTTAGTAATAGGGTTCCCGTTTTACCCTTTGGGTACGGAACCCTATAAACTCCCTAACCCCGTCAGGGGTCAATTTTCGAAAAACTCTGATACATGTTATTCTTAATTTTTGTTACTAAGTATTAATACCAATTTTAATCCTCCGTTGTAAAATTGACAACCCCTTTTCATCCCGTTAGGGAAAGATTAAAAAAAAAGGTGATACGTTTTATTATTTATTTTTGGTTTTAAGTATAAATACTGAGTTTAGAGTTAATCGGACCGCACGTTAAATATCTTTTATACAAACTTTGACATCCCCCGATCCCCATTTAGGGGGTAGTTTAAAAAAACAAAAATCACAACTTTATAATTTACTTCGGTAAGTATTCGTGCCAGGTTTCAGGTTTATTAACTCAAGGAATAAGATTTTTCATACAAACAAAATCACCCCCTTAAAGGTCAAATTTTCAAAACCTCTTAGCTTAGCGGATGCCTACGTCATAATAAGTATCTATGTGCCAAATTCCAAACCAATCCGTTCAGTGCTTTGAGCTGTGTGTTACCAGTCAGTTATGGTTTCCTTTTTGACTACCTCTTTTCACCCCGTTAGGGGTAGATTTTTGATAAACCATGATACACGTTTTTCGACATTTTTGATTTTAGGTATAAATACTCAGTTTCGAGTTAATCGGTCTGTGCGTTAAAATTATTCTATACAAACTTTGACATCCCCCAATTTTTGAAAAAACTAAAAATCGAAAACTTTATGATTTACTTAGGTAAGTATTCGTACTAAGTTTCAAGTTTATCAACTTTATTATTTTTACTTGAATACAAAATTTCGCGAATGAATAACTTCAATACAAAACTTTATCCCCCTTTTCACCCCCTTGCGGGTTGAAATGAAAAAAAAACAACGATGCCTGTACCTCAAAAGGTAAATTAACAATCTAAGCTAACATGGTATTTATTTTGAAATTACGAAAACGGCACTATTTTAGTGTCATGCATTACATTCAAAAATTTTGGTCCAAAATGATATTCCATTCCAATACTTACGTTATTGGTTTATAGGGTTCCGTAGTAAACAAGGAACCCTTATAGTTTCGCCATGTCCGTCTGTCTGTCTGTCGGTCCGTCCGTCTATCCCCGGCTTCGCTCGGAGACGCTTAGTCCTAGAAAGCTGTAATTTGGCATGGGTGTACATATTAATCACGCAGAAAAAGTCTTAAAATAAAAACATGCAAAACATATTTTTTTAGGGTAATTTACACGTAAAATGGGGACGATATTTTTTTTTCTCATCTAATACATGGTCTGGGGTAACGTTGGATAGGCCGCTTAAAAATAGTGTGGGTCTGTGAAAAGCATTTTTCAATTCTGAGATCCGTTTGCGAAATATTAAGCTTTAAAGTGCTATTTTTTGTTAGGGTCAAGTGTGTGTCCCCCCCCCCCCCCCCCCTGCCAGCCAAATGGTTGGGTTAGGATATGTGAAAAAAATCATGGCAGTAGTATATAATTACAACGAAATTAAAAGGAAAACTATCACAGCTAAGTAGGGTTTACAAGTTTACGAGTAATAGTCGACCAACTTAAATTTGCAGTTGGAGAATTGACCGTAACGTAATATATATCGATGTACGAGCATGTTTTTCAACTACAATGTTAAGTTTGTTTTTGGGATAAATTCATCCTAACTACGGAACCCTTCATTGTGCGTGATCCGACACGCACTTGGCCGGTTTTTTGTTTTTAAATGAGCCAGCACACAGGGCAGCGGATCAAGCTGCTGCTGTACCCTATATTCCCAATGCTTCACTAGAGGTGTGTAGTAAAATAAATGAATAGTTTGTCGATGAAATTAGTTTAATTAATCATCATATATTATGTATTTGATAATGATAATGTGTTTATATGATAAGAACTCCCTGATAAAAGTATATTAATTTTATTTTGAACTGTTGATATTTTTTAAGAGAAAATATAGAAGAATGTAATGATTACCGATACGAGTAGTTGATAATAGGATATCTGGCAGGTAGCATTTGCCATTATGCAAACAAAAACATAAAGTGCGGAAGATGTACTGCGCGGTTTGTTGGCAATGAAAGCATTTTTTTAAACTTAGAATATAAACACATATTCACCGGAACAGAACACAAAAAAAGTCTTATTAAACATATGGAAAAATATTTAACGATTCGGTTTCACCACATACCAAAATTAGTGGGAATTTCAAGAACCTCCCAAAGTAAAAGACACTACTATAAAAAAATTACTCAGCATTTGGGATGTTAAACAATAGGTACAATAAACATTTTTTACAATTAAAATTTTTTCAATTACTAACTATGTTTTTAGTTGCACTTATATTTATAGGGAGATTTGGTTCTTACCATTAACCTGTTCAAATGGCACTGTATAATTCGCCGACCTGTATTTGACATAAAATAAAACAATAATATATGGGTAAATTTGGTTATCATGACAACCCTGAATTCACTCACACTTAAGACTGTCGCCGCCATTACGGGGCACAGTTTTGTCTTAGCGGGAGTTCCGTCCGACTTTTTTTATACGTCCATGCTTACATATAAGGCATTTTTTTTTTTTGTAGCAGATAAGCCACTGACTTAACCTTGATTTTTAATTTGCTACACCAAAATGACAGCTGTGATCGACCTGAAAAATAACACGATAAATTATTAATATTACAGAGTTAACACGACAACAGCGAAGGTCATCCTGCAGAAAATGATTCAGTGGTCCGCGGTGAAAGTCACTCGGTAACTAGATTTAGGTTATTTTTATGTCAACACCAAATGTCATTTTAGTCTAGCAAATTAGAAATCAGAGTATACAGTACGAACAATCACGTTTGTGTATTTATGCAGGATTTATTAAAGTTGTTAATGATCTGGGTGACAAGGTAGATCGACATTGAATATTTATTTATTTATTATGACGGTTTAAAACCAATCACAAAAAAACACAGTTTGTATAAACACATGTGCATTAAAGATAAATTATAAAGTTTTGTAATTACCTTATAAGATAGGTATGAATTGTGGATAAAGATTTCATAAAGTTTGGAACAATATACTTTGTTAGTAAAAATAATATAATTAATCAAAACAATGCGACAAATAATGGCAACTTTTCATCATAAACCATTACTAGTTTTTGTGATAAACAAACAGATAACACGAATAAAGATCCCTGACGTGTATTGTATGGCAAGTTCGCTTATATATCGTTTAATAGGTACGCAAACTAGTTTCACCCGAAGTTTACATGTCATTCGCGTGTTGAGTGGACAGAGTTTGTGTGTATGTGAATTGACCTAGACAAAATGTTCCTGATATTGGTAATAGTCGTTTTAGTGGCACTGTATTTCTATGGAACGCGGACATTTGATTATTGGGAGAAAAGAGGCATCAAACATGACAAACCATTACCCATCGTTGGCACAAACTTGAAACAGTTCATGCAAAAAGCGAGTATGTGTATGATGGCTACGGAAGCATACAACAAATATCCAGAGGAAAAAGTTGTCGGATTTTTCAGAGGCACGGCTCCAGAATTAGTAATAAGAGATCCAGAAATAATCAAACGAATCCTTACAACAGACTTTCAATTTTTCCACTCGAGAGGTTTCAATGGCCACAAGACAGTTATTGAACCTTTATTAAAGAATATTTTCTTTGCTGACGGCGATCTATGGCGTTTGATTCGACAGAGATTTACCCCCGCTTTTAGCACGGGTAAGCTGAAGGCAATGTTCCACATCATCACAGACAGAGCAGAAAAGTTGCAGGTGATCACAGAAGAGGTCGTTGACAGGGAATACTATGACGCCAGGGGAACTCATGGCAAGATATACAACAGATTTTATCGGTGTATGTGCTTTTGGTATTGATATGGATTCTTTGACAGATGAACATTCACATTTTAGAAAGCTTGGGAAAAGAATCTTTGAAAGAAGATTTAGGGACGCGGTTGCAGGGGCTCTAAAAATTATTTTTCCAGAATTGTGTAAAAACATGCACTTCTTAGCCCCGGAGCTAGAAGCGAACATGAACGTTTTAGTTCAAACCGTACTCAAGAACAGAAACTATAAACCATCAGGTAGAAACGATTTTATAGATTTAATGTTGGAGCTCAGACAGAAAGGTAAAATTATCGGAGAGTCAATTGAAACGAAAAATTCAGATGGGTCTCCTAAAATGGTCGATTTAGAAATGGACGATTCGTTAATGACTGCTCAAGCGTTTGTTTTCTTCGGAGCTGGATTTGAAACTTCGTCTACTGCTTCCAGTTACACGCTGCATCAATTAGCATTCCACCCTGAATACCAGAGGAAAGTACAACGAGAAATCGACATAGTTTTAGCTAAACATAATAATAAACTTACCTACGATGCTATCAAAGAGATGAAATATTTGGAGATGGCGTTCTACGAGTCAATGCGGATGTATCCTTCAGTAGGATATTTATTGAGAGTGTGCTGTGTGCCTGAATATACATTCCCAGAGATCAACCTAACTATCAATAAAGAAGTTAAGGTCATACCTATACAAGCTATTCATAGAGACGAGAAGTATTTTAGAAATCCAAACCAGTTTGATCCTGAGAGATTTAGCGACGGTACAAAGGAAGATATCAAGAACTTCGTATATTTGCCTTTTGGAGAAGGACCTCGGTCTTGTGTTGGTAAGTTCTCTTCTTAATTCAATATACTTCGATTGCGACCCCGAGACCCCGTTGGTCTCGTGGTCATAAGCGCAACTCCTCAGCATGGGGTCCTGGGTTCGATTCCCAGGTCGGGCAAAGTGTTATTGGGTTATTCCATTAGGATTTATTTTAGACGCAACCCGGAGTTAGGAAATTGGCGGTGTGATACCCTCGTGCCTCGAAAAGCACGTTAAGCGATTGGTTCTGCACCTTGTGTCTCTCCAATCGTGTTGGATTGCCGTCGCATCAGACTATGAGACTGAGAGAAGAGGGTGTGCACCTGTGTCTGCGCACACACTTGTGCAATATAATATCTCTCGCCGAAGGCTTGTCTCCGCTGAAATTCGTTCTGGACGAATACTGTTATAAAATAACCATATAAACAAAATTTTAAACAAACGGAAAACACCACATGAAAAAGTTAATTCTAACTCTATTTTCGATCAAAAAAATTAGCAACTACTGATTAGCACCAAATAAAATATTGGAAACTAAATACAGCCACACCTCGTTATGAAATAACTTGTATTAAGGGCAGTGGTACAAGCCCATACATACTTTATTTTCACAAAGGAATTGCAGGCAGAACAAGTGTTACAAAGAAAAGAAAAACAAATCAAAGTTATGATAAGACCATAATTGCAGAAATCAGAAATTACAATTTAATTAATTTATTTCAACATTTGGATTAATCGTGTTTGTGTGTGTGTGTGCGTATGTGATGGTGTGTGTGTGTGTGTCCTGTGTGTGAAGGTGTATATGTGTATAATGGTGATGGTGTGTATTGTGTCGGTGCAGAATGTGTGTTATGTTCTCGGTGGATGGGTTTAGGGTGGGTTATAATCAGAGAAAAGCAGGCGTTCTGTATCCAGGTAATTAATTGCAAGTAGAAAGTTTGTCACAGTTTTCTTGAGCGATGAAGTTGAGAGAGAGTAAAGCCTCAATTTCCTATTGAGTTTATTATACAATTGTGGCCCTTGGAAGCAAAGAAATCGTTTTGTGAATGAGTATTTACATCTGTAGTTCCGACAAACTATATCCTTCCGTCTTTTAGTGATTGTCACGTAGGGGGTATCTTTGTGTTGTATTATGACTTTATTGAGAACAAAAAGCTGTCTGACAGAAAGTACTTTGCAACATTCATATAAATCTTCTGTTGGGAAGAGTATCGGGCGAAATGTGCTCACCTTTAACACGGCTCTTTGGGCCCTCTCTAATTTCAGCAATGTGGTCTTAGGAGCGCCACCCCAGGAGGAAACACAATATGATAGGAGTGATTGACAGAGGGCAAGGTAGACCCTTTTGACAATCCGTGCTTCTGCCACATGGCGAAGAGTCTTAAAGACGAATATTAGTTTTCTAACCCTTGCTGTCAGTAGATCTATGTGGGCTGAGAAACTCAAATTCTCATCAAGAGTCACCCCGAGGTATTTGATCGAGGGGGTACGTACGGGTTTAGGGCAAGAGCAAGCAGCGGTGCCTGGGCAGACATTTGAGTGAGCGATTAGGGAACTTGAGATCGGCGGTTGTGTAGATTGGCGTAGGGTAAAGCAGATTATTTTTGTTTTATCCGTATTAAGGGTAAGTTGATTGCCATTAAGCCAATTTAGAACTCGATCTAGTCCACTTTGCGCCGCGTCAAAAGCTCCGTGCCAGGTATCGCCAGTAAAGGTGAGTACAGTGTCATCAGCAAAGGCCGTGATTTTTCCATTTTGGAGAAACAGATTACACAGCTGATTTACGTAAACCAAAAAAAGTGTGGGACCAACCACACTCCCCTGAGGAACCCCAAAAGTAACAGGAAGCTCCCCACTAAGGTAATTATAATTTTTTACGCACTGAGTCCTATTGCTAAGGTAGTCTGCAAAAATTTGGAGTGGGACGCTACGTATTCCCAGCTCCTCTAGTTTCAACACTAGGTTGGGAATAGAAACTGTGTCGAAAGCTTTTTTCAGATCTAAGAAAACTGACACTACCTTCTTTTTTGCATCAATGTTTTTGACAATGTGACCCGTTAAATTTAGAACAGCATCATTCGTCGACTTATTTTGTCGGAATCCAAATTGATTGGAAGATAAAAGGTTTTTTTCTTCAAGGTATTTAATAAGTCTCTTGTTTATAATGCGTTCTAGGATTTTAGATATTGAAGGCAGGACTGCTATGGGACGGTAATTATTAACACAGTTTCTATTCCCTCCCTTATATATAGGGTGCACAATAGCTTTTTTCAAGTATAGGGGGAAAACAGCGGTGCTGAGGCAAATATTGAATAAGTATGTCAGTGGGGGGACAAGCAACGTTTTATAACGTTTTAGAAACTCAGTAGACATGGTGTCCCATCCAATAGCAGCATTAGCTTTAAGAGACATGAGCAGAGTTTCAACCTCAGTCTCATCAGTGTTGACCATCACAAACGACTGTAGTGGCGCAGGTATTAGTAACATGCGGTGGGCCTCGGATAATACTATGGTGAGTAAAGACGCTCGCAAGATTTTTGCCTATGTCGACAAAAAACTCGTTGACGGAGTCCACTGACTGCTAGGGTGCAGAGGAAACAAGTAAGTCAGAGGTGGGATTTTTTTGAACTACCGTGTTTGTAACCCTCTTTATAATTTGCCAAATTTTTTTATTATCATTGGCAGCCTCGCCCATCTCCTTCCTGTCGTACTCCCTCCTAAGATTTTTAATAATTTTAGTGCAGTAGTTCCTATATCTTTTATAAGTTATTTTTAATATATGATTATCTGGTGATGGCTTCAGTTTTTTATGCATTGAATCCCTGTTACGTATGCAGCGAAGCATGCCAGTAGTCATCCAAGGTTTAAGTAAACGTTTGTGATTTGGCAGTCTAACTATAGTTGTGTGTGAGCGTATAATATTGACAATAGTGTTGATAAAATAATAAGTGGCTTGATTGGCATCAGTATATTCATAGATCGGTTGAAAAATCATGCTATTAATTTCAGAGTCCAAAGAGTTGTAATTGACTCTTGAAATGGTTTTGACACGAGTATTCAATTGTTTACTTTGTCTGAGACAAAGCAAGACTGAGTTATGGTCTGTCACACAAGAGTCAATTACTACTGCGAGCGCCAGTGAGTTTGTCTTGAGCATGACATGGTCCAGACAAGCGGACTCGCGAGTAGGGTAAGTGTGGGCAGGAAGAAGACCATGAAAAGCTATCAGGTTGAGATAGTCGGAAATGCGATTAGGGCTTGGGGTAATGCTGATGTCAAGGTTTACATCGCCAAGAATATCTATATTTTTATAAGATGAGAGATCGATTAAAATTGAATTTAAAGACTGTAAGAAGTTACCGATGTCTAATGTAGAAGGTGACCGGTAAATACATATAAAGGCTTTCTCTGTGCCGATCGTCAGCACGAGACAACTTGCGTCCATAAAATGGGGTTCCACGACAGAGTAGCTGCCGACATTTTTAATACACAAGATAATTCCATCATTCTGATTTTTAAGTTGAGTAGTGGGAGTAATTTTCGATTGACGGAATGGTATAGTTAGGTTTTAGCCAACACTCCGTCAATACAACAACATCACAGTCAAGGTTGATTCTACATAGAAGTGTCAGAAAAGAATCAAAGT
Organism: Tiliacea citrago; assembly: GCA_963921375.1. Lineage (NCBI taxonomy): Eukaryota > Metazoa > Arthropoda > Insecta > Lepidoptera > Noctuidae > Tiliacea > Tiliacea citrago. The sequence continues at coordinate 16,492,300 of OY992797.1, read as the reverse complement.
TTGCGTTTACTGACCGTATATTTTGGGTTATAATCTTAAACTGCTCAGCAGGGTCATGTGTAATGTGTTTTCTTAGCGACAATATCAATGACAATGTTAATTTTTTTTCAGTTGCCAGATTAGGACAGATGCAGTCAATGGCAGGACTTGCAGCAGTTCTACATAAGTATTCAGTAGAACCAGCAGCTTGCAGTCTTAAGGAGCCATTGCCTGAACCAACGAGAATTGTCTCCGAAGGATTTGTTGGAGGGCTACCTCTTAAAATAACGAGACGTGTGAAATCATGATTAGGATAACTATATGCACTTACTTTTTTTTGTTATAGACTGAATTAAACTCACAGGAGTCGATAAACAAACAGTTTTGAACGATGGTAATGAAAGAAAGAAAGAAAAAGCATTTATTGGGACTCGCACAGATCACAAATTAAACTATACAAAAACACACTCATAGAAACATAAAGATCAAAAACAAAAATAAAGTAAAAATGAAAATAAAAACAGAAAGTCAATACTTTATGCTTGCTTTGTTTTTTTTTTTACTTGATGCTTTATGCTTTGTGCTTTTTATGCAATACTTTTGCAGCCGTTGAAAGTATTCTTGGCTGTGAAAATAGACATAGATCGGGTTGCCTTAAGGAAAGGACATATTCTCCAGTTTCTGCCCTCTGGTTACGGGTAATATTTAGAATTGCGGGCTTAACAGTATAAATTAAAAATTAAGATTTAAATTACTATGGATTTATTAATTCTTTTATGCTAGCGGATTATATATATATTCTAAAAAAAAAAACAATAGGTACTTAACAATTAAATAAACAAACAAATAGCTTCAGATGTTTTGACGTTCCATTTTATCCCGTAATTGTCTTTATAGTATGTGAACAATAACTATAAGTCGTTTATTTTAAATCTAAAATACGCCAAGATTAGGTTAAACATTTTTGTTTACCACATAGAACGTTTTTCTTAAAAATGTCCTCTTCTTGAAATGAATGACGTAATTATGTTTTGTAAGTTCCTAGCTCCTCAAGCTTGAGATTGAGAAACTAGAAAATATTGTGGTTATAAAAATATAACATCTTGAATATTACTGAATTATAGTACTGAATATTAATTTTTGACTACCTAGACAATCGACCCACTGGATGTTATTTAACCTCTAATTGAGTACCTGGATTTTTTTATACTTAATCTTTCTATTATTTATTTTATACCTAGTCATTGAAATTACAAATAGACGAAATGCTAAAACGCTAGAATCATAATTTATTTTGTGACGTCGAATGCAGGATTTTACTTACCATTGACACATCCAAGATGTTTACTCCTGGATCTCCTTTCTCGCCTTTTGGTCCAACTGGTCCTTGGTGGCCTGGTGGTCCTAACGTCCCTGGACGTCCCTGTAAATTTACAATATTTAAGATATCAATATCCTGACCTAAAACTGTTCCTCGGATGGGAATCATAATTAGTTGAAATATTTTTTGGTTGGAGTAATTAATTAAAATTGATTAGCAAGTGTTTGTATTACTGCAGTTAGAGACAAAACATCATTTACCTTTGCATTCTGAGCAGCAATTGGAAAAAATAACAATACATTAGCATATTACATTATTTTATTAATATTTGAAATGCCTTGTTACATATTTCATATTAAATAGAATATAGCCGTCGATCGTAATCAACCGATATTGATCGTGTCAAAATATTATGCAACCTCATGAAGTTATTTTTTTAGTCTCAACTTATGACGTCACGATAACATCGTCGATCGCAGTCTAGTTACACCTTAAGAATTTCCTTTATTACTTACAATCCATCGTGGCAGCCCAATATCGCCTTTATCGCCAGGTCTTCCAGCTGGTCCTGGGGGCCCAGGATTCCCTAAATTTTCTTTAGGCCCCGAAAGACCAGGTCATCCTCTCCTCTCCCGCAAGCCCGCGTCACTCTTGTCACCCTGTTATCATGTATTGCATTTCTTGACATATTATCGAATTCATTAGCCGTGTTTATCGCATTTTTGTTGTTCATCTAATCGACTTATTTAATAAACGATACCTCATTTTTACTCATAATAATATTTGATTATGTTTTCTTATAGGTAACATAAATAAGTCAGGTAATATTGAAAGAAGTCAAGAGCATGTAATCAAAGTTCATTATCAGTGTCATGACCTTGATCTTGTTAAACGTATGAATACGTTACCGTAAGATCGTGAGAAGCATTAGTTTCTAATCTATCTAGCTAGATTATAAACTATTGAAAAATTGCGAACTGATTAGTACTGATTGTGAAAATTGTGAACTAATTGTTATGTAAATATAAGGTACTAGGAATGAACTTCAAGACAATTGAGGAACATATAAAATAAATAATACTTTCGAGATGTGAAGACAACTTACTAATATTAAAACAAGATTTATAAGAAATAGCAAAATGAGTGATAATAATATAATATATATAATAATTACTATTATTGTAAAAAACCAGATAGATAAGAAATAATTTAATATTAAATAACAAGGGAAATCATTAAGAGCTCTTCCTCTCTCCTACTTAATTAAAATGTTGCTGTGCCCAACAGGGTCCATAATTGTTTCTAATAAGTATTATTTACCACCTGTATGTATACATTATGGATTGCAATAAAGATATTTGATTTGATTTGAGCAATAATTAATTTAGTGAGTTAATGCCAGAAAAAGTTAAGCGTCACTTGGTAGAGAAAGTAAATGAGGATTATCCTACTATTATAAGATAACGAGCATCAATCATCACTCCTCAAAATTTTGGTAAGTTTAAAATTATAAGAACGTAAGCCTTCCAGCATAAATTCTATAAATGAAGTTGAAAACCACATTAAAATCCGTTGCGTTAAAAGAACAAGGCGATTACACAGACAAACACGAAAAGTGACTTGATTTTTTTTTATATATAGAAGAATGCAGGTAGTAATTATAAATCAGAAATGGTGAAACAGAAAATAATAATAGTGCCAAATCAATAATTTAAAAACAAGCAAAAGTAAAATCACGTGCAATTAATGATGAACAAATTCAAATTAGTTAAATTATGATGTTATTTACAAGGCAAAGTGAGTGGAAACGCTGGTAGGACGCCCTAGAAGGACATATAGTGATCTAATTGGTGATGCTCTTCAGAAAAGTCAGGTATGAACGTAAACAAAGCAAAATGACTATGTAAGGAGCGTAGCAGGTGGCGTTCTATAAGTAGTTTCTGCCTACCGCCATGGGAAGAAGACGTGAGTTTATTTATTTGTATGATGTTATTAAAACCGACAAAAATCCCACCTTGTGACAAAATATTCAACACAACTTCAAAGCATAGAATTGCAACAAAAAAAAATCTCTTGTATATACGAAAAAGGGTAACTTCCCCTTTGTGACCCTAACCTCTTTATAGCGAAATTATCCCGAGGAGAGAACCCCATAAAACAAAGTTACTCCAGTGCCGTAAACTGAGATTTTCTATGTCATCCGTAAGCTTACAACTTTCGGAGTTTATAGGCAACTCGCATTACCCTGTTTATGCGGTTATATCTTTTGACATAAGCATTATACAGAACGTTAGCTGGATTGACGTGATGTTGAAATTCGTGTTTTGAATACTTTGTTTCGCTTCTTTGCTTAGACATAGGTATATAATTATAGTATACTTCTTGTTTGCTTGTTTGATTTAGCGCGTCCCACGTGATTTTATGAGTGTGAATTTTAAACTGACCAACCTCAGAATATAGAAAGAAGCAGATAGACCGCGCGGAACACCGAGAGTGCGGCCAACAAATCAAATACAAATTCAAAAGCTAATACAATCTTGAGTCAGTACAGCACCAAGCGCCGCATCGTTAGTACGTAACGGGCTCTAACAGAAAATTGTAAAATAATGCCATCTTGTGTTTTTAAACATTGTAAAAACTGTTCCCAAAATCAAAAGAAAGAAGATGGGGTATCATTACCTACTTAAATATTGATTATTTGTCTATTTGGATATTATTTTACGAGTTTAATGTTTGTGACATATTGAAACAGAAAACCTTGACAAAATCGTTCGGTGTTGCTCATTTATATTGATACATTTACCCCTAAGTTAGGAAAATAAATAGAGGATACAGGAATTTCGATTTACAAAAATATTTAATTCGATATTAGTGTTTAATGCCTTTTCTGGTTGGTATGTATATAAATAAATAAGTATGTATGTGTCCTCGTAACTGTAACTACTTAATTGATTTTCTCTTATAATAATGATTACATCAGTCGATTTGTCATACCATGGGTTCTAAACCCATGACATGGCTGTTGATGTCGATGACGTCACTATAAAGTAAATATAGCTACCAAAACAATAAAATATTGGTGTCTCAAAATATAAATATATCGCAAATGTATCGTTTATTATCAAGATACATTTGCGGTTAATATGACGTATACTGTTAATAAAAAGAACTGATTTTAGAACAAACAAAAAACACTTTTAAAAAAACGCGTTTGCAATGTGAAAAAAAACTGAAATGATGAATGAGTGAAATAAAAGGGCTCGTTATAGAGGAATATGATTATGTTACCACGTTTTTATTAAGTCACATTCTCGTTTGTCTGTCTGTCATTCCCGGTGGAATCTTGTAACTTAAATTTCGAGCACTTCCCGATTAGCTATCCGGCTGAAACTTTCAGGGTAGCTCACTACTCGATGGCAATTCATTCTAAATCCATGTATTAGCATGCAATTCCGACCTTACCTCAAAAAAAAACATAAAAACCGCTATAACTTGTAAAGGAAGCAAGAAAGAGCAAAAATAACATGTTTTAATGCTATAATAAAGTTTCACTTAATCAAACACATCGATCGAGAGGTTCGCAAACATGAAAACATAACCTAAATTTTTCATTTTTTGCTTTTTCTGTATGAAATCGGCAATAAATGAATGAGCTACCCTAAAAGTTTCAGTCGGATAGCTAATCGGGAAGTGCTTGAAATTTAAGTTGCAAGATTCCACCCTGAACAACAGACAGACAAACAAGAAAGTGACTTAATAAAAAAGGGGTAAGTTTTCTTCTTTTATTTCTTTCGCTAAATTCTGTAAACCCAAGCTTTGCTGCACTCTCGGTATTTCAAAAGTTTTTTTCAGCCATTCTTCATCGTTTTTTAGGAATCTTGTTTCTATTTTATCTGCTTTCTTCCACCTGAGAACAATGTATGTATAACTCTTCTCTGCATTTTTCTGAGACAGTAAATTATTTATTTCATGTACCTACTTAATTAAATATTATGGGTACACACATAGAAGCACGTGTTCTTATAGTGCTGTCACGTGGCTGTTACGCACACATCTCTACAAACGCGCCTTACTTTATTGTTCCGCGCGGTCTATCTGCTTCTTTCTATAATCTGAGGGACCAACATTTTGTTCTTTTAATTCATCACCTGCTAGTCTTTTGCTAAAAATGTCTTTTGTTGTTTGGGTAATTTCTTGTATCGCTTTGCTGATTGTTGTTAATTAAGTTCCATTTACACGCTGCAAGTTTTTGCTTGTGACGTACAATAAAATTGAACAACAAATGAATTCCGTGTGGTTTCGGATGTAAAGAAGAATAGCACCAACCTATTTCATCCCGTGGGTGTCTTAAAAGGTGATTAAAGGACTTACTAGAGAATGGGCAGCAGCGTTCTCATGCATTTTAACACCATACTGCTATCGCCAACCCGCCTCCCAAGCGTGGCGATGTGATGTGATAAGACAACGGTGCGGTTTAAAAGAAGATGTAGTAACAAAAATTTAAAGGAGTATGCTTAGACGGTTTGGTCATGTTAAGAGGATGAATGAAAGGTGACTAACAATAGTAGATTGTTGCACCGAGCGCAAAGGGAGTTATTAATGCACGACTGTTATGTTGGTGCTCGAGCGCATGCGCACTAAATTAGCACGAGTGCATTAATTACTCACTTGAGCAAAGTCCGTAATCAACTTTCTTTTTTTTTTTTTTTTTTTTCTTTTTGCTTCGCACGGTTTGTGCATTTAGCCAGTGTCATGTAAAATTAGGTAACAAGTCCAAAGTTATTAAATAATTATGAAATGAACTCTCACTCAATGCATGATAAAGATGATTGATGATATCCCGCCCCGCTCCCCTTGAGTTTAAGTAAAGACGCGACACTTTACTGAAACCTCTCGCGGACTTCTTGAGAGAACTTAAAGTGATGTTGCACTGTTTTGTTTCATTTGCCTACATTAATGCAGCTTCACGAACACTTAATGGTTAATAATCCACCACTATTACACATTAATATTCGGCTAAACACAAATTTTAGAAAATAAAACAAAACTGCTAACATGACGCTTCACTTTCCCGCCAAGAAGTCTATCTACTTTCTTTCAACTACCAATCTAAAAAAAAACAAAATCCAAAATATACCTACTCTAAAACAAAGTTTTTCACCAAGTCAGTTTTATTCAGCCAATTTTTATTTTCAGCCAGTATCTTTTTGATCTAATGCATACATTTTATATTAAACTTAATGGGAGACATTAAACCTCTGTGGTAAATTTATATCTAAATAAAAAATAAAAAAAAGTCTGCACTGTTTTGGTTCTAAGCAAAAAATACGTGCTTTGTGATCGGTTTTATAGTGATTGATGATAACATTACTACGTAGTTGAAAGAAAAGGTATTTACAAGGCATAATTATGTGAATGGAAAGGTCGGGAGTCAGGAGGACATAATAGTAGGTACAGTGACCTTATTGGTGATGTTCCTCAGAAAGGTCAGGTGCGTAGTACTCGCAACCGGCGTGCGTGTATGACCAGCGGGCTAATTGCGTAACACACAATTAGTAGGAATCGGTTTCAATTTGACAGTTCAACAAAATTCATTGCGTTATTTATGTTGTTGAGCAGACAAATTTTTATAACATAGTGAAGCTAATCATTCCGATTCCTATTCAAACTGTGTTACGCAATTAGGGTGCTAATGAAAGAACGTAAACGAAGCAAAATGAGTGCGTAAGGATCGCAGCAGGTGGCGTTCTCTAGTTTCTGCCTGACCCCATGGGAATAAATCGTAAGTTTATGTTGTTAGGCTTCTAGTGCATCCAATCGCAAAAACGTACTACGAATGCAGTTAGAGTGCAGTCGTGCCGACTACAATATTTTTTGAATGCGCTAACATCATTCGCGAGTCCATTTTTTGGTTGACTTGTCGTATAGAATGTGGCACGCCTAATCGCACTATACGAACGTTTTTATTTCCTGTTCTGTTGTTGGATATTGCTGGTTCAGAAGCAAAAGGACCAGCTTTTTTTAAATATCAATTGGACTTTTGGTGAGGTAATTTATTATTCAGTAGTTTTCGTTTGGTATCAGGCGGTCAAGTGGAATCGTCAACACGCAGCTGTGCAGTGAGCAATCATAAAGCAATACTTGGTCCTTCTTTTCATGAGAAGATGTTTTCATCTGCTCTGCTGAGCAATAATTTGAAAGCGCGTTGTTTGTAGAACCCTCTCGAAATCAACGCAAAAAATAATCTTATCGTCGAGTAGTAACCAGAAAGTTTACCTCGGACTAAACTAACGCCTTCTTTACTGCTATGTTATGCAGTTCAAGTGCCTTCTTTGCTTGCTCCGTAATAGGGAAGAGTGACGATGCATAAAACGGTTCTAAGATCTTGAGTTTTAATAAGAAAGTCATTGTTATTATGAAAAATCTCAGTTTCACTCAAAACCTAGCTGTAGGTTATATTGCATGCTACTCATGTCGTTCCAAATGTAAATAAGCTTAGATACTGTATTAACTTACCTGGGGGCCGATCGCGCTATTTCTCAACGTAATTACCGTTCGAACGGAACGTTTTTGGTTTTGGTTTAGCTGATGTAAGAAACAGTATCGCGCTATTTATTCTGAACGACAAAATCATTGACGTTACCAATACTGAAAGTTCGATCGATCGTTCCTCCAACGTAACTTCCAAAGTAAAGCTAAATCGTTTCCGTTGAAATGATTAGCGCGATACGAAATGTGTCTAACGTAACGTTTTTGGTTGTGGTTTAGTTTTGGTATTAACGTTCAAAATTAGCGCGATCGGCCCCCAGATCAATAAACTATTTCTATCTAGACACGCGGTAGTGTTTCAATCCAAGTTCAAGCCACAAAAAAGAACTCGCGTGCAGCAGCAGCCGTGTGTATGTTACCTGAACTATTTGGAGCCAATTTTGACCCCTTAATAACTCAAAATCTATACAACATAAATACTTTAAATTTGGTGTATTTAATAGAACCCCTTAGATTAACTAGCACCACAAATTTCATAAATACAGCTCAAATGGTATTTGAATTTACGATCTTGATATGGAAGAACATCCTACAAGCGACATAATGGAGGTATTTCAACCTTTTCAAAAAATTATATCAATAAATAAATCAATAAAATACCTCTCCTGTAAATTGTAATTTATGTCGCTTACGATGTTCTTCCTTTTCGGGCTCGTATAATATCTCAACTCTTTATTCACGTACATTTTTTATTTGGCTAATCAATTTAAGTATCTTCTTTTTACTGTGTTTATTTTGTAAGGTCAACATATCTTACTCTTGTAAAAATTTAGTTTGCTAGTTAAGTGGCAATTTCACCAATGAAACCGAACGCGATCAGCACATAAACCACGTTTAAGAGCTGTCAGTGTCATCATTTTCTTTAGAATATTGACACTGACAGCTCTTGAACTCGGTTTAGATGTGCTGATCGCGTTTAGTTTCATTGGTAAAATTCGCCCTAAATCGCGCCCCTCAACTATTCCATACAGACATAATTATGCAGGACTAACGCTGGGGAACGTGCACCTCTTCGACGCCTTGTTGATTCTTACAACACACATTTTAATGAACTGGATATATTTTGTCTATCCAAGCAATCATTTAGGAAAATGGCTCTGGATATTTTGTTTAGCGAGTATTTTAGTTAAATTAAGCCAAGCTAAGTAATTAAGTATCACAGCAATATTGTGGAAGCGACTATTGTTTTATTTTCTTTTTCTTTTTTACACTTCTTTAGCACTTTTAACCTTTAGTTAAATCATGAACAATGGTGTGGGTTACATGTTTGTTATATCTTAGTTTAAGTATTTATTTGTATGTTTAGCATGTAACTATTTTTGTCTCCAATAAATAAATCTAGCCTGGTCAAATCTTGAGCTTTAATTTATTCCAGGATTATCTACAGAACTAGGCACCCATTTAGATCAATTATTTTGTCGGCGAAGTCGTCAACCACGCATATTCTTAATATTGAACTTGGCTCCCATTTTCACATTTAGGTATGTTTTTGATAGGATTTCTATTCTATCGAGTTCCAGTATACTCAGTTCGCTATTTAATCTTAAACGTGATATTATGTTAACGACTAACTATACTCACCTACCCTGCAAATTATTTTGCGGTACATAATTCGACATTTGAACGTCTCGCAAAAGAAAAGAAAAAAAAGAAATGAAAAGGCAACACAAATCAATACGTAATTATGGCATCTGTATTACAATCTGCCAAAATATCAGATCCCCTCAAAGAGAAAATTGAGACTACGATACCGAAATTCGATTTCCGATTAATAGAAATTGTTTCGGAAACGCAATAACTACGGAACTGCTCCAGGTGTTTATATAGGATGTAATTTTTTCTCGTTGACAAACTTTGTCAATCGAAGAGAAAAGTTTTCTTATTAAAGTAGCGAAGAGGCGTCGGAGCAGTGAGGGATTCTATCTTGTGATTCCATTAATGTTGCAGCGACACTGAGGTAACAAAATTAACTTTTTTTTTGTAATTCCAGAGAAGAAGCATAATAAAGGTGGAACTCATCTGAATCAATGGAGGGGAAAGCGTTTGCTTGGATTCAAATATAGCTTCACTGTGATTGAAGGGATCCCGGGAATTACGGAAGTGTGTGCACAAGTTGGGTCTGTGTGACGTCAAATGGAATGCTTTTTCTTTTTGACATTACGAATTTCTACTTGGCTTTTTTGCCATCAATTATTATTTTTGTCATCTGTTTTTAGTTGATGTAAACGCTTTATAGAAGATATTAATAATGCCGATATCATAAATCGTACTGTGCCCTCCGCGTACAATACAACAACGCGTTCAGGGTGCTGTTAGGGCTGCCCCGCTACTGTAGTGCATCAGGGATGTTCGCGGACGCACATGTGGAATGTTTCTTTGTCACACAATGCGTAAGCAGGAGACGCCCCGGGCGTCGGGAGTCGCGGGCAGATTTCCGGCCACCGTAGGCGCGGGCTTGCGGACGGTGACCGCTGTCCGATAAGGACCAGGCCCGGATTAACGACGCGTTGTGTTCCACGCGCGCCTCAAAGAGATATCAGCACCAACTGACGGGGTCCGTTGGGGCCAATGCCTGCCAGAGTTTCAGCGTCCGAAAGGGATATCGTGGCCCTGGCACGCCGGCAAAGGAAGGAACACTGGTGGGTTTTAGTAAGTAAAAGTCTGACACGCCCTCCCGCTCCGCCCAGAGCGGGAGAAGTTATTTGACAATTTCCCACCTAAAAAAAAAAGAAGAGCTGTGCGTTCCTGGTCCGTGGGGTGTGGGGCGGTGACAACAGTATCCTGTCTCTAATTTCGAGCAGGCTGGACTGTCCGTACGTGAATCGCTGCTGCGCCATTTCTCATGGGATGGTGCAGCCGCGGTGAAGCGTCGGACAGTACTGCCGCTGTGTATAAATGATAAATGATTTTTATTTCTGTAAGTAGTTGTACAAACACTTTAAACGTCAATCATATTTTGAAAACTAGATGAGGTCGGCGTTTCCTATCTGACTACTCTGAGAAGAAAGGCCGAAACAAACTCAGAGGTCACAGTCTCTTTTAAAGTCCAGACGTAATCTTGGTCAGATCATGTGAAGGCCATGTAGGTTGGTGTCTGAATGGTCTTTTAAGGAAAGAATCACACAGATTGAGTGAACCTGACCAGTCAGTGCACGCATTTGTCAGTTATCGTGCAGCTCTACTCAGAACTTATGGAGCTCAACGATGTGGCGATCAATACCAAAGAAAGAACATTTGGGTAGGCCGTGTAAATGACTCAAACTGCCAGACCATGATTAACACTAACTGAGAATAAAAGACAAAGGGAAAAAATAAGCAATAACACCCACATAGTGTTCACATTCACAATAATTAAAATAATATAATACAAGTAAATATTCATGGCTTTATGTTTGAAAATGCCGTAATGTTTACTTTGAAAAGTATTATATTTACTGCTTTAATTTATTGTGAATGTGAGCACTATGTGGGTCATTTTTTTTTTTCTCTTTAAATATTTTCCTATTATTTTATGTTTTTTCTCAGTTTTAATGGTGGTCTGGCATTTTGAGCACTTTATGAGGCCTACCCAAATGTACTTTCTTTGGTATTGTTCGTCGAGTCGTTGAGCTCCTTAAGTCTTGAGTCGAGCTGCACGATTACGACAAATGCTTGCACTGATTGGACAGGTCCACTCAAAATTGTGTGGTTCTTTCCTCAAAAGACCATTTCAGACACAGATCTACATGGTCCTCACATGATCTGACCAAGATTATGTCTGGACTTTAAAAGAGACTTTGACCCCTGAGTTTGTTTCGCCATTTCTTCTCACGGGTAGTCAGATAGGAAATGTCGACTACATCTAGCTTATTTTTTACTTTTTAATATGACGTGTAAAAGTGATTCCGATATCCTATTTACAGAATAAACGATTTCATTTCATTTCATTTCATTTCATTTCAAAAAATCATTAAATATCACTGTAGGTATATAAAATAATAAAAGTTAGCAAAAACCAAACAATAAAAATAAACCATTTCAATAAGTAAAAATTGGAGCAGCTCAATCCCAAGCCTTTTTGTCCTCAATATAATCTTTAACGGTATAAAAGGCTTTCTGGCACAACTTACTTTTAACGAACGATTTGAATTTATTAAGGCTTAGATTTTGAACGTGGCTTGGAAGTTTATTATAAAAGCGTATACATTGACATCGGAACGAGCCACCTATTTTCTTGAGCCTTGTTGTAGGTACAACAAATTTATGTTTATTTCTAGTAGGTATTTATATTATGCATATCACTGTATTCCTTAAAAAAAAAAATATTTTTATGGGCAAATACAAGACTTTCAAAAATATACTGAGAAGGCACAGTCATTACATTAATGTCCTTAAATTTCTCTCCAAGAGAGTGTCTTGGACTTAATTTGTAAACCTAACAGCTATTTTCTGCAAAACAAAGATAGTCTGATTGTCGACGGTATATTATACATTAGTTTGTTTAGGATTATCTCAATATTCTTAATTACTTACATAGGATAAGTTTTAACTAACAAATGACTCATGGTTACTTGAATAAATAATAAAAAAAATAAGGATATAAGTACTGTTTTCCAACCTTCTGACTGTTTAATCAGAAGGTTGAAAAAGTCAAGTGTGGAAAATTCGAAACATTAAAGGTACAAAAAACATCTTTTTTATTTTTATTTAATTTATTTAACCTTTTATGTACACACATATATAAATACAAGAAGAAAGGAACAGAAAAATACGTACAAAGGTGATGCTTATTTCTAAAGAAATCTCTTCCAGCATACCTGCGATAGGAAAGTCGATAAAGAGAATCTCTTTATCGACTTTCCTATCGCAGGTAGACACCGTGTGTAAGAGTAGAAAAGAAAATAGAATACATAAAATCAAAAACAATTTAAGTACTTAATAAAATTAAACAAATAATATGAGAATATACTAATATACATACATACATACACACAAACATACATACCTTCTAAAATAAATAAACTAAAATAAACATCATTAAAATATAACGTCATAAAAAATAAAGACCAATGTAAAACTGTTTTCTTACAACTGCCAGAGTTTGTTTTTAAAAAGATAAAAAGTCCTATTTTTAATTTCCGCGAAAGTAATCCCAGCTAAAATGTTTCTGTGCTCAAAGGTGGCTATTTAAAATTCTAGATGTAGTTCTCCTACATAAAACATTTTTACTCTGGCATTATATTTTTTATAATGCACTTCCCCTTGATTAATGAGACGAGATATTAATTAAAGAGGTTAGAAATAGGAGATTGAGACAAATATTTTTCTAGTAAGTAGGTCGTAGGTATTTATTTAATAATAGTAAAAAGTGTTTTTTTTTACTTGCCTTATATACGACGCTATAAGGTTCTTTTGACGCGTGGCTGAAATTGGAACTAACGCCGCCATCTTGTTTTTTTTCATAACATCTCATGACATCTGTCAACGGCATTTGAGTGCCAAGAGATCTTTGTACCATTGCACATAAAATGGCAATCAGAAAAACATAACGATATGTTCGCAAAATTACTGGCAGCTATGAAATTGAGTGCACGTTAGTGACGCAACGACAAAAGCATGCTACGAAAAAGAAGAAACAAAACCTCCTCTTTATCCCGACAGAGATACAGAATAAACAGCTAGTTGAGGACACAAAGAATGATGTTTTAAATTCCTCAAAACTAGGTACACACAAAGCTGAGTCTACACTAGGGAACAAAAAACTGGGCAAAATTGAAAACCAACAAAGTTACCGCGAACATCACTGCAGAATTTACTTCGTTAAACTATGAAATTCAATTGTAACGACAAAAAAGTGGAGAAAACATTTTGGTGGGGGCAACACTGTATTTTTGCCACACACCGGTGTGCGAAGACTTGCCTTGGTTTTGTAACAAAATCCTCTTATGGAAGTTTGAACGGTCGGTGAAATTAAACCGCTTTGCCAACTTGTACATTGCTGACTTAGGGTGGAGTGGCTTCATTGTTATTGTAGGACATAATTTCACGCAATAAAGTTATGAAAGCATCGCAAAATCATTTTTAAAATCATTTTTTTATAAAAATCCTACCATTTTTGCAATAGAACGGATTATCGGAAGTTAAGAAAGATTTCCGTACTAATACGAGCTAATATTAGGATTAAATGATGCCATGATTTCCATCTAAAGTTGTTAAGCAAGGATAATAGTGGGGTTACTGCTCATGGTACTGTAACTGTATGAACGGCCTCTTTTGGGAAAGGTCCACCAAAGATAAATAGGCACTGTAAAATGGCACTCTTATTGATAAAAAACCGGCCAAGTGCGAGTCGGACTTGCGCACGAAGGCTTCCGTACCATTGTCTGTAAAAACGGCAAAAAAATCACGTTTGTTGTATGGGAGCCGCCCTTAAATATTTGTTTTATTTTAAATTAATTATTTATTTTTAAAGTGAATATATAACTAAATATTCTGTGAATATTTCAAGCGTCTACCTGTGGCCGTTACCAATATCGAGTAAAAACGAGCAAAAAAATCACGTTTGTTGTATGGGAGCCCCCACAAATATTTATTTTATTCTGTTTTTTAGTATTTGTTGTTATAGCAGCAACAGAAATACATCATCTGTGAAAATTTCAACTGTCTTACTATCATGGTTTATGAGATACAGCCTGGTGACAGACGGACAGACAGACGGCGGAGCCTTAGTAATAGGGTTCCCGTTTTACCCTTTGGGTACGGAACCCTAAAAAAATCTTAGAAAACTTATTTTAGTTCGCTATATTGTAATACAATATCGAATCAAGAAACTCTTTAGACAGTATGAAAGCGACTCTTCGTTTTTAATGCTGTCACAGCAGTTTCAGATTCAAAAAAATCCTGGTGTTCACAAAATCTTAGTCAACCCAGTTCACTCAAATCTGTTACAAAGTCGGTTTTCAACAAGAACCCTGAGGTAGGAGAACGACTGACCACTTCAAAGATTGCTGAATGAATGATGGCGACAAAATATTAGATCAGAATGTTCAGGACTCGAACTTTGCCCAAGTTTAATGAAGTACCATTTGTACACGTACATTTGGACAGACTTTAAGTTTGTGAGGTTGTTCGTTAGATATTTTGGGCGTTAATTGTTTATAGTTATTACTATATCGTGGATATACGTGTACTTGATATATGAACAATTAAAAAAAAAAAATGTATTACATGATCTTACGACTGTGTATTACAGAAGAGTAAAGAAAGATTTTGACTGATCATTATGTATGATGATAAACTGTAGTTTAGATACTGCATCTCCCCATCATTTTAAACACAATCACAATACCCGTTGAAAGAGGATATCCCATAGTCTTGGAAAACATAAATATAGTTCTCCGAAAATAATAAAATCCATTCCACAAAATACATTCCAATCTAATCCATACTAATACAGAAACAACAAACTAATATTTATCAATAACATAACAAGTTGATCATCTATTGGACTTGATAACTCTCCAGGAACAACAGAGAATTCAGTTAACTCGGCAACTTTGCCTTGTTTATAACGAACCCGTTTATTAACTGTAGCTACAGAAGTCCCGTACGTGTATCAGGAACATTCGAGAGTAAAATACTCCAAGGAAGTGCAGTAGTTTAGTTGTAGACTTGCTTGTTACTCAAACTCAAACTTAAAGCATTTATTTCAATTAAACCATTGACAGGCATTTTTGAATTGCTTGAAGTCGGTCAGTTAGAAATATGATGCTTGTTGCTCATTGCTAAGCGTAGTACATATTATAGATGTGAATCGCAAATCGTAGTACACAGATGTGATCATCGTGAGCATGGGGTTTTGTTTTGAAAGTGGTCCGATATGCACACCCGCCATTTTACTTATGAGAAGAACAGGCAAGAAACACTATTGAATCGTTTTTTGTTCAAAACAAAAGAAAAATAAAATAATTAAAATAAGCCGTGGTAGCTAAGAGATTACCAGTCCCAACTGATGGCGCCCGTTCACGAACATGACGCATGGATCAGCACCATTCAGCTCAACCATTTCAAAGGGAGCTAAATGATCCAACACACACGACTTTAGAGCAATGGGAAACAATTTTGTTCTGTGACGAAAGCCACATGACACTAATTTTCTCAGACAGTCGTCGTAACGTCATGTGAAGACCTGAAAAGCGATAAGCTCAATGTTGCATTCGTGAAACAGTGAAATTCGGTGGCGACAGGTCATACTGGACTGGTTTTATTCGGAATCAGGCTGTTAATGCTGAAAATTACATTACGGACATTCTGGAACACTATACTGGTATACTAGCTAAATTGGAGATAACTTCACTCTAATGCATGACAACGCAAGACCACACGTCTCTAGAATTGACACCCAGCATCTCGAGGTTGAGATCCCCGGTATGTAGTAGCCCGCCGATAGTCTAGACCTCAACCCTCTAGAACATCTTTAGGATGAGCTGAAACAAAAGGTTAGAGGAAAAAATCCGGCTCCAGCGACGTTGGATGAGCTCGAAACTGCTCTAGTGGAAGAATGGGCAAGAATTCCACAAGAAGACATCAAAAAGCTGATAAGATCACTCAATAGGCGATTGCAAGCAGTTGTCAGGGCCAGAGGAGGAAACACGTCGTACTGATACTCTTGGTTTCGTAGCAAAAAAAAAAATATAAAGCCACAGAAAAGTTTCCAGTAAGCTGTTTAGCTTAATGTAATTTTTCCTTATAATGATGATTTTGTGGCTGGTGGAATCTGGAATAGCGCAGTATAATCGACACACTCGAAACACATACTTTCGTTTATATGTTCTTCATAAATTAATCATTTGTGAAAAGTTTTCACGATTTTCTGCTTTTGGTGGAAAATGCCTAGAAAATACCTACTACCTACAGTAGTGTCCACCACATAAAATTGTCCATTCAATGCAATATTAAAATATGCAGACGCATAAATTACGCTACACTGGACTGTAATACACTCGTTACAATACAATGTGCAATAAATTAGTGCACAACCATTTTTATTCGGAAATTACAGTGTTTGAAATGCCATTTACGTACAGCTTCCGGAATATTTCCAGAATGCACTTTTTTTTTGTTTTAAGGTCATTGACGGTTATCCAATCAAGAACAACCAGATACTTCAGCTGGATTTTCGGATGTTGCAAGTTGAAATTCTTGATAGTTACCTACTGATTTCGTTACCAGAGCAGGTGATTTTCTTCTCACGCGTAGCGACCGACACGTTTACTGAAAACACGTCGCTTAATTTCGGCGAGTGCAATGCTTTTTAAATAATCAATAACATATTAGCAGAGGTGAATGGAAACGCCGGGAGGAGATGCCCTAGGAGGACATATAGTAACCTAATTGGTGATGTTCTTGAGAAAGGTCAGGTGTGCTCGCGACCGGCGTGCGTGTATGACCAAATGTATGAACGTAAACGAAGCAAAAGGAATATTTAAGGAGCGTAGCAGGTGGCGTTATGTATATATATCATATTAGGCCAAAATTACGTCACGTCGTGTTAACTACATACAAAATAAGCACACAGAATTTCCATTGTGTTACGGCTGCGTCTGGTGTGTCGTTTCACTGAGTTGACATCTGTAAACTTAATACAAAGCCTAAATCCCTGGGTCTAGAAGCCTAAAATTTTGCAACACAATTCATGAAATTTATCCGTTAAATGGGGTTAAAAGGGGGGATGTTAGTTTGTAAAACGTGCAGGACACTCACAATGGGCCTTACTAGAAGGCCAAATGTCACCCAAAGGGCTATGGAGAGGGCTATGCTTCGGGTTTCCCTATGTGATCGAATCAGAAATGAAGAGATCCGCAGGCGAACCAAGGTAACCGACATAGCCCGAAGAATTACCAAAGGTAAGTGGCAGTAGGCAAGGCACATTGCTCGCAGAACAGATAGCCGATGGGGCTGAAAGGTTCTGGAATGGCGACCGCGTGCCGGAATACATAGCGTTGGAAGGCCTCCTACAAGGTGGACCGATGACCTTGTGAAGACCGCGAATCCGCTAGATGCGGGAAGCACAGAATCAGTCGAAGTGGTGGTGCTTGGCGGAGGCTTATGTCCAGCAGTGGACTTCTTGCGGCGATGATGTTAGTATGTATGGAAGTTCGTAATTTTTAACTGACTTCAAAAACGGAGAACGTTATTTATGTTCATCTTCGTATGTGTGTTTTCGTCAATTATTGACCGATTTAGATTTTTTTTTTTGTTTTATGTAGAGGAAGCTTGCGCGGTAGTCCCATATGAATTTGATTAACTTCGCTTACGTAGTTTTAGAGTAAGCTTCGATAATACGTATTTAATCCACTTCGGTTATCTTGATGATATTAAAATACTTCTTGTCACTGTTGTTTACATACCAAGTAGTGGTATACGACTTGATGTGGGGTAGATACCATAACTAAAAAGTGAAAAATAACTTTAATTTCGGAAGTCACTAGCAAAAAGCTAAAATACAGATCCAAAGACACCGACTTCCGAAATTAAAGTATTTTTTTACTTTGTAGTGTTTTTGGAAGTCTTTTTTTATCTTTATACTATTTACTTTTTAGATAAGTTACCTACCCCACACCATCATCGTACTCAACTAGGTGCTCGGGAAACAAAAGAAACGTGAAAATTGGTACCTAAGACTTCTGTTTATAAGTAAAAGTTAGTTGTAGGTATTATATTTTTTTTTGGAAACTCATCTCCTCAGGTTCCTGAGAAGCTTGGTAATCCCATCGGGTCCTGAAACTTAGTGCTCGAAAAACAGGTCAATGGAAATAAATACTGTTTGCATCTTATAAGCAACTAGCTTTTGCCCGCGGCTTCACCCTCGTGGATGTCAGAAAATATCCCTCGAGAACGTACTACCGGGATTAAAAGGAAACGAAGCGATTGACTCCTAGTGCTACCCCCGTCGCTGTCAACCTTAACTTTTTTTGCTACGCGTAATTTTGAATCTGTGATATCTTTTAAAGAAGTATTCCCGTTTGAGCACCTATTTTTTGAACATCTATGCAAAATGGTTAGGTGTTCAAAACTTCCTTTTAAGTATTAATTTAAATGATTTATGATGGGAAGGTAATATATATTTTAATCTAAATAAAATGCCCAATATAAATAAAATATTTTATTGGATAAGGATTAATATGGCAAAAACAATTAAATTTTTATTAAATTCTGAAAGATAAAAAAAACTTTTTACAAAAAAAAACAACCGACATCCAAAAAAACACTACAAAGTGAAAAATAACTTTAATTTCGGAAGTCGGTGGCTTTTGATCTGTATTTTATTATTTTGCCACCGACTTCCGAAATTAAAGTTATTTTTCACTTTGTAGTGTTTTTTTGGAAGTCGGTTGTTTTTTTTTGTAAAAAGTTTCTTATTTTTCACTTTTTAGTGAGTCAGCTTGTAATTTATCTAATTTACAATAGCCTAATGTCAAATGCTCATCACCTTTTACAAAATATTGCTTTTTCCGATGCAGGGGCGTTAACTGTTGAAGAGTTCTCATGGTAAGAACCAGGAAAACTGATGATGACTTCACCATATGCATTTTGACGAGCATAAATTGCTTAGCAACCACATTAAAGTGCCTAATCGAATCGCAACGGTGAAATACTTATTATTAAGTAGTTCCGGTGGCCATCTGTGGTCTTCATCATCAGTTCCACTTCACCGAATGGTGCTTTTCAAGTGCAAATGCACGAGTTACTATATAAAACACTCAAATCGCTATAGGTATGCCTATAAAATTTGAGGATTTCCCTCGATTTCCATGGGATCCCCTCATCAGATTCTGATTTGGTGGCAATGGGACCACCTCGGAAGCATACCCTTCCAAACAAAAAAAGAATTTTCAAAATCCGTCCACAATTGACGGAGTAATCGGTGAACATACATTAAAAAAAAAAAAACATACAGCCGAACGTATAACCTCCTCCTTTTTGGAAGTCGGTTAAAAATGGTTACCGTTTGAAAATTCGTTCGGTAGTTTTTGAGTTTATCGCGTTCAGACACACAGACAGACGCGGCGGGAGACTTTGTTTTATAATATGTAAGGATTTTCTACGGTGCCCCCCGCCTCTAGAACAAATCTGCTACAGAATAATTTTATTTTCTTTCTTCAGACAAAGCGAGACTTTAACAATAATGGAATTACTCAAATATTCTGGCTTTTTAATATTTCACGAAAAAACGACAAAGAAACAATAATGCTTAGGTACGTTAATAGGAAAATAAAGAATGCTTATATTCTTGATACAACGTAGGTATTAATCATTAGTAATATCACAAGTAATATTGATCATTAGGAGTAAGGGCATTTGTGCACTACAGCCGTCACCGAGAAACTACATTATTCGAACCGAACGTGATGTCCCGGTGACGGCAATCGTTTGTCCACCGCGACCTAACTCGGCGGTTCAATGTGTGGATCAAAGACAAAACAAAAGCCGGTCGAACGGAGCCGGTGCTACGGCAGTGTGTCAACAAGGTCAATCGTGTTTTTTATTGCCGGCACATCGGCCCGTTACAATCTCGGACCGTGTTCTAGCGGTCGCGTTGAACTACTCGTAACTTCAGCGGCCATGACGGCAGATGACGGCGTTCGGGTGACGGACGTGCGGTGGACACGTAGCTTTAGTAAATGTATGTATCGCTACGTCGCGTCCGGGCCGTCATCTTGGTTTCGGTGAGGTCCCGGTGACGCCTGTGGTGGACAAACGCACTAAGGATCATTAATATTTTTCTAAAGAATAAGATGCTCTAAGTTTCAGCTTATAAAAACTGAAACATAGAGCAGAAGATAACTTGCCTAATAAGTACTTACTAGCTAAACTGATTCTGAAAAGTAGAGTATTCGGGCGAATTTCACCATTGAATCTGAACACGATCAGTACTTCTATACTGCGTTCGAAGGCAGTCAGTATCAATATCCCACAACAATGATGACACTGACAGCTATTGAATGCAGTTTAGAAGTGCTGATCGCGTTCAATTTCGTCGGTGAAGTTCTTCCTTAATTAATATTTGTATTAAGTTATAACATATCATAACATCACGCCTGTAATCCTCGAAGGGTTAGGCAGAAGTGTACCTATAGTATACCCACATTTCGCCAGCTATGTTTAAGCCAGTTTCCAGAAGCCAGCTGTTGTGTGTATTAAACAATCAAGGCTGCTAAACTACTGCTGTTCCTGCCTCGTGTCCTGATAAAATACATAAAGGAGTGCACTCGTTTCTCGATAGACGTTAGAAGGAAATACTTCACATTATATCCAGCGAGACTTCCTTACCTTTATAACTTGAACAGAAAGGTTTCTGAGAAAATCTTCAGTTTCACAAGTCTTAGGAGAGATTTCAATGTCCATCGTATCGAGGGTAGCCTGTAATTAATTCTCTTCTATTATATTATGGCCCATTTTACATTTCTTGGAAACATTTTACCTTCAAAATGTTTTGTCAATAATAAAATTAATATAAAGAAAAGGTTGTTCTTGTTGGTTCAGTACACGGAGGAGAAATTTTTAAGTATAGTGACATCATATAAATTGCCCTTTTAAGGACGAAAAAATGGCTAATTATTGTTTACTAAGTTTCTGGGAGGTAACTACTTTAATATAAGTTAAAAAAATCCAATACAAATAATATGAATATAACATCACGCCTGTGTTCCCCGAAGGGATAGGCAGCAGGGATAGCATAGCAGGTGACCTATGGTATACACACACATTTCGCCAGTCATGTTTAAGTCCCATGTAATAGGTAACCTATGAAATCAACGTTTTGTATGGAGAATTTTAAAGAAGTTGCATTTTTCATACTAACAGTTTCTTATTTTATAAAACAACCATGAACACTAATGTTTTAAAACTTTTATGCACTAATATTTCAAAACTAAGATAACGATATGCCACTTAGATTAAGCGCTAGCGCATGCGCTTTTGGCTAAGTTAAAACAAATAGTGGTAATTTGTAATTTCTGCTAAAAAATGAGAAATAATTTTTAAGGTAAACAGAAATCGGAAACAGTACACAGAAATATCGAGAGTATGTACTAAAACCAAGCGTGAAATAAAATATTTATCCTCTAGCAGAATACCTAAGTTTGGGATTCCGCAAGGTAGTGTACTTGGGCCATTATTATTTCTGCTTTACATTAACGATCTACCGCGTCAAATTCATCATCCAATGACATTATTTGCAGATGACAGCACAGCTGTAATTGAATGCATAAATAAAACGGAATACAATAGAGATATAAACGACACCCTTAAAACTATAATAGATTGGCTTAATAGAAATAATCTAGTGATAAATCTAAATAAAACACAAGTCATGCATTTCTACCAGCGACTAGAACCGGAGAATATGATAGTAAAATATAATGACCAAAACGTAGATTCAACTATAGTAACAAAATTTCTAGGAGTACACATAGACAATAAACTGACATGGAAACATCAAGCTGAAAACGTGTGTAATAAATTAAGTAAAACGGCGTATGTACTCTATAGCCTCTCAAAAAAAGTTAACACAAATACGTTAGTAACAGCATATCATGGTTTAGTTGCTTCTTTACTGAGATTTGGTGTCATATTTTGGGGAAATTGCAGTGAGAGAGAAAGGATATTTAGGGCCCAAAAACGGTGCCTTCGATCAATGACAGGTCTTAAAACTACAGAAAGCTGTCAACCTGTTTTTAAATCTTTAAGAATACTTACGTTGCCATCGTTGTACATACTAGAAGTAGCCCTTTTTGTTAGAACGAACAAGCACCTGTTTGCGTCAGTAGTGGATAAAAGACAACGATCGGGACCAATGAGATCTCAATATAAGAATCAACTTTATACAGGTGGTTACAAAACGGCTTTACTTAAAAACAACATCTTAACCATGGGTCCTATTATATATAATAAACTGCCGTTACATTTAAGAGAATTACCCATCAAAGTTTTTAAAAAAAAGTTAACAAAACTGCTACTGGACAAGTGTTATTATACAATTAAAGATTTTCTCACTGACAAAACATTTTAGTGTCATTATTACAATTCTAATGTTATTATTATTATTTTTGTTTTTTTTTTTTGCCATTTTATTTATATTTGTAATTGAATTTATTCTTTATCTTTTCTCTTTTATTTTTTAATTTAATTTATTGACATTTGTAATTTAATTTTCTGACATTTTTAATTCAATTGATCAACATACATTTGGAGTTTAAGTTATTGACATTTTTATTTGTTTTTCATTTATGTTTGTCTTATTATGATTATTAGTGCTATGATTATTACTGCTTAATGAATTGAAGGCTTTTGTTTGTATAATTAATGTTCTATGTTTAATAATTTTGCATGCTGTATGGCAAAATGTATCGGGACTCTAATTGAAATTACCATCATATCTGTATACCTACATTATTAGCAAATAAATGATTTCTGATTTCTGATTTCTGGTATTTTTTATGTTTAGAAAACTACAAGTAATAAAGTTTTTTTTTACGTTTAAGTTGTTTTTTTTAGTTTTTTTGTTTGTTTTGTGTTTTTTTGTAGTTGTCTATGATGGTCAGTATTCAATATAATACCAGGCAATTGATGAATATTTTAAATCATAGCAGTGACGAGGTTCTCTATTTGTGAGAAAAAACGCCAATTTCATAGGGGACCCAATATATTAGGGCAGTCGCGCACAAATCCAGATAACACGTGAACTAAAAACAAGAACTCTAAACTACTTTGTGAATACAATTTCCGCAAGCAAAAGCATTACTAAAGTTATTGCTAGTATTTATGTCACAGGCGATTCTTTGTTGAAGCCGCTCAACCTTTCTAAGTGTTCAGAGCAATCCGGCTTAAATTCTATGCTACTGTCCGAGGATTTAAAAACATTGCGCCAGACCATTTCTTCCAGCTGACAAGTCACTGGCTGGCGCGAACAAAAATATTATGACTGAAAATAAAAATAGATTAAAAAAATTTAGTTAGTGCAGTCGAAACTGCAGTACAGTCACGAGCAAAAATATTTTACATTTACGCAAGTTTCAAAAGCGATTTTCTCCTTTAGTAGAAAATCCACACAAATTGCCATCAATACTTTAGTATTGATGGCAATTTGTGTAGTTTTACAAACATAGTATTTTTTAAACTTTACTCCTATTATGAAAAGGTTCTATCTCAAAGTTGCAAGCGTTATTTCACTAGAAAATATATTTTGAATTTAGCGTAAGTGTAACGTATTATGTTCGTAACTGTACATACTTATTATGGCTCATAGCTGTAAGTTCCTAAAACAAATAAGGTATATGTTCCAAATAATAAAAAATTGTAACGCGTGATAAATACGAGCATATTACCAAAACACTAGATTAGTCTTGTAATTAAAACATTTTCTGAACTCAATGCAATGTATCAACAATCAAGCGATCGGGAGAAATAAATAATAAAATAAAATACTTTATTTCAGACCATGGTGTCCATTTTGTTAGTAACAATGTTCTTAAAGACTAGTGTTAGTAATATTTAAAACTACCCACAACAAAACTTATGTAAGAAAGTAAACTCAACAATGTCTACTGCGCCATTGCATGGCAAATGGAGCAGCAATGATTGTTAGGGATGCTGTTGGCGCTGCCACGTACTCTACGCACCAGGGATGCGCACATTGCGCACCTTTTACGCATCGTAGCGTAAAAGCAGTCTACGCGACGTTCAGCAAACATCCCTGATGTACTACAGAATCGTCGCAGCCCCATCAGCACCCTGAACGCATTATTAAATTGGACTCGAAGGGCACTGCAAGACTATTGAGTATAGTCGGCCCACATGCTGCACGTCGATGGTTTATTCCCAGGAGCTCCAAATCTATTGTTCTCCAAACAATTTCTCTCCATAAATTGAATTCCAGCTTTGCTCCATAATTTAATTAGTTAAATAATAAAATATTAAAATTGTTTTAAATTGTGTAAGATAAACAAAACACAAATTACTAACATTAATGTTATAATTTCGTGGTAAATAGTTTCAGTACATGTGCAGTCGCAAATCAATCTTATGCTAATAATATACCTATCTGTCATCACAAATTAAATTTAAGTCGCACAATATGAAGTTAATGAATTAAAAATTACAGTCTGCTCATTTAAAAAACACACACATTAATCTATTTTAAAATAAAATTAAAATACAATAAAAAATCACAGTTTCTGATATCACAAACTAACCCTATGCCATATTAAATTTTTAAAGATTAAAGCCTCCATTAAATATAAAAAAATAACAAATTCTCATTTAAATATTTTGTTTGTGCAATTTGTACTTCAACATTTTTGGAGCTCATGGGAAAGATTTTATTTATTATTATTATATTGCTTTTTAATTTGGAGCCGCCGGGAATAAAATTATGGAGCGCTTGGGAATAAGCCGTATGAATGATGCAATAAGACCTAAAGAGTGTAATTTTGACTTCTCTCGAACTATGACGCTGCGTATGACTGTTATAAATTTATAATGATTGAAACTTATTTTTTTTTCTTAATATCAAGAGAACTACTAGATTATCAAAGATTTTCCTCACCAGTTTCTTTAATGTCTTGATATTTTCACTTCAACGCGAAGAAAATAGTGTTGCCACTCCTCTGAACGTAATAAGGTCAATAGATACGAGTAAGTACTAAACGATCGGAAATGCTGTCTTCAGTAATTGAAAACGTAAGAGACGCTCTTAGATAAATACGGCTTTTATTATTTTACAGTTTCCTACCAGTGCTTTATTGCTGTACGGAAAAGGTAATATGTTTTTCGGTAGATAATGGAAGCCTTCATAAAGTGCATGTTTATACTGTAAACAAATATGATGCGGGTAGTAGGTAACTAACAACTAGCCCTACCAAGCAGTATCGTGCTACGCAGCAACTGGGTTGTGGAGGTCAGATAAGCAGTCGCTTCATGTAAAATACTGGTATCCAGCTGCATCCGGTTAGACTGGAAGCCGACCCCAACATGGTTGAGAAAAGAACGGCACTCGGAACGGCATCCTGAAAATGATTGTTAACAGGCCTGACTGTCCTCTATAGCGGCACTGGGTGGAAATAGGTATAGGTATACGTTGTTGAGTTACCTTAATGGTGCACACTGAGCCTCGAGGGTGGGCTTAGGTAATTTTGCTGTGTTTGGGTCCTTACTAACAATACTAATATAGACTATAGTACTTTCTGTTACCAACCCATCACTAAACAACCTATGGACTGTTCATGTCTGATATAAAGATTTTTATTTTTATTTTATTATTTTTAAAGGCTAGGCTGATTAATGCGGGTAGTACCTAATGCTGCGGCTACATTGTTGCGATAACGCAAACTACACTTCGCACGCTCCCTGTTGTACAGTGAGACGTCGAGCGGTGTGCGAGAGGGGGTCCCTATGTTGTTTCGAACGCCGCTGTTGCGACACACGCTGTTGCGAATTATTTTTCCACTGCCTCACAGGTTCGAAAGCTCACGGACTCGAATGAAGTAGTCGCGAAAGACGCTGTTTCGAAAAACATTTTCACTGCCTCATACGCTCGAATGCTTGTGATTTCGATTTATTTAGTCATAAAGTGTACAGAAAAGTATTTAATCATTTGGGTTAGGTTAGGTTAGAACAGTGACCATTAACGCGCGAAGGCGAGCGAGCGAAGCGAGCGTGCCGCGTCAGCGGCCGCCGAGCGTCAGGTCCCCTCTATTGTTGGTAAATTCAGTTACCAAAACAAAAACTCTTCATCAATATCCAATTTAACTAAATTACTATACGTTATATTAAATGATGATGTTGACACCGAATTTGTTGATTTTATTTAATTACTGCTTAAATACTTTTCTGTACACTTTATGACTAAATAAATCGAAATCACAAGCATTCGAGCGTATGAGGCAGTGAAAATGTTTTTCGAAACAGCGTCTTTCGCGACTACTTCATTCGAGTCCATGAGCTTTCGAACCTGTGAGGCAGTGGAAAAATAATTCGCAACAGCGTGTGTCGCAACAGCGGCGTTCGAAACAACATAGGGGACCCGTGCGAGAGAGAGCGCGCGAAGTGTTGTTCGCATTATCGCGACAATGTAGCCGTAGCATAAATATCGTGTACAGCGTGTCCTGGGGGCCGATCGCGCTAATTTTGAACGTTAATACCAAAACTAAACCACAACCAAAACGTTACGTTAGACACATTTCGTATCGCGCTAATCATTTCAACGGAAACGATTTAGCTTTACTTTGGAAGTTACGTTGGAGGAACGATCGATCGAACAATACTCTCACAAAAAAAAGCGCGATACCGTTTCTTACACCAGCTAAACCAAAACTAAACTAAAACCAAAAACGTTCCGTTCGAACGGTAATTACGTTGAGAAATAGCGCGATCGGCCCCCTGTTGTCTGCACGTAACAGGAACTGACTGATGGACTCTACTCAAGGTGCAAACTCCTAACCAAATCATTTACCCTAATTGCGTAACACAGTTGAAATCGGAATCGGAATGATTTTGAAGTATATTGCTAATCCATTGCTTCATAAGTTAGAAAAACTTGTCTGCTCAACAACGTATAAAACGCAATGAATGTTGTTGAACTGTCAAATTGAAACCGATTCCTACTGATAGTGTGTTACGCAATTAGCCCTCTGGACCGACATAATTTTGATTGCCAGCGACTTGCTAGGAAGAAAAAATCTACAGCTATAAAAAGATAAATTATTTATGATTTTATAATATGTGTCTATAAAAGCCGTTTGTATTTAAAAATTGTTTAATTTTTTCAGCCTAAGTTTAAATTTTTATCCACAATTCACTTTTAGTATACAGCGATAAATTGTGTTAAAGACACTGCAGGCGCCTCTCTTGATTTATGGCATTCATGGCAAAGTTAGTGCAGTCGCAGAATTATTTTCTATGTAGACCCCACTCAAAATGACTTGAATTCTAAATTCAAAACTGACATAGACCTATTTCAACTCCGTTTTACTTCTAAATATCGAACGAAAACAAAAGCACTTCGACCATTTTATCATCGAGTGACTTCTGCATTCAAAAAGGGAACTGCTGACAGAGATCTATGTCAATTTATGAGACTTCCCTCACTTGTGTGGGATTAAGTATTACAACACGGCCTGTGGTTGATTTCCCGAGAGCCTAGACAATACTTCGTCCCGACAACCGTTTACTTTAATTGCGAAAGTATTTCACTGGGAGGGTTTTCATTAGGGTAATGCGAGGTAACATTAGCATAGAACTTTTGACATGCGTAAAGCGAACTTCACATCCCTAGCCTAGTACCTATTCATATTCATCGTACAAGGGAATCACATTAAAATATTCCAGCTAACACTTCTTGTCATAGTGAAAAGCAAAGAAAATAAAAGAATTTGCTCCATAAGTGAACTAATGAACTGTTGGTGTTCTATATGAAAAAAAAAAAAATATCAGAGAAGGAATGCTCATTCCTATAAAATCAAAAAAGCATGCCATAATAATTATTTTTTATCACATCTATTTAAAAAGAGCTAGTTTATTCTTCGGTTACTAAAATAGCTCTTTAATCCCTAGGGACTAAAAGTGATTTGAATTTGTAATTTGGATATTGTTATTAAAAGTTCCAATCACCAAAGAGAATAATCACGAATATTGTATGAACAACAGGCTGTATCATAAAGAAAACCGAGCGCGATCCAAATTAAAAAAAAGGAGTTTTTATTCATAAGTTGCACTAAACTTACTTGTTTTCTCATATTGACAAAAACTAGAGTGTCCAACCCGGGTGCAATACTATTTTAAGCGCGAGCGACGTACTTTGAATCCTCTGGATTCAAAGAAACACTCGCCTATAAAATAGTTATTTGCTCCCTGGGCAAACAATCTACTATTTTGGCATAGTGTTAATCGCTTCTCGTAAAAGAAGAACTCAAAACGAAATATTCAATTTTATGTTACATAGAAAAACCACATGGAATAGTTACTCGAATTGATTATTTAAACGGTTTGATTATTGTTTATTGGAGGCGAGGAACACCCTCGATGTAAATGAACCTTTAGGTCCGCAGTAGATTTTATAGGTGATTAAAAATAGATGACAGGAAGATTATGAGGATTTCTGGATTGGTACTGAATTTGTTTGTGTTTTAAATAGAATTTACATGTTTTTGATGTGTCAATGAATGATGTGTGAACATTTTTCATCTCGCTTTCTGTGGGAGTGATTTCGTGAAAAGGTGTGTAACAGGAAGTGACAGCTTGATCATGGATTAAATAAGTACTTTTTAATGCCATGGAATTAGTAAGTACTTTTTAATAGCTTGGAATTAGTGTACTCATGGAATTAGTAAGTACTATATAGATTGTAAGTACCTTTGTAGTCGACCACTAGTAATTAATAATTATTCGAAAAAATATTTCAGTAGGTATTTAGCTTTTTAAATTTTTAGAGAATTTTGTGAGATGTCAGTGTTACACATCATATTATTATGCGACTACTGTAAGGCTCGCTCGTTTTTAGGGTTCCGTACCCGAAGGGTCCTAACGGAGCCCTATTGCTGTCACTCACGTCCGTCCGTCGTCTGTCACACAGGTTTTACAGTCAAACAGTTGATCCTACAGTCTTCAAATTTTCACAGCATAAGCATCTTGTTGACCCAAAGCCATAGAAATTGTCAAACAATATTTTTAATGATTTTAAGGGGGCTTATAAACAACTAAAGGGAGGTAAGAATAAAAAAAAAATACCTGCCCTATCAAGTGTATCGTTGTTTATAACTCGTTAAGTAGATAAACACTATATTTTATTTTATTCAATATTGGAAATATAGGAACCACAAAAATCAGCTTTTTTTACAAAATTTAGTTCCGAAGAATTTTTCAACTTCCTATTGACTATGAACTTGAAATTTGGTAATAACGTTTATTATTACGTATTTTTTACTAACAAATACCAATATTTTGATAAATCAGATTTGTAGCCTCACATAAAGTGTTACTAAGATACAGGTCACCTACTTACTGCTTATGAATACCTACTTCTGCCATTCGGACGGCTTATATTATACATTTGTACGGAATCCAAAATGTGCGAAGTTCGACACGCACTCGGTAGGTTTTTTTTTATTAGATTTCTCAGTCACAGTTTTAGTCAGTTGAGTCACTTTCATAACATTACTAAGTAGGCTGAAAAAAACCTTTATGTTCATTATTGGTTATAACAAAAAACAACACGAATTTGCAGCCTAAGAAGCCGATTTAGTGTGCTGAATTCTTAAGATTGCATATAGTTAACAAAGACACTTCAACAGAATGGACTATTCACTGATACTCTTATCTACTGGTAATTCCCCAGCAAAAGTCACAATGTAAACCAATAAGTCCTTAAGGTTAACAAAAACGTCACCCAATCGAGTTCCAGCGAAAGAATCCGATGAAATCGACGGAACCCAACCACTCATTCAGAGGATTCGGCGTTTCAATTAAGGTGGAATCGCCTGCGGTAGCCAGATAGAATGTGTCCATTTGACGCTGTTGCATGGTATTGGGATGAATTAGGTCTCCTGAAGTGGGTACAGTTTTTTTATTTAATAAACAAACGTGGTGTTTTCTGAGGTTTCAATTTTGAGGTAAATTTACAAAGATTTTAAGTATATTGAACATAATTATATCATTTTATTTGGACCAAAGATAACCCCATTTAATGTCCAGGAAATCACTGTCCATTTCAAGGTTGCCTGGAATATACCGCAGTAAGCGATAAGGCTGCCCGTTGTATATTTTGTAGTGTATATTTTTTTTCTTTTTGTAATGTATAATCTGGTGTATAATAAAGTATATATTAATTAATTAATGCTTTTCAAATGGTTATAATTCGGAACTTTTTACAAAAACGGATTCTGCCAAACCAGCCTATAAATTTATATGTTTTGAAGTTAAAACTTATTAGGCGCGTTGAGCGATTTTTGGTAGGAGAAAAACTTATGGGTTCGCGTCACCGACATGCCCGAGCCGACATGCTGAAGTAGCAGTAAGTGAAGTTAAATTGTAGGCGCTTTGAGGGATAAGTTTTCACTTTTGTCGACAGTCTCCATGACTGTCTATGTATTTCTTATTTATTGTGGAGTTTTTTCTTTCCTTTTATACCATTGGTAGGTATAGAAATGTTTTTCTTTCAAATCTGTCCATTGGATGGTCCCCCACTGTGATGACTAAGAACTCCTGTCTCCACGTTAGTAAAATATATATTCCTTTCATCCTCATCATCATTTTAGCCGAAAGACGTCCACTGCTGGACATAGGCCTCCCCCAAAGGGAGGGTTTGCCATAATCGCCACGCTTGGCAGGCGGGTTGGCGATCGCAGTACCTATGGTATTAAAATGCATAGAGAACGCTGCTGCCCATTCTCTAGTAAGTAAGAAATAGGGTGATGCTATTCTTTACGTCCGGCACCAACGGACCATGTTTCTTTAGACTTGTCTTATTTCATAAACAAACATGGTGTCTTTTCTCTGCTCTATCGCTTTCAGCGATAAGACCGACCATTGTGTCACCCTATGTAAAATTTCTACATTTATATCTGTAATAAATGTGGTTTACACATCAAAATCAAATTCTTAGAATAGAAAAGAATACTCTTTACTGTAATGAGCTACGTTTGCAGCCGCTGCATTCTGCTTATAGCTGCTGTATTTATTGCGAGGATAAGTGCGGCTGTTGTGCCCGGAATTATTAAAGAGTATTCTTTTCTGTTCTGAGAATTTGATTTTGAGGCAAATTAATGTTAATCAAATGGTTAATTCGGAACGGGTTATAATTTGTTTTTTTTTTTAACCGACTTCAAAAAAGGGGGAGGTTATAATATATTATGTTCATCAGTATGTTTTTTTAGGGTTCCGTACCTCGAAAGGAAAAAACGGAACCCTTATAGGATTACTTCGTTGTCCGTCTGTCTGTCTGTCAGTCTGTCGAGACCATTTTTCTCAGGAACGCGTGGAAGTATCAAGTTAAATTAATATCAAATACGTAAGTCTATGGTTCCTTGAAGCTCTAAAAAAATCAAGCTTCCAAGTCAACGCAATAAAAAAATACGGCGATATAAGCGACATTATTCGATACTCGCAGATAAATCAAAACCTGTACTTTCCATTGACCTAGAATCATGAAATTTGGCAAGAAGCAAGGTCTTACAGCACAAGTAAAGGAAAAAGTCCGAAAATTGTAAATTTGAAGTTTTATCATATAAAAAAAAAACTTTTTTTGCGATTACAAACTTAAATTTTCAGTTGAAAAAATGACCGTGGCGTATATCGATGTATGGTAGAACAGGTTTTTCAACTACAATGTTAAGTTTGTTTTAGGGATAAATTCATCCTAACTACGGAACCCTTCATTGTGCGTGGTCTGACACGCACTTGGCCGGTTTTTTTTTATGTATGTTCATCGGTATTTTCGTCGCTAAGGTCCAATTTTGAAAATTATTTTTTCATTTGGTAGAGTAAGCTTACGCGGTGGAACATTAATACATTTTATTAACTTTGCTTGGGGAGTTTTTTAATTAGCTTCGATAATACGTCCACTTTGTGTATCTTGATGATGATAAAATACTTCCTGTCACTATTGATTACTTATCAAGTAGTGATAAACGAATTGATTTGGGGCAGGTACCATAACTAAAAGTGAATCATAAAAACCTTTATTACAAAAAAAAAAAAATCAACCGACTTCCAAAAAAGAAACTACAACGCGAAAAATAACTTTAACTTCGGAAGTCGGTGGCAAAACACTAAAATACAGATCCAAAGACACCGACTTCTGAAATTAAAGTTATTTTTACTTTGTAGTGTTTTTTTTGGAAGTCGGTTGTTTTTTTTTTGTAAAATAAGTTTTCTAAGTTAGGGTCGAGTATTATTAGTAGTATGTAGGCAGGTAGGTATGTGTTTCTTTCAAAGATCATGTACCATCATCACCTTTATTTACCAATTGAGACATGTAAGAAAACGTCCA
Organism: Tiliacea citrago; assembly: GCA_963921375.1. NCBI lineage: Eukaryota > Metazoa > Arthropoda > Insecta > Lepidoptera > Noctuidae > Tiliacea > Tiliacea citrago. The sequence continues at coordinate 16,459,427 of OY992797.1, read as the reverse complement.
CTGTACAACTGTATAATAGAAGTATGTTTGCTCGTTTCTCGCTGGCTTTGTTTAGGTACCTCTACTCGTAGCCAGCAAGGAACTTATTGTTTTTAAAATATGTTGACTATGTAAACAGCTGTTGCACGCTAGAGGTGCACCGATACCGATCTCCGGGGTAAAGTTGTAATTTTTATAGCAGGGAAATGTACTAGTTTATTTATAATGTACTGTTTATTTATTTATTGATTTAGAATCTCTAACAAAAGATTGTACACAATATATGACACATACATAAAGGGCGACATCAGGTATATAGGTTAACTTACATATTGACCTATTGGTATAATTTTTTTTACAATGTTAGTAAATGATAAATGATTTTTATTTCACTAAGTAGGTTTGTACAAACACTTTTACACGTCAATCATATTTTTAAAACTACATGAGGTCGGCGTTTCCTATCTGACTACTCTGAGAAGAAAGGCCGAAACAAACTCAGAGGTCACAGTCTCTTTTAAAGTCCAGACATAATCTTGGTCAGGTCATGTGAAGGCCATGTAGGTTGGTGTCTGAATGGTCTTTTGAGGAAAGAACCACACAGATTGAGTGGACCTGACCAGTCAGTGCACGCATTTGTCAGTAATCGTGCAGCTCTACTCAGAACTTAAGTATGTGAATTATATTCATATTATTATTATTATATTGTAATTATGTGAGCACCATGTATCTATCACGTATTAATGTATCTGTCATTGCTTAATTTTTAATTCTTTTTACATAATATTGTGTAATAAAATTACTATACAATTAAATTCTAGGTGCATCGCCTTCACATATTATTAATGTACCTATACAAAATATTGTAAAACATTTTGAAAGAATAACGGTGGAGTTTCTCGCCCATTCTTCTCCATACGAAACTACCTTTTGGAAGGGGCGACTAGAATCAATTCTTTTTTTTTGTAAATTTTCACGTTCAATAGTGCCTTTTATGTGCCTATTTATATATAATAAATAACTTGACTCTCCTTCACCCTTCACTTAAAAGAGACCACAGCATACACAACGAAGTTAACAACTGAGCTAAATATTAATAATAGGTAAAATTTGGAAACAGTTAATATTTTTTAAAGGACATAAAAAGAACATTTAGAGATAAACTTCAATTAAAATAAATATTTCTTATATTTAGACAGATACTCGCAGATGTCTAAATTCCTAGTTTTGGCTAACATGTTATATTGCCTACAAATCCTAGGCACAGCGGCATAATGAAAGAACAAATAAAATTAAAAACAAATGCTTTATTATCAGCTTTTTATAGTAAGGCAAATAATAAAGGATGAGTGTCTTTATTCCATCTAAATACAGCTCAATGGTTCTACACTCATTAGCTTTTAGATTTGGAAGGATTTTGATATGAAAAAATAAGTTTATATACAGTTTTTATTATTTCTAAACCGTCCGGCACTACGCGGCACCGGCAAGTACCGTACATTAACATGATTTTTATAATGACACTATTTCACCTACAGGTTAAAACTATCTTGCAGTCCTTACATTTGTACCTAAACATACAAACACTTTAAAGTTTTGCCTTTTGTGCAGCGAGGCATTCACGAAATATATCAAAGAGGTAGGTACTTAAATGTATTTTATTTTTAAAGGAGGTTTTTGTGATACAGCTGTTTATATCTACTGGAAGGTTATTCAAAATAGTTGGGACTAAGGAAATCTAAAGCCAACCAAAGGCTACACGAGAAAATGACTATCTACTTACCTATTTAATGCCGTATTTTATCCTAGTATAAAATAATACTAATCCGGGCGGGGCGCTGGCGTCGGCGTCGCCACAGAATCGGATTAGTTCGGGCGGTGAAGGATAACGCTTCAGAATAGCAGGACAGACTAACTTTGAGCCACAGTCTACTGATTAGCGACACAGTTGGCTAACTAAGGCTACTGCTACTACCCTTCTTTTAGTTAATACGTGTTGTTTTATTTAAGAAAAGTTAGTTGGAAATCTGATTTGGTTGGGTTGGAAAAGTGCGTAATTAGATTATGAGCCCTTGCAGTTAATTAAGGATGTTTCGTCGATTTGTTTTTGTTTATTCACCTCAAGATGACAGTGTTTGGCCTGTGTAAAATCTATAAATTTTATTCTATTTTATTTATATAATAAATAAAATTTATAGATTTATATATTATAAAATTTATAGGTTATGAATGTTTCGTTGATTTGTTTTTCTTTATTCACCTCAAGATTACAGTGTGTGGCCTGTGTAAAATCTATAAATTTTATTCTATTTTATTTATTTTACAACGTGCCGCTACAACAGCGACATTAATTTGACACACGGGTAGGGCTAGTGGCCAGTAATCATAAATAATATAATAAGATAAAATATACAAATTTTAATATATTAAAAAATTAAAGTTTGAAACAAACTAACTAATAATAAAGCTCTTTCTTTCCTTCAATTCGCCTACTCTTTAAAAGTTATTCGTTTTGATATCATTGATGCGATGTTATAATCCGTGACCCCAGGAAATGACCTCTGCGCTACATAACAGTTCTTTAAGTACAGGTTGCTCCGAAATAATATTATAGAAAATTGTTAATAAATCAAATTAATCTGCCTAGGCTTTTCCCAACTAAGTTGAGGTCGGCTTCCAGTCTAACCGGATGCAGCTGAATACTAGTATTTTAACTGGGTAATACGATACCCCTTAGTAAGATTGGTTGTCAGACTTTCATGCTTCTGGCGACCTGTAACGACGGTCGACGGAGATCCATAAATGACAGCCGGGACCAACGGTTTAACGTGCTTTCCGAGGCACGGAGGAGTTTCGGTATGTAAAGATGGTCACCCATCCACGGACCAACCCTGGCAAGCGTAGTTTAACCTGATGGATCGCCCCGTGCGGCTGTTATTACCTATCCACGAGCTATCAATAAATAATAACGTTTAATGAAATTAAAATATCTTCGTATAAAGAAAACGCAAAACCGTAGGTGTAATAAATTATTGTCCCAATTATAGCGGCACGCTGTATAGGTATATTTTTTATTATAATAAATATATTATAATAATATATAGAGTATGCTTAGATGGTTTGGTCATGTTGAGAGGATGAGTGGAACGCGACTGACAAAAGGTATTTATAAAGCAGAGGTGAGTGGAAACGCCGGGAGGGGACGCCCTAGGAGGACATATAGTGACCAAATTGGTGATGTTCTTCAGGAAGGTCAGGTGCGTAGTACTCGCAACCGGCGTGCGTGTATAACCAGATGTGTGAACGTAGGCGAAGCAAAACGAGTATGTAAGGAGCGTAGCAGGTGGCGTTCTATAGTTTCTGCCTACCCCATCATCATGGTTTCATGGGAAGAAGGCGTGAGTTTATGTATGTATATAAATTATATAATATTTATTTCAATACACTTTTGTGTAAATATAGTAAAGAAAGACTTCCTTCATCTAAATGTTCTGGTCAATGTTCGCAACGAATTTTATAACAGGTTGGATCTCAGAGGCTCATACTTGCCAGATAATATCACTTCTGGATATCGTCTTCTGTATAAGTAATGATGCATTACCGTGTATTTCCGGGACAACCTGGATGCAGTGGTGAAGATAAAACATCTAACAGGAAAACACAATACATTTTCTTTGAAAGCTTTGGGTTTCTAAGAAAATGCTCTCTACGCTGATAACACACCTCCGCTGCGAAACCATAGCAGCGAAACCGCAGTAGTTCGATTGTACTGGTTCGCGTCATGTTCCGCTATTCGCATCCGATTCGAGTAGCGGAACATGATGCGAACCAGTACAATTGAACTACTGCGGTTTCGCTGCTATGGTTTCGCGGCGGAGGTGTGCTACCAGCGTTTTTGTAGCTGTAATGTGCTTCTTGGAACTAACAAGAATCGCGATAATGTCGCAATATCAGAATGCGATATGCAAATGAAAACTTTTGTTTAAGACGCAGATGCTTATTTGATTTTAGTGACTTAAATCTGTTATTACGCCTTCATTATATTGCAAGTAAGTTATGCAAAAAATGTATGTTAAACTAGAAAGCGTACCTACACATCAATTCTATATGTGAATATTTAATTATTGAAGTAAAATACATAATTAAATAAATTCAGGCAAGTAATTTCTACCCAAAGCATAAAAAACGATATTACTTTCAAACTACTTATGATATTTTCAAGTTTTTTTTTTGTATAAACAGACTATAGTGATATTATAGTGATTTTTTTAAATATTTATATTTTCGTTACTAGAAAAACAAAAAAAAAATATTCGCGTTGAAACCGAACGGCCGACGCGGCGCGGCGGCGGCGCGGCGCGGTCTGAGCGTGAAGCTCATTTGCAAGGTCTGCGAGGTCTCCGCTTCGACAAGCCTAAGGCAAAAGCGTCAGGATAGCCCGTTTATCGTTATCTAAAGAATAATAAATTAATAATTAATCATAAAAATCATCAATACAAGTATCTAAGTTCATATTACCCTATTGAATGAATATTTCATGAAATCATGACATTTGAGGCCAATCCTGACTTTTCTGTAAAGCCATACTTGTTACGGTCGCGAATCATATTTTAATCAAAATACAACCTGACACTGACCTGCAAATTGCGAAAAACGTAAGAAAATTTGAATTTCGCGGGCTACTTTAGCGCATCCTCCGTAACATTATTCTAAAACGAAGTGGCAAACGTGGTAACATTTAAAAGCAAACATTTTAAATTAAGAACACAAACAGATGTAAGCAGACGTGTAACGCACTACAAGACTTACAAATGTAGTTCACAACAATACAAAGTACAATCAGGGAACGAAATTTAAATTTTCTACAATTTAAAAAACGAACCATGCCCTCGGCGTTCTCCCGTGTCGTTTCATTTTATAACCAAACAACTTGTTTTATTGTTACCATTTTGTTCAGTCGCTATATTACCTTGTCATACAGTTTTCCTTGTTTCGCTATTTCATTTCGCTTCGCACTGTATTTCCCCACAGAACTATTAAATGTTTTTCTAGTTTGCAAACGCTTACGGTACAAATATTTTGACAGCTTCGGTAAGCGTTCGGGACGTAACCGATCGGAGTTTTGTACGTTTTGGTCAATTTTATAGTTTCATATTATTTTGCTGCATTTTGTATTAACTGCTGCTGGCAGTTGGGAGAATATGATAAAAGTTCAGACACGACCAGTTATTATTAAATAAATGGTATAAATTCACCTTAATTTTGTGTAGACCTGTAATTATACTTATTAATAAAACAGGTCAGTGGTTCTCAAACTTTATTGGCGACGGAACCCTTTTAGAAAACGAAATATTTGGCGGAGCCCTAGAATAATCAAAAATGGTTTTATGTGTATTCTTTATTAATAATCATATTACTTGACATTAACATTTGCACATTTTTTTTTACTTTATGTTGGAATATTTAGATAGATTTTAATAATATCTTACTCAGGTTGCAGAGTTAAATAAAATATAGTACCTTTAGTATTTTTTTCATTATGACCAGTATTTTCGCGAAGGCTTTGCGAAGCCCTAGGCCTCTGCGGAGCACACTTTGAGTATGGCTGAGTTAGGTAATAAATACGAGGATAATAATATTATGCATATAAGCAAATCTATAATGTACATTATTATAAATTAAAGTCGGTTTTAGTGTCTGTCTGTGTTACCGCGTTGTTCTTCTAAACTCCTTATCAGATTTTGATGCTGTTTTACCATTATTTAGAGAGTTTATTCTGGAAAGTTTATGTGTAGAATACATTAATATTAAACTTACATTTTAATAAATAAATCTCAAAGTTTTATCAAGTCGTAAAAATCGCGCGAAGCAGGGGCGGGTCGGTAGTATAATAAAACAGTTCAGTAACTAAAAGTAAAGTAAAAAACTCATGATATAATATTACTAAGCCAAAAAATACTCAAGAATTCAAACATTAAAATACACAATTCCAAAAATGAATGTAATTCTAAAACGTTATTCAAATTCATAGTCGTGCCGCGAGACACAGAGTCCTTTCAATTAGAATACGAAATCCCGACTGATTAAACCGAAAGCCGCTATCTTCCTACATAAAATTATTGTACAGAATGAATAGAACATCAAAACTTATTTTAAATAAAATACAACAATGGTAAAGATGTTTGAATTTAGATCCATTCGCGGTTTTCGCAATTAAAATTGGAGTGATTGGCCAATTATAATTAAGGAGCATTGTTAGGTCGCTAATTTTGATAATTGATGGCGAATAAAGATAGTAATAAATTGTCTGTTGAGTAGGTAAGAGGAGTCGATATTACTCGTAAATATTTGTCTTGGCTGACGCGTTGGTCTAGTGGTCACAAGTGCTACTGCTGAGCATGCTGGGTTCGATTCTCATGTCGGGCTAAGTGTTATTGGGTTTTTCCACCAGGAATTTCTCAGTAGCAGCTCGGAGTCTGGATTTGTGCCCGGTTGGTGGCAATAGTCTCGCACCCTATTACATGGGATTTGAACATAATTGGTGAAATGTGGGTGTACTGGCTCAGCCATTTTATACGTCTTGGACGTGATTCATTTTATTCGTTGCTAATGTGAGCATAAGGCAATTGTGTATCTACATTTAATATATTTTTTAACCGATTACGGCAAAGCCAAAGGAGTATGAATAGAATAGAATAGAATACTCTTTATTATGTACACCATAAAAGTATAAGAAGAAGAAGTATATGATTTTGAAAGCATAACTTCTAAACGTGACGCCGTATTTTGACAAACGAGGTATCATTGGAAGCGTCTCGTTGTTCCGCGGGTTATAAGGTATATGACGTCATAATTATAAAACATGGCAGCAATAAGCCGATGTAAAGAGTTTCCGAAAAAAAAACAGAGTAACAAAAACTTATAACTTACTTAACTTATTTTGTTGTACTGTGCGTTTTGTTTGTGCAGATATTAATATTTTTTATATAAAATTTTGTATGGAGGTAGCTAATACCCTGGATTAACATAATATAGGCTTTTTATCCCGATATTCCCACGGGATCGAGACTTACGCGGGTGAAACCGCGGGGCGCAGCTATTTAATACATAAACCCCAAATAAAACAAGCATAATGTTTCAGTCATTCTGACTGTTTTCAATAACACTAAAAACTTTTTCTAAAATGTTATTTAGGCTGCTCAGTGTGGATCCGCGGCTAAAGCTCGTGGTTTTTTTACGTTTATTGCTATTTGCAGGTCAGTGGCAGGTTGTATCTTGATCAAAATATGATTGGCGACTATAGCAGATAAATGTATTTACAGAATTGACATCTCTCTTTGTTAGATTTGTTCCATTGAATGACTTTTTCATGAAATCATGACATTTGTGGCCAATTCTAACTTAAGGAATTGTGAGAGGAGGGAGGGGAGGGGGTGTAGGAGTTGTTCGAGTTGCTGTGTATTGCTGTTGTGTGAGGTTGTTGTCGTTGTTCCAATGATAGAAAACCGATAAGTATATTTATAGAAAGTACTCCTTAAGGCGCTGACAAGAAAGATAAATCTTATAGATTACGTGTGACTCCGGTTATACGAAAACAGAAATCATTTTTTTACCAGTTATTTTGTTACTATGATAAATAAATGATGATAAATGATAAATGATTTTTATTTTTGTAAGTAGGTTTGTACAGACGCCAGCAGATCAAGCTACCCGAAACTGTCAAATTTTCCCAATCAACCTTGAACCTTATACTGTAGGGTTAAAGTTGAAAATCTATTGAAGAAATTTGACAGATTGTAGTAGCTTGATGTGCTGGCGTCTGTACAAACACTTTTACACGTCAATCATATTTTTAAAACTAGATGTGGTCGGCGTTTCCTATCTGACTACTCTGAGAAGAAAGGCCGAAACAAACTCAGAGGTCACAGTCTCTTTTAAAGTCCAGACATAATCTTCAGATCATGTGAAGGTCATGTAGATTGGTGTCTGAAATGGTCTTTTGAGGAAAGAACCACACAGATTGAGTGGACCTGACCAGTCAGTGCACGCATTTGTCAGTAATCGTGCAGCTCTACTCAGAACTTAAGGAGCTCAACGATGCGACGATCAATATCAAAGAAAGGACATTTGGGTAGGCCGCATAAATGACTCAAACTGTCAGACCATGATTAACACTAACTGAGAATAAAAGACAAAGGGAAAAAATAAGCAATAACCCACATAGTCTTCACATTCACAATAATTAAAATAATATAATACTTTACAAGTAAATATTCATGTCATTACGTTTGAAAAAATCATTAAATATCACTGTATATAAAATAATAAAAGTTTGCAAAAAAACATCAAACAATAAAAATAAACCACTTCAATAAGTAAAAATTGGAGCAGCTCAATCCCAAGCCTTTTTGTCCTCAAATAATCTTTAACGGTATAAAAGGGTTCCCTATCCATTTGCATAAAATTTTAAGACCTAATATAACTTAGCATAATTTTGTTTGGCATAATTATATTTTCGCATAATATAAATACGCATAACAGCTTACGCATAATTTTTTAAGCATAATTTCTCTAACCATAATAATGATTAAGCATAATATTCTAAAGCATAAATTGATTAAGCATAAAGTTCTAAAGCATAACTTTTTTAAGCATAATATCCTAAAGCATAAATTTATTTACTGTATGCCTACGAGATAACTTTTAAACGTATTGAACAATTTTGTGGGTTTTTTTTTTCGCTGTAGGAAGCATGAAGCAAGCAAGCATACAGCATGCAAGCAAGCATACAGCATGCAAGCAAGCATGCAGCAAACAAGCAAGCAAGCATGCAGCATGTAGCAGGCAGGGTTTCTGTCACGGCTCCGGCGCTGCGGGCCTCCGGCGGCTCCACGCGCCTACGCGATTTTAAATTACACTCTAGGGGTAGAACAAACAAGACTACGTGGAGTCAGTTTTGCAGCAATTCGGTTCTGTCACTAACTTTTGTTGCACAGCATATTAAATTTTTAACCAACAATATTATTTAATTGTTACAGAAACTATAGCAAATTGGTTTAATCAGAATTATGTATGGGGTCTAATAGTCATTAGGCCTACTAACGTTATGCTAATAGTCATTAGGCCTACTAACGTTATGCGAATCAAATTTATGCCAAAACAAATTAGTCTTTAAGATGATTATGCCAACATAAAATGTATGTCTAAAAAAATTATGCCGAAGTATTATTATGCCAAAACAAATTGTGCCAAAATCGTTATGCCGAAGTATATTAGGACAAAGAACATTATGCGATAAGAAGGGATCCCGCTTGGAAGTTTATTATAAAAGCGTATACATTGACATCGGAACGAGCCACCTATGTTCTTGAGCCTTGTTGTAGGTACAACAAATTTATGTTTGTTTCTAGTCTGTTCTGTTCTGTATTTTTAAACAATTTTATATTTTTTATAAAAGATTTTCAAAAATATACTGAGAAGGTACAGTCATTACATTAATCTCCTTAAATTTCTCTCTGAGAGAGTGTCTTGGACTTAATTTATAAACTGATCGTACAGCTCTTTTCTGCAAAACAAAGATAGTCTGAATGTCGGCGGCATTTCCCCACAACAGAATACCGTACGACATTACACTATGAAAATAGGCAAAGTATACTAAACGGGCTGTCTCTATATCAGTTAAATTACGAACTTTTCTAACAGCCTATGCTGTGGAGCTTAGGTTTTTTGACAATTTATCTATATGTCTTGTTTATTCCTTTTAGAAACGTTTTTGTAGTAGTTGGGTTTTAGTTTTTAACTGTTTGATGAGTAACATCTTTCTTCTCGCTCTCTGTGGGACTGATTTCGTGAAAAGGGACGGAAGTGTGTAACAGGAATTGACAGCTTTAGCATGGAATAAGTAAGTACTTTTTAATAGCATCGAATTAGTAAGTACTTTATAATATCATTGAATTAGTAAGTACTACCTATACAAGATGTAACATAAATAACGCACAACCTCTTAAGGGGTTATTGTACTGATCATTATCGACAACTTTTACTATGGGACCAAACCTGAACATGCGAAAAAAATCAGCTGTTTCATACACTTTGACGACTTATGAGAAGATAAATGTAGGGAACTACTGATTTTTTTTCTGTTACCTAAACACGGACGTGAAAAGCTAATAAACAAATTTTGAATAAAAGGGACAAATTAGAAAATTAAAAAAAAAGTTTTGTAAACTTTTATTACTACAATTTTCTGCCTAGAAAAGTCTTCTTAAAGATCCTACTTTTCTTTGAAGACGTCGGCACAGAGTTTTTACTCTGTGACGTAGGTACTTTGGCAATATTCAATAAGGTTTTAATAGCAAATATTTAGTAGATACTACCTAAAGAAAGGGAGACAAAGATCCCCGAAGGGATAGTCAAAGGTATTTATCCATAGTAACACCCACACTTCCACAATGCTTAAATCCAATGTAATAGGGGGCGAGCCTATTGCCATGAACCGGGCACAAATCCGAACTCCGGGCTGCTACTGAGAAATTCCAGATAGAAAAACAAAATAACACTTTGCCCGACCTGGGAATCGAACCCAAAACCTCATAATCAGTACTAGCGCCTGCGACCTACGACTAGACCAAAGAGGCAACCTAGTGAACTCTTCCGGCGAAGACCCGCAGGCACCGAAAAGCTGACGTAAACAATAGGTTCATAAGCAATAGGTAGGTACTTGAGATTTTTAAAAATCCAAATACCTAATTTTCTTCGAAGACGTAGGTACCTTAGCTGTATATTAAATTGATGTGATCACTAACACGGGATTGATATCAAAGCAATCGAAATCACAGAATTACACTTGATCCTTTTAATAAAATTTACATTTCCAATACATTTGTAATTTACCAAGGAAAGAAAAAGTAATGAAGATTACATAAAAATAAGGGTAATCTTTAATGTAACGTTTGGCTCGTGGAACTGGGGTTGTAATCAAAAACCGATCGCTGGTCGAAGGACATTCTTACCTGCCCAGAAAAATCCGTACTTTCCCTTAGTTTACTTCGAAATGAGATTTCTTACCACCGTTTTAAGCTATCAAAATGTGATATTTTTCCAAAGCAAAAGGTAATAGTAGATTGCCTTCAGAGAAATATAAATTTATTCTGTTCGCGAAGGAACAGCGCAATGCATAATTTAATATTCAATGATCACAAGTGAAAATCAAAAAGCAGTATTACTATTCGAGTAAATTCAGTTATTTATTTTAATGGACGTGCAGTGATATTTTATTTCGTAAGAGTTGATCTTGACATCGAATTATAGTGTACAACTGTTACTCCATAACGGACACGTCTTAAGAAAGAAAGAATACGTTTATTTGCGGTAAACATGACGCAAAAAAGAACATAAACACAAAAATAAGTAAAGGTTGGGGCAAACATGCGTCACATCCACGAAAACGGCTATCACTCAGCATTATGCTGCGACCCTATACAAGACAGAGTCCCAGCGCTGGTTTTCAGCGACAGCCGGCGCCGACTAATCAATAATAAATAAATAATAATCAAAATAAATAAATAAAATAAAAATCAAAACAAAATAAATAATCGAATACTCAAACGCAACTCAATTTTAAGTCGCCTTTAAGTATTATGCTGTCTCTGTCACTATACGTAGTGACAGAAACAGAAGAACAGAAGTGTATTGTAGTGACAGAAATACATTTAAGCACACCTTAAAGTTAAGTGTCGTTTGAGAATTCGGGGGTTAGTGTAATAGGTACGAACCTATAATTTGTAACCTGCTGTCTCTGCATTAAGGCGCGTGCAGACAATCGCGATATCGCGGGTGCGACACGCGTTGCACTGTCTGTCTCACCCGCGATATCGCGCCAATCTACACGAGCCTTTCAAGCTCTTACAGACCGGCGCGAATTGTCGCGCGACGTGACACCGCTGCACCGGTAGAAGAATTTCTATTAAAATTTCATGGAAATTGTTATACAGGTGTCGCGTCGCGCGACTAGTCGCGCTGGTCTGCACGAGCCTTTATTTGTGATAATGAAATGTGTCTTTGTGCTAACTTGATCCACTCATGTAGATAGGTTAACGGGTCGGGTTAACATAAAAATACAAACTGTATTATTGTAGTATTTTTATGTTCAAGAACTCTCAGTTCCTGAACTAAATCATTAATAATTTTATATCCATTAAAAAGTTAAAACGATAAAAAGAAAAAAGTTATTACTTACTAGAAAAAAGCCCCAACCCAACCCTCCTAGAATATCGGTGATCCAATCAAAATAAACCACGTTTCGTTTCAATCTAAACATAAAATTAAGGAGGAAAAATTGCTTACACAAGAGAAAGTTCTCCTTACGAAATATATCAGGAGGACATCTGCACTCTTTCGTCCAATCCGTAATAAAAGTGGATAGCGGTCATAAATTTTGAGTCGGGGACGTCCCAATACCACAGGGGCCGCGAGCCACCAGCCAATCCTTGGGGGCAATCAAATTGTGATCAGTACCGCATGAGAAGAATTTTTATGCGCACCCTTCGAAAGCCTACGAGATAAATCCGGCCTATGAATACGGGACGCTGTTCAAAGTTATTTGTTTTGATTGATTAAGTGATAAAATTTTACGTATCAATAGGGCCACCTGATTTTAGTTTTATGGTTCTTGTCTGAAGCTAGTAAAGGTTCCTGTTTTAGATAAAACAAAAAATTTACAAAAGAAACGAGCGAACCTGACAGTAGTCGTATGTGTAACATCTGACATCTCACTATAAAGTACTTACTAATTCCATGCTATTACAAACTACTTACTAATTCCATGCTATTAAAAGTAACCTACTTATTCCATGCTCAATCTTTTATTTCTCAGTTACTTTTAATGATGGTCTGGCATTTTGAGCAGTTTATGCGGCCTAAACAAATGTCCTTTCTTTCGTATTTTTCGTAGAGTCGTGGAGCTCCTTAAGGCTCGTACAGACTGGTGCAATATCGCGGGCGTGACGTGCGGCGACAAAGAAATTCTGCTACTAATGCCGCGTCGCGCCCGCGATATCGCGCCAGTCTGCATGAGCATTTGTGTCTTTCATTTGAGCAGCACGACTATTGACAAATGCTTGCACTGACTGGACAAATCAACTCAGATTTGTGTGTGTCTGGACTTTAAAAGAGACTGACCCCTGAGTTTGTTTCGCCATTTCTTCTCTCAGTCAGATAGGAAATTTCGACTCCATCTAGCTTATTTTTTATTACGACGCCATGACGTTTAAAACTGATTCCGATACCCTATATTTACAGAATAAACAATTTCATTTAATTTCATTTCAAGCTGTCACTGCCTGTTACACACTTCCCTCCCTTTTCACGAAATCACTCCCACATAAAGCGAGAGGTAGGATGTAACACATAAAAAAAAACCTTATAATATTGTATATATTTCTGCCAGATACATTAACTAAGAATTATATAATAAAATGTTTTTTTAGGGTTCCGTACCTCAAAAGGAAAAAACGGAACCCTTATTGGACCCCTCACTTCGTTGTCCGTCTGTCTGTCTGTCAGTCTGTCAAGCCCATTTTTCTCAGGAACGCGTGGAGGTATCAAGTTGAAATTAATATCAAATACGTAAGTCTATGGTCCCTTGAAGCTCTAAAAAAATCAAGCGTCCAAGTCTACGCAATAAAAAAATACAGCGATATAAGCGACATATTTCGATACTCGCAAATAAATCACAACATATAGGATACTTCCCGTTGACCTAGAATCATGAAAGTTGGCAAGCAGCAAGGTGTTACAGCACAAGTGGAAAAAGTCCTAAAATTGTAAATTTATAGTTTTATCACATTAAAAAAAATTGCGAATATATCGCACATAAATCAAAACCTATAGGGTACTTCCCGTTGACCTAGAATCGTGAAATTTGGCAACAAGCAAGGTCTTACAGCACAAGTAAAGGAAAAAGTCCGAAAATTGTTAATTTGTAGTTTCACATAAAAATAAACATTTTTTACGATTACAAACTTTAGTTTTCAGTTTGAAAATTGACCGTGGCGTATAATAATCAATAGAATCAGCATTACATTTCTCTAAGTTCAAAAAATCCTACTGAATGATTATTTCAGAAATAATCTTTCAGTAGGGTTTTTTTAACTGATGATGATGGTTTTTTGATTCTAATGATTATAATTCTGTAAAGTCATATTTGTTACGGCCGCGAATCATATTTAGATCAACATACAACCTGTTACTTACCTGCAAATTGCAAAAAACGTAATAAAATTTGAATTTCGCGGGCTACCTTAGCGCATCCCAACATCGCATAAACAACATCGTACGTTGCCATATGTGTGACCGCTACACGCACAGCCTCTCTGTAAACAGAAAATAGTCCGACGCGCCGCGAGACATCACGCTGCACGCGACTCGCGACGCGCTGCGTCTTCGTAAACGAGCACTTATGCAGTTGTACTCAAAAACCGGAAGTAGGAAAGGCCAAAATATTCTTTTACTTTTTCCGGAACTTTACCATAACCTGTATGTAAAACTTATTTAACTTGTAGTAGATGCAGTTATTATTTTATTTTATTTATACTGACTTGCCTCAGGGCCGGAACTAGCAGCTGACTTTTATACATAACCAGTTCCTCATATTTTAAGATAATCAGGGTCATAATAAGCCAGATTGAACTAAATTAAATGCAAATAAATTAAAATAATAATCTCTTATTATTATCTCTATAACGGTCACCTAGATAATTTATTTAAATATTAAAGGTTGAAAGAATTTTGGCGGTTAATTTTCTTTCCTTGATAGTAAGTATACCTAATTATTCTTATTTTAAACCATGGTCACTGTTATGTTACCGCTGACCAGTTATCATGATTTCAATCTGTCTAGCCTTTTCCCAACTATATCGGGGTCGGCTTCCAGTCTAACCGGATGCAGCTGAATATCAGTATTTTACATGGAGCGACTGTCTATCTGACCTCCACAGCAATAACGATATCCCTTGCTAAGACTGGTTGTCAGATGTTCGGGTTTCAGACGACCCGTAACGACTGTCAAAGATCCACGAATAACAAAGTCAAAGTCATAGTCAAATTATTTATTTCGAATAGGCACTTATATAGCACTTTTGAACGTCAAAGTTTACAAAAATTTAGAATTGATTCTAGTCGACCCTTCCGAAAGGTAGCTTTGTATGGAGAAAAATGGCCAAGAAACTCTACCGTTACTCTTTTAAATGTTTTACAATGTTTTGTTTATGTACATACATTAAATATATTATTATTATTATATGGGAAGACGATGCACCTAGAATAAAATTATTGTAAATAAATTTGAAAAAAAAAAAAAAAAAAATATGTTAAGGATACATGGTGCTGACATATTATGTCAGCACCATGAATCCTTAACATTTTTTTGAAAACGTTTTCAAAAAAATGTTTTCCTAAAAAAAAAAAATATCAGCGTGTGAGTTAAGGTAATCACGGAATGTAAAATAAATGTCATAAAAATAACAAATTATACAATTAAAATAGCAACCAGTTTGATTTTGTCTAGACTCTAAATTGACCTATGGAGCTGGACCAGCATGTTTCCAAGCATTCTTATCCTGGAAATAACCCTCTAATTTCTTATGCTTGTTTACAAAATGTACTTTTAATATGTGTTTAAAATTTTCTTTCATTGAATTGCAGTATATCACAAGGTATTTTGTTGTAACATTTAACACAGTAGCTACCCCATTAGACAGACAGCCGGGACGAACGGCTTAACGTGCTTTCCGAGGCTCAGAGGAGTCTCGGTATGTAAAGATGGTCACCCATCCACAGACCAACCCCGGCAAGCGTAGCTTAACCTGATGGATGGACCCGTGCGGCTATTATTACTTAGCCACGACCCAGTCATGATTTAAAATAACAATAATTAAATACATTAACATGTACCTAAGTACCTATCAAAACACAAACCAATCTTTTATCTTTTTTTATGTTTTTTGTAGAAGAGGAAAATGCTGTACTTAAATTACTACATGTTTTTTAATATATCTGACAAGATAATCCATGTTATCAATACTATGTAGATCGGTAAAGTACTGTTTAACATAGGTATTGTTTTCGCCTTAAAATACTATTAAGACAGAATAACCATGTCTAAGAGAAATATTTAACTGATGCTCTGAAAACATAATGATCTAAATGATGGACACTTTTATAAATTAATGAACCTCTAAACAAATTTTGAGCTTCTATTAATTGACACTTTTTTAAATAACTGAGCCCCTCTTTAACTTTCTGGCCTTTACTCACAGTTGGTCGCAGTAACTAAGCTCCGGCTTAGTTACTGCGACCAACTTTGAGTAAAGGTAAACCCCGACAAAACGGGTTAGGTTAGGTTGGACCTGTGACAAACCACAAGCGACCCGAATTAAGGCTCGTGCAGACGGGCGCGACATGACACTAGTAGCACAATTTCATTGTAGCTGCCTGTCGCACCCGCGATATCGAACCAGTCTGTACGAGGCTTTAGTCGTAGTAACAGCTAGGGCATCCCGACCAAATGGGTTAGATTAGGTTAGAACTGTGACTGCCGGGAGGACACGGCGCGGCATACGCTGGCAGAGAGTGCCGCATGGGAGGAGCCTCGCCGTGCCCCATCTCGGGAGTAGGCAGTGACCTGTCGCTGCCGGCCGTCATCGAGTCGATGGCCGGCAGCGAGGAGTCCTGGGACGCAGTGGTATCCTTCTGCAAAACAGTCGTGTCGCAGAAGGAGGCTGCGGAAAGGGAGCGGCAGATCTCGTCCGCTCACCCGGCCCGCAGCAGGCGCACTGGGCGTCGGCCGGAAGAGGGCAGACAATGCCCTCTTCCGGCCCCCCTAAATGGGTCCAGGGACGGCGGACTTGGACCCGAGGCGGCGGCGCGTAGTGTGTAGTGTTCCACGCGCGCCCCTTTCAGACGTCGCGGGGGGGTTTAACACCTCACCACCCACCCCCACCCCCAGACTTGAGGTGGCCCGCAGTAGCCGGGGATCACGGAAGTAATACTAGCTCCCAAGATCCCCGGTGCAAGTGTGCGAAGGGAACACTTGGGTGGTTTTTAGTCAGTAAGAGTCTGACAGACCCCTCCGCCCACTAGGGCGGAAGACATCCATGAGGATTTTTCACCCCGGCAACTGCGCGCGAGCTGAGCGAGCGCTACAACCAAGTTGGTCTTAGTTACTTGGCTTTAGTGTTTTCAGGTCCCTAAAATAGGAATTATTTGAGGTTCACAAAACGAGGCGCAATCATTAGGTATACAAGAACGTCCAATATTACAGGAGCGCAAAATGGGAATTATTAGATGTTTGATTAAATACATGCCATTACATTTTATTAAAATGGCAAAAATTTCAAAAAACAAAAAGGAAAACGCTTTTTTTTTCCTATAACACAAATACCAAACACCAAAAGATCAGACGACAAAGAAATTCAAACAAAAAGAAAACAAATGAAATACGAGTAAAATCCGAACACAATCCATTTTCAAAAGGAGCGCATTAATTTAATAAGAAAGTCTTTGCCCTCGTGCGCTTGTGTGTTTGGCACAAGGCGGATATTGCCTGCCATGTGGATCGGGCACAAACTCTCACGTATTTTTATATAACATCGAACTTATCGGGCTTTTTTGTTAGTATCAGTATACGTATCTGGTGAATGAAATGTGATGTAAGCCCTCATTAATTCTGCAATAGATATGTGTCTGATAAGGATACTGTAACTATAATATTGTCAACAACATTTTTATTTTTTTAAGTTAGCCTACACTGACTTAGCAAAGGCCTTCCCCAAATCCTTCCAGCCATTATAATTCCATATTATTATAATGATGCAAAAACGTTCACTATTATTCAAGGAGCCTCTTAAATATAGTTTCTCAACAAGGCCAAAATTCAAATTAAACATTTTTGTAAATTTATTCATTTTGATAAAATACAAAGAACCATAATTCAATACATAATATTTATTCAGGAGCAGCCTAAGAGTTTTTTTATAAAAAAACAAGTCGTAAAACCTACATCCATCTTTTTTTATAATACAGAAAATAAAACATCATAAAAATAAGCAGATAAGATAAGTCTACTTCGCTACGGAGTTCACAGATGCAAATCTTACGAAGTCCCTTGTGTATAGTATTATATTATCTTCTATAATCTATACATATGACTGCGCAGCAAGTCCGCAGTGGTGCCGTCTAGTTTTGTTACGAAGTTACTGGAATCACCGAAAAGGTCGGATAAGAGTGACACTGGCTGGAAGTATTGCCAATTTAGCATATTATGTGCTAAATTTGGTAGATTTTGCATAAAATTTAATATAAGATTTTCTGTTTAGCATAAAATTTCGTCGTTTAGCATATAGCATATTATTTAATATATCCCTTCTGCCATCGGTTGTACCATAGCCATAGAAAATTGGACTGAGTGTTAGCCCCAGTGACCACTGTCTAGAATGAGACAAAGCGAATTCGCAGCCAATACTTGTAGTTGCTTAGTCTCTCAAGTACTACTACGGATTGCTCAGTCCATTCTCTATGTCTATGGGTTGTACAACCACTTATGTCATAACTTTGTCTAGTCTAGTGGTAAGGTGCGTACAACCACAGTACTCAGGTCCGACACTATTGCGGTTATCTTCGAAACTAAGTAGATATTCTATCTCTCTCATTCTGTGGTATAGTGAAGACAAAAGACAGAGCTCTAACAATAAAACACGCCATGCTACCTACTAACAATTTAAACGTCAAAATGAATGCATGGGCTGTCAGTCTTCCACATCTATAGCTGCTGTTGGTGAAGATTAAGATATCGACTGTTTATTTTTTTTTAAATTTGGAGTAAGCCAATCTGTATATTTTAGAATAATTTTGATTAAAATTTGAAATTAATTTGGCATTTTATTTTAGCTTTTTTTTTAAATAGCATTGTTTTGGCATTTTTTTAACAACAAGTTAGCATAATTCGTATTAGCCTAGTTGGCAACACTGCTGGCTGGTGACATTCACTCTAGCAGAGCGTTATCATCGATGTCATCGAAGGTTGCTTGGCGGCTGTCTTCTGATGACAGACGATGATGTGTGGAGAGCCGTGTTGTATCACGTCCACGACGAACTGCTATATTCCGGCAATATCCTGATAATATTGTAGCTGCTGAACCAGTAATACGATGATTACTTCTGGTAAAGGCGCCTGCGCCGTTACATACATATTATAAATTGATGTCTCTTTTCGTGTATGTTTGTGTGACTGCATTGTTCTTCTAAACCACGCAACTGATTTTGTTGAAACTTTCATTATTGTTTAGACAATTTATTCCGGAAAGTTTATGTGTTTACTAGCTTTACCCGGCCCGGCATCGTACGGGTAGCGCTAAGTACCTACCCTACCTACCTTACCTCTCTACCTTACCTACCTACCTAACCTACCTACCTACCCTACCTACCTACCCTACCTACCTACCCTACCTACCTACCCTACCTACCTATAATCTACCCTACATACCTTTTTTTGTCTCACATTCTAAACCTTCCCTGAACTTCCACAAATATTTCAAAACCAAAATTAGCCAAATCGGTCCACGGGTTCTCGAGTTTTAGCGACACAAACGAACAGCAATTCATTTCTGTGTGATAGATAATCTATCACATAAAAATTTATTGCTGTTTGTTTGAGATAATCCTAATTAATATTATCAAAATCAAGTCATTTATCTAAACTAGACTGAGAATCAGCACTTATCTAACGTCAAAAATGACATATGACAGTTCCCCAAACACGCCCAAAACGCACGTATAAAATGCGAAAGTGAATTTGTTTGTTTGTTACGTTTTCACATGTGTAGACCATGACCTGCAGAAGGACTAGCTACTTTTCTAAGCTACTTTTCATCCTGAATCGCAGACAGAGTCGCGGACAACAGCTAGTAATAAAGATATCTCGATTTTTTGTCAAGTCGTAATAACTGTGGAACGCACGGTCGGTAGTTTTTTAAATATATTTTCTAGTTTAAATGTTATAATCTTTTATCTCCATCTGCCCTTTTTAGGCTGAGAACGTGATTTGATTTTATGAAGTTTATTTTGTTGAGGCAACCTTTTATAAATCTAATATTATTTGCGCATTATTTTATTGAAGACGTGTTTTTATTAAATTTATTATAGATAAAATATATTTTTAGGCGTTTTTTTTTATAACATTAGGTACTAGCTTTTGCCCGCGGCTTCGCCCGCGTTGAGGTCGGAAATTCTCCCACGGGAACGTACTACCGGGATAAAAAGTATCGTATGTCCTAAAAAAAACGGTAGCTAGTATTCTATAAAATACTTATATAATACTAGCTGCGCCCCGCGGTTTCACCCGCGTAAGTCTCGATCCCGTGGGAATATCGGGATAAAAAGTAGCCTATGTCTCAATCCAGGGTGTCTGCTACCTCCATACAAAATTTTACCAAAATTGATCCCGCCGTTTGAGCGTGAAGAAGTAACAAACATACACACACACACTCACAAACTTTTGCCTTTATAATATTAGTGTGATTTTATGTCCTAGCCCAGGTCACGGTCACCTGTGTGTTAAATTACATCGAAATCAATTTGACGACTAGGAGTTGGAAGGTAACAGACAGACAAACATAATTACTTTCACATTTATTATGGAAATAAGAATAGTGTTTGCCCATCCAAAAACAAAACAAAACAATAACTAAAAATCTTGCCTATTATTGACATACTGTGGCGTAAGAAAAAACTTTCAACGATTAAACCTTTGACGGCACGGTTGGCGCAGTGGTTAAGCGATTGACTGCCGCGCTGCGTGTCGCGGGTTCGATTCAAATATTTGTATGACCTACAAGTAGTTGTTCCGAGTCTGGTTGTTTGTGTATGTGAGTTTAAATGTTTGTAAACGCACCCACGATACAGGAGAAATTGCTAGTGTGGGGCAACTTTAAAAAAAAAACAAAAAAACCATTCCATGTAATGACATACAAATGAAATACAAAATATATTCAAAATAGTACATTTTGACACAAGTGGAGAATGTTGCAGTTCTCGGCTCAAAAACTACCTCGCCTACGGCTCGGGTGTTAATTCCGCCTCGAATGCAATAAATAACAAATGTCCACATGAATCAAACGACGTTTTTCAACACACTTTTGAAGAAATAAAATAAAATAACGAAAAATATTTTTGTCATGAATTATTAGGAAACTATGATTTAATTTTCTTCATTTTTTTCCGCGCTTTGCTTTCGCCAGGTTGAAGGAGAAGCAAAGGTATAAAGCCGATAAACAGCCTAATATAAAAATTTTAAATTCAAATATTTTTGAGTTTTGAACACAAATAAATGTTAATTTGTTCCTAAAATATAAACATTATTTAAATATTCCAAAAATATTAACGCCGTAGAGACAAATCTTTGCCGAGATTTAAAAAAAAATCACTTCCGAATAGAGAGGACCGTCTCTGGCGCGAGACAGTGTGAATAGAGGCATTGAACCAATTTGGACTAAGTATAAGTATAAGTTATCTGTGGCAATTTTTATTTCCGCACACGTGTTGGAAAATAAAAAATCGCACGCGTGTGAAATACATTGCATTGTGAAACTAATCGTAGTGCGATATGAACCAGTTTTCGAGGAAGTGTATTGAAAAATCTTTTATTATTATTCCGTCCATAAAACGTAGAAAGGAGACATCACAGTTGCTTTTTTTTTTAATTATATTCACGGCACAAGTTCACGAAACAAGTTCCCCGGGATCCGTGGATGTGAATGGCCAAGTTCGACGGAACTTTACTCTTTACTCAGGACTCGAAAGTTTTGCTTCCAATCCGATGGAACCACATCAAAAGATATAACAAATAATAATAAACAAATTCCAAATTCAAACGGATTAACTGTTTCTGGAGTTGCGCAAAGTATTTATGTTTTTAATTTTGAATTTGGAATGTTTTGTCTTGGTTCTCTGTATAGATTATAGACTCTTTGGTGAATGCTCGTCGGTGCTATCAGTACCTACTTTCGTTTACTCTAAATCTGTGACTTGGAAGCGATGAACAGTTAAGAAAACGGGAGGAAATGTTACCAAATAGTGGGAACTCCCTATAAATATACTAGTGTGCTAAAACTCAATCAATCAACTCAGCCTATCGCAGTCCACTGCTGGGCATAGGCCTCTCCCAGGCTGCGCCACAACACCCTGTCCTCCGCCTTCCGCATCCAGTCTGACCCAGCCACCTTCTTAAGATCGTCGGTCCATCTAGCTGGGGGGCGTCCCACACTACGCTTGCCGATACGCGGTCTCCACTCCAGGACTCGTCTGCTCCATCCGCCATCGGTCCTTCGACAAACATGGCCAGCCCACTGCCACTTCAGTTTGCTTACTCTGCAAGCTATGTCGGTAACTCCGGTTCTTTTCCGGATGATTTCATTCCTGATCTTATCCTTCAAAGAGACTCCAAGCATAGCCCGCTCCATAGCACGCTGCGCAACCTTGAATTAACTAAAACTAACGCCTTAAAAAGGGTAGATAATTACTTTCATATGGTAATGATAAATATGGTTCTGTCTAACCATAATTTAACTAAATAAACAGCTAAAACCCTTCAAACCATACCTCATTACCTACCTACACACTTGAGGAACACGTAACTAACTTACTACTAAAATAAAAAAATAAAATAGCCTTTTATTTCTTGCTGTTTGAATATTACAGGAAAATAATATAAATACTGCATGCAATCTAAAAACATTTCAAATTCATAATTTATTACAATTCAATTTTTCTAAACAATCTCAATTCAAAATCATTGGTATTTTAAAGAAAAAAACACAATACCTATTACTTTTTATATTATTAGATTATTATACTTATGATTTATTATTGATACATTTTATTATTATAATTTATTATTTTAACAATTTCAGTTTTCCTAACAAGAACCCCTCTTAGTAGAAGGAACTCTTAGTAGAGAACCTTAAACTACTACCTCACTATTAACTAAAATTCGTACAACTTAAAGTTTGTTTCCACATAATTTTCCCTACACCAACCTTATGATGACGTCATTACTCACTGCGAGCATGCACCTCGGCTCATAACTTAGTCGTGACGTGACTAACCGTGCCGCCTGCTCGGCACCGGACATTACCATCATTTAACACTACCCTCCTCTATTTCATAGTCTTTCTCCAGTTTTCAGACACTGTGTTATGTTTAAGGATGTTACCTACTATACCTACTGTGAATGAGTACCTAAACTTTAAAGATTTAAACTGACATTTAACTATTATAATTGGACAAATGTGGTGACATTTCTATTATCTAGGATTTATTTTACAAATTTTTATCATGGATTTAATTATATTTGTATCAATTATTATGTAATCAATTATTTTGCATGCTAGTTTTAGCGAATTGTTTTAGAAACTTAATTAAAAAACCCGAGCATCTGTAATGTACTACAATTCTTGCAAATAAATTTCATTTCATTTCATATTTAAACCTTCAATCTTTTTTTTGGTACCTACATGATGTTAATTTTGTAAATATGCACGTTAAGCCGTTGGTCCCGGCTGGCATTTTTGGATCTTTGGCAGTCGTTACGGGTCGTCAGAAGCCCGAAAGTCTGACAACTAGTCTTACCAAGGGGTATAGTGTTACCCAGTAACTGGGTTGTGGAGGTCAGTTAAGTAGTCGCGCCAAAATTTGTTCTCCCATGCGTTCCAACTGCAAATGTAAGTTTCCACGAACAATATTGAGAGATCGAACATGTTATTCTAAGCACATTGACTTCATATAGACTTTCCTGTAATCTATAAAGTATACAACTATATAATGTTTTTTTTTTTTTCAGAACTTTATACGTTATAGTTTTGGAGCTAAGGGGGAATGGTAATTTGTCATCAATTTTCTTAATTAACTTTAAAACTACACACATAACTTCACGCCTGTAATCCCCGAAATGTTAGGCAGAGGTGTACCTATAGTACACCCACATTTCGCTAGTTATGTTTAAGTCCCATGTAACTTTAAAGGCTCTTACAGACTCACGCGATATCGCGGGCGCGACAGGGACCGACAAAGAAATTTTCCTACTAGTGTCCCGTCGCGCCCGCGATATCGCGTGAGTCTGTAAGAGCCTTAAAACTATTTGAAAAATTATTAAAAAAAAATATTTACGACCCTCACATGACAGTAAACCATTTGACATGTCCCAGAAATTGATCTGTGCACCAAATTTCAACTTAATCTGTCCATTAGATTTGGAGCAAATTGGCTGTGACAAACGTACAGATAGACAGACTCGAGTGATCCTATAGGGGTTCGGTTTTCTTTTTTCATTAGGACGTACGGAACCGTAAAAAAGAGTTGTCAACAGTGTCAATCCCTAGCATCGGACGATATTACAGCAAACAATCTTTAGACAATAAACATTTAGTCAAATAATTGTATTAATAATTTTTAGTAGGCTACCCGAAACCAAATTAGACAGATTAGGTTAATTATTGATAAAAAAATGGTTAGGTTAGGTTATATCAAAACTGTGACGCACGAGCCGAGCGAGCGAAGCGAGTGGTATCGCGGCAGCGACCGGCGAGTGCCAGAAACGACTAGAATTTATAGAAAAAAATACTGTAGTAGGTTGCAATTTCCCTTCAATAATTTAAAAATAAACTCAAGGCTTTTTTGATACAGAAATGTTATTATTCGTTAAGTGATTTTTTGAATGACTCTATGTGTGACATTTGTACAATTTTATATTATTGACATTATTTGATACACTTTTGTGCATGATCTGGACTTGTCATAATAAATTATTAATTTATTGATTATTTCAAAATATTGCTCAACAGCTTATTGATGTTGACATTATTTGTTAAATGCATGCCAAAACTCAGGCAGAATGTACTCGGCTCACTATATTTTTATAACAACTTTATTGTACAATACCTACTACATTATATGCGAATAAATGATTTGATTTGATTTTGATTTGGCGTTTTTAAAGGCGCGGACCCACCGCGGCGCATGCTGAGCACGGGCACGCGGCGCAATTTAGCTGCGTGTATTAATTTGTTTGACAACGTGGGTCTACGTTTCCACTGGAGTACCTACACGAAGACCCACGACTATGTGTAGCGTGGCACGGCGCACGAAGAGGCTACGTACGGCTACGCTGTATGACTGAAAACTGCTCTGCGATAAGCGAGCTGTACATAGTCATGGGTCATATTCGTGTTCTCCAGTGGAAACGTAGACCCACGTCGACAGCGTTGAGCTATGTAACCGCCTATTCGAGCAAGCCACGCATGTATCAATGACGTCAATTCATGCATAGCCTCTCCGTGGGTTGCAGTGGACACAACCACATACATTTTCTTACAAAGCGAAGCTTAATACACGTGCGTAGCCTCTCCGTGCACCGCGGTGGGCCCGCGCCTTTATTCATTTTAGAATAATGTCAACAATTGTATAATTACAGGTCAAGCGGACAGATCGTCGACCTAGACCCCGATCGCTAATCACTTTGATGGCTCGTAACGAGATGCATTTATTTTTTACTTAACTGAAGTTCGTTACCCTTTGTCATTATAAACAACAATAGGTAATTATTTTTGCTTATTAAGCTTGAATTGAAAAAAAGCAATAAAAATGAGTCGCTCGTCATTTTCAAAGAAGTTAAATTAGGTTCAATCAATCTTCCGGGAGGTCACGGCGCGGCATACGCTGGCAGAGTGAGCCACTTGGAAGGAACCACGCCATGCCCTCATCTCAGGAGTAAGCTGTCGCTGCCAGCCGTAGTCGAATCGATAGACGGCGGTATACTTCTGAAAAACAGCCGTGTCGCAGAAGGAGGCTGCGGAAAGGGAACAGGAGATCGCTTCCGCTCACCCGGCCTGCAGCAGGCGCATCGGACGTCGGCAGAGGGCAGATAATACTCTCTGCCAGCCCCCCTAAATGGGTCCAGGGACGGCGGACTCGGGGACGTCCGCATACAGGATGGCATACCAGACCCGAGATGGCGGCGTGTAGTGTTCCAAGCGTGCCCCTTTTAGATGTCGCACGGGGGGTCAAACACCTCACCCCTCCCGCAGACTTGAGGTGGCCCGCAGTGGTGGGCCGGCACCAGCCGGGGATCGCGAAAGTCGCACATGATCCCATGATCCCCGGTGCAAGTGTGGGAAGGGAACATCGGGTTGGTTTTTAGTTAGTAAGAGCCTGAAACCCCTCCGCCTGCCCCAGGGCGGAGGACATCCATGATGATTTTCCACTCCAGAAAAAAAAAGTGCAAAAAATAAGTGTCAATCAATTTGCCAAGCATTTTCCGAACTATGTTGGGGTCGGCTTCCAGTTTAACCGGTTGCAGCTGAATACCAGTATTTCATATGGAGCGACTGCCTATCTGATCTGCACAACCGAGTAACTGGGTAATACGATACCCTTTGGTAAGACTGGTTGTCGGACTTTCGGGCTTCTGATGACCCGTAACGACTGTCAAATATCCAGGAATGGTAGCCGGGACCTATGGCTTAACGTGCTTTCCGAGGCTCGGAGGAATCTCGGTATGTTAAGATGTTCACCAATCCAAGAACCAACACCGGCAAGCGTAGCTTAACCTGATGAATCGACCCAAGCGGCTGTTATTACTAGGTAATTTAGATAAAGCTAGTATTTACACCTACTATATGAGATATTGTAGTATATAGTGAGATATTAGTTTTAAGAGACACTTCGTCCACATTGCCCGCAGAGGTACCAACAACGTTGAACGTCTAATGGTAACAGGAAAGATAGAGGACAAAAGACGTAGAGGCCGAAGCCCAAAACGGTGGTCAAAAATATCTGAGCAACTGGAGGTACCTATCAACGCTGCACACCACCAGGCCACCGATTGTAACAGATGGAGAAAGACTGATGACAATTTGAAACGGAGTCACGATTCTCAGCAGTGAGAGAAAGAGAGTAGTTATATCTACAACTTAAAGTAGGGAGTAGTAGAGATTTTGGTGAAAGAGTGCGTTCAAACAAGTACTACCATCATAGTTGACTATTGGTACTTTATTCTACTAATCATCATGGATTTGATGACAAGTCTTTTACAGTTCAGTAGCAGTACGGTTATGTAATGCGTGCTCAATTATGTCCACTTTTAAAATTCTGGTAAAAAACACTTCCTCTCTCCTTAAACATCATCATTACATAATATAAGTTCCTTGCTCTTGTTTCATGTTTATTATTGTATAATATGTATTTATATAATCAAGTAAATATCTGCTTTATGTATGTATGTATTTATTGTATATGTAAATGGTACACCACTGACTACTTGCAGACATGCAGTATTGTCTCTCCATCCAAAGGTTGTGATAAGACCGCCCATTGTGTCACCCTTATATCTGTAATTTTTATGGTGTAAATAATAAAGAGTATTCTATTTTATTCTATTCTGAAGGGTGTGGGTCTGGGTGAAATTTTCAGGTACATTATTGTGAAATTTCAGCTTTGTGTCTGGGATGGAAATGTACTGGCGCACAGACGGGTATTTGACCCTAAAACATGGCCAAAACTATTTAACAATATTTTTTGAATATTTCGGTGCTTATATAGCCTAATTTATTGAAAAATCATGATTCAAAACCTAGTTGATCGCAAAATATCAATTGGAAAGGAATCTAGGTGATGGAGAAAAGGTAAGAAAAAAAAGCACATTCTTACATTTTTATTTTATTAGACATTAAAAACCAACTATAAAACGGTATGGTAAGTACTCCTAATCTTAATTTTCTTTGTCCGAGTCACCACTGTCGTGAAATGGCAGTAACATTTCTTTTGCGGAAGAGGTAAAAGGTTTAGAACTTTTCTTAGGTCTAGGCCTAATTGAGCTAAGATACGGGTCTGATGTGAGCAGCAGCCTATACAGAATATCCCCATTGCAATCTTCACGGGAAAACTTTCGCGAATAATTTTCCCTATAATCTCGAAAATGCTTGTTCCTAGCTTCTGCTGCTTCTTCAGACAAAGTTCCGATTGGGATCAGAGCGTTTTTCACAATGAGTGGCCCGTGCATCAGCACTTTGTGTACAGTGGGTGTCATCGGATGCCAGCTGTATAAGCTAACATAAAGTTCTGCTGTACTGTCACAATATGAAGAAAACTTTTCAATATTTATGTCATATCCACTCGAAATAACTTCCAAAATTGTTGCGAACCTTTTTATTAATTCTTCATTGATACCAGTTATAGCGGAAGCCTCCGCAGAACATTCAAAATCTCCTACTCGTATTTCCGTCATTGGTATGGCCAAAACCAGCTTTTGGAATATCAACCAAAAGACCAAGTTCTTCTCGAAACCTTTCTTGGATTTCTTGCTTTTTAGTTTTTACGATGTCCTTTTCTGCTTGCGACCTAATTTGCCACTTCCCTACAGGAATCTTATATGCGACATGAAGAAGGCTTTCGAAGAAACTGATTCTAGCATGAAGAATTGAAAGCCCAAATTTAAAATTTTCCTTGATTACCTCTGAGCTCCTCACTTTATCGAGATTGTTAAAATCTGTTGAAGTTAATTTGCAGAGATAACACCTCATTGTAGATTTAGTATCTGTGGCAGCATTACATACCTTACCATCAATCATTGTGAATAATAAGGTGTGTTTGACGGAAACTTCGAGTGCAGCACTTGTTAATTTGGTAGTATTCAAATCTTTAATTTGGTCTTCAAAATGCTTAATTTCTTCTTTCGTTGTTTCGGAAGTTTCTTTGATAAATCGTATCCTCATAGGCCTGCAAAATCTGGGTGAAGATGGAGAGTTGTTGCGCCAAATGACATTTGCATTTGTCATAACAGAACTAGGGTTATTGTTGCGCTTGCAAACTAATTGAACAGGGACCAAAGTTGACTGAAATATATTAGCATCTGTATTGCTTGAGTTTTCAAACTTTTGCTTATATTCAGCTTGTTGTGATCCATCACATCCCCACTTATATATAAGTTCAAGTGATGACAACTCCTCTACTGATAAAGTAGAAATAACTTCCTCTAAATATAGTAACAATCGCTTAGCTGTGTGGTCCAGCAATGCTTGCACTTTTATTTCAGCACAGGTCTCAGATATGGTAATGCTTTCAGGATCTAGATAGCATTGCTGTTTTTCTTTTTGGAGGATGGTGTAGCAAGGATAGAACTTTTTATTTGTCTCACGCACTATATCGTACTGTCTCCTTGTTAAATTAGCTTCGACAAACATGGATAACGCTACAGTTGGTGTTATTTGTGTGTCTGGTAATGACGACGTGTCACTTTTGCGCAAGGCGATGCGGTACTCATGTCCACGACCACGAGTCGGTGATTCTGTAATTTCCTTCACAACATTTGCTCCATCAGTATCTCCACGCTCTCGAAGTGCCATTCGACTGGCATATAATGCTAAAGCTCTCGAGCTTCGTGGCTTTCACGAAGATTCTCAGTTTTTCTGCGTTTGCTTCGTTCAGACAAATCGTCAAAGTTTTTTTCTGGGCGCCCTGCATTACCGCTAGAAATTCTTTTCCAAGGTATTTCAAGAGTGCCTTGAAGCCATTGTTTGTTGTTATTTAAAAAAATATGTTTAGTCCTGTTTGCTGCTTGCCATCTTGACTTAAAATCATGCTTGAATGTCGCAAATTTACGACGAATAACTTCTTTTTTTTCGTCATCAAAAGAAGAGTCATTAATTAACTCTCCTTCAACTTCATCAAGTTTTTTTAATCGCAAATCCATCAGAATGGTTATGGATCATGTTGTAAATGTCCATTCGCGCCAACACTCGAGCTCCTGACGTTCCTAGAACAATTAAAATCCAAAAATATAATCACAACCGCAAAACAAAGTTTGTTTTATGGAGATCTTAAAACATAAAAATAAAGGAAATCCATATAAGAGGCAAAAAGTGGCAATTTTTCTTTCTATATAATATATCACAAATATATGTCCTACCAAACCTTATACTAGATATAATCCGATAATGCCCGATTATCTTACTTTTAGCCTTTTTTAAATTTAATTGCGAGAATGATTAGTGAAAAATAATGCAGTTATCCAAAAACACTATAACTCTATATAAAAACAAATTATTTTAGAAATAACAATATTTTTGAATAATACATACCTGGTTCTGCAATATCCATGTTGAAAATCTTCAGTGGAAACAGAATTTATCAATTTTATCAATTAATGAAAACTAGAAACTTTTCAAACACTCACTACAAAAATAAGCGTGCAACCAACAGCGCAGTCGAAACTCGTCTGACTAGGTGTGTTCTGACAAGGATCAGGTAAAAAAGATGGCCGCCCATTGTTTCTTAATCCCTTGGGTATAGGCAGGTAAGCCTAATTTCTAGGAAATGGGACCTTTTTGAAATGGAATTTTGGCCGCGTTTTAGGGTCAAATACCCGTCTGTGTGGCGATGCCACTGGCATTACAGAAGGCCCACTGCAGTGACCTCTTAGTGCGTTTGTCCACCGCAGGCACCGACGCGACGCATCACCGAGACCGATATGACGTTGGCGAAATAACTATACATATATATACTATAGCCGAGTGTCCACCGCGCGTCCGAGTGCCGTCATCCCGGCCGCCGAAGTTACGAGAAGTTCGTCGCGAGTTCACGACCGCTAGAACTCGG
This sequence comes from Tiliacea citrago, assembly GCA_963921375.1. Classification (NCBI taxonomy): domain Eukaryota; kingdom Metazoa; phylum Arthropoda; class Insecta; order Lepidoptera; family Noctuidae; genus Tiliacea; species Tiliacea citrago. The sequence continues at coordinate 16,428,746 of OY992797.1, read as the reverse complement.
CCCGAGATTGTGACAGCCCAATGTGCTTACCATACAAAATACGTTTGTCCACACACTGCCGTCGCCATCGCCGTTCATCCGGTTTTTTTTGTGTATCATAACATACTGAACCGCCGAGTTCAGTTGGGGTGGAACACGATCGCCGTCACCGGGACGCCACGCTCGGTTCGAATAGTCTGGTTTTCTTGGTGACGTCCCGGTGACCCAGCTGCGGTGGAAAAGCGCCCTTACCGTCACTACTTCCAGCTTACGGCCGACAGCTTTATTGCAAGACAACATAAACAAAAAATAATAGCTCGTTTTAAAATAGATACTGCGATGGCCATATCAACAGACTTACCTACGAGAATGATATAATGTGTGATTAATATCCTGTCACGCGGTGCTGGTTATTCAACTAAACCATTATTTTTGACGACGCACGTGAAAGAAAGAAAAGAAAGAAAAAGCATTTATTGGGACTCGCACAGATCACAAATTAAACTAAAACACACTCATAGAAACATAAAGAATAAAAATAAAACAAAGTAAAAAACAGCACAACAACAACAGCAGCGTGAACAGCTTCGCTCTGAAGTGCTGAGTAGTCGTTGACTACCTGTCAACGTCTGAAGTCGAAGTCTGCGACTACCGTCGCTGAACACTGCTTGAGACAATCATAAAGGTTTATGGGTGATCCAAGCCTTTGACGGCAAGGTTGGAGCAGTGGTTAAGCAATTGACTGCTGCGCTGCGTGTCGCGGGACACTACGTAGTTGTTCCGGGTCTGGCTGTTTGTGTATGTGAGTTTTAAATGTTTGTAAACGCACCCACGATACAGGAGACATTCTTAGTGTGGACAACGTTTAAAACAAAAAAAAAAACCTGCAAAATAGAACCACTGGATTCGAGAAGCACAGGATAGGTCGATGTCACGACGCTTGGAGGACGCCTATGTCCAGCAGTCGTAGTCTTTCGGTTGCAATGATGAGGATGATATTGAGAAGGTACCAAATTACCTACCTTCAACAAAAGGGTGTTCACAAGGGTAAACATTAGTCTTCGCTTCTAAAGCACGGTCTACTGTTTACCCCCTTTTTCCCAGACGAAATAATGATTACGTCTAAATACTGAAGAAATAAATAAAATGAATACAATTTTATCTTCCACATCCTTCTCACATAACAGAATTATCACTTGAACACGTTAATTTGCAACTCATATCATAGGGTCAAAAGTACCCGACAACGACTGACCCTTGTGGAACCTTAAAGTTTATCTCCATTTGACTTCAAAAACCCTTCAAAATGGTTGCTTCCTCCACGCTATAATTTACTCGGACTTATTCAAGTTTGTTTGTGTTGTTAGTTTTCTGTAGTTGGTTACCCAAGCAGCTTTAACATAAGGTTTTACAGACTAACGAACTGCTACTTCAGATAATTAGGGGTAAAATGTTTAGTTTCCTTTTGGTTTATTTAGAACTAAAAGTAGGGTAGTTTCGTTTTAATTTCTGAAAGTTTCTGTTACTATGAGTCTTGAAATGGAATGCTTTTTGATGAGTAACATCTTTTCTCTCGCTTTTTGTGGGAATCGATTGATTCCCACAAAAAGCGAGAGAAAAGATGTATTGTATAGTATAGATGTATGCGATCAATCGTAATCAGCCTGTAATGTTCCCACTGCTGGGACACAGGCCTCCTCTCTGTGAGAGGGAGTGGGCCGTAATCCACCACGGGGGCCCAATGCGGGTTGGTAGATGTCACGTGTCTTGTTGGTTCTAGGACATGCCGGTTTCCTCACAATGTTTCCTTCACCGTTTTGAAGTGGCAGGTTGTCGAAGTTGAAGTTGAGGTTCAGGAAAAAATGCACAAGTTATTTACCTATTGTGCATTCATTACAAGTACCTCCCCACCCAAACAAAAAAATGTAAACTTAATCAAAATATACATGGGCACTTATGAAACGTCAGAAGCTAGGTGCACGGTTCCAATTAGTTGTTTCCTATGGAGAAGAGCCAGCAAGAAACTCCACGGTTACTCTTTTAAAAATAATTGTTTTTTACAATGTTAATAGCTATGGGAGGACAGTATAGGCCCGCCAACAAGTACCAGGTACTTAACAAAATAGTAAATGGTCTACAAATCTGCAGTCGTTTAAGCCTACAACGTTCTCACATGCAGAAAACTTTTTACAAAAAAATAAGAACCGACTACCAAAAATAATACTACAAAGTGAAAAATAACTTTAATTTCGGAAGTCGGTGTCTTTGAATTTTTTGCCACCGACTTCCGAAAAACTTCCTTTTTGGTAAAAAGTTTTTTATTTTTCACTTTTTAGTGGGTCAGTTTTGAATTTATCTAAGTAACAATAGCCTAATGTTAAGTGCTCAACAACTTTTACAAAATATTGCTTTTCCCGATGCTGAGACGTTGATTGTTGAGGAGTTCTCATGGTAAGAACCAGGAGAACTGCCACTCACTAAAGCATAGTGACGAGCATAAATTGCTTAATCGCAATCCGTTAAATAGACGTACTCATTATTATATTGTTCCGGTGGCCATATGTGGTCTCCATCATCAGTTCCACTTCACCAAATCGTGCTTTCCAAGAGCAAATGCACGAGTCACTATAAAAAATACCCAAGTCGGCTATAGGTTTGCCTATAAAATTTGAGGGTTTCCCTCGATTTCCATGGGATCCCGTCATCTGATTCTGATTTGCAATGGGACCACCTCGGGAGTATACAATTTAAAAAAAAAAGAATTTTCAAAATCGGTCCATAATTAACGGAGTAATCGTGTAACAAACATACAAAAAAAAAAAAAACATACCGCCGAATTGAGAACCTCGTCCTTTTTGGAAGTCGGTTAAAAATATAAAAGAGGATTTTATCTAAAGAGGAAACAGGAAGAGTGGCCTCCAACTCACTTAGATTCATAACATAAGTGCAGTAACGAAGGTAAAATTCTTAGGCAATGACGTAGATATTTGTCCGACACTACTTGGTTATGATTCCTTTCACGCATTGTAATCGGTTCTTTTTGATGCTCCTTTGAAGTGGCGGAGACACTCAAGGGAATTATTCTATGAATTTATTGGTATCTATTATTAACTGTACTTACGTGTACTCTTTAAGTAGATACATATCTCTTTATTTATTATGAACTAGCAACCCACCCCTGCTTCGCATAGTTTTTCATTATCATCATTCCAGCCGAAAGACGTCCACAGCTGGAAATAGGCCTCCCCCAAAGGGGACGGAGTTTGCCACAAATCTCCACGCTTGGCAGGCGGGTTGGCGATCGTAGTATGGTGTTGAAATACTTAGAGAAAGCTGATGCCCATTCTCTAGTAAGTCCCTTAGTCGCCTTTTACGACACCCACGGAAAGAAATAGGGTGGTGCTATTCTTCACGTCCGGCACCACACGGTGGTTTTTACGACTTGACAAAACATCCAGATCGTTTTATTATAATGATTTAAATACAATATTAATTATAAACCTTCCGGCCTAAAAAGGGTATATTCGACCCCAAAAACAAAAAAAACTACTTTAAAAAAAAGGCCCGGTGTTAAAGTACAGTGGTCATTGACCCATCTACATTTTACAGCATTTTTATTTCAAGAACTGAAAAGTCCGATAATATCCTGAATCTATCGTGATCTTCAACATGTTCCAATAACGAAAAACCATATTACATAGTTTATTGTTTGAGTTCCTACGGCGAGATATTAGGGAAAGGTCAACGACCACTATTGCCATGCTGAAGCGCGACTTCTATAGTAGTTCTGTGTAATGAATGATTATCCAGTAGTGGACACGTGTATGTACATAGGTACACACACATGCCCTTCATAATAGGTAAATAGCTCACTAATCGGTTATTTCAGTTTTGGCGATATAAATCGTTTGAAAGAATGCATGATTCACATTCACAATCAACATTATATACATATCATATAACTGTCAAAATATTTACAGGTGTTATTAGGTATAGACAGTATGTTATCAATTGATCGTGGTTTTTTACTAGCTTAGACTTTTACATTCACGAAAATTATTTAAATACGCCTACAATTCCGCATGATAACGATAGTTTTATTTTTTATCAGATTGCTGAATGGGAGACACCTGTTAATCGCAAAAAAAAATATGGCAACGTGGTTCATTTTATTTACCTGATCTATCGTTTCACCAAACGAGCATAATAAGCTAGCGAAAAGATACAATATTTGTATCGCCTTTCACGATACTCGGTACGATAGAGGAACACGATGCTCCGTCATATTTCTTTGAAACTTTCTTGTGAGGGCCTAGATAAAGCCACATTATATCAGCGGCCCACTCCTTTTCACAGAGAGGAGGCCTGTGTCCTGGCAGTGGGAACATTATAGGCTGAATATGCTTGTGCTATCAGCGATAAACATGATGGAAAAGTCATAATAACCTACCGAAAAGCTTGCGGAGCAGGAGGGCGTGTCAGACTTTTACTGACTAAAACCCACCCGTGTTCCTTCCGTTGCCTGTGTGCTGTGTGTTGCCCAGAGCGGGAGAAGTTATTTGATGATTTCCCACCCCAAAAAAAAAAAAAAAAAAGGGCCACGATATCCCTTTCGGACAAACTCGCAACCCTGGCAGGCATTGGCCCTAATGGACCCCGTCAGTTGATGCTAACATCTCTTTGAGGCGCGCGTGGAATACAACGCGCCGTAGACCCGGGCCTGGTCCTTATCGGACGGCAAGCCGCGGCAAGCAGCGATGAGTACATCGCTCACCGTCCCCGCAAGCCCGCGCCTACGGTGGCCGGAAATCGGCCGGCGACTCCTGACGCCCGTGGCGTCTGCCGCGGCGACTAGGTGCGTGAGGGCGCGAGTTTGGCCTCTCCCTCAGGCGTCCTCCTCCTCCTTCGCGAGCATTACTGCTACGCCCTCTGGCCCTTGAAGCCTGGACGAGCAAACTCACCCTCAAAGGAAGTCAAAATCGGTTGTACGGACTGTAAAAAAGTTTATTTAAATTTCTGATATTTTTTCAAATGGAGTATAATAATAGATGGGGATAACTTCCAGTGTCACCTCCTACAACCAAATGTATTAATTATTTGACATGATATAGGTACCTACAATTCTAATTTCAACTATTCATTAGTGGCTTTTGTGGACTCCACAAATTATGAATTGCTATAATGAAGTCTAATGTCAAATAGCAGCTGTCAAACAGATGAATTGCGGGATGTATGAATTTTTACGCAGATCATATTATGATTCTGCCAAAACGTCCATTTTAGGCCCCCAGGACATTCATTCATTCAGATTTCTTACAGTTGTAATGGCAATTTGGTTATAGGTTTTTGTTTTTAGTATTTTATTTATCTTTTATAAAGATTGATTTATATTTTGTGAATGTAATAACGTTGTAGGCTTAATAGACTGTAGATTTTATTTATACTTTTAATAATACTGTGCATTTTATTTTGTTAAGTACCTGGTACTTGTTGACGGGCCTTCTCTGTCCTCCCATACCTATTAACACTGTAATTTGAAAACATCGGAAAAGCCAATTATTTTTAAAAACCGTGGAGTTTCTGGCCGGCTCTTCTCCATACGAAACGAAAAATTGGAACCATGCACCAACCTTCGTCTCATAAGTGCCCATGTAGGTTCACTTGAAATAAAATATTTTAATTAAAAGAAAGAAAAAGCATTTATTGGGTTTTTTTAGGGGTTTTTTTTTGGGGGGGGGGGGGGGGTTTGATTTGATGTTGTTTATAATGACAATATTTCCAAATGAACAAGTGCCATTTTGATCTTCACAACACTATTTATTACCTGTAGACTAGTAGGTAACATAATATTGGCTCAGGCACAGCGTGGGTAGGCTAGACGAGGTAGACCTAATTGCAACCTAGTAAATGTAGGAGGAATCCGCTATATGTGGACAACGCAGGGGAGCAGAAGAGGTGATACTTGGAGGTCTTCGCCAAGCAGTAAACGCTTGTGGCGGCATCGACATCGCCACTTGCGAAACATCGCACTGACGTCACGCAAAATCCTGCATCGCGCAAGGAAAGTTCGAGGTGCGACTAGCATATTATACAACGTGGAGACGACAATATAACAATAAATTCAACTACGTATATCTAATGACGTTCGCAGTCTGCACACGAAAATTCAATCAAATATATCCAATAGTTTAGTCGCTATAGCTAGTCAAAGATTGGCAAAACCCATAGTCGGCACACCACTGCTATTTAGTTTATTTGAAAAAATCACTTTTTTAATTTCGATGCTAGAATTTATTTGATCGTTCCAAAATACTCTTATGCATTAGTATTGCCAGTGTTTTCATTTATTGTCGTATTGTTGTCTCCACATTGTATACAACATCCCGACATCAACCGTCGGCCAGAACCCCACCAGACAGAACACGCCTCTGGTCGGAGGATCCGATCTATTCTATGGAGGATGAAGAACTTGACACCCTATTCCTCATTCGCTTTTTGGCTGAAATGTTGATGATGATTGACCAATTGTTAGAATTTCAGGCTTTTTACTACTTGCTAAGACTGTTAGATAGTTGGAGGACCAAGTTAAAGTTTATAGAAATAATAATAACCCTTCTAAAATTTATGAATAGTATATCATAGAATTTTATTATTGCTAATGATCTCCATTAGCAAAAATAAATCACAGTATCTATACATGCAATAGATATAACATTTTAATAAATAACTAATACCTATTTCCTTCACAGATAAAATTATTTTTCTGTATATCTTTGTATCTGATAACGAAACACTTGTCAATCGTCACTCATTCCTATGCCATAATACATTATAGCCTTATCACACACTCAAGAAAGGGCACGGTTTTGTTTTACATACATTGATTACAGTATAGGTACTAAATTATAAAAAAAGCCTTTATGATGTTTGCGATATTGCAGCTACAAATACTTACATATTAGGTGATAGTCGGATTTAAGCCGTTATCTCTATTTTTTACTAAATAAGTAACGTACTGAGTGGTATCTTATCTATGAGTCATTTAGCCGATATGTCATCAACTCAATCAGCTAACTTTTATCTATCACAACCTAAAATTGCTTGCCATACTTATATTTTAATTATTGTCGAGTGCTTACACATATGCTGCACCAACAATCGAAGAAGGTACACTACGCACATAAAAATCCCCGCAAGACTAAACACATACTAAAGATAATAGATTAGTCAAAATAATCAATAACTCAGTTGATAACGTTATCTATATTCACCACACAGCGAAATGTTTTGCCAATGTTAACGTGTCATTCGACGTGAGCAATATTATATGTCCGTTGAGTAACAAAAATTAAATATATTGTGGAAAATCAATGGCGGATGTGCGTGGAACTGGTGAAACTCTCAAAAAGAGACATTTTGCGAGACTGCATGAAAGGATACAAAACAAATATGAGGAAATGCAAAGAAAACTTGAAAAATCGAAATCAGTTGACTCGCTGTCATCACTCAACGAAGATTACGTCTACAAAGAACCAAGATACGTGAGCAGTGCTGATATTAATAGAATTGACATGATGAACAACGATATACCTCTAGAAAAACAAAGTGTTAAATACGGTGTAATAGAAGAAGAAATTCATAAAAATGATGCGTCTTTCCAATACCTTACTATAAGAGAAGCAAGTATATCCGAATCTGACGTAACGCCGTCGCCGTTCGAGAAAAATGAAAATGACAGTGAAACAAACAGATTTTTTGACGACGATTTCTGTACATTGAGTCTCGAATCGTAAGTTTGTTTTGTTTTTCCTTATAACAAAGGCAATTTCAATATAATGAGGAATTTCCCGAATATATTTTCAGATTAAATGAAGTGGCCAAAGAAAGCGACGAATACGTAACGCCCACCCCCACACCGCCCCCAACAATTTCAATACGTAATAAAATTGGCTCGCGGATTAAAGACGCAGTAAAAGACAAACGGAAACAAAAGGAGAAAGATAAAGTAGAAAATGAGAAAAAAGAAAAGCCCCGAGAGAAAGTCGAAAAGGTCCTTTTTATTTACATTTGAACTGAATGTTGTCACGATAACGATTAGATGAAACTCTTTCTTTTAATGTTTACAAAATTGCTAACGGTTGTGAATTGTTTCGCCTGTTACAATTTATTGGAATTTCTTTGAGCAAAATAAAAAAGGATTTTAGAATGAATAATCAATAAGGAATTCTTTGATTTCAGTTTATTTTCAGCAACACCAAGCAAGACAAAGGGAAAACAGTCAAAAGAACAAAAGTGGCTACGGTGTCCATCGCATTAATTGAAGCCACTGGTCTGGAAGCTGACATTTTGGAGGAAAAGACCCGTTTATTGTTTTGTCGTTTTAGGTGAGATAAAGAAATTGTTTACGTAGGTACTATATTTTTTATTTCAGATTGTAAATATAACCGGTTTTGTCTGGAAAACGGGACTTGGAGTAATGTTGTTTGTTTATTTAGATAAAGATTTAGTATCTATGTCGAAAGCGATCACTTTAATTGCATACGATTATTATAATTTATATCTTGTATGAACATCCTGATCGTCAGTATTATCGGACTTAAACAGCGTTGATAAAATTGTTAATGTTAAGGTTTAATATGCCTTGTAGGTATTATTAAGAGGACATTCAATTATTTTTTCGTGTCTTTAATAAACACCCACATATTTTTATCCAGATTGGGCTCGGAGAAGTACAAGTCGAAAGTAATAAAAACCAATACATCGAAAGCTAAATGGCAAGAATTATTCAATTTCAATTTGTATGATGATAATATTGTTGAGATTAGTCTATGGGAAAAGGACTTTTGTGTTGGCAGGTAAATTGCTTCCCATCCATTTGCATATTTTTCATTTTTGCGTGATATTAAAATTAAAAGGTCTTCATACCATGGATATTTTTTACATGCGCTTATTAAATTATACAGGGTCAAATTAAATTAGCTAGCGAAACTCCGCAGACGTGATGAGTTTGGATATCTAAACACGAAAAAATAAAAATGAAAAAATGATTTGAGGTTTCTTTTTTGGGGTTGATGACCGCTGGCAGTGTTGTTACTGGAAGTATGAGTTGAGAAAATCTGATTATTTTAATTTTATCGTGTTTAGTTATTGATACCCATCACGCCTGTGAAATTTACCGAAAAAAACAGATTTTTTAAACTGCTCTGAAGACAATACTTGATGTTTGATAACCCCAAAAAAAATCTAATCAAATTAATTTCGTTTTTGTTTTATCATGTATAGATACCGATACCCATCACGTCTGCGGAGTTTCGCTTACTAATTTAATTTGACCCTGTATTATATTTTGATGTAATTTTTTTCTTGTTTTTGACACGACTATGTATATAGATGTACATACACAGTATATATATGGTAGGTACTTTCAGCTAATTCAAACATTAGCAAAAAAATAAACATAAATCAACCACTTGAAAATTTCATATCTTACAAACTCTACATCAAATAAAGTTAATTAATATTTTCAACAAATACTAATATTTCAGGACCAACATTGATGTATCAGAAATGGCAAAGGAGAAAACACATAAAATGCGTCTTAACTTGGAGGAAGACGCGGGAAGCACAAAACTATTTATTTTACTAACTATTACCGGATTTTCCCTCATAAGCCTTGATGACTACCAAGAGACGCAGAGAAGACTTGATACAGTCGCAAAGAATTCTGTAAGTTTATTAATATTTTCTCATTTATTTATTTATTTATAGTATTTAAAACGGTACAACACCAATCACATTAATACAAAACATAGAAGCATAAAAAAGATTAATATTAACATTTATTTTTGTATAACATTTAATTTAATTTAATTTTGCGTTGTTAAAACTAACATGGAACAGTGGACTGGATTGCATACTTTCTTTCACAGATAATGTACAGTGTAGCTCAGTAACAACTAAATAATGTTTAGATATTCCAGGGTTCAGAAGTATATTCTGTTAATTAAACCCACACGTACCCGACTCCAATCTTTCTTCATTTCTGCTTTTATTAGAAATTTAAAGTTAAAAATACACCATGACAGCAGCTCTCGCGAACTAAGTTTTCCTACAGATAGTTTCATGGTGTAAAGGTAAAGTACAAAACACGGCATATCACTAAGAAAATTATAAAACCGGCAAAGTGCGCGTCGGACCACGCACAATGAAGGGTTCCGTAGTTGGAATGAATTTATCCCAAAAATAAACTTAATATTGTAATAAACACGTACTCCCTACATCGATATACGTCACGGTCGATTCTCCAACAGCAAATATAAGTTGTTCGACTATTACTCGTTAACTTGTAAAGCCTAATTAGCTGTGATAGTTTCCCTTTTAATTTCGTTATATATATTACTGCCATGTTTTTTTTCACATATCCAGAAACAACCATTAAGCTGGCAGGGCTAGCACTTTAAAGCTTAATATTACGCAAACGGATCCCGAATCGAAAATAGTTTTCACAGACTCGTAATATTTTGGAATGGCCTATCCTATGATAACCCACACTATGGGATAGACGAGTAAAAAAATGTAAGCCCCACATTACGTGGAAAGGAGGTACCCTAAAAAAAAAATACCAACTTTGTCGGCGTGATTAATATACATATATACCAATGCCAAATTACAGCTTTCTAGTACTAAGAGTTTCTGAGCTAAGCCTGGGGCAGACAGACAGACAGACGGACATGGCGAAACTTCAAGAGTGCCTTGTTAATCAAAATCAAAATCCATTTATTCAAACTAGGCTGAGAATCAGCACTTTTCGAACGTCAAAAATTACATAAGACAGTCCCCCAAAAACGCCCTTTCACTACAGAACCCTAAAAACACATGAGATGAAGAGTGCAGAAAAAGTATAAATAAATCTACCAGGTCAACACATAACCCGCCAGTTACCAACACACAACAGGTTCTCAAAAAATCCGCGCCGGTTTCCAATACCTACGCCCTTTAGCATTTATTTGTTTCTTTGCAGCCCTGGTACAATTATAAAGATGACTCTGGAGAAGTTGGCACCCTCACAGTAATTGTTTATGGGGCTAAGGGACTGACGGGCAACGAGTGTCACTGTGTTCTGGAGCTTGACAACGAAAGACTGCAGACTCCAACTGAGTTCAAAACACACGAGCCTAACTGGATGAAGATATTTACTTTGTGAGTAGATTTGTCAGGGTTTTGAGTTGATACTGCGTATCTACTCAATTTATTATAACATTAGAAAAATAACGGTTGACACCCGTTCGTTATTTAGATATAAACGTCTAATAAACTCCGTTGTTTCACGATACATACAAAGCAATGTAATGAACTTAGCATTTGCATTAAAAAAAAACTCTAAGGTGCAGTAATTTTAACAATGTAATCGTTATTTTACCGTTTTTAGGGTTCCGTACCCAAAGGGTAAAACGGGAACCCTACTACTAAGATTCCGCCGTCTGTCTGTCTGTCACCAGGCTGTATCTCATGAACCGTGATAGCTAGATAGTTGAAATTTTCACAGATGGTGTACGGTTTTTTTTTCTAAAGCCGTTTTAATAAATGGAGTATAGTATAATGAAAATGTATTTAAGAACCAAGCACAATAGCGTTGTTTCCAGCCCAGATATTTTGAAACTTCAAGCTGGAATGGCAGATCAAAAACAAATATAGCGTACGTCAATTTGAATGCAATGACGCTACACTTACTAATTCAGACAAGCCCACATGCAGCGCAAATCACTAAATGAAACATCTACCGTATTTAAAATTAAAACATCATTCCGTCTCTCTCATCTTTATACGATTAACAGAAATAGAACAATGTTTAAAATTAATTTAGCGCTAAAGGCATTTAGTGATTTGTGGTAGAACTGGGGCCATATTATGAAGTATAAATACCATTATGATTCCAGACCGAAAAAGGGACGGTGCTAGCGGTCATGTATAGATCCATCTCTCTCTTGCACTGGAATCATGATGGCATTAGAGCCTTAGAATTTCAGACATCAGCCAAATGTGTTACAATTTACTTCATAAACGAGAAAAAAATAAAAACGAGCGAACCTCACAGTAGTTTCATATGCGTAACGTCTGGCATCTCACCTTGGTAATAAGCAACTAAACAGCGACAGAAATAACCCTCTCTGCGTATTACAATGTATATAGTACTTACTATAATTGTCAAAAAATAATAGGCCCGTTTTGACATTTAACTTAAATCGATTTATCGTAAATATCGAGTACCGAGTCGGGTTCCTTCACTAGTTACGTTGCGATGATCAATCGCGACGTAACGCGAACGTAGTGAGTTTAATTCCACTCTATTATAAAGTAGGTACTTATTTATTTTATGCTCAAGCTGTCACTTCCTGTTACACACTACCGTCTCTTTTCACAAAATCACTCCCACAGAAATCGAGAGGAAAATTGTTAGACATCAACAATTTGATGGTCTTGACACAGTCCACGACAGATTTTTTATAATGAATTCTACGTTAAATTTCAGTGAAGTTTCTGATATTACTTCAATCCTCGACATCACCATCTATGATGAGAAGAAGTCTGAAGACGTGGGCTGTCTCTCACTACCTTTGCTGAAGATCAACAGTGGCGAGAAGAAATGGTACGCGCTCAAAGACTCCAGTCGAAGAGACAGAGCTAAAGGGAATAATCCAAGGATTTTATTGGAGATGAACCTCACTTGGAAACTTGTAAGCATAGTTTTTGACAACAATATTATAGGTTCATATCACACTTGAAGTGTATACATGTGGTCATAGACACCTAGAGCCAAGATATCTAGTGATGTGTCTCAAGCGCATAGTAAAAGAGTGTCATTCATTTTGTCATTGAATTCGTCATCCTAACCAACGATCGACTAATCAAAGTGAGTTTGTTTATTTGTTTGTTACGCTTTCATGCTAAAACGGTGGAACGGATTTGGATGAAATTTGGCGCATGGGTAGATCATGACCTCGGTTAGGAGTTTAGGACATACGATACATTTTGTCAACCTCCACGTGAGCGAAGCTGCGGGTGAACGCTAATTCAAAATATTTTACAACAAATTATGGTGTTACGGTCTTAAGGTTTATTTATCTAGACAACTTCGGTGTCGAGGTGAAAATTCTCGATAAAAACTGAATTCGCTTTCTATTTGTGGGCGGTCTTTACTAACCCAATGGATCAATGGTAACTGCAATAAATGAAAATGAATTATTTACAGCGAGGTTTGAAGGAAACTTTAACCCCTCGCCTTCTAAGGCTATGTGTGTATTTCTGATACACACATAGCCTTAGAAGGCGAGGGGTTAGGCAGAGGTTTATCTAGAGCACGCCCACATTTCCGCCAGTTTTAACAGAATTATTTAACTTAATAGGAACCTAGGTAATACTCTTTGAAATGGGCAACTAGCTTCATATTTCTAACTGACCGACTTCTTGACAATTCAAAACTGCCTGTTAATGGTTGAATTGAAATAAATGCTTTGAGTTTTGAGTTTAACTTAAGATTAGATTAGAAGAGATAACTTTGCCGTTGGTCCCGGCTGTCATTCGTGGATCTTTTACAGTCGTTAAGGATCGTTAGAAGCCCGAAAATCTGACATCCAGTCTTACCAAGGGGTATCGTATTACTCAGTTCCTGGGTTGTGGAGGTCAGATAGGCAATCGCCCCATATACTGATAGTCAGCTGCATCCGGTTAGACTGGAAGCCGACCCCAACATAGTTGGGAAAAGGCTAAGCAGATTTTTTGGTATCTAGTATTTCTCATTGTTTGCGCATACTCATTACTGATAGCATTGGCAAACTGGAAGCCAAGCAAATACTAGGAGTATTTGGGCTTGGTTTCCAGTTAATGATGCAAAAACAAATGATTAATTTTGTCTACCTCTCATAAGAACAACGGAAATAAACTAGGTACGGAGCATACGAAGAAAAACAGCCTTTTCCTTAATATATTATCTGTCTGCCACTTGACAGAAGAAAATAAGACTAACAGGAAAATCAGACATGATACGGAGAGAAATAATGAGAAATTGTTTTTCTCATAAACTAATTTCTTAATATCACTTTCATTCATTATTACATAGTGGGGTATCATTTTGATAAATAAGTAGGATCTGTTTTTGGAAATACCAATCAAAATACGTAATCTCAAAAAAATATAGTAGAATAATTCAGAGGTATTTTTCACGGTAAAAAAAAATAATGGGATCAGTGTATTGTTTTTAAAACTTTTCTTCATAACTTTTTCACAAGTGCCTACAACCATAAATGTACAGTCGCCAGCACATCAAGGTACCACAAACTCTCAAATTTTCTCATTCGATTTTGAATTTAAATTTCAACATTTCAAGGTTTAAAATCATTTGGAGAAATTTGACAGTTTGGTTGTGCTGGCGACTGTACTCACTTAAAAACGCAATCCCCCAAAATCGTAAAAAAAAAATTGCCGTCAAAGAAACATCTTCACCCACTGTTTTCAATAGGTTACCCCACTAATAAAGAATTATCTTGAAGTATGCCAAACAAACAAACTTTATCATTCATTCATCAATTCAGCCGAAAGACGTCCACTGCTGGACATAAGCCTCCCCAAGCACCGCCACTTGGACAGTGCTTGTCATTTGGAGAGGGGGGGGGGGGGGATAATTGCCACGCTCGGCAGACGGATTGGCGATCTCAGTATGGTATTAAAATGCATAGAGAACGCTGCTGCCCATTCTCTAGTAATTCCCTTAGTCGCCTTTTACGACACCCACGGGAAGAAATAGGATGGTGCTAGTCTTTACGTCCGGCACCACACGGAACAAAAAAAAAAATTATTAACAATTAATTTATCAATTTCCAGGTTAAAGCATCAGTCCGGGTATTCAACACAAAGGAAGTCAAATATCTCGAGTCAAAACAAAAATTGGATAGACACACGTTTTCTAAAAACCTAGCCAGAGCTAAAGTTGTATTTAATTGGACCATGGGTGCTTTTAGAGTAATAAAGTAAGTTTTTGTAGTAGACTTTATTTTAAGATGAAGCCGCAGCTGCAGCCCTCGAAATTCAAATTTTCTTACGTTTTTTGCAATTAGCAGGACAGTACCGGGTTGTATCTTGATCAAAATATGATTCGCGTCTATAACAGATAATATGTATTTACAGAATTAGAATTTTATTTTTATTTTCCTTTATTGGCCAACCAACAATTGTTTACACTATAAATAGTTGAAGTAATATCTAATATGATCTAACGTTAGTGGAACAATTTCTTACAGGTTAGCACCGCATAAACTAGGTGTGCCACAAGCACTAAACTATGAAACTAATATTATTTAGAATTTAGAATCATTAATATATCTCTCTAAGTTAGATTTGTACCCCGATGTCAAGATTTCATGAAGAAGTCATTCTTTGGAACAAATGTAACTATATAAAAAAAAACTAAAAACAATTTTTCTGGAGATTGGGAATTGTCAGAGATTCCTCTTTGAAATCCCCGCAAGTGACAATTCGGTAACAAACGCATAATGGTTAAGAAATATTGCACTTTTCGCCACACTTGGTAAACGGAGTCAGGACCTAATTGGTACATTCCCATTTAGGATTCCATTGGCGCATCTACAACACGATACGAATAATTTATTTTCCTTAAAACAAAACCCAACACCTCTTATTTATTAATACTAAGCACACTAACAGCACAACACAGTAAATAACATCTATAATTGGCACTTCAGTAACCATGCAAATAACAGGTATGCATGACATTAGCATACGAATATTAGAGACAAAAGAGAAAAATAAAAAGTGTGTCTAAAGACCTAAATCTAGAACACTACAAAACAAACTAATTTGAGCTACACAGTCGTGCACTCTTCGCACTGTTTAAACAGGTAACGCCTATATATGAAGCGGAACTCATGGAGAAAATATCACGTAGGTGATCGACAAAACCTAAAGGGTAATGACAACAAAATTACATGCTCCAACATTCTTGCACTAAAAACTTCCTATTTACCAAGTGTCGGAAAATTCTCGGAAACTTTTAACTTTCAAGTTGAATTTGCTGCCACTTTATTGGCTTTGATCAGCTCGTTTCAACTAATTAGGGCTTTAAAACTACAACCTTTATTGTAAAAGTGTGTTAATAACAGCTCGCTGCTTTATTATCGAGTTTTTAATTTTCTTTTTACAGTTCTGTGAAGATAATTATCACTAACTTTGACACATTTTTATTAGTATTGGCAATTTTACGAAAATAGTCCGAATCATCGCAGAACCAAAAATTCGAAGACATTATGACATCTATCAACCCACACTGGGCCCTTGTGATGGAATACGGCCCGCTCTCTCTCATAGGGAGAGGAACCTACGTCCTTGCAGTGGGAACATCATAGGCACTATAGCTTGATTATATTAGTCAAATCTCAGTGAAAAACAGTAAAAATGTAATATGGTGTCGCTCTATTCTTCTTTATCAAATAAAATTTAGGTCGGTAATGAAATTCATATGATTAGGAAAAATACTTTTTTTTTTAATGTAGATATAGGTATGATCAATTTAAATTTAAATATTATACGTAGCAGTAAGATGGTAGAAACTTTAGGAAACTGAGACACCTAAGTAGAAGGTTAAAATCTAAATTTTATTTTTTATTTTTTTAGATCATGTTTTGAATGGGAGTCAAGAAGAGCAAATGTAATAGCATTAACAGTATGGCTGCTATTCTGCTGGTTCTTCAAAATCTGGATGTTGCCGCTAATCATACTTATTCCGTTCTTCTGGTACCGGCCTCCCAAATATTTCCTTGTTCGATGTAAGTTTTATTTTTGTGCGCTACTGTTGAGCATAGGGTCCTGGGTTCGATTCCCAGGTTGCGAAAAGGGTTATTGGGATTTTCCGTTAGGAATTTCTCAGTAACAGCCCGGAGTCTGTATATGTGCCCAGTCGATGGCAATAGGCTCGCCCCCTATTACATGGGACTTAAACATAACTGGCGAAATGTAACTGTACTATTATATAGGTAGGTACACCTCAGCCTAACCCTTCGGGGATTATAGGCGTAACGTTATGTTATGTTATTATCTATTCACCTCAATCTCACCTGATATTAACGATAAGATTATGAGGAATAATTCACTGTGACTACTACTTAGTCCAACTTACCAGGAGGTTTAAGACCGCCCATTGTGTCACCCTATGTAAAATTTCAACATTTAATATCTGTAATTTTTCTGGTGTACATAATAAAGAGTATTCTATTCTCTTCTACTCCGGAGATAAATCCGAAGTATCGGACGAATGTTCGGCCGTTTCTTGACTACGGCTGCCTATGGCTGACTACGGCAAATGAAAAAAAAACGACAATCAAAGAGATAAGTCAAAGTCGATAATGTGACTTGCAGTCGGGTAAGGATTCCAAGTCAAAAAAGGCAACTTTGGAAATAAAGAAACGGCCGAACATTCGGCCAATACTTCGGATTATCGCGTCGGAGTAGACCCCAGGTTAAAGCCATAAAAGTCATAAAAATACTGAAAAATGGACATTAAAAAAATACTCCAGTAATTGATACATCTGACATATTTGATAAAGTTCTAACACATAACATAAATATCCTGTATTCCCCGAAGCGTTAGGGAGAGGTATACCTACTACATTTCACATATTGTGTGTTATTTACAAGAAACATATATAAATAAAGGATGCCTTAGTTCTAAAAGTCACTAAGTCCATTTTCTTTGTTTTGAGATGAGATCATTTAAAGTGCAAAAAAAAATGTTTTAAGAAAATGGCCGCATAAATAAATTTGGAAAAAAATGAAACAATCGTTTATGGGGTAGGCTTTAATATGGTGTTCTTAAAAAAAAAACATTATTATTATAATTATCAGTATTAAATACTTACCGCAAAATAAGTGGAGTTAGGGACTTCTTATGAAAATTCTTTGGAATTAGTGACATATTATCTTAACCTTAATAAAGAACAAAAAATCAATCAATAACAAAACTATAAACTTCTTCTTATTATTAGCAATAACTGTTAATTTTAACACAATATAACCTTCCTTCTTATATTCTCATTAAATTTAAAATCACGTTTAATCATATTGAACACAGTTTTATTATTATATTATTGTCTTTATTCATAAATTTCTTCTTGTGTATCGTTATTTTCAAAATCCTGCTCTCTTCCTGAAGAAGTAGCTTCTAACAGTATGTCATCATAAAAGAGTCGTTTTTCAACGGGAACATACTCAAGCAGTTTCTTGATATCCTGAAGCTTTGCTGGTTTTAATGGTAACAGTTACTGAGATCTTCGATGATCTTGCCACCCATGCCAACACGATACAATGTCATCTTCTTAAAATTTTGACCTGTCATCGAGGTACCAAATTCAGGGTGTCGGAATCTTTGAAAGCGTACATTTCGGCATACAGCTATTCCATTTATTGATGGCTTAATATGAGCATCATACAGATTCTTGTAATTCTTAATTTTTAAGACGCGTTCTTCAAGATTTGCCTCATCCCTTAGATTCTTTTCTAGAAAGAGAACTTGGAATTTATTTGTATTGCGTGAGTTTTCTATCAGATCTACGTAATAGCCAGGCGTGTAAACCTTTTCTGTTTTAATACGCTTTCTTTCTATGAGTGCAAAGTCGCGATCTATTGGCATCATGCTATGTCCAGGAATCGGATAAGAAATTGAAACTTTTTGAAATATATTATTTGCACATAATTGGTCCAGGAAAGTGAATAGATAGCGATTTTTGTTTTGGCTAAAACAATTATCACAAAACAACTCCAAGTGAGTGTGCTCTGGAAGTTTGTGGTGCGCGATGTAGTCAGCCAAAGCTGTTAAGACTTCATTTGGCCCTTTTTGTCCGTAATTTTCAGTATATAAATACATGGAAGCTGTGTTGTCTGAAAGATTGTGAATACCGAAATTATGTAACCACAATTGATGTGAATAATATTCTATAGAAACATTTGTTACAGGTAATGGCAAATTCTTCTGGTAATCAAAACAAAGTAATAACTTATCGTTTTTCTTGTCAGCTTCAGTTTTTGTGATTGTTTTCAAAAACACTTCAGCCTTTCTCAAATGAAGTTCTTTTTCCATCTTCAAAGAATTAACATGTTTCATGTCTTTGTTCCTATGAACAAAGACATGAAACATGTCAATTCTTCATGTTCTTCTTCTTCTTTCTAAAATTAAACTGAACTTTTAATTTTTCACATGTCGCTCAAATGTCTTTTCTAGGCTGTCCGAAAGCAATATTAAAATCTTTATTGAAGATTTCATTGAACTTGCTGTACTTAATGTTTATTTCAGGGTTATCACCTTTGAACTTTCTGTGTAACTCAGCAACAGACAGATTTGAATCAATGTATTTTTTATGTTTATTAGATTCTCTAGAGTAGTGTGATTCTCTAGCTGGAATACTTTCAATAAAATCGTGTACTTTTTTTATAACATCTTGGCTATAAGTAGAATGACTTTGACTTCCTCTCAAGTCAGTGATGTCTTTTTCTTTATGCTGTACTTTGCGCTGAAGCCTTTCCCTTTTTATACCGTGTATCGCTAAGAAAGCTTGCTGACATAACACTACAACTCTTTTTTTCAGACTAACATGATACTTAAAAACCTTTCGTGGCCTTGCTTTTGTTGGAGATTTTGTTGGGCGAAATCTAAGAGGGTTAGTTTCTTGAAGGCAACCTTGCAAGTATACGTTTTGATTCGTGTGCGAAGATAAACCAATAAATTTGTTGAAAATACTATCAGCCTCTTTTTCTGACAGCTTTTCTTTACACTTGCACCAACATTTTGGTATTTCGCGCCTAACATGGTTTTTGACGTTCTTTTTCTTGGTCAAATTTTTCTTCCAGATTTCTCCAGATTCTTGGCCTAGATGTTCTTTTTTTCCCACGCTTTTTTATTATGTTTACTTCTATATCGTTCGTTTCATCTATTTCTTCGGTCTCATTAAACTCACCAGTTATTTCATTTAAAATTTTCCTCCTTTTTGTAGGCTCAATAGTTCGAAATTCAATATCTGAAACGTCATTTTCATCATAAACTTCTATTTCTTCATTATCACCTTCACTATCTGATACAATTTCTCCCGTTTTTTCATTCAACTTGACTCGTTTTTTATTATTTATTTTTCTGATACCATTTTCAACATCATTAATTTGATTTGTCAAATTCGTAGCACTCTGTGAACTAATAAAATAAATTATTGAAGAATATGTCCAGATTCGTAAATTTATAATATGCGGGTAGTTCTAAAATTATTACGGGTATTATACCAATACACTTACCTGTTTCCTGTATGAACGCTGGCAGAGGTCGTGATACGCTTATAAGTCGTGATCGCATTTTCATTTTCTGGAGTCCATTCACTACCAGAGGAATCACCGTCGTATATACCACAATCGTACATAAGTCTGAAATAAAAAGACTAGTAATTATTATTCTATTAATATTTCATTTATTCTAACCAAATCGAGCACAAATTGAAAAAAATACTTACCGTTCCAGTTTATCCTCTGACATTCTCCAATTTTACACTTTATTTCGTTTTCTTCTTCAATTTTTAAGTTTAAAACAGTTTTCGCAAACTAATCTTTTCCAACATTCAAATCAGTGAAAATAAACGACCGCCTGTGTGACCAGGATATAGTTTAAAAATACATGGATTTAGTGACTTATCACATAAAATTTATTGGATTTGGGTACTTTTTGAATTTAGTGACTTTTTGAATTCAGTTTAGAGGATTTAGTGATTTTAGGAATTGGAAAAAAACATCTTAGCGACATTTAATTAAAAAAAGGATGAGACCAACTCATAGACAAAAAAAAAAGTTTTTTTTGAACTGGTAAACTCAATATCGATAAAAATGGATTTAGTGACTTTTAGAACTAAGGCATGATAAGGCGAGATGAGTATTACTCATCTCGCTTCTTCCCATGGGGCTAGGCAGAAACTAGAGAACGCCACCTGCTTATATACTGCTTTTGCTTCGTTTATGTTCATACACGCACGCCGGTGGCGAGTACTACGCACCTGACCTTTCTGAAAAACATCACCAATTAGTTCACTATGTCCTCTTAGAACGAGAAACGATTCCAAGAATTCCCTAAATAGAAAATGAATCTATCTTGAGAATCAAACCAAATGCTTTACGAACTGCAACCGAGCTTTTCCCACTAGACGAGATATTCAGTATTCCTTTTCGTAAAACTCTGTAAATATTTTTAATATTATGTAATTAGTTGCCGCTCGCAGCAGCCTGCTCAGCAAACAGTGGACGGTCCTCTGCTTTCTTAACTTTCTGGCGTTGTATCAAGATAGTGTACAAATTAGACAGCCCAGATTCTGTGGCATCATAACGTTTTTAGAATGATCGAGGATTCTGTGGTCTATTTAATAAAATCGACAGGCGACAATCCGACAATTTTACAAGTTTCGTTCATACATTTTACTACCTACTTTATTTTAAACAGGACATGTGAAAATGTTTAAATATTGACGTTTTTATAAATATGTCGCATTGTCAGTTATTTGAAATAGGGCCCTGCGAGATAATTGCGTAACGCACTATCGATAAGTATCAATGGATCTCATTTTGACAGTTCAACAACATTCATTGCGTTATTTACGTTGTTGAGCAGACAAATTTTTCGAACTTATAGCAATATACTTCAAAATCATTCAGATTCAGATTGTGATTAATAGTTTTTTACGCAATCAGGGTGCCGGGCTAATTCGTTAAATTAATAAATAGGACCTAGGACGTACGTTATAACAGGTGGCGCAAAGGTACTGTCATAGTGTGAATGTGCCATAATTTTTGCAAATGGAGTCATAATATCATTTTGATTTGATACACGATGGAGATTTTGAAACACTTATTTCCGGGTCGTGCCGTTTTGGCCATTTGAACTGACCGATCAGATCCGAGAGAGACCAGACCAGAGGGCTTTTTGAAATCTCGCGTTTACCACAACAAACCACAAACCAACGTTGAAGAATAAATCACTAATTTAGAGCCAGATGTTTTGAGAGCAACAATTCAAAACGCCGTAAAATGAGCATAAATGTGCATCATCTCAGGAGGTGATCGATTGAGCGATATATTTTTTTCGGGTTTTAATCGAATTTTACACCTGTATACAAACTTTCCGTGACAACACACCCCATTTCTTTTTAATTTACAACAAAATGCAGCCGTAACACATTATGACATTACTTTTGCGCCACCTTGTATAAAGTATTTGTATTATTGCAGGGAAACACTATCTGTTCAAGATACCACCAACGGATGATGATAGTAAAAAAGAAAAGGTAAGAAATTACTTAATAAATGCACTATATTGAAAAAGATTAATTATTAATCCAATTTTTATTGCTTGAAATTAACACTTATTCACTTCACATACCCTTAATTTATTTAATTCAAAATGAAAAATCATTCATTCAATTCTGCGAATCAGCAGTTTTTGAACGTCAAAACTATATAAGACAGTCCCCCAAAACGCTCGCCCTAGTTCTTTAGCCAGCTAAAGAACTAGGGAGGGTGATTAGGCGGACTGTCGTTTTGCGCCACTTCTTCTTCGCAGCAGGCACGAGAACGGTAGAGAAGCTGTTTGTCGACGGAAGAGTAGATAAAAATGACGTTTCCGTATAGACAGTTGACAGTTTTAATTGAAATGTAGACAAGCGATTTATATCCTACAGTAGAGTAGAAATATAAATCGTCATGCTAAGCCTGTAGGAAGAAGAAATGGCAACAAACTCCCCAGCAGCACAGCTGTCGCTTCATTCAATTGAAAGACAAGGATCGCGTCTTTAACTCGAAGACTTAAATAAAATATATAATTACTTTATATATAATATAATTACAGGAAGAGAAAAACCAGTCATTGAGGCAGAAACTAAACAGTTTAACAGACATGGTGCAAAGTGTACAGAACTTTATTGGAGCATTCGCTAATCTAGGTGAAAGTATTAAAAAGTGAGTTGAATACAACGTCCCATTTTATTGTTATTCATAGTGTCATAATAATAAGCTAGGGGGTCAAGCATAAATTCTTCTTCTATCTATCTTATCATGACCAATGTATAAAGAATATCTCAAGCCGTGGTAAAATATTTGCCAGTGCAATGGGTTTTGACGCCACGGTTGGCGCAGTGGTTAAGCGATTGACTACTGCGCTGCGTGTCGCGGGTTCGATTCCCGCACGGAACAAATATTTGTTTGACCTACAAGTAGTTGTTCCGGGTCTGGCTGTTTGTGTATGTGAGTTTAAATGTTTGTAAATGCACCCACGATACAGGAGAAATTCCTAGTGTGGGGCAACGTTTTATAATAATAAAAAAAAAAAAAAAATGGTGGAGACCAATGGTCGCCCAGTAAAAATGGCCGTGGCTTACGAGTTGTAGGTCGGAGGGATCGAACCAAGGCAGGGTAAAGAGCACTTTGTGTAAATTTACTCATCACCACTGCTCTCAAAACGTGAAGGAAAATAACGTGATGAAACCGGCATGTCCTAGATCAAGAAAAACGAAAACAAGTGACACCCAGCAACCCGCACTGGGCCCGCGTGGTGTACGAATATAACGGCCCACTCCTTCTTACAGAGGGGAGGCCTGTGTCCCAGCATTTGGGGACGTTATAGGCTGATTATGCTATCGTGCAATGGTGGCAATTATCCAGGGTGCGCCTAACGTGTGGTGTCACCGCTTCTGGAGGTTTTTTAAAGCATCAAAGCCTACCTAGTCCTCATGCTTAATACCTTATGGCCTCTTTTGCCTTATGACCTTATGGCCTCTTTTGCCTGCAAATCGATAGAGAAGTCAAAGAAAATGTGCAGAATTTAACTTTTGAATTATCTTTTTTGCAGCCTGTTCAACTTCACGGTACCATTCCTCAGTCTTCTGGCGATTTTCATCATCCTGGTGATCGCATTCGTAATGTTCATGATACCAACGAAATACATATTCATGATTTGGGGTAAGTTCACCTGAATTTGTATTATTTTGTATTTAAAACAACATTAGTTGGAAAAATAACATTAGCAACGATTTGGAACAATTTACAAGTCTTTAACACACACATGTACTGAAAGGGCTTTATTACCAGTGCTGGCTTTATGACCTGCAAATTGCAAAAAAACGTACGTACCTATTTTGTTTTTATGCAATTTGCAGGTCAGTGTCAGACTGTATCTTGATCAAAATATGATTCACAACCATAACAAATTAAATCATTAATACATCTCTGCAAGTTAGATTTGTTCCATAAGAACTTTTCCAGAAGAGATTTGTTTTTGCTAAAAACGTAATAAAATTCGAACTTCGCAGTCCACCTTAAGGTAAATCCATTCAAATTTTCTTACGTTTTTTGCAATTTACAGGTCAGTTTTAGGTTGTATCTTGATCAAAATATGATTCGCGACTATTACAGATACGTATTTACAGAATTATAATCATTAATCATGTCATGATTTCATAAAAAAGTCATTCAATGGAACAAATCTAATTTGGAGAGATGTATTAATGGTTCTAATTGTTAGTTTATTTAACATTATTATAGAACTTTAATTAATATATACATGAATAACAACTTATATCTAATTAATTTATAAAAATAACAAAATTATATCCTATATAAACTAAAACTATTAATAAACTAAAATATGGCGTCAATTCCTCCGCATCGCTGTCGACTGGTAATGTACCCAAGAGACTGGCGGCATTGCCACGTTGTATGGCAATACTTAGCCTCTGGCCAAGGTAAAAGCCAGCCCTTAGGTCACGGGAAGTGTCAACCCGCCGTTTGGAGATTTCTTTGAATAAAACATGAGCACTCGGACCCCACGGCCCGAGGTTTTCAACCCCAAACGGCATGAAAATATAATTACCGATAAGGTTATTATACTTTCGCCGCTTGAGATTTTCCGCAGACGCAGCAACAGCGCCAGCACAGCACGCGGAGTCAGGAAGATGGTTCTAATTATTATAATTGGAGAGGTCCGGGGGTTTGATTCCCAGATCGGGCAAAGTGTTATTGGGTTTCTCCACCAGGAATTTTTCAGTACCAGCCCGAAGTCTAGATTTGTGCCCGGTTGATGGCAATAGGCTCGCCCCTTATTACATGGGACTTAAACATAACTGGCGAAACGTGGGTGTACCTACTACAGGTATACCTCTACCTAACCCTTCGGGGATTACAGGCGTGATGTTATGTTAAGTATGTTATTATTATAATTCTGTAAATACATATCTGTTATAGACGCGAATCATATTTCGATCAAGATATCAATAACCTGACACTGTCCTGCAAATTGCAAAAAACGTAAGAAAATTTGAATTTCGCGGGCTACAGCTGCGAATTGTCCTTAAAGGGGATGCGCTAAGGTAGCCCGCGAAATTCAAATTTTATTACGTTTTTTGCAATTTGCAGGTCATTAACAGGTTATATGTTGATCTAAATATGATTCGCGGGCATAACACATTTGGCTTTACAGAATTATAATCATTAGAATCAAAAAAGCATCATCATCCGTTCAATAAATCCTACTGAAAGATTATTTCTGAAATAATCATTCAGTAGGATTTTTTGAACTTAGAGAGTTGTAATGCTGATTCTATTGATTATAATTCTGTAAAGCCATATTTGTTATGGCCGCGAATCATATTTAGATCAACATACTCGTACAACCTGTTAATGACCTGCAAATTGCAAAAAACTTAAGAATATTTGAATTTGGCGGGCTACCTTAGCGCATCCCCCTTAAGAAAGCTTCTAGAAGCTTCAACTCGCTCTTATTGGCCGAGCGGAAACTAGAGGCATTTCCGCCAGAAGCGCGCTTGTTGTGGCAGGGGGGCGGTTGGAAATAGGTTCGCGTTATAAAGTCCCCCTTTTGACCAGGTTATGACCACTGACTGGTCAAACAAAGTAAGAAACATGGGGACATAGGTCCCCTTTTTGACCGGGCTATGTCCCCATGACGGGTCATAAGCCCTTATTCAGCGAATAGCTAGACTTGTTCCAAACTATTAAGAAAATAAAACGCTAATAGACTTGAGATTAACTTATATATCTATTGAATACTTTTTATTATTGAAAGCCTTCTTTTTATCAATCATTATTCATTGATATTCCAATTGAATCTATTTTGTAGCGTTCACTGTTCTAACAATAGAAAAAGACTATTGTGTTTTTCCATTGTAGGTAACATTTATTATCAATCGTTGCAGGAATTCACAAGTTCACGAGAAAAATATTACGACCTAACAGAGTGCCGAATAATGAAATACTTGATCTGCTGTCTAGAGTACCTAATGATGAAATATTGGTAAGATATTACGTTGAGCTTACTTTTCTATAAGTACCATCATTATTTATCGGTACATTATAAGAGCGGTTACACACGACAAATTTTTGTAGCGATACAGACGCGTGACTTCATCGCGGCACTAGCAATACGAGTATAAAGGAAAACGGTTTGCGACTTTATCGCTACTGAATCGCAGGACGACGCAATCTGCAGGAGACCTTAGTTTTAAAACTCGCATTAGTATTTATCCTAAGTAAAATTAAGACATTATAAATGAATCATCATCAGCATATAATGATTTCCACGAATAGTTTCAATTATATGGAACGTGTTTCACTGTATGCCTTTTGTCATAAACTCATAACCAAACCAACTCTGTTTAAATAAAAATACCTTATTTATCTATATTGAACACAGTATGAACACAAAAAAAAAAATATTTCGGGAAACATAAGTTGAGGCTATTAACAGGTTCTCCGCTTTTGTCACGTTTATTTACTTGGATTTTTTCTTCCACATCTCTATTAGCCGTTATGTCAGACCCCTTTTTTCTAATCAAAACATCTTTCACAAAATCTACCCCGCATTTTCTTGTTCTGTATTTTTTCCTAAACTCTGGCCAAACGGAGGCGAATCTCGCGCGGGATGCGGGATGAAATTCGTTCGCGCCTATCGTGTCAAATAACTTGTATGGAGGGGTTCAAACAAGCGTGAATAGTCGCTTGACTTCATAATCATCAATCCGACAAATGTAGTATGAAACAGCGATTGTTCATAAGAATAATACACTAGAAACAACAATAAATACCTATAATCGTGAAAACCGTTGAGCGCTGACATGCAAATGGCTTCTAGCAGGCGATCGTTCGACGCGAATTGACGCCCGCATTCGCGTCCCGCGTCCCACGCGCAATTCGCCTCAATGTGAACAGACTCTAACACTTTTCTTGTTAAACACTTCAACATGAGTACTAATTAAGATCTTTTTCATAAAAGTTTTAAAGCTGTCAGCAACAGTTACAATTCCCTAGTTAAGTGTTGGAGAGATCCGATCGACTTGCAATCCTTCCTTATTGAGAAAGTTAATTAATCTTCTTTTATCTTTTTCAGCTGAATTTCGAAGAGATACCTGTAGAAGTAGTACCGGAAGAAGATGCGATAAACTAATGATCTGAAATATAATATAATTTTAGTATAAAACTGTAATTATAAGGATCGTGATTTAATTTTATTTATTACCAACTGAGCTAATATTGACATTAGTTTTATACGATAGTGAATTTGTAAATAGAATATTAACCGTAAAAAAATTGGGTTTGTTATTTGTTATCCTTGATAGTAAGCATCGTAGCAGATGGCGTTCTGGAGTTTCTGTCTACCCTGATGAAAAAAGGCGTGAGTTTATTTTCATACTTTTTTCAACGGTTTCATTAAGGTTTTGTATAAATTGGCTGAAATATAATGATGATTGCTAAAGATGTCGGAAAAATCATGCCGGCTGGCTTTACTGGCATGCGCCGCGTAAACCAATATATAAAAAACAATGTAATACGTAATTACTCCTCTTAAAAATATCTATTACTCTATAGCAATGCTATATGTCTATCTGTATTTTTAATTTCTTCATGTGGTGCCGGACGTAAAGAATAGCAACATCCCATTTCTTCCCGTGGTTGTCGTAAAACGCTACTAAGGGACTTACTAGAGAATGTACAGCAGCGTTCTCTATGCATTTTAACATCATACTGCGATCGCCAACCCGCCTGCCAAGCGATTATGGCAACCCCTTTTGGGGGAGGCCTATGTCTAGCAGTGGACTTAATTTCTCACTAGACCCAGTTCTGAAGTCCACGCAGATGAAGTCGCGGGCTCAGAAGCTTAGTCTTTGATAAGAAACCCCTGTGTTGTATTGTGCCTTGTATCCACTTTATTCTTTCTTTCTCATAAATTGCGATTGACATCTCGTATGAAGTGAACAAATAGCACCGCCTCCTCATCAGCTCGTTGTTACGGCTACAACTTAGTTCCGACATTTCGCCAGTTATGTTTCTAGTCCCAAGTAATAGGCGGTGAGCCTATTGCCGTCAGCCAGGCACAAATCCAGACTCCAGGCTGGCAGGCAGGAGAGGCGCCATGGCGTCCTCACCTTCCGCCTGACGCAGGTCCTCACCGGACATGGTTGTTTCGGGAGGTTCCTGTTCAGGATAAAGCGGGAGGAAACGCCCGGGTGTCACCACTGTGTGGATCGGCCGGAGGACACGGTGGAGGTAGGCCCAGCTTGGGCGGAGCACCGCCGTGTCCTAACGGAGGCGATCGGCGGCGGCGATCTCTCGCGTCCGGCCCTGGTTCAGGCCATGGTTCGGAGCGAGAGTGCATGGGAGGCCGTCACATCCTTCTGCGAAGCAGTAATGCTCGCGAAGGAGGAGGCGGAGCGCGTGAGGGAGAGGCAGGGTTCGCGCCCTCTAGTCGCCGCAGGAGACGCCCTGGGCGTCGGGAGTCGCAAGCCGATTTCCGGCCACCGTAGGCGCGGGCTTGCGGACGGTGAGCGATGGGTAGCTCGCCGTCCGATAAGGATCAGGCCCGGGTCGACGGCGCGTTGTATTCCACGCGCGCCTCAAAGAGACGTCAGCACGAATTGACGGGGTCCATTAGGGCCAATGCCTGCCAGGGTTGCGAGTTTGTCCGAAAGGGATATCGTGGCCCTGGCACACAGGCAAATGAAGGAACACGGGTGGATTTTAGTCAGTAAAAGTCTGACACGCCCTCCCGCCCCGTCCAGAGCGGGAGAAGTTATTTGATAATTTCCCACCCAAAAAAAAAAAGGCTACTACTGAGAAATTCCTCATACAAAAACCCAATAACACTTTGCCCGACCTGGAAATAGAACCCATGGACCTCATGCTCAGTAGTAACGCTTGGGACCACTAGACCAACGATGCAGTCTATCAGACAAGAGGACGCTACTCGTCTTCTTTTCTTTATGATCGCTGATAATATTCAGGTATCAAGACTAATGTAGCCTTTCAGAAATTTAAATTAATGTAGCCTTTCAGAAGGCTATATTAGGCTATAAGAGTCGTGCTCTGTAAGTTTAAGAATTATTAAAAACTAAGCATAGCCGGATAAAGGAGCTAGACAAACACTTCCTCATGCTTAGTTCCTTAAACCAAGCCGACCGTAACAAGAACCTGGAAATAAAAATACAAGGGAAATTGAACTTTATCTACACAGAGAAAAGGTAGGTACAAAAAGGAAAAATTGGGTATGAAGAATTGACCTATTTGCGTATTCAGTCAACCAGGAAAACAAATTCATATTATTTTTACCACAATTTTTACCGAACTTTTACATTTTATTACTTGCCCAAGCGGAAAAGCGCATTTCAGTGTAAATGTAAAATTTTAATTATTTGCTTTCAATTCTGAGTAGGTAGTTCCGTATTTTCGAATTATTTTTCCTGATGAGGTAGACTTACATTAAATATTGGCTATTCATTCCAATACAAACAACACAAATATTGGGCATTTTTAGTACATACCAACCCATTACTTTCCAGTGAAAAAGAGACAGCATAATAGATTGTTAAAAATAAAAATTGTACGTTGTGTTGTGTAGGGCGATGACAGAGATATTTTCTATAATCCTGCATTAAATGGCTCCACAAAATAGTCGCTATTGACAATATTCACAAAACCAATCAACTCAGCCTATAGCAGTCCACTGCTGGACATAGGCCTCTCCCAGGCTGCGCCACAACACCCTGTCCTCCGCTTTCCGCATCCAGTCTGCCCCAGCCACCTTTTTAAGGTCGTCGGCCTATCTAGCTGGGGGGCGCCCCACACTACGCTTGCCGATACGCGGTCTCCACTCCAGGACTCGTCTGCTCCACCGGCCATCGGTCCTTCGACAAACATGGCCAGCCCACTGCCACTTCAGCTTGCTTACTCTGCAGGCTATGTCGGTAACTCCGGTTCTCTTCCGGATAACTTAATTCCTGATCTATATTCACAAGTGGCATGCAAAACTAGGTCTAAATTATAATTTACCTTACGATAAGTAATGTCATCCCCCCATAGTTGAGGTGGCCCGCAGAGACGGGCCGGCTCCAGCCGGGGATCGCGGAAGTCGCACTTGATCCTATGATCCCCGGTGCAAGTGTGGGAAGGGAACACGGGGCTGGGTTTTAGTCTGTAAGAGTCTGACAGACCCCTCCACGCGCCCCAGGGCGGAGGACATCCATGAGGATTTTCCATCCCGGGAACAAAAAAAAAAGAAGTAATATCATCTGCGTAGCCTTTTCCCAACCATATTACGGTCGGCTTCTATTATAACCGGATGCAGCGGAATACTTTAAATAGAGTGACTGCCTATCTGACGTCCACAACCCAGTTACTGGGTAATACGATACCCCTTACTGGTTTTCAGACTTTCAGGATTCTGACGACCCGTAACGACTGTCAAAGATCCACGAATGACAGCCGGGACCAACGGCTTAACGTGCTTTTCGAGGCACAGAGGTAGTTTATTATGTACCTACTTAATATCACACATCATGTGAGCCTAGGATAGTTCTTAGTATGGACGTTATAAAGTTCTGCCTACTTATTTCAAGAATGGCTTTATAAAACAAAAATTAAACATTACAAAAAATCTAAAACGTTATGCGTTTTTTACTACAAACCTTAGCTATTTTATCAAAAAAAAAAACTGATAGGTCAACACGTTGTAAAAAATCTTCATTATTGAGCGATATTATGTAGAAGAATGTTTTAACAACATTATTTTTAGTATATGTGAAACCTGATTATAGTTTGTTTAGAATAAGGAACTGAATCGATTTCAATAATTTTTACACCATGTTATATTTTGTCCCAAAAATATTTAAGTGTGATGGAAAATGTTATCACCATTTAATTACTTACAATACAATCGCCGCCGTACGTACGGTTAGGTACCTACTGCCAAATTATTATCAATGAGCGCAAGACGACCTGGAGGCGCGGGGGCGCCGTTAGCATACTTTTGTACGGACAGCCCGGCAACATAACAATGCGTTATTATTCTAAGATAACAACTTTATAACTCTGTGATTTTTCATGATACGGCTTTGAAATTTTGTACATAAATTCATTACATAAAAATACTAGACACGTGTTTCGGGTTTCGCATATACTAAAACTAATATTGTATTTACATACCAAGAACCCTTGTCTTGGTATGTGTCACCCATTCACGGACCAACCGCGGCAAGCGTAGCTTAACCTGATTGATCGACCGGTGCTGCTGTTATTACTTAGACACAAGCCTCTCTTCCGATAAGTAATAATGAAACCGAATTATCCTAGACTAGCAACCCGCCCCTGCTTCGCACGGTTTTTACGACTTGACAAAACATCGAGATTTCTTTACTATATGTAGATTAATATTAATATATTCTGCACATAAACATTCCGGAATAAATTCTCTAAACGAAGGTGAAAACCACATCAACATCCGTTGCATAGTTTAGAAGTCAACGCATTGACAGACACGAAATACTAAGCATAGATAGATGCAGATAAAATAATTACGAGCAGTTTTTGAATAAATACACAATCAAAAATGTATAAGAACTTGCTTCCATTAATATTGAAATCAGAATCAATCTCAATTGATGGTTTCAAATAAAAAATCTACTAATAAATTGGACTCGATTTAATAATATTATTTGGTCTACCTCTAACGAGACCCGAGGGATCCCACAGGGGTCTGTATTCGGACCGAATCATTTGGTCACATATCGTAAATGTTGACAAATGATCCATGTAAATAGGATATTAATACGCTTGTGGCTAATTTGCGCCCGGCCATATTACCCTGGGACCCATCTGTCAATGTATTGAGAACTGCCAAATTAGGTTAAATTCACCAGTCGGAAAATCATGCTAATTTTCCAAATTACTCCCCAAAGTTCTACTATGAACACTTATATTTCTTTATTATGAACTATAACACGGCTTCATTCAAAGATACTTTTAATCCTTCTCAAATTAAATGGAAAATCAAGTTATTGTAACAAAACTTTATCTCAAATTTTCAATCTCGATTCCGCATAAATTAAATCGGATGATACATTCTACGTATTCCTTTTATTCTCAGATTATCAAACAACGAATATTACTTTTTAAATGTATGTGGAAATTGGCATTTTATGTTCATCACTTCTGAATTCAAAAGAACGATGTTTTGTTACAGTTATTGAGTTGTTATATTAGAAATAAATCGTCCATGCGGTTTAAAAAAGAAATCTTGAAACTCGAGACAAAAACATTGCGTCTATAAAATAAAAACAGCTTTATTTTATAGTCACATAAATATTAAATTTAAAATGTCTTGAAGATAATCTGTTGCAGTGTTAAACAATGCACTATGAAACTCTGCAAATCCATTTCCATTTTAAGTGTAAATTATAAACATTAATCCAAGGTTCATATATCAGACAATGTAACCAGTAACCACAAATCATCGTAATGATAATGCTTACACAGCTCCGCGTGTTTTTATTGCAACCATTATTTATGAAGCTTCGCTGAAAATCGTATATCGCATCAAATGAAAAATAAACATTCCATAACTTTAAATAATTTATTTACAGTACATTTACAATAAGCACAAGAATTTCTCTAAATTCATTAAATCTACGTAATAAATCGAATTTAACAATTCTTTAAAACATAATCACAGGTCAACTGACATTTGTACAGCTTTACGCTTTGTATTAATTAAATATTAATTATAATATTTAAACAATCATGTCTTTACCGAGTCTGTCAAACTCGTTCGCGAAGTAGACCATATCCTTGTGGTCCAAAGCGGAGTTTTGGAAAACGATACGGAAGAAGTTGACGAGGTCGCCTTGCGGCTGGTAGGTCACCATCATACTTCCTTCCTTTATCATTCGCTCTTTTATTTTCGGCGCGACCTTGTGCAGCCTTTCTTTGTAGTCTGGGTCGTTTTCGCGACCACGGAGGCAGCGAGGTACGTACCAGAACATGATATTGGTGCACTCTGGCTTATCTAGGACTAGTTCAAAGCCTTCCCGCTGTCGGATATGTTCGGTGAAGAAGACGGCGTTATCGAAGAGTGCATCGATGTGTTTTTCGAATCCTTCTGAGCCTTTAGCTTTCCACATGAACCAAAACTTCATTACATCTGCCCTCCGACCGCATTGTATATGTTTATCGCCGGTGTCATAAGTGGTGTCGTAGAATTTGTCCTTCTGGAAGAGGTACTTAGCATTGCATGAATGACAGTCTTTGAGGACATTCTTGTGTCTAATTAGGAAGGTGGAGCACTGTTGCGGCGCCGCTAAGAGCTTGTGAGGGTTCCACGTCACCGAGTCCGCCCTGTGAAATTGTTAGAAATTTTAACTTTTTGTTTTGTTTTGGTACAATGAAAGGAAATAGTCGCTGATTTAGGTATGCGATAATTTGGTGAATGAGAAAAGGACAACATCTCGGTTACTCTTGTGTGTTAGTTTTTGAGTTGGTGTAAATAAAATGTTGCGTGGTTTTACCACCAACACAACATTAATTACCGCTCTAACTTTATGCTTATTGTCTCAAATACTATTTAACCAAACTTAGGTGCAACAACTTAAATTTAACTTTTCTCTAATAATTTTAAATATTTTTACTTACAATTCAATCCCATTCAGAAGATGTCTGTGCTTCTTGGACATCAAGGCACCTCCTCCCCAAGCAGCATCCACATGCAGCCACAAATTATACTTCTTGCAAACCGCAGATATTTCCACTAACGGATCAAAAGCACCATACACAGTCGTACCAGCAGTGGCCGTCACCATAAAAGGAGTTGCACCATCTTCTATGGTATTAATAATCTTGGCTTCCAAATCTTCTACGATAATTTTTCCTGTCTCGTCGGCTTTGACCATAATGCAGTTGTCTCCGCCAATACCCATGAATGTAGCAAGTTTTTTGGTGGAGTAATGAGCTAGCTCTGATGTGAAGAGAACCAGCTTTGGTACTGCGTAGACGCCTTTGTCCTGTAAAGAATGAGGTTTCGTTAGATTTACTAAAATGGCCACAGGAAAAAGGACACATAAGACAGGAAAGGACATAGGAAAAGAATTCAACTTGAATAGAGTTTATGTAGGATATGTTCGATTTGTTTGTTTTTATAGTGGCATCCGATCTTATCTATCCTAGACTTATAAGTGCCGTAAGTCTGGAATCGCTCGCCTGCCTTGAGCAAGCGTGATGATCAATGATTATGCCTTTTCTGTATGAGAAGAGGCCCTATATAGTATTATTTTCTGATAAAAAATGTGCTCTTTCATGGGTAGTCCTTGGTGCTACGGACTACTTAGTTACTTCATAATACTCAAAGAAGTTTTACCCCAAGCTGTTTGATGCCCCTTTACCATAAAATCTAACAATGGGCTAATTTTGATTGTTCGTGAAACATGTTTTAATTGAACTATTACAAACTTATAACTTTTAATTAACGTCTTTTGTTCTACACTATCTCGTTAATGCAAATAACGAAACTAAAACTAAAGATTTTAAAATTAAATAATTCTATTGTAGTTGAAGAAACTGATGGTACTCGTAAAATTAATAATAAATTTCGTTTCTGAGTAATCAACTGATCAAGCAATGCCAGCATATTTAAAAATGAAAGATTAGATCAGATTCGTTTGCTATCTCGTCTGGAACAGTTCAGTCATTAGGTTTCTATTCGATCAGAACTAAATACTAAGTTTAAATTAATTAATCACTTTAACATAATTTATTTGCTTTCTTAAATTTCATAATTTGCTATAATATAACGTAGGTATCTTATTTTTCTATTGAAGTGCCAAAATTAGGGCCTAAAGTTGTCTTAAAACTTGCCAAGTTTCATTGTATCTGACCTTTTTGGAGCTTCTCTATCAGAAAATAGAGCAAGTTTACTATACAATATATTATGGTTTTTATGTTAAACTAGCTTTTGCCCGCGGCTTCGGTCGCGGTAATTCAGAATTTCATAATCAATTCAGTTTTTACTCTGCTTGTTGTTTGGCGTTTGTCGGAAAAAAAACTCTTAACACACTACTAAAGTTTTTATAATAATATAATTCAATCATGATTCGAAAGACACGTGGTGCCATCTATTGTCATAAGAACGTTATTGGTGTTTTCCTCTGGAACAGTACTTTTTTTCGGGATGAAAGGTACCCTATGTCCGTTTCTGTACATATATGCTATTCAGGATGATAGGTTTAGTGGTTTAGGCGTGAAAAGGTAGCAAACAAACTTATTTTGGCGTTTATAATATTAAAAGTTAGGAAGTTAGGATTAGGATACTTGAGAGCAGTGATGGCCCAATGGTAAAGGTCCCAACTTCAGTTGTAGGTCGTGGATTCGAACCCAGGCAGGCGCTTTACTTTGTGTAAATTCTTTCATCACCACTGCTCTTAAAACATCGTGAGGAAACCAGCATGCCCTAGAACCAAAAAGTTCGAAGACATGTGACATCTACCAACCCGCACTGGGCCCACGTGGTGGATTACAGCCCGCTCCCTCTCGAAGAGAGAGGAGGCCTGTGTCCCAACAGTGGGAATGTTATAGACTGATTATGTTGTTAACGTCTCTCAACGTAACAGAATATTTGTCTTGTATCCATGCTGGTTGCATGTGCGGTTTGAAGTAGGTATCTTTCTTTGTACGTAAGTTCATATCGCCACCCTAGAGGCGGAATAAATGTCGACAGCGCCCTAGGCTAGCACGTCATCGGCGGCGGCACCCTTCTGGTGGTCTTGAGGTATTATTAATTATAACTACTAATATACAGGGTGTCCGGTAAATAATGGATAATCTTGATATAGATATAATAGTCCTTATGGTCGTTCTAAAAAAAATATATATCCCAAGTAGTACCTAACATTTCCAGTTTTTTTATCTTATTTTACATTTTTTTAATGTTTTTTTTGTCTGTCAACTCGGTCGCAAGTATCGCAACGCCACGCAATATCTATAAGGGATTTCTAATCTCGCGCCCCTAGGCACGTGCCTAGTTTGCCTTATGTAGAATCCGCCACTGAGCCACCCGTGAAATTAAATTGCACCATTCCTAAGTAAATAATATAATTTTATCTAACAACAAAATCAGCACTGCAAAATGTTTGTAACACGAACAATTACTTTTGTCAGATCGTAATTGCACAAACTTGGATATGACCTCAAAGTACGCGGATACCCTTCGCGAAGAATTTTATAAATCCTTACGTATCAGCATACACGCATGCATTAGCAAAGCGGTAATTACTTGTATTAAAAACCGGCCAAGTGCGTGTCGGACCACCCACAATGAAGGTTTCCGTAGTTGGGATGACTTTATCCCAAGAACAAACTTAACATTGTAGTTGAAAAGCATGTTCACCCATACAATCTAATTGCAAATGTAAGTTACCTGTTTACTAAGTTATTTTAACACCAACGACTTCTTATACGTTTTCCTGAGAACTAGTTTCGGAGATAAGGGGCAATTTTTATCTATTTTCTGAAATGACTTTAAAACTATTTATTTTAAAATTATAAAAATATATATTTGAGACCCTGACAACAAGCCCTTTCATTTCATATGTCACACGGTACAGTTTGCATTTTTTTCTAATTTGCCCCCCAAAAGTGACCCTCATATTAAAAATAACATTTATTTACATTAGGTACACGTCCGAGTTTGGTTCAAGTGCTTGGCGAGGTAGAACTTGGTGAAGTCGTCCTGGTGGCGCGTGAGCTCTGCGGGCATGTGCAATTGCGCACGTCTACGGGCGGGTAAGTGGGCCAGAAGCCCATCGTCAGGATGTACACGCTGAGCTCCAAGCCTATGTGCCTCCACGTAATATATTATGTGTACCAAATTTCAACTTAATCGGTCCAGTATATTCGAAGCAAATCGACTGTGACAGACGGACAGACAGACACACGAGTGATCCTATAAGGATTCCGTTTTTTCCTTTTTAGGTACTGAACCTTAAAAAGCAAGGACGAGTGCTGTTATATAATCGTAGGAAGCATATGTGTGACGGATATCTATAATATTTAATATCTTAGTTCTTGTTTCATTTACTGTTTATATTGACAATGTTGGGCTAAATTGTTTTGCCCGGTCAAATATTTGGATGACCGACTTTTTGAACACAAATTTCCGTATCTGTATTTTTCCAAAAAAATTGCAGATGCGTGACTGAAGAGTCACGTAACTAAACTGTTTTGGTTCATTATAAAAGTATTAAACATCTCTTTCGTTTTGAGATTCAGCAATCCTATTTGCAATTCCGTATTTAATGAACTTATCGTCGGGCAAGTGGAGATTTAGAATTTAGTATCACAAATAACATCTAACCTCATAACTAATAACATATCTACTCACTAACCAATTAATTTGGAATCCGAGAAATTTGACCTTCGCAACCCAGTTCCGCAAATTCTCTGCAAGACCCAAAACTTGTACAGATCTAATACTATTAAGTGCCTATATCAAACAATGTAGGCATGTTCATTTAATAAGTTCAGAACATCAGTGAAGTCAGAGGTGATCCCTGGTACATTAGGCCATATATACATTTAATTTTAAGAATCTACGCCAACTAAAACTTTTAAAACGAATAGTTGAAAAAGTAGACTTAAACAAATAATCAGAATAAGCAGATAATGTATGTATTACTTAGAAATAATTGAATAGGAACTATCGAATCACTCAATGAGAGGGAAGGTTAAAATTAATGTGAAATAGTGTAAACCCAAGGGTAGATTTTTGAGCGATTTTTCGCGTTAATCTATATAAATAAATAAAATTTAAGTGTCGGTTTGTAATGTCAAAATATTAGCTTTTTACTAAATGCTTAAGAAAGTATACGGTAGGTACATGTAGCATTTTTTTTGTATGTCTGTCTGTTCCGGGTAATCTCCAAAATGGCTGTTACTTTAATTAAAAACGCCACACTCCAATCTAGTATTTTACAAGACCTTACCAAAAATCACACTAATAAATTATTTATTTTTAATCGGTTGAAGGACACTGAACAAGACACAATATAAGTTTTATTGTTATTACGTCTGGAGGCGTTTAGTGTTCCGCAAAATATTAACTGTGACCTATGCGCATGCGTTTCTATAACAATACATTTATTACTGACAAAGTCATCACGTAACTGATTGACTATTTTCAATCAAGTTTGCAAATTGTCCTACAACTTTAGCAAGTTTACCATATCATATCTAAGTCACTCAAGTAACAGGATTTTCATCCATTATCATTACGAACTTAAGAGAGAGCTGAGACAGCCCAGAGCTGGACATAAGCCTTTTCTCATCTGCGCTAAAACACGTGGCTCTTATTTTGAATAAAGCGTAACCAGCTCATGGTTGTCACTAAACATTACCATTTTTTATTTATTAATTAAGTCATCATGGAATTTTTCTGCCCTAAGTACGAGTAACGCCATTCTGAATATGTAGCCAATAGAATTTAGTTCCAGTGCAGGTAATCGTTATATGAACCTAAACTTTCAGTCATAAAATAACATGCATTTTTAGAAGATTAAGCGTATCACGCGCGAATCTTATTTTTATCAAGATACAACCTGACACTGACCTGCAAATAGCGATAAACGTAAGAAAATTTTAATTTTGCGGGTTATATCTGCGGATTCACCTTAAGGCACCCACAGGATAGCCCGGTTAAGCAACCGACAGCCTCATAGGATAACCCGCGAGTTGCCATTATAAAAAAAAATAAGGCGATCTTGACTAGACTACATAATATATTATTTCTTTGCCTAATTTTAGGTCAAGGTCATTTCCAATACCGTTATAAAGTTCTAACATAAAAACGTAATTACTGATACTCATTTTATTTTCAAATGCATTGTTATTGTTGAAAACAGTCGTTAATTACATTTTATTAACTTGTTTTATCTTGCCCTTGTAATTTTATAATAATGATAAGCATCAACAATAAAATCATTTTGAAAACAATCTAGATTTGGATTGAATTTTGAATTTGGCAATAGCTACATTAATTTTGAATAGCAGAAAGAGCTCCTATTATCAATATCATCTTTGAAGTTACTAGCATCCAATCAGATTGTCATTGAGTACAAGCATATCTAGCTCAGTATGATCGAACTGTCAATACGATAAAATGTCCATCACGCATAGCTATTAATCAATCAAGTTTAATTTAACAACCACCATTGTATATACGTCTAATAATAGATCTAGGAAGTAGTGCAAATCTGCTAAATCAAATGACAGATCATAACTATACTGATCATTATATTAGAGAACGTCGATCTATCTCTTGACCTAATAACCAATGTATATTGACAGATCTCTCAATTGACAAGAGAATTGCGAACATAACGATTGTTAATTCAAATATTGACAAGCTTTTCTGATAAGCTACTCAAAATTTTCCAGTTATAAATATCGAAAGGCAAGTACTATAATATCATTTCAACACCATCTTCTCATGCGAAAAATATTCACTGCTGGACACAAAGCTAGGTCTTCCCAACTGTCAACACAACGTCTACTACTGAATATACATGCAAAAAAATCAGCTGTTCCTCTCTAATCTTTCCCTCTACTACATTTCTCATTACTGTTACTGTTAGCCTGTATCATCCCACTGCTGGGCAAAGGCCCGTCCCCATGAATTCCAGTGTTTGCGATCCAAAGCTAATGTGGACCACTGGTCGTTCGTTTTGTCCAGGTTGTCTCGCCATCTTTTACGAGGTCTGCCGCAACGACAGCTGTCTTAGGGTTCCACATAGTGACTATTTTGGCTCACAGCTCATTGGGCATGCGCCAGACATTTCTCATAGTGTTGTAAAACTAGTTAAATGATAGACCAAATCACCAGCACTAAGTATTTTTTATAAAACAAAATACCAAGGTTTACACAAACGGCACGCGAATGTAATGATCGAGAATCGGGGTTAAGGTAACCACCGAACGATATGCTTCCTGCAAAACTGGCAATCTATATAATGAACGAGTGCGAAGCGAGATAGAATAATTTGTACAACAACCTATTGTAAATACTGGATGTTAATAAACATTAATTGAATCAGTGAACGAAGTAGATTGGTTTAATTTGGTGAATAAAAGTTATAAGGTCGTGCTAAAGGCTAATGTTTTGCAGTTCATTGACATTATCAGGTACTAAAACAACAATTCTCGTTTAGGCAAATGTTTATCATCAATGTCAGTCAAATTGACACTCCATGTGTCAATTTGACTGACTGTTAGGCTTGATACCTGCCTGTTTTAACACTTTTCCCAAATCATAAAAAATAAGTCTTATTTCTTCATTTATCCTACACACATGAGACATATCTTAAGTTCATAATCAAAACACAACTATTAAGTTAAATAAAAAAACAACTAACCTTAATTTCAGGATAGTAGTAATGCCGAGCAGTATTGATAGCATATCCATTAGACATGGACCCTCCAGGACAGAATATGCCATCGCCTTCACCCTCTGGCCATCCGACAATAGCTCTCATTTCACGCAGGACCTCTTCTTCCATCAGAGTGAACACTGGAGCCACTTCAAAGGTATAAACACTTGGGTTCAAAGCATCAGTCAACCATTGACCAACCAAACCGTAAGGATCGACTGAAGAAAACAATTGGTTGACGAAGTATGGATGTCCTGTGTTAACAGAGTAGCGGGCAACCTGAAAAAAAGAAGTACGTTTATAGCTCATTATTACAAATACTAATTATGACTACAGTAGAAATTAGTTTTGCAATACAAATACTTTTACTTCAAGATAATCTGACTGTGATTTAATTGACACTTTTAACTAATGCAATTAGCGTAAGACGATCCCAGTCAAAAAGAGTATAAATGATAAAGAAAAAAATATTTTTCACATCAGGTGTCCAAAAATTAAAAATACAAAAAGATCAAAACCCACATCAGCCATAAGTGCCAGGAGCTCATCGTGAGATACTGGCGATTCCCTTGGCTTCAAATCTATCGCTTTCTTGATATCCTCAGGACAAGCCCACTCCACAACCTTCGATGTCCTGGAAGACCTTCCAAAGACCACTCGTTCAACCAACAGGTCCACTGCTCGCCTGATAAAATCTTCATGCTTAGATCTCTCCGCGAGTGACTTGAAGTTATCCCTGTCCACTCCTCTATCCTCCCCATCGGGTACAATAAGATCCGAATCGGCAGGCATTTTCCCTTTATCTTCTTTCACTCAACACGTAAGTTTTATTCGAAGAAAATAAAGATTTCAAATGTGCACTATATTGTGAATGGCGGCTGCGGCCGGCCGCGTGCCTCTGAACCGAAGGTTTGACTCGTCAATCATTGCGTAGCCTTCTTAAATACTACTGAGCGACGTCAATTCACTTCGTAAGGTTACTCCAGTAAAATATAAACAAATGTGTTATTTACCGACTCACAAACTTTATCAAAGCGTCACAACATTTTAATCAATTGCCCGTTTATGTAAAATTTTAAGAGGGAGTTCTATTCCAAAACTTCTCAGAAAAAAATTCTTACTCCAAAAATGACATGAGCTGTATACTCGTGGGTAATTAATGACTTTTATGAAGCTATTATCAACTCCACGCTTATATTCTCTAGTAGAATGTAACACTTAATCGAATTCAATCACTATGGTCAAATATTTTCGAAATTAGCTGCTTACGTCACGTTACTGCAAGCACGTGCTTCATCAAACAATACTTTCTTCTATTATGCTGGTAATTAACCGACAAGAATCGGTGTACCGATTAAATCATACTATTTATGGTATTTGAAAATAGACTTGAGGTAGACCCTCAACGCTTCTTGACAGCAAGCTTGGCAAAGATGCATTGTCAACCTCATGCTTTATTTTCACTTAGATATTTGGAAAAAATACTGCAGAAATTCATGGACCTAACCTGGAACAAAAAAGGTTATTTGTTTAACTAATACTTCAGACTTCAAGGCTATCAGTACCGCTAAAAATAATATATCTTTAACCAACGGTTAAAGTGAACGGTAGACCGTAAATTAAATATAATCAATTACTGATCAAATTACGGTCTAATTAATATGCACTACTGCAATTTATTAAGGTTTTTATAGAAAAAAGGATTGGATCCTTGTATAACGAGAATGGGTTTGGACAATTTCATTAAAGTCCAGAGAATATAAAATTAGAAATCAAATATCATTGCCTCATTTCTTGACCTGCTGGTCATTCATCATTCAGAGATATCCGTATAGCGGTGTTCCTAGTGTTATATTTAAGTCAGTTTGTAAATATTTAAGTTGTAATCTCTGAAAATGTAGTAGGTAGTATATTTTTAAAATTAAATGTTAAGTTATTTCCGTTCATTTTAATATACTGTTTGTTTTCCCTCATGAAAAAAACTAAAATATGGTAGCTGCCAACATCATACAATATGGTTGATTCTAAAAGAGTTAGAGAGACCGTGCAATCTGAAGGGTATGATTATATAATTAGAGATTCATTTCTTGCTAGATGATGACTGTGTGAGTGTATATGGCTTCACATATGGCACTTTGAGCTTCCAAAATACATCAGTGACACAACGACATGATCAGCGCTTTTCTGCCTCTTTGCTGTTGTAATCTACTTCTTCTTTTTGCTATAGTCTTGACAGAGCTGTCCTGGTCAGTGGTCACTATGATTTGATCAACCGCTGATGCACTCTTATTCAGATGCTTTCTAAATAGCATGAAAAGACACACTTAAAGACCCATATTCAAATAACACTCATCTACTTTAACCTACTTCTTAAAGGAAGCAAAGGATACATTAGACCATATAAGTACAACGGGTTTTCGAACAAAACCAATTCCTTAATTTTTACGTTTCCTTTTATTTATATATACTTGCCTTGACAGTTACTTTTTGTATCACTACGCTAATTAGTAATATGGAGGTCGACGTTGACCTTTATTACATGGCTAATCAACTGCGAATAAATTGCAATAAAAAGTTTCTTAGTTATAATTTTTCTATTGTTTTAAGTTTCAGTTATTGATTGTAATGTTTAGTCCGAATTTCGTGTCATCTGAAGCGTAGAACGCTCGCAATCAAGCGTTTGTGCTATTTTTCTAGTCTTTGTCTGTATTGGTATCTTAACTTGTATTGTATCTTCGATTAACCTGTTCAAACGTGTAGCTTCAAGCCCCGCTATCTCAATTCGACTATCATTATGACTGATGAGTGAGTCATCATAATGCACTAATGGTGCACATGTCTTTCACATTTATTTTGTTTTTTTTTACTAGTATGTGTCTATTTTTGCACAAAACCTGTTCATATAAAGGTCAAGAAGAAACTTTATACAAATGAGCCCAAAAGGAAATATAATTCAAAAGGCAAAGCCATCTAGACAACATTCTTCCCACTAATTGTCTTATTCTAACGTTACTCATATGACTATGTAAGTCGTAATATGAAGCCAAGCAGTCTAACTTCGTCTCAAGTCATAAGCCACCGGCACCTAAGCTTGTAAGACAATTTGTCTTGGTTACAATTTGTGATTTAAACTCCAAGGTACACCTTGGTTTGAGAGCACTACCATGACGAAATGGTGCCTTGCGAATTAGGTTTTTTTTTTATGTCAAGAATTACTAGGTAAAGGCCAGTATGACTGGGAATGTGGGGTGAGCCTGAGCACAGCTTCTTTCCTCCTGAGTCAGTACCTAAACATCTTAATGGTCAGGATCATAATGATGTTTATGTACTGACTCAGGAGGAAAGAAGCTGTGGTTG
The DNA here is from genome assembly GCA_963921375.1 of Tiliacea citrago. NCBI lineage: Eukaryota > Metazoa > Arthropoda > Insecta > Lepidoptera > Noctuidae > Tiliacea > Tiliacea citrago. The sequence goes on along the minus strand of OY992797.1, from coordinate 16,384,584 downwards.
CGAACGTTGGCGTGTAGCGGTAAATGTTTTCAATTATCTACGTCATAACTGTTTAACTGATTTGGATGTTAATAATACTTTAGTTTATCCTGGACTGATTTCCAAACAGTGGTCTACGATGAGATCCATAATTAGCAGTATGAAATGGACAACTACTCAGCTAGGTGGAAACATAACTGACTGTCCAGGGTACCTACGACGAGTATTAGGTGACTTTTGGTCGACGGGTAATTTACCTAAGACGGGTAAATATGATAGGTAGTTTTTTTTTTACCTCTGTTGTCCCTCTGTTTGGCAAATGTCTTACCCTCAGCTTTCCACTCTTCTCTGTGTGTTGCCTTCTCCGCCCTATCTCCCATAAATACCTGTAAGTCATCCCGCCAGCGTTTCTTTGGCCACCCTCGGCAAAGACGCCCGTTTTCTGGGTTCCACTGCGTGACGACTCTGGCCCATCTGTTCCGATCACGATGCATATAGATGGATAGGTACCTACCTACCTACCTAAACTAGGTTGAGTATGTAGACGACACGAACAATGGCATATAAAAAGGTACTTTAATACAAATAAGATTAAGAGAAAAGCAAACGATAGAAATAAATAAAACAATAAATCAGTTTTACACACTATTATCGTATTATCGATACTTCTCAACCTATACCTAATAATAATAAGTATTTTCTTAACGAGATCGACATAATAAACATTTGAACATCGATTCGACCCATTAAAAAAACAATTCCAAGCAATATCGTTTTCTGAGTAGCTACAAAATTGTGGTTTTCCCATAATAACCGTTTGTTTAAGAGGAAATGGCATGAGACAGATTGAGTGCAGGTAGTTCCCTTATTTATAGTTTACTGTGATTCACCAAATCTAAGTAGATGACGACAAAGTTTTGGTTTTATAAAGAAATCGATACGCAAGTCATTGTTTCCTGATTCCCTGAATATAAAATAAGATTACAACTTTTATAGAGATGTTTGCACTTCTGAGGACCTACCAAGCGTCACTGTTGCCGCTATTGGCGTGCCAACATACTGAACCCAACTCATACATAATATAATACATTCCCCGAACACCTGACATCCTGACATGACCCGTACACTGAGCCAGCCTGCATATTTTTGTTTAAAGGTCTCTATCTTTTTAAATAAAAACAAAAAAAAAGTGGTTTTGATCCCAGTCACTCACTACCATTTCCGTTTGTCATTGTTCCAATTTTGAAATCAGAATCATCATCACATCACACTAACATTATAAAGGCGAAAGTTTGTGAGTGTGTGTGTATGTGTGTATGTTTGTTACTTCTTCACGCTCAAACGGCTGGACCAATTTTGTTAAAATTTTGTATGGAGGTAGCTGCCACCCTGGATTAAGACGTTAGAGAAAACGTTTGTTCAGTAACTTGTGTTACCTCCAAGAGCGTTGACAACGGCTATTATGAGGTTCGGCATGGAATTAAATAATGCCACTAACACGTGCTGCGGAATGTTCTCCCATGCTTTCAAGATGGTAATTTTCAGCTCCTGCAAAGTTTTTGGAGCTCTAGCTGGTTGGTTAGTTCGAACACGTGGCTTCAGTTCATCCCATAAGTGATCTATTGGATTCATATCAGGGCTTCTTGCTGGCAATTTCATTCCATACTAACGTCATGCAGGTATTCTCGAACAATTCTTGCAGTGTGCGCCCTTGCATTAGCATGCATACAAATGAAATCCTGGCCCACAAACTCAGCTTATGGCATATTATAGGTATTACATGAGCCTCTATGCATTGACGAATGTATCGGTCGCTATTTGGTGTTGGTAACCGTGGTCCTGTCACAACCTCAAGGTCAGTTTTCCCTTAGGTGAAAATTCTACCCCAGACTGTCCATGACCCACCGCCATAACTCATCTTCTCTTCAATGCAACATTGCTTTCTCCCGGTGTTCAGTAGACTTTCCTACGTTCATTATTACCATACAACATAATCTTGATTTCATCCGTAAAAAGAACCTGGCTCCATTGACATTGAGTCCAATGCAAATGTTCGCGTGCAGGTTGCATGGCTTATGTGGTTTCAGGCCACGTTCTACGGTTCTCCTTCTAACAGTTTGAGTGCAAACATTTAGTTCAAGAAAGTCCCGAAGCTTTTCTTGGACCTGTACTGAGGTCACGTGACGATTACGCAGGCTGGTGGTAACCAATCTAGTGTAGTGACCCAGTTTCATGGTCGTCCTGGACGGCGCATGAAGCTGCCAGTCCCCAGGTATCGATGACAAATTCTTTGAACGACAGAACGGCTTCCTACATGAAGTTGAGCACTTACGTTTCGCTGACTAAGCCTAGACTGAAAAAGTTCCACAGCTTGCGCGGCTACTTCAGGTGCTGTATCCATATTTTTAACGTGAGAATGCAATGGATTAAAAAATAAGCAAGAACAATTTCAATACTTACTCTATAGAATACAAAACAAAACAAATAACGAAATACCTATTGACCTATAGAATTATGCTCTAATCAAAGCTTGTTGCTAAAATGTACTCTATGTTTATGAGTGACCATACTCCGATTTTCTTCTCTATTTCAAATTCGTGAATTCAAATTTGGATTAGTGATCATACCGAAATGATGGCCAGTAGGTATGTCAGCTTCAAAACTGTATAAAAACTTTTTCTCTAACTAACCATTATTTTGATGATTTAGGCCCATAGACATAATAATGCACGGTGGCTCGATTTAAGAGTCCTGTGTGTACTTTTGTTTTTTTCACCGATTCGAAAAGAAGACGAAGATTAATTTTTTCCTTTTTTGCCGTACAACAGGTAGGTACCTACGATTAAAATCTCATACGTAGTTACTCTCACATTTTATGGAATTCCCTGTAACGTGAATGCAAAAAAACTTGAGTAGCTACAAGTACAGTTGTACCTATAAGTGCTATCTCATAAATTACGATTTTATACAGGCAGGTGGCAGGGACATCGACGCGCAATCTGTAACCATGAATATGATTGCAGTAGCAAATTAGCATATAAATTTTTCGTCGGTTATCAAAGAAGATTTTGGTAAAGGCATTAAAAGAATGGTGATGAAGACTAAATGTTTTCTATTTGTATCCCGTGGGAAGTTATGCGCACTTATACAATAATTGGACATGACATAAAGTTGACTACAGCGAATTCAAAAGGCCCTATGTTTAAATTAAAGTGCGACAAAGTCAAGTACAGGGTCAACTAAGTCCCGGTAGTTAATATGAGTACAGGGGATTGGTCAATTAATCAGGTAGATCAAATATTTATAAAACACTACGTCGCAATTTTTTCAATTGACATTGAATTGGGTCATTACTCAATCAACTCGCCCCTATCTACATATGTAGCTAGAACGCGCCTGTATTCCCCTAAGGATTATAGATATAAACCCAAAGTAGGAACCTATACGTATCTAAGTACCAACTGTTGTAAGTACCTATCTTTCAGTTATGGTGAAACGTAAGTATTTTGACCATAGATACTTTAGGTTACTACCTAATACTTAATGTTGTAAAAAAACGATCTAAACCCTTCATCTGAGTTCAAATATTGATTGGCCTATTAGTCAGAAAAGTTCTGGATGTAAATCTAAATAGATAGGATATAAAACTGTGTAGAAACGGCGTTAGTTCCGACTTTGGCCACGCGGTATACATCCTTGTATTTGTAATGTGTTATGGTGTACACTAAAGAGTTTTTCGCTACAACAACTTCTCATAGACCTATAAAAAACGTTTTAAGTGAAATCAGATAAAAAAATAATGCGTTTCTTTGGTGGTAAAGTGGAACAGAATGTGAAAATCGTTCAACGTAAGGTTAGGAGTATATGGCTGCATTCCGTATTAGACTTTAATCGCATACAGCGCTCACATCAATAATTTGCGTACCGAATTAGTTATTACGATTATGACAGCCGACAACTGTCATCAATTCGGTACGCTCGTGACCGCGCTCACGGTTGGATTACAGTATTTCTTTGTTTAAACACCACACGCACACATTTGTACACTTCTTCTTCTTTGGTTAGATGGCAACGGTAGCCAGAAGCACAATTTCGAAAATACCACGCTATTTTAAATAAGATAAGACACAAAACAAAACAACGCAACTGTCATTTTTGACAGCGCTCACGGTGATATTAATTTAGGGCATGGTCGGCGTTATCGCAAGATGACGCATGTCATGACGTCATCTATGACGTTTCACGCGACAACGTTTTCGTGCTCACGCTAATAGGGAACGCGTTTAAGCGCGCTAAAATCGATTACAGCGATTATGGTCTTAATTCGGAATGCACCCCATGTGTTCTGTGGTAAGGTCACTCTTTACTGTCACTTGATGTCACTGTCACTGTCAAGTGTCAAAATTACAACAACAAAATCCCAGGTCCGCATGGGTTGAGGTTGTAAAATATTGTGTAATTTATATCGCAGAAAGTACTAATAAATTCATTAATTACGCGCATACACGCTATCTTTATTTATAAAGTTTATACCGAAATGGCGGAAGGCCAGTTTAGTGATTACGAAGAAGATATAACTGTGAAGGTGAAAACGGTTCGGGTAAGTCGCTTTCTCACGTTGTATTTTATTGTGCAATTTAATAATAATCACCATATTATAGAATGAGACCCTTGAGCGTACCCTCTGCTGCATTTATACATGTTTACGTTGCATAGTTTTCAGATGTTCCACTAATTAAAACTCTAAGCAGTGAATCTGAGGAGGATGACGATTTCAATTCAGACGAATACTTTCACGACTCCGACGACCCGGGTCAGAACAAGAAGAAAACCAACATCAACTCCCAAGCACCTTCCAGTAAAGTCAGCACCTACCAGCCAAGCGAAAAGTTGTTCAAGAAATATGTCCACAAAATAAATGTTGACAAATATGAGCCAATGTCAAGAAAAACTGAGAAATTCATGGATATCAATGATAGAAAGCATGACAATGGCAGGATAAGAATCAAAGATAAACATGACAGGGCTACCGCTGAGCAGGTCATGGACCCTCGCACTAAAATGATCTTATTCAAACTTCTAAATAGAGGCATCATTAACGAAATCAATGGTTGCATCTCCACAGGCAAAGAAGCTAATGTTTACCATGCAACCTCTAAAGATGGGAAAGACTATGCAGTTAAAATCTTCAAAACGTCTATTTTAGTCTTCAAAGACAGAGACAAATATGTATCAGGAGAATACAGATTCAGGAATGGTTACTGCAAGTCTAATCCACGTAAGATGGTTCGTACATGGGCTGAAAAAGAGATGAGGAATCTTGTACGAATGCATAATGCCCAATTAAGTGTACCAGAACCAGTAATTTTACGTAGTCATGTGTTGGTTATGTCTTTCATGGGAGAAGATGGCTGGCCCTCTCCAAAACTCAAAGATGTTGAAATATCTCAGTCATCAGCTCGGTCAATATACAGAGATATTGTCATGATGATGTGGAAAATGTTTAACATTTGCAAATTAGTGCATGCTGACTTATCCGAATTTAACCTTTTATATCACCAAGGTAACATAGTGATCATAGACGTGTCACAGTCCGTAGAACATGACCATCCACATGCTTTTGAGTTCTTGCGTAAAGATTGCACAAATATCTCTGACTTCTTCAGGAAGAAGGGAGTAGCTACATTAACTGTGAAAGAATTGTTTGATTTTATTACTGATTCTACTATAAATGAGAATAATTTAGAAGAATGTCTTGAGAAGCTGTCTGAAAAGGCGGCTACAAGGAACTTTGAGGATATGACGGCTCAGGAGCAAGTAGAAGAGGAAGCTTTCAAGAATATCTACATTCCAAAGAGACTTACTGAGGTAAGATTCATTCTCAGTCATTGATACTAGCCATAAATCCAAATCCAACCTAGTAAAGAAACAGTAACATAATATGCAAAGTACAAGTAGGTAGTATGGTTATGGAATGCCTTGCCCGTGTTGATAAGGTGTGTACAAACTTTGTCCACTTTTAAAATTCCTATAAAAAAACACTTCCTCACTCCTTAAACATAATCATTACATAATACAGTTCCATGCTCTTGTTTCATGTTTATTATTGTATATATATATTTATATAGATAAGTGTATTGCTTTATGTATTTATTTATTGTATATGTAAATGGTACACCACTGACTACCTGCAGTATAGTCTCTCCTCCCTTTAATCCATCCAAAGGTTGTCTGTAAAAGATTGCTTTTAGCGATAAGACCGCCCATTGTGTCACCCTATGTAAAATTTCTACATTTATATCTGTAATTTTTATGGTGTGCATAATAAAGAGTATTCTATTCTATTCTAAGAAAATTTGTCATGTAAATAGTTGTAGGCTAGTTTATTTTATTTCTAGTCTAAAAGTTGCAGGTTTATGACCTAAATTATATTTTGAATTACACAGACAACCTTTACTCATAAAACACATAATTATTTTATTAGTTCTAATAAAACAAGGTTTGTCCAACTTAGGAAGTGATCCGTTTGAATCAATAACAATTCCGTACGGTTTTCAAGCACGTACGCACGGTATGTTGACAGTTCAAACTACACCAACTTCGCGTTCATTTCGCGCGGTTTCGTTAATTGTGTCATAGAGAATACGTTATTAGCATCTGCTAATAATGTATTAACGTATTCCTTACTTCGAAATCAAGTCAATTCTCTTAGCTTTGAGAATTGACTTGATTTCGAAGTAAGGAATCATTAAGTGGTCATAGTCAATTAGGGACTTACAGGACAGACATGTGATATCTACCAACCCGCACTGGGCCCGCATGGTAGATTTACAGCCCACTCCCTCTCGAATAGAGGAGGCCTGTGTCCCAGCAGTGGGAACATTATAGGCTGATTATGTAGTCAATTAGGGCCCAGTTCAGTTGTGAATGTGTGATGCATTTTCAGATAATTTTGCTTTATATTGATCTAAATTTCAACATGTGTTATTAAGTATTTGTTTCTGCGCGTAATTGGTTCTTCATAATTATCTATTTCAGGTGATCAACTATGAGAGAGACATCACAAAAGCCAAGAAGGGTGATACAGAAGACTTAGCATACAAGAAGATAGCTGGATTCAACGAGGACCTGACTGCAGCTGATAAGCCTGACATACTGCAAGAAGATGACATCTCTGCTAGTGGCTCTGATAGTGACTCTGAAGGGACAGAAGATAAAGATGATGGTAAGCTATTTTACTAGCATAGTATCCATTTTCTTAGGGATTGTGGCTAAATATAAACAGCGGCACGAGGTAATCGAAGGTTAAGCTACGCTTGCCGATGTCGGTCCATGGATGGGTGACCGTCTATTACATATAAGAGTCCCCTCCGTGCCTCGGAAATAACGTTAAGGCCCCGGCGCCCATTGGCGGCACGGCATGGCAAGGTATTTTAGGTAACGAATAAAAATATAACTTAATAGTATGGCAATAAAGTTGAAATTCCAATGTTCACGGTCGTAATTTCAAAAACAATACCGCGTTATGCTTGACATTGGAATTTCAACTTTATGTCCATACTATTAAGTTATATTTTTATTTGTCGCCTAAATATACCTTGCCATGCCGGTCCGCCAATGGGCGCCGGGCCTAAGTCGTTGGCCCTGGCTGTCATTTGTAGAACTTTGACAGTCCTTGTGGGTAGTCAGAAGCCCGAAAGTCTGACAACCAGTCTTACCAAGGAGTATCGTATTACCCAGTAACTGGGTTGTGGAGGTCAGATAGGCAGTCGCTCCAGATAATATACTGGTATTCAGCTGCATCCGGTTAGACTGGATGCTGATGAAAAGCTAGGCAGATGATGATGTAACCATTATCTGGGCAATATTATTATGGGCGGTAGATAGGTGACAACAAAATCCCGCACATCAGGTTATACCAAACTGTAAAACTTCTCCAAATGATCTTAAACCTCAAAATGTTGATGGTTAAGTTCAAAATCGAATGAGAGAATTTTATAGTTTGTGGTGGATTGATGGGCTGGCGACTATACAACCACCCAGGATTTATTATGGTGAAGCACTATGAAGAGTGAAATAAAGGCAGCGGGACCAGCACAAAGTCTACTCAAGGAAACTGCTCAAGGCAGGTGGAAGTGGTAACAGTGTCATTTCATATAGGCTCTGCACCGATGGGGTGCGTTATGCCTAAAGCCTGACTGTTTTCACTAAAGCCTGCACTACACTACTCGCGAAGTTGATCAAAGTTAAGCGGCGCGGGCGACTTCCGATCGTTGTCGGTTTTTGCGCCCGAGTTAAAGGACTCGAAGCGTCCTGTTCTGTGTGTTCTTTGCACGAGTGTGTAGTCACGTACTTCGGTCAATTTCAACTAGTACTTCGTCGAAGCAACTTCGCGAATAGTGTAGTGCAGGTTTAACACTACGTGACACTGGACTCGTTGAATTTTTAACGCTCGGCTCAACGCCGAAAGTTGTAAAACCAACAGTATGCTTTTATTTAGGCTTTCAATTCGGTGTCGCCGAGAATGTGTGTTTTGACTGGGCCTACCCAGTCTACGAAGTAAAAGTCTCTATTATAATTACTTGAAAACTGTTATTCAAATCCATTTATTACTTTTAGCAGAATCTTCAAAGCAGTTCAAAAACACCGCGAGGCCCAGAGATGAGTCACCCAACAGTAAAAAGTTAAGGAAAAAAGCCGTGAAAGAGGAGAAAGCCGAAAGAAGGAAATCTAAAACTAAGAAACATGTTAAGAAGCGGCGTGACAAGGGAGCAGGAAAGAGATAGATATATTTTTATAGTTTCAGATTTATATTACAACAGAGATACTTACTTATAGTGTATTTTGAAAGTAAAATATGCGAATTCAGTCTTTATAATTATACCAATAGCAGCTAAAAGTATAAAATAATGTTTTATTTACTTTTACTGGTTGATTGTTTTAATTTAAAATCGCAATCACCACTCCCAGTAAGCTACTTCATACAATAAAGGAACATAGATTTCTGTCGTTTTTGTTACCCAACTGTGTCTTAAAGAAGGGTTATGTTTTTTACTTTATTTCACTATAATTCTACAATACTTGCGGAATAGAGCATTGTTTGCCACCTCCGCTAAGCTAAGTGTAAAGTGCAAAAATACACTTAGTGTGTTTCTGATACTTACTGATTTTATTTAAACGGATAGGTACTGTCATTTAGTGTAATTTTACTGCCCTAAAGAATTAGGATAAATAAAAATATTATTTACTTGTCATTTTATATTTTATTTCTGTTTCATAAAAAAAAGTATAAAAAACTTGACATTTTACGCACATTTGACGAATGAAATCCGTTAGTGGTTACACTTCAAATAAATAATGTCACTGTTTTAATACCTATAGGGCTGGATTTCATTTGTCACTAGTGATGAGTCAAAACTGTACATGCCAAGTAAAAATAACCTTTTGACGGTCTAAAATCTATAGAATCAAAGTTCTATGTCGTGTCGATAAGGTTTATTTTCGCTTTCGCGTTGAAAGCACCTTGCTTGTGACCACAAATATGACTTGAAGTTAGCAGCTATCTTGCTATTTTTAAAAGGTACTCTGCGTATTCAAAATGCGTATAACTAAAGGCATTGAGCCGCTGACTTTTCTCAATAAGCAACTCATTGGCTGAATTCTGCCCGAAATTCTCGCTGATGTGGATTCAAGCAATTTCATATTTAATAGCGTCCAGAATCGCTGCTAACGTCAAGTCATATTTGGCTGCAATAAAGGCATTACATTTTGTGTTTAAAACAATAATGTTAAGCAAACCCCTAAATATTAATCATAAATTACATATATCACGTTTATTTTAAGCTGTGTGACAGCCATTATATCTAAATTATATTTCACCTACACAATATCTTCGCTATTAGGAATGGGCGACAGAAACTGGATTGAATTTTACATTCGAAACATTGGAATACATTTTAGGAATTTCCTCTAGAATAATGATCCTACTTTTTTCGCTTTCATTTATTTATTTATTTACTATCATAGTTACACAAATATGACATTACTCGCAAGTGGCAACTTAAGGGGGATGCGCTAAGGTAGCCCGCGAAATTCAAATTTTATTACGTTTTTTATAATATGCAGGTAAGTAACAGGTTGTATGTTGATCTAAATATGATTCGCGGCCGTAACAAATATGGCTTTACAGAATTATAATCAATAGAATCAGCATTACATTTCTCTGAGTTCATAAAATCCTACTGAATGATTATTTCAGAAATAGTCATCAATAGGATTTTCGAAGAGTTTGTTGTATTGCTGATTCTAATTATTATAATTCTGTAAAGCCATATTTGTTACGGCCGCGAATCATATTTAGATCAACATACAACCTGTTACTGACCTGCAAATTGCAAAAAACTTGAGAAAATTTTAATTTCGCGTGCTACCTTAGCGGGACGCACTAAGGTAGCCCGCGAAATTAAAATTTTCTTATTTTTTTAGCAATTTGCAAGTCAGTATCAGGTTGTATGTTGATCAAAATATGATTCGCTACCATAACAAATGTGTATTTACAGAATTATAACCACTAAAATCGTCATTACAAGATCAGATTCTCTATTGAATGACTATTTTATGAAATCGTGACATTTTAGATAAATTCTTACTTAGAGAGTTGTATCAATGAGTTTATCGATTTGAATTCTATAAATACACATTTATTACGGTCGCGAATTGTATTTTGATCAACAGACAATCTGACACTGGCCGGCAAATTGCAAAAAACTTAAGACCGTTTGTTTTTCAACGTATCCCCCTTGTAATATCATTATTACTTAATATTCATTACTGCGCTTACACTAAATGTGGATGTACAATAGGGTACACCTCTGCCTTACCCTTCAGGTACCTATTACAGGCGTGATGATTGGTTTATGTTGTTTATATTTTCTAATGCCAACACCAAACTATCTTACAAAATACATTTCTCTTGCAGTACTGGGCTGCATGCTTATAAATATCACACTAATAATGGTCCCATAATAATAACATATTCACTTGTTCTAATATTTATAAAAATAATGTCCTTCTAGTCTCTAAAGGTGACAATCATTTTAGGCAGGTACTCATATTTTATAGGAACTTAGTCATAGTACAGCCGCCAGTACATCAGGTAAACAAACTGTCAAATTTCTTCAAATGATTTTGTTGAACCTAAAATTGTTGATGGTTAAGTTCAAAATCGAATGAGAAAATTTGACAGTTTGTGCTAACTTTATATGTCGAGCCTGATAAGGAAGAACATCGTAAGCGACATAAATTATAATTTACAGGAGAGGTATTTTATTGATTATTTTATTTACTGAAAAAGTGTTTTTTTTTGCATTATGTCGCTTGCGATGTTCTTCCATATCAGGCTCGATATGCTGACGACTGTACCTTCATAGCCAAATTGCGAATACATTTTGAGCACCTACTGACAATTTCCAACTTTGAATTCTTCGTATTTCGTATTGTGACGGAACGGTTGGCGCACTGGTTAAGCGATTGACTGCTGCGCTGCGTGTCGCGGGTTCGATTCCCGCACGGAACAAATATTTGTATGACCTATATGTAGTTGTTCCGGGTCTGGCTGTTTGTATATATGTGAGTTTAAATGTTTGTAAACGCACCCACGATACAGGAGAAATTCCTAGTGTGGGGCAACGTTTAAAAAAAAAAAAAAAAAAAAATACTCAGTGCTTTACAGTATTTGTAGGTATCTCACGAAGCGACCCGTGCTTTACTTGTGGTAAACAAGTATACAAACACGCTGTGAATGTGTGCGTCAAGACGACTAACGTCAGCACATGCGCACACAGACTTCTGACTTGGCCATTGCAGTTGCATTAATTGTACATGCGTGAACCTACTCCCACTACGCCAAAACCTTGTCAAGTTACGTGCCGGAGACTACCGAGAGTTCCTGCGTTTACCCACACGTTCACAACGTGTTTGTACACTTGATAACCACAAGTAAAGCGCGCGCGTCGCTTCGTGAGATAAACATACTCTAACAAGAATCCACCACTTCATTGTTTGTCACCCTAAGGTTGAATATCGCTTGCACGTGATAAAAAGAAAAGGTATATTTGTCTACGTTACCGTTCGATAGTTTCAATTTAATAGGAATTGTTGTCGAAAGTGGTAATGTTACTCTAAAGTAATTAGGAGTTCAACTAAACAACAGCCGTTTTACTGGTCGACACGACATAAACCAAAGTCAAAGATTTATTTGCAAACTAAGTGTAGGTACATTTTGGTGTTATTTTATAATGTAACTTAGCGGCCTTTTCCAGGCATCGTAAATTTGAGGGTTATTTAAAAATTAACATTAAAAATTAAATATAGCCTATTCTTGGTTAGTAAGATACAAACTACACTTTTGGAGATTTAAAAAATACTCATACCAGGTTTAGATTAAGTTAATCTTATTTCAGAACTGTAATTATCATTAGGTAGGCATTTTTAAAAACTAATACAAATTAAGTTAATATACCGAACTATTACTAATTAAGGGCAAGAGAAATGAGTACACCGCCTTTTTTATTATCTAAGTAGTTAAATTAAAAACTACACAAGGTCAAAATAAATCAGCTAGAGAAACGGCACAGACGTGATGGGTGTCGCTAGTTATTTTACTTTGAACTTGTACAAATATCAGTCAAAAACGTGTACATAGTACACGTCTTTGGCTGGATACATATCGCTAATGTATCAACATGTTTTTGCGACGCAAATTGATTGATCGATTCCTGGTTTCTGAGCCGAACTCTTGAGAGACAAACAACTTTGACGAGACAATAGCTATTGATCGCTATTGTCTCGTCAAAGTTGTTTATTTAAACAAAATATTTCCTGAGTTTTCAGAAATGCAATGTGTCACGCATTGCTCAGAAACCGGGCTGTGTGATTTGTGAGGTACAGACGATTTTTTGTCGTTCCTATTTTGCAGGCATGGCAAAAGGTTACTAGAAATTTGGAACCCATACAGTATATAGTTTAGTAAATAATAACAATTCTTACGCCAGGACGAATTTTCCAGACACAAAGGTCTGGGTCACTCACTGAATTTTGCTGTTAGGTAGGTATACCTATAGTCGCGTAATAAGTCTGAGGTTATGCTCTAGAAAGGAACCAACAAAAACGAATGAATCACTAATTCCCACAATAACTCACGTATTGTAATTTTGACCCTGCCTCGGAAAAAAACGCCCTCACAGTAGTTTAACAACGCTAGAAAAACATAAATAAATGTTAGTTATTTACCAATTCGAGACATAATGATCCATTAACATATTCACACATTCAAATAACTGAAAATAGATTCGTGTTAACCATTTACGTACTACAAAAGACAAAGGAATTTAAATACATCTTAACAATTTAATCTTAAATTATCACAAGAAATCAAAAATAATTTTGTAGGTACTAACAGAAATGTGTAATGCAATTGATGATAATATCACAATTAATTAATAAACTCCTAAAAGGCAATTGCTTACGTGTAAAATTGTAAGATCATGTAGCGAATCGCCATCTCAGACCGATGTAACACATAGATCGGAACACGAGCATAATACCCACCATTGCGGCAATTTCTAACCAAACCGAACTATTTTCTATATCTAAATATTTGATCAAAACTTGCGGTTTGGCGAAATGGCAGTACATGTCATCACAATCTAAAGGTTGTCGGTCGAAGCCGAAAATGGTGAGGACCATAGCGACGATGCCGCACCTGATGAAGGAAGTCTTCATGAGAATGTTCATCATGAGAGGGATCTCGTGAGCGAAGTCGAAACCGTAGATAGCTAGGCCGAGGAATGGAGCGATTGCTGATGGTCCGATGGCGCAGCCATTCTGGAAAAATAAAAGGAATTAAATGAACAAGTGATCACAGTGTTGTTATTAAGGAAGATGAGGCTGCTGCCTATCCTCTTTACCATCCACAAAAAGGAAAACACAATGTTTGTCTTTATGATACCCATTATAAATCTCGTACCATTAATGGCGTATGATTTGGAGATAGGTGCAGCATCCGTTAAAGTGCTCCTTTACTGCACTTACAGGAAAATATAGTAGAAGCTCTTGCTGGAACCTCGGACGGCTGCACAATTGTGATCTGATAGTTATAGATGGAAGAAGCACCGTACGATTTAAGTTGGAAGGAGCTCAATAAAACTAGTTGCTTCGCCATGTTGAAAGAGACTATATAGGTAAATGAGAATTTTCTCAAGAAGCAAGAGTCGAAGAGGGTAAAGGCGTAAGAAATAAGTAAACATATTATCATGCCAACTCACCGTAACATTAAACACAGATCCAATCGCCAAGCCCATGCCTTCAGCTGCCAAAGACACAACATTTCCAACGAGGCAGAAGGTGACGAACCGCATCACAGAGAACGGGACGCCGGCCATGAAGTATACGATGGTAGAGAATATGATGTTGAACGTCACTTGGACGGGCAGCTTGGAAACTGTGAGGGCTGCGTAGTATGGAGTGAGGCTGTACCAGCAGTTAAAGTGCTCTTTCTTTACTAGTTTTACTTCTTGGGGATCTGGAATGAAAAAGTAAAAGGTCCAATTCGTATGGAGAACTCTCCCAAATCTAATAAAATATGAGCCGAAATAAACCAAGAATAGAAAATTGCTTTGTCAATGACATAATTGACAAAGTAGGAGAGTTTAGTAACCAAAATAAAATAAACAAAAATACATGAAGTGACAAAATGGAAGCAGAATAAATATCATTTCTATAAAGAACGCTTTTTTGCCAAATGAATTAAGTAGGGCTGATGCTGAAAAATACAAATGCAAACTTAAGACTTACAAATAAGCACTGGAACCATAATCTGTGTATACGCAAAGAATATGACGAGTCCAACGCAGAGCTTGAGGTGGTTGAACATCTGAGTGCCGTCGTTAGCCATGTTGAAGAAACACGTGCCGATCAGCACGCCGCACATCACGTGGTGAATGAACTGGATGCAGATACCTGAAGGTTGGGAATGGAATATATTATTACAAACGATATATAAATAGGTAGGAACATAGCTAAGATCTCCTGAATGGTCCGTATGTTCTTGTAACGCAGCGTGCGTGACAAGAGCATATGATGAGCCTATAATGTTCTCACTGCTGGGACACAGCCTCCTCTCGGTGAGAGGGAGTGGGCCGTAATCCACCACGCGGGCCTAGTGCGGGTTGGTAGATGTCACATGTCTGTGATTTTTTGGTTCTAGGACGTGCCGGTTTCCTCACGATGTTTTCCTTCAACGTTTTGAGAGCAGTGGTGATGAAACAATTTATACAAAGTAAAGCGCCCATCTGAGTACGAACCTACGACTTAAAACTCGTAAGTCCAAAGTCAAATAATTTATTTCAATTAGGATGCACATAAAAGGCACTTCTGACGTCAAACGTCAAAATTTCCAAAAAAAAATATTTTGGTTCTAGTCACCCGCCCCTTCCAAAAGGTAGTTTCGTATGGAGAAAAATGGGCAAGTCGTGGCCGTTACCAGTGGGCCACCACTCCTTAAGAGGAGGCTCCCATTTTTATGTTATTTTGCATGAATATTCTGAAACAGTCACACAAGCAAAATTAAACTTTAGTATATGATTTATTGGATCTTTTTCTTTTCTGGTTGAAGACAGTTAGGTACGTAATTCTAATATTTTCTCTCAATCAGATTCAGATTCAGATTCAGAATTTTTTTATTCGAAAATCATGTGTTTTTTAAGTAGTAAAAATCATTTGTTTAGCTTTTATGTCTAAAATAAATATTCACAGCAAGAAAATATAGTTTATTATCCCGAACCAAAAATTTTTTTGCTCTAGATCAATTATTACTTTAGCTATAAACGAAATCAGAATTGAGACTTACGTTATTTAGTTTCGTGCTCGAACACGATCAAAGAGCGCACGCGATATTCACCTTTATTACTGATGTGTTAGCGTTTAGCACATAACGGAGTGGCGGGGAGCAAGGGGCGGAGGTTGCGTTCGAAATTTGATTTAGACTGCCTGCTCTTACGAAAATGAATACCTACTGATTCTTCGCATAATCATCATCATCACGACTCGGAATTATTTTTCAATTTTGTAAATGTGAGTACCATGGAGCCGTTAATTATGTTATGTATGATGTATATTAACTTAAAAAAGCTTGGCAGATGAGAGTATGTCATGCTCACTTAAATGTCTCGCTAATGGTGGCGCGTGTGTTGGATCATTCGGTTCCCTACAAAATGGTCTAGCTAGACCACATAGAACATGACGCGTGGATCAGCACCATCCAGCTGGATGGTGCTGATCCACGCGTCATGTTCGTGAACGGACGCCGTCAGTTGAGACTGATCATCTCTTAACTGCCAGGGCTTATTTGTAATCTTTTAATATTATATTTTGAATTGTTTTTAAATAATTTATTTTTTTACATTGTTCTCACATATAGAAGCAACAAGAATAATGTACCCAGGATTTTGTAATATCTTGATTTAAAAAAGTGTCCTAGAAGTTTCTTGGCTGTACTTCTCCATAGAGATCTACGTTTTGGAATGGGCTTTAACTTTCTGACTAACTGACCGACTCTTTGACAATTCAAAAGTGTCTGCAATTGGTTTAATTGAAATAAATGCTTTGAGTTTGAGTTTATTTTCTGCCAGTCTGTACGGTTTTGTGCGTTTTTCGTCCAGATACTTCCTATCAGTTTTGCTCACGTTCCTTCGTTCAGATGTTTTTTATTCTTATCTCTTTAAGTTAAGTAAAATTTGCTACATACCTGTTTTATTCCTGAGTATTTGTTTCATCATCCTCGCCAACAAAATCGAAAACTGTTCACAATACGTCGTGGAGTATTCCGATGAATCCGACTTTTGCATCTTCATCCAAGCTATCGAAGAGTTTCCATTAGACAGCCGACTGGACAACGAACTTACGGAGGCACTTGATCCTTTGAACTTTGGTACTTTGTAAGTGCACTTTTCATTTGACAGTATTATCTCTGTTTCGTCTGCATCATCGGTCTGATAACTGATCTTTAGCTCCATCTGGTTCGTGTTAGACTCGCTCGGTGGTTGGTCCAATTTCGCTGATTTAAAAAGTTGACCGTTCATCATTTCTTTGGATAGCATGGTTATGATTTCTGGGGATTCTGTTTGTTCTATAACTGGAAAAAGAAATTAAATTGTTAGAATTGGTGTAGGTAGATCAATCACATCAGTTTTTTTTTTCGAAATCTTCCACACAGAGCTTTGCTCTGTGCTCCTTACAAAGTCCTCACCCCTCTATTCTGATGGTGGTAATAGACCACCACCAGAACACCTCACCAGAAAAGACCTAGAGTTGAAATTGATCAAAAGTTTTAAATACATTCAAGGTGATTAAATCACGGTAAGTACAGGTGCACCCCAGATTATTTAGCTAGTGGGCTAATTGCGTAACACACTATCTCAGTAGGAATCGGTTTCAATTTGACAGTTCAACAACATTCATTGCGTTTTTTACCTTCAATACTCAATGTATTTATTGCTTCCACATGTGAACTTAGGTGGTAGGTTTTACAGGATTATGATCATTGTGGACCCTGTCGGATTATCTAGCTAGGGAGCTAATTGCGTAACACACTATCTCAGTAGGAATCGGTTTCAATTTGACAGTTCAACAACATTCATTGCGTTATTTACCTTCAATACTCAATATATTTATTGCTTCCACATGTGAACTTAGGTGGTAGGTTTTACAGAATTATGATCATTGTGGACCCTGTCGGATTATCTAGCTAGAGAGCTAATTGCGTAACACACTATCTCAGTAGGAATCGGTTTCAATTTGACAGTTCAACAACATTCATTGCGTTATTTACCTTCAATACTCAATGTATTTATTGCTTCCACATGTGAACTTAGGTGGTAGGTTTTACAGGATTATGATCATTGTGGACCCTGTCGGATTATCTAGCTAGAGAGCTAATTGCGTAACACACTATCTCAGTAGGAATCGGTTTCAATTTGACAGTTCAACAACATTCATTGCGTTATTTACCTTCAATACTCAATATATTTATTGCTTCCACATGTGAACTTAGGTGGTAGATTTTACAGAATTATGATCATTGTGGACCGTCGGGCATAGCAAAAGTAGGAGAGGATGAGGGATTTTATTTGGCAACTTAGTTGTTATAATTAATATTGTAATTTTTTTTTATTTGTTATTGTTTTGTAAATATGTACATTTATTTATTTATTTAGTAAAATTTAAATTAATCATTATTGCATTATTTATTATTATTTTTATTTACTACTTAATTAATATTTATTGTCCCTAGGGTAAGTTATTTATTGGACGCTCCATATTTATTATTATTAGTTGGTAGGCGTATCTATAATAATGAGTATTTGTAGATACAATTATATAGCTATGAAGTTACTTAAAATTTATCGTTTACCTTGTTGAGCAGACAATTTTTTCTAACATATGAAGCAATGGATTAGCAATATACTTCAAAATCATTCCGATTCCGATTCAAACTGCGTTACGCAATTAGGGTACAGGTGCCTACTTCGTAAATAACAGTAGGTAACAGACAAAGTTAATCGAAACAAAATAGAATACTATAAATTACTTACGTATATAAAATAAACTAGAGTATGCAAGTACCTATACCTACATTATGACAGCAAAGAATAATATAGTTAAGAGGGACAATATTAAAATAATACCACAATGGATTGTTTAAAATTCCTGTGAAACTGCGTAATTAAATAGCTATTTGAATTACAAATGTCTTGAGCTTTGTTTTGCTTTTACCATTGCAGATTAGCTGCTAGCTAGGTAGACAATTGAACCTATATACTTGACTACCTATAAGGGGTCATAAGGCTAGTAAATTTTGTAATCAAGATTAAGTATGTTGAACCAGAGAATTAGACTGG
Organism: Tiliacea citrago; assembly: GCA_963921375.1. Classification (NCBI taxonomy): domain Eukaryota; kingdom Metazoa; phylum Arthropoda; class Insecta; order Lepidoptera; family Noctuidae; genus Tiliacea; species Tiliacea citrago. The sequence goes on along the minus strand of OY992797.1, from coordinate 16,365,649 downwards.
TCAAAGTAGTGAAAACATTTTAAAGCATCAATAAATTATTGTTAGTTCGAGTTGCTCCGTGTGGTGCCGGACATAAAGAATAGCACCATCCCATTTCTTCCGTTTTTGGGTGTCGTAAAAGGCGACTAAGGGACTTACTAGAGAATGGGCAGCAGCGTTCTATATGCTTTTTAACACCATACTGCGATCGCCAACACGCCTGCCAAGCGTGGCAATTATGGCCGCCACTCCTTTTGGGGGAGGCACATGTTCAGCAGTGGACGTCTTTCGGCAGAAATGATGATGAATGATGAGTTAATGTCCCATTCAGAACTAGAGGCAGATTTTTTTTATCACTACGGTGAAGCTCATTGCCTTCATCTCACCTTATGGTAGGTAAGTGATGATCGGGCCGAAGGTGGAAGCGGGCTTCACCCAGAATCCTGAACCACAGAGGAACTGGAACTGTATAGTATAATACCCATGCCTATTGATATGATAGAGTTTTTAAGAAACAATGACATACTTAGTCATACTTATGAGTCAATCGTAGGTTTTATCCTCGGTATTGTACTTATTACTAATTAGACCGTAGAATTGGCAGTATGCCTGATAATAGGAACATTAATGGCTTCATCATTGATTATGAGTTAACCTTTTATGTACCTACCAATGTGGATACCTAGCTTTTCATTACAAGAAGATCTTTAGCGAACAAGCTCTTTTAAAATAGTTATGTGAGAAGAATGTTGCTCTATGAATATTTTGATAGCAAATCAATGTCATGCATGTGTTCCCCAAAAGGTAAAGCAAAGTTGTTGGGTAGGTTGTCCACATTTCACCACTTTGCCCGACCTGGGAATCAAACCCCAAAACTCCACGCTCAGCAGACGCGCTTGTGGCACAAGACAGTCTAAAGCCGCGGTCCCACGGCCTGTCGAGGCCTGTCGCGACTAATGCCGAGCAATCCCACCACAGGCTTCATCGGATCGACGGTTCCCACGGCCTGTCGGCCTGGCCTGGCGCGATCTGGCCTGTGGTGAGAAAGCGGGCCGTGGGACCGCAGCAAGACAAGCACATTATATTTTCTCAAAGTATTATTATTCCCTCATCAAAGCATTATTTGCTTACACACCAAGAGCACTACAATCGATGTTTTTTCGTCGCATTTCAACATTTCGATTATTCGAACAAATCGAGTCAAGGTTTGTCTCGATTCTATTTCCTACATGTGTTCTGATTGGCGTGGCAACTAAATCTGAGTCAGAAATACACGTGCCTTTAATAATTATTGGAACTGCTGCGCGTGTATTTCTGACTTAGATTGTTACATACAATGTTAGGGGTGAGATTAGAGATCTTTACTGAGCATAATTTTAACGCTAATTATGCTGATATTAAATAAATCGAAGTTATAAGACCGCAATTTTGTAATGAACAGCTGTTGCAGTAAGAGGCACGCGAAAACATGTCAGGGCCTTTTTATTATTTATTTATTATTATTAATCGTTTATTTCAGGCATTAGCACCCATAAAATGAAAATTGAAAACTTATCCTAAAACAAAATTTAAACTAAACAAACAAACAAAAATAAACAGTAAAGAAAAGTAACAATAAAACAACCCATCATTTCACATCAAGGAAGCCAAAACAAATGTTCCCATCATAACATTGATGAGTAGATTTATTTTGTCTCCCTCAGTAAATGCACAGTATAAAAAACAGCTTTGACAATATTATTTTTACTTGCCACCACACGCGAAAAGAACAATGCCCTGAGCTTCCTCATGAGCGCAAAGAAGTCTGTTACTTTGTTCTCAGCAAACATCTTTTAATGTGAAGATGGAGCAGGAATACTTTAGTGACAGCCTGATCTCGTGAAACAGAAATACCTACTTGTGTTTTTTTTATATTTTTATATATTATGTGTGTGCAATATTTATGTAACTCTTTGTTGTTATATTATACTAAAATCTATTAGATACTATCAATACGTATTCATAATTGATTCTTGATCTCTGTAAATAAATAATAACTCCAGCTTTCTGTGTATAGCTGCTGAAAGTAAGTTTATATTTGACACAGCTCAATGCAATAAGGTCAAACCATAGCTGTAGTAAATAAAGGGGTACAACGACACTTTAAATAATTAGTGACCTATTGGGCTATAGAATACAGTTGAAATAATTATTGCGGACTGCATGTTGCGTGAAGTTTTATTTGAAACCGTTTGATATTTCCTGTCTTCTGTTTTTATTTTGACCTTTGATTTGGATAGGTAGGTACATAACCTACATGTTCTTATTAGAAAACTATACTACTTATATAGGTATATAGAACATGTCCCGGAATTAACGCACAAGCTCTTAAGGGGTCATTGTAGTCATCATTATGAACAACTTTTACTATGGGGCCAAACCAGAAATCGCGAAAAAAAATCTGCCATTCCACATTTTGACGAGTTATTCGAACTTATATGTAGAGAACAGCTGTTTTTTTTCCAATTTAGCTTTCGTCCCATAGTAAAAGTGACCCCTTAAGAGGTTGTGCGTTAACTCCGGGACATGTTGTATAGTCGTTAGGGGTCGTCAGAAGCCCAAAAGTCTGAAAACCAGTCTTATTATTATCTTATCTTATTATCGTTTAACCCAGTTACTGGGTTGTGGAGGTCAGATAGGCAGTCGCTCCATGTAAAATATTGGTATTGAGCTGCATCCGGTTATACTGGAAGCCGACCCCAAGATAGTTGAGTAAAAGCTAGGCAGACTGACTGACTTATATAGGTATACAATATGTAACAAAAACCCTGTTGTTCCTTCTAAGTACGTTTTAAGAATCGGTATACATAGACGTAATAAATCAAGTCATTTATAAAAACTGTTCAACAAAAATAACAAAAATAAATATTTAATTATTAATATTTGTAATATTTAACTGATTTCTAACCTCCTTCATTCTTTGATTTTGACTTCTCGACTAGCCAATACTTAATTTTTTTAAATTATAATTCCAACAATGTTGTGCTTGTAGGTAAATGTATACTTCCCTAAAAGGAACAACAGGGTTTTTGTTTGTATATAAGTAGGTTAGGTGTGGAGGTAGTAAAAAGGATACTTACTAAAATCAGCTGGGTTGTGATGCCTAGGGCAGGGCAGCCCGACGGTCTGTAGGAAAGGAACCATCGCTGTTGTATCGCCCTGGTATATGCACAGGCCGTCTGCAAGCACGTACACCTATAATAAAAAATGACATCATCATTAGATCACGCCGTAAATATTATAAGCAGAGCATGAATGCAAAACTCCCGAAAACCCCAATAAGAGATTCAAACTTTATGGCGGCTCGGAACATGAGGCGAGTCGTTGCGCAGTAACAATTCACTGTCAGCTGGGGTGAGCGGTGAAGTGCGCAACGAGTAGTGCACTTCAGAGCCGCCATCAAGTTTGAATCGAGCTGTAAATGTTGTAATCTATCGTTTTCGGAGAATTTTACCATAAATCTAAACTTTGTTCATTATCCTAATCCTAACTACATAATATTATAAATGCGAAAGTAAGTTTGTTTGTTTGTTACCTTTTAACACCTAAACCACTGAACCGATCATCCTGAAATTTTGCATATACATTGTCAGAAGTACAGAACCGGACAATGGGTACCTTTCATCCCGAAAAAAAGTACTGTTCCCGAGGAAACAACAATAACGTTATTATGATAATAGATGGCGCCACGTGTCTTTCGAATCATGATTGAATTATGATATGGGATGTATTTAATAGCACTTTAAATTTCAAAAAGCAGAGTACAATCCGAACTGATTGTCAAGCCGCGGGCAAAAACTAGTATCTAATAAGCATGATCACCGAATCACCTAGCATTTCATCCCGTTTGATACCCAGGCCAAGCAGTATATTTAGGTTTTCTCTCAGGAAATTTCCTGGTAGGTAGAGCTCAGATAACGTTACCATCTTGCAGAATCTCGTCTGTCGGAATTGGGAAAAAAACTCCCAAATTAATTTCTCTATTAAATTCAACATTGAGATACGGCATTATATTTTGGGGTAATGCCACAGGCAAAGATATCGTATTTAAGTGCCAAAAAAGATGTTTAGGAGCCATTTGTAATTTGCAAACCACCGACAGTTGCAAGCTTTATTTCAAAAATTCCTTACTATGGCCTCATTATACATTATAAGAAACAGCTATGTTTGTTAAAATAATATGTATAGATTTTCTCGGGTATCAAGCCAGCGTCGATGTGACCAGTTAAATTTAATTGGATCTAGAACCGCAGTATTTTAGAAAAGCATTTTTGTAATGGCTCCAAAAGTTTATAATAAATTACCAAAATGCTTAAGAAGTGTAGAAAATGTTTGCCAATTTAAAAGTAAATTATTCTTATTTCTAGTAGACAAGGCCTATTACTAAGATTTTATTTTAAACGATAATATAATTTATGACTGACATATTTTAATATTTAACGGCTATCGACATTTTTTTTGACATTATCATAATTGTTAGTAACTGACTTTTGAAATCATTTATATTATCTAATTATTATTATTTCATGATTCCTAATCATTAGTTATAAGTACTTATTGCAATGATATAACAAATTATTTGTATACCAATTGCATTGGTAGAACATAGAGATCACGCTAAAATGTATATTTTAAGAACTTATATGATGTAGCTATGTTCACAAATAAAGTTTGATTTTATTTGATTTGATTTATTTTTTGTTTTATCATGTTTAGTTAACGATATCATCACATCTGCGGAGTTTCGCTAGCTAATTTAATTTGACCCTGTATATCATCGGAGTCTCAAAAGGGACATAGATTGATGCCCCGCGGTTTCCCCCGCGTCAGTCTCAATTCCGTCTTCTATCCAAGGTTTCAGCTACCTCCATATTTTTTTTATCATAATTGGTCCTGCCATTTGAGCGTGAAGAAGTAACAAACACACACACCCACAAACTTTTGCCTTTATAATATTAAGTGTGATGTGATGAGCCCATGGAAACATTGCTACACAATTCCTTGACTTTACTTTCGCGACAACCACGAGGAGAGCTTATGTAGACTCTATCCGGCTTCTGATAACCATGAAATGTGACCTAGTTGACACAGATTCTACACGTGGATCTCCAATAATACACTGCAACATTGTATTAATTTGTTTTTCTGTCACCAGAAATTATTGACGTCAATCTTGTTGGCATGCCGCGTGATGAAGCAATGCTGCTAATGTGTTTGGTAATCTAATGGCATCATTTGGTGAAAGGATCATCTTGATAGCGAATATTCACAATATTCTGCGCTCGATTTAACGCAGTATTTCGTTGAACCGGAACCCCGACCGGGCTAGGCAAAACTATACTTTCGGTCTTTTGAAAACTAGTGTACGAGTGTGCTGTGTTTTGTAAGTATTCGGTATTTTTCTTTCGGTCTTGATTCAAAATCAGAATCGATATTTCTATGGAATTTCATAACCGCTATTTTAAGCTCATTCAAAGATTGACCCAAATCTCGTTAAACACAGAAATGCTTTATTAATTCTTTAAGAAACAAAATTGTATTTATCTTAACTTTATAAGCTTTGAAAGCCTTCTGTATTCTTCAACATAAATCAATGCTTGTTAGATTTACGAAAAGGAAAATGTCAGAGTAAATCACAGGGCATTGTTTATTAACGGTGCTTAGATTCATTATGTAAATAATAACGATGTTAATGAAACAATGGCAATCGCACGCAGTCAGTCACGATCGTCAGGAACTTATTTTATACAACCTTCGGTTTGAGTCCAAACCTCAGACAATAAAATAAAAGAATGTCTTAATAACATATATAGTATTACTGTAACATAAAACATAACATTGTTATTCTTATGTTCTTGTAACCTCACCAGATTAGTCTGTTTTAATGATATGCTTTGATTTTCCTCAATAAACCAAACAAATATTTTCAGGTAGGTAAGTACCTAAATATGTATAGGTAGTTATGTACAGTATCTGTAGACTAATGTCTTCAACCAGTGCGTCCTGCCCGTCATGACATAGGTACGTTACCGAAACGTGTACACTGACAGTCAGCCTGGTCCACAAATTCAAAGTAACCCAACGCGCTATTGAGCGGGCTATGCTCGGAGTCTCTTTGAAGGATAAATCAGGAATAAATATCTGGAAAAGAATCGGAGTTACCGACATAGCTTGCAGAGTAAGCAAACTGAAGTGGCAGTGGGCTGGCAATGTTTGTCGAAGGACCGATGGCCGATGAAGCAGAAGAGTCCAGCATAGCTATTTACAACCCCTGCCAGGGGTTGCGAGTTTGTCCGAAAGGGATATCGTGGCCCTGGCACACAGGCAACGGAAGGAACACGGGTGGGTTTTAGTCAGTAAAAGTCTGACACGCCCTCTCGCTCCGCCCAGAGCGGGAGAAGTTATTTGATAATTTCCCACCCATAAAAAAAAAGCTATTCACAACCACTTCATACGCTTCCAAGCCGAATCGGATATCAATCAATGGCATCGAAAAACTTCTCTAAACGTTGTTCACAAATCGAAAACCCGAAAATTTTGTTAGTTTAAATCAAATAGACGATCGCTATTCTTCGGCAGCTGTTTGCTGTCTTAGGCAAATCAGGCGGGTATGAAATGTGTCATTTTCGACAACACGATAGCCTGTCGAATAGTTGTGGATAGCTATGCTGGAGTGGAGACTGTGTATCGGCAAGCGTAGTGTGGAACGCCCCCTGCTAGATAGACCGGAAGGTGGTTGGGTCAGACTGGATGCGGACGGGAGATCTCGGTCCAATCCGATCTGGATCCAGTCACTGGACCCGAGGTGGCGGCACGTAGTGTTCCACGCGCGCCCCTTTCAGACGTCGCGAGGGTTTTTATGACATTTATTTTACATTCTGTGTTTACCTTAACACACACACGGACCTATTGCATTATTTTTTTTAGGAAAACGTATATAATGTTTGTTTTGTGAGCACCATGTATTTATCACGTAGGTAATTAATTTGTCATTACTTCATTTTTAATTCTTTTTACCTATCGTGGTATAGTAATTTTATTCTAGGTGCATCGCCTTCACATATAATTATATATTTTTAACTAGCTACTGCCTGCGGCTTCGCCCGCGTAGATGTCGGAAATTATCCCACGGGAACGTGCTACCGGGATAAAAAGTATCCTATGTACCCAGGTCTGGCCTATCCATTACTACACCTATCATCTAAATCAATTCTCTCGTCAAAGTGTAATTATTATAGATAGACAGATATATAAGTGCAAATAACTTTTATTTTATTTTATTAACAGGTTTTTGTGATTCTAAATGTCTTACTTCAAAATAATAATAAGTCGTTTTAATATTAGCACCATTAATTTGAAATACTCTAGCACCGCCATTGACCACGTAATATCCACATAATAGCTATAACTTTATAGCTATAATTTACCTATGTGGACCGATTTTAATTAAATAAATACTAATATAAATATTACCTCAAAATACCGACTCTGACTATAATTTCCAATTCCTTAAATCTCTTAAAAGGAGGTACACACAAATTTCAATAATCATGTGAATTTTAAAATCATCATTTTACCCCTATTTTTTTTTTGTGAAGAATTAACTTGACAGACATAGCTACTTTCGAATTTATAAAAAAATCCCTAGAATATTCTAAAATCAAAAATTCTTTCACAACGGTTCAACTAGGCAGGTATGCCAATTTCCAAGGCTGAGTAAATCGGCCGTGACATACAGATGGACAGCTGCTGAGGTCATAACAAAAGGATTCCGTAATAGCGGAGAAATTGTAAATAAGCGGTAGGTACCTATAAACTTTGCGAAATTCAAAAACGCTTCTTTCAGTTCTACTAAAACACTTAAATATTGCAAAATATGTATTTTCCAAAACCACCAAGACAAGTAATCAAGCTAGGTACTTAAGGAGTCACACATCTTAAGGGGGATACGCTAAGGTAGCCCGCGAAATTCAAATTTTATTACGTTTTTTGAAATTTGCAGGTCAGTAACAGGTTGTATGTTTATCTAAATATGATTCGCGGCAAATAATGGATTTACAGAATTATAATCATCAGAATCAGCATTAAAACTCTCATAAAATCCTACTGAATGATTATTTCAGAAATAGTCATTCAATAGGATTTTACGAAGAGTGTTAGTTGTATTGCCGATTTTAATCATTATAATTCTGTAAAGCCATATTTGATACGGCCGCGAATCATATTTAGATCAACATACAACCTGTTACTGACCTGCAAATTTCAAAAAACGTAATAAAATTTGAATTTCGCGGGCTACCTTAGCGTATCTGTGTCTTAAGTGATTTTTGAATCGACAAAACAATAATAAAAAATAAAAAAAAAAACCATTTATTGACTCACAAGTTAGTAAACATTTGTAAACAGGAACAATGTTAATTGAAGGAGTGCATAAGTAGAAGTAGCCGTGGGCCCCAAACTAGGCACAGCCTGTATCTTGGTGGACCAATAGAGATAGAAAAGGCAGATTTATTTATTGCCAGTTCAGCGTGACACAGCACAGCAAGCCACAAGTAATAATTAATTTTGAAAATATGAATTAAAACTATTCAGTAATCAAAAATAAAATCATAATAACAAACAATAATTTAAAAAAAATATATATATATTATATGTATAAAAACCAAAATAAAATCAAAGAAAATATTAACATGCGTAATTAGAGACGTAAGTAAGCATGTTGGCATTATTAATTGGAAGGGTGGAAGAGAAGCGTGTGTGTGTGTGAGGGTGTGTGTGTGCGTGTGTGTGTGCGGGTGTGTGCGTGTGTTAGAAAGTTTAAGACAGGGGCCGGGAAAGGTCTTGACTATTTGAGTGTCATCTTGACACTCAAATAGTCAAGACCTTTCCCGGCCCCTGTGTAAACGCTTCCTATTAGAGAAAACCCCTTTATTTTTAAAGATTATAAAATAAAACGTTCTTGATGCAGCTGCAGCCTCAACCTTAACGCACCATCCAGTAGGACAATGACACAGATGAAGTCATTCGACTGTCGATGATGCTCGGATGTCGTGCACGTCGCGTCGGTGGAAACAACTTGATGAGCTAGCCCAGCGAAGAACAAGGTTACAGTAGACTTTACCGCCAGTAAGACCATTTAATTCCCCATTAAAAGTAATGCTGTCACTTTCTGATACGTTCCGTTAGATGAAGACAGCATTACTTTTAATGAGGAATTAAAAATGGACTTACGTACAACTGGCTTACCGGCGGTATAAGGCCAGCTTATATGTACTGGTTTTGTTAGGCCTAGCGCGCACTGCCGTGCGTTTTTTGATCTCAAGATCCGCATGCGCCACCGCACGTATTTTTATTAAGAAGTACCGCGCAATGCAGTGAAAAAAAAAACGCACCGTGACACCGACCAAGCAGTAATATCCAAATTTGTCTTTTTGAATAAAAAGAAGACCTTATTAGGCGTTAAGGCCATCAAGGGATGCACCCGAAACCATTTAAGGACTCTTTTTTATGCATCAATAAATATATGCTGATAGACATCATGCATTTTTTTAACCGTCATTGTGCGAACCGGTGACTGCGTTTGTTACACTGTACTGCCACTGAGTAAATAGACAATGGGTAAGCTTCATACAAGCCGCCAGTTGCCCGCACACACATGCCTCATGCTTGTAGTAGTGTAGTAGTGTACCTACCTATCATAGCGCGGTTGTATGAAGCTTACCCTCTGTCCGTTTACTCTGTGGTACGGCAGAAATAACGCACCGCATTAAACCTCTCCGCAGTGCGCGGTCGGCGATACCACCGACGCGGTACCGCCTAGCCTACCAAGCAACATATTCCATAGTTTCTTGACATTATTGAAAAACAAGGAGTTAAACCAGTTAGCTCCAGTTTTTTAATGCTTCTGAACTATTATCCAGTCTTTTCCGGTCTAAAAAACCAAGTTATTTATAGTTCTCAAATAGCTTTGAAAATTATTTATAACTAGACTGACCGGTTAGGTTTGTATTTTTATAGTTCTCAAATAGCTTTGAAAACTATAGATAACTAGACTGACCGGTTAGGTTTGTAATTTTTTCAATGGTTAGGTAATACCTACCTGAGTAATTATTATCTAGTATGCTTTCAATGATTTTTTTTAGGCATAATCGTTGCGACAAAAAATTTACACTCGCTAAAACTTTGAATAGAATAACGTTTATTTGCGTCTAAAAGTTTTGACGTCGGTATTATTGTAGCCGGTGGCTATTGGATACTACGTATTTCTGGAGTTGTCGATTCGCCCACTAAAGGCTCTTTAGCTCTTACACACTCACGCGATATCGCGGGCGCGACAGGCACCGACAAAGACAATTCCTTTGTCGGTGCATGTCGCGCCCGCGATATCGCGTGTGTTTGTAAGAGCCTTAATAAACTAACTTCGTGCGAATCGCCTACAAAAAAAGGATATTTAAAACTGTTGATTCGCACGTTTCGGGCGAGAAAATTGGTTTGAATCAACCGATAAGTCACTCACTCAACCGACGTTTTCTCAAAAGAGGATAAATACTGCAGCTCAATTTTTAAGCATAGGTACCTAATCCACCAGTTGGGTTTTACGACAACAGTTACCAGGAAAACTGGAGACTTTTGGTGAATGTGAAAACCAGGCAGTTTACGAGTAGGTTTTAAATTTCTGTAGGTAAATAAAACAATAAGTATGGACGGGCAACGAACTGAAGTAGTAAGTTAGTCAATGCAAATTGGCTGCGCGGTATCCACAATAATGTGCATTGATTAGTACTTAAATTTAACTTAATGATACACAGTCGTCAAGTTTTAAGGCAAATAGTGTTCCGAAAACCGACTGTTAAAAGATCCCGTTAATCCGCTAGTTACACGTAAGTCGATTAAATTTAATACCCCATTAAAAGTAATGCTGTCACTTTCTGATACGTTCCGTAGAAGACAGCATTATTTTTAATCGGTAATTAAATTTAATGGACTTACGTGCAACTAGCGGATAGACCCCTTTTCGTGTCAATTTAAAGAAAGCTTCTTCGGGCTTCTGACGTGTCGTCAGAAGCCCGAAAGTCTGTAACGACTGTCAAAGATCTACGAATGACAGCCGGGACCGACAGCTTAACGTGCTTTCCGAGACACTGAAGAGTCTCGGTATGTAAAGATGGTCACCCATCTACGGACCGACCACGGCAAGCGTAGCTTAACCTGACAGATCGACCCGCGCGGCTGTTATTACTTACACACGAGTCACTCACGCACACTCACGCACAATAAAAACACACTCACGCACAATAAAAACACGACACAATAAAACAAAAAAGATTTGATGACATTTTCTGGAGTCAACGACTGCTGTTAGTGTTGCTAATTTAAATATGAGCTGAGAAAATCTATTTTCTTTTGTTTTATCATGTTAAAATATCGATAAGCATCACGTCTGTGAAGTATACACAAAAAGACTCCAACAGATTTTTTAAACTGATATTTCAAGTGATTACCTACACTAACTGCGGTTGATGACCCCAAAAAAACTCATCAAATCAATTAATTTTTTGTTTGAGCATGTTCAGATATTGATGGCCTTCTTCGTCTGCACAGTTTCCTGGCTAATTGATTTGACCCTGAAATGGATTTGACCTTGTACCATCATCATTTCAGACGAAACACTTCCACTGCCTTCCCCAAAGGGGGGTTTGCCATAATCGCCACGCTTGGCAGGGTTGGCGACCGCAGTTTGGTGTTAAAATGCATAGAGAACGCTGCTGCCCATTCTTTAGTAAGTCCCTTAGTCGCCTTTTACGACACCCACGGGAAGAAATAAGATGGTGCTATTCTTTACGTCCGGCACCACACAGACAATTTGTCCCTATATATTTAGTGTGAAGACACTAGTGATCACACCAGAATAGACATGTAACCTGACCTGTTCTTACCTGATCAAACATCTCCAACAGCGAAGCAGCAGGCTGATGTATGGTGCACACGACGGTTCTACCTTGCCTCGCCAACTGCTTCAGCACTTTGACGCACGCCGTCGTAGTCACTGTGTCTAGCCCACTTGTGGGCTCATCCAGGAAAAAGATCGGTGGGTTGTTCACTAACTCCAGTGCTATTGATAACCTGAAAGAGATAAAGGAGTTTAAATCATTTCTTTAACGAGAATCCACTGGATGTGAGAAGTTCAGAGCTGTTCGATGTGGCGGATGGTTGGGGGAGGCTGTAAATGTCCTGTAGTGAACATCTGTCGGCTGAATGAAGATGATGATGAAATTCCTTCGTTCAGGAAAAGACGAGTATTTCGGCACGACATAGGAGAACTCTTGTGGAATGCAGAAGGCTGAGATACATGAGCTGATTGATGAAATATGAGTAAGTTCTTTGCAATGCAACTCATACTTAGTGAGGAAACCTCAAAGATCAATGGATAATGGAATATACCTACCAAGTCTGTTGTTAATAAATTACTATGCGATGTATCTATAATTACAGAGCACGATGCTTTAGTGGTATAATTATAACACTCGAAGCTTGTGCAATCATCAGTCTGTTGTGAGAATAAATATTAAACATTTGCATCTTTATTCATCAGTAACTTAAAGGCAACTTGAAATAAAAATTTCAAGAGGAAACCCTCTTCAAGTTACCGTAATAAATGTAGGGACCGTACAACCCCGGTTAAGGGTTAAGCCTTTCGAAGGGGTAACCCATTCAATGGGTTACCTTTATCATGATGTAACCCAATGAATGGGTTTTATACTAGAAACCTAATGAAAGGGTTACATGATAACCCATTGAATGGGTTTTATACTTGAAACCCAGTGAAAGGGTTACATGATAACCCATTCAATGGGTTCTATACCTACTTGAAACCCAGTGACATGAAAAAATCATAATATTATGTTATTTTGATATCCGCCCAGAAAGCGTAGCATGACCAATTCTATGTCTATTCTACCCAGGGACCATTTTGGTTACCATTTTAGAAAACCCTTTCACTGGAACGGGTTTTCGATAGGGTTTTTCTAAGCAGTTAATAAAAAACCCTTACGGTGTGGGTAATTTTGAATGGCTTAAAGTAAGCCGTTCATAAAGGTTACCCATATCGTATGGGTTTTTGTTTAACCGCTTAGAAAAACCCTATCGAAAACCCTTTCAATGGGTAACCAAAATGGTCCCTGAATAAATGTCGTAAAAGAGGAAAGGCAAAAGCAGAAATTACTTTGTATTGTCAGTACTTTCCGTATAGTTTGGTTTATCAACCTTTGGGTTTGAGACCGTACCTATAATAAAATGAGGAAGGAGGTATTTATTTATTAGTAAAAAAAAAATTATACCGAAGAATTTTGAACATGAATCACTTTTTTCCAAAAACACGGTTTATAGATGGCACGGACGAACGGACGGAGTGACCTTTGAATTTCAAGTAAGCTACAAGGAAGTAGTATCTATCTACAGTATCCATATAACAGAACATCAAATGTTAGTAGTACTCGTATTGCTGATTCTAATGATTATAATTCTGTACAGCCGTATTTTTTACGGCCGGAAATCGAGTAACTTAAGACATTTTGAATTTCGCGGGCTGCCCTGAAGCTTTCGCCGTAAGCAGATGTCACCATCACCAAGCATTCAGTATTCAGAACGAAAAATAATAATTAACATACCTATTTAAAAATACAAGGATTTAAAATTTCAGGTGAGGTACTACCTAATGGTACAAATTTATAAATCAACATACGGAAAGTTTTGAAATATTGCTTGCTATTATGACATCACATTTACTTAAAATGCGTGTCCACATAAGTTAAACAATGCACAATACCTGGTTATTTCATGGTTTTGTACCCTAACAAGTCTTTACCGTAAAACAACTGTGGGAAAGTTTCAATTACACCACAATTAGGAAAGTTTCCTTCCGACAATCGTTTTGAAACGTTGGCGTTACTGCACGGTTCTACCTGATGGATTTGATCAATCCAATAATGATCTCACAGGAGGCATAATTATATACCTCCTATGAGGTCATTATTGCATACCAAAAAATACCTATTGAATAGAAGATATATCTAAGTTATAAAAAAAAAATTGCAGGATGCCGCTGTGTCAATGCCACGGAGCACACTTAGTGCTTTTTTTTAACTTTGGTTTGGCTTATGTTACTATGCTTATTATGTAACTTTTTATTTTTATATACTAAATAATAAATACATGTCATAATGTCAATGTACTGTCACATAATTATTTATCAAATAGTTAGTATGAAACAGGCGAAACTGAAATAATTCAATTTTTTTTTTATTTACTCAGGTATAAACCTTAATTAAATAATAATAACGGCATTTTTAGGGTTCCGTACCCAAAGGGTATAACGGGAACCCTATTACTAAGGCTCCGCCGCCTGTCTGTCTGTCTGTCTATCCGTCTGTCTGTATGTCCGTCTGTCACCAGGCTGTATCTCATGAACCGTGATAGTTAGACAGTCGAAATTATCACAGATGATGTATTTCTGTTGCCGCTATAACAACAAATACTAAAAAACAGAATAAAATAAATATTTAGGGGGGCTCCCATACAACAAACGTGATTTTTTTGCTCGTTTTTGCTCGATATTGATAACGGCAACAGGTAGACGCTTGAAATATTCACAGAATATTTAGTTATACATTCACTTTAAAAATAAATAATTAAATTAAAATAAAACCCATATTTAAGGGGGGCTCCCATACAACAAACGTGATTTTTTGACCATTTTTATAGATAATGGTACGGATAACGGAATCACTCGTGCGCGAGTCCGACTCGCACTTGGCCGGTTTTTTTATAATTTTATGGTAGCGTAACCTATGCATGTATTTTTTTTTTTTTGTTTAAACCACTATAAAATTTAAAATAATTTAAAATTTAGGATGCAGTAAGCGGAAATACATTTTTCTTCAATCCAAAACTTGCTGAACCAAAATTAGATAGACTTAACAAAAGACGATCAAAGAGAGAACAAAAGCAGTGACGTTACAAAAAACCAACACTCAACCAACCTCTTTTTCTGTCCGCCCGATAACATATCCGTCCTCGTATGTTGATGCTCTAACAGTCCCATTTCTTGCAGGATCTCCTCTGAAGGAGCCTTAGAACCTCTAGCTGCTTTCAGCCTGGCTGCGATGTCCATAGCTTCGCGTACGGTCAGTAGTGGCTGGAGTAAGTCCTCCTGGGTTATGTAGCAGGATGACCTCTGGAAATGCTGCTCGTCTCTTGGTTGCCCATTTACCAGAAGTTCGCCTGTTACGCCTGCGGACCTGAATTTAGAAATACAAAATATAGTAATAAAAAGTATAGATGTACCCCAACTTGATGAATAGGTATAAAATAATGTTGATGGAAGGAGAGGGAGAAGAAGTCCAAAGAAAAGATACACACACAATCCATTGTGTGAAATAAGATATGAAAGAGAAAGGAGTGAATGATAGCGTAACGGTTAAGAGCAGGCAGTCTAAATCAAATTTCGAACGCAAGCTCCACCCCTCGCTCCCCGCCACTCCGTTATGTGCTAATTCATCAGTAATAAAGTTGAATATCGCGTGCGCTCTTTGATCGTGTTCGAGCACGAAACTTAATAGCGTAAGTCTCAATTCTTATTTCGTTTATAACTAAAGTAATAATTGATCTCGAGAAAAAATATATTGCGTCGGGATAATAAACTATATTTTCTACCTTTAAAAATTTATTTTAGGCTATTTTCGTGAATATTTATTTTAGACATAAAAGCTAAACAATCTTGTTTGTTTTTTTTATAATTATCCTTAAAAAAGACATGATTTTCGAATACAAAATTTATTGAGAGAAAATATTACAATTACATAATTGTCTTCAACATGGAAAGAAAAAGATCCAATAAATTATATATTATACTATAGTTTAATTTTGCCTGTACGAGTACCTGTGACTGTTTAATGGAATATTCATGCAAATAAACATAAAAATAGGGAGCCTCCTCTTAACAGGGGAGAATTGAAGAAGAAATCGTGTGGCGCCGACCCCAAGGATAAGGGAGGAAGATGATGAGGTGTTCCCGACTTGGAAGTGAGTCCAAGTTACAATCATAGCGAAAAAAAAAATCGAAATCGTTACTCATCACAACGTGCGATTGAATATTCAGTTGATTTATTATAGACCTGTTAACGTCTTAGTGATTCATGTGATCAAAGAAGTTAGACATCTTCTTCCCAATTTTTTAAGTGAAAACCTCTTTAGGCGCGTTGAGCACTTTTTGGCTGAAAAAAAATCATGGAACTTGCGTCATCGTCACCGAACGCTTTCCTGAGCTAAATGTATATGTGCTATAGATGAGCTGTGTATCTATATATATGTGTACTTTTTGGGTGAACAAAAATCATGGAACTCGCGTCATCGTCACCGAACGCTAGTTTCACTTCTATCGGCAGTCCCCAAAGACTTTAGTAATGAAAAAAAACATGCGGGGTACGCATGTTTTTTTTCATTACTAAATTCAAAACCTGAATAAATCCTAATGACTTTACCAGTTAGTGGCATATTTTTTGTTAAATCGATCGATTTTTATTCAATTTAACGATGATATGATAATGATGGATTAATACCTATTAAAAAACCGGCCAAGTACGTGTCAGACCATGCATAATGAAGGGTACCGTAACCGTAGTTGGGATGAATTTATCCCAAGAATAAACTTAACGTCGCAGTTGAAAAACATGTTCTCCCATACATTCCAACATAACTTCAAATGTACGAGTAAGTTGGTCGACTATTACTTGTTAACTTGTAAACCCTACTTACCTGTGATAGTTTTCCTTTTTAGCTTTGCTAACTGCTGCCGTGAAATTGTTCACATAGATATCCAAAAAAAACTATGTAGCTGGCAGGGGGGGGCGCCCCGGGGGGGGGGGGCGGGGGGGGGGGGGAAGACACGGTGGAGGTCTGCCCGGCTTGGGCGGAGCACCACCGTGTCTTCACGGAGGCGATCGGCGGGGGCGATCTCTCGCGTCCGGCCCTAGTTCAGGCCATGGTTCGGAGCGAGAGTGCATGGGAGGCCGTCATCTCCGTCTGCGAAGCAGTAATGCTCGCGAAGGAGGAGGCAGAACGCGTGAGGGAGGGGCAAAGTTCGAGCCCTCGCGCCCCTAGTCGCCGCAGGAGACGCCCCGGGCGTCGCGAGTCGCAGGCTGACTTCTGGCCACCGTAGGCAAGGGCTTGCGGACGGTGAGCGATGGGTAGCTCGCCGTCCGAGGCCAGGCCCGGGTCGACGGCGCGTTGTGTTACATGCGCGTCTCAAAGAGATGTTAGCACCAACTGACGGGGTCCGTTAGGGCCAATGCCTGCCAGGGTTGCAAGTTTGTCCGAAAGGGATATCATGACCCTGGCACACAGGAAACGGAAGGAACACGGGTGGGGTTTAGTCTGCAAACGGTCCCTGAATCGAAAACGGCCTATCAAACTATACCCGACGAGACAAACACCCTACAATTTTTTTTTCAAGATTTTATATTACCATTTTGTCGGCGTGATTACTAAGTATACCCATACCAAATTACAGCTTTCTAGTACTAAGAGTCTCTGAGCTAAGCCGCGGACAGACAGACAGACGGTCATGGCGAAACTATAAGGGTTCCTTGTTAACTACGGAACCCTAAAACTGAACTAGTCCTCAGTAAGTAGTTCTTTGATGTACTGTGATAAGCTATCCATTATAACTAAGTAAGTAGGTAGTTTTATTGATGATATATTTTTTTTATGAATAACATAGCCAAGACAATTATGGGACAAAAACCAACATCTATACGTGGGTAACAAAGATAGCTCCTTAAAATTTAAAACGGAACCTTGATAACAACACGTTATTGTCAGTCTGTCACAGAAGTTTTTTATTAATTTAATTGAATTGTTCAAATATCACACGAAACTAAATTTTAAATGTGATACCTAAGTGTTTGTCTAAAACCAGTAAAATTAAGCTATGAAATTCCTATGAAATGATCAACAGGTTTGTATAAAAAAAAATTTAGGTATTTTAACTGGTTATAATTATTATTTAAAATTTCGTAAATAGTTCTTCTAGTTTTATACTATAAAATCAGCAATTAAATACTTTAATAGAATACTATTAAAATAATGTAATTTAATTAAATCAAACTAATTGTAATTTATCAGATTAGTAATTCTATAAAAGCACCTGCAGACAGGCGCGACGTGACAGAACAACGCCACACTCATCATTCATCATTTCAGCCGAGAGACGTCCACTGCTGGACATAGGCCTCCCCCGAAAAGGGAGGGGTTGCCATAATCGCCACGCTTGGCAGACGGGTTGGCGATCGCAGTATGATGTTAAAATGCATAGAGAATTCTGCTGCCTATTCTCTGGTAAGTCCCTTAGTCGCCTTTTACGACACCCACGTTACGATACCAACAATGTTAAGTTTGTTTTTGAGATTCCCATTAGTTCTACCGTAGAACTGTTCAGTAGAACTAGTGGGAACAAACCAACCTATGGAATAACATTCACACAATACTGTTATTTATTTAGATACATTTCTTGTATTCTGCTTATGGAGCATAAAATTGTGCAAATGACTAGGTAGCATTATGACTATCTTCTATTATCTTGTATACGCACTTACGCTGAAATGTGGTAGGTTCACGTGAACATGTTTTTCAACAACAATGTTAAGTTTGTTTTGGAGATGGATTCATCCCAACTACGGATCCCTTCATTGTGCGTGGTCCGACACGCACTTCGCCGGTTTTGTATGACGGCTAGGTACCAAAGTCAGAAGTTTTCATTCGAATTCAAATACTTGGTAAATCTAATTTGATCTTCTAGATCCCTCAAAAACATTATTTCCTATCCTATATGTAACGGATCCTATTTACGGATCCAAGTTAGTATGTTCCTCCACGATAACAATAACAGTTACCTGTATCCAGATAAAGCGTTGAGTAGCGAGCTCTTGCCAGCGCCGGAGGGACCCATGATGGCCACCAGCTGGCCTGACATGAACTTGCCATCTACGCCTTTAACCACTGCCTTCCGGGGTCCTGAAACAAAGAAGAAGCCACCATAAGAACATAGAAACATTCCCGGTTAGGATTGTAGGTCGATTTTTCAACTAGGTAGACTTTCGAACTGAAATGCAGAGCAATTTTTCATCCAAAAAAAAGCTAGGCCACCCTGAAGATTGTTTGTGAGTTTATGAGGGGATCCCGTGAAAATTGAGGGCAATCCTCAAATTTTATAGGCACACCTATAGCGATTTGGGTATTTTTTATAGTAAATCGTGCATTTGATCTCGGAAAGCACCATTTGGTGAAGTGGAACTGATGATGAAGACCACATATGGCCACAGGAAATACTTAATAACAAGTATTTCACGGGTTGCGATTCGATTAGGTACCTTAATATGGTTGCTAAGCAATTTATGCTCGTCACAATGTATATGGTGAGGGGCAGTTCTCCTGGTTTTTACCATCAGAACTCCTCAACAATTAACGTCCCTGCATCAGGAAAATAAATATTTTGTAAAAGGTGATGAGCAGTTGACAGTAGGCTATTGTGACTTGGTTAATTTGTAGACTGAGTCACTAAAAAGTGAAAAATAAAAAACTAGTAGTAAAAAAGAAAAAAATATTTAAAATTTATTTTAGTTTTTTGCCACCGAACCCCACGAAAGTGAAAAATATTTAAAAAAAAATACAACCGACTTCCAAAAAACACTGCTAAGTGAAAAATAACTTTAATTCCGAAAGTCGATGGCAAAAAACTAAAATAAAGATCCAAAGACACCGACTTTCGAAATTAAAGTTATTTTTCACTGTGTAGTGTTGTTTGGAAGTCTTTTTTTTTGTAAATAGTTTTCGAGTAGGTAGGTAGGATAATATTAAATCATTTTCATGTATTAGAATAACTATTTGTCATTGTTAACAGCTCGGTTCCCATGTTGATAAAGCAAGTTCTGTACTGCGTAGAATGCACTTTCTTCACTTCTAGGAACGTTGACAAAAAAAAAAAATCCCAAGATAATTATCCCAAGAACAAACTTATCATTGTAGTTGAATAACATGTTCTCCCATACATTCCAACTGCAAATGTAAGTTTGTACACACAATATTGAGAGATTTACCATGTTATTTTAACACCATAGACTTTTTATAGGCAAAGACTTACATTTAATTAAGATTTCCACACCAGAATACCTGATTGAAAAAACTGTCAACTTATTATATATTCGTATACCTGCAAATAAATAATATTCCATTCTATGCCAGTCTATAACGAATGCATCGACTGTTTATTTTGAGCTCACATAAGCTATTAATAGATCTTATGCTATTACTGAGAAGCATCATATCACTGAGAAGCCAGCATGATGCTTTTATTTTTGTCATTATAGTAAAATAACCTTTACCTTAAAGGGTTATTTTTGTTACATTATGACGGTACCTTGCCAATTCATTTATGAAAATACTAGCTGTGCCCCGCGGTTTCATCCGCGTAAGTCTCGATCCCGTGGGAATATCGGGATAAAAAGTAGCCTATGTCTTAATCCAGGGTGTCAGCTACCTCCATACAATTTTTTTTTAAATTGGTCCAGCCGTTTAAGCGGGAAGAAGTAACAAACATACACACACACACACACACACACACACTCTCACAAACTTTCGCCATTATAATATTTATTTATTTATTTATTTAGAACAATCTTACCTACACTATCATAACAGATCTATGATCCAATGCGACAGAGTGGCCTTACTAACTAAGTCCTAAATCTACACCTTATACCTAGTTAAAAAAGATCTTAATCTAAATAACTTATTACATATAGTGTAACTTTTGCGAATTCACTCAAGTTGCACCACAATACATCAACCCTCCCGTGAACCTCATTCACCACGCGCATGGCTCTAGTGAGAGGAGTTCTCGCCAGTAGGTTGGTCCTGGCCGCAGGCACAGCGAGCAGGGGCGGGCGTCGCCGCCTCCACACGTACCGGTCGGGCACGTACAGCTGTAGGTGCCGCAGCACTCCCGGGTTATGCGCCACGCCACGTAGTAGTTTCACTACATACGCTACGAGCGAAAACTCCCGTCGTACTCTTAGAGTGTTATACCCTACCATACCCAGAACAAATAGTGTAGGGTACATCAATGGGTATAATGGATATACCCCATACAGCTTGTAATACAAGTGTCGCGTGAACTTATTTTGGATACGTTCCAACATAACACTATATTTCGCCTCATGAGGAGCCCAAATGAATGCGCTATGTTCGAGGTGACTTCTGACTAATGCGTCATATAGTACCCCTAGTGTCGTGATGTTGGTGAATCCTTGGGACTGCCTGAGTACGAAACCTAGGTTTCTGTATGCCTTCTTACATATCTTATTGATATGCTCACGGAAAGTTAGTTCCTGAGAGAATACTACCCCTAAGTCTCGTACCTGAGACACTCGTTGCATCGGCACATCCTCAACCTTGTACTGATAATTTAAAGGGAGTTCGCGCGCGAGTGAACGACATCACCGAACATTTAGCAACATTAAAATGCAGTTTGTTGTCATTGCTCCATTCGACCACTCTGTCAATGTCTTCCTGTAGGCGTTCACAATCCGAGTGATCCCGAACCTCGAGCAGCAATTTCAGGTCATCCGCAAACAATAAACAAGTCCCATGTCTGACGACTTCCGGCAAGTCATTTATCATTACAATAAACTCGAGAGGCCCTACATTGCTGCCCTGGCTCACGCCCGATCTCGTGTAATACGGTTGAGATACACAGCCATTGTAGTCGACATATTGCTGGCGATCCTTCATATAGCTAGCGAAGAACTGTAGCAGAGGTAGTGTACATCCAATTTTCGCGAGCTTTCTTAACAAGATGTCATTATCCACCGTATCGAACGCCTTTTTAAAATCGAAGTACGCAGCATCTACCTGTACCCCCGAGTCTACTGCCGGCACCACCTGTACCATAAAGTTAATAAGGTTTGTAGCAGTGCTGCGTCCAGGTCGGAACCCATGTTGCGCATCTGACAGACGCGCACGCATTTGTTCCTGAACGGAGCGCTGAATAGCCGACTCGAGTACTTTAGCAGGCGTGGAGAGTACAGCCACCGGTCTATAATTACAGGTATCTGAACTTGGTTTTCCTTTAGGGACCGGAACAACGCGCGTGATCTTCCACCTTTGAGGGAACGTGGCTTGATGTAAACATGCATTAAAAATGTGAAGTAATGGCTCCGCCAGTACCCTCCCGCAGTCTCGGAACAGAAACGCTGGTATCCCGTCTGGGCCAGACGAACGTTTTGGCTTGAGACTCCCCAGCGCCTGCCGAACTTCCGCTAGACTCAGCGTCTCAATGTGTACCCGTGCACTGGTCGCGCCGACCTCCGCCGCCGCCGCGCACGCGTCCAGTTTGGGTGGCTCCTTGCTGTACACAGACTGAAAAAAGTCAGCGAACTGCACAGCACACTCATCATCTGTTAGATGTTGACCTTCTTTTATGATACTCTGCTTATTTAGTGTTTTTCTTTTCGATCTTATATACTGCCAAAACGATTTCGGATCCTTTACAAATTGATACTGAATTTTATTTTTATGTTGTATATGCGCAGTTTCTATTAACTTTTTTATACGAGTTCTACATTCCGCAAATTTGTGATAATCATTATCCAACTTAGTTTTTTTGAATTTTTTGTGAAGTCTGGCTTTAATTTGTATATTTGTTATTATAACTCTCGTGTACCATACTGGGTATACATACCGCGAATTTCCACTGCTAAGCCTTTTCCGGGGTACGCACCCATTAATAGTACAATTAATATTATCATAAAAGAAGCTCAACATTTCTTCTAAATTATGCATTCCGTACATCATACTCCAGTCAATGGAAAGAATCCTAGAATATAAAAGTTGAAAATCAGCCCTATTCCAATTCCACTGTGGTCTAATATGGTGTGCACTAGAATCGCGGGCGACGGCGGGGGACGTCGGCGGGGCGGAGGCGGGGCGCACGCTAACCGCTAGCGGCGGGTGGTGCGCGTCGGCCGGCACCAGCGCCTCATCCGCCGCTATCACAGTCACTCCTCCGCTAATGCCCGCACTCAGACCCAAATCCAACTGACGACCTAAATGGTTGGGTATTGCGTTACTTTGAGTGAACTCGCAATATGATAAAAAACATTCGAAATAATTACTAATATTAGCCGGACAAGAATACAAATTAAAATCACCAATTACAATAACTTCTCCATACCTATCACACAATTTTTCTATTATTCTAAATAACAACGTGTAATCATTTTCCGAACTACCTGGCGGAATGTAGACAACACAACACACAAACAAAAAACGTTTATTTAAATGTACCGTTGCACAAACCATTTCGAACACACAAGTGTCTATCGACGCGTCCAAGATAGGTAGTTATCGCAACTCGAACCGGTGTGTGGCCACGAGAAGCGCGCCGCCTTGCTTTCGACCATCCGCTCGATCACATCGTAATATATTATATTCGGGTGGAACAATTTCCGCGTCTTGTATGGATTCACTGCAGCCAGACTCAGTAATAGCGAATAAGTCCGAAGCGGATGCCAATAAATTATTTCTGAAGTAGTCTAGCTTAGTTCGAAGACCCCTAACATTTTGGTAATATATTTCAATTACACTATTACTTATGGAGCGGGCTGTTGGGCTGTTTACGAAACCAAATCCATTCATTGAATTCAGCGTGCAGTGGCCATACTTCCGCATTATTCAGCAAGGTATAGTGCTTTTCGAATACGCCTATAATAAAAGACGAGTAATCTCGTGCTGTTTTATGTTTGATCTTCTCAATTTTTATAGGTGCTTCAGGGCCACAAAGATTTTTTATGTAATCAGTCATAGCTTCTTGTGTGGTTTCCGGATGCAAGCGCCATACATGTAGATATTTCATTCTTTCCATAGCCACTATTCCTTTAATTTCCGTATTTCTTCCAATAGTCACATTTTTAGACAAACGGTTAGGTTTTTTATATTGTACAGTAGTCCAGCCAGTTTCTTCTTCCCGCTCCGACTGTTCCATAACGTCTGGGGCGCCAGTATAACTCGCCTGTGTTTCAAGTACCGTAGTAGCAGATTTCGTGGCCCCACACTTGTTTACATTCTGGATTTCGGCGGTTGGTTGATTATGCGTATTGTTATTTTTTTTAGGCTTTTTGGCTTTATTTTGACCAACGGCTTCAGCAAATGTAGAGTGAGAGCTAGTGGATGCCTCTTTCGGTGGTGGGACGATGCTGGATGATGTCTGAGATTGGATATTGCGAGCCAATTGAAGGTTGACTTTTTCTTCTATTACCGTCATTATAGTAACTAATTTGTCAAGATCTTTTTTTGTTTGCGTATATTGATCTTGCATGAGCGTAATCGCATTTGCCTGAGAGTCCAAGCGGGCCATAATGTCCAATCGAAACTGCCTAAGTTCATCCAGCAACTCGTAATCCACGTCGCTTGAAATTGTAGGTGAGCATTGGACCCGGGTTCCTCGTTGGGAGTTCACATTATCAGGTGTTATGGTTGTGTGTAGTCTGGTGGAATCCCCTCTGATATTAGTGTGATGATGATGTGATAGTGTGATTATGTATGTAAGGAAAAATCTACTTACTTCTTTTTAATAAAATAAGTGATAGACATAATTTTAAAACTAGAAATAAAGTTAAAATATAACTACCATTTTTCAGATTATCTAAAGTACATACATCTTTTATGGGGTACTGTGTTAAATGTTACAACAAAATACCTTGTGATATATTGCAATTAAATTGAAGGAAATTTAATGGATTTGTGTGATAGATATGCGGATAGGCCATGATCTGGGCTAGGAAAGTATCCTAGATACTGTATTTCCGACATCCACGCGGGTGAGGCCGCGGGCAGAAGCTAGTTAATAATTTATTACCCAGGAAGAAATAGAGACACTAGTTTTCCATTTTAATTTGTAAAAACGATAATTTAATAAAACAGTTATGGTAATATAGATTATACATATATTCTATTGCAAAATAAAGTGCCAGGCGACTTACTCACTTTACTTAAGTCCTAGGAAGTGTGAGTGCTTTTGATTATGTACCTAAGTACCTACCTACTAGTTATAAAATATATTCAAAAAAGGGGTTTACAATATAGTAATTGAAATATACACTACTAATTATTTACACTAGGTACTAATGAAAAATAATGAAAAAACATAAGTACAACAAAACAATAAGAAAAAAAAGACACTTAAGGCTCTTACAGACTCACGCGATATCGCGGGCGCGACAGGCACCGACAAAGAAATTGTCCTACTAGTGTCGCGTCGTGCCCGCGATATCGCGTGAGTCTGTAAGAGCCTTTAAGCGTCGAAGTACTCGTGCGCATCGTTGTCATCCGGAAACGTGCCCAGAAGACTGGCAGCATTGCCACGTTGAATGGCAATCCTAATTCTTTGGCCAAAGAACGAGCCAGCCCTCCTGGTCACGTGAAGTGTCGATCAGTCGGCGAGAAATTTCCTTAAAAAGGAGACGCGCCCTCGGGCGAAAGCACCTGAGGCATTTCACTTATTGCCACTCGGAAATATACCTACCTACTATACTTATTTGCAAATTGTACTAAAAGGACAATCCCCTCCCAATCAGGCCTTAAAGAAAACCTGGAGAAAATTGCAAAATCATACACACTTATGTACAAAATGATACATAAATAACGCATAACATTTTAAGGGGTCATTGTAGGTACGCATCATTATGAACAAATTTTACATGGGACCAAACCTGAAATCGCGAATTAAAAATCAGCTGTTCTCTACATTTGTGTTCAAAACGTGGGCTGGAATAGCAGATTTTTTTTATCGCGTTCTCAGGTTTGGTTACTGAAGCTATTTTTCCTAAAAGCTAATATTGGAGACAGTCCCCGATAAGTATCCTGTTGATAAATTGTTCAACTACTAATCTGTGTGGTGCTAGACGTAAAGAATGTCACCACCCTATTTCCTCCCGTGGGTGTCGTAAAAGGCGACTAAGGGACTTACTAGAGAATGGGCAGCAGCGTTCTCTACGCATTTTAACACCATGTGCTGCGATCGCCTACCCGCCTGCCAAGCGTGGCGATTTGGAGGAGACCTATGCCCAGCGCTGGACGTCTTTCGACTGAAATGATGATGATGAAATTGTTTAACTTGCTTCCATAGAAGTCGTGTTAAGGCATCGAGCCAATCGATTCCTTTACCTTTTATTTGGCATGTCGCCACCAGTATTTTATACTTTATTGAACTATTCCAAGTTCAATAGAAATGCCATATTTAAATGATGAATTATACTTATAAACAGAATTAATGTATATATAGTCTTAAACATACACTGTAGGTATGTGTCTAATTATTTTAATATTGTCAAGTTCAAGTTTATGGCTACACAACATACGAGTATATTGTGCAAGAGCAGTGACTCAGTGTAAACGATTAACGAAAACATCGTAAGAAAACCGGCATTATCTTGCAATCTGGAGTTTCATGCCGGCTCTTCTCCTTAAGAAACGACCAATTGGACCTGTGCACCTAACTTCTGACGTTTCATAAGTGTCCATGTAAGTTTATGTGAAATAAAATATTTTGAATCAACTCTAAAATCAATAACACTGATTAATGACCCGTACCCTAATTGCGTAACACAGTTTGAATCGGAATCGGAATGACTTGGAATTATATTGCTAATCCATCGGTTCATAATATGTTAGAAAAATGTGTCTGCTCAACAACGTAAATAACGCAATAAATTTTGTTAAACTGTCAAATCGAAACCGATTCCTACTGATATTGTGTTACGCAATTAGCCCGCTGATGTGTATTGCAGCCCACACCCTCTCAAAATCAGGATGTCTAGTCTCGCAAGTTCGAAGTTACGTAGCCTCAGCCTATAATGTTCCTACTGCTGATAGTAGGAACATTATAGGCTGAGCCAACGTAACATTTCCAAACACAAACCTCTTTACTATTAAAAGAAAAAGAAAAAAGAATTCAACAGAAAGTATGGCAAATAATAAAAATCCATTTTAAAAACAGAACGGAAGATTTCTCAACTAAACGAATGGAACGTGGAAAAGCCCCGGGCAGCGGCCCTTGCCGGGCTTCGGCCGAGAAACAGTTATGTGACCGAGTGCATTCGCATCTTGCACTTGGATGTTCAGTATGATAACGAGTTTAAAGCCAGCGAGAATCGATAAAGGTTGGACAAAATTGAAGGTAATCGACAAATTATGAACGAGAAATTGTTTTTTTACTCGTCAACTGCATGCGGTCATTAGCTTAATATTTAAAACCTGGTGCTCTACTTAGGTACTAAAAGGCCGTTCACGTGGCGGTGTCCTGTACGATATTTACGGTAAAAAGTTGGGATCACACGTCAACAATCCACTGTTCACACTGCAAAATAATACAGTAAAATATCGATCATGGCCGTGTGAATCGGACCCTATAGGTAATTTTGGAAATTTGAGATTTTCCGCTTGACATTTTGTAAGCCTCTTCATAACGCGTTCAGTGACGGAAAAACCCCAAAATTTCATCCAAAAAACTATATCATTCGATGCGACAATCCAACATCCAAGTGTTTCGACTGCAGATGGTCAAACCAAAGACCATCTGGCACACCAAAAAATGACGACGAGGTATCGCATTGCAGCGAAACTTGGGACAAGCCTTTGTCTAGCATACTTCTCTTATTGTTGAAGTAGAAACTCTGATAATAATCTCGTATGCGTGTCAGAAGCGGAACAATGACGTATTGTGTGCGATGATTATAATGTTGAGGCAGAAATAGTTGGCGACGAGCCAGTAGCCACGTGTGTATGTCGCACAGTTTATTGACGTCTGCATCCCAATGAGAAAGTGCAATAAGTACTAAACATGATTTTGTCGTACGTAATACAATACGATACGTAACTATAAAGTTATGTCCAACCTTTTATCGATCATGGGCTCTTTGGGAATTATAAAACATTCAATATTGGGATTCCGAACTGTTAGAAATAGTATCGTCAACATTCAATCAAGAGCTTTATTCGCATAAAGCTTGCGATTTTCTTTATGAGAGAGAACTCGCGTTAATCTAATGAATCTCGCGTTAAAATAAATTACTTCTTATTTATATTTAAAAAAGAAAAAATCGCAGATGAATGTTCCATCTTCATTTCTCTTTGTTAAAGAAGAATGAATGAATGAAATGCACCGATCCCAGCGTGGTTGTACCAGACTCGATTGCTCGAATGAACCCAGAGATTCACCCTAGCCCCTGAAGCCCCATGTTTCATGAGTAATCATGAGACTACAGAGACCATTGTATATCAAAAAGTAGACTGGGGGGCGCGATAATGGTAGGGAAGACGTGCCCTTGGGATATGGAAGGATTATTAGAGCCTACCGGATAATCCTATTCATTACTCTTTGTTAATGAAGATGGTAAAAACTTTTTAAAATATAAATAAGAAGTCAATTATTTAAATTATGCAGAGAATCAGCACTTTATGAACATCAAAATTACATAACACAGTCCCCCAAAAAGCCTGCCCTTCACCACTTAGAAGAAGAAGTGGCGCAACTTACCAGTAGGTAGCACATCTGTCTGTTAAAAGAACTTGATTCTATACAATCTTAGGCACTGAAAATAAGCCTGTATAACCTACATCATTATGCAAAACATAGCAATCATCATCATCATCATTTCAGCCGAAAGACGTCCACTGCTGGACATAGGCCTCGCCCAAAGGCCCGGTTTGCCATAATCGCCACGTTTGGCAGGCGAGTTGGCGATCGCAGTATGGTGGTAAAATGCATAGAGAACGTTGCTGTCCATTCTCTAGTAAGTCCCTTAGTCACCTTTTACGACACACACGGGAAGAAATAGGATGGTGCTATTCTTTACTTCCGGCACCCACGGCCATAAAATCAATACAATTTCGTTATACAACCACGCGTTATGCATCCCACAATATTGTATATTCAGAATGAATCGACATTGACACTTATGATATCGATGAGGCAATAATGACTGATGGCATAACCCTTTTACAATTATCATACAAATAGTAAGCAAAATGTGTAATTCGATAACTATTAAACAACTGATAACCCCGTGTGAATAGTAAACATAATGATAAGTGAACTATTGTGATGCTCTTTGTAAATACAATCCTCCAGACAGAATTTCGATCATGGCGGCCGATCTCAGCGGTGACTAGCCATCGACGCGGGGCTCCGCGGGAGATATTTTAGTGCACATAGTCCGATGGGACTAGAGTTGGCAACTTTTTTTAAGGAAGATAATATCGAATATTCTTCTCTGACGAATATAAAAAAAAGTATTTGCAAACAAAAAAAAGTATTTTCTAAATTGATCTGTTAAATCTTTGAAAACATACTTTTTGGTCAGATTGTAATAGTTTTTATCATTTTTGATTTTTAGGGTTCCGTACCCAAAGGGTAAAACGGGAACCCTATTACTAAGGCTCCGCCGTCTGTCTGTCTGTCTGTCTGTCCGTCTGTCACCAGGCTGTATCTCATGATCCGTGATAGCTAGACAGTTGAAATTTTCACAGATGATGTATTTCTGTTGCCGCTATAGCAACAAATACTAAAAACCAGAATGACATAAATATTTAAGGGAGCTCCCATACAACAAACGTGATTTTTTTTGTCATTTTTACTCGATATTGATAACGGTAACAGGTAGACATTGAAAACTTGAAACATTCACAGAATATTTATTTATATATTCACTTTAAAAATCAATAATTAAATTAAAATAAAACAAGCTGGGCTCCCATACAACAAACGTGATGATTTTGCCGTTTTTATAGATGGTACGGAACCCTTCGTGCGCGAGTCCGACTCGCACTTGGCCGGTTTTTTTTTCGTATGATGCCCCACAGTTTATTTTCGTGTGATTCCACGCATAAGTCAAAATAAAGTATTTTCGATACTTTTTTTATTCAAAAGTATAAAGTATAAAGCCCGACACAGACGTAGCTATAATATATATTAATATACTTTGCTTTTGTTTTTTTTGCGTAGTTTTTATTGCGTACTAGAAATATATTATAGCTCCGTCTGAGGTCACTCGAAGATTAATAAGAAAAATATATCGTAATTTGTCTTGCTATAATATATATAAATATTATAGCTACGTCTGTGGTGGGCTTCATGGAGCAAAATAAAGTAGGATGTAACGTTATTATAAAGTATGGTTGGCAACCCTAGATTTACGGTTATAAGGTTGCGGGTAGGCTAGTTTAGTATATAAGTTACGTATAATATGTTATTTAATTGTATGTAATCATCGGGGTGACATATTCTTTATAGAAAAAACCCCGTAAATAAATAAAGATTTAAAAAAAAAACCCTAGATGGGACGGCAATCCTACACGGCCGAAAAGAGATCAAGCGCAGGGCCAACGGCTTGGTGTACTTTCTGAGCACGAGGGTATCACACCGAACCGACAACTTCAAAACTCCGGGCTGTTACTGAGAAACACTCACTCACTCGTGTTACTCTTTGTACTAAAAGTGAAACATGATAATCGTCACAGCTCACAAGCCGTTTTATAAACATTTCACACAATCGAATAATACGAGTATACATAAATACGAATCATACTTATTGAAGGAATCGTTTTCAATTCCTTATTGTATTATTATTGTGGACAGGATATTAATTCAGATTTGTTACAGTTCTAATAGCAATTATGTCATTTGGTTTAAATAACTTTAAATTACTCTTATTATTTTAATAATATTTTATATAGATTCTTTTACATTTTGTGAATGTGAGAACGTTGTAGGTAGGATAAATTATTTTATTTATGTAAGTCGGTTTGTATTGTACAAACACTTTTACACGTCAATCATACTTCGTAATCGTAAGCTTAATAGACTGTACATTTGTAGACCATTTTCTATCTTGTTAACGGGCCTACACTGTCCTATTAACACTGTAATTTGAAAACATTTTAAAAGCCAATTAACTTTAAAAGAGTAACCGTGGAGTCCAATTAGAACCATGCACCTAGCTTCTGACATTTCATAAGTGCCCATGTAGGTTTATGCGAAATAAAATATTTTGATTTATTTATGCTTAGTAAAGGATTTCTTTTCTACGGATATTGTATCTTTTACTTTATAAGTAGGTATTGTCTCATGTTAAAATTTATTAAATTCACGACTTAAAACATGCTTGATATTATTTTTTTTATTAATGTTACTTCATCCTTATATTCAATCTAGATTAATTTATCAATATTCTTGATAGATATTTGCTTATAATGATGTATAGTTCAGCCAATTGATTTAACACAATTTGATATTATTACAAAAGAGCAGTGGGGGCCAGTGGTAAGTGGGTTCGAACCCAGGCAGGCGCTTTACTTTGTGTAAATAATTTCATCACCACTGCTCTCAAAACGGTGAAGGAAAACATCGTGCGGAAACCGGCATGTCCTAGAACCAAAAATTCAAAGACATGTGACATCTACCAACCCGCACTGGGCCCGCGTGGTAGATTTACAGCCCACTCCCTCTCGAAGAGAGCAGGCCTGTGTCCCAGCAGTGGGAACATTATAGGCTGATTATGATGACAAAAGGGCTTGAAGTAAGCTGGACTGTTAAGGCTCCCACAGACAGGCGCTAATTGTTCTGGTAGAATAATTTCCATAAAGTTTTCACAGAATCGTTCTACTAGTGTCGCGTCGCGCTGTCGCATCGCTCCTGTCTGTGGGAGCCTTTACTCTTGATATATATATGTCAAGATTTAACGACTACGTACTAAACCACCTACTAAATTGTACATTTCTGTAACTGATGCAGATATAATAAGCATCTGTCTGCGTAAATAATTTTGCATTTTCTCTTCACATGAAATCACTTTATGTATGACGGGTTCGTCTGAGACGACCAAAGACCATTTTAATTAAACAGATAAGTAACAAAAAAAAATATTTCAAACCGGCCTACAATTGACGGAGAAATCGGTGAACATAAAAAAAATACATACAGCCGCGCATTATAACCTCCTCCTTTTTGGGAGTCGGTTAAAAAAGTGACTGAGTAATACGATACCCCTTGGTAAGACTGGTTGTCAGACTTTCGGACTTCTGACTACCCATAACCACTGTCATTCGTGTATCAAGCTGTTGCTTGACGTGCTTTCCGAGGCACGGAGTGGTCTTGGTATGTAAAGATGGTCACCCATCCAAGGACAAACCGCGGATACCGTAGCTTAACCTGATCGATCGACCCGTGCGGCTGTTATTACTTAGCCATAAGCCCCGGCTATGTTTATATCTGAGGTGTCTAATTTCAAAACCCATTAAAACATTTTTTTTGGAAATCGAGTTACTGATGAGATTTTTAACGGGGACATGGCCTACGGGGGACAACGGGAATACACGTTCTAATTCAATAAAATTTTTTTTTTTTTTAGAGGGATTTAAATTTTACCCATGCCATAACATAGAGTGGGTATTGTGACCAAGCATAAGGTTTTTTTTTTTTGGGTGGGAAATTATCAAATAACTTCTCCCGCTCTGGGCGGAGTGGAAGGGCGTGTCATACTTTTACTGACTAAAACCTACCCGTGTTCGTTCAGATGCGAGGCTCAATTTAATCTGATAGAGAGAGATTTGCTCGGAAATGCTTTTGTCACTTACCGAGTAGTACATAATTGATAAAACTTTCAAAAGAGAGAAAAAGGTTTCGGTTTCAAGGAAAAATCGTTTTTGCGGGTTTTGAAATTAGATTCCTCTTATGTGTATGAAGCGTATGTCTATGTATCAGGGTATAATAATGTAGAATAGAATAAACGTGCAGGATGCGCGTCAGCTGTATTCACATAAGATTTTTGAAGTGAATTCTTCTTTAGCCACGTTGAGCGATTTTTGGTGGGGCAAAACCGCGCCATGCTATACAGGGTCAAATTAAATTAGCTAGCGAAACTCCGCATTCGTGATGGGAATCCATATCTAAACATGATCAAACAAAAAAGCCATTAATTTGATAATGTTTTCTTTGGGGTCATCAACCGCAGGTAGTGTAGTTACTTGATATATCAGTTTTTTTTTTTTTGGTAAACTTCACAGACGTGTCGATATCTAAACCCGATAAAAACTATTAAAGTTTTTCTCAACTCATACTTCAAGTAACAACAGCGGTCACTGACCCAAAAAAAATCACAAGTTGTATTTTTTCGTTTTTGTCGTGTTTAGATTAGATTATCGATACCACTTCAGGCGAGCGGAGTTTCGCTAGCTAATTTAAATTGACCCTGTATAATGGGACGTGTTGCGCCAGACTGGCGTTGCGCTGCGGCCTGTATACATTTAAACGCATTTATATGTTATTCGAAAGTTTTAAGTTTACACTTCTGTCGGCAGTCTCCACGACTGCCCTTTTTTTTTCATTTATTTGTTCTCAAACTTTGTTAATTTATTTTATTCATCAAATCAAATCATTGACTAGGTTGCAAACGTGGGTAATTAGTACCCAGATGTTTCATATTGTGCCTCCACAGCGAAAGAAACTCCGTACCAACTGGTCGTCCTACGACACCACCCGACTTTTTTTTATGTGAAACTTTAGTTTTCAAAGTTGAAATAAGTGCTAAAACCATCATTGCAGCCGAAAGACGTCCACTGCTGGACATAGGCCTCCCCCAAGCACCGCCACTTCGACCGGTTCTGTGCTTCCCGGATCCAGCGGATACCTGCGGCCTTCACAAGGTCATCGGTCCACCTTGTAGGAGGCCTTCCAACGCTACGTCTTCCGGTACGCGGTCGTCACTCTAGAACCTTTCGGCCCCATCAGCCATCAGTTCTGTGTGCCCTGCCCACTGCCAATTAAGCTTGGCAATTCTTCAAAAAACTAAGTATAAGTAAATTCCTTTTAATAATAATTATTCACATCCGAAATCCTTGTTAGAAATAATTAGTGCAATTAGGCACTATTTTTCAACTTCAACTGAACAGAACAGTTTGTAGCTTCCTCAATTTTATAGACTTTAAATAGCGTTCGTTTACGATTAATGTGATTATTGATTGAGTGATTTTTATTAAGTATTAATTAATCATTAAGCCTCATAAATCATAATCCATGATTGATTGGCTTAAGTAACTGCTTTATCCATCCGATCAGTTTAGTAAGACGTTTTGCTGTTTAGGACTGTTGAATGTTACCAACTAATGGCAATGAATGTTGAATGATGAAGTGTCGAAATGATACGGATTGTCATTAGGATTGTGCTACTCAATTTTCGTTTAGTTGGTCATCAAGAACAGACGATTTATTCTGTAAAAATCTCATCGTGAAAACTTAGGTAGTCACAATAAGAAAATATATGTATATATATGCCTGTTTACGATAAACAACCTTTTGTATTGAATTTGTCAACTTTAG
Source organism: Tiliacea citrago (assembly GCA_963921375.1). Lineage (NCBI taxonomy): Eukaryota > Metazoa > Arthropoda > Insecta > Lepidoptera > Noctuidae > Tiliacea > Tiliacea citrago. Next base: position 16,331,148 of record OY992797.1, on the reverse strand, counting down.
AACTTGAGCCTATTACATATTAATAAATATTTCTGTTTTCCTTTTATTGACTCGCGGAGTCAATAGGTTACCTTAGGTACCTATTACTGTCCGGGGATCACGGACAAGACCAAGATCGAGACCAAGACCAACGTGATCAAGTGTGGGAAGGGAACACCGGGGTGGTTTTTAGTCAGTAAGAGTCTGACAGACCCCTCCGCCCACCCCAGGGCGGAGGACATCCATGAGGATTTTCCACCCCGGCAACAAAAGAAAAAAAAAAAAGGTACCTATAACTGTGCAATGTATTTGTATATTTAAGTTCAGTGAACTAAAAAAAAACATGTTTTATTGACATTAATTAAGGAGTTACATTTTAATTTGAAGCGCTGTCCTGGGCTATTTGGTACCTGTGTTACAGAAGTCAGTGTCTTCCCCTGTTTTTGGAACAAAAACAATAAATGCAATAAAATGCGGCACGGTTGGAGCAGTGGTTAAGCGATTGACTGCTGCGCTGCGTGTCGCGGGTTCGATTCCCGCACGGAACAAATATTTGTATGACCTATAAGTAGTTGTTCCGGGTCTGGCTGTTTGTGTATGTGAGTTTAAATGTTTGTAAACGCACCCACGATACAGGAGAAATTCCTAGTGTGGGGCAACGTTTAAAAAAAAAGAAAGAAAGAAAGAATTAAAATTATATATTAAGGAATTTAGTGCATACATGCTCTTGAGTAGTTTGTGTGCGTTTTTGTTGTATTTTATGTGAACTGTTTGTGTTCTTTGAGAATATATTCTTTAAGCCGAAGAGAGCTGTCGTTAGTGTCAATTCCTAGTGACATCTACCAACCTGCACTTGGCCCGCGTGGTGGATTACAGCCCATTCCATCTCGAAGAGAGGAGGCCTGTGTCCCAGCAGTGGGAACATTAAAGGCTAATTATTGTTTATGCTATTTTCATCATGTAGAATGACAGCTCACTCAATAGGTTTAGTTTAGTTTTAGTTTTAGTTTTCACGGTGAGATTTCTACTGAATAGTTCGGCTGATTTTGTATGAGTTACAGCGATGGCAATAGTTATTTAATTGTAAAAAAAAGGAAAATAATAAACCAAAACTCCCCACTGCGTAAAATGTGAACTTAAAAGATGGAAACAAGATTAATATAACTAAATACTATAAACAATATATGCAGTCGGATGCAATAGGTCTTGATTGTTAAATCCTTCGACTTACAGGTCAAACACATAACTAACCTTTTTGGCTGCGCCGCAGTCGGGTAATGAAGGTTTTTCATTAGGGGGAACGCAAATAGGCTTATGATCCCTATTAGTCTGGAACCGTGCTGTAGCAAACTTTATACGAAAGGCACGTCAAAGTCTCGACACGTGTATCTTTGCCTAAAATTATCGCATGATATGCATATTTTGTGCCAAACGTGCATATACGTGTATGTGCCAGAAATAGAATGGTCATAATTTCATTTACAATGTATTTACCAAATCTGTGCCAAAATTCACTAAATTTGGTGAAAGTAAGATTTACTAATTTCATTAAAAGCATTAATGTCTAAAAAAATCAAACATCTTTCAAATTCAAATTCTTTATTGCAAACTAAGTGTACAGGATTTTGTAGATGTTAACAATAGGTAGGTTCTAGAACTTAGTTGCCTGTTAAGGCATTGCAATTTAAATGGTTATAAAATATAAGAAGAAAAAAAAAATCAATCAACTCAGCCTATAGCAGTCCACTGCTGGACATAGGCCTCTCCCAGGCAGCGCCACAACACCCTATCCTCCGCTTTCCGCATCTAGTCTGTCCCAGCCACCTTTTTAAGGTCGTCGGTCCATCTAGCTGGGGGGCGCCCCACACTACGCTTGCCGATACGCGGTCTCCACTCCAAGACTCGTCTGCTCCACCGGCCATCGGTCCTTCGACAGACATGGCCAGCCCACTGCCACTTCAGCTTGCTTACTCTGCAGGCTATGTCGGTAACTCCGGTTCTCTTCCGGATAACTTCATTCCTGATCTTATCCTTCAAAGAAACTCCGAGCATAGCCCGCTCCATAGCACGCTGAGTGACCTTAAATTTGTGAACCAGCCCGACTGTTAGTGTCCACGTTTCGGCACCGTATGTCATAAGAAGAAAAAAAATTACATACTTAATATTACAGTTATACAGACTTAATATTATATTATATTAATTATCCTTATTCATATATTTTATATTATCATTATATTAATTATCATTATTCATTCATATATTATCACATACTATTCATAGAATTAATATCACATCATTATATTTTGGGCCACCAAGATACAGGCTGTGCCTAGTTTGGGGCCCACGGCTACTTCTACTTACTCGTATGCACTCCTTCAATTAACAATGTTCCTGCTTACAAATGTTTACTAACTTGTGTGTGTCAATAAATTGTTTTTTTTTATTTTTTATATCCCAACTATGTTAGAATCGGCTTCTAGTTTAACCGGATGCAACTGAATACCAGTGTTTTACATAGAGCGACTGCCTATCTGACCTCCACAACCCAGTTACTGGGTAATACGATACCCCTTGGTAAGACTTTCGTTTATAACTAAAGTAATAATTGATCTAGAGAAAAAATATCTTGTGTCGGGATAATAAACTAATAAACTATATTTTATTGCTGTGAATATTTATTTTAGACATAAAAGCTAAACAATATTATTTGTTTTTTTTTATAATTATCCATAAAAAAGACATGATTTTCGAATAAAAAACTTATTGATAGAAAATTGTAAAATTACGTAACTGTCAAGACATGACAAGAAAAAGATCCAATAAATCATATACTAAAGTTACGTTTTGCTTGTATGTCTGTTTCAGAATATTGATGCAAATTAACATAAAAATAGGGAGCCTCCTCTTAAATAATCTGTGTTTCAGGCTCGGTTTCCTCAACCGTAACAATACAATTTCTGTTACTGTCTTTACTGTAGTTAACAACAGTTCCAGTTATTCGAGATAAAGATCACTAAACGCTAAATCTGCAGTCTCGTCATGCGCAATACCGGTGTTTTGGCGCGAAAATGTGGTCTACCGGTCTACCCGCCTACCACGCCGACGCGTGCGCATGATTCATTGCGATGCGGTCACGGTCTCTTTGCGAGGTAGCGGACATAGTGGTTACAGTTCAGCGATTAAATTAGTAATAAAATTAATTGTTATTAACCTTCTTGAGTTTTTCAGGCAAATTAGAGAGGTTTGGAAGGGAAGAGGACAAAAGTAAGTTATAACATATAAATATATATATGCGTATACATGTTGTTCCGTGTGGTGCCGGACGTAAAGAATAGCAAGCACCACCCTATTTCTTCCCGTGGGTGTCGTAAAAGGCGACTAAGGGACTTACTATAGAATGGGCAGCAGCGTTCTCTATGCATTTTACCACCATACTGCGATCGCCAACCCGCCTGCCAAGCGTGGCGATTATGGCAACCCCCCCCCCCCCCCCCCCCCCCAATGTTGGGGGAGGCCTATGTCCAGCAGTGGACGTCTTTCGCCTGAAATGAATGAATGATACAAGTACACAGGCCGCTGCACCGTCGCCAGTCTAGCGCAAGACGTCACATTAGCATGCCGGTGACGCGAACCCATACCTAAGTTTTGCCCCTACCAAAAATCACTCAACGCGGCAAAAGAAAAAAAATATATAATACTTGTTAATAGCAAGGTAATTAAAAGTGGAATTTTGGGAGTTAACTAGAGTAATTGAATTTTAAATCTTAATTATAACTGAACTGAATTAAACTAGAATGAATTATGGTTCGATTACGTTTTTAAGATTCTTCCATAAGAAATACGTGAGGAAAATGTCGTGAGGAAAGTTATGAGTATTGATGTCGATGGCTATAAAAGTAGGGGAAGACCAAAGAACCGATGGATGGACTGTGTGAAAGATGATATGGCTAGAAAGGGAGTGACTACCGAGATGACGACTAATAGAGAAGTCTGGAAGAAAGGGACATGTTGCGCCGACCCCAAATAAATTGGGATAAGGGCAGGAGAATTAATGATGATGTGAAATTAAATTGATGCCGCTACAGATCACCGGAGATTTGTAGGATTTTTATGTCAAGTAAAGTACCAAACCGAAGTTATCGTCACGCAATGTTTCAATTAATTCTCTAGATTCATACAAGTTACGGGACGAATATGGAACACATTCGTTCCGTATTCGTCCCCGCTCAATTCACCGCTTCTTTTACAAAAATCAATATTGTAAGGATTTTATCATCGTATATGGGCTATCATTCAATAATCCCAACTTTAATATTATAAATGCGAAAATGAGTTTGTTTGTTTGTTACGCTTTCACGCTAAAACGGCTGAACCAGTTTAGATGAAATTTAACAGATAGATAGCCTGGAACCTGGAGAAGGACACAGGTTATTTTCATCCTGGATCACAGACGAAGTCGCGGGCACCAGCTAGTATTATAATAAAGAGCTCAAGGATCATTGACATCGTATTGTATGACGTATTAATATAAATAGGTACTCTCGGATTTGTATGACATCCGCTGACCGGAGTACAATCACCGTATTGTTAACTATCTTTTTAGTGATAAGCAGATACTGATTTGTCATACGCAATTGCATCTGATTTAGGCCCCTCGCCCACGGCGACTTTTTGTAGCGATGCTGTCGCACGTTTTTAAACGCGCTTCTAAGGGGTTCTAAGTCCGTCAACGAAATCGGGGCCCCTCTGAAAGTAGTGGATCCGTCAAAACAAGTGACAAATTCAATTTTTCTAACGGGTAACACATCGGGATTAGGGAACTCTATCAAATCATGTTGTCATTCATTTTTAATTCGGGCTCTGAACTAATCTTATGTCCGTAAGTGATACGCCAAAACGCCCAAAACTTAGGGCAAAACTACGGATTTCGTGATTAGGGAGTAGACGCCCTGCATCGTTACTATCGCGCGTTAGTTGAGTTTGCAACGTGCGACAGAAACGATGCAAACGCGCGTTTGCATCGATACCATCGCGATGCTGTCGCGCATGTGTATCGATACAGCCGCGCGTTTTCTGACGACATCGGGGGTACGAAGGGTAGAGAACGGAGGGAGGAGTGCTGAAACCCAACGTATCCAATGTTATCTCGACTGAGTCCATCATGCAACTGTAGCGTTCCCAGGCGGTGCTTTCACATTTGTGTCGATACTGAATCGCGTTTGCATCGCGACTGAAGTGTGACAGCATCGCGGTAATTGCGATACAGAAACTGGGCGAAGGTACACAGCCAGCAACAGCATCGCGGCTATATTGATACAGATACGCGACAGCATCGCTACAAAAAGTCGCCGTGGGCGAGGCCTCTTATAGCATAAATGCATATGCTACGGCTTATTAAGAATTTTCCTTCATTATTATTGGATGATAAAACACTTTTCTTAGCCGCTTTTCATATACACAAATAAATAAAATTGAAGTATCTGTTTGTTCCCACACGACTTGATATGAAGGCTGACAAACTATACATATAGAATGATTGAGGTGAAAGATTGTCTAAAACTAACAAAAATACAAAAAAACTAACAAACTAACAAATTTACATACTGTTTTGTAAAGCTGCATGTTAAATTCCCATAACCGGTTTACGTCGTTCTGCGGACGCTATTAGGGTTCCGGCCGTCCGGTTGTCAGGGTCGCATCCGGTCAGTGTTTATGCATTGAATTATGATAGTTATCCGCATTGTACAATATTTCAAGCGTTCCGTAATAAAATTATTAGGTACCACTATAAATTGAATTAGTAGGTAGGTACTCCAATACTGGTTTATGAAAAGCCATAAATATTAGTGTGTTAATTTATTAATTGATTAGAGTTTTACATACTATTAATCAAACAAAAAATATATGATCGTAAGTTCAATTAAGTGTTTTGTTTTTTTATTACTTTATTGGCCTGTTCTTTACCTCGATGACGCCTGATGGAAAGCGATGTATGATTTTTTTTTTTGTTCGTAGCTCCTATTCATCATGTAGGTAAGTGATAGATAATTATACCATACCTACTATAGCTGAGAGAGTCGTTTTATTACAACTGTTTTAATTAGAATAGTCAATTGATAATAAGGATTAAAAAAATATTCAAAAACTGGCACATTTTTATTCATCAGACATTTGAAGTTGAAACTCTGAAAAAGCTTGATTTGAAAAAAACAATTTCAAATTTGACATGTCGACCACTGGTACCTTGTTACTAACGTTTTCTCTTAAAATTTCTGGTACTTAGAAACATCATATAATGTAATATAGGTACTATATGAACTTGAAAATAATTGAGAATTAGTTAATAATCAATTAAAATCGCGAAGTAAACTATTTATTTATCATATCATTATTAGTATATCATTTTTTTATTTATCTATTTATTTTTTTAGCTACTACCATATCTATATAGTATCACAACTAACTATTCACAATTAAATTACACAGTCGCGAAATGCATTTTTTTCACCTAACTTTACAAAACTGTGTTACCTATCTCGGAACATAACTGCGAAGTATCGGCCGAATGTTCAGCCGTCCTTGCTTGACTACGGCTGACTATGGCTGACAACGGCGAAGAAAAAAAAAACGACAATCAATGAGATAAGCCAAAGTCAAAAATGTGACTTTAAGTCGGGTAAGGATTCAAAGTCAAAAAAGGAAATTAAGGAAGTTATAAAACGGCCGAACATTCGGCCGATACTTCGGAGTAGCTATACTCCATTTGAAATATGAATAGAAATTTAAATAAACTTTTTTACCGTCCTTTCAACCGATTTTGACTTATATTCCGTAGGCATAAGGATGGTATTAAAAGCAAAAACGTGGTTATAATACCAACTGTTATTACAGCTGCCATTTGTCATGCCATCAACGCAATAGAAGTCAAAATCGGTTGAACGGACTGTAAAAAGGTTTATTTAAATGTCTATATTGTAATCTTATGTAATCTATAAAATGTCGTATAGAATGTCTCTTAATCTTAATGTAATCGTATTTCAAATGGAGTATAGTTAGGTATTATCGGACTTCATCGAACGATGTCGGTTGAATATACACTCACTTTCGTTTACATAATTATGTTTGTTCTCATCTCATGTAGCTGAGATGAGAATGCTAAGAGGACTGTGTGGTGTGACATGAATGGATAGAATAAGAAATGAGTACATTCAACGAAGTCTGAAAGTGGCACCGGTGACTGAAAAGTTGTGCGGAAATCGGTTGTCATTGTATGGGCATGTGATGCGGGTGAATGAGAAAAATGTCGTGAGGAAAGTTTTGAGTATGCATGTCGATGGCTATAAGAGTAGGGGAAGACCAAAGAAACGATGGATGAACTGTGTGAAAGAGGATATGGCTAGAAAGGGAGTGACTACCGAGATGACGACTAATAGAGAAGTATGGAAGAAAGGGACATGTTGCGCCGAAACCAAATCAATTGGGATAAGGGGAGGAGAATGATGAATTATGTTTGGTTCGATCGGCCACATTCGGCCGACGACGGATTAGATGTACGCGAGCCACTACGAAGTTTTCCCATTTTCCGGTTATCCTGTTGACAGGCTACTACTTACATAGTTGAGTATGTAAGCTCACTATAGAGCTAACTTAGTTTTGACTTGACATAATCATCATCTGCCTAGCCTTGTCCCAATAATGTCGGGGTCGGCGTCCAGTCTAACCGGATGCAGCTGAATCCCAATATTTTACATGAAGCGACTGCCTATCTGGCTTCCACAACCCAATTACTGGGTATTACGATACCCCTTGGTAAGACCAGTTATCAGACTTTCAGGCTTCTGACGACCCGAAACGACTGTCAAAGATCCACGAAAGACAGCCGGGTGGGACCAACGAACGGCTTAACGTGCTTAGTTTTGATTTCACATGACAACTAATAATTAAACTATGCGGATAGGTGCTTCTCTGTTCAGAATAATTATTTAAATAACACTTTCAAGGTATCAGGCCCCGATGACTAACTTAAGTAAAACCCATATTGTGTCTTGCATCCATCAATATGTCATAATGTATTCCGACCTTTCATTGTGTCATGTTCAGCATTTTAAACTGCTGATAATGGTTATTTCAGTTATTTTCGATACGTAACGGAAGTAATTGTCATTCATAGAGAGAATAACTATGACGTTCGTAATGATTATGTTGAATAAGTTGTTAATAAAATTAATTTCTATATAAAAAATTACTACATTATCAATGATATTATATATTATTATGTATAAATAAGAGGCAGATATGTTTTAGCGCGCGCGTCATGAGGACTCGAAATCGTCCTAATTGGGACATTTTGTCTTTAGTCCGCACGTCAAGGGCGACGAGCACGTCACGTGTCACGACCACATTTTAAGGTCGATTACTATGAGAATAAATATTGTGTAAAAAGTCATTGTAAAATAAATTTATGATAATTATCACATTCATGATTTCACATAGGTACACTTTGCTTCTGTTCTGCACCCTATGTAACGCAATCGCAATGGCTTTCATTATGACATAATTATATCACAACAGCCTTAGTATAGATCTATACTCCATTTGAAATAAGATTAGAATTTAAAATAAACTTTTTACAGTCCGTTCAACCGATTTTGACTTCTATTCCGTAGGCATAAGGATGGCATTCAAAGCAAAAACATGGGTACAATACCAACTGATTATTACAGCTGCCATTTGTCATACCACCAACGCATAGAGGTCAAAATCGGTTGAATGGACTGAAAAAAGATTTATTTAAATGTCTAATTTTATTCCAAATGGAGTAGGTATAGTTATTAAAGACCGATTAATCAAACTGCTTCTCACATGCCGAACATAGTCGTAAAATCATCCTAACTAATCTTCAATCAGTGCCTACTATTATTGAACAATGTCAATGCGAAAGTAAATTGCAAAAATGGCTGAACGGATTTGGATGAAATTTGGCACATGTATGGACAATGACCTATACCCTAATTGCGTAATACAGTTTGAATCGGAATCGGAATGGTGTTGAAGTATATTGCTAATCCATTGCTTCATAAGTTAGATAAAATTGTCTGCTCAACAACGTAAATAACGCAATGAATGTTGTTGAACTGTCAAATTGAAACCGATTCCTACTGATAGTGTGTTACGCAATTAGCCCTCTGGAGAAGGACATAGGCTACTTTTCATCTTGGATCGCAAACGAAGTCGCAGTCAACAGTTAGTTTTTAAATAAAACATTATGTAGGATTATAGGATTTCCGTACAATGAGAGGTCAGCTTATACTGGAAATGTGTAGCTTGATAGTACCCGTGTCTACCTACTGTTTGGTCAAAACATTGCAATAAATGTTTATAATCATAATTTTTATTGCAGACGACCATCAGATAATTGAAACTAACTAATAAACGATCATTAACTATGCAGATACACAGGTATGGTGAAAAACATACAAAAGATATAGTGTAGATCAATGATTTGTTTATTACTCAAAAGTCCCAAGTTGTTAACCTCCTATGAACGTAAACGACGCAAAAGGAGTAAGTATGTAAGAATCGTAGCTGGTGGCGTTCTGTAGTTTTGCTTACCTCCATCGGAACGAGGCGTGAGTTTATTCAACAACCTCATAAAAAAAACTGTAAGTATTAAGTATTCCTTAACGTTCGTCCAGGTAGGTTAGCTTATTATTTACAACATAAATACCTGGCCTTTTCCCAACTATGTTAGGCTCGGCTTCCAGTCTAACCAGATGCAGCTGAGTACCAGTATTTTACATGGAGCGACTGCCTATCTGGCTTCCACAACCCAATTACTGGGTAATACGATACCCCTTGGTAAGACCGGTTATCAGACTTTCAGGCTTCTGACGACCCGAAACGACTGTCAAAGATCCACGAAAGACAGCCGGGTGGGACCAACGAACGGCTTAACGTGCTTAGTTTTGATTTCACATGACAACTAATAATTAAACTATGCGGATAGGTGCTTCTCTGTTCAGAATAATTATTTAAATAACACTTTCAAGGAATCAGGCCCCGATGACTAACTTAAGTAAAACCCATATTGTGTCTTGCATCCATCAATATGTCATAATGTATTCCGACCTTTCATTGTGTCATGTTCAGCATTTTAAACTGCTGATAATGGTTATTTCAGTTATTTTCGATACGTAAGGGAAGTAATTGTCATTCATAGAGAGAATAACTATGACGTTCGTAATGATTATGTTGAATAAGTTGTTAATAAAATTAATTTCTATATAAAAAATTACTACATTATCAATGATATTATATATTATTATGTATAAATAAGAGGCAGATATGTTTTAGCGCGCGCGTCATGAGGACTCGAAATCGTCCTAATTGGGACATTTTGTCTTTAGTCCGCACGTCAAGGGCGACGAGCACGTCACGTGTCACGACCACATTTTAAGGTCGATTACTATGAGAATAAATATTGTGTAAAAAGTCATTGTAAAATAAATTTATGATAATTATCACATTCATGATTTCACATAGGTACACTTTGCTTCTGTTCTGCACCCTATGTAACGCAATCGCAATGGCATTCATTATGACATAATTATATCACAACAGCCTTAGTATCGATCTATACTCCATTTGAAATAAGATTAGAATTTACAATAAACTTTTTACAATCCGTTCAACCGATTTTGACTTCTATTCCGTAGGCATAAGGATGGCATTCAAAGCAAAAACATGGGTACCTACAATACCAACTGATTATTACAGCTGCCATTTGTCATGCCACCAACGCATAGAGGTCAAAATCGGTTGAATGGGCTGAAAAAAGATTTATTTAAATGTCTAATTTTATTCCAAATGGAGTAGGTATAGTTATTAAAGACCGATTAATCAAACTGCTTCTCACATGCCGAACATAGTCGTAAAATCATCCTAACTAATCTTCAATCAGTACCTACTATTATTGAACAATGTCAATGCGAAAATAATTGCTAAAACGGCTGAACGGATTTGGATGAAAGGACATGTCCAAAAATGGTTTTTTATTATTCAATAATTCTAACCAGGATCAGTTAAATATATTTGTATAGACAACCCAAAAGCTAGTGTTTCTAACTATAACATACATTTTTAAAGGCTTCCATTTTTGAGAAAAATGGTTTTTTTATTTTAGTGTGAATTTACTCCTAAAACGAACAAACCTTTCTAACTAACTAGTATATTAAAGTGAACACACCCTAAACAAATACAAAACTTGTCAAAATTGACACATGGCACTGTCATTATTGTCTTTAGATATTTGATGGATGATTATGACAAAGTAAACAATAAGAAATATGATGAAATGGGGTATTTTCAGTCAAAAATGTTTAGTCTAACCTTTTAGAACTGAAAGGGCACTCTATAGGTATGATCATGGCTACTTAGAATGTTTATGTGCAAGTTGTAATAAGTAATTATTTTAATATGTTAATAGTATCTACTGATTGAGAACATTTTTTAATTACGTAGAATTCCTTTTTTATGACTTGGAATCGAGATCGGAAGTAGAAGAAAAGCTTTTCAGCAAAATATGCTATTGAAAAACTGAATTATTATGCTATAATTGGACGTTCGCATGAACGTAAAAATACCACGATTTTTTTTGGCGCACTGCATTTTCACCGCTCGGTGGTGAGAATCCAACAGAGTGTATCCCAGCGCGTCAAAAAACACATTGTTGGATTTTCATCTCTCGGCGCCAAGCATAGCATTGAAAATGCACTGCGCTATAAAATCCCGTCGCGATATTTTTATGTCCGTGCGAACGTCGGCTTACAGTTTTGGTATGAAATAAAACTTTGTATAGTCTTAGATATTCATTTATTGATTTTCTTCATTTTCAATGTCTTCTCTTGTTAAAATATTGTCGAGAAACTGAGCAGGTGGAGATATTATATCATTTTGATGCCGGGCCCATCCAAGATACCAGACAATTGTCATCACTGAAATGAACACAGCTTCCAACAGTTCTTTTTCCAATTATGCAACTGCAATAATAGTCAGATAAACAGCTTTGCCAACTAGTCTCTGCCACTTTGAGTAAAATATATTTGTAATACACTCTATTACTATAGTGGCGTGACTTTATTCGTCCTCTGATCAAAGCTGTTTCATGTGATGACGAAATGCCTGGAATGTTTATTAATAGTAAATCTTCACTTACTTCTACAGTAAAAGTACCGTTCGGCCGAATATGTTCCCCATAATAAGAGCGAGCCTGTTTAATTTGATAAATTCCTAAGCTAAATAGAACTAAATCTGACATGTCCATCGTAGGGAACATATTCAGCTGTGGTATTTGAGCATTTATCTGTACGAAACTGGCTCGGCGTCTATTAAGCTGATGCCCAATCACATAGTCAGCTAAATAATTTGGCATGGCCATTCTCTGATTAGCTCTGTCCAGTATAGCTTGGGCATGAGGACGGTCAGTCAAAACGGGATGGAAATGGTTTAAAATGGCTCCTACAATTTTAAAATCATCCATAAGATTTCTAGACCCAATATTAAAATATTTATTTCTAAAGATTTTAAAATCCCGTTTAAACCGACCGTTTACAACTTCTACCACCCACCTGCACAGTGTCACTAGTCGAGATCTATTGGCTTTTTCAGTTGATAATTGAGTTTCGCCTTCACTTAGGGTCTCTGGCTTGTACACAGAATATCCCAAAAATCTGAGCAGTGGGATAGTCTCTAAAGCCGCGGTCAAGAATAAATCCATCATTCTGTCCAAAACATTGCCTTAAATTAGAATTTTCATTTTGGAACAGCAGTTTCATAATTGTAGCATCAGATGTTGTGGCTGCGTATGGTCCAAATATGTCTATAATGTGGCCATCGGTGGCCACCAGCAAAAAAGGTTTAACAAGATTTGCAAACTTGTGTAAACTGTATGATTTTTTTTGGAACAGATAATTTGACGATTTCTGTAAGTATACATAGGTTCAATCGCAAATAACTATGGGGTTATTTTCTGCTGTTCCAAAAAGACCCTGTGGGATTAAAAGATTTCTACTGGACAGGCTTGCTCGAGAAATACGATTGACACCTAAATGTATTGGTACATAAAATTCTTTCATACAATTACGTGCCTTTTTCATATAACTGCATGCTACTGATTTATTTATACAAACCAATGATGCAATTCGTCTAATTGGCTCCCCAGTTCTTATTTTCATAAGGTATAATCCTAAAGCCGTTTTTGGTTTTCGACACACAGCTGATAATTGATTGGTAATAATGCTGAGTATTGTTAAAAAATTCAATACAGTCAAGCCTGTCCAGTAATGACATATATGGTTATTCATATTTTCCACATTTTCAAAATCAATAATGTTAATTGTTTTTTTTCTTAATAAATCTAACATTTCTACAACATGATTCAGGGTAAATTGCGTTGTGAACTGAAATTCATTCAACAGTTCCCAATTATAAACACTTAAATGTCCTTCACATACTCGGGCATTAGGTGAGACATATAATTTATAGTCTATTAATATTCGTTTTCTAAGGTACATGGGTACTCTCAAACGTTCCATATTTATACACTCGGGAACAAAACAATGATTTGATGAATCCGGTGTCCGACTGTAACCATATAGTTCTACATACCTGTTCTCATTTTGAACTACATTGACAAAATCAATTTCTGAACTGAGTGCACTTACAGGTTCAGCCACAGAGCTAGACCTACTTTCTACATTGTCTTGAGTCACTTGAGCCTTTCTTGGTGGTTCCATCAATTCGTGAATATTGTTATGAGCTTGTTGCCAGCAGGCATTACATGCTCGAGCATTAGCAGGGATCTGAAATTAAGTTTTCATTTATTGTGTGTTCCAGTAATCAGTAATACAATATTATCAAGTGAAAATATTTAATTTACATATTTACCTGACGGGGTTGATGATGCTAGCTATATAAGCCCGCTCAGGATGACCATCAGGTAGGGGACGAGAGCGCCTGCCTGTTCTTCTTGAGATAGAAACACCACAACACACACATACTGATTGATGACCCAGCTGTCGGTCACCAATGTTATGGTCGTTTCTGTTACTCAGTTCTATCAGCAATAGGTTGATGCATTCTTGGCAAATGCAATCTCCGTCTGTTACCTAAAAACAAAATAATTTATGTTCAGAACACAGTATCGTTTTTCTGCATGTTTTTTGAGCAAATTAGTGCTGTATAATCTTTTTCAACATAAGACTGGTACCAAAATATTAAAAAAAAAGTTACATTTAGGTAATTTACATTACTTCCTGAGCAGTCCATTCTTCAATTATTGAGACTATCTCAGGGCTCATGCTAAAAGCGTTATATTCATACTGCTGATTAACATGTGTGGCTATGTTGCAATTCATGCAGAGAGCCATAACTGTAACAATAATCTGAAAATAGAAATGGATGTTAATGATTGCAGACTGTCAGTGGACTTAAAAGAGGCAAAGGTTATGCAAATAAAACCCATAGGGAGCTAAATAAGAATAAAGAACAGTACTTACATTGGGGTTTTAAATCCGAAATCCGAAGTCCTAAACGCGTGCAGTATCAAATAACCGTTATGAAAAAGCAATGTCGTCAGGGTTAAAGGTTCATAAGCTACTGGTATCCTAATCATGTGCAAAGTAGAAGAATCCGTTGTGAAAAGCCAAGTCAGTAAAATCAATGAAAGCACAAATTAAAATACGAGAACACTGGTTATCACGAATGCACGAGACGAGACAGTGTGACCTGTGACAAGTGTGACAGCATCACAGCACTTGACAGCAGACGAATCAGACGGATGATGCCTGCCAGTCAACACTTTATGTCATATTTTGACAGAAGAATATAATCAGCTGTCAAATTAGACATTGTCAAAGTGTGTGGGAGATTTTATTTGGGTTGCCATCAACAAATAACATATATGTACTAACATTAAATATTTTATATTTTTTCTCTTAAATGGAGGGGTCTAAAAATATTATTTCAGTGGTTACAAATTTCATATTTTTGTCGCTTTTATTTAAGTGTAGTTTGGCGCTGGTTAGATTTTTCTCGGAATAAAAAACCAACGCCCATACAAAAAGCGGACATCTCCTTTGGCACATGGATAGACAATGACCTATACCCTAATTGCGTAATACAGTTTGAATCGGAATCGGAATGGTGTTGAAGTATATTGCTAATCCATTGCTTCATAAGTTAGATAAAATTGTCTGCTCAATAACGTAAATAACGCAATGAATGGTGTTGAACTGTCAAATCGAAACCGATTCCTACTGATAGTGTGTTACGCAATTAGCCCTCTGGAGAAGGACATAGGCTACTTTTCATCTTGGATCGCAAACGAAGTCGCAGTCAACAGTTAGTTTTTAAATAAAACATTATGTAGGTGTATAGGATTTCCGTACAATGAGAGGTCAGCTTATACTGGAAATGTGTAGCTTGATAGTAGCCGTGTCTACCTACTGTTTGGTCAAAACATTGCAATAAATGTTTATAATCATAATTTTTATTGCAGACGACCATCAGATAATTGAAACTAACTAATAAACGATCATTAACTATGCAGATACACAGGTATGGTGAAAAACATACAAAAGATATAGTGTAGATCAATGATTTGTTTATTACTCAAAAGTCCCAAGTTGTTAACCTCCTATGAACGTAAACGACGCAAAAGGAGTAGGTATGTAAGAATCGTAGCTGGTGGCGTTCTGTAGTTTTGCTTACCTCCATCGGAACGAGGCGTGAGTTTATTCAACCACTTCATAAAAAAAACTGTAAGTATTAAGTATTCCTTAACGTTCGTCCAGGTAGGTTAGCTTATTATTTACAACATAAATACCTGGCCTTTTCCCAACTATGTTAGGCTCGGCTTCCAGTCTAACTAGATGCAGCTGAGTACCAGTATTTTACATGGAGCGACTGCCTATCTGACCTCCACAACCCAGTAACTGGGTAATACGATATCCTTTGGTAAGACTGGTGGTCAGACTTTCGGGCTTCTGATGACCCCTAACGACTGTCAAAGATCCACGAATGACAGCCGGGACCAATGGCTTAACGTGCTTTCCAAGGCACTCAGTAAAGATGGTCACCCATCCACGGAAAGCGTAGCTAAACCTGATGGATCGACCCGTGCGGCTGTTATTACTTAGCCACGAGCTCCTTCATATCATTTCAGATATAATTTAATAGTGCTACACAAACAATTACCAAATTGTTAGAAAAAATTTAAAGATATTTTGAAACCTTCTGTTTATTTACCATTCCGGAACATAATTTACGTTTGGGAATGGGTATAAATTACCTGAAATAAATTAATTTATTATTTATTTTGTATAATAAATAAACCCGATCATAATAAATAAACCTATTATGGCAGTCCATTAAAGCATTGCACCATACTTACAAACAGATAAGTAGGTAGGAGTAAATCAACGTGATGAACGATCTAAACGCGATTGATGATGATGACATTACAGTATAACCGTATTGCAATTGCAAGTGTCTTACAAAATTGGGGCTGAAGATTGGCTGTAGATTGCTTAAGCTTCCAATCATAACACCTGTCACCTACCTAAACCTGGGCACAAACTAGCCACACATTTGTTCGGGTGCCGCTCATTCGATTCGGCAGTATTTGTTGAACAACAAAGTCGTCCCGAAGCAATTACTACACAAAGGCTTCAAATTCAAATTAATTTATTTCGTGAACACAGGGTACATATAGGTGTTATAATACATAAGATCCGAGAGGCTTTCATTCGGCTCTTATCGATAGAACTGTGTTTAGTATCTGCCCTTGCTGAATCATGTTCGGGTCGGCTCGGCACAATTGGAGCTAGCCCGAGCAGCTTTTTCCCGAATTATATATCTAGCTTTTGACAGCGGATTCGCCGCGCGTGGATGTTGGGAATTATCGGGAATCGGGAACTTGCTACCGGGATAAAAGTATCATATGTGTTATTCCAGGTTATAAACTAGGCTACTAACCTATCTGTGTGCCAAATTTCATACAAATCCGTTCAGCTATTTTTGCGTGATTGAGTAACAAACATCCAATCATAGAGAGTATCACATTTATAATGTTATATCATAACATAACATCCATCCCCGAAGGGTTAGGCAGAGGTGTACCTATAGTACACCCACATTTCGCCAGTTATGTTTAAGTCTCATGTAATAGAGGGCAAGCCTATTGCCATCAACCGGGCACAAATCCAGACTCCAGGCTGCTATTGAGAAATTCCTAACGGAAAATCCCAATAACACTGCCCTTTTTTTTTTTGGTGGGAAATTATCAAATAACTTCTCCCGCTCTGGGTGGAGCGGGAGGGAGTGTCAGACTTTTACTGACTAAAACCCACCCGTGTTCCTTCAGATGCCTGTGTGCCAGGGCCACGATATCCCTTTCGGACAGGCTCGTAACCCTGACCTGGGAATCGAACTAAAGACCTCATGCTCAGCAGTAGTGCTTGCGACCACTAGACCAACAATTATTATTAAAATATAGTAGGTTACATAGATATGAGAATATATTTCTATGGTAGGATATATTTCATTTTGCTGCACGGCTGTGCCGAATCATGCGGACCCAAACAAGTGTCTCGGGTCTCGCACGACTTACGTACGTTTTTATATAGTAAACATAATTAATTAAGTATGTCATTAAAATGCATTGTCAGTGTTCACGCAGACAAGGTGTGAATGTTAGTCCACGCCAGAGGACGCGCAGAGGGCGCGGCGCGGCGCGGGACGACACCGCGGCAGCAGGCTGGCGCCGCCCGCACTCCACTCCACTACCGAACACGGTCGTCGACGCGCGCACATACTTGTTTGTCTTGTCCAATTTCAACATTATACTGCCTTTTAGAACCTATATTATAAGTGTATATAGTTCGCTTTGCTTTCATTTACAACCTTTAGTTAGGTCCTCAACAGTCAGCACACGCGTAACATTCACACTCCACCGCAGTTCACGGTCAATGTCAACGTATTCCCAGAATATAGCTGTGCATTACACAATGCATACATTAATTATTATTCTAGACTTCTTGGCGGGAAAGTGAAGCGTCATGTTAGCAGTTTTGTTTTATTTTCTAAAATTTGTGTTTAGCCGAATATTAATGTGTAATAGTGGTGGATTATTAACCATTAAGTGTTCGTGAACCTGCATTAATGTAGGCAAATGAAACAAAACAGTGCAACATCACTTTAAGTTCTCTCAAGAAGTCCACGCGAGGTTTCAGTAAAGTGCCGCGTCTTTACTTAAACTCAAGGGGAGTGGGGCGGGATATCATCAATCATCTTTATCATGCATTGAGTGGAGTTCATTTCATAATTATTTAAATAACTTTGTACTTGTTACCTAATTTTACATGACACTGGCTAAATGCACAAACCGTGCGAAGCCAAAAAGAAAAAAAAAAAAAAAAAAATATTATTCTAGTATTTTTTACCTACTCGCGGTACTTTCATTGTTAGTTTGTTACTCTTTCCGCTAGTTGCACTTACGTCTATTTTTAATTCCCGATTAAAAGTAATGCTGTTTCTATCTAACGGAACGTATCAGAAAGTGACAGCATTACTTTTAATGGGATATTAAATGTAATTGACTTAGTTATAGGGTATTAAGTGAAAAGGACGTAGAAACAGCGGTTTCTTATTTTTGTTTAAAAGAAGATGTATTGACAAAAATTTACAAGAATATGCGTTTATGGTTTGTTCATGTTGGAGAGGATGAATGAAAGGCGACTAACAAAAGGTTTACAAGGCAGATGTGAGTGAAAACCGGGGGAGGGGACGCCCTAGGAGGACATAATTAGTGACCTAATTGGTGATGTTCTTCAGAAAGGTCAGGTGCCTAACAACCGGCGTGCGATGTATGAACGTAAACGAATCAAAAGGAGTATGTTAGGAGCGTAGCAGGTGGCGTTCTATATAGTTTCTGCCTACAGCCATGGGAAGGTGTGAGTTTATGTATTAACCACACTACCAGTGGTCATTGACCGAAAAAAAAACATCAAATCTTTTTGTTTTTATTTTTTCGTGTGTCGATACCCATCATGGCTGCGGAGTTTCGCTAGTTAATTTAATTTGACCCTGTATACATATAAACAATTGTTATTTTTGTTTTATATGGTGTATTTACAACAAAGTATTTAATATGTAAATAAATAATTAACCCGCAGTATTATTATGCTTTAAATCATTTTCCTCATTAAGTTTCTAACATCCGGCTCTAAAGTTTCCCATGTGAGCTATCATTAACATGTCATAAATAACAATAAGTATGTGACACCTGTCAACTCATCTCATCATTACATCAGTTCACACTGTTACTAAGGTCACGTCAGTTTCTTGGCCAGTTGGATCATCAATCATGGTGGATTTTCCTCCATCCGTTACGATAGTCCTCAGGCGATCTATAAGATGCTAATTTGTTTTCTCTATTCAGTTTAGACAAGAACATCTAACTTAGGCTCGTCAACACGAGCCCTGTTGCCGTATCAGGGGCCTCTCTAACGCAGTCAGCGAAGATACGGGCCCGTCCGAAAGTAGTTCGAAACTTCGAAGTGAATCCTACAACTGATTAATTAACTTTTAAGGACAGGCAAAAACATCGGGAGTTGGGACAGCTATCAAATCGTAGCGAGGAGTCCTGGGACGCGGTGGTATCTTTCTGCGAAACAGTTGTGTCGCAGAAGGAGGCTGCGGAAAGGGAGCGGGAGATCGCTTCCGCTCACTTGGCCCGCAGCAGGCGCACCGGGCGTCGGCAGAGGGCAGACAATGCCATCTTCCAGCCTCCCTAAATGGGTCCAGGGACAGCGGACTTGGGGACATCCGTCGCCCCCCTATCATACGGGACCCGAGGTGGCGGCGCGTAGTGTTCCACGCGCGCCCCTTTCAGACGTCGCGGGGGGGTCAAACACTTCACCCCCCAGACTTGAGGTGACCCGCAGAGGCGGGCCGGCACTAGCCGGGGATCGCGGAAGTCGTACCAGATCCCAAGATCCCCGGTGTAGGAAGGGAACACCGTAACGGTTTTTGGTCAGAAAGAGTCTGACAGACCCCTCCGCCCGCGCCAGGGCGGAGAACATCCAGGATGATTTTCCACCCGCTGATACGGAGTAGTAATCGCCCGTCACTTCGGCCGAAATTACGGATTTTAAATCAACGCACTTGAATGGATTGTATTAATCTATAGAACTTGAATTATCTATTAAAACTTGGCGTTATGTTGTTTCTGACACTCATGAGAAAAAATCGTGAATATTATTATGAACCTTACATTTGTAAAGTTTCAGTTAAGGCATACAGCCAAAGGATACGAAATTACCTACGGTAAAGTACGGTATTACCTTTCGTATACAGGGACTCAGATCTTCCCTCTCATTTACATTATTTATCTTGTAACACAAATTGCATAAGATTGTTGCATTTGACTTCCTAACTAATGTTATAAATGCGAGAGTCAGTTTGTTTGTTTATTTGTTCCGTTTTCACGCTAAAACGGTTGAATGGATTTAGATGAAATTTGGCACATGGGTAGACCATGACTAGTACCCCAAGTGTAAGTTTGCAAGAGAATAAACGTTACTATTTCGTTTGCGTTAAAATTTGACCGATACATCATAATGAATATAAGGGTGAGACTAAAAATCTTAACGCAAATGCGCTAGTTACGTTTACTCTCTTGCAAACTTACGCTTGGGGTACTGGAGAAGGACATATGCTACTTTTTATCCCGATATTACCATGGGATCAAGACTGATGCGGGTGAAACCGCAGGGCGCAGCTAGTTACTTTATAAAGTACTTAATGTCAGTAGTCCAGTCGCAATCAATCAACAACAAACAAGGCTAAGGATACCCCAGTGTCAGGCGATAACCTATTAGTTATTGAATTTATTATGTCACAATGTTAAGGGAGACCGTTTTGTGATAAATATTAAGGCTTTGCACAGACTGAGCTGAAAAGGTTTTGGCTATCAAAGACAGAACACAGTTTCACCGAGAGTAAAATATTTTGACAACTTTAGCTTTGAGACTGTTTTCTTGATTTTATCCGCATTCGCCTCACAAGATTCGCCGTACATTTGATATTCCTTGTTCGCCCCACATTTTATTCCGTTTTGGCCCCGAAAATCACTTATTTCATGTTTGTGAACGGGCGCCGTCAATAGGGACTGGTCATTTCTTAGCTGCCACGGCTTATTTGAAGTTATTTATTTATATTTTTTTTTTTATCTTTTTATTACGGACTCTTTTAACGTTCTTCTTTCTACTTTGTTCTCAATGTATAATTTTAACATAAATGATTTATGTTATCAAGCGTTTGTAACAATATTTTAATTAAAAAAAATGTCCGTGGAGTCTTGGCCGTTCTTCTCCATAGGAACCTACTACGGATTGGAGTCTTTCTGACTGACCGAACCCTTGACAATTCAAAAGTGCCTGTAATTGGTTTATTTGAAATAAATGCTTTGAGTTTGAGTTACCTATTTAATTAGTTGCAAATGCGCGCGCCGTCATTGGTTTTCGACAAACAATGAAACAATATATTTTATATTTAATTTACAAGTAACAATGGACTCAATGTGATTGTATATGCAACATTATTTATACTATATGCGAAACCTGAATATAGTTGGTTCAGAATAAGGAACTGAATCGATTTCAATAATTTTTACACCATGTCATATTTTGTCCCAAAACTATTTAAGTGTGATGGAAAATGTTATCACCATTGAATTACTTACAATATAATCGCCGTACGATTAGGTACCTACTGCTAAATTATTATCAATGAGCGCAAGACGACCGGGGCGCGGGGGCGCCGTAAGTTTTTGTACGGACAACTCGGTAACATAACAACCTTATAACTTTGTGATTTTTCATGACACAGTTTTGAAATTTCGTACATAGATTCTTTGCATAAAAATACTAGACACGTGTTTCGGGTTTCGCATATACTAAAACTAATATTGTATATAAAGACTGTCTGTGTTGACTCATTCTGCGCAAAGCCTAATAATAGAAACCAGAACATAAATCACAGTAGGCTAAGGCGATATTTATCAATGACACGTAAGTAAACACTACGTCTAATAAATGGTAAACTGTACAAGATTGATACAACTATTAAGATAGTTTGATTTGTTACTTTGAGTTTCCTTTAGAGGATATATGCAATGTTTATTAAGTATCTACGATACAATTTAATTGATTGATCCACTTAGATTGTTGAATAAAAATTGTAATATAATGAGTTCTTGGAAACTTTGTGTCGATCAGTGCTTTATATAAATAACTACTTGGCTGTCTTATTATTTGATATATATTTATAAGGAAAGCCATATTCAGACGGTGCAAGTTTATTGCCCATAGCGTACCATAAAATTGTAGCAACAATTGTCTGGCACCGTCTAAACAACGCATACAATTATTGCACGATACGGGCAAGTTAGTTGCCGTTCAAAACTGTAAACAGCACGTATGTACAATAAAATCGCATTCATTTCTGGCATGAAAATTTTCGTCATTCAAACATGAGCGAACGAGTTAAAAAATCTTGAGAAGACGTTCAGTAAAATTGAATGAAATATTTGGCAGCGCAAAGACGGGATCAAGCATACAAGGACATGCAACTTCTCTGTTTAGACGAGGCAAAACTTGCATGCAATAATTTACCTTGGTGTAAACAGAAGTCACATGCAATTATTGAATGTCAAAACTTGCATGCAATTATTGTATGCCATTGGAAATCGCACGTGTAAACACTTGCATGCGATTCTTGAATGGAAATAATTGAACGTGCTTTTGACATGCGATTATTGCTCTTGAACGTTCCAGATACTTGTACCGTGTAAATGGGGCTTTAAGGTGCACTGTTTTACAAAAGAAGAGCATTTTATCTAGGTTATTAAAGAAAGATTTCATGTGTGACATATTAATTACAATGCGTAGATCCTATTAATTTATTTTTTCTTAGTTAATAATTATGCGTATTGCGTGCTAAATCAAGTAACAAGAGAATTAATTGCAAGTAAGTATAATCAATAAATATTAAATGTGGCATAAAGGAAATGTATCCTGCAAGCCCACATTTGTTATCTGTGAATCACTTTCATTTCTAGATATATTTGTTTTGATATTTTCATACCAAAATGAACCCATGTTTCCTGTGATACCATTTTGCTGTTTTATATACTATCTCTTTCTAACACTAATAGAATCGTGTAACTGGATCTCGACCTACTCATTAAGGATATTAGTTTTATTTATTTATTTATTTGGGACAAACAAACAGTAACACATTATAGCTGCGCAAATAATATAAACAAAGATATTATTTAATCGTTTTATGCACTATATAGGTACACCGCGTAAGTTCCCGGTCGACCACTTTTCGCCCTTATGCCCATAGTAATAAGGTTGAAAAGTGATCGACCGGGAACTTTCGCCTAGGTACATGTAGAGACTAGAACCATCACCCCTTACGGTTTTCCTTTTAGTCTTCTGTAATATCCAGTTTGTAGCGTATAAACAGTAAGACTATTTTGCCTACAATTTAATTCCAACAAGGTTTTTACTTTTATTATTTTAATAATATTTTATAAAGATTATTTTTTAATATTTTGTGAATTTGAAAACGTTGTAGGCTTAATAGTATTGTAGACCATTTTCTTTGGTACTTGTTAATGAGCCTACACCGTCCTCCCATACTTATTAAAGGCTCATGCAGACTGGCGCGATATCGCGGGCGTGACACGACACTAGTAGCACAATTACTATGTCGCTGCCTATTGCGCCTGCGATATTGCGCGAGTCTGTATGAGCCTTAATACTGCAATTTGAAAACATTGTAAAAGCAAATTATTTTCTAAAAGAGTAACGTAACCGTGGAGTTTCTTGCCGGCTCTTCTCTATACGACCAATTGGAACCGTGCACTTAGATTCTGACGTTTCATAAGTGCCCTGTAGGTTTATGTGAAACAAAATATTTTGATTGATTGATTGTCCATCACTTCGGGCTTCGCTCTGAAATCCTAAATTCCGTTCTTCATAACATGTTTTTTCGAACCACTGGCTTTAACATAGTACTTTAACCTCTACTTCTATTCTATAAGGAAATACTTATTTAAATAACTTAGCATAATATTGAAAACATCCTTAGATTACTCATCAATGTAATGTAATAAATAGAGTACCTAAGTAGATGTTAATGCTACGAGTCTAATGATGCCGGGTGATTCAGAAATGAGTTACATTCTTCACAACTTAGTGTTTGCACTGCATGTTTAAGCATTCGTTTATTCATGAAGTGTTTGTTTGAGTATTTGCTTTGAGTAGGTATGTCTCTTTATTCAGCGGAAATCACAAATTGTTGATTATTTAATCAAATATAGTTATGCAATGGAAATCTAGATTGAGTTTACACGACGTAAGTTTTGTTGTGATAATTTATTTGCGCTCTTTTTGAATAGTGAAACTGAATCGTCACGCTCGGGTCAGTGCCGCTGAATACGATTCATTGACGAAACATGATCCCATAAAATTTTCTCGACTAAAAAACTGACAAAGTTACTTCCAAACTGAACAATAAACCGCTAGTATTAAAAAAATACTTCAAATTAGATCATGAAACTTTGAATAACAACTGAACTGTTTTTGTTACTATTATTTTCCCTATAAAAAGAAATTACTTCAAATATCGGCGCCTTGGAGCTTTGTCTCTGCCACGGATTATCTCGTTTACTTGAGTGACCGAAAGCAGTAGTGTGCGAGCGAGATAGGTGGCGCTGAGGTACCTATTATGAGCTCGTTAATTCATATTTTGACCTACGATCTAGCATAATGTTCATAATATAACTCTCTATGAATATATTTTTAATTTAATTTGAAGATTGAATATCTATATTATATAATTATTATGAAGTCAATAAACTACTGCCATAACTACCTCTTGATTACATTTTTATGCAAAGTATCAATGCAAAAATGCTTCCGTCAGTATTTGCTACTATATATCTTAGTTACGTATAAGTATCTACTTATCTACTGACCGGTAAATAGGGCTAGAGGTATGTAACTTTTGCCTGTGTTTGTCATTCATCATCAATGGTTGCATATTAGAAAATCAAAACTTTCTCGAGCAAATTTCAAAAGAACAATAAACGAGATAACAAAATTTAAATGACCAAAATGTTTTATTTAGAAAAATTTTAAAATCCCAATGTATGTGACATCAAATGAACGACTGATCAAAAGTTGCTAGATGTAATTTTAAAATATCAAATCATTACTAATTAAAGGTCAAAATGGAAGTAGCGCTCGCTCGGCTCACGCGCGGTTCTCACTGTTCTAACCTAACCTAACCTATTTCACCCAGTTCAAAATGATGAATCATACAATCTGCGTGCGACTAGATAATTAGACAATGGTGAAAACATTTCTGCGGGATATTGTAGGTATGATTCGTCATTTTGAACTGGGTGAAATAGGTTAGGTTAGGTTAGGTTAGAACTGTGACCAATCACGCGCGAGCCGAGCGAGCGTAGCGAGCGGTGCCGCGGCAGTGGCCGGCGAGCGCTACTTCCATTTTGACCTTTAAACGATTTGGTCAATAGTGTAATAAATAATTTAAACATTGATATTCCATACTTTGATCAGCTGAACTTTTGTTCAAATGACCATCGTTATTGATTTGTACGTTGTTCTTTTGAAATTTGCACAGGAAAGTTTTGATTTTCTAATATGCAACCTAATCAATGTATCAAGTTCCCAATGCTAGGACACAGGCCTCCTGTCTGTGAGAGGAAGTGGGCCGTAATCCACCACGCGGGCCCAGTGCGAGATGGTAGATGTCACATGTCTTCGATGTTTTGGTTCTAGGGCATGCCGTTTTCCTCACGATGTTTTCCTTCACCGTTTTGGGAGCAGTTAGTGATTATACAAATTACACAAAGTAAAGCGGCTCCTTGCGTTCAAAAGCACGACCTACTTGTACCTAACGAAAAGAGGAGAATGTGGCTAAATAATAACTGCCGCACGGGTCAATCGATCAGGTTAAGCTACGCTTGCCGCGGTTGGTCCGTAGATGGGTGACCATCTATCTGTTCATACCAAGATTCCTCCGTGCCTCGGAAAGCACGTTAAGCCGTTGGTCCCGGCTGTCATTTGTAGATCTTTGACAGTTGTTACGGGTCGTCAGAAGCCCAAAAGTCTGACAACCAGTCTTACCAAGGGATATCGTGTTACCCAGTACCTGGGTTGTGGAGGTCAGGTAGGCAGTCGCTCCATGTAAAATACGGATATTCAGCTGCATCCGGTTAGACTGGAAGCCGACCCCAACGTAGTTGGGAAAAGGCTAGGCAGATGATGAAGACACGTCTAATAATGTACATGAGGAAATTCTAAATGAATAATGGATGACTTCTCAAGAATTAAAGGATGCAGTGTACTTTAACCAGCTGCCTTCTAATAAGTGAATCATTGCCATCTATGATTATTGTGTGAATTCGATACTTTAAAATACCAAGAAGGATCGGAATCCTACCTACAATATTTAGTAGGTATCATAATTCGTTAAAATAAACCGGCCAAGTGCGAGTCAGCCTCGCGCACGCAGGGTTCCGTACCATTATCTATAAAAATGGCAAAAAAATCACGTTTGTATCCCCTTAAATATTTGTTTTATTTTAATTTAATTAGTTATTTTTAAAGTGAATATATAACTAAAAATTCTGTGATTATTTCAAGCGTCTACCTGTTGCCGTTATCAATATCGAGCAAAAACGAGCAAACAAATCACGTTTGTTGTACGGGAGCCCCTTTAAATATTTATTTTATTCTGTTTTTTAGTATTTGTTGTTATAGCGGCAACAGAAATACATCATCTGTGAAAATTTCAAC
The DNA here is from genome assembly GCA_963921375.1 of Tiliacea citrago. Taxonomy (NCBI): domain Eukaryota; kingdom Metazoa; phylum Arthropoda; class Insecta; order Lepidoptera; family Noctuidae; genus Tiliacea; species Tiliacea citrago. The sequence goes on along the minus strand of OY992797.1, from coordinate 16,304,212 downwards.
TGTCTAGCTATCACGGCTCATGAGATACAGCCTGGTGACAGACGTACAGACAGACAGACAGAGAGCGGAGCCTTAGTAATAGGGTTCCCGTTTTACCCTTTGGGTAAGGAACCCGAAAAAAAAAAACAGTTTTATAGGATCATGAATTCTTGATATACTACCTAAGTACTTAGGACGAATTTCACATTTGGAATTGAACGAGATCAGCACATCTAAACCACGTCCAAGAGCTGTCAATGTCATCAATGACAGTTACCATCATTATATTAATACGCGAAGCGAAAGCTTTGTACCCCTTTTTACAAAAATTACGCGGACGGAGTATTAAATTTGGCAGAGTTAAAGTTTATATGGAAAGTTGGGTTGAGATGGCTTTAAGTTTATGAGTTTATATGGGAGGTTTATATGGTCAATGGTTATGTTCAAAATCGAATGAGAAAATTTAACAATTTGTGGTAAATTGTGCTGGTGACTGTACATTAAACCGCGTTTGAAAGCTGTCAATGTCATCAATATGACATTGCTCTCGGACGTGGTTTAGACGTGCTGATCGCGTTCAGTTTCACTGATGAAATCCGCGTCTTCGTAGAAGTTCGTTTTCCTTCGTTTTGCTGAACTTGACTAAAAATAGTAAAATGTAAAAATCTTTCGTAGCTCTTTTTCTTACAAAGTTTCGTAGGTAGGTTGGCACATTACCAGAACTCGTCTTAACAGAGAAGGCCTAATACAATAGTACATTAAAACTCAATAAAATAATATATGTGTACGAGCAAACCCGTACATATCAATTGTATCAATTTTATGCTGACAACGACGCGCAGCGAATGAATAAAATATACATATTTTTAGTAAACGATCAGTAGTCGCATAGCATTGTTTTGGGTAACAACAAAAGACTCATTCGCCGCGGGTCGATCATTTATTTAACTAATCAATACACAACTTTAACTCATAATCAGTTTATCATTTATATGTACCTTATCCGTACATTTATGGTCCTTCGAGCCGGATGTCGCGTGTGAAAATTACAGTGTAGCAATCAAGTACTGTAAACCGTTTCACTAGTGACGTCAAGCGAACTAGCAGTGAAGGTGTTTGTATTGCCAGCAATAGTGCAGTACATAGCAGCAGCAGCAGCAATCAGCAGGGATCAACAGGGATCCGCATTTGGTGAGCAACAAGCTCCCGCTTCGACAATCAAGTAAGATCTTCCATTTATTATCATTTCTATCAACAACATGTCTTCAATGGAGGACGTTCTCGCCCAACAACAGCAACTACTCAATCAGCTAGAACAAGTTTACACAAACTTCAAAAAAGATGGCTCCGATTGCAAAACCTCGGACTACATACGCCGAAGGTTAGACAATTTGGATGCATGCTGGCAAGAGTATCAATCGAATCATGTAAGATTGTGTAGCATCGAATATGCCAGATCGCATACTTACTTCACTTCGAAGCAATTTGACACAGTGAAGGAGAGATATGAGAAAATCAGAGCAGTTATTCAGAATCATCAGCCAATAGAGGAAAGACCATCAACACCGCTTCTAAAACCTGCTACTCCTCTAGCTACCTCAAGCACCGTACAGCAACCTTCAGGTCAACCTTTAAAGTCTCAGGGATCAAACAGCAAGACGGATGAGATGATGAGGAAACAGATGAGCAATTTCAAGGCCTTTGAACATACTGTTTCAAGTATCAACATGGATGCTGTAGCGGAGAAATGGGAATTCAATCATCTGTTGAGTACGGTAAGGTCTCGCTGGGCGAAGATTGACACTCAGCATTGGGAATTAGACAGTGAGCTGGGAGACCGAAATCAAGAGTATCATCGTATATACCTCAAATACGAAAGCACATACAACGATGCTATCAAAGCAATCAATAAGAAGATGTCATCCATTTCACATAGAGAGCATACTCGTACTACGCCAAAAATTGAAATACCTTCATTCAGCGGTAATTATCATCAGTGGACATCTTTTAAGGATCTCTTCACGGAAGCAGTTCTTAGCAACCCGACATTATCTGGGGCTCAGAAGATGCAGTTTCTCAAGTCGAAAGTGAAAGGTGAAGCAGAGCGTCTCATACAGCATCTCCCGATCAGCTCAGACAACTATATCATTAGTTGGGACATCCTTAGCCATCGTTATGACAACAAGAGGATGATATTCACATCGCATATTAACATTTTATTAAATATGCCAATTTCACAGCAACCATCAATTAATCATATCAAACGAATCCATGATACTGCACTTGAAGCGATGAACGCCATACAGAACCTCGGCGTAGACGTGACGTCGTGGGATCCATTAATCGTGCACATCCTGTGTCAGAAATTGGATTCGGACACATTCAGCGAATACAACGCAGCTATCAAAAAACCTCGAGAATTACTCGAGTTGAATGAATTTCTAGCCTTTCTAGAGGGGAAGTTCACGAGCATGGAAGCAAGTAGAAGAAAACAGGAGACCAATCATCAAAAATCCTTTCCTTCAAATTCCAATAAACCATCAGAATCCAAACATTATTTCAAGCAATCATATTCAAGCAATAAGGCTATTTCGCAATCACCAAGTAACAGGAAATTGCAAAACAACCGGCCAAACTGTCCAGTCTGCAATGACGCACATGCTATATTTTTTTGCAAACAATTTGCTGACTTTTCCCCAATGAAGAAAAAACAATGTGTTGTTAACTTAAATTATTGCCAAAACTGCTTATACGATCATAAAGGCAAAGAATGCTTATCGAAGAAACGTTGCCTCGAATGCAACGAATTTCACAACACATTGCTTCATGAATCGTATTTAAAGGAATTGTCAAAACAAGGAGGAAATTCGACGCCTTCTGCACAGCAAAACAACATCCGTTACAATCAAGAACGTGCAAATCCAGGCAACACGCACGTGACTCAACAAAATATGATGCAAGAAACTTTGCTTTCAACTGCACTGCTAAAGGTTCAGAAAGCAGATGGGACATATCTTATTGATCAGGGCTCACAAATGTCTCTTATCACAGAGAACGCTGCTCAGCAATTAGGATTGCAGCGATCCAGGTGTGACGGCATAATCACAGGCATAGGGCAAACAGAAAACAGTTGTAAAGGAACAATGAACCTGAACTGTATGTCAAGCTCAAGAATCAACCTATATCAATTTAACATCGATGTTTACATCATGAACAACCTAACAAAATATTTACCATCATACTCATTCCCTAAAATAGCATGCCCATTTCTGGAAAATTTAGAATTAGCAGATCCTGAGTACAACATCAGCCGACCCATAGACATTTTGTTGGGTGCGGACATATATTCGAATATTCTTTTAGCGGGAATGTGCAGGTTAAGCGAATCACTTCCGCTTGTTCAAGAGACTCGTCTGGGATGGATACTGTGTGGAAATCTAAAAACTAAGTTAATGTGCAACGTCGTACAATTTGATTTAGAAAAATTACAGCAATTCTGGGAGATAGAAGATGTTACAGAAGAAAAATCACTATCATCAGAAGATCAGGAGTGCATTCAATTCTACAAAGCAACAACAAACCGTTTGGATGACGGAAAATATGAAGTGAGACTTCCACTCGTACCGCAATTTGAAGAGAAATTGGGGCAGTCCAAAAATAAGGCTGTTGCTCAAATCATTCATTTAGAAAAGAAATTACATAAAAACAATTATTTATTCGACGCATATAAGTCATTCATTACCGAGTACATAAACTTAGGTCACATGAAACCTTCACCTTGCAATCAGACAACGGAATGTTTCCTACCGCATCATTGCGTAGTGCGCGAAGATAGTGCAACGACTGCATTGAGAGTTGTTTACAATGCTTTTGCAAAAACATCTACAAATCAAAGTTTAAATGACCTCATGTACACGGGGCCCAATTTACAGCAAGACCTTCAGTCTCTTATCATTAAATGGAGACAATATCAGTACGCATTCACGGCTGATATAGAAAAAATGTTTAGGCAGATTTGGGTACACCCAGAAGATCAACCTTTACAAAAAATTGTGTGGCGAGATAACCCGTCTCAAAAATTACAAGAATATCAAATGACAACCGTAACATACGGCCCAAAAACAGCTCCATTTCTTGCAATGATGACATTAAGACAGTTAGTGACTGATGCACGGGATAAATTTCCGGAAGCAGCCAAGGTCGTCGAAGAATCGTTCTATCTGGATGATCTGGTCCATGGAACCTGTTCCCTATCATCAACACAACAGTTACAGCAAGATTTGATGAATCTACTGAAATTAGGGGGCTTCAACTTGAGAAAGTGGACATCAAACGATAGTCGGCTGCTGCAAATAGAAGATCAGGACTATTATAAACAAGAAAGCAAGAGTTTTAATCAAGCAGGATTAACTAAGACATTAGGACTGCGCTGGAACCCTACACATGATAACTTCACATTTGTATCAAAAATTGAACAATCAAGCGCAAATATCACTAAAAGAATCATACTATCAGACATGTCTAAAATATTCGATCCATTAGGATGGATCGTGCCTATAACAACAAAATTGAAGATTTTATTTCAAGAAACATGGTTATCTAATCTACAATGGGATGAACAAGTTCCAGATAAAATCAGCAAGGAATGGATCAAAATCAAGGAAGAATTAGAAAGTATCAATCAATTTAAAATACCAAGGTGGTACGGTACGGAAACAGTAAGCAGTGTAGAGTTACACGGCTTTTGTGACGCATCAACAAAAGCATATGCATGCGTCATTTACTGCAGAGTTTTAAATAGCAAACAATCAATAATATTAGTAGCAGCTAAATCAAAATTAGTTCCAACAAAAAAACAAATATCACTACCGCGATTAGAACTTTGTGGAGCACTGTTGCTGGCCAAACTTATGACCAAAGTCAAGCAGTGTCTAGCAGGTCATGACTTACATATATTTGGTTGGAGTGACTCCACTGCCGTATTGGGATGGCTTCAAGGAAACCCAAGTCGATGGAAAACGTTCGTAGCAAATAGAACAATGCAAATAACTGATAGCATTCAACCACAATCTTGGCGATATGTAAAATCAAGTGAAAATCCCGCTGATTGTGGAAGCAGAGGACTCAGAGTGGCTCAATTGAATGATTATCGTTTGTGGTGGCAAGGACCAACATAGTTACAATCTTTTGAAACTTCGGAAGAAAATCGAGCTATCTATAAAACAAACGAGGAAATAAAGAAGCAAGAAGACGTTCATGTTGTTACAAAGCATGAATCAAGCATCATTATAGACCTGTTAAGCAAGTATCAATCAATCAGCAAAATTGCACGTATTCTAGCATTAGTGATGAAGATTACGACCTACAAAAGAAAAGCAAAAAAACATTATTTATCATTATCAGATATTAGTCAAGCAAAGCAAAAAATTATCAAGCAAGTACAACAGGAAGAGTTCGCAAAAGAAATAAGAGATTTAAAACAAGTAGGAAAACTAAATTCAAAAAATAAATTGTTAAAATTAAACCCATACCTGGATGAAAATGATATCTTAAGAGTCGGAGGGAGACTAAAAAAGGCACATATCAGCCATAACATGCAGCATCCTATTATTCTGCCGCACAGTGGACGTCTGACAGAATTAATGATAGAGGACGCACATCAAACCATGTTACATATAAGCCCGGTTGACATAGGGCTTTATTAGACAAAAATATTGGATTCTAGGAGGGAATGTCGCTACGAAGAGACAGCTTCGTCGTTGCGTAACATGTAAAAAACAAAATCCAGACTGCCAACCGCAAATTATGGGGCCCTTGCCGGAGGCCAGAAGTAATCCATCAAGGCCGTTTACACACACAGATGTAGATTTTACTGGACATATTTACGTCAAAGCAAGCAAGGGACGAGGTACTAAGAGCACAAAAGGATATGTGGCTGTCTTTGTGTGTATGGTTACGAAGGCAGTACACTTAGAACTAGTTGGTGATTTAAGCACAACTTCATTCATCGCAGCATTAAGAAGAATGGCAGCTCGCAAAGGGACGCCTAGTCACATTTATAGCGATAATGGTCGCAATTTTGTCGGTGCTAACAAGGTACTACAGCAGGAATATCAAGCAATAATGAATATCATGCAAGACACAGAACTAAAAGCAGAAGTAATAGGTATGGAAATCGAGTGGAGTTTTAATGCGTCCTCATGGCCAACCGCGGGAGGCCTATGGGAGGCGGCAGTTAAAAGCTTCAAATATCATTTCAAGAGAGTTATTGGTGACCAGATTCTTACATTTGAAGAACTTGTATACGGTGCTTACACAGATTGAGGCTTGTCTCAACACGAGACCACTATGTGCAATATCAGAAGATCCAGACGATGTGGATTTTTTAACGCCTGCTCACTTCCTAACAGGTGGATCAAAGGTTACCATACACGAGACTGAAACAGATTTAAGAACTCGATGGCAATTGACACAAAAAATTGTACAGGATCTCTGGAAAAGATGGAGGAATGAGTACCTAGTACAAATTACAGAAAGAAGTAAGTGGAAACAAGCTAAACGCAACCTCAATGTTTATGATATTGTCATGATTCATGATGACAATCTTCCGCCGGGAAAATGGCTGATGGGCAGAGTCATCGAACTACATCCCGGTTCCGACGGTCATGTTCGCGTGGTTACAGTAAAAACCAAAAACGGAACACTGAAACGTCCTATCACAAAGTTATCAAAACTCCCAGTTAACAATGAATCCTCGCAAATCAAGCAATCTAATACTGCCAGTTCGGGAGATTCTATCACAGATAAGCAGTTTGAAACAAGAAAAGCGGGCACTCGTTATAATATAGCGTCAGTGTTTACAGCAATCATGTTATTTTTTAGTATCATAACAACTTCCCAATGCGCACTTAACGTCACACAGTTCAGAAAGAGTCAACATATTTTCTTCGACAAACTATCAAACATGCAGAGCATAAGGGATGACTGGAAACTAATCATATACTACGATTTAGATCCTTATTGGGAAGGAATTACCGCACTTAACAAAAGTATAATGTCGCTGGAACAAACATGCAGCACAATCAAAAGACAATCATATTGTGACATAATATTATTGCAATTACGTCACGGGTACAATGAACTCGATTACAATAATCATATGTTACTCAGTCAGCATTTTGCAAAGCAAGCGAACAGGTGGCGGCGAGGTCTTATCGACGGTGTCGTTTACATAGCAAACGGCCTCTTCGGCGTATTGGACGCTCGATTCGCGGAACAATATGAGAAAGATATCACTCTTCTTCGCAAAAATCAAAAGCATATTGTCTCATTTTGGCAAAATCAAACTTCGGTCATAGAAGCAGAATTCAGTCTCCTAAAGAGGACCGAGGCTACAATGCATAAACAACATAAAATAATTCATCAGCAGTTTGCAAACATCGAAAATACATTAGAAGTATTAAAGGCTGAAACTCAAAACAATTCGAGGGCAAGGGAAGTTTCGATGGGAGCTATAGTCGCGAGCAATCTATTACGCGACCTGAAAGATTTACAGAACACCTTAGTGGACACAATAACAGACATCTATCATGGTCGATTCAATCCACATTTAATAACAGCCGAACAACTACAGGATCAGCTGAGCACTATAGCTAGTCATTTGTCTAATGACGTCACCTTACCTGTAGAAAACATTCATACGGACCTTGCACAACTTTTTAAGCTTCTACGCGTCAAAGCAAGAATGCTTAAGAATTATTCAATATTTGAAGTACAAATACCTTTGATAAGCAGGGACACCTATGAAATATTCAAGCTTATACCAATTCCTGCGGAGAAAGTCAACAACACAATGTTATCAATTAAACCAGTGTCAGATTTCATAGCTGTAAACCTGAAAAAGGATGCATACATTATCTTGACAGAAAATATCATAGAATCCTGCCTAGTGACAAACGTGCACTTGTGTTACATTCATTCTCCTATTTACAAATTAAGCAGCGACAAGGACTTCTGCCAATCAAAGGCATCAACGTGTGAAGTCAACGTCGATCCCTGTAAAAATCTTTGGATAGAAAGCCATTCTATCAACAATTATATTTATTTTTGTTGCGGTCAATGTAACATACGAACAGTATGTGGAGATCAAGTTACCGCGCATCAGCTGACTCACTCCGGACTTATAACTATAGATTACGGCTGCATAATCAAATCAGATAATTTTGAAGTAATTGCGCATCAACAAAGAACGAGCGATGTTAGTATTAAGGCTAACCTATACTCACCAGTCATTGCATCCATAAACCACGTTATAAACGTGTCGATTCCTCAAGATATCTTGAACGACTCCAGCATAGAGAGTGATCGAGAGCTTAAAACGATTGAGGACAAAATCAAGATCATGAAAGAAAATGGATTGTTATTTGACAGTCTGTCATCACATGACATTCATCATTACACCGCGATCTACTGTATGATCGGCGTGGTAGCAGCGTGTATCGGAGTGTTCGCGCGGAGGCGCGTGCGGTCGCGCTGCGCACCCGCGCTCGCGCCGGCGACTCCCGCAGCATGCGGCGCGCCCGGCGGGGGCGCGTGCCCGGCCTCGCAACGTGCGTGTGTTGGGGATAGTTTAGTGTATCAGTGTCACAATGAAAGGGCGAAGGTGGTAAAAAGTGCGCGAGTTTTAGATAAAGCCACTTCCCCTATGTTAGGTTCTTATACAAGCATATCTAATTTGTGAACAGTGTGTTAACGATAGAGACACTAGGAAATTAGCATAACATAAAATCATTTATTATACATAATTATTTTGTTTCTCAATAACTCAGTTGTGTCTTTATATCTTTTTCCTCTGGGAGCATGTACGAGCAAACCCGTACATATCAATTGTATCAATTTTATGCTGACATCGACGCGCAGCGAATGAATAAAATATACATATTTTTAGTAAACGATCAGTAGTCGCATAGCATTGTTTTGGGTAACAACAAAAGACTCATTCGCCGCGGGTCGATCATTTATTTAACTAATCAATACACAACTTTAACTCATAATCAGTTTATCATTTATATGTACCTTATCCGTACAATATGCAATAAACCTTCAGTTTACAACCTTATTGTATTCCAGCTATAAAAAAAATAAACAATTAAATATATAATTTATTTACAAAGTTTGTGTTATGTACAGATTGTGCAAAAACTCAAAGTTTATTAACCGAATAACAATACATAACCGTTGCAAAACAACAAAAATAATGAGTTACGAAAAATGGCAACCTTTACTTTTCGTACTGGAAAGATTACAGAATGATAAAGTAAAGCAGTAAAAACACACACACATAACAACATGCCTGTATTCCCCGAAGGGTTAGGCAGAGGTGCACAGCGAACCTACAAAAAAAAGAAAAAAGATAATAAAAGAGAGTTAGAATGTATGAACGTAAATAAAGCAGGAGTATGTAAAGAGCGTAGCAGGTGGTGTTCTATAGTTTCTGCCTACCCCCATGGGAAGAACATAGTTAGTTCTACATACATAAAGTCACGCCGTTTATGTATATAACTAAGAACAAAGAAAAAAGACTAAAATGATTGCAGATCTTAGCAATAAAAAAATTACTACGTAACTCTGCATCAAATTTAACCTTTGCTCTCCCTTTGTTACTCCACATTCCCGCGGAGATCTTTTCAAACGGTACCGTTTATTTATTTATTTATTAATAGGTTAGCCTACAATTGTTTACACATTTCCTTTCATTTAAAAGTACACGCCATACATTTATATGTGCAACAATAACTTACAGGCTAACACCACATGCACTATATATATTTAGATTGAAAAGAAAAAAAAACAACAAAGAATAAACAAAGCATAAATCTAGCAATTTAAAACAAACATCAATAATTGAATTAAATTAATTTAAATAATAAAAAATTATATATTATTAAAAAAAATATTAAATAGTTTGGTAATATATGTAGTGACAGATAAATAAATCAAATTAAACTAAGATTAAATATTTGGTTTAGGTACATTAGATAACATTTAAAAATTAAATTAAGTATCGTACCGTTCAATGGAAACACTGCCAATCACAGGAATGATGTAACCACTCGGTCAGTGTCCCACTTACAATGATACGCACTTGACCCGCTGTCCCATAACACTCAGGCAATTTAGCTAAGATATCGTATTTACAAAGATAACAGATAAATTAATGCATTTTTTATATCCTGCTAGCTGCTGCGAGTATCAATGCCGTCATAGGCTAATAGACTAGATTTGTAGACCATTTTTTTTTTTTGTGTCTTGTTATTGTTGACGGGCCTACACTGTCCTCCCTATACCTATTAAACCTGTAATTTGAAAACATTGCAAACGCTAATTATTTTTAAAAGAGTAACCGTGGTTTTTCTTGCTGCCTCTTCTCCATAAGCAACGACCAATTGGAACCGTGCACCTAACTTCTGAAGTGTCATAAGTGCCCATGTAGGTTTATGTGAAATAAAATATTATGATTTGATATCATACCTAGACGCTTTGCCCCAATTTTCCTGGTAGTAATTATTGCATTGACCAATTACCGAAAGCCTTATCTCAAAGTCAATTTCTTGCCAAATGCATAAAACAAAATATTGTTGCTTACACTTTTATGTTTGGAAGAGTATAAAACTAAAGTCCGGTCGCGAAACAGAAGTTTCGTACAGAATACATTCTAACTCTCTTTTATTATCTTTTTTCTTTTTTTTGTAGGTTCGCTGTGCACCTCTGCCTAACCCTTCGGGGAATACACATTAGAAGTACCTTAAAATGCGCGAGCACGACGACAATACAATTGTGCGCGAGTGATAGAGATAAGCCATGAGGGGTCATTGTACGAAATTCTTTCTGCTTCGCGACCGGACTTCAGCTGTTATACAGAGACAACAAACATTATTCTATTCTATTAGATATTCTGACATTCACTATCAAACTCAGTACCTAAGCAGTAGGTACTTAAGCAGTAAAAATAGTGTTCAGCTGATATCAGACGCTTGAAGGCTCGTGCAGACTGGCGCAATATGTACCATTACACTATTATATCAGCTGTGTACCATTCTGGGTAGCGATAACGAGAGCAGTCCCGTTTCGAACCTTTCCTTGGAGTGCTACCATCTAAAACCTCGTAGAATAAATCATAAAAAATACTATATGCTTCCTCGGCATTGCTCGCTTCATACAGGGCGCTCCAGTTTACCGCCGCAAGCGACATATACAAAAAACTTAAATCTGCCTTGCTAAAGTTCCACCGCGGTAGGTACGTGGACACCTGCGGCATAGGGCCGCCAGAGCTGGTAGCCGCCCGCGCACGGCTTATATTAACTCGCAGCGGCGGGTGCTGCTGGTCAATGCAAGACAAATACTCATCGCGCTCCTCAGTAACGACGATATCGCTTTCGGGCAAAGTAGTAAGGACTACATCAAGCGTCCGATAGTTACAATTGACAATGGTATTACACTGGCGAAACCCACAGAAGGTGACAAAGTATTCATAATAACATTGTACATCCTGGTTAGTTGAGTACATATTTAAATCAGCTACTAGAATAACTTCGTGTCGTTCGAGAGCATACCCTTTCAAGCAAAAAAATGATTGTGCAAATCCATAAATACAACATTATTTTTAGTAGGCGAAACCTGAATAAAGTTTGTTCAGAATATGGAACTGAATCGATTTCAATAAATGATAAATGATTTATTTCTGTAAGTAGGTTTGTACAAACACTTTTACACGTCAATCATATTTAAAAAAACTAGATGAGGTCGGCGTTTCGTATCCGACTACTCTGAGAAGAAAGGCCGAAACAAACTCAGAGGTCACAGTCTCTTTTTAAAGTCCAGACATAATCTTGGTCAGATCATGTGAAGACCATGTAGATTGGTGCCTGAAATGATCTATTGACGAAAGAACCACACAGGTTGAGGGGACCTGTCCAGTCAGTGCACGCATTTGTCAGTAGTCGTGCAGCTCAACTAAGAACTTAAGGAGCTCAACGATTCATAGAACAATACCAAAGAAAGGACATTTGGGTAGGCCGCATAAAATCACTCAAACTGCCAGACTATGATAAAAACTAACTGAGAAAAAAAAGAAAAATGAACAATAACCCACAAAACAAAGTAAATATTCATGTCATTGTATATATAAAATTAATCAATGTCAATGTGTATATAAAATACGGATATAATCTTGGTCAGATCATTTGAGAACCATGTAGATTGGTGTCTGACATGGTCTTTTGACGAAAGAACCACACAGATTTGAGTGGACCTGTCCAGTCAGTGCACGCATTTGTCAGTTATCGTGCAGCTCAACTCAAAAATTAAGGAGCTCAGCGATTCGACGAACAATACCAAAGAAAGGACAATTGGTTAGGCCGCATAAAGTACTCAAACTGCCAGACCTGCATTAAAATTTTTTTTGATTGAGAATAAAAATAAAAAAACAATTCACATAGTCCTCACATTCATAATAATTAAAATAATATAATACTTTACAAAGTAAAGTAAATAATTTTTACGCCATGTTATATTTTGTCCCAAAAATATTTAAGTGTAATGGAAAATGTTATCACCATTTAATTACTTACAATACAATCGCCGTACGGTTAGGTACCTACTGCCAAATTATTATCAATGAGCGCAATATGACCCGCGGGGGTATAACCTCCTCCTTTTGGAAGTCGGTTAAAAACCACTTATTTCATCATTTTAAATTTTCACTTTTTTCGGCAGTCCTCGTGATTGCTTATTTTTTTTTCAGTATTCCTGCTTAACCAGTTTTTACTTCACATTTTGTTTTTTGCTATCTCTAGCATTCCCATTCAGCTAAGATTATATTATTTATTATAGGATTTTTTATTTATTCCAAAACATGTTTCAATCTGCAATCATTTTATATCACACCAGAAATAGAACTCATCTACTAAACACGATTAACTAAAACTGGATCTGACGATGCATGAGGTATTAACTTTATTTAAAACATAATCCTTGAACTCATAGATATCATATAAATTACAAAGTCAAAATCATGTCCTATCAAATAAATGGTTTAAAAAATATGTTTACGAGAGGACATCACCTGGAGGTATCTCTGACTTTCATAACCAGCTGTTAAATCTGTAGCACTGGCTTTTTTTTTTTTTCGACCGAATTGACCACGACATCCTATTACGGAAGTTAGAGAGCATCGGAATCGGGCACGGGGACTTACTCAGATGGTTTTCCTCTTACATAGAAAACATGTCGCAAGCTGTGGTATTCGGCTTCATTTTAGCCGAAACACTTCCACTGCTGGACATAGCCCTCCCCCAAATGGGGGGGGGGGTTGCCATAATCACTTGGCAGGCTGGTTGGCGATCATCTCTTACCATTGATTAATCGTCGTGAGGTTGACTGTATAGTTGTTGAAGACGATTCAAAGTGACATAAATAATTGTTCTGATATTTTGTCAACTTTCAACTTTAACTTTCAAAGGAAATAAAAGCGGTTCAATCCACCGTTAAGGCTGTTACAAACACACGCGATATCGCGGGCGCGACATGCACCTACAAAGGAATTGTCTTTGTCGGTGCCTGTCGCGCCCGCGATATCGCGTGAGTGTGTAAGAGCCTTAACGGTGGATTGAACCGCTTTTATTTCCTTTGAAAGTTAAAGTTGAAAGTTGACAAAATATCAGAACAATTATTTATGTCACTTTGAATCGTCTTCAACAACTATACAGTCAACCTCACGACGATTAATCAATGGTAAGAGATGATCTGACTGATCAATGATTTGACTTTCTTGGGTCATAAAACGCGACTAACGGACTTACTAGAGGATGGGCAGCAGCGTTCTCTAATCATTTTAACACCATACTGCGATCGCCAACCCGCCTACCAAGCGTGGCGATTATGGCAACCCCCCCCCCCCCCGTTTTGGGGGAGGCCTATGACCAGCAGTTGAACTGTTTCGGCTGAAATGATGAATGATGGGCTGGACTTTCCCCCCGGTAGCACACCTCCGCCGCGAAACCATAGCAGCGAAACCGCTGTAGTTCAATTCAACCGCTACTCGCATCCGATTCGAGTAGCGAAACATGACGCGAGTCAGTTAAATTGAACTACTGCGGTTTCGCTGTGATGGTTTTGCGGCGGAGGTGTGCTACTGGCGTCACCACTCATCATTTATCCCAGTACACAACGACAATCCTGTATTCGTTCGATAGTAGGTAAGTTAGAAAAACACTGCTGTAGTCAACTGCAGTAAAGCACGTTTATCTTTTTATATTTTATAGTGCAAAATAAAAACAAATTAAATTAGCAAGCTTCATCAGAACTTGAACCATAAAATAAATTAATAATCCAGACGCGGATGTAAAAGAGTTTTTGTATTTTTTTGACATAATATTACACCTAAGCTTTACAAAATGTTTTATAAATAGAATTAAAGGTAAAAACCGTTCTAAGTGGATTCAGTTAATTTAAAAGATTGAATTTTTTTTATGGTTTTACGATTCCAGATCAACATTCCAAATGCGCAAATCAACTAGCTACAAATTATTCATTTAAAAGGAAAAATCATGAGAAATCATCTAAGTCATTATTGTTATTTATTCCATTAGTTTTCAATAAAATGATAAAAATAGGTAAATAAAATGAATGAGCCAATTACGTACAAAGTATGTAATTCATAATTTTATAAATAGTTTTCTTTCATTAAAATTACATAAGTTGTTTGTATTGCGGAAAGCTCAGCTTTGTTTTTTTTTCGTGTTAGGCCAACTGTTTAGCATTGCTATTCAACGTGTCAATGTTTGTGCTTTTGTTTATTTCTATAGATAGTTAGTATTCTCATTGAAAAACATCACACATGATGCGTACCTATTATTCATTTATTTTTGGAATATTATTATTACACTTCAAAAACCATTACCTTCATACTGGAAATGACCTCCTGAACTCTTTTTTTGTGAATACGCTACTAATTATTATTTTTATACGAAAATATTTAAATACCAATAGACGTAAACCGATGTCACCGATTATTGGCATTCGGTTACACGATTGACATAGTTTATGCAAAGAATTACAATTTCCAATTTACCGACGCGTTGCGTTACCTAAATGAATTTGCATATAGGTAGGTATTCACCGACAATTTCGTTTCGTTTTGAACGCCAAAATTCCTTCGACATTTCTGACTAAATTGGAATATTTTTATTTTATTTAAACGCTAGGATATAACTTAAACGCGTGTGTCCTCCAATTTATCTTTAAAGTTCACCGGTACTACTTAGAAATCTGTGCTGGGTTCACTTATTGGGCCATCAAAACACGAAGCCACGTGAGCCACGTGTC
This sequence comes from Tiliacea citrago, assembly GCA_963921375.1. Taxonomy (NCBI): domain Eukaryota; kingdom Metazoa; phylum Arthropoda; class Insecta; order Lepidoptera; family Noctuidae; genus Tiliacea; species Tiliacea citrago. Next base: position 16,288,849 of record OY992797.1, on the reverse strand, counting down.
AGTGTAACAAATATCAGCTGGTGCACTGACAAGCGCGTGCTTAGATAACAATTTCTTCGGAAATTATAACAATATTTTTTTGTACTCAATTGAGTTAATAGGCCAAACATGCGGGTGGATCGCGGGAGCGGTTCTGTTATAAAGGTGGAGTCGTTATGCAAATTTAGTTTGGGTCTTTGAGCTACCCAAGCGAATGTGGATTATACGAGTTGGGTTTTTCGGTAGTGTGGTGGATAAATCTAGGCGTTTTTGTGATTGGTGATCCGTGCGAAAATGTTGTGTCTTGCTGCAGAGTTTAAGTGATTATGTTTATAAGAAACCAGAACGGATTTGGAGAAAACGAGCAGCGTAACGTTATAGCTCTTTATTTTACACGAAACTAACTTTAAAATGCACTGACATTAGCTGTTATACCTTTCTACATCAAAAAACTGCAAACAGGTGGCGTGCCAAGCAACTTCCGGAAATAAAATATTATTTTAGTCAAGTTTGCAATGGACTTCCGTTCACTAACCAGAGACGGTATTTACAGCACCGTAAGTCGGATGCAAAAAGACTCAAAGAATTAAATAAATCATTTACAAAATAATCTGTACCCAATCACCGACATTTAGTTACATTAAAACCAAAAGCTTACATGTTGCAATAAAGTGCAGACGATCACCGAAAAGGTAATTGAAAATTTCTACTTTGAGAAAACTGGTTACGAAATTACTTTAACAATTTTATTGAGCTCTATATTGAGTTTTACAGAGCTCAATAAAAGTCTTAAAAAATTTAGCCTTTTTTTTTTTTTTTGGGTGGGAAATTATCGAATAACTTCTCCCGCTCTGAGCGGAGCGGGAGGGCGTGTCAGACTTTTACTGACTAAAACCCAGGGCCACGATATCCCAGTTGGACAAAAAAATATAGCCTGATTGTTGACATTGACAAACGTTGACAATTTACAACTCTTGACCAGAAGCTTGCGCTCTGTCCTGTGTTGTTCAAAAGTTCAACACATGTATTAATCTCCGCCTTCTCTAACAAAAAATCTTGCACTTGACAAACTAGCTCCGAAAATGAAGCTGAGTTAATTATGATATTTTTCATTGAAACACGTAGTAATTTAGTTTCAAATAAATTAATGTATGGGAAGCTGCAATTGTTCTTTACAAAAAATAATAATTGATTCTAGTCGCCTCTTCCAAAAGGTAGTTTCGTATGGAGAAGAATGGGCAAGAAACTCCACCGTTACTCTTTTAAAATGAGCAAATTTCGGTACAAAGAATAGTCGTAGCTTTCAGTTAAACCTCTAATGGTTGACTAGACAAACAAAGATAATTTTGTTTTAATGTTTTTGTTGCATTAGTCTTCTATCAATAAGACTTTGCATAGTAACACTTTATCTCTTATCTTCAGTTTAACGTCCTTACATATTATAAAACACAGTCCCCTCGCCGCGTCTGTCTGAACGCGATAAACTCTAAAACTACTTAACGGATTTTCAAATGGTTTTCACCAATGGACGTAGTGATTCATGAGGACGGTTCAGGTGTATTATTTGTAAATTGGCTGAAATATGACGAATTTTGTTGAAGATGTCGAAAAAAATCATGCTGACTTTGAGTTTTGAAGATGTCGGAAAAAATCATGCTGACTGGGAGTTTTACTGGCGTGCGCCGCGTAAACCTTACGAGATACATAAAGTTTAATGTCTTAAAAAATTCACCAAAAATTCGATGGCATAATAATATGTCTATCTTCTAAGGACCCACAGTAACCATTTTTTATCTTTCAGAATTTATTAAAAATTTAATTCTTATTTCCAAACCTATTTTAACCGGTCTTATATTAATCCTATTAATCCAATAAAATATGATAATTAAATTGGGCATTTACGCCAGTAGCACACCTCCGCCGCGGAGATGTGCTACCAGCGTTAATTTAGATTATTAATCGCTCACCTACATCATATCATCGAAATGAATACTTTATAAGATATCACAGATTCAAAATTATGCGTATCAATATAATTATGGTTGACGGCGGCGGGCGCAGCGCTAGGAGTCAATGATCTATTCCTTGGCTATGAGGTATGCGATTGCTTCGTTTCCTTTTAATCCAACCTCCACACTGGCGTTGCCGCGGCCAATAGCTTGTATTATATAAATTATTGATTGTTGCTAGCCAACAAACATTAGTTTATACATGTAAGTAACGTTTGATAGTTATAAACTACCTAATCCATCTATTATTTAAATGAATAGAAAAACCCTTCTGGTGCTCGTATCGTCACGTAATCTTATTTAGATAATCATACAGGATTATTAAATTGAAGTAATTTATACTTAAAAACTATCAGATCAACTGTAGTGTGTGATGACAGCATTCAGTCTTAAAAAAAACCGGCCAAGTGTGTGTCGGACCACGCACAATAAAGGGTTCCGTAGTTGGGATGAATATATCCCGAAAACCAATTTAACATTCTATTTGAAAAACAGTTTCTCCCATACATCTTAATATACGTCACGGTCAATTCTCCAACTGCAAAATAGTGTAGGTAAGTTTGTAATCGCATTTTTTTTAATGTGGTATATCTACTAATTTACGATTTTCGGACGTTTTTCTTGACCTGTGCTGTGAGACCTTGCTTTTTGCCAAATTTCATGATTCTTGGTCAACTGGAAGTACCCTAATGGTTTTTGTTTATTTGCTAGTATCAAAATATGTCGCATAGATGACCGTATTTTTTTTATAGCGTTGTCTTAGAAGCTTGATCTCTTTAGAGCTCCAAGGGACCTACGTATTTGATATTCATTTTAGCTTGATACCTCCACGCATACCAGAGAAAAAGGGTCTTGACAAACTGACAGACAGACGGACAACGAAGTGATCCTAAAAGGGTTCGTTTTTTCCTTTTGAGGTACGGAACTCTAAAAAAAGATGATCGACGTCTTAGAAGGATGTTTGAGTCGAGAGGTACGATGGAGTGACGGCGTAAGACTATACGCAAAATGAAGAGTTGTCGCACAGTGAGGACGAGACGAGGTAAGATTGATACGCATACCAGCAAGTAATCGCACTCGCTGCTCGTTGCTCGCTAGCTAGTTTTTAGTTGCTAGCTCTATTCGCTTCTCGTTAATCGCCAGCGGTGGGTCAGGTGCCTAAGGCTCTATTATCAACTGTACTGTACATTATAATAATGGCTTCTAAGTAGTAACAGAACAGTTATTTTGTACTTTAATTCTTTTTACATAGATACGCTTACTATAAAAACTGTTACAGCAGAAAACGGGTCTTGATATAGTGACGGCTAATTTCTGCTAGATCTGAAAACTAGGTCTGTTTCTGACTACTAAAAAGCTGCATTTTAGTATCAGCCCGATTACACAACAATTAAAAAGACAGTAATTAAAGTTGTGTTAAACATGAGTAATATCTCATCCATAAAAAATTGCCAAAGAATTCAAAACTCCTGTATATCGTAGTCAACTTTTTTGGTTCATCGTGACTTAATAGTCTATTATCAAGAAATATTTACCAATACCAAAGTTAATTTTTCTGAGTCTATCTTGGATATTACTAACATCCGTGAGGAAACCTGTACTAATAATTAATATTTATATGTCTCACTGGCCGATGGGGCCGAAACGTTCTGTAGTGGCGACCACGTATCGGAAAACGTGGCGTTGGAAGGCCTCCTGCAACGTGGACCGATGACTTTGTGAAGCCCGCAGGTATCCGCTGGATCCGGGAAGCACAGAATTGGTCGAAGTGGCGGTGCTTAGGGGAAGCCTATGTCCAGCAGTAGCGGTGTTTCGGCTAAAATGATGTCTCAAATCGCCAACCCGTTTTGAGCAAGCGTGTTGATCAATGTTCGTGTCTTCTCTGTATGAGAATAGGTGTTTGCTTAGCAGTGGGACCATAACAGGCTGGTATTATTAAATTATCAGAATAATCTATTTACCTAAGCAAATACCCAATATGGATCAAAGGTTTGTTACTTAGGAAACAATCTTATGGTCCCAATTTCTTTTGTTACTCTTTAACTTGCCCTAATGGATTTTTATGTATATTGTGTGTTCTATTTTATATAAGCTCATCACTTTGAAGATACACTGGCTTCTAAGATACAGGTACATAAACCTAGTTTAGAAGTCAGGGTTCTTCACTCTGGAACTCTAGCTTAAGCCATTTTGTTAGATCTAAATAATGTAATTTTTTTTTTTTTGAGAAATAAAGATTAAATAATTGAATAACTTACCTTTTGGTAAACGACTTTGCACAGTGTATGTCAAGTTCCGAAACTCCAAATCCATCTTGAATCAGCTGAAACAATGCAAAACATTCTATCACAATTATATCACTCATAGAACGTTAGAGATTAACTACGATAATATGGCCCGCCCCTCCAAAATTCAACACGTTTGAAAGTATTTGTACGCATGTGTGCGTAATGAGACGGCATTCAAACAAAAACAAATCACGGATTTGTTGCTCGACTAGTGGCGTCATTAATCGCTCATAATTATTAGTATGGCGCTGCACTGACGTACCCTATGAAAACGACACGTGCTTTGTCTTGCGCGATTGGCTAGTTATGATTAGTTCACCAACAAATCTGGTAATAAGTGAGATATTACGAGTACTTACAACTACATACAAACTATTTTGTAAGGATGTGACTACACACATTGAAACGGTAATTTGGAGGGGCGAGCCATGTTGTCGTAGTTTATCTCTTAAATTGATTATACAACACTAGAAATAATCTACATTTTTTGTTGATATTATAGTTGCTTTTTTGAGAGGTAAAGGACATCAACAAGAAATAGATGTCGATGATACTTATTTATTTACTTATTTATTTTATTATTTATGTACACACAGTAAAATCATCCCACATTACATGTAAAAAAAAAAACGATTTTATTTTACCATTTTGTCGGCGTGATTAATATGCAGGTATACCCATGCCAAATTACAGCTTTCTAGTACTAAGAGCTAAGCCGGGGGACAGACCGACGTACCGACATGGCGAAACTTTAAGGGTTCCTTGTTGACTACGGAACCCTAACAAGATTTAGTGCTCCTGGACTTGAAGTATGACATTGTAAATGAATGAATTGAATATGACATTGTAACTTTTACTACTTTGACATTTATTATTATTAGATCTAATAATACTTGCATTCTTAATTGACCGTTATTGTTTTTATCGAGTTGTCTAAATGTATTTAATTAGTTTTATTTTCATTGCAATTGTATAATATTTTTCTATTTTCTTTTTCAACAAAATGTACCTATATTGTTATGAAATAAATTACTTATGACTTATGAGTAGAGAATACAATCCCGAGCATGTTTTTCAATCCCGGGCTTACGGGATTTTTGAAGCCTTTTCCCGGGATCCCGGGCTCATCCCGGGATTAGACTATGTGGTGTCTAATTGGGCTAAAATAAAAAAAACACGAGTAATTAAAAAAAAAATGTCTTTAATGTCTGCACAACACAAATCAGAATAATAATAAGAAAAGAAAAAACACAAACCAAAAAATACTATACTTTTGCAAGAAATTAAAAAACAGCACAAAATAACTATTTAGAATTTCGAAAATATAATCGCAGAAATATCAAAGCATCCAATGTTTGACTTCCGAGCCTGCTTCGTAGTTTATTGCCAACATAAGCAGCAGCTGAAAACGCTCGTTCAGCTTCTACGCTGGTTGGAGGAATAGACAATAGATACTTATATGCTGTTTCTGTTCGTGGGGAGTGGCCTTTCGACTCCCTATGCCAATCCGCTCGAGCACCCGATGTCGCACTGTAAACCAGCCTTGCGCCCCTATATCTCTCTGGTAGTCCTAACGTTCGAGCTTTTTTTATAGTAAGACGTTCCCAGGTGCGGGCTCCATGGAGGGTGGGAGCCAGAGAGATGAAATTTTTTAAAATCATTTAACATGGAAAATTTAAGGCCAGTTAAAAACCATAACACCGGAGTGGAGGCGAAAGCCAATGAGACTCCCAAGGGTGGTGCTTGCACTTCCCTCGCCCCTGGTGGCCATGCGGCTAACGCTGCGGGTACCAGCGCGGGCGTAGGTCTGGCTGTGGCGAGAACCACAGCTAAGACCAAAGCCAAAAAGTCCCTGTATAAACAAAGGACGTCGGCGCTGACTGGGACCAGTACCGACCCTTCTAAAACCAGAGTGAAGACGGCGACGATTAATACCACTGCCGGTCCGAACCTCTCCACGCCGACCCCGGCGCCGGGTAAAACTAGCGCCGGGTTCCTACCCATACACCCTCCCACTCCTGTGGCTCCTTTAGCCGCCTCCCACCGGATGGCCGAAACGGGTCAAACGGAGACAGCCAGCTGCACCGAGGATGCGTTCTCACGCGCCTGGCAAGTTGTGCAGAAAAGCAAGGGCAAGGGTAAAGGCATTCAACAAGCCCGTCGCCCTTGCACCGACCCTTCAGGTCCACCGGCTGCTGCAGTACACAAACGCAAGGGCAAGGGTAAACGCACTCAAAAAGCCCTTTGCCCTTGCTCTGACCCTTCAGGTCCACCAACTGCCTTAGATAAGGGCAGAAAGAGGGACAGAGTGACGAGGAAGGAGCGACGCCAGGCACGCAAGTGGTCAGGTAAGGACTCCGGTAACAAACAGGACACTGCCGCCAGTCTGATCAAATCGACAGGCGGCCAGCTTAACTTCTCCGCCGGAAAGCGGTTACAGGCAGAGGCCGGCACAAGCCGATCTGCGCCCAGTCAACTGCCAACCGGTGCTTCGGGGAGTCCGGCTGTGGGGACCGACACGACACAACGACCCGATTGGAAGGATCAGGCCGCGGCCAAGCGAACTCTCAACGAGACTTTGACACCTCGGGGAGAGCATAAGCGGCCGCGCCTTGATCAATCCAAACGGGTCGACCAACGAAGCTACGCCAAAGCTGCCAGCGCTACCCTCGACGTCGCCATCACCTGCGACCGAACGGGTATCCTCAGCAAGGATGTATCGGACCAGGTACTCGCTGCTATCCAGAAGCAGATCATCCTCGAGGCCTGCTCCCCCAAACAAGACACTCCAGGGCCGACCTTCAACGCGAAGCCGCTGTTCGCCGGGGGTGTCCTCAAACTGTGGTGCGGCAACGACCACACCTTAGCCTGGCTAAGGAAAGCTGTCTCTGGCTTAGCTCTCCCAACTAGCACCTCGCTAGTCGTCATGAGCCAGTCGGAGATCCAGAAGCGTGCACGGTGTGGCATCGTGATCCCGGACGAGCAGGGGGTCTACGGAGAGCCGTCCAATATTGGTCGCGCTCTCAGCTACCAGAACCCTTGGGTGGACTTCAAGAGGTGGGTACTGCTGCACGCCGACAAACAACCTGAGGCGTGGTTCGTGGTGGTCGGTGTCCCTGAGGATCAGATTCCGACCCTGATGGAGGCCGGACGCTGCCTCTCAATTGGACTAGGGGCAGTGTACGTGAGGTTTCAGGGTCGGAACGGCAGGTTCACGGACGTTCCTCAGGGTTGGGACCCTGCCACGAGAACCGTCAGCGAGACACTGACACAGGTGCCGCAGGCACCAGAAGGGGAGTCCACTCCCCCTGTATGCAACCCGGTAGCATCCGTGGCTGAACCTGCTGCAGCAGAGTCGGCCGCCGGTGCAGCCGTCACCGTGGGTGCCGTCCTCTCATCGGGCGAGGAGCTGGACGACACCATCCTATCCCCGGCTTCGGGCCTAGGAGGGGACGGCTTCGACGAGGGCGACCTGTTTGCCGGGCTCAAACTTGAGGGGGACGAAGAGGGTTCGACCAGTGATGGCGTCCCCTTCGTCGATTTGTAGAGTTGTCCAAGCGAACCTCCACCACAGTCAGACCGCGACGGCTCAGCTCCGCAAGTGGCTGGAGGTTCAACACACGGCCATTGCCTTGATCCAGGAGCCGTGGATTAGGGCGGGCCGCATACAAGGACTCTCCAATCTTGGCGGTAAGCTCCTAGTCACCAATGACCACGATCACCCCAGATCGTGCATCTATGTCACAGGTAACCTCAAAACACAGCTCTTAATGGATTTCTGTTGCAGAGATATCTCTGCAGCAAAGCTGAGAATACAGCGTGACGACGCTAGGGAGATGGTGATCGTTTTCGCCTCAGCCTATATGCCTGAGGCGGAGGCGCCGCCTCCCCATGACCTCGCCCGCCTCGTGAACCACTGCGAGGGATGCGGGCTTGAATTAGTCATCGGGGCGGACGCTAATGCTCACCACCAACTGTGGGGTATGGACACGCAAAATGAGAGGGGTAAGGCCTTGGTTGATTACTTATTCTCGACTAACCTATCCCTACTAAACACTGGCTCCGAACCAACATTCGTAACCAGGCGAAGTCGCACAATCATTGATCTCACTCTGGCATCAGAGGGCGCGGCGGAAATTACCACCGGGTGGCAGGTCTCCAACGAGGCCTCCTGCTCTGATCATAGGTGGATCCGCTTCGACATACAGGTCTGTGTGCCATCAACACCACCAAAGCGGAATCCGCGTAACACGGATCGAGCAACCTTCACACGCAACCTTGATTGCAAGCTTGCAACTCTAAGTGATCCGACTACTTTTGCGGACTCGACACTGATTGAAGTACATGTAAGCCATCTTACTAACTCAATCATAAACAGCTACCATTCTGCCTGCCCAGAGACCACACCGCGTAGCACGCCGGGTAAACAGTCCTGGTGGGGCGCTGAACTGGAGCGAAAACGCGGTAAGGTAAGACAAGCTCTGAATAGAGCCATGAACACATGTGCGGACTGGGATAACTATTATGCAGCCAAATCCAGCTACAAAAAATGCATTCGATTCAGGAGCACCACGGGATGGCGAAAATTTTGTGGCAGCATTGAATCTTGTCAGCAAGCTAACAGGGTAAGGAAAGTACTGGCGCAACAAAATACATCTGGGCCCGCTACCATCCGCAAACCTGATAACACACTCACGTCTTCGCCTGAAGAAACAAGACGCGTCCTAGTTGAGACTCACTTCCCCGGATGCGTCTTTGCGCAGGTAATCGACTGGCAAGACGTAATACAAACACCGTCAGACAATGATTGGCTCTATGCTCGCAGGGTGATCACGTTGGAGAAACTCCAATGGGCCATCCGAAGCTTCCATCCTTTTAAGGCAGCTGGTCCTGATGGAGTGTTTCCGGCCTTACTGCAGTGGGGGGGAGCCTCAGTCGCAGTAAGACTGGTGCCTCTAATGAGAGCGTGCCTGGCCTTTAGATACGTTCCTAAAGGGTGGAGAGAAGTGAAAGTAATATTCATCCCAAAGCCAGGTAAGGGTGACTACACAAACGCCAAATCACACCGACCAATTAGCCTGACCTCTTTTCTTTTAAAGACTATGGAAAGGCTATGTGATAGGGAACTAAGGGATGGCGCTCTGAAAACCATACCGCTACACGGTAACCAACATGCATACAGCTCAGGTAAGTCAACTGAATCTGCTCTTCATCTAGTGGTTGGCCAGATAGAGGAGGCGATCAATCAGAAAGGCACCTGCCTGGGCACTTTCATAGACATCGAAGGAGCCTTCGATAAAACTAATTTCTCTAGCATCAGCAGCGCTCTCTCCAGACACGGAGTAGAACAGGTACTGATGGACTGGATTACAAACATGCTGAGCAAGCGGGTGGTTCGCCTTGAAGGTGAGCAGCAACTGGCCATGATAGCCAGAGGCTGTCCCCAGGGAGGGGTGTTGTCCCCTCTTCTATGGAATCTGGTGATTAACGACCTCATCACCAAACTCAACGCCAACCGCTTTTACACAATAGGCTATGCAGACGACCTCGCCATCCTTGTTTCGGGGAAGGTGACGGGAACAATCTGTAACCTCACTCAGCAGGCACTACGTATTGTAGAAAGATGGTGCAGGGAATTTGACCTATCGGTGAACCCCACTAAAACGGAAGTAGTCATGTTCACCCAAAAACGAACATTAGGCCCTTTCCGCCTACCAAAATTGTTCGATACAGAACTTCAGTTGGCCAATGAGGTCAAGTACCTTGGGGTCATTCTAGACAGAAAGTTAAACTGGAGTAGTCACTTGGACAACAAGCTAAACAGGGCCTGCATTAGCTTCTGGCAGTGCAGGAGAATGATAGGTAAGAAGTGGGGCCTATCCCCAAAAATTATACTATGGCTGTACACCGCAGTGATCCGCCCCATGATCACCTACGGGGCTGTGGTCTGGTGGCCCCGTACCAAGCTGGTTACGGCCTTTAATAAACTACAACGCATGCAAAGACTAGCCTGCATGGCGACCACGGGCTGCATGAGGACTACTCCGACTGCAGCAATCGAAGCCATGCTGGGTCTACCACCGCTCCACCTGTTCATACAGCAGGAAGCGACGATGGCGGCGGTACGTCTAAATGCAATAAATCTCTGGGGTAAGAGGGATACACAACACACCGCTCTGCTTGAGGGACTATATAATGAGTTCCCTATTACGAAAGCTATTAATGACCGGGTACCCAAACAATTTATCTTTGATAAGAAATACAAAATCCAACTTCACGAGGATCGCCGATGCGAGGGTTTACGCCCCGCAGAGCTGCGCATCTTCACGGATGGATCGAAAACAGGTAGTGGCACAGGTGCTGGAATATTCTCGGATGACTTCAATATACACATAGCCACACCATTGGGAGTCCATAACACAGTGTTCCAGGCCGAATGCATGGGCATTTCTCTTGCCGCTTCAGCGATCATGGCCAGGAAAGTTAAGGACCACTCGATACGCATACTCTCAGACAGCATGGCTGTTTTGCAAGCGCTAAATAGTCATACAGTTGACTCTGGGCTGATATACGAGTGCCACCAGCGCCTCAACCAGGTGGGTTGCCTCAATAATATAACCATTCAATGGATCAAAGGACACAGCGGTTCGCTAGGTAACGATGCAGCCGACGAACTCGCAAGAAGGGGGTCTAGCATGGCGCCAGTGGGACCCGAACCCATCGCGCCACTCCCCTTCGGTTATCTACGCACTCTGGTAAGGAAAAGAACCAGGGACCAACATCACAAACTATGGTTGGACCAAAGTGAGTGCAGGCAGGCGAAGGAGGCACTCCCTACTATCGACGGCCGCCTCACGAAACGGGTTCTACAACTAACTAAACAACAGCTGCGCACAGTTACAGCCGCTATAACTGGCCATGGGTCATTTAATAAACACCTCTTTGTCATAGGAGTCACAGACAGTCCGCTGTGCAGGGCCTGCATGGAGGACGACGAGACAGCGGCTCATGTGCTGTTAAACTGCCCTGTGATCGCTACATACAGGGCAAAGTACTTCGGTAACCCAGGTATCCTACGTGAGATTGTCAGTAACACCAAGGCGTTGCTGGCCTTCCTTGAGGAGCTGGGGTGGATCGAATAATCGATTTTCCCACCCGTACGCAAAATACGCGCATTGACGTGGAGTTGCGGACACCAGCCCGTATTACCTATTACCTATTATGCTGTTTCTAAGTAATATCCACGAACACCTCCATTTTCGAACAGGCTCATTTCACGTCTAATACTATTTGCCAACCCCAATTCATTTTGTACTTTTACTTCAGGATCTGGGGATTTCATACTCTTGTTAATTTCCAGCTGTAACTTTTCCTTTAATGTCAATTGGGGTTGGGAGGTTTCTGACCTTAGCTCATCATCTGTTTGTGATCCTGACCTTAGCTCATCATCTGTTTGTGATCCTGACCTTGCTTCTTCTTCCGTGTAATCTCGACTATTAAGTCTTTTAACAATACTCTTTATTTGCTTCCTCACTAAAGCCTGTGTCAGAACTGGAAATAAGTCGTGCCATTCCAAATCCGATAATAACTGATTTTCAACATCCATTCGTGGATTTCGTAAATAATTTAACACGCCAGTTAAATCATCACTTCGTCGTTGCTTTATACGTTCCACTAAGGATGTTTTAATTTTTTTGGCAAGTGCTGGGTTTTTGCTAGACAGTTGTTTTATAAGAAATTTCAAAGCGGCATCAGCTGTGCATAAATTAGCATCTCGCCGACAGATTGCTTCTACTGTCAATTTAATTGGGGTCAGCACATCAACAATTTTATTTACCAATTCAAAATCAACATCTTCTAAACGAATTGGATGATGAGATCTATAAGAGCTTTTTGAATGCATGCTTTTAAAAGATAAAATCGCTCCAGCATTTTTAAAAGACTATTCCACCTGGTTTTACAGTCCAAAAGAAGTGACAACTCTTTTCCATGTTCAATTTTCACATATTTTTGAAGTACTGTTTCATTTTTCAATGGAGATCTTTTGAAATACACTACAACTTTGCGGATTTTCTTTATCAGCTCATTAATATTTTCATATTGTGTTAACCAGAGTTCAAAATGATGGCAAGATCATTTTGTGACATTACGATTAAACCGGATTCTGGACAGTCTAAGTCTTCTAAATGGTGTTCATCATCGCTGTCGTCCATATAATCAACAGTCACAGCTGGTTCATTTATAGTATCATCTGTAGGTAGGGCTATCTTGCAAATTATTATGTTTTTCATAAAGCACATCACAGACCGCCAAATTGATACCATGTGCGAGACACAGTTGTTGTTCAGTGCAAATAAGCCGCCCCACCTTTATCATAAAATTCGGTCCATCGGTTACAATAGCCACGATGTCAGTTTCTAGGGAAATGTCAAATTTACTTAGACGCTCTTGCAATATACGAAGACAATTTTCAGCTGTCATAATATCGTAAATAGGAACAAGTCCTAAGTTCCAAAAATTTTTATATGAATGAACGTTGACCGCCATGTATCGTTTATTGGAAGTTGAAGTCCACTCGTCGAAAGAAAGACTAAATCTTTCACCTGCACTTTTCAAATGTTTTAATTCTGCAGTTACTTGCTTTCTGATGTTTTCACTGTAATTCATAACACGTTTTCGAACAGTGACGGCTGACTTTGGTAAATCCGTGTATTTTGCTAAGAGCAATTTTCTCAAATCATCTGAGGTTATGAATACACTGAATGGAAATCCATCTAATGCAATCATTCTTGCCAAAATATCATCCAGGCTATCGGCGGCACTTTTAGTAAAACTTTCGCTTGGCTGGCGGCGGTGCTGTGTTCAGATTTTCAGAATCTTGACTTGTTGAAGCTGATATAACCTTGATGTTATGTTTTGATAACAAATGTGTATGTAATCCCTTAGTTGATCCACCCAAAGTCTTGAGGATGGCTGGGCATCGCTTACATTTAGCACTATTCCCGTCCTTCTCAACTAAATAATAACTCCACACTGACGTCGTATCACTGTCTTTTTTATGTCTAACAAAGTCTCCCGCCATTTGAAATACTTAATTTCAGATAATTGACTTTTAAATTTTAATGACGTAGCCTACGTAACCCGTCGTCACTGACGTAGCCTACGTAACCCGTCACTGACAAAACAATAAATGAAAAAAATAAAACCTGATTTGCATATTTATACTTTCGTACAGGGAATCCCCGACCGACGGGAAATACCCGCAACAATATTATGATATGAGATGATCGGGTGATTCCCCTGTTGGTTCGTTGGGGAATTACCTTAAAGAGTATTGTATTAAAGTATTCCGAGTTGGGAAGTCCCTTCTAAGTTCTACGACAAACATATTATTAGGACTGTACCTGTGTAGTAAATAGTGGGTACCTACGTTTTGTACGAGTTGCTTTTTGTCGTAATGTATTAAAATAATCTAGGCAAGGTTATTTTCAAGGCGCAACGGACTACAGAATACAAGCTAGACTTGTTTGTGGCAATCCCGAAAATCCCGAGATTAGCCAAGTACAGTCCCGGGATTTTCGGGGCCAGAAAACGGTCGGGATCCCGGGATTGTATTCTCTACTCAAGACCCATAAATATGGATAATTGATTGACAGCAAATAGTTAATATCGGCACCTACTCCATATATTTTACATGATTACGGTCTGGAGCTCTACAGCATTTATGATCAGTGATGTTTATGATGCCTGTTGGTCCCAGTCAAGACTCCAGACAATAAGTAAGTCCAGTAAGTCTTCAATAAGTTATTATCTAATCTCTCTAAGTTGCCTAGTGGCCTTCTAATGTCACAGTTTTACCCATTACCTTTGTACGGGTGATTGGGACATCAATGCTTCACAAGCATTATCTCAAGATACTAGGCATAAAATAATAAATGGTATCTTGAGTTAAGTATCTCAAGATGGTGTCTTGAGCTAAGTATCTCAAGACGGTGTCTTGAGCTAAGTATCTCAAGACGGTATCTTGAGCTAAGTATCTCAAGACCCATAAATATGGGTAATTGATTGATAAGTATCTCAAGATGGTGTCTTGAGCTAAGTATCTCAAGATGGTGTCTTGAGCTAAGTATCTCAAGATGGTTTCTTGAGCTAAGTATCTCAAGACGGTGTCTTGAGCTAAGACCTCCCAACCCCAATTGACATTAAAGGAAAAGTTACAGCTGGAAATTAACAAGAGTATGAAATCCCCAGATCCTGAAGTACAAGTACAAAATGAATTGGGGTTGGCAAATAGTATTAGACGTGAAATGAGCCTGTTCGAAAATGGAGGAGTTCGTGGATATCATTGTACATATATAATATAATTACCTACAGTACACAGTATATTACTTTTGTATTATATAATGCAATGGCCTGTTGGTCCCAGTCAAGACTCCAGACAATAAGTAAGTCCAGTAAGTCTTCAATAAGTTATTATCGAATCTCTCTAAGTTGCCTAGTGACCTTCTAATGTCACAGTTTTACCCAGTACGGGTAATTGGGACATTGATGTGACACCATCTTGAGATGGTAAAATGGTCTCTCAAGATGGGTGTCTTGAGCTAAGCATCTCAAGACGGTGTCTTGCGCTAAGTATCTCAAGACGGTGTCTTGGGCTAAGTATCTCAAGACGGTGTCTTGAGCTAAGTATCTCAAGACGGTGTCTTGAGCTAAGTATCTCAAGACGGTGTCTTGGGCTAAGTATCTCAAGATGGTGTCTTGAGCTAAGTATCTCAAGATGGTGTCTTGAGCTAAGTATCTCAAGATGGTGTCTTGAGCTAAGTATCTCAAGATGGTATCTTGAGCTAAGTATCTCAAGACCCATAAATATGGGTTGACAGCAAATAGTTAATATCGGCACCTACTCCATATATTTTACATGATTACGGTCTGGAGCTCTACAGCATTTATGACCAGTGATGTTTATAATGCAATGGCCTGTTGGTCCCAGTCAAGACTCCAGACAATAAGTAAGTCCAGTAAGTCTTCAATAAGTTATTATCTAATCTCTCTAAGTTGCCTAGTGACCTTATAATGTCACAGTTTTACCCATTACCTTTGTACGGGTGATTGGGACATCAATGCTTCACAAGCATTATCTCAAGATACTAGGCATAAAATAATAAATGGTATCTTGAGTTAAGTATCTCAAGATGGTGTCTTGAGCTAAGTATCTCAAGAAGGTGTCTTGAGCTAAGTATCTCAAGATGGTGTCTTGAGCTAAGTATCTCAAGACCCATAAATATGGGTAATTGATTGACAGCAAATAGTTAATATCGGCACCTACTCCATATATTTTACATGATTATGGTCTGAAGCTCTACAGCATTTACGATCATGTTTATAATGCAATGACCCCAGTTAAGACTCCAGACAATTAGTAAGTCCAGTAAGTCTTCAATAAGTTATTATCTAATCTCTCTAAGTTGCCTAGTGACCTTCTAATGTCACAGTTTTACCCATTGTACGGGTGATTGGGACATCAATGCTTCACAAGCATTATCTCAAGATACTAGGCATAAAGTAATAAATGGTATCTTGACTTAAGTATCTCAAGATGGTGTCTTGAGCTAAGTATCTCAAGATGGTGTCTTGAGCTAAGTATCTCAAGATGGTATCTTGAGCTAAGTATCTCAAGACCCATAAATATGGGTACTTGCTAACTTAAAGTTTAAACTTTAAGGGGGATTTGATAAGGCTTTTCAAACTGAATATTAGTAATAATAGCAGAGCAACAATAATTTCATCAATTATCCTCAAAGATTAACTTGAAGCCCATCTCCCATGCTCTTTGAAAGACTGGTGATTTTCATTTATTACTCAAAATTAAAACTCTAAAAGCAGGCTTAGCATGATGCTTTCTATTTCTACTCTATTGTAGAATAGAAATCGCTTGTCTATCTTTCTTCGTAGAAAACTGTCAGCTGTCTACACAGAAGCGTAATTTTTATCTACTTTAAAACACTTCTCTACGGTTCTCATGCTAAGCCTATGGAACCAGGAACGGTTGGTTAAGTTTCTTTTAGTACTAACCTAATAAGCAATGTGGAGATATGAATAAGCAGTTATTATACATGTATAAGATTTTGCAATATCAGGTGGCGATGACAAAGATAGGGTCAAAGTAGGTCTAGCCTTTGCTCCCGCCATTTGAAATACTTAATTTCAGATAATTGACTTTTAAATTTTAATGACGTAGCCTACGTAACCCGTCGTCACTGACGTAGCCTACGTAACCCGTCACTGACAGAACAATAAATGAAAAAAATAAAACCTGATTTGCATATTTTTACTTTCGTACAGGGAATCCCCGACCGACGGGAAATACCCGCAACAATATTATGATATGAGATGATCGGGTGATTCCCCTGTTGGTTCGTTGGGGAATTACCTTAAGAGTATTGTATTAAAGTATTCCGAGTGGGGAAGTCCCTTCTAAGTTCTACGACAAACATATTATTAGGACTGTACCTGTGTAGTAAATAGTGGGTACCTACGTATTGTACGAGTTGCTTTTTGTCGTAATGTATTAAAATAATCTAGGCAAGGTTATTTTCAAGGCGCAACGGACTACGGAATACAAACTAGACTTGTTTGTGGCAATCCCGAAAATCCCGAGATTAGCCAAGTAAAGTCCCGGGATTTTCAGGGCCAGAAAACAGTCGGGATCCCGGGATTGTATTCTCTACTTATGAGTTAAGAAAACCTGTTTTTATTTTGTTGTTTTGTCGTGTTTAGATATTGATTCCAATCAGGTATATAAAGTTTACGAAAAAAAACTGTTTTTTTTAAACTGATATTTCAAGTGACTACTCTATCTACAGTTGATGACACAACAATTAACAACAAAAAAAATATATTAAAAATCAAAAACCAGACTGCGTAAAAAGTGAACTTGAAACAAGATTTATATAAACTAACTATAAACAATCTCATCCAGGCAATAAATCATTATTTTTAAGAAGTTTAAGAAAGATTTATTTGCAAACTAAGTGTACATTTTGATGTTATTTTATAATAAAAAAATATTTTTCGATAGGCTTAGGAGATATTTTTTTTATGAAAACACACCTTTTGGCGCCAAAAATCCGCCATTTTGATTATTAATTTTAATATGGGTCTATGACACTCGCGCAATAAAGAAAATCTAACGACATATATTATCATCGATCAAAATCAGTTCAGCCGTTTAATAGTTACAAGGGAACATAAGGACGGACTTACATACAGGTCAAACACATAACCCTTCTTTTTTGGCTTCGCCGCAGTCGGGTAACAAAGTTTTTTAATTAACTTTTTTTTACAGAAGAGCTAATCAAAGAAAAACAAATTGTTTTGTCTAATGCTTTCTTATTTTATATCAATTATATGCATAATATCAACGTTAAACGCGTATTTTTAAGCAGCATTCAATGTTTTGAGTAGTGTTTTTATATAATAAACTGAATGCTAGAGGAGATATGTATATGCATATGATACGTTTGAATATAAAAAATACGTTTGAAAATATACTAAATATGGAATGAAACAACCATAAGTCACAAAAAATATTGTATTAATCATGTTTCTCTCTAAAAATTTTAAGGAACAAAATAAAAATCAACATGCCATTTAATAAAATAACTAAAATGCTATCTAAAACTTAAAACAAATCACCTCAAAATAACAAACAAAATTCTTCGAAACTATTGTAAAATAATAATCGACAATTTTTCAAGTTCTATTCAAACAATGAAAAAATAAAATAATAAAATTTGCTAAGCTAATTAGCAAAACTAACGTAAGTTTTTCAAAACTCAAAAATAAAAGAAATCACTGTATAAAACAGAAAACACCGCTTACTGTCTGTCCCAACTTGGCGTACTGTTGCACATTCAAGTCACCTATTCCTCGGACATTAGCCGCTAATAACGCTCTCCTGGGGGCCAAGTCTGCTATTTTCAATGATTGGTCACTATGACGACCATACCAAGGCAACGCCATGACTATTGTGCCAATAGTTTGTAACCTCCTAAATTCATAATGGCGTGACAGTGGTCCATAAGGAAGTCAAAATAATATGAGCTCGTCAGTACGAGATTACCAAATACACACAATTTTTCCAATGGAGTGTCAGTGGCACGTCATTGGAAAATCATAAAGACGCCTTTCATTTAGGATTAGCAAAACTGTCAAACTCTACAATTATGGTGCCAATGATCGGCCATTCTGACACAACTGCGTTAGCAGACTTGGCCCCCAGGGCCTCAAGTCTGCTATTACAATAGTGTCAGAATGGTCGATCATTGATTTCATAATTGTTGATTTTGACAAGTTTGGTAATCTACTATTATAATGGCGTCATTATGACTTTCCAATGGTCGGCCACTGACACTACATTGAAAGAAACTGCATATATTGGTAATCTCGTACATAATGACAAATTAATGACATTTCTACTAATGGGTTTTATAATAATGGCAATACGACAATGCCCAATTAAAATGCCCAAATAACACAATTATATTACGAGAACATTGACCGACCAATGATCGACCATTATGAATTTACCAGATTACGAACTTTTAGCAAAATGACAATGGCATGACAATGGGATCGTGTTGGAATGACTGAATTTATAAAAATAGCAGACTTGGGCCCCAGGGCCTCAAGTCTGCTATTACAATAGTGTCAGAATGGTCGATCATTGATTTCATAATTGTTGATTTTGACAAGTTTGGTAATCTACTATTATAATGGCGTCATTATGACTTTCCAATGGTCGGCCACTGACACTACATTGAAAGAAATTGCATATATTGGTAATCTCGTACATAATGACAAATTAATGACATTTCTACTAATGGCAATACGACAATGCCATTATAATAACACAATTATATTACGAGAACATTGACCGACCAATGATCGACCATTATGAATTTACCAGATTACGAACTTTTAGCAAAATGACAATGGCATGACAATGGGAGCGTGTTGGAATGACTGAATTTATAAAAATAGCAGACTTGGGCCTCAGGGCCTCAAGTCTGCTATTACAATAGTGTCAGAATGGTCGATCATTGATTTCATAATTGTTGATTTTGACAAGTTTGGTAATCTACAATTATAATGGCGTCATTATGACTTTCCAATGGTCGGCCACTGACACTACATTGAAAGAAATTGCAAAGAAAATGATCGACCATTATGAATTTACCAGATTACGAACTTTTAGCAAAATGACAATGGCATGACAATGGGATCGTGTTGGAATGACTGAATTTATAAAAATAGCAGACTTGGGCCCCAGAACTCTAACACAGATCTTGTTAAGTTTGCGAATAAATGGAAGATGATACTGTCAGAATGTTTGAATTTTTGTGAGAAGAATGCATGACTGTGTTAAATAAATTATATTATGTTTAAATAGTGTAATTGGCGTCGGCCGTTCTATTTACAATAAATAAAATAAATCAATGATATAAATAAATAAACATGACGAAATCATTAAAAACTTTTGAACTAAATTCTTTATCATCATATCATTAACGTTTGAATCAACAATAACTATTAAAATGTTATCTTATGACAATTATAGCTTATTAAATGCAATTAGGAACACATATGAGATCACAAAATCACAACCATTTGTAAATATAAACCATGTTAATTAATACGTTTATGTATTTTAAAGTTACAACCTATGTACAGACGCCAGCAAGTCAAGCTACCCGAAACTGTCAAACTTTCCCAATCAATCTTGAACCTTACGCTGTAAACATAAAGTTGAAAATCTATTAAAGAAATTTGACAGATTGTAGTAGCTTGATGTGCTGGCGTCTGTGCACTGCGTTTCTCTTAATTTAAATATCAGTCTTACAGATTTGCAAAGAACGATTCATAATATTTTGGAATAAAATAACTTAACATCACGCCTGTAATCCCCGAAGGGTTAGGCAGAAGTGTACCTATAGTACACCCACATTTCGCCAGTTATGTTTAAGTCCCATGTAATAGGGGGCGAGCCTATTGCGATCAACCGGGCACATATCTAGACTCCGGGCTGCTACTGAGTAATTCCTAATGGAAAATCCCAATAACACTTTGCCCGGCCTGGGAATCGAACCCAGGACCTCATGCTCAGCAGTAGTGCTATTTTGGAATAAATAAGATTAAGAATATCCTGTTTCTTTGCTTGCGTAACATGTAGTTTTTGGGTTTAAAGTTTCTTTGGTTTACTAATATTTTTAGATTGATTCTGCTGCCTACCCTTATTTAATGTGGACACTGATTCAATTCATTGTCTATTGTCTTATATAAGAACTTATTCTTTACGTATTAATTATCTATTTTTATTACTTTTATATCAGACCATTTAACCTTCTCTCTATCTTCGTTAGTAGTATAGTTACCGTAAGCCAAAGGTTTTAAATCAACAAAACTATCAAAGGCAAGATCTTTAACTATACACCGTGGCATTTTAATCGTCTTACAACGGCAGCCCACTTCATTTATCCAATGACTACTAATCATTCATGAAAGTAAAAAACATATTTATTAACATTTGAATAATTAAAAAAAAAAAACAATAAGACGCACGGGTGCAATGCTGATACTAAATATACTACAGAATGTATATGTTATGGCTAATACCCGAAGTGCGGCTACACCTAGTTTTAGCCGGTTAGAACTAGGTGTAGCCACTTACTCTTGGTTAAACCTAGTACGAGCCGATTGTTTTCGGGTAAAATCATTTGGGTTAGGTTAGGTTAGAACTCCCAGAAGGAGGCGGCAGAGCGCACGCGGGAGGACGATCCTGCCGCGGCGCCGCTCCGAAGGCGGAGGAGGGGTCGAAGAAGACGTCAGTTTGAACGTCATCTCCGACTCCTCCCAGGTGGAGGCCAGCAGGCGACGGGTGCAGGGGCACCCTTACCTGTATTGCACAGGCCTCCACCAGTGTCGGACGGGAATGGCCAAGTGTTCCCGGCCATTCCCGTAGCCCCCCAGTAACGGGGGGGTATGAGGGGCCCGCCAGCTAGGCGGGCATGCGCCGGGAGGGTTGTGGAAGAAAAGGCTGAGCCGTTATCCCATGGCCCTCCCAACACGGCGATGTGGGAACACCGCTGAGTTTTAGTGGGTATACTGTAGTGACAGGAGTCCCACATACCCCGACTCGTCCCCCACGAGCGGGCATGCGTAATGCATTTCTCAGCGGGAAAAAAAAAAAAGGTTAGGTTAGAACAGTAACCATTAACAAGCGAAGGCGAGCGAGCGAAGCGCGGCAGCGGCCGCCGAGCGCCAGATCCCCTCTATTGTTGGTAAATTGGTTTTATCCAACAGGGATTGTCTGGACCTATAATTCTAACCGGCTAAAACTAGGTGTAGCCGCACTTCGGGTATTAGCCGTAACATATATACAACGATCACAGCTTTTTTGTTAAAATGATAAAGTAACGTATCTCAAAACATGACCTTATCGATTACCCTATGTATTACAACAACTCTGTTAAAATAAAAGCAAAACGAGTGTATTCCTGGATAAGGCACTTTTGATTTGAAATGATATTAATAGAAAGTAGTTTTTTAATTTCAAAATAAACTATTTTTAAATATCGTACTTCATAATAAATAACTTAAATGCAAAACGAAACACATTGTCTCATAAGTTTATTTTGATCAAAAATGTTAAGTTCATTTAGGTTAAGTTCATATTTGAAATAAATGGTTCTGTTGATTTAAAACTAGTGTCATACTTACGTGAATCCTTTCAAAACTGATGTATTCCGAAATAGGGTCGTTTTTCGGACCGGAACTAAAGTATTTCACGGTTGCGATTCGATTAGACAGTTTAATATGGTTGTTAAGCAATTTATGCTCGTCACAATGCATATGGTGAAGTCACCATCAGTTTCAGTTCTCTTGGTGCTTACCAGGAGAACTCCTCAACAATTAACGCCCCTGCATCGGGAAAAACAATATTTGTAAAAGGTAATGAGCATTTAACACTAGACTATTGTAACTTAGATAAAATACAAACTGACCAACTAAAAAGTTAAAAATAAAAAACTTTTTACACTAAAATACAGATCCAAAGACACCGACTTCCAAAATTAAAGTAGTTTTTCACTTTGTTGTAGTGTTTTCATGTTTTGATATCGACACCCTGATAGGTCCGCGGAGTTTCGCTAGCTGATTTATTTTGACCCAGTATAATATGTTTTGTTCTCTCTTATTTTCATTCACCCAGAATAATTAAACGGCTAATTACAATATTAATCCAGGAGTCATAATCATCATATCATCATTAGAGATCGGATATTCGGATGCATATTCACCTAAAGTTTGAGAGTTGATTAGTATGGAGTGCGCTTTGGTACGGGAAAAAGTGTCGGATTCCAGGGCTGACAAGTTTATAAGAACTACTCTTTTGTACTGTGTATCCCCGAATAAACATATTTCATTTTAGAATAAAAGGTTTTGAAGAAATATTAATAGTGTTTTTTAAACATGTTATATTTTCCACAAAATTCTTGCCTAGTTCTAAATAGATAAGAAATATTTGTTATACTTAGGAATACAAAATTGTATACCTACACACTGTTATTAATGAAATCCCGCGATTTCCGTTTCCATACTTTGTATCCTTTGCCGAAAAAAAAACCTACTTTAGGTATATATGTATATATATATATAACATATGCATCCGAATATCCGATCTCTAATCATCATAGAACAACGCAGTCACACAATTTTGCATTTAAGGTATTTATATTTTTTCAATGTAGGTAATACGGGTCCGTGACTTTGGCCCCCAGTGGACGAAGCACCTGTGGCCGACGCTCCCGATTGGATTAATTTAATATCTTCTTTTTTTTGTGCTTTTTCATTTAGTACAGTAAATGAGAAAAGTGTTTCACCATATTTACACAGATATTGGGTATTTATTTTAGTTTTCCATTAATCACAACACAACACACACACATACACACACGTGTATGTCACAACATTTTATTTTATTATATTTTTTATGAGCTTATTTTATATTGTCACCTTTAATTTATTCTCTTAATTAATTAAAAACGGACTCACACTTCCCTGTGTTTATTATTCTAGCGTGCCTATGGCACTCGTGGGTTGCAGCTGAAAATCAGCGTCACCTTGTGTTGTCACCTGACATTATGCTGAGCTGAGGCCCTTTTGGCATTATAATAATTGTTTTCTGTTTTTATAGTTATATGGTGTATTTATTTTTGCTGTAATGCCAATAAACGCATTTTTCTTTATTTCTTTCGTTCATAATGAACAAATAAATTAAGTGCTGATTACAAAGAAGTAGGTACTTACTCGTACCCACTCACAATGTTTTATGGTCAATCACGTATTAAATTGTCAATAATTATTATTTTCTTTTTTTTACATCCGTGAACAGAGTTCAGTGTCGGTCATTGCATTGTAATTATTATCGTGATTATGTTTTTCAAAGCAATTTACATTCGACAATGTGATAATGATCTTTCCTGGATTAACGATGTAGGTTTGACTTAATTGAGGAGTTTTTCTAAAGCATTACCTATTAATCGTGTTTCAAGTCGAATTTGTGTATGTATGGATTCATTATTTATCTTTTGTCTGACATATAAAATCAGTTTTCTAGTTAAAACTGTAGGTACCTTATTAAATGTGATGTTTATATTAGCATTTTATGGAGGCAATTGTTTAATTCAACTTCCATATTGTTTTAAGCCTTTTTAGCCTCAAGAGATGCGCTAAGGTAGCCCGCGAAACTCAAATTTCCGTAAGTTTTTTACAATTTGAAGGTCAATGTATGTTGATCTAAATATAATTCGCGGACGTAAAAAATATGGCTTTACAAAATTATTATCATTAGAATCAGCAATTCAATTCTATAAGTTCGTAGAATACTATTGAATGACTATTTCATAAATTTTCATTCAATAGGATTCTACGAAGAGAGTTAGTTGTACTATAGGTATACCTCTGCCTAACCCTTCGGGAATTACAGGCGTGACCAATTAAGGCGTGTTATGTTTATGAGGAAACATTGCCCTAGAAACACGGAGATCACTGTTCTCAGATCCTAGTGAAAGTATCCAGCTGACGCATGTTTTAAGAACAATAGAAAAATGCAAACGCTGTTTTGTTTGCGCAATTTCGTAGCCTTTGGAGGCCATCACTTTTATTTTTAGCTTTCACAGGTATTCTGTTTGCCCAACCACTGAATCATGAATGATTAATATCATCTTGAATGATTCCCTTTTTTGGCAACAAATTTTATTCTTAAACCGTTTTGTATCGTGCGATAAACTGATTTTAGCAAGCCACAATCTGGGGTTCATTTTTTTCTATCCAATAATGACCACACACACATAAATACCTCCTATGATGTCATTTTTGGATATAAAAAAATACCTATTGAATAGAAGATAATTATAAGTTATAAACAAATTGACCAGGATGCAGCAGTGTCAATGCCATGGAGCACCTTTAATGACTTTTTTTTTAACTTTGGTTTTTTTTTGGGGTGGGGAATTATCAAATAATTTCTCCCGCTCTGGGGGCGTGTCAGACTTTTACTGACTAAAACCCACCCGTGTTCCTTCAGATGCCTGTGTGCCAGGGCCCCGATATCCCTTTCGGACAAACTCGTAACCCTGGCAGGCATTGGCCCTTTCGGACCCCGTCAATTTTTAGGACCCCATCAATGGGCTTATGCTACCATGCTTAAATTATGTAACTCTTTGCTTTGTTTTTTTTTTATATAATGGATAAATACATGTCATAATGTACCTACTGTCACATATTTAATAAATAATTAGTATGAAACATAATTATCATAATATTATGTACTAAAAACTGAAGTTTTGAAACTTTACAAAGGCAACAGCTTTTTTATAATATTGAAGAAATATATTCCAAAAACGATGGAAATTGTAATTCGTCCTGAAAATTAAATAAAAGAAAAAAAAGAGTTGCTCTTAAAATAAGTGGCTTTGACCTTTTAGGATGCATATATACATCCTATGAGATCATTATTGGATAGAAAAAAATACCTATTGAATAGAAGATAATATTATAAGTTATAAAAAATTAACCTGGATGCCGCAGTGTCAATGCCACGTACTACCTATAATGACTTTTTTTTTGGCTTAGCTTTGGTTTGGCTTATGTTACTTTTTGCTTTGTTTTTTTTTTATATAAGTTATAAATAAATACTGTCATAATGTCCATGTACTGTCACATATTTAATAAATTAGTTAGTATGAAACATATCATAGTATTATAATATGTATCTTCTAAAAACGGAAGTTTTGAACCTTATCAAAGGCTTTTTATAATATTATAGAAATATATTCCGAAAACAATAGAAATTGTAATTCGTCCTGAAAATTAAATAAACGAAAAAAAAAGAGTTGGTCTTAAAAATAAAGTGGCTTTCTAATATTTTTCGCAAAATTTTAGCATAAAAGAGAAGATACAAAAATGTAATTGCTCTCAAGTTAGCTGTAATTATGCTCGAACAACCAAACAAATATCTCTTTTGTAAAATCAAATTTATAGCATGCACAAAATCACGCTTTATGTAAACAAAGAACGACATCATTGTGAGCCAATATAGTGCAATACAAGTACTTTAAACCGACCCACTTGGCACTCTCCAGCATGTTTTTATAGCCAGTACAGTCATAAAGAGATACCAATGTTCATGCGAGTATCACTCGACGGCATCGGCAGGACTAATGAACCGACCGACACATTGAGATGCGGAAAATAAGTTATGTATCGACAAAAAAGACAATTAATTGAAAAAAAACTACAGTGATCAACATCACTGTAGTTTTTTTTCAAAATTTCAAAATTTTCGTTCTCATAGTAACGTTGGTTACTATGAGAACGAATGATAGATGATCAAATAAATATGTATCTATTGTATGTGTAAATGGTACACCAGTGACTACCTGCAGTATTGTCTCTCCGTCTCCCTTTAATCCATCTAAAGGTTGTCTGTAAAAGATCGCTTTTAGCAATAAGACCGCCTATTGTGCCCTATGTAAAATTTCAACATTTATATCTGTTATTTTTTATGTTGTACATAATAAAGAGTATTAAATTCTATTCTATTCTATTCTAAATAATATGTAATCCTACCGTTATAATAAAACAAAGCCTCGTCTGTCTGTGTGTCTGAACGCGATATACTCAAAAACTACTGAACGGATTTTCAAACGGTTTTCACCAATGGACGGAGTGATTTATGAGGAAAGTTTAGGTGTAGGTATAATTAAAGGTTTTGTGTTAATTGGCTATGTATGAAGATGTCGGAAAAAATCATGCCGACTGGAGCTTTACTGGCGTGCGCCGCGTAAACCGTAAGAGATACATAAAATTGATGTTCTACTGGATTGTACATCATCAAAAGTTCAACAAAAAAATTGACAATAGCATATGTCTATCTTCAAAGGTTGAGCCACAGTAACCATTTTTATCTTTCGGAATTTAATAAAAAAATCATATAAAATCGTATTAATTCATATACCTACAATAAAATAATTATGTTATTTAAATTGGGCATTTATATTAGATTAAAATATGACCTTATCCTTGACATCATATCATTTAAATGAATACCTTAAAAGATATCACAGAATTAAAATGAAGTAATTATAGCTAGTTGACGGCGGCGCGAGGGTCAATGACCTTTAATTATTTATTTATTATTTAATACTTTAAGCACACAAATGTACAGAGACGGACTTAATGCCATAGGCCTTTTCCTCTGCTATTACTACGATAGAAAATACGGCTGAACGGATTTGGATGAAATTTGGCACACAGATGGTTAATAACCTTAAATCGCAGTACGTTTCCGTGGGATAATTTCCGACATCCACGCGGGCGAAGCCGCGAGCAAAAGCTAGTGTTTATATAGATACGTGGCCTCTACGAAGTCTCTACGTGGTGTAGCGCTGCTACTGCGCGGCTTAGCGCTTCGACTACGCGGCGTAGCGCTGCAACTACGCGGTATAGTGCTGCGACGCGCTGTCGGCGTCGATGCTGCGCCAACTCGGTGTATACAATACGTCTACGTACGCTGTAGAAACATGGCATATGCGATAACAGTGACACTAACGAAACCTGATAAGGTGAATGTAATTACGAGTCTGGTCCAGACATTATGATTTATCACAGCAGCGTAATCAGCCTATAATGGTCTCATTGCTGGGACACAGGCCTCGGTGAGAGGGAGTGGGCCATAATCCACCACGCAGATTCCACGCAGTTTAGTAGATGTCACAAGTCTTCGAATCTTTGGTCCTAGGACATGCCGGTTTCCTCACGATGTTTTCCTCCATCGTTGTAAGAGCAGTGGTGATGAAACAATTTGAATTTACACAAAGTAAAGCGCCTGTCCGGGTACGAACCTACGACCGACAACTTGTAAGTCGCGGCCGTTACCATTGAGCCACCACTTCTCTCTACCTGATATGGTGAATGTAATTACGAGCCTGGTCCAGACATTATGATTTATCACAATATGGAAAGGAAATTAATCATGCAACTAAGAAAACTGGACATCGAAATTCTGCACCTGCGCAGCCTTTGTCAGATGATTGATTCGTGCAATAAAAATGGTTTATATCCAAAAATCTATGGCATTTTACGTGAGAAAGTTTCGTATCCCTTGGACAAGGACTGAAATGATCATGTTTTTCATACATTGTCTACAAACTACATATTATTATACGCATTACAGTAGTACTAGCGGTGTCTACGATAACATGACCTATTAATGTAGTCGCTCAGAAATATTAATAAAATCGCTTACAAAGGTGTTCATAAGGAAAATATTAAATATTGTATTATATTGTTAGCAGAAAGAGTAAAACAATATATTAACACTTCGTTGTATTACGAATAACATAACATAATGTCACTTGTTGACACACGTCCTAAGAATTTCAATTCATAATAATTTCTTATATTTACGAGAGTCATTGTTATGATAATGTTGCAACTTCTAAATGAAACTTAAATGCAGCTTGATTCTCTTTATTGAATCACATACAATACAATACACAGCTTTTGCCCTCAGCTTCACCCGTAAATTATCCTAAAAGCCAAAGGTTTTAGGGGCCCGCGCCGCGTCGATTCGATATACATAATTGGACGAGAATTGAGAGTGAAATTTAAAGGACGCGTCATGTTTAGGCAGATTTCGTTACATGAGAGAGAAGGAACATAAAACTCTCTCTGTCTCTCACACTAAATATCTCTTATTCTTTATTTTTTTAAGAGTCTTCAAAATATTACGTGTACGGTGCTGCACGCATATATATTTTTTTTTATGACACGCTGGGATAATGTAACTTTCCATGGGTAATTTTTTTCGGAATCGGATTCGTACCTCCGAAGATATCATATCTGTTATAGTTGCGAATCATATTTTTATCAAGATACAACCATACACTGACCTGCAAATTGCAAAAAAAACTTAAGAAATTTTGAATTTAGCGGGCTACAGCTCCGGATTCACCTTAAACAGTGACTGTCTGACGTCATGGCACATTGAGAGCCGGACCATAGACTTGATTATTATCGAAAGAAGGCTAGAACATTAACAAAAGGTCGCAATCAACGCACAGTTGACGTAAATAGTTGTAGTTTTATAAAGGCGTTCGTAGAAAAGTAGTGCCTTTTTTTGGGTGCCAAATTATCAAATAACCTGCTAACTCGCTCTGAACCATGGCCTGAACCAGTACCGGACGCGAGAGATCGCCACCGCCTATCGCCTCCGTGAGGACACGCCCAAGGCGGGCAGACCTTCACCGTATGCTCCACCGTCTCCTCCGGGCGATCCACACAGTGGTGACACCCGGCCGTTTCCTTCCGCTTATCCTGAATAGGAACCTC
Source organism: Tiliacea citrago (assembly GCA_963921375.1). Classification (NCBI taxonomy): domain Eukaryota; kingdom Metazoa; phylum Arthropoda; class Insecta; order Lepidoptera; family Noctuidae; genus Tiliacea; species Tiliacea citrago. The sequence continues at coordinate 16,259,622 of OY992797.1, read as the reverse complement.
CCGAAACAACCGTGTCCGGTGTGGACCTGCGTCAGGCGGAAGGTGAGGACGCCGTAGCGGCTCTCTAGCCACTCCTAAAAGGGGGGCCTACAGCCACAATTGTGGCGTACCCAGCGCTGGGTTGAGACAATCGCACTCTCCATGTCGCCATGAGATCCCGCCGGAGCTCTGTCCGCTGTGCCGTGATTTCTCGCGGCAGCGGAGTTTCGCCCCGGCGTTTTGTCTCCTCGCGCCACCCCAGATGTGCGCGAGGACTTTTGCCTCCAGATCCCATGGCGGTAGTCCGGCTAGGAAGCGCGCCGCCTCACGGGAGAACGTGCGGTATCCTCGGAAAAAGAGTACTGCCTAATATTAACTTCTTTTATTTTATTTTGCACACCCTCACAACGCTTCAGCGTGCGAGAGTGCTCTACTCTCGACATGTCATCTTGTCAAATTTTTCCGATATAAAATCGTCCATAAACTCTCAATAATTATACATGGAATTCATATTAGCAGGGAAGTTTTAAAAACTAGAGACTTGACACTACTTTTAAGATTAATATATTTTATATAGACCTTGATGATATATTATAACAAAAAATGTAACAAAAAAATTACGTGTAGTGCTTTCCGTTGGGTAGTGTGTCTGTTTGTCGTCACGATTCACTTCGTCACACACATTGGATTAATCTAAATCTTCTTCTATAAGTTTTGTTTCATCCTTCGGATGAGCCCTATTGATTTTCGTTATCAAACTCATGACCGTTCAAAAGATAATAACAAAAATCGATGAATTTTCATAGATTTTGGCAAAATACCTATTACGTCAACATGTGACGCGTGTGGCGTGTGTGTGGTGTGTGTGCCTGTGTATGTGCCCGTGAGGGTGTGTGTGTACATGTGAGGCGTACGCTTTTGGATTTATTCCATTTTTTCAAGGCGGTATGAAATCCGGTTTTTTCCCAAGATCAGATTATATCCAGAAGTTTTGACTTTCCTCTCGGTAACCTAATATAGAATCACAGATAACTATAAACTAGTCAGAGTATAGAATGAGATTATAAACTATTTAGTAAACACTTTGTAAATTGTCTTTGGTCCCTGACATCAACCAGTGGACAAGATTGTCAGAATGCTTAAAGTATTGGATGCGAGGCTTTTGGCTACTTAGTATGTTTTTTTTTTTTTGGACTTTTTTTTGTTGTACTGTGCGTTTTGTTTGTGCAGAATAAATAAGTTTTCTTTCTTTCTTTCTAATATACATATTAATATTATAAATTAAAGTCACTTTTCGTTTCTGTCTGTGTGACCGCGTTGTTCTTCTAAACTACGCAACGGATTTTGATGCGGTTTTCACAATAATTTAGATCTTTTTTTCACAAATTGTCTTTTGATTGGTTTATGTGTGTGTTCAACTCACACTTATTAAAAAAATCGTAAAATGTTTTGTCAAGTCGTAAAAACCCTGCTTCGCACGGTAGGCAGGAAGAGAACTGGAGTTACCAACATAGCCTCCAGAGTAAGCAAGCTGAAGTGGCAGTGGGCTGGCCATGTTTGTCGAAGGACCGATGGCCGGTGGAGCAGACGAGTCCTGGAGTGGAGACCGCGTATCGGCAAGCGTAGTGTGGTGCGCCCCCCCCCCCCCCCCCAGCTAGATGGACCGACGACCTTAAAAATGTGGCCGGGACAGACTGGATGCTGAAGGCGGAGGACAGGGTGTTGTGGCGCAGCCTGGGAGACGCCTATATGTCCAGCAGTGGACTGCTATATTTTATTTTGCAAAAAGAAGAAATGTTACATTATTATGATATTACATTTGTGCTCAATTTTTGTGAAATAAAAGAAAGGTCTCCGTTGATGACGAATATTCACTACAGACGCGCGATTACTCTCATGAACGAGAACATAAAATATAAGAAGCAAACGCTCAACAAAGCGAGTGAAAGCACCTATATTACCAAGATTAGTATTCACATGAATGACCTAAAAAAAATCAATGCTTCACGGTTTAACAACTAAATGACAAAATGGCAGGTAACAGAATCGTATACAACCGCTAATTGTCTTGATACTTGAAAAGCGGCCAAGTGCGACTCGTACACGAAGGGTTCCGTACCACCGTACAATATTTAACGCTACATATTTTTCATCCCCTTTGACAACTAACAGAGAATATGGACGAAAAAGACATGTTGCGTCGATCCGAAATAAATTGGGATAAGGGCAGCAGAATGATGATGGCTTTGTACACCCTTTATTAAATTTTTACCCCCTTTATTATTTTTTTTACTTTTTTTTTTAATTATTTCGCACCTTTAAATACAAACCGTTACTAAACAAAATACAAAATTTTACACGGGACCTTATTTAAAAAAAAAAAATCGCATTAGAAAAATAAAATAGAAAAACAAATTTAAGGTCATGGTACTTTGAGCTATCTGGCTCAAAGAACATGATCTTAAATTCTATTGCGAAAAAGCCGTGCATTTTTTTTATTTAAGCTCCTGTGTAAAATTTTGTATTTTGTTCGATTTGTTGTTATAGCGGCCAAGGTAGTTCACACTCTGTGAAAATGTCAAGTGTCTACCTATTACGGTTCAAAAGATACAGCCCTGTGACAGCCGGACGGACAGCGGAGCCTTAGTAATAAGGTCCCTTTTGGTACGGAACCCTAATAAACCGAGTTTCTCAACAGTTGCAGGTCAAGAGCGAGCGTTGACTGCGAATCGGTGTTATCGACTCTCTCACTTCGGATTCGGAACTTTTACTTCCTAATTCCTGTCGTAGTTTGTCGACATTTTAGTTTAATGGCTTCCATTTAATGGAGGCTTTTTTGTTTATCAAGCGTTAATTTAATAGGTACTTTGCTCGTAAACGTTAACTTGTAAGTTGGTGAAATCGTGAAATCACTCTTGGAATGTTGTGGTGTACTTTGTTATCGTTGTCTTATACTTCAAGACTAGACAGTGTGTGGTGTCATGAGCGTAACCAGAGGGGGTGTTTTGGGGGGTTCAAAACCCCCCGAAACATTCAAAATATTACATTAATATTTTATTGAAATAAAGAGATACTAGGAGTATAAATTATTACATTTATTTTGAATTTGCCGCGAGTCTGGAGCAAGTCTCGCTGTGCTTGCGATAATTATGTTGATTCAAAAGATATTAAACACCATAAACCTAAGGAGATGTTTCTGGAGTTATCGAGTACATTCCAACTGTGGACGTCACAGAATCCGGCCTCGCAAATCTTATAATTACAACCCTGAAAAAGCATGGACTTTTCGCACATGGTTGGTCAAGGTTACAACGGGACTGCAGCTATTAGTGAGTATTTGCACGGTGCCCAAATGCGTATAATATATGTTCGTTAAGCCAAATTTTATTTTTTCATGAATATTAATGTCATTTCCTGCACATTTTTGTTGCTTTATTTTCATGAACCCCCCCGATACCTATTAAAACTTGGCTAGGCCTGTGTGTGGTGTGGACCCCCCCCCATTTGTTCTTAGTCCCTGCATCTTTCTAATCTATCTACCTATCTATGTAGGGTTAAATTAAACCTAGCGCAACTCCGCAGACGTGATGGCTATCGATATTAAAACACGATAAAATAAAAGATTTGATGATTTTTTTGGGGAACATGAATAACCCTCGACTTCTGGGGTAGTAGAGTAGGGGTTGGGATTAAAAAAAACTGTTCACTTTTCAACTTGGGAGTGCGGAAGCGGACCAGTATTACCGACACTAAACCTCAAGTTTGGTTTATTCGTAGATGCAGTGATTGCGCACCTTGAATATCAGTGGTAAATCCTCCGTTTGCTAAAAACTTATTCATTTGGCTATAGATCTGCATGTCTTCTTCTATAGAGTCACAACCAGTCATAAGATCATCCATGTAATAATCCGTCAGTACTCTTTCAGCCGCCAGCGGATACTTGACTCCTTCATCATGCGCTACTTGCTGCATCGATCGAACTGCTAAAAAGGGGGCCGAAGAGGTACCAAAAGTAACCGTAAGTAATTTAGAATCTTTAATGGCAAATTGTTTGTTGTCTCTCCACACGATGCGTTGAAAATCTGTATGATGGACGGCCACGCGCACTATTCGGTACATTTTGATAATGTCTGAAACTAAACAAATGCGGTGAGTTCGCCAACGAATCAGCAAATGTCGCAGACGACGCATGACACATGTTTCCCCCAAACTTTTCTTATTTTTGTGTTTATGTTCTTTTTTGCGTCATGTTTACCGCAAATAAACGTTTTTTCTTACTTTCTCCTACTTACTGCTTTTTACTTGAAGTATGAGTTGGAAAAATCTGCACGCCGCTGCTCCGAACTGCGCGCTGCACGCGTAGCTGAACTGTTCGCTACAAGCGTCCTACGGCCTGCTACCAACGCACGCTAACTCTGCAGTTAGCGAAGACTGCTCTGATGAACGTCTGACCGGCCTCTTGCTGAGGCTGTGGCGGCAAGCTCCTACGTCTGCCACGTGCTGCCAAGGACGGTACCCTTCTTACCTAAGTGTGATAGTGCTCGTACCAGTGAACAGAGTCTACCTTACCCGCGACCTGGCCTACTATTAATTACACTATTTTTTTTTTCTTTTTTTTTTTTTACGATGAACTAAATTTGTGTTTCCTTTCTCTCTACTCTACCTACCTATCCGTTAACGGTCTTCACAGTCTACCTGCAAAGCCGTTACAAAAGTTACAAGTTTTTTGTTTTATCGTATTTAGAACTCGAAAACAATAACGTCTGTGAAGGTTACCTACACGAATAAAAAGTTTTTTTGGAACTGATATTTCAAGTGGCTACACTATTTAAGGTGGATGACCCAAAAAAAACTGATCAAATTTAATTTATTTTTTGTTTAATCATGTTTTCATCAGACACGTCTATGGAGTTTCGCTAGCTAATTTAATTAAACCCTGTATAAATAAAACTGAAATGCTGTTCGTTGGCTTACCAACGAACAGCATTTCAGTTCCAAATCAGTCCAGCCGTTCTGAAGTGATACGCTTACGCTTACGTATCACTTCAGAACGGCTGGACTGATTTGGTTATTTTTTGTTTTTAAATGTTCGTAATAGTCCGAATAAGGTTTTTATGGAAAGTAAAATTGGAAAAAAATCCCGGAAAATGTACAAATTCGGGAAAACTTAACGCCCTTGTTTCTATGGGATTTTTGTATGAAGTATTGAAATTAGGACAGAACAACGTCTGTCGGGTTCAATAGCTACAGTCCAGCCGTCGAAAGAATGCGTTTTTGATACCTGTCAGTTTCATACTAACGAATATGTGTTATGAGATTAGGTTAAGCTACGCTTGCCGCGGTTGGTCCGTATGGGTGACCATCTTTACATACGTTACGTTATTTTACGTCTTTGTTACGGGTCATCAGGAGCCCGAAAGTCTGACAACTAGTCTTACCAAGGGGTATCGTGTTACCCAGTAACTGGGTTGTGGAGGTCAGATAGGCAGTCGCTCCAAGTAAAATACTGGTATACAGCTGCATCCGGTTAGACTGGAAGCTGACCCCAACATAGTCGGAAAAGGCTAGGCAGATGATGATGATGTGTTTTGCGATTTTGATCCTTATTACCACCAGAAATTTTCGAACTGATGAGAGTCAGGAACGCATTCTCTCAACGGCCGGACTGTAGTTTTGAATATTTTTACGGCGTCGACAAGTGAAAACACAATTGATAATAATTTACAATGCTAATAGAAAACTGCAACAAACCGGTATTTAACCTTGGTTGCCGACTCGAAAAAACACTGCGGAAAAAATCACGATGGCCATAAAAGTGTACAGACACAAGTACCTAACAAAAAGATGAATAAAAAGTCATTCATAAAATAAAACCGCGTAATATTTAAAAGACTATAAAGATTCAATCAAATGCTTTTGAAGGTGTGTTGGTAGCGACAATATTCCGATGTATGTAGGTAGGTACTTTCTCGTGATAGTGATCTTGAGATGCAAGCGAGATCATGGCCAATGAGCCTTCTACTTTCACTTGTGTAGGTAGCAGTACCTATATACTGGTTTACGACGACTTTTTCTACGAAAGTATACAAGGTAGCAGGGACATCAACGCGCAAACTGGGAGCCATGTCTGCTAACGCAGTTGTGTCCGAATGGCCGATCATTGGCACCGTAATTATAGAGTTTGACAGTTTTGCTAATCTCCTAATTGAAAGGCGTCTTTATGATTTTCCGATGACATGCCACTGATGGTGGCTACATTGGAAAAATTGCCTATATTTGGTAATCTCGTACTGACAAGCTCCTATTATTTTGACTTCCCTATGGACCACTTTTACGCAATTATGAATTTAGGAGGTTACAAACTATTGGCACAATGGTCATGGCGTTGCTTTGGTATGGTCGTCATAATGACCAATCATTGAAAATAGCAGACTTGGCCCCCTATAACCATGAATTCAGTACATGATACTAGACCATCCAGCGAAGAAATTAAAAAATAAAACTGCTTAGAAAAGTGCCTACGCGGTCAAAATGCATGGAACAGCTAATTTTCTTTTAATAACCGACGAACAATTTCAACGCAGAAGAAGTCACGGGCAACAGTTATAGTATTATACTTAAATAGATATTTTTAGAAAATACTTTAGAATCAAATCCATCATCTACATTTTTATCTAGCTTCCGTACATCAACGAAAAATATTAATCCTGGGCCTAAAAATAATATACCTATTCAATAATATAAAATAAAAACCAGCCAAGTGCGTGTCGGACCACGCACGATGACGGGTTCCGTAGTTAGGATGAATTTATCTCAAAAACAAACTTAACATTGTAGTTGAAAAACATGCTCTCCCATACATTGATATACGTTACGGTCAATTCTTCAACTGCAAATTTAAGTTGGTCCACTCGTTAACTAGTAAACACTACTTAGCTGTGATAGTTTTCCTTTTAATTTCGTTATATATACTACTGCCATAATTTTTTTCACATATCCAAAACCAACCATTTAGCTGGCAGGGGGGGGGGGACACTTGACGCTAACAAAAAATAGCACTTTAAAGCTTAATGTTACGCAAACGCATCTCAGAATTGAAAAATGGCTTTCACAAACCCACAATATTTTTAAACGGCCTATCCAACGATACCCCACACCATGTATTAGATGAGAAAAAAAAATATCATCCCAGTTTTACGTGCAAGGGAGGTACCCTAAAAAAAAAATGTTTTTCATGGTTTTATTTTACGACTTTCTCGGCGTGATAAATATGTACACCCTTGCCAAATTACAGCTTTCTAGGACTAAGCGTCTCCGAGCTAAGCCGGGGACGGACGGACGGACAGACAGACAGACGGACATGGCGAAACTATAAGGGTTCCTTGTTTACTACGGAACCCTAAAAAGCCGAATAGTTACCTAATCTAAACAAATATTTAAAGGTAGTACCACAGATACAAAAAAACTGCACGGGTTTCGCTTCTTATTTGCCGAGGTCAAATAAGTACCGAGTACGTAACGCTAAGTCATCAACGGACCACAATTGTTTGCGGTCGCGCATACCGTGACACCAAACTGGTACAAACTGTACTACGGCACAGTTTAATGGTATGTACTTACCTATCTAAGCTTTCGTTTACCTTCAAACATGATATTTTGCTTCTATTTTAAGCTAAAGTGAGGTCTTCAAGACGAATTTTTAGCCTCATAAAGGACTTATAGTTTTAATTTTCAATTTACTATTGTTTTTGAAGTGTATCTTTCCTCTCTCTTTCCGTGGGAGCGATTTCGTGAAAAGGGACGGAAGTGTGTAACAGGAAGTGACAGCTTGAGCATGGAATAATAAAGTACTTTTTGAATAGCATGGCATTAGTCATCATCATCATTTCTGCCGAAAGACGTCCACTGCTGGACATAGGCCTCCCCGAAAGGGAGGGTGTTACCATAATCGCCACGCTTGGCAGGCGGGTTGGCGATCGCAGTATGGTGTTAAAATGCATAGAGAACGCTGCTGCCCATTCTCTAGTAAGTCCTAGTCGCCTTTTACGACACCCACGGGAAGAAATAGGATGGTGCTGTTCTTTACGTCCGGCACCACACAGACAATGGAATAAGTACTTTAAAATAGCATGGAATTAGTGGACTTCGTGAATTTCGACCAGTGGACGACCACTACTAATGAATAATTATTATTTCAGAATTTAGCTTTTTTAAATTTTGAGGTTAATTTCTGTCGTTGATCAGTTGCTTACCAAGGTGAGATGTCAGGGGGTCTACTCCGAAACGCTAAACCGAAGTATCGGCTAAATGTTCGGCCTTTTTATAACTTCCATAGTTTCTTTTTTTTACTTTGAGTCCTTACCCGACTTCAAGTCACAGTTTTGACTTTGGCTTATGTCTTCGAGTGCCTTTTTTATTTATTTTTTCGCCGTAGTCAGCAATTAGTTACACGTAGTAAAGAAAAGACCGAACATTCGGCCGATACTTCAGATGTATGTTCGGAGTAGCCCCTCTGATCTTACACATCATTTGCGATTACTGTAAGGCTCGCTCGGTTTTTGTTTTTATGTACATACTTCAATGAGTGTGTTTAGTTTAATTTGTGATCTTCCTATACGAGTCCCAATTAATACTTTTCCTTTGTTTCTTTCTTTTTAAATTACTAAGATTACGAATAAGTTCTAAGACGGAAAGAAAGCAGTTGGCGTATGAATGTGCATTGCTTCCATCTTGTCGCAGTTACGCTAAAGAAAAAAAAAAAAGTTACCTATTCAAAGAGATAAGTTATTTTTAAGCAATGCGCATAATAAATTATGATTGTTCAAAATAAAAACTGTATGTGCTACGTTTTGGAGCTTCTGACGCCTAATCTTAGGTATAATCATTCAGGTTGCTTCATTAGCATTAACAATAAATGCGAACCCATTTTTGCTAACGCTTTTCAGACCCTCTTTCAGGCCCAGAAATTATTATTTATAACCCTAATGACACGGTTTTAATTTTTTTGCACTTAATTAGTGCAAAAAAATTCTCGTATAACATCATTGGGTTTTTAAAACATGGAAACAAACAAGCAATTAATTTACATAATCATCAGAATGCAAAACAAATGCACGTCGCTCATCGCTACTACTGTTTTTTTTATTGTGGTACCTAAACCACCTGACCCATCGTGTGATCGCCTCACAGTGTGGTATTTTCATGATCTAGAGCAGGGGTCTTCAATGTTTTATAAGTCAAGGCCCGAGAATACTTTGATATTGGCTCGGCGCGCGGCGGGCCGCAACTCGATGGAAATAATTTATTATATCCAATTTTAAACTTAAGTAGGTGAGTTATTAAAAAACAACAATCACTGCAGTTTTACACAATTTTACAAGGCTAGATACAGGAAATGATGCTAATAATATTCAATCAATGAGATGTTTGACATTGTTTACTCATAACTAATTTATCAATATCTGCCCCAATAGTGGTTGTTGCAATTGTCAAACACTAAACTCGCGCGAAGTTCCTGTCTATTTTGTTTTAATAGTAATAAATTAATTTAATTTTTCCAAGCTATTGACGGGCCGCGGGTTGAAGATCTTTGATCTAGAGAGACAATATTAAATTTTCGTACATGTCTAAACAGGTTTCACACAAGTGTGTATGGCAGTAGACAAATTATCCTACTATGGACCAAGCTTTATTTACTACTAGCTGCTGCCCGCGGCTTCTCCCGCGTGGATTTTTCTAATATAAAAGTAGCTTAAAGCCTCGTATTCATGGTAAACATTTGTCTAGCAACAGTTGATCAACGTTGTTGATGAACAGAAAGAATGCTGCTGGAAAGGAGATGTTCACGAAATGTATGGGGCTTGGTACTAAAATAATTGGAAATTTAAACAGCCTTCTGACCTATATAGGCTGAAAGAGGGTAATTATTTTGACGTCTTTGGGCGTTTTTTTTTTTCAGCCGCCCGTTTTTTTAAAACAAGTGTTGAAAAATAAAATGTGTTACAAGCATTATTTATATTTTAGGGATGGCAGCCCTGTGGCAAATGACGTGACAATGACAACGTCAGTCAGCAGGTCTCGGCTTGACATTTACAGCGGATATTTAGTCCGAGTTTACATTTTTGACTTTTTTCGATACGTTTTGTTATTGCATTGTCATGATAATCAATATTATTTGTCTTAATTTCATGGAGCTGCAGCTAAAATTATAATAAAATCCCAAAGTATTTAATAGAAACGGAAATATTAGCCACATAAAATAATTATATTCCATAGAAATGAATAAGTAAAGACTATGTGCGTTTTGTTTGTATTGAAACATTTTTCACTTTTTCACAAAAACGGGCGCCTGAAAAAATCAGATTTAACTATAACCGAGTAGCATAATAAATAAGCTTTCGAATAAGGTACATCACATTAGCGTTTAAAAATCGTCTGAATATTATACCAATTTTGACCTCTCCTTTGTTTAAATCAATATGGGTTGTCCACACACGCCAGTCTGCGTTAAAATGTTGCCCGAGGAAGTTGTGTTGAAAAATTTCAAAAATTATCGTTGCTCCACACTACCGCCATGTTTATAAACAGTTGCAAACACGTCCACACACGTCAACATTTGTTGATAAACTGATGTTTTCGCTCGCCGGGCGTCAACTCTGCAACATGGCGTGATCAACTCCTCAACACAAGTGTTGCCCGCAATATGTTGACAGCAACTCGGCAACATGTTTATGCAACCATGTTGCTAAACAAATGTTTACCATGAATACGAGGCTTTAGTTACTCCTTATAAGTTATTATAACATAAGCTATCTGCCAGTGAAAGTCCTGTCAAAATCGGTCCGGCCATTTCGGAGATTAGCCGGAACAAACAGATATCAATTTTAAAAATTGTTTTTTTTTTTGTTATTAAAATATATAATATATAAAGTATATACGGTACATGTATATACTTTCTTAAGCATTCAATAAAAAAGCTGTTATTTTAAGATTGCAAACAACAAAACGCTGGGGGAGGACATGGGAAGATGCGACAGGCTGGATCAGTTCTGGATGATTATTTTTGTCAAAATTGAAGTTGAAGTTTAGTATTATTCCGATCACGTATTGCATTATAATCAGAGAACCATCTCTAAGCTACACTTAACATTTTTATTTGTTTACGAAAGTTTGCGAAACTCATAATTATATTCTAATGAAAGAACCATATTAATTAAGCAATACGTAACATATTCATTTGTTTGCGAAAGTTTGCGACACACATACAATTATTTCTTAGTTTCAGAATGACTTCCCAAATATCGCGCCGTTCTTTTTTCGATGTTTGGTTTGCAAACGAAAAACAAACGAATCCGGTTATATTTTTCTTTTAAAAATAACATATATTTACCGCCAGTTGCACGAGGTCCATTAAATTTAATTCCCGATTAAGAGTAATGCTGTCTTTATCTAACGGAACGTATCAGAAAGTGACAGCGTTACTTTTAATGGGGAATTAAATTTAATGGACATGGGGAAATTTTACGTTCAACTGGCGGATAGTCTGCCTAACTCCATAACAGTTTGTCAGTAGTTCTCGTCTAGCAATGGATTACAAATTTTGACATTTTGATAAATAATGTTCTAAGTAAAATTATGCTAAGTATACTGCCTTAATACATCATATTCTATAGGAACTTGGTGACCCAACCCTTTCTAATGTCAATCTAAGGAGTATTAGAGCAATAATTAGAAATAATTGCACAAAACTTGATGCAAAATGGTCGAAGTCGGGAAGGCACCGAGAATGCTTCTCTTCGTGCCTAGAAGAAAGCAGTTTGCTTCCGAATATTGTCAGTAAACTTACACTGCATCCTAATTGCGTAACACACTATACCTATAACTATCTGAATGATTCTGAAGTATATTACTAATCCATTGCTTCATTTGTTCGTAAAAAAAACCGTAAATAACGCAAAGAATGTTGTTGAAACCCTAAACTACTGATAGTGTGTTACGCAATCAGCCCACTGAATGTTTCACTATCTGAAATGAGTAACCGACCCGTAAGACCACAAAAAGACTGATCATTCAAGCCTGATGAAGATTCCGAAAAATCTGATACGAGATTCTGCAGATTCTGATAATAATTCTAACTGATAGGTATATTCTCATCTATTTAACTGAATTTCGTTTTGTTTTCTTTTACCTACATTTAAATGTATTTCAGAATGTTTTCTTTATATTTTATAGTAAGTAATATTATGTTGAAGTATATGTATAAAACCGTCCCAATTGTGTTTAAATTTAGTCTAAAACGTATCCGTACACATAAATACAGTTAAATAATTTTGTCCCTCTACTAGATTATCCCGCCTAAGTAAAAGAGATACAAATATTAATAGTTGATCGCTGACTGCTCACACCGCCCGGCGCCCGCCGGCGAGTTCTCGTTTGTCGCGGCGACAAGAGCTATCAAAGAGAGTACTCGCTCAGCGACGCTCGCTTGATGGGCAGAACACTCGCTGAGAGATTCTCGCTTGGTTCATAAGCACACCAGGAAGTCACTGGACAGTCATTCTAGTCGTCGCACTCGCTCATAGCCCAGCGACAAAACTATCCGAACTACACACTCGCTGCTCGTTTCTCGCTAACTTGTTTCTAGTTGCTAGTCCTACTCGCTTCTCGCTGATCGTCGGCGGTGGGACAGGTACCTAAGTATATTTTTTATTACATAAAATACAATTGAACAGTCATGAACTCATGAATGTAATTAATCACTGGTATAGTAGGTACCCCTTGATTGTTTTCTGTATTGTAATAAGTTTTTTTATCTACAAGCCTAGACATTCACATAAATGTTAAACGATTCCATTAATCAATTATTATAGCTTACGAACGTACTTTAAATGCCTACCCACTTATAATTCCAGCAACCCCTTAATAATACCAGCATCCCCCTTATAATACCAGCAGCCCCCTTATAATACCAGTAGCTCTCTTATAATACCAGCAGCCCCCTTATAATACCAGCAGTCCCCTTATAATGCCAGCAGCCCCATTATAATGCCAGCAGCCCCATATAATACCAGCAGCCCCCTTATACTGCCAGCAGTTCCCTTATAATACTAGCAGCCTCTTATAATACCAGCAGCCTCCTTATTATATCAGCAGCCCCCTTATAATACCAGACTAACACCTCTTCTCATACAGAGAAGGAAAGAGCGTTGATCACCGCGCTTGCTCAAGATGGGTTGGCGACTTCGGACTTATCTATTCATCTATACAAATAAATAAAATTGAAGTATCTGTTTGTAATGTCAAAATAACAACTTTTTACTAAATGCATATGAAAGTATATACGATACTTATAACAAAAAAGCAACTTTTAACATTTTTGTCTGTCTCACTGTCTGTCTGTTTGTTCCGGCTAATCTCCGAAAGTGCTAGACCGATTTTGACGGGACTTTCATTGGCAGATAGCTGATGTTAAAAGGAGTAATTTAGGCTTACTTTTATTTTATTTTAAAGTCACGCGGGCTTAGGATAAAACAAAAAAAAATAGATAACGTTTTTAACGCGAATAGAATTATGAGAGCGTTAAAAATGTTTTTAACGCTCTCAGCGTTAAAAACATTTTTAACGCTCTCATAATTCTAGCTTAGAATGTCATAAAAATCTGGCTAGATAGACTGGTTTGAATCTAAGAAAGTAGGCATAATGATGGCGATGTGAATCTCATTGTTTTTACCGTATATTTAATTAAGCTGAAGAATCTTAAACTGTTGTATATTAATTTTATTCTGAAATATAATACAAATAGACAGACATATAAAAACAAAATCATTTAATTTTTGGATCTGTATTTGAGTTTTTTGCCACCGACTTCCGAAATTAAAGTTATTTTTCACTTTGTAATGTTATTTTTGGTCGTCGGTTCTTATTTTTTTGTAAAAAGTTTTTTATTTTCACTTTTTAGTGGGTCAGTTTTGAATTTATCCAAGTTACAATAGCCTAATGTTAACTGCTCATCACCTTTTACAAAATATTGCTTTTCCCGATGCTGCGACGTTGATTGTTGAGGAGTTCTCTTGGTAAGAACCAGGTGAACTGCCACTCACCATATGCATAGTGACGAGCATAAAGTGCTTAATCGCAACCCGTTAAATAGGGGTACTCATTATTATATTGTTCCGGTGGCCATATGTGGTCTCCACCATCAGTTCCACTTCACCAAATGGTGTTTTCCGAGAGCAAATGCACGAGTTACTATAAAAAATACCCAAACCGGTATAGGTTTGCCTATAAAATTTGAGGGTTTCCCTCGATTTCCATGGGATCCCCTCCTTTGATTCTGATTTGGTGGCAATGGGACCACCTCGGGAGTATACCCTTTCAAATAAAAAAAAGAATTTTCAAAATCGGTCCATAATTAACGGAGTAATCACGTAACAAACATAAAAAAAAAACACCGCCGAATTGAGAACCTCCTCCTTTTTGGAAGTCTGTTAAAAACATACGGCCTACCGTACCAATTCTCGACCACAGAGCTCTCTCAAACATTACTCGCTTTCACAAGCTGGCAAAGTACACACTAACCAGCTAACTGGCTTGCACACATACCCAAACATTGTTTTGTAACCATGGTAACGATTGCCATAAATCGGAGAGCAACAACCGCACCTCAAGGGCATGCCAGCAATTCTAATTACAGTACAAACAGATTTGTTTCGCACTCAAATTTCTTGCTTACTTTGGTAACATAAATTATGCCCAAATTGAATTGAAATGAGAAGAAAATTAAATAAAAAATAAGAATGCTCTGTCTGTCTTTCTGTTACCTTATGACGCCTAAACCACTGAACATGTAATATGTATACATAGAAAACATGTTTGTAGTTTTGTTGTTATTTAAAAACTGCGATGATCCGTAAAGTATTTACGCCGTACTAAGGCTTTTTTTTTTAGATTATTTTGGATTTTTTTTTATACAGAAGAAACTACGAGTAATAGTGTTTCTAAAGTGTACATATAGAGAGTCAGTCATTCATCTTACTTATTAATTGCATAGCTTTTTTTTTTTTTTTTTGGGTGGGAAATCATCAAATAACTTCTCCCGCTCTGGGCGGAGCGGGAGGGCGTGTCAGACTTTTACTGACTAAAACCCACCCGTGTTCCTTCCGTTGCCTGTGTGCCAGGGCCACGATATCCCTTTCGGACAAACTCGCAACCCCGGCAGGCATTGGTCCTAACGGACCCCGTCAGTGTTTGTGCTGACATCTCTTTGAGGCGCGCGTGGAACACAACGCGCCGTCGACCCGGGCCTGGTCCTTATCGGACGGCGAGCTACCCATCGCTCACCGTCCGCAGGCCCGCGCCTACGGTGGCCGGAAATCGGCTTGCGACTCCCGACGCCCGGGGCGTCTCCTGCGGCGACTAGGGGCATGAGGGCGTGAACCTTGTCTCACCCTCACGCGTTCCGCCTCCTCCTTCGCTAGCATAACTGCTTCGCAGAAGGAGGTGACGGCCTCCCATGCACTCTCGCTCCGAACCATGGCCTGAACCAGGCCCGGACGCGAGAGATCGCCGCCGCCGATCGCCTCCGTGAGGACACGGCGGTGCTCCGCCCAAGCTGGGCAGACCTCCACCGTATGCTCCACCGTGTCCTCCGGGCGATCCACACAGTGGTGACACCCGGGCGTTTCCTCCCGCTTAATCCTAAACAGGAACCTCCCGAAACATCCATGTCCGGTGAGGACCTGCGTCAGGCGGAAGGTGAGGACGCCGTGGCGCCTCTCCAGCCACTCCTCAAAGAGGGGACTTATCGCCACAATTGTGGCGTGCCCAATTAATTGCATAGCTAAAGATTAAATAAAAACGACGCAGCAAGGGATCAAATGAATGCAATTATTTCGCAATTACGTATCGTTCCCTCGCTACGCCCTTAACTTTTAGGACTTATAACTTGCATTTTTAGGGCTCCGTTGTCAACAAGGAACCCTTATTGTCTTGCCATGTTCGCCTGATTGTCCCCGGCTTAGCTCAGAGACTCTTAGTACCTACTAGAAAGCTGTAATTTGGCATGGGTATACATATTAATCACGCCGACTATGAAAGTGGTAAAATAAAATCTTGAAAAAAAAACGTTTTTTTTAGGTTAGGTACACAAAAAGTGGGTATGATATTTTTTTTCTCGTCTATCCCATGACCATTTTTCGATTCAGGGATCCGTTTGCGTAATATTAAGCTTTAAAGAGCTAATTTTTGTTAGAGACAAGTGTGTGTCCCTGCCAGCTAAATGGTTGTTTTTGGATATGTGAAAAAATGCAGAGCTGTAGTACATAATAAAGAAATTAAAAGATAAACTATCACAGCTAAGTAGACTTTACAAGTTAACGAGTAATAGTCGAGCAACTTACATTTGCACTTGGAGAATTGACCGTGACGTTTATCGATGTATGGGAGAACATGTTTTCCAACTATAATATTAAGTTTGTTTTAGAGATTAATTCATCCCAATTACGGAACCCTTCATTGTGCGTGGTCCGACACGCACTTGGCCGGATAATAATTACATAGCTTAAGCTCACTTATAAATTACTGTAAAAGTTCCAACCTTGTCTGGCATTGCTCAAGTAGAATACTAGTAGATGTCATGATACGCTACACTGCAAAAAATTGCCTCATACTTTTAAAGATAGAGCTGTAATTAGTAGATGCAATCTTTATTAAGCTGGCCAGTTTAAAGTTGCTACTCCTTTTTTTTTGGGGTGGGAAATTATCAAATAACTTCTCCCGCTCTGGGCGGAGCGGGAGGGCGTGTCAGACTTTTACTGACTAAAACCCACCCGTGTTCCTTCAGATGCCTGTGCCAGGGCAACGATATCCCTTTCGGACAGACTCGTAACCCTGGCAGGACTCGTAACCCTGCCAGGAAGTTGCTATTCCACACTTACTACTTACAGCATCATAAAAACTTGACATTTATAAATCCACTAGCGACCCGCACCTGCTTTGCACGGCTCCGTACCTCAAAAGAAAAAAAAGAAACCCTTATAGTACCACTCGTGTGTCTGTCTGTAGTCTGTACGTCTGTTACAGCCAATTTGCTCCATATACGGTACACATATAAATTCCTGTGACCCAAACACGACCGTGTAACGTAAATAAATGAATTTAGAATACGGGGGTCATTTTTGGGGAGCAAAAGACGAAAAAAATAAAAGTTTTGCAAACTGTACCATGTGACATATCAAATGAAAGTTTCGCTTGTTGTAAGGATTTTAGAAAAACAATTAAGAAAATATATGAAAATTTACCACCACCACCAAATTGACCAAACCCTTATCTCCGAAACTACTGAGCCTAAAATTTGGAAAAAATACAGAAAATAGTTCTTTACATATAGATTACAGGAAAACCTATAAGAATTCTATGGTCTTAAAATAACATGGTAATCTCTCAATATTGTGCAACAAACTTACATTTGCAGTTGGAATGTGTGAGGGAACATATTTTTCAACTACAATGTTAAGTTTGTTCTTAGGATATATTCATCCCAACTACGGAACCCTTCATTTTGCGTGGTCCGACACGCACTTGGCCGGGACTAAAAATGAAAGATCTACAAATGACAGGCGGGACCAATGGTTTAACGTGCTTTCCGAGGCACGGAGGGGTCTTGATATGTAATGGATGGTCACCCATCCACGGCCCGAACTCGGCAAGCGTAGCTTAACCTTCGATTAATCCGTGTGGCTGTTATTATTTATCCACGAGCCCCTTCGATAATACGTAAGGTTAAAATTAAAAAAAAAAACATTTGCAGTTGGAATGTGTGAGGGAACATATTTTTCAACTACAATGTTAAGTTTGTTCTTAGGATAAATTCATCACAACTACGGAACCCGTCATTGTGCGTGGTCCGACACGCACTTGGCCGGGTCTAAAAATGAAAGATCTACAAATGACAGCCGGGACCAATGGTTTAACGTGCTTTCCGAGGCACGGAGGGGTCTTGATATGTAATGGATGGTCACCCATCCACGGCCCGAACTCGGCAAGCGTAGCTTAACCTTCGATCAATCCGTTGGCTGTTATTATTTATCCACGAGCCCCTTCGATAATACGTAAGGTTATTTTTTTTTTTTTAATCATTCAAACAAAAAATAATTTAAAAAAAACTTAAATGTTTATTTGTATAATATTTATTTGCATACCATAGTATGGCGTTCAAATATATCTAAACAAAAACAAAGCCTTAGTACTAGAGAATGGGCAGCAGCGTTCTCTATGCATTTTAACACCATACTGCGATCGCCAATCCGCCTGCCAAGCGTGGCGATTATAGCAATACCCCCTCCTTTTGGGAAGGCCTATATCCAGCAGTAGACGTCTTTCGGCTGAAATTATGATGATGACACATAAAGGCTCGTACAGACTGGTGCGATATCGCGGGCGCGACAGGCACCGACCAAGAAATTGTGCTACTATTGTCGCGTCGCGCCCGCGATATCGCACCAGTCTGTGCGAGCCTTAAAACTTCTTCCGGAATAAATTCTCTAGATGATGGTGTGAACCGCATTAAAACCTATTGCGTAGTTTAGAAGAACAACGCGGTCATATAGACAAACACGAAAGCGACTTAAATTTATAATAAGTATGTATAAATATCAAGCCTCCTTCCTCCTATCCAAACTAATATTATAAATGCCAAAGTGAGTTTGTTTGTTACGCTTTCACGCCAAGACGGCTGAACGGATTTTGAAACGGCTGATGAAGTTTTGAACATGGGTAGACTATGACCTGTAGAAACATAGTCTTCCTTCATCCTGGATCATAGACAAATTCGCGGGCAAAGACTAGTAATATAATTAATGCGAAAGTAAATTTGTCTGACTGTTACCTTTTCACGCTTTAAGACGCTGACAACAGCTAAACCGCGGTCACTGTCAGACTGCATACAAAAGATAGAGAAGCGCGATGACACAACGCTTGTAATTTATTGCAAAATATGCAGCAATTATCTTTTTACTTAAAAATGAGTTGAGTAAACGAAAATAAAAACCACCAAGTTCTGCATACAAATAAGACGTTCTTGTTATTAATTAAATACAAACGGTATGTTGATATTTAATACAGATATTTTGGATTGAAACTCAAAGTAAAGGGTCCGTTTACCGTTAATTTGTATCGAGATAGTTTTTTTTCTATACGTGTTTTGATAACAACCAAGTTCTGAGAAATATGTTCAAGAATAACATATATTTTTTCCGCTACCACAAAATATAAAGATTTGGCAATTTTTTTGTTTAAGACAAGCCTACTTTTATCATTTGCGTCTTGTCAGCGCCAACGGCTGAATATATTTCGAATGAAACTTGGCATACAGGTAAACCATGTCCTGACTTAGGACATAGGACACTTTTTATCCCCGTAGTACGTTCCGGTGGGAGAAGTTCCAACCTTCACGAGGGCGAAGCCGCGGGCAGAATCTAGTGGTTTATAAATAGATATTTTGTCCTTGTTATTTACAAGTCTCGAAATTGAAAGTGCAACCGACAACGACACGTAATCTAGACCGATGCTAATGAATATAATGATTTAAAAAAAAAGAGCAGAGTAAACATTAGTACGAAATTTGACAAGTTTATTGAATTCATTCTTGAGTAATCTTTTCGAATATTATGGGTCTTTAATACACATATTTTTGAATTATAAGCAATGTATAATTAACAAAGCGTTAATTTTCAACAAGTTTCATGAGTGGACTCGAAAGAAAATATAAAATCCAACCAAGTGCATGTCGGACCATGCACAATGCCTTGGGTTCCGTAGTTGGAATGAATTTATCTCAAAAACAAACTTAGTATTTTAGTTCAAAACCATATTCTCCCATACATCGATATACGTCACGGAAAATTTTCCAACTGCAAATTTAAGTTGGTCGACTATTTCTCGTTAACTTGTAAAGCCTACTTAGCCGTGTTATATAAACAAACATTTAGCTGGCAAGGGACCGACACTTGACTCTAACAAAAATTAGCACTTCAAAGCTTAATATTATACGCAAACGGATCCCTGAGGCGAAAAATGGTTTTCACAGACCCGCAATATTTTTGAACGGCCTATTCAACGATACCCCACACCATGGGAACGACGAGAAAAAAATATGACATCCCCACTTTACGTGCAATGGGGGTACCCTACAACTGTAGATTGTTATACAAGGGTCGAAAGGAATCAATTCCCATACGAGAAGGAATTGGTGACTTTCACCCGTGTTAAACACTATACTTTTCATTTCGAATAAAAGGAAAGTAAAAAAAAATATTTTCTTTTTTTTAGTTTTTCTGAAATATTTTATTTTCTTGTTTGCCATACTGTATTTGCCTCGTCTTTAACCGATCTGGGTTCAACATTTCAGAATCGCTTGAACTATTTTTATTAATTAATCAAATATAGTCATAAAACCGAGATTTTGAATTTCGGTACAGCTTACAGAGTTAGTAGGTATCCGGCCAAATTATAAGTAGTCTTTTTTAAATTTTTAACGTGGAACACACCGCGTCACCGCCACGCGCCGCATCCGTCCCGCTTAATAAGTTTTTTTTTATTCACACTGGCTGTTTATACACTCACAAGACTGCAGGATTAATTTTTTTATTTTAATCGATATTTTTTTAAATTATGTAATTTTTTTGTAGCAGACTACCTAACCATATTTAGTTCTATTTATAAAATTCATTCCCGCCCTAGAGATCCCGAAGCAATTACTGTGAGTCTTTCCCGCCCAAAGGTGGGGAGCAGCGTTTTCCACCCGCTCTTCGGATCAAACAAACACTACTTTTCGAGTATGTGAAATGAATAGACCTTTTCTTTTAAGCATTGCCACGAGAGGGGATTGTTAGAGGGTAGGTAACACAGTTTTCGTGTCACCAGTTCCCAATCGCGTGTTTTTTGGAACCCGGCGCGGCGCGGGCGCTCGCTGCTAAGGCACTTCCTGACATGTATTAATATCTTGATCTTGAAAATAAAAGAGCTTTATAATTGAGCCTATATGATTGTAATGTATGAATATTAAGTGTCTTGCACTTTGACTTAAACATCTTTTTATGTGAGTGATCCCAATCAAGTATTGATTGATTACAATGAATAATGTATTTTTTTAAATAAAAAAATGATATGAATTAAGGAGCCTATTAGAACTTAGTACCATCAGATTGTATAAAAAGTTCGTACCTATGTTTTTAGCGTTCCGTACCCAAAGGGTAAAACGGGAACCGTAAATATTGCTAAGGCTCCGCCGTCTGTCTGTCTGTCTGTCTGTCTGTCTGCCTGTCTGTCTGGCTGTCAGTCTGTCCGTCTGTCACCAGGCTGTATCTCATGATCCGTGATAGTTAGACAGTTGAAATTTTCACAGATGATGTATTTCTGTTGCTGCTACAACAACAAATACTAAAAAACAGAATAAAATAAATATTTAAGGGGGCTCCGATACAACAAAAGTGTTTTTTTTTGCTCGTTTTTGCTCGATATTGATAACGGCAACAGGTAGACGCTTGAAGTATTCACAGAATATTTCGTTATATATTTTCACACTTTAAAAATAAATAATTAAATTAAAATAAAACAAATATTTAAGGGGGACTCCTATACAACAAACGTGATTTTTTTGCCATTTTTATAGATAATGGTACGGAACCCTTCGTGCGCGATTCCGACTCGCACTTGGCCGGTTTTTCAACCCAATATTATTCAATGAGGAGAATTTAATTGACGATCGTCATAATGTGTACTGTAGAAATAAATCATGGTCAGTTAGTTTGTATAATGATTTATTTATGTTTATTATTTGATCAACGATGCTGAAGGTTCATTGCAACGAGAGGTTACAAGCAGTTTTTGAGTAACACCTTACACACATATCTACACACATTGCTTAAGTTCTGTCAGTTCCCACAATGAGAGCCTTCGGTCGCAATCTACCAGACAATATTACGAAAACTTATTGATAGAGCAATTTACACAAGTATTTATTGCAATTAACTTTTGTACAGCGCTAAAAGAAATGTTTGCATAACTGTAACAAAAATGTTGGTTACTGCTTACACAAAAATTGTGACAACTTACGAACTATACTTCGTTGATTTTGGTAAACAAAAAAAAACACGTGATGAGAGAGCCGTCAAGTAACCGACTAAACGTAATACTTGTTACTTCAGTTGTCATGCTACGTCACAGTTGTACTCTTCAATTTAGCAACGTTTTATTTCGTTGACGTTTAGAAAACCTGTCTTTTTGGGCTCTTTACAATAGACAGATTACAAAATATTATAGTATTATTATAAATCTAACTAAAAAATTGTAAAAGGAACTGAGCATTATATAAAAATAATAAATAATAATTATTTCCGACATTGTTTATTTCTAAGATTCAGGTAAATAATAAAAATGACGATAAAAAAATACTTACCATATTTTGATTAAAAAGTTATAAGTCGATGTTTTTGCAAACACTAAAATAGCTTAAACTTGTATGCATTGTTCGAATAAATTTAATTTATTTTGATCCTTCTCATCAATCTTCATTAATTTAGATATTTTTATCAGTTGATGTTAATTTACTCATTCATGCTAATATCTAGACGCCAAATTAGTTGCTTGTCGGTAACCGCTTAAAGGCTCGTGCAGACTGGCGCGATATCGCAGGCGCGACACGACACTAGTAAAACAATTTCTATGTCTGTAAGAGCCTTTAAAAAATAAGTTTAACCGATGATACTCTTTTTTTTGTGTTAAGTATGAACAAATCGATGTTTCTAAAATTTAAAAATATCAACAATTGTAAACATGATACCTACCACAGTCTGTAAAGAATCGACGAACTAACCGCCAGTCGTACGTAAGACCATTAAAAACACCCCATTAAAAGTAATGCTGTCACTTTCTGATACGTTCCGTTAGATAAAGACAGCGTTACTTATAATGGGGAATTAAATTTAATGGACTTGCGTGCAACTAGCGGATAATCTATTTGTTAACTTAATGCTGCACCAGGGGGCCGATCGCGCTATTTCTCAACGTAATTACCGTTCGAACGGAACGTTTTTGGTTTTGGTTTAGCTGATGTAAGAAACAGTATCGCGCTATTTTTTCTGAGGGCCGATCGCGCTAATTTTGAACGTTAATACCAAAACTAAACCACAACCAAAAACGTTACGTTAGACACATTTCGCATCGCGCTAATCATTTCAACGGAAATGATTTAGCTTTACTTTGGAACTTACGTTGGAGGAACGATCGATCGAACAAAACTCTCACAAAAAATAGCGCGATACCGTTTCTTACATCAGCTAAACCAAAACCAAAAACGTTCCATTCGAACGGTAATTACGTTGAGAAATAGCGCGATCGGCCCCCTGAGCGACAAAATCGTTGACTATACCCAATACTGAAAGTTCGATCGATCGTTCCTCCAACGTAACTTCCAAAGTAAAGCTAAATCGTTTTCGTTGAAATGATTAGAGCGATACGAAATGTGTCTAACGTAACGTTTTTGGTTGTGGTTTAGTTTTGGTATTAACGTTCAAAATTAGCGCGATCGGCCCCCAGGGCTAATAGGAGTTTAATATATTAGGTATCTTGAAAACGAAACTTTCAATTTAAGACATCGAAATCAGTAAAATGAATGGATTCTTAGTGCTTACACAAGCCATAAATAATTAATTTCACCGATAATGATCAAGTTTTTGAGTATTTTTTTGAAAAATACCTTTAAGGCTCTTGCAGACTGACGCAGTATTGCAGGCGCGACAGGTAGCACGACACTTTCCATGAAGTTTCAATAGAAATTGTGCAACGCGCAGTCACGTAGCGCCTGTCTGCAGGAGCCTTTACAATCAATGGAATGTAATACCTTTTTCGAAACAGTTGGAAGAGCCTTGGTGTGCGCTGTGTAGCTGTCCGTGGTCATTGGCCGTGCGAGATAATCCGCATTATCGCGAAGCGGCCACTCCAAACCGGGCCCACGGACCACTTGCCTCAACCATTACATGTATTCTTGTACATTGTAACTACAAATATGACGGCATTACAATGCTGCTAATATAATATGTTGGGTGACTAACCATAGTTTCCCAGTAATACCTATTTGACACGTCCCAACAACTTGATACATTCCTCAAACGATAACAAATACTTATTTTGATACACACACAGCACACACACACTTGGCACATTCCGATTCCATTATGGAAAGAAACAAGCCTTTACATTACCCTTAATATAGAATCTCTCCCTAATTAGACAAAAGTGTTTACATACTTACTAGGTACATAGTTTATTAAAAATCTAATGTCAATATCGTTGCGATAAAGGCGAACGACTTCACGCGCTCTCTGTTTCACAGCGGGACGTCGAGTACGAGAGAGAGCGCGCGAACTGCAGTTCGCCTTATTGCGACAGTGTGGCCGCAGCATTTGCGAGAGTTGTACCTACTTACAAAGTACCTACATACTTGCAAGAATTCTAGATAAATACTCCGTTGGTACACCCGTAGGTACACTGAAACAGATGTAGGTATGTTTCCTATAAAATTAAATATGTACGTACAGCAGGAAAATTTAAACAAAGCGTTCTTATCACAATAACAAAACATTGTCCGCAAGCGAGATTTATTTTTATTTTGTGCGAACCAAAAAACATCGGCATAAAGTTCCGTTACGCTCTGACCGAACGCCCTTTTGCCCTTATTTCATCATTAAGGCTTCCGCAAACAGGCGCGACGTGACAGTGCGATTGGACTCTAGTAGAATAATTTCCATGAAGTTTTCATAGAAATTGTTCTACAGTCGCATCGCGCCTGTCTGCGGGAGCCTTAATGTGTACTTGTCCGCAGGTCTCAAAATCGCTAAACTGAAAAGGATTGAAGGCTTCTGCACACAGGCGCGACGTGACAGTGCGATTGGACTCTAGTAGAAGAATTACCATTAAGTTTTCATATAAACTTGAAGTTGCAAGTCCTTAACAAGGCACCCATAAGGACCAACTTCAAAAGTGGTGGATAGCGCCTGCTTATAATAAGCAGATGATTTCTATCAATTCGTTAGTACAGTTGGACCGAGACAAAGAGATTTAAGATAGATACTAAGAGGCCATCAGAAGTAATGTCATAGAAAAATTGTGATCCCTTGTCTCAGTGACGCCATCTAGCGTAATATAGCAAAATTCAATAAAGCTAAGTTTGACACGTTACACTTTTAATAACATATTGCATAATTAGACATTATACTTCGAAAATAATTTACTTTTGGTGGACACGAATGCGAATTGCGACTTGACATGCAGGTACCACACTAGACTGAGCGACTTTTGCCCACTAGGACAAATGTATCGGATTACGATTTTGTTCACTATGCCCCGTCTATTGTTAAGTAAATAGTTTAATATCTTTAAATGATAAATGATTTATTTCTGTAAGTACAAAAACTTTTACACGTCAATCATTAAAAAAAAAACTAGATGAGGTCGACGTTTCGTATCTAATTTTTTATTTGTTTGAGATTGCCTGTCACTGTCACTGTAATTTCTTAAAATTATTGATCGTAGTTTAATTTCAACAGTGTATGATTTTAAAATGGAGTCCAGTGGAGTGAACTCCATTTTAAAATCATGCACTAACTCACGCGATATCGCAGGCGCGACAGGCACCGCCAAAGAAATTTTGCTACTAGTGTCGCGTCGCGCCCGCGATATCGCACCAGTCTGTACGAACCTTTACTTCAAATTAAAACCTAAATAAAACTACAGTTTATGAAAAAAATATTATACGATAAAGTTAAAACTAAACAAATGCCAATTAATGAGCAAATCAATACGGATATTTGTTTAAGAAATACTACCACAAATGCAAATAAACAACATATTATTGTATATTAATATTACACAGAGTATCTATTATTTAAATGTCCCGGAATTAACGCACATCCTCTTAAGGGGTCATTGTACTCATCAATATGACCAACTTTTACTACGGGACCAAACCTGAAATCGCGACAAAAAAATCAGCTGTCCCGCTGCCAGCTGTGTTTTGATGAGATAATCGAACATAAAATAATGTAGGGTGGGGGGTATGTAGGGTAGGGGTGTGATAATTTTTTCACGATTTCAGGTTTGGTCCCATAGTAAAAGCTGTTTATAATGATGAGTACAATTACCCCTTAAGGCGCTGACAAGTGGCAAATGATAAAAGTAGGCTTCTCTTAAACAAAAAAATTGCTAAATCTATATAATATATGTTGTTCTTGAACATATTTCTCAGAACTTGGTTGAAACAAAACACGTTGAGAAAAAAAAAATCTCGATACAAATTAAGGCTCTTACACACTCACGCGATATCGCGGGCGCGACATGCACCGACAAAAGAATTGTCTTGATATCGCGTGTGTTTGTAAGAGCCTTTAACGGTTAACTAACTACTTTGAGTTTCAATCCAAAATATCAGTATCAAATATCAACGTACGGTTGGTATTTAATTAATAACAAGAACGTCTTATTTGTATGCAGAACTTGGTTGTTTTTTATTTTCGGTAACTCAACTCATATTTGAATAAATAGATAATTGCTTTATATTTTGCAATAAATGACAAGCGTTGTGTCACGCTTCTCTTTCTTTCGTATGCAGTCTGACAGTGACCGCGGTTTAGCTGTTGTCAGCGTCTTAAGAAGTTGTGCGTTAATTCCGCGACATGTTGTAGGTATATAAAAAGGACCAACAATGAATTTGTAACGAATGACATCATTGCGGTTTGGATCTAAATGGAGCTAAACAAAGGCCGTGACCAGTGCCTATAAACAGGGTAAAATTAAATTCGCTAGCGAAACTCTGTAGACTTGATGGGTATCAATATCTAAGAACATACAAAAAAGAAATTAAGGCGATACTAAAATAAATTGGGGGCATTTTCATAACCATTTATTTCACTATTACAGCATGTATGGATTTAATTTTTGGAATTAAATTCTATAATCAGAGTATTAATCAAATAGTCAATAAACATACCTAATATCCAAAATTAAATCCATACATGCTGTAATAGTAAAATAAATAGTTATAAAAACGCCCCCAATTTATTTTGGTATGGCCTTAATTTATTTTTTGTTTGATCATGTTTAGATATCGATACCCATCACGTCTGCGGAGCTTCGCTAGCTAATTTAATCTGACCCTATTTACTATGTACAGTCGGGAAATAAAATGGTTACACACTCATACAGCGTATATCACAAAAGTGTGTGTGGTATTTAAGGGTGTGGTATAGACCATCAAACTGAACATAATTATTTCTCCATGGGACCAACATCGAAATCGCGAAAAAATTATCAGCCGCCCCATACATTTGTGCCGAGTAGGGATTGAAGTTTTGTATGGGACAGTTGATAATTTTTTCGCGATTACGATATTGGTCCCATGGAGAAAGTTCTTTAATTTGATGGTCTGTAGCTTACTCTTAAAGACTACACCTTTCTGATACATACGTGTAGGTCTTTTTTTTACTTAATTCGTGCAATACTAAAAAAATAAAATAAAAAAAATAAAATAATATAATGCTTTTTCTTTCTTTCTTTCTTTCAATACAATAAAAGAAAATGATATTTCAAAAATGTGTCATATGTGCCCGATATACGAGAAAGTAACGTTTGAAATTTGCTTGACATTTTTGTTCTTCGATTGTGCATTATTGTACAACTAGCTGCGCCCCGCGGTTTCACCCGCTTAAGTGTCGATCCCGTGGGAATATCGGGATAAAAAGTAGCCTATGTCTTATTCCAGGGTGTCAGCTACCTCCATACAAAATTTTATCAAAATTGGTCCAGCCATTTGAGCTTGAAGAAGTAACAAACATACACACACACACACACACTCACAAACTTTCGCCTTTTTAATATTAGTGTGATGATATCAAAACAACTTAGAGGCAAGTGTACGTCGTAGATAGATCACGCATTTACAATTTAGTAATATTATTTTATCAACAATAAGTGTCACATTAGGACTGTATTACAATACTGAACTGTGAAACGCTTGACTAATATACGCAAAAACGTCGCGTCGCGTTGCCTTGAACTATAACACGATATGCCTTAAAGACGCAATAACTTAGATGTGCTAAAGCTGGTTTCCTAAGAAAGCGGTGAACGGCCATACAAACTCAAACTCAAAGCATTTATTTCAATTACAGGCACTTTTGAATTGTTAAAGAGTCGGTCAGTTAGTCAGAAAGTTGAAGCTATTTGCCCATTCCAATACGTAGATAGAAGAACGAACAATAACGGCACCCCAAGTACAGAGTATTTTTTGACACCTAATGTCAAATACTGGTGAAAATGACAGATTTTCATGACGAAAACCGTAGCTTAAGGCCGCACAAGAGGCAAACGATCTAAGTAGGCTTGTCTTAAAAAAAAAGATAAATATATATAGTTTGTGGTAGCAGAAAAAATATATGTTATTCTTGAACATATTTCTCAGAACTTGAAATTACCAAAACACGTTAAGAAACTAACCTTTTACTTTGAGTTCCAATCCAAAATATCTGCATTAAATATCAACGTACGGTTGGTAGGTACCTATTTAATGAATAACAAGAACGTCTTATTTGAATGCAGAACTTGGTTTTTATTTATTTTGGATTACTCAATTCATTTTTCAGTAAATACATAATTGTTTCATATTTTGCAATCCCCCCGGACCATAAATTACAAGCGTTGTTTCATGGCGCTTCTCCTTGTTTTGTATGCAGTTTGACAGAGAGCGCGCTTTAGCTACTGTCAGCGTCTTAAGGGGACGATAAGTACCTACGGATGACTTTGTGCGACTGGGCGGTGCGTTTCCCTAAAGGCTCGTACAGACTAGTGCGAAATCGCGAGCGCGACAGGCAGTGACAAATAACAAATTTTATAATATAATCAATTTAAAATTTTATAAATATAATAATAAGCAATGACAAATTTTGCTGCTAGTGTCGCGTTGCGCCCGCGATATTGCGCAGTCTGCACGAGCCTTAACCCCGCGCGGGCACGTATACATGCCAACAATATTTATTTTTAGTAACGAAAATATGATTGTTTGAAAAAAATCACATAGGTATACATAGGTATATGTATATCTTTTTATAGAAGATAAAATACTCGTAGTTCTCAGTTATTTTGTTCATACAAAAAAAATCATGAAAACATCTTAAGTTATTTTAAAGTAATATCGTTTTTATGTTTTGGGTAGACTTTACTTCCTGAATTTTATTTCATAAAGTATTTTACAGTACTAAAATATTCACTTACACAGTTTTATTATGTGGGCTTACTTGCATCATTTGAAGGCGTAATAACAGATTTAAGAGTCACTAATCATATATGTATATATGTCTTGAACGTCGAGTTTTCTCGAAGCTTATTTTGCGAAAGTGTTGTCACACACGCTCGTATAAATCTTAGGCACGGTCAACCACACGTCGTAGTAACACTTGAACTACGACAATTGGCCTTACCGCTACGAAATAAAGGTGATGGCAAAGTTAAACTGTTACCATGTACGAGCGGTTGTCTGTACGCCATGATAGTTGCTTTCTATGTTGTTTGGAGCAGTGATGGCCCAGTGGCAAGGGCAACGTCCGCGACTGACGAGTTATAGGTCGTAGGTTCGAACCCAGGCAGGCGCATTACTTTGTGAAAATTATTTCATCACCACTGCTCTCAAAATGCTGAAGGAAAACATCGTGAGGAAACCGTCATGTCCTAGAACCAAAAATTCGAAGACATGTGACATCTACCAACCCGTACTGGGCACGCGTGGTGGATTACGGTCCACTCCCTCTCACAGAGAGGAGGCTTGTGTCCCAGCAGTGGCAGAGGCTGATTATGTATGTTTGTTTATCTTGATGCGTCTTGAGAGATTTGATTGCCAAGCGGACACAATACCTATTGTGTGGTCTTAAGCTTAACATTCCGATGACATAAACAATTTGACAGCTCATCTCAGGAATCCTACTCTCATTTGCATATTCAGAAAATTGGTCCATTTAGCACAATGGCGGTCCAGTTCTCTTCTTATCAAATTTCGCAATGTCCTGTTAATCTCAATGCGTTTAGTTACTGTACTGTACTGACGTTTTATAATATTAATTAAAGACACTTTTACTGATTTAAATTATTTGTGTATGTATTTGTTGTGTATTTTGGTTTTTTTTTTGTAATGTGCGATTTGTTTGTGCTTATTGAAAATTTTCTTCTTTATTTCTTTCTTTTATCATAAAGACTTCTACATACTGGCGCGACTTGTCGCGCGACGTGACACTGGTAGAACAAGTTCCTTTAATTTTTCATAGAAAATGTTCAACCGGTGTGGCGTCGCGCGACAAGTCGCGCCAGTATGTAGAAGCCTTAATGTTTATCAATGCTTGTAGTAAGTAATATGTATCGGTACTTTTTGATTTATCAGTACCTACTCTATGATTTTATAGTCCGATCCTATACTTTGTACAATGAATCAATCGTGAACTAAATCCCAACTATATAGGTAATTTAAATGCGAAAGTTAGTTTCTTTGTTTATTTCTTACGCTTTCAAGCTAAAAAGGCTGAACATATTTGGATGAAATTTGGCACACAGGTAGATCACGACCTGGAGAAGAACGCTGCACGCCTACTTTTAAGCACTCCTATTTTCATCTTGGATCGCAGACGCAATCGCGGGAAAAAGCTAGTAATGAAATAATTACTACACGTAAAGAAAAAGCTTTTTACACTTAGTTAGTTTAGTTTACTAGCTTCTGCCCGCAAGGCCGTCCGCGTGGAAACCAACTATACCATATCTTAGGACACTCAGCAACAGCGTAGCTTTTTAACAGTGAAACATATTTTGAAATCGGATGAGTACTTCCAGAGATTACCTTTTACATTCAAACTTACAAACTTTACCTCTTTATATTAAAGAATAGAATACCTACTCTTTATTATGTACACCATAAAACAGTCACAGATATAAAGTTGAAATTGTGCATAGGGTGACACAATGGGCGGTCTTATCGCTAAAAGCGTTCTTACACACACTCACACACACTACAAAAAACACTAATGCAATAGCTTCTGCCCGTGAGTTCATCTGCGTGGATTTCAGATTTCGGTCCAGAGGCAATGAGATAGGTACAGATAGGCAGAATAGCGTTGCTACCGTTTTATAGATTTTCGATATAATACATTGTTTTCCAGTAAAGCTCCCAGCCTGGCATATTTTTTTTCGACATCTTAAACAATCATCGTCGTATTTCACCGAATTTACACAAAACATTAATTAATTATATATACCCAAACCTTCCTCATGAATCAATCCGTCCATTGGTGAAAACTGGATGAAAATCCGTTCAGTAGTTCACGAGTTTGTCGCGTTCAGACAGACAGACTAATTATAAATGATGTAGTTCACGAATTTGTCGCGTTCAGACAGACAGACTAATTATAAATGATTTTATTTCTGTAAGTTTGTGCAAACGCTTTTACACGTTAATCGTATTTTAAAACCACTACTCAGAGAAGAAAGGCCGAAACAAACTCAGAGTCTCTTTAAAAGTCCAGACATAATCTAGGTCAGATTGGAACACCATGAATATTGGTGTCAGAAATGGTATTTTGAGGAATGAACCACACAGATTGAGTGGACCTGTCCAGTCAGTGCACGCATTTGTCATTAATCGGCACATTGTAATTAGACGGCACGGTTGGCGCAGTGGTTAAGTGATTGACTGCTGCGCTGCGTGTCGCGGGTTCGATTCCCGCACGGAACAAATATTTGTATGACCTATAAGTAGTTGTTCCGGGTCTGGGTGTTTGTGTATGTGAGTTTAAATGTTTGTAAACGCACCCACGATACAGGAGAAATTCCTAGTGTGGGGCAACGTTTTAAAAAAAAAAAAAAAAAAAATCGTGCAGCTCAACTCAGAACTTAAGGAGCTATATAACGATTCGACGAACAATACCAAAGAAAGGACATTTGGAAGGCCGATAAATTACTCAAACTGCCAGACCAAGATTAAAACTAACTGAGAGTCAAACATAAAAAAACAGGCCAAGTGTCAGTCGGACTCGCGCACGAAAGGTTCCGTACCATTATCTATAAAAACGGCAAAAATATCACGTTTGCTGTATGGCAGCCCTTAAATATTTGTTTTTTTTTTAATTTAATGATTATTTTTAAAGTGAATATTTATCTAAATATTCTGTAAATATTTCAAGCGTCTACCTATAGCCATTATCAATATCGAGCAAAAACGAGCAAAAAAATCACGTTTGTTGTATGGGAGCCCTGTTAAATATATACTTTATTCTATTTTTTAGTATTTGTTGTTATAGCAGCAATAGAAATACATCATCTGAGAAAATTTCAACTGTCTAACTATCACGGTTCATGAGATACAGCCTGGTGACAGACAGACAGCGCAGCCTTAGTAATAGGGTTCCCGTTTTACCCTTTGGATACGGAACCCTAAAAACAATGGCCCAAATAGTCTTCACATTCACAATAATTTATAATATATTACAAAGTAAATATTCATGTCATATTGCAAATAATATTAGTGTAGATAGACTCTTTAACTGATTGGAATTCATTAAATGCAGTTGCAATTAAAATTTGAATCAATCCTTGTAGCTTAGGTGAAATGTATCCTATCCTAGACTTTGTACAATGAGTCACTCGTGACCAGCAGTGCTATTCTGTAACCATCTCACCGTGAAAACTTGGGTGAAGTGAGCGTGGAGTGAACTGTCAGTGAGGGATTGACACTATTAACAACTCACTTCAAGTTCACTTCACCTACGTTTACACGCTGAGATTTTTTCAGAATAGATCGACTGAATACTTAATGAAACAATTACTCACTTACTTCACGTAATATGTTTACGTGAAGCTTTTTTTTACACTTAGTTATGTGTGTGATCTTTTTAGATCACACACATAACTAAGTGTAAAAAAGCACGAATTTGAATTTGAAGAAGCACGAACGCAATTTCGTCTGGAAATTGTATTGTTGTTGTTGTGTTGTTTTGACAACATTGTCAAACTTTTAACTTTTAAGGTTTTCAATACGAGGCTTTTGGCTAATTTTATGTATTTTACTTTGTACGTGCGTCTTGTTTGTGCTTTTCTTTTTTCTTTCCATCAGAAGAAATACAGTCTGAAAATAATTCGGCAAGATTACGTGTTCTGTAGCGGATATTATTAAAAAATTGTTTAGCCTACAATCAATTTTTCTTTATTCCATTTCTGAATGCGAATCGAACCAACAAAAATGATCTTTGTAGTATCTAGTTAGCAGTCAAAAACGGGTTTGTGAAAAACCGTTTTTGACTGCTTTTAAATTTTTATAAAAAGACTTAACAGTGAATTCCTATTCAGTTATTTTCCATCTAGGCATAGCTAAAAATGGAATTTAAAACTATCCATATTTACTAATATTATAATCCCGAAAGTAACTCGGTTTGTTTGTCTGTCTGTCTGATACGTTTCCACACCTTATTAAAGGCTGAACGGATGGCAGTGGCACACGGATAGAACATAACCTGGGTTAGAACATAGGTAACTTGTTATCACGGTAGGTATGTCCCATGCATTCTGGAATTCGGGAATTTCATAATTCCGCGATTCCGTAACAATATTTCTGATATTTTAATTCTGAAATTGAGAGGAGTAATATCGTAATTACGATATTCATAAATTTTTGATATTTTGATTATTATTTTTTCTAAACGCACCCAATCAAACGTCTGTGGAACCAAGCCGCTAACCGGCCGGGTCTATGGGCGCGGGCGAAGTCGCGGGAAAAAGCTAGTAGAATTATACATGTATAAGTGTATGTATTAAGGTCGCCATTAAGGAAGACACTGGAAACACGTAACAACAATATCTTTCCACGATTAGGTACGCATTTAAAATACATTGAAATTGTGACCATAAGGTACCACGGAAGTTAAACTAGCCGTGTAACCTCTGGAACAGATGTTGATAAATATATTTTATCAACATCTGTTCCAGAGGTTACACGGAACTTAACATCACGCCTGTAATCCACGAAGGGTTAGGCAGAGGTACATACCTATTGTCCTATAGTACACCCACATTTCGCCAGTTATGTTAAAGTCCCAAGTTAAATGGGGTTGAGCCTATTGCCACCAACCGGGCAAAAATCCAGACTTCGGGCTGCTACTGAGAAATTCCTAATGTAAATCCCCGACCTGCGTATCGAACCCGGCGATCTCTCAAGTCCGGCCCTGGTTTAGGCCATGGTTCGGAGTGAGAGTGCATGGGAGGCCGTCACCTCCTTCTGCGAAGCAGTAATGCTCGCGAAGGAGGAGGCGGAACGCGTGAGGGAGAGGGAGACCCCTAGTCGCCGCAGGAGACGCCCCAGGCGTCGGGACACGCAGGCCGATTCCCGGCCACCGTAGGCGCGGGCTTGCGGACGGTGAGCGGTGGGTAGCTCGCCGTCCAATAAGGACCAGGCCCAGTTCCTGTATTTTTTCAGTAAGTAGCCCTTCTTACCAAAAGGCAAATTTTCTCGTCGACGCGGGCGGCGCGTAAGCAATATGTGAGGATTTTGATTTAAAAGAGAGTCCATGGAGTTTCTTGTCCGTTTTTCTCCATAAGAACCTACACGCTTTGGAATGGGCAACTAACTTTATATTTCTGACTGACCGATCCTTTGATAATTCAAAAGTGCCTGTAATTTTTCAGTAAGTAGCCCTTCTTACCAAAATCCAGATTTTCTCGTCGGCGTAAGCAATATGTAAGCAGAAGGATTTTGGTTTTAAAAGAGTACCCCATGGTTTTCTTGCCCGTTCTTCTCCATAGAAACCTACTACGCTTTGAAATGGAAAACAAGCTTCATATTTATGACTGAACGACTTCTTGACAATTCAAAACTGCCTGTAATTGGTTTACTTGAAATAAATGCTTTTGAGTTTAAGGGGGATGCGCTAAGGTAGCCCGCGAAATTCAAATTTTATTATGTTTTTTTGCAATTTGCAGGTAAGTACACCAGGTTGTATGTTGATCTTAATATGATTCGCGGCCGTAACAAATATGGCTTTACAGAATTATAATCATTAGAATCAAAAAAGCATCATCGTCACTAACATCACATCTAACTATGTTGGGGTCGGCTTCCAGTCTAACCGGTTGCAGCTGAATACCAGTATTTTACATGGAGCGACTGCCTATCTGACCTCCACAACCCAGTTACTGGGTAACACGGTACCCCTAGGTAAGACTGGTTGTAAGACTTTCGGGCTTCTGACGACCCGTAATGACTGTTAAAGATCCACAAATGACAGCCGGGATCAATGGCTCTTTTTTTTTGGGTGGGTAATTATCAAATAACTTCTCCCGCTCTGGGAGCGGGAGGGCGTGTCAGACTTTTACTGACTAAAACCCACCCGTGTTCCTTCAGATGCCCGTGGCGTTTGTTGTATGGGAGCCCTGTTAAATATATACTTTATTCTATTTTTTAGTATTTGTTGTTATAGCAGCAATAGAAATACATCATCTGAGAAAATTTCAACTGTCTAACTATCACGGTTCATGAGATACAGCCTGGTGACAGACAGACAGCGCAGCCTTAGTAATAGGGTTCCCGTTTTACCCTTTGGATACGGAACCCTAAAAACAATGGCCCAAATAGTCTTCACATTCACAATAATTTATAATATATTACAAAGTAAATATTCATGTCATATTGCAAATAATATTAGTGTAGATAGACTCTTTAACTGATTGGAATTCATTAAATGCAGTTGCAATTAAAATTTGAATCAATCCTTGTAGCTTAGGTGAAATGTATCCTATCCTAGACTTTGTACAATGAGTCACTCGTGACCAGCAGTGCTATTCTGTAACCATCTCACCGTGAAAACTTGGGTGAAGTGAGCGTGGAGTGAACTGTCAGTGAGGGATTGACACTATTAACAACTCACTTCAAGTTCACTTCACCTACGTTTACACGCTGAGATTTTTTCAGAATAGATCGACTGAATACTTAATGAAACAATTACTCACTTACTTCACGTAATATGTTTACGTGAAGCTTTTTTTTACACTTAGTTATGTGTGTGATCTTTTTAGATCACACACATAACTAAGTGTAAAAAAGCACGAATTTGAATTTGAAGAAGCACGAACGCAATTTCGTCTGGAAATTGTATTGTTGTTGTTGTGTTGTTTTGACAACATTGTCAAACTTTTAACTTTTAAGGTTTTCAATACGAGGCTTTTGGCTAATTTTATGTATTTTACTTTGTACGTGCGTCTTGTTTGTGCTTTTCTTTTTTCTTTCCATCAGAAGAAATACAGTCTGAAAATAATTCGGCAAGATTACGTGTTCTGTAGCGGATATTATTAAAAAATTGTTTAGCCTACAATCAATTTTTCTTTATTCCATTTCTGAATGCGAATCGAACCAACAAAAATGATCTTTGTAGTATCTAGTTAGCAGTCAAAAACGGGTTTGTGAAAAACCGTTTTTGACTGCTTTTAAATTTTTATAAAAAGACTTAACAGTGAATTCCTATTCAGTTATTTTCCATCTAGGCATAGCTAAAAATGGAATTTAAAACTATCCATATTTACTAATATTATAATCCCGAAAGTAACTCGGTTTGTTTGTCTGTCTGTCTGATACGTTTCCACACCTTATTAAAGGCTGAACGGATGGCAGTGGCACACGGATAGAACATAACCTGGGTTAGAACATAGGTAACTTGTTATCACGGTAGGTATGTCCCATGCATTCTGGAATTCGGGAATTTCATAATTCCGCGATTCCGTAACAATATTTCTGATATTTTAATTCTGAAATTGAGAGGAGTAATATCGTAATTACGATATTCATAAATTTTTGATATTTTGATTATTATTTTTTCTAAACGCACCCAATCAAACGTCTGTGGAACCAAGCCGCTAACCGGCCGGGTCTATGGGCGCGGGCGAAGTCGCGGGAAAAAGCTAGTAGAATTATACATGTATAAGTGTATGTATTAAGGTCGCCATTAAGGAAGACACTGGAAACACGTAACAACAATATCTTTCCACGATTAGGTACGCATTTAAAATACATTGAAATTGTGACCATAAGGTACCACGGAAGTTAAACTAGCCGTGTAACCTCTGGAACAGATGTTGATAAATATATTTTATCAACATCTGTTCCAGAGGTTACACGGAACTTAACATCACGCCTGTAATCCACGAAGGGTTAGGCAGAGGTACATACCTATTGTCCTATAGTACACCCACATTTCGCCAGTTATGTTAAAGTCCCAAGTTAAATGGGGTTGAGCCTATTGCCACCAACCGGGCAAAAATCCAGACTTCGGGCTGCTACTGAGAAATTCCTAATGTAAATCCCCGACCTGCGTATCGAACCCGGCGATCTCTCAAGTCCGGCCCTGGTTTAGGCCATGGTTCGGAGTGAGAGTGCATGGGAGGCCGTCACCTCCTTCTGCGAAGCAGTAATGCTCGCGAAGGAGGAGGCGGAACGCGTGAGGGAGAGGGAGACCCCTAGTCGCCGCAGGAGACGCCCCAGGCGTCGGGACACGCAGGCCGATTCCCGGCCACCGTAGGCGCGGGCTTGCGGACGGTGAGCGGTGGGTAGCTCGCCGTCCAATAAGGACCAGGCCCAGTTCCTGTATTTTTTCAGTAAGTAGCCCTTCTTACCAAAAGGCAAATTTTCTCGTCGACGCGGGCGGCGCGTAAGCAATATGTGAGGATTTTGATTTAAAAGAGAGTCCATGGAGTTTCTTGTCCGTTTTTCTCCATAAGAACCTACACGCTTTGGAATGGGCAACTAACTTTATATTTCTGACTGACCGATCCTTTGATAATTCAAAAGTGCCTGTAATTTTTCAGTAAGTAGCCCTTCTTACCAAAATCCAGATTTTCTCGTCGGCGTAAGCAATATGTAAGCAGAAGGATTTTGGTTTTAAAAGAGTACCCCATGGTTTTCTTGCCCGTTCTTCTCCATAGAAACCTACTACGCTTTGAAATGGAAAACAAGCTTCATATTTATGACTGAACGACTTCTTGACAATTCAAAACTGCCTGTAATTGGTTTACTTGAAATAAATGCTTTTGAGTTTAAGGGTGATGCGCTAAGGTAGCCCGCGAAATTCAAATTTTATTATGTTTTTTTGCAATTTGCAGGTAAGTACACCAGGTTGTATGTTGATCTTAATATGATTCGCGGCCGTAACAAATATGGCTTTACAGAATTATAATCATTAGAATCAAAAAAGCATCATCGTCACTAACATCACATCTAACTATGTTGGGGTCGGCTTCCAGTCTAACCGGTTGCAGCTGAATACCAGTATTTTACATGGAGCGACTGCCTATCTGACCTCCACAACCCAGTTACTGGGTAACACGGTACCCCTAGGTAAGACTGGTTGTAAGACTTTCGGGCTTCTGACGACCCGTAATGACTGTTAAAGATCCACAAATGACAGCCGGGATCAATGGCTCTTTTTTTTTGGGTGGGTAATTATCAAATAACTTCTCCCGCTCTGGGAGCGGGAGGGCGTGTCAGACTTTTACTGACTAAAACCCACCCGTGTTCCTTCAGATGCCCGTGTGCCAGGGCCACGATATCCCTTTCGGACAAACTCGCAACCCTGGCAGGCATTGGTCCTGCCGGACCCCGTCAGTTGGTGCTGACATCTCCTTGTGGCGCGCGTGGAACACAACGCGCCGTCGACCCAGGCCTGGGCCTTATCGGACGGCGAGCTACCCATCGCTCACCGTCCGCAGGCCCGCGCCTACGGTGGCCGGAAATCGGCTTGCGACTCCTGACGCCCGGGGCGTCTCCACGCTTTAACGGCTGGTTTCGAATTTTAGTTATATGGATAGGCCATGACCTGGGAAAGGACATAGGATACTTTTTTTTATCCCGGTAGCACATCCCCGTGGGATAATTTCCAAAATTCACGCGGGCGAAGCCGCGGGTAAAATCTAGTCAATTATAATTACTAACGTCAGTAATAGTATTTCTATTTTTAATTCGGATATCGATGACAGTTACATTTCTAGTTTCTCTTTTAGGTTATATCATAGTGTTATGTTGGTTCCGCTTTCTAAAGTCATCTCGTGTACGAGTGTCAAGGCTCTTACAGACTCACGCCATATCGCGGGCGCGACAGGCACTAACATAGAAATTGTGCTACTAGTGTCGCGTCGCGCCCGTGATATCGCACCAGTCTGTACAAGCCTTTAGTTTACATACTTAGACCCATCATCATCTGCCTAGCTTTTCCCAACTATATGGGGTCGGCTTCCAGTCTAATCGAATGCAGCTGAATACCAACATTTTACATGGAGCGACTGCCTATCTGACCTCCAGAACCCAGTTACTGGGTGATACGATACGATAGTAAGGTTGGTAGTCAGACTTTCGGGCTTCTGACGACCCGTACCAACTGTCAAAGATCCACGAATGGCCGCCAGGACCAACGGCTTAACGTGCTTTCCGAGGCACAGAGGAGTCGAGGGTCTAGGGGCCACTTACACCAAAATCACTAAATGCGTTTACAGGTAGGTACACATACTTATTTAAATTCATCATCACACACATACATCATTCTCTCTCTGTCATTTTCAAACGATTGACTGAGAATGATGTTTTAAATTCGTTTGGAGCTACATAAATGCAGTAACTGATGCGCATTGCAGGTGGGCCTGAGTCCTAAGTACTTTTATAGCCTCTCCACACCTTCCTTCCTAGGAATTCAGTTAAGGACACATGCCCTACATTTCATACTTCCGATTTAAGAAAATTGCCCAAGACATTTTGCAATTTTATACAATTTGACACGATAATTAGTGTGGAAACGGAAGGTGTGTACCGAGAGCTCGTTTGAAATTGTGCAAGATAGCGAATGACAGGATTAGATCCCAATGAAATGACATTCACGTGGAAAATTAAAGAAATGAGTAGGTAGTAATGCTCCAATTCGTATCTACAGAGAAGTAATATTCACGATCAAACTCAACAACTTAAGGGGGATGCGCTAAGGTAGCCCGCGAAATTCAAATTTTCTTACGTTTTTTGCAATTTGCAGGTCAGTAACAGGTTGTATGTTGATCTAAATATGATTCGCGGCCATAACAAATATGACTTTACATAATTATAATCAATAGAATCAGCATTACATTTCTCTAAGTTCAAAAACTCCTACTGATTGATCCAACTGATGAACCAGTCTTACCTAGGGGTACCGTGTTACCCAGTAACTGGGTTGTGGAGGTCAGATAGGCAGTCGCTCCATGTAAAATACTGGTATTCAGCTGCAACCGGTTAGACTGGAAGCCGACCCCAACATAGTTAGGAAAAATCTAGCTAGTCGCCTGTCGGTTTTATTAAATTAGGTCCCAGAAATTAAAATTTCTGAAAGAAAAATTAAAATGTCAACATACCTAATGGATAAAAGTATCCAAGGTCACAAACGTAGTTTCATAATTTGATTTTATTTCTATAAAAGTCAAATTATGAAACTACGTCTCATGAAACTAGACTGTACCATATTATCATTGCCTTGACCGACAATCCGACACACGGCTGGTGCGAGTCAATGAACTTTGTATGACGCAAGCACGCGACGCAGCTGAGCGCTAGGCATAACGGCAACTTTTTTTTTTTTTGTATACATTTTTTGTGCGCCGATAATTGAATTATTGTTAATATTTCGTTTTCTATATTTAATAAATCGTTTTAATTTTTATTTGTGTCGTCGGTCGGCCAGTTTGATATTTATGATCACATAACGTTTATAGGTAATTAAATGTGTGAAAACTAATTACTATGTATAACAACAGGTACTCGTATATTAAAACTTTATCTGTACTTATTTTGATAGTGGATCTTAAAACTGATATGGGATTTATAAGACAGAACATTGAACTAACAGGCGACGCGGGCTAGATTAACTAGGTACTATTAAAAAAGTATTGATTTGTACTGTATCATTTTGTTATGTCACTTCCATAGAAACGCTTTTGGTAAATTACAATTACCTAATTTAGAATTTTTGCTTCTTTGCTTTTTTGTGTTTTATCATGCTCAAACTTATACTCAAATAGGGAAAAAGTATGATAAATACCTAGTCTAGTTCTCTAAAACTCATACTTATTAACTATAAACTTGTTATGAGTTTTAGAGAAAAAAAGATAAAAGGAGATAATATAAAGGAGTTAAGGGTCGTGAAGACCAGCGCGACACGTGTCGCACTGTCTGTCGCGCCCGGCTAATTGCGGCAATCTGCACCGTTATCCTATAAAGTTAATCCTATTTTATTTTTAACTTCTCGGCTTTATTACCTACCAAACGTGTTGAGTTAAGGTATAACTGCAATAAAATCGTAAACATTGTAAAACTTTTAGTTTATCTTGCAAGCCGACTCGAATAAATATTTAAGTTCATTAGTGAGGACTGAACTCAAGGGTGTCGCTAACATCCAAGCCGGCGAGCCTGTCCCAAAAGGGATATCGTGGCCCTGGCACACAGGCATTTGAAGGAACACGGGTGGGTTTTAGTCAGTAAAAGTCTGATACCCGCTCCGCCCAGCGGGAAAATAACATCTCCCGCAGAGCGGGAGAAGTAATTTGACAATTTCCCATCCAAAAAAAAAAAGGGTGTCGCTAACATCCAAGCCGACGAAGCCGCGGGCAAAAGCTAGTAAAAATATAAAATGCTAATATGTTAGTCATGAAAAAGTACCTACTCCACAATTTTTTTCAAAAAATTCAACCGGTTTTTAATTGGTTTATTTCAACTTTAAGTATGACCTTTAAAAATCCAGTCTTGTGTCTTTTCATTATTCCAAGATTGATATTATTATTTTATTGGCATTAAAGTTCCTGATAATATTAAGAGTAGGTAAATACCGATACACGTGAACTAAATTACTATTATATAAATCACATGTCCGCTATAAGACTAGCACCCGAGTTGTGTAAAGGCTCGTACAGACTAGCGCAAAAACGCGGGCGCCACAGGGATCGACAATGAAATTGTGCTACTATTGTCGCGTCGCGCCCGCAATATTGCACTAGTGTGCTAGCCTTAATACAGTTACAATCACAATCTGAATGATCTTAAAGTATATTGCTAATCCATTGCTTCATCAATGAATCTGCCTAGCATTTTCCCAACTATGTTGGGGTCGGCTTCCAGTCTAACTGGATGCAGCTGAATACGAGTAATCTATTGCTTCATAAGTTTGAAAAATTTGTCTGCTTAACAAAGTAAATAACGCGATAAATTTTGTTGAACTGTCAAAATGAAACCGATTGCTAGAGATAAACTACGATAACATGGCTCGCCCCTCCAAATTACTGTTTCAATGTAAGAACTCGTAATATCTCACTTATTACCAGATTTTTTGGTCAAGTAATCATAACTAGGTAGCTGATCGCGCAAGAGAACGCACGTGTCGTTTTCATAGAGAACGTCAGTGCAGCGCCATAGTTTTTTTTTTATTTTTTTTTTATTTAAAGGGCTTTGTCGCTTAGCGACCACATCGCCCAGTGCAGAAAAGACAAAATTGTTCATAGCGCCATACTAATAATAATGAGCGATTAATGGACGCCACTAGTCGAGCAACAAATCCGTGATTTGTTTTTTTTGACGGCCGTCTCATTACGCACACATGCGTACAAATACTTTCACAACTACTTTCAAACTTTTTGAATTTTGGAGGGGCGGGCCATGTTATCGTATCTTCTACGCAATTACCCCGATGAGGGCAATTTCCATAATTTTAAAAATTCGCTCTATTCTTGCCTCAATCTGTCAAGTTTCTCACATTGAATGTCGGTGAGATGAGATTGTGACCAGATTTTGATTTAATTACGGGAATTGTCCTTGTGATTGCGCATTTGTGTGGCCACCACATAGCAAGACCCTACCCTGACAGTAACATTATCTATAAAAGCGGCAAAAAAAATAATCACGTTTGTTGTATGGGAGCCCCCCTTAAATATTTGTTTTATTTTAATTTAATTATTTATTTTTAAAGTGAATATATAACTAAATATTCTGTGAATATTTTAAGCATC
Organism: Tiliacea citrago; assembly: GCA_963921375.1. Lineage (NCBI taxonomy): Eukaryota > Metazoa > Arthropoda > Insecta > Lepidoptera > Noctuidae > Tiliacea > Tiliacea citrago. The sequence goes on along the minus strand of OY992797.1, from coordinate 16,216,515 downwards.
GATCTGTTGCCGTTATCAATATCGAGCAAAAACGAGCAAAAAAAATTACGTTTGTTCTATGGGAGCCCCCTTAAATATTTATTTTTAACCGACTTCAAAAAATGGAGGAGGTTCTAAATTCGGACGTTTGTTTTTTTTTTTTTTTATGTTTGTTCGCGCATAAAGGCTCTTACACACTCACGTGATATCGCGGGCGCGACAGGCACCGACAAAGACAATTCCTTTGTCGGTGCCTGTCGCGCCCGCGATATCGCGTGAGTGTGTAAGAGCCTTAACTCCGTCGCTTGCCAACCGATTTGAAAAATTCTTTTTTGTTGGAAAGGGTATACTTTCCAAATGGTCCCATAAAATTTTTATCGAAATCAAACAAACCGGTTTTTGAAAAATCAACAAAAATCTTATAATGTATCTACATTGTCTACAATTCTACATTAACGATCTTTTCGTTAACTCTGAATTGCGTTTTTTGTTCGCACATAACTCCGTCATTTACGAACCGATTTGGACAATTCTTTTTCGGCACTAAAAATAAAAAAATAAAAAACTTTTTACAAAAAAAATTAACCGACTTCCAAAAAAACACTACAAAAGTGAAAAATAAGTATAATTTGGGAAGTCGGTGTCTTTGGATCTGTATTTTAGTTTTATGCCACCGACTTCCGAAATTAAAGTTATTTTTCACTTTGTAGTGTTTTTTTGGAAGTCAGTTATTTTTTTTTTTGTAAAAAGTTTTTTTATTCTATTGTTTAGTATTTGTTGTTATAGTGGCAATAGAAATACATCATCTGTGAAAATTTCAACTGTCTAACTATCACGGTTCATGAGATATAGCCTGGTGGCAGAGGAACAGACAGACGGCGGAGCCTTAGTAATAGGGTTCCTGTTTTACCCTTTGGGTACGGAACCCTAAAAAGTGTGTGTGTGTGTCAGCTCTGACACACGACTGGAGTTTACTCATTGAAAGGTGCGCAAGGTACGTTGCGCAGAAGAAGTAACGCTTTTGAGTTAACGCTTGTATTAATTTCAGTCCTCATTAAATTTCCATACCCCCCCGGCCTTTTATGACAATCGAATAATCAGGAAAAATAAAAAAATAATAACACTAATTTTGTGTGTCCATATTTTGTTAGCGTTACATTAATTATCTTATAACTATGTTGGACATGACACGATCAATTAAATACGCACATTACTTGTTATTTGAATATTTATCTATTTTTATCTTTTGCCCGTGACTTCGCCCAAAAATAGCCCACAGGAACATACTACCGAGATTAAAACTACCCTATCTGTTAATTCAGGTGATAAACTATCTGCGTGCCTAATTTCATCAAAATCCGTTCAGCCGTTGCTGCGCCAATCGGGAACACACATCCAGACAAACAGAGAAACGGACAAAAATTCTAAAAACTATATTTTCGGCATCAGACTCGTTCCCACACTTGGTAGCAATTACTTTTTTTCAAAAATATTCAATGTACAGGTGCCATATTATGAACTATAAATGCCATCATGATTTTAGTGCAAGAGAGAGATGGTTCTATACATGACCGCTAGCACCGTCCCCTTTTTGGTCTGGAATCATAATGGCATTTATACTTCATAATACGGCCCCAGTTTTGACTTCGTTACTATTTTATTATATGTATACACCATGGCATTTTAATCGTCTTACAACGGCAGCCCACTTCATGTATCCAAGACTATTATGGCCGTTTTCACCATCGTTCCCTCAACCCCCTCCTTACTAAGGGTCTCTTAACCTAAGAGACTCCTTAAATCAGCCCCTTACCTAAGGTTGTTTTCACCAGATTAAAGGGGTCCTACGTAAGGGACACTTACCTAAGTGACAGTTTTTTTTTTAATCAGGGAATCCGAAAATTGTACTTTATCGATTAAATTACTGATTTTGTATTCCATCGATAAATCACGTAGATTAATGTAATATAGTGCGACAAAATACAAAGAAAACATAAAATAAACATGATTTCATGAACAACTGATTAATCGTAGGTGTTGACTTATTCCTGAAAATATTAAAAATAAAAAAAAATGGTATTGCGAGTCGTAATATTAATAATAACCACTGCATTAGGTAAGTAGGTAGGTACCTACCTGTATTTAAAACACAAAATTTGAAAAACAAATAGAAATAAACAAGTAAATACTTTTTAAGTACCTAAGTAGTTATTAGGTAATTAAAAAAATCATACCTGCATGTCTGTATATTCTATATAGTGTTCTATTTTTTTTCTAACAAAAATAACATATATCTAACCTAAATCTTTTGAAGAAGTCCTCATTGTCATATTTCGTGAAAAAATCCGGTCTTTCGAGATAAGTATGTGGCCGTCTGAATAAACTTTGATTCGTAACTAAGTCCACAGTTTCGATAGCTTCTAAAACTGTAAATAAAATCTTCCATTTCGTCTCAAATACTCTAATTCAACAACAAATCAACTGTCACTTAGCGCTAAGATGCCAAGTATCGGGCCCATATAATTAAGGGATCCCTTAGGACCATAGGTGTCCGTTATGCAATGGTGAAAACGAAACTAACACTTAAAATTTCTTGGGTGCCTCCCTAAATTTAAGGAACGATGGAGAAAACGGCCATTAGTCATTCATCAGTCACAGGCGGACACAAAAAGCAACTTAAATATTCTATACAAATAAAGTGTCTGTTTGTAATGTCAAAATAACAGGTTTTTAATAAATGCATAATAATATGTTATACCTACGGTACTCAAAACAAAAAATCTTTTATATTTTCATTTTTGTCTGTTTGTTCCGGCTAATCTCCGAAACAGCTGAACCGATTTTGATGGGACTTTCACTTGCAGATAGCAGGGGGCCGATCGCGCTAATTTTGAACGTTAATACCAAAACTAAACCACAACCAAAAACGTTACGTTAGACACATTTCGTATCGTGCTAATCATTTCAACGGAAACGATTTAGCTTTACTTTGGAAGTTACGTTGGAGGAACGATCGATCGAACTTTCAGTATTGGGTAACGTCTACGATTTTGTCGCTCAGAAAAAATAGCGCGATACCGTTTCTTACATCAGCTAAACCAAAACTAAACCAAAACCAAAAACGTTCCGTTCGAACGGTAATTACGTTGAGAAATAGCGCGATCGGCCCCCTGATGTTATAAGGAGTAAAGCTTTTATTTTAGTAAAAGCGACGCGTGCGAAGCAGAGGCAGCAGTTAGTTTATAATACGTACAGATAAAAATATAGATTATGTTGTACGCATCCTTGGAGTTCCGTTTCTTATAAACGAACCAACCTAAACACGAAAATTCCTAACAAACCTAGAGCTAGCCCTAAATACGTCCGCGACGATATTCGCTTCCTATATTTAGATAACGTTATCGACGAGCCTTGGCCCATATTTATGTCGCATTTAATTAAATAATACAAAATAACAATAAATTTGCGAACAAAGTTCAATTCACATGGCTCTAACGAGGCAGATAAATGACCATCTTTGTATATATAATTTATTTATTTCTTGTATAACACCTACCTAAATCGATTCGTTTAGTTCCTCAAATTATCTATACCGGTAGTTAAAATGTATAAAGGCTCCCGCTGACAGGCGCGCCTCGACTCTAGTAGAACAATTTCTACGAAAACTTCATGGAAATTGATCTACCTTTATACATTTTTGAGCCTTAAAGTAAATCCGCAGCTGTAGCCCGCGAAATTCAAATTTTCTTATCTTTTTTGCAATTTGCAGGTTAGTAACAGGTTATATGTTGATCTAAATATGATTCGCGGCCGTAACAAATATATATGGCTTTACAGAATTATAATCATTAGAATTTTATTAATAACGCGATTATGATTGTAAATGGTCCATCCCTAGCATCAGGTGGGATGACACTGACAGCTCACTTCACTTATGTTTTCACGGTGAGATAGTTACAGAATTGACATGCTGGAAGCGAGAGCCGTCGCGTCACCTGCATGGGTGGTGTGAGAAGGTGCGGACACGGGGCGTGGTACTGCGACAGATCACGCTGCATCGCATCGGTCCGAGCTCCGTCAGGTCTTGGTGGCGGAATGGCGGGAAAGCCTACGTCCGGAGGAAAAATATTGCACAGCGTTTTTAATTTGAACAAAACAGGTTAGATGTTAGATAGCTATGCGTCAACTTTACATATTATTAGGTAGTAAATGGGAAGTTAAAAACAAAAACGTGTATTATCAAAAGATTTACTTTATCGTTGTTTAAAGAAGACTAACTACCTAATATAATAAGAAGCCATTTTGAAAACCAGTTTTTTATATTTTGAGAACGAATATCCACCGCTAATATTAACCCACGTTATAATTATACTCTGCACACTTGGCGAATGAGAGCTAGACCAATAAAGCGAAGAGTTTGTTTGTTTGAACGCGCTAATCTCTAGAATACCAATCGGATTAGATTTTTTTTTTTTTTTGAAATTTTCATTTGATAGCTCAATTCTTGAGGAAGGTTATAAGCTATTTCACATCACGCTACGACGCTTAGGAGCCGAGCAAAAAGACAAAAAAGTCAGAAAGAACGCTAAGCTAAAACGAAGTAATAGCGCGGGCGGGCGATGAAACGGCAGTTGAAACCGCGAGGCACAGCTAGTTAAGTATAAATATGCAACGACCAGCACCTTAATTGCGTAATAGACTCAAAATCAAAATTTGAATGATTTTGACAGGTATTGCTAATCCATTGCTTCATAAGACAAAGTGGACAAAGTTAAATTTTTAGGCATTACCATAGATGTGTATTTAAATTGGAAACAGGAGTTAGCTGCTATTGACTCTTCAATATCATCAGCATGTTATGCTCTCAGGAGCCTTAGAGATATGTTAGATATAAAGCAACTCAAGGCTATATATTACGCGCTGGTAGAATCTAGACTAAGATACAGCATAATGCTTTAGGGAAACAGCTACAGTTATAACTGTGAGAAAGCGTTTATTTTACAGAAACGAGCCATACGAACTATAGTCAGGATCTCACAAAGAGACTCAGGTAATGGATGAAGTGTTGCACAAGATTTGTAACTCAAACAAGTCCATTATCACTTGTGGTGGTTTTAATGTTAATTTGTTAGAGAACTCAGGTTCTTGTAGTAAAATAATAAGTCTGTTTCAGTCATTCAATCTTGTAAACCTGTTTTTGGAGCCCACAAGAATAACCTCTACTAGTGCCACATGTCTAGATAATATTTATACAGATATTATACCAAGCCACAAAGAAATTATAAATTTACTTGATTCTGATCATTGTGGGCAAAGGATTACTATCCAAAACCGAAACAACAAAGTGGCTAAAAAGGATATCACTGTTAACCCCAAAACAGCACGTCGCTTGGAAGCTTTTAAAGGTAAACTCATTGATAAATTACCAGTTCCATCTATTAATGATGATCTTAATCATCTTTATAATGTTTTTTTTAATATTTACTGTCAACAATTTAATTCCACATTTATTCCCAAGACTATCTCGGTTAATAGTAACGCATCTTTCAGTGATTGGGCTACCATTGGCATTCATAAAAGTAGAACACGGCTTTATGAGCTGTACAATGAAAGGTATTATGTAAACACTGATTAATTTAATTTGTATGTTAGAAATTATTCAAAATTATTTAAAAAAGTTTGTTGTATGGCCAAGTCGCGTTATTTGAGTTCGAAGATTAAAAACAGTAGTAATGTAATTAAAACGACTTGGAATATTATTAATAGTGAAACGGGAAGGTCTAGGAACCGAAATACTGACTATAGCCTGTCAATTAATGACAACATAATAAAATCAGACTCCCAAGTCGCCGTGGCCTTTGAAAATTTATTTTCGGATATTCCCGTTTCAACTACTAAATCCCTAAACTCATCACCTTCTGTTGCTGAGTCTTTGCTTAAGGAAAATGTAAATGTTTGCGATTCGGAATTTCATTTTGAACATATTACCTGTAGAGATATAATTAAAACCTTTAACACTTTAAATGTAAAAAAGACTGCAGATCTGTGGGGTAATTCTGTAGAAGTTGCTAAGTCTATTATAGACATCGTAGCACCTACTTTAGCTCTTATCTTTAATAATTGTATTGACTGTGGGGTGTTTCCTGACCTCATGAAGAATAGTAAAATAATACCGTTGTTTAAATCAGGTAGTACATCAGACCGCACAAATTATAGACCTATTTCAGTACTACCTACCTTTAGTAAAATTTTTGAGAAATTAATTTTGGACCAATTGCAAAGATTTTTTAATAAACATAAATTACTACATAGCAAACAGTTTGGTTTTACAAGGGGTCGTTCGACTACTGATGCCGGTGTTGAACTGTTAGGACATATTTATAATGCATGGGAAGGTAAATGCGATGCCTTGGGCATTTTTTGTGATTTGTCCAAGGCTTTCGATTGCGTTTTTCATGAAACGTTAATCAGGAAACTCCGCCACTACGGGATCCGGAACACCGCTCTGGATCTTCTTAATTCATACTTGAGTAATAGGATTCAGAGCGTTGACGTCAATGGAAAAAGATCTCCCGGATCTATAGTAACAATGGGAGTTCCACAGGGCTCAATTCTTGGTCCTTTCTTGTTTCTTATTTATATTAATGACTTGCCTTACCTCATAAAGGATAATCATGATATAGTGTTGTTTGCAGATGACACTTCACTTTTGTTTAAACTTAAACGTCAGCAGCTGGTTACTGACGATGTAAATAGCGCGATCTCAAAAGTAGTTCACTAGTTCAATGTTAATAATTTACTTCTAAATGAAAAAAAAACCAAATGCATTAAGTTTACGCTACCTCACGTTAGGCAGGTGAAAACTGATGTGTTGATAAAGGGCGAAGAATTGAATCCTGAAGAAAGCACGGTGTTCTTGGGCTTAACTTTGGATGCTAAGCTTCAGTGGGGCCCACATATAGATAAACTGTCTAAAAAGCTAAGCTCCGCAGCATATGCTGTTAGAAAAATTCGTAATTTAACTGACATAGAGACAGCCCGTTTAGTGTACTTTGCCTATTTTCATAGTGTAATGTCGTACGGTATTCTGTTGTGGGGATATGCCGCCGACATTCAGAATATCTTTGTTTTGCAGAAAAGAGCTGTACGATCAGTTTATAAATTAAGTCCAAGACACTCTCTCCGAGAGAAATTTAAGGAGATTAATGTAATGACTGTACCTTCTCAGTATATTTTTGAAAATCTTTTATATGCCCATAAAAATATAAAATTGTTTAAAAAATACAGTGATATCCATAATATAAATACTAGAAACAAACATAAATTTGTTGTACCTACAACAAGGCTCAAGAAAATAGGTGGCTCGTTCCGATGTCAATGTATACGCTTTTATAATAAACTTCCAAGCCACGTTCAAGATCTAAGCCTTAATAAATTCAAATCATTCATTAAACGTAAGTTGTGTCAGAAAGCTTTTTATACCGTTAAGGATTATATTGAGGACAAAAAGGCTTGGGATTGAGCTGCTCCAATTTTTACTTATTGAAGTGGTTTATTTTTATTGTTTGATGTTTTTTTTGCTAACTTTTATTATTTTATATACGTAACGTAATATATACGTAATGACATGATTATTTACTTGTAAAGTATTATATTATTTTAATTATTGTGAATGTGAAGACTATGTGGGTTATTGCTCTTTTATTTTTATTTTCACTTTGTCTTTTATTCTCAGTTAGTGTTAATCATGGTCTGGCAGTTTGAGTCATTTAAGCGGCCTACCCAAATGTCCTTTCTTTGGTATTGATCGTCGCATCGTTGAGCTCCTTAAGTTCTGAGTAGAGCTGCACGATTACTGACAAATGCGTGCACTGACTGGTCAGGTCCACTCAATCTGTGTGGTTCTTTCCTCAAAAGACCATTTCAGACACCAATCTACATGGCCTTCACATGATCTGACCAAGATTATGTCTGGACTTTAAAAGAGACTGTGACCTCTGAGTTTGTTTCGGCCTTTCTTCTCAGAGTAGTCAGATAGGAAACGCCGACCTCATCTAGTTTTAAAAATATGACTGACGTGTAAAAGTGTTTGTACAAACCTACTTACAGAAATAAAAATCATTTATCATTTATCATTATCATTTATCATGTAGAGAGCACTTTAAAGAATTGGACTTTTTAACAGTACCTAGTTTGTATATATTGGTAATCTTGAATCACTTGGCTAAGAATATTCACGAGTATGAATCTCAAGAGGAGCGTAAGATAAGAGAAAACACAAGAAGGAAAGAATTTAAACACAAGATGGCACCGAAATTTAACATAGCTAAGCATTGTTCCAGGGCCTCAAGTCTGCTATTACAATAGTGTCAGAATGGTCGATCATTGATTTCATAATTGTTGATTTTGACAGGTTTGGTAATCTACTATTATAATGGCGTCATTATGACTTTCCAATGGTCGGCCACTGACACTACATTGAAAGAAATTGCAAAGAAAATGATCGACCATTATGAATTTACCAGATTACGAACTTTTAGCAAAATGACAATGGCATGACAATGGGATCGTGTTGGAATGACTGAATTTATAAAAATAGCAGACTAGGGCCCCAGATACCAAGCAGTAGAGTTATTTAATAGGTTACCAACTGATTTAAAATTATTAATTTATAGCTCGCACTCTTTTAAAACTATATTAAAAGCCTTCTTGTTGGAAAAATGTTTTTACTCGGTATCGGAATTTATTAATGATAAAAGTAGTCACTTAAAATAATAGCAGTGAACAGATTTAATGATTCTAAATTATATAAATTACTAAAACCTTAGCGAAATTATTTCTTAATTTTTTGACATCAAATTTGACACAGGTACCTGCTAATAATTGGACATTGAATTTGACATTATACTTGCTTTATATTTGACATTGTAATTGACATTTTACCTGATAATAATAAATTAGACTTTTTAACTGACGCTGTACCTGCTACGAACCAGATATTGTATTTATTTGTGTCTTTGTATTATTTTGCTGACATTGTATTAATTTGCTTAATGTAGTTGTTTCTGCATGTGTTATTTCTCTTTTTAATATGTAATGTTCAACACAATGTAAATTGTTTATGAATAAATGAATGATGATGATGATGATAAAATCGAAAAATTTGTCTGCCCAACACAGTAATTACGCAGTGAATATTGTTGAACTGTCAAAATGGAACCCGTTGCTATACTGTAAGGCCCGTATTACTTTAAACATTACTTAAAACTTTATTCAAGCCATTTGATTGGTTAAAACTAGTTTTAAGCAATGCTTGAGTATTGAGTGACGTTCTGTAATACGGGCCATAGTGTGTTATGCAAGTACCCCCCAGAATCATTGAATTGGCTGTGTCAAACTAATATTCATTTCCACTTTTCCTTCTTTTAAACTCTCTATCCGTTGGTTTAGGTAGTTAAATAAAGGTAAACAAAAAAAACCACGTGTCGAGAGAGCTGCCAAGTAATCGACTAAACGTAATACCTGTCACATCAGTTGTCATGCTACGCCACAATTGTACTCTTCAATTTAGCAACGTTTTATTTCGTTGACGTTTAGAGAACCCGGCTTTTTGGGTTGTTTACATTACAATAGACAGATTACAAAATATTATAGTATTATTATAAATCTAACTAAAAAATTGTGCTCAAGCAATTACAACTACGAAGAGTAGTTTAAGAATAAATGATAAAGTTTAACATACAGTAATAAAAGAGCGTAAAAATCAAAAAATATATTTAATATATATAAACCCTTTTTATGATTTGTTGTTAACCTAAACCAATGGAGTATAGTTTCAGAGGAAAAGTATTTATATTGCTCGTATGTTTATCGTTTCTATAAATGTTGGTTGCCTATTTAAAGGACAATGGACTCGCTACATCGTCGCAGCTTGTTTGTTGACACTATAATTGATGCAACATCTGGTTTGCAGCATGGCAATCTATTGGTGTTCATTAGGGCAATTTAGATTATTAACAACTGCATACGCATAGGGAAAGAGATTGGTTATAGAATTTTAATATGATCCATAATATTATCATATTATGATTCTGCCAAAGCGTCAATTTTAGGCCCCCTGATTATTTAAAAAATTAAGTTTTCATTTTACCTTCGGCTTTTGGGACATAACACTTTGGGCAGTCGTGGGGGGAAGTTTTGTCAGATTAATAGTTAGTCGTACCTAACTAGTAATCTGGCAAAACTCCCCCCCTAAAAGTACTCTGGTACTCACAAAAGGTCACGGCAATTAACGACACGCAAATTTCATAATATATTACTAATGCTAATGATAACGAGAAAGACCCTAACCAACTTCAATGCATGTAGTAAGTACGTTATTAGTTTGTTACAAACATACATTTCTCAGGAGCCACAACACAGAAACGCCGCCAATGCACCGAAGCGAGCAAGAATGAGAGTCCTCTTAAAAGCATTTTGCAGTTAAGAACACTTCATCATTATTTCAGCCGAAAGACGTCCACTGCTGGACAAAGGCCTCCCCCAAGGGGGGGGTGTTTACCATAATTGCCACGCTTGGCAGGCGGGTTGGCAGTCGCAGTATGGTGTTACAATGCATAGAGAACGCTGCTGCCCATTCTTTAGTAAGCTCTAACACCATTACATAAATAATTATGCCACAGAACATTATAAATGCGATTCCAACAAACGCCCCAGAAAAAAGTTGAAAACATTTGCGCATCGCCCGCCACATACATGAAAAAGAAAAAAAATAGGTTTTTTTGTCACAAAAAGACTTACTCTAATAACTCAAATAATAAAGAAATAGATTTTATTTAAACAATAGAATTACTTAGGTATCTATTTAACCATCCTTATGACTCCAAGCCATACATTGTGCAGTTCTACCAAGTTCCTACCATTGTTCGTCATACAAATTCGGTACCTACTGTCTGTAGTGTCCTGTTGTGTGTGAATGAACCATACTCAAAAATGTGCGCGGACGCTTTAAGGTCACCTTTTGCGAATCACATGTGGCTCACAAAGTAAAATTATTTAAATTTATTATTATTTTTATTAAAATTATTATCATGCGATAAAATTATCAAAGCCATTAGCATAAATTTTAAATTAATCGAACTCAATTAATCGTCAGGTCAAAACCTTCTGATTTAGGAACCTCTTGGGTATTTTATTTATTTATATATTTAATTTTTATCCAGCCTCAACCAGCAATCAATAGCTTAACTCACTATCAATAACAATCCGAGTGATTTTGAAGTTTATTACTAACCCATTGCTTCATATGTTCGAAAAATTTGTCTGCTCAACAACGTAAATAACGCAATGAATATTGCTGAATTGTCAAAATGAAACCCATTGCAATAGCAATGTCAAGTCAAAATCAAATTATTTATTTCAAATATAGGAGGCACTTTTGAACGTCAAAATTTTAAAAAAAATTTAATTGATTCTAGTTGTCCCTTCCAAAAGGTAGTTTCGTATGGAGAAGAAAGGGCAAGAAACTCCACTCTTAAAAAAAAAAGTTTTACAATATTTTGTATAAGATTTTATTATAATTATGTCACGACGCGCGACGTGACGTCGTGTTCGTGTGACGAATCTAGAATAAAATTACTATACCACAAAAGGTAAAAAATATATACTTATATAAATATATATATATAAATATAGGTGTAATATTAAATATAATATATTAAGAATTATAATTATAATCAGCCGCGTTCTAGTGGTCGCAAGCGCTCCGGTTCGGGCAGTGTTATTGGGATTTTCCAATAGGAATTTCTCATAGCAGCCCGTAGTCTGGATTTGTGCCCGGTTGATGGCAATAGGCTCGCCCTATTACATGGTAGGTACATAACCGGCGAAATTTGGGTAGTTAGGTTAGGTACACCTCTGCGTCTGCCGGCCGTGGTGAGTCGATGGCCGGCAGCGAGGAGTCCTGGAACGCGGTGGGGAGATCTCGTCCGCTCACCCGGCCCGCAGCAGGCGCACTGGGCGTCGGCAGAGGGCAGACAATGCCATCTTCCGGCCCCCCTAAATGGGTACAGGGACAGCGGACTCGGGGACGTCCGCCGCCCCCTATCGCACTAGACCCGAGGTGGCGGCGCGTAGTGTTCCACGCGCGCCCATTTCAGACGTCGCGGGGGGGTCTAACACCTCACCCCCCCACAGACTTGAGGTGGCCCGGCCCGCAGAGGCGGGCCGGCACTAGCCGGGGATCACGGAAGTAATACTAGCTCCCAAGATCCCCGGTGCAAGTGTGGGAAGGGAACACCGGGGTGGTTTTTAGCCAGTAAGAGTCTGACAGACCCCTCCGCCCACCCCAGGGCAGAGGACATCCATGAGGATTGACCACCCCGGCAACAAAAAAAAAAAAAGGTACACCTCTGCGTAACCCTTCGGAAAAAAAAAGGTATGTTATGTTATGTGTGTTATAGTTATCTTTTAAAGACTGCGAAGAGAAATGATTCTGTACCCCAAGTGTAAGTTTGCAAGAGAGTAAACGTAACTGTCGCGTTTGCGTTAAGATTTTTAATCTCACCCTTATATTCTTAGCATTATGATCTATCGGTCAAATTTTAACGCAAACGAAATATAGTTACGTTTACTCTTTTGCAAACTTACACTTGGGGTACGAGTCACGCAATACTTCAATCAAATCTAATCAGTTCCGAAAACTCGTAGCAACTAAGAATCCCAACCTTAAGTCCTCTTCTTTTGCCATAGTAATCATCATTACTTCGCGTTCTCAATACTAATAAATTATATAGAATTAGAGACAGATTTAAGGAACGAAACGTATATATTAAAAATATAATATTGTTATCAAATAATAGGCAACTTGCTTCTGCCCGTGACTTTGTCCCCGTGAAATTTCTTGTTTTACCATAAAACATAACACTCGGCAATACTGTAGTTTCACATTCGTGAAAGAATTTTCGACATCGGATCAGTAGTTCCGAAGATTACGCCCCACATACAAACTTACAAATTTTAATGTTACCTCTTATGGGGCTGACAACAGGTAAACCGCTGTCACAGTTAGATTGCATACAAAAGAAAGAGATGCGCGACGACACAACGTATGGCGTAAAAGTGCAAATAAAATCGTATAAAATGAGATATTAACTAATTAATAAAAAATAATCCATCACCGGATGCAGTTATTTTATGTTAAACTTTTAATTATAATTATAGCTGTTAACGAAGGGATAAACATACTGCTTTTAAAAATAAGTAAAGCGTTGTCTTTGAAGATTTTTCATTTGTTTTTGATGTATTAAATTATGTTTAATTATGTTTTGAGTTCCATCATCGTATGCACAAAAGACTTGAAAATATCATACTGTTTTGTTTTGGGAAAAATATTTATGGTTTAAGAGATACACTGCTTTAAAAAACACCTTTTGACCATTTTCAACTTTTTTTTGCCCCATTGACTGCCCCGTTGGTCTCGTGGTCGCAAGCGCGACTGCTGAGCGTGGGTTCCTGGGTTCTATTCCCGGGTCGGGAAAAGTGTTATTGGGTTTTCCTCCAGGAATTTCTTAGTAACAGCCCGGAGTTTGGAAATTGGCGGTGTGATACCCCCCTTCCTCGGAAAGCACGTTAAGCTGTTGGCCCTGCGCCTGATTTCCCTGCGGTCGTATCGGATTGCCGCCCCATCGGTCTATGAGAGTGAGAGAAGAGAGAGTGCACCTGTGTCTGCGCACACACTTGTGCACTATAGTATCTCCCGCGCCGAAGGCTGGTCTCCGCTGAGATTGGTCGCTTAGATGCTAGGGTTTGACACTGTTGACAGATCACTTCACCTTAGTTTTCACGGTGAGATTTATACTGAATAGACCGGCCGGATTGATTCTAGCGACTTCAAAAATTTTCACATATCTACACCCCACTGAACTAAGTATGAGTATTTCTAAATTTTCGACTCTTCACCACTACCCACATAACTAACCTACACCCAAAGAATTATTCTAATGCCTACATTATATTTCAATAAAACATACAATTTAACTGTAAAATAGTAATAAAGAAAAGCAATAGTTCAGTCATACGTCACTCTAAATGTTAATTAATAATCAAATTAAAATTCATTACCGTCCTCATGGATCTATTGCAGGAGTCATCAAATGGCGGACCGCGGTCCACGTCCGGACCTATTTTATGCAGACCATACGTAAACAGTAAAATTAGTAACTAAAACTTAATATAAAAACATTGTTTTTTATTTACTTTTAGCTTGCACCAACTTTACTTCAGACAGTTCAAAGTTTAAAAAATAATAGATAATACATGTATAATAATTACTTAATTTGTTATGTTGTCCACTAATTATCTTTGTTTACTACTTAATAAAGAATGTTTATTTTAGATTTATCATTTAATTGATTTATTACATTATTGTGTTGATATTTATAATATTGGTTCCTAGTAATCCTCTACCAAACGGACCGCGACAGATATTATTTTTTAAACGGACCCTCTATAAAACTAATTGGTGATCCCTGATCATAATATAGATTTTGTATTTTATACTACAAGCAACAATTTCGTACCTAAGTAGAAAAAAAAAGAAAAGAAAGAAAATTATTTTATTCGTCACAGAAACACGTGCATACGAAAACATAATTAAATCGAGTAGGTAAACAAAAAAAAATAAACAAAACAGATCTACAATTACTAATGTTTATGTTTCTGCAGCAATTTCGTACGTAATTACAGTGGCTATCTTTTAATCGTGCGTTCGATTATACCGTAACAAAGCATTCCATCATTGTAGTACGAAATTTATTAGATATACAATGCTATCTAAATAAAATATAATTAACCTTAAATTAGGTTGTAGTCATTTCCCATTCAACCCATTCTATTCAAATATAACCTAAGGTGATAATATCACGATTTTCTTTTCAAAAATCGTGATTTTGCGCCCTTGTTTCGCACGGATGCAATCTACTAATGTTGTGACATGTAAAAAAAACCGGCCAAGTGCCGGAAGTCGGAATCGCGCACGAAGGGTTCTGTACCATTATCTATAAAAAAACGGGAAAAAAATCACGTTTGTTGTATGGGAGCCGCCTTAAATATTTATTTTATTTTATTTGTTGTTATAGTGGCAACAGAAATACATCATCTGTGAAAATTTCAACTATCTTACTATCACGATTCATGAGATACAGCCTGGTGACAGACGAACAGACAGACAGACAGACGGACGGATAGCGCAGCCTTAGTAATAGGGTTCCCGTTTTACCCTTTGGGTACGGAACTAAACTACGAAAAAATGAATAAATAAATATGATAATAATGTGTATAAATGAATTATGCACATAAACCATCTAGAATAAATTCTCCAAATGATGGTGTAAATCGCATCAAAATCCATTATACCTACCTAATATAGAAGAACAACATGGTCACACAGACAAAAACGTAAACGTATAAACTTTAATTTATAATATGTATTACATTTTCCAATTAGGTAACCCTCCCTTCTAGCCCATGTTTAACCGACTTCTAAAAAGGAAGAGGTCAATAAGTTCGGCTGTATGTTAGTTTTTTTTTTATAAGTATGTTCACCTATTTCTTCGTCAATTGTGGACCGATTTTGAAAATTCTTTTTCACTCACTGTTTAAAACAGACATGCTCCATGTTTCAAACATTTGATCGGCGACACGAGCGATTTGATCGGCGATTTATGTTAGAGTGTATAACATCTGACAAAAATCGCCGAGAAAATCGCTCGAGGGCGAGCACCCTTATTGATATTAAATAAATTCGTCCTGTTAATTATTCTGTACAATCATTACCTCTGTCTTAAAACTAGCTGCTGCCCGAGGCTCCGCCCGCGTGCATTTTTTTAAAATAAGCCTTAGTTACTCCTTATAACATTAGCTATCTGCCAGTGAAAGTCCCGTCATAATCCGTCCAGCCGTTTCGTGGATTAACCGCAACAAACAGACAGAAAGACATTTTTTTTTTTATATATAAATACCGTATATACTTTAATATGCATTTAATAAAAAGCTGTTATTTTGAAATTTCAAACAGACACTTAAATTGTATTTATTTTAAATCTTGATAATTATACATAACATATGAGACTGTAACGAATGTTAATAATGCTAACTATCGAAAATTGTTTTTTATTGCAAGTAACGTTAAATCGTGTCAGTTATTTTCTATCTTTCAAGCCATAAAATAAATGTGTAAAATAAGAAAGGTAGTTAAAAATCCATTCATTTCACTGTTATTCACATCTTAGAATATCATCCTATAAGCCATGACCTCAATGTATGCTGAGACTTCACTGCTTGTGCCATCAAAGAAAGAATGCGCACTTTCTAATTGTAGTTGTCAACGCGCTATACTTACTCTGCATTTACAGTGAAATGTTGGTCACATGGATAGGCGTGCGAAATAATAAAAAAAAAATGGCAAAAAAATCACGTTTGTTGTATGGGAGCGCCCCTAAAGTATTTGTTTTATTTTAACTTAATTAATTATTTTTAAAGTGAATATATAACTAAATATTCTGTGAATATTTCAAGCGTCTACCTGTTGCCGTTATCAATATCGAGCAAAAACGAGCAAACAAATCACGTTTGTTGTATGGGAACCTCCTTAAATATTTATTTTATTCTGTTTTTTGTATTTAAAAAAATAATGTATTTTAAGAAATACATCATCTGTAAAAATTTCAACTGTCTAACTATCACGGTTCATGAGATACAGCCTGGTGACAGACGGACAGACAGACAGACGGCGGAGCCTTAGTAATAGGGTTCCCGTTTTACACTTTGGGTACGGAACCCTAAAAAACGAGCGAGCCTTATGCAGTGGTCGCAAATGATGTGTACCATCTGAGATCTCACCTTGGTAATAAGCAACTGAGCAGAGACAGAAATTAACCTCAAAATTTAAAAGGCTAAATACTGAAATATTTATTCGAATAATTATTAATTAGGACTAGTGGTCACCCACTTTTCGAAATCCGACCCCCTCTACAATACTTACTAAATCTATGAGTACACTAATTCCATGCTATTAAAAAGTACTTACTTATTTCATGCTCAAGGTTCTGTGCCCAGGACACAAATTGCGTAACAAAGTTTGAATCATAATACGAGAGTATTGAAGGATATTGCTAATCTATTGCTTCATAGGTTTGAAAAGTTCGTCTGCTCAACAACGTAAATAACGCAATGGACGTGCGTGAACCAGGGCTTGGAAACCGGTTAAATTTCTATGTAACCTTAACCGTTATATTTATTTTGTTACAAAATCAGTTCTGAACATAATGTGATGAAGCAATCTTTGAAGCTTTTCAATTTGTATCTTCGGAAATAAAAATTAACCGGTTTCAATCCCTGGCATGAACTGTCAAAATCAATCCCGTTTCGATCAATTGTCATTTTCTGTGTGTTACTCAAGTACCCCGCTGGTCGGGCAAAATGTTATTGGGTTTTCCATCAGGAATTTCTCAGTAGCAGCTCAGAGTCTGAATTTGTGCCCGGTTGATGGCAATAGGCTCGCCCCCTATTACATGGGACTTAAACATAACTGGCAAAAAATTTAGGTGTACCTACTATAATAATAGGACACCTCTGTCTAACCCTTCGGGGATAACAAGCGTGCTGTTATGTATAAGAATGTTAAGTCGATATTTTTATTTACAAAATAGTCTATGGGGCCCTCTCCTTTATGTAAGTAACTAACTGACTAGGTACATAGTTACAATGGAACATTATTGTAAGTGATAATTTGATAAGATAACAAAATAAATATTCTCAGAAGTCATTACTTACGTATTTAGGCTCGTACAGACTGGTGCGATATCACGGGCGCGACGCGACACTAGTAGCACAGTTTCTTTGTCGCTGCCTGTCGCTCCCGTGTTATCGCGCGAGTTTGTACGAGCCTTTAAGAGGCTGACAACAGGTAAACCGCTGTCACTGTCGGATTGCATACAAAAGAAAGAGATGCACGATGACACAACGTATGGCGTAAAATTGCAAATAAAATTGTATAAAATTATTAATAAAAATTAATCCATCATCGGATGCAGTTTGGCATTTGCAGTTTTATGGTATACTTTTAATTATAATTATAATAACTGTTAACGAAGGGATAAACTGCTTTTAAAAATAATTAAGAGTTGTCTTTGAAGAATTTTTTGATGTAAGAAATTATGTTTAATAATGTTTTGAGTTCCATCACCGTATGCACAAAAGGCTTGAAAATATCATACTGTTTTTGTTTTGGAAAAAATATTTACGGTTTAAGAGATACACTGCTTTAAAAACCATCTTTTTGACAATTTTCAAGAAATCTCCGCCTTAAGTGAAATGTTTCTAAGTATAGAATATTTATATTTTGTATAATCAGCATCTTCGATCACATGCGCGTAAGCAGTAGGTACATCATTTATTATTTATGCATTATCTCCTTGTCACTGACCTTTGAACTATCACCAAGTTAAGCAGCTAATTACATTAGATATAATATACTCAGCACTTTAGTGTACATTTTTTTTTGTTAAGACTAAACAAAATACATTTATTTATTTATATATACTTCATTGTGCACCACAAAAATTCATATCAAAAAATAAAACGTACACTACAAAATAAACAATGAGAATAATATTTTCTTCCGACATTTCTTGTAGTAGGTACTCATTTTTAAAATGACTATAAACGTACCTTCTTTAGAAAGCAATACATCAGAGCCCTTCATTTCTACCATAAAACCATACTTAGAAAGTTTTTACTGTGGTTAAAATAATCTAGTTCATTGTGATCAACAAACATAGCCTCGTTCATCATCATCAACACCAAAAAACTACAAAACTCACGCCAATATTGTTAGTTTCCGCTATTTTAAAACAGCGTTTTTAAAACAGCCATTTTTCAATACGCGGCGTATTGAAAAATGGCTTAGATTATTTTAACCACAGTAAAAACTTTCTAAGTATGGTTTTATGGTAGAAATGAAGGGCTCTGATGTATTGCTTTCTAAAGAAGGTACGTTTATAGTCATTTTAAAAATGAGTACCTACTACAAGAAATGTCGGAAGAAAATATTATTCTCATTGTTTATTTTGTAGTGTACGTTTTATTTTTTGATA
Organism: Tiliacea citrago; assembly: GCA_963921375.1. Taxonomy (NCBI): domain Eukaryota; kingdom Metazoa; phylum Arthropoda; class Insecta; order Lepidoptera; family Noctuidae; genus Tiliacea; species Tiliacea citrago. Next base: position 16,197,382 of record OY992797.1, on the reverse strand, counting down.
TGAATTTTTGTGGTGCACAATGAAGTATATATAAATAAATAAATGTATTTTGTTTAGTCTTAACAAAAAAAAATGTACACTAAAGTGCTGAATATATTATATCTAATGTAATTAGCTGCTTAACTTGGTGATAGTTCAAAGGTCAGTGACAAGGAGATAATGCATAAATAATAAATGATGTACCTACTGCTTACGCGCATGTGATCGAAGATGCTGATTATACAAAATATAAATATTCTATACTTAGAAACATTTCACTTAAGGCGGAGATTTCTTGAAAATTGTCAAAAAGATGGTTTTTAAAGCAGTGTATCTCTTAAACCGTAAATATTTTTTCCAAAACAAAAACAGTATGATATTTTCAAGCCTTTTGTGCATACGGTGATGGAACTCAAAACATAATTAAACATTTTTTGTATTGAAATTTGTATGAAAAGCTTCAAAGATTGCTAGGAACTTTGTTGCCTAAGTCCACTAATTTTCAGTATGGGCCCACTGTGCGCCGTTTACGCTGAACTAAATGTTCTATGGTACACACACGGCTCCATATCAAGCTATACATTTTCAGTATTTAGCTGATCTCGCAAAATGTAGGATTTCAGGACAGCTTATACTGGTAATGTATAGCTTGCTGTGTACTTGGGTAGCCGTCTGTACCTACGTACTTACTTACTGAAAAGTAGAGCATAGCTTTTCTCTAAAAACGAACAGCAGTTAAGTAAACACTTTTGAGTAAATAACTAAGATGATTTTATTCCATGGAGAGTGTAAAGTCGATTCATAGCTTAGATTTAAGGGTGGTTTTGAATAATTATTTTTTTTGTAAATGTATTAGAATTATATAGCAATTAGGGGTAAATCTTAATTAAAATTCCTCAACGGCAAAAAAAAATTACCGCTGAAGCTAATTAAATAAGTAAGTAATTTTTCTCTTTTGAAAGGGCCTTAATTTTCTTCGTCCCAAATCAAATTCGAAGAGCACATAGATTATATAGACAAAAGTTTATTTTTGTGTTAAATGTGACCTTTAATTTACATTTCTCACATAATAAATAAATAAATGCTTATAAATCAGTGTGAATCGGCAAATGTTTAATTTTAAACAATACATAATATCAATGACATGACAAAGCACAAACTGTACGTATTGCTGAAAATATTATTCAGCCAAACACCACTTTACACTACACTTATAAATAAAGAGAAAATATTAAATACACTCTTACCTTTCTCAGTGTAACTTTTAAGATAAAACAATCACTATCAATAATGATGCGTAAACAAAAAATATTGACACTTATAAGTAAAGAGAAAATATTAAATGCACTCTTACCTTTCTCAGTGTAACTTTGAAGATAAAACAATCGCTATCAACAATGTTGCGTAAACAAAAAATATTATCAACACTCAAACAATAAAATACTGCACTCAAAACCACTACGATACCAAATTCGTATTTGGAATTTATTATTTTTAAACGCTCAGACTGCAGACGAATGACATTCATAGACGATTGATTATTTGTTTTTTTTATTTTGAATTTTCATTGACTGTTTCGCGTTCGATGGCTTGTTGTCGGCCAGTATCGCGCACAGCCGGCGCTAGTTGGCGCGCAGCGATGTATTGAGACTGGCCGAACGCAACACAAACACCGATTATAACAACGAAGTCGGGGAGCGCCTGCCGTCAGCTGTCGGCACTGAAACGTTTTAGGGATCCGTCCGAAAGATATTGTGTGTGGAGCTGATGATAGTTTGCGTGAATATATATTAAATATTATCTATTGTCGCTGGGTTCACTCCAACGCTTGGCTTAAAAGAGAAATGGACGTTTACGTAGCCTACCTATTAATAGTAATGACGTTCGTATTCATGACACTTTTTTTAACCAGTAAAAAGTCCACTTTAACAGCACATATCAACATTCATTACATGCTTCTTATCGTATAATGACCTACTTCATTAACTTATAAAAATAATTCTATCACGCTGAGGTACGCCTTATTGATTTATTTTAGCAATCATTTACTCTCTTACTTATTCAATAAAACAAACGTTAGAAAAATAAACCTATAGGCAATATCTTTATTTTTTCATAGGTATTAGATAATCGGCAGCTTTTCAACACCATAAAAGAATGAAAACTGTACCTACTTAAATCCAATTTTCATACATCAAATTATAATCTAAAAATAAATCTATTTAATTAAAGAAGAAAACCAACTTTGTAAAATATAGGTATGGTTTTTTTTTCCAATGTACCAGAACCAACCAACGGAACCACCATCAGCAATAACTTACGCACTTCACAAGGGTGTTGACTCATGCGCGGGACCGATGCATATAGGGCGCATGCGTTCCCCTCCGCATTCTAAACATAAAACAGCGTTCACACATAAACAGCGCACCCATACAAACGAAACTACTAAAGACTACGACTTAATTCACCAGGGTTACCATGGTTACGTGAAAACAAAAGCAAAACCTTATGCACAACCAGTATTCGACATGATTTGATTGTTTCATTTGTAGTGTTCTATTTTTGATTCTGTAATGATTGGTTACCGTATTGGTTTGTTTTTATTCGAATGTTGGTGACTGAAAAGTTGTGTGGAAAGCAGTAGTCATGGTTTGTAAGAAAATGTCGTTAGGAAAGTTTTGAGCATGAACGTGGATGGCTATAAAAGTAGGGGAAGATCAAATACATGATAGATGGACTGTGTAAAAGACCATGGCTAGAAACGTGACTACCGAGATGGAGATTAATAGAGAAGTATGTAGATATGTTTCGCGACCCCAAATGAATTGGGTCAGAGAATGATTACTTTTACTTCGTTCAAAAAGCAATTCAACCAACAGACCGTAAAAACGCAATTAGTTATTTATTGCAGTACCTACACATTAATCGTGTAAGTAATTAGATATGCCATGTGTGTGATCTATACGTCTTATTTCAGTAAACTATAGTAGTTCGGCGACCAGTAGACCTTGGCAGCACAAACCTTTTTGCTACAACCAGCCGATTCCACTGGTAGAAATCTAAAAGTGAGCAATTTACTGCATTTTGAGAGGCTATTCTGCTCATCACGCCGAAGATCTTCATCGGATCTTCACCAAATTTCTATGAGACCAACTTAAAGTTACTACTTTTCAAACAAAAAAAGAACCGTCGAAGTCGGCGATGATCGGAATCGGGAACTATCCCACAAGGCGGAGATATCTAGTTTGTCCCTTTTTTGGAGGAAGTCCAATCAAAAATCCCTGACGACAGAAAACATTCTATAAAGTTTTAAAACCTGTATACCAAGATTCGTCTAGACCAGTTGGAAAATACGACTTGTACCCCAAGTGTAAGTTTGCAAGAGAGTAAACGTAACTAGCGCGTTTGCGTTAAGGTTTTTATTCTCACCCTTATAGTCTTAGCATTATGATCTATCGGTAAAATTGTAACGCAAACGAAATAGTTACGTTTACTCTCTTGCAAACTTACACTTGGGGTACTGTAGAGGATTACCAACAAACTGACAGAGGTATGCAAATTTTGCGACTAGAATCAGATACGCTTCGCTCCCTCGGTCAATAATTAGATTCGCCATTCACTGTCGAACTGATTTAGGAAAATACATACATGCATAAACTCACCCATGGGGGTAGGCAGAAACTACTAGGTAAAATAAAAACTGAAGCAAGGACAAGCCATTTTCATTCGATATAAAAAGTAAGTTTTTGTACTTACTTTTTACTTCCAAACAAAAGAAAAACCGGCCAAGTGCGAGTCTGGCTCGCGCACGACGGGTTCCGTACCATTATATATAAAAACGGCAAAAAAATCACGTTTGTTGTATGGGAGCCCCCTTAAATATTTATGTTATTCTGGTTTTTAGTGTTTGTTGCTACAGCGGCTATAACGAAAATTTCAACTGTCTAATTATCACGGTTTATGAGATACAGCCTGGTGACAGACGGACAGATAGACAGACAGACGGCGGAGCCTTAGTAATAGGGTTTCCGTTTTACCCTTTGGGTACGGAACCCTAAAAACTAAAACACGACTACTGAAAAATCACGCTCTAAAAAGTCATCATCATCATCATTTCAGCCAAAAGACGTCCACTGCTGGACATAGGCCCCCCAAAACGGGGGGGTTTGACAAAATCGCCACGCTTGGCAACCGGGTTGGCGATCGCAGTATGGTGTTAAAATGCATAGAGAACGCTGCTGCCCATTCTCTAGTAAGTCCCTTAGTCGCCTTTTACGACACCCACGGGAAGAGATAGGATGGTGCTATTCTTTACGTCTGGCACCACACGGACAAACACACCACAGCCACACTCTAAAAAGTATGAAACAAGAAAATATTCTCATCTGAAATTGTTATGTGTACAAACTACTTATTCAGTAGGTATTTATCGTATAAACTTATTAAATAAACAACTTACACGTAAGTATGTAATATATTTCAATGTATTTAATACAATATAATAGTGTTCAGAGGATAGCCGTGGTCGTATGCCACCTACTTAAACAAAACAATACATTCGCCGCCAGTTCCACCACGTAAGTCCAATAAATTTAATTCCCCATTAAAAGTAATGCTGTCTTTATCTAACAGATCGTATCAGAAAGTCACAGCATTAACGTGCAACTGGCGGTCTAACAGGCAACTGTCTGTGTGATCGCTTACAAATGTGATCGCTTACAAAAGCGATCAAGCCCTAAAGCCCACAAGATCGTAAGCTTTAGGGTAAAGTGAATACGAGCACGACTGTCCTCTAATATACTCATTTGTCAAATTATGATAAGTAGTTTAGAAGTTATGAACATACAAATACAGATGAACATACAAACATACCGGTCAAAATCATAACCCTCCATTTTGTTTCGCCGTACTCGGGTAAAAACTCGAGATTTTTTACACAAACGAAGCCATAAGTAGATGCTGTTTAAATTAACTATTAATATGCATCCGCCACCTAACATTATTTGTGTTGGAGAAATGTGCAGAAATCGTTCTCAGGTTGCTTTACACAACACACATTAGTTTTGTTGTTGTAAGAGCAAGCGTGATGAATGGATGTTAATGTTGTAATGTGTATAAAAATGAGCACAATATCATAGACTAGAGCAGGGTTGGCGAACCTTTATGGATGAACGTGCCATTTTCTAAAGATATGTTTAAGGGGGATCCGCTAAGTTAGCCCGCGAAACTCAAATTTTATTAGGTTTTTTTGCAATTTGCAGGTCAGTAACAGGTTGTATGTTGATCTAAATATGATTCGCGGCCATAACAAATATGGCCTTACAGAAATATAATCATTAGAATTCAGTAGCGAAGCTACAACTTCAATTAGAGGGAAGCCGAAGAAAAAGTTGTTCAGTTCACATAAATTCAAGATAACATCAAAATTACCTCATAAATGTTTATCATTCCTTTACTTTTCTTAATTTAACGCCATCTAAATTTGTCGGAACTCTTAGTTAAAACAGAAAATGTAAACTGCGTTCGCGATTTAGGATACCTATAGTCTCTCCTAAAAACGCGTACGTACCTAGGTACGCGTTTTTATCTTATTACTTATTAAATACCTGTAATGTGACTATGTACTATATTATTAAGTAATAGTTAACTCAGATAGAGTCTTTGTTCCGAAGGGAAGCCGGTAGGAATAGGGTTGTATGTAGCCGTCGCCCCTGTTAGAATCACAAGTCTCCCTCTCACAGAAAGAGGAGGACTGTGTCCCAGCAGTGAGAACATTATAGGCAGATTATGTTATGTAATCATTAGAATCGGCAGTACAACTAACTCTCTTCGTAAAATCCAATTAAATGACTATTTCTGAAATAATCATTCAGTAGGATTTTATGAACTTAGAGAGTTGTAATGCTGATTCTAATGATTATAATTCTGGAAAGCCATATTCGTTATGGCCGCGAATCATATTTAGATCAACATACAACCTGTTACTGACCTGCAAATTGCAAAAACGTAATAAAGTTTTAATTTCGCGGGCTACCTTAGCGGATCCCCCTTAATAAGGCCCTAGAACGTGCCGTCAAATAATTTTGACTTTGTGATTATTGGGAAAATAATAAAACTATATATAACTATCTATATTCTTCATCAGTGAACATTTTTAAGAATAAGCTGAAGTTGTATTTGGCTAACCAACAATAATAAAACATTACTTATATATACTCAATAGATTGAACGACAATTATGTTTATTACTTAAGATATTTTGTTTAGTTTCTCATATTTAAGTGAACTATGTATGTTCTTTTTTTTTTGAGAAATAAATTTCTTTAAACCTATATACTATGAATTCAAAACTCTTAGTTTACTACCTGTAGTGATCACTATCTCGGCACTAACTAACTATGTATGAATTCGCGTCTCACTGGCTCACCGCTACAGCCAGCTCCGAGCGCAGGCGCACGTCCCACCTGTACCGCGTTTAACGCCAGTTAACAGATTGACAGCGACCCCCTCCGCTGGTGTACATGAGACAATGTATTATATCTATTGCATAGATACAAACACTACATCCCTTCCTTTTTAACATTTTTTTATTGTCTGTAAATGTTTATCATACATCTTCATAAATGGTATTTTACTTATACAATAATCAACTTTGATCGTGACATTAAATTTTAATTTATACAGATTTGTTCTCCTTGATTTTCTGATCCTCATTTCCCTTGGTCTCGTCTTCTACCGATTTCCATTGTCCTTCAACACGCTTAAGATGAATCACATTCCTTCGTAGTCTTTGTCCAGTTTCTTCATTCCTTATTGTAATATCCCCTCCTACTGATTGTTCAACTACATATGGTGTAGGGTTGAAAGTAGTTGAGAGCTTATTGGTCTTTTCCATTTCTTTTACATACACCTTCTCACCTTCCGTCAGTTCCGGGTTTTCCGCTCTTCTTTTGCGGTCTCCATACTCCTTCCCTTTTTCTTTTTGCACTTTGTCTCGGTCTCTAACTTCAGTGTCATCCGCGTCGTTTATATCTTTCAACATGGGGATTTTATCCCTGTTCATTCGTTTGAAAAAAAGTTCTGACGGCGTCTTTCCCGTAACTGAATGAGGAGTAGAGTTGTACATCATTAAGTATTCATATAACGTGTCTTTCATATCGCGTTTTTCACTAGAACTTATTTTGAGTCGTTTTACTATGTCTTTGTTTTGACGTTCCACTTCTCCGTTCATTTGAGGCCAATATGGAACAGTATTTAAGAGCTTAATATTGCAACTATGACAAAAATCCTTAAACTCTTCACTAACGAATTGCCGGCCGTTGTCAGCAGTGATCGATAATGGATAACCGAGTCGACTAAAAAGTTCTTTTAAGATTTTAATAATTTGCGAGCTCGTTATGGTCCTGGTAATCTTGATCTCTTTATAGCGACTGTAATAGTCAATAATTACTAGTAAATAGTCGTTATTCGGCAATGGCCCCAATAGGTCCATTGCAATATCAATCCAAGGCTCAGATGGAAGTTCACGACGTTTCATTGGTGCTGGAGGATTTGGTAAACTAACCAGGGTGCATCCTTTGCAACTCTTTACCATCAACTCAACGTCTTTATCTATTTTAGGCCACCAGACCTTAGAACGAAGCCGACTCTTCATGGCAACAATTCCTGGGTGGCCCTCATGGGCTGCTAGTAAAACCTGCTTCCTGAGATTCTGTGGAATAACTATCCTGTTGCCTCTCAAAAGGATATTCTCATAAAAACACAACTCATCCGCAAATATTTTGTATGTCTTCACAGACTCATCCCATTTGTGACTATAAATTCCTTTCTTAACACAGCTGATTTCCTGATCGCTTTCTGATAGTTTTATTATCTGTTGCATTGAAGTTGCACAAGGTCTAGCGAGTTCGACTATCTGATGAACATTATTCTCTTCTGTGGACTGAATTGACCGATCCGAGTATTTACATAGTCGCGATAGTGGGTCCGCAATATTGGTCTTACCCGCTTTATATTTTACGTTATAACGATACGCCTGAAGTCGCAAAACCCACCTTTCGACACGGGCGCATGGTTTTGATTTTGGACTGAACAGAAATTCCAATGGCTTGTGATCCGTTATCAAATCAAATTCTTTACCAAAAAGAAATGTATTAAAATGCTCGATAGCCCATACCAGAGCAAGGGCCTCTTTTTCTGTTTGGCTATATTTTCTTTCACATTGACTGAGTGTCCGATTTCCGTATGCAATTATTCTTGGTCCTCTACAATCAATCTGCACTAAAACTGCTCCTAGTCCTACAGGACTTGCGTCAGCTATTACTTGCGTCTTGTCTCTGATATCATAATATCCCAACGTTTTTATGTTAGATAGCATTTCTTTTAATTTTTCAAATGCTTCATTGTGATCGTTTCTCCAGTATTCTTCTATTTTTGCTTTCTTCCCTAGTTTCTGTCTTAATATTTGTTTAAGGGGTTCTGTCGTCGTAGCCAAATTTGGAATCCATTTGTTAATGTAATTTACTAAACCTAAAAAGCTTTGTAATTCTTCTATTGTTTTTGGAACTCTAAAGTCAGTTATACTCTTCATGTATTTAGACAGCGGTTTTACACCTTCCGGTTTTAATTCATGGCCCAAAAAGTGTATTGTTTGTACTTTATAAATACATTTCTCTTGGTTTAACAAAACGTTGTTGTGCTGCAATATCTCCATCACCTTGGAAAGTCGCAAGTCGTGTTCTCTCTCGTTGCTCCCCCAGATTAATATGTCATCGATAAAATTAGTAGCTCCTTCGCATTTTATTAACATTTTCTCCATGATTTTTTGAAATAGTTCTGGAGCACATGTAACTCCGAACATAAGTCTTTTATATCTGTAGAGGCCGTTAGGTGATATAAAAGTCGTCAAATATCTTGAATCCGGGTGTAACTCTATTTGATGGAATGCGTTTTTTATATCAAGTTTAGAGAAATATTGTGCCTTCTTTATTTTTGGTAATAAGTTTTCCATACAAGGTAACGGGTGGTTTTCTCTTAAAATGGCTGCGTTGGCGCGCCGCATATCTACACATAAGCGTACATCACCGTCATCCTTAAGAATTGGGACTATCGGAGAAACCCATGGTGAAGGTTCATGTACCTCTTCTATTATATCTAAATCAAGTAATTCTTTGATTTTCTTATTTATTTTTTCTTCTAATGGTATTGGTATTCTCCGGTGGGGTTGCATAACTGGTTTTACTGATGAATCAATAGGAATCTCAATTAAAATATCCTTAAATTTCGGGAAAGGTATATTTGATTCCTGTTCAACTTGATTTACTTCCACCCCTAACCTCAGAACACCCAATTGCAATGCAGTGTCTTTTCCAAGTAGGTTCCGTGATCCATCTTCAATAACGTAAATTGTGGCGCGTTCCATTTTTCCATTCGTTTTTATTTCTGCTTCAAAAGAACCTTTGATTTGTAAAGGTGTCTTACTCCCATATGCTAGTAATATTTTATTAGGCTCTTTTACTTGTTTGTCACAAATTATCTTGTTTTTCTTCAAATATTCCCAGGTTTTATAAGTTATTAAATTTAATTTGCATCCCGAATCAATCAAAATTTCTAAATTTACTCCTCCTATCTCGCATTTGATTGTTGCATCGTTGTTCAAATTAAATATGTATTGTACTTCTTTATTACTCAAAGAATTTACTGTAGTTTCCTTCCGTGGTCGCTTGTTATAGTTATTTCCTCTTTCTTGATTTTGGGTGAGTTTACGCTTTTGTTGAGATAACTTGGATTTGCAACATCTTTGATAATGGCCTAGTTTTCCACAGCCGTTACATTTCTTGTCTTTCGCTGGGCAAGGAATACTTTGAGAGATGTGTGCAGAAAATCCACATCTAGTACAAATTGACATATTTTTCTCTTCGTTCGACTCTTTTTCTTGTTTAGTCCATCTTGAATTGTCTTTGTATCTACTTTTTATTACGTTAACTTCATTTGTCTTATTCTTGTCTTTTTGTTCATAACTCTCTAGTTGGTAGTTCACAATTTCTAAGGTATTGGCTATAGTAATCACTTTGTCTAATGTAATATCATCACCCATTGTTAACATTTTTTTTCTTAATTCTGGTGACAAAGATTTTTCAAGTATTTGGTCAATTATGTGATCATCAGCTTTTTCGAACTTACATTTCGATGCCTGGTTTCTTAGCTTGATAAGAAATTTTTCAAAACTTTCCCCTTCATCTTGCTTAAGAAGACGGAAGATGTGCCGCTCAAATGTCTTGTTTTGTTTAGGAAGGAAGTATTCGTCTAATTTACTAATAGCTACTTCAAAGATATCAACATTCTCCCCAGGTTCCACATTTGCTCCAGGCAAATTATAAAATATTTCCTGCAGTGCACTTCCCCCTAGGACTAACAGCGTAGCTCTCTTTTTTGCTGAAATCGTGATATCAGCGGCTTCAAGATAGATTCGAAGGGATCGTTTCCATTTTTCCCATCTCAACCCGATCGATGTACTGTCACCCTCGATATCCAATTTCTCAGGTGGTGGTAGCTGGGTTGCCATGTTTGATTGGGTGACCTGAAAATACATCCAATTTAATGGACGTCCGAAGAACATACATCCAATTTAATGGACGTCCGAAGAACATACATCCAATTTAATGGACGTCCGAAGAACATACATCCAATTTAATGGTTGTCCGAAGATCATACATCCAATTTAATGGTTGTGTGAAGATCATACATCCAATTTAATGGACGTCCGAAGAACATACATCCAATTTAATGGTTGTCCGAAGATCATACATCCAATTTAATGGTTGTCCGAAGATCATACATCCAATTTAATGGTTGTCCGAAGATCATACATCCAATTTAATGGTTGTCCGAAGATCATACATCCAATTTAATGGACGTCCGGAGAACATACATCCAATTTAATGGACGTCCGAAGAACAGACCTATGAGTATATTACATGAAACAATTCAGTCAAAACCGTTTACAACATCGTATACAAAATACTGCCTTAAGTGACCACATTTATCTAATATGTTCGGAGAATTAAAAATATTACAATGACCAACTATGTTTTGAACATTCTTCGTAGGTAAGTAACGCAGCCACATAACATTTGCTCAGTATAATGGTCAGAGGTTACTATGATCGCATATGTAAACAACGTGTCGAGTTCAGGGTCTGTTGTAATTCTCCAGTACCATTCCTAGTAGTCTCTATAGCCTTATGTGTAGGCGAATTTTTATCTTAAAAACATTACTGGTTGTATGACTATTAGTTCTAATATGAACAGTCCCATAAATGTTGTTATAAATGATTTTGACTGTATATAGGTAATAGATAAATATTTAGTGATTAAATGTTTAGTTTACTACACTACATTGTCGAAAAATCAAATCACTAATAATTAATGAATGAATAGGTCTTCAAACAACATCCTACATTGTATCTGAATGTGTATACAAGTATAAGTAGATCACCAAAATTTCCTTTTCTCTTAATTAAAATATGGTTAAAGATAAGGAGCGTAAGCAATGGTTTTGTTTACGTTATTTATTCATACATCAATCTGTAGCAATTTCGACTTGACGATTTGAGTGAAATAAAATAGATGACTCATTGGAATGATTTTATGTAAACACATTCTATAAAGATCTAAAGATTTTATTCACTTATCGAGTCCATCCAGTACGCAGAATATACATGATTATAGTGCGTAATACTTGTAACTGGAGTGGGTTGCACTATAACAATAACTTAACCACTTTTTATTGTCACCTTCCTTTCCTTTTAAAAGAATAAATGTGATTTATTTACTGACCTTTATCCTCGTCGCCACTTGTAGTGATCACTATCTCGGCACTAACTAACTATGTATGAATTCGCGTCTCACTGGCTCACCGCTACAGCCAGCTCCGAGCGCAGGCGCACGTCCCACCTGTACCGCGTTTAACGCCAGTTAACAGATTGACAGCGACCCCCTCCGCTGGTGTACATGAGACAATGTATTATATCTATTGCATAGATACAAACACTACACTACCAAAAAACTAAATTTTGCACTGTGATTAATGTTATACGTGTAATTCAGATTAAAGTATGAACTGCAACAACAGAAGTCACACTAGTGTGACTTCTGTTGTTGCAGTTCATATGACAAATATATTATATTAGTCTTGTAAGATATTACTTTTAGCAGAATGCGAGCTAAACTGAAGTCAGCCGCCAAACTATTTCTAAGCGAGTTTTTAATAATGACTCACATAGCTAGATGAAAATATTGTTAAAAGAGCACGAGCCAGCATCTTCAAACAGTGAAATGTGTCTGGAATCGAATTCCATGTTTCCAAAATTTTGTTACTAGCATTTTTACTTCGATTGCTTGTCAATCATGAGTCAAGCATTTCTTTTCGATCGGTGGCGTGCCGAAAATATTTTGTCGCGGTCCAACAATGGCACGCGTGCCATTGGTTCGCCACCCCTGGACTAGAGCATTCGTTGCACATAATATAAAAGGAGAGAAAAACGTTTCTTAATGGCTAGCAGTCACCGACAAAAGTCGATTAACAATTCAGTTTTCTAAATCCTAATTTTTGAGCAAAATATTTCCTTCAAATCGGACCAGCAGGCTTAGCACGAGAACCGTAGAGAAGTTGACGTTTCCGTGTAGACAGTTGACAGTTTTACACCGAGAAATGTACACAAACGATTTCTATTCTACAGTAGAGTAGAAATAGAAAACAATAGAAAGCATTATGCTAAGCCTGCAGAAGTAAAATTTGAGGACTTTTAACTCTTAGCTAATATAATGAAATGCTCAAAAGCAGATTAACAGATCATTACATGTGTCACTGTCCACGAGGCGTATATTACACGCATACATTTTCAATCATTTGTGACCATGCCGTCGGACGATGAAGACGTATTTTGGCATATTACTACATTCGAAGTCGCCGAAGACGATTATATTGGACGCATCCGTGTATAGGAAAAAAACATCAACAGTAGATTGTTCGTAGCGGCAAGAAAATTATTGGAAGATGACAGCGTATTTCACTCAGTGTATAAAATCAGTAAAACTACTTAACAGAATTTACTGCAAATCGTAGCACCACTATTACAAAAGCAAAACACCAAAATGTTTTCGCTTGATGTACGCCCCCGGCGTATGACATGCAGTACGGCAGGCGTCATGATGCCTGCATGAAGCGACGCGAGCGTGACGTTGCCGCTCCGTCGACAGTTTCATAGTTTTGTATGTAAGCTGTGAGCAGCCGTACACCAAGCGTATAATGACGAATACGCGTCCATGAAGCTACGCCTCCGTGTACAGTGACACTAACATTGCGATTGACTTTTGAACTCGTATTGAAGATGCCAAATAAGGAATAAAAAACTGGCCAAGTGCATGTCGGACTACCCACAATGAAGGGTTCCGTATTTATCCCAAAAACAAACTTTACATTGTAGTTGAAAAACATGCTCTCCGATACATCGATATACGTTACGGCCAATTCTCCAACTGCAAATTTAAGTTGGTCGACTATTACTCGTAAACATGTAAAGCCTACTTAGCTGTGAAAGTTTTCCTTTTAATTTCGTTATATATACTACTGCCGTGAATTTTTTTACATATCCAAAACCAACCACTTAGCTGGCAGGGGGGACACATGACCCTAACAAAAAATAGCAATATTACGCAAACGGATCCCTGAATTGAAATATGGTTTTCACATACTTCCAATATTTTTGAACGGCCTATCCAACGATACCCCACACCATGGGATAGACGAGGAAAAATATATCATCCCCACTTTACATGTAAGGGAGGTAGAAACCCTAATTTTTTTTTTCAAAATTATATTCTACGACTTTGTCGGTGTAACTAACATGGACATCCATGTCAAATTACAGCTTTCTAGTACCTACTACGAGTCTCTGAGCTAAGCCGGAGACAGACGGACGGACGGACAGACAGACAGACGGACATGGCGATACTATAAGCGTTCCTTGTTGACTACGGAACCCTTAAAAACGAATCTAAAATTCAGGTGTACACATCGGTCTTTGAAGGAAATTGTGTCAACGGTGTCAGGGGCTGTTAAGCCACCATTTTTTGATTTGCACAGTTACAGGCTAAAGCATGATCATGTTAGGTCGCAACAAGTGTGTGCGGCGTGGAGACCTTGAAGATATCATACCTAGTTTTCTTTCTAGGTTCAACTGGAGATCACAAAGCATAAACTTAGGATGGTCAAACAAGGTTCAGGTCAATTCAAATCCTTATTGCATAACATGTCCGAGGAAATTACGTGGTAGAGTAGGTTCAAAGAGGCGTAGCTACCGCGGTATCAGCCGTAAGTATTAATGATACGGGCCCCCAATCTACATGGCCCCAGACACGGTCCAATTCTCAAGCACTTGCATTTATTTTGTAAAATCACACAGAAAAACTAACCTATCCAAGTACCTAATTTTCGAGTTCGCTTCGCTCGCTCATACGTTTTGCTACTAAAATCACAGTTAAGCTGGGTCTGCTGCGCCTTATTTGCGTGTTTCAAACAGTTAGAAACATGTTTCAAACACGATTTGGGGTGTGGCCTAAAGGCCACCATATGCTATCCCCCCCTAATCGTGTTTGAAACACGCAAATATGGCGCAGCAGACCCAGCTTTAAAGGTGCAGCTAATATCCCAATATTCACCATATTCCAATATTCTAGCTCATTTCGGTCGCTTTTCACAATGAAAACTTAACCTATCCCGGTCCAGAATGCTCGAATTATCGAGCTTGCTTCGTTCGCTCTTCGATGAAACGTGTCAGGATGATCCACATTTCTAGATCGCTTCTCTCGCATCGCATTGTCTTCATAAGATCACAATGACCTAAGCTGAATGAGCTTAACCTGCTATATCATTATGCTATTTATTTATTTTGTAAAAAAAAACCATACCTACCCTAATTTGGAGCTTCGCCGCAATTGGGTAAAAGCTCCCGCAGACAGTCGCAACGCTACAGCGACGCGACTCTAGTTGAAATTTTATTTGATTTGAATTCTGTGAACTTTTAATTTGTAGGTACTCATTCATATAATTTAATTGCATTGACATTTTATTCTGATCTATTCTGTGGCAGTATTGTGAAATTTTTGTTTATTTTATGAATATGGGTTTTGCCTGAAATAAATGAAATTTATTTTATTTTTAGAACCTTAAACTTCATGGAAATTGTCCTACCAAAATTGCGTCACACCTGTCTGCAAGAAGCCTTAAAAAGGACCCCCAACAAATTTTGATTTAGGACTAGCTACGCGGGCTACGCCACTGGTTCACTCGACTGCAATAGTGGAAACATGAAGATGAATAAGACAAATATAACAATACCCAGGGGCTACTACGAAGATAAATCCGAATAATCGGTGAATGTTCGGCAGTTTCCTGACTACGGCTAGTTATGGTTGAATAAGCTATAGAAAAAAAAAAACGACGGTCAAAGAGACAAGTCAAAGAAAAAACGTGACTTAAAGTCGGGTAAGGATTCAAAGACAACAATGGAAACTTTGGAAGTCAACAAAGAACCAAACATTCGGCCGATACTTCGGATTATCGCTTCGGAGTAGGCCCCCAGGTCTTCATTCATCCCGATGCTGTCATAAATCACAGTAGAATAGAAAGACTTGGTTAATAAAATACATCATCATCTGCCCAGCCTTTTCCCATCTATGTTGCGGTAGACTTCCAGTCTAACCGGATACAGTCGAATACCAGTGTTTTGTACAAGAAGCGACTCCCTATCTGACCTTCACCCCTGGTCTAATACCCCTTGTTAGGACTGCTTGTCAGACTTTTGGGCTTCTGACTACCCGTAACGACTGTCAAAGATCTACGAATGTTTTCCAAGGCACCGACAGGTCTCAGTATGTAATATAGATAGTCCCTTAAGGGGGATGCGCTAAGGTAGCCCGCGAAATTCAATTTTCTTACGTTTTTTGCTGTTTGCAGCTCAGTAACAGGTTGTATATTGATCTAAATATGATTCGCGGCCATAACGAATATGCCTTTACAGAATTTTAATCATTAGAATCAACAACTCTCTAAGTTCATACAATCCTACTGAATGATTATTTCAGAAATAGGCATTCAATAGGATTTTACGAATAGAGTTAGTTGTATTGCCGATTCTAATGATTATAATTCTGTAAAGCCAGGTTTGTTACGGCCGCGAATCATATTTAGACCAACATACAACCTGTTACTTACCTGCAAATTGCAAAACACTTAATAAAATTTGAATTTCGCGGGCTACCTTAGCGCATCCCCCTTAACGAGACCACTCCGTAGGCATACATAGCTACCTTATCAAGTAAGTACAGTCAGTGACCTGCATAAGCTGACCCCTCTTCCATTATTCTTCTTTGTAAGAGGGCTGTAGCTACTTCCTATAATTAGGTAGGTAGCCTGACATTTTGTATAATTGTAAAGGTATGGATTTTCTTTCCGTCTGATTTGAGTAGGTATGTTTAATACCACCATATCTTACCCTTTTAAGCAAATACTTAAATTATAAATTGAGGAAGTATTGTCTCAATTCTCACATGCTCGCTCGTAAATGTTTCCAGTCAATGTAGATAAGTACTACATGAGTCTTTACTTAATACAATATTCAAGAAATGGTATCGTGCGCGGAATTGTTGACAACAATGATCATGAGGAAATGCCAAGGCAATGATTGCAGGCGGTCTTGATTCACTGAGGAAAGTTTATATAAATACTTTCCATTTTTATTGCTATAATAAATAGCATCTGGCGAATTTTGCATAGAGAGGTTGACAAGATACAAGCAAGACAGTACTGCATAACTCTCTCAACACTCTCTTTTCACTTCCTCATAAGACAATCCTTGTGTTTTGGTCGGCTTATTGGTTGATTCGCACGAAATAACTCGCCCGAAACGGGCGAATCGACACTTTTTAACCGACTTCCAGCCAATTACAGGTCTTCACGTCCGGAGCGTGTCTGGTATGAAAGTACTGTGGAACAAAATATACACACTGTTGCCAAAAAAAAACTAAAATAAATATAAAAAATAAAATTTGCATTTGGCAGATCGTCACCTAAATAAAATATCTTAAAACTAATATAATTGCGACAGGTAATTTCCCACACATACACAGGTTATTGTTTCTGTACAATGGTATATTTATACAAACTCCGTTCTCAAACTTGTTTTTATGGTGTAATTATACACTCTTGTAAATACAGTGGTTTTATGACTTCTGTCGATGAGGGTGTTATAGAACAAAAAAAATTACAGCAATAGTACAGCTTTAGTCTGTATTACTGACACAGTCGCTCGATTGAGTGAATTAATGTTACCATTGTGAACAAATGTGATAGGTATGTGAAAAAAAAAAAAGATCTGGTGCAGTCAAGAGGGGAATTAAAAAATTACCAACCAAATAACAGTAATGATAGTGACCAATCAATCAATCTGCCTAGCCTTTTCCCAACTATGTTGGGGTCGGCTTCCAGTCTAAACGGATGCAGCTGAATACCAGTAATTTACATAGAGCGACTGCGAATATCCCTACAATTTGGCAAATTATTTAAACCTGGTATCATTTTAGAGCTGGAAACCCTTTATTGACGTGACGTGGCACTCAATCAGCCAATCAGGAATTGAGTAGTGAAAATATTAATAATAATTGGAATTGATTTTAAATATTACTTTGCTTCCTTTATTTACTCCCCCCCCCCCCCGCCCCCCCGATCTCTTAACCGCCCCCCGGAGAATTTGCCTGAAAGAAACACTGCCTCCACAACAGTTATCCCCGTTACCCTTTGGCAGAAATCCGTCATCTTGACAGGTAGAGCTTTAAAAAAAACTTATTTTCACATTTTGGCTGTGTTGTATGTCTGTCTTCAATAGCACTATGATATTTGCACTAACCACAGTTAAACTCCAATTGATTGTCAGTAATTTTCGATAGAAACGCAGGTGATGTCTGAACTAACCGGTTATAGAAATTACTGAGGCTAGGCTCAACAGCTAGGTTTACTAGAAATTCTATGCTTTTGCCCGGTTCTTGACCCACAGGAATATCAGGTTCTAACGTAAGTATATGTTCTAGGCAAAGTAACGTGTTCTTAGTACTTGAAGATACAAGTAGTGCCGTGTAATGAAAGTCCATAGATAAAATCAAGGGAAAAGTGATCAAAACTACCTTACCGAGTGACAGAAAAAAAGCTCACATTGAGCTAATGTAGGAAAGATATGAAACAGGTTGTTGAATGGGCAAGTGATTAGGCAGAGGTGTACCTATAATCACACAACATTTACACACCGGTACCGGTATGACATCTATTAACCCGCACTGAGCCCTTACAGCCCACTCCCTCTCGATGAGAGGAGTCCTGTGTCTGAGCAGTAGGAACATTATAGATTGATTATATGTGTGTTAAGTGTACCACATTTCCTTAGATATATTTAAGTCCCATGTAGAATAGAATACTCTTTATTATGTACACCGTATAAATTACACATATAAATGTAAATTTTTTACAATGGGCGGTCTTATGGCTAAAAGAGATGAAGCAAGTGATTGGGGGCGAGCCTTATTGCTACCAAATACCTAGACAAAAAAAAAGAAAAAAAAATGTTTTTAGTATGTAGGTTGGTCATGGATGGTTGGAAGGGTTGAACGACATTGTGGACAAGTCTGATATTCGTCAAATTTGATATTAAGTGTAGGGGAAAACAAAGGAAACGATGGATGGATTGTGAGAAAGATCTTCTTTTTGTGTGGTTAGTGACGAGACTGACTAGTGACTAACCACATGAAAAAGAAGATCTTTCACCTTGACCTTAGGCGGCTACCATGGGCGGCTTAAAAACTCTGACACCAGTGTCAGAGTTTTTAAACCGCCCATGGGCCTCTGACTTCACCGTTTTTTAAGCCACTGATAATTATACACATGAATCCGAAAATTCAGAGGTGCGTGCCTTGGGTTTGAACTCGAGACATACCTATGACTGTGCAGTCCGACGGTCACAAAACTAGGCTATAATTACATATTTTATGGGTACCTACTGTGTTGGGGTTTCTGCGTCAGGTCGTCGTCGTGTCAGCGTTTTTGATTAAATCAGACATAAGGCTCCTTATGATAACATGTAATAATATAGTTTTACAGGTGGTCTTTTTCACAATAGATAAATTTGCTTTCGTCCGTTAGAATTTGCGTGAGATCGTTGTCGAGTCACCAAGACAGTGAAAATCCACAGGGCATCGCTCGTGTCGCGCCGCTGCGCTTGCTCCTTCCCCGCGCACCGCCTTCATCCCATCGATTGGTGTGGTTAGTCGCCAGTAGATGACTTTGTGCTCGTCAACATACTGTGTTCAACCATCATCTGCCTAGCCTTTTCCCAACTATGTTGGGGTCGGCTTCCAGTCTAACCGGATGCAGCTGAACACCAGTATTTTACATGAAGCGACTGCCTATCTGGGGTACTGTGTTAAATTTTACAACAAAATGCCTTGTGATATACCTATTGCAATTCAATAAAAGAAAATTTAAAACTCATATTATTAAAAGTACACTTTGTAAACAAGTATATATTACAAATTAGGGGATTATATCGAAGATAAGAATGTTTCGAAACATGCGGGTCCAGCTCCATAGGTCAATCTAGAGTCTAGACAAAATCAAACTGGTTGCTATTTTAATTGTATAATATTATTTTTATGACATTGTTTTTACATTCTGTACCTTAACTCACACACTGACCTATAACTTAATTTTTTTTAGGAAAACGTAATTTTACAATGTTTGTAAATATGTGAGCACCATGTATCTATATATATAGAGTAGTGGTGGCCCAGTGCTAACGTCCCCGACTTACGAGTTGTAGGTCGTGGGTTCGCACCCAGGCAGGCGCTTTACTTTGTGTAAATAATTTCATCACCACTGCTCTCAAAACGGTGAAGGAAAACATCGTGAGGAAACCGGCATGTCCTAGAACCAAAAATTCAAAGACATGTGAACATCTACCAACCCGCACTGGGTCCGCGTGGTAGATTTACAGCCCACTCCCTCTCGAAGAGAGGAGGCCTGTGTCCCAGCAGTGGGAACATTATAGGCTAATTATGGTGTATCTATCACATAATTAATTAATCTGTAATTGCTTCATTTTTAATTCTTTTCACCTATAATATTGTTGTATAGTAAATTTATTCAAGGTAACGGTGGAGTTTCTTTCTCATTCTTCATATAAAAGGCACTACTTTTTTATGCATATTTGAAATAAATAATTTGACTTTGTATATCTAACGTTAGGGCGGCCTCTTACGGTGCGTGATAGCGGACGGACGCGGAACAGCTCGCCATTTTCATTCCAAAATGCAAAGTGAAAGAGAAATCGTAATGAGCTCGCACCGCACCTTTGAAGTTACACCTCGCCGCGGATCGGACGCACCGCGAGTGCGACGGACGTTTCTGCACTACCACGGACGATACTCTTCCCATGAGGCCAGTCTGTCGTCACTACCCCCCCCCCCCCCCTCTGTCGATACTCTTGAATTATGATTTTATAAAGACTCACGTAATTATGTTTACGATACGACAGTTAAATACTATTACTCATTTAGCAGCTGGCACACGTGGCCGTTTCATACAATAACATACAGATGCCGCACACAGGGTATAAATAAGACAACCTTATGATTGCCAGAGTCATCCTCATCTGCCTAGCCTTTTCCCAACTATGTTGGGATCAGCTTCCAGTCTAACCGGATGCAGCTGAATACCAGTTCGTTTCATGGAGCGACTGCCTATCTGACCTCCAATACCCAGTTACTAGGTAAAACGATACCCCTTGGTAAGACTGGTTTTCAGACTGTCAGGCTTCTACCCGTAACAACTGTCAAAGATCTACACCATCATCATCGATCATCTACATCTAGACGGCACGGTTGGCGCAGTGGTTAAGCGATTGACTGCTGCGCTGCGTGTCGCGGGTTCGATTCTCGCGCGGAACAAATATTTGTATGACCTGTAAGTAGTTGTTCCGGGTCTGTCTGTTTGTGTATGTGAGTTTAAATGTTTGTAAACGCACCCACGACATAGGAGAAATTCCTAGGGTGACGGTTTAAAAAAAAAGAAAAGAAAGAAAGAAATGACAGCCGGGACCAACGGCTTAGCGTGCTTTCTGAGGCACGGCGGGGTCTTGGTATGTAAAGATGGTCACCCAACTACGGGCCAACCGCGGCAAGCGTAACTTAACCTGATCGATCCCGTGTGTCTGTTATTAACTTATTACTTAGACACAATCCTTACCCCTTTTTTTTTTTTTTGTTGCCTGGGTGGAAAATCCTCATGGATGTCCTCCGCCCTGGGGTGGGCGGAGGGATCTGTCAGACTCTTACTGACTAAAAACCACCCTGGTGTTCCCTTCCCACACTTGCACCGGGGATCTTGGGAGCTAGTATTACTTCCGTGATCCCCGGCTAGTGCCGGCCCGCCTTCGCGGGCCACCTCAAGTCTGCGGGGGGGTGAGGTGTTAGACCTCCCCGCGACGTCTGAAAGGGGCGCGCGTGGAACACTACGGGCCGCCACCTCGGGTACAGTGTGATAGGGGGCGGCGGACGTCCCTGAGTCCGCCGTCCTTGGACCCATTTAGGGGGGCCGGAAGAAGGCATTGTTTGCTCTCTGCCGACGCCCAGTGCGCCTGCTGCGGGCCGGGTGAGTGGACGTGATCTCCCGCTCCCTTTCCGCAGCCTCCTTCTGCGACACTACTGTTTTGCAAAAGGATACCACCGCAAGCCTTACCCCTTACGAGTACTAGCCCAACCTTATGATTGCCAGAGTATGCTATAGGTTGAGTCCCACATGACTAAATAAGTACCTACACAAGCTCGACTTACAGCTCGAAACGCCGCGCGTGTGACTGGTCCCAACGCGATATGATCTTTAATAGTGGTTAGAATTACATACTTATACTCTGATTTTTTTATTTGCTAGACCAGAAAATGACATTTTGGTGTCGACATAAAAATAATCAAGTAAATAATCTAGTCACCAAATGACCCTCATCAAGGACTACTGAATCATCTGCAGGAGGACCTTCACTGTTGTCGTGTCTGTAATAATAATATTTATCGTGTTATTTTTTAAAAAAAAGGTCAATCGCATTTGTCATTTAGATGTAGCTAGTAAAATCAAGCTAGTAAAATAAAAATCTGAGCAAATACGATCATAACTAATTCAATTTTAGCTGCTGCAAATACGATCGTATTTGCAGTAACAACTTAGGTTATTTGCCTGGAATGACGAGGAGCCTTTGACTGTCGGCAAATAAGTATGGAAAGTCACGCTTTTCTTACTGTGAAAGCAGGGACCATTTTGGTTACCCATTGAAAGGGTATTCGATAGGGTTTTTCTAAGCAGTTAATCAAAAACCAATACGATATGGGTAACTCTTTTATTGGGTTTCAAGAAAAATCCCAATCAAGAAGTTACTTGATGATAAAGATAACCTCATAAACGGCTTAACTCTTAACCAGGGTTGTACGGTGCCTGGGTGAAAGTCGTTCAATATCGAACAGCAGTCAGGTGCAGTTCGTAAATTACTGATAAAAATATAAAGCTCAGGAAGCTGTAGACAAATAAAACTCTAAAAATTACACGACACTATTTTCATGCCTATTACTGTTTTTTTTTAAAAAGTATCGTCTGCGCTCTAGACTATTCATACTTCCATGTTAAGGTCCCTGAAAACTTAAATATTGTTATGACGACGAAATAAACCGATGAAATTAAAAACAAGTGAAATTGTTATATTGTTTAATTAAGTGTCCAATTTGTATATTATTTTAATTGATCTCATCCGCTACACAATACTGTTTGAAACATTCGAGATCATCTCTGAACGAATACAGTCATGCTACAGTCACCTTTACAGCCAAATTAATCCTTAATAATAAAAATTAAGGTATACGATATTATCAGCGGACGAAGCTCGAGGTCCGCCCGAACAAAGTTACGTTTTTTTTTTATCACGTCAGTAATGTTCACCGATAACTAATACCAATTAACACACGAAAACTTATTTATAACTTCTTGCTTCACAACAGTAAATACACATATCATCACGCCCGTACCTACACGTAATTGTGCATAGTAGGTACACCAACACTGTCAGTGTAATAGAGGGCAAACTTTTCCGTCTATGTTGGAGCCAACATCTTACCTGCAAGACCTGGGGCCAGCCGATCTATCCTAACTTATCACACTTCACACTAATATTATAAAGGCGAAAGTTCGTGAGTTTGTTTTTACTTCTTTACGCTCAAACGGCTGGACCAATTTTGATAAAATTTTGTATGGAGGTAGCTGACACCCTGGATTAACATATAGGCTACTTTTTATCCCGATATTCCCACGGAATCGAGACTTACGCGGGTGAAACCGTGGGGCGCAGCTGGTCCTAACTTCATATCCTAACTAATATTATAAATGCGAAAGTAAGTTTGTTTGTTTGTTTGTTACAAAACAAAGTAAGTTTGTTTGTTGCACGCCTTTATGGACCACTGAACCGATCATCCTTAAATTTTGCATATAACGTATATGCAAAATTTAAGGATGATCGGTTCAGGTGTACAGAAACGAACATAATACCTTTCATCCCGAAAAAAGTACTGTTCCCGAGGAAAAAAACAATAGCGTTCTTATGATGATATAGATGGCGCCACGTGTCTTTCGAATCATAATTGAATTATGTTATGGGATGAATTTTATAGCACTTTAAATTTAGTACAACCCGAAATGATTGTCAAATTCTAAATTAAGGCGAGCGAAGCCGCGGGCAAAAGCTAGTATTATAAATGCGAAAGTGAGTTTGTTTGTTACGCTTTCACGCGAAAACGGCTATATGGATTTGAATGAAATTTGGCACATGGGTAGACCATGACCTGGAGGACATAGAATACGTCTTATCCCGATATTCCCACGGAATCGAGACTTATGCGGGTGAAACCGCGTGGTGCAGCAGCTAGTTCTGTATAAATCTCACTTAGGTGAAGTGAACTTGACATTAGCTTGACTTGGCGTGAGTGTCAATCCCTAGCATCATCATTTCACCGGTAAGATTTCTACCGAATAGACCGGCTGGTATCAACATTCTGCCCGGAGTTTTCGTCTAGAAGACCTCGTCCGCCACCCACTGCAAACTCTAGGAAAAACTATAACTATCTTTACCCATGCCATAAATCCTCTAGAAAAGTTTCTGTAGCAGTTAGCTTATTGCCAACATTAAAACAACCAGTGTCATAATGTTGTACTAAAGGAGACGTTCACGAAATGTATGGAGCTTGGTACTAAAATAATTGAAAATTTAAACAGCCTTCTGACCTATATAGGCTGAAAGAGGAAAATAAGTAATTATTTTGATGTCTGAAGGAAAAGAGGTAATTATTTTGATGTCTTTGGGCATTTAATTTTTTTTTACAGCCGCCCGTTTTTTTTAAAACAAGTGTTGAAAAATAAAATGTTCTACAAGCATTATCCATATTTTAGGGATGGCAGCCCTGTGGCAAATGACGTAACAATGACAACGTTAGTCTGCAGGACTCCAAGGGGCGCTCTACGGTGGATGCCATCATGCGCGTTCGAGCCCTCACGACGGGGGATGCTGTTGCCCGGGGTGGGGTTGTCTTGGCGGTGTCTCTTGACATCGCCAATGCCTTCAATACCCTGCCCTGGAGTTGCATTAGGGAGGCACTTCTGTATCACCGGATGCCGACCTACCTCTGTCGCGTGGTCGAGGCCTATTTGACGGATAGGGCCGTCATCTACCCCGGTCACCACAGAGATTGGAACCGGCGAGAGATGTCGTGCGATGTCCCACAGGGATCGGTCCTGGGGCCGCATCTGTGGGACATCCGGTACGACTGGGTGCTGCGTGCCGACCTCCCTAGCGGCGTCAGCGTAGTCTGCTACGCTGACGACACGCTGGTCCTAGCGCAGGGGAGGTCGCATCAGGCGGCGGCCGAACTGGCGGCACGTGGGGTTGCGACAATCGTCGATAAGATTCGGCAATTGGGACTCGAGGTGGCTTTGCACAAGTCCGAGGCCATGTGTTTTTATGGTCCTCGGAACGCGCCACTGTCGGGTTCCCAGATAACGGCGGGAGGGGTTCACATCGGCGTCGAGTCGACGATGAAGTACCTGGGACTCGTCCTCGACAGCCGGTGGAACTTCGTGGAGCATTTTCGACGTTTGGCTCCCAGACTGGAGTGGGCTGGGGCTGCTTTGAAGCGGCTCCTGCCCAATCTAGGGGGTCCAAACGCCTCCTGCCGGAGGCTCTACGCGGGGATCGTGCGGTCCATGGTCCTTTACGGGGCACCGGTGTGGGCGCGTTCTTTAAGGCTGCGACCAGCCCAGCGGTTGAACGCGTCCCAAAGGGTCATGGCCATCAGGCTGGTACGGGGTTACCGCACGGTCTCCCGTGAGGCGGCGAGCCTCCTTGCCGGACTGCCGCCATGGGATCTGGAGGCAAAAGTCCTCGCGCACATCTGGGAGTGGCGCGAGGAGGCGAAACGCCGGGGTGAAACTCCGCTGCCGCGAGAAATCACGGCACGGCGGACAGAGCTCCGGCGAGATCTCATGGCGACATGGAGAGTGCGATTGTCGCAACCCAGCGCTGGGCACGCCACAATTGTGGCGATAAGACCGCTCTTTGAGGAGTGGCTAGAGAGGCGCCACGGCGTCCTCACCTTCCGCCTGACGCAGGTCCTCACCTGACACGGTTGTTTCGGGAGGTTCCTGTTCAGGATAAAGCGGGAGGAAACGCCCGGGTGTCACCACTGTGTGGATCGCCCGGAGGACACGGTGGAGCATACGGTGGAGGTCTGCCCAGCTTGGGCGGAGCACCGCCGTGTCCTCACGGAGGCGATCGGCGGCGGCGATCTCTCGCGTCCGGGCCTGGTTCAGGCCATGGTTCTGAGCGAGAGTACATGGGAGGCCGTCACCTCCTTCTGCGAAGCAGTTATGCTAGCAAAGGAGGAGGCGGAACGCGTGCGGGTGAGACAAGGTTCGCGCCCTCGCGCCCTTAGTCGCCGCAGGAGACGCCCCGGGCGTCGGGAGTCGCAAGCCGATTTCCGGCCACCGTAGGCGCGGGGCTGCGGACGGTGAGCGATGGGTAGCTCACCGTCCGATAAGGACCAGGCCCGGGTCGACGGCGCGTTGTGTTCCACGCGCGCCTCAAAGAGATGTCAGCACAAACTGACGGGGTCCGTTAGGACCAATGCCTGCCGGGGTTGCGAGTTTGTCCGAAAGGGATATCGTGGCCCTGGCACACAGGCAACGGAAGGAACACGGGTGGGTTTTAGTCAGTAAAAGTCTGACACGCCCTCCCGCTCCGCCCGGGAGAGCGGGAGAAGTTATTTGATAATTTCCCACCCAAAAAAAAAAAAAAAAGTCTGCAGGACTCGGCTTGACATTTACAACGGATATTTAGTCCGAGTTTACAGCTTTGACTTTTTTCGATACGTTTTGTTTTTGCATTGTCATGATAATCAATAAGTTTTGTCTTAATTTCATGGAGCTGCAGCTAAAATTATAATAAAATCTCAAAGTATTTAATAGAAACGGAAACATTAGCCACATAAAATAATTATATTGCATAGAAATGAATAAATAAAGACTATGTGGGTTTTGTTTGTATTGAAACATTTTTCACTTTTTCACAAAAACGGGCGCCTGAAAAAATCAGATTTAACATCCTAGCATTCTTTACATAATGCGCCATGTTATTTAATTATGTAACCCTCTCTGACTGAGATGTAACCATTACGTAAAACGCCAAATTCTTTATGACAGCTGACAGCTGCACACACAGATTGCGTAACATGCGCTCGGCGCTTGAGTCATTGCCGACGTTACTGAGTGTTGCCATTCTAGATATTATATTTATATATACATAGATAACGAAGTATTGCATTTATTTTATTTTGTTTATTTTTATCTCATTATGCTGCACCGGTTGACGTCATAACGTCAACGCCGGCGGTCGCTGAAAACCAGCGCTGGGGCTCTGTCTAGCATAGGGTCGCAGCATTATGCTGAGCGATGGCCGTTTTGCGTGAATGTGACGCATATTTTCCCTCAACTTGTTCTTTCGTGTTTGTGTTTTTATTTCTTTGCGTTATGTTTACCGCAAATAAACGTATTTTCTTTCTTTTTCTTCTATCTAACTATAATCGAGTAGCATAATAAATAAGCTTACTAATAAGGTACATCACATTAGCGTTTAAAAATCGTCGGAATATTATACCAATTTTGACCTCTCCTTTCATTATGCAACCCCTTTGCTTTTTCGATCCCTTCCTTACTCAACAAACAGCCACATTCTCACTACTCAATTTGTGGTATCTTTATGAATTAAAAAAATATATATATTGTCATGCACGCGCGTTTTACTACCACAGCGCGATAATTTAAAAGTAATGAAGTGGTGCATATAAATATTCCGAGTACATCAGGATCTGCCAACATTCAACAAGGTGCAAATATTATTGCATTTCAATAATTGTACGTTCCAAAATGTGAATAATGATTACAATAAATGATTCTATTATTACCTATTTTTAGTTTGTTTCATACTCAACAATTAAAGTATCCATAAATTTACATAGAGTTCTTACAACACTGTACAACACGCTATGGTTTCAGAACCTTTTATAGAGGATTCATATCATGGGTGTAGATAAAGTCTTGTATGTAATTAGGTATTAAAACACTCTATTTTAATACCCCTTATTATACAACAGCTGCATAAATAACTATTAAATCTGCTAAACCAATAGGTAAATAAAGGTAGTATTTAAACGAATGACTGTAAATTAAAGTTTCAAGTGCCAAAAATAATTAATTTACGTTATAGTATTACTAAGCGAGCGACTGACTGCGAGTGACGAGAAATCAACAGAACCACTTTGAAAAATACTATAATGAGCAGAGATAGTACACTGCTCATTATAGTATTTTTCAAAGTTCTCATTTTTTTTTTGAAAATTTTCTTATGAAATAACTATTTGAAGAATAGAGGGCGCTACCTGGCGTTAATAGTCACTGTTCTCACCTAACCTACCCCAAATGATTCAATAACAGTAGATGGTATCTACCTACGAGTATCTGCTAGTCGCTCACTTAGTCATTCACGCCAGAAGCACAACTACGCCGCGAAACCATAGCAGCGAAACCGCAATAGTTCAATTGTACTGGTTTGCATCATATTCCGCTACTCGCATCCAATTCGAGTAGCGGAACATGACGCGAATCAGTACAATTGAACTACTGCCGTTTCGCTGCCATGGTTTCGCGGCGGAGGTGTGCTACCAGCGTTAGTTGCGGCGAGAATTTTAATATCTGAAATGGATTAATCACAACCTACTTTTAGTAAGCTCGTTCTGGATTTTATTATTAATCAATATTCGTCGTTGGTTTAGTTAATTTTTCGCTTACTCAAATTCATACCGCTCAAGTTTATTGAGCGGGTAATTTGAGTATTGTGTTGTGTTTTTATTTAAATTCTTGTAATTGTATGGATCAAGTTATCTGAATTAAAATCTCATCATCAGTCGCTAAGTTTTTTTTTATTCGTTCGTTTTATAATTCCCCTTAAAATAATAATAAACCCCACCGCCGTATCTCTACGTTGACGTCGTTGTGGGGGTTGCGGGCTCCGAACTCTAGATGTGTGCCTGTAGAGTTTACTTTGCCGAAACAGGTCTAGGGTAAGGAGCCAGACCAAGAGAGATACAGAAACCAGCAGGGCAGCATGTAGCGAGCTGTTGGGCAATAGCGACCCCACGTACCCTATCTCCCGGTAGAAGACATGTGCCTCTTCTCTGGCTTGTCTTTATTGGCCGGCTTGATTGGAGATTTGCAAGAGCGAACCTGCTCGAAGGAAGGCAGTATTCCATAAAGATGCTAGTAGGGATCCTGACCGTTCTTTCGGGATTGTCCTGATAGCCGTGGAATACCTCTCCACTCCTCAAGCACCTCAAGATATGTTGCCCCCTTGTCGCATCGTCACTATGTGCTAGCGACCGTTTCCGGGGCCCATTATTCAGTGTACAAGTCTCCCTCTGCCATTTTATCCGTTTATAATAAAACGTTGGTCAGGCATGGGCCATATCTTTACGAGGTAACCAGTCCACTTTAGACATCCAAACACATATTCGAATATCTTTGTTCTCATATCCTACAATAGTCCTACACCAACCTGGTTGTCCTTGGGTGCACTTTCATAGTGCGTACAGGGGTAATCGTCGGTGAGTGCCTCAATTCATTAAAAGATTCTAATGGGCCTCTGCGAGTTGGCTTTGGCCCCTCGTACGACTTCCAAATTTCCTGGACCCCTTGGTCCCGAGATATGTCAAAGACACTTTAAGTAATAATAATCTTTTTTGACATAATATGAGATTGCAGAATCATAATTATGAAGCCTCTGAATTCCAAACTAGGTAAAAACCTGTAAGTATGTCAGGAGTCAGCGCTTTTTCTTTTCTTCTCCCTTCATTTTCATTACACTAATAAAAAAATTATGCCAAAAATACAATTTAGATTTATTCTCAAATTAACAAAAACAAAAAGAATAATAAATTTTAAGGATGTGAAGAGCATGCAAACCACAAAAAAAATATTTCTTAATATTTAGCTAAGGTAGTCTGAAAGTCAGTGAGCGGGTGGGTGTGAGTGTAATGTAATGTGTATGTATGAGTGTGATGGTGTAATCATTATATTATGTTTTATTGTGTGTGTATATCTTATCTTTTATCTACTGAAGCACTTTTTCGGTTTTCCTCGTAGTTTAGCGTTAGATAGGTAAAACTTGGATGGTATCTATTGGTTTTGGGATTCTGAGAAATTAGACTGTGATAAATGTTTGTAAATGTTCGAATTCCAGAAGGCAAGAGTGACGTGATCAGTCCATCCCTGGTAAGATGGACATGTTCAAAATTAATTACGCGGGAGTTGATTTATCGAACCCGAGTAGGTATTGTATTGCACGAGTTTTATGCGGTAATATAACAACAACTAAATCAAAACACTTGTATAAATATTAGTGCTATTCAACTGCCATTCTCACATGTTTTATAATTGTTGTTATTCTAATTTATGAGGCTATAACGCTATATCCTTGATCAGTTTATTAATTGTTTATTTTAGTATTGTGCTATTTACAGGGCCCACTCGACCCGCTTAGACTCGACCTGAAGAATAATACCAGATGTTTTACTACCAATTCAGTGCCATTTATAAAGTCAGGCAAAGTAATATTAACTTATTTTATTATACATAATTTATCCTGGTAGTCAGTGATTTCGTTTCAAAAATGTAGCTTTATAAAGATAGCCTCTACCTCTAGCGTGCCATAGCTCTAGCTATAAGATTGTAATGATAATTAACAATAATCTGTGATTTTTACTACAAAGTACAAAGTGGATCATTAAAAAAACCGGCCAAGTGCGAGTCGGACTCGCACTCAAAGGGTTCCGTACCATTATCTATAAAAATGGCAAAAAAATCACGTTTGATGTATGGGGGTCCCCCTTAAATATTTGTTTTATTTTAATTTAATTATTTATTTTTAAGTGAATATATAACTAAATATTCTGTGAATATTTCAAGCGTCGACCTGTTGCCGTTATCAATATCGAGCAAAAACGACCAAAAAAATCACGTTTGTTGTATGGGAGTCCCCTTAAATATTTATTTTATTCTGTTTTTTAGTATTTGTTGTTATAGCGGCAACAGAAAACATCATCTGTGAAAATTTTAACTGTCTAACTATCACAGTTCATGAGATACACCTTGGTGACAGACGTACAGACAGACAGACAGACCGACAGACGGCGGAGCCTTAGTAATAGGGTTCCCGTTTTACCCTTTGGGTACGGAACCCTAAAAAGTATAAGTACTTACTTGTTTAATTATTGATTTATTTATCCAAACATTATTCCAAGTATTATTCTTCGGGTCGAGTCTAAGCGGGTAGAGTGGGCGCGGATCCATTTACAGCAGGATAATTTCGTAACACACTATCAGTAGCAATGGGTCTCCTTTTGACAGTTCAACAACATTCGTTGCGTTATTTGCATTGTTGAGGAGACAAATTTTTTGAACATATATGTAGCAATGGATTAGCAATATACTTCAAAATTATTCAAATTGTGATTGATAGTGTGTTACGCAATTAAGGTGCTGAGCTAGTTCTGTTTAAGAGGTTTACCGTGTATTTAGTTAGATCTTAGAAAAAAAACATGACATAATCACACTAATATTATAGGCAAAAGTTTGTGACTTTTTTTTAAAAATTTCATGGATTCCTTTATCGATAATGAACCTACCCCTAAGCTATGGCAGGCAATTTCTTTAACATTCTGTATATATAAAATTATTTATTATGTTCTTTTTCTTTTTTATACCTTTATTCCCACGGGATCGAGACTTACACGGGTGAACCCGCGGGGGCAGCTAGTACATCATAAATTTACTTGTTCTTCTTTCTTAGTTCTTTTTGTGTTTTCGGGATTGGACTCGATCTATCTATGCCCTTTATCTATCACACCGTTTATAATGATGACGTAGATGGAGTAGGTACATGGTCCCTAATCACTATAATCATTTATTTATCTTATATGAAATAGCGATAAAGGACAGGTACGTAGGTATCTACATATGCAAGGTTCTTAACAAAAACGACACTTTTTGTTTACCAATTCAATTATACGTAATAACATTAAAGAAAAAAACAAAAAAAAACAAATGTCTATAAACCGAAGTAAAATATGTGATGTCCGTTCAAACTACTCGTATTTTGTTATAAACATTATCCTTGTTTTACCGTCATAAATAAAATGTCTTGAATAAATATCTTTTGATTTTGAAAAGAATACTAATGAGGCACATCATCAATTTTATTGTTCGAAAGGTTTAATAAATTGGTTCTCAACCCAAATTATCTCTCAGAAACTTCATGTCGGCATCGTCCTCCATATTTGATGATGCAAAAAAATTATAAAGATTTCCCTCATCAAGATTACTTATTATAGCAAAAACTGTGGCATGGACATCATAGTGCAACGACCCGGAAGATGGAGTTTGCTCTTAATGACTTTATACGACTGTCGACAACTTTTCTACACTAATACACACATGCTTTCATAATATGAACAAGTGTCGTCTGATTACTTAAGAAAAGTGCACTTGTGATTTTCACTGAGGTGCTACTTAAAGTACACACGTAATCTACGGCGAAAACTCGAAAAAATCTTCGAAACAAGCAAAAAAGATTGATTATCTTAAATATTTTTTAAATTCTGTGATTACCTTAACTCACACTGATATTATTTTTTTATAGGAAAACGTATATTTTTTACAATGTTTGTAAATATGTGAGCACCATGTATCTATCACATAATTAATTTATCTGTCATTGCTTATTTTTTTTATTTTTTTTTTACCTATTGTGGTATAGTAATTTTATTCTAGGTGCATAATATAACATCTCCACATAATATAAAAATTATATATTTAATGTACCTATACAAAATATTGTAAAACATTTTAAAAGAGTAACGGTGGAGTTTCTCGCCCATTCTTCTCCATTTGAAACCCTTTGGAAGGGGCGGCTTGAAACAATTCGTTTTTTTTTTACGTTCAAAAGTGCCTTATTAATGTGCCTGCCTATTTGAAATAAATAATTTGACTTTGATTTTGACTTTGCATTTTTTGGCAACAATTCTTTGTATATCTACTTGAAGAATCTACAATACCTCAAATTGCTTAGCATAATTTTGAAATACATTTTATGGTAAAGTTGAAGATTAATTTTAAGTGCTATGTTTGACGACAACACGATTCCATAAAATTATCTCTACAGAAAAAAATTACTAAGTTACAAAACGAACAATAAACCGCTAGTATTAAACAAATACTTCAAATTAGATCATGAAAGTTTGCATAAAGCAGATACTATGTTTTTTATTTTTATTTAATTATTATTATTTTCACCGTAAAAAGAAATGATCTAAACTATCGGCGCCTTGGAGACTTCTGCCTGTAGCCCTGTCTCACTTGTTCGCATGACCGCGAGGAGTGGCGTGCGAGCTGACACATATATCGAGCCTGAAAAGTATGACCATCGTAAGCGACATAAATTACAATTTACAGGAGGTACTTTATTGATTTATTTATTGATTTTATTTTATTATTTATTGAAAAAAGGAAATACCTAAATTATGTCGCTTACGATGTTCTATATAACGGCAATAATGAGATCTAATGAAGAGCTTATTATTCAAATGTAGGAAGATGCTTGCCTATTTGTGTATTAAGGGTCATGCAGACTGGCGCAATATGGCGGGTGCGACAGGCAGTGCGACCCACGTCGCACCTGCGATATCGCGCCAGTCTGCACGAGCCTTTGACATGATTACAAAATTATAGACTAACACCTCTATGCAATTCTGAAGGTGAAAGAATGTACCTACCTACTTCTCATTTTCAGGTAGTAATCTAATCGCGGGTGCATTGCCAAAACAAAACTGGAAATGTCTCTTGTTCTACTTATAATTTCCCGGATTTACCCCGGCACCCATAGGCACCAAACCGGAACATTGCTACTCAGGACTCTACATTTATACATGAAAAACCGGCTAAGCGCGTGTCAGACCACGCACAATGAAGGGTTCCGTAGTTGGGAGGAATTTATCCCAAAAACAAACATAACATTGTAGTTGAAAAACATGTTCTCCCGTACATCGATATACATCACGGTCAATTCTCCAACTGCAAATGTAAGTTGGTCGATTATAACTATTCTATTAATATTCTTTCTTTCTTTCTCTTTCTTTCTTTCCATGATTTTTTCACATACCCAAAAACACTTGACTTTAACAAAAAATCGCACTTTAAAGCTTAATATTATGTTAACGGATCCCTTAATCGAAAGATGGTCTTTACAGACCCTCAATATTTGAACGGCCTATCCAACGATACCCCACATCATGGGATAGACCAGAAAAAAAAATATCATCCCCAATTTACGTACCTAAAAAATAATTTTTCATTTCTCATACTCGGAAACTAGTGCTTGTTTGATCTAAGTAGCGGGTGGAAAAAGCTGCTTCTCACCCTTGAACGGGAAAGACTCATAGTAATTACTTCCATCCCTAGGGCGGGAATGAATTTTAAAAATAGAGCTACATTTGGTTAGGTTGTCGGCTACGAAATTTTTTACAAAAAAATACCTATTAAGCGAAACGGCCCGCGGCGGTGAAGCGGTGTGTTCCATATTTAATATTAAAAAAAGACTACTTACTGAGAATACTAACTCTGTAAGCTATACCGAAATTCAAAATCTGGGTTTTATATAGACTAATATTTGATTAAAAATGAATTCAAGCGATTCTGAAATGTTAACCCCAGATTCGGTTAAAGACGAGGCAAATACAGT
The DNA here is from genome assembly GCA_963921375.1 of Tiliacea citrago. Taxonomy (NCBI): domain Eukaryota; kingdom Metazoa; phylum Arthropoda; class Insecta; order Lepidoptera; family Noctuidae; genus Tiliacea; species Tiliacea citrago. The sequence goes on along the minus strand of OY992797.1, from coordinate 16,162,870 downwards.
AATCGAAAATCTTTTGACAGAAATTACAAACTAAAGATATTTAATTAAATACATACAATGATTTTATAAAGTGAAACTGAACTTTTTTGCATTTTTAGCAAACAAGAAAATAAAATATTTTTGAAAAACTATTAAAATTTTACTTTCCACGGGTGAAAGCCACCAATTCCTTTCGACCCTTGTATAACAAGTCTACAACTTTTTAAAGATTTTATTGTTGCATTACTTCGGCGTGATTAATATGTATACCGGTGCCAAATTACAGCATACTCGTACTAAAAATCTTTGAGCTAACAGACAGACAGACAGACGGACATGGCGAAACTATAACATTGTTGACTAAGGAACCCTACAAAGCATGCCAATAACATGCTCCGGAAATAATTCATCATACTTATCAAAGCTATGGGATTTACTATCTAGGTATAAATTAACGTCCTTAGGCTATATTAGTTACCTTAATTTCAGCATGATAAGGTTATCTTATCACTTGTTATTTGAAAACATACCTACTCTCTAGTGACGTTAACTATACTCCATAGGTTTAGGTAGTTAAATAAAGGTAAACAAATCATAAAAAGGGTTTTTATAGATGAAACTTTCTTGTTTAAAAATACGTTGTAACTTATAACCAATTTTTTATTATTATTATGAAAGTTTCTTCTTTTACTACTGTATGTAAAACTTTATCATTCATTCTTATACTACTCTTCGTAGATGTAATTGCTTGAGCTCAATTATTTAGTTAGATTTATATATTACTATATTATTTTGTAATCTGTCTATTGTAAAGAGCCCAAAAATACATGTTCTCTAAACGTGAACGAAATAAAACGTTGCTAAATTAAAGAGTACAACTGTGACGTAGCATGCCAACTGAAGTGCCAGGTATTACGTTTAGTCAGTTACTTGACAGCTCTCTCGTCACGTGGGTTTTTTTGTTTACCTTTATTTAACTACCTAAACCAACGGAATATAAGTTCTGATATCTCTACGCAAATACCAGTAGGCAGTTAGATAAAATTATTTAAAAAAAAAGATTTTCAAGGGCCTTTTTATCGACAACGCCCTTCGAAACAATGACAATCTTGTTGTTTTGTTTCTCATGTTATTGGGTGGTTAACAGGCTGGCAGGGACTCCTGAAGGTTTCTTTGGTGGAGGCATATGTCCAGCAGTGGACGTCTTTCGGCTGAAATGATAACGCTGATAATGACGTTTATACATCTGCGTTTTATGAAGATATTTTAATTTCATTAAACGTTATTAGTTATTGATTTATTTTCAATTTTCTAAAATAGCATCTTGGAGCAACCTGTACTAAAATAACTTTAGCGCAGAGGTCATTTGCCGGGATCACGGTATGATCCGTGATGTTATTATGATACATCGCATCAATTAAATTAAAACGTCGTACAAAGAGAGTAGGCGAATTGAAGAAAAGAAAGACCCATATGTCGGCGAGTTTGAATTTTTTTTTTTTTAATTTGCGAATTATTTTACATATTATAATTTTTATGATAACTGACCACTAGCCCTAAATGTCGCCATTGTAGCGGCACGCTGTATATGTATATTATATTTGGATCTATATATTCTCAGTGTATTCGCAAATCGGTGCGATTCCCCGATGTTGCGGAGGTGGATGCAGCTCCACCTGCTCCACGCTGAATTTTAATTTGTATTGTTTTGTAAATCTGTGTCTGTACTAACACTAGATGGTAAGTAAAATTGTTACTCAACATATTATTGACTTTGTCTGAAATAAAAGTATTCTGTTCTATAACTTATCTATACATATACGAGTATAACATATTATAAACAAAAGTATTCTATTCTATGACTTATACAGGGTGCTTGGCAGAACGTTGAACATACGAAAATGGTGGATAGGTGGGGTCATCTGCTTACTCAGCCCTAATTTATTTGGCCCTGGACCCCTGGATATTTTTTTTAAATTGACTACTTCATGAAAGTAAAAAAAAAATTTTTTCCTTTATTACGCATGATGTAGTTTGAAACACACAATTAGGAGCGCGATGCGATCCTTACACAAAGTAAACTCTAAGTTCGGTAATGCGTCGCGCCTGTCTGCACGAGCCTTTAAACTATGCAACGGATTTTGTTGCAGTTTTCACCACCATTTAGAAAATTTATTCCGTAAGGTTTATGTGTATAATATTATGTGTAAAATTAACATTAAAACTTTTTTTTATTTTTTTAATATTCGACCTCTTTATTTTTATATACATGAATAACAACTTATATCTAATGAATTTATAAAAATAACAAAATCATATCCTATATAAACTAAAACTATTAATAAACTAAAATATGGCGTCAAAAAATTCCTCCGCATCGCTGTCGACCGGTAATGTACCCAAGAGACTGGCGGCATTGCCACGTTGTATGGCAATGCTTAGCCTCTGCCAGCCCTTGGGTCACGGGAAGTGTCAACCAGCCGTTTGGAAATTTCTTTGAATAAAACATGAGCACTCGGACCCCACGGCCCGAGGGTTTCAACCCCAAACGGCATGAAAATATAATTACCGATAAGGTTAATACTTTCGCCACTTGAAATTTTCCGCAGATGCAGCAGCAGCGCCAGCACAGCACGCGGAGTCAGGAAGATGGGATGGCGCAAGAGTATCGACACACGTTGCGTCCCACACTAAAGGCCTACCCACCTTCCATGAAAATAAAGTCATGCCGTCCGGTCTTTTGCCATCGTCACGTGCCAAGCCAATGGGTTCTAATGCAGCTGGAACGCCGACGGTGACAAGAGCTCGTCGGATGATGTCATTAATGTTCGCGTGCCGCGCTAAGCGACCCGCACTTCGCCTGCAAGACAGGCCGTGGTGTCCGAGGCTGTTGACAACTTCGCCACAGTGACAGCGATGAGGAGAACAACAAGAAGCTCCTAGTCGCAGGGAAGCAGCGAGGCGGAAAGTAGTGTCGTCGAACAAAGTGCCTATGTTCGATGACGGCAGTGCATGAAGCCAAAGACCCGACTCCCATTTACCCACAGCCAGCAAGCGCGCACGCTCCGCAGTAGTAGCAGACGTGTCAAGTGAGCTGCTCATCCCACCGTCTCTGGGAAGATGGATTGTCGGGTGGATCTGAATTCGGGTAAGCGAGTCTCCAGGCATCCATAGTTTCGGTGAACCACGGCACATCAAAATCAATCAGTGTGAGGCTAGGATTTTCCTGATTAATTTATCAGTGCCGTGGACCGAGGATATGAAAGCCGGTAAACTAATACTAGAAATTTTGCGGACACCGAGGCCTCCCATACGAATAGGAAGAGTAGCTTGTGCCCTAGCTCGGTCGTCCATTGCCACATTTAAGATCAAAGTTAATGTATATGATAATTTGGTCCATTTTGTCTAATAGGTGAGTGTGCTTCCATAAATGGGAAGCGCGAAGGAAATATGTTAATTTAGGGCCGAAACAACAGTAACGGATTGAGGTTACGGCCGAATGCATGTTAATTTGGAACAATTTTTCCGAAACGTCATTGAAATTTTGTATTTTTTCCTCAATAAAAAAGGGAAAGGAATTCTCAAAGATTGGAGACCCAAGGAGACGAAGAGAGTTTTTTTCAATAATTTTGATTTCTGGGGCTATTGCGTTAAATTTAGGAAGTGTCAGATGTCTGTCAGTACTGTCCGCTAAATATAGTTCACATTTAGAAAGGTTGAGATCAAGGCCAATGGAATGAAGTTTATTTTTTAAGAATTGAAGGTCTTTTAAAATAGTTTCTACATCGCCTCCCAAAGTTCCATCATCAAGATACCAAACGTTAATTTTTTAATTTAGCTGTCGAATGATTGGGTGAATTGCTAAACTAAAAATCACTGGCCCGAGAAGTCACCTTGTTGACAGCCAACAGCAGATTCCAGAAGGTTGTCCTGATAAAGTAATTTAGATGGGTGTCTGTAACATTGCCAAAGGAAACTATAGATTTGGGGTATTTCTTTTTTAGTTTTTGCCAGCAAGGTGTCCCTATTAACAGAATTGAAGGCATTCTTTATGTCAACCTTCAGGACCTCTCCTTTGCCAGAATTTAGGTAAGTCGACAAGGCGTGTACTGCAGCCTCACAGCCCCCTTTGGAGCCATAACCTAGCTGCAGGGGCTGAAATTTTTCCGAAACTTCCTCACCAAAAAATTTAAAACAAATCTTGGCTGCCATACGACGGTAAGTAGTTCCCACGGCAATGGGACAAACTCCGCCGTCCTTTTTACGCAGGGCACATAGATTAGCCCCGTACAGAATATCGATGATGGCCTCGTTCACCTTGCCTGAGAACATAAGGTTAATCAGAGCCGTAAGCTCCTTCAAGAGTAACTCACCAGCCGCCCCGACGCTTGAACTGGTATATATGTATAAGGTCCTTAAGGTGCTGAGGACTGAGGCCGTTGAGGCTGCCAGCGGAACCGCTCCGGAAGGAGCAAATGGCTGTGACCAACTCTCGACCTGTAATGGTGAGGGAGTGATTATCCAGATCAAGGGGATCGGGAAAGGAAAGACCATCCGCTGGGGCAAGAATCCTGGCTGCTCCGCTTATGTCACCTGCCTCTAACTTCGATTCTACAAGAGGGATATACGTCTTGAAGAGGTGTATCTCTGTGTCGGTAATTTTGAATCTAAATTATGAGCCGAAATATTACAGTTTTCTTTAATTTGTGCAGTTAATGTCTTTTTGGCTGCCAAATTCTTTTGTACATGTAGAATTCTGTAAGGGAAAGGTGAGCAGCTGTTCCCAAGCACTTTTCGAGTTCTCCCTGGCGGCAAGACGAACGCAACCTGCTAGGTGTTGTGCCACTAAAGGTCTAGCGCCGCGGGGAACTAAACATTAAAACTTAAATATAATAAAGTATAACACTCGGGTAGTAGGCGTGGAAATAATTCAAACGGTATAAATGCAATCACTTATATTTCCTCGATTTTACAAATTATCAAAAGGCCTCATGCCAAGGCACAACTCGTTTTTATAATCGCTGTGGCTGGCTGGCTGGCGTGGCGGCAACTGTCACACCCCCCACTTGGCCTTGTGGTAGGATGTGACGTCACGGCAATGGCGGTTTGGCTGGCTGGCTGTCAATACAGTGGCGACATCTATGGCGGGCGTTACAAAATACATCTCTATGTTTTGTCAAGTTGTAAAACAGGCCAAGTGCGCGTCGGACTCGCACACGATACGTTCCGTACCACCTTACAATATTTAGCAAAATACGCCTAAACAAAAGTTTCTTGTATGCTTACGGTCTTATTCATAAAAAGTTATCAAACATCTAAAACCTTAACATCATAATTTCAGCCGAAAGTTGTCCACTGCTGGACACGGCCTGTGTCCAGCAGTGGACAACCGCCAGTCCACCAATCGCCACGCTTGGCAGGCGGGTTGGCGATCGCAATATGGTGTAAAAATGCATAGAGAACGCTGCTGCCCATTCTCTAGTAAGTCCCTTAGTCGCCTTTTACGACACCCACGGGAAGAAATAGGATGGTGCTATTCTTTACGTCCAAAGGTGCTAATCTTTAAGGCAACAAACAAAGAAATACAAAGGAATTACAAGCAGCACAGGCAAAACACAATACTAACTCATCTCAAAATATCAGGAAGTCTGAAAAAAGCTATGAAAGAGCTAAACAACATCAAACAATGGATCCCATCACTCAATCCTAAGTCTACGAAATGCCAAACTCGCCTAGAAATAATTAACACAGCCACAAAGTTCTACGAAGAATTATATTCTGCCATCGAAGACCCGAGTGCAAATGACTCGACTATATCCTATCCTAACTTGAACAGCAGCGAATACTCACCATTCCATGAAAGTGAAATTTTAAGGAAAATCGAAAAACTTAAATCTGATAAAAGCTCGGGTACTGATGGCATATCAAACGAGGCAATAAAAGCAGCACGAAATATATTACTGATTCCCATCACTCACCTATTCAACATGGTTCTCAAAGAGGAAATAGTCCCTGCTGCTTGGACGGAATCCGAAATAATTCTACTTTATAAGAAAGGTGACCCAACAGACGTCGGCAATTATCGCCCTATAAGTCTGATGCCATGCCTGTACAAACTATTCGCATCGTGCCTACTCGAAAAAATAAATGATGACATAGAAAACTACCAACCAATCGAGCAAGCCGGATTCAGGAAAGGTTTTAGTACTATTGACCATATACAAGTTCTAGATCAAATTATTGAGAAGTACGTCGAGTTCCGCAGACCGCTCTACCTGGCATTCGTTGATTACAAAAAGGCCTTTGATTCAATTTCACATAAAAGCATATGGGCAGCTCTACAAAACCAGAATATCAATGGTAAATATATAAATATACTAAAAAACGTATATATAAACAGCACAAGCACAATAAAACTTGAACGCTCCGGACGAAGAATCAAAATCGGTAGAGGTGTCAGGCAGGGCGACCCGTTATCTCCGAAACTCTTCATAGCGGTACTGCAAAGTTTTATGGAAAAACGACCATGGACTAATAAAGGCTTGAAAATTAACGAGAAGCGCCTGTCCCACCTACGGTTTGCCGATGACATAGTAATTTTTTCTGAAAATGTTACAGAGCTCCAAGCGATGTTGTTAGAGCTACATGAAGAAAGTAAAAAGATTGGCTTAGAAATGAACCTCTCAAAAACAAGAATAATGTCAAATTATCTAAAAACACCTCTATCACTCAACGACTCTCCGGTGGACTACGTAGACGATTATATTTACCTGGGCAAACTGGTATCGTTCCGCAAAAACAACAACATCGAAGAAATAGACAGGCGAATCGCGACTACATGGAAAAAATACTGGTCATACAAAGAAGCAATGAAATCAAACATCCATATTCAATGGAAAAGGAAAATTATAGATTCCTGCCTTCTACCCTGCCTCACGTACGGTTGCCAAACATGGGTTTTCGACTCTGTAGCCACGAGAAAACTAACCTCTTGTCAAAGAGCGCTGGAAAGAAGTACGCTAAAAATTAAACTACGAGATAAAGTTAAACATTCTGCTATAAGGAAAAAAACAAAAGTAATCGACGCTGTTTCCTTCGCTAAAAACCTAAAGTGGAAATGGGCTGGACATGTTTCCAGATACAAGGACTTTAGATGGACTAAAACAGTCACAGCGTGGAGAGGGCCCACCGGTTACAGGCGCAGAGGTAGACCAAAGGCACGATGGAAGGACGAGTTAGAGGCGGTCGCCGGTAATAATTGGACTTTTACCGCATCAAATAGAGATGAATGGAAGGCTCTGGAGGAGGCCTTTACCCACAGAGGGGTTCATGCAACTTAATTTAAGTGTTATTTATTTACCTAATTAAAAATATCAAATTATTTATTATTACTTACAATTTATCTGGAATTATTTATTGATTATTATATTATGAATTTTAAAGACTAAATTATAACTATCAATAATATTTTTTACTTACTTTGGTAACAACGAAATATTGTATTTTTCATAACTTAAATTATTTTAATTAATATTTACAACTCTAATTGATTATTTATTTATCTATGGTTATGTCACTATGTCAAATGAGGCGTTTGAAACTTATGATTTATTCTATACTTAATAATAAATTATGTTCCAATACCTAATGCATGACATTAGTTTAAATTAGTTTAATGAAAATCGAAATATTATATAAAAAAATATCTCCACTGTAACAAAGTTTGCATGAAATAAAGAGGCATTTTTATTTTATTTTATTTTATTTTTATTATTCTTTACGTCCGGCACCACACAGACTCATACTACTGTCATCTAAAACCTATTTTAGTTGAAATAAGTTTTGTCACTTTCTAACAAACACAAAGGTCAAAGTGACCAATAAGGACAAACAAACTTTAGCAGCATTTTAACTAAAATAGCTCTTTTTTTTGTTGTTATCGCGGCAATAGAAATACACACTACCTATTGCAGTACATGAGATACAGCCCGCTGACAGACAGACGGACAGGGGAGGCTTAGTAATAGGGTTCCGTTTGACACCTTTTGGGTACGGAACCCTAAAAACCGTGCGGAGTTGAGGCAGGTCGCAGTTCTATAAAAACCTCAATAAAACTCATACACTGTCTCATTTCTAGTAAATAATAATTAATAAGATAAGTAATGATAACGATTAACAAAAATAAATTATGAAGAAGGTTATAGAATTATTCGAACGTGCCTACAGACTAACAAAACGTTATCAAATGCCTACTTATTGCAAGAAAACAGAATAAGATTTGTTTAATTATAATATAATTAATTTTAATTGTTCTAAAAATAACTCTTGTAAACAGCTGTTTATATTATCACACTTGTCCATGACAACAAGCAACTATGTTGGGGTCGGCTTTCAGTGTAAGTTCCTGAATGATGCAGCTGAATACCAGTATTTTACATGGAGCGACTGCCTATCTGACCTCTACAACCCAGTTACTGAGTAACACGATACCTCTTAGTAAGAATGGTTGTCAGACTTTTGGGCTTCTGACTACCCGTAACAACTGTCGAAGATCTACGAATGATAGCCGGGACCAACGGCTTAACGTGCTTTCTAAGCACGGAATGGTCTTGATATGAAATGGATGGTCACCCATCCACGAACCGACCGCGACAACCATAGCTTAACCCTTGATCGATCCGTGCGACTGTTATTATTTAACCACAAGCCCCTTCTAAATATTAACGTACTAGCTTTTGCCAGCTTCTTTGCCCGCGTAATTGTCGGAAAATTATCCCACAGGAACGTACTACCGAGATTAAAATTATCCCACAGGAACGTACTACCGGGATAAAAATGATCCGACAGGAACGTACAACCGGGATAAAAATGATCCCACAGGATCGTACTACCGGGACAAAAAGTATCCTATGCCCTAATCCTGGTCATGGTTTACCCGTGTGCCAAATTTCATCCAACGCCATTCAGCCGTTTTAGCGTGAAAGCGTAACGAACAAACTCACTTCCAGACTTATAATATTACTAGTTACCTAGCTTAGCTTAGCTACTTAGTAACCAATTTAAGTCCTTTTTTGTTTTGTTCTGGCGTGGAATATCCTCATTGATATCCTCCGCCCTGGAGCGGGTGGAGGGGTTTGTCAGACTCTTACTGACTAAAAATCACCCCGAGGTTCCGTTCGCACACTTGCACCAGGGATCATGCGATCTTGTGCGACTTTGCGAGCCACCTCTGGCCCAAGGGGGGAGTGAGGTGTAAGATTTCCCCGGCGACGTTTAATAGGGGCGCGAGGTCCTGCTGTGTGGAAGGTGACGGACGTCCCCAAGTCCGTCGCCCGTGGACCCATTTAGGGGGGCTGGAATAGGGCGTTACCCGCCCTCCGCCGACGTCCGGTGCGCCTGCTGCAGGCCGGGTGAGTGGGATTTGCGCAGACTCCTTCTGCGACATGACTGTTTCGCAGAAGGATACCCCCGCGACCCAGTACTCCGCACTGCCAACCATCGAATAAACCACGGCTGGCAGCGACAGGTCGCTGCCTACTCCTGAGATGAGGCAACGGTGCAGCCGCTCCCAAGCGGCACACTCTGCCAGCGTATGCCACGCCGTGTCCTCCCGGCAACCATTTAAGTCTGGATCAACATCTGAATTTGAAAGTTTTCATCGAAGATCCAGGGCAGACGTGTACCTAAAGCTGCTATACCAATATTTGACCATGCAGTTATGTTTATGTCCCATGTAATAAAGGGCGAGCCGATTGTCATTTACCGGGCACAAATCCAGACTCTTTGGAATCATGAGAATCATTGGAACATGTTAATCAGCATCAGATAGGTACCTGCATTATTTATGTCTTTGGGCATATGAAAGCATCCTTGGGCCTCTTCTCGTCCTTCTTTACATTAACGACTTACCAAGTATAACAAAACATAAGTGTGTACTATTTGCAGATGATGTGTCAGTAATAATACCGGAAAATAACAAAATATCACATCAACAGGAAGTAAATCACACTATCAACGATATAATAAATTGGCTAAATGAAAATAACTTATAAGTCAAATCTAAAACAAAATTCATTCAGTTTTCAAACTATAAACAAAACCCCCCAAAAATTAATTAAGTAATCAACAAAGAAAATAGTATAACATGTTTAGGTCTAACACTAGATGAAAATTGTAATTGGGGAATACATATTGAAAATCTATGTAAAAAAACCTGCCAAGTGCGTGTCGGACCACGCACAATGAAGGGTTCCGTAGTTAGGATAAATAATTATTTATCCCTAAAACAATCTTAACATTGTAGTTGAAAAACATGTTCTCCCATACATCGATATACGCCACGGTCATTTTTCCAACTGAAAATTAAAGTTTGTAATCGCAAAAAATGTTTTTTTTTATGTGATAAAACTATAATTTAACAATTTTCGGACTTTTTCCTTTACTTGTACTGTGAGACCTTGCTTCTGCCCAAATTTCATGATTCTAGGTCAACGGAAAGTACCCTATAAGTTTTGTTTTATGTGCGAGATATTCGCAATTTTTTTTATGTGATAAAACTACTTATTTACAATTTTCGGACTTTTTCCTTTACTTGTGCTGTGAGACCTTGCTTCTGCCCAAATTTCATGATTATGGGTCAACGGAAAGTACCTTATAGGTTTTGATTTATGTGAGAGATATTCGCATTTTTTTTTATGTGATTAAACTACAAATTTACAATTTTCGGACTATTTCCTTTATTTGTGCTGTAAGACCTTGCTTGTTGCCAAATTTCATGATTCTAGGTTAACGGGAAGTACCCTATAGGTTTTGATTTATGTGCGAGATATTCGCAACTTTTTTTTAATGTGATAAAAATACAAATTTAAAATTTTCGGACTTTTTCCTATATTTGTGCTGTAAGACCTTGCTTCTTGCCAAATTTCATGATTCTAGGTCAACGGAAAGTACCCTATAGCTTTTGATTTATTTGCGAGTATCGAAATATGTCACAATAATGTCGCTTATATCGCCGTATTTTTTTATTGCGTTGACTTGGAAGCTTGATTTTTTTAGAGCTTCAAGGGACTATAGACTTACGTATTTGATATTAATTTCAACTTGATACCTCAACGCGTTCCTGAGAAAAATGGTCTTGACAGACTGACAGACAGACAGACGGACAACGAAGTGATCCTATAACTATAAGGGTTCCGTTTTTTCCTTTTGAGGTACGGAACCCTAAAAATAAACAGATTTGTATCTTTTGTGAGTGACGTTTTGACGTTTGTACTGGTAGAATCGTTGCTAAGATTTTCGCGGAAATAAAATAAAATTACGACGTTATAGTGTCAAAAAGGTTTTTAATAAAGTGTACAGCAAATTAATACAGAATATACAGTGTAGTGAGATCTCGTGTGTTCTTCCTAAGTGTATAATTATTGCGTAAAAAAAAAATACAAATCTCCAAGCCGTATATAGGTACCCACAATATTCAATAAAAACGAAAACGTAAACAGAATTTGTATACCAATACTTGTAAATAATGCCGGTAAAGTGTGGTGGATGCGGCAAATTTTTGTCAGCAGTTGATACAGCGAGGTGCACAAAATGTGCCACCCCTTATCACCGAGTGTGCGTCGGCCTCCCTACGAAGGGCCCCTTAGTCTCCGCCTGGCATTGCCCTGAGTGCAGGAAAAATGTCCGCAGGGACAATAAGGCCGAAACGCCCGTACGAGGTTGTGTGGCAGAGGTACGGGGTGAGCAGTCGTCGTGCATGTCCAGATCAATGTCAACGCCGCCAGCTGTGGCGACGCTGGAGATGGCGTCGCCCACAACGTCAACTATGTTGGTGCATTCGGCGTCGCCTCTGTCAGCTGCCGCATCGCCGACGCCTCTATCAACTGCTGCACCGTTGACGCCTCAGTCAATCACTGCACCGCCGTCGCCTGTGGCGGTGGATGCGCTCATGCGGGTGTTGACGCCTCCCCCCGTCGGAACTGTGGGTGTGGACACAGACTACTGCGTTTCGAAGATGATTCCCGAGTTCCCGCAGGACATAGGATCCGCTTTAAAACTTGTAGTGGAGGAGCTACGCACCTTGAGATTTGAGGTTTTGGAGCTTCGTAAAGACGTAGCGGAGTTGAAAGCGTCTCACGACTCTAGTCACGCCCGTATGGATGGGATTGAGTCCAGATTGGAGGCGCTGGAAAAGCGTCAGGATACCGGATACGATACAACGAATTTGAATACAGTGGAGTGTGTGGTCCAACAGCTCAAGAAGGACCTCAATGACAGGGATCAGGAGCTAATGGCAAACGATCTTGTGATTGCGAACGTTCCTGAGTCGCAAGCGGAGAGCCCAACACACTTGTTCCAGCTAATTGCCACTAAACTAGGAGTCGCTTTGGAGGATCGCGACATCGTGAGCGCAGAGCGAGTAGGCGGCAGACATATTAAAGCGACAAGCCCCATAGTTTCAACAGAGCCCCGCCCTCGCGCTATCATGGTGCGACTCGCTCGACGTGACCAGCGTGACGCCGTGTTGGACAGCGCCCGCGTGCGACGTGATGCCACAACTGAGAATCTCGGAGTCTCTGGGAAGCCAGTACGCTTCTTTGTCAATGAGAGGTTGACCAGGCTTAATCAGCATTTGTTTCGTCAAACAAGGGCAGCGGCAGGGATTCATGGATGGCGGTTCGTATGGACGAAGCGCGGTCGCATATTGGTCCGGCAGAAGCCTGGAGAATCCACTCACAGGATTGCATCTGAGGAAGATATTATACAGTTTATTGGACCATACATGGACACTAACAAATAAAACTTTTTTCGATGTGGCACACTTTTTTGTTATGGTTAATTTTTCTAGGTGTAATCTTTTATTGAACGGGGTGGCTGTGTGTTATATCTGTCGTGAGATGGGGAGGTGGGAATATCAAAGTGAGTACTGCAATACAAGGAACATATATATATTATTTACAATTATTATTATCTACACACTAACAGCAACATTATTTACAAACAATAGATATATATTATTTTCATTTCATTATGATTGGGAGCATTATTGTAAAGGTAACACATTTATTTATTTACTACGAGAACTAAAACTTATGTATAAAAATTACTTAAACGAAAGAAATAAACAAAGTTACTATAATGAATATATTAATAAAATATTAGCATTACGATATAAATATACATATACAGCCATTACTATTTACATAAATGATTAAGTCAAAATTTTTAAAGTTTGGTTTGTTCAATGCGGGTTCTCTGGCAACTAACCAGGACGAGTTTCTTTTTGCCATGTCTCAACACTCAGTGGATATAATGGCAATCAACGAAACGTGGCTTAGACCTGGCGAGGAGGGATGTGCGCCTAAGGTTCCGGGATACAGGTTAAAGCACGTGCCGCGCCCTATGACTATACGCGGGGGACGAGGTGGAGGTGTAGCGTTTTACATTAAAACAGGAGTTAGGGCGCGTGTACGGCCACACTCCGAGCAGTCTGATGTGGAACAGATGTGGTTGAACCTTACTATCAATGGTAGAAAGTTGTTGATTGGAACTGCATACAAACCGCCCTGGTTTGAATTGTCAAAATTTCTGGATGGAATAACTGACAGTATTAGCGCATTGGCACCTTACGATCATTTGGTATTACTGGGGGATTTCAATGTTAATCTATTGGATATGAACAATGCAAAAACAAAAGATATGATGGAATTCCTAAATTATACCAATTTAAATCAGGTAGTGCAGTCACCAACTCATTTTGTAGGGGATAGTAGTACTCTTATAGATGTGATCTGTACCGATGTAGGGGTTCGTAATGTACTAGTGAGTCATGTCAGTGAACTTGGTCATCATTCGTTTATTGTATGTGATACTGTCATAAAGAAGGTAAAAAGCAAACCTAGGCTGGTTGAATATCGGCCGCTAAGGGATATACTGATGGACTACTTTACAGTGGATCTGAAACTAATGCCTTGGTCTGAAATTTGTTCACTGCCGGATGTTAATAGCATGATTGAATATTTTAATGTCTTTATCACCCAATTATATGACTTACATGCACCCATAAAGAGTAAGATATTTAGAGACCGACCCACACCGTGGATAACAGATAATATTAGATTGATGATGAAGCTGAGAGACGAGGCAAAAAATAATTATCATTTGGACAAGCTAGATACTAAAAAGAAATATTATTTAGATTTAAAGAAACAAGCTATTACAGCACTAATGCAGGAAAGGAAGGTATACTTTGACAGGCACATTAATAGTCAGATAAAAAACCCCAAACAGCTTTGGAAAAATCTTAAAACAGATGTGTTCTCAGAACATAGTGAAGGTATGCTACCTGGACAATTCAATGACCCAGATGAGATAAACCAAGCATTTCTCGATGTGCCAGGGCAGTCCATACTGCCCACATCACAGCTATCACATTTTGATGTGAATAGATTTGGTGAAACTCAATTCGAGCTTAGAAATGTTAAGGAGGATCAAATTTCTAAAATTATTAAGAGCTTGGGGTCAAATGCTAAAGGGATTGATGGAATGAGTCTGGATATGATAATGTTAACGTTACCAACCACCCTTCAGGCTATCACCACAATTGTAAATAAGTCGATAGATACCCACAGTTTTCCTGACTTATGGAAGTGTGCTATTGTGCGTCCTTTGCCCAAAATCGGCAACCCAAGTACGTTTAAAGATCTACGTCCTGTTAGCATTTTGCCTTGCTTATCTAAAGTCTTAGAAAGGGTGGTTTACAACCAAATGTTGGAATATTTGGAAGCAAACAGTATGCTCCCCGACCTGCAGTCTGGTTTTAGGAAGGGCCGTGGTACAGCCACGGCCCTTTCTGATGTAGTGGGGAATATCCTGGAGGCACGGGACAGGGGGGAGGGAACAATCCTTGCACTGCTGGATTTTTCACGGGCCTTTGATGCAATAAATACCACTATGTTGCTTTCCAAGTTGGCCTATTATGGTTTTACAACGGAAACAATACAGTGGTTCGCTAGCTACTTGCAAAATAGGTCACAGCTCGTTGAAATCCGGAGGGAGGATGGATCTAAGATGTCATCCCCCGCTCGACAGGTGCCACGTGGTGTGCCTCAGGGATCAATTTTAGGGCCTCTTCTGTATATCCTTTACAGTGCAGACATTATTCAGTCGTTTCAGCATTGCAGGTACCACATGTACGCAGATGATATTCAATTATATATAACTTTTAAACCAGCTGATACATTACAGGCAGTGGAAAAAATCAATGATGATCTTGAAAGAGTGATGGTATGGTCCGATAATAACTCACTGGTATTAAACCCACTGAAATCTAAATTTATGGTTTTAGGAAGTAGGAAAATGATCAGCGCGATACTGTCAGCCAAGCCAGAAGTTGTTATCAGAGGGGAAAAAATAGATAGGGTAGAGTTAGCATGCAACCTTGGGTTAACCATAGAT
Source organism: Tiliacea citrago (assembly GCA_963921375.1). Taxonomy (NCBI): domain Eukaryota; kingdom Metazoa; phylum Arthropoda; class Insecta; order Lepidoptera; family Noctuidae; genus Tiliacea; species Tiliacea citrago. Next base: position 16,147,435 of record OY992797.1, on the reverse strand, counting down.
CCGGAACTACGATTTGAGAATCACATCAGTAACTCCACAAGGAATTGTTTTTATAGATTGAAACTCCTATATTCAATTAGAGACTACTTGAGTGTTGATCTACGTAAACAATTAGTGGATAGTTTAATTTTATCAAGACTTAACTATTGTGATACTGTGTATGGCCCATGCCTGTTAGTAAGAACAGAAAAGCTGATACAACGCATACAAAATGCATGTACACGGTTCTGTGTAAGGATACCACCTAGAAGTCATGTCACTCCTTTTATAAACGAAAATAATATTTTGAAAATGGCTGCTAGGAGAAAGTTACATATGGCTAGTTTACTTTTTGGAGTAGTCACTACACAAAAACCGCACTATTTGTTTGAGAAGTTAAGTTGGAGGCAGAGCAAATACGAACCACGTTTTTCTACCCAACCTCTTTGTACATCGACACATAGGACTACAGCATTCAGGGGGTCCTTCAGATACGCCGCCACGCACTGTTGGAATAACATTCCTCCACCAGTAAGAGTCCTGAGAACAAAAAAGCATTTTGTGAGTGTCCTAAAGAAATATTTCATGCAGATCCAGCAATCAACATGATTGTAAACTAGAACTAGTACCTAAACAGTAGCTGCTCTTTTTGTACTAACCTCGAGGGTCATGGCCTACGGGCAATGGATATGGCTTTCCAACAGTTGCATGGCGGCTGATTCCTCCCAGTTTAGGTCCGGTCTATTTCATTGTTACAGGAGTCGGGGTCTTTTTGAAGCTACGTTATCTGGGTGGGACAATATTGGTATAATTTCAATTTTACGGGTTTCTGCGTTGAGTTGTACTTTATGTAGGTACTACGTACGTACATTAGGTATAACTCCATGGGTTTCTGTTTCAATTTATTTAGTAAGGAGTGCAATGCAAATACCTATAATAACACTTACCATTAGGATCAGGAGGCTTGGCATTGTTGCAATGAGCAAATTTATAGCTCTGTGCGAAAAAGCATGGTTCACGTTTGCCAACGCCATGGATTGATGATGAATGCCGTTTGCAAATGGCCGCCATCGTAAGTCCCATGGTGCATCTGAAATTATGGTGTCTAAATGAAAACTTAATTGTATCTTTGTAGAGTATTGTTAGTGTATCGAATTTATATTATTATTAAGTAATTTTTTTAGTTCCATTTATTTGTATTACAGTGTTTGTTTATGTATTATTCATTTTTATTTTAACAATTACGCATTAATACACGTAAATATATATAAGTACTTTTTAATTTTATCGATAAGTACATACTACATATTGACTATAATCAGAATCACACATATTATTCTGTGGAATTTATTTTACTTACCCGATTTATTATGTCACACAGGGGGGCGTCATTACGTTATTCCATGGTTTCTGCTGAAAATCAGCGCTGTGACGATAGGTTTGTCCGAAGTCACAGCATTTTGCTGAGCAGAGACCTGTTCTTGCACAGATGTGACGCACGGTTATTGTAATTGTTCATAATTAGTATAGTTTGTTTGTTTCAAAAGTAGTTATTTTTCCACTCGGCAATCGGCATTTTGTTTTTGTTTTCATTGTTTGTTTGTCGACTTTGTTGTCATCACATAGACCATAGACTAATATATATATAATGAGATTTTATACTAGTAAACAGTTTGTAAATTGTCTTTGGTCCCTGACATCAACCAATGAACAAGATTGTCAAAATGTTTAGGGTATTGGATGCGAGGCTTTTGGCTACTTTGTATGTGTGTTTTTTGACTTTTAGTTGTACTGTGCGTTTTGTTTGTGCAGAATAAATAATTTTTCTTTCTTTTTCTTTCTTCTTCTGTATACGGTCTAAGAGAACTACGCAAAACAGTGAATGAAGAAGCTGCACTCGGCGCCTATCACGGCTACGTAGCGTCTGTATTGAGGTACGGATTACTCTTACGGGATAACTCGTCAGACTTATCCAAAGAGCTTTCATAGCGCAAAAAAAATGTTTTAGAGCAATAACTGGGGCGCCACCATATGAGAGCTGTAGACCAATTTTTAAAAAGCTAAAGGTTTTAAACCCTAGCTTCTATTTATATTTTAGATGAGAGAGAATTCACACTTCTTCTCCACAGTAGCTGAAAACAGTAGATTTACAAAAAGGGACCCCACCAAATCAAAAAACCGATTTTGTAACAGCTTTCTCCACTACAGAAACTGCTACCTGTCCGTAAAAAATTAGAACCATATTCATAATATATATATATAAGAGAACTGCCATTGAATTTCTACAAAAAAAGTCTAAAAACATGACTTCTCCAAAATCATTTTTACACAGTAAAAGAATTCTTTGATTATAAGGGTAAAAAAAATTAGATTTATTTAGTTTTTATAATACTTACAAATGTTGTTGTTGTGGTTGTGGTTTTTTTATATTGTTAATTCGAGTTTATAAGTATCTTTACGTCTTTATTCTAAGTGTTTTGTAGTGGCAAATAGAGTGAAAGTAGTAGTTACGTTAGGTTTTATGCCCACGTGCAATATAAGGATTCGTATGCCGCTTTTAGCGTTGGATGTGTCCTGAACATAACTCAAATAACCAACTGTGTACCTACCATATCCGACGAATAAATGCCCTTGTCTTTGTCATTGAAATATTTCAAAATGAAAAAACAAAAAAGCCAGTTGTAAATAACAAGTTTAAAACAAGATCACTTTTCAAGCAGTCTGGTGCAGTTTGTGGCAGTTATTTTAGTTCAATCTCAGATTTTATGCCACCAAACCCAACAGATATCATCACACTTAATATTATAAAGGCGAAAGTTTGTGATTGTGTGTGTGTGTGTATGTTTGTTACTTCTTCACGCTGAAACGGTTGGACCAATTTTGATAAAATTTTGTGTGGAGGTAGCTGACACCTTGGATTAAGACATATGCTACTTTTTATTCCGATATTCCCACGGGATCGAGATTTACGCGGGTGAAACCGCGGGGCGCAGCTAGTATAATATAAACGCGTAAAAAACATGTCCCCGCTTTAAGGCTCGTACAGACTAGTGCGATATCGCGGGCGCGACGCGACAATAGAAGTATAATTTCTTTTTCACCGCATATCGCGCCCGCGATATCGCGCGAGTCTGTACGAGCATTTACTCTCGCGCAGTCCCACACAAGTATTTTATTTGGTTACAGTAGGTACTTAGATCCAGTTGAAATGACATCCTCCCCAAATGTCTGAGCACAGGTTGGATGCGTGTACGCTTATCTCTCAACGACTTTGCAGTGTCCTCGCAAACTATCGCCAAATGACGTATCTTGAATTGACAATGAACAAAGACCCTTATTGGTTTGTAGAAGCCTCTTGAAGACACCAATATGCGGTCCTTATTTAATACCGAAGTACCTATCTATTAAATACTTCGGTTTATATACAATTTTTTTTAAATACCTATCTGGTATTTATCTCATTTTTGTACGCGCGGAGCATGAACTTTGGGTAAGACGTTGACAACAGGTAAACCGCGGTCACTGTGAGACTGCTTATAAAAGAAAGAGAAGTGCGATGACACAACGCTTGTAATTTATTGCAAAATATGAAGAAATTATCGATTTACTCAAAAATGAGTAGAGTACTTAATCGAAAATTAAAAAAAACAAGTTCTGCATACAAATAAGACGTTTTTGTATTAATTAAATACCAACCGTACTTTGATGTTTAATACAGATATTTTGGATTGAAACTCAAAGTAAAGGGTTAGTTTACCGTTAATTTGTATCTAAAATTTTTTCTCAACGTGTTTTGGTAACAACCAAGTTCTGAGAAATATAGAATAGAATAGAATAAAACTTTATTTCCAAATTTACAATTTACATAAAGGCGATAGGTTAGTACTATGACAATATTGTTTTTTTTTTTTTAAACTGCATAAGTCACTGATTATTACCTCCGACACCCAACCTAAGATTAAACTTGTGTTATGGGTGCCAGGGCTCTCTCTATAACTAAATGTTTCCAATTTATACAAACTAGTACGGAGTTTCGTTAGGTTAATAGCTATCGTTTGAATACAAAAATATAACAAAGTTATTCAATTAAATTAAATAAAGAAACAGGAAAAATAAAGTAAAAATAAATTGTATGCCTCTACTGTGTTAATTTGGGAGTGTAAGTGTCGTGTGAGGGTGTGTGTGTGTGTGTGTGTGGTGTATGTTGTTGTAGTTGTCTAAAATGAGCAGGATTCTATATTTATTTTAAAAAGCTTAAAAAAGCTTTCCGAGCAACTTTTCTACCTCCTCGTAAGTAAGAGTCGTGAGCCATTGACTCACTTTCCTTTTACATTCAAATTTATTTAAAACATAAATATTGCATACTTTGTAAAATATGTTCAAGAATAACATATATTTTTTTCGCTACCACAAACTATATTGATTTGGCAATTTTTTTGTTTAAGATAAGCCTACTTTTATCATTTGCCTCTTGTCTGCTCTGCGCGCATTCAGCTCTTTAATTAATACACCAAATAGGTCAAAAAACACTACTGTGAATAACAAAACCTATAATGTATTGCCTCTATGTTTTGACTCTTCAAAGTGGAACAACGACTTGCACCAAGACTCCACATCCGCAAACATTGCTAGCCCACATTATAGCCAAAAATAAGATACTAAACTCAAAACTATTTGAAATTACCTACTTTTTATTTATACACACAACATCACGTCTGTAATCCCTGAAGAGCTAGGGAGAGTTGTAGATAGTACACCCACATTTCGCACGTTATTTTTAAGTCCGAGTTTTAAGTTCGAGTACCTATATAATAGGGGGCAAGCCTATTGCCATCAACCGGGCACAAATTCAGCCTCCGGGCTGAAACTGACAAATTCCAGATAGAAAAACCCAATAACACTAATAAAGTTCCGCTGTTGGAAAGATACCTAATTCATTATTTTCCGAATACCTAATAATTATTATGTGCGACATTTGTTTGTTACGGATATAGAAACTAATCAATTTACGTCGTTAATAGGCAGCTATTTCCTCATAAGTAAAACACGTATAAATCTGAATTTATAGATACCTCAACAAGAAATTAATGAAGTTACCACGAAGAAAGAATCGTTTACAGACACTACCCAGACTCGCGAAAAGATGGAATGTTCCAAAATGTTACTAACCGCTTGTTTTTGTCAAAATATTATATGAAATAATGAGGTTACAATTATTAATATAATTTGTCAACAATGTAACTCATTAAAAACGTAATCAGTAGTACCAAACAACACGTCTAAATATATATTATGCGTGCAAAAATATTCAACGCCAAACGCGTCGTCCACCGTTTACGATCGCTGGTCCATAAATGAGATGCTAATGAAGGCCGAACTACGTCCAACTGGATCAATCAACTCAGCCTATAGCAGTAAACTGCTGGACATAGGCCTCTCCCAGATTGCGCCACAACACCCTGTCCTCCGCTTTCCACATCCAGTCTGTCCCAGCCACCTTTTTAAGGTCGTCGGTCCATCTAGCTGGGGGGCGCCCCACACTACGCTTGCCGATACGCGGTCTCCACTCCAGGACTCGTCTGCTCCACCGGCCATCGGTCCTTCGACAAACATGGCCAGCCCACTGCCACTTCAACTTGCTTACTCTGCAGGTTATGTCGGTAACTCCGGTTCTCTTCCGGATAACTTCATTCCTGATCTTACCCTTCAGAGAAACTCCGAGCATAGCCCGCTCCATAGCATGCTGAGTGACCTTGAATTTGTGGACCAGCCCGACTGTTAGTGTCCACGTTTCGGCACCGTATGTTATGAATGGGCAGGACGCATTGGTTAAAGACAGTCTTCAAATACTGCGGGATTGACGACGAGAAGAATTGACGAAGTTATCCAAACGCTGCCCAACCCAACCGGATCCTTTTGTCGGCTTCCTTCTCAAAGTTGTGCCTACCAAGCTGGAAAACTTGCCCTAGGTAGATATACTCCTTCACAACTTCGAGAAGCGACCCTTCGATATGGATTGGACTCGGCAACACGTGTGAATTGTACATGGCTTTCGTCTTGTCCAAATTCATGCCGAGGCCGACTCACCGAGAGGCTCCATTTAGGCTGTGCAGCATCTGGTCTAACTGTTCCAGCGCCTCAGCCATTATGACGATGTCATTGGCAAAACGAAGGTGTGAGATGTACTCGCGTTTACGTTGATACCCTGTCCAGTCCAGTACAGCGTCTTAAAGACGTACTCCAACGCATTGGTGAACAGTTTCGGGGATCTCACATCCCCCTGTCTCACCCCCCTGAGTAGTCGGATGGGGCTGGTTTCCTTATCCTGGTTCTGGACAGTCATCGTTGCAGCGTCATACAAACACCTCAACACATCGATGTAGCGCCAGTCAATTCGACATCGTTGCAGAGAGGCCAGCACTGCCCAAATGGCGAGGCGGTTCGTGACGACCCTCGAGAACAGCTTATATACGTGGCTCAGAAGTGAGGTGGGTCTATAGTTCTTCAGCAAGGTTTTGTCGCCTTTTTTGAAGAACAGAACCATTGCACCTCTGCTCCACGCTTCGGGTGTTGTACCCTCTTGGATGACGGAATTGAAGAGACTCGCTAGCTCTCTCAGGACTGGAGCCCCGCCCGCTTTAAGGAGCTCTGTCGTTATTCCGTCATCACCAGGTGCCTTGTTGTTCTTTAGCTGCTCGACAGCCGCCCTAATCTCGCAGTGGTCGTCCTCCGTGTAGTGGCGCGTTAATTCGGCTCGATGGTCGTCTTCACTCTGCCCCGCTGGTTTCGCCGTCAGCGTTGAGTAAAAGTGTCCGTAAAAATCCTCGACTTCCTCGAGTATCTCGGACTTCGAAGTCACGATTCTACCATCCGCAGTATTCAATTTCGTCAAATGGGACCTCCCTAATTGCTGAGCGAACACTTTCGACCCTAGGTTTTGCTCAATCGCGACCTTAATGTCACGGGTGTTGGAGCACCGAAGGTCGCGTCGCGTCAGCTTTCTAATTTTTATGTTTAAGGCCCTCTTATCTGACGAAGACGGCTGCGTGAATGGCAACTCTCGTCTTTCCCTTATAAGTCCGAGAGTCTCCGAGAAAAGTTTGGACACCTTACTTTTTCGCTGCGACGGGAAAAATCTGCGGGACACGTCGCGTAGTGTTTTGACCATCTCGTCAGCTTTCTCGTCGACAGTGCCTGTTGTTTCCAGTAGCGCGAATCGATTTTGAAGTTCCAGTTGGAACTTTTCGGATCCAAGAGTGGTTTGGAGCTGCGTAGGTCAAAGGGTAGGCCTCATCATTCGGATTCTCTCAGCTCGAAAATTGATATTTAGAGTGCCTCGGACAAACCTGTGATCGCTTCCGGTACTAAACCTGCTGATCACGGAGACATCTCCAAATATGTGCCTCTTATCCGTCATAATGAAGTCTATCTCGTTCCTTGTCACGTTATCGGGGCTCTGCCAGGTCCACTTCCTTTGGGGTTTCTTCTCGAAGAACGAATTCACCAAGAAGAGCCCCTGGACTCTAAAAAGTTGACCAGCATTTGCCCCCTGTGATTCCTGCGCCCCAAACCAAACTGTCCGACTTTCGATCCGCCGCGTTCTTGTACTCCCACTTTCGCATTGAAGTCTCCCATAACAACGTCTAACTGGATGAAAGCTGTAAAAAGATTCCTTTTCTAATTTATTTACGAACTTTTCATTACTTTTAGTTAAAAAGAAAACTTCTGAAAGGGTGGCAAGAAAGTGGTTATTGACAAACGCACGTGACTACAATAAACAACCTGAAGTTACACAAGTTTTTATATACATATTTTAAGGGACAAAGGTCATTCATTTATTAAGATAATAATGTAGTTACCGATAAACTATGTTCGGGTTATTTATAACAACATGTTTACGGTTCAGTTTTGGTGCTAGCTAACAGACTCATTCATGTTTCGTACGCGAACAGCCTGTGACAAAAATTCAAGATACGCGCGGAATTTAATGAGTTTGTTTTATGTGAAGAATATAATTAGTTATAAAAGTTTGCGCGCCGAGGAAATTGTTTACGCACCTAGAATATTATTAGGGACTTGTTTACCGGCTTCGAGTCGTGTATAAAAAGGCTGGAGGTATTTATTTTCCAACCATTACAGGAGGATACATCTACGGAGTGTTATTATATTGAAACGTTCCAGAGATCTTAGAAGTCGTTAGGTGAGTCCTATGTTTCTTTTTTATCTATATTTTCCGTCTCCTATTTTCATCAGTCCTTATTTTTGTAATGGGTCGTTGGATTCTTTACGCACGAGCAAAAATAACGAAAAGAGCTCTAACCATTTTTATGGTTCCGTACTAAAAGGGTAAAAACGGGACCCTATTACTAAAACTCCGCTGTCCGTCCGTCTATCCGTCTGTCAACAGGCTGTATCTCATGAACCGTGATAGTTAGACGGTTGAAATTTTCACAGATGATATATTTCTGTTGCCGCTATAACAACAAATACCTACTAAAAAACAGAATAAAAAAAATATTTAAACGGCAAAAAAATCTCATACAACAAACGTGATTTTTTTGCCGTTTTTCTAGATAATCGTACGGAACCCTTCGTGCGCGAGTCTGACTCGCACTTGGCCGGTTTTTTGTTCCTTGGTCAAGCAAAAACCAAGATTTCCCGTTTCCCAAAAATGTATTAAATATTATTATTATTTTTCAATATTATTATTTTGCTCTCATTTTCCGTGCGTGTCGTGCGTGGCCCAGTCGGGGATACTTCACATTCACGGACGCCAAAAGAAAACTTCAGACCACATGAATCTTAATCCCGGACTGTTTAAACTAAAAAAAAATAACAGTCCCCTGTTAAAAATGAAAGCCCGACAATTGACTGCTGCGCTACGTCAGCTACGAGTCGAGGGTTCAATTCTCGCACAGAATACTAACACCTTTAGATAACAGAGATATATATATATAATAACAGAGCTTTGTAGGTCCTACAGGGCTACTGGGGGTCTACTCCGAAGCGATAATGCGAAGTATCGGCTATATAATTTATTGAGATTTGCGGATAAATAATTTACTGAGAGAAAATATTACAATTACGTAACTGTCTTCAACATGGAAAGAAAAATATCCAATAAATCATATACTAATGTTTTATTTTGCTTGTATGTGTGACTGTTTCAGAATATTCATGCAAATAAAAATAGGGAGCCTCATCTTAATAGGTATTTTTTTAAATTCACACTGGCTGAGTGTATACACTCACAAAACCGCAGCATTTTTTTTTATTTGAATCGATATTATTTTAAATTAAGTATGTAAAAATTTTCGTAGCCGACTACATAACCAAATAAAGTTATATTTTTAAAATCGATTCCCGTCCTAGAGAAGGAGGCAAATACTATGAGTCTTTCCCGCCCTAGGGTGGGAAGCAGCGTCTTCCTTCCACCCGCTACTCGGATCGAACAAACACAACTTTCCGAAATGAGAAATGAAATAGTAGATTGTTATATAGGGGTTAAAAGGAATTGGTGATTTTCACCTGTGTTAAACACTCTACTTTTCATTTCGAATATAAGGAAAGTAAAAAAATTTGATTGACTAAAATATTTTGTTTTCTTGTTTGCTCGCCACTTCATAAAATCATTGTATGTATAAAAATATCTTTCGTTTGAAATGTCTGGCAAAAGATTTTCCGAATCTGGGGTCAACATTTCATAATCGCTTGAACTCATTTTAATCAAATATTATATTATAAAACCCAGATTTTTAATTTCTGTACAGCTTACAGAGTTAGTACTTGCTTAACTTAGTATTCCGTCAAATTATAATAGTCTTTTTTAAATTTTAAATATGGAACGCACCGCTTTACCGCCGCGCCGCCGCGCCGCGGGCCGTCTCGCTTAATAGGTATTTATAGCGTTCCGTACACGTTTTACCCTTTGTAAAACGGGAACCCTATTACTAAGGCTCCGCCGTCTGTCTGTCTGTCTGTCTGTCCGTCTGTCACCAGGCTGTATCTCATGAACCGTTATAGTTAGACAGTTGAAATTTTCACAGATTATGTATTTCTGGTGCCGCTATAACAAATTAATGGGAGCCCCCTTAAATATTTTATTTTATTTTAATTTAATTATTTATTTTTAAAGATAATATAGAACTAAATATTTTGTGAATATTTCAAGCGTCTCCCTGTTGCCGTTATCAATATCGAGCAAAAACGAGCAATGTTGTATGGGAGCCCCTTAAATATTTATTTTATTCTGTTTTTTTTGTATTTTTCTTAAATAAGTAAAAATTTTCGTAGCTGACTACATAACCAAAGTTTGTTCTATTTTTAAAATTCATTCCCGCCCTAGGGAGGGAAGTATTTACTATGAGGCTTTCCCGCCCAAGGGTGGGAAGCAGCATTTTCCACCCGCTACTCAGATCAAACAAACACTACTTTCCGAGTTTGAGAAATGAAAAAGTGATTCCGATATCCTACTTACAGAATAAACAATTTCATTTCATTTCCTGTTACTTTAAATGAGATTTCTGTCTGTAAATTCACCCGCGAACAGAAAAATATCGAATTTCTTCAGTTCGCGTTTCATACAGTCAGTCACAAACATTTTGTTTCTAAATGTGTGTTTTGTTTCAGCTCACCAACAAAATGCAAGGCAAATACTTCGTTTTGATAACGTTAGTCCTGATGATAACGTTGAGCGAGCACATGGCTTCATGCCACATCCTAACATCAGCTAGTAGTGACGTCTCCATACCGACTTGTATGAAAATGCTGACTTACGCCGTGATTGACGTCTTGTGCCCTAGATACGGCGCATATGGCGACTATTCTTCCGGTAAGTAATTATCTTATGTAATATATTATAAGGGTGTTAATGTGGTAAAGATAGATGTTATGTATTGATGCAATGGACCTATTTTGCCGTCGATTATTAAGTGTCGTAGCGATGAGAGTGAAGAATGACTGGTTGTGATTATGTCCGTGTTTTACTTTCTTAGTAGACCATCCATTTTTATCTCCTACAAAGCTGAATTATCAGCACAAAACAAATTGGGTGTAAAAGCAGGGACCATTTTGGTTACCCATTGAAAGGGTTTTCGATAGGGTTTTTCTAAGCGATTAAACAAAAACCCATACGATATGGGTAACCCTTTTGAACGGCTTAAATTAAATTTTGGTTACCCGTTGAAAGGGTTATCGATAAAACCCATGCGGTGTGGGTAACCCTTTTGAACGGCTTAGTTTAAGCCATTCAAAATTACCCACACCGTATGGGTTTTTGATTAACTGCTTAGAGAAAACCCTTTCCATTGAAAGGGTTTTCGATAGGGTTTTTTTAAAATGGTAACCAAAATGGTCCCTGGGTAGAATAGAGATAGAATTGGTCATGCTACGCGTGCTGGCCGGATATAGAAATAACATAATTATTATGATTTTTTCATGTCACAGGGTTTCAAGTAGGAATAGATCCCATTGAATGGGTTATCATGTAACCCTTTCACTGGGTTTCAAGTATAAAACCCATTCAATGGGTTATCATGTAACCCTTTCATTGGGTTTCTAGTATAAAACCCATTCAATGGGTTACATCATGATAAAGATAACCCATTCAATGGGTAACCCCTTCGAAAGGCTTAACTCTTAACCGGGGTTGTACGGTCCCTGGTAAAAAGACGCTCAACTAAGCCGAGATTTCTTCCCGACATTGTAATCATTTTGACTGGACCATACCAGGAATACTTCTGGTTAAGGACAGGCGGGACCAACAGCTTAACGTGCTTTCCGAGGCATGGAGGAGTCTCGGTATGTAAAGATGGTTACCCATCCACGGACAAACCCCGGCAAACGTAATAGCTTAACCTGATGGATCGACCCGTGCGGCATTACTTAGCCACGAGCCCCTGAAATGACAGCTTTGTATGTTTATTGTTACACCCTATACTTTAGTTTACCTTAGTTTCTTCCCTTTACACTTCAACTGAATTAATCGTAGCAAGTCACAGCAAAGCGAGCATAATGCTTCAATTAATAAGTCGATAATACTAAGAATCAGGCACTTTATAGTAAATAAATAATTATTATACAAATCGAAGGTTTTCCTTTGAAATTATGTTCCTTGAAATAACACTTGACGGATCAGAGGGCTAGATCAATAAAATGTGAAGTGTCATGATCATGACACAGCAAATATATTATGATAAGTTAATAACAAACACCTGCTTACAATAATTTATCTTAAATATCAATCATATTCTAAGAACTTACTTGACTGTGAACAAAATAAAATAAATTCTAGGATTTATATTGTAATTTGTAGGTCAGTACCTTGAGTACAATGATTTAATCTAGATTTTCTACGATGAATAGTTCCACTGAATGGTGTAAAGCTGTCATACAATAATGTTAGCTTTTATTAATTGCTTACAATAAATCTGCCTAGCCTGTTCCCAGCTATGTTGGGGTCGGCTTCCAGTCTAACTGGATGCAGCTGAATATCAGTATTTTACATGGATCGACTGCCTATCTGACCTCCACAATCCAATTGTTGGGTAAAACGATACCCCTTAGTAAGACTGGTTGTCAGATTTTCGGGCTTCTGACTACCCGTAACGACTGTCAGAGATCTAAGAATGACAGCCAGGACCAACAGCTTAACGGCTGTCAATGAAAGACAGTTGTTTTTTGAATATATGGACAATTTAAGGTATTGCTTTGCTTAACAATTTCCCTGAATTTTCCTTTATCCAGCAGCTTGGAGGTTTGACCTCCATTTTACGACAATCACGGTTAGGAATGGTTTTGACTCTCAGCAGGAACTAGGTACTTACATAGATGAAAATATTTAACTTGTTTTTCTTTTTTTTTCAGAGGAAGTCAACATTCCCAGAGAAATGATTGTAGAGAAATGGGAACATAGAGAAAATTTAATAGAGAGATGTTGCATGAAACCATGTACCGTTACAGAACTAATGAAAATATGTTAATTTATTGGCTTACCTACAACGAGGGTGCCCGACGGGATTGACCATCAGCAACTTCAAAGGAGCCTTCGGAGATGAGTTTCTAAATAACGATGATACAGTAACTTACTTTTACATAAAAACAGAAGACTAAGTACCAACTTCCACGGTTTCACTTCAAAAATTGCAAATTTCCATACAAACTCACATCCCTATTTGACCCCCTTAGGAGTTGAGATCTCAAAAAACGATGAGACAACAAAATTTTACTTAAGTATAAACAGAAGTCTAAGTACCAACTTCCAAGTTTCTAACTTCAAAAATTACGAACTTCCATAAAAACTTTCATCCCATACATCCGTTCGAAGTATGAATTTTCAAAAATCCTTCCCTAGTACTCATCTTCGTTGTTGTTTTCATTTTCGAAACTTCACAGTCGCTTTTGATCAGTGTCGTTTGGCCATAAGGCTCACTGTTGTATGAAACTCTTTTACGTTGTGTTGGTGTCAGTGAATTTAAGAATTTTATTGTACTTATAAATTATAATGAATTTAGCAACAAAGTATTGCGTATTATCACAAGTTACTAAGTTAAATTATTGAATTAGTAGGGATACGTTGGATAATGAAGCTCTTTATGTTAGGTGGACAATCTTGTAGGAAAATTGGACAGAAACTTAGGGTAGGTACCTATTAGTTATTAATACCTTGCGTCAGCAAAGGCAATGTTTCATTTTCGGCCATAAAGTGTACGGTAATGAAAAAAGAGGACGCAATTGACGAAAATTATTCTTTCTTGAATATTCCCCTGATTCCCCTAAAAATAATAGATTTTAAAATGATTGCCATATTCTAGGTATTGATCGTGGCGTGGTCTTACTAGCATACTGCTTTCGTTCAGAAATCATGTTACATTGAAACTTATTAATATCACGTTATCTAAATAAATATGAAAAGCATGTATTTCTGTGCTAAAAATAATAAGGCATCTTAGACAACTTTTTTGACTACTTATAAGAAAGCGATGGTTAAAACAATATATTCTACTTTTGTGGATTGTAGATTTGTAGGTACTTCTGGACAAAAAACGTCATCTCTCCAACCTGTCATGGCTGGCTGTCGATACTCGTAACGCTCATGACAAACGTGAAACATTTTCAGTTTTTATTTAATGCCTAAAAAATATTATTTATTATGAAAAAAAAATCTTTATTGTATTCAGAGGTTCGTTTCCCAGGTTTTGTAAAGCGTAAAGCGTAATACAAAAATGAAACGTCTCCTTTATGCTTATACTAGGTTATTACCAATTAGCTCTAGCAATGATATTATAAGTATACTTATAAGTACAAGTACAGTACTTACGAGTATAAGTATACTTATAATATCATGGAGCTTTAACGCGTTACCTAAGTCGAATTTTCACTGGAGAAAACTGTCGTGTGGGATATTTTTTAAATGTCGTCGGTTTGCTTAACGAATTAAAATTGACTGTCTTTTGTATTATATGCTTTATTTATAACGTATCTTACCCCTTCTTGTTAAGTTTTTTACCCGTGAAAATACTGCTTTAAATTACCCACCAATTTTAATATTTATATAAATTAGTATAAAGATAACTAATTATATTTGTTTTTAGATTAATTATTAATTAAGGTTAATAAAAATGCATACTTATAGTTTTAACAGCTATTGCAAATTATATTACATTGAGATTATACTATGACTTGTTTTATTTTCAGCTTGCTTGCTTGAAAATGCTCTTAAATCCAAAATTTCTAGGAAATGGAGCTATTTTTAAAAGTTAATCTTAAAGCACTGTTTTAATTCTATTTATTTATTTATTTTATTATTTATGTACCTACACACTGTAAAATACAGAGAGATACGACATCGTTATAATTTTAGTACAAAGGTAGGTACTGCTTATTTCTCAAGGAATTTATTCCAGCAGACCAGCGAAAGGAGAAATGAAAAAGAAATGTAGACAATAGTGTGTGAGAACAAGAAGAGAAAAATATGAATATGCGAAGTCTTAAACTAAAATGTTAAATATACCTATACCTACTATACCATAACTATAATATATATATATATGTAGATATATTAAATTTACACACGTACACTCCTGCAAAAACTTACATATACTTAAATAAAACATAAAGTATATTTATAAACAAACATATTATATTATAAAAATACTCACAGTTGAGAGGAAAGGTAATGCTCTTTTACTCGATATTTGAATAACACAACAGCACGAATGCTAGGCGGAAGTGAGTTCCACAATCTTACAGCATGGACAGAGAAGGAATAAGAATAGTAGCTAGTTTTATGAGGATGAAATTTAAGGAGGGATCTAATGTGTGAACTACACGGTGCGTCGCTAGGGCGAGCGTAAGTAAAACGCTCACGTAGGTTGGAAGGATAAGACGGGTTGTGTGTATCCCTGCGAAGGCGGATTGGGAGCCACTTGAAAACTTGAAATATGGTCATATTTTCGAAGACCGAAAACAAAGCGAATGCACAAGTTTTGCAAGCGCTCAAGCTGGTTTAGTAGCTCAGCTCCTCAGTAGCATCCAGATAGCAGGCGTTGCATAGTCTATAATCGGCTGAATAAGTCTCTGTGCCATAGAAATTTTAGTCTTCAAGGACAGGAGACTTTGAAGGCTTATCAGCGAATAAAAGGAGAAATTTACCTTTCGAATGACCTCGTTAATCTGATTACTACTATGATCATGGCCTGGGATTTAGTTGGGTTAATTTGCAAATCAAATGACTTAGCCCAAACGCTGATGCAAGCCAGGTCATGATTCAAAGCAACAATTTCAGAACCCGCGTCAGCTATATTAAAGTGACGGTAAAGCTGCAAGACATCTGCGTAGAGATGAAAACTAGAGGAGATTGCGCTGGTAACAAAGTTTATGATAATAGAAAAAAGAAGAGAGAACACTACGAGAGTGGGGTCGAGAGAATGAAAGTAGTCAATGTGAAGATTTTTCAAGCAAATTTTTTGTGTGATGAACATACTTTCAAGAAACAAGTATTCAGCCGACTCAGAATACCGTGAAGGAGATAAACTGACCACCCTGTAGAGTAAATCAGCACGCAGGTAGGTACTTACATAGCAAGAATAGCAACATCTCCTCCACCTTTGCCAGTCCTATAGTTGCGGATCAAGACGAAGCCCCGGAGTCAGTATTGAGTAGAAAGGAGAGATGGCTTCAAAAAGGATTCCAATATGAAGAGAGCATCCAGGTTCTATATGTTTTAATCTAACCTTGGTTTGTCAGTGAAGCAATTAAGCATCGACATCGAAAATGGTACCTACCTAAAAAAACATTCTGAATATAATAGGTACCTAACTATAAAAACAAGAAAACAATATTTATCACTTGTTTTGGTAGATATTTATTTTTTTAAATCTGTAGGTAGGTACCTACTTAGAACTCGTTACCTCATAGACATCCGCCGAGAGAATGCGTTCCTGACACCTATCATAGATTTATCATACAAATATGATTTCATAAAGATCTGTCAAATATGCTATGATCATAGTAAAATGATGCTGTTCCTCATTTTTACATAGGTTATTTACACTTAGGTATGACATGATCAAACGTCATACTTAATCACGTACCGATTTAGTTGTTGTTTCCGTTGCTATGAGTGCAATTTATTAATTGGATTAAAAAGGAAAATAAAAACGGTTAAACATTTATTCTCAAAAATACTCGATTTCCACGAAAAGGTTAACATTTTTGTTGTTTCGATATTCCAGTCGAAATTATTGCATTTTCTCATAATTTCTTTTTTTTTTAATCGCTGCATACCTACGCTGTTGTACGCTTGCTGTCAAATAGGATCCCTTAACTATGATCATAGACAATTATTTGAATATGTTGATAATAATACCGTCATAGGTTCTTCATTTATAAATGACTCACACATCTCTAATCATATTTCTATGATAGTCTAATATGGCTCTAAAGCACGTTTTCTTTTGTACTCAGCTGACAGGTTTCAAAATCAAAAGTAATTTATTCAAACTAGGCCGAAAATCAGCTCTTTTCGAACGTCAAAAATTACATAGAATAGAAAAGAATAGAATAATTTTATTTCAGACAAATGTCCATAGGGTAAGACAGAACACAAAAGACAGTCCCCCAAAATCACCCACCCTTCAGCACTTCCCAGTGCTTTAGCTGAGAAAAAGTGGCGCAACAAATTCCCCAGCAGCACAGCTGTCTCTTCAGTTAGAAAACTTGATTCTATACAACAGAATGTAATAGTTATTTTTAACACATTTGCTGAAAAAATTCATTTACAAAGCCTGTATACATTGTTATATACCTATATTGTGAGAATAAATAAGGAATGATCGAACCGCCATGGAAGCGCTTTTGCTAAATACGTTTATCTTATTATTATTAATGAGAAAATGCGACGAAAGATGTAGTCCTATTTTACAACACGCGCACATGGCGCCAATTTCAAATTCACGCTATTTTCATATTAGAAACGTCAAAGATTGTAGCGACTTTCCGACTGTTATTTATAAACAAAATAATAAGCGAGCGGCGCACGGTGGGCTGAAAATCGGCTTTCATAGACTTAGGGATTTCAATTTGCAAGTGCTTGTTTTTATGCTGGATATCGCTTCTTCATTACTATGTACAAAAATGACACCCGAGTTAATTTTGCCCAAAAACGAAGGAAATATAATTTTTTTACGAAAAATTTGTATGAAGCTAGTATGAAAAATCGAATTATCTCCTAAATGTTTAACCGTAATATCCATGGAGGTGGTCATAGTGCTAATTATTTATAATTTTTTGGTTGCCGATTTGACGAAAAATTTAATGCCGCTTTTTTTTTTAAATCGTCAAAATATTTTTATTTGTTTTTACATATGAAACGATTCCTTTTAGTGTTTATGTTGAAGAACACGGACTTTTAACTACACGTAATATAAAATAGCATCACTCCTATATTTCCGAAGGAGTTGGCAGAGGTTTATAGTACACCCACACGTAGACAACTATGTTTGAGCTAGATATTTATCAACACATCATGAGTTTTAAAACTTTTCATACAACCAAATTACCAATTGTTTAGTCTTCTAATGAGTCCGAAAAGAAGTGATTAAGTAACTACACTGATTAGGTCTTCTAATGAGTCTTTATAGGTGATTTAATGATTTTCAATATCTCACGACAATGCCAACTATGGATTACATTCAACTTTTCCTGATAAGTAAGCTAATTTGTTAATTAGCAGTGCTATGAGTTCTAAGAATAGTTAGTGACAATTATAAATTTTCATTAGCTAATGAGAAGATAACTAATGAGGGTAGTTACCTAATTATTGGCGTTTTGCAATAAAAGGGTTAAAGTTTTGTTTTATAATTTAGTTTGTTCACAACTGTGCTAACACTGCTAACACTAAATCTGCGACTATAAAATCTTAGAATGGAAAGTTTAATCACCAATTTAGACTTGTTTGTTCTTCTACGAAGTGAGAGTACTTCATTTGATCATGAAGTATGTTAAGTGCAGTTGTATCCTGCATAGGCGATTGCCTGTCTGACGAAGATCGTGTTGTTCTCAAAGAATTTTGTCGGAGATTTACGCGAGCCGCTTTACAAAGGTGGCAGAAATCCAACCGATTCCTTGATAATTTCAGGAGAAAGTACGAGAATTGGCTGGGAGCAAATATTGATTGGCCGAGTTTTGTGCAAACTTTAGTTAATCAAGAACCAAGTGTTGATGAGATACCAAGAGCGCCCTCAGTCTCTCCAGAACCGTTGACATTAACGTCCATTGGAACAATGACGAAAAGATCCCGTAAACCATTCGAAGATCTGGGAAGTAAACAAAAAAAGAGAAGATCTGATGAACACACAGGCGAAGATTCCAGTGAATTGGCATATGCAGCTGCAGCACGTTTAAAAGAAGAAGGGCATGGAGATATCGCCTCTGTCATCGAATACATGATGAAAAATCCTGAAGCAGCCGCTAAATTAAATGAAACGCTTAAGAAACCAGCGAAAACAATCATATTTGCGTCAGAAAAGGCGCTTGGATTGCTTCTTTCGCTAAAACTCTCAAAGTGGCAATATATTACGTTGCGAGAGGCTGCCATTCGGGAAGGTGCTAAGGATATTTATCCATCTTACTATAAAGTGCAACAAACTAAGCTTGATTGCTACCCTCCGAAGCAATCAGTGACAGTTACTGATTCATCGGCTAGGATTACACTTCAAGCTTTACTTGATATCACAGTTACAAGAATCCTTCAAAGCCTTTCTAAGGAAGAGCATAACAAGCAGTTGAAGGTGATATCCAAGTGGGGATTTGATGGTGCTTCTAACCAAAGCCGATACAAGCAGAAAATGGAGGGTGAGGAAGATGACTCGAGCATTTTCATGACCTCCTTGGTGCCACTTAAACTGACAGATGGAGACAACATCTTATGGACGAACCCAAAACCATGCTCAGTTTTGTATTGTCGTCCAGTTCAGTTTACTTTTTTAAAGGAGAGTGAAGCAGTTGTCCTTGAGCTGAAAAAACAAATGGATGAAGAAATTGAGGCCCTTATCCCCACAGAGTGCAATAACAATAATAGGGTGACTCATGATCTAATGATGACGATGATCGACGCTAAAGTTTGCACTTACCTTTCTGAAGCTAGATCAAATGCATCGTGCTACCTGTGCTTAGCAAAGCCTACAGAAATGAACCGCTTAGATGCTGTAACATCAAAAATTGTGTGTTCTGACCCCTATAAATTTGGCTTGTCATCCCTACACGCCCGTATAAATTGTATGGAATGTCTGTTACACATTGCATACAGGCTCGACTTCAAACGGTGGGCAGCGAGAAGTGATGATCACAAAGAAATGCTACAGAAAAGGAAGAAAATAATTCAAAATAAATTCAAAGATGAGCTCAATCTGTTGATTGATATAGTAAAATAAGGCTCGGGAACCACCAATGACGGGAATACTGCAAGAAAATTCTTTGAGTTTCCTAATAAAACCGCAGCTATAACCGGTTTGGATGAGGACCTCATCAAAAGATTTGCTGTAACTTTACAAGCAATTACATCTGGAGAGCAGGTCGATATAATAAAATTTAGAGATTATGCCCGCAAAACAGCAGAAAAGTACGTATTATTATACGACTGGTACTACATGTCGTCAACCGTTCATAAATTATTAATCCATGGGGCTGACATAATCGAGAAAAATAATATTGTGCCGATTGGGACTCTCTCGGAAGAAGCCTCAGAGTCTCGAAACAAAGATTTTAGGAGGTTTCGAGAACATCATTCGCGGAAAAGAAGCAGGCAGGATTCCAATCAAGACATTTTAAATATGCTTGTTGTTTTTTCGGATCCTTTGCTAAGTGCACAAAGGCCTAAGTTAGATGCCAAGAAAAAGCAGAGCTTTTTTGCTGAAACTCTCGACCTGATTCAATTTCAGGAAACTGAGTTCGAGTTTTTGGATATATCCAATCTGGATGCTGACTCAGAATTGGAGTCTGACAACGAGAGTGATAAGGAAAATTTGTAAAAAATTTATATATGTACATATTTGTAAATTTGTATTTTGGTGTGTTTGGGTTTTTTTTTGTAATATTTAATGATATTTTGTCTTTTTTTTTATTTATTTTACAAATGCTTAGTATTAATTCCTTAAATTAAATTATTTTGTATATAATATAACTTTATATGTTACTTAAATAAGAGTTTGATAATCTTTTTTTATTTAAATTAATAAAAATGTGTCAAAAAACAGCAATTTTTTTATTTAATTTTTCTTGTTTTGTGTGTTCTTAATATTTGGGTTAATAACATATCGAACTTTTTAACTTGGACACTAAAAGGGATCGTTTTACATGTAAAAATAAATAAAAATATTTTAACGATTTTTTTAAAAAAAAACGGCATTAAATTTTTCGTCAAATCGGCAACCAAAAAATCATAAATAATTAGCACTATGACCACCTCCAAGGATATTACGGTTAAACATGCCCTTTAGGAGATAATTCGATTTTTCATACTAGCTTCATACAAATTTTTCTTAAAAAAATTATATTTCCTTCGTTTTTGGGCAGAATTAACTCGGGTGTCATTTTTGTACATAGTAATGACTAATAGAAGCGATATCCGGCAAAAAATCAAGCACTTGCAAATTTAAATCCCTAAGTCTATGAAAGCCGATTTCCAGCCCACCGTGCGGCGGTTCAAGCGAGGAATCCTATATTACTATGGAATCTACTCCACCTGGGCCTCAAGTCTGCTATTACAATAGTGTCAGAATGGTCGATCATTGATTTCATAGTTGTTGATTTTGACAAGTTTGGTAATCTACTATTAAAATGGCGTCATTATGACTTTACAATGGTCGGACACTGACACTACATTGAAAGAAATTGCATATATTGGTAATCTCGTACATAATGACAAATTAATGACATTTCTACTAATGGCAATACGACAATGCCATTATAATAACACAATTATATTACGAGAACATTGACCGACCAATGATCGACCATTATGAATTTACCAGATTATGAACTTTTAGCAAAATGACAATGGCATGACAGTGGGATGGTGTTGGAATGACTGAATTTATAAAAAATAGCAGACTTGGGCCCCTGGTAACTTGAATGGGGCACAAATTGCAGAAAATGGTCTCTTGCCGCCAAAATCGCGAGAGCGCTATTTTTAATGATTTACAATAATTTTATCAAAATCAAAATTTGTTTTGATGGCGTTTTTCATTACCTATTGTACTGTTTTCTCGCAAATTTGTTGAAAAACGTTGTATGACACACGTGTGGAAATTCGTATTTACAAACTTGTGTCACTTCTGTGATAACCTATACTCACACACTGACTTATTTTTTTAGAAAAACATACTTGTATGATGTTTGTAAATATGTGAACACCACGTATCTATCTAATAATTAAGTTATTTTTCATTGCTTAGTTTTTAATTCGTTTTACCTATTATGGTATAGTAATTTTATTCTAGGTGCATCGTCTTCACATATAATCATATAATTAATGTAATCAAACAAAATATTGTAAAACATTTTTAAAAGAGTACCGGTGGAGTTTCTTGCCCATTCTTCTCCATACGAAACTACCTTTTGGAAGGGGCAACTAGAATCAATTCTATTTTTTTTGTAAATTTTGACGTTCAAAAGTGCCTCTTATGTGCCTATTTGAAATAAATGGTTTGACTTTGACTTTGACTTTGACGTGACTATGGTAAGTCCTCGACTTCGTCTCGGGCTTACATTCGTCTACTCGTTTGTAAAAACCGTCTTACCGCACTTATGTCATAAATAACTATTATGATACTAGTGCGGTAAGTTGGTTTTTAATCCGATAGAATCTACTCCACCTCCACGGTATCACGCCGCCAAAATCGCGAGAGCGCTATTTAATGATTTAATATACAATAATTTTATGTAATGGAAGACTCGAAGAAATACTCAATCATTCTCTGAAAATGTTTTGATGGCTTGTTTCATTAGGTACCTATTGTGACTATGGTAAGCCCTCGACTTCGTCTCTGGCTTACATTCGTCTACTCGTTTGTAAAAACCAACTCCGCACTAGTATCATAAATAAGATATCATTTAACTATTTAATGGAAATTATAAAAAAAAAAAACTATAAAGGATACGCACGGCGGTATGCAATGGAATATGCGGTAAAGCATGTACTTAGGTGAGAGTACCTATTTTTTCGCACGTTCAGTTGTATGGTGTGTAATTTTTAACTTTCGTACAATGTACATAAACAGGCTTCGTAAATGCATTTCTTGAGCAAATGTGTTGAAAAATAATACATACACAAAAAAAAAACTGCGCAAAACACACATTGCTCACTCTGCAGAAGGGTCGCTATTCCTACATTGTGTTGTTGTTAAAAATATTACCCTCCTTCTGGGCCATCGGGTAAAAATATCTTAAAAATACCAACTTATTATTTTCAGGACCACCTCGCTTGCTCAAGACGGGTTGTCGATTTCAGACTAATATCCTATCCTAACTAATATTATTAATGCGAAAGTGAGTTTGTTACGCCTTCACGCTAAAACGGCTGAACGGATTTGGATGAAATTTGGCACATGGGTAGACCATGACTCGGATTAGGATAAAGGATACTTTTTACCTCGATATTAATATTATAAATGCGAAAATGAGTTTGTTTGTTTGTTACACTTTCACGCTAAAACGGCTGAATGGATTTTGATGAAATTTAGCACATGGGTAGACCATGACTTGAGTCAGGACGTAGGATACTTTTTATACCGGTAGTACAGTCCGTGACCAGGATTACCAAACCCCTCTTACAAAAAAGAATAATGGAAGAGGGGTCAGGTAATACCGGTCACCGACTGTACGTTCCCGTGGGATAAATTCCGACCTCCACATGGGCGAAGCCGCGGGCATAATCAAGTTAACTATGAGTACAGGTTTCCTCACGGTGTTTTCCTTCATCGATGTCAAAAATAGCTTCCACATGAGGAATTCACATGAATCATGACGACCAACGTCCTGCATCAAATATAGCAGTTGAACTCTTATAATACTGTCTGTGAGTACCATAGTACGAATGATAGGAACAAGTATACTGTATAACGCTGTAGGGAAGTAAGTATCTTGAAAAACCCTGTCTCATACTTATCACATAAATAGGTATCTACTTGTTCTTACTGTCAATCTGGATTGTTATATTAAAAACAAGTATTTTATTTGTTATTTGCCTATTGAGCATAAAAAATAAGATAAACTTTAACTGCTTACCAATATTAGTAAATATTGAATAAAAAAAAAAAACTGCTACTAATTAGTACTTACTAATTCCAAGCTATTAAAAAGTACTTACTTATTCCATGCTGACACTTTTCACGAAATCACTCCCACAGAATGCGAGAGGAAAGATGTTACACATCAAAAATAATTTTGAAAATGCATACCAAGATTACCAAGATACTTCCTAGCCTCGGAAAGCACGTTAAGCCATTGGTCTCGCCTGTCATTTCTGAATCTTTCAGTCGTTACGGGTCGTAAGAAGCCCGAAAGTCTGACAACCGGTCTTAATTACAAAGGGGTATCGTGCCACGCAGTAACTGGGTTGTGGAGGTCAGATAAGCAGTCGCTCCATATAAAATACTGATATTCAGCTGCATCAGGTTAGACTGGTAACCGACCCCAACATAGTTGCGAAAAGGCTATGAACATCACGCCAGCATTCATCGCAGAGGTGTTTCACACGGCTACATACTCGTATCAACGATTTTTTTTGGCTAGTTGTGTTCCACGCGCGCCTGAAAAAAACAAACAAACACGAACTGACGGGGTCCGTTAGGGCCAATGCCTGCCAGGGTTGCGAGTTTGTCCGAAAGGGACATCGTGGCCCTGGCACACAGGCAACGGATCGAACACGAGTGGGTTTTAGTCAGTAAAAGTCTGGCACGCCCTTCCCAGAGCGGGAGATGTTATTTGATAATTTCCCACCCACAAAGTAAAATTTTACCCAAATCCGTTCAGCCGTTTTAGCGTGTAAGCGTAACACAAATAAACTCACTTATAATTCAGTTAGGATGCGAAAGTGAGTTTATTTGTTTGGCACATGCTAGTTAGGACATAGGCTACTTTTTATCTCGGTAGTACGTTCCTGTGGGATAATTTCCGACCTCCACGCGGGCAAAGCCGGGGACAAAAGCTAGTTTATAATATAATTGTTAGTATAAGTCAGGATTCTACGAGCTTGAGTCGATGGTCGGCAGCGAGGAGTCCTGGAACGTGGTGGTATCCTTCTGCGAAACAGTCGTGTCGCAGGAGGCTGGGAAAAAGGAGCGGGAGATCTCTTCCGCTCACCCGGCCTGCAGCAGGCGTATCGGGCTTCGGCAGAGGGCTGACAACGCCCTCTTCCGGCCCCCCTAAATGGGTCCACGTCCGCCGACCCCTATCATACCTGACCCGCGGTGGCGGCGCATAGTGTTCCACGCGCGCCCCTTTCAGACGTCGCGGGGGGGTCAAACACCTCACCCCCCAGACCTTTTTTTTTTTTTTTTTTTGGGTGGGAAATTATCAAATAACTTCTCCCGCTCTGGGTGGAACGGGAGGGAGTGTCAGACTTTTACTGACTAAAACCCACCGTGTTCCTTGAGGTGGCCCGCAAAGACGGGCCGGCTCAAGCCGGGGATCGCGGAAGTCGCACTAGATCCCAAGATCCCCGGTGCAAGTGTGGGAAAGCCACACTGGGGTGGTTTTAGTCAGTAAGAATCTTAACAGACCCTGGGGTGGGCGGAGGACATCTTTGAGGATTTTCCACTCCGGAAACAAAAAGAAAAGATTGTACTAGCTTGGTTGGTATGATAGTTTTCCTAAGTTTCCTGGTATGTCCAATAACCCAAACATAGATTAAATTTTTCACGGGCCAGTTACTTTGTGTACATAAGAGATAATTTGTCACGTTTTAAAACATAATAATCATTAGTTTAAAGTGTGCCTCTACGTCTTGTTTTTATAAATCCAGCACGTACTTACCTACCGTAAGTATACTTATGTAGGTTGTTTTTCTGGATATTTCAGAAGTTATTTCAACATAATTTTGGACAAATATAGATAATGCATCTCGGACTATGTAGGTATAGAGATTATAGCGAATCGACATTGATCAGTTTATTGAACTTGTGCAACTTTAAAAATAAAAAACCCCATATTCAATGATAAATAAAGAATAAAATGTGTTCAACGAGACTTTTGGCTTACAAAAGACTGATGCACCCAAGAATTATATTTTTGCATTTAAGCTCCCGATTCTAGAAACCAATGGGGTAATTGCGCAATTTATTTTGACAAATCAACAATATTCATTACGTAATTACGTTGTCGAACAACAGCAACAATAGCTGACAAATTTAAAACAAAATCTAAAACAATGCATTTCCTTCAAAACCTTATTCAAGTTATTTTGTGTATTTTGTGAATGTGAGAACGTTTGCATTCCTGCAATAAAACTTTTTTGCGCATTCCGCATTCGAACTCTTTGTGTATTTTGGGCTATTTATTTTTTTGAATTGATTGATTTCAAATTCAAATTTTTTCTCAATAAGCTTCGAAACAATGTTGTTCAAATACCGATTTGGGCCAGGTTTTTGGCCCAAGGTACCGGCTAGATTTTAACAGCTTACTACATTTCACCTAGTTAGACTTCCATCCAGCTTCGAACAGAAGACCGCTGTGCCACGGAGTCCTTTTTTGGTAACACTTAAGAATCTTGCCCGTTGCGAACGCCTCTCCTATTCTGATGTCCGTCCGACATTAAAGCGCGGAAGAGAGCAGTACGAACGCAACAAATTTTCAGCAGAGGAGCTCCACGTCACCGTGTCTATCTCAAGCACAGCTTGCAACTTTTCTGTGACGAACGACTCGTCCCAGGTGTGGTGTGGTTACGTCGAAACCGGGAACGACCTTATTATTTAATAATACTTACTAAATTCAATGTGATTCAATAATATGTTTAATTGATCTAAGAAAGCTTAAAACCATTTATTTTAAAGTAACACGTTTATTTTATCTTTTTTTATTAGTATGGTAGATAGTTAGAGATTAACTACGATAATATGGCCCGCCCCTCCAAAATTCAAAACGTTTGAAAGTATTTGTGAAAGTATCTGTATGTGAGTAATGAGACGGCCGTCAAACAAAAGCAAATCATGGATCTGTTGCTCGACTAGTGGCGTCATTAATCGCTCATTATTATTAGTATGGCGCTGCACTGACGTACTCTATGAAAACGACACGTGCGTTGTCTTGCGTGATCGGCTAGTTATGATTAGTTGATCAACAAGTCTGGTAATAAGTGAGATATTACGAGTACTTAAAACTACAAACAAACTCTTTCGTAAGGATGTGACTACCCACATTGAAAGAGTAATATGGAGGGGCGAGCCATGTTATCGTAGTTTATCTCTATTTGTACGTACGTATCCTCCTTCCCTCCCAAATCTGCACCGTGATTTTGTAACATAATTTAATCAATCACAATCTGAATAATTTTGAAGTATATTATTAATCCATTGCTTCCTATGTTCAAAATTTTTGTCTGCTCAACAACGTAAATAACGCAATGAATGTTGAAGAACTGTCAAAATGAAACCCATTGGTACTGATAGTATGTTACACAATTTTCCCGCTGCTGCTATTAACTTAAAAAACCGGATCACAAATATTTCAATCAGTTTATTAATCCATACTTACTACCTAAACATAATATTTACAAACTTAGACCGGGAGGCCAAAAACTAGCGTTCAAACATACGGAACTGGACATACCAATAATTTATTTCGTCTCTCTGCATGATAGCAATAGGGTATTTGACTCTTTTTTTTATTTTGTTTTTCGAAAAAAACACTTTCACAATACGAATAATTTTATTCATGGAAGACTCGAAGAAATACTCAATCATTCTATGAAAATGTTTTGATGGCTTGTTTCATTAGGTACCTATTGTGACTATGGTAAGCCCTCGACTTCGTCTCTGGCTTACATTCGTTTACTCGTTTGTAAAAATCAACTCCGCACTAGTATCATAAATAACATATCATTTAACTATTTTATGGAAATTAAAAAAAAAACCATAAAGCAATAACACGGCGCTATGCAATGGAGTATGCGGTAAAGCATGCACTTAGGTGAGAGTACCTATTTTTCCGCACATTCAGTTGTATGGTGCGTAATTTTTAACTTTCGTACAATACTCAGGCTTCGTAAATGCATTTCTTGAGCAAATGTGTTGAAAAATAATACATACACAAAAAAAAAACTGCGCAAAACACACATTGCTCACTCTGCAGAAGGGTCGCTATTCCTATATTGTGGTGTTGCTTAAAAATATTACCCTCCTTCTGGGCCATCGGGTAAAAATATCTTAATAATACCAACCTATTATTTTCAGGACCACCTCGCTTGCTCAAGACGGGTTGTCGATTTCAGACTAATATCCTATCCTAACTAATATTATTAATGCGAAAGTGAGTTTGTTACGCTTTCACGCTAAAACGGCTGAACGGATTTGGATGAAATTTGGCACATGGGTAGACCATGACTCGGATTAGGATAAAGGATACTTTTTACCTCGATATTCCAACGGGATCGAGACTTACGCAGGTGAAACCGCGGGGCGCTGCTAGTAATATTATAAATGCGAAAATAAGTTTGTTTGTTTGTTACACTTTCATGCTAAAACGGCTGAATGGATTTTGATGAAATTTAGCACATGGGTAGACCATGACTTGAGTCAGGACGTAGGATACGTTTTATACCGGTAGTACAGGATTACCAGACCCCTCTTACAAAAAAAGAATAATGGAAGAAGGGTCAGGTAATACTGGTCACCGATTGTACGTTCCCGTGGGATAAATTCCGACCTCCACATGGGCGAAGCCGCGGGCATAATCAAGTTAACTATGAGTACCTACAGGTTTCCTCACGGTGTTTTCCTTCATCGATGTCAAAAATAGCTTCCACATGAGGAATTCACATGAATCATGACGACCAACGTCCTGCATCAAATATAGCAGTTGAACTCTTATAATACTGTCTGTGAGTACCATAGTACGAATGATAGGAACAAGTATACTCTATAACGCTGTAGGGAAGTAAGTATCTTGAAAAACCCTGACTCATACTTATCACATAAGTAGGTATCTACTTGTTCTTACTGTCAATCTGTTATATTAAAAACAAGTACCTACGTGGTAAAAAAACAAGACTCCTGTTATTTGCCTATTGACCATAAAAAATAAGATAAACTTTAACTGCTTACTACCAATATTAGTAAATATTGAATTTAAAAAAAAAACTGCATACGCTATTGACTTTGTAAAAGTAGGTACACTAATTAGTACTTACTAATTCCAAGCTATTAAAAAGTACTTATTCCATGCTGACACTTTTCACGAAATCACTCCCACAGAATGCGAGAAGAAAGATGTTACACATCAAAAATAATTTTGAAAATGCATACCAAGATTACCAAGACCCTACCTAGCCTCGGAAAGCACGTTAAGCCATTGGTCTCGCCTGTCATTTCTGAATCTTTCAGTCGTAAGAAGCCCGAAAGTCTGACAACGTGCCACGCAGTAACTGGGTTGTGGAGGTCAGATAAGCAGTCGCTCCATGTAAAATACTGATATTCAGCTGCATCAGGTTAGACTGGTAACCGACGAATTAAGCCACGGTAAAAAAAAAATATTTCAAATCTCAAAAAATGCCGAAGTTGTATGCGTTTTAAAGTCCACTGTAGACAGAGACAGCACTGCTGCCATCTGACGCCACAGCACAGGAACGCCATAGTGACTGCGCGCCATTCAGTACAATGATCGTTTTTCTTGACAAGGAGAATAATTTCAAAAGCGTGTAAACTTCTCCATTTTTCCACCACTTTTATTTATTTTTTCACTAATCGTCTTTTTTAGTAACCCTTTAAAAATAGGTATTGCTCATGTATAATGATTTTTGATTGCAGTCAAATAGGCTATTCTAGACACTTCGTTTTCCTTAGGGCGGAGTTCACGTACTGTCATTTGACCAATGTTTAAGTAATCGGCCGATGAAATCCTAAACATAGTTTAAGCAGCCGGTTAAGTATTCACTGTTCACCACGAATATTTTAACCGTGATTAATAAATCGGGCAATCATCATACGCTTGAGAGTGAATGAACGAATGCTATAACTCTACTCATTAGCAAAGTCACGCCGTTATATTTAGTTAACACTAGTTTTGGTGACATCTTTATTTAGTAGCATAAATTAAAATGCTTTGAACTTAAGGAAGTTCGAGAACGCATTGGGAACGTTATGCTAGCCTGTACAGTCCAATTTGGATGCGTAATAACACCAAGGCGCTGACACCGTCAAAGTCAAATGTCCATTGTTATTGTTTTTTTGCACGTCCACGTACTGCACGTGTTCATTTTACTCTCCGTGTTGAATATTATTCTGTTGTATAGTGAAAGTGTTTTGTTCTAAAATTACCTTCTATTTGAGAAATGGTGGCTCTAAAAAATAGAACACACAATTTTCAAGCAATGAGAAGCGTATTATAACGGAGTTGGTGTTGCGCACCGATGCGATGCCACCACGAATTCCGCTAAGTTGAAAGGGTGAATCCGTGTAGCAGAAGAGTTCAACACTATCAGCTCGTTTTGCCATCGAACCCACGCAATCCTAAAACGTTGCACTTGGATAGTTATCAATTAATACATTAAACACTGTCTGCATGTTTATCTATTCGCAAAAACAGCGAAAATTTGAAATAAACATAAAACATAATGTTTCAACTGTTGTAAAGTCACAGCAAATTTCAACATATGGTATTAAGCGACGGTTAAACGGTGCTGTTGAGCTCGGTTAAATAGATCGGCTGTTTAAGGGGTGTAAACACTGGTTAACGTGTGGTGAACATTGAAAATGATTTAATCAGTTGTTCAAATTATAAACAGCCCTTTTAAAAGTCGGTGAACTCCGCCCTTATAGTCATCAAACACCTTTTGGTTAAAATTCTGGTTACTTATAAATTTTATGGACAGTGCATTCTATTTTCTTTTCTACAAAATTTCGTTGTAGCAGTTAAACTTTGAATACCTATAGAACATGATCAACTTCACTACTGTGCGTTCGATATAACTTGACTGGTGACGCGAATGGTAGCACTGAATTTTGCAGTCATGCGATTGGTAGTTGGTTCTGTCAGTCGCCATTTTGAACTCTATTAGTACTGAAAATAAGACTGCAAAATTCAGTGCTACCAATCGCGTCACGCATCAAGTTATAGTGAACGCACTATATTCAACTTTTCGGTATTGCTGTCTCACTCTTTCATAAAGAACACAATGGTTTAGGCTGCCATCGCTAATCATTCAAATATAATTGACCTACAACAGTCTTATATCTCGCTACAAAAGCCCCTCCATTTCCTTCATGAACTGCATGTAAGCGTCATCTTTGCTAGGCAATTGTTTAGGTATATCTGCCGTCCTCTGAATGGCCCCGGATTTAATTCCCGGCTTAGCCTTTTTGTCCTCGCGTTTGACTCGTAATGCTGAGGGCACGAATCTTGTGACGTCCGCTGAAAGGTTTCGTATCTGTGGTTTGGCACTGATTGTTGCACCTAGAAAAAAAATGAAGTACTTGGTTAAATTAAATTCATGGTCGGGAGCAAGTCTTGCACGAGACGATAGACGATAAGAATTAGACCTGATTTGTAGCAATAACATTTATTTAACAAAGGATGGTTCATCATCATCATTTCAGCCGAAAGACGTCCACTGCTAGACACAGACCTCCCCCAATGGGGGGGGGTTGCCATAATCGCCGGCAGGCGGGTTGGCGATCGCAGTATGGTGTTAAAATGCATAGAGAACGCTGCTGCCCATTCTTTAGTAAATCCCTTAGTCGCCTTAGTTTCCGTACAAAGTCTGGTTAGATTAGACCAAATCTTTGTTAATTTCGAGGTACTGGACATTAGTGAATTGAAGTACAGTAACCGTAAAAAATAGAGCGTCATCTCTGCCACTGATACTTGTGAGACGTCACTATTATAGCTCGATATGTCATATTTACATTCAGGAAATTTACTAAGGAATCAACATAAGATCTGATTAAAAATTCACGTGCACATGCATCCTGGGTAATGGTAAGGGTACAAACTAGTTCGGGCCGGCAGTATTTGTTGAACAACAAAGCCCACCCGAAGCAATTACTATACATATTCGGTTTTCATTCGGCTTGTCCCGATCATGAACTCCGTTTGGCATCTACCCTTGCTGAATCATGTTCGGGTCAGCTTGGCCCAAGCTTCAAGCTAAACAGAGTGGCTTTTTCCCGAACATAATCTACATAATTCAAAAAAAACAACACAATTATTGTGATTTTGAACTACCTTCCTTGCAAGAACGTCAAGATATGTATATATTAATACGTGACGCAAAAACTTAGTACTACTTTTTACTAAAATTACGCGGACGAGGAATATGAAATTTGGCACAGTTAAATAAAAGTTTTATGGAGGAAGAGTGCAGAAAGCTAATATTTTTTATATAAAATGCATTATAAATAAATTAAATTAATAAAAAAACACCATACACACTACCATGCCTTTGACACACACACATATACATATTTAATATGTAAGTATATACAGGTTGGATTTTTGAGATGGGGCAGTAAGGGCAGCTACCTTAACCGTTGTTGCTACAGGAAAACGGTCTTAGGAGACTGTCCTTAACTTTTGAGAAATTTTGATCTGCATTCACAGATTTTGAAAAAAATGTAGTCAGCTCGAAAATGGGCAGTTTTCACAAAAACTTTTTTTTATGCCAATCGATCCTGTTTCTTATAAGGACCAAAAACCTCTATTGGACCAACTGAGGTTTGAGTACTAGAAAACCCAGAACTTTTCCCATACATTTCGTAGGAAATGAGACTCCAACTTAGTGTTTTATGATGGACCGCTACAATGAAGACTGGCCGAAAATAAACAAAAAAAAATACACTTCGAATTTCGAACGAATACGCGTCATAATTTAATTTGCTTTGAAAACAGAATCTAGATGGTTTGTTGCTTAGTTGTGACCTCATTTAATTTTGAACGTTTAGACTTGTTAGAAGCTTATTTTTTTAAATAATAAAACCCATCAGGTGCATTGGAGTGGTACAGGATCAATTACCCAATGCGTCGATGCCAACTAGAAAGGTAATTACAAATCTTGTAAGGAATCTCGCAGAAGGTGGCTCGTTCAAGAAAAAAAATAGTACGACATTCAAGTGTATTAGATGAAAATGTGATTGCAATTGTAGCATATTGTATAGTTCAAGCATTACATTCTGGAGACAACATTCGCAGACTTACATTTTGCAGAATATTACGAGGGAAAATCAGCAGGGACAATAATTTTATAAACTACATTCTATGGTCTGATGAAACCAATTTCTCCAATTTTTTTTAATTTTAAGGTAACGAAAACCCAAAGTAACAGTTATTGTTTTTTTATTTGTTTTTCGATGAGTCTTTTTTGTAGCGGCCAGTTTATCGATGGTAAAAAATTTAAGTTGGAGTCTCATTTCCTACGAAATGTATGGGAAAAGTTTTTTGCTATTTCTGACTTTTCTTGTTCTCAAACCTCAGTTGGTCCAGTAGAGGTTTTTGATCCTAATAAGAAACAGGATAGATTGGCATAAAAAAAAAACTATGAAAACTGCCCATTTTCCTGCTGACTGTACATTTTTTTCAAAAGCTGTGAATGCAAATCAAAATTTCTCAAAAAGTTAAGGACAGTCTCCTAAGACCGTTTTCCTGTAGGTACAACGGTTAAGGTAGCTGCCCTTACTGCCCCATCTCAAAAATCCAGCCTGTATAATGTATATATATTTATTTTTTAACAGACAACAAAAGGTTACTGACAAAAACAAATACATAATATTTTTTTTTAGTAACAATATATCTTATAACTTATGTTAGTACTTATAATCTAGGATTTTAGTGACAATTTGGCTTATGATCTATGTTAGTACATATACACTACGACAGACAGTGTTGTTTTGATAAGATGTCCCATTATGGGGCTCTCATCAGGCCTGTCAGCTATCACCTTCAGTAGGCTGTTGCCACTGCCACGCAACCTAGCGAGCAGAGATGCACTTTTCTTCCGTACGACAGCTGAGAAACTGTCGACTCGGGCTTTTGCGAACATCTCTGACGGACTACAGTAACGTGGCATCTGCATGTACGTCCTGAAGCGACCACTAGTTAGCATAGATACCGACCTTGTTGCGCGTCCTTCTTCGAGATGAGCTGCGGCGCAGCTTGCAGCACGGACAGCTGCACGTGCGGCTTGGGCGGCGGCGGCGCCACGAGTGGGCGCAGCAGGCGCGGCGGCGCGCCCGGCGGCGGGCCCGGCGGCCGCAGCATGCCGCGCGGCAGCCCCGGCAGACCTGGCGCCGGACAATTTGTTTATTAGGTCCCATTTTTCCAACGCCATATCGTGCTTTTGGAATAAAAGGGTTGCATCGCTCCAACGTACATTTCGAGAAAACCGCAAAAACTTCGAAATGGGTTTCACTTGGAACCTTTACAGTAGGCTAGTTTAAAAATTATGCAACATGGTATGGTTTGAAATGAATAAAATTTGGAGCAAATATAACCGTTTTGCATCATATTAGGTTGGGGAAAAAGTCTTTTCGCATTATAGTATGTATGAACTTGTAATAAAATCTCTTTGGCTATACTATTTGTATCTGGCTGGTTTTGGTATCATTGAAAGTTTAAATTTTAAAGAACAAAATTCCAAATTCAAATTAGGAAAATGTGTGATTTTCATTTGTTTTTCGTACTGTCAAGATGAGTGAATCTAATGAAGAAATTCGATACATTTTAAAATTTTACTACAAAAAAGGTAAAAATGCAACGCAAGCCGCGAAAAAAAATTGCGATGTTTATGGACCTAGTGCAGTGTCTGTGAGAGCAGCACAAATTTGGTTTAAGCGTTTTCAATCCGGAAATTTTGATGTCAAAGATGCACGTCGCTCTGGTCGCCCTATTACGGATAAAATGGATGCCATTTTTGAAAAAGTGGAGCAAGATCGGCGTATCAGTAGTTACGACGTAGCTGAAGAACTGGGAATTGACCACAAAACAGTTTTGGCACATTAGAAAAAACTGGGTACACAAAAAAGCTCGATATTTGGGTACCTCACGAGCTCACTGAAAGAAACCTAATGAACCGTGTACTCATTTGTGATTCTTTATTACGACGTAATGAAACCGAACCATTTTTGAAGAAGCTGCTAACTGGTGATGAAAAGTGGATCACGTAAGACAAGAACGTGCGAAAAAGGTCGTGGTCAAAGGCCGGTCAGGCTTCACAGACTGTGGCGAAATCCGGGTTAACTCGCAACAAGGTGATGCTGTGTGTGTGGTGGGATTGGAAGGGCATTATTCATTATGAGCTGTTACCACCAGGCAGGACCACCGATTCTGAACTCTACTGCGAACAACTGATGAGATTAAAGCAAGAAGTTGAGAGAAAGCGGCCGGAATTAATCAACAGAAGGGGTGTGGTTTTTCATCATGATAACGCTAGACCTCACACATCTTTAGCCACTCAGCAAAAATTAAGAGTTTGGCTGGGAGGTGTTAATGCATCCGCCGTATAGGCCTGACCTTGCAGATTCCCACCTGTTTCGGTCTATTCAGAATTCTTTAGGCAGTGTCAGGTTAACATCACGAAAGGACTGCCAAAACCACTTTTCGCGGTATTTTGATCAGAAGTCCCAAAATTTCTATAGCAATGGGATCATGTCCCTACCTACAAGATAGCAAAAAGTTATCGAACAAAATGGTACCTACATACTTTAGTTAAATGTAAATAAACTATATTAAAAAATGTTTTGAATTTTCTTAAAAAATGCGAAGAAACATGTTCCCCAACCTATTATAATTGTTTTGCTCAAATTGTTAGATGGAACCATTTTATTTCAAACGCACGATATCTCTATCAATCTGCCCAGCCTTTTTTCAACTATGTTGGGGTTGCTCAGGAGTAGGCAGTGACCTGTCGCTGCCGGCCGTGGTCGAGTCGATGGCCGGCAGCGAGGAGTCCTGGGACGCGGTGGTATCCTTCTGCGAAACAGTCGTGTCGCAGGAGGCTGCGGAAAGGGAGCGGGAGGTCTCGTCCGCTCACCCGGCCCGCAGCAGGCGCACCGGGCGTCGGCAGAGGGCAGATAATGCCCTCTTCCGGCCCCCCTAAATGGGTCCAGGGACGGCGGACTCGGGGACGTCCGCCGCCCCCCATCACACTGGACCCGAGGTGGCGGCGCGTAGTGTTCCACGCGCGCCCCTTTCAGACGTCGCGGGGGGGTCCAACACCTCACCCCCCCGCAGACTTGAGGTGGCCCGCAGAGGCGGGCCGGCACTAGCCGGGGATCACGGAAGTAATACTAGCTCCCAAGATCCCCGGTGCAAGTGTGGGAAGGGAACACCGGGGTGGTTTTTAGTCAGTAAGAGTCTGACAGACCCCTCCGCCCACCTCAGGGCGGAGGACATCCATGAGGATTTTCCACCCCGGCAAAAAAAAAAAGAAAAAAGCTTTGAAGCTAATATCAATTGTATCTTCAGAAATAAAAATTAACCGGTTTCAAGCCCTGGCAGCGAATACCAACATTTTACATGGAGCGACTGCCTATCTGACCTCCGGAACCCAGTAACTGGGTAATACGATACCCCTTGGCAATATTGGTTGTCAGACTTTCGGGCTTCTGAAGACCCGTAACGGCCCGACCCTTTCGACCCGGTCTGTTAACTCGTGACGGAACGGGTACCAAACATAAATTCAAAGATCTGTTTCGCAGAAGTTTTACCTGAAGGTGGTCCCGGTGGGCCTAGCGGCGGTCCCGGTGGGCCGGGGGGAGGCCCGGGTGGGACCAGGCGCATTGGCGGGGCTAGTGGCGCGCGGAGAGGTGGTGGACGGAGGCCTGGAAAGATAAATTTAGTTATTGAATCAAATATCAAATACAGTTTTCGAAGGTCATCTGTCAATCTGGCGGATAGTGAATCAAGAGAGCAGGGGTCGCAGTGTGTAGGTCGTGACCGTGACTTACGAGTTGCAGGTCGTTGGTTCGAACCCAGGTACTTTATTTTATGTAAATTATTACATCACCACTGCTCTCATAACGGTGAAAACAAATATCGGGGACTAAACCAGCATGTCCAAAACCTAACCGGGTAGAACCCAAAAATCAAAAAACATGTGACATCAACCAAACCGCACTGGGCCTACATGTTGGATTACAGCCCAGCCCCTCTCAGAGAGGGACGTGTGTCCCAGCAATGGTAATACAATAGGCTGATTATGGTACAGTCGGTGACCAGCATGACCTAACCCCTCTTCCATTATTCTTCCTTGAAAGTGGGGTCAGGTAATGCTGGTAACCGTCTGTACTAGTAGGTAAGAGTGGCGGCGGAATCAGCCGTATCTTAGAGCCAAGCTAATCCCAGTGCGAAGTCAGTCGCACCGTGCAACGAGTATAAAGCTCAACATACACAGGCAGCGGGTGCGGGACGGGCGCGGGTCGGGAGCCGCGCACGCGTTTCGTGTGGTGTCGTTCATATAAATACAGAGAATTCAGCCGCCGTACTGCCCCCCGACACCCCCCCCCCCTCCTCCCCCGACCCGCACCCGCTGCCAGTGTGTGTTGAGCTTTTTTTGACGAACGACTCGTGTGATATACAAAATCTAGTAAATGCGTAAGCAACCAGATCACAAGATCAGACAAGATCTTATTGATCGTCAAAACACAGCATATCAAGCGACAATAACGATCGTCAAAAATCGAGAAAATCCGTAGACACCATAATTGAGTCTAGCTTTTGATATTATAATTGTTGTCTACTTTATAAATTAAACATAAACTATACTATGTATGTTAAAGTACATTTTAGTTTGTAAATTGCACTGTACAACGCCTTGGGTTTTAATATAATTATAATGTTTTGCATGTACACGACATCAAGTTATACCAAACTGTCAAATTTCTCCAAATGATTTTAAGCCATATATCTAATGTTAGTAGTTACCAAATTGAATGAGAAAATTTGACAGTTTGTGGTATCTTCATGTGCTGGCGACTGTACACTTTTATTAAATAAATAAATAAATTGTCTAGCTTCAAAATCGAACGAGAAAATTTGACAGTTTGTAGTTATTGATGTGCTGGCGACTGTACACTTAAATAAATAAATAAATTGTCTAGCTTCAAAATCGAATGAGAAAATTTGACAGTTTGTGGTATGTTGATGTGCTGGCGACTGTACACTTAAATAAATAAATAAATTGTCTCGCTTCAAAATCGAATGAGAAAATTTGACAGTTTGTGGTATGTTGATGTGCTGGCGACTGTACACTTATATAAATAAATAAATTGTCTAGCTTCAAAATCGATTGAGAAAATTTGACAGTTTGTGGTATGTTGATGTGCTGGCGACTGTACACTTAAATAAATAAATAAATTGTCTAGCCTTATAAGACAGAATAATAATTTCGTCCAACAATTTTAAATTATAATATTTACCAGGAGGTAATAACGGCGGCGGCATCTGCCTCATCTCAGCGCCAGGGGGCTCCAGCGTGAAGTCAGGAGGCCCGCCGTGTGGCATGAGTGGTGGATGCGGCCCTTCATTGTCGCTGTCTGAGTCACTGTCACGACCACCGCCTGGTCGCTTTAGAGCACTCAATCTGAGAAAAAGAGGTTGATTTAATGAGAAAGATAACACGGAAACGGTGATGTGTGTTGAGAGACATTTTTCGGTAGAAACGGCGATACCATAGAACACCACAGACACAAAAGGCACTGACAAGTAAATGATGTTACGTCGGGTTCTCACGCGCGGTGTAAGTTTACAATTACAATAATTTTATTAAATAATTATCTTATTTTTATTGTTATTTCACTCATTTATTTTTATTTTATTTATTTATTTCCGTATCTATCCGTGACCTCACAGCGGGCCCTATCAGAATACCAGCGCTGCGACATTTATTTTTAAGTGCTGCATCGTCCTGCTGAGATGAGCCTTTTGGCCTCGTACAGGACATTCTGTTTTTATTTTTAATTTTTACTTTGTTTTATTTTTGTTATTTATGTTTCTATGAGTTTGTTTTAGTTTAATTTGTGATCTGTGCGAGTACGGTTATTTTTACCCGACTGCCCCAGAAGCCAACAGACGCAGAAGCACACAGTTTGGCAGAATGCCAAAGAAATAGTCATACATACTCACGAAAGACATTACCCTCCTTCTGGGGCAGTCGGGTAAAAGGCTTAAAATAAAACAAAAAACGCGACTGCAAAAATACATAACTGAAAAGAGAAAAACAAGCATTTTATTCTATAGAATTTTGGTATTGCGGGCGAGGGCAAACCAATAACCTGAAATATGGTGTAACTTTTGTTTATCCCCCTTGGCGATACTAACATCCTATAGATTATAGTGCTTGTTTTTCTCTTCCCAATTTTTAACCGACTTCCAAAAAGGAGTTCTCAATTCGGCGGTATGTTTTTTTTTTGTATGTTTGTTACGCGATTACTCCGTTAATTATGGACCGATTTTAAAAATATTTTTTTTGTTTGAAATGGTATACTCCCGAGGTGGTCCCATTGCCACCAAATCAGAATCAGATGAGGGGATCCCATAGAAATCGAGGGAAACCCTCAAATTTTATAGGCAAACCTATAGCGATTTGGGTATTTTTTATAGTAACTCTTGCATTTGCTCTCGGAAAGCACCATTTGGTGGAGTGAAACTGATGATGTAGACCGGAACAATATAATAATGAGTACCCCTATTTAACGGGTTGCGATTAAGCAATTTATGCTCGTCACTATGCATATGGTGAGTGGCACTTCTCCTGGTTCTTACCAGGAGAACTCCTCAACAATCAACATCGCAGCATCGGGAAAAGACATATTTTGTAACTTAGATAAATTCAAAACTGACCAACTTAAAAAAATCTTTTTACAAAAAAATAAGAACCGACTACCAAACCGCTTTTTGACATATTTATTTTAGACTGTAGCGGCATCAGAATAAGAATCAGAATTTATTTATTTGTAAAAATGTAGTTTTCCATAGTACATAATGGTGTTAATATATTTTTAAGTGCTATACATTCTACCACAACAGGTGTAATGTCATTCTTATCCACAACGCTACTTGCGAACCACGCATCACACCTGACGACACACAAATCTTTCGTCACTCACAATACATACTTGTCAAGGAGCACTAAAAAGCAATGTTAATTTATCTTGCTTGACACTGAACGAAAATGACGACCATTTTACGGTTGTTTTAATTTCGCATCTACTTTTTCGGATGTAGCTGACAATGCCTTGTCTAATATATCTAGAAAGAAAGTTAAAATTGTTTTTCAATAATAATAGAAGAATATAAATAGCACTCAGATCTGCAGCTCTATCCCTTTCCCTCTTCCTATGAACCTCTTTTATGTCTTTCATAAAGTTGAGATTAATCTATCCAGACATGGCTGTCTGGATAGATTGGCGCAGACATTAAAAATTAAAAAAGAGCAAGCCTTACAGTTGTCGCATATGATGTGTAACATCTGACATCTCACCCTGGTAATAAGCAACTGAGCAGCGACCGAAATTAACTTCAAAATTTTAAAAAAGCTAAATACTCAAATATTGATTTGAATATTTATTAATTACTAGTGGTCGCCCGCTGGTCAAAATTCGACCACAACTACTACAATCTATACACTGTTACATTTTGATCGTTTTAATCCCGTGAAGGGTCGATCCAGTGCATGAAACACTATCGATTAGTAAAGCTAATTAAAAAATAAAATTACTTTTCCTTATCAACTCGAATCAATTCTCGCATTAGTGAAAAAACAATGCAAACCATTAGTACCATTCGAAACTCATTTCGTACCATAGGATTGTTTGTGTGTGTGTGGTAGATTACATTCAAAGTGAACAACACTTACGAACCATTTCATAAATGACGCGTAACCGGAGTCATTAGGTTTGTAACATAATTATTTTTATTAAATCGTGTAGGTAACTAGAACTTTTTCTTTTGAAATCGTTGTAAATAATTTTGATTCCACATTTTTAAATACGCCTTAACTAGCAGGCGCATAATTCTATAAATTTTATTATGTCCCGAAACCTATGCAAGTAGGCACAAAGAAATTATGACGGTCCTAAGCCCGTAAGAGTATGTCGAATCAAAAAAATTTGGAATCATTTAATTTGTTTTGAACATCAGCTGAGCGAGTCAATAACCTAAGTTGATACAGCGGGCGAGGTGTAGGTACGGACGACGCGACGTAGGTAACTAACTCGTGGCGGTACTACTGGATTTATGCATTTTGCGAATATTAATTTATCACTTCCTATTTTTTTAATTATAAGAGCTACAATGCTGTGTAAGTTGTAGATGAATAGTATTTTGTAAGTTAAACCACCCGTCCAAGGGACTAAAACGATCAAAATGTAACAGTGTACTTATTAATTCCATGAGTAAGTACACTAATTCCATGCTATTATAAAGTACTCACTAATTCCATGCTATTAAAAAGCACATACTTATTCCATGGTCAATCCGTCACTTCCTGTTGTGTGTTCAGTTCAGTATTCCTTTTTCTGTGGACTTCTTCCAGGTCTTTCATAAAGTCGTCAATGTTCTGTGCAGACAGAGCTAGCAAGCCTTGCTTACCTAATAAAAATACAAAACACATACCTAGCATTTAGATCAGCAGCTCTATCCCTTTCCCTCTTTCTGTGTACTTCTTCCATTTCTTTCATAAAGTCGTCAATGTTCTGCCCAGACAGTGCCAACATGCGTTGCTGTAAGGACGTCGGTTTGGGTGCCTGTGTCGCTGCTACCCCTTGAGCGGGGGGAGCGTCTTCTTCCACAGCTTCTCCGTCTATGTTTTCTAAAGGAGGTGGCTTTGATGCTTGGACTTTTGGTAATGGTGCCTGAAATAATAATGACGTGATATCCGGTTATTATAGAATTTATCGTAGGTATGTGTCGACTTGGGTCTATAAAAAATTATAAATAAAAATCAATGTTTGTTTGT
This sequence comes from Tiliacea citrago, assembly GCA_963921375.1. Classification (NCBI taxonomy): domain Eukaryota; kingdom Metazoa; phylum Arthropoda; class Insecta; order Lepidoptera; family Noctuidae; genus Tiliacea; species Tiliacea citrago. The sequence continues at coordinate 16,105,797 of OY992797.1, read as the reverse complement.
TTGTTCTCTATGGACTCCAAAACGGCTGGACCGGTTTTGATGAAACTTTGGTGAGTTTATCTGCATATGCCCGAGAAGGTTTTGGGGGTAGGGAAAGGATAGGGTTAGGGGTAGGACACCACGCGAACGAAGTCGCGCCGGGCAGCTAGTAAAATTATAATTGTTAAAGCAGTTAGTAGGTTGAATGTAGATTTATAAACAATTACGAAAATTGAATACAAAATAATAACAACATCACGCCTGTATTTTCCCGAAGGGCTATGCAGAAGTGTACCTATAGTACACCGACATTCTATTGGTATTTTTATTGAAATAATACAAATAATAATAAAATGTCTACATACACATTCTCCAGGTGGTCCTTCATCAGCCATGTCAGAGAATCTCAACACCTTATTGCTGGTCTTGTCAGTCGCCTTCTCTTTCTCCAACACTAGGAACTCGAAGTCACATGGCGGCCCGGGAGGTACACCGGGGGATTCCACGCCAACTGGGCGCTCCTAGAATGATAGGGTACTGTGCAACCGTAAACTGTGGTGGTCTGTTGCCAGAAATATTTGTTTTTATAGTACTAAAGTACTAAAATAATTTATTTAAAGTACTAAGTAGGTATGCAAGCTAACTTTTCTTTTTTATATGCACGTTTCTGTGACAAAACAAACTTTTTTTTGTTTTTATAAGATATTTTATTTCACATAAGCCTACATGGGCACTTATGAAACCTCAGAAGCTAGGTGCACGGTTCCAATTGCTCGTTTCCTAAGGAGCAGAGCCGGCAAGAGACCCCACAGTTACTCTTTTAATAATAATTGGCTTTTACAATGTTTTTACAGTGTTAATAGGTATGAGAGGACAGTGCAGGCCAATCAAAAGTACCAGGTACTTAACAAACAAAATAGAAAATGGTCTACAACACAGTCTATTAAGCCTACAACGTTCTCACTTTAACAAAACATTTAAAAAAATTATTATACATATATAAAATATTATTAAAATAATAAAAGTTAGAACCTTGTTGAAATTAAAATTGTTGGTATATAATGTCAAATAAAAAAGATTAGGTATGACAAAGAAGTACGTAAAAAAAATTAGGTTAAAATAAACATCGTAATTTGGAGCAGATAATAGACATTTACATATTTTTGCCGTTAATGAGGTACCAGGGCAGCCACATGTGCAGATGGAATTAATGCCAAACTTCATGTCTTCAACGTAGTCTTTAATCTTATAATATGCTTTTTAGATAAGGACACGTTTGATGTAGGTTTAGAATTTTCCATCGCTAAGTTCTGTAACCGACTTTGGCAACTTGTTATAAAAGCGGATACTGTTTATAAGAAATGACTTGCTTGTTTTAGTTAATCTAAATTTGGGTACTTATCACAATCTCATGTTTACTACGTGTATTTATATTATGGAAATGTCCTAAGTTTTTGCGAACATATAAAATACTTTCTAAGATATAAAGAGAAGGCAGAGTTAGTACATCAATTTCTTAGAATTTGTTTCTAAGGGACTCACGAGGACCCATTCTATAGACCGCGCGGATTGCCCTCCTTACCAAACTTCAACCCCAGTCAATAAGGAGACCCACAGGGAGCGCTTGTAGGCACTTTTGTGAATCTGGAAACAGAAAAGCGCTTCCAAGGTTTTTTCCACAGACCGCTATGGGTTGGTTGACATGTTAGTTGCAGTTATTTTTTTTAGCTTTAACATTTCTTCTTTTATTTCTAAACGAAGTTAAGATCACAATTGTATGGTTAAACAGTCGCTAATAACTTTAACCAACATTTATAGAAAAACCCATTTTATAAATAAACACAGTAAAATAAGAGGCAATTATTTTTCGAGAGTATTTTTTTTTTATATTGATATTCAGTTTAAAGAATGTTTATTTGTGCTGGATCTCTTATATTTAAAGAAAATCTTCTACTTACTTTATAAGCTGAATCTTTCTTCAGTATAGGTTTGACAACTACAGGATGCACCGCGTCGACCGGCAGAGGTATTTGGGAAGGAACATTGCTAAATATGAGGTTGTCTGGTACCTGCAATAAAAAATTACACTATAAAAGAAAATATTTATTACTTTAAATAATGCAATACCAGCATTCATTTTCTTCATACATTTTACCTTCAATTATGAAAACATTCAATGTCATTCAAATTCAGCTATCCTTAAAATAAAATGAATTAAGTACATAGAAACTTGTGTGTGAGTTAGTAGTTTTTTTGGTTTTATGCATTGTTTTATGTATTTAATTTTCTCTTCTACTCATATACACGGTGTCTACATGACTTTTTTATATATTCTCCTATCGCAGGTATGCTGGAAGATTCTTTAAAAATAAGCATCACCTTTGAACATATTTTATTGATCCTTTCTTCTTGTCTATTTATATGTGTGAACATAATTGTTAAATAAATAAACTTACTTGTAATGTAGGCAATGGGATATCATCAACTTGGACTGACTGGGCATGCTTCACAGATTCATAGTACGATATTAAATGTGCTCTTCTTTTTTCATATTCCATCTCTTGACGTTTGAGATCCACCCATTTCTCTGGATCATCCTTGTCCTAGAATAAATCATGGAAATTATAAAACGATTAGGTACATTATTTAAAAACATCTAAAATAAGAGGTTATTGTGAGATTAAAAATAAAAACTCTGTACTAAAGCTCAGTTGCACCACAAATCACTAAATGTGTTTGTGATAAAAACATCATCCTGTCACTTTCATCTTCAAACTATTGACAGAAACAGAACAATGTTTTAATTTAGCGCTAAATGTATTTAGTATTCCTCTCCAGATCTGCTTGTGGCGTTGATGACCTTCATCCGTCACAATAACAAAAAAATATGAACTATTCCATCTGCATGGGTGGGGTAAGTATGCATAGGTATATTTATGTTACGACAATATTTTTTTTTTTTTTGTTTTAGTCCCGTACTAATCCACCAAGATCTACATTGTGTTCAACGGTATCAATTGTTTGATTAGTATTTTTTTTTACCCATTCACATTTGTTTTACCAACTCAGTTTAGGCAGAATAGTCGACACCGGCTTTGCTTGCCATATAATAAAAATAGAATAGTATGTATTTAGTGATTTGTGATGCCAGTGTGCCTAAGATTAGAACAAATTAAGGGATACTGTAGATAGGGTAGGTATTAGTGTCTTCTTACTGAGCGTATATCTAACGTAAAAGTAACGTAGCGTGAAGCTGCGTAGATGAATGAGTTGCGCTAGCGTCGGTTGACGTAATTGTTTTTAACTGACTGGCGGAGGAGGTGTTTTTTTTTATGTTCGGGCATAACTCCGTCACATATAGATGGATTTGCATTTTTTTTTTGTTTTGTTCGAAAGGGTATGCTTGGTAGTCCCATTGTCACCAAGTCAGATTCTGATGAGGAGATCCCATGAAATCGAGTGAACTCCTCAAATTTTATAGGCACACATATAGCGATTTGGGTATTTTTTATAGTAACTCATGCATTTGCACACTGAAAGCACCATTTGGTGAAGTGGAACTGATGATGAAGACCACAGACGGCCACCGGAACTACTTAATACTTAAGTACTAAGTATTTCACGGTTACGTTGCTTAAGTCACAATGCATACGGTGATTAAGTCACCATCAGTACCAGTTCTCCTGGTTCTTACCAAAAGAACTCCTCAACAATTAACGCCCCTGCATCGGGAAATGCAAAATTTTGTAAAAGATAATGCATAAAGCATTTGACATTAGGCTATTGTTACTTAGATAAATTTCAAACTGACCCACTAAAACGTGAAAAATAAAAACGTTTTACAAATAAAGACAACCAACTTCCAAAAAAAACACTACAAAATGAAAAATAACTTGATTTTCGAAAGTCGGTGGCAAAAACTAAAATACAGATCCAAAGACACCGACTTCCGAAATAAAAGTTATTTTTCACTTTGTAGTGTTTTTTTTTTGGAAGGACCTTTGCAAAATAAATATGATTATATTTTTTAAGCAAGGATACTAAACCTACACTTAGATTTAGATACCTACTACCATAATATACTTGTGCTGCCAAGCATACAAGGTTATTATGGTTGTATCTTGTTTCAAAATGTTATAAATTATTGTGCAATAGTTGTTTCCAATCTCTTTAATTCAGATACGAAAATAGATGCAGTATCGTAATAATAAAGACCTAGAAATATTCTGACATTATATCATTAACAAAATAAATAAAATTTCATACTTAGTACTTACATACATCTTGAGAACTCGATCAAAAGTCTCTCTTAACTTTTTTCTCTTTTCTTTTAATACTTTTTCATTCAGGGGTGATGGTTGTAATACATTGTATTCTAAACGAAAACCACATAAACTACATTAGTTACAGAAAAATATATAAGTAATATAATTACATTTTTAATCAGTTTTTTTATTTTATTTTATTTTAGACATGGTTAGTTGAGAAGTGTTTGCTTTTATAATCTGTTGCAGTTGATCGGTGATTGTCCAGATTCGATAGAATAAACAAAAAAAATTTTTTTTTTACAAAATTACTGGTACCTATTACCAGAATATTTGTACATTATCAGCTGTTATATCAACTTGATAATCGCTTTTGTTACTACATAATACTATATATGAGAACCCTGGTTAAAAGAAATGAAATTATTTATTCTGTAAACAATTTCATTTTATTTCAATGTAGGTAAAGTGAGTATTCCCATCTACATTGTGGTTTCATTTACAATTGAATTAAATTGAACTGTCCACATATAATACCTTGACACTTACAGCAGGATTAATCTTTTTCCACAATAATTAAGCATAATCATGACGCTGTAAGACTGTTCTCACAGCGACATGGTAAATAGATAGATGTCAGTCCACAGTAGGAAGGCGCCTTAATACATCACCTACCCATTTCATCAATTTTCTGCAACTCTTCCAAGATTTGGTTAGGATCCTTCATCTTAAGTACCGCAGCCCTCACCATCTGCCTTTGTCGTTTATTCTTTTTCAGTTCTTTTTTCCGTGCTTCTTTTCCTAATTTTTAGAAAGGTATTTTGTATTAGATTTAAAGTTGATACTTACTGACTTTTAAATTCAATTTTACAAAGAACTGATCAATGTTTGAAATATATAGATGAGAGTTTGGAAGAGACCACAATAAGACCAAGCAACCATACTTTTAAATTAAGCATAGTAACCTTTAAAATTCACACTGCTGGGATACCGGCCACCTCTCTGAGAGAGAGAGAGAGAGGGCCATGATACACCATGAAGATCCAATATGGTTTACTTTTGCCAATTTAACTCAAAAAAGGCTTCAATAACTTACTGAGTACTTAGACAAAACATCTCATCAAGAGCATGTTTCGAGATGCAAGCTAAAACTTTATTTTATGAATGTGAGTTGACAAAGTTTTTTTTTTTTTAATTTAAGGAATAAGTATTTTGTTGAATTTGTATAATTAAACTCAGTAAATTATGTTTTATGCAATGTCCTTTCAATAGATGAGAATGGTTTTGGACATAAATCTTTATTATTTTGACATAGCACAAGTGTTATGTGTGCTGCTAAAAACAAACTTGTAATTATTTTACAATGCTCCTGCATCTTGTGAATTACTTGTTGTAGAGTTGAATACCAATCCTAACTAATAATATAAATGCCAAAGTGAGTTTGTTTGTTTGTTACGCTTTCACGCTAAAACTGCTGTACGGATTTGGATGATATTTGGCACATGGGTAGACCACAACCTGGGTTAGGAGTAGGACATAGGACACTTTTTACCCCGATATTCCCACGGGGTCGAGACTTATGAGGGTGAAATCGCGGGGAGAAGCTAGTTGATTATAATGCTAAGACTTAGTTGTCATCCTCATCCAGGCGATCCACTGATTCTCTGACCGATCCGTACCTACTCCAATATTCAGGATTGGTTGGGGATTTCTTAACATAAAATTGCAGAGACTAGCTGTTGTCTTGTGTGGTGCATTAGGACAATTTGAACAGCATGTACTGCATCCCGGCACGCTTCTTAAAATACACAAAAATAAAATATAACCAATACTCACTTGCTTGATCGGTGGGATTCATATATTTACCACTTTTAGTGGTATTTATTGATCGGCGCCCCATCTTTGCTGATTTTGAGTGACCTAAAACTAAATAATTATTTTCTAACTTTAAAGTTAATAGTGAAATTGTCGAAAAATACAAGGAAAGCGAACCCAAACGAGAAAACGCTATATCGATATTTTGACACAACGATGGCACGGGGTTGCCAGATGAGTTTAAAATCTCCCAAATATAAAGATAACCCTTTGGTTGTAATTTTAATTAATAACTATAAAAAAACCGACTGATTCTAGTTGTAACTTTGTAAATTAAATAAATAAAGTGATCATCTAGTCAGTTTAATCGATTCTCATTACATGTAAAATAAAATATTATGTAACGTACAGTGCAAATGTACCACGCACCTAACAGACTTACAGAGACAGGTTTTATAGTCCAACATACAATAACTTAGATTACCTACAACTAAACGAGAGACCTGACAATCTGGGTCCCTGACTGATCACATGATGTTACGAATCACGATAAACAAGCAGCGCCAAGTCCTTTTACATTGGTTTTTTGTTTTTGTTGTGTAATGAAGTTGAAAACTGAAAGCTTTTAAAAAGCACGGTTCATGGACTATAAGCCGCCATTGTTTTGATTATGTTTACTTTTGAGCCGAGCACAAAATAAAAGAAAACTAGATATAAGTATGCGACTTGGAGTGTAGCATTATTAAAAGACGAGCTAAGGAAAAAGGAAGCGTCTATCACTGGTGAACAAGTAGCTGTAGTAGAAAAGTAAATAAAATTTGATCATTTTATTATTTATAGACTATTTTATGTTTGTTGTATAGGATTTCCGTACAATGAGAGGTCAGCTTATACTGAAAAATTATAGCTTGATGTGTAGCTGTGTGTACAACAGGAAAAACTTGATTGGAGTTGAAAACCAATTCGAGGATGATCTTCCTGACTGAAAAACTTTAGATATGTTAATTCTAGCATTGCTCTAATATCATAATATAAACACACACACATACACACCTTGACTATAATTTACATAATATCACACCACAAGTCCCCGTTGTAGGCAATGAAAACAGACTTAGTTCTGTTGGGAGCATCACCTGTATACGAATTGCTTCCATAAAAGTCTTCAGGTTTAAAAAGGATAGCACATAGTCTCGACGAATTATCGGGTTTCCAACTGTTTTTTTTCAGAAAACTTTCTCACACAGTTTTCGTCATTAACATCTTTGGCAAATGCGTGGGTCCCCGTATATGTAAAATATATATATACAAGGTGGAAACTTTCAGCGGGGCAGTAAGGGGAAGTACCTTATCCGTTGCAGCTACGCGAAAATGGTCTTAGGAGACTATGCTTATCTTTTTGAGAAATATTGATCTGCATTCACAGATTTTGAAAAAAAATTACAGTCAGCAGGAAAATGGGCAATTTTCACAAAAACAATTTTTTATGCCAATCGATCCTCTTTCTTATAAGGATCAAAAACCTCTATTGGACCAATTGAGGTTTGAGTACTAGAAAAGTCATAAAACGCAAAAAACTTTTCCCATACATTTCGTAAGAAATGATACTCCAACTTAGTTTTTTTATGATCGATAGATGGACCGCTACAATGAAGACTGGCCAAAAATAAATAAACTTCGTATTTCGAAATCGAATTCCGGCAATTCGCAAGGCAGTAGATACAAACATAATGATGGTCCTATAACGTGACCACCTCGGACCTCGCAGTCCTGATCTCACGCCTCTACACTTTTTTATGTGGCGATATTTAAAAATTGAACTTTATAAAAAGAAATACAATAAAATGATCAGGAACTCAAAGATTTACTTACCACGATTCTGTATGGAATTAATCCTAGCACATTATCAGCTGCTACCCAGTCTGTAATAAAGAGAATAAACCTATGCCTACGTCAAAACGGCTACCATTCTGAACACCTCATAACTTAGAGCACAAAAGTAAAATTTCTAGGTGAGTCCAAATGTAAAGTTTCAAGTTTTTAATTTTAAGGTGAAATAATACCCAAAGTAGAAGTTATAGTTTTGTATTTGTTTTTCGATCAGTCTTTTTTGTAGCGGCCAGTTTATCGATGGTAACAAATGTAAGTTGGAACTTCTCATTTCCTACGAAATGTATGGGAAAAGTTTTTTGCGATTTTCTAGTACTCAAACCTCAATTGGTCAATAGAGGTTTTGGATCCTTATAAGAAAGATGATCGATTGGCATAAAAAAAAAGTTTTTGTGAAAATTGCCAATTTTCCTGCTGACTGTACATTTTTTTGAAAATCTGAATGGGGATCAAAATTCCATAAAAAATTATGGATAGTCACTTAAGACCATTTTCGCGTAGCTGCAACGGATAAGGTACTTCCCCTTACTGCCCCGCTGAAATTTTCCACCCTGTATATAAAAAAGATTCCAAGGAACTGAGAACCTTCTCCTTTTTTTGAATTCGGTTAAAGAGAAGCTGCATGTTTACAAATAAAATATGGATAGTGACAGCTAGCTGTCTAATTCTTAGACGCTGAATAGTAGTGAGCAAGTGGCAGATTTTATCCCCATGTGTATCATCTCAACTGCTATATAAAGAGTAACAATAATCCTTCACCCATAATTTAAGGGGTAAATCCCAATCTGGCAACTCCTAAAACAACACGATGACATATTGTTTTTTTTTAATTCGGAATTGTGGGCTTTTGACCCATTGCTATTAAATTAAAGTATAGTGTTATAAACACAAAATAAATTGTATATTTATATTATAATGTTCACTTTAAACTTCATATTTCTGTTACAATTTATCGCAATTTAAAAAAGACAATAATTATCATAAAATTGTTAATTAAACTACTGATCCATATTCCCTAGTATGCCTCAAGTGCCCTCAAGATCTTTCAAAAGTAGGATTGAGTAAAGCCACAGTGTGAGTAAAATAACCTTTACCTACTCGTTAACTCGTGTCAATAGGTAGGTATTATTTTTCCTTTTTTTTAATTTATATCTCTACGATACTTTGAGCAGGAATAATAAAGAATAATAAAATGATAACTGATAAATGCTTTACAGCTAAATACCTACTATGTACTTTATTATGCTATATTGAAAGTATGTTCAAGCAACACAAACAAAAGATAGACCTAAACACAAAATATCTGTTTTTTAACCTCTTCTATCCCTAAAACTCAAACGGCTGAATACGGTGAACACCTACTTGGCGGGAGACAGGAACAAGCCTCCTGCCGAGTCCAGTCTCCGCAAAAAATAGGGAATAAGTAGGTGGTCTACTTTTAACCTGGCTGGAATACACGAGAAACAGAAATAATAGATCCAGATGTAGAGTTGCCTACCTAGTTACTTATGGTCCTAGGTATCCAAGTCAGGTGGTCAGGAATATAGGTACGTACTAGAATGTTTTGTACACGGTTTTGTACATTTATGAATTTAAAAAAAAATGTGTAAGTTAGACCAATATCTTTTGTACAACAGCAAGATCTGAAACAATAGGTACCTAGGTACCTACTGAAAGTCTGAACTGAGCTGAAATCTATTTCTTAGGACAGTTCAAGATATTATTCAATCATAGTGAACCGACCGGAAATGATGCGGCATAGCTTTAAAACCATTCACATTATCGTATAAGAATGGTACCTACCTATCTATTCTTTAAATTGGTTAACGAATGTAACGCATTTACAATGCTAGCTGGCTGATTTGCAAAGCAATGACCGACCCATAGATTAAATAGACCGACCAGCATAATGACACGCTACGTTACGAGTACCGTATCGTACCTTCCTATTTAGTTATGCGAAGTGTATTATAGAGACAGACTCGTATTACCTAGGTGCCTACCCAGTATTTACACGTATTTACGCGAGACGGGCGGTTGCTTGTATTCGCGTCGCATGATCGCATCACATACCTACTACGCTATACACACACACAAACGGATTTTACGAGTATCCACTACCATCCACTACACACTGGTTTCATTCATATACCGAAACTAGACATCTCTTTCTATCTCATTCAAGCTAACCGAACGTAAATGTGTGTGAATGCAATGGCATTCCTCACCTACGAAATGGCGTTTGTTGAACCGATTCGCCGCGCGTCGGTCGAAGTCTCGCTCGCTCCCTCGCGCAGTGGTAGAGAACGCGTTCGTTCGAGGCGTTCGACTTTCGAGCGGCGGGCGACGTACGCTAGCGTGTATGTCTTCATTATTGATGCAAAAGTTCCACGATGGTAGATCATAACCAGAAATTGTTACAGGAGTTGCAAAAGAAAAGTGGGAATCATGTTTGTGCCGATTGTGGAAATTCGGGTATGTTGTTATTAGTGATTCTTAACAATTTTAGTGATAGTGTTTTCCTTGTGCGTGGTATTTTCATGGGGTAGTGAATAGGCGGGGGGCGTAAATGCGTCCATGCTTTGGAGTTCAGTGACCTCGACGTAAAATGCATTCAATGAAAACAAATCATCGACCAGCGCATTTTACGATGATTCAAAACATGCAGTTAAGTCAGTAGTAAGGATACATCAGTGATATTTGTGCGAAGTCAATCACACACATATGAAATGTATCAATGCTAATTGAAAATTAATTTCATGTGACCACCAAATTGCAGACAATATTCGTTTTATTTCGCAAAAATGCTTCATTCACTTTGCTCAATTGATTGATAAGAAATAAAAACAAAACAATTTTAGCCTGAGATCATAATATTGCAGTGATATTATTGATGTTTGTTTGCACAAATTGGCAAGAGTAAAATTAATTAAGACTAAGACTACTGCATAATAATTATGTACATTCACTTGTTTAAAATGATACACATTCATTTATGATAGTGTACAAATCCGAATAACAGTGCCATATATATACCTACGTAGGTACATAGACGGATACTAAATACCTAAGCAGGTACCTACCTACATAGCTGGCTATAGCATACCTAGTATGAGTCATAGGTTCTGCCCGAGGTAGGTCCGTATCCTTGACATGGAAAGCTATAATTTCTCCGATTTTTGCAAAACTTTTCGTTGATCTCGTTTATACCAACTAACCCACCGCAAAAATTTGCCGATGGGTAATCATTTGTTTATCACTATGGTGTTACTTAAACATCTGTCGTAAGGAATTAGGATGTGAGCGTCCGCCTTCGTGTGAGTGTGACCTAATTTTATATTTCAATGTCTGTATTGCGCGGCGTATGTCCAAACTCCATCATTCGAACTCATTAGTTCGCTCTGAGATCGTATGGGGTTTTTGCAATGGTTAAAGTAAATTATTTTGCACATTTCGAGGTAAAGTTGCCAAAAAATCATAGGCCCGTTTTGACATTTAACTTGAATCGATTTTTGTCAGATTGTATATATTCTAACAAAAATCGCCGAGAAAAACGCTCGTGGGTTCCCCACCCTTATTGTGAGTATCGAGTACCGAGTCAAGACCGAGTCGTATGGTTACTTCATCGCGATTGACCATCGCGACGTAACTAGTGACAACTAAAGTGATAATAATCAGTATTAAATTACCTTGGTATATTGATTGCAATTCAGGCCAAGAAATATTTTTTAACGCCTTGTTATATTGACAAAAAAACCTATAGTAGGTACAGTCAGCAAAGTAAGTCGGTTTACGCTACTGTGTTCTAGACAAAACTGTAATAGGTATATTAATAAAAAAAAAACACACAAAACATATGAAAACAGATTTACTTTGGTGATGGCACCTCTCTATACTCCATTTGAAATAACATTAGACATTTTAAATAAACCTTTTTACATTCCGTTCATCCGATTTTGATTTCTATTGCGTTGGTGGCATGACAAATGGCAGCTGTAATAAACAGGTGGTATTGTAACCACGTTTTTGCTTTTAATGCCATCTTTATGCCTACGGAATAGAAGTCAAAATCGGTTGAACGGACTGAAAAAAGGGTTTATTTAAATTTCTAATCTTATTTTAAATGGAGTATAGGTGTATTTAAAAAAAACCGGTCAAGTGCGAGTCGGACTCGCGCACGAAGGGTTCCGTACAATTATCTATAAAAATGGCCAAAAAAATCACGTTTTTTGTATGGGAGCCCCCTTAAATATTTATTTTATTCTGTGTTTTAGTACTTATTTGTTGTTATAGCGGCAACAGAAATACATTATCTGTGAAAATTTCAACTGTCTAACTATCACGGTTCATGAGATACAGCCTGGTGACAGACGAACAGACAGACAGACAGACGGCGGAGCCTTAGTAATAGGGTTCCGATTTACCCATTGGGTACGGAACCCTAAAAAATGATGTTTCCCTTCCAAAAAGTTTTAAGTATAGGTACCTAAACCAAATAGTTTTTTAATTCACTACAGTCAGCAATGAAAGTTGATAAACATTCAGTTTTTTATCATAATAAAATTGTTGAGCGCCAAAGAAAAACGGTATAGGTTACCCATAGATCATAATTTAAAATACTTAATACGTATTTAATAACTTTTAACTATTAGGTACCTTGAAATGTAAAACAGCAGTGGCTCGAATAATTTTGTTTCATTTTAGATAATAAATGTACTTATAACTGGCTACAAGTAACATAATATTGGTAGTTCACTAATTTAGTTTCGTTGCTGACCGTACCCCTAAATTTTTTTTTTATTAAATGAGATTTCGATCAAAAAATAATGTGAAGCAATTTTCATGATCTATTTCATTTTAGCAATACCAGAGGGCTAATTGCGTAACACACTATCAGGGCCTCAAGTCTGCTATTACAATAGTGTCAGAATGGTCGATCATTGATTTCATAATTGTTGATTTTGACAAGTTTGGTAATCCACTATTATAATGGCGTTATTATGACTTTCCAATGGTCGGCAACTGACACTACATTGAAAGAAATTGCAAAGAAAATGATCAACCATTATGAATTTACCAGATTACGAACTTGTAGCAAAATGACAATGGCATGACAATGGGATCGTGTTGGAATGACTGAATTTATGAAAATAGCAGACTTGGGCCCCAGTAGGAATCAGTTTCAATTTGACAGTTCAACAACATTCATTGCGTTATTTACGTTGTTAAGCAGACAATTTTTTCTAACATATGAAGCAATGGATTAGCAATATACTTCAAAATCATTCCGATTCTGATTCAAACTGCGTTACGCAATTAGGGTACAGAAAGCAGCGTGTGCAATTTGTATCGCACTTTCAACCAAAAACTAAAGGATTTTGAAGGAAATTACTAATCTATTGCTTCATAAAGTTACATTTGTGTGAAAAGTAAAAATTTCGACAATGTTAATTAAATATATTTGTACGCCTCTGGGCAAAACATAGAGGATTCTACCAATCTGTAACATCTTGCACAGTTGTTGTAATTTGACCTACGTTGATAAATTCTGATTCTGATAAGTTTGAACAATTCGTCTGCTCAACAACGTAAATATAGCATTAAATGTTGTTGAACTGTCAAACTGAAAGGCATAGCCATTGTAAGTGCGTTACGCAATTAATATCCTATGAATTATTAGAGTTACCTATACCTACGTTCTTCACAATTTTATTAAAAAAAACTAATTCACTTGATCTTCTTTTCTTCTTTCTTTTCTTTTTATTTTGAATTTGACTGTTACCTATGTCAGATAAAAACAATGCATGATATTAATTTGACCAAAAAAGTCCTACACGGCTTCAGCATCGCACGTTCGTAAAAGAAATCGACTAGCACATCGACAAGGAGATATTCTGTGTTTTTTTTTGTTTTAGTAATTTGCTATAATTAATAACTTGGTATCCTAAATATATATAATATGAATAACACAATAAAATAATCAAGCAGGTATTCAAATTCCATAAAAACAAAAACTTTTATATGCAGGTATTATTTTAAAACAAGGAAAATTTCGTGAAAAAGATGGATTTCGAAAACCGACACATTTGATCGCAACTTCACAAGGCTATAAAACTGGGGGAACAGTCAAATTAATTATCGAGAGTAGCTTCTTTGTGCCACATTTCACCGCTACATTTTATAGTCCACTTCAACTGTACATAGCTACTTATCGTCTGAATTATACAGATACCTACTGTGAATAATAATTGCTAGCTATTATCGAAATTAAACAATATTAATTCTATTTGGTACGGAAACAGATAGTTGTTCTGGAAGAAGGGGCTCCATTTCATGTATTAAATGCCTTATTCATGAGACCGGTTTTAGCTGAAAAAAGGAAGGGGAATATAAATTTTTGCCCAATGACTAATACTGCTGCGGGTGGGTGAAATGAAACAAAACAAACAAATTAAGATTAGACGAATTTTATTCAGGGCATTCGTAATTGAATTACTTTGAACAAAGTTTAGCTTGTTATTCACTAATTAGCAGTTGATAGGTACCTAATATGCGTTCGCATAGTGTTACTAGGACTCTTTAACTGGCTTTAATTTTATTTTTTATTTATACAATAAAAACAGTTACAAAATGGATAAATAATACTAAGCAAGTGGATAGATATGCGCTTATTTTAACATAAATATAAACTTTATTACTTAAGTAATATAACGATAACCTTGATTGATTAATGAGCGTTGAGACAAGTCCGTATGCTGTAAATAGATAGCACGTAAGTATCTTTACGCTTCTCTCCTTCAAAGAGTGATGCAGGCCAAGTGGGTGCTTACCTGTTAAGTGGGCAATTTCTCTACGTTAAAGTAAACGTTAATTACAAGTATGAAACAAAGGTGATTCGTATCTAACAGGTATCCCAAGTCTTGTGACAGCGTTTTTACGAGTGGCGCAGAGGCCAAATGTGTTTGTGTGAGTGCGGCAGCGTGACGTCGTGTCGGTGTGTTGTGTATGCTTATAAACACGGATGTGATGCGAAGCTAAAACGTGGAAACGCCTATTTCCACAAAAAAAAGCTTTTCAACAATTAACAATCGAAACTATGTTTTATAGCTGCCACACTCGGCAACTTTGCGGGGACCAAGTTCTATTTAAAGTTCGACCATCGCGAAGTACGGGTTTAGTGGTGGGGACTTCGCAGAGAGAGGTACGCGACACGTAATCAAATTCATTCATAGATGAATACGCGCATATTGGCAAAATGTAGCAGTGGTAAATAACGAATTTAGGTAGGTATTTAGTCACCAATAAGGGTAGTTACTAATAATCGGTATCTGCGGGTTAATTGCGTAACACACTATCAGTAGGAATTTCAAACATTTTTTGAAACATTCATTGCGTTATTGACGTTGGTGATACATAATAGCTTGTTATGCTGCTTGTGCACAATTCATGTACGTCATTGGGCCTAATCTATGGTGTGACGATTTTCAGAATTCTTATCGCATCGGCGCGGCATCGGCACTTACGTATTTTGTGTTGATAACAAAAAAAATTCTACTAATACTCGTATAAACCATTCACAATTCAGGCACATTTAAGTTAAATATTATTGAACTCGGATCGCGTAACTAACTTTGTCTCTTTAAGTTACGCCAATCTGATCAAATATACATGCCTACACAGTATGCTCATGTACTGAAACTGAACTGCTGTGAAGGGTGGGCGTTTTTGGGGGGGCGTACTGTCTTATCTAATTTTGACGTTCGAAAAGTGCTGATTCTCAGCCTAGTTTGAATAAATGACTTTTGATTTGATTTGATTTGCTCAGTAATTATTGAAAATTATGACCATCCAAGGCGATGTTATAAGTAACAATGTTTACTTACACAGATTTAAAACAAACAAATGACCTGTAAGCAAAATTACAAACAATTGAATACTAATATACTTACGAATAATAACAATTAAAAAAAAAACCTACTGTTCTTAACAGTTGATAAGAAATCAACTAATTTCATTCGATACCAGTGTAACACACTCACTAATCTAATGCAATTCATTTTGACAATACCACAACATTCATTGCGTTATACTTATACGTTGTCGAGCAGACAATTATGAAGCAATGGATTACGAATTTCCTTCAAAATCCTTCGGATTGCTAAAGAAAGTGTGTTACGCAATTGGGGTGCTGGGAAAGTCACTGGTATGAATACCAAAGGCAACGCTAGACTAGGATTAGACATATTGATGAAGAGTTTTTGTTTTGGTAACTGAATTTACCAACAATAGAGGGAACCTGGCGCTCGGCGGCCGCTGCCGCGCATTCGAGCGTATGAGGCAGTGAAAATGTTTTTCGAAACAGCGTCTTTCGCGACTACTTCATTCGAGTCCATGAGCTTTCGAACCTGTGAGGCAGTGGAAAAATAATTCGCAACAGCGTGTGTCGCAACAGCGGCGTTCGAAACAACATAGGGGACCCGTTTGTACCGATGAGGGTGGCATAATCAGTTTATGATTAAACATAAAATAGAATTAAAAACAAAAAAACTGTGTTACACAATTAGGGTGCCGGTTAGACTCAAATCCAGGCTTCAGAAGCTTGTTCTAGATGGTTTGAGCTTCCCCCATTTTTACGCGACTGTGTGACGGTAAAGACAGGTTTATGTTTTTCACACGTATCCATTGTATCTTTGTATGTGTTCTTTATACCCTCAAAACATCCTAAATGAAAAATAAAATCAAATCACAGACACAACTAAAATAATTGCCACCAACTTCATCAGATTGCTTGTAAAGGCTCTTACAAACACACGCGATATCGCGGGCGCGACATGCACCGACAAAGGAATTGTCTTTGTCTGTGCCTGTCGCGCCCGCGATATCGCGTGAGTTTGTAAGAGCCTTTACGCCTTAAAGTGATCTTGTTTTGAAGTTTTTTACAGTCGGGTTTTTTATATTCTCGGGGGCTAGTGGGTTAGTAATAACAGTCGCACGGGTCGATCGATCAGGTTAAGCTGCCGTGGATGGGTGAACATCTGGACATACCGAGAACCCTCCGTGCCTCGGAAAGCACGTTAAGCCGTTGGTCCCGGCTGTCATTCGTGGATCTTTGACAGTCGTTACGGGTCGTCAGAAGCCCGAAAGTCTGACAACCAGTCTTACCAAGGGGTATCGTATTACTCAATAACTGAGTTGTGGAGGTCAGATAGGCAGTCGCTCCATGTAAAATACTGGTATTCAGCTGCATCCGGTTAAACTAGAAGCCGACCCCAACATAGTTGGGAAAAGGCTTGGCAGGTGATTAGAAAACCTACTGGCGCCTACCACCTACGTAGTCAATACGTAAACACAAAACGTAGGTACCTTGTTTGTTTACCTATAAGAACTGTTACAGTGAAAGTCATTCACCCGTACAGTTGAAAGAGTGACGTTTACAACCAGACAAATAATGTGAAACTCATCGGCTCAGTTACAAAAGAAAAGAAAAAAAAGTGAACTGTTTTAGCTGTTTCCACGTATTTCGTTATCTATTTAAATATATTATTTTTCGTATCGTATATAGGATAAAGATTTATTATATTCGATGATATTGTGGTCTATACATATAACAATATTTTAATGTGGCCTATTTTTAGCTCTGGAATAAGAAGAGCTATGGCCATTGTTGAGATTAATTTATAAAAACCTTCTCCTAAGCTGATCTCTTTTTACACGACTGCCCAAAAAAAGGAGTGTTATGTTTTCAGGGTTCATGTATTTCCTTTTCGAAATCGTTTTCATTTACGGAAATGGCACCATGCTGCAACATGTACGGTCAGCAACGAAAGTTTTAAAACATCATAAACCCTAGCAATAAAGTTAATTAATGTTTTTTTAATCATAAACCCTTTGTTATTCACATGAACTGCTGAAAAACAGTGGGACCATACCAAATAATGATATGTCCATTTAAAATGTTAAACTAAGTATTAATGTTAATCGTGTTTCGTTGCTGACCGTTCAAATAAACAAAATAAATGCATAGCATAGCTGTTTAAATTTACGTAATAAATGAACATTTATCTTATCTGTTGCCGCATTATCTTGTCATAGCAAGTAGAAATACAAGTCCATAGAAGGTTGTAAACATCATAGACATGTTTTATATGGACATCACTTTTACACTCACCAATTTAATTGACTTTTCTTTTTTTTCAGACCCAGATTGGGCGTCATACAACCTCGGAATTTTCATATGCATGTGGTGTGCCAGTGTCCATCGTAGCATGGGGGCACACATAAGCAAAGTAAAGCACCTGAAGTTAGACCGCTGGGAGGATTCTCAGGTGCAAAGAATGAAGGAGGTCGGTAACAACGCCGCCAAGAATAAATACGAGGAAAGAGTCCCACCGTGCTACAGAAGACCTAATAGAAATGATCCACAGTAAGTAAAATTTCCATTTTTAGGGTTCCGTACCTCAAGGATCGCTCTTGTGTCTGTCTGTCTGTCCGTCTGCCACAGCCAATGTGCTCCGAATCTAGAGGACCGATTAAGTTGAAACTTGGTACACATATGAATTTCTGTGACCCAAACACGAATGTGTAACGCAAATAAATGAATTTTGAATATGGGGGTCACTTTTGGGAGCAAATTGGAAATTTAAAAAAAAATGCAAACGGTAGGTACCGTGTGAGTGTGTGACTTATCAAATGAAAGGGCTTGTTGTAAGGATTTTAGTTTTTTTTTTATAATATTAAAGTAAATAAGTACTTTTAAAGTTATTTAAGAAAAATAGATGAAAATTGTCTATTCTCTTTATCTCCGAAACTGCTGTAGGTACCTAAAATTAAAAAAAAATGCAGAAAGTAGTTCTTTACTTATAGATTACAGAAAAACCTATAAGAAGTCTATGGTCTTAAAATAACATGGTAAACCAATCAATATTGTGAGTAAAAACTTACATTTGCAGTTAGAGAGTCTTTCGTAAAATGTTAAGTTTGTTCTTGGATTAAATTCATCTCAACTATGGAACCCTTCATTGTGCGTGGTACGTCACGCACTTGGCCGGTTTTTTTTTATAGATACTCATATTAATTCATCCGTATAGCGCTGGAAGGTTTATTTTCGCGCGTGGTCAATATTGGAACCAACAACGCCATCTTGTTTTTCAATACATTTCAACCATGGAATTAGGATGTACTATAAGATTTCACCATGGAATTAGTATGTACAGTATGTATTACATACTATACTATAGCATTTCACAAAATAATTACACAATATGTACCAACAGCCCCTAGTAGCAGCGTAATGTAAACTCACGTCGTTTTCCCAAGGGGTTTGAAAAAACTATAGATCACCACCGGCTTGCTACCTACGGATTCTTATGTCGTGTAATCGTGTCGTTTTGCTACCGATTCTCTGCTCATAATTAAATTAATGTATCTCTATTTATTTTTGGTATCTTGAATTTTGACCTAAGATATAATTTTTATTCGTTTTTATAAATAAAACTTACAAATAAAATTACATAACATACATAATGTAGCTTATGTAATTACATTATATGTATAGATTTCTATTGCGGTTCTGCTAAAAATAGTCGCCTATCGGATTACTGACGTAGGTCTAACTACTAACTAAGTAGGTACCTATTGTATTTATTGCAAAATAAAGACAACAACATTGACGGCATATTTTACCTTAATTAGGTATAGAAACATGCTGCAAGAATTACTCACAAAAGTAATTACTTACTCTTTAGGAATTCCCATTCTAATTAAAAGCTGGAACCAGTAATAAACAAAATAAATAATGTTATGGTGCAACAGTATTTTTAGTTTACGGACTTTAATACCTAGAAAAAACACTTTTTTAATTAGGCGGTTATGGTATTGTGGTGCCACGAGAGGTAGGTCATAGACTAATATAATTATACAAACTTTTCATTGTTCTGAGTACCTATACAAATGAGAGGTAGGTAGGTAAGCACTAAGCCTATTGTCAGTTTCATACTAACAAATATGTGTTTTGCTAATTTGATCCTTAATACAACTATAAATTGTCCAAATGACAGGTGTCAGGAACGTATTCTCTCAACGGCCGGACTGTAGACACCAACATTATTCCTTGTTTTATTGAACTATTGCAAGGAGTACGACAACTTTTG
The DNA here is from genome assembly GCA_963921375.1 of Tiliacea citrago. NCBI lineage: Eukaryota > Metazoa > Arthropoda > Insecta > Lepidoptera > Noctuidae > Tiliacea > Tiliacea citrago. Next base: position 16,085,699 of record OY992797.1, on the reverse strand, counting down.
ATACAACCACAAAAATGGCACAAGTAAAAATCTGTAAAAAATGTGCGCACATTTCTGTTTACCTCTTCAACGAATATAGTCGTAACCGTTCCGTTATATATTTAGTTCTCAACATAGACCATATTATTGCCAAGAATCGTAAATCATAACATGACTTATCAATAATATCAAAACTTGACCTACATCGTTTTATCTCCCTCCCTCCCATAACATAAATGATAGGCCGGAAATAAACTGTTTACAAAATGTTTATTCGACTTTTAAAATAAAATTTTGATATTGTTGAATAGGATATTGAAACTGGGGTGCCTACTGGCCTTAAGGAAATGTAGGTAGCTACTTATATGGTATTTAGGTAATAAGTGTTACAACTAGTTACAAGGAAATTAACATAAAACTGTTTTTTGTCCTGCAATTAAATATGGGTTTTCACGCTTTCATATTGGTTTTCCTGAACCAAAGTACACCGAATATTATACAAAATCAGATTCATCATTCTCGTGCCCTTAGATATCGTAATTTATTTGCTCGGCGCAGCGTGCTCTCTTTCACACTCTTTTAATGATTTTTATAATGGAGGAACACTGACTCCCAAGTCACGGGTAAAAAACAAGTTTGGGAGACACCTATGTTTAAGGCACTACTTCTGTATGTAAATGTAATGTCTGTAACAATCTTGTCACTTTTTTTAAATAAAGAATTATTATTATTAGTTATAACTTCTCTATTAGTCGTCATCTCAGTAGTCACCCCCTTTCTAGCCGCATCATCTTTCACACAGGCCATCCATCATTTCTATGGTCTTCCCCGTAGAAATCGTATTCCACATTTCCACGTATAAATCTTGACTATTACTAAAAATATTGCTAATATTTTTCAGAGTACTGATTGAGCAGTGGATTCGAGCAAAATATGAACGTGAAGAATTTTGCCACCCAGAACGTCAAAGTTATCAATCTGGCACTATGGAAGGGTTCCTCATGAAGCGGGGCAAAGAGGACAGTCGCTACCAGCTGAGGAAGTTCGTCCTAAGTGAGAATGAAGACACCCTTAAGTGAGTCAAAATGTATCGTTAACTGAACATAATGACACAATTACATTTGGTCGTTGGCCGCATTCGAACATCGATTCGCCGAAACACTTAACCCTGCTCGTGCTAACGCTGTTGCTCGCGTTCACTGGCTTCAAATAAGGACGCGTTACATCGCGCATTCAGTTATATATTTATTTTAGTTGTCGACAGAATGCGGTCAAAATGACCGAGTGCAATCCCCATGTTTACTATAAAAGCTTTATGTGAAAGATAACTAGTTGCGTCGCATTTTGTTACTAATAACGCTCGTGAACGTCATCAATTCAATAATCATAATATCATTCGTACTGGTCACATTTTAGTTTGAATAATTATGTCTGCCTGTTTATATTTCTATAAATACCTACTTAATATTTGTCATACCTATATCAGCTTACACATTGGCTTATAATCATTGTCAGATTAGAACTATTTATTCATTTAAAGTTCGTTCAAACTCACACGTCTCTTCCCTCATGAATCATTCAACGGTCAACGTAATATTTTAATCACTCTTCTCATAATAGGTACTGTATTCTGCCTTAGCCGGAAAATCGTTGCAATTGAAATTGTTATCAAAACAGGAAAATGAATGGCCATGAAGTCGTTAGGTAGGACTACAAAAAATGTAAACATTTATAAATACTTATGTAACCATTCGTCATTATTTTTCTATTAGTTGTCTAGTAGCAAATAGTCTACAGGATTTTTGAGTCGAGGAATTGTAAACTATCGATAGCCCATATTATTTAAAAGCTGTATATGTAATTCAGCAATTTATGGCTATTTCAATGTGCCTTTATTTTTCCCGTTACCTAATTTACAATTTAAATGTTTTCCTAACCAAGGCAGGTGTATTCCTTCAAACAAAGCTGATAAAACACTCCCAAATAATGTTTTTTCAGGACAATAGTAACTTTTCATGAATAGATTTGCCTCGACTCTCAAATGACTCAAAATCTAATAACACAGTAATGAAATAATGAGCTATTTTTGTACTTGTTATGCACAATACGTTATTTGTAAATGTGTTAAGTTATTTCATATCAAACAACATAATAAAACTGTCACTGGTTGATGAAATACTTAAAGAAAATGTCCCAACTCGGTGACGGCGTGCTTCTTTATCTGCAGATAGACGATAAAGTGAGATAAAATGGGTTTCGTAGAAAAATTGTGGTAAACTTGTGACGTACACACACACGAAAAGTTCCACACCTCTTATTGCAATCCTACGTCAAATCTTAAACAAATGTTGACCTACTACGTAATTACGAACTAAATTGAAAATATCGAAAAAAAAAATCTAAATCGAAATTATTTGCCAAGTTGACTTCTCTTCCGTATTTTCACACTCCAGATAATTATAATTTCTAAGGCAAATACTATTGTGATAAGTTATTATTTGAATTTAGTAGTTTCATGATTGTGTGACGTAGCTTATATGAAGCTGTGCCTTATTTAATGGACAGTTACCATGTCATGATCAGACTACACGTCACTGAACATTGGCATTGTGATGAAAGACATCCTTCACCTTCCGTTATTAGGTAATTCGATTTCGCTGGTTTATTTGTTAGCGCCCATGTAATTAAATGATTTAGACTTTTTTTATTTTTTCATAATTAGATGATAATAAATTAGAAATATTGGGCGTAGAATAAATTAAATAAAACTACTTATCCGTGTATCTAAATGATCCGAGAAAATTAAAACTATTCATGCAGACGCAGTAATGATAAAAGACTTTGTAACATGAAACCTATATGATGATTTGGTCATAATAGGAAAAAACACTTATCAATATAGATTGAAAGTAACTACAATCGTGTAATTTACCTCGTTACTCGATTTATATTATGCTGACATATCGCATTCCTTTGTTACAATCGACGGTGGGTAATTCCCTGACGCTTATTTACACAAAATATATTACATTAGTAATCTAATTAACAGTAAATATGTGTAAGTTTAAATAATCAACCAAATAATATGATTATTCGCTACGGGAGGAAAAAATATTGTGACAAATACCTATTTAAAATGTCACTAATATTTTTAATTAAATAGTAGCCTCTGCTCAAGTAATTTCCGACTTTGATGCAGTTTGTCCCTTATAGTAACGAGCAATAAAGATAGTTTTTTCGAAGTAGTTTAGCTTAAACATATCCGGACTGGTTCTTAGGTATCATCCCGCTACTGACGGCTGCGGCCGTACAACTGGTTGTCTCGATCGGTTAATCGATCGTCTCCGTGTCAAAAACTTTGGTACTTTGAGGTAAGAACTAAAGCGAAATATAAACGAAACTTCCAATATTCAAAAGTTTACGCTAATCTCGAATATAGGCAAGAGTTGTTACACAAACGTCAATTTCTATCACCCCATGTCAAGGCCATTTTCATATGCAGAATTACCATCAAATTATACCATCTATGTTGCATGTAGTCATATTCTGGTTTTCATGGTTAGAGATGGCTGTGTCAATTACGGTGACGTAAATATGTATGAAATTAAGATACGTCTATATGCACGTGGATAGTATCTACCTATTTGGTTTAATTGTTAAATGTTTAATGCCTGCCTTTTATGTGTCTAACTATGTGTGCATATTGCAAAACATTTGTGTCCGATTTTGTCGTCTACTTTATTTTGAAATGTATTTTCGGCAACTAAAATTTTCGGCTGTAGCAGTTGCAGGGTTGAAACGGAAAGTTCAAGGCGAGAATATATTCGGCTTATATTGCACCACATTGTGTTACCGTAAAAAAGTGACGTGTTTTCGGTGATTTTACTGAAGAAAAAACCGGGTTTTGGTACATTAGCATGTACATAGAGTGACGTATTTCTATTGTAAATGTTCGCGAGACTAATAAGTACTGGATTAGCCTAGTATAGGTGGATACGATGGTTAGAAGTAAACAAGTCGAACAAACAAACGTCACGGCACGTCATTTGGTTACAGAGTTCATTAGGTTGATTTGCGAATGCCGTTATTTTGTAAACAATAGGTAATTGATTAAATGGTTATATGGACATCTTACGATATGTTTAGCATAGGAATGCCACAAACGTAACTTTTTACAAAAAAAAAATGTAAAAAAAAAACTAGCTGATAAATTATAATAAAAATGAAAGTACTGGTAATAAATAGATATATTAGTATTTTAGAATAAAAGAGATAGGTTGTTTGTGGTAAATTATAGTCACAGCTCATGCATGCCGAATCTCTTCCCGCCTTCAGAATATTAATTCTTTCTTGAAGTAAAAGTTTCACAGGTGAAAGGAAATCTGATTGATTTTGTGACTAAATTTCGATGAACTTTCTACCCTTTTTTTTTTTTGGGAAATTATCAAATAACTTCTCCCGCTCTGGGCGGAGCGGGAGGGCGTGTCAGACTTTTACTGACTAAAACCCACCCGTGTTCCTTCATTTGCCTGTGTGCCAGGGCCACGATATCCCTTTCGGACAAACTCGCAACCCTGGCAGGCATTGGCCCTAATGGACCCCGTCAATTCGTGCTGATGTCTCTTTGAGGCGCGCGTGGAACACGACGTGCCGTCGACCCGGGCCTGGTCCTTATCGGACGGCGAGCTACCCATCGCTCACCGTCCGCAAGCCCGCGCCTACGTTGGCCGGAAGTCGGCTTGCAACTCCCGACGCCCAGGGCGTCTCCTGCGGCGACTAGGGGCGTGAGGGCGCGAACCCTGCCTCTCCCTCACGCGCTCCGCCTCCTCCTTCGCGAGCATTATTGCTTCGCAGAAGGAGGTGACGGCCTCCCATGCACTCTCGCTCCGAACCATGGCCTGAACCAAGGCCGGACGCGAGAGATCGCCGCCGCCGATCGCCTCCGTTAGGACACGGCGGTGCTCCGCCCAAGCTGGGCAGACCTCCACCGTATGCTCCACCGTGTCCTCCGGGCGATCCACACAGTGGTGACACCCGGGCGTTTCCTCCCGCTTTATCCTGAACAGGAACCTCTCGAAACAACCGTGTCCGGTGAGGACCTGCGTCAGGCGGAAGGTGAAGACACCGTGGCGCCTCTCTAGCCACTCCTCAAAGAGGGGACTTATCGCCACAATTGTGGCGTGCCCAGCGCTGGGTTGCGACAATTGCACTCTCCATTTCGCCATGAGATCCCGCCGGAGCTCTGTCCGCTGTGCCGTGATTTCTCGCGGCAGCGGAGTTTCACCCCGGCGTTTCGCCTCCAGATCCCATGGCGGCAGTCCGGCAAGGAGGCTCGCCGCCTCACGGGAGACCGTGCGGTAACCCCGTACCAGCCTGATGGATGAACTTTCTACCTTGTGTAATATATTTCATGCACTCTTTTTCTATTGAAAAGGTTTCGTGATTGAGTAAATTTAATAGAAGAAACGATCGAAATGTTATTATGTCTTTAATATTTTGTGACATAGATCATTCTTGTAGGCACTTCTTTAAGCACCTGTGTGTTTAATAATGAGGGAATTGATTATTTGATGCAACAAAAAATCTAAAATTACCTATGATAAGATAATATTTTTCTATCTCCAGGTACCATGTAAGAGAGAACAAGGAACCTAAGGGTGTGCTCAAACTGTCGGAACTGAACGTTGCGTTTGCGCCGTCTAAGATCGGACACATGAACTCGATGCAACTGACGTTTATGAAGGACGGGTCTACACGGCATATTTACGTGTATCATGAGGATCCTGAAGTTATTAGCAATTGGTAAGTATTTTTAATCGACTTCCAAAGAGGAGGAGGCTTTAAATGTTCGTCTGTATGTTTTTTTTTAAAGTATGTTCACCGATTACTCCGTCAATAAGGAATCGATTTTGAAAATTCTTTTTGTTTGAAAGGGTGGCCCGAGGTGGTCACATTGTCACCAAGTCAAAATCTGATGATGTCACGGAAATCGAGGAAAATCCTCAAATTTTAAAGCACACCTATAGCTATTTGAGTAATTTTTTATAGTAACTCGTGCATTTTCTCTCGGAAAGCACCATTTGGTGAAGTGGAACTGGAGATGAAAACCACAAATGGCCACAGGAACTACTTAATAATAAGTATTTAACGGGTTGCGATTCGATTAGGTACTTTAATATGGTTGCTAAGTAATTTATGCTCGTCAAAATCACAATGCATATGGTGAGTGGCAGTTCTCCCCGTTCTTACCAGGAGAACTCCTCAAAAATTAACGTCCCGGCATCGGGAAAAGCAATATTTTCTATAAGGTGATGAGCAGTTGAGGCTATTGTAACTTAGATAAATTACAAACTGAACCACTAAAAAGTGAAAAATAGTAAACTTTTTACAAAAAAAAAAACAACCGACTTCCAAATAAAACACTACAAACTGAAAAATTACTTTAATTTCGGATGTCGGTGGCAAAAAACTAAAATACAGATCCAAAGAAACCGAATTTAGAAAATAAATTTTCACCTGGTAGTGTTTTCTGTGTGTGAAGTCTGTTGTTTTTTTTTTCTAGTTAATTTATCTGTCTATAACGTCATTTTTGTCAAGTTTTTTTTTTCTATGATGTTAGGAGCATTATCCGAGTTTCGCAACATTTATAATGCCAAATGCAGACATCAGTTTAAATAAGGGCGCTTTCGCATCTAGCGATGATTTTGCAAAGGCTGCCTAATTGAATATAAATCATGTATCATAAATTGGCAAACATATCTAGTAGACACAGGTAACCTTTAAATGTAGAAAAACTAATGATAACATTACAGTTTCCACACAAGTGTCAGAATAAAAAATAAAAATAAATTAACTCCTAATTTCAAGTACTTACTTTATTTTATTTAAATATTATATAATATTTATTTCATTCTAAAATATTTACACCATATAAAAACTAACAGACTTAAAATAATAATAATGTACAAGTATATAAAAAAAGAATGTTAATGTTAATTAAAAATTAAAAGATAGCGTAAATTCACACTAAGCGTGAAGATATGGACACTAAAATACTAAAAAAAGTGACATCTACAATCTATAGCTCCATAATATATATCTATACGAATTTATTTAAATAATTATGGAAATTCGCCCCAGCCTTGAGAGAGTACTTCCAGGAATTCTCATAAATTTTTATGATCTTGTTATGTAAATAAAGTAAACGTTACAAATGGTTACCATAAATTAACCTTTTTGCATGACCAGAGGGGTAATTGTGTAACACACTATCAGCAGCAATGGGTTTCATTTTAACAGTTCAACAACATTCATTGCGTGATTTACGTTGTTGAGCAGACAAATTTATCGCACATATGGAGCAATGGATTAACAATATACTGCAAAATCATTCAGATTGTGATTGATTATATTATGTTACACAACCATGGTGCAGCTATGGGAGGGAAGGAGGATACGTACGTACAGATAGAGATAAACTACGATAACATGGCTCGCCCCTCCAAATTACTGTTTCAATGTGTGTAGTCACATCCTTATGAAATAGTTTGTAGTTTTTTTTTTTTTTGGCTCCGCTCGGTTTTTGCATTTAGCCAGTGTCATGTAAAATTATTTAAAATAATTATGAAATGAACTCCATTCACTGCATGATAAAGATGATAGATGATATCCCGCCCCGCTCGCCTTGAGTTTCAGTAAAGACGTGGAACTTTACTGAAACCTCGCGAGGACTTCTAATACAATAAGTAATCGTAAACCGAAAGAACTTGTTATGAAAGAATAGTTTAAGTTTTTTCACTGTCGGCCGTTGCCCTGCAGTAGAAGAGCACATGACGAAAAAATTAATTATTTTTCGCTCGTAAAACCTACCCTTCATGGAGTTAATAAATTCTTCCTAAAACTCTTATCCACCATTCGTGCCCACAAAATTTTCAAACAATTAACCGGCTGCATTACAAACGACGGCTGTCCGAGGTAATACGCTGATCCGGAGATTTGCGCGTTGTAACGACGCAAGTTAAAATAACCCTTTTCAGAGCATACTGCCAGTCTCTTTACCTTGCAGTCTGAGGGTCAGGTATACGCTGAGGGCATACAACGCCCTACGTGTTCAGTATAAATGTATTCAGGATTCTGTTGGGTCTACTACGCTTTTGTAGCGCTTCCGGGATGTTTACCGAGGCCAGGGTCGATGGTTTTCATGCCATTATACGGAAACGGTGTGCTTCTATTCTCGGTAGAATACGTGCTAGCTCCCACAGCATCCTAACTGTATTATCTGATAGGTGGGACAACCCCGTGCTGACTCACTGGATACGGCTGCACACGTAGGTGTCAGTCGTTTCAATTTTGTATATAGAGTGTCGTTTTTACTAACAACTTATGAATCTGATCTTGATCTGAAATAAATAAATAAATATACATTACTATTAACTACTTATTTTGCCTTATCCACAGGTACACAGCAATCCGTTGCGCCCAATTGCACCTCCTCCAGGTGGCGTTCCCTTCGATGCAACAATCAGACCTGGTCCTCCGTCTCCCCAAAGACTTCGCGCGTGAAGGCTGGCTGTGGAAGACTGGTCCTAGACCCTCGGATGCTCATAGGCGTCGATGGTTTACGTTGGATAATAGGAAGCTGATGTACCATGATGAGCCACTCGACGCTTATCCCAAGGGAGAGATTTTTGTTGGTTAGTACTTTTTATTTTGCAGAATACGTTGTGTGGCTCTTAGTCTGTGCTAAATAAATGTATTTTCCTTGTGTCGAAATTACTATTGATGTGACTCGGTGCACCAAGACCAGCTTTGGTGCCAGTAAAGGAGGCGGTCGTAGTTTTATTGGGGATTGAAAAAGCATTTCAGTCTCCTGAAAAAGTTGTTACTCCATAAGCAGCGACAATTGCATAGCCGTTGGCTTTTTTACGGAATATCTCGCGTTAGAAAAAGAAACGAGTGAGCCTTGCAGTATTCTCATAAGATGTGTAACATCTGACATCTCACCTTGGTAATAAGCAACTGAGCAGTGACAGAAATTAACCTCAAAATTTAAAAGCTAAATACTGAAATATACCCTCTACTTACAATCTATATAGTAACTAACTAATTCCATGACTACACTAATTCCATGCTATTAAAAAGTACTTATTCCATGCTCAAGCTGTCACTTCCTGTTACACACTTCCGTCCCTTTTCACGAAATCACTCTCACAGAGAGCGAAAAGAAAATATGTTATACGTCAAAAACCATGATACATATTAATTGTTTAAATAAACAGAGACGTCTATGTTGTTGCAAATTGGTGACTATTCATCTCAAGATCTGCTTTATAATTTTAGACGGAGACTTTTTAAATCCTAGGTAGATTTGTGTTTAACCACCGCCATATTTAACTTTCCTCAGGCCACGAATCCATCGGCTACTGCATCAAAGTGTCAAACACGGGCAACGGTTGCAAAGACGCTCGGTTCCCCTTCCAGCTGGTGACTCCCGACAGGACTTACTGCTTCGCCGCCACCACTCACGAGGACCGTGACGGCTGGCTCGCTGTCATACAACAGACTATCAAGAGGCCGCTTACGCCGCAGGATTCTACCAGTGAGTTTCTATTACCCTTACATCCAGAGACAAGGTTCCCTCCAGCTAGTGACTGCGGACAGGACTTACTGCTTCGCCGCCACCACTCACGAGGACCGCTACGGCTGGCTCGCTGTCATACAACAGACTTTCAAGAGGCCGTTTACGGCCGCAGGATTCTACCAGTGAGTGTCTATTACCTTACATCCAGAGACAAAGTTCACTCCAGTTGGTGACTAAAAGGTTGATGATTCCTGATTTAGCCAATTTCGTTGCAGTGAGTATAAAGTATATATTGTTTTATTATGTTCGGAACTATATGACATAACATCACGCCTTGTTTCCCCAAAAGGTTGGGCAGAGGTGTACCTGTGGTACACCCATATTTCGCCAGTTACGTTTAAGTCCCATGTAATAGGGAGCGAGCCTATTGCCATCAACCGGGCACAAATCCAGACTCCGGGCTGCTACTGAGAAGTTCCAGATAGTAAAACCCAATATCACTTTGCCCGACCCGGGAATTGAACCCAGGACCTCATGCTCAACAGTAATGCTGACAATTTTTTGGAACTTTGTTCACTTATTCTAAAGATACGGGCTGAGATGAGAAAAGTGAGTATTCGGGAATATGAAAACTTGGCTTCTTTTAAGTCTTCAAAGACTCATCAATCATAATGCGTGACTTGATGTTATTATGGATCACGTAATTAGCACACAATTAAAACATTTTATTAATAAAACCAACTCCAAAGTTTGCATATTATAATTGGCCGAAAATAGAAAAATACTGTTAAGGAAAATTTCGTTCTATGGATGAAGAATCATCTAATTATAACAACATTCGAACATAATTATAAAACTAAATCCAAAGTCCACATCTTATAATTGGCCCGGATTAAAAATAAAAATAATTGTTAAAATAGAAAAATAAAATTGAGCCGTCACGGGACGCCTGGCAGATGTGAAACATCGAAATTATTTACACACTACTACATAAAGGCTGTATAGTAGCGACGAATCGCCACGCGGCATGCGTCGCCCCGCCAGCAATCGGTTTTACGTGCGCCTATAGATGTTTCACATCAAAAAGTTTAAGATTTGTTCTCCGGAAGAGTAGGTACCCGCGTTTTATAAATAGGAGAGTAAAGTCTGAGTCGGTTTCCTAATATGAATCAGACATAATATATAGGTGAAAAATTAACCACAGTTACATGATTCATGATGAGCTAGTTATATTTCTGCTCTGACGCAAAAATATAATGATGACCCTTAGGGTCAATGACTTTAAACAGTACTGTCTCATGAAAATTGTTCGAGTCATGGTAGGTACAGTCAAGGGCAAAAATATGTATGACTATTAACTACACTTAGTGAAATTTTCCCCTTTTTCTCCTAAATTATCTTCTAAAGTATTTATTAAAACTAGGAGGTGTTAATGTGCTTAATTATATCGTATTCGCTCATATAGTTCCGTATCACGTATTTAAATGCTAATTCAGCTAAGTGTATACAATATTAGTTTTAGTATATATGCGATACCCGAAACACCTGTCTAGTATTTTAATGTAAATAATCTATGTACAAAATTTCAAAACTGTATCATGAAAAATCACAAAGTTATAAGGTTGTTATGTTACCGGATTATGTTACCGGTCGTCTTGCGCTCATTGATAATAATTTGGCAGTAGGTACCTGACCGTACGGCGATTGTTTTGTAAGTAATTAAATGGTTATAACATTTTCCATCACACTTAAATATTTTTGGGACAAAATATAACATGGTGTGAAAATTATTGAAATCGATTCAGTTCCATAATCTGAACAAACTATATTCAGCTTTCGTATATACTAAAAATAATGTTGTATATGTTTTTGCCATTAACTGTACATCAAATAAAGGTAATCACTGACCAAGGAGTAGTTATTACGATCTCGTAAAAGATGATACCATGTAATCAGTTATGCAATATTTTGATATAATTATATATACAAGTGACGTAGTAATGAAAAAACACATTTTGACTATTTGTTTGGTACATAGATTTTGGAGTGAAATTACTTAATTTCTTGTTGTTTGTCATATTTTACATACATAAACTCACGCCTTCTTCCCATGGGGGCAGGCAGAAACTGTAGGACGCTACCTGCTACGCTCCTTACATACTCCTTTTTCTTCGCTCCAATATCTTATAATAGACCATAACTCTGTTAAAATAATGCGGGAACTTGTTTTGTTACCACATTTGGCAAACAGTTTTGAGTGATGCTGCTGCTCAACCATTTGGTGAAATGGGTTACCCTTAAACAGAAGAAATTTTCTGTCTGCATGCTTATACTCTGTTGGTATATGTAGTTAAATAAAGGTAAACAAAAAAAAACACGTGGCGGGAGAGCTGTCAAGTAACCGAATAAACGTCATACCTGTCACTTCAGTTGTCATGCTACGTCACAGTTGTACTCTTCAATTTAGCAACGTTTTATTTCGTTTACGTTTAGAGAACCTGTCTTTTTGGGCTCTTCACAATAGACAGATTACTACATATTATAGTATTATTATAAACCAAACAAAAAAATAGTGCTCAAGCTATCTACGAAGAGTAGTTTAAGAATAAATGATAAAGTTTAACATACAGTATTATAAGAGGAAACTATCATAAAAATCAAAAATAAATTTAATTTGGATAAAAGTAACAACGTATTTTTAAACAAGAAAGTGTCATCTATGAATCTTTCTTTTTATGATTTGTTTACCTTCATTTAACTTCCTAAACCAACCATACTCAAAGTGTGTTCCGCGGAACTCTAGGGTTCCGCAAAGCCTCTGTCCCCCACAGAGGGCCCGCAAAAATACTGGTCAGAATAACAAATAATACTAAAGGAGTACCTACTATATTTTATTTTACTCTGGTACCTGAGTACCATAATATCAATCTAAATATTTCAACAAAAGTAAAAAAAATATGCAAATTTGAATGTCAAGTAATATGATTATTAATGAAGAATACACATAAAATCATTTTTGATTACTTTATAGGGGTCCGTCAAATATTTCGTTTTCCAAAATGGTTCCGTCTCCAAAAAAGTTTGAGAACCACTGTCCTAAACCAATGGAGTATAGGCCTATACAAGGTCATATAAAACTAGCTAGCGAAACTCTGCAGAATTAAGGGGTACCTATCGATTACACTGATATTTCAAGTAAGTAACCTACAAAAAACTGTATCGTCATGCTAATTTTTAGAGCTCTGTACCTCAAAAGGAAAAAACGATCACTTCGTTGTCCGTCTGTCTGTCAGTTTGTCACGACCCTTTTTCTCAGGAACGCGTGTAGGTATCAAGTTGAAATTAATATCAAATACGTAGGTTTACGGTCCCTTGAAGCTCTAAAAAACAAGCTTCCAAGTCAACGCAATAAAAAAATATGGTGATTTATGCGAAATATTTTGATACTCGCAAACAAATCCAAACCTATAGGGTACTTCCCGTTGACCTAGAATCATGTTTGGCAAGAAACAATGTCTCACAGCACAAGTAAAGGAAAAAGTTCGAAAATATATAATTTGTAATTTTATTTTTACGCAATTACTAACTTACATTTCTAGTTGGACAATTGATCGTAGCATAAATCGATGTATGGGAGAATATGTTTTTCAACTAAAATGTTAAGTTTTTTTTTTGGAGTGAATCCATCCCTACTACTGAACCATTGTGCGTAGTCCGACACCCACTTGGCCAGTATTTTTTTATTGATTTTGTTAAGATATCAATTTATACCCATTAAGTCTGTGGTTTTTCTCTTAACTAATATAATTTGACCATTTAAGAACCATTTAATTTACTGTGCACGTTAATCATGCGCAGTTGTGTCATTATGGCCGATCATTGGCACCGTAATTGTAGATTTTGACAGTTTTGCTAATCTCCTAATTGAAAGTCGTCATTATGATTTTCCAATGACGTGCCACTTACACTCCATTGGAAAAATTGTGTGTATTTGGTAATCTCGTACTGACAAGCTCATATTATTTTGACTTCCCTATGGACCACTGTCACGCCATTATGAATTTAGGAGGTTACAAACTATTGGCACAATGGTCATGGCTTTGCCTTGGTATGGTCGTCATAATGACCAATCATTGACAATTGCAGACTTGGCCCCCTGGTATACTTACATAAAATGTAAACAGCTTAATTCAATGTAAAAGCCGCAGTAACCACTTTGAACAGGGTCATTATTATCTGTCATTAATAAAACCTTTAAAAAATAGGGCGAAATCACGGTAGGGCTGTATTATATAAATTAAGAACATAGGTTAATATATTTTGAAGTAGTTTTAGTTTAAGTTAAATAATAATATATTTGTATTTGGACCGATATTGTTTTACAATTTTTCAAATCACAACACTACTATGGTGGTATGGTTCAGTCCCACCATGCCCCCAGGGGTATGGCCTGGGGTCTGGTGAGTCCGGAGTGTAGTTGTAAAACAGCGGTAAACAACGGATATTTATCCAAAGTAGCCGTTTGTTTATCCGACTGCAAGCTAAAAAGATTGGTTATGTTTTAGAGCCTAAATTATTTTATTTTGTCTCGAATTTATTTACGGAATTAAAATAAGAATTTTGATATCACACTAATATTATAAAGGCGAAAGTTTGTTAGTGTGTGTAATGTTTGTTAGTTCTTCACGCTCAAACGGCTGGACCAATTTTGATAAAATTTTGTATGGAGGTAGGTAACACCACTACCACTACATCACTATTAAGACATAGGCTACTTTTTATCCCGATATTCCCACGGGAGCGAGACTTACGCGGGTGAAACCGCGGGGCGCAGCTAGTTTAGTTTATACCTTGTTCGACATTAATTCAACCTTGAAAACCCATTTCAAATGTTGTATCTATTTACCAGTGGGTCTTTATTTACCCCGTCCGGTAGGTACAGACCTACTTTCCTAAGTTAATAATACGAAATTCGTAAATAATTAGGTAAAAACTCTTGCCGCGCGGGTCGTCTTGTGACCGTGACCGACGTTGTCGTGTCGTACATCGTGCTTCCGATGCCGCTCCGCTACCGCGAAATCTCTCATAAAAGTTACTTTACATTAAAATAAATAAACTATAATCAATTAAAAAAAAAAACGATCAGATACCGTAAAGTGGGGTTATTTATTATATCTATTTGTATAAGAGAAAAAACTTATTCCATTAAAAAAACAGTTTTTTTTATTATCGAAAAATGCAGTTACCGGTCGGTTGGCAACGTTGTCAACTGGCTTCGCATCTGTAGTCATTACAAAACTGGCAAACCTACGTAAGATGTTGCTAAGGAAGCGTGGTGGAAACAATTTCATCTAACTTACACAAATGTTGTCACAACCGAACGTGACCATGATCATGTGGGATCGAGTCAAGCCTATTAACCTGTAGGTACTGTTAGAACAGGTAGGTACCTACCGCCCATAAGAAATTAGTTCATTGTTGCTATGCTACGAGGTGGTAACTATTTTACATCTACGTCACTCCTGAACGTGACCTACAATCATGATGGATCACGTATAATCTATTAACCTGTGAGTGCTGTTAGCATACCTGCGAAAGCCATGGTGAATAGAATCTCAAGCTGTCACTACCTACATTGTCTGCTATTAATCTCATATTCCATTATCATTAATCTGACCATTTCTCAACTACCCTATTAGAGTCTACTGAATATACCTAAATATTTTTTCAACACTTCTTCGTATATAGGCTCTTATTGCACCACTTTTAGGTTAAAACTCGCGTACTTTTGTTTTTACATTATATCACCGCACTAGTGCAGTAATGTGCGCCACAGTTAACTAATATAGTAAGAGAGGTGTGGTTCTTTTTATAAATCTCATTAAAGAGCCACACTAAGCGCAACTTTATCTCCAAAATCGATCAATTCGCGTGGTCATTGTTTGGCTAGGACTCTATGAGGCATTCAATTGACTCTAGTCTCAAAACTCCATAATCATCAGATTCATCAGATTAAAATTTGGCAGGCCCAATGCTGATGGGGACCAGGCGCACTCTCTGGTCCAAGCACTTGACAACAACGCCTAGACGCTTATTACAGCCTCCGCAGGAAGCCATGGATTATTATTAGCCAGGAATATCTTGGAGTAAGTTATGGTATTCAATGTTTGCAAAAAATGGCTAAGGGTTATGGCATTAGGGTGGGCAGCAGCTTTCATAAGTTATACTGCGATTACCAGTTACCAGTCCGTTTGCCAAGCGTGGGGATGTTGTTATTATGGCATCATAATTCCGAAAATAAGTATTTGTCTGGGTCATTGTCTCCGGATGCGGTGAAGTGATGATGTTAATTTATGAGTTCATTAAAATCATGATAAATGGATTTTTTTCTAAAATGTTTTTCTTTTCCTCTTTCCAGTCGAGGCCACGCTAGTTCGCAAGCGTACCGCGTCCAACTCGATCAGCATATTCTCGGGCAGGTAGTCGGTATCCGTCGCAGCATGCAACCCCTACCACTTCTAGCTTAACCGGAGGTAAACTCGACGATAACCCATCGTCGCTCGCTTTACACGCTGCGTTACGGATACGTCATACGACTGCTAAATAATTATAATTAAATTATTATTATTAAAAAACCTCTAGAATTATTTTAATAATTAGGACTTATTTTATGACGACTCTTGTAAATACAATTATTTTTTGATTAAATGATTTTAATCGGTTTATCCATTATTTAATTACGTAATGCAACGTTTTAATTATTATACAATTATTATTAGGATTTGAGCGGTATAATCTAAAATGTAAACAATTTCTTTTTGATTTATTGTATTTAATGCAATGAAGGATTTGAATTGATAATTTAAGTCATATTAAATTATATAATTAATTTATGTTTATTTTATAAGTTAATAAAGTGTGTTTTTACGTTATTTTATATCGTGGCGTTACGCACAAAATATCAATGTAATAACCAATAATGTAGTTATGATAACTTATAGCTTGTAAAATAAGTAAATATATCAATACATTTTTAATTCACTTTAGTGTAACGTTGAAAATCACAACAAAGCTCTCTTAATCATGTTAAAAGACATTTTACAGGGACTTTCTATATGGTGTGTATGTAACAAGGATTGTAATGGAATACCACAAGGAACATATCAATATTTTGTAACAAACTGTAAAAGTAAGCCATATTACTTAAATATTTTAAAATTGAGATGCAGTTTCGCTACGATCATTATTCAGTTTAAAGTTCCAACACACTGAGGCGAACCCGCGTGAGATTTTCTCGCGCTTTTACTACTGCTATGAGCAAGTGTTTTTAGCCATTACCCTGTGGCCCATACTTATTGTAACAGAGGTCAAAAACGATTAATTAGACTTTTTTTTTCAATAACATTACTCCTGTTTCTTCTGGTATTCCCATCACATAGACTTTATAAGAAACGTATATATGACTTGCATCGTATATTGCATTTATGTATAAGTTTAAACGTGGTACATTATAGGTACTCAGTATGTTCGCCGCGTATCCATGTGTTAATGTTAAATTATGTATAATTATTGAGACTCTGTAAGCGACACAAGCGATGGGTGACACTGTATGTTGTAAATACAGAGTCAAATTAAATTAGCTAGCGAAACTACGCAGACGTGATGAGTGTCGATATCTAAACATGATAAAACAGAAAGAAATTAATTTGATCAGTTTGGGTCTTCAACCGCAGGTAGTGACAGTTGTTGTAGTCACTTGAAATATCAGTTTAAAATATGTGTTTTTAGTGTAGTGTTCACAGATGTAATCGGTATCGATATCTAAACATGATGATGATATCTAAAACTGATCTTCTCAACTCATACTTCAACTAACAACACTACTAGCGGTGGTTGACCCCAAGAAATACATTAAATATTTTTATTTTGTCGCATTTACATATCGATAACCATCACGGTTGCGAAGTTTTGCTAGCTAATTTAATTTGACCCTGTATTCCTGTTTTACAACAAGACTGTAATGTCTTTTTATAAGAATTTAGGTTCAAAGCACATTCCTTAACCAGGTCCACCTTTGCAATAGACAAATACCCGCATTGCACAATTTTCTGCATTATGGCTGCATCCAAATAAATATGTCTCACCTTTGCTATTGGCAACTGAGAGTATTGAATCGAAGAAGTTGCAAAAGGTGCTTTGAACTTAACCAACTATGTATTTATTACTAAATGTTTTGGTTCTAGCGACAAACAGACGTTGATATTTTTATTTCCTAAGATTAATTTCTCTACAAGTTGTGCAGTTTGTAAACGATTTGCTCAATATAGACGTAATTGCGCGTAAAATTGTAGGGAAGTGTTGACTATTTTCTTACGACTAGAATTATTTATCGAAGCTTATTTTGTCGCAATGTACAGATAAATCCATCTTTTCGAAATTGTGTCGCGATATCCAATATTTATAATTATTAAGGTTCAGTCACACTGCAATGGTTCTGTAAATGTACTGCGATCGGAAAAAATCTCGCAAGCAAAATGATACGTATTCTTACATAAAATATGAATTATATTGTATTACTCATATAAAGTGAATAAATAACATGCAACAATATTATAGTATGTAATGCAACTAGCAATGCAATAACGTGAGAAAAGTATAGCGTTTAGGTTTAACGAATACTCTGATGTATGTTCTTATATATATTTTTCTATAATGGTAGTCTCGGAAACGATAGGCTTTGAGCGGAGTTGTGAATGTGTAAGAAAAGATTTTGTGTCAAATAATTGGTATCATTACCTATGGAGGAAAAAAAGTTACATTCTGTAATAATCATTCATCTGGCTATTTCAACATGAAATTAGTTAATTCGACTTAAAAGTAAGTGTGGACATATCTCAATAGAAAAATTAGAAAATTTCAGCCGCTTAGACGGAGGATACAGAGGTAATGACTTTAACGGATAAAATATTATTTCTAAGAAGTAATTTCGTCATAGATGTTTTTTTTAAGAAAAAGCTGATGAAATTGAATTTTTACACAGTTATGATATATTGTTTAGTCAAAATCAATTCGAAAACTCTCGAGGGCTCTCGTAACAAAGTCCTTATATGAATTAATTAATAAAATTATAATTAGACTCATGTTCTAAGAAAACCAGTGTTTTCAAACGTTGGATTTCTAGAAAAGTTTAAATAAATATAATTTTATTAGTACTACTCATACTTGTGAAAACAAAACAATACATTTAGTTACATACTCATATTGTTAAGGGACCCTTTTCAAAGTCTAGCTACATGCTTGATTAGAGTAAAATTATAAAAAATATATTTTTAATGAAATTAGGCATAATTTACGATTGAGGATCGCAATACTTCGAAAGAAGTGTTAAGAAAATTGAACTTGAAAAGTTTTAGTTTAAATTTAGAGTGAATTCAAAGCTAGGAGGCTACCAAAAATATGGTAGAGATAATATTTCATTGTAATGTATACTATATCTGACTATCATTACAGGCGAAAATGCTTTAGTATAGTTAGTGCGAGGAATGAATATAATTCATCTTCATACGTTTTGCGTGCGAGTGTAGTGCGAGTGTCTGACTAGGACTAAATTTAGAATTAGGATACTTATCAGAATCACTATCATGTAATCGTGTTCTACCATTTATTGACACGTAAGCTAATGTCCAAAACATTAATTTAATGAGCAAATAACTTAGACTACGTTCGATACTGAATCGTGTGTAATTTATACTATCGTATAATAATTTTCTTATCAGGATAGTCGTAGATTTAGTAATAATTTATAGAAAATCGAAAGCGTTAAATGAATTAGAGAATAATAAGCCACAAAAAGCAATTTAAATGTTTCCTAGATAATGTACAATTTTATTTTAATATAAATGTGTTAGCTTTGTAAGCTAATCGATGTGTTACTGCCGCATACCCATATGTACGTAAGCTATAACGTTTTAAAGATCATTTTAAATCAATTAACATATTCGCTTTAGTTGTAAACTTAGTGTAATTATTTCAACAAATTTTACCAAAACATGCCTCGCTTAAGTTTTACATTTATTTTGTTGTAAATAAGTAAAACGATAATATTTGTAGTGTGCTCTGGCATAATACATACCTACCTATAAATACTTACAAAATAAACTTTTCACCTGCTAAAGTTGACTTTTCATTAACCTGCAGAAATGACAGAAAAATGATAAATTTATGTGATAGATTTAATTACCCGACTGCGGCGATGCTAAAAAAGGAGGGTTATGTGTTTGACCTGTATGTATGTATGTCTGTCCATATGTTCCCTTGTAACTACTAAACGGCTGAACTGATTTTGATGAATGATAAGTCGTTAGATTCGTCTTATTGCGCGAGTGTCACTGGGCTTATTAAAATGATTAAAAATCAAAATGGCGGATATTTGCGCCAAAAGGTGTTTTCGAAAAAAAAATTCTCGAGGCTATCATCGAGTGGGGTATCAAAATGAAGAGTTTTAAAAGGTGATTACAAAAATATGTACAAATTATATGTTTAAATGTAAGTAATTTAAATGAGTAATGATAAAAAAAACAAGAGTGAGTGAAAGGCCGTTGATTATAAGTGAGTAAATTAAAATTTACCGTCTTATAATCCTAATTAAAAAGTGTTAAATAAAACAAGTAAATTAAAAAAATCTCCATCTTCCATCTTTTTTTAAGTTCACTTTTTACACAGTCGGGTTTTTAGATTTGTTTAATTTACTTGTTTTAACCTTTACTCAGGTTAAAATTAAATTCGATAGAACTCACTGTTTTTATTCAGTTTTCTTTAAATCGTCTATCATAAATGTTTTAATAATTAAAGCTGATTCATATCTTTTTATTTTAATGAAATTGGTACAAATACTTTCATATTCTTCACAAAATCAAAAGCAAAAACCACAAGCGGTTTCCGTATGGAAATGTTTTTTCTGGCAACGACTATTTTCGTGTTTGTTTTGTCAGGTTCGAAGCGATGTCGCTCTCGACGTCTACTTAGTTCAATATCGGGTTACCACTTTACCTCAAATGACTAACGCGTTCCGGTTTAGAACTAGTGTAACTGATGCATTTTATTTGTAACTGAAAACTAATTTAGAATATGTACCTACACCAATTTATTAATAACGTTGGGTGTGGTAAGGTAAGGAGGGTTTTTGTGTTTGACCTGTATGTATGTCCGTCCCTATGTTCCCTCGTAACTATTAGAAACAGCTGAACAGATTTTGATGAATGATATTAGGTATGTCGTTAGATTCGTCCTTATTGCGCGAGTGTCACTGAGTATATTGAAATTATAAAAATCAAAATGGCAGATTTATGGCGCCAAAACAAATCTCTCAGCCTATCGAGTGTGGTATACAAAGGTAATTTAAAGTTAAATGTAATTCGGAATGAGAAATGATAAAAAAATCAATCCCGAACTTTTGGAGTGAGTGAGTAAGTGGCCGTCATCACCTGATTATAAGTGGGTAGTACGCACGTAATATTTGATTAGAAGTACGCGCATGTCGAACCAAAAGCGAAGACGTAGAAAAGACCAATAGTACCTGACGAAAAACCGAACCTTATTAGAATATGTCCGTGACTACCGCCGGACCACCAATGGTATGGTATATCTCGTAAACTACTGGAGTAGTAATTTAGAATTTTGGGTATCAATTTTATCTCGCAGAGCACTAATTTTCTATGTAGGTTTGAGGAAAGCGACTAGCTCCTCAAACTTGGAATCAACATTCATTGGTCCTGCTGAAAGAGCGCGCGAAAGTTATCATCGTTCATTTCTCGGTAAATACAAATGTTTCAGTTCTGTTTTTGTTACGAAATTAATCACATTTAAGGGTACTAATTATTTGTATACTTAGAATAGCTGTAGCATGCCCCCTTTTTCGGGGCTCGTGGTGGTCCTGCTAAAAACTAAAACCTGAAAAAAATAATTAAATTGGAACCTTTAAGAACCTTTATTTTAAAAGCTTTTTTTCTGATCGGACTTTTTTGTTGATCTTTTTAAGATGTACAATCCCGTAGAACATTAATTTTATGTATCTCTTACGGTTTACGCGGCTCACGCCAGTAAAGCTCCCAGTCGGCATGATTTTGTCTTCAACAATAATTGTCATATTACAGTCAATTTACTCAAAACCGCAATCAATTGTATACTTAAACCTTCCTCATGAATCACTCCGTCCATCGGTGAAAACCATTTGGAAATCCGTTCAGCAGCTTTTGAGTTTATCGCGTTCAGACAGACGCGACGTCACTTTGTTTTATAATTATGTAAGGATTATGAACTTTTGTTCGTACCGCAGCTGGGATTTATAGTTTTTTTTAATAACTTTTTAGCATTGAGCAGTATATAAAAGCCTCAGTCGGCGAGAGGATTTAAGGATAACTCCTTAAGACGCTGACAACAGGTAAGCCGTGGTCACTGTCAGACTGCATAGGTACAAAAGAAAGAGAAGCGCGATGACACAACGCTTCTAATTTATTGCAAAATATGAAGCAATTATCAATTTACTCAAAAATGAGTTGTTAATAGAAAATAGAAAACAACCAAGTTCTGCATACAAATAAGACGTTCTTGTTATTAATTAAATACCAACCGTACGTTGGTATTTAATACAGATATTTTGGATTGAAACTCAAGTAAAGGGTTAGTTTACCGTTAGGTAATTTATATCGAGTTTTTTTTATCTAAACTTATTTTGGTAAGAACCAAATTCTGAGAAACAAGAATAACATTATATTTTTTCCGCTACCACAAACTACATAGATTTGGCATTTTTTTTGTTTAAGACAAGCCTACTTTATCATTTTGACTCTTGTCAGCGCCTTAAATCGTCTCGCCGGCTGAGGCTCTGGGCCGGTGCATTGTTGGCTTAGCAGACCTCTTGGGCCTGAGTACGAACTGACTGCATCACTTTGAACCTTAGTAAGTACCTAATTACGCTATTGCTGCTTAAGATATAGTATGTACTTCTTCAGCATTCATCATTGAAGCAATCTCTTGATGGTTAAGCATAGGCCCGTCCATTCAGACGATTCGATTTTGTTTTACTTAAACCGTTTGGGAAGCACGTGCCCCTGTTCCTCCCAGGGGTGATGTTATATATTTAGGGCCGATTTTTCAATAGTCTGATAACTTCTATCTGAGGATCAAAATTGTTAGTTTGACAGCTTTTGTAAAGAAAATAAAATACATGATTGTCATGGTTTGATATGGTATACATTTATTCTCCAGATAAAAATTACGTGACAATTGAAAAATCATCCTTAATTCTCCATAATTGAGTTTTAAAAAACTTCGTGTAAGAATATCTACCATTTGAAAACCGAGGCATTCTCAAAAGTTCCGTTTTGTTGTAAGCTGATACGTCTGTGACACATAATCCTTTAGAATTCGCTCTGAAGTTCGCAGTGTTCAGTGTGTTAATTAGTTTCTTAATTTAACATCATTCATTATCTTTTGATTTCTAAGAATATGATTTACTGTCTCATTTAATATGACAAAACTTGATGAATTACATCGTGAGAACAACTTTGAATACCTATTTATAAATTGAGTAAAATAAAGAAAACCGTAATGCTAAAAACACAAATAAATTAATGAAAGTAGATCGATTGCGTTTCTTTATTAAATACATATCATATAAAAATGCCCAATCCAACATACCTAAAAATCACGTACTGAAATATTTAAATAAAAATTCTTTGGTCAAAAGTCTCTCCTATAATTTAAAATTAGTTCATCATACTATCTGATGCATAGGAATTCCTCATGTCATTTCTCATATCATAGTAATTCTCCTTGTAACCATAATTGCAGTACTGCATAGGTGCGCAAGATTCATTCGTGGTCATTTCTTCATAGCTCCGTTCTTCATAATCGTTGTCAGGGTACTCTTGGTAACCTTCGCAGTTGTTATGACTGTCCTGCACGTTCTCTCTAGGAGGCTGGACGTTTCGGCAGGTCGAAGAGTCGTTGTTTTGCGGGTTGGCGTTCCATCGTTGTGATATTGCGCAGCTGAGTGTACCACCGTGCTGGAAGGCGAAGGGCCATGCCTGAAAATTTGGTTAGATCTTTAAATGAACTGTGTGAAGGAGTAGAGGCAAACTATGGGTGGATTATTTGAGAATGATATCCGCGCGACGAATGAAGTGAATGAACAATTCGGCTCTGATTAGAGCTTCCATTGAATTATGGAATAAGACCACCCAATTAGCCGATGATCAGTTTATTGCGACTTTGCAAGATCATAACTTGACCGCACTTTTTATGTTCAAACAAACAAAATCGGGTCTTTGACGAACACATGCATCAACCCAACAAAAAAAACCGTTGCAATTTCATACGGATAGTGGAACATAAATATGAATGCCTGAAGATTTTATAAAACAATAGAGCATCATCCAGTTACACTCGAAGCCGGCCCCAACACAGTTGGAAAAATACTAGGCTGATGATGAGAACATGCATATAAAACACAACCTCCTTATGTTCGAAATGAAACAGTAAATAAGACAAAGAAACAGCCAGGGAACAATAAAACTGGAGCATCTCTTTAACGTCCGGAGATAAACTTTATTTATACTCGTAACAGCTGCAAACTTTTGGTCAGCTCGTGTGCGCAGCGTAAAACTCTCCTGTTTATTGTTATAACCTTTTTGTTTCTATGTTTCTTCGTTCCACTTGTACCGATATACTTTTTTTTGTTTGTATTCCGACGGAAGGGTCGGAAAAGTGACTCTTGGATTTTTTTGTCACAAAAGTGTTTATTTTGAATGTCCTTTATGGAACACACACGAAGATTGTACCGTTACAAATGCAAATCTTAAAAAATTGTTTAACTAAATAGCAGTCTATTTTTCCTGATCGTAACTTACCTACATTGTATCATACCGACCGAGCCTACTAAAAACTGTAGGCACAGCTAGGATAGATTAGCCCAGACCGTTATTTCCACATCTAGTAACCTATTAGAGTTAGCTAAACCCATAAACCCAAATCATGTATATACCCACCTTGAAACACTAATTTTATGAGAGCATGGATCATGTCATCAAGTATAAAGCAATATTGTTTATCTTGTTTCTACAATTCTTATTTTGAAAAATGTGCTTTCTTTTAACGTTGCGTTCACAAACCGTTAATCCGGCTATCGATCAAGTATGCGACCTTCGTAGAACGTGTCACTAATCCTGCGACGACAGCGCTCGCGCTTCGGCGTTTGGCAAATGCCATAGGCCCGTCAGTAATTCATTGCGGCCGAGTCTCGTGCTCTGCACGATTATGGGGATGACAGCCGTGACAGGGAATAAATTGTGAACAATTATGAGATTCACGCCTCTCTGATAAATGGACGGGTGCTAACTTTTTGTAGTTTCAACTTGTCGCCACAACAACGCTGATGAATGTTTAGGCGGTTTGTTGTTGGGATTTTTCGTTGTGTTTTGAAGGACACAATAAAAAAAAACAGACAGATAGTCGATAGGCAGTTAATTGATAATAGTAATATGGATACCTAATTAAAACATCTCTGCAAAGTACCCAGAATAGTGCAAGTAATGGAAGACTTTTTGTAACATTCCCATCTATCCAATCACTTATCTCTCATAAGTATTAAGATCATTCGAAGAAGAGAAACGTTTGCTAAAAATAAAGATGCGTGTGTGAGTTGAATACTACTAACTCAAAATGAGCTGCACAGGTGGGAAATGTCGGCACAAGAACGCCAGCAGTTACATGTTCAATTTTGTGTTCTATATCAGTCACGTCATGTCTTTTACTATGCTACCTCAGATAAAAGTATATTCAAAAACGCAAGTCATGAACCTGATAAAAAATATAGCCTAGGGCGTTCAGGTTTATCCTGTGCCGAATGTTAGCGGCAGCTCATGATGGCAGATTTATGTGCAACGTGGCGGTAGATTTAGATTCTGACCATAAGTATAGGCTTTCGAGCTCCTTTTTGTGTCGAATAGTTAGGTTAAGCTCCTCCGGCATACGATATGACCAGGTCAGTTTCATTTAAGCTTGAAATCCATTCAATGCTTTCACTTTCATGTCTCACAGGTACTTTGCAGTGGTGTCAACGGTCAGTTCTTTGGGCCAGGACATATGTGTACCTAGCTAGATCGAAGGGTGGTTTTACAGCGACAAGTTTTTATCTATCGAGTTTAAGCGAAGTAAGTTCATATAAAATGATTCAATTGTATTATCAAGACTAGTAAGACACGTAGTTACTTTTTCAATGATATCCATCGCCACTAAGATTTTTTAATTAAATTTTAATGATAAGGTGATATTAAACAATGTTCCCATTCTATCATAAAGCAGTTCAGTATTAGCCAAAAAGTGAAGTGTTTGCGATTTAGTAGGTACCTACCTACCTACACTTTATCTATTAACGATGACTTCAACCTGTCTTGCACATCACCTACTGCTAAACAAAATGATTATTACAAATAATCAGATTACACAGTAATTATATGTTTTTTAGAAGCTTTCCTTTCGCACTATATACGTATAAAATTGAACATAAATATGTAATTTAGCCACAGATCACGGTGTATTAAGCGATTGTAATATTCGTAGCAAGTCTCGTAAATGTGCTACGAATGGGTACTACACAGGACGGAGGTCCTTTTTCCTAAATAAGTAGGAGGTATCTTCATTCCTATTTGTATCATTATTTTATTAAACAGTGTAATTATAAAGTTTATGAACACACTGGGTTAAAGTGACGAATGTGCAGTGTGCAAGTCATGATCACGGGTCTCGTAGCATCTCGTAGAGGTGCTACGAATTTATTCAATGAGTAGGTACGTCATGCCACTGCAGACTGCAGTGCGCCCGTATTGCTATCAATCAATGTACTTTCAATGGACGGTTACAGCCTTAGAAGGTATAAAAACTAATGTACGTAGTTTGTGGGCCTTACCAAGCTCAGTGGATGCGGCGGCGTGTGCGCAGATCTCGGTTCGTGTAGCAAAGCCCGTAGGTGCGCTATGTACGATGCTGCTAGTCGTAGCGTGTCCAGTTTAGACAGCTTTGTGTCTGCCGGTACCCAGGGTAGTGTTGTTTTCAATCTGGAGGAGAAATATCTGTTACTGATCTGATAGAGAACCAGGTTTTTTATTAAAAAAGATTCCATATTTTGATATCCTGAAAAAGCTGTGCATTATTTTAGAGATGTTATCTTTCTGTAACAAAAATAATTATAATTTCAAAAACATAGACACAAATACATTCAAACATAATCACTCACCCGTGCACTCTCGTGCACACACAAATATTTCAATATAAGTAAATAAGTGGGTTAATTGTAGTTTATAGAATTTGTTTCTTATTGTTTTTTTTTTAATTACTTATACCGTTTATTTTATATATTTTTTACAAGTTCACCATGTAGCAAGTTCGATTTTTTTTGTTTATGTAACCTAGTTTGGAAGGCGCTGGTGTTTGTGATACAATTCATACAATATTTTTTTTTCATTAATACAGACACCAACGATACCCTTATTTCTGAAATGTTCCCTTTTTACTTTGAAAATTGTTTTGTGAGCCTAAATGTGTTTTTTTGAAAATAAAAAAAATATTATATTATAATAATTATTATAATGTTTTTACAAAACTAACTACTTAGCAAAGGCATCGCTTATTCGTTTTTGGAATGAAGCTCAAGAGTCTGTGTTATCAGTTTATCACTTTATCACTGAGTTAGTAAAAGTTGGTCGATTTGTTCCACGATAAAGTCGAGTCGATGACGTAATTAATCTTTTATTTATTTGTACTAGTTTACACGAATTTATTACCTAAGGTAATAAATTCGTGTATGGAGTTTGCTATTTCATAATCTTAAATGTGTCAATACTCAATCTGCCTAGCCTTTTCCCAACTACGTTGGGGTCGGCTTCCAGTCCAACCGGATGCAGATGAATACCAGTATTTTACGTGAAGCGACTGCCTATCTGACCTCCACAACCCAATAACTGGGTAGTAATACTTACCTCTTGGTAAGACTGCAGGTTGTCAAACTTTCCGGCTTCTGACGACCCGTAACGACTGTCAAAGATCCACGAATGACAGCCGGAACCAAAGGCTTAACGTGCTTTCTGAGGCACGGAGGAGTCTCGGTATGTAAAGATGGTCACCCATCCACGGACCAACCCCAGCAAGCGTAGCTTAACCTGATGGATCGACCCGTGCCGCTGTTATTACGTAGCCAAGAGCTCAATACTATTATAATTTAAGCAGAGTAAGTGTTCTACGACGTAAAGATTAGCACCAATATTTCTTCCCGTGGGTGTCGTAAAAGGCGACTAAGGGACTTACCAGAGAATGGGCAGCAGCGTTCTCTATGCATTTTAACACCATACTGCTATCGCCGACCCGCCTGCCAAGCGTGGCGATTATGGCAGGGGTTTGGGGGAGGCCTATGTCCAGCAGTACGTCTTTCGGCTGAAATAAAGATGAAGTGTTCTTACCTGCAAAATGCTTTTGAGAGGACTCTCATTCTAGCTCGCTCCCGTGCATTGGCGGCATTTCTGTGTTGTGGCTCCTGTGAACTGCGCCCTGAGAAAAATGTATGTATGTAAATAATTAATAACGTAGGTACTTACTACATGCATTGAAGTTGGTTAGGGTCTTTCTCGTTAGCATTAGCAATATGAAATCTGCGTGTCGTTAATTGCCGTCGCTTTTGTGAGTACCAGAGTACTTTTAGGGGGGAGTTTGGCCAGATTACTAGTTAGGTACGACTAACTATTAATCTGACAAAACTTCCCCCACGAGTGCCCAAAGTGTTATGTCCCAAAAGCCGAAGGTAAAACGTCCCTACTTAATTTTTTAAATATTTTTTTTTTTAATAGGGGCCTAAAATAGACGCTTTGGCAGAATCATAATATGATAATATTATGAATCATATCGTAAAATGGTCATAAACTGACAATTCATAATACGATCTGCCTACAATTCATATATACCGCAATTCATCTGTTTTTGACTTAGACTTCAATATTACTTATCAATTCATAATTTATGGACCATTTTTTCGAATCTCCGTACAAAACTGTCAAACAGATGAATTGCGGGTTAAGAATTGTACGCAGATCATATTATGAATTGTTAGTTTGTGACCATTTTACGAATTTTAATATGATTTATAATATTATCATATTATGATTCTGCCAAAGCGTCCATTTTAGGCCCCCAGTTCTGCACCAATATTTTTGGACTAAGAATATGTACCTAGGAATCTCCACCATAATAAATCTGGGTCTCATTTAGGTACCTACCGGCCAAGTGTTGAGCATAACATAATCAGCCTTTTATGTTCACACTGCTTGGACACAGGCCTCCTCTCTTCGACAGGCAGTGGGCTGTAATCTACCAAACGGGCCCAGTGCGGGTTGGTAGATGTCACATGTCTGTGAATTTTTGTTTCTAGGACATGTCGGTTTCCTCACGATGTTTTCCTTCACCGTTTTGAGAGCAGTGGTGATGAAATAATTTACACAAAGTAAAGCGCCTGCCTGGGTGCGAACCCAAGACCTACAACCTGTAAGTCGGTGCCGCGTTACCACTGGGTCACCACTGCCTTCGTGTGTTGAGTTGAGCATGCTACCCTTTAACTCTAGCGTTGAAAATTTTAAAGTCCATAAAAGTTATCACTTTAATTGTTGAGGATGCTGACGTGGCCTCCATATGCTTGAAAAATATAAATAGAAAAAAAATATCTATAAATTAAGTACCAAGATACTTTTAATATTAAAAGTACTAATCATAATGACAGATAATGGTATTTTCCAATGAAAGTAAAAAAAAATATGATATTCTGAAACGCCCAATTACCTAGCTTTCTTACAAGTTAGGTATTTATATTTATAAAAACCACTAACCTGAGTTTGATTGAGTATCATCAAAAAAGAAATCATCATCATCCGCATCGTCTGTCCGTTTATCAACCGGCGGGGACCGGTTCACTCGTTTTCTAGGCATTTTTAATATTGCACTAATTTATATTATCACTTTAATCACTACACTAGCACATTTTTTAAACTTCGAACAGTCGATTTTCTTTTTATTTTATTCAAGTAGTGTGGTCCAAATATGTCATAAAGAATTTTAAGGGTGAGTTTGTGCTCTCTTGTCTACCGGCGTGACGTTGATCATTTGAGCGGCGCGGGCGCAAGGCGGGCGGCATGGCTCGTTGGGCGGCGCCAACACTCGCCCCTCCCTAACAAACTCCTGGATTACTCCTCGACTAATGAACGATGGTTTACGCAAGAAATACATAGTTCTTCGTTTTGGTATGTTTTTGTGTACTTCTAAATAGCCCATGGTTGTGAAACACTGGCTTTATTGAGCGTGTGATTTTTGAATTTATTTAAAAGTCAAGAGAACGTAAGGGAGCCACCTAGATTGTCTAAATATCTAGATACCTAATCGAGATTCTAACTTGTAAATTGTGTTTAAGTAAGTTGCTGTGTGGGATATCTAGGAGCAGGTTCATCAGGCTTCTACTCATAGATAGGATTGTGTTGGAAGCATCAAAGGGCTCTTTCTTCTTTTTCTTTTTTTTTTTTTTTAAACTTGGCCCCGCACTAGGAATTTCTCCTGTATCGTGGGTGCGTTTACAAACATTTAAAATCACAAACACAAACAGCCAGACCCGGAACCTCTACTTGTAGGTCATACAAATATTTGTTCCGTGCGGGGATCGAACCCACGACACGCAGCGCAGCAGTCCATCGCTTAACCACTGCGCCAACCGTGCCGTGCACTGCCCAAAAATGTATGGTTGGTTGTGTAACAGACCGACCATGGTTGCGCCACCATGGTGTCCTAATGATATATATCCCTTTGACGCTTCCAAGACAATCCTATCTACGAGTATAATAAGCCTGATGCACCTGCTCCTAGAGATGCCACACAGCAACAAGGTGCAATATAAGCTAAGCCTCAGTAAAGTTCAAAACACGTGGGCCAGTTCCATCCGACGGTAGCGGAGGTACCTGTGTGATTAGATTCATCTAATTGACAACTCCATCAATTTTCATATTATAAGAATAAAGTTTTTTCGATGCCAAGAACCCAGCATACAACTCGAAAAATAATTCGTTCGTGTGCTGCTAACCCGCTTCCGAGTCGCTACTAGCGTACTTACTTCGATTTTTTCTCGCTAGTCGGGTCCTATAAATTCAAAAAACTTCTTCCTAAAATGAAATGAAATGAAACCCACAAAAGTGTGAAGCAATTAGCGTCGAAGTGTTCGTACAAAAAGTGTGACAGAAAGCCGCGCGGTTCACACTTCCGCGACACTCAATACTCTCCGAACAACTCCCCCTACACATGCTACGCAGATACACCCCGGAATGAACCCTTGCGTCATTTCACAATAACTTTTCTTTAGTTTTTGGTAAGTTTAGTAAGTTAAGGTAATTGAGAAGAAATAATACTAAATGGCTGGAGAATAATAGGCTGGTTTAGGCTGTCAAACCTGAGGAGAAAAAATACGGAAATTTAGTGAGGCTTCACCTACCTGTGCATAACAGGTGGATAAAACTACTTATATCTTTCTTACTAGCTGTACTAGTGCTAGAGATGAAAATATAATAATAATAAATAAATAATAACACCCAAAACCCTTTTAAAAAAAAATTAATAATAGGTAATCTTAACTATTCATAATTATTTGCACGCCATAATATTTGACAAACACGTCTGAACTTATTTTTTCTTTGTAATCCTGCATGCATATTTTTACTATTGTATGTGTACACAAGACATGTTTATGCAAATAAATATGTTATCTTATCTTATTTAATATTAGTTCGAGCTCGTCAGTCAGCCCTAATTGTGGAGATGATCGGCGGCGGCTTCCAACAGCGAGGTGTTAGACGAATTGCTGCAAATAGGATACCGATAGGGTTGCTAGTCACTACGTAAGTACTTACGACAGGATTTCTAATGAGCAATTTAAAATAATGTGCTACGAATAATGGTCGACAAAAAAAAAAGAAGTTATGTGAAGCCTGTTTTTTTTTTTTTGAGTAGGTATGTTATTAAAATATTTACCGGGTGTATTGCCGTGGTATTGGAACATACATACATAACGTAATTAAACTATAACGTTCCCACTGTTGGGACACAAACCTCCTCTCGGCGGTGAGAGGGAGTGGGCCGTCATTCACCACGCGGGCCCAGTGCGGGGTGGTAGATGTCACATGTCTTCGAATTTTTGGTTCTCGGACATGCTGGTTTCCTCACGATGGTTTCCTTCACCGTTTTGAGAGCAGTGGTTATGAAATAATTTACACAAAGTAAAGCGCCTGTCTGGTTTCGAACCTACAACCTACAACTCGTAAGTCGCGGCCTTTACCACTACCACCACTGCTCTGTAACTGTAATTCCCTAAAGAAGAGGGATCACTGGAATATTTTTGAGTTGGTACAAGTTCTCATTTTAGTTAGGTAGGTAGCAGGAGGTAGGTTCCAACGCACAGGCATACAGTTAAAAAACCGGCCAAGTGGGTGTCGGACCACGCACAATGGGTGGGATGAATTTAACCCAAAAACAGTCATAACATTGTAGTTGAAAAACATGTTCTCCGATACACGCCACGGTCAATTTTCCAACTGCAAATGTAAGTTTGTAAACACATTTTTTTTGTGTGATAAAGCTACAAATTAATGATTTTCTGACTTTTTCTTTACTCTCTGTGAGACGTTGCTTTTTGTGAAGTTTCAAGATTCTAGATCAACGGGAAGTACCCTATAGGTTTTATTTACTTGCGAGTATAAAAATATGTCGCATAAATCACCGTATTTTTTTATTACGTTGACTAGAAGCTTGATTTTTTACAGCTCCAAGGGACCGTCTGACCATATTAATTTCAACTTGATACCCCCTCGCGTTCCTGACCAGACTGACTGACAGACAGACGGACAACGAAGTGATCCTATAAGAATTCCGTTTGTTCCTTTTGAGGTACAGAACCCTAAAAACGACAAAAAGGTGATTTTAATTGACATTCACGCATCTAAATATTATGCATTCTTAAAAAAACATTATTTGTAAGTTTCACATCAAAGACGAAGCAAGTTTAGAAATATTTTGTTAAAATCCTGTATGTCTCGGCAACAACCCTACGAGTCCAGGTGGCGGATATCAAAGCATTGAATTTAACCGCTCCGACGAAAAGTGATTCGTTTTAAGCGCCATACATGTGACTTACGATGCTACTGTTTACTCAACTAATATTATTCTTTGTTCCACTTACACGCATACAATTAATATTATAACGATATCTCTGAAAGAAGGTTGTGAAGAATGTAATGTGTTGGTTGATTTTGATCTCATTTATCGAAGGTAGATATACAATATTACTTTTAGTATATGTGAAACCTGAAACACGTGTCTAGTATGTTTATGTAAAGAATCTATGTACAAAATTTCAAAACTGTATCATGAAAAATTACAAAGTTATAAGGTTGTTATGTTACCGGATTGTCCATACAAAAACATGTTAACGCCACCGCCGCCGCCCGCCCCCGCGCCTCCAGTGTCGTCTTGCGCTCATTGATTTGGCAGTAGGTACCTAACCGTACGGCGATTGTATTGTAAGTAATTAAATGGTGATAAGTTGATAACAGAAAATGTTATCACGATTTAATTATTTACATCACACTTAAATATTTTTGGGACAAAATATAACATGGTTCAGTTCCTTATTCTGAGCAAACTATATTCAGGTTTCGAATATACTAAAAATAATGTTGTATATCTCTCACTACCTTTAAATGATGTTAAAGAAGTTGCGTGCCATAGCTTAGGGGTAGGTTCAGTATCGATAAAGGAACCCAGGAAAAAAAAAACAAAAAAAATATTGCAAGATCAACCTAATTTAGTATTACCTATTTACCAACGCGTTCGATACGTAGGTAATTAAAGTATATAAACAAATAAAATAATTTTAATTCTAAACGATTGCTATTTTAAGTTAGTAGGTACTAAATTAGGTTGATCTTGCAATAATTTTGTATGTTTTTTATTTTATTTTTTCTGGGTTCCTATATGGGTAGGTTCAGTATCGATCGTTATGCCATGGCACGCAATTTCTTAAACATCCGGTATAATCATGAGAAATAACCTGAATTCACCTAGTTTAATATTCCTACTAAGTAATTGTTATTAATAATTATTTTAGCTCCTCGCTTAATAATAATAACATAGTACAAGTTTAATATAGCTAAAGTCAAGCAAAACCGTCCAAGTGCATGTCGGACTACCCACAATGAAGGGTTCCGTAGTTGGGATGAATAATTATCCCTAGGCTGACAACAGGTAAACCGCTGTCACTGTGAGATTGCATACAAAAGAAAGAGATGCGCGATGACACAAGGTATGGCGTAAAAATACAAATAAAATCGTATAAAATAATTATTAACTAATTAATAAAAACCGGCCAAGTGCATGTCGGGCCACGCACAATGAAGGGTTCCGTAGTTGGGATGAATTTATCCCATAAACAAACTTCATTGTAGTTGAAAAACATGTTCTCCAATACATCGATATAGGTACGTCACGGTTAATTCTCCAACTGCAAATGTAAGTTGGTCGTCTATTATCTACTGGTTATCTTGTATTGTAAAGCCTACTTAGCTGTGATAGTTTTCCTTTTAATTTCTCTATTTATATCTATTACTGCACATCATTCTATTCTACTACAACGATTTAGCTGGGGGTTATATTTTTGAGCGGCCTATCCAATGACACTATGCGCCCACGTCTATAAAAAAATATCAAACCCACTTTACGTGCAATGGAGGTACCCTAAAAGAAATTATAAAAAATTGTCGGCGTGTTTAATATGTACCTACACCCATGCCAAATTACAGCTTACACTAGTACTAACTAAGAGTTTATTTAATGCTAACCTTGGGACCGACAGATAGACAGATAGACGGACATGGCGAAACTATAAGGGTTCCTTGTTGACTACGGAACCCTAAAAAGCTATGATAGAATTAAACTAACTGAGGTGGCTGAGAAAAAAATCCTGGTTTCCATTGCCAGATTTGTCTATTTTTTTATTCTAACCATATATTAGCTTCATGTCTACACGTCTACATACCAAGCTATACATTTCCAGTAAAAGCTGACCTCTCATTGTAGTACTTACAATCCTATAAACTATATAAAAATACCTATATAGCTATCTAATGCACATGTAGAGTTAGGGCCCCATACAAAATGTACTCTGTGAGTTAGGCTAGCGCTAGCCCATTATAGCGGGCTCGGCTGTAAACCTCGTGGCTATAGTGTTTTGGCCCCAGCTCTACCGTCCGCAAGCTATAATGCCGTCATCCAATAAAATCATATTTTGAGTTATGGACAAAATAAGCGCGCATAAATAAGAAATGGATGCCGTTTCTTTAGCTATATCACATAAGCGAGAGTTACCGGTATCAAAAAATAAATCAAGATTTGCGCTTTCAAATTATAAAGTGTCCGTGGAGTTTCTTGTCCGTTCTTCTCCATAAGAACTTACTGCGCTTTGGAATCTAGCTTTATAAGTTTCTGGTTGCCGACCCAAAAGTGCCTTTTTTTTTTGGGTGGGAAATTATCAAATAACTTCTCCCGCTCTGGGCGGAGCGGGAGAAGTTATTTGTCAGACTTTTACTGACTAAAACCCACCCGTGTTCCTTCCGTTGCCTGTGTGCCAGGGCCACGATATCCCTTTCGGACAAACTCGCAACCTTGGCAGGTGCCTAAAGTTGGTATATTTGAAATGTTGAATTAGATAAATGGTTTTGAGTTTTTATACTATGGCAATAAACTAGTTTTAAACGTCAAATTTTACAATACAGACAGCCAACATTCGGGTTGAGCGTGGAACGTGGATTAAATTACCGATGTCGATACATCGTGCGATGTAAAAGTTCGATGCGTTCGTTGGCAAAATATAACAATGGGCGGCCTGAGTATGTAGGGATTTTAATTAGTATGAAGATATCATCAAAATGTAATATTTCAAATGAAATGAAGCCAAGGCCCAAGTCAACAAAAATCAACTACACCCATTTCTTATGAACAGACTCAACAAGCTCGCCATGGACATTTTTTTTTAAACATATCTATCGGCATTTATTTACATGTACATCACTAGCTCTGATTTTCATCGAATACGAAACAAACTCGATTGTTTGTAGCGTATTGGTTTTTGTGTATTTCTGAGATTATAAAATCCAACTACGTTATTGGAACTTGTGACTATGTTACGTGAGAAACTAGAGATTGTTTGGCTTTAGTGGTTTCTTGCGAAATCAGCCGTTTGTTTGCAAATTAACAATGTTGCCGGGCATTGGGGTTTTTGGAACTGGGGCTATCGCTAAGGTATTAGTGCCATTTTTAAGAGAAAAAGGATTTCCAGTGGAAGCGATATGGGGAGTTACTCTGCAGGAAGCTGAAATAGCCGCTAAGGACCTCAAGATTCCGTTTTTCACTAACAAAATCGATGACGTTTTGTTGAAGAAGAATGTGAGCCTAGTGTTTATTGTATGTGCGCCTAACTTGCACGCCCAGATATCGGTAAAGGCACTGGGCATAGGCAAGCATGTTGTTTGCGACAAGCCCGCTGGGCTCTGTCAAGCTGAAGCCTTAAAAATGGTGCGTGCTGCTCAGTACTACCCAACTCTGATATCCATAGTGAATCATTCTTTGCGGTTCTTGCCAGCTTTCAGTCATATGAAGAAGTCTATTCAAGAAGGCTACTTAGGCGACCCTGATGAATTGACTTTAGTAGATGTGAGAGTTCAGATGGGCCCGCTGATAAGTGACACCTATAACTGGTTATGTGACGACACCATGGGAGGAGGAACACTGTCATTAGTTGGTAGTCATGTTATAGATTTAGTATCATTCCTGACTGGACAGAAAGTTGTCAAAGTACATGGAGTTTTGAGGACTTTTGTAGAAGAAACAATCAAAGTGAATGGAATAAGGAAGATTACTGCCCCAGACTTTTGCACATTCCAATTAGAAATGGATAAAGGTTTGTTAGTAACAGCTACATTGAACAATCACTTACCTGGACCTTGCTTTAATCAAGAGATTTTTGTGTGTAGCAAGAAAGGGTACCTGGTTGTGAAAGGAGGAGACCTGCATGGTAAATTACATAAACCTAATGCTAAGCCTACAGAGGACGAAGGTAAGAGGCCTCAAGACAAAGAAGAAGTAATTTATGTTGATGTTGAAGATTTGAGTTGTGCCTCTAGTGTTGTTCCTAAACCATACATTAAAGGACTCTGTAAGATGATAAGTGCTTTAAAGGAAGCTTTCTTACCAGTCAAAGAACAGATGGACTGGGTGAAGGAACCAGTAAAGGCTGCAGCAACATTTGAAGATGGACAAAGAGTCCAAGCAACCATGGAGGCATTACGTCAGTCTAATGAGGATGGCTGTTGGACATCAGTCCAGCTTCTGACAGAGCCTCCTGACCCAAACCCAGCATTGTCTGCTGCAGTGAGACGCACTGCCATATCTTTACAATAGATTATGCATTTTAATGATGTATTGATATGCCATTACAATGTACCTTTTTTTGTTGTAAGCATGCTATGTTGCATATTATAAATAAGTGTAGTTATTAAGATTTGATATTTGAAATTAACTCAGTATTAACTTTAATCTCTCTACAGTGGTTAGTCACAACATTAGTAACCAATATGCTTAGCAATTTACTTATTAAAATGTTATTTTAAAGCTTGCCATGATTAGGTAAATATATTCACTCATTGTCCTAGTGCTGCACTGAATAGTAAAACACAGATTTTAACAGTTTCACTGTCCATGCATTACATGTAATGCACTGAAGACGTAGTCGAATACGTCCGTGCATGACATGTAATGCATTTTTGAAAATAATATGTAATGGTTATCTGACAATGATAGATGAATTTTCGCTATCATAGAATTAGTAAATGAGCCGATAAAATCACAATGCAATATGATTTTTGAACGTATGGTGATAGGATTACCAACCTTGGGATAGTGAAAGTGTTAACAGAAAAGAGATTAATTAAATTGATCATGTAAACTAATTGGATGATAATCTTGATATACACTAACATTATAATATCTAATAAAATAAATAAACAATATTCTCATTTAAACTGGCTGTCCAGATACTGTATTTACTGTGATTTAAATTTAATAAGAAAATGTATTCAGGTTGTACAAAAGATGTGACTTGTTTGAAATATATTTAATTTTATATTACCAGTTGTATCATTCAGATTTTTAACAAAACTATTAGGCAAGTTATTATGGTGCCATTAATTATACATAACAAGTGACTATGAATAACAAGTCTTGAAGTTATGTAACTTTGTAAAGAAGTTTTGGAGATGGGTGTGACCAACTATATGAGATAGCAAATAATTTATTTTCCTCCATTTGCATAGTTTACAATTTTATTATTTAAATGCAGAATATATTTTAAACAATAATTATATATTATAATACCTATTATTCAACAGAATAATAGGTATTATAATATATAATTCATATTAGTAGGCTTATTTTCTGCCCATAAAAACTAGTAGTAAATCTTAGTGCAGGTTTCTAGAAGGCACCTACATAATGGAATGTTAAAAGCAAGTAGGTAGGAAGGTCCCAGATTATAAAATTGTATTGATTACTCATACTATCAGCGTATGATTAGATCCCAAGTTATATAAAAAGGTAATATGCACTTTGTTCCAGGTGCAAAACTGTGACAAATTACTAATGAATACATTGTGTTTAGGATAGCCAAACAAATTTGAAATGGGTATGGCCTTTGGAAAGCGTTAACATTTTTAGGTTATGTGTGAAGTGAATGATGAAATATGGATTTTTTAAATGAAAAACAACAAGTTTTCTGTAACAAATTTATAATAAGAAATGCAAAGGAGATAACATCCTGTACCCCATCTCACAAAAGTAGCATATTACACAATCACAAAATGTCCATTCACTACATGTTCTAATTTAAAACTAACAAGTAAACAGAATCAGAATCCTAAAATTAAAACTAGCACAGAATTCAGTGGTCGATTTTCGCCAGAATGTCGGACTCTCGGAAGAGGTGGTACTCCTTTTCATCATTTTCTAGGGATACTTTGGTACCACCGTATTCTGGAAGGAGTACTTTGTCGCCAACCTTGACGAATATAGGAATGAAGTCACCATTGTCTTTTCTGGAGCCAGGACCCACAGCAACAACTTCTCCACGAAGGACTTTGCTCTGCGCCTTCTCGGGGATGACGATACCGCCAGCGGTTTTTGTAATTGCTTCAGCCCTTCTAATAAGGACGCGGTCGAGCAGAGGAATCAGGTGTTTTGCTACGGCGCTCATGGTGTCTGCTGTCAGAAATTGCTCCGAAACAAATGAAGAAATTGGTTGCAATACCTCCTCACAGATTCTATCTATTCTAGAATATTCGAGCTCCGAACCGACCGGCGACCGTAAAATTTTGACAATAGTTCATTCATTTTTC
Source organism: Tiliacea citrago (assembly GCA_963921375.1). NCBI lineage: Eukaryota > Metazoa > Arthropoda > Insecta > Lepidoptera > Noctuidae > Tiliacea > Tiliacea citrago. The sequence continues at coordinate 16,046,570 of OY992797.1, read as the reverse complement.
CATGTGTTTACGGGGTTGCCTAATTTAAAAAAAAAAAATATATTTGAATTTCGATTGATTTTGCAACTTATAAAAACTTTTATTTTTAAACTTTTATTTAAATCAAATACCAAATTAGTACCTAAAATCAATCATTTAATACTGACTTGTGATAATACTATTGAAATGAAAATATAATATTTTTAACGTTAAAGCAACGACCTCTGGTAAAGAGTAGCACTACCGATTAAATAATTATTACTACGCTAAACTAAAAGTAGATGGCGCTTTTATAAATACATAAAAATATTTTACATTTTACAAACAAACACGTCTCAACTTTTCAAAATTACAAATCAACAATTTATTTAATGTTTTAAGCACTTAAAAATGGAAATGAAATGAAATGGTTTATTCTGTAAATAGGATATCGGAATCACTTTAAAAGAAAATGCCAAGGGCATCTTTCGACTCCTCCAGCCTCTAATGTGCTCTTCAGTAATTCCACGTCCGCGTCTGTAAACTGTTTCAGATAGAGTAAAAGATGTGCATTGAAATGTCCTAACATTTGTTTTAAAATATTTTTTTCTAGATTTTGTGCAATGTAAGTAAGTACCTATCAATATCGAAATAGGCCGAAAATGCGTGGAATCAGTTGTGATGCCAGATTTGAACAGTGGAATCACAATGCTAGCTTTCTTCAGATCAGGAAATACATCAGATGTAATAGAAGTGTTTAAAACTTGCTAAAAAGGGTGAAATAACGTCAATTATTAAAGACATGGTATGTACAGATATTACCCGAAGGCCATAAGTTTTTTTAACATCAAGAACTCTTTAAGATTCTACCCATACCTACTGTCTTTAGTGGTAACAATTTTAATGTGAATTAAAAAAGTTTGTCACAATCTGGTACACTCTTTAAGTATTGAGTAAGCAGAAGTGGAGGGTGACGATGACATAGTTTTGGTTGTTAAAATGGGAATATTAAAGAATTGGTAATCTAAATATACACTATACTCACGAAGTTTTGGCGAAATTGGTCCACATCGTTGAAATTCTACTTTAATATCATCTTGGGTAAGATTCCGAAGGGGTTCTATTTGTATTACATAAGCTCTAGCTGTATCATCCGCATGAGGTGCTCCTTTCTTATTGACACGGCTTGCAGCTTTTATAAGGTTCAGGATGCCGTCATATGAAAATTCATACATGTACAACGGTACTGCGTTCTTAACCAGTAACGCAGAACTCGTGAATATACCGCCGATAAATTCGAAATCTCCAAAAAAGTTGATACCCGGACTTACGGTATCATTTCCTTTGTAAGTGTCGTAAGCATATCGCAGTCTTTCGTTATAATAATATGCATCAGTACTATTTATCGGGAATCTCCAATAATCAGGATAGTTCTCGGACGTGGTTATTTCTTTGATATCATGAGGTAAAACCTCATGATATCAAAGAAAGAAGGAAGATGAAAGCCAGCTATGATGAATCCAATGAGAACCGGAACCATGTTGAATATTCCGGATTTTAAAGATTCGTATGGGGTTTCTGTCAAAAATGCATTCTCCGTCCCGAAATCACTTTCAATAGTGTGAACAAAACCATATTACAGTCCTTTTGTCATTATTAGTTCAGGTATTTTCTAAGTGACTAATAATGTATATGTATTCCGCTGGATTATTCATCAGATGATTATGTATCGCTCGATAATCATTAGGTGCTCCCTGGTACCTGAGTTCTCGTGCCAGTCTCCAAGCATGATCTTTAATCCTATCCGAAGTCTCTATCGTCCAAGGATTAGAAACTGATCCCGATTGCATGATAGCTTTATGAAAGAGGCCATTGCTTAATTGAGAGAGTATGTGATATTCTACGGAGGCGGCTGCTGCACCAATTCCGAAAATAGTAACGTCATTTCCGTTCCTTCCAAAATCTTCAATATTCTCTAGAACCCATCTCAACGCCATGGTCTGTCTGATCTTTTAATCCCATGTTTCCAGCTGCATCAGGTATATCCAAAGAAAGGAATCCAAGAGCACTGAGTCTGTAGTTTATAGTCACAACCACAACGTTATGTTCTATTAGATAGTCGGAGCCATTTTCAAACTTTGCGAGACCGTTGCCGAAAAAGAAATTCACGCCATGGATGAAGATCATCACAGGAAGCAGGTGCATTAGCAGTCCGGCCGTGGATACCTTCGGTGTGGAGACATTGACGTAGAGACAGTCCTCACTACCTCAATGTCTTTTCTTAACTGTATGCAGAGGTTTTATTCCTTGTATATCGTACTATTCTTTCCCTAATTCATGGTTCAGGTGGCTGAGGACTCTGACAACAATGTAAGTAAATTTATATATAAAAAAAATGTAATTTATAAATACACTGCTTGCTTATTATTATTACTACTGAATTTGGGATATCTATCTGCCTAGCCTTTTCCCAACTATGTTGGGGTCGGCTTCCAGTCTAACCGGATGCAGCTGAATACCAGTATTTTACATGGAGAGCCTATCTGACCTCCGCAACCCAGTAACTGGGTAATACGATACCCCTTGGTAAGGCTGGTTGTCAGACTTTCGGGCTTCTGACAACCCGTAACGACTGCCAAAGATCCACGAATGATAGCCGGGATCAACGGCGGATTCTCGGTATTTAAAGATGGTCACCAATCCACGGACCAACCCCGGCAAGCGTAGCTTAACCTGATGGATCGACCCGTGCGGCTGTTATTACTTACCCATGAGCTCCTCAACTGAATTTGGGTTAAAACTTATTATTACGTACCTAGCTAATCGCACCTTAAATCGTAGATCTCCCATTCAAAACCGTTTTGAGTTTCCCTTCTTGCAAGCACGCCTTGTTTTATTTGTACTTTTGTCGTCATGGTACCAATTTATCAAAGGTCGCTGTTCCGTGTAACGTGATGGATAAAGTTCTAATATGAGCTTGTAAAAATTTGGACTTATCTAGGCGAGATGTTCAGCAATCCTCAAACTTTTAATTCATGTGTGAGTGTGTGTGAATTATATTTACATTATTTTGATTTCTAATGGATTTGAACTGGCTTGTTTAACAGATAATTTAATAATATTATTGTTATCAAAGCATGCATTTACCGAGCATGTCACATTCCAAGATATCGGAATTCAGGCCAATTTAAGCCCTCACTTAACATTTTCCAAAGGTTTTCATTAGTTACCTTCAGGAATGATAAGTTGCTGTATATAAAAAAAAAACCGGCAATGTGCGTGTTGGACCACGCACAATGAAGAGATCCGTAGTCAGTAGTAGTATTAGTATCCCAAATACAAACTTAACATTGTAGTTTAAAAACAAGTTCTCCCATACATCGAAATACGTCACGGCCAATTCTCCAACTGCAAATGTAAGTTGGGCGTTGCAACTGCAAATGTAATTTTTTCTTTTAATTTCATTATATGTAGGTACTACTGCCATGATTGTTTTCACATACCCAAAAATAACCATTTCATAATTTTGTTTTACCACTTTGTCGGCGTAATTAATATGTAAGATAAGATAATATTTATTTTGTAAAACTTGAGTACAGTATGAAGGTCTTATAATTAATATGAGGTGGCTACATGTTTGGCCATTTATGGCGTACAAAGTTAGATGCACTAGACAAACAATACAAAAAAATACAATGTCAAAATTTAAATTAAATTGAAATCACAATGTCAAAATTTAGGTTTCATTCAAAATTACAATGTCAAAATTTAAATTAAATTCAAAATAACAATGTCAAAATTTACATTCAGCTTGAGTAAGACATACAGAAAAAATAACAAATATAAAATGCCTACCCATCCTAATGTATACCCATATCATGCATATATTCCTGCCTAATGTATACCCATGCCAAATTACAGCTTTCTAGTACTACGAGTCTCTGAGCTAAGCCGGGGACAGACAGACAGACGGACATGGCGAAATTAAAAGGGTTCCTTGTTGATTACGGAACCCTAAAAAATCTGTTTACTATGAGTAGGTAATATAAACTATGAAACGTTACAGCTCGTATCATGCTGTAATTTTTAATAGTAAAGTACGGAAAGTTTGAGAAACACTTTCTGTAAGTAAAATAACAAAAAATAAGTTGAATAGGTAGAGAGAGTACGCAATGTTATTGTTATTATGTAACTAAGTAATGATGGTACACGACACGTAAGTACATAATAATTGAAGTTGCTTTTTCTTTTTATGATTTTATTTATTATGTTACACTTAATTTCATTTTATTCTATTTGATTTGATTTATGGGAGATATTTATATTATTATTATGTTACTATATCCCACTGTAGTCGATAGATTGCTACGGACGGTCATTTCGGTACGGTATATATTTTAGTTGTGGTAAAATGTATAGAACTTAAAAAATATTTAACACCACAGTACATTCTTACAAATAAATAAACTTTCATTCTGTACTTACTTGATTTTGATAAAACATTTCTTTACGTATTCTACAAAAAATTTTATATTATTTATGGTGTCGACACTGTCGACTATGAATATAAAAAAGGAGGCCCAGGCATTGGTATAATAGAGGAGTGATGCGGGGTCGGAGTCCGACGCCGCATCTGGGGCGAAGGGCTCTTTTAAGAGCCCGGAGCCCGTGGAGGTGGGGGCTGCTAAGAACGCGAAGTTCTTGAAGAAGAAGCGCTCCAAACCAGGGGACGGCCAGGGGTCGTCCTCTGATGGCGGCCTGAGCAATGCCCGCAAAAAAATTAACAGGCGGGGCGGGGTTCGGGAGCGGGGGGTGGGTAGAGGGCTCTCCACCCAGGAGGACAGCGATTTGAACAGAGCCAGCCCAGCCGAAAAGGAACCACTTGGAGAGGCCAGCCGCAACGCGACCCTTTCTGAGTCCTCGGGCGGTGAGCCGGACGCCGCTGGCATCTCCAAGGCGAAAGGAGCGGCCAGTAGCTTCGAGGAGGTCGTTGCAGCCGCAATCAGGGGTGTGGCCTTGAAGAGGATTCAGTCCTCTAAAGATAAGGTCATACCCGCTGCCACGGCCACCATCATAGCGGCAGCGAGGGCCCTTCAAGTCGGAACTCCGGCGGACGCAATGTCCGAAATGCGGGCGGAGGTGGGCCGCTTGACGGCCGCTATGGAGCTTCTCCGAAAGGAGAACGAGGAGCTCCGAGCGGACCTGGCCCGGCTCCGAGGAGCTGGCCCGCAGAAAGTGCCACAGGTGGGGGCGCAGCAAGGGCAGGGCCAGCCAGTGCCTGTGGAAGAACGGGTGTTAACCCTGGTGCGGCAGGAGCTGGCTGCCTTCCATAATCGGTTTTCCGTTCTGGAGGGCATTGTCCTGCGCCCCCCGCTAGCAGCAAGCAAGTCGGCTACCTTTGCGGCCACCGTGGCTGCCGCGGCCAAGCCTGCGGCCAAGCCCACGCCTCCGGCAAAATCGGCGCAGTCCAAGTCCAAGAAGGTCGAGATGGCTGCGCAGAAGGCGAGGGCCCCAGCCATTGTGGCGGGACGGTCGCCTCCGCCTTCTAATTCTTCTCCGGCCAACGCCGAATGGCAAGTAGCCGGGGAGAACAGGAAGGCGGGTAAAGCCAAAAGGGCGGCCAACAGAAAGGAGAGGCGGCAGCGGCGCAAGAAGCGAAGCGCCGCGGCTAGGCTCCGCGCCCCGAAGTCCGCAGCTGTAGTGATTACACTACAGCCGGAAGCAGAAAAGAAGGGCGTGTCCTACCGCGAGGTGCTCGCTAAGGCGTGGGCGGCAGTGAACCTGGAGGAGATCGGCGTCGCCGATGGCTTCCGGATGAAGGTCACTGCGACGGGGGCCCGGATGCTGGAGATCCCCGGTGCGGCCAGCGGCCCGACCGCTGATGCCCTGGCTGAAAGGCTTAGGGCGTCCCTAAATGCGGATGAGGCCCGGGTTTCCAGGCCTACCAAGTGCGCTGACATGCGCATTCTGGGCCTGGACGACTGCGTGACGGCGGAAGACGTTGTGGCCGCCGTGGCTAGGACTGGAGGGTGCTCTGCCGAACAGGTGAGGGCGGGCACCATCCGTCCTGACACCACGGGGATGCAAACCGTTACGGTGAGCTGCCCCGTGTCGGCGGCCAGTAAAATAGCCGGGGAGGGCCGAAGGCTCCGGGTGGGCTGGGTATCTGCGCAGGTAAAACTGCTGGAACCCAGGCCTCTGAAGTGCTTCCGCTGCCGGGTGGGCAACCACGTGGGAGCACACTGCACCTCGGAGGTTGACCGCAGCAACGATTGCTTCCGCTGTGGTCAGCCCGGTCACAAGGCCGGTTCGTGCAATGCCACGCCGCATTGTTTTGCTTGTGCGGCGGCTGGTAAACCGGCCGATCACCGGGCTGGGAGCAAGGCCTGCGCTCCACCCACCAAGCCCAGGGGCAGGGGCAAGCCCTCCGCCACCGCCGTCACCGCCGCAGCCGCCACTATTGCCGCCGCCGTTGCCGCCACCACCGCCGTCGCTGCCGCCGCTAACACCGCGGCAGGGCCTTCACAGGGGGCCCAGGAGGGGGCTGAAATGGAGTGCCAATAAATGGCCCCATTACGCCTCCTCCAGGCGAACATCAACCACTGCGCCGCCGCTCAGGATCTCTTGCTCCAGAGCATGGCGCAGTGGTCGATTAACATCGCCGTGGTCGCTGAGCCGTACTTTGTCCCGCCCAGGGACGACTGGGTGGAGGACCTGAGCGGCTCAGTGACCATTATTTCGTCGGCCGCCGCTGGTACCCCGTCCCTTGAGGCCGTCAAGAGGGGAGGGGGTTGCGTGGCAGCACGGTTCGGGGAGATTGTCGTGGTGGGAGTATACTTCTCCCCGAACCGAACTCTCGCCGAGTTCCACAACTCCCTTGGGGAGTTAAGAATCGTCGTCGTCGGGTACCATCCCCTCCCAGTGATCGTCCTCGGGGACTTCAATGCCAAGAACGTGGCTTGGGGTTCCCGGTATACGGACACACGGGGCAGGATGGTGGAGGACTGGGCTCTGGAGACAGGCCTGGTCGTCCTAAACCGGGGTTCTGTCCCCACGTGTGTGCGGATGCGGGGTGAATCAGTGGTGGACATCTCGTTCGCCAGCCCCGCTCTGTCACCGCGTGTCATCGACTGGCGCGTCATGGAGGGGGTGGAGACCTATTCTGATCACCGGTACATTCGGTTTGACGTCTCCGCCCAGACCTCGGGCGCGCCGGTCCGACAGACCCCGAGTGGTCCGCGGTGGGCGCTAAAGCAGCTGGACCGGGAGCTCCTCCTGGAAGCCACGATCGTGCAGGCCTGGGTGTCATCACCGAACAGGCCTGCCGACATCAATGACGAGGCGGAGTGGTTCCGGGAGGCCATGTCCGAAATATGTGACGTGGCAATGCCCCGGGTCCAGCCCGGACGTGCCCGGCGCCAGGTGTACTGGTGGTCGCGTGAGCTGACCGCTTTACGCGAGGCTTGCGTTGCTGCGCGCCACCGGTACTCCAGGCACCGCAGGCTCCGTATCCGCCCTCCGGATACGGAAGCCATTCAGGCGGAGCTATACGAGGGGTACAGAGCAGCGAAGACTGCCCTCCGAGCAGAGATCCAGCGGGCCAGAGGACTGGCCCGCGAGGAGACGCTGGAGACTCTCAACAGAGACCCGTGGGGACGCCCCTACAAATGGGTGCGAGATAAACTCCGCCCATGGGCTCCCCCGCTGACGCAGAGTCTCCGGCCCCAGCTCGTGGAGGACGTGGTGAGCGCTCTGTTCCCTTCGCGAGGGGAACATACTCCCCCGCCCATGGCTCCGCCTCCTGCGGTGCCAGATGCGGACCAGACCGACGACGACGATGCTCCAGAGGTGACCGAGGTAGATCTGAGAGTGGCGGTACGTAGGCTGAATGCCAAGAATACCGCCCCAGGACCCGATGGCTTGCCTGGAAAAGCCTGGGTTCTGGCTTTAGAGGCTCTCGGGCCTCGACTAAGGGGGCTCCTAAGCGCATGCTTGGAGAGGGGCCAGTTTCCACTTCGTTGGAAGACGGGGAAACTGGTCCTCATAAAGAAACCAGGGCGCCCGGCGGACTCTCCGTCCGCTTACCGGCCCATCGTGCTGCTCGACGAGGTGGGCAAGCTCTTTGAAAGAGTAATTGCAGACCGCCTTGTCGGGCGGCTGGTGCGGGTGGGGCCGGATTTGGCGGAGAGCCAGTTTGGTTTCCGTAAGGGGCGCTCTACGGTGGATGCCATCATGCGCGTTCGAGCCCTCACGACGGGGGATGCTGTTGCCCGGGGTGGGGTCGTCTTGGCGGTGTCTCTTGACATCGCCAATGCCTTCAATACCTTGCCCTGGAGTTGCATTAGGGAGGCACTTCGGTATCACCGGATGCCGACCTACCTCTGTCGTGTGGTCGAGGCCTATTTGACGGACAGGACCGTCATCTACCCCGGTCACCACGGAGAGTGGAACCGGCGAGAGATGTCGTGCGGTGTCCCACAGGGATCGGTCCTGGGGCCGCATCTGTGGGACATCGGGTACGACTGGGTGCTGCGCGCCGACCTCCCTGGTGGCGTCAGCGTAGTCTGCTACGCTGACGACACGCTAGTCCTGGCACAAGGGAGTTCGCATCAGGCGGCGGCCGAACTGGCGGCACGTGGGGTTGCGACAATCGTCGATAGGATCCGGCAATTGGGACTCGAGGTGGCATTGCACAAGTCCGAGGCCATGTGTTTTTATGGTCCTCGGAACGCGCCACTGTCGGGTTCCCAGATAACGGCGGGAGGGGTTCACATCGGCGTCGAGTCGACGATGAAGTACCTGGGACTCGTCCTCGACAGCCGGTGGAACTTCGTCGAGCACTTCCGACGTTTGGCTCCCAGACTGGAGCGGGCCGGGGCTGCCTTGAAGCGGCTCCTGCCCAATCTGGGGGGTCCAAACGCCTCCTGCCGGAGGCTCTACGCGGGGATCGTGCGGTCCATGGCCCTTTACGGGGCACCGGTGTGGGCGCGTTCTCTGAGGCTGCGACCAGCGCAGCGGTTGAACGCGTCCCAAAGGGTCATGGCCATCAGGATGGTACGGGGATACCGCACGGTCTCCCGTGAGGCGGCGAGCCTCCTTGCCGGACTGCCGCCATGGGATCTGGAGGCGAAAGTCCTCGCGCACATTTGGGTGTGGCGCGAAGAGGCGAAACTCCGGGGCATAACTCCGCTGCCGCAAGAAATCGCGGCACAGCGGACGGAGCTCCGGAGGGATCTCATGGCGACATGGAGAGTGCGATTGTCGCAACCCAGCGCTGGGCACGCCACAATTGTGGCGATAAGTCCCCTCTTTGAGGAGTGGCTAGAGAGGCGCCACGGCGTCCTCACCTTCCGCCTGACGCAGGTCCTCACCGGACATGGATGTTTCGGGAGGTTCCTGTTTAGGATTAAGCGGGAGGAAACGCCCGGGTGTCACCACTGTGTGGATCGCCCGGAGGACACGGTGGAGCATACGGTGGAGGTCTGCCCAGCTTGGGCGGAACACCGCCGTGTCCTCACGGAGGCGATCGGCGGCGGCGATCTCTCGCGTCCGGCCCTGGTTCAGGCCATGGTTCGGAGCGAGAGTGCATGGGAGGCCGTCACCTCCTTCTGCGAAGCAGTTATGCTAGCGAAGGAGGAGGCGGAACGCGTGAGGGTGAGACAAGGTTCGCGCCCTCATGCCCCTAGTCGCCGCAGGAGACGCCCCGGGCGTCGGGAGTCGCAAGCCGATTTCCGGCCACCGTAGGCGCGGGCCTGCGGACGGTGAGCGATGGGTAGCTCGCCGTCCGATAAGGACCAGGCCCGGGTCGACGGCGCGTTGTGTTCCACGCGCGCCTCAAAGAGATGTCAGCACAAACTGACGGGGTCCGTTAGGACCAATGCCTGCCGGGGTTGCGAGTTTGTCCGAAAGGGATATCGTGGCCCTGGCACACAGGCAACGGAAGGAACACGGGTGGGTTTTAGTCAGTAAAAGTCTGACACGCCCTCAAGTTATTTGATGATTTCCCACCCAAAAAAAAAAAAAAAAAAAAAAAAAAAAAAAAAAAAAAAAAAAAAAAAAAGGCATTGGTATAATGTGGCTTAATAATATGATGATGTTATAAAATCCAAAAAAGTAGAGTAGTTGTTATTCCAGATGTATTAAAGTTTAATTACTAAATGAGAAGGCCATACATTTTCAGAATCATTTATTACCTACATCATACTAAATTAAGTGTCGTGTTCAATTAAACACGTTACAAAAACTTAATACCTAATTTAAACTATCGGTGATACTTACTCATTATTTCCTCAAATATTGGTATTCTCTCTCCACCGTAGTTGGCTTGGATATACAGATCCTTGCCTATCACCATGAAGAACTGTTCGCTGCTGCTGTAGGGGGGCCAGTATAGTGGCAGCAGGGGGCTGGTGTTTGGAGTAGGGTTACTGCAACAAAAAATAGGAAAAAGACTGAAATCGAGGAGCCACTTAAATGTAGCATTTTCCAACGATGTAAGGTCAGCTTTCAGTCAAAACAGACGCGACTATAAAATGTATGCCATTAGATCTTTACAAATTATATAGTCATGAGTATGAAGATACTTTTTTGTTGTCACACTCTTGATACTCTGAAAACAACTGTTACTCTTAAAATAAATGAGGCAAATATTGCATTTGAATAAAATAATTTTGTTAATACTCACGCAGTTTTGGCAAAATTGGTCCACATCTTGGAAATTCTGTTTCTAACAACAATATCGTCTTGTGTGAGTTTCGGAACCGGCTCAATTTGTATTGTGTAAGCTGTATCGTCACCATGAGCTGCTCCAGTTTTGTTCACTCGGTTTAAAGCTTTAAGCAAATTAAGGGAACCATCATAAGTAAATTCGTATAAGTATAACGGCACTCCGTGTTTGACCAACAATTTAGAGCTTTCGATGATACCGCTTACAAAATCAAAATCTCCAAAGAAGTCGATAGCAGGCCTTTCGATGTCATTCCCCGTGTAGCTATCGTAAACATATCGTAGCCTTTCATTATAATAGAATGCATCAGTAGCATTCAACGGTTATCTCCAAAAATCTGCATAGTTCTTAAACGTTGTAACTTCTTTGATATCATGGGGTTTAATGCCAACTTCTATAAATCCTTCGGAATCTGTGAATCCCCTGAGGACAGGAACCTTGCTGAATTTACCAGATTTTAATAATTCATATGGAAGTTTCGTTAAAAATGCATCCCCGGTTCCTAAATCCTTTTCAATCGTTGGTCCAAATCCATAGTAAACTCCTTTTACCATAAGAGGGTGGGGAACTTTGTAAGCCGCTAATTTTATATATTCTGCTGGAGCACTCATCAAATGATTGTATATAGCATGATAATCGTTCAATGGGCCTCGGTATTGAAGTTCTTGTGCCAGTTTTAAAGCAAGATCTTTGAGATTTTCTGGAGTGTCCATAGCCCAGGGATTTAGGACTGATCCTGATTGCATGATGGTCTTATGGAATAGACCTTTGCTTAATGGAGAGAGCATGTGATACTCCACAGAGACAGCTCCTGCACTGATCCCGAAAATAGTGACATCATTCTTGTTCCCTCCAAAGTTTTCAATGTTCTCTTGAACCCATTTCAAAGCCATGACTTGATCTTTAAGTCCCATGTTTCCTGCTGCTTCAGGCATATCAAGAGATAGGAATCCAAAGGCGCTGAGTCTGTAGTTCATGGTGACGACGACAACGTTCTGTTCAATTAGATAGTCAGGGCCATTTTCAAATTTTGCGAGTCCATTTCCAAATACAAATCCTCCTCCATGTATGAATACCATTACAGGTAATAGCTGCATTAATAACCCTGCTACAGACACCTTCGGTGTGGAGACGTTGACGTAGAGGCAGTCCTCACTACCGCGATGTTTACTCTTGAATACATCATACTGTATGCAAAGATTGGATTCGTTGTATATCGTGGCATCTCTTTCTCCAATCCATGGCTCAGGTGGTTGAGGACTCTGAAATAAATGTATTTTTTTTTTGACAAAAGTACTTTTTTGGAAAGATGTCATTGAAATCAAAATTAAGTGTCAATGAAGATTGTAAAAGGTCTCATAAATAAGGTAAATTTTTACCTTAAAACGTAGATCTCCGACAGGCGGTTTGGCGTAAGGAATATTAAGAAAATCATCGTATTCGAAACCACTTTGAGTTCTTCTTCCTGCGCCAACTAGGATACCTTGCTTCGTTCTCACTCTTGTCGCCATTTTAATTTACAATCACTTGATGGTAGTATACGTCCATATATATAGACGTCATTTTTTATACGGTCATGTATGGTTTAAGTGTTTTATATAAAAAGGTGATACGTTCAGCTTACTCAAACTTTGTGTATAAGGTCAGTTATTACGCAAATTGTGGTTTCCTTGTTTTTTTGTCTTACTTTTGTTGGCATATTTTTTATCCATAAATATTTAGATTTATTAATAATAAATCAAAAGATGTGTGCTAATGGTCATTTTATTTGGTTAGCTTACGAAAGGTAGATCATCCACAAATCATGAGCTTTCCAGTTTTTTGTGACTTTCCAGCAAAAGATACCTAATTAGATAGGTACGTGTGGTTTCAATCACAGTTTCAATCCTTCATGTTATGATGATTCTGGAATTGAAAAGATAACTTTATATGGTGTTGCATTAAATTCATAAAAATTACTCAATTTGAACTTCGGTATTATGCTCAGTCGTATCAATAGCAAATGCAGCAATAATGGATGTAGTGAATAAGTCTATTAAGATTGAGTAACAATTTATATACAAAAAAATGTTGCGTAAGTAGGTACTTGTACGCAATGTCAGGGTTAATTATTATTGTGCTTGAAGTAGATTATGGTAAAGACGACACAATATATTTTGCGTGAACTAGCGCCATCTGCAATAACACATGATGTTTGGAACTAAACAGTGGGGAGTGAGTCCACATTGAGTGGCTAGATGTCGCTAACAGATCTAGTATTCTTATGCTTTCTTTGAAGCACGTATAAATCTTTCTCTATCTTTGTACTTACTGGTTGCTCTGTCCTAGACTATTGGTGGTTTATTGGCTTACTATCGTATTCTAGCACTGCATTTTAATGGTACGCAGTTTCGTTCCCTCCTTAATACCATCGTCAATTCCATTGTAGATTCGATTTGGACAATTCTGACTTTGTCAATTCAGATTACAAACATTGCCTCCTTGCTGCACACATCATGATCCTTCCCAATTTTTTTAATGTGGCCTCTGCCTGCCATACATCAGGTATTGATTACCCACATTAAACATTATTGAGTATTCGATTGTTTATTAATAAGAATTGTTATTCTAACTACATGTATGATTAACAATGAGCTTCAGTGATTACGCACAGAATTTATATCGAATACTTTAGACGTTAGTGTCATTTGGGAACGCGCATGAGTCGTGTCCGCAATCATCAAGTACGCACTCGCCGCGGCGCGGCGCCGCGCCGTGACCGCCGGAGGAATGTGCGCCGGCGCCGGCCAGTCTCGGACACACCTGCGCGCGCACCAATTGTGCACACAATCACGCCGCACCACCCACACACGTCTGCCAAACCCTGTGCGCACGGGGAATAAACTTACTCCACACAAAAGAAGCTGGGCAGCGCTAGCACATCGCGATTTATCGCCGCCTCCGCGTTTGCACGGTCACATGAAAGCACAGACCGGCCCTGCCGCCATTGTCCAACGCGAATACAGTTTGACGGCTCTTGAATACTTAATTGACACTTAATCACCCAATACATACGATACGGTTTAAATTACTAAAGAAAATGTCCACGTAGATACCTGAGAAACAATACTGACGCTTTATGGAAGAAGTCATGAAGGAGTCTAGCCGCTAGGCTGCTATGAGCTTTTATGTTGTCCTTTTGTGGTGAATTGAATAAGATTTAACGTCCAGAAAAAAACGAAAAGTACTTTTAAAGCTTTCACCACTTATTACTTTTAAAGAATAACATACCAAATAAGTATACCTATTGCTGCTGCGTCTTAATGCCTTCAAATACAATCGTCAAATCAGTTGGCGGATATGTTCAATACTAATCGTATTGGTCAGAACGAGTACAAAGTCTTCGCAATAACCCAACAATAGTTTCCTAATTAAACTACTTCCTAACTAAAGTTTATTGGTTACAGGTTATTCGAACCTTCACAAAATGAAGAACAAATTTACTTTACCGAAGTGGATAAATATGCTTATTCAGCTTTTTTTTCGTCCAAAAGCAGAAAGGATTAAAGGCGCCGATATTTCCACATGCATACCTATTAATTGTATTGGTATGTACGACAAATAGATAAAATTGGCTCAAAAGAATCCAGGTATCTATAGAGGCTGATTCAATGAATTACAATTCAAACAGTTTTTGCCGGTCTGGAAAGCCGTAAAAAGATCGTGATCGGGTTCACACGAAGCACACAGAATTTCGCAAACTATTCACGTGTGCGAGTGTAGGGTGTCTGTTTTATATTGCCGAAAATACAAGATATGAATTGGGAAATTACAATGAATATTCTTCTGGAGGTTTTTATGCACTATCGTGCATAAAAATAGTGATACTATGTTTGTAGTGTGACTATGATTATAATAGTCAGAATCATCTTCATTGTTTTTATATTTTTGTAAACCCATTGAGATCGTCATTAAAAAGCGTACGATGTAGGATCGCGATTTCGATCAACAACAGTTAATAAAAAGTGAAAAAGATAATCAAAAGTGGGCCATGAAGGTGCAGCCCATTAGGTTAAAAATGTTTCCTTTTAAACCCAGAATGCCCTCAGGAAATTTGATTTCCACTTGAACTAAATGCTTATGCTAGACTATTACGTCTTTTGAAAAATTAAATGGTTTATGTAGTTTATGCTTTTCAGATACCTACATGAAAAAAAAATCCGCAAAATGTCTAGTATTAGTTTACCGGCTTTCATATCCTCGGGCACTGATAAATTAATCAGGAAAATCCTAGCCTCCACACTGATTAATTTTGATGTGCCGTGCTTCACCGAGGCTATTGATACCTGGGGACTCGCTTGCCCAACCACAGATCTACCCGATAATCCATTTTCCCAGAGACGTTGGGATGAGCTGCTCTGCAGAGTAGCACAGAACAATTTACTTGACACGTCTGCTACTACTGCGGAGCGTGCGCGCCTGCTGGCTGTGGGTGAGTGGGAGTCGGGTTTGTGGCATCATGCACTACCGTCATCGAACATAAGCACTTTGTTCGACGACACAACTTTCCGCCTCGCTGCTTCCCTAAGACTAGGAGCTCCATGTTGTTCTCCTTATCGCTGCCACTGTGGCAAAGTTGTCATTTAGTACGGCACGCGAACATTAACGACATCATCCGACGAGCTCTTGTCACCGTCGGTGTTCCAGCTGTATTAGAACCCAATGGCTTGGCACGTGACGATGGCAAAAGACCGGACGGCATGTCTTTATTTCCATGGAAGGTGGGTGGGTCTTCAGTGTGGGATACAACGTGTGTCGATACGCTTGCGCTATCCCATCTTCCTGGCTCGGCATGCTGTGCTGGCGATGCTGCTGCGGCTGCGGAGAACCTCAAGCGGCGTAAGTATAATAACCTTGTTGGAATAGTAGATTATTAACCAAGGGGATAAAGCAGTGTCTTCTGTCGCGGATGACGATTTAAATCGCGACCGTAACGAAGGACTCGAGGTGGTAAAAACTTAAATCACTAGCGAAGCGAGGGATTTAAGACGAGTCCTGAGTGTAGCGAGGGATTTAAGTTCACCCAAGACTAAGACAGCTTTATCACCGAGGAAAATACTCTACTTTTCGTACCATTTGCGAAAAAATTAACACAATAATAATATGAGATAAGCATTTACTAAAAATAATGACAATTAAAAGTAAAAGTTAACATTCGAAACATTGGTCCAATTATTGATAGAGAGAGTTACATTTTTATTTGGTACATTTATTGTTGATGGCGTGATTTGAGTATTTCTCTGTTCTTGCGTCTGAGGAACTTGCGTTTCATTGTAGATAGTATACGTCGGAGATAGTGGTGGTGGTGCATCGTGAGTTACGGACGAAGATAAGATGCCGGAAGTTGATGGTTGTGGCTCTGATGGATTAAGTTTTATATTTTTGTTAATTTGACTGCTTAATATGATTTTATTCGCCATTGAGCTTTCGATATAACCCTCAGCTACTCTATCAGAGCTCCAACCACCGTGTCTTTTTATTGACGTAATATCCACCCCTGAATCCGCCAAGAAAGTCGCCGAAATTCTTCTAAAGCAGTGACCGGTGTAGAGTTAAAAAAAACAGGTAAATATATAGAATAATTACCATTACTAATATACGAAATATTCATAGTTAAATCATGTCTCAGTCAGTTCAATCACTTTTGTGGCCAGAAAAATTTCGTCAGGAGCTTCATTAAGAAATTTTTCCACATTTTAAGTCGTAAAAATTCGTGAATCTATTTATTTCAATGCTGTGTTTGATGCTTATTGTAGCTTTCAGTTTTGAGTATAATTATGCACCAAAGTGTATTCGGATTCTTTGTCTTGGATAAATAATCAAAATAGACAAGAAGTACTGATTCTGAAATTGATAGGCCTTTCGCACTTCTCCACGTTGAAAATTCTTCATAAGTTTTTAAATAATTTTCTTTGGATTTTGTTGGAAGCAAATTATTTATAATTGCGGCAGCATTTGCACTGATGGAATCCGACAATTCACTGTCACTGTCGCTTTGATTTAACATCGTAACGTATTTTTAGAACATTAACTTATTTGTAAAAATAAACTTAACGTTTATGTACTCGTATTTGAAGAAAACAAAAACGCGGCAAATTCCTAGACTAATATTTTTTTGTCGGAAAAGCAAAGGCATCAAGCTCATACGGCCTCGTCGGTTTTCGTGATTTTATTTAATAATCATAACTGCATAATAAATGCGTATTCCTTTTTCAAAAAGATGTATAATGCTTTATATACAAACTCAACGGTGTAAACCCAGATGTAGTTCAATATAAATTTCGGTAAGTATTCCAAATTTAAATCACATTCTCCCCCTAGAGGATGAATGAAATTCAGTACAATTTTCTCTCCCTGTTTTTAACAGATTAAAAATGACTATTGTTATGTTCGATTTTTGTGGCATAGAATGTCACTTTTTTGAGCAAGTGGTACGAAAATTATATTTTTGAGCCGTTTGGGGTTGAAACCCTCGGGCCGTGGGGTCCTAGTGCTCATGGTCTTTTTAATGAAATCTCGAAACGGCTGGTTGACACTTCCCGTGACCCAAAGGCTGGCTTTTACCTTGGCGAGAGGCTAAGCATTGCCATACAAAGTGGCAATGCCGCCAGTTTCTTGGGTACATTACCAGTCGACAGTGATGTGGATGAATTTTTCAATGGCATATTTTAGCTTGTGTATAGTTTTAGTTAGGATATAATGTTGTTATTTTTATTAATTAATTAGGCATAAGTTGTTATTTATGTACTTAAAATATTATTTTAAAACCCCGTTGAAATAAAATTTTGTTTCTATATTTAACATGATTAAAGAATATATTAACTCACGTACATGAAAGAAGTGATTTTCTCTGTGATGTAAGATTATTTTGAGATATCAACCTAAATAATAAAATTATGATATGTTTCTTCAAACGTGGTTAAACTACGATAAAAAGTTGCGATAATAGCGCGGATGTTAAAAGCGTACAAAATAACACAACAAACATGGCACAACAGGGAACTCTGTATAGCCTTATGAACTTGGCCACGATAAGTTTGCAGATATGTAAATTTGTAGATCTTTATGAACAGGGACTAAGGTTTAAAGTTGTTTGAAATCTTGGAGATGAGGATAATAAAGGGGTTTGCGTCAGAGATCGTGGTCGGTTCTCACGACACGACGACGGTACACAGGTGCGCATCCGGCTATCTCGCCTGCGCGGGATTCGAATCAGTTTAGTGAA
Organism: Tiliacea citrago; assembly: GCA_963921375.1. Classification (NCBI taxonomy): domain Eukaryota; kingdom Metazoa; phylum Arthropoda; class Insecta; order Lepidoptera; family Noctuidae; genus Tiliacea; species Tiliacea citrago. The sequence continues at coordinate 16,028,622 of OY992797.1, read as the reverse complement.
GCGTTCTAATTGTGGTGCCGAAACAAAGATCAATGATTTGAGCAAATGTTCGTTGGAAGTCTTTGATAACTGGTTTGAATCATTAGTTAAAAAGATACCGTTTTTAATGACTCCGATAGTTATTATTATTGATGTAAATTCAGATAGAGATAAGCAGCAGATAAATTATACTCTGATACGATTTAAAAAGTGAGAAAAGGACAAGTAAAATAGACTTTATGAAAATAAAAATATAATTAGATTAACTTGGTAAAATGATTCTAAAGATAATTTCAGCAGAGGTAATAATATTGTAAACGCTTACCTAAGATGCGTAGTACAGGTTCGGAAATATAGTTTTTTTTATGTGTGAACTGGTGACCCGAGTTGTCAGTATAATATATCGTTAGATATTTTATCATTTAAAAGGTATAATAATATAATGTGATGTCCAGTGGTTCAGGCCTCGCATCTCATGCACGAGGTTGTGAGTTCAAATCTTATCTGGGCCAATGTGATTTTTTTATACATAATTATGTAGTTTTTGAGTTTATCTTGGACAATACTGACATCGGTGAAGGAAAATATCGTGCGAAAACCAGACTTATAGTTAATATAATTCTGAAACCACCAACCCGTCTTTAACAAACATGATTATCAATGCTTGTGCCTCCTCTGTATGAGGGCAAAGGCCTCGCCTTTGACCTGCAGTAGGAAAATAATAGGCTGGTATTGTTATTATACATACTTGAACCGATTGTAAAATGTACGGTTTGGACGACTTGCCAAAACATCGAGATTTCTTTAGTTTAAGTACTTAAGTTTAATATGAATGTATTCATTTTTATCTGTAACTTTTATGGTGTACATAATAAAGAGTATTCTATTCTATTCTATTATTTTCAAACTTTCCAGGATAAATTATACAAAAGATGGTGAAAACCGCATCAAAACCGATTGCGTAGTTTAGAAGAATAACGCACAGACCGACACAAAAAGCGATTTTTATTTCATAAAATAGTTCTTTGGGTAAATACCAAGGGGTATTTTAATTTGCGTAGAAGACGTAGAATTTGGAGTGGTTACATTTCACCAGCTCCTTTGTTTTCGAGTAGATAACGCTAATCGTTATTCTTTTGTTTGTAATGGCCATGACAGGGTTAGGCTCGGATTCGGTTTACGCTAGCACTGAAGTCCATGTTAGTCATTCTTGGAAGTTGTGTAAATAGCATGTTTTTATTGCAAGCAAACTATCCACTTGCAAACTATCGGTTTTGCATCAGGAATTTTTCAGTCGTAGCCCGGAGTCGAGTCTGGATTTGTGCCTGGTTGATGGCAACAGAATTGAAATGTGAGTGTTAGTATAGGTACACCTCTGCCTAGCATAAAATTACAGGAAATCAAAATCCAAAGTCATTTATTCGAACTAGGCTGAGAATCAGCACTTTTCGAACGTCAAAAATTACATGAGACAGGTCCATGGTGGGGGACCACTTCCTAGTGATGTTATGTGTCAAAATACCCAAAAGCTGGATTCAATTCAGATATCGTTCAATATAATAGTCATATTAGAGAAATCAGTACAACAGAACTGATAAAACGCCATCTATCTTCAAAGTAACGAATTAAATTCAATGTTGGAAAGTGAAGGATGTTGGGGCCGGGACTGCCCGGTAGGGCTGAGTGACTGTCTGCAAACGTCAGGTTTGAGGTTATAATAATGTCGATAGCAGTTGTGCAAACGGTGCTGTTTTAATAGTTTATTGTGTTTATTACCCATAAATAATGATAGAACAACAACTGGTGGTGGAAACTGAACAGGGTAAAATAAAAGGGGAGGTGCTGAAGAATTTCGATAATTTCGAGTATTGCAGTTTCAAGGGGATTCCGTATGCGAAACCGCCTATTGGCGAATTGAGATTCTGTGTAAGTACCTATCTGATATGTTGGTTTGTTTGATAATATGACACTATTGATTATGTAAACATAAAATTAGCCTTGCCTTGACCATCAATGTTACCTTTGATTTCTTGCGATTATGCTGTTGATAAAAGATTTCAAGAGAATGATTTTAAGATCGTAATTTGTATGCTTTTCGATTATCTTTAACTATATTCTCCTAATACTTAAATAAACTAAGTACCCATTTCCTCGTCCATGCAAGGTAAAGTGAATGTAGGTGCTTACCTACTGAACTTGGATCGGTCTAAGCAACTTACCTTGATGCTTGTTTGTAACGTAACAAGTGTTGATCTAAATAATAATGTATGTAGATACTCGTATTGATAAAGAAACCGCTTGAACAAGAAGTAAATAAAGAAGACAAGATTGGCACGGATATAAGAAAGATCTTAATCATGAAGGCTCCGTGTTATCATTTATCAAAATTTTCTAACTTTTACATAGAGGCTAATAAATTCTTCCTGGTATGTCACTGCAGTCAGCTGAACGACCTAATATAATAATAATCTATACTCCATTTGAAATAAGATTATAAATTTTAATAAACTTTTTCACAGTCCGTTCAACCGATTTTGACTTCTATTCCGTACGCATACGGAAGACATTAAAAGCAAAAACGTGGTTATAATACCAACTGTTTATTACAGCTGCCATTTGTCATGCCACCAACGCAATAGAAGTGAAAATCGGTTAAACGGACTGTAAAAAAGGTTTATTTAAATGTCTAATCTTATTTCAAATGTTATAGATATATGATAATTTCGGTAAACAAGTTACACATTTACTCTTGCTAGTTATTGATCAGAGCTTGTTTAGATAAGAGTAAGCGAGTGGGCTTAGACCCATAAATAAATAATGTAAGCAAGAATGGCGACGAGATGGTGGACGTTTTCTGCCTTTTCTGCTAATACAATTTAATTGTGCTCCTATATGCTATGAGACAAGGCTACGTTTACAGTGGAAAGCATTATCTCACATTTTTTTTAAAATGTAAATGCGTAAGATGCAAGTAATCATAAGAGGTTTTTATTGTTCAAAGGTGCCCCAACCACCGGATCCATGGGAAGGAATCAGAGATGGAACCAGAGACTGCAACATATGTGCACAGTTTGACAAAGAAGAGAAAGGCATAAAAGGAGATGAGGATTGCTTATATTTAAATGTGTACACACCGAAGTCTTTTACAAGTGGTGAATCATTGCCAGTGATGGTCTTCCTTCACGGAGGCGGTTTTCTCTTTGGCAATGGTACAGATGATTCGGCGCACGGTCCAGATTATCTGATTCATAAAAAGGTAGTCATTGTCAGCATTAACTACCGACTCGGGATACTCGGTTTTCTGTCTTTAAATCTAAAGGAGGCTCCAGGAAACATGGGCTTGAGAGATCAAGTTCAAGCACTAAAATGGGTTCAGAGAAATATAATGCACTTCGGTGGAGACCCAAAAAGTGTGACTATTTTTGGAATCAGCGCCGGCGCTGCGAGCGTCGAGTATCTTCTTTTGTCGCCTATGGCTAAAGGTCTATTCCATAAAGCCATTGCTCAGTCCGGTTCATCTCTATTGCACTGGGCTTACGAACATAGTCCAAACATTCGTTTATTAGCCTCAAAGATACCGATGCTCCATGGTCAAGTTATGAGAGACAACTACCAGCTATTGCAATACTTAAAAAAAATGTCGACGAAAGATTTAATAACTGAATCCATGATGGTTTTATCAAACGTACAACAGCGAGGAGGTCTTTATTTCGGCTTTGTGCCAACTGTAGAACCACCTGCCGATTGGGAACAATTTTTAAGTAAGCCACCGTATGAGTTGTTAATTAAAGGAGAATTTCACAAAGTGCCTTATATGACTGGATTTTGTTCACGAGAGGGGCTTCTTATGATATCACACAGCAAACCAACTCTGGAGAAATTCATACAGAAGAAAGTTTTTGTAGACTATTTTCCGTTTGTTCTTGATGATTCGGAAAAAATTGTTACCGAACAGAGACTAAAGGCAAATTATTTGGAAGCAGAGAAATTGTACCCAGACCAGGATGCTTATGCCATAGATTTCTTTTCGGATGTCGACTTTATCGGTGGTATTTATGTTGCTGCATCATTAATAGCCAAACACAATGCTCCCGTGTTTATGTATGAATTCTCTTATGATGGAGGTTTAAATTACATCAAGAAGTGCTTCAACATCGACCGCCCGGGGGCGTGTCACGGCGATGACGGCGGCTACATAGTGAAGAGCGACAAATTGACTGGACCCTTGACTGACTTAGACAGAGTGGTGCGGAATACTATGAACCAAATGTGGGTGAATTTTGCTAGCTGTGGGTGAGTAAAATTTTAATTCCGTATTTGTACTGACATTGCTCTCTGTCTTTAAAATTAAATTAGGCAGCAGGATAAACAAAAGTAATTTGTATCCATATAAATTTTATCCCAGTATAGCTGATAAGCTTTCGATTATAAAAACAAAATATGAAACCAAAACTTTAAATACGAGCGTATCCAATTTTTTATTCTTTTTCTAATTTCAGTGATCCATCACCACGAGTGGACTTTTTGGTGACCACAAAATGGGAACCTATGGCTGACACAAGAGTAGCATGCCTAGTGATAGATCGGAAGTTTAAAATGAAGTACGAAGTCTATCCTCAGAGGATGAAAGTCTTTGAAGAGATTTATAAAAAGAAAGGGATAACTATGAACTAAATTATTATGCATTTATATTATTACTAATAGTACCTATATACATACTACTGGCTACTTATTATAAGATATACCTACTACACTATACCGTAATATATTAAAAAATTTGGTAAGGACATGTTGATTTATTTTGAAATGTTACGCGTTTCCCATGTCCTAAAAGAATGTCCATGTCCTCAAAAATTAGTTGAGTAATCTAAAATAAAAAAACAACCAAGTTCTGCATACAAATAAGACGTTCTTGTTATTAATTTAATACCAACTGTACGTTGATATTTAATACAGATATTTTGGATTGAAACTCAAAGTAAAGGGTTAGTTTACCGTTAATTTGTAACGAGATTTTTTTTTTCTAAACGTGTTTTGGTAACCACTAAGTTCTGAGAAATATGTTCAAGAATAACATATATTTTTTCCGCTACTAGAAACTATATAGATTTGGCAATTTTTTTGTTCAAGGCAAGCCTACTTTTATCATTTGCCTCTTGTAAGCGCCTTAATTTTCGTTAGCAGTGGTGCTTACTTGAGCTGGGAAACACAAATGCAAGTTTGGTCTGCTAATGCGGGATTATGTCAATATAGTGCAACTAATTCAATCAAATATCTTAGTGTCCGCTCCTTTCTTATATCTATGGTCCGGTCACGTGGGCAGCTTAAAAGCCCTGTGATGCAATGGTAATGGCAAATCATTTTCAGTATCCATTTTGTTGTATAGTGGATGTAGCATAAGCTGGTTGTGGGGGCGCACTCGACCAGCATTCAGCCTAGTCGTGGTGCTCGCTCGGAATGCACTAATACCATTATGGACTACGACACCACTCGCTGCGAGTGGGTGGTACCGCTTTACAACGGATAGACCTGTCTTTAATATCAAATAATTTTCTGTTTCATGAGGTTATACATTTATCCGATTAGCATGTCGATACTATGAGCAGATTGTCAGTCAAAATTGAGGCGATGGTTCAGAACTATCTCTTTAATTTGTGATAGTTTAATTTTTAAGAACATTTTCTCATAATCAAAACACGGGAAGAATGGCATTAAATAAGGTACTAAATAGGCATGTATTCTTTAATAATTAGACTGCAGTAACATATTGTTTCATTGCTTCGCCAGACAACCTTGCTAACCATGATTGTGTTAAATAATTTGTCAAGATTTATTCATTTGTTTCACCTTGCGTGTCCTTAAATTGGGCAGACAACAGTAATTGTTGACCCTCACGTCAATATTATATTTAATTGACCATTTAAAACATGGCCCACTAAATACATCGACGTGCAACCTTATGCAAGGTCTCCTATAAATAAACAATCTACTTCCGCTGCTCGACTTGTGTCTCTGAACTTACAGTTTCACTACCTTAATATTATCTAATAGTTTTTCAGTTAGTTGAAGGCATTTCCTACCAGTCAACCTTTGGGTGTAAGTTACCTCTTTCATTTCATCTTAAGAAATTAAGCATATGAATCTTAAATTAACGGTACCTTTTATAATTTCTTCATCATCCATAATTTCAATATCTTCATTTACTTTGATTTTTGCTGTAGGGTCTACGACTTTGTGCGTCTACGCAGCCGGGTCACAGACTATAGTAGACTGGCCGTCGGCGCCAGCAAGTCGCGGTGTGAAATACTCAGGTGCATCCGAACCTGCCCACGGATTTTGTACAGCGTGCTCTTTTTATGTTCTAAATAGGCCGTCGGTAATTTATTGGTATAGAACACAAGGAGAGTGCAAAACAAGTATAGCTTTACTTTGTTTTGTATCTTTTAAGTTTTCTCTATTTTTTTATATGTATTCTTTGCCTATTTGTCTTTCTTGTGGAATGCAAAATTATTTTGCGTTGAGTGGTTTCTCCAATCTCCATTTTATTAATTTTGCTATCGAAAAACGTAGGTAAGTACACCATTAGATGGTTATAGGATTATTCATGATCTCTAAGTTGAGAAATATTTCAATGCTACCGCAGTATTTCCGTAATTATAGTGTTAAATTCCTTTTAGGGTTCCGTACCCAAAGGGTAAAACGGGAACCCTAATACTAAGGCTCCGCCGTCCGTCTGTCTGTCTGTCCGTCCGTCTGTCCGTCTGTGTCTGTCTGTCTGTCTGTCTGTCACCAGGCTGTATCTCATGAACCGTGATAGTTAGACAGTTGAAAGTTTCACAGATGATGTATTTCTGTTGCCGCTATAACAACAAATACTAAAAAACAGAATAATATAAATATTTAAGGGGGCTCCCATACAACAAACGTGATTTTTTTTGCTAGTTTTTGCTCGATATTGATAACGGCAACAGGTAAACGCTTGAAATATTCACAGAATATTTAGTTATAGATTCACTTTTAAAATAAATAATTAAATTAAAATAAAACAAATATTTAAGGGGGGGGGGGGGGGGGGCTCCCATACAACAAACGTGATTTTTTTGCCATTTTTATAGATAATGGTACGGCACCCTTCGTGCGCGAGTCCGACTCGCACTTGGCCGGTTTTTTAACCTTTTCAATCCATTTTCTAGTCTTTGCATTAGTCTAGTCAATGCATTTTCACAAACACACACATGTAAATTTATATTCCGTTAATTGCTCTGTCTCTACTCTTTTCCTTTCTCTTGCGATTTTTCATCATTTGGTTTTAGCAGCTTTACTTTGATACTTCTTATTTCTTAAATTTAAAAGTTATTACATAGCAAAAGTAATCCCGCTGTATTAGCCAGTCGTCCCGGTATCCTTTCACAGCGGTGCGCGTGAGTCGTGATTTGATTCCCACAGAGCGAGACCAACATTAGCTCTTTTTCTTTTCGGCGGGCGTTTTACTTATTGTTGTCTTTTATGTCAATATCATTTGTCAACAATTTGGACCTATTTCGTTTTTTTTTTTATTTTTTTTTAATATCATCTTGAATACAATAACACTGGAGATTTATTTCTCAGGTATTGATTAGGTTTTTTATAGAACAACTCGAACGAAAATTTAACTGGACTTTATCTATTCTACAACTCGAAACATTGCTTTTCTGCATGAACACTCTCCGCTTAATAAATGACTTTGTCAAATCTATGTCTACTGGATGAGAGTTTATCGGAGGAAGGTGTCTCATTTAATTTCCATAATGTATATTCAACCCGATTTCTGTTTTGGCAGAATTTTTACTTTCATTTTCAGCCTTGTAGCAAGATTGTTTGAAATTATGATGTTGATGGGATCTTGCGCCCATTAGCCAGCCCACTGTAGCTAAGTACTTATTTACATTCCATTCATGATTCTGCGATTATATATTTGACATTAACGGCGGCGCGGTCGGCGACTGAACTAAGATGACGCAATCAATGAACTGCTCCATACTGGACGTCTGCCAGTGCGTACAACGCTTTTATTTGCCCCTTCTGAAATAATAACAGCAGTACTACAATAACAACTTTAATATAAGTTTTTCGTCATCTTTTATGCACTCGCTTACAACTCTTTGCTGCGCGCAGACACGAGCGATGTGTGAAAAAGAAGCAAGTTTTTGTGCAATTTTGCACACCACGAGATCTGCGACGCGGATATCATCATTATCAAAACAAGATTGATTGATTGATTATTATTAATATTATATGATTAGGTGTTAGATACACATCGTCAGTGGAAAGGAGAAAATGCTAAAGTGCTTTAATGGTAGTTTTGGAAAATGAGGTTTAAAGTTTTTTTCTTTTTTTCATCTGTACTTATCTCTTTTATTTTTATTCCTATTTTATTAAACTAAAAATATAAAATTATTAAAAAATCTGTTGTACCTGTAAAAAGTATTTATGATCTCTCTCTATCTCTATTTCGTGAAGTAGTAGTCGCGTTAGCAAAACTATTTTGAATAACAGGAAAATGTTAGTCCGGAAAAAATTGCTAATCTACCTCAAAATATATGATGAATCGAATTCTTCGAAAAATGCTTATAAATGGTAAAAACCACTTCTCTTGAATCAAAAAATGCTTAAGTAACTCAGACCGTGTAAATCTTGTAAAGACAAGTTGCTAACGAGTGCTCATGATGGTTTCATGCCGTGAAGAAGAAGTACTAAAGAAGTGATACACTACACAGGCTATGCAAAAAAAAAATGCTAACTTTTGGTTGCATTTATTCAGATATTAGTCTGAACCGTCTCGCGCGAAGGTTTGACGACTTCCAGCCTCCCGGATTCCGTAAAGGCTTTAGCACCGTAGACCACATACATACGCTACGGCAGGTAATACAGAAGACCGAAAGAGTATACCCTGCCTCTCTGCTTAGCGTTTGTGGACTACGAGAAAGCCATCGATTCGATCGAGACATGGGCTGTACTGCAGTTTCTACGACGGTGCCAGATCGACTATCGGTTCATCGAGGTGCTAAAGTGTCTGTAAATAAAAAATAAGTTCATAAACTAAAACCCGACTACTGAAAAATCACGCTCTAAAAAGTATGAAACAAGAAAATATTCTCATCTGAAATTATTATGTACAAACTATTCAATATTTTTTTATCGTCTATTAAATAAACAACTTATAATATTATAATAACACGTAATATATTTTAATGTATCTATTTAATACATATTCATAGTGATGTTCAGAAGACAGCCGTGGTCGTATATATGCCACTTTGCCCTAAAGGCTATGATCGCTTACTACTGTTAGAATGTGTTGTTTTGATAGGTTAGGTTGGCATACGACCACGGCTGTCCAACCAACAGCTGACAATATATATACTTTTGAAATGTGCTAATTAAGGCCTTTCATTTGATACCCAACACGGCATGAATAAACATTTTTTTTTATTAGGCTTTGACTTTATGTCCGCTAGAGGGCGCCATATTCATTTTAATGTGACCTCACATATATAACCAGCGGACGATCAAGACGCTTCCAACAATACCTCATTTGTCAAATTATGACAAGCAGTTTAGAAGTTATGAGGGAACAGATGAACATACATACATATTATACGTATATACATACATACATACCGGTCAAAATCATAACCCTCCTTTTTGCTTCGCCGTAGTCGGGTAAAAAACGCCACTATGTCCGTCCGAATGCAGGACCAGACCTCGAAAACTATCCTTCTGCAGCGAGGTGTTAGGCAGATGAGGCAGGAAGACGTTGTCTCTCCGAAACAGTTTACCGCTGCACTGGAGGATGTGTTCAAGGTTCTGGAGTGAAAACATCAATGGCGATCAGTACATCACTTACCTTCGGTTTGCCGACGATATAGTTGTCATGGCTGAGACTATGGAGGACCTCAGTACAATTCTCGATGACCTCAGTAGAGCTTCCGAAAGAGTGGATCTTAAAATGAACATGGACAAGACAAAGGTCATGTCAAATGGCCATGTAATACCCACTCTCATGAAGATCGGAGACGCTACACTCGAAGTTGTGGATGAGTATGTTTACCTAGGACAAACTATAGTGTCCGGTTAGGTAGGTGCAACTTCGAATTCTCGATGACCTCAGTAGAGCTTCCGAAAGAGTGTATCTTAAAATGAACATGGACAAGACAAAGGTCATGTCTAATGGCCATGTAATACCCACTCTCATGAAGATCGGAGACGCTACACTCGAATTTGTGGACGAGTATGTTTACCTAGGACAAACTATAGTGTCCAGTTAGGTAGGTGCAACTTCGAGAAAGAGGTTAATCGTCGAATCCGACTCGGCTAGGCAGCGTTCGGGAAGCTACGCAATATCTTTTCATCCCACATACCGCAGTGTCTCAAGACGAAAGTCTTTGACCAGTGCGTATTGCCAGTGATGGCACTGAATCGTGGTCGCTCACAATGGGCCTTAACAGAAGGCTAAAAGTCACCCAAAAAAGGAAGAGGGCTATGCTTGGAGTTTCCCTATGTGATCGAAACAGAAATGCGAACCGTAGGCGAACCAAAGTAACCGACATAGCCCGAAGAATTGCCAAACTTAAGTAGCAGTGGGCAGGGGACATTGCTCGCAGAACAGATGGCCGATGGGGCCAAAAGGTTCTGGAGTGGTGACCGCGAACCGGAAGACGTAGCGTTGGAAGGCCTCCTACAAGGTGGACTGATGACCTTGTGAAGGCCGCAGGTATGCGCTGGATACGGGGAGCACAGAACCGGTCCAAGTGGTGGTGATGGGGGAGGCCTATGTCAAGCAGTGGAAGTCTTTGGCTTAAATGATGATGATGAACCGATACTCAGACTGCAGTCCCCGAATAGATATTAGTAGTAAAGCACTACAGTGGTCATCATTTGGAACATAGCATATCGCTAAAACGCTTTATACCTTAAGAAAAATTTATTCCTTTTTCTAATACAAATGTTATTACATAATTAAGACAATTTTATTTTCACTAAAGAAATTAAATTTAAATAAAATACTTAGGAAAAAATGCTAAAGCGCCAACTATATTTAAATTTTATGCGAACAGTTTTGCTAAAGCGCCACACAATTAAAAACAACAGTAATTAATAATAGCTAACAGACTGTTGAACAATAAAATTAAAAAAAAAATTATTACAAAAAATAAAAAAATGCTTATGTTGCTGTTGTGAAGAGAATCTTGAAAGGAAAAACGTTCCAAAGGGCCTCTATCCTAAAAATGTGTTGCTAAAGCGACGTTTGTTCAAAAAACATCGGAAAACCGTCACTCTAGATCTTGGAATCCGGGAAATCCCTACATTTTCACAAATGCTAAAGAGCCAAAAATTGGCTCAGATTGTCTTGAAACATAAACAGATCGACGCAAAAAAAAATCTAATCCAACGATATACCGGATGACTTTTTTTGTCGTCTTGAAAAAATTGGGTATATTAGGTGAACGGAGCAGTAGCTTATGGCATAATCCTTTTTTTTTTTTATAACGTAGTAAGAAATTGATCTATCAATAAATATTACGCATTTGAAGTAAACTTTTCATATTAGAACGATACAAATAAATTTTGAAAAAAAAGAAGAAAAACGATAAAAATAAATATCGAAATTCAAATCATACGCACCCTACTAAATGCGCGGCGAGTAACTATCGGCCGGGTTCAAAGGATAGGATTGCGCTACGTGTTCATTGATACGTTATTACGTGCGCTATTAATTAAAAACCGGCCAAGTGCGAGTCGGACTCGCGCACGAATGGTTCCGTACCATTATCTATAATAACGGCAAAAAAATTACGTTTGTTGTATGGGAGCTTGGGAGCCCCCCTTAAATATTTGTTTTATTTTAATTTAATTATTTATTTTTAAAGTGAATATATAACTAAATATTCTGTGAATATTTAAAGTGAATATATTCACTTAACAAATATTTAAGGGGGCTCCCAAGCTTCCATACAACAAACGTAATTTTTTCCTGTTGCCGTTATCTATATCGAGCGAAAACGAGCAAAAAAATCACGTTTGTTGTATGAGAGCCCCCTTAAATATTTATTTTATTCTGTTTTTTTGTATTTGTTGTTATAGCGGCAACAGAAATACATCATCAATTTCAACTGTCTAATAGAACTATCACGGTTCATGAGATACAGCCTGGTGACAGACGGACAGACAGACAGACAGACGGCGGACCCTTAGTAATAGGGTTCCCGTTTAACCCTTTGGGTACGGAACCCTAAAAAAGAACTATGCCATAGGTTTCTACTCCGTTCACCTAATATATCCTATAATTTTCAAGACGGTAAAAAAAATCATCCGGCATATAACTCATTGTGGCCCAAATGGCGCTTTAGCATTTTCTCATTTCCAGTGACGACATGCATACAAAGTTAACTCCGCATATAATATTGAAGCAATGTTAAATTTGAGAGTTTTGTTAGAGATGCAAAGTTGGTAATGTGCCATCACATTAACAACTTTGATATGGTCCATGGAGTGAAGTAAACGGCTATTGACAACCTGGAAATCCAAAAAATAAGAGATTTTCGTAAGAAAATGCGAGTGGCGGGTGCAAAAATAATTTAAGGAACGTAATGTCTACGTGATGATCTGATATTACGCGATGACTTTGCACAACGAAAGATTACAACACAATCAAAATATAATACTAAACATATATAAAGATTGTATATCTATATATATATTGTGTATATCTATATTGTGTGTCTCCAGGTACTGTATAAATACCTGACGTTAATAAACTAACTCTATTAGCCAACTTTGATTTGGAATCTAGACATTCAATCTATTTTCGTACAGGTACCGTACGGGGTCCCCGTACGGTAACTGTACTGATCCTAAAGATGTAGCGACAAAGATAGTCAAAAATAAACTCTTGAAAGGTCATATCTACAAAGCAGATAATATAGGAGGTTGATAGCCCGATCAGGCGGTCACCCATCAAGTACCAACAAACAGCATGATAACCTGTCACCTACAATTGAATGATGAACTTCGTATAAGTATAGAAGAGACATATGGTATGTAATAACAATATCTTTGTGCGAATATATTGAAGAAATGTGTCACTTGCAAGACAGCTACAGGAACGTCAGTAATATTATTTTATTTTACTTTGGGAAACAAGGGTGCAATAACAAGCTTAAGTATACAATTATAAATTATATAACAACAGAATCCAAATGGACAAATGGACGTTAGAGTAAAAACAAGAACACTTAAATGGGAATGGACAGTGGGTCATCTGATGAGAGCTAAAACGGAAAAATGGACCTATCTCATGATCCGTGATAGCTAGACAGTTGAAATTTTCACAGATGATGTATTTCTGTTGCCGCTATATCAACAAATACTAAAAACCAGAATATCATAAATATTTAAGGGGGCTCCCATACAACAAACGTGATTTTTTTGCTCGTTTTTGCTCGATATTGATAACGGTAACAGGTAGACACTTGAAATATTCACAAAATATTTAGTTATATATTCACTTTATAAATCAATAATTAAATTAACATAAAACAAATATTTAAGGGGGCCTCCCATACAACAAACGTGATTTTTTTGCCGTTTTTATAGATAATGGTACGGAACCCTTCGTGCGCGAGTCCGACTCGCACTTGTTTTAGTTGGTTTGTGTCGTTTTTTTCTTCAGCCAAATTGATTATATTTATACCATTCTTTATTTATAATTTATGCTGTAAATGTTTTCCTGATGGTTTTCGCTAGGTAGGTCCCCATCTACAGCGACATGAGAAGTTCCACGACTGCGAGGGGCAAGCCAAGTAAGAGATGCTTGCAGCAAAAGCAGCAAAAATTATAAAAATTAAAGGCCAAAATTAAAACAATCATTGAAAGCATTTTCAGTGCAGATTATCTAACTTTACAAAACTTTATGTTCCGTAACATTATATAATACACATTTAATTCCTCCGTACTTCATGTCTTGTCATATTTTGTTCTCAAATCACGAAAGCCTTGCTAAAATGGTATTGCGAGCTACGGTGGCATTTCTTGCCGAGCCGTATAAGTGTAACTGATTAGTTCACCGACTCGAACTTTACCCAATAACACGTTACGATATTTGGTGTAACTATTTACTTCAATTACGACACTACTTCCTTATTACGAAAAAGGTACATAGGCGACACTTACGCAGTTGCTCGTAAACTTATTGTTTAGAAATTGGAAAAGATTTTGAAATATTTTTCATCCAAAATTTTAGTTTGAATTTCAGCGTTTATTTTCTCTGAATGGATTTATATCTGTGGTTAGACTATACGGTACTTAATTTAATTTTAATTTAGAGATTGCAATAATAACATATATGTCTTATAATATGTGGATTGATTTTATAATATTTTTCCGTACTGTTCTGTGGTTTAACCGCTCAGCCAGCCATCTTCACAATTTAAAATTGAAGAATGTCAGATGTTATGTTATACTTTTGAATTTAAAGATTCATGAAGACTAGATTTTTTTTGATACAAATATGATTAAGTTAGGCCTAATTCCGTGTCCGTATCATTTAATGTAGCGTGTAATACAAGTCACGATCTGGGCTGCGTCGGTGCGCGCGAGTGCTCGGAATGCGAGCGCGGTCCGCATTGTATGCGCAAGCGCTCCTGCACCTGCGCCCGTGGGAATCCGACATTTTCGGACTGGAATCAGACTTGTATAATAATTGGGTGTGCCTTGCAATGCCATTGAAGGATTGTTTTTTTTTGGACGTTGTTAGTAAGTAATTTTGTCTAATAGAGACGTTGGTGGTCTCCGTACAGAATTTTAAATGTCTTGGAATTTTTTTATGGCTTGCGATTTATGACTTTATGATTTCGATGTCGTTGCTACTATTATTATGATATGAGATAATAAGATGGCCTTACAATTATAACAGACATTACATAATTAATAATAAATAAATAATACCGTTTTTTATTAGCTGTAAGTCCTCCATGTACTAAAATAAATAAATAATTCATCTGTAACTATCTTGTAAATCAGTTTCTTTGGACAGTGGTCCCCAAACTAGATAATTAGTTACTATCTTGGGAACCTGAGTTGTGATGACATTAAAAATAATTCACACTGTTGTGTGGACATACATTAAATTGGTTAATAATAATTATGTAATCTGCAGTAGGTATTATGTTGAGTCTTTTCTCTAGTAGCAGATTCAAGTAACTGAAGTATTTTGCTTTATTATAATTAAATTGACGTTATTGTTTGTTGGCTGTCGGTGTGCAAAGACGACCCCTTCATGTTCAATTATGTTCTTGTGCAATTAATGTACCTACTTGGATATTAATTATATTATCATTTCAAATAATATAATAGATACCATAATTATTTAAATAACCGGCCAAGTGCGTATCGTACTACGCACAATTAAGGGTTCCGGAGTTGGGATGAATTAATCCCAAAAACAAACTTCACATTGTAGTTGAAAAACAAGTTCTCCCATACATCGATATACGCCACGGTCAATATTCCAACTGCAAATTTACATAATTTTATCACACATTATACAAATCAACAATATTCGAACTATTTCTTTTACTTGTGCTGTGAGACCTTGCTTCTTGGCGAATTTCATGATTCTAGGTTAACGGGAAGTACCCTATAGGTTTTGATTTATTTGCGAGAGTCAAAATATGTCATATAAATTGCCGTATTTGCGTTGACTTAGAAGCTTGATTTTTTTAAAGCTCCAAGAGACTGTAGACTTACGTATTTGATATTAATTTCAACTTGATACCTTCACGCGTTCCTGAGAAAAAGGGTCTTGACAGATAGACAGACGGACAACGAAGTGATCCTATAAGGGTTCCGTTTTTTCCTTTTGAGGTACGGAACCCTAAAAATCGGTACTTAGTTTTAAAATTAATATAAAAGATGAACTGTGTCAAATGAATTTGTCATTGGGCAAGTATCCGAATGTGACGTATCACTTGGGATACTTGCCCAAAGACAAATTAATTGTATACGTCGCCGTCGTACTACGAGACTTCAGTACTTTTTAGGGTTGCGTAGCCAAGGGGTAAAACGGGAACCCTATTACTAAGGCTCCGCCGTCTGTCTATCTGTATGTCTGTCTGTCTGTCCGTCTGTCACCAGGCTGTATCTCATGAACCGTGATAGTTAGACAGTTGAAATTTTCACAGATGATGTATTTCTGTTGCCACTATTACAACAATTTTGCTCGTTTTTGCTGGATATTGATAACGGCAACAGGTAGACGCTTGAAATATTCAAAGAATATTTAGTTATATATTCACTTTAAAAATAAATAATTAAATTAAAATAAATCAAATATTTAAGGGGGTTATTTATTTTTATATTTAATAATCCCATACAACAAACGTGATTTTTTGCCATTTTTATAGGTAATGGTACGGAACCTTTCGTGCGCGAGTCCGACTCGCACTTGGCCGGTTTTTTAGTTTAATAACTAATATTTTGTATTTGTTCTCATCGGTACAAAATAATAAAACTGTAGCAATAATACTATTGTATTGCTCTGTGTGGTAATAATTAACTATGATAACCCGGTCCCTCGAATACAGACTATGCCCAGTGCGAGGGTCAGTATTTTTTTTATGAGTTTTTGCCATGATAACTTGACTGACGTAAGCCCGTATCATCGGTACCTATAGCAATGACACGTTGTCTTTCCATGACGTGGATTTTATCAATAGTTGAGTTACTAGGTTACTACCCAATTATTATTTTTGGTACGTAAGTAAGTAAAAGTATTAAGTTTGAGTTCTATATACATACAAACTCACGTCTTCTTCCCATGGGGGCAGGCAGAAACTATAGAACGCCACCTGCTACGCGAGTTCTAAGTATGTATATCACCCACAAAAAAACATGTACTACAACTTAATCTTTTCTTTTGTAAAAGAAGCAACGCCATGTTTAAGATAACGGTTCGCAATTTAAATAGGTAGGTACTTAGTTAATGTTGATTAAGAATTATTAAGTATAAAGTTTCAGCTGAAAAAATAACCGAATAGTTACCTACCAGACTTTTAGCAAATATTTTAAACGTTGCTACCAAAAATGTATTATCGTGACATTTGGTCACCAAACTCGCCATATTTTCCATTCCATTCTCGATTGATGTCTCAATTAGCTAACAGCCGACATTTGGCGTTACTTGCCTCCGCCAAATAAAATAATGTATTGCATTGTTCGCAATTGTACCCGTATTTGTTAACAATAGACCCTATTCGTGTGACATCTGCACAAAACACTGACTTACATTTATAATTTAGGGTTCTATGTCCCTATATTTAAGATATATTTTTCTCTGATCCGTAGCATCATTGGGTTAGTAAAGTTCAACAAAGAAAAGTGTACTTTAGTGACCAATGTCAGAGTCGAATTTTTATTTTTACCAAATTGTCCATTGTTGAATGTCCCCGGATTGCCACTTGTGAGTTAATCGCTTGGTTGTCAAAGGCTAACAGCTATTTGTACTTTTTGTGTGTTTTGCCAGTTGGCACACTATGATGTAATGTAAGACCGGCGCCCGCGCAACATAACTACATACAATGTTTATAGCCAAGCTACCTAATTAAGTTCGTGATTATCAAACGACTGCATTATTAATTATAAACGACAAAGTGAAAGCAAAAGTCAATTAGTTTATTCTTAATAGAATCATTTTTTTATAGGAAAGGCTAGATCATGCAGATGATGGTGCTAATGCTAGATCAAGCTACTCAGCAACGTCAATCATCATATAGTCTTATGATGGTTACGGTCTTCAACAAATTGTGCAACAGTTCAGTAACACTTCATAACGTAGATAAGTATCAGTCTGTAGATGAGATAGCAATTATCTTTGACAAGGCTGTTCCGTGTAGTGCCAGACGTAAAGAATAGCACCACGCTATGTGGAGTATCCCGGGGATGTTGTTAAAGGAAGGGACTTACTAGTAAATGGGCAGCAGCGTTGTCTATGCATTTTAACACCCTACTGTGATCGCCAATGCCAACCCGCCTGCCAAGCGTGGCGATTATGGCACCCCCCCCCCCCCCTTTGGGGAAGGCCTATGTCCAGCAGTGGACGTCTTTCGGCTGAAATTATGAGGCTACAAGAACGATGAGTCAGCCGTACAATGAACTAGAAACTAACGACTGAAATGTTACTTCAGGAAAATCCACGATATTTTCCTCATTTCACTTGCAACACTTGCACTATGCTTTATTAGTGTTCGAATATATTTGTACACATGTTTAAAGAGAACGATACATGTTCATAGTCATTCAACCATATGAATTAATGTGCTACCGTTATTAACATTAAATTGTTTACTTTAAAACTAAAGTAAAGAATCACTCGGCTTCGGTTATACAGTATACTAAGAATGATAACAAACAATCATACATTCATAATATCGTCGAGCCTTGAACCTCAACTAGTTAGGGAGTCAGTCTGAATATCAATCGCGTCTCGTTAGCGTGGTGCACACATCGGGCAAATAGTTTTGCGCTCGTCTCGACACAAGTCGACCGCAGCTCGCACGGGGCGCGTGCACATAAGCCGCGATCTCCGAGCCGCTTATAATAACTCTACCGCAGCCGAGCAACTCAGTATCTAACCGATATCTGAATAATTCAAAGTGCTACATACAAACCTACAGCCAACTGTGCAACATGGCTCCCATCGCTAAGAACGACCAGATCAAGTACGAAGAGAACGAAATCAAGTCGTCAGCCCTTGAATTAATTGGCAACACACCTATCGTGGCATTGGACCGTGTTTACACTGGACCTGGACGCATATTGGCGAAATGTGAATTCATGAATCCTGGTGCTTCGATTAAATGTCGCTCATCATTGAGCATGATTACCCGAGCTCTTAAATCTGGTGAGCTGACTCCTGGTACGCCTGTGGTGGAGGTGACGTCTGGCAACCAAGGCTGCGGGCTGGCTGTAGTGTGCGCCGTGCTGGGACACCCTCTTACACTCACCATGTCCAAAGGTAACAGTGCTCAGAGGGCTATCCACATGGAGGCGCTGGGCGCGAAATGTATTCGAGTAGATCAAGTGGAAGGAACTTACGGCAACGTAACACTCGCTGACGTAAAAGCTGTAGAACAAGTCGGCCTGAAGATAGTCGCCGAGCAAAACGCATACTACGTCAACCAGTTCAATAACGAAGCTAACGCCAATGCGCATTATCAGAGCACAGGACCTGAGATCTGGAAGCAGACTGGACATCACGTGGACGCCTTCGTAGCGACAGTGGGAACCGCAGGCACATTTGTTGGTACCTCTCGATATTTAAAGGAGCAGAACCCTGAAATTAAGACGTACGTCGTGGAACCTGCTGGAGCCGAGCCAATCAAAGGTGACGAGATCACGAAACCTCTTCACTTGCTGCAGGGTTCGGGCTACGGATGTGTTCCCAGTTTGTTTAAGTTCGATATCATGGACGGTACGTTGGCTGTGACTGATGAGGAGGCTGTAAAGTACAAGGATTTGATTGGTGAGAAAGAAGGTCTGTACGTGGGGTACACCAGCGGGGCTAATGTGGCGGCTGCTGTCAAACTGCTGGAGTCAGGGCTGATTCCCGAGGACTCTTGGGTCGTCACTTTGCTTAACGACACCGGTCTCAAGTACACCCCTGTGCCCGATGAGCTAGTTAAGTAAACAGTATTTAAATAGTACAATTATCTATGTTTCCTGATTATTCTGTAGGTTAAATAATATTGTGTGATGTATATTTGGAAGAATTGTATATAGTTCAATGAAATTATTATTATTTGTGATTTAAAAGACGGAGTCGACGTTGTTGTATGATATTGATTAGTTCATGTTGTATTCCTGGGCTTTCAATTGGAAATGTAATTTATGCTGTGATGTCTACTCGTATCATCCAATAGTGGAATGGGAGAAAATATCAATTATATTAAAATCCTCAATTAAAGTGTATATACCTACAAATGTTTTTGGTGCAATTGCATTAGGATAAGTTAATAATGTAATTATGTAATAATTATATTATAATGATAGGAAAAGTATATATTTTTATATTTCTTGATAATAATAAATTATTACTATTATATGAATGTATGACTTCTCTTTTTTCTCCGTGGCAAAGAGACGGTCCGACAACACAATTAAAATTAACACAATTAACGAACATAATCTTGTTCTATTTTTAATTTCCTATTAGAAAAAGTTCAATACGAGTATAGTACCTACACGACACTATCATTATATAATAATAATAAAAAATATATGATTCAATTATTTAAAAAGTAAAAATAGATGTCAAGGTGTTATCATTGAAAAATATTATGGGACACAGTAGGTACTTTAACATGGCAAACAGGTTCCTATTGTGTACAAGAGCGATAAAGTATTCAATTTGACATTGATCTCCTTTTATTAGCGTACAGAATTGCTATGTTATCCCTAAAACCTGCTCAGATGGACGAATCCAAAAATATTGACGAATCCAACCTACCCTATGAAGGAATCGTCAAATGGCAATGTAGTAGGTAGGTACGGTTCGCCAAACGATTGAAAATCCCTTAATATCATATCCTATGATAATATCATTATAATAATATAGCCTTAATATCATCCCATAATAGCATGCCCTGAGCCCCTGACAAATACATGCACGTAGGTCAAACTTAATGACGTTATAAACAATTCGTACCTTTTTTTTTTGGGTGGGAAATTATCAAATAACTTGTCCTGCTCTGGGCGGAGCGGGAGGGTGTATCAGACTTTTACTGACTAAAACCCACCCATCTTCCTACAGTTGCCTGTGTGCCAGGGCTACGATATCCCTTTTGGACAAATTCGCAACCCTGGCAGGCGTTCGCCCTACCGGACCCCGTCAGTTGGTGCTGACATCTCTTTGAGGCGCGCGTGGAACAGGAACCTTCCGAAACAACCGTGTCCGGCGAGGACCTGCGTCAGGCGGAAGGTGAGGACGCCGTAGCGCCTCTCTATAGCCACTCCTCAAAGAGAGGACTGCCCAGCTCTGGGTTGCAACAATCGCACTCTCCATGTCACCATGAGATCCCGCCGGAGCTCCGTCTGCTGTGCCGTGATTTCTTGCGGCAGCGGAGTTACGCGAACAACTCGTACCTACGTTCTGGGCCTCAAGTCTGCTATTACAATAGTGTCAGAATGATCGATCATTGATTTCATAATTGTTGATTTTGACAAGTTTGGTAATCTACCATTATAATGGCGTCATTATGACTTTCCAATGGTCGGCCACTGACACTACATTGAAAGAAATTACAAAGAAAATGATCGACCATTATGAATTTACCAGATTACGAACTTTTAGCAAAATGATAATGGCATGACAATGGGATCGTGTTGGAATGACTGAATTTATAAAAATAGCAGACTTGGGCCCCTGGACCAAGGGCAAGGGGCTGATTTTTCGATAAGTAGTCAGATAACTTTTGTCTGAAGAATAAATATTATTTTTCATACAAAAAACTGTCAAACAAAAATATTTATTCGTCAAATAAAAGTTATCTGACTATTGAAAAATCAGCATTAACACAATAATTTTAATTGCCATCCTACAAGCTAAGTAGTCAGCGTTTCCCGCACGTGTGATTAACTGATCATTAACTGGCATTTTGGTAATTAACACTAGAAAATCAACTAATTAAATTGTCTTCAATGTGAGTCTCATATAGGTACCTAACCCATAATGATTTTGCGTTAACGAACTCTTAATTTAATCTGATGACTATTATAATTATGGTTAAGACAATACAAATGGGCACAATTAGTGCCCATTTTTTTATTATTTTATATTTATATTATTTTATAAAACATAAATAGGTGATCTCAAGAAACAAAGTGTTCGAAAACCAATCTCAAATTCAAGTTCAGAAGCCGTAAATATAATACGAGTATATGATTAGCTCGTCACGTTGGCAAACAGTGCACCTCTTCAGCGAAAAACAGCATGCATAGGTAACTAAATGATGTGTGTAAAATATGTATATTTTTAGGCACCTGTCCCACCACCGCCGCCGCGCCGCCGGCGATGAATGAGAAGCGAGTAAAGCTGTCTACTAAAAACGAGTGGGCGAGCAACGAGCAGCGAGTGCGCGATGGTGACGAGCGATTTCTCGCTGGTATGCGCATGTACCAAGTATGAGTCTCGCAGCGAGTTTTTTTCCCGCCAAGCGAGCGTCGCCGAGCGGGTACCTCTTTGATAGCTTTTGTCTCTGCGACAAACGAGTATACTCGCCCGCCGCAGTCAGCTATCAACTATTCTCTTGTCCTTACTCGGGACCTACAATCTTTTGTATGTGTCTTGAGCGAGGAAGTCGTTGATAGTCGCTTTCTCATCAGCCGTGGAACAAGTGCCTTATTAGTATAAAATTACGAATGACCTCTAAATTTGTTCAAAGATCTTTAAATTGTTTTTATCCTTTCAAACCGACTAATGATGCCAAAAAGACGTAATAGTATGTACCTTTATTATAAAAAATATTTTTTTGGCGCTACATCATAAGTTATTCATAATTTTTTTTTGCTAATCTACGTACAGCCCGATACCCAATTCAAACTCTCGCAGCTCGGAACACGAGGTAAGTCGCAGTAGAATTCATGTTTCAGCGGGGGTGGGGTACTACGCAGCGGGTACCGCACTTCAGAGCCGACATTAAGAGTAGGCAGCCTAAATCAAATTTCGAACGAAAGCCCGGCCCCTCGCCGCCACTCCGTTATGTGCTAAACGCTAATATATCAGTAATAAAGTAGACTATCGCGTGCGCTCTTTGATCGTGTTCAAGCACGAAACTAAATAGCGTAAGTCTCAATTCTTATTTCATTTATAACTAAAGTAATAATTGATCTAGAGAAAAATATCTAATGCCGGGATAATAAACTATATTTTCTTGCTGTGAATATTTATTTTATACATAAAAGCTAAGCAATCTTGTTTGTTTATTATATTTATCCTTAAAAAAGACATGATTTTCGAATAAAAAATTTATTGAGAGAAAATATTACATTTTCGTAACTGTCTTCAACATGGAAAGAAAAAGATCAAATAAATCATTTATACTAAAGTTTATTTTGTTTGTATGTGTGACTGTTTCAGAATATTTATGCAAATTAACATAAAAATAGGGAGCCGTCCTCTTAAGATTGACGCGTATTATACCTGAGTTGATTTTTTCATTTAGAAGTATTATTGTCAAGACAAGTACGTCTTAATCCCATAGATATCACACACACTACACCCCAAACATTGAAGGATGCATTTAGCTAATATATTACCGATAAGATTATCGGTAATATATAAGCTAATGCTTCCTTCAATGTTTGGGGTAAAACCTGATTATGTCATATCTACTCTGTGATGATTCAAAGAACACAAGTACTTGCTACAGCTGTAACATTGTTTAACTACTAAGTATTTTTATAACCTACAAATTTTCTATTCATTTCCGACTAAACCTCAGGCATATCCCTAACGATATCATAATAAAATATTGCTGCTATGCAGTCGTTGGTCGGTTGTAATATTATAGTGTGTGTTAAATATTTTGCTGCGAAGCTATCAACATAATGTATTGTCATTCATCATGTTCATGAACTTTCTTAAATAAAATATTCCTAACTAACCAAAATGTTTCTTCTGGCAACGCAATCTTATTTTTGTACAGAACCTATTATGGCACATGCAAAACCAGAGGACCCTGACTGGATCTAACTTCCTGTTCATATTGTTTGAATATTAATTCGTTTTACATAAAAATACATGTATGTAAATGTTAACTTAGTAGGTATAGGTATGTATGGGTCGCAGATGGATTACTTAATTAGCTGTTTTACATAACTGCCAGTTGTTTTACAAAACAGCTCCGTTACGAAAAACAGCTGAACGACCTTTACCGGTTTTTCATAATTACATAAATGTTTTGCATTTATCAATGCAGCGGGTCAACGATTAGCGGATAAGTAAAACAGCGTGAAATTAAACGTCAGATTGTAGATTTGAGTGCTAAATTTCATCGCTTGAGTGCGCTTCGGTACGGGAAAAAGTGTCGGCTGCCAGGACTGACAAGTTTTTAAGAACTACTCTTTTGTACTGTGTATCCCCGAATAAATATATTTCATTTTAGAATAAAAGGTTTTGAAGAAATATTAATAGTGTTTTTTAAACGTTATGTTTTCCACAAAATTCTTGCCTATTTCTAAATAGATAAGAAATATTTGTTATACTTAGGAATACAAAATTGTATACCTACACATTGTTATTAATAAAACCCCGCGATCCCGGAATAAAAATATATTTTAAGAAGCCGTTTCCATACTTTGTATCATTTGCCGGGAAAAAAACGTACTTTAGGTAAATATGCATCCGAATATCCTATCTCTAGTCATAACAACAATAATGGCGCCCGAAAGAGAAATAAATAAAACGAGTAATATGAGTGAAAATTACCCTAACTCAAGTGTGAAAACAGTGATTTTATGGACAATTTTAATAAAAAGTGATCAGAGTTTTATGAATGTCAGTCCTAGAAGTACTAAATAGCCAAGTAATAGCAACCAATTTGGAAGTAGCGCTCGCTTAGCTCGCGCGTGGTTGTTCACAGTTCTAACCTAACTTACACCAATTGGTCAGGGTGCCCTAGCTTAGTTGCTGCGACCTTTCCGGCTTACTAGTAGATGGCCACAGATCCAACCTAACCTAACAAGTTTGGTCAGGGTAGTGGGTATTAGCTTAGTTACCGCGACCAACTGTGAGAATAGGTCCGAAAGTTTAAAAGATGCTCAATTATTTAAAAAAAGTGTGCATCATTAGAAGCCACACCCTACGTTTATTGTGACTACATATAAGCCATTCGGTATTACGTCTAAACATGGGTAGCAGTGTTGTTAAACGTAGTGCAATATCAATCCAACTGAACGTTGCGTTTTTAAGCTGTTTTACGTAACGGAGGTATTTTGTAAAACAGCCGATTCGGCATCCATCTGCGACATATGTACTGAGTCCATTAATAATAGTATTGTTTATCAGTAAACTGATTAATTCAACGAACCAGTAGTTTTTTTTTTTAAAGGGAATGCTTTCGAGGTGGTCCTATTGTCACCAAGTTAGAATCTGATGAGGGCTTTCCATGGAAATCGTGGGACATCCTCAAATTGTATAGGCACACCCTATAGCGATTTGGGTATTTTTTGTAGTAACTCATGCATTTGTACTCGGAAAGCACCATTTGGTAAAGTGGAACTGATGATGGCCACCGGTTCTACTTAATTATAAGTATTTCACGGGTTGCAGTTCGATTAGGCACTTTAATATGGTTGCTAAGCAATTTATGCACGTCACAATACATATGGTGAGGTCAACATCAGCTCCACTTCTCTTGGTTCTTACCAGAAGAACTCCTTTACAATTTACGTCCCTGCATCTGGAAAAGCATTATTTTGTAAAAGGATATGAGCAGTTGACATTAGGCTATTGTTACTTAGATAAATTAGAAACTGACCCACTAAAAAGTGGAAAATAAAAATCTTTTTACAAAAAAAACAACCGACTTCTGCAAAAAACACTACAAAGTGAAAAATAACTTTAATTTTGGAAGTCGGTGGCAAAAAACTAAAATACAGATCCAAAGACACCGTCTTCCGAAATTAAAGTTATTTTTAACTTTGTAGTGTTTTTTTTGTAAGTCTGTTGTTTTTTTTGATACCTATTGATTTTATCATAAAACTAATCCAGTATTGATTTTTTATCCAAAAAACTGGATTTTATCAGGTTTATGAGACGAGGTTGGTTTATGAGGTGCATGTAAACTAACTACCAACTATTACCTATTAACTACTAACTATTATTACTTTATGCCAATAAAGTAATAATAAGCCTAGGTTTTTGATCTAAAATCTGATTTTGTCATAAACCTGCGGCATATATAAATAAAAATCAATTACCGCATGTATAAAAAATCATCAAGTGATAACGGCTCGACTGATATGGCAAATTTTTTTTGCCTTCGTAATTAAAAAAAAAACGCGATCGCGTTTCGTTATTTTTTTCGTAGAAAAAATCTGCAAGGTAACAAAGGGACAAGGTTTTTAAGAAAGATTTTTTTTTAAATATCTACCGGAAACGTAGGAAATTCACTCGGGCGACGACGCGCGACGCTGAGCTCGAACAGTTTGTAAGATATAAAAATAAATGATGGAGATTGTATTCTGTATACCTTTTTTTTTTTTTCAAATAATTCATCAAATAACTTCTCCCGCTCTGGGCGGAGCGGGAGGGCGTGTCAGACTTTTACTGACTAAAACCCACCCGTGTTCCTTCCGTTGCCTGTGTGCCAGGGCCACGATATCCCTTTCGGACAAACTCGCAACCCCGGCAGGCATTGGTCCTGACGGACCCCGTCAGTTTGTGCTGACATCTCTTTGAGGCGCGCGTGGAACACATCGCGCCGTCGACCCGGGCCTGGTCCTTATCGGACGGCGAGCTACCAATCGCTCACCGTCCGCAGGCCCGCGCCTACGGTGGCCGGAAATCGGCTTGCGACTCCCGACGCCCGGGGCGTCTCCTGCGGCGACTAGGGGCGCGAGGGCGCGAACCTTTTCTCACCCTCACGCGTTCCGCCTCCTCCTTCGCTAGCATAACTGCTTCGCAGAAGGAGGCGACGGCCTCCCATGCACTCTCGCTCCGAACCATGGCCTGAACCAGGCCCGGACGCGAGAGATCGCCGCCGCCGATCACACGGACACTCACAGACACGGCGGTGCTCCGCCCAAGCTGGGCAGACCTCCACCGTATGCTCCACCGTGTCCTCCGGGCGATCCACACAGTGGTGACACCCGGGCGTTTCCTCCCGCTTAATCCTAAACAGGAACCTCCCGAAACATCCATGTCCGGTGAGGACCTGCGTCAGGCGGAAGGTGAGGACGCCGTGGCGCCTCTCCAGCCACTCCTCAAAGAGGGGACTTATCGCCACAATTGTGGCGTGCCCAGCGCTGGGTTGCGACAATCGCACTCTCCATGTTGCCATGAGATCCCTCCGGAGCTCCGTCCGCTGTGCCGCGATTTCTTGCGGCAGCGAAGTTATGCCCCGGAGTTTCGCCTCTTCGCGCCACACCCAAATGTGCGCGAGGACTTTCGCCTCCAGATCCCATGGCGGCAGTCCGGCAAGGAGGCTCGCCGCCTCACGGGTGACCGTGCGGTATCCCCGTACCATCCTGATGGCCATGACCCTTTGAGACGCGTTCAACCGCTGCGCTGGTCGCAGCCTCAGAGAACGCGCCCACACCGGTGCCCCGTAAAGGGCCATGGACCGCACGATCCCCGTGTAGAGCCTCCGGCAGGAGGCGTTTGGACCCCCCCAGATTGTTCAGAAGCCGCTTCAAGGCAGCCCCGGCCCGCTCCAGTCTGGGAGCCAAACGTCGGAGGTGCTCGACGAAGTTCCACCGGCTGTCGAGGACGAGTCCCAGGTACTTCATCGTTGACTCGACGCCGATGTGAACCCCTCCCGCCGTTATCTGGGAACCCGACAGTGGCGCGTTCCGAGGACCATAAAAGCACATGGCCTCGGACTTGTGCAATGCCACCTCGAGTCCCAATTGCCGGATCCTATCGACGATTGTCGCAACCCCACGTGCCGCCAGTTCGGCCGCCGCCTGATGCGAACTCCCTTGTGCCAGGACTAGCGTGTCGTCAGCGTAGCAGACTACGCTGACGCCACTAGGGAGGTCGGCGCGCTGCACGCAGTCGTACCCGATGTCCCACAGATGCGGCCCCAGGACCGATCCCTGTGGGACACCGCACGACATCTCTCGCCGGTTCCACTCTCCGTGGTGACCGGGGTAGATGACGGCCCTGTCCGTCAAATAGGCCTCGACCACACGACAGAGGTAGGTCGGCATCCGGTGATACCGAAGTGCGGGAGGCACTTCGGTATCACCGGATGCAACAACAGACGCAACTCCACAAATGCAACTCCAGGGCAAGGTATTGAAGGCATTGGCGATGTCAAGAGACACCGCCAAGACGACCCCACCCCGGGCAACAGCATCCCCCGTCGTGAGGGCTCGAACGCGCATGATGGCATCCACCGTAGAGCGCCCCTTACAAAAAGCGCAAACCAAACTGGCTCTCCGCCAAATCCGGCCCCACCCGCACCAGCCGCCCGACAAGGCGGTCTGCAATTACTCTTTCAAAGAGCTTGCCCACCTCGTCGAGCAGCACGATGGGCCGGTAAGCGGACGGAGAGTCCGCCGGGCGCCCTGGCTTCTTTATGAGGACCAGTTTCCCCGTCTTCCAACGAAGTGGAAACTGGCCCCTCTCCAAGCATGCGCTTAGGAGCCCCCTTAGTCGAGGCCCGAGAGCCTCCAAGGCCAGAACCCAGGCTTTTCCAGGCAAGCCGTCGGGTCCTGGGGCGGTATTTTTGGCATTCAGCCTATGTACCGCCACTCTCAGATCTACCTCGGTCACCTCTGGAGCATCGTCGTCGTCGGTGTGGTCCGCATCTGGCACCGCAGGAGGCGGAGCCATGGGCGGGGGAGGATGTTCCCCTCGCGAAGGGAACAGAGCGCTCACCACGTCCTCCACGAGCTGGGGCCGGAGACTCTGCGTCAGCGGGGGAGCCCATGGGCGGAGTTTATCTCGCACCCATTTGTAGGGGCGTCCCCACGGGTCTCTGTTGAGAGTCTCCAGCGTCTCCTCGCGTGCCAGTCCTCTGGCCCGCTGGATCTCTGCTCGGAGGGCAGTCTTCGCTGCTCTGTATCCCTCGTATAGCTCCGCCTGAATGGCTTCCGTATCCGGAGGGCGGACACGGAGCCTGCGGTGCCTGGAGTATCGGTGGCGCGCAGCAACGCACGCCTCGCGTAAAGCGGTCAGCTCACGCGACCACCAGTACACCTGGCGCCGGGCACGTCCGGGCTGGACCCGGGGCATTGCCACGTCACATATTTCGGACATGACCTCCCGGAACCACTCCGCCTCGTCATTGATGTCGGCAGGCCTGTCCGGTGATGACACCCAGGCCTGCACGATCGTGGCTTCTAGGAGGAGCTCCCAGTCCAGCTGCTTCAGCGCCCACCGCGGACCACTCGGGGTTTGTCGGACCGGCGCGCCCGAGGTCTGGGCGGAGACGTCAAACCGGATGTACCGGTGATCGGAATAGGTCTCCACCCCCTCCATGACGCGCCAGTCGATGACACGCGGTGACAGAGCGGGGCTGGCGAACGAGATGTCCACCACTGATTCACCCCGCATCCGCACACACGTGGGGACAGAACCCCGGTTTAGGACGACCAGGCCTGTCTCCAGAGCCCAGTCCTCCACCATCCTGCCCCGTGTGTCCGTATACCGAGAACCCCAAGCCACGTTCTTGGCATTGAAGTCCCCGAGGACGATCACTGGGAGGAGATGGTACCCGACGACGATGATTCTCAACTCCCCAAGGGAGTTGTGGAACTCGGCGAGAGTTCGGTTCTAGTTCGAGTCAAAAATTTAAAAGAAAATCGAATTGCCTGTTTAAAAAAAAAAATTGTGTGATCGCTAACGGCGATCGATTTCCTTTGCAACCTAGTAAGGGATCCGAAGACAGGTGTTTCTTTGTATACCTTAAATAGTATACCCGACCAAGCTTCAAAGAACAATAAAAATCCACTGTTATGTCTTTAAATCCCGTGACTCTTCCAATACTGTAATTTAGCGTCGTTGATTTTCACAACAGAACATAAACGATTATGTTTGACTGTCCAATTCGGATATTGTGATCCATCTTGGCAACAGTTATCGTCTACTAAAACGTCTGCGCTTGTTATGTGGGCGTTATCCAAACTTTTTTCTTAACTAAATGCTGGTCGGTGCTTTTGGTAAATGGTGCCAAATTGTATAATTTTCACATCGGCTCTAGGCGAGGGCAGACAGAAAACGGATTAAATTGGCCAGTTTTTTGTACAAATTATTAGGGATAGGATAGATGATTCAAAGATGTAAACCAAATAAATGATTTGCAAAAAAGGGTCCAGATACTATTTGTGTTCGGTCCAATGTTTGTTTTGGCAGTAATATCTGTTGGCCAGTGACGTCGTATAATGGGTATTTTCCTCGATTGTACAAATGTTTGTGATCGTGCCCGAAGCACCTCCCTAGAGTTTAGTGGAGATACCGCCATTCCGTTAAGCCGTCTGCAAACATATTAAAACTAACTATTTATTTTATAAATATCTTTGTTTTGCTAGCATAAGGAAGATGAAAATAATTAGCACGATTAGCACGTGTGAGATTTATTAGCATGTTTACACCTTCGTAAACTATATGAAGTCCCTTCTAAGAATAATAGAATAGAATAGAATAGAATACTCTTTATTATGTACACCATAAAAGTTACAGATATAAATGTTGAAATTTTACACAGGGTGACACAATGGGCGGTCTTATCGCTAAAAGCGATCTTTTACAGACAACCTTTGGATGGATTAAAAAGAGAAGGAGAGACAGTACTGCAGGTAGTCAGTGGTGAACTATTTACATGTACAATAAATACATACATACACTAAGCATAACTTATCCATAATATATATTTACAATAATAAACATGAAACAAGATCAAGGAACTGTATTCTGTAATGATGCTGTCTAAGAACAGAGAAAGTGTTTTTTTACCAGAATTTTAAAAGTGGACAAAGATTGAGCACGCCTTATCGACACGGGCAAGGCATTCCATAACCGTACTGCTTGAACTGTAAAAGACTAATAAAGAATAATGTTTGTTTATAATGACATAACTAGTACATGAATTAATCATTTAGTTATACTCGTAAAATGGTAGAAGTCTTAAATTCACTAACAAACAATTACCGGAGTCTAAACCGCTAGGTTTTGAAGTATGTTTGCACAAGAGTTCCTTATACTTACATTTATCGAATGTGTGCACCGAGAAAGAATTTTTGAAAATTCACCCCCTAAAAGGGTTATAATATGAGATAAAAGTTCGTAATTTTTGCTGATGGGAATCCCATTGGTAGCACCACAGAGCACGGCTTGTTCTCATATAAATTAAATTCATCTTAAATTCCCTTGTGCCCGTGAGTGACTCTTCTTTTGTTTGATTGAACCCACCTTTGGCTACATGATTGCAAAATGGCATTTTTTTATGTCTCTCTACATACGTAAACTCACGCCTTCTTCCCATGGGGGTAGGCAGAAACTATAGAACGCCACCTGCTGCGCTCGTTACATACTCGTATCCTCGTTTACGTTTATACATCTGCACCCTAATTGCGTAACACAGTTTGAATCGGAATCGGAATGATTTTGAAGTATATTGCTAATCCATTGCTTCAGAAGTTAGAAATAATTGTCTGCTCAACGACGTAAATAACGCAATGAATGTTGTTGAACTGTCAAATTGAAACCGATTCCTACTGATAGTGTGTTACGTAATTAGCCCACTGGTCATACATGCACGCCGCACGCCGGTCGCTAGTACTATGACCTTTCTGAAGAACATCACCAATTAGGTCACTATAATATGTCCTCCTAGGGCGTCCGCTCCCGACGTTTCCACTCACATCTGATCTGAACAAAATGCGAGCTAACTAAGATACATTTTCTCTTAGTTGGCATTAAAATGTTTGGAATAATTATTTATCTTTTTACTATAAACAAGAAAGCATATTTGCCAGAACAAATTCAGTTTGTTTATATCGACAATGTGACATGTACAGAATAATCACCGGTCTTTGTTACATCATACATGCTTTGTTTGATTTTACTTCTTCACTTTTGTATATCAAATAATAATTTAAGTTGATGGTAACAAGCAACTTGTTAGCATTATATCATTCTTAAACTGGCCAACATTTGAGTTAAATTAAAAATCACCCATAATTAAACTAATTCATTACTTAGTTGACGGAACTATGATAATTTAACAAAGTTCTCCTAGATTCAGAAGTCAAGATCTTGTTAGGCTCGTATGGAGTTAAGATGCGTGATCACATGAAACAAGATTTTTGTTACAGCAAACACTTTTTTTTTCCGATAGGTATATAATATTAATAAATAGATACCTTTTGTTAGTCGCCTTTCATTCATCCTCTCAACATGACAAAACCATCTAAGCATACTCTTGCCTCTATAAAATTAAATAACCACAATATGGCAGACTCTTTTCTCCCTTCAGAATCAGAATAAAAAACGGATTAGGCGGGTCTTCCTTTGATTTCTGTCGTTCTCGGAGGAGCGTGTCGATTGAAAGTTAAGCTACGCTTGTAGCGGTCAGTTCGTGGATGGGTGACCATCCGTTACATATCGAGACGCCTCCGTGTCTCGGGAAGCACGTTACAGAATCTTTAACAGTCGTTACGGGTAGTCAGAAGCCCGAAAGTATGACAATCAGTCTTACTAAGAGGTATCGTATTACACAGTCTCGTAGAGGTCAGATAGGAAGTCGATTCGTGTAAAATACTGCTATTCAGCTGCATCCGGTTAGACTGGAAGCCGACCTCAACAAAAAGGCTAGGAAAGGGATGATGATTTCTGTTGTTCTAAGGTAGGGGAACTAAGGGCCATAATGAGATGCAACGAGGTTTGCCTGCTATCCTGTGCAGGTAGGTACACGAAAAAAATATTTACATGTAAAGTATATTAAATTTGCAATTAGTTCTATGCGCGAGTCATCATCCGTGGCTTAGTTTTACTTAAGTAGTTGATACCGCGTGACTTCCATATTATTTATTTATTTATAATAAGCACACCAACAGCACAGTCACTAACAATTCAAGCTAAATTCAGTAACCATGCAAATAGCAGGTATGCATGACATTACCTGAACATTGGAAACAAAACAGAGAAAAAAAAGTGTGTTTATAGACCTAAATCTAGAGTATGTTACCGTTTTATTGTTTTCTTGTATATTATACCGTTTTATTGTTTTCTTGTATATTTTATTATTACTAGTTGCTATCACTATGTGCATAATGTTTTATCTCTGTGTAAAACTTGAGGTAAATAATAAAATTTACTAATGACTAGTTGATAGAATTCCTTTTTTATGTTGTACCCTTAGTAAATACTGAACACGTCCCTTAAATACACATTTAAGTCATTTTGTACCGGTTGTAAACAATCTGTAATTTTTATAAAAGCCCGGATTATTGGAAACTTTGAAATAACACACATAACATAACATCACGCCTATAATCCCTGAAGGGTTAGGCAGAGGTGTACCCTAAGAAAACGATGAATTATTGTAATAATAAGAGGATTTACAAAATCATATTTAAATAATAAAATAAAAAACATTTATTTTTAAGTAACACGGACTCATAACGTTAGTAACAATTTACTTACAAACTATGTTAGATATATACAAAACATAGCACAACAACAAAAACAACAAGTTCCTAACCAACTACGTTCCTATTAGCAAGTACATTATACATTTCCTTACAGTAAGGCAACTTTTCCTTTTCAATATTATATTAATGCAACATAAGAAGATCTTTTACAACCCACTCAATTTAAATAGGCGCACAAAATACTTGCCCATCGCTTCTAAAACAAAATTTAGCACTAGATTTGCTCCATTTATTGGCCCCTATATTTACAATAATATCAATAAAAATCTTAACATATACCCGATGACGAAAAAATCTTGCAAAACTACAGTAAGCGAGTACCTACAGAAACTCACTTATGAGAAGACAGAAAAACTGCTTGAGATACCTGAATAAAATGAACTAAATGGTAATAATTGAACTATTAAAATTAAACTAGGTTACCTATCAAAAAAATAACAAAAGTTCATGCTCCGCAATATTACTCACCCTCTTACACTCATTCACGCACACCTGCATCACAGACAAAGAGAGGACTGGATACACACCTAGATATTATATTTTTAAATATTGTAAAAAAAAAACTCTTCTTTTTTTTTTTCTTCTAAATTTTATTTCTATATTTTGTGTAAGATACGTACATTCATACATGGTATCATTGCACTGTCTTTATAAAGATACTTAATTTGTAACTCAGGGGGATCGGCGTTGAGTGCTGAAATACAGGCTATGCCTAGTTCGGCCTCAAATGCTAATACTTTTGTGTACTGTAAGTTTAGATTAAGCACTATATTTGATAAAAAATGTACATTTATATGTGAATAAACATTATATTATATTACATTATATTATATTACATTATATTATATTACATGCATTTGGCTTAAAAAGTAAATAATATGGCAATCCAGTTTGCTAGCAATGAAACCCAGGAGACTGTTGGAGCTGCCACGCACAAGGCAGGACGCCCACAGGCTAGGTGGAGGGATCTTCAGGGCGACTAGTAGCAGCTGAATGACAGTTGCCGAGAATCGAGATGAATTGCGTGCAATTGAAGAAGCCTATGTCTTATGATTCGATTCGACATACATACATAAACTTACGCCTTCTTCCCATGTGGGTAGGCAGAAACTAAAGAACGCCACCTGCTACAAACCTTATATAATTATTCCTTTTGTCTCATCTACGTTCATAAGTAGGTCATACATGCTGCGACATCCGCAGTATCTTCATTATCCCAATTATTGGTAGTTACAGTCAGAAACATTTCTGCAATCAAGTTTTGTCCTCTTCTTAGGTTCTTTACCTAGGACTTGAGTTCACTAACGAGAAAGGTTGTTGGTTGCGCCTGCGCCGTGGTTGACGTAAGATAGCGCACATCCACGGAATTGATTTAATCTGTGTCAATATTGACGCGGAGGCGTTGTGGGAACCGCACAGTGTGCACAGGTGGGCTTTCTTAACTCACCTACAGCATGATCTAAAATCAAAGCTGATATCAGAGACTTCACTCGAGTGAAAGATGCCGAATGACAGACAAAAATGAATAAAAAGTGAAGCGTCTGATATCTGCTTTACAGAATTCCAAAATATTGTGATTTTTGCAACGAATTTCTGTAAGTTTCTTCGATTCAAATCAACTGTCAAATGTCAAGTTATTATTAAGCTATTTCGATGACCATTACTCGTATCTGATACTCGTAATGTCATTATCTAATTGTTTTTTTTATTTTATTTTCATGCACACTTGTTCTCTCAACTCACTTTAGACATTGGCAGAATAGTCAACACTGGCTTTGCTTGCCATACAACAAAAATAGAATAGAATAGTCTTGCGAGCTATTGTATCTAATAACACCTATGTAATCTGATTATTCAGTACATTTGAATTGATTAGATTTTAGGCCTCTTTTTATGCATTTGTTAACAAAGCTAAATAAATTCCAGATGCGATACATTATATTAGCTTGTAGATGACACGAATCAAATTTAAAGATACGATATAGTTTAAATTAAAGTCAAGTAACTGAACTAGGTTCAATCATATGGAATATTGTGAGATAAGATACGTATTTTGTTGAGAATTTTTAAGAAATGTTTTTGTTGATTATTTAACTACATTAGTACCTAATAGTCTGTTTAAAGTGTAGTTATCGTTGGTCAATACTGATACTTGTACCTTGTATCATTACATTTTTGAATTATTTATTATCAAAAGGTATTGTCACGTGAGGTTTGAAGGTCTTGTGTTCAAATGTTTAAATTTCATGACAATATCGGAGAAGCTAGATTAAGAGATAAACCATAGTAACTGGTTTTCAGAAAACAGTCTGCATTTTTATCTGGTTTTTATCGGACTTATTAAAATAATTTTGAAAGTATTTGAACTATACAACATGTCCCAGAATTAACGCACAACCTCTTAAGGGGTCATTGTACATGTACTCATCATTATGAACAACTTTTACTATGGGACCAAACATGAAATCGCGAAATAAAAATCTCATTTTATGTTTGGTCCCATAGTAAGAGTTGTTCATAATGATGTGTACAAATGTAAATACCTAATCGTTTTCCTAATAAGCGGCGTACCTAGTCTGGCACCCTAATTACGTAAGTTACGTAACACAGTTTGAATCACAATCCGACAGTTTTGATGGATATTAATGGATAATAATTTTCCAGGCGACTAATAACTTAAAGGGCGACTAACTATTTGCTACTAAAATAATTGGCAGCGATTAAATATTATTTCTTAATCGCTGCAAAGTCATCTACTGTTATTGAATCATTTGGGTTAGGTTAGGTTAGAACAGTAACCATTAACAAGCGTGCCGCGGCAGCGGCCGCCGAGCGCCAGATCCCCTCTATTGTTGGTAAATTCAGTTACCAAAACAAAAATTCGATGCCAGTTTAAATTAAAATAAAGCTAAAACTGATTATTGAGCTGCTACTTTCTACTTAAAATAATACTTCCTATTAGCTGCCAACCCATTATATATGGTACCCACTCTATTTTTTTTTTAAACCTATATTCATTTTACTTAGTTGCCGCATTAAATACATGCCGATATTAATTCTCTTTGATTGCTTCATAGGTTCGAAAAATTCGTCTGCGCAACGCAATGGACGCGGGTGTACTGTCAAAATTAAACCCATAGCGAGCAATTGTCTTTCGTGGTAACAATCTAAACATCTCTCTTTTCTCTCTGGAATATACGTCTAATATATATTAGTCAGGTAGTTAAAGTGTGGTAGTAGGTACAGACAGCACATCAAGCTACTAAAATCTGTCAATTTTCTTTAAAAGATTTCCAACTTTATCGTAGCATAAGGTTCAAGGTTGATTGGGAAAATTTGACAGTTTCGGGTAGCTTGACCAGCTAGCGTCTGTACATGAAGGAGAAAAACAAACGAGGAAAGACAAAAAAGGTACCTATGTACCTAACTACAACCAACATAAATTAATGAACACATCGGTCCTAACCATGCATCCGAAATCACTACGATGCAAATGGCTCTAATTTCACTTCTAACGTTAAAGACCACCCTGTAAACGCGCTCGCTGTTAAAAAGGTTAAAAATAAACACGTCATGTACACGAAATACCTGAATTTAAAGTTTATTGGCCACTTACAGGAAACACCTGCGAACATTCTGGTATATTTTCATAAAATAATAATATCCCAGGAGAAAATCTAAGTTGAACGTCATAATTTACGAAAATACGTGTAAGAAGTAGCAAAGATGACAATCAGCGTTGATTGTGTCAGTGATTGTGTGAATGACTGTTGTTTTAGTTGTGAACATCGAAATCCTAGATAATAATTGCTTGTACATACAAATATGGTATCAGTTGCACCCGTTTAAAAAGCCTTACGTGTGGAGTGAAAAAATCTAAACGATTGATAAGGTGTACTTTTGCTTACCGCCTGTTTTGCAAACCGTTTTATCAAAAACAAAGTCAATACTGAATAATCCCACTCAAACGATCAATTAAAAGGAAGTTTCTGTGCATCCTAAAATAAAGAGAAACAGTCAGAACTGAAAACGTTCTCTACTCTCACAATTAGCTTCCATTCATTCGAAACATCCATTCTGAAGGAGACGCACTTAAGTACCTTCTTAAGGGTGCTATCACAAAAAAAAAACGTTTTTCGTCAATTTCTTATCTAATTGTGAGAAAGCTTGAAATAATTGAAACATTAAGTCTGTGTAACTATAAAAGTACAGTTTTCGTGGTGATAAACCATTCGTGTCAGTCTCAGCACCTGTTAATAGTTTCATCACTTTTGCGCTCTCGAAAATATAGCTTATTTCGCCGTTCATTTACTTAATGAAGATATTGTATAATCATAAAATAAAATTTTGATTTTATCACACGGATAGCTAAACGTGCACACGCGTGCGCGTGCGTGTGTAACGTGCGTTTGTTAAATAATAGGAAAAAAAACAATACCGACAGTGTTTTTTTTTTAAATATAGGTTTTTTCAACATTATTTTCTGAGACTATTTGTAAAATTTTGATAGTTCTTTTTGCTACCTTTTTGAGTTGAACATGTCTGCTTACATAAAATATTTTTAATAACTTTTATGTTATAATATTGAAGAAAATTGTTCATAAACTCAACACGATATCGTCAAATTTATGTGAAGAGGCAACGGAAATGGTTTTTTACAATATTATAAACCAACATAATCTATCTGTGCCAATTATTGGTTACTTTTGGTTTAGTTAAATTTTGCCGCAAAAAGTACCTGCAAATTTTTGCCAGATTTTGTGATAGCGTCCTTAACTAATGAAATACTTTGTCCATCCTGGAACGGATATAAGTTACATGATAGTACTTTCATATATTTTAAACGCTGTCGGCGACGCACTGCGAGTGGGCGACGCAGGCGCATGTCTCGAGAAAATTGTCATTTTCCTGCCGGCAGGTGGCGTACGTTGCAAATTTTCTACGTCTAATGAGCACACCTGCCCACTTTATTACAAGCTAAGCCCCAAGTACTGATTTTACAACAGTTTTTGCATCATAATAACATCGAGGATTTCCTGCCGCAGAGGCAAAGTTAATGACTATGTATATTGGCATAAGATAAAAATTATTAATATTGTAATTTGTACCGCATTAGCCGTGATTCGTGTTTTTATCCATTTATTAATATTACGAAGCAGTTACATCCAGATCAATACAATGTTATCATCGGCTGAGCGGATTTTTATTTACATTGTTATTATTGAAGATTGTTTATAATATAATCAATGCTGTTAATCACGAAATCTGTTTCAATTTCTCTTTTGTCAACAATACTATGTATTGCGTAATTCTATAAATTATTTTACATCAACTACGTATCACGAAAGTGTTAACAAAACTAAAGTTTCTTTGTACATTAAAATATCCAATAAAAATAATTTAAATCGAATTAGTTTGGAGCGACACATAAAATGTGTAACAGCTCATTTAAGCCCAATCGGCAACCCATTGAAGACATTTCAAATTCAAAAGTGACACGTGTATCCTATGTGTTATTAGTATTAGGTACGTTATATTTAATGAACGGCGTATGATTGTGATTGGAGGAGTGAGGCAGGTGGCCGGCGAGGCCACTCCGGTCTCCACATTTCCTATTAGAATCGTGTTAGAGCCTCCATTCCGTAATTATTGGACGGCAGGTGGCTCGAGGTACTTTCTTATCTACTCGCTATGAGATAACGGATACCCATATATTTTTGTTTCGCTGTAATTTAGTATCTGTTCCGCGCTTAAATGATTTCTTGTTCAGTTAGATAATGTTTTGAGTTATTGTTTTCGGTTAATTTGAGGCGTATCTATATGTTTGTGGGGGGTATTTTTTTTTACAAATGAATGTTTGAATCGTCTGATATCATGATGCTTGTCAAAATGTCACATACTTATAGAAATAAAGAACAAATATATGGAAATAGAACAATAAGTGATAAGAAGATTGTATTGCTCCCGAAAATAGGAAAGGATCAGGATCTAGGTTACTGAAACTATTTTCAAGTAAACGTTGGAAATGCAATGGCCATTTTCCCATACCTCATTCATAAAAAAAAAAGCTTAATAAAAGTGCCTTCGACGTTAAATGCTGCAGAGTGTAGCGCCACGCATATTTGCTCCGCGTTGAATACATAGGTACACACGGCTACATATCAACCTATACATTTCCAGTATAAGCTAACCTTCTATTGTACGGAAAGCTTATATATTGCGAGATCGATGTATAGCTTGATATGTAGCCGTCTGTACATAATATTTAATCTTCCTGCACTTTTGGCTTATTTATTTTTTAATTTGAATCAAATTGCGACCTTTCTAGGGTTCCGTACCTCAGAAGGGATAAAACTGAACCCTTATAGAATCACTCGTGTGTCTGTCTGTCTGTCTGGCTGTTTGTCTGTCTCTCTGTCCGTCTGTCACAGCCGATTTGGATTAGATTTAGATTACAGGAAAACTTATAAGAAGTCTATGATCTTAAAATAACATGGTAAATATCTGTATATAGTGCGGTCAAACTTACATTTGCAATTGGAATCTATGAGGGAACATGTTTTTCAACTACAATGTTAAGTTTGTTCTTAGGATAAATTAATCCCCACTACGGAACCCTTCATTGTGCGTAGTCCGACACGCACTTGGCTGGTTTTTTTCCCAACAGAAAATACTGGCACGATACAAAGAAAAAAGAAAGAAAACTTGTTTATTCTGCACATTACAAAAACATAACCTATATGAAATACACACATACAAAGTAGCCAAAAGCCTCGTATTCAATACAATACGTTTTATAACACCTATCTAGAACTGAATAAAAAATATCGAAAGTAAGCCTATCGAAATCATGACCAGCTTTCGACCAGCCGAAGTATTCTGCAAAAACCTCACCGCACCAAAACTTAGGTGAAGGGCTGCCAATAATACGAACAAGATCTCAAAAGAACAATAACATGAGAAGATTTGTAGTGCCCACTTGTAATAATTATTATGGTCGAAGGTGTAGAATTTTTTAGTCCCAACTATTTTTAATAACCTTCCAGTCGTTATAAACAGTTGTATCACAAAAACCTCCATACAATACATAAAGAATATATTTTGTCAAAGCCTATACATTAAAAAAACTTGTATGTGTGTTTTATAAATACGAGTATAAGGAATGGAAATAGTTTTATCTCCTGTGAATGTGAAAAAGTGTCATTATAAAAAATATGTTACTATGTAAAAAAAGGAGATAATATTCACATCATTTAAAAGCTAATAGTTTTAAAATATGTACTATTGGCTACTTTGTATAATTATGAGTGTGTATTGTGTCAATTTTTATTTTATTTTTCTAAAGTGTGTCTTCTTTCTTTATTTTTCTTATTTAAACCACAAATTCATAATGGTGTACATACTGTACATATAATCTTCTTATTACTCTGTTCACAGTTGGTTACTCTCTCTCGTCTCTGTACCTATTTATTAGATGTCACATCGCTGCGTCCGCGCAGGTGTTAGACGTAACACTTGAGTTGACTGCTCGAGAGGCTTGCGGCTTGATGCACCACTTTTGATGTTATGTTGTTGCCTAACAAATCCAAATGATTTAGGAATTTGTTTCAAGTGTTTTTTCATATGTAACTGGTAAATAATCTATACCAATATCATAAAGAGGTAAAATTTGTTTGTTTGTAAGTTTGTATGTAGGGGTAATCTCTGGAACTACCAGTCGGATTTTAATAATTCTTTTTGCATTTTATTTAACATTACGCTACGGCCCTTAGGAGCCGAGAAAAAGGAAATAAAGTCAGAAAGAACGCTAAGCGAAAACGAAGTAACAGCGCGGGCGGGCGATGCAATGCGACGCAGTGGGTCGTGGGAACAAGAAATTTCACGGGGACGAAGTCATGGGCAGAGTCAATTTTGGGAGGACAAGGCTTTCAACACTGCAATTATTGCACTGGTGAGTGTAACTCCAACGCGCATTTTTCTGCATTTACAGCGGGTAAATGCAGAAAAATGCGCGTTCTTTGCAATTCTAAGTGCCACATGTCTTTCTTGCAAAAACAAATTATACCTAATTATTGTTTTGTTGAGTTTATGATTAGTCTATGATTGTTTAATTTTCATTTTCATTTAATTTATTTAGTATTTTAGTTCAGTACCTACCAATAAGTATTGTGGTAGGTATTATCAATAAATACCTATTGAACAAAACAATAGAAGAAACATTTTAATTTTTAATGTTGATTTTACGGAGTCTATGATTGTATAATTTTTATTTTATCTGTTCTTGTTAGATTTAAGCAAAACCAAAGACCAAATGATTTTGCATGTATTATTTTTCTTTCGCATCATTATTTTAGTTATGTATTTGTAAGTACTTCAAATTATATAGTATAAATTAATACCTACTGGACAAATAACTTCGCGTCTTATTTTATTTTATTACTTTTACCGACGAGAGTAATGAATTATTAATAATAACTGCTAAAAGTGATGATTCAATTTTATATTCACATTTACCAAATCCTGAGATAATTATTAATAATGATGGATGGAAATGAAATAAATCAAGAAATGAACACATGCTGGTTATCACACTAATCACACTAATATTATAAAAGCGAAAGTTTGTGAGTGTGTGTGTGTGTGTGTGTATGTTTGTTACTTCTTCACGCTCAAACGACTGGACCAATTTTGATAAAATTTTGTATAGAGGTAGCTGACACCCTGGATTAAGACATAGGCTACTTTTTATCTCGATATTCCCACGGGATCGAGACTTACGCGGGTGAAACCGCGGGGCGCAGCTAGTTATTAATTAAAACCTAAGACTCCTGTATGCATTTTTGCTGTTCATTAACCCCTTCATTTATAAACGTTGCTTAAAATGAAGTAATGATTGGCGTCTGTTTAGCTACATTTTTGCTTAGCTTTAATCAACGTATATAATAAACAAACCCCTTAAAAAACATGTTTTCGTAGAGGTATCGTAGCAGTTTCGTAGCAATTTTCACCATCCTAAAGAATAGGTAGGTCCAACGTAGTTAAAACTTCACAAATGTATTGCTACCGACCTTTTGAATTATTTTAGGATACATAGCAGTAAGCGTAGCCTGCTTAGAGGCGTTCTGGAAAACGCTGAAAATCTAAAAAATTACACTAAATCTCGTTTTTCAAGCGAATTAAGTTTTGTTTTTAAGAAAAACCTTTGTTAACGTGTCCAATAATAATGACTACTAGCGTCTAACTTATACCCATTTCAATCCAGCATAGCTATTTGCTTAGAATATTCTAACCACACTTTTCTTTGAGAGAGTTTTTGCGCCGCAGCTCTGTTAGGTTCGCAATTTTTCAACCGCAGCATCTAACGCCTTCTAAACATGAACATGATGCGTATCAAATACCAGTACATAGTAAATGATTGGTAGCATGAAGCCTGTAGCTAACGCGGTTCTAACACCTGGTGTCAGCTGGCGTAGCTTTATAATCTTGTTACTCACTATACCTTATATGCGTCCGTCTAGAATTACGCTATTATACCCAACATAGACTTCGTAGCTACCAGAAGTGGACTTTTGGAAAACGGTTATATTCCGGAGAGGAATTTCTTGTAGCTTTAAGCTTGGATGAATCATTGCTAAGTGCATGTTAGTGAATGGGTGTCGCCAGTTGAGACTGGTCATCTTGTAACTGATTTTGAATTGTGAGACTTACACCCAATGAAAATGAGCCCTTAAAACAATTGCCAAACGTGCCATTCCCGTTCTCCGTATACCGCAATCGTTTCCTACCGAATTATGAAAACGGTTCCCCGAATACCCCGCCCTATGGCATGCTTTAATTTTTAATTAATTCATTTAATTTTCAGACAAAGTTCGTTACATTACATTAAATCAATCAATTAAAAGAGCACTACCTTTCCTCTCAACTGTGAATATTTTTATTTTTATATATATGTTTGTATATATATGCTTTATGTATTTGTTTAGGTATATGTAAGTTTTTTGCACGTGTGTACGTGTACGTATTCGTGTGTAAATTTTATATGTATATGGTATAGTATAGGTATATTTATCATTTTAGTTTAAGACTTCGCATATTCATATTTTTCTCTTCTTGTTCTCACACACTATTGTCTACATTTCTTTTTCATTTCTCCTTTCGCAGGTCTGCTGGAAGAAATTTCTTAAGAAATAAGCAGTACCTTTGTACTAGTATTATAATTATGTCGTATCTCTCTGTATTTTACTGTGTGTACATAAATAATAAAATAAATAAATAAATAAATAAAATCAAATTTCAGAAATTAATTTAAGGAAATCTCTCCTCTCCCTAGTATGCGGGCTATAGACCAATGAAAACGGTTGATTTAAAAGAGTGTCCACGGAGTTTCTTGCCTACTAGATCGACAGCAGCGACTAGGGGCGTGAGGGCGCGAACCCTGCCTCTCCCTCACGCGTTCCGCCTCCTCCTTCGCGAGCATTACTGCTCTGCAGAAGGAGGTGACGGCCTCCCATGCACTCTCGCTCCGAACCATGGCCTGAACCAGGGCCGGACGCGAAAGATGGCGGTGCTCCGCCCAAGCCGGGCAGACCTCCACCGTATGCTCCACCGTGTCCTCCGGGCGCCTAATATAAGATACCTAATACCGCTTGGTAAGGCTGGTTGTCAGACTGTCAAAGATCCAAGAATTACAGCCGGGACCAGCAGCTTAACGTGCTTTCCGAGGCACGGAGGAGTCTCGGTATGTAAAGATGGTCATCCATCCACGGACCAACCCCGGCAAGCGTAGCTTAACCTGATATTACTTAGCCACGAGCTCTACCTGCACTTTAAAAAGTTATAACATACCAATAATAATTGATGACTTTCGCAAAAAACATGAAACATCCATCACGCCATTACTCGATGAGATCTGTATCTACAATGTTTCAGTTGTAGTTTTCAAATCCGATAAAATGCCACGATAATAGTGTTAAAAATAAATATTATATTATTGCGTTTAAATTTAGTTAATTTTTACCATTGCTACGTTATGTTATTAGCTTCTCACAACTGTACATTGCAATTGCAAGTATCTAAGAAAAGCGGATGTTACTCGTATTGAACAAATAAAACTGTTTTATCATTAGTTCGTGAATTCAATTCCCAGGTTTTCAATATTTTTTTGTCTTAGTCGATCTAGTGAGCTGTCCAGAATTTCTGATTGCTTTGATTTACTTACTTCTTACTTCTTTTTTGACTTTATGATGTCGGATTTTCCAAAGATGCATTGATATGGATACTGTTGAATAG
Source organism: Tiliacea citrago (assembly GCA_963921375.1). NCBI lineage: Eukaryota > Metazoa > Arthropoda > Insecta > Lepidoptera > Noctuidae > Tiliacea > Tiliacea citrago. The sequence goes on along the minus strand of OY992797.1, from coordinate 15,983,940 downwards.
AGAAAATGGAAGCTGGCGATTATGTGTGTCGAGCTATGTAGTCGAGCTGCACGATTTCTGACAAAATGCTTGCACTGACTGGACAGGTCCACTCAAAATTGTTCTTTCTCAAAATACCATTTCAGACATGGATCTACATGCGGTCCTCACATGATCTGTCCAAGATTATCTCTGGACTTTTAAAGAGACTTTGACCCCTGAGTTTGTTTCGCCATTTCTTATCAGGGGTAGTCAGATAGAAAATGTCGACTCCATCTAGCTTATTTTTAATATGACGTGTAATAGTGATTCCGATATCCTATTTACAGAACAAACATCCTTATTGCTCGACCCTTTAAAGCCTTGCCTTGCCTATACCCTCATGTGCGTATGGTCGGTCATAGTCCTGCGGTTAATGGACGTGATTTGAGCGCTCTAACGCTGCGGGCATAGAGCATAGAGCGGTGTGTGAGTACGTACGTGAAACACGCCCGTCCTGTCACCTGCCTCTGCATTCCTAGCACTGATTACACCGCGCACCTGTACGAACTTACTGCCTTCTAATACTTCGTGTTTGCTTTGAGTTTTATCACAGGAAAAGGATCATACATGTGTTCTTTTTGAGTAGAGATTAAACTCAGTTTCGTGTCCACTTTTTCTTTTAAATGTTGGACGTGATAAATGCTTCTTTATACAACGAATTTGTTTCGACTCTCTAGTTTTTCGTTTGGTTGATTTTTAATTTATATTCATGAAAGTATTGGTCGTCTCGATCAGGTAATAAATTATTGACTAATATGTTAAATGCCTTCTCAGTTCTATTACGGAATGTAATGCAGCTATAATGTTTTTCGATTAGGTGCAACTTACGAGTCGGTTCGTGTGAATGAGGATTATCCCGGATTATTTTAATTGTATTTTACGTGAGGAGATTTTTAAATTATGCATACTTAGCACCTTCGTGTGGAGCATGCATACACGTAAAGATCAGTAATAGGTAAGCGGTGTCGAAACCAGTACCAATAATGAATCATTTTATGTTCATGCCCGAAACTGTATTACCGTATTAAACTGTTTGTTTTTTCGTGAGTTGCTTTTGGAGACAGACATTCAAATTAATGTGCTTACATCAAAAGTTCATGGACATTCCTCATCACAGACCTTTGCGTATCCTAACGATAGAATAAGGAGTGCCTCTTATCGTGGTCCGAGCGATTTAAACAGCCATATTTGCATTCGAGGCATATCTACTGAGTCAATATTTGCGTCATTGAATGCAAATCTAATAATGATTAAAACATCAATTTATATCTTATCTGAAGATTCCAGCAATAGCCTTACATTTCTGTTGCTATTTCACTAACGAAAATCGAATATTAATCATGCAAATATTTGCGTTTACGTCATCGTAGGCAGAGTTTTTAATAGGTAGTTCCTAGTGCAAAAATAGCTGGTAATAGTAGAGGTAATTACTCGTACAAGTAGTAGATAAGTGTCGGGTAGGTAGCAACGCAACACTGCCACATCCTGGCGTCGGGCTGCGCAAGCGCCGCGCGCTGAATCTAATTAGTCGTTAATACGCACAGATCTACATGGAGTTGCATTGTAATATCGTTCACATTTTCCTTATTTTTGCTTTGTGATCGGGTTTAATATTAATGATTTACTTTGTTTTTTACTTAAGTAAGTACTAGAGAATGGGCAGCAGCGTTCTCTATGTATTTTAACGCCATACTGCGATCGCCAACCCTCTGCCAAGCGTGGCGATTATAGCCGTAAATGTTGGGGAAGGCCTATGTCCAGCAGTGGACGTCTTTCGGCTGAAACAATGATGATTAATGATTTAATAGTGCTTGTAAGCATATTCTCGGTAATGAGGCTGCATTGATTAAGTGCGACATAGGTTTTAAACTTTTGTTCAACATCAAAATAATCTTGATGAAAGTTGCAGAATAATGCAACTGAACAATCTTGTTTGTTATCAATATTGAAAGGCTTTTCAGGCGTCCTGTAAAGACAATGAAATACTGATAAACGAAGAAGGGAATTCCGACTGCAGTAGGTCAGCGTAGTTTTTCGTAGGATACACTTATAAGCATTCATAAGTAAACATCACTGTATGTGTCTAAAGAGACTAACTTACCACTCTGTGTAGTTCTTCATATCTAAATCTTAGCTAATGGCTGAGCTGCCGACGATTATAGCTTCATTTGAATATTATCGTTACGGTGGCAACACTGGTAACTGGCAGGAATGTTCATGGCGCGCTGGTTTGCCTACGAGTCCACCTTCTGTATCTTTGATTGAGACACGAGGCTCTGGGCAGTGAGGAAATAACGTTACATCTATGCTAATGCGTGGGTGGACTGCTTTTCATTGTAATGTACAAAGTTCAATTTTATAGTTTTAATTGTTACATTTTTATTTATAGATTGTGTTGAGGATTTTCAATAAAAACGATACGTTAGTTTACAGAGCAAATGATTTATTCGCCATCTTGATTTTACAACATTCATGTAGAGAGGTGTGGGAACAATATTGAAAACCATTCACGGTCGAGAGATAGGTTTGACGTAATGTATGCAATCGTTTCTTGCCAAGAGATGTCGCTATCAATCCCTAGGCGAAGATTTCTTGAAAATGGTCAAAAGGTGTTTTTAGGGTTCCGTACCTCAAAAGGAAAAAACGGAACCCTTGTAGGATCACTTCGTTGTCCGTCTGTCTGTCTGTCTGTCTGTCAGTCTGTCAAGAACCTTTTTCTCAGGAACGTGAAGGTATCAAGTTGAAATTAATATCGAATACGTAGGTCTGTGGTCCCTTGAAGCTCTAAAAAATCAATCTTCCAAGTCAACGCAATAAGAAAATACGGCGATATAAGCGACATTATTGCGTCATATTTTTACTCGCAAATAAATCAAAACCTACTTCCCGTTGATCTAGAATCATGTAATTTGGCAAGAAGCAAGTTCTTACAGCACAAGCATAGGAAAAAGTCCTAAAATTGTAAATTTGTAGTTTTATCACATTAAAAAAAAATTGCGGATATCTCGCACATAAATCGAAACCTATAGGGTACTTCCCGTTGACCTAGAATCATGAAAATTGGCAAAAAGCAAGGTCTTATAGCATAAGTAAAGCAAAAAGTCTGAAAATTGTAAATTTGTAGTTCTATCACATAAAAAAAAATACTTATTTTCGATTACAAACTTACATTTTCAGTTGGAAAATTGACCGTGGCCTATATCGATGTATGGAGAACATGTTTTTCAACTATAATGTTAAGTTTGTTTTAGGGATAAATTCATCCAAACTACGGAACCCTTCATTGTGCGTGGTCCGACACGCACTTGGCCGGTTTTTTTAAAGCAGTGTATCTCTTAAACCGTAAATATTTTTTCCAAAACAAAAAAAGTATGATATTTTCAAGTCTTTTGTGCATACGATGATGGATCTAATCATAATCAAACATAATTTCAAACAAATCTTCAAAGACAACTCTTAATTATTTTTAAAAGCAGTTTATCCCTTCGTTAGCAGTTATAATTATAATTAAAAGTATACCATAAAATTGCAAATGCCAAACTGCATCCGGTGATGGATTAATTTTTATTCATTAGTTCATATCTAATTTTATACGATTTTATTTGCATTTTTACGCCATACTTGTGCTCTTTCTTTTGTATGCAATCTGACAGTGACAGCGGTTTACTTGTTGTCAGCCTCTTGATGGGGTAGGAGTTCACAACATGCCCTTGGCCTTAGAAGCAGTGGCTTTCAATGGTCTTCAGTCACTCCTGACGTCCTGTAGTAGAGGACAAATCTTGGTAAATGCACGTCTCACCACGCCCGATGACGTCTGTTCATTAAAAGCCGTTAGGAAATTGTTTATATAGATTCCTACATATTAACTGTTTCGAAAAGTTGCCGATAAGCTTCTGGAACAACAAAGTTTTGCGGAAATGTTGTTTACCTAGTTGGCAAAATGTCTTGTCTGAAAATTACAACGGCACCTACTGAATCATTAAAACCGGAACATAAGAATGTTACCTGACGGTAATAATAGGTATGGTATATTGTTTTAGTGTTTCCTGCAAACGAGCAGTTATACGAGTAATGAATTATGTTTTTAATTGTGAACTTTCCACAAATTTTAATACTCCCGCAGACAGAAGCGACAGTCAATCAATAGTAGCGCAATTTCTATGAAAATTTAATTCAAAAGTGTTGCGCTGCGCGTCGTGCTGCTGTCGCACCCGCGACATCGCGCCAGTTTGCACGAGCCTTTAACTCAAATCATGGATATCACAACTTACTTAACTGCGAGTTCACTTTTTCGCTTGGCTTTCTATGCGTTTTTGAGACGTTTGTAACCGTCGTTCGTATCTGATCAGTAGTTTGTTATCAATATCAACTAAATGATTTATGACTGAAAGCGTTAAAACAAAAACTGTTCAAAACATTGCAGTTTGTAATAGTCTATTATAAACTTCATGTTCACACACAATTATGTCTTTATTATACATAAATGTAGTCCTTCGCAGTTCAGAGAAAATGAAACCAATGATTTTGTGTAACTGTCGGCAACCACAAATAAATGGGAGACAGTTGTAACCTTTCAGTTTACCTAGAAATATAAATTGTTGAAGTATAGATGATATTTCTGCATTACTTGTAATAAATGGCGAGCCAACCTTAATTTAATCGATATTCGTATGTCTAAATGTCATCTATTTATGTTATAACTGTATAACATAACATGAAATCACGCCTGTGTTCCCCGAAGGGTTTAGCAGAGGTGTACCTATGGTAGATCCACATTTCGCCAGTTATTAGGGGGCGAGCCTATTGCCATCAACCGAGCACAAATCCAGACATTCGGATTCATGCCCACGTGGTCAATTTTCATAAAATTTTCTTAAAAAACGATTTATTTTAAAATTATAAAAAAAATATACTTGAGAACCTCATAGTAAGCTCTTTCATTTGATACGTCGCACGGTACAGTGTGGAAAACTTTATTTTTTATTTCTCTCCCAAAAGTGATCCTATTTAATTGGTCCATTAGATTTGGAGCAAATTGGCTGTGACAGATGGACAGGCAGACAGACACACGGGTGATCCTGTAAGGGTTCCGTTTTTTCCTTTTGAGATACGGAACCCTAAAAATTACCCACATAGTCCTCACACTCACAATAATTAAAGTAATCTAATACTTTACAAAATAAATATTCAGGTCATGTTGCACTTTAACTCATTTAAACCAAAGTTCAATGCTTGCGAATAGAAACGAATCTACTTGTATCTCTTTAACTACTTATGTGAAATGTTTATCCACCATGTCGTGGAAAGTTATATTGTTATTAACTGAGAGAATGTTTGATTTATGTCCTTGAGTGAACGAATTAATGAAATGCACCGACCCCTGCGTGGTTAAACCAGACTCGATTACTCGAATGAACCCAAAGATTCACCGTAGTCCCTGAAGCCTCATGTTTCATGGGACTACAGAGACCATTGCATTTCAAAGAGTAGACCGGGGGGCGCGATAATGTTAGGGAAGACGTGCCCTTGGGATATGGAACGATTGTTAGAACCGTACCGGATATACATATGCATCCTTCAGTAAGCATTGTTTGATTTATTTCCTTAAGACGCTGACAACAGCTAAACCGTGGTCACTGTCAGACTGCATACAAAAGAAAGAGAAGCGCGATGACACAACGCTTGTAATTTATTGCAATATATGAAGCAATTATCTATTTACTCAAAAATGAGTTGAGTAATCGAAAATAAAAACAACCAAGTTCTGCATACAAATAAGACGTTCTTGTTATTAATTAAATACCTGCCGTACGTTGATATTTAATACAGATATTTTGATTTTGGATTGAAACTCGAAGTAAAGGGTTAGTTTACCGTTGTATTTGTATCGAGTTTTTTTTTTTCTAAACGTGTTTTGGTAACAACCAAGTTCTGCGAAATATGTTCAAGAAGAACATATATTTTTTCCGCTACCATAAAATATATAGATTTGGCAATTTTTTTGTTTAAGACAATCCTACTTTTATCATTTGCCTCTTGTCAGCGCCTTAACAAATAAATTATGTTTTTATTGGATTAATCTTCATATTGAAAACATCTTTATTTAAAATTAAGAACTTACAAAATAAATGAAGCATAGACATTTTAAAAGCGGTGTTTTCAAAGATATACAACAGCTAATCTGAGAATTTCTAATGTGTTGAATTTCTGAGAACGGCGGAGTCAAAGGGCGGGGTGTGCGCCGGCGCAGGCTCGCCGGATTATAGCGCCAACATCACACGTAATAACGGCTGATTAAAGGCCAATTTGTGTAATGTTATTAGTGTGTAGACTAAATTATATATTAGAGGTGGAAGTTTAATGTGCGGGGTTACTTGTTTGCTTTGTTTTTTGTTGGAAACGCGAATGATGTGTGAAAAATGTGATTAAACTGGTCTACTCATGGTTGGCCTTGCTCATATAGATGAGAGAGGCAATGTTTAGAGTGACCAACGAACTTATTGTGCTGGAAAAACAGTTTTGTTTCTTTACTAGAAGAACATAAAAAAAATATCAAAATCGTTCTGACTAATACAGTAGGCACAGAACTACATTTCTGATCATATCCTTAAATACCGAGAATGATCCCAAATTAATTCAGTTAACGTGACTCCATCCATTTAATTCAAATAACACACGACTATTCACATGATTTTCACTGCTTTTACTCGCAGTAAAATAGCGATTTAATTCTGTAGGATTGCTCTGTACATGTACAGTTGGGGCGATAATTCAGTGAACGCGTAAAATAAATTAAAATGTTATACGAGGTGCGGCCGCGGTGTCATTTCCCACCTGTGACATGTAATTTGTCGTGTCGGTCCACAGTTCCACACGCGATGCACTAACTACCGTCCCTCTGGAATAAAGATACGTTACTTTAAGAGGTACGACTATACGAGGCATCATCGGTGATCTCAAATGTTTCGTTTTACGTTCCAGTTTAAAATCTTTCGAAATGCGCACTTAGTTTCGCGAAACGATTAAGATTGTGCTCTTGCTCGTTTGTCTTGCTTTAGAGTTTTGAACAGTGCTATAAATTGAGAAGGGCACTTTCTTTATCTGTTGGAGCGGGGTAATTAAAATACTTTTGCAAAAATACAAGTGTTGCAGCGCTTGATTTGTGATCTGGTGAACGGAAATCAGTAGGAGCAGTGGGGGCCGGTAATCAGTAAAGGCCACGACTTACGAGTTGGAGGTTGTAGGTTCGAACCCTGACAGGAGCTTTACTTTGTGTAACGGTGAAGGAAAACATCGTGAGGAAATCGGAATGTCCTAGAACCAAAAAATTCTAAGACATGTGACAACTACCAACCCGCACAGGGCCCGCGTGGTGGATTACGGCCCACTCCCTCTCACCTAGAGGAGTCCTGAGTCCCAGCAGTTGGAACATTAAAGGCTGATTATGGATGGAACGGAAATCAGTGAACCAGTCCTCCAACTTTAGACAGCATTTCCCTAAGAGGTGCAGGAATCATTTACAAAGTAAAACACCATAGTTAGAGGAACCGGTCAATCGTGTGCTAATGAGTATACGACTGGTTTCTATGCCTAAGCAAAGCAGGCCATATACCATGCTCGTAGGCAGGCTAAACGACAGGATGGAGAAAAAGATAAAACACTATGTTTAAAGGAATAAATACCAACGTCAAACCATTTATCTTCTATAATTAAACGCAGGGAAGTGGGAAAAAACAATTTATGTATACTATACATTATTGATTAAACAAATTAGTATTCCATGAGTGTTGTTTCCATTCACTAAGATGGTCTCAGAGCACTTAGCGCTCGTCAGTATGTGACCTGTTAACATTAGCATATTATTTGACTTTGGCGGTACAAATTATTTGGATGCTGACGTACGCCGATGCATGTTTATCACGGCATTCTTCGGTTTCTGCACACCTTCGACTTGACTGGACTCCAAAGCGGAATCTGTATTAAATCACGAGTACCTATGTAAATCAGGTAGCTTTCTCGTTAGTAAAATCTTTAAAAGTTTTTGACTTAGGCAGTAGCAAGATGAATGTGTACTCTTGTTGTTCTAATACCTCTCAGGTGGCAGTGGCTAAGAAATTTGTAAGCAATATTACCGAAGGAACTACTTCAAGCTTTTTAAAACAGGATATTTCGGTCTGAAAGAATGCAACGTGTAATTAAACACGTTTTCAGTACAAACATTTCTGTATTTATCTTCTTACACACATGCACCATGCACCCCCTTTGGGGGCTATGCCCAGCAATGGTCTTTCGGCTGAAATTATGATAATGATGACACTTAAAAACTTGGTATATAGCAATATTTAACGAACTATTTAATTAGGTACTAAATATAATATCAGTTTAGACTTCTTGGAGACAACCTTTAGGTTCCGAGGCTCAAAGAGAATTGACTTCAACTACGTGACGCCCCAAATATCATGTTTTTCATTCCATTCTGTTAAAAAACCAATACTTTTACCGTAACAGTCAAATGAGATACTTTTAAAATCATTTGAGACAAATCACATACTTTTAATTTCATATTTAGTACCTATTTAAAATCAATACAAATCTTAATATTTGGAAATCATGACAATTGTAGCATTAATTTTAACTAACAGCGCATATATTTTTTTGGAAAATCGCATATGTTTCTGTATTCAAGTTTCTGTGTATTGGAAACAGAATCTCCTTTTCCAATAACAGAACCTTCGTTCATAATGACATTCGTGGGGCTCCTAATTTAATTATTTAACGGTGAAATGGCATAATTTCACGACGCAACGGCAGCCATTACCTCTGCGCGTGCAACCACACCTGTAGTGAAGTTATGATTGTGCTCGATACATTCTACTTGTTTGAAGATGCTGGTGTCATAGTGTTGACAGTTTATTTGCTGAAGAAAGTCGTGTTTCATCGATGTGTTTCTGGAATTTAAACTGCACTGCAAATAAAACCGGTAGCTCTGAAAAGAAACTGAGTTTTTAGGGTTCCATACGTCTGAATGAAAAAACGGAACGCTCATAGGATCACTCGTGTGTCAGTCTGTCTGTGTCTGTCCGTCTGTCACAGCCATTTTGCTCCAAACCTAATGGACCGCGTACACATTTAAATGACTGTGACCAAAATGAATTTTAAATATGAGGGTCACTTTTGGGACGCTAATAAGGTTTTTCACCTACAATGTTGAGTTTGTTCTTGGGATAAATTCATCCCAACTACGGATTCATTGTGCGTGCACATGTACTTGGCCAGTTTTTTATTAAGGCAGATCTTTATTTTGTTCACGGGGTAAATGCTGTTTATACAGTGTGTTAGATTAAACGAGGGATATTATCATTATCAGCCTCATAACATCCACTGCTCTAGTCCTCGCGTCATGGTCATTATACACTGACTCTAGCGAGCAATGAACAGAAAGTCAAATTCAAACTCAAACCATTTATTTCAATTATACGATTTACAGGTAATTTTGAATAGTCAAGGAGTTGGTCAGTCAGAAGTATGAAGCTAGTTATCTATTCCAAAGCGAAGTAGGGTCCTATGGAGAAGAACGGACAAGAAACCTCACGGGCACTTTTAAATTATATTGTTACAAAATGTTAGTTACATCATTATGATTTTAGACTATGTTCGAAGTGATGTTTTATGGTGATCAACAATCAAAGATGCATGTTGCCCATAATTATAACGTGCAACTAATTATTATTATTATATCTTTATTTCGGACTTCACATACATATACACACAATCCATATAGTATTAGTAACAATGACTTAAAAACTATGTTAGTAACCTTTTACAAACTAAAACAACTAATAGCGACGTGGCCCAACACGCGTTGGCACGTGTCTCCGTACCCTGTGCCTTACAAAGGGACTCTCCATTTTGTCTGATAAAGTTTTTGTTTATCGCCTGATTGGGCATGATCAAAACATAATCAGCCTATAACGTTCCGACTGCTGGGACACAGGCCCCCTCTCTGTAAGAGGGAGTGGGCCATAATCAACCACGCGGTCCCAGTGTGTGTTGGTAGATGTCCCATGATTCCTCACGATGTTTAAGTTCAGACCAATGTCATTTTCGTGAACGGGTGCAGTCAGTTGAGACTGGTCTTCTCTTAACTGCCAGGGCTTATTTGTAATTGTTTTATCTTATATTTTGAAATGTTTTTAAATATATATTTTTTTTACAGTGTTCTCACATATAGAAGCGACCCAGGATTTTGTAATATCTTGATTTAAAAGAGTCTCCTTGGAGTTTCTTGCCTGTTCTTCTCCATAGATGTCTACGTTTTGGAATGGACGAAGCTTCAACTTTCTGACTAACTGACCGAATCTTTGACAATTCAAAAGTGCTTGTAATTGGTTTAATTGAAATAAATGCTTTGAGTTTGTAGTTGGTAAAAATAACAATCAAAGACGAGTAATCATAAGCAGACAAGTGCATCCTTCACACTAAATAAAAATTTAAGATATCAAATCAAGCTCACATAACTCAAAAAAGATCATACAGCTCATCGAGTTACCGATCCGTTAAATGTAACCTAAATCGTGAGCAAGTCAAGTTGTTATCTATATTTTGTTGTTGTCAGAAAAGCGATATAGGTGGTGATTGCTTATCGGTTCGCCTATCATGAAACCCGGTTATTTAATGTTTTATGGGCGTTGGTTAGCAACCTGTTCCTGTATGGATGGCCAGGTAGCTTTTATTGCATGTTTTTTTATAAATTGGTTTGTAAATTGAATAAGCTTTTGAAAGCTCTGATAGTTTAACGGAGTTTAGTATACCGACACGGGCTGCCGAAGTTATTGCACGTTCGAATGCGTAATCTAGATTTATTATATTTCTAGGAATTTCCTAGAATTTTCCTTTCTTGACGAATCGGAGGTTTTTCAGGTTTTCTTAAAATATAATTGGGTAGCTAAGTATATATTTTAAAAATGTGTTCTTTTTTTAATTCACAGATTATCAATGAATAAGTAGTGGCAACAGTGTATGCTGTATATGCTGTGGATAACGGTGTGAGTTTCACATTTATATAATATCTTTGTTTATATTATTTGCGCAGATATAATGTGTTACTGTTTGTTTGTCCCAAATAAATAAACAGTGAAATGGCTGCAGAAGTGGTTCTGGGCCCAAGTCACCATCACCAGCTTCAGAAGTTGATGCTGTTAAAGAAACAGCTTGCCACTTCAAAATTAAACGATAATTATGCTGAATTGTGTAAATGTGATTTTTACCTAGTTTCCGATATTTACATATATAAAGATATAGCTAAACATTCCGTGACACTATCGAGTGCCTGGTATTTTCTTACAACCAAATTGCTCTTTTATACTTAGGTAAAGTAAGTGCTTGTGTTTTCACCAGACTTGTCATGGAGGTACTTAGGTAAATAATAAAAAACTTGTACCACCAATACGATTGGTAGATTATACTATGTCACATGGACACGCAATAACATATCTATAAATAAATAGTTTGGCGCCACAACTATTTTGGTAAAAATGTTGGCCGTCGAGGACAGTGCTTGGGTTTTTCCATAGTGACTGGTTTGTGAGTTTGTGCAAAAACAACGATCGGAATTCATCGCTAGAGGCTTCAAGTTCCGCGTTAGTTGTTCACTAGACTGTTGCTAAGTCTCCATATTTCTGAGGAATGTCCTGATTTGACCGAGAAAAATGTCGTTTGAGAGAATTTGTTAAAAAAGGGACATTGTTATTAGAAGATCCACAAACAGCCCGTTAAAAATCTGAAAAACATAAGTAACACTAACAAGATGTAAAACAGCTATGCTGTAATAAATCTGTTGAACATCACCCTCGATCACCATCAAAATCAAATACGAGTATTTTATTTCACATAAACCTACATGGGCACTTATGAAACGTCAGAAGTTAGGTGCACGATTCCGATTGGTCGTTTCCTATGGAGAAGAGCCGGCAAGAAACTCCACGGTTATTCTTATAAAAATAATTGGCTTTTACAATGTTTTTAAATTACAGTGTTAATAGGTTAACCAGTGCTTGGGCTCTGTCTCGCATAGGGTCGCAGGCGTCGCAGCATTATGCTCAGCGATGGCCGTTTTGCGTGGATGTGACGCATATCTTCCCACATCTTGTCCTTTTTTGAATTTGTGTTCTTTCTTTGCGTCATGGTTACCGCAAATATACGTTTTATTCTTTCTAGGTATGGAAGGACAGTGTAGGTCCGTCAACAAGTGCCAGGTACTTAACAAAATAGAAAATGGTCTACAAATCTAGTCTATAACGTACATCGCGGTAATGAACTTCGCAACTATGATTTACACTCCTATTAAGCCTACAACGTTCACAAATAAAAAAAACTATACTTATAAAATATTATTAAAATAATAAAGGTAAATAAATACCTTGTTGAAATTAAAATTGTAGCTAGATATTGTCAAATAAGGAAAACATTATGTCAAGGGCAACGAACCATGCTTCACAAGGGAAGTAATGATCTACTGAGCTGACCTGTTGAGCTGCACGATTACTGACAAATGCTTGCACTGATTGACCAGGTCCACTCAAATTTGTGTGGTTCTTTCCTCAAAAGACCATTTCAGACACGGATCTACATGGTCCTCACATGATCTGACCAAGATTATAACAGGACTTTTAAAGAGACTGACCCCTGAGTTTGTTTCGCCATTTCTTCTCAGGAGTAGTCAGATAAGAAATGTCGACTACATATAGCTTATTTTTAGTGTTCCATACCCAAAGGGTAAAACGGGAACCCTGTTACTAAGGCTCCGCCCTCTGTCTGTCTGCCTGTCTGTCCGTCTGTCACCAGGCTGTATCTCATGAACCGTGATAGTTAGACAGTTGAAATTTTCACAGATGATGTATTTCTGTTGCTGCTATAACAACAAATATTAAAAAACAGAATAAAATAAATATTTGTTGAACCCACATACCGCACATGTGCGGTGTTTTGCCATACTTTGCAGTTTCTTGGAGGTAAAGTAGTTAAAATAAAACAAATATTTAAAGGGTGCTCCCATACAAATAACGTGATTTAATAATATTAATGGTACGGAACCCTTCGTGCGCGAGTCCGGTTTTTTATTTGTATTGTGTAAAAGTGATTCCGATATCCTATTTACAGAATAAACGATTTCATTTAATTCATTACTACATGAGTAGGCTTATAGGTCCTACTTAATCCTGTTCTGTCATGTTCTTTAGACTGTGTGACTGTAATGACAAACGAAAAAAAAAGAAGAAATATCACTGACAAGAAGACATATTGATTCAATAATCCCTTCAAAAGCTTTCTGAAAGCTCTATCAACTTTAAACGTCGGTCGTCTAATTCAAACAAGATGTTAACATGTTCAAATTGTACCCCAATCGTTAACGTGACACGCTATAACCAGTTAATCACCGTATCACATTAACAGCTACTTGAACCACCTTAACAATTCGACATCCGGATCCCGAATTCGGTCTCATAATAGTTGGCAACACTACGTCGCGGTCGGAGAGCGCGAGTTGCCGGCCGGCGCAGGAATGCAGCTAACCTGCATAAATTCACCCAAGATTTATGTGGACTCGGCTTATCCACTATTTACTCAGACAAAACGCTCCGCTATCGACGGCTTTATTTATATTGCAAATTAAATACCTAATGGCTGTTTCGCATTCCAGTCTTTTATTCTGTTTCAGATTTGTTTTGTGAGGTTTGATGGCACATTACATTATTTGGTTCTTCAATAATATAGAGACATTTGTTCGGGTAGTAACAGAGTCGGAGTAGGTACTTTTATAGATGAATCTTTTTTTATTTGTAAAGCAAATAATGATTGTTTTTTTTTTCATACTTGAGGTATGAAGATATTTTTATACATATGTGTCTAATCACCAATGGCGAGGAACTGCTTAGCAATGTGTCAACATAAACAGATTTCCTAATAAAATATATTTTGTAGGAACATTGCTTATTTGACAAGAATTGACTGGACTTCGATAGCTCAAAAATTAGTCCAATATGGCTTCGCAAAAATGCTGACTATTTCGACAAAAAGCTTTTATAAAAATTTCAGGACAATTGTTTTACTAATGAAATACTTATTTCATAATTTCATTCATTCGCTAACTTACTAAGCGCCTGTGGCCAAATTTTGAGCAATTATTATCGTATGCATATTTTTACAAAACTTTATACAAAGTTAAAGTTATACCTATGAATTAAAAATTTCCAAAGTTATTGCTAACATAACATTCCTGAAAAAGAGGTACATTATAAACACTTTATAATGAGTCACTTAGTTATGTGAATCAAAAGAATACATATTTAAACGAATAATTTAAAAATTATGTTATTGTCTTTTCAGCAGTAACGGTCTATAGAATGTGGTTGATAAGTAAGTAGGGAAATAATTAGTTTGCAGCTTTTTGTCTACGGATATAATTTCTTTCAAAACTTATTATTTCAAGTTCCAAAAAAAAATGCTAGCACAATGGATATCTTAACTAAATGTATTGGCGCGTCGGTCAACGCTAGCAAATTAATAAATGAATACCATATCCGAGAGCAGTAGCCGCGGCGACGACCAGGCGGCCGCACACCTGCGTCTGCGCATCTCAGCCGACACAACTCAATATACACCTTATTCATGTAGCACAAGTTTCAAAATCCAATGAGACCACTTAAATCCCTCATTACGAATCACGGATGTAACAAACAAACTATACAAAACACTGTAGAGACTACCTTTACAGCAAAGTTGGATTTTACGGTCAATGCATGACTATAAAGATTCCTTTGCCGGAGAAATATGGTCATTTTTTATTTAAAGTAAAAGTTAACGAGAAACCTACCAACTTAAACAAAGGAGGCTATATTCTTTTTGAGGCCTTATTAACTGTCAAACTCAATTATGGTGGACCCAGTATAATAACCAGTGTAATAAGTTTATATAAATAGAATTCGCAAAATAGTATTCGTATTCTTCGACTTTTTGTTGAGAACATTAGTGTTGAGAGTAGTAACTAGATGGCGCTGTTGGTTGAAATGGTTCGGTCCAAGTTATTTTATTGAGTTGCCGGTAAAAAATTACTGCTATGCACTGTGGAAATATACAATCCACAATGCTTACGCCTTTGAAAAAATGTTTTCATGAAAAGGAATATGTTGCAATGTGAATTAATGAAGCTATCAAAAAAAGTCCTAAATCACACTATCAGAGTTTTCCGTGTACAAAACAGATGGACACATATTCGTGTTAATTGCTGAGGGTTCCGACCAGTTCAGTCGTCGGGGTTACACACAGAGTTCTCGTAACTCACTTCACCCTGTGGAAAGTCCCCGGAGATAGGGCGGAAAGCGCCACACCGTGATGGTGGAGGCCGGGTCGGCCTCGTAGGGAAGGTACCTGCGCGCGGCTGCACTCGTAGCGTTGCTCAGAGCAAAGAGAATATTGACAAGGCTCAGCCTAACCAAATGGGGCTTACTCGGTCTGGAACCTCCTTTTTTGCTTACTCATAGAAAGCTCTTCTATTGAATTACCGTTTCTGTGTGCTTAAAAGTTTCGTTGAAATGCATAAAGATTCATTTCCATGAATCTCTCTCCAACTAATAACAAAAGGCAAGGAATTCATTTGAATTTTTATCATATTTCTTTCCCAGAATAGAATTAATTTGCGTAATAAAACGTTGTAATTACCATAATTAGGTGTAAATGAGTTAATTAATTGAAATGTTAAATTATGGCCAAATATAAAAATGCCTCCAGAGAGATTTGAACTCTCGACCCCTGGTTTACAAGACCAGTGCTCTAACCCCTGAGCTATGGAGGCTACGGCAAGGAGCTCGTAATTTGCGTTTGGTTTCAAATATAAGGCAGTGGGTACAGTTGTTTACACAATGCTTGTGTGCCTCGGTTTTAAGTTCATATTAATGAATAGGGAAAATGACGGTGTACTGCTATAATATCAGATGTGTAAATAAAGATGTACGTAACTGAAAGAAAACTGATTATAACTATACCTAGGTGTAACTTTGGATAGATCTACATTATTTACAAAAATAGGTGCAATTATTCTTCCATGACTTAGTTTTACCGTGGTTTTACTTTTGTATGCCTTTGCTTGAAAACTTCTAAATAGGTGACTATAATTGTTTAAAATGATTAGCTCCAGTATTAATATGAAACATTAGTAATTTCCTTGAATAATTACATCGCGTTATGCGATGACGTAGTTTTGACATTTAATTATTTTTATTATTATTATAATTAAAATAAAACTGTAACTAAAATTACGCGCTTACGCATGCCGTTGAAGACACAAATCTTCTTACAACAAGATCCGCCACTGGATATTATTTACGATGGAATTTAGCTTAGAGGTGCTAATATGTATTAGCATAAAGGTTAAGAGTAATTAAGGTGAATCCGCAGCTGTAGCCCGCGAAATTAAAATTTTCTTATGTTTTTTGCAATTTCCACGTTATGGTGGTGAATCATTAGAACCATTAACACCTCTCTATGTGAGATTTGAAATGAAATGAAATGAAATGAAATGAAATCGTTTATTCTGTAAATAGGATATCGGAATCAATTTTACACGTCATATTAAAAAGTAAAAAATAAGCTAGATGTAGTCGACATTTCCTATCTGACTACCCGTGAGAAGAAATGGCGAAACAAACTCAGGGGTCAAAGTCTCTTTTAAAGTCCAGACATAATCTTGGTCAGATCATGTGAGGACCATGTAGATCCGTGTCTGAAATGGTCTTTTGAGGAAAGTAATTAGTTAAAGTACTTATCAAAAGATATTGTTGTGTAGTTATGATTAGATTAGATGTGTATCTATCAGTCCTTAATCGGATGATTAGAATCTGTCTGTTTATCACGTTTACGTTTATCAAACGGAAAAACGGAAATCTCTATACAGGTATGATACCACGCCGGTTCCTGAGAGAAAATGTACTTAATTACCAGTTAGGTTAAATAACAAAAAAGTAAGTAAGTTTTTTTTACTCAACAAAAATAATTTATATATATATATATTATATATTTATATATTATCGATTCTCCAATCTGGCCATTACATAGCTTTTTTTCATTTAATATTTCTTTGCACGTTCAAATTTCCGCAAAGAAGTGCCTAAAGTTCTAAACAAAGAAATATTTAATCATTGTGGTTAATAAAATAAAAAAACTTTATTGCTAAAAAGATTACAACGGCTGGTTAAGGGCCTCGGTTTACCCACATTACGCCATAGGAACATTTGCCCAGTATTTAAAATTGTAACGCAGAAGTAAGTTGTCACAGTTCTGTAAATACATAGGTATCTGTTTCGCGAATCATATTTTAATCAAGATACAACCTAACACTGACCTGCAAATTGCAAAAAACATAAGAAAATTAAAATTTCGCGGATTCACCTTAAAAACGTTAATTAAATCTTCCTGTAAACTCTCACATTACCAAAGGATGCTTTACAAAAAAGGCAGCAAAACTGTGTTAAATCCGTTCAGGTGAGGTTTGGAACACATGTGAGCTTGTCACCGGTGGCATTTAGCAGATCGCCAGATGTCGGGCGGATCGACGGACACGGGCCAAATGCGGTGAACTGGAGCAGGCGACGCCGAGCTGAGATATTGTAACCATTTTGCATACCGCCACCTAAAACGGGTAAGCACTAGTTAAGTCCCCTACTAGTTGACAATTTATGACCTAAGTAATAAAAAGATAAAAGACAACTTCTGTTCTGTTGCCCAATATTACAACAAGATCAGCTGAATTTTCTTTGCCTTTTCCTCGTGTCTCATTTTCATATAAAAATATTGTCTCTGACGTTTTGTCGGCAGGCAGCATCATTGGTATGCAGGTTGCACACTGCTGACATCATTCAAAGAGTAGATATCAGGTAATCTGCTATTTATAATAATTATGGAGTCATACCTCTTCTACCTACATCTCAATCAAGAGCCATTCGAAGGCCAAGAACATCAAAGTTTAAGTTGATTTTTAACTTTTTTTAATCCCTTTATTAAAAACTTTGTCCAGGACTAGCGTTAATCAATAATGAAACCCCATAGTAATTCAAATACGCAGTCAACCATCAAGAGACAGGAAAATTAGATTAGAACCATTAGTTGAATTTTCATTAATCTTGCCTTACATGGGTAGCAGCAAATCACTGATTAGCTGTTGTTTACTATATAAAAAAGGCAATAGAGCATTAACAACATCTGTGGTCCTGAAGCCACACTATTAATTATATTGATTGTTGCTGTTACGAGTACCATACAAGGGAATATGTAATGTCGAACAGTTTTTCATTTGTCAAACTACGCTAGGTTGTAATGTATGGAGCTAGTTTACCGACACGACGAAAACAGATCTAATGAACGGTTATGGTTCTGAAATATTGATGATATTTACTTCAACATCGATCAACCTTGTGAGAGAATTCGATATTTAGTACATACCTTAAAACATGAATAATGTATGTATGTACTTAATAAATTAAGTTTATTAATACTAAACAGATCGCTCCACTGAGTTATCGTAACAATTTGATGTGCCTAAAAAGGCAAGGGGGTCTACTCCGAAGTGATAATCCGATGTATCGTTAAGTTAAGTAGTAGTTACGGTACGAGCAAGGTCTTCTGAAACGATGCTCAAAGCAAAAGTACCTGTAGTTAGGCATTTCGTAGCTATAAGAACTATTGAAATTGAGTTACTGATAGCCCTGTCTCGGTAAGAGACTATCTGGAATTAGGTACCTAATAATTAATTGACTCCAAAATGGATCACCAATTTAAAAATCATGAATTTCGTACAGAGCGTCTGCCATGCAATTTATTGGATGACCCCTCACCCGTCAATACTCACCTCAGAAACGAGGGGTATCCAATTATTGCAGGTGTCCGGTTATGAATGTGAATGTACAAAAAAATATTTTGCCCAATCATTTATTACCAAGATGTTACGGTAAATCGCGTGCACTGATGCTGCGCGGGCGCCGCTACTAGCATTTATTTAATTGCTAAATTGTTTCCATCTTTCACATTCCCATCTTAATGATTGCCCACTGTAATTAAGCGTGTAATCGCAAATTGCCAATAAAAATAAAAGAAACTCTTTCCGAGGAAATAAACATTTTTGGTAACTGTGGTACGTACGAGCAAGTGGTGAGAGGTCAAAGCTACTTCAGTAGTCGTTTAATACTCGGTTTTACCAAATTGGAAATCGGAATATTATGTATAATTCTTTTATTGAATTCATTTTCTGTGAGAAGTTCTAGCATTGCGCTTCAACGCGTGGAAATGTATGTTATTTTCACCGTTAGATAAGTACGCCAAAACATTTTACTATTTTTGGATCGATAAAGTATGTATATAAAATCAATAATTCCCAATAAATTTACTTATATGGCGACACATAGATTTATTTAACTACTTAGTTTAGTAAGACTTATCTAAACGTCAAATATTTACGTAAACCCCATAAAATTTTCAATTTATTTTATTGCAGATTATGCGGTGATCTAAGTAACTCACAAACGATATCTTTTACGACAATGGGGACCATCTAAAGAATATAAAAGTACCGTAAAGGGTTCGTGGAAATTGGTAGCAAACGGAGCTTTCTCCGGTAAGCCACGGCACAAAGTTAATAAAACACCTATCGGTGAATTGCGTCGGTTCGGAAATTGGCCATCATTACGTTGACCGCTTATGGCTGAGTCTGCGCCGGCGCCGGCGGCACGTACACTGTACCGCAAACCAATAATTTACTATAACGCACCGGTAATGTACTCGGTGCTCTTGATTTTTAGGGTTCACTGGCCTGGCCTGTGCAATACTGTTTTTATCTCGAGTCTCAGCCTAAAGGAGGACACGCATCACGGTACAAATTAAGTGAAGCTTTCTGGTAAACCGAAGCGTATACTTTGCAGGTTGTAGATCACAAAAATTATCTTTAAGTAGTACTTCGCCAATCGCAAAAGGAACTCACATACGACTGGACTGTACTGTTATTTCCTCCAACCACTTATTCGCAGGTCGTTATTTAATTGTACCGCAGAATGGGTTTCTTAACTCTACGCGTCCAGTTACGCGATTAAGGACGCTATCACATTTTTCCACAAATATCGGAGCTTTTCAGGTACCATTTTAATGAATTTAAGGATTTATTATTTTTTAATCAATTTTAAGGATTCACAACTGCAATGATATCATGGTTTCAAATTAAAGATAATATATTCATGTCCAGAATGGGCCCATAAAAATTGTATCTAGCCCCCATACAAAATGTTCACACAAATACGTTTAACCATCACAATAACCAAAAAAAATGGGGTCTGAATAGGAACCAATATAGCTAAATCCACTGCATAGTTAAACTTAAAAATAATAGGAAGTTGTCGCACAAATAATCGTCTATACTCGGCTAGCTAAATAGTTTGTAGGTAATTATGTAATGCCGCCATCGCGTAAAGAACGTGAAACGTGAAATTGAAAGTTATTACCAATGTTAACATTAGGTAAGCTACATTTGTCATCCTCCGTGTGGTGCCGGACGTAAAGAATAGCACCACCCCATTTCTTCCCGTGGGTGTCGTAAAAGGCACTAAGGGACTTACTAGAGAATGGGCAGCAGCGTTCTCTACGCATTTTAACACCATACTGCGATCGCCAACCCGCCTGCCAAGCGTGGCGATTATGGCAAACACCCTCCCTTAGGGGGAGGCCTATGGGCCCTTAGTGGACGTCTTATGGCTGAAATGACTATGATGATGACATTTTCCAATATTATAACATAACATTACGCCTGTATTCCCCAGTGAGGGTTAGGAAGAGGTGTACCTATTGTACACCCATATTTCGCCAGTAATGTTTAAGTGCCATGTAACAGGGAGCGAGCCTATTGCCATCAACCGGGTATAAATCCAGACACCGGGCTGCTACTGAGAAATTCCAGATGGAAAAACTTAAAGAAATAAATATTATATAACACGATCATTCAGTGATAATTCATTTATTAATCAAAATAAAAAATACAATAAAATAATTACAATAAAAAATCAATAAATATAAAAAAAATATAAATAAACAAACAATAATAATTAATAATAATATTTTTTTATTATTATTAATATCAATTCATTTTTTGTTTTTTTTTTAAATTTTATAATTTAATAATCATAAATTGAAATCTATGATTATTAAATTAACCTAAACCTTTGTCAATTTGAGTGAAAAAAGTCCAATACCTCCATATCTAATATCTACCTTTATGCATGTCGGAAATAAAAACAAAAGTCAAGAACAAATAAAATTAATATAGTTACAGTTAGTTAGTGTGGTGGTACCTATGCACGTGAAGAAAAAAATACAACATAACCTCGCTTCACAATCACAACTTATGGCCAAATCATGATTTTTTGGCCGAAAATGGCAGAAAACCAAAACGAAGCTTCGGACGGTCACTATTTAATAATATGCACTTTAATATGCATTCTAGCCGACTTAGGTTGGTATGCCATCTTTGTGTAGTCGAGACTAGAGCAATGTCCTACTTGCAATGATATTTAGAAAAGGCGTTGTTAATGTGCAATTGATATCTCCCAATTATGTAAGCAGATCTGAAATAACCATATAACATACCATCACGACTGTGCCTATAGTACACCCACATTTCACCAGGTATGTTGAAGTCCCATGTAAAAGGGGCCGAGCCTATTGCCATCAACCGGGCTCATCCGGGAAATCCCAGACTCCAGGCTGCTACTGAGAAATTTCCTGACGAAAGAACCCAATAACATTTTGCCCGACCTGCGAATCGAACCCAGGACTTCATGCTCAGCAGTAGCGCTTGCTACCACTAGAGTTTAGTACAAATACAAGGACTGCCTCGTTCGTCTAGTCACTAGAGTGCTAAACTGAAGTATCGGCCGAATGTTCAACCATTTTATAACTTCCACAGTTTCCTTTTTTGACTTTGAGGCCTTACCCGACTTCAAGTCACAGTTTTGACTTTGGCTTATCTCTTCGACTGTCTTTTTTTTTTTTTCGCCGTGGTTAGCAATTAGTGTTGCCCAAATGCAAGAACAAGACGAGACTTAGCCAGTCTTGGTCTTGGTCTTGCGCCAATACACCTGGTCTTGGTCTTGGTCTTGGTCTTGCGCTCCCAGTCTTGGTCTTGGTCTTGGTCTTGCAGCAAGAGTCTTGCAAGTCTTGCAATTACCTATTAGTCTATTACTATTTATTAAAGTTTACTTTAAATCTTAGAAAAACGTATTACAATTGGAACATTGTGAGCTTGAATTAACATAGCCATAGTAAAGATCAAGCAGATTAATAAATAACTGAAGATTTGATAAGAAATTCGAAAAATCAACTGACCTATATGTCGTTTTCCATGGAAGTAACTGTTTCTTAATAAACATTTATGATTTATAAGCTTTGATTTATAACCTAATCATAATACTACTTGCGTGATCAGTATAATGTATTCATTTTCATTCTAAGCACTCTGAAACTTATTTATTCTATGGAACACCTGTAGGTACTCTTAAAAAAATTCGAAATTATTTTGCATGAGTATACCTACGCCCTATGGCGGCAATCAAATAGTGTCACAAATGTTATGATTTCGGCGTGGCGGCAACGATTGTTTTAGATTTCAAAAGAAGCCGCCGGCGCGTGTATCATAACCATGTACTTCCGAAAAGCGGCAAATTTCTTTGAGAAGTAAGTACAAAACCTTTGATGCCGCATTATCAAAGTGCCGATGGTTAAAACATAACTATGCATGCACTCAGTTTGATTTTAATAGATATTTTTTTATTCGCTATGTTTATGGTATTAGTCGTAATGCGCATAGGTCCAGTTTTTCATATTCTTTGATACAGTTTTTTGCGTCTCATAGAATTCCTAAGCGTACCTACCTATACACCGAACTGTTACACCTAACTACTCAGTGAAATAGCGCTAAGTCCTAGCTGCAAGACGCAAGAGTCTTGCAGGCTATGTCTTGTTCTTGCTCAAGTCTTGCACGGTCAGTCTTGGTCTTGGTCTTGCTAAAAATACGCGGTCTTGTTCTTGGTCTTGGTCTTGCAAAAACGCAAGAACAAGACCAAGACTGCAAGACCAAGACTGAATTTGGGCAACACTATTAGCAATAGTTAGCCGTAGTTAAGAAACGACCGAACATTCGGCCGATACTTCAGATTTATATTCGGAGTAGACCCCCTGGTATTTATTACAAAATCGGGTCGTGTGAAAGCTGAATGTGTTACCGGACAGTCGGCGCCGGCTATGCGATAACCGGGACGTATGAAAAGGCACTTATATGTTAAGACATTTCTGTTTCCCCAATTCCTATTATATTCAGGGTGGATTTTTGAGATGGGGCAGAAAGGGCAGGTACCTTAACCATTGTCTCTACAAGAAAATGGTCTTAGGAGACTGTCCTTAACTTCCTCCTTCCGTCCTTTTTGAGATTATGATGATCTGCGTTGAAAAAAAGCTACAGCAAGCAAATAAACAGTTGTCACAAAACCTTTTTTGGATGACAATCGACCGTGTTTCAAAGTTAAAAGGATCAAAAAACTCTACAGGACCAACTGAGGTATGAGGACTAGAAAAGTCAGAAATCGCAACAAAACTTTTTCCATACATTTTGTAGGAAATGAGACTCCAACCTACTATTTTACGATGGAAAGACTGGCCGAAAATGTGGTTATTCGAGGCTGGCTTCTCACCAATCTTAGGACCTCTTACCTAATTAGACGAATAATAAGGTTCGTTTGCTTTCCGTGTCGTGTAAAAAATGCTAAATAACATTTGCTATATTACTTCGTAAAAAAAATCTGCTTGAACGAGGTCGGTTAACTAAACACAGGAAATGCCCTGCTTAATAAGGAAGTACTTAATGTCGTTAACTTGAAACATTTACTACTTTTAATGTTGCTTTCATTAACTACTTATAAGTATCTATTTTTGTAGGAGCGTTATATTTGTGAATTGTGATAAAAAAATTAGTCAAAATTCTAAAGTTTTAAACTATCTAAACGAATAAATAAAAGTGTCTGTTTGTAATGTCAAAATAACAGATTTTTACTAAATGCATATGAAAGTACCTATATACGGTACTTATAACAAAAAGTCATTTTTTTTAATTTGTTGTCTGTCTTTCTGTTTGTTCCGGCTAATCTCCGAAATGGTTGGACTGATTTTGACGGTACTTCCACTGGTAGCTGATGTTAAAAGGCAACTTTTATTTAAAAAAAAAACACGCGGGCGAAGCCGCAGGCAGCAGCTAGTTCTTAAATAAAGTAGGCAGATTGTATACGTTCTAACAAAAATCGCCGAATAAATCGCTGAGAAAAACGCTCATGGGCGCCCCTTACAATACATTCACAAAAAAATCGCCGAGAAAATTGCTCGTGGGCGGGCACCGTTAAGTGCAACTTCATTGTAGCTATAAAGTTTTAATACCTAAGTCCAGTAACGATTATGAAGAGCTCGTGGCTAAGTAATTACAGCCGCACGGGTCGATCCATCAGGATAAGCTACGCTTTCCGGGGTTGGTCCGTGGATGGGTCACCTTACATACCAAGACCCCTCCGTGCGTCGGAAAGCACGTTAAGCCGTTGGTCCCGGCTGTCATTAGTGGATCTTTGACAGTCGTTACGGGTCGTCAGAAGCCCAAAAGTCTGCCTACCAGTGTTACCAAGGGGTATCGTATTACCCAGTTACTGGGTTGTAGATGTCAGATAGACAGTCGCTTCATATAAAGTACTGGTATTCAGCTGCATCCGGTTAGACTGGAAGCCGACCCCAACATACATAGTTGGGAAATGGCTAAGCTGATTGATTTTTTACGGTAACGATTATGTTACTTAATGATTTGATCGAATCACTGATCATTATGGTGATTTCAATTTTAACTATTTAAATCTATTCGTATTTTACCAGTTTATTTGGCAAATAAACATGCTACGAAAATCACGATATTTTCGCATCAATCACACACTTTACGTCTTTACGTTTGATTTGACATCTTGAACTTAATACGAAACACATAAGGCAAGAATTCGGTACATCAAAAATCTGCATCTTAAACATTAATTTTCTCATTCATTTTATCGGAATCATAATCTCATTACGATTTAGGTAACTATTCGTTGACCCAATCAAAGAAGTAAATACCTTAATAAAAATGCAGTTTAACTAGGTAAGTCTATGGCTTTAATCTATCTGAGACTAGGATAAATGTGTCTACGTTAGAGTAATGTCGTGGACACAAGGAAGCAATATCTTACACGGTTTGACGTGTAACTAAATACGCAAGCGATTGTATACTTTGCGTGCCGGTTAACTGACGGAATCGATAGGTCGATGTGATCGGCAATTAATTTAGTACGATCGCGGTCGGTTGCTACTGTGCTTTGGCTCTAATCTGTTCGGAAAATCGATGACAGGGAAAATTACTAAGAATGTTCAAGTAGCTAGTTTAGAAACTTTTATAGAGGTATGAGGGGAACAGGGTGTAAAGTATAATATAATCATATAATTAATGTACTCAAAACAAAATATTGTAAAACATTTTTAAAAGAGTAACGGTGGAGTTTCTTGCCCATTCTTCTCCATACGAAACTACCTTTTGGAAGGGGCAACTAGGATAAATTATATTTTTTGTAAATTTTGACGTTCAAAAGTGCCTCTTATGTGCCTATTTGAAATAAATATAATAATTTGACTTTGAGTTTGAAGTTCACTCATCCTCCATAGAAAAGGGAGGATACTGACCAGACTGGTCATGTGTCTAGTGGGCAACTGACTGCCTGACGGTTGATAACGGGATGTTGTATACACCGTGGCATTTTAATCGTCTTACAACGTCAGCCCACTTCATGAATTCAATGACTACTAAACATTCATGACAGTAAAAAAAATATTTATTAACATACGTATAAAAAATAAAAAACATTATGACGCATGACGTAGTTCCAGGGGCGGCACGAAATGGAGCGCAAGGCTCATACGAGGGTGTTTCAAACTACATCATGCGTTATAATGATTAATATACATATTTTTTTTAATTATTCAAATGTTAGTAAGTATTTTTTTTACTTTCATGAATGTTTAGTAGCCATTGGATACATGAAGTGGGCGGCCGTTGTAAGAAGATTAAAATGCCACGGTGTATATGCTAGTTGCGCGGTAAACCATTTATTTCAATTAAACCAATCACAGGCACTTTTGAATTGTCTAAGAGTCGGTCATCATCATCATCATCATTTCAGCCGAAAGATGTCCACTGCTGGACATAGGCCTCCCCCAAAGGGGGGGGGGGGGGGGGCGGTTGCCACATTCGCCACGCTTGGCAGGCGGGTTGGCGATCGCAGTATGGTGTTAAAATGCATAGAGAACGCTGCTGCCCATTCTCCAATCAAGTCCCTAAAGAGTCGGTCAGTTTGTCTGAAAGTTGAAGCTATTTGCCCATTCCAAAACGTAGATCTCTATATGGAGAAGAACAGTCAAGAAACTCCAAAGACACTCTATTAATCAAGATATTACAAAATTCTGGGTACATTATTCTTGTCGCTTCTATAATATATGAGAACAATGTCAAAACTAAATTATTAAAAAAAAAACTAAATATAAGATTAAAAGATTACAAATAAGCCCTGGCAGACAAAAGATGACCAGTCTCAACTGACAGCGTCCGTTCACGAACATGACGCGTGGATCAGCACCATCCAGCTCAACCATTTTGTAGGGAACCGAATGATCCAACACGAGCCACCATCAGCGACAGCATGACATGCTCTCAACTCCCAAGCTTTTTTAAGTCAAGATAAATCTTAGCATAATAAACGGCTTCATGGTAAGTACTCGCATTTACAAAATTGAAAAATGCTTTTAAATAATACAAAACTATAGCTTGCTTAGATAAGTTAAGATTGATGAGATAAGTAGAAATAAAAGATGTCAAAATTAAACTATTGTTGTGGAATAGGTAAACAAAAGTAAGCTGAAAAGCTTTGAGTTACGTAATCAATATCAAGACATTCTTAGTTAAATTCTACATTATAAATTGAAACTTTGAAATTGAAAGGCACATAGCTAGTGACGAAGCCTGTCTAGACGGGGCGCCCGTCATAATTTATTTAAATGCCTGCATTTGCATCAATAAAGCCGCGATAAATCTGTTCGTACCTATACCTAAGTGCGACTGTTCCTGATGTAAGATAAATTGAATTAACTGATTGCGAACATGTGTTATTATCATTTGACTGCCAAAGACATGTTGAACGTCGAATGGTTGTCTTCCTCTCGTTTGTTTATGTGATAAACAAGTTTAGCAATTTATTGTGGATTTCGTCGTTACGCGTGCAAAGGTCTGTCTTTTTTACACACTTTACAGGAGACGCAAAAGACTGATTTTATTTGGAACTTTCGATATATGAATGTCACATAGCTACATTCCGTAACTCTTTATATATTGCATTTATTATATAGCTGTTTTCACAGTATGTGTGAATTGAAATAACGATTAAAACAACATAAAAAACCGAAAATAACTAAATAGCACATAGCGACTTTTGCACACGCAACGACGATTTGTAGTTTAATAAAATAGGGTTAATAAGGCATAAAGAACAAGAATTATTGGCCAAGTTACTTAAGCAATTAAAAATCATATTAAAATTATATTAAATTATATAAAATTATTAATATTAATATATTAAATTATATCCAAGATAAGAATGGTTGGAAACATACAAATAATAATAAAAGTCCCAATAACAAAGAATAGATAAATAATTCACGGAGCTTTACAAGGACCACCGAACTGAATTTCGACAAACCGTAACATGGCACTCCGATACGTCTTAATTTCGACCAAACTTTAGTTCGAAATACCTTAAGTCCGACACTACTGTACACCGACAAAGCGTTTCATCGACATGACTTAACTAGGAAACGATGCGACTTCGACGGCATATTACTTCTTTGACAGCAATGCTAGCCCGACATGAGTCAATTTTGACGTACTCTACTCCACAACCCCCCCCCTTTCTCTCTGCTGTACATCGACAATATCATAAATCGACGTGATACATCTGCGACACGATGCTACTTCGATATTATTCTAGGAAACAACTTTAGTTCCAGAGATTAGTGCGCTCAAACGAAAAAAAACTCTTTAGCTTTATTATACACATGTTTAGTTATTTCCCAATGTCGCACAATAATTTCGAAGTAGCATCGTGTCTCAGATGTTTCACGTCGATTTATGATATTATCGAAGTACACCATCCCAGAGTACATACTTATTTACTTCATAGACCGTAGGTAATCATTTTCAAGTTTTTACAGATTTCACTGAATTACAAAACCGACATAATACCATTATTTCAGCCGAAAGACGTCCACTGCTGGACATAGGCCTCCCCCCAGGAGGGGGGGGGGTGCCATAATCGCCACGCTTGACCGGCGGGTTGGCAATCGCAGTATGGTGTTAAAATGCATAGAGAACGCTGCTGCTCATTCTCTAGTACTTCCCTTAGTCGCCTTTTACATTACATTACATAATATACTGTGCTGAAACTCTGAACCTAATAAAAATGGTAGGTATGTGTATTGGACCTTAAAACCGCCACTTAAGTGGCAAACGGTCTTAACATAAGTCCAAAAGTATCCAATATTGGTCAAGGTGTCCTCAAGATTTGCTATCACTTGATACCAACTCAAGTACTGTCGAGGCCTCGGCGGTCTGTCCGTCTGTCCAGCAGAGCGCAGCTCGCGCCAAGACATGTGCTCCGAGCGTGAGGGCCGCGGTTCGGTTACCGCCTGACGCCGGATCGGCTTACCCGCTCTCTCTACGTCCTACACTTGATATGCGCAGACGCATGCCGTGATAATTTTGTGACGCATCGCGAAACAATACTGCTAAACCGCTTTGTAGTTGACACGAAAAGCCGCTATGAATTTTGCATATTTATGTTCTTATTAAGCCTCGTACAGACTGGTGCGATATCGCGGGCGCGACGCGACACTAGTAACATTTTAACAATTTCTATGTCGCTGCTTGTCGCGTGAGTCTGTACGAGCCTTTAGACTCGAATCTCTCCTTTTCAGCAATTGTTTTACATTCTGCAAAATCATAGCAATTTAGAGCGTGTGTTTTGTTGACTGATAAAGAAAATAATGAAAAGCAGCCATCAAAGCAACCACGATAATACATTATAATACATTGCACTAAGCTGTAGACATCGCAAAATGTGTCATTGAAAATAAATTAATGAAGTATATCTTTTCGCTTAACGAAGTAGTCCACTCATTTAGTTCAGTAAAACAGAACGAGTCCGTAACCATAAGATGACGAGAGAGATGAGTGGTATGTTTTCTGTTGTCTGTGTATAGTTAGTCTTAGAGGACGTTTTGTCTAGGTCAGCGTATTTGAAAATCGAAATCACAGTTGCTGCGAGCGAAAAGAAAGACTGAACTGAATGAAGTATAGACACATTTGAATGACTACTGATTGAATGATAAGTTTATTTTGCGAAATGAAGTAGTTCATTTCCTTCAATCGTTCGCGAACTACCCATGTCTACTAAGCTGCCCAACAGAACATAATAGATACAACCAAACGTTACGTTACGTTACCTCCTGACCACCAATCCTGAATGTGATCTGTTTGCTGGTGAATGGAGTAGAATTATGCGTGTATGTATGTCTGCTGTTTTGTGAGAAAAAGTATGCTAGTGTGTCCTCTATAATATGTTAGTATTTGAAATATTTTTGTTTACTATACCTGTTTCAATCTCTACGTTAATGAATGTAATTGGTGTTACCGTTTTAATTAACAATAAACATAAACATTAATCGAGATCAAAGCAAGCAGCAACAGACGCCATACAAAACCAAATAGGTCAGAACAGACATAACTTGGAATTGACTATAAAATATCAATAAACATATCAAGACGATTCGCAGACCAACTCAGTTACACATATCAAACGAAAGTCGTAACCAATTAAACGATTCCATGCAATGATTGTTCCAAAGGCTGCGCTTGCGCATTGTTGATGCGCTTAATCGATTTATCCTATCTGAGCAATACTGCGCATATGAGATGCCAATAAGAATAGTGAGCGACGTAATTACTGTGTATTTAAACTTTTTAAGAGAGCAGGCAGCTGTAAAACTACGATTATAAGTTTGTAGTAAAAACAATTAGAAATAGGTACGTGTGGTATCAAATGATCATTATTTTGCTATAGACAATGTTAGCTGCGTCCGGCTAGACTGGAAGCCGACCCCAACACAGTTGGG
Organism: Tiliacea citrago; assembly: GCA_963921375.1. Taxonomy (NCBI): domain Eukaryota; kingdom Metazoa; phylum Arthropoda; class Insecta; order Lepidoptera; family Noctuidae; genus Tiliacea; species Tiliacea citrago. The sequence continues at coordinate 15,953,559 of OY992797.1, read as the reverse complement.
AAAAAGCTAGGCAGATGGTGATGAGACAATGTTAGCTTTATTGCTGGAATTCATTCAAACTACAAAGTATACTTTTGTAAATAATATAGGTATATACGAGTGGTCACCATTCACGATAGTTCCCCATTCATGCTGGAAACGCATCGTGCACATAAGACAAAGCAATGCTCCACTATTTCTGAATTAGAATAGTTTTCACGCATCACCGCGGCTTCCGGCGGCCAGTCACACGGCGACACCCCCACACACAATTGGAGCGGCCGTGTGACTGATTTTATGGTAATTTCCGTATTGAACAAGGGGTGACTTTGTTTCATTATTGATTTGACTTTGTAATTGCAATCAAAGCCCGGACACGCTTCCTCTATCATGTGAAATTAAAATTCCATTACATTTGGATCCTTTCATTTTATTTCCAAATGGCTGTGAACCTTTTACGGTAATGATCAGTAAAGGGTCGATAGCACTTTGAAGCATCAGTAAATATTATATCGATATCGAGACTCAATTTTACTATCTAAAGATTTAACTTTAATGTTTCCTCTACGAGTCCTTTATGATAATGTGGGTGCAAACATTAAGCCTATCAGTGAAGCCTGTTTAAATGATCTGTAAGCATCAGTCGATCAGGTCCGCTAAAACGAGCATGCAGTTACATTAACGGCACTTTTAATGGAGGAACTGGTTTCGCGATTGTCGTCCTGCGGAGGCGTGAGAATGGCAAGTCGCGGGATATTCTCATGGCCGGGTGACGTCACATGCACCTGCACCGCATCTCACCGCGACAAAAGGACAATGTCGTTAAAGTGCTTATCCAATTGCGGGCTCAAGTTCGAACAAGTTGAGCTGTGTCTGCGTCTCAAGGTTGCGTTGTTTGTCCAGCGAGCACCGCCGGCAGGCGACTTCAGTCTTGACTTTGAGATGTCGGATAAAATTGTGTTCAACATTGTCATGCTCTGAATTTAATATTCTTGACGGTTTGAGAAAATACAGCAACATGAAACGACTTTTGAACCAACCTAGGACAGCATTGCAATGTTGGTCTTTAAATCCAACCAAATCCGGTGGTTACTTGTGCTCTACTTTCTCACATCGGAAATGATTGGCATATTAAGAAATAAAATTGGACCACATCTGCAAGTTGAACCAGTCCGTTCGGTGTCAAATCGGTCAGTACTCGGTAGCATTCTGAGATTTCAGAAAGTAATAAAATCTCCATTTACACGTAATAACTGCTCTCTTTCGCTGGAACCAGTCACATTCGCAACACTTTAAAGATGACAAGATATTTGTAAAAAATGCGCATTACATTTGCAGGTACTCATTAATTTTACAGGTCGCGTTCAGCTTAAAAAAAAATATAGCAAAATTAAGTATAATTTACAATTGCGCTTGTAAGAAAATAAATGGTTACTACTCGAAGCGGGCATAATCAGATTATTCTCATGAAGTGTAGGTAATTAACTTTTAAGTGAGCTTCACGCATTGATAGCGTCGCAAAAACTCATTTGCGACGGAGTTGAGCATATAACGGCCGAGCTGAGTCTTTAATTATGTCGTGCTGAGCGACATTGTACTGACTGTACCATGAAAATCAATAAAATTATAATGTACTCCATCTATCTGACAGAGAAAATTAGTCTATGGAGCCTTTGATAATAAATCCGCTTGTTACAGCTGAATGCATTATTGAGTATTTGATACCTTGTTGACTTAACGATCCAGTCGGTCTAAGTGATTGTTTAGATAGTTATACTGGTTTAGATAATGTGAATATGATTGAGTTTCCTGCTCAGCAGCATTAGCACCACCTACATCTGTAGCAAATGAGTCATTTATAGGTGCTTGTTAAATTTAGGTGTGTTGTGTCATTATGTACTGACGCAATATATGCACCTGTGCTGTAGGAACATAAATTGAGGAAGTTAGCGGTTACATTTCTAGTTGAGTGATTGGAGTTCGTAATACTTCTAACAAAAAGTAAATGCCGACCTAAAAATCTTGGAAATCACCGATCAAATTATAAACGGATGCTGCACCATGTATGCAACTGTAAAGAAAAATAATTAATTCGTGGCATCTTATTTTTTTTCGTTTATTTTGTGGCCAGCGAAAACAGAGACCTGAATCTTCATCCTCCCAGACAAATGGTAAAACGAACGTGACGATACAGCCTGCCACCATTACAGTAAGTGGTTAAGTTGGACAGAGCAGGCCCATAATCTATAGATCCATTGATCGTGAGAATCTTGGACAGGTGTAAGGAACCGTCGCCATCTACGCCTTGACTCATTGAGACGGACGGAGAGCAACTGATGGAATAATTTCCAATCACAATTATATCGCGGCGCATAATCATTTGTATACTGCGCTTGCGACGTAATAATAGCCCGATTGTGGATCATATTACGAGTTAAGAATATTAATTTTGCCGTCAATAAAAGTGGAGCTTTTAGCTAACAAGTTTATGGTTATTTTGTGGTTAGTTAATTTGCGTTTTGATTCAACAGCAGCCAGATTTAAGTAAGTGATTATATTTATGAAAGTACTTACATTGTGGAGGATTGCTCTCATCCCCCCTAGATTTGGAAAAAGTCAGTTGACTGTGTTGTAATGTAAAGTAGTAATACCTACATACCTGGTACCATCAGGTTCGATTTGAATATTACTTAAAGCTGGAAACACATACACATAATCTGCCTATAATGTTCCCACTGCTGGGACACAGGCCTCCTCTTTCTGTGAGAAGGAGTGGGCCGTAATCCACCACGCGGGCCCAGTGCGGGTTGGTGGATGTCACATGTCTTCGAATTTTTAGTTCTATGACATGCCGGTTTCCTCAGGATGTTTTCCTTCACCGTTTTGAGAGCAGTGGTGATGAAATAATTTACACAAAGTAAAGCGCCTGTCTGGGTTCGAACCTACGACCTGCTACTCGTAAGTCGAGGCCGTTAACCACTGGGCCACCACTGCTCTCCCAGAAAAAAATCTAAAAATTTTCTTCCTGAAAAAACTGGAAAGTGGTCATAAAAAAATATTTTTCATTACTCAATAATATTTTTTTTTTTATTTAAGTAACATAACAACACAGAGTTAGATACATTGCACACACATATATAAAAATAAAAACAAAAACACAAGTAGGTATTTCTGTTTCACGAGATCAGGCTGTCAGCAAAGCATTCCTGCTCCATCTTCACATTTAAAGGCCCTGACATGCTTTCGCGAACCTCTTACTCTCATTGAAACTGCTGGTCATAAAAATGAAGTGAAAGAGGAGACATTTCGAATTGAACAAAATAATCTACACATACCTCATTATCACACTCACACATATCTGAAATTCAAGACACTGTCACATCAAAACTTCCGCAGCTGCAATACAAATCACCTAACATACTATTGGAATCAGATCAACGCTCATTACTCGGTTGTTGTTGTGAGCCTCAATGCCTCAATATTAGCCACATCCTCGCTCGAATAAAAACATCGCGAACGGATAAAAAACTTGCTCATTGTGTAACAGACGTGTGGGAACGCCGGACAGGTGCGGGCTTCGCTTAGCCTCGGGAAATCACTACCAGCTCCTGCGTACCTGGTACTAGTAGCCATGATTATTTATTACGATCATATTATACTGGATATATTCCATCTATTTATAAGAATTCAATCGTTAGGTGTCATGAGTTTTTCTATGGTTTGTTTACTTACATGGTGCATAGTTTTGCTTGCCGAGAGGCTTAGTTAGTAAAGTTTTTAATTAAATCTTTCATCTGCTAGATACAGCTCAACATTGTCCATGAAGGTCTAGGCAGAGTAGATACTAGATTTCATTTCGGAAGCACAAGAAATCTGCTGTGCAGTATTTAGATAGAAAGAGATTTTTTTTTTAGAGAAAGGTTTATTTATTGAACAAATAATGGTTGAACAATCAAACACTTACAAACAACACCATGCGTATACAATAATAGCATATTACAATTATAACCATTAGTGCTATATGCAGTCTTTGTATGAACCCTGGTATCCAAAGAAAGATTTAACTTGTGTTATGGATACCAGCATTCTCACATAAATGAAAACATCTATAGGTTACATTGGTTGCATCAGATGACGATCAAGAGTGGCACAGTATACAAGAGAAGAAGCCTTTAGTAGTTTGTGTGTAAGTGTAGTGAAATGTGAAATTATAGTACATGAGCGAGGAAAGATTATGTAATCGTGTCTGAAGGATCATCCATCGTACCAGGTTAGCGTGTGTCTAAAGAAGTGATGCTTAACTTGATATCTTTATAAGATCTTCCGTTTCTTCGTAGCCCTGCGCTTGTAACCACCTTTTGACCCTAATTTTCAATTCTTGAAAAGTAGGGATATATGGAGCAATGTCTGCTAATTCTATTTTACAGTAATATAAGTATGTGTAAGTATTACAGTAATATAAGCTAAGTACAGTCAGTGACAAAAAGTCAATTAACACAGCTACTTTTACACGTCATCAAATCATCATCATCAACTGCCCAGCCTTCTCCCAACTATGTCAGGGTCGGCTTCCAGCCTAACCGGATGCAGCTGAATACCAGTACTTTACATGGATCGACTGCCTATCTGACCTCCACAACCCATTTACTGGGTAATATGATATGTATATGTTACGGCTAATACCCGAAGTGCGGTTACACCTAGTTTTAGCCGGTTAGAATTATAGGTCCAGACAATCCCTGTTGGATAAAACCAATTTACCAACAATAGAGGGGATCTGGCGCTCGGCGGCCGCTACCGCGGCACGCTCGCTTCGCTCGCTCGCCTTCGCTTGTTAATGGTTACTGTTCTAACCTAACCTAACCCAAATGATTTTACCCGAAAACAATCGGCTCGTACTAGGTTTAACCAAGAGTAAGTGGCTACACCTAGTTCTAACCGGCTAAAACTAGGTGTAGCCGCACTTCGGGTATTAGCCGTAACATATATATATGGTTGCCAGACTTTCGAGCTTCTGACAACCCGTAACTACTGTCAAAGATCCACGAATGACAGCCGGGACTACCAACGGCTTAACTTGCTTTCCGAGGCACGGAGCGGTCTTGGTATGTAAAAATGGTCACCCATCTACGGACTAACCGCGGCAAGCGAAGCTTAACCTGATCGATTGACCCGTGCGGTTGTTATTACTTATAACTTTACACGTCATCTGTGTATCACCATCATTTCAGCCAAAAGACGTCCACTGCTGGACATAGGCCTCCCCCTAAGGGAGGGTGTTTGCCATAATCGTCACGCTTGGCAGGCGGGTTAGCGATCGTAGTATGGTCATTCTCTCGTAAGTCCCTTAGTCGCCTTTTACGACACCCACGGGAAGAAATAGGGACACGTCATCTGATTTGACATAACATTATTTGACACATTGTATTTCAGCATTTCATAAATATAATATCTAAGAGTTAAGTAATATTCTTTTTTATTTTTTTTACTTGTGTTCAGATTTTAAATAAATATTTTGCATAATAAAAACACTGAAGTATTAATGTCTTTTGTCGCCGACTGTACCTGTCTACACTGAAATAATTTTCCTAATCACTCTTTATTCTTGTAATGATAAATAGGAACAGATTAAGATCATTTACACAGAGTAGCATTACATGAATACACATACAGTTTGTTATCCTATAAGTTCCCATAATTAAGTAAGTAAGTATGTGAGATTCTTGATGAAGTAAGAGATATGTTGGACTTGTTAGTTGGCAATGTCACTAACAACGACCGGTTGGTAACTTACCACATCATTATGTGGGTACAGGTGAAACACATAGGTACTGCTTGTAAACTGAATTGATGTAACAGGATTACAGGACCATTGTTGCCTCCATAGTTAAAACTGGGGTCAATTAGGGTTCCATATGTCCTAAAGAAAAACCGGAACCCTTATAGGATCACTTGTGTATCTGTCTGTCTGTCTATCACAATTTGCTCCGAATCTAATGGACCGATTAAAGTTGAAATTTGGAACACATATCAATTTCTGTGACCCAAACACGGACGTGCGACGTAAATAAATGAATTTTGAATATGGAGGTCACTTTTGGGAGACAGATAAGAAAAACCTATAAGAAGTCTATGGTCTTAAAATAACATGGTAAATCTTCCAATATTGTGCGTATGGAATGTATCGGAGAACATATTTTACAGCTACTATGTTAAGTTTGTTCTTGGGATAAATTCATCCCAACTACGAAACCCTTCATTGAGCGTGGTCCGACACGCACTTGATCGGTTTTTTGTCTTTAGTGTAAAAAAATAAAAACACTACTTTGTCTACCTTTTAATAACAATATATTCTGTTACATATAATAAGGATTATTTCTCAACATAAAAACTCCTGAAGCCAGGCGCAATGCGACGATGCGACGCAATCCTGGTAGAACAATTTCCATGGAAGTTTTCATAGAAAATGTTCTACTAGTGTCGCGTCTCGCTGTCGTGTCACGCTGTCACGTCGCGCCAGTCAGCCTTAAAGGAAACCACGTTTTATACGAATATAGTTACACAGATATCTGTGACATATTATTGCCTCTAAAATAATAAAGATCTTTTGCTAACTGGTCTACAACGCAGATTGTTACACAAGCAGTGATCTTTAAACCTCCTCGTGGCTTTTCCACACGGTAGGCAAATTAACAGTTATATTAATCAAACAATTGACAACAAAAGCTCATTGTTTCACAAATCAATGCCTATGTAAAGACAGAAAGATAGATAATTCCCATGATTACCAATGAAACAGAAGAAATCGTGGGAACATTACGCAGGTGTATCATCTATGTGAGGAATTATAAAATAATACTATTTTTCATCTCCTCCTTCGTGATGAGCGCTAAGTGACACGTTTACTTAAGTACATTCTTGTCTCATGCTGATCCGAGTAATGGCAATAATTAAGTACAAACAACTATTTAGCAAGACAACTGAGCAAATGATTGTGCTATTGTAAATATACTGGGTGATCTGTATTTATTAAGTTAGCCACATCACAAAAGAAAATGTAAGCACATCACATAATTTCAGTAATGATTTGAAAATGCAAACGTCGAAAAAATGTCTTCCATCAAAATTATTCATTGATAGTTCACATATTATTGGACGTCTTTAATACATTGATTTCCTACGAAGCTAACAACCATATACCCCATAACGACTAATAGTTACGACAGAACCAACCTACATAAGTACATAATTATCATGATTTCACAGGGGAATCCGTTGAAATACCGCAGGCGCAACAGCGGCAGGAAGGATAGTGTAGTGTGGAGACCGCAAGGATGTATAAGTCACCGTGGGAAGCTGCGCAGGTGACGGGCGCCTCCACCTATGTATGCTACCTAGACTGTAATCACAGCGGTGACCACACGAAACTGAAACATAACTTAGTTACAGTAAATGAAGAAAGGTGACAGAAGTGGCCCTATTAAGTCACCGTGGGAAGCTGCGCAGGTGACGGGCGCCTCCACCAATATATGCTACCTAGGCTGTAATCACAGCGGTGACCACACTCCAGTGAAACTGAGATATAACTTAGTTACAGTAAATGAAGAAAGGTGACAGAAGTAGACCTATTAAGAGGAGGCTCCCTATTTTTAACACGCTTTTTTATGTTAATTTGCATGAATATTCTGAAACAGTCACACGTCCAAGCAAGGCGAAACTTTAGTATATGATTTATTGGATCTTTTTCTTTCCATTTTGAAGACAGTTACGTAATTGTAATATCTTTTCTCAATAACTTTTTTACTCGAAAATCATGTCTTTTTTAAGGATAATTCTAAAAAACAAACAAGATTGTTTAGCTTTTATGTCTAAAATAAATATTCACAGCAAGAAAATATAGTTTATTATCCCGACACAAGATATTTTTTCTCTAGATCAAATATTTATTTTATTTTACAGAAAGCTTACAGACTAATAACACAATTAAAAATCATTAGTAGGTAAGTAAATTGCTAATTACAAGCTTCCACATGTATACATCAAGCTACAAGTACTTGCGTTGACTAATGTACGTTAACAGCGATTTGCAATTCAAGAGAAAAATAAATAAAAAAAAAACATTTTTATTTTGGTAATAAAACAGAAACGAAATGAAGAGAAAAAAAATAAAAAGTAAGCAGGGGCCTATTGAGAATTAGTCGAGTCGTGCAACATCAAAACAGTTAAATCATACAATCATATATGCACCCACATAACATAACATTACATTAGTTATAAACGAAATAAGAATTAAGGCTTACGCTATTTAGTTTCGTGCTCGAACACGATCAAAGAGCGCACGCAATATTCAACTTTATTACTGATGTATTAGCGTTTAGCGCATAACGGAGTGGCGGGGAGCGAGGGGCGGAGCTTGCGTTCGAAATTTGATTTAGACTGCTCTTAAGTCACCGTGGGAAGCTGCCAAAGTGACAGTCGTCGCCACCTTAATATTGTAGTTGCGCAGATTTGAATAAAAGAGCCAGTTTTCTGAGCTACTAGGAAGTTAGCACCGATGTTTAATTGTTGTTTCTTACGTCAACTGCACAGAGACACCAAAACCATATGAAAGGCAGTCACAACCATTGATAAAACTTTTGACAATTTACATATCTGACCTGCATCGTCAAAAAAACTAACGTATTCACTACTAACTTTACTAACGTCACTAAGTACCAAACCACGAAAATTGTCGCAAGTTAACAAAATATTCTGATTTTTTTAGTAGGTGCCTCACCTCACCTACTGCAAAAATCAGTTTACAAACTGTGTACCAGAAATGGTAATTTACGTTAGCACTGTTATTGTTGCTCATCACAAAATATCAAACTGTCCTTAAAGCATGGAATACACATGCTACCTGGTAGTACAAGAGCATGCTACTTACGCGCAAATGCTACTTAGTAGTATTCAAATAGCATGTGTATAGTATTTTACAGGCATTAAGAGCATGCTACCTAGTAGCAAACATGCTTGCTTATTGGTAGCATGTGTATTCCAGGCTTTACTTATACAATGATTAGACGTTCAGATGTCCATTGTCGACTTAGTTGGTCACCCGACATACTCGTACATAAGAAAGTTACAATACTTAACAGGTTCAGGTCCAGCAGGAATTGTCATAACTTTTTTTATTGTGATTCATATCGTTAAAATATCCGATGTATGTGCCATTAAATACCTATACCACCATTATGACTAATAGAATTTATTGTGAGAACTTTTTAGGGGTCCGTACCAAACGGTACGTGTCAATACGGGACCCTATTACTGAGGCTCCGCTTTCCGTCCGTCCGTCTGTCACAGGGCTGTATCTTTTGAATAGCATTAGGTAGACACAAATGAGATTTTCACAGTGGGTACTACTATGGTCGCTCTATCAACAAATAATAAAAATAAAATCAAAATTGTAGGGGGTCCCCAATTCCCCATACAAGAAAAGTGTTTTTTTCGGCATATTTTTTACTAAAGTATTTAAAAAAAAATGAGGTAGTGTTAAATATTGTACTGTGATACGGAACCCTTCGTGTGCGAGTCCAACTCGCACTCAGCTGCTTTTTTATAATTACTGATCTAACTTAAAGCATTTAATTGGTTTCCCACCTACATGGGTTTTCTAAGAATACTTGTTAAGAGGTTGCTAAGAACTTGATGTCTATTTCTTTAATGCTAAGGTTGCACTTCTCACTGACACTCGTATCGTCGGCAATTTCGTATCGGCGCGGGAGCCGTCATTTTGTATTCTTGATAACTTGACAGAAAAAACCTTATATTTTTTAGACATGGATATCTAAGGAGGATTTCCCTACAGAATATTTTTAGTAGACAAGTTGGGCTATACTAAAAATTATAATATATTTTATTGCTTACTAAATAGAGCAGCTTTTCCGTTGGGTATTAAGAACTGGCCATTAGTACAGCAACTTCAGCAGACAAATTAGGAGCACAAAATCATCATAATGATTAATACGTTTCACACCGCAGTTTCCCAAACTTTTGCAACAAGATTAATGTCTCACATCACGAACTCATTTAAATACATATACCTCTAGACACGAGTAATTACCTTATAACGTGATTTTAATGGACGCCGCTAACTTTGAGCAATCCTGTTTTATAAATATTGTGCACCTGAAACTTATTAGTACGAACATTTTTATCGTCATCACATTGATGTACCGACATTCAGAATTTCACGTAAACGATTATAAAGTAATCAAATTACAACTTTATATCGCTGGAATTCTGCACAGGTTTTTATAATAACAGTTCTCCGGCCAGGTTTTCTTCGATGATTAGGTAAATCAGTATGATGGCGCATCAAGTGGCATGGCCAATTTTTGCAATGAGGTTACTGGAATCATCGAAAAGGTTGGACACGGGTGACACTGGCTGGTGACAGTGACTCTAGCAGAGGTCACATCGATGGTTGCGTGGCGGCTGTCTTCTGATGACAGCGAAGATGGTGTCAGAGCCGCTGTCGTTCCACGTCCACGACGAACTGCTATATTCCGGCACAATCCTGATGATATTGAAGCTGCTGAACCACTAATACGATGATCACTTCTGCGTAAAAGCTATCCTGCCCCGTTAAGTATTTAAAAGCGCTTTAGTTATGCTTTTTAGATATTATAGAGAGGCTATCAGAAGTAATATCAAGGAAAAATTGTGATCCTACGCCATCTAGCATTATATACAATGACATAATAGCTTGGTTTGACACGTTAAACTTTTACCGACACCAACCTTTGATTACTAACCTCAGTTACCAACCGTCAGATAGTTGAAAACATCTAAGAAAATTATTTATTTTAGGTAAATTACAAAATACTAACTTAAATAAACCGTGATTAAGTCTAAACCCAGAAATCGAATTCGAGATCAAAAATGTAAACAAAGGTGTTACCAATTTTAAATAACAACCTCAATTGTGCAGTTTGCCTAAAAGTACCATAACAAAGTTCTAAAATTGTAGGCATATTTTAAACAGTTAAAATATAATATTGCGCGCAGTTTTCAACTTTAAAGTGACGTAAACTACGATCCAAGAATAACATATAACTATTTGAAATAAAATCTTGCAAATTATTTTTATGCTACTGGCAATGGCAGTGGTCATAAACATTTGGACTTCATTTAATGTTTTCAACTAGCGAAATGCCTCGGCTTCACATGAGTGCTTTTTGCTAATGAAATAAATGAGAATTTTCTTACAGACAAACCTTGTCATGAGTCCGAATTACAAAAAGAATATATTATAATAATAATATTATATATATCCTAATTTCAAATAAACATGAGCAACTTGTTCATAAGAATATAAATCTTTTATTTTCATTTCGTTTACCTTACCTATAATATTAGCTATCATATTTTTAATTTTGACACGCTGCTAGCGTTCTTCCAAAAACACTAAATGTAAAAAAACACTTATTTTGAATTACTAGGGAAATGTTGACTACCCCTGAACTGTCACTTTGACAATGACATTTGTTTGTTTACATTTTTGATCTCGAATTCGATTTCTGGGTTTAGTCGGTTTATCACTACGAGATTTGAAGTACGTACCATAATGTAGAATTCGGCATGTAGAATTTGAAAAAAAAAAAAAATGTTTTTGGCTTCGCACGGTTTGTGCATTTAGCCAGTGTCATGTAAAATTAGGTAACAAGTACAAAGTTGTATAAATAATTATGAAATGAACTCCATTCAATGCATGATAAAGATGATAGATGATATCCCGCCCCGCTCCCCTGGTGGACACGAATGCGACTTGACATGCAGGCGTACCACACTAGACTAAGCGACTTCTGCCCACTAGGACAAATGTATCGGATTACGATTTTGTTCACTATGTCCTATCTATTGTTAGGTAAACAATTTAAAAGAAGAGACCAAGTCACAAACAATGGAAAACGCTATAAACATCACGAAAATTCACAAAAGCCTTTGCTCTTCATCTGGAGAATAAAGCTTGGGCCACACGCAGCGCATGCAACCACGATCTGTGTATTGTTACCTCTAATTACTATTAATACATGCTTGGAACTTAGTACAAACGATTTTCACGGCGCAGGCGCGGTCCGCGCATGCGTCCACGCTTAATTTCCATAGCTTCACAGTTTAAACACTATTTATTTGTTCTGAAAATACATTGACTCGGTTTGACGTCTGATCGAACTGTTTTAACTGCTGAAAAACACGTGTGTTACGAATTACAACAGATCATGTTTAACTTTTGGTGGGCGTTTTACTTTTATGTGGTTTGATTGTAAATGTAACGATGTTTGAACAGGCATTTGAAGTGTCTATCTAAAGTTTGAACAAGTTAAACTAGGTTTAACATGAAAAACCCGCACTGGGCCCGCGTGGTGGATTGCGGCGCACTCCCACTCACAGAGAGGAGACCTGTGTCCCAGCAGTGGGACGCTGATTATGCTATGCTATTACGAAACTATAAAATTGTACATCCACATGTAATAGTGTGCCAACCACTAAATGCCACATTCTAGCTAGAAAGTGTTGTCATCAAACAGTTTGCTTTTATTGTCCACCGCACCGAGTAAAATCATTAATAAAGTATCTTTATCTTAATAATCTTTATTAACATACTTATTATTTAATCGAAAAACAAAACAAGTGGCTTCTCAAGTATAATTTATAGACAACAAGGCAATTACACGGTTGAATGGTGCCACAAATCGAGCGTTTTGGGGAGTCGATGTCATGGTCAGGTGGAAAGAGGATATCCTTCTATTTTGTACCGCTGAACAAGGTCGTGGGAATGCTAAATGTACTCAGGCGTGATAAATGAATTATTTTTGTTGTGTATGAGTTAACATAGAGGAGCCGCACGGGTCGATCCATCAGGTTAAGCTACGCTTTCCGGTTGGTCCGTGGATGGGTGACCATCTTTACATACCGAGACTCCTCCGTGCCTCGGAAACCACGTTAAGCCGTTGGTCCCGGTTGTTATTTGTAGATCTTTAACAGTTGTTACGGGTCGTCAGAAGCCCAAAAGCCTGACCACCACTCGTAAAAAGGGGCATCGTGTTACTCAATTACTAGGTTGTGGAGGTCAGATAGGCAGTTGATCTATGTAAAATACTGGTATTCAGCTCCATCCGGTTAGACTGGAAGCCGACCCCAACATAGTTGGCAAAAAGCTAGGCAGATAGATTGTGTATGAGTAAACATTATAGTGGAATCTGACTTAACCACTAAAATAGTGTTGAGTAGAAGAGACCACATCAAAGCTACAATAAAATTGTTTTGTGTGGGTTTCTGTAACTGTTGCAACAGTTTGAAGATCCTTTGATGTTTGGGAAATAATATCGTGTTATGTGGTTCAGGTAACCTAATTTATTTAGTATATAGTTTGTTTTATTTGCGTGTAGGTATCTGGGCCCTGAAAATAATAAAATTATATGACTGCGAGGCAAAATAATAAATATGTTATCTCACCCAAAATCCTCAAAAGAAACATATTTCAGTATGCCGTAAACATTTTATTAACTCTTCTGTCTCCTTATTTCAAACATCCACCACACATAACTTTAAAAAGTAACATAAAGGAACTTCAAACTATAATAAGGAAAATGAAATCGTCGTCGGTTACAATCTATGCTTCGGTTCCGTCTGAGCTGACAGATGTGCATCGAAGCATCACTGCGCAGGAGTCGAAGGAGCATGCAATCACTGTGCTCACCCCGTGACTGACTTGTAAGAGGGTGCGTTATGCTTTTTGCTTATAGACACAACTACAAAAGTCGTTGTGAGCACTGACCGCAGTTCCTTACAAGGTTCCTTTTTATTTAAATAGATTTATATATTTTTTTCTCTTATGGTGAAGGTGCGCAGGCACCTTTTTTTACAGAAAAAGAATAATAATAATTGTTTTAACCTTTATGGATATGTGTCTTTTTATAGAGTTAGTTTGGTGTGAAGAATTATAGTACCTACATACATTTAATAAAATAATGATATTTTTTTTTTAATAGCTATGTATCAGCAGGCTTAGCACGAGAACCGTAGAGAAGCGTTTTGTCGACGGAAGACGTTTCCGTGTAGACAGTAGAACATTTTCGGTAGACAAGCGAACGTTATTCTACAGTAGAGTAGAAATAGAAAGCCTGCTTATATAGAGTATTCTATTCTATTGTCTACACACCTACTGTAAAATTTTAAATCCAAATATAGGACAATGTTATTAGAGCTCCAGTACCGGAGCTGTAATCAATTATTTGTATTGGATTGTGATAATACTAATCGAAATAACATCTAAGTACGATAGAATATCAAAATCAATTACTTTGGATTGCTCCACTCAACATTACCGTTAATGGTAAGCTGGTATTGTGTGTGCATGATAATGATTTATAGTAGTTAGGTAATCCTACTTTATACATGTACTGGCGACCCACCCCGGCTTCGCACGGGTGCAATGCTGATGTGCAGTGTTTCTCTACTATATTATGCATGTATTTTACATATAAACCATCCTCTTGAATCACTCTATCTATTAAAAAAACCGCATCAAAATCCGTTGCGTAGTTTTAAAGATCTAAGCATACATAGGGACAGACAGACAGCAAGAAGCGACTTTGTTTTGTACTATGTAGCGATAGAGCTCCGCAAACGTACTTGTTCAGAAATTACACAGAATTCAGGCTGATCTTAAAACAACTGAATTACAATTACCAACCAAATACAAAACAGTTTCATGAAATTAAATTATACGAAGAACAATGATATGTAATATGCACTTACGCGGCACAGTAAATCTCGCTCACGACATCAGTACAGTAATCACACAAATTGGACTTCCTGCGAGGGGTGACCATACATTACCTCAGTACCTACAGACGTCTTCGCCCAATTGCAACGTACATTACCGACCAGCTTCTTACTGTGATTATCTCCAAGTCGTTTCCTTCGACTAGGGTGTCTATACAGCGTGATTCCTCAACGCACCTTTTTATTCATAATTCTTCGTTTCGCTCTGATGCGCTTTGGTGAATGACCGGCGAGAGTTGAAAAAGTGAATCACAGGAATCACGGTGTCTAACCACGACACAACGGCTAACTGATGTTTTCCAACTGTCAGATCTTGAGGCTGCTATTATAAATCGCTTACCGAAGTCCCTACAAGAGTTGTATTATTCATTCCGAATTTGAAATTAAGATATCGAGTTCGAATATTAATTTCTTAACGGCAAGTGTGGAGCTTCACATGACATTTATGTCGACCAATCAGCTAACAATTTCTGTAAATGACGTCCAATTACACGAAGGTGTCTCGGTATGCGCCAATTAGGTGTCGTTGCGCGCACCTGGCTCACGATTCCTATGGTCACGCGCGTACTTTGATCGTAAATCGTTTCGATGTAAAAGCACATTGTTGTTGTTACGTAAATTTCTAACGATTGAGGTCATTGTTAATAGCGTATTGCGAAATATGGCAGTGAACGCATATGTTTCCAGTTTAATGCTACAGTATAACATATCGTATATGGGCACTCTGCCAACTTGATTGGTTGTCTAAGTTATAAACAAATTAACGAACTCCGAATATGAACTTGTTAGATTGTAAAACCCACATTTTAATTACTTTGTGTATATTCTTATTTGGCATGTTACCTTATTCTGCAGTTTGGAAACGTGTTTTTACATGTACACCATTTGGTAATATCCTAACTGTAACCTACTATAAATTTTAGTGCGAAAATGAGTTTGTTTATTTGTTACGCCTTCAGGCTAAAACGGCTGAACGCATTTGGATGAAATTTGGCACATAGGTATACCATGACCTGGGTTAGGACATAGGACACTTTTTATCTCGGTAGCAGGTTGCATGCATACAAGACGGTATCTGTTCACGACACGTGCACAATTTATGAGCAGTAACCTAACAAAAAGTACTAGGCTTGCATAAATTCACGATAGTATTCCTACTACATAGAGGAGCCCGTGGCTAAGTAATAACAGCCGCACAGATCGATCCATCAGGTTAAGCTACGCTTGCCGGGTTGGTCCGTGGATGGGTGACCACCTTTACATACCGAGACCCGTGCCTCGGAAAGCACGTGAAGACGTTGGTCCCGGGCTGGCATTCGTGGATCTTTGACAGTCATTACGGGTTGTCAGAAGCCCAAAAGTCTGGCAACCAGGGGTATCGTATTACCCAGTAACTGGGTTGTGGAGGTCAGATAGGCAGTCGCTTTATGTTAAATACTGGTATTCAGCTGCATCCGGTTAGACTGGAAGCCGACCCCAACATAGTTGGGTAAAGGCTAGGCAGATTTTTTATTCTTACTACATAATAGGATTTGGATGAAAGAACAATGCCCACTTCCCATACATTTGAAAATCTGATAATGAAAGTGTATGTATAGTTAGAAGGTATAGTAGAAAGACTACATGTAAGTTTAGAAAATAATGTTTGATACTCATTTTTACTATTTAAACGCTACGAAGTCCAAAAAATATTAATATTACTTTTTAGGTTAGGAATTGCCGATACCAAATACGAGTGTAAAGAAATAAATGTGCTAGAACGAATTATTAACACTTGAAGTTCAGTCTAAAATAGGAATACTTGGTCAGTGGGACGTCTTCCTAGCTATGGTCTAAAACGTCTTTTTTACTTTGTGAATTCCTTGACTGCCCTCGTCACTGCTTAGACTCTCGATGATTGTCAATATAAATTGAGTGTCGAGCATTAACTGTTGTTTCTCCAGCACACTTATGTACTTACTAACTACATTTTTAGTATAATAAACGATAGTTAGATAGTTTCTATACCTCTAAAATGTCTAACTTAGTTCTTGTATTGTCAAAAGTGATCACTTATCTACCCAACACATTTCATTGGCCTACGGTACATACACTATGTTAAAAATAATAAAACACTATGTTAAAGTGTAATGTTTTATTAATTATCATCATTTTCCTCTAAATCTCTTATAACTATGTCATCCAGAAATGCTGCTGGAACAGATATATTTTCTTGATTGGTACCTATTGGTATCAAGGAAATAGCCCTTAAGCCCATCCAAGGTACCACACTAATGTCATAACGTGAGCGCACCATCCAATGGTTCGATATCAAGGTCCAGGGGCGGTAAATAGTGGCGTAAAAAGAAGTAACACACTCAAAATGGCACAGTTCAAAACGAGATGCAAACACAACTATGAACGACTTAGGGGCGAGGCGCATTTATCGTAACAGATAGAAATAACAGATATTTAAAAATAACAAATAACAATTGTTCCTACCAATATAAATTATCTGTTACTTAAAACAGTCCGTGAGGGTCTGTTATTTCTAGTAAAAAATACTGTTACCGTGGCTGTTACTTACATACACACTCACACAAACAAGGAATATAGCAAATAAAATATCGCCTAAAATACCGTTGGTGGACTCCTCGATTAGTGTTACCTGTTACTGAGACCAGTGACCAATATAAAAACAACTTCTAAAATACGTATTTATCGTCCGTACATAAATAACTGGCTATTATTTAATTAATTATTTGGATCTGTTATTTTTGTTCAACAGTAACAGTGATAACAGATATCGTGTTTAACCTGTTACAACCCATCTCTCAGTACTGCGCCAATGCCAATCGCAGAACTGTCAAATGTCAAAAAAATCCGTTTCAGTCGTGCGAACTCAATAACATACTGCATGATTAATTTATTTAATTATTATGTTATTTTTATTTAATCTCTCTAAAGTCCAGTAGCAGTGTCTAAAATGGATCGTCGTAAAAAAAGGTTAGTTGAGATGCATTCAAAACATGGTAATACGTTTACCCTTGACGTAGAATGAATAAAGAAATATTAAAAATATATTTTTCCTACGTTTCTTTTAAAATTTTGATAAGCGTAATTAATATACAAATCAATTAACTGAATTTTAAGATTTATTTCATGTCTATACATAGTCAGGTGAAAAATGAACATTCTTCTTTGGCACACAGATAGTTTTCTAACCTGGATTAACACATAGGATAATTTATATCCGTGGGATAATTTCCAACCTTCACGTGTGGGAAGCCGCGGGCAAAAGCAAGTAATAAATAATGAGATGCACTAATCAATACAAGTTTAGATGCCTTTACGTTATTCTATGTTTAGATTTTTTTATCAAAATCTTTAAAAACTTGATTACTTGACTGTAAAGTAGTTACGACATAATACTACCTACCACAAAGTTAAACTCAGTTAGCAAGTAAACTCAGTTATTTGTCGTACGATGTAGCGGAAGCGGCGATTACTGGCTGCTAATGAGGAAGTAGTAGTTATGGCGACTAGCGACTGGTAATCCTGCGCAGGATATGTGTCGTTGTGCCGTCGTGCCCTGCTATTGTGACTGTATTAGACAAACAGGGGGGGGGGGGGGGGGGCAATAGCAAATAATGGTAAATTATTGGGGTTATTTAGTAGATATCTTGGACCGTTTGATAACTTCCGTACCTATCGGGTCTTCGGGACTACTAAAACGATAAAAAAGCTGAAGTTTCAGCAAACAAAGATAATTTTATTGAATGCTGTATTAATGTAATGCTTGTGCCATATGTAATGAAACGTTACCAGCGCAGGCACCCGAATTTAAACATGCTCAAATACATTTGCAATGTCTTTTAAATATAATAGAGTACTTGGGACTTGCAAGATCATGCGATCTTTCTTAGACGCAACACTTAAAAGCATCTAAAAGTAACCGGATGCACAACTGTTTGCCTTCCCACTTCGTATAAAGACGAAAAATTCTACTCATATTAAATAGCAACGGTCATCCATGGTCTGTCGGTCTGTTTAAGACCACTGACCCGACTCGCTGGGAACACCTTGACCTTAATCATTGGCCACCTGTGCGAGGGTTCCTTAAGGAATCTTAATCATGGGAATCGTGCCAGTTGGCTTAGGGGACAATAGTATGTAAGAAAGAACCGTTTCTTGAAAAGGGAAATTTGCATTGTAGGGCTCGTAAAGTTCAATGAACAAAAAAGTATAAAAATACATCTGCTTGTTTAATAAAATCATCAAGAGCCCAAAAGTGGCTTATTATAAAGTATGTAACCAATATATCCACTCGTCAACAGAGAACCAAACCTCGTTGACCCGTCAGAGTAAACAACCCTTTTGTGCGCGCGGTAATCCCGCCAAAATCGCGCGCCAAATGCCAAACATTTGTCAATGGAGTGGCCAACAATGGGCCATTGATGTGAGGCACCTGTAGAGGGGTTCCCCACACGTGGCTACATATGCACAGCAACTGTGCTACCTCACCTGGTGGTGGAACTCTCGCCCCTCATCTACGAGGGGTAGTTGGTGAGTTGTTTTACTCACACATGCCAGCGGCGGCTGCTACCGACAGATGCTAAAATACGTTGGTGCTGACATCGATTTTTATTGTTACGATCATTGAACGCGCTGAAAGATTTTTATTAGTTAGTAACTTACTTTTTTGTGGGGCATGTGGCTAAGTAATGCTGCCGCACGGGTCGATAAATCAGGTTAAACTACGCTTGCCGCGGTTGGTCCGTGATGGGTGACCATCTTTACACACCAAGACCCCTCCGTGCCTCGGAAAGCACGTTAAGCCGTTGCAGGTCCGGGCAGTCATTTGTGGATCTTTGACAGTCGTTACGGGTCGTCAGAAGTCCGAAAGTCTGACAACCAGTCTTACCAAGGGGTACCCAGTAACTGGATTGTGGACGTCAGATAGGCAGTCCCTTCATGTAAAAAAATGGTATTCAGCTGCATCCGGTTAGACGGGAAGCTGACCCCAACATAATTGGGAAAAGGCTAGGCAGATGATTAGTAACTTACTTTTAATTGCGGATTTGGTTGTATAGAGCTATTTTATTAGGGAATGCCATGTTGGATCTGTGATGAACTGATGATAGGTTAAGAGTAAATAGACGTCATAATTTCCTACATAATAGTATACAAATACATATAGTATTATTACGTATACAAATATTATGTAACTTTAGCAAACAAAGCACTTTCTGCTCTTCTTTACCCAAAATAAATTGCCAATTTCTTTCTCGCTTATTGAACATTGAACACTACTTTTAAAGACGTCATACATTGTTAACGTCAATTTTGCTTTGCGGTTTCATTCAATTATAATATATTTGAAACATTAATAATAATTACTGAATGCCAATATTAACCCAGTATCATTGACCTCCAGGTGTACTTGGGAGCGCTCATGACATCTGCGCGCGCGCACCGCATCGCGCAATCTCCATTGTTACTTTGTAGGTACTGTTATTGTTGGTTATTGTATTGTATTTAACATAATGGATAACTGTTCATGTCAAAATAATGAACATTTTCATTCATTCAATAATAATAATAATAACAATTTTCAATTCACAATGAAAAGCATATAGAGACAAACTACAGTATCAGTAGTTACTGTAAGTAGGTACCTACCTTATTATCTGTTCTATGTTATAAGTACCTTACCTTCACATTTTGTAGTACATCTGTCGTTCAGACCCATTCATAATGAGACACGTCATGCCTATGATATTATCTACCACATAGACATATATATATTACATTAGGTAAAGAGCTAGTTTGAACAGCGGTGGCCCAATGGCTGCGACTTACGAATAGGTCGTAAGTTCTAACCCAGACAGGCGCTTTACTTTGTGTAAATTATTTCATCACCACTGGTCTCAAAACGGTGAAGGAAAACATCGTGAAGAAACCGGCCTTGAACCAATTAAAAATTCGAAGACATTTGAAATCAACCAACCCGCACTGGGCCAGCGTGGTAGATTACGGCCCACTCCCTCTCACCGAGAGGAGGATTCGGTGGTGTATACTTTTTAGTTCAGCAAGTACGTTCTCCTTTTCCAAAGTTAGCATTTGAGGCTTGACACAATAAAACCTCCTTCATCTTTAATTCTTTACCATTAAATTAAAAAACTATTTGTGCAACACGGACAATAAGAGACGTGTGCCAACATATTATAGGATGCCAAGTCCCAACATATAGGATGGGTGTGTTTTATATTTGGATCCTTTTAGTTAGGCATAACATGTGGCGCCGGACGTAAAGAATAGCACCATCCTATTTCTTCCCGTGGGTGTCGTAAATGGCGACTTAGGGACTTACAAGAGAATGGGCAACAGCGTTCTCTATGCATTTTAACACCAAACTGCGATCGCCAACCCGCCTGCCAAGCGTGGCGATTATGGCAAACCCCCGCTTTGGGGGAGGCCTATGTCCAGCAGTGGACGTCTTTCGGCTGAAATGATGATGATGAGCTAGGCATAAACGGCCAGTCAATAACTTATTAATAAAAGGAAAAAAGAACTTTAAAAACCGGCCAAGTGCGAGTCGGACTCGCGCACGAAGGGTTCCGTACCATTATCTATAAAAATGGCAAAAAAATCACGTTTGTTGTATGGGAGCCCCCCTCAAATTTTTGTTTTATATTACTTTATTTATTTTTAAAGTGAATGTATAACTAAATATTCTGTGAATATTTCAAGCGTCTACCTGTTACCGTTATCAATATCGAGCAAAAACGAGCACAAACATCACGTTTGTTGTATGGGAGCCCCCTTAAATATTTATTTTATTCTGTTTTTTAGTATTTTTTGTTACAGCGGCAACAGAAATACATCATCTGTGAAAATTTCAAATGTCTAACTATCAGACAGACAGACAGACGGCGGAGCCTTAGTAATAGGGTTCCCGTTTGCCCTTTGGGTATACGGAACCCTAAAAAAGTCTCTTAAGAGCTCATTATTTTGTGAGACATCCGTCGAAATAACACTGTAAAACTGTCACTATAACACTATAGGTATATAAAGTACTTACTGAAAAGAAATAAAACACAAAATAATAAACTTAATTAACCATTATATTTCACTTAACTTTAAATACGAATAACCTTCACAGTTTTCTGTTGCGCGGTGGCCGCAGAATACATCTCCTTCTGTATCTCTTTCTGGATGCACTTAACGCACTGTCTTCTCAGCTGCTTTAGAATATATATTCCCGCAAAGAAGAGCATAACGACAAGCAATATGAGCCCGATTACATCAGATACCGTAAGTACAACGTCCATTATTTCGTCATGTGCGTGGCCACCCATTATGCCAACAAATCCGTGTTTAAAATCGTAATATCTGTAAATAATGAAATATTCAATAGTACCAATAGTGCTGCACTACATAAAACACGAGGTGTCAGCAAAATATTCGGAGGCTCTTGCACGATGAAGCGAAGCGATAGCGATGAAATGAATTCAACAAATTTTGGTCGAAATAAATAAAAACGAGTTTTTTCGATCTTTCCTGTGGGAGTGATTTCGTGAAAAGGGACGGAAATATGTAACAGGACGTGACAGCTTGAGCATGGAATAAGTAAGTACTTTTTAATAGCATTGAAGTAGTAAGTACTTTACAATATCATGGAACTAGTGTAGGTACTCATGGAGCTAGTAGGTACTATATAGATTGTAGAGGGGGTGGAATTTCAGCCAGTGGGCGACCACTAAACTCCGTTTGAAATAAGATTAGACATTCAAATAAAACTTTTTTTACAGTTCGTTCAACCGATTTTGACTTCTATTACGTTATTGGCATGACAAATGGCAGCTGTAATAAACAGTTGGTATTGTAACCACGTTTTTCATTTTAATGTCATCCATGCCTACGGAATAGAACTCAAAATCGTTTGATCGGACTGTAAAAAAGTTTATTTAAATTTATAATCTTGTTTCAAATGGGGTATAGTAACGAATAATTATTCGATTAAATATTTCAGTAGGTATTTAGCTTTTTTAAATTTTGATTTTGTTAATTTCTGTCGCTACTCAGTTTCTTATTACCAAGGTGAGATGTCAGATTTTACACATAATATGCGACTACTGTAAGGATACCTCGTTTTTAGGGTTCCGTACCTCAAAAGGAAAAAACGGAACCCGTATATGATCACTTCGTTGTCCGTCTGTCTGCCTGTCAGTCTGTCAAGACCATTTTTCTCAGGAACGCGTAAAGGTATCAAGTTGAAATTAATATCAAATACGTAAGTCTATGGTCCCTTGAAGCTTTAAAAAAATCAAGCTTCCATGTCAACGCAATAAAAAAATACGGCGATATAAGCGACATTATTGCGACATATTTCGATACTCGGACATAAATCAAAACCTATAGGGTACTTCCCGTTGACCTAGAATCATGAAATTTGGACAGAAGCAAGGTCTCACAACACAAGTAAAGGAAAAAGTCCGAAACTTGTAAATTTTTAGTTCTATCACATAAAAAAAAATTGCGAATACCTCGCACATAAACCAAGCCTATAGGGTACTTCCCGTTGACCTAGAATCATGAAATTTGGGCAGAAGCAAGGTCTTACAGCACAAGTAAAGGAAAAAGCCCGAAAATTTTAAATTTGTGGTTTTATCACATAAAAAAAATTGCGAATATCTCGCACATAAATCAAAACCTATAGGGTACTTCCCGTTGACCTACAATCATGAAATTTGGGCAGAAGCAAGGTCTCACAGCACAAGTAAAGGAAAAAGTCCGAAAATTGTTAATATTTAGTTTTATCAGATAAAAAAAATCATTTTTTGCGATTACAAACTTACATTTTCAGTTGTATAATTGACCGTGGCGTATATCGATGTATGGGAGAACATGTTTTTCTACTACAATGTTAAGTTTGTTTTATGGATAAATTCATCCTAACTACGGAACCCTTCATTGTGCGTGGTCCGACACGCAAGTAGCCGGTTTTTTTTTTAATAAGTTCAGCTGTCAAGACCGTTTCCGCATCCTGACCGAAAACATCTCGTCCCATTCCGAAAACCTGGGATAAGTAGCTACTTCAAATTCCTAATAGACCTACGTGTCACAATATTTATCTCTCTACTAGCTGACCCGACTGACTTCCTGTCCAAATTCCAATAGTTGAATGAATGATATATGCACCAACCCCAGTGTGGTTTGATCAGAATCGATTGCTCGAATGAACCCAAAGATTCGAGGCATTCTCATACTAGCCCCTGGAGCCTCATGTTTCATCGGGCAACAGATACCATTGCATATCAAGGAGTATGTAGAATACAAAAATCCCATAGGAAAAAAGACGTTTAGCTTTCTCGAATTAGAACATTTTTCGATTTTTTTGCCAATTTTTCTTTTCATAAAAACCTAATCCGGACTATTACGAACATTTTAATTTGAATATATTAAATACCGAATCGATCCAACCGTTCTCAAGTGATGCACCAACGAACAGCATATCATTTTTATTTATTTATTAATAATGATCTAGATCTAGTAAGTCTTTTCTTCTTAAAAAGAACAAAAGATTAAGGTACTCTTAGGATTTGTACAGACGCCAGCAGGTCAAGCTACCCGAAACTATCAAATTTTCCCAATCAACCTGGAACCATACGCTTGAACGATAAAGTTGAAAATCTTTTAAAGAAAGGAGACGTTCACGAAATGTATGGGGCTTGGTACTAAAATAATTGAAAATTTAAACAGCCTTCTGACCTATATAGGCTGAAAGAAGGTTATTATTTTGATGTCTTTGGGCATTTAATTTTTCTTTACAGCCGCCCGTTTTTTGTAAAACAAGTGTTGAAAAATAAAATGTTCTACAAGCATTATTTATATTTTAGGGATGGCAGCCCTGTGGCAAATGACGTGACAATGACAACGTCAGTCAGCAGGAGTCGGCTTGACATTTGCAGCGGATATTTAGTCCGACTTTACAGCTTTAACTTTTTTCGATACGTTTTGTTATTGCATTGTCATGATAATCAATATTTATTGTCTTAATTTCATGGAGCTGCAGCTAAAATTAGAATAAAATCTCAAAGTATTTAATAGAAACGGAAACATTAGCCACATAAAATAATTATAATGCATAGACATTAATAAATAAAGACTATGTGCGTTTTGTTTGCATTGAAACATTTTTCACTTTTTCACAAAAACGGGCGCCTGAAAAAATCAGGTTTAACTATAATCGAGTAGAATAATAAATAAGCTTTCTAATAAGGTACATCACATTAGCGTTTAAAAATTGTCGGAATATTATACCAATTTTGACCTCGCCTTTGACAGATTGTAGTAGCTTTATGTGCTGGCGGCTGTACCTATCTACAGTCTGATGGCGTGTATGTGCGTAGAAACTCTCTATTTCTATAGCTTAGTATCTCCTTGTAGGCCACACACCTACACATAACGAACGGGTGTCGTATTCGTAGATGATTCAACAATACATGCTCCGTTTACACAGGAGCTATTATTCATTCTAAGTGGCCGTGCCCAATACGGTTGCGGCAAGAATTATAACATACACAGCATTGCTATCGGGTCGCGACGCCGGCGCCGGCGGCGGAGCGGTGCAACTCACGCGCATGCAGACATGTGAAACCGCGCTTTAACAACACCGCATTGTCTAAAATGACATATTACGTGAATACGTGCAGGGAATAATACCTTTATTGTTTCAAGTCTCTAACGAGAGCGCCACAAGACAGGTGTTGACTTTAAAAATACCTGATTTTCATAATGATGTAATAGTACCGATAATATCTATATTTAGTTGAGACGAACGCATATTGCACTCGACAGTGATGTCACCTACTTATCTCTTAAGCAGATCCTGTTATTATCTTCTGTTGATGTGAACAACAGGAAGCTTTTATCAGGGACACAGTTAACTGACAAATAGATATCAATGGAATATTAGCGAGTGTGTTGTGCAAAGCCAGCTGCGGTCCATTGATCGCGGCGTGCGCAGCTGTGCTGACCCGCGATAACCCGCGAGGCGCCAGCGCGCCACGTCTGCGCCTGCGCGCTACGCTCCCCATTCATCTCATATTATTGCGATACCTAATAACAGCTGTTAGCTGCGCTTGCGACGCGATTAGTCTTAATTGTGCGCTATCACGCGTTTCTATGAACAGTCGCTTATGCAATAAGACCTTAATAAAGATAGTGTTACTGTTAACGCTAAGTTTAATTGCTAGCTCAAGTAACAATAACATTAATTGTTGTAAATCTATGGCTCTGTGTGTAGAATTATAATGTATTTCTTGTATAAATTATTCTCACAGTTTCACAATTAAATCCATGAATATTCTTAGTAATTATCATAAATACAACGGCCTGCTTGATTAGTCACATCGCAATTAACTCTTGATTACCGTTTTGCATATTTATTTCCGTCTATTTGAATGTAAAATAATGTCAAACGCAGACTGTTGCTAATGAAGTCTGGAGGAGTAGGTCAATATCGAAATACGGAATCGAAAACTTAGAATCGGATATTGAATAAAACAATGTCTGAAATGACACGAGGCTTTATTTAGGTGCGTCTGTAAAAACTTTAAACAGTTAATTTTGTTCGAAAAAAACAAGTAAAATCGTCTCGTGGTCAAACAAAAAACAACTCGTAAAAGCGCTACACATCACTACTGAAATTCAGAAACAAAAAGTTTAATTTAACGTTTCTTTTACAACACATAACTGTAAACTTTATAACCCAAGCTTCTCTATAGGTACGAAAGGCACCCGAGATCAAATACCCGTTGAAACATTAAGATCGCATTCGCAGCCAAAGACCAAACAAACATTTAGAATTCAAATTTCGAAACTTCTAATCAAATCGACTCCAGACCAATAAAGCATACACGCGCTAATCAGATTTCACCAAACAATCCATTCGATTGGTTATAGAATTCCGCAATACAACACCGTGGCTGGATACGTGGAACCCAACAAAGGCTTTTGTTTCCACAGCAGCGGCAGCGACCCTGCAGTTTATACTTTTTGGTTTATAATACTTTTTCTCTTGTTGCATTCCCAAAGTGCTGACCGGAGCGCTTAGACTTTAAAAAACCGGTATTCAGACCACTCCGGCCTTAAATGGAACGACTTTGTTAAATTGTGTGACTCACAAAACGCTTCTAATAAAGGAACTCTGGAATTCACCATCAATGCTGTAAACGAAAATGTGTATCGCTACGAATAAATGTAAGAAATAGCCAAATATAGATTGCACAATTACATGAACGAAGCGCTACTGACAGACTGACATTTGAACCCCATTCAAACAATTCTCTGCCAATTAAAAGGCTAGACTTGCTCGTAGGAGTTGAAAAATGAATGAATTTATACTTCGGTCGGCTAGATCGAACATGCAACTCATAGGTGCACGTTCTAGCAAAATAAGCAGGTCAAGTTTCTCGACAGGATGGCGCCAAAACAAGCGCACAGCTGTGCCAGCGCAACTATTTGCGGAAACGAATATCGGATCGCATAAACACGCGGGCACTGGACATCATTCATGCAATACTTGCGCTGCCGTTAAACTGTCCTCTTGACCGAAATTGAAGATGAGAAAGATATATGTCTTAACCGCATTTGAAATACCTACATAACTATATCAAATAAAAACATTATGTTTAATCCTCATTAAACTACATGTTTTTATTTGATATTCGTGAGTCTTTGGTCAGATTTCAGACGAAAAAGTAACAATGATCTTCTTGTTTCGGATTTCGCTACAAACATTCCACAACAAAATTTATCAGTTCCAGCTAATCAGTAGGCGGCCACTGCTGCTTATCTGAACAACAGGAAGTGTTGGTCATTATAATTAAACTACAATGGCTGTCACCGGCAAGGATCAAGAGACAGCGGCGACCGCAGATCGGCGCCCGCGCAGCTACGACTCAATGACTACAAACGAGACAGGCAGAAGCTTTACTTTATGCAAAACTCGGAAACAAGATTATGTGAGGCTGGAAACAAAAATATTATGTAATGACGCGTAATATTTGGCTAAGATAATTATTTTATGTATTTTCATTGATTTCTCGTAGCACCTTCGTAGCACTTGCTACACGCAGATAAAAATTTGTAAAAGTCAAAGATAACGCATCAATTATAGAATTTGATTTTGATGTGGTCATCTTCTTCAGTCATCTTCTGTAGGATTTAGCTATCCTGAAGATGGATATTGTGGTTTGATAACCATATTTTACTAGACTTACCGTCAAAACTAAATACCCATAGCAACATTTTCATACAAACGAGGTCATTTCGAAGCGTCGGTTCTCCGTCAGGTAAGGATTCGGATGAGATCTGAGAGCAGGTTTCCAGAGTACGGATGGAGGAGGTCTAGAGCTCCTAAGGCACCTAACTGATCAAACCGACTTTTCATACCGGAGTTGTCCATGAAACAAAAAACCTCAAAAATGCATCAAAATGTATAGAAATCCCCCAAGAACTCTACACACTCTCTGGTGTAAACGGCTTGCCTGATCAGTTGGGTGCCTTAGGCGCTCTACACCTCCATCTGTACCCTGGAGAGCTGCATCAGATCTCTTCGGAATCGTTACCTGACGGAGAACCGAGGCTTCAAAATAACCTCGTTTGTATGAAAATGTTGCTCTGGGTACTTAGTTTTGACGGTAAGTTTATTTCGTAATGGTTATGATTGATTCCTTTGGCCGTCAAAGACTGGGGGTCTACTCCGATGCGCTAAACCGAAGTATCGGCCGAATGTTCGGCCGTTTTATAACTTCCATAGTTTCCTTTTTACCTTGAGTCCTTATCCGATTTCAAGTCACAGTTTTGACTTTGGCTTATCTCTTCGACAGGCTTTTGTTTTCGCTTTAGTCAGCGATAGTTAGCCGTAGTAAAGAAGTGACCGAACATTAGGTCGATACTTCGGTTTAGCGCTTCGGAGTAGACCCCCAGGTGTGCCGAGGATTTAGAATGTTTGGATCAGCTAGAACTTGTTAGCTTACCTAATCAACTGTGATATAAATAACAGTAGTGCAAGCAGCAGTGTAGTTAGGAGCAGTTATTCTGTCCCTCATTACTTAGTGGCCTGGCTCCATCAAAACGAATTGTTTACTGGAACCCTGCACGTGTTCACTGTTCGCAGACACTAGCTAATAATTGTGAGATATTTATTCCGTGCATTCCGCTTATTGTGACTGTTTAGATGTGATAAATACTTCTCAAATGGCCAGAGATATTCACGATGGTGATAATGTATCTAGGTAGCACTGTCGTTTGATTTGAATAGAAATTATGGAATGGTCTTATCTATTAGTTAATTGCTTTAGTGTTGATTGAGGGCTAAATGCAAGGCAAGCACGTATTTAAACTAAGTTTAAGATTAAACACAATCCGCCTTATTACAAAACAAGATTTATATTTTGACATGGCATAAACTATGCAGCCAGTTTTTGTAATAAAAACGTAACAGTTATACAAAACTGAAAACTTAGTTCGGTACTAAGTTGTCAGTTTTTTGTTTAGGAACTTTACCATAGTCGGAATAAAGTTCGAAATTCCATTATGGCTCCATGTTTTAAACCTGGGTCTGAAAATAAACCTTGTTTTGTAATAAGGGGGAATGGATTGAGAAAAAGATTAAAATCTAAAACATCTTTACCGTAACTTCGTTAATTTACTTAAAACACACTTAATATCTAACATTTCAATTAATGGAGTATTCTCATTATAAATATCATGTTCATAATACGTTTTTGTGAGCATTCCTGCTTTATTAACTAATTACAGAATTATTCGGCCTTGCAAGGCTGGTCAAACCAGTAACCACATTGTACTCACTGAAACCAACGACCAACGCGCAACGTTCTAAGTTCTTAGAGCTTGAGTATCGATAACAAGTTACTAATTTCAAACATAAAATAATGTCGATTAAGGTCGATTACGATAAATCGATTAAGTTCGATTTATATTCTCATTTACGTTTCCGTAGCTGATATGAGAGTAATGGAGTTGGTTACTATGTTGTTACGAGCGTATATAATTGCTTTTAGAAGTGCCTACCTTCTTATAATGCTGTTTCAATATTAAATACGATAAACTGTTTACTACCGCCATAACTTTAAGAAAAACACATAACATCACGCCTGTATTCCCCGAAGGGTTAGGCAGAGGTGTAGGTATCTATAGTACACCGACATTTCGCCAGTTATGTTTAAGTCCCATGTAACAGGGGGCGAGCCTATTGCCATCGACCGGGCACGAATCCAGACTCCGAGCTGCTACTGAGAAATGCCAGATGGAATATTAAATAATAACACTTTTGCCCGACCCGGGAATTGAACCCAGGACCTCGTACTCAGCAGTAGCGCTTGCGACCCCACTAGACTAACGAGGCAGTCAACTTTAAGAAAAAAACACATAAGAATACACAAGTAGGTATTTTTACGTAAAGGAAGCAGTTACTCTGCAGTATAAAAATCGATACTTTTTGTAAATAAAACAAAACCCGGTCGAAAAGACAGTATTTTTTCTTTTTGCTTGATTTTCTTAAACCCAGGGAACCTTGGAAGATATTTATAAATGTTTTTTAGAGTATCAAGATGTTATCAGTGTTAATAATTCACCGTAGGTATAAGTCTGTGCGATAATGATGCTTTAGTTAGCGATATTGCACCAGCTGCAAAGCATTATGTAGGTAGAAGAGGCACTTCCAAATATAGGTACCTATTCAAATTCAGTAACATTGTTGGTCCTTGTACTTGAAAATACGTGAGCATTTTACAATTCTATATACATACTAATATTATACTTTTCAGTATACTCGGTATGACTTTCATTTCGTGGTATTTAGCAAGATATGCTGCAATTAATACATAATTGTGAAGTAGATTTTGATTATGTATCATAAATGACAAATTAACTCAACCATAAACTAAAATTGACAGGAAATGCCTCTGAGATTACGCTTCCTACTATTGCTTCTCTGAAAGAAAATCTTCTGCCTTTAGTGCAGTCAAGGTAAAAGCTAAAGTTACAACATTTGGAAACCGGTTGGGTGACCGCAGAGCTAATCATTTAAGCAATGAAGCTGAAGCTTGAAACCAGCCTTATGAACCCTATTCTAAAAACAACTTAGAGAAAAGAAAAACAACTTCATTTCATTTTTCAGCCGAAAGACGTCCACTGCTCTGGACATAGGCCTCCCTCCAAAGGGGGGGTTTGCCATAATCGCCATGCTTGGCAGGCGGGTTGGCGATCGCAGTATGGTGTTAAAATGCATAGCGAACGCTGCTGCCCATTCTCTAGTACGTCCCTTAGTCGCCTTTTACGACACCCACGGGAAGAAATAGGATGGCGTTATTCTTTACGTCCGGCACCATACGGCAGAAAAAGCTCGGTAAAAGAAAAACAACTTATAAATAAAGAACTCCTTAGCAACCACGAAAACCCATTAATTAAATCAAATAGGTATAATGTAACAAACAAGTGTGGAACAGTTCGCAACGGCCTTGCCATGTAACTGTTCTGCGGCTATTCGGAATAACCCGAGTTATTATGTAAATCAGCGTACATTTCGTGAATCTCATCTACGCCAGCTGTTTCGTTACACATAGGTATATATTTTGTTTATCAATAAAAATATTTTGCAACTTTTATGTGTTTTCGTGGCTACCTCAGCTGTGCCAATGTTCAATTTGAACGCGGATGTGGTCGAGAAGAGAACAAGTCTTGTGTTTACGTATGAATGTTAGTTTTACGAGCTCTCAGCGCACACGGTGACGATTACATCTTGATGATATGCTTACAAATGACACGATGATTAAGACTCTAGGTGAATAGGTACCTTGGCTTTATGATTCAGATATGCAAAAATTATGAGAAGGGATTGTCGTGTCTGGGAAATGCTGGGTCTTGTACTTTTCCTGAATCGTTTTAGTGCAGTTACACGGTCCACACAATCTGTCTTCAATGCCACGTTTAACCCCGCAATAAGTATTAATGTAATTTAATGTTTTGTGTTGCGTAATGTGAATTATTTTACATACTTTTGTATAGAATCACGTTTTTCTAACTGGACAGACAGCTGTGCTGCTGGGGAGTTTGTTGCGCCACTTCTTCTTCCCAGCTAAAACACTGGGAAGTGATGAAGGGCGGGCGTTTTTGGGCGACTATCTTGTGTAATTTTAGCGTTCGAGAAGTGCTGATTCTCAGCCTAGAATAAATGACTTTTGATTTTGATTTCACAATTCCGGAGACCACAACAGAATTTATATGTTTGGAAACCAATCAAATAAAATAAAATAGTAGTTTATATTTAATATTTGGAATTAAATGAATACCTCAATTTATGACGTAAGGTCAAACATCAACGAATAATAAAGAACGCGGACCCAGGTGCTAATCTGTCCTAAAGATCTGCGAAGAATACCTGCCCCATATAAGTACATCAAGAATATATGATTTAT
This sequence comes from Tiliacea citrago, assembly GCA_963921375.1. Classification (NCBI taxonomy): domain Eukaryota; kingdom Metazoa; phylum Arthropoda; class Insecta; order Lepidoptera; family Noctuidae; genus Tiliacea; species Tiliacea citrago. Next base: position 15,921,256 of record OY992797.1, on the reverse strand, counting down.
GCTAATTTAAATTCACAAAAAAACAGCCCGGATTAAGCAGATAACGCGAATACACAGGTGTGAAGATTTGGGCGGATCGAGTTCGAAGGATCAAATGATTAAATTACATACAACTCTGAAGCGGAATTCGTCTAATGAATAATGGAAATAGTACTAATGAGGTCACATATTTGTTCCTCGTCTGTGGCCTTGCACCTGGCGTCTTGCTGGCGCTATCTCGGTCAGTTGCCACTAGCACCCGGAACTGGCCACATCACTAGTACTAGTGCTTAACTTTTTACAGCGTCCGCGCAACGCCTTTATATTTTTACCGTACGACATTAACGCCGTTGTGTAGAAAGTTAACTTTTTCGGCACATGACTTTTATGCAGCTGAATATATGCATATTCAAGACTGCTGTCGTCTCTGATATTGTTCATTTAAAAAGAACAAGAGATCAGTTAAGATATGAATAATTTATTGTAAGAACTTAAATAAAGGAATGAGTGTACATTCATATCCATTATAGTGAAAAATATACAAATAGGAATAAAAAGAGAAAGATAAATGTTAGGAAATCCCCAAATTACGAAAGCATTTAAAGAATGTTGTCATATCAATCCATTACGTATTAAAACAACATTATTAGAACTAATAAAGTGAGTTGATACGTTGTTTGCTTCGCAGCTGCTTTGTTTGTGCGGTTAATTTATTTAAACAGGCTTTAATGATTTATGCTGATAGCTTATGAATTCTTAGTAGATTTTGCATGTGTTAGTAAAACTTGTCAACGAAGGTAATTAATTTCGTAAGCACGACTTGATACGACTTTGCTATGAAAGTACGAGATTCGAACATTTTCTAACACACTAACAACAGTTACATGGTTAAGTGATTGACTTCCTGTGACAGACAAAGCACAGCGTCAACCACGGAAGATAGAAAATACACACACAGGCATTTTCAAAATGCCTGGTGTGTTCAGAAAATCTGAATAGCTGTTCAGGCATTCACGTTGAAGTAGGAGCGTAGCTACCGCTGTATTAACCGTATCCATGATACGTTACGGGGCCCCAAGCTACTGGTGCCCCGAGGTGTGTAAGCTTAAATTCGTACAATATTATCCAAAACCTCAATTTTTTATGAGAGAGCCAAAAGCCCGAGAGGTCGAGAGGTTGGGGTGTTTGTGGTTTTTTGATGAGGAGGCCGTAATTAATGAATACCTAATGAAAATATGAAAATTAACGTTATATGTTTTTGGCTTACTAAGGCTTTACAGGCTACAGGCACAGTCCAACTCTCAAGCTCTTACATTAATTTAGTAAAATCACACAGAAAATCTAACCTACGAGTCAGGATGCTCCAATTTTCGACCTCGCTTCGCTCCCTCTTACATTAAACTATCCAGCTTCGCTCGCTCTTGCCGGTTCAGAATAGCTCGCCTCGCTCGCGCTTAAGGTCGCTCATAAGGTTACAATGACAGGTTAAGGTCTCGACTCAGTATGCTATTTTATTTATTTTGTATAAAACGTAATACCCTCCTTTTGAACTTCGCTACAGTCAGATAAAAACATAACCCTCCTTCTGAGGCAGTCGGGTAAAAAGAGCCCCCAACACACTGCCACTGCGTTGAAGAGAGGTCGTGTGTGCTATTTTTAAATATCTTGAAGTAAAAGACTATAAATAAATATTACTGCCTCGTTGGTCGAGTGGTCGCAGAGCTACTGCTGAGCATGAGATCCGGGTTCGATTCCCAGATCATGCAAAGTGGCAATAGGCTCGCCCTTTATTATATGAGCCTTACACATAACTGGCACAATATGTGTGTACTATAGGTACACCTCTGCCTAACCCTTCCGGGTAAACAAGCGTAATGTTACGTTATAATGTTGATCATGTACATTTATTCATAGAGTCTATTCATGCTAGTGCATATTCTTTCTATAAGATCTAGGTTCTCGTTGTCCACAGGGCTAATCTTTGACCCCACATTATGGTCTCGGCCTGGTATGCGATAGCTGCAACCTATGATCCTAGGGAATCGTTCATCTAAATAACGTCTGTAAATAGTCTACTTAGTAATCCTGTTGTTCCTTACTAAATTGTTTTATTAGATAAATAAATATATGATAATATATAAATAAATAAATAATATTATATAAAAAACGGAAAGTTTTCGAACTTTATGAAACTTTTCAGAGACACAATTTGATTAAAACATAACATCACGCCTGTATTCCCCGAAGGGTTAGGCAGAGGTGTACCTATAGTATACCCATATTTCACCAGTTATGTTTAAGTCCCATGTAATAGGGGGCGAACCTATTGCCATCAACCGGGCACAAATCCAGACCCCGGGCAGCTACTAAACCAATAACACTTTACCCGACTCGGGATTCGAACCGAGGGGGTCTACTCCGAAGATGATTCCGAAGTATCGGCCGAATATTCGGCGGTTTCCTGCCTACTTCGGACTATGGCAGACTACGGCGAAAGAAAAAAAAACGACAGTCAACGAGATAAGTCAAAGTCAAAAATGTGACTTGAAGTCGGGTAAGGACTCAAAGTCAAAAAAGGAAACTTTTAAAGTAATGAAACGGCCGAACATTTGGCCGATAATTCGGATTATCCCTTCGGAGTAGACCCCCAGGTCCTCATGCTCAGTATTAGTGCGACCACTAGACCAACGAGGCAGTTGCAAGGCAAAAAAAAAAAAAAAAAAAATTGCTTTGATTATGTAATATAATTCTTAAACGGTTTTTCTTGAATACGAACGTTTGTTACGTTCGTACGAGTTTAAGTAAGTCATTTGCATAGATTTGTTTTTTCATAGATTGTAGGTACTTACTATAAGTTGTAACAATAAAATGGGTGGTCCTTCTAAGATGTAACTTAAATTAGGCATGAGCGAAATAAAATAATCGGCTAAGTGCGTGTCGGACCACGCATAATGAAGGGTTTCGTAGTTGGTTGGCTAAAAACAAACTTAACATTGTAGTTGACAATCATGTTCTCCCATACATCGATATTACGTGACGGTAAATTCTCTAAAACTACAAATGTAAGTTTGTAATAGCAAAAAAATCTTTTTTATGTGATAAAACTACAAATCAAAAGTTTTCAGACTTTTTCCTTTAAGACCTTGCTTCTTGCTCAATTTCATGATTTTACGTCAAAGGGTATTGCGAGTATCAAAATATGTTGCATACATAGCCGTATTTATTTATTGCGTTGACTTAGAAGCTTGATTTTTTTGAACTATAAGGGACCGACGAGGCGACGACCGACTTTTTTTATATTCATTTCAACTTAATACCTCCACGCGTTCCTGAGAAAAAGGATATTCATAGATTGACAGAGAAGCAGACTGACAGACGGACGGACAACGAAGTGATCCTATAAATAAAATAATCTTTATTTCGGATAGGCAACATCCATATGGGTTGGTAAACAAAAAGATAACTTCTACCTATGTTAGTAAACTTATTATCTATTTAGACACAAAGTTGTTGTTCAAAAGGGTTCCGTTATTTCCTTTTGAGGTACGGAACCCTAAAAAATCGTTACGATAATTTTCTCACGTTCGTGATTATATTTATGATAACAGGCTAATACTTTCGTGCAAATACGAGTATCTACCTATATTTGCTCCGTAGCGACTTATTATTATTAAGCGCCATAGCCTGTTTTCCTTCTCTTCATGCTAAATTATGTTAAACATATATTCATACTTTAAAGTTAAATATAAATTCAAGGTTTTACGCTCTTATCTCGACATTAATACAAATGTGCCCAGCAACAGTTTTATTGCTTTCGTTGGTTCTCTTATCTTAAAGAGTTGAGACTATTTACATACAAACTTGTTGAATTCGTGTCGATACAATTTCAATTTAAAAAAAACCAAGGTTAGCTTTTCTCGAAACATTTCATGAAAGTTGAAGTTATTTAGTCCTAATATTCTCTTTCTGATTCTTACCGAGGGGTATCGTGTCACTCAGTGACAGTGTGGGTTGTGGAAACCAGGTAGGCAGTCTGTTGCTCCATGTAAAAATACTGGTATTCAGCTGCATCTGTAGACCGGAAGCTGACCACAACATACTTGGGAAAAGGCAGATGATGATTCACTTGTAGGTAGTGTTGCCAACACATCAGAATTAGTCACAACAATATTATGACTTTTTCAACACCAAGACATCACAAAACCACATTAAAATAAACTATCACAACATGACATGAGTAACATAACAAAAAATGTGTTGTATTTGAATAGATTTGAAATGTGGCCTCACTTACCCGCCGCCGACCAGCTCTGCGCCCAGGATGTTGAAGCTGCTTCGATTCGTCCCGGGACGGGCTGATAGTTTTTACGGGTTTCACAAGGTTTAGGCCGTGCTAATGGGAAGTTATATGGTTCAGACACTCAGGTTTTGTTAGTTTAGTTAATTTTGAGCGAATGCAATGATGGCGTCGCACAACCGAATAAATACAAGAATACAATACAATATAAATAAATACAAGAATACAATACAATATAAATAAATACAAGAATACAATACAATATAAATAAATACAAGAATACAATACAATATAAATAAATACAAGAATACAATACAATATAAATAAATACAAGAATACAATACAATATAAATAAAATTTTCCAATTTGGAAGTACACTAATACGAAAACTATCGGATATCACACTAATATTATAAAAGCGAAAGTTTGTGAGTGTGTGTGTATGTTTGTTACTTCTTCACGCTCAAACGGCTGAACTAATTTTGATAAAATTTTGTATGGAGGTAGCTGACACCCTGAGATCAGGATAAAAGTAACCTATGTATTAAACATAGGTTACTTTTATCCCGATATTCTCACGGAATCGAGACTTACGCGGGTGAAACCGCGGGGCACATCTAGTTTTTCTATAGTTATATTATTCAGGCTTGGCAATTTTATATAGGAGGAGATTAGGCAGATCTTATTTACCATATAAATAAGATCTGCCTAATCTCCTCCTATTTTATTCTTAAAAATGCGATCCCTTTTCATCGTGTTTTTCATTAAATTTTCGCACACTTTACTAAGTATCCCACTAACAATTATTACAAATATTCTGCTTTTCGTATTCAAGATTGACCACGACACGTCCCTTTAGATAAACCTACAGAAAAAAAGTCAGGCCGTGTCATGAAATCCTCAGTGATCAAAATGATATTCGAGATTTGTTAGAGAAATTGTTTCAATTTTAAATTCGTTTAAGTACTTCAGGATAAAATTACTGAAAGTACTGCGGTGGGCATGGTCTTATCGACGGTGCATAACGAATTTGCCGCATTCTAACTAAATAATAGACTTCAAACAACTGAAAAATTTAGCGTAAAATCAGAATGGGGGCTAAAAAAGATGTATACATCCGAATTGGCCACCCGTTACATACAAAGGATACAATTATATAATACCTGACCTTACATATGACTAACTTAATCCCACCGTCGATGTTTCCGATCGTAAAAACTTGCAACAACGCGCTCTGTCATACACAACCTAATTTATGGAGCTGGCTAACACAATAACCATATATTTTCCGCTGGAAAACCATTCCACGTTGTATTTTCACCCTTAAATTAACGAAGCTAAAGATATTCCTATGTTTTTTGGTCAGTAAAAAGGTTGGCAAGGATTTAAGAGCGACACACTCCTCTCGAATAAGTTTGATGGTTATTTTACTACCCTGTTCTAATTACGAGGTTTCCTCTCGGATACTAGGACACGACGAGCCGATTGTTTGTGGCCACATTAAAATGGTGTTCATACAAAAACTTTATGGATGTTCCTTGTATTAACTCTTTGTTGTGGAATTAGTTTCGCGACCGTTTTTCAGCTCGTTTGGGTAGTAAAAATAGTTCGTAATAATTAACTGCTTCAGTCATACTACCCAACTATATCAAAATCTCTATTTTGATCCGGTATACGTAGCATTTACTACATGAGTATTGGGTAGCTCTGTCAACAGATTTTCTGTTTAACTCTAGCAGAGTTAAACAGAAAATCTGTCAAACTCATCAAGAGATAAAACACTTGTGATTATTGTTCAATCGAAAACCCAAGTCTAATAACCAGAGTCTACTCCGAAGATAAATCTGAAGTATCGGCCGAATGTTCGGCATTTCCTGACTATGGCTGACTACGACGAAAGAAAGAAAAAACGACAGTCAAAGAGATAAGTCAAAGTCCAAAATGTGACTTAAAGTCGGGTAAGAACTCAAAGTCAAAAAGGAAACTTTGGAAGTCAAGAAACAGCCGAACATTCGGCCGATACTTCGGTTTATTGCTTCGGTGTAGACCCTGTAGACCCTGGAATAACCTACATTCTGTTCTCATACAGTCTTGGCAGCAAGTTGGGTAATTTAGCGACGATTTTATCGCATCTGTAACAATTTATATAATTAATTTATTGACAACTGTGCAGTGTTACAATCAGTGTAAGTCATTTGTCGTAATTTTAGCTGTCAGTCCTTGTCGCCAATTATTTAGTTGTCGAACTAATTATATTAACGGGTCGTCTAATCTGTGTGGCGGTATTTCGGCCCGGCAACCGCATTCCGTTTAAAATTCAATATATTTTGCCATAAATATCCGATTTTACGAGCCAACATCCAGACACATGTCAAACAAATTGTTGACACATTCAAAATGTGACGAAACCACTTAAATAAAAGATTACTTTTACACGAGAGCCGTTCGGTGTGAGAATTTCTCGTCCAACTTGCTCTGATATTTTTGTGACTATGTATTGGAACAACTTTTTTTCCTTAAGAGAGGAGAAATCTCTTATGGCGATTTCGAAAGTGCGTCAAACTTTACAAGTTTTTCGAACACTGATTTAATGCACTCCAATGTTTTCAACGGCAGAAACCCAGGTTCAATAAATCAATGTTTTTGCCTAAGTAAATCAGTATCTCCCGAATCTCAATAAGTAGGTATCCAGTGACATTTCAATGCCAATAAATTGGATCAGCAGTGGACAGTGCAGCTGCGTACACGTGCGATGGTCACGACCCAGCCATGCTCCCTCACGGAGTTGTGATATCACGACCAAAAACACTCGTTAATATTCAGCAGTTGCTTTACTTTTTTTAAGGGACTCGTGCATTCAGATCTTGTGTAATAAAAAAGTCAGGATACATGACTTTGCCTGGTGATTTACGTGGTCACTGAAATGATCGTTTTGTAAAACAGCAGACTTATTATCATTATGGAATAAGTTTACATTTCATGTGTATGCAAATAGCCAAGGGCAACAGGAAAACTTTGGTGAATAACCTCGCTACAAACCATAACCATTTGACGATTTCTCGAAAGGAACATTACAATTATCTTCAAACCATGATGTGAATGGTTTATGATAATTTCTCGTATAAGTAAGGCAAGCCATTATTGATGAATGATTAAATGGTTTTACTGTCTAGACACAACAACAGCTTCGTAAAAACATTCCACATCAATATCATTAGGTACCACGTTTAATTGCGCTGCGCGGGCGCAGGTCGGAGGTTGGGGCCGCGCGGCGCCTGCGTCACTCTATCAACTTGCTAATTCATGCCACTCTGGCCAGCTGGCCGCGCGCAAGACAACCATGGCCCTTTTTTATCCGGAATAATGTACACATTTGAATATCACACCTATTCATACACGATACGTTTGCATACATTTAACACCTGACGAAAATTTTATTTATTTTATTCAATCTGCTTATGTGATCAGAGCGAAAACATTCCTATAAGGAATTCAAATTGGAAGCTGAACATGAAAAATGAATGCAAAATAAAAAGTATAAACATAAAAGTTCCAGTAAATACAAAGCTTGGAAATGTCAATCATAAATAAAATTGATACGGTAACACAAGTTACAGATACGATACTGAAACTATATCTTACCCTCATGTCAAATAATAAATGACCAAGAGTATTTCAGCCTGCAAAACAAGTACAGTGAGTGCTGCAGATGTTTACAAACACTGACAGTGCATCCGAGGGCTGCGTCTGCGCGGCTTCAGGGCACGTGTGCTGACACCCCTAACAGAAACCAGAACTGCTATTTATGTTCAGCGCTTGTCATAGCGTGATGTTGTACAGCGATTATTTGTTACCCTGCACTTGTGATGGAAGTCTAAATAATCTGTTAAACACAGCTTACTCATTAGCTAACAAAATTGACATAAAGGTTTTCGCTGTTCCATTTTCCAGTACCATCTAAGTAACTGCAAAGTTTGTATTTTCAATTCGGCCTCGATCTTGGAGATCGATCAACTTTATTAACTTAATTAGTAAAATCATTGACGATGCACATACTTAGATATTGAATTGTTTCGGTAAGTATCTACCGCCTTTTCGTCTGCCACAAAAATCTATTGTCTTCCATGTCCATTTTGGCCATGAACTTCCAAGTATGTATGTACAGCAACGATTTCCAACAAGTGCGAGTTGAACTCGCATAGTGAGGGTTCCGTACAATGAATATGTTATCTTATCTACCATGTTCTATAATCCAAGATAATTTATTCCTAGAACAAACTTAACATTGTAGTTGAAAAATATATGTTCTCCCATACATTCCAACTGCAAATGTAAGTTTGTACGCACAATATTGAGAGATTTAACATGTTATTTAACACCATAGACTTCATACAGGTGTTCCAGTAATTTAAAACTAAGTAAAGAACTATTTTCTGTATTATTTTTCAAAATTGTTGGCTCAGTAGTTTAGGTTTTAGGAGATGAGATGATGGTCATGGTGAATTTTCATCTATTTTCTTAAATAACTTTTAATTGTTTATTTAAAAATTATAAAAAAAAATATTTGGGACCCTCACAAATGAAAGGGCTTATTTTCTTTCAGTTAATATGTCACACGGTCCACGGTATAGTTTGACATTGTTTTTATTTTAATTTTTCAAATTGCCCTCAATATTCAAAATTCATTGAATTACGTAACACGTCCGTATTTGGGTCACACAAATTCATACATGTACTCTTTCAACGTAATCGGTCCAATAGATTCGGAGCAAATCGGCTGTGACTGTGACAGACAGACACAGGAGTAATCCCATAGAGATTCCTTTTTTTCCTTTTGATGTAAGGAACCCTAAAAAGTAGCTACCTAGTTAATTTGCACGCCATCAGACCTTGGCCCCGGAAGCACGTTTCCTCCTTTGCATACAACAATGGTGGATCATTGTCCACTTGGACGATTGCGTCATCGACACCATTTATATGGTTCCAGCTGTAAACGGACTTAAAGCTTTTAACAGAATGTACTTTAGCTTTTCGTATTTGAGCGAATCGCGAGAGTGAAGCTGTGCGTGCTGTTTTAGACGATGTGCATAGTAACATCAATAGAAAGAAGGATTGATGAAAATGACACTGTTATAAATTTATGATGAAATCAAATAAATATGCGCACTTTAGTAATTCCACGTTATCTAACCTGGTGGAAGGTGGACCTATCATCATAAGGCCATTGTTGCGCCTGATACCGATAATTCTGAATAAATAGGTAACTGTAATGGTAGCAAATGACGTCATTTTGTTTAATCACTTATCAAAGTGATTACAACAAAACGATGGACTTTAGATTGTTTTATACAAGTTATGATGATATGATATCTCAACAATCCGATGATTGACAATTCCTTATTTTATGGTAGAATTGGTAGATATGTGAATATTATGTACAATATGAGCAGTGGTGGCCTAGTAGTAACGGCCGCGACTTACGAGCTGTAGGTCGTAGGTTCGAACCCAGACAGGCGCTTTACTTTGTGTAAATTATTTTATCACCACTGCTCAAAAAACGGTTAAGGAAAACATCGTGAGGAAACCGGCATGTCCTAGAACCAAAAATTTCGAAGACATGTGCCATCTACCAACCCACACTGGGCCCGCGTGGTGGATTACGGCCCGCACCCTCTCACCGAGAGGAGGCCTGTGTCCCAGCAGTGGGAACATTATAGGCTGATTATGCTATGTACAATATTCATATGCTAGTGTACAATTGAATCCAGTCTATTGTTAGCATCTGTTAGAATTACCAGTTTACAGTCGGCAAGTACAAAGGGCCAGTATCGCGGCATCAAGCAACGCCATTGTCTCCGTACGCAATGCGCGTGCGCTATCTGCGATTGCTTGTTACTTGACGTGACGTAGATCGCGAGATTACTTCGGTGACGTCATCATTGCCCGATGAGATTTTTCAATAAAGCTTTTGGCATTTGAAATGAAGACCGGGATGTGATTGGGCATCCGTAAGTTAATGTTATATGAATAGTAGTAGAAACTGGTCAAGCGCTAAATCGAAACCATTTCAAACACTAAAGTGTTTGTAATGGTACGGTTTCCATCTAGTTATTATATTTTATGATACGATATTGAAAGCGTTTGTGTATTTTATAGAAAACGTTTAGTTAATAGTAACATTAAGATCTCCGCAGGCACATTTCAGATTATGGCAGTACGCAGTACCGGTTTTAAATTCAATGACCATAGAGACTTGCTTTATGTTGATTTTACTTTCCAATTTTTCGATCTCCTTCAAGTTGTAGAAGGTAATCACACTAATATTTTAAAGGCGAAAGTTTGTGAGTGTGTGTGTATGTTTGTTACTTCTTCACGCTCAAACGGCTGGACCAATTTTGATAAAATTTTGTATGGAGGTAGTTGACACCCTGGATTAAGACATAGGTCCGATATCTAAACATGATAAAAATAATATTATATTTGATGATGTTTTTTTTGGGGTCGTCAACCACTAGTACCTAGTAGTCACTTAAAATAAGATATCAATTTTCAAAACAGTTTTTTTTTTTTGTAAACTTCACAGACTGGTTACAAACACGATAAAACAGATTTTATCAACTCACACTTAAATTAACAAAAATATTAGTAGTCATTGACCCCAAAAAAATCATCAAATCATTTTTAATTTGTCGTGTTTAGATATAAGCAGATCATACCTGTCACGTCTGCGGAGTTTCGCCAGCTAATTTATTTTGACCCTGTATATTATGTAGTATAGATTATGTGTCACGTTTTTAAATAACTGAAGCTTTTCAATAATTATCATTATCCTCCTGACCTTTCCTATCAGCCGTCAACTCAATATCCACCCTCTCAGTAATGCCATAAATCATCATTCCTACAATAGTTTTCAATCATCTCAGCATCAATTCAAATTTCCTCTGTAACAACGATACCTTTAATGCAATGATATTATAAGTCAAAAGAAAAGGGGCTTGTGGATATGTAATAACAGCCGCACGGGTCGATCGATCAGGTTAAGCTACTCTTGCCGCGGTGGGTCCGTGGATGGGTGACCATCTTTACATACCAAGACCCCTCCGTGCCTCGGAAAGCACGTTAAGCCGTTGGTCCCGGCTGTCACTTGTAGATCTTTGACAGTTGTTACGGGTCGTCAGAAGCCCTAAACTCTGACAACAAACAACAGTTTTATCGTATCGTGTTACCCAATAACTGGGTTGTGGAGGTCAGTCGCTTCATGTAAAATACTGGTATTCAGCTGCGTCCGGTTAGACTGGAAGCCGACCCCAACATAGTTGGGAAAAGGCTAGGCAGATTATGATTAGAAGTAAAAAGTGGCATTGTAAGTGGATTATTAGTTAAAATTTGGCTAATTAGCCTAAATTTCTTGTCTCTTTTTCGCTCCCGACAATTAGGACATACTCCGTGCGTCCGTCCAACCGTCTTCGTCCTGACAGAGTACATTTTATATATATAGGGTATTCGTCCTACTTCCACGTTTCTCCTAAAAGTGTCACATTGTGCAGTTTTTGAAATTCGAACGTTGGGTAGGTAACCTACTACCTCTTTTAACAAAATCATTGCTTTAATGTATGTTTTCAAACTCCTTGTTACGTTATAATAAAGTCTCGTGCTTTATTACTCATATGACCTGAAACAACATAATAGATAGCGAATCAAAGCAAACACTAGACAGTGCTCGTATGTTCAGAGTGTGAGCACATGTGATGATCAATCTGTACAGCACGTGGCTCCACAGCGGTGTCGCTGTCGCCGCCTGCGCCTGCGCAACTCAATGCGCCCTTGTCTTGCACGCACATGCGATGCACACATGCGCCAATATTTTGGTACTTTGAAACGGAGATTCGTGGATATATGCTTCTTGGTCTATAACAAATGAAACACGCAAATATTGTTTACGACGCTCATTTAGATGGTCTGTGATAAGTGACTGTAGGTTATAAATCTCAACAACCATTAACTTTTTAACTGCATGATGAATCATAGCCATGTCAAACAAATACCACACCGAAGTACATGAGCGGTTTAGTTATTTGAAATTTTGATGGTGTTAAATAAATTGAGTACGTAGTAAAACATGGATGTACGCTTTTAAAGAAACGCGACTTAACATTTACATGATTAGTGTTTGGCTGCAGCACACAATGATGTCAGACATCTCTTATAAAAAAAAAACAAATTCGCGAGTCACGACACTGTTATGCAAACTGGACACGCATCCAACACAAAGCCCGGGTTCGTCCGGCCGGATGTAAATGAATATCATATACTAAATGAATGATTATTTTTAACGACAATAGACGCCCATAAACATACTCGAACTTACCATACAAATGTCATACTTTATAAAGAACGAAGTGTTCACGCTAAAACAGATAGACGCGAAGCTAATAAAAAATCCTACAATTCAAATTTCTCAGATTGCTAATTAAAATGGTGAAGGAAAACATCGTGAGGAAACCGAGAGATATTTCTCAACGGCATGTGAAGCCAAGTCACTCTGACACCAGGTTAGTCACTAACCACACTAAAAAGAAAGAAGAATTTATTGATATTAGCTTTTTTTGTTCAATAAATCCATCGTCATTAAGAATCAGGTACTTTGATAATAACGATAAATACTGCGCATTAAGTATTAATGAGGCTCATAAGGATTTAGAATATAATTAACTATGCAAATTGATTCTCATAATATTGTAAACTAACTTCTGCCCGCGACTTCGTTTGCGTGAAATTTCTTGTTCCCCCGACCTCCTGCGTCGCATTGCATCGCCGCCCAAGGATTTTTTTTTTTTGCTTAGTGTTCATTCTGACTTTTTTTCAAGAGCCGTTGCGTGATGTTAAATAGTCTACATCCTTCCTCAAGAATAGGGCTATAAAATACAAATAGAATTTTTCAAATTCTATCTGACAGTTCCAGAGATTACCCCCTAAACACAATATGACAAACTTTTACCTCCTTATAATATTAGTAAAGATGAGAAAGTATCAAGCTCGCTTGACACCTCAGAAGTCTATTTAAAACGTGTAAAAACTGTTCAGTTTGTCACGACTCACGGCGATACGTCCAGTCCCGGTGTTATAGAGTTTCACCTTGTCGCTCCCGTCGTCGTCGCCCTGTGTCGACAACGCCAATTCCGACGTTTTTAGGTTAACTCGAAAATATGATTGGATGTATGTATTTATAGGTGGCCAGCGACACTTCAGCTATTCTTCATAATTAGCTGGAAAATTTATTAGCTGGAAAGCGCTTTACATTTTAATAGGTGGTTCGGAATTCAAAGAATTAATTTAATTTTGTAATACATTGCCCTACATATTTCATATTTCAGACGACTGAAACTCCTGAAGTTTCTATCTTTATATAAAAAATAACAAAAGGCTGCTCAGTATTCAAAGACAGACTGATTAGTCACATGAGAACGATTTTAAGTACATTCAATTTCGGAATTACTGGAAGTCAAAACTTTTAACGAGCCGCCCCCCGTCACCATGTGCAAAGCAGATTCTTGGTGTTCCATGACGATTGCCCAAAACCCTGCAGTCCACATGGACGTGAGAACCCAAGAAACATTTGTTGGTGAAAGAAACACTCGTTTATATATTTTTACGATACGCACCTACTACGGAAACATATGGGGATTTGTAGCGCGGCTTATTGGGCATTTCCAATTGTTTTACAAATAAGCGCTTGTAAAGTCAGATGGCTTTATTGCTAAACATCTGCTTTCTCAAAATGGAAAATGTGTTGGAGTTGAACAGTTTTGTTTTGTTATTTCCAGTTTTTTTTTTTCGAGTGGGAATACTTTGAGCATTAGGTATTATCATTTTGAACTCGTATGTGATGTGATAAGTCTGATAACCAAACTTTAGACAGTAAATACCCCACACTCTGCTGCCATTGATTAATCAAATAATAAGTTGTATATTTTAGTCCCAAACGAATACATATAGAACTATGGAGCCACCTGGGTAGATGCGTAGGATTCACCAGATGATACACAGCACACGTGCTCGCAGCTGTACGCACGATCGCACGTGTGGGACTACATATCCTTGAATTTATGCGCTCCTAGTACAATATGCCTTATTGTTAAACGTTTTATTGTTCGCTAAAAGACGATTTTCTATCCTCGATTTACAACAGGTCTTAATTGGCTCAAAGTAAATCTATGTTATGGAATTCTCTGCCCAAATTACAAATGATTTTAGTCCGTAAAATAATAAAAACCAGCCAAGTGCAAGTCGGACTCGTGCATGAAGGGTTCCGTACCATTATCTATAAAAACGGCAAAAAAATCACGTTTGTTGTATGGGAGCCCCCCTTAAATATTTGTTTTATTTTAATTTAATAATTTATTTTTAAAGTTAATATAGAACTAAATATTCTGGGAATATTTTATAATATATAATTCTGTTGCCGCTATCAATATCGAGCTAAACCGAGCAATAAAATCACATTTGTTGTATGGGTGCCCCCTAAAATATATATTTTATTCTGTTTTTTAGTATTTGTTGTTATAGCGGCAACAGAAATACATCATCTGTGAAAATTTCAACTGTCTAGCTATCACGGTTCATGAGATACAGCCTGGTGACAGACGGACAGACAGACAGACAGACGGCGGAGCCTTAGTAATAGGGTTCCCGTTTTACCCTTTGGGTACGGAACCCTAAAAAATACATAACTTTCGATAACAAATCGCAAGAACATTGTCCACTAACGGATCTGCAGAAGGAAATATATCAGCGAATGGATTACAACTCAACATCTAAATCTTATCGCTAGCTATTCACAATTTAGTAGATACATTATGCAGTTGTGGTCGCGAAACTAGCGCATTTCCTTATTATGTTCAATAAACTATATGAAATCCACATTCATGTTAGTTACGTAACGAGTGCACTAAGTTGTTGTTACGGGCGCATAACAATCTAATCAATACGAGTATGCTTTGGGATTAACTAGCCACATAATTAGGCACAAGAGTTACCTGCACAGATTGATAACGTTTGGAGTACTGTTTCAACACTATGGTACATCAATTACGGCAGCGTATCGCGACAGTTGCGATTCTTATTAGGTTGATACGCTATCGCAGCACATCTGTCGACTTGGCTCATGGTTATTACACCGGAGGATGAAGGCAATGTATGCGATTTTGATGCGTCATCTAACAGTGTTGTAGGCCATGTGTTATCTCAAATAGAGAGAGCCTTCTATGTCAGTTCAATGACCTTTGTCTTCCATTTAAGAGATTTCCTCATTAGTCAAATTCAATTGTCTGTAGCCAACCTTTGTTTATTTAAGGCTCCCACAGACAGGCGCCATGCGACAGCGCGACGCGACACTGGTGGCACAATTTCTATGAAAACTTCATGGAAAGTGTCACGCTGCACGCCAGTCTGCACGAACCTTTACTTTGATTAGGTTATTCAATACAAAATATGATTATATTGACTGTCAATAACTAGTAGAACACTGCCAATTAAATTCCTATGCAACGCAGGCGTATTGTAACACGCACTGAAGATGTTTTATTTTTATTAACGTTAATGTAAGTTTCTGAAGTATATAGTATAAATAGCTATAAATGTCGTGGCACCACCTTTAGGGAAGTTGGCTTAGAACATGATGTTAAACATTTTTTAATGTACTTAATAAGTATAACCAACATTGCACTAAACAATAATGTACTAACCTACAAGTGACTGATCTTATCCTTATCAATTTATCATTAACACAATTCGCAATACATACCTAATACGCAGAAACAAACAACATAATTAAACAGGTGCTGGTGATGACACATTTGGTACCTAATTCGTACCTAGTATCACACGTGGTGCTGCAGATAACAATGATTTACTCATTAGATTAGCTCATTATCTTAAGCCTGATTAACAACAATAGGCACAATATGCGGTGCACCTGAATGTACTGACGAATTCGGGTCACATGGTGCGAGCCTCAGGACATTATTTAGCCTACGTAGTTTTACGATTACGACCGATACATTCGATAAATATATAGATAAGGCTATTGTTTGCAAATATGAACATTAATTTACGATATATTAGATTATTTTCGTTTTGTACTTTGCTATGATACTGAAATGTCGTTTATTAGTTACGTCTAATTATAAATCTTATAATTTTTAGTAAAGTCGCCGGCACGTAACTTGGCAAGAATCGTTAGATGTTTTTCTCCTTCTTTAACTTTCCTCTAAACAGATATGTTTAAAAATAAATTCTGGCAATAACCATAGAATGCTGACAAGCAATAAAAGTGTCAATTTTTTTTTTGCACTAAGTTACATGCGTGAACTTACTCCCACTACGTTAAAACCTTGCCAAGTTACGTGCCGGCCACTATACTTAACAGAAAAGTATGAGTAAGTTAAGAAAATCATTATTCCCCAAGTGCGCTAAACAATATTCATGATAACGATTAAGAAAAACCCGTTACAGAAGCTCAACTGAATTCAGAGGACAGAACGAAAGCTTCAGCTACAAACAAACCCTCACAATGTTATCACCGCTCCCCATGTGCGACAGTTCCACTGATAACTGCGCCAATGTGCCGCACAGATTTGCGAACTAGCTTCCTTACACGTGCACCGGTATGGGAACAGAACCCTGCAGTTGCAGCGCACATGGGGAGATAACGACCGTTTTATGAAATGTTTTACAACTACTAGCTTATAGCTTTCTAAAGAAAGGTGATCGCCAAATGTGGCCAGCGTTTCCGTCAATCGGAACGGCGCGGGCGGCCACCAATAAACTGGAGTCATAAATGTCTTATTGTTTCCTTATTCCTCATATTTCTATATTCCTCATATTAGGTGGCGGTAATTATTTGCATCTGCGCAGTGTGCACACGTGGCTAGATCTATAGTAGGTACTGTATTTGATACGCGGATGTCTTTGTCTGTGGATCTGCTCAGGTGTTCAACAAAGTAAAATCCTATTGCCTAGAATCCTTTTACATTTAGATTACAAACATTAACTCTTACTGTGTTAAGGATTAGACCGGCAATTATAGCAGTGTAAAAGAACTCTGTGAAACTGAATAAGTGTGAGCTTTCACAAAATCACAACCAGTGTGGTAAACTGCTACTAAATAACAGTTTATGTGAAACCCTTGTCACCAACCGGCTATTTAACGAAAGACCCTAATTTATTTTACAATTTTGAAGATTTCCGTATGGCACAAAAACTTCTTCAGGTTAGTCAATCATTCAGACTTGTTATTGAACTGGAAAAGAAAACTTATAATAGATTGAAAATGTGGAGCGCGTGTAAAATGAGCTGGTCGAAAATAACAGTCGTTTGACTCGAACTAATGAGTGGAGGGACAGACAGGAGGCTGTGGCCGGACACCTGCGCGGGAGTTGAACACCATCGCGGTGACGAATGTTCGCGACGTCATTACGGCGCGGCGCCACCACACCAGCTTATTAGTGAGTCCATAGTAAATGACCGCGCGCCGCTAATCGTAGTTCTGTCAGGTTTAAGTATCAATCTTCGATAATAGCATGACTTACGAAAATCTTTCGAAATACCTCGTTCAAAACCTTGCTTTTCAATTTGAATGCACAATCACGATCGCTGTTCATACAGTACTACATGTCAACAATAATAAAACATCGTATTAACATGCTGTTTATTAAACGTATGTACCTACTCATCTACAAGGTCCATGAATGACATTAACGAAATGACTTCTAAAAATAAGACGCAGATAGATGACAATCTTTTCAGACATAATAAACGGAAAGCAAAGGTGATCTCCCTAATCAAGTGTTGTACAAAAGCCATACAAAGTATTCCCGCGGTCCGGTTCATATCGCACGTATTAAATTATGCAAGTAATAAAATCCTATTCTGTGTCCGCTACAAAGCTGTCCCTCTCAAGCACGCAATTTCTCAAAACATTGTCGCGTCATTTTTCATTGCATCAATCAGCCCGCTTATGCGGACCGCTCTTACGATGTCTAGGGATGGCGCACGCGCATAAATCTAACTTATTTATTTTTGTACTTTTACATATTTGCACCGGTTATGTACTGAGCTCTTGCTTAGGTATGTAAGCTAAGCTGGTATTAAAAACAAACGAATAAATCATAATGTTATCTCTGATTCAAGTTTACAAAATATTTACCTATTGATAACTCAAACGAAGTAACGATATTCTGATTATAGAGATAAGACGTTTAACGGCTGAGTTTTATGTGTACGAGTAATGTTTCCTCCTTCAAATGTTAGAAGACAAAATGAATCCTTACTTGTAATGCAAACAAGGCACGGTGTACAGTTAGATAGCATCTCCACGTAGACCAGTAAAACAGTATGTACGTGTTTAGTACTGTGAGTTTCAAGAAACACTATCTGGCACATCCTTGATAAATCTCGCAGGGTTGTCTCATCAACTGTTAAATAGAGTGTGAGCCAATGAATATTTTTATTGACGCGCCTGACGAGTTTACATCGGATCTTGACGTCTGCGTCGCATCTTGGACTTGCAACAACTCATTCTAATTTGAATCTTACTGGACCAAGTCAAGATCCATTTTCAATCACTTAAGTGAAACGATAATTTGGCAAATAAAATTGGGTATTACGTTCAGCAAAATAGAATTCAAAATCCAAAATGTCTATAAATTTAAACGTAATTTAACACGAAAGTCATCAAATGTACGCAAGCCAGATCTGCGGGATGATAAGTTCCTTCTTGTCCGTTTCTTATGCAAATATTGACACAGTGTTACTATCATTAATCAGGTGAAATGCCGGGGGTCCGACAATGAGCCCTGAATGTGCCCAGATGTGAAATGCTTCACGTGCTTACTTTGTTAGACGATATCAATCAAGCCATTTATAGTCCAGCTTCTTGTTCGTTAGAATATTATTATTTAGGAAAGTCTTTGTAGGGGAGGGAGAGTAAGGGTCACGCAACACGCCGTAAGACATAGTAAATTCAAGAACTGAAACGTTGCAAATTCTGAGGTTACCACTTCTAGACGGCCACGATAAATTATTTTCAATAACATGATTTATGGTATATACAATATTATTTTAACATAAACATAACATCACGCCTGTAATCCCCAAAGGGTTATGCAGAGGTGTACCTATCTATAGTACACCCACGTTTCGCCAGTTATGTCGAAGTCCCATGTAATAGGGGGCGAGCCTATTATCATCAACCGGGCACAAATCCAGACTCCGGGACAATATTATGTTAGTACCGGACTACCGGTACAATATTTTAAATAAAAATACAATATTGCAATAAAAAATAAAAGCCAGTAAGTTAAGTACCCACTACACCTGTAAAGTATATCATTCTTTATCATAATTCAAGCGGATTTTATTGCCGCAATAAAGGCTTATCAGATTCACACATAATGCAAGTATACTCACATTAAATGAAACTCTATATTTTACAGACACACATTTCAAGTATCTACATTGAAAAATCTCTCTTTCTAAGTCCTTATGACACTTGCTTCAGTATCATTGGTAAAAAATCCGCTACCATAACTAGCAAGCCATACTCTAGTCTTTAGGAATCACAATATTTACGGGTTATGGATATAAAAAAACATCGAAGAGAGCGCATGTGTGTCGCAGATTTATACATTTGTTAAGTCGTTCACTGTTCTGCTGAGTTATCTTTAGTCAAATCTCCATTCTAAGCAGCGGACCAAATGTTTCAGTAATTGGTTTCACAGAATATATTTATTTTGTTATATTTTGCTTCAACCATAATATTCAACTTTGAGAGCTACGAATCCAGTTTTTGCATTGTGATCGTGTTATTAGAGAGATTAAATTTAATTATCGCAGAATTTTTCATCAAACAGACTACCTAAATAAGGTATAGGATTAGGGACTAACCAGCTGGATTTTGTATGGAGAAGCGTACGCATCCAGACGACGCGGATGCGTACGCATCTCCATACAAAATCGTTGTTTTCTATGGACAAAAGCTGAACGGAGCTGAATAAGTGTGATTAGTCCCTTAATCATGTTACCACATAATCGATAGAACATCCACATTTCGCCAGTTATGTTTATGTCCGATGTAAAAGGGAGCGAGCCATCAACCGGGCACAAATCCGGATTTCGGGATGCTACTGAGAAATTCCAGATGAAAAACCCAATAACACTTTGCACGACCCAGGAATTGAACCCAGGACCAGCAGTAGCGCTTGCGAAATCAACGAGGCAGTCTGTTGTACCAGTTTGGTTAATAACGATGTAGGTAAAGCTCAACCTTATTAAAACATGGCTACCGTTATTAAAAATAAGTACCACTATTAAACACTGGCCACCTTTATTAACATTTGAATCTATTTTTGATATATTTTGAAGCAAAGGCAACAAGCAAAGACAACTCGTAAAGCCGCTATAAAATTATATGATCGTGATCACCTTTACGACATTGTCTGGAAGTATCTAAGTATGAAGTCCTAACCTGATTACCTACTTCGTTTGAAGAATATTAATAATCTTTAAAAACTAGCATTTCTTGCAGTAGGTAAGTACCTACCACGTACCTACCTATAAATATGAAATGATTAAGACAATTACTTAAAGAAGGTCTATATTGTAGCAACCAGTAACTAATTGTAGTTTTTTTTTTCCGATTTTTCGTTAATCATCGAGTCTGCAGTATCGATTTACCCCATCTGTAATGCAATTTACTGGATATTGTGAACAAACAACAAAGTACTTACTTATAGCTTTCTCTCCGTAAATCTTGATTTCAAAAAATATGTAAGTACCTACAAACGAGTCTTCATGTATCATACCGTCATACGTAAGGGCGGGCCGCCCTGCGCGGGCGCCACGTGCGCGCACAGATATAGCTCAACAACGGAGCTCTGTCATCTGCGTCAGCGACCAGCCATGTGGACCACGTCCGAGCGGCACATGCCCCGCAGCTGAACACATTCGCTTCAGATACTGTTTAATGTGCTCATCTGTGATTCTGCACTGCTGTCGAGATAAAGACTTGACAGTGATGAGAGTAGATGATTTTCCTTTGTTTATAGTATTTTAAAATTATTTTGTACCAAGAAGCTCTTAGACTGCCTCGTTGGTCTAGTGGTTGCGCGAGCGCTAATGCTGAGCATGAGGTCCGGGTTCGATTCCCGGGTCGGGCAGTTTTATTGGGCTTTTCTATCTAAAATTTCTCAGTAGCAGCCGCCGAGTCTGGATTTGAGCCCCGTCGAGGGCCAAAGGGTCGCCCACTATTACATGGGGCTTAAACGTTACTGGCGAAATGTGGGTGTACTATATTTACTTACACCTCTGCCTATCCCTTTGGGAAATACAGGCGTGATACTATGTAAGCTCTACTCTGTCATCTGCGACGAGTAGAGCGAATCAAGAACCAGGTAGGTAGGTGAGTAGGTACCTTTTTTCAATGAAATGGCAATAAAATATGCATCAAACCGCCAAAGCGCATTCTTTCAGTCTTGAATAGTTGTAAAACATGCACAATAGTTCCATGGGAACAATTTCATAAGATATTCGTTGAACTTTCTCAACGTCTTCCATTCTTGAAGCACGGGAGGCGTCTTATCTATCGGGATAAGCGCTGCGCTATAATCTACGAGGTCATAATACGCCCATAGTGCGCCAAGTAATAAAAAGTGTTAGTTTATTAGGGCGTTTGCATACATACGTGACGGCAGCTGTACGCGCGACTGTCCGTCGCAGCTGCGATTTGCCGCGCGGTGTGAAAAGCAACGCACCGCGATTCACATACAGACCAACTGGGCTGGTGATTTTATAGGGGAGCTGTGCTAGCACCTTGCCTGAGCATATGCAACTGAGCAATTTTTGGAGTTTTCTGCAAACGGTATAAAATGTGCCCGGTTGATGGCAATAGGCTCGCCCCCTATTACATGGGACTTAAACATAACTGGCTAAATGTGGGTGTACTATTAGGTACACCTCTGCCTAACCCTTCGGGGATTACAGGCGTGATGTTATGTTATGTGTTGTGTGTGGTAGAAAATATAATCATGGCTAACTTTTAGAGAAATAAGAAGCAATTAACGAAAAACTATCCTACCATTACCCCAAGTGTAAGTTGGCAAGAGAGTAAGCGTAACTATTTCGTTTGCGTTAAAATTTGACCGATAGATCATAATGCTAAGACTATAAGGTTGAGAATAAAAATCTTAACGCAAACGCGCTAGTTACGTTTACTCTCTTGCAAACTTACACTTAGGGTACAGTTCTTAACTTTTTCGATGCAAGTAACGCCTAGCGCACACGTTTTTAGTGGTTAAAAATAATTGATTTATTCCAGAAATCCCCACCGACAAATCCCCACCAGTGGGTATTGTTATTTTTTTTTACAGAAATCCCCACTGATTAAATAAAGTCAGCCTAGTGGGGATTTTTGGAAAAATAAGTAACAATCCCCACCAGGTATTGTTGTTTCTAAATAATTAACAAAAAATGCGTGAATCAATTTAATTATTTCAGAATTCATTATAAAATTGATTTCACAGTAAATATTGCAAAACTTCAGTCACGAAGAATTTATTTTAATGCATAGTTCTACTGGTAATTTTATATTTCTGGTTTAACAGTCGCGTGTAGGGTAGTTAGACATAATATTAGTTACTTCAGGGTACTTAAACAAAATATTGTATGTATGTACCCTCTTTTACTTGACTCTTATGTGGGAAATCAGTTATTACGTTAGTGAATTGCAATCAATCAAGAAACAACAATACCTGGTGGGGATTGTTACTTATTTTTCCAAAATCCCCACTAGGCTGAGTTTATTTAACCAGTGGGGATTTCTGGAAAAAAAAATAACAATCCCCACTGGTGGGGATTTGTTGGTGGGGATTTTTGGAATAAATCAAATAATTTAGAAAGCAAAGACACGACAACGAAACTGGCAATCAGGCTGAAAGGAAATTTATGTGGCATCCTAGTGTTGGTTGGCGGTTTCATGAACGCCCATTCTATATTAGATGACCCATACAAAGTTTGTCGACAACATATTACCAGTGCTCCAATAACAAGATATCATTAAGACTGCGCTAAACATAAAAGAAGGATAGACTTATGTCATACAATTATAATCATAGCTAATTGTGCCCAAAACTGAGATAAAATTGATGACTCACACTACAAGTAAGACAATTAATGAATGAAGCTATGTACTATTTTTAGTTCACATCTTCAGCTGGCCAGTTTATTATTATTATAGGCTCAATGATTTTCAAGTACCTATGATGTCATTCATAACAAACCTTAGATGTCTACAATGATGCGAACATCGGCCTTTTCTAAAGACCAAGAGGATATGGATTGTTTTTGTTACCAATTAATTACCAGAGCAAGGCGTAAGTCGATAACTGGAATGAACTGGCAGTTAGGTAGGTACTCGTCCATTAAAACCAATGGAAAGTTGAACAAGAAGACCAGTGGTTTGGTGCATAAATTAAAAACTGCTCAAAAATATCTCCCAAAATGATTCTAAAGCCAGTATTTAGTAACGAACATCTGTTCAATGGACCAACATGAGAAAACAACGTAACAACAATGTGGATAACATCTAAGAAAGTCAACAATGGCAAACAAAGTCAAAAACCCCAAACAACTGCTTTACACAGCAGCCAGGAATGAAGAAAAAAGCTCCTCAAATAAACCAATAGCGCCGTCAACTACAACACAATACACTCATATCACAGCATCTGCAATTAGGGTCACGAATAATTGACGCCAAAGGTTTAAGGGCGGTTCTTTCACCAAAAAACCGACATTCATAAAGCCCTCATAAGTGAATCAAGATATCGTACCCCGATACACCTGGCTTTCACCCCGGGACTGGCCTATTCAATTATCGCGTTTAAAGGTGCTCGAAAATTTCAATAATACTTTCCACGGCTCATTGGTTTCGTGAATGGGCATAGTCTTGTGAACACGACGAAGTGTATTGCGATTTTTTTTTATTGTTTAGGCAACAATATGATAAACCATTGATAGCGATCTTTGGTTATTTTGTTAGAACCTCTATGCGCAATCTGGAGTGACATCTCGTGTTTGCAAAACGGAATCAATTAATGCTACCATAAATATATCGAACGAAAATCTGTTAACTTGTGGAACAATATCATAAGATTATGTAATCGTAGCAGTACAAATCTAATACCTGGGCAATAAATAGGCAAATAAAGCACAACAACAAACTAACTTATCATATTCGCTAACATTAATCTTGCCCAGTCGCATTGCTTTCGTTCCAGCGTCGTGCCTCTATCGAAATCTCTTTACGTATCATAATCCAATGTCCATTCATCAGCGACAACGAATGAGCAAAACGAATCCGGCTAATGGTCCTATAGTTCCTTTATCAGAGTTAAGTACCTTCACAATAGAGGCGGCTCCCACGCCATGTCAAAACACCCCATACGAACATTGCAGCCCCACCAGCTTACTTAGACCTCACGCTGTTCTAGCTTCTTAGAGTAACGTTGTATGGAATTGGGGGTTTTCGTAAATTGGTTTAGATTCGCGAGGTGACGTCAGTCCACGCGTACAGGGTGATCCAATCCGCTTGATCCCCAGCGTTCATTATAACAACGATTGTGGGAAAATCGACACAGTTTTGTTATAAATCTGTGGGAGTTTCGTTTTGACATTGCTATGAGGGTTCACGTACAGTTGCGATTTCGCAGTGGGGAACAATTGAGTTTCTAGTCAAGGCATGTAGTCACCTAATCTGAAAAACTGTAATCATTCTCGCATACCAACGACAAGTCTGTTGTTTCTTAAAGAAAAGACGAATTTATTTTTAACTTAAACTTGAAGCCGTTTAAAGTTATTTACGTCACGCTTGTCTAACGGGAAAACAAGAAAATAAGGTTATTTTGGATTGCTGCATGACGTAACCAAAAACTTTATTAGATAATCGAAAAGCAGTGTTAGGGTTTATTTCAACCTGGGGGCCTACTCCAAAGCGATAATCCGAAGTATCGGCCGAATGATCGGCCGTTTCTTGACTTCCAAAGTTTCCTTATTTTACTTTGAATCCTTACCCGACTTCAAGACACGTTTTTGACTTATCTCTTTGACTTAAATTTTTTTTTTCGTCGTAGTCAGGAAACGGTCGAACATTCGGCTGATACTTCGGATTTATCTTCGGAGTACACCACTGTTTCGAAATAAAGGTTTGGGTCTGCTTTGGGATTATTATTTATTTAGGGAATACACATCCTCATCATTATCTCCCCTTTATCCCAAATTCCCAATTTATCTGCTTCTAACATATTTCAGTTATAGATTATATATAAAAAGGCTCTCATTAGTATCAACTGTTCTACCTTTATCTCGATTAAACTCGTGTTACTGGCATGTTACACTTTCATGCAAGATGAACCAGCCAAGCCAGACAGCCATTTAATACTAGGTATATACTTCAAATTTTATAGCCCATTCCACTATCGACAAAAATAACCATCATCAATAACTTTCGCTATCAATTTTTGTAATGTTGTCTTTTAATCAGTGGAAATGTTACAAAAAAAACCGAATGTAAATCACCCCGAGCGGCGGGCGGTAATGTAAAACTGTCACGTGTATGCCACGCGTCCCCCCTCTCCACCACCTACCCCCCACCCCCGCGCCTTCATTACTACGATTGCTAGGTATTTGTTCACAATGCACGCACGTGGACGGACGTCTGCATTATTAAATGCCTTTTACGCTTATTGCGAATTAAAACCCCTCGCCAATGTGGGAGCCATGTTATTAATCTCTAGACGGGGTTGTTAAGCGAGACGGCTATATCAAATTGATGTAACCATTGATTTATAAAAGAGCAGTTTTGAACCGAAATTATACCCTAGAACTAGGGTAGTTGTTAACATCGGATTAATAGATATTTTATGTACTCCCGACTTGTTATAAACATCAATAGGTACTTAAATTATCGACCATACCTGAAGGCGCTACAAGGATCAAATGCGTGTTAGCGGGCATTAAATTCAGTCGGCTCGTAATTCTTGGCTCATTACCAATATTAAGTCGTGGTATATTTTACTCATGTTCGTGACCTCTCGGTGCGTCTCTCACGGGTCGGTTCACACAGGAACACCTACAATCTCACGGGCTGCGCTGGCGCTTGCTCACAACTAAATTATGCCGCGATTTACTTTGGGAACACCATCAGTCTCACGACTGTAGCATTACTATAGAATACAGTATTGTTTAATACATAGTTTGAGTCTGTCAAAATTATATTTTAAGTATTGGACTCGTCAGTCTATAAAAATTACAGCGTAAGTACTTACTCGAAATAGATCTTGTTCCGATGTTTTTTCTTGTACAAGTAGAGGTATTGAAGCCATTGAAGGAAGATTGTTACATGCTCCCAAATCAGATTACACTTGGATAAGATTTCATTGGAATACACGCATAGAAAATCTTGGTCCTTTTCTGCCCAGCATATAAATCAAAACAAGATACTTAGACGATAACCAATACTATTAAACATACAATCAGCAGTGCAATATCAGCCGATGATCCTCCTTGCACCCCGTAGAGCTGCGCGTGCGTCGACAACTCGGCATCGCTCGTAATTATCCCGACCTGTGACCCGCGCCACAGACCGACCTTCCCACGCCGCAGTATTCACACGAGAAATCACCGCTTCCCATCGGAACTTTGAATTTTCCAACCTTATTCGGAATTTTGTGGCTTCGGTTCATGCAACATGAGAAGCGGGGTGAGTCAGACTGTGAAATGGGTATTACATTCAATATTTTGGGATTTGTACAAAAATATATACGTAAGAAACGTATGAAACACATAACAAAATATAACACCTTCAGTACCTACCTATGAAGGTAAGTAGGTTGTGTACTAAAAACGAAGTGTGAAAGAACGGTAGGTACCCACGTGTTCAGGTCAATCACCGAACAATAATAAACATGTCAGCGTAATTGCGACACTGCGCTCTATGCCTTGAATATTTTATGTATTACCTAAGGAAAATAGTCAGTACGTTTTCGGATAACATATCGGACGCGACTCAACCTCATTAGTTTTTATCATTATCCCATTTGTATTACTGAAATATCTATACAATCTTTAATCTTAGTTTATCTGAATCTCACCCTAACCCCGAACACCTGCATAAATGAAGATAAAACTACTTAACTTTTGATATTACATAAACTCATTCCATAGAAATCTCAAGCTCAAGAATCATAACAAGAATGTTAGCGAAAGACATAAAGACTGAAGCTTAAGTATGCTTCTTCAAGTTATTCAACAATGAATAGTCTACGAATCATACCTTTATCCGCCTATCTACCACATAACAGGCGCCAGCACATTATATACAACATTGAACCATTAATCTATGTCAATCAAAGTAATATTCTAAGTGCGTGCAACGCATTCGACCTAAAACTAAAGTCGATATGTGCGCAGTGCACGCGCCGCCACGTGTCGGAAAAGCGCGTAATGAGCCCGCACCTGCACTGTCCGAATTAAGGGATTTCTCGCGCCCTCCCGTGGGAGCCGAGGCTATCACACGAATCGAACTGTTTGTTCTGTCAATAAGCACACGCTGAGGAACAATAACGGGTAGCCAATATTGTATGAGGGTTCATTATAGCCTCTGGCGAGGATATTGGGTTTCGTAGCTTGCAATTTATTTATATTAGACGCGAGTAAATACTTATTCCCGCATAATGGTAATTGGTAAGCTCAATAATTAGTTAAAGGATTTTATTGTTTCTGTAACTATACCATCGTTACATTGTATCGGTTAATGTATATGCGAATTTGATTACGAATAATCCTAAACAAGAACCCGCATTTTAAACTACAACACAAGGGGTTTATAGAGCGCTCGAAACTATTGTTTTGAACAGCACTTAACCGCATGTACACAATGAGTGTACTACTTAATATCAGTAATATCGCAACAAATAACACTGATCAATCGGGACCGGGGTGTATCGCGTGATGGGAGCGGCACGCGTCCGGCACTCCCACGACACGCGCGGGGGTAAACGCTCCACCCCGACCTAATGCGCAGACCATAATGGAAACACTCCAACATTATGAACAATGATGTCAAATAAATGGAATGCTGGACTGACGTTTATTGAGAAACATAGATTGTAATATCTTCTATTTACTTCATCTATCAATATTTATAGGTGCCTCGTCCAACTTCCAAGGTTATGAACATAAGAAAATGAACGTCACCTGTGTAATTGAATTCTTGGAGTTCTAGTGAAAAATCGATTTTTAATCGAACAACAGTTCATTCGACGTTTATGGATACGTAAAAAATCCTACCCCAACCGTTGTGTTAAATACAATATTCATACCAGGTTTCATTTTGACAGTTCAACAACATTCATTGCGTTATTTACGTTGTAGAGCAGACAAATTTTTCGAACATATGAAGCAATGGATTATTAGCAATATACTTCAAAATGATTCAGATTGTGATTGTGTGGTGCTGTTGTAACCTTCATTTATAACAATCCTAATAGAAAAAAAATATCTGGTGGGTGGATAATTAACTATATTTTTTTGCTGTGACTATTTATTTTAGACATAAAAGCCAAACAATCTTGTTTGTGTTTTATAATTATCCTTAAAAAAGACATGATTTTCGAAAAAAAAAAATATCTAGAGAAAATATTGCAATTACGTAACTGTCTTCAACATGGAAATAAAAAGATTCAATAAATCATATACTAATAATCATAAAGTTTCATTTTGCTTGTATGTGTGTGTTGTCTGTTTCAGAATATTCATGCAAATTAACATAAAAATAGGGAGCCTCCTCTTAATACCACTAGGTAACTAGTATCTATACCACCTCAATAGACTGTTTGTTTCCAATCAAAAGGTAAACCTACAAGAACACAAATAACTTTTGTGTCGCCACAGACTATTGTGTCGGATCGTCGTCGAAACTGCAGAGAAATATCATTACAGAACATGGGCATTTCCGTTTTTACTAATTTCACACCTCAATATTTAAAAGATGTTCATGAGAATATGCGACACCTGCAAACAAAGCCTGTTGACGAATATTTTTTGTTTCGTACACTTAATATTTACAGAGACATAAAAACACTTTACGCATTGTCATCGTTTCGGACTTGAGGGTGTTTATGTCCGTGTATTCTTGTAATATTTTTTTCAACGGTTAGACGTTTTGGATTCCGTATTTTGGTCGCAAAATCCGAAAACCCTCGTTTGTATTTTGTTTGAGATGAATTGTGATCTGAAATCCTGAAAAAAAAAATTGCTTTTTCATGTTTCAGCTGCCTTCAATTATTAGAAAGCTGTCTAAGACTAATTAATTTCTTAATGATGAGATGCGATAGATCTTTCCCTCTTATTTTTATAAACATGACAACAAGCTATAGTTTTCCAGTTTAAGCTGATCTCACATTGTATACGATTTCCGTACAATGAAAGGTCAGCCTATTATTATTATTATTATTTTAAGTCCGTTAACTTATATAGGTAAGTAATATGTAAATATGATATTCCGAAATAAAATTACTTTAAAATTAAAAAAAAAACAAATAGAAAATAGCTGAGCTTTTAAATAGATTCTAACCAAATACTATAAATAGTTCTATCACGACGTTAATTTAAATATCGTTGGAACCCAATGCACCCAAAGAATTAACCTGGCACGGGTTTTTTTTTCTGAAACCTTTTTTTTTTTGATAATCCGGCAAAAGATACCTGTAAAATTAAAACAATATTCTGTCAATTACACAGCAAGGTGCCTAATGCAGTCAAAACGCAAATTGGCCAGCGCCCGGTGTACAATAGACCGAAACGTGAGGACACAATACGCCCGCCGGCACAAAATAAATTTCTCCGTCGCGACGACTAAATTCACAGGTAGCCGTGACGACACGTTTACGTGCTATTG
Organism: Tiliacea citrago; assembly: GCA_963921375.1. NCBI lineage: Eukaryota > Metazoa > Arthropoda > Insecta > Lepidoptera > Noctuidae > Tiliacea > Tiliacea citrago. The sequence continues at coordinate 15,890,972 of OY992797.1, read as the reverse complement.
ATTATCTTAACACAGTACATCAGTTTATGTTTTTATAAGTCACTTTATCTTGGTGAGAAATTAAGAATGCGTTGATCAGTTTGGTTTGTTGAGACAATAGGGATGTTTGGTTAGGACGACCGATACACTTTTGACAATAGGCGAAGATCAATTAAAACATACCTATCATCATCACTAGCATTTCAGCCGAAAAACGTCCACTGCTGGACATAGGCCTCCTCCAAAGGGGGGGTTTGCCATAATCGCCACGCTTGGCAGGCGGGTTGGTGATCGTAGTAGGTATGGTTTTAAAATGCATAGAGAACGCTGCTGCCCATTCTCTACTCTAGTAAGTCCTTTAGTCGCCTTTTACGACACCCACTGGAAGAAATAGGATGGTGCGATTCTTTACGTTCTGCACCGTACGGCAAAAACATACCTATGCAAGATCAGGGGGTCTACTTCAAAGATTAATCCGAAGTATCGGCCGAATGTTCGGCCGTTTCCTGACTACGGCTAACTATGGCTGATGGCTGACTACGGCGAAAGTAAAAAAAGGACAGTCAAAGAGATAAGTCAAAGTTAAACCATGTGACTTGAAGTCGGGTAAGAATTCAAAGTCACAAAAGGAAACTTTGGAAGTCAAGAAAAGCCCGAACATTATTGGCCGATACTTCGGATTATAGCTTCGGAGTAGACCCCAGATTGATAAAATCCAATTTAATGATATCACAAATTAAATAAAAAATATATTTTACTTAAGTAATACTATTTTACGTAATAACCTCAGTAACAAACGAGGCTCGTTTCAACGGCCATCAAAAACTCAACAACGATACATTTACTGTTCGTCACGTCCAAGCGTACGTTCCAATTTATCGAATCACATTATAACGCTAAATGGCGGTCCAAATAACTCAAAATGAAGCAATTCACTACCTGAGTTCCTTACTCCCGCCTCCAAGGTGACTCGTGGCTTTTTGCCGCTTCGTTTTTTATGCCCAGTGTTATTGCGATTGGGACCTCTGGGCTCTGTGTGGTCGAACGATAAAGCGGTTATATAAATACCTAAGCCATTAATAGCACCGTAAGTTAATTAATCTGTAGTAAACATAAATCTTGGACCATTACTTATAGTCGCGGCTTTATAGTCTTACGTCGGTTTTGTAACAAACTCCGCTTCAGATCATCAATTTCAGTAAAAAATTCTCGATGTCAGCGTGAAATGGTTCGACGTAAATAAACGTTGACGTTCTTTATTTAAATAAAGTCTGAAGAAGTTTTTACATTTACTGAATGTATAATTGATTAAGTGACTTGTGTAACCTATTGATGAAATTGAAAACTTTTCACGATCACGTATTAATACTGTTAATTAACATAATATCACGCCTGTAATCCCCGAAGGGTTAGGAAGAGTTGTACCTATACTACACCCACGTTTCGCCAGTAATGTTTAAGTCCCATGTAATTGGGGGCGAGCCTATTGCCATCAACAAGGCACAAATCCAGACTCCGGGCTGCTAATCCTGGTGGAAAAACCCAATAACACTTTGACCGACCTGGTACTCGAACCCGGACCTCGTGCTCAGCAGTAGCCCTTGCGACCACAAGACGAACGAGGCAGTGACAATCAAGCATATTGAATACTTATATCACAGTAGGTGTGTAAACAACAAAAAAATAATTACTTAGTAGATGACCAATGAGCACAAAAAGTAGTCACTATTTTATTTACATCTTCTGTACTATTTTTGCATTATGTTTTAATACTGCACAACCATTATACTGTGTGAAATAGAATAATTAAAAAAAAATATATACAGGGTACTGGTAACTCGACGTATTCCTTGCACGACGTCATAGTAGGGTTTAAATGCAACAAATTATGCTACCAAATGTTCTACCGAAATTCGGTATTTTTGTTTTTTTTTTTTTAATTTTGTAGGGATGATGATAAAAATTACGAAAAATTTAAAAAATTTAATTAATGATCTCTACCAAAGTTTTAGGAATTTTGGATCTTTTAATTATTAAAAAAGCAATAGCAATAGCATCAGCTGTGATAATAACTTAAATTCCAGTACAGTCGCGCCGTAAATCATTTTTAAATTGGAATTTTCATAAAACAATTAAAAACCTAATTAACTCAAAAACGATTGAATTTCGGTAGAACATTAGGTGGCTTAATTTGTTGCATTTTAACCCTATTAAGGCGTCCTGCAAGGAATACGTCGAGTTACCAGTAACCCTGTATAGGTATATATTACAGGCATAAATTTAGTGACGAGCATTTATGTCTGTAATTTGTATGGTGTACATAATAAGAGTGAGTATTATATTCCATTCTGTACGTATCCTATAAAATAACATCGTGCTTGTAATCTCCAAAGGGTTAGGCAGATCCTATAAAATGTATTCACAAAATAGTAGTTACCACTAGTAGAGCTATATATACATATTTTTTACATAATTAATGGCGTTTATAAAATGTTACTCGTAGATTAAAAACGTATTGATTAATTATACTTGTGTATATTTACTACCTCGTCAAACAGGATCTGAATTACGTAAATAAAAAGACCAACATTCTTTTATTTTTTGTCTTCACATTTACGAACCGCTATTTTGTCGCTACGGTTTTTAGACTTGTGACTATTTTATTTTATTTATTTATTAAAACTTTATGCACAAGTAAAAAAAATATACTGTACAAAGGTGAACTGAATGCCTGAGGCATTTTCTACCAGTCAACCTTAGAGTGATGCAGAGACAAAACATGGCAGGTGCAACGGGGATAGATAACTCGAAAAGACAAAATATATACTAATACATAGATACATACATACTTATAAACAATATAAAAAGTATCAGGAGAAATAACGATAGATGGAGGAGAAAACGAATCAGCAACATTTAATAAGTTTTTATTTTTTCATTTACATGCGAAGTCGAATAAAGGCTCGTACAGACTAGTGCGATATCGCGGGCGCGACGCGACACTAGTAGCACAATTTCTTTGTCAGTGCCTGTCGCGCCCGCGAAATCGCGCGAGTCTATACGAGCCTTAATGGTCTAGTTATCAAAGAAAAGAAAACGAATTAAACAATACAATTATTTTAGTTATCAATGAAAACTAATAAAACAATATTATATTATCTAACTGTTACCTTACAAACAGTCTACCCAATATTCAATTAGCATCATACAATTTTACACTTCACTTCCTTAAAATTTTAAAAAACAATTACGTAGAAGCTCTTATTTAATAAAAACACGATTTATGTTTTACAATTCGATTTGAAAGGCTCAAAGGTGTTTTTTGCGCAGACGCAGCCTCCTGGACCTGTCGCCGTGGGAGCGCGACAAGTGGATGCCTTCACGTTCTCCCATTGTTCGTCACCCCTGCAGCCTCCTTATCCCCCCCCCCTACCCCGTTCCTCTGGTGGTCATAAACACCCCCCTTAACCTGAACGATATTGTTTTGTGACTATATAATGTACGAGTATGTATGATATACTTACGGCTGTTGAAATCTATTGAATTTTGGTATGACAATGGTGTGAGAGGAGGCTCTATGGTGTAGTACATAAACCATGTCTCTCTATATGTATATGATACCGGCATGTCTATACATGTCTGAATACAACATATCGGGTATTTACACGGTGTATATTTTTATAGTTAACATTCACTTTCTTTTGAGACTCTATCCAATAAATTTTTGTTTTTACTTTAAGGTGTAAAATAAACATTACCTAGCTTGTTTTACTTTGATGAATGATTCTCAAGCCAACAACTTAGGAAGGCTCTACAAGTTATTTACGTAATATGTATAGAATCTAACATTAATAAACAAACAACATAATAATTAAGAACCCAGAAATAAACAAGATTACAGACAGGACAAAGTGCATGTCACGAGCGCAACGGCCTTACTCAGGGCCGCCCAGCGTGGCAGACGCGGCGCCCACCGCCGCCCGCCATGGGAAAAATCAGGCTTCGCCGCCCCCGCCCCCGCCCCGCGCGCCCATTGGACCGCCCGGCGCCGCCCCGCGCCCCACCAGCGCCCATAAATACTAGGTCGCTCCGCGCATCTCCTCATTCCTCGCTCGCAATCCGCGCCCGACGCACGTCCGCGCCCGTGTTAAGTTCAAACCCAGTGTTCGTGTTCAGTGACAGTCACAATGAAAGCGATAACAGCAGTGTGCGCGACCGGCGCCTCCGTGCCCACCATCGCCAGCGGCCGCGTGCAGCGCCACCGCGACGGCGAGAACGCCGAGATCCAGATGTACCTGTCCAAGTTACAGGACCTGGTGCCTTTTATGCCGAAGAACAGGAAGATCTCGAAGTTGGAGGTGATCCAGCATGTGATCGACTACATCTGCGACTTGCAGTCGGCGCTGGAGAACCACCCCGCCATGGATCAGTTCGACGCGGAGGGCGCGCTGGCGACCCCGGCGTGCGCGACGCCCGTGCGCCCGCTCCGGCGCCCGCTCGGGCCCCGCGCCGCGCCCAACACCATCCTGCGCAAAACAGCCCCCAGTCAAGAAACACAACACAGACCTCAAACCGTAAGTTTCTTTTTCAGTAAGCTCCTAACACTAGTAGTCTTATCTAGAGCTAACTTATGACAATTTCGCTAACTTCAACAGTTCCCAATTAATCTTACCATGTAATCACTAAATCGGGTAATTACGACATCCTCTAATTAAATAATCATTCAAATAATAGTCTACTAAAATAAATCTAAGGCCGCGCTTTAACTTAATCGTTATTTCCAAAGTAGAAAGTTCTCACAATAACAAATGCATCTAAATCAAACATGACGTGCGGCTATTAGCGGCGTTCAGCGGAGATAATGTAGCCGTGCACTAGTTAGTACGAGAGATACCAACTATTGCATAAAAAGTAAATGAAATCGGCCGTGTCGGTGTTTTTGCGGCGCGCGCGCACCTGCGTGTTTCGCAAGCGCGGGAAGGTAAAAGCGGAGATGCAGTTTCACAAGTCACCGGCACGCATCACCATCACAATTATTATTGCATACATTAATATGAATTGTCACCACTGCGCTATTTCCAACTGTAGTAAGTACATGCCAATTATCGCCAATATATCGATTTTTAAAGCAGCCGTAAACCTCTCATCTCACAAACAATCTTTAATAGCTTCACAATATTTATTGCGGACCTAATTATCTATTTTCATATTAACATCATCAAATAAACATCGCGGCTTACCGTATGATCAACTGAGTTTCATTATGAAATCATAGATTCGGTAAATAAGCTGTCTCAGTGTGAGCCGCTGTTCACGCATGCGTGACTGCTGTTTTGAATTTCAGCCTTGAAGCGCGGCCACCTGCGCCGGCGCCGCGTAAACGACCGTGTACTGACACACAATCTGAATATTCAACACATATTTATCTTACTCGTTTAACATTCCGCCTGACACCTGTGTGTGATTGCCATTTCGTCATTCCCATTTACCGTGACAGTACATTAACCAAGTTGGTCAGCTAATGTCCGTACTACGCAATTAGACGTTTGTGTACGACCACTAAAAATGCTGCAGGTCGCATGAGCGTGTTGTCTGGTCGCGGCACGCGGCAGGTGCATCTCGCAGGATTTATTCGTGCGCTTTGCGATTACGAGCCCCAGGCGCAATGCGCGCTCGTTAATACTTGGTCGCGCCACGTAAATTTTAATCACTGCCAGTTGTTGGAACCGAGGGAAATGTTCAAAACAAGCGTGATTTAAGAGACGCAGCGTGCCTGCAGTATTTACAGCAACGCAAGTGCCACGTAGAAGACGACAACTGCGCTACGGCTTTAAATTATGTATAGCTATAGTACGGCCAGGTACCCACTTCCCACTCGCGACAGACACTCATACAAAACCATACATTTGGCGTGTCTAATGTACTACCTACGAGCACGGTTACATGCTTAGGGCTGTAAAACTTCGCAATTCGTCGTGATTTTCGACGACTATTAAAGATAAATCTCTCTTTTTATGTAACTTTATCGTGCCATTACGATGCGGTGGCGCCGAGAGCTTATTTATTCGCAATTAATAAACGCGATACTTTCTTTTGGGAATATTCTTGTTGCCATGTCATCTTTGAAAACAAAGATCGTCGTTAAACAGGAATAAACAGCTTATCAGCTAAGCAGAAACAACAAACAAGATCTATTAATTAGTGTCGAGCGCCGGCAGTATCGCGATATCCACAGATATTTACTAATATACCGCCTACTATGATATTGGAATGTCGACTAATCGGGCCGCATTCTTGAATATAAAATGCAGAATATTAGTTTGCACAAGGACATTTATCACAAACAACTCTATCATCGTTTCCTAAAACACGAATAAGTAGTTCACAAGCCTAGAAAGAATAGCGCGGCTCAGGGCGATCGTGCTGGAATTCGTATCTCCATCGTGGTCGTCGTGAGGCGGCATTTCACGACGGTATCTCGCGGGCCATCGGGCGCCGTGTGCCACAAACCTCCGTCACGACCATACGCCACGCTTTGCTCGGCGACCGTAATTGTAGCCTGCAGCTGCCGCCCGCCGGCGCTCGAAAGGCCGTGAGATCAATCCACTCTGCTCTTTTAATACTGCTCTCTAAAATCAGCGTCATTATCATTGTCTGAGTCCGAGTTCCTGCAGTTGTATCGACCAAGTTACCCCATTTGCCCTTTTGTTCTTGTTTGACTTTACACTTCAACCATAATAAGTTGCTAAGTACCGTAATGACGATTGTTAGGCGTGTAATCCGCTGCGGTGGCACCCCCGCTTTATATCACATAAAGGGCGCAACCCTATTCATAATAATCATATCTGATACAACATAAAAGAGCTCATTATCAATGGGTCGTCTCATTCCTTGTTTACAAGACAAGGAGACATTTCTCCTACTCTCCGAACTTCCGAATTATAGTTTGTCAATATCACTTAATCATCCAATTACTGGCCCGCATGTTGCCTTTCGTTACCAATTTAAGGACCCCTACCGTTAATCGACGCAAACCAAGCAAGCTATTGAACATTAATATTTATCTTATGCCTTAAGCCAATTTAAAGCAAGTAAATAATAATTGCATATTGAGTGAACAAGTGTTCTCGCTTGTGGTACAATCTAGCTAAATGACGTGTGGATGCAAGCCGGCGTCGCCCACGCACGGCGCGGCTGGGCCGGCCGGTCCATCCGACAGGCGACACTAACGAGCCGCCAGGTGTCCGCGGCTGCCCACGCTTGCCCGCTCCTCTGAATATCTTTGTCTCCGCGCACCTCGCGCATAAATCGCACACGTGAAAGTTTTACGAGCACCTTTAGCTTCTCCGAACTAATAAACCGCACAGCGTCGGCGAGTAGACAATGCAACTTCACCGCGAAATGTCTCACCAGCGCCTGCACACGTGCACGATTTCGCCGATCGCTTGGATTCCATCGACGACGGATCGATCGAGGGCATTGTGCGGGTAACGGTCGCTCGCAGCTGCGTGTGAACACACGTGACGGCGCCGGTGGCCGGATAGCTAAATAAATGCGACGAACACTGAACATACCTATTCATTATCCGGCCGACAATGCTCGTCTCATAAAGGGATTTCACGTGTGCACTCGCGAAGTCCCGATCCGTTCGGGACATGTGTGCTCTCCCTTCGGTATGTGTCCGTAAATAGGGTGTGGCCACGTGCGGCCGTTCAGCTGTGTCGCGGATGTGCACGGACGGGAAGCCGTAATCTAACACTCGCTGATACTCAGAAAGTCACACTGAAACTGCCACCGTCCTTCATCTGCTGGCAAAAATCCCACTCAACTAACCGTACCTTCCGTGTTTCAAGCTTTTTTTATACCCGGCTTTCCCTAACATACTGCTCTCCTATACGTTTACATTAGAACAACCAAATAACAGGAGGCCCATTGTCCGGGCACTAATGAATTAAAACAGTGTTGAAACAAGCGCATATGCGGTGACAGATGGGCGGACGCGGGCGCGCGGGATGCGCATGTGCCACACGATACTATTTGTCCCAATCACTAATAACACTAAAACGATGAGGGAGACTTTATTGGACGTAATAAATAAAAATTGTTCCTATCGCTTACATATAATAACTCTACTAAACAAGCTTTAGTTTTCATATCATAATTATTGCGTTGCGATCGTGTCAGATGTTAGGGGTACATGTGCGCGCGCATCTGTGCAATGATTGGTAGCTGCACCCCCGCTAGTGATTACATGGGCTATTCTCTTCTCATATCAAATTGACTCTTAAACCGTACGCAGATCACTCATCTGTTTTCTCTTTTTGTTACAGACGCCAGAAAAGCAGAATCAGCTTGACAGGCCCTCATGCTAAGTGGTGTTAAATTAAGAGAGACAATATAATTTATGGTAACGTTTATATACCTCGAGTGGCGACCGAGGTCGCCGCGGGAGGAAGCTCGCGCCACGCGCGAGGCGCCCCCGCCCCAGTTCCAGTGAACATCATCACGACGATGATATCCTATGCACGATCTCGTTACGATCAGTAAACTACTTTAATGTAATTGTTTTGTGGCATTACACGCAGAAGACTTGAGCATTGCAATGCAATCCCCGCGGCTCCCGGAGCGCCAGGCGCCGCGGATCGTTGTGTTATAATGTTTTGTATAAAGCTTTACTAGGTAGTTAGTAGTGTAATGAATGTAAATTTTCCATGATTGTAAATAGGTATGTTGAGTGGTTTTGTGGTATACCCAAGGGACATCCTGTCTGACAACAGATGATATATTTTGTAATAAATAGATTCTTATTACTGTTCAGAACACTTCACGTACAAAATGCCGTAGTCTTTCAATTTTATAGAAATCCTTTTTCTTAGAAAATGTCACTACTATCTTTTAGTTATAAAACTAATGCTTCCATTTATATCAAAGAAGTGGGCCGATTGAAAGTCGGTCCACGTATATAATTTTATTATTTTAAGTTATTTCATGAGTGTGATTTTGCATGGCGATTTTGTTTCTAATAAAATATTATTTTGTGAGTGCTTCACGCAAATTTTCTATTATTAACTTATGATTTGTGTTTAGCACATTACTTAATGTAAATAATGTATGTAATAAAAACTAAATGAATATAAAATTTAACTGAAAATTATCGATTTGATACATTTTATGATTTTATTTCGATTATAAGGTGAAGATGCTTTAATTATCTTTATATACATAATTATTACTTATGGTGTATTATAATTTTAAATAGACTGTTATAGTTTTAGTTGAGGTGCGTTAATAATGATCAAATTTGCGTTGTTGGTAGATGTGGTTCGTTATCTGCTGATTGTTACTACAAGAATCTGCACTTTAGTTGCGTAACACACTGTATTAATCAAAATCGGAATGATTTTCAACTATATTGCTAATCCATTGCTTCAATTTTGTAAAAATTTGTCTGCTCAACAACACAAATAACGCAATGAATGTTGTTGAATTGTCAAAATTAAACCCATAGATACTTACTGATAGTGTGTTACACAATTAGGGACTAACCACACTAATTCAGCTCTGTTCAGTTTTTATCCATAGAAACCAACGATTTTGTATGGAGATGCGTACGCATTCGTTCAGCTTTCCGCGTCTATTCAGTTTTCGCGGCAAACAGATATATATTGAGGACAAAATAATGTGTTTTTATCATGCGAATGCAGAACAAAGAATAGAGTTCAGCGCTGGTCCGCCGCGTTCCGCGCTGTCCGCCACGTTCAGGGCTGTACGTGGTCGCAACTTGTCGACGAGGAGTCGTGAACAGTCCACGTTCAGCGCCGAACGTAGCGGAATAGCGCTGAACGCTATGACGGCTTTTCACTATCTTACAATGCTGTACGCGGCTGAAAGAAACAGAACTGTATAAGTGTGACCAAAATCGTTCAGGGAAACGTGAATGGAGGTGAATAAATGTAGTTAGTCCCTTACTCCGCTGCTGATCATGGCGGCCGCTAGCCTCAGGCAGCTAAAGTTACAATTTTGTGTCACAAATTGTATCTGTCTTGATTGCATTTCACGATGTTAATCACACACATTTTCCTTTATTATTTAGTTTTATAAATTGTGCACTGATTTTTTATTAAGTACCAGTACAATAAAACGGAAAATAAAAAAATATTAAGGCTATATAAATTCTTTTATTTACCTACAATGAAATACAAGCGTATCTGTCAACAAATAATTAATAAAATTATTATAATCAAGATTGGCTTTGGTTCCGAGAGATCTGTGTTAGAAAAGAACATACAAAGAACCATATCGTTCCCAACTTCAAAGTTCAGAATCTTATACCTGTAAAAAAACAAAAAAACACACTTCTTACTTTACAAGACAACATAATTTGTCAATCAGTTTCAAAAAAATCAAAATCAATTAAATTCTTGATCTAATAATTACAAATACCGTAGGCGCGCGTAGGCCGCTGCTACGAACCATTATTTGTCTATTAGAACAGTCACATCTGGCAAACAGTCTAGACTTTCATAGGTCTGATAATCACCTGAATATGGATACTATATTTGGTGGATAGTGACTGGCTATTCGTGGTTGATAAGTACCCTACACAAAGCTGCTACGCTGTAATGTCTAATTTTCGTAGCAGGCTGCGGGGTGCCTACGCGCTTATTTATGATTAAAAAAAAACGTTTTTGCAAGATTTGGCTTGAGGTTTATGTATTTATGAAACATACATTATACAGTCGAAAATCAATAATATTTACATATCTCATCATCATCTGTCTAGCCTTTTCCCAACTATGTTGGGGTCGGCTTCCAGTCTAACCAGCTGCAGCTGAATACCAGTATTTTACATGGAGCGACTGCCTATCTGACCTCCACAACCCAGTTACTGGATGACACGATTCCTCTTGGTAAGACTGGTTGTCAGACTTTCGGGCTTCTGATGACCCGTAACAACTGTTAAAGATCACAAATAACAGCCGGGACCAACGGCTTAACGTGCTTTCCGAGGCACAGAGGAGTCTCGGTATGTAAAGATGGTCGCCCATCCACGGACCAATCGCGGCAAGCGTAGCTTAACCTGATCGATCGACCCGTGATAATAATAAGACTTGTTCTTATGAAACGAATCTAACTAAGAGAGCTGTATTAATGATTATAATTCTGTAAATTATATCTACATATTTATTATGGTCGCGAATCATATTTTGATCAAGATGCAACCTGACACTGGCCTGTAAATTGCAAAAAACATAAGAAAATTTGAATTTCGCGGGCTACCACTGCGGGTTTAGTGTCGTTATGACTCCCGCAGTTGAAAGAGAATGAGCGTCTTATTATGTTGATTTTTAGGGCGAATCCCTAACGGATCGGTCTACCTTCCAAAGTAAACCAATGATATTATTAAAATACATTATTACTAACATACATGTGGCTTAATTCACATAAGAGACACTGGTTTTCCCGGATGAAAAACTATGCTGTAATTACTTATTCAAATGTCACAGATTTCTCTCAAGTGGATACCTATATTTAACTGTAATAAACCTACATCAAAAAACAAATAATAAAAACCATAAGTGAAGGCAAATGACAAACTACTAAATATCTTATTATTCAAACTTTTTTTTTTGGTATTAACAATCAAACTTTATTTTTCTTTAAAATTTAAACTTAACTAGCAATAAACCTAAAATTGCATATTTTGATTTTAGATATTTCTTCATTCTTAGTAGTCCATGTTGTATACTTATTCTAGTTATACAGGGAAACCTATTATTAGCCATACAATACTGTAATACACATATTCTGCTGTAACATAATATTTATGTATCGCTGTGGGTTGCCTAAAAAATATAGTACATTACTGCAGCGACCTGAAATGGGGCATTGATGTACGAACGTGAGCCGAGGCACACGAAATCCATCAATGCGTGGTTGCGGCCAAGGCTCGTATAGCTTCTCAAATAATGCGCGGAAACTCAACAAAGTAAATTATGTATAAATTCCAGATTCAATGACGAACAACGATAATTTTTCACGCGCCAATGTTGTGTACATTTGTTTTTTTTTCAATAAACAGCTTCCTATTTGCAAGCCAGTTCGAAATTTAAATAAAACCTTTGATAAATTACTTACCTCCTTGGTTGCCATGTTTCGGATTTAAATATCGTTCCATTTTTAAATTACACGATAGATATGAGTTTACTATGTAATTTATTTGGCCGCTAAACCACGCCACAGTCATATGGATTTCCATACAACTGTTGGTGGCCGCTGCTCGCATGTATTTGGCCAGTACAGCAATTTCGATTTATCTCGAAGAAGGTTGTCAAAAAATGCTCGAAATTCCAAGCATGTTTGAGAAAAAATAATTAATGACGCTTATAGAAACACACATGTTATATGAAAACCTCTATTTATGTCAGTAAAGTAGTTTTAATAACAACGCTTACTTCCAACTAAAAAGTTTCATTCCAGCACGGATGCGGCAAGATCACGCGATTGCATCACGACCAATTATCGTAACTACAATATTTGGTCAGCTGCGTACATAATGTACTATGAACTTCAACAACAAACGTTAACCACACGAAATTATACTCTTTGTGTTAAGAACAGAGCTCAAATTCCTTTGGCTACGCGTCTACGTTATTAACAAAGCAATTTGTACCATGATGCGATAGCAGTAAGTTGAATACGGTATACAGAAACACAATACATAATTGGTTTGCCTGAGTGTTTGTCCGCAAACATTAGCTCGATGCCGTCATACGAACAATGCGACTAATTACTAATATAACGCGAGGTAAACAGGCAAAAAATATACAAAAAACAAAAAAGATTTGTTGCGACCTTGCCAGGATTCGAACCTGGAATCTTCTGATCCGTAGTCAGACGCGTTATCCGTTGCGCCACAAGGCCGGTTATAATACTATTCGAAATAGAATATTCCGTCGCGATTTCTTTGCTACGTCTATTTTTAACACATTCAGAGCCACAGTATTTTTATCAAACCAAAAAAAACCGGCCAAGTGCGTGTCGGACCACGCACAATGAAGGATTTCGTAGTTGGGATGAATTTATCCCAAAAACAAACTTAACATTGTAGTTGAAATACACATTCTCCTGTACATCGTTATACGTCACGGTCAATTCTCCAACTGCAAAATAAGTTTGTATATAATAATCGCAAAAAAATGTTTTTTTTATGTGATAAAACTACAAATTAACGTCTTTACGTGTGCTGTAGGTCTGTAACACCTTGCTTCTTGCCAAATTTAATGATTTTAGGACAACGGGAAGCACCCTATAGGTTTTGATTTATTTGCGAGAATCAAAATAAGTCGCATAAATAAGCCGTATTTTTTTTATTATTGATTCTTTTAGAACTCCAACCGTAGAACTACGCACTTATTTGATATTAGTTTCAACTTGATACCCCCACGCGTTCCTAATAAAAAGGGCCTTGACAGACTGACAGACAGACAGAGAGATATAGACAGACGGACAACGCGGTGATCCTTTAAGGGTTTCGTTTTTTCCTTTTGAGGTACGGAACCCGAAAAATGTCACAAAAAATTATGTTAAAAAAACAAATCTTTACAAACTTGTTGTCCCGTGTCCAGCCATGGTTACATATCAAGCTATAATATCCAGTATAAGCTGATCTTACATTCTATAGAATTTATGTACAACGAGAGGTCAGCTTATACTGGAAATTTACAGCTTGATATGTAGACGTGTGTACAAACCGTAAAGGCTCCCGTAGACAGGCCAGTGCGATGCGATTCTGGTAGAACAATTTCCATGAAGTTTTCATAGAAATTCTTCTACTAAATTCACGTTGCGCTGTCGCGTCGCACCTGTCTGCGGGAGCCTTAACACGGCGAACTCACATCAATAGTAGTACATACCTACAGAATAAGTACATTGGCGATATTCACAGTCACGTCCAACACTTTAGCCGTGTACTGTGTAGGCAGTCAGTAAGGTCAGAGATCACAGATGCACCGTGACAGGTTGAGTAACAAGCCGAGCTAAGAAAATGCCCTAACTCGATGTGCCGTGGGACGGCGACAAACTAAATAGCGTAATATACTTAAGGGGCCGTGCCCGAAATCGGCTGATTTTGATCAATCTTGTTAATCGGTTGTGAGAAAGGAACAAACAATTTTAACAAAATGATTTGTGATTTGCAAAGTCGAGTTCTTTGTTTTGCATGTGGGTCAAAGCGATTTTTCAAATAAATTAAGTAGATATTAATAGAAAATCACAAATATTCGCAACAAGTTTCCAAACATGACGCGAGACTGACGTTTGATCATCATTTTTAAAGAAACTACTTTTAATATTGAACATTAAAAAATATCATCAACATCATTATATTTTACGGTCCACTTGCATGTCGATTAAGCACTTTTTTCAACTTCGATACAAAATATAGCAGAAAAATAATGTTGAAAGTTGTTGTTGTAGTCAGTAATGTTTTTTACCTATTATTTAACAAACCATATCAAGAAATTTAATAATGACGCACTGGGCTACAGCTATCCTTGTGATAAAATCAAAATTTTATTTTATGATTATACAATACTAGCTGCGCCCCGCGGTTTCACCCGCGTAATTCTCGATCCCGTGGGTATATCGGGATAAAAAGTAACCTATATGTTAATCCAGGGTGTCAGCTACCTCCATACAAAATTATATCAAAATTGGTCCAGCCGTTTGAGCGTAAAGAAGTAACAAACACACACACACTTACAAACTTTGTAATATTAGTGTGATCAACGGCGAAATAAACTATATTTTCGAGAGCGCAAAAGTGATGTTAGCTGAGACTGGCACGAAAACTGTACTTTTATAGTTACACAGACTTAATGTTTCAATTATTTCAAGCTTTCTCACAATTAGATAAGAAATTGACGAAAAACGTCCATTACTATTACAATAACTGTGATTTTTAATTTGCTAGACCAATTTGACCAATTTGTTTGGTAATCAATTGATTCTCATCATTGAAAAATAATTTATAAGCAAATTTGCTTATAAATAAATTATTTACCCTGCATTTACTATCTACCAAAAAAAAAATGGACCGAATTGCCTACTCAGAGTTAGTAAAACAAACCAGAAGAATTTTTGGATTTTATCTTTTTCAGATTAAATAATTTGTATAAGTATTTATTGAAATTTTCGGAGCCAAGGTAAAGTTCCCAGTAACCATTCTCAGTACTTACATAATTATACTGCGAACCGGATTAACCGGTGAAAAATATCGGAATAAAGATAAACACACGACGTGTTAGTGTCACTTTTAAAATTTTCCGATGTTTTCGTAAAGGAGAGACTCATTCGAGCGGATTGAGGAGAATAAACATAATAAAAATGTAATTTACGTAAATCAACACGTTGAATTACAAGAATAAAATAAACAGACAATTTGGAAGACGGTTAAGACGAGACAGTCATTGAGAAAGAGACACACCTAATATTTTCTTCCAACTTTTTACGGTTGTTTCAGACGACGGAAAACTATAAATGCCGCTAGTATTCGTCACCAACGTACCTATAGTTATCGCGAGGTTCCGTTAACGGGTTTTTCAGGCGACGTGCTATCACGCCGATAACCGAGAGGCGATTATTCTCGCAGGTGCGCCTGCGCCGATGACGGCGACCTTCGCTCGGTGCACGTGTATTGTCTTCAGTACAACCCATGACAAATTTTATATCTTTGTTGGGAGAAAAAAGTGAGTGAGACTCTTGATTTAATAAAAAACTTATAACAAAAAAAAAACACTACAAAGTGAAAAATAACTTTAATTTCGGAAGTCGGTGTCTTTAGATCTGTGTTTTAGTTTTTTTCCACCGACTTCCGAAATTAAAGTTATTTTTCACTTTGTAGTGTTTGTTTTGGAAGTCGGTTGTTTTTTTTTTTGTAAAAAGTTTTTCATTTTTCACTTTTTTGTGGATCAGTTTGTAATTTATCTAATTTACAATAGCCTAATGCTCATCACCTTTTACAACATATGGCTTTTCCCGATGCAGGGGCGTTAATTGTTGAGGAGTGCTCCTGGTAAGAACCAGGAGAACTAATAGTGACTTCACCATTCAACATTTTGACGAGCATATATTGCAACCATATTAAAGTGCCTAATCGTATCGCAATGGTGAAATACTTAATTATTAAGTAGTTCCGGTGGCCATCTGTGGTCTTCATCATTAGTTCCACTTCACCAACTGGTGCTTTTCGAGTGCAAATGCACACGTTACTATAAAAAATACTCAAATCGCTATAGGTATGCGTATAAAATTTGAGGATTTCCCTCGATTTCCATGGGATCTCCTCATCAGATTCTGATTTGGTGGCAGTAGGACCACCTCGGGAGCATACTCTTCCATACAAAAAAAGAAAAAAAAAAAATACAAACTTACCGCCGAACAACCTCCTCCTTTTTGGAAGTCGGTTAAAAAGGTAGATCTTCGCAAGAAATCAATTGGTGTAAGAAACTGATTTCAGGAAATTTTTTGAGTATTTTTTTATATTTTTGAATCATCAAAAAATTCTGTAGCCGACTTACGACCATTGAAACAAAAAATATTTCAATGGAAGTACCTGGTATGGTAATGAAGGAGGAAGTATGGTAATGATGATATACAAACAAAACTCACAAATTCTGCACACACACAGTAATGTATCTACTTATCTAGTCTACAGTTTAATGAGATGGTTTTCCGCTGCTTATCATCTGCATAGAAAAGTAACACAAAATTAGCTACGACTTTGCGTGAATTACCTATGGGCCTACGGGTAATCCGCGTAGATATCAAAAACCGGCCAAGCGTGTCAGACCACGCACAATGAAGGGTTCCGTAGTTGGGATGAATTTATCCCAAAAACAAACTTAACATTGTAGTTGAAAAACATGTTCTCCCATACATCAATATACGTCACGGTCAATTCTGCAACTGCAAATGTAAGTTGGTCGACTATTACTCGTTAACTTGTACACCCCACGCCATGGAATAGACGAGAAAAGAAAAATACTTTCTTTCTACCCAAAAGATTTTATTTTAATATTTACGAGTATAGCCATACCAAATTACAGCTTTCTAGTACTAAGAGTATCTGAGCTAAGCCAGGGACAGAAAGACTGACAGATAGACAGACGGACATGGCGAAACTATAAGGGTTCCTTGTTGACTACGGAACCCTAAAAACAAGTTTTATTAGTCAATCTGTATATACAAAGCGAAAGATCACTCATTTACTCGCTGACTAAACAGTAAATAAAATATCATGCTGTCGGGAGACCATTCTGTGGAACACTTTTTAATTAATCTAAGAGGTCCCCCGACTGCAATGCTAATTTTATTTATCTGTTTAGTAAGCGAGTATATGAGTGTAAGTGACCTTTCGCAAAAATATTTATAGCCTATGTCACTCGGGATGATGTAAGGACTCTAGCGATACATCTAAACCTGTTAAGGGGGATGCGCTAAGGTAGCCCGCGAAATTCAAATTTTATTACGTTTTTTGCAATTTGCAGGTCAGTAACAGGTTGTATTTTGGTCTAAATATGATTCGCGGCCGTAACAAATATGGCTTTACAGAATTATAATCATTAGAATCAGCATTACAACTCTCTAAGTTCATAAAATCCTACTGAATGATTATTTCAGAAATAGTCATTCAATAGGATTTTACGAAGAGAGTTAGTTGTATTGCCGATTCTAATGATTATAATTCTGTAAAGACATATTCCTGATCTTATCCTTCAAAGAGACTCCAAGCATAGCCCGCTCCATAGCACGCTGCGCAACCTTGAATTTGTGGACTAGCCCGACTGTCAGTGTCCACGTTTCGGCACCGTATGTCATGACGGGCAGGACGCACTGGTTAAAGACTTTAGTCTTCAGACACTGCGGGATAGGCGACGAGAAGACTTGACGCAGTTTTCCAAATCCGAAAAGAACCGGAGTTACCGACATAGCTTGCAGAGTAAGCAAACTGAAGTGGCAGTGGGCTGGCCATGTTTGTCGAAGGACCGATGGCCGATGGAGCAGACGAGTCCTGGAGTGGAGACCGCGTATCGGCAAGCGTAGTGTGGGACGCCCCCCAGCTAGATGGACCGACGATCTTAAGAAGGTGGCTGGGTCAGACTGGATGCGGAAGGCGGAGGACAGGGTGTTGTGGCGCAGCCTGGGAGAGGCCTATGTCCAGCAGTGGACTGCGATAGGCTGAGTTGATTGATTGAAAGACATATTTGTTACGGCCGCGAATCATATTTAGATCAACATACAACCTGTTACTTACCTGCAAATTGCAAAAGACGTAATAAAATTTGACTTTCGCGGGCTACCTTAGCGCATCCCCCTTAAAGCATTTAAACCTTATTAGGTACAAAGTAACTCACATACATGAACCCTAAACACATTACACTCCTTTTTGGGCACTCAATTTTTTTACCTACTTATTCCGCCGTTTTCACGACTGAACATAAGAATCCCGATAACGTAACGGAAATCTTTTAAATACCGAAGAGAAAAGAAAATGGCGTCGGAGCACTGACTTGTGGTGAACGTTTGTTGATTAGTGCGCAGCTGTATGAAGCCGTGGAAAACGTCGTTACACGCATTACCGGCGGGAATCTACCGTGTGAAGCCTAGCTCAGGCTCTCTGATAACGACCATGTACTGCGCATATTGATACTTATTCGGTTTAAAGAAATTTATTTCTCAAAAAGAACATACATAGTTCACTTAAATATGAGAAACTAAACAAAATATCTTATGTAATAAACATAATTGTTGTTCAATCTATCGAGTACATATAGTAATGATTTATTATTGTTGGTTAGCCAAATACAACTTCAACCTATTCTTAAAAATGTTCACTGATGAAGAATCTCTTATTTCTTTCGGTAAATTATTATAAAGCTGCGCTCCCTCAAACTGAATAGTTCTGCTACTTAGTCTTCCGAAACCCTAGTAATATTACTCGTATAAATGTGAAAGTTTGTATGTTTGGATGTTTATTACTCAATTACGTAAAAACGGCTGAACGGATTTGGATGAAATTTGGCACACAAATCGTTTATAACTTGCATTAACACATATGACACTTTTCATCCCGCTAGTACGTTCCCTTGGAATTTCCGAACTCCACGCGGGTGAAGCCGCGGGCAAAAGCCAGTAATTAATATTTTTATTAATTGGCCTATTTAATATTGTTATTTAGGTATCATTTAATTTTATTGTTCTGTACTTCGGTAAGTAAAAGAAAAATAAATTTCTGGGAGGAGTAGATACTTAATTTAGAGGCTATTCGTAAAATTACGTTACGTCACACGTTAAGGGAGGAAGGGAGGGGGTCGAGGAAGTGTGACATTGTGTGACATGGGGTGGGTGGGGTTCTTCGTGACGTCACATTTCAAAATCTAATATATCTAAGTACAGGAATACCCCGCTTTACGCGAGGGATACGTTCCGTAAAAACTAGCGGTAAGTGAAATTCGCGTACAGGTACAGGTTGCGTTTAAGCTTAGCTAAACAGCGTCAGTACAGAATGCAAATCAATACTTTAATTATAAAAACACACTGTGCAGCGTTACATTATGCATTTGTTTTTACGCAAAAATGTATCTATTGTCTTAAAAATAAAAATATGTACAAAGACAATTTCGGAACTGCTGTTTTAATTTAATCATTTCTAAATGTAAAATTGCAAAATAAGTGACATCACACAAGGGAGGAGTCTCACAAATGTGACCAGCTGTGACAAGGACGGGGAGTCAAAAAATCACGAAATTTGTGTGACGTAATTTATGGATGGCCACTTATGGAGACGTCGAAGGAATGTTGATTCTTCAAAATTATACCTCCAATGATGCTGTGTTTGAAAAATATTGAATAGAATTGTGTAATAGCAAAGGCAAATGCGAAAATCTTGGTTGAACTTTTCAATACCTAATGGCGACGCAAAACAAACTCCATTATGAAAAATCGTTAACATTCCGTTAGAATCTTTCAGAATTTTAATTACGTTACGAAACGCAGGCAATATGAAACGTACGCGTTTTATATTGCCTGCGTTTCGTAATGAAATTTCGTTTATTATTAAACCGAGCTTTATAATACGACTAGGTATAAAAGATTTAATAAAAACTGTACAATAAAATAGTGCGCGTAACGGTTCTATAAACTAGATAAACTTAATACACGGAAATGGTACAAAAGTATGAGGTGATTATAAGTAAGGTCAGCCGCAAAAATATGTATACACGAACAAGGAACCATTTAGGGCGAATTTCACCAATGAAACTGATTAAACTGAACGAGATCAGTACATCTAAACCGAGTTCAAGAGCTGTCAGTGTCAATATTCCAAAGAAAATAATGACACTGACAGCTCCTAAACGTGGTTTATGTGTTGATCGCGTTTAGTTTATTTTGTGAAATTGGCACTAAATTGTTAAAAACCTTTGTAACAATGTTTGTCAACATTGTATACATTACACGCAAATGCTCCCGATGTGATCGTTGTTATAACAATAATAATATATCAGTCTGACGCATTAGGGTAAATGGCAGTTGTTAATGACGTATTTTCAACTAAATAATTATGTACCTACTAATTTCTAGCACCTCATCACGAAGTTGAACTATTGAATTGAAAGAACTTTAAGATTTGTTTACCTAGTTATTGAATGATTACTGTAAGTAAACATATTTGTAAGACTCATGTAGATTGGGTACCTTGTTTTATTCATAATATGGTATATATGTAGATGATTTGGGAAAAAAAAATTGTTTCGTTTTGGTCAAATAAATTATGTAGGTAGGTACTATGTTTTATTCCTTTACGATGGATACAATGAAACGGAATAATGGTTTTAGACAATAAAATTGGTTCCTTGACCGTGTGTACAACTTTTTGGGGCTGACTGTACGTGTGATAATCTGATAGGTATCATATCACAATCAGTGATAGTCTGTGACAGGTGGGCGTGCAGGTGTTTGCACTGGCTCGGTGTGCCCGCACTGCGCTGATAAGATTACTGATAATACACTTAATCACGCTGAAGCACCGTAACGTACTAATGTACCTACGATATTTGTTGTAAACACGGCTACATATCAAGCTATATTTTTCCAGTATAAGCTGATCTCGCATTGTGTAGGATTTCCGTACTATGAGAGGTCAGTTTATACTGGAAATGTATAGCTTGATTTGTAGCCGTTTTTACACGAATGTTTGGCTAATTATTTACACTCTTATCAAAATGGTAAGTTCTGAGTTTATTCTGCAGACTTTTTGACTACCGCGTTATAAAATTGTTTACAAACGGAAATCATCCGGAACACTCTTCACATAATAAAATTATATCATATGAACATCATTTAGTTGTGTTTTACGTTTTAAAAGCATAGTGTGTATAAGTGTGTTGTTTATACCTAAGTGTCGGCAGACTAAAACCAAAACCTTACTTGACGCAGCAAGCGGCGCCGTCTATTTTTGTTACGAAGTTACTGGAATCACCGAAAAGGTCGGATAAGAGTGACACTGGCTGCTGACAGTCACTCTAGCAGAGCGTCGTATCGATGGTTACGTGGCGGCTGTCTTCTACTGACAGAAGATGATGTCATGCAAGCCGCTGGCGTACCACGTCCACGACGAACTGCTATATTCCGGCACAATCCTGATGATATTGAAGCTGCTGAACCACTAATACGATGGTCACTTCTGGTAAAGGCTATCCTGCGCCGTTATAATTAATTAATTAATTATTTTTATTTTGATGTTATTGAATGTCATTCAGATTTAAAAAAACCGGCCAAGTGCGTGTCGGACCACGCACAATAAAGGGTTCCGTAGTTAGGATGAATTTATCCCAAAAACAAACATAACATTGTAGTTGAAAAACAAGCTCTCCCATACATCGATATACGTTACGGTCAATTCTTCAACTGCAAATTAAAGTTGGTGGACTATTACTCGTTAACTAGTAAATCCTACTTAGCTGTGATTGTTTTCCTTTTAATTTCGTTATATATACTACTGCCATGATTTTTTTCACATATCCAAAACCAACCATTTAGCTGGCAGGGGGGGGGACACTTGACTCTAACAAAAAATAGCACTTTAAAGCTTAATATTACGCAAACGGATCTCAGAATTGAAAAATGGCTTTCACAGACCTACAATATTTTTAAACGGCCTATCCAACGATACCCCACACCATGTATTAGATGAGAAAAAAAATATCATCCCCGTTTTACGCGCAAGGGAGGTACCCTAAAAAAAATGTTTTTCATGGTTTTATTTTACGATTTTTTTGGCGTGATGAATATGTACACCCTTGCCAAATTACAGCTTTCTAGGACTAAGCGTCTTCGATCTAAGCCGGGGATAGACGGACGGACGGACAGACAGACAGACAGACGGACATGGCGAAACTATAAGGGTTCCTTGTTTACTACGGAACCCTAAAAATTGTTTGCTATTGCGTACAGAATGTACCGAATACAGAACTGTACCCTAATTGCGTAACACAGTTTGAATCGGAATCGGAATGATTTTGAAGTATATTGCTAATCCATTGCTTCTTATGGTAGAAAAAAATGTCTGCTCAACAACGTAAATAAGGCAATGAATGTTGTTGAACTGTCAAATTGAAACCGATTCCTACTGATAGTGTGTTACGCAATTAGCCCTCAGTTCTAAACTTTTTACTGAAAATCAATATCTGCGACAAATGTCTAACTAAATTATGATTGCCAACAAACAAAGGCGATAATAAAGACAGATTTTAAGCTTTGTCCTTAATATTTATTGACTCGCGGCCGTGTTATATGACCATTCAAACAAAATTCCTACAGTGTGCCTAGCGGTGTAAACAAGTCAACACAAAGACTGCTTGTCGCGTCAAATTGTTTTAGGTATTCGTTATTGCAAACTTATTACAGTAACTATACAAATGAAAACAATTTCTATTTTAAAGAGGATAAGGTTTTCGGGTAGTGAATCAACAATATGGTTTATTGCAAGCAAAATACCGCACGAACCGCGAATTATTGCAACAAGAGGCGTAACTAGGCAACGCGGTTAAGCTAACCATAACAATAAGCCGTTGTTAGCTGACGATACGGCCGGCTACATAAGTTTACACACGCAATCTGGGGCCAAACAATACTCCGTAATACCAAGAGTGCGTCGTAACGGCCAACCATCTTGCACAATGTTGATTCGTCCGTCTTGGAAGAACAAAGAACTTGATTGTCCACTTTATACATCAATGTCAAAGCGGCTCATCAATTCGAATCGACCTCGAGGTAACATACCGGAGCCGTTATTATGAGCGCGCTTTTTTCGAGCGAGCTGGCTGTAAATGACCGCCGTAGTCCGCAGTCGATGTCACGGCTAACAATAAAATTATTACATTACAGCCATGCCTGTATTTCTTGTGAGGTGATCCTATTGTTGATGAGAAAGTCTCGTTAGATTTTCTCATAAAGGCTCCGCACACAGGCACGACGACGGTGCCACGCGATTCTGGTAAAACATTTTCCATGAAGTTTTCATAGAAATGGTACTAGAGTCTCGTCGCGCTGTCGCGTCACGCCTGCCTGCGGGAGCTTTAAATACTGGTTACATTAGAAATCCGCTTCATTCTTTATCCGCTTTTGATAGACCGATGAGTAGATTTCTAGATTATTGGTTTTGATGTGCTACATCTTTCCTCTCGGTATAAGTGGGTGTGATTTCGTGAAAGGGACGGAAGTGTGTAACAGAAGCGACAGCTTAAGCATAGAATAAGTACTTTATAATAGCATGGAATTAGTGTACTCATGTAATTAGTAAGTAATATATAGATTGTAAGTAGAGGGGGTATTTAGTAATGAATAATTATAATGAATAATGGTTGCTGGCAACAATGACTGTACTAATAATGAGACATTTACACGTTGGCAACCATACATGTTGTACCATACCTACGGTACGGTAAATATAGCACATCTCGAACAAACCACTAAGTCATTTTCCTCAGTTGAGTGTTACAACTTACACAAGTAGATAAGCACTTCACGTACGCCATTTTATGTGTTTGTTTTTCTTCGACACATGAAATATCTAGAATATTCTCATATAACTAATCGTGGAAAACTTTACGCCCCCAAAACTTATTTTAGCAACTGTCTCTCTGTATCTTTTCGGCTGTTATACTAAATTTTATGGCGGAGGTACAACAAACCATACTCACGTCCACTGCTGGACATAGGCCATAAAAGGGGGGTGTGCCATAATCGCCACGCTTGGCAGGCGGGTTGGCGATCGCAATATGGTGTTAAAATGCATAGAGAATGTTGTTGCCCATTCTCTAGCAAGTCCCTTAGTCGCCTTTTACGACATCCATGGGATGAAATAGGGTGGTGCTATTATTTTTCTTTACGTAAGTAGTTGTATATTGTTGTTGTTTTTTTAAATTAAAACTTTAGGCGCTTTGAACCATTTTTGGTAGGAAAAAAACTTATGGACTCGCGTCACGTGGCTTGTTACGCCAGACTGGCGCAACGGCCTGTGTACACACGGCTACACATCCAGCTATAAATTTCCCGTATACGCTGACCTCTCATTGTACGGAAATCCTACACAATGCGAGATCAGCTTATAAGTACTGGAAATTATAGCTTGATGTGTAGCCGTGTGTACATGTATACTCATATACAGGGTCAAATTAAATTAGCAAGCGAAACTCCGCAGAAGAATCGATATGTAAACATAATAAAATAAAAAATAAATTAATTTTAAGATTTTTTTTTGTGGGGTCATCATGGACCGATACTTAAACAGGATAAAACAAAAGAATACAGATTTTCTCAACACTACAAGCGGTCGTTGACCCAAAAAAAATCGATCAAATCTTTTTAATTTTAATTTTATTATATTTAGATATAGATACTTACCCAACATGGCTGCAGAGTTTTGCTAGCTAATTTAATTTGTTCCTGTATAATTAAAACTCAAACTCAAAGCATTTATTTTAAATAAACCAATTACAGGCACTTTTTAATTGTCAATGGGTCGGTCGGTCAGAGAGATGAAGCTAGTTGCCCATTCCAAAGCTTAGTAGGTATAGGAGAAGAATGGGCAAGAAACTCCACGGAGACTCTTTTAAATTGACATATGGTTACAAAATATCGGTTACATCATTCGTGTTGAAATTATACATGTGAGAACGATGCAAAACGTCAAAAGCGTCCGTAATAAAAAGATAAAAACTAACAATTCAAAAATTAAATTAAAATAAGCCATGGCCGCTAAGAGATGACCAGTCCCTACTGATGGCGCCCGTTCACGAACATGACGCATGGATTAGCACCATTCAGCTCAACTATTTTGAAGGGAACTAAATGATCCAACACACCCGCCAGCGCCACCATCAGCGAGACATTACAGTGAGCATGACATACTCTCAGCCGCCAGGGCACATTCAAGTCAATGAAAGATGTACCCAGAAAATGGTAGCTTTATAGTGAATACATAGTACTCACACATGTGCTATGCAATTATATAATACTAATAGATTAAATTTATACAATGCAAAGATAGTTTTTTAAATCTTCAGCAGCTCCAACAGTTCCTATTTCCAAATGCTAATCAATTATGTTTTTGCGCCCTTGTGGAGCAGGACCAGCGTTGAGCCAAGCATTTTTATCAGCGATGTAATCCCCCAACTTTTAATATGCCTGGCTGCATAGTGTGCGTTTTAAACATGATTTAAATTTTGTTTCATTCAGTTGAAGCATGTAACATTATTATATATTGTAACATTATTATGTAACATTATTATTGTAACATTTTAAACAGTGCCCCATGAAAGATAAGTATACTTTAGCCAGCCTGAAACCTGGTTAAACAAATTGGTCCCTATTTCTAGTCCTATAAGAAGTGGTGAAGGGTGGGCGTTTTTGGGGGACTGTCTTATGTAATTTTTGACGAACGAAAAGTGCTGATTCTCAGCCTAGTTTGAATAAATGACATTTGATTTGATTTATAATTGTGTCTTTCGCCTCTTTTACTAAAAAGATGGAGATTTTTCCTAACATACATGATGTTTTTATAGATATATTGACAAGGTACCGTTATGATATTAATATCTTTGAACAGTTCCCTGAGAGAGTCGCGCCTGCAGAGGCCATATATGGCTCTGATGGCTCTTTTCTGCAGAATAAAAATAGACTCGACGTCTGCAGCCCGTCCCCATAGTAAAATACCGTATGACATAATACTATGATAGTAACTAAAATAGACTAGCCTCGCGGTATCTACATCAGTAAATTGACGGATTTTTCTCACAGCATAAGCTGCTGAACTTAGCCGTCCTGCAAGGGATGTTATATGCGGACCCCATTGAAGCCTTGAGTCAAGCGTGATCCCTAGGAAAACAGTTTTATCGATGAATTTTAGTTTCTCTTGATTCAATACTATCTCACAATTACTCCTTTTGACATTTGGTAAAGAAAATCTTATGCACTTTGTTTTTTTCCCATTTAATACTAAATTATTAGCAGTAAACCAAGTTTGGACCTGCAGTAGGGCATTATTTACGTCGTCAAGATTTGATTCAAGTCTGTTAATTTTAAAAATTAAGGAAGTATCGTCAGCAAATAACACCATTTGTGGTTGAGTTTTTAACAAATGGACTAGATAATTAATATAATATATACTAAAAAGAGGAAAGGACCCAATACCGAGCCCTGTGGTACACCCATTTTTACTTTTAAGCCGAGTGAATTGACTCCATTTATTTGAACTGGCTGCTGTCTATCATTTAAATAAGATTTTACTAAACTGAGCGCAAGTTTTCCAAGGCCATAATGCTCAAGTTTTAAGAGTAATGTTTCGTGGACGACGCAATTAAATGCCTTGGAGAGGTCACAAAATATTCCTATGGTGTCTTGGGCCTCTTCCCACGCCGCAAATATGTGTTTTAATAAGGTGACACCGGCGTCAGTCGTACAACGTCCCTTGGTGAAACCATACTGTTGATCGTGTATGATTTTATTGGTATTAAAATTATATGTTATTCCATTTTAAGTTTTCACTTCTGTCGACAGTCCCTCATGACTGTCTATTTTTGTATGCCTCGTTGGTGTAGTGGTTGCAAGCGATACTGCAAAGCATGAGGTCCTTATGGGTTCGATTCCTAGATCGGGCAAAATGTTATTGGAATTTTCCATCTGGAATTTCTCAGTAGCAGCCCGAGATCCGGGATTTGTGCCCGATTAATGACAATAGGCTTGGAACCCGGTGTACTCTAAGTACACCCCTGCCAAACTCTTCGGGAAACAGAGCGTAATGTAATGTTATGTTGTTTGATCACAAGATTTTTCGGTGTCAATGTCAATGTATTCAATTATTATCTCTTCACGTTGGCTGTGACTGTACTTGCTCTAAATTTTCCTCAAGATAAGTTATTATTATTGCAATGTTCAGTAAGTACGGGTACTTCAGCAGGTGTTTCAGCCGTCAGCGATGCTTACAAGACACGTGAGACAATAATATCCTGCATAAGTTCTACTGGTAGCTAATTATTTTATATTCATTAACAATTTACAGGCTGGTCATAGTGTATTATTATAAACGGAAACCCAATAATGGCAAATAAATAATCTATGGGAATTAATGCGGCGAAGTACAGTACTGCGAGTACCAAACTGCACTGATACCGTACAGTTTGCATTTTTCATTCTTTGAACCAGTGTAGGTAGGTCCACTGGTTTAAAGAATGAAAAATGCTCGTTACAATCCTATATTTAAATTGGAAGGTGCGTTGAAAAAAAAAAAATCTCGATCCCGTTGGAATATCGGGACAAAAAGTATCCTATGTTCTAAACCCTCCCAGGTCATGGTCTACCCAAGTACCAAATTTCATCCAAATCCGTTCAGCCATTTTAGCGTGAAAGCGTAACAAACAAACTCAATTTCGCATTTATAATATCAATAATAATAAAAAAAAAAAAAAAAAAATATCTATCAATAGGACTATCAAACTAATCACACTATAATATCACACTAATATTATAAAAGCGAAAGTTTAAGAGTGTGTTAGGGTGTGTGTATGTGTGTGTGTGTGTGTTTGTTACTTCTTCACGCTCAAATGGCTCGACCAATTTTGATAAAATTTTGTATGGAGGTAGCTGACACCCTGGATTAACATAAGTATAGGCTACTTTTTATTCCAATATTCCCACGGGATCGAAAACTTACGCGGGTGAAACCACGGGGCGCAGTTAGTAATACTATAAATGTGAAAGTTTGTATTTAGATGTTTGTTACTCAATCACGCAGAAACGGCTGAACAGATTTCAATGAAATTTGGCACACAGATAGTTTATAACCTGCACTACCGAGATAGAAAGTATCCTATGTGTTAACATAGGATACTTTCTATCTCGGTAGTACGTTCCCGTAGGATAATTTCCGACCTCCGCGCGGGCGACGCCGCGGGCAAAAGTAAGTAATATAATAATGATACCACAATAATCTGTTTTCTTTAAACGAAATAACAAACTGCATTGTGTGTCATCCCATATAAATGCATTATAAACGTTATAAGGCTTAAGGCTCCTACAGACTGGTGCGATATCGCAGGCGCAACGTGACGCTAGTAGCACAATTTCTTTGTCGGTGCCTGTCGCGCCCGCGAAGGAAGTAAGAGCCTTAATAAGGCTCCACGTATATAATTCTTCCATTATCTTGGTTTATTTGTAAGTAGCGAACAACTTCAATAAAATCTGCGAAGTAACGATTGCTGTAAAATTAAACGTTATCTATCTACTCGTATACCGCGACACTTGTAAAATACTTCGGCAAAGTCCGCATCCGATAGCGTGATAAGGGTTATCGGACTACAGGTGTTTGAACCGAACTCGCACTTGATGCACTGGGACTGACAACCCAAAATAACATGAACAAATATTGAACATATAAACTTGAAGTTGCAGGTTTCTGGCCAAATTGAAGCGAGCGAGGCGGCGGGATGCGGGACGCTACTGCGCGTCTCGATTGTTTTAATGACTAGGCACGCGACTGTCTGCGAACACCTTCATACAATAAGAGCGAATTTCACCGATGAAACTGAATACAATCAACACATCTAAACGGGGATCTACTACGAAAATAAATCCAAATGCTCGGCCGTTTCCTAACTACGGCTGACTATGGCAGAAAACGGCGAAAGAATAAAACACGACAATCAAAGAGATAATGCAAAGTCAAAAATGTGACTGGAAGTCGGGTAAGGACTCAAAGTCAAAAAAATAAACTATGGAAGTCAAGAAACGGCCGAACATTCGGCTGACACTACGGAGAAGACCAGTTTTGAGAGTGAAATTCGGCCTTCGTTGACAAAACCCGCGTAGGCGAATTCTGTCCCGTATCCCGCTCGCTCGCTCGCTTCAGTTTGGCCAGAGCTTTAGTAACAAACCAACAAGTGATGTCTGAAGGGCATGGAAATGTTCGAGAAAATCTTTACTAAGCGGTTTACGCGCTGTAAATACAAACAGCACACAAATAAAAGATAATTTCAGCCAGTTATAATGCATTTTATGGATAGGTGATTTAGGTATCTGTTGCCCGCGACTTCGTGTACGATCCAGGATGAAAAGTAGCCTATGTCCTTCTCCAGGTCATGCAGTCTGCCTTTGTGCCAAATTTCATTCAAATCCGTTTAGCCGTTTTAGCGTGAAAGCGTAACAAACAAACTCAATTTCGCATTTTTATTTTATTAGTTAGGATGCCACGTATGAGTGGTAAAATAAGGCCCCATTTATATAAACGCTTAGGTATTATCGCTATGAGCTGTTGATTACTTTATAGGTTAACAAATATAGAAAAACAACGTTACTGCGCAAAAAATGTAAAAAACAATAACAATGACCAGGGGGCCTACTCCGAAGCGATAATCCGAAGTATCGGCCGATCGGCCGTTTCTTGCCTTCCAAAGTTTCTTTATTTGACTTTGAATCCTTACCCGACTTATAGTCACGTTTTTGACTTTGACTTATCTTTTGACCGTCGTTGTTTTTTCGCCGTAGTCGGCCATAGTTAGCCGTAGGCAGGAAACGGCAAAACATTCGGCCGTTACTTCGGATTTATCTTCGGAGTAGACCCCCATTTATTTTATACGAAATATGCCTGTATTCTTCAACAAATATACTTTTTCATAAGGTGTAGGGTAATGATGATGATGATGATCTAACCTACTTATAATAACGCTACCTCAGTGTGTTAATTTTTATCCATATCTGTCAAAATCGCAAATAGAACAGTGACGTCAGCCACGATAGCCACCCATAAAACTGAACACTTGGGGCACAAAATATTCGTATTGTATGGTACTGAACAGTCGGCGAGGGCACGACAACTCGTTAACCTTTCACGAATACCCGACATCATAATATATTATTCATGCATGTAATTGAAATAAACTGACGAATTCTTCAAAATAGAGCCCGATTTGCTTCACCTCACATTTGGAGGTTTAAAGAATACAGGTGCCATTTAGTAGCACATTCACCTAGGATAATGGGAAGTTATTACCATACTTAACAATGATAGTAAGGCGGAACAACAGATTTTTGTGTCAACTTATACATTTTTCATGAAAAATTGTAATTTTAAACAGAGGCCCGTAACTTTAGGACACTATTCTACATAACAAGTAAAATATCAAACAACATCTGGCAGACTAATGAATTATGTAATGAGTTTTTCATAGTGTTTTCCTTACGTTTACGGCATATCGTATTTGCGGTGTTGGGTTCCCTATATCTACCCAGTTTTCAACAAGTTCAGTAGGATAATCTTAGCCAGGAAAATCTCTCAATAAATCTTCGCAGTGTGACGTTACCAAAACAAAAAATAAACATTGATTATTTATCTTTTACTGCACCGAGGCAATCTTTCAAGGTAATGATAGCATGATTATAATTAGTAGTAATGAGTACACTGTAATCAGGACAATTGCATTCATCAAGATACATGCTTGTAGATTATAAAACGATTTAAAAAAACAGGTGTCACAATCGCAAACAATCTTCTATATCAGCCAGTAAAAAAGTAAACATTTTGAATGTCATATTTCCTAAAGTCCACAGTTATGAAAACATAATTGTGGATTTTAGAAATGTACATACATGTATGCAAAACGATAGGTTTGCAGAATTATTTCAAAATACATATGGATGGTTTGCAAAATAAAATCGATGATTCTGAACAGTTTTTCTGGTACATACACCAACCTTCGACATAACATCCACAACCATACCCAAGTCTACATTATTCACTCACAGCAAATATAAGAAACGTTCTAACAAAGCAATAATGTTCCACATAACTCCCGGGGGGTCAGACGAGAGTGAAACTGACGTAGACTTTAAATATTCAAAGAGTGTAAAGGGCAACACTGCGCATATTTCCCCAGGGTCGCCCGTATTTACCCCTCTGTATTCATTTCATAACGTCATACTGCCTATGGTTTTGCCTACGCCTTATCAAATCATACATAATACTGAGTATATCTATAAGGCTGTTTGAAGATTGCGACAAGAAGACTGTCAGACAAAGACTTACTAATGAATTAATGAACCGTGGATTTTCTTGCCGGTTCTTCTCCATAGGATACGACCACTTGGAACGGTGTACTTAGCTTCTGACGTTTCATAACAGCAAGTTTATGTCAAATAAAATATTTTGATTTGATTGATGGAGGCAGACTCGCAACAAAACAGTCTCTAGTCTTAATAGAAATGTGCTGAAAAACCTGTGGTGTCAAGACAAAACTATTCTGTCGATAAACTGACTATGACAAACACTGTTTCTTGTCTAGTGTGTGCAGGTGCACTGTCTTTTAATCTACGTCAGACTATACATGGAATTGTATCGCATATTACATAATGTATGACCAATCACGTATTTACCACACACTAAGAATTCCAGACCTACCAAAGCCTTCCCATAAAAGAAAAACAAACCCTTCCACACCTGCAGCCATAGAAAGCCTTAAGTGAGCATGAACATTGTACAGTACTCCTTCCACATTGCGAAAATTCTATAAGTAACGGGTGTACTGCTAAAATACGCAGTTGGTACACTGTGGCTCAGTTACCACACAAGTGCATAGCCTGCCTATCTTGTCGCGTTGCGTTCTGCAGCGGAAGTGATGGCCCAGTCACCTCGTGCATTGTGTACCAAATACCCACGCCACCGGCCCTGGGTATACTGCCTTCTCTGACATAGTATTCTATTTTTAGCTTATTCACGATAATGCTAAATGCAATTTGTAATTCTATTCAACGTCGTTTCGCTTCTCTATTGTGAATACTGAACGCTGACGTCACTCGCTGATGCTTGTGTAGTTCAGTAATCGTAATGTTCACTATAAAATAGTCATTTAAATAACAATAAAATCGACTAGTTATAGTTCGGTAGTTAATTGAGGAAGTAGTAAAGGCACTTCAAACGTTTCTAATTAATGTCTAATTAGTGTATCGATTGTTTTGTTTCTATTTTAAATTAAAATACATAGAACTATTGAATATGTAATATTTTTAATGTAACATTTAAATTAAAATCAAAACATTTACCACCATTTATGGCACAACAGCACAAGTGTCGTCATAATTAGCAAGTAAACGACCACTCAAAGCACATTACGTTTTGTGATTAGTGGTGCAAAGGACTTGAAGAAATTACTCTCCAATTTGGCTTGTTCTGTGAGCCACCGATAAATTGGGCCCTTAAACCATATGCCACATACACCTGCTTACTTATTTGTACCAGTAAGCCGATGAAAATTCTACATAAGTATAAGAAATCTACTTCATTTATCTGTGAAATTATTTCATCATGAAAACTTACGATGTTGCGTCAAAAATTAAGCCGCAATGTGTCCTCAGAAAAGCAAGAAAATAAGATACAGGTGTTCATAAAGTAAATACACTTAATCTATTAACACTTAGCTCGTTGCATATCTTAATGTAGACATACTCCATGTGACACGCTGTGGCAATAGAGACAAATCACGACAATACGCGACAAAACGGTAATGGACGGCGTTAGTGGCCGCCCCGTCTAAATATAAAGCGCTTAGCTCACGCATCA
This sequence comes from Tiliacea citrago, assembly GCA_963921375.1. NCBI lineage: Eukaryota > Metazoa > Arthropoda > Insecta > Lepidoptera > Noctuidae > Tiliacea > Tiliacea citrago. The sequence goes on along the minus strand of OY992797.1, from coordinate 15,857,824 downwards.
GCATTGTCTCCCTAGCCTGCACAATGCACATGCACAATACACAAACAGTTTTAAATACAAAAAAATGCAACAAGCAATGCAAAAGAATGCAACTGACGAGTAAAGTCACACTCATTTGTATTCTAGGGCTGTCGCTGCAGCGAATTGACACGTTCAACGCGTGTCAATGTCATACTACTTCGCTAGTTCGCTAGTGACAATCATATTCTTTATTGGTAAGTCCGTTATACAAGTGTCACCGCTAGTAATTTAAATATTAGGTACATTGTCAATTGCTTGGTTTCCGTCTTGTAATGTATTTGGTAGTGAGCAGGCAGCGTGTATGGGTGAAAGTTATAATAATAATTGTATTCTTTACACTTCACACATTATTTTTTTGGGTCGCTACACAATTTAGACCCAATAACCATTTAGGTAAAATACATTTGCTGTTACTGCTCCAGTGCATATTAAGCATTATTTTCAGTTTCAGCAGGTACGTAAGTTTTAAAAAAAAAAATCTGCGCATAATGACACAATAATACTGATAACCTGTAGCCCGTGAAGTTAAAATTTTCTTATGTTTTTTGCTATGTCCAGATCAGTATCTGGATGTATCTTGATCCAAATATGATTCGCGACTATAACAGATAATTATGTATTTACAGAATTATAATCAATAATACATCTCTCTTGAGTTAGATTGTTCAATTGAATGACTTTTTCATGAAATCATGACATTGGGGAACAACTCTAACTTAGAGAGATGTATTTAATGTTTCTAATGATTATAATTCTGTAAATACATTATCTGTTAAAGTCGCGAATCATATTAATCTAGATACAACCTCAAACTGCCCTGCAAAATGCAAAAAACGTTTTTTTATTTATATTTCGCGGATTACAGATGCGGATTCACCTTAATGCTTGACTCATACCTACCTAACTAAATAATTCAATCAGCATTAATTCCGTATTTTTTGTTAGAAACAAAACACTGTGAACATTATGCTGAAAACTCCCAGTTTTCCCTATGTAATGGCGGACACCGGTCTAGACCGGTGTGCACCGGTTCAGTGCTGGCTTTATTTACGTCACGCTATGGCCACGATACTGTAACCACGTCAATGTGCTTGTTCATGACAGATTACATTTACATGTTTTATTTCTGAACATGTTTTATTCAACATCACCAAATTCATTAATACCGACGAGCCTTGGGAAAAACTGTTGCATTCCTCAACTCACATTCACCAATCAGAAGGTTATTTTGGACATAAAAATTTCAACTTTATTTAAACATACCACCGTTTAATTTTCGTTGCGTTTAACTCGTCGACTTACAACAAAAAGGGCTCACGTAAATAGAAGAATCAAATATTTCAAAGAGTCGTAAATAAAAGAAAAAGCGCTAACAAACCAATGTTCCCTGTTGTTACGCATAAAATAGTAAAAGCTGATGTTCACGAGCAATGATTAATTCGTGCTGTTTTACAAGCGCGTGCGCATCTCATAATCATAAAACCGCACTTGTGTTGTGAGCAGACCGGGGATTTCTCGCTCCATTTATTTTGTTTTAGTGCCTGACTTACAGCTGAGTAAATAGGCGGCCACTACTACTGCACAATGATTCCATAAATAACCTCTACTTACCACCACCGCTTCCGATTTAACTTTCAATTTGTAATCAGTTTATCTTTGTTTAATTAGGAATGCAGGTACGCTGAGTTACTCGCTCTCTCCTCTTGTTATTCAAAGAGCAAGGCGTCAAGATCCGTGCTCTTTGTACAAGATAAGTGATGGCGAATAATCAATGCTAAATTGTTTAATTAAAAGCAGCTGCAAACGTTAATAAGATAACCTACGAGTACCGAATGCCTCACGCTTTATTTTTATTTTTTGTCGTTTCTAATCTAGTTAATTTGTTATAAATGCTTCGGGCGATCAGACAGATAATTTCGTTCGGCGGGTATGAGCAGTCGTGGCCGAGCGGTTAAGGCGTCTGACTAGAAATCAGATTCCCTCTGGGAGCGTAGGTTCGAATCCTACCGACTGCGAAAAGCCTTTTTGCATATTTGGAAACTTCATGTAAAGGTCATTCAACTATGTACATATTCTACAACAGAACTTCGAAGGTTTATTTTATAAAAATACAACAAAGTAATCTTCAAAAGCGGAAAATAAAAGCACCAGCAAAAAGGCTTTGTATGTTGTAACCCCTCCTTAATTATCGCGGTCATTATTTTAAATCAGTATCCAGCATCGTGGAAAGTAACGAGCGTAAACATCGATCGGAAGATGGCTGGCAGGGTCTCATTAAGCGGAGTGCACGTGCGTCGCCGACGGCAGGCTCGACCGCTCGAGTGCTCCAGTCGCGATGCCAAGCTCGATCGCGTCAGGGTTGCAACACCAATGATCGTGCAATCTCGATACCGACGCGACGCCACAGTAAAAGTAAAGATCATACCGATTGTTTCACAGCGTGCAGCGGGCCGTAAAGCCAAGCCAAGGAAACAACCACACAATGTTGTTCAAACATTAAAATGTAACGTAAATATTGAATGTACATACAAAGATTAACAACAGGAAAATTGTACTTCGAGGTCGATTTTGCTTGTCAAGGTTTTCTGCTACAAATTAAGTTTAAACTATGGAAGTTGAGTGATTTTCTCTTAGCAGTGTGTTCAATGAAATATTTGTGATATTTCGTCACTTTTGTTTACGTATGCTGACAGTGATTGTTACGTAATCAGCTGACTTCATAAATAATAGAACACTCGGATGACTTCACCAGTTTATCTAAAGACGGCGCATGAGTTAAGGTAAAACAACATTGAATAAATTCATTTATTTTTAGAATCTGCAGAACATGACGAAACTGCAGCTTGGAAGTATTCTTCCAAGCTGCAGTTTAAGCTAAGTAATGTTCGTCGGTTTCTGCATTATTATATTTAATAATGCAGAAACCGACGAACATTACTTACTTAGCCGATAGTCTGGAGTCTCTCAATCAAGCCACAGTATTCTTTTGAATCTAGCAACTGTATCTCTAACCTAATAAGTCAATAATTATAGAGGAAGGAAGATAAAAAACGAAACCTTCTCGATTTCTTACATCCATCCTCATTACAGACTGCTCAAGTACAAGTCCGATAACAGTTGCAAAAGAGATTTAGATAAAAAACAACCCGCTGATTGTATAAAAACACAATTTGCGCTGGAAATGAAACACTAAACCGCATTAGGTGCGGCCAACTGGCGCGGGGCACCCCTGCACTAACTTCTCGTCATGGGATTACGAGTCCGTACCAGGGATTTAAGGTTTCATTACTCGGCTGCGGCCGTCTCCCTTGTCTCATGCCTTCCCAACCCTACTCTGGAAACTCGAAGCATACACAGCAATCAAACAATCGTGATCTGAGAGTGACGAAAAATTTAAAGCCATTAAGGGTATGGCTGCAGAGTTTTTTGTGGTTAAAGAATGACTGAACATTTAGATGTAATATTTGCAATATCACATATTATTTATGATGATTCTGCGCCTTCAAATACTAAACAGCTGCAATTATGACGCGAATACTACGATAATCTATCTGTTACATCTATAATTATAAAACCTAAAACATGTATATCGCAACCATTCATAATTATGCTGATTTTTAACTGCATTGACGTCACTTATCTCTTCATTGACGATATATTGCTAGCGAAGTTAGACACTTAAGACTTGACTATAGATAGTGCCATCCGCGAAGACATGCCTTACTCTTTTTCCTAATCGCTTACAGTGCAAGTGTGCATCCTTTCGCTAGTGTTGTAGTGCTGTCGATGATAGTATGAATTGTCTATGAGTGCGCACGCAAAATACGACGAATAAATCAGCTCAGATTGAACTCCCCACCCCACACCCCGCAGCCCCCTCGACCAAAAAATAGTGGGGCGCGTCTTCGTGGATAGCACTTTCTATATCCAGGAAAATAGTTCGCAAAAACAAGTTAAGCCAACTATAGTCTTAGAGCGAATTTCACCAATGAAATTTAACGTCAGGGTCATTATTTTCTTTGGAATATTGACACTGATAGCTCTTGAACTCGGCTTAAATATTTTCAATTTATTTTCTCAATTTCGTCTTCAAATAGTTTATACAGGGTCAAATTAAATTAGCTAGTGAAACTTCGCAGACGTGATGGGTATGTTATGTTATCTAATCGTGATAAAACAAAAATAAATTAATTCAATGAGTTTTTTTGGTGTCATCAACCCAAAGTAAGCTTAATTAATATCAGTTTTTAAAACAAAACCTTTTTTTGTTTAAACTTCACAGACGTGATGAGTATCGATAACTAAACACGATAAAATAAAAATAAACATATTTTTCAACTCATACTTCTAGTAAACCCCAAAAAAATCATCAGAGCTATTGTCATAATTCGTGTTAAAATTGTGTAAAAATTATGAGTCATTTCTGTACTTATATTGTTTTTATTTTTTATATAATATTGTTTTTGCATGGTGTGTCTATCTTGGCTTGTATGTTGGCTTGTATTAATCGATTGAACAGCTGCAATTATGACGCGAATACTACGATATCTGTTACATCTATAATTATAAAACCTAAAACATGTATATCGCAACCATTCATAATTATGCTGATTTTTAACTGCATTGACGTCACTTATCTCTTCATTGACGATATATTGCTAGCGAAGTTAGACACTTAAGACTTGACTATAGTTAGTGCCATCCGCGAAGACACGCCTTACTCTTTTTCCTAATCGCTTACAGTGCAAGTGTGCATCCTTTCGCTAGTGTTGTAGTGCTGTCGATGATAGTATGAATTGTCTATGAGTGCGCACGCAAAATACGACGAATAAATCAGCTCAGATTGAACTCCCCACCCCACACCCCGCAGCCCCCTCGACCAAAAAATAGTGGGGCGCGTCTTCGTGGATAGCACTTTCTATATCCAGGAAATTTGTTCGCAAAAACAAGTTAAGCCAACTATAGTCTTAGAGCGAATTTTACCAATGAATCTGAACGCGATCAGCACATCTAAACCGAGTTCTAGAGTTGTCAGTGTGAATATTCCAAAGAAAACACTGACAGCTCTTAAACGTGGTTTATGTGCTGATCGCGTTCACTTTCATTGGTGAAATTGGCACTTATTCTTGTCTGAAAACTAAGCTGATTGTGTACCGATGGTAAGGGACATTTTCCCCCATAGAAAACTGAAGCTATAGAGTCAAACTAGAGAGCAATAGGGAGCATAGCGAGCCGAGACCTCTAATGTACAAATATTGCGGAGGAAATGAATATATTCGACATTGTGCGCCCTCTGAGGGGGGCTTAGGGGCTCGCCAAGTGCACGTTTTGATTAAGTCGCCCCGCCATATGAATTTATGACTCGAATTCGTGTCGACAGCGTTTGATGGATTAGGTTTTATTTCTTGTTAATTATGCAGTTTCATTCAAATGGTTAATTTATAATAATGCATGATTCGTTATAAATTGTTGATTATGCATGTACGATTCAGAGTATTGTGACACCAATTAATATAAGTGACGTAATTTGTTTACCTAGATGTTAGTTTGCCCTCCTAAACGTCCAACAACTTACTGTCTTCTATCTAATCTATCTGCTAACCTTTTCCCAACTATGTTGGGGTTAATCAACCAATTTCGGGGTCGGCTTCCAGTCTAACCGGATGCAGCTGAATACCAGTGTATTTTACATGGAGCGACTGCCTATTTGACCTCCACAACCCAGTAACTGGGTAATACGATACTCCTTGGTAAGACTGGTTGTCAGACTTTCGGGCGTCTGACGACCCGTAAAGACTGTCAAAGATCCACGAATGACAGAGCCGGGACCAACGGCTTAACTGACTTCTACAGGGTCAATTTAAATTAGCTAGCAAAACTCAGCAGCATGTGATGGATATCGATATCAAAACACGAAAAAAGTATAAAAATTAAAAACATAACATAACGCCTGTAATCCCTGAAGGGTTAGGCAGAGGTGTACCTATGGTACACCCACGTTTCGCCAGTTATGTTTAACTCCCATGTAATGTAATATAGGGGGTGACCCTATTGCCATCAATCGGGCACAAATCCAGACTTCGGGCTGCTACTGAAAAAATCCTGGTGGAAAAACCTCATAACACTTTGCCCGACCTGGGAATCGAACCCCGGACCTCGAGCTCAGCAGTATCGCTTGCGACCACTAGACCAACGAGGCAGACTAAAAATTAAAAAGATTTGATTTATTTATTTATTGGTCTATCTACAATTGTTACACTGTTCAATCGATTAACACAAGCCAACATACAAGCCAAGATAGACACACCATGCAAAAACAACATTATATAAAAAATAAAAACAATATAAGTACAGAAATGACTCATAATTTTTACACAATTTTAACACGAATGATGACAATAGCTTTGATGATTTTTTTTTGGGGTTTACTAGAAGTATGAGTTGAAAAATATGTTTATTTTTATTTTATCGTGTTTAGTTATCGATACTCATCACGTCTGTGAAGTTTAAAAAAAAAAAAGGTTTTGTTTTAAAAACTGATATTAATTAAGCTTACTTTGGGTTGATGACACCAAAAAAACTCATTGAATTAATTTATTTTTGTTTTATCACGATTAGATAACATAACATACCCATCACGTCTGCGAAGTTGGCAAAACAGCTTGGGGAGAATCCATAGAAGATATGGAGATATCCTAACATAACATTAGGTCGCGAATGTTGCCAGTTGTTTCCATTCGAAGCAATCCCGCATCCAACTCCCAAGTGTCCCGCTAATACTCCATATGGCGCAACACCATGCGCAATGCATAAAAAACCAAATATTCATGACCCATTATATCACACATAACCCCTCTATCTAATATCACTTTCATAGAACCAGAAGGAGGCGGAGCATGTCAACGTGTAATGGTCTATTATCCTTAGTAGTTTAGGGCGGAAAAGCTCATACAACGACATATGCATGCATTAGGGATGATGAGACAATTCGGACATTAGTAGTTCAGTCACTTAATTTGTACAACTGCTCTAGCGCATGCTTTATAGTCCATGCAATGTGTGCAAGTATGTTCAGTCAACAATGACATTACAACGAGGTCTAGGAACTAGGGATATTACATGATTTTGTTGCTGTTTGTTTTCCTGATAAAGTATTTCTTCTGAGTTACGTCAATCAATGAGTAAGAAAGGAGCTTTAACAAGTAAATATAAAGCGCTAGAGCCTAAATCGCCTCTTTACTCCTGCGGGCCGAGCACGGGCGTGCCAAGAGGTTTGTGACGTGATAAATTATGTTATGTCAATTTATACTAGCATTTTATGACAAAACAGTTTTATCACTCAAACTATGATAAAATGTGTGACTCAAGTCATGTCACAGTAGGCCGTGCTAGCCCCGCTGCCAGCTTCCGCAGTTAAAGAACAAACTTGGCTATCTTTATCCCACTAGTTAGGCTGCTTTACGACCGAAGATGTGCTATGCAGCTTTGCTGCGACGATGTGAAAGCTAAGCTACGAAACTATGTGACCGTTTCCACTAATGCTAAGCTGTATATCCGAGCGAGTAAGATGTGCTATGAAGATGCACCGCCACGAAGTAGCTGTGCGAGGTAGATGTAGGGACATCGACCGTAGGGAAGGCACGGGGAGCTGCTGCACGCCTACTGTAGGTACTCTGCTCTGCACATAGCTACAACACTCGCACATCCATGGCTCCCATCAATCATATAAAAAATTGGACAAGTGCATGTCGGACCACGCACAATGAAGGGTTCCGTATTTATCCCAAAAACCAACTTAACATTGTAGTGGAAAAAACTTGCTCTCCCATACATCGATATACGTTACGGTCAATTCTCCAACTGCAAACTTTGTTGGTCGACTGTTACTCGTTAACTCGACAAGGCTTCTTAGCTGTGATAGTTTTCCTTTTAATTTCGTTATATATACTACTGCCATGAATTTTTTTACCTATCCAAACCAACAATTAAGCTGGCAGGGGGGGGGCACTTGACCCTAACAAAAAATAGCACTTTAAAGCTTACTTTTACGCAAACGGATCCCTGAATTGAAAAATGGTTTTCACAGACCCACAATTTTTAAACGGCTTATCCAAAGATACCCCATACTATGGGATACACGAGAAAAAAAAATATCATCCCCACTTTACGTGCAAGGGAGGTACTATAAAAAAAAATTTTTTCAAGGTTTTTTTTACGACTGTCGGCGTCATTAATATCTATACCCATGCCAAATTACAGCTTTCTAGTACTAAGAGTCTCTGAGCTAAGCTGGGGACAGACGGACGGACGGACAGACGGACATTGCGAAACTCTAAGGCTTCCTTGTTGACTACGGAACCCTAAAAATCATAGCTGAACCCGTTTCCACCAGGGCTATGCTATGTGGACCAATGAATATGATTGGTGTGTAGCACATTTCTGGTGGAAACGCAGCCTTAGCCGACAAAAATATTCAGTATGCAGCAATCATACATTTGCATGCATAATGCTATTCTACAGAGTCTCGTGTGACGGTCTCAGGTTCGGAGTCAAAGCTTACCGTCCGTCTGGCGCCAGTCATTGACACCTTTCCACCGTTGTCGCGTTCCTAGAGATTGGCGTCATCATTAACTACTTTATTTGAAAGTTATTTGTATGATAAACAATGCAACGCGATCTTCTTGGAAACATCTGGTGCGAAACGTGGTGAACTGTTAGGTATGTTTGTTGCTGTGGGATTTGCAATTTAAGGCTCGTACAGACTAGTGCGATATCGCGGGCGCGACGCGATACTAGTACAATTTCTTTGTCGCGCTATTTAATCTATTTATGAAGAGCGCATGATGAAGGACTCCAGTCAAGTCCAAAAATCAGCAGGCCAACCCAAAATATGGACATGATTTTGTCAATAACGACCATGAAAGAAGGAATTTAAAACTACAGTCATAAGACTCTTTCGAGTTTCAAAAGTTGGTATCCAAGTAGGACATAAATGCATAAATCGTACCTAATAATCATACCAAAGATGTTTGCGAACAAACAAAGCATTAGCGTGTGACGTCAACTCTGCCATGTTGATAGACATACATGATGAATAAACAACTTTAATTGTGCACGATTTACGAACGTTTTTAAAGAACAATACTCACGCCGTTTTTCTTTTGGCATAAGTGCATCTTTACGTAGAAAACAGTCTCGAAAATAAATGACTAAATGCCTGATAAACATACAACGAACAGTCAAAAGAAAACACAACGGTCTTATTCATAAACAGTAATCGAACATCTAAAACCTTGCTAAAGTCTGGTTGTCAAAAATTGTTATTCATAACCGCATTTTAGTACTCAAACGTTCTATAAACCTTCTATAAAGTTATGAAAGCTAGAACCCAACTATATAATATTTCATTCCATATAATATTTATATGGAAAAAATTACCGACTCTACTGACTTTTGATGTAACATGTGTGCCAACAAATGTCAGTTTCGTAAATAATCGTACTTGGAGGAGCTGCAGTCGTAATTAATTTATTTTGCACTTCTGTTTAACCTGAGGTGACTCCGGATTAAAATTAGAGCCTCTTCACTCCTATTTTAAGGCCTCAAAATAGAAGCGAGGAAAATTATAATGGAGCACATATTATAGCAACAAGAAATATTGTGGAACGCTTTTTTGAAGTGTGGAAACAATAACGCTTTCAATGCCTTTTACATGACATGACCTGCAAACTAGAAAATGTTGAAACAACCATACTGGCTCTAGCAGTACTTCACAACGTTGCAGTTGACCATAGAGACATGCAGTTAGAGGGTAGCAATATCAATAAATATCATACAAGTGAAGTAACCCAAGAAGTTGCAAGGGGCAATGCAACAATGCAAATGCTAATGCTATTTTATTTACAAACTTATATAAGGAGACATTTTAGCGAACAGTTCATTAATAAAAAGTTTGTATTAAAATTTAATTGGTATTTATTTTTATAATATTTTAATTTGGCTGTTATAACTTGTTCTTTTAGAAGCTTGTGGCTAAATAATAACTGCCGCACGGGTCGATCGATCAGGTTGAGCTACGCTTGCCGCGGTTGGTCCGTAGATGGGTGACCATCTGTTCATACCAAGATTCCTCCGTGCCTCGGAAAGCACGTTAAGCCGTTGGTCCCGGCTGTCATTTGTAGGTCTATGACAGTTGTTACGGGTCGTCAGAAGCCCAAAAGTCTGAAAACCAGTCTTACCAAGGGATATCGTGTTACCCAGTAACAGGGTTGTGGAGGTCAGATAGGCAGTCGATCCATGTAAAATACTGGTATTCAGCTGCATCCGGTTAGATTGGAAGCCGACCTCAACATAGTTGGGAAAAGGCTAGGCAGATGATGAACTTGTTCTTTTATAACAAAATTTTGCCATTTATTGGAACTAGTCTCCGGTCTTGATTCCAATTTTAGGGTTCCGTAGTCAACAAGGAACCCTTATAGTTTTGCCATGTCTGTCTGTCTGTCCGTCCGTCCGTCTGACCCCGGCTTAGCACAGAGACGCTTAGTACTAGAAAACTGTAATTTGGCATGGATATACATATTATTCACGCCAAGAAAGTCGTAAAATAAAACCATAAAAAACAATTTTTTTTAGGGTACCGCCCTTGCACGTAAAATGGGAATGAAAAATATTATGGGTTTGTGAAAACCATTTTTCAATTCAGGGATCCGTTTGCGTAATATTAAGCTTTAAGGTGCTATTTTTTGTTAGAGTCAAGTGTCGTCCCTAAATGTCCGTCAGCTAAATGGATTGGATATGAAGCAGAATGGTTTTGGATATGTGAAAAAATTCAATAGTACGTTAAGGCCGTCTTGTAGTGCGGTGTGTAGCCGGCTGTAACTGGCCGGCCGTTGCGAGCTCTTGAACTGCTACATTTTGTGTATATTTGCTCCATAGAAAAAAATAGTAAGGAAATTATAAAATGTGTTCTCACCAAGTACTAAAAAACAATAAGGCCTATCTTTTGGTATAACTTTTACATGGTTTAACGAAGTAATCTCTTCACGGTACACGTTTTGAATACCGATATAGTGTCATCTTTGTGATTTTTTTTTATCGAGCCAATTAATTTAATTCATCTTTCTATCTTCACACAGTGCTTGATAATATGTTCAATTTTCTTAAAATATTTTCTTTTTGCGCAAAATTTATATTTTGCTAGATTTACAGAGGTTTAAAAAAGTTAAAAAGTACTGCAACCTCGCCTTAAACGGAAAACTAGCACAGCTAAGTAGGCTTCACAAGTTAACGAGTAATAGTCGACCAACTTAAATTTGCAGTTGCAGAATTGACCGTAACGTATATCGATGTATGGGAGAAAATGTTTTTCAACTACAATGTTTATTTTTGGGATAAATTCATCACAATTACGGAACCCTTCATTGTGCGTGCTCCGGCAGGCACTTGACCGGTTTTTTTATTATCAATGCAAATAAGTAGACAAAAGTTTTCGTCGCTTGGCAGTTACAATAACAAATTGATTGACAAATTTTAATAACAATGACGTCGCCGCGTAAAAAGTGTCGAAACTGTAGACAATAATATAGTTTACAGTACGTAATAATGTCTATGGTCATGGTCACAATTATTCGGTGCCTAGACAGACATTCTCATTTAACGATTCGATGTGTTGGGAGTCTTCGGTCAGCTGGACCCGGTCACTACTGGACCCGCGGGTCTACTTGATTACATAACTTATTTTCTGTATTTTTATTGTTTAACTGGACCCACATAAAAACATCTATTGTTTTAAGCTATCAGTGGACACAGTCGAGCGCAAAATGGTTAGTCAAAATATTAGGTTGGGGAAAAAGTCTTTTCGCATTATATTATATAATAAAACGCAATTCAATTAGGTTTAAACCTTTAGTCGCAATCAAAATCTAAAATCTTTTTAAATTAGGTACATGTAAGTAAAATCAAGACATATTAACTAAATATAATACTCAAATATAACACAGAAAAAATACCTAAGTACTTACTATTTAAAAATCACAGACAGATAAAATAACATTTATGAATAAAATGATACAAATCAACTACAAGGTGTACTATAAGTGCGCCTCTGCCTAACCCTTCGGGGATTACAGGCGTGATGTTATGTTAAATCAACGTAATAGTTGCGTAAATCAACTATTACCGGTGGCAGTGCCCACTCCACTCAATTTAGGTAATATTACAGTAACAAATATTTAGTTTTAGTGTTAGTGAATAAGTGTGGTGCATAAGTGTAAATATCTAATTACATAATAATGGTATATTTTAAGTCATAAAAATAAAACCAAAAGATTCAGCTTTACTCCATGACTGTACTACTCGTAATAATAAAATTGGGCACTGGGTCCAGTCGACCTATTCAAAATATAATATAATATAATCTTTATTTATATAAAAAACAGATTGTAGTACATAGTTTTCACAAAGTAGGTAGTATAAAATATCTGGCAATCAAGTAGGTGCTATTCTCCTTGCTAGGCTATGCCTGAAATGTGATTGGGTTGAGTGATCCCACGGGTCCATTTCGAGTGGGTCCATTTGACCAAAGACTCTTGGTCAATTTGTTGGATTACTTCATTATTATGGCAATATTTTGATTTATAATTAATTTAAACGACATATTAGTTATAGAACGTTTATGAATACGCAATTTTATGGAATAGGTTCTATACGCTTATCGATCGAGCACACGAGTGTAAACCTTCGATAAGCTTTTTTTTTATGAATAAGACCGTAAAGTATAACAATGTAATTTACAAACTAGAGAGGTTCATTTAGGGAAGGATTTTTTTTTTTGTGTCTAACTAGAGGTTTTTTTTGCAAATTTTGTTGCGGGCTGTATTATACACCTGCAGTGCAGTATTTCATATTTATTTACTTTAGGTTGATTCCTATACAATCACTTATTCTATCTAACGTCAAAAATGTGAATAAACTGCTGTAGAAGCAAGTTCTCAATGAGATGTTTGCGTAAAATCAGTTTGTTTGTAGTTCCCACGGCCTGCCTGCTGTTAGCACCTCGCTTCGAACACAAGACATGAACGTAGCCTTATTAGGACATTACCACACGCTTGTCCTGCGGAAACATAAATAAAAAAAACCGGTTAAGAGCGAGTCGGACTCACGCACCGAGGGTTCCGTACGTATATAATTATGATGTTGATGATTTCTGAAAAAAATTGCTATTTAGAGACATCGTTTTATTTTTCCTGTAATCTTTACATAAACTTCTATCACATAGAATAATTTCAGATTTTTATCTATGCAAACTTCGGAGATAAGGGGGGGAACGGTATTTTTTTTTAATTTTTCATCAAAAGTCGGAAACTATGCTGCCTTAAAAAAAAATGTATGAGAATTTGCAAACAGCGCTCTTTCATATGATACCCCACATGCCCTAGTAGCCCCACTTAAAATTTTTAAGATTCCCTTTCAGTCCCTTTTGCAAAAAATATATATATTTTTTAATTTCTTTCTTTTATTTGCAAAATAGTTGAGCAAACGTCATCTAAAACTATTCTAAGAACAAAAATATTTCAGACACTTTGTTCATGCTGTAGTAAGCAGTTGGTCCGTGGATGGGTTACCACCTTTACATACCAAGACCCCTCCATGCCTCGGAAAGCAAGTTAAGCCGTTGGTCCCGGCTGTCATTTGTAGATCTTTGACAGTCGTTACGTGTCGTCAGGCACCCGAAAGCCTGTCAACCAGTCTTACCAAGGGGTATCATCGTATTACCCAGTAACTGGGTTGTGGAGGTCAGATAGGCAGTCGTTCCATGTATAATACTGGTATTCAGCTGCATCCGGTTAGACTGGAAGCCGACGCCAACATAGTTGGGAAAAGGCTAGGCAGGTGCTGAGTCTTTGTTCAGCGCTCTTTTAGAAATTTATATAAACCTTTTTTACAGTCCATTCAACCGATTTTGACTTCTATTGCGTTGATGGAATGACAAATGGCAGCTGTAATAAACAGGTGGTATTGTAAGTAACCAAGTTTTTGCTTTTAATGCCATCCAATATGCCTACGGAGTAGAAGTAAAAATCGGTTGAACAGACTGTAAAAGAATTTATTTTAATTTCTAATCTTATTTTGTCAAGATTTTTTTTTACAAAATTACAATATCCCTCATAATGACATTTTATTTATTTATTGAATTAGGTTCACCAACAATCGATTACACTGATACAAACATATTAAATTAAAATAACAGTGCATCAGTTATTTATAGGTAAACACCACGTGCATAAAACAATGAATCAGAGAAATAAGCTAAATTACTTAGAAATACTCCCTCTCACCGAGAGGAGGCCTGTGTCCCAACAGTGGGAACATTATAGGCTGAATAAGCTTTACATACTTACTATGAAAAACCGGCCAAGTGCGAGTCGGCCTCTCGCACGAAGGGTTCCGTACCATTATCTATAAAAAAAAGGCAAAAAATCACGTTTTTTGTATGGCCCTTAAATATTTGTTTTATTTTAATTTAAATATTTATTTTTAGAGTAAATATATAACTAAATATTCTGTGAATATTTCAAGCGTCTACATGTTGCCGTTATCAATATCGAGCAAAAACGAGCAAAAAAAATCACGTTTGTTGTATGGGAGCCCCCTTAAATATTTATTTTATTCTGTTTTTTAGTATTTGTTGTTATAGCGGCAACAGAAATACATCATCGGTGAAAATTTCAACTAACTATCACGGTTCATGAGATACACCCTGATGACAGACGGACAGACAGACAGACAGACGGCAGAGCCTTAGTAATAGGGTTCCCGTTTTACCCTTTGGGTACGGAACCCTAAAAATGGTACAGTGAACTCGTAAACCACTCTTATGGCCGTTGGCCTATAGTTTTTGCTTCCCTGAAAATTTTAAGTTACAAATACATGTTACAGCTACATAAATAAACAAAAACAATCAATAAAACGGTCGTACTCCTATGCTTATAAATGTACGAGCTGCGCCCCTCGGTTTCACCAGCATAAATCTCGATCCCGTGGAAATATCGGGATAAAAAGTAGCCTACATGTTAATCCAGGGTGTCAGCTACGTCCATACAAAATTTTATCAAAATTGGTCTAGCCGTTTGAGCGTGTAGAAGTAACAAACACACAAACAAACACTCAAAAACTTTCGCCTTTATAATATTAGTGCGATAATAAATTGTTTCTCAACAATCTCAAAAAAACTAACTCACAGTGGGTCATATTTTTCAGTTAGACAAACAATTTCGCGCGTTTTCATATGAAATACATCGCGTACATATTTATAGCGTGTTATGAAGAGCGACGGGAGAGTGCGAAGTACATATAGACGTCATCGAGCCGGCTTTATGAACGCTTGTTTATTTGAACGGAAGCGGATCGAGCTCGTTGATGTATGGGATTTACTCGCACCGCCGCGCCGCCGCACGCCGCCGCACCGCGGCACCGGCGCGATGCGCGGCGCCCGCGGAACCGCGTTCAAAATACACGGCTATACATGTCTGGCTAGACTTTGTTGTATTATTGACTGATATTATTAGATTTGTCAAATGCAAGCTGTGATTTGCCTAAATCATTAATTATCAACATTATTTCGGTAAACTTATAGAGGGGCTTGAAGTGAGGTAATAACAGCCTTACGGGTCGATCGATCAGGTAAAGCTACGCTTGCCGCGGTTGGTTCGTGGATGGGAGAACAAATTTATATACCGAGACTCCTCCGAGCCGCGGAAATTACGTTAAGCCGTTGGTCCCGGTTGTCATTCGTGGATCTTTGACAGTCGTTACGGGTCGTCATAAGCCCGAAAGTCTGACAACCAGTCCTACCAAGGGGTATCGTATTACCCAATGACTGGGTTGTGGAGGTCATGAAAAATACTGGTATTCAGCTGCATCCGGTTAGACTGGAAGCCGACCCCAACATAGTTGGGAAAAGGCTAGACAGTTGCTGATCTCGGTAAACATCTAATTGGACGACCATCTGTCACAGGTCATGTCACAGGACAGAAGATAACCAAAGATCTTTGGTATTGGTTTGGCGAGGTTAAAATTATCTGGTAGAATAGGAACTAAAGAAAAAAATCAAATGTACACTAGGTAGGAAAGTATTATAGGCTACCCTAAAATGTATTATAGATACTGGTAGTTTGGTACTGTGGAGGTTCTATGACGATACATCGTCTTGGCCGCTAGTTGGCACTGGCAGCTTGGAAAAAATAAAAATTTAAATCGGAATAAAGAATTGAAATGATGGATTGTCAAAGATACAGACTTAAGATAGCTTATGCAAGCAGGCAAGGCTGGGGGATTATATCGCTGATAGAAATGCTTGGCTCAATGCTGGTCCTGCTCCACAACCTCAACTAATTGATTAACATTTGAAAATACTGTTGGAGCTGCTGAAGATTGTAAGACTATCTTTTCATTGTATAAACTCAATCTCCTTTGTATCATAGCACAGGTGTGAGTACTATCTACAATAGAGCTACCATTTACCGGGTAATATGTCTTTCATTGACTTGAATATGCCCTGGCGGCTGAGAGTATATCATGCTCACTCAGATGTCTCGCTGATGGTGGCGTGTGTGTTGGATCATTTAGCTCCCTTCAAAATGGTTGAGCTGAATGGTGCTGATCCATGCGTCATGTTCGTGAACGGGCGCTGTCAGTTGGCACTGGTCATCTCTTAGCTGCCACGGCTTATTTTTAATTATTTTAGTTTTGATTTTTTTTTTTATCACGGACGCTTCTGACGTTTTGCATCGTTCTCACATGTATATTTTCAATAAGAATGTTGTAAACAATACTTTGTATCAAATAGTTTTTTTTTTTAAAGTGTCCGTGGAGTTTCTTGCCCGTTCTTCTCCATAGGAACCTACTATTTGGAATCGGCAACTAGCTTCATATTTGTAACTGAGCGACTTGTTGACAATTCAAAAGTGCCTGTAAATGGTTTAATGGAAATAAATGCTTTGTGTTTGAGCTTACGAATGAACATGTATTTAATTTTGAAAGATATAAAATATAATTTTATTTGTCCAAAAGCATTATTACTTAATAGTGTAGCACGTCCCGCACACTACAATTGACAACAAAACCCATAAAAGCCACAGCAATTATATTTACTAGCTGCGCCCCGCGGTTCCACCCGCGTAAGTCTCGATCCCGTAGGAATATCGGGATAAAAAGTAGCCTATGTCTTAATCCAGGGTGTCAGCTACCTCCATACAAAATTGTATCAAAATTGGTCCAGCCGTTTGAGCATGAAGAAGTAACAAACATACACACACACACTCACAAACTTTCGCCTTTGTAATATAAGTGTGATTAAATAGATAATTATGTTATACACTCACATAACAACCGAAAAAAATGTACCGCTCCGCGCAGCAGCTGCAGCACACATACCCGGGTACTCTTCATTCATTTTAAATTTCACTACAAGTAAAAATGATAGAAAAGAGATGGCTTGATAAAAACAGCAAGACAAAAAGAGACAGCCAGTGTTGTCAATTGCGCGTGAATGTAGACAAACATTATTCTGGCTACCAATCACCGAATGTGGCATCACAGACTAACAATAACTAAATATGAGAATATCAGGAAAATAATTTAAATATATTAATAAATCGAAGTACCTATATTGCGTAGGTACTTACATGTGGTATGAGATCCCTTGTGTTTTAATCGTCGCCATGCGTGTCGCAGACTAAAGTAAATACGTCCCAATTAGGACGTTTTCGAGTCTTCACGATTGCGCGCTCACAACATATCTGTAAGTGTCTGTTTAAGGGGCCGTAGTATGCGTAGTTCATACAAACGTAATGCCAAAATATTTTTTAAATCAAACATATTCTTAAGGTAGTGTGTATTTCTTTCGATTGGATTACAGAATATTTATGTTCCCAAATATATATTTTGAAAGGACAATGATATAAAGACGAGATATGAGGAATTTAAAATTTCTATAGAAAACTTATTTTTCTTCTCCGCCTCTTAACATAATATCATTGAGCTACAGATGACTGCCTTTTGTATAGTATAAACGAAGTATCTATCTATCTACATAATGCACTATCTATGTACTCTAACAAGGACTGTGTTGTATTTATTAGCAATTTTCCGTTTTAAGTAGAACCACCTGCACAGTGCACATAGTGTAGCTATCGCCTTATCTGAAGTGGTTGATTTAGATAAACGTCAGCAGGCCTTACCACGGCTGAAAGCCCTCACAGCGTTGAAATCACCTCTCCAGACTGACAGTTGTTTTCATTTCACACTCAACTCTTCACACTAATCATTAAACTGCTGCGAGTTGCGAGAAACTGCTCAAGTGCTCAAGAATTGCTCGCTATACACCGTGGCATTTTAACCGTCTTACAACAGCAACCCACTTCATGTTTCCAATGACTACTAATCATTCATGAAAATATTTTTATTTATTCACATTTGAATAATTAAAAAAAATTCAATATTATTCATTATGACGCATGATGTAGTTTGAAACACCTGATACTCGTATAAGCCTTGCGCTCGATTCCGATGAATGATTAGTAGTCATTGGATACATGAAGTGGGCTACCGTTGTAAGACGGTTAAAATGCCACGATGTATATCACTGAGAGACATTAGAAATGTACACAAAAACATAGTGTTACCTAAATAAATTCATACAATATGTGTTACACAATATTCGAAATTATCTACAAACTGCTCTGCATATCATAAATATTCATGCAGTTTTGAAATAGCCGTTTTGATATTCATAATTCCAATTACACTTTTTACCATTTTTACAGGCATACATAATATGTTCAAATATTATTTACTCGTATTTTATCATTATATTTTATTCGTATAATAAAACTTCATAAAACCGCATTTTTATGAGGGATGTGGAAACGGTGGTTCGTGGTACTGTTGCGACAGAACAGCCGACGAAGTGTTGATAGCCATAGGAACCTTGTCGCACTAATTTATGTGCATAATGGTCCTCTTGAAATGTTTTATAGTATGAAAAATAGTCCAACGCCTTCACACGTGGAAGACGTGGAACGCTAAGGAAATCGTAAAATGAAGTGATATTAAAATTATATTCGTGTTAAATCTTTTTATAGGGTCCATTCGTAAGTTTGAAGTGATATTATATTTTGATGTTGATATGTGGTCTATAAAATGTATTTTTTTTACTGACCCCACGTTTTCTTGAATGTTCGTCGTAGAAATTAATATGTTCTTGAAAATTATGATTTATTTACACTTACATATTCTGTGTGCATACTAATAAAATAAACAATATATTATGATCAATACAAGATTGTTTTTATGCCTCTGCCATGTCAAATTAGAATAAAAATCAAATAAATGCTGAGTTGTGGAGCGTGCGCGCGCACAATGGCGCCGCCCTGCGGCCGTAGCGGGCACTAACGAGCACGCGGCCTGCACACGACCTCACTGTTAGCGTTAATTAGTAAAATGTTCATGTGTTCGCTATCTAATGAACCCCTATAAATAACGATCAAAGAAATACAGCCAAAGTAATAAAAGCACACTAATCACATAAATGTATAAGAAAATATAAAGACTTTATGCCAATTTTTTTTAAAAACTATTAAAATAAAAATGTAATTTTCCAGTACTTGTAAAATATTTTCAACAAAAAGTTTTTTATGATTTATTATTTTTATGTGAAGCTAATGTTTAATTTAACCAACTATACCATCTGGCCCTGTGGCGCAACGGATAACGCGTCTGACTACGGATCAGAAGATTCCAGGTTCGAATCCTGGCAGGGTCGCGAAATACTATTTTTGTTTTTTTTTTCCAAAATTCCTTTTTATTTTGATATTAAAAATATGCATTTTTATACGGACAGATTTATTCAATACACACATTTTTCACTATCATCCACTTCAAAGTAGGTAGCTAAAAACAAGGTTTGCATATCAGTACCACCTACCAAACATTTTTATGTCGTTATTTCTCCTTCCAAGTAAAAACTCTTTTACATAATAATATCCTCCTTAGCGTTTCCCTTCTTCGTCTTGACTTATTGATCGACGTCCGTCTCGCGTCCCTTCCTCCGCGCGAGCCTACCCGCTGTAAGGCAAGTATAATGAGCCTCTTGTTATTCGCTTGACGACCTCCTCACGGAATATAACAATGTAGGTATTGCTTAGGGTAGGTACATAAAATAATTATACAGAAATCTGAATGTTGACAAAAACAAAACATTAGTGTTACATACAAAAGGAATACCTACCTACGGTATGCTAATACTTCGAAATAAGTTAAAAATAAAAAGCTTGTACATTTGTATAGCATCACGCCTGTATTCCCCGAAGGGTTAGGCATAGGTGTACCTATAGTACATCCACAAAAAAAAACTTGTAATAAAACTAAATATCCCTTTTCCAAAAAAATCCTAACACATAATCGCTTAAATACTAATAAATAATCATAATCAGCTTGTGGCTAAGTAAAATCAGCCGCACGGGTCGATCGATCAGGTTAAGCTACGCTTGCCACGGTTGGTCCATGGATGGGTGACCATCTTTACAGACCAAGACCCCTCCGTGCCTCGTAAAGCCCGTTAAGCCGTTGGTCCCGGCAGTCATTTGTAGATCTTTGACAGGTGTTACGGATGAAAGTTTGACAACCAGTCTTACCAAGGGGTCTAGTGTTACCCAGTAACTGGGATTTGGAGGTCAGATAGGCAGTCGTTCCATGTAAAATACTGGTAATCAGCTGCGTCCGTTTAGACTGGAAGCCGATCCCAACATAGTCGGGAAAAGGCAAGGCAGATGATAATGACTTGTAAGTGATCATAATCAAAGTAACAGAACTTTATAAGACACATGAAGCCACTTAAGAGCGGCCAACCCGTCATACTTTTCATACAAACGCTCGTACGTGATTATGGCGTTGTAACATATCTTTCTTTGAAATTTTGGAACTAATGAGTATCTTCTGCACTATATCTAGGTTTCTCTGCAAGCAAAAAATAAATATTTGGAGAAACGAATTCAGTATAAGCCTGCAAAAATCACAAATTTTACCTGAACTTTGGCTGTTGATAATGTACTCATACATTTAAAAGTAAAGAAATCATCATGATAGAAACCTCGCACGTGTAATGGAAATTCTAAATGATACACATTATTTCACAAACATGTAAAAATATTGCATAAACACGTATTTCCTGGAATAAGTTTTATGAAATTTCCGCACACTATTTTTCGTTCAATTTTATCGCGTTCTCACTTGCGTGTTAGTAGTTCTCACTTGCGCTGAACGAAACAACAAACTTGTGCGGAAATGTCATAAAACTTGTTCCAGGAAATACGTGTTTCTGAAGGTAGCCTTACAAGTTTGTGAAATAAATGTTTGTCATTTAGAATCTCCATTACATGTGCGAGGTTTCTATCGTAATGCTTTCTTTACTTTTACAATTTATGAGTTTATTATGAACCGCCAAAGTTAAGGTAAAATTTGTGCAAAAAAGCAGATCTTTGCAGGCTTATAGCTACTGAATTTGTTTTTCCAAATTTTTATTTTTTGCTTGCCTAGAAACCTAGATATAGTGCACAAGATACCTATTAATTCAAAAATTTCAAAGAAAGATGTGTTACAACGCCATAATCACGTACGAGTGTTTATTAAAAGTATGACGAGTTGGCCGCTCTTAAAACATAACAAACATTTAAGTACCTACCCCAAAACTATCCAAAATAGAAAATCAATCACCATTAAAAGCAGATAACCCAAACACCTGCAACTTTTATAGCGGGAATATACACTGAAAATAACATAATATATTGGAAACAGAAAGAAAAAATATTACGACAGCGCGCAAAAAGTTATAGACGATAAAAGTCAGCAGTGTTAGTCGACGATGAGTTTACTGCGACACTGCTTATCTGCCGACAGCCGAGTGTCAAAATATTTGATGGGCTTAGCTTTAAACGATAGTCGAGCTCGAAATATAACCTACTTGACTCACACGTTTTGTGGAGAATGTTTTTGCTACACTTAATGGTTTTTCTGGAATGTTTCGCACCGAGTCGAGCAATATGAACCAACAGATCTTCTGACATTGTAGCAACACTACTTTGCATCAACATTAGCAAAAACATTTGAATGCGAAGATTGGTTTAGCTTGGAACCCGTGCACTTGAGGGCTTGTTAAAAATATCTAAATTCAGAGTAACCGAGCTTTACAGGACAGGCATACCCAAACCCATCATTGCTGACACCACTGTCACCATCGGGTGGTCCATTAGTTGACAATGCTTTGTTGTCATTGTCTACTATGGCCAAAAAAAGACTTTGGAAGATAATGTAAACATGGCCAATGGTTCAAGAGCATGAACAGCGCTCAAACAGTGATAGGCAAGCCATTAATAGTTCATGACACACATTCATAAATCGTGAGAAAAAATTATAAAAATAGTGTATTGGTAAAACAAGTATAACAAAAAAAAAATTGATTGGATCCTCCTTTTAGGGAGATAGTGCCTGTATTAGGAGAGTCTGCTCTTCCATAGCATGAGCATGACGAGTTAAACTAGGTATACAAATTAACATTAAATTAAATTAAAATTAAATTAGATAAATCAAATGTGGGTATGAGTGGGTGTAAGTATGTGTGTGAGTACCTAAATGTAAGTGAAAGTGTAGCCTGTAGGTGTGAGTAAGAGTACGTGAGTGTGAGGGTGTGTATGTGTCAAGGTTTCAGTAATACTAATAACAGTTGAATTCGGTATTTTTTACCCGCAGTTCCCACAAGCGGACGTAGCATACGTTATCAACGACCGAGCTATTTTAGTGTAAGCTTTATCAATTCGGGGTCAAGAGCGCGCCTTCCGGCTGATAACAGCACACGATAAGCACAACCAAAATCGTCACAGCATCCCTAACATGTATTTATGACCTAATATAACAAAAAATAACCGATTCCGTATCACAGAGCATTCTGTCAGAACTGCTTTTTATACAGCCACGCGATAAGATACTTCAGATTGACTTATTCGACATTCAGTGTTAAGTCGTGTTGAGAAGATCAGAGTTTTTTGTTGAATATTTGTCCGTGAAGTTAATATTTTCTTAGCTTTTAGTCGGTCGGCGTTATATGTACGGCAAACATCCTGGCCTCGTACCAATATTGGTCCATCTCGGCAGTTGTCAGTTTGTCACAATCCAACGGACTTCGCGGACACGTGCTAAATAAGTACCTATCTTCTGTAAACTTGTTTTTTTTTACCTTTATCCTTCAATTGTCAGCAGAAGATATGTTTAACAGAAGAAAAAAAGAAACCCATTTAAAGACCACCTGAAAGTCAAAGCAGCTGATGAAGAAAATCAATATTAGCTGCTTGTTATAAATGCTTTCTCAAATCATTGTGAAGTTTAGTATCTAACAAAAGAAAGTACGACAGTAATTAACGCATTATCCATCCATTTGTACCGTGCAGACAATTGTCGTGTCGTGTCGAGTTGACAGCGAACAAGTGTTCAGTTGCGCAGGCGCACTGCCGCAGACGCACCCCAGATCAAGTGCCGTTCAACTCTCAAGACCGGCGATGCGCGAATCATTCGATTTGCATTAAGCGTTCACACCCAAGTATATCCGTGACGAATGATAACTTATATTCATATACAAGACTTACGTATGGAAAAGGTAATGATGATAATGATTGGGTTAGTATGCTTGATTTTTTTTATATTATTAGCATACTAATTTGGAAATAATATCTTGTAAAATTAAAATTCGCCATATCTAAAGTTTCATCTCTAGAAGCTTCAACCGAAGTCACCATAAACATATCAGCAATTCGTCTTCATTCAAAACTTGAGAGTGCAAGCAAGTGCATACGATCCAAATATTGTCAGACAAGCACTCAATGAAAATATTCATCACGAGATGGCTTTCGTAGCAGGACAAGCGTGTCGTCATTACCCACTCTCGTCGTGATTCGCTCCGCCCGCCCTGTGGGCCTTTAAAAGGAAAACCGAGTAGGGAAGATAACACGACCACTGTAAAAAGACCTCCTATCCCCCCAACACTTATTACAAACTAGATGATGAAGAGGGATCATCTAAATTTTGTCAGGTTTCAAGGGGGATGAAACAGTAGTGGTGTGTATATCTGAGATTTCTTTTTGATGACTGGTTTTATGGCTGCGGCTGATTATTATATAGAGCCACAAAGACATTACAATAAAAATGGTTCCAATATGAAGGGCATGCAATTTCGTAGAGATTAACATAATAATAAGGTTTGTTCAACAAAGAGTGATTGCATGCTCATATTGGTAAGAAAATGAGAAAATATCTTATCTAAACATTACGGTTAGACTACAGACCGACTAATCAGCTTCTCATGATTGCGATATTGATATTTAGTCACCAATTTGTATAGCCGATTCTTTGTCTTGCCCAACCTCAGCAGCTGGCATGTAATCGTCGAAGTAAGCAACACAGCACCGTTTGCTGTCGAAAGGTCGTGAGTCGAAATGTACCACGTCGGTAATATGCGCACGACTCCGACAATAGGTCGGTTCAGATTATAAAAAAGAAAAGATCGTTAAAGGTTGACACGAAGAACGTACTTAAAGTCACGCTTTAAATAAATGTACCTAAGAGAAGTTTCATTATTAGTGAGAGTGAGGTCGTGAGATAGTCGCATTTTGCAAATGGTGGCTTCCACTACTTCCACTTAATACCTTTGAATAACAGATAAAATAACACTCAATACTCAATACTTCATTGCATTCCATAATGTGTACATAATATAACAGTTGTTATGTTAAAACATCGAATCAATTATGGACCCTGTCGGGCATAGCAAAGTTAATTTTTAATAGGAGAGAGGATGAAGGCGCTTTTTGTTAAGAAAAATAATAATAAAAAATAATATTAAATTAAACTAGTATCATGAAAATAGTATCATTAAAATAGTATCATTTGCTTTTCTGGTATTTATATTTTATATATTTGGTTTTAAGTTATACTCGTATGAATATATTTTTAAATTATGTATTGCACGATTTACATTATTAATATTATAAATTACAATAAATAAATATTATAAATTACAATAAAGAAATATTTAGAATTTTATTTAGTCTTGTAGAATGTTATTATTAATATTAATTGTGCACATACTGAACACTGCACATACTGTGCTTATAGCATAAGTATTCATTTTTAAATTAACAATAATTTAGTGTTTTAAAATAAATTTATATTGTAATTGAAATTTAAAATGAAATATAGGTACTTATTATGTAAAAAAAAAAAACGTAACATTACATCTGTTTTCCCGAAGGGTTAGGCAGATGTGTGCTTATTTATACACCATTTCGCCAGAATATTGGTGGTAGGTGGCTATTGCCATCAACCGGGCACAAATCCAGACTCCGGACTGAAATTTGCTACGGCCTTTAAATAAACTGAAAATAAACATGAACTACCCACCGCTAAACCACATACAGAATCAGAATCAATGATGATTCTGATGATGATGATGATTCCGATTCTGATTCTGATATGTCCATACACTTAGACGGTACTTTAGATTTCAGTGGTTTAAAATGACTTTATCTGATACTGTACTGTTACAGTACTGTTACATCAAAATTATCAAAGTCTTACCATTAATAATCCCTTACATATTACATAGTTCCCAGATCAACAAGCACATTGTACAGAATAGGAACACAGTACGTGAATTCAACCCCTCAGTGCTGCCACGTGCAGTACACGCTCACCGTTATCTTAGCACGTGGCTTCTTGCCTATCGATTTTTGGAGGAAGCATTGTCAATCTTTTTTTTTTACTTTTCCTATTACTGTTGTGCTTAGTTACCAACTTACAACAACAAAGCATTTGTTAATCGTCAACGGGATGTCGAGATTTTCCCCATTTAAAAATAGGCAAAGGTCACCTATATTTAAATGGGGAAATCTCGTCAACGTAAAATATTAAATTGTGACTCTATACTTATACGGCAACGCTCGCGCTGGTATTCTGATAGGGCCTGTCAGAATACCAGGGCTGCGGTATTCATTTTTTAAATATCGCAGCATTATGCTAAGATAGGAGCCTTTTTGGCGTCGCACAAGTCTTGATTGTTTTTTTTGTATTTTGTTTATTCGAACAAATATGTCATTTTTTTTTACTTTTAAATGCTTCTTTTTTTACTTTTTGTATTTCTTGTGCATGTGGCCCAAATAAAATATTTTTCTTTCTTTCTGAAATAGTAGTGTTCAATGTCGTAATAATTAAAAAACTTCGTATGTGTAATTTAATGCATTCATTGATTTTAACTGATAATTATTTTTGTTGATTATACTTTCGTTTGTATAATTTAATTACTATCGTCATAAATATTTTTAAATGAAACAAGAATGTATCATTTGAACAACACTGTACATAACAGTCACGTGATCACGTCACAATTATATACCTACTAACAACAAACGTTCTGATGACGATAGAGCGGAAACTGACGCAAGTTCCGTTGTGGCACGTGTACTTAGTTCCGGACTTCCGGTCTTGTGCCGAAAATAGATGGCAGGGTGTAACGTGATTTGTGGGAAAAACTTATCGACTTTTCTGTTCTTTTCGTGAGTGGCCATAAAATTCAAAGGCATATTTTACTAAGTATCTACTTACCTCTGTATTTCATTTGAATGTAAACAAGATAATACTGCGAATAACACCTGTTTGATTTGTAAGAGAAGTTTTTCCACTGCAAAACCACAACTTTGCCAATGGTTTAATTTACAACAAGAACTATGACTAGTCTTGCGCTTTCTAAGAACAAATTGCTATGTCAATAATTCTACTGACACATGTTGAGTACCTAAGTAATACTTATTATGTATGTTTATGATAAATATAAATTACAGAACAGTTCCTAAAAAGTCCTAATTAACTTCTCCCAGAGTTATGATTATATTATGTCAGGATTCGTATGCTGTATAAAAAAAGTACCGATCTATTTTTCCAATTTTTCTTTATTTTAGATGGTGAGTCATGAGAGCTATTACAGGCAGAAAAAAACATGACATGTTTTCACATCATCTCCCCTTTTTAACACGGTGAAGTCAATGACGCTTGCGATGGGTCGGGCGGGGCGAGGATGTCCCCGGGGATGCCGTAGCAACAGAAGGGTTGATGATTTGGCCTGATGTAAGCAAATGTTGCTAAGAATTTAACTTTACGAGAAAGCAAAACAAACTGTCTATGGATATACGGAAGTTATATCGGAAGTTAATATAGTTATATAGTTATATACGGAAGTTTTGTTAAATTGTGATTGAATATTCCCAATAAGAAAGTAGGTACCGTGTTGGTACCTTTGTCCTAAATATTAGAATAGTGAATATGTATATAAATGTACGTATAACTGGCGAAATATGAGTGTATAATAGGTACTTACAGCTCTGTCTAACTCTTCGGGGAAAACTGGCGTGATATTATGTTACGATATCTAATATTTGGTAACACTCAAGTTCAAACAAATAAAAATAACAATTGGCTGATTCATTATAAAGGAATTGTTGTTGTTTTCAACAGGTACATGAATACATTTACTTATACATGTCGTAATGGGAGATACCTTGAGCTGTTTTCTACGATTTTTCATTGTCAGGGAAGACACTTATATGTCGGCGAAACTAACACGCATCAGTAAAATGGAAAAATTAACTGTAATTTACAGGCTGTAAATTACATTTTTCTATTTTACTTACTTTTTTTTGTTTTTTAGGGTTCCGTACCCAAAGGGTAAAACGGGAACCCTATTACTAAGGCTCCGCCGTCTGTCTGTCTGTCTGTCTGTCCGTCTGTCACCAGGCTGTATCTCATGAACCGTGATAGTTAGACAGTTGAAATTTTCACAGATGATGTATTTCTGTTGCCGCTATAACAACAAATACTAAAAAACAGAATAAAAAAATATTTAAGGGGGCGCCCATCCCACAAACGGGATTTTTTTTTGCTCGTTTTTGCTCGATATTGATAACGGCAACAGGTAGACGCTTGAAATATTCACAGAATATTTAGTTATATATTCACTTTAAAAAATAATAATTAAATTAAAATAAAACAAATATTTAAGGGCTCCCATACAACAAACGTGATTTTTTTGCCATTTTTATAGATAATAGTACGGAACCCTTCGTGCGCGAGTCCGACTCGCACTTGGTCGGTTTTTTTTTTAACTAAAACTTAGTGTGTTGATTCATGTAAGACTTTAAAGTCTTACATGAATTAACACACTAAGTTTTAGTTGCGTCTAAGGGCCGTATTACAGAACCTTACTCAAGGCTCAAGCATTACTTAAAAAAAACTAGTTTCAACCAATCAAATGGTTTTAAACTAGTTTTAAGTACTTAATGCTAGAGTTTTGAGTGAGATTTTGTAACACGGGCCTAATTGTGAGAAAATGCGTTCACGAGTTCACAGCTTCGAACACGGCGGTGCAATGAGGCCCTTTTGTCCATACAAATCAATAGAAACGCAAAGAAAACAAAAACTTACTTAATCCGTAAACATTTTGCAAAACTTGTGTTACCTACCATAAAAAGTCAGCAATAAAAACATTACGTCACGTCAGCTATTTACCGTCTCGTCCCAAATTGACACTTGGGTATTTGCGATCGTGCATTATTGGCGCATGAAATGCTTACAACGTTTTCCACTCGGGCCGAGTCGGATCGTGTCGGTCCGACTCGGCTAAATTACGTGAAACGTGCTCGCAATTCACAAAATATCCGCCCTGCCCTTTCCTTCCCAGATTATACCAAAACACATTTATAGTACCCGTAAAATGTAACTACATATTTATTGAAAACAGTTACAACGTCGATACTTTCAAAACCGAGTAAAAAAAGACAAAAGTTTATGATACAATAAAAAAAAACGAGTGTGCTTTAGACCACACGACTGAAGTAAAACTTACAAACAGTAATACTAATCAGTAATATACGAAACGTAACTCTCTCTCTTTCTAACTTCATTAACCTATATCTTCCTCTCAACCTCCGTTCGCTCGCTTCCGTAACGCTCTCGTCACGCATTCACCAGCTTATCTACTCCCCAAGTCAAGCGTGCCTAAAGAATTTTTACTTCAAAAATCGTTTTTATTTCCACTACTACTAATGTGAAGAAACACTGACTACCCTTGTATCAGGGATACCTCGAAGCCACTTAACTACAATTTTAATCCGAAAATCAATAACATAGCATTAGCAAGTCTGTACCTATCACTTATTTGTAAGTATTCCGTATCGCCGATTCAATCACGTAATTAATCTAATTTAAACGAATCAACGGCATAAATCATAGGGACGAGCCCGTACAACTTAGCCAGCTGTCTGCCTCGCCAATCCAATTTAATAAAAAGGTTTCCCATAGAGTACGTTGCTTAGTTTACAAATAACCCCCCTACCCCGCTTCCCCCCTACCGTTGCGTGAGCGATGGAAATGCACGTGCGGCATTATTGCGTACACCAATCGCTGACGCGACCGCGACCGTGCGATACAACTTTCTTTGGTTTCACTTTGTGGCTG
Organism: Tiliacea citrago; assembly: GCA_963921375.1. Taxonomy (NCBI): domain Eukaryota; kingdom Metazoa; phylum Arthropoda; class Insecta; order Lepidoptera; family Noctuidae; genus Tiliacea; species Tiliacea citrago. The sequence goes on along the minus strand of OY992797.1, from coordinate 15,828,196 downwards.
TAACAGCAGATTGCTTGTTACTTGTTACACATTGTGATAATATCTTTGTTAAGACAGGTCAGTTTGTTAAACTAATGTCTTTGATAACACTCCACTTAAGACGAATGACATGTGTCACTGCAGTGAAATGTGGAAAACTATTTAGGTACTGTAACCTATAAGTGGTATATTTCAAACCTATAACCTAAACACAAGTCGTTCGTGAAAATTTATGAAGTGTAAACACGTTCCAAGTTATGTTATTAAGTGTACGTTATAATTATGAGTTCTTGTTAAATAACATTACTAATTCACAAATAGTGTTTCATTTATAACTCAAAGAAAAACAAATGCCGTTCATTACACATCAAAGTCAGACAAAAAGACCATTTACTCTAATTTAGAGTTACGTACATGTTTTATTAAATATATCGATGTATATTTGCCTATAAAGCTGGCTAGGGTGGGTAAAAGAAGGGTGCTGATTAAGTTACGTGACATGCGCGCGCCAATTTGTATCGAGACTTCGCCCTCCGAGAGCACACGACACCATCAGCGGAATTGCATTACTAGCCGTAATTAAATAGTCCTTGTTTATATAGGAAAACATGGCGTGTTTATTGTAAAGAAACACGCACGCTACAAATAGCTCTAATGACGTTGTAAATATTTGGTATGCACTGTGCTATTTAATGGTGCACGTTTTCGTGTTACGTACAAAAACGTATATTTTCTTAACCTAGTCCGTCTAACTCTGTTAAAATAGTCGATTTTGAACATGGCTCCAAGCCTTCTTTCCTGTCTAGTCAAATACAGAAAGATAATAAAAATTGAAATCATGACGGAAAAGTCGATAAAACAAAAAATGTTATGTAATCCAACGTATATCCGTGGCGCCTACTTCATTATCGATCATACTAAAAGCTTCTCTCATCAGCCCGCTCCTAATACACTCCTTACTGTAAACAATAACATTGGAAACTTTTTAACACGTCATAGAACATGCTCTCTTTACACTATTATCGTAAGCAAACGAGGCGAATAATTCAACGTGTTGTGAAAATATACACATGCACGTGCAACGCTTGGTTCAAGTGAAAACTGTAATTTTATTTAGTTTACCAATTTAGACCGCGGTTGTCCGAAGAATGACGAACGCACCTCGTGAGTCTGCCAATTAACGTTCGAGAACAAAAAGTGGAACCCGAAATGGATATTTGTGGACCGGTATTTTATCAAGATGACTTTTAAAGTTGCGGCTGTAATTAACGTCACCTTTTGTAACGAAACAAAATTGTTTGTGAACAAAACGTACAACATTCTAAATGCGATTGGAACATTTCACAAGTTCTTATTATGATGTCCAATGTGTAATTTTTCCAACTAACTTTTCCTGAAATATTCCTGAGCTTTTATTTAGTTTGAACTTAAATAATTATGTCATTTACTAGTCAAATTCGTTGATTTAAGTCACTCAAGCAATGAAACCATTCCACAGTTCTTAAGAGCTGATTATAATAATAAGAGCATCGTGTCATCGTATGTGTTTAATCTGTCAGTCAAGGTGCTTGTACCAAACGGTTATCCAAACAGAGAGGGCGTGCGGCGCCGACCGCGAGATTATGATCGCGCGAGGATCGTGATTAATAGCGAACTAGCGCGTGCGCAGGACACACCACGCATGTGAGTCAAACTTGTGAAGATGCTACGTTAAGAGTATAATTAGAAGACATTATTTGTCGTCCTTGTGGGCAAAGCTCACGTTTTCTCCCTATAAAACAATAAATGGAGTTGTCTTTAAATTTTCGTAGACCTGTTTTAGACCGTAGCGTAACAACTACTAGTGCAGATAAGTACAAAAATCTTCAGAATTTTCTTTTAGCCTTAGGTAGGAAAATTCTGATTTGTCATGCGGTTTCAATGACTATTTTTATGTAAGCCTTAAAAATAATTTACGAATCAATGACCTTTATATTTAGGTAACAAGCACCTATGTAAGTACTTCAAGTACAGTTCTACAATTTCACATGTACCTGTGAGCAACACTATTGCTCATAGTAATGAATAACAAATGAGAGCGGCGCACAAGTTCCAAGTAAATAAATCACGGCGCCCGCGCAGCCGTCCGGCGGGCGTCGCGTCGTCGGCATCACCGCGACGTACTTCGGAGACTGCCACTCGTCCAAATGACTCACTCGCTTGACGAGCTTCAGATACTTAAGAATGTACTGATGATAATTACTGCTGCTGATATGATTCAGGTTGCTGTGTTTTGATTAGTTCACCTGTGACTAACTTAACCATTAACTAAACTTTATTGAGAGAAATCTCGGATTTATGATTCACTAGCTGCGCCCCGCGGTTTCACCCGCGTACGTCTCGATCCCGTGGGAATATCGGGACAAAAAGTAGCCTATGTCTTAATCTAGGGTGTCAGCTACCTCCATACCAAATTTTAATCAAAATTGGTCCAGCCGTTTGAGCGTGAAGAAGCAACAAACATACACACACACACACACACACACACACACATTCACAAACTTTCGCCCTTATAATACTAGTGTGATTTAACTTATTACATTTACGTCGACTGTTCCTGTATTTTTGTGGAAGTACCCAAACATGAGGCACCTACAAAGGTTATACATACAGTACACGCGGTACATTATTTTTCTTTACGTATGCAGTACCGGTACAGCGGCCTATTAATAGTTTGCTGCACCGAAAGACTTCATTACGTCAGCGCCAGCTGTCTTGCATAGAGTCGCAGGCGCAGCATAATGCTGAGCGATAGCTGTTTTGCGTGGATGTGACGCATGTTTCCCCCAACCTTTTCTTATTTTTCGGTGTTTATGATCTTTTTTGCGTCATGTTTGTTAGGGTTAAGGGGCAATTAAAGAAAGGCCGTTCTTAAGGATTTCAATAATGTGTTTATTATCCTTTTAGTTATTTATTGGAAGGTGTGATTAACTAATATTACGTGAGACGTCCTGGTCCCAAGCAAGGCTAAAGGAATAGTAAGGGTTGCTTATACGAAGTAAGGATTTTGGTCAAGTGGTTAGGCGTGCTCGGATAGTGAACACGAAATAGGGTCGATTTGCTTTTTGCTATACTCCAACAACTAAATATACACCGCAAATAAACGTATTTTCTTTCTTTCTTTCTTGTACTCCAAATATTAAAACAAAAACATTTACCTACAGCTGATCAGTTTAAAATCAGGGACCGTACAACCCCGGTTAAGAGTTAAACCTTTCGAAGGGGTAACCCATTCAATGGGTTACCTTTATCATGATGTAACCCATTGAATGGGTTTTATACTAGAAACCCAGTGAAAGGGTTACATGATAACCCATTGAATGGGTTTTATACTTGAAACTCAGTGAAAGGGTTACATGATAACCCATTCAATGGGTTCTATACCAACTTGAAATCCAGTGACGTGAAAAAATCATAATATTATTATTTTATTTCGTTAGCCGCCCAGCACGCGGAGCATGACCAATTCTATCTCTATTCTACCCAGGGACCATTTTGGTTACCATTTTAGAAAAAACCTATACGGTGTGGGTAATTTTGAATAGCTTAAACTAAGCCGTTCAAAAGGGTTACCCACACCGTATGGGTTTTTATCAAAAACCCTTGCAACGGGTAACCAAAATTTAATTTAAGCCGTTCAAAAGTGTTACCTATATCGTATGGGTTTTTGATTAACCGCTTAGAAAAACCCTATCGAAAACCCTTTCAATGGGTAACCAAAATGGTCCCTGGTTAAAATAAACGATTCAACTTCTCATCTGTCACATTCACCTCTACAAGTCAATGCTCGCCAACTAATCGAACATTTCAATCAGTCAAGCAGACACGTCATTGATTTGATACTAATCCAACGGCACTATACTGATTTGTACCTTTATTTATGAACATGTAACGGCCAATTAAACAAGCAAAGCCATTGGATTTCCATGACTAATACCAACATTGGTACCCTGACAGCGACATTTAGTAACAATTGTGTCCTTTATATTTGATAACGAGAGATTCCAAGTACTGCAAAGCTATAAGGTTTAGAGTTGAAGAGGAAACACGACTGATACTCGTTCCGCGTCGTTTTGCGTATAAGATATTGGCTACATCGTTTAGACTTAGCGTTGAGTTCCTCTTCAGATGCTCTTGAAAGCTCAATCCATGCGAAGCTCTCGAAATGTATAATTACTCGATTCTCCAACTGGAAACCTATCTAATTCTAATATCGATGAAATTAAAACTTAAATCATCAGAAAAAAATAAAATTGTATTTCCAATTTTCCATTTCATGAAACTTAGAAGCGATCTCATAAAATTAGTACATTTACAAATCTGAACATGTTTTCTTCAATATAGTTTTTGAAATGTCACAATCTATCTTAAAGCAATAAAAGCACTTGTGAGACTCACCATGCATTGCGATAATATAGTACTTAGTTCAGACTGGGCAGGATAACACACAGCAGCCTACAAAAAGTGGGCGCTACTTTCAAAGCCGTGTCATGTTTCTGTCTGTGAAAATATCCCGAACATTTTAATTTATGCAATAGTTGTATCAGTAAATCGCGTTGTTCACGATCTATGTCCGCAGTTGAGCGCAAGTGGAACGCAGCTGTCGCGACGAGCAGACAACAGTTGTCCACCGCGTTTGTCTTCAATGCGCGCGCGCAACCCATCCAACCACCCGTACCAGATTAATCATTCGTAACTATTTTCTTTTAAACACGAAGTGAAAAAAGTTTTTAATTAAGCATGTTCAATTCTTGTTTGGTACTTTTGGTAGGTAGACATCTAAATTGAATCTGGAATGTCTACATTTTTCTACGCTACGCGAATCTCGTAGCCGATTCCAAGTAACCATTTTCCTCAAAACAGTAGAGAACAATTTCCATAGAACGTGGTTCCCAACGTTACGTTACGTTAATGATTTAGAAATTGATTTGAATAGTTGTTCACGTTTTAATAAGAATGTTGTGCACAAGTAATGTATTTAAACAGTATTGAAGACTCGTGATTACCTATTGTAATCCTCGTAAATATGTGTGCCATGCTCAAAAAATTAATAAATTCGACAATAAATACGTCTATTTATCTTATCACTAAGCCGTTTATAAAACTTAAAATGAAATAAATTTACACAAAAATAATAAAACGTCAAGCACAAAGGAAAACAACAACTTTTTTCCGCACCATTTCAATTTTTAATAAGAGAGATAATGCTCTCATAAAAAAAAAAAATCTCTATATGAAACCACCTTTGATTTTATTCACGTGTTGAAAAAGTCACCATTAATAAGTCGTAACGGTAATAAAAAGGATTGTATTAAATCATAATAATATATCACAAAGAACTATTATCTGACACGTGAAAAATACCAATCTGGCGCATATAAAGAGATTTATTGTCGCTCACTAGGCAATATCACGCGGTAACAGAACTCTAAATAGACGAGTGTTAAAACATAAAATGATTGTAACGAGACGCTTATGCTCTTTGATGGATGGTTTCGGCGAGAGAAGCATAAAATGGTGCGATAATGCAAAAATTGTAGCTCGAGCGAACCGCCGCCGGCGCCGCCCGCCATCCATCATCCGGCAAAACGGCCAGTTTCCATGAAAATTGCTAGATGATTTGCATATAACTTTACAACGAAGAGATATACGCGAATGATTACAGTAACCACCGGCTCGCGAGCACACTTTAAATACCAAATAATACTGATTTACAACAAGATTCGCACATAAATAAATCGTTTCGAGAAAATCCTGCCACGACAATTCCGATGTTTAAAACGGACAACATAACATGAACCTAAAATCTTATCAAATTATGAAAGTAAATAATATGTGATTTACAATATCTAGACACACTCTTATGTGTCGTAGCCGCACCTGCGCAGGCGCGGTCATTCGTGTACAGTTTCCCGGCTAGCGGGCAGCGACACGGCGCGCGCGTTTTCCACCGGATGCATTAAGCGTGTAACTACATAGCCAACAAATGGTGTGATTTTTAAGGAAGAAAGGTCCAGATGAACGCTGTATCTTGTGACATGAACTAAAATAATTCGACGCAGCCGTTCGGCGGGCGACATACGGCGACACGTGCCCACGATATATTACACGCGAGCCGCGCACTAAAAATATTGTGTTGGCAAATTAATGGGCATTCCCGACGGTGGGTAGTGGGATGAAAGGAAGTGCCTTTTATATCTGAAACGTTGGTTTTGTATGAAAATGCGCGGCAGCCGGTCACACCTGTCCGCGTACATTGGAGCGGGCGGCCGAGCGCGCGCGCCGCCCAACACGCCAGGGCTGTTATACCGTTCAATCCAAGGAAAATCTTCATGTATAAAAAAAATATTCACTGGCCACATAGAAAAGCTTGCTTGCACCTAGAAACAATATCTTTTTAAACGTTTTGAAAAGAACAAACTCGAAGTACTTTTAAGCCACATGACAAAGGAACTGGAGAACAGGCTGCGAAATACCATCGAATAAAGTGCGGTGTTTATATTGAGTTATGTCGATGCTCGATCCTCATAACTTTACTTGAAACGATGTTCAATTTTCCCGTCAAAGACAGAGATTACAATAATGCCCTCTGGTATGTCTGGTACACTACCATTCCCGTGTTCAATGTTTGGTTATGTCAAACTCGGGATCCCTTCTTTTCGCATAATGTTCTTTGTCCTAATATACTTCTACTAACGATTTTGGCACAATTTGTTTTGGCATAATAATACTTCGGCATAATTTTTTTAGACATACATTTTATGTTGGCATAATCATCTTAAAGACTAATTTGTTTTGGCATAAATTTGATTCGCATAACGTTAGTAGGCCTAATGACTATTAGCATAACGTTAGTAGGCCTAATGACTATTGAATATTGTTGGTTAAAAATTTAATATGCTGGGCAACAAAAGTTAGTGACAGAACCGAATTGCTGCAAAACTGACTCCACGTAGTCTTGTTTGTGGGATCCTGCCGTTTTGCCGAAAAGATTTTGCCAAATTTTCATTACCCAAACAAATTTTAGCAACCTTTTTTTATACCATTGCAATATTTCGAATGATTTTAGTACGCATATTTTCATTTGGTCAAATTTTTACTTGGCAAAATATTACCAAGTATAATGTCATTATGGCATTTGGTCTTTAATCAAATGATTTATTACAGCAAACAATCTTCAGACAATAAACGTTTTTGAGCGAGCGAAGCGAGCGGTGCCGCGGTAGCGGCCGGCGAGTGCCAGACACGACTTGCATTAATAGAAAAAAAGATATTGTTTTTAGTAGGTTACCCGGAACATAACTATTTAGATTAGGTTAATTTCTTTTAAAAAAAAATGGGTAGGTTAGGTTAGGTTAAAACTGTGACCTCCTACGCACGAGCCGAGCGAGCGAAGCGAGCGGTGCCGCGGTAGCGGCCGGCGAGAGCCAGAAACGACTTGCATTAATAGAAAAAAGAGATTGTTTTTAGTAGGTTACCCGGATCTGAACTATTTAGATTAGGTTAATTACTTATTTATATTATTATTTGATTTTGCGTAAAAACTGTTATTCCAACTGAAATATTTGACTAAATAAAAAATGTTAAAAGTACTAGTTGGTAAACAAGTTATAGTTTAAACGTTCATTTGTCAAACATTAGGTTTGCGTTACAATTTTTTGTGAATAGATTTTTTGCTAAGTAATAATTTGGCAAATGAAATTATGCGAGAAATTTTTTGGGAAGTGAAAATTTGTCAAATTCCTAAACAACACAAACATGTTCGGACAAACAAGGGTTTGTCCTACCCCTAGAGTGTAATTTAAAATCGCGTAGGCGCGTGGGGCCGCCGGAGGCCCGCAGCGCCGGAGCCGTGACAGAAACCCTGCCTGCTGTATGCTGCATGCTTGCTTGCATGCTTGCTTGTTTGCTGCATGCTTGCTTGCATGCTTGCTTGCATGCTGTATGCTTGCTTGCATGCTGTATGCTTGCTTGCTTCATGCTTCCTACAGCGAAAAAAAAAACCCACAAAATTGTTCAATACGTTTATTATATTAATATGTTATATATTACCTGATTCAGGAGATATGGTTTTTTTCCAATCGTCGAAATAAATTGGTATATCCTCTTCGGGCAAAAAAGCTAGGGCGTATAAACATTTAATTTCCATGGCAAATAAATAAATGGTAAATAAATTTATGCTTTAGGATATTATGCTTAAAAAAGTTATGCTTTAGAACTTTATGCTTTAGAATATTATGCTTAATCATTATTATGGTTAGAGAAATTATGCTTAAAAAAATTATGCGTAAGCTGTTATGCGTATTTATATTATGCGAAAATATAATTATGCAAAACAAAATTATGCTAAGTTATATTAGGTCTTAAAATTTTATGCAAATGGATAGGGAACCGTCAAAATCAAGACGACATTTGTATTATGAATTGCCATTTTTACATGAGATGTTTGCTATTTATCTTGTACAGAAAATGTGGTATCACACCTACAACAGGTAAAGGTGAAAAATTACATAGGGATAAGAAAATGTGTGGAAAAATCATGGAGATTAGAAAGATAAGCCAAAAGCATAAACATCACAAATTGAGAAAATTCTACGTATTTATGTAAATTTCTAACGCTAGAAAATTAAGTGTCATCCCTACCTAGAACGGATGCGACAAAGAAGACGCATGTCGCCTTGTGCGTCAGTTTCATAATAATTGACCAGATTAATAACCCCAGAGGGTGTTCATATTTCGCCGTCCGGCCGACTGTCGCTTCATCCGACTCGTCATATCACACCCACGGGCACAGCTGTTCTGGCTACGTTTTTAAATATAAGTTGGGAAAAAGAAATAAAGTGAGTGGCCAGTAGCGGATGGGCTGGATTTGGTTACAGTAGGAGATCGTAAGATGATTGAATTCACGATTTCTTCCATAACTCAGAACCGAATCTGTTCTGAGTTATGGAAATCGTGAAATCCAACCAATGGTTCAATAGTAAATTTCAGGACTCTGCGCGTGTTGGCCACGCTCAATGAAGGGTTTCGTAGTTGGGATGAATTTATCCCAAGAACGAACTAAACATTGTAGTTGAAAAACATGTTCTCCCATACATTCAACTGCAAATGTAAGTTTGTACGCACAATATTGAGAGATTTACCATGTTATTTTCAGACCATAGACTTCTTATAGAGTTTCCTGTAAGCTATAAGTAAAGAACTATTTTCTGTACGTTATTTTTTCAAAATTTTGGTTCCGTAGTTTCGGAGATAACAGAATAATTCATTTTCATCTACTTTCATAAATAACTTTAATAGTATTTATTTTAAAATTATAAGAAAACTAAACCTGAAATCCTTACAATAAGCCCTTTCATTGGATATGTGACATGGTTGGTACAGTTTGCAAAACTTTTTTTTTCTAAGTTGCCCTCTAATAGTATATTCAAATTCAAAATTCATTTATTTACGTTACACGTCATACGTATCCCAAATTTCAACTTAATTGGTCCAGTAGATTCGGAGCAAATCGGCTGTGACAGACGGACAGACAGACACACGAGTCATCCGATAAGGATTCCAATTTTACATTTTGAGGTACGGAACCCAAAAACAAAAAAAAACAGTATTCTATTCTACAATACTCTACAATATAAGCCCTTGTCTCCTCTACATTTTTGTGTCTACCAAGTGGCTCTGACTCTGAGGTGGCGCTTTCTTCAAAAATGTTCCTACTTCGGTTTCACTTTTCAGTGAGAATTATACTTCCGAGTGAATCTTCAACTCAAACTTTAAATTTTCAAGAACTAGGTATAGCTAGGTCTGGTAAAGCTAGAACCGGAACGTATACGAGTATGAAAACGACCCGTTTCAATGTTAAATTAGTTAAAAAGCTCATAATGAACCGCTTGCATCGAATTGACGGTCAAGAATACGCATCCTCTCGACTTAAGGGCGGGCGTCGCGGCGTCGTCGTCGTCGGCGTCTCAGTATAAATACGTGGCACGTGCGCCGGCGCAGCTGCCCGCCACGTGGCCGCCTCTTTACGCGCCCAAGTAAAAATAGATCATTGTCTCGTGGACACGCCCACCCCGCAGATGAAACACCACATCAAACATTATATCGACAGTAAAATCGCTCGTTTATTTGTTAGTTCGCGGTGTCATAACATCTGGTCATCTGCCCAGAGCTGATGCCGGCACAACAATCAACGCTTTCATGTTCACGTTGTGTAAATAAATCTCTGCTAATTCCGATATGCTAACAAATAATTTGATTGTAACCCAATACGCCTATATTTGGCCGAATAAACTCAGAAATATGTTGGCAGCACATCGGTCTATGTTATATCTACCTACATATTTCCCAGGATCTCCATACAATAGCATAACCTAAACAGTCAATATATCTGTTGATTCTAGGATCATCATTCCTAGTAATAAGTATAGTTGAAAGCTTCGCATTCAGTTAACATTTCTCATCTCATATCATGCTTGGTCCAGTCTTTGCTTGAAGCATCCAAGGTTTCCCGCATGAAAACCATAAACGTAAAGATATACATGTCATCTTAAACTTTTAAATATACTATGGCACGTGTCAAGCGGCTTCTTCGCACTCAAAAAGCATAACAAAAAGACGACAAAGCTTCCGGCGCGAAATGCTTCCGCCAGCTATAACTTACAGTATCTGACTTACAATAGCTACTTGACACTTTATCAAGTGACTTTGCTTGCATGACTTTACTTTGCTAAGGCGTGTTTCATAATGCATAATTTTGCTGCCGGAACTACCTTCGAATTGGAAGTGAATAACTGACTTACTAAAACTCAAACTCAAAGCATTTATTTCAATTAAACCATAGCTACAGGCACTTTTGCATTGTCAAGAAGTCGGTCAGTTTATAGTTGCCCATTCTAAAGCTTAGTAGGTACATATGGAGAAGAACGGGCAAGAAACTCCATGGACACTCTTTTAAATGATAATGTTACAAAAATATTGTTACATCTTTAATGATGAATTTATAAATAAATAAATGTGAGGATGATATGACAAAAAAACCGGCCAACTGCGAGCCGGACTCGCGCACGAAGGGTGCCGTACCATTATCTATAAAAACGGCAAAAAAATCACGTTTGTTGTATGGGAGCCACCCTTAAATATTTGTTTTATTTTAATTTAATTATTGATTTTTAAAGTGAATATATAACTAAATATTCTGTGAATATTTCAAGTGTTTATCTGTTACCGTTATCAATATCGAGCAAAAACGAGCAAAAAAATCACGTTTGTTGTATGGGAGCCCCCTTAAATATTTATGTTATTCTGGTTTTTAGTATTTGTTGCTATAGCGGCAACAGAAATACATCATCTGTGAAAATTTCAACTGTCTAGCTATCACGGATCATGAGATACAGCCTGGTGACAGACGGACAGACAGAGACAGACAGACGGCGGAGCCTTAGTAATAGGGTTCCCGTTTCACCCTTTGGGTACGGAACCCTAAAAACGCATCCATAGTACAGCAAATAGAAACAATTAGAAACTAAAATAATTAAAATACAACTATACAGATATTTGGCTAGCATTCCCCATTTTTACACACACAAACAATACTATGCAAGTTTTGCAAGGATAACACGGACGAAAAAGGGATGAAAATTTTGGAAAATTACTGAATCGTATACAGAAAAACATATGATTGGTCCTTGGCCAAGTTACTGTCATGTATGTTCATCTAGTAAAGTAAGTTACAGACTTTGTAATTTATGCAATTTGTATTCACAACGCGTAGTCTAAAATTACATGATGGCAGATATACCTATTTGGTATTTCTCGGTTGGGAATATTAATATATTCCGAAATTACATTTTCTACATAGCGATGTTATCTTGGATTACGCACTGCCCATATTCTCACGTATAAGGGCCCGATCACACGTACACACAGCTATACATTTCCAGTATATTAAAGCAGATCTCGCATTGTATAGGATTTCCGTATAATGTGACATCAGCTTGTACTGGAAAACAGTTTAGTATGTAGCCGTGTGTACCACAACGTCAACACGCGGACGGGCTATACATTTGTATGAAAATTAATAGTTTATTCACACGGACCACATTTGACCGTCAAAACCAACTGTGTGGGCGATACCGACCACATCAAAGCCATGTCGCACCCACAGCGCAACCACCAGCCAGACCGCGCACTAGCGGCCGGCCACTTCACTAACATAACGATCTGTTTGTCTGCAAACACGAGCTACAACGTAACCACATCGCAACTACTAGCGACAAAGCAACCACAACGCAACTGCAAAAAGTTGCTGTGATGTGGCGCGGTGATGGTACTTGTGAACGGGGCCTTACGTAACATTTCCACATAGCTTTTGGAGAAATAAAGAAGTTTTCGTTTATACTGTTTATTACGTTTTATTACTTCATCTAGCGTAGCTTTCGATTCGTAGCTTCATAGCTTTTGGAAACTGCTGAAAACGAGTGAGTAGCTTTCGAACACATATTAAGCTTTAATTAATATTTTATAGTTTTATATTTTTTATTCCAATGCTTGCTCAAGGATGCATATCCGGTATGAATCTAATAATCCCTCCATATCCCAAGTGCACGTCTTCCCTACCATTATCGCGCCCCCTGGTCTACTCTTTTTTAAGCAATGGTCTCTGTAGTCCCATGAAACATGTCGAGGCTCCAGGGGCTAGTGTGAAGCTTTGGGTGCTTTCGAGTGATCGAGTCTGGTTTAACCACCACGCTGGGGTCGGTGTACTTCATTAACTCATTAATTAATTTAACATAAAACGGCTTTCCACCAATTATATTTAGACAAAATTCATACACTCATCTCACACAACTCCAGACACCGACTGACATGATCGACCAGTCGATCACGACCGTCTCGTCGTCGTGGTCATCATCGTCCTTTAAATAGACATTATCGAAAGACCATGCATCCTCACAGTCGTCTGTGAGGATGCATGGTCTTTAAATAGACATTATCGAAAGACCATGCATCCTCACAGTCGTCTGTGAGGATGCATGGTCTTTAAATAGACATTATCGAAAGACCATGCATCCTCACAGTCGTCTGTGAGGATGCATGGTCTTTAAATAGACATTATCGAAAGACCATGCATCCTCACAGTCGTCTGTGAGGATGCATGGTCTTTAAATAGACATTATCGAAAGACCATGCATCCTCACAGACGACTGTGAGGATGCATGGTCTTTCATGGCTATGTGTATTGGTCGTTCTACATACTCATTCATACAAAACGCACACAATACCGCAGTGTATACTGGCATTTAGCGCACATTGTTCGTGCGTCTATCAGCAACCGGCTGGCCGGCGGCGCGGGCGCCTCTTCCTAATTCTAAAATATACACAAGCGCACGTGTCGACGCAGCTTGTTGGCAGTTACATATGGACAATGACTCTTTATTCCTCACTTTGTCTTCTAATAAGATATCATTAGTAGATGGTTTATCAACTAGGGATATCGTGGCCCTGGCACACAGGCAACGGAAGGAACACGGGTGGGTTTTAGTCAGTAAAAATCTGACACGCTCTCCCGCTCTGTCAGAAGACAAAGTGAGGAATAAAGAGTCATTGTCCATAAGTAAGTGCAACAAGTTATTTGATCAATTCCCACCCAAAAAAAAAAACCACACTGTTTTACGTTGCATTGCAACATAATGCCCTATTTCACTTGGGGAACAATGATATTTTACTAATATATAAAATTTATAAAACATGTAGTTGCCTTTGAACTGTTACTAGTCGATAGTGGTGGCCTAGAGGTAACGGTAACGTCCCCGACTCACGAGTGGTAGGTCGTGGGTTCGAACCCAAGCAGCTTTACTTTGTGTAAAATATTTTCGTCACCACTGCACTCAAAACGGTGAAGGAAAACATCGTGAGGAAACCGGCATGTCTAAGAACCAAAAATACGAAGACATGGGACATCTACCAACCCGCACTGGGCCGGCGCGGCGTGGTAGATTACGGCCCACTCCCCTCTCTAAGAGAGGAGGCCTGTGTATCACCAGTGGAAACACTATAGGCTGATTATGCTAGTAGACAATTCAAAAGTGCCTGTAATTGGTTTACCTACGATACAGGAGAAATTCCTAATATGGGACAAAGTTTAAAAAAAGAAAAAAAGCTTTGTTTTTGAGTTGGAATGTAATGTAGCGGCGCCAATTAACATTTTTATACGGTATCTCATACCAAGTTATGGAACAACAAAGGTGTTTCATCCAGGTTAGTTTTGCAAGAGCTAGAAACATCTTTATGAATAACTAGCTTCTGCCCGCGACTTCCTTAGCGTGTTTTTAGGGTTCCGTACCTCAAAAGGAAAAAACGGAACCCTTGTAGGATCACTTCGTTGTCCGTCTGTCTGTCTATCAGTCTGTCAAGACCATTTTTCTCAGGAACGCGTAGAGGTATCAAGTTGAAATTAAAATCAAATACTTAAGTCAGTAGTCCCTTGAAGCTCTAAAAAAATCAAGCTTCCAAATTATAAATTATTGCGACATATTTCGATACCCGCAAATAAATCAAAACCTATAGGTTACTTTGCGTTGACCTAGAATCATGAAATTTGGCAAGAAACAAGGTCTTACAGCACAAGTATAGTAAAAAGTCCGAAAATTGTAAATTTGTATTTTTATCACATAAAAAAATGCAAATATCTCGCACATAAATCAAAACCTATAGGGTACTTTCCGTTGACCTAGGATCATGAAATTTGGCAACAAGCAAGGTCTTATAGCACAAGTAAAGGAAAAAGTCTTAAATTGTAAATGTGTAGTTTTATCATATAAAAAAAAATTGCGAATATCTCGCTCATAAATCAAAACCGGGTACTTCCCGTTGACCTAGAATCATGAAATTTGGGCAGAAGCAAAGTCTGACAGCACAAGTAAAGGAAAAAGTCCGAAAATTGTTAATTTGTAGTTTTATCACATAAAAAAAACATTTTTTGAGATTACAAACTTAAATTTTATTTTCAGTTGGAAAATTGACCGTGGCGTATATCGATGTATGGGAGAACATGTTTTTCAACTACAATGTTAAGTTTGTTTTAGGGATAAATTCATCCTAACTACGGAACCCTTCCTTGTGTGTGGTCCGACACGCACTTGGCCGGTTTTTTTTTTAAATATATCCTATGACACTCGGCAATACTGTAGCTTCCCATTAGTGAAAGAATTTTCAAAATCGGATCAGTACCCCGTACAACCTCACAAACTTTACTTCTTTATAATATTAAGTATGGATGAGTGAGAAATTTTCATTGATAGTTAAACAACCCACATTATATTTTGGCATAGAATCACCTTAAAGAGACATCACGACACTATTTGAAATGTTACAAGTTACAACCCTATCCTATCACGAGGCGTCTATGATGCCAGCCTAGACCTGCCATTTAAACAAAAATGTTAATCTCACCTTCATTTACAGTTGTAGGTAGTTCACTCAGGTTAAAAACTATTCATTCAACAACTCAACACAACACAATCTTGAAATATAAAAACTATTTCAAAATGTATGACAGGATCATATTTCAGTTACCTGACTATAAATTGAATATGTAAACTTTAACATTGTGAATACAATTTTCCGTCTCCCCAATTCCCCCCTCCGCCCTTTCGCAGCCTATTCAAGCACCCCTCGCGATCGATAGCGGCCGCCATGTTGAATTTTCCGACCAATGCTGGTAGGTATGGAAAGCCGTTGCCATAGTTACGCGTCACGCCGTGAACCGGCGAGAAGGGGAAAGTGACGTGGGGAAGGTTTTCAGTCGTTTTGTGCCGTTTTATAGTATCGAGGGTGCAAGGCTGTAATTATACCTAGGAGGCTATGATAGTTATATGATATATATATGATTGTATACACAAGAGCAGCAGTTTTTCATTTGTTTATGGGTAAACAAATTAAAATATTATTATAATAAGTAAGAAAAACCGGCCAAGTGCGAGTCGGACTCGCGCACGAAGGGTTTCGTACCATCACACTAATATTATAAAGGCGAAAGTTTGTGAGTGTGTGTGTGTATGTCTGTTACTTCTTCACGCTCAAACGGCTGAACCAATATTGATAAAATTTTGTATGGAGTTAGCTGACGCCCTGGATTAAGACATAGGCTACTTTTTATCCCGATATTCCCACGGGATCGACACTTACGCGAGTAAAACCGCGGGGTGCAGCTAGTTATCTATAAAAAAACCGGCGAAGTGCGAGGCGGACTCGCGCACGAAGGGTTTCGTACCATTATCTATGAAAACGCCAAAAAAATCACGTTTGTTGTATGGGAGCCCCCTTAAATATTTATGTTATTCTGGTTTTTAGTATTTGTTGCTATAGCGGCAACAGAAATACATCATCCGTGAAAATTTCAACTGTCTAACTATCACGGTTCATGGGATACAGCCTGGTGACAGACGGACAGACAGATTCTTTCTTTCTTATACCTACGGTTAAAAATCATTTACAAAATGAACACTTGGGTTTTCTCATGCACACCTACTTTAAATAACATTTATCCAAACTCAATACGTTTAAAGGTTCCATTCTTTATTAAAGCTCTTTATTCTGATTACCTACTCAAGGCGAAATAATATCCGTAAATTCTCTTTGCACGTGCTTTGTACGTCAAAAGCGAATCTTCAAATAGTTCCCTAGTGTTGTACCAACACCGCTGCTGACTACACAAAGAGTTAGCAATGTTAGCATTGTGCTAATTGATATATCCCTTTATACTTTCGCAAAACTCTTCAAAACAACTTCCTTTTCATTCACAAGTAAAACCGCATAGGAGTTGTGTCTCTGTAGCGGTACCATGGTTTTGGTAGAAAATGTCAGGACTGGTTAGTCAAAAAAATCAATCTGCCTAGCCTTTTCTCAACTATGTTGGGGTCGGCATCCAGTCTAACCGGATGCAACTGAATACCAGTATTTTATATGGAGCGACTGCCTAACTGACCTCCACAACCCATTAGGGTAACACAATACCCCTTGGTAAGACTGGTGGTCAGACCTTTGGGCTTCTGACGACCCATAACGACTGTTAAAGAACCACGAAAGACAGCCGGGAACAACAGCTTAACGTGCTTTCCGAGGCACGGAGGAGTCCAGGTATGTAAAGATGGTCACCCATCAACAGACCAACCCCGGCAAGCGTGGCTTAACCTGATGGATCGACCCGTACGGCTGTTATTACTTAGCCACGAGCTCCTCAAAATGTCAGGACTGGCTAGTACCATCGGGAAATTAGCGTTCCATGATAAAATAATTAAAATGGCTTCAGAGAGGTATTTACAGATTTACCCTTGATATATTTTTCCTGTATTATAGCAGTTCCAAACAGATTTACCCTTTTTGTGATATATTTTTCCTGTATTATAGCAGTTCCAAACTGTTCGTTTTGGTGTACACCTAGAACTTCGGTTTAAGAAAGTCAAAACACATCTCAAAATTGATTTAACAAACATTATAACTTTGCTATCAATAATACTTTGCTGATTGGAAAAATGTCTATCAAAACAACATTTTGTAAGATAACTCAGCCGATTTGAGGATCGTCTCTCGTAAAGTCATCTACTTATGTCATATCCGTGAACGATCCTCGCAAGATCCAAAAGCCTTGTCACCGTCTAGAGAGGTTCGACGTTGTTTATAACGTTGTTTGCAGCTCCAAGTGTTCGTCGACATAGAATAGAAACACCTGCGACCTACCTGTCTGTACGGCGAAATCTCTCAGCGGACTTTCGACTTTACAGTTTCCTGCGTTTGTTCGCTAACAATAGGCAATAAGGCGGCGCGGGCGCACCGACAGTCGATGCGCTATTCAAACCCGACCGTTGCTCCGACAACACTATTCTTAATATCGCCCATTCATCGGTTAGCAGTATTTCTTCGCGTTCTTGTATACTTGTATGCTAACATTCAGGTGGTCATGCACACGGTGGTGTAGCGGAAATACCCTAAATAATGCCTACTGTCCATTTCAATGAACAATTGTCGCCAGTACTGAGTACAAGTTGCAACCAGTCCGATTGTGTACTTCATGAAGCTTTGTTCAGTCTGCTCATTTTGTTGTAACATTCGAATGTTAATACAGCTTTGATGCAGGGCATTGATGACTCACTAGAGAACAAGTACATTTGTATCACAAACTGAAGCATTAATGCCGTTGATTTTTGGCCACTGGCTGGACAAATACCTCGTCCTATATCACCATATCACTTTACGACGTAACGAAGCCGAGGGGAAGACTGAAGAGCCGTAACAGTTTCCTCAAGTCCACCATCCCACTAAATGACGGCAGCTCTAGTGCGGCACGATTAAAATTGTGGCTGCTTAAAAATCCCCCTCCAGCTGAGTATCTGAGCATCTCACAAAGGTCTTCCTTTGTGAGACCAACGCTAACGCTGTCGAAGTGGCCAAATCCTGAACGAAGCTTATTTAAAAAGAATAAAAGGGACTCATCGATACGACGAAGAGAAAGAAGAAGACCGTGCCAATCCAGCTTCCCCACTATGTTTTTCGTCACCGACAGTCAATGGACAGTCGTATCTAAGAGGATTTACCTAACTTAGAAAGTGAGCATTTAATTGAATAAGTCATAGTGTGATTTGTAATTTATAAACCACGTTTTACCCTATGAAACGTGGTACTTTAAGGTTTTGCCAATATACTCCCCCAACAGCAAAGTCGACCTTGTGATGAGTATTAGTTACATAATAACTTCTTTTGTAGACTGCCTGAGATTAAGTTATTATGTCGAAGTGCCTCTTTAAGATTTTTACTATTGGTAATTGGCTGCTGACAATGAACCCGCGCGCCTACCTGTTTCTTAAGCACCAAAAAAATGCTTTGAACAAAGTGCTTGGAAACAATGGACTACAACAACCCACTTTTGACTTAGAGGACAGACACATAATTATACCTTTGCATAATAATTCTTTATTGTACTACAATCAACAGGACAGCTCTTATAGGGACAGGTAAGAATATCGTGCTGTAAAACCCAATGGATATTTAAGAAGCAGGCGATATAACTCAGCTCTCATAGTCATGAATAATAAGAACAGTGCAGAGGATTGCTACAATTGTGCTGTCACTTCACTTCGAGTGCGCATTATGCAGATTCAGTTACATTAAAACAAGTTTCTAGTTAGTGGAGGGCCCACACACGTGCAGCAATCCTACGCCGATGCGACGACCGACGCCGAGAGCATTGACTCGCGATTTGCAGGTGTCGCGGTCGCGACCCAATGGTGGCGAGCCTGCGCGCGCACCTCGCCAACGCACCCGCGCCCGCGCACCACATCGCGCCGCGAGGTGACGTCATCGACCAATACCTAGTACTATATACGTACAACGGCGCCCGCTGCCGCCCGCGCCGGCGCATACATTCAACGATTCTATTAACATTTTTCCAGTCTGCTTTTATAAGCTAAATAAAGTACACGAATCACGTACACCTAGTTAATAGTTATTGCACTGAAGTCATGAAATTTGATCTTAACTGTGAGTAAATACTAAGTTAATGCTCTAAGGTCGCTATAATAAAATGACTAATATATGGCAATGGTGTCAGAAATGCTGATTTACTTTATTGCAGCATCTAATATTACCTACTATTTATTTACATTTGAGCAACAATGTTTAGAAACAGATTGCCTTGGAAAATACATAGTTACACAAGTACCTAGGTACGACGCATATCTACTACGCAGGTCTACGCTCCTATTACATTAGTAAACCTCACATCGCCATCGCAAAGAAATTTTATGGCTTTCCTCTCCCGACAAGCATCCTTAGCAAACTTTAAGCACGATCCACTCGTCCATCTATGTACGGCCATCAGCAAAGCTAAGTGATGTGGGTTTTTGTTTCTAACTCTGCAAGGAAAGTTGACGTCGCCTTAAATCAAGGGAGCTCGTTATTAAAAGAAATCACTGCCTTCCATCGACCATTCCGTCCGCCATATTTGGGCTGAAAATGTACATTTTAATGTTTGCTATATAAAAGGAATAAGAATCTCTTATGGATGCAGGTGAGCTGAAACAACCACTTTGAGTTTATGTAATGAGGAACTTGTGTTCCTTAAACGTTCTGTAAAAACGGGCGAATGTTCTGCATTGGCATTTATCCTGATAATTTGTTTACATTAAACCGATCCATACATATATCAGCATTCGGCGAAAAAGCCGTAGTGATCAATCAAAGTTTTTTGCAATCGCAAATGTCCTGCTGACATCAAATTTATTGACATCGATCACATTCAGAGGTGTATGAAAAACAAAAATTTCGGACACCAATACCTTGGTGAGTTTTAAAGAAGTTGACGTGACTTTTGTTTCCATATCAAACGGATGCCGAAAAAGAGTTTATTGTTCATCGGTAACGAACAATAAACTAGTGATAGATTCTGTTGTGTACCGGCGCAGGCGGCGACGAGCGTAGGTCAACGGTGAGCGGTGGCAGGGTTATCTGCAGCGGCAGGCCGGCGCCGGCGCGGCTTATCAACCTGCTGCCACATACTGCGACCATTAGTCACGCCACAATACCAGCCGATGATGCCTCTATGACGTCTGATGTCATCTCTAAGAGTACCTTCCATGTTGCAGGTGCAGTCCAATACCACAAAAAAATAATAATTTAATGATCTGGTAAATTCAAAATAGAAGAAGTTGATCAGGGACACATTAACCATTGTAAAGTTTTCGCATCCTAAATTCAAATCATCTTCCCTCATTCTTAGTTTTTCTTAAACATTTTTGGCTTTAGCTTCGAATGTGACCAGATGTAGCGTGATATCAGTGTTTATGCTGAATAATTCAAATATTTGAACCAATTTCAAATACAATACATATTCTTGAAATATAATAAATAATTTAACAAGTATGAAAACATTTTAATATTGACAAAACAGTCACCCTTCCGAACAGCTTATCTTAACCTAATAAAAATTCCGAACCAACCCAGAAAATTATAATGACCGAAATGGCTTGTCAAATATTTGGTCAAGCTGGAGTCGATGTTTTACTTTTGAGTTCCGAACAAGGCCAAGTACGTATTGCAGACAACCAAATACCATAAGTTTATGCTAATTACCGCATGAACAGTGAACTGCGAAATAAGATTAACTACACAAAAAACAAGAAATAAGTAAGTAGTCTGATCCGAATCAAAGCTATGAGTTACATTGATTTTAAGATACCTAAGACGTGGGGCATTAAGCCAATTTTGGGTTAAAAGCTCCATACATACAAAAATACACAGATCCCATGAATAAATCTCGGGGCAATTTATAATGCCAAAGACATTAAACGATTTACTTAACAATAGACGGGACATAGCGAACAAAATCGTAGTCCAATACATTTGTCCTAGTGGGCAAAAGTCGCTCAGTCTAGTGTGGAAAATTATTTTCGAAGTATAAATGTCTAATCGTACAGTATGGTATTAAAAGTGTAACGTGTCAAACTTAGCTTTTATTGAATTTTGCTATATTACGCTAGATGGCGTCACTGAGACATCTATAGTATCGTATCTTTAATCTCTTTGGCCAGTACATAACTCTAAAACTTGCCTTATTAACAAATCTTGGGAAACTTGACGTTTAAAGGTCTTTTAAAACACAAGAAAAAAAAACACAAACGTTTCTTCAATACAAAAATGCACCTGAGAATGAAGGCGGGACCACTTGACTAATATTTCGATTATTACAAATCACCGTGAAGTGTGTGATTCAACTCTGCTGACGTCCATTACTAGTCGACGAGATATTCTGCGATTTAAGTGTCAAAGGAATGGTGCAATGGATGGGATGCATGATAAAGGTGTCATGATAGTTAGTGTGGACCTCGTGTGAGCGTCGCAGGTAGTGGTTAATAATTCGTTTAGTCTAGAGGTAGCGGGAACGTTTTTTGGTCGGCGGGCCACACAGGTGCACTCGCATTCTAATTTACTATTCCCGATACCGACGGCCCATGGGACACAGACGTGCTTAATGCTCCTTTGTGCTCACAGACTGTGATGGAGTTTCGTAATCTCACAGATTTTATTTTGATATTATTCATAGAGTTATTAAGTCCTTACATACTTGATGGAATATTCAAATGAGATCACGTAAATCGTTAAGTCGCAGCATAACTTCAATCAGTTCGACAAAATTCAATCGACTTATTACGTAGAAAGCCTTCTCATAAGATTTACATAGATAGTTAAAGGTAATTAAAAAATAAATAAAAATAAAAAAACCGGCCAAGTGCGAGTCGGATTCGCGCACGAAGGGTTCCGTACCATTATCTATAAAAATGGCAAAAAAATCACTTTTGTTGTATGGGAGCCCCCCTTAAATATTTGTTTTATTTTAATTTAATTATTTATTTTTAAAGTGAATATTATAATTAAATATTCTGTGAATATTTCAAGCGTCTACCTGTTGCCGTTATCAATATCGAGGAAAAACGAGCAAAAAAATCACGTCTGTTGTATGGGAGCCCCCTTAAATATTTATTTTATACTGTTTTTTTAGTATTTGTTGTTATAGCGGCACCAGAAATACATCATCTGTGAAAATTTCAACTGTCTAGCTATCACGGTTTATGAGATACAGCCTGGTGACAGACGGACTGACAGACAGACAGACAGACGGCGGAGCCTTAGTAATAGGGTTCCCGTTTTACCCTTTTGGTACGGAACCCTAAAAAAACTTCTATAGACCATGAAAAAAGCATAAGTAGACCTTCTTATGGTGGATCCGCACTGTAGCCCGTGAAATTAACTATCAATCATATTTTGATCAAGATACAACCTGACACTGACCTGCAAATTGCAAAAAACGTAAGAAAAATTGAATTTCGCGGGCTACTACTGCGAATTCACCATAAGATTTAGGTACCGTAGGTACTTCAGTTAGCCAGACATATATGCGACTAATGTTTAGCTCTAAATATAACTACATTAGTGGGCATTAACCGTCCATATTAGACGTCTAATGACCACGCAAATGCGTGTAATTAGTACAATCGTAGACATCCTCAGCTATGTTTGTTATTCCTCCAACACCTGTTTCCTCTAATCTTATAATTCCAAGTAAACCTCATTTAACTTAATTGAGACATAGATAAGTGGCAATCAACTTTATTACAAGTGGCCCAATTAAAAACTTAAAACGATATATAAGTTAATTAATTAAATTGTTAATATGCATCTCATAATCAATATATTATTGGTATCGAAGGTACTGGAAGCATTTAAATTACCTTTCAAAATGATCGTTAAGAATTCTTTGGTCATGAGGAGTGCTACCACCTACAGACATTCCCAGGATAATTTAATTACTTATTTCATAAGTTAATTAGTGGGCTACGAACTTGCTACAGGCTACTTTAATTTATTTCAACACTAAGGAGTAAAAGCATTTTGATTAATTTCAAGCTTTTGACTCTCCTCTATGGTTTAGCTCTTATCGGGAGATACAAAAGTCCTTTCAAGATTACGAAAGAGTCGCGTCAAATCACAGTAAATAATATTACAGGAGCTTTCGTTTTAATTGATCCGTTGTTAGATGCATTAGCATCATTATTCACTGGCACTCGAGAGGTGAGCGGTGATCATGAGCGAATTGATCGGACTCGTCACGAACTGAACGTAGGTTGTAGCTGTACCTACCTAGCAGTATTGTTCAATCACACGGAAATCACGATTTGTATTGAAGTCTGTTGTTATACTGCTAATGGAAAAGTGTAAACCAGAGTAGGCTATCTATAGTGTTGTTAGTCGTACAATATTAATGTTCGTACACCAATAAAGCACTGTTCATTAACGGGGCCTTAAGGGGCAACTAAAAAAGTTGACACTAGTCTTAGAACGTAAATCTTCCCAAAAGGGCTCTAGCTAGTTCTCGTGACTGATAGACAATAGACATCGCGTTTCGATCGACATTTAACATTCTAAATGCTCAAAGCCCTATTCGGTACATTCGGCAAATCTGAATTATCATCGCTTTAATCTTAACAGGGAAACGGACAACCACGTTTACACTGATATAAAAGTATTTTCAATTACAGAATCAATGCACGTCTATCGAATAAACCGCTTATGTTTATAGCTACTCAATTTAACTTAGGGTTTTCATCTCTTAACAGCATCGATGGAGATTTCAAAACTATTGTTTAGTAGATGTCTGATGTATTGTGATTGTAAGACAAACGCAGATAGAGTAGTGATGTTCAAAGTATAATTAATGAATAGCATGTGAGATGAATAAAAAATCGAATTGTTTATACAATCAAATAAATCGTAGCACGTAGCCAGCGGAAGCGTTTATTGGTCCTCACTCCAAAGGTAGGAACATGTCGAGTAAGCAATAAACCATGCCGGCGCCATCTTGAATTCGTATTGTCACCGATTGTCGGTGCAGTGCTGAAGTGATGGGAGGTCCATCCGGCGCCGGCCATTTGCATCGGACGAGCACAGAATCGATTATTTTCAATCAAACTAATATTCTATGCTGATGCCTTTCCTTGATTTTAAATTACGTGCTTAGAGACAGTCACACATGAACCCAAATCAACTTTAAGTTATTCGAGATTAAAAGATACGACACCTAACAAACATGTTCTTCGAAAGCACGTCTTTAAATCAAAATTGTAATTATAAAAATCTACCAAGAAATAGCTCTAAGTTGTATCACAACTTCTACAAAATTCTATCTACTCGTACGCAATGGGCTTGCGGTAAATTTCAATCCGTATGGAATTTCGTTAGCATTTATTAATTAAATAGCTGGTAGGTAAAGTTAAAACAAGTGCAGCATCAGCGACAGGTGGCCCCGCACGTGCCGACTTGAATAAAAAGCAATGAATGTCAAATGTGCTCGGAACACCGCACACTATGTACTTTACTACCCACACCGCATATAAAGAACCTTCGATAAAAAACGTAAAACCCATTTTGCATCGCCCTGGCACTCACTTAGGTCTTTTTACGTCGAACGAACGCGAAGATACTTTCTGATTCCATATCATTAAGATATTTATTGCGCGACGTTGAGCACGCAACTATAGTTTAATTTTAGCAAGTGTGTCCACGTCACAGGACTTAGTTTCGCGGAGCACGGGTGCGGCTCCGGATTGAGGGTTAATTCGCCACCCCCTGTGAATGCCTGACTTTTCATTATCGAGATGTTTTATTAAAGGAGGGGCCGGTACGTCTGACAAGGGGAGCACTAGGGTTATCTCCTAAGTAAACATACTTAAAAGTCATACAGTCACAAAAAAGGTGCAGAGTCGATCAACAATATTCTGAGGATGTTGTCTTTAGTTATGTAAACTTGATTTCCTTCTGTATCTAAATCATAGGAAAAAAATTAAAGCATCTATGACGGGATTCATAGGTTTTCGCATCTTACAATAGCACCCATATAATAAAAAATACATTTCCACTTGAAGCACTCTACCATTCTAATTACGCAATTTAAATTTTAAATTTCGCAACCCTATTTAGGATCTGAGCGCCATATATTGAGTTACCCGAGGCGAGGTGTGGGTGGAATGTTTACACTGGGATTTAGGGCTGGCCCTGTCCATATTGCATTCCTATACGCAGCCGAGCATCACACATCACGCTCAGCGTCAAATAAACTGGCTGATTACGATCTATGCCTCACAGACACTCCCGGAGAAATTGTTCTGACGGTACGTCCATAAGAATGCGAAACACTAGACGCAAGTTATTGCCTTGGGTGGGCAGTTGGGCTATTGGCTTGGCTTTGTAATAGAAAATTCCCGACTAGTCAAGTAGAATCCACAGTAGTAGTAGTAGTCACAAAGCTTAGCAATCATTTAAGTTTTTTTACCTACATAATTATTATTCTTCATTGTCCTTAAAGTTAAGGTCTGAAGAAAGCGAGACCATTAGATAAGAGAATAAATCGATAGGTTAATAGGTAATTAGGTAACAGTGAAGCAGACATCAGCTAAGCTTGTTGAAATACTGTAGCATTACCTGAAATTTCAGCTGCGGTTCGCAACGACTAATGTTATGTCTAAACGGCGAGTTGTCTTGTGCGCTCCATCCGCACTGGTGACACATAGACGACGTCCAATCTATCAACAAGCCGCATACGCGTTCAATAAACATGCTCACTATTATAATGGCTGTAATTTCCTCGAAACTCTGTTTGACAAAACATTATAGACAAAGACAATGCCACGCGCCGTGTCCAAACACTGCGGCGCGGCGGTGAGTCAGCCTCGTCAGCCCCACCGAATGTCCCAGTGTCTAACACCTCCACACTCCGCAGACTGCACGACTCTCCCAATTATAATCTGAACGTAGCTCGTTCTGAGGTTAGGTACATACCTACAGCGCAGACATAAATCAGACTCGTGAATGCGTGATTGACTTATATGAAAGTCTTCACTTCTACTTTTAACCCTCTTCATTGACCTAAAAAGTCACTTACTTTAGCGGCAACACTTTTTGTCTTAGCAGTTTGAAGTTACACTGAACATCACCATAATTCACCATTATTATTTATACACACAAATTATAGCAGGTATTATAATACGCTATCTATTAAGTTTTAAGGCGGAGATTTCTTGAAAATGGTCAAAAAGGTGGCTTTTTAAAGCAGTGTATCTCTTAAACCGTAAATACTTTTTTCCAAAACAAAAACAGTATGATATTTTCAAGTCTTTTGTGCATACGGTGATGGACTCAAAACATAATTAAACATAATTTAATACATCAAAAAAATCTTCAAAGACAACTCTTAATTATTTTTAAAAGCAGTTTATCCCTTCGTTAACAGTTATCGTTATAATTAAAAGTATACCATAAAATTGCAAATGATAATGGATAAAATTTTATTAATTAGTTAATTATCTAATTTTATAAGATTTTATTTGCATTTTTACGCCAAACGTTGTGTCATCGCGCATCTTTCTTTTGTATGCAATCTGACAGTGACAGCGGTTTACCTGTTGTCAGCCTCTTATTATAAGGTTTGCAAATTTTGCAATGCAACACCTATGGGACTTTAAGCTTATAAAGCTCCGACAGCTGCCAGTTGCTAGGCTAGAATAATCTAGATCCAATGTACTAGCTGAGTTAGCTCGACGGCAATCTTAAGAGAATCTTTTACACAAAGAGGATCTTAAAAGCGAATCTTTTATTGGTATAAAGTGGCCAGGGCGAGCGGCAGCCGGTTGATCGATAAAGTATTCACGCCTTTTAAATTATTGGCCGCGATATGCGCCTGAGTGAGTTGTGGTGTTGCCAAGTTCACGGATTACATGCACTATAGTAGCGTGGGCGGCGCAGCTTTGTATATTTTTAATACTAAATGAAATATATTTGATATTTATTGAGTTCATTGTGAATTTGTGATTAGATTACAGACATATAATAATTCCACAGAAGTTTTTGAAACACTTTACTTCAGTGCCAAGAGTTATTGAAAATCACACGTAAACCGTATACTTCATAATCTTTAGCTTTCAAAAGTACGAAAAAGTTTAAAGATAACCTCAGTGGCTTTAGAGTTACCAAATTTTCCTGGGCTATCCGGGAAAAAGTTAAAAGTAGGCTTCAGTTCACTTCAGAAGGCAAAGAAAATATTCTGCCAACAGTATAATCTATTCTTAGAAGCCTTTAAGGTACCTAACATGATTTAATGGATATTTCAGTAGAATTTTTATTAAAATGGAAAACTTAATGCACGTGGGTATGTGTCGGATCTTACTGAGTCATGGCTGTGGGTAGAGTGCGGTTGAACACATGGCATGCTCAAAACGTAGTTGATAGATGCCTTTGTTTATGAACGACACAACAAATCCCAACAAATAGTAATAGGCACTGGTTTGACATATTTAATTCACAATCCCTTCAGCACTAGCAGTGCCTTGGTTAAGTTGAAGTTACTACTTACCTGTAATTTATTTATGTATTGAAATAAAAAGCCTTGGTAAGGTCCAACGGCCGAAGTTTCCAAGCGAGTCAAAATAAGGCTTTATCTACCAGTTTTATTTTGTCTCTTTATGCCAGTGGTCGGTGGAGCACACGTGCACATCGCCGCCCGCGCCTGCGCACGTCGTGACCTGCGCCCGCGCCCCGCCGCGCGCCGTGCACCTCAACCAACTCCCGCTTAAAGCCCGATTTAATTGTCTGACGCTACTTTAATTCTAAATTCTCTAACTTTTAATAATTAGCACTAATTTCACGATCGACCATAATTAGATTAAGATCATCGTTTGGAAAAAAAAATCATCATTTTTTTTCATTAAAAATTATCTGAAATCTAAACACGAACGAGAAAAGAGTAATTCACACAATATAGCTACAGCTTTTTATATTGTATACTAACTGCTGCCCGCGGCTTCGCCCGCGTGTCTTTTTATATTTTATAAAATTAGTTACTCCTCATAACTTGAGCTATCTGCCAGTGAAAATTCCGTCAAAATCGGTCCAGCCGTTTCGGAGATTAGCCGGAACAAACAGACAGATAGACAGATTAGATTTTTGTTATAAGACCCATATATACTATACATTTAGTAAAAAGCTCTTATTTTGACATAACAAACCGACTCTTGTTTTATTTATTTATATAGATAAGCTTATATGTAGGTACTGCTTCTACATACAATATGTAGTTACCTACCTACATGGATCGGGGATAACCGTTTAACCGATCATGTAGGTAGGTAAAGATGCGGCGTCTCAAAGTGAAACGAGTTGGAATACTCAGGTGCGCCTGCGCCGCGTCACGGCACAGATACATTGTGACGGCGCGCCGCGCCGCTGCCACAGCCAGAAAATAGAATTAAAAGACACTCCACAATGGACCAAAGCCCTTTCAAACCGAGCACAAATACGTATTGGAATTTTAAATCCCAGCGAAATAAACCTCCAGGTGTTCTGAAGAATGAAACGATACCTATTCATTATTTTATTGTTGATCCAACTGTAGGTTTGGAACTTTGGATGAATGGGCGTGTGAAGAAGTTGTGTATAATGTAGGTAGGTATACATAACATACATACATAAACTGCTGGGGCACACTAGGCCTCCTCTCGTCGAGAGGGAGTGGGCTGTAATCCACCACGCGGCGGGCCCAGTGCGGGTTGGTAGATGTCATAATTATGTCTTCGAATTTTTGGTTCTAGAATATTCCGGTTTCCTCACGATGTTTTCCTTCACCGTTTTGAGAGCAGTGGTGATAAAATTATATACACAAAGTAAAGTGCCTGCCTGGGTTCGAACTCACGACCACTCGTAAGTCGCGGTTAAAACATCCTCTTCCGAAATTAAGTTTATATGAAAATTATTCCTCCTTTGACCAACAAACTTGAAAATTGACCCGAACACTTTTCTTAATAAATAAAAAGATCGTAATCATTAATTTTCGAAAAGTACCTGTTAAAATGTTGTAGGGGAAAATACGAAACGAACGCAGACCGGGCGAAGTGAAACCATATTTGGTTCCTTTTTAGTATGGTACCCTAAAAACTAAAGGCACACGGTGTGGTTTATACGAGAACATTACGCGCCTTTTCTGCGATGTCAACTTGAAAAAGCTGATTCAGCAAACCCGCGTGTGCACCTCTGTATTTTGCGGCTTGCGTCGTCATAAATATTATTATGGAATTTCTGTGGGAAATTCACTGTTCGTAAAAAACTATTCCTTATAAATCACGATCGATGATTCACAATTTGGCAATTGCCAAGTGACCCTTGATATCACTTTGGTATAACAACGGATGGACAATGGATGGTCATCTTCATGTCAGGTTTTCGATACTCCTGCCCTCTGTACTCATTACTACAAAACTCTGTTTATTCTATCGCTCAAGAGATGTCACTGGTGTAGTCATCGCCAGCGCCATCTATTAAGAAATGGCAAATTAGCAGTTTTAGCTATTCTACACTAGATGGCAGCGAAACCAATTTTAAACCTTTGTAATATGGCAACTCTGGCAATATAAAACTGAATGCTATTATTGAAAATGCTTCTTTTTGATTGGTGGATCGAGCTGGTACGAAATGGTATTCTTGTCATCCGCCATATTGCCAACGCCTGGCTGTGGAAGAGGCGTTCTAAGAAATACTGTGAATTATATCAAGCCGCATTGCGGCAATCAGCCGATTTTTCTGAAAGGTACGTAGGGAATAATTGTTATGTGCGATTCCTTTGCCCATATAGGTAATTATTTTCTTTGCACTGGGTATCTCCACGGTGGGTTCTATATCGATCGTGGTCGTTTTAAAGGTGCTAAATCAAATAAGCTCACCCATTCGAAAACACAGGTATTTCTCTGTTTTCGTCAGTTACGAGCATTACAGTTTTCCACATCCAAAATGCCACGATGCGGCAAGTATTAATGAAACCTGTGCTATAATTTATCTTGTACTTTCAGGTGTAGGTTAAGACCGCAAAGATGTATCTCTACAATTTGACTTTACAAGGCTCATCGTCTATCACACATGCCGTCCACGGCAATTTCTCTGGCACTAAACAGCAGGAGATTGTGATATCACGTGGGAAGACCTTGGAACTCCTCCGCCCCGACCCCAACACCGGCAAAGTACATACGCTGATGAAAGTGGAAATATTCGGCGTTATCAGATCTATGATGTCATTTCGGCTCACTGGAGGCACTAAAGGTAAATGACCTTTTTGACTTAGTTAAATGACCTCTTCCATTTTTTTGTTGGTTAATTACACCACGTGGTTTATTCGGCGGAAATAACCACATAAAAACTTTGAGGTCTATTCAAGTTAGCATTTATAATGACTTGTTTTTATAAAGATATGTTTTATCTTATTATTGCATTGTCTTGCTCCATGCATCTTAATAACACACGAGGTGTATGGGATAACTAGATGCATAGAATATGGCCAATGCGTCGCTCTTTACAATCACTATGGTTGTCGAGATGTACCGTATTGGTACACTAGTGACTACAATATTTTTCTTTACATTATTGCTGAACTAGCTTTTGCCAGTGGCTTCGCCCGTATGGTTGTCTGAAAGTATCTCATGGGAATGTACTTCTGGGATTAAAATAACCTGGATTAACACATAGGGGTGTTAATCCAGGTTATAAATTTCATCTGAACCTGTTCACTGTTCAGTTGTTTTTGTGGCAATCAGGAACATTTTATTATATTATTATGTATAGTTGCTCTATAAACAATAAGTTATAATTATGTATATTTTGTTGTTACAGATTATATTGTAATTGGTTCCGATTCTGGTCGCATTGTGATATTAGAGTATATTCCAAAAAAGAATATTCTAGAAAAAGTTCATCAAGAAACATTTGGCAAATCAGGATGCCGTAGAATTGTTCCCGGCCAATACTTAGCAATAGATCCCAAAGGCAGGGCTGTTATGATTGGTAAGATTATTTTTAATAATAGTTCATTGACCTATTTGTAGTGCAACTAGGTCAATAATCTATTTCTGGCTCCCTTTTAATCTATTTGTGGTACCCTGCAGGCTAAGTGTGTAACACACTATCAGTAGAAATCTGTTTCAATTTGACAGTTCAACAACATTCATTGCGTTATTTACCTAGTTGAGCAGAAAAAAAATTCTAACATATGAAGCAATGGATTAGCAATATACTTCGAAATCATTCAGATTCCAACTGTGTTACGCAATTAGGGTGCTGGAACAAATGTTTGCAGGCCACATTATGAACTGAAAGCAATATTACAGCCTGATTCAAACTTTATGGTGGCTTGGTACATGAGGCTAGTTGCTGCAGGTAACAAATTCACATGTCAGTGGGGGTGAGGGGTGTGGAGCAACATTACTGTGCAGCAAGTAGTGCACTTCAAGTTTGAATCGAGCTGTACATTGTAAAGTGGTTAGTTTAAATTACTGCTATATTGTCAAATTTTCAGACTGTAAAATTAAAAATTATACTTATTTTTAGGTGCAATTGAGAAGCAGAAGCTTGTGTACATATTGAACAGAGATGCTGAAGCCAGACTCACAATTTCCTCGCCCCTAGAAGCACACAAGTCAAACACATTGGTCTACCACATGGTTGGAGTAGATGTTGGCTTTGAGAACCCAATGTTTGCATGCCTGGAGATTGACTACGAAGAGGCAGATGCTGATCCTTCTGGTAAGTCTCAAAATAGTAGTCTTTTGTAATAGGCCCCCCATTATGATTATTTTGAGGTCCGTGTTTCCGATTGACAGTGACGTAAAGCCTCTGTGTATGAGTTTGATCTTAACTTCGAAAATAGAATTACTTCAATTACCCAAAATGTAACACTTCTTTCTATCTTTCAGGTGAAGCAGCACAAAAGACACAACAAACCCTAACATTTTATGAATTAGATTTAGGTTTGAACCATGTAGTAAGAAAATACTCAGAGCCTCTTGAAGAGCATGCAAACTTCCTCATAACGGTGCCTGGAGGCAATGATGGGCCATCTGGAGTACTCATTTGTTCAGAAAACTATCTCACATACAAGAACTTGGGTGACCAACATGACATTAGATGTCCAATCCCTCGAAGGCGAAATGACTTGGATGACCCTGAGAGAGGCATGATCTTTGTCTGCTCAGCAACACACAAAACAAAGTCTATGTTCTTCTTCTTAGCACAGACTGAGCAAGGAGACATATTCAAAATAACTATTG
The DNA here is from genome assembly GCA_963921375.1 of Tiliacea citrago. NCBI lineage: Eukaryota > Metazoa > Arthropoda > Insecta > Lepidoptera > Noctuidae > Tiliacea > Tiliacea citrago. Next base: position 15,795,491 of record OY992797.1, on the reverse strand, counting down.
AGACTGATGAGGACATGGTCACTGAGATAAAGCTGAAATACTTTGATACTGTTCCTGTGGCTACTGCAATGTGTGTGCTGAAGACTGGCTTCTTGTTTGTGGCCTGTGAATTTGGCAACCAGTAAGTATTTATATACTTGAAAATTTATATGCATAATGTTACAAAACATGAGAGACATTTAGTGCTCTCTTTTGTATACTGCAATGCTAGAAAAGTAATCTCCGAACCAAGGTCCTCCCTTATTTTTATGGGGGAGAGCACACTGATGTGAGATGTACATTTTCGCTCTAAATTCTCATATTTCATAATTCACAAAAAAAATATTGTAAAAGTATGCACTCACAATAATTTTACTTCTTTCAGCTACTTATACCAAATTGCTCACTTGGGTGATGAAGATGATGAACCAGAATTCAGTTCGGCCATGCCTTTAGAGGAGGGAGACACATTCTTTTTTGCTCCACGACCACTGAGGAATCTTGTGCTTGTTGATGAATTAGATTCTCTATCACCCATTTTAGGTAAGATACTCTACATATTCAATGTCTGTTTTCTTGAATCAATGAAAAATTAAATTCAAATGTAACTTTACCAATGATGTCAAACTATATTGCTCCGTGTTTCATCTGAAAAACATTGACGAATGCTTAACCAGATCTGAGGTTTCAAACATACAAAACAATACTTCACTTGTTTAGAATTTTTTGTTAATTTCAAATTTATTTTCTAGCATGTCGTGTGGCTGACTTGGCTGCCGAGGATACCCCTCAAGTGTATCTGGCATGTGGACGAGGACCAAGATCTTCATTGAGAGCCCTTAGACATGGTTTGGAAGTTGCTGAAATGGCTGTCTCTGAATTGCCTGGTTCACCTAATGCTGTATGGACTGTCAGACGACACAAGGATGGTAAGTGAAACATTAATTACATCTAGGAATGGAATTTTAATGAATAGACATTTTTATTTCAATGAAAGAAAAATCACCAGTCAATCAATGGAACTTGCAATATTATAACAGGAAGAATGAAGGAGCTTAATGATTATATATTTTGGTCCGTGTTACCGACATACAGTGACGCTACAACTAACCACTTATGAATGCTCCTCTTTATCAACAAGTTACTAATAAAACCCTGGTTGTTTGTCATACATAAACACCAGTGGTTTTTCTTTTCAGAATCTACTTTCGGCTGATGAACGAATAGAGATGGTTTCAACAAACACTGGAAGGTAGGCATCCATGGCTTCATAATACGCAACTGGAAGCTGACAACACAAGAAGACTGTTATACATTTTCACTAGCTATTAGGTCTAATTTTACCTTCGACTTTTCTTTTGGTTGCAGAGGAGTTTGATTCTTACATCATTGTGTCGTTCGTAAATGCCACACTTGTGCTGTCTATCGGTGAGACTGTCGAGGAAGTAACGGACTCTGGGTTTTTGGGCACCACGCCCACACTCAGTTGTCACGCACTCGGCGCGGACGCGCTCGTTCAAGTCTACCCAGATGGCATCAGGCACATTCGGGCTGACAAACGTGTGAACGAATGGAAAGCGCCGGGGAAAAAGTCGATCGTCAAATGCGCGGTTAATCAGAGACAAGTAGTTATTGCTCTGACGGGAGGCGAATTAGTCTATTTTGAAATGGATCCCGTAAGTTTAATTCTAAATTACTTCATTACTAATTTTTTATCGACGTGTTTGCGTGGCCGTGCCTTCGGGTGTGGCCACGCAAGGGTGGTGCGTAGCTGCCCCATGCAGTGATAAGCCCACAACGTCGCAGAGCATGTCACTCTCCCGCTTGCGGTAGAGAGCGGCACTCGGCATATTCCATAGCCAAGCTGGAGTCGTTCAGGCGATGAAGGCGGCAAAACCATGCCGTGGACACTCCCAACGAAATACTATTGTTTTTTACCATTTCCAACTGTGTACTGTTCTAAACAGTTTTAACTATTTCAGACTGGTCAACTAAATGAATACACTGAGAGGAAGAAACTATCATCAGATGTATCATGTATGGCATTGGGATCCGTGGCTACTGGCGAACAAAGGGCGTGGTTCTTAGCTGTGGGGCTGAATGATAACACAGTCAGAATCATCTCTTTGGACCCATCGGTAAGAATTACTTCAATAAAGATAAGAAGTCCAAATTCCCCATAATTAAAATGATGATACAAGGACACCATTGAATTTTTGTGATTACAACAACCTAAAATGCGTTATTCTAATACTGCTGATTTCAAACTCTTCAAACCAACATCACACATTTCCATTTCAACAAAAATAAACTAGAATATTATTTCAGGATTGCCTAGCTCCACGTTCCATGCAAGCTTTGCCGGCCGGCGCCGAATCACTATGCATTGTAGAACAACCATTCGAGTCTGGAGCGAAGTCTGCATTGCAGTTGAACATTGGCTTGAGCAATGGAGTACTGCTGAGAACTACCTTAGACTCCGTTAGTGGCGACTTAGCTGATACGAGGACAAGGTATATTTCTGTAAAAATCAACAACCGTTTTAACTTAAAAATCAACTACCCTACCAATGATTATATTTCTGTAAAAATCAACAACCGTTTTAACTTAAAAATCAACTACCCTACCAATGATGAAAAAACCTATCGCTCCTTTTATAATCTGAATTTTTGTGAGGATTAACTTAACCAGATCTGAGGTTCCAATCTTAATTATTACAATATCAACACGTATATTCTTCTTTTCTAATAAAAAAATATCTTTCATCCTAGGTACTTGGGATCGAGACCAGTGAAATTGTTCAAAGTACGCGTGCAGGCTGCTGAGGCGGTCTTAGCTGTGTCATCAAGAACTTGGTTGGGATACCATTATCAGAATCGTTTCCACCTCACACCATTGTCATATGAGTGTCTGGAGTATGCAGCTGGATTTAGTTCTGGTTAGTACACAGTTTTATCATGATAATCTGGTCTTATTGTTATGTAACACTTGTTATTTGGCTGCCTAAAATTCTAAAAATTCCAAATATTTAATTCAATTTCAATTCCTAAAATACTTAGGTACTCATGCCAGGCTAAAACGATTCTTACTTTGCTTTTACATTTGGGCTTAACACATTAGGTCCTTTCCAAGAAAAATGCTTAACAATAATGAGTGATGGTGCAACATGCACATATTCAACAGACTAAACATTGTCCACGGCATTTCTTAAGCACCTGAAGTGTCAAGCGTATTTAGTGCACTGCTGACGGTCGGTGTTATAATTTATAACGTCCTTATGAATTGAGTTGTTGGTATAACTGCGAATTTCCACATGTCAACCGTCATCAGTACCAAAATACGGTCAAAATTGCTTAATACCGACGTGTTTGCGTGGCCGTGCCTTCGGGTGTGGCCACGTAAGGGTGGTGCGTAGCTGCCCCATGCAGTGATAAGCCCACAACGTCGGAGAGCATGTCACTCTCCCGCTTGCGGTAGAGAGCGGCACTCGGCATATTCCATAGCCAAGCTGGAGTCGTTCAGGCGATGAAGGCGGCAAAACCATGCCGTGGACATTCAAAATAAAAACATAGCTCTTATTCGAACTTCCACAAACACTATTATAACACTACCTTTACCTTTTCAGAACAATGCGCCGAAGGTATCGTAGCCATCTCCTCAAACACTCTCAGAATTTTGGCGTTAGAAAAGCTAGGTGCAGTCTTCAATCAGACCTACCTGCCTCTTGAATACACACCAAGGAAATTCGTCATCAACTCTGATAACAACAACATCATCATACTTGAGACTGACCACAACTCTTACACGGAGGAAATGAAAAATCAAAGAAGGTAAGCAGTGATAAAATACCGATTTGTTATAAATTTTATTCTACATGATGACAAAAATACACAACAACCGAATTCAGTGTAGATACCCCTGCAGTACTGACTTAAAAATAAATTAAACACATTTTCGTGAATCTCGTGACAACTTCTGACCTCAACTTTTTTTACTCAGGGTGCAAATGGCACAAGAGATGCGGGAAGCGGCTGCAGGCGGAGGACCAGAAGAACAACAATTAGCAAATGAAATGGCTGATGCTTTTTTGTCCGATACTTTGCCTGAAAATATCTTCTCATCACCTAAAGCTGGAGCAGGTAATGAAAAATTTTGTGTTTTTGTAATACTTGACTAAGCCACATTCTCTGGGCAAGAACAGAAAATGTCAATGAGCATACTGACTCTAATCGGATGTGGCAAGATTAAATTCCCAACGTTAATCCCAAATGCATCTTACTATAAGACATTTGATTCAAGTTTGGGATACATTCAAATTTTTAATACAAAATATACCCTACTGTTTATATATTTTTCTATAGCACAATCTTCTCATTTGTCAGGTATGTGGGCATCTCAAATACGCGTGGTAGACATGGGTGTCAGTGGTGGCCAACCAACCACACTGTTCAAGCTCCCGCTGGAACAGAACGAGGCGGCCGTGTCCGGCTGTATCGTGCGCTGGGCTGCCCATGCCGAGCACGCACAGGCTCACTTGGTCGTAGGAGTCGCTAAAGACATGATTTTGTCGCCGCGATCCTGCACAGAAGGCAGTTTACATGTCTATAAGGTAAATATTGCAACTGTTTCTGTAATAAACTAATTAACTGCCTCGTTGGTCTAGTGCACACAAGCGCTACTGCCGAGCACGAGGTCTCTAGGGTTCGATACCCAGGTTGGACAGTATTGTTGGGTTTTCCCATCAGGAATTTCTCAGTAGCAGCCTGGAGTCTGGATTTGTGCCCAGTTAAAGGCAATAGGTTGGGCCCCTATTACATGCGACTTAAATATAACTGGTGAAACGTGGGTGAGCTATAGGTACACATCTGCCTAACCTTTCTGGGATTACAGGCATGATGTTATGTTACTGTAATATTAGTACCATTTTGCCTTAAAATGAATACCCTTACTAATGACATTATTCTGTTTACAGATTTATGGCAGTACAGGAAAATTAGAGCTGGTACACAAAACACCTGTAGATGAATATCCTGGCGCGTTAGCACCATTCAATGGAAGATTGTTGGCGGGAGTAGGGCGGATGTTGAGACTGTATGACATCGGTAGGCGAAAACTGTTGCGCAAATGCGAAAACCGACACATTCCAAACCTTATAGCTGATATCAAAACAATCGGCCAGAGGATATTTGCATCAGACGTACAGGAATCCGTATTCTGTCTCAAGTATAAAAAGAGGGAGAATCAGCTCATCATATTTGCTGATGACACTAATCCAAGATGGATCACAAATAGCTGTATACTGGACTACGATACGGTAGCTATGTCTGATAAATTCGGCAACGTAGCTGTGATGAGACTGCCACAATCTGTCACAGATGATGTTGACGAAGATCCTACAGGAAACAAAGCGCTCTGGGATAGAGGTAAGCAGGAAAAAATATTTCCCTTCATAATTATGTCCCGACGCAAAATTACGCCAAATTTTTGGCCTAATCACAATCTTGCGTGATGAAACAAATTTATATACATGCTAGACTAATGAAAGTAATGATTATTTATTCCAATCTGATGCTAACACCAAATTAGAAAAGTTACGCGACTGATTACATGGCACTAATTTACCATTACATTTACAGGTCTTTTGAACGGAGCGTCGCAGAAAGGTGACGTCGTAGTCAACTTCCACGTGGGAGAGACTGTGACGACACTACAAAGGGCTACGCTCATCCCTGGTGGTTCCGAAGCCCTTCTGTACGCCACCGTCAGTGGCTCCCTTGGCGTGCTTCTGCCGTTCACGTCGCGAGAAGACCATGACTTCTTCCAGCATCTGGAGATGCACATGAGGAGTGAAAACCAGCCACTGTGTGGCCGGGATCACTTATCGTTTAGAAGCTATTATTACCCAGTAAAGGTCAGTATTTAAAGTTATTGTTATTAGCTGATATGTTCAAATTCTTAATTAATACTTTTGCCGTCAGCTGAACTCGGTTTTTGAACCAGCGTCCAGCCATTTTACTTAAAGTCTTGGTGGGGTATCCGCCAGTCAGTCAGCAGTTTACTTCTACAAGAAGTCTCCTGTGTTACACTGTCGGTAGAGCACGGCGGGCGCTCCGCGGCATGTGTGCTTGTCGTTATGACTGCGCCTCGTCGCTACCGTCCGTCGAGTTCCGGAGAGTTGGACGCGTTTCTCATAGCGCTACTTTAGTTTTGGAACGGACAAACCTATTAAAATACTTCATAGCAACTGACATCCGTTAACATTGTTTTCTCTTCTTTTCGCCGGTTTACTCCGAAATTCTTTTGACTAAATGTTTTCTCTTTGTTTGACAGAATGTGATAGACGGCGACTTGTGCGAGCAGTTCAACTCATTGGAGCCAGCGAAACAAAAGGCGATCGCTGGCGACTTGGAGAGAACGCCCGCGGAAGTGTCCAAAAAGTTGGAAGACATTAGAACTAGATACGCATTTTAAGTTATGATTTCATTGTATTAATTTAAATAAGGAATAAAAATAAGAATTAAATTTTCCTCTTTTATTTATCTATATCTTTGCGTATAATAAAATAGTAACGGGTTTGTCTGGATGTATGTTCCGGGTTGACGCAAAAACTGCTGAACGGATTTGGATGAAATTGGCAGTTTTTTACAGTACCAGTCCGACATCCACGCGGGCAAAAGCTAATACAAACACTGGCACTATAAATAATCAGGGGGCCCACTCACTATGAAACCATGTATTTATACAGCTTATTCGTTGTTTATACAGTTCTGATAAATACTACTAGTATATAATCCTCCGACAATCTTTACCCCTACACAGCTTATTCTTCAAAGCCTAGACCTCATTTTGTATCTAAGTTGTCCGTGACCTCCAACGCCAATCGCTTCCATATTTGGCAAATAATTAGTGCTCGAACAACAAAATTGGTACCTTAGTAGTTTTCGAGAAAATCGACTTTGAAGGTGGTAGTCACGCTCCTTTCAGCAGGACCACCATGAGCGCCGAAAAGGGGGCATGCTACAACTATTCTAAGTATACACATAATTAGCACCCTTTTTATATGATTCATTTCTCGAGGAGGAGCTCGTGGCTAAGTAATAACAGCCACACGGGTCGATCCATCAGGTTAAGCTACGATTGCCGCGGTTGGTCCGTGGACCCATCCACGGACCAACCGCGACCATCTTTACATACCGAGACTCCTCCGTGCCTTCGGAAAGCACGTTAAGCCGTTGGTCCCGGCTATCATTCGTGGATTTTTAAAAGTCGTTACGGGTCGTCAGAATCCCGAAAGTCGGACAGACAGCCAGTCTTACCAAGGGGTATCGTATTACCCAGCTACTGGGTTATGGAGGCAGTCGCTCCATGTAAAATATTGGTATTCAGCTGCATCCTTGGGAAAAGGCTAGGTAGATAGATAGTTAAGTTATTCTTTAAAAAAAAAAAAAAAAACATTTGTATTTACCGAGAAATCAACGATGATAACTTTCGTGCGCTCGTTCAGCAGGACCACGACTTTGAATGTTGTTTCCAAGCTTTGAGGAGCTTGTCGCTTTCCTCAAACCTACATAAAAAAATAGTTCCCTGCAAGATAAAATTAATACCCAAAATTCAAAATTACTACAGTAGTTTACGAGACCCATGCCATTGGTGGGGTGGCGGTAGTCATGGTGTAACATTTTCATTTCCAGATTTCCCTATTAAAACGCTGTGATTTCTTCCGAAATTTAGTGCTCCTAAAGAAGTTATAGTGACCAAAAATTCAGATTCCTAAGCGTTGTATTTTAAGAGAAATTAGCTTTCATTACTTTAGGAAATCTTATGTGTTTTCATATCAATATAATAAATAATATATCAGCACTAATGATTTGCCAATTATGGAAGCGATTGGCGTTGGTAGTCACGGACATAATATAGTGGGCCTTAATGCACCGCTATTAGGTTCACAATGAAGTGTATTTATCACGCATGCTTTTCACTTTTCATTCTCGCACCAGTGCGATAAATTGCGCCACAGACGTAACATTATACTATGTACTTTTAGGGTTCCGTAGCCAAATGTGTGTCCGGATATCACAGCCATTTTACTCTCGGACACTGTACTTTATCGGTGAAAATTAGTAAGTTGTATTATTATTCTGTGCACCGCTAATCAATGGTGTAAGTCGTAAAATTACAAAATATACAAAAAAAAACACTAGGTAGTGAAAAATAACTTTAATTTCGGAAGTCTGTCTTTAGATCTGTGCGCTTTTATAATTTATCACATAACGATTATCATCGTGGAACTCCAAGTCCACCTTCATGAAATGGACGGAATCGTCTTAATTATATTTCCATACATTTTACTTCCCTGTCTTATCGTAATGCCGTGACGTGAACGTGTATGTCCACGATGATAATTTTAATCGATTGAAGGACACTGAACGGCACCATAATTGCGTAAAAAACTATCAACCGCAGTCTGACTGATTTTGGAATATCTTGCTAATCCATTTGCTTCATATAATACATTTGTCTGCTCAACAACGTAAATAAAGCAATGAATGTTGTTGAACTATCAAATCAAAAGTCATTTATTCAAACTAGGCTGAGAATCAGCACTTTTCGAACGTCAAAAATTACATAGGACATTCCCCCAAAAACGCCCACCCTTCACCACTTCCTAGTGCTTTAGCTATGGAAAAAGTGGCGCAACAAACTCCCCAGCAGCACAGCTATGAGCTATCTGTCAGATATAAAACTTGAATCTATACAATAAAATGTAAAATAATTTGCATTACGCAACACAACATTATATTAAATTATTTGCCTTATGTTAGCTAGCACACGCCACTATACCAAAAAAAACATAAAAATCGTCGAAAACTATACTCAAGCAGAAATAACGTAAACAGAACGTACCTAAATAAAAGCCTCCAGGCATAATGGGCGTACCCGCCTTCATAAAGATATAGCTGTAACTCGAAGTCACAAATGATAAACTAGCACCATCGAAGTAAAATAAAAAATAAAAAAAAAATTACAAAAAAAAAACAACCAACTTCCAAAAAAAACACTACAAAGTGAAAAATAACTTTAATTTCGGATGTCGGTGTCTTTGGATCTGTATTTTACTTTTTTTGCCACCGACTTCCGAAATTAAAGTTATTTTTCACTTTGTAGTGTTTTTTTTGGAAGTTGGTTGTTTTTTTTTTGTAAAAAGTTTTTTATTTTTCACTTTTTAGTGGATCAGTTTGTAATTTATCTAATTTACAATAGCCTAATGTCAAATGCTCATCACCTTTTACAAAATATTGCTTTTCCCGATGTAAGGGCGTTAATTATTGAGGAGTTCTCCTGGTAAGAACCAGGAGAACTGATGGTGACTTCACCATTCATCATTTTGACGTGCATAAATTGCTTAGCAACCGTATTAAAGTGCCTAATCGTATCGCAACGGTGAAATACTTATTATTAAGTAGTTCCGGTGGCCATCTGTGGTCTTCATCATCAGTTCCACTTTACCAACTGGTGCTTTTCAAGTGCAAATGCACGAGTTACTATAAAAAATACTCAAATCGCTATAGGTATGCCTAAAAAATTTAAGGATTTCCCTCGATTTCCATGGGATCCCCTCATCAGATTCTGATTTGGTGGAAATGGGACCACCTCGGGAGCATACCCTTCCATACAAAAAAAGAATTTTCAAAATTCGTCTACAATTGACGGAGTAATCTGTGAACATACATAAAAAAAAAACAAACATACAGCCGAACATATAACCTCCTCCTTTTTGGAAGTCGGTTAAAAACGTCGTTCGTTACTTATTACTAACTTGTATGAAAATGTACTATAGGTAGTCGAACGATCAGTGCCCCAGTTTCATATCTACAATCACAAGCTTGATAATGGGTTATCCGTTTTTAATTAGAAACAATTTTAATTGCTGCCTGTGCTTTCCAATTTGATACAATAAACATACTTAAAAATTCACATGTGTATCGGCAAGTACAATCCTATACCTACAAGAGTTGGGCAGATTGCTGATGATACAGACGCCAGCAGGTCAAGCTACGCGAAACTGTAAAATTTTCCTAATCAACCTTGAACCTTAAGCTGTAGCGATAAAATTGAAAATCTATTAAAGAAATTTGACAGATTGTAGTAGCTTGATGTGCTGGCGTCTGTAACCTAAATGAGACTCAAAAAAATCAATCTATCTAGCCTTTTCCCCACTATGTTGGGGTCTGCTTCCAGACAGTACCGTGCGACTGTTATTATTTAGCCACGAAGAACCTAAATGAGAATCTGTCTAGCCTTTTCCCCACTATGTTGGGGTCTGCTTCCAGACAGTACCGTGCGACTGTTATTATTTAGCCACGAAGAACCTAAATGAGAATCTGTCTAGCCTTTTCCCCACTATGTTGGGGTCTGCTTCCAGACAGTACCGTGCGACTGTTATTATTTAGCCACGAAGAACCTAAATGAGAATCTGTCTAGCCTTTTCCCCACTATGTTGGGGTCTGCTTCCAGACAGTACCGTGCGACTGTTATTATTTAGCCACGAAGAACCTAAATGAGAATCTGTCTAGCCTTTTCCCCACTATGTTGGGGTCTGCTTCCAGACAGTACCGTGCGACTGTTATTATTTAGCCACGAAGAACCTAAATGAGAATCTGTCTAGCCTTTTCCCCACTATGTTGGGGTCTGCTTCCAGACAGTACCGTGCGACTGTTATTATTTAGCCACGAAGAACCTAAATGAGACTGAGAGAAAAAAAGGTTTTACACCTACACATTTTGTTACAAAATAAAATTGTACATAAACACTAGCCACAGTGTTAACCGTTGTAAATAAAATAACTAGAGAATGCACTGAGCTGGGTTGGGTACATTGCAAAATCGCATAGCTAATAAATAATCACTGTAGCGTCTAAAAACGGACACTTATTGCACATGAATGATGAAAAACTCGTAACATCTACCAAGCGCACGCGCATCAACTCGAAACGTACCTATTCTCAAAGTTATTCTAATTAGGTTCTGAATGATAAAACAACTTGATAACATGACGCCTGTATTTCCCAAAGGTAGGCAGAGTGTACCCATAGTCCGCCCCGGGAATCAAACCCAGGACCTCATGCTCAGCTTGAGACCATCGAGGGAGACTGATATGAAATAGAAGATTGTTATACAAGGGGCTAAAATGACCCATTTTAAACGAGGTAATTTTACTTCCGAGCTTTAGCGAGGGAATAAATAGAAACCCGAGTTATAATGAGTTTTTAGCGCCGTGTGTTACACTATTCTTTTCACTACGATTGCGAGAAAATAAAATAATACACTTTGACGGCAACAGATTGAAAATTATTTCTTTTCCTTTCTCTTCCATCTGCAAATACGGGACTCCATTCTCACTAGATGGTGACATTTTCACTGTTGTAAAATAAATTACGGTCATCAATTCCATTTGTAATTACAGAAAATAATTCTAAAGATTTCGCGCCAATGCCTTTTTTTATTTCTTCTGTAGCCGCAACCAAGGAACATTTATAGAATTCTACTCACCTACGGCGAGGCCGCAACGCAATGCACGCATTCTACCGACGAGATCGCCGCTTTTAGTTCTATTTTCAAAAATGAAATGTTATTTTTTTATGAAACAGTAATATGTATATTCTATAGTCAGGATTATTATATATTGTAGCTGTAGCCCGCGAAATTCAAATTTTCTTACGTTTCTTGCTATTTGCAGGTCAGTGTCAGGTTGTATCATAATCACATTAAGATTCGAGACTAACAGATATAAAAAAAAGTTTATTTGCATCTTCAAGTAAAATATGTATTTACACAATTATAATCATTAATACAGCTACAGCTGAAGAATAATGACATTTTCGTTTTTGTAGTCTCGTTGAAAACAGACAAAAAACAAAAAAAAAATCTTTTTCCCCTAGAGGAAGATATGCTATTTTAGCCCCGCTCTGGTACGCTAAAATGACGGACTTTTTGAGCAAGACTAGTGAAAAATATTTAATTTTATTTTATCTTAGTAGAAGAGTACACACGGCTACACATCAAGCTATACATTTCCAGTATATGCTGACCTCTCATTGTACGAAAATCCTACACAATGTGAGATCAGCTTGTACTGGAAATGTATAGGTTGATGTGTAGCCGTGTATACATCATTTTAAGCCTAAGGAAAAATATCAAGACAAGATTAATAAAATAACAAATAATAATACCACAGTGGCTTGCCGATTGAATAATTGCTAGTAAATGCTCTGCCTCCTATTTTATACTAAGTTAACAACCGTTAACTCATTTCAATGTTTTGCCGTTTTCTCAAACGCTTTCACAATTTTATCATACAGCGGATTAATTACACCCAACATTGTAATTCGTATAATGTAGCATGGCGAATAAGTGTGATATAATTAAGAGCAAAGTGAATTATATACCTACCTACGACTACTTCCATCCTACCTCGTATACCTATCTACATATCACTTGTTTTTGTCAATTACGCGTAGGGTTGCCGACTTTTTTTTAAGTAGGTATATCAAATATAGTATTTTTGAAGCCATCCAATCAATCAATTCAGCCTATAGCAGTCCACTGCTGGACATAGGCCCACTCCATGGCTGTGCTACAACACCCTGTCCTCCGCCTTCCGCATCCAGTCTGTCCCAGTCACCTTTTGAAGTTCGTTGGGCCATTGCCTTTAAAAACATAGTAGATGGCAAAAACATTAAGAAACATATAATATTTGTTTGTAAAATATTTTATTTTTTTAAGCATATTTTTTGCTAGGTACTTTGAGCCTTTATTCAAAGGTTTTTGAAAGAAGAAATTAAGTAGGTATACATTATACTTATATTTAAAAATAATATAATTAAGTATTGTATTATTTTTAAATATAAGAAAAGTCAGAATCACTGATCACCAGCTGTTGCCGTTTTTGAGCAGTAGATTTAGCAACCAATTTTTGCTTCTGAAAGAGGAATATTATCCAGAAATTGATTTAACTGATTTAATTTTTCATCGCAAATAGGTACTACTTTTTTTTATAGAGTATAAAAAGGCCTCTATTATAGCAGGATAGTATACTATATATAGTAGGGTTGGTAACCCTAATCACGCGTGATGTATCACGCTTTTCTTACCAATCTTACGTTGGGGTATTATAATCGACGTTTGCATGCATGTAAATGGTTGTGTTGTCGTACGGCAACAATAGCAAAATGTTCCGTTTGAGTCGTTTATGGACTGAAACAGCTGAACTGAGAACATTGACATTAAATTACGCAAGATGGCGATTATATCATGGGGTACCTAGCAGTAGCGAAGGTACAACTTCCATTAGAGGGAAGCCGAAGAAAAGTTGTTCAATTCACATAAATTCAAGATAACATCAAAATTACCTCAAAAATGTTTGTCATTCCTTTACTTTTCTTAATTTAACGCCATTTAACTTTGTCGGAATTCTTAGTTAAAACAGAAAATGTAAACTGCGTTCACGATTTAGGATACCTATAGTCTATCCTAAAAACGCGTACGTACCTAGGTACGCGTTTTTTATCTTATGATTTGCTTATTAAATACCTGTAATGTGACTATATACTATATTATTTAGTAATAGTAAACTCAGATAGAGTCTTCGTTCCGAAGGGAAGCAGGTAGGAATGGGGTTGTATGAAGCCGTCGCCCCTGGTACCTAGATCGGATAGGTCTACTTACTGACTGACAATACGGTTCCCGTCATGGCCTACTCTATTGATACTTGATAGTTACTGCCTCGTCGGTTCAGTGGTGGCAAGCGCTACTGCTGAGCTTGAGGCCTGGGGGTCTACTCCGAAGCGCTAAACCGAAGTATTGGCCGAATGTTCGGCCGTTTTATAACTTCCATAGTTTCCATTTTTGACTTTGAGTCCTTACCCGACTTCAAGTCACAGTTTTGACTTTGGCTTATCTCTTCGACTGCCTTTTTTTCGCCGTAGTCAGCGATAGTTAGCCGAAGCCGTAGTAAAGATACGACCGAACATTCGGCCGATACTTCGGATTTATGTTCGGAGTAGACCCCCTGGGTTCGATTCCTAGGTCGGGCAAAGTGTTATTGTGTTTTTTCATCTGGAATTTCTCAGTGGCAGCCCGGTGTCCGGATTAGTGCCCGGTTGATGGCAATAGGCTCGCCCCTATTACATGGGACTTGAACAAAACTGGCCAAATGTGGGTGTCAGTACTATAGGTACACCTCTAGCTGACTTACCCTTCGGGGATTACAGGCGTGATTTTGTTATGTCTATTGAAAGTGCAACCTGTGCATCGATGGGGTTCGAAGCCACGATCTCTCGCTCCTCAATCGTCAGTGGGCTATTAGGTAGGAATCTACTGTTTAAGTTTAAGTGAACAGTTTGTAAGTTCACATTTTCCTCAGTAAGCTCACTTCTTAGCTGGAAATAAATAGAAATTAAAGTTTCTGTAGAAAGTCAGAACGTGCAGTAAACTACGAGTATACGCATTTTTAATAAGTAGCTATAGTAACCATGAAAAAAAATGCTATCCTGTTTAGAATTCCATTACTTACCCAGGATATCCGGAATTACGCGTTGTTTCTAAGTACATACCTATCTACTACCTATTGTAATTTCGATAACTATCGAATGCAAAACTTAAAAACCGGCCAAGTGCGAGTCGGACTCGCGCACGAAGGGTTCCGTACCAATATCTATAAAAATGGCAAAAAAATCACGTTTGTTGTATGGGAGCCCCCCTAAAATATTTGTTTTAATTTAATTGTTTATTTTTAAAGTGAATAAACAAAATAAATATTCTATGAATATTTCAAGCGTCTACCTGTTGCCGTTATCAATATCGAGCAAAAAAATCACGTTTGTTGTATGGGAGCCCCCTTAAATATTTATTTTATTCTGTTTTTTTGTATTTTTTGTTATAGCGGCAACAGAAATACATCATCTGTGAAAATTTCAACTGTCTAGCTATCACGGTTCATAAGATACAGCCTGGTGACAGACGGACAGACAGACAAACAGACGGCGGTGCCTTAGTAATAGGGTTCCCGTTTTACCCTTTGGGTACGGAACCCTAAAAAGATTTGCCTATCAGCAGATTATATCGACGTGATTATCCTGAGATGATGTCATTGCCAAACGGCTCTCTCCTCGTCACTTGGAACCTATGGAACATGAAATGAATATTAAGCTCGCAACTTTCAAGTAAACCTCCCAAGAGCATAGTTTAGTAGTCAACACGGGCGTGCTCTGCCATAATACTAATAGGTATAGTAAACGCACCGTTTAAAATGAAATAAGCACTTTGCGCCGTGTTATTAATCGTCCCACATAACAATATTTGCGTCACCTCGTGGCCTAAAATGCAAATAAGAGAAAAATGCCACGACTCCTCGCGAGCACGTGAAACAAACGTTACCATGACAATGATATCGATCGGCGGCTTTTCCGAGGCTTTTCCCTGAAAGTCTCATTCGCGTGTCGCCTTCTGAAACAATAAGGCACTGAAGTCTAGACATCCAGCCCGATACTTGCCGGTTTGTTTGCCGTCTGACCCTTATACAGTCGCATTTATAATTGCTCTTAGATGGATGGGCATTAACTATCCATATCGTGCGTGTTGCTACCGTTAATTTTTTTTAAACTGTCTGTCTGGTGATTGAATCGTGTCGGTAGTGCGGGTCCAACAGCCGCGGACAATGAGTGCACGCGCGAAGCGAACCGAGACGCGCGCTCGCCGGCAATGCGCGAGCGTCCGTTTTTAAAAAGCACTCATTAGCTGGTGCACCGTAACTGCGCTGCGGCCGGCAGTACGAAACGCAACGTGTGTGCAATACGGGGCATTAGAAAGTGTAATGAATAGTTTGGTGCGATGCTGTCAGTGAGCAAGCCGGCGTCGTTAGTCCAGCAGAAGAAGCAGCAGTGGGCGCGGGAGAGAGGTGCGTACTCCGTAGGGTGGTGCGTCCGCGCGTCTCTTGCTGCCAGCCGCCCGCGCGCCCGCGCCGCGAGTGTGCCGCCGAGCTGGTGCACAACCGCATCTGCACCACGCTCCTCTTAACATTTCAAAACATATTCACGGTCGTGATTCCATCAAGGAGATTTGCTAGCATTCGCGACTTTCAGACACGTTGGTTTAACTAAAGTTATTTCGGATTGCGACAACATTATTAAGACGGTACGTATAATCAAAACAATACTTTTCTATATTTTTTTAGAGTAGGTACTAGGTATCCTAATTCTTAATATAGTTCGAGTAAGACCGGCTCGTTACGTTTTACCTCTAGTAGGTAGTATAAGCCAATGAGAGATGGACATTAATCACGACATCAATTTCACTTTCTGAAGTGGTGTTTATGTAAAAAATATTGTATCACACGATATCTTTTGCCACATTTTCAATGGCTCATAATAGTTACCCACAACAAAAACAAAATTACTATCGTGCACGTACCTTAACATTTCGATTTTCTTAGTATTTTCGCGGTATAGTACCTACACACCTACATAGGTACTTTATTGGAAATCAAGAATCTTTCGGCAATAAGGTAGGTATGAGAAAGCATATTTTATGAATCTCATCACGAACCTATCTAAGAATCGTTACGCTATTAAAATGCAAAAGAAAACGAATTTCTAAATAGAACATACGTGTTAACTTAAACCTAACTTACTACTTAGGTACTTACCTATATATTTATAGAAGAAAAAAGACATTTATTTTGGTGTCGACATAAAAATAAACTAGTAAACATAGTAAATAATCTAGTTACCGAGTGTCTTTCACCAAGGACCACTGAATAATTCTCTGCAGGAGGACCTTCACTGTTGTCGTGTTGTCTCTGTAATATTAATTATTTATCGTATTTTTTTTTTAAACCGGCCAAGTGCGTGTTGGACCACGCATAATGAAGGGTTCCGTAGTTGGGATTTGGGACGAATTTATCCCAAGAACAAACTTAACATTGTAGTTGAAAGACATGTTCCCTTATGCATTCCAACTGCAAATGTAAGTTTGTACGCACAATATTGAGTAATTTACCGTGTTATTTTTAGTCATAGACTTGTATAGGTTTTCCTGTGTGTGTAAAGAACTATTATTTGTATTTTTTTCAAAATTTTAGGCGCAATAGTTTCGGAGATGAGGCCCCCCCCTAAATTTCAAAGGTAAATTTTCATCGATTTTCTAAGAACTAATATTACTTTCTAAGATAACTTTAAAGGTATTTATTTTAAAATATATCTGAAATCCTTATATCAATCCCTTTCATTTGATTTGTCAAAAAAAAAATGGTACCAATTGCAAAACTTTTTTTTTTCTTCTATTTTGCCCCCAAATGTCACCCCTTTATTCAAAATTCATTTATTTACGTTAGACGTCCGTGTTTGGGTCACAGAAATTCATATGTGTACAAAGTTTCAACTTAATCGGTCCAGTAGATTCGGAGTAAATTGGTTGTGACAGACGGACAGACAGACACACGAGAGAGTTCCGTTTTTTCCTTTTGAGGCAGGGAACCCTAAAAAGGTCGATCGCAGTTGTCATTTTGGTCTAACAAATAAAAAATCTGAGTTTATGAAATTATACGGATTCGAAATCACGCTCGGTAAGCACGCAATTAAAAAAATGCGCGGCAAGTGCCCTAAAGCTAAGTCAGCGGTTATTAATGTAAGAGCAAAGCTAAACGCTTCGTAAGCGCCATTGTGTTACGAAAGCAATTCTTATTTTAAATTAACCGTATTGAGTCACAAAAAAAAAGAACTCCAATTACAATTAGGTCGTCAGTGTTTCCGTCGCCGGAAGTACTTTAGTTTACGACAGCGGAATCGCCATCAAGTTGATTCCTTCCTCGCTTTTTAAATGACAACATAGCGTTACCAAATGACAATAGTGGAAAAACGATTGTTATTGATAATTTTGTGGGCGGCAGTCGATGAAACAATCAGTCACAATCTGAATTCAAGGTTGATGGAACCAATGACCTTTGTGCTTTCAACATACACGTAGACTTAAATATCCCATTAATTCACCACACAAATTGAAATTCACCTCCACAACATAATCACTAGGCTTTCAGACGGGTCTACTTATTGATTTGTAGAACCCTAACGGTTCAATTACTAAGCTCTAAGTATCGTCTTATCTACCAACTACGTTATCATGGTGTTTTTCATTAAGACAACGGATTTTTTTTTATCCCGACGAGATAGTAGTAGTAGGCTAGTAGGTACCTAGTGCATTTCTGTGGAATCAATTTGTTTGATATCTAAACGTACCTAAACGCATCAAAACATCCGATGCTAAGCAACAACACAAATTATTATAATATGTATTTTATACTAGCTGACCCACAGACGATGTCCTGTCGAAATTTCAATAGTTCAAACAAAATTATCCCCATAGAAAATGCACTATCAGTATTCCCGAATTTTCCAATTTTCCCGAATTTTCAAACCCGACAACTGTTCAATTTTTCTCTAGAAACTGCCTACAATTTGAAAAAATCCGGCCAAGTGCGTGTCGGACCACGCACAATGAAGGGATGAATTTATCCCAAAAGCAAATATCGTAGTTGAAAAACGTGTTCTCCCATATATCGATATACGTTACGGTCAAAACGTGGCGACCGGCCCGCCAGTTGAACGCGTCCCAAAGGGTCATGGCCATTAGACTGGTCCGGGGATTCCGCACGGTCTCCGGTGAAGCGGTGAGCCTCCTTGCCGGATTGTCGCCATGGGATCTGGAAGTAAAAGTCCTCGTGCACACATTGTCGCCGCAGGAGATGCCCTGGGCGTCGGGAATCGCAGGCCGATTCCCGGCCACCGTAGGCGTGGGCTTGCGGACGGTGAACAATGGGAGCTAGCCGTCAGATAAGAACCAAGGCCCGGTTCGACGGCGCGTTATGTTCCACGCGCGCCTCAAAGAGATGTCAGCACAAACTGACGGGGTTCGTTAGGGCCAATGCCTGCCAGGGTTTCGGGTTTGTCCGCAAGGGATACCGTGGTCCTGGCACACAGGCAACTAAAGGAACACGGGTGGGTTTTAGTCAGTAAAAGTCTGACACTGCCCTCCCGCTCCGCCCAGAGCGGGAGAAGTTATTTGATAATTTACCATCCCATAAAAAAAATAAAAAGAGGGGACACCTGACTTTAACAAAAATTTGCACTTTGAAGCTTAATATTCCTGAATCGAAAAATGGTTGTCACAGACCCGAAATATTTTTGAACGGCCTATCCAACGATGCCCCACACCAAGGAATAGACGAGAAAAAAAATATCATCGCCACTTTACGTGCAAGGGAGGTACACTCCAAAAAGAAAATTAAATTTTTATTTTACGACTTTGTCGGCGTGATTAATATGTATGCCAAATCACAGCGTTCTAGTACTAAGACAGACAGACAAACAGACAGACTGACATGGCGAAACTTTAAGGGTTCCTTGTTGACTACGGAACCCTAAAAAACAACAACTGTATCGCACAAATTAAATTCTTCGATTGATACAGTTTAACAAAATGTAGATGCAAGAGCCTTTATTGGATTAGTACCTACGGGAATCATGGCTACTAAAACATTGTACATTTTTTGTTTTGATCTATCTACCTTTTGGTAACTCTCATTTTAGCGTTTCTCTCCTACTAATCAATGATTTTTTTTTACCGGACTCGAAGTCCAGTTATTTTTTTTATTATTGAATTTCTACAAGTCCGAGCTAGAAGTTAACTGACACAATAATTATACAATTACAGTTTCAATCGACATCATCATTAGACAGGTAACGTGCTGGCGTTAAATAATGTAACAGAAACACTCACTGCTCGTTAATACCTAGACGGCCTGCGCCTGCGCTCCACGAGAGCGTGACGCCTCTAACAAAATATACCATTACTAGCTAGAACACTTGTTTTTATTTACTATCCGTTATTTTTCTTTATGATCTACTTACTAGTTGCTCATTCAAACAGAAAATAG
Organism: Tiliacea citrago; assembly: GCA_963921375.1. Classification (NCBI taxonomy): domain Eukaryota; kingdom Metazoa; phylum Arthropoda; class Insecta; order Lepidoptera; family Noctuidae; genus Tiliacea; species Tiliacea citrago. The sequence continues at coordinate 15,775,526 of OY992797.1, read as the reverse complement.
AAAAATAAAATATCTTCGATTTTTTTTAGATTCAGTCGCCGAAAAAATGATCAAACGGATAACAGCTGTAATCGATCCGTACTTATTAAATAGTCAAATATTCAGGCCGTGACTAAAGAACGCCACATTTCACTTTCCACTAAAGTTCAACGAATTGTTGTAGCTTACATGACCCAGATCCTTGGCCGCCTAGGCACTTTCGGATAAGTAAATATTTTCCTAGGGACATAAATCGTTGAAGTTTCCACCGCTTCCGGCATAAATATGTTACGTCTAGCTTATTGCACGCCTACGTGGTACAGTCTACCGCACGTGGGGTTACCATCCGTCCGGATTTATCCGTTCATGTCATTTGTCCGGACTTTTCGTTTTACTATAGGCTTGTACAGACTCGTGCGATATCGCGGGCGCGACAGGCACCGACAAAGAAATTGTGCTACTAGTGTCGCGTCCCCGCGTCGCGCCCGCGATATCGCACTAGTCTGTACGAGCGTTTATGGGGTTTTTTTTTTTGAAATTATCAATGTTGCATGATTAAAAACAACCGACTTCCAAAAAAAAACACTACAATGTGAAAAATTTCTTTAATTTCGGAAGTCGGTGTCTTTGGATCTATATTTCAGTTTTTTGCCACCGACTTCCGCACTTAAAGTACCAAATTTTTCACTTTGTAGTTATTTTTTTGGAAGTTAGTTGTTTTTTTTTTAAGTTTCACTTTTTAGTGGGTCAGTTTCTAATCTATCTAAGTTACAATAGCCTAATGTCAACTACTCATCACCTTTAATAAAATATTGGTTTTCTCGACGCAGGGACGTTAATTGTTGAGGAGTTCTCCTGGTAGGTACCAGGAGAACTGCCACTCACCATATACATTGTGACGAGCATAAATTCCTGAGCAACCATATTAAAGTACATAATTGAATCATCATAATCAGCCTATAATGTTCCCACTGCTGGGACACAGGCCTCCTCTCTTCGAGAGGGAGCACGCTGGGCTGTAGTCCAACACGCGGGCCTAGTGCGGGTTGGTAGACCGTGACACATGTCTTCGAATTGTTTGGTTTGTGGACATGCCGGTTTCCTCTCGATGTTTTCCTTCACCGTTTTGTGAGCAGTGGTGATGAAATTATTTACACAAAGTAAAGCGCCTGCCTGGGTTCGAACCCACGATCTACAATTCATAAGTCGGGCCTGTTACCACTGGTCCACCACTGCTCTAATAGAATCGCAACCCGTTAAATATCTACTTATTATTGAGTAGTTCCGGTGGCCATCTGTGGTCTTCTACTTCAACAAGTGGTGCTTTCCGAGAGCAAATGCACGAGTTACTATAAAAAATACCCAAATCGCTATAGGTGTGCCTATAAAATTTGAGGATCTCCATGGGATCCCCACATCAGAATCAGATTCTGACTTGGTCACAATGGGATTACCTCGGGAGCATACCATTTCTAACAAAAAAATATTATCCAAAATCGGTCCACAGTTGACGGAGAAATCGGAGAACATAAATTTAAAAAAAAACCATTTTGGAAGTCGGTTAAAAAAGTCGCAAAAATGTCCGGAATTTTTTGCAAGTGTGCGGCTTTTTGTCAGGAATTTTCCAATTTCGAACTCATAACGGTGATGTTCGTAATGGTAACTTTGACATAGGGCCTTTATTTTGCAGCAGAAAGGTTGGTCTTCGGTGTTCAAATGAATTACTACTGTCGTGCGGACGACCTTACCTACGTGGGGCTGATCATCATTCTCATATCCTTAGGTACCTACCCCAATTTATTTGGGGTCGGGGCAACATGTCTTCTTCTTCCATACTTCTCTATTAGTTGTCATCTCGGCAGTCACTCCCTTTCCAGCCATATCATCTTTCACACAGTCCATCCATCAACGCACATCGTTTCTTTCGTCTTCCCCTACTACTACATGCATACCTACTCAAAACTTTCCTGGCGACATTTCCCTCATTCCTCTGCATCACATGCCCATACTATGACAACCTTTTTCCACACAACTTACGTGGGGCTACATGTCATTCATAATTACTTTACTATTTTAGTTTCAAGTCCGGAAGGAATGGAATATGTAGACAGGGTTGTGTTGTGGTTGTGATACCATTTAAAAAGCACGAACATAAATTTTGTTACAGTTTTGAGGCAGACACATGGATGTAGGGTTATTGTGTCCCTAGCTTATTACTGTATTGAGTTATAGTTGTGTTTTCCAAAACGAAACCGCCGACAACATCATTACGGTTCCTTATACATTCCTGCCATTTGTTTCCATAACTGAGCTTTGCGTGTTGTGGGTCGGAACAAAATAGTTAAGTAAAGTTGAGCCTATACGGCCCATTTGTAGACCGCCACCGCTAACAGAATCCTATTAGATTAAATATGAAAACGTGCCATAAGAACAATGCTATTGTCTCATAAAAGATTACAAGAACAAACGAAAGTGATCTTCTGTGATATACCAGCCGTAGTAGCAAGTAGTACCTCTGGTACCGTTTACGCAATAGAAACATTTAACATGCTCAAATCTCGGAAGTAAATTGTTATCTGTTCATCAGCATATTATTACCTAAGTAGATGATCCCTACGCATACTGACCCTGACCCTAATGACAATAATGAGTGTGATTTATTCTAAGTGCACTTATAAAAACACGTAAGCTTAAACGTGCGTTATTAAAATTACGGTAATAACTATATACGTAAAGCAATTGACATTTTCTAACCTCGGTTTTTATAGACACAATAAACTCTGAAAATATCAGTATTTCAATGGTCGCGTGTCCTCCGCACTAAAATAAAGCAGCGGTGGTTTAGAACACTAACTTACTCACTATAACATTATATTATGCAGCTCGCATGAATGACTTACGTTTTCAGTGTGCGCTATATCGATAAAACTAAAACCCTTTGCACATAAAGGGGAGTGTTTTCATTTATCTATCCCGAATAAAAAATTGAACAGTTAATGTAAAGACGACTGTTGTCATGGACGGTAGTTATCAAGTTTTTCTTGCTAATCAAAATAGAAAGTAGTCTATTAGAGATAGTTTTAGTTTTTGTTTCGTTTGGATTTGTTTAATGCTTACGTAATTATTGTGGTAGTTTTAAGAATTAAGTACAAACATCATTTTTGTTGTTTCCAGAGGAAATGTCCCACCTCTACCTACCTTGGGGCACCGGCGAACGGTATACGAATCGTTTGCAAGTGCGGAATCAATTTGCAAGTACATTGGAGCTTCATAAGCAGTCGTCGTACGAGTATCAGGAGCCTGTGCAGCGGCAGCGGAGCCCCAGCCTGCCGCCGATACATAACATTGAAGACAGATCCGTGAAGGATGACAAGAGGAACAATGTGCTCAACCGGAACATGACAAGCGCAAAGAGGTTCTCATTTTACGACGAAGACGGAGAAGGCGACACTTCTGGGTACGGCAGTGAGACCCTCAACCACATGAATAGGAGCGGCCACAGAGCGATACACGAGGCTAGCAATCGTAACCCCGTAGTGGCTTGGCAGCAAGAAGGAAAAGACGACAGGTAAGGTTATTCGAGAGCGGAAACTTGTGGCTGTAGTGCAGTCCGTGTTTTAACTACCTATGTAACTTACGGTTTATTGTTTTATATTTTGCAACGTTTTGTGCACTTCACTTTTTATTTTTAGCGCTGCTAGTCACGCATGTACTAAATCCGTTTAAAATAACGCGGAAAATCAGGTACCAAAATAATTGTGCAACATTTTTAGTTTTTGATCCGCAGAGGCAGATATTATCTAATTCAAATTCAAGCCTACTCATGAATAGCCTCTAAAAATATTGGTGTATAATATAGGGAAGTCGTAAACACTTCACTCTCTGCCCCTTCGGTTCTCCTAAAAATGCGTGATATTTTTGTTTTGTATGTTGCATTTGACACCTATGCATTTGTAATTTTATACCTCGAGTCTTATAACAAAAAATTAGGCTTTGCGTCTAGTCTGATTGGTGTCAATTTCAGCAAGAGCAGCAGAGCTTTTTTGTGTATTTTATTTCGTCATACGTCTACTAGACCACGCTCAAACTCGTGAGTTTCAGTATTAAATGACAGTGCCACACTAATCACGCTAAATAATTAAACGATACCCTAATTGCGTAACAAACGTTGCAATCACAATTCGAGGGTTTTGAAGAAAATCCTAATCCATTGACTGCTTTGTAGGTTTTTGAAAAATTCGCCTACTCAACAACGTAAAATGCAATGAACGTGGCTAAACTGTCGAAATGAAAAGCATTGCGATCGATTGCCATTGTATACCGTGCAGATTAGCAAACCCAGTTTCTAAGACGCGGAAGCTCCTCTTCAAATATATTCCAAATCATACTTGTACCTACGCCTTGTAAGTGTAAAACTTTCGATACTTAACGTTGTGAGCAGTTAAGCAGTTTCGAGATCAATCTTCAAGAGGTGACGAAGCACCTATACCTACTAGCACTCATCATTAGAAACACTCGCACTAGTTTTACTCTCATTATAACGGAATAGCGTGAAGATAAATATCTCATAACTACGCAAGTGAAATCAATACTACGTTAGGTATTCCGTCCCCAAGAATTTGCTATTTTCATTGAACAAAGGCATTGCCGCGCCGCGCGCCGCCGTCTAAGCTAGTTGAAACTAATTGCCTTCGTAGCTGCATATTCTTCCACAGTCACAGCTTGCATGTCTTTGTTTAATGAAAAGTTTTTTAAAACGCTGTTTCCCCCGACTTCATATGCGTATAATTTGTATTAATTCATAATTTTTTAATACAAATATCCAGGGTAAAATGTAGTCCTTCTCCAGGTACCACTTTCAGGTAACCTATCTATATCCAGGGTTGCGAGTTTGTCCGAAAGGGATATCGTGGCCTTGGCACACAGGCAACGGAAGGAACACGGGTGGGTTTTAGTCAGTAAAAGTCTGACACGCCCTCCCGCTCCGCCCAGAGCGGGAGAAGTTATTTGAGTTTCCCAGCCAAAAAAATAAAATAAAAGGTAACCTATCTATAAAATTACAAAACGAACAGCACTTTAATTGCGTACCACGCTATAACGCAATGAATGTTTTTGAACTGTCAAAATGAAACACATTGCTACTGATAGTGTGTTACGCAATTAACCCACAGTTCTAGTGACATTTGTAGATCTTTGACAGTTGTTACTGGTTGTGAGAAGCCCGAAAGTCTGACAACCAGTCTTACCAAGGGATATCGTGTTACCCAGTAACTGGGTTGTAGAGGTCAGATAGAGACCAACTTAAAGTTACTACCTTTCAAATAAAAAACAACCATCGAAACCGGATCTCATTTAAAGGAGATATCCAGTAGCCTCCTTTTTGCCCTTTTTTGGAGGAAGTACTCCTCCAATCAAAAATCCTCCACGACAAAAAAAGCTATCTAAAGTCGTAAAACCTGTATACCAAGTTTCGTCCGGATCGGTTGCAAAATACGCCCTTTATCGTACCAACAAACTGACAGAGGAAAGCAAATTTTGCCAGATTTGAAGCAGAGACGCTTCGCCCGCTCGGTCAATTAGTATGGAAATATGGGTTCTTCTTCGTTCTTGATGATATACATAATCACGCGTTACATAAGTATACGAGTAGATATACCTTCCTATTTGGGGATAATTACGGAAGAGGCTAAATGTAGAATTGCAGACCGATGAACTATTCATCGGTCTGCAATTCTACATTTAACCTTGTTAGCCATTTAGTTTTGTTTTTTATTAGTTTAATTTCTCTAAGTTCATAAACTATACAGAAATCAGCATGACTGAAACAGGCACCTATGCTTAGATTTTCTCCCTCTTGAATAGGTAGGTATTACTTCAAAGTATCGGTTGGTGGAAAAGAGACTTTTAAATACCAACATACACACATAACTCGCGCCAAAAGGCGTGAAAAAAAATCCCATGAGGCTAGGCAGAAATTACAGAACGCCCACCTGCTACGATCCTTAATTACTCCTTTAGCTTAGTTTACGTTCATATACGCACGCCGGTTGCTACTGGGTACTTAGTACTAACATAAAACATCTTACAGGAACAGAGGCTCAAGTGGCGGGAAGTCAGGCATGTCTGAAGGGGCGTGGTCATCTCGCAGCCCGAGGACCTCGGAAGAGGGGCGGCTGCGGTGGGGGGACCGCGGCGTCGCCACCGGCCGGCTTTGGGAACCCACGGCTCCTAATGCTAGACTGCCCCAGGTAGCTAAGTATTATATTATTTTGCACAAACAGCCATACAGGACCTCAAGTCTGCTATTACAATAGTGTCAGAATGGTCGATCATTGATTTCATAATTGTTGATTTTGACAAGTTTGGTAATCTAGTATTATAATGGCGTCATTATGACTTTCCAATGGTCGGCCACTGACACTACATTGAAAGAAATTGCAAAGAAAATGATCGACCATTATGAATTTACCAGATTACGAACTTTTAGCAAAATGACAATGGCATGACAATGGGATCGTGTTGGAATGACTGAATTTATAAAAATAGCAGACTTGGGCCCCTGATACATTACCTTTATGAAGGGCGAAGTGTTACCCAATATTGATGGCATTATGCAATCTTGCATATTTAATATTTCTATAACATCAACATACCCTTGCTTGTGCCACAGAATTCGAAATTTTGAACTCGAAACCTTAGAAGTGGTTATAGTACCTAACTGCCAGTGCTTTCATTTCGTGCTTGTAACAAATAAAAAATCTGAATATTAATAGCCTAATTAAGAATCGATGCACAGATGTATTTTTGTGATTATAATACTAATAGGACCATCGATTCCTATCTGTAATGGCTTATAGTGATATAAATGGCTGTAATAACTTTTTATTTTCTATGTAGATGCCAAATCAAAAGAAAGGTACACCGTCATGGGTGGAACGTGGATTAAATATGATTGAAAACACAGCTGAGGTTCTAGTCATAGACCAAAGAAGTTCGAGCAATAGTACCGGTGTAGACTGCGACAGATCGTCCTGCAACGGGAGCGATGAAGGAAGGTTAGTCGTATCAATGACCATGAAGTAACATAATTTACCAAATCTAAATAAGAATAACATTATTAATGACTATGTACTTTTCAGAACATTTATAAGAGGACAAAACGTCCCAATAGAACCTGAAATTAAGGCTCAGCGAGAAAACAAACGCTTGAAAGCATTAGAATTGCAATCAGCTATATTAAATCAGTTAGAAGACAGAGAGAAACGGCGTCAAGAAGAAAGGGAACGACAATTAAGAGAAGAAAGGCTAGAAGAATTACGCATACAGAGACAACAAGAAGAAGACAGGCAAAAGTTGGAAGATGAAAGAAGAAAATTAGAGGAGAAACAAATGATGGAGCAGAAGAAATTAGACACGTTGAAGAGAGCTCTGGAAGACGCTGAAAGGAAGGCCAAGCTGGACAAAGAAAAGAGGTTTAGTTTCCACAAGAGAAACACAAACACAAATAATAATTCTAATGCGGAAAATCTTTTGAAACCAAAAGTGGAAGATACCCCAGTAGCTGAAACAACGCCTCGTGTGGAACCTACAAGTCCAACTAAAACGAGTAGAACATACGATATTCATTCCGCAAAAAGTCAAAAACGAGATTTTAATTCTCATCAAACAACAGAATTTAATTCTCCTAGATCAGTAGGTCCTGGGAATCTGAATTTGTTTATTCATAGCGTACCTCCATTAGCTTTAGCGGATGGACAATTTAACATCGTGCCGATTGGGTTAAATGGTACTAACGAAACAATAAACACGCAGCCAAATAATATACAACTAGCAGTATTAGTTCCCCAGAATGTGGCCAACAATTTGTATAGTGTATCATTAAACTCTTTGAACAATACGAATGAATTAACGGACATTGGGAAATTATTGACACCAAACAAATATCGAACATTGAGAATGAAAGACGCATCAACTCAAACTGATTCAATATTTAAATCAACTACCGATAAATTTATAGAAACCGACGAACCCGAAAGATATATAGACAAAGATTATCCAAACATTGATGAGAATGCACCACAGGATAGTCATCATAATACACTGAAAAAAGATAGACGTTTCCGATCCGAGGAAAGGTATAAAAAAGATTTAGAAAATCGACCGAAGTGGGGCGTTAACAGACCTGCAGCTCAGTACAAAAAACAAAGTGAGAAAGATCCATTTTATAGCCAAAAAAGAAAAATGCGCCAAAAATATAGACCTCAAGCAAGACAATATTTATCACATTCTAGTGAAGATAGTCGTTCTCCAAGTCCGCCAACAAGGTCTGAAAAAAATATCGAAAATGGTAATAAACATCGCAACTCATTAAGTCAATCGTATTGGAGAAGTAAACGGTCTAGTCAAGATAATAACATATCGAAATCTATCAATATATCCGAATCTATCAATAATTTACAATCAGATTTTAACCCCCTGCAATTAACAGTAAACGAAACGACTGAAAACAAAAAGTCACCCAAAACGTCTCCTATTAAAAGAATGACATTATCCCAGAAGTTTATTAACGATAAATATGGAAACAGAAAATTATGGATAGATGATGTAAACGAAAGAAATTGTAAATCTAATGTGTTCGATGTTGAAAACCGAAAGAAAATAATAGACCAAATAAATATTGCCAAAAGAGAACTTTTTGATAAACATGAAGATCAAGAAACTTTTGTAAAAACCAAATTTTAGATTTATATGTTTCTTTACGGAAATAACACAATATGTGTATATCGCTAGTCATACAACACGTAGTGGACAATTAGGTTACTTATGAGATGCTATCGATTCAACGGTTTCCATGTTGACGCGACATTCAGTTGGATCGATACTCCCCATAGTATCAAGTTAGCTGTACTTCACACACTTTATCTTAGTAAATATGTCTAAAATAGACGAATTATTCGATAAAAAGAAAGATGAGGCTCCCATGTTAGACTTGTCTAAAACTGTGATAAACACTGCTGAAGAATATAGAGCAGTTTTAGATAAAGTGCCAGACTTTAAAACTCGACCAGAGAAGGTAACTGTTGCATTATATCAATAAAGTGAACTGTGACAATGCTCATTTATTTACAAACATGAAATTCATTAGGTAAGATCAGAAGACGTGAAAATCAAAGAAGACAATAAAACCAAGACACCCAAGAAAGAATTGAAAGCATACGAAACATTAGGGACGAGAGGATACGAAGAAAAACATTTCACATTCATGGACCCCATACCAGTGGAAATGAAAGGACTGAAGTTTGAAGAGCTGTGTATTGTTCCCATTGAATGGCGGATGCTTACTTCCATCAGACCTAAGTTGAAGATGGACGAAGAATTTTTTAACAGGCGAGTTATTTTGTAATGTCACTACACTCATACCGACTGGTCCTCTCCTGAATCATTTGTGTGTTCTTTTGTTGTCCGACGGGAGATTTTTTTATCAGTAGTAGGTAGTAGGAAAACCAATTCAAATAGTCTAAATACCTATATTTTCAGATTAGTAGAACTAGGCAAGTCCGAGCTTAAAACTAAAGCTAAAGACAAGAGAGATTACGCTAAGAACGCCATGTTCCGGAAAACGAAAAACCGTTCCGGGGTCACCGAGACGAGAATAATATCTTGTGCGGAGTGCGGTGAAGAATACTGCAACGGTGAGTTAAACTTAAAACTCATACGTAACCTAACACCACGCCTGTATTCCCCGAAGGGTTAGACAGAGGTGAACCTATAGTACACCTACATTTCACCAGCCTATATATTATCAACCGGACACAAAGCCAGACTCCAGCCTGCTACTGAGATGCTGCTGCTGTATTCCAGATGGGAAAACCCATTAACACTGCCCGACCCGGGATTCAAACCCAGGTCCTCATGCTCAGTCGTAGCGCTTGCGACCACTAGACCAACGAGGCAGTCCAGCAGACCATTTCTTTTTTTTTTTGGGTGGGAAATCATCAAATAACTTCTCCCGGTCTGGGCGGAGCGGGAGGGCGTGTCAGACTTTTACTGACTAAAACCCACCCGTGTTCCTTCCGTTGCCTGTGTGCCAGGGCCACGATATCCCTTTCGGACAAACTCGCAACCCTGGCAGGCATTGGTCCTAACGGACCCCGTCAGTTTGTGCTGACATCTCTTTGAGGCGCGCGTGGAACATAACGCACCGTCGACCCGGGCCTGCTCCTTATCGGACGGCGAGCTACCCATCGCTCACCGTCCGCAGGCCCGCGCCTACGGTGGCCGGAAATCGGCTTGCGACTCCCGACGCCCGGGGCGTCTCCTGCGGCGACTAAGGGCGCGAGGGCGCGAACCTTGTCTCACCCTCACGAGTTCCGCCTCCTCCTTCGCTGGCATAACTGCTTCGCAGAAGGAGGTGACGGCCTCCCATGCACTCTCGCTCCGAACCATGGCCTGAACCAGGGCCGGACGCGAGAGATCGCCGCCGCCGATCGCCTCCGTGAGGACACGGCGGTGCTCCGCCCAAGCTGGGCAGACCTCCACCGTATGCTCCACCGTGTCCTCCGGGCGATCCACACAGTGGTGACACCCGGGCGTTTCCTCCCGCTTAATCCTAAACAGGAACCTCCCGAAACATCCATGTCCGGTGAGGACCTGCGTCAGGCGGAAGGTGAGGACGCCGTGGCGCCTCTCCAGCCACTCCTCAAAGAGGGGACTTATCGCCACAATTGTGGCGTGCCCAAGTCCAGCAGACCATGCGGTTACAATTACAATTGTTACATTATACAGGTTTTGAGTGGAACAGCATGGGTCTGTGTTTTGTAACTTTTAAACCTTCAAAAAGACAAAAAAGATGATGATTAGTCCAATCAATTGTGTTCCATAAAAAAAGATAACGCTTTTGTATTGTCATAGCAATATCCATTGTAGTGTGTTTAATTGTGTATGTGAGTTTATCTGTCACAGCATTTTATTGAAGTGTAAACTTCTTTAGGCGCGTTGAGCACTTTTTGGGTGGACAAAAATAATGGAACTCGCGTCATCGTCACCGAACGCTTTCCATGTACTACAGGGTCAAATTAAATTAGCTAGCAAAACTCCGCCGACCGATATCAAAACATGATAAAACAAAAACTAAATTAATTAGATGACTTTTTGTCATCTAAACTTGTCACTTGAAATAACTGTTAAAAATCATCTAAACTTGTCACTTGAAATAACTGTTAAAAATCAGTTTTTTCTTTAAATTTCACAGTTTTGATGGGTCTATCTATCAATACCTAAAAACGATTAAAAAAAACCCGTTTCCTCAACATACTTCCAGTAACAACATACCCAGCGGTCTACGACCCCAAAAAAAACATCAAATCTTTTTCATTTTTCGTGTTTAGATATACCCATCACGCCTGCGGAGTTTCGCTAGCTAATTTAATTTGACCCTGTATATGTATGCGAGTAGGTACTGTTTTCACTTCTATCGGTAGTCCCCAAAGACTGCCCCGCATGTTTTTTTTTTCAGCATTTTAACTTTATCGACATTATTTATCTATTAACATTTTGTTAGTGGTGGTAATGGGTAGACTATCTATAGGTATTTTTTTATCTAGCCACTTCTTATAATAGTTTATTTCTTGCTGTAGGTAAACAGTGCGCCATAACAAACTACGACATGTTCGCGCGTATTAAAGTGGAAGTTGAAACAAAAGCATCACGAGCGCAGGCAGCGCCGACGCCGGGAGTCGGCAAGATGAAGAAACTTCGGAAGCGCACAAAACGTAAACCACGCAGTAAAAGCGCCGCTCCCGAACAAAACATGGGACACAGGAATAAGTCTGGGGCTAAAAGTGATTCAGAACTTTAAACTTTTCCATCAAATTCTATCCTAATACTGACTTCAAAACACAGGCTAATGATTTATTCATGATCTGCATGCTAATAGGGGGCGATTGTACCCGTCTCATCATTCTGAAAAACTTTTCTCATACAATGTGCGATTCATGAAAAAATTCGACATGCATAGGTACCTACCAGATAATTCCTTATTTTCAACGAGTCGTATAGGTATTGGTTTTCCAGGGCAAGTTGTTCTGTATAATGATTTGAAGGAATTATGGTATCAACGATTAAACTATTGCAACAGCAAGTGACTAAATCCGGCGCCTGTAATTAAGATACCTACTTTATACATACACTGTTTTAAACTTTCACGGTTTTGAACTTTCTAATCACTTACCTACGGGACTTTTTTCTATGATTTTTGGCTGTACTGGGCTGCCGGTATTTTAACGTTATTGCACGCAACCACGTCGTGATCGAGGACGAGTAAACTGCTCGTAGCACTAAGCTGAAAATAGGATAAACAGATTTATCTGCACTTCATAATTTATTCATTTACAAGCCGTGGGCCCGATGGGATTTTTCATCATCAGAAATGAGGAACTTCCATACAAACTTTCATCCCTTAATTAACCCCTTTAGGGGAGGAATTATCAAAAATCCTTCCTAAGTGATCACCTGCGTTACAAAAAGAACTATCGCGGTTTAGGCTGTGCGCTGTCAGCTGATCAATAAATTAATGAATTTAAGTAGATCAGCCATAATACTTAAGTACCTACTCTCCAGTAGCTCCTAGATCATGACGCTTGCAATAACAGCGTCGACGTATCGGCAGGTGAGTATGACAAGATATCACGGAAGAAATCCTATGGTGAGAATATAATATCGTGTACGGGACGACCAACAGCATTCATTCCCGTAAACCCCTCGATCTAAGACACGATTTATTATAGATATTTTAGATCATTTTTGATAGAGATCGTTTTGTCTATGTCGTCTCAATCAAGTGCACACAGCACTTGATTGAGACGACATAGACAAAACGCGATTTACGCCTCTCGATTTCTCGATGCTCCTGCATCGGTGTGTATTTCGAGAGGGACACTTGGGCCATTGTACGCTTTTGTAATTTCTAAAGTGATGATAATATTATTATGGCGATAATATTACGTGACGATAATATTATTATGTGGACGTCCGCGGCAGGGAAGAATGGAAATACGCAAGTTTTTCCATACATTTTTAAATAAAAAAAAAAAAGCGTCTTCAATATGTTTCCATACATTTTACTTCCGTGATCGTGATGCCTTAGACGTCCACGATAATATCGTAACGTTCGAAATTATAAAAGTGCATAATGACTTCTCATTACATTTTATACTATCAAACCTTTGGCCAAGTTTCATGGTTCGTGTATAACTATTATAAACTCGCACTATCTTATGTCTAGATATACGAATAAACGTAATTATTATTCATCCAAACATTCAATCACTTAACTTTTTTACATCTTATGATAGATAGATAATAAGGCGACTGACTGGTATGATAATTTTTATGCAGATTAGATATTCTTCACCTACGCCTAATGTACCCTAGTCGATATGAATCACAGTTTTATATTCTCAATCGAGTTAAACATAAGACGCTAGCTATATGATAATGTTGTATACTCACTTACGTAAAAGTACTGTGAATCTCAATTTTGTACTGGTAATTTTATTATACGATTATTATGTGAAGCACCATCGGATATTTTATTTGTCTGTTAGTAAACCCTGCTGCAAAAATGTTATAATTATAGTTAGAAATACTAGTGGTCGCCCACTGGTCGAAATTCGAGCCTTCTACTTACAATGCATATAGTACTTACTAATTCCATGAGTAGGTGCACTAATTCCATGTTATTATAAAGTACTTACTAAATCCATGCTATTAAAATGTAGGTACTTCCAATTCCAATTTTATAGTAATGGCTCCATCTTTTTACCAATGATTCTGCTAATGTCAAGGTTGAAGGAAACAAAGTGTATTCGTTGACCGGTTGTATTGCCTTAGTATGATTTACTTAATTAAAACTGGATCCGTTTGAGTAGCCTGTACGGGCAACACAAAATATTTGTTAGTACATATTGTTAGTAAGCAGACAACACAAATTAACTTTAATAAGAGACGAACACTGAACCACCATTATGAATTGGTAAGTTAAAGCTTGATGTTATTCAATAAAATACATTTTTGGAGTGTTTTAACTAATGGGGAATCAACGAGTGTCAATAGGAATGGTATATTAATAGGTCTGGGAAAATTACATCAGCCTATAATGTTCCCACTACTGGGATACAGGCCTCCTCTCTTCGAGAGGGAGTGGGCCGTAAATTGGTGGGAAAATTAAGAGGGAGTAAAATGTACTTACTTATTCCATGCCCAAGCTGTCACTTCTGTCACCTATATCTTCAAGTCATGAGGCTCTGGTACTATGTACAACGCGATTCAACTAAGAACGGAACGTCAGACTCGATATGTTAACTGAAACTTGAAAAGTACGGCTTGCAAAGAACATATTTTTGTATTTTTTTTTTATTTGTTAGCCCGTTTTTAGGGTTCGCTACCCAAATGGTAAAACGGGAACCCTATTACTAAGGCTCCGCCGTCTGTCTGTCCGTCTGTCACCAGAGTGTATCTCATGAGCCGTGTGTTAGACAGTTGAAATTTTCACAGATGATGTATTTCTGTTGTGCATTGTATGTGTGTGTCAAACGTATGGTAGTGTGTGTGTAATGTTTTTTATTAATTTAATCAATTTCTAATGCATATTAAATAAAAACATTAGCTTTCTGCACTCCTCCCCCATATAAACTTTAAATTTCATACTCCTCCGTCCGCGTAATTTTCGTAAAAAGGGTACAAATTATTCGGGGATCAGGGATGTACCGATATGCATATCAGTTTTCCTTTTAAGACTTCCTGGTGTTTACAATGGACTAAGTGGATAAAAAAATAATACAATTATATCAATATCACTCTTTATTGATTTTAAAAAAATATTTATATTACACATTCATTATATTAATTACTTTAGAGCCTATAAAACAACAACATTATCAAGATACAATGTCTCTATACGTTGGCATTGTCCACCCCTGACTTGCGCAGGCGCGGGATCCCGTCACTACAAACTACATATGAATATGAAGCCAAAAATATCTTTCACATCTTTAAACCTATATCGATATACGAATTTAATTCATCTTCGACAGTTCACTAGATGATAAATTCTTATAAATGTAGGCCCTAAGTACTGAATTAGACTATAACGAAACGCAAAAAGATATGGAACCACAACTGGAAAAAAATCTCCTACGATATGCCTACTTAAAGGACAACAAAATGGATGGTAAAACTCAAGTGCTATCAGAGGAGTCGTAGTGTAACACTATCACTAACTATTGCAACGAAAATACTACAGACCCTTGCCCTGGCACTAGTAGATATCACAAGGTAATATCAAGGACATACAAAATAAATAAATTATAGGTAAGTAGATGAAATGGAGATACAAAGATCATTCGCGAGAGTTACATGTAGTAGATACTTTAATTCAGTTACATCGGCATAAACGTCATAAACGCTGTAAGTATGTGCCAATAAAACATTTCACAGCCGATGTCCAAGACAAATAGTAGGTAGTGTGGTAGTGATATACATGTGTTTACACAGGTTTGTCTTTGTTAGCAGCGAATACCTAACATATTGAAACATTCCCGCTTTTTACCCTAGTATTTAATAATAATAATAATAAATTATTTGCATTAAAAGACATTTCAAATTTGAAAATAATTGTTTAGCGGCGCTACCCTAGAATTATCCTTAAAACTAGGTTTATAAAATAGGAATCTGCAATAAAATAGTAATTGTTACATTCGTAACAAAAGATGGCAGAAGATATTTTACAATAGGGATTTTATGTTTACCTACTTTAATATTAGCAAAATGGATATGTAGTATTGATTCAATTGAAATATATTGTTAAAGGAATATTTAAAATTCATATTGTTTGTGCCAAGCTTTATTAAAAGCACAATGTGTCCGGACGGAAAATATCCACAAGTATATCTAATCTAAATGTGCCTATAAACGGAATATAGTTTTATAATTATATTACGCTACTACGATGCAAAAACATAAAACCAATCAATCATTTAAAACAATATAATTATTGAAGACATTACGACGTAAAACCGCGTATTAACTCGGATTGGTCCAATTTCAGGTCTCATCACATATTTTGTCATGGGTAAATCACAACACTGATTATTGACATAAAACCATAATTTTGTTGGCTTTCAACTAAATTACATAAACAAGATGACGTTATCAAAGAAATGTAATAATAAAATCTTTATCAGGAATGACATCTACGGACATCTATCTATTGAAGGTGAAATGCACACGAATGGAATGAAAGGAGAAAAGAGACTTATTTACTACAAGCACCAGAAGATCTCAAATATATTATTACCGGATATACAGTTCTACAACTAGAGGTATAATATAGAACTACGTTAAGTATGGAAATACATAAAGTACCTATAATACATTACACGCGCGCGATCAGAGTCGGGCTGCCGCATCATGAAATGTTCCAACACGAAAGAAGTGAATTTTGAAAAATAAGAGAAAACAAGAAGAAAAATATTAGATTTCCTGGGACAATAAATATTAAATCACGCTAAGACGGCCCAGAAACCTAACACGTATATATATATATATAGTACAATTTCGTTGTTAATCCGATTTTGGAATCCCTATGTCGACTCGGAAGACATCGCGCGCGCATGTAACACGTCGTCAGAATACGAGTCCCAACATATTTTCGCATTCGTATTCCTCAAATAATAACAAAGTATACTATAAACACGCAACATATTGCAGATTCCCAAAATTCACATTAAAGTTCTCGAAATACATAATGAAATTATGACTCATAAAAAAATATTATGCTCTATTTATTGAAAACAATAATTAAATTATTATGAAAACAAAGTCAACGAGCTAAATGTACAATAAAATATGAAACAAAAAAACATGGACGAAAGTTAACTGAATGTGTAAGAAAGTTAAGGTATTAAAACTTAAATATAAACAACTTTCACACCCTGTAAAACTACAACCCTGAACTGAGCGGTAATTTAGACTTTAAAATTGAGGTTTCTATGAATGGCAACAGAATAGTATGTTCACTTCGAGTATGTTAGCAGCAGCAGGTAGATAATTTTATCAGGTGTGAGTGGCATTGAGCTAGCAACGGGGCGAAGCGCCCAGCTGGACCCTGTCTCTACGACTCACCCCTCACTGGTCTTTGCGAACCTTCTTTTTGGTCTTTTTAGCCACTTTCGCGTCGGTCCAAGTGTCTGTAACAAATAAACCATTATTGAGCAAAACGTTACATGATCATTATGTAAGTCAATACTTTTCATGCTATAATTACAAAAAAGATATAATCAGAGTTTAAAATGCATGTAACTGTATGCCAGTTTGTACAATTATATTGAACAACAATATTATTACCGAGATAGTAGAGAAATTATTTGAATAGAAATGTTTTCACTTTACTATAAGAACTTGAACATGAACCTTGCTGTTAATGCAAGGTTTTTATCGTGCAGTTGGTAATACTGGTTGCAAGGCAAAAATGGGAGGAAGCAAGTACTCAGCAGTAGGTAGAACTAAGCTGCCAATGATGATGATGTTGAATACTAGTTGAAATAGAGCTATACACTTACCGCCTAACTCATCAAAGGCCAGTGCGTTTTGGTTGTCTGGTTTCTCAGAGTCAGAGGTATCCTTCTCCACAGACTCTTGCTTCGGCACACTCTTAGCTGCAGAAATCTGTAACAAATATTGTACTCATCAGTCTCTTTATGCTGAGTTTGAGACAGGTCTTGGAAAAGTTGAAGCACAATTTTCAAGAATCCAATGGTTTTTTTTTCAAAATAAAATGTGTGATTAAATTGTATTGTACTGGCAAGAATTCTAAAGTACGTCAAGATAAAATCGCCTTTACTTTTATTACAATTAATTCATTGCTTTGCAGAGTTATGATGATAGTTCTCAGATTCATAAAATACTTGTTATAATTTTTACCTTGAAGGAAAAATCATTGGCTAACAACAGAGCCTTATCTTGAATACTTAAGGAACTGGGAAGGCCCTGAAGTATGTCCTGCCAGGGTAAAGTATACGCAGCACGACAAAATTCAGTCATCGCGACACGCGCCGAAACGGGTCATGATTTACCCATAGTCATGTCTCGTTTCGGCATGGCCAATGCGAGGACGAAACCTTGTCGGCGCGTCTGTCAATATCTGATATCAAAAGTATCTCACCTCTACAGATTTCTTCCTGATCTGCTTCTCTTTATTCTCTTTCTTCTTGTTGCTCCTGAGATCCTTCACATCAGTCAGCTCCTCAACATCCGGGGACTCTTCATCCTCGGCGCTGCCCAGAGCAGCTTGGTCACGACGCTCTGCCTAGTTAGTTAATGTTTAAAACTGTTAGTTAAATCTGTGGAAAGTCTCTTAGATTTTTATAACTACTAGAAAGGTGAAGATCCTTTTCTGTGGCTTTATTTTAGTACCCCAGCAAGTTATAGGATGTGGATGACAATAACTTTTATAATCTTGAAGATCTTAACAGTTGCTCAAGTACATAAGTATATTTGATATTTGAACATTTTGTTAGTTAGAAAGAATATAAGAAATGGCACAGCTATGTGCCTGTCCCTTAAAACATGATTTATTACAGATAAAGTACACACCTGACCCCAGAAATAAACCAGTTACCTGAATATTAGGATTATATCAACAATTTGACAGAAAACTACATTTAAAGTAAACTAATTGTTTAAATAACAGTGTTTCATCCCAACAGCTCTTTCAAAATTACTGTTAAAACTGTTGAACTTTAATCTAGAAAAAGCATCTAACTTTCAAAACTTCCTACAACAGCAAATTGTATGATTTTTCAAAGTTACCTCTTTCAACACCCGCTGGAGCTCCTCCACTTGAGCTTGCAGTGCACGGGCTGCATCCTCATCCACCTGCGGACCCACAGCACTGATGACCTTGATGGTCTCCTCAACAGGCTCCTCCGCCGGCCGGGCAGCCTCTACATCAGCTTCCTTTACTTTCTTACTTTTTTTAGTAGGACTTTCCTTCTTCTTGTCCTTCTCCTCAGCAGGCTTTCGCTCTTTCTTTTTGTCACTCTTCTTAGGTACTTCTTGCCAGCCTCCATCATCAAAGTCAGCAGGCTTCTCAGCCTCAACTGCACCCTTGCTTTTCTTGCCCTTCTTGGCGTCAGCTGCCAGCTCCTTCTTCACAGGCTTGGGCTCAGCTGCTCTCTCCTTTGGCTTAGGTTTCTCTGCTTCTTTCAACTTTTCCTCCTTCTTCTCCTTAGTCGGAGACTTTTTGGAGCTTTCGGACTTTGTCTTCACATCATCAGTCACAGTGCGGTTGGGTGAAGACTTCTAATAAATCGAAAAAAAAATTGGTAAGTTGATGTTTCTATTTACTCATCATTTGGGTTCATGTAGATGCAGATTTATAAATTAGAACTAATGGGAATCTAATACAAGACTTCACATGTAAATAGAAGTGATGTTTGTAATTTTAATTTCGTATCTCCCGGTGAATAACGAGCATATGCTTACAGGTTAAAAATAAAATGAGCACGCATTGATGACAACGGCGGGAGTGCATAACATATTGTTTTGTACTCACCTTGTCCTTCTTTTTGTTCTTCTTATTGGACGATTTTCTGTCGTCCAGAACCAGAGGCAGCTTATCAAACTGCGGCTGTTCTGCTGAGCGGAACCCAAATACGAATACAAGTGCTGCGCATACTAAAACAACAGCCACAGCCGCAGCGGTGAACATAAACTGCGTGTTAGACACTTGACTCAAAATTTCCATCTTAAGCCTCTAAATCAAAAACCGCCCAAAATTTATAGTTCACATATAAAGTTGTCGATAACGTGTGATAATGTTGAACAAATTAATTCCAAAGTGATAAAAGCAGACACGGAGACATGATGACGCGGCTGTGACGTGCCAAAAAATTGCAATTTAGTATAAAATTGGGTTGCCAGTTTGCCACATACTTCACAATAATTTTAAAATTTAAATTATTTCAAGATGGGTTTCCTACAAATCGTTGTGTACAGTACATAATCGAAGTTAAGATTCCAAGTTCAAATATCACATAATAACGTTCTTTTAATTTTTTAGGGCGTTTTGTAAACAGCAAAACCGTAATCTTCGGGCTTCCGAGTCCACAGAACCACAGAACAATAATACTACTATCTTACTGATGACAAACAACCTGTTCTCTAAGTAGTCTGTGCTGATGACACTTCCCCATTCAGAACAATGTAAAGCATTTCACCACTTCCCTTATTTTTTAAATAGATACAAAAGATACAGATGTCTTACATGTCAACTATAGTCTGGCTGTTCTTTCAAAATGGTTCGCAGCTAATAATCTCTTACTTAATGCGAACAAAACAAAATGTCATAAGTTCTTATTACCAAATGTATGTACCCCAAGTGGGTCTAAAAAACTTGACGGCAAGAAACTAGATGCTATTACGGAAACTGTATTTCTAGGGATTACTCTAGATTCGAAATTACGATGGGGTAATGGCATTAGAGCTATTTCAAGTAGATTAATTTGTGAATGTGAGAACGTTGTAGGCTTAAAAGTATGTAGCTTTGTAAACCATCTTCTATTTTCTTCAGTACTTGGTAGTTGATGACGGGCGTACACTGTCCTCCCATACGTATTAACACTGTAACTTAAAAACATTGTAAAAGCCCATTATTTTTAAAAGAGTAACCGTGGAGCTTCTTGACCGCTATTCTCCATAAGATTTTTAACCAATTGGAACCGTGCACCTAGCTTCTGACGTTTCATGTGCCCATGTAGGTTTATGTGAAATAAAATATTTTGATTTTGACTCCTAACGGAGTTTCCGACCCAAGTCGACCCACAGAAAACCGTTATCTTGCGGCTTAAGCTAGGTATATCTACGTCTACCGATAAAAAAAAATCAAATAATCGACTATCAAAAAAATACATTTCTAAACGTTATTTCCAATTTCCGAACGAAGTAAAAATTACTTTTCTTGACACAAGTCAGTAACTTTTGTGAAGAGTTGAAGACATAATCAGTGTTGCCAATTTAGCATTTTATCTGCTAAATTTGGCAATTTTCTTTGTTTAGCTCAGAATTTCGTCGTTTAGCCTCATAATAACATTTATATTGCATATTTTTGGCATTTTTTAACAGCAAGTTAGCATATTTCGTATTAGCCTAGTTGGCAACACTGCATAATAAAACTAACTAACCTAAAAATAACCCAAATACAGATAGCAAGCAGAAGCACATTTTTATTTACTAGGCGAGTTTTATAACATAAAAATATGGGTAATTATAAAAAGAAGAACAAAAATAAAAGGAAGAAACTTCAAAGGGCTAAAAATGCTATCACTGACGATGAGCGGGCTGAACAGCAACAGGAACAAGTGGAAAGGGATGATCAGGAAAATGAATTAGATGCTCCGGTTAATATATCTAGCTCCACAAAGAGACATCACGATAACGATGATGACTCTGATGTTGAAGAAAAACCCCAGAGAAAGAAAAAGAAGAAACAACCTGTAGCAACAGAGACAACAGATAAGAAAGGAAAGAAATCTATTCGGCAAATGAAGAGGGAAAAGTTTGCTGAACGTCAGGCTGAAGCACAATCTGCATCTAAGGATCAGCTTAAGGGTCAATGTCTAAATTATCTATCACAGTGGAAACATGATAGACAAAACTGGAAATTCATGAAAGCTAAGCAAGTCTGGCTTTACAAAAACAAATTTTCTTCATACTTACTACCAGATGTATCATGGCCACTGTTTTTAGAGTATTTTGAGTCTGCACAGGGTAATATCCGTAACATGCTACTGACTGATGCTCACAAAGTTATAAAACAAATGGATGAATGGAATGAGTCCCAAACCGGAGAATCAAAAAATAAAGATGATGAAAAGGATGATGAGAACAATGAAGATAGTGAATCAGCCTCAAAAACCGTGAAACCTAATGAAAATGTATATAAAAGAGCTAGGGATTTAATACAATGTCTAGAAGAATAATCAGTTGTTTTATTTTTCCTTTATTCAATTCATCTCGTTGTCCATCAGCTAGTTAGCCCAACTAAGAAAAAAAAAACTACATGGTAACAACAATAATTTAATAAGCACTAATCGTCATATCTTAGACATTAGCTTTTTGCTTGGTTTCATCATCAGATGTAAATCCTTCAATCCATTTACGCAGCTTGTCAGAATCTTGCAATCCAACCAGGCGATGCAAGACTTTTCCATTTTTTATGGCCACCAAAACGGGCACAGAACTTACTTCATAGTCCAAAGCTAAGTCTGTCTGTTCGTCAATGTCAACTTTTGCTAGCACCACCTTTCCCTTGGATTCAGAAATGATGGATTCCAGTCTGGGTGTCAGTAGACGGCAAGGATTGCACCATCTGTAAATAGATTACAGTCATGTACTCTAAACAATTAACCATGTTTTTTGTATGCCTAGTAATTGATTTGGTAGCCTGAGCTAAGCCATTTATATTTTAAATTATACTCACGTAGCGAAGAAATCAACAACGACCGGGACTTTGCTATTGATAACTTTGTCTTTGAAGTCTTCTGTGCTTTGAATTTTGACTATATCACCTTTTACTGACGTAATAGAAAAATTTCTAATAGCTTGCGGCGATTTCATTACAGACCCATTGCGAATCATTAGATTAATACCCATTTTGGCGAACATTTTAGTGCTTTTTATATATTTGCGTAGCTATTTGACAAGACTGCTGACTGCAATCAAACTACAAAGCGAGATTAGCGAGTTATAAACAGAGAGAACAGAGAGAAGAACAAAGATGAAGTTCTGTCCTGTCGGCTGTTAGCGCTGTCAGTTGTCAGTGTCACTATTGTCATGGTCTTGCCCAGTCCCAGAGCGCCACAGACCAATGTCAAAGACCACCAATTTCCTCAGTGCGCCACCCGCAGAAAAAGATAATTATGTGCTGCGCGTGGTGGTACCTACACCTGTCTGCCACGCTTGAATTTACCGCCTCCTGAAGATGGCACCCGGGTCATGGGCCCAGGCTACGGGCCCAGGATTGCTCGCCCTAGTTCCGGGGCTGTTAAAAGGTAGGTAACCTTTAAACTAGAGAGGAACAGCCTGATGGGCCAAACGCTGCTAGGAAAACTCGAATTATAACTAACTAACGGTTTAGAGTAGTTTCGCTGATTCGTTCTTGCAACCAGTAGATATTTAGTGAAGTCAACGACATGAACAAAATATGACAAAAAAGAGACATGAACAAAAAATGAACGAAACAAATAAATTAGCAACAAAAACCCTAAAGAGAAATATTCTTGCACAACAGTCTATGCACTAACATGAAAACAGCTGTGTTGATTTTGTATTGTTTTCTGTCAAAAATACTGCTGCTATACATGATCAAGAAGTTCAATTTTATTTGTTATGAATACAAATATATATTCATGGTATTTTCTTTTACTTTTTACACTTTTACACGGTATTTTTCAAATGTGTCTACGGTATAGACTGCATTTCTAAATGATCAAGAAGTTAAATTTTATTTGTTATGAATACAAATATATATTCATGGTATTTTCTTTTACTTTTTACACTTTTACACGGTATTTTTCAAATGTGTCTACGGTATAGACTGCATTTCTAAATGATCAAGAAGTTCAATTTTATTTGTTATGAATACAAATATATATTCATGGTATTTTCTTTTACTTTTTACACTTTTACACGGTATTTTTCAAATGAGTGTCTACGGCATTTTGAATCTGAAACACCGTATTTTTAATTCCTCAACCCGGTAATTTTCTTTTTCATCTGGTAATTCTGTCTGCTTGCAACCATGGAGCTAGGAAAAATATGGAGGCGCCGCTTTATTCTATACACACATTTGCCTATACAAATATGAGTGATATACGATACAGAATGTGAAATATCGTTTTGTCTCAGTCTTTCTTATATATAATCGTGTTTGATAAAAGAGACAACAATATTTAAGTTGTTGCTCACTATGGAAACGTTTTGTCGTGACATGTGACAGATGTTCGAGTTTCGTGGTAGTTTTGCTGTCAAATTGTGGTTTACTTTTTGTAATATTGAGATTTACGAAAAAATTACGAAGAGTTTACCTTTAAAACTGCATGTAAATGTTGGAAAACAGCAATTCAGCATGCCTATGTGTTGTGTTGTGAAGTGCAGTGTAAGAAAGAATGAAAATCAACCTCAATTGTCTTTACACAGGTTAGTAGCCGGTTTGCATGCAATAGTACATATAATAATACACATTATAAGAAAAAATTGTCACGCGATCATGAATTTATGGCTAAAGTATTGATATTTGGGATCATTTCCGTATACCTTTTTATTATTTGATACTAGATAGTGCCACCCTGTGGTAACACCTATGTTCCATTTTTTTTTCATTTTATGAGACATTAAGAGTTGTAGGTATGCACCTTTTTTTGGTAGGTATTTCCAGTCCATATATTTATACGTCTATGGCTTGCAACGCACACCTAATCTGACACGTCATTCACTATTGGTTTAAAATTACAACCGTCATTCTTGACCAATCAAAACACAGGAATCACTAAAATCTTTTTATAGAGATAGTACTCATAGTACTATGATAGAAGTTCGGCAAAAGTAAAATAATTGCGTAAACGAAAACGTAGTAGCCATCACAGAGTACATTTTAAAGTGGCCATATGTAATCTGTTCTTTATTTTGTCTGTTTGAGTGTTTGCGACAGCAAAAAAAAGTTCTCTGTCAACTCTGTCTGTGGCGACAGCGTTTTCTCAAATTCTCGCAGACCGATTTTAATATAGTTCACCGTTTTATTGGTTATAAGAAAACTACAAAATGTATTCCAGTGACGATTACACCGAGCCAGCTGTTAGTAAAAATCCAAATATTTAAGCCTTAATTTTATTTATTGTGAATTTGCAACATAACCTCTTACACGTAAAAACGTAAGCAGTTAACTTCTAATCTATAAACTTAATGTAATTTCTGTATTTTTAGGCTGCATACGAACCCTATAGTGATTATGAACCCCACACAGGAGATCCCCAGTACGACCTGGAATATGATAGGTCTTCATTTTACAAAATGCCCGACATGGTAAGTCACTGCCTGTTTTCGTTTTCTCATGATTCAAGGTAGTCTCTAGTAATACAGAATGGTAATTGTAAATTATAATTATGAAATCAATTTATAACTGGTGATACATAGAATATAGGTGCCTGTTGTGAAACGAGAGATTGACTCATTGACAGGCTCAAGGCGAAGGCTACTTAAGAAATTCATCAGCTGCGAAGACCCATGTAGTAAAAAAAATCGATCAGTGGTTAAATGAGACCCGCTTTTACAATTGTGAAGATAATTATTTATTACCTATCAATAATATTGTAATAGATCATGTTTGTGCAATAATAAATTTCCATTTCAGGTCAAGAAATTCCTTGTTTACTTTCGTAACATGATCAACGAGGGAGTATCATACGAGATTCTGAACCTGTATGAGAATACCTTCCCAAAACTTACTGAACAGTATTTTGAAAACACTCCATGGCCCGATGAAAATGAGGTGGCACCTGTTGTGGACAGTGACCATGTAAGTACACTATAGTAACTTAGTCATATATACAGCATTAGACCTATTGTAAACCAGCATCAACTCTTGCACTATTAACTTAAGATGCAATGATACTATAAAAAAAACCGCATAGTGCGTGTTGCACCACACACAATGAAGGGTTCCATAGTTGGGATAAATTTATCCCAAGAACAAACTTAACATTAAAATTGAAAAACAAGTAATACCATACATTCCAACTGTAAATGTAAGTTTGTATGCACAAAATTGATAGATTTACCATGTTATTTTTCCTGCGTGGGTTCCGTTTTACATTTGGATGTAAGGAACCCTAAAAAAGGCATTGTAACTACAATAAACTAATGGTAGAATGTGTAATTTGGCAATAGTGCATACAAGTACCACTAAACTTGAATACCTTAGCATGTGAATAAGAGGACTAAAAAACTTGTTGTACTTTAAAAAAAAATCTGCCCACAATTTTTTTTCCAACAATGTTGGGGTCGACTTCCAGTCTAACCAGATGCAGCTGAATACTAGTATTTTACATGGATCAACTGTGTATCTGACCTCCACAGCCCAGGTACTGGTTAACACAATACCCATTGGTAAGCCTGTTTTTCAGACTTGGCCTTTTGACTACCTGTGATGACAAATAAAATTAATAATCACTATGCCATTACAGGCAAAGATGTCGCTGGGGAGTTTAATGCCACTTCTTTTCAGATCAAACATTAGAATGTGATGAAGAGTTGGCTTCTGGGGGTAGCTTTTGTAATTTTTGACATTGAAAAAGTGCTGATTATTAGCCTAATTTAATTTTAAATACAATTATTTGCTTGTTATTTCAGGTATTCATGATTCTGTACAAAGAACTGTATTATCGTGACATATACGCGCGTGTGCCCGGTGGGCCCAAACCTGACCAAAGGTTCCACTCATTTTACAACTACTGCGACCTTTTCAACTACATTCTGTCTGCGGAGACGCCTGTGCCCCTAGAGTTACCTGACCAGTGGTTGTGGGAACTCATTGACGAGTTTGTCTATCAATTCCAGTCATTCGCGCAATACAGGTACATAAAAATTAAAGTTGGTTTCTGTAAGCCTTATCAATTTAATCTGTTTGCAAATAATTTTATAGACTGTTGTCTTCACAAACAACAGCCAACATTTTGACGTTATATGACCTATTGAGAGACAGAGATTTGATCAACCTTTTAGAAACCAGGTATTTTCTATTCTGCTATCTTTTTATGTTTGATTCTAAATGATTGTTTTGTTTTTCAGGTCGCGCACATCAAAATTGAGCCCAGCTGAGATTGATGCCCTCAATACTGAAAACAAGGCATGGAATGTACTCTGCATTCTCAATGTGTTGCACTCGCTTGTTGACAAGTCCAACATCAAGAGGCAACTCGAAGTAAGTAATGTAAGCTGTAAACATTTAGTATTTTCAATCATAATTATTTTATCATTATCCACACTAACTTCACCCACTACTGGGCATAAGCTTCTCTTTACTTGTGCCAATCTCCATGCTCCTGTGCTATATTCTCCACCATTCTCATTCAAGTTCTGTCAACAATGTCATCCACCCATCGTACTGCCTGGCAACTTACGTTGTTTCCATTCTTTTTACACTACGCACTCTCAGCCGTACTTCACCTATCATCATACCTTATTTTCCACAATGCAAAAGCAAAGTAGTGAATCAACAGGAATGCTACAGAGGATATTGATATTCGGGATGACTCCCTTTGCTTCTATTATTTAATACTAGCTGACCTGACAGACGTTGTCCTGCCCAGATTTCAATAATTTATATAAAAATCCTTTTTTTGTCCCGAATTTGATAATTTATCTTATATCTTAGATCATACCTGAAAGATAGAAAGGTTAAACTTCAAGTAAACTGCGTGAACTCATTGGGGTCTGAAATGGCAATGGGCGTTCCTCAAGGTTCGATATTGGGTCCATTCCTCTTTTTAGTTTACATTAACGATTTACCCCAATTACTTCAAAATCAACCAAAGATGGTTTTATTTGCAGATGACACGTCATTGATCTTTAAAATAGACCGACGGTCTCAAAACCTTGACGACGTGAATAATTCTATTCTTCAGGTCCAAGATTGGTTTACGGTAAATAACTTGGTTCTAAATGAAAAAAAAACCAAATGCATTAGATTTAAACTACCTAATGTTAGTAGCGAATGTGATATCATATTGAATGGAGAAAAACTGGAATGTATTAATCAAACGGTTTTCCTAGGAATCACTCTTAGACGAGAAACTACAATGGGGACCACATATAACATCTCTTGCGGGGCGGTTAAGCTCGGCCGCTTATGCTGTTAGGAAGATAAGACAGTTAACAGATGTAGAAACCGCGCGTTTGGTCTATTTTAGCTACTTCCACAGCATTATGTCGTACGGTATTTTATTGTGGGGTTGGGCTGCTGACATTGAATCCATCTTTATTTTGCAAAAGAGAGCTGTCAGAGCCATTTATAATCTACGTCGCCGAGAATCTCTTAGGGAACTCTTTAAAAGGATTAATATTATGACGGTACCTTGCCAACTCATTTATGAAAATATTATGTATGTAAGAAAAAACCTACATCTTTGCAAAAAAATAAGTGATAGACATAATTTCAATACTAGAAATAAAGATAAAATAGATCAGCCATGTTTCAGATTATCTAAAGTACATACATCTTTTATGGGGTACTGTGTTAAATGTTACAACAAAATACCTTGTGATATATTGCAATTAAATGAAAGAAAATTTAAAACTCGTATAAAAAGTACACTTTGTAAACAAGCTTATTACAAATTAGAGGATTATATCCAGGATAAGAACGCTTGGAAACATGCTGGTCCAGCTCCATAGGACAATCTAGAGTCTAGACAAAATCTAACTGATTGCTATTTTAATTGCATATTTTATTATTTTTATGACATTTATTTTACACTCTGTGATTACCTTAACTCACACACTGATTATTTTAGGTTTTTTTTTTTTTTTTACAATGTTTGTAAATATGTGAGCACCATGTATCTATCACATAATTAATTTATCTCATTGCTTCATTATTAATTCTTTTTACCTATTGTGGTATAGTAATTTTATTCTAGGTGCATCGTCTTCACATATAATTATATAATTGATGTACCAATACCAAATATTGTAAAACATTTTTAAAGAGTAACAGTGGAGTTTCTTGCCCATTCTTCTCCATACGAAGCTACCTTTTGGAAGGGGCGACTAGAATAAATTCTATTTTATTTGTAAATTTTGACATTCAAAAGTGCCATCTATGTGCCTATTTGAAATAAATAATTTGACTTTGACTTTGACTTTTATCATATTATATTTTATATATATATCATATTTTGAAATTATCAAAGTGTTCTTCCCTTAAAAACCAAATTCGGACTATTACGAACATTTTGATACAAAAAATTGCCATATCGGTACAGCCTTTCTCAAATGATGCGCTTTCCAATGAACAGTATTTCATTTTTATTCAATTAGATTTGTAAATCGTATTGGCGCCTTTGTTTAACAGAACTTTTAATCTGTTGACTTCTCCATGTTTTGTTTTTGTTTCTCAGGTTTACGCTGCTGGCGGCGACCCCGACTCTGTTGCTGGAGAGTTCGGCCGTCACTCCCTGTACAAAATGTTGGGGTACTTCTCTTTAGTAGGCCTCCTCCGTCTGCACTCCCTGCTTGGAGATTATTATCAAGCCATCAAGGTAAGGTTTTGTTGGGTAATTGAAAAAGCTCTGTAAGTCTATAGTGTGCCTTAAGAGGAGGTTCCCTATTTTTTATGTTAATTTGCATGAATATTCTGATCCCACATACAAGCAAAATTAAACGTTAGTATATGATTTATTGGATCTTTTCCTTTCTATGTTGAAGACAGTAATTACGTAATTGTAATATTTTCTCTCAATAATTATTTTATTCGAGTTCATGTCTTCTTTAAAGATAATTATAAAAAACAAACAAGATTGTTTAGCTTTTATGTCTAAAATTAATATTTACAACAAGAAAATATAGTTTATTATCCCGACACAAGATCTTTTTTCTCTAGATCTATTATTACTATAGTTATAATCGAAATAAGAATTGAGACTTACGCTATTTAGTTTCGTGCTCGAACACGATCAAAGAGTGCACGCGATATTCAACTTTATTACTGATGTATTAGCGTTTAGCACATAACGGAGTGGCGGGGTGTGAGGAGCGGAGCTTGCGTTCGAAATTTGATTTAGAATGCCTGCTCTTAACACTATAAAATAGATATCTTACTACAATGCTTTACAAGGCTCTTGATAATTAAAGTTTGTTGCTACAGGATCTTATTAATAAGATTCACCTAAAATTAAAGCTACATGGATCCATAAACGAATCTAATAAAACAATTATTTCAGGTCCTGGAGAACATTGAGCTGCATAAGAAGTCCCAGTACTCGCACGTGCCTGCATGCCAGATCTCCACATCTTACTACGTGGGTTTCGCGTACATGATGATGCGTCGCTACGCTGACGCCATCCGCACGCTGTCGTCTGCTCTGCTGTACATGCAGCGCACCAAGCAGTTGTTCTCGTCCCGTTCATACCAGAACGATCAGATCAATAAACAGACGGAGCAAATGTACCATCTGTTGGCTATCTGCCTGGTCCTCCACCCTCAGTGTGTTGATGAATCTATCCAGCAGGTACGTAAAAATGAATGCCACCTTATTTTTTGCGGATCCGCTTGAGTTTCCTAAGTGCTAGAAAATCGCGGCAAAATTCTCGTCGTGCCACGTATTTCTATACACTCTCCTAGGGGCGAGAGAATCGCGGCGATGCGACGAGTGGCTGAGTGCGAACGAAATGTCCTTTATCGGAGCGCCGCGCGCTCGTCGCTACAGGTGGCGCGCCTGCCGCGCTCTCGCCACGGAACGCAGGCGTCCCAACGTAGCAACACGGCGATTCCGTTACGAGTCATCGCGGACACGCGGCGATTCCGTTACGAGTCGCGACGATACGCTGGCAGAATAATCGCTCGTTCGTGGAGATTACCCGACGTAGATGCGCGGATCCGCCGCAGAATGACCGCCGTGTAAATTCTATACAAAGATATTTTGACACCGTTCATGTGCACCAACGACTTCCCGTCACTTTTAGGGTTCCTCAAAAGGAACACATTATGAATTTCTGTGACCCAAACACTGATGTGTAACGTCAATAAATTAATTTTGAATATTAGGGTCACTTTTGGGGGCAAAAAAAGAAAAAAAAAAGTTTCACACTGTACCCGTGTGACATATCAAATGAAAGGGCTTGTTGTGAGGGTCTCAAATATTATTTTTTTATAATTTTAAAGTTATTTATGAAAATAGATGAAACCCCCCCCCCCCCCCCCCCCCTCTTCTTGGGGAAGGCCTATCTCCATCAGTGGACGTCTTTCGGATGAAATGGTGATGATTAAAATTGACCATTCCCCCCTCCATCTCAGAAACTACCAGGCCTAAAATATTGAAAATACAGATAATAGTTTAATTGACTTATAGATTACAGGAAAACCTATAATAAGTCAATGGTGAAAATAACATGAATCTCTCAATATGGCGGGTACAAACTTAAATTTGCAGTTGGAATGTATGGAAGAAAATGTTTTTGAACTACAGAGTAAAGTTTGTTCTTGGGATAAAAACATGGTACATAACATGTTCTTTGTATGGAACCCTCACCATGGGAGTTCAACTCGCACTTGTCCGGTTTTTTCGAGCTTTTATTATATGACAGTTTCCTTATAAAACCCAAGCTTTACGAAACCATTAAAACCTTGAATTTTTTTTCTTTGTTAGCCACAACTGCAACCTATAAAAGTTTTCTAATAAGGTCTTTAATTTAGGTGATCCGTGAGAAGAACTATCATGAGAAGATGTTCAAGATGCAGTACGGTGACCTGGGAGAATTTGAGAGCTGTTTCACTTTCGCTTGTCCCAAGTTCCTGTCCCCCTGCCCGCCGCCGATCGAACCGGGTTCCAACTACGGACGTGACGCCGTCAAACACCAAACTCAGGTGTTCATGGATGAGGTCAGTTATTCCGATTATTGATATTATCCGGTTTTGTTACAATAAGTGACTAAATAAATTTATGTAGGTAGGTAGGTAGGCTCGGCAGTGTTTCCGGGTATAACAGGAGATGCCAAACTTCAGTGGGGACCTCATATATCAAGCCTAGCGGGAAGGCTCAGTTCGGCCGCATACGCCGTCAGGAAAGTAAGACAATACACTGACGTTGATACAGCCCGATTAGTCTATTTTAGTTATTTTCATAGCGTTATGTCCTACTGTATTCTGCTGTGGGGTAAAGCAGCTGACATTCAAAATATATTTGTACTACAAAAATGAGCTGTTCGAGCAATTTACCAGCTGGGTGCCAGAGTTTCTCTAAGAGATTTTTTTAAAGATATTGGTATTCTCACAGTGGCATCACAATTCATCTTCGCCAACATCTTATATGTTAGGCAAAATATACACTTATACACTAAAAACAGTGATATTCACAATATTAACACCAGAAATAAGGATAAAT
Source organism: Tiliacea citrago (assembly GCA_963921375.1). Lineage (NCBI taxonomy): Eukaryota > Metazoa > Arthropoda > Insecta > Lepidoptera > Noctuidae > Tiliacea > Tiliacea citrago. The sequence continues at coordinate 15,743,334 of OY992797.1, read as the reverse complement.
TACGTGCTCCATTTCATCGGCTTCATAAGGTTCATAACTCATTTGTTGGACTTGGTATAACTTTTTATAACAAGCTACCCTCTTCTTTGCTAGATTTGCCTTTTAATGCGTTTAAAGTTAAAGTTAAATCCAATCTTTGTTCAAAGGCATACTATTCTATCAATGACTACTTAAACAATAAGAATAGTTGGTTGCTGTGATTAACTCAAGACAATGTTCTTGTTCTTACTCCAGAATTAGCGTACCTACTGACAGGTTATATGAGTTCATAATTGTTTATTTTATTGACAGTGTCAGTCAAATTTTATTTTATTTTTTATTTATTATTAGTGACATAATATACTCATGAAAATGTTTTTTATGAGTTGTATTGCAATAAGTGGTTAGCTAGCGACCTCGACAATTGATAATATTATTCTTGCCTGAGCAACCGGCAGCAAGTTCGTCGTGCTCCCTTAGATGTCACTGCTTGCGGTAGCGTCGGGGGTCGGGTTGCCTCCTTCCCTTAAATATGGCGAGCAGAGGCGGCTCGTCATAAAGAGCGCTGGTGCAGTGCACTCCCACGAAAATAGCGTAATCTATATTTCTTTATTATAATCCTATACATACATTATTTCTACTATGCCCATACGCATACAATAGCAGTTTACTAGAAAACCATTTCCTACGCGTACATTTGGCGTCAAGTTGTAACGTGTGGAGCGCCAGCGATTGCGCTCCTATGAAACAAAGTTCAGTACGATTTCTAGCACTGTATTCAATGAGTGCGAAAGAGAAATATCGACATAATCCGACGCGTGAAACAAAAGATTTTGTACGAGAAATTAGCCTAATTTGGAGCGCCGCTCACGCGCGACGTTGCCAAACGGCGCAAGGCGGCCATGCGCGGGAATGCGATCTATGCCTATGCGCTGTTGCCGATCTTATGTAAACAAACGGTCGGCTCAACTCGGCTGTCAGTAGATTCGCAGTGTTTATTCTAAATAATTATTAAAAATAGTTTGTGCGCGACATTTGTATTAAAAATGGAACAAAACAGTGTATCTTTTATTAAAAATTGTGAAAAGACTCTCGAAATGCGTATCGAACTGAAAGCTAAGGGACCACCACGTCCCGAAATTGCACTTTCTCAAAAATGTGTTACGAAAAATAAATCTTTTACGCGTGGTTTTAAATCTGGACAATATTTCAAAACACCTTGGTTGTGTGGATATGAAGAAAGCAACAAATTATTTTGTTTCCCGTGTCTGGTGTTTGGAGCTGGCGCCGGCAGTGGTGGTGAATCTGCATGGACGGAAACGGCCGTGTTGACGATTTAGCGCATCTTTCAATAAAAGTGAAAAAACATTCGCAATCTCGATTTCATATCTTATGTGAAGTGCAATTGGATCTATCGGCCGTCAAGATATTCGTAAGGCGCTCGATTCTGCGTATCGAAAATCTATTAGAGAGTTCAATGAACGCGTTGATGAAAATCGATAAAGATCGCCGAATGGATTTTCTTTACAAATAAAATAAATGGTAAGCTCTAGTTCTACCTTTCCTTTTATAGTGAACCCCCACAAATAAATGTCACGAGCCGCCTCTGATGGCGAGGGGGGTGATGACTGATCTTTGCGTTATGCTCGTGAACGGGTGCTGCTTGTGGTGACTGGTCGTCTTGCTGACCATGGTTTTGTTATTGTTATTAATGATTAACTGTTTTTTATTTTACTTCGATGGTGCTAGTTTATCATTTGTGACTTCGAGTTACAGCTATAGCTTTATGTAAGTGGGCACGCCCATTATGCCTGGAGGCTTTATATTTAAGTACGTTCTGTTTACGTTATTTCTGCTTGAGTATAGTTTTTTCACGATTTTTTTTTTTTGTATAGTGGTGTGTGCTGGCTATTATAAGGCAAATAATATAAATATCTTTAATGTTCTGTGTTGCGTAATGCAAATTATTTTACATTTTATTGTATAGATTCAATTCAAGTTTTATATCTGAACAGACAGCTGTGCTGCTGGGGAGTTTGTTGCGCCACTTCTTCTTCCCAGCTAAAGCACTAGGAAGTGGTGAAGGGTGGGCGTTTTTGGGGGACTGTCTTATGTAATTTTGACGTTCGAAAAGTGCTGACTCTCAGCCTAGTTTGAATAAATGACTTTTGATTTGATTTGATTTAATCATATTTTAATTATTTTTGCCATCGACGCGCTAAGAATGAACGACCTATTTTTATTATTTATTTATTTATTGTTTATGTACACACATATAAACAGACAAGAAGAAAGGAACAGAAAAATACGTACGAAGGTGATACTTATTTCTAAAGAATTTCTTCCAGCATACCTGCAATGGGAAAGTAGACAAAGAGATGTAGACAACGTGTGTAAGAGTAGAAGAGAAAACAAAATACTTACATAATATAAAAATAAAACTAATTTAAATATAAACATACAATATGAGAATATACTTACATACATACATACTTTAAAAATAAATATCAGTAAAATATACAATATTAATTTTAGTATGTGCGAGATCTGAAACACGTGTCTAGTATTTATAAGTACAGAATCTATGTACAAAATATCAAAACTGTATCATGAAAAATCACAAAGTTAAGGCAGTAGGTACCTAACCGTACGGCGATTGTATTACACACACACATAATAACATCACGCCTGTAATCCCCGAAGGGTTAGGCAGAGGTGTACCTATAATAGTCCACCCACATTTCGCCAGTTATGTTTTAAGTCCCATGTAATAGGGGGCGAGCCTATTGCCATCAACCGGGCACAAATCCATATTCCGGGCTGCCACTGAGAAATTCCTAATGGAAAATCCCAATAACACTTTTCCCGACCTGGGAATCGAACCCAGGACCTCATGCTCAACAGTCGCGCTTGCAACCACTAGACCAACGAGGCAGTATTGTAAGTAATTAAACGGTGATAACATTTTCCATCACACTTAAATATTTTTGGGACAAAATATAACATGGTGTAAAAATTATTGAAATAGATTCAGTTCCTAATTTTGAACAAACCATATTCAGGTTTCGCATACACTAAAAATAATGTTGTATATAATTATCACGTAGTATAAAATAACAAATACATGTATACAAGTATAAAATACAACTATGACAAAGTGTTCTTAGATTCAAATAGTGTTAATTCACTCTTTTTTTTTTAAACTGCAAGTTTGGCAGTCCGTTATGTCAGGCGGAAGTGAATTCCACAACCGAACCGCGTGCACAGTGAAGGAATAGTAGAAGTCGGTGGAGTGGGGAGGGGATTTAAGGAGATTTCTAAGATGCAACCTGCAAGGTGCCTCAGAAGGACGGGCGTAGGAAAAGCGTTCCCGCAGATAGGATGCTGTTCTGGGGTTGTGAAGGATGTTAAATAGCAGACACAATATAAGAGAGTTCCTGCAAAGTCGAATATGGGAGCCACTTGATTATCTTGCGGAACTTGATACGTCAAGGTATGATCACGTGTCAACTTTTGCAAGGTACTACATTAAGGTTAAAAACAAAACGACTACAGATATTTTGCAAAGTTCAAGTTTATTTAAAAGCTCCTCGGTGGCATCCAAATAACATTCAATATGAGAGTTTGAGCAAGGGAGATTTTGCTTTGAATACCAAAATCTTCTTGCTTGAGCAAGAAGCTCTGGAGGTATTTCAACGAATGGAAGGTGTAGTGCCCTTTGCAACTGACTTGAGGAATATGGGCAGTCCACGATAGGGAAGAAAGAGTCCATGGTCACCCCCAGGGCTTTAACCGTATTTGCGTATTCAATCTGAACTCCATTCAGACAGTGGAGACAGCCACACAACATCGAGCCTAGGTTAGGACATTATGCCGCGTTTCCATCAGACATGTGCGAGGATACGTAGCGAGGGATGTGTGAAACCAACCAATAGTATTGCTTCATTTTCATAGCTTGAGCGTAAGCAATGTTATTAGTTAGTTTTTCCCATAAACACAGTTCACATCTCCTCTTTCTCTGGTGGAAATGCATCCTTATAGTTACCATAACACGATAGCCGAAAGACGTCTGCTGCTGGACATAGTCCTCCTCAAAGCATCTTTTGAAAAAGCAGGCACTCTCTATTATGAATTTGAAACTCAAATAAGAAATTTAATTTTCCAGGTCCGTCAACAAAAGATGCTGCCAACGATTCGTTCGTACTTGAAACTGTACACGACCCTACCCCTGACCAAGCTGGCCGCGTTCATGTCGGCTGCGCGCGGCGGCGACCGAGACGCGGCGCGGGAACATGCCGCCCTCGCCATCCATCTGCTGTGCTTCAAGCATAAAATGAAGAACGTCGTCTGGAGTAAGGGACCTAGTGGTCTTGATGGGAAGTTCCAGAGTGGTTCTGAGGTGAGATTTGGTTTATCTTTTCGAATGATTACCGCTAAAGGCTCAGGCTAGGTGGCAGAGCCGTAACTTTCGCTTAAGTGGCCCCTGGGCACGACGAAAAATGGGGCCTCGTTCATCAATAATTTTCAATGCTTGGAAGGGCACAAAAACTACTTTTAATAGGCATTATTTAAAATATGTCACACTGACAGGTCGTCTATCTCGACGGAGACTGCTAGATAGACATGGGTAGTTCGTGAACGATTGAAGGAAATGAACTACTTCATTTCGCAAAATAAACTTATCATTCATTCAGTACTCATTCAAATGTGTCTCTACTTCATTTAGTTCAGTCTTTCTTTTCGCTCGCTGCAAATGTGATTTCGATTTCAAATACGCCAACCTAGACGAAAAGGTCTAACTATACACATAGAACAGAAAACATACTACTTAAAAAAAATAGTTTTGCTTAGATTCATTTTTCATGGTTGCAGAGTCCTAAGCCTGTATAAAGTATGAAGGAAAATTGAGATAGAAGATAGGTACCTATAAAATTGAACTAGTGAAGTATATCATTCGTGGTAACTTATCAATCACTCTCTCGTTATCTTAAGGTTATGAATTCGTTCTGTTTTGCTGAACTAAATGAAGTACTGAACTAAACGAGTGGACTACTTCGTTAAGCAAAAAGATATACTTCATTCATTTCTTTTCACTGACACATTTAGCGCATGTCTACTGCTAGATAGCATACAGGCAGGTTCTCAATTGCAGAGCTGCACAGCTAATAAGCGCAAAATTCAAACGAATGAGACGCGAAATTCAAATTATTGTAAAATGATCTTGAAAATGTTTTACGGTGCTTTCTCGTAAGAACGGGTGTTAATTTTTTCTCGCTTTCCGGGGCCCCGCCGGTTGCCCCAAAGTAGTTCCGGCCCTGCTAGGTGGCGCGACGGTCTTCGCAAGGTGACTGGAGGGTTATATGGCGATTAGAGAGCCTATGTCCAACAATGGACTGCTATAGGTTAAAAGTTTTTTATCTATAATCTGAAGGTAGTGCTTACCAGTAGCGAAGCTTCAACTTCCAATAGAGGGAAGCCGAAGAAAAAGTTGTTCAGTTCACATTAATTCAAGATAACATCAAAATTACCTCAAAAATGTTTGTCATTCTTTTACTTTTCTTAATTTAACGCCATGTATATTTGTCGGAATTCTTATTTAAAACGGAAAATGTAAACTGCGTTCGCGATTTAGGATACCTATAGTCTATCCTAAAAACGCGTACGTACCTAGGTACGCGTTTTTTATCTATTCTTTAGTAATAGTAAACTCAGATAAGAGGGAACCCGGTTCCGAAGGGAAGCCGGTAGGAATCGGGTTGTATGAAGCCGTCGCCCCTGGTGCTTACCCTACAGATTAAAGAAGACATCATTGCTTGAGTTACGTTTTAGAACTTGTCTTAATGAAAGCTCATGTATAAGTTTTTACAAGAGTTTTAAAAGTTCATCAATGTTATTATTAAATAAGTCAACTGCATTTATTTAACAAGAACAACATTTTGATTCCTTCCAGCTGGACTTCTACATCGACAATGACATGATCCACATTGCTGACACGAAGGTGGCTCACCGCTTCGGCGACTTCTTCATTCGCAAACTCCTCAAATTCGAAGAGCTCAACCGTAAACTTCACCATCTTAAAATCTAAAGTGTCTCAAATGAATCGAATTGTAACTATATAAATAAAGTTACTGATATTTCTAATATGTATTTAATTTACTATTCTTGGAGTATATGGTACATATTTTTTATTCCGTTTGAAAAATTTCTTTGGCTGTTTAATTTGGACTTTGTCTCGCTGTATTGTCTCTGGATAATTTTCTCTGTACTGTTGCCAAGGATGTTCTGGTTTCAATGCTTCTTCTATATTTATCTCTTTCAACCAAGTGGTATAGTATTTGGCGAAAATTTCGTATGATTTTTTGAATACTTCAGTACCTTTCCCCTGAAAAATTGAATAGATGGTTTAAATTTTAACTATGTATAGTTAATTTAGTAAGGGCAATCAGTTACATAGAATAATAACATAATGAAATATATTTAAACATTAACCTTTTTATCAATTGCGACACACTTGTCATTAAACCCTTCCAGATGTTTCAGGAATATATAATTTGCTTGTATATTTTCTTTTTTGACTACATTCATAATGTATAAGACATAGCCAAACTGACTATTTACTGTTCCCTGCCTCAGCAAAGTTCCCAGAATTTCTATGTTGACCCTGCAAAAAAAATAATGTAGGGCTGAGGGAATGCAAGCTCTAGGCATTTTTAGAGATTCAATCTCGTGGAAAGACGAATACAGTCGAGATATCGAGACTGAACACGCGCGACTTAGCTCACAGGCCGCGTCCTATTTAAAAGCGATCGTCGCGCTTTTAAGAGGGCCCCCCTTCCCAGTCCGTCTATCGTCAACGGCATGGTCGAAAAGCTTGTTGTTTCGTTCTGCGCAAGTGAGAACTACTAACAATCAAGTGAGAACGCGATAACATTGAACGAAAATAGTGTGCGGAAATTTCATAAAACAACAAGAAAGACATTTAAGAATGGAGTCTACTAGGGTGGGTATGTGTATTAAAATTTGCAGGTCAGTAACAGGTTGTATGTTGATCTAAATATGATTCACGACAATAACAAATATGGCTGCAATCAATTGAATGAATTCAAATTTTCTTATGTTTATTGCTATTTGCAGGTCAGTGTCAGGTTGTATCTTAATCACAATATGATTCGCGACTGTAACAGATTTATATTTACATAATTATAATCGTTAATACAGCTAAAGCTGTGGATTCACCTTAAGAATAATAACTTTTCGTTTTTTTAGGCTCAGGTAACAGACAAAAAAAAACTTTTTCCCCTAGAGGAAGTTATGCTATTTTAGCCCCACTGTGGTACGCTAAAACGACGGACTTTTAGAGCAAGACGAGTGAAAAAACCTTTTATTCAAGTTATAATAATCTGTACTACGCATAGATAACGCAACAAATCAGCACTAACGCATCAATCAAGCCCTCTATATATAATTATATACAGGGTGGAAACTTTCAGCGGGGGCAGTAAGGGGAAGTACCTTATCCGTTGCAGCTACGCGAAAATGGTCTTAAGAGACTATCCATAATTTTTTATGGAATTTTGATCCCCATTCACAGATTTTGAAAAAAATGTACAGTCAGCAGGAAAATGGGCAATTTTCACAAAAACTTTTTTTTATGCCAATCGATCCTCTTTCTTATAAGGATCAAAAACCTCTATTGGACCAATTGAAAATAACTTTTCCCATACATTTCGTAGGAAATGAGAAGTTCCAACTTACATTTTTTACCATCGATAAACTGGCCGCTACAAAAAAGACTGATCAAAAACAAATAAAAAACTATAACTTCTACTTTGGGTATTATTTCACCTTAAAATTAAAAACTCCTAATCGCGATCCGAATCGAGTCCTAATCGCTCTTGACCGTTTTTTTTTTGCTTGCATGGAAACAGAAACAACGCCATAATCACGTACGAGCGTTTGTATGAAAAAACAACCGACTTCCAAAAAAACACTACAAAGTGAAAAATAACTTTAACTTCGGAAGTCGGTGTCTTTGGATCTGTATTTTAGTTTTTTGCCACCGACTTCCGAAGTTAAAGTTATTTTTCACTTTGTAGTGTTTTTTTGGAAGTCGGTTGTTTTTTTTTTTTGTAAAAAGTTTTTATTTTTCACTTTTTAGTGGGTCAGTTTGTAATTTATTTAATTTACAATAGCCTAATGTCAAATGCTCATCAACTTTTACAAAATATTGCTTTTCCTGGTGCAGGGGCGTTAATTGTTGAGGAGTTCTCCTCGGGAGAACTGATGGTGACTTCACCATATGCATTTTGACGAGCATAAATTGCTTATCAACCATATGACAGTGCCTTATCGAATCGCAACGGTGAAATACTTATTATTAAGTAGTTCCGGTGGCCGGCCATCTGTGGTCTTCATCATCAGTTCTACTTCACCAAATGGTGCTTTCCGAGAGCAAATGCACGAGTTACTATAAAAAATACTTAAATCGCTATAGGTATGGCTATAAAATTTGAAGATTTCCCTCGATTTCCATGGGATCCCCTCATCAGATTCTGATTTGGTGGCAATGGGACCACCTCGGGAGCATACCCTTCCAAACAAAAAAAGAATTTTCAAAATCCGTCCACAATTGACGAAGTAATCGGTGAACATACATAAAAAAAAAAAAAAAAAAAAACATACAGCCGAACATATAACCTCCTCCTTTTTGGAAGTCGGTTAAAAAGTATGACGGGTTGGCCGATGGCCGCTCTTTTGTTCGGTGAATCTGAATGCGTGGTCGCGTACCGAGCGCGCGCCTACGGAGGGCGTTTTTAAATTAAGATAATATGCACGCGACGATCACGTATTCCGAGTATTCGCGCGGCGATCACTTCTAAATAGGACGCGGGGTAATGTTTGTAATCTAGAGAAGCCACAAAATATAATTATATACAGGGTGGAAACTTTCAGCGGGGCAGTAAGGGGAAGTACTTTATCCTTTGCAGCTACGCGAAAATGGTCTTAAGAGACTCCATATTTTTTTATGGAATTTTGATCCCCATTCACAGATTTTGAAAAAAATGTACAGTCAGCAGGAAAATGGGCAATTTTCACAAAAACTTTTTTTTATGCCAATCGATCCTCTTTCTTATAAGGATCAAAAACCTCTATTGGACCAATTGAGGTTTGAGTACTAGAAAAGTCATAAAACGCAAAAAACTTCCCATACATTTCGTAAGAAATGATACTACAACTTAGTTTTTTATGATCGATAGATGGACCGCTACAACGAAGACTGGCCAAAAATAAATAAACTTCGTATTTCGAAATCGAATTCCCGCAATTCGCCTCTTAGTGAAATGCCTCGATACAAACATAATTATGGTCCTATAAGAGCCAAACCACACGGGCGGTGCGGCGCCGCACCGCAAGCCATTTCGCCGCGCTGGCGACCACACGGGCAGAGCGGCGTCGCAACGTTCTACGGAGCCGCGGCGGCGCCGCAGCGGCGGCAAAATGAGGGGTTGCCCATCGCTACGTACGACAGTCTGTAATAACAATGGATCGGGAAAGACGTGTGCTGCTGCTCTTATTACTTCGCCACCGAAGAAATCGACGTAGAATCATACGAAAACACTGGATCAGTCCATTTATAGCCTTGAGGAATAGTGACGGACTTTTTTCTTTAAAGAATATCAAGAGTTGGTTTTAGACGAAAAGAGGTTTTACAATTTTTTTCGAATGAGTGTATCCACTTTTGAAGGTTTATTGCAATCCTTAGAGCCACATATACGGAAACAGTATACTAATATGAGGAATCCAGTGGAGCCAATAAAAATGATGGGAATCACTTTGAGGTAAGTAATGAAAATCTTTTATTTTTTCCACTTGCTTTATTCTCGAGTTAAGTACAAATGGTGTAACACACACGACTTTGTTTTATATAATAAAATAGATTTTCAAATCAAATTCAGGGCAATATTATCACTTACAAGCTTGCAAAATCATATTCAATCTCTTCGCTATTTTGAGACACTTTTGAACCTTGATTTGGAGATTGAAATACATCAGAATTTGAGTTTATTGAACTGTACGTACCCGTACTTTGGTAATTTCGGGTTTGATACCCGTGTGATAAATGTTCTTCAAACGCAAAGGACGAATGTGGAGTCGTTTGTCCATAGCGCATTTTCGTGATTAGTTGTAAAACTTTACTTTGGAAAGTGAGGGTCTGAAGTTCGGTAAAATCTTCTATAGACAGCAGTATGTCTTTAAAAAAGGACAAGTGGCGATTCTCCTTCTCCTTAGGAGCTCTTAATGCATCTAATGTATCTTTTTAAAAATCATCCAATTGTAATGTTCTCTTCCGGGTGACAGGAACATAGCGGGACGGCCCAGGTACAGGCACATCATCTGTAGAACTCATGGTCGATTCATCAGCTAAGTTTAAACTATCGTCCGTGGCATTCTGTGCTATTTTGGTTAAAAATAATAGCTGATTGTAATAATGATATTTTGTAAGCTTTTTAGCGGCTGAGCCGGATCTCGAGGCTTCTTTAATTTTTTTTAAATGTTTGAAAAAGGTGTCCTTGACATTTTTCCACTTTTTCACAACAGTATTACCTGAAATGAAAATCAAATATTAAATGTATATTTGTAGGTTTATCGCGTCTTTTTTTAAGATCCTATAGATGCAAGATTTAGAATTCAAATTTAAACGGGGGAAATCTACGATTGCATGTATGATATTGAGAGTATGCGAAGCTATATGGAAACATCTTCTTCGTGACAACATCCCTGAACTGACAACAGCCCGATTCCAAAAAATAGCATCTGATTTTGATGTCAGAACAAATTTTCCTCATTGCATCGGGGCCATCGACGGAAAGCATATACGCATGTGTAATCCTGCTAATAGTGGCTCCCTCTTTTTTAATTACAAATCTTTTTTTTCTATGGTGTTGCTAGCTGTTGTGGACTCTAACTATAAATTTACTTTTGTCGACATTGGCGCATACGGAAAAGAGTGCAATTCAACTGTTTTTCAAAACTCAAAACTGTACGAGTTAATAATTTGCGAGAAGCTGCCATTGCCTGATCCCCAGCCACTATGTGGTTTTAATAGACCAATCCCATATGTGTTAGTGGGTGACGAAGCTTTTGGATTAAGCAAACATGTTATGCGTCCTTATGGTGGTAAAAATCTCGATGTAAAACAAAAGGTATTCAATTATCGTCTTAGCAGGGCAAGAAGATATGTCGAATGTGCTTTTGGAATCATGGCAAACAAATGGCGCATTTTTCACAGACCGATAAACGTATCCTATGATTTTGCTACTGCCATTGTAAAAGCATGTTGTGTCCTACACAATTTTGTGGCCGATCGGGAAGGTGTTCGTCAAAAAGATAAATTGGCGATAATTTGTGATGAGTTTCACTCTCTCCAACCCCAAAATGAAGAATTGACAGCAGCTAATGGTATTAGAGATGAATTTGGAAACTATTTTATGAGCATCACAGGATCTTTGAAGTGGCAATTAAAGAAAATTTAGTCATGTTACTAGTATGAAGAAAAATAAGGACTCACCAATTTTGTTCTTTCGATCGGGAGCGTAGCTATCATATTCTGTAAATAAAATTTTTGTAACTTCTGCCCATGCCTTCGCTTTTAAATTATTGTTTTTAAAATCCACATGAAACTTATCCCACAGTACTTCCCGTTCTTGAACTAAAGAAATGAGGTAGTCCATGTCAATATTTTCCTCACTGGTACTCATTTTGATAGGTACAGGTTACGTGATCGTACTTAATCCAGCATGCGTCCTTCCCTATGCTGCGCAAACAAACAACTGCGTAGACATGGGTAGTTCGCGAAAGATTGAAGGAAATGAACTACTTCATTTCGCAAAATTAACTTATCATTCATTCAGTAGTCATTCAAATGTATCTCTCCTTCATTTAGTTCAGTCTTTCTTTTCGCTCGCAGCAACTGTAATTTCGATTTTCAAATACGCCAACCTAGACAAAAAGGTCTAACACATACAACAGAAAACTTAACTTAATAGAAATAGTTTTGCATAGATTCATATTTCATGGTCGCAGTCCTAAGCCTGTATAAAGTACTCGTATGAAGGAAAATTGAGATAGAACACAGGTATAAAACTGAACTAGTGAAGTCATTGAATTGTATCATTCGTAACTTATCAATCACTCTCTCGTTATCTTAAGGTTATGAAATCGTTCTGTTTTGCTGAACTAAATGAAGTACTGAACTAAATGAGTGGACTACTTCGTTAAGCGAAAAGATATACTTCACTCATTTCGTTTCACTGACACGTTTTGCGCATGTCTACAACTGCGAGCGGCGCCGCTCCGGCTCCGCTCTGCTTACACCCCTCCCCGCCTCGTCTCGATTCCGATGCGCGCGCGGCGCGGCGCCGGAGCACACCGCACGGCGCCATGTGGCTACAATGCATTTTTGTATGTAGAAAACCGCAGCGGCGCCGCTCAGGCGCCGCGCCGCCCGCGTGGCTTGGCCCTAACGTGACCACCTCGCAGTGATCGTGATCTCACGCCTCTACACTTTTTTTATGTGGCGCTATTTTGAAAATTGAACTTTATAAAAATAAATACAACAGTGTTCAAAAACTCAAAGATTTACTTACCACGATTCTCTGTGGAATTAATCCTAGCACATTATCAGCTGCTACCCAGTCTGTAGTAAAGAGAATAAACCTATGCACGTCAAAACAGCTACCATTCTGAACACCTCATAACTTAGAGCACAAAAGTAAAATTTCTAGGTGAGTCCAAATGTAAAGTTTCAAGTTTTTAATTTTAAGGTGAAATAATACCCAAAGTAGAAGTTATAGTTTTTTATTTGTTTTTGATCAGTCTTTTTTTGTAGCGGCCAGTTTATCGATGGTAAAAAATGTAAGTTGGAACTTCTCATTTCCTACGAAATGTATGGGAAAAGTTTTTTTCAATTGGTCCAATAGAGGTTTTTGATCCTTATACGAAAGAGGATCGATTGGCATAAAAAAAAGTTTTTGTGAAAATTGCCCATTTTCCTGCTGACTGTACTTTTTGTTTCAAAATCTGTGAATGGGGATCAAAATTCCATAAAAAATTATGGATAGTCTCTTAAGACCATTTTCGCGTAGCTGCAACGGATAAGGTACTTCCCCTTACTGCCCCCGCTGAAAGTTTCCACCCTGTATATATATATAGAGGGCTTGATTGATGCGTTAGTGCTGATTTGTTGCGTTATCTATGCGTAGTACAGATTATTATAACTTGAATAAAAGGTTTTTTCACTCGTCTTGCTCTAAAAGTCCGTCGTTTTAGCGTACCACAGTGGGGCTAAAATAGCATAACTTCCTCTAGGGGAAAAAGTTTTTTTTTGTCTGTTACCTGAGCCTAAAAAAACGAAAAGTCATTATTCTTAAGGTGAATCCACAGCTTTAGCTGTATTAACGATTATAATTATGTAAATATAAATCTGTTACAGTCGCGAATCATATTGTGATTAAGATACAACCTGACACTGACCTGCAAATAGCAATAAACATAAGAAAATTTGAATTCATTCAATTGATTGCAGCCATATTTGTTATTGTCGTGAATCATATTTAGATCAACATACAACCTGTTACTGACCTGCAAATATAAAAAAACGTAAGAAAATTTGAATTTCGCGGACTACCTTAGCGCATCCCCCTTAAATCAAAGCATTTTCGATAACCGACCAACCCTGGCAACTGGGCCCGCGTGGATTACGGCCCACCCACCCCCTCTCTGTGAGAGGAGGCCTGTGTGATGTGTCCCAGCAGTGGGAACATTATAGGCTGATTATGTATGTTATATTTTCGATAAAATAAAAAAGCATTACCTATTTTAAAAAGTATCTTAGACGAAATATCGGTCTCAAATGGCTAATAGCACGCGAGATGTCGCATTGCCGATCTCGCCTCGAGATTGCGTTCCTTATTATGGTTTAAATATTAAAAAAAAACCGGCCAAGTGCGAGTCGAACTCGCGCACGAAAGGTTCCATACCATTATCTATAAAAACGGCAAAAATATCATGTCTGTTGTATGGGGGCTCCCTTAAATATTTATTTTATTCTGTTTTTTAGTATTTGTTGTTATAGCGGCAACAGAAATAAGACACAGAAAGTACATCATCTGTGAAAATTTCAACTGTCTAACTATCAAATAATCAGTTCATGAGATACAGCCTGCTGACAGACGGACGGACAGCGGAGTCTTAGTAATAGGGTCCCGTTTTACCATTTGGGTCCGAAATCTTAATAAAGAATAATAATTCCAAGCGAAACTCGCTCTGTGTTAAAAACAGGGACCATTTTGGTTACCCATTGAAAGGGTTTTCCAAGCGGTTAATCAAAAACCCATGCGATATGGGTAACCCTTTTGAGCAGCTTAAATTAAATTTTGGTTACCAGTTAAAAGGGTTTTAGATAAAAACCCATACGGTGTGGGTAACCCTTTTGAACGGCTTAGTTTAAGCTATTCAAAATTACCCACACCGTATGGGTTTTTGATTAACTGTTTAGAAAAAGCCTTTCCATTGAAAGGGTTTTCGATAGGGTTTTTCTAAAATGGTAACCAAAATGGTCCCTGGGTAGAATAGAGATAGAATTGGTTATGCTCCGAATAACATAATATATATAATATTTATCGAAATAACATAATATTATGATTTTTTCATGTCACTGGGTTTCAAGTAGGTATAGAACCCATTGAATGGGTTATGTAACCCTTTCACTGGGTTTTAAGTATAAAACCCATTCAATGGGTTATCATGTAACCCTTTCACTGGGTTTCTAGTATAAAACCCATTCAATGGGTTACATCATGATAAAGGTAACCGATTGAATGGGTTACCCCTTCGAAAGGCTTAACTCTTAACCGGGGTTGTACGGTCCCTGGTTAAAAATCGCGCTATTGGCCTACAGCTTCGGGCACAGGCAGTTGAGCTACCAAGCGACGACGTATTAGTTTTTATCTATGGCTGCATCTTGCAGTTTGCTTAGATTCTAAGCTATGATTTATAGTATAAATTAATATTCTAAATTCTAAGCCTTAGAATATTTATTTGAACTTAACTAACGAATTGTGGGTGTTTTCACCTCTGCATTGTCAGGGAATAGAGGCATGATTTTTGTTAAGAAAACATGAAATTAAAATTCAACCACATCTACTTTCAATAAAAAAAAATCTAATGACCAACTTCTGGCTTCACAGCTCAGCTAGTCATCATCATCATTTCAGCCGAAAGACGTCCACTGCTGGACATAGGCCTCCCCTAAAGGGGGCCTCAGCTAGTAATTAATGAAAACTTGCTTAGTTCTTACTTTAGTTGTTTGTCCTCCATTTCCTTGAGAAGTTTCTCTGCACTCTCTTTAGTTTTACATGCCAATGCAAGAACACCATATGTCATGATATTGACTTTTAGTTTCAACGTTTTGGAGAATGGAAATCTTTTCTTGCGAAATTCACTTTCTTTCTGTATAATATTTTGCACAGCCTGAAATAAAAACATGCAATCAGTGGCTTATTATTTGAAATGGCAAAAGTGTATGGATACAGTTATAACTTACAACAGCAGCATCATAGTCTGATCTCAAGCACCTCTTCTTTATTAGCATATTGTAAAAATCTATATCAGCCCTGATTGCCAAAGATTTCATTTTTTTCAGTAAGTTTTCCTCAGCTTCTGTAGTGTTATCTAACAGTGGCAGCATTTGTGTAAAAGTTTTGATATCTGGTTTGACTGAATATGCCTGCATCTCCTTTATGAAGTCATCTTGCCCTCCCACCACTGCAAACTTATCTTGTAATGTGTGGATTTCTTGCAATGCTGTTACTTGCTCCATATTCAACACTCTGGATAATAAGTTTGGTACAGTCCTTTCATTGCAAACCACTGTATCCAATTTGTTTACAAATTCTATTGTAATATTATCTTTCTTGTCAACTATACTTATTTCATTAGAAGGTGGATCTGTATGCTTATTATGTATTTCATTAACAGATTTTGTGGGTTCAATTAATATTTGTTTATCTGGTTCAATTTTCAAACTTTTACTTGATTGGATAAATTTCAATTGTTGTTTATTTTTACTTTGTAACTGTATCTGAGCTTGTATAGTTTCAATAAGTTCTTCAGTGTCTTGCTTACTGCCCAAATTACAATCTTTAACACATTTTAGCATTAAATTAAAAGTATAAATGTTGGGCTTTTCTCTCAGCTTTAACATTTTCCTCCAAACTATGAGTGCATGGCGCAAGCCATTTTGTTTATCAGTAATACAAGCATGCAGCAGGTGGTTCAGAGTATGTGCTTTTACTTTCATTTTCTTTGCCAACATTTCATCAACAATTTTAAAAGCTGTAGGTAAGTCTCCACATCTGCCAAATGCTTTGATCATTGCATTATAGTTAGTTACATTAGGCTCAAATCCCTTCTCAATCATTAGTTCCTTCAGATTCTGGGCACGCTTCAATCCATCTACTGGCCAGGGACTATTAGCACAAGCATGAAACAGGCAGGTGTAGGTGTCGCCAGTAGGGAGCAGAGCTCGTTTCTTCATGTCATTAAATAATTGGAAAGCTTTTTTTGTGTACCCAACATTAGCACAAGCACCTATTAGTATGTTGTAAATATAGTTTTCAGGCTTCACTCTGTCTTCTTTTAACATTCTTACTTCTAGCACGTCAATAGCTTCTTTCAGTCTCTTGTAATTAATAAATTGTTTTATAATATCGGCGTATTGTTTAGTGGTTAGTTTTTGTGAATGTAATGGTTTATTTTGTATAAATTCCTGCTCTTGTTTATCTCCCTCATCTTCAAGTTCGACCGACTGAGTGTTAACTGTTCTGGATAAAGTTCCGAAGGTATCTGGGTCCTCTAAATAAACCAAATTATCTTCTGTTTTGTATTCCTTTGGCTTACGGATTTTAATTTCTTCTGGCAGAGCAGCAGATGTTGTGATGAAATTTTTACGAATCACATTTGTGGTTCTGATTATTCTTAACAATTTTATGCACCGAAAAGCCATCGTAATTAATATTTTTATTTAATATGTTGCCGTTTTTTACATTACCAAACCAACATAACCTTCAAATTACAGCTTCAAAATAAAACAATTTTTATGACAGTGACACTCAACTGACACTGTCAGTGCCACAGACTGCCCAGGGTGCATTTCGAATTAAGCCCAAAATCGCTGTAATCGATTTTAGCGCGCTAAACGGTAATAGGGAACGCGTTCACTTTTATTTACGCAATCGGGTTTTTTGATTTTTTGTAATAACATTTTTTATTTTACACATGTTTTGATATTAACTTTGTTTATTTCACATTTTTTAGTTAGAATTAGGTTATTTTCTCTCACTCTAGGTAGGTAGTAACGCTTAATTAAGGTAACGGTCGATAAAATTATTTATTATATTTTAAAGCAAGTAGTACATTCTAGATATGTCACTCGATTTTAAGAATTCGGTATGTAAAGTATTTTTCAGGTATGTTTTTTATATTTTTATTTTAAAGATTGTATTTGAAACACATAATTTCATCTTTTTGTTTTTACAAGCTGTTTAATTATATATATATCTTTTTGATTTTTATATATTTTTTTAAAGTATTGTTCGTACTGATTTCTAAAGTAGTCTGAATAGCTTAGAATCTTTGCCACGTTTCACACTTATTTAAAACCAAAATTTAGTAGAGTAAAACTGTCAAATTTGACAGTTAATTTGTTTACATTTCATAGTTTAGCGATTTCCGTACCTTTAGTTTAAAGTTATAGCTTATTAATAAAATGAATGGATCAAATACTACTTCTGCTAAGTGCTTCATACCGTCAAGTATAAACACCACAACAAATAGCCAACACAAATTGATTGTTAGTAAAAGAAACCTTAAAAAAGAAATGGTGCGAGGAAGTAAATGTTAAGTACAAGGTGGCGTTTGTTTTATTGTGAAGATCATTTGAACATAAGTTAAGTTTTCCTGAGGCGATACATCGATGTGATTCGACTTGTACTGTCGGCCGCTGGTGAAAAACTACACTATTTACCTATCTGAATAGAATAATATTACGTGCTTCATGTAAATTTGTCGTTGACACTTGACACATACAGAACAACTTAATTATTTAATTACAAGCAGCACTGAAAGTTCTCAATTCAGGCTACTTTGGATGACATTTAGAGATCAAATAAAAGTCAAGTGATATTAAGTATTTTTGTGAAAATAAATACGATCTTATAATTTTAAGACCTATTAATAGAAAAATAAGTCTTAGAAGCTTAAAATCTCGAAAAGATTTTGGAATCGGCATAGGTTAATTTTTACTTTACATACCGTTAATTATTTTTCACGATTTTAAGACAAATCGATTGACATAAGAATCTAATCCATCCCATCCCCTGTCTTTATCGATTGATCCTAAGCCAATCTAAAGGGGGCTTCAAATGGGAGGTCAATGTTGCACGTCTCTCTCTCTTTCTATCTCCAAAGCTCCTTCCAAAAAGTTACTTCTTCCGGTAACAGGAGAGGAAGTTTAATTTGAGATTTGTCAGGGGTGGGCCCAGATTCTTTTGGGGAGGCCTTGAGCCCCCTGGATCCGCTACTGGTGTATATTTCATTTAGTCGAGTCATCGACTTGACATGAGTTATATGACGAAAAACCGTACATTTTTCGAAACGGTCACGCGACCTTGTTGCTGGCTGCTAGCTGTCACTGTCAAACTTTTAAAATAACCTAAAACGCGCATGTCGTGTTGTTATTATTTAAAAAAATACAAATTCCGTGTCTGCCTATTTAGTCATGTCAGCCACTGAAGCAGAAGACCAGATGGAGGCCAGTTCCTCTGAGAGTGAAGATGAAGTTATGGAAGGAGAAGAGGAAAACGATGACCGCCCCAAGACTTACCTTCCTGGGCAGCCTTTGAAGGAAGACGAGCATTTAGTTTGCGACCAGTCTGCCTACGTGATGCTGCATCAAGCCCAGACTGGCGCCCCTTGTCTCAGCTTCGATATTGTTCCTGATAATCTTGGCAACGACAGAAATGACTACCCGATGACGGCTTATTTAGTTGCCGGTACTCAAGCTTCTAGCGCACATTTAAATAAGTAAGTTGCTAGTATTTGTTTGACCACTGGTAAAGTACGTTTATGGGCTTAGTAAGAACCTCTATTAGAGGCGGATAAGATTATTATTAGTGCTTTAAAATCAATTACATTTTGTCGAGACTTATAAATTGGTAAGATATTAAAATCAAACATTAAAAAATATATTTTTGTTATTAGTCTATTAGTAGTCAAAATGTCCAACCTGCACCAAACTTCAAAAGCAGAGGATGAGGAAGAATCTGATGAAGATGAGGATGATGAGGATGAGGAGGAGGATGATGAGGAAAAGAAACCACAAATGACATTCTCCTTCATCAAGCATCAGGGCTGTGTTAATAGAATAAGGGTAAGTCATAAACCAGCCCCTAGTTCCTGAAAGTAACTTTTAGTTTGTGTAATTTGGCCAACAATAGCTAACTTGGGTAACATTACTTTGCCCTCTGTAAAGTGTTAATTCCCCATGAATATGGAACCTTAAAATTATATTTTCACAGGCAACAAGTTTCAGAAACTCAGTTCTGGCTGCCAGTTGGTCTGAATTAGGCAGGGTCGACATTTGGAATATAACACAGCAGCTACAAGCAGTGGATGACCCTACACTGCTAGAACGCTACAACCTGGATACTGTGAATAATCCTGTCAAGCCGCTTTATTCATTCAATGGACATCAGCAAGAAGGATTTGCAATTGATTGGTGCCCTACAGAACTTGGTGTAAGTGATTATTTCTTCATCTTTTTATACACACATACATATAAAAATTACTTTTAATTTTTAATTTATATGGATAAATACCTGTTAATCCTGTTATCATAATTTCTGGTATTTTGTTGAATTTCGTTATTAAACTAACAACTAGTATTCATTTATTATCTTGTGTTAAAGTAGGTCCACAATTGCAAAATAATTGTTAAACTATTGTGAAATATGTCATTACATCATACCTACGCCAACTTAAAAATCTGTGTTGAGGCAGGTTTTTGTTTTTACAGGGTATGTGAGAGCATACTAGCCAGTCCAATGTCTCATCTATCAGTTTATTGCTGCTTATTTGTTGTTAAAGCTTTTTATTTATATTTACAGGTTCTAGCAACAGGTGACTGCAGAAGAGATATTCACATTTGGAAACCAAACCAAGCTGGAACATGGGAAGTTGACCAGCGCCCTCTGGTGGGACACACTGCTTCTGTTGAAGACATACAGTGGTCCCCTAATGAAAGGCATGTAATTACATTAAACACAAACTGTCAATAAAAATAAACAGAAAACAAAGTTGAGAAACTGACATTTAGTAACAGTGTTAAATAACCTTATTATATTTTATAAAACTTTTTGTTATTTGCAGGAATGTTTTAGCATCATGTTCTGTAGATAAATCAATAAGAATATGGGATGCAAGAGCAGCTCCTCAAAAAGCTTGCATGCTCTCAGTAGAAGATGCTCATCAAAGTGATGTCAATGTTATATCATGGAATAATAAAGAGCCTTTTATAGCAAGTGGTAAGTACTTTTTAAGTTTTATTTTGTGTGTATTTTAAACGACAAGAAAAATGATGTACATTTTATTGTTTATATAGTTTGCAACTTTTGCATGTATCTGTAACTTGTCCTAGGCATTTATGATCAGTAAAAACCATATCATATGCTT
The DNA here is from genome assembly GCA_963921375.1 of Tiliacea citrago. Classification (NCBI taxonomy): domain Eukaryota; kingdom Metazoa; phylum Arthropoda; class Insecta; order Lepidoptera; family Noctuidae; genus Tiliacea; species Tiliacea citrago. The sequence continues at coordinate 15,722,565 of OY992797.1, read as the reverse complement.
CCAAAAGCCGCTCTGAATGTCCATACCTTGTAGTTAAATAATGGGATTATGAGAGCCAAGGATAAAGTAAACAGATTTTCTATAACAGTGGTCAGAATGGGAGTTCCACAAGGCTTAACTCTTGGACCAGTTTCGTTTCTTCTTTGGTAAATATCATGGTGACCTTAACAACCGAATGTGTCAGTACAGAGTATGTTTAATCTGTTCATATTTTTGAATGTGCCGTAACCCCCACACAGGCTTCAATATTAAAGCGAATTTATTGTGAATTGCAGGTGGTGATGATGGATTCCTTCACATTTGGGATTTAAGACAATTAGCAAGCAAAACCCCGGTGGGTACTTTCAAGCACCATACAGCGCCCGTTACTTCAATCGAGTGGCACTGGACTGAGCCAAGTGTGCTGGCATCCGCTGGCGAAGACCACCAAGTTGCGCTATGGGACTTGGCTGTCGAGCGAGACGATGACGATGTTGCTGATGAAGAATTGAATGTACGTTTACATTATTTATTCAAAATCATATTAGTAGAAAAAAATATGGAGACAGATAACAAAATATTGAGTGATTGGCTAAGAGTAAATACAACTCAATTCCTAGTGGCTTTCTTTTGTAAGTTCGGAATAGGAACTCTACCGCCATTGACGAATGGCACAGTCAGTAGGTAGTGACAACGATTGCCAAATAATATAGTTACACTACAGATATTTAATATCATAACATTCAAAAGACAAAACGAGCGTTTTGTCTTTGAATTTCAACAACAAAACAAATTGTTCTAAAATAAGCGGGTGGCTCCCGTGTCAGAATCGGGATTGAAAAACTCATATGCCCGGTACATACGGTGCCGAAGCGTGAACACTGACAGTCGAGCTGGTCCATAAATTCAAGGTCGCTCTGCGCGCTATGGAGCAGGCTATGCTCGGGGTTTCTTTGAAGGATAAGATCAGAAATTAAGATATCCGGAGTTACCGACATAGCCTGCAGATTACTCTACAGGCTATGTCGGTAACTCCGGTTCTCTGCAGCAGTGCAGGGTTGGCCATGTTTGTCGAAAGACCGATGGCCGGTGGAGCAGAAGAGTCCTGGAGTGGAGATTCGCGTATCGGCAAGCGTAGTGTGGGACGCCCCCCAGCTAGATTGACCGTCGACCTTAAAAAGGTGGCTGCGACAGACTGGATACGGAAGGCGTAGGAGAGGGTGTTGTGGCCCAGCTTGACAGAGGCCCATGTCCAGCATTGGACTGCTATAGGCTGAGTTGATTGATTGACTATGCCCGGTACAAATGCTGAAATGTAACACACATTGAATCAAAGTGCATAGTTATTGTGTTACATTTCGTTGCATTGCATAAGTTTGGACGGCTCTTTTGTGTTACATTTCATGTTAGGTTTCACCATTCTGTACTAAAGCGATCATCACGTTATGACATCCCGTGGGACAGCTAAATATGGAACGAAAGCAAGCTGCTGTCTATTGGGTTGACTGAGACATAAATAAAAAACCAGCCAAGTGCGTGTTGGACCACGCACAATGAAGGGTTCCATAGTTGGGATGGATTTATCCCAAGAACAAACTTAACATTGTAGTTGAAAGACACGTTCTCTCATACATTTTTACCATGATTTACCATGTTATTTTAACATACACAGACATACATACATAGACTTCTTATAAATTTTCCTGTAATATACGCCCGGAGGACACGGAGAGGTCTGCCCGGCTTGGACGGAGCACTGCCGTGTCCTCACGGTGGCGATCGGCGGCGGCGATCTCTCCCGTCCGGCCCTGGTTAGGGCCAATGCCTGCCAGGGTTGAGAATTAGTCCGAAAGGGATATCGTGGCCCTGGCACACAGGCATCTGAAGGAGCATGCGTGGGTGGGTTTTAGTCAGTAAAAGTCTGCACGCCCTCCCACTCCACCCAGAACGGGAGAAGTTATTTGATAATTTCCCACACAAAACAAAAAAGAGAAAAAAAAAGCTCTTTCATTTAATATGTCACATGGTACCTTTAATATATAATAATAATTGCAAAACTTTTTATTTTTTCTAATTTGCATCCCAAAAGTGACGCCCAAATTAAAAATTCATTTATTTACGTTACACGTCCGTGTTTTGGTCACAGAAATTCATATGTGTACACACGGCTATACATAGTACCAAGTTTTACACTGACACGAGTGATTCTATAAAGGTTCAGTTTTTTCCTTTTGAGGTACGGAACCCTAAAAACCAATAAGAGATAATTAATATTTAAAAAAAAAAAGCAACTCACTCTGTGGCGTGGGCTGGTAAGTGGTACAACTTAAGCAAGTACCGACAATTTTCCTATATCGTTATAATAACTCATTTCAGGCAGCCAAGTGCTAAACCGTAACTGTTTAAAAGATAAAGGTGATCTTGTTTCGCACTATTTACCTTTTTTTTTGGGTGGGAAATCATCAAATAACTTCTCCCGCTCTGGGCGGAGCGGGAGGGCGTGTCAGACTTTTACTGACTAAACCCCACCCGTGTTCCTTCCGTTGCCTGTGTGCCAGGGCCACGATATCCCTTTCGGACAAACTCGCAACCCTGGCAGGTGCACTATTTACCTACATATAGGTTTAAGTGCCAAGTTACCCGCACTAACAAAACTACACTAACTCTAAACCTAATGGATTACAGTTCAGCTTAAATGCTTAGGCATTTGGAGATATTGGTCATAATGAGTTTCAAGATTTCATATTTCTTTACTCATAGTTTTACCACTACCGACGTGACTGACAGTTAGATATCTTGTTGTGGAAATACTATCATTGTTTTTAATATCAGCCAGTATAAACATTTGATGTGTATAAAGTTCGAATGTAGCAGCACATCCTGTACTATTACGAAAACCATAGATATCACGAAAACTAACGCTTCGCCACTGATGAGTGGAATGATGTTACTTTATTATTATTTCTTTTTTTTCAGAACCTTCCGCCCCAGCTTCTGTTCATACATCAGGGACAGAGTGATATAAAGGAATTGCACTGGCACAAACAAATTCCAGGAGTCATGGTAACAACTGCACACACAGGATTCAATATATTCAAATCTATCAGTGTTTGAAATAAAGACAATGAAATTAAACATATTTTTTTTTTAATATCTTAAACATTATCCAGTAATAGTTACATGATTTAGATTCGTGACATAAACAAAAAATCAGGTATCAAATCTATCCTCTGTGTGGATCATGGCCAAATTCACTAAATGTCTAATTGTTGGTCTCCCATGCGGACAATTCTGAAAAGATAGAAAACCGCATTAAAGTGCTGCTCAAACTAAGCCCAATCCCGTGGGACGCCACTGTGCGCGTCATTGTATTAATGATTCGGAAATCACGCGACCACAGAACACTATTAACCTACAGCATGCGACTAACGCCAGTTTGAACACATCCATACAAGTTAGTTGACACAATCGGCGTGGGCGAATTTCGTCCCGACGTCCCACGTGGGATTCGCCTCAGTTTTATCAGTACATACAGAAAAATATGTTTGTTTGATTGATGGTTACAACCATAGATCTTAGTACACTAAAGAGTTCAGTACAGTAACTTACCCACGGTTGGTCTATTTCAGACATATGATCAACAAGCTTTCTCATATCGGCTTTGCCCAGAGCTGTGCCTATCATCACTGATTTCCGACAAGCTCTTGATGCAAACATTGCCCTTACTCTGCTGGGTCTACAATATTCTGAAGGGGATTCCTGGAATTTCAAAATATTTTATTATAAGACAAAGGCTATAAGAAAATAAATAAGAAAAAAAAGTAAATAATAGAAATAATATCTTGGTTTTTGTTGAGTCTCAACTGCCAGGTTTCGGGCACTCATACATACCCTCAACATAAATAAAAGCTCTTCTATATCTTCCTTCCCGAAGATCCAATTTTTTGACATAGGCAATGTTAACAATTTAACCCTCATAGTAGGTAAAGCTTCTGCATTGATTTCAAACGTGAATCCATTCTTTTTAAACACATCAACATTATCCATCAAGATTTGTTCATTCACTCCTGTTAATTCAAGTAATTGTGGACTGAAATTAATTGTATTATGAATATTATAGTAGAACATTTTAATTTGAGATAAAATATTATTATGGCAGTCAAATTTAACTTACATGACCAATTTTTGACTAGTTAGCTCTGTAGTTTTCTGTAATGTTTCAAAATTGTAAATTTCATCAGTAGCATGTTGATCTATTATAAAAAGATCATCGTCCAATTTGGTTATTATAAAACCTAAATTAAACTGTCCAATGACTTCCATCTTTTTAAATGAGTCCTTAGATATCTCTTTACTTAGTTCCTCTTCACATTTCTTGTTAAATACGGGATTAATTTCGCTTTTAAATTTTATCCTTGTGGGAGCAGATTCTTTTTTATCATCAACATACATCAATGCTTTAACATGTTCCAGTGATGTCTTTAAAGTTACAGTTTTCCTATTATTCTTTCCCAAATCCTCCTTGTCTGTTACAATTTTCTGCTTTTTAAGTGTTTTCTCTTTGAGTTCACTTGAAGTGCTTGCTTTCGTCTTTAAGGCTTTTGATTTACTGTATATTGTATGTGGCTTGTCTATTATGACGTCGGCAATATCCCTTATTTGCGTATTAGGTACATTTTCAGCAAAGTCTAAATACATAACATTGCGTTTATCATCTTCTAGAGATGAACTTTTGGAAAAATCATTTGTGTATATAGTTTCATTACTTTCATCAGAGTTTAATTGCTGGTTTTCAGCATTATCACTGTCTTCTACTACTTCTTCAACATCGGACTTAAGAATATCAAGTATCCTATTGTTAGGGTCTTCCATGTTTTTGTGCAGTTCTAAGTTTTCTTCTCCTGTAACTACTGTTTTCTTCGTTTTTGAAGAGATAAAATCTAACATTGTTGTTGATTTTCGTTTAAGTTCAATATTTTTTTGTTCTTTATCAACACTATCAAAAACTTGCTTTGATTTATTTTGAAACTGTTTCAAAAACGAATTGAAAACCCTTGGCTGTTCCAAATCAGGTTTAACATCATTTGTTTCTTTATTATATAAATTAGGAGTTGATTCTATTTTCAATGTTCTAGGTATATTTTCAAATAGTTTTAGTATAGAACTTTTCAGTATGTCTAATATTTTTTTTTCTTTTGTAAGAAATATTTTCCGTTTATCTGGAGTGACATTTACATCAACTGCCGTTCTTTCCAGATCAACATTTAGGAACACAAAAGGGTATTGATGTGAATTGTACTGCCTATATATTTCATTGATGATTTTCATTATCTTGGTTGGTTCACAAGGTCTGGAATTGATATAGTAAAACTGTCTGTCAGTACTAGAACGTCCACAACCATGAGCACAAGAGGATATAAAACCTGTAAACTCAATTGGTTTTGATATATTTTTATGCCCTTGGGATTTCTGTGATCCACTAATATCACTATTAGTAACATCTGATTTTTCTGCATCATTAGAATCTTCAGATAAATCTATTTCAACATCTTCTATATCAACACTTTCATCTGTTTCCTTTATTTCTCCTGATAAACCCCTAAATATATTATCTTTAATGTTTGTGACATATTCTGGCTTTATTTTGAGTAATGTTTGTAGTTGCTTCACCCCAAAAACACTGGCAATATTGTCTTTATAAGATAATGTTCCTTGTGTTGCTACGACTACAGACTTTGAGTTCGAGCTTATTTGATTGCTGCAAGTTATTCTGGAAAAGGTTTGAATAATTTATGTGTCATAATAGTGTGTAATACTTGACTTGCTTACAATATTGTTTATTGAAACTTACTTAACTCCAACTGAAATCAAACAGTATGCATACAGCAGTTGAGTCATTTTGTTGAATTCCCTCTTAGCATTTTTATGAAATTCTTTCTGTCTCACTGGCAATGATGAGAAGAGGTTTGTTAAACTGACTGTTGTACCAACTTGTCTTGAACATGGTGTTTGTTTAGTTATATTCCCTTTGTGGTCATATTCTAATTTCGTAGCTATAAATAATATTTAGGTTAGGTATTAGGGTAGTACCTACTTTGACTTTTCGTCAAAGTAGGTACTCAAATAGAACCACTAGTGTAAAAATTGTCACGGCTAGAAAGGAAGTGAAAACTGATGGATTATAGGGTGATGCATTGCAGAAGAAGACAATCATGCCGTGCCAACCCCAATTAAATTGGGATGTGAGCAAGAGGATTTGATTCAGAACAGCAGACCCACAAACAAAATAGATGTGAAATAATTTTATTACACAATTTGCAATACGTATATCATACCATATTCATAATCTTTGTGTCTTGTAGTAACTGTGAGATTAGCTAACGAACATAATGAACTTAGCGCTTCCCCTCTGAATCCAAAGCTTGTCACTCCAAGTAGATCTGAGTAATCAGTTAGTTTTGAAGTGTGGTACTTTAAAGCTGTAAAAAGACATAGGCATTATTTTTATAGGCAGTGATACAAAGTAGGTATAATGCGCGTCAAACTTAATGGCGGCTCTGAAGTGCGCTACTCGCTACCCTACCGCTCACACCCGCTGACACATGAATTCGTTACTGCGCAGCAACTCGCCTCATGTTCCAAGCTACCATAATGTTGAATTGAATCGGACTGTAATAGGCACGGAATAGAAAAAAGCAGTAGACGGAAAAGAAACGCAGCTATCGCGCGCGTCTTAATAGGGAATATGCACGTAGGTCATTTAAAACTTATCCATTATTTAAATATACATTGTTTATGACTCAAGAAACAATTTCTCACTACGGTAAGTAAGTGTGACTTGCTTGAATAAAGCACAAATAAATAATGTCATTTATATGATTTAGGGCTAAAAACAGTTTGTCTGTCTGTCTGTTTGTCGTTCTGGGTGGAATCTTGCAAATTGCAACTCAAATTTCGTTTATAAGGGAGGCTCCCAAACAGCCAAAGGGGAGCGCAAAAAAAAAATTGTACTTCCCCATCGGGTAGGGTATGGTTGTTTCGAGCTTGTTGAGTAGATAAATACTGTATTTTAAAAAATATTAGAAATCAAAGAAATGTGAAGCCACCAAAGTCAAACTGTTGGACCACCCCCGCGACGTCTGAAAGGGGCGCGTGTGGAACGTTACGAGTCCGCCGTCCCTGGACCCATTTAGGGGGGCCGGAAGAGGGCATTATCTGCCTCCTGCCGACGCCCAGTGCGCTTGCAGCGGGCCGGGTGAGCGGACGAAATCTTCCGCTATTTCCGCAGCCTCCTTCTGCGACACGACTATTTTGCAGAAGGATAACACCGCGTCCCAGGTCTCCTCGCTGCCGGCCATCGACTCGACCACGGCAGGTAGCTGACACCCTGGATTAACATATAGGCTACCGATATTCCCACGGTATCGAGACTTACGCGGGTGAAACCGCGGGACGCAGGCGCAACTAGTAACTTATAATTCTTACTCAAACCAGCGAAGTTATCTTCAGTGACACCAGTTCCATTATCTGATACTTCAACCAATTCAATGCCATAATTTTTAAGCCTTATATCAATATTTGTAGCACCAGCATCTAAGGAGTTCTCTACCAGCTCTTTTACAGCAACTGCTAGGCTCACAACAACCTAAAAATTGAATATTTTTGTCAATTTATTCTCAAATAAAAATACAACATAGGTCTACAACCATACTGTGAACCTGACTCAACAGCTTTCTTTTAAGTGTTACTTTAAAAACATTTTATTTCATGCATGGGTGACATTTTATGGGATGTATCTCAAGATTAGATATCTTGCTTCTTCGTGTTTAAATCTCCATTCATTTTATATAAATAAGCGGTAGAATAGGCTATTAGCGTACCTGTCCAGAACATATTTTATGAACCGTATCCTTAGCTATAGGCTTAATGTTATTATTACTTTGATTTGTTTTTAAATCCATGATTTGTCTAGTTAAAATTACAAAACTAAGTCAAAAATAAATTGTATTTTAAATTAATTTTCTTTTCCCGTTAACTCTATTCGTGGCATTTCATTTATTGCAATTTGCACACCAAGTACACCAACCCTTATCTTGTTCTATGCACCAACCACACCATTCCCAATCTATTACTATAATCTAACTCTATGCACACCATGTATTAAAATTTAAAAAGCCACCAAACCAAATCCAACCAAACCAACCAAACAAATGATTGTTTACTTCTTTTTTTTTATAATATTTTATTGGGCTGGTGGTTGAGACCTAGCCTTTAGCCAAGGCTTTATTTAACAAAGTATGTTTATATAATGATGAAATGATGATTAATTATATTCAATCCATCATAGATGATATCACAATAAAGATGTGGCACTTTACTGAGACCTCACGCGGACTTCTTGAGAGAACTTGAAGTGATGTTGCACTGTTTTGTTTCATTTGTCTACATGCACTTAGAGTACATGCACGTTCACAAACATTATCCATCATTATTACACATTGATAATCGGCTAAACATGTCTGTGGGCTAAACACACACACAACAAGCGTCATGTTTAGCAGTTTTATTTTCTCAAATTTGAGAAAATAAAACAAAACTGCTAAACATGACGAATCCAAAGAATCCAAAGAATCTCATAATTTTATGACAGGTCAAAATCAAAGGTCAAATCACCACCCAATGTCAAATAAAAATATGACATTTGTGTACGAGGCTTACACTGAAAGTTCTTAGAAAATCAAAAACTGAACATACTAGCAAGTTATTAGTTTATTATATCTTTTCAAAATAGTGTCATTTACATCAATACATCGCTGCATCCGATGGAACCACTGAAAAAAGTACTTCGCTCACTCGTCCCTAGGGGTCTCTTCGACGGCAGTTTGAAACGCAGCCACTGCTTCCTCGGCGTCCATAAAACGAATTAAAAAAAGTTTTTCGTTTATTTTCGGAAATAAATAAAAATTGCAAGGTGTGAGGTCGGGGCTATAGAGCACTGAGCCAGTAATTCCACGTCTGACGTCGCACGGTGGGCTGAAAATCGGCTTTCATAGACTTAAGGATTTCAATTTGCAAGTTACAAGTGCCGTTTTTTGCCGGATATCCCTTCTATTAGTTATTACTATATTAAAAAATGACACTGCACAAAAATGAAAGAATTATAATTTTTTTACGAAAAATTTGTATGAAGCTAGTATGAAAAAGTTAATTATCTCTTAAACAGCAAGGCAAACCGTAATATCCTTACAGGTGGTTATAGTACTAATTATTTATGATTTTTTGACATGTGTCATAACATAATATAACGGTTATCGCTGCTATATTAAAAAAAAAAAAATCGTCAAAATATTTTTATTTATTTTTACATATGAAACGGTTCCTTTTAGTGTTTAAGTTGAGGAACAGAGACTTTTAAGACTTTTACATAAAATAGCATCACCCCTATATTCCCGAAGCAGTAGTCAGAGGTTTACAGTACATCCACACTTAGACAACTATGTTTGAGCTAGATATTTATAACACAAAATGAGTTTTAAAATTTTATATACAACCAAAATACCAAATAACAAATTGTTAAGTCTTCTAGTGAGTCTGAAAATAAGTGATTAAGTAATTACAATGATTTAGTCTTCTAATGAGTCTGAATAGGTGATTAAATGATTGTTAATGATTTCTGATAAGTAAGCTAATTTGTTGATATGAGTTCTAAAAAATGTTTTTGACGATTATAAATTTTCATTAGCACATCTTTTAAAACTCTAATGAGGGTAGTTAACTAATTATCGATGTTTTGCAATAAAAGGGCTAAAATTTTGCTTTATAATTCCGCAGTCAAGACCAGATCTCCCGCATCCTACAGACCGAAGTCAACAGACTCGGTGACTGGTTCAGGAAGTGGAGGATCGAGGTCAATCCTGATAAGAGCCAAGCGGTCCTCTTTTCTAGGCCCCGGCGTAGACCGGACCTACCACGACAGATCAAGATGTTCGGCAAGCCTATCCCTTGGGAGAAGCGAGCCAAATATCTCGGTGTGATCTTAGATCACCACATTTCGTTCGCTGAGCACATAAAGCAAGTGCGTTCGCGCGCTGCTTTCGCTCTCGGTAGGCTTCATTGCGTTCTGAACTCACGCAGCAAGTTGTCCCTTAAGGGCAAATTGCGTATTTACACAGCGTGCATCCGGCCGATTATGACGTACGCGTGTGCCGCTTTCGCACACGCCCGTCCCCATCTCATTCACAGAATGCAGGCACTTCAAAACCGATTTCTCCGTAAAATTACGGACGCTCCATGGTTCGTTCGGAACGAAACCCTACACGTAGATCTTAGAATCCCCACCATCAAGCAGTTTTTGAAACGCGCGACAAAGCGGTTCTTCGAGTCCGCAGATAGACATCGCAACCCCTTGGTTGTGCAGGCAGCTAGCTATAGGCCATCTCAAATCAGTAAGACTCGCCGACCTAGGCATACTCTCTTAGACCCGGATGACCCCATTACTCTCCTTCAGGAAAGCAATAGGGCCACAAGTACAGTGCACAAACACAAACCGTCATTCCGTCCTCGCCGCCGAGGTACCACGCGAAGATCAAGAATAAATTGTTCCCCCCGTCCCTTGCACGTCGAACCGCCAGCCCCGAGGCTGAGTGAGCCGTAGCATTTAATAGTAATCCCCGTTAATAATCATGAATTTAAACTTTTGATCCAGCCCGTCCCCAATTTGCTTTGTTTTTCCCCAACGACGCCCTAAGCCGAGGTTCGTACCCCACAGGGGGTGCCCTTAGAGCGCTGTCGTTTAGTTTTTAATACTTTTATTTACGCTCCTGGCTGGAGGCTTTAAGCTAATACCTTAGGGCAGCCGTAGGAAAGACCGGTTAAGCAGTCACGGCCTCTCAAGGTCAACTGCGAGATGCCATATAAAAAAAAAAAAAAAAAAAAAAAAAAAAAAAAAAAAAAAAAAAAAAAAAAAAAAAAAAAAAAAAAAAAAAAAAAAAAAAAAAAGCTTTATAATTTAGATTGTTCACAACTGTGTAACTGCTGTGATCGGAAAAAGCGCGGGAAACTTAACTTGGTGGACGTGTCCTTTTTTGTTAAAATTGAAAATATTTAATTAATTATAATATAGGATCAGTAGTGGTTGTTTTAGTGTTTTTTATTCCTTCACTTGTAATTTAATTGTAGTTTTGTACATTTTCTTCTGTAGGGTAAGTTTTTTATTATTATTTCTTAAAGCGGGAAAATGAAAGACCCGCCTGACCCGGGGGACTTTGTTCCCCCGGCAGGCAATTTTGTAACTATCCAATCCAACGAATCAGGCATGGAAACCGATGGGTCGTCGTCGGCTCGTCACTTAAAAAGAAGCCGCATGCAAGTGTGCAAACACTGCAACAAACGCCGTCGTATCAGAAAAAACCAGGGTTCCGAGTCTTCGGGTTGTAGTTGCATGGAGTCTACACCTCTCTCTCTAACTCCATCGGAGCCTAAATGCTCTGAAATAATTGTATCTAACGATATTCCTGATGTTCCAGCTCCGCCTTCAGTTATTCCCACTCAGATTGGTCGAAAAACGTATGACAAAACTGACAGCTCGCCGTACGTTGTTCATGTGCAAAAAATATTACTATCACCAGATGATGGAACGTCATTGCACCCAATTACATTTGGCAAGTTCTTAAAACACAACGCCTTCCTAAATATTATTAACGGTAGCGTCAAAAAAATCGGGCGCAATAAAATATCTCTTTGCTTTTCCAATTTCCTGGACGCAAATTCTTTTATTTCACATAATAGCCTTGTAACATATAATTATAAAGCTTTTATACCTACTTTTAATGTTACTAGAATGGGTTTAGTACGTGGTGTTCCTGCGGAATGGTCTCCAGAGGAAGTTATTGATAATATAACTGTACCAATTGGTTGCGGTCCAATTTTAAAAGTCAGACGCCTCAATTTTAAAACTGTTGTTGATGGTACAACCATTTGGAAACCATCCCAGTCAATAGTTATTACTTTTGATGGGCAGATTCTGCCTAAAAGAATTTTTATGTGCTATAATGCATTACCTGTAGATTTGTATATTTTCCCTACTGTACAGTGTTTCAATTGCTGTCGTTTTGGTCACACAAAAATTCAGTGCAGGTCCAAACCTCGTTGTTATAAATGTGGCCAAGGCCATACTGGGGACAGTTGTGAAAGAGAACATGAAAGTGCATCTTGCTGCCTTTGCTCCGGTTTTCACTATGCTACTAATAAATCTTGCCCAGAAATGTCTAGACAAAAATTAATTAAAACATACATGGCACAAAGTTCAGTATCTTATGCTGAAGCGGCAAAAATGTATCCCCCAGTTACTAAATCGTATGCCGATACACTTTTGTCTTCTCCTTCCAAAAACTTTGCAGATACTCCATCTTTCCCTTCTTCTAATAGAATGCCTGTTTCAAGTAGCTATAAAAAAACTGTCTTCCTTAAACCACGCTCGCCTCCCAAATCTGTACAAGGATATAATAAAGAGGCTCACAATGCCATTATTAAAGATTACGACATTCCTCAACCAGCAAATGGTTGTGCTCTTTCTAATCATAACAATGGACAAATTGATGCCAGTTTTTCCATAAACGATTTTCTTTCTGCATTACACAATCTTCTGTCTCAGTTCAACATTTCACCGTCCAACGTTGCCCCATCTTTCAATGTATCACAATCCATCCTTAATGGACAACACATCCAAAATAATCCAGTGGAACTGCCGCAGTCTAGTAAACAAAAAGAGTGATGTTATACATCTTTTAAACAAATATGAGCCATTTGCCTTTGCTTTAGCAGAGACTTGGCTCAAACCTAATCATATTTTTAAAATGAATGGTTATTTAACCATTAGAGAGGATAGATCTGATGGGTATGGTGGAGTAGCTATACTTATCAAGAATTCTATCCCTTTCTCTACCATTACATTACCTCCTCATAGTGAGGAAATTTCAATTGTAGCTATTAAAGTGCATCATACTTGTCTTGTTTCTATTTACATTCCTCACCCTTCTTTTTCTGTTCTTCAAGAGATGAATAATCTCGTTTCTTTTCTTCCAAAGCCATTATTAATACTGGGGGATTTTAATTGCCATCACCAATCATGGGGTTGTTCAACTTCGAACTGTTATGGTGATGAGTTAATAGATATAATAGACTTACACAACTTATGTATTTTAAATTCTGGAGCTGCCACACGTCGTTCAGATCCCAATCAGAACCAAAGCGCAATTGACCTTTCTATCTGTTCTCCAAACTTAGCCTCTTCATTAACTTGGCATACTTTAACCTCTACTTATGGTAGTGACCATTTTCCAATAGTTATTTCTTATCCTCTTTCCAAACCAAATGCACAATTAAGGAAATCAAACTTAAAATATAAACTGCCTAATAGAAATAATACTGACTGGGGCAAATTTAGGAACATTGTTGACAGTAAGCTTAGCTCCTTGCCCGTAATTTCTGGTGGCAATGAAAATAGTTGTGCTGAAGCTTTAGCACACATATTAATTGCAGCGGCTGATGAAGTTTTTCCTGTAAAAAATAACAATATTAGTACAATTCCCTCGCCTCCGTGGTGGGACTCTGAGTGCACTGAATTGATTAAAAAACGTAAAGAGGCTGAATATAATTATAACGTTGATATGTCTGATACGAATTTTGATATCATTACTAAGTTAAATAATGAAACTTATAAACTTTTTAAAAAGAAAAAATTTGAATCTTGGCGTATTTTTTGCTTATCAATTTCACCGAATACTCACCCTACGATTGTCTGGCGCAACATTCGTAGATTTAGGTCCATATATAACAACCCTTCTCCTATTCCTGATTCTTTAGCCAGTGATTTTTTTGATATATTAGCTCCGCCTTGGGTTCCTGAGGCTAAGGCTATTTGTACTAACCATAACCTGTCTCTCGTTTCCAATATCCGAGACACTCATACGACGCTAGATCTTGCATTCACTCTCACTGAATTAAAGGTTGTTATCCATAAAACTAATGATTCTGCACCAGGCATTGATGGCATCCCGTATTCCTTTTTTGCTAATTTAAATGATGAAGTCCTCAGTTATTATTTAGTACTTATTAATTCTATTTTTTATACAGGAAACATCCCTGTTGAATGGAAACGTCAAATGGTGTTGCCATTCCTTAAACCAAATAAACCTCCTTCTGATGCTTCTTCATACCGTCCCATAGTTTTGTCTTCAATTATGATGAAATTAGCGGAACACTTAATTAAAAATCGACTAGAATGGTATGTTGAAAGTAAGGGTCTCTTGGCAGAATCACAATATGGCTTTAGAAAAGGTAAAAGTACAACTGACTGTTTAAGTATATTAACATACGATATTCGGTTATCCTTCTCTAATAACCAATCCACCGTTGCAGTTTTCCTTGATATTAATGCAGCTTATGATAATGTTGTATTATCGGTTTTACAAAATAAATTAGAAGCCTTACAAGTTCCATTGAATTTGTTGAATTTCATTATTAATATCTTGACTGAACGCTCTGTTAACATGTTAATAGGAGACCATGAGGTATCTCATCTTGTATGGAGGGGTCTCCCACAGGGTTCTGTGCTCAGTCCCCTTCTATACAATATCTACACTTATGATTTAGAGTTATCCTTAACTAGTCATGTTAAGGTTCTTCAATATGCCGATGATTTATTATTATATTCTTCAAGTCCATCTGTTGAGCAAGCTAGCTCTGCCATCAATTCTGCTTTATCTATTTTGGCGTCATGGTTACATCTAAACGGTTTGGATTTATCCACGTCTAAAAGCGCGGCTGTTTTATTCACCCGGAAGAGAAATATTCCCATAGTAAATCTCCTTTATAAGGAAATACCTATCCCTGTTAAAGATAAATTCAGATATCTAGGTATAATACTTGACTGTAAATTAAGTAGTGTCCCTCATTGTGAATATATTGTTAACAAATGTGAAAAACACCTAAACATGCTTAGATGCCTCTCTGGTGTGTGGTGGGGTGCACATCCCTTTTCTTTGAAACTCATTTACAACGCAATCATCAGAAGCACTCTGGATTATGGATTGTTCGTTCTAGAGCCAGGTAATGTCATGGCTTTTAAAAAATTGGATCGCATCCAGTCTAAAGCATTACGCATTATTTCAGGTGCAATGAAGTCTAGTCCCATTAATGCACTCCAAGTTGAATGCGGGGATGCTCCTTTATATCTTAGAAGACAATTCCTATCTGACAAATATTTGTTCCGGATTCTTCAATTCTCAACTCATCCTCTCATTCCTAAACTGGACACATTAGTGTTGCAGATTGAATCATCAGATTACTGGTCCCATAGACGCGAACCTTGTTTAGTTGTAAGTTATAAAAAATTCCTTTCACTTTCTTCTCCTATTCACCGTTCCAATAAACTTCCCATATTTAGCAATAGTTATGAGAGTTTACAATTCAGTCCCATTATAAAATATAACTGTGTAAGTAAATCAGATCCCGATTGCCATTTAAGTTTTAATCATTTTCTGGCTGAACACGTAGAGTACCACCATATTTATACGGATGCTGCCAAGCCTTCTACGACGGGTTGTGTTGGAATAGGTACTTACCATTCTCAATACAACATCGAACAAAAAATAAAACTGCCTCCGGAGACTTCTGTTTTTACCGGGGAGTGTTTCGGCATTTTTAAAGCCATAGAATATATCCGAATTTTAAAGCTCAAAAAATCTATAATTTTTACTGATTCTCAAAGTGCTCTTCTAGCCATCAATAAATCAGCTTTCGAACACAAATCGCAGTTACCTATCATTTATTTAATAAGAGAATTTGCGTTCAGGACCATTTCTGAGGGTAATACACTACAATTTGTATGGATTCCGGCCCATGCTGGAATCCATGGCAATGAAGCGGCTGATAAACTTGCCGGTGATGCGGTGCAGTGTGGGGACTTAGTTCCTTATACAAATTTTAGTTATGACCTCGTATCGTTACCAAAGACTTTTCTTCGGGAAACCTGGAAGGTGGCTTGGGATATCGGAAGCAAATCGAAGGGACGTTATTTTTCGCATATTCAACCCGACGTTCCAGAAAAACCGTGGTTTGGCAGGGCCAAGTTTGGCAAGATGGAGACCTCCATTCTAATACGGATGAGACTGGGTCATGTTTGTTCTCCAGCTCATCTTGCCAAACTTCATATCATCGACGATCCCATATGCTTGTGTGGCACAGATGTAGGCGACTTAGATCACATTTTTTTCTCCTGTCCCTTATATGACCGTTCTTCCTTTCTTAGTAACCTCTTATCCCTCCATACTCCTTTTCCTACCTCAATACTTTCTTTACTTTGTACAAATAGCTCTCTTGTTTATAAATGTATAGTTTCATTCATTACTCTAAATAATATTAAGTTGTAATTTATTTTTTATTTTTTTATAGTGTAATTAACGTAATACTGATCCTATCCCGTCTATCCTAAATCCCGTAAAAAATTATATTTATATTAATTTTGTTTCCCTACCTTTTTATAAAACTAAAACGTGACATTGGCTAAATGCACAAACCGTGCGAAGCCAGAAGAAAAAGAAAAAAAAAAAAAAAAAAAAAAACTGCTGTGATCAAATACATGATGAAAAATTATGAAGCAGCCGTTCAAATTATAAAAACGCTTAAGAAACCAGTGAGAACAGTCATATTTACACCAGAGAAAGCGCTTGGATTGCTTCTTTCACTATAACTGTCAAAGTGGCAACATATTACTTTGCGAGAGGCTGCCATTTGGGAAGGTGCTAAGGATATTTATCCATCCTACTATAAAGTGCAACTAACTGCTTGATTGCTACCCTCCGAAGCAATCAGTGTCAGTTACGGATTCCTCGGCTAGGATTACACTTCAAGCTTTACTTGACATCACGGTGATGAGGATCCTTCAAAGTCTTTCTGACTATGCCTATGTGCAAAATAAGCAGCTAAAGCTGATATCCAAGTAGGGATTTGATGGTGCTTCCAACCAAAGCCGATACAAGCAGAAAATGGAGGGTGAGCAAGATGATGCAAGCATTTTCATGACCTCCTTGGTGCCACTAAAACTGACAGATTGAGATAATACTGTATGGATGAACCCAAAACCATGCTCAACTTTGTATTGTTGTCCAGTTCAGTTTACTTTTGTAAAGGATAGCGAAGCAGTTGTCATTGGTCTCAAAAGACAAATGGATGATGAAATTACTTATCCCCACAGAGTGCAGTAATAACAACATGGTGACTCATCAACTAATGATGACAATGATCGACGCCAAAGTCTGCACGTACCTTTCTGAGGCCAGATCAAATGCCTCGTGCTACCTGTGCTTAGCAAAACCTATGGAAATGAACCGCTTAGATGTTATTACATCAAATACTGTGTGTGCTGACATATACAAATTTGGCTTGTCATCCCTACACGCACGTATAAATTGTATGGAATGTCTGTTACATATTGCGTACAGGCTCGACTTCAAACGGTGGGCAGCGAGAAGTAATGAGGACAAAGAAATGTTGCAGAGAAGAAAAAAAAAAATTCAAAGATTAGCTCAATCTGTTGATTGATATTGTGAAACAAGGCTCGAGAACTACCAATGACGGGAATACCGCAAGAAAGTCTTCGAGTTTCCCAATAAAACTGCAGCTATTACCGGGTTGCACGAAGATCTTATTAAAAGATTTGCTGTGATTTTGCAAGCGATAACATCTGGCGAGAAGATCGACGTAATAAGATTTAAAGATTTTGCCCGCAAAACAGCAGAAAAGTACGTGGAATTGTACGACTAGTACTACATGTCATCAACCGTACATAAATTTTTAATACACGGGACTGACATAATCGAGAAAAATGATATTGTGCCGATTGGGACTCTCTCGGAAGAAGCCTCAGTCTCGAAAAAAAAGATTTTAGGAGGTTCCGGGAACATCATTCGCGGAAAAGAAGCAGGCAAGATTCTAATCAAGATATCTTAAATATGCTTGTTGTTTCTTCGGATTCCTTCCTAAGTGCACAAAGGCCTAAGTTAGATGCCAAGAGAAAGCAGAGCTTTTTTGCTGAAACTCTCGACTTAATTCAGTTTCAGGAAACTGAGTTCGAGTTTTTAGATATATCCAATCTGGATTCTGACTCAGAATTGGAGTCCGTTGATTTCATTTATTCTATTTTTTTAAATATTTTTCTTGTTTTATATATTCTTAATATTTGGGTCAATAAAATTCTTCATAATTAACAAAAAAGGAACCGTTTCATATGTAAAAATAAATAAAAATATTTTGACGATTTAATAAAAAAAATAGGAGCGATAACCGATAATAATAATGTCAATAATCGAATAACATAATTATGTCAAAAAATCATAAATATTTAGTACTATAACCACCTGTAAGGATGTTACGGTTTTCTTTGCTGTTTACGAGATATTTAACTTTTTCATAGCATCATACAAATTTTTCTTAAAAAAAAATTTCTTCGTTTTTGTGCAGAATTAACTCGGGTGTCATTTTTGAATATAGTAATAACTAATAGGAGCGATACCGACAAAAAATCCGGCACTTGCAAATTGAAATTCCTAAGTCTATGAAAACCGATTTTCAGCCCACCATGCGTCGTCAAGTAGTCGATTGTTTGCTTGGCGGTGTGCGACGAGGTGTTGTCGTGGTGAAGGAGGATCCTACCGAGAGGTCGTTTCTCCCGAACTTTTTCCAAGACAAGTGACAAACAATTGTTAGGGTACCACTCTGCAGTAACTGTTTTTCGATCCTCTCAAAACTCAACTCAACAATTGTTGCGTAATGACCTGTCCTTCCGAAGAACGAGGCCATCATCTTTTTTCCCACGTTTCGACCTCTCTTCACTTTAGTTGGCAACTCCTCGGAAGGAAACACACAGACAGCAGACTGCCTCTTAGTTTCAGGATCATAACAATAAATCCAGCTTTCGTCACCCGTAAGTATGTTGAACACAGTATTTGAGTCACCTCCGTTAGATCTTTGAACCATTTCACGACACCAATCAACACGACGGAGTTTTTGGGCCTCTGTCAAATTATGAGGTATCCACCGGGCACAAAGCTTCCTGACCGCTAAATGTTCATGGAGGATTTTGTGCACTGGACTCATGCCGATGCCTAAGCTTGTCTGAATCTGCTGATAAGTCACTCTTTTGTCAGTCTCTATCATAGACCGCACAAGCACAACACTGATGTTATCTTCAGTCGTCGCCGTAGAAGGCCGTCCCTCACGCAGATCATCGGCGAGATTAGTGCAACTACGTTTAAACTCATTAAACCAGTTGTAAACAGTGGCACGAGATGGGGCTTCATCGTGAAAGGCCAATCGAAGTCTATCACACAGAGTACATTCTAATATAGTCTATCATAACTTTCTTGTTGACTTGTTGAAAAACAACACAGACTCGTTAGCCCGCTAGGAGTAATAGTGTGGAGTTCTTGGCGGGAAAGTGAAGCGTCATGATTAGCAGTTTTGTTTTATTTTCTAAAACTTGTGTTTAGCCGAATATTAATGTATAATAATGGTGGATTATTAACCATTATGTGTTTGTGAACGAGCATTAGTTTACGCAAATGAAACAAAACAGTGCAACATATCACTTCAAGTTCTCTCAAGAAGTCCGCGTGAGGTCGCAGTAAAGTGCCACGTCTTTACTGAAACTCAAGAGGAGCGTAAGGGTGGGGATATCATCTATCATGCATTGTTTAAAATCATTTCCTCATTACA
The DNA here is from genome assembly GCA_963921375.1 of Tiliacea citrago. NCBI lineage: Eukaryota > Metazoa > Arthropoda > Insecta > Lepidoptera > Noctuidae > Tiliacea > Tiliacea citrago. Next base: position 15,702,813 of record OY992797.1, on the reverse strand, counting down.
TTACAAGTAACTAAATAAAGACTGGGTTAAAAGGTCCCAGCAACCAGGCCATTAAACTATTATAAAAAAAAGAGTAATAGTGTTCTGTGCTCGTTAGTCTGTGGATATACCCCATTGACATATAAACCCAATGATACACCCTTTAGGGTATATATGGGCTGCATTCCGTATTAGACTTTACTCATCCGATCCGCGCAGGCGTCCCTCAGGGGTCTGTGCTGGCTCCGCTCATTTTTACGCTGTTCTCCAGTGACATCCCGAAAAGTAGAAAGGCGCAGTTAGCTCTGTTCGCAGACGACACGGCCATCTACTACACCGGCCGCAGTCAAGACCAGATCTCCCGCATCCTACAGACCGAAGTCAACAGACTCGGTGACTGGTTCAGGAAATGGAGGATCGAGGTCAATCCTGATAAGAGCCAAGCGGTCCTCTTTTCTAGGCCCCGGCGTAGACCGGACCTACCACGACAGATCAAGATGTTCGGCAAGCCTATCCCTTGGGAGAAGCGAGCCAAATATCTCGGTGTGATCTTAGATCACCACATTTCGTTCGCTGAGCACATAAAGCAAGTGCGTTCGCGCGCTGCTTTCGCTCTCGGTAGGCTTCATTGCGTTCTGAACTCACGCAGCAAGTTGTCCCTTAAGGGCAAATTGCGTATTTACACAGCGTGCATCCGGCCGATTATGACGTACGCGTGTGCCGCTTTCGCACACGCCCGTCCCCATCTCATTCACAGAATGCAGGCACTTCAAAACCGATTTCTCCGTAAAATTACGGACGCTCCATGGTTCGTTCGGAACGAAACCTTACACGTAGATCTTAGAATCCCCACCATCAAGCAGTTTTTGAAACGCGCGACAAAGCGGTTCTTCGAGTCCGCAGATAGACATCGCAACCCCTTGGTTGTGCAGGCAGCTAGCTATAGGCCATCTCAAATCAGTAAGACTCGCCGACCTAGGCATACTCTCTTAGACCCGGATGACCCCATTACTCTCCTTCAGGAAAGCAATAGGGCCACAAGTACAGTGCACAAACACAAACCGTCATTCCGTCCTCGCCGCCGAGGTACCACGCGAAGATCAAGAATAAATTGTTCCCCCCGTCCCTTGCACGTCGAACCGCCAGCCCCGAGGCTGAGTGAGCCGTAGCATTTAATAGTAATCCCCGTTAATAATCATGAATTTAAACTTTTGATCCAGCCCGTCCCCAATTTGCTTTGTTTTTCCCCAACGACGCCCTAAGCCGAGGTTCGTACCCCACAGGGGGTGCCCTTAGAGCGCTGTCGTTTAGTTTTTAATACTTTTATTTACGCTCCTGGCTGGAGGCTTTAAGCTAATACCTTAGGGCAGCCACAGGAAAGACCGGTTAAGCAGTCACGGCCTCTCAAGGTCAACTGCGAGATGCCATATATTAAAAAAAAAAAAAAAAAAAAAAAAAATATTAGACTTTAATCGCTGACAGCGCTCACATCAATAATTTACGTACCAAATTAGTTATTACGATTATGACAGCCGACAACCGTCATCAATTCGGTACGCTCGTGACCGCGCTCACGGTTTGATTACAGTATTTCTTTGTTTAAACACCACACGCACACATTTGTACACTTCTTCTTCTTTGGTTAGATGGCGACGGTAGCCAGAAGCACAATTTCGAAAATGCCACGCTATTATAAATAAGATAAACCTCAAAACAAAACAACGCAACTGTCATATTTGGCAGCGCTCACGGTGATATTAATTTAGGGCATGGTCGGCGTTATCGCAAGATGGCGCATGTCATGACGTCATCTATGACGTTTCACGCGACAACGTTTTCGCGCTAACGCTAATAGGGAACGCGTTTAAGCGCGCTAAAATCGATTACATCGATTATGGTCGTAATTCGGAATGCACCCATGTTCTGTGCGTAGAATTGTCACTGTCACGTCTGTCACTAGTCGCAAGGCGAAAATCCGTCTCGGTTCGGTCTGTCGCACTGTTTATTTTGTTTGTTGAATTGTTGAAAACGGCAGCGTTTGTATCAGTATTTGGAAAAAACTTCATAAACCACATTAAAATTTGGACATCACACTAACATGTCTCTTAATACGGCTCATGCCGATCATGGGGTGTTGATACATGCAAGGGAATGGTGAGTCATCTATTTGTGTATGAATGACGACTGCGTAAATCACTTTAGAATGTTCTACACTTGCGTTTTAAATTGCTTTATGTATTGATTTCTATAGTTTCATGTCTATTAGCTAGTTTTTTTTAGCTAGGTATGCAACTCATAATTTTTTTTGGGAGTCGTACGCGATTGATATCTTTGGTCGCGTTATCGCGTACGCCATTATCCTGATTTTCTTAACCCTTTACTAATATGATCCATTTACTATTTAGTTTAAGGACAACTTTTCATAGCAATTTTGTAGAACACTAACAACCTTAATAATTTTCATCCACATCTTAAATTGAATTAACCCAACACCAAAAAAAAACATCAACAACACAACCAAATATATATTGTTAGAGGCTTACATTTACAATAAAAGCGAAAGTTTTAAATAGCAGCAAGTTATTTTAATTTATTGTGATTATGCAGCATTGTAATGGGGTGACAACTGAGTTAATTACTGGTTCCATAACCCTTACTTTATTTATATTATTAATTTTCAAAAATGTAGGATTCAAACAAAATTTTTGATTATTGTGATTGAATAATAAGGTATTTCCTATTTTCTCACCAGGTCTCATATTTTAATAATTTTGCTTTAGTGAAAAAATAAATAAAATCATGATAACATCTTTTTAATTTTATTGAAAGATATATGAACTTTGAAGTCACCTTCTCCTTTAGTTGTTTGTTATACACCACCACCTTATTGGATTAAAAAATGATGAGTAGATGAGGTGTAAATATGATGCAACACTTAAAGTGTTACATCATAATTTACACCATCATAATTTACACCTCATCTACTGCAATACCGGACTCCACATTGGGTGTAATGCCACATTGCTTGTTATCTCATTATGAGACATACATCTTGATAAAGAATAACAACCCAACTGTCTATACCTGCGGTTTTACCTGCCTTTGTTGCTTTTGCCCATTATTCCTTCTAATAACAAATCCAACCGAATTAGATTGCGTAACTAATTATCAAAAGAGTAACTCTTGAAAATTATTTATCCAATAAAAATAGAGATCAGCTCATAATATGATCAAATGAGATACTGGTGAAATGTGTGACTATCCAATATAAAAACAAAAATGTAAATCACACCCCATATAGTCTAGTGTTACTAGTAGCACAATTCGGAACCAAATTCAACAAGCATAGAAAAGCATTTTGTTTTTTGCCTATAATGCTAATATAACCTTTTTTTGCAGTATCATATTGTTTTCGGACAATGTCTCAGTTGACTTCTATGGGAATGACACTCCTGAGTTCAAAGGTGTCAAACAAGGCCGCATGTATTTAACTACTCATCGCATGATTTTCAATTCAAAAAGCCCTGCAGAACCACTGAGGTCCTTCAGTTTTCCATTTATTACATTGGAAGATGTAAGTGTTTTTTGTGATTATACATTTATTATTATGTAAAAAAATCAAGAATGTTTATTTGTCCACCACATTATGGAAACCAAGTTTTAGTCTGATGGGATTTCCCATTGGTAGAAATTCAAAACGTTCATCAACTATCGCTTTCTATAAAGGCCCACCCACTAAATCATTGTTTTTTTACTAGGTTGCTGTAGAACAGCCTATGTTTTCTGCAAATTATATCAAGGGTAAAATCCATGCACAAGTCAACGGTAACTTCATTGGAGAAGTGAAATTCAAAGTAGTTTTCAAATCTGGAGGTGCCATTGAGTTTGGTCAAGCTATGTTGAAAGCCGCACATCTTGGTATGTATTTTTATTAGCACTCTTTTTCTAGATATTTTGTCTATACTAAAGAGAATTCTATACATTGCTGAGGGTTTACTTGTTTCTCTCTTTCGGTGAGTTGCACGAAACATACATTAGTTTAACGGAGACTTTAAATTGATGCTATCACTTTCTTTGAGATACAAAATGTAAGGGATGGCATGAATTTAAAGTCTGCATTAAACTAATGTTGGTTTTGTGCAACTCAACGTTTGTAATGCAGCTTGTTTAGGTAGAATCATATAATAATATTTCGAAATGATAAGCTATCATTGTTCAAATTTTGTTGCTGTTTCATTAGCCACTGTTAATCACTGTTATCAGTGAATCAAACTGTATGTTTATATATTGACACAATAATTATGGTTAACAAAGCTATAAACTCTCTAATGGTTTTGTCACCCAAACTACCTAGAAGTACCTACTGGGTTCACCTACTCAGATGTACATGTTTTTCTTTTCAAATGTTATTATCAGAAGCTGTTCCAATACAAACAGGCCGGCTGTTAAATGAGACATATGATTTATTTCTGTAAGTAGGTTTGTACAAACACTATTAAACGTCGATCATATTTTAAAAAAAAATAGATGACGTCAGCCTTTCGTATCTGACTACTCTGAGAAGAAATGCGGAAACAAACTCAGAGGTCACATATGCCGCATAAAGTACTCAAACTGCCAAACCATCATTAAAACTAAGAGAAAAAAATAAAAACAGTGACCCACATAGTCCTCACATTCATAATAATTAAAATAATATAATACTTTACAAGTTACTAAAGCTCATCAAGTTTTAGAAAATGTCCTGCTTTGTAGACCATTGCCTTCGTCTCACACGACGAGACTCAGATACCACTGCGACAGTATACGTGGGTAAGACATTCACGGTCGACGTAAAACCAGTAAGTCATTGGAATGACTTACGTTTTACGTCATTCAAATTTAATCATGACTGTTCTTCCTTACTGACAATCTCTTTCTAAAACTTGAAAACCGTGGGTACTTTTCTTGGTACGTGTTTAATAAAAGTTGAACTCGCAGCAACCCGTCACTTGGTGCCGGACTCGCAGCCGCCGCCGTATTCTCCGCCGACCGGTCCGTGGTATGCGGCGCCCCCGCCAGCCTACGCGCCGCCGCCTCAGGGATACTACGGATGGGTGCCTCCCTACACGGTTAGTTTCACAGCATCACTTGTTGGTCTAGTGGTCGCAAGCGCTACTGCTGAGCATGAGGTCCTGTCTTCGATTCCCGGGTTGGGAAAAAGTGTTATTGTGTTTTCCGTCGGGAATTCCTCAGTAGCAGTCCGTAGTCTGGATTTGTGCCCGGCTGATGGCAATAGGTTCTTCCCTATTATATGAGACTTAAACATAGCTGGTGAAATGTGTGTAAACAATAGGTACATCTCTGCCTAACCTTTCGGGGATTATAGGCGTGATGTTATGTATTTTATTTATTTATTTATCACAAACACTGCTATCATTACAGGAAAAAATCCTAATGCGGTAGCGTGGTCCTTAATTAACTATCTTAAATAACTAACTTATATAACATAACACATACAATATTATTTTTGTGAATTCATTCAAAGAGCAGGAAAATAAATTGATCCTGTCAGCCGTGTCATTCAGTGCGTGCAAGGCGCGCGTCAGTGGCGCTTTGCTGAGCAAGTTGGTTCGTGCGTGAGGCACTGCTAGTTTATACTATAAGCACACAAATGTACACAGGCGGACTTAATGCCCTAGGCATTTTCTACCTGTCAACCTTATTTTATAAACTTATTACAGTTCTTATATACAGGGTAAAATTAAATTAGAGAGTCAATGACTGTTGGCAGTGTTGTTAGTTGAAGTATTAGATGAAAAAAACCGTTTTCTTATGTTTTTTTCGTGTGTAGGTATCGATACCCATCACGTCTGTGAAGTTTACACAAAAAAAAACTAATTTTGTAAACTGATAATTCTAGTGGCTACCCACTAACTGCGGTCAAAAAATCATCTTTAGTAAAAAAATCAAATTTAGATATCGAATCCCATTACGTCTGCGGAGTTTCGCTAGCTAGTTTTGTTTGACCCTGTTATATGAGTAATAATCAAAAAATCTACGAATACCAATCCGCATAAGTTTACAAGGTTATTTTCACAGTATCACATGTTCATTATTAACGGAACCGAAAACAAACACCAAACTATGTAATCTCTGCTATCCCTAATCTGTGGACCTGTTGAAACAGTGTAGCAACTAGGACGTTTAAATGCTCCTTGGATCAACTTCGAAGACCACGTCAAACCTTTATATAATATTTTTTATATTTAATATTTTAAGATAATAAAACAGTATTGCTTAACTTCTGCCTATTATTATTATTTTAATATAATAAACTAGCGACCTGCCCTGCTTGGCACGGTTTTTACGGCTTAACGAAACATTGAGATTTCTTTATTTTATGTAAGTTTAATAGTAAAGTATTATTCACTTATACCTTCCGGGAAAATTCTTAAAAAAAAATCATCAAAATCCGTTGAGTAGTTTAGAAGAGCAACGCGGTCACATAGACAGACGAAAAGTGACTTTAATTTATAATATGTATAGATGTGTAAATTATATTTCCAGGCGTTCCCTGATCAGCCGCCACCAAATTCTGTATTCGTCTCCAACAATCCGCCGCCGTACCCCGGCGTGATGGGCCGGCCGTACCCGCCGGGCACGGGCTACTCCGGCGTCAGTTCGCAGGACAGTCCCTCCCCCACAGGTGCATTCCCGCAGGGCCCCTCCGCGCCGCCCGGATACCCTGGGGCCCCGGCTGGCATGTCCTCCAATGGTGAGGGTCATTCTCTTCTAAATTCCAAATTCTTTAAACTACTGCACAGGTTTCTGATTTAACTTAATTCTGCTGTGTAAAGTTCTGAAATGTTGAATTTTTGTTTAATCTATACAGCTTTCGAGAATATTGTTATGAATTAATGAAACGGCCAGGCCGAGGCTCCACTGTGAGTAGTAGGCTCTTGCAAATATATTCGTAATTTTGTAATCTTACTTTGTCTTTTAGTTTCTCATGTTGCTTTAGATTAGAATCATTAGTTAAGTGAGCTTCTATAGAACGATTAGACTATATTGGTTTTAAGATATACTTAAATTCAGAATCTTTGAAAAAAAATACTTTCATAGCCTCTTACATAACTATCAACTTTAGTGTGATGTAGTCTAAGTTGATTTTTGAATGACCAAAATCAAATCAAAATCCATTTATTCAAATTAGGCTGACCATTTGTAATAAAAAGCCCTGGAATTATGTTTGCCATAAAATTCTAACTTGGTCATATTGTATGACATTGGGTTAGTTGTTCCAAAATTTGTTAATCATCTAAGATTCTGAATTGAAGGTAAGTTAGGGTACATGTGTATTGGTTGCTGCAGTAGTTTAATTATCGTTTACAGATGCTAAAGCTGCGGAGGCAGCACAAAGCGCCTATTACGATCCTAACAGGCCTCAAACAGCTTACGTGCCACCACCTTACAACGTAAGTACACTTCACTAGTCAAAATCTAAAAAAACTAAATTGCCACGTAAAAATCATGAATCTCATTTAATGAGTTCCGAGTGACTAACTAAATTATTAAAAATAAAAAACTTTTATCAATGTACGATTTCTAAATTACAGGATCAACCACCGACTTATCAGGAATCATTGTCAAAAAAAGAAAATTAATGCATTGTCCACATTTCCAAATGCCACTGAAAAGCTCTTGTCTGAAGGGTCCAGACGAGTTCTACTGCCCAATGGAGAATTATAGTGCTGAAACGGTTATCAATAACTAGCGATTAAGATGTACGAGTATCTCATCAGATTCGGTTCAATAAAATGTCTCAAGTATGTTTATGCATATTCTTTTTTCGTGAATATTCTGAAAAATCGTACTGAATGCGTGGCGTAAGTGTCGTTGCACAGTGTAGGGCTCCGTACCATGTACCATCCTGAATGGAGAACTTGCATAGTTTTAATATTTTAGTGTATCTTAAAGATTTAAGACGTAAAGAAATGAAGAAAAAATATGCTCATATTTAATTATTTAACCCAAAGTTCGCGCGAAAACGCTCATTGAATTGACGTGACGCCATAAACATCGCATCTGACACAAACGTAAGTCAGAAACAAGTAATATATTTTCAGTTTTTTTTAATTAAATTAGGTTTTTTTTACAATGATGGATACTGCCGCGCAATTGTGACACTTGCACATCGACTCGAACTTGGTAGCCCTTTTCACGAACTTTATGATCAGACCTTTGACGATACATGGTTTCAACTGCTTTATTTCCAAAACACTTGCCGAGCTGAAAATATAAAAGAACATGACAGAATAGGTAAATCAATCATGGCCTGAACTGGCTCAGTGAGAGAATCTAAAAAAGGTCTAGATTCATCCAGAAAACAAAAAAGAGGTACATTGCTATGATAATAAAACGGAGAACATATTTTATTATTTAATTACATGAACAATGATTATTAAAATCAGCTAGATGAGTCTTCGTGCAATTGTCATAAAAATTGCTAAATCTAGATCCATACGCTAATATTTAGCTGGCATCATTGAATGAGTCGACGTCTGACGTCACTTTGCGCTGTTTGCTGTTTGAAATTACGATCCGTATTTCGTATTAAAAAAAAAAACAATTGGTATAAATCTTTCAATAATACACTTCACAACTACTATGAAAGTTCCCCATTCCTGAAGTATTTCAATAGACCCAAAATAGTCGGACAGTCAACTGAAAATAGTTGAATTTTAAAATCTGTACCTTATGCAGCGGGCTAATTGCGTAACATTATCAGTAGGAATCGGTTTCGATTTGACAGTTCAACAAAATTCATTGCGTTATTTACGTTGTTGAGCAGACAAATTTTTCTAACATATGAAGCAATGTATTAGCAATATACTTAAAAATTATTCCGATTCCGATTCAAACTGTGTTACGCAATTATGGTACAGGTATCAGACGCTACTAATTGTTCATTTATGTCTTTCATTCGGCATCTCGGCATTTTTCACACGCCTACCGTATGAATGAACGTTAATTTCTGTGTAATATTGCCTCGTGTGAACGTGGAATGAAATAAAAATGAACATTCACTCTATTGAAGCGCCTGATATCAGCTCTATTAACGTATCCTGTTCAAAACAACTTTCATTGAAAGTTTCCATTAGGTGCTACAAGCGCGATTTTTCAGATTTTTTGCCGACACTTGGAAAGACAGAGGAACTTGTTTAGGAAATCCTGACTTTTGGTGCTCATATCTGATTAAATAATCACCAAATGAGAAAAAAGTCCCTTGACCTTTTTAATGCTGGAAACGCGGCAGCCGGCAAGGCACGAGGATGGCCTCGAAATTATAGTAATCGTTTCATCACTAGTACATACAGTGATAGTATGAATGTAACATTCCTTATATTTATGTTCAGGGTCGTAGTCAGTAAAATAATCAAATCAGTCAACACGATGAAAACCATAAATTATTTTGCCCCAGCAAGTGACTACGACTCGGCAGGTTTTATTATACCACGTTCACTGCACTTGGATTTTATTTGTAAAATATAAATAGTCGAGAGCATTAGAAACAAAACAAAGTTTATAGTGGTGGATTTTCATGGGACTTTTTTTGTTGAGGAGAAATTTAAAACAAAAATGCGAGGCCAACAACTTTTTTAATTTTAATAAAATTCCGTTATTATTTTCTGAGTAACCTGTAATTCACGTTATGACGTATAGTGCGTCCTGTGATCCATTAATCACCTATTTGTCCTGCCTGCTTGTCCATTGTATTCAAACAATTGCGATCTTTTAGTTATTAAAAAAAAAACTAAAATTTCCTTGATTAATTCAATCTATGGCGAGAATACCGAATTTATTTAATGCGACATGCGACATTCACCCACCTTGTTGCATCCGTTGACGGAGTCTTCGATTTAGATTTCTATTGCCGTTGGTAGCTGATACTTTTTCGTAGATATGTAGGTAATAAGACGGGTAGGTAGATAATCTAAGTCTTTAAATTCAGTGTTGTACATTGACAGAGCCGTAACTTTCCTTGTGGCCCCAGGGCAGGACAAAAAAGGGGCCTCGTTCATCAATCATTTTCAATGCTTGGAAGGTAACAAAAAATACTTTTTAATAGGTATTATTTAAAATAATTATTATTTCGTAACGTAAACAAAGCGGATCGAATCTGAGACAAAACTCAAAACAGTGACAGGTCATCTATCTCGACGGAGTCTGCTAGATAGCATAAAGGCAGGTTCACAGCTGATATGCGCGAAATTCAAATCGATGAGACGCGAAATTCAAATTATTGTGAAATTATCTTGAAAATTTTTTACGGTGTTTTCTCATAGAACGGGTGTCAATTTTTTCTCACTGCCCGGAGCCCCCGGTTCTTTGCCCCATAGTAGTTCCGGCCCTGTACATTGAAGTATATGATACACTAGAACAGCAATCCAAATGTTGTTGTTCCGCTCAACTGCGGCGCTGGACCAACGTCACATTCATTTTGACGTAATTTCGCTCTATTTGTGCGGTTGTGGGCAAAATATCCCGTATCCCAAAAATCTGTTTGCAAACTGGTTTCCGTACTAATAAAAGAAGTATATGGGCATTTACAGATTTTTTCCATTCCGTGATCCGACCACTATAAACTTCATTTATTTATTTATATATAATATTATTTTCGCTTTTTTAAGTTAATTGCACTCGACTAAAATTACAATTAATATAATAATTAGCAATACGGGCCCATTTACACTGACCGTGTTTATTTAATCAAATCTCTAATGGAGTCAAAGTCTGACAATGTTGGTATTTTAACAATCAAAAGGCTACGTACGAATGGACCCTTGCTAATGCTATTATTTTAATAGTTTCATTCAATATGTAATGTTAAAAGACTATTTACGTATTAAAAATAAATGTGATATTTTCATGATAAAATAAATCTATATTCACTTTCACTGTTGTAGATAATAATCTAATCAAAGTGTATAATGTTTGATCAATCGCAGTGCTATTTTTTATCTTAAATATTGTAGTATTACGAATGTATATTCATAAGCTGTTTATTTATTATTTCCGTACAAAATTCAATGTACACAAAATTATTAGCTTAATAAAAGCTGAGCTTGTTAATCTAAAGGTTTGTTTGATTGTATCCATTAGATATTATATTGTTTTAAGCGATACGCGGCCACGACCATGACCAGTGGCCGCACCGACCATGTTAAACTATAGAAACCAAAAGCGCATCGCGAACTTGACTGGACCTAAAGTCGTACGACAAGTTGCGGCCAAACTTCAAACACAAGTATTTTGGTCGAAGCTTCTGCGGCACGATTTTTGTGGTCGTATTCGCGTAGTGCGCGAGATACTGAGACAGACATATCGAGGCCGTGTCCGAATCGCAATCGTCGCGCGAGTACGCGTTCGTCGCGCTTTTATATGGTTACTCGCACGACGGTCGCTTTCGGTTAGGACACGAGGTAAGAACGACACTCAAACAGCCCCCGTGACGCACTCACCCCCGCCGCTCTCTCCTCAAAGACGAATTCATATTTTATGCCTCTGTCACAATGTACATATTCTTTATGATCGCACACCGTGTGGGACGCGGTTGCTTGCGCGTGCGCGGCGTACCTACTTGATTATTAAGAGCGTATACGCGGTACGGCATTTCATGCAAACTTTCAAGGCCCTTGTTTTTCAAAATGACTGAACCGATTTTAATGAAACTTCAGACGCATACGCAGGATACAAAGGTCTACCAGACGGGTGTTGTGACTGGTGGGCAACTGCCCGACGGATGATGTCGGGACGTTGTATGTATGATAGTTGCGCGGTAAACTGCTTGCGCGATGCAGGATTTGCGTGACGTCCGTGTGATGCGTAGCTCGCATGGTGATGTTGATGCCGTGTTTTTAGGATAAATTCATCCCAACTACGGAACCCTTCATTGTGCGTGGTCCGACACGCACTTGACCGGTTTTAGTATTTCACGTAATCATGTTATAGTTTAAAGTTAGATAGTAACATTTTAATTATAAAGTTTTCTTTTATTAATGCACTCAGTAAATATGATTCAAAAACTGAAGTGTTAATCTACTTTTTGCTGTTGACTGTACCTACATGTAATTAAAATTAATAACGTCTATCATGTGGGGGGTGGTAAGGGGAAAACGGCAACACCACCTAGCTGACCCAAATGTCAACCTCACCTCCACGCGCTGGTGGTTCGTATGAATAGCCAGCGGCGATGGTCCTTCTGGCTTTCGTGGTGCCCCCTGCTAGATAACGAACGAGGCACTGGCGTCCGAGCAATGTCGGTATAACCATTCACCTGCCGGCCAGCCAATCAGAAGAGGCTACAGAGGCCTTGGGAATTAAATAACCCCATAAACCCTGGTGCAAAAAGGCAAGGGGAAACCAACAGCCAATCGATTCCTGGAAGTGGTTTAGAGCTTGATTGCTCAGGGGAACGTTAGCCTGAGGATTCCGCCGAGGGGCTTTTAAACGCAGCCTGAAGTCAGCGACGAGAAGCTGGTGGTCACTATCGCAATCAGCACCCGGAAGTGTTTTTACATTGGTGATTGACGAGCGCCACCTCGACTTAATTGCTATGTAGTCAATCTGGTTTCTATGCCCTGTTGGAGATGTCCATGTATATATAGCCTCCTCGGATAATTTTGGAACCAAGTATTCATGACAGCAAACTGATTCTCTACGCAGTATTGCAGAAATTTTTCGCAGTCATTTATTTTACCAAGACCATAAGAACCACGGACTTTGCCTCGGAGAGGATCACCCCTGGTGCATCCCACTTTAGCATTTAAGTCTCCCTGTATGATCACAACTTCCCTAGATGGTATGGTGCGTAATATGCTGTCCACATCGGCATAGAACTGGTCCGAGACTTCCTCATCAGATTGGGGTGTGGGTGCATATACCTGTATAAAATTAACTGATACAGGGCATGTATCAAGTTTGATGGCAATAATCCGATCATTTGGAGTTTGATAGCCTTTGATACTACTCTGTAGTTTCTTTGACACTACTCTGTAGTTTCTTTGACACGATGAAGGCCACTCCGTTGGCGCTGCCTTGAGAATATTTGGAATAATCGTGGAATCCGTCGATATACCAAAATACGACTAAAAATGTGGAAAAAACTAGAGCACGGGGCTCTAGTTTTTTCCACATTTTTATATGGTGCTGAAACTTGGTGCATCAAAAGCCGCGAAAGCCTTAAAATTGATGCTTTCGAGATGTGATGTTGGCGGAGCCTACTTCGTATACCATGAACCGCCATGAGAACGAATGAATCCATACTGGAGGAACTCAGTATTACCAATAACCGACGATTTTCTACAATATGTCAGGAGCGTGTCCTCAGCTTTTCGGACATATTATGTGTTCATCTAAGCATGGTCTGGAAAGGCTTATGATACTGGGCCGGGTGGTAGAAAAACGCGCTCAAGGCAGAGCACCGGCAAGATGGTCAGACGCGATCAAGAAGGCTGTTGGAGGAAGCATTTACCGAGCGGGCCACACTGCAAAAGACCGCTTAACTTGGGAGACGCGTCGTATGTGGTCGCGATCCTCTACATTGAGGGAATGACGAAGAAGATCATGTGGGGAGTCTGACACTAGATAAAGAACTAGACTGAGCAATGTTTGACTTAAAGTACTTAGATTACGATTGGTTCGCTTTGTCCCGTCTATCGTAACTAAATTTTAATGTTTTTGGTTCAAATAAAACGAGTATCTAGTACTTATAGGGCCGAAGCTTGATTTATTGTTAGACATAATACGCAATTTATACAAGTGTAGTTGTTCTTACCAGTAAAAAACTTTTAAAAAATCCCGTGGGAGATAAGTATACCTATTTCATTATGAGTATTTCAAATGAATGTCTCTTTCATAATATCTCGCAACACTTTTTCTTTCTGCGCCAACGGGATGCTATCGAGCGCCGTTTGGTAGCTTTTCGTATTCTTTTTCTGTGTTTTTTGTTAGTTGTCTTGTGGCGGAATCTAGAGTCTTTAGATTGTACTTTAGCACACTCACATGGCGTACCTGCGCGTGCGACTATTTGCATAGCACTGGGACATTTCTGTTTGCGTTTGATACATTTCTTATAACATTTTTCTGGAGCCGGGCAGGGAGCCGGTCGAGGTCTGTGTCTGTGAACGCTGCATGTTGGCGCCGATACGCACGGCTTTATACTCTTATTGGAATACACAGCTGTAACATAGCACACAAGCAGTCAATAAAACGAGCAAACATTAACTTATGAAAACCATCATCATCATCATTTCAGCCAAAAGACGTCCACTGCTGGACATAGGCCTCCCCCTAAGGGGGGGTGTTTGCCATAATCGCCACGCTTGGCAGGCGGGTTGGCGATCGCAGTATGGTGTTAAAATTCATAGAGAACGCTGCTGCCCATTCTCTAGTAAGTCCCTTAGTCGCCTTTTACAAAACCCACGGGAAGAGATGGGGTGGTGCTATTCTTTACGTCCGGCACCACACGGAGAAAACCATAGCTTACGAATATTAAAATTAACATGAAACCTTTGTAGCTACAACAACGATCTACTTTAGCGTAATGTCTAAAGGCGCGTTTACACGAGCGCGAATTTGAGTTGATCTCTCCTCAGAGACTTTGGAATTCATACTTTATACCTCTTGTCAGAACGTAGATAAGTCTTTATGATCAAGCACGCCGCGCACGCTCACAAATGTCTTCGAATTTTTGTTTTAGAGGACATACCGATTTCCTCACGATGTTTTCCTTTACCGTTTTAAGAGCAAATTACCAGAAACGTGCAAGTTGGTATAACTTCGGCTTCTGTTTATAAGTAAAAATTGGTTGTTTCATCGTTTCTTGAAAATCTCCTAAGTGGGTTAAATAGGGGATGAAAGTTTTTATGGACCTTCATAATTTTTTAAAGTTAAAACGAGAAAATGTATTTATTTATTCATTTAAATTATTATTATTCCTTTATTTAATTAGGTACATACGAATTATTAAATTAATTAATTATTATTTCTATTTATTTTGTATTTTAAATTAATAAATAAACACAATTTCTCGTTATAACTTTAAAAAATTATGAAGGTCCTTAAAAACTTTCATCCCCTAATAAAATAATAATTATTATTAAAAAATATATATATAGTATTTTTATTTATTTATTAATATATTTATAATTTATTATATCAATTATATGAACATCCAAATCGCTATGCTAAATGAATGAGAAGAAAAAGTTACAAAAGACGAAGTAAAAAAACAAACAAAATTTATACTCAAAAACAACAAGAAATATTATCGTAAAATATTTCGGCTATCAATAAATTAAATGATTATACGAGGGCTGCACTAAAAGTATCGGGAATGGAATATTTCCACTGTTCCTGTCATATTAAAATCTTTTTAATTGAAAACTCCTTGGTTTTAAAAATCGAATACCATTTATTTATTTAAAAAAAGATTCTCGGTCTTGTCACAAGGTTTTGTCAAACTTGTTTAGTCGTTGAGAAAATGGAATTGACTCGAGAAAATTCAAGAGCGATGATTTATTATGACTTTCGAAGTGGTTTAACACAAAAACAGTGTGTTGACCGGATGATTTCTGCATTTGGTGATGAAGCCCAATCCAAAACCACAATTTATCGCTGGTTTGCTGAATTTCAACGTGGACGTGTCAAGCTCAGTGATGATCCCCGTCAAGGTCGTCCAAAAACTGCAGTCACCCAAGAAAACGTTGATGCTGTGCGTAAGCTGATTGAGGAAGATCGACATGTGACATACCGCGAAATTCAGGCAACTTTAGACATTGGCATGAGTCAAATACAAATAATCTTGCATGAACAATTAGGTGTAAAAAAGTTGTTTTCCCGATGGATACCGCATTCGCTCTGTGAAGAGCAAAAAGCGGCTCGCGTTACTTGCTGCGTCAGAACTCTCGAAAGATTCCACGCAGGATCCTCAAATGCTGTATACAACATTGTATCAGGTGACGAATCCTGGATATACGCGTACGAACCCGAAACAAAAAACCAGTCACGAGTTTGGGTGTTCGAAAATGAGTTAAAGCCAACAAAAATTGTTCGTTCACGCGAGTGTTGCAAAAAAAATGGTGGCCACGTTTGTCTCCAAAACCGGCCATGTTACGACTATTCCTCTTGAGGGACAAAGAACGGTTAATGCAGAATGGTATGCTAGCATTTGTTTGCCACAGGTCGTTTCTGAACTCCGTAAAGAGAACTGCAACCGCCGCATCATCCTCCATCACGACAATGCGAGTTCTCACACCGCGCACAGAACAAAAGAGTTTTTAGAGCAAGAAAACATAGAATTATTAGACCATCCGCCGTACAGCCCCGACCTAAGCCCTAATGATTTCTATACTTTCCCTAAAATAAAGAAAAAATTGCGTGGACAGAGATTTTCATCACCTGAAGAAGCTGTGGACGCCTACAAAACGGCCATTTTGGAGACCCCAACTTCCGAAAGGAATGGTTGCTTCAATGATTGGTTCCATCGTATGGAAAAATGTGTCAAACGCGGAGAATACTTCGAAAAGCAATAAATACATTTTTAAATAGTAATGTTGTGTCACTTCCTTGATTCCCGAAATTTTCAGTGCCGCCCTCGTAGGCACTAGTTTGGCAGTTGGGCTTTTACTGGTATGAGGTGAGTGCCCTGTGAAAGTAGTACTCGCGGCGACGAATGGTGCATAGGACATGCCCGATATTTATGTATCCTGAGAGGTGACATCTTTTTGAAGCCGATGCGGTATCCTATATTTTGGAGTCGCTTGTCTCGTCAGATAGTTTTGGTCTTACTTCGGTGTCACATGTTCGTGCCGCTACTTTGTATAGGCCTTCCACAGATGATCACGTATATTTTCAGTCTTCTTGAGAACAGATGAAAGGATTATGAAATCAGATATTATTGCAGACTTTCCAGATGCTCGTGATGTGCGTACTTCTGAAATTTCGCCGTAATTACGTGCTTGCTTAATTAATTATGTATTCGAAACCCTAATCAGGCCGTTATCACTGGGCCACCACGTCCACCACTGTTTAAAAATACTAGTTCATAAACCCCTTATTACACGATATTTATGTAATGTTTTTTATAGGGACCCACCCCTTCCCCCTTTTTCTTAATACACCATCCCGATTGGGTCCCTGAATATCGAGTAGTGTAATAGGACTTTTAGGTGCTTCACACAGTGCGATGACCCGAACTATAAGGCTTCTCAAAGTCTTGAATTATAACGTACAAAACTCAAACTCAACTCCACAAGAAGTTATCACTAACGGAATTCGCTTTCTTCTCTCTATGTAAGCTCCTAAAAAAACTACGGGCTTAAGTTTCGATATGCATGTTTCGTTAAAAATACTCGAATTAAAAAAACAAGTGCAATTAGCTTGTCTTCCTCCAACCTCAGCGGCTGCTCCTCAACATTTTTAACGGGTATATTACCAAGTTCAAGTGTGGCTTGGTTATCAGCTAGACCCAAAAGACTGGGGGTTGGAAGTTGGTCGACAATACATTAGAACCAGGGGCCTTACTCCCGACAGCATCGAGTACTGAATCAATCGAATTAGATTCGAAATAAATGACGATCCATACTCTTGAAACCGACACTAGCGCACGATCGTGCGGTGGTTCAAAACGACACTAATTTCGATCGAAAGATTCGTTAGAATCGAAAAGTTCGTACTCCACACGCCATCTGACAGTTATGTATCGAGTAGTTGAATCAAAACTAAACGTCAAATAACTCGATAGCAAAGAAGCTACTTTATGAAGATCGAGTGAGATTTTTTTGTGTTCTTTACTGCTTTATTTCTTCAAAATCTTTATTATTATGGCTCGCCTTACTTTGTTTTTCAATGTTCTTGAGAAAACATCGTATGGATCTTCGTGCGAAAAGAAATATGAATCGATATAATACCCGGGGCTATAGAAATGGATTCGGAAGAATTTCGAAGAAGTTATAGTTTCTCGAAGGAGTTGTTTAATGTGTTGGTAGAAGATTTAACACCATACATGAAGAAATTAACCAGACGAAGTGACATTTCCATTAAATGCAAGGCGAGAAGCCCGAAAGTCTGACAACCAGTCTTACCAAGGGGTATCGTATTACCCAGTCACTGAGTTGGGGAGGTCAGATAGGCAGTCAACATAATCAGCCTATAATGTTCTCACTGCTGGAGCACAGGCCTCCTCTGTGTGAGTGGGAGTAGGACGTAATCCACCACGCGGGCCCAGTGCGAGTTGGTAGTTTTGACATGTCTTCGAATTTTTGGTTCTAGGACATGCCACCGGTGTTCTCACGATGTTTTCCTTCGCCGTTTTGAGAGCAGTGGTGATGAAATAATTTATACAAAGTAAAGCACCTGTCAGGGTTCGAACCTACGACCTACAACTCGTAAGTCGCTGTCGTTACCACTGTGCCACCAGTGCTCTCAAGTAGGCAGTCGCTCCTTGTAAAATACTGGTATTCAGCTGCATCCGGTTAGACTAGAAGCCGAGCACAACATAGTTGGAAAAAGAATAGGCAGATTGGTTGATGTTTTTTCATAGGGTTTTATTTGTTAAGTTAAAATAAAGCACTAGGTTATCGTTTTTTACGTGAGAAAGTGATAGAGAAGTAAATAAATTCAACCACATAAAAGATTCTAACCACAGACATAAGACACTTGACAATGACGTAATCCATGAATGATAGAATATAGACAATGACAGGCATAACGACGCTGATAATACTCGAACCTATGTCGATCTTGGTTTACGATTCGATTTGGTTCGGGAGTAAGGTTTTAAATCGAGTTCGCCGGAAAAACTGCTAAACACAATTTTTTGCAACTGTAAGGGATGTAGTGCTAAATGTGGTTGCAAAAAAGTTGGACTATTTTGTTGTCTAGCATAAGTATACAAATTGTCAAGGCCGGTCGTGCTCCAATGTTGCAGTTAAGGATTCGTTTGATACCAAGGAGGAAACTTGCGATGTATCACTATTGAGGCAATTTACTTGCACCCAGGATGAAGAGGAAGCAGAATGAATCAGACGAATAAAATTCCCTTTTTTTATACGCGGAGTTAAAGAAAAAAAAAGGGAAATTTATTCGTTTTATCATTTTCAACCCTTGCCAATATCTTTTATTATTCAATAGTGTCAAATTAAACAGAATAACAACAGATCCGTGGATTAGGCCTACCGGGGAAACCACGTTAAAAATACGCACTAAGTACCTACACTACCTCAAAGGTGGCGTGGAAACGTGTGCAAATTATGACGATTACAGTCTTCCAACTTTTTGAATCGTTAATCTCAGAAACGGTGGCTCTTAAGAAAAAAGTATTAATACATTTTTATAGATAATTATCTGATCTACAATTTTTGCCTGAACTAATTTTATGATAAAACTTACCGTTTTGCTGAAAATCGCGAAAAACCCGCTTTTGTGACCTTTGACCCCCAGTATTTTTTTCCAGATATCTGATCAATGAGAACTGTTTAGATTTAATTTATAATAGTGTTTTGAACAATCATACCAATTTTGAGCTGGGTGCGAATTATGGTACCCTCGGATGTCTAAATTCACCGGACTATCGTTCGTTCAAAACTCACACACAATACGTACAAATGTTCTGTGTAGTGAGTGACTCTTTTAATCCAAGTGAATAGCTACAAAACTGTGCTAGCACATTTGTGCTGAGTTACCCAACAGTCCCAACACTATTTTAACCACAAAAGGGATGAATGAATGGCAATTTTGCATGCTGCTGAGATGAGAATGCTATGAGGTACCCTATATAGTATTGTAGTCTGTGCTATGAGGGATGTGTGGTATTAGGCGAATGGATAGAATAAGAAATGAGTATATAAGGGGCATTCTGAAAGTGACACCGCTGACTGAAAAGTTGTGTGGAAATAGGTTGTCATGGTATGGACATGTGATGCGGGAGGAATGAGGAAAATGTCGTCATGATAGTTTTGAGTATGAATGTGGGTGGCTATACGAGTAGGAGAAGACCTTAGAAATATAAAAAAAAACAGACTCATAAATCTATATGGAAGACCAAAGAAACGATGGATGGACTGTGTGAAAGATGATAAGGCTAGAAACGTAGGGACTACCGAGATGACGACTCATAGAGAAGTATGGAAGAAAAAGAAATGTTACGCCGACCCAAATAAATTGGGTTATGGACAGGATAATGATGATGATGATAAATGATGATTATAGGATGAAATAACAGACCAATTTTCTTTTTCTTAAGTATTTACAGTTCATGTTTTAATGTTACACTAATTAAATTACTGCCCGTATTTTTTTTCAATTGATATAATTCATTTCTTTCATAATTCTTTAATAATCATTTCAGCCGAACGACGTCCACTGCTGGACATAGGCCTCCCCCAAAGCCATTTTGCCATAATCGCTAAGCTTGGCAGGCGGGTTGGCGATCGCAGTATGGTGTTAAAATGCATAGAGAACGCTGCTGCCCATTCTCCAGTAAGTCCTTAGTCGCCTTTTACGACACCCACGGGAAGAAATAGGGTGGTGCTATTCTTTACGTCTGGCACCAAACGGACTGATCTTATTAGGCCATTAACACACGGCACCGCGCACCGCCACGGTAGGCGGTGAAGCGGATCTCATGTCGCATTGGCCTCTTATAAATCCGTTGATGCCTAACACGTATACCGCCCGACCGCGCGGTCGAGCGATGCTCTCACCCTCTCCGACCGCGGCGGTGCGCGGTGTCGTATGTTAATCGCCTTAACCTTCCCTAATGCCTAAATAACAGTTTTAAGTATCCATTTTTCTGTTGATTTTCGTTCCCACAACGATTAACGTAGCTTTTCTTTAACAGCTAAAGTAAGTAGGTAGTTCAAAAATTAAATTCTTATTTAGTCACGCACATTGCTTTGGGGCGATTGGGATCGTCAGTTTTTCTATCTTAACTCGTTTCCGCTTAACTAACGTTTCAGCTTCCAATCAAAGCATCTAATGTCTTCTTTCACTCTTGAGCCGGTCTTGCTTTCTTTTTCACGAGAAAACATTTCAACTGTTGCTAGGTTGGACTGGAACTGCTTATTTTCTTTCTGCGGTTTCTACCGAGTTTTTTGTCGCATTGGTACAGGATATAGCGCTAGGCGCCTTCGGCTGGAGCCTTGTTTGCATCGTGTAACACATCGTTCTGAGTATGCCATTACATAATATGGATATCCAGTTAAGCGACATTTCTGGCGGTTACTCTCAAAACAAACTGCTCTTTGTGTAAGTACGTGGTGGATGCATAAGCAGCACCCTAATCTTACCAATGCTGTAAATAAAATAAATAAGTTTTATTTATGAATTAAACTTGTTGGCCACTTTAACAAAAACCAAACTATATTATACTTACATAATATAAGCAATTATTTTAAAGAAGCCAGCCTCGCAGATAATTATGATAGTAACGATTTTCATCTTACCCGAAATGTGTTTCCTATAACGATTGTACCACCAACACAATTTTCCATAACAATCTAAATAAAAAGAAATCGGGCAGTGATCAGGAAGGACAGAGCGTATTAATACGACCAATTGGAAGCGTGCACCTAGCTTAATTCTGACGTTTCATAAAAAGTGCCCATGTAGGTTTAAGTGAAATAAAATATTTTGATTTTGAATAAAATAAGCAATTACTGATTTTGTAAAGGCTGATAATAAACAAATAGTTGAATCGGTAATGTATTGCAAGCAGAAAATAATTTATCTCTCAGACCGCGAACATAGCACGTATTACAATATGGCACATCTAAACTGTCTTTTCAGTCGACCTCGGTGACCATGGCCTGCACAACAGTCAGTTTTTGATTTCCTGGAGCCCTTTGATCTCGTATACTTCAAATATTTGTGCGATCCTTGAAGTCTATCTTTCTTCCTCATTTTACGTTCTTTTGTTTTTCTTTTTAAATATTTTTCAACGTGTTCAATTTTCCGTCTTGGATTAGACAGTGTTTTAACTTTTCCACAAGTGGTGCATTTCGTCTTTGATCTCGTCGCCATAATAGACGCTGCACTGCGGCATGGCCTTATGCCCTTTGAAATAGTTTTCTTGAGACATTTTTCTGGATTCTGACATGGCGGGGGAGTGGGGTGACAGCGGACCGGTTGGCATGAGGCAGAAGGCACGCATGGTGGGTGCGTATAAGGAGCCATTGATACAAATCAGTTAGTTCTCTGCAAAAAACGTTAATATAGGTATTATATCAACTTAACATGTCAATAGAAGCCAGCGTCAACAAAATGATTAAACTGCCACTCATTCTATGAATAAATAAAATTAAATTAAATACAACTTACCTAAGTAGGTACTAGGGATTGAAGCAAGTAGGTGCCAAATTAAACACTGAAATCGTGAAAAATAAAACCCGAGTACCGAGTACGAATAATTTAAACTATCATGAATTGTAACCACTACATCGTTAGTAACCAAGTATATAACATGAATGAATGAGTGATACTCACTATATTTGCTCATGTTATAACGATTTTCCTGGACATTTATTTAGATTCTCCACCGGCTTCAAATTTTTACACTAAAGTTAAAAGAAAAATATATTCTTAGAGTCAATACTTGTAGAGAGGTGAAGAACTAAAGTTAAATGAGGTGTATAGGAGGGCACTTAAGGTTTAAATACAATCTGCGATAATATCATAAAAATAGTTATAATTAAAACATAATATCATTAACATTTACTTTTGTTCACCACCTCAATCAATGCAAAGCACTCACAACTTTGTACAAAAGTTCAATGCCTGTCGCGCGTATGTAGGTAATTCAGTGTTTTAGGTTGTTAATAATCCCATTAACTAATTTATCCCATAATGTACCTACTCATATTTATTACGTAATTTTAATAACACACATGTGTTCGCGCCTATTTAGATTTTAAGAGCAATCGTCATTCGTGTGCTTTGCGTGTAAGGATTTTTTTTACAATCACTTTTTTCCATCTTTTTTCTTTGTTTCTGAGGTAGATTGTTAGCTCGAAAATTTTTCACTCATCATTTCAGCTCTGCTAAAGAAAATAATAATATACCTACCAAGTTCAATTTAGAATTATTCTTGTGCGTAAACAACATGGAAATGGAATGGAAAACATTTTTGCATCTGTCACTGCATTTGAACTTTTGTATGAGATTTACACATGTCTGTTACTATTAAAATACGAATTAATTATGAGTGGCAGTCATATTTACACGAGGCTGGCTTCTTTTATGGATAAAATCAATCTACATTTGCAGGCTTCTTTGTACAAAGCTGTCATTAGTGTCTACTGCAAGTTGGAAATTCTAAATACTTAGATAGGTACTATGCTTACTTACCCATAGTACTATGTTAAGACATAAATGTGTATGGGTTACTATTGTTGTTTCATTTCGGTTTATTTTAGTTACATTGTTAATTTATCACTTTTGTTTGACACCAGGATTTACATTTTTCATCTTCTATTTTCAAGATATAATGACATAAAGGCATTAATCTTCTTTTGACTATCTGTTTACTGAATAAAAAGTTAAGTTTTTATTGAAAATCATACGGAACTTTTCTACCGATCTCGGAAAGGTTAGCTAGAAAAACAATGATTTAAAATCCTGGACCCTCCTTTTATGATTTTAATAAAAGTAGTAGTAACTCAAGTACCCAAGTAATTGTTACCTAGGGAAGGTAGGTACTATTACCCCTTTGTTTGAGCGTTAATAAAGTACTTAATAATTCCATGCTATTAAAAGTACTTACTTATTCCATGCTCAAGCTGTCACTTACTCTTACACACATCCGTCCCTTTTCACGAAATGAAATCGCTTCCACACAAAGCGATAGGAACATGTTACACATCAAAAAACGGAAACCCGCTATTTCGTCGAGACTATGTGCTTTTGAAACCTGAAGACTTTTATGGAAGAAATTCGTATACAGGTGATGTTGCTAAGAGAACTAATTTGTTTTTTTATGCTGATTATAATTCTGTAAAGCCATATTTGTTATGGCCGCGAATCATATTTAGATCAACATACAACCTGTTACTGACCTGCAAATTGCAAAAAACGTAATAAAATTTGAATTTCGCGGGCTACCTCAGCGCATCCCCCTTAACACGTTCGCCCGCGCCGCGCGCCGCACCGCTCTCGTGAAGTGCGCACGTTATGACACAATATTTTCTCATACAAAACGGATAAACGTTCACAAACGTTCTGCGCTTCAAATATCCTAGAGTGATAAAGATAAAACACAACGTCAAAAGACGTCGACGTCAGATGACGAATCGTCAGATCCTCAGAAAGGTCCGATGCCGAGGTCTCAATCTTAAACGTAAGCGGTTGCAAGGTTGTGTGACCTCGGGTCAACGGCGCGTTGCGTTCCACGCGCGCCTCAAAGAGATGTCAGCACCAATTGACGGGGTCCGAAAGGGCCAATGCCTGCCAGGGTCACGAGTCTGTCCGAAAGGGATATCGTGGCCCTGGCACACAGGCATCTGAAGGAACACGGGTGGGTTTTAGTTAGTAAAAGTCTGACACGCCCTCCCGCTCCGCCCAGAGCGGGAGAAGTTATTTGATCATTTCCCACCCAATAAAAAAAAAAGGTTGTGTGACACTAACGTAGCTATCGCTGTCACTGTCAGACGTTGCGTATGTGTGCGTACGCGCTTGCAAGTGTGTAGTAGACGACGACAGTAAACCCTCAGAACAATGAAAAGCAAGTAAACCGCCAAAATTCGAATTGTTGTGGCTCAAGGTGTTTGACACTTGCAAGTGTTGCGGCGCAAACCGCGCAAAAGTTTACCAAAAATCGCTCAACTTGCAAAGAAACTCCAAAACAAATTACAAAATGTAAAAAAAAAACCATTTTATTTTCTACCGTCCGGTAGAAACACTAATTCTTTCGTGAGCTCATGAGCTGAGCTGGTAACACTGCCATTCCGGGACCAGCGAGAGTGAACGACGAAGAGCTAGGGAAGTGGCTAAAGTAGTTTTATTTTATTTATGAATGAAATGATCTACTGTATCTAATATTTTTTTATTTGAGCTGCAAGCTAATAATTTATTGAGAATATCGGAACCAATAATAATATGTGTCAAGTTTGCCGAGTTAAAGTTACCTCTTCATCTTCACAGCCGCTTGGCCCGGGTTATTGACGTTTATTAGAAGCATCTACTTAGAATTTTAGCTTCCGAATACTGTTTGTGTACGCTATTTTGTGGGCGTGTGGTCTAGGTATGTAGTGAATAGTAGCTACTTGTAAAGAATTATTGAGTATTGTGAAAAAAGTGAAATTGTGATAATCTATTAGTCTGTTATGTGTTACAAATTGGTATTGATGTGGCAAACCGGATTGCACCAAGTTGGAGAAAACGTGACGCTCTTTTAAGGTCAGTAACAATTTATAATCGTTAGGTATTTCGAATTATTAATTTACACATTCTTACAGTATTTAACCACAAAACTACTAATTACGGATTCGAGTGAATCTGTATCTGTTTAATCAGAATGAGTGTATTATGAATAAACAGTTAATTTTGACAGAATCATTCACTACACATAATTTGTTTCTGAACCAAATTATTATTTCTACCCACACATTGTGGTTTGAGAGTACCTAAATAAAAAATGTATAGACCTTCATGACAACTGAATTACAATACAAATAATTACCTCACATGGTAGTAACTAGTGCAGATACAAACTTTTATCAAACCTTGTAAAATCTGCAATTTAAATGTTCATACATTGTATTAGCACAGGTAATTTCTTAATAATTAATTATCTTAACTTATTATTTATTTGAAACTTACAAACTTAGTACAATAACCAAAATAGTGGTCTAAATCACACATTAAAGGTAAAAACTATCATACGTTCATAACTATTAAAAATGCTAAATGATAAATGATTTTTATTTCTGTAAGTAGGTTTGTACAAACACTTTGACACATCAATCATATTTTAAAAACTAGATGAGGTTGGCACATACTGACATACCACTGAAAGTAACTTAAAACTCCTGCCTCAAATAATAGCCCAGAAAGATAAGATTATGTTGGCGAAGGTGACGATTTCGAGGAATAGTGAAGGATTATTTATTTGTTAAGTGTTACTGCCCTTGTAGGTATGAAGCTGTGATGTTTTTGGCTCTTGCTGCCCACCTAGCTGGGTTCAGAATCATCTACTCTAATTAGTTACACTTAGTTTTTAGGCTGTATTGCTTTGATACATGGTTTTGGTGGTTGGCTCTCTATAAAAAATGGGAAAACACAATTGAATTAATTAACCTTCTACTGTGATTTAAAAAGAAAGAAAATACGTTTATTTGTGGTAAACATGACGCAAAAAAAAAACATAAACACAAAAATAAGAAAAGGTTGGGGAAACATGCGTCACATCCATGCAAAACGGCTATCACTCAGCATTATGCTGCGACCATACAAGACAGAGCCCCAGCGCTGGTTTTCAGCGACAGCCGGCGCTGACGTAATGACAATCAACAATCAAAGTCAATAAATCATTGTATTTGCAATCATTTAACTGAAATACCTACATAAGTACTTACAGAACCAAATTTAAATTATGTAAAAGACGTTTTAATTCCACAACTGAGAACCTGTCTTTTCTATGAACACAACACAGTGATTTTATTTATGATTATTTAAGTAGGTGATTATTTATAACTTCTTCAAAATCACACAATATAAATAATTATTATTTGTTTAATTTTGTCCTCAATTGTCTATTTTTAGTTAGAAAGATTTTTTTCTCTTTGCTGTGTATTGCTGAGAATCTACTAAACCAACATACAGTTAGGCACAGCACGGCAGCATATTACCTGAGATATTATAAATAAATATATTGATATTTTATTGTAATATACCTAGATGATATTCATCAGTAAATACTATGTTACCAACTGTAAAGGAGGAAGCCTGTAAAATAAGCAAGAGATACAAATAAAGACTATAAACACACAAATGAATTGGCTAAGAACCTATTAACTCAACAGGAAGATGTAACTCGCCTAAAAAGATGTCAAATACTAGACATAGACCAGAGAAACTAACCATTTAGTCTCTACCAACTCATACGGTCCTGTTTAATGGAATCGCACCCAACCCAAATGAATCCCAAAAAACATCTGATTATGGCTGAATGCCGATTACAGATTAAAAAAAATAAAATAAAAAATACTATACACACACACACATAACATCACGCCTGTAATCCCCGAAGGGTTAGGCAGAGGTGTATCCATAGTACACCCACTTTTCGCCAGTTATGTTTAAGTCCCATGTAATAGGGGGCGAGCCTATTCCCATCAACTGGGCACAAATCCAGACTCCGGGAAAATATTATATTGCAGTTAATTCTTGATTTATGAATTCATTTTTTTAATAAGTTGATCTCCTTTTTACAAAACACTGCCTCACATACCAGTCATACCACTCTATGATATATAGTACATATTCTAACAACAAAACAACAGCCTTATGATATAACATATGCTTTTAACTGCAGATAAATTGCTTTGCAGTTTGGCAGGTGTTATGTTAAACTAAAACTGTAAAATTATGTATTAAATAAACTAAAAAAAAAAAAAAACTGCTATCCTAGAATGAAGCACAGTAGTAAATTTAAATTCTAAAACAAACAGATTTTATACTACTGTACTCAATTTGAGTTTTAAATCAATTTGGTAATTGCAAAATTATTCAAAGTAGAATATGGGTTTCTTTGATATTAAAAGAGGATAGGTAATTGGTGGGAAATTAACTGCGTTACTTATCATAGTTGATATCCAGTAAGTGACCTGTGTAAGTAGCAATAAAACAAAAAGTGAACAGTCTTGCTAACAATTTTTTTCGTCATTTATTACTGGTCTGAAAAATCCACACTGTGACTGTAGTTTGTATACCTGCAGCATGTGGTCTTATATTTTTGATGACTAAACAATTTGATAATAATTTACAATATTCATTTATCGAGTAAAATACATAATGGTGCTAGTAACACTTTCAATATATTCGTCAGATTCACATGACATAATTTGTGTTCCAGTAGTAATACTTTCTCACAGTATCAACTGATAAAGTATCGTATCTACATGTTTGTATCTTCTAAGCATACACATAAGTAGGTGACAGGTAAATGTATAGGAACATCTATCGATACGATACGGGTTGTTCGTTGTTCGCGTGCTGTCGAGAGGGGTCGTGGCGTGCCCAAGTGGTGGGGTACGGAACTACGGACGCGGCGCCCTCCGGGCTCCAGTCCACCCTCCCTCAACGACCCTCGACTTGATTCACAACGACTAGGTACTCGTTAGCTAGAGCGACTTCGCCGACTCGCCGTGCTTTGATAACTGTCGCTAACTTATTATGAAACGAACGATCATTGCACTTTAGTCAGATAAGGTAGCTACAGCTATGGGTACATCTAACAGAAAACCTTAGTCACTAAAATCTGTCACCTTAAACTTTGCCTTAGCTTACCTGGTTTGTGCATTGCACATTTACCTAGGTATTCATACACATTTACTACTACTTAATAATTATCAATATTATATATGTACTACTACTGTACTAGGTACTTACTAAGAATATTTTGGATTGGAGCGAATATCTGTACATCCATACTAACGTAAGAAACTCTGTCTGTCTGTTACATTTTCACCCCTTTACGGCTGTGGATGAAAGCCACATGGATATACCATAACGTAGGTTAGGAACTTAGGACATACCTTTGGACATACGATACTTACTTTTATCCCGGTATCGGTAGTACGGTCACGTGGGATAATTACCGAACAGCACGCGTGCGCAAAAGCTAGTATTTAGGATTTATATACCTACGGATTCATAAAAAAAAAATGTTTGGGTCGTGAAACCACGTCTTTGCACCTATCTAAAGTGTTAGTACACACGATGAATACAATATACGTTCAACCTGGTGTGACTGACTACCCACTGAGCACCTCTGTCTAACCCTTCGGGGATTACAGGCGTGATGTTATTATGTTATTTCAAACAAAAATAAAAGATAATTTATGTTGATCAGTACCTATCACAGACATGCATCCATGGAAGTATCGTATGTGATCAGTTCATATTATTACAGCCTTCAAACCGCAAAGGCCGCAACTAATCTTGTAAGAAAACATAATAAGTTAGTATTTTTAGTTTTTGTCTTCTCTTAAATTAGTTTACGTAGGTACCTACTTACAGACGTAAAGCCTAGGTAGTTACGCACAGGTGCTTTTTTACCGCGGCGATTTTTCAGTTCAATACTGAGAGTTGAAAATCAAGTGCGCGAAAAAGAATCGTCGTGATAAAAAATCGCCCGTGCTTACTGGGCTTAACACGTACCTAATAATATTTAGTTCGACACACAAAATAACCTAAATAGGTATGTACCATGCAGATGTTTATTGTTTTCATTCAAACATAAAATGCAGATCAGATAGGTAGTTATGAGTAATATAGGTACATTTACTACCTACCTAACCATAATATAATATTATATCAAATGAATTTATTTACATAAATAAGTGTATATTTGTCAAGTATGCATGTTTATTGTGATGTGAACTGATATAATATCATGTACGTTTTAAGTTCAGTACCCTAATTGCGTAACTCGCATTCAATCACAATCAGGATATTCCTAATCCGTTGCTTCGTAGGTTAGAAAAAATCGTCTGCTCATCAACGTAAATAACGCAATAAACATGGCTGAACTATCAAAATGAAAGGCATTGCTATCCATTGCCATTAAATGTTTGTTACGTATTTACCCCGCAGGTTACAATTAAAGTTTTCCTGCATTGTCTCTTTACGCATTCTGTTTCTTACCTAACTTCTCATGTAGTCTTTAGTTTTAATTTCTGTTCAAATAAGCAGTACCTTTGTGCGCTTCTGTCTTTATGTATTTTTTAATCTGTAATAAGTGTTTTATGTGTAAGAAATACATGAATTAATGAATAAATACCTACCTAAAGGCCGAAAAACACGAGCACCAATAAGTTTTATTTAAAAACAAACGTGTGTGTCTATGGTGTTTGTTGCTAAGTAGGTGCAAGTGTACGTTATAATATGGGATTTTGGGTTTCAACGTCAAGCCTATAAATTAGCAAGCCAGTGACCCCTTTTCACTCTATTACCTCCGGTACATTTTTTTATTAGATATAGGTGAATAACCTTTTAAGTACTCAAGCGAAGCTACAACTTACATTAGAGGGAAGCCGAAGAAAAAGTTGTTCAGTTCACATAAATTCAAGATAACATCAAAATTACCTCAAAAATGTTTGTCATTCCTTTACTTTTCTTAATTTAACGCCATATAAATTTGTCGGAATTCTTAGTTAAAACAGAAAATGTAAACTGCGTTCGCGATTTAGGATACCTATAGTCTATCCTAAAAACGCGTACGCGTTTTTATCTTATGATTTACTTATTAAATACCTGTAATGTGACTATGTACTACCTATAATATTTAGTAATAGTAACTCAGATAGTCTTTGTTCCGAATGGAAGCCGGTAGGAATGGGGTTGTATGAAGCCGTCGCCCCTGAAGTAATGTATGTAGTGTCTTTTTCTTTGATCTTTTAAGTTCTATGTGCGATTTCTTTTAATTGTTAAACGTACACATGGTTATAAACTCTCCCTATTATAATGATGATAAGTAATTACTGATTAGCTCGTGCCGGATTAAGCCAGCGTGGGGCCCGCTGTAAATTCTACTAAGCCGTGGTAGAATTTGGTTGGTTTTTTGGGTCATGAGTTTAGGAGATAAAACAACATTAAGGACCTATTATAAAAAAAATAGTTTTTCTCGATATGAGACTAGCCAAATATGAGCACCTCCGATAGGTTAGGGTTTCTTTTGACTATTCATACAGTAATAGGAGTTATTTGTCGACTTTTGCGAAAAAACTCACAAGGGGCTTTAATAGAACGCTAAAAGTCACCCAAAGGGCAATGGAGATGGCTATGCTTGGAGTTTCCTTACGTGACCTAATCAGAAATGAAGAAATCCGCAGGCGAACCAAGGTAACCAACATAGCCAGAAGAATTGCCAAACTTAAGAGGGAACATTGCTGAAGTGGCGACCGCATACCGGTAGATTTAGCGTTGGAAGGCCTACAAGGTGGACCGATGACCTTGTGAAAATGCAGGAATCCGCTGGATGCGGGAAGCACAGCACCGGTCGAAGTGGCGGTGTTTGGGGGAGGCCTATGTCCAGCAGTGGACGTCTTTCGGCTGAAATGGTGATAACACACAACTTCACTATTGGAGAGTACCTACTTACCTACTCAAAAATGAAAAGTTATGCTTGTCGTCCATGACGCCACTCAAGTTACAAACCACTAGTGTGTGAGTGATGATTTGAGTACTCAAATCATCAATGAGTAGCCAGGATGTCACAGTGTCTACTTGTATTTCAATAGGGCGGGCGGTCCGTACACGCTCTCTAAGTTCAAATTACCCTAATTTTAATAATTATAATCATGAATACAATTCTCTAAGTTAGATATTATTGTATTATATAATATATATTATATAATTTCAAATTTCGCGGGCTACCCGTTTTCGCTTTAAATTCTACAAACTTTGCTGCTTTTCCGCCAGTTTTGAGTTGCGCCGTCGAGGACGGGCCTACGGCTTAGCACGCACTGCGATTAAGCGGAAGCGGTTTAAAACACCCGAAAAATTTGACGTGTAACTTTCTATGACTCCGTACTGTAGTTGCGAGTTGCGACCACCAAATACGCTACAAATGCTAGCATGTGTATTACTCTGTGAAAAATTGTCGCACTAACGTACGTCGAGCTGATGTGCGGTCGCACCACCGATGCGACCATCAATGGTGCGACCGCACATGCTCGACGTATGTACGTTAGTGCGACAATTTTTCTGGACAGTCGAAAGGACGACGAAATTTTTGATTGGATCGCTTTTTGACGTCATACTGTCGCCCTAAATTTTGACGTGTATTTGTTTGTCGCAACTATGACGTGGAATAGCATTATATACAAGTGCACGAACTACTGGGAATAAAGGACGCACTAGCGGGTTTTTTCAGTGACTGGGTTTTCAGCTATTCCAAAACAGAGTGCGTTTAATCGCAATTCGCAATGCGTGCTAAGCCTAATTGTTCTGATTGTCCTGAGCTATAGTTAGCTATTTGAATATCCACTTGACGCAAATTTAGTCGTGGGGAGGTCGCTAGTTATTTCCGCAACTGCCCCAAAAACGATTCGAATAATCTAACAGATGTATGTCTTAAATTAAAGCATTACCTAAACAAAAGTTCTTTATTACATAAACTTATATAAAATATAATTATGTCGTATCTCTATATATTTTACTGTGTGTACATAAATAATAAAAATAAATAAATAAACCGTTCTTCATTATAAGCACTCGAGCTCTGCCTAACAAAATATTTTTTTCCGCGAATAGTTGCCGAATAGATATACGGAAAACCTTACTTTCACACGTAGAAAATAAGGATAGTACAACCACAACACAAATAAATAAAAATGCTAAGACTTAATCAACTAACAATGGACACAAGGGACAAAAAAAATTGTCTGTATTAACAAAAAATTAAATCCTGCTCTTAAACTAGGGATGGTCTGTATTTTAGGATACAGAAGACACAAGACACACACAAGTGAAAATAATTAAAACTTATCATGCTAAAGTAACACTCCGAATCTACAAGTCCTCTTTGCTCTCCTCTTGCGAACTGCGTGGAAAATGTACCAAGTCCTTCTGGGACACTGCCCTAATTATCAGGTGCATATCAGTATGGGAGGACAATATCGTATTCGCAAAATGACCCAAGCTAGTTTATTATTTAAGTTGCGGAAAACCTTACTTTCACACGTAGAAAATAAAGATAGTACAACCACAACACAAATAAATAAAAATAATAATAATAAGTTTATTGATCAAAAATATACATAGACACAGGTTGTATACTTGTTACAATGGTACGAGTTAATCAACTAACAATAGACAGAAGGGGAAAAAAATATATTGTCTGTATTAACAAAAAATTAAATCCTGTCTCCTAAACAAGGGATGGCATGTATCTTAGGAGACGGAAGACACAAGACACACACACACAAGTGAAAATAATTAAAAGGTATCATGCTAAAGTAACACACTACGAATCAACAAGTCCTCTTTGCTCTCCTCTTGCGAACTGCGTGGAAAATGTACCAAGTCCTTCGGGGACTCCCCTAATTAGCGGGCCCATATCAGTATGGCAGGGCAATTTTTCTTTTTCGTATTCGCGAAATGACCCAAGGGCTACCATAATATTTTAGTTGCCACTTGCACTAGTGCGCTAGGTACCTATAGAAACTGAACGAGCATCCAACGTTGAACATGACATAAAGGCAGATTATACATTTTTAATTCTTACTTCTGATTAGCGTACATATCCTTCTCACAATAGTAACACGGTGACACCCCGACATACTTATTAATTTCCAAACACATCTTGCACAATTCCAAGCACAACTTCATAATGTCGCACACAAAACTTCTCTCTTTTCTCTCTCTTCTGTTGTAAAGGCGACTCAGCAGTACCTGTAACATGGCGACCTTTGTCCCAGTTTCATTCAACTTCTCATACGAATGGCGGAAGAGGTGACAGGGGTATGTGAAGAGAAAGGGCAGCAGCGTCCCTAATTCCCCAAGAGAGGAAAGAGTACGGCGATTGATTACCAACCAACAGAAATCGTGGCAATTAATTAAGAAGAAATACCACATTGAATCTAATCTCGAAATTTCTCCGCATCATCTGAACAGTTTGAATCTGAACTGGTTAGATGAATTTAATAAGCATGGTAGAAACGTTCGATCGATGATCCTCTCGCACAACGTGAATATTAGACCAATATAACCAATGAAATGATTTTTTTAACAAGTGGCGAACAGCGACCTTGTCGTGGCAGCAGGTGAAATGTGGTCGGCTCACAGCTTCCGTGTGGCACTGGTAACCCAAGTCGTATGTTCCAGATGGAAGAGCTTGCGCGGCGAGCGGGCGGCGGCACCCCGGCGTCGTGTGACACGCGCTACGCGGTGCTTGGATCGTCTAATGAGCATCCATTTGTCCGGTACGTAAGCTTTTGTGCATTTATATAGTATGTAAGGACCTGAACAGCAATCACGCCATCATAAATCGTGGCGTTTGTCCAGAGTGTCGAGCGAGCGTACAAAGTTCCGAGCAACAGTAGACTCAGCTGTTGATGCTAGCGATGCCGATGCCGATGTCGAAAAGAAGCGTGCAGTTACACTAATTCAGTATTGTGACAGCTTCATGTAATGTCTAGCTAGGATAACAACATACAAGTTTTATAGTTTCCTTTGAAGTTTAGAAACCCTTTTAATTTTACACATAGTGTACAAACGTAACTGGCGAAATGTGGGTGTACTATAGGTACACCTCTGCCTAACCCTTCGGGGATTACAGGCGTGATGTTATCTGATGTTATGTGTGTACTATAAAGTCGTTAGTAGTACAAGTCTTAACACAGTACGCGTATGGTACGACTTTGATGTTACTAAACGGCCTTAATCTGATATTTCTAGCATTTCTGAGATGGTTTAATTATTTTCTAGAAAATTACAAAACATATGCTTACGAGTTAATCTTGAATGATATTTGCTTATAAAATGCCACTCTTTTGCTACTAAAAAGAATCAAAACTTCATGAATATTGATGAAGATGAGAAAACAAACGTCCAAAAGCGCGTAGGTTGGGTTGATGATATCGTCTAGGTTGCGGGAACCGCATGATGGAACCGGGAAGTGTGGCAGAAGTGATACCTAGGTGGCTCCGTTTATTTTTCAGCCCGGAATCAACCACTAGCCTCTCAACCTGCAAGCGGTTGGTGATTCCGAGCTGAAATGATGATGATGAAGAAAACAACACATTTTACAATTTATATGAGAAATTGTTAAATTTAATTTAATTAATTAATTTTTAAATTAATTAAGAAAAACATAATTAAGCATAACTTGAGCAATTATCAGGTGGCCACATTTCTAATAATTCCTTATGGTAGCCATCAGTATCGACGCAGTAGTACACGTCTCCCACGTTCTGGTTCGGCTGGTAGTTGCCATTTGCGAGGCACGTCTCGGTCACCGTCATGCCGCGATCAGGGAAGTACACCATGGTGTCTCGCGCACAATCTGTTCAAATCATAGCTCAGTTAATAAGTCATACAGTGGACCACCATGACAAATGACCCGATTTCGTAATTGTGTCATTCATCAGACGTAAAACGAATAAATACTCCTTTGTCCAAGATACTCTTATGTTCTGGCACCTAATGAAGTTTGCAATGGCCCGAACAACAACATAGTCTTTTACATGACACTGGCTAAATGCACAAACCGTGCGAAGCCAAAAAGAAAAAAAAAAAAAAAAAAAAAACAACATAGTCAAGGCTTCCATTTCAAGGTTTAGCTAACAATAAAATACTTGTTCAATCGTTTCTGACTTATCGGCAAAGGCGTGGTTCACGGTCAATTAATTTCTCATAACTGTCGCGATGAAATGTGTTGAGAATTTGAAATATACAATAACTTGGACAGATAGATTCGGATCGTAATCTTAGCAAAATCAAGTGTCATAAACGTAGAGATTAACTACGATAATAGGGCCCGCCCCTCCAAAATTAAAAACGTTTGAAAGTATTTTTACGCATGTGTGCGTAATGAGACAGCCGTCAAACAAAAACAAATCACGGATTTGTTGCTCGACTAGTAGCGTCATTAATCGCTCATTATTATTAGTTAGTATGGCGCTGCACTGGCGTGCTCTATGAAAACGACACGTGCGTTGTCTTCCGCGATCGGCTAGTTATGATTAGTTGACCAACAAATCTGGTAATAAGTGAGATATTACTAGTACTTACAACTACATACAAACTCTTTCGTAAGGATGTGAAGACGCATTGAAACAGTAATTTGGAGGGGCGTGCCATGTTTATCTCTAGCAGACGTGAACTTCTAACAGTTAGAATCTGACATTTATGATAATAGGCTTACCACATTCGCAATGACACACGTCATATTGTTTCCGCTATCATGTACATACAAATAAATAGAATTGAAGTGTCTGTTTGTAATGTCAAAATAACAGCTTTTTACTAAATGCATATGGAAGTATATACGGTCGTAATAAAAAAAAAATTATATATTAAAATTTTTGTGTCTGTCTGTTTGTATCGGCAAATCTCCAAAACGGCTGGACTTATTTTGACGGGACTGTCACTGGCAGATAGCTGATGTTATAAGAAGTAACTTGGTACTTTTATTTTAGAAAAGCCACGCAGGCGAAGCTGCGGTCATCAGCTAGTTGAATATAAATTGATATAGATACATAATTAGGGTGGCACGTGCGTTGATCAATTCACCTGTCAGAGGGCAACTTTTGTTAAATTAATTGGTGAAGTGTGTTAGTCTCCGCATTCCAGCTGAATGGTAGGATGGGTGGGACCGTACAACGTATCGGGAACAGGGTCACGGCCGACAACCGGTCGTGGTGGCACAATGCGAATGAGCCATACTAACGGTACGCTGACGCCCTCCAGCATATCTTGTTTTATGTGCATGTAGTCGAGTTAGTGTATGCAAATAATATCAATAGATGAAATTGATTAAAAAATAATCAATTTCAAAACAAAATAAACTACACTACAACTACTATTTAGTGAAAGTCGGAAGTAACATTACTCTTACTTACAATATCTATCTACCTATGTCTTCAGTCATAAATATTAGCTTTTTATAAGTAGTTTCAGCATATAGGGCCTTTTCAGTTTGATTGGCTGTGTGCCACTAACTCGAAAATGGTTTAAGCAGAGCAGCAATGTATCGAGCTCGCTAGTTCAGTGGCAAGTTATTTGGAAATATTTTAGATCCATAGCCGGATAAGCTCTCATTCCGCCTAAACACCACCCACACAATACAACTTTTTAAATATGTTCAACTTGAATATTTTAACTGTTTTGTAACTCTAATACATACATATCTATTTCCAAAATTAAGAAGAACTAAAATTTAGGTTAAATTTTCACACGTATCTCTTGAACCGAAATATGTATAGACTGTTGAAATTTTCACAGATTGTGTATTAATTTCTATTGCCGCTATAACAACAAATATAAAAATGAAATAAAGTTATTAATTAAAGGAGGGCCCCATTACAAGAAACGTATTTCTTCTTCGGCGTATTTAGCTTGATCTTAAAAGCTCCTGCAGACAGGCGCAACGCGATACTAGTAGCACAATTTCTATTAAAACTTCACGGAAAGTGTCGCGCCCGCGATATCGCGCCAGTCTGCACAAGCCTAATACGGTACGTATCCCTTCGTGTGGCCGGTTTTTTCATAAATTTTGTACTGGACGCTCACCAACGCTCACAGTCGGCGGCCGACTTGCTTGCAGCTTTGGTGTGACACTGCCTTAATAACTAAGTAAGTAATCCAATTTCTACGATTCTGTCCGACTGCGTTTAAGTACATAACTTTGTTAATTATATAAGAGGTGTAAGTAGTCGTTGCAAGTAACTACTGCAGCTTGCCTTTGAAATATATGAGGATACGTGGCTTTCCATGCTTCGAATATCTTTCAGTCCTATTTATTAGGAACTGACGTACACCTACCAGCTTATTCTCGTGATTTTCATGTCAAAATAACAACTTCCAAGTAACATTTTAAAAAGTTGAATACTTACTGCAATTCATTCCCTGCATTGAACTTGTCGGTGTCTGCCAGGCACCTAATATTTCTCCATCTCGACCAGTACAGTAAGCTCTGAAACATTTTAAAATCTAAATTTGATAACAATACATGTAAGGAAGGACTACTGTTGTTTTTTGGCTCGGCATACAAATACAGCAGAGTCACATAGTGAGTGAATGAATGAATGAAATCCATCGACCCCAGCGTGGTTAAACCAGACTCGATTACTCGAATGTACCAAAGATTCACACTAGCTCCTGGAGCCTCATATTTCATAGGACGACCGAGACCCTTGTATATCAAAGAGTAGACCGGGGGCGCGGTCATGGTAGGGAACACGTGCCCTTGGGATAGGGAAGGATTATTAGAGCCATACCGGATATGCATCCTTGAGCAAGCATTGGAATAGTGGAGAGATAGGTGATATTTATGTATGGGAGCCATCTTTTAACAGCGTCGCCGCCAGGTTGGCTCAGGTCCAGCTGCTTTATAGACTCTTTTCTGTGTTACTGCTATGCTGTGATAAGCTTAAAAATCCTGAACCCTTATGAAACTTTACCCAATTTCGCACTAAGCTAAGTTCTGCTTCACAAACAATTAATAAATGTGTCTTACATGCTGTTCCTTATTTGGTATGGTCCATAGCTTCCGTCGTAGTCACAATATAAAACAGGGTTACCGAGGAATCTGGTGCCATGTTCCAATTGCTCTTTTGCTATCACGCCGCTGGCTATTACTAAACTTTCGCATTTTCTTAAATATTGCTCTCCAATAACTGCAGGGCTATCTGTAATTAAAGATAAATATAACATTAAAAACTTACAAACAGAAACAACTGCAACATTTGTATAGACATTTTTGTTTCTCTATAATGAAACGTGTTTTCCTTACACTTGACAAAATTAAACATCATGTCAGTAACTAACAATTGAATTACAATAAAATTGTGTAAGGTGAAGTCAATTAAATTGGTCTAATAATAGAAAATGTTTTAGAAATCCGAAGCATTTTAGGTTTTTGTTTATGTTCGCGGCGATCGATCCGGAATACTAGGGTGGCTGCCCTCTGTGGTATGACGTCACTGTGGACATGTGCCTTGTGCCGGTCGCACCCACCTGCATTTACTACCTATAGGCATAATTGTTGCAACTCCCCGCAGAAGTAGATTCTTCAGAAACCAGGTCACTCTGCAATTTATGCTGGTAACCATTTGCATCAAGAAACAGATATTAAATTAGCAAAGTTTGTTTTTTTATGATTCTATAACGTTCTTAAATAATTCTTTTCTTTCCGAAGCTAAATAAATTTCTTTAGAGGCCTGCGTAACATTAGCGCCGTACGAAATGCTTTATAAACAGGGTGTTCCTTTGATTACACCATACATTACTCGTATTCTCAATGGTTGCATTTTATGAAACAAACATACCTTACGTGCTTTCATATAGCGTATTTGTACAAGTGTATCTGGGTTCGTTGTTCGTTGACATACTGATTGTGTAGAATTGCCTTTGGTCACTCAATATCTTGAGACTGTGAATCACTTGTGAATATTGTGTGTATCCTGTTGTTGCACCAACTCGGCAAACGAATGAAGAACTACGGTGGCGAAATTATCCTGGATTTATTGTACTACTTGTATTGTCGTGCAAACTGCTTTATGTCTTAACATCATACTTCTCGGATGATAAGTTGGTTTGAGGGATCAGTTATCAGTTTCATCAATCGTAGGTTCTATAAGCTACTCTGGTCCCCCCAAAAACACTTTCAATTTCAAGTCTGTACTTGAAATTCAAAACTTACAATAGATTCTCCAGTTCTACAGCGGATTCAGGTATACAGGCAAGAAGTGCGACCTTCATTTCTACGAGGAAATATAGACTAAACTTGTCTCATAAATAAGAGCCCTAGCTTCTATTATTTCTCATGGATTTGACCTGGTTTCGACCTACTCAGCACTTGAACAAAGAGGTTAACATCTTGTGTCTCTTGCGTGTACACCGTTATAAAAGCTTATTTTTTATGTTTCCTCAACAAAATTCAAATACGTACAACATGGCAGTCGAGTCATGTCTTCTTCTGGAATAGGAGAGACGATTGGCTGGCCAGTCCTGGGCTGGGCGCACCAGCACATCCCATCATCACATTGCAGTTGCTCGTAATCGCCATTTGCAGTACAATGGAGCGTAGCAACCCTGCCTGCAGCTTCTAGTTCAGCTCTTCTGCGACTGCATGCTAAAGTCCAAATAATGCTAATTTAATAATATTGGTACACGTAAAACCTCTTTATTAAATTTTATTTCATAATTACGAGTTTAACCATGAAGGTTATAGTAGTTTATACTTATTAATAGTTTAGGTACACTAAGAGTGCAATAGTAGGTACAGGCAAACCAGAAAAGGTATGCGCTTCGGTTATCTTCGTCTTTCAGAATTAGCACGAATGTTGCACCACAGAGTAACCCCCCACAGGGGTAAAGCTTCTAAGTTTTGTACCAATACCAATATATCCAAGATAGAAATGCTTGGAAACATGCTGGTCCAGCTCCATAGGACAATCTAGAGTACACAAAATCAAACTGGTTGCTATTATAATTCTATAATTTGTTATTTTTATGACATTGATTTTACATTCTGTGATTACCTAAACTCACACACTGACTTATTATTTTAAAACTTTTAGGAAAACATATACTTTTACGATGTTTGTAAATATGTGAGCACCGTGTATCTATCTCATAATTAAGTTAATTTTCATTGCTTCATTTTTGATTCTTTTTACCTATTGTGGTATAGTAATTTTATTCTAGGTGCATCCTCTTCACATATTAGGTATCATATAATTAATGTACTTAAACAAAATATTGTAAAACATTTTTAAAAGACTAACAGTGGAGTTGTTGCCCATTCTTCTCCATACGAAACAACCTTTTGGAAACGGCAACTAGAATCAATTCTATTTTTTTGTAAATTTGGACGTTCAAAAGTGCCTCTTATGTGCCTGTTAGAAATAAATATAATACTTTGACTTTTACCTACCTACTGGATCGCTTTGTAGTTATGCACCTATCATTGCGCGTTTGTATGTAGGTATATGGTAGGTATGAAGGTTCTCACAAATCAAATCAAATCATTTATTTCTTTGCAAACATGGGTATAGTACATAGGTGTTTTTAGGGTTCCGTAGTCAACAAGGAACCCTTATAGTTTCGCCATGTCCGTCTGTCTGTCTGTCTATCTGTATAACTGTCTGTCTGTCTGTTTGTCGTCATAACAATGTGACATGCAAACATTTGGGTTAATACATAAGTAGTCATAATTATTATCACTACATACACACAAACATAAATTCACGCATAATCATTTTTTTATAGTTAAAATTCAATTAAAATTGAGTAGCAATATTTTTACATTAATTGATATTAAAAAAAAAAAAAACTATTATTGTCAGAGGGGATTATAATTATTATTTATTTTTTCAATCTCTTGTTAAATGTGTCGCTTAATGAGTAGAAATTCTTTTCCCTTAACCATACTTTAAGTCACCTTGTAAATTTATTGGCTGGTAAGATTTTAATACTCTCAAATATGCGACCACACATTGCATGTTTGCATGTCTATTCTTACTGTATAATGCTGTCCTTGGAATTATGGGCAAAACTATTCTATTTCTGTGTCTATTACTTTTTGGAAACATATCATGAGCTTAAATAACTTAAATAACTCCGGGTGCACTTTTAGCGCATTCCAAGATATACAGACTTGGAAATGTTAATATCTTGAACTTTTAGAAAAAGGGTTTGCAAGATTCCCATGGGCGTATTGTCGCTATGGCGCGGATGCATTTTTTCAGTGCGATGAACACTCTCTGACTTTCTGATGAGTCAGAGTCATCCGTTTGCGTAATATTAAAATGCTAAATTTTGTTAGAATCAAGTGCCCCCCCCCCCCTGCCAGCTAAATGGTTGTTTGAGGATATGTGAAAAAATTCATGGCAGTAGTATACAGGGTGGAAACTTTCAGCGGGGCAGTAAGGGGAGGTACCTTATCCGTTGCAGCTACGCGAAAATGGTCTTAGGAGACTATCCTTATCTTTTTGAGAAATTTTGATCTGCATTCACAGATTTTGAAAAAAATGTACAGTCAGCAGGAAAATAAGCAATTTTCACAAAAACTTTTTTTTATGCCAATCGATCCTCTTTCTTATAAGGATCAAAAACCTCTACTGGACCAATTGAGGTTTGAGTACTAAAAAAGTCATAAATCGCAAAAAACTTTTCCCATACATTTCGTAGGAAATGAGACTCGAACTTACATTTTTTACCATCGATAAACTGGCCGCTACAAAAAAAGACTGATCGAAAAACAAATACAAAAACTATAACTTCTACTTTGGGTATTATTTCACCTTAAAATTAAAAACTTGAAACTTTGCATTTGGACTCACCTAGAAATTTTACTTTTGTGCTCTAAGTTATGAAGTGTTGAGAATGGTAGCTGTTTTGACGATAGGTTTATTCTCTTTACTACAGAGTGGTTTACTACAGCTGATAATGTGCTAGGATTAATTCCATAGAGAATCGTGGTAAGTAAATCTTTGAGTTCCTGAACACTGTTGTATTCCTTTTTATAAAGTTCGATTTTTAAATAGCGCCACATAAAAAGTGTAGACGCGTGAGATCAGCCGAACTATTCTGAAAAAATTTCGAGAACGTAGGTGAAGTGAGCTGTTAACAGTGTCAATCTCTCACTGACAGTTCACTCCACGCTCACTTCACCTAAGTTTTAACGGTGAGATGGTTACAGAATAGCACTGCTGGACTGCGAGGTGGTCACGTTAAAGGACCATCATTATGTTTGTATCCACTGCCTTGCGAATTGCCCGAATTCGATTGATGCGATTTCGAAATACGAAGTTTATTTTTTTTGTTTATTTTTGGCCAGTCTTCATTGTAGCGGTCCATTTATCCATAATAAAAAAACTAAGTTGGAGAATCATTTCTTAACCTCAATTGGTCCAATAGAGGTTTTTGATCCTTATAAGAAAGAGGGTCGATTGGCATAAAAAAAAGTTTTTGTGAAAATTGCTTATTTTCCTGCTGACTGTACATTTTTTTCAAAATCTGTGAATGCAGATCAAAATTTCTCAAAAAGATAAGGATAGTCTCCTAAGACCATTTTCGCGTAGCTGCAACGGATAAGGTACTTCCCCTTACTGCCCCGCTGAAAGTTTCCACACTGTATATAACTAAATTGAAAGGAAAACTATCACAGCTAAGTAGGCCTTACTAAGTCAATGAGTAATAGTCGACCAACTTAAATTTGGAGTTGGAGAATTGACCGTGACGTATATCGATGTATGGGAGAACATGTTTTTTAAATACAATGTTAAGTTTGTTTTTGGGATAAATTCATCCCGACTCCGGAACCCTTCTGTGCGTCCGACACGCACTTGGCCGGTTTTTTTTATAATAAAATTCTCCATATTTTACCGTCACACGGGCATGCAAATATTTACAATTCCTAACAAAAAATCAAAATTACAAATTAAAATAAAAAGGAATAAACATGGATTAAACATATTAAACCAACCCGCACTGGGCCCGCGTGGTGGATTACGGCCCACTCCCTCTCACAGAAAGAGGAGGCCTGTGTCCCAGCAGTGGGAACATTATAGGCAGATTATGTAAACATATAAAAATGTCAGCGTGGTCACAGCAATAAAAATATAAAATAAAATAAGACTATATAATGTCAAACAGTAATAAAAGGTAAGTGAAACCAGGATCACAATAATATGTCAATCAGGTAGTGAATCATCACTAAGAAAATCGTCAATCGTGTAAATAAAATTTATTTTAGCTCCCTTTTAAATTTAGATTTTTCTCTGGCGGGTTATTTAATCGATCACTC
This sequence comes from Tiliacea citrago, assembly GCA_963921375.1. NCBI lineage: Eukaryota > Metazoa > Arthropoda > Insecta > Lepidoptera > Noctuidae > Tiliacea > Tiliacea citrago. The sequence goes on along the minus strand of OY992797.1, from coordinate 15,659,099 downwards.
TCAAACGTTTAGAGAAGTTTTTTGGAATGACATAGTTGTTAATCTACAATTTTGTAATCAACTATGATTACAAAATTGTAGATTAACAACTATGTCATTCCAAAAAACTCCTCGCCTTCTTCATCTTCGGAAGGAAGTACTTGCCTTTTTTGCATTACTAAATGCAAAAAAGGCAAGTACTTCCTGCCGGTTGTAACAAGTAGATCTCATCATTGCGCGTTCGTATTACCGAAGATGATTCCCGAAGCGCATATTTGTCTTGGGATATCTTCTTCTGGACTATAAAGTACTTACTATTTCCATGGTACAATATTTGATGATGATGATTTTCGAGCATTGGCAAGTATCTTTTAATCTTTTTCGTGGCGTGTTGACTGTGCTTTTGACGGCTATGGATGACGCATTTTTTGCGTAAATTATTGTTTTATGTGAAATTCATTGGGAAATACACTAAATAATCTGAAATTTAATGCCGAAAACTAAGTGGAAGTGGAAATCCATTTGCAGCCAAATAATGTTGTTTTAATTTTGAAAAATGTTGACGTATTTTGAAATTCCGAAAAAATGCAAGATCCAGCGTTAAATGAAGCACTATCATGTTTGAATCATTTGATAATGTATCAAATTCAGGTCAGTGAAGATAACACTAGTTAAATTTAAACTTCATCTTCACCATGCACAGGTCGAATTTACCCACTGCCTGCCTGCCTGTCCATAAGCCACTTTATTCAAATCTATAAACTTACCACAATTCATCTCATCCGCTTGGTCCCTCCACATTTGCCCGAATATCCTCTTTCCATTTTCATCCGAACAAAAGCATCTACAATAAGTAAAATTCTGTCACAGTCACAGCTTACTTCTATCAGTAAAATTAATATAACTTAATTTACATTATCTTTATGTGGATGGTAAAAATCACAGGAATTTATCAAAAAATGTTTGTTTTTAATTCTTGGTATTCCTTTGGATCGGAAGTCGCGGTTGATAAGCATTGTTGTCACTGATGTGCATAATCTTAACTATATCGTATGAAATTCAATCAAGATTTTAAACGTTTGTTAAATGATTAAATGTTTCTTTCATGCATGACGCTATAAAGATTGTCTATAGATATCAATAAATTCTTCCAAAACTTCCATATTACCGCAAAAATCACCGTTTAATAAATAAGTAGTACATTATCACTTTTATTTCGCCCAATAGGCTAGTCTTTCGACCATACCGCCTCGTCTTCCGTGCTGTAGTAGATACATTATCACTTTCATAAAATAATTTTCTTTTTTAAATGCTAGAGGTTGATGAAGCAACAGAAAATTTTAAAATAGGAAACTAAAAAACGTCAAAACGTGAAAATCATGCTCCCTTCAGTATTGTTCCTGATAATTTGATAACACGAACTCTACTCATACCTGCCAGTGAATAGATCGCCTTTGCATTGTACAGGTGCATATTTTCCATCAGGCAAGCAATTGGAAGGGGGCTGGCAACCCTCAGTTTGTGTCTCTCCATCTTCAGCTGGGAATTTAAAAATATGCGGGTTAAAATTATAGATTAATGTTTTTGCGGTAAAATATATTATTAATTCAGGGTTATCCAAACAATTAAAAAAACGCTGAAAGACCATTGTGTGTGAACTGAATGTGTGTTATTATAAGTATATTCAGAGTCATATTATTCCGAGGTTTTTGCACTATATGAGCTAAAGGGACCGTACTAGATATAATTACAGTTCTGCAGTACACCCGCTGCACTGATGACTTGCAAATTTCTACTACCGGACGTATGACGGACGATGTTCATTGTATGAAAGTGATTTTGCGTGCTATCGCTTACAGCAATTTAATTCTCAGCAAATAAGACAAAACTAGATAGAGATACTGATAGAAATGAATCCATTGTCTAGTGAAGTAGAACCCGTCTTATGCAGTTTTGTTAACTTCTTGCAATTTCCTTTAAAAAAAGAAGTTTCTAATGTAACTAACTGGCTTAACCTTTGTTGGTTCATTGATTTTTGGTACTTCCCTTTTGCGTCATGTAATTGAAAAAAGTTAAACTGTTGTTGAACCATCCCATTAGATCTCGATTGGGTCACTGGTTGCAGATGTAAGTACCTTGTTTAGTCGCAGTAGTCACAGTGTGACGCACCAGAGCGGATATGGGCTGCAATTTTGTAATTGGCAAATTGGCTCTTCTGAACAAAGTGGCAAATTGACCATTTTTGGGAAAAATACTAAGTACGTCGTTTGGCCGACGTCATACCCTTCCTGTTCTATTTCTTTGGCTTAATGTTCTTCACGCCAAATAACAATTGTAGGTACATATACTTATGATAATGGATAAATACGACTATCAATAACAAAAGTATAAATAGTTATAAAATAAGCATTGCAGTGCACGCGGCGAATTTGTAATTAATCTGTACGGCTACATATCAAGCTATATATTTACCGTACAAGCTGACCTCTCATTGTACGGAAATCCTATACAATGCGAGATCAGCTTATACTGGAAATGTATAGCTTGATATGTAGCCGTGTGTACAAATAATAATTAGTCGAACACCTACAACCGGACATTTTCTCCAAGGTAATAAGTCCTTTCCCGGAAACTGCGGTCGGCGGCGGCGATCGCAATGACTAGATCGAATAACTTAACTTCCGACAGGGTCAGCGTGAGTGAAATTTAATACAAACGATACGTTCTATACATACATACTTATTTTGCTATTATAGGTGTTGCGTATTAACCTAGGTACCTTAATATATTATGATGACTTGGGTAACTTACTGCTGGGATTTCCGCATGATGGACAACACCCAAATATGCTGCTTCCTGGTACTAAAACTTGGCTTCCCCAGCACTCGCTGACTGAAATATCACTTACGCATATTTGTGCCACCTGACACTGTGGACTCACACTCTTTAATGTTACATAGCAAAGCAATAAAACCCACAAAGGGTAATTCCGGAACATTATTGTAATTTTTAACATGCAATTATTTTTTTATTTTTGGCGGTGATTCTATTCAAGCTCAAACAATAAGTACACATTAATTACTGATTGAACTGTTATCTATGTTATCATATTAACACGAACATCTTATCGTTTATTATTTCAGGTACCTTTATCAGTAGTGCGGTGCGTATGATTCACACTGAGATTCGCGCTATTATAGTACCTAGAACTCATTATTATAATATTTGTTGCGGTATTGTGATGTAGTTGTAGTAGTATTGTATTATAATAATTATATTATGTTAACGGCACATAACCATGTATTAAAACACTCGTGTGATACTATTTATAAACTCACACGAGTGTTTTAATATCCCCTAATATGCAACAGTTTCATAAACTACTAGTAACCATCACCTTCTAAATTATCAGTAACCATCACCATTATCAGAAGGTGATGGTTACTAGGAGTTTATGAAACTGTTGCATATTAGGGGTTATTAAAACACTCGCGTGAGTTTATAAATAGTATCACACGAGTGTTTTAATGCATGGTTATGTGCAGTTTCATACACTACTACTATATGCAATTTCATTAAAAAAAATACTTAGGATATCGTAAATAGGTATGGCGCGCTAATCCAACATTTCACCGCAGCAGCCTCCACCGTAGATAATACTAAAAACATTGAAACTGATTTTGAATATATTTTTTTTATTATTTTAAAGCATATTTTGTAAGCGTGCGTTGTTAGTTACGTAGTTTGTGAAACTGTTACATAACAGGGGAATTTTCAGTTTCATACGCTACTTTATCTAAACTCACGCAATTTCATCAAAACACAGTAAATAATATCTTAAATATGGCGTCCAAATCCAACATTTCACCGCGGGAGTATGGTCCACAACAGCCTCTACCACAGATAATATTAAAATAATTGAAAACTGTACTTTAAATAAAAATAAGTTATTGAGGGATGCGCTAAGGTAGCCCGCGAAATTCAAATTTTCTTACGGTTTTTGCAATTTATTTACTGATTTATTTATTTAGAAATAAATAAATAAAAATTCTTTAATGTACACAAACATAGTTACACGCTAGGCTTAAACTAGTGAGTACATGACCCTGTTAGGGCGCAGCAAGATAACTTAAAACTAGTAGTAGTCAAGTAGATTAGGAACTTTTAGAATAAAAATATTATATTCATTAACTTATCTCTAGCTTTATTCATAAAATATTATATATTTTAATTAACACACTGATATATATGTGGACTTTATTTTAACATTTTATCTTCCTTATATTCTTGTATACTGTAGCTAGTAACATTTTTTTAAGAGCAATGCCTTTAACCTAGCTTTAAATACACACATGTTGTTTTCGTGGACCGCATATTTTCAGGTAATTTATTGTATATTTGTATGCTTTGGTATTCTGGGCTATTTTTGTACATTTGTAGTCTAGGTGCTGGTAGGATTAACTTGTTTTTGCGGCGCTCATTCTTGTCAAAATTAAACAGTTTTAGATTATTTTTAACAACAGTGGCTATTTCTAATATATAAATGGAGGGCAGAGTTAACATTTTTTCTTTTTTCAGTAACAGGTTGTATGTTGATCTAAATATGATTCGCGGACGTAACAAATATTGCTTTACAGAATTATTATTATTAGAATCAGCAATACAATTCTTAAGTTCGTAGAATCCTATTGAATGTACTATTTTTCACTTGAAAATAAGAACTTTACGTTATGAGAGCAGATACATTATTTTATTGATTGCCCTGATTGGCATCATAAGCTGGATGATATGGCGCGAGACAAAGAAATTGCATATATATTAATTAACTATAGGAGAAAGGGAGGCCTTTGACCTGTTATGGGACAACATAGGCTAAAATAAATAAATATAGACACGCTCGCTCACTGTATTGCACGTTTACTATCTACAAAATATCAGATTTGGCCGTTTAAATAAGAATACGCTGTTATCAGCACTATCGCTATCTCAAGTTAATTTAACGCAGAGAGAATAATCAAGCCAACCCGGCCCAGCCAACGTCGCGAGTCGCGCGGCGGTGTCCGTTCCGAGCGCTAACTACTTGCGCCAGTACGCATTTTGCATCGCGCCTATCTAATTCTACTTTATCAATTTCGTACAAGCGTGTTCTATTTATTTTTCAATGTCGGCGATCAAGAATTTATTCTGATTTATTTTTCTTACAGGTTGGATTAAAACGGGCATACCCGGCTAGTATGGAGGAGTGCAAGAAAAGACATTCAGGCACTAAAGTTTCAAAGATTGCGAACATATTTCAAGGGATGCCGTCGAGAGAGGAAGACGAAGTTCGCGGTAGCGACGTGACAGGCGTCCGAACCGAAAGTCATTTGGCAAGGTTCAACAATGCTCGTGCACTTTTTGAAAAATTGGGTGAAGAAAATCGTGGATTTCGTATTGAGAAATCCCCTTCAGCAGCTGCTAGTTTTGCCGGCACCCGTGGGGTGACTCCACCAGCGCCGGCGCGGTCTCGTTCCAGTTCTGCAGGCTCCGTGAGCCCGCCCAGACGAATCGTGACACCGACGCCGATGCCGGTACCTGCTGTCAATGGTGATCGCCTAGCCAATGGTGCAATGGTACCGCCGCCGAAACCTGTGAAACCAAGTGTTTTGCCTAAACCTGAAAAACCAGACAGAAGGTTTAACAAGGAGCTCATAGAAAAACAGAGAAATTGGACTGCTCATTTTAATAAATCTCGTCAATCTCGTCATGATGAATGTAAAGTGGACTCTAACAAATATTCTAGTGGTTATCACGACAGAAAGTCACCGGAAGTTCCCGAAAGATATGTAGTTCCTTCACGTGTTTATTCTCCACCGCTTTCGCCGTGTGCCGGTGATTCACAGGTCGAACGTCCTACTACTCTTCCTTCTTCATTAGTAAGTCGAGTTACACCTAGCACAAAAACTCCGAGTCCTATAAAAAGTGTTACGCCTGTGTCACCGAGACCTAATAATTCAGTGTCGCCAATTCCGAGGCCCGAATCCTCAGTTTCGCCTCCCGCGCGAAGGGAACGTTTAAACTCACCAATCAAAACACAACTTGATTCGTCATCTCAACTTACACCATCCACTGAGAAAATTCATCCTAGCGTAAGATCGTCAATTTCTCCTCCAAGTGAGGATGAAGGAAATTTAAAAGAAGAAAATAATGATTTTCCAATACATAAATCAAGTGAACAAACACAGTATACTAGTTCTATTTCAAACACCATTGAAAGAATATCGCCTACCCCACCGTCTCCATCTTCTACACCTACAAAGTTAGAGCCTGTTTCGGTTCCTCGAAAACAAAAATCGCCATCGCCTTCAGCAAGGTCACCGAAATCTCCAGTTTCCCCGTTGTACCACGACAAAGATAGTTTACCTTCAGCTGAACGCGAATCTTCAGTGTCACCAGTACCAAATAATCGAACGTATACATCGTCGTCAGATAATGTTCCGGATGCAGAACCTCCAGTTGATAGATATTCACCTAGTGTTATATCTCACGAGTCGCCTGTGTTGTCGCAGTCTGACGACAATACTACAAAAAATGTTTGTGATCGCGTATCTCCGATTACGCAAAGTCCAGTTACTTTGGACAATGGCTCAAGAACGTCAAAAAATTTGGATGAAGATGCTTATGAGTCTGTAGATTATAGTGAGGAATGGGAAGAAAACAGCAGGCGGCGTTCTTCGACGCCAGAGTCTCCTACATGTCCTGTAAAGATAGAGGATGCGCCGCACTCCCCGCTAGTGTCACCATTAGCGTCTCCTGTACATCGTATTGCGGAGTCCTCGCCTCCTGCTTCGCTCCAAGCTTCACCCTCGCCTGGTATGTTATTTTCCTACCTTCTTGTATGACTATTTATTATGATCATTACAAAATTCTTTATACATACGTAAAGTCTATTATCTTTATTTTGTTATACTTTATCTGCGTTTTATCTCCACTACAAGAAATGTTATTGACGTATATAGTACACACTTACGTACTTCACGTATGATAGAGTTGAAGGCTGAGAAAACCATGTTTATTATTTGTACGTGGTAAAATAATTTGCCAATGGATCTGGGAATGTATTTTTTTTTTATCTACTCATTTTCTTGTTCAAGTACCATTATTCATGGGGTGTTGCACTAGTTCGCTTTTATAATCGTCAACCTCATTACCTTATCTTACTTACTGATATCAGTATTATATATGCCATCATAGTCTTTTCCGACTAAATACTAGTGTTTTTGTTCATATTAATAATTATGTATACAGACGACCGAACGCCAAATGCTTTTGTTAAATCGGGGGAATTACGTAATGTATGTGAATGAAATGTGTGATATAGCTTCTGTTTAAGTCTGAGCTACCCTGATGCTGTTGTTTCTGTATTGTAGGGAGTAAAACCATAAGAAACAGAAATGTGGGCGTCGATTGACGTACGTTTAGCGGTCTCGTGTTCAGTGGGTTCAATGTAATATTGAGGAAGTCAAGGTATTTGAGTCGTTGCGAGACTTGCGAGTCGATCCCGATTTAGATGCTCCGGCGCCGCCGCCGCCTCCGTCGTCGCGACGCAGTAACCCGAGCGACGTCGCCCTGCGCGCTCCCCTTCTTACGCTACACTATTATACACTTTAGGGACCGTTTTGACAATTGATTACTCTCCTCAACACTATTGTATCTGTATTGAGATACTGAGTAACTCTATTTACCTTACAAACAAGTGTGTGACTTTCTTACAAATTTTTGTGTGATCAAACAAGCAATAGCTCTAAAGTAAAAAAAAAAAAATGTGATTTTTCGTGACTAGAATTTAAACAATAGTGTGTTCGTCGATATTTACGTACAAACGCTGATTCAGTTCGCGATAAACTTTGCGCAGAAAGTTCGAATGGTCCCTTCAGTCTTTTATCAATTCTGTCTTTGTAAGCTCCCCAATGCTCCTTCTCGTTTTGCTTTTAGTCGTCTCATTCTGACCGGTGTGTGTTCGCTCCTAGCCTGAATATTACATTCATTGAGCAACGCTTCGGACTTAATAAAATATTTAATACACAATATGCTCCTTTACTGAGAATCTGAAATCTTTTCCTTGTTCGAAGATTGCTTCTATTATTTTATTCTCTTGTAATGTTGACCTTCAATTTGAAAACGTGAGTTGCTTACGCTTCCAAAAAATAATCAATTTTTTTAAGAGGTGTGTAATCTTTTGCTCTAGTTATGTTGCCAACTTGCTTATCTGCGACTGTGTTTGTTTACAAAGCGTTTTGGTGATCGACAACGTTGCCGTCGTAAACAGTTACAATGGTCTTTCTCACTTGTGCTACATTAAATACAGCCACAATCTAATTACCTAAATTTAATAATTGTGAAATATATGGTTGGTTATTAGGACATCAGCTTCCTTTGCTTCTTTCCGTTTATCTGATCGTTTCGTTTCGCGTGTGACTTGATAGAAGTTTGTACAAAATACGTCGTTTGGAAGTGAATGTCCACGTGAGAGTGGTTGGCGGCAGCACGGGACGATGGTGCGGTGATGCGGCGGGCGACGCGCGTGTCCGTCGCATGCGCTCGCTCAACATGCGCCTCTGCGGCTGTTGCCTCGGTCAGTTGCTTTATTATTGTTTTGCTCTTGCTTAGAAACAATTTTATTTGGGTCGCTTCTCAGTCACGGTTTATTGCTGGAGCTGAACGCGTTTCTCGCATTTTCATATAACTCAATGGAAAGAAAATATGAATATGCTATACTGCTGTGTCTTCAATCCTATAGTTTTGAAATACGTATGAATGGTCTTCCTACTGCTCTTTGTTTCATTTTGTTATCTCATATTCTTTTATCTCTAATAAATCATAAGTCTATGTAAAATTATCTCTAAACAAATGGACTTATTTTCGTTAGTTTTACCACGGACATAATAATATCTAGCTGGGAAAACGTTAATCTGTGATGAAGGTGTAAATAAAACTCCGCTGGTCATCACATCCTGTCCTAAGACATTCCGAATCCCTTTTCTAGCCATTTTAGATAACAGACATCGATTATAGTTGTGATATAGAACACATCACAGACTAAAGAACAGTCTTTTTAATTTAAAGTCATTATTTTTGATTTTAACTTGCTCCTCTAACTAAAGGCACTCTGGGTTTCACATGGTATTTTTTGTGATTTTTTTTTGATGAATTTTATGTTTATCTTAGGGAACATGATTCATTGTGCTAGAATTTCCGCAATGTAACCAAGCGCATAACGCTCGCTATAAAACTTTAATCCTAGTTAAGCATTGAAATTCAATAACCCGATTTGTACAGGCCTTACATTCATGTACATTTTGTGAATTGTTTCGAAGCGAAGAGGGCTCTAGCTTCATGCATAGGCATACTCGTGTTTAATATCCACCGTAATATTCAACATCGTTCTTGGCACATCGCGTCCCTTCAGCGAACTTTCGTGTATGTTGAATTGATTAAATGGAGCAACTCCGTACGGGCAATGAGCTTGACGTGTCTTTTCTTTATGCAGGAAGGGACTCGCATCCATCAGTCAGTTGTAGCCGTGAATTGTTTACTTTGGGGTCTAAAATTGGATATTTAGAGTTTAGGTAGGAACGTAGGTTTAGGTAGCTCGCCGTCCGATGAGGACCAGGCCCGGGTCGACGGCGCGTTGTGATCCACGCGCGGCTCAAAGAGATGTCAGCACCAACTGAAGGGGTCTGTTAGGGCCAATGCCTGCCAGGGTTGCGAGTTTGTCCGAAAGGGATATCGTGGCCCTCGCACACAGGCAACGGAAGGAACACGGGTGGGTTTTAGTCAGTAAAAGTCTGACACGAAGAGAGCGGGAGAAGTTATTTGATAATTTCCCACCCAAAAATAAACAAAAGGTAGGAACGTAGGTTTGCTGAGTCTTATAATAAAAACACATTATTATTGTGATAGGAAAGTTCACACTTGTAAAAATAAATCATCATCAGCCTAGCCTTTTCCCAACTATGTTAAAGTCGGCTTCCAGTCTAACTGGGTGAATATATACAGAAAAATAAAAATGAACTAGAAATTGGGATGGTATAATTGGTTTCAGTAAAAACTCTTAAATTCGAAAATGGTTAACCGAAGTCAAGCAGCGCATGCTAACTTTACAAATCCTAGTAGCGGGTGGAGTACCTACACTCGAGTCTCTCTTCAAACCGAGGCTTTTGCAACGTGGTCACCCGAACACGTAGCACATCTTGATAATAAGGATGACCATTAGAGGAATAGAGATCAGTTCAGTCAAAGTATGTGGGCACATTTCTTTCCAACACTTCCCACCTGTCTTTAACAAGGATTTTCAATGACCTAGTATTGAATATGTTATGACTGGTATCACCATAACATAATATCAAGTCTACAATATAAATCACATAAGACAGTAACTACTTTATGAATTTTACAACGTTTGCGTGGGCATCATCCACTCCACATCTTGACGCATTAGTTGAAAATTATCACTACCTTTTTTGGAAGGTCGCCTTCATATTTGCCACTTCTTACCTTGCCTGCCACTATAAGGTTAAATTTTATGAGTTTTTAGAGCTGGCTTTGAAGCTCTAATTCTCTACCACGTTTTAAAAGATTTCGATAGGTTTGAATTTTATTAAAATATCAGCCTGTTATCATTTTACATACTAGTACTTCTTCTCGTGCAAAGACGAGGTTGTTGCTTTTTTTTTGCAATTTGTACTTATTCCCTATTTTCTTAACCAAAAATTCAAAATTGATTCTGGTTATATGTTTCTAATTTTATCCACATCTATTTATAGTTTCCCCTCTTTTGTTACCACAATTTGTCTCCGACTCGAACCGTATCTAAAGTGCTCGCATTCTTGGGGTACCGAGATGCGAGAAACGACAAACGAATGAAGTACAAGTGGCATTAACACCCAATTTCATATAGTTCCATATGAAGATATAATACGAGCCATACATATATGTGAAGTTGAGTTTTAATTAGTAAAGTGGGCATGACTCGCTCTCGTTGTCTCGAGAGATCGCGTGATGGTTCTAACGGTTTATTGCAAATTCATGCGTTACATAGATTACTATAAATGTTGAATGGTCAGTCGATTGGTATAATAAATTAGTTTCTGAGGATGTGCAGCTATAATTATCTCCAGATCGGGAAACGAAAGTGTAGCCACGCATGCGAACTGTAAACAAAAACATTCCAAGAGATATTTTGTACTGAGCGTGATAAAATTTATTAGTTTCGTATTATCTGCGAGTCAGTCTTTATTTGATAAACGTAAGCATAAGTATAGTATACTTTCTGCCTCGCATTCACTTAGTTCTTCAATTCTGTTAGAATGTTCTATGTATAGTAGTTCCTCTCCACGTATCCGAAACAAGAATGTGTTCTATATGTCTGGACTCTGGATTCGATGCATTTGAGGGACGCACAAGGGCGTTGAATATAATCGTCGCATTTTAAAAATATCCGTAGGTATTTCAAATATCTGAAGTTGTGGCCTGAGTTTGTGTTAAAATAACATGTAGTTAGGTACCGATTTAATGTCTGTTTATGTTGGGCACTTGTATACTCACCACCTGCCCGAGCTGCGGAAGTAGAGTATCAGCGTTAAAAATAGTTAGCTCATTAGCCTAAATTTACTCTGTACTCGCTTTCCGAAGAATATAGTTTAATGTTTTTCATTGAGTCGAAAGTTTTGCTCTTAGAATTTCCTCTAGCATGATTCATTTGCATAGCACAGCACAGAAGTATCGATCTTTTCAAATAATGTCTCCAAGCAAATGAATAACTCCACTGTTAACTGTTCACTGCAACTGGTTTTTTCTTCTTCGGTCCCCCGAATCTGAGCATCTGATTCGGAACCTTTTTCATTTCATTTCTTTACATTTAGTACTGTCTGAGGGGAATTCTCTCTGGGGGGGGCGAATTCTCGGTTACTACCTACCTAGTATGTGACCGCGTTGCCACCGACCGCGTAGCTCCATCTGATATGCACCTTGGCCCCTGCTAACCAGCCCCATTTAGGTTACCACGTGTTTCATAATATTGTAGTAATAGATCCAACAATTGTTATTTTTTAACCTTTTCACTGCCAGCTTTCATATTCATATCTTCTTAACAAATCAATCTGTTATCTTCAGCGGGCGGAGGTCGCAAGTCGTCCGAGAAGGAAGAAACCCCGCGACGGAGTGGATCGCGGGCATCGAGTGTGTCAGACGAAGGAGGGTTCAACGAGCCCTCGCCCGAGGTGGTGGCGCGGCTGCGGCCGGCCGACTACCGTGAGCCACCCCCGCCCGCACCCGCGCTCACCGGGGACATACGTGACGCGGAGCGGACGCGCTCTGATCCTGATACGCTCTCCGTCCTGCAGCAGGTATTTGTTCACCCTTCTATCCCTTAGCTAAAGGGTAGTCAGTGCCCGCCCTTAGTTGCCAAGCGAAAGCGAAACTAGATTTTCTTTCCGCTCTGTTGACGTGGCTTTCCGTCACCAGCCGTATGCTTCATTGGTTGCTGGGTCGGTAATGTTAATTTAGGAAAAATATGCATGTTAGTTGGCCCCTGCAGCTGTTTCAAAGGTATACAACAATTATCAAGGTCATAGTTTGAACCCTCAAACCCTGTATTGCAGGACTCCGGCGTGGTAGTGAGCGAGGCCAGCCAAGGCTCCATAGAGGTGCTCGACAAGTCGACCACCAGCCAATGGAGCGTGTCGGAGGGAGAGAACGCGTCCGGGGAGAGCGGGCGGGGCGGGGACGCGCCAGACGCGCGCTGGGACGACGCCGACGCCGACGGCAAGCAGCCCGACAGCATGACGCCCGACGAGGCCGAGATACTGCTCAGCTCCAGGTGACCAGCACTATGTAGCTTGATATTGCACTAGAATAAACCCTCGTTCCCACGGGCGATTTTTGAACGCGATGATTTTGTACCGCGCACTTTTACTTCACCGCACATTGAGAATCCAACAGAGTGCATCCAGGGCGCGTCAATAAAACACACTGTTGGATTCTCAATGCTCGGTTGAACACCGAGAGTTGTAAATCCAATGCGCGATAAAAAATCGCCCGTGCATACTTGGGCTAACTTATTTGGTCATATATACCCAATTTACACCGACGGCTTGATATTTTGCGAGGCAGCTGGTCTTGTGCTCCAATGGCACTGCACTCATCTCATTATCGTTTCATGTAATTCTGCAAAGGGTAAGCACACCGTGATCATTTTATGGACCGTCGATTGCGAGTGAAGCGTGTTGCTTCCGATGCACTGCTTTCTCATATCGTTGCACTGTCGATGTCGTGCTAAACGATTTTTCTCGATTCTTACTCTAGACTTTGTACTTCATAATCAGACTAGTATTCTTAAAGGCATATCTATCTATCGCTATCAAACACAATCTGAATGATTTTGAAGTATATTGCTAAATCATTGTTTCATATGTTCGAAAAATTTGTCTGCTCAACAACGTAAATAACGCAATGAATGTTGTTTAACTGTCAAAATGAAACCCATTGCCGCTGATAGTATGTTACGCAATTATCCTGCTGGTCTTGCGTCAGTGGTGTAGTTAGGTAACCAAAGGCCCTGGGGCAAAAAATAAACTAGGGTCCCAACTAATCTATTTAAAATCGTTTGTTACGTATTCGTCGTTTTCCGAATTCGACGTAAGTACTCCAGATTTGTCGTAATACAGTTGACTCCATAATAAAATTAAAAACCAAATACAAATTGTTACTTATTTTAATGAACAAATTAAAACTATTTTATGAAAATAAAAGAAAATATCTACCTATTACCGTTAAAAAAATACAGTCCTGTGACAGTTTAAATAAATACAGGGGAGTTCCCCGCAAGTTTCAAACAAAGATGTTCGAGACTTGTTATTAATTCCCCTGTATTTTTTTAAATAAGTTGCCATTATTTAAGTCGCGTTCCTGGAATCTGGTTTATTTATATTCCAATGTGGGAGAAATTTTCACTAGTTCAATTTATAGTTTGTGAGTTAGAGTCCGAGGGGCCCCCTGAGCTTGGGGGCCCCGGGGCACTGTCCCGTCTAGCCCTCCGGTAGCTACGCCACTGTCTTGCGTGTAACATTGGCCATGACCAAAGAAAACAATACTGAAAGATGCCAAAGTAGGCATTTCATTTGAATTTAGTCAGATTAACCATACTTTATTGTAGCTAGTTGCATAATAAGGCGTCACATGAATTCTGTTTAATTACTTTATCTGAGGCACGTACGCTATGCGGAACTAAATAACTGTTTAATATTCGTCACACCTTTCTTCTTCGATGTAATCATGCTATTCATCAATGTTTACTTTCTGGTTGATTTTAATTTCTACTGGAATACGTGTGATGTATCTGAAATTTCTGTATTTTATGCATGATTCCACGCATCTCTAATGTCTATAACGAACTTGCGTTCTGTATTTATTACTTCTCTTATTTATTTATCCTAAACGATGTTGTTAAATACGCTATTCTATATTTTCTTTTTTCAGGATTTGTTATTCGTAATGCTTAGTATTATTATTAAATGTCGTATTTTTATCATTTGCATGCTGCCTGTCCGCACAACGCTTCATTATTGCCTGATATTTGCAGTATTCTGGAGAAAAAACTTAGGTAAGCTGGGGGCATTTGTGCAACCGTTGTTTTCTTCTACATTATTATGAATGCAGTATTTTGTAGAATGCTTCTTTAATGTGATCCTTATTCTCCCACTACATTCTATTTAAGTACGCTCTTTTTCACTAGAAATATATACAAGAAGTAACATAAATAACGCACCACCTCAAGGGGTGGGGGGTCAAAATATTAAATAATTAACGAAATATGTTAGAAAACCTTTATAATAACGGTTAAGGTTACATAGAAAATAAACCGGTTTTCGAGCCCTGTATTGTACTCATGATTATGAACAACTTCTGAAATCGCGAAAAAAAATAGCTGTTCCCTATATTCTGCCATGAGAACATAAATTTTAATATATATAAAATGCGCTAGTTTTTAGTGGTAGTTTTAAGTAACTATGTAGTTAGTGGTAGTTTGAGGGTAACATGTGTTGTATTGTAGGCAAGAAGCTCTGCTGTCTGATGAGCAAGCGCAGGAGATCGTCGCCATGTTGTCGCCGCACGCGCTGCCGCACGACAACGGCGTCTCGCTCAACGACAGCTACCAGTCTGTGCTCTCCTACGAGAGGTAATGTCTTAATTTATTATTTATTTATTTATTTAGGATCTCCAACAAAATATACACAATACCTACATGACAAATAAATGATGGGCAACATCTGGGGGCCATGCAACCACTATTACTTCACAGTGGGAAAGAAATGGCGTTACACAGAAACTATAGCTCCATCTCTGTCCCACACCGAAGTAATATTAAAATAACACTGCTTTAAAAGGTGATGGTACATTCACAGGCATTAAGTAGGTGTATTCTTTTACGTATACGAAACCACAACATGAACAATAAAGTTAACAGCTAAGCTAACACAAGCAATAAGCAAATTCTCTACGTATAGCTGACATGATACTGCCAAGCTACCATGTGCAGCGCGACCAAGTTCTGTCGTCACATCATCTCGCGCCGACACTAGATTATAATGAGACAATGTGAAAACAAAACGCATTTTAGCCCGGTTATTGTTGCCGCACACATGGATGAAATGAAAAATAAGGCAATTTTCATATTATGGATATGGTAAGTAATAGTAGAAGTAGAAAGATGCTCATAAATGTTGTTTTGAAACTAGATTAGTATCAAATCCATTTTAGAATTTATTAAAAAAAAAATATCAGCCTGTAATTTTGTTTTGGAAGTGCAATGGCTTATGGATTCTTATTCAGAAGAGCACGGAGATGCTATGGCGGCGGCTGCTAAAGACGGCATTGTCAAAACTATCCATACAAATCAAGCGTGTCACCGTTTACTCGCACTACGACATGAATAGCTTATACAAACTGACATCTTTGAAGGCGGTCCATCACTGAAGTTGTGCCCTTAACGTACTTTCGACGCCACGAATTTTGTTAGTACTGCCTCTATACGCTGCCGGCGATTCTGTGTTCTTTTGGAACAACTATGAATTACGGAGCTGGTCCACACAGTTGGTCCCACGGCAGAAAACGTTAGAAAGAGATGGTCGTACTCGATTTTTTTGATGTGAAACATCTATAGCCGCACGTAAAACCGATTGCTGGCATGGCGACGCATAGCCAGTAAGTAGTGTGTAAATAATTTCGATGATTCACATCTGCCAAGCGTCTCATGACGGCTCATTAAAAAAAAATATATAAATTGGACCCAAACAGCAAAACCTGCAGTGGTACATTAAACTACTTTAAAGGCTGATAAACATGTCAGAATTTCGTATTTCATTTAACGAATGCAGCAGGACACTAATACACAACAACATTGCAGTATGCAGTCAGTGGATGAGAGCTACGAGTTCGTGTCGTTGGAGGCAGACGCTGGGCTGGCGGGCGGCGACCGGCGCGCGCCCGAGCCGGCGCCCGCCACCGTGTTCGAGCACTACCCGCCGCACCAGCTGCGGGAGCTCGGCGAGGAGAACGGGATACACTACTTTGAAGATGGACACTTCTATACTGAGGTTGGACCACCGATTGCATGGTTATTACATACCATTAAAATAACGCTTGTAATCCCCGAAAGTTTAGGCAGAGGTGTAGCTTTATTAATTCTAGCTAGTATTAATTAACTCGCTATTTATTTATTTAATACTCTAAGCACACAATTGTACAGAGGCGGACTTAGTGCCATAGGCATTGTCTACCAGTCAACCTTTGGGTGATGCAGAGACAAGCAGTGGTAGGTGCAATAATAAAAATTATGAAATCAATATTTATTTAAACATAAGGATATAAGGAAAGAAAGAAAGAAAAAGCATTTATTGGGACCCGCACAGATCACAAATTAAACTAAAACACACTCATCGAAACATAAAGAAACATAAAGAACAAAAATAATAGGTTGGGGAAAAAGTGTATTCGCATTTTTTAAGAAAATTCATAACATTTTTTAATATAGTTTATTTACATTTAACTAAAGTATGTAGGTACCATTTTGTTCGATAACTTTTTGCCATCTTGTAGGTAGGGACATGATCCCATTGCTATAGAAATTTTGGGACTTCTGATTAAAATACCGCGACAAGTGGTTTTGGCAGTCCTCTCGTGATGTTAACCTGTTACTGCCTAAAGAATTCTGAAGAGACCGAAACAGGTGGAAATCTGAAGGTGCAAGGTCAGGACTATATAATACGGCGGATGCATTAACACCTCCCAGCCAAACTCTTAATTTTTGCTGAGTGGCTAAAGATGTGTGAGGTCTAGCGTTATCATGATGAAAAACCACACCCCTTCTGTTGATTAATTCTGGCCGCTTTCTCTCAACTTCTTGCTTTAATCTCATCAGTTGTTCGCAGTAGAGTTCAGAATCGATGTATAATATTCACCACAACACTTTATTAAAGGTTACTAGAAATGAATTCGTTAAAAGAATAAATTTGTGTATCCAAGAGAACGGAGCCCATTTCGAGCAACTAATTAGTTAGTTTACCATTTTTTGTAAATAATTAAATTAATTTAAGATTTCCTGGTTTTCCTTTCATTTAATTTATCATGTTTGTTAGAGAGATTTCATCCTTATAATTGACCCTAACGATCGATGCAATAAAAGTACAGGGTATAATTTTTTCAGATTTTAGCCGGTTCGATTCCCGGGTGTGGGAGAAGAGAATTTTCGAAAATCTTTGAATGCAGTTTGCTTTCTATTCAAAAATAAAGGAATGTTTCCTTTGAGTAAAATTTTCTATCTGCAGTATTAAGAGTACTTTCCCACCAGGTGGCATTACAAAATTCCACCCTGTATAATACCAATTTGACATTGGACGTGAGAAAGTGCTTTATTGTTGGCACACAACGGGACATATTACTCAGTGGTTGCTCGGTTGTTTATTGCTATTGTTAGCCGATATTTAGTGTGGAAGCTGCGGTACGTCGATGCCTGTTTGGAGGATGTTATAATTCAGGGCTTCTGAATATATATTCATCCATGCAACCCATGGATGCCCCTCAATTTACACACACATGACATCACGCCTGTAATCCCCAAGTGTTAGGCTGAGGTGTACATATTATAGTACACCTACATTTCACCAGTTAGGTTTAAACATATTTATTTCTCATAAGAACTTATGAATAGTTCACTTATAATGAGATACAAAGTTATTTCAGTTATGTTTAAGCCCCACGTAATAGCAAGCCAAATCCCGACTCCGGGTTGCTATTGAGAAAATCCTGATGGATTCCTGGATGAGCCACTATGGATATTGACGACAGAAAATTGGCTGCGGAGAAGGCGTGTCATCACGCATGCATCGTCTATGCTACTAGTTAATCGTGTTGTTCTACACTTACCAGATAGTCCGGACTTCAACATAATGATTTCTTATTACGACCACAATTTCCGGAGTGGTCAATACTTTACGTATTGTTAATAATGATCGTATCTAGCACCAGAATGCGATAAACGCATGAGTTGATATTAATTTATGATAACTTATTATCTTACAGGTTGCCGGACTTCCGCCTATTGAGGAAGACGAGGATGACGATTACTACCCACCAGTGTTTGTCAAGAAAAATAGCAAAGTTAAATTCAGGTAACTGAGAGTTACAGGATCGTTTCCAGTAGACTTTTTCTCACTCTTTCACGAACTCATCAGAACAATGAACAGCTTGAATAATAGCTGTAGTGCTATACTGAACATTTACACCAAAACCTTTTTAATATTTAATAATAATTTCAGAGGTTTCAAAATGTACATTCTATTGTATTGAATCAAATTTTCTAACTGAACAGACAGCTATGTTGCTGGGGAGTTTTGTTGCGCCACTTCTTCTCAGCTAAAGCACTAGGAAGTGAGGTCGGGCGTTTTTGGGGGACTGTCTTATGTAATTTTTGACGTTCGAAAAGTGCTGATTCTCAGCCTAGTTCGAATGAATGACATTTGATTTCATTTGAAATTAATAGATTTTTATGACAGACTACCCACATAAACTGCTGGATCTAGGAGCGTGAAATTTTGCACAAGTATTCCTTATAGGAAGATGAGCACTGAGGCTTTTTGAAAATTCAACCCCTAATGGGGATGAAAGTTTGTATGAGAGTTCGTCATTTTGCCGATGAGAAATCTCATCGGCCACACGGCTTGTATAAAAAAATAAATAATACTTCATAAAGCCTCTTTATCTACCTACCCACACCTCAAGCTAACACATCTTACTTTAATTTCAGCACGAACCCGATGCGCGTGTTCTCGACGCACTCGGTGCGCGAGTACGACCGGCGCAACGAGGACGTGGATCCCGTGGCCGCCAGCGCCGAGTACGAGCTAGAGAAACGCGTGGAGAAGATGCACGTCTTCCCCGTCGACCTTGTGAAGGGGGCCGACGGACTTGGACTCTCTATTATCGGTAATTTAGAAGTTATTAAGCGATGGCTCGATTAGAGGCGGCATTCTCGTGTCTAGTTTGGTTATTTATAATCAAAAAAAATATTTCAAAAGTGTGGTAGATACAGTCTGTTACACAAATATGATTTAACAATTTAGGGAAAAATCGTAAAGAGAGTAAGTAACAACATAGTTGAATCTGGCGTCCTAGCTAGGTTACATGATAACCTGTATTAAGGTTCGCCAGCCTAGGTTCCCAAAGGAGTACAAAAAAATTCAATAGACTGGTTTGGACTATAAGGTGAAAACATATTTTAACTTATACTAAGTGTGTGAAGTGTTAGTATGTGTGTGTTTATTTTAAGATCTCTAACAAAATATGTACATATATGTCACATATATAATGAACAACACGTGTACTCCTTAACTTATAGGAAACCACAACATGCACAATAAAGTTATCAACTTTCATTCCTCACACAATCCATCCATATTTCCTTTGGATATACACTTTATTTATAGGGACAATGATATACAATTATACAGGGTGAACTTTCTTAGTGTGTATGGATGGCTAAATCCAAAACTATGAGGAATAGCAAAAATACTCCCAAATTAGTCTCCAGCCTCCCCCCTTACTCATTTGACTGAAACATCTATAGTAATATTATAAAGAGGTATAATTTAATTTGTACGTTTTTATGTCGGGGGAAACTCTGGAACTCCCATTCGGATTTAAAAATTATTTTTGTATTTGATAGTCCAGTTCCTAAAGAGGCTATTTAACATCACGCTACGACCATTAGGAGTCGAGCGAAAAGAAAAAAGTCATAGCGCGGGCGGGCGATGCAATGCGACGCAGTAGGTCGGGAGAACAAGAAATTTAACGCGGACGAAGTCGCAGGCAGAAGCTAATACTAATTATAGAAAATTATATAATTAACTTGTCGTCAACTCTTTCCAGGCATGGGTGTAGGCGCGGACGCTGGTCTGGAGAAGTTGGGCATATTCGTGAAGACTATCACTGAGAGCGGAGCCGCCGCCCGCGACGGACGCATTCAAGTCAACGATCAAATCATTGAAGTTGATGGCAAGAGTTTGGTAAGTCTATTTTTCTGAAGATTGTACTTGTACACAACCACATTATTTTAAAATGCGCACCTATTTGATAATTCCAGTCGAACTCATCAATTTGGGTCTGGTTTTTGCAACATCCATTTAGAATCAGTATGTACTGATAAACATTACAGATTTCTTTGAGAAATTTTTGTTTGCGCTTTTTTATAGTGGGTTGAGATCGAGTCCATTAAGTGATGAACTCTGTACTAACTTTAATTTTTGGATATAGGTGGGTGTGACGCAAGCATACGCGGCGTCAGTGCTTCGAAATACTTCAGGTCCTGTGAAGTTCCTCATTGGACGTGAAAAAGACCCGGAAAATAGTGAAGTTGCACATCTCATTAGACAGTCGCTTGCCGCAGACAAAGAGAGAGAAGAGAGGTAAATCATACTCATATTATTTTAAAGATCACGCTCAAACGGTTGAACTAACTTTATTGAAATTGGGCACACACATATACTATAAACTGGATTAAAATATAGGATAATTTTTATCCGGGTACTTGTAATAGTTTTCCTATGAATCGAATAAAACTCTAGGCAACCGCAATAGTTTATAAAAATATTTGCCCATCTTCTTTATAGTCTTTGTCTCATGAATAGTTGTCACGGAAGTCCTAACAATGTAATATTTGTTCAGAGCTAATCGCGAGCGTCAGAGGCGGCAACAAAACGATGAGGAGGATTCCAATCAAACCGCTCCCGCTGAACCGTCCGCGCCGCAGACACGACACCCGGAGATCAACGAGCTTCGATCTTTTCTGCAAGAGGTTTGTGTTTCGTTACATTTGTTTTTATTAGTCCGGTAAAAATTGATTAGCTAGGTATAATATCAACTATTATTATTATATAAATGCGAAAATGAGTTTGTTTATTTGTTACGCTTTCACGCTAAAACGGCTGAACCGATTTAGATGAAATTTGCCACATGGGTGCATGATCTGGGTTAGGACATAGGATACTTTTTATGCAGATATTCCACGGGATCGAGACTTATGCGGGTGAAACCGCGGAGCGCAGCAAGTAAATAATAAATCTTTATTTCCTCTACACATAGATTCACAAAGGTATAAACGTCTATAGACAAGAATTATAGCATTTAAAAATAAATACATAACATATGATCCTTTGTGAGTGATTGGCGTCCAGTCGTCCATACTGGGATACCCTGTGTGACGGATCCCCATTCTCTCACCCCCGTATTTAATCTAATGAACATTACAATGGTCAATTTTCAAACTCTGGACAAATTATTGATGAAAGGAAAATCAGACACTGAAAAGGCCCTCTACAAGATAGATTGACGACCTGGTGAAGCTCGTGGGAATGCCTTTGAATGCGGAAAGCGCAGAACTGATCGTTTTGGTTTCGCTTTGGGGAGACCTTTGTATAACAATGGACGTCTTTTAACTTAAATGAATCAATATTACTAAATTAAATTATGAAATAATGCTCTATGTTGTAATAGATATGAATTGAAAACGTAATGCTGACGATGATAATTAAAACTGGTGATTCTCCAAATTCCACAATTGTAATAATAATAATATGCCATAGTAGCCAATTTGAGCGGAGACTAGCCATCACCGCGGAATATATTTAGGCTGACTCCACATTAGGCGTGCGCGATGCTCGTGCGTGTGCGTAGCGCGGGCGCCGCGAGCGCGCTGCGTGAGCGTCGCGTTTTGCTGCCCTGCGGCGTGTGTGGAGATCACGCGGATGATGTGTGGGGATCACGGAGATCACGCGGCGCCCGCGTCGCTCACATGCCCGAGGAACGCGCGCGCCTAATTTGGGGGAGGCCTTATAGTGCACAAGTGTGAGACACAGGTGTGCATTATCTTCCTTCACTCTCATAGTCCGATGGAACGGCAATCTGACACGATCGGAGAGGGATCAGGTGGAGGACCAACGGCTTATCGTGCTTTGTATTATATAAATTAACATATTGATTGATTTACAGTTGGTGGGCATGGAGTCAGGTGGCGGTAGTGCTGACGAGATAAGCGTGCGCGTGCGCGATTGGTGCCAGCTGCGTGCGCCCGACGACCAGCTGCGGCGCGCACTCGCCGCCGCCGCCGACACCGCGCACCGCGCGCAGCGGAAGTACGACAAGGTATTTTATTTTATTTATTTATTTGGGACAAACAAACAGTAACACATTATATCTGCGCAAATAATATAAACAAAGATATTATATAAATGTGAAACGCACACCGTTATCCACAGCATATACAATTAATATAACTTTACTAATGAACAATCTATGCGAGTAAGACTACAAGACTGTTCAAATAACTATACATCGGAATCCTTAAGTTTCTTTAACAAAGCAGAACGAAATCTATTTGCTGACACTGAGAATAAATCTAATTCTGTAGTTTCTGAACAAAAATCATTATAGTTTTTGCACAAGCGACGTAGAGGCGCCCGCAGACCAGCATCGGTGCGGCAATGGGACGCAGCAAAAAAGGACGTGCGCGCACCTCTCGTCTAATAACAGTTCTTGGGACACAGTAGCATATTTTATTAGTAATCTCAGAGCAGTTATACCTGTTATAGCATACGTCAAAAAGAAACATAATTTCTAGATATAAACGTCTAGACTTCAGGCTCATAAGATTGTATTTATTGCGTGTTTAAAATCAGTAGCTGATCTCATAACGAACCCGTACATACGATAAGCCTTTTTGGTGATGTTATCAATATGTTGATCAAGGTGAAGTTTGTTATCTAGCAGTACCCCTAGGTGTCGCACAGATGGAGCTTTCAATAGAGTTACATTGTTTAGTTTATAATTATGATTTAAAACGTTTTTATTTTTTATGAATGATATCATTAAACATTTAGAAATACTAAGGTAAAGTTTGTTTTGAACGCAGTATTCAGAGAGTCGATTTAAGTCTTCTTGTAACTGACAACAATTTGCAGGTTTTCTTATAGCTTTAAAGATTTTTAGGTTGTCAGCATAGAGCAAAAATTTTGAGTGTCTGAAACAATTTCCAATATCATTTATGAACAAAATGAATAAAAGAGGCCCTAAAATTGAGCCCTGAGGTACGCCAGATGTTACGAAGGTATAGAAAGAAAGAAAATTTATATGTATAATATTTGCGGTAATCATGATGCAAAGTAAAAAATTGGAGGGGGGGAAATATGTGTTACATCCACGCAGAACGGTCATTACTCAGCATATCGCTGTGACATTATGCGAGACAGAGCCACAGCGCCACTCTATAAAGGAACAATAGTCTGACACTCCCAATATCTTTCTCACAGTTCCCCCCTAATGCCTTTAAGAGGTTCTGAGAAAACAATGCATTTTTTGTTTGTGTAATACATGGCAAATTCGCTATTCGATTTGACGTTATAAGATTTGATACAGTGAGCTTGTCCGCCCCGCAGGCGCGACGCGCGCTGCGCGAGTGGCGGCGCACGCGCGCGCTGGTCCGCGCGCGCGAGGAGTGGTGGAGCGGCGCGCTGCGGGACGCGCACCGCGAGTACGGCGCCGCGCTGTGCGCGCTGCGCGAGCGCGTGCAGCGCCTCGAGGTGCTGCTGCTGGTGAGCACGCGCGCAAGCCGCATGCACTACGCGCGTCTTATGTCGCATTGAGTTTTAGACTCTTGCACCACAAATCACTAACTAAACTAATAAAAAAAAATATTTCTCAACAAGATATAACAAAGACTTCACTTAGTTGAAAACATTTAAAACTTAAAATATAGTATTATAAAAACTTTGTTATAGGTATATATTACTAAATACGTATTGTTTTTACTTATTAAACAAATAATTTTATTTACTTATATAATTAATTTCGTATTTAAAACGTGATTCTGTCTCTGTCATCGTACGCAGTTACCTCGTAGGCCGATATTTTAAATACGGTTACATTTAATGATTTGTGGTACAAGTAGACTTTAGAAAACGTTTGGTGAGAGCAGTAACTCTGTCATTATTTTGCTAAAACTCGATATGTCATAGAACGCCCGAATACAGTCCAGTATAGACTCGAATATTCGAACCTGAATACATCTGTACTGAATAACAGTACTTTGCAAATGGCGCTGAATACGTATGTTATTGACAGCCTTCTAGGGTATTAATGTAACCTACTGTTGAATATGAACAACTTTAACCATGAAAGTGAAACCAACTCTGTCTCGTCGTTGATGCAAAAATCCAATGCAAAATATTGTAAAACAGATGATGATAATCGAGTCTGTACAGTACTGATTTTGCTAATATAAACCCCTGATTATAATAGGGTCCGCCTTTTGGCTTCGTTTTCTATTTGTTGTTGAATTAACTTTATTGCATATGACAGTTTGATAAAGACATAGACAATCGTCGTCAAACGTCGTCAGATCGTCAATTGACAGACGTTTCATTCGACCTCATGTAATAACTATGATTCAGAGGATAATAAACATTGTTCATCACATTCCAATCATTTACTGCAACTCACATGAACACTACATAATTTCCATTTTTTTCCGTCCACATTTTATTAATTCTTTATAGTCAGATTATCGGCTTTATGTGTCACATTGATTACTAGCGTAGTGCGGCTTATAAATTCAGCAAAACACACACACATATTTCACTTTTTTTGTGTACTATCTGTAAGTTTTATGAAAAAAAAATCAAAAAAAAAAATAGCTTTCCCAAAACGACGAAAGTCGCCGTTCTGGGCAAGTAAGTTGTTTCTTCTTTTGCACAGTCAGCCCCTAAAAGAAGTGCACACGGACAAGGTGCCAATTTATTGTCTACAACCATTGTTCCATAGCATTGTATCCACCATACAGGTACAAAACATTGTCTCAAAACTTCTGTACACCCTATGACCAAAACAAGGTAATATACACAAGTTAATAATAATTCAATAACTAGGTAAACAACCCTTAAAGTTCTTTCAATTCAAAAGTTCAACTTCGAGATAAGGTGGTAGAAATAAATACCTATTTAGTTGAAAATACGATGTCATTAACAATTTATTGCCATTTACTCTAACGCGTCAGACTGACATATTATTATTGTCATGACAATGATCACATGTTAAGGTAGTCACTCACCGGGAGCATTTGCGAGTAATGTAACAGTTCAGATTCGAGTATTTCATCAGTGAATGCGTCCAGGCGAGCCTGGCGAGCAATACAGTGCTTACCTCATTTCCGCCGAAAGACGTCTACTGCTGGACATAGGCCTCCCTCAAAGGGCAGGGCAGGCGGGTTGGCGATCGCAGTATGGTGTTAAAATGCATAGAGAACGCTACTGCCCATTCTCTAGTAAGTCCCTTAGTCGCCTTTTATGACACCCACGGGAAGAATAAGTGTGGTGCTATTCTTTACGTCCGGCACCACACAGAAGTGCTTACTTAATGTGATGATACAATTCGCAACAATGCAACAGTGAGTCCAGAAAACCGAGCTTTACATAAGAATCGATGTAACATGTACGAATGAATACTCCGTTACAAAAGTGAATGCTCCTTAATCAGTGCGTCGAGCTGGCGCAGTATTGTAACGCATTGCCCAAAATCAAATCATGGAATGTCAATAATTATACAAAAATTCCGGTGAGTGACCACCTTAAAAAGCCTAAGCAACGTTCGTTACGAACATTCATGATTTACCTACTTGTATTTCAATTCTAAATACAAATGACACGTCAGTGACGTCATGCATGAAATGAAAAGGACAGAAATAAAATTCTCGTTTAATTCTCGTTCTTCTATTAAACGAATTTAAAGACGTGTCATTCGGTATAAGTCTTATGATTCTTGTTTACCTGGTTCTGGAACTATCACTGTGTACATTGCTTTGGTCATAGGGTGTGTATATGTTTTGGGACAGTAAGTTTACTATGTTTTGGACCTATACGGTGGACACAATGTTATGGATCAAAGATTGTTAACAATTAAATGTCCCTTGTCCGTGTATACATCTTCTTGGGGCTGACTGTATCACAAACTCCATAATAGGTTCATGCTGTTGTAAAACATTACTCGGTCAGCAACGTGCTAGTGAGGCTGACTGCCCGCACTTGCCGATTTTAAACACACTTAGGTTTCGCTCTAATGACAGTTTCTTTTTTTTATAAATTTATTACACAAAAATTCTAGGAAACTCAAAAGAAGGCGGGTCTCCCAGTGATGTTGCCACATGAACCGTCGGCTCGTCGTGAAACGCCGCCTTTACCGCGCCGCCCCGATCCGGATCCACTTTTGATAAACAGTTAGTATACATTTACTTACTTCGTTATAGCACAAATAATCACGCTTAGAATTACCGCACATAAGGTACCTGTCCCACCGCCGGCGATTAGCGAGAAGCGAGTGGAGCTAGCAACTTAAAAAACCCGCCAAGTGCGTGTTGGCCGTCGCACAATTGAGGGTTCCGTTGTTGGGATGTATTTATCACAAGAACAAACTTAACATTGTACTTAGTTGAAAAACACACATAACTGCAAAAATGTAAGTTTGTATGCACAATAAGACCCGCGATAAGTCCCGTTCAGTTAAAGAGATACATGAAGCGACTACTATTTTATCGCTCAAGAAACTTACAAAAGATAGCTCTTTTGTACGTTTCTTGATCGACAAAATAGTAGGTAGCTAGTCGCTTCCTCGGCGACGGTGGGGCAGGTGTCTTACACCTATATTTACCTCATTACAGATCCCTGGAGTTCCGACAGCGATCTTTCCGATCTATCACCCGTGGAGGACGAATACGCTAAAGTGGACAAGTCGAGGCGGAGCGAGGCGCCCGACCTCGGTGACGTCACCGCACCTGTCGTTGAAGAAGCTAAGCCCGTCGTGACCGCGCCCGCCGCTAGCCCCGCGCCATCCGTGTCGCAAGTGACGCAAGCCCCGCCCGCCGCCGCTCCCCCGCCCACGCCCGTGGTTACTGCGGTCACCACTTCGCATACTGTTCATACAACTCATGTGACACATACCACGCACAGTGCCCCTCAGCCGATGATCCATCAAATGGATACTCAGTAAGTTTCGCTTTCTTTTCGTATAGATCATACAGATATTACGCGCCGTGTGAAGCTAGCTTCTGGGTCAGCGCAGGACGACAGAGTGGCGGCGAAGCGACTAATTCTGTAACTACTGAAAGTCGATTTTATTTACTATAGCATAAGGCATAAAGATCTTTGATTTTGGGCTAACCCTGCCAGTCAAACAATATCAATATTACATTCCGTTAGAATATGTTATTCTCATCACTTTTTATAATGGGACCAAATCTGAGGTTATTCCACTCATTCCTATTGACAATCCCGATCAATGGGGATTTGTGAACTTTTCTTCTTTCTTAACTTGTTTTCCACGAATCCCCATTATGAACTCCATGAGCCTCAGTGGGGATTTGTGGAAGAAAAGTTCACAAATCCCCATTGATGGGGATTAGTGGAATAACCGTCATTCCATTTATAAATGAATAAATATTATTATATATTATATATAACAAAGTCGTGGGTTGCATCTGAAACAAGAAAAGACTCATTAATATTGGAATTAATGTTCTGTTATGTAACACTATTACTGCCGTACCTTAGAAAAAAAAGAAGACTAGAAGTACCTACTCCCTTATCCACCAACTCTCCGAAAATAATCTGAGCAGTATTACTGAATTTTTGCTCTCGGTAAACCCAGGTGCGTCTGTTCCCAAGAAGTTCACGACGCCTTAAACACAATATTGTTCCCCCATTACGATGCAGAGAAACGAAATTGTTGCGGGTATAATTATTTCGATGATCAAATCGTCCCGTACAATATTTGCAATCGAACAGCTTAGCACTTTTGCCTGCGTGCATTTCCATAAATAAATAAATAGTTTATTTATTTGTACAGAATGCAGGTGTTACAATAATGGTGTTAGTTTCAGATATATTCCCAGTACATTCTGCCTGTTGGCATACAAAAATATAGTGGTTTACCAGATCATTTAAAAACTAGGTACTTAAATAAATAAATAAACCGGTCAAGAGCGAGTCGGACTCGCGCACCGAGGGTTCCGTACGATGTTGATGATTTCTGAAAAACTTGCTATTTAAAGACATCGTTTTATTTTTCCTGTAATCTTTACATAAAAACTTCTATCACGTAGAATAATTTCAGATTTTTCTCTATGCAAACTTCGGAGATAAGATATTTTTACATTTTTCTTCAAAAGTCGAAAAGTATGATGCCTAACAAAAAAAATGAGAATGTGCAAACAGCGCTCTTTCATATGATAACCCCCACATGCCCTAGGAGACTCCATTCGAATTTTTAAGACCCCCCTTTCAGGCCCTGTTGCAAAAAAGATATATTTTTTAAAATTTATTTCTTGTTTGCAAAATAGTTGGGTAAACGTCATCTAAAACTATTCCAAATTTCAAGTTGATAGCATTAGTAGTTCTTGAGTTATCCAGCTGTGACAGACAGACTTAGTCTCATCATAAGGGTTCCTTTTTACTATTTTGGTACGGGACGCTAATGAGATCATGGATCAGCTAAGTCTAAAATTATTTACATATTAAATGAGATAAAGTGAAGCAAATATTAAATTATCCATTTAGCAATTCATCATTTATAAAATCGGTAACAGAGTAATAAAATTTATCTGTCAGCAACGACCACAGGAGTTTCTTGAATTTTATTAAGGGCTGATCCTTAATACAATTTGGCAATTTGTTAAATATAATAGGTGCCATACCAATAATGTTTTTTTTTAAGCAAAGCAGTGTTATATCTACCAGTATACACAATAGACTTTTGACCTCATGGCAGTAGTTCGCATCCTCGTATCATTTAATGCCGGAAATAGATGCTTGTTAGTTTTAACGAATATAGCTACTTCAAGAATGTATATACTAGGAAAAGTTAGTATTTTGTGTTTCTTGAAAAAGGAATGCAACTATCTGTAACCTTGAGATTAAAAATGGATCATACGCACCGATACTATATAATATATATACATATTGCATGTATCGCAACTTACTATTACCAGTTAGTACGCGTTCGACTACCAATCGCGTAACTCAAACCAAACCAGATCAAACCATCAGTGCTAATTTAGCTTACATTTACCATTTGATAATTATAATAAGTTGTAGTATTCAATATAGCTTGTAAAAAATGTAATTTCGTATCATTAAATTCTGTGATGGTAAACCAACAACCATAACCAGTCTAATATAATACCAAATCAACCAAATATCAACCAACTCAGAAGTTAGTGCTAAACCACGCAGGCGCTAACTTTTACACAAGCAGACAACAGAGGTTGTGATATATTGGTACCTAGATTGAGGCCAAATTGC
The DNA here is from genome assembly GCA_963921375.1 of Tiliacea citrago. Taxonomy (NCBI): domain Eukaryota; kingdom Metazoa; phylum Arthropoda; class Insecta; order Lepidoptera; family Noctuidae; genus Tiliacea; species Tiliacea citrago. Next base: position 15,629,187 of record OY992797.1, on the reverse strand, counting down.
AGCTGCAATATGAAAAATTAAATTTTCGAACGCATGTAGCTTGATGGAGAATGACCCTACAGGTTTGGTTCCATTGTAAAAAATGAAGAGAAAAATTAGAAATTACTTTTTTTTTTGTTTGGCGGGTACTTTCACTTATAGTTCAAAAATGTATGAACGATGAGTTATGTCGTACGTAATGACACTCGAAAGTGCGAAGTATCGTCGTGGGGCTTGGAGGCGCCATTCCGTCGAGCCGAGCGGTTCAGTAAACCGCGCCTCGCGCCGTCTAAATAGCCTGAATCGGCGCGGCTCGCCAAAGTTTGCACGAGCCATTGCTTGTCGGTTTTTTGACACGGATCAAAGGCGCGCTCGCGTCACATGCGTGGCTCGAGTTAAGAGGAGGCTCCCTATTTTTATTATGTTAATTTGCATGAATATTCTGAAACAGTCACACATACAAGCAAAATTAAACTTTAGTATAAGATTTATTGGATCTTTTTCTTTCCATGTTGAAGACAGTTACGTAATTGTAATAATTATCTTCTCTAGATTTATTTTTTATTCGAAAATTATGTCTTTTATAAGGATTATTATAAAAAAAACAAACAAGATTGTTTGCCTTTTATGTCTAAAATAAATATTCAAAGCAAGAAAATATAGTTTATTACCCAGCCACCAGATATTTTTTCTCTAGATCAATTATTACTTTAGTTATAAACGAAATAAGAATTGAGACTTACGCTATTTAGTTTCGTGCTCGAGCACGATCAAAGAGCGCACGCGATATTCAACTTTATGACTGATGTGTTAGCATAACGGAGTGGTGGGAAGCAAGGGGCGGAGCTTGCGTGGAAATTTGATTTAGACTGCCTGATCTTAACGCGCGCCGTCTATTCATTGATGGTGCAGAGCGCGCCACGAATCTAGTCTCCGATCTACGTTTATGTTCATATAGAGATGGAGTAGAATAATGTTATGATAACGGATTTTATTCACCTATAGGAATAGGAATTGATCATCTGGAATCCAAAAGCTGAAAATCACAAATATCGAAACAAAGTGCTCAATGCTAGGACAAGACTACAAGCAAAGCTGACGGACTAAAGAGCGGTGCGAGGTGCGGCGCGCAGCTCGAGTTGTGACGAGCCACGCTCCGTGAGGACAAGTAGGCTTGCCACCCGTCTACACGGACGGCGCGGCTCGTGTCGGCTCGCGCTGTTCACTCGCCGTTTAACCGCATCTTAACAGTCCTCTGTACTGTTAAGATGCGGTATAATATAGAATGCTTTTGTTTTCAGGTCTAAATCGTCGCTGGTAGGCGCGGGCACGACCAGCGCGGGCTCGTCAGTGGTCGCATCCCGCGAGCTGGACGCGGCCGTGCCGCGCGGCGCGCTGCTGGACACGTCGGCGCACCGCGCGCGCACGGACCTGGCGCGCCACCGCCACCACTCCGGCCACTCGCCACACTCGCCGCACTCGCTCAGCAACGCCAGCTCGGTCGGTACTCACATCGTAGTAGACATGGGCAAAATGTGTCACTAAAAATAAAAGATTGAAATGGATCTTTCGATCACTGGGATATGTATCACTCTTTTATATCTTTATATCCTTATGTATCAGTAGCTCACGCTCGCGCGCACGACCTATTATAATGGTCAAACAACTCGCTCTCTCCGTCTTGCGAAAGCGCGACAGAACATCCTAAATAGGGAGGTGCGAAAGAGACGTCTGGACTTTCTGAAAATATGTTTATGAGTGTGGCAGTGACTCTATGCGGTTAGTGAATAAGTTTTAAAGATACACTGATACATTCGGATGTGAATGGATATAAAGAGTGATTGATGGAAACAGATTGATTCATATCTTTTTTATCTATCCCTCTTGAGTTACCCATCTCTACATCGTAGGAGGTTGTCAACTGCTTAACCGGGCTATCCTATGGCTTATTTAAGACCTCCAGCCAGGTACACTACACGCTAAGGGCACCCCCTGTGGGGTACGGACCTCGGCTTAGGGCGTCGCTGGGCTTCCCCCAGTAGCAAGGAACAGGCTGAATCGGTTCAAGATTATTTTGAGACTATATTTAAAGCTACAGGCTCAGCGGCGCGGGCTGGCTTGAGCAAGGGTTGGGGCGAGAGCGGGTGTCACAACCGCTCGTAATATACTGGCTCAATTTTTTTTTGTGACCCTTCAAAATTATAAACTTAATGACTTGTGATTGATTACCAAAGTTGCTGATATAACTGTCCCCTCTACCTATGCCCCTACTGACTAGTATTATATTTCTGAAATGTTCAAACTACTTACGTTTTATTGACTCAATTTTATAATTTGATGATTTCCTCTTACCTATTATTTGATAGTTTTACTTGTTTTACAGTACGACGGTCTGGACGATTCGTACAACGACTCCGCGGATGAGTCGCTCAGCGAGTCCACATCAGGGGGACCGCCTCACATCGGTGTTGTGAGTTCTTATTTCATATTTTTTTGTTTAGATTTGGATTTACAATAAACACCATGTTTCAATGGCCATATCTGCATAAATTCGAGTCTAAGATTAAGAGGAACGTAGTGCATGCGTCCACTAGCCCACATTTTCAACGAACTATTTACAAGAAGAGAAATCATTTTATCAGCATCGTGACACCCGTCAGAGTTGCGGCAGTTCCGTGGGCAGTGCGACCGACGATGCCGTGTACTCCAGAGACCACAGACCTCATCACCCTCTCTCGGGTAAGAGCACCCCACATAACGCTTTCTAATCATTGTGTGCCGTGCAACGTCAACCATTGAGCGTACGTTTCAAAATAGAACCAGTTTACGAATCATTGGACTATTTTCAAACTTACGCATAATAATGTTTATGTTTGTAACCTTCACAAGTTCATAACAAACTCACCACAAGCGAAACTGCGGGCAAATTGCGTAACACACTAACAATTGCAATGCCTTACATTTTGACATTTCGCCAACATTCATTTTTACGTTGTCGAGCAGACGAATTTTTCAAACATATGAAGCAATGGATTAGGAGTTCCTTTCAAAATTCTTCGAATTGTGAAAGAAAGTGTGTTACGTAATTGGGGTCTTGTTCGTACCCATGTGTTTGTGAATAATAGCGTCCCGTTAACGTCGTGTGCTTAAAACAAACACCGATCGAGGGAGTCCACTCTCGTGGCATGCATAGCGTTATGTACGTGGATGGTACGGAGACGTAGGCGCGGCAGTGTAGTGTCGCTGTGCTAGGTCCCAGCGCGTCGCTGGCGGAGCAGCTGAAGCTGGTGCTGGCGGAGCGCGAGCGGCGCCTGGCGGCCGGCACGTCGCCGCCGCAGCCCGACGCCGTGCAGCTCACCAACGACCTGGTGGACGAGATCCGCCAGGCCGTCAGCGAGGCCAACGCACGAGGTTTGTACTCGCACTTCAACTGATGCTATGCCACTTCACGTTGCTTCTCTTCTATTTTTTTCTCTGTTCTTTAAGTTTGGAGATTCGTGTACAGCTTTATTATTGTTTTCAAGAAATAAAAGTGTTGCCAGAATTTAAAGTACTTTTTATTTATTAAGTTTCTGTGAACAAGTTTTTATACTCGAGGACGTTTTCTCGCGCTAGGCTTAGACCTACATCTGAATTGTAAAGAACAGATGGCTGCAGAGCGTGTGCGTTTACAGAGTAAGCTGCGTCTTCGAAGAATTCCTTTTTCTCTTTGTGGTTTTACTGTTGTTGACTTTAGTTTTCTGCACAAATCTTGTATGTAGTGTTGGTGTTGGTTCGCTTTCCTAAAATATGGTGTTGTTTGGTGGTGGTGTTATCATAGTTCGTTTTAAATTGGTTGTTTAACTTGACCTTATCAAATTCTGGGTTGTAAATCTTGTAATGTGTGCCAGTACTCACAACTTGAGAATTAGATTTTTAGATAGATGTAATTAATTTTAGATCTAGTTAATATTTGAAACTTGTAATATAGGTAAACATAGAAGCGCAATATGTACAGAATGAAGGGCACATTAAAAATATCCAATATCACAAAGCGAACTTTCGGCGAAAACTTTCTAGTATTACCGATCGCATCCTAGCCCGTTTAAAATAATCGCTTGTTATAAAACAATGACTTTATTCCGCTATCTATTCTAGTTAATGGTTTGGCTGAATTAAACCTTATTGGGTAAAGAAAGTCCCTCTGGAGTTATTAACAGAAATCGGAATAGGTAGAGTATATTTACCTAAACTTCGAGGAAGTAAGTAACATAGAGTGGATAATACCTCCTTTAACGCGTTCACTATAACTTAACGCGTGGTGCGATTGGTAGCACTGAATTTTGTTCGTTTTAATAGAGTTCAAAATGGCGCCTGACGAACAGAACTACCAATCACATGACTGCAAAATTCAGTGCTACCAATCGCGTCAGGCGTTAAGTTATAGTGAACGCACTATATTCAAAAAACAGAATGGCTGCCGATTTTGGAATAGTTCCGATTTTGGTCTAAATAACCTTGTAGCGCTATACTTCTAGGAAGGGCAAAAACGTACGTGTATTATAGTTGAAGTTGGGTTATGGTTATAGTAAAGAAAGCTCCGGCGTGCGTAGTCGGCGGCGAGGTGCCGTGGCAGCCGCTGTCCAGCGCCGTGTCCGAGGCCAGCCTCACGCCGCCGCCGCTGGCGCAGCCGCATCCCGTCAATCACTGGACCAAACAACAGGTACCTATCACGCGACTTATTAATTATCTCCGTCTCCGATCGAATGACATAAAACTATTTATCTACACCCATGCTATAAGTTTCTGTACTTAACAGTTTTAATTTAAACAGTCAGTTTTAAACAATCAGTGTCATAGTAACCATAATATCATCCAACCGAGTGTTTTATTGTTGTACTAAATTTAACTCGTTTGCTTTTTCGATACCTTCCTTACCAATTCGTGGTATTATAATGAATTTCAAAAAAGTACATTGTCATACACGCGCGTTTCACTACCACAGCGCCTTAATAAAAAAATAAAAAATAACTATTATTACCTATACATAGTTTGTTTGTATTAGATACTCAAGCAATTTTTCCATGAATTTACATAGAGTTCTTACAACACTGTACACCACGCTATGGTTTCAGAACCTTTTGTAGAGGATTCATATCATGGGTGTAGATAAAGTCTTGTATGCAACTGTACATAATTAGGTATTAAAATACTCATGATCCTATTGTCACAGTCGGCTTCGCCTCGTGTGATAAACACACGTACGTGTTCCAATACCCCATATTATTATACAACTGTTGCATAAATAACTATTGTAAGTCATTGCAATACAACTCTTACCTCGGTAAGGTAAGGTATAAATTTAAATGGTTGCCGAGAGTTTTATCAGACTCACGGTAATAATTCTAATTTATACATACATACATACATAAATTCACGCCTTCTTCCCATGGGGGTAGGCACAAACTATAGAACGCCACCTGCTACGCTCCTTACATACTCCTTTTGCTTCACCTACGTTCATACATCTGGCTATACACGCACGCCGGTTGCGAGTACTACGCACTTGACCTTTCCGAAGAACATCACCAATTAGATCACTATTTATGTTCTCCTAGAGCGTATGGCGTTTCCACTCACTTCTGCTTTGTAAATACCTTTTGTTAGTCGCCTTTCACTCATCCTCTCAACATGACCAAACCATCTACGCATACTCTTTTCAATTTTGGTCACTACATCTTCTTTTAAACTGCACCATTGCCTTATCACGTCATTTTTCAGCCTATCATTCATAGTCATGCTTCGCAAGGACGTTTCCACAGCATTTATTTTACTTTCATGCTTCTTTTGTCACACCCAACATTCACTTCATAAACGTAGGCACTAAGCACACCATTGTGAACAGTGAGTCGAGCCTTTTTGGGCATCGACTGGTTGGTCACAATCGCATGTATAGCACCATTCATTTTCTATTTATACTTTACTACAATAATGAATGAGTTACATTACAATGACTTACTAATTGTTTTACGTCATTCAAATTTAATCGTGAATGTACTAGTTTACATTTGTCGACTCAAATTGTAAGTGAAACATTTAAGTATTAGCCTATATTTTAAAATAAAAGTTACGGTTTATTTTGATGAGTGAGTAGACTACCATCACAGCGGACCAATAAGAAAAACCAAGTTTTATTGTACGAAAACCGCTAAGAAGTTACTGCTAAGAAATAAAGGGGCTCGTAAACTCAAACTGTTACTATCGACGTGTAGCTGACTACTATAAATTTGTCATTAAACAGGTATGGCAGTGGGTATCCGGGCTGGGCGAAGGTCTCGAGCGTCACGCCGGTGCGTTCGCAGCGCGCGGCGTGGACGGCGCACTGCTACTGGCCCTCAGCTCCGCAGACCTCAAGCTTTTAGGCTTGGGAGGCGACGACCGGCGCCGCATGAAGCGACGCCTCAAAGAGATTCGCGCCGCACACGAGAAGCACCTCAAAGCGATCAAGAAGGCCGAGAAAAAAGCCAAGAAGAAGTAAATCCTGTGACACGACCATGCCATCACCAAAGAATGAGTCAGTTCACATGAACTTACTGTCTACTTAGATGCAATGCAATTTGACTCTTCAAAGCAATTAGATATTTAATTTTATATTGGAGATGTGATGGAGATGTTTGTGTGTGAATGATTTTACGTAACTTCGTTTTTATTACTGATTTTTCTTTTATATTCTGATGCATAAGTAACGTTTCATGTGAACTGTCTCCTGTGTTTCTCAATTATATTGTTTGTTTTTCTGAGGCAACTATAATAAGGCATCTATAATATATGTATTATGAAATTAATGTAATAGTATGTACCTATAAACATATTGAACTAATTTCCCAGTATATATTTTACATTATCTAGAATTTCTGACTCTCGTGTTCAACTTTCTTTTTCTTGCCTCTTCTTTCTGTATGACGTGTATGAAAGTTCGACAGCGTGTAGTTACATTCTAAGATATCAGAAATACAGTTAATTAATTACTTGGAACATGTTCATGTGACTGAAGCTCGAGATGGTGTTGGTGGTGGGTATAAAGCTGTGTCTGATAGCATACAGAGTGCCATCTGACCCATAGCTTAGAGACTAGTGACGTTAGTGCTGCTTCAAACGAAGAAACGAATATTATTAATCGAAAATTAGACATAAGTGAATGTGGAACAGGACTAGTAAAACTCATTTATCTAGACTGTCTAATGTAATCTATTACCATATATCCTTTAACAGATATTTGTTGGTTTTTTCATCGTTCCTACATTTTTGTATTACTTGTGTCAGTTTTTCTTGAAGTTCGAGATCACGTTATGGACTGTAGGAAAAGATACTGGCTCAATCTAGTCATAAGATGAATTAGCTGTTCTAAAGTCATGAATTTTAACAATTTTTTCTTAGAAATTTTCAAGTATTTAAGATTAGGACATAACTTTCTTGTATGTAATGATCACCAATTATAATAACGAGATTGTAACGCGGTAATTTATTTTATATTTGTAGCCATTGCAATGCAAATTGATTTTGGTAATCTTTGGCATTTATTTATAATTATAAAATATTATGCACAAAATGTACTTAGTGATATGGTGACTGATTATATTCTACTATGTCGCCAACGTTTTAGTATATTTTAAATTGTATAGTGAAGTAACGTTCATGAAACATATTGTGATCTCATGTCATGTAAGAGTACCAGGTTATCTTCCCAGCCCATGTCATAGTATTTATTCAAAATGTCTATCATGTGAATTCTTATGAAATGCTATCTTCACGATTTATTATACATTCCAGTAAAATACTATCTCTTTCTGTATAGTTGTTTCTGTGTGAGGTTTTGGTCCTTTAGATGAGCTTTATAGTTTTTCTTAGGCGACATACATATGGTTTATCTAACAAGTAAGTGTTACTGTTTGTGTATTCATGTGCGTCGTTTGGTTCCGTGCCCTATCATGTAATCATGTAAATATAGTCTCGAGTAGATAATGTGGAGACTACCAGAGTGAGCTTGAAATCATACTGTGTGACTGGATGTACGTTACGCATTTAGAATATTTATTTAATTTAAGATTTAATAATAAGTAGAGTCCATTGCCAAAATTGATCAGTACTTTTGTTTAATGTTGTTGTTTTTTTTTAATTTACCGTTTCCTTTAATTATTTAAATATATTTATTTTGGGACCAAATTAATTTATTATGAACTTAATTATGTATTTGGGTGTGTGTTCAAGAGAAAGATTTTTTATTTATAATTTAATAAACAAACCAAAGTCTACATCACATTGTTTTTTACTGTTGTTTGTGAGTATCATGTCATGTACATTTTGTGAGACGGCAATGAAAATATAATCTGCAATGTAGATGTGAGTTTTCTTGCTGCTATTCTTAATGCCTGTAAAATGCATGGAATCTTGTCTGTAGTTGGGAATTATGAATTTAACAAATAAAATACAAGTAAAGACTTTGAAACAAGTATTTAATTAGCAGGTGGTTTTTGGTTCTTAGGCTTTTTGTTGCGTTTCCGTTTCTTGAACTTCTTTGCTGGTGGTGGTTTGATTTCCCCTTCCTTTTCATCATTATTGTCTTTGACATCATCACCATAGCTTATAGCAACAAAAGCTCCAGGTTTCCTTTTAGGTGGTGAAGTGACTTCCTCTGCCTCATCTGAATCATCATTCTCTTCACTTGCTTCTTTCTCTTCAGTTTCATCTTCATCAGACTTATCTTCCTTTTTGATAAGATGGCTTTGTCTATTCAATGTAACACATGTCACTCTACATGCTGCATTGCAGGAACATAATTCAACTAATTTAGAATCTTCAACAGACCAAACTTTTAGTTCTCCTGTACTAGAAGCTGAATATAACATTTCTTTTTCATAATGCAGTGATTTGACCCTGTGTTTGTGTGCCTTGTATGTCAGAGCTTGAGTATCAGACACGGTCAGGGTTATTACATTTCCATTTTCTAATCCTACAAATAACCTTTCATCAGTCAACCACTGCACTGATGTTGGTTTTGAGTTGCATGTGATTCGTTTTTCAACCCCTGCTTTACTTATTGTCCACACATCAACTGTTTGTTGGGAAACTAATGAAAATCTATCTCCGCCAGGAGAAAACTTGATTTCTGTTGGCAATAATACACCTTTACTTGCAAGGTTGATAGTGAAGGCTGGGCGACCTTTGATCAAATTCCATGTTCTTAAAGTCTTGTCACCACCAACACTGAGAGCAAGTTTATCTGATGGATGTACAGCAATAGCGGTGACAGGCTGACCTGAAATAATTATTTGATGGTAAGTTATCAATTATTCAATTTATTATAAGTATTGAAGCTATGAAATTAAAGTTAATAATTATGGTGTTAGGGTTGATTGAAAAACCGGCCAAGTGCGAGTCGGACTCGCGCACGAAGGGTTCCGTACTATTATCTATAAAAATGGCAAAAAAATCGCATTTGTTGTATGGAAGCCCCCCTTAAATATTTGTTTTATTTTAATTTAATTATTTATTTTTAAAGTGAATATATGACCAAATATTCTGTGAATATTTCAAGCGTCTACCTATTGCCGTTATCAATATCAAGCAAAAACAAGCAAAAAAAATCACGTTTGTTGTATAGGAGCCCCCTTAAATATTTATTTTATTCTGTTTTTTAGTATTTGTTGTTATAGCGGCAACAGAAATACATCATCTGTGAAAATGTCAACTGTCTAACTATCACGGTTCATGAGATACAGCCTGGTGACAGACGGACGGACAGACAGACGGCGGAGCCTTAATAATAGGGTTCCCGTTTTACCCTATGGGTATGGAACCCTAAAAAAGGTTAAGTCCTTATAATAGTAGTTTCTAAGAAAACAGAATTGCCTACCTCCATGGGCTTTTTTCCATATCTTTTCTATTTGCCAGTTACCCGTTCTAGTTACAATAATAGAACCATCATCACTTCCAGTTAGTAGATGTGTCCCATTATTAGTGAATGCTACAGTATTTATTGTACCATCGTGGTTCATTAGTACAGTGTGTTCTTTACGAGTTTTCATGTCGATAACGACCACTTTGTCATCGGTACCACCGGATGCCATGAACTTGCCACCGAGAGACATGCACCGGACTGATGCTGTATGCGAATGGGTAGCAAACGTCTGCTTCAATTTCATTACCTGAAAACACGAGTGATTAAATATTATTTACTTTCACTAATGTCTAAAATTAACATTTAAAAACAGGGGCTTACCGCATCTTCTGTACGTATTGAATAACCAAGTACGAAGCCTTCGTACGTGCCAACTATTAATTCATCCATTATTGTTGTGGAGTAGCAGGTTTTTCAATCATTTATAAGGCTATCATGAGAAAATGAATTATTTTGATCCCTTTCTAACCTCTAAACATGCAAGGCACCACTTTGGCACGATGTTATTTTGAAACAACTGTCAAAATTAAGTCATACACACAGTCAGTGTTGCCACCTTGGTTTTTGAAAAGGGGCAGTCTGACAAGCTAGAAAGAGCTAGATATTTTAGCAAAGCCATCAAAAGAGGTGCTAGAAAGGGCTAAAAACATAGATACAAATGCAAAGGGTTAAAAATTGTTTATTTGAAACGTATTCATTTCAGAAAGTGCAAAATATAATTATAATTAAGTTATTAAATTGTTAAAAATCAAGTCTTCATCGGAATCTTCCAAAATCATACCTGGCATCTGCCGAAGCAGAAGAAGATGATTCCCCAGTAAAGAAGCAGTAAGACACAGACTAAGTAGAGAAAGAGTAGGTAGAGTTACCAATGTTACCATAGCAAAACTAAAAATATACCCAATTAGTGATCATAAAGTGTGAACTGACTAAATCTATACTACATGACGCGCTTTGTTTCATAACTTTTTAATCGAGTTGCGAAGTTTAGTATCGCTTGAAAAGGGCTAGATTTCTTTTTTCGGGCTAAAGCATGAAAAAACCAGTTTACCTACAGTAGTGTTTACCTTTACGTAACTGATGATCTGTTATTTTATGTTTTTAAATGTATTATGTGTTTGTATTAGCGTAATCAATTGTTGGTGAACCTAATAAAATAAATAAAAAGTGCTGGATCTAGCCCGAACAGGGCTAAGGTGGCAACACTGGACATAGTACACAGGTACTCTTCAAACTTATCAAAATGTCAAAAGAAGAGATGTACCAACGTTTTATGTTCACGGGCACAGACGTTATTTTTCCTAGCTCGATGTTCGCGGGTAAATATAAAAACGGGAAAAAGGAAAAAGAATATTACGGCAACTTCGAATTTGAGTATTTATCCTACGGCAAACAAGAAATCATAGAATACGAGTATTATGTTCTATGCTCCTTGCAAGAAATTAAGAAATCTAATCTGAATCTTCCACAGTTCTTCCACATTGAAAAATCTTGATTTCATTAAAAATTGAATCATTGACAGACAACGCGCAGCTTATATCACCGTGTCTAGAAACATGATTTTTTGCCTAACAGTCTAAGATTTTTGCATAAGAGTTGCTTATTTTATCGAAGGTACAGGCACTAAGGAGGGATTTTTGAAAACTCATCCTTATAGGCGTAAAATAGGGGATGAAAGTTTGTATGAAAGTGTATCATTTTTGAGTCAGAAACGTGGAAGTACGTAAACTTCTGTATATAAATTAGAGTCAGTTGTATTATCGTTTTTTGGAAACTCTAAGGGGTCAAAATAGGGAACGCAAGTTTGTATGGACGTTCTTATTAAAGTTAAAAACGTGGAAATTGGAATTTACGCTTCAACGTCGAACCTGCCCGACAGTCAGACAGTGGAGCGTCTATTACGCAGCACGGATCTCGCACAAGACTACCAGCTTCCTCTTGCACCGCACCTCGCCGCTCTCAGTGAGTTGTTATCTAAAAATCACTTTCCTTCCTCGTTTTTACTAACTCCTATTGAAACTGCTCTTCTTGGCCATACTTTAAATAAATAAATGATAAATGATTTATTTGTGTAAGTAGGTTTGTACAAACCCTTTTACACGTCAATCATATTAAAAAAAACCGGCCAAGTGCGAGTCGGACTCGCGCGCGAAGGGTTCCGTACCATTATCTATAAAAACGGCAAAAAAATCACGTTTGTTGTATGGGAGCCCCCCCCCCCCTTAAATATTTGTTTTATTTTATTTTATTATTTATTTTTAAAGTGAATACATAACTAAATATTCTGTGAATACTTCAAGCGTCTACCTGTTGCCGTTATCAATATCGAGCAAAAACGAGCAAAAAAATCACGTTTGTTGTATGGGAGCCCCCTTAAATATTTACTATATTCTGTTTTTTAGTATTTGTTGTTATAGCGGCAACAGAAATACATCATCTGTAAAAATATCACCTGTCTAACTATCACGGTCCATGAGATACAGCCTGGTGACAGACGGCCAGACAGACAGACAGACGGCGGAGCCTTAGTAATAGGGTTCCCGTTTTACTCTTTGGGTATGGAACCCTAAAAACAGAAAAAAAACCGGCCAAGTGCGAGTCGGACTCGCGCACGCAGGGTTCCGTATCATTATCTATAAAAATAGCAAAAAAAAAACACGTTTGTTGTATGGGAGCCCTTCTTAAATATTTGTTTTATTTTAATTTAAATATTTATTTTTAAAGTGAATATATAACTTAACATTTCTGTGAATATTTCAAGCGTCTACCTAATGCCGTTATCAAATTCGAGCAAAAATGAGCATAAAAATCACTTTTGTTGTATGGGAGCCCCCTTAAATATTTATGTTATTCTGGTTTTTAGTATTTGTTGCTATAGCGGCAACACAAATACATCATCTGTGAAAATTTCAACTGTCTAACTATCACGGTTCATGAGATACAGCCTGGTGACAGACGGACAGATAGACAGACAGACGGCGGAGCCTTAGTAATAGGGTTCCCGTTTTACCCTTTGGGTACGGAACCCTAAAAACAGTTAGTTGGTTGATGGGATAACAAAAACCGATAAATTTTGTTATCTCATCCCCTAAAGAAAAGAAGTTGCCAATGGGAAATCCTATTGGGCATACGGCTTGTCTAAAATAAAAATGTTTATCATTTCAAAATATCATTCCAACTCTGTACTAAAAATACTAAATAGTTTTTTTAATAAATTAGTAAGATAGTCTATAGTACAACACTAGTTCATTTTTATTCAACAATCGAGAAAAAGAAAAAATTGACAGCGTCAAGAGAAAAACGAAAACCTCACTATTTCTATTTTTTGTGCAAGCTATCGAATGGATAAATCTGTAATTAAAATTTAATTACTCAAATTCTGTTTCATTCTTTAGCACGAACATATTATCATTCTGGTAAGTATGTGTATACAAGGTTTATGAGGCAGTGTTTGAGTGAACGTCTGGCGCTATCGATCTCCGTGGTTGGCATTATTTGCTAAACTGTTTGTTTGTTATCTCGAAGGATTCCCAAAAGAGAACATATTTAGACATCTATAAGATGGATTTGGCGGAGACGATGAAGAGTGTACTGGCTAAAAGCACCGGGACTTCGAGTGGCGCGGCGAGTACGTCAAGTTCGGCAACCCCGCACGGGGCTGAGGGCTATGTCACTGAGAAACTCTACATGCTGCTGCAACTGTATCTTCAGAACAAGGGCTGGAGCCCCAGCATAGAACTGCTTCAGTGTTTCAGTGATTTAAAGGAGTCGTCCATGCTTCCCAGTGCTGCTTATTTGCAGTGAGTAAAATATTTATAACTTTGTTGATTTTGCCCTTTCTTACAAGATTCCAGTTCTAAATATTGTATTCAATATTGAGGTTCGAGAATAGTAACATCACATACATACAAATAACTGAAATAACCAATGAATGTCTGAGAATTAAAGTGGATATCAACCATTATTTAATTATTATTCAGATAAATAATTTATGACATGTTTGAGTTTGTGTCATTTATGTATTGAGCTTACCATAAAGCAATATCATATATATTTACAGAATGATGGCATCCAGAGTAGGTTTAGATACACAAGGAAGACTGATTCTTCGTGAAAATGGCAAGATAATATTGCCATATGAACACTTTGCGAATGCTGTCATGTTGAAACACATGAATGGACCTCATGGACTTCATCTAGGATTAGAAGCGACAGTTAGAGCTGTAAGTTAGGTTTTATAACACTTAAAATTAAAACCTTATGATTTTGAATGAAGTTCCTTTTACATTTCACCATGCGTGAATGAATTATAATAGAACACTAAGCCTTAAGGCAATAACCACTATGCCCCTACATACAATGGTCCACTTGAAGGGGACTAAGTGTGGAAACCAAACCCTATATCATAGATCACCAAGGTCAGAGACTACTGACCGGGTTGCCACATACTGGTCAGTAAATTTATTGTCATCAACACGAGGAAAAGAAGAAGAGAACTTGGGCCAATCTCAGCAAAATGCATAGATACAGTTGCATTTTAATTTAAATATATATTTTACGTATATTTTAATTAAAAAAAATGCCTTAATTATTGATGCAGTATGTTGCTATTTTAATTACTAAGTCAGTTGCTTAGGAACATTTTATTAATGTTAATTTTTATTAGGTTGTAGAATCATACACAATAGGCAGAGAGCAGTTTGGAATGGAGAAGGAGTTCATAATAGAGGTAGTGCAGAACTGCCCTAACCCCGCTTGCCGTTATTACAAGAACCAACTGGAGATGACGCAGAAGTCAATACAACAGCATCTGTCTCAGCAGCCCACATACATACCTGGTAATTTCTTGTTCTGATTTTGTAGTAAATATTCAACTTGGTGGCTTATGAGCATGGTTTAGCTAAAGCTGCCTGTCAATTGTTGTGATGCTTTACTTGTTGACAAGCCGTGTGCTTGATGGGATTTCCCAACAGCAAAAATGATGATCGCCCATACAAATTTTCATTACCTTTATAGCCCACTTTTGTTTTTACAAATTTAAATCTTCTAAACGCATTGTCTGTTAGTGAATTAAGATTTTTATTAAGTAGATGGATAGAAATAAACTACTTGTGTAACACACTGACAAGTAATTTTATGGACTATGCAAGAATTGCAAGGCACCTCATAAATTGAAACAACAAATCTGAAAATTAAAAAGAATTTGAGCATTTTTCTGATGAGTTATTGTAAACTAAAGGAAAGATTACAAAGAGAAAAAAAAAATGTATTTTAGAGAAATCATTACCATCAAAAATAGAAAGTCATTGTGTGCATTCACAGTCCAATTGGTTTCCATTAATATTATGTACATGCTTCTAACTGTATTATGTTCTTATGAGCTGTTATGACCTACTTGGGAAATCAATGGAACAATTCAATACTAAACATGTTCTGATTTATATCTAAACCAGCATTTTCCCGCAGCTTTGCCTGCATGGAGAAATTATCCCACGGGATTGTACTACTGGAATAAAAAGTATCCTATGTGTCCTATAACCTAATCCAAATCCTTGTCTATCAGTGTGCCAAATTTCATGAAATTCCATAAAGGCGTGAAAAGGTACCAGTAGTATAAGTAGTAGTACCAGTAGTATCAGTATTAGTACCGGTAGTATCAGTAGTAGTACCAGTAGTACCAGTAGTATCAGTAGTAGTACCGGTAGTATCAGTAGTAGTACCGGTAGTATCAGTAGTAGTACCAGTAGTATCAGTAGTAGTACCAGTAGTATCAGTAGTAGTACCGGTAGTATCAGTAGTACTACCAGTAGTATCAGTAGTAGTACCGGTAGTATCAGTAGTACTACCAGTAGTATCAGTAGTAGTACCGGTAGTATCAGTAGTAGTACCGGTAGTATCAGTAGTAGTACCGGTAGTATCAGTAGTAGTACCGGTAGTATCAGTGGTAGTACCGGTAGTATCAGTAGTAGTACCAGTAGTATCAGTAGTAGTACCGGTAGTATCAGTAGTAGTACCGGTAGTATCAGTAGTAGTACCAGTAGTATCAGTAGTAGCACCGGTAGTATCAGTAGTACTACCAGTAGTATCAGTAGTACTACCAGTAGTATCAGTAGTGGTACCGGTAGTATCAGTAGTACTACCAGTAGTATCAGTAGTAGTACCGGTAGTATCAGTAGTAGTACCGGTAGTATCAGTAGTAGTACCGGTAGTATCAGTAGTAGTACCAGTAGTATCAGTAGTAGTACCGGTAGTATCAGTAGTAGTACCGGTAGTATCAGTAGTAGTACCAGTAGTATCAGTAGTAGTACCGGTAGTATCAGTAGTAGTACCGGTAGTATCAGTAGTAGTACCGGTAGTATCAGTAGTAGTACCAGTAGTATCAGTAGTAGTACCGGTAGTATCAGTAGTAGTACCAGTAGTATCAGTAGTAGTACCGGTAGTATCAGTAGTAGTACCAGTAGTATCAGTAGTAGTACCGGTAGTATCAGTAGTACTACCAGTAGTATCAGTAGTAGTACCGGTAGTATCAGTAGTAGTACCAGTAGTATCACTTTCGCATATTTATAATATTAGTATGGATAAAATGTTGAATGAAAGATTATTTCTCATTTTTCAATGCACTCTTCTGGGTTTGTTTTATATTTCTAAAAAATGTTCCTGGATTTGGATTCGTTATGTTTGAGCTTTCCTGTTATAACAAGCCGTGCGCCCGATGGTATTTTCCATCGGCAAAAAGTTTTCATCCCCTATTTAACCCCTTTAGGGGAAGTATATTTTAAAATATTTTCTTCGTACTCACTTTCATTATAAAAGGAACTCTTTTCATGATTCCAGACTCTGTGTTTTAGGCTGTGTTGTGTTATTGTGTGTCAGTGAATTACGAATGAATTTAAGATTTTTACTAAGTAGAAAATTTATATTATTGTTTAAAATATTTGTCGATCCTGTGTATCAGATGCGGGTGCGTCCAACCTGCCCGACAGTCAGGCAGTGGAGCGTCTATTACGCAGCACGGCTCTCGCACAAGACTACCAGCTTCCTCTTGCACCGCACCTCGCCGCTCTCAGTGAGTTGTTATGTAAAAATCACTTTCCTTCCTCGTTTTTACTAACTTCTATTGAAACTGCTCTTCTTGGCCATACTTTAAATAAATAAATGATAAATGATTTATTTGTGTAAGTAGGTTTGTACAAACCCTTTTACACGTCAATCATATTAAAAAAAACCGGCCAAGTGCGAGTCGGACTCGCGCACGAAGGGTTCCGTACCATTATCTATAAAAACGGCAAAAAAATCACGTTTGTTGTATGGGAGCCCCCCTTAAATATTTGTTTTATTTTAATTTAATCATTTATTCTTAAAGTGAATATTTAACTAAATATTTTGTGAATATTTCAAGCGTCTACCTGTTGCCGTTATCAATATCGAGCAAAAACGAGCAAAAAAATCACGTTTGTTGTATGGGAGCCCCCTTAAATATTTGTTTTATTCTATTTTTTTGTATTTGTTGTTATAGCGGCAACAGAAATACATCATCTGTGAAAATTTCAACTGTCTAACTAGCACGGTTCATGAGATACAGCCTGGTGACAGATGGACAGACCGACAGACGAACAGACAGACAGACAGACGGACAGACAGACAGACAGACGGCGGAGCCTTAGTAATAGGGTTCCCGTTTTACCCTTTGGGTACGGAACCCTAAAAAACTAGATGAGGTCGGCGTTTCGTATCCGACTACTATGATAAGAAAGGCCGAAATAAACTCAGAGGTCACAGTCTCTTTTAAAGTCCAGACATAATCTTGGTCAGATCATGTGAAGACCACGTAGATTGGTGCCTGAAATGATCTTTTGATGAAAGAACCACACAGATTGAGGGGACTTGTCCAGTCTGTGCACGCATTTGTCAGTTATCGTGCAGCTCAACTCAAAACTTAAGGAGCTCAGCGATTCGACGAACAATACCAAAGAAATGACATTTGGTTAGGCCGCATAAAGTACTCAAACTGCCAGACCAGCATTAAAAATTTAAAACTAAGAGAATAAAAATAAAAAAAAACAATGCACATAGTCCTCACATTCATAATAATTAAAATAATATAATACTTTACAAAGTAAATATTCATGTCATTGTTTAGGTATGTAAAATAGTATAAATAAAAAAATATATATAAATAGTTGGCAAAAAAATCAAATCAAGATTCACTGAAAATTGGAGGAGCTCAATCCCAAGCCTTTTTGTCCTCAATATAGTCTTCAACAGTATAAAATGCTTTCTGGCACAGTTTCCGCTTTATAAAACATTTGAATTTATTAAGGCTTAATTCTTGAATATGGCTAGGAAGTTTATTATAGAAACGTATACACTGGCATCTAACCGAGCCACCTATTTTTTTAAGCCTGGTTTTAGGAACAACAAATTTGTGCTTGTTCCTAGTATGTACTATCGGCCAAAGTTCCGCATGCTCACCTTAAAGGCGATAATCGCATAGCACGACTCACGACTCGATCGCACAATGCACGAGTTTTGACCAATAGGATGCACAAAGCGTATTTTAGTGGTGTTCGTATTAGTATAATCATGTATAGAATGTGTGACACTCACACTAGGAGCGTACTATGCTCACTTGTTTCTGCTAAGAGACGAGTTTTTAATGGGCACGGCCAGCGCGGCGCGGCGGCGGCGTGAGCTCTTTGTTATTGAATTGAATTGTTATTTTATTATTGACAAGAATTAATTTTAGTACTCATATCTTCTGTTTGTTTGGTTTAGAAAATGTATTATTGATATTGCAGTATTTACAAAAATAATTTGTAATAACTAATAAACTACAATTTATATGTATTAATCCACTTTAATATTTTCCTCTCTCTATCGGGTCTATAGATATAGGTTATTTATGAACACTTTCACTGCCTCTCCAATTTTCACCATATCCTATGTGATGCCGCATGCCGCAGCAACCGCACCATATTCCCTTCACAATAAGATGAGACATTGAAACGAACCGTTTTATTACAGTCCGTTCCACCGATTTTGACTTCTATTCCGTAGGCTTATGGATGGCATTAAAGGCAAAAAAGTGGTTACAATACCAACTGTTTACTGCAGCTGCCATTTGTCATGCCACCAACACAATAGCATTCAAAATCGATTGAACGGACATTTATGGTTTGTTTACCTTTTATCTCACGGCTCCCTGAATACGTTAGGTATAGGTGCGTTGACCGGCACTGCATGAAGGTATCAAATGTTTATATTGAAATTTTTTGTGTTTAATCGACTTTATTAAAAGTAAATAACTATCTAAATTTCTATGTGTTTGTTTATACTTGGGCAATTTGGGAATACTTGAAAATTACAGTAATATTTGAACCAATACTCTGCGCAGTTCATACAATGTTATCAGAGCTTTTTGTTTGTAGCTAACGCAAGGCCGCAAGCCGCACAACTCTTGCAACTGAAATAAAAATAAGTTCATTATCTAAGACCCATTGTTATTTAGTGGGAATGTCTGGAAATTCGGTTAAACAATAGAGGACGGCTTAATACAAGGGCCATACGTTTTTTTATTACCTTAGGATTATCTCAAATGTTTTGCAGTTGTTCCTTGTATTTGGTTTAATACTTTTAACAGTAGGTAATTGTAATATTACCTTTTATTCATTAAAATAATACAGGGTGAAATTGAATTCATGGGCATCCTTTTAAGGGGTAATTGTACTCATCATTATGAACAACTTCAACTATGAGACCATACCTGAAATCGCGAAAAAAAATCAGCTGTTCCCTACATTTATGTTTGCATAACTCGACAAAATGTAGGGAACAGCAATTTTTTTTTCTCGATTTCATATTTGTTCCCATAGTCAAAGTTGTTCATAATGACGAGTACAATGACCCCTTAAGAGGATACCCATGAATTAAATTTCAGCCTGTATAACGAACAAGGTATCGTTGCAATTAAAATGCCTAGGCATGCCGTGCAGGATGAGCACTTTAAGACTGGATTATAATCAAACCAACACTTTACTCTTTTATAATTCATGCTCTAGTCAAAGTTTGACAATTCATGATTTTAAGCGAAATCAACGCTACAGGCGCGTTACCGGCATTGCATGTCAAGTTTTTTTTTGACAAATCTAACAATGATTCAGTTCCTACGCCACTTTAAAATTCAGAAGCTTATCAAGTAATTAAACTAAACTATAATTTGTGCCTTGGCAGCAGTGAGAGTGAAAGGATTGAAATAAAATGTTGGGTACTAGTGAAATATATATTTTTAGTTTGTGTTCATTTAACATTATGCAGGATTAAAGATTTATTTAGGTTGATATTTAAATCTTATCTGTATAATAAAAGATGTATAGTAAGTGCTTTTTGTATGAAACTATCGGCTGTAATCTCAGTGTGAAAAAATAAACAGTTAGTTAAAATCTACTTGAGAACAATTTTAAGGATTTGCTGTTGTAGAAAAAAAAACAATATAAGTAACTTAATTTATTTTTAATAGACTTTTTCAAAACATTAAAGATTCATCCAGAAATTAACATATTGTAACAAAAAATTACACAGAAATTATCATCAAAATGCAAAATATTATAAGTGAAAAGATTCTTACTCATAATATCATTTATAAACTGTATTTATCTACACTTATATCGTAAAGTTCAAAATATGAAATCAACACAACAATGACAAACAGACAACACAACAACAACAGGCAAAAAGCCTGTCAGTAAATAAGATTAGGAGAATATTGCTCGTGCAGTTCTAATGAAATTGAAAAGTTTTAAGATTAGTACAATTTAAGAATCTTAATAATTTTTATAATTTGCAATAATTACATTACACTACAGACTAGGTTTATCAAGCAAATGAGATCAATTATTTATGAGGTGGACGGATATGATGACACTACTGAATATGTAAAATAACGAACTAACGAGATCGGGGCTTACGACAACATTGATTGTAAATAAAACAACAAATCCACCAATAAAGGCAACATGACACTAAATTGACATCAATAATTTTACAAGAAGACTTCAAAATCGTTGGCAATATTTTAAACTATGATTACGGTCTACAGTCTACCCTGTGACATTAATCAACGAAGTAATATAATACAAATTGGAATAATAAAAATAAACCTAATAAAAATAGCTATACAGGGTTATTTGCAAGCCGCCGGAGTCGCGGGTTGTTCGAAAGAGATACCATGGCCCTGGCACAGGCAACTGAAGGAACACGGGTGGGTTTTAGTCAGTAAAAGTTTGACACGACCTTCCGCTCCGCCCAGAGCGGGAGAAGTCATTTGATGATAAAACACGAATAAGCTCGTAGGACTATAATACTAACATCATAAATAACAACTTTTGTTGTATGACTTTTAATAATTCATAAAAAAATAATTTCATAATACAATTAAAAATATTTATTTTGATCGCTCTAAATTTGAACAACTCTACGCGGTACCAAAATATGTAAGTAGTTAAATAAACAAACAGTGCGTTGCGAATGCAGGGTCGCAGCGGTACTTACTACAAAATACAGATCTAAAAAGTGTTATTACAAATATTACAACAAAAACTTGAAAGTTTACTTTTGGTATTCTAAAAAGTCATAGATCAAAAGTGGTTGTACTAATATAGTCCTACCAGGTGTTAGAAAAATAACCCTGTATAATGTAATTATACAGTATGTTAATTAACGAAAGGCGTTCCCGTTAACCCGCAATAGTATAGCGTCCACATGCTACCAAAATATGACCATTCGAAAATTCACGAAAAAAAATCTGCTGTTCATTACATTTATGTTCGCATACCTAGCTTAACAAAATGTAGGGAGCAGCTGATTTTTTTTCGCGAATTTTTAAATGGTTATATTAATTGTAGCATGTTTGGACTATTGCGGGTTAACGGGAACGCCTTTCGTTAATTAACATAGTGCATGTTAAAAATTATATTAACTTAATATTTCGTCGCTGCTCCTCCCGCATCTATCACAGCATCGCAACGGCTACGCATGGACCTAGCCAGGACTTCGCACAAATTCGAACCTCTGAATGTGTCCCAAACTTGTTCGCAATGTGTGACAAGTGCTTCCTTCGTTCTTTCTGCTCTACTATCCCATCTCTGGACCATTAAACCCCACAAATTTTCAATGGGGTTTAAGTCTGGCGATCGGGAGGGCAATGGCACTGTTTTAATTTGTGGTTGCCCTCGCAACCACTCTTGAACAACCCGCGCACGGTGTATCGGGCAATTGTCCTGGAAAAAATAAAATTCTGGCACGTCCAGTTGTGGATACACCGTGCGCACTGTGGGTACCATGATGGTTTGTAGCACCTCTAAATACGTTTGGCCGTTTGCCCTCCCTGGTATAAAAGCGAGCTCGCCTGGTCCAGCAGCACTCATCCAGCCCCACATGTTCACTACAATTCTTCCCGATTCTGCATTTGGGTTCACATTTCGAGGTTCGTATCTTGTGTTATCTACACGCCATAAATTCCGACGACCTTGTTGGCTAGACCTAAAGCACTTTTCATCAGAAAATATGGCGTAAGAGAAATCGAAGTCCCTGTAGTCACGAGCGAATCGCACGCGAGCAGCTTTCTGCTCCTGCGTCAAAATAATTTTTTTTGCGGGACGTCTGTGATGGACTCCAGCTCGATGCAACTCGTTTCTAATAGTTTGCATCGAAACTTCGTATTCTTGTGCGAAACTGTGAGTGGGTGTGAACGGGTTCTCTTCATACGTGGCTATCATATTATTTAACTCGTTTTCGTTTATAGCCCGGGGTCGAGGTGCACGAACGCGTTCTGTAATTTCTCCTTCTTCATATCTTCGCACCCAGCGGCGCACCGTTGTTCTCTAACGAAAAAAAAAAAAAAAACAATCAGCATCGATTTTTTACATAATATAGGAACTGAGTATAATAATACGAGTACACTATAAATAAAAATTATAAGTATTGAAATACTTAAGGTGTGCATTTTGGTTGACTTCATGATAAATAAACTCTTAACTTTTCTATAACTAATTTAAGTAGTTATAACATTCATAACTATATTTTAAAATACAAGTTGTAAATGCAATAACTGAAAATCTCTTAAGGGGTCATTACTCATCATTATAAACAACTTTTACTATGAGAACCAAACCTGAAATCGCGATAAAAAAGCAGCTGGTCCATACATTTTGACGAGTTACGCGAACATAAATGTAGGGAACAGCTGTTTTTTTTTCGCGATTTCAGGTTTGGTCCCGTAGTAAAAGTTGTTCATAATGATTAGTACAATGACCCCTTAAGAGGTTTTCAGATATTGCAATTTACACCTCGTATACCTATGAGTAAGAAAAATGGCATAGCGTAAATTCCAACATTGTATGAAACTGTCCCAAGCAAATTTGTGCTTAATCTCTACTATTTAAAAGTGTTTATCCCGTGCATTGCAACGTGGCATTTCTAAAGGTTTTTCGTGGTTAAATACCAACGATCTAGTGCTTGGCCGAAAAAATAGTAAGTACTTGCTATTTTATCGGCCAGCCAAGCACTAAATCGTTAGTATTTAAAACTATGTGTGCAATTTTTTTTAAGTTTTTTTGGTAAGTATTTTCGTAAATACTTACCAAAAAAACTTAAAAAAAATTGCACTACTAACAAAAATTTACATTATTGTCAATTACTTTCCATCTGCAGTATTATGATAAAAGAAATGTTAAAAATAATTATAAAAAACAATTATCTTGTGCTTGGGCGAAAAAAAATTGTAGTTTGAAATATAATGATCAAGCCTCTAGAAATGCGACGAATGCGCTCTGGTTTTTCTAATTAAAATGCGGCAACGACGCTGTGAGATAAGGCACCATTGTTTAGGTTGTTTTGGTTTAGGATTTATTATCGGGTCATAAAAGGCTCCAACAACGTCTTTGAAAGCAAAAATAAATAAAAAGAACAATCTTATTTGAATGCATTACTATAAGTAGGTAATATCTTATGAGACTTTTAAAAAGAATCCATCTGAAAGTTATAATAATTTTATTATTTTTATATATAAATCTGCCTAGCCTTTTCCCAACTATGTTGGGGTCGGCTTCCAGTCTAACCGGATGCAGCTGAATACCAATATTTTTCATGGAATTTGTTTTTAAATTGCAATATAAGGAAAAATGCAAACTATGAAATAATAATATTACTATCACTTTATTTATTTCTATATCTCTCCCTCTATCTGAATACAAAAACATAACTTACTTGCATGTTCAACTCCACTGCTATTTGGGATATATTTAACCCTTGTCTATGCAAAACAATAATTTGATTCCTTTCTTCCTGAATCAGGTTTCGGGTCGTCATGGTTGCACCACGTTAGTCACAGCCCACACACAATACACACACAGTCCAGGATACAAGCTAGGGTCAAGAAGAGGCTTTCGATCACAGTCCGGTATACAAGCAGAGGTCACAGTTAGGCAGGCAATCAGTCCGATAGAAATAAACAGGTCGTAAAATGAAATGGCGATAGGAATTTAAGGGAAGCGTCAACAATTAGCGAGAGCAAATTGGCACTGCCGCGCTCTAGCTAATGTTTGTTATTTTATGTTACTCGCTCATTACTCACACAAATGCATATTGTCTCTAATTGGGGGAAACTAGGAAGGGGTGTGGTTTGTCACTAGCTGCGCTCTCGCAGGAATATTTTCTTAAGTGAGCATGCTTAACTTGGGCCGATAGTACATTATGGATATCACTGTATTTTTTAAACAGATTAATATTTTTATGTGCATACAAAAGATTTTCATAAATATACTGAGAAGCTACAGTCAGTATATTAATTAATCTCTTTAAATTTGTCTCTGAGGGATTGTCTGGGACTTAATTTATAAATTGAACGAATTCCTCTTTTTTGTAAAACAAAAATTGTCTGAATGTCGGCGGCATTTCCCCACAACAGAATACCGTACGACATTACTCTATGAAAATAACTAAAGTATACTAAGCGGGCTGTCTCTAAATCAGTTAAATCACGAATTTTTCTAACGGCGTATGCTGCAGAGCTAAGCTTTTTTGACAATTTATCTATATGGTAGCCCCATTGAAGCTTGGCATCCAAAGTTATGCCTAAGAACACTGTAGTGTCTTCGGGTTTCAACTCTTCACCCTTTATGAGCACACTAGTTAGGGTTCCGTACCCAAAGGGTAAACGGGAACCCTATTACTAAGGCTCCGCTGTCTGTCTGTCTGTCTGTCTGTCACCAGGCTGTATCTCATGAGCCGTGATAGTTAGACAGTTGAAATTTTCACAGATGATGTATTTCTGTTGCCGCTGTAACTACAAATACTAAAAAACTGAATAAAATAAATATTTAAGGGGGCTCCTATACAACAAACGTGATTTTTTTGCTCGTTTTTGCTAAATATCGATAACGGCAACAGGTAGACGCTTGAAATGTTCACAGAACATTTAGTTATATATTCACTTTAAAAATAAATAATTAAATTTAAATAAAATAAATATTTAAGGGGGGCTCCCATACAACAAACGTGATTTTTTGGCCATTTTATAGATAATGGTACGGAACCCTTCGTGCGCGAGTCTGACTCGCACTTGGCCGGTTTTTTTACTTGTCTAACATGAGGTATTGTAAATTTAATACATTTCGTTTTTTTTTCTCGTTAAGAAGTAGGTTATTTTTAACTTAGATTGGTGTTACTGTATGGTCTGTTCCAAAAGTACACTCAGTGGCACGGAAGCTTGGCCAAGCGCTTATCTCGCAAATGCTTGCGATAACAAAAACTTCAAGTGTTTCCAACGGTTGTTTCTTATGAAGGTAATTGAATAAATGTTAACCCTTAGTTGAAGAGAGTAATTTATTGTGCCTGAGAGCAATTTTTGGTTGAATCGGGATTCTGGAGCGACTATGTTGCAAGTTTAAATTTCTGTGGTGTGAAAGTTTACAGTTTAGTTATTCAATTATTGTGTATTGGTGCTTTAATTAGAACACAAGATGCTTGATAACCAATAAAAATGCCATTACACTAGCACAGGTTGTATAGGCTGTAGCTTTAATCGACCAAGGCGTGTCACAGCGCGAAGTTGGTATGGTTCTTAACGTAGCACTGTCGCCAATGCAATACGCACTGAAACGATACCGCAGTCAGGCCACTACTTCCGCAGACCAAGCAGCGGAGGTGTCATATGTACATCTGGCCCGGGACGACTGGTTTATTTTCCTGGAAATATTAAGAAACTGCTACCACACCGTTGCCGCGCTGATGAGATATGCCTGCGGCTCCAAATCTTAAGAGGTGTGAATGTTAGTGAGCGTACGGTGAGAAGACGAATGGAGGAAGTAAACTTGGACACGTGGATATACCAGCTGGACACATGAGCAATGGGCAATGGGCTTGAGTACTGTTCACAGATAATTGTCGAATCGCTTTGCGTACTCCAGATAGTCGGGAGCGAGTCTGGAGAAGAAGAGAGAGGTTTCCATTACCAACACACAAACGGTAAATTTTCATGGAGGCTAGAGCCGACCATTATAGATAATGGTTTGGGGAGGAATAAGTTCCGATGCTCGTAGTTCTCGTGCTCGGAGTTTACTATTGTTAACAACCGCTTAAATGCAACACATCGAGCATTGAAGAGGTCCTGCAATAACATGTTTTGCAATATTTGGGGTTCATTGGACATGACCTGGGGGCCGATCGCGCTATTTCTCAACGTAATTACCGTTCGAACGGAACGTTTTTGGTTTTGGTTTAGTTTTGGTTTAGATGATGTAAGAAACGGTATCGCGGTATTTTTTCTGAGCGAAAAAATCATTGACGTTACCCAATACTGAAAGTTCGATCGATCGTTCCTCCAACGTAACTTCCAAAGTAAAGCTAAATCGTTTCCGTTGAAATGATTAGCGCGATACGAAATGTGTCTAACGTAACGTTTTTGGTTGTGGTTTAGTTTTGGTATTAACGTTCAAAATTAGCGTGATCGGCCCCCAGTTCCTCCTTATGCACGATAATACACGCTCACACGTTGCACGTTGCGTTGTAGAATACCTTCTAGCCTTTTTGCATTACAAAATTGCAGTGGCTAGCACGTAGTCCGGACTTAAACTCAATAGAGCATATCTGGAACATGCTCAAAAGAAAGCTTAAGATCACCACCAAACCAACCCGCCAGAAAACATAAACCAACTTAGAAATGCGGTACTGGCCGTTTTGGAAGACATACTGCAAGTTGATATCAGAAACATCATTCAAAGCGTGGCAGATCGTATGCTAGCGATTATTAGGGCTAGAGACGGAAACAATCGATATTAAAACGAAAAGACAAGTTAGAAATTAGGCATATTTTTGATTTTGTAGTGTTTTTTATATTGATAGTGCAAATCCTTTTTCTCTGCAAGAGTGCCTTATTTTGAAAACATGCTTAATGGTGTAGTCATTTTTTAATTACTTAGTTCTAAAGAAAAACTTAGTTATAAAGAAAGACATAGATTTGGACACAGTTCGTGAAACACAAAATACAAATAAAAAAAGGTAGCTATAGTTAGTCTATGGTGTTTTAGATCTCTACTCTATGGACATCACGCTAGTTGTGATCCGTATATGTTTTCTTAAAACTAATCTTCAGGTAAGTCATACTTTCATTACTTTACGAAATGGGTAACAATATTCTTACTTTACATTCTTCTTTCTTAATTTCTAGCCAGCCTAACAGGCGAGAAGTCAGACCGTCGCAGCCAGGACAAGTTGTCACAGCACCAGCAGATGCTGCTACAGCACCAGAGCCGGTCTCTTGGCCACCAGTCCTCCATCGACAAGTACGCTCACTCGCAGCAGAGGTCTTCAAGCTCTTCACAAGCCAGTCTGGAAACCAAGTCCAAGCATCATTACACTGATGAGCACAAGCTCACTGACTTTTTGAGGTGGGTGACTTTGTTACTGCACAACCTTCATCACCTTTCTTGCGCTGCATGACGTAGACAGTGTTGCTGAGTTCTGGGCCAACCGAACAATAGGGAATATGCACGTAATTCAAAACGTATCCATTATTTTAATATACATTGTGTAGGAGACAAGAAACAAATTCCAATTTTTTAAATGCCTTACTTATTTTACAATTAATTAATTTATGTTGCGTTTTTTTGATGGAACGGAACGCAAACTCAAAACGCGTCCTCTTCGAAAATGCCGGAAGTGACGAAACAAAACATGTTAATAAAATCTATTCTTTGCTAAATGCTTGAAATCTCACTAAAGTAAATATGTAAGTGTGATTTCTACTTGAATAAAGCATAAACAATAATTTAATATATAAGATTTGGGGCTAAAACAGATGTAAACAAAGCAGTTTCGTGAACAATGACGTCACATCATGACCGCGACAGAAACGGACGTTTGAACTGTAGTAGAAAATTGTTGGAGTTTCATAATTTTTTTGAGAATCAATCAGTAGTTTAACTTTCAATACTTTTCTTAGGTTTATATTACTGTCTATTATTGATTTACGAAAAAAAAAACATGCATATTCCCTATTTAACCTCCTTTTGAGCGATATTTGCTATCGATACGCTAAGAAGGCTGCACAACTGGTTTTTTGTACGGTCATTTGTTGCAGCTACATCACCATACTGCTACAGCTTGTTTTTTTGCTGCCAGTCTCAAACAATGTTAATTTAGGTATGGGAGGACAATGTAGCCCCGTCAACAAGTACCGGGTAGTTAACAAAATAGAAAAGAGGCTACAAATCTAAGCCTAAAATAAAATTGAAAAACACCATGCCCATGTTTGTCTGATATGCCCTGCAAATATTGCTACATCACTACCTATCGTAAAAGAGAGCAAGTGAATGAGTTAAACCTGGTTCGGCAAAAATTACGAACTTCCGTACAAATTTTCATCCCCTTTAAAACCGTTTTAGGTGATGAATTTCCGAAAATCCTTCCTAAGTACTCACTTCCGTTAAATAAGAAACTCTTGTGCGAAATTTCATGCTTCTGGACCCAACAGTTTTAAGGCTCTGCGTTGTCTGGTAGTGAATTTTTATATTTTTATTAAGTAGGGCGCCATTACTACTAAATGTCGCTCATGATAATCCTCTCTTTTAGGGCAAATCTAGAGAGTTTGGAATCGTTATCGGGCGGGACTGGATCATCTGCGCACGCGGAGCGCTCGGGTGCGGGCGGCGGGACGAGCGCGGGCGGGGGCGCGGGGGGCGCAGGGGGCGCGGGGGGCGGACAGGAGCGTGTGGTGCGCGCCTTCGCCGAGCTGGCGCGCAACCTGCAGCGCATGCGGCCGTGCGTGCGCCCCGCCATGTGCAAACCCTACGGCAAGCAGAGCGAGCAACTACAGAAGAGTTAGTACTACACTCATTGTTTTTATTTAGGGCAGATTTTCCAATCGTTTGATAAAGTTTATCAGAAGAACATAGCGGTTTAACATATTTTCTATACAAAAGCTGTTGTAGAAGTTATCTGAAGATTGAAAAATCGGCCCTTAATTGAATGAAAACTAACAGCCTCTATGCGTTCGGCAATGGTGTAAGCTTAACTAACGGGTGTAAAAAGGCGCTTAACGAAGTCGAATCACATACTCCCAGTTGTTGTGATTTTTTTTTGTACTCAGTTTTTTGTACCCTAGCCTTTTGGTTATTGAAGTTCAAAGTTACAACTAAAGTACTTCTTTTAATTAATGTTATAACTTTAAATAGCCCCACAACTCATGTACCGTTGCATGCACCCATAATCACTTCTGTGCGTTACATTGCGCATTGCCGTAAACGGCGATTTTTCACATCAAAAATAAAAGTGTCTGCCGTTCGGGTTTATCCACTGGATTTGTGCCCAGTTGATGGCAATGGCTCGCCCCGTATTACAATAATTTTTGCTCAATATTACTTAGTTTGATGAACAGAATGCGTAGATAAAGGCTATGTGGTGGGTTTTATACACTTTTATGCTTAACCTCAACTCAACTCCTCCGTGCCTCGGAAAGCACGATAAGCCGTTGGTCCTGGCCGTCATTCGTGGATCTTTGACAGTCGTCAGAAGTCCCAGTCTTACCAAGGGGTATTGTATTACCCAGTTACTGGGTTGTGGAGGTGAGATAGGCAGTCGCTCCATGTAAAATACTGGTATTCAGCTGCATCCTGCATGCAGTCATCCTTCATGCTGTGTAAAAACAAAAAAACAATAAACACCATTAAAAATTCTCAAAATTCAAAATATTTTATTTCATAAAAACTTATTAAATGTCATAAGCTAGGTGCACGGTTCCAATTGGTTGTTACCTATGGAAAAGAGCCGGAAAAACCCTCCACAGTTACTGTTTAAAAAATAGACTTTTGCAATATTGTTTGTTTTCAATTCAAATTACAATATGGACAGTTTCTAAAGTATCTGATAAAAATGTGGTAGTGACATAGAAAAGCGTCGAGAAAGCAGTTTAACCCTGCCAAAAGATTCACCATTCAAGACTCGGGGGTGCTGAACTTGCACATGCAGATGGACTAACGAGATGGTTGTTTTCATAATTTCAGTTCTGTTGGACACCATCCAGTTGGTGCAGTCGCTCCGTAGCTATCTGCCGCCGCCACATATCCAGGTCACGTCTTGGAAGAACGATGACAAGCTCCGGTAAGAACATTTTACTTGAAATACACTATGTTATTATCTTAATCCATGGGTTGTCATGGCTGATCCAATCATTCTTAACCCTATACACGGCATTATATTAAGTAGAATTCACGCAAAATTGAGAAATGTGAATGATGTTTTTATTTAATCTTAATAGGGAAAATTTTACCAATGGAACTGAACGCGATCAGCACATCTAAACCGCGTTCAAGAGCTGTCAGTATCATTGTTGTGGAATATCTCTCTCTCTCTTGAATGCGGTTTAAATGTGCCGATCGCGTTCAATTTCATTGGTAAAATTCATTGTTAGGCCCGTATTACAGAACGTCACATAATACTCAAGCATTACTTAAAACTGGATTCAAGCCATTTGATTGGTTGAAACTAGTTTTAAGTAATGCTTGGGTATTGAGTGACGTTCATTAATACGGGACACAGTCAGTGCCGGTTAATCAAAACTTTAAATAACACTCCAAGAATTTTCTTTGTCTGGTAATAATTCATCGGCCTTAAAATTTCCGTTTTAATTTTAAACGCCTTCCTTATTTAAATTCAGCTCCAACAACATGGAGGAGCTCGAGAGCCGTAAGATAGTGAGCGGCAACTAGCCACCGGACGCCAGCGCCGCCGCCGACTAGCGCGCGGTGACGTCACCACTCGCGACACAGCCACACGGTTTGACGACTCGGCAGGACCGGCCGCCTGGGTAAACTACAAGGAGTTTACAGCGAACAGAGATACAATATATAGGTTCATATATGCACAAAAAATAGTAAGGCATATCGACAGTTGCTTGTAGAAACTAAGCAGTTTAATGCCATATTATCGATAGTCGATAAACGGTCTTCTTGGCGTGCACCCCTTAAATTGCATGAATTAATATGTTTTAGTACTCCAATATATACGGGGTATATCAAATCTCATTCAGTCGTAGGTCTTAAATAAATATTATGATGATAGTTCGTGCTAAATTGATCACTGTAAACTCCAATACTCAGGCCACAGTTAATGTTATTTAAGTTCGTATTTAATCAAGATCTGCATATTTTATTCGTAAAAGTAATTCTCGATAAAACTTGTCATTAGTTAGTGAGTAAGATTGAGATAGTTTCTCCATTTAATTTGGAATGAGAGTGAAACCGTGGCGGACACTGAGCTGTGGCTCTTTTTGTATTAAGAATATTGTTGGCGCTGCGCGATCTGTGCGTCTACGCTTACGCTGAATTACTTGAATATTGGGTGTGTGTAACGTCGCCACTTCATGTTCAGCACAAACTTGGTTTAAATATAAGGTGTTTCATAATTAACCCGAACAACTTTAAGGAGTGCTTTAGACCATCGAACTGAATAACTTTTACGATATAACCATGTTTGACCTCGCGAAAAAAAATTGCTTTTCCATACAAAAGTTTAATAACTACTGTTCTAAAGTGTATGGGACATTGCGTTCGTGATTTCAAAGTTGGTCCCATAGTAAAAGTTATTCAGTTCGATGGTGGCACCTCTTAAAGTTTGTTGGGTTAATTTTGAAACACCTTTTAAAGTTGATTATCATGCTGTCCTTGTTTTTTGCGGTTTTTATTGCTTTACTTGTTGGTGTTTGCAGAAGTTTCTTTTTTTATATTTTACATTTTTTCATACAATTTCATATTGTCTGTTGTAAAAGTTCATACAAACATGTATGCTATTGCTTTCGTTGTTACTGAACGTATTTAATGGTTAAGGTATTTCTTTTTCTACAGTAATTTCATGATTCGTCCTAATTATTTTAAGTTTATTCTCAGTTATTATCGTAAGTGCATTATTTACACTGTGATAGAAGTGTAATAGGTATTGGTATAGGTCTGAGCGGAGTCTTGACACGAATGTTACTTATGAACGTATGTAGTTGTGAGCGTCTCGAGTGCGAAGCGGTGTTTGATCGAGATGGAGACGTCGAGCGCAACATGTCGACGTCAGTCAGTCACTCGATCACTTCACAGCTGTATGTATTATGCGAATATTAATATGTAATAAAGTTTTGATCGCCATGTCTTGTCTTGTGAGTAATAGGGAGGCTAGTATCTTATTGAAGACTGCAAATTTTTCACGTCTTAGCTGATGTTGCCTGTGGATGTATAAGATTAGGATCAGTAAGTTATGTACTATACACTGGGGTACTCGTCGCGTCGTACAAAACGGAATTTTTATTGCTAAGGTTAATAGGTATAAATTATTATTCGTAGTTAGGCCACTTTTTTATTCTACCTTTTATATTGTGTTTATATTACCTCAGTGTACAGTAGAGTAAATAGAACGGTCGAAGGAGCTTAGCTGAAGTTGACTTTGATCGAAGTGTGTCACTGATAGGAGTCACTATTTACTTCCATAACATCATCATGTGAAATAATGGACTACATAAGTTAATGATTAGTGCAATAATTAGGCAAAGCCTACTTTAAATTTAAAGTTTTGTATCTTAGTACTGTAATTCTAAATTATAAACATAACTTATCATATTGGCATCACAACGGGGTGAGTGTGAGGTTGTATAGTATAAGTACTTGATTCTGACATGGTCTCGGTTCATTGGATTGTTGTACGCATCACAATTTATTTGATTATTGTCAAATAAAATTAATTGTAAGCAGCTTTTTGTAGGTAAATGCATTGTACACTTATGTTGTATTTCATATTCGTATTAGCTGTTTGTATGGGACAATTATAATCAACACACTAGTTGTACATTACCTACAACTCGCGTTTCGGTACATTATCCAAATATTTAACGAGGCTACTACGTTTTCATCGACAACTAACAATACCCCTAGTATTAAGTTGATATAACCGTCAAAACTTACTCTTGAAAAAGTATTATAAACTTCCAAAAGAATCTCTCTCTGTATTAGAATTATAAGCTTTCTAGTCAAAAATGGATTTCATAATGCATTTTTTATTGATATGATCTGAACTCTTTCTTAAGGTATTGGAAATTGATAAATTTGAATGTGACTTTTTTCGTTTAAACGTTCGCTCTGTCAGTTCACCGTGTAACTATAATATTGTGAACAGTAATACTTTGATGATCTCACACCGTATGGACATAATCACTTACATGGCATCATATTTTGGCGGCTTGATCGAGCTCGCTACGGTGAGAGTCATAATGTAACTGTAATACTTATTCTCCATTATATACTTTCTCTTAGTGATGGTTACTTCATACGTAATAACATAGTTTTTGTATTGTATTTACGAACACGTTAAATTATTCATTAACATTATTTTATATCTCATCGGAAAAAAGCATTTATTATTATTTGGTAATACGTACCAGTAATCTCAGCGAATAACGTTTGGCATCTGAATTCTGTGATAAATTTTTATTCAATCAAAATGTAATTTTGACATTGTAATGCAATACCAATCGGAAAATTAGTTACTAATATAAAATATAGCTTATGTTTCGAAAATTATTTAAGTTTATAGTGTATTTCACAGCTGATGATTGCTTGTTTATAGACTGATCCAATTTGAAAAACACGACACATGGAGGTGTCTTTAATAAACCGCTAGTATTATTATTATTTCGCCGATACAGAAGTCGATTCGGTTAAAGCGATCATCAGTTGTACTTATGTTATATCAAAATTGGCCTTGCCATGTAATTTATTATTTGTATTCGAAGATTCTTTTAATGTAAAGGTGGTAATTTAGTAATGAAAAGCAGTGCTTAGAAATAAATAAATAATGATTAAATTGAATAATGTTGGTTTTTTTTATTTTCTCACTTATGTATACGGATGAGTTTTTGAAAACTGATGGCAGTTATGTGAACCGCTAGAAAAATGAATGAAGTTTGATCCAAATGGTCAAGCGTATGGAACCAAGTGCAATCCAGTGCAAGATAGATAGAGTAAGACTATATATGTACCTACATCAATTATAATAAATTGATGTAGATAAAACGACGGCACGGTTGGCGCAGTGGTTAAGCGATTGACTGCTGCGCTGCGTGTCGCGGGTTCGTTTCCCACACGGAACAAATATTTGTATGACCTACAAGTAGTTGCTCCGGGTCTGGCTGTTTGTGTATGTGAGTTTAAATGTTTGTAAACGCACCCACGATATAGGAGAAATTCCTAGTGTGGGGCAACGGTTTAAAAAAAAAACAAAAACCGGCCAAGTGCGTGTTCGACCACGCTCAGTGGTGTGCCGTAGTCCGAGTATTAATTTAGTTGGCCGTAAAAATAAGTTTGTATTTCACAGTAAGTACTTTTCGAAAAAACTTCGGCGGTTGTAACCGACAATGCACATTGTTTTACATGATGTAGTTTTCATCATAAAATGTTTATCTTTTACATTTTTTTAATAACGTTCTATATTGTGTCCGTTTGATGGCAATAGGCTCGCCCTCTATTACATGGGACTGAAACATACCTGGTGAAGTGTGGGTGTACTATACATCTCTGCCAATCCTTTCGAGGAATACCGGCGTGATATTGTGTTGAAAAGTTATAATGTAGAAACCTATTTTTAAACTATTGGCTAAACGCCATCTCACTCATTGAATTTTTACATTTAAGTAAAAAAAAATACATTTGTAAGTTGGTCGACTATTAGGTACTCGTTAACTTGTCGTCTACTTAGATGTGATAGTTTTCCTTTAAACTTCGTTATTAAGTATATACCACTATCGTGAATACTTTTAACATTACGGAAACAATGGTTTAGCTGGTAAGGGGACACACACATGACTTAAGTGACCACTTTGAAGCTTACCGTTTTGCAAATTGATCCCTGAATCGATAAAATATTCATGTCAAACGCCCAATACACTTGAAAAACCTATCCAACGACACCCCACAATGGAATGGACGAGAAAAAATGTCATCACCACTTAACGTGTAGCGGCCGCCGAGCGCCAGATTTCCCTCGATTCTTGGTGAATCATTTGGGTTAGATGAGGTTGTGAATATGAAAATTAGGTCAACTGAACGTTATAAATATAAATAAAAGCTTCTCATTTTGTATTTTAAGTAACTCAAATTAATGTTTGTAAGTCGCTGTACTGTTGATTTCTCGTCACTCGCAGTCAGTCGCTCACTTAGTAATACTATAACGTAAATTAATTATTTTTGTCACTTAAAACTTTAATTTACAGTTTAAATACTACCCTTAAATTATTTACTATCATAAATTAATACAGCTTTTTAGTACAGACGGCACATCAAGCTACTAAAATCTGTCAATTTTTTTAAAAAGATTTTCAACTTTATTGTTAAACCATAAGGTTCAAGGTTGATTGGGAAAAGTTTACAGTTTCGGGTAGCGTGACCTGCTGGCGTCTGTACCAAGTCTCTGAATTAAACAGCGAACAAACAGACTTGGCGAAACTAAAAGGGTTCTTTGTTTTAGGAACCTTTATAAACATGGGAGCGACTTGCTATCAACGATTTTCTCGCTGTAGAAACGTACAAAAGATTGTAAGTTCCATGTAAGTAAGAGCGATACAGATAGATAGATATATTGAATAGTTGATCACTGACTTTTCACACGTTTGTCGCAGCGACAAGAATTATCAAAGATAGTACTTCCTGAACGACCGATACTCGCTTGGCGGCTAGAACACACGCTTAGTAGGTACATACGAGTAATTGCTCGTCAACTTGGCGTACTCGCTGCTCGCCTACTTCTTATTAGTTTCTGGCTATAGGTACTTCGCTTCTCGTTAATCCCCGGCGCACAGTGGAACGAAATCAAAAAGTACGGACTTAAGGATACGTTTGTACATTTTAGAAATCTACATAAGTACTAATACAATACCTACTTACTTTTATATGTTATGTAACTTCTTTCAAAGTTATAAGCTTTCCTCTTTCAATATTGTATGATTTTTTCTATAGGTACTTAGTATTAGAATTGTATTCGATACTTGTATTAATGACGATAATGATCAGGAGAACTTACGAGTTTTTAAGTGTAGACTCATAATTCCATAATGAATCCGAATATTAAATAATACCTTTGTCAAAGGACGAAGAACGTTTGCTGTAGTGGATAAGACTTATTGGGGATACCACTGATAAAAAAAACGCGCTTAGTCCGTATCTCTGTGGTGGTGTGGAATGGAGAATAAAAAAAGAGACTGATTCTTTAAAGTTGCGACAACAGGGGCAAATCCATAAGAAATGTCAGAAAAATTTGGTAGGAAACTAGCTTTTTTTTATCGTAAGTTTTGGCAAACCTACTTCATTTTTTGGTCAAGTGAAAGTTGTCCATAAAAACGAATGAAATTGATTATACAAATTGAATGAAAAAATATTTTCCTAAATTTGACCAACTTCCACCGTCCCGATTTTTTTCTTCTACAATGATCCTTACACGAAAACGAGTCGAATAGCAATCAAAAAAATATTGATGGATTTCACTCATTATGGACACACTTGACCAAAAAAAATTATAAGCCAAAATTGTTATGATCTAAAAAGAACTAAAGTTTTCTAAGAAAGTTTTCTGATATCTCATAAGGATTCCGATTTCCAACTATTGGCCAACTTAAAAGAAACAGTACCAGTCGCAAAATATCGCAGTACCAGATTAGATGCAAAAATAAAATAATAATTTGTCCTATTCAATCCGTTGTTTGAGAAAACTTGAAAATTGCGAGATTTTTATGAATTTATGTTTTTCTTTATATACAAAAAAAAAAAAAACATCGCATTAAAAATAATAGGTAAAACGTAAAAGTCATAGAACATTATTTTGTATTGTATTTGATCCTAGATTTCAATTGTGTAATTATTCAAAATAAAATCAATCAGTTTTTTTTTGTCTCCTACGGTTAAATATCAGTCCACCGTGCGGCGGTGGGACTGGTGAGTATGCCTGCTGAGTCGCTGAACGACATTGGTCAAGTCTGATATACGTCAAATCGACAATTCTTCCAATTTGTTATTGGTCAAAGCTGTAGTTCGTGAAACCGTCTGTTTGTCCAATTATGAAATTTGCCAAATACGGTATTGGTCAAGTAATTTAAGTACAATCAAATGTAAAAATGATAGTAACTCATGATATTTTTTTATTAACTTATTCAATTCATATTTATTTACTTAGAATTTATACCCAACACAGCTGTTTTAACGCATCTAATTTTCAACCCCATTGGCCATCTTTTATGATGTTGGATGTTATCCTCTGCTTCTCATCTTCTCTTTTAACTTTATTTAAATAAAATTTCGCTCCTTTTTTTAAAATACTAAGGAGGAGGAGGTAACAATCGAAACAAATTAAACCTCAGAATACTCAATTACTATTACTACATTTGAATGATGTAATTAGGAACATACAGCAGGCGGCTTTTCCTTTTGTAAGTTCCTACAAGTTATGTGAATAAATTCAAAACGCATGTTTTCACCAACTGTACTGAACTTGACCAATAGCTTATTTGGCAAATTTCGTAACTGGACAAAAAGACGATTTGACGAACTACAGCTTTGACCAATATCAAAGACGAATTGCCGATTAGACGTATATCAGACTTGACCAATGTCGTTCAACCCTATAAAATTGAATCTTGTGTGACTGCCTACCTTTTCTTTGTCGAACAAATCTTATGAATCAACTTTTAACTTTCCTCGGATACCGTGGTTTGCCGATGTTAAACTGGGTAGGCGATTACTTAAAATAGCTTTTAGAATACGATCTGGACATGTACCTACCACTTAAAAAATTTACCTTTTTAATGAAGAAATCCCTTTCACCTAACTGTACTGCTTGTGATGAACCAGAAGATGTGCAACGCCTCCATAAATATTGTAATCGCAATGATTTTGAAAGACAACATTTATGTAAAAAAAATTAAATTAAATGCATTACATTTAGATAAATTTCAATGTAATCTGGCTTACCCTGCAAGCAATAAAGCTAAGCTTATTTATACGTTTATATTTAATAGTCTTAAGAAAATTTTGTAAGTAACTTGCTTAAGTTTAAGTTCTTAGTTGAGGTGCACGACTACTGACAAATGCGTGCACTGACTGGACAGGTCCCCTCAACCTGTGTGGTTCTTTCGTCAAAAGATCATTTCAGGCACCAATCTACATGGTCTTCACATGATCTGACCAAGATTATGTCTGGACTTTAAAAAGAGACTGTGACCTCTGAGTTTGTTTCGGCCTTTCTTCTCAGAGTAGTCGGATACGAAACGCCGACCTCATCTAGTTTTTTTTAATATGATTGACGTGTAAAAGTGTTTGTACAAACCTACTTACAGAAATAAATCATTTATCATTTATCATTTATTTATCATTTATCATTTATTTAAGGAAATGATAGGGCTGACATGACTTGTTAAAGGTTGCAAGTCCCTAATAAATAAAGAAAAAAAAAAAACTTTTATCTTAACTTTTATATACTGCCGTCTATGAAAACTACTTGGAAAAACATTTCAAACACCTTCTGGGGCAGTCGGGTAGAAAGGATCAAATAAAAACGATCGAATAAGATTTAAGTTATTATTTTTATAAACATTCATTATTACACAAATTTTATAATGAAGGAGTAACAAAGTAATTTCAATCTTCCTATTAACTGAAACAGAACGGAATGATTGCCACGACCATAGTACGACGACGTACATAGTAGTTATTGTTTTTTTTAAACGGTTATAAAAGAGAAAAACATCATCATCTGCCTAGCCTTTTCCCAACTATGTTGGGGTCGGCTTCCAGTCTGACTGGAAGCAGCTGAATACCAGTATTTTACATGCAGCGACTGCCTATCTGACCTCCACAACCCAGTTACTGGGTAACACGATATCCCTTGGTAAGACTGGGCTCAGACCCAGACTTTTGGGCTTCTGACGACCCGTAACAACTGTCAAAGATCTACAAATGACAGCCGGGACCACGGCTTAACGTGCTTTCCGAGGCACGGAGGAATCTTGGTATGAACAGATGGCCATCGACGGACCAACCGCGGCAAGCGTAGCTTAACCTGATCGATCGATCCGTGCGGCAGTTATTATTTAGCCACAAGGTCCTCAAAGAGAAAACATACATAGTATTATTACAAAATGAGTCAAAACAAAATGATAATAAATATGTTCGTGGAATGTTCTTTATACACACGTTTGGCGCAATCCATAAGTACACAACACAATAAATATTTTTGGTTTCTTAACATCGAAAATATCAATATTTACTTAACGCCCGGTTTCTGGAACGAAAATCGCGACTATAAAGATATGTATTTACAGAATTATAATCATTAGAATCATCTCTCGTTAGATTTGTTTAATTGAATTACTTTTTCATGAAATTATGACATTGGGGGACAAATCTAACTTGGAAAAGCTGTATTAATGATTCTTTTGATTTCGTTTAGGGCATTATTTAGGTGCTGAACCAACCAACTTGCTGACTGCTTGCGATGTCAAACAGAATCCATTTTTCGTCGCAGGTAACAATGCGGTTCAAATTCCTTCGCTTGTGTGCATATTGAGCAGTGCAAGGCATTCAAGTAGATTGAGTATCATCAGCTTCCACAATCGCCTTTAATTTTTCATTGTCGACCAAAGTTTTCGGACGACCGCGGGGTTCTTTTTTCAGGTCAAAATTTTCCAGAACGGAAGCAGGAAAACCAATAACATATGTATGAATCCATCGCTTTTTAGTAGTCATTCGAATTTGGTCGGATAACCAGCCGTTGTTTACATATTTTGGTTTTTTGTTAATATTTACTTAATGCTGCAACATTCCAAGCTGAATATTTTCACCATATATTTTTGACTAAAGGCACAAGATTTTGGTTTACACCTACACATCTGGGATTGAGCCGGTTCTTTGTATTTTGCCGTCAAAGTTATGACACCATCGTTTTGACTTTTAGCAAGATTATTCAAAAACGCATGCATGAACAGTTTTGAAACTTTGTATGGTTATTATTAGCGTCAAGAAGGACCGAATACAATTTTCAGCGAACTTATACCTTCTCTTATTTAGGCGCTGCGATGTTTTTTCGGGTTTACATAAAACCGCGATAACTTGAAACCTACAAATATTTTCTTAAATCTAATTGGGGCACTAAGGGGCACACATTAAGAGCTACTCGTGTATGTTTATTCTACAGGAGCACATGCAACGGTTTAGAGATATACGATTCTGCAAAACGTTACTCCAGCAGGAAATGCAATATCTCGAAAACCTGAAGGGGCACAGATTTTATTTTTGGGGGCACATTTTGGCACACATATAAGCTATGTGGCCATGCACAATTTTTCTCTCTCCTATCATTCGTTTAGAATTTTCCTGCTAGAAAAACGTTACCCCAGCAGGAATCGTTTTTTCCGTTTTTTTCCAAAACGACAGGGGGCACACATTTTTTATGTTGGGGCACATTTACAGCAGCTAAGGCACTAATTAAATGTTCCACTCATATAACTCTAGGAGACACTTTCCTGCTGGGGTAACGTACACCGCTCAGGTGTATGGTGTGCCGTAGTCCGAGTATTACTACTACAAGTAGTTGCTCCGGGTCTGGCTGTTTGTGTATGTGAGTTTAAATGTTTGTAAACGCACCCACGATATAGGAGAAATTCCTAGTGTGGGGCAACGGTTTAAAAAAAAAACAAAAACCGGCCAAGTGCGTGTTCGACCACGCTCAGTGGTGTGCCGTAGTCCGAGTATTAATTTAGTTGGCCGTAAAAATAAGTTTGTATTTCACAGTAAGTACTTTTCGAAAAAACTTCGGCGGTTGTAACCGACAATGCACATTGTTTTACATGATGTAGTTTTCATCATAAAATGTTTATCTTTTACATTTTTTTAATAACGTTCTATATTGTGTCCGTTTGATGGCAATAGGCTCGCCCTCTATTACATGGGACTGAAACATACCTGGTGAAGTGTGGGTGTACTATACATCTCTGCCAATCCTTTCGAGGAATACCGGCGTGATATTGTGTTGAAAAGTTATAATGTAGAAACCTATTTTTAAACTATTGGCTAAACGCCATCTCACTCATTGAATTTTTACATTTAAGTAAAAAAAAATACATTTGTAAGTTGGTCGACTATTAGGTACTCGTTAACTTGTCGTCTACTTAGATGTGATAGTTTTCCTTTAAACTTCGTTATTAAGTATATACCACTATCGTGAATACTTTTAACATTACGGAAACAATGGTTTAGCTGGTAAGGGGACACACACATGACTTAAGTGACCACTTTGAAGCTTACCGTTTTGCAAATTGATCCCTGAATCGATAAAATATTCATGTCAAACGCCCAATACACTTGAAAAACCTATCCAACGACACCCCACAATGGAATGGACGAGAAAAAATGTCATCACCACTTAACGTGTAGCGGCCGCCGAGCGCCAGATTTCCCTCGATTCTTGGTGAATCATTTGGGTTAGATGAGGTTGTGAATATGAAAATTAGGTCAACTGAACGTTATAAATATAAATAAAAGCTTCTCATTTTGTATTTTAAGTAACTCAAATTAATGTTTGTAAGTCGCTGTACTGTTGATTTCTCGTCACTCGCAGTCAGTCGCTCACTTAGTAATACTATAACGTAAATTAATTATTTTTGTCACTTAAAACTTTAATTTACAGTTTAAATACTACCCTTAAATTATTTACTATCATAAATTAATACAGCTTTTTAGTACAGACGGCACATCAAGCTACTAAAATCTGTCA
Source organism: Tiliacea citrago (assembly GCA_963921375.1). NCBI lineage: Eukaryota > Metazoa > Arthropoda > Insecta > Lepidoptera > Noctuidae > Tiliacea > Tiliacea citrago. The sequence continues at coordinate 15,586,931 of OY992797.1, read as the reverse complement.
ATTTTTTTAAAAAGATTTTCAACTTTATTGTTAAACCATAAGGTTCAAGGTTGATTGGGAAAAGTTTACAGTTTCGGGTAGCGTGACCTGCTGGCGTCTGTACCAAGTCTCTGAATTAAACAGCGAACAAACAGACTTGGCGAAACTAAAAGGGTTCTTTGTTTTAGGAACCTTTATAAACATGGGAGCGACTTGCTATCAACGATTTTCTCGCTGTAGAAACGTACAAAAGATTGTAAGTTCCATGTAAGTAAGAGCGATACAGATAGATAGATATATTGAATAGTTGATCACTGACTTTTCACACGTTTGTCGCAGCGACAAGAATTATCAAAGATAGTACTCCCTGAACGACCGATACTCGCTTGGCGGCTAGAACACACGCTTAGTAGGTACATACGAGTAATTGCTCGTCAACTTGGCGTACTCGCTGCTCGCCTACTTCTTATTAGTTTCTGGCTATAGGTACTTCGCTTCTCGTTAATCCCCGGCGCACAGTGGAACGAAATCAAAAAGTACGGACTTAAGGATACGTTTGTACATTTTAGAAATCTACATAAGTACTAATACAATACCTACTTACTTTTATATGTTATGTAACTTCTTTCAAAGTTATAAGCTTTCCTCTTTCAATATTGTATGATTTTTTCTATAGGTACTTAGTATTAGAATTGTATTCGATACTTGTATTAATGACGATAATGATCAGGAGAACTTACGAGTTTTTAAGTGTAGACTCATAATTCCATAATGAATCCGAATATTAAATAATACCTTTGTCAAAGGACGAAGAACGTTTGCTGTAGTGGATAAGACTTATTGGGGATACCACTGATAAAAAAAACGCGCCTAGTCCGTATCTCTGTGGTGGAGTGGAATGGAGAATAAAAAAAGAGACTGATTCTTTAAAGTTGCGACAACAGGGGCAAATCCATAAGAAATGTCAGAAAAATTTGGTAGGAAACTAGCTTTTTTTTATCGTAAGTTTTGGCAAACCTACTTCATTTTTTGGTCAAGTGAAAGTTGTCCATAAAAACGAATGAAATTGATTATACAAATTGAATGAAAAAATATTTTCCTAAATTTGACCAACTTCCACCGTCCCGATTTTTTTCTTCTACAATGATCCTTACACGAAACAGAGTCGAATAGCAATCAAAAAAATATTGATGGATTTCACTCATTATGGACACACTTGACCAAAAAAAAATTATAAGCCAAAATTGTTATGATCTAAAAAGAACTAAAGTTTTCTAAGAAAGTTTTCTGATATCTCATAAGGATTCCGATTTCCAACTATTGGCCAACTTAAAAGAAACAGTACCAGTCGCAAAATATCGCAGTACCAGATTAGATGCAAAAATAAAATAATAATTTGTCCTATTCAATCCGTTGTTTGAGAAAACTTGAAAATTGCGAGATTTTTATGAATTTATGTTTTTCTTTATATACAAAAAAAAAAAACATCGCATTAAAAATAATAGGTAAAACGTAAAAGTCATAGAACATTATTTTGTATTGTATTTGATCCTAGATTTCAATTGTGTAATTATTCAAAATAAAATCAATCAGTTTTTTTTGTCTCCTACGGTTAAATATCAGTCCACCGTGCGGCGGTGGGACTGGTGAGTATGCCTGCTGAGTCGCTGAACGACATTGGTCAAGTCTGATAGACGTCAAATCGACAATTCTTCCAATTTGTTATTGGTCAAAGCTGTAGTTCGTGAAACCGTCTGTTTGTCCAATTATGAAATTTGCCAAATACGGTATTGGTCAAGTAATTTAAGTACAATCAAATGTAAAAATGATAGTAACTCATGATATTTTTTTATTAACTCATTCAATTCATATTTATTTACTTAGAATTTATACCCAACACAGCTGTTTTAACGCATCTAATTTTCAACCCCATTGGCCATCTTTTATGATGTTGGATGTTATCCTCTGCTTCTCATCTTCTCTTTTAACTTTATTTAAATAAAATTTCGCTCCTTTTTTTAAAATACTAAGGAGGAGGAGGTAACAATCGAAACAAATTAAACCTCAGAATACTCAATTACTATTACTACATTTGAATGATGTAATTAGGAACATACAGCAGGCGGCTTTTCCTTTTGTAAGTTCCTACAAGTTATGTGAATAAATTCAAAACGCATGTTTTCACCAACTGTACTGAACTTGACCAATAGCTTATTTGGCAAATTTCGTAACTGGACAAAAAGACGATTTGACGAACTACAGCTTTGACCAATATCAAAGACGAATTGCCGATTAGACGTATATCAGACTTGACCAATGTCGTTCAACCCTATAAAATTGAATCTTGTGTGACTGCCTACCTTTTCTTTGTCGAACAAATCTTATGAATCAACTTTTAACTTTCCTCGGATACCGTGGTTTGCCGATGTTAAACTGGGTAGGCGATTACTTAAAATAGCTTTTAGAATACGATCTGGACATGTACCTACCACTTAAAAAATTTACCTTTTTAATGAAGAAATCCCTTTCACCTAACTGTACTGCTTGTGATGAACCAGAAGATGTGCAACGCCTCCTTATATATTGTAATCGCAATGATTTTGAAAGACAACATTTATGTAAAAAAAATTAAATTAAATGCATTACATTTAGGTAAATTTCATTGTAATCTGGCTTACCCTGCAAGCAATAAAGCTAAGCTTATTTATACGTTTATATTTAATAGTCTTAAGAAAATTTTGTAAGTAACTTGCTTAAGGAAATGATAGGGCTGACATGACTTGTTAAAGGTTGCAAGTCCCTAATAAATAAAGAAAAAAAAAAAACTTTTATCTTAACTTTTATATACTGCCGTCTATGAAAACTACTTGGAAAAACATTTCAAACACCTTCTGGGGCAGTCGGGTAGAAAGGATCAAATAAAAACGATCGAATAAGATTTAAGTTATTATTTTTATAAACATTCATTATTACACAAATTTTATAATGAAGGAGTAACAAAGTAATTTCAATCTTCCTATTAACTGAAAGAGAACGGAATGATTGCCACGACCATAGTACGACGACGTACATAGTAGTTATTGTTTTTTTAAACGGTTATAAAAGAGAAAAACATCATCATCTGCCTAGCCTTTTCCCAACTATGTTGGGGTCGGCTTCCAGTCTGACTGGAAGCAGCTGAATACCAGTATTTTACATGGAGCGACTGCCTATCTGACCTCCACAACCCAGTTACTGGGTAACACGATATCACTTGGTAAGACTGGGCTCCGACCCAGACTTTTGGGCTTCTGACGACCCGTAACAACTGTCAAAGATCTACAAATGACAGCCGGGACCAACGGCTTAACGTGCTTTCCGAGGCACGGAGGAATCTTGGTATGAACAGATGGTCTCCCATCGACGGACCAACCGCGGCAAGCGTAGCTTAACCTGATCGATCGATCCGTGCGGCAGTTATTATTTAGCCACAAGGTCCTCAAAGAGAAAACATACATAGTATTATTACAAAATGATAATAAATATGTTCGTGGAATGTTCTTTATACACACGTTTGGCGCAATCCATAAGTACACAACACAATAAATATTTTTGGTTTCTTAACATCGAAAATATCAATATTTACTTAACGCCAGGTTTCTGGAACGAAAATCGCGACTATAAAGATATGTATTTACAGAATTATAATCATTAGAATTATCTCTTATATGTTAGATTTGTTTAATTGAATTACTTTTTCATGAAATTATGACATTGGGGGACAAATCTAACTTGGAAAAGCTGTATTAATGATTCTTTTGATTTCGTTTAGGGCATTATTTAGGTGCTGAACCAACCAACTTGCTGAGTGCTTGCGATGTCAAACAGAATCCATTTTTCGTCGCAGGTAACAATGCGGTTCAAATTCCTTCGCTTGTGTGCATATTGAGCAGTGCAAGGCATTCAAGTAGATTGAGTATCATCAGCTTCCACAATCGCCTTTAATTTTTCATTGTCGACCAAAGTTTTCGGACGACCGCGGGGTTCTTTTTTCAGGTCAAAATTTTCCAGAACGGAAGCAGGAAAACCAATAACATATGTATGAATCCATCGCTTTTTAGTAGTCATTCGAATTTGGTCGGATAACCAGCCGTTGTTTACATATTTTGGTTTTTTGTTAATATTTACTTAATGCTGCAACATTCCAAGCTGAATATTTTCACCATATATTTTTGACTAAAGGCACAAGATTTTGGTTTACACCTACACATCTGGGATTGAGCCGGTTCTTTGTATTTTGCCGTCAAAGTTATGACACCATCGTTTTGACTTTTAGCAAGATTATTCAAAAACGCATGCATGAACAGTTTTGAAACTTTGTATGGTTATTATTAGCGTCAAGAAGGACCGAATACAATTTTCAGCGAACTTATATCTTCTCTCATTTAGGCGCTGCGATGTTTTTTCGGGTTTACATAAAACCGCGATAACTGGAAAACTACAAATATTTTCTTAAATCTAATTGGGGCACTAAGGGGCACACATTAAGAGCTACTCGTGTATGTTTATTCTACAGGAGCACATGCAATGGTTTAGAGATATACGATTCTGCAAAACGTTACTCCAGCAGGAAATGCAATATCTCGAAAACCTGAAGGGGCACAGATTTTATTTTTGGGGGCACATTTTGGCACACATATAAGCTATGTGGCCATGCTCAATTTTCCTCTCTCCTATCATTCGTTTAGAATTTTCCTGCTAGAAAAACGTTACCCCAGCAGGAATCGTTTTTTCCGTTTTTTTCCAAAACGACATTTTTTATGTTGGGGCACATTTACAGCAGCTAAGGCACTAATTAAATGTTCCACTCATATAACTCTAGGAGACACTTTCCTGCTGGGGTAACGTACACCGCTCAGGTGTATGGTGTGCCGTAGTCCGAGTATTAATTTAGTTGGCCGTAAAAATAAGTTTGTACTTCACATTAAGTACTTTTCGAAAAAACTTCGGCGGTTGTAACCGACAATGCACATTGTTTTACATGATGTAGTTTTCATCATAAAATGTTTATCTTTTACATTTTTTTAATAACGTTCTTTATTGTGTCCGTTTGATGGCAATAGGCTCGCCCTCTATTACATGGGACTGAAACATACCTGGTGAAGTGTGGGTGTACTATACATCTCTGCCAATCCTTTCGAGGAATACCGGCGTGATATTGTGTTGAAAAGTTATAATGTAGAAACCTATTTTTAAACTATTGGCTAAACGCCATCTCACTCATTGAATTTTTACATTTAAGTAAAAAAAAATACATTTGTAAGTTGGTCGACTATTAGGTACTCGTTAACTTGTCGTCTACTTAGCTGTGATAGTTTTCCTTTAAACTTCGTTATTAAGTATATACCACTATCGTGAATACTTTTAACATTACGGAAACAATGGTTTAGCTGGTAAGGGGACACACACATGACTTAAGTGACCACTTTGAAGCTTACTGTTTTGCAAATTGATCCCTGAATCGATAAAATATTCATGTCAAACGCCCAATACACTTGAAAAACCTATCCAACGACACCCCACAATGGAATGGACGAGTAAAAAAAGTCATCACCACTTAACGTGTAACGCCAAGATTTTATTTTGTAGGCGATTGTACTTTGTAGGCGTGATTAATATGTATAACGAAGACATTAAATTATGGAAAATTATAAAACGAACGACAAAAAAAAAAACTTAGCGACTGATGATCAGATACTGTTTTAATAACTTAACTTTAACTAAATGTGGGTTGTGATTAATCCATTTCAGATATTAAAATTTTAGCCGTTCGACTAAATGACTAAGTGAGCGACTAGAAATACAGAGAGGGTGCTGATATTGAATCATTTGGGTTATGTTTGATTAGAACAGTGACCATAAAGCGCAGGCCACACCGCCAGCTAGCGGGCGGGCGGGCTAGGCGGGCGAACATCGTTTCACCTCGTTACATACTTCGGTTCACACCGCGAGCTACCGACTAACCATGGCGGTGTGGCCTGCGCTTTAACGCGCGAAGGCGAGCGAGCGAAGCGAGCGTGCCGCAGTAGCGGCCGCCGAGCGCCAGATTTCCCTCTATCGCTCGTCACTTAGTAATACTATAACGTAAATTAATTATTTTTGTCACTTAAATTTTAATTTAATTTACAGTTTAAATACTACCCTTAAATTATTTACTATCATAAATTAATACAGCTTTTTAGTACAGACGGCACATCAAGCTACTAAAATCTGTCAAATTTTTTTAAAAGATTTTCAACTTTATTGTTAAACCATAAGGTTCAAGGTTGATTGGGAAAAGTTTACAGTTTCGGCTAGCGTGACCTGCTGGCGTCTGTACCAAGTCTCTGAATTAAACAGCGAACGAACAGACTTGGCGAAACTAAAAGGGTTCTTTGTTTAGGAACCTTTATAAACATGGGAGCGACTTGCTATCAACGATTTTCTCGCTGTAGAAACGTACAAAAGATTGTAAGTTCCATGTAAGTAAAAGCGATACAGATAGATAGATATATTGAATAGTTGATCACTGACTTTTCACACGTTTGTCGCAGCGACAAGAATTATCAAAGATAGTACTCCCTGAACGACCGATACTCGCTTGGCGGCTAGAACACACTCTTAGTAGGTACATACGAGTAATTGCTCGTCAACTTGGCGTACTAGCTGCTCGCCTACTTGTTATTAGTTTCTGGCTATAGGTACTTCGCTTCTCGTTAATCCCCGGCGCACAGTGGAACGAAATCAAAAAGTACGGACTTAAGGATACGTTTGTACATTTTAGAAATCTACATAAGTACTAATACAATACCTACTTACTTTTATATGTTATGTAACTTCTTTCAAAGTTATAAGCTTTCAATATTGTATGATTTTTTCTATAGGTACTTAGTATTAGAATTGTATTCGATACTTGTATTAATGACGATAATGATCAGGAGAACTTACGAGTTTTTAAGTGTAGACTCATAATTCCATAATGAATCCGAATATTAAATAATACCTTTTTCAAAGGACGAAGAACGTTTGCTGTAGTGGATAAGACTTATTGGGGATACCACTGATAAAAAAAACGCGCCTAGTCCGTATCTCTGTGGTGGTGTGGAATGGAGAATAAAAAAAGAGACTGATTCTTTAAAGTTGCGACAACAGGGGCAAATCCATAAGAAATGTCAGAAAAATTTGGTAGGAAACTAGCTTTTTTTTATCGTAAGTTTTGGCAAACCTACTTCATTTTTTGGTCAAGTGAAAGTTGTCCATAAAAACGAATGAAATTGATTATACAAATTGAATGAAAAAATATTTTCCTAAATTTGACCAACTTCCACCGTCCCGATTTTTTTCTTCTACAATGATCCTTACACGAAACAGAGTCGAATAGCAATCAAAAAAATATTGATGGATTTCACTCATTATGGACACACTACACCAAAAAAAAATTATAAGCCAAAATTGTTATGATCTAAAAAGAACTAAAGTTTTCTGATATCTCATAAGGATTCCGATTTCCAACTGTTGGCCAACTTAAAAGAAACAGTACCAGTCGCAAAATATCGCAGTACCAGATTAGATGCAAAAATAAAATAATAATTTGTCCTATTCAATCCGTTGTTTGAGAAAACTTGAAAATTGCGAGATTTTTATGAATTTATGTTTTTCTTTATATACAAAAAAAAAAACATCGCATTAAAAATAATAGGTAAAACGTAAAAGTCATAGAACATTATTTTGTATTGTATTTGATCCTACCTAGATTTCAATTGTGTAATTATTCAAAATAAAATCAATCAGTTTTTTTTGTCTCCTACGGTTAAATATCAGTCCACCGTGCGGCGGTGGGACTGGTGAGTATGCCTGCTGAGTCGCTGAACGACATTGGTCAAGTCTGATATACGTCAAATCGACAATTCTTCCAATTTGTTATTGGTCAAAGCTGTAGTTCGTGAAACCGTCTGTTTGTCCAATTATGAAATTTGCCAAATACGGTATTGGTCAAGTAATTTAAGTACAATCAAATGTAAAAATGATAGTAACTCATGATATTTTTTTATTAACTCATTCAATTCATACTTATTTATTTACTTAGAATTTATACCCAACACAGCTGTTTTAACGCATCTAATTTTCAACCCCATTGGCCATCTTTTATGATGTTGGATGTTATCCTCTGCTTCTCATCTTCTCTTTTAACTTTATTTAAATAAAATTTCGCTTCTTTTTTTAAAATACTAAGGAGGAGGAGGTAACAATCGAAACAAATTAAACCTCAGAATACTCAATTACTATTACTACATTTGAATGATGTAATTAGGAACATACAGCAGGCGGCTTTTCCTTTTGTAAGTTCCTACAAGTTATGTGAATAAATTCAAAACGCATGTTTTCACCAACTGTACTGAACTTGACCAATAGCTTATTTGGCAAATTTCGTAACTGGACAAAAAGACGATTTGACGAACTACAGCTTTGACCAATATCAAAGACGAATTGCCGATTAGACGTATATCAGACTTGACCAATGTCGTTCAACCCTATAAAATTGAATCTTGTGTGACTGCCTACCTTTTCTTTGTCGAACAAATCTTATGAATCAACTTTTAACTTTCCTCGGATACCGTGGTTTGCCGATGTTAAACTGGATAGGCGATTACTTAAAATAGCTTTTAGAATACGATCTGGACATGTACCTACCACTTAAAAAATTTACCTTTTTAATGAAGAAATCCCTTTCACCTAACTGTACTGCTTGTGATGAACCAGAAGATGTGCAACGCCTCCTTATATATTGTAATCGCAATGATTTTGAAAGACAACATTTATGTAAAAAAAATCAAATTAAATGCATTACATTTAGGTAAATTTCAATGTAATTTGGCTTACCCTGCAAGCAATAAAGCTAAGCTTATTTATACGTTTATATTTAATAGTCTTAAGAAAATTTTGTAAGTAACTTGCTTAAGGAAATGATAGGGCTGACATGACTTGTTAAAGGTTGCAAGTCCCTAATAAATAAAGAAAAAAAAAAAAAACTTTTATCTTAACTTTTATATACTGCCGTCTATGAAAACTACTTGGAAAAACATTTCAAACACCTTCTGGGGCAGTCGGGTAGAAAGGATCAAATAAAAACGATCGAATAAGATTTAAGTTATTATTTTTATAAACATTCATTATTACACAAATTTTATAATGAAGGAGTAACAAAGTAATTTCAATCTTCCTATTAACTGAAAGAGAACGGAATGATTGCCACGACCATAGTACGACGACGTACATAGTAGTTATTGTTTTTTTAAACGGTTATAAAAGAGAAAAACATCATCATCTGCCTAGCCTTTTCCCAACTATGTTGGGGTCGGCTTCCAGTCTAACTGGAAGCAGCTGAATACCAGTATTTTACATGGAGCGACTGCCTATCTGACCTCCACAACCCAGTTACTGGGTAACACGATATCCCTTGGTAAGACTGGGCTCAGACCCAGACTTTTGGGCTTCTGACGACCCGTAACAACTGTCAAAGATCTACAAATGACAGCCGGGACCACGGCTTAACGTGCTTTCCGAGGCACGGAGGAATTTTGGTATGAACAGATGGCCATCGACGGACCAACCGCGGCAAGCGTAGCTTAACCTGATCGATCGATCCGTGCGGCAGTTATTATTTAGCCACAAGGTCCTCAAAGAGAAAACATACATAGTATTATTACAAAATGATAATAAATATGTTCGTGGAATGTTCTTTATACACACGTTTGGCGCAATCCATAAGTACACAACACAATAAATATTTTTGGTTTCTTAACATCGAAAATATCAATATTTACTTAACGCCCGGTTTCTGGAACGAAAATCGCGACTATAAAGATATGTATTTACAGAATTATAATCATTAGAATCATCTCTTATATGTTAGATTTGTTTAATTGAATTACTTTTTCATGAAATTATGACATTGGGGGACAAATCTAACTTGGAAAAGCTGTATTAATGATTCTTTTGATTTCGTTTAGGGCATTATTTAGGTGCTGAACCAACCAACTTGCTGACTGCTTGCGATGTCAAACAGAATCCATTTTTCGTCGCAGGTAACAATGCGGTTCAAATTCCTTCGCTTGTGTGCATATTGAGCAGTGCAAGGCATTCAAGTAGATTGAGTATCATCAGCTTCCACAATCGCCTTTAATTTTTCATTGTCAACCAAAGTTTTCGGACGACCGCGGGGTTCTTTTTTCAGGTCGAAATTTTCCAGAACGGAAGCAGGAAAACCAATAACAGCTGGTGCGTTCGTTTCCACTCCGTAAACATCGTTGATGTTGCGTGTCGCTGGTGCCGCGTTGCTGTTGCTGCCACGACGGTACTCATATCCCATATTTCTCAAATTTTCAACGTCTCCATGACGACGAAAAAGATTCAAATGCTATGATTACATAACAATAATCATAAGCATATTTGAATTTTGCGGGCTACAGCTGCGGATTCACCTTAAACGCACGTGTAGTGATCCGATTGGCTGTTTAGTCAACCAATCACAGCAGTTGTAACGCGCTAGACAGTTTTGGTTTTTTGCTCCAGAAACCAGGCGATATATTCTCACCATCGACAGGTTATTACAAGTATTACCTTCGAACATTGATTATACGAGTATTTCATTATTTATGGATTAAAGACAGTAGTAGTAGGAATATTATAAATATACCGTAGAAAACGTACAAAACATCTAATTTCTCATACTTGTTACTGTTAATACATGCATACAGAATATACTTAATTTGCTAACATTGATATTGAAAAACATCTATCGGTGTCAAGTATTTGCGAAAGACAAGACAATAATAATATTAAGACAATAATATTATGATCATACAAATACTGTTCGATGATTTCACTAACGTTCCATATGTTTTTTACATTCGATAAAAAAATATTTACAACAGTTATAACAAATAATAACTCAATCACTCAAATTAATTTGATATGACAGTGTAACGTAAATTGACAACACAATTAAAGGGATTACATATTATAAAAAAAATTCTGTAGATTATAAAAAGACAGGATATTAAAAAAAAATACTTAAAGTACTCAAATTGACATTTCGAAATCGATAAATGCGTTCGACCGTTTGACGAGCCTTAAATTTATGTTGAAATGATTAAGTATGTCAATAGAATACGATCTACTCTAGGAATGTAATTATGTAAGTAATCTTATGCACCCTACAGTGGAGAACCGAAAACGCGAAAGTCAGGGGGTTGAGTTGAAGCCCTCCCCACTCCCTTGATTAAGCCCATTTGATTTTTTGAAGGACCTTATTCGGTACCTACCCAAACAGCTGAGTGAATCGAGTTTCCCATTCCCTCGCTCGACTAACACTTATTTCTGGACCAACATTGGTATCCTTTACCGCTTGGCCAGCGTCTGGCAACTCTTTCCAGACATTAGGGGACAATTTGTATGCCGCCAGGTGCAATCGGTACGATTGTTGAAAAAATGTTTAAAATGTACAACACATGTTTGTATGGCTATTGCTAATTCGCAGGCAATGGATAAACGTATGGTTGACGAACGAGTACAAGCAAACTAAACCTTTTTCAATTATTCTTCATATCAATTATAAATTCAATTAAAATTATAAATTCTTTGCTCCTATTGCGTAACTCCTTACAGTTAAACCCGTATGTGCAAGCGCATACCTACAGTATACGGAACTGATTATTTAATTTTACATTTAATGTAAGTACAAAAATTCTAATACCGTGATCAAGTTCCCAAAAGTCTGTTATTCGATAAAAAACCTTATAAATTTTAAATAGCACATTTATGTTAAATTTAAAATTTCAGAAACGTATACTGCACTATAGCGGATTCGCACTAACATTCAAAAGGTTGTTTTAAAAACTTTTCCTTAATGAAAAATGGTTACTTATTACGACGTCTATTATAATAAAATAGCTGAGTATAATATTCGTTGCTGTAAGACATTTTTTGTTTAGGGTGTGGGATCTACTGCGGTTGGTTTGAACACATAGACAGAGTCATCAAGCCAGTAGTATGCCTGTGCGAAGTCCCCTTCACAGAGGTAGGGGGCTCGTGTCCAGGACACCAGGTCGAAGCCAGACTCCTCGCGCATAAACTTGACGAAGGCAGCGAGCTGGTCTTCGAAGTACAAGCCCTCGATCGGCAGACGCTCTTCTGGTTTGTGGTCTGATGTCACTGGAAGAAGAGTAAAATGGGCATTTAGTTGTCTGGTATCATCGCATAAGCATTTCAACTGTTAATACGATGTGTATCAAAATTGATACACCGTGCCATTCCGCGTTCAACGAGTTGTGTATCACTAATGCATATTGTTTAAACAAAGACTTGAACGCGTTTAGGCATCATAGCAGCAGGTCTGACTTTAACCATCAAATATATTATATATTTTAATAATATACTGCCCACGCGTTTGGAAACAGTCTATTTGCAGCAGTCATCTCATTCGGTAAGAAGAAGACAAGTTGCCTTGTCTTTGAAATAATTATGATTCGTGATTGCAAATCTTGGACTGCTCGCAAGTGCTCCCTGTCTCTGATGCTGATGGCTCTTAGTACTTCGGCTAGTACATTTTCAGTTAATTCAAATAAAAAAACTCGGTACGCGCATTGTTTCAATTTTATTGGTCGTTTCCTATGGAGAAAAGCCGGCAAGAAACTACAAGGATACTCTTTGTGTTTTAGAATGTGTTCATATTACAGTCTCAATAGGTATGAGGTGACAGTGTAGTCCTGTTATCAAGTCCAGGTACTTAACAAATATAAGTCACAATGTTTTTACACAGCATCGCTTTGCATGTCTGTTGTTGTGGTCAGAGTTTTAAGATAATATAATTATTTTATTTTACGCCCATAGGATTCCCATTAAGACGCTGACAACAGCTAAATCGCGGTCACTGTCAGACTGCATCCAAAAGAAAGAAAAACACGTCGCCTCGTCACGTCGTCATCGTGTTTCTCTTTCTTTGCAAAATATGAAGCAATTATCTATTTACTCAAAAATTTGTTGAGTAATCGAAAATAAAAAACAACCAAGTTCCCAAAAAAGACATTCAAATAATACGTTCTTGTTATTAATTAGATACCAACCGTACGTTCATATTTTATACAGATATTTTGACTCAAACTAAAACGTAGTTTACCGTTAATTTGTATCGAGATTTTTTTTCCGCTACCACAAACTATATATATTTGGCAATTATTTTGTTTAAGGCAAGCCTAATTAGATTATTTGCCTGTTGTCAACGCCTTAAATGCTAGGCGTCATCGCGGCAGTCCAAGAAGAAGATGGAGGCACCAGCCTTGATTCCTAGCACAGGGACTGGGCCCGCAAAGGCAGAGGACAGACATGTGTGGAAAAGGGAGAGCGAGGACTTGGATTAGAAGTTTATTGGTCTTACCTTCCACGTAAGGCTTATACGGCAACACGAGTGCCAACATGAGGACTCCGCCCGGCGCTAGAGCATCTCGGGCTTGTCTCAGCATTGTCTTCGGCTTGCTGCACCGGTCCAGCAGGTTCAGCATGCATATACAGTCGAACTGACGGTAGTGGTGCCACGTCTCCGTGTCAAGCAATCTGGAATTAAAAAGTTTTACGTTCAACATTGGACGTCTACGGTACAAAATTTTAGCCGGAACTTTAACCTTATAAAGACCACTACTGGATTTAAGCCTCTCGATAAATGGTGGACAGCCAGCTGACATTCTTTTCCATGCTGAGATAACAACAGTAAAATAAGTGTTTTTCAATTTGCATCTTGGCAGAGGTTAGGTACTGCTTGCCATCAAGAGGACTGACTGTGCTTTAATTAGTCTTATAAAAAAAAAAACTACAAAATAATAGTGACTAGAAAAACTCTTTGGGACGGACGGACAAAAAAGTGATCTTATACATGTTCCGATTTTCCTATAATGTCGTTTTTTTAAGGTTCCGTACCTCAAAATGAAAAACGGAACCCTTATAGGATCACTCGTGTGTCTGTCTGTCCGTCTGTCACAGCCAATTTGCTCCGAATCTACTGGCCGGTTAAGTTAAAATTTGGTACACATATGAATTTCTGTGACCCAAACACGGACGTGTAACGTAAATTAATTAATTTTGAATATGAGGGTGAATTTGGGGGGAAAATTAAAAAAAAAAGCTTTACATCATCATCATCCGTGTGTCTTATCAAATACAGATTATATAGATATATATTTTTTATAATTTTAAAATAAACGCTTTCAAAGTTAATTAAGAAAACCAATGAAAATTGACCATCAGGGAATGGTCAAGTTTCATTTATCATTCCCTTATCTCCGAAACTACTGAGCCACAAATTTTGAAAAAAATACAGAAAATCCATAAGAAGTCTATGGTCTTAAAATAACATGGTAAATCTCTCAATATTATGCGTAATTACATTTGCAGTTGGAATGTATGAGGGATCGTGTTTTTCAACTACAATGTTAAGTTTGTTCTTGGGATAAATTCATCCCAACTACGTAACCATTCATTTTGCGAAACGCACTCTGCCGGTTTTTTTATATGGGGTAATCCTCATGTGTACCCTCTTTGGGGAGAACGGAGGGTTTTGTCGGACTAGGAGTCCGACAATCCCACGGTTCCTTCCACTACCATAAGTTGGGGGCCCAGGAGATACTTTTACATTCGCGCACACCCCCGTTTGGAAGGTCTGAACAAAAAACAAAACATCAGCTACTCACTTGTATCCTTTATCAGCCAGCGTCTTCCTCATGCTGGCAGATATCTCAGTGGCGTAGTTATTCGGGTAGATGTGTGCGAAGCGCCGGCTGACCTCGCCGTCGCCCGCACCCACGTCCACTAAGGCGCCGGCGCCGATGCCATGTCCTATTACACGGAGCAACGCGCGCGCCTGTGCCTCGGACAGCACGAACATCGAGCCGCGACCCAGCCAGCTGCAACAACAAAATACAGGTAATAAACATCACGCCTGTAGTCCCCGAAGGGTTATGCAGGGTGTACACCCACATTAAGGCAGTTATGTTCCAGTCCCTTGTACAAGGGGGCGAGCCAATTGCCATTGACCGGGCACAAATCTAGATTCCGAGCAGCTACGGTGAAATTCCTGAAAAACCCAATAACTCTTGCTCGAACTAGGAATCGAACCCAGGACCTCATGCTCAGCAGTAGCACTTGCGACCGCTATTAGGCCAACAAGGCAGAGATCAACATCATTTCAGCCGAAAACATCCACTGCTGGACATAGGCCTTCCCCAAAGGGGTGTTTGCTATAACAGCCAAGCTTGACTGATCGCAGTATGGTGTTAAGATGCATAGAGAACGCTGCTGCTCATTCTCTAGTAAGTCCCTTAGTCGCCTTTTACGACACCCACGGGAAGATATAGGATGGTGCGTTGGTGCTATTCTTTACGTTATTTATATAAAAGCGGGGATATTGGGTAATTATTAGGGACAATTGTCATATTATAAGCGATAGTGGTTCAATTTTGATCTATCCATCTATATATATATCTGCATGTGTGGATTAGGTAATGGGTTGGGTCTACCGTTTTATAAAAGTTTCATAAGTGTAACATCGTTTCTGCCTTTCCACGATTTTATTCCAGGACAGACTTTAGAGAGAGATTCCGTGGCTATTGCAAGCTGCAATTAGAGCCTAAAGAACTGCTTGGCACTCCATGTGCCATAATTCTGGCCGAGTTTGTGCATCGCTCATTTTCGTTCTGTGAGGTTTATGAGCAACCATTACATCAACGTATGGCTATCATAAATATTCTTTTGTGAAACATTAGCAGGCAGGACTAACGTTGAACTAAGTAGTGGATCATCATGAAATGAATACAGGGTATGAGAAAATTGCTTCAAAGAACAGGGTGTGGTAACGTTCCACCGCCTGGAGTGAACATGCGATGCTATATTACAGCCACGATTCAATGGAACTATTAATTTTCTTATCTAACTTAATTGTCCAAATAATAAAGTTCCCTCGATGTTTGAACCTTCTAATTTAAACGTGGATAGCTTCCTTGAAAGCGATTTGTGAGCTAGTCGCTGAGCTAGGCAACAATAGCGCAATTATCTAGTACTGGCGTGGGTCGTGTGGTGGTGGCCGTCGGAAGGTGTATCGCGCGGTGCACGGTGCAGCGGTGTACCGGCCGCAATTACCGGGATCAAGTACAAAGCTCGCTGCGGGCTACGGCGCGGCCGAGTGGCGGTGCGGCGGCCGGCGCTGGCCGCAAATTGTGCGCCCGCGGCTCCGCGACCCCGCGACGTCTTCATCGCGCCCCCGGCACCAACACAAGTGGATAATGAGTAGTAAATCCCGCTCTCATTAGCTGAGACCGAGCGACGCTCCGATCGATACGAATTCGTCTGCGCCGGGTAAAGGGATAATCGGCGCTGGGCTCGAGCTCTGTTATTAGCCGTAGTACCATATATCACGTACGGCATTATCCGCGGCCTCCGGCGTTCGCGCCGCAATTACAGCGGTCCGAACAGCGCACACCGTTCAGTCACAATGCCCTATTAGGAAAGCCTTAGAGGTTGCCTAAGTCTGAAACTGGAGTACCCTGCCGAGATGATCGTCTGCATCTTCGGATAGCAAACAAGTAGAGAACATGTAGTTAAGTCGCGTTACACGACGGATATAGTTTGATACATATGTATCGCGTCGGACGCGGCAGAGCTTCGTCGCTGGTCGTGGCAGCTCGTTTGCGGAGGCGCGCGGTGCCGATTGATTGCTTTATTGTCTGGTCGGTGGCTGGCGCTGCGAGCGACGCGCAATACATGATACATGAAGCGGCCGCGCGCCCGCAACTAATGAGCACCGGCACCGCGTAATTGTCACCGGCCGCCGCGTAAACTCGCCAGATTCCACACTCGATGTGACAACACACGATTGAGTCAACACGCAAAAAGATCGCGGGAATATGACGGCGGTTGTTACTGTGTTGTCGGCGGAATAAGTGATTGATTTATTAGGACCATAACGAGGATAAGCACCGTTGTCGAGGTGACACTTTACCCATCTCGTATGGAGTAAAAACTTT
This sequence comes from Tiliacea citrago, assembly GCA_963921375.1. NCBI lineage: Eukaryota > Metazoa > Arthropoda > Insecta > Lepidoptera > Noctuidae > Tiliacea > Tiliacea citrago. Next base: position 15,569,865 of record OY992797.1, on the reverse strand, counting down.
CAAAAGGGGTACTTTTCAGAGGCTTCTGACAAAAAGAGTGCGACATATCGTTAACTTAGTGTAGATAGGTAGACACGTATCCGAGGCGATGAAGTAATAGGTAACAGAAACCACACGGAAGAACGCGGTCTGTCGAGTGGAGTTGAAAATTGTGCGGCGCGGGGTGACGTGTAAATCGAGTAGAGCAGTATGTAGGTGGAAAGGCGGGCGCGGGGTATCTATTTCAATAGAATGCGGTGGCTTGCAACAAGGAATCCGATGCGGTTATCGACGACGGAGGTGAGAGATGTGTCGCCGGCGGGGGCCGGGGCGCGGGGGGGGGCTCGTATCGCGATTGCATCGGAGAGCAAACAAGCGGGCGCGACACCCCGCCGGGGGCGCTCAAATCATATTACCCCCCGGCCTCACACCCGCGCCGCGCCACACACGTCATAAGAGTGTGCGTCGCTATGGCGACGGCCCGGGCCGTGCATGATATTAGTACGTGTGCGGCTCATCTCCGGCCGTTTAAACTTAACGCGCCGCCGCCTCGCGCGGGAAATTAAAACCGGCTCCGGACCGGAAGGAGCAATCGCCCCTCGCGCTTCGTATGGGGACGGCTCACGGCCGGCCGCGCTTACACCGCCCGCCGCTGTCACACCGCACACACCTTGTGTTGTTCTACATGCTTGATTTACAGCGCGTTACATGCGGAGATGATGCTCTATAATACCCTTACAAGTAGTCTGGTATATTCAAGAAAAAGGGTGCCTTAGGTAAACGGTTGTCTTAACTATTAACTGAATCTACAAAATCGCAAGGCTTAAGGTGTTCTGTGTTATCGTGTCATGGTTTTTGTAATAAACCATACTTAGTAGGCATTGTTATACTAATTGATTACGTATGCATGGTTTCACGAATCTTGATTGCCAATATTTAAGAACCACGTGTTTCTGCACTAGGTATATAGAGAGAGATACATTGAGAAGTACTTATACACGATTCTACATAGAACGGTTAAGTATACTTAACCAAATTCATTTTCTAACACTCTATCCTGAAACTTGCTTAAAACAACATAACGTTTTATATATCCATCGTAAATGTGCACTAGATACACATTAAAATAAAATAGAGCGTAGCTAGGAGGCACCCTCCCTTATGTAGATACCTACACATTTGCTTTACTCAAAGACATTGTCGCTTTCAGGCACCTCATTAGAGCGCGTCCCATGTGAGCCTACCCCCCCACCCCCAACCGGCTCACCCCCCACACAAACACACACACATGCACACAATCTCCAGCAATTCTTTCTCTCAGCTCGCAAACTTGGACGGATAATTACACTTAGATAAGACCCCGTCCTTGTTATGTGTTTACGATAGCACCGTTTTATGTGAAACGAATTATATTATGTAATGCGATAGAAATTAACTTGGAAAACCCTAGAACCTTGTGTTTTTACAGTTTTTAGCTGTTAAAGGCTGTATAGACTGCGAAATTCGTACGAAATAGTAATGTCAGTGGAGTTTTATTATCATTAAATGATCATACCGCAGTCTGTTGTACCTTTATTGGGCAGTTACTGGTGGATAGGTCGGGGCACGCCACCAGAACGGCCATGCTTACTACCTGACGGGCTAGCTAAATATACACATGATAATTTCAAAAGTTTCCGCCTGACATCAGGGCGCAATAAAAATCAACTTCTATAGCATACAATCGAACGTCACCCGAACGTTACGCGGTGTCATAACCCCGAACAGCACTCAAGCTGCAATAAACTATAAAAAGTGGATAGTAAAATGTATAAACAATGAGAGCACGGCTAAAACGTTTTAGTGTTAAGAGTGCGCCCATAAACCGTTGACACGCACCCGTAAAATATTAACGATACCTACAAGAAAAATGACGACTATCAATGTAGGTACCGATTTTCGGTCGCGAGGACGCGCTACAAATAATGGCGGTACCGAATTTATACGCGGACCCGAATTGCCCCGATTGAATATTTTACCAGGCCACGAATGCGTCCGACGATATTTTTCTATTTCGATGCCCATTTTTACTATCAATTGCTTAGTTTCCCCCTAATATTATTCGTGCCTGTGTCGTGTCTGATTCTGCTTTGAATATCCCACGGGCTCTTGACAATATTAACGATCTATTAGAACCCGTAACCTTCGAATTTAAATGACACTGAAATTATGTATTAAGAGTGCGTCTACGTAGGTAATATTTTACACATTACTTATTGTATTTCAAAATGTCTATTTGTATTTGGTTTACCTGAAGATGTGAATGTTTGTGAGGCTGCTGAATGTTTATATCTTTAGCGTTTCGGAAACACAATAACCTTTAAAAGGTGTTAAGGCGTGGGCTCAATTCGAGTCCCAGTCAGGGTTTAAAATAACTCCTCGGAGGCGAATGGTTTATTGCTTATTGAGTAGCTCTGACGAAACGCGCCTCCGACGATAAAACATGGCGAGAGTGGAATCTCAGTCAATATCACAATATACGCGACGACATTGAAATTATCGCTCGGTGGGAGGCGATGCCGGCCGGCGAGGTGGACCTAACTAAAACAAAATAAGAATAGTTTGAAACAATGAGCATTGTCGCGATGTCTGTGCGTGTGCGGCGTGGCGGCGCGGGCGCAGCGGGCGCGTGTCGAGCGGCGCGGTGCGGGCGCGACAGCACCTCGTTAGCGGGCCGCGCGCGATTGGCCGCCGCGCGGTGGGCGGGGCGCGCGACAAACTGCGCGCACGCAAATAGCGCACCCGCACACAAATTAAAACAATAAAATGAAAGTAATAAAACAAAGTGAACCCCGAAGAGTATCCACACGATCGCGAGCCTTAATGGCCGAGCGGAGGCGGCCGCGGCGGCCTCTCGATTTATTGAGTAAGGTCCTTCGCCCCCTCAGACACAAGCCAAATTCGGAAACGAACGTTTTGACACGCTAATATAATTACTCTTTAATTTAACAGGTGCGAATTAGGAAATATGATATAATTGGCCTGCGAAAATCTAGATGCCTACCTACACACTGGAAGAAAAACAGCGAGACTTTCAGTGAGGCAAATTGGATTTGGTAATACTATTGTAATAATTACTTAGAATCTTAGATACTTAATAAGACTTAATTATGGTTTCATGCTAAAATTAAATCTAAATAACCTACTCATAAAAATATTGTTTTAGAAAAACGTAGTCTACATTATTTTAAAGAATAACGTTTATCACATAACTATTTCATAATAAAGGCGACATTCCACAACCATTTTCACAATTATTTTCAGGTTAAGGAATCATAACCGAGCAACCAAGCAATCAGTGGTAGGTATACACTAGAACAGAGATCGCCAACAATTTACTGGAGATTTAATTTGCGTTGAACCATCAACTCCGCAGGCTTTCAATGAGGAAATTCCTACTGCGCTCCGCTCCGGTAACGAATGTCGTCTCATTTACTAATGTGTCACATGCAGCCGGCGTTGTTTCAGGCAGGCGTGCGGGGGGTGAGGTGAGGTGGCCGGGCTCAAGGGGGGAGGCGGGGTGGCTGCCCGGGGGTGGGAGGGATGACCAATGGCGTCGCACCGAGCCGCACCGACGATGCACCGTTAATTACGCTATCATGATCAAGTGTGTGTCTGATAGTGAGCGTGTAGGTAGTTGTAAAAGTGTAGGCAATGTACTACATCGGTAGGTAGGTAGGTACCTATACCTAGGAATTACTGTGAAATATGTTGGGTTACGTACTTTAGGATTTATGGTTAGTTAATGGCTAACAGTAGGTAATGGAAAAATTGCTTAGAGGAAAGTTACGGGAGTTTATATCTTTCTTGCATGTATGAACAACTTTTATTTCGGTTCTAATTAAAAGATTTATAGCTCTGTACCTAATTAAGAATTTTTTCATCACTACGATAACGATCTACAAGACTGACTCCTCTTGTAGAGTTAAGATTGAACCAAAGCATAGGAGAGAAATAAGTCTTTACTTTTCAAGTTGATCCAAACATGACAACAATAATCCAGCATTCGTACACAATAACAAGACATGAAATAAAGTTGTTCACCATTTCACCTTTTCAGAAAAATCATACTAAAATAATATATCGGTCATCCACAAAAGGGCAACCCTGAAACCGCTCCACAACGAGTAGGGTCTCGCTTCAAGTGTAAACAAGAGCTCCGGACGAGAGGCTCAATAAAAGATATAGTTAAACATGTGACGCGCGAACGTGATTATGAAAAGGCTTGTGATTACACTAGGCGTAGTTAGAGGCTCATTAGAAGATGCTGGGGTGCACAAGATGGGCGAAGGGGGCGCTCATCTCGGCGGGTGCATCCTAGCTGCGCGCGCAAACAAATTAAAACGTAAGACGCGCCCTAATCAATAGCCGACTCCGCCGCGAAGCCGAATTAACTCGCCCGAATGAAAAAAATGAACAAAATTATATTCGCGCGAGACCTCAACCCCCTGCGGCCGCCCGCCGCCCGGAGGAAATTGCTTTTCTTTCAGTGGGCGCGCACACACGCGGGCGCGACGTGAGCGCGAGAGGGTTAGCACCGACACACACAATATTATAATTTACGTTTCCTCGTATATCGAGGTGTAAGTAGGTACTTTACCTGGGCGTTTCGCGCCTGCTCAGCCCTCGGCTCACGCTAAATCTGAGCTTTATACGCTCACTTGACGCGACGAGAGCAATATTAGTTTCGAGTCAACTCCTTCCCTACTACAATATTTATTAACGCTTCAACAGCGCCATGCGCGACTTTTTTCATTTCCTTTACGATAAACCATGTTTGAATGATAGAAATATAAACTTTAGTCAGACAAAGTTATATTTCTCGGGATTTAGAAGGCAATTGTTTAGAATCTCATGAAATATTTATACTTGCCCAAGAATGCGCAAGATTCGAGGTCTCGTGTTTCTGAATGTAAATATAAGATTCAGTTTACAAAAGCAGCTGTAGGTAACTAATTTGAGTTGATACGTTTTACCTACAAGTCTATAGGTAGGTATGTTTTCATTAGCGCCTCCTAGCGACCTATATAGCAACATATAAGTAATATGGGTATGTTTCAGTAGGTACGAGAGTCCGGTTTCATTAACGGGAAGCACTGCTGTAATCTGTGCGCCTTCCCGCCCAATTAACGCGTGGGCGATGAGTCGTCCGCCCGCCCGCACGTCCTGCTGGCCAATGGCGGCCGCGCGGGGATTAATTAAGTAACTTCCCGTCTACCAGTACTCCCCCCCCCCCCTCCCGCCGCCACCTACCCCATGCACCTCACCCCCCCGGAGTCTGCGGACACGCCCGGAAAACTAACCACCTAATGAGGGGAGATGACCTCATGTGACTGTGTGCTTTGTCTATTCAACGTATGTGCAAACTACGTTCATTTGTGTTGGCCTTTTGTGTGTATGTTATGTAAGTGGTCATCCGCTGTGTTGTTACATTACCTACAGCTCGTCTCCGGCCGCGGAAACTTTGTCATGTGTCGTGCGACTGCGCACACAAACAACTGTACCTACACATTGTACCCGCTGCCAACGTTAGAGTAATTGACATGCATTCATTCGCCACTTTCACAAAGTCCGTCCAATTTGAATAACATTACCTCTTTATATTTGTCGTGGGCAGCTATTGAAATAGTCTGTGTACATTAATAAATCAAATATCCAGTTAACAGTTTTGAATTTTCTTTTCAGGTCCATAAGTGAAAACTATCTACCTACTGTGAAAATAATCCATCACTGTACATTTAAAGTTTGTTTATCTTATGAGCATGGTCTCTGATTTAACTAGCTAGTTACTGTATATATACCGTGTATGTATATTAGGAGGTACACGCAGGGTGGACAGGGAGGTCAATTAAGCAGGAGGTCGTGCGTCGGAAGCGTCTATGACAGATGGGAGGGCGCGGCGGGACATGTTTGCGTATCTCGTCCACATAGGCCGGACTGTGATCGAATACGTTAAACATGAAGGGTAGAATACGAAGCGTGAGAGATCATTTTTCTTTAGGACTATTATTTCCTTAATTACATTAATAGGTAGGCTGGTTACGCTACCTTTAAAATTTCAAAGAGGCAGGAAAATAATTACACTTTGGTATTTAATGTTGATGATGAAGCAAATCATCATAAATTGTCGAAAAAACAAGAAGTGTATGTTTTATTCCAGTAGATCAATGAATTGGTACTTTATCGTATCTCGTGGATATCGCTAGAACCTTATTAAGTTACAAGGAAATAAATAAAGTTGTTCTGCCCTATTTAAAGCTGTGATGGTCATACAACTTAATAGTGCAAAATTAGCATCTTGGCACCATAAGGCTCTCTTTTATCTTTTTCAAGGTCTGTTTCATGAAAAATCTATTTGGGTTAAGTTCTAAAAATATTTTTATTGATCACATTAACTTCGATAATTTTTTAAATCTTGTAGTGTGTAATTTGTTTACTGGCAAAACCTTTTTAGTCAACCAAACTTAAGAATAGCAATACCTTACTGGTTAGGGGTCCGACGAACTCTTTAAGGAAAATGGGCATGAAAACAAGGAAACGTAAGCATCTGAAAACATATTTGTTTTCACACTCACTTGTTTTTCTTTTACAGTTTGAATGGCGCACATAATGAGGTGTTCAGTTTTGTATGATGTAAGATTACACGTTGAAGAAAATTGCTCCGATAATTTGCCATTGACTTTTTTAGAAATAAGTAGGTACATAGGTAGGTACTGCCCACTTTTATAAGCCGATAAAAGAAGAAAGTGGAAGAAGAAAATTAAATCGGTTTTATTATATTCTGCCTTAATTTTCTTCACCTCTTCTTTTTGTTGATAGTCAGTCAAAGCAAATTCAGTAATATTTTTAGGCAAGTTTCATAAAAATCAGACCACGTGACCCTTTTATTTAATAAATAATTTCATACCATTACCTTTCTGATGTTCTTCAGAAAGGTCATGTGCGTATAGTACTCGCAACCGGCGTGCGTGTATGACCAGGGGCCCAAGTCTGCTATTTTTATAAATTCGGTCATTCCAACACGATCCCATTGTCATGCCATTGTCATTTTGCTAAAAGTTCGTAATCTGGTAAATTCATAATGGTCGATCATTGGTCGGTCAATGTTCTCGTAATATAATTGTGTTATTATAATGGCATTGTCGTATTGCCATTATTATAAAACCCATTAGTAGAAATGTCATTAATTTGTCATTATGTACGAGATTACCAATATATGCAATTTCTTTCAATGTAGTGTCAGTGGCCGACCATTGGAAAGTCATAATGACGCCATTATAATGGTAGATTACCAAACTTGTCAAAATCAACAATTATGAAATCAATAATCGACCATTCTGACACTATTGTAATAGCAGACTTGAGGCCCTGATGTATGAACGTAGGCGAAGCAAAAGGAGTAAGTAAGGAGCGTAGCAGGTGGCGTTCTATAGTTTCTGCCTATCCCCATGGGAAGAAGGCGTGAGTTTATGAGTTTTATGTTTAATTTCATACCAGCATTTCGCCCCAACAATATTAGAAAAGATACTAAACAAGGAAGAATGCCTCAATGCGCACTATACCAAACAATACCACTATGCATAAACGTTAAGTTAGTGCGTATGTACAGTTGACGTAAGTACACATTTAAATATGTAGCCGACTTCATAAATAAGTTAACAGCAATAAAACTTTTATGGCCCATATTCTTTATCTTGTTTTGAATTTCATCATCTTGTCTGCAACGCGAGATTTAAGTGTTAAGCCGGCTTTTTGTAACCCTCCCAGTGTTTTAGAGTCGGTTTTGCAATCTCCAGATTGGATCCAAATAACTTATCAGTTGGATTTTCTCCGTATGGTGATCCGAATCGATCTCGATGCATAATAAATGTGACGCACTCCGGCGACAGATAGTTCGCAAATACTTAGGATACGTATCATATAGATTACGTATCGTTATCCTGCGTAAAAATGTGGCATTGTTTTCTTTGAATATCTATTACTAGATTTCTGAGTACATTGCGCTTACAGTGTCGCTTATGACGTTAGGTTACCTATGTGTTGTTACGATTAATGTTGAAGCCTATCACTAAAGAAAATCTTATTTGGCATAGAGAATAGGGTTGAAACTTGATCGCATTACACTATGTACGTTACGTAGGTAATGACAGGTTGTCAGCCCAACCCCTTTTTCCATGAGCAATATTTTATGACTGAGGTGGTATGCATTCTATGGAGTATGCTGCACTTTACTTCTATGAGCATGTAAGTAACGTATGACTGGTAAATTATAACTAACCTCTCGAATGTCTTATGTTACACAGTTCGACATAAGAAAAAATGCTCCAAGTGTTTTAAGTCGGACAGTTACACTTAAGGGCTTGGTCAAGATTGGTCGCTAAATATCTTTAGTTGTGTTGCAAGTAGCAATATGTTCTGTATTTATATGAAAGAAATGGTTCATTCACTCTTAATTTTAATATTTTTCAACAGCAGAAACATTATTTTGAACGAACTAAAGAATAAATAAATTCATCTGACATTCCAGTCACGGCCAACGTCAAAGTGTATAAATTTGTGCGTAACGAACGGAGAAATAAACGATGAATAGAGGCAGAAAACCATAAGTTTTCTTATAAGAATCTAAATAGAATTACTGAGAAATAAGTGTAGATTCCGTATTGAGTAATTGTTTTTCAAAAAGTAATGATTATATAGGCGAAAAAAGTAACGAAAGTTTAGACTTAAAATTTTTTCCAAAATGGCCGTTGTGTTATAACATGGTTTTGCTAAAAATATTCTCGTAAATAGTTTGTAAGTAATATATACTTATACCATCACGTATTAACATCATTATTGTGTGTCTAATTAGAAAAAGTCGTCAAATTGGCGCCAACCATGACGGTTGCGGGACAAAGTACGTTACCGGCCAGGCAGTATTGCCGCCGGCGCGCGCCGGCGTTCGCAGAATTTTTATCGGTTGACAGAATAAGTTGTTGTGTCATGCAAATAGTGTATTTAGTAGTGATATTTAGTATGTTATGAATGTGTAAACATATGTGCCATCATATTCTAGTGAAGTTTTAGTGAATATATTTGTGGATTCGACGTATTGTGATAAAGTGTGTAGGTTATGTGAATGAATATTATCAAAATGAAAACATATCACGCCACTGCAATATCAGGTCAGTTTTATTTCACTACGTAGCTGTTTTATTAGATAGGAAAACTAATGACGATTACGGGAAGGTATCATTTATAATTTGTTATTATCGATTTAACAGTAAAATCTTCCTTTTTCTGAAGGCCTACCTACCTATATTACCTACTTGTAAAAGTACTGTCATTTACGTAATATGCGTTTTCCGGAAGCCGACATTCGAAAGGCTAATAAGCGTATGACCTCTCAAAACACAACGTGTAGTAGTAGTTCATAATCGAAGGAAGCGAGGGTTGTGGGGGTGCCAAAATAACTAATAGTTTTCGCGGGGGCGTGTTAGCATTTTTCTTCTGGCGGTGACGGGCGGGGGAGGCAAGGGACGCGCGGAGTGCCGGCAACAAGGGGGGGGGGGGCAGCTAGAATAACTCTCTTTCAGGAATGGCTACGCGGATCATTTATACTTCATCGGCTTTGTTAATAACAGTGTTGTGAGCCCCCCAACAATGAGACGAATGTTTGTTCTTTTCGAGAGAGCGAGAATTTGTACCTGCCACGGGCATAATATTATTGTAGCTAGACGAGCAATATTTTCTTCCAAGAATCTAGATAATTAGGTAGTTCTTATCGGAGGTATCTTTCTAAGCTTCATAGTTGGGTTGGATCTAGTATCGTTTGGCAGGAGATAAGTTGTAACAAAGTGCTGTCAAACCGAAGCAGTTTCTTAAGGCATTCATGAAATGATTTTCGAAAACATAAACCCTATAAACCAGAAAATATAAACCCTAACCAAAACTAATGTACAACTAGGTAGTAGTCAGCTACAAACATCTCTTATTATCACTCAAGTCCTCAGTGAACACGGTTGTGTGCCTCAGGGCCATTCGGAGCCACTAAAGCCTGAGCCCAATTCCTCCACCTACACCTGTTTTACGTCCCAATGAATCGCTGCATGCAAATAAACCTGCGTTATTGTTTCTTTGAAGGGTGCGTAAGACGGTTTAGATCTTTATTCACCCAGTAGCTATATTAAGTTCCTGCAAAGGTGAAATAAAGATGAAATTTTCACTTCTACGGAAAGCTTTAGAGCTGCACGAAAATCAGGCCAACATTTTATGATATTTTGACGGTTTTCATTCAACAAAATTAACGTCGATTTGGTAACGAGAAAACCGTACCTATACTTATTAAATAAACGTTTAGTATGTATTGTGTGCTGTTACATTGACGGCTATTTAAAACAATGTGGACAGACAAGGGAGTGCCACCGCCACTCCTTCACGTCGCCAGTGATTAATTGCACGCCCCCGAGAACGCCCGGAAAATCACAACCCTTTCGCCTCGTCTTAATTACCACGCCTCGCTTCAGCGACGCGCCCCCATTGGCCGACTAAACTTGCCGCTCTGTCGCCCCGGCTTTTAATTGGTCGCTGGTAATTAACGCTGTGTAATCACCAACCGCGTCGCGCGAGGGGCGACGCTCCTAATTTGAATTTTTAATTACTCCCGCTCGCAAGCAGTGGAACGCCATCCGATTGGTCGGAGCGGTTCTTGTTTACACTCAGAAACAATGCCTATTGTCTTTGCGATGTTATCTCGCTTCACACTTTATTCTACTGGTTTGATTGTGAGTACCTACCTACTACTACATTGTATTTTAGTAAATGTTCACTTTTGTTTTAAGTTTAAATGACATTGCACTGTCTGAACTGGTCTGACGTTATTACAAACTTCAAAGAACCTGCTGACCTGGTTCGTCATCCCATGGAACAATCAAACCACACTCACACACCTATGGAACGTTCAACGATTATGTTTCTCAGAATGACTAATCGCAAGCAAAGTAATGCTCCGTACTAAGTTATGAAAACGATCGTGCGGAGTTCATTCCCCGCATTCCCAGCAGCATTAGATCCCACGTATGTGAGGAGAGAGGCGAGCGCATGCCGAATTAGCTCATTACTGAAACACCGCCTGCGCCGGGAGCCGAGATTTATCCCGTCTAGCGTCTGCTGTACCAATGAGACCATTAGCCGCCGGGTTTTCAGCCCCCACAATTCTAAATTATTTTTAGTCTTCGTCTATTTTTAATATCCATTCTCATCACGTGTCAAACTTTCTGAGTCTGTTAAAAGAGCGTCTGAATGATTCATCTAAATGTCAACCGCAGAAAACACCTTAAACACCTTACCAGCATTACTACTTTGGCTACGCGGATAGTACCGAGATATCTGCATGGTGTCATGGACTTTCGTAATTGATGAGTTACGATCTATTCATTAGACATTGCGAAGTGCTAAACAACATTGGCGAGTACGTGTGCGTGTGCGCGGCTCCGATTAGAGAGGCGATAGACGGTAGCTAAGGAGGTGTTTATGCGTCCGCGCACACCGCGAGTGACGTTGAGTGACGCGGCCGGCCGCGAGCCTCCCGCTTAATAAGGTAAATGAGATGCGGAGCCTGCGCCAGCGCACAGCCCCGACTTAAATTAGCGCCGACTCGCGACTCGCCCGCTCGCCTAACAAACGCCTTGTTACCTAAGGGATTTATCCTAAACGAGCGGACTTTCTGCCGGGATCTCGCGTTCAGGCATCGAATTTAGCGAATCCGTCGAGGTAAACGTTCCCGTAACGGTCGTGTGTTGTGTAGCCATTTGCACAAAAAATACAATCAGATACGGATCGTGTGCAATTGTGTAGAAACTCTTTAATGACGCTGTAAATATATTCATGTTTAAAATAGAATGGTGTTGGTGGGGCATCTGAGGCATTTTATACAAAAACGATGCGATGTAGCAATAACATCATTACGAGGACAGGCATCTTCATCTGCATTAAAATAGTCTACGGCGTAACAAGAATAATACATTAAGAAGAACTAGACGAGTCGTTTTAATCGACAAAAACGTGCCCAGCTATATTTTTTCTCCAATTAAAAACAGCTCGATGGTAGTTTTTTAGTGCTTTTTATTAGTTTTTGGTCAGGCACGGTTTTTACCCGGGGCACGGGTCAAGCGAGCTGAGACAAAGCGCGGCGTGGATGCGCGCGCGTCGTGCCAAGCGTTTGGTTCCGCGTGCCGGCTGACCATTCAGCGCTAATCGCTTCATTCACTGGCGAGCGAGCGCTTTTTCCTCGTGGCCGATCGGTCATGCATTCTGAACGCGGACACTGGCGACTGTTCCCGATATCGGTTTGATGTGGCAAATAAGCGCGTGCGTAGCCTCCCGATGTCCCCTAATAAAAAGACGTCCATTTAACTTGGTGACTGAAGCGCTACTTCAAACACCGCACGCAAATAAGCTCCCTGTTAAATTGGGCCATACTTAATTAAATTTTCTTTGAAATCAATCTTTATACCTAAATAAATAAAATTGAAGTGTCTGTTGGTAAAATAACAGGTTTTTACTAAATTATGCATTTAGTAAAAAGCTGTTATTTTACAAACATAAAGTATATACGGTACCTACATACAACAAGTGTGCTAAATAAAAAAATTGTCTGTCTGTTCCGGCTAATCTCCGAAACGGCCGGACCGATTTTGACGGGACCTTCACTGATAGCTAATAATATAAGGAGTAACTTAGGCTAATTTTATTTTAGAAATAGCCACGCGGGCGAAGCAGTGGCCAGCAGCTAGTTTATAATAGGTACTTACAATAATACACTGTATTATTCTGGGAACCAATCGTAAGAAGATCGTACATTTTATTTTTCGTACTTAAAAAAGAGAGGAGTCACCGATACAAAAAATCTTGTCTACCAGTTCTTTCATCACAGGAGGTTGAAAACACGTGCTTTCAAGTCAAAGCTAACAATTATATCATAGTGCACCACTGTAGTAGGTACGTGGTCGGAAGTCGTGTCGTGGCTACAGCGGTGGTTGAGGTGAATTTCACGGATAGTTGACAGTGGCCTGCGCGTGAGCACGACAATGCGACACCCAGTCTGCGGTTTTTTTTTATGTGGGATGCTATTACTGGCAATATTGCACTAAAGGACATAATGTTCTTTTTGAATTCGGATGCAAACTACTCTTCCACAACAGTCCACTCTCATTCTTATAATAAGTTCCAGTTCGCATGTCATGTCATAGATATACATTTCTTATTCCTTCATGATATCACCACTAGTGCTTCAGTTATCTGGGGAGATATTCCGTTGTGGGATAGATCGAGGACCAACAAAAACTTCCCCCCAGTTCTTTCATGATACCAACACTAGTCCGTTATTTATCAGGAAGTGTTTATTTGCAGTACAAGATCACAACAGCAGAAGTTCTGATGCTAGATTGAGGACCACTTTGAAATATCATATTTCAAGCATTATTAGCCTATACCTAATGTGCACTGCTGGGACACAGGCCTCCTCTCTGTGAGAGGGAGTGGGCCGTAAGCCCAGTGCGGGTTGGTAGATGTCACATGTCTTCGAATTTTTGGTTCTAGGACATGCCGGTTTCCTCACGATGTTTTCCTTCACCGTTTTGAAAGTAGTGGTGATGAAATAATTTACACAAACGAAAGCGCCTGTCAGGGTTCGAACCTACGACCTACACTTGTAAGTCGCGGTTGTTACCACTGGGCAAGCAATGCTCTCATATTTCAAGACATAAGCCAAAGATGGTGCTTCTAAACTCCCAATTTCTTCAAGATATCAACTCCAGTGCTTCACTTATAAAAAGAACATCATTTGCAGTAGAAAGTCTTTACTGGAGACGTTTTGTTGAGGTAGATCGAGGATCACTTAAAGCTGTCACTCATATTTAAAGATATAAGCTCTAACATGGTGTTTCCAAGTTCCCGATTTCTTCAGGATAACAGCACCAGTGCTTCATTTTCAGGAAGTGTATATTTGCAGTACAATGTCCCAACAGGAGACGTTCTGTCGGAATGGGACGCATACCACTCCTCTGTTTGTTTACCATCAGGAATGTAGCGAAGTGTGTGCATGCGGACGTTTGTGGTGCGAGCTTTAACTTCAATCCTCCCTACTCATTTTCAAAGGATTGGATAAATCACACAATAGCACTTATACAATTATGTGATTAATAGTAATTGATTGCCCGGTCTTAACCGGGAAAAGTAGAAGGAGGGAGAACGAAGGCTTTTGCCCTGCAGCGGCACAATATAGGCTTATAATAATAAATTATTGAGCTCTTCCCGCAACATTTTACAAAACGTGATGCACTTTAAAAAAGATACCAAATCTCTGCTCTTATTTATTTATTTAACAGTTTATGTATACACATATAAACATACAAAAAGAAAGGAACAGTAAAAAAGTACGTACAAAGGTGATGCTTATTTCTAAAGAAATCTCTTCCAGCATACCTGCGATAGGAAAGTAGACAACGTGTGTAAGAGTAGAAGAGAAAAAAAAATACATAAAATAAAATATACTATCTCTCTTTGTCTCTGCTCTTGTTCTTTCTCCTTCTCTTTCTTTTCCTCTCACTTCTTAAATGCGATAAGCAAGTGAATTAAAAATCTATCTTCCGTCATAGCATGATTGCGTCTGGCTGTCATGGAAGGATTTAGAAAGTCTTCTATACATTTATCAGTTTTTGTAATAGCAATGGATTTGTTATAGACTGCTAGATTCTGTGAATCTGAAACTTCCATTTTCCAAGACCTTTTTTAGTATTTTGAAGATAACTTTCGGTTTAGTTTTAGGCATACCGCATAGGAGTATGTTTTTATGTGATATCTACCCACGGCCACTTGGGACCGACCTGAATAAATGTTGTGTAATGTGTTGACGTAAGATGAGCGTTACTCTATTTTTAAACATACTTGCTTAAATGCCACAGGGTCGATATTTTTCGTACTTCAAAATAAAAATCTATAAAAATATAAATCTTTTTTGGTAAAATTATTGTGGAAACAAAACGCGCAACACATTATGTCGAACGTGGTTCGCTAGTAAGCCGCTAAGCTACCGTGAAATAAGAACCGGCTAACAATGAGTCACCGAGTTACGTATGACTCTTAAATAATCGCTTGTTTTTCACACAACACGCTCTAAACACTTCTGTGTAAGCTTTAAGCTCATTTTGGGAGACAAAAGTGTAAAATAGTAAGTAACTTGGTGTCCTAAAGACGGAGGTATTTAGGATCTCACTGGCCGCCAATCCTAACTAATATTATAAATACGAAAGTAAGTTAAATTGTTACGCTTTCACGTCTTAACTACTCAACCGACCATCATGAAATTTTGCATACACGTTGTCAGGGGTACATAAAACTGTTTCCGAGGGATAGACATTGAATGCGAGCGAAGCCGCGGGTAAAAGATAGTAATTTATAACATAATGAGCTATACAGATTATCTTCATATCCATACGCTGAGGGCCTATAAATACAAAGCGTGTATTTTAGTTTAAAATAATGACAGTTACAGATCACGATAATGGGGATGCCTATTGCCTGTCTGTCAATGATTTCACCGATTATGATTGACCTTACAAAACTGTTCTGGCGTAAGTTCATTTATAGGTATACCATCTCAGCTTATAAATGAAGAGCATCCTGCGCTTGCACATGATGGTAATTAAATCCATGCCTGGCGGTGTTACATAAAGTTTTTCTATGATCATAATCCCTGTAGGTCCAGTGAAGGGGTCACGCATCGGACGGACAGATACATGTGCGCAGCCGCGTGATTAGTGTGCGCGCGCAGCAGCCGCTGTAACCCAAGCCGTGCGCATACGCAGCGCGCCGCGCGCCCGCGCCATAACATAATTAAAAATGATTTAAGGCATTCGCTCCGGCTGCTTTGTTTCGCGCATTATGTTTCACTTGTTCGCGTCGCAGTCGCGCTCGCACCTCCATTTTTAACGCGCCCGCTCTTAATTCTGTCACAGTTTTTATAACCCTTTTGTGTTTATTAATTCCCTTTCGGCTCCGGTAGCTCTACGCTTCTCGGAAAACGATTTTGACGTGACATTTCTTTGGGTCGCGCCGTGTCCCTGTGTTAATGAAGCGTCCGATTTCGGCGCCGCCAAAAAACAATCATATTTTGTGTAATCAAAGCGAGGTCGCATTCTATTCCAAAAACCGTTAATTAGTACGTCTCGAAAGTTTTTTGATGTTTACTTTTTCACGTTAGAATAATCGATAGATCCCATCAGGATCCACACCATTATTCTCATATGTATATAATTCATTGTTTTCACATACCATTAATTGAACAGATTGGTCGGAATTCGGTTTGCCCGTTTGCCATAAAATATATCTGCGATTGGGAACGTTCACTAAAAAGGTATAAAACGGGCAAACAATGGGGAGTCCACGTCAGCGACAATACAGTTGCAGTGTTAAAAGTACATATTTAAAATGATTAAGTTCGACTTGTTGACGCGTCGCGGCTGGTTATCGAATTTCGGAAATCGAGCAACCGTGTCCTGGCCGGCTACCAAATAATTTTCCATGGTTCATTCATTGTTGACATTGGAGTCGAGATTTCATGTAATTACCAAGGGGCCAAGTCTGCTATTTTCAATGATTGGTCATTATATGCCATACCAAGGCAACGCCATGACCATTGTGCCAATAATTTGTAACCTGCTAAATTCATAATGGCGTGACAGTGGTCCATGGGGAAGTCAAAATAATAGGAGCTTGTCAGTACGAGATTACCAAATACAGACATTTTTTCCAATGGAGTATCAGTGGCACGTCATCGGTAAATCATAAAGACGCCTTTCAATTAGGAGATTAGCAAAACTGTCAAACCCTACAATTACGGCGGCAATGATCGGCCAACTGCGTTAGCAGACTTGGCCCCCTGGGCCTCAAGTCTGCTATTACAATAGTGTCAGAATGGTCGATCATTGATTTCATAATTGTTGATTTTGCCAAGTCTGGTAATCTACTATTATAATGGCGTCATTATGACTTTCCAATGGTCGGCCACTGACACTACATTGAAAGAAATTGCAAATATTGGTAATCTCGTACAAATGAATGACATTTCTACTAATGGGTTCTATAATAATGGCAATACGACAATGCCATTATAATAACACAATTATATTACGAGAACATTGACCGACCAATGATCGACCATTATGAATTTACCAGATTACGAACTTTTAGCAAAATGACAATGGCATGACAATGGGATCGTGTTGGAATGACTGAATTTATAAAAATAGCAGACTTGGGCCCCTGGACTTATGTCATCAATGCGTTGAAAGTAGCACACTGTATTAATAACCTCTTATAAGATTAGCGAAATCAATAGGATTTATTTTCTGCTATTAGCAGTAGAATGGGTCCAATCAGTTTTTCCAATGATGATAGGCTGGCGAGCAATAACAAGTAAGTGTACCGAGTGTTGTGTCGTGTTTGCGGTCGGCCGGCTGACGGACACTATTGGCGCGTCGGTGATCCATCAATACGACAATCTATCACCAAGTGAGCCCGGTAACAACCGACACGCATGTTTTACACATTATGTATATCTATAAACACATCTAACTTTGAGTGCGCAGTAGGTAGCCATAAAAACGTTCAGCGATATACTATCTCTACGATCATAAACCAAAGCGACAGGTTTTCTATGGTAATTTGACACTGAGTATTTTCTATGCTAGGCTAGGATCCGTCTAGTTTGGCTTCCTACTAGGTCTAAGAAGGAATGCAGTTTAAGACGCCACAACTGGTTTCTAATTAAAGCGACGCGGTATGAGCAAATGAACCACAAAAATGATCTGGTTGAATGTCATCGTCATGGTTTCACTGTGTTTTATTTTGTTCTTGCGAATGCAACATAGTAGGTAGAGGTGGCTATCTCGTGGTCCATCTCTGTTAATTAGTTTTTTGTCGGCAGCGGCGGGGCGGGCCGGCCGACGCCATCAAATTACGATGAGTCGGCCTTTCGGCTACCGGCGCCGCGGCCAACAATAATTATACACTCGTTACTACCGTGCTGCGCTCACGCACACATACATCTCACCAATGCTCTCAATAAATTAAATCGGAGAAATTGTTTTGACAACAAATTAATGAACAGAACTTGTTCTACTCGAATGTCGAGCTGTTGCTCGTCAGTAATGTTGACACTAGCTTACTGCTTCCGTTGACGAGAATCTAACAAGATGAAGACTTTTTGTAGATATCAGAGGATCATAATGGAGATTTCTAAACGCCCATATATTATATTGTATGCGCATTGATAGGGAAGGGCGCACGCGCGAGTCGACCAGTGTCGACGATAAATTCCATCGATAAAATCGGCGGCGTCGACGGCGCGCCCGGTAATTTCTTAACGACAGCGTAACCCGGTGGCGGCGCGTGCGCCTACATTTTATTTCTCTCGCATCAAGAAGCCGACTCCGAAATAATCGTTCACCACTCAACTTAGATGGTAATCAAGGCGACTATTAACGACCGTCTTAATGTTACTTTTTGGGCAATGAGTTAGAAAGGCTGTGTGAGCAGTTAGATGTGTGTTGAGTCTTAAATGATCACGACTGGGATAATGTGTCGTTAAAACCAATAAAAGTTCGCGTTCAACAACATATTGTGTGCTATGTATAATTTATGATCCATACAGTAAGATGAATTAGTTTGCGTGGAGATGAGTGAGGTGGTTTTCTTCTTCGAAGTGGTCACTTGTTGAGGTATTGTGTTTTTAATTGAATATAGGTAGAGGTGGCGAGGCGGCTACCGGCTACATTGTTGATGCTATTCACACTGCTCGAGAGCGCTTTCTACTAATTACCGCCGTACACTCGACGAGGCAGGGCCGGCATTTTATAATAAACAATATTGGGGAGTCATCGACATCATCATCATTTCAGCCGAAATACGTCCACTGCTGGACATAGGCCTCCCCCAAAGGGGGGGGGGGTGCCATAATGGGTTGGTGATCGCAGGATAGCAGTATGGTGTGAGATTGAGGAGTGAAGTAGTAAAATTATATTTTTAGAAGGCAAGCTGCAATGATGCTTTTTGGATAAGTCATTTATTCAAGCTAGGCTGAGAATCAGCACTTTTCGAACGTCAAAATTACATAAGACAGTCCCCCAAAACGCCCGCCCTTCACCACTTTCTAGTGCTTTAGCTGGGAAGAAGTGGCGCAACAAACTCCCCAGCAGCACAGCTGTCTGTTCAGTTAGAAAAACTTGATTCTATACAATAGTATACAAAATTATTTACATTAAGCCAGCAACACAAAACAATTTAATTTGATATTCAAATAAATTATTTGCCATAAGTCAGCTAGCACACTAATCCAAAATTCACAAAGTTATTATTTGGTTTCAAATGTAGACTTTACTTACCTACCTAATATCATCATCTGCCTAGCCTTTTGAGTCTTCGGTCAGCTGGACCCGGTCGGTACTGGACCCGCGGGACCACTTGACCAGATAATTTATTTTCTATATTTTTATTGGTTAACTGGACCCACTCAAAAACATGTATTGTTTCAAGCTACCAGTGGATACAGTCGAGCGCAAAATTGGTTAGTCAAAATATAATAAAACGCAATTAAATTAGGTTTAAACGTTTATTCTGAATTAAAATCTAAAATCATTTTAAATTAGGTATTGTAAGTAAAATCAAGACAAACCTTTTTATAACGAGAGTATTAACTAAATGTAATGCTCAAATATAACAAATAAAAATAAGTAGGTACTATTTAAAAACCACAGACAACATGTATTGTTGTCACTCAAAAACATGTATTGTTTCAAGCTACCAGTGGATACAGTCGAGCGCAAAATTGGTTAGTCAAAATATAATAAAACGCAATTAAATTAGGTTTAAACGTTTATTCTGAATTAAAATCTAAAATCATTTTAAATTAGGTATTGTAAGTAAAATCAAGACAAACCTTTTTATAACGAGAGTATTAACTAAATGTAATGCTCAAATATAACAAATAAAAATAAGTAGGTACTATTTAAAAACCACAGACAGATAAAAGAACATTTATGAATAAAATTATCCAAATCAACGTAATAGCTGCATAAATCAACTATTAGCGGTGCTCGTGCATTTAATTTAGGTATTAATACAGTTAAAAAATATTTAGTTTTAGTGTGGTGCGTAAGTGTAAATACCTAATTGAATAATAATGGTTTATTTTAAGTCATAAAAATAAAACCAAAAGATTCGGCTTTACTCCGTGACTGTACTAATAATGAAATTGGACCCATTGCACCCATAGTCGACGCGACGTATTCAAAATGTGATTGAGTTGAGTGATCCCGCAGGCCCATTTCGAGTGGGTCCAGTTGACCAAAGACTTGCCTTTTCCCAACTATGTTGGGGTGGGCTTCCAGTCTAAAGTACACTTTGTAAACAAGCATATTACAAGTTAGAGGATTATATCCAGGACAGGAATGCTTGGAAACATGCTGGTCCAGCTCCATAGGACAATCTAGAGTCAAACTGGACGCTATTTTTATGGTAAAATCTGTTATTTTTATGATATTGATTTTACATTCTGTGATAACCTATACTCACACACTGACTTATTTTTTTTTTTTTTTTAGAAAAACATACTTTTACGATGTTTGTAAATATGTGAACACCATGTATCTATCTAGTAGACGTCGTGGTCGTCTCTTTATGTTTCTATGAGTGTGTTTTTGTATAGTTTAATTTGTGATCTGTGCGAGTCCCAATAAATGCTTTTTCTTTCTTTCTTTCTTTTAGTAATTAAGTTATTTTTCATTGCTTAGTTTTTAATTCGTTTTACCTATTATGGTATAGTAATTTTATTCTAGGTGCATCGTCTTCACATATAATCATATAATTAATGTAATCAAACAAAATATTGTAAAACATTTTTAAAAGAGTACCGGTGGAGTTTCTTGCCCATTCTTCACCATACGAACCTACCTTTTGGAAGGGGCAACTAGAATCAATTCTATTTTTTTTTGTAAATGTTGACGTTCTAAAGTGCCTCTTATGTGCCTATTTGAAATAAATGGTTTGACTTTGACGAAAGCTGAATATACCTCCACAACCCAGTTACTAGGTAACACGATACCCCTTGGTCAGACTTTCGGGCTTCTGACGACCCGTAACAACTGTCGATGATTATAAGTTCTTTTATAAGTTCCTATTATAAGTTCATTCATTTCCATAATCAATCTTTGAAAAGCTTTAGAGAGAGATCCAGTGTACTGGATCTTGATTTGTCATCGTCAAATATTCCTCTGTTCTGATTCACATTCCTTTCGCTCCGTAACTTAATTGGCGGACGTTGGTACAACCCTAACCGGCGTAGTTGCGCTGTAGGTACGTGCTGCTATGTTACATTATCTTTAATTAAAAACCTCCAGAGGGCATCTCTAGATTAGTCAGAGTCACAAAAAGGGTTACGAGGAATCAGGAGAAACACCTTCGTGATTCGTCACGAATCAAATTTATTTTTATTTTCTTAGAAGCCTTTGTTGAAGATAACCGAATTTGTTGTTCAAAAAAAGTGGCTAATTAAGAAATGTTCGAGCTGCTGTTAGAGATTTGTGGCGCTTTTGTTCTGGATTCGAAGTTATACGATTTGTTTAGGTCTACCGTTCGAGTTTGTGTCGTATAAGGTTTATGTGGCAGCCTTTAGAACGATTGATAGCCGGATTTATGTTTCGATGTTGATTTGATAGCTGAATATGTATCGTAAGTTTAACATTCTTAAAGTTGGTTTCCCTTACCCGATACTAACTGTGAACATTACAGTGATTATTTTGGTCATTTTACAGCTTAAATATATTTTTCATATAGACACAGGTTTTTATCACCTGTCTTTTATAGTAGAGAGAGAAACGAGGTAAAATTTGTTTGTTTGTAAGTTTGTATGTAAGGGATAATCTATGGAACTACTTAACAGTCGGATTTGAAAAAAATCTTTTTGCGTTTGATAGCCCAATTCTTGAGGAAGGCTATAGGCTATTTAACATCACGCTACGAGCCTTAGGAGCCGAGCAAAAAGAAAAAAGAAAGTCAGAAAGAACGCTAAGCGATAGATATAATTCCTACAATCATTCAAAACCCAATTAAACTATCTCCTCCATCCAGAAAACATTAACACAACGTAGATCGTCATAAAGCTGAACACAGACTCGCGATCGGCTATCAGGCTGGTGGTCGCGTCTCGTCGGCTGCTTAGCGCAACGATAATGGCCGCCATTACGCGTCATTCCCAGCATTCCTGCGTCTCGTACGTACACAATAACAACGTTGCGTATCGACGACAAAACGCCGCTGTCGTGAACTCGGCCTAAGGGTCAAACACTACAATGAATGCTGTGATATTTATAACAGTTACTTTCACCAACAAGCCGTTGGAATTTGGGTACGACTTTGTACATACAGTTTATTGTGGTACAGTTAAGGTGAATCCGCAGCTGTAGTCCGCGAAATTCAAATTTTATTACGTTTTTTTGCTATTTGCAGGTCAGTGTCAGGTTGTATTTTGAACAAAATATGATTCGCGACTATAACAGATAGGTATCAATGTATTAACAGAATTATAATCATTAGAATCATTCATACATCTCAGTTAGATTTGTTCATTGAATGACTTTTTCATGCAATCATGGGTCATGATTGCATGCAAAAGTCTAGAAGATTTGTTCTCCAATGTCACGATTAAGTAAAACATACAATCACAGTCAATGATTCAAGCATTGATTCTAATGATTATAATTTTGTTAATACATGAGTATCTGATATAGTCGCAAAAAATATTTTGATCAAGATTCAAGCAGACACTGACCTGCGAATTGCATAAAACGTAAGAAAATTTGAATTTTGCGGGCTACAGCTGCGGATTCACCTTAAGGTATGATTTACGTCCGTAGGGCTGATAGATTTGGTAATAGATACACAAGTGATATATCTCTGAACTAGGTATCTAGGTTCTAACTTATGAAATTATGGCGATGTTTGGGGGAACCTTATGGCAAGCTGAGTCGTTCGCCTGGGATGATGATGGTACAAAATTATCTACGGTTAAAGATATTAATTTCTCAAAAGAATTACAAATTCACATATAGAGAAAACATAAATATCTACTACTAGCTTCCGACAGCGGCTTCGCCCGCGTGATGCTAACTTATTAATATTTTAAATGCGAAAGTGAGTTTGTTTGTTTGTTACGCTTTTACGCTAAAACGGCTGAACGGATTTGGATGAAACTTGGCACATGGCTAGACCATGATCTGGGAACATAGGATACTTTTTATTCCGATATTCCCACAGGATCGAGTCTTATGGCGGATGAAACTGCGAGGCGCAACTAGTATGTTTATAAATTATAGCCTATGTTACTCAGTGATAATATAGCATTCTACTGGTGAAATAATTTTTAAAATCGGTTCAGTAGTTTTTGAGTTTAGTCATTAGAATAAAAATACAAACATAGGTACAATAATACTAATCTGTTCTATTTATAATATTAGTGTAGATGTAAGTAGATTAGGGCAACAGTCACTGTCAGCCAGTACCCATCGACTGGAAATAGTAATCTCACAGATCGCTTTTCGCGAGATCACTAAAGGATGTTTAGATCAAAGAAAACACCTGTCTGTATACGAACAGTGTTTTTAAACAAACTCGTTAATCAAAAGTCTCTTTATGATTAATACAATTTTCTCGGGCACAGGAAATATGGATCCAGTAATGCCAGCGTAAGTACCTTTATGTAAGTAGTCGGCTGATCGCAGCGGTTATATCTTTATTCAACACAAGGCACCTAGGAACGCGAGACTCAGGGGCGCGCAATGAGAGTCGCGCATAATTGCGCAGCCGCAGTCTAATGTGCGGTGTCACGGAATGTAGCACTTTCCATGTTAACGAGCGTGTACACCGCCCCATCACGCATCCTACTGCTCCACACCTCGCCACAACGTCCGCCGTTTTATTCCTCACACAAGTAACACCTATTTGTGGTAATCCTCATCCTATTTTATTACTAAATTTATGATCACCAAGATTTATACTTCAGCTACTTAGTTAATAACGATGCGCCCAACCAATAAGACAATCTACAGAAATGTATAAACCACTGGATTCTGGTACATCAACACCGAGACGTACGCTTTCATTACGTACGGAAATAAATCAAAATAATACCAACGTAAAAGATAGCGAATGGAAAATCATCCCCTCCCTGCGCGCCCGCCGCCGCGTGATTTATGCCTGTAATTTTCCGGGCGGTTACGTAAGTAACTTGCGATTTTTCTCTCTGCACACACGTAATTAGATAATTTTCATGAATTTCTCGGACCGACGAACCCGGAAGGCTTACTTTAATATATTATGTGAGCCTACCAGTTTTTTTTTCCTGAAGTAACACGTAGCAAAGATTAAGTACCCAGGGCACGTTTTATGTTACGTTTCTTTTCATAGTGCAGTCGAAAAAGGTAAGTTACGTACAAAATTTCTGCTTACAACAACTCGGGCACACTTTGGAAGGTCTTTATTTATAAGAAGAGGATTAATAAAGCATACAAGCTGTGAATTAATAAAGTGGCAGCGAGCGGTCGCCCGCTTCCCGGCCCGTTCCCGTATTAATTTCTGTCACAGATTTAATTGCTCACCTCTGGCTTAAGCTTTTTAATAAATTCGAGGACAGACAACGAAACGCGACGCGACCAAAAAATACACGACCGGGGCGCGGTCGCCCAAAAAAAGGACGGATTTTAATTTATAAAAGACAGGACAAACGATTAATAATTTATTTGTATCCTCGGTTTCTTGCGCGAGAGGGTCGAGCGTTAAAAACAACCGTTAAAACCGGCGACTTTGTATAGCTCGCGCTTAGCCCGAAATGCCAATTGCGGGTAGACACAAGTATACAGCGAGCCGGAATGTCGCTTTAAAAAACCTCGCAAATAAATAAATCGCGTCGCACGCACCGGCCGAGCAAAAAAACATCCACCATATTCGATTCTTTAATGTGATCTTTAAAAAAATAGAAGTAAGCGGAGGCTGCCTCCGATTGAAAATGAATGAGGGCGAGCGCGATAGTGGAAATTAGCATTGAGGTAGGATTCAGGAGCGGCTTTTGTGCGATTATATCGAGGTGTATTCTTTGCGCTTTTTACGGCGGCGGCGAGCCTGGCGCGTCTTTCCTGTCCCTATTACGATCCTGTCGCCTTTTTGTTGCAGATAATTATTGTCACCCTACGATATCACATCGATATCTAGCTATAGGTATGCTTTAGGATCGAGGACCAAAAGAAAAGATTCCACATTCAATGCCGTACGCCCCATATGTTCTCTATCTTCATCTACTCCAAAAGCTTTATGATTATTAGTTGCAGAAGAAATCGCGTTCATTAATTAGATATGTTCTATTGATATAAAAGATAGCACTTCATTGCAAATAGTATAAGTTCTTGCTTATTACAATAACATGATATGGAAATGGGAACAATAGTCCTGGTACGCGCAAACGCACTCTACGTAAACAAGCCGAACGCCGCAAACGTAGATTAGATCACTGGTGACGTTGGCGTGGTCAGTGCGATCCATAAATTAGCGATTACGCATATATCCAATAATAAAGGCAACAATGGGATTGAATGCAGATGAGCGGGGCGAGCGAGGCGGGAACGGAGCCCACCGATCGACATTTGTATGCGCTATCTAAGCGCACAATTGGATGCCGGCGCGACTCTTCGCGCTAATGGTACACTATCGAGCGATCGCACACCGCCGCTTGAAAAGTGGAGACCGCCGCGGAATACGGACCACACGCCCGTTTAGTGGCCACAATAAATAAATAAACATTCCCAATGATCTGCGAGTGGAAAAACAATTGTTCACTTGTTTTCCGCACAACTGGTTAGACGTTACTGGGGGAAAATGGGTTAATGGGTAACGATCATTATATCGGCTGCTTCCAAAAAGGTTATATTCATAGTAAAGATTTCAAAAAGGTGTCATTGCCAACACCCCCATTTAGAGCTCTAAAAACACCCTATACAAAACGACTGTTTCTTAAATAAAATACTTAACGTGCCTTCAACTAAATTGATTTCAATAAGACGGTGCCAATAAATATTCCACACATATAACGTGTTCCATCGACACCTTATTAATATCGGTTGAATCTTATAATCCAAACTTAATATGTAATACAATCGAATCAATTTACTTGCAACGTAAAATATGAGATTGTATAAGGAATCCCATGATGTTTTTAAAAACGAGGCAATTAAGAAGAAATGTCAAAAAACTTAATAATATTTAATGGTGTCCGAAAAATAATTATATGGCATTTTTGTATTATTAAATCGAACGATTTAAAAAGGTCGGGATAATTAACGTGTGCAATAACAATCATTTTAATGTTTAATATTAAGCCTTGATGGTAAAATTTGCATATAGTGGTGATTCTTTAAGTTTATCGCGTTAATTCACAAATAATTATTGTGTAAATATGTTTCGTGGAATTTTCTCGCATAATATGATCAGATACGTAGTGCTTTAGGAGCTTGTGTAAAACAAGGGTTAATTACAGTAAATAAAAATGATAAAGTGGAAAATTTTGTAAAACTTTAAGCATAATGAGTAATATTTTTCGTACAGAACCTACAATATTTTGGGAACCTGGAGGCAAAATTTCGACGAGACCTCAATTCAACCGTATGTGAAAATGTTATGAATATCGACGTGACATGCACTGTTCTAGAGCACTCGTGACCTCATTCTGAATTTCTCGACGTCCATTGACATCTTCAGTTGACACAAATCTAATGCCACATCATTTATCAAAGTCGGTAAGGTTTGCAAGGAAATTACAGAAAGTCGTTGTACCATATTTTTATAGAAGGGGATTTAATAACTTCTTTATCTGTAGTATGGATGGCAGTTCGTGGCACACTTTTACTATGTGACGACTTTTAACTTGATTTGCTTTGGTAAAGGGACGACTAAAAACCACGAAGGACGTAAGATATGACGACGAAGACAATACTTCATCATTTAGCAATGTTTGTGATAAATGACAACTTCCTAACGTATGGATCATGGGATATAAGTACTTAAGGATCAACCTTTCACGCAGTACTTACCGGCTATAACCATGGAATGGATGTTTAAGCTTACGGGTCACCTCCAGTAATGAATCTTCTTTTTCGTCGTTCCCTCAATGCTGAGAATCGCGATCATATACGACGCGTCTCCAAGCTCATCTGCAGTGTGGACCGCTCGGTTAATGCTACCTCCAACAGCGTTCTTGATCGCGTCTGACCGTCTTGCCGGTGCTCTGCCTTGAACGCGTTTTCTTACCACCCGGCCCAGTATCATAAGCCTTTCCAGAGCATGCTTAGGTGAACGCTGTCCGAAAAAGCTGAAGGCACGCTCCTGGCATATTGTACATAGTCACTTGGTGATACTGAGTTCCTCCAGTATAGATTCATTTGTTCTCATGGCGGTCCATGGTATATGAAGTAGCCTCCGCCAATTCTTTATGACAGCTGACAGCTGCACACACAGATTGCGTAACATGCGCGCGGCGCTTGAGTCGTTGCCGATGTTACTGAATGTTGCCATTCTAGGTATTATATTTTCTCTCAACTTGTTCTTTCGTGTTTGTGTTTTTATTTCTTTGCGTTATGTTTACCACAAATAAACGTATTTTCTTTCTTTCAACACCACATATCGAAAGCACCGATTTTACTGCTATCGCGGCTTCTCATGCACCGTTTCAGCGCCATGAAAAAAACTAGAGGACGGATCAGTCGTATTTTGGTATTCCGACGGATGCGACGGTTCTTCCAAATTTTCTCTAGACTGGTCAACAATTTTGGCCATACCAGTACGACAGCGGATTTCCTCAAGGAAGCTGCCCTCATTCGTGATCAAAGATGCAAGATACACGAACTCGCTGACTTTCTTATAACCGTCGAGTAGATTTGAGCTCGGAAGAAGATGAGCACGCAGTAATGAATACTAGGTACCGTGAAAACTTAGGTAAAGAGATCTTGAAGTGAGCTGTCCAATAGTGTCAATCCCTAGCATCAGGTGGAATGACAGCTTATTTCACAGAATAGACCGGCTGATAATGATTTAGAAATAAGTGGAACAGTGTGTGTTAGCTAGTTGTTATTTAACTCAAGGGAGATACATGTCCTATTAGGGGCGACATGACAAAGATGGCCCTTGTGGTCCAAAACTAAGAAGAAGACAGCCCTGATTGCTATATATAATTCCATATAACAATAGAAAAGACCCTGCTGACACTCAAATTCGTCTTAATAAACGCCAATGCGTTTAATTTATCCACACATTAGCATAGACGTCTTTAATATACGACCGAGTCCGAATATTACCATTTGCCAATTGATTTGCCGAATTTATTGTTCGGTGTCAATGAGCTCGTCTGCTTGCTGATTGAAATGCGTTTGTATGACTTTAATGCTTTATAGCGAATAATTATTGGGTGTATGTAATATACGTAGTAGATAAATAATAATGAAACTCGGTGGGTATTGAAATAAAATCGAATGATTTACTTCTTTTAGAAATAACTGTACTCGTATCTGGGGGAAATCGGTCATCGTTGTTTAATTTTAGTTGTGGTTAGATTTTATGCCGGGAATTTATCATTAAAACTAGTTCATCATGGTAGATGTAAATCTGGGCATTAGTTACTTGCTCTAATTATTATGCATGATTTTATATACATATTGACATTGCAGAATATTATATACAATATTACATGAATATATACTTTTAAAAGTAAAAGTAAGTGCGTGAGTGTAGTAAGTGTTTTGTAAGTATATTTACTGCTTTAATTTATTGTGAATGTGAGCACTATGTGGGTCATTTTTATTTTTCTTTAAATCTATTCCAATTTTTTTTTCTTTTTCTCATTTTTAATGATGGTTTGGCTTTTTGAGCACTATATGCGGCCTACCCAAATGCCCTTTCTTTGGTATTGTTCGTAGAGTCGTTGAGCTCCTTAAGTCTTGAGTCAAGCTGCACGATTACTGAGAAATGCTTGCACTGATTGGACAGGTCCACTCAAATTTGTGTGGTTCTTTCATCATAAGACCATTTCAGACACGGATCTATATGGTCCTCACATGATCTGACCAAGACTATGTCTGGACTTTAAAAGAGACTTTGAGTGTTTGGCAGAGGTGTACCTATAGTACAATATAGTCATGGAAAAAGCTTTCTTAAAGCAATTAACACCTAAAGTCCTTCCTCTTTGAATATTACCTACGACATGGCATTTTTGTTCCCAAAACGGCCTTTAAATTGGGCTTTTCTCATATAAATAATTAATTGCAACATAAATAATTGTCACGCTAGATCATCCGATTGGGTATCAGCATTGGTGTCACTATAATTTGTGTGTAGAGTTTGAATACCACATTTCTTTGAAAGCTTCAGAACGAATCCCTTAAAAATAAATTCTAGTGCGTAATATCGAAGCCAATTTCTTTTACAATAATTTTTCAAATGCATTCTGTAGTTTCTAAGATTATTATCTAGGGATTTGAGAACTTCTTTCAAAACCGGTCATAAGATAGCTGATAAGTAATAAGGCTTTGATTTTTAAGTATTTTATTATAAAAAGGCGAGTTCTGTATGAATTGGTGGGCGTTTTTGGGGGACTGTCTTATGTAATTTTGACGTACGAAAAGTGCAGATTCTCAGCCAAGATCGAATAAATGACTTTTGATTTTTTTGATTATTTATGGACACGTAAGTTTAAAACTAGAAATCTTAGCCCACTGCAAAGCACTTACTTCATCAAAACACAGTCAAACTACAAGGTATTCTTTATGCCCGGGATACAAGAGGCTAGTTTTTGAAGCTAGTAGCTAGTGTTAGTAAGCTAGCAAACTAGTAACTCTGGCTTCGTGAATTAGCTTCATTTCTAGGCTAGGAAGCTAGCGAGAAAGCTAGTAACGTAGCCTCCCAAGCCAGGATAGTTTAATAGGATGGGGTTCTATTTTTGAGCTAGCAGCGCCCCCCACCACCGATTTGACTATCCTGGCTTGTGTACTAGCCTCGTATGGCCAGCGAAGATAGTAACCAGTCGGATCATTTGACTCTAAGGACTAAGTCACCATAATGCTATTAGCTTAAAATTTACTAGCATTGTGTAAACAGTACTAGCTTGTGCCAAGCCCGGACAGCAAGCCAGGATAGAATACAGAGGTTCTAGCTTGCTATCCTAGCTTTGAAAAGCTAGCCTCGTGTATCCCGGGCATTACCAAGGATACTACGCGATTAGTCATCAGCCCTTATCAAATTAAATGAGTATCTTCGCAAAGAGGATACGTACAATGTAAAACAATTGAAATTCATTGAAAATAGATTCATTTAGGACAGAAAAGTGGATAGGGCGGCGTTCAGTGAGTCCTCTATCCTGACTAATAGCACTATGATTAATATCCCGGATATACTGAATAAGGGGGAGCCATCGCGACACGGAACTTTCACAAAAAATATTATCATTTTATAATGAAATATGGCTTAGCATGTGTAAATGGTAAGTAGGGATCACATTGAGTTATGAGGAAATCAGTTTTTAATTGAAAATTCTCTTGGGTATCGTGGAAGGCGACTTAGGGCCGATTTCACCAATGAAACTGCAGGTGATCAGTATATTTAAACTGCGTTCTAGAGCTGTCAGTGTCAAAATTCCCCGAGTATGATGACACTAGGTACCAGCTCCTGAACGAGGTTTAGATGTGCTGATCGTGTTCAGTTTCATTGGTGAAATTCGCCCTTCGGGATTAGGTATGGGGGGGTGATAGGTGGAAGCATCTTTCTTTTGCTGAGCCTACCAATTCGTTTGGCAAGCGTGATTATGTTAATAATAAAAGTTAAAATATCTTAAGGATTTTCCAATCCAGTGGGACTCTCATGGCATGAAAATTTTTATTCGATCGACGGTCCCCTTTTCCAAGGCTTGAGGAAACCAAAAAGTATTCCCTTCTATATACAGACGCATACATACACTCATGCATATACTCATACACACACCCCCACATATACTCACGTATACATAATCACTCACCCATACACAATCACTCACCTGTGCAATATTGTGCACAAACACACACAAATGTTCAACATAGTAAAATAACTAGCTAAATTTTAATTTTAGTTTATAGTATTTTTATTCTTTTTAAATTAGTTTTACTGTTTTACTGAGTTCACTATGGACGTTAGATTTTTTATTGTATTTCTAGATATGTAACAAAAAAAAAAGTTGCCTATAAACTTCGAAGACGTCGACGTTTATTTGCAGTAAGACAGAAGAAAGAAGAAACTGAATGACCTTTTTTCTATGGGATTTGTTAAATGTATGAACTCTATAAACTCACGATTCAAACGATGGATATGCGTAATTCTCATGGTCATGAAAAAAGTTATCAGGAAAAAATATCGGGAGAGTAGGGAAAATCACGTAAAACAATTAGGCGCTACTAGAGGGCGCTACGCCGCCATATTTTAAACAAAATAAGATTATTGCGGTTAATTAAATAACTTGAACAGAACGACCGACGTCTGTCGGGTCAGCTAGTATTCACTAGATTTTTTTCAAATTAAGAGGATTGCTTAAGGCGGAGATTTCTTGAAAATGGTAAAAAAGGTGGTTTTTAAAGCAGCTTAAACCGTAAATATTTTTTCCAAAATAAAAACAGTATGATATTTTCAAGTCTTTTGTACATCATCATCATTTCAGCCAAAAGACGTCCACTGCTGGACATAGGCCTCCCCCTAAGGGGGGGGGGTGTTTTCCATCATCGCCACGCTTGGCAGGCGGGTTGGCGATCGCAGTATGGTGTTAAAATGCATAGAGAACGCTGCTGCCCATTCTCTAGTAAGTCCATACCATTTTGACCATCACCAGTTCATTTTGTGCATACGGTGATGGAACTCAAAACATAATTAAATACATCAAAAAAATCTTCAAAGACAACTCTTAATTATTTTTAAAAGCAGTTTATCCCTTCGTTATAATTATAATTAAAAGTATACCATAAAATTGCACATGCCAAACTGCATCCGGTGATGGATTAATTTTTACTAATTAGTTAATATCTAATTTTATACGGTTTTATTTGCACTTTTACGCCATACGTTGTGTCATCTCTTTCTTTTGTATGCAATCTGACAGTGATAGCGGTTTACCTGTTGTCACCCTCTTAAGGTAAAAGCGTCAGGATAGCCCGCGAAATTAAAATTTTCATAGGTTTTTTGCAATTTGCAGGTCAGTAACAGGTTGTATGTTGATCTAAATATGATTCGCGGCCGTAACAAATATGGCTTTACTGAATTTTAATCATTAGAATCAGCAATACAATTCTCTAAGTTCATAGAATCCTATTGAATGACTATTTCATGAAATAGTCATTCAATGGGATTCTACGGAGAGAGTTAGCACGGACCTGCAAATTGCAAAAACCGTAAGTAAATTTGAATTTCACGGGCTACCTTAGCGCATCCTCCTTATGATCGTTATTTTTCAGGATTAAAGAACATCCTGCCGCGTTCAAGTTTGCTTATGACTCCCCAAACACATGCACATAATTATAACACACAACGTAAATTAACAAAAAACATAAAAGGACCAAATGATGATGACTGGGATAAATGCAACAGGATAATGGAAGGCACCAAAAAGAGAGGGCACTAACTCATACGCAGGTACAAGTAATTATAAGAGAACTTAATTATTTCGCTCCTTTTTTATTATTTTTTAATCAAGCGTTATTATAAGCATTTTGGCTGTCGGAATCTGATTACTGATGAGTCTTGGAAATTAAACAATTAACTGGCGGAAAATACAATGTGTATTTTTTTGTACATTTTGACGTTCAAAAATGTATGTGCTATTTGAAATCAATAATTTGACTTTGACTTTGAAACTTTGAACGATAATAATATATTTGTTGTAGAAAGAAACAAGAAATAATGTTTGGCTGCTACAGCTTATTATTTACTTACAGTAATTTATTTCGGAAAGCAATCAAGACCTGCGGGTTAATATCGTAACACACTATCAGTAAGCAATGGGTTACATTTTGACAGTTCTACAACATTCATTGCGTAATTTAGGTTGTTGAGCAGACACATTTTTAGAACATATGAAGCAATGGATCAGCAATTTACTTCAAAATCATCCAGATTGTTATTGATAGTTTTACGCAATTAGGGTGCTGTTGTCAGACAATTTAATAGAAGAATAACCTTTGGATTTACTGAATGCGACTCAAACGATCACATTTCCACCGATCTTGTGCCAAATAGTAGAGATAAACTACGATAACATGGCTCACCCCTCCAAATTACCTACTGTTTCAATGTATGACGAAAGAATTTGTATGTAGTTGTAAGTACTCGTAATATCTCACTTATTACCAGATTTGTTGGTCAACTAATCTAATCATAACTAGCCGATTTCGCAAAACAACGCACGTGTCGTTTTCATAGAGTACGTCAGTGCAGCGCTATACTGCTCGACTAGTGGCGTAATTAATCGCTCATTATTATATGAGCGACTAATGACGCCACTAGTCGAGCAACAAATCCATGATTTGTTTTTGTTTGACGGCCGTCTCATTACGCACACATGCGTAAAAAAACTTTCAAGCGTTTTGAATTTTGGAGGGGCGGGCCATAATATCGTAGTTAATCTCTAGATGTGCTACGCAGTTTCCTTTCCTGGACTATCAAAATATTTGTTGCTCGATAGTTCAGTCGTTCGCCCAATACTCGCGGCAGTCCACGCGTAGTAAGTGATAAATAAAACGTAATTGAGAGACGGAAGCAACCAATGACTAAATCTCGTCCGTCAATTTATTTAAATTATTTATTAGTGGTCCGCTATAGACACCCGACGATCAGCGGACGGACGCCCCTACTGATGCAATTATGGCGGATGGATACTGTTATCGATATCCACTGATGTACCTTTAGTATTCAATCTTGGATATAGAGAGTCTAGAATTTACATTGCGGTGACGACACTCAATGAGGAGTCGAAAGTGGTGTGGATCCTGAGCCTGACAGACACAAATCATTTTCGAATAAAAACCAAACATTGTTATTGAAAACTCCATCATTTTTGACAGCTCTTAGGACAGCTGAATTGCTGTCATGTAAAGGCGTGCACGCACGAACGAACACAACATGGTGAACACGAACATCGAACACGGAACATTTGATTCGACGTGTGGACGTAAATTTACAAAGCGAACACGAACACCATACGAACACAGTTCAACCACCCCGCTCTCTTCAGTAGCCATGGATTCCCTATTGGAAGCGACATTAGTTAGTGAGGCAACAGCTTTCAGCCACCTATCCGACAGTGTACTGTTGGATAGGAGCTGGCTGAAAACTGATGCCTCCGCGCCGCCCCGCGCACATCCCTCGACTTCGGTACGAAAATTTTTGGATCAAATTTTCTCCGAACACCGTCCACACAGAAAGACGAAATCGGATTGCCACGAACATTTTTGACGAACATAGTGTTTGATGTTCGTTAGTAGTACGCACATGCGAACAAAATGTCCGATGTTCCTGTTCACCACGTTCTTTTTCGTTCATGAGTACACGCCTTTACAGTTAGCCTTGTACAAAATGAACGAAACACAGAAGCATTAGCTCAAAAGCAACAAAAGACTAAATCACATCCCGAATTAGTTAATTTGTGCAGGCGCAACACAATGGATGAGGAAATAACACATACACCCACAGATCTACGTATGTATGAACCGGGATATTGTAATTGGCGTAATTGGACGAATCTGGACGCTCTTAATAATGCCCCATTGTCGTCATTCAACTGGCAATTCATCGTTTGTAAAAGATATGATTCATTACTTTTAAATCAAAAAGTTTGACGTAGTTGTTCAGAGGCAGTGCATGTGTGTGCGAATGTCTGGTTTGTAGGCTGAAAAAAGCGTAATATGAAGGATAATGATGAGGATGGAACTTTTCTTCAGATTATCTTAGTACATGACCATGGATAATAATGGGCACTTTATTACTAAAATAAATGACAATACAACCAAGTAATCGCCTGTTTCACCACCTACAACAGCACATAAACATACAAATTCTATTATATTTTAACTACAGTGTCCACCAGAACTGACTGCCTCGTTGGTCTAGTGCTCGTAAACGCTACTGCTGACCATGAGGTCCTGGATTCGATTCCCGGGTCGGGCAGTGTTTTTGAATTTTTCCATCTGGAATTTCTCAGTAGCAGCCCGGAGTTGGATTTGTGCCCGGTTCATGGCAATAGGCTCGTCCCTTATTATATGGGACTTAAACATAGCTGGCGAAATGTGGGTGCTACTAAAGGTACACCTCTGCCTAACCCTTCGGGGAATACAGGCGTGATGTTATGTAATGACCATGGAAATGATGTTGTTATAATCAAGCTTAGCAGTGGTATTAACTTCACAGTTCACACTCACAGTTGAAGGCTGCACAAGGCTAGGTTTTAGGGGGGGAGGGATCTTGCAATATAAGGAAAGCGATTAAGTTGTATGGTGGCTTCTTAGCTGAACTACGTGAAATCCTGATTAAAGTTTGTGGTATTTAATATTTTCTATATGACCTTGAAAATTATAAGATATCCCTAAGCAATGATAATATTATCAGTAAAAAGACGTAGATAGGCTACCTACTCAAAACTCAATCTTCAAAAACGGCACAATGTCACACTATTAGATGATACGTGGAAGTAGGAGGGCATTTCGTAATTATCGGGAGCGAAAAAGAGACAAGACGAAGAAAATTTGGCTGATTAGCCAAAATTTGACGTGCCACTTGCGGAGCGTGTACAACCTATCTACCTACCTCTTTTTACTCATAATATCATTGCCCCTAAGCCTAAACCTTCAAACGCGGTGGTGGCTGCTAGCAAACTTAAACTATTTGATGAATGTGAAATTGAGGTCACATACTCGTAGATGACAGAACTCATTTAGCTGGTTAGTATTATTTGAAAGCCGCTATTTAATTGTTCCATAGAAATTCTTGTTATAGTGCTAAGTCTAATCCCCTTAAAGCCTGCCAAATATTACTTTACTAAATCGCAATAATATGTAGACATATAATTTGATATCTTTATTTGCCACGGGAATCATATCTAACTCATGTCTGTAGAACGAGTATGAATTTCAAGTATTTTCTTTTCAGCTACTGTGTAGTTTTCTTCACAATGTATTCTACCGAGGTATATTACATGAGTTTTCTAAGAATAATTCTGAGGCTTTTGGAACGTGCTTCATATTTTCTTAAGCCTACCAAATACAACGTGACAGCAACCATTTTCTTTAGCATAACCTTTTCTATCCATTATTCTACCTTCTCCACACCTCTTGTTTGTGATTCACTAGCTACTGTATAATGTGTTTTTCTTTGGACACTTTTTGTGTATCGTATGTCAAAATTGTTAAGGCTCATGCTGACTGGCGCGACACTTTCTATGAAGTTTTCATAGAAATTATGAGTAGCGCTGTCGCGTCGTGCCTATTTGCGGGAGCCTTTATCTTTCTATGAGCGGTTATCGTGGTTTTATTTTTTAACAACTGTTATGGAGATCAAAAAAACAAATTAAGACAATTATGGTAATCAATCTCCATATTCTTACTTAAGTAACAGAGGATCAAAAGGACTAATGATTTACTAACCTTGGTATTCCCATTGGTGTAGCGTCCAACAGCTCTCCCAGATTGACTAGGTTAGCGTGCTAAACTTATAAAAAATATCCAAAACCTTTATAGATATTTTAGATCAGCCTTGAAATTTTTGATCATTTAGCAGAAAGACGTGCACTACTGTCCTCCAAAATATCTTTGGTTCTATACTCCATTTGAAATAAGATTAGACATTTAAATAAACCTTTTTTACAGTCCGTTCAACCAATTTTAACTATCTACTTCTATTGCGTTGGTGGCAAGACAAATGGCAGCTGTAATAAACAGTATTGTAACGACGTTTTTGCTTTTAATGCCATTCTTATGCCTACGGAATAGAAGTCAAAATCGGTTGAACGGACTGTAAAAAGTTTATTTAAATTTCTAATCGTATTTCAAATGGAGTAAGTATAGGGTAGAACCTGGGTCCGAAAATCAAATTTTATCAAAGAGAGTAAAAGACTCACCAAGATAGGGTTTGCAAAAATGTCATTGAGTTTAAGTCAATGACATTTTTGCAAACCCTATCTTGGTGAGTCTTTTACTCTGTCTGGGACCTTCTTAACAACGATAATCCAACTGTTTCTCCTTTTCCTTTAATATTGGACTTATTAAAATAAAATAACTTGATATAAACTTACCCATTAATATCAGTGACGGACCAGAAGTGTCTGAGCACAGCCTTGGCCAACAGGTACCAGATCTGCGTCCACACCCAAGAAGACTTGTCAATGGAAGCCGACAGGAACTTCTTGGTCTCTTCATCAGGGTACAGCTGGACAAACTTCTTGATCAAGTCTGGACACAGCCGCTCCTTGTTCACACGGTACCACTGCAACAAAATCTTGATTTAAGTATGCTGTGACATCTTTGCTATGAATATCATTCTAGTATCAGGCTATTGGCGGACGTAAAGAATAGCACCACCCCATTTCTTCCCGTGGGTGTCGTAAAAGGCGACTAAAGGACTTACTAGAGAATGGGCAGCAGCGTTCTCTATGCATTTCAACATCTGCGATCGCCAACCCGCCTGCCAAGCGTGGCGATTATGGCAAACACCCCCCCTTAGGGAGAGGCCTATGTCTAGCAGTGGACGTCTTTTGGCTGAAATGATGATGATGATGGTCAGGCTATTGGCGTTCATTTCTGATCATGACACCTAAATCATTACTTGTATTTTTGATAAGTAACATCTTTCCTATCACTTTCTGTGGGACGGAAGTGTGTAACAGGAGGGAGCTTGAGCATGGAAAAAGTAAGTTCTTTTAAATAGCATGGAATTAGTAAGTACTTTATATTTTTTTACGGCACGGTTGGCGCAGTGGTTAAGTGATTGACTGCTGCGCTGCGTGTCGCGGGTTGGATTCCCGCACGGAAAAAATATTTGTATGACCTACAAGTAGTTGTTCCGGGTCTGGCTGTTTGTTTATGTGAGTTTAAATGTTTGTAAACGCACCAACGATACAGAAGAAATTCCTAGTGTGAAGCAACGTTTTTAAAAAAGAAGAAGCATGGAATTACTAAGTACTATTAGATTGTAAGTAGATGATGGGGTCGAATTTTGACCGGGACCACTATAGTAATGAATAATTATTAAAAATTATTATTAAATTATTTCAGTATTTAGCTCTTTTTTTTTTTCGCCGCTCGGTTGCTTATTACCAAGGTGAGATATCAGATGTTACACATCGTATGCGACTACTGTAAGGCTCGCTCGTTTTTGTTTAACGTACTTATAAGAAGACCCTTTATTGCGGTTAGGAATCGTTTCATTTATTTATTATGTACAGTTAAATACAGAGGGATACGACATAATTGTAATTTTAGTACAAAGGTACTGCTTATTTCTTAAGAAATTTCTTCTAGCAGACCTGCGAAAGGAGAAATGAAAAAGAAATGTAGACTTCTACTTGTTGTCAGACACTATTGTGTGTGATAACAAGAAGAGAAAAATATAAATATGCGAAGTCTCAAGTTCATTCTGTTTGAAGCCTAATTTGAATGACTTGCAGTCACAGCAACGCTACCATAAAACATCTACGGTACCTACGTCAAGTACATTCCTTGTATTGCAATAAAATATGTAGACAAATGTTACGTAAACACACATTTTTACTAATAAATCGTGATCTTTAGTTAATCTATCTCGTCGAACTTAAATTATCCCCACGTCTAAAAAGTTGCATAATTTCCTTATGAAGCACATACCTTAGATCTAGATGAGATGTCTCAAGTAAAACATGCTGCGTCTACAGCGTTACATATTAGTAATGACATGATTAAAGCCAAATCGCAATTTCTTCTTCTCGACCATTATACAAATTGATGTTTAACAACCCATTGCAGCAGTTCTTAATGAAAGCATACAAAAAAGAGTAATCGAGTGCAAATAAGAGAGTGTAGTTTGAAAGGAGCGTGCATCTCGTCACCCGTTGTGTGTTTAAGTCAGTCGCTGCGGCCCTACAAAGGGCAACGCGGCGGCTGTTAATTTCACGCTGCCTCGAATTAACATTTCTTTACGCCACAGAATAATGACGAATTAAAAAAGTTCTCGCCTCTACATGTAGCCATAATGATGGCGAGCGGCGAGCGCGACGGACGATGCGAACTCATCAGCCCAACTTAATTAATGCCAGATCTGTCTTTGTATTAAAATCGAACGGCGGTCGTATAAAAAATTGGGAAGGTGGTACGGCTGCATATCAAGGGTTCTCCGTAGTGTTTAATTAGTGTGTGTAATTAAGGTGTGTATAATTAATGTACGATAGCAATTACCAAGTTTTTTTGCCTTCTAATTGGGATTCATAATGACATGATATTATGTTCTAGCGAAATAAAAAAGAACCACAAAGGAACATCTTTGCGAACACAAAACTGTGACCTTTTCAAGTATCAAGATGCTGTAAATAATTGTCAAAAATACAAGAGTGAATGACAGTTACGAGTGATAAATGAGAACATAAGTGACAGAATACAGCTTCAGAAGGCAACACACGGAACTCCAAATTGTCTAAAACCGGTAGTTGAAACAATCGTCACGGCAAATCGAAACGTCAGGCCGGGAGCTCGTATTCAATTTTATAGTGAGTTCGACTCGGAGCGGCGATAAATGATGGCCGCCTTTACTTTGTGTAATACAATCAATGTTTTATACTATTATTCATCCGATTAGACACCGTTTTTTCTTTCGGCTACTAGTATTTCTAGAGCTGGTTTTTGTGCTTCAGGATCTTTTAAATATTTGAGCTCAGCAGGAGGAACTTGACGTATTTTCAAGGCAGATTAATGGTTTTTAATTACAAAAATTAATCGATAGATTGCAATCAAACATACATCTGTGTGGACGTAAAGAATAGCACCACCCTATTTCTTCCCGTGGCGTGGGTGTCGCAAAAGGCGACTAAGGGACTTACTAGAGAATGGGCAGCAGCGTACTCTATGCATTTTAACACCATACTGCGATCGCCAACCCGTTTGTCAAGCGTGTTGATTATGGCAATTATGGCTCCTCTCCTTTCGGGGCTATGTCCAGCAGTGGACGTCTTTCGGCTGAAATGATGATGATGAAACATACAATAAATCGTTACCCAGGTGAGTAATAAATGTAGCAACAGATGTTGCAGCAGTAATCACTCATGAAATTGTCGCAGAGTTCGACAGATTTATTAAGTAGCCATATGGTTTAGAGAAGTCAAATCGTAGCCTAACTGTGACATCTAAACATTTTTACGAGGAACAGCAAAAAGTATCGTAAAAACCGAGGGAAATAAATATTTAGTACCGAATACTGATAGCGAATCACGTTGGTGATTATGCAATGCGCCGTCTTTACATTTAAAATAGCCTGCATCAGAACTACGGCATTCAACGAAGTAAATTCTCCAGACGGAATACAAATCATGGAAAATGTTGAATCCTGAAGTCTGAAGAATCATCAATGATATACAAAAAAGTTCCGTAATCTCTCATGGATTTCAGTTTAAATTGTAAATAGATAACAGTTGGGTCTTGTATCAAAATTACGAATACTTTCCGTGCTGTTTCGAAAATGATAGAAAATTATAGTCCGGCTCTCGTCTCGTGAACGATGGAACAATCGTTTGAGAGGAAATGTGTTTGGTATTGGCTAAGGATCAGTTAACCATGAAGCCGAGCAAAATAATGAATCATGCATGTTTTGACTTCATGTCAAAACACTTTTTTATACGGATTTTCTGGACGTTTGAACAAATTAATGATACGGGAGTACGCTTTTTAAATAAAAACCCAACAAGGTACTTCCTTGTTATTCCTTTCATACCATAGGCACTCGTCTGATTATATTTATGAGAGTCTATGCTTAGGATTCATTCTCTGCTCGTGTAAGTTAGATTTGCATGAATAACAATTACCTCATTTTAAAAATCTACCTGTTCAGGAAGACAAATCGTGAATGATTTATTCAATCCGACAACTTATCGAGGCCGAGTCCATTTCTTATTTATTTTACTGTCTATGTGGGTTACCGATTTTCGCGGAACGGTCAACAGGTCAGATGATAATAAATTGTTTTATTTTATTTCCGTTTGTGTTTCACACTTGTCATTCGGCCAGTCATAGCCTTCAATGCGATCATTATACTTGGTTGACTCGTTAGCGCGCAGGTCAGCGGAGGCGCATCCATGGAACGAATGGAGGGACCCAGCTCCTTTATCTGCAGGTCGTTCGCCTCCAGCTAATGAATCAAAGCCCTTAGTGTGAGCATATTGTCAATACGAAGCGAAATATTAACGCCGAGCGCGCTCAGCTCACACAATGCCAGATTAATTCCCATTTAAATGTGCGAATAAATGGCGGAGCAGCGGCCATTTTAAAAGCAGCCGCTCCGACCGGTGACGTTTTGTTTGACTTCTACACATCAATTCTCCGATAGATGAATGGTGAATGGATGTCTTTGAAAAGCGCAATCATACAATTTGTCGCGACATGTGCAGT
This sequence comes from Tiliacea citrago, assembly GCA_963921375.1. Lineage (NCBI taxonomy): Eukaryota > Metazoa > Arthropoda > Insecta > Lepidoptera > Noctuidae > Tiliacea > Tiliacea citrago. The sequence goes on along the minus strand of OY992797.1, from coordinate 15,528,091 downwards.
AGATAAAATTTCCATATTTACCACTGCTTTGGTATATAAGTAACAAGCTTGGATTTATAACCGTTATATAGGTTTATAAAGGCAGAATTTATGAGTGTGGGGAATCATTCAAGATATTTTCAGCAGCCCTAAAATAAATGATATATTCGTGTGACGGGCGAAGAACCAGGGTGTGTTGGAGCAAGTATAAAACATTGTACGTTTGCGAGCTAAGTGGCGCATGGGATCCCGGTGGATTTGCCAGTAAGCGGCTCGGAAGCTTGTTTGCCGGGCGCTCCATTAAAATGGGATCAGGCGGGATGCAGATCGCTTGGACGTACTGCAAGCGGGATGCATGAGCTGCCGCCTTCGGGATATACGACGTACAATATTGATTATACAGAACGTAGCGTATGTGTTCACATGATGAACGTACATGAGACGTAATGCAGGTAGACTTAGATTTATGTAACTTGTCCACCTGTTCTATATCATTCTGATTTAAATATCTAATGTTTTAGGGGTAAAAATGATAGAATTTGAAATGGGATGAGACGAGTGGAAAATAATGCTGCATAGGGCTGAAGAGGTCTGATTTCTTACAAAATTGGATTTATTACAAAATTTGTGACAACTAGTTGCCCTGGTGTTATGACGAATTCAATTGAAAAATTTATCCTGGTATCAAAACTGACTATAACCATGGGTACTGTAATATGTTTCTACCGCTTTGATTTTTATGAATGTAATAAATAGGATTTATGTCTAAGACCTACAGCAAACATACATTGGGTAGTGTATAAACTGTAGTAATAGCCCAAGGCTCAGATCCATAAGAGCGATACTCTCAATTAAAACCCTATGCATGACTTATAGCGGCGAAACAATTGATTTCGATTAACACTCGACAAAGCTACTAAACAATAAAGCATTATATCAGATACGCATATATTTTAGCAGATTTATATGTTCACGTGTTCAAAGACTAGCGCGCAGAATTGAAAAACAAATGGTCATAGGCAAATCTTAAAGTATAATAAATTCTTGGAATGAATGACTTGTGTTAAAGTGCCTTCACCGGATTTAGGTGTCATTTGAGCGTACAAAGGTTTTAATTTACTGAGCACAGAGTTTTCTAGATCGAAGGACCAAATTTAGTCATATTATAAACAAAAAGGTTGAGATGATAAAGCAACGAATCCAGATTTTTTGAAGGTTTCGTTAAGTGCACTCGGGGTACTGGGGTACTTTTATTTTAATGTCTCAGCTGCTTCACTGATCTTTGTTCTATGGCGTCACGAGCAAGCCCGGGGGCCACCGTTGCGTAATTGTTTTAAACTCGTCTTTTAATTGTTCTATCGGGGGTTGGGATTTATGGGCCGACGTGATCTCCAGCCGTAGTGCCATTCACATTCATTTGCGCTATTATTTCCGCGTAGCCGGACCATGGGAATGCAGTCTACAAATTTAATCAACTAACAATTCATTGTAACGTTTTGTCAGGCTATAAAATAGCCATTTAGAATTTATTTTGTAGACATAATTTTTTCGTTTTGATTAAGAATTAATTATACCTTTTTGAATTATGGTCCATTGATTTTTTTATCTCTTTATACATCAGTTGAGTTTTAAAAAAATCATCAGCGAATCCTACCACATTAAAGGACTGAAAAAAAAATGGAGTTGCATGAGACACAACGTCATCTGCAGCGTGGGCACGCGTTCAAGAGATTTACGAGTGTATTTAAACTGGTTTTACATTAAGCACCAACTTGGCCGATTTGATCGTAAAATCAGCCGTTATGTTTCGAGACAATATCGCCGCTGGTTACCACCCAAGCGGTGGACTGTTAAATTAACTTCAGGTTAACTATGGGTCAGTTCTTTGACGAAGCCCATTGATTGAATCGTGGCATGTCTGTAACTGAGCGGTACATACATACAAATTGTACATATGTTTTGATTTCACTGGGTTCGAGTCGAAGTCCAAACAATTCTATATGCTACAATAAAGTTGTTTGACGTCGAAGGTTGTTAAAATAACTAGTGTTTATTTAAGGTGTTGGAATGGAAATTACTCGTCGGTAAAGAGAGCAATTAAGCGCGCTCACGCCCGGCCGATTGTTCGGACCTGATCGCCGATGGCCCCACCCATTGTCCGCTGAAATTAACAGTGGCCGTAAAAAAACACGTTTAATGAAAGAGCCAAGTCAACTAAAGCGGTGTTACAAATAATTTAAATGATACTATAAACGATTTTTAGAGTTATGTAGGTACTCTTATTATAGATCGTAGACAGTTGTGTGAGAAAGAATGAGGAAAAGCTCGAAACTAAATTTCACTTTTCAATTAAACATTTTATTTCTTGTTACAGATATAAACTATTACTTACTTAACTAATACCGCCTTATTACAAAACAAGATTTATATTTTGACATGACTTAAACCATGCAGCCAGTTTTTGTAATAAGAACGTAACAGTGATTGAAGTACCGTTCTTTACACAAAACTGAAAACTTAGTTCGGTACTAAGTTGTCAGTTTTGTGTTTAGGAACCTTACCATAGTCGGAATAAAGTTCGAAATACCATAATGGCTCCATGTTTTAAACCTGGGTCTGAAGATAAACCTTGTTTTGTAATAAGGGGGATGTTTAGGTAGTAAATTACATTTCCGTAATTAAGTTATCGTTTCAAATAAAATAGTTAAGTTTAGCTGCTCCCGTTTTAAAGTGACTAGCTTTTATGTAGTCGACCTTGATGTCGGCTGCGATCCGACACCTACGGGCCCCACACATAATTTTTTATTCATGCATTTACTGAAGTTACATACGTTAATACACGTCTGTTTTTATACAAACACGTCATATTTTTCTATGATATTTTCCATTGGGTATGGGGTGAGTAAAGAAAATCTTCAGTAGGTAGGTATCACTTTTTGTTTTGAAGTTCTATTTCTATATATTGGGTAGGCTGTGGTTGAAGATTGATTTATTGAAATTATTTGTTGATATTGTGGTACTTAGATCTTGTGTTAATAGGTAATCCCCTACTTTCAGAACTATCTTCCACATGACTACTTCCTCGAACTGAACCATGCAACCTGTAATTTTTCACAGGATGCTTAGGTACTGTTTCAAAAACCACAAGAGGAAACAGAGTTCAACCTTGTTTGTGCCTTTTTAGGAGTTGCACTTTGCAGTGTCAAAATGCTGATAGACCTGCACCTGAAATTAGGCATACTTCTAATTCCAATGTCTGAAGACGCTCGAATGTCGTAGGATGACCCTTTTGAAGGACATAACTAGATGAGATCTTCAAAGCAGTATCATTTGTTTAGGATGTCACAATATCATTCCGTCAGAAGCCAATCGAACTGCCGTTGATTGAATTGATTGAAAATGAAACGTAGAGGGGTGTCGAGGACGGTGCCTGGTCCACCGGTATTTTTATAGCCTGTACACGTCCCACGACGCGAGGGCGACACATTCTCGACGAAGCGACGTTTTTGCTACGCCAACTTTCATTAGACACCGCGCGCCGCGGGACCGAGGCGTTTCCTTTTAATAAATGAGTTATGCGTTTATATCCAAGATGGCTGCCCGCTTTATACCACTAGGGTGTCAAGAATGTTACGATGGCCGCGAGCTTTTTGACTTAAACAGTTGCATTGTTTAAATATTATTGTTATGATTAAGTATTTTATTTGGATACCGGTTGGTACTTAAGATTAGTCGTAGAAGTTGAACCACTGCTGCACTAGTGCAGCAGTGGTTCAACTTTGAAGACCAATATCAGTCTGGTTGGTATTCTTAATATTCTAAAGTTTAGATTGCAAAGAAAGCAATCCAACAAATCCTCCAGTCGGTAGTAAGTTGATGCGTAAGCTGTCAGTGTCGAATTCATCAAAACTGTGCTCAGGTATTTCCACATTCGGTTGGCACGTACGATCTTTTTGTTAGCTGTAAATGTCCTCAAACTCCGAAAGGCCCGCAGTTGTCAACTTTTAGTGTATTTATTTACTCATTCATACATTTCTTGTATGTCTGTCCTTTTGTTTATTGCTTACCAGTGCGTCAGCAGACACCGCTTGTAATTTTACTTCGGAAATGTCTGTATCATAAAACTAAAAGCCACGAGTCAATTAAAAAAAACTTATAACATTTATTTCAGAATTTTAAGCTCTAAGTATTTAAACACCTATCAACAGAGAGACGTTCCACAGACTGGTTTATTTTTTAATCGAGATTTATATTCGGACTCTCTTAGGAAATAAAATAATAACGGCGGCGTCGATTTGCATACAATGGTAAAATAATTTTACGCGCGTTTCGCAGCGCTTAATTCTACTTTTTATTTGGCCTTCCGCGCCCTATCTACGAATCAAACGGCCTGCTCGCGCGCGCCCATTTAAGTGTTAACATTTTTGAGAAGTCTTTCTAATACTTTTATGAATTGCATAAATCTAACAGCGAGTCGTCTACAGAAACCAACGTGCATCATCATTATAAACTTTTTTTTATTTTCGTTATCAATAAGCTGGGCAGTTAAGTTGCCATGGACGTGTTATGACTTTAAAATATAGTAATGTGTTTTTTAAACATTAACATAACTGGGAAATGAGTTGTCTTCACTAAAAGTGATGGTCCTATCGAGTATAAGTGCGCGCGAGATGCGTCCGCGGCAGACTGCGTGGCGAGGTCGCGCTCGAGCGTTCGTGGACACTGACAGTCGTCTTGGCGCCGCCGTCTACCACAGAGCACAACACACACATAAACAACTTACTGCTTTCAAACACAGAACTAAAACCGAGTAATTATATTGACATAACACAATATTACTGCGAAAAAGGATACGAAAATAATTTTCTAGCAGATAAAATTTACATTCAGAGCAAACATCGGCCGTCATAAATTCAGCACAAAAGTGCGAGCGACGGTCGACTAGCAACAAAAGGGCATGACTTTTCCCGCAAAAAAAGATGATCCTTAATCTGATTAAATCTCCATCGCGGTGGACGTCGGACCGTGAAAGATTAATGAATATTTGTGCGAGGATTCCCGGAGCTGGGCTGGCACGTACTGCTGTCATAATCATATTAGCCGCGACCGGAGCCCGGCGACCGGAGGCTGGCTAGGCACGCACGCACGCACCGCGCACTTATACCTTATACTCTGACTTACTTACTGTAAACTTTGTTTGGGGTTAGGTACTTCTGTCATTCGGGTGATGAATAATAATTAGTTGATCATGTTTTTGGCAAACCTTGCGAAACGAAATGTGTTGCTGCTGCTGTATTATCATACGTACCAGATGATATCTAAAGAAAAATAAAATATATTCGCCCCAAAGGACCAAAGATAGAGAAGTGTTTCAACGGAAAAAAAAACAGCGATATACGATCGATAGACATCAAGATATTCAAAACAATCGCACCGTAATTGCCAATTATAACTGGCAAATGGAAACAGAGATACAAGTAAAATTTACGACAGCATTATTTTCTAAGTAAAATAAATTCGCTCAATAAAATAACAAAAAGGACTAGATACGAAGATATATATCTTGATAATATAATATTTTGTGTTAGAGTAAGTTAATAAAATAATCTTATTAGCAGCGCTGATGTAGAAGTAAAACTTATTATAATTTTTAATAAGTCTCTCTACACATAAAGTAGCGATTACAAACATGGCGTAGCGAGCGATACGCAACGCGTTAATGTAAGTGTTTTCACAATATGAATTATACATTGAATTGTGTCCAGGCAAACTCATCTCATACCTGGCGGGGCATCGAACACATTATGCCATCGACTGCACTAGATTTTTTATTACATATGTCCTAGAAAAACTAAATCCCTAATGCAGGCTTTCCATGACGTCACACCTATCTAAACCACATACAAGTTGCGATATCGAAAATCACAATTGAAATTAACGCATTTCGAGTGAGCTCAATAAACACACAGTAAAAGAACAATTGTTAAGACCCGAAAGAAATTAAACGTGAGAATGTATTGTTTCATATAAGCGTTAACAAAACGAAAATCGTTGTTTGCGTTAACCAGCTCTCAGGTCGTTTTCGACCTGCTTTCGTGAACATAAATCGCATTAAATCAAAGCATTATTTATGACGTCCATACTTCGAATTGAAAAAGTTGACTTTGAATTTGAATATTCAAATGGCCCAAGAAGGCTATAAACCTGAACTTATTATTTTAGGGTCGAATATTCGTCATCATCTTGAACCGCACTGACTACCGTTACAATAGTTGAGCCAATGTTCTTATTTAACTCGTATTTTTTAAATTGCGCGTCGTTGGCGTTGAGGCATCATTTTGAGTAAATTGATTCATTATTAAAAGCATTACCTTCTCTTTTGAAGAAATAACGTTGACCAGTTTTTTGCTGTACGAAAAGAGTTATATTGGGCGCGTTGATACTTTACGATATACGCTCAGTACAACCCAATTGAGTGAAACTGTCGAGAAAAAATTGCAGATGGGCACTATATTTAACGTGATGCCGATTAAAATGTTGACATCAATGAGCTTCAAGTTTCACAATGGCCCTACACTCGGAACATATTTGGAGTTGGGCACGTTAAGGGCGGCGGAGTGTAGGATTGGTAATTAATTATTAGTTATGGCTTGTGGCGGCTATAAAGGCGAGCTCATCAATGATTCAGGCGAGCAAACAAAGCGAGCGTGCACCGCGGGCATTATCCGCCATAAGACATCATAAACGGAGCACCATCATCTGGTCTTATAAAAAATTCATGCTCATCTCACATTTCGGCGCCCCTCTTAATTTCGCGTGAGCCTCTTCTTGGTTCGTGTAAAAACTTCGGGTGTCTTTTTATGACTTTTACTGCGGTATAATTGGGGTGGGGCGAGCGCTCGCGTCCCCGAGGTGACATAAATACTACCCCCTAACTCCTCGCTTCCAACTACCCCCGAGTTAATCTCATGTAAGGCTATACGCCACGGAAGCAGATCGCATTAAAACGTCTTGCCAACTACAGGTTAAATTACTTGAAACATACTACTACGGTTCTGCAGGAAATCATCTCTTTGGAACTTGCAGTACTTAATGAACTAGTTACTGGTTCAAAAATATAAACGTGAAATGTAAGAAGACATTTGTAAATTATCTTGTAAATACACAGAGAGAGTTTAATGTAATGGGGCATCCCAGATGGGTGCGTCGCTAATGCATTTTGCATGTCTTTCCTAACATTTCGAGAGTTGTGTCCTATAGTTCTCGGTGCTCTTAAAGCCCTATAACATAATCCTAAATAATGTTATGAACAAGAGGTAAACATAAAACTTAATGTTTAAGACTGGATGCGGACTCATTTAATTTATTTAAACTTTCTTTGAGCATCAAACAAAATGATAGTGTCTGCGAGGTAGTAAATACGATTTCAATTTTATAGAGGCAGCGGAGTGGTGTGCGAGGTGGCGGGACCGCGGGACGCGACACGGCCTGTATTCGCGTGTATGTGTGTATTTATTTGCAAATTCCGAATAGCTTTCAATATGTAGAGACGCGGTGACTCCCGCCTGTCGATCCACTCCAATATCGCACTCCTTGTGAGACGTCACGAAGGCGACGCCATTATTCGATGCGACGATTGACTCACACGGGAGTACCGCCTTCTCAGGACGCCGCATGATAGATGAGACCCAAAAAACATATCCGTAATTGAGATTTCTATTACAGAAATTGAAAGCGATCAGTTTTTTCATGTTTGTATACATAACGTGAGTGGCGTCGGCGACAGCGAGCTATCGCGTTTCGGAAGTGTTCGCGGACGTCAATTTGTATATTGTCATTATTAGACTTGGCGCGGAAAGTTTGGGTGCGTTCATCCATCATGGTGTGACGGGCGACCGGTCCGATATCGCGCCTAATACGTATTGATTTCCCACTTAGCGTTTTTCTTGGGAATCGCGGCGCTCCACCCTTCCGCAGTCCGGAGGCCTAACGAGCTGTTTGTCCTCTACTCGCGGCAACTAGGGCGGTTGTCGCTCTACACTTTAGCGTCGTCGTCTAAATTACTTTACTGTAGGTAGTTCTGATTGAGGACAAGACAACGCCAAAGTCCAGTTATAATCGGTGCCAAGAAAACAACCCATTAGATAAATTAATGATCTCAGATCTTAGTCTGTGTTAGGTGGGTTTGTAGGACGATGCTGTTGATGTTAATTGTTGTTTAATGAGATTTACTGAAATTATTGTAATTAGGTTTAGTTTCAATATTCCATTCAAAACATTCTTGTTTTTTAATAATACCCAAAAAGATCAGATTTTTGGACGCTAAAGTTATGTATCAAAAAATCTACATTTGCCAAAAAAGATTCCCCAACATTATGTCGTATTTTGTGTAACAGTACACGCAAATAATGTTCTTTTCTGATACGATGTCGGTAACGAGGAAGCTCGTATGAGATATGATGTAAGCAAGTGAAATATTTGTGTAGGTACATTTGCCTAAATGCTGTAGAAAAAGATTTCGTCACCAAGGTCCCCGGTGGGGGTGGAGGGGGGAGGCGAGAACAATGGTTTCGGTTCTCACACGTGTGGAGGATTATTTGCATTCGGAAATAAAGAGAGGAATGATAAAAGAAAGGCGCGAGCGAGGTCCCACCGCCTCAGGGTGGGGTGTGGGAAATAGGAGACGGGGGGAAGGGGTGCGGGTGGCCCCGTAGAGGGGGTGGGGGCTCGTTACGCGAACAATGGAGAAATAATGTACAGATTGCAGTGAGCGATGCGCCCAGCGCGACTCAGGTGTCTTAGCGCTGTGTGTGGACATCACGCCTCCTGTGCTTCACGGAGCGAGCTTTATCTATGTTTGTAACACATAAGCACTGTAGCAGTAAATAAGTATTCATATACCAGGGATGCATCTTAAGTGGTGCTTCAAATAAGACATGCATTCCTTTAAAAAAATCATTATTCGAACATAAAGACGCTACATTACACTGATTAAACGTATATGTCTTCACACAACGTAGCGTAATCGTGTTATGAGATCCTGTGGTGATGAAATACAATTACTGTAAATAAATAGACTTTAATAAGAAAGTTGTTAACACAGATTTAAATAAAGTTGATAACAAATTATTCAGAGGTCATAAAGTGCAATATCAACATAACAATGTCCGAGCGTAAAGCGACGTTTTAATAGCAATCCGGGCTACGGGGCAAGGCGGGCAGGCGGGTAAGGCGAGGCCGTTTAATATAGGACGTGTTCATAGGAAGCGCAAGCAATCACAACACAATCACCCCATCCTCGCGTGACACCGAAAACGTCCTCGTTCATATAAGTATAAATTAATCCATTTAGAGCGAGCGACCGGCACCGACGTCGACCGACGATTAACGGAAGCTACTACTTAACTAATTTATCCTCGGGTGGTTTTAACAGAATGGATAGCAGTGATTACGGCCGATGGCGACGATCTCGTGTGACGCTCGGCTCGGTGCGCCGGAGATGCGCGTACGCACACATGGGTGGACCGCAATCAAATGTTATTCGTTACAATTGTTGGACGCATAACGCGATTTAACAATGATTAGGATCGATCACATGACACTGGTTTGTACTGGTCTTGCTTGACCAATGTTTCTCACCACAGTTTTAGATCTCATAATCTTGTTTTCATTGAATGTATCGAAGACATTCATCATAGAACTACTACACGCGATTGAATAGTGATGGTTTCATATCAATTGGATAAGTCGTTAATTAACGCTGAAATAAAAAACAGCGAATTTTTATCTCAGTCGGAAACCACATTTCAGACATTCTTCAAATAAATCGAGCGTAATAATTCCATGAAATTCAGGGACATTATTATTCTGAATCGGCTTTACTATAGTCAAATGTTTGTAATCCAGCAAGCCCGCGACATTTTAATAACATTGATCAAATAGAACAAAAGTATGTGGACCGAGCACTCGACAGAGATGAAAGTTAAAAGGGTCGCGAGGGGGTGTAGCGGGGTGTGGTGTAAGGGGGGAGGAGCGGGTTGAATGTCTTATTCCCTCCACAATTCAGAGGTATTTCGTGTTCTTCATACGCAAATATATCCTCGTTACGGAGGTACACGTGAGCCTCCGATTGCGTGTGCGTCTAGTATGGAAACCCCTGGCGAGTAAGTGCGACGGTGAACCGTGGGAATTGTCCTTGCCAGAAAATTGGATTCAGTAATCAAACGGCGAATTGGACAAACGCTGCGTCGTTATCGTCCGAGAGTCGGTGACACAACAGGAAAACTTGTTTAAAGAAACTAGGCTTAGACATTTCCAGACAAAATATTTAGATAAGATAGGATTTTAGGATCGAGAAGTAATAGTAGGCGTAGTGCATAATATTGAAGCGTTAGTTGAGACGGACTTTCCGCTCAATGTACTTGATTGTAATGACGTTCTGGAGAATATCCAGGTTCTATCTGACACATCTTATAAGTCTGTATTTTGCTCAAATGTGCCTTTTCTGGGCTGGGACCATTATGCCATATCAGCATATGGGACTATTTATAATGTCACCAGAATCATGTTTTTTGTCATTCGAGCTATAATAATCAGAAAAGTTTCATATAATGTTATATCTAACAGGCACTTCGGCACTGTTCATCTTTCAATAAGTTAAGAAATCACCTTAGAAATAAATTTTGAAACTCACATCACATACATGCTTAGGTATATTATATTTACAAGGACCAGAAAATTAAAACAAAGGGTTACTGATAATTTCAAAATAAAAAACGAAATTAGCACTATGTCTAATTTAGGAACCATACCATCCGGTGCCCCAGTTCAACGATCGGTCATAAAAATCTTCACTGTAGATAGATGCACAAGGATTTTCGAAAAAATTACGTCAAAATATCGCCACCATTTTGTATTTTATTTATCTGTGGATTTTACTGAGAAGACGGGTTTTATGGTGTTCGTTTGTCTACCGACTATTTTTAAATGCTTCAAACGTTTATTATTTTCCAAATAAAGGGGTAGGTACTAGCGAGTTACAAATTGATGTAAGATAACATAATATCACGCCTGTATTCCCCGAAGGGTTAGGCAGAGGTGTACGTATAGTACACCCACATTTCGCCAGTCATTTTTAAGTCCCATGAAATAGGGGACGAGCCTAATGCTATCAACCGGCCACAAATCCAGACTCCGGGTGGGTGTTTTTGGGATTTTCATCAGGAATTTCTCAGTAGTAGCACGGACTGATGTAAGATACTAGGAGAAATATGTCAACTGGAGTTTTAGATCCGATTGATGGTTCTGGAAAGATCTAGACGCGATATTGAGATGTGATCCGATTTGCGATACTTGTGCTAATATTCGGACTAAGTACAAGCTTTTGGCTCCTAAGTTACCTACAGTAGGCCGAGAGGGAACAAATCCAGTACAAACTTGCCTGTTATTCTGTTGAAACTCAACGTGTTTAATTCTGACAGTTCAACAACATTCATTGCGTTATTTACGTTGTTGAGCAGACAAATTTATCGAAAATATGAAGCAATGGATTAGCAATATATTTCAAAATCATTCAGATTGTGATTCTTCTTTATTTTTCGTGTGGTTAGTATCTAACCTGCAGGCTTAGCATGAGCACCGTTTTGTCGACGGAAGAGAAGACAAAAATGACGTTCCGTGTAGGCAGTACGACGGCAGCAAAGTAGAAAGAGTCAACTGCACTTTTTACGACATTCTTTATTTAGGGTTCCGTACCCAAAGGGTAAAACGAGAACCCTAGCCGTCTGTCTGTCCGTCTGTCACCAGGCTGTATCTCATGAACCGTGATAGTTAGACAGTTGAAATTTTCACACATGATGTATTTCTGTTGCCGCTATAACAACAAATACTAAAAAAAACAGAATAAAATAAATATTTAATTAATTTTTCCCATACAACAAACGTGATTTTTTTGCTCGATATTGATAACGGCCACAGGTAGACGCTAACTAAATATTCTGTGAATATTTAGTTAGCGTCTACCTGTGGCCGTAACTAAATATTCACAGAATATTTAGTTATATATTCACTCTAAAAATAAATAATTAAATTAAAATAAAACAAATATTTAAGGGACCCATACAGAAAACGTAATATTTTTGCCATTTTTATAGATAATGGTACGGAACCCTTCGTGCGCGAGTCCGACTCGCACTTGGCCGGTTTTTTTTTACATAATTCGACTCTTCTTTGTTTTGTCATAAGGTTTTTTTCCTGTTTGATTCTCAATTTTTACTGATAATAAGTCACGTATATAAAGACGACTACAACATTTTTTCTCAGTGTCGAAGTACCGTATTTAAGGCCATGTGTTCCCGTTTTGCATGTTTAAGAACTTTGTTTTGATAGGCAAATTATTACATTTAGAATCTGAAAAAAATATATATTTCAGATACATCCTTTCTCCATAGGTTGTATCAGATCAATTTACGATACAATAAAATTTCTCAATAGAAAAAAATACTGAACTAAGCTCGATTTGCAGGTTTTTTCAAGCCAAATTCCATTTTAAACGAGTGCTATTACTTCTTTTTTTCTATAATTTATATCAATATATAGGTAATTAATTTAGGAATCGATTCTACCCGATGGTTTTTTTTTATTGCATTTATAAATTTTTTGATCGATTATTCAAGTGGTTTTCGATCCGCGCGTCGCTTGCCAGTGTCTGCTAGTGTCCCGCGGGACGTTACCGAGATAACCCCTATGCCAAATTTTTGCGCGCGCGCATCTTTTCTGCTGCGTAAAGAACAAATAAAATTAATTTTAAGTAATTATTGTTTTATAGAACTTTTAGAGGCCACAGTTAAGATTTTATTTCTGTGTTTATTTCTCTTTGAGTAAATATTTGTATATAACTTTTAAGACAATATTTTTGTGATTGTTTTGAGAAAAAGGCAAAAAAAATCGCGAAAGAAATATGGTAAGTTATATTTTGTATTCATTTATCCCTATTGACCACAGTCACAGTATTACAATAATTATTATTTTCGGCCCGTGTACTTACGCTTAGGTACTTAGCTGTCCACGCAAATTTTGACTTTCGAGCACGCGAGATCCCCGCCGTTGCTCTAGGCAAGTACATTCGTTTCACAACTGTATGGACTGTAAAACTGTGCCACAGTCTAAATATAACATCAGTAGGTTCAAAGAGAGGTAAAAGCCTACTGTTTTTCTTTAACTTATCTACCTTTATTGTTTTAAGTAGTTAATATATCCTGCTCTGATTGTTTTAATATCCCCAATTTTATTGTTTCATTTAAAAAATTAATCGAAATAAAAAAGGCTTATTTGTTCGGAAAAAAGCACAGAAGAACAGTAAGTACTGTCTTTGTTTTCTTGATAATCGGAATCCTCAGAACAGAATAAATACTAGTACCTACTTTACAAGCGGACAGAAAATCACCCCCGAACAATAGTCAGTATAAAGTATAAAAACCGGCCAAGTGCGTGTCGGACCACGCACAATGAAGGGAATTTATCCCTAAAACAAACTTAACACTGTAGTTGAAAAACATGTTCTCCCATACATCGATATACGCCACGTTCAACTCGCTCGGCCAACTGAAAATTTAAGTTTGTAATCGCATTTTTTTAAAATGTGATTATACTACAAAATAACAATTTTCGGACTTTTTCCATTACTTGTGCTGTGAGACCTTGCTTCTGCCCAAATTTCATGATTCTAGGTCAACGGGAAGTACCCTATAGGTTTTGATTTATGTGCGAGATATTCGCATTTTTTTTTTATGTGATAAAACTACCAATTTACAATTTTCGGACTTTTTTCCTTTACTTGTGCTGTGAGACCTTGCTTCTTGCCAAATTTCACGATTCTAGGTCAACGGGAAGTACCCTATAGGTTTTGATTTATTTGCGAGTATCGAAATATGTCGCATTAATGTCGCTTATATCGCCGTATTTATTTATTGCGTTGACTTGGAACCTTGATTTTTTTATAGCCTCAAGGGACCATAGACCTACGTATTTGATATTAATTTCAACTTGATACCTCTACGCGTTCGTGAGAAAAAGGGTCTTGACAGACTGACAGACAGACAGACAGACGGACAACGAAGTGATCCTATAAGGGTTCCGTGAACCCTTATAGGTGAGGCAAGCAAGGTCTCATAGCAAGAGTATAGGAAAAAGTCCGAAAATCGTAAATTTGAAGTTTTATCACATCGAAAAAAAAATTGCGAATATCTCGCACGTAAATCAAAACCTATAGGGTACTTCCCGTTGACCTAGAATCATGAAATTTGGAAAGAAGCAAGGTCTGACAGCACAAATAAAGGAAAAAGTTCGAAAATTGTTATCTTGTAGTATAATCGCATTTTCTTAAAATGTGAAACAAACTTAAATTTTCAGTTGGATAATTGAACGTGGCTTATATCGATGTATGGGAGAACATGTTTTTCAACTACAGTGTTAAGTTTGTTTTAGGGATAAATTCCCTTTATATAGATAATTTCTACGGTGTATGTCAAAAATGGAAAACGAAATGTCACTTTGTATGGAAAGAGCTGTGTCTATTCTTCGTAGAATTAGAAAGCGTTATGCTAAGCCTGCCGGTGTCAGAGTTTTTATGCCTCCCATGGGCCTCTGACAGCTTCACATACCGTAGAGAAATATCTCACAGGCATGCCGGTTTCCCGGGATGGGGTCATCTTGGCGGTGTCTCTTGACATCGCCAATACCTTCAATACCCTGCCCTGGAGTTGCATCAGGGAGGCACTCCGGTATCACCGGATGCCGACCTACTTCTGTCGCGTAGTCGAAGCCTAACTGACGGACAGGGCCGTCATCTACCCTGGTCACCAAGAAGAGTGGAACCGGCGAGAGATGTCGTGCAGTGTCCCGCAAGGGTCGGTCCTGGGGCCGCATCTGTGGGACATCGGGTACGACTGGGTGCTGCGCGCCGACCTTCCTAGCGGCGTCAGCGTAGTATGCTACGCTGACGACACGCTGGTCCTGGCGCAGGGGAGCACCAGGCGGCGGCCGAACTAGCGACACGTGGGGTTGCGACAATCGTCAAGAGGATCCGGCAATTGGGACTCGAGGTGGCCTCGAAGGACAAGTCTGAGGCCGCGTGATTTTATGGTCCTCGGAACGCGGCACAGTCGGGTTCCCAGATAACGGCAGGACGGCTTCACATCAGCGTTGAGTCGATGATGAAGTACCTGGGACTTGTCCTCGACAGCCGGTGGAACTTCGTGGAGCATTTCCGACGTTTGGCTCCCAGACTAGAGCGGGCCGGGGCTGCCTTGAAGCGGCTAGGGGGTGCAACGCCTCCTGCCGGAGGCTCTACGCGGGGATCGTGCGGTCCATGGCCTTTTACGGGGCACCGGTGTGGGCGCGTTCTTTGAGGCTGCGACCGGCTCGCAGGTTGAACGCGTCTCAAAGGGTCATGGCTATCAGGCTGGTCCGGGGATAACACACGGTCTCCGGTGAAACGGCGAGCCTCCTTGCCGGATTACCGCCATGGGATCTGGAGGCAAAAGTCCTCGCGAGTGCGGCGCGAGGAGGCAAAACGCGAAACCCCGCTGCCGCGAGAAACCACGGCACAGCGGATAGAACTCCGGCGGGATCTTATGACGACATGGAGAGTACGATTGTCGCAACCCAGCGCTGGGCATGCCACAATTGTGGCGATAAGTCCCCTCTTTGAGGAGTGGCTAGAGAGGCGCCACGGAGTCCTCACCTTCCGTCTGACGCAGGTCCTCACCGGACACGGTTGTTTCGAGAGATTCCTGTTCAGGATAAAGCGGAAGGAAACGCCTGGGTGTTACCACTGTGTGGATCGCCCAGAGGACATGGTGGAGTAAACGGTGGAGGTCTGCCCGGCTTGGGCGGAGCACCGCCGTGTCCTCGCGGAGGTGATCGGCGGCGTCGAACTCTCGTGACTGGCCCTAGTTCAGGCCATGGTTCCAAGAGTGCATGGGAGGCCGTCACCTCGTTCTGCGAAGCAGTAATACTCGCGAAGGAGGAGGCGGAATGTGTAAGGGAGGCAAAATTCGATTACCGGCCACCGTAGCCGTGGGCTTGCGGACGGTGAGCGATGGGTAGCTCGCCGTTCGATAAGGACGCGATGTGTTCCACATGCGCCTCAAAGAAATGCTAGCACGAACTGACGGGGTCCGTTAGGGCCAATGCCTGCCAGGGTTGCGAGTTGGTCTGAAAAGGATATCGTGGCCCTGGCACACAGGCAATTGGAGGAACACGGGTGGGTTTTAGTCAGTAAAAGTCTGACACGCCTTCCCGTTCCACCCAGAACGGGAGAAGTTATTTGATAATAATTAATAACTCAACCAAAAAAAAAAAAAGGCATGCCGGTTTCCTCACTATGTTTTCCTTCACCGTTTTTTAAGCATGTGATAATTATGCAATACGCACATAAATCAGAAAAATCAGAGGTGCGTGCCTTAGGTTCGAACTCGAGACCTATGATTTGGCAGTCCGATGATCACACCACTAGGCTATAAAACGCGATTGATATTGTTACGGGCTTAGGGTGCTGGAGATACCAAATAAACCATGTAATTCAAATGACCAACTGTCATCTGTCTAATATATAAATAAATAAAATTGAAGTGTCTGTTTGTAATGTTAAAATAACAACTTCTTACAAAATGCATGCAAGCAAAAAAACAATTTTTAATATGTTTGTCTGTCTGTTTGTTCCGGCTAATCTTCGAAACGGTTGGGCCGATTTTGACGGGTCGTTTACTGGCAGATAGCTAATGTTATAAGGAGTCACTTAGGCTACTTTTATTTTAGAAAAAGCCACGCGGGCGGTTCAGCGGGCACCAGCTTGTAAATTATAAATATTACAAATATAAGTCGCTTTTCGTGTTTGTACGAGTGACCTTGTTTTTTAATTTTGGGTAGGCCCAATGGATTTTGATGCGGATTTCACCATCATTTATAGAATTTAGGCCGGAAGGTTTATGTGTGTAATACATTCACAATAAATATAATCCAGAAATCTCGATGTTTTGTCTTGACGTAAAAACCGTCCGCAGCAGTTGGGCGCCAGTAATTAATAAATTAACAATGAATAGAAGCCATTTCTCTAAGGAACAACAATCGGAGTTTCACGAATGGCTGAGCGTACGGCGTCCCCTCATTCGATGAACAAAAAACCTGGGGAAGATCGTGAGAAGATCGTGAGTTACTGCTGGATGCGCCAAACCATTTCGACGTAGAAATTGCAAGTATCAATGTGTTCGTAAAATCTACATATTCTGTTAGAATAATTAATCGATTTGTAAAAGTAGTTAGTAACAATTTAACTTATTAATAGGTAAAAAAAACAAAACTATCAATTGAAAGTTGCATTTTATCGATTTTTCGACCTGCCTAAATTGAACATCACTTGAAGAGAGAGAGAGAGAGAGAGAGACCTCAAGTTTATATCTGCAGTAGGTACCAACAGTAGATTATTTTTATAAACACCCAAACAGAGTTTCTTTAATATAATAAAAGTGTGTGAAACAGTGAAAGTAAATCAAGTTCGAGAAACATTAATAAAAACATCAAAAGGCGTGGTTTTAACAATTTAGGTAAGGCTTTTGATTTTAAATTTAAAATAGAAACTGAGTGTGATCAATTGCTAATTTCACAATATTTTGTTTCCCAGACCAACAATAAAACATACCGGCCAAGTGCGTGTCGGACCACGTTCAATTCAAGGGTTCCGTAGTTGGGGTGAATTTGTCCCAAGAACAAACTACAATGTTATTGTAGTTGAAAAACATGTTCCTCATAGGATACATTCCAACTACAAATGTAAGTTTGTACGCATAATATTGTGTGATTTACCATGTTGTTTTAAGACCATAGACTTCTTATAGGTTTCACTGTAAGAATAATTTATTTGTGAAACATAGATAATTGCATACAAAGATCTTAAAAATTAGGGAGTGTGTGTGTGTGCGTAATCTATAAGTATCGATAGAACTATTGTCAGTATTTTTTTTTCAAAATTTTAGGGGGGTAATATTCATATAGGGGTCAATTTTCATCTATTTTATTTAATAACTTTAAAAAAAATATTTTAAAATTATATAAAAAAATTAAATCGTCATAAGTTTGCAACTTTAAAAAACAAATCTAATTCTCCTCCAGAAGTGAACCTCATATTCAAAATTCATTTATTTATGTTTCACGTGTTTGGGTAACAGAAATTCATATGTGTAACTTAATCGGTCCAGTCGATTTGGAGCAACTCGGCTGTGAAGGACGGACAGACAGACGCGGGTTCCGATTTTTCCTTTCGAGGTACAGAACCCTAATAAAAAAATTACAGATAATTTAATATTTAGTTAAAAAATATCTGAAACTTTTCATCATTAGTTTTGTTCGAAGTACTTACACAACATCACGCCTGTAATCCCCGAAGGGTTAGGCAGAGGTGTACCTACATTTTGCCAGTTATGTTTAAGTCCCATGTAATAGGGGGGGGGTCTATGTACTTAACTTGTACTTATTTACCAATACTAATTAAAAATAAAACTCATACTCTTAGCTTATCCTCAACAAAATAAAGAGGATATTTTGAGTCTTTTGGTCAAACAATTCCCAAAATACTTACCATCATAAAAATATTAAAAAAATAAAAGGTAAACAAAGCAAGGTAAGCAAAACTACTACTTAAATGTAAGTTAATAATCATTTATTTATTGTTAGTAGGTACTACATCTATGGAATCTGGGATACCAGAAAAAACAAATTTAAATGAGGAAGATCAATTTTTCCTCTGAATTGAGACTTACCTTAAATTGTGTCTAGGATTTAATATAGCCAGATAAAAATATTATGTATTTTGTGAAAAAAAACCACATAGTGTCCCGGAAAGTGAATCTCATTTACATTTGTCATCCTCAGTTAATATTTTAAATAATTTGTTAATAGAATGCAAATACAAAACAATAAAAAGCTGTTATATTACTGATGTTACAATATGTTTCAGGTGAAATTTATATAAAGCTTATTTATTTAGGACCCCCGATTTTTCACAATGTTATGGTAGATGTATAAATTGTATTTGTTTAGTGTTATTTCTCAATTCTTATACAGTATACATACAGTTTCAAACCAAGATCAAATAATATAAAACAATCCATCAATACTCAATGTATTGTATAATTGTCAGCAAATTCATTAGAAGTTAAGATTTATAGCATATTAACATTGTTCTCACTGGGTTGCATGTGGACAAAGATTAAAATTATTTTTAACTAGTGTATTTGTAACAGGAAGAAGGAATATGTTTACTAATTTCTAACAAAGTAATAAAGTGCTTACCACTGAGAATGGTCATAGCCAATATTTTTTTTATATTAGGTAATTGATAATTAACTATGAATGAATTCATAGAGATAACACACATTATCATCTTTTACATGTTTTTCTGTATGAGTTAATCTAACATTTAACTAACCTCATTCTGATCTAGCTCCTGTAGGTATCTGTCATTGTGCTGCTTCTCATACATAGCCCGGGCAAGAGCACTCCGGGGCCGATAGAAACCATTGACTCCTGATGAACCGCTCATTTTGTCAACGTCACTGCCACGAGCTTCTACAGCAGCTTGCAAGAACCTCGGGTCTAGTTTAATGTTCCCATCTCTTGGAGGGTGTTGTTGACAGGCCTTCATATAATAACAGAACAGGTGAGATCTATATTCGGCTTCAGCTGGCAATATCTGCCATATGAGGACTGTATAACATAATAGTCTAAAAGTAAGGTACATTTAAGGAGATCTGCATTGTTTTCTTTTCATTTGTACTGGAGATCAATCAGTGACACTGATTATTCTGAAATAACCTCACTTATCTTTTGTTTCTATGGCATTAGTTAAGGAAGAATTCATGGACTTATTTAGTTTAACTTTTTAGATCATAATCCTAGCACTTTTTGTATAATTCACATAAAAAAATCTATAAAACCGTCCAAAACAACATTGGTTTTTGTTTCTAGATGTCAGATTTAATTCTGTAATTCGGCACTAGGGGCACGGTCTTGTTTACGAAGCTGGCTTACTTTCTAACTTTTGTGTTCGTTTTGCCATAATCTTCAGTTTTAATTAAAAACTTATGGTTTTGTGGTCACAATTGTAAGAATAAAGGTTAGATAATATTGTAAATTTATATGAAATTAAACGTAGCGTAATATTTATGGCTGTTATTTGTAGTACACGTAAGGCTGTTTTCGTAAACTAACCCGCCCCGCAGTTTTACGAGATTAAAATTACACTTCGAAATTAATCAATAATGAAAACCTATTTAGTTAATAAAGCTAATTTCATAAAAGTTAGTACAAGAAACTTAATTCAATCACTGAGTGCAAATATGTAAGGTACCTAAGATAACTAGGTACTTATTTCATTCAGGAACCAGATTTTTTGAAGAAGTTAGGAAATTTATGACAACTGTAAAAGTAGACAAAAGATTAGCTTATGGGTAATAATCTTATCTCATAATACTAACCGAATCTTGTTTACCTTCAACCGAAGCTCTTGCGACGATTTCTCGAAGCACCAAATTCATCATCTTGCTTGCACTGTGTTAACAGTTAACCAATTGTTCGATCCAATAGGAACTTTACCACCTTAACTGTTCTGTAGGGCCACTGATACTACGTTATATATAATATAAAATAGTTCGAATTTGACACCCAAGTACCTATTTAGGTATAAAAGATTTCCTGGTTTGTAGTGAAAGGCTAGTATTTTAATTGTTTACTTAGTTTAGAATTCAGAATGCCAGAATTCAGAATCTCAGTTCGGCCTTGGCCGTGACCGACCGTTCACTGTCTCGGCTGCGCTTGACCACCTCCGATAGAGTTTGGGTAGCCGTTATAAGAAGAACTATTTTTATTGAAGAAAGGTTTACCTACTTCGATTGTGTCATTGGTACCTGTTTACTTAAGTATTGTTAGCCAGTAATTAGAAGTATATTGTGTGTCGGTTTTCGAGCTAAAAGAAAAATAATCTAGTAAGTAGGTACCTACTGTATCTGGTCGAAAAAAAAATGGGTAGGTAACTGCAGACAGCAATAATTAAAAATAAACTGGATTTAGATTGCATAGTGGAGCATATAGGTATCCAGAGACTGTTGATGACAAACTTTCATTCAGTCAATGATTCAGTGGCCTGTATTGGTAAGGTAATGTATCATTGAATACGATCAGCAAAGAAAGTCGATTATCATTGTAAGATTTTTTTTTTCCGTTGCTGTCTGTACCAATACCAACCTAAGTTGCATTAGCTCAGAAAGTACGTAGGTAGGTACTTATGCAATGCGTGAAATGAACAAGTAGGAGGTCTGGTGGGATCCAGCGAGTCATTATTGGTTTGAGACTATTGCTAGGACTAGAGTATATTTTATTTATTTTTGCTACATGTACCTATTGCACGAAATTCTTTAAACACAGTATAATTATGTTGGTGTTCTTGAACTAAACCAACTGGTTCCTGGTCCAGTTGTAAAAGAAGATGGCGGAAAAAAAAAAGTGATAAGAAGTAGTTGGTACGTACCTAAATGATCACCCAGACGTGTAATACACGGAACATGTCATGACTTTTTTTCTACACAATACGAGCGTATTTCACACTGGCCGCTAGAGGATAGATACCTAAATAGCTAAAATACTCCTAAATAACCACGCGATCACACAATGATAAGAACATAGTAACAGAACAACTTCACGTTTATTATGATAAATTCATTCAATAAAATCGACTTATAATATCAAAAAATAATGATAAGAAAAAAAATACTCACACTATCCTGAATTTCAGGCACTTTAAGCTGATGAAAACCGGGCATTATGAAAAAAAAAACTTCAAATATTGACGTGAGTTCGATTATTACGATCGCCTTGAAGTGAGCGTATAGATAAAGGCTGTTGATAGTAATGCCTGTGCTAACCTGTGACTTTATCTACACATTATAAAATTTAGATAACAATGTCGGTACCTACACGATATATTTCGTGTGATAAGTACTCAGAATTTTTCTTATTTGACGTAAGTACATAATTAGGGATGTATAATCTGGTGTATATGTCACCGTAAGATTGTGAGAACCGTTAAAATTTATTGGTATTATTTCCGTTAGATTAGAATTTTTTTCGACGGTTTATAAACTGTCGAAAAAGATTGTTAACTGGATGAAATGGGTTAGGTTAGAACTGTGACCCGGGGATCGCGGAAGTCGCACATGACTCCATGATCCTCGGTGCAAGCCGGGAAAAAAAAAGGTTAGAACTGTGACCAACCACGCGCGAGCTGAGCGAACGGAGCGAGCGGTGCTGCAGCAGCGGCCGGCGAGCGCTACTTCCAAGTTGCTAGCAGCTAGACAGGCTATTTAGTATTATTTAGCGCAAGGTGCGTTACGTCGCAAGCAAGTTTGAGACCAGTTTATAATTTGTCGGTTTCCTATAGAACGATTAATACTATCAAATGTAAATGGTTTCTTGCAGTACAATCTAACTGAGATAATTTGTACGTTTAGTGCTACAGTAAAATTTTGAGATAACTGGTGTCAAAGTTCATGTACGTCGAGGATTTTTGAAAATGGTTAATAAACTTCTTCCTATCTGTTTGATGTTTTAGAATATTTGGTTACATCGAAAGGTTTGTTAAAGCATTAGATACCCAATGGAATGCAAGCAATGAAGGCCATTCAATTTGAGAGTTTACAGAAAAGTGATGTTTAGTGTCGAATTCTGGGAAATATTCAAAAACAAAAAAAATCTCTAATCGCTAATCCTAAGGTTTATGGGGTGCTTAATTGTTGAAAATGGGCCACACTATCACGTTCGGCACGGCCTGGAAGGAATACGTTATATTACGAGTCACTCTGTATAGAGCAAGGCAGGGGTGTAGCTGCCCCTGCCAGGGTTGCGAGTTTGTCTGAAAGGGATACCCTAGCACACAGGCAACTGAAGGAACACGGGTGGGTTTTAGTCAGTAAAAGTCTGACCTCCCGCTCCGCCCAGAGCGAGCCAAGTTTGTTGATAATTTCACAAAAAAAAACTAATAATTAACACTAAATATTATCCACTTATTCTTATTGAGAGGCCTCTAATGAGAAACTGTTTTTATGCAATAATTTACGTAATTCATTTATTTATGGCTTACGAAGGCATTCATTTAGATCGATATATCAACCTATCATTGTCAACCTTCCAAAGTCAATAAGCAATTTTTGTTTTAACAGTTCTTTCATTTGGAGCTTCGCCGCAGTCGGGTGAAAGGGGCCCCCAGCAAATTTTGGTACAGGGCCCCTTTAGGACTGTCTACGCCACTGGAGCAGTGGTCGGCAGTGATAAAGGTCCGACTTACGAGTTGAAGGTCATGGGTTCGTTCGATGCACTTTATTTTGTTCAATTTATTTTATCACCCCTCAAAGCGGTGAAGGAAAACATCGTGAGAAAATAGGCATGTCGTAGGACTAAAAATTCAAGACATGTGACATCCCCTAATCCGCACAGTGGGCTCGCATGTTGGATTATCTACAGCCAAACTCTCTCGCACAGAGGAGGCCGGGCACTGAGAAGTAGCAATGAGAAAATTCTAGGCTGACTAGCTGACTCGATAGACGTTGTCCTGAACTCATAAAAAATCACTATCAGTTTTACCGAATTTTCCAATTTTCCCAGCCACTTTTCCAATTTTTCTTTACGTAAGAATCTGATTCGGACTGTTACGAACATTTTAAAACAAATAGGTGATGAGCAGTAGACATTAGGATATTGTAACTTAGATAAATTACAAACTGACCCACTAAAAACTGCAAATAAAAAACTTTTTACAAAAAAACAACAACTGACTTCCAAAAAAACACTACTAAGTGAAAATAACTTTCATTTCGGAAGTCGGTGGCAAAAAACTAAAATGCAAATCCAAAGACACCGACTTCCGACTACTTATTTTTGTTTTGTTTTTATTATTTTTTTAATATAAGTACTAGCACATATTATTGCTATTGTTTTAAGTCTGTTAGTTTTTAAATGCTGTAAATGTTTTAGAAATAAGTTAAATTAAATATAACATAGTTAAGGTTAGAGAGTTATATTGAAAGGATATCAGATATATTTATTTTATAATTTAAAAATAAATACTTTGTAGTGTTTTTCTGTAAGTCGGTTGTTTTTTTATGAAGAAAGAAAGAAATCATAGATACATAGCGATGGCAATTGTTTTAATGCACATATTACCCGATTATATTTCTTTTGGGCTTTGAAAACAGTTTCTCTCTCAGCAGCATTCTCCCAAAACATTATACCATATAGATTAGTGTGGAACTAGCGTAAGCGTGGTAAGCAGAAGGAGTGCAATTTGATTTACAACTTTACGAAGGGTGTAGATGGTTTATGAATACCTACCGACTTAGTTTTGTACATACTTGTTCAATACACGTGTCCTCCATGACATATCTGAGTCTATTTGTAGTCCAAGAAATTTTGTTATTTTTATTTTTGCTACGTTTTTGTTCGTATACATTGATTTATGTATAGATACCAACTTTTGAGCTATTCAAGCCACGCAGTAGAATTCTCCCACAAAAACTTAATTACCCCTTTTTCCCCCGTTACGGGTGGATTCTCGAAAACCCCATAGGTAATAGGTAATAGGTAAAACGGGCTGGTTTCCGCAACTCCACGTCAATATGCGCGTATTTTGCGTACGGGTGGGAAAATCAATTATTCGATCCACCCCAGCTCCTCAAGGAAGGCCAGCAACGCCTTGGTGTTACTGACAATCTCACAGAGGGTACCTGGGTTACCGAAGTACTTTGCCCTGTATGTGGCGACCACTGGGCAGTATAGTAGCAGGTGCGCTGCTGTCTCGTCATCCTCCATGCAGGCCCTGCACAGCGGACTGTCTGTGACTCCTATGACAAAGAGGTGTTTATTAAATGACCCGTGGCCAGTTAAAGCTGCTGTCATTGTACGCAGCTGTTGCTTAGTTAGTCGGAGAACCTGTTTCGTGAGGCGGCCATCAATTGTAGGGAGTGCTTCCTTGGCCTGCCTGCACTCACCTTGGTCCGACCATAGTTTGTGATGTTGATCCCTGGTGCGTTTCCTTACCAGAGTGCGTAAGTACCCGAAGGGGAGTGGCACGATGGGCACAGGTCCCACCGGTGCTATGCTCGACCCCCTTCTGGCAAGTTCATCGGCTGCGTCGTTGCCTAGCGAACCGCTGTGTCCTTTGATCCATTGAATGTTTATCGAAAACCCCATATACTTACACGTATTTTTTTTTTCTGTAAAAAGTATAAGCGCCAGAATTATAAGTTTCAAGTTAATCGAACCGCGCGTTGAGATTATTCCATACAAACTTTAACACCCCTCAAGCCCCCTTTAGGTAGTTTTGAAAAACGAATTATGACAAACTCTGTTATTTATTTAAGAACGTATTCTCGCTGTTTCAAGTTTAATAGCTCAAAAAATTAGATTTTTCATACAATCTATTCCCTTATTCTTTTCCCTTTTACCCCTTTAAAGGTGCAATTTTCAAAAACCCCTTTATAGAGCTCGCATACAATGTATGGAATGTAAATTTATTCTGAAATAAAATTATTATCAATAATAATCAAACATTTCTTATGTCACACAGCACTTTGCCCGCGACTTCGTTCGCTTGGATTTCGTACTTCCCCTAAAAAATTCAGCACCCCTTCCACCTCCTTTAAATGGTGTAGTATTAATGATTACGATTTTAATTATTTATTTATACAAATCAGGGCCAAATTATTATTTATTTATTTACAGATGGAAAGAAATAAGATTCGTTTCATATAAACTTTATCGCCCCTTTTCACCACCCAAAGGGGTTAATTATAGAAACATCGCTTGTGACTTTTGTATTATTTCATTGGTAGGTATTAATACCAATTTTCGAGTTAATCAAAACGCAATAAAATCATGACCTCTAAAATTGATTAAACTTTACCCGTTAATTATTTCCCCCCACAAAATTCAACACCCCCACTTTAAAAGGTTTTTTAGGAAATGTATATTTACGACAGCTTCTGCCCGTGACTTTGCCCGCGTGCAGTCTGACGAGCGACTATGACGTTGAAAATGATGTCGAAATAGTGTATCTATCAACACATAGCTCAAACCACTTAACGGATTGGGCTGAAATTTGGCACACAGATAGTTATTATGACGTAGGCATCCGCTAAGAACAGGTTTTTGGAAATGTTACCTTTAAGGGCGCAAAAAGGGGGATTTTGTTTGTATCAAAAAAATCTTTGAGTTAATAAACTTGAAACGGGGCACGGATACTTATCGAAGCATATAATACAATTTGTAATTTGATGTTGATAGATCAATGAGTTACGGTTTCCTTTTATATATAGATAGAATAGATTTATACATAAGTATATGTAAACATGTTGCGTCGACCCCAAATAAATTGAGATTAGGGCAGGAAAATGATGATGAAGTATTCGGGCCAAGTTTTAACGGGCCAGGATTTTTTTTTCATACAGTTGTATGAAAAAAATACAAAACAGGTTTGTATTCTCCCTTTTTACCTCCAAAGGGGTTATCTTTCTTTTCACCCCGTTAGGGGTAGATTATCGAAATACCCTGTTACATGTTATTCTTTATTTTTGTTTTTGAGTATAAATTCTGAGTTTCGAGTTAATCGCACGTAAGTAATATTCGTGCCAAGTTTCAAGTTTATTAACTCAAAAAGAAAGAAAAGATAGAAAGAGCATTTATTGGGACTCGCACAGATCACAAATTAAACTAAACTAAAACACACTCATAGAAAATGAATTTTTTCTTAAAGAACAAAAACAAAAATAAAACAAAGTAAAAATAAAAATAAAAACAGAAAGTCTTGTACGAGGCCAAAAGGCCCCTATCTCAGCAAGGAATAAGATTTTTCATACAAACAAAATCCCCCTTTTCATCCCCTTAAAGTTGCACCGTCATTATAAGTATCTGTGTGCCAAATTTCAGTCCAATTCGTTCAGTGGTTTGAGCTATGCGTAGATAGACCAGTTAGTCACGGTTTCCTTTTATATATGTTACGGCTAATACCCGAAGTGCGGCTACACCTAGTTTTAGCCGGTTAGAATTATAGGTCCAGACAATCCCTGTTGGATAAAACCAATTTACCAACAATATAGGGGATCTGGCGCTCGGCGGTCGCTGCCGCGGCATGCTCGCTTTGCTCGCTCGCCCTCGCTTGTTAATGGTTACTGTTCTAACCTAACCTAACCCAAATGATTTTACCCGAAAACAATCGGCTCGTACTAGGTTTAACCAAGAGTAAGTGGCTACACCTAGTTCTAACCGGCTAAAACTAGGTGTAGCAGCACTTCGGGTATTAGCCGTAACATATATATATATGTATAGATTATTATGATAATTATGCTAAACTGGTAGGTTGCACTTGGTTTTCATAAAATAGTAGGTTATAGCTGCTGTGG
Organism: Tiliacea citrago; assembly: GCA_963921375.1. Lineage (NCBI taxonomy): Eukaryota > Metazoa > Arthropoda > Insecta > Lepidoptera > Noctuidae > Tiliacea > Tiliacea citrago. The sequence continues at coordinate 15,500,612 of OY992797.1, read as the reverse complement.
CCTCTGGGGAACATGGGCCGGACATTGAGAATGAATAGCCATAAGGTCACCAGTCATAGTGATCACACTTGGTAGAGTGTTCGGTGATTCCATTAGGTACAATGTAGTAGTGGACACAAAGACATTAAACTATTTACTTAACAATAGACGGGACATAGCGAACTAAATCGTAGTCCGATACAATTTGTCCTAGTGGGCAAAAGTCGCTAGTGAGGTACGCCTGCATATCAAGTCGCAATTCGCATTCGTGTCCACTAAAAGAAAATTATTTTCGAAGTATAATGTCTATGGTATTAAAAGTGTAACGTGTCAAACTTAGCTTTTATTGAATTTTGCTATATTACTCTAGATGGCGTCACTGAGACAAGAGATCACAATTTTTCTATGACATTACTTCTGGGGCCCAAGTCTGTTATATTATAAATTCAGTCATTCCAACACCATCCCATTGTCATTTTGCTAAAAGTTCGTAATCTGGTAAATTCATAATGGTCGATCATTGGTCGGGTCAATGTTCTCGTAATATAATTGTGTTATTATAATGGCATTGTCGTATTGTCATTATTATAAAACCCATGTCAGGTACATTCCGTAGTGATTAGAAAATATTATAGGTCTCTACGTTTAATTAGTTAATTATAAAAGTCCATAAAAATCGAAGCAGGTAACGTAACGTTAATAATCCATAGTTAACTGTTTATATGAATAAATCTTGTTTGTTATAAGGTCATTTAAAGTTTGCCAATAACCTATAAGCGATATCGGCAATAGTAGCACTTTAACTTGGTATGTTATTAACAATCCATTTGAGATTGTTGAGATTATTCCATACAAACTTTAACACCCCTCAAGCCCCCTTTAGGTAGTTTTGAAAAACGAATTATGACAAACTCTGTTATTTATTTAAGAACGTATTCTCGCTGTTTCAAGTTTAATAGCTCAAAAAATTAGATTTTTCATACAATCTATTCCCTTATTCTTTTCCCTTTTACCCCTTTAAAGGTGCAATTTTCAAAAACCCCTTTATAGAGCTCGCATACAATGTATGGAATGTAAGTTTATTCTGAAATAAAATTATTATCAATAATAATCAAACATTTCTTATGTCACACAGCACTTTGCCCGCGACTTCGTTCGCTTGGATTTCGTACTTCCCCTAAAAAATTCAGCACCCCTTCCACCTCCTTTAAATGGTGTAGTATTAATGATTACGATTTTAATTATTTATTTATACAAATCAGGGCCAAATTATTATTTATTTATTTACAGATGGAAAGAAATAAGATTCGTTTCATATAAACTTTATCGCCCCTTTTCACCACCCAAAGGGGTTAATTATAGAAACATCGCTTGTGACTTTTGTATTATTTCATTGGTAGGTATTAATACCAATTTTCGAGTTAATCAAAACGCAATAAAATCATGACCTCTAAAATTGATTAAACTTTACCCGTTAATTATTTCCCCCCACAAAATTCAACACCCCCACTTTAAAAGGTTTTTTAGGAAATGTATATTTACGACAGCTTCTGCCCGTGACTTTGCCCGCGTGCAGTCTGACGAGCGACTATGACGTTGAAAATGATGTCGAAATAGTGTATCTATCAACACATAGCTCAAACCACTTAACGGATTGGGCTGAAATTTGGCACACAGATAGTTATTATGACGTAGGCATCCGCTAAGAACAGGTTTTTGGAAATGTTACCTTTAAGGGCGCAAAAAGGGGGATTTTGTTTGTATCAAAAAAATCTTTGAGTTAATAAACTTGAAACGGGGCACGGATACTTATCGAAGCATATAATACAATTTGTAATTTGATGTTGATAGATCAATGAGTTACGGTTTCCTTTTATATATAGATAGAATAGATTTATACATAAGTATATGTAAACATGTTGCGTCGACCCCAAATAAATTGAGATTAGGGCAGGAAAATGATGATGAAGTATTCGGGCCAAGTTTTAACGGGCCAGGATTTTTTTTTCATACAGTTGTATGAAAAAAATACAAAACAGGTTTGTATTCTCCCTTTTTACCTCCAAAGGGGTTATCTTTCTTTTCACCCCGTTAGGGGTAGATTATCGAAATACCCTGTTACATGTTATTCTTTATTTTTGTTTTTGAGTATAAATTCTGAGTTTCGAGTTAATCGCACGTAAGTAATATTCGTGCCAAGTTTCAAGTTTATTAACTCAAAAAGAAAGAAAAGATAGAAAGAGCATTTATTGGGACTCGCACAGATCACAAATTAAACTAAACTAAAACACACTCATAGAAAATGAATTTTTTCTTAAAGAACAAAAACAAAAATAAAACAAAGTAAAAATAAAAATAAAAACAGAAAGTCTTGTACGAGGCCAAAAGGCCCCTATCTCAGCAAGGAATAAGATTTTTCATACAAACAAAATCCCCCTTTTCATCCCCTTAAAGTTGCACCGTCATTATAAGTATCTGTGTGCCAAATTTCAGTCCAATTCGTTCAGTGGTTTGAGCTATGCGTAGATAGACCAGTTAGTCACGGTTTCCTTTTATATATGTTACGGCTAATACCCGAAGTGCGGCTACACCTAGTTTTAGCCGGTTAGAATTATAGGTCCAGACAATCCCTGTTGGATAAAACCAATTTACCAACAATATAGGGGATCTGGCGCTCGGCGGTCGCTGCCGCGGCATGCTCGCTTTGCTCGCTCGCCCTCGCTTGTTAATGGTTACTGTTCTAACCTAACCTAACCCAAATGATTTTACCCGAAAACAATCGGCTCGTACTAGGTTTAACCAAGAGTAAGTGGCTACACCTAGTTCTAACCGGCTAAAACTAGGTGTAGCAGCACTTCGGGTATTAGCCGTAACATATATATATATGTATAGATTATTATGATAATTATGCTAAACTGGTAGGTTGCACTTGGTTTTCATAAAATAGTAGGTTATAGCTGCTGTGGCCTCTGGGGAACATGGGCCGGACATTGAGAATGAATAGCCATAAGGTCACCAGTCATAGTGATCACACTTGGTAGAGTGTTCGGTGATTCCATTAGGTACAATGTAGTAGTGGACACAAAGACATTAAACTATTTACTTAACAATAGACGGGACATAGCGAACTAAATCGTAGTCCGATACAATTTGTCCTAGTGGGCAAAAGTCGCTAGTGAGGTACGCCTGCATATCAAGTCGCAATTCGCATTCGTGTCCACTAAAAGAAAATTATTTTCGAAGTATAATGTCTATGGTATTAAAAGTGTAACGTGTCAAACTTAGCTTTTATTGAATTTTGCTATATTACTCTAGATGGCGTCACTGAGACAAGAGATCACAATTTTTCTATGACATTACTTCTGGGGCCCAAGTCTGTTATATTATAAATTCAGTCATTCCAACACCATCCCATTGTCATTTTGCTAAAAGTTCGTAATCTGGTAAATTCATAATGGTCGATCATTGGTCGGTCAATGTTCTCGTAATATAATTGTGTTATTATAATGGCATTGTCGTATTGTCATTATTATAAAACCCATGTCAGGTACATTCCGTAGTGATTAGAAAATATTATAGGTCTCTACGTTTAATTAGTTAATTATAAAAGTCCATAAAAATCGAAGCAGGTAACGTAACGTTAATAATCCATAGTTAACTGTTTATATGAATAAATCTTGTTTGTTATAAGGTCAATTAAAGTTTGCCAATAACCTATAAGCGATATCGGCAATAGTAGCACTTTAACTTGGTATGTTATTAACAATCCAACGATATTTTTTAATTTGTTTACTTAGGTACATGGTTCATTGTCAGAAAAATTCATTCTTGATGCGTGTCTGGCCACATTCAGGTGTATTATTTTAATTAAAAAAGTATCAAAGTGTCTGTAAACTTTTGTTCAATATGGATTCTCAATCACGCGCGGATTGCCCGAAGCAACGCGCGGTGTTGTGAGCGGGCGCATCGACTCAGGCGCACGCGGGACATTTAAAATAATTACAAGCCATCGGAGAAACGTAACAGCCAGTGTTTTGAGACCATTACTTATTTTTTAATTCAAAAAAATATTTTTAAAAGCACACTCTTAGTGCTGTTTGGTGCAATGCGGCCAATAAATGAGACTATTACAAGTTTTTGGTGTAATTTTGTTGCACCAAATTTATATTATTATTGGAGCATTTTCGGTAAAATAATTGCACGGCAGAGATGTGCAGTATGGGTGTCTTGAAGGTCGGAACCTTATATTCGAAAGGATTGGGACATTAGCCAAGTTTGAAGTTTTATTTGTCGGTAAGCAGTTCGCAGTTAAGGAACAATGAACCTACACAAAAAAAATGTAGTAAACGTTATCATAGGTGCCTACTTGTCTAATAAAGCAATCCATTATTAGGCTAGACAGAAAATTACTTAAAATAGAGGTGCATTTTATCAAATTATTCAGCATGGCACTCCCTCACTTAACTTATAGGTAATCTAAAGAAAACGAGTCATGAACAAGACCAAACCATACGAATAAGTAATGCAGTATATTCGTTAATTTTATTTTAACCAATCATTTGTTCATTTAAAAAGCAAGGTGATCTGAAACAAAACCAAATGGTCGGTTTAATTTAAATCTGTGCACGTAGTTTTTGCACCCCCAACCACATTCTCACAGAGCGGCCGAGACTTGATGCACTTCACTTCTGATTGGATCATTACCGAGTTCATCATACCCCGTGCGATCCTCGGGCCTAGACAGAGACAGATGTAGCCCGACCAAGAACCACAGACAGAGACAGACAACCCACCGAGCACATCGCTCAGAAATTATTTCATATCATGATTATTGGAACTTTATTGCACTTCGTAACTAACAATTGACATTAGGAAATGCAATTTCATATTGATTTCGTAATATCGTCTCTCGTTTATTTTTATCAATGCGGCAAATCTTTCTATGATTTGCGGCTAACCATCCTTGGGCATGTTGGTTGTTTTCTTGTGGCTTCACGTTCCGAGAAAATGTCATTAAAAGCTCTGTAGGGGATTAAGTCGGTTTAAATTTTCACGTAGCCCGGCAGGAAATCGGTTTAGCCGTAACAAAGGGTGGGAAGATACCGAGAAATTATCTTTCGTCGGAATACAAACCGCTAAACTTGCAATTACAGCGTTACAGATGGAGCATTAAGTTATCAAAAAAATAATAATGTTTCACACCGGCCGGAAGGTGTCGCTGGCATCACGTCCGCTGGCCACAATCACTCGCTCGTCACTGATTTTGATTTCTGAACGGACGAATATAGGTACTCATCATTCATCACGTTTCTAATAAAATTCGTCAGTGAGGCATCTGTTGTCTTGCGTAACCGCATTTATTGCCGTTAATGGTCCCTTTCTTAATGTTAATTTGTGTCGGAGCAACCGTCACTACAGTAACTCGATTCGATTGCTCGTGCGTATCTACGGCGAATAGATATCGTGCAAATATTTGTGTCACTTGACAAAATAATTTTCTCCGGAGCTGAAAGTAGAAGGTGAATAACTATTTACCTGTAATTAGTTTCCGCAATGTAGTACCTACCTACCAATTTTTTCACATGTATTGTAAAAAAAATGGTTACTATTGGTTACGTTATTACAAGTCTTACTAAATCGATACTACTGTTTGTAGATCACAGGTCAACACGGGTCTCCCTCTACTTACTAAATTTAGTAAAAGTCTATGTTTTTTTCCAGCCACAACATGGCTTATCTATTAGCAGATTTATTACAAAGTCAGTACCTACATACCTAATCGATAGTGAATCGATTACCCGTAGTATCTCACCGTAGCATTAGGTACATAGACCGCGGGCATTACCATCGAGATGGAAATGAATTAAACATAATTCGAATAATCGAGGCTCGGCCAATACAATAAAACAAAGGGAAAAAGTACGTCTGCGGCCTGCCTTAGCGAGGGAACGAAGGATTTCAATTTGGAACGTGATGAGGCGAGTTTTCATTTACGTACAGTGATTCGATGATGTCGGTAATGACGTGGACGCACTCAGGCGATGCTGAACTGAGCCCATACTGAACATAGTTGCGTTCATCGAATATTTAAGCAGATTATTTTATCATCATTATTCATTCAGCGATTATCAAATCAGCAGAAGCACAGAAAAAGTATACAACAGTACATCTATATCTGGTTTCAGATTCATAGTAAGTACTTAAGTGGTTGATTAACGAAGTCGACCAAGCAAAAAGATCACGTCCTATAACTTGCGCAAGCGCACAGTAAATCTCTCACGTTATAAATTTACAACACATTTATTTATTTCACAGTACAAATTACAAGGAAAATAATAATGAGCTGAAGTCATATCTCATTACTTAAGTTGAAGCTCAACGGCTGTGGACAGGCTGAGGAGCTTTGGATGCCATCTATGACTTATTTAAAAAGGCTTTCATTAACGTGCACTCATAGGAACTGCAACTTTATTTGTTGGGAAATAAAGTTTACATTAGGAAGTTTGGAGAATCGTTTATAACGTTGTTTAGTTACACAAGATGAACACGGAGGCGTTCGTTAGGCAGTTCCATAATTAAAAAATAAAATTGACGCTTGCCCGGTGATGCGCTGAAAAGTTGCAAAATAAATGCTCGTGTGATGCGAGGGCGCATGTTTTGCCTTACACACAGTTTATCACGAAGAAGCGACAAAGAGCAATGTTTTAATAATTCATATATTCACACATTCCGCGGCATGAGTAATGTTTTTCTAGTAGGTGCTGGATATTGTATGAAAACATAATAAATTAAGTAAAGACATCTATAGAGATACATCGCCGCGTTCCTCACCCTGTGTCCTAACCGAAAGCGAATGTCGCGCGAATAACCGAATAGCTCTCAAAACGATGAAGGTAAACTTCGTGAAGAAACCGGCATGCCCTAGAACCAAAACTTCGAAGACGTGACATCCACCAATAATACAATTAATGATGATGATTAATGATGATGAAATGTACATGATATTATGATTTTTATTTTTATTAGTAGATTATGTTAGTGGTTAGTGGTGGTATATCGCAGCATTATGCTGAGATAGGAGCCTTTTTGGCATCGCACAAGTCAAGTCTTGATTGTTTTTATTTTTGGATATTGTTAGTTTAAATGCTATTTTTGTATTTCTTGTGCGTGTCCCAAATATTTTTTTTCCTTTCTTTCTTTCTTTCTTAGTGAGTAAGAGCAGTGATGGCCCAGTAGAAACGACCGCGACTTACAAGTTGTAGGTCGTAGGTTCGAACCCAAACAGGTACTTTATGTAAATTATTTCATCACCACTGCTCTCATAACGGTGAAGGAAAACATCGTGACAAAACCGGTATACCCTAGAAGCAAAAATTCTAAGACATGACAGTGACATCCACCAAGCCGCACTAGGCCGCGTGGTGGCTTATGGCCCACTCCCTCTCACTGAGAGGAGGCCTATATCCTAGCAGTAAGGACATTATAGGCTGATTATGTTTATCTGAATAACGATATAATCTATGTGTGCCTTGTGTAATGTGTGTGTGCAATGATATAATATAGTATACCTATATACATATAGCCTTGACTGATCGCGTGAGTATGTCAAATTCTTTTAAAAAGCGCGACGATCGCGTACTCGCGCGACTCGCTTTCGGTTAGGAGGTGGCCTTATACAAAGCATCTGAAATGTGCAAGCGCGCTTTCGACACGTTTAAATCACAAAAACAAATTGCAGCTCGTTCCAGCCGACGTCACGTGTTCTTGACCCGCGGATAATTAAAGCGCCCACTTGTAATTACTCGTGTGTGAGCTTGAAATGCAAATGTTGTCGCCTCAAGTATCTTCAACGTGTAATGTATGCGAATCGGGAACAGATAAGCGCATGAGATTTACACCTCGCCTTGTCATGGCTTGAAACTTTACCGTTCGTTGACCGACACTGTTTTAGGGGTTATTTATTGTTGTTTTATTTTAAGGTACTGCATGTGTGATTAAGATGTTCTCGGAAACAAATAACGTAAAAAATATTGCACTGATATGCTAATTCGTGATCTTTCTTGTTATGACCTGCTTAAGAAATAAAAATTGACGCCTGACACATTAGTAACTTATAAATATTGGGGATATTCTGGCTATAATCTGGCTTCAGGCAGTGGCAGATTAGCTCTAGAGCTGTAATCATCAAGATGAGAGTGTGAGATGAGAATCAACAAGATTTCTGACCCATCTCTAAGATAAGCTTAACTTGATTTTGTCAACAATCCCGAGGAATTAGACAGCCTTTTTTCTGGAACAGTAATCAGAAATAATTTATTTTGCAATGAATGTGGGTACAAAATAAGATGTAATGATGAAGAGAGATGATGATGAGATGTGATGATGGTGTAAGATGTGATGTGTGTGTGATGTATGTCATTGTAAATACAGTTCCAAAACTCTCTACCTTACGACATGTAAAAGTAAAATATATTTATATCTTCTCAACTAAACAACCAAACAAACAAAAAAAAAATTCAAAATTACAGCCGTCCTACATAAACTAAACATGAAAAACAGTAAGTCAAAATATGATGGTCTGTCTCGAAAAGTGTGTCTGTTTGTGATTTTTTGTAGTTCGGTGCCAATTTCCTGTATCGTGCTAAAATAAATGTGACTGTCCACGCGAACTTATATTCTTTGCAACTCTGAGGCGTGCTGCGGTCATATCATGTCTTGAAAAATCAGCCCTCAGCTTGTAAAAATACATTTTTGGGTCTCTGACGTTTAGGTTGGAACGTTGGACGCGATGGAAATAGCGTCATTTGCACTCCATTACCTACCTTCCAATTCGCCAACAATCAAAATTTTTGTGAGTGACAGTTGAATTTCGGTGATTCGAAATTAACACCAAAAATGCGCAAATTGCTTGCGTTTATGGGGAAAATTGCATAAAAGCAAAACTGGTTTCATAAACGAAAATGGGCTTTCTACCATGCCTTTCTTTCTTTCATGCTGGCCATGGGTGCTAGAAAACTGTTGTGTAGCCAGTTGCCATTGTCTCGAAACGTTGTATTTTAGATTGGAATTACTATTACATAGATCTCTACCAAATAAATTAAACCCAAAACACACACAAGAAGGAAAACCCCAAGAAGATCGCCCTAATGGTGAAAATCCGAGCAAACAAACAAAACACGATTAGAAATATCTTTTTTCCATAACACAAACAAGCAATATCTTTTCGTTCCGCGAAGAAAGCACAGGGACCCGTCAACAACAAAAGCTAACAAATCCTGTTTGTCCTGTGGGAAGCGTTCGTGATTTAATACAAATTATTATTAGACGACATAAATAACATGGTACGGGGGTGAGGCGGCCAGAAGCTCCTTAATAAGTAATAAAGGGGTCATCGTTCATACTGAGAGCGCGGAATTAACCTGGCCGACATATGGCGTAGTAACGGCCACCAAGGCTTAGGGGCAGCTTAATAAAGGGTGTTTTTCGACACTTTATAAGTGTTAATTATAGGGTTTAATTATTTAAAGGCTGTTTGATGAACTGTCTCTACTTTAGGGCAGGAAAATTATCATGTCGTGGATTGTTAAATGTTGTTAGCTGTTTCGATGGCGTTCCCAATTAATTTAGTTCTGTAAAGATTATCATCTATGAGCTTTTGGATTCTGCTGATTTAGGAATCCAATTTCACCTTTGTCAAGTTAACAACACCAAAAGTTGAATCGTGGTTATTTCACACTGGATTGCTGATAAGAGAATTAACGAATCGTTGATTCAGGATTCCACTAACTGGGGCTGAATTAATCATGGACCTGTTGTCTTGTATGGATTAGAAAGTTGGGTCACAAAAGGGATGAATGAAAGACAATTGCATACAGCTGAGATGAGAATGCTAAGAAAAATGCGGTGTGGTGTTCCACGAATGGATAGAATAAGAAATAAGTATACAAGAGGAAGTTTAAAAGTGGCACCGTTGACTGAAAATGGTTGTCATGTTATGGGCATGTGATGTGGAGGTGTGAGGAAAATGTTGTGAGGAAAGTTTTGACTGTGGATAAGAGTAGGGAAGACCTAAGAAACGATGGATGGACTGTGTGAAAGATGATATGGCTAGAAAGGGGTTGACTACCGAGATGGCGACTAATAGAGAAGTATGGAACAAAATACATATTGCGCCGACCTCAAATAAATTGGGATAAGGGATTGGGACGATGACTTGCGTGTATACCCACTCACGTTATTATATCCCTGTGCTTCTCTTGGACTTCTTGACCTTCGTATAACCTATGTTAATACTCATGGATTATTATTTTCATTTATTATTTACCATTTATGTACACACATATATATACAACATTATTTTTAGTATATGCGGAACCCGAATATAGTTTGTTCAGAATAAGGAACTGAATCGATTTCAATAATTTTTACACCATGTTATATTTTGCCCCAAAAATATTTAAGTGTGAAAGAAAATTTTATCACCATTTAATTACTTACAATAAAATCGCCGTACAGTTAGGTACCTATTGCCAAATTATTATCAATGAGCGCAAGACGACCCTGGAAGCGCGGGGGCGCCGCACTATGGGACCAACCGGTATTTTCCATCTCAAAAATCGATAACTCTGTTGTTTTGTTATTTTTTCCATGAAATTTTTTTTCACGTATTTGTGAATATCTAGGCAATAAAATAAATTAACATCATCATTTTAAAAATTATATATTTTTCGTAAAAAAATGACAAAGATAAAGTTATATGAAATTCCATACAAAAAATTATACAGTTATATTAAAATAGCAATAAAAGTTACACCTTTGCTTAAAATAAGTTTAAAACGAAATTATTATTATTAAGCAAAGCAAACAGTTACATGATAAAAAAAAAAAAAATAGCGCTTAACCCATTCATCACTTTCTATTTCCAACAATTCTTTAGCTTCATCAAACAATTCTTTGGATATTAGAAAACTTGGTTTATTTAAGCTAGATATATAAAGATCAGATGTATATAACAAAATATGCAGAAGGTCTTCGTTTGTTGCTGATCTGGGACACTTCCTAGCGTGATGTAACCTATATTTCTTGTAATCTTTATTTCGGGCTTCCTGGGCATCTTCGGATAATTGTCCTATAGGCAAAACTGCATAATACTTATTAGTTATTTTAGCACCATGTATAAGTTCTTTATGAACCGAAGATGGCATGTAGTACCAGTTATATTCGCTTACATATAATTGCGCGGTTATCAATGTATACTGGCCGAGTTTTTCTGCGTTTATAGGGAATCCCGATGACATAGTTTGAATAATTACATATAATCTCTTGATTAATTCTTCATCAATTCCGGTTATCTCTGCAGAACATTGGTAATTTTGGAAAAATCTCCTTGCCGTATTTCCGTCGTTGCTATTACCGGAACCTTGACGTGGTTTATCAATGTGCAAACCAAGCACTTCTCGGAAACGTTTTTGGACATATTTTTTCTTGTTTTTTTTAAGTTGCTTGTTTTTTGGAGTTGTTGCAGACCACTTCTCAAACCCTAAATTGTAAGAAATATGGAGGGTCATTTCCATAAATCTTATCCATGCGTGTAGTGTCGACAATCCGTATTTAAACGCATTTTCATTTTCAACTCTCGTTGTAACTTTTAAAAGATCATTCATTTGTCTGGGAGTTGCTCCACAAAGAGTGCAGGTAGCACTGGATGATGTGTTCGTTAACACTTGAGCAACTTTCCCATCAATCTTTTTCATAAACAGTTCATGTTTAACTTCGATGACTTTGTCGTCTATTGACACAAGAGTTGAAATCAATTGATTAATTTTGGCTTCAATTTCACTGACAACCGCTGTAGTTTTTTCGGGTGTTTCTTTTGCAAATTCTAATGAAATTGGTCTGCAATATCTAACAGATGAGCAAGTAGGGTTCTGCCATATAACTGCAGAAGTTTCTTCGTCTACTAGTCGCAGTGGTACAAGGGACACTATCAACAAATTAGCATCCGATATTTGTTCGTTTTCTTCCGGTAGAGTTTTTTTATATTTACTTTGCCCGGAGGATCCATCACATCCCCATTTAGTGAACAGCTTGAGACGATTGTAATTTGTCGATTCTGACTTTATTTTTATAATACGCCAGACTTTATGGTCTAAGTGATCTTGCAGATTGATTTTTGCGCTTATATTTGTCACCGTTATGCTGGATGCAGGCGGATAGCAAGCCTTTTTTGATTCACTTAGTATTTGATACGAAGCCAATACAGAACTTAAATTCTTATCAACGAGCCTTTTTCTAAGGTACGCATATTGGGCTTCGGTTAGATCAGTTTCAATACACATACTCAATGCTTCCTCTTTTGTAAAGGAAAGTGCATTAACTGGATTGAGTATGTTTTGTTGAATTACTTTTTTCTCTTCTTTTTCCCTATTTCTGATAATAGTCACAATCGACGCTTCGTCATTTTCACCCATGGATCGTAAACCTTGCACATAAGCGTTACGGACCTGTCCCATTCCAAACTCCTGGACCAGTTCAATATTTTTTCGTTTCGTTGTGTTTTCCGAACACTCGTCCTATGGTTTTGTTGGTCTACCACGATCACCAGAAGTATTCAACCCACAATTTTCAGATGTTGAGGTACTGCAAGAATTCAATGGTACTTTAAACTCACCATTTAACCAATTTGAGTATAGGCACTCGAACCTGTCTGGCTTTCTTTGAGCTTTGGTCTATTTCTGGTTGCAGCTTTATGTTATGTTTTTTTAGATACTCTCTATTACAGTATTAACGTCAGTTTCCGATAATTGAAAGTTGTCCAACAAATATTTTTTGAGGTCTGAAGTACTTTTTCCTCTTATTATTTGATCACAAAGATCGCGTCGAACATAAAAGAATTCACTCATTGTTAGATAATATATGTTTTTTGTCTGTTAATTATTATTGAAAAGAAGTATCTGAACACTTTGATGAATATAAAGAACCAATATTTGTTTTCAATTTTAGTGCCTTGTGCAAAAACCATGGGACAATTGATTATGATAGTTCTCATCGAAATAGTGTAATCAGTACTTATTGTAATTAATTACCACAACAGATAAATAGAACTTCCCCAGCAATATAGTTTAAGATACTTGTGATTAAGGTGATTACCGCAAACAAAAGTGCCATGGGAAGATTATTTCAAATATAATAGTAATCTATTAATTTGTTACTGTATGCTTCTCTCATAGAAATGGAAAAAAAACAAGATAGACAGCAAAATATAACAATTAAATATAATATTTCAAAATAAAAAAGAAGAACCGTAATTCTCGGGGATTTTTTTATTTTCCCCCGATTGACATTATTGCTTCTAAATCACCACTGGCGCAAAAAACGCGCAAGTTTTTTTGAAATCCTCATATTACTGAATAGGTAAGGTCTCTATTATAGTGATTAACTTGACACCGACAGCTTTCGGCAACAAGGAAAACTCCAATTGAAATAAACAAAAACTAAATATTCTTAACTTCACTAAAAAAATATTAAAAAATAAAACAAACATATATACAAAAACCGAACGTGGTTGCAAAGTGTACATTCTAAGCTATCTAATGATGTATAACACTAACATGCTTCCTTGGAAAACTTCAGAATAATTTTGTGTTGAACTTCCTTAACGGTAATTTAATTGGCATGAAAATATTTATGCCCAATGTTTGAGGTTCATTTTATAAACGTAATAACTAAGTTATTTTTTTTTTGGTAATTTATTCGTAAGTTCCATCCTTTGAGAGTATAAAACCATAAAGAAATCTATGGATTTACGACTTTTGTCAAAACCATTTTCGAGATGTAATGATGAAAATACTGTTTGGTCCCATACGCGCCGTTAGCATGTTTTTGTACGGACAACCCGGTAGCATAACAACCTTATAACTTTGTGATTTTTCATGATACAGTTTTGAAATGCTGTACATAGATTCTTTACATAAAAATACTAGACACGTGTTTTGGGTTTAAACTAATATTGTATAAACAGACAACAAGAAAAGAACAGAAAAATACGTACAAAAATTATAATAATAACATAGCCACTATGCTGGGTGACACCACCTTCCGGCTCGTATATAATATATGAATTAAATAAGTAAAAAAAAAAGTATAATAAGAATAGATTATTTTATGGAAATATTTTCAGATCTTAAAGATTATGTTAGGAAAACAGACAAATATTTTATCATAGACTTTGGTTACCTATACATACAGAAACAGTAGACCGTATCATTTCCTTCGCTTTCCACACTAACTTCAAAGAACAAAAGCCACCATACAACGTGCAGCATCCTTGTAAACTTGATAGGATTATAAGAGCTTCGCGAGATGTATGTCGTTATTGTGATAAGGTTTAGTTCTCACATACGTAGCTGTTAGCGTCTGTACCGAGAACTCGAGATATAAAATGATACGAGTGTCGTTATCACTGTAAGATGTTGTTTTGTTTTACAATTACGGAATGTGGGGTTTGATTTCAGTTTTACAATTACGTTTTTAAAATTACGGAATGTGTGGGGTTTGATTTCAGTTTTACAATTACGTTTTTAAAATTACGGAATGTGGGGTTTGATTTCAGTTTTACAATTACGTTTTTAAAATTACGGAATGTGGGGTTTGATTTCAGTTTTACAATTACGTTTTTAAAATTACGGAATGTGTGTTTTGATTTCAGTTTTACATATTATAAGTATGTTAAATAAAGTAATAAATTCTTTATTTCACCAAAAGAGCGATAAAATCTCTAGTTTCCTAACTAATAAATAAAATAAATAAATAAAATTGATTTAATTTTCTTATTCGCTAAGACAACAATGATCCATTTTTTAGTTAGTTAGGTACAAAAAAAACTATTTTTTTTTATATTTACACTATCGTGTGTTACAATAACTGACTGATTTGTAGTATATTTAATTCACAACAATGCTTACACAGATTTCAGTAGGTCCAAATACCCAATAGACATAGTGGCCCTAATGGAAAAATTGTCATTTGGTTTCAATAGGTTTTTATTAATCGACTTCCAAAAAGGAGGAGGTTATATAATTATGTTCGTCTGTATATATAATTCAAATACGGGGCAAAAGGGGGTTTTTAAGTTTTAGGGAAGGATTTTACTGTGCGTCTTGATAAACTCCAATTTTCCAAAAATAAACTCCCTTTGGGGTGAAAAGGGGGACACAGTTTATATCAAAATTATGTTTCCTTTGAACAATAAACTTGAAAATTGACCCGTATATTTTCTTAATAAATAAAACGACCATTAACATACATTTTCGAAAACAACCTTTTGTGTGTTGTTTTGGGTGTTGAATTTTGTGGGGGAAAATAATTGTATGGAAAGATATATCGCGCGGTTCGATTAACTTGGAACTCGGTATTTATATTTAAGATCGGGAATAAAGGAAAAGGTGTATCAGGGTTGTCAAAAAATCTACCCCTAACGGGGTGGAAAGGGGTAGTCAATTTTAAAGGGGAAGAGTTTATGTTTCGTATTGGCGCAAAAATGGCTGTACGGATTTGATGAAATTTGGTAACATAGTTTATAGTTTATAATATGCATTAACACATAGCGTACTTTTAATTCCGGTAGTACGTTCTCGTGACATTTTTCCCGACATCCACGCGGGCGAAGCCGCGGGCAAAAGCTAGTTATATATACGTACGGAACCCTCGGTGCGCGAGTCTGACTCGCTCTTGACCGTTTGTTTTATTTTAGCCACCATTTCTGGTGGACACATAAACATAACATCACGCCTGTAAACCCCAAAGGGGCAGATGCATCATCCACATTTTGCCAGTTATGTTTAAGTCCCATGTAATAGGGGGCGAGGCTATTGCCATCATCATCATCATCATCATCATTTCTGCTGGATATAGGCCTCCCCCAAGCACCGCTACTTCGACCGGTTCTGTGCTTTCCGCATCTAGCGGATACCTGCGGCCTTCACAAGGTCATCGGTCCACCTTGTAGGAGGCGGCGGAGGGTACGCGGTCGCCACTCCAGAACCTTTCGGCTCCATCGGCCATCAGTTCTGCGAGCAATGTGCCCTGCCCACTGCCACTTAAGCTTGGCAATTGTTCGGGCTATGTCGGTTACCTTGGTTCACCTGCAGATCTCTTTATTTCTGATTCGATCACGTAGGGAAACTCCAAGCATAGCCCTCTCCATTGCCCTTTGAGTGACTTTAAGCCTTCTGATAAGGCCCATTGTGAGTGACCACGTTTCGGTGCCATAGGTCATCACTGGCAACACGCACTGGTCAAAGACTTTCGTCTTGAGACACTGCGGTATGTGGGACGAGATGATATTGCGTAGCTTCCTGAACGCTGCTTAGCCGAGTCGGATTCGACAATTGACCTCTTTCTCGAAGTTGGACCTACCTAACTGGACAGTTTGTTCGAGGTAGGTAAATATACTCGTCCACAACTTCGAGTGTAGCGTCTCCGATCTATTCGGTATTGCCGTCAACCGGGCACAAATGCAGACTCCGGGCTGCTACTGAGAAATTCCAGATGGAAAAATCCAATAATACTTTGCCCTACCTGGGAATCAAACCCAGGACTTCAAGCTCAGCAGTAGCACTTACAACCACTAGACCAACGAGGCAGTCAGTTCCAGTGGACACTGTTTTTAAAATATAATAGAATTTGTATGTTTATATTTTTATCAGTTAACCGGAACTTAAAACGAGGTGGTGAAACAGACCATTACTTAGTTATATTGCAATTTATTTTAGTGAAAAAGTACCCATTATTATCTTAAATAAAATGAAGGTTAATTTTCAAAAGTAATGTATGGCTTGTATTAAAGAACAAGTATGCAGTAATAAATGAACTTACTCGTTAACAACTTAATACGGTGATCAACGCCCACCCCTACAGCCCACCATATTATAAACATATCGAGGCAAAGTTTGCAGTATAAATAACCTTATTAACTTATTTATAACTAGCTGCGACCAGAGGTTTCGCCCACTTAGAGATTTCTACAAGAACTGAAAATTTTCTGGGATCAAAATTAGCATTGTCTTTTCCTGAATTAAATGCCAACCCATGGATTAAAATATAGAAAAATTGCTCATAAAAAGTCGACGCTCCGTTGCCGAGTGAAAAAAAGAACAAACCAACAAACACACTGTCTTCATGATAATGTAATGATACGCCTTTTTAATATGAATATCTCTGATTTATATTCTTGCACACAAAAAAGCTTCATCATCATTATCACTATTTCAGCCGAAGGACGTCCACTGCTGGACATAGGTCTCCCCCAAAGGTGGGGTCATCATCATCATCATCACCATTTCAGCCGAAGGACGTCCACTGCTGGACATAGGTCTCCCCCAAAGGTGGGGTCATCATCATCATCACCATTTCAGCCGAAGGACGTCCACTGCTGGACATAGGTCTCCCCCAAAGGTGGGGTCATCATCATCATCACCATTTCAGCCGAAGGACGTCCACTGCTGGACATAGGTCTCCCCCAAAGATGGGGGATCGCCATAATCGCCACGCTTATCAGGCGGGTTGGCGACCGCAGTATGTTTTTAAAATTCATAGAGAACGCTGCTGCCCATTCTCTAGTAAGTCCCTTAGTCGCCTTTTACGAGAAGAAGAAATAGGATGGTGCTATTCTTTACGTCCGGCACCACACGGAAAATATTAACTTGGTATATAGCAATATTTAACGAACTATTTGATTAGGTACTCAATATAACATCAGTATAGACTTTTGGACTTCTTGAAGACAACCTTTAGGTTCAGAGGCTCGAAGAGGACTAACTTAGCAACTAGGCGATGCTCCAAACATCATGTTTCCATTCTGTTCTATTGAAAAGCTACTACATTTATGGTTACTGTCAAATGATTTGGGCTTCTCGAAGACAACCTTTAGGTTCCGAGGCTCGAAGAGGACTAACTTAGCAACTAGGCGATGCTCCAAACATCATGTTTCCATTCTGTTCTATTGAAAAGCCACTACGTTTACGGTAACTGTCAAATGAGTTGGAATTCTTGAAGACAACCTTTAGGTTCCGAGGCTCGAAAAGGACTAACTTAGCAACTAGGCGATGCTCCAAACATCATGTTTCCATTCTGTTCTATTGAAAAGCTACTACATTTATAAATGGTTACTGTCAAATGATTTGGGCTTCTCGAAGACAACCTTTAGGTTCCGAGGCTCAAAGAGGACTAACTTAGCAACTAGGCGATGCTCCAAACATCATGTTTCCATTCTGTTCTATTGAAAAGCCACTACGTTTACGGTAACTGTCAAATGAGTTGGAATTCTTGAAGACCACCTTTAGGTTCCGAGGCTCGAAAAGGACTAACTTAGCAACTAGGCGATGCTCCAAACATCATGTTTCTATTCCGTTCTATTTAAAAGCCACTACTTTTACGGTAACTGCTTTTAAGCTTCATGACTAAGCTGATACAAAACTACTTTCAGTTTTAGATTTAGTATTTATAATCACTAAAAACCATATTAATATTTTTGGAAATCATGACATTCGGCCATCCGACAATGTGTGCCTCCTGGTACACACACAACAATCATATTGTTTTTTTTTTTTTCACATTTCATTACAATAACGTGGTGTGTTGCGGTCTAATTATACAAATGAATCAATTAATTCAAGTCAAATAACAGTTGAAAAAATGTCAAATGAAGAATTGACTGAACCATTTCAGAACCAGATGAGCCTTTGTACCTACTTAGCTATCTTAGCATTATCACTCTATGATGTGCCCACTGCTGGGACACAGGTCTCCTCTTTTCGAGAAGGAGTGGGCTGAAATCTACCATGCGGGCCCAGTTGGGGTTGGTAGATGTCACAAGTCTTCGAATTTTTGGTTCTATAGGACATGCCGGTGTCCTTACGATGTTTTCTTTCACCGTTTTGAGAGCAGTGGTGATGAAACTATTTACACAAAGTAAAGCGCCTGCATGGGTTTGAACCCATGACTTACAACAAGTAAGTCGAGGCGAGACCACTTGGCCACCACTGACCAGGGGCCTTACTCCCGAAAACGATTCGAGTTTGATTTTGTTTTCGATTCGAACTCGTTTCTGATCTGAACTCGATTTAAAACCTTACTCCCGAACCAAATCGAATCGTAAACCAAGATTAGGATAGGTTCGAGTATTATCAGCGTCGTTATGCCTGTCATTGTCTATATCCTATCATTCATGGATTACGTCATTGTCAAGTGTCTTATGTCTGTGGTTAGAATCTTTTATGTGGTTGAATTTATTTACTTCTCTATCACTTTCTCACGTAAAAAACGACA
This sequence comes from Tiliacea citrago, assembly GCA_963921375.1. Lineage (NCBI taxonomy): Eukaryota > Metazoa > Arthropoda > Insecta > Lepidoptera > Noctuidae > Tiliacea > Tiliacea citrago. Next base: position 15,481,307 of record OY992797.1, on the reverse strand, counting down.
CCCTAGTGCTTTATTTTAACTTAACAAATAAAACCCTATGAAAAAAACATCAACCAATCTGCCTATTCTTTTTCCAACTATGTTGTGCTCGGCTTCTAGTCTAACCGGATGCAGCTGAATACCAGTATTTTACAAGGAGCGACTGCCTACTTGAGAGCAGTGGTGGCCCAGTGGTAACGACAGCGACTTACGAGTTGTAGGTCATAGGTTCGAACCCTGACAGGTGCTTTACTTTGTATAAATTATTTCATCACCACTGCTCTCAAAACGGCGAAGGAAAACATCGTGAGGACACCGGTGGCATGTCCTAGAACCAAAAATTCGAAGACATGTCAAAACTACCAACCCGCACTGGGCCCGCGTGGTGGATTACGTCCTACTCCCTCTCACACAGAGGAGGCCTGTGCCCCAGCAGTGAGAACATTATAGGCTGATTATGTTGACTGCCTATCTGACCTCCTCAACCCAGTGACTGGGTAATACGATACCCCTTGGTAAGACTGGTTGTCAGACTTTCGGGCTTCTCGCCTTGCATTTAATGGAAATGTCACTTCGTCTGGTTAATTTCTTCATGTATGGTGTTAAATCTTCTACCAACACATTAAACAACTCCTTCGAGAAACTATAACTTCTTCGAAATTCTTCCGAATCCATTTCTATAGCCCCGGGTATTATATCGATTCATATTTCTTTTCGCACGAAGATCCATACGATGTTTTCTCAAGAACATTGAAAAACAAAGTAAGGCGAGCCATAATAATAAAGATTTTGAAGAAATAAAGCAGTAAAGAACACAAAAAATCTCACTCGATCTTCATAAAGTAGCTTCTTTGCTATCGAGTAATTTGACGTTTAGTTTTGATTCAACTACTCGATACATAACTGTCAGATGGCGTGTGGAGTACGAACTTTTCGATTCTAACGAATCTTTCGATCGAAATTAGTGTCGTTTTGAACCACCGCACGATCGTGCGCTAGTGTCGGTTTCAAGAGTATGGATCGTCATTTATTTCGAATCTAATTCGATTGATTCAGTACTCGATGCTGTCGGGAGTAAGGCCCCAGCTTAGCTATCCTAAGTAGAAGGAAGTAACAGTAACTTTTCGTAAGCCTAAAAATCAGTATCCTACATCATCTGCCTAGCCCTACTATGTTCGGGTCAGCTTTCAGTCTAACCGGATGCAGCTGAATACCAGTATTTTAAATGGAGCGACTGCTTATCTGACTCCACAACCCAGTTACTGGGTAACCTATACCTCTACTTCTTGGTAAGACTGGTTGTCAGATTTTCGGGTTTCTGACGACCAGTAACGACTATCAAAGATTCACGAATGACAGCCGGGACCAACGGCTTAACGTGCTTTCCGAGGCACGGAGGGGTTTTGGTAGATATGTGAAAACGGTCACCCATCCATTGACCAACAACGGCAAGCGTAGCTTAACCTGATCGATTGGCCCGTGCGGCTGTAATTACTTAGCCATACGCCCCTCGGTATCCTACATAAAAATATAATAAAATTATTTTATCATATTTTGACGGCATGGTTGGCGCAGTGGTTAAGCGATTGACTGCTGCGCTGCGTGTCGCGGGTTCGATTCCCGCACGGAACAAATATTTGTATGACCTACAAGTAGTTGTTCCGGGTCTGGCTGTTTGTGTATGTGAGTTTAAATGTTTGTAAACGCACCCACGATACAGGAGAAATTCCTAGTGTGGGGCAAAGTTTTTAAAAACAAGAACAAGATATTTTCGTCGTCCAATTGAGGTAATTCACACATAACCTATCAATAAATAAAATCTAACGTAGTCTTAACCACATTGCAGGTAAGTTCAGTTCATTTGACCTTGATATAATTTCCCTTATTCCGAGAAATAAGGTAATATTGTTTTGTGTAAGCACTTCATACATCGCTTTATTAGCAAGTTGCGTGACGAGAATATCCACGCGCCATCACATGTATGTGGGGTCGGTAGTACAGTCAGCTACAAAAATATCGGGGAGAAAAGACTTTGTAACGATCTGCAGTTCTGGGCCCAGGTATGCCAAAACGAAACAATACGTGTGGTGCCGGACGTAAAGAATAGCACCTATTTCTTCCCGTGGGTGTCGTAAAAGGCGACAAAGGGACTTACTAGAGAACGGGCAGCAGCGTTCTTTATGTATTTGCGTGGTGAATATGGCAAACACCCCCCTTGGGGGATGGAGGCCTATGTCATACAGTGGACGTCTTTCGGCTGAAATGATGAATGATGACAGTTAATTACGTCAAACTAATTCAATATATTAAATATGGAATTCTATCCAAGCATCCAAAACAATGACATGCAAAACCTATGTTTAGAAAAAAGCTCAAATTATACTATTCAAAATTACATTGGAAAAGGTGAAAGATGTGGTGGAATGTCGAAACAAACCAATTGTTTGACATTTTGGGTCCAACCAAAAAAAAAATCTCCAGTTTCCAATGACTGTATCTGTGTTTTAGGATAAAAAAAAATCTACACTGACAGCAATGTTATCCAATCAAGGTAATGTTTAATTTTCTTGTTAATTTACTTTGTTTATTTTGGACAGCCTGTTCGCCCTTTTATTTTTGACGCTGACTGTACCAAAATGATTATTTATTTGATTCAATTAACCCTTCGACTTCTTGGCGGGAAAGTGAAGCGTCATGTTAGCAGTTTTGTTTTATTTTCTAAAATTTGTGTTTAGCCGAATATTAATGTGTAATAGTGGTGGATTATTAACCATTAAGTGTTCGTGAACCTGCATTAATGTAGGCAAATGAAACAAAACAGTGCAACATCACTTTAAGTTCTCTCAAGAAGTCCGCGCGAGGTTTCAGTAAAGTGCCGCGTCTTTACTTAAATCCAAGGGGAGTGGGGCGGGGATATCATCAATCATCTTTATCATGCATTGAGTGGAGTTCATTTCATAATTATTTAAATAACTTTGTACTTGTTACCTAATTTTACATGACACTGGCTAAATGCACAAACCGTGCGAAGCCAAAAAGAAAAAAAAAAAAAAAAAAAAAATTAACCCTTCATTGAATGATAAGTTATTTCTCCCGTTTCCTTCTATGTTGTGGTCACCTTTTCTTAAATGAAAAGGTTAAGGCTATACTGAGAAATATAATATTTTCTTTTGTAATAGAATTGAGTGCTTGTAAAAGGAATCAAAGTTACTGAAATTATGTTTTGTTCTTTACAATTTTAGTAGTGACTTTATTTTGTTGTTTTTTTAGGGTTCCGAATCTCAAAAGAAAAAAAACGGAACCCTTATAGGATCACTTCGTTGTCCGTCTGTCAGTCTGTCAAGACCATTTTTCTCAGGAACAACACAGACAGAGGTATCAAGTTGAAATTAATATCAAATACGTAAGTCTATGGTCCCTTGAAGGTCTAAAAAAATCAAGCTTCCAAGTCAACGCAATAAAAAAATACGGCGATATAAGCGACATTATTGCGACATATTTCGATACTCGCAAATAAACCAAAACTTATAGGGTACTTCCCGTTGACCTAGAATCATGAAATTTGGCAAGAAGCAAGGTCTTACAGCACAAGCATAGGAAAAAGTCCTAAAATTGTAAATTTGTAGTTTTATCACATAAAAAAAAACATTTTTTGCGATTACAAACTTAAATTTTCAGTTGGAAAATTGACCGTGGCGTATATCGATGTATGGGAGAACATGTTTTTCAACTACAATGTTAAGTTTGTTATAGGGATAAATTTATCTTAACTACGGAACCCTTCATTGTGCGTGGTCCGACACGCACTTGGCCGGATTTTTTTTGTTTTAAAACACAAAACATAGCATAATCAGCCTATAATTTTCCTACTGCTGGGACACAGGCCTCCTCTCTGTGAGAGGGAGTAGGCCCACTCCCTCTCTATTTATGTTCCAAAATCCTTCCTTAGTGCCCACCTTCGTTATACGTATAAGGACGACTTGTGGAAGATTTCAAGCTTTTAAATCCAGTGGCTGTGCGTTATCTGTTATAAACATAATTAATAAATTTAAGATTATTCTGAACCGCCAGACGTTGTCCTGTCAAAATTTCAATAGTTCATACAATTTTTTTTCCGAATTTGAAGATTTTCCTGAATATTTTTCAAAATTTTCTTTACATAAAAACTTAATTCGGAACATTTTAAAACAAAAATAACCAAATCCAGTCGTTCTAAAGTGATGCGCTTACTAACGAACAGCATTTTTTATTTTTTATTTATTGGAACTAGCTGCACCCCGCGGTTTTTCGTGCTGAAATCTCGATCCCGTAAGAATATCGGGATAAAAAGTATCTTATGTCCTAACCCAGGGTTTGGTCTACTCATGTGCCAATTTTCATCCAAATTTGTTCAGCTGTTTAAGCGTGAAAGCGTAACAAATTCATTTTCACTTTTATACTACTACTTACTAGCTGCGCCCCGCGGTTTCATCCGCTTAAGTCTCGATCCCGTGGGAATATCGGGATAAAAAGTAGCCTATGTCTCAATCCAGGGTGTCCGCTACCTCCATTCAAATTTTATCAAAATTGGTCCAGCCGTTAGAGCGTGAAGAAGTAACAAACATACACACACACTCACAAACTTTCGCCCTTATAATATTAGTGTGAAGTTAGGATATCATGTTTCCATGGGATGGAGTTTCATATTTGCTAATGAACATTGTTCTCTTAATAGGCTGTTAAAATTAATTAGATTCGGAGAATAAGTCACACTAATCACTTTACATAGCAAACGGGTTGGTGATCTCAGTACTTACCTAATTAGTACCTATACGAGGGATGCTGCTGTCCATAAGTACCTATTTGGTCCGTGTCGCCACTTACCAAATGCATGCATGGACATAATGCTATCCAAAGTAATTTCAGTATTTAAATATGGTCTACGTACTTTATAAAAGCAATACCCGTTAACATTTAAAGGGACCTCAGAAAAAGAAACAGAACAATTTTCTATTTTCATGTCTGGGATTTCAGTAATTTTCAATAAGAAAATACTATATAACATTTTCGCAGAAGTCATCAGTGCGTAGTATATCCCACGTGAAATTTGTAATATTAAAATCCACTACGACGATATGAAATTCAACTTGTATTAAGCCCTCTCCGAAATAATTTTGATAGCTTCAAAGCTGAAAGGGTTAGCGGCCACTGGGGCTCGCAAAGCGCTGTAATTCCGTAAAGCTCGGCGCACACAAGCCCCACTAATCGGCAGAGTGCTGCCCTCTAAATATCGCTTTTACACGTCCATCGAACCATAAATAATAACTCTATGAAAACATAAATGTTCTCTTTTTTCTAACGTTTTCCGAGTTTCGTATTTTTTTTTCATAGAGTCAAAAGCTTGAACAGACCACTTTCGCATTATGGAATTGCCAAAACTCCATTTGCGTCCTATATCCAAACATTGTACCTTAGAAGCGGGTCGCAGGACATTGTATTCAATTCCACGAACAGTAAGAGCTATATTTCTTCAAAATTCCTGTGCAGTTAGGTCGTCTGGACGTGGTATATCGGTAGCGAGCGTAGAAATGAGATATTTTGGCAGTATTACGCAAATTGGATAGCTTTCAACACTCAACGGAGTAGGTTCCGAACTTTCGCCGGGAAAATTAAATTAAAAATATCATAAGACGTAAATATGTATGGGATCGTAATGATGTTGCTCCTGCACTCAGCCCGCAGACGTTTCGGATTTAGATTAAATAAGTTTTATTTGAATAACTTTCTGCAAATATTCAAGATAGGCATTTTATTATATCTAATCCTAGTAAAAAGTTCTACGAAGAGTATTCATTTTGGAATCGAGTTTGCGGGTTTATTACCTTTCCTTTGAAAATTGGCCCGTTGTTTAATCGAGTGTCAAGAAATAAATTATAATCGATTCTTTATGAGATCGATGGTTACGTTTGTGAGTCAATCAATCAACTCAGCCTATCGCAGTACACTGCTGGACATAGGCCTCTCCCAGGCCGCGCCACAACACCCTGTCCTCCGCCTTCCGCATCCAGTCTGTCCCAGCCACCTTTTTAAGGACCTCGGTGCATCCAGCTGGGGGTCCTCACACTACGCTAGCCGATACGCGGTCTCCACTCCAGGAATCGTCTGCTTCACCGGCTATCGGTCCTTGGACAAACATGGTCCGTTTTTGAGTGTTTTCTTTTAAATATCGCTAATGTTATTTTCAAACAATGCCTGATAAGCGTCAAATATCAAACAGAAAGAATTGTGATTGAGTGTTTGTCGTAAATGGAAACACGACAAATAAGAGCAAATGGATTCTACGACTGTAAATTGAACTGTGTGTAAATAAAATTAACTTAATTCCTTTAGAATGTGTACTATGAAATTAAGTTAATGACTGAAATTCAATTACGTTCATTATTATTACGTAGGTAATTGTCATTATAAAATGCTTCGTGATACCATTATACTTATCGAACTCAATATAGGCATAGCAATTATTAATTAATTTAATTATAGCTACGTATAAAACGTAAATATATCAAGTAGTGTTTCGGACGAGAGGGGCACGTCCAGCACCCGCAGTCGTCCTGGGACAATCTCCCAACGTTTTTGACGTATGTTCCCTACTACCTGAGTCTAGTGACTCTGCTGGCGACACACGTCACCACGCACCCCTGAATGCGTATGTGTTGACTGGGTAGGTACAACCCACAGGACCTCGGCGAGAGACTGGCGGCGAAGAGGGATTCCGACGAAATAAAACATGAATTTTTCTCTCTTGAATCTTGAGCGGAGACTTCAGTTTATTCTTGAGTTACTTCTTCTAATACTGCTGGATTCGGAATGACTCACCGTAGAAATTTGCTCTTCTTTTATAGACGGCTCTAGCCAATAGAAATACTCTAATTTTGCACACGGCACTAATCCTTTTTATCTAAACCAATCAGAGCATTTCAAGGCACTAATGTAGTTTTGTATGGGAAACTTACTTTTGGCAATTTTCTATGGTAAAACACACCTTACAATTTTTATCTTATTTTTCTAACATAGGCATGGACTTATTTTAACTTTATACAAAAAACTGTATCAAAAAACCTTAATTTAAACCTTAAAAATGGCAAAATTCTGTAACGGCTCTCGTTAAGGTAAAGGGTTCTTAGTACTTAAGCTTATTCTATGTTATGGTACAAGTGGCGCCGCTAGCGTTAGAAATGTGCAACAGATTCGATTCCTTATAATTCCTTAACTTATTAACATTATTAAACAAGTTCGTCTATAATTTCTAAACGCGTTGTCTAATTAGCTTAGAACAATTAGAATATTGGTTTTATACAAGATCCTATTAATTAAAACTAAAACTATCAAAATGTAACTATTAACAAAAAATCACATTTTCTAGTTACGTAATTATATAATACTACATTCCTAATCTTATTCAAAGTTAGTTTGTTTCAGTCTTATTAGATTGGATAAGAAAACTAGTAACAATTATAAGTTAGATTAACTAATTAGAATGGAAAAAACATTGTAATAACAAATCTAATTAGACATTACATAATTCTATCTAACTCACGACTTGGTTTATAAATTATTGGGCGCAGATAGGGCCTCGTCGCCGACATTCTCCCCCTCGTGCGTTGCACCATCTGCTTGACTCGGCGATACTCCCGGCACCAACAGCACTACTCTCGAACTGGGTCTTCGCAGCACTCCTCCTCTGGTCTCGACATCGACGATCCTGGTCCGCCCATCTGGTCCTGGATACACTTGCTGGATTCTGCCGCGTGGCCAGGTGCATCTTGGTAGGGTGTGGTCGACGACCAACACGATATCTCCGACTCGCAGGTCCGTAGTGCTGACTCTGCCCGCTGTCTTTCTCGGCAGTAGAGTGGGCAGATATTCCCGCAGCCATCGTTGCCAAAAATGGTCGGCAAGTCGCTGCGTGGTCTTCCAGGTGTGCTTGCCCACGAACTCGTTGTCTTCAAAGCTGCCGATTCTCGCCGCGCCGCACGATCGCCCGATAAGGAAGTGGTTTGGGGTGAGTGCTTCCTCCTCGGGGTTCTCGGAGAGGTGAGTAAGGGGCCGAGTGTTTACTATATGCTCGGCCTCTAAGAGAAGGGTGTGGAGTACCTCCTCTCGTGGATGTCTTTCGTTGAGTGTGGCGTCTAGTGCGGTTTTTATGGATCGCACCAGACGTTCCCATGCGCCGCCCATGTTTGGCGCACCGGGAGGTATGAACTTCCACTGCACGCCGATCTTCTCTGCTTCTGAAGTGATGTCTTCTTGTTTCATGGTGCTTAGTGCTTCTTTTAGTTCTTTGTTTGCGCCGACGAAATTGGTCCCGTTGTCAGTGTAGATAGTTTTCGGCATTCCTCTTCTTGCAGCAAACCGTCGCAGTGCCATGATCATGCTGTCAGTGGAGAGTGAAGGAGTGAGTTCGATGTGTACAGCTCTTGTCGTCAAGCATGTAAATAAAGCTCCCCATCGTTTTTCATGACGTCTTGCTACGGTGATTATTATCGGACCGAAGTAATCTATGCCAGTGCACGTAAAAGGAGGGTTACTATGCATAAGCCTTTCAGTAGGTAAGTTACCCGTAGGTAGTTCTTGCGGTCTTGCTTTCCTTGTCTTGCACCACTGACATTGATGCTGAACTGCCTTGATCGCTGATCTCAGTCCCAATACCCAGAAGCGTTGTCTTACTTCGTTCATTACTGTTGCGTGATTCCCATGATTGAAACGGCAGTGGAATTCTTCAATGATAAGTCGTGTTATCTTGTCCTTGCTGTCGAGCACGATGGGTCGCTTGTAGTCTCTGGTTACTCCCTGTATCGCGTCGATTCTTCCTTTTAGCCGCAGGATACCTTCTTCCAGTACTACGTCGAGCCTTTTCAACTTGCTGCTGCTTCCCAATTGCTTCCCTTGCTGCAGACACCTGATGTCTTCTCGGAAGCTTCTTTCTTGACCTCCTTTTAGTAGCAGATTTTCAGCTTGCTCCAGTAAGTCTGTGTCCAACGGTATGTATTTCCTTTCTGTTATTTTTGAAGGCTGGTGTCGCTTTGCCACCGTCTTCTTTTTTCCTTTCGTTATTTTCCAGGTGGGATCTTCTTTGCTGACGTTGACCTTCACCTTTGTCCTGCAGAGCTGAACGAACTGCAGTACTCTTGCTGTGGCTCGCCAAAGTCTCTTCCATGATGAAAACCTCTCTGGATTTGGTGATGGGAGAGTGATGCTTGTTGCTGTTACGACGTCTGTTGTCTTTTCTTCGACGGTGGTTTCTTTCTTGAAGGTTCTGGCTGCTGGCCAGTGAACTTCTTCCTTTCTCAGAAAGTCCGGTCCTGTGTACCATCGATGATCGCAGTCGAAGTGTTCTGGTACGTCGCGCGTAGCGTCATCTGCAGGGTTCTGCGCCGTGGGTACCCATCTCCAATCTTGAGGTTTGGTGAGATCTTCTATCTCTGCCAAGCGATGAGCCACGAATGTCTTGAAGGTTCTCGGGTCTGTCTTGATCCAAGAAAGCACGATGCTGGAGTCTGTCCAAAAGGTTTTCTTCTCCACTTTCAGATTCATTTCTTCTTCTACTGAATGTGCCAGTCTGCTTCCAAGAAGAGCCGCCTGTAGCTCGAGTCGCGGGATTGATACCGGTTTCAGTGGAGTAACTCTTACTTTCGCTGCCACTAGGTTGACGTGGTGAGTTCCATCTTGATTTATTGTTCTCCAATAAACTGTTGCTGCATACGCCGTCTCACTTGCGTCCGTAAACGTGTGCAGCTCCCCCTCGGTGCAATGCGGCGCCAGGCATCTTGGAATCTGAAGGTCTTGGAGTAGCTTTATCTTCTCTAGGTAAGTCTTCCACGTTTCGTACTCCCTTTCTTCTATTTCTTCATCCCAGCCGATGCCGCTTCGCCATATGTTCTGAAGCAGCTTCTTACCCTGTATTAGAACGGGTGATGCTAATCCTAGTGGATCGAAGGTCGACATTACAGCGCTGGTGACTTCCCTCTTCGTGGGCACCTTGAACCCCTTGACTATTTCCTCTGGTGTATTCCGGAGGTTTGCCCTGAAGCCGATGGAGTCCCTTTCTGTGAACCAGCGCAGTCCCAGTGTCTTTTCTTCCTTTTCACCTAGGTCCACTTCTGTCTTTTCTGTTGTTTCCGTCTTCAAGTCTTCCAGCAGCACAGGTTGGTTTGACGCCCATCCTCTTAGTTCGAAACCCGCCTTCTTGTGTATGAAGTCCACCTGCCTTGTCACTTTTCTGAAGTCTTCTGCCTGGTGGAAGCTGTGCAGGTAGTCATCCATGTAATGGTTCAGCTCAATTGCTCTTGCTGCTTCTGGATACTGTTCTTTAAAGTCTGCTGCATTTCGGTTCTTTACGTAGATCGCTGTGCTTGGAGATGATGTCGCGCCAAAGATGACTGATGTCATCCTATACTTCTTCGGTGACACGTCACGATGATCCCCGCGCCACAGGAACCTCAGACTATCTCTATCTTCTGGCCTGATGCGAACTTGGAGAAACATTTCCTTTATGTCAGCCGCCACTGCCAATGGTCCTTGCCGGAACCGCAGTAATACCCCGAAGAGAGATTGTAGTAGATCTGGTCCTGACAGCAGAGCGTTGTTGAGGCTTCTTCCTTTTGACATGGCTGCGGCATCGAAGACGATTCGTATTTTCTTCTTTAACGGATGTACCACAGAGAAGTGAGGGAGGTACCACGTTTTCTTCGGGTCTTCGACTTCATCAGATGCTTCTTCTGCATACTGGTTTTCGATTAGGTGCTGAATCTGCTTGCTGTATTCCGCCTTTAACTGAGGATCTTTGTCTATCTTCTTCTCGATGTTGATTAATCGGTTCTTGGCAGACGTGTAGCTCTCTGGCATCTGTTCTTCTTCATTCTTCCACAGAAGTCCAGCTTCGAATCGACCATCTTCAAGTCTTCTGCAGGTCTTCTCTAGGATGGTGAGTGCTCTTCCTTCTGAGTCTGTAGTGGGTCTTCTTGGTTGCACACCAAGTGCCTCGATTGCAAAATGATCCTTAATGGTTTGATGCATTCTTTCTTCTGGAGCGCTGACATGTAGACATGTGTTCAGTAAGTGTACTGGCCTTGCGCCTCCAGTGTCTGACCCATGGAGCACCCATCCAAGTCCCGTTCTTGAAGCAACTGGTTCTCCTGGTTTTCCTCTTCTTACTTCTTGAGTAACTATTAACTCCCAATTATCTTGACCGATGAGTAGCTGAGGTGATTCCCTTTCGTAATATAGAGAGTCTGCGATCTTTTTTAAGTGTTGACAATCTTGAATCCTCTTCTTGTCTAGGAACTGTGGTGCAAGCTTCAACTCGTCGACGGTCCGAACTCGCTTCAGGTTCTTCTTGCTTTCTTGATTAACCCCTTTTATCATAAGGTCCAGCACCTGAGAATCCTTCTTTCTTATCAGCCTGCCTCCTACTGTCTCGATGACCAGTTCCTCCTTGCTCCCTCGAACGCCAATCTCTTCTGCCACTTTTTCATCCAGAAGTGACACTGTTGACCCTTCATCCATAAGAGCCAGTATCTTCTTTGATCCTTTCGACCCGAAGACTTCCACCGGAGCTATCTTCAGGTATGCCCTTGCGCTGCTGACTGCATTCACTGACGCTGTGACGCTCGCCACTTCTTTTGGTGATTCCTTTTTCTTATCTTCTGAGGTATTTTCTTCTGACTCGACGTGCAACAAATGATGGTGCCACCTCTTGCATTCCTTGCACGATGGTTTTTTGCAACTCTCCTTGCGGTGTCTTCCTTGAAGACATTTGAAGCAGACGTGACTCTTCTTTGCTGTTGCCCACCGATCTTGAACTGACGCCTTCTGGAACTTCTGACATTCGACAAGGAAGTGTTCGCCTTCACACATAGGGCAAGCCTTTTCTGTTTGTCTTGAATCCTTTTCCTTGAAGTTCCTTTCTTTGGTTGAATGCGTCGCTTGTCGATGGGTCCTCTTGAACCCGCTCTTCTCCTCTGAAGTTGCAAAGGCTCCACATTTGTCTGCTTCTATGTTCAGGAACTTGGATACCAGCTTCAGGTTGGAGAACTCGCCTTCATCTGATGCTGCAGTGAAGTCGTACCATCGGAACTTGAGAATTGTCGGCATTTTTTCTATAATTTGTTTCACCATCTCGGGTGAATGCAGGTACTGTGGTTTCTTCAATCCTTTTATTGCTGCTACGCTGTTGTTGATTTGACTAGCGAAGATGCATATGTCCCTTGGATTTTCTGAAATCTTCGGTAATGTCTTGACCTTATCCAATTCTGCCAGCACCAGCGCATCAGGTCTTCCATATCTTCTTTTTAGGGCCTGCATCACTTCCAACGGAGAGGCTTCAGAGTATAGCAGGCTCTTGATAGCTTCTCTTGCATTGCCCTTTAGTGCTCTTCTTAGTCGAGCCATATTCTGGACGTCGTTGAACATTGGTGCTGTATCTTCGTAGACAACCTTGAAGGCCAACCACTCGCTGCTGTTGCCGTCGAAGTAGGGTAACTCGTGGATATACTTTGGCTGTGCTGCTGGTCCTCCTCTTGTGGTAAATACTTCTTTCAATGCTGTTGCCAGCGCTTGTACTTCGATGGTAGCCCCTTTCACTGAAGAGTTCTCTTCGGGCTTCACCTTCTGAGGTTCTTCTGGAGGGTGCTGGTCTCGTTTCTCTGGTTGCTCCATGTCGTTGTCTTCTAATACGGATGTCTGAATCCAGTTCTGCACCTGTGCTGTTCTGTCCTCCTGGTCTTCATCCACAGAGTCTTCATCCTCACATTGAGCCAGCTCCAATCTGACACGGGCTAGCTTCGCCGCAGCCTGGGCTTGCTCCAACTCCAGGCGTGCTAATTCTTCTCTGGCTTCTAGCTCGCGTCTTCTGGCGGAGGAACTCGTGGTCTTCGTGGACCTGGCACGACGACTGACCCCTTTCGGTTTAAGGGTCGTGGCGGAGCCATAAACACCCTTTTCCGGTACATTGTCTGGAGTCTTCGTAGTCGTCTCCTTCCGTGCGGCATCTTCTTTCTTCTGTCCGTTTTTTTCAGATGCCGCTGTTGTAGCAGTCGTAGCCGTAGCCTCTGTAGCCGTAGTCCTCTCTGTGGCCGTAGTCCTCTCTGTGGCCGTTGTACCCGAAGAAGTGTTCGTGTCCGATGTCGCTGCGGTTCCTGATGACCCTGACGCTGACGTAACCCCTTCTGACCCTGATGCTTCTGCCGTTGCGTCTCTAGCGGTGGGACGGGACGGCGGGCGTAAGGGGGCATCCTTCTGCGACCTGGTAACCGGCATCTTGCAGTCTTCTTAATTTTTTTTTCTGGACTCTTCTTGCTTCTTCTCCTGGCAGGGAATCCGGCTCGAAGGACCAACTGTTTCGGACGAGAGGGGCACGTCCAGCACCCGCAGTCGTCCTGGGACAATCTCCCAACGTTTTTGACGTATGTTCCCTACTACCTGAGTCTAGTGACTCTGCTGGCGACACACGTCACCACGCACCCCTGAATGCGTATGTGTTGACTGGGTAGGTACAACCCACAGGACCTCGGCGAGAGACTGGCGGCGAAGAGGGATTCCGACGAAATAAAACATGAATTTTTCTCTCTTGAATCTTGAGCGGAGACTTCAGTTTATTCTTGAGTTACTTCTTCTAATACTGCTGGATTCGGAATGACTCACCGTAGTTTTTTTTTTTTTTTTTTGTATATGGCATCTCGCAGTTGACCTTGAGAGGCCGTGACTGCTTAACCGGTCTTTCCTGTGGGTGCCCTAAGGTATTAGCTTAAAGCCTCCAGCCAGGAGCGTAAATAAAGTATTAAAAACTAAACGACAGCGCTCTAAGGGCACCCCCTGTGGGGTACGAACCTCGGCTTAGGGCGTCGTTGGGGAAAAACAAAGCAAATTGGGGACGGGCTGGATCAAAAGTTTAAATTCATGATTATTAACGGGGATTACTATTAAATGCTACGGCTCACTCAGCCTCGGGGCTGGCGGTTCGACGTGCAAGGGACGGGGGGAACAATTTATTCTTGATCTTCGCGTGGTACCTCGGCGGCGAGGACGGAATGACGGTTTGTGTTTGTGCACTGTACTTGTGGCCCTATTGCTTTCCTGAAGGAGAGTAATGGGGTCATCCGGGTCTAAGAGAGTATGCCTAGGTCGGCGAGTCTTACTGATTTGAGATGGCCTATAGCTAGCTGCCTGCACAACCAAGGGGTTGCGATGTCTATCTGCGGACTCGAAGAACCGCTTTGTCGCGCGTTTCAAAAACTGCTTGATGGTGGGGATTCTAAGATCTACGTGTAGGGTTTCGTTCCGAACGAACCATGGAGCGTCCGTAATTTTACGGAGAAATCGGTTTTGAAGTGCCTGCATTCTGTGAATGAGATGGGGACGGGCGTGTGCGAAAGCGGCACACGCGTACGTCATAATCGGCCGGATGCACGCTGTGTAAATACGCAATTTGCCCTTAAGGGACAACTTGCTGCGTGAGTTTAGAACGCAATGAAGCCTACCGAGAGCGAAAGCAGCGCGCGAACGCACTTGCTTTATGTGCTCAGCGAACGAAATGTGGTGATCTAAGATCACACCGAGATATTTGGCTCGCTTCTCCCAAGGGATAGGCTTGCCGAACATCTTGATCTGTCGTGGTAGGTCCGGTCTACGCCGGGGCCTAGAAAAGAGGACCGCTTGGCTCTTATCAGGATTGACCTCGATCCTCCACTTCCTGAACCAGTCACCGAGTCTGTTGACTTCGGTCTGTAGGATGCGGGAGATCTGGTCTTGACTGCGGCCGGTGTAGTAGATGGCCGTGTCGTCTGCGAACAGAGCTAACTGCGCCTTTCTACTTTTCGGGATGTCACTGGAGAACAGCGTAAAAATGAGCGGAGCCAGCACAGACCCCTGAGGGACGCCTGCGCGGATCGGATGAGGGGAAGAGAGCGCACCCTCGATGCGATAGCGGAAGGTGCGGTTCAACAAATAGTCCCGTAAGATGAGCACGAGACGATCTGGCACACCGAATTTGTATAGCTTATACAATAAGCCGTTGTGCCAGACTTTGTCGAACGCTTTCGCGATATCGAAGAACACAGCACCCGTCATGAACCCGCGCTGGAAACCGGCGCTTATGTGTTCTATGATACGGTGGACCTGTTGTACGCAAGAATGTTGGGTTCTAAAACCGAACTGTTCGTTGGGGATGAGCCCCTTCGTCTCGGCGTAGTCTCTGAGACGCTTATAAATAAGCCTCTCATAGACCTTGCCGAAAACGTCGAGCAAACTGATGGGACGGTAGCTGGAAGGCTCGGTCTTAGGCTTGCCGGGCTTCGGGATACCGATGACGGTGGCATTTTTCCACGATTGTGGAAAAATGTTGTTACTAAGAGCACCATTGAAGATGGTGGTCATTAGCATGATCAGGTGAGCCGGGAACAACTGGACCACCCTATTGGTGATACCGTCTGATCCAGGGGCTTTACGGGGTTTCAGACCCTTGATTATATCGTGAACCTCGTCCGGGGAGACGGGGTCTAGAGGACAATCAGGGTCTTCGACCGGAGGGAGAGAGGCTCTACGTTCGACTTCGGCATCCACCTCGGCGAGGTGAGCCTGGTCTACTGGTTGAGAGCTGGGCGAGCACTGGGTCTCGAGGCTGTCAGCTAGGCATTCAGCCCTGTCGATGTCACTCACCGTAGAAATTTGCTCTTCTTTTATAGACGGCTCTAGCCAATAGAAATACTCTAATTTTGCACACGGCACTAATCCTTTTTATCTAAACCAATCAGAGCATTTCAAGGCACTAATGTAGTTTTGTATGGGAAACTTACTTTTGGCAATTTTCTATGGTAAAACACACCTTACAATTTTTATCTTATTTTTCTAACATAGGCATGGACTTATTTTAACTTTATACAAAAAACTGTATCAAAAAACCTTAATTTAAACCTTAAAAATGGCAAAATTCTGTAACGGCTCTCGTTAAGGTAAAGGGTTCTTAGTACTTAAGCTTATTCTATGTTATGGTACAAGTGGCGCCGCTAGCGTTAGAAATGTGCAACAGATTCGATTCCTTATAATTCCTTAACTTATTAACATTATTAAACAAGTTCGTCTATAATTTCTAAACGCGTTGTCTAATTAGCTTAGAACAATTAGAATATTGGTTTTATACAAGATCCTATTAATTAAAACTAAAACTATCAAAATGTAACTATTAACAAAAAATCACATTTTCTAGTTACGTAATTATATAATACTACATTCCTAATCTTATTCAAAGTTAGTTTGTTTCAGTCTTATTAGATTGGATAAGAAAACTAGTAACAATTATAAGTTAGATTAACTAATTAGAATGGAAAAAACATTGTAATAACAAATCTAATTAGACATTACATAATTCTATCTAACTCACGACTTGGTTTATAAATTATTGGGCGCAGATAGGGCCTCGTCGCCGACAAGTAGGTACCTATACGATGGGTCCCTCCTTAATCCTGTCGATGATCGTTGATGGGCCCCTTTAAGAGATTAATTATAATTATGATAACGATCCCATTTCCATAGCTAATACTAAGGTTTGGGTACCGCCTTCCAAATAGAGGTATCATCGTCTATTCTCATGATGTCGAATAAACTTCTTTATGGCAAACATTGTGGTTTCTTTGCTGTTAATTTTACATAAATAGTAAAACTGTATATCTAACTGCTCTTGTGGATAATGCGAAAATATTATAAACCAGTTAAATAACATATACGTATGTATTTTTGTATTAGTATCTATTCATAAAATAAATTAACCCAAGCTTTTGCAGTTAATCGCTAGAAAAACGAGAACTTTTTATTTTAATGATAATGAAAATTCAGTAGAGTTTATAATATAAGGTATGGATGACAAACATTTCCTGTGGTTTTGGGTGTCCAAACCACAATTATGTTGATTATAGAACAGCTCAGTACAGCTTGAGCCTCAATTATACAGTCTGAATACATTATACAGGGTGCCTTAGATAATTGCAGCGTTGGTTTCAGCTGAAGCCTGAAGTGGTAGTTGAATAAATTAGAGAGCTAAGCTCAATTATTGTAACACTGCCAACTCTGAAATCGGTTAGTTTCTTTGGTGGTTGAATGAATGAAAATAACGTTTTGTTCGGACAGAAAATGATGAATTAGACAATGAAATAATTATGTCAATAACTCACAAAGGTATGTTTCTAATCCCCTGCCCGTGGTTGCCAGCAAACAAAAAGTCTGAAATTATACCAAAAAAAAAACGCCATTGGTAATTTTTGATAATTATGTATAACCGGTCCAAACGCGATCAAACTACTTGAGTGTGGGATGTAGATGCATACCTACGTATATAATTGTTTCTTATTAAAATCAACGTTAATCTTTTTTCGGAGCAGATTCCGGCAAGGTACCATCGCATTATGTTAAAGAATCGACAGCTATAATTTCTGTTCAATCAAGATTTAATTGTTTTAATGAGGCTACATGCGTGAATAGCCGGCCCAATTATTGTTTATTTTTAATCGCCCCAAGTGGTTTTTATGTTCGCAAGAAGGCACGCATGGCGGCCGTCGGCGATCATTTTCATTATTTTAATAATGTAAACTTCCAATAATAATTTACAGTGATTTGGGGTTAAACACGTTAAGAGATATTTATGATTTACCAAAGAGTTTTGGAACATAGTTAGCTGTGTAATTTGATCCTCGACTTATGATGTCTTCTTGTTTTATTTGTGTTGTTTCAATTGTTTCAATGCGATTGGAAGTGTTCAAAAAATGGCCGCGGATTCTGTCAGTGCTAACTAATTAAAATAATTGTTTGAACAAGAATGGGAAGCAGCAATTATTTCTGAAATTAGATACACTGTTGGTTGATGTTTAGTTTTAGTTATGGTTGATTTTTAACTAACTACAAATTTGGAAATTACTTCTTTATGTAACAAAAGGCAAGTTTTGCTTCCGGAAATCGACAGTATCTTTCTGTAAGTGACTGGATGAGTCACCTTATTTTATTTTTAAAAAATATTTATAAATTCAGAAAAAAAACACATTTACGGTTCACAAAAACGGAACATTCCAGAATTAAGGGTATCGTTGCTGTCTGTATTAAAGCTGGATATAGTATTGAACGTTTGATGAGTCATAAAATGAGCCACTAATTAATCAGTTTCTTGAATATCTTTCAGACTTTCCCCTGCTGAAAGTAGGATTCCATAAATCATGCTCTTGAGTTGTGAGATAATTGTCTCCCATCTACTGTACCCTTTTAGTTGCCTCTGCTACTAACAAATCGACCATCACAACAACCCTGGGGCTAAGAAAAGAACCGGTGGTCGAAAGATGTTACCACAAATTGGTTTAGATGTATTCGAAATAAATACATGAAGACTTTAAAGAACACAGGGAGAAACAGAGAAAAGATTGACAAGTGATGACTCCTTTTTAGGGTTCCGTAGTCAACAAGGAACCCTTATAGTTTCGCCATATCCGTAGAAAGCTGTAACTTGGCATGGGTATACATATTAAAATTAATCACGCCGACAGTCACAAACAAAAATTAAAAAAAAAAAAAAAAAAAAATTGTACCTCCACTTACACGTAAAGTGATATTATATGATATTTTTTTCTCGGCTGTCCCATGATGTAGGGTATCGTTGGATAAGCCGTTCAAAAATATTGAGGGTATGTCCAGATCATTTTTCGATTTCAGGATCCGTTTGCGTAATATTAAGCTTTAAAGTGAAAATTTTTGTTAGATTCAACTGCTGCTGCTGCTGTTTTTGTCAGCATAATTGTTTTTTCTGGATATGTGAAAAAAATCATGGCAGTATAACGAAGTTAAAAGGAAAACTATCACAGCTAAGTAGGCTTTACAAGTTAACGAGTAATATGTAGTTGATCAACTTACATTATTTTGCAGTTGGAGAATTGACGGTGACGTATATCGATGTATGGGAGAACATGTTTTTCAACTATAATGTTGTTTGTTTTTGGGATAAATTTATCCTAACTACGGAACTCTTGATTGTGCGTGGTCCGCCACTCACTTGGCCGGGTTTTAAATTCTTTCATTGAGATTTCTCTGAAATAAACAAATGAAAATTCTAAAGCATACAGTTGAGTGAGAGAGAAAAAAACCAATTGTACATTAATGACCATTGATTTTCAACTGTTTTTGAAGTGTAACATCTTTCCTCTCGCTTTTTGAAGCAGTGATTTTGTGAAAAGGGACGAAACTGTGTAACAGGAACTGACAGCTTTAGCATGGAATAAGTACTTTTTAATAGCATGTAATTAGTGTACTCATGGAATTAGTAAGAACTCGAATTACGACCAGTGGGCGACCACTAGTAATGAATAGTTATTCTAATAAAATATATCTCGTATCAGTAGATATTTTTTAAATTTTGCGGTTAATTTCATTGCTGTCGCTGCTTAGTTGCTTATTATCAAGGTGAGATGTCAGATGTTACACATCTTAAAATCAAAATCAAAAGTCATTTATTCAAACTAGGCTGAGAATCAGCACTTTTCGAACGTCAAAATTACATAAGACAGTCCCCCAAAAACGCCCACCCTTCACCACTTCCTAGTGCTTTAGCTGGGAAGAAGAATTGGCGCAACAAACTCCCCAGCAGCACAGCTGTCTGTTCAGATATAAAACTTGAATTGAATCTATACAATAAAATGTAAAATAATTTGCATTACGCAACACAGAACATTAAAGATATTTATATTATTTGCCTTATGATAGCTAGCACACGCCACTATAAAAAAAAAAACATAAAAATCGTCAAAAAACTATACTCAAGCAGAAATAACGTAAACAGAACGTACCTACTTAAATAT
Organism: Tiliacea citrago; assembly: GCA_963921375.1. NCBI lineage: Eukaryota > Metazoa > Arthropoda > Insecta > Lepidoptera > Noctuidae > Tiliacea > Tiliacea citrago. Next base: position 15,461,466 of record OY992797.1, on the reverse strand, counting down.
GAAGCCTCCAGGCATAATGGGCGTGCCCGCTTACATAAAGCTATAGCTGTAACTCAAAGTCACAAATGATAAACTAGCACCATCGAAGTAAAATAAAAAACAGTTAATCATTAATAACAATAACAAAACCATGGTCAGCAAAACGACCAGTCACCACAAGCAGCACCCGTTCACGAGCATAACGCAAAGATCAGCCATCACCCCCCTCGCCATATTTGAGGGAAGGAGGCAACCCGACCCCTGACGCTACCGCAAGCAGTGACATCTAAGGGAGCACGACGAACTTGCTGCCGGTTGCTCAGGCAAGAATAATATAATCAATTGTCGAGGTCGCTAGCTAACCACTTATTGCAATACAACTCATAAAAAACATTTTCATGAGTATATTATGTCACTAATAATAAATAAATAAAAAAAAACTATTTACTGACACAGTCAATAAAATAAACAATTATGAACTCATATAACCTGTCAGTAGGTACGCTAATTCTGGAGAAAGAACATGAACATTGTCTTGAGTTAATCACAGCGACCAACTATTCTTATCGTTTAAGTAGTCATTGATAGAATACGAGTAGTATGCCTTTGAACAAAGATTGGATTTAACTTTAACTTTAAACGCATTAAAAGGCAAATCTAGCAAAGAAGAGGGTAGCTTGTTATAAAAAGTTATACCAAGTCCAACAAATGAGTTATGAAAACGACTACTTTAAGCGACTACTGTAAGGTTCCCTCTACTCCAAGGTTCGTTTTTTTTTACACTGCGATGAACGTGAAACTGATGACCGCTTTCTACCCTCAATTACCATTCCAAAATTTTGAAACACTGTCAATTGAATTAGGAATCCCTCGATTACTTACAACGGGAAGTGAATTACAGCTAAGATCAAGGTCTTATAGTTGCTCTCTGGATCTAATCTTGAACCTGACATGGTGTGGACGTTAGGTGTGGGGAGAACTGAGTCTCTAACTAACAAGTTAATCCAGCCGCGGGCGCATATGAAGTTTATATCACGCTTTGCATTATGCTTCATTATCTCAACCATTTTTGCTTTGTTATGCTGCTGTAGGGGTGTGCTTTTTTGCAACTTGGTAGTTGGTTGAGCAAATTTAGCAGGTCGAGTTGGAGTCCTCTTCATGTACACCTGTCCTTATAGTCCTGATTTCTTTTTAACATTTATGCCAGTCACACGAATTATTATTATTTTTAAGGTTTGCTAATGAGATCGCACAAATTTGAAAAGAGGTTTGGAAGGAAAAAGGGGAGGCCTTTGCCCAGCACAAGAATATAGGTGAACGAAAAAAAAAGTTATATTTTAAGTTATATTTAAAATGACTCCTTTTTCTATCATTATTTTTTTTCTGGTATGGATTGTCCAAATTAAAACTGCACGCCCCCCACTAAAATGGTATAAACATACATTTAAAATATGTATGCAACAAGCAGTGGAAGGGCGTGCAGTTTTAAATTAGACGATCTCTAGCTTTTTCGTGAAGTTGTGTCTTTTGACGTTAACTAAGCATCATGTGATGAGTTTAGAAACATTTAGAAAACACTGCAACAATACCCGTTAGCTAGATGCAAATCTTATCAATACTTTCATCCATTGTCTCTAAGTTAGAAAGCTTCAATTGTTTTAACTGTTTATAATTCCGCTCAAGTGTGAGGAACTGCGAGGAAGTGGGTTATAAAGGAGTCGTGGGCGATCTGTGATGGGCGCGCCATTACTTAGGAGCCTATCCTTTACGTACGATCGTGATCTTTAAACAACTCGTTACCACACGTGGCTGTGATTGGTGCTGACGTGGTGCAAGCGAGCGAATTTATAGCTTGACGGACCAACCACGCATGTGGTATAAGAAAACAGACTAGAAACTGGTGAAGGAGAATTTGTTTAATATATTTGGAATTACGGAATTATACGTATATGCATTCGTAGTAATTTATTCTGAGAATGCTGCAAATCGTTTGAAAGATCTCCTATCCAGCGCTGCGACACTTATTTTTTAAATGTCGCAGCATCATCCTGAGGTAGGAGCCTTTTGGCCTCATATAGTCTTTCTGTTTATAATTACATATCAAACAACAAAAACATATTTATTATAGGTATATATTTTTTTTAAAGTATTTCTAAAAGTGTCTATCTGCCTAGCCTTTTCCCAACTATGTTGGGGTCGGCTTCCAGTTTAACCGGATGCAGCTGATTACCAGCATTTTACATGGAGTGACTGCCTATCTGACCTCCAAACCCAGTAACTGGGTAATACGATACCTCTTGGTAAGACCGGTTGTCAGACTTTCGGGCTTCTGACGACCCGTAAAGACTGTCAAAGATCCACGAATGACAACCGGGATCAACGTCTTGACGTGCTTTCCAAGACACGGAGAAGTCTCAGTATGTAAAGATGGTCACCCATCCTTACAATTACTTAGCCACGAGCTCTTCCAAATATTTCTAACAGTACCTATTTAGTTTAATTTGTGATCTTCCTGTGCAAGTCCCACTAAATACGGTTTCTTTCTTTATCCACTTTTCTATAACTCATGGTAATCCTAAAGTCGAAACGGCACAGTGAAAAAGATGTAAAACCGGCCAAGTGCGAGTCTGACTCGTGCACGAAGGGTTCCGTACCATTATCTATAAAAATGGCAAAATTCACGTTTCTTGTATGTGAGCCCCCTTAAATATTTATTTTATTCTGTTTTTTAGTATTTGTTGTTATAGCGGCAACAGAAATACATCATCTGTGAAAAGTTCAACTGTCTAGCTATCACGGTTCATGAGATACAGCCTGGTGACAGACGGACAAACAGACGGCGGAGCCTTAGTAATAGGGTTCCCGTTTTACCCTTTGGGTACGAAACCCTAAAAAGGTGAACGGCAGGCTTGTATGGGAACTTCGTACCGCTAGTAAAATTTCGTGTTTTGGGATATTTTTTGTTTTAATTGGTAGTTAATAAGATAGACAAGCCCTTTTTAAATTCTTAGATTTTTAGAAGTTGGGACGTAAAAGTTATAACGAGATTTATTTTTTAAGGTTATGTACTAGTGTACCAATGTAGATTGTTACTTAAAGGTACATAAACATTGTTTTGGTGATAAAGTAAATGTTCTAGATTGCTTGTCGCTAGCTTTGTAGTGTTCTACTTACTATTAAATAGGTAGATTGAGATGAGAATCGTACCTACTCAGTGAGGGGTGTATTAGGAGATATCTATGTCCAGCTGCGTACTGCAACAGTTTGATAATGATGAAGTAAATTCGCTAAATTGCTCAGATGCAGTCACAAACTACAATCCAAAACAACAGTAAAGAACTGAACCACAGAACTGAACTGAAAGACAGTAATACAGATTTTCTTTACCTGTCAATAAATAATTGCCATATGAACAAAAATAATATTGATGACGAAAATCATTCCTATCATTATATTGTTAACCATTATGATTTTATGTAACAATCACGCATACTTAGGTGTAATATATTAGTGTTTAATTATATTTAATGTTATTTCTATTTCTAAATAATTAATCTATCATTTCGTTATTAGTGTTATTTTACTTTTGACAACTTTAAAAAACATAACTGCGTTTAGTTTACGATTTTATTACGTTTAATTATTAAAATCTTTTTATTGATATTATTCATTAATCCGAACTTCTAAAAATAGTACACTTACATGAAAATAAATGTCTTAGTTGCCTTAATAAGTGGTATAAATTCTATAACAAAACAACAACAAAAATATGCGGTACGAAATCTGCCGTTCGCCTTTGAACAGGACTGAAATTTTGGGTGTGTGTGAGTCAGATGGAATTGCAGATCACACAAAGTAAGTGCCATTGTCTTTAGAGTATCGTGCATTTAAGTCAGCAATGGCATGGTGGAAAACGACGTCGCCGTCGTAGGAGGTCGCTACAATTAACTGTAACTAACTCTACTAAAACACTACTTTCAGGATTCGCCAGCCCTACACTGTTGTTGCAGGTGAGACACTGCGTCGCCTGCGGCGGTCCACCGCGTCGCTGCGTCGGCGCACCCCCCTCCCCAACCGCCCGCACTCCGCACCCGCACCCCCCGCCTCCCGCCATAGATCGATCACTCAACCAACCGTCAATTAACTTATTGCCGGACAATCTGCTCACTAATCACCGTTTTTAGCTGTTGTTGCGATTTTTGTGATATTAGAAAATTATGTTCGAAAGGAATTGCTTTATTTTGTTTTTTGTGCGATGGGGCTCTTAGATTTATGTGTGGTCTACGTAGCTATGGTATTAGTCCCATTATTTCATGAGATTTGGTGGGCAAAATATAATAGGTAAACGATATAGGAATTTTAGAAATATTTGTGATTGCTAAATTGGTTTTCTTTGAGTCTTTACACAATGATAGAATCGTGTGCTACGACATTTACCCAGAAATCGTAAACGTATTTACTTATTCCAAATTCCAAATAAAATTATGACAACAAGAAAAAAAGAGAACTAACAACTGTTTACAACGAGACAATTCTGGTCATTTAACAAAACAACAACATTAAGAACAAAATTGGCCATTCTACTAAAAGCGGACAAACCTCAATTATGTGCAATTGTAATAGTGACGTTGTAGAAATGTATAAGAAGTGGCGCCATTACGAAGAGTTAATCTCGATGACGGAACACATTACTGTCGTAATGAGAGGAGCGTGAACCTCGCAGTCTACAATTTACTAACTCCTAAAGGCGTTTGGGAGTGGGCACTAAACCCTATGACCACCGTAGAATGTTGCATGGGATATTGCGAATTTTAAAACTTTTGTGAGAATCTTGGGAATACAGCCTAGGTTTGTGGAAACATGTCATGTTTTAGTAGGAAAATTAATTGTGTGTTCATTACTCATTAATTGACACCAACTTACTGACTCCAAAAGGCGTTTGGGTGTGGGCACTAAACCACCGTAGAATGTTCCATGGGATATCGCAAACTGTGAGGGGTTTTAAGAGAATGTTCGGAATACAGGTTTGTGGAAACTGGCTGGCTTGTAAAAAACAGGAATTGTGCTTAATTAAGTGACGTCAATTTGCTTACTGCTGATTGCATTTGGGAGTGGGCACTAAACGCATGACTACTAAAGTTGGTGCTTTTTGAAGGACACTTAGTTCAAGTGACGTGGAAATTTTCCGTTATGAATTTTATATTTCCTGAATGGGGGGTGTTTTTTTAAAATTCGAGTATAGTGGTCAATATTGTAATAGGTAATTAAAAACCGGCCAAGTGCGAGTTGGACTCGCGCATGAAGGGTTCCGTACCATTATCTATAAAAATGGCAAAAAAATCACGTTTGTTGTATGGGAGCCCCCCTTAAATATTTGTTTTATTTTAATTTATTTTTTTATTTTTAAAGCGAATATATAACTAAATATTCTGTGAATATTTCAAGCGTCTACCTGTTGCCGTTATCAATATCGAGCAAAACCATCACGTTTGTTGTATGGGAGCCCCCTTAAATATTTATTTTATTCTGTTTTTCAGTATTTGTTGTTATAGCGGCAACAGAAATACATCATCTGTGAAAATTTTCAACTGTCTAACTATCACGGTTCATGAGATACAGCCTGGTGACAGACGGACAGACAGACAGATAGACGGCGGAGCCTTAATAATAGGGTTCCCGTTTTACCCTTTGGGTACGGAATCCTAAAAATGAAAAATGTTTTCATGACCCTCTACTACTTACTGTATCCTTTATTCGACTTCCTGAAAGTGTGATATGGATAGCGATTGTAACTATGTAGTGTAGGTACTTACTCAAACAATTTAATGGACACAACTGAAAATTGTTTGCATAAAATGTATGGAAAATACATAAAATATTAACGTTGGAAAACCCGAGATATTGTTCTTACATTGTTGAAAATTACCTACTTTACATCAGCAATAAATACTGCACTGACACCTAAATTTCAAAATCTAAAGGTCTATAAACTTCGTTGTGATCGCAATGATAGAAAATTAGCAACATCCTGGTAAGAGTTGGGGTGAGGTATGCATCGCCGCCGGCGGCGACTGCGGCGAACAATACTGGCCACAAGCAGCGGCGTCGCAGCGCGGGCGCAGCCCAGCCGCGGGCGCTCGACACGACGCGACACAGCGCCCGCGCGACGGAGTGGGACACACTGCACTCGCGAGATTTTGATTTATTTCATATAATTATCTAATAATCTGCTTTGCATCTCTCGTTATAACATTACGATAATTTCGCTCCATTACATCGGGTTCTAAGCGGTGACCGTTCGCTAGCACAGCGATTGATAATAATCGCTCGCGAAGTATAATGGCGTACACCCACGGGTAATTATTGTTGTGCAGTCGTGAGTTCGTGAGCCGGTGGAATGGCGGAATGCATCTCCTTCGGGGGTTGCCCGCCGTAAACCAACACGGCTCGCTGTTCGGCCGCGTAAATAACTGATCGCTTTCCTCGCGCTAATGATAGTGCGGCCGCCTCGCTCGCGTCCTCTTTAGTCGATCCCGATAAAATAATTACCAGTATTTATAAGTGCTCGCACTTAATCGCAGCTACATACTAGTTATTAAGTGTGCTGCATACGTGCGCACTTAAAATTTCCTGGAGAAATCTGTGGGAACGTGTATGTCAATAATTAAACGAATAATAAGTAATTGTTGGTACTCACGGAGGTATATGACGGATTCTGTGAAGAGTCATAAAAGTATCTGTAGAATATTAGAGGCTACAATGAAGTCATTATTTTGTCCGCCGATGCCTGAGGGATGAGTCCAGCGTAACAAACACACGATGCAGTGGATGTTGCATTGACGTTTGGTCACGGGGCATCGCGAGCGCAGTTCTGTTGCGACGTTAATGGGCCGCTGGCCGTCGGCTCCGTTATCCCTCGTAGCTAATGATTGGCCGGCATTAAGTCCCGGCTGTTCCGTGCGATTATTGGATCTAACAGATAATTTTATATCGCATTGTCCCGGAGCGTAAAATTTTCTGTTGTTATTACGGGCCGGGCGGCACGCGCGGGGCGCAGGGCCCGTATCGCCTCATCGCTGGGATCGTATACAACGACCGGGCAAATCACGATCCGTTTAGCACAACTGTAAAACTACTCCATAATAAATGATTGTTAATGAGATAATACAATGCATTGGTAACTTTATTGTTCTACGTATTTTAGCATGCAGATAGTGAAAGATAAAAAGTTCCAAAACCGTGATCGGCGTTGCTGCAGACCGAAATTAAAGTAAACCATGAGTCGAACTCGAGTTTAATAAGAAAGTGGTGATGAAAATGATAGCATCGGTGTTTGACGTAACGATGTCAAAAAGTTCTATAATAATAATCCATTTACTTCAGGCGACACTGGCCCATAGATAAATACCTTAACCTAAACAACATATTTTAATTATAAAAAACAAACTATTGTGCATGAAGTGATGACTGTGTCGGAGTCGTGGCGCTTAACCTTCCAGGAAAACGTCGGTACGCCACAATTTTCGGCCAAAACTCTTCCATCAAAAAGGTTTCTAGGTACTAGTTGGAACCCGCACCACAAACGACTTGAAGTTTATGTTGTGACGCGGCTCCAACTTCTCTACTCTCAAGGTCCACTTGGTCTTGATATTGATGTATTCCACGATGCCTTCGGCCATCGTGGAATGATGCAGACGGGATACGTACAGCTGCTTCCCAGCTAAAGCACTAGGAAGTGGGGAAGAGCGGGCGTTTTTGGGGGACTGTCTTATGTAATTTTGATGTTCGAAAACGTACGTTTTGATTCTCAGCCTAGATTGCATAAATGACTTTTGATTTTGCGACTTTGTTGCAGGACGCAGCAACATATTTGGTCCCGCCAAAGCAGTACCACATCGATTACGGCAAGTGGGCTTCCTTCGCTTCGACTCCACCATCACGAAGCCCCCCTTGTCTGCCTGCTCTTTCTTCGGGGCTGGGGCCAAGATGCTAGGAGCCAGCCCATTGCGGCTCTTAGATGTTTTTCGTTGACTTTGCACTTTTAGCAATAACTTTCTATGGATGCAGGTTCATCATCATTCTCCTGCCCTTATCCCAATTGATTTGGGGTCAACATGTCCCTTTCTTCCATACTTCTCTATTAGTCGTCATCTCGGTAGTCACTCCCTTTCTAGCCATATCATCTTTCACACAGTCCATCCATCGTTTCTTTGGTCTTCCCCTACTCTTATAGCCATCGACATGCATACTCAAAACTTTCCTCACGACATTTTCTCATTCCTCCGCATCACATGGCCATACCATGACAACCGATTTCCGTACAACTTTTCAGTCACCGGTGCCACTTTCAGACTTCCTCTTATGTACTCATTTCTTATTCTATCCATTCGTGTCACACCACACATTCCTCTTAGCATTCTCATCTCAGCTACATACAATTGCTTTTCATTCATCCCAAGATGCAGGTTATTGCAGCGATTATTTTATGTGATGGCGAAACCCAAGTTTAGACAATATATCACACAAGCAAATTAAACTGTTCACTCCAAGCTTAACAACAACCGATATTAATTCACTCCCTAACACACCATACATACCTATTAGCACCACGATCACCTTATAAAGACACTCACCACCGGCCATCGCCTATCGTCCATTAGTTCCACTATCATATCAGCCACAACCGAACAACACCAACATAAATTGTGGGCAATAAACGCTACAAATGTTAGCGCGACACTAAAGGGTTTCTAAAAAGAAATTATGAATACTGGATTGTATGCTTGTATAGCACAGGTTCGCACCTTTGGTTCACGATCGCCATTCTTCCCGCGCTAGTAATGAGCCCTCTAAATCAAACAATAGCATTAAAGTGTCAATACGGCCTCGATAACACCTCGGCGTTTTCTTTTGCACACGGAATTATGGCTATAAATCTATGGGAGGCTCGTTTACACCCCACGACTGGTCTGCGATCGCGCGCTGGCATTGTTTATCAAGTGCTTTGATTAGCTGGGTATGAATTAAGAGGGAATTTATGTTTAACTTTCCATAGATCTTCCTTCCCCGTGTAAAGAAGGGGGAGGAAAGAGCCCATAGCTGGGAAACTTACCGTATTATTTTGTAATAATAAGATAAGTTCCCAGCTTTGGGCTCTTAAATCTGATATCACCGAAATCTTTTTATGGGTCGGAAAAACGACGTTTGTGAAATCGCTTTTCCAAATATCCCCATTCTATCCAGACCATAGTTTGAATCTCGTAAGTAGGTAGTCATTTTATAATCAAATCTAATATTAGATGGTTAATTAAGTACATACCTTGTCGATGAATTTATCAGCTATGCACATCAAAAGATCAGTTTTAATTATTACGAGTCTTCCTTATTATTTAATAGGGTTAAATAATCCTTACAAAGTAACACCTATTCGTGTATTGGAGATATTATCGTTTGTGCTGTGAGAACTGAGTATCCAGTTCCATATTTATGGTGCAGTACTACAGGCTATTGTCACCCTCGCTGCGTTCATACACCCATTCTCATTGCAGACTGTAGCCTGAAGCGTTTTGGTTTGCGACGATAAACCATAATCAAATAGGTACATATTGATTGCGTGTTTCTAATTTTGCGTTGATTGCATAGGACTACACAATAGGTAACGGAATTAAGGCACATTATGGAAGTAGTTTGTTCAGAATTGTTTACTGAATCGATTTCTGTCATTTTTAATATAGGTAATTTTTTTTCTTAAAAATAATTAAAACTACGTAAATTATGGTCACACTTCCGCCGTACAGTAAAAACAAGCCAAAATAGACGAAGTACCTACTACAGTATATCCTTACACGTGTGCAACTGTGTGCGTGCGTAGATTTGGAATGTGAGCATAATTTTCTCCCACAATCGGTATATTAATTCAACCAATCCATCTACCTAGCCTTTTCCCGATTATGTTGGGGTCGGCTTCCAGTCTAACTAGATGCAGCTGATTATCAGTATTATACACGGAACGACTGCCTATCCACCCGGTAACTGGGTAATACGATACCCCTTGGTAAGATTGGCTGTCAGACTTTCAGGCTTCTGACGACCCGTATTGACTGTCAAAGATCCACAAATGACAGCCGGAACCAGCGTCTTAACGTGCTTTCCGAGGCACGGAGGAGTCTCGGTATGTAAAGATGGTCACCCATCCACGGACCAACCCCGGCAAGCGGAGCTTAACCTGATGGATCGACCCGTGTGGCAGTTATTACTTAGCCACAAGCTCCTCAAACAGTGTTTTATAAATAACGGTAAAAATTCAGTGTACGAGTATGTATTATGAATATGAAAAATATAACATTCTAATTGAGGTGTTTGGTGGTGTGTGTTAAATGCGGGAGATGTATATTACCTGAATGTTCTTACTTTGCTTAAAATAAATTATTAGATAAACAAAACTATTTTGCGAAGTCATACTGGGGAACAAACACAATTTGTCAGAAATACTTATTGTCAACTGAAAAATGTGATTTACATGTTCAAGCGATTCTATATGCCTCTTGAAACACAGTGTGTATATGGTAGCTAACATATATACATAACTAATACAGTCAAACATAATTATGTACCTAAAGTCGAAAATGTTTGGGTATGCATATTACCTAAAATTACAAACATTAAACCATATTTACATAGAAAATTATATTAAATTTACAAATCGTGTAAAATTGAAATTCACCGTGATTAAACATATTGTGTAAAACACTGTAGGTGTATATATATCGGTCGTAAGGGCACAAAATCCGTCTGACATTTGGCGCCAGGCGTAAATGACTGTCTAAATTATGCAGTTAAGTTCTTATGCTGGGGTCTGCCTACTAGGTACATAACTTGGTACACAGTCGACCTTTTAGCTTTAACTGCTTCGTTTTCATGGGGCTTGAATCGTATGATCATTACTTCATCAGCGATTTTGTGGTATTATTAATGGTGGTTCAACAAATACCAAACTTAAGAAACAAAGAGATCTTGTACAGTTTACTCAGCTAGTAAAAAAAAAGGAAAAACAAAATGAAAAAAAAGAGAAAGATAAAAAAGAATAATGAGTATTCTATTCTAGTAAACGAACAAATATATCATAGTACTTTGTGCTATATTTATTATATAAGAGTCAGAACAAAACATGGGATAATCAGAAGACGATTTTTAGAGGACCGTGAAGCAAATGATGCCTCTACGTGCTGAAATAATATTGGTTTAGTTAATTCATCGAATGAATTCGAAATATATTATTGAGATATCGTTAATGCTTGTCATTGGTTAAAGAAAAAATAATAGTCACTGTTTGCACCAATCAGTGATTCTCTGGTATTTAGTTAAACAAAAGCTTCAGTTTCACCGATTATACTACAAACAAAGACACGAATCCAAAAACTCTCCTACCGTATCGTACAGATCGAACAAAACGCTACAAAGTCAATGCAATGTCGTCGCAGCCGAAGGGTTGAAGATAAATACGTACAAGGGGCCGGGAGGTCGGCTATCGCAGATAAACAGGGGGTTAGCAATTTGTACGACTATACAAATGTGCAACAGTACCGAGGAGCGTGGAGCGATGGACGGGTGCGGCTTCGACTCCGTACGCGCAGGAATTTGACCGATTGCTACGTATTTGTACTTGTTTCATTTGGTACTTCATCGGTTCTCTTTTTGGGTTTAGTTGAAGTCTAAACGATGTGAAATTGAAGTCTAGAAGTCTGTTTTAGCTCAGCCATTTTCCAGGAAGCGACTCCAGTCAGATTTCTGCAAATTGGAAGGAGATACTGGTATTCAACGATATAATTCAATCCAATGTAATCATTTCAAAAGAGAACAAATTTTGTTCGTAAATATTTTGTCTATCTCAAAACAAATGGAGGTTTCCCGTGATGGTTATTCCGGCTTCTTGTTGACCTTAATTTAAATTCACTTTTTGATGATCATTGATACACTCTGAACGGAATGAGCGATTCTTATTATAATACCGTGCCAATGCGACAAAAGAAGAAGAATAAATAACATAAAAATCGCTACACATCTCTGTCTTGCGCCATGTCCTGCCAATCGACTCTTCGGAGAGAGCTCTAGGCTTTCTGAACTTCATTACTAAAGCGGTAGGTATCTACCTGGGACATCCGATGGGACGTTTACGCTGACTACATACTGAAAGATCTTTTTATTTCTAGCTTTCGCGTAATGGACGTCAGTCGCACCTGTAGTTTAATATTGACCACCAAAGTAATAATAATAATAATAATATAATCTTTTTCTTTTTGAAGTGAAACCTTTAGGCGATTTTTGGTAGGGGAAAAACTTATGGGTTCGCGTCACCGACATGCTGTAGTAGCAGTAAGTGAAGTTAAATTGACCACGTGAAAAGTTTATTTTGTGTAGAAATAATAAATCAATAAAACCTTTATTTAAGACCATGTCCATAATAACAAGTAGAAGGGTTACAAAATTTTAACACGAATAAATGTTTTCAGTTATCCGCAATGACTTGTAGGATGCTGTATACTGTGCATTGTTTAAATTGTGTTTTAGATAATGGTTATTTTATTGAAGTGAAAACTTCTGTAGGCGCGTTGAGCGATTTTTGGTAGTGGCTATGCATAGTTTTATGTTTTCTTTATTGTCGGCAATCCACATGACTGCATATTTTTTTTATTTACTACCAGCCACAGTTAATACTTCCATTTATAAATGTAGGTATTATGAATTGCTTAATTTTACTATAATATCCTCCTGGAAAAAAAAAATTGTCAATATAGCACGCGTCCAGGGTTCTATGGATAGTCTCCATTCTATTAAATTTAAATAAAAGTAAAGAAAACAAGTCGAAGGTCAAATTTCTTGGTATCGATAGACGTGGTTTCTACACGAGAAGATAATCTTCGTAATAGTGATTTGAGGGTTCAATAAAAGTATAAAGGTACTAAAAAAAAATCGGATTGCATCAAAACATCTGTTTATAATTCGCAGAATGACAAAAAATTAAGCAGGTATTATTATTTATTTATTTTTAAAACACAGCCTATTTTATTTACAGATTGGTTTTAGCCACACAACGAAAACCTCTCAAGGTTTTGCTGTGTTGGCGACCCGTTCATTAAAATTGTACAAAATGTTAATTACTATACATATTACATACATTAGGAGAAATTTTGCGTAAGGAAACGTTTTGATTTGTTCTTTTAACTTTTCGAACTCGTTTTGTATAACGTTTGCAAGTCATTAGGTGATTGGGTCTCGCTTATGGTCGCAGCGTTATGCTGAGCGATGAACGTTTTGCGTGGATGTGACGCTTATTTTCCCCAACTTGTTCTTTTTTGTGTTTGTTTTCTTTCTTTGCGTCATGTTTACCGTAAATAAACGTATTTATTTTTATCATTATATTTTTACTTGATAACCACGAAGCAGGGCTCGGAAACCGGTTAATTTTCTATGTAACTAACCGTTATTATAAAGGTTTTCGAACATGTTTCGTTAATTATTTAATATATTGTTAAAAAATCAATGCTTAAATTAATGGGGTTTGTTACATTTGTCAATATTATCATTATTCTAATATCGTGATATTTCAAGATTTCCGAATAATCTGTGATATTATCACGGTATCGTGACGCTTAGTACACCATCAATATTACCACGGTATCGCGATATTATTGACAATGTAACATGCCCCATTGTGATGAAGCAATCATTGAAGCTAATATCAATTGTATCAAAAATAATTTGTATCTTCGGAAATAAAAATTAACCGGTTTCAAGGTTTCAAGCCCTGCCACGAAGGACGTATTTTCGCAAGTTTTAACACCACGTCAAAACAGAAATGAATCGTCAATCGACTATCATCATCTTTGTAACAGGTAGTGTGAGAAACATTTTAATGATTTCTGTTCTAATTAAATGTGTTGGACTGAGTCCAAAAGTGTCCATATGTTGAGCCAAACTTACACAGCCTACTAAAAAAACCCATGCTAAAGTAAAGTTGCAAGGATTCTTAACTATATTTTTTTTATTTAACGTCGCAGGATAGCCTTTAGCAGAAGTGATCATCGTATTAGTGGTTCAGCAGCTTCAATATAATCAGGATTGTGCCGGAATATACACAGAGTACATTTTATGGAATATAGCAGTTCGTCGTGGACGTGGTACGCCAGCGGCTTGCCTGACATCATCTTCTGTTAGTAGAAGACAGCCGCCACGTAACCATCGATACGACGCTCTGATAGAGTGACTGTCAGCAGCCAGTGTCACTCTTATCCGACCTTTTCGGTGATTCCAGTAACTTCGTAACAAAACTAGACGGCGCCACATGCTGTGCCGTCATATTTATAGAAGTACAAAAACAGATCATTTTAGTTGTAGATAACCAAGCTGTACATAAAAACTCCTTCGTACACTTTAGTTCATTTTATTTCTGAACATATAATATGTCACTACCATCGATACTAAAATTTTCACTTACTAACTTTTCCAGAACTGAAATCGCTAAGATCAACACCATTTTTGCAAAAAAGTCTTTACTGATAGATTATTACCCACCCACATAGAAAATCTTCCAATAACTGTATTTGTACATACCAAAAGAAAACTCTCGTCCCCAATAGTTAAATAGTAGCTTCAAGAGGCGTCTACCGTCTAATCCTCATTGGAAATGCTCAGAATAAACACAGGCTGCTCATTAATCACGCTGAGCCACGAAACTTTCCCTATTCAACTGAGACTTCACCTGACTCGGATATTTTCTTTTAACTTTTAAGCTTTGTTCAAAACTTTTGATGGACTCAGAGTTTTAAGTAAGTTGAATAGTAATATATCTTGTGCTGCTGCGAGCGCTCCTTTATTGCGTTATCAAGTGATGTTGCCAGCGTTTTGTGATGCTATTTGTTTATATTAAGCGTGTTTTTGACTATGGTGACGTAATTTCTTGAGAGCTCCGTGTTTTAGATGTTTTGAAAGCAATTAAACTTCTTCTGTTTGAAAATTATGCTGCGAAGTTTTAAGCATTCTTCATGTTTCACTGTTCTCACCAGTTTTTGTCTATGAGCTAATAACTACTTGTGGTTTGAGCTCTTTGTCGTCAGCATGATGATGATGGGAATCATCAACCTCATTTCAAACGTCCAATGCTGGACATAGGGCTCCCCAGGAGGGGAGGGGGGCTGCCATAATCACCACGCTTGGCAGGCGGGTTGGTGATGGCAATTTCTCATGATCAAAGATGATCATGACGCAAGATACCTACTGCGTGGAGCAAGGACGTCGTAAGCAAGTAAGAATAAAATAAATGGTATTTTCTACACTGTATTTATATTGAAAGCTTATGTAACCACAAAACATAGGTTTATAATAAAGATTCGCTTACAGCTGTGTAATCAATTTTTTAATTCAGTTGTAAAACAAAAGACTCTTAGATACACGGCTATTGGCATAACAGATAATTGAATAATCCAATTTCAATTTCCAACGAGTAATGGAAAATTGTTTCAATTTAATAAACAATACTATTACAGATTCTTATTATAATGAGATAATATTTTACCGGAGCGCTCCACGGAGAGCGGGTCACCGCAGCATAAACTATGTACCTACCTAATTCCATTAGGTAAGCGCCATTTCAATCTAACTCGGAATTAGTTCCACCTTATTGCCGACTTGAGAATTTTTATCACAGCGAAAGCAATCAGAGCGCCAATAATTTCCCTCATAATGACTCGGCGGTCGTAAAATTTGAGCATTGCGCCAAAATGGTGGCACATTAAAATTCTCTCCCCATCGTTATAACTGGAGTTAGCGGGCACCGATCCGCCGACGATCGGGACAATCGGCATTTCCATCTCAATCGCCCCCGCCCGCCGCCCTCAGGCGTTAGTTTTCTTTTTTAAATCGCGCGTTAAGGATTTGGCGTGAACGCGTGAAGGGTTGGTTGCCACCCGCGCCTTTCCTGATCGCCGCCTCCTCATATGTCCTCGTCGATATTGCAATACGATTTAGTAGCGCCCGACTTGGTTTCTCCTTGGATCTCCGCATTTACATACGATATTATTCCAATCATCAGCTATTGTTTGTTTTTTGGGGGTATTTTCACGACTACGCATTTTCTTTTTAAATTACAGCTATACGTAACTCTGTTATAACGTTTTCTTACAAATTAGAAATACAAACTATTCAAGAACTCATCAAGCAAACTGAAGCTACTTCATAAAGCGTCTGAATACTTGCTAAACACTCATTTTTCAATTGTATAATTTAGCGAAACTTGCAAAAAGAATCCAGCCTTAGTCACAGAAGTATAAATGTTTTAGTTCACCTGTCGTGACCTTGCCACCTCACGGATTTACTAACGTTAACTTTGTTGTTACAAACTTTCTAAGTACGAGTTAGACATGACACTCGAGTAATACTGGCAATAAGGGCCCGGGAATTACGTCATCAATTTCTTTATAGTCGCAGAACAGTATAAATAGTAGCTCTCGAACTTTTTATGCCCTGTACGTAAGATTGTTCATATGATATGTGCTGTAATCATAATCGTGAGGTATTCATAAAAGTTCTTCAAGAGCTATATAAGTTAAAGGCTTTATATGACTCTTATCTACCCTCTGTCGGTTCAAGACTTATCGCGAATAAGTAGGGTTATGTTTGCATAAGTTTACGTTTACGTTATGTCAAAGCTGGTTTTCCTTACTTGTCTTAGGAGGAACCTTTATTAAAATCTTGTGAAACAATGTGACAGTTTGAAGAGTCATCTCTCTGGAATACATAAAGCCTGCCCTATACAATGGAGGGTTGTTATAATATTACCAAACAAGACACAGTTTTTTAAAATCAACTACTTTAATATGTAAACGAAATTACCATTGAATCCCCAAAAGTAAAATCCAATTTAAGATTATCTACTCGATACAATAACAGCGAAAATTACTAGCTGCAACTATGTTTCATATATGTAAAATAATGCGGCCGATATATCCTCACCCCCCTACGGAGGGCGGTGGGGTGCGCCCGAGGAGATGGAGCCCCGCGAGCGACTTATTCCGATATAATCAATAACTTAGTGAGATCCCCTTTGCATCCAGCCGTGTGACAGTTTCTCCAATCGAAGCGGCTAAGGGTTGTTTTTTACATTTTTGTTCAAACAGCGTGATTAGAGACGCGACGTGCGGCTTTTTGAACTTGACGTCGTTTCAAATAGTTTGCGTTCGTTATTTCGTGCTTTTCGGTAATAAATGTTTGCCTCCAGATTTTTTATTTTTTGCATAAACGTGTGTCAATGTTTGTTTGATTCGTGTGTGTCTTTTTGGTTATGTTGCGTGATTTTTCGCGTGAGAGTTCGTGTTTTGATTTGAATATCTTTGGAAATTACGTAAATGGTATGCTCATTTATTTTTCTGCCTTTTTCTTTCAGTTGCTGTGGAGCATAGATGACTTCCGCGTTTCGCCAATCAAAACGAAAACCGTTGCGGTATTCAGATATAAATCTAACTTTTTACTTGATTTTAAATTGCCTTAACCATATTCGACTTGAGCACAGAGTCTTGTAGGACCTAAGTACCTCTAACAAATAGAAAGACTTACCAAGTCTAGCTACGAGCTGTATTAAGTTGGGATTAAACTTTAAGATTACTTCAACTCACAAAGATTATAAAACGATATAAAATTCAATTTTCTTTAGTTTCTATAGTTCATTATTTATAACGCGGTGAAATAAGTTAATGCCATTCCATGTTATTGTGTGGGGATATCAGAAATTAGAAATACATCAGATTATTGAAGTGGACCGTAAATGCCAATAGGATATTTATACAAACAATGATATTTAATAAAGAAGGTTATAAAAATATACTTGGAAAGTACGGGACATTAAAATTGTATTTTATTAAAGTTAGCCGCAAGAATAGGTACGTAAAGTTCTATTATAATTATTAGCAGGTTTAGCATTGGCATTTATCTTAATTAAAGTTTATTAGTGGGAAACTTGTTTTAAATTAATTATATTATTATTATATCTCATGTTCCAAGCACGGCTGGCTGCGCTGGCTCTGCTGCTGCGGCTGCTGAGACTCTCAAGCGCAAATACTGTAATCTTATGGGTAGCTACAGTTTTGAGCCGTTTGGGGTCGAAACGCTCGGGTCATGGGGCCCGAGCGCGCGTCTCCTTTTTAAGGAAATTTCTCGCCGACTGATCGACACTTCACGTGACCAGAGGGCTGGCTCGTTCTTTGGCCAAATAATTAGCATAGCCATTCAACGTGGCAATGCTGCCAGTCTTCTGGGCACGTTTCCGGATGACAGCCATGCGGACGAGTACTTCGACGCTTAAGTGTATTTTTTGTTGTATTTTTTATTTTTATATTATATTATTTAATTAATAATTTTATATTACAGGTATTTTTTAGAAATTTTTATTATATTAAATATTAGAAATTTCTGAAGGCTTTGTATGACGTATCTCTATCTCTACTTATATATATCTACTTTACTGTAGAATAGAAATCGCTTGTCTACCCTGCTCGGTAGAAAACTGTCAACTGTCTACTCGGAAACGTCATTTTCGTCTACTCTTCCGTCGACAAAACGCTTCTATATACGGTTCTCGTGTTCTTTGCAAGCTTATTCTAAGATGGCTAAAACTTTTAAGTTAGCTTACTTCCAGTATTTGCGAGTGATGGGCTGAGATATTTCATCAAGAATGTTATACTTTTAGTTCACACATATATTTGATGTCATATTGCATACTTATTATGACATCTGTGTTGCTTACCTAATTAGTATGTACCTACTTACCTGCAAGCAGTAGAGTGGTGGTGGCCCAGTGGCAACCGCGACTTACGAGTTGTAGGTCGTAGGTTCGAACCCAGACAGGCGCTTTACTTTGTGTAAATTATTCCATCACCACTGCTCTCAAAACGGTGTAGGAAAACATCGTGAGGAAACTGGCATGTCCTAGAACTAAATATTGGAAGGCATGTGACGTCTACCAAACCCGCACTGGGTCCGCGTGGTGGATTACGGCCCGCTCCCTGTCACCGAGAGGAAGCCTGTGTCCCAGCAGTGTGAACATTGCAAGCATCCTGCAAATCTCAGGGTTCATAGGCAGGTTTGTATCGTATTCCTATTTCTATTCTGAACTTCGATAAACCTACTTACTTGATCAATTAGTGAGAAGTTTTCTGTCTTTTGGATAAATGTCTGGCATCCACAAGTCAGGTCTGCAGACAACTACTTTTTTTACTATTTTAATTTTTGAGTTGTGTTGTGTAGGGGCACTATTAACGTGCACGTGTTTCTAAATAGTTCTCACATGTATAGGTACATAATTTCAACATGAATGATGTAACTAATATTTTGATTTAAAAGTGTCTGTATATAATTAATGTACTCAAACAAAATATTGTAAAACATTTTTAAAAGAGTAACGGTGGATTTTCTTGCCCGTTCTTCTCCATAGGAACCTACAACGCTTTGGAATGGGCAACTAGCTTCATCTTTTTGACTGACCGACCCCTTGACAATTCATATGTGCCTGTAATTGGTTTATTCGTCAATTATTTGGTAATTGGTCAAAAAAGTCTTACACTCGTATTTGTCCGTATCTATACCGGAGGTTATGACACCGATTCAGAAGCTATAACATTGAAGTTGCCTGGGAACGCGATGTCTGCATGTCACTGATTAAAAACGCACTAAATAGCACACACAATAGTTCTTTCGTCTGCGTAAACTATACCTAGATTCACCAATAATAGCGAAAATCTGGGACTATGTTTGAATTCATACAAAACGTTAAACGACTGGTATCTTTTTTGTCTTATCTATTTTTGTCATTTTAATGTGTGAGGTGACATAATAATTATCATAATAGTTAATTACATGTACATAACATCACGCCTGTAATCTTCGAAGGGTTAGGCAGAGGTACTGTTCCTATAGTACACCCACATTTTGCCAGTTATGTTTTAAGTCCCATGTAATAGAGGGCGAGCCTATTACCATCAACCGGGCACAAATCCAGACTCCGGGCTGTTACTGAGAAATTCCTAATGGAAAATACCAATAACATTTTGCCCGACCTGTGAATCGAACCCAGGACCTCATGCTCAGCAGTAGCGCTTGCGAACACTAGACCAACGAAGCAGCCTAGTAAATTAGTTATCGAGTATTTAATACTGTACAATGCGATTCATTAAGAATAGTAATGACCTTACGCCATATTGTGACGTTTTAGCAAAACAGCGCCTCGTTTACTCATTTTGGAGCTAAGTCAGTGAGATACAAATGACAAAAACGGGTTAACAAATAAAAAGAAAACGGATAACAACAAAATGTTCTTTGCAAGCCGTACTTTTAAAGTTTCAGTTGACACATCGAGGTCATTGACGTTCCTGTTCTTAGTTGAATCGCATTGTATATTGAATATAATGTCGTAATAACCGGCTGAACATATAAATTGCAATTCATTCCGCTTGCAAAAAAATAGGGTATCCTACTTCATAGGTGAACGAAGTAGAGATAAACTTCGATAACATGGCACGCCCCTCCAAATTACTGTTTCAATGTGTGTAGTCACATCCTTACGAAAGAGTTTGTATGTAGTTGTAAGTACTCGTAATATCTCACTTATTACCAGATTTGTTGGTCAACTAATCATAACTAGCCGATCGCGCAAGACAACGCACGTGTCGTTTTCATAGAGCACGTCAGTGCAGCGCCATACTAATAATAATGAGCGATTAATGACGCCACTAGTCGAGCAACAAATCCGTGATTTGTTTATATTTATGTATAATTTTGCTTCTTTTTTTTAATAGCAATACTATTTACATACTTTAAAGTAATCTATCAATAAAACTACTCATTTAAAGTAGTGTTCAAACAAAAATATTTAAAAAATACAGGTGTTGCCGTCTGTTTTTATTCAATTCAAATGATTCAAACTATTCTATGCACGGAAATTATTTGTAACATCGCATCGATAGTACAGTTCATACTGTCCCTAAACCATAGACAATTTCCAGCGGCCATTGTTGTTTACATCTTTGGCAAATTTGGGAACCTGCAGTTAAGGTACCTATTTTTTGACATGTGATTTCAGCTAGTATTTTAGTGAGTTCATACCGTTTGGTAGAAAATATCGTCACAACATCGTCGTTTTAACATATTATTGTTAAGTCTTTTATAGGTGCTTGTGATTTACGACTCTCGAAAGCATTTTGATGTAGTTTCGTATTATCTAAGTAACATGAAAATAAAAGTACCTACTCTGAAGCTAGCAAGCAAGTTCTAATATCTAACCTAAGATAAAAGAATGTGAAGAACCAGTCGATTTTAGCAAATTTTCATAACATATTACGCATTATCAGATACTTACGATCCTCGTACTTACTTTCCTGAGTTTAAGCAGTGTGCAGGTTCAGGTAATATGTAGCGATAATCTTCGCAGTTTGGCTGGATGAGTGTGGCCGAGGATCAGGTTCAGTGGCGTGCAACGGAACAGGCCATATCCAGCAGAAGACGGGTTGACTGACTGGGCTTTTGACGTGCTGTGCAAATTGTGACAGGTCCACTGAAATTTCCTAAAACTACCTTTTTAGACACTAAACTGCATGATCCTCACATGGTCTGACCAAGATTATGTCTGGACTTAAAAAAGACCACTAAGTGCCAATTTCACCAATGAAACTGAACGCGATCAGCACATAAACTACGTTTAAGAGCTGTCAGTGTCATTATTTTCTTTGGAATATTGACACTGACAGCTCTTGAACTCGGTTTAGATGTACTGATCGCGTTCAGTTTCATTGGTGAAATTCGCCCTAAGATTGTTTGGGTTGTTCTTCGTAAGTAGTCTTAGTTTAGCAAAGTAAGATCATACAGGTATATTAGGAAACACCCCAATTAGAATATTATGTTATAACCATAATACATACCTACACTCAATTTTTACCGTTATTTATAAAACACTGTTTATATATTTAATTAGTTATACTGATTGGCGGAACTCATTGCTAAGTAATAACAGCCGCACGGGTCGATCGATCAGGTTAAGCTACGCTTGCCACGGTTGCTCCGTGGATGGGTGACCATCTTTACATATCAAGACCCCTCCGTGCCCCTTATAGCACGTTAAGCCGTTGCTCCCGGCTGTCATTCGTGGATCTTTGACAGTCGTTACGGTTTCGGCAGAAGCCCGAAAGTCTGACAACCAGTCTTACCAAGGAGTTTGTTGCGCCACTTCTTCTTCCCAGCTAAAGCACTAGGAAGTGGTGAAGGGTGGGCGTTTTTAGGGGAATGTCTGATGTAATTTTTGATGTTTGAAAAGTGCTGATTCTCAGCCTAGTTTGAATAAATGACTTTTGATTTCGATTTTTGATTTTATCGTATTACACAGTAACTGGGTTGTGGAGGTCAGATAGGCAGTCGCTCCATGTAAAATACTGGTATTCAGCTGCATCCGGTTAGACTGGAAGCCGACCCCAACATAGTTGGGAAAAGCCTAGGCAATTGATGAATCAGTCTAACTTCTTGTATTTTACTAATTTTTTTGTGAAGAATGGAGACTACCGACTTATGGGCCTCAAACCACCAATAGTTTTGACTCATATTACGCCGGTTTACCTTACTTGTCGGACAGTTAACTCAATAGTTTAATACATACGTACAAGACTCAATATACCTCGCACGGCCGACTCAATTGAGCTGTCGGTTTGTCCACAAATGACAGCAGCTATTGACAAAACTAACCAGTTTATACGATCGTCAGCTTTAGCTGGGAACTATATTTAGTTAATAATATTTATTGAGTATTATTTTGACACTCATAATAATTTGTAGTAGTTGAAGTCAGCGAATTTTCGGTAAATAAAATTGAAAGCGGCGCTATACCATCCGGGCTTGAGCTTTGGAGAATTCTTTAGTTATTTTGCGTCCATCTACTGTACTGCTCCGCCGTCTGTCTGTCTGTCCGTCTGTCACCAGGCTGTATCTGATGAACCGTGATAATGAGACAGTTGAAAATTTCACAGATGATGTATTTCTGTTGCCGCTATATCAATAAATATTTAAAAACAGAATAAAATAAATATTTAAGGGGGCTCCCATACAACAAACGTGATATTTTTGCTCGTTTTTGCTCGATATTGATAACGGCAACAGGTAGACGCTTAAAATATTCACAGAATGTTTAGTTATATATTCACTTTAAAAATAAATAATTAAATTAAAATAAAACAAATATTTAAGAGGGGCTCCCATACAACAAACTTGATTTTTTTTGCGGTTTTTATAGATACGGAACCCTTCGTGCGCGAGTCCGACTCGCACTTGGTCGGTTTTTCAGATTTCATGTTGTTATCTTCAGCGGTTGTTAGTCAGTATAACCTATAACATTAATAATATCATTTATTTCAGGCGACACAGGCCCATAGAAAAATACCTTATCCTAATTAATGAATGAATGAATGAAATGCATCGAACCCAGCATGGTTGAACCAGAGTCGATTGCTCGAATGAACCCAAAGATTCACCCTAGCCCCTGAAGCCTCATGTTTCATGGGACTACAGAGACCATTGTGTATCAAATAGTAGACCGGGGGGCGCGATAATGGAAGGGAAGACGTGCCCATGGGATATGGAAGGATTATTAGCGCCTACCCGATAAGCATCCTCATAGAAAAATACTTAATCCTAAAACATACATATTTTAATATATTTGTGTTAATAAAAGCTTGAGACTATTTTAGTAGCACTAACAACAACAACAAACTAAATTTACACAGTCACTCACTCACTCACTCTCTCTTTCACTTGTAAAACTTTTGTGTCCTGTTATGAGGTATACAAATCAGAATCAGATTTTTGCTTAGACACTAGCTTGCCTAACACCTTGTCTTGTCCAAACAATATTTCATACAAAATAGGACTTTCAGTTTTTCCAATTGTCCGGGAAATTGTCCCTAAAACCCTTATTCGGACTATAACGCACATGAAAAAGAAATCCCGTTCGTTGGTAAGCGCACCACTTGAGAATGGCTGGACCGATTTGGAACTAAACATTTTGAAAGGATTGATTTGATCAGAATGAAAAGAAAAATAGAACGACTACTCAATTGAAGAAACGAGAGAATATACCTCTCATTCTCCTGCCCTTATCCCAATTTATTTGGGGTCGGCGCAACATGTCTCTTTCTTCCATACTTCTCTATTAGTCGTCATCTCGGTAGTCATCCCCTTTCTAGCCATATCATCTTTCACACAGTCCATCCATCGTTTCTTTGGTCTTCCCCTACTTTTATAGCCATTGATATTCATATTCAAAACTTTCCTGACGACATTTTCCTCATTCCTCCGCATCACATGCCCCATACGATGACAACCGATTTATTTATTTATTAAAACTTTATACACATGTAAAATAAAACACTGTACAAAGGCGGACTTATTGCCTGAGGCATTTTCTACCAGTCAACCTTAGGGTGATGCAGAGACAAAACATGGCAGGTGCAAGGTACGGGATAGGTAGCTCGGAAATAACTATAAAATACAAGCATAAATACAAATACATAGATAGATAGGTACATACATACCTACATAATATACCAAAATAGACTTTGTCAGGAGAAATAACTACCGGTAGCGATGAAAACGACTCCAGCAAATCACCGCTGAGATGTTTCGGCCAACTTCTGACGAATATGTTCACGTGCCTTCACTTTAAATGATAACCGGCTGGTTGCCGTCCTGATGTTCAGAGGGAGCGCATTCCAGAGAAAGACCGCCTGGACAAAGAAATAAGAATGAATGAAGCCAGAACGGTGCGAAGGACATCGTAGAAGATGATTTTTGGTGGAACGAAGATTTTTACTATGGGCAGAGCATAAGTATTTAATTTGGGAAGTCAGGTAAGAAGGAGAAGATCGATTTCCTCTCAACTTTTCAGTCACCGGTGCCACTTTCAGACTTCCTCTTATGTACTTATGTACTCATTTCTTATTCTATCCATTCGTGTTACACCACACATCCCTCTTAGCATTCTCATCTCAGCTACATGCAATTGCCTTTCATTCATCCCTTTTGTGGCTCAACATTCTGATCCATACAAGACTGCAGGTCTAACCATTGTTCTATATATCTTCCCCTTAAGTGTAAAGGGAATGTGGGAGTCGCAGATTGTTCCCGAGACCTGCCGCCAGTTCATCCATCCAGTGTTAATTCTGTGCTTACGAGGCCGGTCGATCTACTTCGCCATCGTTTTGCATGAATCTATTTATAAATAATGATTAAATAAATCAATTCAAAGTTTTGAGTTACTTACGTTGCAGACCCTGTATACTTACGATTCTAATCTTTTTTGCGTTTATTCCCTGGGCCTAGAGGTGTCCAGGCAAAATGGTCAGTTTCTTGGTGGACGGTGAGATATAATACGGACCCTTGGACGATCGCCTCTTTTTATATTATACAGGTTTATTTAATCAATCGATATATATCCTACATCCACTGTATCTACATCTATTTTCTTTTGTTCGTACCTTTATTCAAATGCGTAATTTATTACCTTTGGAGGTATTTTACGTAAAATCGCAAACTAGAATTCTCATGATTAATGTTTTGTAACCACCTAAAATGTATGACTATGTAGGTATAATAACTGTAAGTAGGTACTGTTGTTAAAAAAAGTTGTTATTAATTTCAGCTTGTATATTATTATATGGGCCGTGCAATGTGATAGTGTACACAGCATGTTTGTGGCTTTTATGACACACCTACTACCAAAGCCTGTATATTATATTAACTCTTAAAACAAGTAGTAAGTTATTTATCCAACATAATTCTGTGATTTTTCGATATATTTTCGAAATTAAAGGTCATTTTGGGCTTGGATTTTTTTCGTAGCACTCCGCTACGAGTGGGGCTACGAATCAGTGACATATACAACATGTCCCAGAATTAACGCTCAACCTCTTAAGCGTTCATTGTACTCATCATTATAAACAACTTTTACTATGGAACCAAACCTGAAATCGCGAAAAAAAAATAAGCTGTTCCCTACATTTTGACACATTCGAACATAAATGTAGGGAACAGCTGATTTTTTTTCGCGTTTCAGGTTTGGTCCCATAGTAAAAGTTGTTCATAATGATGAGTGCAATGACCCTTAAGAGGTTGTGCGTTAATTCTGACACATGTTGTATAACGTAATTTTATCTACTTAGTGTTGTTTATAACTAGGAAATAAATAAAACTCGAGAGTCTGATAAACTAACTTTGAGTTTATTTTTACCATTTACACTTGACAATGTATTCGTAATCTGTTGTCGGCTACGGATGGCATGCGTCGTAGGCGCGTAGCACGCGTAGAGTGCTGCGTAGCACATGTCTCATGCGGACAAACTTAAACTAACGCTACGAAATCAGCTAGTCAGTTGACAGTTTCACATTCAACTATGTATTAAATTATCATAAATTATAGTTTAACACTAATACAGGTACAATTAGAGAAAATTCCAATCATTTAGTCAAGTGATATATTAATTCTGCGTACAATCGTATAACAGACTTTAGTTTTATAATTAGTTAAAAAAGGACTTTTTCTCGATTGCACCTAAAATAAATTACAGAGAACACCTCATTTAACATGCCAACAAAAGTGAATCTTGATTTTTACTTCGTGTATACATTTAACATCTTGTCACAGATTTAAAATAGTAGGAACGGTATATTTTACTAGTAAAGAACTTTAAAATAATTTTAGTATTACAATACAGTATTAGGAACTATGATAGACATGAATGCTACCTTTTTACGATCATAAACTAATATTCGTAACCAACATTATGTAATATCTAGAGGGCTTCAAAATTCTACACAAAATGTTTCACTATAACAAAAGTAAATTAAATATACATGAGAGTTACAGAAGGAAGTAAACGATACTATACAAAGAAACAAACAACATGGCCGTGGCGGCACCTCTAGCAGCAGACACAACAGACTAGTCCGAATTAATCTTAAATATTAAAATTTGTATTCGGAAAGTATAGTGAAACTCTAGATGCGATAATATTGAAATATACATAGGAACCATGATTCATTCCGCGGGCTCTCGCCGCGCGGAGACACAACATCGCACTACCCACACGTCCGCCTACACTAACTCAAACTTACACGTACATATACTCCCGAGTACAAACCAATCAAAATAAATATCTCTGTGAACGAGAAACCGTCGTCACGTCGCGGTGGAGCTCTGAACGTAACCGAGCGCAACAATGCAGGCGCAATAATATTAAATACTAATCAAACAAAATAATTGTGTTGTATACGCGCGCCTTCGCGAACCAACAATGCTCGAGCGAGCCGCCTCCGACCGCACGCCGTCTCCTCTCATCATAATCTGTGCCTCGAGCCCATTCGTGTATTGACAGATAAATATTACACTTTAATCTATGCTGGTATTGACTCCAATATCATATATAAAAATCTATTTCAATTTCAAATGTAATTTTTGCAATAATAACCTTGACTTGTAACCCCAGACGCCGCTGGGAGTAGTAAAGCCTCCTGTCGGGAGAGGCGGCCCGCGCGAACATCGGCACATTGCACACACCAGCATGTATACATAACAAGGACCGGTAACCGGTGGAATAAAACATTGCACTTTATAAAAAAAATAACTCAATGTTGTAGTAGGATCCACTCGTAGATAAAATATTGTAGTACACTCCGCTAGATAAAATGTAAATATGTAAAATATTTTTAATAACGTGATTTGTGCCATCGAAAATATTAGGGACTCCACGCACTCGGTAAAGCGGTCGAAGATGGAGGCGGCGGGCGAGCGATGTGCGTCGCCCGCCGCCCCCAACCCCCCACGCCTTCGGACACTGGACTCACTTACGCCACTACTAATAATCATTACAATATCAATAAAAATTCAAGAATCACACTTAGTTCCAAAATAAACTCACTTGTTTGCGAGGTAGGCTGAGCGCTAGCGCGCAGCCCGAGTTTCGAGTTCGTTCGTTTTGGAAAAGTTTGCTACGATAATAATTATTATAATTAAGTGTTACCAATAAGCCTACGCGGTGTCGTCGCGCCTCCGCGGGCGGCTCTGCGCGCTAGGGGCGCAGACGCGCGGTACCGGCGGTAGCCGCGAGTCGCGCGGGCGTGCGGCGCCGCTCGCACGCAGCGTGCCACGTGATGCGAGCGCCGTGCGAACGACAAGCCGCACTACATATACTCGACGTATTTCCATTTAGTTTCAGTTGCGTTTGCGTGAGTTCACGCCGTTTCCTGAGCGTGGAACCCGCGAGAGAGGACGACCGCTCTACTGCCTAACATACGTACCTAACTTCGCTTCATGTTTAAAAAAATCATATACGTATATCACTATATATATCTCCATACATTTACGATGCGTCAGGAACTTCTTACGAGAACGTATCTATGCCTAAAATTAGAACGATTATATGTATGTATTACATAGCTTTAAACAATAATTAAATCGTAATTATCAATATCGATAATATTATATGCCATAAAGATAGGAACTTGCTTTCCTGGGAATTGATGTTGAGAGTTTGAGGCGCGTCCGCAGCCGCGGCGCGCGCGCTGCCGCAACGATAAACGTATATAATAAAACCTGTCTAACGTATGATATGAAGTGCGGACGCGCGGCGCGGCTGTGCGCGCTCGCCGGCGCCGCCTCCCAGTGCGCGGCGCCGGCGCAGGGCCGACTGCTCAGCAGAGCTGCCGGCAGCCGGCTCCCGATTAACCTATACTTAAACGACTACAAGCTTTAAATATAACTAGGAAAGTGCCGCTTCTGCGGCGACATTCGTCAACGAAAAGAAGCGTTAAGAGCTAATAGTGAACTGCTGCGTTGTCGGACAACGGAGAGAGCGCGGGGCTCTAATAGATAGTAACTATACATTTCTTCAGAGTAGGATTAGTGTCCGGCGCTCGCTAGGGAGAGCTCACCGGGGGGCTGGAAGCGTGGCCCGGGCGCGCAGAAGATAGTGTTTGGGTCCTTAGGAGGAGCGGTTTCCTGCGCGGCACGGGCGGCCAGCAGCGTGATCTGGTTCACTACATCCTCCATCTCATGCGTGAGGGTCTCCGGCTGCTGCAGCAGCTGCGGCTGCGGCATGGTGTTGCGGAGGTGTTGCTCGGTGTCTGCGTGACGGCGGAACTCCAGCGCCGTGCGAAAGCGCTCGCCGGCGCACGAGCGGCACTCAAGCGCCGGCTGCACCACGCGGATGACGCCGCGCGCCGCCTCGCGACCCACGTAGCACGCGCGCGTCTGGTGCGCCTGCAGCGGCGCCGGTGACGGGAATGCTACTTTACAGTGCTTGCACACGTAGCATAGGTCAAAGTCGAGCTCGCGTGCGCCCACCGGCGCCTCAGTAGCTGGCGGCGGTAGGCGCAGCGTGGACGCGCCCGGGTCGGCCGCGATGTGCCGGATTTGCTCCAGGGTGGTCGCTGGCAGCTGAAGCACGCTGGCACCGTTCCCCGTCTCCACTATTAAGCCTTGTGGTTGTGGTTGAAGGGCAGCGGGGTTGACACTAGGTCCTGTAACAAGAGAAAATAATATTAAAAGTAAAGTAATTAGTATAACGAGATAATGAAGGATTAGCGCCATTAATGCCACGTGTTAGTATCCTGCATCTGTCTACGTATCATATGGCTAAAGGGATTGGTAAATCGCATCGCGGAGCATCAAATATCGGCATTATCGACACACGCTCGTGTGACACTCGGGCGCGTTGTAAAGGGGTTAATCCACTTACATCGAGGGCCGAGGGTCGGCCCGCAGCCGTGAACTGACCTTTCGACCGAGCTACAGTTTTACACGTTTTTTCAACTTTGTCCTTGTAATTGTGCAAATACGTAACATGTCTCGTTATTCATCGATAAATTGTTTACATTACGCAAAGATAAAGTCAACGTTTCAAATACTTTGGAGAGACGAAAAGTAAAACATGATCGGTTGATCTCGTCGTCTTGCAAACCTAAATTGGGAGTCCCATTGTTCGCAATAGGTTAGCACCAGATAAACAGTGTTTACCTTACTGCGAGGCGATTGTACATGCGTGATGCGTTTCTAACGAGCCCGGCCCGGCTCTGTAATTGATTCGGACGCTGCTTTATGCGGCTTATATTCACGAATGCATAATACATAGCTTTTGAGTCGCCATCGAGTTTTATATCGGGGAACGAGCAGCGGAGCCTAAAGTGGTGCAAGACGATGAACTCGAGAACAAAGAACTTAAAGATAGTTATGTACTGTCTACGTCATTTCGACGGATTTTATTCATACTTTGTAGACGTATTTTACGGATCAAAAACTTAATAGTAAATGCAAATGCTTTTAAGCAGACGAAGTGCAGAACGGAATTTTCAGCACTTAGCATAAATGTCGCCAGTCAAAATTAGTCAATACGACAACAGAATTACCCCTAACCAGAAATCATTAGAAAGTGATATAAGCCAAAACAACTAACGGCTCCATTTGATAGTCGATCTAACTTCGTAACCATTCCGGTGATGCGATACCGGCCTTAATCGCGGTCGGTATCTCGAACAATCCCGTGCGAAACCGTGCGGCTTTCAATCAGCTTCTTAACAATCGCTCGGGCTGATTGGCCAGTCGTGTTTCGTGTAATGAGGCCTTAGGGACTGCTCATACGTATGTCATGCTCCTTCTAATGGTAATGAACACCGTACATGGCTCAAGTGGAATTCAAAAGCTAATTGAGCGAGCTTAGCGTTTGTTCTAATGTAGGACAAAGTAAAAGGTCGCATTTGGTATTGACAGACGTGTATGACGGATACATTGTTATTTTATTAGCAAGGCAAACCATTTTGATGTAATTTATTCTGCTGCGGCTTAAGCGTTTTATATATCCGCTTTAGTTTCTATAATCCCTGTAAAATAATCTGTCTTAATATTATAATAATTCCTATTCTTATTTATCAAGCGTCGGTGGCACAAAGCCGTATGGCCCTGACGTTAATTCGCAACCCTTTCTGCCAATTAGTTTCAAAATAGCCACACTATTGTGCTGCTAACACGACCACACATCGCACCTAACGATTCAAAATCTACGGCCGGAATTGGACCTTTACGGTGTGTAATAAAGTTGATTATCCGATGGCTTTCTCCGGGTTAGGTCGTCCACTTGGTCCGGTGGGCAAGTTTAAGTCAAAGGGCTTCTTAATCCGGACTTGTAGGTCGTTACGTGTTATTATAACGGCCTGAGTCGGGTATTTCTTCGCTCATTTACATCTCATTAAGGATGCTATTATTGGACTATACAACGCATTATACAGACTTTCGCTGCCTGCTCGAGTTTTGAGCATTGTGTCAACTCCTTTATAAGGGATTAAGTGTCTTCCTTTTTTTTTGTTTGGAGATATTTAAGGTGCATTGTATCGTCTTTTTCTTTTTAAATTTAGGTTTAAAGGTTTTTATTTTCTTTAATTAGGTAAGTATGCTTGACGATAATGAAGAGGCATGTCAAATTTTGCCATCATCAACCTTAGACGAATTGAAAAACCAGAACAGACCATTTTTGTACATTTTAAAGTCAATCTATTCCAAAGTTCAGTATGTTTTACTTTTAACGTCAAAAATCCTATCCATCGTAGTCTTTCACCACCTAATTTCAAATTACGAAATTCCAAACCCTAGACCAACAAATTTTTCGCCAGACAGTCACGACTTGATATGTCTCCGAAAGGCGACGTATATTAACAACATCAATTATCGAGACCCGTATTGGGCGGGTCTGGGGTCTGATCCCGCGATACTGAAGTCCGCCAGCAATGCTTGATGGATGGTAATTAAACCAGGACCAAGTTGGACGTGGAAACTGGTGATATCTGACGTATCTGTTGGTGGTGATTGTCAGTACAAGAAGTAGGTTCTGAAAAGTATTTCTAGGTGTTTCTGAGACTGTTCCGCTGTATTTACTTTTTATAAGATGTAGATTTGTTATTGACTGGAGAAAAACATACCTATTGAAAGATGCTGGATATTTGTTCAAATAACATTTTGAACAAATATCATATCAAACCTCATGTCTCAGTGGTGTTGCATTATTAATTTATATAATATATTCGAAATTAAAATCCTTTATCTACAATATACAACCACATTTTCCTAACCTTTGCTCCAAGAACGTTAGAGCTCAAAATTTACATACAGCCCTATCACCAAATCAATCTTCCCACAAAGCCAACATTATCGGAGCAGTGTATTCCGAGAGCGTTTCTCCCGGACATCTCGGGACAGCTGGGACAGGCGTCCGTCCCATCACTGTCCGGGATGTCCGAGCAATTAGACTAACGGACCATAGACTTGAACTTGGCTCCTTGTTTGTAGAATGAGGCTCAGGGAAACGTATGAGATCGATCTTGTGCATGGCAATTATTTAGTGAGGAATGTTTTCTGTGTTATGGATGAGAGTTTGGACATGGTTGTGATTAGAGATGTGTTTCTGATGGACTGTTAGAAAATCGGGATTCCTGTTCAAGAGACGTTATAATCTTTCGTGTTTATATTGATCAAATTATGAATCTACCTCATGGATGAGAAAAATTAGTTGAATCGTCGAAATAATCGTTTGGGGTTAAAGATAATAAAAAGCGAATCCAGGGTTCTAAGAGACCATTAACTTAATGGTCTCTTAGAACCCTGGATTCGTTTCTTAGAAGTTATATTCGCAATCTACCAATGTTTATTAATGGCATTAACAAACATTAGTAGATTGCGAATATAACTTTGTACTTAGAAAATATACTTATTTGGCCGACGCACACAAACAACTGAACTGGAAGACTGATTTGGAAGAAAATTGTCACACTGAAGGAACTCAACTCAACAATCATAATATATTCTCTTTTCACAAAGCTGGCTTAAAGTTAATGTGTACAAAAAATATGTCTCAGCTGTATTCCACCTTTGCGAAAGACTGGTGCCTATAATAGGTTTTCGGGAAAAACCTGTGTTACAGGTCACCAGGCCCCAGAACCCGGGAACCTAACTGCTTACGACACACTTAATCCAGTTGTCGATATGAAGTACTGCCGATACGATACGAGTGCAACCACAGGCAACAGCTATAGTATAAAATAACTTGTAAGCATAGTAAACGAAGACCGTGGCAATATAACCCAGCAAGCATTATACCCCACTTACATAACAAATGGCCACGCTAACACCTCTAAGTCGGTAGTCTAGTTGGCATGAAACCCTAGGTGTCAGTTGTTCTCTTTCGTCGCCTGTATACCGGTGTAAATACGTGAATCCGCTTTGTAATGTGTTCACTTGCTGCTAATCGAATTAGTGTAGTATACGAGACACGTTTATTCATCATGGTGTCTTAAGAATTCAACCAATCATCTATGTTGGGGTCGGCTTCCAGTCTAAACGGATGCAGCTGAATACCAGTATTTTACATGGAGCGACTGGCTATCTGACCTCCACAACCCAGTTGGTGGGTAACACGATACCCCTTAGTAAGACTGGTTGTCTTAAGAATTGTTGGGGCGAATTAGCTTTAGATAAATGAGAAGTTTAGGGGTGTCAGAATTTGGGTTTGTGCGACATCAAAATGGAATTATAGATCTTGATGATAATAATGTAAGACCCAAATATCAGTCTAGAAACAGGTGATTGGGGACCATTCCGAATGTTATGTTTTTTTCACACTAATATTATAAAGGCGAAAGTTTGTGAGTGTGTAGTGTGTGTGTTTGTTACTTCTTCACGCTCAAACGGCTTCACCAATTTTGATAAAATTTTGTATGGAGGTAGCTGAGACCCTGGATTAACAGACTGCTACTTTTTATCCGATGTTCCTACGGGATCGAGACTTACGCGGGTGAAACCGCGAGGCGCAGCTAGTAATATTATAAATGCGAAAGTGAGTTTTTTTTGCTTGATTTTTACGCTTTCACGCGAAAACGGTGGATTTGGATGAAACTTCGCCCATGGCTAGACCATGGGATAATTTTTGGATGTGGTATAATTTCCGACCTCCTCGCGATCCAAGCCACAAGAAAATTCCAGTTATTGATAATTTTGCGACGTGTATGGAAAATTTGCCTCATGTACTGATCCCAGTTACGAAGAACGAACAAAGCTGATGGTATCACAAAAGGAGCCAATTGAAAAACCTTATTTTTTGCTGAACAAATAAAGTGTCTCGCAATCTAAAGCGATAATCGTTGGACGGAGGGAAGCAGGGAGCGGTCGCCACGACTGACTACAGTCATCAATCAGCCACCGGCCTATCTCAACGAACAGGATACAGAAAACATTTATAAGTAGTAACTACTCGAATGTAAACAAGAATTAATTATTCCGCTCTACGAATGGTATCATCAAACAAATGTAATTTCTAAGTGAAAACGCTGAAACATAATTTCACCCCCAAAGCAATTCTAAAGGCCATTAACCAATAATTTCATCGAATTTTATATCCATCATATTAACGCGCTCACGGACGCCGCCACGTCCATTATCCCAGCTTCCTCCAACTCCCCGCGGAAATCTCACCGCATTCAAATATTTAATTACTTTAGCTCTCGATCGTTTATAAATTCGAACGCGAGTGGTATCATAAAACGCGCTAATGCTTTATAATTAAAATATTCTCAACAAGCCGTGGCGTAATGGCACCTCCGGCGACGGTCTCCTCCTTCGAAAAAAACGCATAAAAAATTACATTCACCCCAGAGGACTCACCCCTTGTGTCGGGAAAATCGATTAAAAAGAGGAGTCGCGGGGCGAAGTGACGTGGGGGCGGCGGGGACTTTAATATGTACGAAAAAATGCACGGCGGTGCGGGAGTGAGGGAGAGACCCAAGACGCGGGTCGCGAGTTGCCTTCAATTTTTATAATTACGTTCATACGTGAGCGCTGCCGCTGCCCGCGCCACCGCCGCGCCGTCGCTTTCCACAGCCGCGCCGCCGACACCGCCACCATCGCGCCGCTCCGAGCTCCCTCCGATTACTTATTTAGAATAGTTCTCCGCTTCATACTCTAGCTCCCGATTACTTTTTAATTATTAAAAGCTTTATGAAACAACTTGCCAATTTTAAACATTAAAACACCGCCTCCATTATTTTTCTGTTCCAAGTTGAATCATGAAATACTGAACAACAACAGCGCGTCGCGAAATAAGACGTATTGTAACTTTTTCGTTTTCAGCGACAAAATCAATTTCCATCAGTGAGAGAGCTCCAAAGTTTTCCACACACACAGCAATCAAGGAAAGATGGAGGCAATAAGAACGGGATAACCGACTAGAGGACGTTATCTCAGGAGACGGTTTGCAAATGAGCGGGCACGCACACACGCGCCCATCCACTCACACATGCACTAATGCCTCGTCCACACACGCCACGTATATGCGTGCGTACATTTTATAAATAGATATCGCTTTTTTTATCCGGGTACAAGAATAGGGGGTCGCCACCCGAGGAGGAAGGAGACCCCTGCGGGGGACGTGTTGGATTTCAGATTGCTACGAACTGCAAAAATGAGGGATGAAAGAAATATAGCTTAAAACGCAGATATTTCCCGGCGTCTTAAGGCGCAGGGGTGAGCGGGGGCCGGGGGAGTGTGTGGAACAAAGTAGAGTGGCGATATTGAACCAAAATGAAATGGTAAACGAACCGTGCGCGTCCGATCTAATGCGAATTTATAATTTGGACATTGCCCCGGACGGCGCTCTCTTTGAACTCGGGAGGGTGGGCCGCTAAGGTGAATTTACAAAGAGTGCGGATGTGATTTATAAATAGGGGAGAACGGCTGTGTATGCTGACCATTCATTTCTGCTGGAGGTTATTTTTTCCATTAGCTTTGAGGTCGTTAATAAGCGCTTGTCGGTCGTTTTGGCACAACGAGCGGGTGTTTAGGCGTATCCTCATTGCGCAGGTTAATGCGAGTGTCCGCCGACCTAATTGTCTTCGCGACGCGTCTAATCGGGATATGCGCCGCGCGATAATTGCGACAGATTACAGACACAATGTGCGCTCTTCCGATTACTCAGCAATCTTACAGACGCGACAACCGCGCGTATTCTACATACATCACTGACATACATTTATCAAAACTGTATAGTAAGATTGACAGTAATCATTGTAGAAATTAAATCCAGCCTTAAGTGCCACTTAATTTTTAAGTGTCATTAATGTTAATAGGGACAAAAATCAGTTGTGCAAACGTCGCGTCTCCGAGTTTAATCTTTATTGACTTTATTACCGGCGTTAAGTGCGACAATTGCAAGTCTTGCTAATTCGTTAATGAGGTATGTAGGTGTAGCGCGGGCGAAATAAACGTTTAACGCTAACAACTGACGCGCATTAACGCTAACTAGGCGAAAGAATGTTAGTCTGCATATGATGCAACTATAATACGTATGGGCGGTAAGTAGAGCACACTTAATAGATTTACTAAGAGTGCGTGACGTCACTATTTCAAAGAGAGACGATCGAACTGCGCTGTCTAAGCGGGAAAGTGAAAATTGCGTACGTGAACTGGAAGAAAAAATATTAAAAATTAATCAAGAGCCCGAACGGGCGAGGAGGGAAGGGAGCACATGTGTCGACAAAAAAGCGTCTCCCTCTCCGGGCACGTGCGAAGAGCCGTTCCGGCCCCGTTCCGCCGCCGAGTTAAAAGTTTCTTCGGACAAACAGAGGATTTGTCACAATTACGGCGGGGCGGTGCGTCCCTACTTGATTAAAACCTAAATCACGTGACGTGTTTACAGCCGCGCCGGAGGTGTTTTCAATTTGCCGACTCCTGGACTCGCCATTGGCGTTCCGGACACGTCTCGACGCACCTATCTGGGGGCGGACCGTTTTGAATTTGTTGCGAATTAAATTATTGACGATCTAATCGGCGAGCCGATCTCACTCGGACTCTCCCACCCGCTGGTAGGTGCCACCGTGCCACCCGTCCGGCCGGAAGATCGTCACGTTTCTTAATTATTTCTAAATGTCGCGCCCGAAATCCGTAGTGGATTGCGACGCCTCTGTATTTCGCCACGGTAACATTTAATCCATAAAAAGCTACGTGGAAAAAGAAGATTAACATTTGAATTAATCGGGAGATTAAACATAATGAAAGAAAATCTCATTACGGCGGGTATAATGGCGGTGAGAAATATCGCCGGGCGAACGGAAAAGAAAAACGCCGCATAAAAGAAAAGGCGCGCGCGAAGAAAATTAAAAGCTCGAACGAAATTAAAAAATGTTAAAAAAATGTAATCGACGCCGGAGCGCGATTAGGGGGGAAATGCAAACAGGACGGAACACTCCTGCTTCGGGGGTGCGGGGTGCGGTGGGGGTAGAAAGTTCTCAATTAAAGACCGGCTACGGAGTCTCCTTGTAATTAGATTCTTTTTCATCTCTTTAAATCAGCGGCATCGCGCTGACACTCACTCTGTTTAATTTGTAATCGAGACTTGTTAGCATCCGTGTTCTTTTAATTCCATTTTCTCGTTCCGAGTAATTTTCTCGGACCGCTCTTGATTGATATTAAATTACGTGTTTGCTGTGATCACTTTCAAATTTCTTTAATTTTCCCGCTGGCTTCCATCTTCTGAGATATCTCATTGGTTTTATAGATTGCTATTACGGTAAGTAATTCATTTAGTATCAGGCTTTTACCCCGATTTCTTTGAGACACATTACTACGTCGTTTGTTTTATGTGAGTTGGATTAGTAGGTAACTAAGCTTGTAGCCAAAATGACTTATCCAATTTATAAAATTGTTTCTTTATACCTAATGTGTCTCAGCGAATATCTATGCTACATAAGATTCGCTACATTACTGGTAACTATTACACCACACCAGATAATCTAACATTCGAGTCATACCGCTAACATTTAGGAAGCGTATACCTCATCCGATAACCCAAAGCGGGTGACCTAGTACGAGTATCTGGCATTAAACAATGAGCCGGTGTCCGGTGCGCGTCATTGTAAGTAAGTGCCGCCTCCACGAGACGTATCCTCAGTCTTAAATTGTAATTATAATTAGCACACACGTGTCTTTATATGGATTTGAGAAGAATTTTGAGAAGAATCAAGGTACTACCTTTGACAAAGGAAAATTTATAGCTTGAACTGTGAATGAAGACTGAATTAAGTTGTCAAAACAAACTACATACAATGGCATACAGAATTCATAAATGTGGTCATAGATTTTGGAAGTATATCTAATAGTCCAGATTTATGTGATGATATCCAACAGTTGAACGATCATAAAAAAAACGAAAAGCGGAAAAGTTAAAACCAAAGCTCAAACTTGATTACAGCAATCTTGAGTTTTCAGCAAAAAAAGCACCTCAATAAAATTTTTAAAGCAGCAATATCATTAAACATTTCCCCTTGTTAATTATTCATAAAAATAAAACAAGCTTTCCAGCGATTCAAAAACCTCAAAGTCAAGGAAAGCGTTTGCAAGCAACACGAACCCCCAAGGCGGGTTCGAAGTAATTAATTCCTGGTGTCCGAACGCGCGACCGAGCGTAATTAAACATCGCGCCTTGTAATTACCGACTCAAACTTGTTGGAAGTTGTCGGACGTTGTCGGAAATTGTCGGCAGTTGTCGGCCCCTGGCCGGGCTTAAGTGGTCAGACTGGCCAATTAAATCCGCCCCCGACGACGCGATTAAGCAATTAACGCGGATGGGCGGGCGGACACTCGCTCATTTGAACAATCCTGGCTTTTCCTGTTGGGAAACTTTTGATTTTCAGGACCTGCCTTCACCACAGAGGGGAGGATTTTGTTTTCAGGGACTTGCTTATGGTAATTGTGTCTTAAATCTGCTCGAGTTTATTACAGTTTCCGTTTCAGAGATTTTCTTTTGAGCTTTCTTTTTAATCTCCTTGTAATGAATTTTCTCTTTATTATTTTATTTTAAGTGGTCTACTGAGAACTCCTTTGATATTATATTGAAAACCATAATATTAACAAATTCAGTGTTTGAGAATCAGAAATACTTAAACAATCTTCATGACACATAAGGTCATAAGAAAGGGTTGAGAAATCAACATTCACATTTAGCAAAACAAAAACACATCACGTCAAACAAAAACAAAAAACAATATAAACATCAATAAGATCACCGCTTAAACAAACAAACAGGTGTTCCCACAAGACAAAGACGAACCGATTAACCCACATTAGCACCGAAGCCAACCCTTTACCATAATAATTAAACAACTTCACCTAATCACAGAGCCCTTGGCGTTAACTCATTAAGAGAATCTCCTTACACCGTATCATCCCTCAACCCTTTTATTAAGTCAGCCAGTTCGTTTTAATTCAATAAAGCGGTGTAAACTGCGCAAACAGCCGGCGGAGAAAGGGTTAATTTGCATGTCGGTGTTTGCAGGGTTAACCGATGGTTCGTTAGGGTTGAAAATTAGTGGAGGGGAGGAAAACTCATGGGAAAGTTGTAGTAGGTCAGTGTACTGGGCTATTAATTAAGCTGCAGTTAGGAGAGGGCGAACTGTGCCCATGCCATTGTGTTCAAAGCTTTAGTAAAGTACGAGAGAAAATGTCTTGTTGTCCTAAGGTGTAGATTGGATAGATCCTTTTTAGGGTTCCGTAGTCAACAAGGAAACCTTATAGTTTCGCCATGTCCGTCTGTATGTCTGTCTATCCCCGGCTTTGTTCAGAGTCTCTTAGCACTAGAAAGGTGTAATTTGGCATGGGTATACATATCAATCACGCCGAAAATCTGGTAAAAAAAAATGTAAGGGTCCCCTTTCACGTAAAGGCTCTTACAAACACATGCGATATCGCGGGCGCGACATGCACCGACAAAGGAATTGTCTTTGTCGGTGCCTGTCGCGCCCGCGATATCGAAGGGTGTGTAAGAGCCTTAAAGTGGGTTTTTTTTTTTTATCCCATGGTGAAAAGCATTTTTCTATTCAGGGATCCGTTTCCGTAATATAAAGCTTTAAAGTCCTATTTTTTGTTAGAGTCAAGTGTCCCCCACCTGCCAGCTAAGCGGTTGTTTTTGGATATGTGAAAAAAAAAATCATGGCAGTAGTAACGAAATTAAAAGGAAATCTGTCACAGCTAAGTAGGCTTTACAAGTTAACGATTAATAGTCAAGCAACGTACATTTGCAATTGGAGAACTGACCGTGACGTATATCGATGTATGGGAGAACATGTTTTTCAACTACAATGTTAAGTTTGTTTTTGGGATAAATTCATCCCAACTGCGGAACCCTTCATTGTGCGTGCAGGAAAACAAGTGGAAATATTTATTAATGAAAAGTTGATTCGACGTTATTGCTATTTTAAATTTTAGTAATATTTATGATCTATCTGAACAAAAGATATGACGTAGGTATCAATCAATCAATCAATCAACTCAGCCTATCGCAGTCCACTGCTGAACATAGGCCTCTCCCAGGCTGCGCCACAACACCCTGGATATATGATATATATATATATCATACACGTAGGTATATCGTACAGAATTTTATTCTTCAGCAGAAACAAATTTGATAAAATTCTAACGAATTTAACATTATCGTTATAGTATTTTTTTTTTATATGATTGACATGTAAAAGTGTTTGTACAAACCTACTTAAAGAAATAAATCATTTTTTATTTATTGTTTATTTTATCATTTATCGAAACCACTTTACACGAGTCAAAATAATTTTCATTCACTCGACTAAAAACCAAAAAACCCAAACTGATAAATAAATACTAATTCCATACTACTTATCAAGTTATAGCGGCTATTTAAACGAACGTAAACTATAATTACAGCATACAACTTGGTAAAAACGAAAGGAAAAAAAAAACGTAAAAAATTAATTTATACAAAACGCTAGGAAAGACAAATGAAGAAATGTTGGGAACACGCTTCGTGGGCGGCACTCGTGCATTCATTATTCACTAATTTGTTGTTTGAAACGGGTAAAATAACAGCCCACCAATTATTATTAGTATTAATGATAACTCCCACTGTTTCCTACACACTTTTTTCCTTGATTAATTATTTAAAGGGTGAGACATCGCGGGGTTTTATTCATGTTTAATATCTAGTCATTTGTTTTTATGAATTTAGTATCTCAATTAGAAATGTAGTGAGATTTTGTAGATTTTTAGACTTGAGTGGGAGTTGATATGTTTACTGCTATTTTTTTTAAAGTAAAACAATGGTGCCAAATGGCAACCTTCACCGGCCCTTGGACCCCAACTAGTGTATCGATTTCAACATTTTGATTTAGCTCTACAACAGCAAAAAAAAACCACTTTATGTGTTTTTATCATAAATAAAACAGCAATTTTGCGTTTGCAAAATCAATTTCTGCACCCTAACTTATGATAATTTTCACGGTGGAAACATGCTTCTTACGTTATTTCACCGCTAAAACCATCTGTTTACACGACCAAGAAAATGCCCTACAAGGTATGTCCATAACGTATCGTGTAATGTAACATCAATTAAAATAAAAACAACAGAATGACGGCTATTAAAACCGATAATTACGAAGCGCTGTCAGCGAGGTGTTAAAGTGTACTAGTGTTGTCATTAAAAATAAGTGATGAGAGATATATCGAGTAATTGTTGAGTTTTTGTTAGAATTTCATGCACCGTTTGACACCGACGCGGCTTAGTTAAACGGGTGTAGTCAGTGTTTTTATTTAATTACATAGGTTTCCACGCTCGATGCTCACTGGGTTTTGTAATTCAACTGTCTATGAATAATGGTGGCTATATGATTTATTTTTGGTACTTCGTTATTACATGTAAGTCCATGTACGCTTGATTTGATTTGTGTAAGTGTTTTAGGTATTCTAGAAAATAATTGAAATGCCACATGCGACATAAAAATACTTTTCGCGAAATTGTGCAATTTAAAATTGTAATAATATATTTCTGCGAAGCATTTGCCAATATGTAAATCTTGACATACGCTGTAGAGTTCCATAATATAAATGGGTACCTTTTTATTAAATTTTGAAATATGAACATTCGAAAATTAAAATAACGAATAGCCACATAAAACTCAAGCGCAAACGATCGTGGGTAGGTTGGGGCGAACGTGCGTCGGAGTCTATCAACCGATGCAATTTTGATTGATTGCATTGCTTAGTGTAGTGTAACCAATCTTATTGAAAACTGGCATTGTATGGCATCGGAAAGGCCATAGCTGCGTTCGACGCGCGGCTTGTCAAACGGTTTAAATT
The DNA here is from genome assembly GCA_963921375.1 of Tiliacea citrago. Taxonomy (NCBI): domain Eukaryota; kingdom Metazoa; phylum Arthropoda; class Insecta; order Lepidoptera; family Noctuidae; genus Tiliacea; species Tiliacea citrago. The sequence continues at coordinate 15,419,219 of OY992797.1, read as the reverse complement.
GAAAAAAGAACAGGGGACAACCCTAAACCGGGGCTAGTAATGCGTCTGTGACATTTAATATTTTGGGGAGTTATTATGGAGTTTGGGACAAAAAATACCTCAACTAATTGCAGTTTACCGTACTTGCGGATTTATTTTGTATCCCTACGCATATCCCAAAAATGGGTTTGCAATCGTATGCAGATTGCAGACTAGTGGGGGTATCTACAAGTGTGTTTAAATTAGCATTTGCTTCATTACGGACCGGGATAATAATGATGCATACATTATCTGATCAAATATGGCAGAGTTAATACCAGTCATGCATGTATCTGGTTCTAGACTACTCGAATGAGGAATGACTGCATATGTTTCACTAGAAAATTCAAAGGGTAAGCAATCATTGCATTCACTGCTTACTTATCGAGAATTGTAGCATTTGTCAGGTTGTGCAAACAGTGTTCAGTGAATTAAATAAATGAATACGAATCAATACAAATAGGCAATACAACGTGAACGACACAAAGCCGCTGAACTTTAACGACATGTCAAACTCAACTGTCGATGTTTTTTCAATTTAAATCGATAAAAAGAGGGCCGCTTTATGTGCTAACTCCAAAGAGGGCTGGGGCATCGATTTTTGAAGTTCAAACGCGATTAATTAGACCCAACTTTCCATTCGTAGTCAGCAAATATTTTTGTTAAGAAATACCCACCGACTTAACGAAGTGGTATATTTTTTTTGAATTACAAAGGAATGTAAACATCGGCAGAGGAACAACAATTAGAATAGCCGATATCGGCGCATCGCCGCGAGCCTACCACCCCACGCCATTCCATTATTTTATCTAATCAAAAAGTTTTAAAAGGAAAAATTATGCCGTCCTTTATTATGAGTCAACTTTCCTGAGGAGGGGAACAGGGGATATATTTTTAATAACGATTCGACTAAAGAAAGTCATCGTAAGAAAGAATTCTTTTTGCGAGAAATGAGAACCTTGCCGTAATCTAAGTGTGAAGTTTTTGTGAATGTTTATTATTATTTTTCGTAGTAAAAAATTGAATGACAAAGTTATTGCGATGTTGAGACCCGAGTCAAAGTATTTGTGAAAATGTAAAAATATGACTACATTGGAAGTAACAAAAGTACAGTAAACATTACATTGGCCACATTGTAACTTTCTCTGAAACCGAAAAACAACTCACATCTAACATACAGATTTTTATAAGTTATTAATGGGTTACAAATTATTGATTATATAGTCTTGAGTTTACAAGTGATTTTTAAACCTATTGATAACATTAATTAACTCATTGATATCGATTTCTTCATAAATATAAATCAATCGATATCGTCAAAATATATTTTGACAGGAAAATCTCATGGTTTATTTATGTTAATGAGATGCACTGGCCGCATAATATATTTCTCCATAATACTTAACTAGATTTTCACTAATGGAAAAATGCAAATTGAAATCGAAAATTTCACTTGCGTAGTAGAGCTTGTTACGTTCAAAGGCGTCAGATGAGACCAAACATTTCTATATAAATTAAGGAAAAGATGCTCGAAAAAACCGAGGGTGCGACTCACCCCAAGGTTCTTTACTCAACGTTTTCAGTAAATACGCTCTGTTTATCGTAATCCCACACGAAAACGTGTCTTATTTACAATCGTTAAGGCAGACATTCCTGTAATCTTGATTGCATGTTTGAATAATATTTTTCTGAGGCGACGTTATTACTGCACACCTTGTATGCGTAAATCAGTGCTCGGGGCAAGCATTTTTCAGACAAAAAGATGCAATTATATGCAAAGGGAGGGTAGAGCACTCCCGTAATGAGCCACATTTGGAATTTTGTTTTTGGCTGTCTTCATAGTGGAATAAATTGTGCTAGCGTATGAAATATCTTTAAATTATTATGGGGGCAGTAATAGGTACCTTGTTAACAATTTTTTCTTTGATGTTTGGTTACGTTATTATTCATGGCACGAAAATTTCAAAGTGTAAAACTAAAAAACAAACTTATTTAAATTTCATTTTACACTTCTTAATCATTCCATTAGGTTGGTAATCTAAGTTTTAGCTAAACTTAATGATTGTGGTACATCCTTTAAAAATATCTAGGCAAGTATAATGCAAATAAATATTATATTACACACAACTTTTCATCGAGCACCTTTCAGCGAAAAGCGATAACTTTCGAACTAGCGCAATAGATGGCGTTAGTATTCAGATAACGAGAAATATCATGAAACTCAGATCAGAATTCTATGAAAAATAAACCTGAAACTTTAAATAAAGAAGACTTTTAAATAAAGTATTCTGATATTGTGCAAGGTATACCCTCTTGAATTTCTTCTATACCTGAAACTCCAGGAAGAAGACTCGAATGCTGAAGTATTTCTAAGTAAAGTATTACTTCAGTTGGGTATAGCGCGGGTATACTCAATATCTCGATGCAAATTGGACATTACATCCATCTATTGTGTCTCGTTTAATACGAACGTCAGTAAATACTGAATAAACATCGACTTAAGCTGCAAATACTGGGTCAAGGTTTGTCAACCCTGTCCAACGGGATTCGCTGAACCGGAAATAAAAGGAAGACATACCTGTTTGTCAAATCTTTGACGTTTTGAGTTGAATGACAGTGATCAGTGTTAGAATTTTGTATGGGAATCAGGCTTTGTAAACATTTTCGATTTTTAGTTTAAAGAAAACAGTACGATAATTTTCAAAGATTAATGATCAGTGCGTAATGTCTTGTAACTTCCTATTACTCGTAGAGTTTATTCAATTCAGTATATTTTTATTTAGTAGTATTGGTATTATAGGTAGATAGATACCTACGTCTGATAATTTTCAGTATGGCAATGAACATTAAGTATATCAAATACTTTTTTTAGGTTAAAAGCTGATTAATTATTTATCAGCAGTGACCTTGCAATTTGAAATTCAACAAAATGAACAAAGTTTCAGCAAACCTGCATATTTTTCCTAACAAGTGTTCGATCACATTAATATTAAGACTATTTTTATGAGACCGTTCCTGTCTTACATACATATGAATGGTCTACACCAAGGACATTATGTAGTCCCGGACTCCAATGCGTCACAACTACAATAGTCGTTCATTAAAAAATCAGTTTCAAAACGTGTTCGAATAAATTTTCCTAATTTAACATTTTGAAATATTAATAGAATTTGAAGAACGCCTGAAATCGTGTAAATATTGTTTCACAATCTATTACCTAACAGGACTGTACTGGTGATTTGAAATGTACGTTATCATATATTATCAAAGATTCAATTTCGTGTGAGCAAAAGTATCCCATTACTTTGCAATGTAATACTTTTGATTGTAAGTTTATTAAGTAAAACCTTCCCTAAGAGGTCGTGTGATATTTCAGCTTTAAGTGCCATTAATATTGAGCATGACGTGGTGAAAATAAATAACATAGCATCACGCTTTTTTCCCCCGAAGGGTTGGGTAGAGGTGTACCTGTAGTACACCCACATTTCGCCAGTTATGTTTAAGTCTCATGTAATAGGGGGCGAGCCTATTGCCATCAACCAGGCACAAATCCAGACTCCGGGCTGATACTGAGAAATTCCAGATAGAAAAAACCCAATATCACTTTGACCGACCCGGGAATCGAACCCAGGACCTCTTACTCAGCAGTAGCGCTTGTGACCCCTAGACGAACGAGGCAGTCATTGAAAATAGATAAGTTGCGATTTATTTTAATAAAAGTTCTAGAAGATCGGTTGTGGATAATTGTGTGGCTCACTAGAGTGTGGATAGTCGTCATTGAATGGGGCAGTGGTACAAGTGTGGATGTTTGTTGACAAGTGTGACCCAAGTCGCTACGCCTAAGCCCCGTAAGTACGGAGAGCGTGCGAGCCCCCACGCTGCGCTCTTTTACGTCCACAAAAAACACATTTCCGTAATCACCTTATAAAGGGATTACTATAAATAAAGAGGAAAAAAGGAAATTAACCGCATTAGAACGACGAAAAAATGGCGTCCCCTTTGCAATATGTGGGCTCCCACTGATAAAACACTTTATGTACGTCTCTCGCGTAAATGAAACAATGTGTTATTATGTATTCCTGTCAGTTACGGTTTGGGACGCTACTCGTCAAGGAGAACTCAACCTTAAGAAACGTAGCACACGACTGAGATTACAGTGATTGGATTATCATAAATAATATTTTTCATTAGATACAATAATCTTGATTTATAAACTTTTCGAGGTAGCAAACGGGATAGTTCCTAACAGATGTGATTAAAATTACAAGAGGGCAGTCTACATGAGGAAAATCCGCGTAAAACCCATAAAATATATGCAGTTACCCCCGTAGGTTTATGCCCCATCGGGGTGGCGTGGATAGGGGATAAAAAACAAAATGAGGAGTTATGTTTTCGGTAATAAAGGACGGACGAGAGAAATCGTTTAAGACGCCGCCAAATGAGATGGAACGAATATATTTGATTATTTTTATGGCGTGGAATGGCGATACGGTGCACGCCACCGTCTCGGACCTAATGTCTATTTGTTTTACTACACTTTAATATTATATATTTTGTGTTTTAGTGGCGATCGTTTACAGGAAATCAAATGGTACGTTATTCTGGATTACAAGCTGGTTGCGATTAGGATATTATGTAGGCTTTATTTCACCTCACACTAAACTGTTTGCTGAGTTGTTCAGAAAGGTTGAAAAAGGTATTCTGATGAGTGTTTAGAAAATATAGCGCGATAATAATACCTAATTGGTTACTGGCACTGATTGTTACATACAGTCTCATTATAATGCATTCGTTACTGCATGTGTGAACAAATGTGCAAAATGTTGTATAAAATTTCTCACGCGTTTCTCTAATGTTGGTAGGTAAACAGATTTATTACGTCTTCAGGAGTTAGGTACTTAGTAATAGCTGTTAATGTCTTTGAAAATACTAGTTTCTGTTTTTTTTTGTTTTGCGTAAGTCATTTGGAAATTTATGAAATATTCTCAAAAAATAAAAGGGCTGGTAGGAAATTTCAACATCAATTTTGTAAACAAAACAGTTTAAGACTATCACATTTATTCACATTTTCGAATAAAAAATGTCACAACTCAAAACTCGCTCATTACATAACATTTTATAGTCAAACTCGATACATAAAATCGTATCGACAATATTAATCAAACACATATACGATATCGATTTATGATCGTTACAATTGGGAGACAGTCGTTATGTTTATGGCTTAAAAAAAAGTATCAATGTTAGAAATGCAATGTGTTTTATACAGGCTGTTGAAAAGTTAATTCTGCGTTTTACGTACGATTTAAAGCTCGTGCAGACTGGAGCGATATTGCGGGCGCGACAGGCAGCGCGACACTTTGCAAGAAGTTTTCGTAGAAATTGTGCTACTAGTGTCGCGTCGCGCCTGTCTGCGGGAACCTTTTAGATTATCTTGACAGCGATGCCAAATTAATTTAGGAGTCCTTTTTTATAGGTACCAATCAACTTACCTACTTTTGATGTAGTACATTACTGCAGCGGCCTGCAAGCATTGATGGACGAACGTGAAAATACGTGAGTCCATCAATGCCTGGTTGCGGCCAAGGCTTGTATAGTGCTTTTCTCAAATAATGCGCGGAAATTCAAACAAAGTAAATTATTTATAATTTCCAGATTTAATGACGAACAACAATAATTGTTCACGCGCCAATGTGTTCATTATTTTTTTAAATAAAACCTTTGATAAGTTACCTCCTTGATTGCCATGTCTCGGAATAAAATATCGTTCTATTTTAAAATTACACGATAGATATGAATTTACTATCTAATTTATTTGGGCTCTAAACCACGACAAATATGGATTTTCATACAACTTTTGGTGGCCGCTGCTCGCATGTATGTGGCCAGTACGGCAATTTCGATTTATCTCGAAGAAGGTTGTCAAAATAATGCTTAACATTCCAAGCATGTTTGAGGCATCATTAAAACCAACACTGTAATTACTTGGTTAGAGCAGTTGGTTAATTTTGGAAAAACTTTATTTAATAGCAGTTTTTTTTATCTGATCGATGTGTTCTATTCTGATAAAATATCGACACTTATATTAACTTTCATTTATTTTTAAATATTATTTTCCGTTCTTCCTTTTTCAGTTTTTATGTAGATATTTTCGATATCGAATCATACCATCCACCCTGTATATTCTACTTTTAATTGTATACGAAAAAAACTGGCACCCATGTTTTATCCCTGTTAATTTCGTTATGGATTCGATTCGGAAGGGTGCTACTGATGGTCCTTGTTTTGCTTTATGAGTCCAGTTCAGGAATATTGGGGTTTTTATTACTTTTCTTTGTTTAGGATTCATCAATGGCACTTTGTTTTTTTTTGTGATAAAAATACTTTATTTTTGTAAAAAATAATAATACCTACAAGATTTCATTCAGTATAAGATTGAAAAAATATGCAACTAGACACAAATATGAACAAATCCAATCAGTTTTATTATATTCAATAAAAACCTACTCCTAAAACAAGTTAATCCAATAAGATCCAAAAAAAAAATGTGAGTAAGGGACTATAATCAACTTGTTACATCAAATCTTATTTGAAAAAACTTCTTACAAGAAATTGCCACGTAAAAAGTGTAATATTTTTTTAAGAACATTGTTTAAAAGTGTCGCCGAACACACACAAGGTTGTGTGTGGGCACGAGAAAATACGCACACTCTCGCAACGACCCTCGCGACACATAATGAAGGGAGGGCACCGTGATATAATGCAGTTTTTTATTGCTTACTCCTTATACCCACAAGTAAAAAAAACTCTACCATACACGCGTATTATACATTTTAACTATTAGTATTTTTTTCTGTATGGGATGGGGAAGGGTTCGGACGAGGGCTAGAGGGTTAAGCTTGATAAAAAATTTACGTCGATTCGAGTTTCGCGAGGATGTTCGTTTAGATGAGACTTTTAAGGGTCACTGAAGTGCTTTTGTTGCGTTTCATTCTATCTTTGAATTACTTTGGAGAACTCGGAACATTAGGTGTATCGTGCCAGTCGATGCTAATGTATGCCATCAAGACAGACGCTCCTACGTCCAGTAGCTGTTGAATACACAATCGAAGCATTAATTTCATATCAAAATCAAAAGTTTAAGAACAAAGAGCTCTTCGATTATTATTCTAATTTAATTCGGCTCGGGATTCGTCTGTCGCCTGTGTTTTATCGTCAGGTAGCCTCCCGTTTCTTAGAAAAAAATATTTATATCTTTTTCTATGAGATATCCCATTGTTCGCGCGAGGGCACGTCAGCACGCGACAAAAGGAACATTAATTATAATATCCGATTAAAAAAACGCCATTTAGCTACGCGAGAGACGTCCTTTGTTTGAGATGATTGAATTCAGAATTACTAACATTAGCCACCATCCCAGGGGAAAGTAAGCTGCATAAAAAGCAGTTGGGTACCCACTGTTTGTGTAGGCAGTGGAGCAGCGGCGGGTGGCTTGCGGATTTTTTCTTCTTAAGGTCGGTACTTGATTTCCGAATGCTGGGACTATAAAGATATCAGATTACACGGGAAAAGTGCTACTTCCAAGACACGGACAAAAACTATGGCCACCGAGAGACTGCCGAAATATGAGCATCCAATTCCATAAACCACATTGGTGGGAGGAAGCACACGAGTTATGCTCGTACGTGCTCGCACATAGTAATTAGATATTACGTTACCCAACTAATCGTAACTCGCACGGGTGTTGTTTTACCCAAAAGGGGGAATAAATCACGCGCGCGCTGCGATGGCAACACCGCGACACAATGAAAAAAAAAATAACAAAAAAAAAAGAAACAATATCAGAGCGCGGAACAAAAGAAATTATACCAACGAGCGGATCCATAGCGAAAAAATCGTTATGATATTAAAATAAAATGGTTAAATAAAAAAGCGGTAATAATAGCTGCTCAGAACAATATGTTGCGTTTACGCGTTAGAAATGAATCAACGTATATTTAACTAGTCCCATCATAGACACGCTTTTTGACGTTTCTCGGTGAGCAGCTGTCGCGAATTTTCGGATTAAATTCACTCAAATGAAGTACTGCATTATAATGAGACATTTTTGTTTCGCCTGAGCGCGTTTGTATTAACTAGTGTTATATTTATTTTAAAAACTTAGGGGTTGTTGTTTACTAAATAATCGAATGCAGCGATGTATGTGAGCCATGGGCCCTGGTAGTGTGCAGCGGGGCCCCGCCGAGCCATATTTTTATAATAACGCCGGCCACAGATGCACTATTAATCTCGTACAAGATGCGTGGTTATTAAATCTCTGTGGAGCAGGACGATGTCGTCCGACGTATTATTAATGGAAGTGTATCACGGGAGCCATTAGATACATAATTAACATCGATCGTCGACTAAAAAAAACAACATCTCCAACGATCCCAAGGAAAACCGAGAGTAGCGTCACTCTCGCGACGAATAAAAACGTCATTAAAGATTGATTGCTGCGAGGAAGTATCATTAATATTATTCAATTAATAAAACGTAATTTTGCGAGGTGAAATGCGCACCCCGACGAGGAAAAAGCAATTAGTGGCTAGATTGCGATCCGTCAAAACAACTGCGTCGAGTGATGCTAAAAAAACGTCGAGGAGCATTCATTAAAGTAAAATTCGCGAGGGGTGAATATGTAAGGACTTTTTTGCATAAGACGGAGGCGCCCTCGATTTTGAGCTTTTTTTTTACATTGAAAACAAACTATGTGGGCGCTCCGTAAGCGGTTTTCGTCACACTTGCGTTGTTAGTGTTGACGAAGTTTTTTTTTTAATTGTGCTCGTAATTACTGTTGTTATGGTTTTATGGCGCAGTAATGAGCGGAGTCGCCGCGACATTTGCATGTGATCGCGGGGAACTTTTTTGTCACTTTTGTTGATGAAGTTTTTTCGACAGTTTTTTTTGCTAGATTGTTTATAGCGTGCGATACGGCTTTATTTAGAGTTTGTGGTTAAACATTTCAGTAGCTCCATGTTTATGGCTGAGGGGTGTTTTATTGTTCTTTTTTTGAGTGTTTACTTTTAGACGGATCATGTAAATTTGACACGATTTATGGAGGAAGTTTCCACAATATAACCGTAAGCTTTTCATAAGATATGAAAAGTTTTTGAGATAAAGGAACTTCTATGTCCATAAAGGGTGAACTAGTGAAGACGTATGTATTAAAATAGAATTATAGTTTAGGTAAGCTATCGAGTAGACATTTCGGGTACCAGCCGATAATAAACGTCGATCGGGCTGACGTGCCGGCAGCCCCGATTTGGTATTAGCAATCATTAAATTGGAAATTACGCTATATCGGCGATACACGGCTTTTCTTTTATAAATATCTCTCACGTGATGCCGGTGCCGCGTCGTGTCACGACCTTACTGAAACGATGGTAATATTCAAATAGCGATATAAAAAAGACAAGTTAGGTAGCATTTAAAAAGCTTGTTTGTTTAGCGACGAATCGCTTTTAGTCATGACACGGTGCACGGCGCATCCAAGCCTCTGGATACGTGACAAGTTTACGATGCAGTCGTCATAAACCCTCTTTACAATGACATAAGGTACACATCGCGGGCGCCCACCGACATAAATAAGTGCAGTTGTTGGTGGGATGAAAAATGAATGTGAATTATGGAAGGTCTTGAGGAAATGGGGAATGAAATGAGCTAACAGTTCGTTCGTGCTGTGTCGCTTTCTAACAAGATGCACTCTGATAAGGAAATTAAGTAAGTAATGTTTGACCTTCGCCTCAAATCAGTTAGCAAAATTCCAGTTGGACTGAATCAATCTGCCCGGCCTTTTCCCAACTATGTTGGGGTCGGCTTCCAGTCTAACCGGATGTAGCTGAATACTACTAATTTACATGAAGCGACTACCTATCTAAACTCCACAATCCAGTAACTAAACAATACGATACATCTTGGTAAGACTTTTTGGGCTTCTGACGACCCGTAACGACTGTCAAAGATCCACGAATGACAGCTGGGACCAACAGCTTAACGTGCTTTCCGAGGCACGGAGGAATCTCGGTATGTAAAGATGGCCACCCATCCACGGGCCAACCCTGTCAAGCGTAGCATAACCTGATGGATCGACCCGTACTTTGACACGAGCTCCTCCAGTCCAGTCCTCCAGTTCGACTGAATAAAACATGAATTGTTGGATTTAACTTTTAATATAAAAAACTCGGAGTATTTGCTTATTTTATTATGTTACTTTTGAAGTTTGATAAGCCTAGTTACTCTTTCAAAGCAAACCTTTAAATTCAATGAGGCGTTTTTGTTACTTTTATTCTCACTAGAAATATTTTATATTAAATTCCGTATTTTCATGAGCTGCATAATATAATAAAAGTTACATGTTTTGCATTAAATCAAAATTAGTAGGTATTTTCAATAACAAGCTACACGCGCACTGCAAGCAATAAAGTCACGCTGTTCAATGCCGTTTTAATATATAAAAATTAATGTTTTTTTTCCAATAAATAACGAACGCCACATATTAAAACTAAATAAGTACATGAATATTCATATAAATCAATATTAAACGTTAACAATGCAGCCCATTTATCGAATAGCAATTTATTTGCTTATTTATTGAAATTTGTTACGCATGTTAATATTTTTTAGTTAGCGAATGCGTCAGGCTAATTCTGTTTCTGTTCTGTTTACATTTTGATTATAAGTGTGAAAGAGACGGCCGTATGTCCGGGGGCAGCTTCTAATGCAACTGATTTTGTCATTTGAATGGAAGCCATTGATAGGATTTTTAATGGGCTTAAAAAATGGCGACAATGGCTCGCGGAGTTGATGCGACAGAATTATTTATTGCTGCTCGTAAATTGTAGTTTAAATTAAATCGATTCTAAATCCCAGTTCCTTTTATCGATACTGTAACTATAATGTTTCTCATAATTACTATAAATCAATTTTCTTAATGTGCTAGTAGCCTGTCAATTATTTTTATTATACTCGTATAGCGTGTGACGTTAACCACCAAGATTTACCTATTTCAGCATTATGTTACATACGTATTCTAAATTCTTTGTTCAATTCGCATTTCGTGTTCGAACAATGGCCTCTTTAAGGAAACAAAGAGGGCATCTATAAAAATCTCGGAAAACACAAAAGAGTCCGAGCTAAGCAACCACACTGCTCTGAGGTGCCAAAGACAATGATAATTGTTCCACGTGAAATATAGTGTTGCCACCGACAAAAGGAGCTTAAAAAAAAATACATTTTTCATTGTAACGCTTCGGCCATTCACTACAGGTGGGGCGATGTGGGGTGGGCATGGACAATGCTCCGTATCAATGGACGATACCAATATTTTTTTTTGCATATAAAAAGATGTAGGTATAGAGTAAAGTTTCTCCATTAATTATTTCTAAAACGATGGTTGTGTAGGCGGGACAGACGAGGCCGGTAAGATTTTTTTTTTTTTTATGTTATAGGTTCAGAAAATCAGAACTATTTCAAATATTACGCAGGTTTTCATATTTCCAAAACTCTACCTATTATTATTTTAATCAAAGATTGCAACAAGTAACTCTATTGGAAAAGAGAAAACGAAATTCATTGTACAAGAGTTAATAAAACGTGGTTTTATGACGTTTGTTCTGTACTTACATGAAGAAATCAAGATAAGTGTTATGCGAAATGTGTGCACCTACTTCAAACGGAGGGTTATCAGTTGGCGGTATTTGTTAAAATCGGCAGCTGCGATGCGCAAGCGCACCGATGTATAAATTTGATGCCAGTGACAATAGCCGCCCTTGATGAGTGGGTAAATTAATAGCGATCGCAAAAAATATTCCAAAAAAATTCAGGTAAGTAATTTTCAAGTTAATATATTAAAGACACAAAGTTGCTATGCTAAGCTAAGCTAAAGTAATGCTCAGGAAGGGTTGAAACAACACTGATAATAATTAAGGACACAGTAAGATTAAGTATCTACGTAATACAGAATATTTCAATAAAAGCCTCAGGGCCTCAGGTAAGATAAATGAATTAAAATAAAGACAGGTTTGCTGTTCTTTAAAATTAAGACGCTGAAAAAAATGCCAGCCTTATTGAAATTACTAAAAGGTCAAGAGTGGCTCGTGCCACCCGACAAAAGCTTTTTAGCGCTAAAAGAATAGCGATAGAAGTTATTGTTTTTAGTCCACAAATAATTTACAGCAGCCATAAACTTAAGAAAGAACCACTCCAGGTCATATCGAAAGCGTACAAAGGCTAACAAAAGCTGTTTTGTTTACCGATTTAGATGAAAAAATCTTTCAATAATCCAAAAAACAAAGAATTTACGTCACGGTTTCAAAATAAAAGGTGCCGTTTGTTAAGGGATTACGTCCCTCGAGATACGGGACCAGAGCAACAATTGTACGTAGACAATGCCTATGAGTTCAGGTAGCACACAATTTGCCAAATACGTCAACCTCTCAAAATTTAAGGCTGTTCCAATTTAACCCTTGTGTCAACAATGTAAAGACCCCTACAGCATTCCATGAGATGACACGATTCTACGGTTTAGTTTCCGCGAAAATGATGTCTTGGATAGAACTTAAGAACTTCGCCGTTTTAATCTATCGCGAACGATATTGTGTTTAAACAAAGTTTGCTTTGTTAGCTGTGATAATCCTGATTGTGAGGATACGAGGTAAGAAGTAGGACGACGAATGACAATGTTTTAGTAGACGATGAAACTGTGGGAGATTATTTTGTACAATATTGTCACGTATCACAATAAGTGGTATTTCCGTAACACTGTCTATATTTCTATAAGATGTATGTAGAGGACGCCCCATCATTGGTTTAAGACAAAGCAAACAGGATGTTAGAATTAGTTCATAGATTCAAAAATCAATACTTCCTCCAGGATGACCAAATTCTGCGAAGGTATTTGAGTTAGATAACGTTTGCTCAGAAGATGTTAGTTTTACATATCTTCACCAATGGACGTGTAAACAACGGGCAATAAGCGGCCATATAAATTATAACCGAATATCGATCCTACCTCTTAAACCAGGGTAAAAATGGGAACAAACTATTGACGCGACTTCGGCAAACCGAGATAAAATAAATATTTTAGGGTGGGCTCGCCCTAAACAAACACATTCAGGATTTGCTGACCGTCGATATAGTTTCAATTTAATACGCCGAAATTTCATCACGTCGATGTTTATTCAAAAACAAGCTTTATTTTAGGGGTTGAAGATTGAATATATTCTTGAGATTTTTCCTTTGCTTTAATCTTAAAGTTGGGATTGAAGGATAGAACATAACGTTATCTGAGACTTTGTTTGCTAATCATTTTTTTAGGGGTCTGCGAAGTTAGGCACTTTTCTTTCGTAGTCTTGGGTGTTTTAATTTCGGAAATTGCCAGTTCTTTACTCAGTATCAGATAGTGGTGTGCTTAATGTGCACTAGAGCAAGGTTTAACAGCAGGGCGTGTAATTAATATTGAGAATCGATTGTGCGCTCGGGGCGGCGCGCAGTTATCGCGCGACTTATCAAAAGCCAGCAATATTTCTTCATTAACGACATACCACGAGGTGCGAGCCGTCGTCTTAACATCTGCTGTAGATTTAAGATGCTGTTCTGACTTGAATATAGCAGTTTCACGACGTGCTTGTGCTTTATTTTATTTGTAATATTCTGTCGTTATTTCCATGATGGTCGCGGAATGAAAGAAAACAGAGGATGTATCATTGTTTATTATCCCGTCCACGTTGTAAATGTCAAGTGAGAGACGGCTTTGCGGTGCTCCTACGAAATAGGTTTGTAGATTGTCATTGCTTGTATGATGATCGTCTTAAAGATCTAAAAACTCATTATTTCTGTCAATAGTTTTAGCCATCAGTGTCTCTGATTTAAAAGCATTTCCAGTTTTCTCTTCATTTAAAACGTGACGGTACTTCTTTCCTTCACTTGAATCATTACTATGGGTTTTTTACCTTCTTCGTTTCCATACTTTTGTTGTGTTCGATTGAAAGTATGATTTCAAATATTCTTACAATTACACATTTTTTTGGAACCTACATTTATGCCATGTTACCGTTGCTCACTCATCTGTGACTTGATTTTAATTTTGGTGTATTCTATATAAAGAAAAACATTTCTACATTAAATGGAAAGTAATTTCATGGCAATAAATTAATATTTAACGATACAATCTCGAAACGATACAAAGTTTCGGCTAGCCTAGTTATCGATGTCCAAAACAAGCACACAAGTAAATTCCGGGTAGTGTTTTTTTATTAAACAGAAGGCCAAGCCGAAAGGCGATTTATCAAATAATATGACAGCATTCAACGAACATAATTTTAACGAAAATTGTAAAGAGTATTGTGTTTCATAATTAATGAAGCAAAAGGCTTTCTCGGTAACAAAATATTCCCGATCTAAGTTTTGGATCGTCATTACTCGTCTCTTTGTGCGACATTCTTTTGCGCCCAGGTGTTCATATAATTACATTGGATGGCGATAGACAAGGATAGATAGATGATGAAGATGATAAAAAAGAAAGAGACGAAGAACCGGCCCTTGCGTTGATTGATAACTGTGACAAAAACGTAGCAGATGAAAAATAATAATTATTAGATCTATTGTTAAAGGTGTATGAACTTCAACAGGGGTGACGAGACGGAGAATATTTTAAGTTCGAAACAAATCGAAACATTTGAAAGTTTCCCCGCAGTTTTTGGAATGAAATTTGATCAGAAGTTTATAAATGATTGATTTGATGGTTATCTTTTTCAGGCTCTGCTTTATAGGTTCAATACAACAAAAATTATATGTCATGTCCAAATTCCATACATACAAATGATTCATGGTTTTTGTGAAAACATTTTTCTCCTGAATGAATATAAATTAACAAAAATCAAAGCACGACGATCAAGCTAATCGACAACCCTGTATCGATGCATTTGCCGGCTGTGCAGTTTGCATTCAGTCAAGCTAGACAATAAGCTGCGAAGCGCGCGCGCAGGTAGATATAAAAACCAACATTCATCTACATTCCTCGAACTTAAAAATGTGGATACCCAACTTTATCGTATATATCATAAGGTTGTTTATAACCGGGTGTTAAATTTTGAATGTAAAATTATGTTTGCACAGGTGTACTTATTTTTTTTAATCTTTCATTAGCTAAGTTCGCGCTTTATGGATCACGATCGAGGGTAGACGGACGTGTCTTATTGTTTTGTCAAATACATGAGAAATTTTGTCAATAAAAGCTGGGTGGTTTGGGGGCTTTGTTGGGTTTTACTTTACTTTACTTTAGTTTCATTTATTTTAGTTTACAATACTAGAGCCCTTTGAAGTATTGATGAGATTCTCAAATTGTCAATGTGCACAGCTTGATGAATTTTATTATAACATCACGTAGCTTACCGATCTTGTAATTTATTGGAACTATTAAAATTGTAGAAGAGCAAAAAGGTCTGTAGTTTCTAACTGACCCTACCAATATTCAGGCAGGCTTTACTTTATTAAAAAAAAGAGGTATGCAATCAGATTTAACTTTAAGCCTTAATTTAACTATAAACCAACGGTATTTTCATCATCAAACAAAAATAAATTAAAAGACTTGACGCGAACAAAAGAAACATCTGTTTCCCGGAAATCATTTCGCGGTGGCTCTAAAAGCCTCCAAACATAATTAATACGAGGCTCATTAAAAACTTTCCTGACAGCTTAAGTATGCGTCCTAATTAGCAAAAACGCAAATATTCTGCAGTCACACGGTCTACCTTCAAATATACGCCACTTTGGCCATTTTCATAATTATACATTTTAATTTAATTTATTGTTTCGTTTCAGTTTCAAAGGTAATAAAGGTTGAAGAATTTACAATGCTTATTATAATTTTAGACTCGAAAATTATTTGTGAATAAGCTTTAAAAGTAGGTTCAAAATGTTGAAAACGCAATTAAGGCTTAGAACGTTTTTTTTTTTCTGGTTCTATCATGCGATCAGTCTTTTAGACTATGAGCAGATGAGATGGTTCTGTTCGCATGTGAGGCGCTACTCCCAGTGGAGTCCGCTCTAATCTTTCATAGTCATTCCTCGCACTGACTGTTATGGTCGAAAATTTCCCGCCGCTTCTTCAAGCGGCGGATGCTTTCCGGGATAATAAGCTGACCCGCAAGCATATTCGGATGCTTTAGCAGTCGGGATTTGTATTTGTCCCCATGTGTACATATCTCCTCAATGACCGTCTGAATATTGAGGATTTCATGGATCTATGTTGAACTTAGAACCTGATTAACCTTAGTCATGATTAAGGAAATTCAAATATTTTTTATTAGAAATAAGAAGTAATTTGCACAGCAATAAGGTAGCAAATCGAATGTACAAATGAAACAGAATATCAAAAGCTCTGTCGGCATCCACAAAGCTACTAACAGCTATATAGTTACGGTTTGTTTAACAAATTATTGTTAATTATAGTTTGGGTAAGGCGAATTTTAATCTATGAGTTTTTGCTGTCCCTATCTTCAACAAAAGACGTAATAAGTGTACAATGTATAAAACTGACAACCATTATTTTGATATTCAGCTTCGAACACCGTTTACTAAACGAATTCTGTATACGAAGAGATCAATTCAAAGAACTGAGATAACTGTTAACTTTCAAACCAATTAATTAGGCACATCTAATATGCAACTTTGGTTTGAACTGTCTTTGATGACGTACATTTCGCATTTGTTGAAGTATTTTCATGTTGGCCAGGATCCGTAATTGTCCATATAAGTCAATCTCAAACCACAGTATCTGCATCGAATTCATTTTTCTCTACTACAGTTTCATATTTAGCTACATCTTCAAAATATAACAACAAACTGTCGATTCTCAACGTTCATTTATTATTTGCCGAGTTTAATTACCTTCACTATTAGCATTTATCTCACCAACCATCTATATAAAATAAATCAATTTAATCTAATTAAAAGCATTACATGTTTTTTGTTCGATAACGAAACAACACGAGGTATTAGGAGATGAATCGTAAAGATTAGGAGGTGAGGTTGTATCAGCGGGTCACCGATCATATCTCCCGGCCGTACGTCAAACCGTCCATCCACTGTCGTGTTCTATCAATTATTTATATAATCTAATTTAATTTAAGTCCCCTGACCTTTCTTTGCAGTTGGTTTAGAACTTTAGAAAATATCTCTGGAAACGTTTAGAATGTCTCATGCAACTTTCATACGTCTTACTGTATCACTGTAGGGATCAAATTAGGTTGCATTAGTCAGTGCTGTGCTCACGTTTCTAGTTCGGTATTGCAAATCATCGTCGACTGTAAGTAATGAATTACAAATATTATTTCTGGTTGATTCCAATTTGAATTTCAATACGGTTTTGATGAACGACGCGACTGGAGTCTGACGTATGGATATGTTGAGTTGGGTGATTTGTCTGTTTGTTTGAGCCTTGTTTTAATGTAAAGCGTGAATTCGGTAGTTAAATGGGTTGTGTACGTGGTGCTAAGTGATCGGTGGGCTGGGTGGCGGCCGCTCGGCCTTGCACCGCGTCTCGCCACGCAGTCTACGACGGAAGTTTACGACCGAACGCCAGCCACTTTTATTGGCTACCTCACATCGAAGCCTCCTCGCAGCCTCCCATTCACTCCACAAGAAATATACTTTTTTATTGCTCTGTCACTCGGGTAATTTATTGACAATGAACACACGTGCATTTCTATTAATATTTTATGTCGTAAGAGTTTTTATGCGGCTGCGTCCGTCCGGGCCATTGTTGGGCCCCATCGGACAGTTTGTTTTATGTCCACTCTAGAGCTTCACTTAATTGTTGTACGAATTGGTCGTGATAGGTCGCTTCGACTGTGGCGCTGACATTATAGTTCTATCTAGTCGGGTGATATTGAAAGTAATCGTCAGTTTATGCAAAAGTGTTTGTGGGGTAATCTATAATAAAAAATTAAAAGGGCACGTAATTATGCAAGTAAATAGTAAACTGATGGAATTTAGAATGGCTTGGGCGATGAGATACTGAAGTTATTCATTCATTTATAGCGTTTTAATAGATTGGAATATTTAAAAGTTATTTATGGCTGGTCGTAGTGGTGGTTTAGTGCGTTAAATACGGACAAAGAAAGCGTTCGAGCTAATTGCAGGTTTTGAATGTTAATCGAACGATCGGCTGACTGACAGTGGGACCATAAACAATCCTGGCTGTCGCCGTAAAAGTCGTGTGCGGTTTTTCATCGTCTGACGCGCAGCCTTTTGGAATTATACCCAAATAATGACAATTCTTATGCTGTCTGCAGGGCGCTGTTCCATTGGTAATACCTACATGTGTCGAAAAACGATATGTGAAAAATTCTGAGTAGTTTTTTTTTTACAGGAATTTATAACATTTAAACAGTATCTGACCTTTGTATAAAAGTGTCAAACAAAATTGTGAATTATTAAAAATAAAGGTTTGCTCAACAGACAGAGATCTAATCTCATATTTAATATCTAAAATTGACCACAAAACAGGAATCCATTGGTGTATTCTAAACTGTTTTATTGGCCTTTAGATAGTGGTCTTGTTTTTGTATTAAAACTCCACAGATCTACACATTTCCTTTTCCAAAATATTCACAACACCAGAGACCCTATCATATCCATATACTTCACACAATGGACAACACCGCCGCTTCCTCATAAATAATCCCGGACAAAGTACTCTCGGACGACCGCAGAATATGCACTATATAATTAACAGTTATACCTTGAAGAGGCCCTAAATCTCGCGCATGCGCGGCAGAACAATGCGCGCGATCTTCGGCACCTAATGGACGCGTTGATTGAGCCCCCGCAATAATGTTGCTGGATGCGCAAGCGCATGTGTGCGTTGTACGTGCAATACCGATGTGGGTGTGGTTTTGTAGCTGATAGAGGTAAGGTGTGAGGTAGTTCGGGTAATGGAAGGTGATAGCTTCATTTATTTTTGTGTGGTGATAGATATGGTTTAGTTCGCCAAACGTTTGGCTTATGTTGGACTAAATTGTGACTCGTTTTTTTGTTAAACTAATAGATGCAATTGCAACTGTCTCCCAAAGCCCTAAGTTTTGGTGTAAGCCCTATGACAACAAAAGGTGAGGCAAAGGATAGTAGAAACGTTTGGAGTGGGTAGAGAACCCACCCCAAACGTAGTCAGATGCAAGATACACTTCGAATAACAAACTTACTTAATGTGGAAGTAGCTCGTACTTACCTGCAACAGAAATGTAAGATTAGAATCACATAAAATAAATCACAGCAAACTATTAAGTACCAAACAAATAGATAGAGGCCCATTTAAAGTAATCGTTGAAGTCCCACTTTATTAAGCAATAAACTTCGGAGTGGGCTTGGAAATTCCTGCAGCATACCAGATTGGATTGAGTCTTACTTTTAGAGGGAAAGAAAAGTGAAAATGAGCTATCGACGGAATACAAACGCGGTGCAGGGAGGGTTGTGGAGTGCGGGGCGAGGATGCGCAGGAGTCGCTGCGTTCCGATCCACACGTCGCGGGCGTCGCGAGAGCATTCCGACGTTTTTCAACAAATTCCCGCACGCCGGCTCGCTCGTCTAATTGCACTTAATTTCTGCTTCGTGCCTGTTTAAATACGGTCCAGTAACGTTTAAAATTGCTATGGAGAACGCTGAAGACACGGGTAAAGCTCTGTTTCAATGGGCTGTGAAGTTCGATCGCCGATTAAATGTTTCCTTTTTGCGAAATGGCGAGGAATTAGCAATTACACTTTGTTTTAAGAGGTTGGGGTTAAAATTCTGATAATGATGCGATTGAGTTGAAAATTGGGGGAGTCAAGTAAAAGCTTTGAGAAAATTTAAAGATAACATACATACTTACATAACACAACATATACAGCCTATAGGTAATGTTCCCACTGCTGGGACACAGGCGTTCTCTCTGTGTGAGGGAGTGGGCCATAAACTACCACGCGGGCTAGTAGATGTCACATGTCTTTGAATCAAGGACATGTGACGGTTTCTTAACTTGCTAAAAGTGAAAACGAACAGTCGTGTACTCGTATTGTCTATTATTGAAGTGTTTTATATCTTTGCACTTTTAAAGAGTGTCACTACACTCCCATGATATGATTGATATGCTCTGGACTTACAAAACATAACTGAGACTCTCTCAAAATCCAAACTATGTACCTACCTACTTGGAAGTTCCAGATAAGCACAAAAGGTTTCTAAAACGAAAAAACTAGCCAAGTGCGTGTCGGCCTTGCATATGAAGCGTTCCGTACCGTATTATGATCGAGCAAGAAATGCCGAAAATAACAGTTTCTTGCATGAAAAATTTAAATAAAGAGGGTCCTTTATATATTTTTTTATTATTTGTTGTTATAACGTCAATAGAAATAGGTTCGCAATCTGTGAAAATTTCACCTGTCTGTGTATTACGGTTCATCAGCCCGCTGACAGACAGACGACCGGACAGCAGAGGCTTACTAATAGGGTTCCGTTTGGCTCCCTTCGGGTACGGAACCCTAAAAACTGTCAAGTCCGTTTATTTTTTATGGTCTACGCTACAGGCATAGAGCAGAGATCTCGGCCTCACGCTACGCCGATATCACTGATTGGGAGGTAATTATGAACCTCACAGTACGGTCAACCAAACTTATAGGTACTCACGTGAATTACGAATAACACCCTTACTGCTTCGAAATAAAGCCGCTGTCTATGTCAAACGATTACCTCGGACGTACGCTCCAATATCAGCCACACTGGCCAAATGGAAATACCGCGAATCGCAATGATTGGCGTAAAGACGCTATTCAATTGTATGATTAGATTTTTTATTCCATCAAGCTCGCTGATCATAGATAGTACTATGAATGACTACTGGGTTTTTTACACTGAAGTAGCTATAGTGAATGTTTGTTTGTCAGAGTTTCACACCCTAAAAAGGACATGACCAGTTCCTGCTTTCGAATTCGGGAACATGTGCAGGATTACAGTTTTACACTAATATTTAAAAATAAATATCTAATTTATCATGAATATATCATTTAAATTTCCCTTTTAGACTCTTGAAACTTTTTAATTATCTGTAAACTACAACAATTGTAAAAATAAAACAATATTTGCTGCAAATTGATTTTGACACTTAGGCAGGCGCTCATAGTCCCACTGGTCATGTCCTTTGATTGACTTTTGCATTGTACTATACATTATCAACATGGCATGCCAAGAGAACTTTTTCCTTTTGCAAATATCAATGCAGTAAAAGTAATAACGTCGTGTAGACCAAGCAGTCTTTATTACATTTGACATTGGAGCTGATAGCTTGTGTCATTTAGCTTGTTAGCAGACGCATATCACTGATACTTAACTGCGGACCGCTATTACATAGTAGCAATGTAACTTAAATCACACCCAATTTAAAAGCAACAAGAAAAACGAGTGATACGAGCAAAGAAAGCATGGGAAACATGTAACGAGGCAATCCTATTAAAGGGGCGAAGCGTAGAGAAATATCTCACGATCCTTACTCATTACAAATTATGAGCGCATTCCTATCAGACTCTTTCAAACATGATGAAGAAAATGACTTTTAGAAGTATGATGCGACGCAATTAATAATTATTATATAATTAGGTACAATAAAAACTTGACCGGAATAAATGACAAATTACACGCTGGTAAAAAGTACTCATAAACGTCGTAATGACCACTCATTTCAGCCGTATGATCGTTATTGGAATATGGACATTAATTAAATAAGTAGCCCAGATAACAATCTAAATATTGTATGTTATTATCGTTTGACCATGTTAACAAAGTTTATTCCAAATAGCTTCATTACAGATGTCATTAGGTTCAGATGATCAATTTGATTAAGATCTCCGTTTTTTTCTTGTCTCTTTTAAATTGAGCATGTTTAAAAACGACCGTGTGACTTTGTAAATTTTGTAACGAACACGCAACAGGTATGCCTATCGGATGAGATCAGTGATCAAGCGAATGATAATATCACTATCGCTAAGAGCGTCACTCGATACCTATAATAAATCGAGATGAGCAAAAAGAAACAATCACGCCGAAAGTTAAGCCTGTTGTCTGTTGGGGCTCATCTGACACGACGTCGCACCTCAAAACAACCTTTGTGCTCTCGTTACCTCTGTAACGACCACCCGAAGAATAGGAACAGAAATTCCACAAGCGCGCGCCGATTAAACTCCTAGGTGAAAATAAAAGAGATTGTTTATAAAGCAAGAGCAGACGACATGACAATAGACGACGGTGATGGACCGAGACTCCTCGACGTTCGGCACACGACAATACGCATCGATCCAAAATCGTATTTACCACAAAAGGTTTAGAGTTCATTAATTTTAAGACGTGACCAAAACATGTGACTTTAAGAAGATGATTAGGAAAAGTGGGGGCGTGATGTGCAAGAGAGAGCGCGGACCGTGCGCGAGCGAGAGGTCCAACCGCCGAGGGTCACAGGCGTGATGTCAGGTCAGCCACTTTTGCACCTCGCCATAACAACGCGTCTCAAATTATTATGGACGTTTGATAAGTGTTGGGAGATTGCACAGTCTTGGTACTTTATGATGCTAATTAAGTGTTTACATTACTAGCCGTAGTACATTGTTGACACTCGACGACGGGTGGCCAAGAACGTTTGTTTGAGGAAACGTCACTCACACTCAACTGCATTGCTTTCACCGGTCAAACGTTTACAAAGAGAGCATTGACATCTAAGTAAAGCATCGTGAAAAAAAAACAAGCACCTATCGTCTGGACGATATCTGTTGATACCACTCCGGTGATACGTTATCAGTCGCTGAAGAATTTCATCTGAACCTCTGATAAGATAGCAACATCTCACGATTTATTTAGGCTAAGAAGCAACTTTAAAATAGCCATAATAAAATAATTTTAGCGTAATAACGATTTATAGCAATAAAAGCAGTTATGACTTTGGCCAATAATCTCTTGGCGTTTTAAAATAACTGAAGATTAAGGGGTGGAAGACTTTAGCTGTCTGAATCTATACTGCCGGTCTCTTAATGCGTCTTAATGTATATTTTACGATTGTTACACAAGACGCGAGCAGTTTTACATCGGTTTAAGCGATGTCTATCTGGCGTTATTAAATCCTCTGATGTTCCGAAACATCAAATTATGAATGAGAAATAAATCAACAGGGGCGATCGTAAAATGCTTTATGTTTTTGTTCTGTTCGGGCGGTTCGATTACTCTCCCAAATTGCCCCAGATGTGGGCACGCGCAAAATCATAATGTTTTCATTCTGTCTGTATCGAAATTAAAAATAAAGTAATAGTCCATTTTGATGTTCCTTTCAGCAAGCGCTTGTGATTTAGCCTAAGATGCTCTTGATCATAAAATTGAACGAACCAGATTGATTCTAATCTATCAATTGATATTCTGTTCCACGCGTAAAACTGGTGACGCAGAATGTTTAGCTCAAATATTTACAAGTGTGGATGTTTTAAATGTAAAATGTTGTAATAATATTGAATTTATATAATTCATGAGCGTGTTATTTGTTGAAATTTACCTACGCAATAAGGGGCAAAACCGGGATGAAATTCAGGGCCAAAGATTTCATTGGGCGGAAAATGGCATAACTTATGACAATTTTGGAATGACCATCAAAATTTTTGCCTTGCAAATTGGGACCTGATTTAAATGTGCGCAAAAGCAAAACAAGGTTATTATATTTTAAAGATAATGGTTGGAACCTTTTGATCGGGTATCATAGACGCATTACCACTTAATGAAACATTATGAATAGCTCACACATTAGGGTGCAGTCATGATAAATGCTTCGCGGATGACTGGCGGTAAGTCCCTTCGATTCCCGATTGGCATGACATTATATAAAGTATTTGCAGCAGTCGACGGTCAGGGACATGCTATCAATCAATATTATGGAATAAAAGTCAGGTGAGCCTGTTAGTGGTTAGAGATAGTAATGTGGATCAATTTGATATTAACTGTGATTTGATTACGTCTTCATGAATAGTAAACGCCAAACAGCTGGATTAAGGTGGGTTCCATTGTTAAAACTACCAATTCTATCATGCTGTTGTTCCTTTGAAAGCCTACTCTCCAGACAGCTAAGATGGAATTTCAGATAATTAGGCTACGGATGCCAGTGCAGGTGCCAGGGCAGTAGTGGCCCAGTGGGAACGGCTGCGACTTACGAGTGTAAATTATTTTATCACCACTTCTCTCAAAACGGTGAAGAAAAACATCGTGAGGAAACCGGCATGTCCCAGAAGTGAAAATTCAAAGACATGTGACATCCGCCAACCCGCACTGGGCCCGCGTGGTGGATTATGGCCCACTCCCTCTCACAGAGAGGATGCCTGTGTACCAGCAGTAGGAACATTATAGGCTGTTTAAGAGAATACGGATCCTCCGCCCTTAACTAGAGTACCTAAATCTGATGACTTTAAACAAATTAAGTAGCTCGTATACTGATTCATACCACTTATTTGTTTGTATTTTGAAGATATTTTAAGGAGATACTAATTAAAAAGATATTATTTCTGCAAATTGTTTAAATCTAAAATCATGATATTTTGTAAATCAAAGAATATTTTAATATTCATTATTTTACCCGCCAGTTTTACTTTACTTTTATTGGAATAAATTTATTTACGAATATAATACAGAGAGCCTTCAGTAAACTTTATAACGATTTTAATATACACAGTAACGTTTGATTTGAAATTCATCAGATTGATTAAGAGCCTCACATTACCATACCAAGAAAAAAAAACTACCCCGACTCGGTTCTTTAAAACACACAAACAATTGAACGAACTCAGAAAAAAGCCGTGATCAAAACCTGAACTTATACAATGACAGCAGCATGTTGATTCAATCACAAAAAAACGGGAATTCGAACAAAAAACAACAATTAAATATCGAAGCCTCTCGGCCGCCCCGAGAAATATTTAGAATACGTTCCCGAAGACATAATTTCTTTTTTTTTATTACTAAACTAAAAAGTCCCTACACGTGTCCAGGGATGTCGTCTTTATTGGTTTAGTCCAATTAATGGCATCTAATGTTCCCAGAAACTGGCTCTATGACAATAAATTACAAATTTTCTTTTATTTGCGTTTTGAATTTCGAATCTGTTATTCAAATTTCTACCAAAAAAACCCCATTACTCATCATAAAAAAGAAAATTGAGTTTCGAATTTAAAACACGACCACAAAGATGTAAAATTGCGAGTTAATGATAACGAAAACAGTTTAACAAAAGTTATTACATTTCAAAGAGTTTTTCAATAAAAGGTAAATAGAGAATCGTTGAGATTTACGAATATGACTTTTCTATGGCTATTAAGGATCTTACACAATGGCAGCGATATTATCTTGGGTTTAATTTGCAAATGCTCGATCGATATAGCTGGCTGAGTGATTGAGACTGAGCGTACGGACGCATTGACAGTGCACCGCATTCTATGTAAAATATGAAAGAGTCTCGCTCCCGGTCGCCGATGCCGGACAAATGACCCTCCAGATGGATGTGGTACTCGTGTTGAGAGCTTAACTAGGAATAGGAATGTACATAAACTATGTTCAGCAAGCGGGGATGGAAATACTGGTCGCTTCCAATGGATTTGAGGCGGAGATTTTCTTGAATATAGATAGGGCTAGCTATGTAGAGCAACTGATGAGTAGTAAGTTGCAAAATATGTATGGATCTGAAGCATTTATTTGAATAAAGCATTTTTATCAATGAAGGAATCAAACGTTTATTACAGGGATATCTTTCAATAGGTATCCATACATTATATGACGGGAAATTTAAATTAATCGGGTCTAACTTCCTGTCAGATCTAATCTAGTTTGAATGTTCACTTCTATCTGTCTGTATCCCTGACACAAGCCTACTCAATGTCCGGCTCATCCAAGCATTCTCACATCTGACACATTGGTCATTCCACACATGCATAAAACAAGCGGTGACCGCGGCCGATGCCTACCACTGATTGAATTATGGTTGCACTACAACTGATTAATGCGACATCCACCACTGACGTACTATTGTCTGTTCCAATCTGCATCCACCAATAAGAGAGTAAAACGATCCCCGACCGGATCCGGAATGTGTAAGTATCAGCATTTTGTCTCTGTGTGTTCCATTTTGTACTTTGTTACTGTAGGGTTTTGGACGCACACATTTGCAATCTTATATTAAGAATCGTTTTTTGAAAATTGAATGCTATCGTTTGTATTTGTTTTAATTTAAATGTAACGGTAAATGTTATTCTTCTAAGTTACTGTCCTAAGTATAACAAGCGGGGATAAAAAAAGTAATGTAATAATCAGTGGTTTTCTACGAAATACCGTGCACCTAATAATACGAATCAATAAAATATCTTAAGACTAAACAAGCCGCGGCGGACTTTTTCCTTAAACAAACAAAAATAAATGAAAATTCAAAGGCCAAAATATAAAACGATAAGAGGATTAGGTGGAACGGAGATGACATTGGAAATTAAGGCTGTTTTCTTTTGTAATTTTCCCCCGTCTCACCCTCGGGTGGCGGGGAGATTGGGGTACGTTAAAAATGTATGTTTTCTCAAGTCTCCCGGTCAGCGGGGAGGCTTCGCTCGGATAATTTTCAGGACATGTCGGTGTCCACACGCTTTATGACCTGAGACAAGCGGTGAAATCTAATTTTACGATATATGCCTCGCTAGATTGTTTGATTTTCTTTCCTTTGTAGAGATTAACGTTACGAAAAGACTCAATAGATATTTTGAACAAAGGTAACTACGACATCTTGATGTTGATTTTGATAATAAGAGCAGTACTTTCTCACGCATCTGGGTAATTTGCAAAACGTAGCATTTACATAAGCCTAACTACCATAGACTATAATAAACGGCTGTATCTCAAATGGAACGCAAAGAAGCACGACAATGGCCGGGCTACACGGCGCGTTCTGAACGCCGTAATTAAAGCGATACGCGGACAAAAACGCGCGGGCAGTACGCGCGGTGTTTGCCCGACGCGCGCGTTTTTACTGCGCCAAAAACACGTGGCGCGAACGCTCCGACCTGCAATAAATTAGGCCGAGTGACGAAAGCCGACACCGACTCAATACCCGAAGGCGTTAAATAAAAACATTAAAGGCTGGTTGAAATAATCGACGGGAAAAAGCTATATTGGACCGATTTGGTGGCGACAAGGACTCGGGAACGTGAGTGGATGCGCCTCGTTTCAATCTGCCGCTCGAAGAGTATTTTACGAGTATTTGTATTGGCTTTTACTTCTTTCAAAGCTCGAGAAATGATAGTGTAAATATACGATTTCAGTTTGAGCAGATTGCGGGTATTAAGATATGGTCGTATTTTCGAGGAGACACGATCAATCCGCTATAACGTTTACGTGTTTACGTGCTATCGTAAATAAAGATGCAAACTTTCCGAATCTAAGCTTTTACTTTTTTATAACTAGATCCACCGTTATCATAAAATTAGATCTTAGAAAACCAGTGTACATACAAAACTGCGCATTTACTTAGCGAGGTTTAAAACATAACAATAAGACAATTTGTGACGCAGCAGCATCTGATAATATCCGTGGTCTTGACAACTTACCTACGTAGGTATTTAAATACGCAAACAGAATCGTTTAAAGTACCTACTGTTTTTGAAGGGAGGGCGATGTACGTTTGACGTCAGAAAAACAGCGATTCAGTTAAGCGAATCAACTTAATTGCAAAAATTTATTTAAAATTGGATTGTTAATACCGTCTGCGCTGGCGATTATTTTTATGCGTAGCCTTTTTTTAACTGACTTCAAAAAGTAGGAGGTTCTATGTTCGTCTGTGTGTATTTTTTTTAAGTACATCGATCTTTTCATCAATTGTGGAACGATTTTGAAAATTCTAAAGGACAACAAGTCAGATAGCACTCATTCCATGAAAAATACTTATATTCAGTCGCATTTCGTTGGACTGAAAGAAAGTTGACAGCAACAAAGATGATAAAAATGGCTCATTGGTTGATTAGCACGAATATATTCGCCCGAAACGGGCGAATCAACACTTTTAAAACCTTAAATCCCTATTGCTTATGAACCTATTGTTTACAGTACCTTTTCGGTGCCGGCGGGGCTTCGCCGGTTAAATAAAATTATTTTTTCTGTAGGTGATTTCATCATTCATCATTTCAGCCAAAAGACGTCCACTGCTGGACATAGGCCTCCCCCTAAGGGGGGGTGTTTGCCATAATCGCCACGCTTGGCAGGCAGGTTGGCGATCGCAGTATGGTGTTAAAATGCATAGAGAACGCTGCTGCCCATTCTCTAGTAAGTCCCTTAGTCGCCTTTTACGACACCCACGGGAAGAAATGGGGTGGTGCTATTCTTTACGTCCGGCACCACACGGAGCATGGCGATTTGCACTAAGTTAATTTATTAGTGAGCGAATTGACAACTCCAGAAATACGTATTAGGCAATTGAAAACAGAAAAATTATGTTATTATAATAACATTATTTTTATTTTAATAAGATTATTTTTTATTCTAATTTACTCGCCCGCTACGGGCGAGTGAATTCGTGCGAATCGACCAATAAACCATAAAAACAACAACCGACTCCGAAAACAAAAACCCTACAATGTAAAAAATAACTTTAATTTTGGAAGTCGGTGGCCAAACCAAAATTAGTACAAAATCGAATTTTGAATTTTGAATTGACTTCGAAGACTTCGATAGTATTTTTTTTTGTAAGTCGGTTGTTATTTTTAGGGTTCCGTACCTCAAATAGAAAAAACGGAATCCTTCTACGATCACTCGTGTGTCTGTTTCTCTGTCCGCCTGTCACAGCCAATTTGCTCCGAATCTACTGGAACGATTAAGTTGAAACCTGGAACACATATTATGTGTTTTGTGTGACCCAACCACGGACGTGTAACGTAAATAAATGAATTTTGAATATGGGGGTCACTTTTGGGGGCAAATTAGAAAATTAAAACAAGAAGTTTTGCTAACTGTACCGTGTGATATACTCGTATCAAATGAAAGGGCTTATTGTAAGGTTCTCAGATATATATTTTTTAAATAATTTTAAAATAAATACTTTCAATGTTATTTAAGAAAATAGATTCAAATTGACCATTCCCCCTGGCCTTATCTCCGAAACTACTGAGCCTAAAACCTAAAAGACGAAACCTATAAGAAGTCTATGATCTTAAAATAACATTGTAAATCACTCAATATTGTGCGTACAAGCTTACATTTGAAGTTGAGGTGTATGGGGGAACATGACTTTCAACTACAATGTTAACTTTGTTCTTGGGATAAATTCATCCCAACTACGAAACCTTTCATTGTGCGTGGTCCGACACGCACTTGACCGGTTTTTTTGTAATAAAATGTGCTAAGTACCTGACCTCCTGTTGTCCTGTAGTAGTGTGGCCTCCTGAGTTCGTTAAAATAACGATGTTCTAAAGTTAGGAGGGTAGTTTACGGTACTTGCATGTAAAATTTTTTATAGAACCTTGCGGGTAGTTTATAATACTAAGTAAGCTAAAAATTACCTTCATACATAATACGATCATGTTAACTTGATTGTCACGAATTCACGATAATGGGTATTTAACAGATCAATAAATAAGTGAGTTATTGAATTTCCTTGAATTTATTGTATTAAGTAATAAACGCAAGTAAATACAATTGTAGTAGTTGTTTGTGATATACTACAACTACCTATTTATGTAAAGACGCAAACTGTCAAATTTTCTCATTCGATTTTGAACTTATCCATTAACATTTTAAGGTTTAAAAACATTTGGAGAAATTTGACAGTTTGGTATAAACCTGATGTGCTGGCGACTGTACCTGTACTTATACGAGAGGGGCTCGTGGCTAAATGATTACAGCCGCGTGGGTCGATTGAGGGTTAAGCCACACTTGCTGCGGTCGGTTCGTGGATGGGTGACCATCTATTAGGTACATATTGAGACCCCCCCATGCTTCGGAAAGCATGTTAAGCCGTTGGTCCCGGCTGTCATTCGTAGATCTTTGACAGTCTTTACGGGTAGTTAGAAGCCCAAAAGTCTGACAACCAGTCTTACCAAGGGGTATCTTGTTACCCCAGTAACTCGGTTGTGGAGGTCAGATAGGCAGTTACTCCATGTAAAATACTGGTATTCAGCTACATCCGGTTAGACTGGAAGCCGACCCCAACACAGTTGGGAAAAAGCTAGGCAGATGGATTGACGTGTTTATGTACCTAAATATTTGTCCCATTACCAGAGACAAAGAGATTCCAAATTTAAGGTGAATCCGCAGCAGTTGCCCGCGAAATTCAAATTTTCTTACGTTTTTTGCTATTTTCAGGTCAGTGTCCGATTGTACGAGCGTGACACTGAAAGTTCTAAGAAAATCAAAAACTGAACACACTAGCAAGTTATTAGTTTTATTATATCTTTTCAAAATAGTGTCTATTTACATCAATACATCGCTGCATCCGATGGAACCACTGAGAAAAGCACTTTGCCCACTCGTCGTTAGGGGTCTCTTCGACGGCATTTTGAAACGCAGCCACTGCTTCCTCGGCGTCTATAAAACGTTGTCCTCGTAGTTTTTCTTTTATTTTAGGAAATAAATAAAAATCGCAAGGTGCGAGGTCGGGGCTATAGGGCGGGTGACCCAGTAATTCCACGTCTGACGTCGACAAATAGCCGATTGTTTGCTTGGCGGTGTGCGACGAGGCGTTGTCGTGGTGAAGAAAGATCCTACTGCGAGGTCGTTTTTCCCGAACTTTTTCCAAGACAAGTGGCAAACAAATGTTAGTGTACCACTCTGCAGTAACTGTTTTTAGATCCTCTAAAACAATTGTTGCGTATTGCCCTGTCCTTCCGAAGAACGAGGGTACCATATTTTTTCCCACGCTTCGATCTCTATTCTCTTTAGTTGGCAACTTTTCGGAAGGAAACACCAGCTTTCGTCACCCGTAAGTATGTCGAACACAGCATTTGAGTCACCTCCGTTAAATCTTTGAATCATTTCACGACACCAATCAACACGACGGATTTTTGGGCCTCTGTCAAATTATGAGGCATCCACCGGGCACAAAGCTTCCTGACCGCTAAATGTTCATGGAGGATTTTGTGCACTTGACTCATACCGATGCCTAAGCTTGACCGAATCTGTTGATAAGTCACTCTTTTGTCAGGCTCTATCATACGCCGCACAACACTGATTTTATCTTCAGTCGACGCCGTAGAAGGCCGTCCCTCACGCAGATCATCGGTGAGATTAGTGCAACCACGTTTAAACTCATTAAACCAGTTGTAAACAGTGGCACGAGATGGGGCTTCATCGTGAAAGGCCAATCGAAGTCTATCATAACTTTCTTGTTGACTTAAATGACATCGAAAGTCATAAAAAATCATTGTACGAAAATTTTCTCGCGTTAAATTCATGCTGACGTGACACAGACAATTTTCAATTTGCCGCCACCAAATCGTAAACAAATGACAAATTAATAAAATTCATACACAATAATATTGACAAAGAGTTCCATTTTCAAAATTTGAACTTATTTTTTTATTATACCGTTTAAAAGTGGCCAGTTTTAAAAACTTTCAGTGTCGCCCTCGTATCTTGATTAAAATATTGCTATAACATAAATGTATTTACAGAATTATAAACATTAGAATTATTAACACATCTCTCTAAGTTGAATTTGTTCCGTAACGTCTTGATTTCATGAAAAAGTCATTCTATGGATCAAATCTAACTTAGAGAGATGTGGTAATGATTCTAATTAAGTAAATACATATCTGTTATAGTCACGAATCATAATTTTAATCAAGATACAACCTGCTACTGACCTGTAAATAGCAAAAAAAACGTAAGAAAATTGGAATTTCGCGGGCTGCAACTGCGGATTCACCTTATTTCGTGGCCGTACACAGAGACCTAATAATATCAGCCTGTAATTGTCTCACTAAAGATCAAAGGGTCTCATAAATGATACAGAAAAGGAACGAATATGATAATAAAACGACAAGGCGATTTATTTTTAGATTTCCATGTAAATATGTTACTGGCACAGGCCAATATGTGGAAAGTGACTGACAGATGCACTCATTGGGCTGACGAAGGACTCAGAAGATATTCTGCGTAAATCTATGTATATATAGCTTCTGCCCGCGCCTTCGTCTGCTGCGTCGCATTGCATCGCCCGACCGCGCTATTACTTCGTTTTCGCTTTTGTTCTTTCTGACTTTTTCTTTTTGCTCGGCTTTTAATGGTCGTAGCGTCATGTTAAATAGCCTATAAACACCCTCAAGAATTGGGCTAAAAAAACAAAATTAATTTTTCAAATCCGACTGGTAGTTCCAGAGATTACCCCTTCATACAAACTTACTAACAAACTTTTATAGTTAAACTATTTCACGAAGTCCTCTCTTGTCGCTCTAATGGCTGTAAACATAAGGTTCAAATTGCAATAACCAAACGGACTTCGTGAAATGGTTTAACTATACCTTTTTATAATATTAATAATAATATAGGTAGGTCCGCGATTAACTGAAATGAAAATAAATGAAATCGTAATCACTTTAACACAACATATAAAAAAAAAAACCGTGATCCTATAATGGCTCCGTTTTTCCTTTTGGGGAACGGAACCCTAAAAAAAAACATACGGGCGAATATATAACCTCTTCTTTTTTGGAAGTCGGTTAAAAACTAGAAAGGAGTAGGCATTTCCTATCTGACTACCCCTGAGAAGATACCGTCAGAGACTATAAAGCCTCAACTACGGAAGATAGAGGAAGCTACAATGTTACATTCCATAATTGAATTTTAATTTTTGAACATAGAGATGGTCTATGGCAGAAAATGTCTGAATGCATCCTTGAAACGGGGATTGTAGGGTTTAACCAAACGGAGGCGCGGAAAATAGCTACTAGAAACTTAAACAAATATTTGTTGTTAATATTTATCTCCGCGTATTTCATGGGTGTGCTAGCATCGACCTTCTAAGCACGTTCAGTGACGTACCCAGGAAAACGTAACGGGCAGCCATGTTGACGTGGAAATGTAAATAACTCGCTGTTTCCAACGTATCCGACAAATTTGCGTTTTAAATCTACAGCTTTCAATTCCAACGGTAAAAGGTAATGGTTCTAGTAAGTTCGAGAATGTTAATCACTGATAAGGTATCATCATCAACATCAACATCTGCCTAGCCTTTTCCCAACTATGTTGGGGTCAGCTTCCAGTCTAACCGGATGCAGCTGAATACCAGTATTTTACGTAGAGCGACTGCTGGTATCTGACCTCCACAACCCAGTTACTGGTTAATACGATACCCTTTGGTAAGACTGGTTTGTCAGACTTTCAAAGATCCATGAATGACAGCCGGGACTAACGGCTTAACTTGTTTTCCGAGGCACGGAGGAGTTTTGGTATGTAAAGATGGTCACCCATCCACGGACCACAAGGTATAAGGTTTAGTGATGTCTCTTTTGACGGACTGTAGAGGATTTAGGTGTGAGGAGCTTCAAAACTGTCAAGCAAAACTTGATTGATTTCTACGATAGTCAATTAGTCTCGAAATAATTAGATAGTACTAGCTGCGCCCAGCAGTTTTACCCACGTAAGTTTCGATCCCGTGGGAATATCGGGTTAAAAACCTTATGTTAATCCAGGGTGTCAGGTACTTCCATACAAAATTTTATAAAAATTGGTCCAGCCGTTTGAGCGTGAAGAAGTGACAAACACACACACATACTCACGAACTTCCTCCTTTATAATTTTAATGTGATTAATTAACTCCTGCTGATGAGCCTACATGAGATTATGAAATACAGGATTTACATGACAATAATCTCATCATCAAATATCAAGAAAAAAAAAATAGAAATAGTCAGAGGGGAGAGAGAAAGTCGCATGGAGGGTGCATAACGCATTTTCCTTATGTGACGATTTCTACTAGTCAACTCCTACCGCAAGACGCGTTAAAGAACTTCGTTCCAAAAAGCCCTACAATAACTAAATATTTTTTATCAATATATATAACCTAAGAATTATCTTTATCTTATCTTATACCAATAGTAACACCAACTTCTTTGTTTGAAATATCTACCTGTTTATAATGGCAAAACGTCTTTTAAAAATCGCGAAGGATTGATCATCGCATTGCAAGATGTCGACAGCTCAAGCCAACATCACAGGTGGCCCAACCAGCCTCCATTCTCAGATTATTGTACTTCCTCTCACAAAGAGGGGGAAGCGTTATGCATGACATATCTCAGCTCCCGTATTGATGTATGTATGGTACGTACCTACGTAGTTACTGTACTTCACTTTGGAATGATATTATATTTATTTTAATAATATGCTGAAGGAAGGGGACATTTTACACGTGCAAGCTCTGTATGTATACCTATTAGGATGTACTGAAATGTAAAAAAGTTGTTTTTTAATAATACAACGTTTTATGAACGTGATTTTTTTTTATTCACATGTGACAAAAGCGTCCTATAAATAACTCATTCGATTTGACGAAAAACGTGATACATATTTTGTAGAAAGTGTTTTAAAAATAGAACTCAGCCATATTCTAGAATAAATAAATAGAATCTCGATTTAGGACTAGATTCGAGATCGATTCGATTTTGATTTGTATGTTATCCCTGTTTCTTGCCTGTTCTTTTTCAAAGAGATCTACGTTTTGGAATGGGCAAATAGCTTCTCTCTCTTTGAAAATTCAAAAGTGCATGTAATTGGTTTAATTGAAATAAATCCTTTGAGTTTGAGTTTTATGAAATCTGTCAGTTATGATTCGAGATTAATACTGAGTATTGATCTAGAATAGGGACTTATTTCTTTCGCCAATGTATTTTGTTATGTTGACTTTTCTTGTCGATTGTACTAAGTAAAGTTTATGAGAAAACTCAATACTTCGCCAGTATGAGTCAGATCGGTACAGTCGTATACTGAAGTGATTCTGCTTTTAGCTAGAACATTCGGTGGTTTATGATTGAAGTAATGTAGCAGATAGTAATTTAATAATCTTGAATATGATATGTACCTACTGGTATCGCTTGAGACTGTTGTAAATGTTCCGTGTATAAATAAACGATTTCTATTCATTGGCCCACTTTAGGTTGCGCTGTTTTGATAGACCCTGAAGTACTTTTTAGCTTGGGTTCACCAAAATGTGAGAATCAAAGAAGTAATTACATAACTTTTCATGCAGCTGTGTAGCAAAATTATGTCCAATTAAAGTTCAGAGTTAATAAACCTCTCTAACAATCGTAACATATTTTAATACTACCCTCTATTTCATACGAAAACCATGAATTTCAAACATACGCTAGAGAAAACGCAATCCAAAATAAACAGCTTAAGTATACTCCGCCATTTCAACATCCACTTAAATAAGTACTATTCCTAAAAGGTTGGAAACGAAAAGGAATTAGTATTCGAAAATGCAATTTCGGTGCAGCGCGAGAGCTGTCGTATCTACATAGGGGGCGGTCCGAAAGGGGTAGGGTGGGCCCGAGTACATATCCATCTTGTTAGGTATGCGCCCGGATGCGCCAGCTTCTACAAACACAATAAGAGCCTTCGTACCCCACTCTCCCCCTACCTCCTCTCTTATGGAAAACTTATTAGAGCGCGGGCCGCCGGGGAATCCTTTTTCCTTCGGTAAATATTTGAGGGAGAAATTAAAATTTGACAGCGGACGTTCTTACGAGTTACGAAGGACGATGGAGTCTATTCTATATGCTCGTACGTGATACTTGAGGCGTAAAATGAAATTTAGATTGAGTTTGGACAGTATTGCTTCGTAGCTCTTGTGGATCGTAATACGTTTGGAGTTCGGTGTTTATGTTTACATTATTATTTATGCATGGTTCTTATGTTTGGATATTTACTGTGGTTATTTACTTTTGAAAAGATTTAGCGTCATAAATTGTGAAAAACGACTACACTCACATACACTCGGTAGCAAAGAAATACCTAACTACATAGATACTAATAGTCTGTACATTTTTCAGGAACGATGTAACTGCATTATGTTAAGGTTTAAAAAAATAATTCATATATGAGCCACGCCAGTCTGCAAATTTTCTTTTAGATAAACTGTGATTTGTTTTTTTTTAGAATTTTAATTTAGAATTAATTTACTTTTGGATCGATAATTCAATGTTTATCATTATAACAGCACCCTAATCGCGTAACGCAGTTTGAATCGGAATCGGAATGATTTTGAAGTATATTGCTAGTCAATTGCTTCTTAGGTTACAAAAAATTGTCTGCTCAACAACGTAAATAACGCAATGAATGTTGTTGAACTGTCAAATTGAAACCAATTCCTACTGATAGTGTGTTACGCAATTAGCCCTCTGTAGTAGGTACAAAGCCATTTACCAAATCCCTTCAAGATTTACCTTTGACTTTGAAAATACTGTTAAAACTTTTACTATGTTAAAAATATTACACTATTAAGGAATATTTAGCGGATAATTCGATCTTATACGTAATGTAAATGTGTAATAATCATAATGGCTTTGTCACAGAATTGAAATATACCTATTTGCACACCATATCATGGCAGAAACCAAAATTACTATAGGTAATATCTATTGTACCATATTCTGGCAAATAAATATTTTGATTTGATACAAACCTACTTAAAATTACGTTTTCAGTAATACTGGTCAACAGTTTTCATAGAAATCTGCTCGTAATCGTTGAAATCGATCTTTAGAACTGATTACAAATCCCTTTCATCATCGGAAAATTCCACGCTCATTCGTACTAAGATTTTCCTCTAATTTTCCAAAAAACAGGAGCGCAATAAACAAACAGGGTGCGGTAAAAAACACTAATTCACACGTGAAACCAATGTAGTGAAAAATGAGAGAGGTGGAGAACGTGAGCCGAATAGGAACACCCTGTGTTACAAATGAGAACATTTGCGTTCTGTATATGGCCGCCATCTTGGAATTTGTCATTTTTAATGGATTAGAAATGGTATTTTTTTACTGCAGGGTATCTATCCCACCTGTACGGTGGATTGATACCATGTAGCAAGTACATGAAAATACAAAGAAGGTCCTATGACCTCGCCTGTAATATTACTGGGTTTACAGGACCTTCAGTCGGTATATCTTTAGTATCGAGCTTAAGGCTGTTATCTGGTAGTTGCCATACTAACAGACTACCGATACACCAGACCATACAGAACTGACAACCACAACATCTCGAATATTCAAGAACGCAACGCGGGGTGACCAGAATAAGAAAACACATGAACTCTGTGGCTTTTCCTCAAATTGTCAATGCTACAAGTGGTTTTAAACTTACTACGTACCATTGGACTACATTATGGACATAAAACAGTTCTAGGTAAAAGGATTACATTTCTTTGACAATCTTCAAGTTACCTTTGAACTTCTCCTAAGATTACCCAAATCACAAAAAAAATCGAATTAGCTACCTACATAAACTGTATTACAAACCCAGCGAGATAAAACCTCATCATTGTACCTCTACACAATCAACTTAGATGTTATATAAAAGCATTAAGGGGTAATGTCTTGGCAGTAATTAAAGACCGGGGGTAAGAGAGGGGGGAAGGGGGTGGTCGGAGGCTGCGCGGCTGGGCGTGGTTAACGCATGCGCAGAACTGTTTAATTACAGAGGAAACAACAGCTCATCGACGCCTCGCGTTCATTAGGCGGCTAACACATAGGAAGGGAAGGGCGTAAAAGTAAATACACCCTTAATTAGATAGCCTTAAGATCGGGAATGATGCAGAAGTAGATTGCACAGTTAAGATCTTTTGGTATTGATGGTCAGAATTAGGAGGTTCCCTGGGGAATGGATACATAAAACTTTTGTTAGGATTGCTTTTTCTTTAGTTGCCTGTCGTAGGTTATTATTACAGCAAATGTCATAATGGTACGGGGTACCTACCCTTGCGTGTGTATCCGCTTAGATTATAAATTGTATGCCTTTGCCGGAAGCCTTAATTTATTAAGTAATCCACAGAATAGCCCGGTTAAACAGCTTCCTAGGTTGACCTGCGAGGTACAATTCAAAAGATAAAAACTAATGATTAGTACCTATATTTACCTACTTAATAAAGTACTGAACCATAGAGTAAACTTCTTATATTTTCCATCACGGTGTTCTTAAAAAACATTCCCTTAACGATATAAGCATTGGAACATTAGAAGATACAGACGTAACATTCAAATGAAATGGGCTCGAAATTGTAGATAAGGGGGCTTTATGAACGAAATGAGAGTATGGGGGAATGGGGGGAAAGGGGGAGCGAGCCTTTCATATATGTGGAGGAATACGCGGCTTAATATGTTGGGAAACGGAGTGTTTTGATAATTTTGGCTTAATAAGCCTGCTATTATTATGTAGGTGTTTTATGTAAACGGTACCTAAGAAAATTACTTACTTTTTGGGTCAGATATGTGTGTCGGTACATATAATACCTAATAGCTTTATAAAGGTCGAGTAAGATCGTGTATTTAATAACAAAAGAGATTAGGTACTTGCCAGAATAACTTAGTATACCAAAAGGAAAATAGCAAACGTTTAAAAAAAAAGAAAACTGAATTTTGTCGGTGTCTTCTGAAACTTTTCATAATAGCCGATTCAAAAATTATTAGTAAGATAGAACATAGATTGGTATTTGCCATGCTTGAAGAGCACCCGAAATAATGTTAGACACAGCCACTGCTAAGCAGTAAGAACCTTGTACCAAATTAAAATGGAAAATTCACTGCTTGGCAAGTAATTTGAATAAGTACGATTTAAGTACGCGTAAGTGTGTGTGTGCCTTTTTCATTATGATTTAAGTTAAACTTTGAAAGGGTAAGACGAATAACTCGTGACCTAAACGACTCTTTTGTCTTTGGATCTGCGAGTATAACCTAATGTCACACATGTAAAAGTCTGAAAGAATAACTGGATTAATATTCGCTAGCATTGAATGTTCGCTTATTATTGGTGAAATAATATGACACGATTTAAAAGACATAAAGCTTTTTAGACTGAAGTCCTTCATACGGCTTCTGTAAAATAAAATTCTGAAGACAATCAGTGCTGATCGGCCGGTGAAGAAAAGAAAGAGGAGATAGAGAATAGTTATGCTACGGCTACATTTTCGCGTTAACGTGGACTGCACTTCGCGCGCTCTCTGTTGTACAGCGAGACGTCGAGCGGTGTGCGAGAGAGAGGGCGAGAAGTGTAGTTTGCGTTATCGCGACAATGTAGCCGTAGCATCAGAGTTAGTAAAATAAATTATAATCAATGAATTATAATCAAAAAAGACAATATAGCCGTAGCATCAGAGTTGAGTTAGTAAAATAAATTATAATCAATGAATTATAATCAAAAAAGACAA
This sequence comes from Tiliacea citrago, assembly GCA_963921375.1. Taxonomy (NCBI): domain Eukaryota; kingdom Metazoa; phylum Arthropoda; class Insecta; order Lepidoptera; family Noctuidae; genus Tiliacea; species Tiliacea citrago. Next base: position 15,379,726 of record OY992797.1, on the reverse strand, counting down.
TGTAGCCGTAGCATCAGAGTTAGTAAAATAAATTATAATCAATGAATTATAATCAAAAAAGACAATGTAGCCGTAGCATCAGAGTTAGTAAAATAAATTATAATCAATGAATTATAATCAAAAAAGACAATGTAGCCGTAGCATCAGAGTTAGTAAAATAAATTATAATCAATGAATTATAATCAAAAAAGACAATGTAGCCATAGCAGTACTTGCTACAGCTACATTGATTGTCGCGATAACGTGAACTATACTTCGCGCGATCTCTCTCGCACACCCCACGACGTCTCGCTGTACAACAGAGAGCGCGCGAAGTGCGTGTTACCGCGATAATGTAGCCGTAGCATTACCGATGACAAAATATTGAGTCCCTTTGAGATCTGTTTAATCGACTGAAAACTGAAAAGAGACTTTCAAATACATATCTACAAAGGAAAGGAAATCACAAGGCAATCATCTCCAAATTAGAGTTAAAGTCAGAGTAATTAATTAGCAACCTAATTTAATTGAATTACGATACAATTATAATATCTTCGCAAGGCAATCGTGATTGGCATCTTAATGGGAAAAGTTAATTGTCCTGATTTGCAAACCTCGTCATCAATATTAATTAAATAACAGTACTATGTTTGCTAAATTATACGGACAGTGACCTTAACACAAAGTAAATACTTGATTGTTAAAATAAATAGCAATCATTTTGTATTTATAGTTAAGGCGAGGTTGCAGTACTTTTTAACTTTTTTAAACCTCTGTAAATCTAGCAAAATATAAATTTTGCGCAAAAAGAAAATACTTTAAGAAAATTGAACATATTATCAAGCACTGTGTGAAGATAGAAACATGAAGTAAATTAATTGGCTCAATAAAAAAGATGACACTAAATCGCTATTTAAAACGTGTACCTTGAAGAGATTACTTCGTTAAACCATGTAAAAGTTATACCAAAAGATAGGCCTTATTGTTTTTTAGTACCTACTTGGTGAGAACTTATTTTAAATGATAAATGATTTATTTCTGTAAGTAGGTTTGTACAAACACTTTTACACGTCAATCATATTTAAAAAAACTAGATGAGGTCGGCGTTTCGTATCCGACTACCCTGAGAAGAAAGGCCGAAACAAACTCAGAGGTCACAGTCTCTTTTTAAAGTCCAGACATAATCTTGGTCAGATCATGTGAAGACCATGTAGATTGGTGCCTGAAATGATCTTTTGACGAAAGAACCACACTTTATAATTTCGTTACTATTTTTTTCTATGGAGCAAATATACACAAAATCTAGCAGTTCAAGAGCTCGCACCGGCCGGCCAGTTACAGCCGGCTACACACCGCACTACAAGACGGCCTTAAGCGGAATCAAATAATATTCAAACTTTTTAGGTAATAAAAATAAACTGCCCACGTCAAAACGTTCTTTGTTCAAAAGCAGAGCGTGATTGTACACAAAATCCGATAGAAATATGTAGGTACATAAATACGTCAATCCATCTGCATAGCCTTTTCCCAACTATGTTGGGGTCGGCTTCCAGTCTAACCGGATGCAGCTGAATACCAATTTTTTACATGGATCGACTGCCTATCTGACCTCCACAATCCAGTTACTGGGTAATACGATACCTCTTGGTAAGATTGGTTGTCAGACTTTCGGGATTCTGACGACCCGTAACGACTGCCAAAGATCCACAATAACGAGCTTTCCGAGGCACGGAGGGATCTTGGTATGGAAAGATGGTCACCCATCCACGGACCAAGCGCGGCAAGCGTAGCTTAACCTGATGTTATTACTCAGCCACAAGCCCCACCAAAGAATCCGATACATGAATTATATTAATTTTATTCAAACACAAGAACTTTTGTGTTAACTTTACGAGTCAATGTCTCCTAGTATAACAATGCACAAAATCATCGTGAACCACCATTCAATATGCGATGAAATACGTTTACAGTCAAAAGAATACACCTTAAAATATACAGGTCGTTCGAAAAGTTTTAAAACGTTATTTTTATTGTTCGTGGGTAGTTGGGTACAGTGAAGGAGAAATGTCTTGGCATACCTAAATAGTATGATTTAAATAAAAAATGCGGGCACGCGACAAGGTGGCGGTGCCCAAGTAAATCGCTTCAGGAGCATGTCACGTACGTGAAGGGTGCATATATTTTTGATTTTGTTCTATGCTAGGCAAATTTTTTTCTACCCACTCTTTTTGTGAAGTATGGGGGAGTAATCCGGGGGGTAATTGAAATGGCTTTGTCAACATTTTGTGTTGTTATGGCTTGAAATAAATAACGGTAGATGGTATTTTTCGCTTGATGACCGAATGATTTGAGTTAGTGGAAATAGATTTACGGAAGAGTTTTCAGAAGAGCGAAAGCTTTAGATACCCATTGAAATAGACGAATGATGATCATGCTTCAAGTAAATTAGACAGGCCATAAGCCGAAAAAGTGTAGGTGTAGTTACAATATTTTAGAGTAAATAAAGCAGCATTACATATTTATAGATAACTAGCTGCGCTCCGCGGTTTCACCCGCGTAAGTTTCGATCCCGTGGGAATATCGGGATAAAAAGTAGCCTATGTCTCAATCCAGGGTGACAGCTACCTCCGTACAAAATTGTATCAAAATTGTTCCAGCCGTTTGAGCGTGAAGAAGTAACAAACATACACACACACACACTCACAATCTTTCGCCTGTATAATATTAGTGTGATATAGTCCATTCTATAACGGAGTTTTTCTCTAAAAGCTAGAAGATTGTTTATTTTTCTAAAAGAGGATAAACAGGAGCTATATTACGAGACTATCAGGTCTTGGTGGTGTGCCAAGTATAGACATAACGTAATGAGTTTTAAAATTGGCAACTATCGTTAACTTTACTTTATGATATTAACAACATCCTACCAACTTTGTGTGCAATTTATTCGAATTGTATTAGCAATATCGTTTAAAGTTAAAATTATGACTTGGAATAAGCCTCGTGTTCACGAACAATTAAATCAACTTTTTAAATATTTAATCAGTTATATTTGACATAAACAAAATTCAATCTGCCTAGCCTTTTCCTAACTATTTTGGGGTCAGCTTCCAGTCTAACCATATGAAGCTGAATACCAGTATTTTACATGGAGAGACTACCTATCTGACCTCTACAACTCAGTAACTGGGTAATACGAATATCCCTTGGTAAGACTGGTTGTCAGACTTTCAGGCTTCTGACGACCCGTAACGACTGACAAAGATCCACGAATGACAGCCGGGACCAACGTGTTAGCATGCTTTCCAAGGCGAGGAGTCTCGGCATGTAAAGATGGTCACCCATCCACGGACCAACCCCGGCAAGTGTAGCTTAACCTGATAGATTGACCCGTGCGGCTGTTATTACTTCGCCACGAGCTGTGCTCATCCTCCTCTCTGTATTTGATATAAACCAACTGTTTAAAACCTAACCGGTGGTTTGAATGTTGGTGAACACGGGCCTCAGCCCTCAATACTTTCTGCATTGTAACTTCATGAAGACAAAATTTTCAATGAAAACCGAGCAATGAAGGTCAGCATATATATCTAAAAGAGCTTCAATTGAACGAAATGAATCCATAGAAAAATCACTTCAGTTTATAAAAGGTAGGCTAAAACCACAAAAGGTTTACTGAAGTCAAAAGGCTGCGACCAAATTGCATGTTTCACCGTACTAAATACCCACTTCATCACATAAATCAAAAACCAATATTCCTCAATCTCTGCAACAAACAAACACAACAAATCCGTACTCTATCCATGTTAAAACAACAACGACACATCTCCAAGACCCGATAGGGGGAGGGGTGAAAGGGGGGTGAAACTACCCTGCATATATCCCTCCGTTCCTTCATTTATCTATGTGTCGCACCCGAATTAGGTACCTACACTACCTTCACCCAGAGATGTTCGATCCCAAGATATGTATCTGGGTTGTAATTTTTCTTAACCATTTTAGTATTCAAGACACAAAATGTGGCCACGCGATATGCCTAATGCGATTTATATTTCACTGTTCGTGTGTGTTACAGACGGGTAGGTTGGGTTGTGTGGAATGTTGTGTTGAAGGTATGTGGGGCGAATTTTTGTGGGGATTATGAAGAGACAAGCAGTTTTGGTGAGTTTTGAAAAGTAGGGGTATTTTTGAGTTATATCTAAATCAGATGGGGATGGGGGTTTTTGGACTGGAAGAAAATATGATAAGACCTTTGTAGGGTTCTGTATTATGGTTCCGGGAACCATAATACTAAGCCTCCGCTGTCCGTCCGTCCGTCTGTCTGTCAGCAATCTCGCTGACAGATACAGCAGTTTCTCATGAACCGTAATAGGTAGGCAGTTGAAATTCTCAGATTATGTATTTCTACGAGTATTGCCGCTATAACAACAATTCATAAAGTGAATAATTAAAGGGGGTCCCCATATTTTGCTCGATCTTACTACGGTACGGAACCTTTCACGTGCGCGTCGACTCGCACTTGGGCGGATTTTTTAGAATTTTTTTAAAGTGGCTTTTTTGAAATATCTAGATTTTATTTTTGGTCAATTATGTTGTCCGCCGTTTTGTAAGACATAGGTACATGTATATACTCGTATTTTGGACACATAAATGATCTTGTATGTGTAATCAATCATTTCGATATTTTCATGAGTCCAATTACAGAAGCTTACATAGGTCGCTGAAAGATTAGGAAAGGATGTAATGATGCATACAGACCTACCAAAAAGACATTTCTGAAGAGAAAAGATATGGTACGAACTAGGTTAGTGCTAAATCTACACCTGACTGAAGCAATAAGCTAGCCGGGGAGGCTATAATAGGTTTTCAGCGCAGAAGCCTTCGTCATTCAGCTTAGCCGTGCGCTGGACCAAAGTAGCAATTTTGTAATAGATGAGCGTTACATAATGGGTATTTGGAATTAGGGTCAACATTTTAAAACTACAATTAAGGATTTTATAGATTTTACAGATGACAAAGTAACCTACTTCTTTCTACACATAAATGTTTGCTGAATATAATGAATTTTATGTATGCTTCTCAACTCTTAATATATAACTCTCCGAAAGCAATCAAAACACCAATATCAGCCGTATGTAGCACTTATGTAGGTAAGGAAAATTCTTCGGAGGGAAAAATCTTTGGAAGGAAAATGAAAAAAAGTCAATGATTGAACGTCATACCTATGGGAATAAATTTAGTGAGGGTGGTAGTGGGGGCACCGCGTGTCACCCAGTTGAATTGTCAATTTGATTCCACGAAAAAGCACCTACATTATTAAATATATACGTTTAAATATATATTTCAAACGATACATCTGTAGGAAGGTAGGCTTTATATTAAAGATTAAAGCAAATTTGGAATAGAAACTCTTTAGTTTTCCTTGGACAATGGTTTTTCTTCTCTCTGAAATAATTACGCTTTACAAACTGTCCCCTTTATCTCTTCCCGGCCGTTTCCTATCCTCGTTTGTCCCATTTATTCTGCCCGTTCAGATCTTGCACGTTCGTTTACTGTGTATGTACTAGGTAGATATATTTGTATATACTTGTATATTTGTACCTCTTTCAGTGTTGCATGTCTCTGTAATTGCGTAGGTAGGTATAGTTTATAGTTTAACTTAATTGTTTACATTCACTGTAAATTAAGTATTTAAGGCCTGTCATCTTTGTTGTGGAATATTGACAGTGACATCTCTTGAACGCCGTTCAGATGTGCTGTTTGCGTTCAGTTTCTTTGGTGAAATTAGTCTTTTGTTTTACTTTTTGTAAATGAAAATCATATTATAATCGACACTAATATTATAAAGAGGAAAGATTTTTTCGTTTGTTTTTATGTTTCTAACGATTAGGCTCCGAAACTACTGAACCGATTTAAAAAATTCTTTCACCAATAGTTAGCTACATTATTACGGAATAACATAGGCTGTAATTTATTTTAAAAAAAAATTGGGATGCGCTCTTACGCGGGTGAAACCGCGGGGTGCAGGCCAGCTAATGATTTAATAAAAGCTTTTAAGTGAAAGATACTTATTTAGTTAAACGATTACTTTTAGCTGTGCTATTATAAATAATATGGCGTATTCATGACATATGCAAAGTGCTTAACTACAGTATGATTATATTGCTAACTTTTACGACGTCGAGACACTTTTATATGGCTATTTTGACTGGAACTTCGCACATGCTTTTTTCGAGTTACCATAAGTTACCATAGTTACCTTCATGGAGGTCAATTTGAGATTGTTGAAGATATTATGTAAAGAAAACTCTTCTTTGAGGATTTTTATGATTCTGATTATTAGGAATTTATACTTGATATAATCTATAAACCGACATCGTAAGGAAACCGGCATGTCCTAGAACAAAAAAATCGAAGACATGGTGACGTCTACTAAGCCGTGTGTAAACCAACCTAGTATGTAAATAGTGAATGAATAATAGTAACAATGCTCAATGCTGTGTTGACGGCACGGTTGGCGCAGTGGTTAAGCGATTGACTGCTGCGCTGCGTGTCGCGGGTTCGATTCCCGCACGGAACAAATATTTGTATGACCTACAAGTAGTTGTTCCGGGTCTGGCTGTTTGTGTATGTGAGTTTAAATGTTTGTAAACGCAGCCACGATACAGGAGAAATTCCTAGTGTGGGGCAACGTTTTAAAAAAAAAGAAAAGAAAGAAGAAAAAGAATGCTGTGTCATACATGTAACACATGAACAAAGTGTTTTTATTAATTATCAGACTCTAAGAAAGTGCTACGGACTTGTGTAACAGTGCAAATTGACACTATTCTTAGTTCTAACGTATTCTATCACGTAAAATAATAAGTTAGAGTTAAATTGCTTATTAGTCTTATTAGGCTAGATTGTAATAAATTATTAAGAACTTTAGTTCTTATTAACAAAGGAAAAAAAAATCTACCAACCCTGGGCCTGTGTGGTGGATTACGCCCCGTTCCCTCTCATCGAGAGGAGGCCTGAGTCCCAGCAGTAGGAACATAGGCTGATTATGGTTATGTTATAGTCTATATAAAATAATATATTTTGTTTCCAATATTTTCTACTTATTCATTTCAATGTAATAAAAAAACGTCAGAGGAACTCCTACCCATATACAAATGAAAATCTAATACAGATCAATAGAAAATTACTTAAATAATGGGACTCCACGTCGCAATGGTAACAAGCACTCGTAAGTTCACCAGACTATTTCATCTTAAAATATTTACCTTCTTTCTCATAACTAAATTAATTTCGTTTTCCATCGGCATTATTTATGAGTTCGAATAAGCAATAAACGTATACCGATAACATGTATTTGCTTACGGTCGTTAAGACCGTGGATTTATCTAAAAAGGAGAACAAAAATGTCCCGGGTTAACCCTGCGCCCGACGTCGTAAAAGACCCAAGAAGTACTGCGGCCGAAGACGCAACAAAAATACTTTATTTATATGCTAATGTAATTTATATGACGCTTAATGTCTCGTAGCTGGTAACGCACGATTCTGTTCCATTATTTCAGTACGTATCGGTTTCATGATAGCGACTGTATTCCAAAGCCAGTAAGGTAGTGTTTAGCGTGCGCCAAGTGTCGTGTGTGTCGATGCGATTATGAATGCGCGGTAGGAGGCAGCTTCCAACCCAGTTTCCTCCAGGGGGAGGGGGCGAGGAGCGCTCTGGGTGAATCAATAAAAATACGCGAGAAAAGCGTTGATTATACAACGGGAATTCGGTAGGAAACTGCTCTTTCAATAATGCCCGCCTACCATGAGACGTAAATTGAAATAAAGAAACGTTTATAGGCTTACCAAAGTCACATATTGAAAAGTAGGCAGGAAATCTGTTTATATTAAATATTGTCGCGCTGAGCGACAGTTCTGATACTTTATCTAAGTATAATGTCGTCAATATAGCTGATCTTTGTTTATACCAAGAAAACTAGGCTTTACCCACGCGTACAGTCAACAACAAAAACAGGTTCGAAAACTCAACAACTTCAGGTACTGTCCGTATCTGTACGCATATCATTTGGCCATATTTGTAAATGATAAGGAGTTACGTGCATTAGACATTCAAATTAGACTAAAACAAACGATACCGGGCTAGTGATGGACATTCCATCTGCGTATTGTATGGCATTTGCATAAAAATCCTTCGGTTCCGAGTTTCCGACCGGTGGACGTTCCCGCTTGAAATGCAGATTTTGTATCGCAATGAGATAAATACGGTCGAACAAATACAAAGTTAAAACAAAAGTATTGGTGGAGTGAGTAACTTGACATCGCGGACTGTCTTTAGATTGTGGCTTCGGAAAATGACTGGATTTTGGTTGTGTGCTTTTTGTTAAGACCTACAAATTAATGCAATGTATATTATATTGCTATATATACTGTTGGAGATCAAAATTATTGGCGTAATCGTAGTAAATAGCATAAAATGTCTAGACTACAATCGCCCAGAAAATAGGTATAGTTGAAAATGTATATTTTAACACCTCATAACTCAAAGTTTCAGATCTTTTGAATTTTCCTTTTAAACTAATGTAGGCGACATTTACAATTTAATAAGTTATACCTACAGATTTAGTTTATATAAGTTTTAAAATGCAAGATCCTGTACATAATTTCGGTATAAAAACGTGAATGAATTCAAATCCGAAGTGAATCAAAAGATGGCGTCTTTTCGAGCGGTGACCGTAACCCGCCCACTGCGCGCGCGCCGTATTCCAACATACCTAACGCGATAACTACCTAATTGTAACATAAACACACTAAATAAAGACCTCACAACACATGGCAGTCTCCAAAAACCTTTTATGAAAACATGTGAATCAACTACTTTATAAATGACGTTGACTTTTTAAAATGAAAATTGAATACCGAAACATTCATTGTTTTAGGGATAATTACCCGAAAATTGTATGCATTTATTCAACGCAGGGACGTAAATATAGGCAAATATAAAAATGAAAATAAAAAGGTATTGAAAAACTGTTAAGAGTCTATAGAAATGTCTCGTTTTAATTCACCTGCGGTAATTTATTGCGTGCATTAATTTGTGATATTATTCGCCCATGGTCTGCCAAAGCGGTGAAGTGTTAATTTATGCGTAAGAAGTGACGCGTCGATAGCTTTTTTTTTTAATAATTCACTGTAATTTAAAAAAAGGCTTTGCTGTTGCGACTTGTTTTAAATGCTACGGAATTTGAGCAAACAGGCCAAGTGCCCTAGTAATTTATTGTTGCAGGATAATATCCTTAACAGAATATAAATTAAATAAATAAACAAAAAGTATCCTAGGACATTTTTTTTCATTCCAATTGATATTATTATGCACACCCAATGCAATGCCTTAATTTTGCCATAGAAGCTCGACTTTATACATTTATTCAAGTTACCTCAGGTACCGGAAACATTCCCATTCCTTTAGCATAAAAGCACACGTGTGCTAAAAATAAACAAATTGATGACACATTTTTATAACAGTTCAATTACATCGCGGCCGCAACATTTTACAACCGAACTGAATGAACAAAAGCCGAGCCCACAGATATAAATGTGGTATCTTAACATACCTCCCAATGCGACTCCAAAACCGACCGAACCTTCTCATTTCCCTTCGTAAAAAAAGAACTTTAATATTTGCAGCACGGCGAATTTAAGGAGCTATAAATTTTTGTCATTAGGTTAATAATAAGAGTTGAAGTAATGTCGCGGGAACAGGATGTTATAATGTCTTTTGTTCGACTCTTCGTAATTCGCATACCAATGATCTCAGACTCGTATACCTACCTACATTTTTTCCGATTACAGTATCATCCAGCGGTTTAATAAGACCTTTTTTCATTACGCTATAAAACAAGATACTTAGCAGCACCTGCGATACTTTTGAATTTTAAATTGTATCGTTAAATATCGCGTGTGCAAACAATATATTTACCCAGTTCATATACCTTGTTTTATGGAGTGAGATATAAAAACGATTTTGTTGGCAATTCTAATTAAGGATTTAATCTTAATGCCGGTTTGATGGACAAAGAAATGTGACATGACGGAGTCAAAGTAACTGAGTGGGTCGCTTGCCTACCGAAAATGTTTTACTGTCTACACGGAAACGTCATTTTTGTCTACTCTTCCGTCGACCAAACGCTCCTCTACGGTTCTCGTGCTAAGCCTCCTGGTCCGATATTAGACGAGACATCCGCGAAGGTCGACCGCGGAATATTGAGTTGTTTGGTATAAAGTGGAACGTGCAGTACAATAATGGAGATACACGGTTGTAGGGCTCAATGATGGCTAGTATTACAGTGTGAGTACACACGTTAATGCCTCACAGGGAACTTGAAACCCATCATTACGTATTAGCATAACAGCGCCAAACAAAAAGCTGGCAAAACGTCAGAAACTCGCCGCGTAAGACGGCGTAGAGAATTGTAACGACACTCGAGGGAAAGTCCCACAGCCACTGATTTATAGTCGCGTTTGATAACTTATTTGATCACTTTATGATGGCGAAAACTGCCAGGAAAGCTCATAAGGCACGCCGATGCAAATCGCGTGGATTAAGGCGGATATATCGCGGACAGAGTGTTACATGCGAGACGAAACGATGCGGGAATCTTCATAACGGAATAGAAATCACATAACAACCGTGCACGGTACAACAGCAAATGAACGTATTCAAAGGTAAACGACTTTTTAACGTGTCACTTATGTAGGTAATATATGACAAATCAAGCGATAAGTAATGAATCGACGCCCAGTGTAAAGAACCCATTCAAAGATCCCACATGACTCATTTAAACGTAAAAATAGCATTATAAATTTTAACAGCAGTTGAACATAGGACACGTTTATAATAAGAATAAGTTTATTTAAATAAAATGTAGGAATTAGCATGCCAGTGTGCGCGCGGATCTTTCCATTGTTTTCGCTAAATGACATCAAAGTTGTGGCGGCGATGTGTATTTATTTAGCATGTGAAATAAAAATTGTTTGCTGTTCTTAGAAAAATGTAGGAGTTAACAGGTGTACCCGGCGCGCCTTCCATATGATGATGCGCCTTAAATATAGATACTTATTGAGAGAACTTTTCCTTTTCGGATTCAATTTGTCCCCAACGACCAGCACCCTAATTGCGTAACACAGTTTGAATCACACTCTGAATGATTTTGAAGTATATTGCTAATTCATTGCTTCATATGTTCGAAAAATTTGTCTGCTCAACAATGTAAATAACACAATGAATGTTGTTGAACTGTCAAAATTAAACCCATTGCTACTGATAGCGTGTTACGCTATTACCCCGCTGGATCATTTAGAAAAATGGTATTCAATCGAGTTATTGAATAGCGAATAATAGTTAATTATGATACTAGTGCGGTAAGTTGGTCGTCTCGGGCTTACCATAGTCACAACTCACGAGTTTATAAATGCCAATTTGCGCACGTGTGTCATACAACGTTTTTCAACACATTTGCGAGAAAACAGTACCTACCTATAATAGGTAATGAAATAACCCATCAAAACAGTTGTAGAGAATGATTGAGTATTTCTTCGAATCTTCCATGATATAAAATTATTGGAAATCATTAAATAGCGCTCTCGCGGTTTTGGTTGCTAGAGACCATTTTCTGCAATTTGCGCCTCATTCAAGATATCAGGTGGAGAAGATTCCACATTAAAATGGGATTCCTCGTTTGAACTCATATTATTATTCTGTTTATAAATATCAGTCGGAAAGTCGCAACAATCTTTGACCTTTCTATTATGAAAATAGCGCGAATTTACAAATGGCGCCACGTGCGCGTGGTGAATATAGTACTACATATTTCGTCTCATTTTCTCTTTAATAATAAAGTGAGATAAACGTATTGAGCAAAAGAGCTTCCAAGGAGGTTCGATCATTTAGAATAATTATTATTCTTGTAATGTAAAACTCCTTGGTGGAATTCTTTTTTTTTAATGGAAATTAAAAAAGTACGGATATAAAAAAAGGATACGCACGGCGCTATACAACGGAGTATGCGGTAAAACATGTACTTAGATGAGAGTAACTATTTTACCGCACAATTCGTTGTATGGTGCGTAATTTTTAACTTTCGAACAATCTATACAGGCTTCGTAAATGCATTTTTTGAGCAAATGTGTTGAAAAGGTAATTTCCTCTCGAACAGCATCGTGATGCAAATTAACAATATTGTAGTTTAATCTACAGGCATTTCCATAAAGAGAAAGAAGGCTTTAGTCAATTCAAGTCTCGATTTTAAAGAGTTACCATATTTAGCGTGCAACAAATGATTCCATGTTCACAATTGAGTGTGTCAAATAATTTAAAGCAAGCATTTAAAAAAATCTTTCATACCATATTGTGTGTGTGTATGTGTGTGCGTAATAAATAAATAATTATACCTACTCATACTATTAGGTAATGGCATCATGGAACAGTACATGAAACAAAAACATTAAAAATTAAGATATCATTCAGTTAACACCTAAATATCTAAACATTATAGATAAAAATTATAATAATAATTCATGAAGCTCCAGAGACTTATCAATCAAATAAACATACAGATGTTGTGTGAGTCCCGGCCACATTAGAATATCAAATAAGCGAAGCTCTACATGACATGGATCCCATCAATCAAAAGATTTCACCAAACATATCTAATTTTCTTAACAAAAACTCAATTACGAGCACACGAGAAAAGTTTTCCCATTAAGGGTTACACGTGGACGATTATGAAAGTTTCATCAGCTCTGTATTCTGTGTTTACGTGATATTTCGCAAGCTTCCAATGCTATGTAGATCACAAGGACTTATGGTAATCCACCTCATGTTCTTGAGCATTCCGATAAAATGCGCCTCAATACTTTATTTATCAGTGTACCTGAAAAATCCGTTAAAGGTGTCACGTTATCAGAACAAAAAGGTCGTATGAAAAAAACATAAAATTGACGGAAAAGAGTAAAAAATCAGGGTGATATTAAACTAAACGAGACATGCGTGGCCGGTGCGCGGACTGCGCGGGCGCTGTTTGGGTTACAGGCACGTTCGACGGTAATGACAAATTCGCGACCATTGTTGCTGTTGACTGAGGAGTTTTTCAACGTTCAAGGTTTTCATTTTGAGTAACAATACGAACGTGCCAATAGCACATTTTATAGGAATTAATTATGCAAAAAATGTTTTATAAAGAGTTTATCGGCGTCGAGATTGTGGCGAGGTCGTGGCTCAGACAATGAATTAATTTCCAATTACTTTTAACTTGGGTCAGAAGTGAAATCTGCTATCACGGTTTGCACTCGCCCTCAAACCATGGATGCGTGTAATTGCGATAAATACGCCAATTAAACGTTAGCTCGATCCTATGGCTATTAGCCGAGAGACGTTCAAACCCACTGTTATTAAAGCGCCACTGTTGTCCCACTTTGTAAGCGGACTGAGTTGAACACAAAGCCGCTAAGGAAATTGCTTTTCTAGTCAAAAGTTTGTCGAAGCTTGTTCTACGCTTTAGAATTTTACCGTGTTATCAATCAGTTTCAAACGACGATGAAGCTTATATTTGTTTTTTTTTTTTGTTTTTAATTCGAGAATCTTCAGTCTAACGCTAGGTTAATCTAATGCTCGTAATAAAAATCAGATCAAAGCTTCTGTAGTTAAGCAAATCAACCTCTTCAAAACCCGAAAATACCTATAACTATAGCACACGCATACATTGCGCACAGTGTGCTAACTCAGTTACACTGTGAACAAAAAGCGCGTAATGAATCCTGAACGTTTTGAATTACTCAGTCAGCAAGTGATGTGAGGTCGCAAGCATTAATTACAGCGTCACGCAGGCATATTAGTGTGCTCATTAAGTGAGTAGATAAGGCTGCATTCACACCAAACGTATAGTCAGCCACCGACAGTTAGCGTCCAGTATGAAAAAACAACTTCAGCCACAGATTGTCTGTTGTTTTTGATACATTTTCCAACTCGGTGGCCGAGTTTACGTTTGGTGTGTACGCGGCCTAATGGTTGTGCAAACAATGTAGTGATGAGGGAATCACGCGACAGTGACTTGCACGGACGGCCGTGTTCTTGAACGCTTATGTGAGTACCGCATCCGCTTTCGAAAGTGAAAAATTAACATGCGCAATTATTTTGTAATTAACAAAACGTCCGACGATTTAGTTTGGCGGCCAAGCGTGAGAAATTGTGTTTGCGGGCGAATGTTTGTAGAATGCAGCTGCTATTTTAAATAGCTTATATTTAAAAAAAAAATGTGCTCTCAATCAATTATTATAAAATTAATATCGAATAGATTGCCCAATTTATTACAGTATTTTTTTACGAAATTAAAATTAAAATTCTTGTGTCAGTTTATTGCAGAATAACTCAACAGGTCCATTAATTACAGCTTGCAAATGATTGCTAATTTGACATCATAACCAATAATTACACCGTCAACGGCTACTGCGTGCTTTGTTTACATTGTAACATCGTTTGTTTTGCGAATACATCGAGAAAAATCCATGCAGAATTTTTGTTTATTTTATTTCCACCATAGATCACATTACCGCTCAGTATGCATGGAATAAAGCTTGACCAAACCAAATATTAATTCGGTAATAACACAACATATAAATCAATGTTATTATATATTATTATGTTTATAGGCCGTTACTGACAATAAAGTCGTAGGCGAGCTTGATTCTAAGAAAATGTTTATGTTCTATTGTATTTTTAATTTATTTATTATGTAAATGTAAATAAAATCATTGGGCGCGTTGGTTTTTTTAAATAAAAAAATGTATAATGCTCTATATCGTTGTTTTATTTACCTATAATTTTTATGTATGTTCATGAGACTGTAGCCAACAAATATCAAAAACATGGAAATTCATCATAAGTGCAAAATAATTATTGTTATCGTGGAAATCTTATTTCAGATTTTTAAAAGCTATTCTTATTTTCTTCTTCAGATTTCTTAATACTTACTTAACCGTGCATGAAATCGGCTGATTTTGATCATTTTTGTTCATTGGTTGTGAGCAAGGGAAAAATAATTTAAACACAATTATTTGTGATTTGAAATGTCGAGTTCTTTGTTTTGCATGTGGCGGAAAGGGATTTTTCAAATAGATTAAGTATTCATTGAAAATCACTAATATTTGCAACAAGTTTTCCAAAAAATGACGCGAGACTGACGTTTGATCATCTTTTTACTAGACACTACTTTTAATTTTGAAAATTAAAAAATATAATCAACATGGTCTACTTGCATGTGGGGAAGCACTTTTTTCAACTTTGATACAAAATATAGCAGAAAAATAATGTTGAAAAAACCTATATTTTTTTAAAAGCCCAGTCATTCATCTATTTTTTCATATTATTTATCAAACCATATCAAGAAATTTAAAAATCACATACTGGGATTCAGCTATCTTTGAGATAAAATCAAAACTTTATTTTATGATTATACAATATCTTCAATAAGTAAATCAAAGGCGCAATATACTATATTTTGGAGAGCACAAAAGTGATGAAACTATTAACAGGTGCTGTGACTGACACGAATGGTTTAGCACCACGAAAACTGTACTCCTATAGTTACACAGACTTAATGTTTCAATTATTTCAAGGTTTTTCACAATTAGATAAGAAATTGACGAAAAAGGGTTTTTTTTCGTGCACGGAGCCTTAAATGTTTTTTTTAAATTGCATAATTCGTGGGCGTCCAAGCAAAAAGGGTCCAGTAGTGGGGTATTGAGTTAAGAATAGATTCGGTATCTAATAATAGTCAATCGATACATTCAAAAACTAGCACATTATTTTTTATCAGACATTTGAAGCTGAAACTCTGAAAAAGCTTGATTTAAGAAAAAGCATTTTCAAATTTGGCACCTTTTAACTAAATTTCTGGTACATAGAAACATCATTTAAAGTCATTTACTATCCTATGAACTTGTAGCTAATTGAACATTAATTAATAATCAATTAAAATCGCGAAATTAATTTTTTCACCCAACATTACAAAACGACGTACTTAGGTATATATCTCGGAAGATAAATGCCGAGAACTGGACCCTTTTTGCTTAGATGCCCACATATATATTGACTATAAGCACATAAGTTTACCTAATTAAATCAATTGTAACTTTCATTCTTAATCGATTACCAATTTTTGAACCTTCAGACAATTTGCTAGAAATTCAATAAGCACCTTCAATCAATTTCCCTAAATTGATTTTCAAGATCCCTCTCAAAGAGAGTGTGCCTGTGTCCCAGCAGTGGGAACATTATAGGCTGATTATGTATGTTATGTGATTTTCAAGATTCTTAGACTTTCATTAATCGATCCTATTTATAACCCACCCCATCATATTCAAGTCCGACTCCACACAAAATATTTTTAAACAACAGTTAAGCTGTCCGTAATCGCTAGTTAAAGTAATGAAAGGGTGCTGTAATCCGGCTGTCGTGGGCACGGATCGTGATCGTCGGGAAACACCTGATAATTAGTTAGCTTCGCAGGTGCTTACAGTCTGTATAGTTCTAGCTGCTGAGCTGGGAAAGTCGGACTGTGTGATTATCAGGTCATGTGAGAATACTAGGAAGTGGTGATTTGCGTATTTTTGTGCTTTTACGTTTGTGTATTCTGTGTTGTGTTGATTTTTCAGCAACAGTTGATTACACTGAAAATACGGTGTTGAACGAAAGAGCTAGAACGGTAAAAACATATTTAACTGACAAAAAATTTAACGGTTCGGTACCTAATTTTTATGCCGCCTAGATGCACTTTTAGTGCATATTCCCTTAAAAATGTAGGTATCTAATAAATGTATCTTAATGTGGTTGAATAAAAAACGTATAACAAATAATAAAAAAATACTGCCTAAACTCTATTTCTTTCTCTTTTTTTTTCATTTTTGTTTTTATTGGATCTCCAACAGAGGCTACACAATTACATGTAAATATACATAGAACTAAATATATGTGCTAATAAATAGTGTGTGCTTCCAATTATAGGAGACCACATCATGTACTTATAACCTAGGTACATTAAGTTTGACAAAGTAAAAACAATGCCTTACTTTGCCCTGTTTATAATCTGCGCTTAGTAAATAATAGCGTACTTGGATCTACTCCTACGCCTAACAGTCTTAGATAATTGATGAATTGAAAATAACTTTATCACGTTTTAAGAACATCACAAGCTTTTACGAAGGGTGGCTATCTTTTAAACAATAGGCAAGCAACGGCTTTATTTTTATACTGCTACGTCCTGCAATTGAATAGGTCTAATTTCTCCAATGCTTTATTAATTCTTTAAAGTAAGCTGAGATATATCTTTGATAAAAAAATAGCAGTAATAAAATTACTGTCCACTAAATCACACGGTTACCAAGGACAAAAAGCTTTAACACAGACAATTCCCTTTAATTAAAAACTAAAGTTAAGTCTTAGTGACACATGAAGTGGTCATGAATAAAGAAACTTATGAGGGGCACTTTGATTTGATACACTTATTGTGAAGCACATAGCTTTGCAAAGAACTGGTTCTAAGGACAAAAGGGCCCTTATAATGAGGCCAGCATATTGTATGAAGAGCCCTCAGAATCAGGTCCGATATTCTACAATATGCTTTTTTATAATGGGAGCGAAATTTTTGAGACTCGTTACACTTCGATGCTTGCTCGAGATGGTGTTAACTGTTGGATTTTGTTTCTTTGTGAGTGACTGTTTTTTATTTGACTCATGTTACTCCAGCAATCAAATTCTTGGGATGTTCCACATGGTACAATTTTTTTTCACTTACTTAAATGAAGGTACCATTTTTGGTACTATGTGACTAATTGTCAATTTTTACGCGATTGATACAGATTGATGAGCAAATTGATCGTCTACCAAGTGCAACTGAAGCGATTGAAAATATTACTACAATAGAAATTGATGGCAATTGATCGTTTCGGGGACCCTTACCAAGTACAGTTACGAGCAGTAATATGTATATACTTAGCAACTTTTAAAAGTGATTTCCTCCAAATGTATTGATTGTAATTTTATTTTACTACGAACATAGTATTTTGGAACCGAAACATTTCATAATATGAAACAGACCTTTTCTCAAAGTTGCAATCGTAATTCCACGAGAAAATCGGTTTTGAATTTTGCTAAGTGTTAACATATTATTGCACATGACCTGTACATGTACCTAATCTCAAATTTGATTTGAGCCGCTCTATCCTGTAAAAAACTTGAAAACTTACGTGAATTGAGCTTGAAGTTAAGTGTATATAGTGTCAATCCCTAGCATCAGGTGGAATGACGGTTCACTGATTGCTAGAACAGTCCCCTTCAGACAAATCGAGCAAGTTATAGGATAGCCACAAAGCACTAACAATTTGGTGTTACAGTCGTGGTGACAAATTCGGAGTAAAATCGAGTTTAAGAGCAGGCAGTCCAAATCTAATTTCGAACGCAAGCTCCGCCCCTCGCTCCCCGCCACTCCGTTATGTGCTAAACGCTAACACATCAGTATTAAAGTTGAATATCGCAAGCGCTCTTTGATCGTGTTCGAGCACGATACTAAATAGCGTAAGTCTCAATTCTTATTTCGTTTATAACTAAAGTAATAATTGATCTAGAGAAAAAAATATCTTGTGTCGGGATAATAAACTATATTTTCTTGCTGTGAATATTTATTTTAAACTTAAAAGCTAAAAAATCTTGTTTATTTTTTAGAATTGGGTATCCTTAAAAAGACATGATTTTCAAATAAATTTTTTTTTCCGAGAAAATATTACAATTACGTAACTGTGTTCAACATGGAAATAAAAATCCAATAAATCATATACTAAACATTAATTTTGCTTGTATGTGTGACTGTTTCAGAATATTCATGCAAATTAACATAAAAATAGGGAGCCTCCTCTTAACGACTTCAGCTAGAAAACAATAACGAAGATATTATTCATGGATACCCAAAATCGTAACAAAAACGGAGACAAAGCTTGCTTTTTGTACCAAATCCTCCAACACGAATTAGAAAAAAAATTAAATTGAATCAAATCACAGCGACCGTCCACTTAAATCCTAACCGAGCACCGGCGTGAACGACACTTCGTCATTAAATAATAGACAATAATACGATTCTAATACCCAATATCCCGTGTTAGAGAACAAAATGTAGACGTGTACATCCTTATTGCATTAACGTTCGCAGTGGCATCGTTGAATCAGATAACAATCCCTGTGGGGACCCAATCTGGACTATTTAGCGCGACGGAATGGGCTCAATTAGGATATGGCGGATATGCGGGCCCCTTACTAGCGGGACCAGAGAGCGCTAATATGTTGCTTTGGTGAAGTTGGTGACGAGTCTGTAGATTGATACCACAGTTGGAGAAATTCATGAATCATTTCTAATATTTGTGTGAGCTTAGGTTTTTATGTTTAACACGAGAAGTGTTTGATGATGGGTAGAGCTTGTCTTTTTTCTTTTAGTAATTCTGAATGCGACACTTTTTCTTAGAGGGTATTTTGATGAACTGAATATGTGCAGAATATACCGAAAGCAAAGACAACTAAAAATCTAATAGAGGATCGAAATTACAATTTGATCTTCTTGTTTTTCCCACAACTCTTGAAAATATTATGTTAGAATAGAAGCCATTGGTCATAACATTCCGATCGATTCCCTCCAATTCGCATCAAGCGAATAATATACATAATTGAAATCCTATTTGAAAGCTGCAGCAGTTTAGGCGTCCGGACACCGAACTAACAGTGATTCCCGCTCCGATTAGCGTAGGAACGATTTCGACGACAATCAACAGCAACCAACCGTTAAAACATCACTCGAGATTTGGCTTGGATTTATTAGGATAAACTTTAATACAGCAGCTTTATCTTTAGCAGCTTATTGTTTTATCACCTAGTTTTGGGTTGGTCGGTGAACAGTCACATACGGACGCCTATCCAAATACAGACGCTGACAACAGCTAAAGCGCGGTCACTATCAGACTGCATATAAAAGAAAGAGAAGCGCGATGACACAACGCTTGTAATTTATTGCAAAATATGAAGGCATTATTTATTTACTCAAAAATGAGTTGAGTAATCGAAAATAAAAAACAACCAAGTTCTGCATTCAAATAGGACGTTCTTGTTATTAATGAAATACCAACTGTACGTTAATATTTAATACAGATATTTTAGATTGGAACTCTAAGTAAATGGTTAGTTTACCGTTCATTTGTATTGAGTTTTTTTTTTCTAACGTGTTTTGTTAACAACCAAGTTCTGAGAAATATGTTCAAGAATAACATATATTTTTTCCGCTACCACAAACTATATAGATTTGGAAGAGCGACGTGAAAGAGTATATGCGGGCTTCCAAGCGAAAAGAGTCCAGTAATCCAGTTCTGGGCATTTAGATACACCGTCGTTCCGAGATATACTCAGTTTTGTAAAATTGGGTAAAAAATTGCATTTCGCAATTTTAATTGATTATTAATTATATTATAGGGGTTAATTATCTACAAATTCATATAGTTTTTGTCAAATCAAGCTTTTTCAGAGCTTCAACTTCAAATGTCTGAATATTTTTTAAATTCTATTTTCAATTGACTATTCTAGATACCTAATCTAGTTTTAACTCAATACCGTTTTTGCTTGGATCCCCAAATATGCTTAGATGGTTTGGTCAGGTTGAGAGGATTAATGAAAGGCGACTAACAAAAGGTATTTACAAAGCAGAGGTGAGTGAAAACGCGGAGGGGACGCCCTAGGAGGACATATAGTGACCTAATTGGTGATGTTCTTCAGAAAGGTCAGGTGCGTAGTACTCGCAACCAGCGTGCGTGTATGACCAGATGTATGAACGTAGGCGAAGCAAAAGGAGGAAGTAAAGAGTAAGGAGCGTAGCAGGTGGCGTTCTATAGTTTCTGCCTATCCCATGGGAAGAAGGCGTGAGTGGTGGCGTATGATGTATGAACTGAAAATGGCCTATTTATAGCCAACTTATTACCAAGTTAATCCTGACGTTCTTGTTTATTAAGGGCATAGCAAATAACATGTATTTGTGTAAAACTATACGATTAGCTAATAGATGGATGTTCTAGAACATGCCCTAATATTTATACAGACCCATAGTGATGATATGCAAAGTGAGCGTTGGAACAATGTGGGTACTTGGGCTGAAAACTTTCCACGAAGAATTAAGTAAATCTTGGCTCTGTTGACCCGTCGTAAATTCATCTCACAGTCAAATCTTTAAGGTAATTTGTGACGATTTTGTAGCTCATTTAATGTGCAAGGAATATAAAGTATCTACAGTCAGACCGTTCCGCAGTTGTGGAATGTGGAATGCGTAGCGAAAACTAAATTGACTTAGAATTTCGGCTTTTGTTTTTGTCGTCTAGACTTCATTCCTTCTCTTTCTCTTACGTTTCAAATCAAATATTTATTTAGTACATTTTCATTCGTTACAGTTTTTGTTTTTACAAAAAGCCGTACCTAATTGGCAACATTTTGTATAGAATTGCTTGATACGACGTTCTGTAATAACGTGTTGAATTTAAATATTCTTATAAAATTGAAAACAACTGAAACAGGAGTTTTGAGACTATAATGTCTTGTGTTTATGGATCAAGAGTTTTACTCTTAGTATGATAAGAAACGGGGCGAGGCGAATAATTATATGGTGAATTTATTTGATGTGTTCTGGAGGTTCTTGCTGAAATCAAGACTGGGTTGATATACACAGTGATTTTTGATTTACCTACTGTTAACCTTTCAGGAGGTGACTCATGATTATAAACAACTTTCACAATGGGACCTACTAAGAAATAGCAAAAAAAAATCTGTTTCATACATTTTCATCGACTAAATATTGCATTTTTGTATGAAACAGCTGATATCTTTTTCGTTATCGCAGAATTGGACTCATAGTGAAATTTGCTCATAATCATGAGTACTTTCACGCCCTGAAAGGTTAAACATTGAATAAAAAAATCACCGGGTATAATAATAATTTAACACCAGCCTGGTACTGTTCTTATTTCTTCCCGTGGGTGTCGTAAAAGGCGACTAAGGGACTTGCTAGAGAATGGGCAGCAGCATTCTCTATGCATTTTAACACCATACTGCGATCGTGAACCCGCCTGCAAAGCATGGCAATTATGGCAGCCCCCCCTTTTTGGGGAAGGCCTATGTCCAGCAGTGGACGTCTTTCGGCTGAAATGATGACTGTTTCACTGCTGAGCAAAGGGCTCTTTTCATACAGAGAAGGCATGAGCATTGATCATCACGCTTGCTCAAGATGGATTAGGAAGGGTTTTTGTTAAATTTTTGCTAAGGCGTATTAATCTAGCCTATGATGAAGGCTGCAAAACAAGATCATTTGACTATCAAAATGCGCCAGAGCACAGGCGTGGTGTCGCGACGACCAGAGCTTATATGATACCTATACGGACGACTCTCATTCGATTTCTCTTAAAATGCACGTACCTTTGCGTTATCTATAAAATTAGCATCGTCAAGTGTGTTGTTTACATAACAGATGAGGCAGTTACCGTATGTTTTAATAGATACGAAGGAATTGATTCACTCATTGCATGTGCGGCGAGTCTACAGCCACGCCATACCTTCAGTCAGGCCTTTCGGTGCTGAATTCTCTTCTTCCATCATTTCAGAACTCACTAGCAGACTTTACGGCTTTATTTATTTATTAAAACTTTAAGCACAAGTAAAAAAAAATACCACAACATTTTCTACCAGTCAACCTTAGGGTGATACAGAGAGGAAACATGGCAGGTGCAACATAAGGGATAGATAACACGAAAATAACTATAAAATACAAGAATAAATACATAGATATATACATACATATAAACGGTACAGGAGAAATACCGATCAGTAGAGGAGAAGAATCCATCAACCAGCGCTGGGATGTTTCTGCTAACTTCTTACGTTTATGTTCACGTGCCTTCACTTTAAAAGACAACCGACTGGTTACCGTACTGATGTTCAGAGGGAGGAAGAAAAAAGAGTGAATTAAATCAGAGCGGTGAGAAGGACATCGAAGAAGACGATTGTTGGTTGAACGAAGATTTTTATTATGGGCAGAGCATTGAATGTGGGAAGTCAGGTAAGAAGTAGAAGTAGGTTTGTTGATAATAGAGAATAACATAGACAGAGCCCTCACTTCTCGTCGCGAACGAATGGGTAACCATTTTAAAAGCAATCCGTGCGCGGATACATGGTCATACTTAAGAAGATTGAAAAAAAATCGAATGCAATGTAATGCTTTACTGATTGCTATTTCGGTGGAAGTACCAATAGTCATAGGTACCTACCGAATTAGGTATTATGACAGGACTGTAGACAAGATTTCTCTTATGTTAGGTACTCGATTTTGTCCTGATTGGCCGTGCTGACTGTTTAAATTTCTCTTCCATTCATAAAAGAAGGTGGATTGATCAAACAGGGCATACAAATGTGGCAGTTTGTCTGATATCACGACCAAATCAGAGCGAGTGGAACAGTGTCAATGAACTAGTTCATTATCATACCTACAGTTACCGAATTTTGTGGGTGGGTGTCTAAAAATATTATGTGTTCCCGAATAACAACATAGTAAACGGTTTTGCTCGTGCGAAGTTTAATTTATTCATACGACTTTGTAGTAGAACTGTCTATGAGGTTATCATAATACGTTTTGATACTTTATAATTATTTGCAAAAGATTTTTTTTTTTAATTTTCAAATATTTCCCAATTTTCTCGATAAATTCTTTGTGATACACATTACACATTATTTCCAATTAAGAAAATGTAGTGGGTAGTAGGTATATTTGTTAAGTTAAATGTTAAGTTATTACTTCCGTTTATTTTGAATATAATTTGTTTGTTTTCCCCAATGAAATAAATAAATAAGTAACTATTAAAAGCAATCAATAAACTATTCTCATTAATATCACTGTATTGTATAAAAAATGCTTACCTAGGCCAACGCATGAAAGCCGTGTTCTATGTTTGAAAAGGGTTTGCCAGAAATATTTTAACAAATTAAAAATTTCAAGAAATCGTAAAATTGTTGCTGTATTGACAACAACTTTGATGTGAAAGTAAACACAAACAGTTGTCTCTTTGACCATTTAGTATGACCAACCGAACACAATATTTTTTCACAAGTTTACGTAGGTGTCTGAGCATTACCTATATCTACATATTGTAAATTAAAGCCGCTTTTCGCGTGTCTGCGCGACAGCGTTTTCTTCTAAACTACGCAATGCATGTTGATGCGGTTTTCACAATCGTTTAGAGAATTTATTCCAAAAGGTGTAGGTTATTTTCATTTTTTTTTTCAATATTTTTCAAGTATTGATTGTTTTTTTTTTTGTATATTGTCAGTTTTAAATGCTGTTTTTGTTGTATTTCTTGTGCGTGACCCAAATAAAATATTTTTCTTTCTTTTTCTCTATTAATATTTTACTTACATATAATAAAGAAATGTCGGTGTTTTGTCAAGTCGTAAAAACCGTGCAAAGCAGCGGCGAGTCGGTAGTAGATGAATATGACAGACACGTCATTCCGATCAAGATTGTTGGAACGGCGCCTATTGTGTGAACGTGACACCGATCATCAGCATCAGATCACAGCTTTTCGATCACTTTCGATTATTTTTGCATCTCGGGTAAATAACGTGGTCGGCTATCATGTTGATCCTGTGCGTACTACCTTTTTGCCTACTAGACTGTCTTTTATTTATTTAGGTCATTTTCGTAGCTCGTGGCTAATAACAGTACGGGTCGTTTCATCAGGTTAAGCGACGCTTCCCGGGGTTGGTCCGTGGATGGGTGACCGCGA
This sequence comes from Tiliacea citrago, assembly GCA_963921375.1. Classification (NCBI taxonomy): domain Eukaryota; kingdom Metazoa; phylum Arthropoda; class Insecta; order Lepidoptera; family Noctuidae; genus Tiliacea; species Tiliacea citrago. Next base: position 15,354,853 of record OY992797.1, on the reverse strand, counting down.
CGCCTCCGTGCCACGGAAAGCACGTTATGCCGTTGGTCACGGCTGTCATTCGTGGATCTTTGACAGTCGTTACGGGACGTCTGAAGCCCGAAAGTCTGACAACCAGTCTTACGAAGGGGTATCGTATAAGCAATCGCTCCGTGTAAAATAGTGGTATTCAGCTGCATCCGGTTAGACTGGAAGCCGACCCTAACAAAGTTGGTAAAAGACTTAGCAGATTGATTGATTGATTTAGGTCATTTTCTGTGTTCGTGATTGTGAAGACAGGTAGAAAAGGTGTTGTTTATAAAGTTATATTTGGGTTAGTATATTAAATGTTTTGTGGAGCAAGATACACAAAATATAATATGTTATTTGATAGATTCTTTTTATTTTCGAGTCGATGGCAAAGGTAAACATAATGTAGATATTATGTTAGATGTTGGGCCCAGTAGAGAGCTCGTGGCTAAGTAATAACAGCCGCACTGGTCGATCCATCAGGTAAAGCTGCGCTTGCCGGGGTTATTCCGGATGGGTGACTATATTTACATACCCAGACTCCTCCATGCCTAGGAAAGCACGTAAAGCCGTTGGTTCCGGCTGTCATTCGTGGATCTTTGACAGTCATTAGCGGTCGTCTGAAGCCCGAAAGTCTGACAAGCAGTCTTACCAAGGGGTATCGTATTACCCAGTTACTGAGTTGTGGAGGTCAGATAGGTAATCGCTCTATGTAAAATACTGGTATTCAGCTGCATCCGGTTAGACTGGTAGCCCACCGCAACATAGTTGGGAAAAGGCTAGGCAGATTGATTGAGTTGGCCCAGTAGGCTACGCCAATCGCGGCATGTGTGTTTTTAGGTCCTCAGAAGTGCAGGTGTATGGACACTGTGGACACTCCAACATATGGGGCAAGGTTCGGTCAGGAGCAATCGCACTGGGTATCGGTTGGGTCAACACAATAATTCTCCATTTGATATGATACCGAAATAAATTGTAAAAAAAAATAGTGATAAAAATTGATTCGCGACCACATAGCATATACGTATTTACAGAATTAGAATCATTAATACATACTCTCTTAGTTATATTTGTTCCAAAGAAATCTCTTATGGAAAAGTTCATAAGGAGCAAATCTAACTTACTCTAACAAGTCAAATAACAATAAAGTTTTGCACTTGCTAATTCTAATTCAAATCTTCATTTCCTCTATTGCAAATTGCAATCAGCGAAAAAACAAAACAACTGCATAAAACTAAATAAATGTTCGCCATTAAAGTTTCCTTATTTAACCCGCTGAGCGCGGTTATCGCGAAATATAATTAAGGTGCAACCTCAATAAGCAGCAATGCGAAGACTTCATTCCTAGGTATTTATGGTGGTAATGAAAATATCGGGGCGGGTCGGCACGAGCGCGGTAACCACCGCCGTGCTAGAATGTACCACTTGTTACCTGTGTCTATGTTGTCTATGTTGATGCCAGGTATTTTTTTTCTATGAAAATTGGAATTAAGAATGTTATAACGACGCTGGCTGGGTTGGTGTGCTAGAATGTATGTATCACTTATTACCTGTGTTTTTTTTCTTTTTAGGGTTCCGTACCAAAATGGTAAAAAGGAACCCTTATGGTGAGACTAAGTCTGTCTGTCAGTCACACCTGGATATTTCAAGAACTACTAATGCTATCAACTTGAAATTTAGAATAGTTTTGGATGACTTTTGCCCAACTATTTTGCAAACAAGAAAGAAATTAAATAATATATATTTTTTTTGCAAAACGTACTGCAAATTTTGGCCTTAAAATTTTGAAGTGGGGCTACTAGAAAGAGCGCTGTTTGCACATTCTCAAACATTTTTTTTAGGCAGCATAGTTTCCGACTTTTGATGAAAAATGTAAAAAAAATACCGTCCCCCCCACCCTTATCTGCAAAGTTTGCATAGATAAAAATCTGAAATTATTCTATGCGATAGAAGTTTATGTAAAGTATACAGGAAAAATAAAACGATGTATCTAAGTAGCACAGTTTTTCAGAAATCATCAACATCATATATACGTACGGAACCCTCGGTGCGCGAGTCCGACTCGCTCTTGCCCGGTTTTTTTATTTTTATTATTTGAATTAAGAAGGTGCTGATGATACAAGTGGGGTGATTGTAAAGAAGCTACGAACGCGGAACCACGGTGGTGACCGTGCTAATATTTACCACTTGTTACCTGTTGTGCCTATTTTAATGCCAGGTTTTGCTTTTTAAGTATTTTTCTCTATGATATTATAAATTAAGAAGGTTATAATGTCACTGGTTGATTCTAGGTTTTTTTTTTTTCCCATAATTTAAATTAAGAAGGTTATGATGTCACTGGCAGTGTGCGTTAACACCAGTCATTAAAAGTTCAAGATGCAATCGAATTGGGAGAGTGGTTTCAGGTTGACCTACTCAACCTGAAACCACTCTCGCGTGCAGTATTTCTTGTCAGGTTTTAAGGCTCATACAGACTAGTGCGATATCGCGGGCGCGACGCGACACTAGCAGCACAATTTTTTAGTCGGTGCTGGTCATGCCCGCGATATCGCTCGAGTCTGCACGAGCCTTTCTGCACGCAATCTACGTTGTGTTAGAGTTCACTAGACCTACACGCACGCCGGTTGCGAGTAGGTAGGTACTACGCACCTGACCTTTCTAAAGAACGTCACCAATAAGATCACTATGAGACATTATGGGACTAACCACACTTATTCAGCTCTGTTCAGCTTGTCCATAGAAAACAACGATTTTGTATGGAGATGCGTACGCATCCGTTCAGGTTTTCGCGGCAAAGAGGTATAAAATGAGGACAAATGTGTTTTTATCATGCGAATGCTATAGATAAAGTTCAGCGCTGTTCCGCCGCGTTCAGCGCTGTCCCGCCACGCTATGGGCTGTAAGTACGTGTACGCAACTAGTCGACGAGGAGTCGGGAACAGTCCACGTTCAGTGCCGAACGTAGCGGAACAGCGTTGAACGCTTTTCACAATCTTACGATGCTGTACGCGGCTGATAGAAGCAGAACTGTATAAGTGTGACCAAAATCGTTCAGCGAAACGCGAATGGAGCTGAATACATGTAGTTACCAGCGGAGTTAGGATCCCTATGACGGTGTTATCTAGGGGCTTCAAAAGACCATAATTTCCTTCAAATTATGGTAGATCGAGATGCCTCTGCCAAACATTTGGCATAGGTAACATTAACGTAAATGTTATCAAATTAAGTATCCTGGCCTTGATATGTATTATGTAATTGGAAGTGGATACAATCTCAGTATATAGGTTAAGTGGCAGTAATTTATGGCAGCATTTATGATACTGACAGTATTTACGATAGTACAGAAGCTATAAGATAGCTGCTTAGCTGCCTGGTTTAGGTATGCCTAACATTTTGTTGATATCTTTATTTAACTAATCAAAGTAGCGTCGGAAAGCACGTTAAGCTGTTGGTCCCGGCTGCCATTTGTAGATCTTTGATAGTCGTTAGATACGGGTAGTGAGAAGCCCAAAAGTCTGACAACCAGTCCTACCAAGGGGTATCGTGTTACCCAGTGACTGAGTTGTGGAGGTCAGAGAGGCAGTCGCTCCATGTAAAATATAGCTATTCAGCTACATCCGGTCAGACTGGACGCCGACCCTAACATAGTTGGGAAAAGGCTAATACGATACCCATTGGTAAGACTGGTTGTCAGACTTTCGGGCTTCTGACGACCCGTAACGACTGCCAAGATCCACGAATGACAGCCGGGACCAACGGTTTAACGTGCTTTCCGAGGCACGGAGGAGTGTCGGTATGTAAAGATCACCGATCCACGTACCAACCCTGGCAAGCATAGCTTAACCTGATGGATCAACCCATGCGGCTGTTATTACTTAGGCTCGAGCTCGTTGGAGGACTGATTTTTGAAAAAAGCTGTTTTAATCTTCATAAGAGATCGGGTGAACATTAATGCCTGCATGCCATTTTGTAAGCCTCTTTAAACGCCTATCTTAGGGGTACTTGTTTCAGAATAGAGTTAGAAAGTACCCAGAAAAGTAACATTAACCCAATGAATTAAGTTTGCTGGGCATATTTCAGGGCAGAATTGGTCATTGTTTTTTTCAAACATCATTTCCGAATGATAAATGATTTTATTTCTGTAAGTACTACAAACCTGTAGAAATACTTTTACACGTCAATCATGCTTATTTAAAAACAAAACTAGATGAGGTCGGCGTTTCCTATCTGACTACTGGTTTAATTATTCTGAGCTGACTACTCTGAGCAGAAAGGCCAACCAACAAGTTGTTGCATTATGATCAAGTTTAGAAGTTTTTTTTTAAATTTGATTATAGTTTCGACGATTTTTTTTTGTACTTATAGTGTCGTGTGCTAGCTAACATATATGCAAATAATTAAATTTAATGTTTTGTGTTCCGTAATGCAATGTATTTTACATACTATTGCATAGAATCAAGTTTTCTAACTGACCAGACGGCTGTGCTGCTGGGGAGTTTGTTGCGCTACTTCTTCCCAGCTAAAGCACTAGGAAGTGGGGAAGGGTTTTTGGGGGACTGTCTTATGTAATTTTTGACGTTCTAAAAGTGCTGATTCTGAGCCTAGTTGGAATAAATAAATAAAAATAAAACATGTTTTGGCTTTACTTTTGTAGGTTGGTAGGTATATATTATTATTGTTATTACATTTATAACTGCTTTCTACAGCTATATTGAAGAGTATAAACTTTATAAAAGCCTGATCAAGCTTAATACGTTTATTGATTAGAACTTTATGACTTTTGTAAGAAACTTATCCAGTAAAAGTAGTTACTTATAAAGATTAATGTATTTAACACCTATCAATACCATCCCTTCAATGGCTGCTGATGATTTATGGGACTTTAGCCCCTATGGCCGTATCTTTCAAATCGGATATTTCTAAATCAACGAGTGAAAATTATATGCAGTTAATTGTTAATACCTACCAAGAATCACCAAGTCACCTCTTTTGCCAACAACCTTTCGACGTTACCGAAGAAAATTACATCTACTTTTTAACCGACTTTACAAAAAGGAGGAGGTTCTCAAGTCGTCTGTATTTTTTTTAAAATGTTTTTTACCTCATATAGTCATAACTCCGTCGTTTATGAACCGATTTGGAAAATTATTTTTTTATTTGAAAGGATATACTTCCAGATTGGTCCCATTCTTATTAAAATCCAGTTATGATGTTGGGATCCATGAGTAACTGAAGGAACTCCTCAAATATTATTGGCATACATATAGCGATCTTTATATTTTCATCAACAAGTCAATCATTTGCATTCAGAAAGTATAATTTGGTGAAGTGGAACTGATGAAGAAGGCTGTTTTGATGGCCACCGGAACTTCTCAATGATAAGTATTTCACGGGTGGCGATAAGATATCTGGATTAAGATAGTTAAGCGAAAGCAAATTTAAATAAATAGTTCTGATCAAAATGGTACCATCAAACTGATCTGATGATGAAGCCGGAAGGTAGGCACTGGAACTCCGTAATAAAAAAATGTAGCCTACCAGTGTATGGTCTTATTGGAATTGTTATGAGGTGTACTCTGGCTATAAATGATTTTAAACCAACTTCAAAAAAGGAGGAGGTTCTCAATATAATATCTATAGCCTTATATAAAAGGAAACCGTGACTGATTGGTCTGTCACACAACACATACCTCAAACCACTGAACAGATTGGGCTGAAATTTGGCACACAGACAGTTCTATGCTATGACGTAGGCATCCGCTAAGAAGGGGTTTTTGGAAATTTGTCTTTTAAGGGGCGATTTTGTTTGCATGAAAAATCTTATTCCTAGAGTTAATAAACTTGAAACTTGGCACGAATACTTACCTAAGTAAATTAAAAAGTTTGTAACTTTTTTGTTTATCTTAACTTCAATGAATGGGATGTCAAAGCTTGTATAGAACTTCCTGTCACTGTTGTTTTCATAGCCAGTAGCCAGTAGTGGTATACGAATTGATGTGGGGTAGGTACCACAGCGAAAAAGTGAAAAATAAAAAACTTTTTTACAAAAAAAAACCGACTTCCAAAAACAAAACTTTTTTAATATTATATTTAATCTAATTTCGGAAGTCGGTGGCCAAAAATTGAAATACAGAACCAAAGACAACGACTTCCGAAATTAAATTAAATATAATATTAAAAAAGTTATTTTTCACTTTTTAGTGTTTTTTTTGGAAGTCGGTTTTTTTTTTTTTGTAAAAAGTTTTTTCTACATTTTAATAGAAACACATTACCCACTCAAAAACTCGACAATATTCTTTAAAATGGCAAGAGAATTATCTAAGGAGCATAGCGGAACAAACCACCGTCACGACGTCGGCTCGGCGCAGATAATTACCGCTAATCCGCTGTTTCTCTTTGTTAGCCAAACGATTAAAATAATCATCACGACTTTAATTCACTGAAATGAGACGTTTTCTTCCCTATTCTGTTATAAGCAGGTACAGTTAGCAAAGGAGGTATGGTGCGCAGGCAACAGGCTACATTCTCTTTTGACAGAATTCGATGTTTGAATTCATAGGGGTTGGATTGTTTTATAAGTTCGTTAACTTAAAGTAACGTTTATAAACATAACATCACGCCTTTATTCCCCGAAGGGTTAGGCAGAGGTGTACCTATAGTACACCTACATTTCGCCAGTTATGGTTAAGTCCCATGTTATAGGGGGCGAGCCTATTGCCATCAACCGGGCACAAATCCAGACACCGGGCTGCTATTGAGAAATTCCAGATGGAAAAATTCAATAACGCATGCCCAACGAGGCACGACGACGTTTTTAAATAAAGGCGTTAATCTTTGAAATGGTTTCTAAGTAGTGTATTGTGCCAAAACATATTATATGTAGGTTTACACAATTCAAAATACTGTTCCTGGATGTGAATTCAATGGGTTATACTGAATAATAATTTAGGTATTCATAACGGTCGGTCTATTTTGCGAAAATCTCACCGTGAAAACTAAGGTGAAGTGAGTATGAAGTGAGCTGTCATTCCTTCTGATGCTAGGGATTGGCAGCGCACTTCACCTAGATTTTCACGGTGAAATTATACAGAATGGAACGGCAAGTGGAATGACAGTTCACTGCAAGCTCACTTCAGCTCTTAAATATCCACCACTAAACAAAAGAGTCCATTGAGGGGCTTGTGGCTAAGTAATTATAGCCGCACGGCTCGATCGATCAGGTTAAGCTATGCTTGCCGCGGTTGGTCCATGGATGGGTGACCATCTTTACATATCAAGACCCCTCAGTGCCTCGGAAAGCACGTTAAATCGTTGGCCCCGGTTGTCAATCGTCGATCTTTGGCAGACGTTACGGGTAGTCAGAAGCCCGAAAGTCTGACAACCAGTCTTACCAAGGGGTATTGTATTGCCCAGTAACTGGGTTGTGGAGGTCAGATAGGCAGACGCTCCGTGTAAAATACTGGTATTCAGCTGCATCCGATTAGACTGGAAGCCGACCCCAACATAGTTCAGAATAGGCTAGGCAGATTATAATGAACAAAGGAGTCCATTGGTATATAACAATGAAATTCAGCAAAATGACCACGATTTGCCACAAGCAAAGCCGATCCTTTACCTGCACACTTAACAATTTAGCCTTCTGTACTATAATAACTAAGCAACGTAGCTACATTGTCGCAAATAATCAGTTTGCAACATCGCTAATAAAGCCGCACCGGGTGCTTATTAGCAAATAACTCATTACGTTGTTGTCTTAAATATCAGTTAGATTCATTGGACATTGAGTGCTGTTCACTGGTTCATTAGTAAAGTATCCTCAGGTAACTAGTAGTTTCCTTTAGACTTTGTATATGGTCGTTATTTTTGTTGTAACATGGAAAGTAGAGACTGGGGCAGTGTTCTTTATTGTACCTAATTAAATGTTTTTAAGTAAATTAAGGATGGTTTATGGTACCCACTTATTGATAAACAGGGTGATAGAAATTGGGAATATGTAAGTGAAAATATCACAACACAGCGAACATCTGTAGTTTGTAGATACCTAATTCTTGCTAATTCACTTTATAATTAAATTAATTTCAGAAAGCAGAGCAGAGGAGCAGCGGTGAGTGGAAACACCGGGAGGGAACGCCCTAGGAGGACATATAGTGACCTAATTGGTGATGTTCTTCAGAAAGGTCAGGTGCGTAATACTCGCAACCGGCGTGCGTGTATGACCAGATGTATGAACGTAGGCGAAGCAAAGGGAGTATGTAAGGAGCGTAGCAGGTGGCGTTCTATAGTTTCTGCCTACCCCCATGGAAAGTAGGCGTGAGTATGAATGTAATTGCAGAAACAATAATTGGTTCATGCGAAATAAATAAATTTGTCAAACTACTGACAAAGAAACGACGCAATAATCGTACACAGAAAAATAATATCTTATACCTTATATAATTTGGAATCAAGAGATAGATAGAGATATTCTCATTTAAAAGAGATTAAAGAAAATGTATACCTAATTATTTTTTCAGCGCTATTTATTTCCTAAACAGAATGTGCCTCTATTGCTAGCATTTAAAGCGGCAAACACACTTTATTTCTAATCCATATAACTAGGAGATACATTAACTTGTTCGGTGGTCAGTAAACGTGGAAATGGTCATTAACTTAACTATGTAATGGCGATTTGCGGCAAGAAACAAGAATCTTTTACTACCTATGTAACTTAGTTTTATACTTTCAAACTGTCGAGAGCTGCATACATCTTTATTAAGTTAAATTGTGTGAGCAGTGATTTCGTTCGTATTAAAATTGTTTCAGTTCTTTTTTTAACAAATTACTTAATATACTTGTCACGTAGGTACTGCCTAGTTAGCAATGCCCAAATTTTTACTTATTTAACCTGTTCCTACCATTTAAAAGATAACTGCCAGTAAGAGACGAGACAAGAATAAAAATATCTTATTTACCGAGTCTTTGAATATTACATATGACTTGCGATTGACCTGTCTCTCCAAATGATTTAAATAAGTTTTGATCTTTCATGTATCAAATAGGTACTCCATTTGGGCGCTAATTATTCTTAAGGTAGGTGCACTGGTCCAAAACAAGAGGGTTTTGTTAATTCTCTATGAATTAACAGATACCTACATTCTAAAAAAAAGCTACCAGCTTCCATCAATCATTTCGCGTTAGATTGTTACTGAGAAAAAAGCGTCATTACATATGTGTTGTTTATATACAAGCGAATAATTGAGCTCCAAATGACGTTTGATGATGAAATGACTTGACAAGAACCAACCATTGTTACCGATGCGTCGTGATGTCGCTTTGATTAGAAAACTAACTATATATAAGTGACGAATGTGGCGTTAGTCGCATCACAAATCAATTTCTCAAATTGAAACATGACTGTAGATACAATGCTTGTTTTTTCGTTTCTGCCTGGCCTCTATTGACGTCGGTGATTGAACTTCTAATTGGCAATGAGAACTGTCATCGGTCATGGTAGTTGCAGTGGTCACGATACTGGCAGCCAATGGCTAGCCAGCTCAGCAACAGCCACATAGGTGACAATTTTGTACACAACCCATCTAACTGTCCGTTATCGGACAATCTATTACGAAACTAATTCTTCCTCATGTGGTACCTATTTTGTGTTTTCTAATATCGAGTGTAACTGTATCATCTCTCTATGAGAGGTTTAAATGAGCTGGTAGTACCTAACATCCATCTAGATTCATCAGTTAATAGTCAAAGTTGATGTGAAAATTACTACCGACACGCTAATAACCAAATTAGTTTTACCTATTATGATTAGGAATTTCCCGAAGACTACGTCACATTTATAAAATTGAATGTTATGGTAACATAATAGAAAAATAACCACTTAAATTGAAACAAAGTGATTGTTTTAATTACATGTGAGGCTGTTCGTTAGTTTGCGAATGCTTATTAGCGATGATGGCGGGTAATCATACAAGTATGTTTATAGAATGATACTTGCATATGTACCTACGTACACAGTGTTTAGCGTCAGTATTCAGCAGATCGTGTCGCCTCCGCGCATACATTTCCTACATCGCTCTTAACGGTGTTAACTCATTACCGGCTGACTTTGTCTCAACTGTTTGAATAGACAAAATGGCGTCCGCTGTTGTAAATTACCATATTTTTAGTAGAATTGACACTTTGCCATTATCTACCGGTCGGGCACCGCAGTGGAGTCAACGCCCTCAAACCATCCGGATCTAATTACGTAGTGTCATTAACATTGCGGAGGCGGCACGTCGGCCTAGGAAATGGAATCGAATCATTAGTAGTTTGATTACAAAAAAGGCTTAATAGAAATATAATAACGTCCGACGGAGAAGAAATTGTAAAAAGATTGTAGAGCGATCCAATAATTGGCGGTTATTTGTCGATACGGTTTGGAGCGGATAATGGGTTGGGACGCCTCGACGTGACTCCAGGGCGTACTGAGCGACCCCTCCCCCCCTCGCCTCCAATCCTCACAGTCATTATTGTTTAGAGAGATTTGCAGATCGATCGCTATGATAGCCATTGGTCCATAATGTGGATATACCTACTTAACAAGTACTTTTAACTATGCTACCGAGCTACTTTATCATGATTAAATCTATGTTGCGAGGAGATCATGCCTGATCTTTGATTTGACTATTTCAACATTTCAATGTTACTAAGCATTTCTGATGTCATTTTTTTTCTTTACTTTTCTGTAATTTTTGACGTTGTACGTGAAATCTCCTCGCGTATTATCATTCATGTTTCATCCTTTTATTAAGGCGACACACCGAATAATGTTATACAATATTCTATTCAGTAAATCTTTACACTAAGTGAAAACACGATTTGGCGTGAAGATTTGGTGTTAACAAAGCGTTTTGTGATCATTTATCGGTTACAACGGTTACTTACGAAATTCGCGTAAAACCGACGCCATTGAACGGTTACGGGTGATGTTTTAGGCCACGAATACAGCGTGGCAGAGGTGGCGGATTTTTTTTTAGGTGACAACGTACGAGTTACCAATGTCGTTTTGACAGTTATAGATATGTAGCAAAAGGTGGCCTGATGATGAAGATCGTCGAACAATTTCTGTTTGTTCGCACTTCAAGTTTAGAGGACGTTCTGCACCTAAGTTGATATCAATCCCTAAATTCTCGTAACTGCTGTATAACTAGGTATCTAACTAAGGTTCAATTTACTTGCCACGGAACGGAATAGAAGCGAGTTTTTGTACGATTTTGTACATAGTAAAATTATCTTTATGTCAATTGTATAACGTACAAACTAGATACGAGCTTGTAACTGCGGGAATTACCGATAATGCGCGAGAATTCTCCAGAAAACGCGCGACCTGCTATTTGGATCGTATCTAGTTTGTACGTTACACTATATTGACATAAAGTTCATTATGCTTTGTACAAAAATACTCTATTCCATTCCGTTCCGCGGCAATGTAAATTGAGCCTAAGAGAGTATAATAGTCTAACTAAATACCTACTATGTATTAACTATTTAAGTGTATCTAGGAATCCAATTAACACCCACCTACGTGGTTTGCAGTTTAGAAATCTAGTGAGGAATCTCTTCAACTAGCTTTTAGATTTTGCTAAAATCTTAGAAAACCCATACGGATGTAGATATGATTAAATCGATCTATATTAGATTTCCTTTATGTATCCATTTATATAATTTATTAATGCCATTTAATATGTAAAATTATTTTATAAGTATGATATTTATATCATCTGTATTTGGCATTTGTTTTAATGTTAGCCTTAAATCATACCTATATTGAATAGGTATCTTATCAAAATCCAACCTAAGTATTCTCTTCCGCCCACCTTTTTTAAGAGCATCGTTTTAATATTTTATTCGAAACCTACCTAATTTATAATGTCAAATTCACAGAACTTTTGCATTAATTACATACATAGATGGAGCTGCTCCGTGCCCGTGCCCGTAAACGTGTGTCCTGAAAGACAACGATCTGTTGCCTTCACCGAAATCTCGACTCATGAATCGCTGGTTTCAAGGCCCAACCTTACGTTAACAACAAATTTTCTATATAAAACTATAAAATCGAAAACTGAGCGTACGAGCGTGAAGTATATAAACTAATACGTGATAACCTGATTTTATACTTTTTTTAAATAAAAATATTGTGATCGACGAGTCACGTCAAAGGCCGTAAGATACTTGTAGTGTTACAACTTTCCGTCAGATAATACAGGGGCTTAAAAAATAGGTACGTGCGTCTTTATTTTGACGATTGATTCGACCTTGCTCTATTTATCATTGTTATAGGAATTGCTGTGATATGGACGGTGGTCTGCATTGCTTTAGTAAAATAGATGAATCTAGATTTAGGTGCGAGATATCTATCTTTAGAGACTCTCATAAGGCATTTTTTCGTAGGTTTGTTACGTTCGTACTACGTTACAAAGATAAATTAATATAAATATGTCTAGATAGGCAGTCACAGCTGTGAACACATCGAAAAAAAATGCGTCCAACAGTTGGACGCAAAATGCACGTACACTAGAATAACACAACGACATCACAATGACGTAGCTTGAGTGTAAGACATAGCTGTCACGCACACCAGCATGACAAAGTTGACCTGTTTGTTTAAGCTCTTTTGCTGCGCTGCAAAAGCAACACTCTATCTAGACATATAAATAATCAAAGTTACGTTATTAGAAAAAAAAATATTCTGAAGTCTCTCATTATCATTTTTTACCAAGTGATCGTTGTTTTCGAAAACATTCTCACCCCTAATTTATTTTGCCCGTAGGTAGGTACGACTTATCTTACCAATTTTATATGATACAGAGAAAGCTTAGCTGAAATTTTATTTCTTCCATCTGTAACCTCCTTCTTTTGAAAGCATCCTAATCATCAATTAAAATAGGTATATATAGGTAAGTTTACCTAAATGTTAGTCCTCGCTTATTGTAGCAGTACAGGTAGCTTATAGTTACAATGACGGTAGAACAGAGGTGGTATGGCAAATCAGGGAGGGTCTCGCCTATTTTCAAAGGAATTTAAATGCTTGTTAGGGTTCCGTACCACAAAAGGAACCTATACTCACACACTGACTTATTTTTTTATTTTTTTAGAAAAACATACTTGTATGATGTTTGTAAATATGTGAACACCACGTATCTATCTAATAATTAAGTTATTTTTCATTGCTTAGTTTTTAATTCGTTTTACCTATTATGGTATAGTCATTTTATTCTAGGTGCATCGTCTTCACATATAATCATATAATTAATGTAATCAAACAAAATATTGTAAAACATTTTTAAAAGAGTACCGGTGGAGTTTCTTGCCCATTCTTCTCCATACGAAACTACCTTTTGGAAGGGGCAACTAGAATCAATTCTATTTTTTTTGTAAATTTTGACGTTCAAAAGTGCCTCTTATGTGCCTATTTGAAATAAATGGTTTGACTTTGACTTTGACTTTGGAAAAAAAACGGAACCCTTATAAGACCACTTCGTTGTCCGTCTGTCTGTCTGTCAAGACCTTTTTTCACAGGAACGCGTGGAGGTATCAAGTTGAAATTAATATCAAACACGTAGGTCTACGGTCCCCTGGAGCTCTAAAAAAATCAAGCTTCTAAGTCAACGCAATAAAAAAATACGGCGATGTATGAGGCATTTTTTGATACTCGCAAATAAATCAAAACGGGGTACTTCCCGTTGACCTATAATCATGAAAGTTGGCAGCACAAGTACCCAAACGAAAAACTCCGTAAAACGTTAATCGTTGCGAATACAAACTTACTTTTGCAGTTGGAAAATTTACTGTAGCGTATAGGTATCGATGTATGGGAGAACTTCTTTTTGAGATAAATTCATCCCAACTACGGAACCCTTCATTGTGCGTTGTCCGACATGCACTTGGCCGGTTTTTTTTTTAAATAAATATCAAGCTTTCCTTTTTGCGTAGGTAGACAAGTAGATATTATTCCATACAACAAGCAAGTTTTACGTTCTTAGTAACGCTTTGCTTACCACCCTCTTATTTCGATGGTTTCAAAGGTGTAAGTTCCATGGCTAAATGCTAATCGTCATATTCCAGTGAACACAGGCATTCAAGTTACAAGACAACTTCAATGAAATACTCATCGTGGTCTTCAATGGTTCTTAAATCAAATAAATCGTTTATTGCAATCCATAATGTACCTACACTTAAAGGTCGTAAATAAAAAATAATAGAAACAATTATGGACCCTGTCGGGCATAGCAATTTTTAAATAAGTGAAGAAAGGAAGAGCGCGTTCTTCTTAAGTTAACTGCAACTGATCAGTCGGATCTGGAGCATGCTGCTGCTATACCTAATCAGTCAATCTGGCTAGCCATTTCCCAACTATGTGGGGGTCGGCTTCCAGTGTAACAGGATGCAGATGAATACAAGTATTTTACATGGAGCGATTGCCTATCAAACCTCCACAACCCAGTAACTGGGTAATACGCTACCCCTAGGTAAGACTGGTTGTCAGACTTTCGGGCTTCTGACGACCCGTAACGACTGTCAAAGTTCCACCGAAAGACAGCCGGGACCAACGGTTTAGCGTGCTTTGCGAGGCACGGAGGAGTCTCGGTATGTAAATGGTCACCCATCCACGGACCTACCCCGGCAAGCGTAGCTTAACCTGGGATCGACCCGTGCGGGGTTATTAGCCACGAGCTCCACCTGTTTTTTTTTTTTTGGTTGGGAAACTATCAAATAACTTCTCCCGCTCTGGGCGGAGCGGGACTTCAGACTTTTACTGACTAAAACCCGTGTTCCTTCATTTGCCTGTGTGCCAGAGCCACGATATCCCTTTCGGACAATCTCGCAACCCTGGCAGGTCCTCCTGCTGCTTTAGCTAACGAGTATCAACATATTCAATATGCATGTCTTATTGTTTTGATCTAAAACCTCCCTATTCAGTTGACTTTTATGAATGATAGAGGTTTTTGAGTTGTTCACTTACGTATATCCGATTGACTTTTAAGAATTATAGATTTTTTTGAGTGGTTCACTTATAACCGATATCTAAATGTCTTATTGACACTTAAGGCGCTGACAACAGCTAAACTGCGGTCAGACTGCATACAAAAGAAAGAGAAGCGCGATGACAAAACGCTTGTAATTTATTGCAAATTATGGAGCAATTATCTATTTACTCAAAAATTAGTTGAGTTATCGAAAGTAAAAAAAAAAACAAGTTCTGCATACAAATAAATAAAACGTTCTTGTTACTAATTAAAATATTAACAGTACGTTGATATTTAATACAGCTATTTTGGATTGAAACTCAAAGTAAAGGGTTAGTTTACCGTAGATAAATTTATATCGAGTTTTTTTTTTCTATAGGTACGTGTTTTGGTAACAACCAAGTTCTGAGAAGAACAACATAAACAAAAAGTTCAAGAATAACATATATTTTTTCCGCAACCATAAACTATATAGATTTGTCAAATTTCTTGTTTAAGACAAGCCTACTTTTATCATTTGCCTCTTGTCTGCGCCTTAAGGTGCATCCGCAGCTGTAGCACGCGAAATTCAAATTTAACGTTTTTTGCAATTTGCAGGTCATTGTTAGGTTGTATTTTCATAAAAATATGATTCGCGACTATAACCTATACCTATAGATACTTCCCGTTGACCTAGAATCATTTAACTTGGCAAGAAGCAAGGTCTCACAGCACAAGTAAAGAAAAAAGGCCGAAAATTGTTAATTTGTAGTGTTATCAACTTATCACATATAAAAATATTCTGTTGCGATTACAAACTTACATTTTTAAAGTTGGAAAGTTGACCGTGGCGTATATCGACGTACAAACGGAGAACATGTTTTTCAACTACAATGTTAAGTTTGTTTTTGGGATAAATTCATCCCAATTACGTAACCCTTCATTGTGCGTGGTCCGACACGCACTTGGGCGATTTTTTTTTGCTTTTTCCAGACTAATCTCTTATAAAGTCATTGGATGAATCTTACTAGGTAGGTAAGAAGTAAGAACCTCCTTTCGGGTCGTAAGGTTAATTTTGATTACCTACTTACCGTAACCCTTTTCATATAATTATTGGACTACTCATCTCTATGACAGACATCTGCTTAATTTTTATTTTATTCGAAAGCTTTACTAACGGGTAAAGCATTTTTTTCTATAATCACCAATGTTATACCAACATCGCATCAATGATCTGCCTACTTTACCGTCATGATATCGATTTCGTAAAAAAATCTATTGTATTTAACAAAAAAGGCTTATTTTATGGTAAGCACGTCGTATATTATTGCCTATTACAATGAAATAATTAGCCAGGTCGCTAACGGGAAGGTTTTTATTAAGGTGCAGTTTTTCCTTTGTAGACCGTACGTTTGTAATTTAATATTTTTTTGGACGCACCCCAATGAGTGGGTGCGTGAAAAAATATGTGTACCTATTGTAAATAAATCAAGGTTTAGTGATATCGTTTTCTTAAGGTGGATGGATCCGCAGCTGTAGCCCGCCAAATTCAAATTTCGTACGTTTTTTTGCTATTTGCAGTTAAGTGTCAGGTTGTATCTTGATCAAAATATGATTCGCGTCATAACAGATGTATTTACAGAATTATAATCATTCATACATCTCTCTACGTTAGATTTGTTCCATTGAATGACTTTTTCATGAAATCATGACATCGGGGAACAAATCTAAGTTAGAGATATGTATTAATGATTCTAATTCTGTAAATACATATTATCTGTTATAGTCAACCAACAAAAATTGCAAAAAACGAAGAAAATTTGAATTTCGCGGGCTAATAATGCGGATCTACCTTAAACGAAAGCAGGGGGTGATTAAAGACTTCTGCAGACTGGCGCGATATCGCGGGCGCGACGCGACTTTAGTAGTACCTACAATTTCTTTGTCCCTGTCTGTCGCACCCGCGATATCGCAGTAGTCTGTACGAGCCTTTCAAATAAGGCAGTGGGGTTTGGAAATCTTTAGAGGCATTTGCTTATGTATGTTCGGATTTTGAGTAAACCTGTCCTTAATTAAAATTTCGGAGTAATTGTACATAACATATTTATGAAGTATCCATGAGGTAGAGATGAAGAGGTCGCACAGCATTCACTTCGTGAAAAATATCTCCAGATATTTTTCAGTCGCCTTTGTACCTAGACTGGATAACCTACATGGAAATAAAATTGGCGATGCTGATTCCTACCTAATAATATTATTAAATAAAAAAAATATGTAAAATATATATTAAAAAAATAATTTAAAAAAAAACATTTAAAGAGGCAATGTGTGTACCTAACCTAACACTAATGCTGATTCAAAACATTACTTAGTCTTCGTATTTCAACTTTAGGCTTTGATTCGGTCAAACAAGAGAAGTAGCTAATCTACAGGTACCCTATTCCCTTCAGGAATGTTGGTATACCTACCTATCTTCTTGGACGTTTCAAATCAAAGGTAGTTTCTCTCCTCTAGGTATATTATGTCATCATCTGACTAGCCTCTTCCCAACTATGTTCGGGTCAGCTTCCAGTCTAACCGGATGCAGCTGAACGTACATTGAGCTCTAGGTATATTTTGTGTGTTTGTAATACAGAGATCCATAAGATGAATTGTAGAAGGTACAGTAGACATAGAAATAATATTGTAAGGTCTATTGCGATGTGCCGCCACGGTCGTTTTCATATTATTCAAGAAAGCACTTAATACTTCAAAACTGCGTAAACTAGCAATCTGTTTTTTGCTGCTCCTAGAGCATGAAAATCTTGGAATGAGTCGTAATTTAAACATTACCTCCCACGTAGGCATGATATATCCCTTAAAATATTCATTTCACATTTTTTTGTGGCAATCCTCATCTTGTAGACGAATAAAAACAAAGCCATCTTTGTTTTAAGTCTCAGGTACAAGGTTTACAACGCTATTGTAACTATCTGCGTGAGATACTTTACATTTAGAAATATCTCCAATGTTCACCTGTCCCTAAATAATTCTTTAATTCTCCGAGACTTTCTACCAAAAAATATCAGCTTTGTTTAAATACTCTTTGTTACCTCACATTGCATTCCACATAAATGTTCTCCAACAAAAAACAACTCAGGATAAAAGGAACCAAGGAAACAAAAAACAAAAAAAAAAACATAATTCAATAATATAAATATTGCATTTATTTCAACGAATTCTGCAAATATAATAACTGTAGATAATAATTATAATAATACTATTCAGTTTACAAGACTTTCAATCTTTCCCTAGGCGGTCGAATCAACGCCGCAAAATACCAAAGAATTCTTTCACTGGCTGGCACAGGACTTTGTTTCAAATAACTATTTAGAATAACGTCATCTGAATAACAGTAAATGCAGATCGCATAAAATTAGGTTAAAAATTAAATTATACAAATTAAAATAAAATTATTGGAAGTCGTATTGGAGGCAAATTCAATATCAGGGTACGTCAGTAGCCTTGACGTAAATACGTTTAGGTATCTACATGACACATGACAAACAAAATAATAGTAAAACTAAAGAACAAAAATAAATACAAACATAACAAAAATAAAAGAAAAAAATATCAAAAAGCGATATGCAAATAAACATGCTCAGAATCTAAAGTAAAACCATAATGCTGTGGTATGTACTGAAGTAGTAAATAATACATATTATGTTCTTTACGACAGACTGGGATATTTGCATTTGAAAGATCAATAGAGACGTATCAAGGTGTTTAGAGTCGGTAGCGAAAATTTCCACGTAATAAATAAGGGGCAAAGCGTTCGCTCCCGCGGCGCGTGCTCAGGGGCGCGGGCGCATGCGCACCGCGCTCGTGCGCCCCACGTACATTCAAATTTGAAGAAAATATTTGCATATCGCCTAACGCCCCAATCGAGGCCCACTTTTATGTAAATCTCACGAAAGAATAGCAAAAACTGCAACCGGGACCCCACACGACAAAACGAGGTATTATCATGTAAAAACCGACAAACTTCTGTTATGTCTGTATATATTTTTGTACTTTTAGGCTCGCGCCCATAGCCGAGACCCTTGCGAAAGATATGCGAAGTAAACTAATTAGATACATTTATATCACAAGTTCTTAAGATGCCTCTACGAAACAAATAATATATTTATATCTACCTATAGATAAGAACTATCGAAATACACAATACGAACAACGGTCGGAGATAATTTTACAATGCACATCGTTACATCTAATAGTATACTTTTAACTATTTACAGTGGAGCTCAAGAGAAAAATAATTTACAAAACACTTGGATCCTACAAGGCACCTTATTTTAAATAATTATAGACTTCAGGCTTCGCTATGACTTTACATAATAATAACTAAAACATTTAAATTCTCTAAAATATATAATTTGGTTTTCATTACAATCCTACAACAATCGACAATCGCTAATACCTAATAGGAGTTTTAAATACGAACAACTAGGAAGAATAATATTATGCAACAGATTACTAGTCTATATCTCCCTGTGGTGTTGGTTTTCAATATGTGGAGCAAACTCAATCTATTAAGGTAATAAAAACAAAGGAAACAATGGACATTGATGTGCCGTTTCCGAGAAAGTCTTTTGATTGGCGTCATTTAAATAATTGATTATTCATGTGGAGCGAAATGCATGTGCGCCAGATCGGTCCCATTAGATATACGACGTCCTTCACGCGTCCTAACTCCTACCATTGTTGTGCACCGTTTGCATTTGTATAGTGGCTTAGTGCGGCCGCCCACGGCCGGGCCGGCGCGCCTTACGCGCGCGATGACAACGCGCCAAGCAACACGTGCCGCGGCAAACAGACACACCATCACGCACAAATATTGCTCATACAACTCCTAAATACTACCCAACAGCCAAACCAAAGAAAAAATAATCTATTTCACACTAATTTCAGATTTATATTATAATTTGAAGATTGAGTAATATTTTTTTACTGTTGCCACGCTCCCAGCTATAGGTGCTCAGTAATTATTTGAATTACGAAATAATTTCTGAGATTGAATCGGCTGCGTACGTGCCGCCATTACCTTTCGCATCGGCCGACCGACTTGGCGCATATTTACCTCAGTACAGTTTTGAATGTACTTTATTCATTGGCAAAAACAGTTAAGCTCAATCCGAAGAAGATTTTCTTAATATTGAAACACCAACACTACGGAGAGACAACGTTAAGCTATTTCAGTTACACCTAAATTTTATTTACAAAAGGACTCACTAGTAGGAAAATAGCAACGACCGTCACGGCACGTAATGAGCTTCGCTCGAACTGCATTAACAGCATCTTCATCTAGAAGTGAACGCAGTCAGAGTGACAATGAAGCGATCGAACGGAGCTCGCCGCTGCGAGGTTCTACGTAAGAGGGTGCAGGATCGCTTAGTGCTGGGAAGCGCTAGGCGACTCGCCCTGCGTTCAAGTTGTACACTCACCGTTTCCGGCGAGTTGTGGCCGCAGGAACGCGTTGTGCAGATCACCGCCCATGCCGCTCTCAAGCCGCGCCGCCATCTGCATGAGCGCGAGCGTGCTGTCCTCGCCGCCGCTCGTGCCGCCCTCAAGGCGCGCGCGCACGGCCGCGATGTGGCCGCGCGTAAACACGTGGTCCTGCACCGAGTACTTGTGACTGTACTTGAAGTCACACACTCGACACTCCTCCGGCGGCGGCGCGTCGGACACCTCCATGAGTCCGGCAGCCAGGCGCGCCTTCTTCTCTTTGGCACGTGCGTTTTGGAACCAAACTTGCACCACGCGTTTAGGCAGCCCGATTTCCCGCCCGAGCGCCTCGCACTCGGCCATAGTAGGAGTTTTATAGTCGCCGAATAACGATTTCATAATCTTCACTTGTAAGGACGACATTTGCGTTCGGTATCGCTTGCCCGGGGGCCGCGCTGACTGCTGCCCCGGTAGTGGCGAGGTGGGCTCGTCTTCCTCGTAGAACTCCATAGTCTCGGAAGCTGTGTCAGAGCGCTCGTCGGCGTCAGACCCGGGTCGTGACAGATCAACTGGTTTGCTGAGATCTAAAGGTATCTCTGATTTTCCATGTTCTGGGCGTCGCTCAGATGCTTCATTGTTTCCACCACCATTTTGTTGGGCGGCGGCATGCGCTTGTAATTCACTTACATAGCGTTTCATTGACTCCTCACTGTACTGCTTGATAAATTTCTCCATGTCTGAGTGAAAAGGTGGAAAAATAGGGGGCAACATGGGAGCCCCCGCTTGGGAAAAATTTTGCTGCCGGTCACTTTGTTGGGAGCCAAAACTCGGTGTTGATTCTGTACTTAATTCTTCATCAGGCAGCGCGTCTACATTGATTTCGCCTCTCGCACACTGATCTGCGTGTTTAGTGCTCAAATGACTTTCTAATGCGCTCTTCACCTTGAACAAAGCTGGACAAAACGGACATCGCTTGTTTATCACTTGTGCATGCGCACGAAACTGTCCTTTCCTCTCACGTGCTCGTGTATTTTGAAACCAAACTTGTACCACTCTTTTTTTTAGTCCAACTTCGCGTGCTATATTTTCAAGCATTTTTCGCGATGGGTTAGATTCAATTTGGTATTTTTGGTAGAGGTAATCCAGTTGTTCCGGTAGAATAGTAGTTCTTAAGCGTTTGTCTTTTGGCTGTTCACCAGTATCCACTTCTTCGTATTCATCGAATTTCCTCTTTGCTACTTGTTGATTAAGAGCCGCCACTAAAGGATGGCGAGCCTCATCACTCCCAAGGGACGCATTTAGCTGTTGCAGCTGCGCGTGCTGCTGAAGTATCCCAAAAGGGGAATCCGGAGGGTATGTGGGGAATAAATTTGGGTTCATTATGTGAACAAGTTGATGTTCCCGCCATAAGTCAAACCGTGGGAAGACTAGGTTGCATTTATCACATTGAAAATTTCCATCTTTTTCTTCATGGGGCGCGTGTGATAGTGGAGTTACTGGCGTTAGAGGCGCTGGTGGTGCTGGAGAGACGGGGTAGATGGGCGCCGCGGGGGTCGGCGTGCGGGGCGGGGCGGGCGAGACCGGCACGTGCGGAGGGTGGTGTTCAACATTGCTCGAATTGGAATCCTCACTGCTCAATGTGGCAGCCACTTGAGCTGCTGCCGCCTGTGCTTGTGCTGATCTTTTAGCATCTTCTTCCTTGAAACAATGAGTCTTCTGATGTCTTATGAGCTCATAGTACCTTTGGAATACTAATTGGCACTTTTTGCACTGATAGTTAAGACCTGGAGTACGCTGAAATCTATTGGCATCGTCAGTGGCGCTCGCAGGTGGATCTGCAGCTGGTTGGTTTTCATAGACTTTTCTTGCTTTTTGGCGCGCGTTTTGAAACCATACCACTATTACTCTCGGACTCAATCCCAGTAACTTCGATAAATATTCGAGATCATCATCTTTGGGATAGGCATTGTTTTCAAAAAACTCTTGTAATACTTTAATTTGATAGTCAGTGAACCTAGTTCTGTTGGCGCGTTTGCCAGAAGACCCCGTTGAGCTGTTGGATCCGTTCGAATTGCCCCCGGAAAGTCCGAAATCGGCCGGTCCCCTGCCAGGACTGAGGCTGCGATTCGGGGTCAAAGGTAGGACGTTCGGGGGCGCGGAGTTTGGGGACGTGAAGTTAGGATTCATTTTTGGTGGTAGCATCGACGGATGAGGCGGCTGGGGTATACTCGTAGCCGGGATTGAATCTAACTGAGACTGAATCAGCGAGTTCAGTGATATATGCGTGGGAGTTGGCGGTCGCGATTTGTTTTGGTGATGATGGTCATTTGTATGTATTATTGGCGCCGGACTCTGTGATGGCGCTTGGGGAAAAATAAAACTTTTATCTTCCTGGTGCCGATCATCGTACGAGTGATATTTCTCTTCAATCGATGGCTCATCAGGCTCTGACTTTACCTCCGGTGGTATTATCATACTGGTGTCCTCAATTTTTGCCTTTTTTTCAGGCGGTGGTTTGCCTTCATCTGAGCTTGCTGAAGAATCCAAAGTCGTTACTTTAGCCTCACCGGTCTTCTCATACTCTTCGAGGTTGAGTGTCGTGGAAGGAGGATTGTTGAAGTTGTAAGGTGAATCCTTGTTCCGCTGACGCTCCTTAAAAAGAGTGTTCCTGAACCAATGTTTGATTACCTTTGTTGCGAGTCCAGACTGTTGGGCCATTTTCGCGATAGCCTCGTCGCTGGGCGAGTTGTTAATGTCAAAGTGCGCTCGCAAAATCTTCAATTGTTCATCAGTAATGCGAGTTCGAGCTCTCTTTTGACCAGCTGCAGCGTTAGCCTGCAAACAAAAGAAATATCTGTTAAATACGAACTTCGAGACCAAAGAAACGAAACGAGTTTCCAGTTGTCAAAGGGTTCATTTATCTATAACGATATTAAGCAGGTAAGTCCGAATACTAAGGGAAGTCGTTACTAATAATAATGGTCGGACCCTTCATACAACAATAGGTTCTCTGTCGCCTTGTGCAAACAGATAGCTAACGTAAATCGTCGAGCTTATCTCACAATACGTAGTAGATATCCTTATTGCTCACGATCGAGTTTACACAGTAACTGACGAAAATAATCAATGCGAAGCCTTGTGTTTGTATAAGTAAATACATGTTATTTGTACGTCTCGACTGAATTTAACAGCTGAGGTAATTGAGTGTTGCTAAATGATTGCTAAGTAATATTCGACTTGAAATAGATTTTTCATTATTATGTTTAAAGGCGGGGCAGACAGGCGCGACGCGACACTACAACTCCATTTGAAATAAGATTAGACATTTAAATAAACCTCTTTTACAGTCCGTTCAACCGATTTTGACTTCTATTGCGTTGGTGGCATGACAAATGGCAGCTGTAATAAACAATTGGTATTGTAACCACGTTTTTGCTTTTAATGCTATCCTTATGCATACGGAATAGAAGTCAAAATCAGTTGAACGGAATTTAAAAATTTAAATTTCTAATCTTATTTCAAATGGAGTATTATAGGTAGCACAATTTCTATGAAAACTTCATGGAAAGTGTTGCGCTGCCTGTAGCGCCCAAGATATCGCGCCAGTCTGCTCGAGCCTGAAATCCGTTTTGGTTGGTCGTGGATTTCATTGCGAATATGATGTATTTTTGAAAATCGAAACGAGACATTTTATTTGCTAACCATATTCACACTTCGAATTTTAATTGGTAAACGGAAAAGTTGATCATTACATTACACAGGAGCTATAGAACTTATAATGGGCATAAAACTCACATTTGACTTTAAAATTCTAGCCATGATTTGTTTTAATTGATTCTAAATCTATCATTGTTTACGTATCGCAGGTAATTATTATGATAATATTGATTCTGTACTGAATACGATTAAACGCTTATTCACTTTACTTTTATAAGTAATAGTTATTATACTAATGTTATTCTACACTGGCGTTAATGTGACATCACAAACCATTTAAAACGAATTAGTATAATTTCCATTATTTTATGTTTAACTGTTGGATATAATGTAATTTATCTAATGCTTTGTTTATTGTTATTTATAACTTATGTGTCGGTTAAAGTAATTAGAATTATTAACTATGTGATGTTTATTAAGAAGTAGAGTTATTTTAAAAAGAAATAAGGACTCACCTGCTGTTGCTGCTGTAAGAGTTGCTGTTGTTTCATTTGCGCATCATGAGCGTAGGGCATCGTGTCGAATGGAGGAGGCGGCAGCATCAGCGGAACCAGAGGTGGTTGGAGGTTCATCGCTGCCAGCGCACCCACGTTCAAGCCGAGGGGAAGGCCCAACGATAGCATTTGAGCCACCATCGGGTGCAACTGCCCTAGCTGCTGTTGCAGTTGGATCATGTTCAAAGCCGCCTGCATCTCTTGCACTTGCGCAGCTAGTAACGCACCAGCTTGCGCATCTCCCTGTGCGTTCTCATTGAAGTTTCCACTGTTATCACCACGCGGAGACGGCGACCTCTCACCCTGCGGCGCGGGAGACGCAGCGCGCGGGGAGTTCGGCGCACCAGACTTCCTCTCATACTCCGATTTGAAATGTTCAGCAAACTGCTCCAGAAATTCCAGCGGTACTTTGTCTTTATGCACTTCCTCACAATGAGTTTTAAGAACGAACACACTAGAAAACTCCTTGTTGCAATGTTGACACGTTGATTTAGTTTCACCATCCGGAGGCTTCTCCTCAGGAGGCGGTGGCGGCGGACTTGGTACGCGCGCCATCTCTCGTTCTTCTTGCATTTTTCTTCGCTGGTTTTCATTGTATTGCATGACGAGATCGAAGCCGAAAGTCTCCAAAAGTTGCTTATACATTTGTGAATTGCGTTTGGGCGGGTTGCCCTTGGCGACCATCTCGTCAAGTGCAGCTGTTTCGGCTTCACCTAGCGGCGAGTGCGCCCGCGCATCGCCAAACGGACATGAGGTCGCTCGATGTGCGTCGAGTAGCTCCCCGTTCGGGAATGACGCGTGACAGCGATCGCACGAAGCGCTACCTGCGCGCGGGGATCGCGGACTACCTGGGCGCGCAGGGGGCGAGGAACGCGGGCCCCCACTGCTTGTAGACGAAGGGGATGTATTTTTCGGCGACAACACGTCTTGTAAAATTTTGGCGGGGTCGGTCCGGTCCGGCTGCTCTACCAAGGGCCTTGACAAGTCCACATGTCCGGCCGCAGCAAGCTCTTGTAATTTGCCTGCGCGTGTTTGATGCAACACTGATCTCATATGAATGTCGAGCGTGCTTCCTTGCGTATACGCAACCTTGCAAATGTTGCATTTGTACCGTTTGCGGTCATCCTCCTCACTCGATGTACTCTTGGGAGTGAGCGTCAAATTAGAGGGCGCAGAGCCAGCCCCAGGCGACACGGGAGGGTTATTATTATTCTGCTGTTCTTGCATAGCTCTCTTCAATTTATGCAAATGGCTCACGCTATTGTAGTGTACTAGCAAAATGTTCTTTTGCGTAAACGACTCTTTGCATACGTCACATTTGAATGGTCTGTTTGGGTCAAGGTACTTTTCCATGGGGTAGGTTAGTTTTTCACCTTTTCTGTGGAGAAGTGTTTTGTTATGTGCCGTCAAGTATGATTGGCGTGTAAATGCTACCTTGCATCGATGACATTTGTACTTTCTGTTGGGGTCATTATATGAATCTTCCGCCATTGCTTGAGAATTTAGGTAATCTTCCAAGAATTGTTGATCTTTATAAATAATTGAGTCATCCGAGTTTTCGGCGTCATTATGACCGGACTCATCAGCGACGGTTGCGCTTGAATCTCTGTCTTCCATATCTGCTAGGTCATCATCGGGAGTTCTTAAAGCTTCCTTGCGTAAGAGCTCTGCAGTTGCAGCGTCTAAAGCTGTGCCTTGAGCAGCTTGTAGTAAAGGGTTCGATGCTAAGCTTCGTTTGAATGCACTTAGCTCTTCTTCTGATAATTCAGGGTGGGACGTCTCAACGTGCTTTTGAAGAGCCAACACAGATCTAAAGCTCCTTCCGCATAACACGCACTTGGTAGCATCTCTGATAACGTGATATTGTGAATGCAGCTGTAGTTTTTCAATCGTCTTGAATGCTAAACTGCATTGATTGCAACGGTATTTGTAAACATGTTTCTCAGACACTGACATGTTCGCAATAGAGTTACGCGCGTGCGCTTCTCTGAAATGATTTTGTAGCGCATGAGCCGCGTCGAAGTATCGATTACATCCTTTCTTCCAGCACACATATCCTGGCCCTTGAGGTGTTTGTTTTAGTTCTAGATGGCCGGACTCATTCTGATGTTGGCACAATTCGTCAACGTTCCGGAAGGTACGGTTGCATGTTGAGCATCTTTCCGTTTCGCCATCAGCACTTCCCTCCGATCGAGGCGACGAAATCTCCCGTTCATCATCACCTTGTCGAGATTCGTCTCTCTGAGATTGGGTTCCACCGTTTAACCAATGGCTTTGGTCAACAAGTAATAATAACCTCTGTAGTCCTTCAGAGTTAACGGAATGGATTTGCATGACGTGTCGTTCGAGGGCTGGTCGTTCCTTGAAGCCATCTTGGCAAAGAGGGCAAATGAAATGTCGCGAGGGATCGCCATGTACGGAGGAGACATGTGCGTGTAGGCGAGACTCGTTCGAGCAACTAAAGTTACAATAAGGGCACGTGTGTGGTCCCGGAGTCTCCCGCTCCTCCTCCCTCTCACTGGGACCTTGCTGAGATTGTTGTTGCACGTGTTGTTGTTGTTGCTGTTGTTGCTGCTGGTGTTGTTCCAAAAATCTCATCATCTTTTGCTCTTGAGTTAGCTCAGGCTTCTGGTCGATCGGCTCCTTAGTGTCTGTTAACAAAAACAAGCAATTAAATGTTTGTTTACGTAACAAGGATTGATTAATCGCAAATAGAACACGACGAACCTCCCGCTATGGAATTTGCGAGCCGAATGGATACAGATCTGTACGCCGTAAATCCAATGTCTACCTACGTCTACGTGAGATTTATCTACAAAAAAGATTATTTCTATAAATGAAGCTCACTATTGTTCGGTGCGAGCGTTTGTTACTTTTCTGAATTGAAGTTAAAAATAAAATTCTTCGCTTTTATATTATTAGTAGGGCTCGTTTTGTTTGCGACGTCCCGGCAAGACAAAGGTATCGCTCTATCCATCCCGTACGCACACATCCACAGATGTATTAATGCTAACGTAACAAGTATATTGTAATTTCGCACACAAAGGAGATACAGGACGAGCAAACAATCATTGTTCATTATTACAAAAGGTTTCGAATATTTCGTTTCGCATCGGATCAAATGCATCGGGATAGTTGACGTATGTGGCTGCGGGTGTGAGCGAGATGACTGTATGTGAGTGTGCAATTATTATTTTGACCAAGGATAAGTCCGCGGCAGCGTGTGAAAGACGCTGGGGCCGCATTGTTTACGCTCAAATAAGGAAGGTGAAAGAAACGGCCGAGGGAGAGCTGATTCGTTAATGTAACGTTACAATTATAGTTTATTAGATGAGCAACAGACCGGTCGGCTTTTGTGTTCGTCACACACAAAGTGTAAAGATTTGGCAAAGTATAAATCCGGAACAAACGATACAAAGATTTCATATAGATGGAATATTTTGGGAATGGGTAGTTAGTATAGTGCAGTCCCAATAAATTGCTGATTTTGTCAATAAATAATGGCACAAAAAATGCTCAAAGCAATGCATTGAGTTTTTACTTAATTAAAACTGGAAATTATCTCAGAGTCGAGCGAAGCTGAAACCAGTCGTTCCCCTGTCCGGGAACCCGTTCTATAGTTTTAAGCAGTTAAAACCGTTACATCTAATGAAGGGGAGAGGGATAAATAAATCCGAGTACGTAATAATAATGATAGCGCAACTGACCCTAATTCCAGAGTGACCAGTGAATGTAATTATTTATGATGTAAAGTCGCCGTCCCACAGTCTGGTAGGAGCATAGAACAATGGCCAGGTAAAAGGACCTTGTCTGCATAAACGCGATCTCTGACGCTTTTTGTCAATGGACAAAGGGTCTTTTCTAAGGAAACACCACATCGTTATAGCGTCGTAAAGTAAGTATTGTGCGGTGTGAGTTTTGTTTTGCGAGATTTAGGTCAGGATTTTTACAATGTGGCGTCAGGGACACAATGGGAGCTGGACGTTTTACTGTCTTTGCGCACCGGTGTTGCGAGTTCGAGTTTCAAACTGGAGTCTGCAATGGCCAGCGTATTAAACTCTTTCAAGTTGATTTTGAATACGCTAGTGGTTCCAACTGGCCATTAGGGTCCATGCTGTGTTTAAAAATCTTAATGTATTATGTAGCTTGCTGGTTTTTTTTTAAATCGAAAATATTGTATTATTCGCTTCAATCTCTTACTGAATAATATCTCGAGACGTCTTTATTGATCTTAGCTCAGCAAAGCAAAAAGTCTTTTGGAACAGGGTGCTGGTCTTGTATAACGAATTAAATTATAAACCGGTTCTTATTCTGGTTTAATCATATTGATGATAGGGACAGTAACTAATGAATCAGTAGCCGAGGGGTAAAACAGTGACAGACTCAAAGGAAGTTACACAAATGACGTCGCAAAACATAAAGAATGATGTTTTTTGTTGTCATGCGAGTACTTCCAGAGCGTGTGAATCTAAATGAATGCATCTTCCCTCCCAACACATTTAACTCATCGTCGTGTTTTACAATGAACCGTAAGCAATTCGAAAACCTAAAATTTATAACAAAATCGATCGTTTAAAACGGCTCTCTCAATAAGGTGAAAATAAGTAATAAGCATAAACATGAGGTGCACAATGGTGTAAGGCGGATTTCTTTCGCCTCCACATTTCTCTCGGAGTTTATCGTATTTCACCGTGGTCATAAACATGCGCGGGGCGATGCGGCCGGCGACATTGTGCGATGATGTAGCAGCCTCATCACAAGGGGGCAATCATCCTTAATGCGCGACCGCCACATACGTAATGCGAGTCATTGTCCCGTGTGCGGTACTTATGGAAAATTCGCGTTCTCAATTCAAATCTTCTCTCCGTCTCACTCGCGCGCGGGGCGGAGCCGCCTCCGACCAATGACGGCATCCGACTGTGGCGACACCGTGTAAGGCGTACGTTATTAAAGAAACCTGTTCTAATGTTGCGCGCTTTAAATTAAATTTTGTTCGTGTGTAATTATCTCATTATTGTGATTACGAATTCTTCGCTAAATGCTCATCGCTTAAAATGGAGATTGCCTCTCAGATTGAACACGGAGTGACGGTCACGCGATAAACGATAATGAAGCCTCCGTTGACGAAAACGGAGCTCACGATGTGCCCTCGTATCACACTCACAATACTCACAAATTAACATCAAACAAATCGTTATGTTTGTTGACACGATCCACAGAAAGAAGTTCACTTTTAAAAAACGCAGAACAAAATTGATTAAGGAACGAATCGGTTTAAATTGGAAACCGATAGTGACGTTTCGAAATCACATTCATAAGTCGACTCAGAATTACTTTATCGATACGAACGCCGGTAATGGTTTTGGTTGAATTAATTTTAATGGGATTTTTACGCTTTATAGAATAAAAATGTTACGAAATGTGTTTAGCACAGGAGTAATAAATAATAATATATTTCGTTGCGTCGCGTTCGTTTATTGATTGAATAAAGGTTGTCACGAGCGACATCTAGCGCGAAGCAGAAAAACTGAGCAGAATGCGCACGCGCATCTAATCGGTTTTCGATCATGAATGGTTTTTATGTCGTCATTGTATAGACACTGACTAGCAAACACTACGTCTAGCTAGAATACTTTTACATTGTTGTTATGTAACTAACTAATTATCATTAAGTTGTAACTTACGGAGACAACGCCTTGAGGAAGTTAATGTGCAATAACAATAGACCAGTCACGGTTGGAAAATTATTAGCTGACAAATAAGCAATTTCCTTATTACCACTCTATTGAACATGAAAAGACAAACGAGGACTAAAAATGTGAAAAAAAAAAACAATTAAATTAGATTACTCGATATTATGTTTGAACGACCAGTCTACATAACAAGCATAACAAATTAAATTGATTCGTAAGTATCTAAGGAGGTTCGTCATATAGAATAATAAGAATGAGAAATATAACAGAAGGTACTTACCGTTGTCTTGCTGATCGTACGGGCTCGGTAACTCACTAGGTTGAGGGATGACTTGGAACAGCTCAGCAACATCAGGCGTTGGATCTTTTCCTTCAGACCGACGTTGAAGCTGATGGATTTGTTCCATCTGCAGATGTTTGACAGATCGAACGTGTTGCAGAAGTGGCAAGCGATGAGGGGCTCCGAAGCCACAGAGAGCACAACGGTATACTCGTGATCGTTCTCGAGGAATACGCGCCGCACACTCACGAAGATGTCTCAACAATAAGGCAGCAGCCTCGTGCCTCGCGCCAGCCGCGTGAAGCTGCAGCTTGTGCGCGGAATTGGTATAATAATCACACGCGCAGCAACGTACTTGCACGCCACCAACACTCGCGCCACCCGTACCAACACCACCGCAGAACTTCAGTTTCCATTCGTTCCTCGGTCCACCTTCCTTCACGTGGTTTACATGCTGCAGCCTTTGCAAGTGCTTGTCAGTTTTGCAATGCAGCTGGAAGTTGGCCTTCAAGTTAGTTTTGTACGTGCAAAGCTTGCAAACGTAATGGCCTGCAACTAAAGCCAGGATCTCTTGTTCTCTGATCTTCGTGCGGTCTTGGGCCAAGTGGTGACCTAGCGCTTCTAACGAGTCTGTGGAGAAACAATTGCAGATGCAGCAGTGGTATGTTCTCTCTGGCTCTGGATCAGCTGGTTCCGGTGGGGGTTCCATCGCTTCTGGATTAAGGCCAACGTCAAGATGAGCACCCAGCTCAGGTGGTGAAGGACCGGGTCCTCCTGTCATTAGTTGAATCATCAATGCTTGATTGTAAGCCATGTCAGCGAGTGCCGCTTCAGGATTAGGTGGTGGGGCATCACTGCCATGGAAATGCAATAAGCTTTCAAGTTGTTGTTGGCTTTGTTGTCTGTGGTGTAAAGCTGATAACGTCTGCATATGCTTCACGTTTTGTTGTAGCACCAACATGTTATGCGTATGCTTTTCAGAAGTCATGTGTATCCTTAGGTTACGCGCAACATTTGTCTCATAATTGCAGACGTCACACCGGAAGGTTGGCTTTGGTTTTTGACCTAAGGGTGAATGATGTGGCAGTGGTGGCTTGTGTGGGCCTGGAGGAGTATGTTGTGGCGGAGGAGGTAGAGTTCCTTCGCCAGGGTTGCCACCGTTCTGCAGCTCTTGCATATTATTTAAATGCTTATCAGATTGCATGTGTATACTTAGGTTGCCCTTAGTCGTAGTTGAGTAATTGCACACTTCACATCGATATGGTTTGTATCCACAAGTGTAGGTTTCTCCACGTGCCAGCCGTGGATGAGGTTGTCCAGCTATGCAGTAAATACAACTCGTCTCGGCTTCAGGATGTTTCTCTTTCATGTGTATTTCTAACGTCTCCTGGTATTTGTAATGCCAATTACACTTCGGACATTTCAAGGTTTTGCAGGAATTTCGGCTGTGCATACCGGCTAGCGGGCCACCTAATCTTCCTGAGTTTAATATTAGTTCACATTTTGGGCAGTCCGCACCTGAGGGCCGTCCTCCTAGATGATCTGGACAAACACCTATCGTCGTACCAGAAAGGAAGGCAGGTGGAGTTGCTTGAAATGGTGGGGATGAGTTGGGACTGGCCCGCGGTTGAACTGAAGCATTTATCGTGTGTGGATGTGCCACGGAGATCAAGGAATGTTGTGGCATTAACGATTCAGCTATCGACCGTGGCGGCCTCCACGCGGCTGTTGGGCTTGGCTTCCTCTCATCGCATGAGCCGTTAAGTAGCATTGATTCAGTATCTCTATCGGTCGTCATTAAATCTTGTCGCTTGTCTAGCGATGGGCTTGGTAATTCCGTCATATTAGGGCTGCCTGAAGATGATAATCGCGGTGGCGCCGCGGCACCAACAGGTTCTAAAAATGAGACTAGCGGTTCTTTATCTTTGCCTACGCATTGAATAATAGCTGAAGCATTCTCTCTCGATAAGGCGTCTCTTTCAGAGTCCAGTAATGATAAACTATGGTCCGCTTGCGCATGCGCTACAAATGATTTTGCATAGCCAAAACTCAATTTACATATAAAACACATTAGGATCGGTTTGACTGGAACACTGACGGGAGATTCAGCTGGAGGAGATGGCGGTCTAGGTATGTCCTTTCCTCCTCGAAAACTGAATACTCGATAGCTGTGCATGACGGGCGCGTCGGGTCTCGCTCGCGCCCGCTCTGCTGCTAGTCTTCCGTATAACGCACCGTACAATGAAGGGTTTCTCGACACGTAGAACGCGCTCGCTATCTGTGGGAAATCGAGCTGTCTTTCCAGAACGTTGTTATCGCGGCTGTCTACGATGCACCCAGGTTCTATTTTGGGTAGATCAGACATGCTGGTTTCTCCTTCTGATTCAGGGTCCTCGATGATGTACGCAGATCCATCGGGGTTGTAGACGATCTTACCGTCGAATCTTTCGACGTCGGAGGAGAGCGGCGGAGAGTCTCGATGCGACGTGAGATCGACGGCGTCAGGTGCGGCAGGGGGTGAAGTTGGCGCGGGCGCGGAGGAGGGCGCAGGAGTGGGCGCCGCGGGTGCCGCGGGCGCGTTGCGCGGTTCTTCCTCGGGACTCATGTTGCCGTCGTCGTCGTCGGGCTCGAGCGCGGCTGAACTCTGCGGATCGTCGCGCTTGCGGCGCCGCTTGCGCTCCGGAGGCGGGCCGCTAGCGGGGCCGCCGGGCTGCAGCGGCGTGGGCATGGCGCCGGGCGTCAAAGGCCGGCATCACATGCTCTCCTGCAACAAACCACATCACACATTAGCACATCAATCGATTAGTAAAGTTTCAATGAACTTATACTAAATATCTTGCAAGTAAAAATTCGGAAGTCGAATGGGCGTAGACTCGTTAAAATCTTCGATAAATATGATATATAGCCAAATATCTAGTGGTTAGCGGGCTGCTACCAAACGGTAAACTATCATTAATCAATCACCTATTTCTCACGGACCAGTTTCACAGAGCTGAAGGTGACTGTTGAATACATTTGTGTCGGGCACGCAACCGGAAGTAGGTAGGGTCATCGTTGTGTCACTCTGTGTTGTTTTCCAAAGATAGATCCTTTAGTAGGGCTATTTAAATAAGGCGGGTACACATAATCACAAATATTTAAATTATAATGAAATATTTTCCCGTTAAAAGCCAGCAGACGTGAACAATAACATGGCTGTCAACCAATAAAATGTTTCAACTTATTAATACCATCTTTCTGATAACAGATAAGCCTTGAGTTCCCATAGGTATCACGAATACCTATATCAAATTAAAATACATGGTAATCGTTATCTAACTGACATTTGTGCAAACAACCACGATCAATTTATCCGTATGACAGCTTGTCAACGATGTCAATGCTGACACTATTACAATTAAACAACCAACAAAGTTAGGTCTCCATAAGTTTAAAATGTATTGTGATAAAGTTAATTCCCACAGGAAAATAGCCCTTACAGCCCTCGATATAAGACTTGATTAGATCCGAAACTTACGCAATTGATAATAAACAGCCAATCTAGAATAAAAATTCGTTAAAAACGAGATTAAGCCGTCATCTCCGTTATCTAACTTTATCAAAGATACTTGTCCTACAAATACCTAACGAGGACTCAAATAATATATTTACTTAGTTGACAGTCGAGATAATCGATGAAAAATATCACATGACATACAAAGAACAAATGATTATTATTATTCAAACAATCGTACCTACCTTGTTGGAGGTGAGATTAACACTAAAGAAATCTACAACTCACTATCATTTTTGACAGACAGGCCTAGTTTTAAAATGATCCTATTAATTCAAACACATTTCTAACAAGTAGGAATTCACCGTAATATTTTAACATCATGAAGAAACTTGTCGTATAAACTAGGGCCATTCTGAATAAGGATATTTTTTTCCTTTACTTCGCTAATAAGATGACCAATAAATAAGTGTTAGTATTAAAACATTTCGAGTTAATGAAACTGACTAATTTGCAATTTCGCAATACTAATCAAGTACTGACTAATGAATGATTAAGCCAGGATGTGATAACGTAGCATTTACCACAAATACCCGAATCCTTACACCGGATGAACTCGCTGATAATGCTTATTAGTATTTAAATTATAACATAAGTTTTGGTTAACTGAATTTGTTAATTTTAGTCATCCTGCTGAATTTGGCATGGACAGAAATATCATTCTGAATTTTGGTTCAACTTATCTAAATGATCACGAGGGGGACCAGGGAAGGGAGATCAGGGAAGGAGTAGGGGTAAACTCCGCCGTGTCTCGGAAAGCACGTTAAGCCGTTGGTCCCGGCTGTCATTCGTGGATCTTCGGACAGTCGTTACGGGTCGTCTGAAGCCCGAAAGTCTGACAACCAGTCTTACCAAGGTGTATCGTATTATCCAGTAGCTGGGTTGTGGAGGTCAGATAGACAGTCGCTCCATGTAAAATACTGGTGTTCAGCTGCATCCGGTTAGACTGGGAGCCGACCACAACGCAGTTGGGAAAAGGCTAGGCAGACTGATTGAGTAGGGAAAAAAAGTTCGGTACCCCGTGAAACCTTATAAAGACAATTAGAAAGCTGAATATAATTTCTAATTAGCACAAAACAGAAGAGCGAGAGGAGAGGCGTTCTATAGTTTCTGCATACCCTCATGGGAAGAAGTCGTGAGTTTATGTATGTGTAAAATAAAAGGAAATATTAAGGAAGTTGATTGTAAAACTAATAGAAGATGTTCAAATAGTTACAGCAGTTCTTGAAAATGCTTCAATAATAAAAGTCGGTTTTTCTAAGTAATTTATTAAAGATAATGCTTTGATGTCTTGACGAGAGGAAAGATAAGTAATATGAAGGCTAAATTCCTACTACTATTTGACATTTTATTATGAATCATTATTATATCTGTCACCAGTATGATTAATATTGAATACCTAGTCATGTGCTTCAATGGAGAATTCGTATGGAAAGGTACTGATTAACATGTCCAAATTAATATTAACATAATTATAATAGTTGACATTAGGAATCATAAAAATAATGTCTTTATTTTTCTAAGGTGGGAAGCTTATGATAAGAATTTCGGCTCTGTAAAAGGCTGCCTCTAGATATGAAGAACTTTCATTCAGAATGTTCACTAAAATTAAACGGTAAACACTTCAATTTCAGGACAAGTGCTAAGCATTGGGTAGTGCCATAGATTATTAGCAAGTTCTAAAATCAAATTTTAACCCCCCAATTTTATTTTAAATCGTCAAAATTCACACAAGCTTGTCAAATACAAGCAACACAATTAAAATTCGAACAAAATTCCTTGACAATGTCAACAAAGTTTTATAAGCATGACCTTGGCTGTCCTATAGATTATATGATCCACGCCTAAGTATTTGTTTGCATTACAACGGTCGAATGTGGCCCTTGAAATCCTCATTTGATAATTGATATCAAACTGGATTTAATAATGTAAATATTTGAAAAGACACGGTTAGTATGAAACAGTTTCCTTATTCTGTGGGATTGAGGTTTTTAATTTGAATATCTGTATTTATCTACGGACAAATAAAGCTTCTAGGTTAATAAATTATTACTTGAATTATGTGTGTTAAGACAATTTTCTACTTCAGTATCTCTCTCTAGCATTGCTTCATCTTTTGCAATGAGAATATTAATTTCTACAACATGATTTTTTTTATAACTACTTTGTAATAGGAGCTGTCCAATGATTTATTTTGATTTAACATAAACTATTTTCAAAAATTGAAAAGAGTATGCTTAGATGGTTTGGTCATGTTGAGAGGATGCGTGAAAGGCGACTAACAAAAGGTTTTTATAAAGCCGAGGTGAGTGGAAACGCCGGGAGGGGACGCCCTAGGAGGACATATAGTGACCAAATTGGTGATGTTCTTCAGAAAGGTCAGGTGCGTAGTACTCGCAATCGGCGTGCGTGTACGACTAGATGTATGAACGTAGGCGAACCAATAGGAGTATGTGAGGAGCGTAGCAGGTGGCGTTCAATAGTTTTTATTTATTACAATTAGCATAAAAGAAAAGAGCGAGAGGAGAGGCGTTCTATAGTTTCTGCATACCCCCATGGGAAGAAGGCGTGAGTTTATGTATGTGTGTGTATAAACTATTTTCATTGATTATTTTTTATATTTAACTCGAATCAGACAATTAAATTATTGTTTATTATTTCAGGACAAATATTGCTGAGCCATCAATTGCATTTAGACATAACACCTAGCACATCTATTATTCCAGAATTTGTAATGAACATGATTTTATTAAGAATGTTAAAAAGCAAAACAACAATTATTTTCCAAATAGACCAAAACACACAAACTCTATTAGAAAACAACATTACGAAGCGAATGGGAAGGCTCCTAAATCTTGAATTCCAGATACACGCGATGGAGTCGACAAAGTAGTGGTAGGTGACTCACCCATTGCCTCTCATGAAATTGTAACTATTTATAACCCTTTAAGAAGAAGGATGAATGAATCCGTTAAAACAATCCAATATCTTCTAAGATAATCCTACTAAAAATGATGTTGAGGTTTCCATTACAAATCAAACAGGATTCTCATAAATGCTGCTTAGAAATGCACTACTTGCAATTATACGAAACTATTAAGTGACAAAGTAAAAAAGACTAATTACACATAATAATTATTATGCTAGTTCTCAGCAATAGCAATTTGTAGATCA
The DNA here is from genome assembly GCA_963921375.1 of Tiliacea citrago. Taxonomy (NCBI): domain Eukaryota; kingdom Metazoa; phylum Arthropoda; class Insecta; order Lepidoptera; family Noctuidae; genus Tiliacea; species Tiliacea citrago. Next base: position 15,317,480 of record OY992797.1, on the reverse strand, counting down.
TTTCGCAGTGCTAATGTGTATGGAAATTATGCAAAGAGCTGGTAATTAGAGTCGAGGTGAATGGTCCATAATGCTATAATTTGCTTCTATCTTTATTTTTACTTACAAACAGACGGAACAAACTATATCAGTTTAACAAATAAACTGACGCTATAACAGAAAACAAGCTACTAATGTCAACATAGTGTTTTACCGGATAAATGCCACATAATACGCGCGAAAGTATCATTAAAATTTATAGAAACGCGAAATCAAAAGGCTCGTGTGTCAAATGTGTCTATAATTTGTATTTTGCGGTTCTAGAGTGGCACTCAGTGAAGTAAATGTTTAATGTGGGCACACGTGCGCAGATTCCCATCGTTACAATCAGTGGTGTTGTCAATTTCCACCGATACCCCCGATGCTTGCAGCAGAACAAATTTCCGATAAACACGCACACCAACGTACTACATAGCTACGTTCGAGTGCAAATTACACGTACACATGGGTGTGCGAGCGTGAGAAAAGTACGGCGGATACAATGGCGCTTGTGTGCGTGGATACTGACGCAATTTGCTCGTACGTATTTGCCATACAGTCGAACGGCGGACGCAGCGCTACGCCCGCATCTGACTCTCCTACAATAGTTATCGAGCCGTCATAATGAAGATGCGCGCTTTTCAAAACATTAATGAGGCTCCCACAATGTAATTGATAGCCAGAATATCAACCATTCAATAACGTTTTTGTCAGTGTCCAATTTACGAACAGAGTATCGTGCATGATCGCTGGCTAATCTCGCTTGTTTATCTAAGAGAAAGCCAATCGAAAAGAAATTTAATGAGGTAAAGTCAATGGAAGTGAAATTAACAATGATATAATACTCGGATACCATTAAATCCTATAATTAGCAAAGGCAACGGCATGAAAAGTCAATCAACATACTCATTACTGTATCCGCGGAATGGGAGTTCGTGAGCCATGTATCACTTTCGAACTACAATTTAGTAGTTGGAAACTGTGACATGTGCGGTTCGGAGCATATTACGTTGTCTGAGCAGCATAACGAATGTAAACTGAGCACATTTAATTAGAGAATCATAATGTTACATACAATTAAGCTGAAGTAGATAATATTGAAATTTAGACGTCGTGTAAGGCAATCGTAGATGGGAATATGCGGCAGCGTGGAAGTCAGAGTAAATAGCGTAGTGTGAGAGATGTGTCAGTAACGAGAGACGCGGTAAACTACGTCTATATTAATAATCGTGGGTTATTACGAAGGCCCTCATTAAGTCGGCGGCCGCTCGCCAACGAAACCGCAGAACACTGCTAAATAATTACCCCCACACTGCTTTCTTCACGAAAACATGGTAAAAGCACATTAAACAACATCTACTAAGTCGGCGCGAGGAATTACAATAAATAAGGTATTAAGTCGACGTTGTCAGGCACCGAAATTTAAGTAGCTATTATATGCGGGTGAGGCTCAATGTACCTGGTACCTACCTTGGACCTGTTGTAATTTTGCATATATTCAGAGTAATAACTCATTGATAGTGAAGCCTTGAATAATGTGTTAGGCTTAAATAGTGCTTGGAGGAAGACAAAATTAAAATCTATCGGCACAGAAATTTGGAATAAGAATCTATCTAGCTTTAAGCTGTTGTTTAAGGTAACTCTTATATATTTTTGAACATATATGTCACAAATTAAGTTAGAAGAAAAGATAGTTCACGTGTGCCTCATCGTTTCGTTATCACTCCGCCCACAAACAACATGTGACTACCATGGACTCCCCATGTTTATCAGTTGAACACGAATGGAATAATTAATTGATTCTTGTTAGACTTCCATTGCATGCAGATTATCTGTTAACTTTATATTCTGACACCTCTTAGTACTTTGAAGGAAAACTAATTAACGCATTGTTGGATATTATGCAAGGTTTCCGAAGCAAAACTCTGGTCGTGGGAAATTGTTTTGTAACCGGCATTACTTAGACCAGGTTTTACAAGCGTTGACCTACAGCAGAGGCTCAAATAGTACTGGTGCACTACCTCTTAAACCTGCCATCATATACATTCATTACCACAGAAAGCTCTAGCTATATTGACGTCCAATTCTTGATCTCACATTCGCATACATTCCATTACCAAACGAAGGTCAATTTAAACTGGTAATATAAAACCAGAGCCTGCATACGACTAATGTTGAAAAGCTATTAATGGAAATAAAATTGAGCGGAGTCCAGAGGAACGATTTACTTAATACATTGATAATAAGTGGGGGGAATGTATGTAAAATGTCCGTAATGACGGTAGTCTTGTTAGACGTGGGAACGAAGGAGCAACCTGGGTAGAACATGGTAAGGTACGTACCGAACAATGTCCACCGTTAGGGTAACTTTAAACCTTCATTAATGGTAATGGGCCTGAAATCGATGGGAATGCCTCTTTTTGCGGCAGCAGACGTTACTGTAATGGTTGTTCGACAAGGAGCTTGAGAAGGCCAGATAGTAACAGATTTAGGATTTACCAGAGCTACTAATATTGGAAAGAGAGTTTAGTGGGATGGATAAACTGCAAATCCTGTTGATCAGCTTTGCAGAATAGTTTAATTATTCGAGTATACCTATTGTATTATAGAAGTGGCATATATGTCCAGTAGCAGACGACGGTGTGATAAGTGAAATTGAAGATGTATATTAGGAAAACTGCATTGTCCAAAGAGTCATCAAAAAGGTCTAGGAAAATGGTAATGAAATGGAATCAAGTGGCTCAATTCTGTCAAAGATGTGGCAATACCAATTAGAATCCTGTTGCCAAATATGGACAGTTGAAGACCTCTAACAAACTAATCTTATAAGATTTTAATGTCAATTACTAAACCTGATATCTCTGATAATAGTTTCACTTTGCTATATGAGAATCAAATTCTTTCATTAGCAACCAGTTCCAAATTGCTCTTTTTTAATAAAATACATGATTTATATATACCACTATTCGTCTTAACGGAGATTAATATTTCCATAGTCATGTAATAATATACAAAAGAAACAGGTGTTGAACAAATATTGCTAAAAGGATTTTTTAAATGGAATGGGATGACGTAAGCACACGTTTAACACAATACTAACAAGCAAGTACGTTAAAATCAAGGAGAAAGCTATTAATTAAAAACGCTCTCTAATTTCACACGATAATAAAGTGACAACGCAAATTCGTAGGAACCGCAACGCAAGTGTGTTTGTAATTACAAAGCGTTTTCGACGCGTGAAATGCGAAACTTATGATGATTAACGTACACCAAACACTTTCCCATTAATTTGTCACATTATTAATTAATCGAGGAACAGTACTGGCTTCAAATACAAATACATACTAGACAGTGGATTATTTGAAAGCACAAAGTAATCTTCGGAATGAGATCGGATCATAAACCAGATGATTTTATGATTTATTTGCTTTCGAAGCTAATTGTGTTAGGCGCCCGCCGGCTGTCGTCATTGTGGAGCAAACCTTTGATCGCCCCCACTCAAAGGCTTGTGAGTTTGTTAGAGATTTTCATTCAACAATGTCGATAGACGAGAACTTTGTTGTCCGATAGATACCTATTTAAAATGCCGATAAAGTATTTATTTTTAAAAGGAAAACTTTTGATAGAGACATAATATATAGCGGTGATTTAGATCAAACCATTTTAGGAATCGGAGTAGTTGTGTCGGAATAGATTAATACTAATTTGGCACATGTATTGGATGTCCGTGGAGGTCCGGCAGAGGGCGAGCATCGCGTGTGCTGCAGGTAACCTGCCAGGCGCCATTCGACCGATGGCTCTTACGAACCGTCAATTTGCGCCTGTAATTATTGCGGACCCTTCGATACTTATTTCTATTTTTTCCCCAGCTTAATTGTTGCAACAGATGACTTTTTTGTCGAACCAACTCAAAGAGAGCGGAAAGGCATCAAACGCAGCGTCGAATTTGGAAATAATTATACATAAATAGTCCCTTGAGCGGCCGATTAAGACAATTTCCGAGGCAAATTGCCGCAGACGAGCATAATAGCACACGCTCTTCTCCGTCATAAATAAATCTGGATTACGTTTCTGTACGAGATTAAGATTGATTCGATCTCGATGCTTTCTGCTATTAATGCCTACGCGGCATAATGCCTGAGTCGTGTTAAGATTTTAAATCATTATCCGTTTTTGTGGGTGCGTTTGATTTGTGAGATAATTACGATCGACAAATTGCTGGCCGTCTTTGTGTAGATAACGGCTGGATGCTATCACCGTTCGTAATTAATGATCGATACATGTGAAATAATTAATTAGCGGCGGGGCTCGCATCGGTACGGAAGGTGGCGGGGCCTCTCCACAAAAAACAATGACGTGCGGTTTCGGTGCGCCGGCGCCGCTCCCGCCACGGCGACATCCGCCGCTCTATACGTCTATAATTTGGGACTTGGGAGACCTCGAATTAGTTTTAATCTCGTGGATGAGCGTGACGCTGACTTAACGTTCTCGAGAAATGTGTCATTAACGTTAATTTGAATGGTTGTTACCTTTTTTGTCATCATTTCTGGGGTAATATAAACAAAAAGTAGAAGTCGGCCCATTTTGTACTTTCAAGAAACAAAGGAAATAAAAGCGAATACGTTTAACAGCTCCCTACAAAGTTTCTCACCGAGTCAGAAGTTTAGTGTTGTCGTCGATAATTACCGACCACGGAGGAATGTAATGTCGAAACAATTAAGTACCCGAGATCAATGAGTTGGGTTCAGACTGAGAGCGATTGATGAATTACTTTAACGAGCGTTTTTGAGAATTCGAATTAAAATCTCGTACTCCTATTAAAGACTACTTCCTACATCGGAAATAACACCAACTTGAGGCTTGGCAGCCACAAAACTTTTACAGCAAAATCAAGGTCGAATTGGGCCAATTCCAAAAGAAAAACAAATGAGAATCGCTACTCGCGGACAGTGTCACCTCGGCCTAATGAAGTTACGGTGTGGAAGCGTAATGTGATGGCTTGGTAATGGCTAACGAATTTACCTCAGAGGAGAGCGGGCACACTTTATGTCCACTGTAAAATTAGTTTACTTTAACTATTATTTAATGTCATTTTAGGATGGGAACCGGGTGAGAGTGACAATTGTGGGAACTACCAAACCGTTGACAGACAGAATTTGAATGGATAATTATTTTGTAAATTCACTGCTTGTCACGTTTCGAGATAATGATTAAATTGCTGCACATAATAGGTGTTGCTTTTACTCGTTTAGGAATTGCGTGTCAAAATTATTTTCAGATCATTACAAACGCATGCACAAGAAATTCCGAGCAATTTAATGGTAATTATTTTTAGTTTAAGTACATGTTTGTATTTCGTTATTAAGTGCCGGTATTGGCCTGCCTATCGCTCCAAAATCAATAATTGATCAATGTTCTCACGATCCCAGATACATCACGTTGGATTCAGTGAGAGACCTCTAACTCGGTATCGCGATGCGTGTGCGCAATTAAAACGAAACCCACAATCAGCCGCCATGTTTGTACACGGTCGATGTTAATAGCCTTCAGTAATTACATACCAGTATCATGCTAACGTTGCTTCTCGGAAGGCTGATCAAATTAATAGAACCTATTTTGGCTACATTATGTATCATCCAAATATTTGATATAATTATACAAGTCTTTATTGCATTCCGAGCCGATCTATACAACCCTGTTATAGAAAAGGCATAAAAAGTAAGCAATAATAAGGCACGCCTGCGTCACAGAGCCACCGTCTCGACTAGGGAATTTCATATCAACACATTTACATATATTCTATTCGAGGAACTAGCGGTTCGACCTCCCCGTCGTTATATCCGGGAAAAGAATATCTAAATTCAATTACAAAAAAGCTTCTCCGCGAGGTGTGCCGTTGCACCCGCGCCTCCTCCGAAAAGGGTGTATAACAACTCAATTTCTCCATATTATTAAGACGGTGGGGTGTGCGGGTAGAATAGGGGTGGCTGCTACACAAAAAGAATGCTAATTTAAAATTCTTATTGCTGTGTTTGTATGCGCGCGCGCTTTATGTATCATTCGCGTAACAAAAGGCGGAGGAGAGAGCCGCCCGAGCGCGTAATTTCAATCTAATATTCAATTTGAGAAGTATCGCGAGCTCCACCCGCCATCTTTTATTTATTTTACTTGACTCCAAGTGTTTTCCTTGGATTCACAGATCATAGAAATAAACGAGATATGTTATTATGTGTCTTACACAAGTCGAGTCAGCGTCGTTGTCATGCATGAACTCGACGACATTGTATCAACATTTGGCGACTTTTTTCATTCTTCTTAGCTCTATCCTAGTTCTATCTGCATACTTATTCAATAATTGTTAATTGACGCCTTCATAGTCGTCCATTCGACGAGCCTTATCTTGACAAAGAGCACTAAATTCGATTCGATATCTCAATCTAACGGCCGAAGATAATTGCTTCATTCCCACGACGCGAAGAAAATAAATTTCACCGGTCACAATGGGTGCTTTCCACAGACAATTCGCGTCTAAACGGGGGGCGATAGACGCGTAATGCCCGAGTCGTGATATATTAGTGAAGGAGCTAATGGTGACCCCTTACCACACCTCGAGAGCATACAACTGACGGACGTCGAACGTTAATACAGTACACTTTCTAAACAAAATGTCGAACCACTGGTATTGTTTAAAACTGATCGAATGTCAAGGATGACGCAAATTCTTCAATTACTTTTGTCACGATCACGAATAATATTTGCATGTGCCAAAATAGGCTGTGTAACGTCATAGGTCTGTTTTGCACTTTGGGGAAGTCAAGGCAAGCAGTTAAAGGCATTGTTTAGTATTGGATAAAAACCGGCTAAGTGCGAGTAAGACTCGCGCACGAAGGGTTCCGAAAAAACGGCAAAAAAAACACGTTTGTGTATGGGAGCCCCTCTTAAATATTTGTTTTATTTTAATTTAATTATTCATTTTTAAAGTGAATATATAACTAAATATTCTGTGAATATTTCAAGCGTCTACCTGTTGCCGTTATCAATATCGAGCAAAAATCACGTTTGATGTATGGGAGCCCTCTTAAATACCTATTAATTTTATTCCGTTTTTTAGTATTTGTTGTTATAGCGGCAACAGAAATACATCATCTGTGAAAATTTCGACTGTCTCACTATCACGGTTCATGAGATACAGCCTGTTGACAGACGGTGGGACAGACAGACTGACGGCGGAGCCTTAGTAATAGGGTTCCCGTTTTACCCTTTGGGTACGGAACCCTAAAAATGAGGTTTCATTTATACTGTGCTAGGTAATAAAAATGCAAGAGTGGTTAACGCGACCGCATGTGGGCTCTATCGACGTGCCACCATGCACTTGCTCCTGTTGCCATACAGATAGTCAATATGTACTAAAAGCTGCAATACATTTTTCGCTATATTCGATTCACTACAATTTGCATTTAAAGCAATATATTTAAGCCTTGAAACGCAAGGAGCCATAACACGAAAACGCTAGTTCGCAAACGACATGTCAATATGTAAACTAGAAAATGATTGCCTATCCGTTGTGGGCATACAATTGGTTTAATGGAATATTAAAGATCAATGTGCGTCTTGCTCAATTACATAGCAAGTTGTATTGTTGCACGGTCGGCCATTGGAGTTGCTAAGTATGATTTTTAATGTCAGTTAGTGTGTGCAGAAAGCGTATGAGGGAGTTTCCTGATAATTTGCCTGACGACGCGCCTTCGCGGCGGCCACTTACTGTAAAACCCCCTTTTCAATGTCTTCGCGTTATAAAAATGTTATTATTGGTACAGAACAGTGAAGTGATTACTGACAAAGACTTTTACATTCGAAGAAGAGCTGTGGTTACAATGTCAGTGATAATTGTGGGGGGGAACGTAATAAATAGACATTCTAGGTTTTTATAGCAATTTAAAAGCGGACGGTACCTATTAGTGCATATCGACTAAGTGTATAATATTGTATAGCTTAGGTCTAATAAGATTAAAAGTCATAACAAATCTTTATTTAATACGAATTAGCCGGGTTTATCAATATTCTAATCTTTTGATTCATCGTTAGCTGTCGTAATAATTTAGTGTTACGGTATCAATTCATAAGAATCTCCTTTATCTTCATTTATAACTAGCTGCTGCACGCGCCTTCGCACTCGTGATGGCTTTTTCTAAAATAAAAGTCTAAGTTACTCCTATAAGGAGTAACATCAGCTATCTGCTTGTGAAAGTCCAGTCAAAATCGGTACGTCCGTTTCGGAGATTAGCCGGAACAAACAGACAGAGAGATAGACAAAAATTAAAAAAATCGTTTTTTTTTATAAGTACCGTATATACCTACTTTCATATGCGTTTAGTAAAAATCTGTTATTTTGACATATAAACAGATACTTCAATTTTATTTATTTGTATGTATACAAGACCTAAAAACAGTAAATCATGAGGTCCTAAGATTCAAGTCAGTGAGAGAAAACAATAAATTTTAAAAACACAATATCAAGATATACCCGACATTGTCGCATGATTAACGATCAGATTTAAATTTTAAAGCAAAACTTTAGGAGAGCACCTTATAACGAACGCGACGAGCTACGTTTATAATTATAATTAATATTCTCACTGTATTAGAGTGGTCGACAGTAAAAAAACAAGATTCGACGCGAGAATTAATAACAAACAAATGGGCTACCTGCGGTGTTTTTTGTGAGCCCCCACAGGTAAGCTCGCGATAATGAAAGAAACTCATATGTGTCTGTCTTAAATTTTAAACAATATTGTTCGACTTTGACACGGTTGCACCTTTTTATGGGGATCGCCAGGCTTCCATTCATAGGAAGTAGCGGCGGACAGAAAAAATCACACTCCGCGAATTCCGCTACTGGGCGACAGATGGCGGCAAGCGCCCACTGACAATTACCTGCAACAGAAGGAAAACAAACATTACTCTCCGCAGGTCTTTAACTCTAATATTATGTACAATATGGCAGTCAAAGAAACTCGAAAAAGCGTATCACATTTCTTTACCGCTGCGGCTGATTAAAAAAAAAACAACCAAAGCTGCATTGGAAACAAGAAACCAACGAATCGAAATCCTGGACAAAAGAGAGGAACTCTTAACGTGATACCATAATGACAAAACAGAAATATGATTTCGATTAAACTGTGCGACCGAGACGGCTTGATTGGGAGCTTTTGTGGGTGCAAAAAGGACAGGAAACTAGTTAATAATAAAAATATTTTATTTGTATAGTGGGGTAAAACACCCCCGCTGCGGGCTGTTTGGTCGGGACCACATCCATCATCATTATATTAACCGATTTAACACTTTTGAACAGATTCCTACGACTGGCACTGAGGGGACAAATGTGCAAGTCTCACCCGGCCTTAGTGAGGGAATTAATTTATTTGGTGTACAATTACTTACTCCTTATCGAGCGAACAGTACGGAATTGATGATGCATCGAGTCGAGAGCGTTATCGATTGAAGTCAATCTAGGTCCATACCGTCCATGTTAGGAGTCAGTTTCTGACCTAGCCTATAGAATTCCCTGTTTGGTCACGTCGTGAGGATTATTAATTACAGGAGCCGTGGAAACCGGGTCGAGATATTTTTATCAGATTTCTAATTACGGCGCCTTCAAGTTCACTGATTGCTTTGTATACAAAATTGCGTTATGATGACGTTTCAATACAAAGTAAACAAATTGTATCTGAAACTCGTTCACGCTGCGAGGACAAAAAAAATCGCTGCGCTACTTTTGGTAGTCAGGTATGTACCCGATTGTAGCGTATAAGGCAAACCTCCAGCATTATTTTATTACATAATTGATACCGTTTTTACGTCAATTATTATCCAGAGCAATATTAATTGACATGTAACATGTCATGTGATGTAAATATTTAACAGTCCCTAAGCAGTTATCTTTTTAAATAAAATGTAGAATTATCTGTCGATCTATATGGAGGAAATGCAATTAGATGAAATGATGCATGTCGATATTAAAATAGCCATTTATATGCAAAGTCGGCTCGTTACCGATGCGGGCGGTGGCGGCCGGTCCCATGGCTTGTTCACAAATTTTTGTTCGCTAATCAATAAGATTGACCCTAATACGAACTACTATTCAACAGTAACAATGACGCTTGCTTACAATATACGGGGTATTGTTTATTCTATGCCTATTTTATCTAGATATACGTACTGGCTGTAGGTGAGGTTGATACCTAATGGCTAGTTCTTGTTGCTCAACTCGTAAAAGTCAATAATGACAAAAAACTTCGATGTCAGTGAACCGACTGACGGCGAAACGAAAGGGCGCGTGCGAGTGTGGTCCGAAGCTTACCCAATAATTACAGCCAGTGATTAAATTTCACGATAAGACTCATTCCGCTAATTACTACCTAAAGCTAAACACGGTTTTTGCCATCGACATAATTTAATAAGCATATTAACCAGACCGATGCCATAGATAGGTGCCGGGCCTCGAGCGATTCTTGCTAATACCTTTATAATGTTGTTAATACGGAATATCTTTAAAGGAAAATACGGCAGACGAAGATACGGTCTCATCGCGAGGTCAAAGATGAATGACCATGTAAATGCGTAATGAAAGCCAGAAGACTCCTGACTCGAATCACAGTTGTTCACAACTCGTACACATTACAATCAATTTAAAACAGTGTCTGCGTACGAGCACTATGACATTGCGTCTGGGCGAGTCCACATCGCGTGTGGCGACTGCAGCCGTCTGTCCAACGGTTAATTCAATAAAACGGGAAAGTAGTTCGCTTGTTTGATCTGTCGATATTGAACTTCTAAACAAATCAACGTATGCAGTTCATGAATTATATGCAAATGTTAGTGGTTAGAATGCATGTTTATGTAGATCGGCAATAAAAGTCGTGTCGCAGCGACTGTGTGCCAGAGAAGCGATCTGACCTCGCGATGAATGACTCCCATTAGCATCTCATAGGTTTAATTAGGGATCCACGCAACGGCCGGTCGCCCACGTCAACGCGTGGCCGTGTGTGGGCAATCAAATTAGTGACGACCAGACAATGGCAGCGAGTGGAGCGTACAACCCCACGACAAAACGTTTCCTCGCAATCTTCGATCACCGGATTAAGGGAGTCTCGTTTCGCACGTTTTATCTTCGATTGTCCGCACTTAACGCACACTTTACGCCGAGTGCCCCTCGAGAGGAAATTGAAAGCGATCGCTTTCCCGGCTATCTTATCTGTAGTGTTGTACTAATTAATCGATGTAGCGCGAAGAGGTCGTCGTTAGAGGTAAATAATGCTGGCATTGTGGCCGCCGGCGGTGATTTATCGGTGTGAATAGACAAAAGTGTCGCGGGCGGAGCGGGCCGGTACAATGGTGTGGAATGTCGTCGCGGGCCGCTCGTTCGCCGCGCTCGTGCGACGTGAATGCGGATTATTAATAACCCGCTCCGGTTCGGCACGACGCGGACGGCCGCGACGGTCTGAGCGACTCCCATCGCACTCCTCGCCCGAAGCGCCCGAGCGCCTCCACCTGTACGGTGTACCGCACCATATGACCGCGCCAAAGTTTATTCACGATACTCTGATGATCGCATTGATGCATATATTCCGCGTATGATTTGCGACGCTGCCAAGATCATACACGCCAAATGACAATGTTTGCTAATAATATTAAAGATCGATCAGTTTTCTAAATTCTTAAATTATTATATTCATCAGCCCCCTGTGTTCTCCCCTATGGTTATCATCCCCGCGTCCACGGTTACAATGTATAACAATAGAGTCAACGCGGATTATAACAAATTCCCCAAATTGTGTGGGTTCATATTTGCGCTCAACAATAAGACAAAATAGTGATAATGTCACATGTGTCCATAGTTTACCGCATTTGGAACTAATTGAGAATATTTCATAATGTTGCGATTATAATGAAAGGAACATCTGTCTAATATTCAATAATCATCAGCGTGACATGAGCAAAATCTATCAGCTTTTGTTAAGTATTCTCTAATCTCCTAAATTCTCTTTTGTTTGTGTTGAGTTTTGGGGTAACAATGAGAAAACTAGCTCATTATAACATCGTGACTCTACTACAATAGGAAAACAGCAATAAACAAAAAAGTCGGCCAACGTACTGTCAGACTAATGTAAAATAAAAGGTTGACGCGTCGAAAGCTATAAGTACGTACCTACTTAATTTAAAATGTCGATAAAAAACAACGAAAGTGGAAAGGGCAAAGTGCTCAGAGGCGTGTTAAAATGAAAATGCACTATGAAATTACCTTTCACGTTTTGTTGATATCGGTGAAACTAAATGAGATCATTTTTTGTGGCTGTGGGCTAGTACTGAAGCCCTGCGTCGCCTTGTCACGTAGTACTTCGCAATGGGCCCCATTATATCGACATCGACACTCGCCCAACTCTATTGGACTCAACTAAAAGATTGCTTATGAGAAAAAACGCACAGAACTATGATGTTATTTTGTAATCACTAAGAAATAAGGAGTGGTTTATTATACGTTTAAAGTTATAGTGTATGTATGACGTCATAACTTAATTTTATTTATCATGTAATAAATTAGCAAAAATCATAATGCAGTGCCATATTTGGTCCAACGGCTCACAACACCTGAATCGTAATAAAAACTTAATTACGTAAATGATTTATAATTTTTAATTTATGACGAGAACACAGTCATAATTCAGTAGCATTATTAAAAACACTGATTGAACAATCTAAATCTAAATTGATTTTTATATGATTGTGCTAAGGTCTCTATTAAAAAAAAAACTTGAGCGCTTAAGAACGCTCTGTTTGACACTAGTCCATATTGTCGTTTTTTGGTAAGTATCGTTTATTTTCTAAGATTCTGAATGTGTTGAACTCACGATTTATTTTTTGCGTCATTTTCGACATCAACTAAGTAAGTAGCTATGTCGTGAGTGGCTCGATTCGTTACCGAAACTATAATTAGTTTTACCGTTACCGAATACTTTACATTTTCAATGTATAACAAGCTTACTTATTGATAGTGGTAACAAAGAGAAGCGTGACAACTCATTGTTTATTTTCTCAGCACATTGACGAGCGTTATTGTCCTATTGCTTGTCACTTGTTTTCCGGGTTGATACAAAAACTTATAATTGCACTTAATACACTCCAGTGTTTTTATAGCTGTCTCTTTCAGTTCTTTGATTAATTCGGTATTTCCAATTCTGTCAGATCTTTGCTCAGTTAATAATCAAGTGCGTCGTACGTCGAAGTTTCCATACTTCATATTTGTATCATTAACACGTTCTAATGCTAATTGCTGGAGTGTTGCGACAAAAGTGCTTGTATCGTGTGTAACACTTATTAAATGACGTCGCCTTTTTCTCAAAATTTAATTATCGACATTAGGTTGACACCAAAAGCGGTGCTAGCACCGACATACAAGTCTGGTTGTTTGCAAAACTGTTCATCGGCTAACTGAAATTCCGTTTCAATTTGTAGAAAGTTGATAATTGTCCAACGAGTGACCGAAACTAGAATTGAAATGACAATAGCCCGATGTTGTAAGTGATTGATTAGATTTTACATTAATGACGGGTACGACAATAATAGTGCATATCGCTAAATGGATGACATTATGTCGGAGCGTTGCCACGTCAAATATGAAGGATGATCTTCTACATTTGTCCTGCACACGCATTCTGACTGAATTCAATAGACGACTCGGCCCTTTGAGACCATCGGTTAATAGCGGATGGATAGTCATTTCTAACTTCATCGTTTTGAATTTTGACGTATTATAAACAGCATTATTTACAGTCACAGGCTGGCTTTCAGAACCAAATATTATTATTAATGAGACGTGAAATATGAGCTTTATAGATAAAACAGTAATGGCTTTTAAAAGCCTTGCGAATTGCGTAAACATTATTTGTAATAACTTATATTTGGAAACATACATAAATGTACACGAAACACTAACAACGTTCGTGATATTTAAACAACATGATGAAACCGTTAAATCTAAAAAATAAATTAGCATGAGTGTTCAAAGACAAATAATAAAAGCCAATTCACAAGTCAGCAACGACGTAAAGACTATCAAATTATGGCCACAACTATTTGAAAATGTACCACGCGTGATGCTTGCGTTAGCACGCCACCGACCAATGGGATCGCACTGAAAACCTTGCCTCTTCATAAAACAGCTCGGAGACAAACAGGGTGCTCACTAATTTACGCTTTATTAAATCATCTTAAGGCTTAAATCCGTTTACACCTATCAGCTCAGGCGACACAGCTAATAAGTCAAATAGCTTTTACCAGGTGTCCGACAAATGGAAAACTACTAATTAAACTCCGTACTTGTGACTCGAGACTTAAATGGAATAACGCACAGTTGGTCGTAAGGAGTTTAATTAATCTGGCTGCTGACGCAACGAACGGATCGTTTTCTTTCTATTAGTGTCCGAAAGCAGTTTGTTCAATTGATTCGCTGTGTAGCAATAAACAGGCTCAGTCGTGTTTGTGCTAAGAATTTGAAGAGTTAACGTTTCTAAAGATCAAAGAGACGGATGATTAGCGGATCACTTGTAGATATTGTTGTTACATAAGCTCATACCAATGCTGCTAGGTACATATAAGAAGTAATTGTGATGTACGTTTTAGCACGTCTTTATACCCAAGGACTACAAACAGTTCTTTAATTACGATCGCAGCTTCTGTCTGCGACGTCACCGACGACGTATTTAAACTATTTTGAGCACAACAATAATAATTCGAGAACAGAGATTTATTCTACCGAAAACTCCTAATTCATATCGTTAGAAGATAATTGCGGCAAATTGTCGTAATAAAATTTGGAAGGTAGCGCCATTAAAATGTGTTCCAATGTGAGACAATGTGCCCCTAATGAACGTTGGGACAAGTAAAATAAATTATTTACGCCACACACTGCGACGACACTGCTTCAAATTTGGATTGACATAAAAGAAGATGTAGAAATCTGGGTAACGACATAAAGTGAATGGACAACACTATAATTACCGTGGGCCGCGGAGACTCCGTGGAGTTTGTGGTGCGTATCGTCACATCACTAATTGTCAAATTTGAGGGCACCACGCCAGGTTATTCATCTACCTTGTAGAGTTGAAGCTCTACTTTTATTATAGTTTTATTGCCACTTTTTGTTCGAAAATACCTTTAAGGTAGATGACATTCTTAATACTGATATTATTCATTTCGAACATAATAAGTTTCGATACAATAGATCCAGTTCAGTAAGGCTCCCATTGTAATAAAGAAGATGACATTTGGAAGACATTAAAATTCCCTGGATCGTATAATTACTTATGACACATTTTAACATTAAGGCACCCACGCACAGTCTATGTTATGCTTCTAAACTTGTATAATTTGTGTTAAAGCCGTAATATATGAGAGTTTAGAGGCTCGCGTTCGGCGTTCCATGCATTCGATCGTTAATAAAATTATCAAAATCTAAACAGGTTTTATGAGTATCGCTCGTGCGTTCGAAAGAGTTCGTTTCGGTTCGTCTTATGAATGGAAATGGTTTTTGGTATTTTAAGTGTTTATAAAGGTCGTAAATAATTTATCGCCGCGTGATACTTCCGTCGGTCGAATTTAAATGTTTAAATCGATGAACGCGCTAACTCGTACGGCTACCGGATTTTAATTCGCATACACATTATAAATTACTACAGTTTTTGATTTATTCTATACTGTTTAATTAGACGAGTAATTTAGATCGTATTGATTTAATTAACAAAATCGTTTTGAGATTGATATCCGAACTGTGTGAACACATTATGAATGTCTAAAGATTCTAATTTGAAAACTATAATTGAAATGTTTGATAGCATTTAACAAGCAATCTTAGATAAGAATCTTAAGATTAAAACCAGACGAAGCAAAGGCAGCTTTCCTCAAGTCAGTGCAAAGAAAAACCTACAGCACAAACACGCACACTTTTTATGTAAATACCGTATTTCTGTTGCGTCAGTAATCGTGATTCAGCCTAAACTGCTTGGTACTAGCCTACTAGGTGACCGGTAATTATTCCGATCACACGTGGACACGGGTTACGGCCAGCCTTAAACGTAACTTTAAATGTTGCGTTTATAGGGTAACGACTTACAACTTGTCTTTATCGATTCACGAAAATAATAGCAAATTGATTGCGGCTAAAGTCGTGCCAATGAGTGTTGGCAATGTTAAGAGGGAAACACACGAAGTTTATGAATATTTGAATAGTGATACCGGATCAGACAAAAATGTTATTGAATTCTTGGAAGCTTTTGAGACGATACACGAGACTGTTATGCAAATTGTGCAACTATGATTTGTAGAAGCCTCTTAAGCTATGGACCACTATGTAGGTAGCTACAAATAGGTATGTGCCTCGTGCCTATACCGTGTAAGAGGGCCTTTTTAACATAAATATATGGAGATCACACAGGTACTCAACTCCAAAATGTCATCCCAATTAAAACGAATACAGGCACTAACGACCATCTTCGTTTAAACAACCTTTTTAATAATTACATCAATATTCATGAACTAATGATTACGTCAAGAGCTCTTGTTCAGGTTCTGCTGGAGGGCACTCGAACATAGTCCGGGATCTCGTATATCTAACACTCGAAGGTACTTAACTACTCTTTTGCATATTGCACATATACATGTTAATTCAAACGTTATTACTGGGTTATATTATATAACTTTGGCGAGGAAAGCGGTGGTTCTGCTTACACATTCGTCATTCTGATTCAGAGGTTGGGGAAGTGTAGTTTGGGTTTTTCTGGGCATAATTTGAATGAGGTGATTGAGTGGGCTTTGGATAGGTAGGTATAAGGTTTAGTCCACATGATGATCATGTCTTGGTTGGTAATAGCTCAGAATTTAAGGCTCTAACTGAAGACTAACGCTTTTCTAAAGACTAACGCTTTTCTAAACAATTAATGGAAAGTAACGGGATCTTATGTTGGTCATATGCCAAATTAATCAAAGGATCTCCGAAATTATATCTGACACTTGAAGGTATATTTACAATAGCACACTTCTGACTACGCTTTCAAAGATGATAGCCGTGATGGCTCCTACTTGCGTAAGTCAAAATTTATGTCTTCACTCTGATAAATATTTGGATGTTACGCAACTGTTTTACGTACGTTCTTAAGTGTTTGGTGGCAAAAGTCAATTGGCAATTTTATCGGATTCACTATGAGTATGATCGTTTATGTGGGTGGCATCGTCAATCTCCGAAATTACTGCTCTGGTTTTAATTGGGTTATCCCCATTCGAAACTTCTTGTGTTAATTAAGAAATATCATTGATTTTTATTGCCATTTTCCTCGAAAGTTGTATGATTCAGCTTTTTAGTCATCGTCGAAGTCTTAATTATTGCATTCTCTAAAATTACAAGCAGTTCTGTAGTAATCCTATTAGCTCAGTTGCAACACTGAGTGAATCATAGGTATCCTTAATATAATCAAGGCCAGTTTCAGATTGAGTTATGACAAATCATTTGGCCAGTACCTACGACGCAAATACCTATGTGTAACAAAGGGCAAATATAATGCCTCTTATTAACTTTGAAGCTTGTTTCAATTCGTGCTAAGTTAAATAAATATTGGGTAACATGAATTGTCAAAATTCGAATTTGTCGAGAACTATGTAAATTTGTCACGCAAATCTGTTGACGAGTAAGGTCAGAATTACTGTTTTTATTACAAAAGGAACAATATTCTACCCACGTGGTCATCAGCCATAATTCTCGACTAACCTCATTTAGCAACATAAACATAATTCAATCAACACCAAATGATTTATAAATTAATTTTGTGAAAATTTTAATATGGCAGTGTAAAACTATTCCATAACTTACCCAATCATAATTATCAAGTCAATCTTCTCGATTATTATGACTATTCGAGTGATAGATAATGTAGTAGAAAATTAATTAAAAGTAATTTTGATTGAAATCACAGTTACCGCATCGTTTATAAGGCAGAAAGTGCTAGGTAACGGTGAGCGATGACTGCGTACTACCGGTTTTACCCGACGCTGCGCGGGCGCACTCATTATCGTTTCTAGTCTCGTCTGTTGGAGCTTTTGTCGAAAATCAACGAAGTTGGAACTCTTTTCATTTGATAGTTCTTTTGGAAGATGTTCATTTGTTTGCTTTTGCTAAGTAATGACTGTGTTTGGTAACTTGTTTTGGTTTCCTATTGTGTCTGTTTTGTAGCTTGCTAGTAGTACTTTCCTTTTTTTTTTTTACATATTAAATACTTAACATTATGTGCAATATTTCCTTCATCTATACCTACTAAGGTTTGGTATCTAACATTAAGTGTGACAAAATCCCAGTGACCCCTAATTTTCAACTTTCAAAATGGTTGAAGTTATTTCTAATCAAATACGTTTTTCTATTACCTATTATCACGTCACATTCGATAACTTAACATACTTAAGTTGGGATCAAATCGTAAAAAAATCCGTGGGTGCTGGGATTATGTCAATTGTAGACTGATAATTTTTGTACTAGGGGCCCACCTATTTCATAGCTTTTTTTTTTTAATATAATGGTCATCATAAAAACATTAATTTACGAGAATTTATGACAGAAATATAATATGTAGTAAAAACTTTAATTTACGATCCAAGAAATAAAAAATGAATGAATATTGATTTTTGCAAGTTGGCTATCGTGTTGATGTTAAAATTAGAAATTTAATTACATTTAAAAATACTTTTGAAGTTCTGACGCCTAGCCTTTTCTGTTAAGACTTTCAAGCTTCAGAATTTTAAATTTTGTGACTTCATCAGCCTGTAGTTGACAGCACTATCAATGATGTTGACATCAAACAGTATATCAATCATCCAAGCCAACTACTAAAGCCTACTAATTCAGTCAAAGCAGTCTCGGTAACGTCATACAATTTGATTCCATTTCCACTCGCGTTTAGGCATTGACCAACGTCCATTCATATTCACTATTAATCCATTCATAAAGTTTTAAGCATGTGGCCATTCGGCCATTCCCAAGGTTAGATTGTGTATCTGTACCAATACATGAATAACCTCCTTTGCATGTCGCTACCGGTTTTACGCCCAAAACATTATCTACAGGTGAAGCTTTGATGTCACAACAGTTTTTTTTTATGTCCAACAAAAACGAATTATTTATGTTACTGCAATCTGATATCACTTTTTGGTTTTTTACTGTTCGTTTTAGGGATCCCATGTTTAAAGGTGACCATTATTGTATCCGTCATATGGGTGGCATCCGTTGGATACATCTAATAATGTTATATGGTGGTTATAAATATTAGAGAAACATCTTCGTTACTGAGTGGATCAATTGCTTATCATTCCGTGTCAGTAGTAAATGTCTATTTGTGGAGTTAGTGCTTAATGTTGTAATAGCACTTATAAATATAACTTCTACTTACTAATAACAACTTTTCTGTAATTGTTTTGCTTAAATAATCTGATGAATTTCGTAATCGTATCAAGTCCTAAGATAGTTCCATGAGGTATGCCGTGCGTCAGTGTTTGAATTTAGTGATTATTTTAGCTTCTAAAATTCACAGTGGACTGTTTAATGCTTAGTTTTTTTTTAATTCTGCTTTGTCACTGTTTAATTGGACTTTAATCACAGGCGTATTTAAGTAGGCGTTGTACGCATACTGACTAGACATTTTTAATTTACAACTTTTTACCTACTCGCTTCCCAACCATCGTTATGAGAGAGATTTATTATCGGAACCTCTCGAGAATTTTAAACAAGGCTGATGCTATCAGGAAAACACTTGCTTTTCCTGTTAACAAATTAAGTGGTCCTTAGGAACATTCCACCGCATTAAGAGGTCGAATTAGCTGGATCCGTGAGTGCTCCACAATTATAATTTCGCACTAAGTTTCAAGTCACGTCATTGTTGTCTCACAATGGTAGTTTCGTACGGATTAAGGAGCCGGTTATTTCCATTCCAAACTAATTAATAAACATCTCATAATAAAACCTTGAACTTTTGATTACCGAGAACTGGACAATGGCTCTCGTTATGTTATAAATGTCTTTACTTACAGAAACGAGCGCACAACAATCAAACGGACGGACGGACGCGCCTATCTAAGTAATTAATCGTAACTTATGATTGATTAAACACATTAAATGCGAGCACGACTCCTATTTGAATATTAAATCTATTACAGCGGGTGACACAATACTTAATACAATTTTAATCTGAGTTATTGCATAAAAGATACGACACATTTGAGTTTTGGAAACAATATGGGCGTCTCATGCATAATACATGAAAATGACAGTAAGTCTAATGGAAAACATATTGGGAATTTATGTTAAGTAATTACAATAGCTTAATTGTTGAATAAATGATCCTCTGCACTTTAAAAGTCAGATAAATTATGTTTAATATCAGATGTCAAAATGCCCATATTTTTCGGAGACAAACGAAGAGGCTCTAGGAAATATCACGGAGGACTGGTTAGATGAACTATTGTAAAATATTTTGTTAGTGCAAACGAGGTAAACACGTGTATTTACTATTTATCGACAAGGTTGTCGAGTGGGCAACCCTTTACACGATGGCACCCGCGCACGACGCGTCGCTCGCGCACTTCGACAAACAACATCTAGTGATGCGGAACGCAAACTCTGATGTCGATATTTACACAACCACCGCAAACACCGAGAGACACTCGATATTTGTCCAACTCCCGGCTAATGGCAGCACCTACATATTATATTATTTACTGTTGTAAAATTCACACCATGCAGCTACTGTAATGAAGTGACATTAACCAGAAAAGACACAATAAAATATTTTTACGATCAGTTTATTTAAGGTTAGAAAGATCAGAATTAATATTAACAAATTAGGTACCGGTTTACATAAACTGTAGGTACGAAACGGTCATAACTTCACCAGGATTATATTTAAAATAAAATAAAAACGTTTAAAACGCGGGAAAAAAAGGAATGCAAAGCCATAACTTCATTTTGAATTCCGTTCGGTCTGTTCCCGTCTCACTGTGAACGCGCTCAGCAGGGGGCGCTATCGTTCTCACCTCACGACGCGAGTGGTAGCCGGTCTTTAATAAGTATCGATAAAATATGTCGATAAAATATGAATATTTATAAATATTTTCGATACATGCCCATATCGCCTACTTCTAAAGTTTGTTGCCTTGAGTACTCGACCCCCGAGAAGTCTGCTGTTTTATATCAAACTCTTATTTAAAATTGATAAATGGCCAGTAATTTAAAACGTACGCTGGCACTACTTATTTCTATTAGAAACTATAAATCTGGCTATCATAATAACATTATGGTCAAGCAGCTATTGATGTCAGTATTTACGCGAAAATGGCGATAAATCTGCATTGAATGTAAGCTCATGCAGTGTCAAAAACGTATCCACCACACAAACGAGTTCTCAAACATTCAATTTGTAAGAGGAATTATTCGGCTTTAAATTAATAGCCGGCAAAGTGTATGGGGGACAGAACTAATTAATCTCTTGATGGTATTTCACATTAATTAAACATCTGAAATTAAGCTCTAATCTAAAACAGATCTTAGCACTCAAAAATAAGGACTGTATTCGGTTGTGCTTACTAGTAATCAGTACACGGACGATATCGTTGAAGGCTATCATAGTGTGAGGTCTATTTTA
The DNA here is from genome assembly GCA_963921375.1 of Tiliacea citrago. Taxonomy (NCBI): domain Eukaryota; kingdom Metazoa; phylum Arthropoda; class Insecta; order Lepidoptera; family Noctuidae; genus Tiliacea; species Tiliacea citrago. The sequence goes on along the minus strand of OY992797.1, from coordinate 15,295,731 downwards.
TTATTACGAAACTTTATTTTTCTTTATAAAAGCCTACGTTTATCCATGAGAAGATTCATGAAAATTAAATGTCTCATAACAATAGGATATAGTCGCGGACACCGAGATTATAAAGAATAGTTTACACGATACGATCTGTTGACTCGAGGCCTTCCGTGAGAAGGACGAAATTATATTTTATCAACACCAATTATGTAACGCCTAAATGTGACCGAAAACAACGTTTTTAAACGTAACGAGCATTAGTAAATACGAGTAAATTGTCGTAGACACTTAGTATGGACATAGCAACACTGTAGTTTTATCAGCGATTATACTTTATGAGAATAAAAATAATGATAGCTTTCAAATCTTTAGTAATAAATCACAATCTATTTTTTTATGTCTAATAGTTAATCAAATTTAAGCAACTGTGAGCGTTTTTTGCTGCTGCTTCGCGTAATTTTCAAAAGTTCAATGATTAGAGTTATTGTTATAGCATTAATCTGTTGGGACTAAAATCACCACACCAAGTTATAATAAGGACTCTATTAAGTATTCCTAATATAAATATTATAAACATATTTACCACGACAATTATTTATAAAAATTACACCACTTATTCAAAAACGTAGGGACATAACGTTGACTATGGTTAATCGTTATTTAGTGACAGTGTAGTCATGTCCATGTTTTTACGACCGTAATCAAAACGTGATTGTCGCGCAACCAAAAAAAAAAAGCTGACTTAATTGTGGCGGGCGAGTGTTGATGATATAAACAGTAATTACTTACCTCCGGAACCAAAATGTTATTAAAATCCGCTTAACGTGGTGATGAGCAACTGTCGGGTCTATTCCGTAAAAATGTCACCGTGAAAAGTACGGTGTTGTGACGTGACATTTCATCGGCACCCTGATTGCGTGCATTCACCATCTGAATGATATTGAAGTTAATTGCTAATCCAAAAAGTTCTTCAGTATAAATTGCTAATCCATTGCTTCATATGATCGAAAAATTTGTCTGCTCAACAACGTAAATAACGCAATGAATATTGTTGAACTGTCAAAATGAAACCTATCGCTACTAATAGTAGGGTTGCCATCCGTCCGGGTTTTCCCGAATTTCTCCTAGTTTAGAGGGCGTCCCGAAGGGGTTTTCAAAACGTGGGCAACTAGAAACAGTTTTATTTTTTTGTAAATTTTGACGTTCAAAAGTGCCTCTTATGTGCCTATTTGAAATAAATAATTTGACTTTGTCCGGACACTTAGTGTCACTGGAATCCTAATTAATTAGAAGATAAGCAATAAATTAAAACAAACCTTAGTTAATTTGATGATCTGATGCCAAAAAAAAGAGTGTTCCCAATTATTCTGTTACCAGATTACCTACTTACGGTGATCTTCACTCTAGGTATTCTGATTACCTACCTCAGAAAGAGAAGAGTCTATAATTTTATTTGACTGTTTTATTTATTACGCTGTAGTTGTCTTAATTAATTTTCGTCTTACATTGATAAATAAAGCTCAAACAGGCCGTTTAAATGAATTTGAATGTAAACTTTGTGCGCAAAAATATTTTTTTAGGTTGTCTGGGAAAAAAAAAACTCAATTTTACCTAAATGTCCGAGGTTTTGTAAGTTTTTGTCCGGCATCGGCAATTTGGGCGATGGCAGCCCTAACTGATAGTGTGTTTCGAAATTACCCCGCAGATGCTAGGGGTTGATAATATTGACATCTCACTTCAACTAAGTTTTCACGGTGAGATTTTTAAAGAATACGTCAGCTGGTTCACTTTTGAGGGACACCTCAGTGTCAAAATCTATAATTCGTCATCATTAGTATTTACACCGATATAAACATTATAGGTAGTAGGTACAAACGGCTACACATCAAGCTATATATTTCCAGTATAAGGTGATCTCGCATTGTATAGGATTTCCGTACAATGAGAGGTCAGCGCGCCTTGTGTACCTACCTACGTCCTCATGCACACGCAATTACAATCAATTTTCAATTTATTCCTGTAATATAAAATATCAATAAGAACGAGAACGTTTATTAATCAATAGATATCTATCAGCTATTGTAGATAGTGAACTAATTTAATTAAAAACATAAATTATATGAGATTAAATATCTTTAGTACATTGAAGTATGTTTGTACAAACCTATTTACAGAAATAAAATCATTTATCATTTACATAACCGATTTTAACTTATTTAGTGCTGAACTTAATTCAACTAAGTAGGTCTATAATTCATAATTATTTTATTAATATTAAAATATTTGTACCTATTTTATTTATGTAGGTTTGTACTTATATTTTTATCCAAAACAGCAAAGCCATTTCAAATTCAGCAAAAATACATCTGTCTTTAAATGTAATGATTTTGTGAGACATAACTGAGCAATATTTTATATTAACGTATTAAGCCACACCTGTAAGTCCAAGGAGCGTTTAAGGCGGTGCATTTTCTAAAATAATTATCTGAACATCTTTTGCGGCAGTCGACGCCCGGGGGTGCTATTGTTTTAAGGGAATTTTTTATTGCTTTTGGCAACCCAACAATGGGAGCGGCCGAGAGGGTAATTTCGTCCGTCCGACGCAGTTTAGCTCGTGGCGTTCCGGCGACAGTGTGCACACCGCCTTACTTTGTACCTTTTTTAGGCTTTTATAATCCATTCAATTTATAATGTTACTGCGTTTGACTTTGACTTCATGCTGTATACGTTTATGGATATTTTTAGATTTATTCCCAATCTTTTTTAATTAAAATTATAATTATAACACTAAAACGGCAACGTGTCGATATAAATTTAATTACACACCAGTTAATTGGAGGCAAAATATAAAATTGTTTTCACGGCCACTCCTTTTATTACTAAGGATAATAGTCTGTATTAAATTTTACACCTTTCCGACTCGATACGAAATAACGAGGCCTAATATTAACCTGTAATTAAATCATAAACTAAGATAAAGAACATAAGTAACTATGGTATAAAAAACACCGCTGCGACGTACTAATCCCTTGATTTACAATTACTCGTAATTAGGTATTACTTACTCTAATTGCGGGCAATTTTAATTATCAATAAAACGAGAATTTAGAAGTGGGGCGATTTATGGCGGCACTCACATGACAAATTAATGCTGATTACAATTTATTTATTATGGAAATTAAACGATTGTAAACATAATTATTTGGGGAACTAGAAGGTTTTTTGCGCTTACGCCGCACCTTGTGTATTATGTAAGAGTAAACAAACTCCAGGTAATTTGAAATAAGTAGGTAGACCTGCATATGACACAAAAACCAGTGAACGACTGCTCGAGTGGTCAATGACACGGCTGTTTTGTAAACAAAACTCCAGGTAGCTGACACATTTTTAAACATCGGAATTAACTGTTGATCAAAAAAATGTCGCTCGTGAGGCTAAACCCTTAAAAGATCATTTCATCGAAGGACAGATTAACTAGGCTCCACATCCTGTTCGTACGCGTTATAAATCAAAACTCAAGCCACAAATTATTTCTACATAAGCAAATGAATCATTCCACGAAGTGTCTGCGATAATTATCACTATTAATTACTGGTTAGTCACCGATTTCAACGGTCAGCGAAAGAATTCTGCCTACTCTGTACCAGTTTAAAATTATGCTGCATCATAGTTATTTTCGAACTCAAAACAATGAGGGGGACCATTCATAACGAGCCTTACAAATGTCCACCACAATTGCAGCAAACACAAAACTTAATTAAAGTGACACTTTGCATGCATAATGAAATGATTCACTCGCATATAACGACTTACACACACATGCGCACTGATAGTTTCTTAAACTTTGTATAGCAAACAGAAAGTTTTTAGTTTTTTTTTGTGCCTGTATTTTTGTGCCATTTATACAATAATGCTGGCACATTCATGCAATGGACGACTGAACGGTAGTCTTACGTTGTCACTAAATAAGTAAGCACTTAATTAACTATGTGTGGAGGTGCCTAAGTTTATGTTATCTATAAAAATGCTTAGTTCCATACACTATAAATTAAGTGTCAAATAAAGGCATATGTTTTTGTAAGCGAAGCGATAGCGACAGTCATCGCTGGATGAAAATGAAGTAAACGTCAAATAAAGTTAAATAAAGTGTAAATTTTAAAATCGCAAGCTTCCTAAAAGTTTTTGCTTACAGGTTTTCAAGAGCATCTAGAGCTTTTAAGTAAGTTTGTTTACTTTTAGACACTTTAATTTGAAGATAACTCATAACTAACCTTACTTTTCGTTGCTGAATCACTACAAATACTAAAATCGCTGTCGCTACCGCTCACAAACATAACCACAGTCGAAAAACCATTTGACACCAGCTTAGTAGCAAAACGAAAATTCGGGACTAAAAGCCTATACAACCAGTCTTACCACGGGTTATCGAGTTACCCAGAAACTGGGTTGTGGAGGTCAGATAGACAGTCGCTCCATGTAAAATACTGATTCTGTTGCATCCAGTTAGACTGGAAGCCGATCCCAACATATTTATCTTCAAATAAAGATTTCTGGGGAAACTAGGGGACTATGATTCAATGGAGTTGCAACAACGCAAAAGGTTTTACTGGCTATCCTGTGCAGGTAGGTTCACGAAAAAAATATTTACATGTAAAGGAGACTTGCAATTCGTTCTATGCGCGAATCATTATCCGTGGCCATAAATTTTTACTTAACTAGTTGGTACCTCGTTACATGACATTTTCCTGAAACGCATAGTGCGTGACTTGCATTATGCCTTATATTTGGGGAAAAGGCTAGACAGATTGATTGATACAAGTCGGGACTAAGGAACTTTCATTGACAGCCAAGCCATAACCAATGACCGTTTATCGATCGAGTACTATCGATTATTTAATAGCAAACACCGTAGATAACGTTTTGGGTAGTTATCGCTAATTATTGGAAGATAACAAGGTTTATTACTGAACTGGAGTGGCTCGACAATATACTTAATCTACCTAGGTGTTCATAGATACGGGAGGGTTATTCAGTAAATATTTGGAAAATGTATTTTGATTCGATTAAATGTATTTGACGCGCAACACAGCGGCAGCGCAGCGGCGACGCTGCGGTATTTATTTTTGAAATATCGCAGCATTATGCCGAAGATAGGCGCCTTTTGGGCATCGTACAAGTCTTGAATGTTTTTTTTTGTATATAAATATATTAGTTTTAAATGCTATTTTTGTATTTCTTGTGCGTGGCCCAAATAAACTATTTTTCTTTGTTTCAACCTGTTGTTATCATGGATTCAGTACATGATTCTGGACCACCCTGCGTTGAAATTTTTTCATCGATAAAAATAAACTGCTATTTCCTATAAAAGTGCAATACCGCGGAATGAGAATGTATGGATCAGCAATGAAGCGAAAATTTTCAGCGCAGCGGGGTCCAGAATCATCATATTCGTACTCACTCCATAGTAACAGGTTGGGCATTTAGTAAAAAGCTGTTATTTTGACATTACTAACAGACACTTCAATTTTATCTATTTGTATGATAAGTTTGATATCGACAACGACATATCGACAACCTTAAGTAAGAGCGTGGTGATCTATGCTCGTGCCTTCTCTGTGTAAGAAGAGGCTTTTGCCCGGTAGAGGGACAATAATAGACTGGTATTATCATTATATTTATTTTGATATTCAAATTCTTATGTTATTTTTTTTAAGTTTTTGTAGGATGAATTAGTATCTAAAAATACGTTTTATGAGAAGCAAGTTTGAATTAGAATGAAACTGTTTGACATAAAAAGCTTGTCAACAAAAAAAATACTGGAACTTGGAAAGCTTCTTAACTAAGTAGAATGCGTGTGACGTTCAATCTCTACGATATTCAAGCGAAATTCTAATTAGTTAAATAATTGGATAATATTTAGGAGCAACCTCAAAAAGTTTTCAGAATTCAATATCGACATTAGTAATTTACTAAGAAAATTTTGATGGAAAATCACCGTATTTTTTTATTTATTTGATCATTTTATGAAGATTCACCCTCGTTGTCAGTCGGAAATTACATTACTGTTTATGTTCGGTATCTATCGATACCGGGGCAATATACAACGGATTATGAGCCGTTATCTTAGACAATATCATTAGCTGTTTTAATTTTTGATATTAAAACGTAGAGGTTAAATACCAAAACATTAATAAGAGGTTCTTTTGGAAAATAGGACATGAAGTATGGGAAATAGGTAGGTATTTTTTGTTTGATTTAAATATACATTGTGTCTTTCCGTATCTGGATAAGTATAACTGAAGAGATGACACCATTGACTGAAAAAGTTGAAATCAATTTGCCTTCTCTGTAGAAACCTTTTTCACAAAACTGAAATTTAAGTTAACGTAAGTTTATTCGTAAAAGGTTTTTTCACTAAAGCAATATTCGAAGGAACTCGAAAAAGGCGATTTGTCAGAGTCATCAAAAAGCTGTGCGCGATGTCAACCAAAGTGGCGCGCGCGCCTTGCCTCGGGCCATTCGCAATAACTACGCATAATTATCGCGACACTATTCACGTTTATGTATTAACACTCTCGAACCGAGTTTTCAAAGCTAAAAATAACTAGGTATCTCATAAATCATTTTCAGATTTTCGGTGCGAAAATGCCGTAATAATGTATCAATTAAAAGCTTTACTTGAGCATAAAAATGAATGGCTACCCAAAAACTTTACTGTTTAAAAAAAACTGTCGTCGGTAACGTGAATCGAGTCGAGTTTCGTCGGCGCAATAAGGACAATGGTTCGGGCAAGTTCGTCGCCTGGCCTTGAAGGAACCAGTCGGTCTCGTCCGAAACACCTCTGGGCAATTATTCAATAAAACAAAAGCATCAACCACGCCAAGTTTACGCCACAACGCCAGAAAATGTTCGCGTAAATTAATTTCAACGTAATTAACCGTTCACCTGCGTGTTGGATTTTTTTTAAACAATTACGGGTTAATGAGTGCAAATTCGGACGTTATTTTTGGGGCAAAATATTTTAATAAGGGTATTTTTTTTGGGTAATTGAAATTTTACCTTAATTTTGTACGAAAAAAAACAAAGTGTAATTTTAGAGCAATTTTCTAAGGTAAAGCTTTATGAGTTATGACACCATTTTGCGTAACCTAAAACAAGAAGCATGTTCAGCTAACAAAGTATCCACTTACATAGTTAACTAATACATTCTGCGCTATATATCACGAGTTAAATAGATAAGCCAAAGCTCACAAGAGCCGAGAGCCGGTGCCCATTATTCACGCACGTGCGCCACAAAATGAGCCCTATTATCACTCTGCTAAAGAAATCAACAGCACGAGCGGCTGAAAAATATACCAAGAAATTTGATATGACACATGCTTACATCTTTTATTGAATGTATCGCCTCTCCCGAAGGCATTGTGCCCTACTGGCGCGAGCCGAACGAAATATTTCAAATGCAAATCGTGCTAACGCTATGAATGTAATAGTTTGTCGTGCCTTGCGCACGCGCCGCGTACGCCGGAAACAAATTATCATACCCATATAAGCACGTACGAAATCGACGAAAAACTTATTGATGTCACTCAACACTGATAAATTGCGCTAAACGAGAAAATGGTACCGGTGTGTGGATGTAATGTGTTGTATACACAAATATCCGTCTTTGACACTCTTAAATGGAGTCAAAAGTGCCGTAGGAATTTTTATGCGACACATCATGAGCCTCTCTTGTTACACTAACGGTTTACAAACGTTTTTACTATAACATTCTTTTATTTTTAATAAATTCTTATATTATAAAAATGATATTTTATAGCGAAAGAAAAAAATCGACACGAATAACAAGTTGTTATTATAATAGTGGCGCTCGAACGCAGCGTTAAAAATTCGGAAATCGATTTGTTTGACGTCGCCATGTTTGTTGACATTCGATTTAAGAGCCGAACGCGACCGATGTGGAGCGGAAATTTATAGAACACCTTTTGGATTGAATTCGAATTTGAAAATAGAATAACGGACATTGAACGATTGTAAATAGGTAAACGGCCCGGGTCATCTGTGAATGGGAGACACGTGCAAAATCATAACGGTCACTTGTCGTTTTATTTTCATGGGACGAAGTAAGCCACTATTTGTGTTACACTCTTTTGTTCGAGATCTGGACCGTACTCTTCTGTATAGCACATAAGAAGGACAATTTGGAGGTAATTTATTAGATTGATGAAATGTCTCTTAAGATTTAGTCACACTTTTGCATCTATTGTGAATTATTGTGTTACAAAAATCAAACATCTGGACTGCTTTTTATGTAGGTATAGATGAGACAACGGGATGATACGAGACGGTAAATAATATGTAAAACAAGACCGAATTTAGCAAAATGTAATGCTAATAAAAGTCTCATGTCAAACTGTAACCGTTAGGTACATCTTTTGTAAGTGTAAAGACCTTTGAACTGTCAGGTAATGTGGATGTATTTGAGGAATGGCCTATCTTGAATCAGTTGAATGTATAAGTGTATTGTGTGTGGAACTGTGTAATGTCATGTATTTGGGTGAGATGGCGTCGTCCTCGCGCAGTTCGCCGACATCATGATAAATTTTATTATTTTTGTAGACTTAGAAATTTTGATGACGTAACAATTCCGAATCGCGTGTTAAGGGCATAATGTGTGCAGATATGAATCGAGAATTTTCAAGTGTTGTTACACCTTGTATAATGCATTATTCATTGACAGGACTGCTTATGCCATAAGTTAAGAGTATTGTGGGCATACTTTGATTTGATATTATAAATAAAATAATACGGGTATTCCTTTTTTTAATCTAGAAAGGATGATTTTAAAATAAATGCAAACTACTTGAAAAAAAAAACAAAAAAAGACAAAATGCAAAAGTGTTTATTCAGAGAAATATTTTAAAGTCATAATATTGACTTCTGCCAAACCTGCCTTCTGCACAGCAGTTTGTTGGCAGACGTATGCTTATGTAACCTAACTGGGCCTAACACCTCACTAAAAGAAAAATAGGAATACAACTACAAACATTTTTTTGAAAATTAAACAAACACAAATCAAAATAATCATGATGCCATCCAAGCCGGCCATGAGCCCAGTGGTAACGACTGCGACTTACGAGTTGTAGGTCGTAGGTTCGAACCTTGACAGGTGCTTTACTTTGTGTAAATTATTTCATCATCACTGCTCTCAAAACGGTGAAGAAATACATAGTGAGAACACAAATTTCCAATAACCAAAAATTAGAAGATATGTGACATCTACCAACCCGCAACGGGCCCGCGTGGTGGGTTACGGCCCACTCCCTCTCACAGAGAAGAGGCCTGTGTCCCAGCAGTGGGAACATTATAGAAATTATAGGATATGATATTGTATAAATCAAAATTATGTTACAAGAAAAAGCACATAGTGTAGGTATATCGAGAGGTATGTGAAAGATAACATAAAAGTAACTTCATACCACACAAAAATAAAATAAACAACACTAATTTATCCTAAAACCTCTTATTGAGAACCCTTACAACTTGTTATCAGTATAACTAGTGGATCTTCAGTAAGCACACTTTATCTGTACGAAGCGCGCGCTTTTCACGTAAAAACTTCCACTACCGCCCGATAGATGGCGCTAGTTGTACGAAGTTTAGAAGACAATCGCGTAACCCTTACGTGATTGTCTTTAAAAAAGTCTGAAAAATTGCTAATACCTTACAACGTAAGGTATTAGCTATTTTTCAGACTTTTCTAGACCATTTTACGGCATGACTAATAGATTTATTGAAATGTATACAATGTAATACAAACGATATTCTTCAGGATAAAATTACCTATTATAGTACTGGCATGGAAATTGATCGAAACGGTCTCTTTATGATTCAATGAATAGCTTGGTACACATTTACGTTGGAAGTAATTTGTTATTGTTTTACAGAAATCTACGGCACATATAGGTAGGTACTAATAGATCAAATTACTTCAGCTAAAAAAGTCCCCACAATAAAGTGCTTGCAATAAAAGATTCTGTCATCGTTACTTTTTTATGAACCAATTTTAACCCGCCACTGGCTATGTAATTCTAGGTGTACCTACACGTAGGATGCCATAATTACTACGTTTGGCTAAATGGTAATTTGAAAATGATGTCATAATAGCTACATAGGTAGTTATGGCTGCCCGTCCTAATAAATCCCTCAGTTTCGCCTGCAACACCCACGGAATGTGACAGGGTGGTTCTATTCATAGTCGAGAACACACTTAACACCACGCTTCACAAAATAATACTGGCTTTATTTGGGCACTGAATTCATAAATTAAGTACCTAGGACTAACTTAGTGACTTAAATCTAATTTGAAATTACCTAAATAATTTAAAAAGTTTATTTTATAACCCTATTCTGCCGCTTGTTTTAAAAACCGGATCAAGTAACCGGTTTTAAAAATTGTTTATTTATGGTGAACTTTAAAAAAAATTAAGCTATTTTGCTGATTAGGTATTATTTATGCAGTTTGTGAACTGAAGAGACGCAATAATTTATATAAAAACCGTAAATGCCATCTTATCTATTGTAACGGCTCCTACAGACTGGTGCGAGATCGGGGGCGCGACAGGTAGCGCAACCATTGTCGCGGCCCGGGATAACGCATCAGTCTGTAGGAGCCTTAACCCAGAACTAACAACAGAGGCCAACAGTCAGACTCGGTATGTAGGTATACCTACTAGGTAGTCTACGCAGAAATTCCCTTGGAGTCATAGACAATTCCAGCTTGATTTTATAACGAGATAAACCTACAGCTTATTACCACAGTGTTTGGAACACATTAAAATTGCTAATACTCGTCTCGACGACTGTTTGGTTTCAAATCACACTTCGAGATCGTGAATTATACATAGAATGCCTACCTACGTGACATTATTTTTCGTGTAACACATCATACATAAACAATTTAATTTTTTATTTCGATTTTACTAGCTTTACCTACACGTGTATCATTTTTAATGAATGCAGCAAAATCTTTGCTAGAAGGTCGTTTAAAATTATTAAATGTTGTCGAATTCGGCTTTAATTTTTCGAGATTAGGGGAAGAGACAGACATGTATCAGGCACTAGTAATATTGAATAAATAAATAATATCAGCTTCTTTCATTATTTAAGGCAAGTGAGGTTCCCGAAATCACATGTTTGTTGAAGGTAAATATTTAAGAAATGTAACAAAAACATTATGAAAGCCATTTCAATATTTTCAATAGATAGTATTAGATAATTTATTGGGTTTTTTTTTTATGTTCTTGTTGCTCCTACGCTGTTTTAGGACTTCTTTCTCGAGTTATATTTTGTCGTTAATTCACATAACATTAATTATGTCTTTCAACATTCAAAATGGTTCACTGCTCAAATAAGTAAGGCAAAGAGAGGAGGATAACTTTCTTCCCTCGACAGAAAAGGTAATGCAATTAATACATACTTACCTACATAATTTATGATTAACTCGGCAAAAAATGCAGTTATATCAACAGATTTAGAGATTTAAGGTTTTAAGGTAACCCAATTGTAAATTATATGTATTTCTTAAATATTTTGCTATAACTGTTATTTATTTTATCTGGATATTGAATCCGAACTTGGATATTAATGCAAGTGTAAATTATGTATTAAGTAATTTATTTTAATATTTGCATAGAGGTGCTGCTACTTGTAAATAATCATAGGTCTGGTGATCATAATGACATATGCATCTCTTATACATATTTATAGGTTGAAATTTTAATTACTAGTCATTAGTAAATAAAAGGAGCGTGGAACACACGGCGTAATGGCTTGCCTAATGGCTGTTGCAATTATTACAGAGAAACAAGTAATTTTTTACACAGTTCAGCACCTATGCAATTAGGAAGGTTTTTAATTAAAGTTCTAATCCCTCTTTTTTCAAGATATCAAGATCTTATTGAACAGCTATTAGAAAAAATTACATCTTTTATGGTTAGTATGTCAAGCTATTTTTCTTTTATTTGTCAATAAAAATGTGATTTCTTGTTTACAAAAACGTAAACGCCACAACAAAAAGTATAAAGAAATGTACTAAGACTCCTGAATCAAAAACGAGGTCTCTATTCAAGTAAGTGTTATGCTTATAAGGTCCTATTACCATAACGTCTTTGGTGGCGCCATTGTCAGTATAATTCGCACCAACCTTACGCGCCTACGCACAAATCAATTATAATACCAGTAATAAATTAAATACTGTTTGCGATAGATATCGATCGCTTTGATAAATGGATCTATCCTGAATGTGTATCGGGAAATCTCGGCGCAAGATGGCCGCCCGTTGCGCGGGAATGCATGAAGGGTTCTTTTTTAATTTTTGAGCGCTGATTGAAGTTTGTTAATTGGAATCAGGTATTTGTTTAGATCATCTTAAGTAAGCCTATTAACGATTAGTTTTGGTTTTAGTTAGATAATATATTATCGTTTTAGGGGTTGGACATAAACGGAGTAGGTATTATCGGATAGTTATGAACTCTTGAATTTGTGAATACCTACTTAGTACAATACTTTCCTAGATGTAAAACCACACCGAAGAAATCTAGAAGTGTCACAAGTTGTTATACCTACCTACTTACTTGTAAGTAGGTACAGGAAAACGACGGAACAAATCCAAGACGGCAATTTTATTTGGCTCCTCATAATAATGAAGTACCAAGTGTCTACTAGTAGGTCAGTAGGTTCCTAAATATAAGAAACAAATCTCAATACGTACAAAATCCCTAGCATTTTGTGAATCAGAATTAAAGATCTTAATTCTTTTACACGGTACCTATTCACATAGCGATTATCAAATGTCACGGGTTGCGAATAACGACAGTTTCAATTTGGATTTCTTAAAGGAAAATTAACTTCTTGATTAAAAAGTTATTTTTATTGATTTCAACTAGGTAATCGAAATTCAGGCCAAATCAGTGATAAGTACGCAATTTTGTATAGATCGCAATTTCTGCGTTGTTAACAATGTCAACGAAATGAAATTATTTATATCTATACTTAGGTTACCTACTGTAAATAGAATACACGTCATATTAAAATAATAAGCTAGATGGAGTCGACATTTCCTAAGTAGGTATAGGTACCCCTGCGAAGAAATGGCGAAATAAACGACAAGTATCTTTTCAAGTCCAGACATAATCTTGGTCAGGTCGTGTGAGGATCATGTAGTGTCTGAAATATTTTTTGTTTGTCCAGAGGGATAACTTTAGTCACCAGTTGTAGGTACGGTAAAAAAACAACGGGTGGAAAAAAGAACCCATTTAGGATAAAAAATCTCTCAGCACATAAACAAATGTGTAATTTGATAGTTTTCTTATCGTAAAATCAAATAAGAAAAGGTGTCAAAGACAATATTTCTTGGTTTTTTTTTAAAGATAAAAGCAATTTCTTTTTTGTAAACCTGGCAAGAAACATGTTTTTACTTTACACTCAAAGCATTTATTTCAATTAAACCATTTACAGGCACTTTTGAACTGACAAGGAGTCAGTCTGTTAGAAATATGAAGCCTATAGAGAAGAACGGGCAAGAAACTTCATAGACAATCTTTTTCTTTCTTCTCCATTTGGCTAGGTAGGTAGTTAAAACTACTACTACTAAGTACTAAACCGTAACGTAGGAACTCAGACCAAATAAAAAACAAAGACAGCGGTGCGAACAAAACAGTGAAGCATGTTAAAACTACACCTCGCTCTGTGCACAGGCACACACGCTCACACGTACGCATTTACAACCCATTTCAACCAAACTACACCTCACTAAGTGCACATATGTTTACGAAACCGGCCTCACGTCACTGTTGACAGCGCTATGTCTTGGTTTTTTATTTGGTCTGAGCCTAGGAATGTACCTGATATAGACGCAGGGCTTGAAACCGCTTAATTTTTATTTCCGAAGATACAAATTATTTTTGATACAATTGATATTAGCTTCAACAATTGCTTCATAACATTAAGTTCAGCATTGATTTTGTAACAAAATATTAAATAGTTAACGAAATATGGTCGAAAACCTTTATAATAACGGTTAAGGTTACATAGAAAATTAACTGGTTTCCAAGCCCTGTGTAGACAATAGGTTTGCTATTTGAACTATCTATCATCATCGTCCTCAATCTCGTCTCAGGCTATGGTGTACGTATCTTTAGTGGACGATTTTAGTTAAATTCGGGGTGGAAAAAAGATGAGATACATAAACATAAACTCACGCCTTCTTCCTATGGGGGTAGGAAGAAACTATAGAACGCCATCTGCTATGCTCCTTACATAGGTACCTACTTCTTTTGCTTCGTTGACGTTCATAGACATCTGGTCATACACGCACGGCGGTTTCAAATACATATAGGAACTACTTAATACTGTTATCCGCTACTTAACTATATATAGGTTTACCATATTAAAGCACTATAAAGGGGCCATTGGCCTAATGGGTAGATTACTAGAAGAATTACGAGACCTATCATCTAAGGAATCTACAGCATTGCTTGCCCTTGAACCAAAGGAATTAAAAAAAAAACGAATACTAAAAAAACAAAACAAACTCAATTCTTGATGAAAAAATAAGAGCACAACATTTTTAAAAACCGATTTAACATTTTTCTAGGTACCTATAATTTAATTATAAAACAAAGATCGCTACTAGAAAATCGGATTTTAAGTCTTTCAATTGACGTCCAAAATCAAGACCTACTTACTTAGTACCTATCGTTTTTAAAATCCACTTAATAAACATCAGTCTTGCATTTTAAGCTGGTGTGAAAGTGCAATAAAACACACAAAACTGTTTGGAACTCACGATCAGTCTGTTCTTACAGGAATACCATTTCAACGACATTTAAGCCACATTTATCTATTTTTTTTTTAAATTCATCGTTTATGTTTGCGCGCGACGGTACGGAGAGTTCAACTGGGAACGGAACTTTAGCAACTTTTGTAGCGGGGACGCGGACGGGATTTCTATCGCCGTAGCAGAAAAGGGTTAAATGGGTTTTTTAATGGGATATATTTAAAAAGTTGTAAGATTTGCGACTTTATCCGGAATTATTGTTTATCGAATTAGATTGTTGAATGAAAATCGGTTTTCAATTTTAAATTTTTGATTAAAAGGGGTTCAGAATTAACAATGTGGCGAAGTAAACAACTGTTTTTTAAAAGAACGGTCAATCTTTAACTGTATTCAATACTTTTTTAAAACGATTAACGGAAGTCTGCAGATATTAATTTAACTGCTTTCTTCTCGATAACATTACTTTGACTAACATGGAAAGTAGGAATATCATCCCGAAAAACAAGTCCGATGCATGGAAATTACCTTAATTTATTGTTTTGTTTACACAAAATATTGCTAAGAAAGTTAAGACGGGTACTTTTCCCGTAACTATTGAGAAACTGCCAGTCCAACACATCAGGGAAAACTAATAAGGGCTTACTCAGAAAATCATGAAAATTTTCACGTACGCCCGACAAAAACCACTTCGGAAAAACTTAACGAACTTCTAGTCCAAATTTTGTTTCGGCTGAAAACGATGGCAATATTTTTTGAAGTTTCCGACTTTCTCCAACTCGATTATGATGGATTGTTTTGGGTAAACAGATCCTTCCTGCAATCGGATTCCTATAAGAAAACTTAAAAAGTAAATATTAACCTGTGAGCATCGCCCGCAGAACGCAGCTAAACTGTTAATTGCGGCATAGCACGCAGTCACTTTAAATCACTTGTCCAGTATCCAGAACTTAGAACTTGTAACACTCGAGTGCGGTCAGTCAAAACACAAGTAACTACTTTATTACACCAAAACACCCACTGTAACTGTTAATGAGGAACTAAAGTTGTGTTGTTGGTGTGAGTTTGTCGTTTCGGGGTGCGGTTGGTCGCAGCGCGCGCGACACAGCACAGTCAACGGTCGCCGGCACACTGCGCGGCCGGCGCGGTGGCCCCCCGCCCGAGCCGCGCACCCCGCGCCCCTCAGGAGGCGGGGCCGCGAGCGAGTCGAGGCGATGCGAGCGCTTAATTACGCTCGCCGGCCGAAGCGGGACGGCGATAGCGAGTGGGCGCGAGCTATTAGCGCGCGGAGAGCGGGACGACGCGCGTCTTAAGTATTTTGTATAAGTAATGAGGGGCGCGGGCGCGGGGCGCTGCATCTCCCGCCAATCTTTAATGTTGATTACGGCCGCCGCCGCCTCTGAGCGCCCCTCATTAACGCGAAGCCCCGCCCGCATTTAATTACACACGTTTAATTGTCGATGCTCTCGCGCGCTTTTGTTTTTGCGCGGATTCCAGCGTTCGAATTTGGAACGCGTTTTGTTTCTGGTCGAGATGATTGTCTCGTCAATGTAATTGGTCAAAAAGTCGTTGTATGTTATGGACGACGGATACGCCATGTTATGATATGGTTGTTAATTAGCGAGTATTACCAATACTTAGTTAAAGAAATACCTTACTAGTTTAAAAACAAGAGACTAGCTCGGTATAAATGAATAATTTTTAACTGAAAAAGAAACAGTTTTTAGGAAAATGCTGGTTTGAAAACAACAAAAATCTTTATCATAATAGGATAGCTACTCGTAGGTACTTGGAAGGTAAGAAGAGAAGAACTTTGTAGGTAGGTAGGTACCTACTGTATCTCGCTCATTATTATACTTAATTAGTAGAGATGCCTACCTACCTTAGATACAAATTAAAATTACCGACTTAAAATTAAACCTCTGACTTATCTATCCTATTAATTAATTCTAAATAGGTAGGGCCCTACTAATAAAGATGGGTAATTACCTACTAACAATTAGGAGGTAGGTACATTTATCATTAAATAAAAGAATCGTCTTCGTAGACATTTTTAGAACTATAAAATAAAGGCCCCCGCAGACAGGCGCGACGCGACACTAGTAGAACAATTTCTATGAAAACTTCATGGAAATTGTTCTACCAGAATCGCGACGCATCGCCACGTCGTGCGTGTCTGCGGGAGCCTTAAAACAGAATACAGATGAGAAAGTTAGAACACACTGTAAGTACCTACCTAGGTGTCACTGGCGGTAGGTAGAGTAGGTACCTACCACTAAGAGACAAGAGGAGCGACAACAACTGAAATGTTTGCTCCAAAAATACCTATACCTCACCGTTAAATTAATCCATCTGTGGTTTTTTTTTACATTTGCAATCACATATTTAAAAAAAAATATTTGAATAATATTTTAAATTTCCTATTTCTTTTCTTAACTATATTTAGATAAATCTACTTCTTATTTTAGTAAAGGGTACCTAAATGACAGAGAAATTTAAAGGCAGAAATACGCGCAAATTAATGTCTACATAAAATAATAATTTATGTGTTTGACATTTAGATCATAAGGTAGGTAAGAACCTAATTCTTAAGGTACTTACTTTATATGTGGGTCTGGGTAGGTTGCTACATTATCTACTTAATTAAAAATATTAGATATAATTACCTCCTGCAGATAATGATTCAGTGGTCCTTGATGACCGTCAGTCGTTCTAGATTATTTAAGTACTAGGTTATTTTTATGTCGAGACCTAATATCATTGTAGGCTAAAACAAAAATCAGAGTAAGTATAATTAATAATTCTTCCTCCCAATTATTTTCAAGAATACTTATAATAAGTACCTAGTCTTGTCATCATTCATTTCAGCCGAAAGACGTCCACTGCTGGACTTAGGCTTCCCCCAAAAGGAGGAGGGGTTGCCATAACCGCCACGCTTAGCAGGCGGGTTGGCGATCGCAGTATAGTGTTAAAAAAAAGCATAACGAACGCTGCTCATTCTCTAGTAAGTCCCATAGTCGCCTTTTACGACACCCACGGGCAGAAAAGGGTAGTGCTATTCTTTACGTTCGGCACCACACGGAACAGTAGGTAGGTACCTATCTACCTAGTCGTCTAGACCGAATTTAGATAAGATAGATAAAACATTTATTTAGTGCACACAAAAGACAGCACAACGCACAGTAAAATAATAGATAAAAACTTAAAAGAATTTGTATAAAAAATAATAGGCAAAAAGAAGAACATACTAGAAATAGTGACACTATGACTTAATTCAAATTAATCAAAAGTACTATGTGCAGTGTGCGTCTCAAGGTTGCACCAAATGGGAGTCCAGCTCAGCATGTGTCAGGCAAATATACCTGACGCTGATATTCTGCTGGATCCCTGATTGGCAGTGACATACCTACGGACGTTGAGCAGACATGATAAAATTGATGTTGTGACAAAGTGTAAAGTGTTATGTGTGTGAATTTCGGCCATGGCAACAAATCTCAGCGGGGGATATTATAGTGCACATGTGCGCAGACACAGGTGCACTCTCTTCCCTCACTCTCATAGTCTGATGGGACGGCAGGCCGGCACGATCGGAGAGAGTTCAGGCGCAGGGCCAACGGCTTGACGTGCTTTCCGAGGCACGGGGTTCCCGATTCAAACTTTATGGCGGCTCGGAACGGTTATGTTCCCTTCAAAATGGTTGAGCTGAATGGTGCTGATCCATGCGTCATGTTCATGAACGGGCGCCGTCAATAGGGACTGGTAATTTCTTAGTTGGCTTATTTAAATTGTTTTTTTTTTTGTTTTTCGTGTTTTTATTACGGATGCTTATAGCGTGTACGTCTTTCTACATTGTTCCCACATGTAGGTACTTATAATTTCAACATTAATGATGTAACCAATACTTTGTAACAATATTTTAATTTAAAAGAGTGTCCGCGGAGTTTCTTGCCCGGTCTTCTCCATAGGAACCTACTACGCTTTGGGATGGGCAAATAGCTTCATCTTTCCGACTGACCGACCCCTTGACAGTTTAGAAGTGCCTTTATTTAGTTTATCCGAGAAAAAAAAGAACATGAGGCGAGTCGCTGCGTGGTAACAAATTCACTAGTCAGTTGTCAGCGAGGGAGTAGCGCACTTCAGAGCCGCCATTAAGTTTGACGCGTACCTACTTTATCCAGGTACTTTACACAGGAAACCACAAGCTACTTTTTACCTACTACGTAGAAATAATTTAAAACAAATAACATTTTATAAATAATACAACCGTCAATGAATAACTACCTAATAAAAAATTGGCAGATGTTATGGCATGCCATCACTATGTTTTTATTAATGGACGTGTCTATGGTATCTATGCATACCAATGACTTCGCTACTGGTTTATAATAGCTTATTTCACGTAGGTAGGTTAGGAGGAAAGGTTTTAAGAAATATTTTAAAGATTTAAAATTAAAAAATACAAGGTGGCTAATTCGGAAGTGTACAACTTTAAATAAAGATTATAATTTTTATTACAAACGAATATTACCTGATATTGTTCTATAAATTATATTATTCAGACTTGACTAAGATCTGCCTAATCTTCTCCTTTTTTATTCTTATAAATGCGATCCCTTTTCATCGTGTTTTTCATTTAATTTTCCCACACTTTATTAGGCATCCCACTAACAAACTCACAAATATACTGCTTTTCGTATTCAAGCTTGACCACGACACGTGCCTTTAGACAGACCCACAGAAAAAAAGTCAGGACGTGTCGTGAAATCCTCAGTGACCAAAATGGTATTCGTTACTCATAATGATTTGTTAGAAAAATTGTGTGATTTTTAAATTCGTTTAAGAACTTAAGGATAAAATTAGCAAGAAAGAAAGATTAAGTTTATTTGGACACAGTTCGTGAAACACAAAATACAAACAAAAAAAAACCGGTCAAGAGCGAGTCGGACTCGCGCACCGAGGGTTCCGTTCGTATATATGATGATGATGATTTCTGAAAAACTGTGCTAATCTTTACATAAACTTCTCACATTATATCACATTATAGAATAATTTCAGATTTTTTTCCGTATTTTTTTTACATTTTTCATCAAAAGTCGAAAACTATGATGGCAAAAAAAAAAATGTTTGAGAATGTGCAGACAGACAGACTTAGTCTCACCATAAGGGTTCCTTTTTACCATTTTGGTACGGAACCAGTGAAAATAATGTTTTAAGAAAAATAATATGTGCCTCACGGCCGCGCCAAAAAGGTTAATTTCAGCATTAATGCCAGACAGATGCTGTCTGACGCTGGTTTTCTAATGAACCTTTAAGGACAAGTGACCGGAAGTAGAAACATTTTCAACATACCTAATATAGTATATTTTGAATTTAAATTACTGAAAGTTTTGCGGTCATGGTCTTATCGACGGTGCATAACGAATTTGCCGTATTCTTACTATCTAAGTAACTATTAGACATCAAACAACTGAAAAATTTGGCCTCAAATCAGAATGGGGGCCAAAAAAAGTTATATATACCTACATCCGAATTGACCACCCGTTATTTAAAAACACACATACACAACGTTACGCTTCTAATTCCTGAAGGGTAAGGCAGAGGACCAGAGGTACCTTTAGTAAACCCATATTTCGCCAGTTATGTTTAAGTGGGGGCTGCTACTGAGAAATTCCTGGTGGAAAAAACCTAATAACACTTTGCCCGACTCGGGAATCGAACCCTTGACCTCATGCTACCATACCTATTTAAAATTAATAAAGAAAAATCATCATCTGCCTAGCCTTGTCCCAACTATGTTGGGAGCGGCTTCCAGTCTAACCGAATGCAGCTGAATACTAGTATTTTACATAGAGCGACTGCCTATCGGTCCTCCACAACCCAGTAACTGGATAATGCAATAACCCTTGGTAAGACTGGTTGTCAGACTTTCGGGCTTCTGACGACCCGTAACAACTGTCAAAGATCTACGAATGACAGCCGACACCAACGATTTAACGTGCTTTCCAAGGCACGGAGGAGGTATGTAAGGATGGTCACCCATCCACGGACCAACCGCGGCAAGCGTAGCTTTACCTGACCGATCGACCCGTCCGGCTGGCATTACTTAGCCAAAATATTAAAGAAAATTAAGGACTCCTAATCCTAATTGTGATCTTCATTAATTAAATCATGATTACTTATAAGTTATACTTACCTCAAGCTTCAGTATTTTAAACGTAAGTACCTACGTAAAGCAGGTACTTATACATTGTCCGTGTCTCCAAACTCAAAAATTCAAAATCAAAGCGTTTATTTCAATTAGACTAATATTGAATTGTCAAAGAATCGGTCAGTTAGTCAGAAAGTTGAAGCTATTTGCCCATTCCAAAACGTAGATCTCCATGGAGACGAACGGGCAAGAAACTCCAAGGACACTCTTTTAAATGAAGATATTACAAAATTCTGGGTAGGTACATTATTCTTGTTGCTTCTCTAAGTGAAAACAAAGTAAAAAAAAAAAAATTAAAAACATTCAAAATACGAGATTCAAAGACCGATTGAGCCGCGAAAACGCACCGGTGCGGTGCCAAACTCACGCCATTAACAGCTGAATTTCTACTACGATTACGTCTAATATTGTTTACTCGTCGAGCCTGGTAGATATTCTACAAAACAAAACATTTCCAGAGACAAAATACGATATGCCAACTTAAAGAAATATTTTTTTAGTTTGGCTGTGCGTGGTCGCCATTGTGTGTTGTGAAGTGAGTGCTGTGAAGTGATTTTATGTGTTTTGTGCTAATTATGGATTATTAAACCTGGGTAAGTGGACTTATTTTCATTTATATGTTATTATTTCATCGTTTTAGATAATAATTGCACGAAATCGCATCATAAAATTGATATTTTTGAACAAAGAAATGTTACAAGAAAATCCGTTCCGACGAGTACATTATATGATGAATTTGGGCTAATTGTGTGTTTTATTGCTGGAAATAGATGAATAATCATAAACTAATACTTATTACATCGTTTTAGATAATATTCGCACTAATTATATCATAAATACATATGAAATGTTTCGAAAAATCATACGTCTAAAGGCGGCCCCATGCACTATGATGTTTGAGATTTATTATTACGAAAATTTTACGTAGAACTCTCTAAAAAACGCTGTTGTTAGATTACTTATCTATTCATAATGTAACGTGCAAAATTTCATGTAAATTGAAACAGTCGTTTTATCAGAAATAGACATAACATAGGACCAAAACAATTACAGCTGTTATCTGAAATCATAAATTTTTTAGAAAAACAATACTCTTCCCAGATCCATTGTTTCAATTGTTTATTACGGCCTGTCTAATTACGAAGCCGACTCAGTTTATACAAAAGATCTTAAGTCCATAGAAACTTATTGAAACCTTTTTTTTGTGCGTGCCGCCGGCCGCTGTGATAAACATGTCACGCCATTAAGATATGCATGAGCGATGTTGTCGTTTGTGACGTCAGGGGCTCAAAGGAATCAAGAGATGACGAGAAGATCATGAGAGTCTCAACTGACGACGCCCGTTCACGAACATGAAGGTTCGCAAACAGTACCGACCTCACTGAATTAAAATCTCTTTGCATGGATGTGTACGAAAATGTCAGTAGCTATGGACTGAAAAATGAAGATCATTGATAAAAGTGTACCATAGGACTTGGAGGAGCTTGTGGCTAAGTAATAAGAGGAGATCCTTTGGTTAAGCTACCCTTGCCAGGGTTGGTCCATGAATGGGTGACTATTTTAAATTTTATTGAATTTTTTTGGCAGGAAAAAACTCACATTAGTGTGATTTTGAAGTGCGATTGATTAATAATTCTATAAAGCCTGATTTACACGGTACGATTTAATTACCTGTGCTTATATTCCTGTTTCAACTTTTGGTTGATAGGTTTGCCTACCAAAAGTTCAAGCACGAATAAAAGCTACACCATCTACATAGTGATTGGAGGATGCCATTTATTTTTACTTCAAATTTATGGTGTACCTACGCTACAAAATCAAAAGTCGAACGTCAAAATTACATAAGACAGTCTCCTAAAAACGCCCGCCATTCACCACTTCCTAGTGCTTTAGCTGGGAAGAAGAAGTGGCGCAACAAACTCCCCAGCAGCACAGCTGTCTGTTCAGTTAGAAAACTTGATTCTATACAATAGTATGCAAAATAATTTACATTATGCAACACAATACATTAAATTAAATTATTTGCCTTATTTATGTTAGCTAGCACACGCCACTAAATCAACAAAAACAAACCAGAAAAGTAACTTGCACCATGTTAATAAGGCTTAATTCTCTCTCTAGCTATAGTTGTATCTTTAACGAAAAAATAATTAAGTCAAAACGGTGAAGGAAAACATCGTGGGGAAACCGGGAAAAACATCTACCAACCCGTATTGAGCCCGCGTGATAGATTGCACTCCGTCTCGAAGAGAGGATGTCTGTATCCCAGAAGTGGGTACATAGGCTGATTCTGCATACGCTACTGATGCATCCACTGATGAAAATACATCCAAAAGATTTTGTTCCAAAATAACAACGATTGGAAAACACTTTGCTGATTGCTAATAGCACAAACAGGGAAAACTGTCTTTCATTCACCTACATGGTAAAATCACTAAACTGCTAATAAAGCACGCCAGTTCAGACCAGGGGGTCTACTCCGAAGCGCTAAACCGAAGTATTGGCCGAATGTTCGGTCGCTTCTTTACTACGGCTAACCATCGCTGACTACGGCGAAAAAAAAAAGGCAGTCGAAGAGATAAGCCAAAGTCAAAACTGTGGCTTGAAGTCGGGTAAGGACTCAAAGTAAAAAAAGGAAACTATGGAAGTTATAAAACGGCCGAACAACCGGCCAATACTTCGGTTTAGCGCTTCGGAGTAGACCCCCAGCACTCTAATTGCGTAACTATCAATCACAATCTGAATGATTTTTTTTACTACACGTGTTTCGGCAACAACCAAGTTCTGATAAATATGTTCAAGAATAACATATTTTTTCCACTACCACAAACTATATAGATTTGGCAATTTTTTCGTTTATGACAAGCACTTTTATCATTTGCCTCTTGTCAGCGCCTTAAAGACACAAACAAGAAGAACTCAAAATTGATAATTCAAAAGAGAACGAAAATAAAGAAACTATATTTCCAAATGATTATAGCCCAATACAACTAAAGGACGGAAGTGGGCTATTTAACGCCCAAGCGATGGTGAAGGGCGACCGTGAAAATATTATTATACTAATATTAATTCAATATCATACAGTTCTGTGATAAGATTTTTAAATCTGAACAATAACTTCATATACCTAGTCTCAAGACAGGTAAAAAAAAACGAGCGAGGCTTACTGTACAGTAGTCGCATATTATGATTTGTGTAACATCTGACATCTCACCTTGGTAATAAGCTTGGTAATAAGGGTTGCCTCAATAATATAACCATTCAATGGATCAAAGGACACAGCGGTTCGCTAGGTAACGATGCAGCCGACGAACTCGCAAGAAGGGGGTCTAGCATGGCGCCAGTGGGACCCGAACCCATCGCGCCACTCCCCTTCGGTTATCTACGCACTCTGGTAAGGAAACGAACCAGGGACCAACATCACAAACTATGTTTGGACCAAAGTGAGTGCAGGCAGGCGAAGGAGGCACTCCCTACTATCGACGGCCGCCTCACGAAACGGGTTCTACAACTAACTAAACAACAGCTGCGCACAGTTACAGCCGCTATAACTGGCCATGGGTCATTTAATAAACACCTCTTTGTCATAGGAGTCACAGACAGTCCGCTGTGCAGGGCCTGCATGGAGGACGACGAGACAGCGGCTCATGTGCTGTTAAACTGCCCTGTGATCGCTACATACAGGGCAAAGTACTTCGGTAACCCAGGTATCCTACGTGAGATTGTCAGTAACACCAAGGCGTTGCTGGCCTTCCTTGAGGAGCTGGGGTGGATCGAATAATCGATTTTCCCACCCGTACGCAAAATACGCGCATTGACGTGGAGTTGCGGACACCAGCCCGTATTACCTATTACCTATTGGTAATAAGCAACTGAGCAGCGACAGATATTAACCTCAAAATTTAATAAAGCTAAATACTGAAATATTTATTCGAATAATTATTCATTACTCGATCACCCACTGGTCAAAATTAGACCCCCTCTATTTAAAATCTATAATCATAGTACTTACTAATTCCATGAGTACCTACATTAATTCTATGCTCTTAAAAAGTACTTAATTATTCCATGCTCAAGCTGTCACTTGCCTGTTACACACTTCCGTCCCTTTTCATGAAACTACTCCCACAGAAAGATATTTATTTACACATCAAAAAAAAGAAAATATCTTTAAGGCTCGTATAGACTCGCGCGATATCACGGGCGCGACAGGCACCGACAAAGAAATTGTGCTACTAGTGTCGCGTCGCGTCCGCGACATCGCACTAGTCTGTACGAGCCTTTATTTGCGGTAAACATGACACAAAGAAAGAACACAAACACGAAAAATAACAAGTTGGGGGTATTTACCTACTTGTTGACATAACCTACCAAGTCCCCACGTCTGGGGGTCTACTCCGAAGATAAATTCGAAGTATCGGCCGAATGTTCGGCCGTTTCCTGACTGCGGCTGACTAAGCCTGACTACAACGAAAGTAAAAAAAAAACGACGGTCAAAGAGATAAGTCAATGTCAAAAACGTGACTTGAAGTCGGGTAAGGGTTCAAAGTCAAATAAGGAAGTTTGGAAGTCAAGAAATGGCCTAATATTCGGCTGATACTTCGGATTAGGCCCCCAGACACATAGGTACCTAAATCGTCTAGTGATATATTAAAACTGCTGCCATGTTTCTAATAATGATGTTTTGAAAGAAAATGAGAGAAGCCCAGAAGTAAATAAATAAGCAAATAAATAAAATTGAAGTGTCTTATTTATTTAGGTACTACGTCACGACGTTTACGTTGACACGATCTCTCTGTATGTAATGCTCCACGTTTGAGGACCGACTCCCAAAATACAAACCCTGCGGGCTAATTGCGTAACACACTATCAGTAGGAATCGGTTTCAATTTGACAATTCCACAACATTAATTGCGTTAATCACATTGTTCAGCAGACAAATTTTTCTAACATAAGAAGCAGTGGATTAGCAATATACTTCAAAATCATTCCGATTCCGATTCAAACTGTGTTACGCAATTAGGGTGCTGGCTTAGTTTGGGCATCAGTGTCAGTACCTAAAGCAAAAATAAATAAATACTGTATCTATGTACGAAATTCATGTGAATGCTCTCATTTACACAGACAATAAACTTTTTACTTTTTTCCTTGTTTGTAATGTCAAAAGAACAGTTTTTTAGAAAGTTTATACGGTGGGTGCTTATAACAAAAAAACAATTTTGAATTTTTTTGTTTGTCTGTATGTTCGGGCTAATCTCCGAAACGGTGGGACCGATTTTGACAAGACTTTCACTGGCAGATAGCTCATGTTATGTGGAGCAACTTAGGCTACTTTTATTTTAGAAAAAGTCACACGGGCGCAGCCGCGGGCAGCAGCTAGTATATTATATGATGTTGATCGAAAGTCTGTAAAAGTTTACGCGGGAAGCGCGTAAGACTTCCCCTAACGGTAATCTAAAATGAATTCTACCGACAGATGGCGGTAACTGACTAACGTAGAAGCGTGACGGGCCAGTAGCTTGACTGGCATTAAAGGCTAGCAAGGAGGTTCATATTCAAACCTCTTTTATACAAAATTGACTAATATGGGGGTTTTTCAATTCCATATTTATAAACGACAGTGCCCATGAAACCAATTTCAGTGTAACTCCTCCTGATACTTTTGATTTGTCTAACGTATAGGTAAATACTGTTGACTTTATAAAATGGTGCTAACCTAACTTTGTACTGTAACTACCTACTTATGGAGTTTCTTGCCCATTCTTCACCAAACGAAACTACCTTTTGGAAGGGCATCTAGCATCAGTTCTATTTTCTGTTCTAATTTTGACGTTCGAAAGTGCCTCTTAATATGGCCTACTTGAAATAAATGATTTGACTTCTAACTGCACTATCAGCCAACTAAGTACTCAAATGAGGGTTTTCATGAAAATTTACGCCACTAGTTGGCGCCACTTTGAAAAGAGGTCTTCCATTTCAACAATGAATATAAAATATATGATGACGTTCATCATTCGTTTCATTCGTTCGTTCATCACTCAGTCACGAGTAAAAAAATACAGGCGCTTTGACACTTTTGACAGGTGGCTGAGGTGTCAGTGCTGCCAGAGAACCCTCTAGCCAACTACTGAAATCTGCATATCACAAGAGAATTTTTACAAGTACGTTTAATACCACTGAACGATACCTTATGTCATGGGTCATCACACTAATATTATAAATGTTTGTTACTTCTTCACGCTCAAACGGCTGGACCAAATTTGATAAATTTTGTATGGAGGTAACTGACACCCTGGATTAAGACATAGGCTACTTTTTATCCCGATATTCCCACGGGATCGAGAATTACGCGGGTGAAACCGCGGGGCGCAGCTAGTAAATCATAAAAACCGCTACAGTATAAGTTTGAAATTATATTTCACAGGCCATAGTAACAAGAAAATCATTCGGGTCGGCTTCAAAAACACGTTCCACGTGTTCGCGAAAATCGTACTGAATTTCAAGATTATCACAAATCAAATCCTGTCAAGCAACCAAGAGAGGTAGACCCGACTGGCAGACACGGACGGAATTCGGTTTTAAATATTTTATTTTATTAGACAATGTGTATGTAGATTTCATATCAACCTACCGAATATTTTAATTTAACAGGTTTTCCGTTTACGTGAGGAAATGGAAACGTTTCATAATTAAAATTGAAGTCATTATCATATTCTAGGACCTTCCTCTGCGATTTTGAAGTGAAATTCTTTAGGCTGGTTGAGCGATTTTTGGTAGGGGCAAATCTTATGAGTTCGCGTCACCGACATGCTAACCGCGTCACGTGACGTGTTGCGACAGACTGGCGACGCGCAGCGGCCTGTGTTCATGTAGGTGTACGT
Source organism: Tiliacea citrago (assembly GCA_963921375.1). Lineage (NCBI taxonomy): Eukaryota > Metazoa > Arthropoda > Insecta > Lepidoptera > Noctuidae > Tiliacea > Tiliacea citrago. The sequence goes on along the minus strand of OY992797.1, from coordinate 15,267,821 downwards.
CAGATACGAAACGCCGACCTCATCTAGTTTTTTTTTAAGGTTCCGTACCCAAAGGGTAAAACGGGAAACCTATTACTCAGGCTACGCCGTCTGTCTATCTGTCCGTCTGTCACCAGGCTGTATCTCATGAACCGTAATAGTTAGACAGTTGAAATTTTCACAGATGATGTATTTCTGCTGCCGCTATAACAACAAATCCTAAAAAAAACAGAATAAAATAAATATTTAAGGGGGCTCCCATAGAACAAACGTGATTTTTTTGCTCGTTTTTGCTCGATATTGATAACGGTAACAGGTAGACTTATATTTTATATTCACTTTAAAAATAAATAAATATTTAAGGGGGCTCCCATACAACAATGTGATTTTTTTGCCATTTTTATAGATAATGGTACGGAACCCTTCGTGCGCGAGTCCGACTCGCACTTGGTCGGTTTTTTTTTAATATGATTGACGTGTAAAAGTGTTTGTACAAACCTACTTACAGAAATAAATCTTTTATCATAATATATCATTTATCTATACTAAATCAGTCACCTTTATATCTGCGAAAGATATGATATCCAATTCAAATAACGAATCAACAAGATAAATATCTAATTCAATGTCCAGTATATCATCTGAATATCTATAGTAACATAATAAAATTATTTCTCTTACAGGATAAGTTTTTCACACTGACGGAAATACCAAACTATGATAGATACCTTACCGTATAAGACATTTTAATTCGTTGATATTATATAATACCTCATTGGTCTTGTGGTCTACGCGCTACTGCTAAACATGAGGTCCGGGGTTCGATTCCCAGGTCGGGCAAAGTGTTATCGGGTTCTCCATCAGGAATTTCTCAGTAGCAGCTCGGCGTCTGGATTTGTGCCCGGTTCAGGCAATAGACTCGCCCCCTATTCCATGGGACTTAAAGATAATTGGCGAAATGTGGGTGTTCCACAAGTACCTACAGCTCCGCCTAACTCTCCGGGGATTACAGGCGTGATGTTATTTTGTAATCTGACTAGTTTTTGCCCGCGGCTTCGCCCACGAGGAGGTGGAAAATTATCCCACGGGAATGTACTGCCGAGATAAACAGTATCCTAGCTCCTAACTTAGGTCATGGTCTACCCATGTGCTAAATTTCATCCAAATTCGTTCAGCCGTTTTAGCGTGAAAGCGTAACAAATAAACAAAGACACTCGCATTTACATTTATAATATTATTATAATTACGATATTATTAGATTTCATCACCATTGATACGAGATTTTTTTAAATCTTACCTACGCCTCTTTCAAACAATATGGCACTAATGGCACACTACGAAAGCGTATCCTTTACCATTTTAGAAGCAACGGAACAATTATCTGTAAACCAAACAAATATTTGTTTCATACTCAAAATACTTGCGCCGAACGAGTTGCCAAGTAATAAAATATTTGTAATTTTTGCCTACGTATAGCTTCCATAGTAACCAAGACATTGTACAGTTTTACATCTAATTAAAGAGGAAAACATGGCTGCTCTACTTATTCTGTGTGCAATTTAATTAGGTATCTATCTTATTTAGTTACATGCCATCTTGTTCACCAACATGGACCAACAAAAACAAGATGGTTAACAGCTGCTCATCACGAAGTTGTAAAAAATATCTATTCTGGTTGATACATATTGGTAAATAAGCGATGTTCAATGTACGAAGGTTTTACTACGAATGTGTCGCATACAGACACTCTTGAAATGTCTAGACTAGTTTCACGGTTTCAAATTGTAGGTGCTTTAGAGATGAGTAGTAAATGTCATCATGGTACGGTTAGTTTTTAAAATAAAGTATATATTATCACCGTATAATTATGCAGAACTTCGTTAGTTCACAATAGATTATAAATTGTCGAAAAATTGTGAACTGCAAATTTAACGCATTAATATTTTTCTATAGTTTATAACCTGCCTATCCATGGGAAACTGACAAATGGCCTATCTCCCGCAGTGGACGTCTTTCCGCTGAAATGATGATGATGATCATACTTGCTTGCGAGGTAATACACCTTGCTAAATAGCCAACCTAGTTGCTCTGCAACTTGGGAGTAGAGCTCGCCGAGCGCTGCCGCGGCACCGCTCGCTTTGTTCGCTCGGCTCGCACACGGTTGGTCACAGTTATAACCTTACCTAACCCATTTCACCCAGTTCATAATTTTTCGACAGTTTGTAAATAACAAACAACGGAAATACCGACAGATTATAAACTTACGGTTCTCACAATCTTACAGCGATAGTTACATAGACTGGTAGGTAACCTGTCCATGATTCAGCTATAACTAAAGCTTTACCAATATTCGGTATCCATTATTATCCTCACATTTCCACGGTCGAATATTTAACTCAATAGTTGACGACAGAAACCTGTCGAGTAGGAATAAAGCCTCAACCATTAGGTATTCTTGACAATGACGAAAATATTAGTAACGTGCTGTCTATTGTTTTTAGAGCCTGGGAAGAAGCTGCTACGGATATCTTACGCAGTGGCTTATTTTGATAGCCGCAATTCGATATCCTCTCATTATCCATAGGTATGTTTTTTTCAGGTATTACAAAGCCGTTTTTAGTTTTTATTCAGGTACTTGTTCAAAACAAGGCTTGAAAGCGGTTAATTTTTATTTCAGAAGATACATATTATTTTTGATACAATTGATATTAGCTTCAATGATTGCTTCATCACATTATGTTCAGCATTGATTTTGTAACAAAATATTAAATAATTAACGAAATATGTTCGAAAACCTTTATAATAACGGCTAAGGTTACATAGAAAATTAACCAGTTTCCGAGCCCAGGTTCGAAAGAGTAAAAAAAACCCATAACATAAGGATACAGTAAGGAGTATGACTACGCCTCATCAACCACCACCAACAGTTTTCACATAATCTACAACATAGTTGCAACAAACAGGACATATCGAAAATTTATGTGAAAAAAACAATAAAAAGCTTATATGTCCAGTTGTGACATGTCGGTAGCTATAAATAAATTCCCCCACGTTGTGGCTGCCACCCACGGCGTACGCGCATGCAAAAAATGTGTCCACCGCTACCTGCCACTATTTGGACTTATACTGTGGTAGGTTTGTGCTATTTTAAATTAGGATATTATTCTGAACTGTCGTGCGACGGAGTGGATAAGGGCAGTGCGGAGAACGGGACAGACAATTGCCAATTCAGTTTGTGGTGAAGATGTCACCTCAGGTTGTTTCGTGGTTGTTATAATAAGCTCTTGCTTCCAACGGTTTTAAATTATCCATTTCTTTTGGAACAGACCACGAGTAACCCTCATAAGTTCTCGTCGCCACGAGTGAACTGATAATGAAGCTAGATAAAGGAGTTGTGAGAGCAGTGGTGGCCCATTGGTTAACGGCCTCGACTTACGAGTAGTAGGTCGTAGGTTCGAACCCAGACAGGCGCTTTACTTTGTGTAAATTATTTCATCACCACTGCTCTCAAAACGGTGAAGGAAAACATTGTGAGGAAACCGGCATGTCCTAGAACTAAAAATTCGAAGACATGTGACATCCACCAACCCGCACTGGGCCCGCGTGGTGGATTACGGCCCACTCCCTCTCACAGAAAGAGGAGGCCTGTGTCCCAGCGGTGGGAACATTATAGGCAGATTATGTAAAGGAGTTATAGAAGAATGAACCAGCTCCCGTTTTACTTAAAAATTAGACCTAGGTTGGGCATAGTGGTCAAGTGTCCGTAGGCGAGTCCGCGGCATCACAGCCCTATCAGAATACCAGCGCTGCGGTATTTATTTTTTAAATATCGCAGCATTATGCTGAGATAGGAGCCTTTTTGGCATCGCACAGGTCTTGATTGTTTTTATTTTTGGATATTGTTAGTCTAAATGCTATTTTTGTATTTCTTGTAAGTGTCCCAAATAAAATATTTTTCTTTTCTTTACAAAGCTTGACAAGCGGAGTGGTGAATCTTGCAGATTCATTAAGTAATGAACAGAAGGCGGAAGAATCGCGCTGTCCTCACTGAGTAAAAGATTATCTGACATACATATTAATAAGTACGTTTGGGATTGCAAAATTGACTTGAGACTTCTAACCGAAAGCAGTTGCGCTTTGTCTGGCTAGAGGCTCAACATAGATTAAAGGGTCGATATAGTAATATATACTTAGATGTGCTGTCATTATCAATGCTTTTCAGCAATGTCAACGGTGCCTATAAATGCACTAGCAAATAAGCCAAGAGTAGCAGAACAGAAAAGGGCAGGAGGCGGAACACCTTGTCAATATAAGAGCGAGCATTTTAAAAACAAGTGAATCAGAATGACTTGTGTATCTCAAAACAGATCAAGGCGACATTGTGTCATAGATCTCGTAGATAATATTTTTTTTTTCTCAGTTTATCTTGTTCTTTAACTATATTTTTTGTACCTACATATAATAAAATCGTAGCGAAGTCAAACTGTAAATTGAATATTTTTGAAAAAAAGTACCTAATTGCTACGAGGTCTGGGAACGATATGAATGCCGAAAATATAGTTTTAGTTCTGAATGTATGTTCCAGCATCACGCAAATATTATCGGATAGATTTTATATTCCCTATAAGTCTGGTCAGTCGGCAGTAATCTATAAATTATCACGCTATTTGCTATGGGGGATGACCAATATTGCAACTTGTTCGTATTTTTATTTTGATATGCCAGTCGATCCTGTTTCCTAAAAGGATCAAAGTACGTTTTTTTTAAGTTTAAAATAAATTTCTAAGTTAGGTGACTTTTAATGAGAAAGTTGTCTGTAAAAGATCGCTTTTAGCGAATAGACCACATTGTGTCACCCTATGTAAAATTTTAACATTTATATATGTAAGTTTTATGGTGTAGGTACATACTGAAGACTAATCTATTCTAACTAAGCCCGAGTGTTTACAATAGTGATAGATATTCGTCAGGAATAATCTGTAAGAATGCATCAGTCAGTGTATCATGGTTGTGCTATTAGATAATCAACAGGAACGTAGGCGTTCATTAATGAAGTACTATATAAACAAAAAACTTCGCAAGCAATGGGAAATTGCTACTGAAGGCTGCGGCTACGGGTACCTCAGGATGAGCTGCTTAAAGAAAGAAAAAAAGAAAAAATATTTATTGGGACTCAACACAGGAGATCACAAAATTAAACTAAAAACACACTTTTAGAAACATAAAAAACAATAATAAAAAACCCGGCCAAGTGCGTGTAGACCACGCACAATGAAGGGTTCCGTAGTTAGGATGAATTTATCCCTAAAACAAACTTAACATTGTAGTTGAAAAACATGTTCTCCTATACATCGATATACGCCACAGTCAATTTTCCAGCTGAAAATTTAAGTTTGTAATCGCAAAAAAGGTATTTGTTATGTGATAAAACTACAAATTAACAATTTTCGGACTTTTTCCTTTACTTGTGCAGTAAGACCTTGCTTCTTGCCAAATTTCATAATTCTAGGTCAACGGGAAGTACCCTATATATAGGTTTTGATTTATTTGCGAGTATCGAAATATGTCGCAATAATTTATTTATTTATTTATTTATTAAAACTTTATGCACAAGTAAAAAGTACACTGTACAAAGGCGGACTTAATGCCTGAGGCATTTTATTTTCTACCAGTCAACCTTAGGGTGATGCAGAGACAAAACATGGCAGGTGCAACGTATGGGATAGATAGCTCGGAAATAACTATAAAATACAAGCATACATACAAATACATAGATAGATATATACATATATACATAATATACCAAAATAAACTTTGTCAGGAGAAATAACGACCGGTAGCGAAGAAAACGACTCCAACAAATCACCGCTGAGATGCTTCGGCCAACTTCTGACGAATATGTTCACGTGCCTTCACTTTAAATGATAGCCGGCTGGTTGCCATCCTGATGTTCAGAGGGAGCGCATTCCAAAGAAAGACCGCCTGGACAAAGAAAGAAGAATGAATGAAGCCAGAACGGTGCGAAGGACATCGTAGAAGACGATTGTTGGTGGAACGAAGATTTTTACTATGGGCAGAGCATAAGTATTTAATTTGGGAAGTCAGGTAAGAAGGAGAAGTGGGTTTGTCGAGAATAGAGAACAACATAGACAGAGCCCTCAACTCTCTGCGCTGACGAATGGGTAACCATTTCAAAAGCAGTCGGTGCGCGGATACATGGTCATACTTACGAAGATTGAAAACGAATCGAATACAGTTATTGAGAAGGCGGTCAAGTTTATTGAGGAGATCTGCATTCAGGTCATAGTAACACACATCACCATAGTCAATCATGGGAAATATTAGGGACTGTACAAGCATTGCCTTTATGTGTGATGGAAGAAGATTTTTCAACCGATAGAGCGACCGCAACGTTCCGGTGACTTTTTGACTTACAGTCGTGACCTGCTTTCGCCAGTCAAGACAACTGTCGACATGCAGACCAAGATTCTTAACATCGGAGCTAAACGGGATGACTGAATTGTCGAAGATTACAGGTGGCACAGTTAAGCCATTCAGCTTCCTCACACTGTAGGGGCTCCCTACTATGATAGTCTGGCACTTGGTTGGGCAATAATGTCGCTTACATCGCCGTATTTTTGTATTGCGTTGACTTGGAAGCTTGATTTTTTTAGAGCTTCAAGGGACAATAGACTTACGTATTTGATATTAATTTCAACTTGATACCTTCACGCGTTTCTGAGAAAAATGGTCTTGACAGACTGACAGACAGACAGACGGACAACGAAGTGATCCTATAAGGGTTCCGTTTTTTCCTTTTGAGGTACGGAACCCTAAAAAACAAAGTAAAATGAAAATAAAAACAAAGTCCTGTATGAGGCCGAAAGGCTTCTATCTTAGCACGATGCTGCGATGCTTCCTACACGGACAACTGTACGTCAACTGCTCCCGCTTCACCAGCCCTGACTCTTTTCATATTTTGGCTGCTGAGACCAAAACTATAAATCTATATAAATAAAAAGACAAGTCCTGACTGACTGACTGATTGACTGACTCATCAGCGCCCAGCCCAAACCCTTGGACCTAGAAATAAGAAAGGATTTTTGGGAATTCTACCCCTAAAGGGGTAAAATAGGGGATGGAAGTTTACATGAAAGTTTTGAAGTTAGGATCTTCAAATTTTGTGTTTAGGCTGACGATTGAAAATTAATTTATACGTGTTTCAGTTTTTTTGATAATTCCACCCCCGAAGGGTTAAAAAGAGGGATGAAGTTGTTTATGGAAAGTCCTTCATTTTAGAATGTAAAAATCACTAAATTTATTATCTTGGCTTATGGTCGGAAGCTAGCGCAACGGTGTTGTTAGAATTTCAGGGTGAAAAGGGGGATGAAATTTTGTTTTTAAGTAAAGTTCTTTATTTTTTAAGTTAAAATCACTAATAGTTCTGCTTATGGTTGGCTTATACAACGTAAATCGTTGTTTTGGGATGAAAAGGGGGATAAAGTTTTGTATTGAAGTTGTTCATTCGCAAAATTTTGTATTCAAGTAAAAATAATAAAGTTGATGAACTTGAAACTTGGCACGAATACTTACCTAAGTAAATCATAAAGTTATCCATTTTTAGTTTTTTTAAAGTTCCCCCCGAAGGGGCATTCGGGGATGTCAAAGTTTGTATAGAAGAATTTAAACTCGCAGTCCGATTAACTCGAAACTCAGTATTTATACTTAAAACCAAAAATGTAGAATTACGTGTATCAGGGTTGTTCAAAAATCTACCCCTAACGGGGTGAAAAGGGGTAGTCAAAAAGGAAACCATGACTGACAGCTCAAACCACTTTGGATTGGGTTGAAATTTGGCACACAGATACTTATTATGACGTAGGCATCCGACAAGAAGGGCTTTTTGAAGGGCCTTCATTTCGTTTGTATGAACGATCTTATTCCTTGAGTTAATAAATCTGAAACTTGGCACGAATACTAACCTAAGTAAATTATAAAGTTGGTAATTTTTGTTTTTTTAAAGGGGGATTGGGGGATGTTAAAGTTTGTATGGAAGAATTTTCACGTGCGGTTCGATTTACTCGAAACCCACTATTTTATATATACCTAACGCTCACAGAATATAAAGCCTTACATGTTTTTGGGTTTATTCAAATGTAACCTTTACGGGGCTTTTTAAGTTTTAGGGAAAGATTTTACTGTGCGTCTTGATAAACTCCAAAGTAATTGAATAACACATGATTGAATATTTTTCAAAAATACACTCCTTTTGGGGTGAAAAGTGGGACACAGTTATTATGTTTCCTTTAATCAATAAACTTGAAAATTGACCCGTATATTTTTTTAATAAATTAAACGACCATAATCATACATTTTCGAAAACAACCTTTTAAAGGGGGTGTTGAATTTCGTGGCGGAAAATAATTGTATGGAAAGATATATCGCGCGGTTCAATTAACTTGAAACTCGGTATTCATATTTAAGATCGGAAATAAAGGAAAAGGTGTATCAGGGTTGTCAAAAAATCTACCCCTAACGGGGTGGAAAGGGGTAGTCAATTTTAAAGGGGATGATTTTATGTTTCGGATTGGCGCAAAAATGGCTGAACGGATTTCGATGAAATTTGGTAACAAAGTTTATAATCTGAATTAACACATAGCGTACTTTTAATTCCGGTAGTACGTTCTCGTGACATTTTTTCTGACATCCACGCGGGCGAAGCCGCGGGCAAAAGCTAGTGTAGTATACAGGAAAGTTTTATAAAAATGTGGCTGTTATTTTGGTATACCTATTGTGGTGTCTTACGACTTCCACGCGAACGAAGTCGCGGGCAGAAGCAAGTATTGTAATAAAATTCCTCAGATGACAATATTATTGTGTCGCATATTTTTGTACCTGTTACCTTATGTTCTTTTTCGTGGATGGAGCGATATGCCAAGGATATTTATGATACTTATTAATTGTAGAGTTTATAAAATCTACTTTTACTAAAGTTTACGTCATTTATAAGTTAACTAGCTGCGCCCCGCAGTTTCACCCGCATAAGTCTCGATCCCGTGAGAATACCGGGATAAAAAGTAGCCTATAAGTTGATCCAGGGTGTCAGCTACCTCCACACAAAATTGTATCAAATTTGGTTTAGCCGTTTGAGCGTCAAGAAGTAACAAACACACACACACACACTCACAAACTTTCGCCTTTTTAATATTAGTGTGATGTGATAGATGTAAAGGCCATAGACGATAGGTATTTTATTTAGTCACTTTAGGGGAAGCGAGGAAAGTAATATATTAAAAGGGGTTATAAACTATATATCCCGTTTTAATAATTTCTGGCTGTACTTCTCCATAGGACTGAAAAGCTTAGCCAAGACGATTGAAGGGTCAATAAAAAAAAATTGGTATGTTTTTGAGCACCTTCGAGATTCGAATCCAATTGTCATTTTAAGAAAAAGGCAACTGATATTTGCTTCCAAGCTTTAAAGTTTTAAGCCAGTAGATTTAATAAAACCACTAGACAAACATAACATAACATTTTATTAGTTTTTTCTTTGCAGAATATGCATGAATCTATCTTCTGAAACAGGTGTGACTTTGACCTTGAATTTTATAATCTTTATTTGAGTTCCATGACATCAAAATCGTTGTTTACATAACGATTACAGAATAGTTAAAAAGCGATAATGGCCACTACTAGGCTTTCGGTTTATTCAGTCTGTTTATGGCGCGAATTCGTATTCTATTTTCAAACTGATTTTTTTTTAAATCTGGCATCTAGGTAATGTTAAAGTTCCCAATCAAAAAACTCATTTCTCGAAAAAAAAAATCACAACCTCATTTCTTTAGACTTTTTTACAAATCGAATTTTTATTATTGGGAATGTACGAAAAAAGGCAGTGTATACAATCGTGGCGTGACCTCTCGGCGATTCAGTCACAAAGCGGTGCGGGCGTTGACCCGCGCGGCCAACCCCTGACCTTGGTATCGTGAACTGTGCCCACTGACGTAACCGTGACTCTTTCCTACATGTGATGCTACGCACTTGTTTACTTCTTGTTCACGTGGGCTGGATGGACTCTTTATTTTAAGGGTTCAGTTATATTCCGTTGTTAGCGCCCCTAATCAAAGACTGACACAAATAGGTGTACGATTCTGACGTTAGCTAACCACGTGACTTTATGATAACTTATTTTACATTTTATTCATGTCAAGGGTTGAAGAAACTACCCCTTGTCCAGAAATGAGTTTTTGTGTCGATATGCGGTTTGCGGTCGTGAAAGTATCGAGTAGAACGAAAATATATGCCTAGGTGAGTGGGTAAGTACCTACCTACCAATTTTAGAATTGATAGCGACTCTTCATATGTAGCTACGTACACACTTTATTCACATCTTGTTTACGTGTGTTTACCTAAATTGGGTTCAATATTCGGAAAATTTAGTTTCAGAAGACAAATCTCAGACACAAACATTCAACATTTGGTAGAAAATAATGGTAAAAATCGGCCAAGTGCGTGTCGGACCACGCACAATGAAGGGTTCCGGAGTTGGGATGAATTTATCCCAAAAACTAACTTAACATTGTAGTTGAAAAACATGTTCTCCCATACATCGACATACGTCACGGTTAATTCTCCAACTGCAAATTTAAGTTGGTCGACTATTACTCGTTAACTTGTAAGGCCTATTTAGCTGTGATAGTTTTCCTTTCAATTTCGTAATATATATGCCATGATTTTTTTCACATATCCTCAATCAACCATTTAGCTGGCAGGGGGGGGGGACACTTGACTCTAACAAAATTTAGCACTTTAAAGCAAACGGATCCCTGCATTGAAAAATGGTTTTCACAAACTTACAATATTTTTGAACGGCCTATCCAACAATACCCCACACAATGGGATAGACGGGAAAAAAAAGTATCATGCCCATTTCACGTGCAAGGGAGGTACCTATCTTAAAATTTTTATTTTATAACTATGTTGGCGGCATAACTAATATGTACACCCATGCCAAATTACAGCTTTCTAGTACTAAGAGTCTCTGAGCTAAGCCGAGGACAGACGGGCGGACGGACAGACAGATAGAGAGACAGACAGACAGACGGACATGGCGAAACTATAAGGGTTCCTTGTTGACTACGGAACCCTTAAAATCATAGTAGTAATCCGGATACGAAGACTTATTATGAGAAAACGAACTTTTCAGAAAATGGTTTAAACCAATTGCAAATGAAAACTTAAAATTACGCAGACATTTAAACTTTTTCCAAGCAACAAATTGATTTTGTAAAATTTTTATACTAACAATTATTGCGTTTGCAATAAATGTTCTGCCCGATTATTTAAACCACATTATTGAAATATACTGGAACCGTCACTAAACAAATCTATGTAAAATAACACTACATATGTATATCCGAATCCAATGGTCAATGGTCAGCTGAAAACATACGCACACCGCCCCCTATACGGCCAATGGCGTACTATAACGTCCGAAAACAACCCTACCATTTCCCACTTGAAGAAAAGCTGAGAAAATTCCCCTAACACATGTGTGAAGCGCTAGTATCGTACGTGGCTAAAGAAAATAAAACCTCCATTCGAACGAACTGTTTCGACTGCCAGCGCCATCTCTTAGCGGATAGGCGAACTACTTTTACAAGGCATTTTTATGTTTCAAATGCCACTAAAATAACACTGAATTGTTTTACGGTTAGTATTTTGATTGTTAAATTCCTACAGGTTGGTTGTTGTGCGTTTACCTCTTAATTTTGTGGGAGTTTTCCTTACGATGAATATCAAAGTGGGTTACCTGTAACAAAAAGGATTTTATTAGTCTCGTTTCTTACGGAAATTATCGTATTTAGCGTATGCAATATCTAAAGTAGGGAATAAGATCATAGTGCTGTTGTTTTTTGTTGTGTAGGTAGGTAGGTAGACCATTTATGGAAATCTGTTTAAAGCCAAAAATGTAAGTTAATGTACAAAAATAATCACACAAAGAACTTTTCGGGAATAGTCACATTTTCCACGAATCAAGAACTCATTATGATTGCAAAATATCTCCGATAGTTTCATACCTAGCTATTACTCGTATATTTCAGTGAAATTTCCAGAACATATCTTTAATAAAAAGCAATATTATTACAAGATATATCAAGCTCAGTACATCATTGACATTATTATATCTTCGAAATATAAATACTTATTATATTGATGTAAATTCAAACAAGGTAGGTACGTGTGTCTCTAAGAGGGGAAAATATGGACAGTTCTTTACTATTAATTTAAAGGATTTCTATTCTGTCTTCCACGCGTGCCATCAGCTACTATTGTGCTGATACCGAAAAGGCACGAGCGTGAAGAAAATTTACATATTTATAAGGCCAATTTCACAATCACTTATGATTTGTATAGAAAATGTTGTGACTATGGTAATCTGTGAAGAAGCTTGGGTTAGAAAAGGCAGCATTAATTATTTAGTAGCATGAGCATCATTTGATTGCACTTCTTCAGTGATGTTAGTACTCAGTAGGTTATTAGTTCAACCGGACTTTAAAAGTGGAAAAATCTGGAAGTAAAAAGAACTGGTAAATGTAGTTTTGCAAAGGATAACTTAGGTCTTTTTGTCCTATTTATCTATACCGGAGTAGCTGTTGATTAAAATGATTAGAATTAAACTATTGTGAAAGCTCCAGTTATTATATAGACATCTTCTCAAACAATATTGTAGAAAAAAAACAGATGATGGTCCTAGACTGTTAGATTCTGTGTGAAAATATGTAGCGGTTATCAGCGATGATTGCACAGCATTTGTAATGCTGTTAAAGATACCTTATACCTACACATTTTGCTTTGTTATGTTTTTATCTTTGAAAGTTGAACCAAAATTGTGTTTAACCGCTTAGGCAAAGTTTCTTGTCACATAATAACATTGAACTCAACTACCCTAACAGATAAAACCGAGATAATAAATATTACAAAGAAAAACTTTAAACCCCACGCGTTATTTGCTTGCGATATTCGATATCTCTTGACATTTTCGCCAAAATCGATAGCGCCCCTTATTGGTACCGAAATGATTGAACATCCTATCGCGACATTTTTCTAATGGTGGCTCGTGTTTGAGACCCTTTTTCTTTGTAATGGAGTTTACACATACGATGGAGCATTTTTATGAGTGTGCATATTTATGTGTGTGTGTGTGTGTAAGAATGAAAATCTTGGGAACTCATGAGTAGTTATGGTATAATATTATAGGGAAAGTAATTTGCAGAACAGTATATTTACGTAAGTAGGTTAAAAATTCTAAGTAGGTACCTAAGTGTACCTAGATCAGAACAGACAGCAAACCATCTGCATTTTACACCAGTTAGCTCAACTTTTTTAAGGACTTAACTGAATAAAACTATCTTGCTGATCGAAGATCTTAAAAGTCAGAAGTGTTAATTAATAACAAATATTTTGTTGACAACGAAATGTAAATCTATTGAAAGAACTTCATGAAAATTTTAAAGTCAACGGTCTATGCCACAGAGGAATCAGTCCAAAATACACAACAGAAATATACATAGGTACATAATCCAATGTCATCAAAATCATACCAACACATTAACAACACTTGCACATTTTCCATCCACAAACCCACAAAATACCTATATTTCATTATATCATTGAAGGCAACACCTTACCCGGAAACAGCGATCAAGTGTGTACGGCCCACAAGACCCCTTTCTTTTTACATGTCGCAAGCTAACGACAATACGAAATCAATACTAACACCATCGATGCGAAAATCGTGAATAGCGGAGTGACTCACACGGCAATGTGTGTGTCTGTGTGTTTGTGAGTAATAATATGCACGCTCGTATGGACTGAGCGAAGACGTGTGCGGTGACTATGAGTTGGTGCGGTCTTTAGATGTGATCACAGTGTTGCAAGAAGAGTTATGTGCTCCTGTGGTCTGTTTTTCAACATCTTTAGGGGGAAATAACCTTGCATAAAATAAAATGTTTAATGACAGCAACATTATCATATAACTAGCCTTTTTTCCAACTATTTTGGGGTCAACTTCCGGTGAAACCATGATGCAGCGATGGGCCAACAACAGCTATGAATGTGAAATATATATAATCTTAGTTGATTATCTTGAATATAAGTAAATATAAATTGATTATCCTTAAGCAGTTTTATCTTTAATTTCTCGATTTATTATTTTAGTAAATAAGAATCGAGAAATTAAAGATAAAACTGCTACATTTTTTTTTTGAAACATTGCCCCACCCACACAAGGAATTTCTCCTGTGTCGTGGGTGCGTTTACAAACATTTAAACTTACATACACAAACAGTCAACAATTCATGTGAATATGCAATTTTTTTATTCAAAGTACTATATTACTAAATAAACAACTTATGCAAAGTATGGAAAACCGTACCTAATAGACATGCATGTAAGATATAATAGGCGTTAACGTAAAATAACCCTACAAACAAAAACGCTACATCCTAAAAACCGGTGTACTGAATTCTTGCAAAGTCCTCACCCTCAACAAATAATGGTCACCCGAAAAATTGGTAAAAAGAAAACGCATTAACACATATAGATGAGTAGTCTCACATGCAAAAGGCTACGCACACACAAACACACCCCCCTACCACCGAGCTCCTTTAAAAACCGCCTCACACCCCTGGGAGTCTTTTCATAAGGAAATGCAGACATTTCAAGAAAGCTAAGTATCAAATAAGCATTGAGAAGCAGTAGCGGTATTTACGAAAGGATATCATAATACGAGGCTTCTTCATATAACTGTTTATATGATTTTTAGATCGAGTAACTCGAGTTTTTTTGGTTTATTTATCTGTGGTGGCTTCTGAAGTTGAATGTGGGTGTATAGGCACATTTATTTGTCTTATGGCTAAGATATTGCCTACTTATTGACCTAGAAAAGACAATACGTAACGGTGGGTGAAAACTTTGGTGTTCTCGTGTCATTAGTTATTCAAATCTTAGTTATTAATTATACTATTGGTTTGACACCTTCAACGCATCTTCTCGGAATGGTTGATAACAGTAACTTTGTTAAAAAACCGACCAAGTGCGTGTCGGACAATGCACAATGAAGGGTTCCGTAGTTGGGATGAATTTATCCCAAGAACAAACTAACATTGTAGTTGATAAACATGTTATCCCATACATTCCAACTGCAAATGTAAGTTGGCCGACTATTACTCGTTAACTTGTAAAGCCTACTTAGCTGTGATAATTTTTATTTTAGCTTCATTAGTTAGGCTATTGCCCTGAATTTTTTCACACACCCAAAAACAACCATTTAGCTGGCAGGCTGGCACCTGACTCTAACAAAACATAGCACTTTAAAGCATAATATTTCGCAAACAGCTACTTCATTATAGAGAAAATATTTACAGGTTACGCTAGTAACCTTGACCTAAGTAGGTATATGTTACTACTGGCATCACAGTTGGCAGGTCGAGAAAATTATCAATACCCTGTGGAGGGAAGGAAAATAATGGAAAATTTATAGATATTTGTAGCTAAATCAGTCTTTTTTACTAATACACTAGTTGCTCCCCGCGGTTTCACTCGCGTAAGTCTCGATCCCGTGGGAGTATCGGGATTAAAAGTAGCCTACGTCTTAGTCCAGGGTGTCAGCTACTTCCATACAAAATTTTATCAAAATTAGTCAGCCGTTTGAGCGTGAAGAAGTTACAAACACACACACACACTCACAAACTTTCACCTTTATAATATTAGTGTGATGATTAACTAAAATGACTGCCTCATTGGTCCAGTGGCCGCAACCGCTACTGCTGAGCACGAGGCCCAGAGTTCGATTGCCAGGTCGGGCAAAGTGTTATAGGGTTTTTCCACCAGGAATTTCTCAGTAGCAGCCCGGAGTCTGGATTTGTGCCCGGTTGATGCCAATAGACTCGCCCCCTGTTACAGAGACTTAAACATAACTGACGAAACGTGGGTGTAATATACAGGTACAGCTCTGCCTAACCATTTGTTTTTTTCCCTTGTTCTTTCGTGTTTGTGTTTTTATTTCTTTGCGTTATGTTTACCGCAAATAAACGTATTTTCTTTCTTTTCTTTCTTTCTTATTTGGGGATTACAGGCGTGATGTTATGGTATAACTAAAAAGAAAATAAATTAGATGATGTATTGCTATCGATGCATGTCATATACATAATGTGGGTAAGTAATTATACTTTGATTGCTTTGCTAAATAAGTAATAACGGTATAGTATAAATTTAATTAACTAGTAAAGTTGTTGATTAATTACCAAGATACCCAAGTTAAGTTATCGAATGCACTTGGGAACACCTTTAGTCTATAGATGATGACATCATTATGCATTTGAAAAGCAATAAAAATATATAAGGTCCTGACTTAGCACATGAGTGAAATTTTAATGTCCACACGACATGATCTTGGTGATATAATTATCCTATTAAGACTGTTAAGTCTAAGTAATAAAGACGGTATTTCATTAAACCAGTAAATTCTTTAATTCTTGATTAACAGGATTCATTTAAAATCAACATAAACGACACATTTGCACCAAATTATCAATTCAAAAGCATAATGGTTCTAATAAATGCTAATCGCTATTCGATTACGTTCGTTATCTGATTTTAATTCCGTCGTCATTGCTAATTATAGCCCAAACAGCTAACTTGAAAAGCAAAGCTTCGCTCCCCTAGTTTTCAAGTGGTTTACATTCCTCTGAAAAGCCCCGTCGTTTGGCGAGATTTGCTAATAATCTCCCCCAGCAATTAAAACCCAGTTTTAATTGCTGCAAAACGCCACCTGTTGCTGGTATCACCATCTCTTTTACTCAATCTTCTGTCCTTTTCTCTCGGAGGCTGTGGAAATCGGCCCGTATCCGGATACCCGGGTAATTTTGTCAGAAAATTCAATTTTGGAACCAGCTAATTGGGGGCAAATGAAATTGTCAGTGTCACCCTCTGACCCTCTGTTCTCTTTGTTTAAAAGCCTTCCACCGAGCGTTAATTGTTTGACGATATTATGAATTAATTTGATTATTTTTGTACTTTGTTAAAAAGTAGAATCGCGTAATTTTGGTTATGGTTTGTTTATTTTTTTATCAATGCAAAAGCAACGTTATCCCTTAATGGTTTTTTGCCAGCTGCATCAGAGCAGAGCAAATATCTTCTTTAATAGTTTATTGAAATATAATCGATGTTTTTTTACCGTGATATGATGATGGGCATCAGACCCTAACATATGGTCCTATAATACTTACCTATACATTAATAACAAACCCTTTAAATCCGTAAACTAAACATTCTTCTTTCAAAAACCCGTGTTACCTCAATCACACTTATATCAAAACAATTTTGTATCATAATTGCGCCTCGTTTACCAAATTAATATGATATTAAAACCGCCTCAAGTAATCCATCAGAGCAATCTGGATATGAAACACCCATTGTTATAATACTAGAAAATTGCCCGAGCCAAATTATCAGGCTATTATCAACCCCTTTCTTTAATTACCTTCACATAATTTTTGTTTGTACACTGACCCGCCTATTACAATAATGGCGGCTAGGTAAGCTCAATTTCAGATACAGCTAGCAATGATTAAAGTTGATTAACTTCAATTTCGTGTAGGTACTTACAATATTAGAATGATTTTCGTTGTTATTAAACAAGTAATGTTTGTTATTAGGAGTTGTGTTTTGTTTAGTTTGTGGTCCATTTTGTGTGATTGTGTTTTGTTGTCTTCATTTAAGGCGCTGACAAGAGGCAAATGATAAAAGTAAGCTTGTCTTAAACAAAAAAAATGCCAAATCTATATAGTTTGTGGTAGCGGAAAAAAATATATGTTATTCTTGAACACATTTCTTCTGAGAAATGTGTTCAAGAATAACATATATTTTCTGGTTGATATCAAAGCACGTTTAGAAAAAAAAAACTCGATACAAATTAACGGTAAACTAACCCTTTACTTTGAGTTTCAAT
This sequence comes from Tiliacea citrago, assembly GCA_963921375.1. Taxonomy (NCBI): domain Eukaryota; kingdom Metazoa; phylum Arthropoda; class Insecta; order Lepidoptera; family Noctuidae; genus Tiliacea; species Tiliacea citrago. Next base: position 15,249,829 of record OY992797.1, on the reverse strand, counting down.
CCAAAATATCTGTATTAAATATCAACGAACGGTTGGTATTTAATTAATAAAAAGAACGTCTTATTTGTATGCAGAACTTAGTGGTTTTTTATTTTCGATTACTCAACTCATTTTCGAGTAAATAGGTAGATAATAGCTTCATATTTTGCAATAAATTGCAAGTGTTGTGTCATCGCGCTTCTATTTCTTTTGTATGCAGTCTGACAGTGACCGCGGTTTAGCTGTTGTCAGCGTCTTAATGGGTACCTACTATCCTTTAAATAGGCCTATGCTGGAGAGCAGTGTTGTACAGAATTTTACATAAAGATTTTAAAAAAAAAGCACATGTTAACTTGTTCGGTATTTATTCAAATCCTTCTCAAACGCATATTTCACAGAATGTCGAAGTAAATAATTTGTATCTCTTCAGATAACACAGTCAATTTAGATGTAGCCACACGAACCAAATACCCATTCGACAGATAAAGACAAAATAATCAGAACGGGTTCATTAAAATAATTCAAACAATAAAACGCAAGGAATCGGGCTTTTGTGTTGACGTGAAAGTCATTGAGAACCATTTATATTGTTTTGATTAATTAATTATTTGGTTATCTATAAAAAGATCACGTTCGACCGGTCTCACACTGAGAGCGTTGGTCATCTGTGGGGCTATTAACATAAGTATTTTAATTGTCTACTCAAAACACATTAATACAATATCAATATTAAATGTGCTAGCTCCGATTGTGTCTGGGGTTTTAACGTTCACAAATTTAATAGTTTCTGTTTTATGGACGATTAAAATTGCGAATAATGATATTCAAATTGAGATGTACGAAACTATGTTATAACCAAACAAAGGATTAAGGTCGTCACATTTGCTAAAACGACTGTTTCTTTAAAACAGTAGTTTTAGCAAATGTGACGACACACCTAAAACAAAGTCATTTGTTATCAACAACAAGCTTTTAATCGAAGTCGCTGCTACAAAATTTAACGACACAGCCGTTTATATTTTATAACCCATTAAAATTAACATACATAAATTAGTTTGATACAGACACATGTACCATTTAATAATCAAACAGTGACAACACTAGCGATATCAAAATTAAATAATCACGTAACTGAACATGCCAACGAATAAAGTGGACACCTCTATTCTATTATTTTTTTAAATGGCATGCAATGCCGATGTCGACAATTATGTCAAAAGTGTAATGGAAAAGCGGTGTGCATTAAAAGTAAAAGATAAATTGACGATTCAACTCAATGTAGATCTTATGTTAACACCTCATCTCATAAACCACGCTTTAACGTGACAATTTGATAATAACACATGACAATGGTCAATAACACATGGAACAGACAGAAGCAGGTTAACACACAGTAAAATAGCATACAGTCGATAGGCCATGGGCCTCAGGTTTAATGCCTTCGACGAAGCTAACGCGATGCAATGCAATTACTGTTGGAGACGCTTTCGCGCAAATGGACGACCCACGACTGTAGTGGGACACACGGATGCTAATGTTAGCGAGTTGCAGGAGAGAATTTTTATGATTGCCCTTTGAGGTTCATTGAGGTTCAGCTCTTGAATATGTGTGGTCACCACTATTCAATATTTTGTGGTAGAAAAGTTAGGTAGTAAATATGTAGTGATTCTGGAATTCAGCTTAAAAGAGAAAAACATAGAGCTTATTTTTAAAAGTCTTAGTTTGCACAATGCCATGTAGGTACTACAGATTTCACTAAAGCTTGTTGGTATTAAACGAGTTAAAAGTGACAGTTCTCCTATACTGGCTGTCTAAATTTGCCAATGGAAAAATGTGTCCAGAACATGGCAATTAAACTGACAAGAACAAGAATGTAATGCAAAACGGTATCACGTTTTCCGTTCCACACGTCCGTACATCCCAAAATTATAACCATCTAGCGCATACATTATTGAAACGATTTTGGCGTTAATTCTCTTACTAGTAATGTCGTTTTCATTCTGCACCACTCTAACAAGTAAAAGCCGTCTAATGACATGCTCGAATAATCAAAGCGAGGGCCGAATGACACGCATGACGCGACTTGTTACTTGTTTTTACACCATACTTAATATGGGGGAAAATGTGTGTAATTGTTGTATTGCATACCTTTGAAAGTCGGCGAACATATCGTCGGTCGTAAAGGTTTAATAACAGGAGCCGCTGTAATTTGAGCGTGACAACGATGCGACATTTTGTCGAGACATATCACTGTGATTTTGAGCAGTTGTAGCTTGTGCAAAGTGCAATATATAATTTTGTCAGGAATTTATAAAATAAAATGTGGAGTAACGCCTCTATGAGAAGTCATGCATGTTCATATATTTGGATAATTTGATGTAAATGTATCATATTAAGTTGGAACGGAATTGTAGCCTTGCTTTAATTCTGATTTATGCCATAAGGATGTGACGAAGGTCAGTGACCAAATATGATTATTTATATTCTTCGTATGCAAATTGTACTAAATTAGATTAGTGTTTGCATTGTCATTCTGACTGTTAATGTTAATTAATATTTGTCTTTTTATGTAAAGTCGAATCCTTGTGTAGCTTCTCCCAATGTCAAGAGTTCTTTTTCTGGAGCTTTGATAATATCCGAGGAAATATGTCGAGAAGACGCCGAGATTATACGCCTGAAAGCCTGAAGTTGAATTTATAACTTCTCTTGACACGTGGAGAGCAGTGGCGGTCCAACCCAATCCCAAGCAGGCACATTTCTTTGTGTTAATAATTTCACCACCACTGCTATCAAAACGGTGAAGAAAAACATAGTGAGGTCATGTAACATCTACCAACCCGCACTGGGACCGCGTGGTACACTGCAGCCCACACCGAGGAGCCCTGTTTTCCAGCGGTGCGAATATTATAGGCTGATTATGCTTCATAACACATCTATAGAAAGAAAGAAAAGAAAAATAATTTTATTTGTCACAAAAACACACACACGACTAAGTCTATTTCTTCCTAGGTATTTACGGAGATTAGTATGGAAATAATCAGAGTATGTCGTCAATTGTCTACCATTAAAATTCTCCGCACTATTTTTAATAGGCACTTACATACCCAAGTGTGTTGATTTATTCTAAATCATGAAGCTCACGTGAATATATAAAATACACCTTTAAAATTCTCCACGGCAGCGTCAATAATTCCGTATCTAAGTCGAATATCGATACTTATTTCGGACTCTTGTTATTCTGAACAAATAAAATAAAGCGTTTATTAGGATTCGCGTCGTGGTTCTGTTTCGAAGACTGCCTATTGTTTCTTTGAGGCTATCAATCACCTATAGTTCGGCCGGCCGGGCTTGGGACAGGGGGTGTGAGGGGCACGTCGGTGAGGGGGGAGGGGACGCGAATAACGGTTATTGAAATGAGACGAAGCCCCCGCTTTTTCCAAATTTAAATTTTGATAAGGCAAGTCCCTGTTTTGCTCTAACTGTGTCCTCGTTTGGTGAGGGTGGCTTTTTTGTTTCTGTTCCAACTGTTCTGTCTTTGAGTTTTTGTTTTAGTGTTTGAATTTAGTTTATTATTGGGTAATACAAGGTCTTCGGCGGGAGAATCTTGATGCACTCTTTTCGAAGGCTGTGTTTTGTTTAATAAAAATTTCGAGAAACCTTCGCACAGCTTCACTTTTTCATTAAATTTCATTATTCCTAAAGGTAGGTTAGGAATAATAATAAAACATGTCAGATAAAGAGAATCCTGGTAATCTTTATCGTTGCTAGGCAGTTACGTTGCGTCTGGTTTCAATTAGATATAATGAACTAAGAATTAGTCATTTAGTAGCTGCTACTAGAAATCTTACGCCACACACTTAAAGGCTTCCGTAGATAAGCGAGACACGACTCTAATAGAACAATTTCTATCAAAACTTCATGGAAATTGTTCTACCAGAATCGCGTCGCACCGACTATCTGCAGGAGCTTTAACTAGGCGCCAAATTGCAACTAGAACACCACTATTATCAATACGCCAGACATATGAATTATGAGCTCATATTTATATATTCTCACAAAAACTGATCTATTCATCATGTCAATCGGGCGCAGTTGTTAATTTGTTTTACACCAGTAAAAGTGCGTCGACACAATTCCAAATATTCGGTTATAGGTTTTTTGCCGAGCAAGCTGGCCACGCCGCTTGAATACGTTATTCGAACCAGAATAAAGCCGAATTAACATATCCCAAATCTCAACTCTCGATTCAGACTTTTTTGTTATGTAAAATTTTAACTCTCCGTCCTTAAATCGTTGTTTAGAGAAATTGTAGACGCATTGACACCTACGTTATACAACTCGACATTTTTTCACTCAAAACTCCTATTATTTGATACGTCTCATCGATATTCATGGGCCGGGAGACTTGTAAAAGGCAATAAAACACAATTTTTATATGTTGTGTTTAGACAGTGTCCGAGAGATGATAACAAAACCTGTAGGCCAGTCGATATTGTAGGACCGGATATCGCCGGCCATTCACAAAAAACCAACTCGCTCACATGGATAGCGTGACGTGTCCTCACATCACACACGCGTACAGTCTCACGGTTCATTCATAAAGAATAGTGCCTTTTACAGCGTCAACAAAATAGTGGTCAGCCATGCGATGGAATATTTTGTTAACTAGAGTTTGTCCAATCCAATGAACATTATAGCCATTTCATATATATTAGGAACAGTGGGAGGTGCACTTCATAGTATCGATAGTAATCATGCATTCTTAACTTATTACGGTTGAGATGTCTTTTAATATTTACTTTGATATTATACTTTTTAAGGTAGTCAAAAGTAAGTATCTGGTAGTGCCATTTGCGACTCCCGCATTCCCCTTAAACTTAAAGGGAAGATTTATGAAAAAAAGTTAGACCTGCTGTCTTGTATGGATCAGAATGTTGGGCCACAAAAGGGAGTGTGAATGAAAGGCAATTGCATGCAGCTGAGATGAGAATGCTAAGAGGTGTGTGGTGTTACCCGAATAGATAGTATAAGAAATGAGTATTTAAGGGGAAGTCTGAAAGTGACACGGGTGACTGAAAAGTTGTTAGTTTATAGTTATAGGTTGTCATGGTATGGACATGTGATGCGGAGGAATGAGAGAAATGTCGCCAGGAAAGTTTTGAGTATGAATGTGGATGGCTATACTAGTTGGGGAAGACCAAAGAAACGATGGATGGACTGTGTGAAAGATGATATGGCTAGAAAGGGAGTGACTACCGAGATGACAAATAATAGAGAAGTATGCAAGACAAACACATGTAGCTCCGACCCCAAATTAATTGGGATAAGGGCTTTTAATAATGATGATTATGGTGGTGCCATCTTCTGTAAGGTATTTATTAACAATCAAACAGTACAATGGAATCCGGAACATGCATGCCTTTACTTGCATGCTTGGACGTGCATGCCTAACCCACGCGAGCCGTGAAAGCCAGTGATGAGCGACAGTAACTCACAATGCAATAGCAACTGTCATTATCCATGTCGTATTGTAATTTTGTGACATCCTAGCGGTACTTCTACAAATCGAATCCTCTGTATTGTTAAGAAGGGCTGATGAACCTCGCAGGGAGAAACCAGATTTTTTTAGAATTATCGATAGGAAGCTGATGCTGACCTAAAACGAAGATATAATTAATAATAATAAAATAATTTATTTATTAAAATAAATTGTTTACAAAAAGTGTACATTTAGCCAACAGTAGTAAAAATATTTTTAATTATAGATGCAAGTAATGATCGTTCGGAAATAGAATATTAGGTAGCGACCCGCCCGATCTAGGTTTAATCAAACCTGTGTTTCAGGACAACTATTAATAAATTAGTAGTTATTTAAAAAATAATAGTTTTTAATAAATTAATAGTTATTAATAATATAATAATTATTATTGATTATTATCTTTTTTTAACTCATGGCATAAAATTGGATGATTTAATGATTTATATACCGCTACAACCTAAATAGCCGCTTAGCAAAATAATATTCTTACCCAATATTAGGTAATATTGGGTAAGAATGTTTTAACATATCAATAAAACCCCAATCTCTGCCAATACTCTGTTCAGTTAACGACCTTAAATTTTATTCACTAGCATCTCTGCTGACTAACGGAGCAAATGCAAGTCACAACACACTAGACAACATTATCCGTAAAGGTAAACATGTAAGTATGTAATAGAGGCGCGCCCAGCACACCCTAGCATGTCGAGATGAAATGACTCATTGGAGTCTAATCCAGTGTCATAAAAATGTCCAAGACACGGTTCCGTTCTCTTTTACCGGACCGTTGACATCGACATCGACTATCGAGAACCCGTTTCACATCACGTGCTAATTAATTCATATGTAGGCGTACCATTATCGATAGAATTATGTGGTAGCCCTATACTTTATTACGACTATACGTCTTGTCAGAAAAAAATGATAAAGATGTTTTGTGTCCCGTGCGTGATTTTATAAGGTAAAGTTTTTCATTAACATAATATATTAATATATTGACTATTAAGTGGTATCGGGAGAGATGCTTTCCAAATATTTTGGGTTGGATGCTTAATTTATGGTTGCTGTGGTCATAGTTTAACGTGTGGTCTCTCTTTCTTTAGGGCTAGACCAACGAGTGCGCTCAATGCTGTAACTAACTGCTATAAGCCATGATCAGAAACAGTGTTGACTTAACGCTGGATGTCACGTACCAGCCAGATCATTAATTTGACTTTCTCAGAGTCAGAATAATCAATACATACATACATATATAAACTAACGCTTCCTTCCCATGGGGGCAGGCAGAAACTATAGAACGCCACCTGCTACGCTCCATAAAATACTCCTTTTGTTTCGTTTACGTTCTTACTTCTGGTCATACATGCACGCCGGTTGCGAGAACTACACACCTGACCTTTCTGAAGAACATCACCAATTAGGTCACTATATATCCTAGGGCGTCTAGGGTGTTTCCACTCACATCTGCCTTGTCACGTCTACCTTTTCTTAGTTGCCTTTCATTCATCCTCTCAACATGAACAAACCATCTACGCATACTCTTTTTAATTTTTGTCACTAAATCTTCTTTTACCCATACCGTTGCCATATCAAATCATTTTTCAGCCAGAATAATCAATCAAGAAAATTCCATGAATGAATAAAAGCTAGGAAATTATGATGTTAAAGTATTAATATAACGTTTATAAGCTTTTTTAACGCCCTATTGATGATGATACAAGGACAGAATCTGAAGGATTGTGAAAGAAATTCCTAATCCATTGCTTCATATGTTTGAAAAAATCATCTGCTCGATAACGTAAACAACACAATGAATGTTGTTGAATTGTCAAAATCAAAGGCATTGCAATTGTTAGTTTGTAACGCAACTACCCCGCTGGACATCCTTTACAATTAGGTACTTAAAACCTAATTACAGTAGAAACATCCATTCACAACATTGTACAATTTAACATCCATACAGTTAAACTATAGTTAACTTCTAAACGAGTAGTGGGTAGGGTATGTCTTGGCGTAGCGTAAAACGCATCATAAAAGGTTAGGCGTCGTTTGCACTGAGCTATGAGGACGATTTGTTTCACCTCATAGAGACTGTTAACATGGTTGATTGGCTGCGTACTGGCTACAGACTTATTCTGGACAGTAATCCTAATGTTTGTACAAGAGCTTTGAATATTTTGGTGGCCTATTTATGTGAAAAGTAAACGATACTCGTATTACTCGAACACTGGTGTTCAGCAGAATCAGTTTAGACTTAAGTGCGGTTTATACTATGGTATAGTGACAATTTAAAGTTCGATAAAGTTTTCAGGGAGTAAACTAAGTTAACTAAGAAGTCTTGAACCTGTAGAAGTCAATAAGATGCGCAAGAAGAACCAAAAAATGCTTATAGGTACTGTTTTCAGGAGCTCCGATGTGGAGAATTCAAGAAGCATACAGTTAACACCTGTTCACTGTATGAAAATAAGCTTCCAGAGTAAGGATCCCTTAAATTGAGATGTTCATACGTACTGTGTGCTTCAGAATAACAACAAATATGAGGATGTTAGAAATTAAACAAGTTTGCTCAGTAAGTTTTATTTACCTGTGATTTGTGCTATGTGAAAAGTCGTTTATTTTATTGACTGATGGTAATTGAATGGGGTAGGCAGGAAAATTACCTACAATCACAATATTCATATTATGACGTGTGAAAGTTAAGTGTAGTGTTAGGGATTGGCATATAAAAGGTAGGTGTTCATTTAAGGCTATCATTGGTTCTGTGAATGAAGTCCAGTAACTAATCTATTAAAGTTCTAATTCTGAGAAAGTCAGTGGGCTCATCAGAAGCCCACTGCTATAATAATATGTGTCTTAGAAATACAATTACCATGATATGACAGGATATAATACCTACAGGCATAATTACAACACTCAGCGGAGAGTGTTGACTGAAGCAAAGATTCCAAGAAGGGATTTATGGAGATTTTGAAATATTCGCTGGGAATAAGGCATTTCTTAGGAGGATCATTTGCAGACCAATAGCCAGGTGGACGATCTACAGAAGATTGCGGGAAAGTCTTGGATGAGACTCGCAAAGACCAGGGAAGCATGGCACATAAAGTGAGGCCTATACCTAACACTGGCTGCCAATGATGGCATTTCTTATCACACTAATATCATAAACGCGAAAGTTTGTGAGTGTGTGTGTTTGATACTTCTTCACGCTATAACGGCTGGACCAATTTTGATATTTTTTTTATGGATGTAGCTGACACCGTGAAATTAAGTTAGAAATACAGGGTCAAATTAAATTAGCTAGTGAAACCCCGCAGACGTGATTGGTATCTCTAATCTAAACATGATAAAATAAAGCGGGGCTTAATTTGTTGGAAATTACCTCTAGTATAACCCCATTCAAGGAATAGGTCGAATTACCGAGCAACCTGTATAGTTATAAGAGAAGAAGGTGGTCCTTATGAACACAGCTGCTATCCGACTCAGCCACTAAGTAGGACTGTCAAAAGGAAATAATGTCCTCATCCACGTTAAGTAGTAAATCAAAAATAATCAGATAAAATGAAGTAAGCATTCACCTTAAAAACATGTACGAATTACTTGACAAACTTTATTATTTCCTCTTCCAATTATATACCGCTTATTTGTCAATCCGTCGCAATCTTTTAAAATTAAGCAATTTAAAATTTGGCATACCTAACAAACTCGTTCCACACCCATTGAGATTGTCCGCATATTTCCGCTGCAGGGTATTTCTGCGACATACATCGAAAATCCGTAAACTTCAATGCTTATTTTGGAAGAAAAATCTTTTGCTTTGGTAACAGACTTAGAGTGTATAGGAGAGGTATAGTTCTGTGGGCCTATAAAAACTCCAAGACATATTGTCATTGCTAGATTAAAATCTTACATTGACACATAGATATATTCTGCTCCATAAAGAGCTGTCTATGGTAGAAAACGTGGAAGTTATTACAGAGTACTTATTTATTTTAAATCTTCATTTCCTCTCACACTCTTTATCTAACATAAATCAGACTTCAAGATGTAAATCCAAATTGATTGTTAATTAAAGTAAATCCTCTTTCCAATTAAGGCGACGCGATAATTTGCAGCGTGGCGCATAAACTAGCACTGATGGACTAATCCCCGTGGCTCGTGGCTACATGCCGAGGGCACGTTGTAAATTACGCCATTGCTCGCCACGGAGACAAAGCCTTTGGCTTATTCTCACTTTTAATGCGTGGTTTAATGTTAAAAGGTGCGTTTAAAGTTATTGTTTGTCGCAGTGTCTAAAGCTGTGGTGTATTGTTCTGTTCTTTTCAAGAGAACTTATACATAATCTTGGATTTAAATTTTTATAGGTATAGTCATTAAAAGCAGTATGATAACAGTCATATAGGAGGAGAGACAAGAGGAGCTAATGGCTAAGTAATAACAGCCGCACGAGTCGATCGATCAGGTTAAGCTACGCTTGCCGCGGTTGGTCCGTGGATGGGTGACCATCTTCACACACCGAGACTCCTCCGTGCTTCGGAAAGCACGTTAAGCCGTTGGTCTCGGCTGTCGTTTGTGGATCTTTGACAGTCGTTACGGGTCGCCAGAAGCCCGAAAGTCTGACAACCAGTCTTTCCAATGGGTATCGTATTACGCAGTTACTGGTCAAAGCCATCACAAGGCACTTTTGAACGTCAAAATTTATAAAAAGATTGAATTGGGTCGCCACTGGGTTGTGGAGGTCAGATAGGCAGTCGCTTCACGTAAAATACTGGTATTCATCTGCATCCGGTTAGACTAGAAGCCGACTCCAACATAGTCTGTAAAAAGGCCAGGCAGATGGTAACAGTTATCTGAGACAAAGGGACAGTTTTTCGAACGAAAACTGTTGTTGTCATTCAATCAGCAGTTTACGCGCGTTTGATCAATTGTCTAATTAATTTTGCGATAATTTTCTTAGGAGAAACTAGCCCATAGGACCTCAAATCTTACTAATTAGGTTTCCATTAACAAATATTTGTATTGTGACTATGATATGTTTGATGAAATCTATTTTAATATAAACCCAGTTAAACATTTTTGATGTCATAGATCTTATTATTTATCCATTAAACAATAAAATATGGCGATTTTAAAAGCCGTTGACATCGACCGTCAAAAAATTTGTTGACCATTAACATTCGTTTCCGTTAACCAATGACTAATTCGACATATTTACCTAAAATGAAAATAATACGTAGGAACCAAAAACAAATAAATTAAACATTAGAGAATAATTAAGTCGACTTAACTGTGTCATAAATTATCCTACTTTAATGTTATAAAAATGAAAGTTTGTATGTTTGTTACTCAATCACGTAAAAACGGCTGAATCCATTTGAATGAAATTTAGCACACTGTTAGACCATGACCTTGGTTAGGTTATAATATATTATTAAGATTATTTCTATCCCAGTAGTACCTACGCTCCCGTGGGATAATTTCCAACCTTCACGCGGGTGAAGCCGCGGGCATAAGCTAGTTATGAATTGTGAATAAAGTTTATTTTTTTTATTTTTTTGTGTAATACGTTCTTTCCTCTCAATTTATGTGGGAGTGATTTCGTGAAAAGGGACGGAAGTGTGTAACTGGATGTGACAGCTTAAGCATGGAATAAGTAAGTTCTTTTTACGAGCCTGGAATTAGTAAGTACCTACTTTATAATTGCATGGAATTAGTGTAGTCATGAAATTAGTAAGAGAGAGAGACTATATAGAATATAAGTTGAGGGGGTCGAATTTCAACCAGTGGGCAACCACTAGTAATGAATGATATAGTAATTAATTAGTAATTCGAATATTTCAGTATTTCGCATTACAAAATTTTGAGTTTTATTTCTGTCGCTGCTCAGTTGCTTATTACCAAGGTGAGATGTCACATGTTACACATCCTATGCGACTACTGTAAGGCTCGGTAGTTGTTTATTTTATAACAATTAAAACATTAATTGTTTAAACTAAGAACAGGTAAAAAAAAAAAAAAACTTTGAGCGATGTGTGAAAAAATACCGAATAACCAGAATAACCTCTGAAAAGGGCGCCGTACTTTAATATTGAAATCATCAGCCGAAAGACGTCTACTGCTGGAGATAGGCCAAAAAACAAATAAATAAAACCCGTCTGTTTTTAATATCTAAATACAGTTATATATATAATCCGTCCTATTAAAACGCTGTCCTCTATCTTTCAAACATGTTTATCTCCGCCCGCAGAACTGAAACAAGACATCAAATACTTGCAGAATACGCCAGCCGTCCGGACATGCTCTCGCGCACTACAAATTACAATCAACACGGCGAACATGTTCGCACGTGGGGACGACCCTATCCTATCGATTTACAACAAACACATACACCGAGATTATTTTATAGTAATTTCTCTATTACGATATCTCTTAGGTGTTTATTCGCACGAGCCCTGTTCAAGATAACAGCGATTTATATCTTCATTATGTTATGTTTGTTCCAAACTGTATTCCTTTTTTCCTTGGTTTTGTTTGGCTACAATGTCTCTGAAATGTTTATGCAGTGTACCTGCTGTATTGTTGTGTTGTCAGCTGGATTTTTTTGTGTAACTTCTCTATATTTTATCCTGTCTTTCATATATAATGGATGTTTGAACGTAATGGGTAACGAGTTTAATAAACACTGAAATATTTTTTTGTTTAACTGTAACAAAAACTTTGGTTACTGCTTAAACAAAAATTGTGACTTGCGAACTAAGTGTTATCTGTTACATAACCCTGATTTGCTATTTAAAAAAAAAAAAAACAGTTTTGTAAAGTTTATTTCATTATAACTAAAGTTGAGTGATTTTTGAAGTAACCTAATTAGTTCGGCTAATAGTAGCTAGCTTTTTTCAGGAACACTGTTTTTGCCTTCAATCGCGTTATCCTTTTGAACGATCTTTTTTTTTTCCTGTTTGACAGATTTAATAGTCCTCCAGACTGAATTTCGGCCATGGCGACCAAGATACAGGAGCACTCTCTCTTCCCTCTCTCTACTCTCATAGTCCGATGGATCATGCAATCCGACACGACCGGAGAGAGATCAGGCGCAGGACCAACGGCTTGACGTGCTTTCCGAAGCACGGCGGTTGTCACACCGCCAACTTCCCAACTCCGGGCTGGCACAAGAAGAAATTTCCAATGGAAGAACCCAATAACACTTTGCTCGACCCGAGAATCGAACCCAAGACCCCACGCTCACCAGTCACGCTTGTGACCACGAGACCAAAGGGGCAGTCACAGATTTGGTGTCTTACTAAATTGTGGACACCAAAATTGATACTGCAATAAAATAATTAGCACCACCGCTCCTAAGCCTACGTATACACACGGGCGTTCTTTTTAACGCGACGTTTCTTGCTGCGCACTGGAATTTCAACACTCGGATTAGCAGCGTGAGTTGAAAATCCAACTGCGCTGCTTTTTCAACGCGCTAGGGATGCACTCTGTTGGATTCTAAACGCTCGGTTCGACGTTGAGAGTTGAAAATCCAGAACACGGTCAAAAACTTCGCGTTAAAAAAAGCTCCCGTGCGTATGGGGGCAACCAGTTAACGGGGCCAAACAAAAAACACCAAACATTGTGACACCTAGAAAGCCGTAGCCATTAGCTTAACATGAACAATGTATGAATCAGAGGTGTTTATAGTAAGACAGGGCATGTCGAAACGTCCGTCAGCTCTCGGGACGGCCTCGAAGCGAGCGGGTAACAAGCAACGGGCGGAGACGGCCCGCGCCAGCAGTGTACGTTACAAACAATTGACACTCGCCTTTTTTGTCACATAAATTGTTCTTATTTCAAATTATCTATACATATACTTAATAGAATAGTAACGAAGTCAAAGCTGTTTCAAAAAAACTGGCCAAGTGCGAGTCGGACTCGCGCACGAAGGGTTCCGTACCATTATCTATAAAAACGGCATAAAAATCTCGTTTGTTGTATGGGAAATAACCCTTAAATATTTATTTTATTTTAATTTAATTATTTATTTTAAAAGTGAATATATAACTAAATACTCTGTGAATATTTCTAGTGGCTACCTGTTGCCGTTATCAATATCGAGCAAAAACGAGCAAAAAAATCACGTTTGTTGTATGGGAGGCGCCTTAAAATATTTATTTTATTCTGTTTTTTAGTATCTTTTGTTACAGCGGCAATAAAAATACATCATCTGTGAAAATTTCAACTGTCTAACTATCACGGTTCATGAGATACAGCCTGGTGACAGACGGACAGACAGACAGACGGCGGAGCCTTAGTAATAGTGTTCCCGTTTTACCCTTTGGGTACGGAACCTTAAAAAAGAAGTATTTGCTACAAGGTACAGGAACGAGTCTGATGCCGAAAATATGGTTTTTAGAATTTTTGTCCGGTTGTCTGGATTGGCCCAAAAACGGCTGAAATTATTTGGATGAAATTTGGCACACCGATAGTTTATAACCTGGATTAACACATGGGGTACTTTTAATCGCGGTAGGACGTTCCCGTGGGATATTTTCCAACATCCATGCGGACGAAGCCACGGGCAAAAGCTAGTTTTGAATATGTTTAGGTTGGAATGTTCGCTCGAGGCAGACAGAATGTATGGTGTCGATTTTTTTGTCGCAAGTCGTGTTGCTTATTTATCTAAATACGAAGAAATGTAATGCTCATCTAATGCCCAGGATAAAGACGCATTACACCATAATATATGTATATCAGGCTTTCGTGCCCCGCTCAATTCGAAGGCCCGGCCTAATAGTTTTCCAGCCAGCACTGATTTACAATCAGGATAGGACTGTCGATCTGTAGCGTTGCGCCTACGCACATTCACTGTTATAGCTAGCAGCTACACGTATTATTTATGGTAAGAAGCTTTCCTAAGGATTATGGAGGCCGGGCGTCAACAATGCAACTAATAATTTTTAGGTTTCTATTGTTGGCCTTGTATCAATATTTTGTTAACTTTTATTTGGTTGTCTATGTAAATTTTATAAACGTATTCTCTATTCGAATATAAATTGTGTTCGAATATTTAAATTTAACTATCATAAAATGTGAACTTAGTGCGACATAAAGTGGCGGGCTGACGGTTCGCATTTCTCGTTACGTAGGCCGCGGGATCCATGAAATACATTCACAAACAGATGGCTAAACCTTTGATTACTTTAGAATTACGAGTGGCGTGGCGTACTTGATTATAATTGCGTGGACAGCGTGGATCTGATTTGCGTGACCAATCCTGCTCAGGTAATGACGCGCGCCTACCGCCCGGCATCGCTGCATTTCAGCTTAAAGCTATGGTATTATTACATGAGCGAAGCGATTGTGCAGATATATTTTTTTAAGACGAATTTCCAATCGATTATGTATGAAGTAAATCTGATAGATTTCTTAAAATTGTTTTCAAATATCTCCCTACACGACAAATTACGACTTAAAATGCTTGCTGCAAAGTCTTTCAAAATCTCGCAAACTTTAAACGAATACATGCTTAAAGTTACTCAAATCATTAGGTACTGTAACTGTTAGTCAACAAGTTTGTCAACTCAACCCATTCTTGTCACAATCTTATGAATTTTAATATTGTAGGTATCATTCTCTCCTTTCCACTCCACACGCTTCTAAAATCAAAATGATATGATTCCAAAGCATCGCTTCATCATCTCTTATCGCTAGCAGTGCGCCCTCTGCCGGCCGCGTAGCGCGACCGCCTCACTTTCGCACTTAATCGAGAAATATGGTTCGTGCTCTTATGCCTTTATTTATTACCACAGCCCTCGGATTATGAACATCGATTTATATTGTCCTCATTAGTGCTCCTAAATTGATTAGTGTAAGCTTTCGTTATGGTGTTACGTTGGCAATATTTTAAATATTATTTGGATAGATCGAGGTTTGCATTTTGCAGTATCCATGCATAGTTAAGGATAAATGCTCTATGCAGAATTTAACAGTTTTCGTTTAGCTGCAGCATGAAGTTTTCGATAAAAATTTGAAGAATTTCGGGTTGCATTCATAAAGACATAATTAACGACGTCAGTTCTCCTTCCACATACGAGCCACAAAAAGATACCAAATATTCAGAACGGTTGCATAATTTACAGTCCGAAATAGCCCAAGGAAGCAGCCACTTCCTCGCCGTCACGGGCTCACGCGACGAAAAAGTTCGCGTGATACGCTCGTCTACCTACTTCATTATATTAATTACCCCATGTTAGGCTAGATTACACCGACACCACCAACAACAATACAGGTATACGCAGATAAGAGACACTGGATTTATTGCTTGCATTTCTTTTGTCAGCTTTGAAATTGTACTCGCATAAGTTAACCAAGATTAAAGTAATCGAACTTATAAATTTTGTCGCCTCACCTTTATAAGGCCAACGGCGGTGTCGACGCGAACTTTGTTCAAATTAATGGGCCGCATTATCAGATCGAGCCTGGTACATGGCGTTTATGCTGAGATAATTTTGTGTGGAGAATATTTTTGTGCGTTTTTTTTTGATTTGGCGCTTGTTCCCGTGGGTTGAGTTGTGATGTAAACGTGATCACGACCCGTGGGCGCTAAGATTGTTGCGTGAAAATACGAATCAGTATAAATTAGTGTCCTACACAAATAAGAGCACATTTGGGGCAACATCGTGTGATCGGTTCGAATAAATGTTATGGGATTTGAAAGAAGGGAATGTTTGATGAATCAGCTGATCAGATCCATTCTGCACATAAATACTTTAAAGTTCACACCAATAGCATGTTCTTCTTCCCAGCTAAAGCACTAGGAAGTGGTGAAGGGTGGGCGTTTTTGGGGGACTGTCTTATGTAATTTTTGACGTTCGATAAGTGCTGATTCTCAGCCTAGTTTGCATAAATGACTTTTGATTTTGATTTTGCATAGTCAGCCGTCGATTGTGAGCAGGCTCACTAACAGCATATTAGCTCGTGATAGCGTATTGTTAGTTCGGTGTAAATGAAAAGTTGAATATGTATGGAAAAGCAGTAAACTGCGTAACGCTCGCTCACAGTTGGCGGCTGACAATACGCGGCTTTATATTAAGCTTAGTCTAGCTTAACTGATTGACAAACAAAAGACCAGCAGACCCCTACCAAAAACATGTTTTATGAATGCATTGGCATTTATATCTAAGATAACTACTAAAGTCGCTTTCCGTGTGTCTGTTTAACCGCTTTTTTCATTCAATCGTTTATATTATAAAAGATATCACAGATTCAAAATTACACGATAGAAACACAACTGAACGGAATTCTGTTCAACCTGGATTAACACAGATAATTATAATAAATTAACACGTACGTTTCCGCGGGATAATTTCCGACCTCCACGCGGGCAAGAGTATATTAATAATAACTTAAAATAAAGAAATACCGATGTTCTATCAAGTCGCAAATATCGTGCGAAGCAGGGGCGGGCTACTAGTTAATTATAAGTTTGCCTACCGATCAGAACCATGATGATAAAGTATCTTATAAAAAAAAAATCAAAAAAAAAAAAATCTTCTTCTTTCTTCTTGATCTTAAATCTAAGATATTATCAACACATTGTCAAAATATTTCGACTAATATAACATTTATATCAGTAGGTATATACATAAGAGATTTACCTTCGTGGATATTTTTCTAAACACTGCATTCGGGTGTCAAATATTTCTGTAATGTACCTATGATAAGATTGCCACTGAATTTGATTTTATATTGTTGATATTGGGAAACATAATGTTGGTGTTTTTTTTTATGATAATGTCTAATAAACAAGAATTTTTGTATTTTAATAGGTGTAGATATAACATCTCTAAAATACCTTTTGGTTATAAAATGACTGTTTCTATAGTTTATGTTAACATGATAGAGCCTTTATGTTAACATAATAATTATGGTTTATGTTATGTGTAACAGCCGCATGGATCGATCCATCAAGTTAAGCTACGCTTGCCGGGGTTGGTCCGCAGGTGGGTGACCATCTTTACATACTAAACTTTTCCCAACTATGCTGGGGTCGGCTTCCAGTCTAACAGGATGCAGCTGAATACTAGTATTTTACATGGAGCGACTGCCGATCTAACCTCCACAACCCAGTTACTGAGTACAATACCCCTGGTGTGGATACCCCTTGGTAAGACTGGTTGTCAGACTTTAGGGCTTCTGACGACCCGTAACGACTGTCAAAGATCTACAAATGACAGCCGGGACCATCGGTCTAACGTGCTTTCCGAGGCACGGAGGGGTCTTGTTATGTAAAGATGGTCACCCATCCACGAACCAACCGCGGCAAGCGTAATTTAACCTGATCGATCTACCCGTGTGGCTGGTACTATTTAGCCACAAGCTCCTCTAAAAAGAAAAAAAAAAGTGCAGCTTATAAAACAATGCACCATCATAAAAGGCCCTAAACTCATATTACTGGAACTGGCAAGAAACCCCTAATCAGAACATGTCGTGTCGAAAACGGTAACTTGTAGGGATACTAATTAAATGACTAAACAAGCTCCAATAGCCATGAAATTCCTTATAGGAGCGGTAAACTAATTTCGTGGCACTTTAGAAGCGCGCGCGCAGTAATTGACAAATAAAGGTACATGTTAAGTAAAGGCAGCTTATTGACGACATTTCTTTATTATTAAGTTAGGTTTGTATGTAGGGGTGATCTCTGGAACTACCAGTCGGGTTTGAACAATTCTTTTTGCATTTGATAGCCCAATTCTTGACAAAGGTTATAGGTTATTTAACATCACGCTACGATACTAAGGAGCCGAGCAAAAAGAGTCCGAAAGAATGCTAACCGAAAACGAAGCGTGGGCGCTGGCGGGCGATGCAATGCGACACAATGGCAACAAGAAATTTCACGCGGATGACGTCGCGGGCAGAAGGTAGTAAGATAGAGAATATTTAGTTAGAAAGTGTTAAAATATATGGTGCGAGAAAATTTGTCTATGATTTGGAAGATGGTTTTTAGTTTCCAATTCCGTAAATGTAGGTTCTTATCCTAGTTGTGATTATGAGTGAAATTCTTAATTTTTTGGCTGTAGCAGTTTGAAAGACAGATTAATAGTGCTGGCTTATTGGTTGATTCGCACGAATTTACTCGCCCGGAACGGGCGAATCGACACTTTAAATAAAATGATTTTTCCTGTAGGCGATTCACTTGAAGTTACTTTATTAGTGGACGAATGGACATAATGGACAACTCCAGAAATACGTATTAGGCAATTGGCACATTTTAAATTTTATGCAATAAATTTATGAAAAAAGTACACTAGATTAATTATATTTGTACAAGTTTATATTTTATTCAGCAAATCTTTATGAGTAGGTAAATATAAAAGAAAATTTGTGTGTAATACGTATTTCTGGAGTTGTTGATTCGCCCACTCATAAATTAACTTCGCGCGAATCGCCTACAGAAAGAAATAATATTTAAAAGTGTCGATTCGCCTTTTCGGGTGAGTAAATTTGTGCGAATCGACCAATAAGCCACAGTGCTACGTTTTGGACACAATGAAAGATTAATGTCAAATCAACAACCACAATTTACTAGGTTTTAATTAGTTTTCTTCTACTAAATCACACCATTCTTTGTATCTCGTCTTTGCCGCATTAAAAGTCAAACCTATGAATTTACGAATTCCCTTCACACTCAGTTGACCCTTACGACATTATTATATACTTCACTGTTATAATAAACGGAGAAAAAGCTATAAAGTTCACTCAGAACTCAACATTAATTCCCTTAAAAATTACAACGAAAGCGTACACTCTTACAATGACATTACAAATCGTCACCCCATAAAATCTCGAAGTCGCACTTGAAATGAATAATTAGTGGTGTTATAACCGAAACAAGGGACTTTGTCTTAATTATTGCTCCATTATAAAGTGGGGAGTCCCACGACCCCTAGTGATACTAAGAAATGAAACTTGAGAGGGTAAGAAAAACTTGCAAGACATGTCGAAGTATTAATTAATTCTAGCCACCATCGGTCGGTTTATTAAACGCTTAATTTCCATTTAGTGGGCTCGGTCTGCAAGGAAAAATCTTGAATGACTCGGGTTTTCCTTGTCTAAAAGGGAAGCGGGGCGAGGAATGTAAATGTTTTGTCGCGGTTTCATTTGAATTAATTAATGGATTTAATGAACGCGAACTTTTTCATCCGGCCTCCGTATTCTGTAACAATGTTTATGGTAAATAAAACTTGTCAAGGAAATGCTTTTTTTGTCCATCTGTCGGTTTTTTCTTTTTAATTCGCTCGGTTTGTTGGGGCCGCGAGTTCTGCGCCGGATTGTTTGGATTTATTCGTGTAATTAGTGAAGTTTGTTCCGTTAGGATTATTTTTGTTCTTTTTTGTGTAACAAATTGGGTGGAATTCAATTTAGAGGTGAGTTGGATTGTACAAAAAGCGCTCGATTGTTTCAAATTAAGAACTTTTTGAACCACTAATTCTCTTGAAGCTAAAACAAAATGAAGACCAAAATACAGTTGCGTTTTGAAAAAGATCTAATCTAAAATTTATTTGTTTATAACTTTATCTAAAAAAATGAAATGTTACGAATGTAATCCACATTGAAAATTTAATTTGTTTATAAATAAACATCAACTTGAGTTTGATTCAAATGAGAGAAAGAGAGTCACACATAACGTAGCTACACAAAAAAGACGGACATGGCGAAACTTATAATTTCGCCATGTCCATTACGTCACACTTGGGTTCTTTGTTGACTACGGAACCCTAAAAGTGTTAAATAAATAAATAAAAAAACGAAATTGGAATTAACACAACTTATTAAATAAACAAATAAAAACTAAACAAATTAACAACGCCTGTTTTTCTAAGCATGATTATTAAAATCTTTCCTCAAGAAAGGCGGGAAGCGAGCCACAGTCGCCAGAGATAATGATAAATCGCGTCAAACCTCCCCGCAATTATGACGGACGCCGACTAAATTAAACGTAGACTAAAAATTTCAAAAGACGTCTCCAGTCACTAATAAATTACGCGAGCGAAGGGTTAAGAGTAAAAAATGAGATAGCGCTTGTTCTATAATAATTTAACCCGTTTAGCGCAGTCGTCGAGTAATAAAGATTAAAAAGTTTATTTTTTAACACTTTTGGTGCTAATGAGGGGGCGTTGGAAACAATTTGAGGGATTACCTTCTAAAAGCTTCCGTCAGCTTTTTAATTGAGACTTTTTTGTGGGCCGAAAGGCTTTTAGCCCCTTTGACTGCCTCGCGCCTTGCCTTTGTGCCTCCTCGCCGGTGATCTATTAATGAAGGAAAATATTTCCCTTTTTTATCTTTAGAAATGACGTGTTTTTTGATGTTTATATAAATATTTAACGTAATTTGATAGCCATTGTTTAATAGATTTTGATTAAGTTGAGGTGTGGCTGGTTCTTTATTGAAATTGATTGAGTAGGTTTTTAATTTGTGAGTTAAGGATAAAGTTATTTATCATTCCATTATGTCTAGTCTTTATATGATATATCAACTTTTTTTATTGTTTTTCACTTTTGAAGACTTCTATTAATCAATTGATAAAATACTTAATATATTTTTACTATTCTTGCTTAATCTTCCATATTTATTATCATAACACTGCTATAGCCAACGTTAGGGGCGACTACAACTAGGCATTATAAAAACACGTTTAACGACCATTAGAACTGCAAAGACAAGCGGAACCTAAAAAAGCATAACTCTAATCTCAAGTAAGACATTACGAGAATACCAATGCATGCGCGAAAAATCGATCGCGCGTTGCCGTCTTAAATTCCTCACCCTTTTCGAGGGGGCTCCCCCAAAAAAACGAAAGAATAGAAGAGGGAAAAAATCTAAATCGTCTCATATCTCCCCCCGACCCACCCCCGCCCCGGACACCTCCGACGTCAAGCACCCTCCTTATTTCGTATGCGAGCTCCTCCAGCAATCATTATAAGGATATCGATTAGGGCTACGTCTCTAACCTGCCCATATCTTTGTGGAACACTCATGTGTACTTATGATTACGTTCGGCGACTTCTACCATTTTTTTTTTGTTTAATTTTAATGTTCTGCTGTTAAATATAAATGAAGAACTGTGTTAAAATCAAAATCATCTTCAACAGGAAGTCAATAACTAACCGTACAACATATCAAGTCTTTTATATCCAGAAATATTCGCTAACTATAAAGAAATATTTATTTATTATTTTATTTATTGTATATTTGTTTTATATAGTGCCTAGGGTGTGAAAAAAACTGACTGATTATGATCCATAAAACGTCTTATGACGCTATATCTACCAAATTCCACAAGGTTCCATATTATGAACTTAGAACCCTACAAAGTGAAGGATATAAGTGCCAGCGATGGAAAAAATATATCAACTCCTCAGATTCATGGTAAACAAACATTATATGAACAAATACATATTGATATACGATTGGCTCTGAAAAGGTAAGACGCAGGAAAGTAGTTAACAACCGAGGACGGCCCCCGCATAAGCAGATGCAAATTGTTCCCGTTAAACTATTTCGGAAGGTAAACATAGAGGGGTTGGGCCCACGTGCAGATCCGACCAACGAGATTAAAAATGCTGGATGGGAGACCGCTGGGTCGAGTACGAGCCAAGAAATATTGGAGTTCACGAAGAAAGCCGCTTTGGGGATATGTAAATAGGAAACTACAAAAGTAATGTTTGAGTTTGGGACGTCGCGAGAGTGAGTGGCCGCTGGATTATTGCCGCCGATATTGTGCAAGCTTATCCAATTTAAATTGAGATCGATGTTTGGTTTCTGTTGGGTTATAAGGTTTTTGGTAAGTATGTAACAGGTAATATTGTAATTTTGTAGGAGTAGTAAGTTAATATATATCATCATCGCAACTTGAAAATGTGTAGATTAAAAATAAAATTAAGAATAGAAAACGTCTTTACAGTAAACATAATGAAAATCCACAAAAAATGCTAATGCACCAAATATGCATACAATAAAATATTTCCAAAGTTTCTAAAACTCTAACCTTAACAGGCACTTGTAAAATCCACGAAACACAAACAGTTACTATCGAAAACACAATTGAAAGAGACATCTACCCACGGAGACACAAAACTAATGACGACTTGAATTCTAACAAACACAATGGTAAGAAAAAATACAGTAAAACTGCTCTCGACTTGTCTCCGAGACTTGAATAAAGCGAAAACTAGGATCTAAGGAATCCTACAGACGACACTTGATTGTATACACGCGACTGGCCACTGCGGGGTAATAGGTAAAGTTAAGTTGGAAAAAACCTTAGAAAATCCTTGAAATAAGACTGTCCAGTCTAATTGTATTCATATTTTGGTTGCCTTTTTACGTTGTTACGACTGTTTGTTGTGGTTGAATATTTTCTTAAAATATTTTGCATATTTAATTCTTCTTTCTTTCATAATTCTATATCCATTATAAATATAGTTTCTTTTGGTAGTGATTTGGTGATTAAAACTTCTCTAATAGTAGTCTCCTCTATTCCGTCTATAGTCATTCTTAGTTCTACGCCATTCAAAATTTTGTATAAGACTTATTTTTAAACAAGAATGCTGTTTCGAGTGGGTTATCTTGATCGCCTTACGTCATCCGATGTCGGAATTACCTTTACGTTATTTTTCGGTAACCTTTCTTCTATTGTTAGGACTGTTTACAGAAGCATGGTATGTTTTGGATAAAAAATTTAAATATTAAAAACAAAAACCAGTCTCTCGAAATTTCTGATTTCACTGTCCAATTTAATTTGATCTCCAAATGCGTACCAACCGTAAAACTTTATTAAGGGCAAGTATACATAGTTATAGCAATATCTACGTTTTGTAAGTGCCTAATTCCGTTTGGCTGAATCTAATAAATCCCAACCGCTGAGCGGAGAATATCTCAAAGCTGTTTCATTATTCGGCATTAGCCGGCGGTCGGCCACGCAAATCTTGGCGTCCCTCAGCCCCGGCCAAGAGCCCCCAATTTCCCTCATTACTTACCTCCCGTCGGAGACAATGGTAAGACGACGACAAGAAAAAAATATAATAATTTCAAGTGGAATAACGTTGAAAATCTTTTCACGGAAAGAAGAATTATTGTTGTTTTGCAAGCGAGCTCTCAGAGACAAAATGCACCATCCTTATTACGCTATTGTTCGGTGTCACGGGCTTTATTCATTTTTACTTGGCTCGACTTGAATGCTTATTAATTTAAGGCCGTGATAAGCTCGGATTCTTTTGAATGTACGAAGGAAATGTCTGGCTATTGTGATGAGTTATTTTACATCCTATTAGAAGAGGAATTCACAAAATGTTTCGATAATAATGTTAAAGCCCCTAGGGAATTAATAATTTTGAAATGTATATTTTCATAATATTATGTACTGACATTAAAAAAATCAAATGGATGTTAAGAAGCAAGCATCGTTAAGAATTAAATATTTAATGAAGTTATTTGTTTAGTAACTAAAGCTGCTAATGACAGCAATTGAAAAAATAACTGACCATGCACATTAAGTCAGTTCCCGTCACGTTTATGTAAGCAACGATTTACCCTGACAATACTTGAGGGCCGAGAATATGCTAGAAAGAAGGAACGCCGGTTATAAGTTATTACAATGTTACTTCGCTCAGTTTTAATAGATGTTAGAAGCCCCGAGCAAAAATGCATAACCAGCAATTATTTTGTATAATTACGTGTACACCTATATAGAGCCTAACCAGGGCAATATTCAGGGGGTCATTAAAGGTTATGTTATACACAACATAGTGAAGAAATTAATGCATGTAACCACTGAAATAAGTACACATAATGAAACGTAAATATACATCACACGAAACGCTTTATGGTAATCGAAATATGCCGAAATATGTTGTTAAGAGGGTAGAAAACTACCGGTGAACATGCAAGGGATGAACTAAGCTTTCATATTTTGCGGGTAGCCGTAACGAAGCGACTCGGAAACTTTCCTACCGTATGTCGTTCGAGTTTTTTAAGACGTCCATAAACATTCCAACAAGGCTTTTGTGCCACTATTTGAACAACGCCACGATGTGAATCGTAGCTCGTAATAAAGTCATTTTTACAACATTCGAGTAACACAAATTACTTAAAATGTCACATAAACGAATTTGCTGGGACGTTCGTGTGGTTCAATGTGAAAATCTCGAGTCGAGTCCGCTTGGCGGTTGGAAGCAAGCAAGTCGACTCCCCCGGGGGGTCGAGTCAAGAGTGATTACGAATTTTAATTATTTTTTTAAGCCGGTGGCGGCGAGGTGATGTTTCCCCGCCGAGGCTTATGCAAACAATCGACTTGCACTTGGAATTAATCCGACTCCGAGTTTTTTCCTTCGCGACAAGGAATTAACAAGCAAAGAAGTCATTAAGTCGGAAGATATTCGAGGATTCCTTTTAATTGCGGCTTCCTTGACGTCCGTTTTCTAATTGGTTCGTGTCAGCGCGTTACTTGAAAGAATTGAATTTATTTTTATTTTAAAACTGTTTGGTGAGTTTGCAAAGTAAACATTGATTTTAAATTGTTGTCGTTTGGCTAGCGCTATCTTTGTTGCCAGCAGCGCGCGCGACATGCAGGTAACTACGTGTCATTACAGTGCATAACACACCCCCTATTATCCAATTATTTCTAACCTTTCAGCGTGGGCCGCTTCAGTGCAGTAATTACTCCACTTGGTAAGTTTAAACGTGGTGCATGACAGTCTAAGTGATTGTATGCGGTGAACTACGGCACCGCTAATGAATTATTTGTGGCTCGCGTGCAATCCCAACGTCTCTAATTATCCTGCTGTTGGATATTATGTTATGACGTGGCACTGGTTTTGATTTCAGGTCTTGAGGGTTTTCCAATTGCTTGGAAGTAAGACGTAGTAATTGGGCTGTTTTGTTGGGCTGTGACGAATTGAGGACAGAAATGACGCAGTGGTGTGGAGCGTCTGGATTCAGTATTCGGGATCGTCGTCTCGATTTCTGGTAAATAGTTGATTGATGTTTGAGTGTCAAATATTACATAACTGCGTGATTCAGAGACTTGTTTATTTTATGGCAATACAAGAAGCCTCATTAAGAACTCTAAATGCCCCAATTCCAACGAGATTACGTCTGCCCACTTAAAATTGGCACATTATCTAATACGCGGCAATCAGACCAAAAAAATCGTAGGCAAAAAATTTGGCATCCTCCAAACAAGAGAACAAATAAAAAGGCTGATTGAGCACCCCCGCTAAAATGACTCATTTACTATATATTAACGACCAAACTCATCAATACTCATTCACTCGATTCGGATTTTCCACGAAGATCTTTCTCTAATTGAAATTGAAATCTGATTTCCCTCCCTCGGCAAAGCCCGGTGATTAAAAGTATAAGAAAAAAATACAAATAATCAAATTACAATATCGCTAACGACTCCTCAGAATCCTTTTATATTTTTGGGGAATAAATTAGAGGCAGAGAAGGGAAAGCCACGCTCCCGCAAACAACGGGTAACGATTTTGGTTTTTAAGCAGTTGTTGGTCCTAGTAATGATGCTTGGTTACCGAAGCAAATATTTTGAGGAGAATTCTGTTGTAACTTACCGACGAGGAAAATAATTGTACTATTTTTACCGAAGTTATGAAAATGTGACGTAGTTTTATTGGTTCGAATTATTACGGATACATAGTCTTACCATACCCCACCAGTTTTACCAAGAGGTACTGTATCACCCAGTAACTGGGTTGTGGAGGTCAGATAGGCAGTCGTTCCATGTAAAATACTGGTATGCAACTGCATCCGGTTAGACTGGAAGCCTAGGCAGATGAGATGATGATATTACACTTCACCAGCTCAAGAAATAAGAGCAAATATCTGCCAAAATCACAATGAACACAATTCATTTATCTCTAAGGTACTGAATAACTTATCCTATTTCCTTAATTAAGTTTAACTTTCTATACACCACATGGTACATCACGATACTCTAAGATGGAACTATAGAGATATCTCCGTCCTAAACAGTCACTCTCTGTGATAATTCGCTGAACAATAGAAAATACCATTTATTATCAGAAACTTGTTTCAAAATATTCCTAATTTTACTCATATGAAATCTAAACCAAATTATGCATAAATTTTATATTTATTTACCATCAATCCTGTAAGGTAGACGTGTGTATTTTTCATTGCCTTTAAGTGTATAAGGCTCGTGAAGCTGAATGAAAAATTGCCCTATTTTGAGGATGGATGACGCGAATTAAAGAAGCAATTACTCATCAGAAAAGCACAGGGGCGGAATGTTAATAAGACGAGACTATGGGTGCGAGATATTTTTCATTTGGTCTCCTCGGACAATCACGAATTCGTAATTAAGATGCAAATGTTCAGACTCTTGCGGAATAATATTTTAAGACACGCACAGTGATGAGTGGTAGCTTACTTTTTATAGAATGTGTGTAAGCTGTCTTGGTTTAACTTGTTTAGTTTTAAATGAGAGCTCCAAGTGTTATGACGTGATGACGTGTCGTCATCTTTTAGGGGCTCTGGGTCACGTCATCGATTATTCGCCTAACGTGCATGAAATAGCGAGATACATACCGAGACACCTCCGTGCCTCGGAAAGCACGTTAAGACGTTGGTCCTGGCTGTCATTCGTGGATCTTTGACAGTCGTTACGGGTCGTCAGAAGCCCGTAAGTCTGACAACCAGTCTTACCAAGGGGCATCGTGTTACCCAGTTACTGGGTTGTGGAGGTCACATAGGCAGTCGCGCCATGTAAAATACTGGTATTCAGCTGCACCCAGTTAGACTGGAAGCCGACCCCAACATAGTTGGGAAAAGGCTAGGCAGATTGATTGTGCATGAAATAAAGAGATGCGTTTTCGCTCTAGTACTGATATTTGAAGTCTGAATATCAATTTGTGATTAACACAAGACGGAGAAGGTTGACAGGCAAGTTTTTAAAATTCATAATAAAATCGAATCATCAACTGTCATAACATGTTTATTACCCAATAAAAGCCTAATAAATAATGCACCTAATATGAAAGAAAAACTTCCAACACAATCAAAACAGTTTTCCATACTAAACGTCCAAGGTCGCTCAGTCCAGACAATCGTAGTACGAAGTGCGAACGTGCAACTACCCAACGTCTGGGCGCCTCACGTTCGCCCCATGTTAAGCCCTCGAATTTTCTCCTAACTTTTTCCGCTCCTCGCCACTTATCACCCCCCCAACCCCCCACTGGTCCATCGAGCTCGACCACTAATTGCGTCCGTTAATTAGGAAACGTCATGAGTGTTTACCGAGTAGCTAAGTGTGAAGTTCGTTCCCCACTAATGCTTTGGCGTGAAATTACTTCCGGACCAAGTTGAAACTTTTTAAGAAATAAACTTGGTGAGATTAATTAGCTGATGGGCGGAGGATTAGCCGCTGCGTCTGCGTTCTAACAAGATTATAAGAGTTCTGTTTCCACAACTTTTCAACCTTACTCACGTTAATTTTGTTTGTTCCAATGTTTTAGTGCTAGCTTCTATGTAAACACTTGATGAAAGTTAGCCACATTTTCTTTCTTTTCTTGTACCTAATTATGGTTTAGGTGGTTGATAAATTAACTTTTTCTTTGCTACTTTTCTGCTAATAAACGATCGCAATTACGTCTAACGTATTTATTATATTGTCTTTTCGTTCCATTATCATAAAACGTTCCTAAATAAGCATCAGTAAATAGTAAAAAGAAAACAAAGATGGCAGCGGTACGTCAAAGGAAATGAATCGAGGCGAGGCGAGGTGTCAGTGGGCCGGTAATTATCACGTAGCCGGCTTAATTACGGCCGCATTCAGGCTAAGTGAAATGTGTCATCCGGCCGTTATTGGCCGCAAACGGTCTTAAACCGTCACTGCGTAATACCTCATACATTGACAGGGTTAATGAATTTATTAGTGACGATTGGTATTGATTGGGAGAACTGGGTGGTTTTGATTAAGTATGTTGTAGGGTTTGTAGCTGTAAATAATATTATTTAGTAGAAGTATTTTGTTAGCGTATGGTTATTTTTTTTTACTCATTGTTGTTCTAAATTCGTACTGCTCAGATGAAGTAGACGTTAATGCTCTATGAATAATTTCTGTTTGGTAATAAACGCCAATCCTCCCGCAAAATATTTAAAATGCATACCACGCCTCTTTAATCATTTAGAACCTTAAAAATTCATAGTAAAAAAAAAGCGATGTTGCAAATTACGTGGGTTCCGTATGATTTTGTTTTGTTATGACAGCGCGAGTTGGCAACGTCGGGTTCGGCGACCCCACTCCGAGTTTTAATGATAAAAAAATTCGTACAGAGGGGAGGCGAGTAAGTGCCATTGAAGGAGGGAAAAAACTACGGAGGAAAATATTTGGCGCGACAGGTTGCCTCTCCCCGCGTGAGGGGGACCTTGATAAAAATTAAATCTTAACGACGGAAATTTAAAGATGACGCTCCAACGATCAAGAAGAGTGTACATCTGAGCCTTGGGGCGCTTTAATTGGGCTGAGTACGAGACGAACCTTCTTTTATGTACTCCGTTGATTGATTGGTACATTCACGGCAGATCCCCTGTCAAACGTATTAGGTAAGACATGTATTTGTAAATGTTTTTAATTTCCAGTTTTTAACCATCCTGTATTTCTTGTTATGCCATCTCCCACTGGCTTCTGCTCTGCTATACATTTTGCATCGAACATTTAATGTGAAGTTTATTATACACTATTCAACGTTGTACTATGAATTACATATTCATAGAAAATTATGAAATACGCGTTTAACTTAAATAGTAAAACGATAGTGCGCTGTGAAATGTTAGAGGAGAAATTATGATCTGTCGTGGTAATGTTCTTACTGTTCTGAGCAATATATTGCCTTAAGTTTGCTGGGAAATTGTAAACAGACTTTAATGACGTCATTGTGATTTAATAATCGTTTCTTTGAATTTACATAATAATGCTTTTTGGGATTCAAGTTACATTTATGATACAATTTAAGAATAATAATAAGGATAATTTATTTGTTCAAAACTTACAGACATAATATGGTGATACACTATAATACTCTTTATTCTATGATCAGATATTGCACATCTGTGTCCGAACTAGAGAGAATAGAACTAGAGAGATATAAAATGTCTGTATTTCTCCCCTGTTGCAGGCGACACTTAGAAATTAAACTTTGTTTGACCTCTATAACATATTGAATCATAGAGATATAATAAAATAATATTAAAATAGAAGGAAATGACAAATGTAGGAGAACAATCTTAAATTAGTTGTATATCGATGATTGATTTATCAGAGACATCCTGGCGAATCATAAAATCTTAGTTTTCAAATTGTTTGAACTAATAATAATTTAAAACAAATACATACATTTACAGTACATGCCCTTACTGTAATTCTATCCCTACATTTCATACTACTTAAAACCCCAGACACGAAGAAATTACACAAAAATAAAAGCAGTAACTCAAATTCGCGACCGCATTGAAATTCAAATCGGGATGCAAGGAGATTTGCATCGGACGGCATCGAATATTGATTTTTCCTACGTCTTGAGGGCCAACATTGCAATCCTACTTGTTTAAACTTTTTATTTTCACTCTTCACTCGCGTTTTTTGTTTCAACCACTCGCCCCAGGCTTACTCCCCTACGCACTCCCTCTTGCATAAAAAAGCTTCTAATCGATAATTTCTGTGGGGTGCATTAAGCATATCGTCAGTTTTTTGCCACGAATGTTTTTCTCAATGCTTTCAGATTCCACCCTCAAGGCTATTTTTGTTTTGGTGGCCATTTCCGAGATTGGAAGGAGCTTATGTTGTGTTTAATGAAATTTTATGTTGCGTAGTACATAAAACAGGGTCTTAGTTTATGTGGATGATTTTATGTAGATAATTTAGCTATATTAACTTCATGTTTTTATCTTCGTTCTGGCACTTATCTAACTTCCTCTTATATTTCATATCGTATCCATATACTTTTATTGATATTACTGTCTTGAACTCTATTTCTTAATTTAAATTGATGATCCATTTCATTTGTTCATTATTAGCAAAACCGATACATTCAACGCAATTCTAATAAAAAACATAAAAGCAACAGAACTAACGGTTTTACAATTGAAAACACCAATAACAGTAACGGCGATTGTGGACATCGGATCTAATCAGACGAAGACGCATGGCATGGATGTAGCTAACTGCCAATATCTGATGCACCATGAGCCCACTGGACCATTGTATTTGTTCTTTATGTTTTTTTACGGAGGGACGCAACGATAATGTTTTTATGGCCAGAGGGTCCGCCTTAATCAGGGTACGTTGTGATTAAGCCGAACGTTTTCGATACTTTGACACCATAGATGCCAACTACGATTCTTTTTCGGACAGATGATCACGTTGAAGACGAAATTGTCAAGATTTGGGAAATGTTTGAGGTTTGGAAAGTTTCAATGTCAATAATATTGCGTCACACATGTAATGCGATATCCCCCAAAACAAAATTGATGTTTTGTTTTTTATAACTCAACTAATACCGCCTTAACTGTTACAATTTAAATGCATTCGATTCCATAATCTGATGAAGTTAAAAGATTGACTATTGAGATAGTAGATTAATTTCGTGCATGGGAAGAATTTTTATAGTTGCGTCTACATTAGAAGGCGTGTCAAACGTACTTAAAGCCATCATGGGACGAAACTATAACTACTTAACTAATCTTGAACTGATTAAACTGCTTTCCTTCGATACTTACACTCACATATTCCGAATGAAATACGAAGAGACGCATAAAATGCTAATTTAACTCGGATCCACGGCCTACACATTTGGAATGCCCCCCTTCCACGAATACCGACACACGATAATGACTCCAAAACGGCAATTCGAGGCAGAGTTTTTCATAAAACGAGGTATATGAGTCAAGAACATAGGAGTCATAAACTTGAGCAAACCACCCCACGCGTTCACCCCTTGCTCGAAAAAGTCACCCCCGCACGTACGTAGGAACACAAAAAAGGGCACCAAAGGGACGTTACGCATCCCAAGTAAGCGAACTCATTGCTGGCTCTGCAGATGTCTTTAATGGCTTTAAATTATATGTAGAGAGAGCTAACTGCCTCGCGCAACTCTAGTAGGTGATAGATCACGTTTCGGCCGTTTGGCGCTCTCCTGGCTTTATTATAGTTTGCTCTTCCTGTACTCTTATAATTTAACAGTTTGCTAAGTTATTTGTTGGTTCTAGGTACACGGAGATATTCACAAAATTGGGTACTGTATTTTGGGGATTGGCTATATATGGTGTTTAAAAATGAACCCGAGAAACTTTAAGGAGTGATTTAGATCTTCATAATCTGCTTAGCCTTTTGCCAACTATGTTGGAGTCGGCTTCCAGTCTAACTGGATGCAGCTGAATACCAGTATTTTACATGGAGCGACTGCCTATCTGACTTCCACAACCCCTAGGTAAGACTGGTTGCCAGACTTTCGGGCTTCTGACGACCCGTAACGACTGTCAAAGGTCTACAAATGACAGCCGGGACCAACGGCTTAACGTGCTTTCCGTGGCACGGAGGGGTCTTGGTATGTAAAGATGGTCACCCATCCACGCACCAACCGCGACAAGCGTAGCTTAACCTGGTCGATCGTCCCGTGCGGTTATTAATACTTAGCCACAAGCCCCAGTGATTGTTGTGTGATTTAGACCATCAAACTTTTACTATGGGACCAACTTTGAAATCGCGAAAAAAAATCAGCTGTTCTTTATTAAAGTTTATACAAGTACAGTTCTAAACTGTATGGAACTGCTTTATTTTTTGGAAAATTTGTTCAGTTCGATGGTCTAAAGCACTCCCTTAAAGTTTATCGGGTTAATTTTGAAACACCTTATACAGACTAAAATTAAATTAATGCTAGCGAAACTCTGCAAACTTAACGATATCTAAACATGATAAGAGAACTAGACAAAATCAAACTGGTTGCTATTTTAATTGTATAATTTGTTATTTTTATGATATTGATTTTACATTCTGTGATTACCTTAACTCACACACTGAAATATTATTTTGAAATTTTTAGGAAAACATTACGGTGTTTGTAAATATGTGAGCACCATGTATCTATCTCATAATTAAGTTATTTTTCATTGCTTAATTTTTAAATATTTTTGGGAGTCAACGACCGTTGGTAGTGTTATTACTTGAAGTATGTGTTGAGAAAATCGGTTAAAAACCAGATATTTCAAATGACTACACAAACCGCGGTCCATGACGCCAAAAAAAAATCTTAAAATTAATTTATTTTTAGTTTTATCATGTTTAGATATCGATCCTTATAACGTCTGCGGAGTTTCGCTAGCTAATTTAATTGGACCCTGTATAGTGTACAGTCATAAATACTAATATGTAAACACTTATCAAAATTGAAAACTGATTTTCTCGTGGGTTAACTATTGCAACTTTGAGCAAAGATCTATTTTATAATAGTTTGGGTTCCAAAATACTATCTTCGTTGTAAAATAAAATGACAAACAATATAGTTGGAGGCAGTTTCTTTTAAAAGTTGCTAAGTATATACATATTAGTGCTCGTGACTGTATGATTTTCGTAACTATGCATTGTGAATGTGTGATAATTATTCTGTGAACGAATATGAAACTTCCAAAATTTTTAATATAAGCCTTTAAACAGCTACCTATTAAGGTATCCTTTAATATTTTATTGACTACCCAAGTCTATTCCTGTATCGATAAAAATCTCAACAGATACTTGAATGAACATACATTCCGTGTTAAATTGGATGTGAATACGATAGAACAGTAAGTAGAGAGTTCGTAAATGTTATTGCGTTAAAATTTATAAGCAATGGCTGTACACGAGCGACTGAGCACGACTGCGCGATTTCATTACACAGGAAAAAAAGTCGAGGAGAAATTGGAAAATAATGTCAATTACTGTACAAACTGGAAGTCGCAGCGGCTAACGATCGTCATTACGCATTGTCGTGATTGCGTAAATAGAGATGATTTCTTGGCGAAGTGAGGCGGGGCGGGCCCGGTTATTTTTCCGCTTCGCTTATCCGCTCGCGCTCGTTAGTGTAATCGCAGCCCTGTTTTATATTAAATGACGTGCAATTTAATTGCAAAACATCACCTTATGAAACTGTATAGTTGGAAATGAGCGGTTTAACATTAATATTGCTTAATGACTAAAACAGGAACTATTAAATTAAAATGTTTGAATTTAACACTTTCAGCAGTTAGTCGCGTAGTTCAGTGTCTGATCCTAAAGACATATAATTGTAGGAAATTAAAGTTTCTATGACACTTTCTAATTTTAACAACAGCTTCGCTATGCAAATGTTGAATATTTATAATGTTGAGTTAAGGAATATTATATTAAATAATGTTTTTTTTTTATACTTAAGGTCCTATATATTTCACTTGAACTGCGCATACAAAATCAATACTTAGCACTAGGTACTTTTTATATCAAACTTTATTTATGTTAAATAAATAATGTTATATTATAATGTACCTATCGTATTACCCAGTTGCAGTGTTGTGGAGGTCAGATAGGCAGTCGCTCCATGTAAAATACTGGCTCCAACATATTTGGGAAAAGGCTAGACAGATAAGGAATATTATTTTAAAATTACAGCAGCTAGTTCTGTTGATACTTCGAACAACAAAATTAAGCTGGACACATCGTCACATGAGGTCCATTGAACCGGACACAATATAGAGCAGTTATCACATTGTTTTACGTGACACAAAGCTGCGGATGCGAGTGACACGCTCGATCGCGCGTCTGTACCAGCCTTTATATTTTATATCGATCATTTGGTTGATGGTGTAAAAACAATGCCGTTTCCTGCGCAGGAGCATGTTTAGATCTGATTTGTGGCCGGTCAAATTGTTGTCAATATAGTTTATTGTTGTGACCGCTGTGGGGAATTGTATTGTTTTCTAAAAACAGTTTTTAAACATGGCCTTGTTTTTATAACGTACAGTCAGGGAACTTGATTTTTTAGCAAATTGAAATACTGCGTGAATTTGCCGTGTTATGGCTATTTCATACGACACTGACGTAAAAGCGATACGTTGTTAATCAAGACGAATTCATAACGTCTTTTGTTAAAAAAAAGCATACATTGAACATGCGTTTCTTGTTTATCTACTTAACATTAGGTAGCCTGAGACTTCAAATTATTAATACTCACAACATTCAAAAGAACTGTCTTCATAAACTTGTTAATATCTATTGTGCTTCAATCCACTCACCTTCTGCAAAAAAAAGAAAATATCACATAAATACAAAATATTCTCACAAAATGTTAAATTTCACAAAATTTCACAGAGATACCCTATATTGTTCCCAAAAATAATAGGGCTCATTCCATACAAAAGCCATTTTATGTCTATTGAAGATATTTTTAAAATATGTGCGACAATTATCGGTACACGACATTAATAGTCTACTTATATTGTCGGAAGACGGTGTAAGGAAAAAAAAAACTCCCCTTGCATAGAAAGATTTATTCGCAAATTACTTATAAATTTCACCTCTAAACTCTGACGCTTTGTGCCGAAAAATGCTGAATTCATTCACGGGAATATAACCTCTACATTTTCAGCTGTAGAGCGAGAATTCTTTGTATCGTTTGAATGATTGGAAATACTTGTGTTGACGATCGTACTAGAACATTGGGCTCGCATATAAAAATGTATTTAAAATGTCGCTACGGAAAATGATTTATTGTTTATGGAGTGTCATAAATTTGTCCACTTGGATTAAGAATAAAGCGAGTAATAAATACGTTGAATTCTGTTATATTTTTTGTTTCGTTATTGAAACATTTTCTTCATGCATCGCTTGCTGAAATAATTTTTACAAATGTTTGCATAACTGTAACAAAACTTCGGTTACTGTTTATACAAAAATTGTGACTTGCGAAATAGTTATTATCACATAATATTATAACATAACCCTGATTTGCTATAAAAAAAACAGTTTTGTTAAATTTAGGTAAGCAAAGTTTATTTCCTTATAACTAAATTTGAGCTATTTTTGAAGTAACTTAATTAGTTCAGCTAATTATTTCTTTCAGTGCAGTGTGTTTCATAAAAGCGAAGAAGTTTTCAAGGAATATTTGATTCTGTGGTATAGAAACCATTTCACGAATTCCTGTTGGTTATTGCAATTTGAACCTTATGTTTAACGCCATTACAGCGACAATATATCTTCGTGGAATAGTAACTATATTAAGAATGGTAGGTAGTAGGTTAAGTTAAGCAAAATGATTGCTTAGCAAAAGGACTATCAACTTGAACTGTTTGTACATTGTTGAATATGTCTCTCTCTGCTTAACAATTAAATTCCCTGACTGTACGTGGAGTATCAACTTGAAAATAACTTGATGTTGTATGATATCAGTTTCTGCCTACATAATAAGAAAGTGCTTGTTTCCTAAGCTGTTACTGGCCCATTCAGACGTCCATAGCAAAATTCATTCACTAATAGAAACGATATCATGTTTATTGTCTTAACTTTATGGGTTCTATAGAAACCCAATGGGTGCAACGTGTTAATGGAGTCTTGAATGAACTGAACAATAATTTCCTGCCTCGTAAAATTATATTCACAACTAGGTAAGGATTTCTCTCTAAATGCTAACATCATTGGTCTAAGCCAATGATGTTTGGTGCAGCGGTAATGTCAATTCTTATTGAAGAGGTGTGGGGCATAACTGACAAAATATCTAAATTGGCAACTTAGGCATATTTAGGGACCTGCCAGGGTTACGAGCCTGTCCGAAAGATATATCGTGGCCCTGGCACACAGGCATTTGAAGGAACACGGGTGGGTTTTAGTCAGTAAAAGTCTGACACGCCCTCCCGCTCCGCCCAGAGCGGGAGAAAGTATTTGATATTTTCCCACCCAAAAAAAAGAAGCATATTTAGGGATAAAATGCCATGTTTTCTCGACACGTGTGCTTGTCTTGTACGTGGTATTTAAGGGTGTCCACGGCCCTAAAACATTGTATTACCTACTGAAGAGGTCGATGCAATTCTGAAATCCCTTGTTTTAAAAAAGAGGGAGGAGAGAGGGTTTTGATAGTTTTTGATATACTTATATAGCAAAAACGTTTACTGTACGTTCCAAAAGTATCTGATAAAAGTTTATAAGTCCTGTTAACAAAACAAAACAAAAACAAAACAAAAAAAAATATTTATTGACATAAAACAAGTTTATATGAAGAGCGGTTGTATGAAGCTTACCCTCCATCCGTTTACTCTGTGCTGCTATTGAGAAATCCCTGATGGAAAATCCCAATAACACTTTGGCTGACCTGGGAATCGAACCCAGGACCTCATGGTCTGCAGGAGCTCTTGCGAAAACTAGACCAACGAGGCAGTCATTTGTAATAAAAAGGTTTCAATAATTATTGTTTGAATAATATTATCGAATGGTTATTGAAAAATCATCGACCAAAATTGAGGTTATAAAATTAACATAAATTTTCAAATGAAAACTATCTCTAAGATGACTTAAAATTAGAATTTCGGGTTTCTTTTGTTTTTTTGTTTTAGGGTTCCGTACCCAAAGGGTAAAACGAGAACCCTATTACTAAGGCTCCGCCGTCTGTCTGTCCGTCTGTCACCAGGCTGTATCTCATGAACCGTGATAGTTAGACAGTTGAAATTTGCACAGATGATGTATTTCTGTTGCCGCTATAACAACAAATACAAAAAAATAAATATTTAAGGGGGCTTCCATACAACAAACGTGATTTTTTTGCTCGTTTTTGCTCGATATTGATAACGGCAACAGGTGGACGCTTGAAATATTCACAGAACATTTAGTTATATATTCACTTTAAAAACAAATAAATAAATTAAAATAAAACAAATATTTAAGGGGGCTCCCATACAACAAACGTGATTCTTTCGTGCGCGAGTCCGACTCGCACTTGGCCGGTTTTTTAAGGTAATTTTCGGATTCAAGTATTCATATAATAATCAAATCAAAGCACTTAATTGGTAAGTGGCACAAAAAATTGGCAACCGTAGGTTAGTACGTTTACTGATCCTTACATTTTCATCAGTTACCTACTTTTGGAACAGTGTATGAATTTTCATACACTTCGTAGACTGGTCTACAAGACATGTCATCAACTGCCTAGCCTTTTCCCAACTATGTTGGGTTCAGCTTCCACTCTAACTGGATGCAGCTGAAAACCAGTATTTTACATGAAGCGACTGCATAACTGACCTCCACAACCCAGTAACTGGGTAATACGATACCCCTTGGTAAGACTGGTTGTCAAACTTTCGGCCTTCTGACTACCCGTAACGACTTTCAAAGATCTACAAATAACAGCCGCGACAAACGGCTTAACGTGTTTTCCGAGGCACGGAAGGGTCTCGTTTTGTAATGGATGGTCACCCACCCACGGACCGACCTCGGCAAGCGTTGCTTAGACTTGAAGATCAACTCGTCTGGCTGTTAATATTTTGCCACGAGCCCCGTTGTGTACAGGACATGTATCGTTTCTAATAGAGCGATAAATTTATGAGTTGAATTGAGTCCTTACCGGCCGCTTATTTTCTTGTTATTATCAGTGATTAAAATAGAACATAATGAAGCAATCAACTGCAAAATAATAGCCCTTATTAGCCATTCTACGTAACATCGATAAGGTGATAATTAGCGTGGGATGTGCAGCACGTGCACTCTTTATTTATTATTAAAAGGATAAAAAATATCGTTCTTGATGAGCTACAAAGTTAAAACGGTAAAGAAAAGACTAAACATGCAATCTGAATTAAAGTCCTATCAAGCTGGTTACAAAGGTAAATTAGAATTTTTATTTCTCATTATCTTCAACATCAAATATTACGAGCACAAAGGTTTACAAAAATCGTTTAAATTTCTTTAATGCCTATAAAAAATATTATGTCTTCACATTTCAAGAAAAAACTTAATCTAAAGTCAGTCGCAGACGCGGCATATTACTTCAATGTTGTTTTTCAATTAAAATTGCAATCACACACACATCAGGCGCACAAAGAAATCGACGGTTCGCAAAAAATATAATAGACATGGGAATATTCATGCTCTAATACGCATGCGTTAATTTATGCAAGACGACACTACTTTTTATTTATGAAAAAAAGTTTACAAAGGCCTTCGTCAAAAATTTCGATCACTAGTGTCACCTAACACTTCGAAGGGGAGAGAGCCCGTCAACCCTAACCTGACATTTCATTGTACTTCCTATTTTTGTCACTTAAAAGATTTTTTTACCAAGGCAAAGGAACAAAAACTGTCTAATTGTAACAGTTTTTTGTGTGCAGATTTTAAGCTCGATTATTTTTTCTTTTGTGCCAGTACAGATTTAAGAAATAACTTTTAAGAACAATTTGAACCGTTAGGCTTTAGTTTTTTGAACAGTTTTAGATTTAAACAAATAAAAAACAGGATAAAATTTGTAAGACGATAGTTTTATCAATGGCGGTGTGAAAGATTGTATTGCGTGAGAAATTGAGAATTATTGGAAAATTATCATTCATAGATGTCACTCAAAAATAAGATAATTAAAAAACAGATGGTGTAACGTTGGAGAACCTACGTATTAAAATAAACGAATATAAAAAATATTATTATTCATTAATAGATCAGAAAGAGGTTCATTTTTCACTGAGTAAACTAAATTCTCAGCCGGAATTACAGAGGACAAGCAAGTGACACGAACAATATTTCACATGGCACACCTGTGGGACAGGAGGTGAAAACACGAACCGTGCTATTAAACCAATCCGATCGATTGGAAAGGGTTAAGAAACTTATAATAATTGCGAACAAAAGAGATCCGCTTCGATCCCAAATTCTATTATTTATAGTTTCCGATCACAGTTTGAATACGCCTTAATTATCGGCTGTGTATGTCGCACCCTTAACGTTTATTTCTTTTTTTTTAACTTTCACGAGAGCAAGAACTTTCACGGGTTAATTATTTTTTGCCGATTTTGTTATTTTTTTCTTTCTATTATTGTGTTTTGTGGTAACACCTCACTGGTTAGAAATTATTTTTGGTACTAAATTGCACCCTTTGTTGTTAATTTTGTTTTTAAGTATTGTTACTTTCTTTATTTCTTTTTTTTGGACAAAAGAAATCCAAGTTAAAGTAACTTCATACATTTCCCAATTACTTTATGCCATAATAATAATAAAATTATCCAACCAGTAGAATTTCAAATCGCATAAAAACATCGATACCAAAAAGATACCGTCAGCAAAAAAAAAAGCTGCAGCTTACCTATGAATGTTTAAATAACCCATTAAAAATCTCGTCAGCAACTACTCCAAATATTGATTGAGGTATACCGTAAGGGTGTTCAAAGGTACCATAAGTGCCATAACGGATAAGTCAGTACCTGGGGATGTCTTTAATAAGCCAGAAATTGTTTTGAACCGTGTTCGGTAAGCGTGAAGATTTCGCTCGGATTAGTTCGGTGATCGGCAACGTATTTCTTGGGTGTGTGGCGCTCAAAGTTTTTGGGCCTAAAATATTTGGAACTGGGTAAAAAATATTGAACCAGTGAAAAAAAAATACGTTGACGGCTATTTAGATAGCAAAGAAGACTTCACAATAAAACAACATGATGATAGAATTTCAAATCAAATGTTCTAGGTAGTCACTGAAGAATAAAGTTAAGCAAAATTAAGTTACAAAAAAAAAAATACACAGAGCTAATAGCTGCAGCTTTTGATAACATTTCGGCTGAATCATGGAAATGGATCAATTCATTGTAATGACTTCTTAATTTGTTCCAATTTTAAATATTTCACAATGTTTTGAGAACCACAGGCCACAATGGTACTTTTGTAACCATTGATTGGTACCACAATGAGTTACAAACTCTGCTTTCACATTGTAAAGTGATATATTTATATTATTTTTACAGCCCCCTGTCGATTTTATTGCACAATAGATACATAATCCAATGTGCATATACAGACATGCGACTTTGGGTTGAATGTAACTACATAGGTTTGAGAAATGAGTTTGTATGAAAAATTACAATTTGGTTAACTTCTTAGCAAATAGATTTTTGAAGTTGTTGTGTTTGTATGGGATTATTAATGGTGTTTGTCTTGTACTCGACTGTTGAGAACTTGAGGAACTAGTTGTGCGTGTAATATATTTTGATGATTTGAAAATGTGTTGTGAATAATGGTTTATAAGGGTCTGCAAATGGTTTTCAAGGAGCTATATTTTTATAACAACTAAGCTGTAACGAACTAAATTTTGTTAACATAGAATAGTGTTAAAGTAGATACCAATTTGCAATATTGCTGTTAAATTAAATATCTAGCTGAATTTACCTTCGAATTTGGAACCATGCCTATCCACTCACAATTAAATCAAAAACTATAATACATCTATACAAATCAATCAAATTGAAGTCTGTTTGTAATGTCAAAATAACAGCTTTTTACTAAATGCATATGAAAGTAACCAGGATATACGGTACTTATAACAAAAAAAAAACATTTTTTTTTAATTTTGATCTGTCTGTCTGTTTGCTTCAGCTGATCTCCAAAACGGCTGGACCGATGACGACGGGACTTCCACTGGCAGATAACTGATATTATAAGGAGTAACTTCTTCTATTTTAAAAATAAAATCTAGCAGCAGCAGATAGTGTATAAGTAAATTCTCTACTACCACTAGTTTGTTCAGCTTCATTTCTTCCTGAGTTTCCAAATAAAGACCAGCATCGTCACAGAACTTCAAAGAAACATAGAAAATTAAACAAAAGGCATCAATCAATCAATAAACTGAGCCTATAGCAGTCCACTACTGGACGTAGGCCTCTCCCAGGCTGCGACACAACATCCTGTCCTCCGCCTTCTGCATCCAGTCGGTCCCAGCCATTTTTTTAAGGTCGGTACATTTAGCTGGGGGGCGTCCCACACTACGCTTGCCGATACGCGGCCTCCAAAAAAGGCATAGGCTCCTACAATGTTACACAAATATTTTCCAAATAATTCCACAAAACACTGAATGAACTACACTAAAAAAACAAACCCCATAAAAGCACCATAACATCTAAGGTTACGGCGTTACAATGATAACTAGCTCTTATCACAGCTCCACGGTAACGTATCGAGAATTCAAAATGTTATGACATCGAAATCTGTACCGTAACCGATCCACCATAAAATAACCATTTCTTTCATGTTATATGAGGATGTAAAAGGTGCGTAAGGGGTTAAATAGCTATCTTAGAGCGTTAAAACCGTAACGATACAAACTACTAGAGTGGAAACCGTAAAAAATCAAAGTTACGGTTGGGTATGGATGAGATATGAGGTATAAATTGTGTTTTAATCACAGTAGAGCAACCTTCAATGTTGCTTTGAAGGTGATGTTTGACTTAAGAGGGCCCTTCCCGGTCCGTCTATCGTCAACGCGAGCATGGTCGAAAAGTTTGTTGTTTCATCCAGCGCAAGTGAAAACTATTAACAACCGAGTGAGAACGCGATAACATCAAACGAAAAATAATGTGCGAAATTTTCATAAAACTTGTTCCAGGAAATACGTGTTTTTGAGTAAGCCTTACCAGTTTGTGAAATAAATGTTGGTCATTTAGAATCTACATTACATTTGCAAGGTTTCTATCGTAATTTTTTCTTAACATTTACAATTTATGAGTACATTATGAATGGTAAAATTTGTGCAAAAAAGCAAATTTTTGCAGGATAATACAGAATTTATTATTCAAAATTTTTATTTTTGCTTGCATAGAAACCTAGACATAGTGCACAAGATACATATTGGTTCAAAAATTTCAAAGAAAGATGTGTTACAACGCCATAATCACGTACGGGCGTTTGTATGAAAAGTATGTCGGGTTGGCCGCTCTTAAGGCAAGTCTTTTTCTTTTCGAGTCGTTTTTAGGTCCTCAGAATTGCAGGTATACTGGCACTTTGGACCAACATATGGGAAATGATTATTATTCTATTTTTGTAAGTATTTTAAGTGTTTGTGATTAATTTTAAGTGTGGAATGGCGTTCAGTTTAAAATAAACATAACATAACGCCTGTAATCCCCGAAGAGTTAGGCAGAGGTGTGTATATAGTACCTACACCCACATTTCGCCAGTTTTGTTTAAGACCCATGTAATAGGGGGCGAGCCTATTGCCACCAACCGGGCACAAATCCAGACTGTGGACTGGTACAGAGAAATTCTCGATGGAAAAACCCAATAACACTTTCACGACCTGGGAATTGAACACAGGACCTGGTGCTCAGTAGTAGAGCTTGCAATCACTAGACAAACGAGCGTTCAGTTTACCTTTGTGAAATAAAACTATGACATTCATTTGAAACACTCCTTAATTCATTCGTTAGCCAAACGTATTTTCATACACTTTTACACTTCTCCCAATCTTGGCTACTTCAATCAAATTAATCTGAGACACTTGTTTTAGCACTAACCTTTTTTTACTCAACTTAAAAGCTCGTGCAGACTGGCGCGACGCGACACCAGTACTGTAGAACAACTTCCATGAAGTTTTCATAGCAATTGTTCTACCGGTGTCGTGTCGCGCCAGTCTGCACCAGCCTTTCTCTTTAACCAAGACACTTCCCTACTTCAACTGCCACATCCATCCCCCAGTAACTCTATGAGCCATAAATCTGATATTCAGGTAGCAACTTAGATAAGCATGTGAAAACTGTCTGTTACATACTGAAGCCCATAAATATGACATTAGCACGTCGTATGGCCTTTAATTGCTTGCACCCTATTGTGGAGTATGCTTTATGATCTGTATTTACCTCTTAAATAGTGCGCAAGACTTTGACAGTTGATTTAAGATGGCGGTTTGTGCAGGGGGTAATGATAGTTGAAATTTAGATTGTATAAAAAACAAGTAACGAAAGCAGGATACGTTTGACATTTGTTATTTTTCCAAGATTACTACCCTTTTTTTATCTGGCCGAAAAAAAAAAGTCGTTCTACATACCTATGTCGATCGAGAGAATTCAAAAATAGAAGTTTAAAAATATGTTTACTTTTTATTTTATTTATTTATTATTATTTATTAATAAGCCATGGAACGATGAAAATAATTATCTATTACAAAATGTATTAAAAAAAAACAATCAATTAACAAAACACTATTACATCAAAAAACACATGTTATTATTATCTTTTGAATATCTATCAAATTGTCACTACGGAGGGCTTTTGAAGTGTCAAAAAATGCGCTTGAAGTGGTCAGTAGATGGCAGATAAAACCACCCCACCTGTAAACCGACCCTTAGGGGACAGTGGCGTTTACTATGTTTAACATCGACACTTGCTTTACGCACGTTTTCATTTGGAGAGTGGGCTAGGAGAGTGAAATTGTGGATTTTGTGTGGATAGAACGTTGTATAAAAACACCTTATGTCGTTGATTGTACATTCAGGTAGATTAATTGTTTATGAAATAGACACACTACGCCAATTTGCCGTGTTAAAGCCATTTCATACCACTGTCACATAATGACAGTCGTGATTTGAATATA
Organism: Tiliacea citrago; assembly: GCA_963921375.1. Taxonomy (NCBI): domain Eukaryota; kingdom Metazoa; phylum Arthropoda; class Insecta; order Lepidoptera; family Noctuidae; genus Tiliacea; species Tiliacea citrago. Next base: position 15,205,681 of record OY992797.1, on the reverse strand, counting down.
CGGACAATTTAAGTTGGTAAACAAATAAAGAAAGAAAATGTATTTATTGGGACTCGCACAGGAAAATCACAAATTAAACTAAACACACTCAAAGAAATATAAAAAAATAAATTAATAAATAAAAGTAAAATTAAAATAAAAACAAAAAGTCCTGTAGGCCAAAAGGCTCTTATCTCAGCTCGATTTGGTAGTCAATTTGCTACAATTAATTCCCCTAAATTTACTAAAGACTAATAAGGATTTTGTTAATAACTATTAGCAATCACCAATCTGTTTACGCATGTTGATAAGGACACTGATCACCGTAAGGGTAAGAGGGACTACCATTGCCCAATTCAGAAGTAAAAGTTTTTTTAGTAAAAGTTAAAAATAATTGATTCCATGATAATAATAATATTGTACCTAAGATATTTGCATGCTATGAAAAATGGCAGACATGTCATGAGCAACTGTTTTTTAAGATCTTGCATGCATGTATTATTTTATTTTAATTCTGTATTTATACGAGGAAATAAAATTTCCTTCTTTCTTTCTTTCTTAGTTTTACCTGAAAAGGACTGTAGGGAAAAAACAAAAAACTGGCCAATTGCGAGTCACATTCGTACACGAAGGGTGCCGCAAAAAAACGCCGAAAATAACAGGTATCTTATATGGAGACCCCCGTTATTTTTTAACTTTATTATATTTTTATTCTTGTTGCTATAGCGGCAATAGAAACACACAATCTGTGAAAATGTCAAATTTCCACCTATTACGGGTCATGAGATACCGCCCTCTGACAGACAGACGGATAGACGGACGGGTGGACAGTGGAGGCTTAGCAATAGGGTTCCGTTTGGCACCCTTCGTATAAGAAACTCTAAAAACCTGCTTAGTGTAACTTGTTGCGTGTGTAACATTGGAACTGGCTGTTTCTGGCTTGAGGCAGTTTACTAGAACGAACACTGATTTAGAGAATGCCTTGAATAAAACGGACAAAAATCTACCGACACAGATCGTTTTCCGTAACAAAACACCAAAAGTACCAATAAACAACGTTATTAAGTCAACAAGCTATCTACAAAAGAATTCTTAGGCTATTAACAGACGGCACCGCGCACCGCCGCGGTAGGCGGTGAAGCGGATCTCATGTCGCATTGGCCTCTAACAAATCCGTTGATACCTAACATACGTATACCGCCCGACCGCGCGGTCGAGCGATGCTCTCACCCTCTCTCACCGCGGCGGTGCGCGGTGCCGAGTGTTAATCGCCTTACTTAAATATCGAACCTTAAATTCAATCTACTTTTCATTCGCAAACCGCTTTGTTTACAAAGTTACAGGTTCTAGTACAGCAGTTAAGTGTCAAAAAGGTGCACGAAATGGTTAGTAGATCGAGATAAGTACACCCCTACCTGTATTGACCACGCCATCACGAATCTATACCAACTAAGAATGTATGAGTGACACGCATACCAGCAAATGACGTCACTCCACACCCTACATTTGGAACAGGATCACGCACACATACCCAAGCCACGTTTACAAGCGAATCTGAGTGTAGTTAGCGAGAAAGTCCCCTTTATTTCACGTTGAATTTTTAGCAATGGCAGTCTTTTGTTTGTGTGCGTGTACGAACGATGACTAGACAGTTAACTGTCTGTGGTAATAATGTTACTGTTGGAATAGGCTCCGTAAGCTCGTGTGAGTGTGGTGGCACACATACAGGATACGATCATATGGTCGCCAATAAATGGTTTGTTTACAATGTTGAAACTAAAGTTAGGAAATTTTCCAGTATCGGTCCTTCGTAATTAGTTAGTAACTAGTAAATTGTCAAACTATGTTTGGCTGGTACTTGTTTAAAAAAAAGAATTACTGATAGTGGCTGGTACGAGGTGGCGCGGGAAAAGAGTTCCTGAAAGGACTTGGAGGAGGCTAAAAAATATTGAATTAAAAAGAACCTGATTAAGTATGTGAAAATTGCTCGAATTTGGTGACATTAAAGAAAAGTGAGTAAATTCTAAAGAATCGTTGCTTGACTTTTTCATATTAGATGACTGGAAATGTTTGTCACTTACATCAGATTTTTCAAAAGTTACTGAAACTTATTTCAATTGTAAACATAGTCAATAAACCCAACCTTATTTTATTTGTACTTTTTTATCTAACTAGTTATTCATACCTAAGCAACCTCAGCGAACAGTAAGTGTCACATGTTCGCACAATCAATATATCGAGCGCGGACACTGGGCCAGAGAGCTTCCGTTCCGGCGCCGGAGCGGGCCGTCTGGTGACCCGTGTTACATTGACAACCGTATTGTAATCATTACATAGTTGCATAGTGTTAGATATTGCGATGTTCGGGGTATACTATTTTTATTTATTTTTTCCAGACATGATCTCGGTCAGGCCATAATAATATGCCATGCAGATTAGTGTCCGAGATGGCCTTTTGAGGAAAATACCTGTCCAGTCAGTACACGCATTTGTCAGTAATCGTGTAGCTCAACTCAGAACTTAAGGAGCTCAACGACTCAACAAACAATACCAAAGAAAAGACATTTGGGTAGATAGGACGCATACAAAATATAAATCTACATGACTTGTGTATCCCCGTTTGTGGAGACTACTGTTTGATAACTTCATAATTCTCAACATTCAACGCTACCTCAATATGGTCACATTGAAATAAATGATTTTGACTTTTGACTCTTTTATCGTTTTAGTGACCATTTCGGTTTAGTAAATATTAATTTTTGTTTTTATATTTAGAATATTAAAATTCCATGTAGAAACACATGTAAATTGGATATTACTGAACTTTTAATTTATTTATATGGACACCACACGCTGTGATGCCAAAAGATTAAGTGTTTATCAATCTATAACAAGAGAAACATTAAAATAAAGAAATCGTTGACATTTTGAACTTTCCCAAACTGTCAGGAAACATGGAGAGAATTTCATCACCAAATAGTGTTGAAATTCCTAATTAATAAAGATTTCCGATAGTCTTTCAAACATCTGGTCGATAATTTGTGTAGGTATGCAAGCCCACACATGCCACGCGATGACAATAAAATCGACACGGAAATCAACTACGATTTATTATAGAAAACATAATTTAATTGGTACGTTTATATTCTTTGGGCCATAAAATATATATCTTTGCATAATTTATTACAGATTAGCTTTTGTCTGTGGGTTTACTTGAGTGGCTACGTCAGAAGTTCAATTTTGAACATAAAACATGTCGTTTTTTTTTAAGAAAGGTCCTTACATAGAGCCACGTTTCATAACTAATATTATAAATGCAAAAGTATTTTTTTTTGTTTTTTGTTACGTTTGATGCTAAAACGGCTCGACGAATTTGGATGAAATTTGGCACATGGGTAGACCATGACTTGATTTAGGATATAGAATACTTTTTATCCTGGTAGTATGTTTCCGTGGGTTAATTTTCGACCTCTATACGGGCGACGCGGCGGTCAAAAGCTAGTCAGTGATAAATCGTTTAACCTACAAAATGTGATAAGATGCCATGACAATAAATCGAGGAAAAGGAATCGTATAGTGACATCTATTTCAAAATCTTATCGAACACGTAAATCAGTGGTCAGACGTTCCTAACAGATTTATTATAAGTATATGTAGATAATTAACAATCAAAATATACACCTACGGCATCGATCGTAATGAATGACGTAGGGTCCGGCGTCAAACATGTCCGGCCGGACACGACCCACGTCCTTCACTGCTTTCAAACTATTTCTACAATAATAAAATAATGCCTACGTTCGCCGGACGCCCGGACGGCACGGCTGTCGAATCCGAGTGGGCGAGTGTACAAGTTCCTTTATTGAAAATGATTCATTTTATAGTTTTTGGAAGTTACATTCGGCCTATTCAATTTTCTATGTTAGTAATTGATCTGTCGTTCTGATTTAAATATTAGACATGTCGTGTCATGTAGCTCAGTTTTACTGTCGTTCTTCAGTGGGCCTAATTTGATAGCGTCGTAAATCAAAATGTTATGATTGCTAATTGACTTTTCAGCATCGAGGCATTTATTTGAATTAAAGTACTAAATTGTTATAAGAGACAAATCAGAAAATTTAAACTTGCATAATCGATCTGTTCATCACGAATGGGATCAATTCGTAATAATATTTCCAAAACGATTATTGCAGGGGTTTTGAGCAGTTGCTGTTTACAGGGTGACATATGTTAATAAATAATAAGCTACCAGCTAACTGAACAGCCCTCAGCATAAACGCAACCTTCAAACACACAATCCATAAACAGATTTCCTAACAAGAAAAATTACACTCGTTAAAAAATCGATTCCGTTTTCCACAAAGCGATTATTTCATCGTTCCAAACGTTGTTTGTTTTGTAAGTACCGAGTAGCGTGCAACAATCGATACAAGCTGATTGCATTAAGCAATTACAGTGTATTTAATTACCGAGGCAGTTAATTAGGGAAGCCTTATGTTCGCTGCAACGGTAGGGTTTCCACGGCCTCCCTCATTTACACTTGCAACGGCGTATGCATTTTTAACATTGTACTACTTGTCGCTAAGTTCGTTAAAGGATTAATTTCATGTAAGTAAACGTGTTCGCTTGTTATAACATGAAGCGTGAAAGCAATGTTTCTATTTTATTGTAAATGCAGTGAGTGATGCACTTTTTCAAAGTAATTAAGTGGATTATTGGAAGAAATTTCGTCAAATATTTCATGAAAAACGATGAAAATATTAATCGATCGAATTGAATCATCATTAGGCCTCCCCCAATGGGGGGTTTGCCATAATCGCCACGCTTGGCTGGCGGGTTGGCGGTCGCAGTATGGTGTTGGCTAGAGCAATACTAAAATATGTAACCAAAAATATGATTAAACTAAAACTTCACAAAACAAATATTCCAATAAAGAACACAAAAGTAATAGAAAACAAAAACAAGCGAATTGTTTTGTTAAACTTCTGAATTTAACCGTCGGTCTCCACTCATAAAGTTGACAAAATTTTGGCAACCCTGTCCGATCGCAGTTAATTCGCGGCTTGCATTTCGCACGAAATTTTGTGCCTGTATTTAATTAAGTTCCATGAAAAAGTACTGCAATGGAAAAGGTAAAGTTTTCTCGTAAATACTGCCTAAAATTTTTAACTTACTGTTTCAGTGCGCCGCGATTAATTTTGCGAATTAAGACTTCGAAAACGAGGGTTTAAAAGCTTACGAAGTTAAGTTTAGTTTTGAAATATCAACATTTTTGTTGACGATACGCTGTCACGAGAGACTTGTCTTTTAAATTGTTTTTCGTTGCAAATGAACATAGGATGAACATTTCAGCACATTGCTTCTGGGAAATTCACTTCACCTTTTGACACCTGAACTTTGACACTTCATAATAACAGTAAACTTAGTGAAATGATTAACGCGTCCAGAAAATGACAAAATATGATTTCTCCATTAACTCCTATATAAGATACAAATGGGGAGATGCATCACAAATTGTGAATGCATTAAACCTCTTTTGTTCGTCCTAGTTACTAACAGCTAGTGCTAAATGGTCTCTTGTTGCTAAATGAACGTTTGGATGTAAAGGTCTTGACAAGGTGGTCATCAAACGAAATGCTCGTCCTTTAGTTGACATAAACTGACTGATTCTGATTAAAACTGAGATTAGTTTCCAGTTATTAGCATATTAAGGAACAGGGGCGATGTTAATAGCAACCTTTGTTGGATGTAAAGCTTGTTTTTCGACACATTTGTTATGACTTTCATATGATTTTATGAATGCTGAACGGAATGAAGTTAATAATTAAATTGTTGATTATACAATATTAGTTTTAGTATATGCGAAACCCGAAACACGTGTCTAGTTATTTTGATGTATATTATGTTATGTTTATTTTTATGTAAAGAATCTATGTACAAAATTTCATAACTGTATCATGAAAAATCACAAAGCTATAAGGCTGTTGTTGCATGTTACCGGGTTGTCCGTACAAAAATATGCTAACGGCGCCCCCGCGCATCCAGGGTCGTCTTGCGCTCATTGATAATAATTTGGCAGTAGTTACCTAACCGTACGGCGATTGTATTGTAAGTAATTAAATGGTGATAACATTTTCCATCACACTTAAATATTTTTGGGACAAAATATAACATGGTGCAAAAATTATTTAAATCCATTCAGTTCCTTATTCTGTACAAACTATATTTAGGTTTCGCATATACTAAAAATAATGTTTTCTAGATATATATATATATATATACGACAAAACCAACTGATTTGTGTATAGATTTATGAAAAGAGAAAAAACAGTATAAGTAAGGAAACCTAATATTTTACATAGCCAACCATGATTAGGAAAAGTACAGAGTTGTGTTTTAAAGTAACTACAAAAACAAGTTTTTTACGAGTATCCATTTCAAGTCTTTTGAATAATCATTACATCATTTCTTTTGAGATAAGTGTGAAATAATAAGGGTGTTTTGCATACCATACGCCAAAGTTGTGACTAGTGACTAGTATATGTACACAATGTAGCAATTTTATGGATATTTTTTGGTTATGCAAATCTCTTTATAAGGGTGTCTCCTAATATGCAAAGTGTCTCTAATTTTATGTACGACAGTGTAAGATGGCACGAGTCTAAGCGACAAAGTTAGCACGAGCTGCATAATCTTGGAGACGAAGACATTTGTCTGGTAAAACTACCTGTGTACTTGTGGTTTTGTATTCATTATAGGAATATTACAACATACATATACTCACGCCTTTTTCATAATTACGGGGGTAGGCAGAAACTACTGAACGCCACTTATACTTAAAATTATATTCAAATAAAAAATATTACTCAAGAGGTCGGTTTAGTTTTATTTTAGGCGGAGTCCACTTTTATGTCGTTGGTTATTGCTTTATCTTTGAAAGCAGAGATATCGTTTGCATTGATTGGTTCATCGTATATCGTTGCGTTTATTTTTCTAATTAAATTTTATAGTTATCCAATTAATACCCAGTTTTCCAATGGCCTTCCCAAGTTTTCTTGTTTCTGTACATTTTCAACAAGTTCAGTGTTGACTTTTATCTTAGGTATTTTAAAAACTTCCAGCAAACATCAGTAAAGTCAAATTCTATAACAACATTATTAAGTTTTTTCGTTATGCAAATATGCATACAAGGGCCAATGAAATTCACTTCGTGGTAAGGGTGTCTTCTAGTATGCAAAGTATCTCTAATTGTATGCACTTCACTGTAAGATGGCACGAGTTGCTTTCTCAAGCCAACAGCTACATTGATAAAGTCAATTTACCTTTAGCCACACTATTGTGAGTTTTTTGGGCATTTACAAGATCAATGAATACAAAATATTCATTTTGTGGTATCTAGGTAAGGGTGTCTCCTGATATGCAAAGCGTCTCTAATATTATGCACGACAGTGTAAGATGGCATGAGCATAAGGAACAATGTTAGGCTGCTTTTTCAAACCAGTAGCCAATAGTGATAGAGTAAATTTACCATTAGCCACACTATTGTAATTTTTTGGTCATTTGCATAATCTAAGGGTACAAAATATTAATTTAGTGGGCTACTCACTTGGTAAGGGTGTCTCCTCATATGCAAAGTGTCTCTAATTTTATGCAGTACAGTGTTAGATAGCACGAGTTTAAGTGACAATGTTAGCACGAGCTGCATAATCTAGGAGACAAAAAAATATTTATTTTTAAACTAGGTGTTTACCTGATAGTTACTTGAAGAAGTGTGTGTGTATGTAGTATTTATGTAGTGGGTTTGCATAAAATTATCATGAACCTTCTTTATGTATGTATCTACCTACAGTTATTTTGGCTGAAAATTTGAAATAATAATTATGGCAAATATTTTTCGTGTATGTCTAGATGAGGATTAATAGAATAGAATAGACATTTATTTTGCATAAATTGCAATTTTGATTAAATAACTAAGTTTAAATGGTTGGTTCGATTCCCGCACGGAACAAATATTTGTATGACCTACAAGTAGTTGTCCCGGGTCTGGCTGTTTGTGTATGTGAGTTTAAATGTTTGTAAACGCACCCACGATACAGGAGAAATTCCTAGTGTGGGGCAACGTTTTTAAGAAAGAAAAAAAAAGTAAGTCTTTAATCCACCAATTTTCTACAGGATTCAGAACTGCGTCTTCTAGATTTTTCTAGCAAAGTCTTATTTTCTCTATTTCCTCGTTGTCTTGTGTGAACCCATAAATCATAATGCAAAGTAAGTTAATTAAAACACTTACGAATAACAGACAGAAAAATATATCTGTGTTACTTACTACAGCCATAGCAAAGTGAATAATCTAATTTCTGACAATAAGACGTCCGCCACATCTCCCATGGTCCCGGAACATTCAGCTTGCATATAAAGACGACAGCACGCGTCGTTCTGATCTATTTAAATATATGCAAAACACTTAGTACCTGGAAGAAGATAATGGCGCAAAAGAAATATTAAATTGTCCGATTCGTATGTTAATGTATGTGGGAAATAATCTAGATATGTGCGCCCGACCTTAGCGCGAGCCGTCGCACACGATGAACGTCACGAGCCTTCAATTATTATAAATATTTATATTTATTGCTACCTAAATATGTCTCAGAACATTCTTTTTCCATAATATACCATTCAAATATTTAAATTATGACACTCTGCTATGCAAATCCAGCCTTTGACATTCATTCCAACAAATGAGAAGTAAAACATTTCATACAATTTATTTTGCTCTAATTTTCGTATCTAGTTATCAACTCCATAGTTGCGGTATCTCGTCATCATTGTACAAGTAAGAACAAAAGCCATTCAGAAATATGCGTCCGAGCGCCGACAGGAAACAGTGATGTGTGTTGAAGCAATGTTTTCACAACGAACACGTCGCAACAATTAGGTTTTCACTCACTGAGGAGGGTAGCTACAGTTTTGTGCCGGACTCGTGCACGACAATAGATCCTCATTGTCTACAAAGCGAATGCAGTGAAAATTTCATTTTCTAAATAAAGTAAAATTACGACCAATAATAATAATCTTTGCTTGATGCAAATCAAATTCCATAATGCACGAAACCATTATTTAAAATCGCAAATTCTATTGTAATTGCAAATTACGAGAACCGTAACGGATCGATCGAGTGACTCTAAAGTCTAAATAGTGCAGATTTGAATATTTTTTCAATCAATAACTGATATATGCAAATGTTCGACAAAAGACATTATGCATGTTGCTCTTAACAATGAACCGACCGTTATCGCAACAATTTTATATTTCGTCAAAGGTGCACCAGAAATAATAATTGATTGAACACCATTGTTGCGAATGATACCTACAGGGTACCCCTTGGAATATCGAGAGGTTGGGAGAATCCGAAAATTAACCAATGATAGGTCGAAATTAAATTTTACGATCTGATACCTGCCCTTGTCTGACAAAAGCTTCGTAATCAAATTATGCAGCCGATGCTACCATTGTCGGCTACATGCATAACTTGAAGGCAAGTTATTGTAGATACATCGAAGGGTACGCAGGAAGAAGCTTACAATAATAGATGAGTTGCATCGAGAACCACACGAACTTATCGTTCAATAACTATTGAACGATAAGTTCGTGTGGGAAGATGGGTTAAGATGATACTTATCAGATAATTGTTCCGAATAATTGCATCTGGAGATTAGCTCCATGATTTGAAAGACGACATTGGAGATATGAACGTTAAAATATTACTTGAACTGACAGCATACATTTTGAATATTTTAACAAACATGAGACATCAAAACCGTAACCTTGGTGCTGTGGGTTCGTTAAAGACAAGTAACGTTACCATCAAAGCGTCAAACGCCAATCAAACGTCTGTAACAAATCCCACCCTTAGTGGAAACAACGCAAATATCGCATTACAAAAAGTTCGTTATGAAAAGAAACCGTTACTATTACCAAAGGGTATGACAACGCGCGAGAGGGCGATCCAATTTTAGTGAATTTCTTACAGCAGTAATGATATGGAGCACGGGCGTTGCATACTTTAGCGAGAGAAAAGAAATTTGGGAGACGTTGCGAACATTGATATGTAGATGAGATGGCACAGGTAGCGAGGGGTCTTATTGAAATTAGAGATACATATATGAAATTCGTGAATAGAAGTATTACTGATCGAAATACAGATAGTGGGAACACAGACGTAACTCTTGCAGCAGAAAATAACGTCTTTTCCGTTACATCATGTGCATTAGTGAAACTGTTGGGACGTAAAATTTGCCTACATGTAATATTTTTGCGCAATTTCCCATTCGATTATGTTATGCAATGAAATTGTTTTAGAATTGCGGTAGCAGTTATACTAATACGAATAAAATGTGTTAAGATAAAATATGTAATGTGTTTTCATGAATACGTTTCTGTATATTGTAAATAGTGACAAGTCGTAATCAAAACACCTAAATAGTATAGAGGTGAGCCGCTGATCAGCATAAGAAAGAGCACAAAGAAGTCGCGAGCCATCATGTGTTTTGCATATGAAGAGTCCACGCGCGAATTTGCATACCCACCTCTAGTCCAAAGTCTACATTTATCTATTCTCTCTTTTTGGAGTTCTGTCACAACGGAAACTATATGAAAGAAACCTTTTTAGTTAAGGATGTTGGGGTGCAAACTGTAGAAATTATATAATTTTTGTGGCTTTAGTATTAAGCATTACTTTTACAGTGACTGTTGGATTTTACACATACCGTAATAAGAAATAGAGTATAAGTGGAACAACAGATTATACTAGAAGGCGAGAAAATCAACCATTGATAGGACACATCATTATCATCATTTCAGACGAAAGACGTCCACTGCTGGACATAGACCTCCCCTAAAGAGGGGGTTTGCCATAATCGCCACGTTTGCAGGTGGGTTGGCGATCGCAGTATGGTGTTAAAATGCATAGACAACGCTGCTACCCATTTTCTAGTAAGTCCCTTAGTCGACTTTTACGCCACCCACGCGAAGAAATAGGATGCTGCTATTCTTTACGTACGGTACCACACAGACACAACAAACACACGTTGATAGGATACAACTGCCTAAAAATATGAAGCTTTTATAATAGTTTGAAATATGAATATTAGCGAGGATTAACGTAAAGAGGCAGACTCTAAAATGAACTGAACACAGAATCAGGAGGAAGACGGTAATTATACCGTAACTTACATGTTAATATATCTTACAAAGTATCAAAGTTGCAACAACAAAGAGGCAGACTAAGCTCTGCTAATATTTTAAGAACCAACGGAACCAACACAATACCACCACACTTTTTACGCTCCTATATTAGACTACCCTCGGATAGCACGAGACACAAATTCATGCCTTATTTAAGAGCCGTACACACGCTTTAAGTAAGGTAAACCAAAATTTGCATAAAGTCAGCCACGAGCTAATATTTTTGCATAAGAAGATAACACTTCTTCGAAAACGGTTTATATGAAAGTATCAGGCAGGAGGTGTTAGGGCTGAGTAAAATGTTGTCAGGCCCTTATTGATTTGATTGTAAGTCGTCTTATTTTATGGTAATGAATGCATGGATTTTGGATATGTAAGAAGGTATAAATTGATGGCGAATTTAAGTGTGTATTCTCGGGATGAGAATTATAAGGACGGCTCTGATAATAAAGTAACTGTACGTAATATATTGTGACAAGAAATGAATATATGAAATGATTTGGTTAATTTTGCGTGTTAAGGTGATAATGATGTCGAAGAATTTGGGGTGTAACGGTTTGATGTATTTTTAATTTCGTGTAATGAAGCAACAGATACTAATTTTGGGATGGAAGAAACAAGATAAACATAAATATTTCCCGATGTAGATCTAATGAGTCTTGTATGCAATCGTGAATGAATGTGAATTGCTTCATTCATAATCCATAAAAGTTTCAACCAAAGAAAAGGAAATGTTCAAGTTTATTTAACGTAGGCTAAACAGAGCCCAAAATTTCAGCACATAAATAGATTTCCCTTCAATTTTTCCTGCCTATACTTCCACTGGCATTGACATTCTTTACGACAACGTACTTAAATTACAACTTTGCAACACACGACCCTCATGTGAATCGAGTCAAACTGCAACATAGAAGCATAAATTGCACCGATTTTCATATTTAACTCAAGGAGGAACAAATAAAAATTCGTTAAAAACCGTAGCAATTTGTCAGTGCCGTATCAGGCGAGTTCAGTCAATAATCGGTAACTTTTTTCCCATCGTTTTCGGGTAATATCCAACACGCAAAGCTTCGTGGTACACGGGCCGTCGACTGTATACATTTCATTATTTACTTATGACAGAGTAAAACAACGTTGCAAAAAACTATATTAATTGCCGAAAGTTCTGTTGCGGTAGTATAATTTAATTTTTACGAATACTGCAGGAAGTTCTGTGTCTGTTTTTCTGTGGTGCATTGCTTGATCTTCTGTTTGTCTTTTGCTTTGAGTCTTCATGCTTATTATTTCTCTTTTATCTTGTGATTTCTTCTTTATCTTTCTTTTATGCTTATTTCTTGGCCGAACGACTAATTACACTAGTGTCATTACTTTTTCTCAAGATGCCTTCTAGAGGATATTTCTAACTGCATAGTTCTTCGTGTTCTGGCACATACACAATAGCTGATGTTGGATACAATTCAAGGTTTGTAAAGGAATGATTAACTGCTATGATAAATATTTCTTTACTAATTGAGTGATGGGCACTAAAACGTGTTCAATATTTTAATGACCAGGATTTTTTTGAATCTAACTGGAATTTAACTGATCGTTTCTAGTAGTTTCCACTTACAATAATACAAATAAGTATTTAAACTGAATGTGTTACTATAAATTAAAATACATTGCTACATTTTTTTCTCGTTTAATGAGGGTTTTCATGAAAATTCACGACACCAGTTGACGTCACTTTGACAAGAGGTCTTTCATTTCGACGATGAATATAAAATATAAATGTTGACGTTCATCATTCGTTCATCATTGAGTCACGACTAAAGAAAATATATAGGTGCTATGAAATTTTTAACAGGTCCTGACCTGACGTCTCAGTGCAGTCAGAACACCCTCATTGACATTAAACAAAGCATACTCATGTATGCTCATTGGCATTAAGCATATTCTATCTCTGTTATCTCCGATTGACAGAAATAGAATGGTATTCTTCATTCGTTTAGCTCTAAATGCATTTAGTGATTTGTTGTGCAAGTGAGCCTTATTGTTTTATATTCAATCTCAGCAGCTCATTTAGCATACTTATTGCAATAAGTTTTGCCCTCCAAAAAATTGCCTGATTTCTCAACTAATTCTATTTTAAATTCAAATCGTTCTAGAACAACTTTCAAATTTAAAGCTCCACTTGATCATACATCAAAATACGTGGAGCTATGAAAAATGAAAACATATTAGAATAGAATTGGCATCGTGCGCGCTATTTGAAGCGATTTGCCGAGTGCTCGCCAACGACTTCCGATGGACGAATACTTCAAATACTTTCCTTATTTGGGGAAATTGCACTTTTGATTACTTCATTCTGATTTTTTCTTCCTTTATGTTTTTTTCTTGTTTTCTGTTGAATGATATTGAAGTTTGGTTTTATTGAGGCTATCCGGATATCTAATAGAATTTTTGTTTGCGGTTCATTCAGTTCCAAGTAGGGTTTATTTATAGTTATATTTCATATTCAGAGTACTTTAAATCATGATGATAGATCTGCATACACGTTCGAATCTAGAATTGAATTCTTTGTCAATAACTCTTTTTAGTATTTCCAAGTAGTGTAGGAGTATATAGATGACAAGGAATTCCCGAATGGAATCTTTTTAATAGGAGTCAAAAAGAGAATCTTATTGAACATAGATATTTTTAATTTTTAGAACACTATTTTTGGTGGAGGTGAATTTGGTATTGCAGGGTGATATTGAAATTGTTTTAAGCTTGTCGATAAAGGAACTTAAAAATAGTTCCGAGCGGTACCAAGACACCCCGCATTACTGATGCTTGGGGTTCTCTTCACCCCTAAAAAAGGCGTAGGATATTTACATTTATTATGAACGTAAGAATGCTTCAATATAATCATGTATTGTCTGAGAAATCACCAATTAGCGGCTAACTGGGCCCGATGGAGAAGGCGGAATATTCCAATGTTTATGGCATATCCAACTAGGCCGTCGGCTCCAGCTAGAATTAATCAAATCAAGCAGCCCCCTACCCACCACTTTCGATATAATTAACGCATACTTGTATGTGTGGACAATACGTGAATAGAACATCCATGTGTGCGATAATGAACGATTATAGGAGACCTAGTTTACTTAATAGCGAAAGAACTTTATTTGGAGTGAAAGGGAAATAAAACCTTTTGCGGTTATAATAAGGTTGTTAATTTCAATTCATGTGTGGTTTTTACGCTGTTTTTGTTATGTGTGCGTCGGTGTGAGTTGTTGTTTGTTGGTGTGCGTTGATGAGTCACATTTTTTTTTGTTTCGTGGGTAAGGCGCTAGGGTGATCGCGTGGGGTGGTTTGGTACCCCTTGCTTGGCGCAACCCCATCTTATTAATCAGTGAAGTACCGGGCGTCTCTTCACATGTCTGTTTGATGCGAACCTTATTTCTTATTAGATATTCAACATGTCTTTAAGAGAAACTTGTCGGTAGCATACCTGTTAGAATTTTCGTGCTAAATCAGGTGTTAGATAAAACCGCTATAATATGGCTATTGATGATTTATTAGAATTCTTCAATTTGCTTGCTTGCAGCAATCTAATTGTCATTTAATTAGGTAGGTACTTTGAGGTGCTCCCGACCAACTATGAGAAGAGGCAGACATTAATAGATTTTTGAAGTTAAGTTGATACTGTAGTTATTCTTCGGAGAAGTATCACGGTAAATGTTTTTTTTAAATTTTGTTGTTATTAAGAAACCTGCTCAAAATATGAATTTATACACACCAACTAAATTACACCAAACAACAAAATTAAAACATAATAGCCGGCCCGAACAAAAACTAATCAAAAACTTAAATAACGAATTTAATACCAATAAAACTTGATCCAAATGTTCAAAGTTGTCCAAATTAATAATTACTGGAAAATTATTACCGTCCCCGCGACGCCATTACGGTGTCAAGGAAGGTGTGCACGTCAGTTAGCCAGTTAGCCCCTATAATTAAAGGCTCACTGAAGTATCGACTAAACAATCAATAGTCGGCCATCTATAGAAAAAGAACACAAAAGCTTGAGTAGATAACCATCCCCCCACCACCTAGTGCACCCCCCCTCATTAATAATATCGACCCTATTTACTAATTATGTAGTGTGTTGCGAATGCACACGACACGACATTATTATTAGTGTGTACGCACACACATGTGCCTTAATGATCAGTGATAGCCCGCATTAAAAGTATTAAAAGAAAAAAAAAATCAATGTATTGAACTTTTATTCGGAATTAGATATAGTTATTTTCCTTGGTTTCGTTCGTGTGCCCATCGCGTGCTACCAGACTGTTGTGATTGCTGAAATGTTAATCGGTGTCAGGACTTCTGGAGATTTTATTAAGGGAGACTTAAATTTCTTCGTATCGGAATCGAATAAGTAACTATCGGACAAGATTTTAGTCGATTGAGAAATTTATTCTTGTTTTTCGATTAGTGTTTTTGTGCAAGGTCTAATGGGATTTGAGTTCTCATTGATTAATATATCTAATGCTTTTTTCTGTGTACTATTTTATTTTTGTGTTGTTCTCAAATTATAAACTATAATAATAGTCTAGTTAAGAAAATGGGATGCGAAACTTATGATTTTATACTAAGTGGAATCTTCACAACGCTCCATAAAACATGATTCCCATGCTGAAATAAATCTGCAAACTTGATTGAAAATACATTAATTCCCTTATTTATGATAATTCTGGCTTTTCTAGCAATTCATTGAAGCTACATTGCAAATTTAAATTAAGTACTCAACATTTTCTCACTAGGCGAAAGCTTCACTAACCTACCTCACAATTTACAATCCGTTTCACCATTTTTTTTTTCAATACAGAACGTTACGTAAGTACCTACCGATTTAGTAAAGTAACAACAGTTTTCGCGTAGTGTGCAACAACCGCTCGCGTGCGTGTGCCGCGTATGTGTGCCGTTGGGCAAGGTCAGGGTTGTTCTATCTGATCAATGGTCAACTCGATTCGCGAAACGGCCAGTTACAAATCGATTCGGTTTAGTGTTCCTAAATGAGAGGAGCTAATTTTGATTTGAAAAACGAATTGCTTTATAACATTGTGGAAAATTGTCTGTGGTATAGTGATGTGATAATTATTTCTTTGGTAATAGTTTTGTATATCGAATAGATTGCGTGGAGTACTTACTAAATTATAGTTTCGTAATAGAATGTGTTTTTGACCTCATTAGTACATGAACGATGTATGTTTTTCTTTATTATTTATTTTAACCACAAGGCATAAACAAGCATTCTATTCAAAGGTACACAAAAAAAGCGGCAACCCGTCGTGTTCTAATAGAAACTGTATAATTAATCACTTGATTAATCAGTGTGACGAATAAAAACAGTGTAATGACCCGTTTCCTTGAATCGATCGACATGACGTCATCAACATTTGAATGCAAAGTCACTGTGTGTTTATAGAGAACGGCGATTTTATCGATATAATGCATTTTGATTATCGCTCAGCATTGATTGTTAATGTTATAAATAATACAATTAAAAGGTGAGGGTAAATCACTAGTCATTCTTTATTATCTGAGTGATGTTCTAGGAAATAAATAATTAACAAAACTGCAAAAATATGTAAGTTTACATTATTAGTTTTTCTGCAATTTTTACTAGAATGCAACTGTTTCTTGTTATTTCAAGCATTTACAACGGATTCTTCGAACAAAAGTCAACAAAACTCCCTTTAAAACCTAACTTAAACAAGCACAAAATGAACAGCAAACATCCTAATCAACATATTTTAAGAAGGGTTGCAATACGGTCGATAAATTCAAAATCGATAAAAACTGCCAAACACTACCCAAGGATAGGGTGGCGTCAGCTTCTCGTGGGGCAGAAAAAAAAGTGAAAAGCAATCAGTGTGGCATAATTAGTGCGTTGTAAGTATGGGGCGCGTTGCCATGGTTACGGCGTCGGTGTCGATACCCGTTGCTTACCCGCCGCGTTAATTTTCAAGGGAATTAATCGAATCAAGCGATCGCTCGATATCGATTTGTGTGATTGAAATAAAACTTGACGTCACTATGTGAGCGTTGTTTCTGCAAAGTTTTTAATGATCTGAATATGCAGCAATAGTATTTTAAAAAGACAATAAAAAAGCCATAAAGTGTAAATACATATCTTAATATAATTCACTAACGCTTGTTACTAAGATCCTTGAGAAAATTCATGACAACAAAAAGTTTAAATCAGCACTTGTCTTCATAAAAAAAATATCTTAAAAATAACTAACTCTATAATAATGTTAATTATAGTTGACATTGAACACTTGAATAAAACGTAGAGAGTGTGTAAATTTTATGACTACTTGCTTTATAAGCTCTGTTACAGCTCATACATTTATCTTAGTAAGGACGTTCGATCGCATCAGAGCTTATTGTTGTGTCTACCCAAAATTAAGGAGGCCATCTTTTTAACCACCTTTTGTATTCAAAATTCGATAATTTATTGCCGAAATAATATAATTACGGCCGACTGACGGGACGGATTGGCTGAGACCGGAAACACCAAATTACTGGAGAAATTAAAGCGGAAACATTTGGCCGCCGCTGGCAAGATGGTGCGTGGACGATTATCGTGTCTGTTCGATTTATGAATAATAATTATTGTCGCGTCTCATTATTTGTTTACTATATAATTTGTTTTTTTTTTTAAATAATAAGTTAGTGATGTGCACATCAATTATCGATTATTATTTTATTGATGTGTTTTGATGAGCAGACCAATTGTAATCATTTATTTACGCTCTTTAATTTAACGTTTTTGTGAAATATTTTATTTTTCGAAGCTATTAAAATAAAAGAATAACAAAAGATTCCATTTGATTAATATGCATATTATTTAAGATTACGATTTCTAATATAGGGACGTTTACGGTGAATTTTCGTTTAATATGGACCATAAAATAAATTGTGGGCATCCCAATAGCATTAATATGGGCGACAAACACATTAATCTGTTAATTTCATTTCTTAAATTACTAATTAGGAATGCAGGAGGTATAAATCAGCCCGTATCATTTTTATACCGCGTTAAATCTTCATAACGGTGGACAAATCTTAAAATATGACTATATTTATGGTTAATCTCGAGGCTTAATTACGGGTATTGATTATTTATCAAATGAAACCAATTATGGGGATAGCACCATTTTGTTTAATTGGCCTGTTCTGTTGATGCTTAGAAGATTTTACAAAATGGGAAATTTAAATATGACTTAATCTACCAATTTCTATAAGGAGTATACGATTTAGGACATGCATAAACAGTTTATCATAGAGTTAGCATAATCAATGTCAAAATCCTAAAAAAAAACCTTAGGTAGTAAACTTAAACGGCCTAATTACAAAACAAGGTTTATCTTTAGAGCCAGGTTTAAACCATCGTGTCATTTTTAGGGTTCCGTACACAAAGGGTAAAACGGGAACCCTATTACTAAGGCTCCGCCGTCTGTCTGTCTGTTCGTCTGTCACCAGGCTGTATCTCATGAACCGTGATAGTTAGACAGTTGAAATTTTCACAAATGATGTATTTATGTTGCCGCTATAACAACAAATATTAAAAACACAGAATAAAATAAATATTTAAGGGGGCTCCCATACAACAAACGTGATTTTTTTGCTTGTTTTTGCTCGATATTGATAACGGCAACAGGTAGACGCTTGAAATATTCATAGAATATTTAATTATGGATTCACATTAAAAATAAATAATTAAATTAAAATAAAACAAATATTTAAGGGGGGGCTCCCATACAAAAAACGTGTTTTTTATATATAATGGTACGGAACCCTTCGTGCGCGAGTCCGACTCGCACTTGGCCGGTTTTTATTGTACTTCAAACCTGATTCCGTCTGAGATAAAATTCTTAATCATAATACAAAAACTGATTTTAAAACCGAATCTAAGTTGTCGACGTTGTATTAAGAACTTCTCTGACGAAATAAGGTTCGAAATAAAAAAATGGCACCATGGTTTAAACCTGGGTCTAAAGATAAACCTTGTTTTGTGACAAGGTCGTAAAGATCAGCGTATAACCACAAACAAGACGGACAAGTATCTAATTAAGTTAGTTAATTAGTTAAGATGATGATCTCTTGAATGAAAATGCTATGGGTAGATTACCTATTAAAATATTGACACCTGTAATTTGTCTGTTAGATAATAATTATGTATTAAGGAGCTTTAGCCCGCGAAAATCAAATTTTCTTACGTTTTTTGCAATTTCCAGGCCATTGTCAGGTTGCATCTTGATCAAAATATTATTCGCGACTATAATGGATATGTGTTTAAAGAAAGAAAGAAAGAAAACAAATTTATTTGACCCAGGTTACAGTATTTTAAACTCTAAGATATATTTGTTTCCAAATGTCATGATTGACAAAAAGTAATTTAATGGAACAAATCTAACGTAGAGAGATGTATATTAATGATTCTAATGATTATAATTCTGTAAATACATATCTGCTATAGCCGCGAATCATATTTTGATCAAGATACAACCTGACACTGACCTGCAAATTGCAAAAAAAAACGTAAGTAATTTTGAATTTCGCGGGCTACAGCTGCGGATTCACCTTAAGACTATAAGTACTACATCGGGTAAAATCTTGCAAATAAAATAGCTACCCTCCTTGTACTGTAGTAGCGCAGTAAGGCTCTGTATATTTTGTACTAGCTACCAGCCCCTGCTTCTCACCGTTTTTACGAGTTAACAAAATTATTGAGCGAGATATTTTATTAATGTAAGTTAATATAATATTAATGTATTATATTGGTTCTTGTGATATAGGAACTCCTAGTACACGAGTCAGGGCTACACAGATGTCTGTGACTTTGAAGTGTAAATAAATAATAATAATTATTATTATTATACAGCGTGGATATGACAATAAATTCAACTGCGTATATCTAATGACATTCGCAGTCTGCACACGAAAATTCGATCAAATATAGCCAATAGTTTAGTCGCTATAGCTAGTCAAAGATTGTCAAAACCTATAATCGGCACACCACTGCTATTTAGTTAGTTTGAAAAAATCACTTTATTTATTTCGATGCTAGAATTTATTGGATCGTTCCAAAATACTGTTATGCATGTATTGCCAGTGTTTTCATTTATTGTCGTATTGTTTTCTCCACATTGTATACATATAAATTTTCCAAAATAAATTTTAAAAATGATGGTGAACCGCATTAAAATCCGTTGCGTAGCTTAAAAGATTAACGCGGTCATACAGACAGACACAAAAGACGACTTTAATTTGTAATATCTATAGATGTAAACACAGTCCTTAATTTTCAAAACAAAACACTCAAATACACTAACTTAGTACTTTTGTACCTGACTTTTATGTGCCTATCTGAAATAAATAATTTGACTTTGATTTTGACGTTGAAGCTTATTTCACTAGTATTGATAAAACCCCGCGTACATTATGAAATATCTTGCAAACCGTACATAGTAGATATTTAGCATGTAAGTAAACACAGTCCATAATCTTCAAAATAAAATACCCAAATACACTAACATGGTACTAACACAGCCCTTCATGTTCGCGTGTGCCATTGCAATGGTCTTTACACCTAATAATTATCTAAAATAAACTCTAAAGCCTAAAGACGTTAAACAACCATTTATTACCGTACCGAGGTTAAAATTTGTCACCTCCGTGGTAGTTTTAAAGTATGACAAGATAATTGAAGGGTTTTGTTTCGTAGTGATAGTTCAGTGGGCTGGACGGAGGTGACAGGAATGCATTAACAAATAATGTGGTCAAGGGGTGACAAAAATTGAATGGTTCTATGGATTTGTAGACCATATTTTGTGTTGGCTTTTTGATAGAAAATAATAGAATAAAAAACATTTTTGTTGATTTTTTGCTAACAGTATAATGAGAAAAATCTTTGTGATCAACAATTGAATTTGCACCATGTGTGAATACAGCCTGTTTTGAAATTGGAAATGCTTGCTGAAAAGAAACGCAGTCATTTGTTTCTTGATTATATTGAGGTAGGTTTTGTTTATATCTTCAATGGAGCACATTTTAGCATGAGCATACAGCCTATAATGTTCCCACTGCCAGGACATAGGCTTTCTGTCTTAGAGAATCAGTACATACATTTAAGGAGGCAATATACTTAAATTAAAAGTAAATAGTGTATTGTAGTCTTTAACTGTCAATAAAACTATTTATTTCCCGCTGATTTTTTTTCCATGAGTCTTCATATACCTAAGTAGCTTCCGCCCGCGGCTTTATCTGCGTAGTATGTCTATAAAAAGTCTATGTCCTCTCCTAGGGTTCAACGTATACCAAATATCATCAAAATCGTAACAAAGAAACATACAAACATACAATAAATCAAATCTTTTTTCTTTCAATGCCCCGCGGTTTCACCCGTGTAATTCTCTCGTCAATATGGGGTTAAAAGTATCGTATGTCCTAATTCAGGCCATGGTCTACCTATGTGCCAGATTTCATCAAAATCCGTTCAGCCGTTTTAGCGTGAAAGCGTAACAAACAAACAAACATACTCAATTTCGCATTTATAATATTAGTAAGGATTAGATGAGCTGATTAAGGGGGCTTCCCCCCTTAATCAGCTAAGCAAAGTGAACTTGGTAAAGTGAGGTGAACCCATGTGTATCAAACACCATATTAGCACAGATTTTCGTTACAAATGATGATCATAAATTCATTATAAAATATATATTCTAATTATTAGATTAAGTTTTCTACTGAGGGAGGGGTTGTGGCTAAGATATAACAGCCACACGGTTCGATCGTTCAGGTTAAGCTATGCTTGCCGCAGTTGGTCCGTGGATGGGTGACCATCTTTACATACTCGTACCAAGACCCCTCCGTGCCTCGGAAAGCACGTTAAGCCGTTGGTCCCGGCTGTCATTCGTGGATCTTTGGCAGTCGTTACGGGACGTCGGAAGCTCGAAAGTCTGACAACCTGTCTTACCAAGGGGTATCGTATTACCTAGTAACTGGGCTGTGTAGGTTATATAGGCGACTGCCTACTCGATGTAAAATACTGGTATTTTACATGCATCCGGAAGCCGACCCCAAAAAAGTTGGGAAAAGGCTATAGGCATATGATGAGACTAAGTTTTCTAGTACAATGTATTTGTGATATTCTTACCTTTAAACCAGGAGCGTTGGCACATGTTATTGTAGCCATGCGTTGTTTATAAGTCTCTCTTCGTTAACATATGAAAACACAGTCACTTCAGTTCAGTCTATTTATTATAGACATATACTTATTACTTATTTACGATTTAAAAGTTTGCTGTTTGGGAAAAAAAAACAATGACTATGTTGTCGTGTCTGCGTGGGAGAATCTCAGTAATCTATTTTTGTGAGGAGTAAAATTGTACTTCTATAAAGACTCCAAATCTGACTTCAGTAGAACAGGCAAATTGCTTTTTTATTTTAGTATTGTGAATCGAGCCTTTTTGGTGTAAATACAGAAATTTGGGGACTCAGGTCAATCAATAGGAAAAATTAAGTAAGATTCCTTGAAACCTTTTTTGATTTTAAAGGTTTTTTAAATAATCATAAGGTTGGTACGCTGGAAATTTCATCACATTGCCAATATTTTCAAGTTTCTTTAATATTTTGTTTCGTTAACATGATTAAAATAAGACCAGAAGGCCTTCGACAGCTAACTCGATATCTCCCGACGCAGGACACGGTGGTCGCCATTATAAATCATACAAAAATAAATCACTCACGAGGTTAAAATGTGAAATACTTTCTCTAAACAAAAGGGCATTGTTTATGCAAAAGTGCATTCCGAGTCGAATACTTTTCGTCGCCTGCCATCCACCCTGTATTTTTTTTTATTCGAATAAAGTACATTATGCGAGCCTGGCGATTTATCGATAAATTTTATATATGAAACCGTCGTGTTGTATGATCACGATCGCTGTTTTAAACTAAGACAGAAGTGAAATATATCGATATTGATGGAAGTAGCATCGAGAATTGAAATGAATCGCTGATAACAATGTGTGAGTTGTTTTTTGTGCCTTTTTGTGTATGGAACGTTAGTCATCGTTTGCGATTTGGTCTTTATAAACTGCGTACTGTCCACTTATTTTGCTGATTTCTACAAATATGCTTTTATCTGTGTAGACTTTTTATTATTTGCATTATTTCTGTAGACTTTCTGACAAATAAAATAACATTTCTGTCAAAGACATTACTGATATCGATGAAGGGGAAAACATCGTGAGGATACCTGCACTTATAGTTAAATGTAAGTCTAAAATCACCAACCCGTCTTGAGCAAACGGGGTGAGCAATGTCCGGACCTTCCTTGGTATGAGAAGAGAGGCCCTGTGATGGGACAATAATAGGCTTATAGTATATAATATAAGTATTATATACTAAATTATACTCCCATTTTAAAAAGAGTGAGATTCCTAAAAATTACGATTTAAGGAAAATGCATTTAGCAATAAAAATTGGCGGTATACCAGAAACAGAGGCAGTGTTTTATATTAACAGCATCCCTTATTCGTTTTGTACAACATCGAGATTTATTCACGTTACTTTGATGGCTTATAAATCATTTGGTGGCTAATTAAAATCGCCCTTTTCGAAATGCGCATCCTCGCAGTCGCTAACCCGTCGATATAATTTACGATATCTCTCGTTCATTCGCACATAAACTTTCTAATTTGCATCCCAACGGGCCTACAGACTGTTGCAAATAAATTGGTCACTAATAAAAACAACACCTCCAGTAAAAACTATAAAAATATATTGCCAGCTGTCAATGTTCAAGTTTGTTATGACCACACCCGAAACTCCGTTGATGAGAACCCTTAACGTCTGTCAAAGCAGCAATTAAAAGGTATCGGTGTTGCCATAAACCGAGGATTAATTCCCACCTTTTACGATTAAAAAATAAATAAAATTTCGCACGTAAAGTTGCGTGTCGGCATTCATTTGGTGGATTTGTTCGTTTTGTATGAGATTAATGCTACCTTATTGGCACAAATAATTTGTTCACGTATGTATCACTACGTTTGCGCACAGTTCTCAAGTCGTTCGGTTGACGGGTATCGTTTTAATTTTTTTACAAGTGTAATTGTTTGACTCGTGATTTATGATAGAGCTATGACTTTATCGAAAGCAGTTTTTATTTTTTTAATGGTTTTATAATCGTCGTTGGCGACCGGACAAGTCGCACGATTTGTTGGTCTTAATTAGTAGCTGTATTTTTTTTATTTTTGGCTTTTTGAACAATACGTAAAGGTCACGCGCAATTATCGCTTAAGCTGTATTTTTCAATGAAGTAATTTAAAAGATTTATTTACCTTTGCTGTACACTAATCAAAAATGATATTGTTCACTCGCGAACTCTTGGAAGATACGATTATCCGTCCGAGTCGAATAATTTATTTTTAAAGCTCGTAAAATCTCACTCTTTAAACAATAAAAGTAACATTTTAGCGAAGTTAAAAGCATCTGTATTCAGAAATCACTCGTCAAACATTGTCGTGACACTGAGAACTAACTCTGTATTTAGGAAATGTTGATAATACTTAAAACGGGCGCATTTACATATATTATGAATCCGAAACCGAGCACGGTCCGCCTCGCAAAATAAACACACACGAAAATTCGACAAAAAAATGCAACTTTCGCATATCACACGCGAGCGTATTTCACATAACAACCGTTCGTTTTAACGTTAGCAAAACAGTGCGGAAAAAGTAAGAGAACGAGATGAGAAAAGTTACTTTAAGAATATACGGAAGTTAATTAGAAACGGAACGAAAAACAACCGTAACTGGTGGCGAAGTTGGCCGTTCTAGCGCGGCCAATGGTACAAGACACACACACAGGGAACCCTCACCACCGCGGCGCTAGGCATTTGCATACCGCCCGCCCAGACGCGCGCCGCCGCCCATGACGAGCGACAGGGACGAACAGACCCGACACCACGCGACAATCCGCGATTCAAACATTTAAATTTGGAACTTTTTAAATTTCAAAAATCTAACTTTTTAACTTATTTTTCCCTCCACAATTAACTGTCACATTTATTTTTCTAATTTCGAATTTAAGGGGTCTACATAAGCAAATGAGGTTGTATACAGGGTAGTGAAAAGGATGGGAATAAATTTATCGCCGTCGCGTCGGATGCGACACAGTTTGATCAGTTGGCAGACAATTCGTGCGATAGAACAGAGCATGAATGAGCTTAGATGGTCGTAATCCTTTAATGAACATGTTCGCGTGTCTGTTCGTGTGTGCGACCTGTTCTTGATGTCGAAATGTTATTTAACTGCCTGTTTTAGAATTAATAATAGCAACTTTAAAATTTTAGGTTATCGGATTTCGTTTTTATTGTAGCTTATATTTTTAATGTTCAAATGACCATTAATTCTTTTGATTAGAGATAGATGTTTAAAAAACTTTCGGTATTATATTTAAGTCAAGTTTTCATGAATAGGCTGCAAACGAAATATGTAACTATTCAAATCACGTTAAGGCTAATACATACTGGTGCGATATCGCGGGCGCGACGACGTGACACTAGTAGCACAATTTCTATATCGCTGCCTGTCGCCCCCGCGATATTGCGTGAGTCTGAAAGTCCTTCATTGATGTGACTTTGTTTCTGATGTCTACTAATTATGAGTTTAAAAACTCCTAAAGTAGATGCGGTGTAGGTTTCGGAAACAAATCGTATTATACTACAATTACGAGTAGGTACTCGTAGGTACTATAAATACAATTAGTGCATTACAAATACCCAGTTATTGTTGTTTGTAAACAAGCTTTTCTTTATGTTTAGTATCAATGTTGAAATAGGAAATAAGTAATAACATTCCATCGCATAAAGAAACTGCATTTTCCAACAAAACTTTCTCCAATAACCACTGTCTGATGAGATCTTAAATTATTATTATTTTCAACTGATTTGACATTCATTATTTCTATATATCATATAATTGCACCCAAGAGGTTCTCCATAAACGTTTCAATATACAAATTGTATTGGTTTTTTATATCCTGATTTAATTTCCGAATCTTTTTTCAACTTATTTAAACTTAATGAGGTCTTAAAATGTGTCAGCAGAAAAAGGTTTTTTGGGAAAAGTTTACGACATTGATTTCTGATTGCATTAATAAACCAGACTAAAATATCTTGTCTTTGGTATGCCTCATAAAAATAGGGTCAGTTTAGTCAAGTAAAATATTTATTTCATTGTTTTACTTTGGGTACAGAAAAGAGGTTTTCATAGAGTTGTTATGAATTCAGGCCGGTAACCTTGAATCTTGTACAGAAGTTTTTCCTCGAGAAAATTAATACACGGGTTGCAAGTCCACAATTTTTCGCTACAGATGAAAAAACTTGCCAAACTACATCTATGTGTCTCACCCTTAATGAAAACACACAACAGACAAGAACATTGTAATTACGAGGAGTAAGAGATTTATTACACGAGAATAGGAAACTAACCACACGTGACTGAACGTCGCATTAGAAACATTATATAAAACAGAATTAAACCACACAAAATTCTACCTTACCATTATTGTAATTAACATCAATTTCCCAAGTTAAGGAAAAGGCTCTTCAGTTGTCTTTTTGCTTGTCCAAACGCGTGCATATGCATTCTTGTTCCATGTGTGAATACCACGAAAGCGGAACATGTAGTAGTTAATTTTTGCGCAAAGCTCGGGCGAAAGAGAGGTCCGCTCATTTACAAATAGTTTGCTTAAGTGTGAAAGAGATAGGAAGAGTGGGGGTTAATTAATGAACGTGGAAGCCTGCGCTCTTTATTGCTTTCGTGGCTGGACGCTAAGACGTCGTCGGTTAAGGAGTTTTCCGCTGAGAAAATATCGCTACAGTTAGATAGGGTTTGTTTTTCTTCAACCAGAATGTGTGATATCATTTTCATACAAAAAACAAACTTATTCTACTAATAAAAGTTTTTGTGTCAGTCTCCAGAGTCGCACTAATTGTTCGTAGCAATTAGCGCTACGAAAATTTTATCAGCACGTAATTGCTTAAGTTAATTAAATGAAAAAGTCGCCGCTACAGCGAACCTTTGCTAAGTCCACGAGACACCTGTTTAATTACATAGGATATCCGAAACTCTTACGTAGAACATTTCATTAGACGTCCAACCTTCAGACGAACTCACCCGACACCCAAATAAAAAAGGCTGGCGCTGTGAGAGTGTAGCTTGCACCTTAGCGTTTGTTCTGCTAGACAACTATTAGATTTAGTCGGGTAACCGTACAAATATAACCATAAATAGTGTACGCTTAATGTGGTGAATGTTTTCTTAATTTTATCCCGCTGCGTGTGAGTGTAGTGGTTAAGAAATTAAGAAAATGCTGTAACGTCCGCGCGCCACTTAAGGTCCCCCCTTCTTAAGAGAGTATATTGTCTCCTCCTCGGATGGTTTTTGTTCTTATAAAACTCCTTAACGTTTGTTAATGAGCGTAATAACCTCTTCTGTTTGTTTTGTTTTGTTTTAATGAACATTTTTATGTTGTTTTTGTTTTCTTGATTAACAGGATTTATCTTTTTATTGCCCGTTTTTATTACGTCGGTGGTTTTGAAGAATATTAGTATGACACAGCTGTTGTGATTCATAAGGTTTGTTGATTACATTTTTGGCAATAAGTGTTCGATAAGTTTGTTTGATTGAAAATCTATACTTCTGTATAAGAGAAGTATGGAGGAAAAAGACGAGTTGTGGCGACAAATATAGATGTTTTATTTTTATTTCATGCGTTTCAGTCATAAAAAAAAACTTTTATTTCGGGCCCATAGATATAGTCCATTTGATTAGTAAAGATAAAAAAGGTTAGATAAAGACTCTATATTTTCAAACTTCAGGTTTATTTTAAAAGGACCTACCCAAGGTCCTTGTACATACATGAGTGCACATATCGATCGCCGTCCTCTAGATAAACTCAAGAGTCATATTTTAGTGGAATGCAATTATAACCGACCGGGGTGTCACTAGGGGAGGTGCACACTGTCACCACGCACTCCTACATTCAAATATTTGTACGTACACCCTGTCTGTGTGATCGTGTAGGGCTGGCACGAGTGGTTGTAAGGGTTGGTGGATTCTGCATTGCAATTCTAAAGAAATTCTGTTTTTTTATTTTAATAAAGTGTTTATTTTTCAAAACTTGACACATTTAGTTCTAGTAAAGTCTCAAATGCATTGGGTAGCTATAACTGTGGTACTTCCTTTTCAGCTTACCAAATTGTTTGATGATGAGAAATAAAACCCTATAAATGACTCATTAAGTTTAAATGTTTTTAATGGAACTTATCATACATAAGTTCCATTATATATATATACACAAAACACACAAACAAAATATATTTTTGGAAAAAAGAATTCAAATTATGCAACACATTATTCATACGCAAGAATTTCACAAACTAAATAACTTTTCAGAAGGCCGAGTTGATTCGAATTTTATCTTGTTGTATTAAAACACATAGCGTAGCAATTTCGTAGCACTTCGTAGACCTTTGGTCTAATGCTTCAAAGTTTTACAATATTGACTGCGCCCCGCGGTTTTACCCGCATAAGTCTCGATCCCGTGGGAATATCGGGATAAAAACTATCTTATATCCTAACCCAGGTCATGGTCTATCCATATGCCAAATTTCATCTAAAACTGTTCAGCCGTTTTAGCGTGAAAGCGTAAGATTATTACTAAATTATTTATGATATTCCTAGGTAATACAGGCTGGTCTCCGCAAAAAGCGCGTACTACACAAAATACATTTTCCTAGGTAATACGATTTACCTTCCAATGATTTTCCTATTACACCGCTATATTACCTTAAGTGCCAACCCTAGCATCACATAAATGTAACCGGACGTCACCCTAAGGATTAGTGGCGTGGCTATGAGATTACCACATCGGGCACTAATGAAGAATCACCGATTGCAATTAATAATTAACTTTATTTATTCATTTTTTTTCTAAGAATATTTTTACTTTATGTATGTGTCATAGAGGGTAGTGTCAGTGCATATAAAAAAAAATAAGATGAACTTATTTTAAACAGTGATGTCATTTTATTTCAGGGTCGAATTGTAACGCCTACAGCTTCTATAGAAAACAAAAAATGTATGTAGATACCATAGTGATAAAAAGAAACAAAACATACCTTACGTACGTGACATAAGGTATAGCCCTTGTCCAGAAATCAAGGATTAAATATTGCGATTCGCTACAATATGGTAATAACATAAGAGAATTCCATAAAATCATGCAAACTGTCAGAGTATTCTAACTAAAGTAACTTCAGTGCTGCTCTAAAAAAGGAATAACAAATGAGCCGAAATCACCCATGAACATTGCGTTGCCAAACAAACTTAAACAAAGACTCAATTTACAAAATTAACAACGGTTGGTTATGACAGCTGACAGGTTAATTTCATATAATTTTTACAAGTAACTAAACACGTATTTCATAAACTAAACTGAACGGTAGTTAGCGTTAATATTCCTCTATTTATGTACAAATTTGTCTCAAGAAACATTAAAGTTAAACAAGTTGTATTCCACTACTTACTCGTCCAAAAACAATCCAAAAGGTCGTCAGCGACACTTTGCCGCAATTAATTTAATGTATGCAAGTTCATAATTCACGTAACGTACTCATTCTCATCGCAGATCGTAAATAACGTCCAAATGAATGCCTCGAGACTCGAACAACTTTTGTTTACATTTCAGACGCGAAACGTCACATGTATCCGACTTTTGACAGATGATCATAAACTAACACAAGCGCAGAACATTTACATACGCGACGGACGCGACGAGTCTGCTTGCAACGGAACGTTCCGCGTGCTAATGTAAATACTCTTTTGATTTTGTTAGTTTTGCGTTCCGTTTTCAGCTCGTTTTTCGTGTGTCCGTCACACAGTTTGCGTTAGTACTGACCACAGCTTAGGGCGCCGGCCATGCGGCGGTGTGCGTGTGTGGAGCTTTCTGCACGCGATCACTTGGAGCTTTAACGAGTGGGGCCTGCGTCTGTGTGCGTACAAACTTTACTTGTGGAAGTATCAGACTAGACTCATTGACTGCGGCCCTTATTGTATGAATGTGGAAAAATTATAGTGTGGAGTGTTTTGCCTGAAACAGCCATGCGTATTGTTTATGTCCTCGGCTAGAGCACTTAAGTCTCCCAATTTGCGGAGGACGTTAATGTCCCAGTGCTTTGTCTCGAGACGCATTACATCTTACAAAGTACTGTAATTAAAATTGTCGTGGCGCTGAAAAATGTTTGTTTTTATTTTGATTTATGTAGTTTACAAATGGCATTGAGAACTGGCTTCGCGTGATTAACTTAATTGTACTTATTTAATTTTTATTTGTTTTATTTAAAAGCCCAAGTTCATCTTTGCAGTCATCTTCTTCAAAGACTGCCTGACCTTAAATTAGAAAACTCACAAAAAAAAAACAAATGAAAATTGAATATTCAAATGCCATTCTAAATAATTATTGTCACGTCATCAGACATTCAATTAGGGTTCACTCGCGAAATCAAATTCAAAATCCGAACAGAAATAGACGACAAAGAACAAACGTCACTTCCACAACAAAACAACTTTATAGCTAAACGTTAATCACGGATAGTGTGAACATTTGTAAGTTAGTATATCATGGCAAGTCAAAACTTGGTGCTTGCATTCTTAAAGTTGAAATTGCACATTTATCACTGCGGACCATGCGCCCGATGGTCCATTAAGAGATTTTTCTGAATCATAAATCTCACTTCGCCTCATCTCGCTTCGATACTACAGATATGGAGTAAACAGGAATGCGAGCTCCTGAGATATTGTCTCGAAGTTAGTGCAAAGATATCATATACATTGTTTTATTCGATATGAGTTATTATTTATTTTATTTTATATGTTCTATTTTTATGATATTTTCTGTGCACTTCTATTTTATTTAATGAATAGTTTTTCTGTAGCTGTAAGAAAACAAATTAGGGCTAATTTTTCAATAGTCAGATAACTTTTATCTGAAGAATAAAATAGGACAGTTTGACATTTATTTATACGCAAAAGCTGTCAAACATCCTCAGATGTAAGTTATCCGAATATTGAAAAATATATTATAAAAAGTAGTATGTAAAGTTTAAATATTTGTAGCTAATTTACTACTTTGTGTAATAATTATTTTTACAATAAGCGTTAACCAGAAGCTATCAAAATATCAGAATATTCTGCAACTTTTGTACGGAACACCAATAATACCAATAAATATTGGAACACTATTGTATGTCCAGCCAGTATTTAAAAGTTTGATGAATTCGATTTATGAATAAAGTGCTCAGCGCTTTATGCACCTGGATTGTTTTACAAATACCAATCATAATTCACCTACATAAAATTCAAAGTTTTATTAGCAAATCAGTTCTTTAGAAATCTTTAAGCTATCATGTATTTTGTTCTAATTATAAGTTAGGTCGTTTAATTATTGCTTACGTTTTTGTACTTACGTCATCGGACCACGCCTGGACGGTTGAGTACGTACTTAGGAATAAAGACTCCTTTGTTTATCCTTCTATGAGAATTCCATAATGAATTGATTGAGCCTTTCGATCGAGGAAGTAATTAAAAATATGTTTTGCTGTTAGGTAGTAAGGGTTTTGTATTTAAGTACATCCGTCCACCGTCCAGGTAATTTCAAAGGTTTGTATTTGAAGTTATGGTTTACCTACGTTTTAAATATATTGATTTCGACTAATCCGGGTCCAGTTCAAAACCGCCTTGCCTTTTCTAAACTGTGTTGAGGTCAGATTCTGTGTTAACTATACTCAATTTGTAATAAGATTAGAAATTTAAATAAACCTTTTTTACAGTCCGTTCAACCGATTTTGACTTCTATTCCGTACGCATAAAGATGGCATTCAAAGCAAAAACGTAGTTACAATACCAACTCTTTATTACATTTGCCATTTGTCATGCCACCAACGCAAAATCGGTTGAACGGACTGTAAAAAAAGGTTTGTTTAAATTTCTAAGGTTATTTCAAATGGAGAGATGTGACTCAGGGCCGATTTTTCAATGTCCAGATAACTTGTATCTGAGGAATAAAAATTGACAGCTTTTGATAAAATATGTCCAACCGTCATATTTATTCTTCAGTTAAAAGTTATCTGACGAAAGAAAAATTTGCCCTTAGTCTTAACTAGACATCTATGTATCTGCCTAGTCTTTTAACAATGTTGGGGTCTGCTTCCAGTCTAACCGGGTGCAGCTGAATACCAGTATTTTACGTGGAGCGACTGCCTATCTGACCTCCACAACCCAGTAACTGGGTAATACGATACCCCTTGGTAAGACTGGTTATCAGACTTTCGGGCTTCTGACGACCCCTAACGACTGTCAAAGATCCACGAATGACAGCCGGGACCAACGGCTTAACGTGCTTTCCGAGGCACGGAGGAGTCTCGGTATGTAAAGATGGCCACCCATCCACGGACCAACCCTGGTAAGCGACCCGTGCGGCTGTTATTACTTAGCCACGAGCTAGTCTTAACTAGACATGATACATAATCTGCCTATAATGTTCCCACTGCTGGGACACAGGCCTCCTCTTTCTGTGAGAGGGAGTGGGCCGTAATCCACCACGCCTGCCCAGTGCGGGTTGGTGGATGTCACATGTCTTCGAATTTTTAGTTCTAGGACATGCCGGTTTCCTCACGATGTTTTCCTTTACCGTTTAGAGAGTAGTGGTGATGAAATAATTCACACAAAGTAAAGCGCCTGTCTGGGTTCGAACATATGACCTACTACTCGTAAGTCGAGGCCGTTAACCACTGGGCCACCACTGCTCACTACTAGATATGACGATGAATATCAATTAGACCTTTAGGGATTCTGGAACCTATTATGATTGCCTATGTATTAGTATGACGAGTTACCAACCAAAACCAAAAACACACGATGGCCTAATGTGATTCCCACAAAGTACGGAAAAATATTGAGGTCCAATTATTGACCACCCCTTACACGCCTATAGGGGATGTTGGTCAAGACTTTGTCTACAAATAGAAACACTTAAAGGTGAGGGTGCATTGTCA
Source organism: Tiliacea citrago (assembly GCA_963921375.1). NCBI lineage: Eukaryota > Metazoa > Arthropoda > Insecta > Lepidoptera > Noctuidae > Tiliacea > Tiliacea citrago. Next base: position 15,172,299 of record OY992797.1, on the reverse strand, counting down.
GATAGAAAACACATAAAACGAAAACTGTCGTAACATCAAAAACCTTTGACCTTGGACGACATGCTACATGTCAAGGTTGAGCTCCGTAAGTTCTGAGTTGAGCTGCACGATTCCTGACTGAAAAAACCTGGCGAAAAGCCTGACTGAAATTCGTGCACTGAATGGACAGGTCCACACAATCTGTGTGGTTCTTTCATCAAAATACCACTTCAGGCACCAATCTACATGGTCTTCATATGATCTGACCAAGATTATGTCTGGGCTTTAAAATAGACTGTGACCTCTAAATTTGTTTCAGCCTTTCTTCTCAGAGTAGTCAGATAGGTTTTTAGGGTTCCGTACCCAAAGGGTAAAACGGGATCCCTATTACTAAGGCTCCGTCTATCTGTCTGTCTGTCTGTCCGTCTGTCACCAGGCTGTATCTCATGAACCGTGACAGTTGAAATTTTCACAGATGATGTATTTCTGTTGCCGCTATAACAACAAATACAAAAAACAGAATAAAATAAATATTTAATACCATACAACAAACGTGATTTTTTTTGCCGTTTTTATAGATAATGGTACGGAACCCTTTGTGCGCGAGTCCGACTCGCACATGGCCGGTTTTTTAAAATATGATTGACGTGTAAAATTCTGTACAGAAATAAAATAATTTATCATTTAAGGTTACACAGCTGAACCTAAACGTTAAAGCCATCTTTCATTCAAACGTTCATTTGACTTTAAAGTTTCATATTTCTTAGCATTTAGAACACTTTTCCGGTTTTAGTAATACATTATATAAGTGACCCGTGCCACTATAGCATAAACACATTCAACTCTTTCATAGTCTTTCAATACCCCCAATACTTAACGTATCACAGGATATAATTTAAAAATAATATTTTATCGCTAACCAGTTATAATAATGTTAAAATTAAATAGCTTTGCCGGCCACATGGCGTGGAAAGGAAGTCCGTATCGGCTGTCAGCCCTGCGTATAATGAAACGTGCTCATTTTCTTTCAACTGACCAGTACAATGAAGACAATGAGATACAACGCGTCGTGAGCTCATCCGGAGGGGCATTTCAAATTCGTTTGAGTTTTGGCTTTTTTTTTTTTGTATTCACACTTGGGTTTGCTAAATGACTGAAGTTAACGTTTGGTGTAGAGTAACTGGGTTCCTAGATTTATTTCTCGACTCTGCCTTCTAAATGCATCACAAAATAGTGAGAAACATTAGGTTGTAGTTCTACATAGTGTTCTTATGTTTCAGGAGATACACGATTATTACAAAATATCTTCCCATTCACATACATAATTTATCTTTTAATCAAGCAATTAATCAAATCTTCAATAAAAAAACAACCTTTATAATTTCAAACATAATTTCTCTCTCCATAATCAAACACACGAACACGAACCAAGAACACGGGCCAGTGGCAACAGCATTCTGAAAACAGTGTCAGAGAGTTTCTATTCTCCCATTTGGAGGCATTTTGTGGAGAGGATGGCCAGGTGAGAAACTCGTACCCTGCTTGGTCATCTTCTGCGCAAAGTACTTCAAATTCTTATATTAATATTATTATTTTGCTTACTAAAACTAGCTATAAGATATTACTAACAATATGGATCTCTGTTGTCTCTATAAATAAATTTTGATTTGATTTTGATAAGCACGTTAAAATTCTCGCTACTGTTTTGTTTCATAAATTATTTGCTGCCAAGTCAAATATAAATCTGGGAGGACTTTGCAGCTCTAAAGGAATGTTTAGATGATAGATAATATATGTTATTCGTCAGCGTAAGAATGGTGAGTTTACTGCGTAACACGGACAATCGCGACGCGCACAGTTTTACAACGAGGGCGGTTAAAAAGCTTCGCGTTAAGGCGATCTGCGTTTAAACCGTAGTGTAACTTTACAGGTGTGTAGAAGGATAATAATGAAAATTGTTTAAAATTGTCTAAGGGGCCTCTGCGAGTTGGTTTCAGCCCCTCGTATGCCTTCCGAAGGACCAGGACCCCATGGTCTCGAGATATATAAAAACATACAATTTTTTTTTTTGTTGGATGAACGAGATGTAAGTAATTGGAGTCTACCGCAGTTTTAATAGTCGAGTGCAAAATAATATCTAGATAGATAGATAAATCACTTTTTCAGTGCACACAAAAGAAGTTGCACAACACAATTAAATAATGACAAATTACCTACATGAATATAAAGAAAAAAAAAAGGCAATAGGCTCGCCCCCTATTACATGGGACTTAAACATATCAGGCGAAATATGGGTGTACTATAGGTCCGCATGCCCTAACCCTTCGGGAATACAGATGTGATGTTTTGTTAAAGAAAAAAAAACATTCTAAAGAAACAAAGTGACACTATGACTATGATACGGTTGAAATCTAATGAACTCATCATCTCCTTTTCCCAACTATGTTGGGGTCGGCTTCCAGTCTAACCTAATGCAGCTAAATACCAGTATTTTACATGAAGCGACTGCCTATCTGACCTCCACAACCCAGTTACTGGCTAATACGATACCCCGTGGTTAGCAACCAATCTTTGGTTGCTAATGAATTACAGAAAAATATACAATAGAAAAACCAACCAAATAAAATTATAAATTGCTGAAACCAAATTGAGATTTGGACGATAGTCGGGTGAAAGACGAGAAAGGAAAGGGATACTAGAGTATTCTTTTCCAGTATTCGCTCAGTATAGATACTGGCTCATAAACTAATGCACCAAGTTAAGCCTAAATTAGAAGATACTGTTTTTGGCTATTAAGTATAAACATAAGTTAATATAAAACATAAGTTAGGTTAAGAGTACATTAAGTACACCTACCTCAGAGCAGTGGTGACCGAGTGGTAACGGCCGCGCCTTACGAGTTGATTCGGACCTAGGCAGGCGCTTTACTTTGTGTAAATTATTTCATCACCACTGCTCTCAAAACGGTGAAGGAAAACATCGTGAGGAAACCGGCATGTCCTAGAACTAAAAAATCGAAGACTTGTGATATCTACCAACCCGCACTGGGCCCGCGTGGTGGATTACGGCCCACTCCCTCTCTAAGAGAGGTCTGTTTCCCAGCAGTGGGAACATTATAGGCTGATTATGTAAGTAGACCTCTGCCTAACCCTTCGCGGAATACAGGCGTGGTGTTATGTTATGTTGTTTCTAGTTAAATTAGATATTTTCTCAGAGTTTATTTATTTTCGTTCTTGTTCACTCACGCATCTTTTCAACTTGCATCTTACAAATCGGTGTGAAGACGTTCCCTTTTAAAATTGAAAGTGACGTAAGTGCTGTTTTAGTGCGCAATCGGCGGGCAGAAGTCGTAAATCAAAGTTTTAGTGTCGAAATGTTGGGATGCGTTGGCCACTGGGGTGGCCAGCTTTAAACATTTTTTTTTATAAAAAGGCGTCAGAAATAAGAAACAATATGACATTCGGCCAGTATTCGACTATTGTTCGGAGATGTATGAGGCGTATGAAAAAGTATTTGTTACAATGTAGTGGGTAGATTCTTGCGAATCTAACAATTGACGTTCGCAAAATTTATTGTTGCTGAATCACAATGAATTTTGGAAAAAAAGTAATTAAATAAAGCACCAGCTTCGCAAAGGACGGGACAATAGTGTCACTGAATTACAAATAACAAGGTGACCCTACAATATTATCCTACTGTTTTTTTTTATTAAAACAATATTGGTAATTTTTGGTAATCGAACCCGGGGGTTCGATTCCCAGGTTGGGCAAAGTGATATTGGGATTTTCTCAGAAGCAGCTCGGAGTCTTGATTTGTGCCCGGTTGATGGCAATAGGCTCGCCCCCAATTACATGGGACTTAAACATAACTGGCGCAATGTGGGTGTACTATTAGGTACACCTCTGCCTAACCCTTCGAGGATTACAGGCGTGATGTTATGTGTTATGTTATTCTTATGTTCAGTTTAATTATTTATTTGGGTGATATGTTACAATAAAACATAAGTCACTGTACTTACGTCACATAAAAAAACAAAACAATTTCTTAAGCGCCAACTAGTAAATTAATATATTTGCTGTTTGCAATAATTTATAGGATTATTTAAGAAGGCGCAACTGGTGTTAAATTTTTTAATGTATTTCGTGGACATTTGCAAAAATAACTTTTTAATGCAGCAATAAATTCAAATTCTGTCTAGTTTATGGCGTTCTTGAAAAAGAACTAAGATCCTGGAGAAATTTTATTGGCTCTATTTTTATTATTAGTTTCTTGATTAATAGTTTTAATATTCTTTGACCATTTTTCAGTTAATATACTTATATTTTTTTGTTTAATTTCGTCACTGGTATCCACACACATAGGCATCCTCCTGAATACATGACGTCTTATCACCGTTATGTCTTTAGAATAGGAATTTTCTAATAATTTGTCAATACCTAGTTGACAATGTGTATTAACAATAATCACCACGAGCACTGAAAACTACATAATTGTACATACATATTTAAACTAATGTAACAAATAAAAAAACAAATGACTGCCCCTTTGGTCTTGTGGTCGCAAGCGCGATTGCTGAGCCTGGGGTCCTGGGTTCGATTCCCGGATCGGGCAGTGTTATTTGGTTTTCCATTAGGAATTTCTTAATAACAGCCCAGAGTTTGAAAGTTGGCAGTGTGATAACATGCCTCGGAAACCACGTTAAGAGGCTGACAACAGGTAAACCACTGTCACTGTCAGATTGCATACAAAAAAAAAAGAGATGCGCGCTGACACAACGTATGGCGTAAAAATGCAAATAAAATCGTATGAAATGATATATTACCTAATTAATAAAAAATAATCCATCACCGGATGCAGTTTGGCACGTGCAATTTTATGGTATACTTTTAATTATAATTATAACTGGTAACGAAGGGATAAACGGCTTTAAAAAAAAAAAAAATAATAATTAAAAGTTGTCTTTGAAGATTTATTTGATGTCTTAAATTATGTTTAATTATGTTTTGAGTTCCACCGTATGCACAAAAGACTTGAATATATCATACTGTTTTGTTTTGGAAAAAATATTTACAGTTTAAGAGATACACTGCTTTAAAAAACCACCTTTTTGACCATTTTTCAAAAAATCTCCGCCTTAAGCCGTTGGCCCTGCGCCTGATCTCTCTCCGGTCGTGTCGGATTGCTGTCCCATCAGACTATGAGAGTGAGGGACGAGAGAGTGCACCTGCGTCTGCGCACACACTTGTGCACTATAATATCTCCGAAGGCTGGTCTTCGTTGAGATTGGTCGTCATGGCCGAGATTTGGTCTGGAGGACTGTTATTAATATAACAAAGCAAAGGTAAGAAAGGAAGCTGTCTTTGTCTGTTACCTTTTCCGATAAAAGGACAGTGACTAAATCACTATGGGAAGTGGTGCATTTGGTTTTATACCGCGGCCATCTTTGAAACCTTAGTCGGTATTGGAAAAATCTATCACAAAAATGAATTGATAAACGATTTTTCTACAAATGTAGTCCTAGATGATGTAACTGAACTTTTTACTTAAAAAAATATTATTTAACATATAAAGGCTATTAGATGTATTTTTTTTGTTTTAATATCTAGATAACTCGGTTTAGACTGATGTAAGGTTATGTTACCGCATATAAACTTTTGTTCGTCATATTATTTTGCATCTAATTAATAATGATAGATTGATGGCCGCGTAAAAAAATTAAAATGTACCATTTTTAGTCATTGGCTTTTGGCACACCACGGGTAGACCATGATCTGGGTTAGAACACAGAACACCTTTGATTAAAGGTGTTCTGTTAATTAAATTAATTCACCGGAACGTTCTACTGAGATTTCAGTAGAGCGTTCCGGGGAATTAATTTAATTTCCTACCTCCACGCGAGTGAAGCCGCGGACAAAATCAAGTCTTAAATAAAAACAAGTTTCCTCCCACAAAATCCTTACATTTAAACCAAAGTACTCCACTATCTGAACGGTATTACTTACAGAGTTTTATCATCTTAAGAGTAGGATTGCACTAACAAAGTAACCATGTGATATTAAACCCAACTGATAGGCGACCCAGGTGGGCGACTAAAATCCTACAGACTTGTAATAGTCTCGTAAAGGTTCGTATATAATGATGTCGCTTGTAAAATGGACTAATGTGACAAAGGGCTGAATTATAATGGCTGAATTTTGATATGATGTAATGTATTGAAATGTGAAGGATATTCGGTATATTGATGTGTCTATTCGGCTTGTAGAAAAAATATCGATGTATCGATATTTTTTGTTCGATATATCGATATTTTTCGGCTATATCTATTATTTCGATATATCAATATAAAATATCAAGTATCGAAAAAGTATCGAATACGATATATTTCCAGTAGCAACACCGTTGATACACTGACTAAAACCGCTAGAATTCAGAGCCGTAAAAAAGTAAACTTATTTTTATCAATGTTTTATTAGTTTGAGATTTCATCAGAAATATGATGTTTCTAGTTTGGAATTTCTATGAATAAAACAAACAATACAATTTCATAAAGTTCATATACTTTTTAGAAAATTTCACCAATATATCGAAATAGATATCAATATTTTTTTTAAATATCGATACGATATATATCGATACTTTTTGGCAGTTCTTGCATCCCTAGTGTCTATTTTTTATTTCAACCCTTTAGAGATAAACTTGAATAGATATTGATTTTGTTTTCAGAAGAACCCATTTGTAATCTGTGTAGATATCTGCTAATACCATTGTGTTTAAATCCTAACAAATATTATAAATGTGTAAGTGAGTTTGTTTATTTGTTATGCTTTCACGCTAAAACGGCTGAACGGATTAAGATGAAATTTGGCATATGGGTAGACTATGACCTGGATGGAAAATGTATGCTATGTCCTAGCATACATTTTATCTCGGTATTCTCATGGGATCGAGACTTATGCGGTTGAAGCTGCGGGGCGCAGCTAGTAGGTCTACAAATTGAAGTATTCCACGCAGAGCACTGATTTCAACAGCACTTGACCGAACCGCACCTGAACACATCCGCTAATCGCACTGAAACAAAATTTTTATAAGTGCACCACGCTTATCAAAATTTTGTTTATGTGGTGCGTTTTTATGCGGTATAGTTTTAAGCGGTGGAACAGTTTATTAATGTCGCTGGCAAGAGACAAATGATAAAAGCAGGTTTGTCTTAAAAAAAAAATGTCAAATCTATATAGTTTGTGTAAGCGGAAAAAATATTATGTTATTCTTGAACATATTTCGCAGAACTTCAACCAAAACACGTTTAGAAAAAAAATCTCGATAAAATTAACGGTGAACTAACCCCTTACTTTGAGTGTCAACCCAAAATATCTGTATTAAATATCAACGTACGATTGGTATTTAATTAATAATAAGAACGTCTTATTTGTATGCAGAACTTGGTTGTTTTTTTATTTTCGATTAATCAACTCATTTTTGAGTAAATAGATAATTGCTTCATATTTTGCAATAAATCACTAGCGTTGTGTCATCGATCTACTTTTTTTTTTGTATGCAGTTTGACAGTGGCCACGGTTTAGCTGTTGTCAGCGTCTTAAGGTGGATCCGCAGCTGTAGCCCGCGAATTTCAAAGTTTCTTACGTTTTTCGCTATTTGCAGGTCAGTGTCAAATTGTATCTTGATCAAAATGTGATTCAAAACTATACCAGACATGTATTTACAGAATTATAATCATTACAATCATTAATACATCGCTCTAGGTTAGATTTGTTACATTGAATGACTTTTTCATGAAATCATTACGTGTTACAAACTCAAATCACCAATGAGTACGTTAAGTTACGTTTTGTTAAGGTCTGCCATTGAAATAGTGGTATTTAACGCGTTATTAACTAGTTCGTGATTAGTTGTGTCCGTGTACTGTCGAGTAGCGTCGTGAACGATGGGCCGTATAGATCGGAGAATCTAGTTTTCAGTTTGTTGTTACCAAAGAAAACCTGAAACCTTCAGCCTTTAGAACAGAACTGAGGCGTGAACGAATCGTAGCCCAGTTGCTGCATTTTGGCCTTAGTTGCCTGTGGCCTTAGGTACTTAGATGTAACTTGATTTTGTACCACAGCCTTATATGAAGCTTGCTCTATTAATAGTCATATTTACAACTTTCCCTAGAATAAGTAACTGGAGATGAGGAATAGTGTTACTCGATTTTACATCCTTTCTCGGTAACTGGGCGGATTTTAATATAATGTTGCAAGCATTATGTGGTTAACACCGATGCTTTTGTTTATACTTAATAACTTGGAGAATATCGCCTCATTCAATTAAATATAGGTACTGGCGGTCTATTCCGTAAAAATTTCACCTTGAAAATTAGGAGAAGTGATCTTGCAGTGAGTTGTCATTCCACCTGATGCTGAAGGCGTGTATTCACGAATGAACAAGAACATGGTGAACACGAACATCGAACATTTTGTTCGCATGTGCGTACCACTAACGAACATCAAACACCTATGTTCGTCAAAAATGTTCGTGGCGGTCCAAATTTGTTTTCCTGTGTGGATGGTGTTCGGAGCAATTAGATTCAACATTATTCGTCCACTAATTTCTTGTAACTTTCAGTCTAAAATTAATGTATTTCGTTTTCGCTTTTTGTACAAATCGGTTTCTCACCACCTAGGATCCTCATTTGGAAAAAAATATTTCGTGAATCACTACGAATAGCAAAACATTTTTGGCTACTTCGCTGTCGACCACTTCCAACGACGAATCCATGGCTACTAAAGCGAACAGAGTGGTTGAGCGCGAACACAAGTCGAACTGTGTTCGTGTTCACTTTGCTAATTTACATCCACACGTACGAACCAAATGTTCCGTGTTCAATGTTCGTGTTCACCATGTATTGTTCGTTGGTGCGTACACGCCTTAGGGATTAACACTATTGTCACCTCACCTCAAGCTCACTTCACCTTAGTTGTCATGGTGAGATTTTTACAAAGAAAAAAAAACGAAAGATAAATTGTTTATTCTGCACAAACAAAACACACATTACAAAAAAAAACAACATAAAATACTCACATACAAAGTAGCTAAAAGCCTCGTAATCAAGCAATAAAAGTTTGACAATCTTGTCCATTGCTTGATGTCAAGGCCAGGGACCAAAGACAATTTACATTGCGTAAATACTCTCTCGTCGTCGTTATTTCTTGAATGTCCATACAATGAGTAGTTTTGCTAACAATAATTTTTGTAGAATCAAGATTACCTTGCTTGACAACTAGTGACTGTTTCTAATTAAGTTACAGTAGTGATCGGCCTCATTGTTTACCTAAATTAATGTTACATTGTTATAATCTACTGCCTTTACTATTTATGATATGAGATATTGTTCGTGAAATGTTTTCTAGTAGATCGGTACCCGAAGTTCGCTTGCACCTCTGCTTAAGATTCGCGTTTATGAAGCGTGATGGTTAAGGGTCGGGTAAATGCCGTTGACCTTGGCCATAAATGCGATGCGCGTTGACGCCGCGCTGCCTTTCGGTTTCAAAGAGAATATTTATTTTTACTAACGAAAATATGATAATTGGAAAAAAATCACAGATAAAATAATTATAGATGATAAAATAGTCTTTTCAAAAAAAAAATTATGAAGATATCTTAAGTAGTTTGAAAGTAATATTTTGTTTTTGTTTTCGTCTGCTTCCTGAATTTATTTCATAAAGTATTTTATTACAATACTTAAATATTCACTTACAGAATTGATGTGTACGCGTTCTAATTTAACATTTTTTTTTTGCATAAATTACTTGCATTATTTGAAGGCGTAATAACAGATTTAAAAGTAACTAAAATCTATATATCACGAGAGATATATATATCGCGAGCGGAGGTGGCCCAGTGGTTAACGGGCTCGACTTACGAGTAGTAGGTCGTAGGTTCGAACCCAGACAGGCGCTTTACTTTGTGTAAATTATTTCATCACCACTGCTCTCAAAACGGTGAATGAAAACATCGTGAGGAAACCGGCATGTCCTAGAATTAAAAATTCGAAGACATGTGACATCAACCAACCCGCACTGGGCCTGCGTGGTGGATTACGGCCCACTTCCTCTCACAGAAAGAGGAGGCCTGTGTCCCAGCAGTGGGAAAATTATAGGCAGATTATGTAAAATCATATATCTGCGCCTTAAACAAAATTTTACCGCTTAGACTTCGAAGAACATGCCAATAGAAGACCTCATTAAACAGTACCGCCATATATTACAAAACGACTAGAAACCCACATACAAATGCACTTCAAATTCCAATACCGCAATTCTTCGCCACCCAATCCTACCGTCCGCTTTACAGCGACAATGGAATGTAAAACACAAGACAATCGCTTGCCTCCCTAATGAGTGGTTAGGCACAAAAGGTGATAGCAGACGATTCATTTAGCCTGCGGTTACACGCGTGCAAATGCGTGCGGCAATATGCAACGCATTCACATAATTAACGGCGATTTCAGTTTTCTATTACAAATTGTAATGTTTTTGGATTAGTAGGAGAAATGAAGTGGGACGGAATTGTGTGGTTTGTAGCAAAGAATCGACAATATCTACTTGCGTCGGTTTCGTAAAAGGTAACTAATTTTGCTACACCACATGCTAGTATCACCAAAGGGTGTGGTCTGACGAAAGTGAACTAAATAATTTGTCCAAATTTCAAAAGCCAGCCGTCAGAGGAATTCAACGGCGGTTTTTATCCATGACGATCTTCTCCTTAGTGTGTCGATGGCAATCCAAATTGTGACAGTCCAGAACGTAAGCTACGAGAATTGCATTGTCACTAGCGTCAATGACAATACACCTACTGCGATCATTTCAAGTTCCAATGACTGCAGATGTTCAGCAGTGGCTGTTAACAAGCAGACTTACGGATGATTCGCGAAGGTATGTTGATTTAACAGAAATTCTGATGGCAGTTAACTGAGTTACCAGTGGATATGGCTTGTTTCACGGTGGTTGACTTTCCGTCAGCTGATTGGATAATGAATCGCATTAGGTACCTTCTTCTATAAGTAGATGGTATAGTGCAATCACTGACACTGAAGTACTACGCGTAGTTTGGTTTAACAGGGCAAAGTGATAAGTTACTTAGCTGACAATTATACTATGTATATTTTTATACGCTGATGATTTTTATTCTGCAAAGGACTGGTTTCTTAAGGGATGAAGTTGTAAGAAAAGCAGTTGTTTTCGTAAAGTTAGTTTGAAGCGGAAACAAATAAAGGTCTTCTCTCGTTGGCAAAGACATTATAGTCGTTCTTATCAAAACAACTTTAACTTAGATGAAAAATATGATTTTGCAAAGCCATGTAAATGTAAACTAATGCATGTAAATGCCTTCTAAAAGCGCAATTTATTGCTCTGTATAGGTACTAAAACTACATACCAGGGTGTAAGAGCGATTCATTTATTCTGCGGTCGGGAAATGCACGTACCAATGTGAGCGCATTATTATTATGCAATGCGTTTTCATAATTAATTGCATTTCACTGATCGTGTTATGGGTGCATAATATTCAGTACATTTAAATATAGAACGGTGTTGATCTAAAAGAGAGGAATGGTACTGGCCAATGATATTGAAAAATGAAGACTAATTTTCACACAGAACAAAAGAAGAGCGGTTGGTATTCCAATCTTCTTCGTTATGTTTTCCATTTTCAAACCTACTGCCAATGATATTAGAAGTAAAAAGACGTAGATAGATGACACATGGAAGTAGGGCGGCATATAATCGGGAGCGAAAAAGCGAAAAAACGAGAAAATGTGGCTAATTATCCAAGTTTTGACGTGTCACTATTATATATATTTTTACTTATAATATCGTTGCCTACTGCAGATTCGTTGCAAGAAGAGCTCATGTTTAAATATAAACTCGTAAGCAGTGATGTAAAAGAGAAAGTGATAATTGTATACATGTTTATCATATTATTAAACATTTAACGTATGCATCGTCATCCGTTTTGGCGAGGCCTGTACCACGCATTACGTGTTCCTCGCTATAAGCAGTTGCGAATATTGTCTTGTTAGTTTTATCGAACAAGAAGTAAACTTCATACGATACAATTTTCGCAGCATACTGTCGTGTATCACCGCTGTCACGCGTCATCTCTGATTAACTTTTATCGACGAAAGACACCGGAGTAACGACGTGTCCCATACTGGAGGATCTTAAATCTGTAATCTCCACTTTTTGCATTCCCTCCCGCCTCGGGCGGCTATAACGACACAATAAACGTATTTTATACGCGCTCACACTTAACGTTTATATCGCCTTATAAGTAGATCGAGAAATAATAAAACTAAAGGAGAGCGAACATCAAGAAAGCAATAACATCATTATCATAGCGAGTCCGCCATCTCTTTCCAATAGGTTTCACCCCTCCCTTGGCCCCGCCCACCGCGTATCTCCTCTGTCACCTGTATATCTCGAAACATTACACATATGCAAAACTTTCGCGCTCGCATCTCGTCGCACACATACAGCGACAGGTCGCCTACACACTATACGAAATATGCAGCTGCAACTCTGCTGTGTGCACACTACGGTATAAATCTGCGAGATAAAAATTGTGCTATATTGCCTCACGAGTGTGTTGCCCGGACGTGGTATTCTTTTTTGTTCCGATAGCCTGTAGGCGTGCCTAGTAAGTTGTTTGCACCTCGAACAGTAGTCGATATTTCAGTCGTGTCATCGACGCGACATCTCTTATAAAATATTGGACTCGCGTCCATTCTTTATGCTGTTTGAAATTGTATTTGATATCAATACTTTTCTTAGAATGTTTGTCTTTGTTTGATATGAGCTCTTCGTTAAAATGGCTCCGGAAACTGATTTGTCTGAATATAATGTTCGTGAGAACAGCTGCCCTTGACTTACCTTTATGTAACCATTAAAAACCTAACTTATTACATTAAGATTACAATTTTTATTACCTTTAAATATAAATATATATATCTTGTACCACCCACAGTCTTGTTTAGTTTAGTGAAATGACCTTTATTACATTATTTTACCCAAATACGTCGCAATCGGGTTAGTGTTAACATAACCAGACCATGTCTTACAGGCTAGTGTTCCCAGTTCCGTTCCTGCACTCTGTATGATTTTGATTGACTACTGCTGCCTTCTAACCTTGGAGAATGCTATTTCTGTACTTGTATCAGCTTAAAAACTAGATTGATTCTATGATTGGATTCCATAGTTCTAATTTATGTTACCACAAAACATAATTATCTTTTACTAACTGTTCATACAGGGCCTTCAAAAAACACACAAGAATTTAAGGAATTCATAAAGCACTACTCCAAAATACAGTTATCAATCAACATGCTACCAACAACGCTCACAATTTTTCGTTCCATACAATTTTGTTCGACTATTAAATGATGAACGATTTCAGAGCACCGGCGATAATTATTCGCATTGTATATGAAACAGTTAGTCCTCTATAATTACCGGACAGGCTGATTCGACGTATTGTTCAAATGATGACCATCATGTAGGAACGTAAAATATGATTCGTGTCAGAGCAATTATGTGTTCTGTTATTATATAGTTTCGATGAATGGACAGCAGTTATTTATGGCTTTAGTAATATAGTTATTTTGTTTTATTTTTGGTTGGTGACAGGTCAAATAGTACCTTGTGTGTTGGAGTATTGAACCTTGAACTGCCATGGAATTTTCGCCACTAGGGAAAGAGCAAAGACCTCTTCATTTCAATGTCTCTTGATCAGATGTGCCTAAGAACATTTAGGAAACTGTATGTATTAATGGGATTCTGGCTTCAATTGCTGCGTCGCGCTTAGGTAGCAAGTACCAATGTAGGTACGTAAACAGCCATTAGGACAAACATTGTTTACATGCTCATAGATAGAGTACCTTACCAAGGAAATCGTATAAATAATTAAATAAGGCCCATTATAACTATTGCAAACAGATGCGTCAGTCATCATTATTAAAATAATAATCATTAATATACTATGTGTGACAATTTGGACAAGTATATAATTATTTAGATTGTTTCTTGTGACAACTGTATATTTGTCACTATATTTTGTCATTATGTCGATATGTGCCCACTTGATTGTGAGAAATGAGAATATATGAAGACATAGCCCGACACCCTAGGCTCGAATCTTCACGAGCAATTTTCAGATTCTTATTAATAGGTGCAGTATTCTATTCTGTAGGACCAGCATGCTGATTAGGTAACACAGTTTCCATCATAAGCCGAAAGATTTTGAAGGAAATATAGGAATAATCAACTGCTTCACATGTTAGCAAAATTCGTGTCTTTTACAACGTAAAAAACGCAATGAATATTGTTGAATTGTCAAAATGATTAAATGAATGGCATTGGGATTGTGTGTGTGTTACGTTGTTACCTTGTTGATCACTAATCCGTTTGCCAACATTAGGGATTATGACGTTACGACGCGCGACGACGGGTTTTTTTTTATTTATTTTTTATTTGTGATGGGTTTGCTCTTGACCTTAGTCTAGGTCAGAGGTGACAGAGACAAAGTCGACAATGGAGTGAGCTTACCCAGAAGAAGCCTGTTCACTCTCACTTTGAAGAGATTCGGGTTGTATGCGTTCGGAAACAGACGCAGCGCGCGTTGTTTTGACGTTAGCTTACGTTTATTTAATTGTACACTGCATGTTCTTTGGTAAAAACTTATCGTTGAACTAAAAGAATCAGTAGGCTTTACTAACATGCGTTCCATTGGACCCAATAGCTCCTCCACAGTTCCTGCAACGGTAATCGTGTAGTGTCCGTCAGTCCAACACAACCTTTCGTCTTTCTAGGCAATCTTAGTTTACTAACGGTGCGCTGACGCATACATGATTTCGAAAAAGTTAGGATGAACGTATTCCAAACAGATAATCCAATAGTGACTGACTCGTTGGTCTAGTGGACGCAAGCACTACTGCTGATCATGAAGTCCTGGATTCAATTCCCGGATCGGGCAAAATTTGTTATTGGATTTTTCCATCTGGAAGTTCTCAGTGCTCGGAGTATGGATTTATGCCCGTTTGATGGCAATAGGCTCGCCCCCTATTACATGGGACTTTAACATAACCGGTGAAATGTGGGTGTTCTATAAGTATACCTCTGCCTAACCCTTCGGGGAATACAGGCGTGTTGTTATGTTATGTAATCCAATAGTCACTTCATATAGCACATAGTAATAAAAAATATATACAAAATTGACTTTTGAACCCCAATTTGAAAAGAAAAAGCCGCAAATCGGTACTATAAAACAGTGTACTAACAAAAAGTCGTTAAATTTTTATAATCATGAATCAATTATTAATATTTTACGATAAAAATCCACAAACGAGAATATTATTGGTTTTGGCTACATAAGCGATCGTTTGATCATAAACGGTTCATATACTGCGTTCGGATCTCGCTGCGGACGGTCGTGTTGTGTGCTGCTATCGGTGTGCTCCCGCCCTCCTGCCGCTCTCTCGTGCCCGGTATTGTTACGCTTGCGTAACGCTCTCGTAGTCGCCCCGACTACATCCGATCGTCGATTGATTGGGTCGATTAATTTATTAATCAATCCAATCGAAAGACCTGGATCACAAAAATTGTCTTTTTCAAGACAGGTGTTTCTATAACAGGAAAACGTTATTAAATTCATTAGGCCCCTTCTGGGTAAAACCACAGTTTCGTGGTCCTCGGTGGATACCTTACGGTGCCAACGAAACCGAGTGGGGTGCTGACCCAAACGCACCCGCCGAACCCCCTCAGGGAGAGGCAATAATTTGGACGGGTCCCAGAGTTAACCGGCCTTGGGGGATCTCCTAGTCGGCTCTGGTGACAGTTTTCCTCCCACAGCGACTCACCTAGTGTCTTTAGGGTGTGTCTACACCCTTCGCGCTAGACCAAATAGGGCCCCCTTGCACAATAAGATTGGCAACGGGATCACAAGCTCAGGGCTCACCACAGGTACTCATCCTCCCTGTCTACACCCGACAGGGAGCGAAACTCATCCCCGGGCCAATCCACCCGGGGAGTTAGGCGTAGGGCCACGATAGGCTTCATTTTCTTGTAGTGGAGTCCGGCTCCAAAATTCCTCCGATAGGATCCCCCCTCTCGGTAGAATGGAGGACGACCTCTTACTGACGTTCGTCAGAGAGGTCCTCCTCAAGGACCAAGACTTCCTCAGGAAGTACGCTTCCCAGATTAGTGGGTTGAGGGCTACGCCATCAGCGAGCCTCTCAAAATTCAGCGATGCGCTCGCTTCAAACTCAGACGACTCTGACTCACAGAGTCGTTCGGAAAGTCCGATAGTGTCGATGGACACCACCGCCCCCGCGGACAATAACGCGGCGGCGGCGAACTCAGACTCCTCGGATGCGGAGTCAGGTTCTTGTTCTTCCTCCTCTGGACCAGAGGAAGGGGGCATCACCTCAGGCCCTGGCAAGAGGAAGAAGAACAAGAGCAGGTCTTCGCAACCTGCTAAAATGGTTGCGATCGAGGCTCCCTCGACCTCCGCTCCCTCTACCCCCGCGGTAGTCGCCACTAGGGCCCCTACCCCGGCTCCGTCCGCGCAGTCGCAAGCTACCACTTCCGGTACTGCGACCGCGTCCGCCAAGACTCCTTCTGCCTCCAAGAAGGCATCCCGTCCCCCACCCATTATCATTCAAGATAAGGGCAGGTGGACGGAAGTTTCACAAAGGTGCAGTGATCTTAGGATCAACTTCACCAGTGCCATCAGCACACAACCGGGCATCAAAGTTTCCGTTCCTACGTCGAACGATTACAGGGAACTTACAAAACTTCTTCGGGCGAGAGGAATCTCATTCCACTCGTACACCCTCCCAGAGGATCGTCAGATACGCGTGGTGATCCGTAGGATCCCCAGTGAGATCGCCACGGACGACATAAAGGCAGACCTAGAGAGACAGGGGATCCCTGTCCTCGAAGTGCACAGGATGCACCGATCCAGAGGTGGATCCGCATACGACATGGTTCTTGTCGTGTGCCCACAAACTGAAGGGCATCACCCAATCTTCAAGGTTAGCTCGATATGCTACCTTAAGGGCTTCGACGTCCAGAAGCCCCACAAATCAAGCATCATAGGCCAATGCCACAGATGCCAGCTATACGGACACGCGCAAAAGAACTGCTTTGCGAAACCCAGGTGCGTCAAGTGCCTGGGCGAGCACGGCACTTCTGAGTGCACCCGTCCAAAGGACCGTGCCCTCTGCACCGAACCTCCCAGCTGCGTCCTATGCGGCCAACAGGGTCACCCAGCCAATTACCGTGGCTGTCCTAAAGCCCCGAAGTCATCTTCCTCGAAGCTGACCAAGCGTTTCGACGCGAGGCAGCAACGAGAGCACCCCGGGTACCCCGCTACCCTGTCTCAACCTCCGCAGCGTCTGAGCCCTCAAAGGTCCAGTCCGTGGAATTATTTTAACCACCAGCAGGCCTTCCCTGCCTTCGGCCAATATATGGCCCCTCCTCTCCATCCTCAACCTCTGATGATGGACCCCAATATTCGCGCTCAACGTGCTCAACTGGCACCCGCCGCTAATACCGCGCTTCCCGCGGCTCGCGCGCCTCTCGCACCCCGCGCGGCTCCCGCGCCCGCCGCGCCCCGCGCGCCTCTCACGCCCCGTGTACCTGAGCCAGCTCCTAAAGCCGCTCCCGTCGCCGCTCCCGTCGCCACCACTCGCGCGCCCCCTAAACCCGCGACTTCTTCAGTTGGCGCCGTCGCTAACGCACTAGACGCGTTTAATGTGATCACGAGCACATTCAACGTGTTCATGTCTCCTCGCGCCATTCAAATGGCCGGGGAATTAGTCAAGGCTCAATCCTCTGGCAATCTTTATCAGATCCAGAGCATATTCAATGCGTACCCGGAAATTACGCAAGTCCTCAACACCTTCGCGAAACGGCCCTAATATGTATAATACGGCCCCCGCAAGAACTAAACTCAGATCCCTCAAGTTAGGCTTTTTCAATGCCAACGGCATTAGGGGACAACGCGACGAAGTCGCCGAGTTCCTCCGCGTCCACAAGTTAGATATTCTCCTAGTACAGGAAACCTTCCTCAAGCCGAGCCATCGAAACCCGTCAATTGCGAACTATCGCATGGTTCGCAATGACAGGTCTCGATGCCACAAGGGCGGCACCTTGATCTATTATAGAACCCCTCTATACTGTATTCCTCTCGACCCTCCAACTCTCTCGTGTCTTGAAGTGTCTGCATGTAGACTAGGCATGTCAGGTCATAGACCGATTACGATAGTTTCGGCTTACATGCCGCCCACCGCGACCTCGTCAGCAGACGGTCTCAAACTGCTCTCTGACGATCTTTCAATTCTTTTTGGCCTGAGCGAATCCGTTATCATAGCGGGTGACCTCAACGCCAAACACCCGGCCTGGAATAGTACCAGTACCACGTTCCGAGGCAGACACTTGTTTGACCTCTGCCCCGTCCTAAACTTTGACGTCATCGCCCCGATGACGCCCACCCACTACCCCCACGACCCCAACCATACCCCTGACGTATTGGACATAGCGCTCCTAAAGAATATCAACCTCCGGTTGGATTCGATAGAGGCGATGGACGAACTGACTTCCGACCACCGACCAGTCGTCATGAGACTGGTCCCTCGCGACGGACTCCCTGACCCGGACGAACCCTCTCGTAGCAAAGTAGTCACGGACTGGAGGAAAGTAAGCGATCGCTTGAAATCCACCACTTCGCCTCTACTAGACTCTATACCAGATCAGTTTACCTCAATCGCTGACACGACGGCCGCGATCGGCTCACTCACGGAACACGTACAATCGGTCCTGAACGATTGTTCAAGGCAAGCTCCGGCGATGGACGAACATCGCTTGAGGCTGCCGGACGATGTGCGTGAACTGCTGACTGAGAAGAACGCGGCTACTCGTGCCTACGACGTCTTCCCCTGTGACGCCAACAAAGCTCACATGCGCTATTTGCAGAGATCTGTAAGGACACGCATGGCCGAGCTGCGTGACGGTAACTGGGACAAGATGTTGAGCGAGCTAGAGCCCACTCATCTGGCATTCTGGGAACTTCAGAGGAAACTCAAGTCCCAGCAAGTAGTCTCTATGCCTCCCCTGACACGACCCGACAGGACGATAGCATTCGACGACATCGACAGGGCTGAATGCCTAGCTGACAGCCTCGAGACCCAGTGCTCGCCCAGCTCTCAACCAGTAGACCAGGCTCACCTCGCCGAGGTGGATGCCGAAGTCGAACGTAGAGCCTCTCTCCCTCCGGTCGAAGACCCTGATTGTCCTCTAGACCCCGTCTCCCCGGACGAGGTTCACGATATAATCAAGGGTCTGAAACCCCGTAAAGCCCCTGGATCAGACGGTATCACCAATAGGGTGGTCCAGTTGTTCCCGGCTCACCTGATCATGCTAATGACCACCATCTTCAATGGTGCTCTTAGTAACAACATTTTTCCACAATCGTGGAAAAATGCCACCGTCATCGGTATCCCGAAGCCCGGCAAGCCTAAGACCGAGCCTTCCAGTTACCGTCCCATCAGTTTGCTCGACGTTTTCGGCAAGGTCTATGAGAGGCTTATTTATAAGCGTCTCAGAGACTACGCCGAGACGAAGGGGCTCATCCCCAACGAACAGTTCGGTTTTAGAACCCAACATTCTTGCGTACAACAGGTCCACCGTATCATAGAACACATAAGCGCCGGTTTCCAGCGCGGGTTCATGACGGGTGCTGTGTTCTTCGATATCGCGAAAGCGTTCGACAAAGTCTGGCACAACGGCTTATTGTATAAGCTATACAAATTCGGTGTGCCAGATCGTCTCGTGCTCATCTTACGGGACTATTTGTTGAACCGCACCTTCCGCTATCGCATCGAGGGTGCGCTCTCTTCCCCTCATCCGATCCGCGCAGGCGTCCCTCAGGGGTCTGTGCTGGCTCCGCTCATTTTTACGCTGTTCTCCAGTGACATCCCGAAAAGTAGAAAGGCGCAGTTAGCTCTGTTCGCAGACGACACGGCCATCTACTACACCGGCCGCAGTCAAGACCAGATCTCCCGCATCCTACAGACCGAAGTCAACAGACTCGGTGACTGGTTCAGGAAGTGGAGGATCGAGGTCAATCCTGATAAGAGCCAAGCGGTCCTCTTTTCTAGGCCCCGGCGTAGACCGGACCTACCACGACAGATCAAGATGTTCGGCAAGCCTATCCCTTGGGAGAAGCGAGCCAAATATCTCGGTGTGATCTTAGATCACCACATTTCGTTCGCTGAGCACATAAAGCAAGTGCGTTCGCGCGCTGCTTTCGCTCTCGGTAGGCTTCATTGCGTTCTAAACTCACGCAGCAAGTTGTCCCTTAAGGGCAAATTGCGTATTTACACAGCGTGCATCCGGCCGATTATGACGTACGCGTGTGCCGCTTTCGCACACGCCCGTCCCCATCTCATTCACAGAATGCAGGCACTTCAAAACCGATTTCTCCGTAAAATTACGGACGCTCCATGGTTCGTTCGGAACGAAACCCTACACGTAGATCTTAGAATCCCCACCATCAAGCAGTTTTTGAAACGCGCGACAAAGCGGTTCTTCGAGTCCGCAGATAGACATCGCAACCCCTTGGTTGTGCAGGCAGCTAGCTATAGGCCATCTCAAATCAGTAAGACTCGCCGACCTAGGCATACTCTCTTAGACCCGGATGACCCCATTACTCTCCTTCAGGAAAGCAATAGGGCCACAAGTACAGTGCACAAACACAAACCGTCATTCCGTCCTCGCCGCCGAGGTACCACGCGAAGATCAAGAATAAATTGTTCCCCCCGTCCCTTGCACGTCGAACCGCCAGCCCCGAGGCTGAGTGAGCCGTAGCATTTAATAGTAATCCCCGTTAATAATCATGAATTTAAACTTTTGATCCAGCCCGTCCCCAATTTGCTTTGTTTTTCCCCAACGACGCCCTAAGCCGAGGTTCGTACCCCACAGGGGGTGCCCTTAGAGCGCTGTCGTTTAGTTTTTAATACTTTATTTACGCTCCTGGCTGGAGGCTTTAAGCTAATACCTTAGGGCACCCACAGGAAAGACCGGTTAAGCAGTCACGGCCTCTCAAGGTCAACTGCGAGATGCCATATATAAAAAAAAAAAAAAAAAAAAAAAAAAAAAAAAACGGTTCTATGAAAATATTTTTTCATTACTTTTCACGTTTTAATTTAACATTAAATTGACTGCCTTTGCATTAAACTTCACGGCGCAGCATGTGGCGCCATCTATTTTTGTTACAAAGTTACTGGAATCACCGAAAAGTTCGAATAAGAGTGGCACTGGCTGCTGATAGTCAACTCTAGCAGAGCGTCGCATCGATGGATGCGTGGCGGCTGCCTTCAGATGACAGAAGAAGATGTCAGGGGAGCCGCTATTGTACCACGTTCACGAACTGCTATAATCCGGCACAATCCTGATGATATTGAAGCTGCTGAACCACGATACGATGATCACTTCTGGTACAAGTTGTAAAAGTTATCCAGCGCCGTTAGACTTATTGAGTTAGGACTAGTAATGTTATTAAGAAGAGGTTTGCAAGCGTTACTCAGACTGGCTGGTATGGGAGATGACGGATGTTTAAATATGTTTGTTAGTGACATGATGTGTGTCATGGGTTATTCGAACTTCGTCCCATTCGCACTTCGTACCGCGTTCGCAGTTGGTCCCATTCGCAGTTGGTCCCATTCGCACTTGGTCCCATTGGCACTTGGTCCCATTCGCACTTGGTCCCATTCGCACTTGGTCCCATTCGCACTTGGTCCCATTCGCACTTGGTCCCATTCCATTACTGTTATTTTCTGTATTGTCAAGAAAAACCAATTAAAAATTATATGTGCTTATCCATGTTGTTTTCACTAATCTACTGATAGGAAAGACCCACCAAATTTCAATAATTTTATTGTGTTGACCTCGTAGTAAAAACAGAAAGTCATTGTGACAATTCTTGGGGTAGGCTTATGTCAGTCCAATAAGTACAGACTTAATTTGACTGATATGATGATGGTAATAATTTTAATGGAATCATCAAACTTGAACTTTTCTTTCGTAAACGATGGATTCGAAGAACATTTCTTTGAGATTATTGGGAAATAAATATGCGAAGCTTGCTTTAACCCTGAATAATCTTATAGATTGCTAGTGGAATCCAAATTATGGTTCTTTGTTTTATTTGGTGCATTCAAGGTGTCATAATTTATGAAGATAATTTGTTTTGTCAGACCATGGGGACACGACACCCACTGGGCCAAGTTCTGATTGACTAAGAATTTTAAATACTTAACTAAATTATGCTGATCTACTTACCTACAAATTATGTTTACTCCTATAGGCAGAAGTACCTACTGACTTAATTATTTCATCGCTTCCTCACACCAGAAGGTTATCATAGGTACCCAAAAAACCACAGCCTTCACGAACATGATTCATTTTTTCACCCGTTAATTACAGTAGAACAAAAATTGTGTGCGTGTGTAATTTAACGTTGTAATATTGTAATAATTACAATGTTTGAGATGAAACTGTAGCGCACAGTTACCTTACGTCCGCTTACCGTTCCTACAATTAAACATTTTAATCACTGTTGTAAAGATGAGGACTGTGTATAAATAATGTGACGTTCATTTGTTTTAAATAAAAGTTTGTAAAAAGAACGAAGTTTTATTGTAACAAAATGTTATTCTCCAGGGTCAAATTAAATAAGCTAGCGGAACTCCACAGACGTGAAGAGTATCGATAACTGAACTAAAAAAATAAAAATGAAAAAGATTTGATGATGTTTTTTTTTGGGTCAACGTCCTCTGGTAGTGGAAGTATGAGATGAGAAAATCTGTTTATTTTTATTTTATCGTGTTTTGTTATCGATGCCCATCACGTCTGTGAAGTTTACACAAAAAAAAAATATTAATCTGATATTTCACGTGACCACACTACCGGCGGCGCACGTAGGTCCTTTTTGGTAATCTATGCGTGCAAAACTATCTCACTTTCTAATTGTGTAGATATAGTGGTTTTAAGCATTAGGCATGACAGACAGACATGACATGTTACAATATTTTGAATCATAACTCGTACTAGTACGAGGAAAAATGGTACTTGAACGATATTTGTGATTTTTGTTTTTCTAGAACAATAACTATAAATAAATTATAGTTCATTAACCAAACACCAAGTTTTCATAGGTACATATATTATAATAAAAAATAAAAACAAAGATAAAATAATAACATCTTTTAAACTTCTTCTGGTGCATTTAATAACAATAACACAGATTGCGGTAGGCCGCCACTTAATTTTGGCTTTACTCTCCTCAGGGATGATATGAGAGGGTCAGAAGATACCAGCAGTAGATGGAACATGTCCTCAATATTTAACGGATTTGTTTAATATTTAAATAAATAAATAATTTTAAGTTAAATAATTTAATAGTTTTAACCGATTTGTGTCACCTAAAATTTATACCTATTGCACGCATAGATTGGCAAAAAGGACCTACGAGCGGCGGTTGCAGACCTAAAAAAAAACCAACAAAAATATATTTATTTTTATCATGTTTAAATAGGTACCCGGAGTTTCGCTAGCTAATTAAATTTTACTCTGTACAGAAGTTTTTTGCACTATCACCGGACTTGAAAGGCACGCTTCAAATGGATTCATTTTTAAGCGTGATGTTGCTTTTCACTGTTGACACTTGAAGATAAATGTAAAAATAATTTAATAACCTGCCAAACATGTTAAGCTAGCACCAGCTGACCCGAGCTGAGCTGGCTTGAGGTCCTCCCGGTAATAGAAGTAATCATTTTATTCTCAAATCATGGATATTCGTGAACCCAACCTTTAAACTGTGATGTTTAAAAGAACAGATTCTTCATCATCATGATCATCTTCATTTCAGCCAAACGACGCACGTCCAGTGCTGGACATAGGCCTCCCCCAAGAAAGGGGGGGGTGCCATAATCGCCACGCTTGGCAGGCGGGTTGGCGATCGCAATATGGTGTTAAAATGCATAGAGAATGTTGTTGCCCATTCTCTAGTAAGTCCCTTAGTTGTCTTTTACGACACCAACGGGAAGAAATAGGATGGTGCTATTCTTTACGTCCGGCACCTCACGTCACCGTACCTACAAGGTAGATATACATAGGTACTGAAAACGGTGAAAGAAATGTGTATGTTTTTGCCGTCCTACTCAGTTCATTCTTTCTTGACCTTGACCGACGCAACATAATCGGGTCAGCTGATACGCAGGAAGTTTTTCGTTCAACCCTACATTTTCGAAAAAAGTCTGCACTATTTTTTTACGAACTATCTGCGCCTTAACATATTTAAATAAAGCCACCGTGTCGCGCTTAGTTTTAATACGCGCGCACTAATTACTCACCATCGCTTGAGGACAATTTATTTCCCATTAGCTACAACCTTCGGATTTCGGTCGCCCACCTCAATATAATGACGATTATTTTAATTTTGCTAACAACACTTTAATTACTGGCTTAAAGGTCGTCTTGGTAGAATGAGGGCTACTATTATACGTGTTACTGTTTGTGTTTTATCACGTTAGTTTGACTGTTTAATGTTCGAGAGGTTCAATGTCAGATTGTTATAGATGTGTACCATCTTTCCTCCCGCTTTCTATGGGAGTGATTTCGTGAAAAGGGACGGAAGTGTTTAACATGAAGTGACAGCTTGAGCACGGAATAAGTAAATACTTTATAATAGCATGGAATTAGTAAGTAATCTATATATTGTGGGTGTCGTAAAAGGCGACTAAGGGATTTACTAGAGAATGGGCAGCGTTCTCTATGCATTTTAAGACCATACTGCGATCGCCAACCCGCCTGCCAAGCGTGGCAATTATGGGAAACTTCCTCTTTGGGGAAGGCCTATGTCCAGCAGTGGAGGTCTTTTGCTGAATTATGATTTATATTGTACGTAGAGGGGGACGAATTTCGACCAGTCGGCGACTACTAGTAATTAATAATTATTTGAATAAATATTTCAGTAAGTATTTAGCTTATTTACATTTTCAGGTTAATTTCTGTCGCTGCTCAGTTGATTAGTACCAAGGTGAGATTTCAGATGTTAAACATCATAATTATGCGACTAGTGTAAGGCTCGCTCATTTTTTTATAATTACGTATATGGCATTTCGATTAGTTTTCTTGTCATTCAAGCCAGTGTCCCATGGGATTCCCCATCTGCAAAAATTAAGTAGGTACGTCCATACGAAGTATCGTCCTCAATTTAACCACTCTTGAGGAGGAATTTTCAAAAAACTTTGTTTATTGCTCACTTTTGTTATTTACGAAACTAATGTACAAAACTTCATGCTTCTAGAACCAGGGGTTTCTCCACCCAAAAAAAAGGGTGTTTATTGTAGTGGCTGTGCGTTGTCTGTCAGTGAACGAATTTCAGATTTTTATTAACTCCATCATGTACTTGTAAGAACGTTCGTCTATTTTTGTGAAGTAATTAGCATATATTTTTTTATGTACCTTATATACTATAGTCCGCGCGCAACTGTTAGTCACTGCCTGACCTGAGGTATGTGAGCTCACAATACCACTAATTGACAACTTTCAATCCCGCATAAGCTGAAATAAACAGGTGTTTATTTATGGCTAATAATTTTCGAGGCGACTTACAACTTAAAGGGCGACTAATTATTTGCTGCAAAAAAAAATAACATGGCAGCGATTAAATATTATTTCTTAATCGCTGCAAAGTCATCTACTGTTATTGAATCATTTGGGTTAGGTTAGGTTAGAACAGTAACCATTAACAAGCGAAGGCGAGCGAGCGAAGCGAGCGTGCCGCGGCAGCGGCCGCCGAGCGCCAGATCCCCTCTATTGTTGGTAAATTCAGTTACCAAAACAAAAATTCGATGCCAGTTTAAATTAAAATAAAGCTAAAAACTGATTATTGAGCTGCTACTTTCTACTTAAAATAATACTTCGCTGTAGCTGCTAACCTATTATTTTTGCTACCGGCTTTCATTATTTTTTAATCCCAAATTCCGATTAATTTGTCGCTGCGTTAAATACATGCCTTTATTTATTTACTAAGGCACGAAGACCCGATATAAAAATAAAAAAACCTAAAATTCATTTAATTCGTTCAATTCATTCAATCCATTCAATTCATTAAATTCATCCAATTAATTAAATTATTTCTATTCATTACATCATTAAAAAACGGTCAAGAGCGAGTCGGACTCGCGCAACGAGGGTTCCGTACGTATATATGATGTTGATGATTTCTGAAAAACTGTGCTATTTAGAGACATAATTTTATTTTTCCTGTAATCTTAACATCAATTTCTATCACATAGAATAATTTCAGATTTTTCTCTATGCAAACTTCGGATATAAGAGGGTTTACATTTTTCATCAAAAGTCGAAAACGATGATTCCTAAAAACAAAAAAATGTTTGAGAATGTGCAAACAGCGCTCTTTCATATGATACCCGCCATGTCCTAGTAGACTTCATTCGAATTTTTAAGACGGGTTTCAGGCCCGGTTGCAAAAAAAAAATTCTTTATTGTTTGCAAAAATAGTTGGGTAAACGTCATCTAAAACTATTCCACATTTTAAGTTGATAGCAATAGTAGTTCTTGAGATATCCAACTGTGACAGACAGACAGACAGACTTAGTCTCACCATAAGGGTTCCTTTTTACCATTTTGGTACAGAACCCTAAAAAAGATACCATTAAAATTTATTAGATCATAGATAGTAGTTATTAATAACATAGGCTCATATTTGTTTATGTTAAGATGTAGATCATGCGTTTCATTTATGTAATCCGGTAATTCGGATTTCAATCGATATTTAGCTCCATTTTAATAGGATAAATAATTTGTTTCGATTAGACTACCTAAAGCGTTGATTTAAATGAGTTATTGTGGTAGCCCTCAATCTGACGCGATTCCTACTTGATTATTCATGTTCGTTGTGTCGAAAGTTCTACGGGTTTATGAGTGTAATTAAAATGTTGGTTGATACTAACTATTTTGACCTAGAATTATAATCTAATTTGACCTATATTTCAGTGCAGGTCAAAAGCCTCTAGCACTTAAGTAATAAGTACGTCATTAGTTTTTCGTAATACATTCAGATAGGGATTGAAGGCCACTTCAAAATCAACGATATTCAAACAAATATCCTATCTATCCTGGTCGGTATGGTCCCGGGTTCGATTCCCAGTGAGGGAAAATTTTCTGCTCGGTTTGGTTGGTGGTAGGGCTTGTTCTTGTGCCTGGCTAGATACCACTATTTTAACACTACAGTTTATTTTAACACTACTATTTTTACACTAAGTCTGTCGCCTTATCAGCAATGTTAACAGTATTGTTGTGTTTCGACAGTTAGAGGTAAGGTAGCCAGTTCCTCTGTGATGGAGGATTCCGGGTGAAGCTCGCTTCCACCTTTGGGCTCATCATCACTTACCATCAGGTGAGATGAAGGCTAAGAGCTTCCCCATTTTGGTTAAAAAAAAAAAAAAATGAATGATGTAGGTACTTTTGTGCATTATATTGTTTTAACATAATATAAGATCAGGCCTGTAATTCCCGAAGGGTTAGGCATAGGTGTACCTATAGTACACCCACATTGCGCCAGTTGCTTGGCCTACTTTGATTCTCTGAGCCAAGCCGCGGCCAGACAGATGGACATGGCGAAACAATAAGGGCTCCTTGTTGACTTCTTCTTCTATATCGTCGTTCCCTCAATGCTGAGGATCGCGACCACATACGATGCGTCTTCAAGTTATGCGGTCTTTTGCAGTGTGGACCGCACGGTAAATGCTAGCTCCAACAGCGTTCCTGATCGCGTTTGACTATCTTGCCGGTGCTCTGCCTTGAACGCGTTTTTCCACAACCCGGTCCAGTATCATAAGCCTTTCCAGATCATGCTTAGGTGAATGCATATGTCCGAAAAGCTGAGGGCACACTCCTGGCATATTGTAGAAAGTCTGTTGCTGATACAAAGTTCCTTGTTGACTACGGAACCCTAAAATGAGTCATGAACATTCCACCATTCCCATTCCCTCCCACAATCGTACCACATATGGAACAAATTCCCCTCTAAAACTTTCATTTTTCGAGCCAAAAGCGGAATTATCTCGAGCCAAAGGTCTAAGGAGGTCATCGACAGTCGGACCACCGTTTAATTACCTGTACGTTACGTTCGCGACCCTATTAATCCGCAATTACGGAATTAGGGACGGAGGAAGAAATAACTCGGGGAGTTTCGATGCCTCACTATTGGTACCGTTTATCTTAATTTTATTAAGGTTCCTCTCGTTTGGTCGATAATGGGAACTACGTACTTACGTTACCTTTTTGAGTTGGGAATGTGGGAATTACATGAAATGAAATTGTTTATTTTGTAGGTAAATAGGACATCGAAAACCCTTTTAAACGCCATATAAAAAAATAAGCTAGATGGAGTCGACATTTCCTATCTGACTACCCCAGAGAAGAAATGGCGAAACAAACTCAGGGGTCAAAGTCTATTAAAGTTCAGACATAATCTTGGTTAGGTCATATGAGGACCATGTAGATTAGTTTCTGAAATGGTAATTTGAGTAAAAAACCATACAGATTTGAGTAGACCTGTCCAGATAGGGCAAACATTTGTCAGTAAAGTTAAGGTTACATTTTTGTTGATGATATTGATGTAACGGTGCGGTGTAGGAAAAGCTAATGACCAAAAATGGTACAATTTTTAATTTTCATCGCGGCCATCATTAAAACATTATTAATTAGATGCAGAATAATATGACGAACTAAAGTTATTATGCGGTAACATAACCTAACATCAGTCTGAACCGAGATAGTTTTTTTTTTTACTTATTTATCACCTAAATGCAGGCTTGTGCTGCTTAGAGCTTATTTTGTACATTAAAACATCAAGTTTAAATATGTAATCTAGGACAGCATTGTGATTACTGACAGTATTAATTAGATGCAGAATAATATGACGAACAAAAATTATATGCGGTAACTTAACCTAAGTCTGAACCGAGTTACCTATACAATATGTAACAAAAACCCTGTTGTTCCTTCTACCTACGTTTTAGGAATCGGTATACATACGTAATAAAGCAAGTAGTTTATAAAAACTATTCAACAAACATAATTAAAATAAATATTTAATTATTAATATTTGTAATGTTTAACTGATTTCTTACCTCTTTAACTCTTTGATTTTGACTTCTCGACTAGCCAATGCTTAATTTTTTTTAATTATAATTCCATCAATATTGTGCTTGTAGGTAAATGTATACGTCCCTAAAAGGAACAACAGGGTTTTTGTTACATACTGTACAGACAATTTTTTTTACTTATTTTTCATTTATGAGCAGGCTTGTGCAGCTTGGAGTTTATTTTGTACACACAAAATCAAGTTTAAACACGTAATCAAGGACTGCATTTGTAGAAAAATCGTTTATCAATTCATTTTAGTGATAGGTTTTTCCAATACCGACTAAGGTTTAAACGATGGCTGCGGTAAAACCTTCATAAAGTGATTGAATTATTGTCGTTTAGTAGGTATACTTTTGGATACAAACGTTTGTGCAGTCGATCTCACGTTCATGGTGACACTTTGATCTTGAGCTGGCCTAGTGTAGTACGGAGTTCCAATAGATTATGAGGTCAGTTTATACTGCTTATGTTACCACTGAGCAGTGGTGGCCCAGTGGAAACCACCGCGACTTACGAGTTGTAAGTCGTAGGTTCGGCACGTCTTTTCTTTGTGTAAATTATTTCATCACCATTGCTCCCAAACGGTGAACGAAAACATCGTGAGGAAACCGACATGACCTAGAACACCGAAGACATGACATGTCTTCGGTTTTTGTGACATCTACCAACCCGCTCTGAGTCCGTGTGGTGGGTTACGGCCAGCTCCCACTCACAGAGAAGAGGCTTGTGTCCCCCCTGCAGTGGAAATACTATAGGCTGATTATGTTTTGTTACCACTGACGTGGGGCCTAGTATACCTCTACTGTATTTACTTTGTTCTTCCATAGTCATAGTGAAAGCTTTTACCAACTTCATAATTATGACTGGAATACTTTACTACATCATCATTCTCCTGCCCTTATCCCAATTTATTTGGAGTCCGCGCAACATGTCCCTTTCTTCCATACTTCCCTATCAGTTGTCATCTCGGTAGTCACTCCCTTTCTAGCCATATCATCCTTCACACAGTCCATGCATCGTTTCTTTGGTCGTCCCCTACTTTTATAGCCCTCGACATCCATACTCATAAGTTTCCTCACGACATTTTCCTCATTCCTCCGCATCACATGCCCCATGACAACCGATTTCCACACAACTTTTCAGTCACCGGTGCCACTTTCAGACTTCCTCTTATGTACTCATTTCTTATTCTATCCATTCGTGTCACACCACACTTTCCTCTTAGCATTCCCATCTCAGCTACATGCAATTGCCTTTCATTTATCTCTTTTGTGGCCCAACATTCTGCTCCATACAAGACAGCAGGTCTAACCATTGTAATACTGTACTACTTTACTGTATTAAAAAAAAAACTGTACCACGTGCAACTAAAATGTCGCCCATTAAATCCACGAATTGAAAGAGGAACATCAAAGTTATTATTACTAAACCTTTATTATCAGACCACAGAGATCCATACAGTGTTTGTAAAGAAAACCTTATATATAATACAATGTTAGTATCCTAATCATAATCCTATGCTTAAGTCCGGAGTCGGATCTCACATTATCCACGAAGTATGTGGTACGTACCTACTTGTAGACGTATGAAGTCAGCATCGGACAATCCCACCTACCGCCCATCGTGTTCTGGGGGTCTACTCCGAAGCGATAATCCGAGGTATCGGCCGAATGTTCGGCCGTTTTATAACTTCCACAGTTTCTTTTTGGACTTTGAGTCCTTACCCGACTTCAAGTCGCATTTTTGACTTTGGTTTATCTCTTTGACTGTTTTTTAGGGTTCCGTACCTCAAAAGGAAAAACGGAACCCTTATAGGATCACTTCGTTGTCCGTCTGTCTGTCAGTCTGTCAATACCATTTTTCTCAGGAACGCGTATAGGTATCAAGTTGAAATTAATATCAAATACGTAAGTCTATGGTCTCTTGAAGCTCTAAAAAATCAAGCTTCCAAATCAACGCAATAAAAAAATACGGCGATATAAGCGACATTTGAAAAAATTGTGAATATCTCGCACATAAATCAAAACCTATAGGGTACTTTCCGTTGACCTAGAATCATGATATTTGGGCAGAAGCAAGGTCTCACAGCACTAGTAAAGGAAAAAGTCCGAAAATTGTTATTTAGTACTTTTATCACATAAAAAAAATCATTTTTTGCGATTACAAACTTAAATTTTCAGTTAGAAAATTTACCGTGGTGTATATCGATGTATGGGAGAATATGTTTTTCAACTACAATGTTAAGTTTGTTTTAGGGATAAATTCATCCTTACTACGGAACCCTTCATTGTGAGTGGTCCGTCACGCACTTGGCCGGTTTTTTTTTGTTTCGCCGTAGTCAGTCATAGTTAGCCGTAATCAAGAAACGGCCGAACATTCGGCCGATACTTCGGATTTATGTTCGGAGTGGACCCCCAGGATGCTGTGGGAGCTGGCACGCATTCTGCAAAGGTTCGAGGCACACCGGTTTCGGATGATGGCATGAAAGCCGTCAATCATCGCCTCAGCAAACATCCCCAAAGCGCTACAAAAACGCGGCAGCCTCGCCAGCATCCTGAACGCATTATTTGACTGTACACGCAGGGCGTTGTATGATAGCTATGTTATGCACATCACTTAGTGCTAATTTCACCAATGAAACTGAACGAGATCAGCTCATTTAAATTGCGTTCACGAGGTGTTAGTGTCAATATTCCACACATTGACAGGTCTTGAACGCAGTTTCATTAGTGAAATCCACCCTTAAACGTTAAGGCCAGCTCACACGAGCCTTTTGAACAGCTCTATTCCCCACAATCGCAACAATCCGCTTTGTCTAACAACAGTCGCTAAGTCGATTCATTGTGTCTATGAGATGAGTGGCCGTCGTTAGCGACTTAGCTGGCCAGATAAGGGCTTAGTACAAAATATATCAGTGTACATTGGAAAAGCTTGTACGTTACGTTGATTGAGGGATTAATTTGTTAGATCAACTTTTCTGTGTCATTTTGGCGAGTCTAGTGAAAGGTGTTTTTGAGCTATTCTTTAGTTTTACAACAAAGTTATTATCTATTGACCCATTTTTAACACATGAATAATTACCATTACTGACTTAGCGACAGTGTCACACTTCACGTTTTTTTAAACCTACCTATTAGGTACCTGTCTTATTCTGTACAATGATTAAATTTATTAATTTTCAAAATTAATTGAAGCAGTTTCAATAAAAATAGAAAATTAGAAATCCTCTTTCAGTCCCCTGAAAGATTTCTGAAAGATTAAACACGACACTTCTTAAGCCCAATTTGCTCGCCTTTTGACCGGCAGATGCCCCACGCAATCCGCATTGTCTCTCCGTAGACCGTAGTAGTTTCAATTCGCCCGTCTATTGTGTCGCCAAGACATGAGTGGATGTCGTTAGACAGTGCGCGATAAGGACAAGTACAAAGGAGGTTGGTGTAATCGCCATGTGCGCATTTGGCGAACACAGTATTGTGTGAACCGACCCTAAGAATAAAATTGCTAGATTTTTTTGTGATGTTTAATTTTACTAAATTAAAGTTTTATTTGCAATATTTGTATCTATCATATTTTTGATACACACATTGAAACGTCATATTTAAAAAGATATGTACAAATCACACTTTAAACATTATGTTCTCTGACACTAAGCAAAATCGTCCAATGCAACTAAAACACACATAAAATCACGCCTGTAATCCCCGAAGGGTTAGGCAGAGGTGTACCTATAATAGTCCACCCACATTTCGCCAGTTATGTTTAAGTCCCGTGTAATAGGGGGCGAGCCTATTGCCATCAACCGGGCACAAATCCAGACTCCGGGCTGCCACTGAGAAATTCCTAATGGAAAATCCCAATAACACTTTGCCCGACCTGGGAATCGAACCCAGGACCTCATGCTTAACCGCCGCGCTTGCGACCACTAGAACTAAAAATTAAGTACTTTGAACACATTAGACACCCGAGTACATCATCAATTTGACAGAAAACGTCGTAGTGAACATCGATTTGAAAAAAGAATGTTCCAATCAAAGTAAATATATTGTATTTATAAAGCAATGAACATGAGGGTTTAAGGGTGCTCATATGGTGGAGGCGTCGTGTAATCGGATACATACGATAGGTAATTGTATCTAAATCGATGGCATTAGTTCCCGAGCAGTTCCGTCGAAGGATCGACGAGACACATTCATCGATGCTATGGAGACATTCATTAGACACACTCACACTGACATAAGTTTACACACACATGTAAGTGTTATGAGCGTATGAAAGACGATGCAGATGTCAGAACATTGTGAAAGTGACAATGATATCTAGGAAATCGTTTGGAGGTTATATTTTGTTGTTGAATTTCAACTTGCTATGTAAACTGTTCATGTGTTTACATGTTAATCATGATTCTGTTCGGAATTATATTTGTCTGCTCAAAAGATAACTGAACCTACAAGTCATTATGAAAACAAATTGTAATTGTACCTTATCTTTAAGCCATTGTAACACCTTTACCTATAAATTATGGAATGCAAATAAATATATGAATATGAATAAAATTACAAACTGTATTAATTACTTCTTGGCGGGAAAGTGAAGCGTCATGTTAGCAGTTTCGTTTTATTTTCTAAAATATGTATTTAGCCGAATATTAATGTGTAATAGTGGTGGATTATTAACCATTAAGTGTTCGTGAACCTGCATTAGTGTAGGCAAATGAAACAAAACAGTGCAACATCACTTTAAGTTTTTTCAAGAAGTCTGCGCGAGGTTTCAGTCTTTACTTAAACTCAAGGGGAGGATATCATCTATCATCTTTATCACGCATTGAATGGAGTTAATTTCATACTTTGTACTTGTTACTTAATTTTACACGACACTGGCTAAATGCACAAACCGTGCGAAGCCAAAAAGAACAAAAAAAACTGTATTAATTAAATAACAAGAGCGTGTTAGACCACGCACAACGAAGGATTCCGTAGTTGGGATGAATTTATCTCAAGAACAAACTTAAAATTATAGTTGAAAAACATTCTAATTGCAAATGTAAGTTGGCCGACTATTACTCCTTAACTTTAAATTAGTTATTTTCCTTTTAAATTCGTTATACATGGTATTGCCATATAATTATTTTTACATATCTGAAAACAACCATTTAGCTAACATTAGCATGTCGGGGGGCCCCGACACTTGACACTAACAAGCACTTTAAAGCTTAATATTTCACAAAAGGATCCCTGAATCGAAAAATGGTTTTCACACATTAGCAATATTTTTAAACGACATTTCCATCGACAACACAACGGGATAAATGAGAAGAAATGAAACATCCCCAATTTATGTGTAGGAGCGTTACCCTAAAAAAAAGATTATTCTACCACTTTGTCGGCGTGCTTAATATGTATACCCATGCCGAATTACAGCTTTCTAGTACCAAGAGTCTCTGAGCTAAGCTGCGGACAGACAGACAGACGGACATGGCGAAACTATAAAAACTATGCTTAAATTCCACCTTTCTACAACCCTAGAGTAAAACCTATGAATTGATTTCGAAATATAAATAATGAATTAGAAATAATATATTATAGGAAACATGCCACCACATAATTTAAGATGACCTGTAAAAGAGCATAGATGTACAATAATTGTACAGTGCTTCTATTTTCTTAATGTCTCTCGGCAATAATCACATAAATTAAAGAATAACTAACAAGAGTAGTAACAACTCTATATACTTCCAAGTCGATTATTGAGAGCGTCCAGCCTGCACCAAGTGCAAAGGGCAACTGATATTATTATTTTAATAATATTTTATATAAATTTTATTTAAAATATTTTGTGAATGTGAGAACGTTGTAGGCTAGAGATAGACTGTAGATTTGTAGACCATTTTCTATTTAGTTAAGTACCTGGTACTTGTTGACGGGCCTACACTGGCCGCCCATACCTATTAACACAGTAATTTGAAAACATTGTAAAAGCCAATTATTTTTAAAAGAGTAATCGTGGAGTTTCTTGGCGGCTCTTTTCCATAGAAAACGTCCAATGGAAACCATGCACCTAGCTTCTGACGTTTCATAAGTGCCCATGTAGGTTTGAAGAGAAATCCGGGGACTGACGAAACACGAAGATTGCCGACAGACATTAAGAAAGTAGAAGCACTGTCATAAACTAATAAAAATAATCATCAAATAATTCTCACTGATAATGTAAGACACATCTAGCTAGCCCTGACCTTCTTTCTGACATCCATGCAGACTTCAAGCGAAGTAATCAAGCAATATTCTTCTTAATCAACCCCACCCACTGCGGCGGGGGTCGATTCTACCAACAAAGGAATTGATTAAGTAACTATACCGCGATATTACCCGGCTGTATTATTCTACTATAATAAAGAGGGCTCGGTTACCGTGGTACTTAATGAGAGAAAACTCGATTAGAATTCGTATTAATCTTGTAATAACTTGGGAAGGAAAGTTGGTTGATTGGAGCCCGATAGTATTAAGTTTTTGTATGATACTTGACGCAAGGGTTAGTTGAATGACAACGTAATTATGATAAATAAATATTATGTAGGTATACTTGCATATATACCGTAATAATCCGATCGATCCGACCGAAATCCGAATAATCCGAGTAGTATTTGATATCGTAAAGTTTGACATAACACGTCCGCGTTGTGGCTTAAGGCTTTGCACACACGAACTAAAGCTACCGAGTACTCGTTTATCACAGTAAGAAGAGCTATCAAAGAGAATACCTACGCACTCAGCGACGCTCGCTTGGCGGACAGAACACTCGTTAAGAGACTCAGGCTTGGCACTTACAAATGCATAGCGAGTATCGCTCGTCGCCGCCGCCGCGCCGCGCGCCGTCGCGAACTCCCTGCTCTTTGCTCGCCAACTAGTTTTTAGTTGCTAGCTCTACTCGGTTGTCGTTAAGGCTTTTTCAAACACACGCGATATCGCGGGCGCGAGCACCGACAAAGGAATTGTCTTTGTCGGTGCCTGTCGCGCCCGCGATATCGCATGAGTGTGTAAGAGCCTTTAATCGTCGAAGCGGCGGCGATGGGAAAAGTACCATATTATGTTTGTATTTAGAAATGATCGAATGAAATTACCGCTGTATGAAACAGTGTTAGCACGCAATTGCAGTAAAACTGTTTGATTTGGCAGAAAAAACTATGTTATCATAAAGTAGACCAAACTGTTCTAAATGTAGTCTACGCAAAGACTACTTAATCAGCCTACAATGTTTCTACTGCTGGCACACAGGTCTCCTTTCTGTGAGAGGGGACTTGTGTGTGAGGGGGATTTGTGTTCATCCACCACGCGGGCCCGCGTGGTGGATGTCACATGTCTTCGAATTTTTGGTTCTAGGGCATGCCGGTTTCCTCACGATGTTTTCCTTCATCGTTTTGAGGGCAGTAGTGATGCAGTTATATGCACAAAGCGCCTGCCTGGGTTCGCACCCACGACCTACAACTTGTAAGTCGGTGCCGATACCACTCAGCCACCACTGCTCTCTGGTGTAAGTATAAACTAAAGTATTGTTTCTTAGCACCCAGTTGACTTTTATAACCTGCATACATTTACAACATAAGGTTCCCAGCTAGCAAGGGCTGGAGGTCGAGAACTATCCCACGGGAAATACTACCGGGATAAAAACTCCTACATCCTAACCCAGGTCATAGTTTACCCTTGTGTCAAATTTCATCGAAATCCGTTCAGCCGTTTTGGCATGAAAGCGTAACAAACAAACTCACTTTCGCATTTATATTAAACTAGCTGCAATCCCATGGGAATATCGGGATAAAAAGTAGCCTATAATTATGTTAATCCAGGGTGTCAACTACCTCCATATAATTTTTTTTCAAAATGCCAGCCGTTTGAGCGTGAAGAAGTAACAAACATACACACACACTCACAAACATTCACCTTTGTAATATTAGTGTGATAGTGTGACTAACTGCACCCCGTGGTTTCACCGGCATAAGTCTCGATCCTTTGGGAATATCGGGATAGAAAGTGTTCTATGTACTAATCCAGGTCATGGTCTACCGATGTGCCAAATTTCATCCAAATCCATTCAGCCGTTTTAGCGTGAAAGCGTAACAAACAAACAAACTCACTTTCACATTTATAATATTAGTTAGGATTAAATTACCTACATATTACATATAAAGTTAGGATGTAGTAAGTAAACCATACGTTTTAAAGTTTACAATTAAAGGGACCATTAATTGTCAACTTTTGTTGTTAACGCTTATCGAAGGTGTGATCCCAAGTTATGAGTATTGAATTGTATGTTTTACTGAAGTCTTTAAAAAAAAACAATTTGCTTGTTAACAACTAGATAAAAGATCAGGTGCAAAAAGATAGGATTTGGGTTGAAAAATTAAAAACATCCATTCCACAATTGACTTTCAATAAATCATTAAAAAACTGTCAACAATTTATTAAGATCACATTCGGTTCAAAACCTATTTTCGCTCTTTTAGTGGT
Source organism: Tiliacea citrago (assembly GCA_963921375.1). Taxonomy (NCBI): domain Eukaryota; kingdom Metazoa; phylum Arthropoda; class Insecta; order Lepidoptera; family Noctuidae; genus Tiliacea; species Tiliacea citrago. Next base: position 15,134,534 of record OY992797.1, on the reverse strand, counting down.
TGTTTTAAAAGGGCATGTATTTAACACGGCGACAAATTAATCTGAATTTGGGATTAAAAAAAAATTAAAGCCGGTAGCAAAAATAATAGGTTGGCAGCAAAAATAATAGGTTGGCAGCTACAGCGAAGTATTATTTTAAGTAGAAAGTAGCAGCTCAATAATCAGTTTTTAGCTTTATTTTAATTTAAACTGGCATCGAATTTTTGTTTTGGTAACTGAATTTACCAACAATAGAGGGGATCTGGCGCTTGGCGGCCGCTACCGCGGCACGCTCGCTTCGCTCGCTCGCCTTCGCTTGTTAATGGTTACTGTTCTAACCTAACCTAACCCAAATGATTCAATAACAGTAGATGACTTTGCAGCGATTAAGAAATAATATTTAATCGCTGCCAAGTTATTATTTTAGTAGCAAATAGTTAGTCGCCCTTTAAGTTATTAGTCGCCAAGTTATTATTTTAGTAGCAAATAGTTAGTCGCCCTTTAAGTTATTAGTCGCCTGGAAAATTATTATCCTTTTAAAAGCAGTGATAGCCACTGGTGTGACCGTTGGACTGCCAAGTTATAGTTCTCGAGTTCGAACCTAAGGCACGGTGACGGAAAAAATCGTGAGGAAAACGGTATGCCTGAGAGATATTTCTAGACGGCATGTGAAGCAAAGTCTGAGGCCCATGGGTGGCATAAACACTCTGACACCAGGATAATCACTAACCACACGAAACGTGGACACTAACAGTCGGGCTGGTCCACAAATTTAAGGTCACTCAGCGTGCTATGCTCGGAGTTTCTTTGAAGGATAAGATCAGGAATGAAGTCATCCGGAAGAGAACCGGAGTTACCGACATAGCCTGGAGAGTAAGCAAGCTGAAGTGGCAGTGGGCTGGCCATGTTTGTCGAAGGACCGATGGCCAGTGGAGCAGACGAGTCCTGGAGTGGAGACCGCGTATCGGCAAGCGTAGTGCGGGGTGCCCACCAGCTAGATGGACCGACGACCTTAAAAAGGTGGCTGGGACAGACTAAATGCGGAAAGCGGAGGACAGGGTGTTGTGGCGCAGCCTGGGAGACGCCTATGTCCAGCAGTGGACTGCTATAGGCTGAGTTGATTGATTGATTGACACGAAATAGAAAGAAGAGTGGTTGTTTTTTTTTTAAAGTAGCTTTAAAGTTATGCCTATTTCTTTTCTCAAGGTACAAGTTATTTCAAGTGCTCTCTCTAAACGACATTTCATCAAAATCTCTTAAACTGTTTAGCAGTGAAAATACTACAAACAGATAGACATACTTAAACATTTATTCCACCACTAGATTTCCCCGTGGTTTCGCCCGTGTTGTGGTCGGAAAATATCCCATGGGAACGACCGTGGGCTAGGACATAGTATATTGCATCTGGTACACATGCGCGAAGACATTTATTTCCGCGAAAGACACTTGCGTGAACCCACTAGCGCGAACCCAATTACACGAGCCCACTTGCCCGAACCCACTTGCGTGATCCCACTTGCGCGAACCCAATTACACGAACCCACAAGCCTGAACCCACTTGCTTGAACCCACTTGCGCGAACCCAATTACACGAACCCACTTGCCCGAACCCACTTGCGCGAACCCAATTACACGAACCCACTTGCCCGAACCCACTTGCGCTAACCCAATTACACGAACCCACTTGCCCGAACCCACTTGCGTGATCCCACTTGCGCGAACCCAATTACACGAACCCACAAGCCTGAACCCACTTGCGTGAACCCACTTGCTTGAACCCACTTGGGCGAACCCAATTACACGAACCCACTTGCCCAAACCCACTTGCGCGAACCCACTTGCCCGAACCCACTTGCGCGAATGGACTTTTTCCTTTAACCCCTTTTCGCGCAAAAGTCCATTCGTGGAAATTGGTTTTACCTTTGTTCAAAGGGTAGCAGGAAACTTGTGCAAAAAGACATTTCCGGGAAAGACACTTGCGCAGACACACTTGCGCGAATACACTTTACGATTTAAAAAAAAAAAACAAAATTAAAATTATAAAAAAATATGTCCAAAATTTAATCGAAATCCCATCATCCGTTACTAAGCGTGAAATGGTTACATATAGATAAAGTTACTTTCGCATATGTATGGATAGTATAGACTACATAATATTATTAGATTAAAGACACTCAATAAGAATAAACAAGCATAACAACAACAGTGTTAAGCACCCTATAGAATAGACACTTCATTACTTATATAGGAAATATTAATTAGATAGAGGCGCTGCAGGCAGCGGCGACAGTTATTGGCTCACTGTCTAAGCATACGGCTATAAGTTTTGTTTGTCTATCGTAGATAAATGTTTGCTTGTAATTAGTAGAGTTTGAACTTATAAAGTTGGTGTGGTTCGATGTTTTTAATTAATAACAGAGCTCCTAGCTAGACATCATGCTTGTATTCTCCGAAAGGTAGACAGAGGTGTATAGCACGTTCAATATTTCAACAGATATATAATACAATTCTAATGGCCGCAGTGGCCATTAGAATTGTACACGGCGACAGTTATTGCCTCACTGTCTAAGCATACGGCTATAAGTTTTATTTGTATATCGTAGATAAATGTTTGCTTGTATTTAGTAGAGTTTGAACTTATAAACTTGGTATGGTGTTGTTTATAAATTGATGTTGTTAATTAATAACAGAGCTCTTAGTTAAAACATGATGCTTATATTCTCAGAGGTGTACAGCACATTCAATATTTCGACAGTTAAGTATGTAGTATAAATCTAATGGCCGCTGCTACTGCTGAAATTTTGAATTTCCTGACTTGGGCATTGACCTTAGGACCTTCACTCAGCAATTCTTGTGACCACTAATTTACACAGTTTTGTGGGTGCAGTACTTGTTTTGTAGCTGCCCGGTTGATGGCAATAGGCTCGCCCACTATTACGTGGGACTTAAACATAACTGGCGAAATGTAGGTGTACCACAGAGCACCTCTGCATAACCCTTCGTGGACTACAGGCGTGATGTTATGTATTTTATGTTGTGTAACTGATTCAATTCAATTATTGCTAAGTTAAGGAGAAAATAATTATTTCATGATAAGCCTTAACCGTGCCGTTAAGTGCCGGACGTAAAGAATAGCACCATCCTATTTCTTCCCGTGGGTGTCGTAAAAGGCGACTAAGGGACTTACTGGAGAATGGGCAGCAGCGTTCTCTAGGCATTTTAACACAATACTGCGATCGCCAACCCGCCCGACAAGCGTGGTGATTATGGCAAACACCCTTTGGGGGAGGCCTATGTCCAGCAGTGGACGTCTTTCGGCTGAAATTATGAAGCCTTAACTGTCCCACTTCAAGTAAAACTACCCTGTATTTCTGTTTATATTTTGTAGTATTATAATATTCAGATAATCAACTGTTTTTTGTCTCACATTTGAAGCAAGGCTTAGGAGAATATTTGTTATTCTGTGTTTTTATATTAGATAAACGTTTCTCAGTAATTATAATTAGTGTGTTCGTTTGACCTTATACAGTGTATATTTAATTTAGTTTTGATTAATGTTTTTTTTGTGAGGAATTTATAATTTGGATTTGTGACTTACAAACATCTGGGTATTAAAATAACAGACCTTCCAAAAGGAACATACCTACTTGCTAATAGATATATAATTTCAGGTTATTTTAAGCTTTCGTATAGGTGCAAACAGAAATATTTTTCTATAGTAGCTATTTTTAGAGAAAACGATATATATATAAAAAAAATATTGAATACTGTCTAACGAAAATTAGATAACGTACACGTCCAAGAAAATAAAAATAATCTGATGATTAAAAACCGCCTAGTTCTTACCTCATATTTCGTCATCCATCAAAAAACTTACCAATATCAACACACATTTTTTACAAAACTAAAACTTTTCCCACACACTTTTCTAACACACACACACAAACTTTCACTCATTGTCACAACATCTGTTACGTCGTCATAAAACTAACCTAACTTCGCTAATTAAGTTAGCAAACGATACCGGCCAACTTTACAGAGGCATTAACAGAACGCGCTAAGTAGTCTAAGTTAGCCTGAAAGTTACGGTGTTATCTAAATGAGACCATCTTTCGTTATATAAGCTAAGTTAATTAAGAAGTGGTAGATGAGAGCGGGCGCCGGCGGGAGGAAGCGGTGAGGTAAGCTGGGTGCTGGTTGGTTTGTTGTGATGTGACGTGTGACAGACAGATTGACGGGTGTTGTTTTGTACTTAGTTTCTCGACATATTTTTCTAGATACTTTTAAAAATTCACTAGCTTTTGCCAACGGCTTCTCACGCGTGCATGTCGGAAATTATCTTACGGGAACGTAGTACCGGGATAAAAAATAGTATCCTATGTACTAATCCAGTTCATGGGCTATCCGTATGCCAAATTCCATCTAAATCCGTTCGCCGTTTTGGCATAAAAGCGTAACAAACAAACAAACTCAAGTTTCGTATTTATAGATATTATTATAGTTATATTATACTTAGGATTCTAAAATACTGGTATTCAGCTGCATCCGGTTAGACTGGAAGCCGACCCCAACATAGTTGGGAAAAAGCTAGGCTAGGATTATACTTAGGATTACAAAATTATGTTTGCACGTTAGTATTTTTATAATTATTTTGATGATAAGTTCCATTTTCCTGTTAGTGTTGCCAGCTGATTCATTTATTTTAACTACTTTGAATAGGTTGTTATATCGTAATCAAATTATAATTATTATAACACTGATGTGTAATTAATTATTGAGTGTTTTTTAATCTTTTTTTGGTTAAACCGATAAATACTCGTTAAGTACGAATACTATTATAGCTTTAACTATTCCGACAAAAAACTTAATATTCAACATTCAGCATTATTAATTTATTACAACACACTTATTTATACATTCTTACGTGACGATTTCTACCAGTCAACTCCTACTGCAAGCCGCGTTAAGGAACTTCGTTACAATAACAATGAAATAACGTGTTCGTTAAACAGTTACTTACAATTTTGCTTCATAGGACGCTAAACTAAATGTCGACGGTTGTTTGTGTGTGTACCAGTATTTGTACGTGTGCGTGGGGGAAAAATAAGCGAGTGTGCATGTGTGTGTGCAATGGATTAGTCTTATAATAAAAGTTTTTGTAACAGATGTCAGATATTAAACAAGGCTTCATATTAATAGCCACGAGACGCGACCGAGGAAAATATATAAAAAGTTAGCAAATTAGGTTCGTTCACAATAATTTGTTGTTGTTGGCTTTTGTGTCTCATTTGGCTTGATTTGTTTGCTCGCTCGATTTATGAGGGCGGAATCCATTAAAGGAATATACTAATTTAGTTGCTATCAAAATAAAAATAATAAGATTTTGATCGGGTCACAATTAGGTAGGTAATTTAAGTATTGATATCTCATCAATATTAAAAAATAAACATTTTATAAAATATGCAAATAAAGTTAATTAAAAAAAAAATACAAAAGTAAAAGTACTTATAACGCTACAAACATTTGCTACGCAGCGTCGCTACGCCGCTACGCCCGTAGCACGTAAGTAAATAAGGCCGGATACATAGGGAACTAATTCGTCCCGCAATCTGTCAACACCCCCGCTTCCCGTATGACATAGCTAATTACTTATGTAAACTGACCCTTGATCGTTTGCAGGGAGCCTACGAGTGTCACTACAAACATAATCTGTGATTCCGGTTCGAGATTATCTCAGTGTTGACCGAAGTGATAGTCGAGATAATCAGTGAAATTATGATTAGGAATTTCAAATGATACTTTAATAATACGTTGTAGATGGATCTGAAGCCATTAGTTGTCATTTAGTTTTGTAACTTTCATTTTTAGTATCGACTTCGCAACACATTATGTCGCTTTTAATCATTTGAAACTTTAAATTTTATTTTATCTTGGAGTTGTATCTAGAGAAAAAAATTGCACGTTGTTAATCCTGAACGATCCCCAACTGTGTTGGACGGACAGGTTGGACGTTACCTAACCAGCCGATCTATTTTGTAAAAATCTCACCGTGAATACTTAGGGCCTTTTCTGATTCTAGAGAATCTAGAGTCTAGACAGAAAAACAAATCAGTTCTAGAGAATGACACTGGTTGCTATTATATTAAAATAAAATAAATAAAAATAAAATAAGTTTATTGACACAAAATACCTTTGTATACAATTCCAATACATTTCACAATAGGTACATTTGATTTTGGGAAACGGCTGCACAAATAGTCAAAAACTATTTTTATGACATTTATTTTACATTTTGTGATTACCACACACACACTTACTTACACACTGACCTATTTTTTTTTTTTTTTTTTTTAGGAAACCGTATATTTTTATAATGTTTGTTAATATGTGAGCACCATGAACAATCTTTAAGCATACCATTACATGGAACATTACAAACATAACTGATGAAATGTGTATGCACGATCACCTGACGAAAACATTGATCACTTTTGAACTTTGTCACATCAAAACTCGTTTAGGTCGATACATTTTTCACTTCACCATTTGTATCGTGTAATAAGACAAGGTTCTAAGTATGGTTAAGGTTTTCGTAACGCTTTCGACGCTTAATGAAGCTGAGAGTCACTTGTTTTTCCCGTCATTGTGATAATTTTGTTGTACTGGACCACCTGTGAACCTTCTGGTTATGGAGATGTTGAAGGTTAAAGTTCAAACTTTTTCCGACGTTTTTATATGAAAATAAGTTTTAAATGTAATAACTTAACTTTACTATGTATCTATCACATAATTAATTTATCTGTCATTACTTAATTTTAATTTTTTTTTACCTATTGTGGTATAGTAAATTTACTCTAGGTGCATCGTTTTCATATATAATTAATGTACCTATTCAAAATATTGTAAAAGATTTTAAAAGAGTAACGGTGGAGTTTCTTGCCCATTTTTCTCATTACGAAACTATCCTTTGAAAGGGTCGACTAGAATCAATTCGATTTTAAAGTGCCTTTTATGTATCTACATATTTGAAAATAAATAATCTGACCATGACATTGATTTGTCGGCTCAGCAGCGGTGCGACATCCGCACATGTCGGTAAAAAAAATTACTTGTACTGTCGCGAAATAATGTCGTCTTCGAGTAATTTTGCATAGGGCGCGCGTCCTGTTCGGCAGTATGCAGAGCGGCCACTGATGTGCAGTGGCCGCTCTGCATACTGCCGGCGGCCGGCGAGACGCGGTAAGCCAAATCAGTACCGCGCCACTCCCGCGCATGGTTAGCTGATCAGGAACGCTCAATTCAAATATAGGTGCTCGGTAAGCTTTCGGTACCGCGTATACCGAGCATTTTGATGTCACACCGCTGCCTGCTACGTCGACAAGCTGAAAGGTCCCTGTATTAGATGGTTTCTTAATGAAAGAAAAATGATCTTTTTAATACATAACATAACATCACGCCTGTAATCCCCGAAGGGTTAGGCAGAGGTGTACACCCACGTTTCGCCAGTTATGTTTAAGTCCCATGTAATAGGGGGCGAGCCTATTGCCATCAACCGGGCACAAATCTAGGCTCCGGGCTGCTACTGAGAAATTCCTGGTGGAAAAGCCCAATAATCTTTTTAATAGTATTTAATATTAACAGTTTAGAAGTACTTCGTAATGATCTGTCTCGCAATAGTCTGCTTGACATATCTTGACAGCTGACATTAGAAAATTACTATAGTGACGTTCCGTTACTACAGTCCCTAGTTGAAGTGAAATTGAAGTGAGTCAATAGTGTCAATCTCTAGCACAAGTGGGACACTGTTAGTCACTTCATACTCACATCACCTAACTTTTCATAGTGACATTTTAACAGAATAGAAGCAGAATACCTTATAGTTAATAGTTACTGGGTTGTGGAGGTCAGATAGGCAGTCGCTCCATGTAAAATACTGGTATTCAGCTGCATCCGGTTAGACTGGAAGCCGACCTCAACATAGTTGGGAAAAGGCTAGGCAGATTGCAGACAGCACAATAGCAGAAACTAATGTCAAACGGACTGACTGGCACCTGACTGACCTGACACCATTCAAATTATAACCCAAAATATTGTGTGAATCCTTAATCGTTATAGAAAATACATTACTCGCTAACAACTATACTTTTAAACGAGTGAACCCAGTCAACCTTAAGATTCTTTACCGCAGACATCATTAAGCAAGTACCAGATGACTCTAAGGGGGTAAGCACACCATATAATTACAGAAAGGGTATAATTTTTACAAAATTATGTCACCTCGCACTTCCTCGAATTATCAACGAAATTGGACGAGTAATTTAACCCGTTCTTACTCATCTGTTGTTTCAAAACAACTGTTGTTGGGAATTAGTGTTGACGCGAGGGTTAATTGATTTTGTTGTGACAGCAGGTTGTTTTAAAATTAGTTGTGGCTATTTGAGGGTTTATTTTATAGGTTTTGTAATGAGGCTGCCGGGTGCTTATAAAATTTAAATGCCATGTGACTTTATATAAAAACATAGCAGTCTTCGCATTTTTGGTGGAAATTAATTTACCACAATAAATATATTAAAAAAACTTTTCTCAAATAAGATTTCACTTCGCATCATATTGTCTTGTAAAGGGCAGGCCGCTGTTTACTCAAAAATGTGTAACACTTTCGATTAATCAAAATTTTGCCTTGTAAAATTAAATGTTGACTGATTAGAACCATCCACCAACTTATCTTATCCAGCACCAGAGAGAAATGAAATTAATTTGCAAGAATTACAATTCTTACAAATAAATTTCATTTTATTTCAGGTTATAACAAACTGTAAAATTTCTCAAAATGTTTGTAAACCTTAAAATGTTGACAGTTAAGTTTAAGATCGAATGAGAAAATTTGACAATTTTTGGTAACTTGACTGTACATTACAGATGATCGAGTTTTTTACAGTTTCTAAAACAACTCGCTAAAATTAGCATGCAAAATGATTGATTACATTGCTTAAATCAGTGTAGCTAATAAAATTAATAGAATGTCACGCATTTACCAGATTATAATAAGCAGTAAAATGTCAGTGTTAATCTTTATAGTTTAGATACTCATTCACAGAATTCTCACTTTTAAAAACAACAACACATTTTATGACACCAACTTTATCTTAACTCAATTCACACCAATTTAATTAAACCACAATCTAGATTCGAGACGACGAAACTAATTTTCGTCACCAACTTTTTTCAATATACCTTTCTTGGTTAATCGCGCTTTTTTCACTCGCTTTTTATCCCGACATAATTAAAGTTGCGTTGGTAGGTGTAAAAACTCGAGGTAACGACATTTTAATTGTGTGACTGATTATTACTGGGCGTCGTCTGGCTGTGTCGTGTACATCATCCTGCTATTACGAATAATTGCATTACGCTTCGTTACGAAGGGAAAAAAGCAAAGAAGTTTAATTGACACGTTGCTTTCTTTGTTTGCGCCTAACACTTGTTTGGTTCACACGGCTGTGTATCGGTTTTGGGTTTTTAGTACGGTGTTGTTGAGGTACAACTAAAAGTTGTTGTTTAATATGTAAATGTCAATTGAAAATACAATGTTAACTCAAACGATTAGGTATTATTTTCATAATTTTTAAGTTGTTTTGAATGTTTTTATTTAAATTAGTGAATAGTTTTATTTTTATTTTATGTATTTTGTTTATTTATATATTTATCAGGAACAATTTATATTGTGTTTGATGCATTACATAATTATACATCTTAGTTAATAATATTAAAATAAATTCTAAAAGTGAACATGCAGCAATAATAATAATAAAAAAACATGCTTACAAAAATCAATAATAAAATAATATAATACATAGCATTTTTTTAAAATAAAAAATTGTAATTTTAATATAAAATTACAGTTCGCCCATTGAGTACAAGTATTTTTTTTCTCTTCTACTCTTACACACGTTGTCTATATCTCTTTGTCTACTTTCCTATCGCAGGTATGCTGGAAAAGATTTATCTAGAAATAAGCATCACCTTTTACTTATTTTTCGGTTCCTTTCGTCTTGTCTGTTTCTATGTGTGTTGTTTCTATGTGTAATGGTGTGGTTCTGAAAAAAAATACAATTAAAGGACCCTGTAATTCAATTATTTTATAACTTCTATTCAGGTAGTTTATTGTTTATTTAGCCATAGCAAGGAGGTCTCTTTACTTACTCTTTTTCAAGAAACATAATTGGAATTCCTTTTAAATGCTCTATGATACCTGTGGTGTTAATTACTAGAAAAATTGCATGTTGCGTTTGTATCCAACGGAATGAAAATAAAAGTAGATAAAAAAATACAGTTTCAGTGTTTTAAGCCAACGATACTCACAACAATGCTTTTAAAATTAAAAAGTTTTTCGTATTAAGCCCACAATGCCTCAGATTAATCCACCCAAAAGTTTATTTCTTAAGCCAAAAAAATGTCAAACGAAACAACTTAATAGCATCCCACATACAAAATAAACGGAACACTTCGTGATTCCATTGTGAGCAAAAAAGAAATTTAATCATGAGAAACAATAATAACGACTTCTAAGAAATTAGACTGAGTAAGTACAGGAGCCACGCAACTTAACCTTACTTGTTATTTTTTTAATACCACTAACCCATAATCCACAGTTAAAACTATACCCTAACACTCTCTAAATAAAGTTGATTTTGGAACCTTGTGTGTGAATGATTTCACTATTGTTAAGGCTGTATGACTATCAATTATGTCCATAGTGTATATGAGAGAGTGCATTGTGATCGAACAGTAGCTTTCATTCCGATTGAAAATTAAAGAACCGATATAATTTGAGATGAGACTAGTGATGTGACTATGCGTTAATCGTTTTGTTATTTAATATACACGTTTAATTGTAATTAAAAGAACATGATACCATATCATAACATAACTCCTGATTTTCTCCGAAGAATTGGCCAGATGGTTAATTAAAAGGATATCTTAGAACAAAACATGACAAAAGACATAGGTACGTATTATACGAAGTTTGAGAAAAAGAAATGAAACGCTGGAAAAATTAAATCATTCCGCAAGTATATCCTGCTCTAACTAATTAAGAAAAATAACAACTTGTTTTCCATTTTAATGGGTTTTGAGAATAGAATGTGAAGACTATGTGGGTCATTGTTTTTTTTTTAATTTTTTCGCTCAGTTAGTTTTAATCTTGGTCTGGCAGTTTGAGTAATTTATGCGGCCTACCCAAATGTCCTTTCTTTGGTATTGTTCGTCGAATCGTTGAGCTCCTTAAGTGATAAATGCGTGCACTGACTGGATAGGTCCACTCAATCTGTGTGGTTCTTTCATCAAAATACCATTTCAGACTTCAATCTACGTGGTCGTCACATGTTCTGACCAATATTATGTCTTGGCTTGAGACTGTGATCTCTGAGTTTGTTTCAGCCATTCTTCTCAGAGTCAAATAGGAAACGCCGGACCTCATCTAGTTTTAAAAATATGATTGACGTGTAAAAGTGTTTATACAAACCTACTTACAGAAATAAAATCATTTATCATTTAAAATAGATTTCGAACTTACTAATACTAAGCTTTGGTTACATAAATAAGAAGACCTAAAACATAAATCAACAGACCGCTTAAAAGTAGGTAAACTGAGTTCCAAAAATCTTCACCGATCGAAGATAATATTCGATACTCAATCGATTCACCACAACTATTTCGATAGTAGCCCATCACTAGCGGTTAGGCATTAACACGTCACTCTAGAGATGATAATAGCCCAGGAGCTGTGCCCCAGTTAATTGCTTTAATAACTTCCTGTGTCAAAATAACAAAAGAGCGATGCGGTATTAACAAAACGGGTAATGACGCTGCCGTGGTAGACAGCTCCCGGACTATGTTCATATTGTGATACGTGGACTTTGAAATGTATTACATTTTTTCTTAAGTAATGATGTTTTTTGTTACTTTGTAATTAATTACGTTCTATTATAATAACCTTTAGTGGTTTCGAATTATCTTTACTACTTTTTTTATTCTGAAAGGTGATAAAAAAATTCTCGATTCCATACTACTCGTATCATCACGCCTTATTTCGCCGAAGGCAGAGGTGTATACCAAAAAAATAGTACCTAAACCCACATTTCGCCAGTTATGTTTATGTCCCATGTAGTAGGGGGTGAGCCTAATGCCATCAACCGGGCACATGTCCAGACTGCTAATGAGAAAATCCTGATGGAAAAACCCAATAACACTTTGCCCACCTAAGAATCGAACCCAGGACCTCATGTTCAGCAGTAGCGCTTGCGACCATTAAGGCTCGTACAGACTGGTGCGATATCGCGGGCGCGACGCGACACTAGCAGCACAATTTCTTTGTCGGTGCCTGCCGCCATATAGCATGAGTCTGTAAGAGCCTTTACACAAACGAGGTAGATCCATAATAATCTTATAAAATAATTTAATATAGGTTCATTGATCTGACAGTTACTGAATCTTTGGGGATTATACGCACAATGAACAATGTTTGATTTGGCCTTGTTCCTCTGATCCCACACTAGTCGACTAAACTGACAATGTTCTGACTCTTCTAAAGCAACCATACAAACACAAAACAAATACAAAAAAAAAAAAAAAAAAATTAGGTTCATCTTGGTAGGTACAGCAGGGGAATTACCTTACTGAATGTCACTTCTTACGTCATCTCATACTTTAACTGTCAAAATCTCACGGTCAATTTAGTTCGACTTTAACTGTCAATTTAGTTAGGGTAGCGCTAGTGTATCAACCGAGTTTTTAGAATGCCAATCAAGAAACTCACAGTGGATTCAGATTCGAAGTTTAGAATGAGGTCTTACAGAATCACTCTGGAGGAGCACAAAAATTTTACATTTCCGCAAAATTCAAAAGCGATTTTCTCGTGAAATAAAGAGATGACATTTTTGAGAAAAGAACTATTTCATAATTGTATGGTTTCGAAATTACTATGATCGTAACACCATAAAATTTATATCAATACTTTAGGAGTAAATCGCTTTTAAATCTTTTGTCATAATTTCAGTCGCAAGAGGTCCACTGCTGGACATAGGCCTCCCCTAAGAATCGCCACTTAAACTGGTTCTGTGCTTCCCACATCCAACGGGTTCCTGCGGCCTTCACAAGGTCATTGGTCCACCTTTTTGTGGGCCTTCCAACACAACGTCTTCTGGTGCGCGGTCGCCACTCCAGAACCTTTCGGCCCCACCGGTCATCTGCAGTGCCATTCTGTAACCATCTCACCGTGAAAACATAGATGAAGTGAGCGTGGAGTGAATTGTCAGTGTCATCCCACCTGATGCTAGGGATGGACCAAATATTACATTAACAATCATAATCAAGATTTTGAACAGATACTCAATTTTGTTTTTTTTTTTACATTAAATTGAGTTTGACTAAATTTCTGTTTTGCTATTTTATTTAAAATCCCTCTAAATAGTAATCTTTGAAATAATATAAAATGATAAATAGAATTAGCATTCAAATATTATTAAAATCTCGATTAAGATTGTAAGTATAATCCTTGGTCAATCCCTAGCATCAGTGGAATGACACTGACAGCTCACTCCACGTAAGAATTCACGGTGAGATTTTTACAGAATCGACATGCTGTTCAGCGAGCAATGTGCCCTGCCCACTGCCACTTAAGTTTGGCAATATTAATCTTACGTATGTGTATCGTATAGATGCTCGTGACTGTTAATGTTAATGAAGTTTAATATTAGACGCAAATATTTATTTTATTTCTATAAAAGAATTAAAAGCTTAATTTTATCCATACTAATATTATTTACTAGCTACGGCCCGCGGTTACACCCGCGTAGGTCTCGATCGGGGATCGGGAATATCGGGATAAAAAGTAGCCTATGTCTTAATACAGGGTGTCTGCTATCCCCATACAAAATTTAATCAAAATTGGTCAGCTGTTTGAGCGTGAAGAAGTAACACACACACACTCACAAACATTCGCCTTTATAATATTAGTGTGATGATTTGAAAGTCACTCTGTCTGTCTGTCTGTTACCTTTTCACGCCTAAACCACTGAACCGATTTCGATAAAATTTGGCATGGAGATAGATGGCATCCTAGGAAAGGACAGGCTACTTTTTGTGTCAAAAATATTCCCTAAAGGGGGCATATAGTGGATGTAAGTTTGTATGAGAAACCCAGCATTTGTTAAGTTAAGCATAAAATATTCAAATTTGTGATTTTGGTATGAATTAAGGAATTAAGTCTTATAGCGTTTTTGTAAAATAATCCTCAAGGACGTAAAAATAGGGGATGATTTTAAAAATCACGTGTTTTATAGAAATTTTGGTGTGTTTTAAGAGATTTAAGGGATTGGAAATATAGTCATAGTCGAAAAAATTTAAATTTAATTAATTAATTTATTTATGTCAGACACAAGTTTGAAAATTTAGTCTTTATTTAATTAAAATCGGTCTACCGGGTCAAAAGTTATTACAATTCATTATCTTTTTATCTGTTAACTTTCACTCCTAAACGGCTGGACGGATTTGTATGAAAGGCATACGGATACGCTATGATTTGGGTTAGGACATAGGATACTTTTATCCCGGTAGTTCGTTCCCGTGGGACATCATTCATGCGGGCGTAGCCGCGGGCAGAAACTAGTCTTGTATATTTTCTGACGGGACCAAAAAAGCCTCTTTTGTAGTTCCACCGGTCAGTATTCCAATTCGAACACGGAACACCATCTACAATTAAATTGGAATCATTACCGTACCCACCTACTTAAATGGCAACAAATTATAAATAATTGTGCACTAAATAAATATCCGTATACAAGTTATTAACTAACTCAATGTACGGTTAGAAAGTTTTTCTAAGTAACGGTGTATTTCAATTATAATTTTGTCATTACTTTGGTTCATGGGAGCTGACCTTTACGGTAGTCGTAGAAAACGATCACGGAATTTAAAACTTGAATGAATGACTAATGCTATCATTCTGTCATTGGCTACTGACATCAATCTGTCTAGCCTTTTCCCAATTATGTTGGGGTTGGCCTCCTGTCTAACCGGATGCAGCTGAATACCAGTATTTTACATGGAGTGACCGTCTACCTAACTTCCACAGCCCAGTTATTGGGTAACACGATACCCCTTGGTAAGACTGGTTGTCAGATTTTCGGGCTTCTGACGATCCGTAACGACTTTCAAAGATCCACAAATGACAGCCGGGACCAATGGCATAACGTGCTTTCCGATGCGCGGAGGAGTCTCGGTGTGTAAAGATGGTCACCCATCTTCGAACCGACCGCGGCAAGCGTAGCTTAACCTGATGGAGCGACCCGTGCCGCTGTTATTACTTAGCCACGAGCTCCTAGTATTACAGTATTGCCGAGCGTCGTAAGATATACATAATCAACCTATAATGTTCCCACTGCTGGGACACAGGCCTCCTCTCTGTGAGAGGGAGCGGGCCGTAATCCACCACGCGGGCTCAGTGCGGGTTGATAGATGTCACATATCTTCGAATTTTTAGTTCTAGGACATGCCGGTTTCCTCACGATGTTTTCCTTCACCGGTTTGAGAGCAGTGGTGATGAAATAATTTACACAAAGTAAAGCGCCTGTCTGGGTTCGAACCTACGACCTACTACTCGTAAGTCGCGGCCGTTACCACTGGGCCACCACTGCTCTCCTCCCTCCCTCATAGGATATATTTTATGTTAAAATAAGAAATTTCTCACAGATGAATTCGCGAGCTAAGCTAGTGTATTTTAAAGATTCATCAAGTCTCAATGTGCGTATTACGTACCAGTTGAAATTGGTAACTTATTTTTTCTAACTGAAACCTATTTACTACTGAAAGGACATTTTTTTGCATTTATTTTTACATACACAACTTACAGTGTTGCTATTACTCATTGAAACCAACACTAAAACACAAATCGCCATTAAACAACAACATAATAATAATTAATAACATTTTTACAACAATTATAACATAATGACATATGGTATTATAATCTTGCAACGGTCTGGCCATACAATCATGTATAACATACATACTAACTTAAGGAAATAATTCGCGTGGCCCAAATAACTAGCGAAAAGCGATAATTATTGTTATTGTTAAAAGCTCGTAAACCAGTATCAAAGAGAATCCATCTTTGATCTGTTTCGTAAGTATTAGAGATGAAGCAAGTATGTTAGAATAACTTCACTTTATTGTACGAATAAATTAAAAGAAACGCAATGAATTTACATTAAAACTTTATTTTCGTTATAATCATGCGTAGGTGAAATTAAATTATCAGTAGATCCCATTTATAAAGATATACAATGACAAACAATTTGTGCAAATGGAATATTACGGCGTCTGAGAAATATAATTTTCATAATTTATGTCTTGATTATACGAGGATTGAGTGCAAATTAGATATTTCTTGAGATAGCTTTTTTGCTGAAACTGTTTTATAAATTTAAACATTGTAGCTGATAAGTGCGTCATGTATTTCTCTTATAATCCAGATTTCACTAATGAGTTATCCGTCGGTAACCAATTACTCATATCCGCTTAATCAGACTCTTCTATTTTTAAAGAATTCAGTAGGATAGAATTCTCTTTACATTACTTTAATCGATACAGTTTCTGTGAAGATGACCAAATCATTATTTCGTTTTTCAAACACCCGAGTCGAATAGGACTTTCTAAAGAAATACGTTTAATGTAAAACTACGTGATAGGTTTTAAATAATTGTTACTACAGTTTGTAAATCCTCGTCAACTTTTTTCTTATTTAAGAATTAACTTGGAAGTTAGGTCGGCCTTTGGTGTGGGATGCAACATGTGTCGACACCCTTGCGCTATCCCATCTTCCTAGCACGGCGAGCTGTGCTGGGGCGGCTGCTGCAGGTGAAGAAAACCTCAAACGGCGAAAATATTCCAATCTTATTGGGAGTTATATGTTCGAGCCGTTTGGGGTTGAAACACTAGGGCCATGGGGTCCAAGTGCCCACTTGGTTTTTCAAGATATCGCCAAACGGTTGGTCGACTCTTCACGTGACCAGAGGGCTGGTCTATTTTTCGGGCAAAGAACCAGCATCGCCATACAACGTGGCAATGCTGCCAGCCTTTTGGGCACTTTTCCTGTTGACAGCGATGCGGACGAATTTTTTGATGCCCTATGATTATGATCCTTTTTTATATACATGTACATATTATTATTTTAAGTCTTTTAGCTTATATATTATGTAAATATTTTTCAGAATTAAATTATTTATTACAAAAAAAAAAACTTGACTTAAATTGATTGCTTAAAATATACTTAATTCTATTAACATTGCTCTGTATTGCTGAAACTTTATTCACTTGGTTTTAAAACAAATGTTTTCTCGCCATTACCCCATAACTTGATCCCATAGCCGCAAGGAAGGAAGGGCTCGTCAGTCCAGGAGCCTCAATTGAGAAGGGCCCCGCGTCACGGGACGCTGGTTGACGTTAGCCGACGATGGCCGACGCCGCAATTATAATTACCACTTCCTCAACTTGATACACCGATTTTACTAACACGTGTGCTGTTCAGAATTATTCATTTGTTTTAAATAAGTAGTTGGTGAAGTACAAGTAAAGCAGGAAAATGTTAAACAATTCACAAGGAAGTGATATTACAGACATTATGATGAATATGTTTTATTATTTCGTTATGTTTTTTTTAATAGAGATACTCGATCTTTATTCAGAATTAAAATGAAATATAATTAGATAACAACTTATACCTAATTAATTAAAATAACACTATAACATCCTAACATAACTAAAAATATTAGCAAACTAAATTAGAGCGTTTTTAAATAAGCAAATAAAAAAAAATGGTTGATTTCCTTCTTCGAAAAATATTCGTAAAATAAGTTATGGATGTCGAAATGTGTTCCATGCATACCTAGTCCCAAAGAAATAGGATCATGAAAAATTTAGGGAATTTATTTAAAAGTTTTGGTAATTAGTATAACGTTTATTTGTATCATAATCTCGTAGAAGGCTTTACAACTTTAATCATCATAACAGTCTAAAGGCTCTCGCAGACAGGTGCGACGCGACGGTGCGAGCCTTTAAATAAGACGTCATTCTAAGCTAGACTCAAAAGGAAACAGAGAAATTTCAGCGTCTGTATTAGTTGCTAATTTTCAAGCGTTAATTCTAAGAGTTCACTAATTAACAGACGCAGCTAGGTAATTAGCAGCAAGTGACCGCTAATCACTAGAAATTCCTTCAAAGACTCGTTGTTTACTTAGTGGATACTAGGTTTCTTTACAATAGATTCCAATTGGTCATAACACTTTTTGTATTTTATTATTGTAAATTTTTCTATTATTATTAGTCATCTATAGGTACATGTATATAGGTAATAAAATAGTAACGAAATCAAAACTATGATATATAAAAAAAAAAAAAAATATTGCTACGAGGTTTGGGAATGAGTCTGATGCCGAAAATATAGTTTTTAGAATTTTTGTCCATTTGTCTGGCTGTTTCGGATTGGCACAAAAGCGGCTATACGGATTTGGATGAAATTTGGCACACAGATAGTTTATAACCTGGATTAACACGTATGGTACTTTTAGTCTCGGCATAGTACGTTCCTGTGGGATATTATCCGTCACCACAAGAGGGCGAAGCCGCGGGCATAAGCTAGTCTTTTATAAAGTCCATATTAGCTGCACTTATTATTAACATCGTCAATTGGAATATTTATTATTATTTTGCTATTAACTTAACTTTTCTGAAACTGAGGTTTAAGTTTCTCCATAATATTTTCGATTTTATCTTTTGCATCTAGTCTAGCTGTTTAAAAAGAAATAAAGAAAAAAGGAAAGATAGAAAATAAAGAAAAGAAAGACAAGAAAGAAAGAAAAATGTACTGCTGCTGTTGCTGCTGCTACATTCGGTTGTCACACATTACCCACTCTTTTGTCTTTGAAGGCTTTTACAGACTCACGCGATATCGCGGGCGTGACAGGCAGCGCGACACTTTCCATGAAGTTTTCATGGAGATTGTGCTAGTAGTGTCGCAGCGCACCTGTCTGAGCCTTTACCAAAAGACACATTAAAATCTGGGCGTTAATGACTAGGTAGGTACATTTCCTTTCCTTACCTATAAACTGCGCAGTTGTAAAAATCTTTGTCCTAATTGACCTTCAATTCATAAAGCATACACCATAGCTATATCTCTTAATATATATACAGTATAAAATAATTACACTGGTGTTGTCGGATCGCTTTTAATCTCATACCTACTTTATTAACAAGAAGATATTAGTTCAGAAGTTCCACGAAAACACGTCTCAAGAAATAATGCCCAGTATAGCCAAAGAAATGCAAAGCATAATCATAATCATCTTAAAACTTTCCCTCTGCTGGGACACAAACCACCTCTTTGTGAGAGGGAGTGGGCTGTACTGCCGTACTCCAACTATGCGGGCTTAGTGCAGGTTGGTGGATGAAATGCAAGCTCTTCATGATTTGTTGGAGACAGCTTACGAAGTTTGCTATGAAGTGCTCCTCGCCTGACAGCGGCCATTTTTGCAAAAAAAAATAGGTCTTTCAAAATACGTCGTGGGTGGTCTTGCGGAAATAGGCAACGTGTGATTTAAGGCCGTCTTGTAGTGCGGTGTGTAGCCGGCTGTAACTGGCCGGCCGTTGCGAGCTCTTGAACTGCTAGATTTTGTGTATATTTGCTCCATAGAAAAACATAGTAAGGAAATTATAAAATGTGTTCTCACCAAGTACTAAAAAACAATAAGGCCTATCTTTTGGTATAACTTTTACATGGTTTAACGAAGTAATCTCTTCAAGGTACACGTTTTAAATAGCGATTTAGTGTCATCTTTGTGATTTTTTTTTATCGAGCCAATTAATTTAATTCATGTTTCTATCTTCACACAGTGCTTGATAATAAGTTTAATTTTCTTAAAATATTTTCTTTTTGCGCAAGATTTATATTTTGCTAGATTTACAGAGGTTTAAAAAAGTTAAAAAGTACTGCAACCTTGCCTTAACGATATCTCTAAAGTTTTGTATGGGATCTGTAGATATATAAAACTTACGTCGTTTGAAATCGCTATGAAATAAGCTAACACTTTAAAAATGGATTAGCACAGTTTTCCTTGTAATATATTATCAATTCTAATTGGAAAATCAGGGAAAGAGTTTTCCCAGTTTTCCGCAAAAAAAAATAATCAGAAAAGTATTTATGTTATTAACATAAATATATAATATTTTACACTAATAAAAGCGCAAAAAAAAGCGGAGGCAGTCAAAATATTGCACTGTACCTACGGCATTCAAACATCTTTAACAAAATTGCAATAGTTAACCTAACATCATTGAGGACGGACGCGTCACCGCTCTACTGACCCTTGCAAAAGTCTCAACATCATTGTTTGAAGTGGAACTTCTCCCCTTACCTACCCTTCGTAAGGTAAGTACTACAATGTCTAAAACCCTTCAATGCAGCACGTGCTGTGACCTCGATCCATTGAGCTGATGAAAGCCCTTAATTACCTTTGTCTACACACGTGTTTAGCAAAGGAAACATGAAATAAGATGGCGGCCGCGCAATTGTTGCGTCCTTTTTGAAGAAGGAATTATTTAGTGCGTAATAATTTGCTTTGTGTTGGTATGTCCAAATATTTTGTTTTGTTTATCTTGCGAATGGGGAGCAAAGATTTATTTGATGAAGGATAGGTGGTTTGATTATTAATTTAATGAAGTCGTTTTTAACTTGTTCCAATTGACAACAAAAACCAGCCAAGTGCGTGTCGCACTACGCACAATGAAGGGTTCCGTAGTTGGGATGAATTTATCCCAAAAACTAACTTAATATTTTAGTTGAAAAACATGTTCTTCCATACATCGATATACGTCACGGTCAATTCTCAAACTGCAAATGTAAGTTGGTCGACTATTACTCGTTAATTTGTAAAGCCTACTTAGCTGTGATAGTTTTACTTTTAACTTCGTTATATATATACTAAAGCCATGATTTTTCACACATATACTAAACCAACTATTTAGCTGGCAGGGAGCCGGATACTTGACTCTAACAAAAATAGCACTTTAAACTTTAATATTACGGATCCTTGAATCGAAAAATGGTTTTCACAAACCCGCAATATGTTTGAGGGGACTATCCAACGATACCCCACACAATAGGATAGACGAGTAAAAAAGACCATCCCCACTTAACGTGTAGGAGCGCACCCTAATTAAAAAATATTTTAAGATTTTATTTTACCACTTTGTCAGCGTGATTAATATGTACACTCATGCCAAATTACAACTTTAACTAAGATTCTCTGAGATATGCCGCGGACAGCCAGACAGACGGACATTGCGAAACTATAAGGGTTCCGTGTTGACTACGGAACCCTAAAAATGGTATGTATTTAATTGAACCTCTAATAAAACTCATTTTGCGCTCCCAAAAATATTATCTAGAACACTCTAATATAATGATAACGCCTCTTTTTGTGTACCACAAATAATTCCTATTTTTCCTAAAATACTAAATAGCCAAGTAACTGCGACCAACTTGGATGTAGCGTTCGCCGGTCGCTGCCGCGGCACGGCTCGCTTCGCTCACTCGGCTCGCGCGCGGTTTGCCACAATTCTAACTTAACCTTATCCATTTGGTCGGGGTGCTCTAGCTTAGTTACTGCGACCAAATGTGAGAGAAAGCCAAAAAATTAAAAAGAGGCTGAATTTTAAAAAAAAGTGTGTCATTAGGAGCGTTTAACACTTTTAGAGACCGTTCATTCATTTTAAAAAGTGTCTACCATTAGAAGGTTCAAAATTAAAAATTTTCTATAGAAAATCAATGACTATAAAGTGGTAAGCATCAGGGTCTTGACGAAGATCTTTATTGCCAGCTGTTTTGGTCTGTGGTATTTTTATTGTGTAGAGTACCTACTAATCGCTCACTCAGACTTGACGGAATTCTTGCGATCTTTACGAACCATAGTATTAACACATTAATACTGTGGTATTAAATACATTTTTTTTGCAAGTTCTTACCTACTGCAACTTGGCAAGCATAAATACCAAGGAAAGAAGCGTACCTGCAAAAATAAACTTTTTTTAAATTCTGTTCTATAAAGTCGTCAAAGTAGAGAAATCAAGAAATTACAGACCAAGAATGAAAACATTAAATTATAAACCGACTGTAAGTCATTATCTTAGTACAATAAATACTACTAACTCACACAATTTCTGTCCATACATGCATATAAGTCATTTATCTTTGTATGAAAGTAACAATTAACTTAAACCGACAATCATAAGGGAATCTTCAAGTAATTGTAGATTCTTCGTGTGATGACATACGTACTATTGTACCACAATATGTGCTAATTGCATATTACAAGAAAAACATTGTATGGATGCTATCTACATACTTATGTTTCATTATAATTTAACAGACACTTAACGCCAATTATATCTGACAACCTTACTTATACTGCTCAGGATATTAACACATTTGAATTTGAACCTCATTGCTTAGTATTAAGGTTCTTGATTGTGGATTATTGGTTGGTTGTATAGTATATGTAAGTTTTGAAGACACTAGAGAAAGGGGAAGGCGTATTTCTTGATAAATTACAATAGAATTTTAATGTATCCTTCTATGAGTGCGTAATGCTTTTATAATTTGTTTGTTTTATTGTCTACTTTGCATTTTATTGGATTTAATTGGAGCCATTTGTATTCTTAGATTGGTTTAGGGTTCAGTGTAAACGAAAGTGAATTTTGATTTAGTTATCAAAGCTCGTTTACTGGATAAACGTAACATTAATTTTGTTTCTAAATCTTTATTAAGACTGTATGACTAATATTCTCCGGATATTATATCCTTAAATTGAAGAATTACTTATGTACCTACATTATTAATGCGGAACCATTTTAGAATGATAAGCATTTAGTACCTTGCAGTCACTTTCTATGGCACAAGCTGTTTCAATGGTATATTGAATTAAAAGGCTATTATATTCTGAGGTGATTAAGTGTAATAAACTAAACGATTTGTTTATTGATATTCGAACTAAGCAATTAAATTTAGATTAGATTAACGTTTTGATAAACAAATTTTTAAAGTGATGTCGAATTTAAAACATGAGAATAGGTAAAAAACCGGCCAAGTGCGAGTTGGACTCGCGCACGAAGGGTACCGTACCATTATCTATAAAAACGGCAAAAAAAATCACGTTTGTTGTATGGGAGCCCCTTTAAATATTTATTTTTAGTAGGTATTTGTTGTTATAGTGGCAACAGAAATACATCTGAAAATTTCAACTGTCTAACTATCATGGTTCATGAGATACAGCCTGGTGACAGACGGACCGACAGCGGAGTCTTAGTAATAGGGTTCCGTTTTACCGTTTAGGTACGGAAGCCTAAAAAACAAAATGGTTAAATAATTATGTGTGCAGAATAGAGTAGAATAGAACAGAACAGAATACTCTTTATTATTTATTTATTTAATACTTTAAGCACACAAATGTACAGAGGCGGACTTAATGCCATAGGCATTATGTACAGCTGTATGGCTTGTGGCTAAGTAATAACAGCCGCACCGATCAGAAACGGTCGATCGATCAGGTTAAGCTACACTTTCCGCGGTTGGTCCGTGGATGGATGACCATCCTTACATACCAAGACACCCTCCGTAACTCGAAAAGCAAATTAATCCGTTAGTCCCGTCTGTCAATCGTGGATCTTTGACAGTCGTTACAGGTCGTCAGAAGTTCGAAAGTCTGATAACCAGTCTTACCAAGGGGGTATTATATTAACCAGTAACTGGGTTGTGGAGGTCAGATAGGCAGTCGCTCCATTTAAAATACTGGTATTCAGCTGCATCCGGTTAGACTGGAAGCCGACCCCAACATAGTTGGGAAAAGCCTACGCAAATAATGACTCTTTATTATACTGTACTGTATTTAGTACACCATACGAATTACAGATATAATTGTAGAAATTTTACATAGGGTGACACAATGGTCATATTGCTAAAAGCAATCTTTTACGCAGAAAGCACACACTCGAATCGGATGCGAGTAGCGGAACATGACGCGAGCCAGTAAAATTGAACTACTCGTACTGCGGTTTCACTGCTATGGTTTCAGAGCGGAGGGGTGCTACCGGCGTCAAAGACAACATTGGAACCTTTTTTTTGTGTAGTTTTTTTTTTGGCTAAGACAACTTTTAGTAACCTTTTGTTGTACCAGCAATTTTTGATGTGTAAAATCTTCCCTTTCGGTTTCTGTGGGACTGGTGTCGTGAAAAGGGACGGAAAAGAGTAACAGTAAGTGACAGCTTGAGCATGGAATAAGTAAGTACTATAAATTAGCATGGAGTTTGTGTGCTCATGGAAGTAGTAAGTACTATATAGATTGTAAGTGGTGGGATTGAATTTCGACCAGTGGCGACCACTAGTAATTAATATTTATTCGAATCAATATTTCAGTATTTAGCTTTTTTTTTGAGGTTAATATCTGTCGCTGTCAGTTGCTTATTACCAAGGTGAGATGTCAGATGTTACACATCCTATGCGACTACTGTAAGGCTCGCTTGTTTTTTTTTAATAGAAAGGAAAGACTGCAGTACTAACTTCATTCCATACATTTTCATCCTACAGGTATTAAACCATTATCAATCTAAAGAGATACTGATTATCATTGCATAAACTCATCCACCAATGAATCACGCCCCACACTAAAAATTAACGACATCACCTGACAAAGAGCAAGGAAATGAACAGTTTATTAAAACTCACGCTGTTGAAGACTTGTCGGACCTCTCAGAAGGCTTAATTGTGGCTTTACATCGACTACAAAACGGCTAATTGTAGCTTCAAGTGCTCATTGTGAGAGTTTGTTGCGGTGAAGATAGAGATTAAATGGAAGTGACTACGGTTCGGTGCTTTCGGCACTGCAAAATGGTGCAAAAAAAATTGATAGTAATCCCGGAAAACTCTTGATTAAATACCTACACACGGATGCCACTAATCAGGAAAAAAAGATATGGAAATTAACCACTTACACTGTTAAAATCTAAAAGGTTGGTAGGTTTGATATCGACACGCAAAAAGAGGAATATAAGAGGTATTCCACTCAGAGCACTGATTTCAACAGCACTTATCCGAACCGCACCTGAGAACTTCCACTAACCGCACTGAAACAAAATTTTGATAAGTGCGGTTCAGTGGAACAGTTTATTAATATTATTTTCAGTCCCCGAACGGCAACTTAGTAAAATATTTTTTTAGTGATGGGGTTTATTTCGTGCTCAAATTCATGTCAAGTCTAATCGCAGATCCAGAGTTGCGTATGCTCCGAATTGTTTAAGAATACCCATGAAGACATACTAGACTTGACAAAGAGAAAAAGCTTTTTCCTTTTTTTACATTTTAGAAGTTTTTATTTTCAAGTAATATAATATTTACGTAAAATATAAGCTTACAGTCGTACTTAACCGGAACAAGTCTAGGGTAAGGAGCCAGACCAAAAGAGATACAGAAACCTTGTAGCGCAGCTTGAGGCGAGCTGTTAGGCAATATCGACTCCACGATCCTTGTCTCCCGGGAGAAGTCCTGTCCCCATCTCTGGCTTGGCTCCTACCTCATTCTTGCCTATATAGGCCGGCTTGAATGGAGATTCGCAAGAGCAAACATGCTCGGAGGAAGAAAGTCTTCCGGTAAGTGCTGGTATTGTTCTGATAGCCGTGGAATACCTCTGCACTCCTCAATCACCTCAGGATTATGTTACCCCCTTGTAGCTACGTCACTAAGTGCTAGCGACAGTTTCCGGGGGCCCATTATTGGGTGTGCAAGTCACCCCCTGCCATTTTTTCCGTGTTTTTAATAATAAATTGGTCAAGCACGGTCCATAGTCCCTCCATAGTTTTAGGTAACTAGTCCACTTTAGTCACCCAAATCCAGAGTCCAATATCTTTGTTTCCATATCCTTCAATCGACCTACACCAACCGGGGGTTGTCCTTGGGTGCACTTGCATAGTGCGAACAGGAATAATAATCGGTTGGTGCCTCATTTCATTAAAAATGTCTAATGGGCCTCAGCGAGTTGGCTTTGGCCCCTCGTACCTAGAAACGGCCCAAAATTCAGCCGATACTTTGGATTATCGCTTCGGAGTAGGCACGTTGGGTTCGGGGGTACTTCTAGTAAGTTGTGTCCATGATCCCCGTTGTACTGAGTACCTGTGAATTGGTACCTTCCGGCGAAATGTGTGTGAGACCGCAACGAGGTATGATTGCAGCGAAAATTAACAATTTGCATTGACTCTAGTAATTAAATGGGCTTATTTGGCCTCGGGCTTGATTTTGTACTGGTTAATAACGAATTAATGTCTTTCGTTTATGAATGTTATGTTATTGTGAATGGAATAAACGTTTCAAATATATAATAAGGGTTTTTTTTTTCCATTTGAGGTACGGAACTCTAAGAATAAAGCAATGGCCGATAAATTAATTATGTGATAGATACATGGTACTCACATTACAAACATTGTAAAAGTATACGTATTCCTAAAAAAAAAATTAAGTAACAAGTCAGTGTGTGAGTTAAGGTAATCACAGAATGTAAAATAAAACCGGAGAGGAGAAGGAAGGAGGAGGAGGAAAAAAGGAAAGGTTCAGTTAATGGCTTAGACTACATGTTGTCTCACATTGTCTGATTAAAGTACGTTCTCTCAATTATACCTACTGGAAATATAATTTATATCTAGTACCTACCTAAAGACTGCTGTTATGTAGTATGCAGTACATAAGCTGGAAGATTCAATAAACAGTCATGTAAATTCAGATATGTATCTATTAAAATACTGCCTCAACCGATGCTGTTCATCCAAAATACCAGTTAAATAAACAAACAGACTTATTTTAAATCTTCATAAAGACACCTAGGTCTTGTCTAGATTTATAAAACACAAATTTTTCGATGAGTTCATTCTCAAGATTTACAGTCAGCTACTGACAAAATAAATATACAAGCAAACGAATTACAGCATAGTTTATTAGGTTAACTTGTCGAAACACCAAATATTTTTTCAAATTGCATTAAACAACCTTATTAATAATGTAGTAAGCTTAATGTTGAGATAAATTTCCTCAATAATTCACGTCTTTGAATAAAATTAAATGGTTTTTGATAAACAATGGAGGGTTCGTACGTCACTGTGATGATTTCTTCAGTCAGACGCCGAAATTTTCTTAGAACTTGTTAGATATCACTAATAAATCTTGATTTGATTTACGTACCTCTTTCTATTTAGTGTTTTTTAGGGTATGACGTAATGTGAACTGTTTAATGAAGATTTCGCTGGCTGGAAAAACATTGGAGTTGACGTGAATACTCACGAGTGTTCTCTGAAATAGATCATTAATCAGGTTGTTTCTGTAATCTGTTGTTTATTGGGATGTCGCGACATCGTCTTAAACTCAAATGGTTAAATTTGCTTTCCGTTTAAAGAACGTATACGAGTCTCAGCAATAACTTTAGAAACTGCCCGAGATTTCACCTAGAAAGATTATCTCTACATATCAATTACGGAAATTCACTGTAAATTTTCGAAAAAAGACTTGTGACATCTACCAACCCGCACTGGGCCCGCGCCTTGGATTACTGCCCACTCCCCCTCACTGAGAGGAGGACTGTGTCCCAGCAGCGGGAACATTATAGGCTGATTCTGCTATTGTTAATTTTTGATAAAATGGACACCAAATCACTTGTAATTGTTTTCAAAATCATCAACTCATCATTCTAAGTACCTTTCCTATTTGCTGTCTTCAATATACTTATATCTAGTATGGTATGAATTCACGGTGACAGTATAATTATGATTTCGTTTCCCTTGCTAATGTTGCGCCATTCGTAAAAAACACAGTCAAAGTCAAATTATTTATTTCAAATAAGCACATAAAAGGCACTATTGAACATCAAAATTTACAACAAAAAAAAAAAAGAATCTAGTCGCCCCTTCCAGAAGGTAGTTTCTTATGGAGAAGAATGAGCAAGAAACTCCATCATTACTCTATTAAAATGTTTAACAACACTTTGTATCAACTCAGCCTATAGCAGACCACTGCTGGACATAGGCCTCTCCCAGACTGCGCCACAACACCCTGTCCTCCGCCTTCCACATCCAGTCTGTCCCAGCCACATTTTTAAGGTCGTCGGTCTATCTAGCTGGGGGGCGCCCCACACTACGCTTGCCTATACGCAGTCTCCACTCCAGGACTCGTCTTCTCCACCGGCCATCGGTCCTTCGACAAACATGCCAACCCCACTGCCACTTCAGCTTGCTTACTCTGCAGGCTATGTCGGTAACTCCGGTTCTCTTCCGGATAACTTCATTCCTGATCTTATCCTTCAAAGAAACTCCGAGCATATCCCGTTAAACATTTTGTATAGCTACATTCATTATAATATAATATTATAAATCTGTGAAGACTATGCACCAAGTTTATTTTATTACGTTAAGTTATCCATCCTTAGTTATCGTTCTAAACTAAAGGAGCTTGTGGCTAAATAATAACTGCCGCACGGGTCGATCGTTCAGGTTAAGCTACGCTTGTCGCGGTTGGTCCGGGGATGGGTCACCATCTTTTCATACCAAGATAATAGATGTTTTTTTTTTTTTTTTCGATAGTTGTAAATTGTTTGAAATCGGAGAAATAGATTACTGAGGTGCCTGATTTGAAGGAAATCAATGTTCTATAAACGTCTTATAGGCCACCATTGTGCATTGTTTCAAATACTTGTTTGTACCTTTAAAAAAATCAACAAATAGTAACTAAGCCTGATTACCTAGGAAATCATTAATATGATTTTTATGACAGTGTTGGCGCAGTGGTTAAGCGATTGACTGCTGCGCTGCGTGTTGCGGGTTCGATTCCCGCACGGAACAAATATTTGTATGACCTACAAGTAGTTGATGTTCCGGGTCTGGCTGGTTGTGTATGTGAGTTTAAAAGTTTGTAAACGTACCTACTATACAGAAGAAGTTATTAGTGTAGGGCAACGTTTTTTTTTTAAAAAAAAAAGCACTTGGCAAATATTTTACGTACAACTAGTACATTGTGATTGTAAGTATGACTACTTATTATTTAATTACCTCGCGGTTTCTCCCGCATCAGTCTCGCTCCCGTGGGAATATCAAGATAAATTATCGTATCCAGACACGCTTTTTCTTTTATTTGTGACCAAATGAACAAACAAATTCACTTTCGCATTTATAATATTAGTTAGGAATTAGGATCGTAGAATAATAAAAAAAAACCGGCCAAGTGCGAGTTGGACTCGCGCATGAAGGGTTCCGTACCATTATCTATAAAAATGGCAAAAAAATCACGTTTGTTGTATGGGAGCCCCCTTAAATATTTGTTTTATTTTAATTTAATTATTTACTTTTGAAGTGAATATATAACTAAATATTCTGTGAATATTTCAAGCGTCTACCTGTTGCCGTTATCAATATAGAGCAAAAAGGAGCAAAAAAATCACGTTTGTTGTATGGGAGCCCCCTTAAATATTTATTTTATTCTGTTTTTTAGTATTTGTTGTTATAGCGGCAACAGAAAT
Organism: Tiliacea citrago; assembly: GCA_963921375.1. Classification (NCBI taxonomy): domain Eukaryota; kingdom Metazoa; phylum Arthropoda; class Insecta; order Lepidoptera; family Noctuidae; genus Tiliacea; species Tiliacea citrago. The sequence continues at coordinate 15,104,904 of OY992797.1, read as the reverse complement.
ACATCATCTGTCAAAATTTCAACTGTCTAACTATCACGGTTCATGGTATACAGCCTGGTGACAGACGGACAGACAGGCAGACGGCGGAGCCTTAGTAATAGGGTTCTCGTTTTACCCTTTGGGTACGGAACCCTAAAACAAAACTAATGTTTAGGAATCTATACATAATGTAATGTACATATTAGTGAGTTAGCAATTACGCTGTTAGCAAGTAATCATAGAAATCGTGAAAGACGAACAGTTTTCGCTCTTGGTACATCATCAAAGTCTGCCGTGATCATTAAAAAATTAAACCAGTTTCTCTGATTTAATGAGCCAATTGATGTTTTTCCTTCACCACAAAATGATGAGGATCTCTTTTTTCACTCTTCAATAATAATAGACTGCCCTGAAAACAACAATAAAAATTATTTCATCTCTTCCGACACAAAAACCAAAATAAATGTAATTAACAAGCAAGATATTATTTGAGTTTTTATAATAAGTGTCAATTAACCCTTACAATGCCGCGCCGGGAGAAAATGAGTCCTTTTCGTTGCGGTTTTAATTGTATTTATTATTCTTTTATCTTTTTTAATAATTAGCTTTGCGGTTTGGATACCGGCGCGAGTAGCGACCTCTTTGTTGAGTTAATGATAACATGATTTTTGTTATAAAAGAACATTTGGCAAGTATAATGTAAATTACATAAGTATAACGACAGCTACATTTCGCTTGAGGTTAAAATTATTTCAAGTGATTGACACTGACAGGTGCTTAAGTACACTGCGATGGAAAGTGCAAATGAATTGTAGTTCGCACCTTATAATTTGCAAAACAAATAATACATCTTGAATATTATTAAGTAAGTAATAAGGAATGGCAAAGAAAAAACGACGCTTGTCGTTGATTAAAAATAAATATTAAGGTACATCAAGATACCGAAAATAAAAAAAACAAACGTCATTATTCTCGAAAACAAAGCGTTAATTCAGAAGGTTTATTTTCCTTAAACCTTATCCAAAACTTTATCTTTTATCACAATGCAACGTAATTCTACTGATAGATAGACAACAACCACCTTCGCTCTGTTATTATACAAAATAAACTTAGCACCTCCTTATCTAACCCTAAATCGCGGAGGCGGTACCTTAATGATCGCTAATGAGTGTTTTTATTATTTCACTGCTGTAAAATAATTTCTTATACGGCGCCTCTTTATACCTAGATAAACATCGAAACTCGCTTTACACCTCAATCTGATAATCGAATTAATGCTCTCATACCATTTCACGCTGTTTTATTGCTTTCTGTTGTTGTTAAGACCGCCGTTTTGACTCGTAATTTTGGGTTATCAGTGCATTCGATTGAATTGATCTCGATTTTTTGGGCACTTTGTTTTGAGTGATACGAAAGTTTCCTGTTATTTATGAGACTGTTTCGTTTTGCGGGGATTTGATGGAGCGGAAAATATAGATGGTCTCTATTAATAGATAAAGATAGTATGTAAATGTGTTTGACCCGCATTTTAGTGTTAGATAATTATGATGGATTAGTTTAAAAATTATGTTTTTTTATGAGGTACTCTTGTACTAAATGGTAACATAGTGGGTACACTAAATAAAAACAGATAACTTAAGAAAAAAATAAAATTATTTTGCTTCAACTAAGCTACAGAAAAAATCCGTCATTTCCATTCAAAGCAAAAACCGAACAACAAAAAAAAAAACAAAAGAATAAATCAGAAAATATTAAAATGACCGCCACCAAACACCTTGCAATGCTTATTAAACATCATCAATAACGTACTATACTTAAGAATTCGTACGCACCAGAACCGAATAATCTCGAGTGGCGATCGACAGATCCCCGCACGAGATAACCCAACCGCGCCCAAATAACCTAACTTTTAACCAAAATGTGCGTATAATGAGGGACTATTTAATTCGGTCTGTTTATCTTTTGTGTTATAACAACCGTACAGTGTTGATGTACGTTAATAACATGTAATTTTCATTTCTCGATTTCCGAAACCAGTTCGACATCGTCTAATAAGTCAGAAAATTTTCTGCTTCCCTGAATTTTTATGAGTATATTATGTGCGATAATAAATACTTACGGTTCCTTTGTTTTGGTGGAGCCTTCAAATTATTTTGGCACTTGGTTGGACATTAAAAGAAGACTGAGTGATTTTATGGCTGCACACAATGTTACCTTTTACAATGTTGTATCTTTAAACCTGATAATACTGAATAGAGATTTATAGTTTGTTCTACATAAACCTAAGAATTGAGTAGTTGCTTTATGTCTTATGTTCAATAATGTTGTAAAGATTAAAGTATCATTATGACTTATTCAATAAACGTAGAAAATCTCTGGCGATGAAATCATTGTATTTTTGTTCATGTTCAAAAATATTTGAGACAAATCTATTCAACAGAAGTAAAGAAAAATATCTTCCCCCACACACACTAACCTATAGATATTTCGTAACCAAAAATAAACAACTAATTTCCATTTCCCGCTTCAAATGGCATAAAAAATGGCTATCGATTAAGAGTACGTTTGAAACTGGACCAACATTACATAATTAGCCCTCGATCCCATTTGTATCTGCTACACGAGAAAACATTTGCTCGATGTCTGTATCGATTAATAAAACAAATAACAGACAAAACTACACTTACGCAGTTAGGGATCTCTAAATAGACATCGATTCCAGAAAAAACTCGAACATGAAGTCAGTTATATAGTTTAAAAATTAATCAAAGCTTGTCACACAAACAATAACTCATGTCCATTCCGAATACGAATCAAATTTTTAGATGCGATGAAACAGCTAATGTTTTTTCAGTTGGTAATTTTAGCATAGAAATTATTTTCGTTACAAAGTGACTAATGTAAGAACAAGAATTAATTACCGTGTTCAACCAAACCCAACTAGCTCAAAGTATCTGAGGAAAATGACAGATATATAAGGCGCCGAAAAGCTGCGCGCGCGCAACTCGCTGATCTAATTTTAAATAGTATTTACATCGAGCTATCGGGAGCAGGTAATTAATACAATCTTTGTTAGAGGGTAATTTGCCAGATCTAATGCCGGCGTGTGTAATCTTCAAAGGGGATTTAGAAACACGCGTTTTAATCTATTTTAGTCGTGTTCTGAAACAGAGAAATATTTACAATCTCTCTGGAACACTTCGGCGCATCCGATGGTCGTTATGCGCGAACGCATCGATACTGACTCAGTCGCGGGATTTGATTGAGATGAGTCGTGATGGAAATGCCTCATTAATGTCGGTCGGTACATTCCCCAACACAAAACTATCTTTTGTATATTCGGCCATACTTTTCTTATGCCACTACAGAATGCATCAAATTCCGAATCAAAAATGTTCACGACATTCTCATTTCGTATTGTGATTGGCAGAATTATAGTTCTAACACCTATTAGAATTATTATTAAAATTTTCACATTAGTGGTTGTCATTAATTCTGTTCACATTTTATTAGCATCGTCAAAATCACGACCACTTCTTACGCCTCCTGCAGAATGTGTATTTTTTATTGTGTGTAGAATTTTAGCTTGCAGAAACTGGTGACTGGTGGAATTATTTCATTAATCTCTTTGGCGGTTGAACATATTTTTAAATCTATTCTTGACACCTAATTTGTCATGGATTTACTTCTGTTGCGTTCGATTATTTTAATTATTCTAGAGATTTTGCGTGTGTTTAATCGCTTCCGTCATCTCTATTTATTTTACTTCGTGTATTGTTTTGAAGTTTAGTTACATGGAAATTAGCATGGAACCACGATAAATTTGGTATATATACTGTATTACTCAGCCGGGACTGGTCTGACTCCACAATTTGTCAATTTTACTACCGTGCCGTGGGCAGACAAAGACGATAACTCATAATCACACAATCGCAGTAATTTCAGTATTAAGAATCCTCCTAACAATATTATGTTCCCGAATTTATTTTGTCACTTTGCTTTTCTACCCACGCTAGAGGTAATTAAAAACGAAAATAAACAGAGCGCTTCGAATCGTAAAAAGAGTATCTATGTCGGTTATAAATGAGTACAGATGAACGTAGAAGCAATAAAACTGATTCAAGTCACAGAAATAAATCTTACGAGTGTTCGAAAGTATAGGTGAGAATATTCGGGCGTTTATTGTAATGTTCCCGTTGATATTCGTGCCAAAGTTAACGTCTAGCAGGAATGCCGTTAAAAAGATTCCGATCTAAACGCCACGTGCTATTGAATCTGGAACTGCGGGTAGGCAAGTAAAACGTTCTGTTTATGATAGAACAATAAAAATTTTGGATTTTGCAATAAATAATGTTGAGAATGATGAAGAAATAAACAACGTAGTCTGGTGCGTTAGTGCGCAGATTGGAGAGCATGATTTACTGCCGTATAATGCTTCAGCTCGCATTAAACCGTGCAATATCTAAATGGTAGTGTAACTGCTCTATTCATTTGTTTGTATCTCCGCCACCGCTGCGACCGCCACACTCATTATAATTGGTAACTCATTGTGGGGGTCGTTTGTATCACTATTTCCAAAGCGTTGCAATAAAAATTGGTCCAGATTCCACATCGAAAATAAGACGTTTTTTGGTCGTCTGCCAAGTTCATTATGAGCGTTCATGAAATTTCACATTTGAATTATTTTACTGTCTGACTTATGGCCGTTACTTAAATATTTGGTAAACAGTAAAAATATAGCTCTGATCGATCAAATTTAATGTGGTGAGCTAAAATAGCATGTTTAAGTGGATCACGGCATTATATCATGGGATCGGCGAACGAGTTTAATACTTTAACACAATGTTTGACATAAACACATTATTTCTAAAAAAATAACAATTTACACAAATGGATTGTAAAGAAAATTCCTGGAATCATCCAGTTTATAATAAGATCCTAATAAATAATTGTGTTCAGCGATGGCATATGAACAACTTAAAGCTGAATTTAGAACCAATTAAAATGAAGAACTTTGTCTTCAAACAATAACAGTAGTAAGGGAAGAGTTAATGTAGGTACCAAACGTTATATAACAAAGCCACGGACATTGCATAATTCCAGTTTGCAATATGCAAGCCAACAATAGAACAGAACATTATGAATCATCTCCGCCTGATCCATTCGCCAGTCGAAGATTATCGAACTGGAACACTAACACTTGCGGGATGCATTAAAACGCACGTGAACCTAATTTACGCTTGCAAATAATCCCCTGGACGCAGCCAAGTTTAACAAAGTAGTAGTTGATGCATCAAACGATATGACATTTGTGGCTAATAAGTTGTAGACATTAAAATATCTGCTCTCGCATCCGCGTGAACAAAACGCACGCCAGAAACTGATGCGCGGTGCTAACTACACCCCCTTATTTATAGTGTGCCATCTGTCAGATCGTAACCGTTCCAATTTCAAATTCAAACAGTGTTCTAATTGGATTGTATTTTTGTTTAAAGTGCTACTAATAAGGTGGCTGGAATCACGCACATTGTTACAATAATCACAAACACATTGATGCGTGTTTACGCGTTCGCAATTAGATCGACCATTGATGTATCGGTGTTCTGCTAGAGTGTGCACGTCCGATTGAGCAGTAACACGAGGAATGGATCTGGAACTGATTAGCGCGCGCCTGTGTTAGTTAATACACGCTCGTGAATAGATTTCTATGTGTTGTTGAGCATTAAGTATGCTTTGGATTTTATTATTTAATGATTCATCTTAGGGTTATAGAAATAGTCAGGAATGCTCGCGCCGTTCGCGTTGAAAAGCCAGTAATAATAGAATATTGGCGCATCTGCCCCACTGTATATGTTTTAATGTTATTACTCTTCTGCTATATGATATTTCGTTCCAGGTTTATTTTAAGAGTGTTTTATGTTTTTAATTGCGATACGCGGATTATTTTTCCGCCGTCATTTAAAATTTTTACAGCTGTTTTTATTTCACCAATGGGACCGATGACAGAATAAAGGTTGTTTATGAATATACCGGGATTGAATTAAAATTATGTGGTATAAATTAGGTTAAAAGACACGATACTATCTTCATAATCTTGTAACGTGGGTGTGTAAATATTTGTATGTCTGTATTTTATGCTCTCTAAAAGTGTCTCGCGATGTATTAAAACCCGGCCAAGTGCGTGTCGGACCATGCACATAAATGGTTCCGTAGTTGGGACGAAATTATCCCAAGAACAAACTTAACATTTCAGTTGTAAAACATGTTGTACCTACATTCCAACTGCAAATGTAAGTTTGTACACACAATATTAAGAGATTTACCATGTTATTTTTAAAATTGTATGCTTAGTAGTTTCGGAGATAAATGCCGAATGGTGGCCGAGCCAAATGGTGAATTAACCGACATCCAAAAAGGAGCTTTTATTTAAATTTTCTTATTTGCCCCCCAAAAGTGACCCCATAATTCATTAATTATTTACGTTATAACACTATGAACACATATGAACTTCTGTGACACTGTACTGGGTCACAGAAGTTCATATGTGTTCCAAATTTCAACTTAATCGGTCCAGTAGATTCGGAGTAAATCGGCTGTGACAGACAGACGGACGGACAGACAGACAGAGACAGGTCGAGTGATCCTATAAGGGTTTGCTTTTTCTTTTTGAGGTACGGAACCCTAAAAACAAACATGTAAAACGAGGAAAAGTTAGAAACTTTTTTTTTTTCTCAAGTCGATAAATTAATAAATCTATTATTGTGTGTCTTTTATGACTCATCAAATTATATTAGTACGATGCGGTTTTTTTTTTGCGGAAAGTAACTTATTCCTTGTCTGTCTGAGTATTTATTTGAATAAAGCATAGTGAGCTACTTGTAAAATGCGGTTTACAGCATGACACTTACTAGAAGTGTTATTAGTTGCGTTTTTTTGTGTGAATTTTATTTCCTCTGTAAAAAAACAAGTGTTAAAGAAAAACAAAACCGCGATGGGTGACGTATCTTTACTGAATCTTGGTCTTTCTCGAAAACTTTTTGTTTTCTCCCTGTTGGTTTTTCCTGCAAACGTGAAGTCGACTGAAAGTATGAGTATCAAATGAAATTCGTGTTTGGTGTTTTGTATGTCTGTATTGTATAGTTATTTTCGTGTTTTCGTTTCATGCCCTTATGTTGCACCTGCCATGTTTCTTCTCTGCATCACCCTAAGGTAGAAAATGCCTCAGGCATTAAGTCCGCCTTTGTACGGTATTTTTTTACTTGTGCATAAAGTTTTAATAAATAAACATCTACCAAGTGCAAGAGAGGATTTTCTTGAAAATGAAGCGTTCCCTTGAAATGGGACACAAAACATAAATAAATAACTAAAGCAGCCAGTTCACCGTATCTCGCCAGTCAGCGCTCATTTACACAATCACGGTGCACTTTATTATATTCGCTGTACAATAGAATGATCGTTTCGTAACAATCACGAAAGCGCCTAAATCTAAAATTAACGTGTACGTAAGGACCAATTTTAAATGACCTCCCCCGCCCTTCTATAAATTCCACAAAAATAGGTGACAAAGGGAAAAAAAGAACGGATTGGAAGATCTAGTAATACTGGCTGGTTTGTACGACTTCGGCCTAAAGCAATGCCATTAATGTCGATCATTAAATATGAATTATAAATATAAAAGAAAACACAAGAAAAGCAATCACGGTCGTCCATTATTAGATTAAATATCTTGCTGTTCTGTGTATGGTCGTTGCGTGGCAATATGATTAATATATCGTGAGGACAGTACCTACGAATGTCTGTTTGTGTTGGAGATAATCTTATAAACTGTTAAACTAATTTTGATGAGCCCACTTTTGGAACTGTTTTTAATGACTTTGTTATAATTGAATGATTTAGTTTCGTACTATAAATGTTCGGACTTCAGCAATGTGATAAAATAGTGTGACAGACGCATTCAGTGAATTTAATATGGCATGCTCTAAAAGTCTATCAAACAACTCATCAATCATAAACATTATATGATACGTTATGCACACGTCTAGAATGAATTGTGTTTGGAAATAAATATAATGAAAGTGAATTGAGATTCAACATAATTGTAACATTTATTTTTATTCTTGTTTCCTTTAAATATTTTGGAAATCGTTAAAATCCAAGGTGCATCTGAACTCTAGCTGAGCAGTAAGAACTTCAGAGAGATACAATGAAGGATCTAAGAATTGAACAATAAAATGACTAATTAGTTAATAAGGATCTAAAAAGTGAAGAACAAAATATATAAGCAGAAGAAATTAAGCAGGCAATATCACTATCTGACAAACAAAAAACTAAGAGGCAGAAGTAATAATGAATTCAAAATACAATTCTCTCAACGGAATAAAACACTCGTATTATCAAAAACAAAATCTAAGAATCAACACAGTAAAAAACCAGATGAAGTTCATTCAAAAGTTAAGTAGGTGGATAGTGTTATTTTTCACAACCATAACACAAAGTCAATGTGACTAGAAAATGTTGAGACTACAATTAATCTTTCCAGAGAAGACAACATATTTCATTATAATGGTGAATAGAATCTTGTTTTAAATGTAAGCCAATGTCAACTATTTAAATAGAAAAAAGAATATATTGTGCATAACCATAGTTTGGGAAACACATCATAATCATAGTGAAGAACGTCTTTTAATAGAATTGGTCTAAGAGAAATAAAATTGTCCTAACTTTTAGAATCTTTTCATAACATTATAGGCTATAGGCGTTATAGGCTTCCTCGCTTCGAGAGGGGTTGGGCTGGAATTTACCACGTGGGCCCAGTGCTGGTTGGAAGATGTCTTATGACATGTCAAAAAAATTCGAAGACATCTGTCTTCGATCTTTTTTGGATCTAGGACATGCCGGTTTCCTCACGATGTTTTCCTTCACCGTTTTGAGAGCAGTGTAAAGCGCCTGTCTTTTTTCGAATCTACGACCTACAACTCGTAAGTCCCAGACGTTATCACTGGGCCACCACTGCACCTAATAATAAATAAATTACACGTGCGTTTCAGAAATGCTTATGTTTCTTTGACATCTCGTTATTTTTCGTTCGTTTCTGGGCATAGTGAAGTTCTTTCCGAAGATATGAGACATCTACCAACCCGCACTGAACCCGCGTGGTGGATTACGGCCCACTCCCTCTCTAAGAGAGGTCTGTGTCCCAGCAATAGGAACATTATAGGCTATGCTACCTACGTGTAATTTTGTGAACCATTTTTTTACAGTTCCACTGAAAATAATAATCTATTTTTGCGAGTAGCTCAGGTAGATGTTACTGATTGTGCTTTTGTATTTATACCAGTTGTGAATTTAAATGATCTTTATGTCTCATGAAATTCTAAATTCCCTGAACAACGACCCTTTGCATAACTTTCTATGAATATTATTATAGCCTCCTGAAATAGATCAGTAAGTCTGTATTTTATGTCCTAGGCTATTATGTTTTAGTGAATGAGCAACACATGAAAGTCGGCGTTACTTTGTAGTTCCAATCATAATTGCGTGGGGAAATAAAATTAATCCGAATTGAGATCTGTCGCGACGGTGTTTCGACTATTTTGTATATTGATGCGTATGCGCATTGCGATGTTGAGATTATGTTTTAATTTTGTCACAAATCATTAAAGTACCTATGTGTAAAGTGTATACTACTGTAATGATTACTATAATTAAAATATTTATTCATAAATTTGGGGAAATCAAGTAATTAAGAGAAGCAATAAAAATCTTCTGTCGTGCCAGCATAAAGGCTCCCGCAGACAGTCGCAACGCGACAGCGCGATGCGGCTCTAGTAGAATAATTTATATCAAAACTTCATAGAAATAAAATTATTCTACCATGACCGCGACGTACTGTTGCGTTGCGAGCCTTATAATTCCGGTGAAATGATTCGTCAAGAAGTTTGGGAGGTATTGAGGCTGACTGTCCATAAATCAAGTTACTCTAAGTACTTACTTTATTATGGTAACTCGTGGAGGCTCTTGTAATGTCAACCAAAAATACAACAACAGTTGTGCAACAACATAGGTACTTAGTTTTAATTTAGACTGAACACTGATATGTCCGTAATAGTTTCTATCTGATACCAAGTACTCGTATAATAAATGAACCGCTCCGATTAGGTACCTAATTAATACTAATAAAGGTATTAATAAAATAAAATGATAACGTGAAATGAATTAAATTTATTGTGAAGAAACATAAGACATGACCAGGATCACCTTTTATATATATTTTTTTTTTGCTCTAGCCTATGCTGTCCCACTGCTGGGCAAAGGCCTCTTTCCAGTTTTGACGGAACCTATCCAGTTCGTCCCGCCATCTCCTACGTGGTCTGCCGCGACCCCGTCGCACTGTCTCCGGGCACCAATTCTGTGCCATTTCGGCCCATAGTTGGTCCGGCATGCGGCAGACATGTCCTGCCCAGGCCCATTTAAGTTGGGCAGCCTTTTGAGCCACGTCAGCTATCTTTGTTTTGGAGCGCAGTATTAATTGTATATAAAATTTATAAAAAAATATTCTGAAATCACTTATATTTTCGTAAAGTACTTGTAAGAACAAAAAAATATCGTAAAAAAACAAGATATCCGTTATCATTCATCATCATTTTAGCCGAAGGGCTCGCGTCCACTGCTGGACATAAGCCTCCCACAAAAGGGGGGAGGATGGGTTGCCATAATCGCCACGCTTGGCATGCGGGTTGGCGATCGCAGTGTGGTGTTAAAATGCATAGAGAACGCTACTGCCCATTCTCTGGTAGGTCCCTTAGTCGCGCTTTACGACACCCACGGGAAGAAATAGGATGGTGCTATTCTTTACATCCGGCACCTCACGGCACGGTTAAGGATTATCATGAAATAATTATTTTCTCCTTAACTTAACATAAATTATATTCAGTTTCTTCCATTATATTCAATTCAGTTTCTAATTACTTTGCAGATTTCTGCTTCTCTTATAACTAAGTACCTAACTAAATTAATTTTGCAAAGGGCATTGAATACTTATTATGGTTGGTAATGTGATACTAAGGGCGAAATTTTAATGACCTTTTTACTATGGGAGAATCATAATTTTCAGTTCGACCTTGTAGGAATAAGGTCATCAAAATTTGTTCCATATAGTCATATAATAAATTGTTGAAACAAATATATATAATAGCTTGTTGAAACATGTGACCTATTTGCAGTATTAATTAGTATTAATACTGCAAATAGGTCACAGGTTTCAACAAAATAGGTATAGTTTTTTAACAAAAAATACAAGAAAACAGGAACCCCATAGTCCAAGAACTCCACATCCATAATTCAAACCTAATCTAAAGAAAGTAAAAAATCATTACCGCAGCCGTATGTAACATTCGCCACGCTCTAATAGAGGACTCTTAGACCAAGAACATTATCAGATTCCGTCACACTTTAGGTAATTTCGTTTTGACCCCCCTAATGAGTCACAGTAACGCAATGAAGCCAGCACTCGCATTAGGAGTGGTCATTATGGTCACAGGCGTTTATAAAAGTAATTACAATAGAAAGTGGATTCGTTTTTGTGACGAAATTATTACAGCTAAATGAGTTTTTTTTAGTTATTACGTGTTTCTATTATTTATAAGGTTTTTTTTATGAATTTCAGGTGGTTTTATAAGTAATTAGAATTGTTTCAGGGAAATAAAAATGCCTTCAATCAACTCAGCCTATCGCAGTCCACTGCTGGACATAGGCCTCTCCCAGGCTGCGCCACAACACCCTGTCCTCCGCCAAAAAACGCCAAAAATTCCTTAAGTAATTACTAAAAATGTGTTACGGCCTGAAGGACTGATTTTTTTATTAGGTATTAAACTTCTCAATATAATGAGATATTTGCAAAGCCTCAAAATATCGAAATCTAACGTAATGTACTAAAGACCACAATTTCAACTATATCAAAACTCAAAACGTAACCAGTGAATTAATTGCTCAAAATTAGCATTCTGAACTAGTCACTCTGCGGCACTAAAGTTTGACTTCAAGCCAAAAATCCACTAATACATACCCATCAATACAATACAAAACAACAAGCCTATCTGAGTTAATGAGCCATCAACAACTAGGCCGAGGAAGAACTTAACAAACTTCATCATATACAAATCACTGTACATTTATCATGTATTCCTCCCTTAAGATAAAGCTAGCTATTCATTAAGCAACATAGTAATGTCTTCTACACGTCTTCGCAATAACTCTCCACTGGCGATAATTTATTAATTTCTCTTTGTTTGTTTGTCTATGAACCGTTCCCCTATACATGATGATAAAAGTTTGGTATCAGCTGTTTCCCTTTCTCGGTCGTAGCTTTTCTTGCCGGCGAATAGTCCCCTTTGCTTAAAACAAAGACGTGTTTGAGAATTGCCTTTGTTTACTTTTAATGTGATAACCTTCTGAATTATGATGAAAACTAGCATTTTGCAGTAACGTTAATAATAAAACAGACCAATATACATAACCGCTTTTTTTATTCTAAAAACTAATTTATTCGTAACTCAAGTGACAGAAATATATGCGTTTAATAACATTGAAGACTGCATCTATCATTAGTCTTCAGCAATAATTCTTGAACAACGACCACGCATTTCCTTAGATAAATCTCATTTTCCCACAAAAATAAACAACAGTCACATGTTTTTCTCCGAATCTAAGTATCGGGGCTGCTAATTTATTAATTTCGCTACACAACGTTTGTTTCTCCCCTTAATACAAATGATAAGACTTTTGTGTTCGTGATTACACTTTGTTAATCATACTTCCTTAATTAAGGGAAAAGTTGCGAGCTAATTTGGGACGATCGTACGATAAGGTCCAGGTTCGATGTTTGGCTGTGCTAATGAGTTCGTAATCTCGATGTTACATTATAAGTTATTTTAAGATTTCCATTAAAAGTTCGCGTGTAAGTTTTGCGTCGCTACAGAACCTATTAGGCATTTAACCTTAATAATGTTGAAGGAGCTAATGTAATCTTACGATAAAACAGTCTTTAGCAATAATATTGGGATCATGTCGACAATTTTGACATTTTTTGTAATGTATTTAAAATTGAAAGCTACTTTGGTCCTTTGAGACCTGCTTCAAGACTTTATCGACAGAAGTTACAAACTTTATGGTGAATTCAATTATAAATTCAAAAAAGTCATAATCAAACGACCAGAAACTTTCTATTTGTACGAACAATGAACCAATGAACTTTCCAAGAACCCCACGTAAACACAGTTCGCGCGTATTTTTAATGAATTCATGCAACTACAGTGCACAAGGGCTTGTGTTTCACAATGCCGTCCAAATCCCGCCTAGCCGTGGGGCTATTCTCCTATCAATCTCGCAGATGATAGCCCGCTATCGCTGGCTCGGGAACTTGCGATGCATAATGCTTGCCTCAGATAGCTGTCTCGTGCACGAAGCCTCCAAGCTTCGCAATTTATTGTTTCACGATCTCAAGCTAGCTCATTATTAAAACGGTTTGATACGTTCGGAGGTGTTGCGGACGCCCGAGGCTCGCCCGCGCCAATTACTCCGAGAGAGCCGTGCCCCGACGTACTTGTTTGACTTAAACAACGTTACACTTGACTTTTAGCGGTCCTTTGTCTTCTAACACATCGATATGCTTTTACTTGCGATATGTTAATATTGAAGGACCAATTTATATTTATTTGAGCTTTTAAGTTTACCTGTCATTCGAGTCTATAAATCCAAACAGAATTTATTATTAATCGAACGTAAATGATCCTAACACTTTTTAATGTCACCGATAAAAGGATAAATTATTGTTTTCTAATAAACAATAAAGGGGCACTGAGGTCAATTCTAATGACCGAGAATCCATTAGAAGCATAAAACGACGTCGATTAAACGTTGAACTAAAACAATTTTCTTCAACTTCAACAAACAAAATCGATTGGGCTTAATTGCCGTCTGATCAATAACTAATTGTGTTCACCACACGTTCGACGATAAAGAATAATTACTGGCTGCCGGCCAAATAAATCGATCCACATCAAAACGCGAGGTTAATCCATCATTTAGATATTACGGCGCGATTGAAGCTTACCGTTTTTAATTTCCAAAATTACTCCGTCCGTAAAGTCGGGCGAAGGCGCCTAAACACGTATACATAATTACCATGTCGTAAATTGTCGAACATGAGTGGGGAGGGGGGTGATCGGGCTTACCCGAACACTATCGCGACCTGTCGTGTTATTTCTGTAATCACTTTCATTTCATAAAACGCGACATTAATTAAAATTTAGTTTCAGGCCATTAGTCGCCATCGCGTTTCTTCAAGTTTCATTTTTTCCTGCCTGTAATTATAGAGCGCGGGTGCGAGGCTAAATGGGCATGGTAATGATAAATAACATTGTATTGAAGGTAGTCATGAATTTTGTATTCAAATTAAAGCGACTAATAGGTGCGAGGTGTGGATTTAAATGTGGCTTTGGTGCATTGCGCCTATATTAATGACGGATAATTTATGCGTCATAATTAAGTTGAATAAACGTGAAAGCCTATACGATTACCATTGGCGTGTGATTAGAAAACGGAGGCCGAAACTGGAAACTGGTTTGGCTTAGTTTAGACTCGTGACTTGTGAGATTTTACTGGTAATAAGGCTGTGTATACACTGTGCGCCGAGTTATTAATTAACAGGTCGACAGCAAACAGAGCGCGGCTACCGGACTGCGCTCGGTACACAAAGGTATTTGCCCGGTGAGACTTCGCCGGAGCGGCGTGTAGAATCTCATTACCGTGATTCTCAGAAAATTGGAAGTGAGAAACGAGCTTAAAAAGATAAAATGCTAGTATATCGTAGTGGCGCTCTTTTTTAAATGATTATCACGATTTGAGAGCTTTGACATTAGTGTATTTGTTCGAAGTATAAATATTGGTGTACAAACATGCCACATTTTATACAAAACTATTTCGGTTTCTGATTGTAGTTGGTGTCGGTTAAATATGTATGAGAACTTAAGGTTAAGATTTCTAGGGTGAAAGGTATATTTTTCTTGCATTTCCACTTCCCAGGCCAGAGATTAATGTGCGTGCTTCTGAAAATGTTGGTCCTCCGAGCCGGATTTACAATATTATAAATGAGCGCTGGTCTAGGACCTCATTTTTTTAAAGTGTACTTCCAGGTAAAAACAACATGACGATGCGATTGACACGTTGGCACGTTGAGAAGGAAATACCTTTTTTACGTGGTACTGGTTACATTAGGTAGATCATGTCAATCGTACTTGTTAACAAAGACTTTACGCGGTCCTGAAAACTATTTTGGGATACTAGGAAACTTTCAAAATACAAGAAACATTGAAAACCTAGCTATAGGTAATATTCTAAGCTACCCATGTCATCTAAACTTGTGTTTATCTGGGAACCTGTTTACAGTATTACTTGGGATAAAAACTATTTTCGATTTCTATTTATATTTTCTATTGGATAAGACATCGCGGCAGGCCCCGACAGAGATGGCGGGATGAACTGGACTCAGGACCAACAAGAACTGGTCCTTAGCAACTTTATAGAGAGAAGTGGAAAGAGAGTAGGGAAGCCTTGGCTCTGCAGTGAGACATCACAGGCTTTTAATAATAATAATTGGCTATAAAAATGTAAGTGTAATGTGTTTTGTATGTATAGAAAGTTTCTCACAAAATCTATTTAACGGTCGGTCTATCCGGGATAGACCGCCTCTCAACGTTATCTCGGTATATCGTTACGTGACAGTACGGCTAAGGCCGGTGAATTTTATTCCATTTAATTTGGCAAACCCTCGATATCCATTCCTACGAAGCACATGATCTAGTGTCACATCACGCGACTTCATTCGTTCGTAGGAGTCACGGCAAACTCTTTTCGAGTTATTTTTCAACACACACTTATTATGCACCAAAACAACACATTCACACCGCCGACAGGCGTAAACCGAGCCATACAAGGTCAATGATGTTGCAATTTAGTGTTACGGCGTGAAATTAAAAATATATCTATAAAGGTAGTACGGCTGCAGACGGTTTGATAAAATGTATGGGATTTTAAAGTGTCATATCATGAGATTTGCAAATAGTCAAGTGTCCCGGAACTTCCTTTCTGTAAGTTTATACCAAGCTCAA
Organism: Tiliacea citrago; assembly: GCA_963921375.1. Lineage (NCBI taxonomy): Eukaryota > Metazoa > Arthropoda > Insecta > Lepidoptera > Noctuidae > Tiliacea > Tiliacea citrago. The sequence goes on along the minus strand of OY992797.1, from coordinate 15,088,759 downwards.
GTAAACTTAATACCATCGAAAGTAAATGATGAATGTTAACTGATTTCCCAGTACTAGTGCATGTTCAGGCAAGTTAATGGACGTCCAGTACTCGCGCCAGTAACTATATCCTACTGTAGAATAGACTGAGTGTTGGCAAAGTTCGTTATCCGGTATTTATTATTGATATGACGTCTGTTATGAGGCATGCAGCAGATGTAATTCATAGTAGAATTAGTGGGTGGAGTAGGTAACGTAAATAATGATGTACCTTTGTAATTCAAGGTTCTTCGTTACGGTGTTAATGGAGGCCGATAACAACAGCAGTGTGGCATGATAGTAACATCTTATAATAATGATTTTAGCCAACGTAGAACGTAGCCTCCCTAAATTGTTACTCTTGACGAAAGGATTTATGAATGCAATTTGTTATTATTGATTCTTCTATACAATGTTTTTGCGTATCTCTTATATGCATTTTATTCATTAGCCATCTTGGCAACTTCAGGTGGAAAATAACAGGACTATGCTATGCCGGGGAACACACGGCTAATTTACATTGTTTACGACTTCAGTGCTTAACTGAGGAGAGCTAACGAGAGCCTGAATACTAAAGAAATAAAAGTCTCATCTGAAAGTTCCATTACTTGTTTGATAAAAGCAGAGCATTTCATTTAAAAATCTATCAACCAATCGTGTTTATTAACCCCCTTGAAATAAATTAAGTCCCTGAACCGTCTCCGAGCCCAAGGGGAAAAATGTATCTCCAAGCTCGTGAAGTGAAAACCTTGACAGAACCGCACCAGGATATGGAGCTGTGTCGTAAACTATGTTCCACCTCCTACCCTGTATTCTAGCCATGCGGTCTACCTGTAACGCAGAAATGCGGGCCCACCTCTTCATCGACTAACTAATAATTACAACAAGCTTATCAACCATATCGATATGTTTGTTCTTTCTGTTGGTAGATGCAAAAATATATTTCCTACTCAAGTGTTTTGAGTAAAATATTTTTTATACTACCAACAGAAAGAGCAAACATATCGATATAGTTGAATTGCTTGTTTTTACTAGTCATTTTAATTTTTAATTATGATTTGCATGCCTTCATGAGTTTTTCTTTGTTTGTTAAATTTACTTTTAGTTTAGGTACTATTTAGCACAAAAATGTTTTGTTCAATTATTCTAGTTTGTAGGCTTTAGTTTTAATAGGATGGTTTGTTAAGATTTTATTTATGTGTATTTCGTAGAATATGTTGTTGGTTACACAATTGGCCGTATCTTTTTAGGGTTCCGTACTCGAAGGGTAAAACGGGAACCCTATTACTAAAACTCCGCCGTCTGTCTGTCTGTCCGTCTGTCACCAGTCTGTATCTCATGAACCGTGATAGTTAGACAGTTGAAATTTTCACAGATGATGTATTTCTGTTGTTGCTATAACAAGAAATACAAAAAAAAAAACAGAATAAAATAAATTTTTAAGGGGGCTCCCATACAACAGACGTGATTTTTTTTGCTCGTTTTTGCTCGATATTGATAACGGCAACAGGTAGACGCTTGAAATATGTACAACATATTTAGTTATTTAAACACTTTAAAAATAACAATTAAATTAAAATAAAACAAATATTTACAAAAAAAACGCGATTTTTTATAGATAATGGTACGGAACCCTTCGTGCGCGAATCCGACTCGCTCTTGGCCGGTTTGTTTTTTGTATTTTTTCCTACAAAATGTAACGTGTCACTGTTTGTTTTCCCTAATCAATTAAATAAAGTGACCTCTGCGCTGCCACCGACGACGCCGTGGTAGTAGCGAAGTTTTGGTTTAACAAAATTTTAAATACCATCCTGCCAGCGAGATGAACAAAAAATTAGTACAACTGATTGTGATTTCATCAGCTTTGGATTGAGAATGCTATACTTGGTGGATGACTTTGTACCTGCTTGTACATCTTTAACGGCAGGTACTTATGTATGTACTAAGAAAGGGTGACTAACGGATCAGAATACGGAATTACGCCTCAATATAGTTTACCTAATTTAGAATAGGAACGGGGCCCATTAATGTGAAATTAGTTTCTTTTCTGACATTAAAAGTTTCATAATTCCCTTGGGGACATAAAAACAGAATTATAAACTTTTAATGGGATCACAGTCTCAAGGGATTCTATAGTTAACAAATAAAAATAGAGAGGGTATAGAAGAATTGCATAATTAAAGCATAGGTATAAGATTACCTAGGTAAAATTTGTAAATTATAAAATACCATTTAAAAAAAAACTGAATAAAAAGATTACGTACCTACTGAATACAGGTAATGAAATTGAATAGAAAGTACGCCATATTGTAAAGAAATAATACGGAAATTCTTCACTTTAAAAATACGTGTATTACTTTAAGAGATAAAAAAAACACGAAAATCATAAAAAAATAAAGAAAAAAACAATAGTGCGATAAAAAATATAAGAATCGTCGGAGGAGTAAGATTAGTTTAAGTCGTGGATTAGGAAGGGTAAATGAGAAAACTTACGGTACATCAATAGGTGGAATTTTATTACCTTTTTAAGCTTTGCAATCGCAGTACATAATAAAAATTGGAACACAACTTCCGATTTTCATTAACCATACCATTAACATACGAAACAGTTTAATTTAATTACACAGATAGAAATTAAACTGTAGTCAGGTAATTATCGTCGAAGCTTTTAATTTGATCAATACACGTTGTTAACTTAATTGCTAAGGAGGCGTTATTCATTTCCTTAATTTCTATAGATAATTTTGTACCCAATTATAGAGTATTTGGTTCGTATTAATAATATACCTTTTACGAGATAGGTATGACCTTCCTTAAAGTAATGACAAAGTAAAAGTTGTTAGAAAACAAACTACACACAACTTCTACAACTTAATTAGTAACACATACCTCAATTCCGAAGTCGCTAGCACAAAAACTTCGAAAATTACTAAATGAACGTGTCTCACTTATTGACAGCACAAACATTTGACGAGGGCTGGGTTCCACACTTACTCAATGTTTACTCACACACTTTTATTTTTGAGGAGAAATATCAATTACACAGTCACAACACTGCCTTATTTTTTGGTCCTTCTACGCTTTAACTTGGTCCTTTTAGTTTTGGCCAGTATTTTAGGGTTACGTGTGTTATAAAGTGATGTGAAGCAAGGCCGTGAATGAAAGTCGTTTTTCGTGTTTTCGTGTTCGCGTTAGGGCGGGCGGCGACGAGGCGTGCGCGGGCGCCGACAGCGGAACTGTATTGGCGCACGCGCCGCCCGAACACTCGTAAAGTTAATATTTGTAATATTGTAAGTTTGTTGCAGTTTCAAAGGGCGCGGATCTTTCAGTGATTTGTTGCGCTGTGCTGGCTAGCTAAATCTGTTCAAATTATCATTTAGTGTTTTTTTTACTTTTGATTTCAGGCGAGGGAACAGTTTTCAGGTTGGATGTAAGTACGACAAAGTATTTTTATAAGGGTTTTATATGATAGCGGTATAACAGTAAGTCATATTTTATTATCCAGGAAGCATACACTCCATTATCCAGATACGATTTCAGCTGAAAAAGATAATGTGAAAAACTTTCAATGAAAAGTAGTAGAATTCAAACGACCATCAAACATTCTAAAGCCATTTGATCATTTAATTTATTCCTATAAGAACTCTTCTTTCGGAAGTTCTAATTTAAACTATGAATGAGGACAAAATATATTGTAATGAATTAACATTTTTAATTACCACAAAATAAAAGAAAGAATGTACTTAGTAAATTTGTTCGATAATTGTCACACATAATTTAGATGTTCTTATTACAAACACGTAGGTGTTCAAAAAACAACATATTTTCCGCAACATTAGTTTTGTTCACTACACTAATTCTTTTTGTATTAGGACTGAAAGACCAAATAGTGAATCAGCTGTTATTCCCATCGTGGAATATCAAAATAATAAAAAAGCAACCTAAATTAAATTGCATAAGAATGGTTTTTCATTAACCTTGAAATAACAATTAGGTCACTTTACTATTGGGGTGAATCAGCTGTTAGTGAATGGACGGAAACAGGTCATCCATAGATGATGGGCTCAATATATCACTAGTAACACTCTTTTTTAAAGCCACTACACCTTGGGAATATGTTACGAAATTGTGACGTCAAATGATCGGTACAAAATAGAAACGTATATAAATAGTTCAAAGTGCCATTAACGATGTCTTATGAACTCGTAAGCATCCAATAAGTACTTAGCATGGATCTTCTGCCTCATCATGTTTTGTGGTAGAATGAGAGATAGTATTAGAGTTCCTAGAGTAGAGAGTTATTAGAGTTGAAAGCAGTGGTGGCTCAGTGGTAACAGCCGCGATTTACGAGTTGTAAGTCGTAGGTTCGAACCGAGTCAGGCGCTTTACTTTGTGAAAATTATTTCATCATCCCTGCTCTCAAAACGATGAAGGCAAACATTGTGAGGAAACCGGCATGTCCTAGAAACCAAAAACTCGAAGACATGTGACATCTACCCGCACTGGGCTCGGTCGTGGTGGATTACGGTCCACTCTCTCTCACCGAGAGGAGGCCTGTGTCCCCGCAGTAGGAACATTATAGGCTGTGTGTATTAGAGTTCCTACCCAATGCCTTATTATTATAAAGGTGTTGTCTATTCGCTTCCAGGACCTACTTAGGTGCCAACTATAATTCGATGTATAATTTATGTGTGTATTTTGTATCGCCAAATATTTCCTGTCCCAATCTGAAAATATCATTGGCTCAATATCGGAATGTATAGAAATACTTAAGATGAAAACACAGATCATCATCAATCAGCATTAAGATAAGATGATTTGATTCTACTTGTGCTAATGCAGATAGCGGGTTTAAAGGATACGTTTAGACTTGCAGCATCCACACATACAGACGCACTTCAAGAGAAATTATGTGTAATATTGAGTGGACGCGGACAAATTTCGATGCTAAACAGTTGTTTTATGTTAGATGCGGATTGATGTTGGTAGGTGTGTTTCCGCCTTTAGTCTTTAAAGACTATTGCTGCAAGAGTTGGCAAAAGGACCAGCACGTTTATCTTTAGAAACAGGTAAAGGTGTCTTCCGTGAAAAATTATCTTGCGCTTGCTCTTAGCTAGATTTTTCTTTGAAAAGGAAAGTAATCTTAGAATCCATTTATAATAAAAAAAGGAAAACGAAGTAAATTGATGATTCTAACACCACAAGTAGCTGAGGGCTATTTCCGATTTTTGGAAAATGATAATAGTTAATTGCAAAATTAACTGACCTTGATTTGGACTGATATTGATTTGGAATCCGAAAAGAATTCCAGAAAACGCTGGCGCTTCCCAAGCACACCTACAATGTCGCATATTACGTAAAATGTCCTGTTATTCACATTATTTACGGCGACCTACATTCAATTAGTGAGGCGTGAACGCAGACACGGAACACGCACAAAACTATAGCTAACTAACCACATCACTTCTCTAAATCACTCAATCTCGCGTATAAAAAGACCAATTCAAAATCTTAAGTCACTTGTACACAAACTATTTCGCATAATTGTAACAGATGACTCCATTTCTATTTTTTATCGGACGAGAAAAGATATAATGAGTTAGCGTCTATTTCGAAAACACTTCGTTCAAGAATACACTGCTCACTACGGACGATTTTAACGTGACCTTCGCCATTTAATCGAAAGTGTTGACATGGACCAATTGATTTATGTATTTCATAAAATTCGATTTTGAACGACGTAAAATCAAATATTATTATAGTATTTAATGGGTAACGTGGGGCATCTTTGTTTTATTGGTCCGAAAATAAACAGTTATGCGTTTTCGACGTGAGAAATGAATTCTAAGTATCTTCTTGTACCAATGAATGACGTAGAGCTATGAATACCTGGTTTAATAGGTCTTGTCAAATTGTTTGTTTGGATACCTTCGTTTGGATTTCTCTGAAACGCTTTATGTGGTCTGCTGTAAATTGCTATCACATTTTTTTACACGTGTGCTTTCAATTAAACTTTTTTAAAGTTTTTTGTGTTGATAGTGTTATAAGAGGAGAACTGCATGTTTTTATAATAGGTGTTTTAAATTAATATTTTAAAGGCACGTTCAAAACATACGGGTCTTTGGTACACAAAGATTGTTGTAATTATCACTTTTAAGAATCATATTGAAAACTAAAAAAACGACAACAACTACAAACCCTAACTGTGAAATACACCATTATTTTTCCTCAACCTTTATTTTTCACACCCGTAATTAGTAAAGTTCTTAACTTAATAACTTAATTACGCTAATCGCGACCGTATCGATTCGATTCGTCTGACAATCGAGAAGACCTCACCTTCAACTGGAATCAGTTAATTAGAACATTCGCTAATAAAGCTGATCGGTATTATTAACCTAATTACACCCTAGTGTCACGAGGGGTCGCCGGCATTAATTAGGACAATTCTTGGTACGCCAAATCTGATGAGAACTAATTAGTCCAATATCGGAACCCATCTTGGTTGCGTCATAATTAAGATTTTAATCTGTTTTTATTTGCATGTTTTTCAAGCTGGTTTTCCTGTTGTTTGCTTTGTTAGGAAAGCTTTAAAAAACGTCAAATTATTTTGATTATTTATAAAATTCAAATAAGGTCTAAAAGCGGACTTGTATATAGGTATTTTAAAAACCATGTTTTCAGGATTTATCTTTTGGTTTCAGCGATTTCATAGGTACACATAGTGTCGTATGCGGTCTTAACATTGTAGTTGAAGAACATGTTGCCCCATACATTCCAACTGAAAATATAAGTTTGTACGCAAAATATTGAGTGATTTACCATGTTATTTTAAGACCATAATACTTCTTATAGGTTTTCCTGTAATCTACAACTATTGAACTATTCTCTGTATTTTTTCAAAATGCTGGACTCAACAGATTCTTTAATATCTTTAAAACTAATTATTTTAAAGTCAGAAAATATATTTGAAGTCAAGTCTTTTCATTTGTAAATTTGTAGTCTTTTCACACGGCTGAGTTTGCAAAACTTTTATTTTTATTTTCTGATTGTTCTCCCAAGAGGGAAACCCATATTTAAAATTAATATATTTATGTTTCACGTTCGTGTTTGGGTCACAGAAATTCAAATTTCTACTTAATCGGTCCAGTACATTCGGAGCAAATCGGTTATGACAGATAGACAGACCCATTTTTTCTTTTTGAGTTACCGATCCCTAAAAATAGGTACCTACATCGTTATATTTGTTAATGTTACAGGGATAAAAGTTAAAAAGTCAACCTTACAAAATTCCTTTACGCCATCAATTCGTTTCCTCTATCCAAACAGCGTTAATAGCAAGACAAAGGCAGTCAATTGTGATTTACTATGGGTCAATTAGAGTTTTAATCACGACAATAATGTGCGATACAACGCGTTAAGTACTGACAGTCGCGTCAATGGACCACAGGCTTAAGAAGAGCAGAGAACGGTCCCTGCGAAAAAAAAAATCAAATATAGAAAAAAACGCGACTTAAGAGCGGCCAACCCGTCATACTTTTCATACAAACGCTCGTACGTGATTAAGGCGTTGTTTAACACATCTTTCTTTGAAAATTTTTAACCAATAGGTATCTTGTGCACTATATCTAGGTTTTTATGCAAGCAAAAAATACAAATTTTGAAAAAGAAATTCAGTATAAGCCTACAAAAATCTGCTTTTTGTACAAATTTTAGCTGATCTTTGGCCATTCATAATGTACTCATAAATTGTAAATGTTAAGAAAACATTACGATAGGAACCTTGCAAATGTAATGTAGATTCTAAATGACCCAACAATTATTTCACAAACTGGTAAGGCTTAATCAAAAACACGTATTTCCTGGAACCAGTTTTATGAAATTTCCGCACATTATTTTTCGTTCAATGTTATCGCGTTCTCACTTGCTTGTTAGTAGTTCTCACTTGCGCTAAATGAAACAATAAGCTTTTCGACCATGCTCGCGTTGACGATAGACGGACCAGGAAGAGTGTTAAGTCGTAGGTTCGAACCCTTTTTTTTTTTTTTTGGGTCGGAAATTATCAAATAACTTCTCCCACTACGGGCGGAGCGGGAGGGCGTGTCAGACTTCTACTGACTAAAACCCACCCGTGTTCCTTCCGTTGCCTGTGTGCCAGGGCCACGATATCCCTTTCGGACAAACTCGCAACCCTGGCAGGCATTGGTCCTAACGGACCCCGTCAGTTTGTGCTGACATCTCTTTGAGGCGCGCGTGGAACACAACGCGCCGTTGACCCGGGCCTGGTCCTTATCGGACGGCGAGCTACCCATCGCTCACCGTCCGCAGGCCCGCGCCTACGGTGGCTGGAAATCGGCTTGCGACTCCCGACGCCCGGGGCGTCTCCTGCGGCGACTAAGGGCGCGAGGGCGTGAACCTTGTCTCACCCTCACGCGTTCCGCCTCCTCCTTCGCTAGCATTACTGCTTCGCAGAAGGAGGTGACGGCCTCCCATGCACTCTCGCTCCGGACCATGGCCTGAACCAGGGCCGGACGCGAGAGATCGCCGCCTCCGTGAGGACTCGGCGGTGCTCCGCCTAAGCTGGGCAGACCTCCACCGTATGCTCCACCGTGTCCTGCGGGCGATCCACACAGTGGTGACACCCGGGCGCGTCCTCCCGCTTTATCCTGAACAGGAACCTCCCGAAACAACCGTGTCCGGTGAGGACCTGCGTCAGGCGGAAGGTGAGGACGCCGTGGCGCCTCTCTAGCCACTCCTCAGAGAGGGGACTTATCGCCACAATAGTGGCGTGCCCAGCGCTGGGTTGCGACAATCGCACTCTCCATGTCGCCATGAGATCCCGCCGGAGCTCTGTCCGCTGTGCCGTGATTTCTCGCGGCAGCGGAGTTTCACCCCGGCGTTTCGCCTCCTCGCAACACTCCCAGATGTGCGCGAGGACTTTTGCCTCCAGATCTCATGGCGGCAGTCCGGCAAGGAGGCTCGCCGCCTCACGGGAGACCGAGCGGTAACCTCTAGGTTCGAACCCTGACAGGTGCTTTACTTTGTGTAAATTATTACATCACCACTGCTCTCAAAACGGTGAAGAAAAATATCGTTAGGAAACTGGTATGTCCTAGAACCAAAAATACGAAGACATGTGAGCCGCACTGGGCCCGTGTGGTGGATTACAGCCCACTCCCTCTCGAAGAGAGGAGGATGTGTCCCAGTATTGGCAACATTAAAGGCTGAATATGCTAAACAAATAATAACCCTCAAACCACACAAGATATTTAAATCATCAGACCCCAACTCGCAACAATTGCCTCCATTGAGGTACTGACGCAACATATCTCACAAAAAGCCCTTAAAACCAACGCGTAAAATATAAATAAATCCATCCAATAATCCAACTACAGCTCACAGTGGGAATATTATAGACTGATTATGCAAGATTTTGAGAATAATTATACCACAACAGTCAACCTTCACTACAATGATTACGAAAACATTGATCAAAAATTGAACATTAGAGACTGATAGGGATAATTATGTAGAAACAAGTGCGAGTCGGACTCGCGCACGAAGGGTTCGTACCATTATCTATAAAAACGGCAAAAACATCACGTTTGTTGTATGGGCCCCCCCCCTCTTAAATATTTGTTTTATTTTATTTTAATTATTTATTTTTTAAGTGAATATATACCTAAATATTCTGTGAATATTTCAAACGTCTACCTATTGCCGTTATCAATATCGAGCAAAAATTTGTAAAAAAAACACATTTGCTGTATGGGAGCCCCCTTAAATATTTAGTTTATTCTGTTTTTTAGTATTTGTTGTTATAGCGGCAACAGAGATACATCATCTGTGAAAAATTCAACCGTCTAACTATTACGGTTCATGAGATACAGCCTGGTGACAGACGGACAGACAGACAGACAGACAAACGGTGGAGCCTTAGAAATAGGGTTCCCGTTTTACCCTTTGGGTACGGAACCCTAAAAATGAAGTACAAAAATAACTAATACTCGTAAATACTTTCGTAGGTATAGTGAGACAATTATCTAATAATATAAGCAGGCAGATAAAATTTATTACTAATTATTGTTTAGGTGACAGAATAAAACATCCATTTATTTTAATTATTAACAGCTGTCATCTTGATAGCATTAGTACTAGTTACTTGATGAAAAATATATGAAACTGTGGATGTATTTATTTTAGTATTGAAGAAACTTTTGTAATTGATGAGGTCAAAGGAAATAATTGTATTACGTGGATCGGTACTTAGCGGTTCTTGCCATTTCGGTACCTGGATACTGGTTCCAGACGGGTACCGGTACTCCAACTAACAAGTACCGGTACCAAATTCAGGTACCCAGCGCGTACCACAAATCTCATATTTGTACAAGGAACCTCGTACGGTATGGGAACCTCAAAGTTATTTTTCTAATCATCATCATTTCAGCCGAAATACGTCCACTGCTGGACATAGGCCTCCCCCAAGCACCGCCATTGCGACCGGTTCCGTGCTTCTCGCATCCAGCGGATACCTGCGGCCTTCACAAGGTCATCGGTCCAGCTTGTAGGAAGCCTTCCAAGGCTACGTCTTTCGGTACGCGGTCTCCACTCCAGAACCTTTCGGCCCCATCGGCCATCAGTTCTACGAGCAATGTGCCCTGCCCACTGCCACTTAGGCCTGGCAATTCTTCTGGCTATGTCGGTTACCTTGGTTCGCCTGCGGATCTCTTCATTTCTGATTCGATCACGTAGGGAAACTCCAATCATAGCCCTCTCCATTGCCCTTTGGGTGACTTTGGGTGATTTTTCTAATGCCTATTAACTATCCTTTTTATTTATTATATCTGTTTTCTCACTCTCATTTATGGAAATATTTTTTTGGTACCGGTACAGTACCGGTACGAATAGTACAGGTACTACTCTGGTACAGGTATTTCAAGCCCTGAACGTGGCGTAACGCGAATAATTTATAACTGATAAATTGAAAAAGAGAACCATGTACTGAAATACTGTTTGAGGTACTTAATACAAAATGTGTGTGTATTAAAATACACACACACAGTACTTATAATTGGCAGTTCAAAGCTGCATTAGGGAAAAGCTTTTGCCTCTTCTTTGAAAATGATGCCTTCTTAGAATTTTACAACAGCTCGTAAGAAATTGATTACAGCAGATTCTACAAGTACTGGGATATATTAGATCACACCTCCGAAGGCAAAAAAAATAATCCTGATTAATAATGATATTACCTTCTTTTCTTCTTATTCATGCTATGAAGGTGACTGAAGGTTAGTAATCAGACTGACGTTAATGTTGATGCAAACATAAAATACAACAGTTAAATAAACAAACACCTGCGTCATTGTAATGTATATCTTTGTGACGTTAACGTTAAAAAGTAATGACTCCGTTAGAAATACATTAAAACAGACATCTTAATGTATTTCTAAATAAAATTAGTATTCTTGGATTACTCACTTATTTTTAAAAAGCCGTAATGTTTTAGCTATAGCTTTTTTAGTATTTGCCCATCTAAAACAGTATCTATTCAATCTGAATCCAAATTACTTTGTTAAAGTTTGAAACTTCTTTAATATTTTTGCGGTAATTTTAATTTCTTCATCATCGTTTCAGCCGAAATGCTTCTTCTCACTGGAGTTAATGTGGTAAAATGCTTTAAGTTTGAAAAAAATCACCTACCTAGCAGTCCCTTTATCTGCTCTTTCTACCGTTTCCTAACTCTACGATCTTTGAAAATGCGGGCGTCGTCCACCTAATTGTTGTGAATTAATTGTTACATCCATTTAAAAACCACGCTTGCATTGTTCAGTACACAATTGTCGCTTCCACAGGGATTGGAGCAGTAATTTCTCTCATTGAGGGACCCAATGCTGTTAATTGGTCATTCCGATTATATGGGCTCGAGACCCACTTTCTGTTGATGTTTTAAATGTTAGTCAGTTTCGTGGTTGAAGTTAGTGATTTGGTTTGACGGTTGTTAAAGGGTTGATTGAAGCTTAAGTTTAAGAAATAAATAAGAGTACCCTTCTCGTTACGTAAATAAAAACAAAAGATGGGACTACGCCTTATGTAGGTATGATCAACCCACACCGAATTTAGAAGAATAACGATAAAAACCTCCTAAGCACTAATGTCATTCCTGATAAACAAAAGCAGAAAAAAAAAGTACAAATAAATTGTGCTTTAAAGTCTACTTAATAAGAAATGGCTCGTTTGCTTTTCAGAGCGTAAGCAAAAACTATAATTAAATGTATTTTAATGTCCTAGTTTTCAGAATTTATAGGCCCTTCTATCCCCAATCAAATCACTAAACCGTCACTCATTAATCCCTTTCATATAAAATTGTTCCAGCGCCATTTTTCCGCGCTCACCCCATTAAAATAACGACGCATTTTAGCATGATCCTATCAAAAATAGAATATACAAATAAATGAGTGTAATCAACATCAAAAGAATATATATTTCGGTGAACTATTAACGTGTATTAAAGTGAATAACTCATAAATAAGATTTAGAGACATCTAACGTCCTCAATTTGCGTCGGAATCAGCAATCGTTACATTTTTCAATCCTCGTTTATCATTAAAACGTTAACATCGACCTCGCAGTTTCCAACTTACTGAAAATAGCTATTTCTCGTGATTATGAATATCAGTAATATTTACGGGATTTTTCGTGATCACGAGGTTGGACCTCATACTGTTTTAGTTTTTTCGTCAAAATATTGCGTAGCGTCAGTTGTAATATTTGGTTACATCACTAATTTACGCTCTGGCGACAAATTCTGCAGTCAACTTTCACTAGGTAGTACAGTCAGAGAAATTAATTGTTAAACAAATTAACACCTTACGTCAATTTGTCGTGTTATAGCCATTTCAGGGAGAGGCTTATGGCTATGAGGTTATAACAGCCGCATGGGTTGTTCAATCAGGTTAAGCTAAGCTTGCCGAAATTAGTCCGTGGATGGGTGACCACTAATTTACATACCAATATCCATCCGGTCTTCGTAAATCACGTAAAGCCGTTGGTCCCGGCTGTCATTCATGGATCTTCGACAGTCGTTACGGGTCGTCAGAAGCCCGAAAGTCTGACAACCAGTATTACCAAGGGGTATCGTATTAGTTGTGGAGGTCCGATAGGCAGTCGCTCCATGTAAAATACTGGTATTCAGATGTATTCAGTTAGATTGGAAGCCGAACCCATCATAATCGGGAAAAGACTAGGCAGATGATGATGATGATGAGAGCCATTTCATACAACTGTCAAAGAATGACAGTTGTGATAAATCACAAAATCGTATTTAAAAATGTAAAGACAATTTAAGTTATTGGTATCAGCACAATGGTCCACACCAGTATTTTATAACTCAGTGTTGGAAACTATTTTGAACCCCCTCCAATGTGTGACGTCATCATCATCATTTCAGCCGAAAGACGTCCCCTGCTGGATATAGGCCTCCGCGAAGCATCACCACTTCGACCGTTTCTGTACTTCTCGCATCCAGCGGATTCCTGCGGCTTCTGTTTCAGTAATCTTCTTAGACATGAGCAAGGCTTTTGATCTCGTTAACCACAACACACTTCTAGTTAAGTGTGAGCGCTACGGCATCAGAGGTCCAGCTAGATTGACTGAAAAGTTGTCTCAGCAATAGACAACAGTGCAGTGTGTTGAAGTATCCCTTATTAATGATAAACTTGTTGCAATATACAAATCTTTATTTAGACACAATGGGTCTGGAGTACCTTAAGAAAGCATCCTTGGACCTCTTCTCTTCCTTTTATACATTAACGACTTACCAGTATAACAAACCATAAGTGCGTACTGTTTGCAGAAAATAACAAAACGTTACATCAACAAAAAGTAAATCAAACTATCAACGATATAATAAATTGGCTAAATGAAAACAACTTAAAAGTAAATTTATCGAAAACAAAATTCATTCAATTTACAAACAGTAAACAAAACCCCCCAAAAAATAATTTAATAATCAACAAAGAAAATGGTATAAAATATTTAGGTCTATTACTAGATGAAAATTGTAATTGGGGAATACATATTGACAATCTGTATAAAAAAATAAATAGATTTGTATACGCTCTAACAGAACTACACAAAACAGCGAATGAAGAAGCTGCACTCAACGCCTATCACGTTCAGGACTACGTAGCGTCTGTATTGAGGTACGGATTACTCCTATGGGACCTCCCATATAGCCCCCTATAGGCTCCTATGGGTAACTCGTCATATATTCAAAGAGCTTTCATAGTGCAAAAAAAATGTTTGAGAGCAAATACTGAGGTATCTCCATATGACAGCTGTAGACCAATTTTTAAAAAGCTAAAGGTTTTAACGCTAGCTTCTATTTATATTTTGGAAATAGCCATACTTGTTAGGAAAAAATCACACTTCTTCTCCGGAGTAGCTGAAAATAATAGATTTACAAAAAGGGACCTCACCAAGTTAAAAAAACAATTTTGTAACAGCACTCTCCTGCAGCACTGCAGAAACAGCTACTTCACGTCCATAAAAATTTACAACCATATTCCAAAACGAATAAAAGAACTGCTATTTAATTGCTAGAAAAAAAACTAAAAACATGCCTTCTCCAAAATAATTATTACACAGTAAAAGAATTCTTTGGTAAAGGCTCGAACATACCACAATTTCTTTGTCGGTGCCTGTCGCGCCCGCGATATCGCACTAGTCTGTACGAGCCATAATACAAATTAGATTTATTTGGTTTTTATAACACAAATTTTGTTGTTGTTGTGTGTTTTTATATTGTTTAATAGAGTTTATAAATGTATCTCTATGTCTACTACTGTGTGTTTTGTATTGTAAAAAAGAGTAAAAGTAGTATGTACCTACATAAGTTAGGTTTTATGCCCATGTGCAATATAAATATTCGTATGCCGCTTGTAGCGGTAGATGTGGCCTGAACATAACTCTAATAACCAAATTTGTACCTACCATATCCGACGAATAAATGTATTTGTCTTCATAAGGTCATCGGTCACGTCACGTAGTCTGTGAGAATGCACTTTCAAACATTCCAACATTCTCACAGGCGTTGTATTTACTCCAGCAGCCGCTCTACATTGGTTGGTGATACCTGAACATAAATAATATAAATAATGGCGTATGGCAGCCAAAGTAAAGAAGCTGTATAGCGAATCGCTTACAGCTAAGTTTCAGACCCAACAGCTTGGTTTTGGCTCGAAAGGGGGCTGTCAAGCTGCCGTTCAGACCTGTTCTAGCCCTTCCAGTTCCTTTCTTTATTTTTAAAGTTCATCAAAGGTGAGGTTATCCTCAAGGTTGACGTTAAGAACGCCTTTAACTCTGTGAACACTTTGTTAGCTGAAGTCAAAAAGGAACTTCCCGAAATTTATGATTTTATGTGGCAATGTTACAGGTATCCTCCAAATATTATACAAGGACAATGTTTAGGAATCTGTAGTTGGATGCCAACAAGGTGACCCTCTCGGGCCAGTCATTTTCAGCTTAGCTATTTATCTAATTATCCAGAAACTAAATTATGAATTTAACGTATTATACGTGGTATTTAGATGATGGAATGCTAGGAGATGATGTAGACTCCGTTTAAAAAGATCTACAACTCCTCAAACAGCAATTTAAATCTATTGGCCAGTGGCCTGGACTGTAATCCATCAAAATATGAATACTAGAAGACAGCTTCCTCCTTTCATCAGCGAAAAAATCAAAATATTCAACTAAATTTCGGGCAGACTCCCCAAAATTAATTTACATTCGGCATTCACCCTGATTAGATACTTTTTGTTTCGGTCCGATTTTTATATATTTTCTACGGTCTTCTTCTTCATGGAAGCAATCACAACTGTTGGGTTTTTCAAGACATCGCCAAGCGGTTAGTCGACTCTTCACGTGACCGGAGGCCTATTTTTCAGCTAAAGAATCAGCATCGCCATAAACGTGGCAATGCTGCCAGCCTTTTGGGCCTTTTTGCATTTTGCGCTTTTCCTGTTGAAACTTTCAACGATGCAGACTTAGTTGTTGATGTTCTATTTATCTCTATTTTTTTATTCCCCTCCTTGTTTTTGTATACATGTACATATTATTATTATTTTAAGCCTGTTAGCGTATATAACATAATAATATTATTTGTAACTAATAAAGAAGATAGACGCGTTTCTCAAACATGTTTTTCATTTATTTTTATTTCATTATGATGTTATTTCTTTTAATCCTGAATCAACGCAGAAGCTAATAAATAATCGTTTTTATGAAACTGTATATTTATTATACTTTATTTTTGAAAACTAAAGACAATATGAATGATCAAAGTGTAATCTTGTTGTAAGTAATATAAATTGTATTACAATGATTCTTTTTATTAGACCTTTATTCAAATTATTATAACTATGCACCTTCTTAAGATTAGCTTAAAAGCTTCCCGCAGACAGGCGCGATGCGACGGTGTGACGCAATTCCGGTAGAACAATTTCCATGAAGTTTTCATAGAAATTGTTCTACAAGAGTCGCGTCGCGCTGTCGTGTCGCGTCTGTCTGTGGGAGCCTTAATTTAACGTTAATATTTATTTTAGTTTACCACTTATCTTGGTTTACCACGCCTAGACCTAGGTACTCTGTTTTGAAGCACGTTAAGTCCAATATTTTCATCACTGGAAAATTATTTACTAAAGTTTTTGTAGGTATGTACAGGTCGGTTCAGTCAACTTTAGTATTTACTAGCTGTTACCCGCGGCTTCACCCCCGTGTCCTTTTTTTAAATAAAAGTAGCCATAGTTACTCCTTATAACATCAGCTATCTGCCAGTGAAAGCCCCGTCAGAATCAGTCCAGCCGTTTCAGAGATTAGCCGGAACAACCAAACAGACCAAAAATTTAAAAATTGTTTTTTTTTTTTGTTACAAGTACCGTATTATACTTTCTTATGCATTTAGTAAAAAGCTGTTATTTTGACATTACAACTGTTTGTAATGTCGAAATAACAACAGTCAGTCAGTGTCAGTGTACAGACACTTCAATTGTATTGATTTGAAGAGATTAAAACTGGGCTTATCTCGAAAGAAGGATTATTATTGATGTCTAACATCTTTCCTTTCGCTTCCTGTAGCAGTGATTTCGTGAAAACGCATGGAAGTGACAGCTTGAGCATGGAATAAGTGAGTACTTTTTAATTGTATAGAATTAGTTTACTCATGGAATTAGTAAGTACTATATATATTGTAACTAGAGGAAGTCCAATTTCGACCAGTGGGCGATCACTAGTAATTAATAATCTCATCAATCAGTATTTAACCTTTTTTTTATTTTTTTTTGAGGTTAATTTCTGTCGCTGCTCAGTTGCTTATTACCAAGGTGAGATGTCAGATGTTACACCTCATAATGCGACTACTGTAAGTACTCACCCGTTTTTTAATTATCATTAGAAAGATTTTGCGTAGGTACCTCCGGTAGCAAACCTATCAATAGGTTGTTTTAATAAGCAGTAATCGATAAATAAGTTCTAGAATAGAATAGAATACTCTTTGTTCTTTGTTGTTGTTTCTTTATTCTTTTTTCTCTTTTTTGTGTGTGTTTTACTGTTTGTTGAAATTCCTTAGTGGATTAAAATGTCTTCTTGTTTTAAAAGAGCTAGTACTAACAGCTGGTACTAGATATAAAAATCCTCGAAAATCTTGTTTATCCTAGAAAATTAAGCAGCACCTGTTCCTACAAAATACCCACTTATCTTCTTTCCTAAAATACAAATCCGCTATTATAGAATCACTGAAAAAACACGTGATTATTTTATTCTAACAAAATATTTACACACAAATTACTCATTAAGCCTCTTTAATTGCCGCTGTTCTATTCGAGAAACTTATAATTAAACATGGACAGTACATCAAGGAGGATTTTCCGATTCACGCGTGCCCCTTGCGTCACAGAATAGATAGGTACAGAAAGCCAGTTCCATACAAAGAGCGAACACGGAGGATGCACACATTGACGCGAACGTTCGGCGGCGATCTTAAGGAAATGACATTGTGCGCTTTTATAATCCTAACTTCATAATTAATATTATAAAAGCGAAAAAGCGAAAGTGAGTTTGTTTGTTATACTTTCACGCAAAAACGGCTGAACAGATTTGGATGAAATTTGGCACATGGGTAAACCATGACCTGAAGAAGAACATAAGCTTTTAAAATATCCTGGAAACCAGACGAAGTCGCGGGCAACTGCTATAAAGTACGCGTATTTCCAGACATTTTATGGACGTGCCGAAATCATAATTCACCTATTTCTGACGTCAAGCAGAGTACTCGCGCACTTTTAGTGCCGGGAGCTCTCCTAGAGGGTTCAATCAAGTCGCATATGGGATGCCGGGAGGGCTCGCGGAGGGCTCATTTTAAATATCCGTTTTTCCTAGCGAATACATCATTATAACCTGTGAAAATAAAATCAGTTGTATATTTTAACAAGATTTAATAGTATACTCGTTGTTTTTCAAATACAAACATTTTTATTTATATTTATATTCATATTTTTTTTTATGGTATGAGCTCTACGAAAAGTGGGTGGAGTCGAAAGTATTAAACTAAGGTTTTCTAGAGGACCGCTCCCGTCATGAAAATCGGTATTTTTCATCAGTATTTGACAATAAAGTGTCTAAAAAAGCTCTATAATTGGACATCCATTATTGAGTGACCTTTGTCCGCTTCCTTAAACCAAAACTTAATTTTAGATTTACTCTTCCACATTTTGAGTTCAAATATAACTACCTACCTATAAGCGTAAAATCACTAGTGGACTAGCTTTTGCTGTGTGTTTACGTGTTTCTAAGTGTGCGTGTGTTTTCGTTTGTTGTGTAAAATAGGCCTTTTGTACCTCTCCATTTTGTACTTACGTCACGCGACGCCACGACGAGTGTGAAAACGCGAAATAAAAGCAATTCTTTCTAATTAACTCTCGAGTCGTGTGTCTGGAAATAGACCCACAAACGAACACACTGATTTACACGCCGCGACTGTTTCTCAACGAAATCGAATAATTAACGCTGCGTGTTTATTCGACTGTTTTGATTTGAAACGATTGATGGCGCGCCAATGGAATGTTCCTTAACTCGAACATCACTATGTTTTTAAGGCATCAAAATTCAAATCAATATACACGCTTGACGCTTCTTTTGTGTTAACCTAATTTATAGCCCCTTATATAACCTGTTTTATTTTCCGTAATAAATAATTAACATAATGTCGATATAAATTGTGAAAATTAAAATTTATAATCGATTGATATATTTTAGGCCCCCTCTTTAAAGACAATAAAAATATTTTAATTTCAAGTTTTCGCTTTAGGAATTCCATAACTAAAATATTGGGTACCCCATGCCTTAAATAGTGTAAAGTTCGTTTTTAGGGTTCCGTACCCAAAGGATAAAACGGGAACCCGCCGCACAGTGGGCCCATACTGAAAATTAGTGGACTTAGGCAACAAAGTTCCTATATCGATGCGATTTTTTTTTATATGACGTGTTATATTATTCCTGACAACTTTTATTCTTATAAAATTTCTTCTAAAGTTGATAGTTTGTCTTGAAAAAAATTAATTAGATTTTTTTGTATGGAGCGAATCACGTTTAATTTTTTTTCTTCAATTGTACTAATATGTTGAGTGTATGGCGTGAGTATATGATAGCTAGGGTCATTCTCTATCCATGAAAAAAAAAATCAGCGCCGGCCATCTGCGGCAGCGCGAGTAATCATTCGGTAAAAAAAAAAATGATTTGGAAGAATTTTTTTGTCATTTAAAATAAATTCAAAGCATATTTTTTGTCTCATTTGGCTGTTTTCACCTTCTTTTTAGTTAAATAAATAGTTTTAATAGCGCATACGTACTTATAACTAGTAATTCTGGTAGAGATTTAGTTATTATTGCATGTTATCGGTAGCACCTGCATTGTGATTGATGACTCATTTGTTTGTGCACTCGGCTAAGCGCATAACTAAAGAGTCATCGAAAAATGCTCGTCTCTGATTGGCTGAATAATTTTCACTCACTGTTATGTCCACTACTTGAGTAATTAACACTAACTATAAATAGAAAGACATTCATTAAGTCCATCTAGTTTCGCTCTTGTCGCTTGTTTGTGAACACAGTGAAATACTTGTATTTTTATATTTACATTAGTACTATGGCTGGATTTTGTACCAACCTAGATCTTTTTGTGAAATTAAGAAGTGGCGGTGATCTGAAAAATCATATGTTTCTGTATGAAAGTATCATTTCTGTCTTGACTACCGAAGTTTCTGAAGAAGACAAGAACCGAATCAAGGAGTTCTGTCGACTTTTTTGTGTAAATTTAAATAAAAAGTGGATAGAGTCAAGTAGAAATCAAAAAACTTTTATGAATCGTGTAATTAATCGCAAGTGGTTGGAAAAAAACATCAACTGGCCTGTTTGTGACAGTGTTGATCTGAGAAGTGTGATGGGCTTTTCGGACGCAGCCTTATCTGAGCTTGTGGATATAGATTGCCATGTTCCTACTCTTGCAGTATGTCTGCGGAAGCGGGAACATCTACAGAAAAGGAGCACAGAAAACCGTTCGAAGAGTTAAGTAATAAGCAAAAGAAAAGACGTTCTACTTCCATAGTAGAAGAAAATTCCGAGGAAGAGTTGCAGCACTGATACATAACAAAATTGAAAGACAACGGCAAAACGAATCTGGCAAAAGTGGTCGAATACCTTTCCAGTAATCCAGATGCGCTATCCGAAGTAGAAGAGAGACTATTCAAAAAGCAGAGCTTAAGTACTATCTCTGAAGATAAGTGTTTAGCTCTTTATACATCAGTTGCGCTCTCGAAATGGAAGTACTTAGCTCTTCGACAATTTCTGAAAGAAGAAAACTGTGCTGCCTTTCCATCTTATCCAAAGCTTGTAAATGCCAAGAAAAGATGTTACCCACCACAAGAGAGTATGGAGATTACCGAAAACGGAGCTCACATTAAATTGCAAGCGCTATTGGACCACACTGTGGAGAGGATATTACTTGATATAAATACTGTTGATAGGTCTCAAAATGAAGAACTCAAGTTGACCTGGAAATGGGGACTTGATGGTTCTTCGTCGCAGAGTAACTATAAACAGAAAACGTCAAACACAGCTACAGAGTTCGATGATTCATCAGTAGTCATGATAAGCATCGTCCCTCTTCGGCTAGTGTCTACTAGGCCATCATCTGGGAATGAAAATCTAGTTTGGGAGAACCCCACACCTTGCTCAACTCTGTACTGTCGACCAGTGAAGTTCACTTTCACTTCGGAGACAGCTGACTTTATAAAGTCTGAAGAGTCTGAGATGAAAAAACAAATTGATGAACGAATATCTACACAGTGTGGAAATATTATTGTATCACATGAATTGCATATGACCATGATTGATGGAAAAGTGGCCAATATTATTGCTGGAGTACCATCATATGCAACGTGTCCCATTTGCTTGGCAAAACCGAGTGAGATGAATAATTTAGACGCTTTGACTTCTAAACCACTTCGTGAAGAAATTTACAAACAAGGAATTTCTTCACTGCATATGAAGATTCGGTGTATGGAATGTCTTCTCCATATATCTTATAATCTGGATTTTCAACGATGGACTGCTCGCGGCGAACCTAAGGCTTTGAAACAAGCTAAAAAAAACACCACACAGCAAGAGTTTCGTGAGCAAACTGGAATGCTGATTGATATAGTCAAACAGGTATGTATTTAATTTTCGCTCTCTTTATGTTGTTTGTGAATTATATGTCTATGTATTGTATATTACAGTATTGTTTTCCCATTTTAGGGTTTTGGAACTACAAACGACGGGAATACAGCGAGGCGCTTTTTCCAAGATTACAAAAGATCTTCCAGAATAACGGGAATTGACGAAAATCTGATTTTCAGATTTTCCGTTATTCTACAAGCCATATCATCAGGCAAAAACATTGACTGTGAAAAATTTAGAAGATACTGTAGAGAAACAGCTGGTGTGTACGTGCAACACTATTCGTGGTACTACATGCCAGTTAGTGTACATAAACTTCTAATGCACGGTGCAGACATCTGTAACCACTTTGGTGTTTTGCCAATCGGTAAGTAAAAAATAAATATAGTTTGATGTATTATTTGACTCGATTGCGTTTTGAAATTAAAATGTATGTACTTATTCGTTTTAGGTACCTTATCTGAACAAGCTTCGGAAGCCCGTAATAAGGACTTCAGAAAGTCAGGGAGAGGCACACTCGGAAAACGGGGAGAATAGCAACAAACGAAGACATCCTCTATGGACTTCTAATAAGCTCTGATCCCCACATATCCTACATAAGGCCTAAAATAATGAAACAGGTTCATAATGAGTTGTTGCCTGAAGCAACTCAGTTGTTACAGACTACTGAGCCTCCCTGTGACAGTGAAATTATGGAGGAAGAAGAATGCCTCATAGCAGAGTCCGAAAATTTGCCGGACCCACTAGCACTTCTGGAACAAGAAATAATGTGATCCGGCTCTAAATTATTCCCACAAAAGCCCATCAGGGTTAGGAATATGACAAACAGCCCTTTTCAGGGCTACAATTACTTCACAGTTTCATATTGATCATACGTACGATAACTTATACTATAATAATATACATACAGTTGATTATGTAGATAATTATCAACGACTTGCCCGTACAAATTTAAATTATTTCACCTATCATTAACAAAATTAGTATAACCTGAAACATTACGATATATTTATTCAACAACAGATAACGTGCAGGTAAAAAATAACACAGCCAATCAGAGACGAGCATTTTTCGATGACTCATTAGTTATGCGCGCATAAACAAATGAGTCATCAATCACAATGCAGAGCACCTGCATTGTGATTGATGACTCATTTGTACCGATAACATGCAATAATAACTAAATTTCTACCAGAATTACTAGTTCTAAGTACGTATGCGCTATTAAAACTATTTATTTAACTAAAAAGAAGGTGAAAACAGCCAAATGAGACAAAAAATATGCTTTGAATTTATTTTAAATGACAAAAAAATTCTTCCAAATTATTATTTTTTTACCGAATACTCGCGCTGCCGCAGATGGCCGGCGCTGATTTTTTTTTCGTGGATAGAAAATGACCCTAGCTATCATATACTCACGCCACACACTCAACATATTAGTACAATTGAAGAACAAAAATTAAACGTGATTCGCTCCATACAAAAAAATCTAATTAATTTTTTTCAAGACAAACTATCAACTTTAGAAGAAATTTTATAAGAATAAAGTTGTCAGGAATAATATAATACGTCATATAAAAAAAAATCGCATCGATATAGGAACTTTGTTGCCTAAGTCCACTAATTTTCAGTATGGGCCCACTGTGCGCCGCCGTTTGTCTGTCTGTCCGTCTGTCACCAGGCTGTATCTCATGAACCGTGATTGTGAGACAGTTGAAATTTTCACAGATGATGTATTTCTGTCGCCGCTATAACAACAAATACTAAAAACAGAATAAAATAAATATTTAAGGGGGCTCCCATACAACAAACGTGATTTTTTTGACGTTTTTATAGATAATGGTACGGAACCCTTCGTGCGCGAGTCCGGATTTTTTAATCCCAGATAGTAATTTGACATTACAAATCTTTGGCTTTCTTATCCGGAACTGGCGCGAGATCCCAGTAATTTTTGAGTGAATTTGACTTAAAAAAACCGACTTCAGAAGGTACCAAAAAGTTATGTCGTTTAATAACAGTCCTTCATCTGTGACTTCCATCTTTGTCAGGTTGGGTGTAGGTATCTAAGTGTTATATATAATATGTATACGTTTTAATGTTATGCAATATTAAAAGGACCGATGGGGTTGGCGTATCTGTTTAGATAAAAAACCCAAACAAAAAATGCCAAACAATCAAAAAATAAAACTATTTGTTTGTTTTTTTTTCAATTTAGAGTTTGACATTTGCACCTGTCAAATTACTATCTGGGATTAAAAAGCGAACTTTAGTTATGTTTAACATAAACACTAACAACGACGGCATTAAAATATTTTATTAGTATCAAATATGGTACGGCGCAGTCTTGCTATCCACTAAAGGCAAAGCGAGCAAAAAGCGAGCAAGCGTAACTAATGAAAGATCGCGGGTTGATTAAGCAGGCGCTGTCATCAACGCTCCGGACACGCATTCAAAGTACCAATCGCTGCCAAGATCATTAATTGCCCGTTTCATTGCAGTTATGTTTCATTAATATTCGAAACTATATTGAGAACTGATTGATTTTTATTTTATTACTATTTTCTGCTCGCGAATACGTTCGCATGGAAGTCGTAAGTTACACAATATACTTAAATAACAGTTACATTTTTATAAAACTCTCTCGGCCCCCGACCCGACGCGTCGCATCGCATCGCCCACCCGTTACTTTCCCGGTTTGGCTAAGATTTCTTTCTGGCATTTTTTCTTTTTGCTCAGCTCCTAAGGGTCGTAGCGTGATGTTAACTTTCCGCAAAAATTGTGCTATCAAATACAAAACATTTTTTTTTTAATCTGAGTGGTAGTTCTAGAGATTAAACAAAAATACAAACAAATTCTTCAACTTTATTACCGAAATATTATATGATATAATATTTATATTATTATATTATACAGGTCGTATATATATTCGTGGTCTTTTACTTGCGAAGCGTCTGTGTTCGGTGCTATTAACATTAATTGCATCGTCACGACTTGCAACCAGTCAGTACTTAGCTAAAGATCACAAATAGTGCATCTGTAATGGCAGGTTATTGAACTGTTTACGAGTACTAGAACAATGTTTTTTTTTTGTCTCAGTAGCCTCTTACAATGTTGCACATTATAATAAATAGTTAATTTATGAATAAAAAATTGTCATAATACAACATCACGCCTGTATTCCCCGAGAGTTAGGCAGGGCCTGGGGTATACATCCCTGTTTCAGGCCATGGTTCGGAGCGAGAGTGCATGGGAGGCCGTCACCTTCTTCTGCGAAGCAGTAATGCTAGCGAAGGAGGAGGCGGAACTCGTGAAGGTGAGGCAAGGTTCGCGCTCCGGACGCCCCGGGCGTCGGGAGTCGTAAGCCGATTTCCGGCCACCGTAGGCGCGAGCCTGCGGACGGCGAGCGATGGGTAGCTCAGCGTCCGATAAGGACTAGGCCCGGGTCGACGGCGCGTTGTGTTCCACGCGCGCCTCAAAGAGATGTCAGCACCAACTGACGGGGTCCGTTAGGACCAATGCCTGCCAGGGTTGCGAGTTTGTCCGAAAGGGATATCGTGGCCCTGGAACACAGGCTACGGAAGGAACACGCGCCAGAGCGGGAGAAGTTATTTGATAATTACCCACCAAAAACAAAAAAGAGGGGTGTACACCCACATTTCGCAAGTTATATTTACGTCCCACGTAATAAGGGGCGAGCCTATTGCTATTATATGCCAAAGAGCACTGGTGGTCAGAGAACATTGGTGGCCCAGTGGTAACAGCCCCAACTTACGAGTGACCGTTAGTGGTCGTGCGTTCGAACCCAGGCAGGCGCTTTTTTTTGTGTATATTAATTTACCACCACTGCTCTCAAAACGGTGAAGGAAAACATCGTGAAGAAACCGTGTCCTAGAAACAAAAATTCGAAGACCTGTGACATCTACTAACCCGCACTAGGCCCGCGTGGTAGATTACAGCCCACTCTCTCTGAATAGAGGAGGCCTGTGTCCCAGCAGTGCGTACATTATAGGCTGATTATGCTATTGCCATTCCAGTCTCCGGGTTGCTACTGAGAAATTCTACATGGAAAAACCCAATAACATTTGTCATTTGTCACACATAACAGTTGTCATTTAGTTTAAATATGTAGTTTTTTATTTTTATTATTTTAGTAATATTTTATATAGATTCTTTTTTAATTTGTGAATGTGAGAACGTTGTAGGCTTAATAGACTGTAGCTTTGTAAACTATCTTCTATTTTGTTAAGTACTTGTTGTCGGGCCTACACTGTCCTCCCATACCTATAACACTGTAACTTGAAAACATTGTTAAAGCCCACTTTTTTTTAAAAGAGTAACCGTGGAGTTTCTTACCGGCTCTTCTCCATAGGAAACGACCAATTGGAACCGTGCACCTAGCTTCTGACGTTTCATAAGTGCCCATGTAGGTATATGTGAAATAAAAAAAATGATTTTGATTTTAACACTTTGCCCGACCCAGGAATCGAACCCAGGACCGAGTTTAGCAGTAACGCTTGCGACCACTAGACGAAAGAGGCAGTCAAGGCAGTAAAAAAATATGGTTGTTTATAAATGACTAGTCCAAAATGGTCAACTATAAATTATTACTTCTAAAATCAACATCACAAATCAAAATTCTTCTTCTAGTCGCGAAGTGAGCCCATCATAATTTTTCTTATAAATATAAAGTAGGTTCAATATCAAATGTCAGACTTTAATTATATTTTTATTAATTTGACACCTCGAAGCCGTTATTTTGTCAAGATTTCCAACAAACACTTTTGGATGAACACACTATAAAATTAGCATGATAATAATGAATACTGCTCCAAATTCGGTTACCATTAATTTCAGTATAAATAATTGCTGACATTCTTTGTCATAAAATTCGAATATATTTATTCCTGTTTGATATAATTTATTGTAATGGCGTATACTCAGTATGCGAATATTTTATTTGTAATATCAATTTCGTAGTTGAAGCACACTTAAAATACATGGAGAACATAAACATACAAAAGCCAACTATTTTATGATTTCTATTAAAATCTTTATTGAACAGAAAATACATCGATCATTTTATTAAATTGATAAGAATTCCAAGTAATAATTGTGATAGTACCATCAATGTTTTTAAATAATACTATAATATCTATTATAAGATGAAAATTAAGTACTGATTCGTCAATTGGAATGATCTTGGAGTGCTCTCGCAGTCCAAGAGTTAAGAAACAGAAACGAAAAAAAAAACAAACAAAACAAACCCGCACTGTTGAGAAACAGTGCGGGTGGGACGAGTCTTAAGAAGCTAATAAAAATAATAAAAAATTGTGAATAATAATAATTGTACAGTCAACCACACATGAGTGGTAAAATTTGCACTACGAAAACAAACCTTTTCGCTACGATATAAAGGCGCTGTCAATGTCAAGTCATTGTCCTGATGAATTTCTACATTTATATCTGTATTTTGTATGTATAAAATCACAGTGTTTCCTAGTAGGAACCGCCAGCACAATATGCCTATTGACGAACTCAGCCGCAGCGAAATCGAATTCATCATAAAAACCTTTCACGAATTAAGACGTCCATCCAAACACTCAAAAATCTAGCAACAAATTAATATCTAACAAACAATGCTTAATGCGTTGCTAAAATGAATAATATATCCCAATATTTTACAGTTCCATTAGCTTTTAGTTCTAGGTGGCTCTCGTCACTGCCTACGCCGATACCATTCATTTGTCGACACAGTTAATCTAGGTGAGTCTAGGTTGGTATTTTTCTAGAAAAGTGGAGGAAAATTATTTAAATTGGTGCGAGATGAATGAATTGCGAGCAATGTCATTTGGAATTCATCAATGTCTTCTGGCCCATTAGGGGAGAAAAATATGTATAAAAACCTTGTTGCTGTTTTGTGCTATATTATCTCTGTAGCTGGCATTCTAATTTTGGTAGGTAATATTTGATCTTAAATGCCGTAGGTTGTCATTCGTGGATCTTTGACAGTCGTTACGGGTCAGTTGAAGCCCGAAAGTCTGACAACCAGTCTTACCAAGTGGTATCGTATTACCCAGTAACTAGGTTGTGGAGGCCAGATAGGCGCTCGCTACATGTAAAATACTGGTATTCAGCTGCATCCGATTAGACTGGAAGCCGATCCCAACAGAGTTGGGAAAATGCTAGGCAGATGATGATATTTGATCTTAAATTATGTCTTTCATTCATTCATCCTACGCAAAATAAATCTATTAAAAGAACACAAAACAAATGCTATTAGAAACTATATTTTCTTAGTAACTCGTATCGAATTCCATGAAATCAAATCGACCATTATGGCAAGTACAAGTTTCAAAGTTATAGGCGAGACGCCTTAAAACGACCTAATGTTTAACAAACAACAATAAACAGCACCGCAATATGCTTTCTTCACACCTACTGATACATATCGATTTCATATCGAACTAGTACTTCCATTACCTATATAACGACACCTCATTTAACTGAGAAATATATACCACATCAGTGACACTTTCGAACTTTATCTCTAATCTAAAAAACCCTTATGTCTTCCAAATCTAAATTCTGTCACATCTCAAATTGCTAATCGAATACTAATAGCCTTTTAACATCGGTTCATATTACTGTTAAAATCTTTTTGTCGTGTGTGGCTGCTATAAATGTATTGATTTGCATATATCTTACATCTAATTTTGTATCGTAAGTAACATATTAATCAAATAGCTTTTTCAACCTCGTGTCTTCTTGATCTCTTGACTTTGAGTGGTTTATGGCACAACGGAGCGACAGTTGTGCGATCAACACGATGCTCCGTTTAAATAGTTTTATGATTTATACTGTCTAAATCGGAATGTAATCCTTTCAGCATACAAGGAGTTCGCTAAATATAAGCATGATTATAATTTAAACTTAAATGTTTTGGAAATATATGGTTACATTGCAATTAAAATGGCCAGACACAAAATCATACAAACATTTTGCATCTTTTTTATTTCCTTTATTTTTGTTAAATGTTCTACCAAAGTTTAAAATAATTTGTTAATATTATCTTTAAGATTTAATACTCAAACACTGTTTTGGGGGGGCCTGGTAATCTGTGCGACAGGTTTTCCTAGCGCAGATACCAGTCTCCCACAAAGGAAATCTTTTGTGGGAGACTTTATGAATATGATAAAATTCAATAAATATTGGATTTTATAATATTCATGTACAATTTTTTTTAAACTATATACACGTACCAATTCGATACATCGATTTGAACAAACAAAATTGACAAGACTGTACTCTTCGGTGGAGTTTCTTGCCCATTCTTTTCTATACGACCCTACATTTTTGAAGGGGCAATTAGAATCTACTACATACTTGTTTTGATGTTCAAAATAGCATTTTACGTGCCTATTTGAAATCAATGATTTGACTTTGACTCTTATCGAAAGCAACTGGTCGCAGTCGCAAGTTACAAACTAACAAGCAGATAAGATTTAATATAAAAATTCAACATTCAATCGAGTCGATTTGCATAGAATTGTAATTAAAAGTGTGTCGGGTATCGATTGCTTTCAAAATTCTATCGATTTAATTATGGCTGGCTCGGAATGATTTTATTGACAGCACAAGCCGTTGATTTACTTAATTGTCTATTCGTTATCTTTATTGTGGTGGCCAACGCCCAAAATCTTAGGTGTTTTTCTATTATCGAGCTAATTAACACGACATTTGTAATCTTAAGATATCTATTGTATTTCCCGTATTTCGTCTTTATTAATTTTGAAATTTTTTGCCTATTGTACGTTCAGTGTCCAAGGCTAGAAAAAGACGTAGGTATGCGATAGTTTGAAAAAAGTAGAACAATTTCTATGAAAACTTCATGGAAAGTGTTCTACTTTTTTCAAACTATCGTCGTCGTGCAGTTCTGTCGCGTTGCACCTGTCTGCGGGAGCCTTTAATGAACACTGTCTTTTAATTCGTTATTTTGGGCTTTATGACGTTTAATGAAACTGAATTGTGTGGTCTTCGTATATAATGTTTCTTATCTTAAAGAGATCGTCCCGTGTGGTGCCGGACGTAAAGAATAGCACCATCCCATTTCTTCCCGTGGGTGTCGTAAAAGGTGACTAAGGGACTTACTAGAGAATGGGCAGCAGTGTTCTCTATGCATTTAAACACCATACTGCGATCGCCAATCCGCCTGCCAAGCGTGGCGATTATGGAAAACCCCCCTTTGGGAGAGGCCTATGTCCAGCAGTGGACGTCTTTCGGCTGAAATGATGATGATGTTGATCTTAAAGAGACAATTAATTAAGTATTTATGGCAATAACTTTTTAAGTTTCATTAGCTCATTTAGAATCTAAGCAAATGTGTTCCCATAAATTCATTTACACATGTAATTCGAAGTGTTTCGACACTATTATTTTGAGTCAAAATACCAGTGAATCCAGTATGACCAATTTTAAAACTTGGCAAAAGTTACGCAGCCATAAATAAAGCTTACAAAAAAATCACGTTATCAACGATTTTAAATGTATTTAACAGCGTGATAACGGTGACAAGTTGCGCCACCTATCACGTTGATAATGAACTTCACGCAACATGTATTGGAAACATTAAGCGCTAAGCACTTATGTTTACCCTGATAACTACTGTCACTGATGAAATTAACAATATATTTAATGTTGAAGAAGTAGAGACACTTAATGACCCCACATCGTCCAACTTTGTCACTAATCGGGGAGAAAAGAAAACTAATGACTGTGGGAAAAGAGTAGATAATGTTGGCATCTAGAGGGTTTGCAATCCCTGCAGCCAAAGAGATTTAAGATAGATACTATAGAGGGGCCATCAGAAGTTATGTCATAGAAAAATTGTGATCCCATGTCTCAGGGTCGCCATTTAGCGTAATATAGCAAAATTCAATAAAAGCTAAGTTTGACACGTTACGTTTGATAGGGAGCGCATGTCGCTGGCTGTCCGTGGCAACATGCTGGCCCGCAGGTTTGCACGCTGTACGGATTCCGTAAAGATAACGCTTTTTAAGGCCTTCTGCCAGTCGTTTTACTCGTGCAGCCTGTGGACCAAGTATACGCAGCGGGCTTACAGCGACCTGCGCGTACAGTACAATAACGCATTCAGGGTGCTTTTGGGGTTGCCGTGGCGATGTAGCGCGTCAGGGATGTTCGCGGAAGCGGGTGTTCGCGGGTTCGCCGCGATTATGCGGAAGCGATGCGCTTCCATAATGGCGCGCTTGCGCTCCTCCTCCAATGGCATCCTGAGTGTGTTTTCAGACCGGTGGGACTCTTCCCTCTTACGAAGGTGGATAAGTGTTCAGATACACTTATCCAAATAATTGGTTATTTATTTTTATTATTAATTTAATTTAATTCTAACATTAGGCTAAGTTATACTACTACCAACATTATATGGATCTTTATCTGAAATAAAATATTTGAATTTGAATTTGTTTCACTTTTAATACCATATTGCACATAATTTACTTCGAAAATAATTTTCTTTTTGTGGACACGACTGCGAATTGCGGCTTGACATGCAGACAGGAGTACCACACTAGACTCAGCAACTTTTGCCCACTAGGACAAATGTATCGGATTACGATTTTGTTCGCTATGTCCCGTCTATTGTTAAGTAAATAGTTTAATGTCTTTGCCAGCAGCCAATGAGCGGTAAAGATTTTACCAACTGCAAAATGGGGCGCGTTGATACAAGACAATAAT
Source organism: Tiliacea citrago (assembly GCA_963921375.1). NCBI lineage: Eukaryota > Metazoa > Arthropoda > Insecta > Lepidoptera > Noctuidae > Tiliacea > Tiliacea citrago. Next base: position 15,057,221 of record OY992797.1, on the reverse strand, counting down.
TGTGCTGTAGGTATGATTTTTGCTAAGCAATTATAGCAACTCGCTCTGAAGTTTGAAATCGCCAACCCGCCTTGAGCAAGCGTGGTGATCAATGTAGTGCCTTCTCTGTGTGAGAAGAGGCTTTTGCCCGGTAAAGGGGCGAGATATGGGTATTGTCTTTTTTAGGGTTCCGTACCCAAAGGGTAACGGGAACCCTATTACCAAGGCTCCGCCGTCTGTCTGTCAGTCCATCTGTCTGTCTGTCCGTCTGTCACCACGCTGTATCTCATGAACCGTTATAGTTAGACAGTTAAAATTTTCACAGACATCATCTGTGAAAATTTTAACTGTCTAACTATAACGGGTACTTCTGTGGCCGCTATAACAAAAAATACTAAAAAAACAGAATACAATAAATATTTAAGGGGGGCTCCCATACAACAAACGTGATTTTTTTACCGTTTTATACATAATGGTACGGAACCCTTCGTGCGCGAGTCAGACTCGCACTTGGCCGGTTTTTTATTACCTATAGACTCAGTCTCATTGGGGCATGTAACATTTGTCAATATTGTCATGATCCTAATATAGTGATATTTTAAGATTTCCTAAAATCTTGTGATAATGTGTGTGTGTGACATGCCTCATCAAATCAAATTTATTCGTTAATGTAGGTATCAATACAATAGGTTGTTATAATTAAATGGTTAGTTCGCTACATTTTACTCGAGACCATACAAATAATAATACAGTTAGTTGTGTTTGAAACAACCGACACACATTTAAAATAACTCAATTACACACAATTCCTTACGTACTAACACACAATTACCAATGTCAAAATAAGGACTTCTTGGCGGGAAAGGGAAGCGTCATGTTAGCAGTTTTGTTTTATTTTCTAAAATTTGTGTTTAGCCGAATATTAATGTGTAATAGTGGTGGATTATTAACCATTAAGTGTTCGTGAACCTGCATTAATGTAGGCAAATGAAACAAAACAGTGCAACATCACTTTAAGTTCTCTCAAGAAGTCCGCGCGAGGTTTCAGTAAAGTGCCGCGTCTTTACTTAAACTCAAGGAGAGCGGGGCGGGATATCATCAATCATCTTTATCATGCATTGAGTGGAGTTCATATTTTCATAATTATTATAACTTTGTACTTGTTACCTAATTTTACATGACACTGGCTAAATGCACAAACCGTGCGAAGCCAAAAAGAAAAAAAAAAAAAAAAATGTCAAAATAATAATAATCGAAATGTAATACCTATTGCAAATATCTAAATGTCAGTGGTGTCCTCCATAAACTCAGTTGTGGAGTAGTAACATTTATGAATTAAAAATTATTTCAGTGTCTTTTTAAACATATTATCATTAAGATTTTTTATCTGTCGTGGAATTTTATTGAAAATAACTGGAGCCACTCGATAAACACTGTTACGTAGGAAGGCTGTTTTACTGCGTCCAACACAAAGAATGTTCGAAATTTTGTGTCCAAAAAGTTTGTGTTCACTCCAGAAATGCTTTCGAAAGCTCCGTTGAAGGATCAGGGAGGGAGGCGTTAGTAATTCATTGCTGCATCTCTCTTTTGTTTTTTTTTTTTTCAACCACATGGAGTTAGCTCTTGGCTTGGCCTTCATCTCAACCGATGGTAAGTGATGATCAGGCCGAAGGTAGAACCAAGTTTCAACCGGAATCCTCAACCACACAGGAACTGGCTATCTTACCTCTAACCGCCGAATCACAACAATGCTGTTAACGTTTTTGCTATGGGGACAGACTTAGATAAGATGGTGGTACCTAGCTAGGCAGACTTAGAATAAGCCCTACCACAAAACAAATCGAGCAGATTTTGCCCCTGCTGGGAATTGAACCTTGAGTAATCAGCCAGCATTTCAGTAACTACTAGTAGAAATTGTTAGAGCTGAGAGCATACACATACAAAACCGTACAAACATAAATATGAATAATTAACATTCATATAAACATAATACTTGATTAGGTTCTAAGAACACGCAACTCGAAAACAAACGAGGCCTCACTCTTGAACGAACAATAGGCGATTCTACTCGTAATTAGAGAGTTGTACATTCCGAACGATCTTTCGGATCGATTACGTTTGAATAAACAATTCCTTCTTGTTTTTTTTTTATTCAAATAATGTTATAAATCAAATACGCGCCGTTAACGTCCCGAAGGAGAGGTCATTTATCAGAGCGACGCGGGCGCAAGTATCAGACGCCATTGTACGATACATTAATGTTTCCTTAATTGTTATTTTATCGGATTCCAATATGGCCGCCACGCGCCCGTAATTAGTCTCTGTACGGATTGAATGATTTTAGCTGTTCGATTTTTAAATAATTAATGATATGGGCTACTAAAGATTTCTTTGGTGTAATCAATAACATCTTGGGTATGTTTGAGGCTCATTTTAAGTCTTGTGTGTGTAATACGAAGTGACATCCTCCGATACAATTTATGTTTGTTTTTAAAGAATATAATATACAGATTTACATTCTAAAAAATTTTGCCATTTTAAACGTTTAATTTAGTTATTTCGATTACCAGGATCACAAGTGATACTTATGAGGTAGGTATTAAACAATGGGTTTCTAATGTTAAAATTATTTGTGTCTGTAGATTATCTTGTTTAGTGTTACGTCACTAGACTTGGTTTATAACGATACAATTGCATTATTGATAAATTTTAAATTGATAACAGATACAAATGTTAATTACCTATTATTAAAATAATTTAAATAATCTATCGATATTCAATGTAATTATTACCTAATTTTATTACTATCAAAGATTATTAGAACTTTTATTATAAACTATTCATGTTTTAATTTCCGTTGTGAAGACATTACAGCAACACCTACTGTTTTATTACTTTTCGAAGACAGTAATACAAATAAACGCGTATTCCAAAATGTTAACCGTATAATTAATAAAATGTTAATCAGTAACGGGTTCCTCGCAGTAAGATATCCCGTAGCCAAGATATCTATGCATCCCAAAAGATTTAATAGTCTTCTCACAAGCTTTAGCTAAATGGCGGACTAGACTAGATGGATCCGCAGTGATAGCACGCGAAGTTCAAATTTATTACGTTTTTTGCAATTTGCAGATCAGTGTCAGGTTGTATCTTGATCAAAATAACATAACATCACGCCTGTAATCCCTGAAGGGTTAGGCAGAGGTGTAGCTATAGTACACCCACATTTCGCCGGTTATGTTTAAGTCCCATGTAATAGGGGGCGAGCCTATTGCCATCAACCGGGCACAAATCCAGACTCCAGGCTGCTACTGAGGAATTCCTCATGGAAAGTCCCAATAACACTTTGCCCGACCTGGGAATCGAACCCAGGACCACATGCTCAGCAGTCGCGCTTTGCGACCACTAGAAAAACGAGGCAGTCCAAATCAAAAACTTGCAGGCTTGATCAAAATATACTTATTTATTATGGTCGCTAATCATATTTTCACGGGCCACCACTGGGGATTCCCCTTAACGTCTCCAATACAAAAAATGCCACTGACGATGTCAAAATAGCTAACAAAACGCAAAAAAACGGCGCACAAAAATAATGTGCAATAAGATTGTTAAACTCTAATTGAAATAATTAATATAACTAATCTATGCAACGCTTATCTTTTATCGACAAGAAGAAACTCTATACTTCAGTTGACACCTTTAAACCGCGTGGGATGACAAAGTTTTTCTCACACTCTCAGTAACGCACCAAAATGTTGACTACTCCGTTATCACCATCATTAACATCATTTCAGCCTAAAGACGTCCACTGCTGGAGAAGTGGACATATACTCCAAGCATCGCCTCGTCGACCGGTTCTGTACTTCTTGCATCCAGCAGATTCCTGCGGTCTTCACCATGTCACCGATCCACCTTGTGGGAATAATTCCCAGTTATAATTCCGTTTAATCATCGACAATTTTTGATATAATACAAACTTAATATTCAAAGTAAAAGTTATAAGTCCTCAAAGTTTTAAATCCAGCCATCCTGCGACAACATTTTAAAAGGGGTTCGGAGCCCAAGTTTACGACGAACATAAATGCCACATAAAAAAGGATAAAAACTTTTAATTTCCCTCGTCTTAAATGAGCCGGCGTTAATTTTAACTCTCCTATAGGAATTATGTATATGCTATACACTAATTCTTTGTCATTATAAGGTATTTTATGCTTTTTTTTTCTTCCATAGCTATTGGCCGTAAATAATGTCCGGTTATGTTTGTTGGTTTAGCTTTAACGTGTTTTATTTAGATTAAATTCTAATTTATTTTATGGAATCTTTGAATTTTAGAAGTAGAGATCATAATTTTATTTCGGTGCAGTGTGGGGTCACAGTGTTTCTTCTTTATTGTGTTAGTTATTGTTATAATGTGTAGGATTTTTTCTTGTGTATAATGATTTGTGGAGAGAAAGATGGATTAAGTATTCGTGTAAATCAGCTTTTTAGTTTGTCCAGGTTACTGTCGTTAAAACATTAGGATGTTGTTATAAAATAAAGTCATCATCACCATATACAAGTTTTAGAACATTACGATATCTATGGATTACTTAAGATGCTTAATGGTATAGGACTACGGCAGAGCTTTTAATACCTCTTAAAAACAATCGAATGTAATCTTTATAACTTGACAAAAGGGTTTAATTTACAATGATTTGAAGCAGAATTATTTGTCACAGTCCAAAGCGATATGCAAAAGCATTATCTCAATGTTTACGAAATAAATGCCCTAATAAAGATAAAGTCCCAAACCTTAATTAGTGACAAATTGGTCGCTTTTGAAAAAATATACGGTAAGAAATACATTAAGAAATAAGTAACACAAACAGACCAGAAAGTTATGCAAGAATAGGCAGTGATCGAACTTATATTGTAGAGGCAGAATAAACCGATGCGACCGACGTGACAATGTGTTACTCCATGGTGAGTAAGATGATTTTCTCTAATACTGCGTTGGGGTGCCATAATCGGGGTTGGCGATCGCAGTATGGTGTTACAATGCATAGAGAATGCTGCTGCCCATTCTCTAGTAAGTCACTTAGTCGCCTTTGTTATTTGTAAGTTTGTTATTCTTTAATTTCATCAGCAACTTTTAGAACCGGTACTATCGGATAAACCCAAGAAGTTGGTTCATTTACAGGTTCAATGATGTCTATTTTTACTATTTCATCTTATTTCTTATTTACTAATAATGAGCCACTATGATTTTGCGCCATGACTATTGTCGCTGACCGTACATTTTTCAACTACGGAATTATAAAGTCAGCAGTTATGCCCAGATTGATAGGACAAGCCTATCACAGGGCTACTACCACTGATACACTACCTATAACTACAGTATCTACTGCTAGCTACAAAATAGAAAAAGTGAGTAATCAACAATAATAATATTGCCTACCTACGTTTGTGTCCATTTCATTTTATAGTCCTATGAGAGACTTCATTTTCATCACACAAACGAGGTATTTCACACATACTATAAATGATAGACTTTATAGCTGATGGTGATGGAATTTGCATAGCAATTAACACAGATTGCAAGTTAATGGATAGCTAAATCTGTTTTAGTGCTATAATCTGGTTAATACCTAATCCTGTGTTTTAGGGTTCTTCAGAAGTGTAAGTAAACACTATTGCCGACTTTTTAAGAATGCCATCTCAACTTTCAGACTGATGTTGCAAATGGTAACTGTAGGGCACTAAAAAGCTTCACTGTCAAAAGTAGTTAATACTAGCTGTTCGGAGTACAACTGGAAACCTAGGGCTGACGCTTTCAAATAGAACTTTAGTGAGATGGACTTTGCAGATTGAGAAAAAAAAAATCCCCAAAAAAAACCCCCAGAAGTCATTTTTCTATCTTTTCTTTTAGAAACTGTATAAAATATTCAGAAATTATAGTATTTATACTCCTTTTTTTTCTGATTGATGTTGTTGCAGGTTCCAAGACGTCAATTGAATCAATTTGCTGGGACGTTATGAGCTTCAATGGCAATGCTGGTTGCCATTGTTGATTCAGGCTTACACGAGTAACGTAATGTTATAATAATAATATAATATGTTATAATAGTAACTTACTATTATAACATAATAAGCCTATAATTCCCCACTGCTGAGACACAGGACTGCTCTTGGTGAGAGGGAGTTGTCCGTAATTCACAACGCGGGCCCAGTGCGGTTGGTAGATGTCACTTGTCTTTGAATGTTTGGTTCAAGGACATGCCGGTTTCCTCACGATGTTTTAGGCACTATCTGCATAAAAGGAGGATCCAATCAAAAAAAAAATATTTATACCTATACTTGTTTTACCAATAAACTATTTTTTTTTCGGCCACCGTTTTGAGGGCAGTGGTGATGAAATTATATTACACAAAGTAAAGTGTCTGTCAGTATTCGAACCTACGACCAAACAACTCGTAAGTCCCGGCCGTTAAGACAGGGCCACCACTGCTCTCATTAAGTACTTATACCCTTTCAGTATTAAAGCTTCTTAAAAATCGCAGAAGATTGAATAACAAATTATACAAACAAAAATATAATTTGAACTGAAACGGAACCCCTGATCTTAATCTTGTTCACACTCGCCCACTTGTCATTCCTTAACGCCCACGCAACACATACTTAATCTAAATTATTTAAATTGCATATTTAAACAATTCACATATTTTTGTGGTGTTTAAGGATATTTACCTTATAACACTCAATTTCTCTGGTCCAGTTAACTTTCTTAAGTTTTCTTCTTCACTCATGGTGGCATGAGCTACCCAAGTAGCATTGCAAGCTGTATTTAAATTCGTTTTTATACTAGCAGCTGTATATTCAGGCCGTATAAAGGCTGTATAAGTAAAAAAGGCCCGTATTATACGGCTTTTAAGTGTTAGTAAAGCTGTGTAGTTGCTGTTGAAGCACTAGAGAAGCTGTATAATACTAGGTTATGTCGTAGATGTCTTTGTGTTTGAATGCCCCGTTGATCTCGAGGTCACAAGCGCGACTTCTAAGCGTGAGGAAGGAAGGAAGAATTAGGAATTTCTTAGTTACAGCCCGCCACATAAATACGGTACAATAACGGGCTACTCGCCAGTGTAAAAGAACTTGTATCTTGTTGTGAGTTTGAATTAGATAAATTCAGAAGAATGCAAATGTTTGAAAGCACTACTATTTCACTGGGCAATGACAACCGTCTCTAGATACTACAAAGATGAGTATTTCCATTAGGAATGATCGAAAGGCTTTTAGGTGTGATTTGACTCTTTGAAGAACACTTGTGAGTTATTTTTATCCCAAGTTTTCTTCTAGCAGCCCCTAGAACTAGTTCTAGTGTCCTAGAACTAGTTCTAGTGTCCTAGAACTAAAAAATCGTAGACATGTGATAGCTATCAACCCGCACTGGGCCCGGGTGGTGGATTATGTATGGCCCACACCCTCTCACAAAGAGGAGGCCTGTGTCCCAGCAGTGGGAACATTATAGGCTAATCATGTGTGTGTGTGTTTCTAGCAGCAGATTCCTTGGGTTGATGTAGTTTAAATGATTTCAGGAAAGACCTGAGTTGTCACCAAGTAAGAGGATACCTAACACTAGATTGATATACAGGGTTACTGGTAACTCGACGTATTCCTTGCAGGAATTCATTTTAACGTATACATTTTTCACGTATTCATTTTAACCATACTATGACGTAGTATGGTTAAAATGCAACAAATTAAACCACCAAATATTCTACCGAAATTCAGTAGTTTTTGAGTTAATTAGGTTTTTAGTTGTTTTATGAAAAATACAATTTAAATATAATTTACGGTGCGACTATACTGGAATTTAATTTATTATCATAGCTGATGCCGTAGCAAATCTGTGTTAATAATTAAAAAATACAAAATGCCGAAAACTTTGGCAGAGATCACTAATTAAACATTTTATTTTTCGTAATTTTTGTCATTACTTTATTTAAAAAAAACTCAAAAACTACTGAATTTCGGTAGAACATTTGGTGGCTTAATTTTTTGCATTTTAACCTTACTATGACGTCGTGCAAGGAATACGTCGAGTTACCAGTAACCCTGTATATTTACTAATTTCTACAATTTATTAATTCACTCCATCTACCTTAACTACATGAAATACCGTTTATTACATATAAGAATACAACCTATGTATTTTTATGGACGATAAGTAAATATTCGTTCCTTTGTGTAAACTTTCACCCTTAATGAGCACAGTCGAGGTGTCACCGAAGTCATCCGATGTCATGAACTATTACGTGTGTGTTCAAGGATACACGATGGGAATCACTTGCTATTGATAATTTGGTTCGAATTATAGCAAAGCTGAATGAGTGTTTATTAAAAAGAGAAAAATGATATTCCATAATTTAAGGCAGACCACTCTTAAGGAATGACGTAGGTTACTTTTCTCTGTTTTCATGGTTGAAGGCAATTTTAAGCAGGAAAAAATGCACTATGTTTGAAAGGTTGGTCGTTCATTAAACACAATATATCACAATTAAAGTTCACACAAGTAAGTGCAATTTAAAAACAACTAAAACAATATTTGATAAGGTATCATCTGTTCCTTTGGTATTGATTCGATTAAATCAAGCTTATTTATTCCCAACCAAGTGACCAAAAGAATTGACAATCCAATCAGTACAACACAGAATACTGACTCAAAACCAAGACCAAGACCGAAACAGACATTCCTAATTAATACCACAGAATAACAAAAAAAAAGGTCGCAACAGCATAGCAATCGTACACGTAACAAGAGCCGACCGACCCGGCCGCGCTGTGCCCATATATTTACTTTATCTTGTACAATACACTTAAATACAAATTAATACAAGCAAAGGACCGGACCTTAATGGCGAGCTCGACTGTTTATTTTACACCTCGCGATGGGCCATGCCAGTTTTATTTTTAATTTTTTTATTGGTCACACTTTGGGCCAGCTTTCGGCTTTTAGCGCCTTCGGAAATGTGGGTAGGTACTAGATTTTTTCGTAGAACTGTTTGTTAATAGATTTTTGGGTTCGATTTTAGATAGTTTTGGTTACCTTGTAACAGAAAAAAAACTTGAAATATTATTTTTATGTACCTAAGTAAAACGAGGGTGGTATGAATAGACAAAGCTTTGCATAGAATCAATTTTAATAATGAAAGTCAATCAATTTTATGATGATAGGTAACTGAATTAATTAGAAACTGTACTTCATTACTATACAGGATGCATTTTTTTTTTGTGACGGGGCAGTAATGGTAGTCTTAACCATTGTAGCTACTGCAAAACGGTCTTTGGAGACTGTTCCAAACTTTTTAATACATATTGGTCTACATTTACAGATATTGAAAAAAATTACAGTCTGCAAGAAAATGGGCATTTTTTGTAAAAACTTTTTTCCTATCGATCCTGTTTCTTACGCGGATTAAGAAACTCTACCAACCAACCAACCAACCTGAGGTACCAACTGAGGTTTGAGTACTACTAGAAAAGTCATAAATCGCAAAAAAACTTTTTCCATACATTTCGTAGGACAGAAAAATACAACTTACTTTTTAACGATGGCCAGATTTGCCGACAATAACAACACTTAATTTTAAAAATAGAAACGTAAGAGCTTTTCCTTTTAAGTTGATGATTCACGATCACCAATACAATGGACCACAAATATTGGGGTAGGTATTACAATGTAGTTCGATATTTACTACTCCCTATCTTTCAGAATTTGAATTTTAACTAGGTACAGAAAAAGTGTTATGAATTCAACACGTTTACAGCATAAAAACCCAATTTTATTCATCGAATATTCCCGATATAATTATATCGACAGTATTGTAGTCGAACTTATCGCCGTACAGACGCGAGCATACATATTCATTTGTTTACAATTCCAATTTCCATATAGCGTTATCTCAACTAAAAATACAACAACACTATGTAATATTCAGTTAAAATTGCAAATAAATGCAACTCAATTAGTTTAAATGCATATCCGAGAACTGGAGGCCGTTATTTAGATATACCTATTGGTTACAGATACAGTATCGACATTAATATTCGAAAAATATTGTCAAAGCTCCTCACTGGTCGATAAAAATGTCGGGCCACACGCAGCAGGTCATTAGACACCTCCCGGAGGAAAATAAATTAAAGAAAACGAGAAATCTCGACCGTCAACCTTATTCACAACGAACAGCCTTCGATTTACACTATAATCCCGGTTTTGACAGCATCCAATGCTGGTTCAAAAGGGTTGAAGCACTAAGATCTCGAACACAAAAAGCAATGGAATATTTTTGTACGATTCGAACGTGTCGCGAGTTTATGAATAGGGATATAAGCTTGGGATCAATTAAATGCCATAAGATACAAGCGCTATAAGTCAGTTCGAAGCGAAATCCAAGAAGTAATGACTAACAGTCTAGTTTATGGTGTAAAAAGTTGGTGTTTCCTTTTAACTTCATCCAATCTTCTTAACAGCGATTTAATTTGCTCAGGCTTGTTCAATGTAATTAAATGGTTTTTACTTGCTTCCAATTGTCACTCGTTGTTAGAATCTTATTAACTCAAGCAACTGCTTGGAATTATTTTGATTGTTCTTTTAAATTGGTACAAACTAGTTAGTCTAAAGCTTGCTTGCACCATCAATAATACCTACGTTACGTTTTGCGGTAAACGCATTTAAAACAACGATCCGTTTCTTATAATCATATAATCAGCTTGTATTGTTCTAACTGCTGGAACACAGGCTTCGTCTGTGTGAGAAGGAGTGGGCCATAATCCACCATGCGAGCCCAGTACGAGTTGGTAGATGTCACAACATGTCCTCGAATCATTAGTTCTAGGACATGCCGGTTTCCTCACGATGTTTTCCTTCACCGTTTTGAGAGCAGTGGTGATGAAATAATTTAAACAAATTAAAGCGCCTGTCAGGGTTCGAACCCACGACCCATCATAACTCGAGGTCGTTACCACTGAGCTACACTGCTCTCGTTTATTTTAGTCGTTTGAAGATAATACAGACAAAATCAATCTGCCTAGCCTTTTCCCAACTATGTTGGGGTCGGCTTCCAGTCTAACCGGATGCAGCTGAATACGTGGATTTTACATGGAGCGACTGCCTATCTAGAAAGAAAGAAAGAAAATACGTTTATTTGCGGTAAACATAACGCAAAGAAATAAAAACACAAACACGAAAGAACAAGTTGAGGGAAAATATGCGTCACGTTCACGCAAAACGGACATCGCTCAGCATAATGCTGCGACCCTATGCGAGACAGAGCCCCAGCGCTGGTTTTCAGCGACAGCCGGCGTTGACGTGATGACGTCAACCGGTGCGGCATTAAATGAGATAAAATTAATCAAAATAAAATACTTCCTTATCTATGTTTATATAAATATAATATCTAGAATGATATTATATATCTGACATCCATAATACAGTAACTGTGTAATACGATACCCCTTGGTAAGACTGGTTGTCGTAGTTTCGGGCTTCTGACGACCCGTAATGACTGTCAAAGATCCACGAATGACAGCCGGGACCAACGGCTAAACGTGCTTTTCCGAGGCATGGAGGAGTCTCGGTATGTCAAAATGGTCACTCATTCACGGAATAACCCCGGTAAGTGTAGCTTAACCTGATGGATTGACGATGTGGCTCGGGTTAAGATAGATTTAATAGAGATAGAATGATATTTTAAAATATTTTGAACGCTAAACGCATTGACTGATTTTTGGTGCAAGTAAGTTAAGTTCGTTTTTGAAGTTTTACGACGTTTTGATAATCTAAAATTGTTTTTTTTAAACATGTTTTATTATGTCACTTTGTGAAAGTCTACAACAACGAAATTTGCAAGGCGGCTGATAGTAGCTTGATGAAACAGTTTTAAGATAAAAGTCAAACTATGACGACGTAGTAGGCAAACTATGACGACATAAATAGTGATTTAAAAGAGGTTAATTGGGAGGAAGTCTTATTTAACCAAACCATTGACGATACCTTAAGCACGTTTTATGACATTGTTTTCTGCATTATTAAAAAACGCGTTCCATTGATTAGCTGCAGATCTTTAAAATTTCCAGTTTGGTTTTCAAAATCGCTCATTCATATTTTCAAAAATAAAGCCAAGGCTTGGGTAAATGGAAGATGTATCAAAACATTTCAGACTACGAGCAGTTTTCCATCTTCCGCTGTAGATTTCAAGTTGAGTGCCAAAACTGTTACAGAAAGTACATTGCCTCCGTAGAGGATGGTATCCAGACTAATGTTAAGCATTTTTGGGGGTTCATTTCTTCCCGCAAATCCACTACAAGCTACCCCTCTGTCATGCATTGCAGTAACCATTCAGCCAGTAACCTGAAGAAATCTGTAATCTGTTCTCGAGCTTTTTTAATTCGGTATACGAGCCATCTATTTCCATTGACGGTATTTCATCGCAGTGCGGAGATTATTCTGAAACCTGTTGTCTCCTTAGTAACATTCAGTTTACTACCGATGAAGTATTAAGTGCGCTAAGAGTATTAGATCCGTCTAAAGGCCCGGGACCAGATGGCCTACCAGTTGTGTTCATTAAACAGACCGCCGTTAATCTATGTGTGCCATTACAAATTATTTTTAATTTATCTATTTCACAAGGAGCCTTTCCCCAAGCATGGAAACTCGCAAACATAACTCCAGTTCACAAGTCGGGACCTAAATAGGATATCGAGAATTATCGTCCCATATCGATATTATCGGTTTTGTCGAAGCTTCTTGAGAGACTCGTTCATGATAAAGTTTACCCTCTACTACATAATAACATAATTCCGCAACAACATGGATTCGTCAAAAAAAGGTCAACTGCCACTAACCTTATAACTTTTGTTGATTATTTATTTAACAGTATGGACTCTCGTATTCAAGTTGATATTATATACACGGACTTCCAAAAAGCTTTTGACAAAGTGGACCATCAATTGCTGTTGAGTAAAATTGCATTTAATGGCATACGTGGCGACCTATTGAGATGGTTTTCTTCTTACGTTCTTAACAGATCTCAGAAAGTTGTGATAAACGGTTTTAATTCTGCGACCCTGAATGTTACTTCTGGTGTTCCTCAGGGCTCTATACTGGGTCCTCTTTTGTTTATTATGTTTATTAATGATATAGTTACGTGTTTTCAAAATTCTAAAGTATTACTATATGCAGATGATCTAAATTTTTTAGACCGATTAATAATTTGCGTGACTGTTTACTTTTGCAGGAAGATTTAAATAGATTCTCTGCATATTGTGTTAAGAATAAGCTTAAATTGAGCATATCCAAATGCCATTGCATTAGTTTTACTAAAAATAAAAACGTATTTAAATATGCTTATTCATTGAACAACATAGATCTGACAAGAGAAACAGTGGTCCGTGATCTTGGTGTTTTGTTGGATGATAAACTCCATCTTGATGCTCATGTTGCTAAAATTGTGAGCAATGCTTTTCGTATGTCCGGTTTTGTGATGAGATCGGCTCGGGAATTTAAACGCCCTGGTACTTATTTATACCTTTATAAAACTTTGGTCAGGTCTCAGTTGGAGTACGCGGTCCCGGTGTGGAATCCCTTCTATGAAAAATATTCTAACATGATAGAAAGAGTACAACGCAAATTTTTAAAGCCCATGCATTTCCGTTGTTTTCGTACGTATGCATCTTACAGCGACTTACTTAATAACTATAAGCTTCAAAACCTTAAATCTAGACGAATAATGTTGGAATCGACGTTTCTGTTTGATTTATGTAACAATTCATATGATTGTATAGACTTATGCAATAGAATAAGTTATGTAGTACCCAGAACTACTATGTGTCGAGGTGTGCGCGCGCGACCGCTGTTTGCTGTAACATCTTGTCGATCAAACGCAGGATCGCGAGCACCCCTACGGCGTATTACTATCCAGTTCAATAAGATTTTCCAGGATATTGAGTTCTTTGCCAGTCCGTTGGAAAATTTAGAAGTGTTGCGCTTAAAATTATAGCAGAATTAAGTACACAATCCTAAAATCGTAATTTCTATTTTAAATGTTTTATTATATTTTTTTTTCTTCTATTATTATTATTTATTCCTGTATATGTTTAAGTTTAGTTTTATTTTTTATATTTAATTTTAACCATACTCTCTACTCATTGTGGGTAATTTATATCGCACGCCGTTCGTGTTTGTTCAACTTTTTTTTTATATTATGTGGAAAATGTTGTTGGTTATACATTTATACTCCTATTTTAGTTTTAAGTTCTTTAGCATAACATTGTAATGTGTATCCGTTTATTTTCCCAAAAAAAAAAAAAAAAAGTCAGTAGCATTTAAATCCAGAGGCCATTGTCAAACTATGCGAGATTTTTACCACTTCTTCTCCATAAGTAACTACCTTTTAGAAGGGGCGACTAGAATCAATTCTATGTTTTTGTACCTATATTTAGACGTTAAAAAGTGCCTTTTAGGTGCCTATTTGAAATAAATAATTTGACTTTGACTTTGATGCAGTAATGATGCTGGCAGAAATTTTCATTTGGTAAAAATACTACCAATAATGAAGAGAAGCCAAAAAAGGAGGGTTATGTTTTTGACCTGTATGTATGTCCGTCCCTATGTCCCTCGTAACTACTAAACGGCTGAACAGATTTTGATTAATGATAAATGTCGTTAGATTCGTCTTAGACAGCGCGAGTGTGCGCCAAAAAGTGTGTTTTCGAAAAAAATATATCTCCAAAGCTTATCAAGTGGGGTATAAAAAAGGAGGGTTTTAAAAGGTTATTACAAAAATATATACAAATTATGTTTAAATGTATTTTAAATGAGAAGTGATAAAAAAAACTATCTCGAACTTTTGGAGTCAGTGAGTAAGAGGCCGTTATCACCTGATTATAAGTGAATAAATAACCTAATTTACCGTCCTATAATCCTAACTAAAAAGAAAAGTAAAATGAGAAAAGTAAATTAAAAAAATCTAAAAACCAGACTGCGTAAAAAGTTAACTTAAAAAAAATGGAAACAAGACTTATATAAACAATCTCATGCAGTCGGAGGCATCTTCTTAACAAAAACGACCTATTTTTTTATTTTAAGTTATTTTTTTACGCAGTCGGGTTTTTAGATTTTTTTAATTTACTTTTTTATTTAATTTAAGAATTAATTTTTTTATACCTTTTGCTGTGCCCTACAAGGTCCTTGATTGAACCTTAGCTTTAAGCCATTGTAACACATTTAAACATATCCCTTTCTTCTCTTTATGTCGTCATCTCGGTAGTCACCCTTAAAACATTATGGAACACAAATAAATATTTGAATATGATATTTTTACCTTTGCCATCAACTCGAAAAGAATAGAAGAAGATGCTATTACACCGTTTCCTTCAATCAGTATTCCTCTCATCAAGGTTCACTCAGTGTTGATTGAAAATATCACAACAAAAAAATCAACACATTAATATGACCCCCGTGCGATTCCTAAATTATTCTTTTGTCTTTAAAACAAAGCTAGCAAACAGATCAGTTAACAAGTTACCATTTTACAACCAGCACGAAGTTTCTGAGAATACCAATATCCTTTCGTTATTCCAAGCTCGCTTGAAACAATTAAAAATCTATTCTGTATGCGCAAGGACACACTTCTATCCGCTTAGTTCAGCTTTTGTTGCCAATAAAAAGTGTTTATAGTAAAAAATATACTATTTCGATGCAAGTCAGATGGGTAAAAAATATAAAAGAGTCCATCGGGTAATTGTTGGATGGTAAAATAAGGCGTTTTATTATGAACATGTTAGTTAATTAGGGCGCAGACGTGAACGGAAATGTCATAGTGTTCTGTAGTGCGATGACCCAATAAATTAATGGCGTCTTAGACAGGTTTATTAGTTGATGATTTAATCAGTGGTGGATTGAAGGATCCTAGTGCATTTTAATTTTCTTCGCACTTATAGTACGAGGCTTAATACGTAAAACGGGCTGGTGTCCGCATCACCACGTCAATGCGCGTATTTTGCATACGGGTGGGAAAATCAGTTATTCGATCCACCCCAAAGTCAAAGTCAAACCATTTATTTCAAATAGGCACACAAGAGGCACATTTGAACTTCAAAATTTACAAAAAAATAGAATTGATTCTAGTTGCCCCTTCCAAAAGGTAGTTTCGTATGGAGAAGAATGGGCAAGAAACTCCACCGTTACTCTTTTAAAATGTTTTACAATATTTTGTTTGAGTACATTAATTATATGATTATATGTGAAAACGATGCACCTAGAATAAAATTACTATACCATAAGAGGTAAAAAGAATTAAAAACTAAGCAATGATGAATAACTTAATTATTAGATAGATACATGGTGCTTACATATTTACAAACATCGTAAAAGTATGTTTTTCTAAAAAAAAAAAAAAACAAATAGTCAGTGTGTGAGTATAGGTTATCACAGAATGTAAAATCAATATCATCAAAATAACAGATTTTACCATAAAAATAGCAACCAGTTTGATTTTGTCTAGACTCTAGATGGTCCTATGGAGCTGGATCAGCATGTTTCCAAGCATTCCTGTCCTGGATATAATCCTCTAACTTGTAATAAGCTTCTTTACAAAGTGTACTTTTAATATGTGTTTTAAATTTTCTCTCA
Organism: Tiliacea citrago; assembly: GCA_963921375.1. Classification (NCBI taxonomy): domain Eukaryota; kingdom Metazoa; phylum Arthropoda; class Insecta; order Lepidoptera; family Noctuidae; genus Tiliacea; species Tiliacea citrago. The sequence continues at coordinate 15,040,576 of OY992797.1, read as the reverse complement.
TTTAATTGCAATATATCACAAGGTATTTTGTTGTAACATTTAACAGAGTACCCCACAAATTACTTTAGATAATCTGAAAAAAATTTGATCTCTTTTATCGTTATTTCTAGTATTAAAATTATGTCTATCGCTTATCTTATTAAAAATATGTAGATTTTTCCCCAGCTCCTCAAGGAAGGCCAGCTACGCCTTGGTGTTACTGACAATCTCACGTAGGATACCTGGGTTACCGAAGTACTTTGCCCTGTATGTGGCGACCACCGGACAGTTTAGTAGCACATGAGCTGCCGACTCTTCGTCCTCCATGCAGGCCCTGCACAGCGGACTGTCTGTCCTAGGATAAAGAGAAAAAATTACCTATGGCCAGTTACATTATGTTAGTACGAGGCATATCATTTAATGTTCGCAAGGGTCGATAAAAGGTTAAACTACGCTTAGCGAGGTCGGCCCGTGGATGGGTGACCAACTATAAGGTAACATATCGAAACCCATCCATGCCTGGGAAAGCACGTTAAACCGTTGGCTTCACGCTTATGCTCGTCACTATGCATATGGTGAGTGGCAGTTCTCCTGGTTCTTACCAGGAGAACTCCTCAACAATCAACGTCCCAGCATCGGGAAAAGCAATATTTTGTAAAAGGTGATGAGCAGTTAACATTAGGCTATTGTAACTTAGATAAATTCAAAACTGACCCACTAAAAGTGAAAAATAAAAACTTTTTACAAAAAAATAAGAACCGACTACCAAAAATAACACTACAAAGTGAAAAATAACTTTAATTTCGGAAGTCGGTGGCAAAAAACTCAAATACAGATCCAAAGACACCGACTTCCGAAATTAAAGTTATTTTTCACTTTGTAGTGTTATTTTTGGTAGTCGGTTCTTATTTTTTTGTAAATTGTTTTGTAGATCTTTGACAGTCGTTACGGGTAGTCAGAAGCCCAAAATTCTGATAACCAGTCTTACCAAGGGGTATCGTATTACGTAGCAACTGGGTTATGGAGGACAGATAGGCAGTCGCTCTATGTAAAATACTGGTATTCTGCTGCGTTCCGGTTAGACTGGAAGCCGACCCCAAAATACTTGAGAAAAGTCTAGACAGATGATGGAGATTACTAAATTCAGTTTAACCCGAGTTATGAGATTAAAATTGTACCGTTTGTCTTTTGTTTAAAGAATGTACCTGCCTTTTACTTAAGGTGGATGCGCAAAGATAGGCCGCGAAATTCGATTCGCGACCTTATGTATTTATCATGTACGTTTAGGTAGTCATGATTTCATGAAAAAAAGTCATTCATTATACCAAATCTATTTTTGAGAGATTTATTAATTATTGTAATGAATATAATTCTGTACATACGTGTTTGTTATGGTCGCGAATCATATTTTGATCAAGATATAACCAGGCACTGACCAACAAATTATAAAAAAACCGGCCAATTGCGAGTCGGACCCGCGCACGAAGGGTTCCGTACACGGAATACGGGGCATAAAAATCACATTTGTTCTATGGGAGCCCCCTTAAATATTTGTTTTATTTTAATTTAATTATTTATTTTTAAAGTGAATATATAACTTAATATTCTGTGAACATTTCAAGCGTCTACCTGTTACCGTTATCAATATCGCGAAAAAACGAGCAAAAAAAAAACACGTTTGTTGTATGGGGGCCCCCTTAAATATTTATTTTATTCTGTTTTTTAGTATTTGTTGTTACAGCGGCAACAGAAATACATCATCTTTGAAAATTTCAACTGTCTAACTATCACGGTTCATGAGATACAGCCTGGTGACAGATGGACAGACAGACAGACGGCGGAGCCTTAGTAATAGGGTTCCCGTTTTACCCTTTGGGTACGGAACCCTAAAAATTAAGAAAATTTGAATTTCACGGTCTATCTTTGCGCATCCACCTTAAATTAAGGGCATAGATTTATGTTACAGATTTGTAACTCGAGAAAGTGTTAGAAGTGTCAACTAGTGCAACAAACTAATCAACAATAAGTTACAAAATCTAACCCACCAATTATATACCAACGACAAATGATATCTTAACGTCAAAGCGCATAGTGAGAGCCAAGTCTAGTAGTTAACTCGTTAATTTACGACAGTTCACTACACGCGGACATAAATCAAGATGAATTACTGCAATGATCGAATCTGACGATCGACGTCTGTCCCCCGCATTTACTCGCTAGTAGCACACCTCCGCCGCGAAACCATCACAGCGAAACCGCAGTAGTTCAATGTAACTGGCTCGGGTCATGTTTCACTACTCGAATCGGATGCGACTAGCGGAACATGACGCGAACCAGTTGAATTGAACTACCGCGGTTTCGCTGCTATGGTTTGGCGGCGGAGATGTGCTACCGGCGACTATGCTGCACAGTCAGCGAATGAAAACCTTAAGGGTCAGGGGGTCTACTCCGAAGTGCTAAACCGAAGTATCGGCCGAATGTTCGGTCGTTTTTTTACTAACTATCGCTGAATACGGCGAAAAACAAAAAAAAAAGACAGTCGAAGAGATAAGCCAAAGTCAAAACTGTGACTTGAAGTCGGTATGGACTCGAAGTCAAAAAATGAAACTGTGGAAGTTATAAAACGGCCGAACATTCGGCCAATACGTCGGTTTAGCGCTTCGGAGTAGACCCTCTGGTAATCGCGGTGACCATGGCCATACGCAAATGCGCATCGCGTTCACACCGCACTGCCATTCGGTTTCATAGGGTATGAAACCGGGTATGTATATTTATTTTTAGTAACGAAAATATAAATATTTGTAAAAATCACGGATAGAGTTATAGATAATAAAATAGTCTGTTTCTAGCGGCGTCAACATCGCCACATGCAAACTACGAGTCACACTGACGTCACGCAAATCCTGCATCGCGCAAGCAGAGTTTACCGCGCAACTAGCATAAATATACGGTCGGAGGACCCTCCCTTTTCTAAGGTGGATGAGTGAACTTTACACCCTGTTCCTCATACCACCAAATGTTCATACAAAAAAAAGATATGAAAATATATTAAATCGTATGAAAGTAATATCGTTTTTTATGCTTTGGGTAGACATTACTTCCTGAATTTATTTCATAAAGTATTTTACTACAATACTTAAATATTCACATATAGAGCTGATGTGTATGCGTTCTAGTTTAACATACATTTTTTGCATTATATGAAGGCCTAATAATAGATTTAATAGTCACTAAAATCATATATCTGCGCCTTAACCATACTTACCTATAACTCCATTTGAAATAAGATTAGATATTTAAATAAACCTTTTTTACAGCCCGTTCAACCGATTTTGACTTCTATTGCGTTGGTGGCATGATAAATGGCAGCTGTAATAAACGGTTGGTATTGTAACCACGTTTTTGCTATTAATGCCATCCTTATGCCTATGGAATAGAAGTCAAAATCGGTTGAATGGACTCTAAAAAAGTTTTTTTATATTTCTAATTTTATTACAAATGGAGTATAGAATCTTATCATAATATTAATAATACCAGTCTTTTATTATCTCACTGCTGGGAAAAAGCCTCTTCTCATACAGAGAAGGCATGAGCATTGATCACCACCCTTTCTCGACGGGTTGGCGATATCAGACTTAGTTTAACTACCTTCGAGAAAGTAGATACTTAATATAAGATAAGTGAGGAGCTTGTGGCTAAGTAATAACAGCCGCACGGGTCGATCGATCAGGTTAAGTTACACTTGCCGCGGTTGGTCCGTGGATGGGTCTTTACATACCAAGACCCCTCCGTGCCTCGGAAAGCACGTTAAGCTGTTGTTCCCGGCTGCTATTTGTAGATCTTTGACAGTTGTTACGGGTCGTCAGAAGCCCGAAAGTCTGACAACCAGTCTTACCAAGGGGTATTGTGTTACCCAGTAACTGGGTTGTGCGTTAATTTCGGGACATGTTATATATATAATAAGTGTCTGTCTATGTGACCGCGTTGTTCTTCCAAACTCTTCAAAGGATTTTGATGCGGTTTTCACTATCATTTAGATAATTTATTCCGGAAAATTTATGTTTATAATGAACTAGCTTCTGCCCGCGAGTCCGTTTGCGAGAAGTTTCTTGTACCCTCGACCCATTGCGTCGCATTGCATCGCCCTCCCGCACTATCACTTCGTTTTAGCTTAGCGTTCTTTGGTCGGCTCCTAACGGTCGTAGCGTGGTATAACCTATAAACTCCCTCAAGAATTGAGCTATCAAATTCAAAAAGAATTTTTCATATCTGACTGGTAGTTCCAGAGATTATCCCCTACATACAAACTTACAAACCAGCAGATTATTACCTCTGTATAATATTAGCATAGATTAATATAACATAAAGATTTTTTTATTATGTGTAAGTTTATCATCATCACATCACACTAATATTACAAAGGCGAAAGTTTGTGAGTGTGTGTGTGTATGTTTGTTACTTCTTCACGCTCAAACGGCTGGACCAATTTTGATAAAACTGTGTATTGAGGTAGCTGACACCCTGGATTGAGACATAGGCTACTTTTTATCCTGATATTCCCACGGGGTCGAGACTTACGCGGGTGAAACCGCGGGGTTCAGCTAGTTACACATAAAAAAAATCCCCATGTTTTGTCAGGTCCTAAAAACTATGCGAAGCAGGGCCGGGTCGCTAGTCTTATTATATGACAATGTGGTACATTCAAGTTCTTATTATGATTCTCATGGTTAAACAAATCTGAATTTTAATTTTTATATCATCATCTGCCTGCAGTCTAACCGGATGCAGCTGAATGCCAGTATTTTACATGGACCGACTGCCGTCTAACCTCCAGAGCCCAGTTACTGGGTAACACAATACCCCTTGCTAAGACTGGTTGTCAGACTTTCGGGTTTTCACGACCTGTCATCATTTCAGCCGAAAGACGTCCACTGCTGGACATCGGCCTCGCCGAAAGGGGGAGTTTGCCATAATCGCCAGCTTGGCAGGCGGGTTCGCGATCGCAGTATAGTGTTAATAATGCATAGAGAACACTATACCTTTTTCGCCTTTTACGACACCCATGGAAAGTAATAGGGCGCTGCTATTCTTTACGGCGGCACCACACAGACAACCCGTCGTGACGGCCCGTAACAACTGTCAATGATCTAGAAATGACAGCCGGGACCAACGGCGTAGCGTGCTTTCCGAGGCACGGAGGGATCTTGGTATGTAAAGATGATCACCCATCCAGGGACCAACCGCGGCTAGCGTAGCTTAACCTGATCGATCGACCCGTGCGTCTGTTATTACTTAACAACAAATCTGCATTTTACATAAATGATAAAATTTTTATAAATTATTCCCTCGGAATCAGGGTTACCAATCTCCAATTACAATTAAAATTATCCAGTATTAATTAACATTTTAATCCAGCGATTCCAAGTCATAAGATATAATTTAAGCAGCCTCGTTACAATTAATATACCTGCTTTACCATATAAGAGAAACTTCATTTAATTAGAAAACCGTTTAGGTAACGACTCACATAACAAAAGGTCAATAGGCTAAGCATTCGCATAATAAGTTGCCATATGTTTATTTATATCGATAATTCGAGTGTTGAATTAATCGATTTTAGATAATCGACTAATGCTGGTTGAAATGAACTAATTTGTAAACAACACTTGGCTGGGCTAAGCCAGTTGGGTATCTATGTTATTTTTTTATGGTTATTTGTGCATTTTCGACACCACCACACACAAGCACACAAGCCACATTGTTTGAAGCGCACGTAATTCTGGCATAATAATTACGAAAATTAAAAAAACGAGCGGGCCTTAAACTGTGTAGGTACCTATATATTATTGATGTGTAACATCTGACATCTCACTTTGGTAATAAGCAACTGAGCAGCGACAGAAATTACCCCCTCTACTTACAATCTATATAAGTATATACTTACTTAGTGTACTCATGGAATTAGTAAGTACCTACTATATAGTAGGTACTTACTAATTCCATGAGTACACTAATTCCATGAGTACACTAATTCCATGAGTATACTAATTCCATGAGTACACTATTTCCATGCTATTATAAAATACTTACTAATTCCATGCTATTAAAAAGTACTTACTTATTCTATGCTCAAGCTGTCACTTCCTGTTACACGCTTCCGTCCCTTTTCACGAAATCACTCCCACAGAAAGCGAGAGATTAACTATGTTACACATGAAACTACGCAAGCAAAGTTAATAAAATTGATATGGGACCACCGCGCAAGCTTTTTCTACCAAATGAAAAAATAATTTCCACTATCGGTCCACAATTGACGACAATATCGATAAACCTACTTAAGAGGAGGCTCCCTATTTTTATGTTAATTTGCATGAATATTCTGAAACAGTCAGACACAAGCAAAATTAAAATTTTGTATAATATGATTTATTCGATTTTTTTCTTTCCATGTTGAAGACAGTTACGTAATTGTAATATTTTTGCTGGATATATTTTTTATTCGAAAATCATGTCTTTTTTAAGGATAATTTTATTATATTCACAGCAAGAAAATATAGTTTATTATCCAGCCATCAGATATTTTTTCTCTAGATCAATTAGTATCTACTTTAGTTATAAACGGAATAATAATTGTGACTTACACTGTTTAGTTTCGTGCTCGAACACGATCAAAGAGCATATTCAACTTTATTACAGATGTATTAGCGTTTAGCACATAACGTAGTGGCGGGGAGCAAGGGGCGGAGTTTGCTTGGAAATTTGATTTAGACTGCCTGTCTTAAAAATAAACATGTCCCAGCGGTGGGAACGTTAAGGGCTGATTATTTTGTTTACGCTATGCTCTGGAAAGCAACGGAAGGCGACAATGCAGAAAATTCTCTCATAATAAACAAAACAAAACTAACCGAAAAACGTAGCTACAGTGCTTCTATTTTCTTAATGTCTCTCTGCAATCATCACATTTGCGACTTTAGCAGCTTCCCTCATATTTTTAAAATAAATTAAATAAAAAGTAAAAAGAGTAGTAACAACTCTATATACTTCCAAGTCAATTGAAAACGCCCGCTCTGGACCATGTGCAAAAGACAACTGATAGAAATCCTTAGCTGAAAAACCGGTGCACGAACGTGAACAAAAAAAAAATCTCAAATTAGAAGAGTACGGCAGCATTATGCAAATGCACTTAAGTTAGCTCCCACTACTCCCAACATATAACTAAAATGTACATATGAACATAGAACGTCTTCCTTTTTTGAAGCCAGTTAAAAAGCTCTAACAGGTATCAATGGTAACTGCTTTCAATATCTTCTATTTAGTACTATAAGAGCACTAATCCAACATTACCCAAATGGCTCGATCAATGAGGATAATGTCGAATACTTCATACCTGAATATATTATTTTTACGATTTGTAGTACTGAATGTATATAATTATGAGCTCAAAAGCATGTAGAATGCTTCTAGGAAGGACATTGTAACGGCTTGGGATTGCAGGTGGTCTGCGCAGACCGTTAACTGTTAGGCAGTGTAGAGAGATAATTGAAACCAGCAGGATAGGTTAATATAGGAAGAAATAACACGACTAGGCCGTAGGTAAGGTTGATTGGTCTGAGTACCGTCCTTGGCAGCACGTGGCAGATGTAGGGGGATTCCCAGTACAGGCTCAGCAAGAGGCCGGGCAGGCCTTCGTAAGACTGCAGATAGCATGTGATGGTAGCAGGCCGTAGAACGCCAGTAGCCTTCCACCGGAATTCTTCTAATTAAGAATGATGCACAAGGAATGTCAAAAGTCGAATGAACTAGACACGAATGGTATCATTGCGACATTCTGTACACCTATCCTAATCATTTAAAAAAATCTGCAAAAGAAGCATGTGAGGATCTTTCGAAGTGGCGTTCTGTAGTTTCTGCCTACCTACCCCCATGGGAAAAAGGCGTGAGTTTATGTATGTATGTGTATGTATCAGCATCTGTCTCTATTACGTTGTACCTGTAAAGCGCCTTTTCTTTTGGGAGTTTTTCTTCGAATTCCATCGACACGGCTATCAAATCTGTAAAAAAAAAAGATTTGTTCCTATCAAAAAGTTATTATAAATACCTGATTCCCAAATTAGCCAATACAATCATTCTATTACGATTCAAAGTAAGTTCTTCGCCACGAAATTGACGCGTCATTAATTATTTTGAAGTGTCGTTAACCGAACAGTACAGACGGTTACTGTAAACAACGGTTCTGATATTCCGAGAACAATACAATTGGAAACTCCTAATGAATCGCAATATGGCGCAAGTTAGTACCCGTCAATACACTACTTGATGATTCGTTAGGCAATGGATACTAGGTACTCATTAGTCTTACTTAATATATTGATTGTAGATGACCAGAATAGAAAATATATACGACCTATAAAGCACTTGAACATAAGTTCAAGACCACAGTCATAAGTAGATGCTACTGATGGAAAATTAAGTGCTTCAATGTTTTTAAAGACCACCCATATTCTATGAATGGTGTAGTGTTTGTAACCTAAGACAATTTCAAAGTCGTAGTCATAGGCTAAATTCTAGGAAAAACACCGTGTGGCGCTTTAAAAATTCAGCGAAATCGGCCAGCTTATTCAAATTCTATCAAGGCGTACCCAAAGGTTTATGTTAGGCAGAAGGCAATATTAATCCTATAAAACAACCTAATGAAACCCACCTCAACAGAAAGTATGAGCCAACCCGCACATGCTTGAGGGTTTACGTCATCAGTACGTGTTTTACCGCTAACAAACATACATTAATATGGAAAGCTCGCCTCTGCCAATGTGCCAGGCAACGCTGCCCCCACGAAGATGGCCATTGTCTTTTGAAAACGTGACTCCAAATGTTAATTGAACTATTAAAAGCCGAATGCGGGTCATTTCGACCATTACGAACGGAGCCCTTTTGAATATGTATAATAAAATTATTAGATGAGCTGAGCTCAATTTGTGTGTTAGGTTTCTAATGAGGTTATGCGCTTTCTTGTCACAGATGGCGCTTGTGTGTTGAATGCGCAAACGCACAGCCGGATGCGCGAAATGGATTTTGTTGTGTGCGTAACTGTGCGCATCGGATGCAGAATTTTATATTAGTGCCCTTAGTGTGGGAGCTGAGATATTAATCGTTTTTGTATTCATATGTAACCCGTTAAATAGGCTAGTGGTATGTTGTATTGATACGTGTTCATAGTCTGAATGATAGAACGTCGATTACTGACGTTCAGCAAGGAATGGGTGATGAGAGTTTAGCTAATTATGGAGCTGATGTATCCCAACGTTGTTGCAATACAAAACTGATTCATGATTTAATAAGTACAGACACGTTACTAAGCTGTTAAGGATTGCCTTTTAGGACTGAACATAATTTTAGAACCGTGACTGCGTTTCGAATGAAACAATCCATTCCTAGCGTAGTTCAGTGTGAGGAATTTTATCTTTGCATATTCTTTGAGCTTTTAAAGCCTGCTGGAAAGGCAACAGAGCTATTACTTAGAGAAACTAGCGGTGTTTCGCTATATTAATAATTTAATGCTCAGTAGTTTATAATATACGTAACAAGTTTCACATATACATTCAGGTCTGGTTAGGCATAATCATGTAATTTCTGATTCAGTCATTTAGATAATAGAGCCGCTAAATACTGGTGAACAAAAGTCTATTAATTTTACTGCACAATACTTATGATTCACATAAAACAAATATGTACATTTTATATCCATCTGAGTTATCCATGGTGGAGTGACCCGGAGGCTTAATGATGCGGGTTTGAAATGGCATGGCAAATTACACCATTGCGTGCGACTTTCACAGATTCATATAAAATTTCTGAGGTAATCTAAGACAGCAGCTGTAGGTATGCGCTAGGAAAAAATATATAATTAGAAAACCTGGATTTAATAAGTAGTCTGAATTCATGATTCGCAGTAAGTAACCGTGGTCATCAATGTTCGTTTGTCATGAACGGATGAGGGGTGCCCCACGCTACATTTGATGATGTGTCAGTGCTGTTTCTATGTAACAAAATAATGGTCTACTTGCTGAGAATCGTGTGTTCGTCCATAATTTACAAGTAGCCTACCTACTTAACATAGAAAAATGGGCACACAAAATAGTTTATTAAAGGTTTTCAAATACGTGTCCTGCATCTCAATATTACAAAAATAATTTTACGTATTGCGTTTTGGCTCATTATCCTGTACACAGTTTCTTTTCGTAGAAAGCTTTCTTGGTTTTATGCCAGGACTGAACATATTCTATTTTGAATACATTTGCTTATATTACACATACTTATAAGAAAATAGAATTATGTTTTTATTGGTTTAAGTAGATAAAAGAGTCGTGTTAAGTTTTTGTCTTGTTCTAGGCATGTAAAGTAATAAGGTTTGGAAGCTTTATCAAAGTGCAACCTGAAAATTTTACAGAAGCCTATAGTTATTCGTTTTAAAAATATATTTAATGATGTGTTTTTTAATGATAGTAATTTGTTAAACGGAAAATCCCCAATGAGCGGACAATTACGTGATTTTCCTGCTTAAGTTACCCAGCGTCAAAATGCATACAAACTCATGTAGCGCACACAAAGGATGTTGACCCTTTAAAATAAATACAGATTTTAATCAAAGCTTACCGATGAAAATGAAGAATGACTAATTCCAAAAAAATCTTTTCCAAGTAAACTGCGTGATTCTGCAAATAAAATAACAAAAAGCGCATTCGCTGTCAGAATTCGTAATTACTCGTACACGTATTGTAGGTACACCGAATGCTTAAAAAATTCGTAAATGTACAAAAAGAGACAATAGCTTAGCTGTCATATAAATTGTGTCTTAAAGTAGGTGGTAAGGGTTTGCCAACTTTAAAATTATTAAGTCCAAAATTATGAGGTATTTTTTTCTGCATTATCGCCATGTAACAGCAAAGGATATTTGGTCCTATAAATAACCACGTTATGTAATATAATTATTTCAAAACTACGCAGTCGGTGCAAACTAGCCAGCCAGCCCGCTACCGACCATGCTGGCTGCTTTATCTTTTTACAGTTTCATAATATTTAAGTACATCTAGTGGCAACACAAAAAAAATAATTTAGGTAGCCTTAAATAATACAATGGTGTTGTCGTTTTTATTTTAAAAAACTGCCATTTAACAACCAAAAAAAATGTAAAAGCAGAAAGAAAAACCGTACTAACAAGACTAATCATCGACAAAACACGTTTTTTCATTTAAAAAAAAAAACAGTTGATTAATCCCCTAAGCTATCACCACCATAGAGTGGGCCATCTGTCAGCGCACGGGGCGCAGCATATTTTATAATTATACGGGGACATACGTGGAATAGCAATCATTCTTTGGTCCAGTCGCGCGAATGTCCTGTGCACGATGCGACGCGCATTCTGAACGGCCCGGCCGCGCAAACAGCCACGATCAAGATTTCTCGGTCGCGATCTACAAACAGGTGCTCGGCTGGTGTCGACGCGTGATTGATATAAGCAATTGAATTTTCATTCTATATTTAGATATTACTTGTACAACATTAATATTTTAATCAGGAATGTTTGAGCAAGAACGTTACAATTGCATTTAGGCTTTATGCAATCTTCACATTCTTCGCATTCACTTTGGGTTTAACAAGTATTTGAGCGTAATTCGATGTTCTTTTTTTTCAGGCTCTTGACAACATAAGAAAACCGGAGTGTTTAAAATTTTTGAGGGCAAGAGAATTAGATCAACCTGTATGACCTCATTTTTTTAATAAAATTATGCCAATTAAATACTAAGCTTTGAACGCTATTATAAGCCATTATTCTGGAATAATAATCGAATATATATATATATATCATATATATAGCTATCCTAGCTGTTTACTTCATTTGAATAAATCACTTGCATATTTCTAGTAAACGATCTAAAATCAACATCATCACATTCACATCCTCCAGCTCCAATAAATTAATAAATTAGTCCGCACAGTAGCCTCATTCCAACGTCCTTCCAAGTACCAACAATAGGCCTGTAGAAATAGCAGAAAATGTAATCTACTTATGCGATACGATTTACAATTCAACTCAGGGAGACATCGGAGCGCTAATACATGTGCTTAGCGGTAAACTTAAAGAGGGACCCAGTGCCAAATATGTACGAAGTAACGATTTACTGACTATATACGGGACATAAAGTACCGAATGGCCTAGCAAAAAATTCTTGACAACAGTTATGTTGTATCATTGTTCAGTTCCACGCGTACGCATATCTAAATCGTAACGTTTGCGTTATTAATGTTGTATGATTTGCGATACGCCTACTGCGGTCATTTTTCAGCTTTTAATCTTGTTAATTAATTTTGTCTTATTAAATGTGTCTCTTTGTTTGGTTTGCTCTTGGTTAAACGTTGCATCATTGCAATTAAGATTTTTTTTATTCTCTATCTCAATTCGAATCTTTAGTCGTTAAAAGTCTGCGTTGTAATTTACATTTTTGATTTGATTAGATCTGCTTAATCAAGTCCGTCTTCTTCTAGCTGTTTATGAGAATTCATATTTTAAGATCTTTTTTGTTATCAATTTTAGATTTCGCCATTAGTTTCTCGCTAATCAGTTTATAGTATTGGTTTTATACGCTCATTATTTTTTAGGATTCCGTACCTCAAAAGAAAAACCTTAGGATCACTTGGTTGTCTGTCTGTCTGTCTGTATGTCAGCCTGTCAAGAAATACCCTTTTTATTACGCGTGGAGGTATCATGTTGAAATTTATATCAAATACGATAACAATTTATAAACCTACGGTCCCTTGGAACTCTAAGAAAATTAAGTTTCTAACAACACAATAAAAAAATACGGCCATTTATGCGACAAATTTTGATACAAATAAATCAAAACCTATTACTTCCCGTTGACCTAGAATCATGAAAGAAGAAGGCAAGAAGCAAGGTCTCCCAACACAAGTAAAGGAATAAGTCCAAAAATCGTTATTTTGTAATATTACAAAAAAAAATGCGATTGCAATCTTACATTTGCAGTTGGAGAATCGACCGTGGCATAAATCCATGTATGGGAGAACATGTGTCTTCAACACTTTTGTATAAATTTTGGATTTGGATTTGGATCAATTTTTGGATAAATTCATCGCAACTACGGATCCAGCCATAGTGCGTGGTCCAACACGCACTTGGCCAGTTTTATAATTATTTGATTTAAAACTTGTTTCTTTTTTGGTACGTTAACGATGACACGAGGTAAGGGTGTTGCAGATTTGTTTCTACCCAACTTTGCTAGTTATAATAATCAGGTTTCTCCCGCGGCATCTCACAATAAAGCGGTACTTTTATTCTAAGATATACATCATAAACGTGAGTGTCGTCCATAAGTACAATGTGTACATCTATGAATGTCTTTATTACCGTGTTTTAGTCATTTGTAAGATTTTCTCATAATGATTGTCTCCAAAACGAGTGTTTGTGCCGTCAAAAGCTTTTGTCTAATCGTTGTCATGACTCCGGTTCACATTTGCTCCGATATAGTCGTTAAAAATGTCGTTTGTTGTTTCTATACGTGCGTCTTTTGTTATGCTAGCGTCATTGTTGTTGTTAATTTCATGACAGACATTTTCATTAAATAAAGATTATTCAGTATCATTTCCCGTTTTACCAGGCTTATAATCTCTATTTTTATTATTTAACTCTCTGAACATACATAGTTATTTATTTATCGGTGTGCTTTTTACATTCGTTCCTATTTAACTTTATGAAGTTATGACTTTTTTTAATCACAGTTCAAGTCTCCGGGTAGATTACCAGTGCATTGACACTTAGTACTAACACCGTACCATCATTAGTACACTCTTGTCGATGGGAGGCGTTATATTGTACATTAATCATGATAGCTGTAGCATTCGAATATACCTACATTTTATTAGGATTTCGTACCCAAATGCTGCCAAACGGAACCCTAGTACTAAGCCTCCGTTATCTGTCTGCCCGTCTGTCTGTCAGTGGGCTGTTACTCATGAACCGAAATAAGTAGATAGAACTAAACAACAAATGATAAAAATATAATAAAGTTAAAAGTATTCAAGAAACGTGTTTTTAGGGTTCCGTACCTCAAAAAGGAAAAAACGGAACCCTTATAGGATCACTCGTGTTTCTGTCTGTCTGTCTATCCATCTGACACAGCCGATTTGCTCCGAATCTACAGGACCAATTAAGTTGTTGGTATACATATGGATTTCTGTGACCCAAATACCGACGTGTAACGTAAATAAATTAATTTTGAACATGGCGATCACTTTGGGGGGGCAAATTAGAATTTACAAAAAAAAAATGTAAACGCTACCGTGCGACATATCAAATGAAAGGGCTTGTTGTAAGGATTTCAGATATATATTTTTTTATAATTTTAAAATAAATACTTTTAAATTTTTTTACGAAAATAGATGAAAATTGACCTTCCCCCCCCCTTATCTCCGAAAGTACTGAGCCTAAAAATGTGAAAAAAATACGGGAAATAGTTTTTTACTTATATAAAACCCATGATAAGTCTATGATCTTAAAATGATAATCTCTCAATATTGTGCGTACAAACTTACATTTCCTGTTGTTGTTACTTCTTCACACTCTAACGGCTGGACCAATTTTGATACAATTTTGTATGGAGGTAGATGACACCCTGGATTAAGACATAGGCTATCCCAATATTCCCACGGAATCGAGACTTACGCGGGCGAAACCGCGGGGCGCAGCTGGTGATCAATAAATTAAGGATGGATGACAAAACTGTAAGTATAGAACTACACAGGGTAAGTTTAACAGAAAGCCTTTATGCATACTAAGTACAAGAATTATTAAATCAATGTAGAAATCTTGGCACAGAGGTATCCGATGTTACCTATTTATCCTTGATGGTTTGGCACTAACCAGTGAACAGGATTCTTAGAAAACTTAACGAACTTTAGACACGGGTCTGTCTATTCACATAAAGTCTGGCAAATTAATTGTTTATCAAATTGACTACCCAATTGTTCGTATATTCAAAACAGAATTGTAATTTTTTGACAGTCGTATAAAATGGCTATAACACTTGACTTAGTGTGTAGTATATCAATTTGATAAACAATTAATTTCCCTAGCTGTATTTTACCCTGTAACATCCGACTTCTGAGTACCTATAGACTTATCCTTTTCCTTTTGGTTTTCAAACGGCATGGTTTTGTGCTTACAACCATCATCAGTTGCCTAGCCTTTCCCCAAGATGTTGGGGTCGGCTTCCAGTCTAACCGGATGCAACTGAATACTAGTATTTTACATAGAGCGACTGCCTATTTGACCTCCACAACCCAGTTACTGGGTAATACGTTACCCATTCGTAAGACTGGTTGTCAGACTATCGGGTTTCTAACTACCCATAACGAATGTCAAAGATCCACGAATAAAATATTTATTTGGGACACGCACAAGAAATACAAAAATAGCATCAAAACACACAGACATAGCCAGGATTAAAAGCTTAACGTAGTGTCGGGGGTACTGAGGGCTCTTGGTACGTAAAGATGGTACTGGATGGACTTTTTTACAAGATACACAGAAAAATAACAATATTTTGAAATATCTGATAAGTGCTCTTTTATATGAAAAAAAAATATGATGCGATGTAAATATTAATGACGTGCATAATGAAATGAGGAAAATAATTTTTTTACAACGCTCTTCATTTTATTGGCAACCGTGTTACCTATATATTTATCATCACGCCTATTTTTAGCTGCGGGGTTATATGAGACAGCTTTGTCGAGGTGAACTAAATTAATTGGCTAGATATAATTTTGTTATGATGAAAAGCATTTTATATCTGGCAAACAATATGCCACCTTTATACGTTTTATGATTATTATCATAAAAGAGGACTTAGGGATTGCCAAAAGGGAAAAGGCAGCAGCGTAATCCTGCCAATGCAAATATGTGCAGTGCATGGTGACCATTAGGCAGGTCTGTATAAAAAGCTTACACTATCTTCCTACAGACAGTGAAATCTTTTATCAATGGACGTTTGTGAATCAGCCAAGGGCCAGGGGGCTACTCCTTAAGCATGAAGTCCGTAGATTCGGCCAGAGTTACGGCCGTTTCCTACTCCGTATCCTACCGTATCTCCTAAGCTTTGGAATGGGCAACTAGCTTCATCCTGACCGACCCCTTGACAATTCAAAAGTGCCTTTAATTGGTTTATTTGAAAGAAATGCTCTGAGTTTGAGTTTATCACTTAATAAGTTTAGTTCTGTTTTCGAACTGAGAATGAATGACAACACGATTTGACAGTTGTCCCTATGGCCGGTGAGTTACTGCCTGTCCGAAAAATTGAATTTGTCACTTGTTGAATTGTTTTGACGGATCAAGGACCTTCGGACGGGCCCGTGTCTTTGATGACGGACTAAGACAGTAGATCCACACCAAAGGAATTCGGTTCTACCAATAAAAACAATAAAATAAAACGCTGAAAAATCTATTAAAATCACGTAAACTGACTTCGAGAAACATCTTGGATGTCCTCCAAAAAGTGGCGGCCATTAAAATGGGCGAGCCATTTAACGGTTCCATAAACAGTGTTAAACAAATGTTTTATCAGATTCGTTAGTGTACGTATCAATAATTCATAGCGTTACGATGTTATGTACATCGCCACCCGTTACTTGGAAGCCTTACACCGTTCATTAGTAGTTTTATCGCGAGTTGCTTTGGCAAAACCGCTGGGCCACATAGCTATCGACGTGAACGAAAGTACGCTAGATATGGCAGTTGAAATTTATTTTATTTTATTTAAAATATTTATGTCTCAAACTAGATACATTGTGCATGTTGGAGAGGCTGTCGATGATGTTGGGATGAAACTCCAGTTGCGGTAGTATTTCAGGATAAAGTAAATTACCAGGAGAGTTATGACTGCGAGAATAATGATAGTGATTGTGCTCAGCCGCTCCATGTACCCTCCGATGTCCTTCAGAAGAGCGTCATTGTCTCCGCTAGCAGCATTTTGATTGAGGAATACCTCATCCTTTTCTACCTTGGAGTTACACATTTTTAAAATCCCTGCGCAACAAAAACTTTGCTTAATCTGCCCTTGGCAGATCCCAAGGCAGGGTCACCATGAAATGTTGGGAGTCCTAGGGTCTTTTAAATCAGACAACCAACTCGAACGAACGTACTTTAATCAATGTAATAAAGGAATATATTTTATAATGCGCGTTAAAGTAAAGTGCTAACATAGCTTAATATTATACTTATATTCTAAAGGAGCGTACTTACTACGTTATGCACTATTAGGGAGCATACATACACTTCTCGTGGAAAATAAAATTGAATAAACTAAGTTCGTCAAATACAAAAGTAGATAGGTGTCCTAGCTATTAAAACATAACAGCCATCATTTGGCTTGTAACAGAGCCTCATCTAAGAGGAAAACTTGAGTACGTTGACTGATTTCTATCGCGTTACTAGCCGACGTACACATGGCTACACATTGAGCTATAAATTTCCAGTATAAGCTGATCTCGCATTGTATAGGATTTCAGTACATTGCGAGATCAGCGTAAACTGGGAATGTATAGCTTGATGTGGCGTCGTCTGTACAATACGACTTAGCTATTGTCCTTATGGATAGATCAAGTGTTAAGCGGTATCATCATCAGCCTACAGCAGTTCACTGTTGGACATAGGCCTCTCCAATTGCACGCCATTCAACTTGGTTCTCTGCAACTCTCATTAAGCTATTACCAGCGACCCTACGGATTATGGACATCCTAACTATACGTACTTATATATCCTAATCCTAACTAACATTATAAATACGAATGTAAGTTTGTTTGTTTATTTGTTTGTTACCTTTTCACGCCTAAACCACTGAACCGATCATCCTGAAAATTTGCATATACGTTTTCAGGTGTACAGAAACGGACATAGGGTACCTTTCATCCCTAAAAAAGGTACTGTTTCCGAGGAAAACAACAACTACTTTCTTATGATAATAGATGGCGCCACGTGTCTTTCGAATCATGATTGAATTATGTTGTAGGATGTATTTAATAGCACTTGCAGAAGCAGAGTACAACCCGAAATGATTGTCAAATTCTAAATTAACGCGAGCGAAGGCGCGGGCGAAAGCTAGTAATATTATAAATGCAAAAGTGAGTTTGTTTATTTGTTTGTTTGTTTGTCACGCTAAAACAGCTGTACGGATTCGAATGAAAATTGGCACATAGGAAGACCATGACCTGGTTTAGGACATAGAATACTTTATATCCCCATAATCCCAGGTTATCGAGACTTATGTGGGTGAAACCGTGGGGCGCAGCTAGTTTTATTATAAATTAATATAAAATAGTCTCCACTATGATCTGGGAATATTTAATTACAAGTTTTATTTGAGTAAGAAAATCCAGAATATTCTCCATTTTGCCCCATCCATTCTCTCTAGATCCTCGCAAGTATTGGTACGCCGTTCATATACAGTTCGTGTATTGACGATTTAATTACATTTTGATCCGGCTGCCAGTCGTTATTGCGATGTGGGTGTTCGATATAGATATGCAAATGACAATCGCCTGGTTCAACATACTTAGGTGTCACGTCGGCACTTCTTTAGATTTCCATACCAATAGCATTTCAGTAATGAATAATTAATACACTGTATTATAATTGAGAATCGCTTAAAAGGTATGCGTTAAAATGCAATGATGGTTCGGTCGTATTTGATCCGTTTTGTTTATTGATTTGGACAATAAACTTGTGCGTTTGAGCTTGTTTTGCACGAGTATTGGACATGATTTTAAATGGGCTTTGGTACGTGAAGAAATGTTCGCTCGTTCTAATTCGATCGAATAAATGTGTGTTTTACGATAAGTTTGTTGGAATCTTTGTAATGTGAATGTTATTTGTATGAAGTGATTAAGTTTAAAAGTATTCCATTTAAATTTTTTAAACCTGCAAGGTTTGCAAAATATCTTGTGATCGGTACTTTAAGCTTAAGGCAAGAATAGAAGATGTTTAAGTCAAAAATTAACTATTATGGCAAAGAAGAGCACTATGTTTATCTAATTTGTGTTATTTAGTGTGCAATAAGGTATAGATATAATACATAAGTATATTATTCAGTATATAAATTAATAATATTATTATAGTTATTCAGTTCGATGGTCTAAAGCACTACTTAAAGTTTGTCGAGTTCATTTTTAAACACCTTATATAAATAAATAAATTAAACCTGCCTAATGTCTAGTCTACATTATAATAGTTTTTAAAGCATGAGCAACCGCAGTAACGACGTTTATCACAAACTCAAACGAGGATAAAGATACGTCAAAATGCTAATCGCATCACAAAAGTTTTGTCAAATAAGCTCATGTAGGTACCTAGTTGAATCATTCTGGAAAATACTCCACACAAAATTCACCTTAATAATGACGTGTCGTACCATCAAATTAGTGATTCCCCCGATTTAACATCAGGTAAACAGAACACGGAAATCTAAAAATGTTTTAGAATCAAAGACTAAATACTTGGCACACGTAAACAAAATATCTAACGAAACATATACTTAAAGCAGCGATGAATAAACCAACCCCATAATTGCAGGGGCGGTCCATCGACATTACGATTTTCGCCATCGAAAATGCATTTTCCGCGCTGTTCATGTAACTCTGCCGTAAGGTACATATTAACTTAATTATAGGATTACAGTGGGTTGCATTTAAAGTGGTATTTTGGTAATATAATAGTCAGATGGCACGCCCGATAAGTGCCAACCCGATACTTGGAAAGCCTCGCTCATTACGAATTCGGGGCGCAGACAAAACGTACTTGGTCGCGAGGAACAAACGAATATAATAATTATGAGCCGAATGGATTAGGCCGAATTAACGGTTGCGTTGTTAGGAGATTATTTTTTCGACACGTAGCGGGCGAGGGTTTAATCAGATTTTTAGATACGTATCTGCGTAATCGTGTCATTGTTTCGTTTAATGCTGTAAATGTAAATTGTAGGTCCGATGTGCTCATTTTAAAATATGTTGCAATAAATTCCAAATGGTTGAAATGAGGTGACTACTACCTAACTTGGTCGATTAACCTTCAGCTAAGGATTCCGGTGCACGATGACGTGCTCAAGGAAGGGCACCATCGCTATCAAAGTCCCAACACGCCATGAACTGCATTCTGCAATCGCTGAGCCTCTAGAATTCTTAAATGTAGTTAGTCATGTCAACATTCAGAAGCACTTCGACAGTCTTGTACGAGAGCAGTAAGGCACTTGCCCTAACCAGAGTGGACGTAAACTCATAAGAAGTGATACTTGGAGCAACGCAGTAGAATCGTCTGTCATGCAGAGTCATGATTCCAAAAATCTTAAGGAACACCAGAACCTAGCTTAGAAATGACTGTTGAATAAACTGGCGAACTCTGTTAAGAACTATCTTTGGCTAAAGCTTCCTTCATGTCAGTCGTGTATTATACAGGGTTACTGGTAACTCGACGTATTCCTTGCAGGACGTTATATTAGGGTTCAAATGCAACAAATTAAGCCACCAAATGTTCTACCGAAATTCTGTAGTTTTTGAGTTTTTTTTTAATAATTAAAAAAAAAAAAAAAAAAAAATCTTTTATTTCGGACCAAAGAATCCATATAATGTTAGTATCATACAAAAGCTTACTATCTAGTGTTAGTACCTATCACCCTCCTCACAAACTGCTTCATTATCTGAGAGCTGAAGCTCTCTCCTACAGTCCTCAGGATGCTGTTGTGACTGCCCCGCACCCTCCTCAGAAGTGAAGCTGTTTTTTTGGTGGCTTAATAAAGTAATGACAAAAATTACGAAAAGTATAATGTTTAATTAGTGATCACTGCCAAAGTTTTAGGTATTTTTGAACTTTTAATTAACAACAAAGACCAGCTACGGCATCATCTATGACAACAACTAAAATTCCAGTACAGTCGCGTCGTAAACCATTTATAAATTGAATTTTTCATAAAACAACTAAAAACCTAATTAACTGAAAAAGTACTGAATTTCGGTAGAACATTTGGTTGCTTAATTTGTTGCATTTTAACCCTACTATGACGTCCTGCAAGGAATACGTCGAGTTACCAGTAACCCTGTATATTAACCAAAATTTGTTATGGCAACGTTACGTTTTAAAGGACGATGTAGTGACAAACATTGAAAAGAGTATGCTTAGATGGTTTGGTCATGTTGAGAGAATGAATGGAAGGTGACTAATAATAGTAGATTGTTGCATCGCGAGTTAGTGAGCTCAAAGTGAGTTACTCACTTTAGCAAGGTGCGTAATGTACTTTTCTTTCAACTACCAGTATACATACCGTAATAAAATATACCTACTCAAAATCAAAACTCAAGTTAATGAAAACAAAGTTTTTCACCAAGTCGGTTTTATTCAGCCGATTTTATTTTCAGCCAGTATCTTTTTGATCTAATGCAAACATTTTTATATTAAACTTAATGGGAGACATTAAACCTATTACACCTTTGTGGTAAATTTATATCTAAATAAAAAATAAAAAACAGTGCATTAATGAAAAACTATACAACAATGAGATTTCATATAGCATTTCTGCACTGTTTTGGTTCTAAGAAAAAAATACGTCCTTTGCGATCGGTTTTGTAGTGCTTAATGATAACATTACGACGTAGTAAAAAGAAAAAGATATTTACAAGACAGATGTGACTGGAAAAGCTAGAAGGGGATGCCCTAGAAGGACATAATAGTGACCTTATTGGTGATGTTCTTCAGAGAGGTTCAGTGCGTAGTGCTAACAACAGGCGTGCGTGTATAACCAGATATATGAACGTAGGCCAAGCAAAAGGAGTATGTAAGGAGCGTAGCAGGTGGCGTTCTGTAGTTTCTGCCTACCCCGATGGGAAAAAGGCGTGAGTTTATGTATGTATGAGTCGTTTTTATCCTACAAGAAATCAATGAGTATGATCATGAATGTAGTTCTCATAATGTCATATAAGGTTTCGTCTTCCAAAATCCCACACTAAACTTTTTAACAACCACAGTCGTGAGGTGCACGAAAAATCAACCCCGAAACAGCAAATATCATCCAAAGGATAATGCACCCTAACATTGAAAACACATAGTTTTATTTCATTTGACAGCTTACACTTTGTTGATGTTGTCCTGCATAGGTTCTTGGACATCAAAAACAGGCCGCTTGTATAATGTATGTGAGAATTGTGAATCTCAAGTTTTGGATTTCCATTTAAACAACATATGTTATTTCCAAGTGACTACTGTTTAACAAAAAAAAAACAGTAGCTATTGTTTGAATGCATATAGATTGATTATTATTGTGACATTGTGGTCATTATGAATCTTATGTCGTGAAGAGCATACATCAGTGCTGCAGTCAGAATAATAGAATGGTGAGATTCATCTTCTTTAGCTGTTTCTTTCGGTAACCAAACAGCTGCAGTTGTTTGTTTTATTATACTGGCATTTTAAATGTTATTTGCCATAACAGTACCTACTTTCCTCAATATAACGTTTAAAGCAACACACCTCGTTACAACGTATAACTTATTTTAATTATACAACTGTTTTTTTTTGTTTTTTTTATTACAAACGCGTTTAACGTGCACGTCTTTTTACATAGTTCTCACATGTATATTTTCAACATGAACGATATAACCAATATTTTAATTTAAAAGAGTTTCTTTCCCGTTCTTCTCCATAGGAACCTACTACGCTTTGGAATGGGCAACTAGCTTCATCTTTCTGACTGACCGACCACTTGACAATTCAAAAGTGCCTGTAATTGGTTTATTTGAAATAGATGCTTTGAGTTTGTAACACAACATTGGAACATCAGTGCAACATGTAATGCAACATTCATGGTGCAACGCTGCACACACGTAACTCTAAATGCATCTATAATGCAGTTCCTGCTATGGACGGCACAGGTCTACCTTTGAGGCATTCTAGCCTTCTCTTTGTTCCTTTCTTGTATCGGCACGAACTGTTTAGGTACATCACACTAATATCATAAAGGCGAAAGTTTGTGAGTCCCTGTGTATGTTTGTTACTTCTTCACGCTCAAGCGGCGGGACTAATTTTGATAAAATTTTGTATAGAGGTAGCTGACACCCTGGATTAAGACATAGGCTACTCTTTATCCCGATATTCCCACGGGATCGAGACTTACGTGGGTGAAACCGCAGGGCGCAGCTAGTGAGAAGATAAATGAGAAAAAAAAATCATCATCATAATTATAATCAGCCAATAATGTCTCGTTGTGTTTTTCCCACTGCTGGGACACAGGTCTATTCTCTTCGAGAGGGTGTGGGCTGTAATCTACCACGCGGGCCCAGTGCGGGTTAGTAGGTGTCGGGATCCCTTCTTTTCGCATAATGTTCTTTGTCCTAATATACTTCGGCATAACGATTTTGGCACAATTTGTTTTGGCATAATAATACTTCGGCATAATTTTTTTTAGACATACATTTTATGTTGGCATAATCATCTTAAAGACTAATTTGTTATGGCATAAATTTGTTTCGCATAACGTTAGTAGGCCTAATGACTATTAGCATAACGTTAATGATTATTCCAGACTTTGGGTGGAAATGGTGGTGGCGAACTTGTAGTACCCCATACATAATTTTGATCAAACCAATTTGCTATAGTTTCTGTAACAATTAAATAATATTGTTGGTTAAAAATTTAATATGCTGTGCAACAAAAGTTAGTGACAGAACCGAATTGCTGCAAAACTGACTCCACGTAGTCTTGTTTGTCCTACCCCTAGAGTGTAATTTAAAATCGCGTAGGCGCGTGGGGCCGCCGGAGGCCCGCAGCGCCGGAGCCGTGACAGAAACCCAGTTATGCTTTAGAACTTTATGCTTAATAAATTTATGCTTTAGAATATTATGCTTAATCATTATTATGGTTAGAGAAATTATGCTTAAAAAAATTATGCGTAAGCTGTTATGCGTATTTATCTTATGCGAAAATATAATTATGCCAAACAAAATTATGCTAAGTTATATTAGGTCTTAAAATTTTATGCAAATGGATAGGGAACCGTAGGTGTCTTCGAATTTTTCGTTTTAGGACATGTCCGTCTTCGTCACGATGTTTTCCTTCACCGTTTTGAGAGCAATGGTGATGAAATTATTTACACGAAGTAAAGCGCCTGCTTGGGTTCGAACCCACGACCTATAAGTCGTAAGTCACCACTGCTCGCACTGCACACCTGAAAAAATAATACTGTGGTTAAAATAGTATGGACCTTCACCAAGATTATTATTAATTATAATAATAAGCTTAATTGCCAAGAGCCTCGACCAACACCTAAGGAGGCTCTCGTTGGGCAGCTGGATTAAGGGCCTGATTCAGAGAGCAGTAATTCTGGACACGGCTCGCATTGTTAGGAGGTTCCTCTCTCTGGAGCCTGGAGATACCGGTGGGCTACTATGTTTTATATTTTTAAATGTTTTTATATTTTGTTTATAACCTAATATTTAAAAATATTATCAATATGTTGGTTATGAAATAAAGGAGATAATAATAAAACATTTATTTCAGGCTACAATGGCCCATAGACAATAAACCTTACAAACTAACATATATAAAAAGTATAAAACAAAAACTCGTGTTAATAAATATAGCTTAAAACTATGTTAGTCGCACTTCACTTCACTAGCTTGTCCTTGTGCTGTCCTGTGGTACTTGTCCTTGGAAGCGACGGAACACCACGTCCTGCGGCCAAAAGTCCTCCTCCATGACGACGGACAGAAAACAAAAACAATTCGGTACTCGCACCACGAACGCCTTGAAGCGGGGCCTTATTGCGGGGTGGCCCAGGTTTGGTACGCTGAAGGTACATTACTTCGATTTAAAAAGTCTAAATAGATTTTATGTTTATCAGACCACAGTAACCAAAATCTATGATACCTACCTGTTTATAAATTCAAAAACCAAGTCATGAATCGATGTTCATTTCATCATTTCAGCCAAAAGACGTCCACTGCTGGACATACGGGGGTCTTTGCCATAATCGCCACGCTTGGCAGGCGGGTTGGCGATCGCAGTATGGTGTTAAAATGCATAGAGAACGCTGCTGCCCATTCTCTAGTAAGTCCCTTAGTCGCCTTTTACGACACCCACGGGAAGAAATGGGGCGGTGCTATTCTTTACGTCCGGCACCACACGGACAACCCGTCGTAACGGCCCGTAACAACTGTCAAAGATCTAGAAATGACAGCCGGGACCAACGGCGTAGCGTGCTTTCCGAGGCTCGGAGGGATTTTGGTATGTAAAGATGATCACCCATCCACGGACCAACCGCGGCTAGCGTAGCTTAACCTAATCGATTGACCCGTGCGGGTGTTATTACTTAACAAAAAATATGCATTTTACATAAATGATGAAAATGTAATAAATTATTCCCTCGAATCGATGTTGCCATTGCAAAATTATCAAGCAACAGATCACCGCACGTTCCCATTTATAACATTAGCAAGAATAATATCTACCGTAAGCTCAGCTCATTATTTATAAACGATGTATAATTAAAGGTTACGGCTATAAGTCCGACAATTAAATCTTGGAACAGGCGCTGCAAGTTCCCACACCCTTTGATTTGATTGTGCTAATAATTTGCTGCAAAATAAGCGCTTTAGGCGATATCAATTTATCGCAATGCTTAGATAATTATTTTGATGTATGATTTTAATGTATTAGAACTACCTATTACTGGACTTCTATAGCTAACTCATGCCGTGGTTACAATATTAGATAGTCAGCAATTTGTCAGAAGAACGACGGCCCTAGGTGCACTGGGTATTTAAACCATCTACTTTGAAACTGCAGACAAACAGACAGAGTAGGAAACTGCTAGTAGATCCAAAATACAAAGAGAAATGTTGAGGGGAGGCTATTGCAGAAGAAAAATAAACTCAAATAGACAAGGCATAGAAAATAAAACAGAAGCTAATTAGTAATAGTCTATTTGAGTGTCATTCTGCCTAGACTTTCCCCAACTAAGTTGGAGTCGGCTTCCAGGCTAACCAGATGTATCTGGACACCAGTATTTTACATAGAGCGACTGCCTATCTGACCTCCACAACCCAGAACCTGGATAATACGATACCCCTTGGTAAGACTGGTTGTCAGCCTTTTGGGCTTCTGAGGACCCGTAACGCCTGTCAAAGATCATCGAATGACAGTCGGGTCCAACGGCTTGACGTGGTTTCCGAGGCAGGAGGAGTTATGTAAAGATGGTCCCCATCCACGGACCTACCCCGACAAGTGTAGCTAAACCTGATGGATCGACCCATGCGGCTGTTTATCACTTAGCCACTAGCTCCTCCGAATTATTTGAGTGAATCTACAGAAAAAAATCTAGATATAAATTTGTAAGTATAAAGACAAACCAACGAGCTGAAGTTCAGAATACATAGATAGAATTAAAATACAAGAGCATTGACGTTATTTGACGCTCATGTATGTTAATTCAATCTCAAATAAATTTAATGATGCACTAAAAAGACGACGTTTCATATTTACGCAGCTGTAAATCATAGACCGAATCATTTGCATAAAGATTGATTCCATTCAAAGAAATTGTGAATACGCTCACGTAAAGCGCTTTACACTTGAAGTTCGCAGTATAACGATTATAAGTAATTGCTTTGCAATTAGGACAATCCGTGTGCCAGCGCTGCAGCGTATGCAGCTAATTATGAGTTCAAGCGATAATTACCGCATCGGGTCGGAAACGTGGCTTGTCAGGATAAAAGCGTCGATCACTGTTTCGTGGATAAATAGTTGACTATGTGCTTTTTTATTATGTACGAAAGTTATATTATTATTTATTATTCTAACTATTCTTATTTTTGGAAGATTGTAGAACGTCATTTTGTTATTTTTAGGGTACCGTACCTCAAAAGGAAAAACGGAACCCTCATAGGATCACTTCCACACACGTTGTCCGTCTGTCTGTCTGTCAAGACCCTTTTCCTCAGGAACTCGTGGAGGTATCAAAATTAAATTAATATCAAGCACACGTAAGTCTTTAGTCCCTTGGAGCTCTAAAAAAATCAAGCTTCTAAGTCAAGGCAATAGAAAAATTCAGACATTTATCGACGTATTTTGATACTCGCAAATAAATGAATACCTCGCAAATAAAAGTGTACTTTCCGTTGACCTAGAATCATGAAATTTGGCAAGAAGCAAGGTCTCACAGCACAAGTAAAGGAAAAAGTCCGAAAACCGTTAATTTGTAGTTTAAACACATTAAATAAAATGTTTTTCGATTAGAAACTCACATTTGCAGTTGGAGAATTGACCGTGACGTATATTGATGTATCCGAACATGTTTGTCAACTACAATGTGAAGTTTGCTTTTGGGATAAAGTCATCCCAACTACGGAACTCTTCATTCTGCGTGGTCCGACACGCATTTGGCTGGTTTTGTAAAATGATATAATTTTTTTTTTTTTGGTATTCTCTGAATTTTTGGGGGCTAGAGAAGTGGAAAGACGTCAGTAAATACCCTTGCCCTTGTGGCACAATACGGGCTCGTAGTAATAATAATAATAATAATAACTTGAAGACCATCATAATTTGAACCAGGAACCCACCTCCTTGGCATGGTACGATGATGGCTATGCAATGACCTTCCATAGGGAAGACCAGAGACTGCAGATAACACTTAATTATGGTACAAGTGATGAAACAGATATAATACAGCTTTTCCAACCTGATTTGACTGTTAAACGTTCATTATGTGATGAAATGTTGAAAAATCTTAAGTACCGTCCTCCTACCCCAAATACATACACAATATATAAAAAACCGGCCAAGTGACTGTCGTACCACGCACATTGATGGGTTCCGTAGTTGGGATGAATTTATCCCAAGAACAAACTTAACATTGTGGTTGAAAAACATGTTCTCTCATACATTCCAACTGCAAATGTATGTTTGTATACACACTATTCATAGATTTACCATGTTCGTTTAAAGACCACAGACTTCTTATAATTATGTAGGTTTTCCTATAATCTATAATTATAGAACTATTTTCTTTTTTTCAAGATTTTTGGCTTTTCACTTGGGGAGATAAGGGGTGTGGTCAATTTGCAATCTATTTTCTTAAATAAATTTAAGACTACCACCATGCTCATGCCCATGGCCATTTTTGTTTTTTTGCTGAGGATTTTTTTATTTTTTTTTATTTTTACCTGTTTATTTTAAAATAAAAAAAAATATTTATCTAAAAGCCCTTTCATTTGATTTGTCACACGGTAGGTACAGTTTCCAAAACTTTTTTAAATTTTCTAATTTACCACCCAAAAGTGGCCTTATTGAAAATTTATTTATTTAAGTTACACGTGCGTGTTGGGGTCACATAAATTCAAATTCATGCGTGTACCAAATTTCAAATTGGTTTAGTAGATTCGGAGCTAATTGGCTGTGACATACGGACGGACAGACACAGACACACGAGTGATCCTATAGGGGTTCCGTTTTTCCTTTTGAGCTACGGAACCCTAAAACATTACCAAGACAACAGTCATTTATGTAAGTACGCAAAAGAAATATCGTAAGTACCCGCATACCAGCATTTAGAAAGGAGTGCGCAATTAAAATGCGCTTTAAAACATACAAACAACAAGCCAGGACAAATTGTTTTTTCCTCATGCTCGTATTAGTATTCAACACACTTGTGCGTCGAAATTGGTGACCTCAGCATTATAGAATGACTCATTTTAACAGCCGTTATTTGGCAATAAAATTTTCTAACAGTCGCTTCTTGGACTTACTTTGCAAGCAAAAGGCACCATTAGGTGCTTGTAAACGTATCAGGGCAAGCAACGGCAAGAATCTAACAGTAGCGCTTATATAAAATTATGATAATATATGACAGTTAGTGAGCCTTTTGAGAAAATTTTGGCAATTTTCTAGGTAGTTTAGTCAGTTGAGGTGAATCAGATACTAAAAATTCAGCGAACAGGCGAGTACACTCGGTTTGAAAGGCGTACCTAATTGGTAAATATCGTCGCGTGCTTGACGCATTCCGGAAAGTTGTAAAGCTCGCAATGAATATGATTGTTGTACTCAACTGTACCATATTAAACAGCTAAATATATGTTAACAATCTAATACTGCATCATTGTTAAATAAAATCAATAGAAGGCCAAATAATATCTTAGATTAGAGATGTTCTGCTGCGTCTGACGTATGAACAAGAGAAAAGTTCACGGCTTGAACAGATCAACACTCTACACTCGTTTAGTGTCCTTCAATATTATAAATCGCTTGGGTAAAGTGCATACTTTATTGACACCAATTAATATAAACAAAAAACCTACAATAGAGGCCAGATACACCACATAGAGCGCCCCTAGTGAGACCTATGACACCAAGGGCGTAAGTGAATCATAGGTGTAGTGGTCATAGGTCTCATTTTAGAAAACAAAAACAAACCCGTACTGATTTCACAAATCAAGTTGAAGGACTCATGCAAAGGACTTATACCCCAGACATTCATAACAAAAGTAAAATAAACATGAAATTAAAGAACCTCACACACCGTGACGACTGACTCATATAATTTTACAAAATGCTCGTGTTGAACAAAATGTTCCTTACAACGTCCGAGAAGTCGGTAATTGTAATTGCCGACTTAATGAGATGCAAGTAGGTGGAGTCGTTTAAAAGGTAGTAAACAAAATTACTCCAGCCCACGTTACCAATTAGTTCAGCTAGTATTAAATCGAACGTTCCCTCGAAACTTTGAATTAAAACCTTGCACGCCACGTAAATGTGAATAATTACGTATTTAATAATGCTTTTGTTCTCGACGAGGAAATTCAAGTAATTCAATTGTGTTTAAGACTGTTTAATTCGGTGTAACAACGCTGTACGCTTTCTAGAACCTGCGTTTTGGGATCAGTGAGAATGGTTCAGTCCGACTGAGTGGAAATTATCTTGTTGATTGTCTTACGAGTTTTGTCATTAAAATTCCTATTTTGTTAAAACTGTAGGGGCTAATATATTAATTCACAAAATAAGACTATGAAGTCATTGCCATATTATATTTTCTTTATTATTCGGTGGTAGTATGCCTAGCTAACAGATATCTTCACCTACGTTAAAACCTCCATTAATTTCCCCATTAGACTTGAAGTTGACAAGTAAGTACCTACTTATCAAGGGCCTACGATAAGAAAACATCACAACATCTGAGAAGAGAAACATACAATAAATTTCTTTGTTTACATTTAGTTTCATCAGTTGTTGATAACAGACACTACCAATGCATCTGCCTGCATTGGTGATAGTAGTGTCTTTCAAAAACTCTTAACTTTGAATCGATGCAATTCATGAAGATGAAAAGGCTATAAAGAGTCCTATTTTTTAGCACTGCTAGACTACAACATAGTTATGAGATTATTACGAAGCATTTTCTTTGCCTAGTAATAAATGATGAGACAAAAAATCTCCAAAGGTAAGGAACCCCGCAAATAAAGTTTAAAGTTCTCACTTAACTTCCACATATTATTAAGTTAAAGTAATTTACCTACGAGTGCAATGTGTAAAGTGTTAACAGAGCGCGAATTCCGGAACAGTACAACTATTGTAAGTAACCATGTGTAATGCTGAAAATTGGAAAATAACGTTTTCTTAACGAAACGCTTTTGAAAGTTAGTTAAATAATGTTTATGTAACGGTTACTTACTTATTTTATTCTGTTTCATTCAATTTCTCTTTTTGATAAGTCTTAAGGTTATTATAGCATCTTAAGGTACTCTAGGAGTTTTGCACCTGATTAATTTTGTGTTTAAAAAAAATAACTTTCATAATTATCAATTTGGATTTGAAAGTTTAAAGTGCCCAAAAGCCAGCCTTTTGGGCACTTGTCCCAATGACAGCGATGCGGACGAATTTATTGAACCCAATGAGCACTTCGCCCCTTTTTATTATTTTATTATATACTTATACATACTACACATATTTTAGAGTTAGCTTGTGTATTTTAATTTGTATTTTAAAATTGATATTGCAAAAAAAACTGCTCTTCTACGCCAATGCATGTGTAATTCCTTCACGTGGAGGTCACTATTTAAACACTTGTTTTACTTTTACACTGTTTAACTGAAGCTCAGCACAGATTACCTGAAAAAAAAAAACAGCATCGACATCACCAAACTTCTAACGATTATACATAATTGACAGACATAAATCGTTTTAACCACAGCTTTACTCAAAATCCGTGCACCATCAAACTTAAAGATTCAGGGGAGAAATTATAAAAAAAACTTCGCCTAATAAATCAGGTTTATTACTAGAGGGGGTAAAGTTAATCTGCGCCAGGAAATTAAACCAGGAATTACCATAATTGATACGGTTCAAGTGAATTGGTGCAGAAAACTGATCGCCTCACAAACGCCCTTATACCTCCAAAGACGCCTCGCCAAAATGCCTTTACAATTTTTTAATGAACATCCCGAATGAGATTGCCTGATAAAAAAAGCCATTACCTAGTTTCTTCTCAGCGAGGATTTAAAAAAGTATCGCTTTCCATTACGTTTTAGTTTGTTTTTCTTTTTCAATGAAATTTAACACTCCTAAAATTATCAACACTAAAAAGGTGTCAATAAAATACGCTGGTTATATTTGGCTGCTAAAATTAAAAAGATACTGTTGTATTTTTAACTTTTTTATACGATGATATGTAATTATGTGGATGTAACAGCTGAGTGCTGACGTTAAGGGTTATTCGAGACCTCTACACCCAAAATTGTTGATCTTATAACATGGAGAAGTCACGTATTGATTTCTTGGATATTCATTCCCATGCTTAATTAGACACTACATTCTTGATGTTTTTTTTTTCATCATACAAATAATTTTAAATGAAACTGTCTGTGAAAAGATTTTCACACACTGTTTTTTCTTTGATTCTATATAAAAAAAATAAAAAATGCTGATTACGACACATCATTATTTATTTTAAATGCACTAACGCTGTTCACCAAAATTAACTGGAAAATAAAACAAAAACCGGCCAAGTGCAAGTCGTTGAGATGAATTTATCCCAAAACCAATCCCTTACCATTGCAGTTGAAAAACATGTTCTCCCATACATCGATATACGTCACGGTCAATTCTGCAACTGCAAATGTATGTTGGTCGACTATTACTCGTTAACTTGTAAAGCCTACTTAGCTGTGATAGTTTTCCTTTTAATTTCGTTATATATACTACTGCCTTGAATTTTTTCACATAATATCCAAAAACAACCATTTAGCTGGTAGGGGGGGGGGGGGGGGGGGAGGCTTGACTCTAACAAAAAATAGAACTTTAAAGCTTAATATTACGCAAAAGGATCCCTGAACCAAAAAATAGTTTCCATAATTCCGGAATATTTTTGAACGGCCTATCCAACGATATCCCACACCATCGGATAGACGAGAAAAAAAATATCATCCCCATTTTACGTGCAAGGGAAGAACCCTAAAAAATTTGGGTTTTTTCAGATTTTATTTGACCATTTTATCGGCGTCATTAATATGTACACCCATGACATTAAAAAAAAAAACAATTACATCATTCTAGTACCAATGTACTAATAGTCTCTGAGCTAAGCTGGGTACAGACAGACAGAAAGACGGACATGGCGAAACTATAAGGGTTCCTTGTTGACTACGGAACCCTAAAAAACACCCTCAAAGCAAGGGGTCAAAACACAGCTGTACCTACCTACACACGTCCAAAATCATTAAAACTTCATTACATACAAAATTATTAATAACTTTAACGCAAAAGATTAGTATCGACACGCGTCCACAATAAAAATACTTAGCCTTAACTATTCGTTGTATTAAAACCTTGTTCAAATTAATCAAATCATTTTTAGATCTTATCTAATGGGCGAGTGTATCTAAAATTAGAGCA
Organism: Tiliacea citrago; assembly: GCA_963921375.1. Lineage (NCBI taxonomy): Eukaryota > Metazoa > Arthropoda > Insecta > Lepidoptera > Noctuidae > Tiliacea > Tiliacea citrago. Next base: position 15,007,608 of record OY992797.1, on the reverse strand, counting down.
GGAAGGAGCATCAATTGTTTTCTTTCGCCCACGAGCGTGGCTTGTTATTTTTTTATAGTGTAAAGTATTATAGGTAGATATAACGGATTGTAATCATCTCATTGTGTGAGCTAAGATGTATCTATGTGCGGTATGGATGCATGAAAGTACTTGGTTTGTGCGGACAGGGTTTTTGGTGTCAGCGGTGTTGTCAACAATATGCTCACAATTTGTAACGCGGATTTTTTTGTTTTTACATAATGTTTGGGAAAATTTCTGGAAAATGTAGTTAATATAAAAAAGCTTATTGTATAAAATATGCTGAGGGGGTTTGAGAAACTGCTTTTAATTTTCTGATATATTAAAAAAACCATTTTCAATCAATATCACGCTGATTCTAAGTACATCTTTCCATTACTTTTGCTATACACCATCCAATACCACATAATACTTTTTTTTTTTGCGATGGCTTTGCTCTTTTCCTTAGTCTAGGTCAGAGGTGACAGAGACAAAGTCGACTATGGAGTGAGCTTACCCAGAAGAAGCCTGTTCACTCTCACTTTGAAGAGAGACTTTGAGGGTTGTATGCGTTCGGAAACACAGACGCAGGCAGAGAGTTCCACTCTCTGCCTGCCTTTTAACCTTTGATTATTTATACAAGTTGTAACATAAATAACGCACAACCTCTTAAAGGGTCATTGTAAAAAAAATCTGCTGGCCCCTTCATTTTGACGAGTAAATGTATGGAACAGGAGATTTTTTTTCACTATTTCAGTTTTGTTACCATAGTACAAGCTATTCATAATGATGAGTATAATGACCCCTTAAGAGGTTGTGCGTTATTTATGTTACAAATTGTATATCTAGACAGTCTGTCGCGCTGCAAAATAACTAAAACCAACTACGCTGGTTTGTGTGACAGTTTACACTCGAGACACCTTACACTCGAGTTACGTCACTGTGATGTCATTCTAGTGTCCGTGAATTTTGCGGCCAACAGTTGGACGCAATTTTTTTCGACGAGCTCACAGCTTTGGCTGTCTATCTAGACATTTAGATCTTTCAATTTAACCAAACATAGCAACAACATAAACTGATTCACGACCAAAACAACACACGAACACTTACCAGCAACCATGCACGAAAAGACCGATAAAACAACATGTGTTTCTTCACCTAACGAATCTTCGACGGCATAATGAGTATGACAATGTAAAGTGGAACTGTATTTACATAATGTCAACTAAGTAGGTGTAGGAGTGTCGTATAGGTAGGTACTCGAATGTCATTAATCGAACGAAGGAATGCTATTGTTCGGCCATGTGTATTTTTTAACCAAGAGATGAAGATAGGATTGGAGATTATGAAAGTTGTATGAAAATGTGTTTGTGGTTGATTTGGGGTGTCGAGGAATGATAATAAATTATATTGATTTGTGGGAATGATTAACAGAATATCGATTTTGTTTGTAAAACAAGTGAAGATCAAGAAATCGACGTCCCTATTAAGAACAATGTTTTCTAAATAATACTAGTGACCAGGGGCCCAAGTCTGCTATTTTTATAAATTCAGTCATTCCAACACGATCCCATTGTCATGCCATTGTCATTTTGCTAAAAGTTCGTAATCTGGTAAATTCATAATGGTCGATCATTGGTCGGTCAATGTTCTCGTAATATAATTGTGTTATTATAATGGCATTGTCGTATTACCATTATTATAAAACCCATTAGTAGAAATGTCATTCATTTGTCATTATGTACGAGATTACCAATATATGCAATTTCTTTCAATGTAGTGTCAGTGGCCGACCATTGAAAAGTCATAATGACGCCATTATAATAGTAGATTACCAAACTTGTCAAAATCAACAATTATGAAATCAATGATCGACCATTCTGACACTATTGTAATAGCAGACTTGAGGCCCTGGTCATTTTATAAATTCTAGAGTGGGTTATTAAAATTACTGCATATAATATGTAAATACCGTTTCAATACCGGATTTACCTTTAACTCCACTTATGACGTTTTTGAAACCTGCCTACCGATAACACAATAAAATTCAATAACAGTAAACAACACCAACATAAATTACCTCTATCCCAAAAAAAACATTTCAAAAATTACTAAACTTACTTTAAGTTAAATTTATAATTTTGAAAAGCGAATGTCAAAGAGTAAGGAGATCGTATTCGAAATTCGAACAACAATGGCGGTGGATCGCCGGCATCGACACCCCGCCGTGCGTCCGAGCATACGCCACAAAATGAGATAAAAACTTTAATAAAATCCTTATGTAAATTAAATTTGTAGGTCCTGTACTGGGCCTGAGATATTTATTTGTGATTACAGTCTATTTTAGGGTGGTAGACCGGTTTTAGCGTTGATTTACTTTTAAATAGTAAATCAATAACTTACGTATATTTGCGGATTATCAAAACAAGATCTAGCTGTACAAATATTATAACTCCGTCAGCAAGGTTGATAGAAAAGATCTTGTACCAATGGTCTAACTAGTTTATTATTTTATTATCCCAATTTGGAACGAATTGTTCCTTTACATCACGACACTTTTCTAACGTGCCTAACAAAAGTGTCGTGACGGTCAAAATGTTACACATTTTCGGGCGAGCTGTCATTCGCCAAATGTGCAAAAGTGAAATGAACTTCGCCTCAACCACGTGTCCCACGATACCTCTCGACTGTTCCTATACTTGTGCTGTAAGACCTTGCTTCTTGCCAAATTTCATGATTCTAGGTCAACGGGAAGTACCCTATAGGTTTTGATTTATTTGCGAGTATCGAAATATGACGCAATAACGTCGCTTATATCGCCGTATATTTTTATTGCGTTGACTTGGAAGTTTAATTTTTTTAGACCTTCATCTTCTTAGACGTAAGTCTATGGTCCCGTAGACTTACGTGTTTGATATTAATTTCAACTTGATACCTTCACGCGTTCCTGAGAAAAAGGGTACTTATTGACAGACTGACAGACAGACAGACAGACAGCCGAACAACGAAGTGATCCTAAAAGGGTTCCGTTTTTTCCTTTAGAGGTACGGAACCCTAAAAAAAACCCTATTGCTCCTACAAGCACACCACTTTTTTCTAATAAATTAGTTAATCATTTCCGTGAAGTGACATTATTATTACTCTTATCTACACCTACCTATAATTTAAAATGAAAACGTATATTAATCTCTTAAATATTTGTAGGTAATCCCTAGTTGCGAAGAATTAAAGGGTAGTATCCTTTTCTTAACTCATAGACTCGAGAATTACGACCAAACAAACTGCTCAGACACTACATGCCTATTAAATAATTTTATTACAGACAAATATAATAACTTTAAGCAGATGTACTGAACCTATAAATTATTTTAACATCTTCTCTTAACTAATAAAATTGTTATTTCAATATAATAAACGAGAACAGCTGTGTGTTTGTTATTTGACCATTTAAGCTGCAGAAAATCGATTAATTAAATGGCTTTGTCAAACTTACATTGACACGCGAACAGCCGCAGGCGCAGCTTTAGGCCTTGTACAGACGAACGATACTTTGCCGATTAGACAGATTTGTCGTGTCGAACGCTACTGGGTATATTAAAAACGATTTTATTATGTAGCTTGACTTGACTTATTAACTTGTAGTAGGAAATATTTTGTAAGGTTTAATAATTTTTGTTTGTGGAGTTTGTTGGGGTGGAGTTTTCGCCGGCTGTTCTCCATAAGAGAGAAGATACGAGCACTTGGAACCGTGCACCTAGCTTCTGACATTTTTTAAGTGCCAATGAAGGTTTATGTGAAATTAAATATTTTTAATTATAAAATGAAATGCAGTTCGTTGGTAAGCGCATCACTTTAGAACGGCTGGACCCATTTGTAAATTTTTATTTTAAAATGTAACATAATACGTAATAAGTATTTTATGAACATTTTAAGAACCTGATTCGGACTATTAAAAACATTAAAAAAAAGTTGTCGGGAAAATTGGAAAATTTGGGAAAAGTGAAAGTGCATTTGTATCCTTCTGCGAAACAGTCGTGTCGCAGAAGGAGGAAAAAAAAAAACAAGGGTCTCTTTAAGAGGCTGGCAACAGGTAAACCGCTGTCACTGTCAGATTGCATACAAAATAAAGAGATGCGCGACGACACAACGTATGGCGTAAAAATGCAAATAAAATCGTATAAAATTAGATATTAAAATTAATTTATCACCGGATGCAGTTTCGCATTTGCAATTTTAAGGTATACTTTTAATTATAATTCTAACTGTTAACGAAGGGATAAACTCGTTTTAAAAATAATTAAGAGTTGTCTTTGAAGATTTTTTTGATGTATTAAATTATGTTTTGAGTACCAACACCGTATGCACAAAAAACTTGAAAATGTCATACTGTTTTTTTTTTTGGAAAAAAATATTTACGGTTTAAGAGATACACTGCTTTAAAAAACCACCTTTTTGACCATTTTCAAGAAATCTCCGCCTTAAAACGTCAAACGCTACCAACAGCGTGCGGTGACGGCGTTGCAAAAGCGTTCGTTGCCGCCCGGCGCCGTCGCAGTCGCGGGTGGCATGCGAGCGAAACCACGTCCGTGTGTTTACGAACATAGCATTCGGCCGTCGTCGGTGACCCGTAGTCGGTGATAGACCGCAGCCTTAGGTAAGGATAGTATTCTATTCTATTTTTAATTGTGGCAAGCAAAGCCGATGTCGACTATTCTGCCAATGTCAAAAGTGAATTGGAAAAGCAAGTGTGCTTTGTTATTGAAAAAAGAAAGAAAAAAATCTTCTATACTACAGTTGAACTTATTGTAGATCTTGTGGGGTTAGTACTGGACTGAAATAAACAAAAAGATAAAATTACGTAAATATTATAATTTTTAGCACATTAAAATATACATATACCACATCCACATAGACTTATTATTTAGGGAAAAAAAAAAAAACATAATTTGATATTATTGTGACGGATGAAAATCATCAGCGCCACAAGCAGATCTGGAGAGGGATAAGTTAAAAGCGAAGGGAAATTAATCGGAAGAGGGATCTTAAATTTAAGGAGGCGGTTATACAAATCTAGAGGAGGGATGTTGTTGGAACATTCAAAAAATATGTGATCTAGAGTGCCCTCCGCCAACCCGCATTCACAGAGAGAGGAGTCACGGATACGGATGTAAGGATAGTAGTTCGTGGCTTTCTGCACGTATCATATTGGAAATAGGCGTGAGTGAATGTGTAAATGTAATGTTTTGTCAATCGTTCATCGTTCGTCGTGTGATTAGTAATCGTCTCATTTAAAATTTAAGGTCATTGATAAATTGTGCGATCTCAAACTCAAACAAACCGATTGACAATTTAACGTACATTAAAATACGTAAGGTGGCTTCTGATATTTTGAAGGCCTACGATTTTTTCTGCGTTGCAGGATTCATTGAAATAACACACACATAACATAACATCATGCCTGTAATCCCCGAAGGGTTAGGCAGAGGTGTTGTATATATGCACCCACTTTTCGCCAGTTATGTTTAAGAAACAGTGTGTGTGTTTGTTTTTCATTGAAATAACTTAGAGTAAAGCCACACGATGCATTGCCGGTAGGTTGCGATGCCTGAACGGTGACGCTGCGTCATCCTACATACAAACCAGTGACATGCCACATGTGCGTTGCAATGACGTGCAACGACGCAACGTTCGCTCAGAGGACACCAGAGAAATTAAGCGTGGTGGATGAAGTATTGTATGTACTAACAAAAATTAAAAAAAAATAAACAAACCTAAAAAGAAAAGAAGGAAAGAAAGAAAAATGCGTTAAATGGTAATACAGCAAAAAAAAAATACACCTTAAAACAGAAAAAAAATATTATAATGCCAAAAGGGCCTCAGCTCAGCATAATTTCAGATGACTAACACAAGGTTTACCACCTGACGCTGATTTTCGGCTGCAACCCATGAGTGCCATACGCCAGAGTAATAAACACATAGGAAAGTGTGTGTCCGTTTTTAATTGATTAAGAGAATAAACGCGACGCTGTGACGTTGTAGTAAGCGGCAATGCGTTGCGACACCGCATTGCCCGTGTGGCACGACGCAACGCAGCGGCAACGCCCGTGTGGCCTCACTCTAATTATTCGACGGACCGGTGGCATCGGCAGCGGGGTGCGGGTGTAGAGCTGTATCGCTAACCATGTTGCATCTCTTATCCTGCCCTCTGTGTTCCAAACATTCAATCAAATTGACCGACACAACGCCGTGGAAGTGGTGAAGTTTTGGCCCAGAAAATTTGTAAAACTGTCGTTCCAACGTAGCAAAAAGAAGTGGATTATTTCGATAAAACATCGATTGATTTAGTAGTAAAGACAGATAGATGATCAACTTCATCTACTACAACGAGTACAAGATGTTTCTTATGGGGTTACTATTTTTCTTTCACTCGGTACGGCTCTAATAATCCTTCCATATCCCAAGGGCACGTCTTCCCACCATTATCGCGCCCCCCGGTCTACTCTTTGATATACAATGGTCTCTGTAGTCCCATTAAACATGAGGCTCCAGGGGCTAGTGTGTAATCTTTGGGTACATTCGAGTAATCGAGTCTGATTTAACCACGCTGGGGTCGGTGCATTTCATTCATTCACTCTTTCCACATTGCCCAGTTGATGGCAATAGGCTCGCCCCCTATTACATGGGAGTTAAAAATAACTGGCCAAATGTAGGTGTGTGCAGTGGCGTAGCTAACATGGGTGACACCCGGTGCGTATAATTGTGTCACCTAAGAATAAAAAGCGGCCAAGTGCGTGTCGAGCCACGCACAATGAAAGGTTCCGTAGTTGGGATGAATTTATCCCGAGAACAAACTTAACATTGTAGTTGAAAAAAAATGTTCTTGTATACATTCTAACTGCAAATGTAAGTTAGTCGTCTATTACTCGTTTTGCTTTTAACTTTGTTATATAATAATACTATTGCCGTGATTTTTTCCTTCCTTTTTTTGCATTATTTAAATTATTTTAGTTTGGATAACTTGGTTAAAATGGCTTCAAGCCTAAGTGGTTTATCGTTGAAAACCGGATAGTACGTTATTTTTTTTTTTTTTACGGTCGGGAGTCACCCCCAATCACGTGGTACCCGGCGTGGACCGCCCCCGACGCCCCCCATACCTACGCCACTGACTATAGGTTCACGTCTGCCTAATCCTTCGGGAATACAGGCGTGGTGCTATATTATATTATATCGTTCCACATTCATATCTCCAATAGGCTCCGTGTGGTGCCGGACGTAAAGAATAGCACCACCCCATTTCTTCCCGTGGGTGTCGTAAAAGGCGACTAAGGGACTTACTAGAGAATGGGCAGCAGCGTTCTCTATGCATTTTAACACCATACTGCGATCGCCAACCCGCCTGACAAGCGTAGCGATTATGGCAAACGCCCCTACCCTTAGGGGGAGGCCTATGTCCAGCAGTGGACGTCTTTCGGCTGAAATGATGATGAATGATGACATTCATATCTCAAGACATCACTATGCTAAGTCGTAGAATTATCCCCGAAACCGTATATAAGTAATAATTTTATTATAACTTGTCACAAATCAACTTATAATCCAACACTGTTGTATCAACAACTGAACATATTTACTGCCCAATAAACTATTTTAATTTATTGCCAAATGTTGGAATCGGAATGGCTTTTGATTATAAATAATAATGTTGACACTATTCCTACATTCATTACCGTTCTTATGTTTTAGTGAATTAATTTCTGACGAGTTTTGATGAACTAATTGTTGTGACCGGTTTTTAACCGAACGTCAACAATGAGGAGGTTCTGTATTCTCTAATAAAATTACCATTCTTAAAAAGTATATAATTAAATCGGTAAAGTACCTAAAAATATATATTACTATAACTAAGTTTGTTTTAATATCTGTGTAAAAACTTTTTATTTAAAATATTTATTTTCTGATAGTTGAACGTTCCTAAATATCAAATATAATTTATTCAAACTGAAACTCAAAGCATTTATTTCAATCAAAAAAATGACAGGCACTTTTGAATTGTCAAAGAGTCGATCAGTTAGTCAGAAAGTTAAAGCTATGCCCATTCCAAAACGTAGATCTCTATGGAGAAGAACAGGCAAGAAACTCCAAGGACACTCTTTTACATCAAGATATTACAAAATCCTGGCTACATTATTCTTGCCTCTCAATATTTCTTGTACATTCATTAGAATCTAACCTTGTTATTAGAGATTAATGGATAAATTTATAAGAAATACTGCCATAACATAGAAAAGAAAAACAAAAATGTGATTAATTACAATCGTAACCATAACTCCTTAAATTATAAACGAGCCAAAAATATACCAACGATTCTAAAATTTACGTTTTCGTCATAACAAATTGACATTTTAATGTCATTCTGAATCACCATATAAAATACACAGATTTGAATTATTAATTGGGTGTAATAATTATAATTCCGAGAAATCATAAAAAAAAGGATAATTAAGATTTTGAAATATTCGATGACAAGGTAAGCTTATTAGAATATATTTGGCAAGAATACATAATGAATATGAATGTAGGTACGGTGTGTACCTACATACTTATGTAACAGCAATTAATTATTTAACCAAACTAAGTTTTTGTGATGACTCAATTTTATAATAAACTAGCTGCGCCCCGCGGTTTCACCCGCGTAAGTGTCGATCCCGTGGGAATATCGTGATAAAAAGTATACCTGCCTATATGTTAATACAGGGTGTCAGCTACCTCCATACAAAATTTTATTAAAATTGGTCCAGCCGTTTGAGCGTGAAAAAGTATCAAACACACACACTCACAAACTTTCGCCTTTATGATATTAGTGTGGTGTCATGTGACTAGAAACGCGCCCCTGCTTCGTATGGTTTTACGAGATTTCTTTATTTTGTGTAAGTTGAATATAGTTGTCTTATACACAATAACCTTCCGAAATAACTCCTCTAAATGATGGTGAAAATCTCATCAAAAATCTGTGCAGACAGACAGACACGAAAAGCGCCTTTATTTTATAATCGATAAGGATGCTTAAAACGTGTTATTTATTTTTGTAAGGAATTTTTTAAATTGCTTTTATAATTTATAACCGATAACTTGATACGTGATAATAACTAAACGCTCAAATACTAAACTTTTACCTTTTATTTTGAATAATAGTTTTTCGCTAATTTTGAAATCAATAAAATTAATCCTAGTTTAATTAAAAATCGCCTTTTAAATAATAAATGATACCAAACGAACATTTTAATTAATAACGTGATTGAATTTGGAAGAAATTCTAATTAAATTTGTTTGGTTTAAGGCTCCCGCAGACAGGTGTGATGCGACACTAGTAGCACAATTTCTATGAAAACTTCATGGAAGTGTCGCGCTGCGTGCCACGCTGCCTGTCGCGACCACGAATCGCGCCAGTCTGCACGAGCCTTTACGTAAAAAAATCTCTTTTTTACCTCACGAAGTGGGTGAACATCATAATAAAGCAAAGAAGGCCTTTTAGGGTCACGACCTTCAGTAATCAAGTACGCGACCAAGAAGAAAAGATGCGTTACACTTTAAAATATTTTAGTAATTATCGTTTGAGATTAATGCATTTGTAATGTACAAATCAGAACAGTTTGTTTTATTATAAATTGGGTACTATTGATAGCCATTTACTTTTATTAACCCGCTGAGAACTTAATTAACAGTCAAAAGTCTTCTAAAAATACTGAAATTACCGTCGATGCTCCATGGACCAATTGAAACAAAATCAATCTGCCTAGTTTTTTCCCAACTATGTTGGGATCAGAAATCAGTCAAACCGGATGCAGCTGAATACTAGTATTTTAGACAGAGCAACTGCCTATCTGACCGCCACAACTCAGTTACTGGGTAACACGATACCACAAGGTAAGACTGGTTGTCAGACTTTTGGGCTTCTGACAAACAATGACAGCCGGGACCGTGCATTCCGAGGCACGGAGAGGTTTCGATATGTAATGGATGGTCACCCATCCACGAATCAACCGCGGCAGGCGTAGCTTAACCTTCTATCACCCCGTGCAGCTATTATTATTTAGCCACGAGCCCCTCTGAATACTGAAATTACATTACCTATGAAATCACTTTTCATAAGCAATCTAAATTATATGCAGAACAAAATAAGATTGATTGCCCGCAGAACAATAACAATACAAGCCCTTAATCAATTCACAATCTTTGAATAGTTGCCCTTGCCACAGACGGCATAATTCATTCGTTATTTTAAAACAAGCATTAGGAATTAATACACAAGTGATGCATTATAAGGGACAGTGGACCGACACCTCTGTTTCAAGCCTTATTTATTGTACCGAGCCTTTCTTTCATAAGTATTACGGACCACCGACTGAGCATAGAAGAGTATACTCCACTTATGACCTGACGCGTAGCATGACCAATTCCATTTTTATTCTACAACTAGCTGCTGCCCGCGGATTCTATTCGCGTGGCTATTTTTAAAATAAAAGTAGTCTAAGTCATCAGTGACCGGCCAGTTCCTGGAACAAATAGACAGACAGACAGATTTTTTTTATTTATTGTGTTATTTTCTATAAGTACCGTATATAATATACTTTCATTATGCATTTAGTAACAAGCTTTTATTTTGACATTACAAACAGAGACTTCAATTTTATCTATTTGTATAGAAAAATAGTATTAGTTGTAAACACTGCCACATATCAAGCTATTAATAAACCCAGTTTAGGCTGATCTTGCATTGTATAGGATTTCCATACAATGACAGGTCAGCTTATACTGGAAATGTATAGCTTGATATGTAGCCGTGTGTACAAGGATGCTTTGGCTCGTGGCCAAAATCGGAACTAAGGCTGCCATCTTGTTTTTTCAATATATTTCACAAAATGTTTACCGACAGTGCCTCTATGTCAACGTCATTCGAGCGCCAAAAGATCCTAGTAGCACTGTATCTTCATATGCAACGTTTATTTTTTTCATTTTCGACATCGTACCATAAACATCCTTCTACAATCTGTAAATTTGTATTTCGTTTCTACGGGTGTCACGCTACGCGTGCTGAACCACAGACTACACTAGCACTTATAATTAGCTGCAGTAAAATGACACTTCTTACCGTCATTAATTTCTTCAATAACTTAATCCATTTTTCAAAGAAATTACAGTAAGAAGTGTAATTTTACTGCATCTAGATAGAAGTCCAACTAGAGATAATAGTGGCTACCCAGAACTAACTCAATTAAAACTAAATTCAATTTAAAAATAACAATTAAAGGATCTACCCAATAGTTTTTTGCATCTAAATTTTGTTGCTTAACGAATGATTTTAACGATCAATTATAAAAAGATCGTAAATAACTTTTAAATTTTGTCTCTTTTTTTACTTGAGAACTTATTATGCCTGACATTTCAAGTTTATGGCAAGGTGATATTAATCAGTTGAAGTATTTAAGCATAAAATTAACAATTAGATGAACATATAGATAGATACGTTTGACAAGAATATAGTCTACACACTTTAGCTTAGTTGACCACCTATTAAAATTTACTATCGTTGAAATGCAGACCACATAAAAGTGATGAGAAACGTTGATAAAAATTTGCACATTTATGTTTTTAATGTTTTATTCATAGTAGATAAAGGTTTGAAATCTAAGAATCCTTACTTTGTTCTAGTAGGTACCTTTTTTTTTTTTTAATTATGAAATAACTTCTCCCGCTCTGGGTGGAGCGGGAGGGAGTGTCAGACTTTTACTGACTAAAACCCACCCGGGTTCCTTCAGATGCCTGTGCCCTAGGGCCACGATATCCCTTTCGGACAGGCTCGTAACCCTGGCAGGCATTGGCCCTTTCGGACCCCGTCAATTGGTGCTGACGTCTCTTTGAGGCGCGCGTGGAACATAACGTGCCGTCGACCCGGGCTTGGTCCTTATCGGACGGCGAGCTACCCATCGCTCACCGTCCGCAAGCCCGCGCCTACGGTGGGCTAGTGGGTACCTAAAACAGTAAGTAGATTTTTAAATCCCTTGAAAATGTGCTAAATCAATGATTCGATTGGTGTCATCATTTAATTCTGATTGAGGAAAGAAAATTATAATACAACATGGTATAGTGGCATAACAAAAGATTATTATTTATTTCTCAACATGGGTTTACTGAATTAAACTGAACTGTGGACGTGTTCCACTGAACATAGAGTTACATATAGGTTTTAAATGTCGCAGCATCATGCTGAGATAGAAGCCTTTGCCCTCTTACAATACTTCCTGTTTTAATGTTTTTAGTTTTAGGGTACCATACCTCAAAAGGAAACCCTTATAGGATCACTCGTGTGCCTGTCTGTCTGACCGTTGGTCACAGCCGATTTGCTCCGAATCTACTAGACCGATTAACTTGAAGGTACACACGGCTACATAACAAGCTATCCATTTCCAGTATAAGCTGACCTCTTATCGTACGGAACTCCTATACAGTGCGAGATTTGCCTAAACTGGATCTGTATTGCTTGATATGTAGCCGTGTGTACACATATGAATTTCAGAGACCCAAACATGAACGTGTAACGTAAATAAATGAATTTTGGGTATGGAGTTCACTTTTGGGGGAAAAATGAGGAAACCATAAAAAAATTGTTGTGCATACGGTACCGTATGACGTATCAAATGAAAGGACATTATCCTCATAATGTCCTTTCATTTGATACGTTTTGTTAAAAATATACTTTTTATAATTTTAAAATAATTAATTTTAAAGAAAATAATTGACCATTATTTCTGAAACTGCTGAGCCTAAACATTGAAAAAAATACAGCGAATACTTTCAGATATACATATAGATTACAGGAAAACCTATAAGAAGTCTATGGTCTTAAAATAACATGGTAAATCACACAATATTGTGCGTATAAACTTACCTACATTTGCAGTTGGAATGTATGAGGAAGATTTTTTTCAACTACAACGTTAAGTTTGTTCTTGGGATAAATTCATCTCAACTGCCGAACCTTCATTATGCGTGGTCCGACACGCAATTGGCCGGTTTTTTTATTATTACTTTTGTTTATAAATGTCTATGACTGTTTAGTTTAGTTTGTGATCTTCCTGTGCGAGTCCCAATAATACTTTTTCTTTCTTTCTTTAGGTGCAATTCCCAAAGTCCCAAACAGAACCTACCAATATGAATGAGTCGCCCTTGGCGTCCACTTATCGGACGATTGTTTTCGATAGCGCACACATTATTACCAGCCTCTCGACTTTCGACTACCAACCTCTACATAAATAATTAATGTATGTATGATTGACGTAGGTGACGGGACATGAATAAAAATACACGCAGAATTACCACTGCTATGGGTTAAAAAATGTAGGGAAGAAAATTGTTTAAGTTGATTTTAATGATTATAATTCTGTAAAAACATATTTGTTACGGTCGCCAATCTTCTTTTGATCAACATACTCGTACAACCTGATACGGACCTGTAAATTGCAAAAAAATATCTGATTTGAATTCCGCGGGCTATCTTGACGCTTACGCCTTAACACTTTCGACTCCACCCACTTTTCGTAGAGCTCATATGCCATGCCGCCATACATATAGCAAGTTATTATGAAAAAAAAATATGAATAAACATAAAAATGCTTGTATTTGAAAACCAATGAGTATATAACCAACTCTTGCTAAAATATACAACTGATTTTATTTTCACAGTTTATAATGCTAAGAAAAACGGATATTTAAAATGAGCCCTCCGCTAGGGCTCCCGGCATCCCATATGCGACTTGAGTGAACCCTCCAGGAGGGTGGATCCACAGCTGTAGCCCGCGAAATTCAAATTTTCTTACGGTGTTTGCTATTTGCAGGTCTGTGTCAGGTTGTATATTGATCAAAATATGATTCGCGACTATACCAGATATGTATCTAAAGAATTATAATCATTAGAATCATGAATAAATCTCTATACGTTAGATTTTTTCCATTGAATCACTTTTTTCATGAAATCATGACAATGTAATAATTGAATCATTATTCTAATGATTCAATTATTATGTCATGACTCTAATGATTATAAGTTTGTAAATACATATCTGTTACAGTCGCGAATCACATTTTGATCAAGGTACAACGTAATACAGACCTGCAAATTGCAAAAAATGTAAGAAGATTTGAATTCCGCAGGCTATCCTGACGCTCTCGCCTTAAGTTGTCTGAGAATATTAATTCATAATAACCTATAGTGAATTGAAAATCTAAGGGCTTGTTTCAAAATGTCCGGTTATAGCACTATAATATTATTATACTAATAATGGCCAATCGAAAGTCGAATCGCTTACCTACATTGAAAAATAATCTGTCTGGTGAATGAAACATACCTGTATTTGATACTGTCTTGTATTGTAGTTTGATAAAAATCCTAACTAATTAATTATTATTATAAATGCGAAAGTGAGAATAGAACAGAATTGAATACTTTTGTCTCTCTCTTAACTTTAGTTTTATCTTTACTTTGAGAATAGAATAGAATACTCTTTATTATGTACACCATAAAAGTTACAGATATTGTAGTTTTACATAGGGTGACACAATGGGCGGTATTTGAGTTTGTTTGCATGGCATATGGATAGACCATGATCTGGGGAAGGATATAGGCTTTTCATCCTGGATTGCAGACGAATTCGCGGGCCACAGCTAGTAAACTAATAAAGAAACAAATGTTATTCCGTTTCGGTCTATTTTTGTATCGCAACGTTTTATTTTGATAATTTCCGAGCCATAAAAATAATAATAAAAAGACAGTACACGAATAAAACAAATAATACACTGGTTTCCAAAAACAGTACTAACTGAACTTTCTGTACGTTTTGATATTTTTTTATTGTCTCTACTTGAGACATCAATTCGGCGCCTGTCGGCCTACGTTCATTTACGTTATTCTTGCAAGACACAGCCTAAAACAAATACAGTTCAACAAAATTCAGAACAATCGGTAGACCAACGGACTTTTACATGTACTCGTAGGCTGTGTACAAAAATATTAAATGTTTGCTTATCATTATTTCGTATGGAGGCGACTGAACTTATTTTTAGACGAGCACTTGTAATTGTCAATACAGTAATCGAGGCCTCTTAGGAATCATTTCATATATGGTGGCCAAAAATAAGTACGATAAGTATCTTATTTTGACTAAAATAAGATACTCACAGGTAATCACAGAATTTAAAATAAATGTCATAAAAATAATAATTTGTAATATGTTTGTTTACAAAGTGTACTTTTAATATGAGTTTTAAATTTTCTTTCATTCAATTGCAGTATAGCACACAACAACGTAAATAACGCAATGGAACTGTCAAAATTAAACCTATCGCGATCAATTGTAGTTTTAACTTACCCTAGGGACAATAAATATTAATTAAGTACTAAATAAAAATAATAATAAATAATGTAATAATGATTAATTTAAATTAAATAAAAATAAAGGGTTTTTCAAATGTTACTAAATAAATGTACATATTTATAAAACAATAACAAATAAATAAATAAAAAATAGTTGCAATATTAATTATAACAAGTAAGTAGTCAAATAAAAGCCCTCATCCTCCCTCCTACTTTTGCTGTGCCCGACAGGGTCCACATTTCCACAATGATCATAATTCTGTAAAACCTACCTCCTAAGTTCACATGTGGAAGCAATAAATATATTGAGAATTCAGTAAGTGAGTTACGCAATTGCCCCACAGCTTACTAAGTCGTAAATACGTAAGTAAGTACTACTTAAGTTATGATACAAAAATTAAGTAAGTACTTAAATTTTTAGTTTTAATGATTTCTCTTTTAGTCAAGCAATCATGATTATGCAGAAATCGAAAATCACTAGTGACCTCATAAGCCAAACAAATTAGTAATAATTAAAATAAGCTTCTCAAATAAACGACAGAAAAATAACCGCTCAATAACACAGCGCCCTAGGCGATAATTATTCAAGATGCAAAACAAAATAATGGCCACATCGGCATCATAATAAAATACCTACTTACATTATAAATTAACTGTTAAAAATAACAGGTTATTATTTTAAACATCATTATGTTAGTATGCGCGTGATTACGGTACGGCACGGGCTGCGCGGGCGCATCTGCCGCCATATTTGCATAGTCGCTGATTGGGAAGAAAGATTAATTCCTATAATATTTTTTGTCTTCATCATTTAGGTGCAATCAGGCGGGCGAAAAAGAATGATCATTATCATACTTCAGCCCTTAAGCTATTTTTTCAGACAGCAAACAATGGGGTGCTGGTTTGTTATTAGGTTAGGGGCGATAATGTAATGCAATTACTTTTTTTCCGCCCAAAAAAATTGGAAATTCATTATTCAAATCCTACAGCTGAACAAACGAGGAATACTGATTAGAGCTTATGATTTTTTGGTTAATAACGTTCCGATCATTCATTGACATGTTTACTACATTATTTATAAATATGATATTTATTTTGAATTAATTTGACTGTTTAATAGAGTAATTAGAATCACCATTATTTCAACTCCCAATCAGGCCCTTTTGTTCAAAAGTTAGAACAATAATTATAAAAGGCGCAAAGTTCCCATAATCCCCCAAGAACAAATAGAAATTCATACATAAACTTATCATTCCATCTGGAACAGTAACAACCCTAACTCAGGGGCATCATTAGGCAAAATAAGACCATTAGCAGCCGTTTCTCTTAGCGCAGTATGAAAGGGTTAAATCGGCCCTCCTGGCACAATAGCTCTATTCTATTACGAGTCGCTTACACGCGCGATGTAATAAATATGAATGTTGAACATCGTGGATTATGCTCCTTCGGCGAGGGTCAAAATATTTGAATATGCGTCTGTACAATTTGCAAAGGGTTAATTGACAGTTGTGAGTTGCCTTTGTGAAGTTTTCGGTTGACTGTTAATGTAGTCGTGTTGTTGCGTTTTTGATGTAGTTCATGCGATTTTTGCTTCTGTGTAGGTACTATTTTGCTTTTTTCCACCCATTAACGGGTATGTTATGATTATGAGGCATAAAGTACGTATTCTTGAATGAGGAAACATACGCAAAATCAATTTCATTATAGAACAACCAATCAGTTTTTCAAGATAAAAATGTCTCCGAGGAATACAGGGCTTTCACTGACTCTGATGGTCTATTAAGTGCATTAATAATACGAACGTATTATTAATACAAATTATTTTAGTTTTTTGCGAACGTAGGCGAAGCAAAAGGAGTATGTAAGGAGCGTAGCCGGTGGCGTTCTATAGTTTCTGCCTACCCCCATGGGAAGAAGGCGTGAGTTTATGTGTGTGTATTTAAGATTTGTGTGTTTTCAAAATGCAGATTTATAATCGACCTATAATGTTACCAGCGCTGGGACAGAGGCCTCTCAGTGAGAGGGTTGTAAAAATAAGTATTAAAAAAAACTCTCCGTTATTTCCTCCATCCCGTCCAATTCAGGACAACATACGTACACAACACCATATACTTACAACACAACATACACAATTAAAATAAATAATTATTAAAATTAAAACATCAAACAAACAAAGTACAACCGAAGTGTGCTTCAAAGTCCAACGGGTCCATAATTACTCAGAGAATCAACGTCGATGGCTAATTACAAAGAGTAGAATGGGGATCTAGTGAAAAGGATAAAAAAGAACAATTATGAACGATACAGTGGCCGCGCGAGTGGCCCGGTGTTCCATGTCGCATCTGTTCACCCCGCGGATTACTCGTACAGTGATAATTATTCTGCAGTCATAATTATTGGATTTTGTTTTGTTATAACGTTTATAACGCTTTTTTGATGGCAGATGGTCGATTTTAGGATTTGGGAGCTTCTATGAAGTTGTTTGGATGTGAAGGTGCGACGTATTTTGAATAGTGATTTATTTACTTGTTCTACGCATTACGAGTATTGTAAACGCGAGTCTCTCTCTGTCTATTTGACGCTGTTCGGTCATAGAATTTGGGGGCACAACATGTGTCTTCTTGTCCCATCTTAAGTAGGCATCATCTCAGTATTTTAGCCTATGATGTAATTAAATGAAATGATTTTTATTTCTGTAAGTAGGTTTAAAAAATCATTTTTACACGTCACACATATTTTAAAAACTACATGAGGTTGGCTCTGACTACTCTGAGAAGAAAGGCGAAACAAATTCAGAGGTCACAGTCTCTTTTAAAGTTCACACATATTTTGGTCAGATCATGTGAAGACCATGTCGATTGGCGCCTGAAATGGTCTTTTGAGGGAAGTACCACACATATTGAGTGGACCTATCCAGTCAGTGCAAGCATTTGTCAAGTAGTCGTGCCGGTAAACTCAGAACTTAACTAGCTCAATCATATCATCATGTTTTCCATAAAAAATTCATCGTATCTTTGGTCTTTCCACTACTCGTATAGTTTAGAATCTATACGATATTATATTAACAAAAATAGTCTCATAACCTCGTTCTTACTCACTTTCAAGTTCACATAACTCTAACAATCCTCGAAATTACAGCCAAAATTCACTTCAACACAGTTTTGCCACTAAAGTTTACAACCATCGATGTTCACTGACAATACATAAAAGTAAAATCATTCAATTTGAATAAAGGAACTACGTAAGACCTTACAGTCGGCGATCTCCGTTGCCTTTAAATTCGCGTAAACCGTTTTACTGTTACGGATTTGAGCACCCTAACCTTAGTGGCATATGGCATGCCACGCGCCGAAAGGGTTAAACCCTTTGTTCCTTTTGACTGAAATAAAAAGAATTAATACTAAAATGATGGTATCATTTCCAATGCGACGCGATGCGATGTAATTACTGTGATTCGGTTAATTGCTGCGAGTGCTTTTGTTTCTGAGTGCAATCTCGCTTTGACCGTGTTTTCGCATGCCATATTGAAATTGAAGTGTTCTTTGTAACGTTAGCTGTACACAGACATTTTTATTGCATCTGATAATATAACTTGCTTTTCAATTTCCGACTTTATGCTCCCGAACTTAGGTTTAAATATGACTTTTGGAAGCCTTTAGAACTTTTTTTATGCTTTTTATTTGGCAGGAATATATTTTCAGCGTGAATTTGGAATTCTATGCAAACTAACAGACCATGATTTTCATCTTACTGATGAATGCTTTTAAAAAACTTCACTATCTGTGTGATTTTAAAAATGTGGGTTTGCAGGTATACGTACGGAAATGTAATCAACTCTACGTACTTTTGCAGCTTTATTGCTCTTATTTGTGATCTAGAAGCTTCTGTAGATAACTTCTTACTATGAACTGTTGAATCACCCTCCACCTCTATGACTATATTCGGAGTACCAACGTCATTAACCTCAGTTTTAGGTTTATCGCCACATTGTGTTGTAAACATGTGTACGTAATATTTATCAGAAAAGACCCAATCTTCTTTACGAGCGATGAAGACTGAATATTTGATTATTGTGAATTCTTTACGTGGTTTGTGTAAATCAGCGTTCATCCATTAGTCAGGGTGAATATGACGTTCTGAATCAATCAAATCATCGTTTTGCGATTCATTGACATGAAATATGTAGGTTTTTTTAAACGAGTTCATAACAATGAGGAAGTTATATTTAATGTGTGTCTTAAGATTACAAGTACTGAAAGAAAATGTCAAGCGTCAAAGAACATTTTGGCGAATGAAAAATGTATCTGACTGCCTCGTTGGTTCAGTGCTTGCAAGCGCTATTGCTGAAAATGGGGTCCTGGATTCGATTCCCGGGTCGGGCAAAGTGTTGTTGGGTTTTTCCATCTGGAATTTCTCAGTAGCGCCCCCTATTACATGGGACTTAAACATAACTGGGGAAATGTGGGTGTACTATAGGTACGCTTCTGCCGAAGCCTTCGGGGAATACAGGCGTGATGTTATGTTAATATTGTTATGCATTAACATACCAATAAAACAAAACAAAAATAAACAAACAAATAACATACTTAACAAAAAAACAAAAACAAAACAAAACAGTTTTTTGCTACAATTCATAGAATTACAAACTTCATTAAACTCCTTGTCAACCTGATCACAATCAATAGGAATTCTTATAGACCTTCATTTTATTGATTCGTACGTGCTAATAGCATATTTGTTGTTATTAAAAGTCCCTTATATTAGTCATCGACACCTAATCATTAACATACAGTCTTCAAAACAACCCGTACGTATTTACTTCACACTCACGTACTCCTACATTTGTTGAATGTTAAAAATATCAGCGATCGTAATTAAATATGTGGGCATATTTTTAAATAACTTGACGTTTTTGTGTTTATATATTTGTGTAGTGATAAAGGGCTTTGTCAAAAAGGGTGGACTTTTATTTTGGTTCTTCGAATTATTTCATCGTAAAAAATCCGCTAAATATTCTTGTCACTTACGCTCTTCAAAAGTTCATTTAATAAGTTATAGGCGTTCAGATCATTAATTTCTGCATTCAAAAGTCTGAGCTGTAATAAATAATGACGAATAATGTAGCCAACGTGCAAGCATTAGACTAACAAAATGATAACCAATAGACATAAGGATCAAAATGTACCTGCAGATTTAAAAGGGATCTAAGTATTTAGCATTCATACCGTAGTTTAATTACACATTCATATGCAAATGAGCCGGGACTGCCGTAAAGATTCGCCCATACATAATCCATACACATTCACTGGTACTCATTCATGCGTGCTTCTGAACATGTTGGCACTGTAATTAGCGATCCGTTCTATACAATTTTTTACGGCGAGGGACCAAATGTATGGAAATATAAATCATTCGGTATTGCTAATTTTTTGTACAACTTTATTATTTGTTTTACAAGTTTCCTGTTCATTGTTCAAGACAAAAACATGAATGAAGCCCTATCGATGGTTGTCTTTTTTTGAACCACAACGGGGAAGCTCTTGGCCTTCATCTCACCTGATGTGAGTGATGATCAGGCCGAATGTGGAAGGGAACTTCACCCGGAACCCTCAACCACAGAGGAACTGGCGTTTTACCTTTTATTGCTGAAACACAACAATGCAATGCAATGAAAAATTATACAAAAAAAAAACTTAATTTACGGACCGTTAAAAAAACAAAGACACCAAAACGCACTTTTTACCACTATGGAAATATTTATATGAGCCTAATTTCCGCTTGGTAATTTTACACCGGCATAATTGTTACGAGTTCGATCACATTTTTTATAAAAAACATACAATTTTATGCATCGATGGGTTATTTAAAATGTAGGCGATTGGTTTTCGTCGTCATGTTGGTGCGATCCGAGTCAAAGATCCAAATGCTGTGCTTTGAGCAATAAAATAAATCTTGTTTTAAGAGGTATACCCGATCTGGGTCCCTAAACAAGCCTCGAGCCTTCGTTACGGGCTTAATTAAAAAACAAAATCAATTTTTATTAATTGGAAGTGTTAAAAACGGGCGGAAGAGGCGTTCGAGGCCCGTATCTTGCTCGTATCTTTTCTTTAATCCGACAGAGAATGTGTTATTTTTACTCTCCTCAGTGGATTTCGAATAAATTTTATCACTCGGGACTAATTTGGTTACAAATTTATTTGGTTGTGGGATCGTTAACAAGGGGAGTACATCCACATGGTTATCTGGACTGCACTCTTTAGTACCCAGGCATCGCCGTTATAACAATATATCGACACTTGGAACTTGATAAAATGAAGAAGACACTTCACTTAGGATTAAATAATACGGTTTTTTTAAGAGCATGTGCTGTGACAAATAAAAATTTTATTGTTACGATATGATGCGATTACTTTGGGGTTTTTAAAATAATATAAAAGGGATGACATTGATACCTAATTGTTTATATTGTCGTTTTTTAATAACTGTGTCACGGTTCCTGGCATGTGCGGTAATAAAACGAAATTTTCACATTGAAAATTTACATATTTGGTAAAACGTTGAATGGTTTTGAAAATTAAAACTTTAATCATGATGAAATATATTTAGTTATTAATTTATTGCAACAGTTTTATTCTCAGCAGCTGTAAAACGAGCCCTTTTCAAATAAACCTAATTTAGCGGATTAAAGTAACATTTTTGTAAGCATTTCGTGGTCAAATAAATAAATGTATTAGGATGCACACAAAATTGCGGTTATATTTCCGACTTTGTTGACCAAAATGACTATTTAAATGAGACTTCCCGTTCAACCGTTATTACCCTTTAACCTCGGTGACCCGAACAGGACATTTTAATATCACGATTTATTTGAATCAGAGCTAAGAATTTAAAAAAAGAAACCATTAAATCGAACCTGATTTTGAGCCTGATATTTCGTCCAGTTGTTTTTGGAGAAGAAAACATTATTTACCCCTAATTGTTTTGTGTAATTTTACTGACCAATTGTTATAAGAGCAGCAGCATTCTCCATTTATCTCCTGTTGATGCCGTCCTGTGACTGGCTATCAATATGCTTAGCTTTGTGATAAGATCACGCCTGTAATTCCCCGAAGGGTCGTGCAGAGGTGTACTTATAGTACACCCACATTACGTCAGTTATGTTAAAGTTCCATGTAATAGGGGCCGAGCCTATTACCACAAATACAAATTCCGGGCTACTGCTGAAAAATCCCAGATGAAACAAAACCAGTCAATAGCGAGTCGGACTCGCGCACCGAGGGTTCCGTACTTATATATGATGTTGATGATTTCTGAGAAACTGTGCTATTTAGAGACATCGTTTTATTTTTCGTGTAATCTTTACATAAACATCTATCATATAGAATAATTTCAGATTTTTCTCTATGCAAACTTCGGAAATAAGGGGGGGAACGGTATTTTTTTCTACATTTTTAATCAAAAGTCGAAAACTATGATGCCTAAACAGAAAAAAAAAAAATAAAACTACCTACTAAATACCAAAACTAAACCACAATCAAAAACGTTACGTTATACACATTTCGTATGGCGCTAATCATTTCTACAGAAACGATTTAGCTTTACTTTGGAAGTTACGTTGGAAAAACAATCGATCGAACATTCAGTATTGGGTAACGTTAAAGATTTTGTCGCTCAGAAAAATAGCGCGATACCGTTTCTTACATCAGCTAAACCAAAACCAAAAACGTTCCGTTCGAACGGTAATTACGTTGAGAAATAGCGCGATCGGCCCCCATGTTGACAAGGAGTTTAATCTATGAATGTAAGCAAAAAACATTTTTTTACATTAACATAACATCACGCCTGTATTCCCCGAAGGGTTAGGCAGAAGTGCACCTATAGTACACCCACAATATTAGGGGGCGAGCCTATTGCCATCAACCGGGCACAAATCCAGATTCCGGGCTATTGTTGAGAAATTCCAGATGGAAAACTAAGCCAAGTTTTGTCATTCTGAGCAATTTATTTTTCGTTTGGGTGCCCATGATTAGCAATTAAGCTTTAGCTAACTTAACTTTAACCACATAAAACTTACACAAAACTTGCAAATTCATCTTTATTCAAATTATTCATTCACAACCGCATTGTTTAGTGCAAAATATATGTCGTGGAGTCTATGGCATGCGCATTAACTTCTCATTGCATTCCTCATGCTAGTTCTATAATGTCTTTGGATTCCTAAATACGCGTTAAAATTAATAGCTCTATTTAGCTTCTATCCGTATGTTGACTACAAAACATCAGAAGCATTCAATAGATCGTTTTCCATATTATTAATAGGTTTTCTTTGAAGATTTATTTTAGTAGCCGTCTGCGGTATTTTGTGCAGGATATTTGATAATTTGGTGTTAGTATAAGAGATTTTAGTGTTTGGAACACAGATTTAGAGTAGACTAGATACCGCATGTTCTTTAGATAGTATGAAAACCGGGCGTGTCATCTTTTTAGGGTTCCGTACCCAAAGGGTAAAATGGGATCCCTATTACTAAGGCTCCGCCGTCTGTCTGTCTGTCCGTCTGTCACCAGGCTGTATCTCATGAACCGCAATAGTTAGACAGTTGAAATTTCCACAGATGATGTATTTCTGTTGCCGCTATAACAACAAATACTTTAAACAGAATAAAATAAATATTTAAGGGGGCTCCTATACAATAAACGTGATTTTTTTGCTCGTTTTTGCTCGATATTGATACCGGCAACAGGTAGACGCTTGAAATATTCACAGAATATTTATTTATATATTCACTTTAAAAATAAATATTTAAACAAAAATAAAACAAATATTTAAGGGGGGGCCCCATACAACAAACGTGATTTTTTTGCCATTTCTATAGATAATGGTACGGAACCCTTCATGCGTGAGTCCGACTCGCGCTTGTTTATACCTACGATGTCCTCACCCCAGCCATTTAGTGATGTGCTCAACGTAAACAGAATCATTTCAATAGCTAAGCGCGTCTGTGAGCTAATATACTTCGTCAGGAGTGCGTTGACATTTTTAAATTTGACATGCAATAAGAGGTCGCAATAATGCCCGAAGTTTGGGCACGCTTGGTTGTACGGCTTGTAGTATCTAGCTTACTCTAAATCTGTGGTTTGGAACGTTGATTTTTATGGAATTTCTCGTAGTTTTTTTAATTGGTACTATAGTTACATTTTCTACCTATATCTATATGGTTTTTGAAGAAACATGTCTGAGGGGCTCGTGGTTAAATAATAACAGCCGCACGGGTAGATCAAAGGTTAAGCTACCCTTGCCGGTGTCGGTTCGTGGATGGGTGACCATCCATTACATATCGATATCCCTCCGTGCTAAAAACCGTTGGTCCCGGCTGTCATTCGTAGATCTTTGACAGTCGTGACGAGGAGTCAGAAGCTCAAGTCTGACAACTAGACTTACCTAGGGGTATCGTGTTACCCAGTACTTAACTGGGTGGTGGAAGTCTGATAGGCAGTCACTCCATGTAAAATAGGTACTGGTATTCAGTTGCATCCGGTTAGACTGGAAGCCGTCCCCAATATAGTTGGGAAAAGGCTAGACAGATTGAGTTACATTTCCTACCTACACTTTGAGACATACAATTTCTTGAAGAACCATTAAGGCTTGTGCAGACTGGCGCGATATCGCGGGTGTGACACGCGTCGCGCTACCTCTCCCGCCCGCGATATCGCGCCAATCTGCACAAGCCTTTACAAGTTATCTGAGGATCTGTTTTGGTTGCTTACGCTGGAGAAAAGTACAATAAATATGTTAACTTCTGATTAGAGACAATAATTATACTTAATTACCCACTCGGTTATAAACTTAAACGGTGGATTTCTATAAAATAAAATCCTAATGTATAAATTCAACGCGAGCGTTAAATTCTAAGAACCAACCCATTTGCTTTATGACGTGCATTAAGATGGAAACTAGATTCCTAATTCCCATTTTTATTCAAAAAGCAAAATATAATGCAATATTAAAACTTTCCACGTATTGAGATCGCAATCACCCAAATAGAACCTGAAGACCGGAATGGTCCATGTCGTTAGTAAAGATAACAAAATGGTAATTTTTCTACATAACAACAAACAGGTTCTGAAATAAGACCGATGTAGACCAAATCTATTGTAAAAGGAACAATAGTGTGGACACGTCGTAAAATGAAACAATGCAAAGATAGTTCGAAGATTCTCTAGATGAGGCTTGCAAAGTTTCTTAACTTTAGTTTTGAGCGCAGTTGACTGTCGAACATTGAGCTAGTAAGTGTGCTTAATAGCGTTGATAGACCATTGGCCGTTAAGAGGAGGCTCCCTGTTTTATGTTAATTTACATGAATATTCTGAAACAGTCACACATACAAGCAAAATGAAACTTTAGTATATGATTTATTGGATCTTTTTCATTCCATTTTGAAGACAGTTTCGTAATTGTAATATTTTCTCTAGATACATTTTTTATTCGAAAATCATGTCTTTTTTAAGGCTAATTATAAAAAACAAATAAGATTGCTTGGCTTTTATGCTTAAAATAAATATTCACAGCAAGAACATATAGTTTATTATCCACCCACTAGATATTTTTTCTCTAGATCAATTATTACTGTAGTTATAAACAAAATAAGAATTGAGACTTACACTATTTGGTTTCGTGTTCGAACACGATCAAAGAGCGCACGCGATATTCAACTTTTTTATTGATGTGTTAACGTTTAGCACATAACGGAGCGGTGGGGAGCAAGGGGCAGAGTTTGCGTGGAAATTTGATTTAGACTGCCTGGTCTTAAAGAATAGAAGTTTATATCTCCTCATCTAAATGAAATAATCGACACTGCTGGGGAATCGGTTGCGCCACTTCTTCTTCCCAGCTAAATCACTAGGAAGTGGTGAAGGGTGGGGAGGGCGTTTTTGGGGGACTGTCTTATGTAATTTTGACGTTCGAAAGGTGCTGATTCTCAGCCTGGTTTGAATAAATGACTTTGATTTGGATTTTCCAACTAAACTTGTAGTCATTGAATTAACACTAATTTTGTTGCTTACAAATTAGCTTCGCCACCTCTTTTCATTGATGACTGACTATGGAATACATCAGCTAATAGGATAGCAGTCACTAGTAAAACAAATGAAGGCTAGTCTGAAATGATTTCATTTCTTTTTTGTAGACCTGCCTACTGAGAGATTCCTGTTATTTTTTAGTTTTGAAGGACATCCTTCCTTCTGAGGTACTTCTATGGCCTCTTTCAGTGGTATTGTTTTAGTTCCTCGTGAGGTACAATAAACAGATGACGCGGTATCGGAGTGTGGGCCGCCGGTGAACACGCCGCGGCCGCACCGCCTAACTCTTTGCTCTGCTACATCTCTACAGGGACACATTTGGAGCACTTCTTATCAGAATCTACTGCAAAATGAAAATTTCCGTTGCAAAAGTAGGTAACTCTGTCTGTTTGTTACCTTTTAAACCCTTAACGGCTGAACGGATTTCGATAAAATTTGTTTCATATGTAGGCCGTGACTTGCGTTAGAACATAGGTTACTTTTATACAGGTAGTACGTCCCTGTGGGATAATATCCGACGTCAACGAGAGCGAAGCCGCTGGCAAAAGCTATTAAGGTGATACGTAAAAAATAAATCATAGCGAATTGGGCGGCCGTAAGAAAGTGACAGAGTCAATTACTTCCACATGCGAAAAAAGAGACCGCAACAATGCGCTGGAACCAAAATACAACAACGTAAGAGCGCCAAACCAAATAAAAATTGTTTAAAAATAAATTAAGCTATCTATCAAAAATATTTTCAGTCAGAGTTTTCAGTTACCTAATGCGCACATTTTGAATACAATTTTGCAATGAAATTACGTAGGATTTTAGAATTACAGGAAAAAATAGAGGTATTTTCGGAATTAAATTTTAACGAGGAAATTTAACCCAATTGCGTTTCCTTCAGTCAAAGTATTAATCAAATAGTTAATAAACATAATATCAAAAAATTTAATCCATACATGCTATAATACTGAAATTAATGGTTACGAAAAAGCCCCCAATTTATTTTTGTATCGCCTTAAATCATAACATAAGGGTTGTCCTTAGCAAACCTTAGATTGCTCTTGATTATTCTGTCTCCAAGATCTATAGGATTATTTGTGTGTCTAATGAATGTTAGATCATCTGCATAGTTATTCATTTGCTTTCCTCTCATTTTTGTCTAACTATAACAAACTGGTAGAGGAATCTATGGATAAATTACTGCGGTTTTTGTTGGAAAAATGTTCTTCAGCAGTGTAAAAATAGGAATCAGTAAAGGGGCGTATACTTCCAAACAGGTGTTAAACAGTTAGGTTAGTAAGTACTTCGGTTACCTGATGTTAAAACTCGGTATTTGTTTCCCTTCAAAACAATACAATACAATTTGACATATTATGTATTATATTCAAAAAAGGAGTGACTGCCCCGTTGATCTCGTGGTTGCAAGCGCGATTGTAAAGCGTGGGGTTCTGGATTCGATTCCCGGGTCGGGCAAAGTGTTTTTGGGTTTTTCCATTAAGATTTTTTAGTAACAGCCCGGAATTTGGAAGTGGGCGGTGTGACTAAGTTTCTCGGAAAGCACGTTAAGCCGTTGGTCCTGCGCCTGATCTCTCTCCGGTCGTGTCGAATTGCCGTCTCATCGGACTGTGAAAGTGAGGGAAGAGAAAGAGCATCTGTGTCTCCGCACACACTTGTGCACTATAATATCTCGCCGAAGGCTGGCCGCCAAAGGCTGGCCTCCACTGAGATTGGTCGCAATGGCCGAAGTTCGGTCTAGAGGAATATTTATTATATTAAAGAGAACAATCATATCAATCTATTTATCCTCCCAAGTCCGTCCCTCACTCAACGAAGTGCAAAACACTGTCGACGCAGGGGCAGCGTGAAATACTGCGCGGGGGCACCCGCCTTGTGGGCCGATGCATCCCACTATTGTGCAACCACAAATATTTATCTGATAGGTTTATACTTGAAGAAAATTGTCTTATACGTACTTATCAGAAGTGTTGGGTGATAAGTTGTTTATAGAAATAGAAATGGTGTATGAAGGGAAGGTATTATGGGGACAATATTTGTGGGGCGACTGATTTATCGTGAGATTGGATTTGACCGACAGAACGGATCCTTTGTTTGGGCAACACGTTTAGAAAGTTTTGACTGAATTACCGAAAGCTCGCCTGCATCCTACTTTTAAAAACTGTCAAATTATAGTTATCAATTTTGAACTACCACACAAGCAAAGAGTTAATGTTAATGTTGCTGTTAATTAAGCCTTAGTAGTGTAGCTAGGTATAGATATGTACATTTTTTCAGAAAAATATCTGATATATGACACACCCGTTCCTAAAAATATTTTGCCTCTCAACTGGAACACATAACAAGCAGTTTAGAAGTAATGAGGGAACAGATGAACATACATACATAAATACATACCGGTCAAAATCATAACCCTCCTTTTTGCTTCGCCGTAGTCGGGTAAAAAAGTAATTACAAACACAAATCACTGCACTCAAAACGGAACCTAATAAAATAAAGAAGCCTAAAAAGCAACAATTATCTAATCTACGTACATCATAAATCATTTGCCAGTGTCATACGTTAGTCTGATGTATAAATTAACAGGCGTGTTAAATCAACGTCGAATCATTACGAGGTTGATCGCGGGATGCTTCGAGACTTTGAGCACAGAATAGTTACGTACAGAAAGCCGGCTCCATACAATAAGCAAAAACAGGCCCACGCACACATAGACGCGGACGAACAGAGATCTCAAACTATCTCAAACAAATGACATTCGCGAATGAGCTTGCAGGCGTTGTATGTACGTGAAACGTGTCTAAGTGTGCGTGCGTTTACACTTGTTTTGAGCCGTCCTTTCTGTACGTATCTATTCTGTGACAAGTATTTAATTCTTTGGACCGAAGGTTTTCGATCTCGTGACGTCATATGGACAGGTTTTTATCTATGAATTCGTTTGACCCGGGGTCTCCCACCCACGACGCTCGCTTATAGTGTTTAATATGATTACACGGTGTATAGGTGAGAATATACCCTTGTTGATATAGTTCGAAATTAAGTAATGGGTGTAAAAAGTATAGGTACCCAGGTGTTTGTATAATTGGAAATAATTATTGGCGTGGAAAATAAAATAAGTAGGGAAATAACCAAACTGTAGTTTCAGATATTATATCTTACGAAGGGTAGAAACCTTAACCTAATAATTAGGTTTTGCTTGGATACATAATTTTTATGAAAGTAGTAAACCTGAGGTGGACGATGAAAATACACTTAGCTAGAATTAAAGTACAACAAACGGTGAGGCTGGATTAAGATCCGTTATTGGAAATCAATTCAGGCCAATAATTCCGCAATACACAAATAGAGAGAAATCTAAAGTATCTATGATATGCATTACTATACCAATAAAGAAACTTACGAGTACATATATTGAACCTAACATACATTACACTATAGCAAACCTATAATCATCACCAATTCCAGAACAATAAAATAATTATTCGATTAACATTTCGAAAATCGATTGTAACATGCTTTCACATTTGAAACAGTTTTTCAAAATTATAAACAAACATATCGAGATGTAATGAGATATAATCAGAATGGGAATGTATGTATATTTAGTGACTAGTGTTCTTGCTAGTGTTTTACCATTGTCCGATGTATTAAAGCCGAGGCCGAAGCGAAATAATTCGGCTTTGTGAGAATGGATGTTATTCAGTTAGCATAAGGTGACACTCTCATGATTAGAGTGCTTAGTTTTACAAAATATACGAGTCTTATTATTTTAAAATGTTTCTTTGTCTCGACTTATGCAAAAATTTGCTGAGTCACTGTCTGAATGGCTTTCAATCGAATGAGCGTCCAATCAAATCAATTAAACCGATCAATCCGTAGATTATAGATCTATATATGCCATCATTATATCTACGATAACAAAGCTCACCAAGAGAATTATGCTTAACTACAATGCATATACATAGATAGGGAAAATCAAGTAGCTTAGAATAATTTCAGGTTTTTATCTTCTCTAATACTTGATCTTCGTCCAAATATTGCAGAGCCCGAAAGTGTTGCCGAAAGTGCTGCAAGCCTAAGCTTGGTCAGCACTATTCGTCATATGTGCCACATTTGGATGGTGTGACCCGGGGTCGGGGCTCTCGCCCGTCGTATCATAATTACCAATGAAATAACCTGATTGTGATCACGACACGCACACACGCACGCTTTTGTGTTTGATGAGGCAGCGGTGCTCAAAGTTTTGGTCAGGTGATTTTGACGTTTGGACAACATAGGATTACCAATACATTAATTTGAAAGGTAAGTGTGTATCGGTGAATCCGCAATGTATCTCGAAACAAAATATATAATAGAATGATCTTAGATAGTCAGTTCATTCACTAAAGGTTAGTGGTTAAAATGGCTGCCTGAGATCATTCGATCGATTCGGCTTGAAAAACAATGATTATTATTTATTCATTAGAATCAGCATTTCAACTCTTTACGTTCATAAAATCGTACTGAATGATTTTTTTCAGAAATAGTCATTCAATAGGATTTTACGAAGAGAGTTAGTTATACTGCCGATTCCAGTGATTATAATTCTGTAAAACCATATTTGTTACGGCCGCGAATCATATTTAGATCAAAATCAAAATTTTGTATTTCACATAAACCTACATGGGCACTTATGAAACGTCAGAAGCTAGGTGCACGGTTCCAATTGGTCGTTTCCTATGGAGAAGAGCCGGCAAGAAACTCCACGGTTACTCTTTTAAAAAAAAGTGGGGTTTAACAATGTTATAAGTTACAGTGTTAATAGGTATGGGAGGACAGTGTAGGCCCGTCAACAAGTACCAAGTACTTAACAAAATAAAAGATAGTTTACAAAGCTACAGTCTATTAAGCCTACAACGTTCTCACATTCACAAATTAAAAAAGAATCTATATAAAATATTACTAAAGTAATAAAAATAAAAACCTACATATTTAAACCATATGACAACATTGTCATTACAACTGTAAAAAAAAAACTGAATAAATATTCTGTCCACAAGTCACTAATAAATATTTTAAATTAAAATTTGTAGGTTATGTCAAAGTATGTAAAAAACAGAAATAAAAATCGTAATTTAGGAGCAGTTAATAGACGTTCACATAGTTATGCCGTTAATGAGGTACCAGGGAAGCCACATGTGCAGAAGGAATTATTGCCAAACTTCCTTGTCTTCAACGTAGTCCTTAATCTTATAGTACGCTTTTTTGATTAGGACACGTTTGATGTGGGTTTTGAACTTTCCATCGCTAAGTTCTATAACCGACTTTGGCAACTTGTTATAGAAGCGGATACTGTTTATAAGAAATGACTTGCTTGTTTTAGTTAATCTAAATTTGGGTATCACAATTTCATGTTTACTACGTGTATTTATATTATGGAAATCGCTTCTTATCTTGAAAAGTCCTAAGTTTTTGCGAACATATAAAATACTTTCTAAGATATAATCCAACATACAACCTGTTACTGACCTGCAAATTGCAAAAAACGTAATAAAATTTGAATTTCGCGAGCTACCTTAGCGCATGCCCCTTAATGCTAATGCACCCACCCTGGGGCACATTAAAATTGATTGACAGCAAAAGCCTAGTTAATGACTAGGTATCCAAAAATATCTCCAAAGTAATTAGCTAAAAAGCTTTGAGTAACACTCGAACATTATACGCCAAAGTACGTACAAGTTGTACTGGTCGACTATTTTGTCTAACCGACTGTTAAATAGCCGAGTCGGCCCGTCGATACATCAATCACACAAACAAACACATATCATTTGAGAATCATTCCTTTTTTTCACTTCAATTAGATCTTTTGTGGCTCAGGCACAAAAACGAACACACGTTTAGATATGAAATTAAATGCGTCGTTGGACTTTTAAAGTTTGGTATCCATTGTTGTGACTATATTGTCGTATTGTTAAATGATAGTTTGAGTTTCTTTAGTGTTCGATTTTTAAAAAGATTCGCTCTTCGTTGTTTGAATATTGATGGCGATTTTTTTAGTAACGTTTTCGAATCGAAAATTTGTCAGATCATTTAAATTCCATTATTTTAGGTAGGCTTTTTTTTTAGTACCATTAAAATGGAAGAATGGATGCAACAGAACTGGTTATATGATGATGCTTGGTGGAGGCCTATTTCTAGTGGATGTCTTTCGGTTGGTTAAGGAAAATGATGATGAAGAAGGTGTAAGAGGTATAGGGAAGTTAAGGTAAGTTGATATCCAGCCGGGGATCGCGAAAGTCGCACATGATCCCATGTTCCTTGGTGCAAGTATGGGAAGAGAACACAGGGGTGGTTTTTAATCAGTAAGGCGGAGGACATCCATGAAGATTTTCCAACCTGGGAACAAAAAAAAAAGTTCATGTAAATACGTACGAAACCCATCTAGAACTCATACGATCACAGGCTTGCAGCCTACCTCCACAGTTGATATAAATCAACATGATTACATGATGTATAAGTAAATTAACATTGTAACAAACTTACGAGCCTGCTGCCAAAATATAAATATCATTCAGACTAAGCCTCCGATGTATATGATTCCCAAATCACCGCAGTCAAACGTCGATCAACTTAAATGATCATTCAACGTGAACCGCGCTAAACGGGAAATATTTAAAAATCAGACACTTAATCAATTTACTGAGATCGCAGCCACCACTCAATCATTTGGCTTTTTCCCTAAGACTAAAGATGTTACAGAAGGTCCTTAGCCAGCTTCATGGGCGTTTAATGCCTACTTGCTCATCTCCTTCAAATTCAAACCCAAATGATACAATTTCAGTAAACTATAAGGACAAAATAATATCTCGAATTTTCCTGGCCAATTCATCGAATGAAAGTAATAAAAATTATGGTATTTTTACTGAGGTATTTATGTCTCTTTCGTGTGGTCTCTGGTCGCAGGTAATTTTATTCAAATTCATAAAGATAAGGGCTGTCAATAATTATAATACGTCTACTAGTAAACGAAATTAATTTAGAAAACGATTAACAAAGCTATTAAGCTTATAGGCATAATGAATACATAACTTAACCTTATTTAAACTGTTTACATTGACAACGATACTAGTACTTACTTTTTTATTATATGATTTATTTTTACTTAAGTCAGAATCTAAAGAACCTTAATATTCCTTTTCATTGTAAGTGTTATCATGAATTTGGTCCCTTTTCTCTGGTCCTAAATTACCTTAATTTGTACTTTCAGCTAATGTATCTATTATTTCATCAAAATCAAAAATATCATTACCAAGCGTCGCATCGTCCTGTCAACTAATCCTTCCACGTTCGCCTGACAATTCGTCAGCATTGTAAATTCGGTAAAGGGCAATCTTTAGGCGATTGGGTGCGACCTTATCTGCCTTTATGGTACGATCTTAAAAAAGATTTATGATAACGCACGGTCAGGACGAGGCCCGCAAACACTTTAAAATAAATGACAAGGAGTCACTTCCAATTGTGATGGAAATGCTTTCTGCAGTAAAATTAAACTATAACCCTGTCGTTTAGAGAGATTTAAATGGCTTAGGGGCTTTTATTGGGTCTGCCTACGTTTAGTTTAGGTGGGTTGTGATCTCGGCCAGTTTTATGTGTCCCACCTGAGTCGCCTCTATAATGTTATGTTCATGTACGTGATAAATGTTTGCTATCTTTTTGTGTTGACACTTATTTGATTTTTAATGCTGAGTTTAAATTCTGCATTAATTTGTTTTGTAATCCTTGCTTCGTAAAAATAAAAGTCTGCATATATTAAGATCTGGTTACATCGGTATTAGTATTTTAATTTCTAGTGTTTTGCATTTAACGGCTGCAGCATTCCTGGTGTAATACCTACTTTAGATATGAATCCCGTGTTTGTCGTTGTCACTTGTGACTTTGTATGTTTTACTTCATTAAATACTCTAATTGGTTGGTTAGCATTGCATAACATTTTTTTAAACTTTAGAATAATAGAAATGTTCTGAAAATATGGGTACAGCACATGGTGATAAAAAAACGCGCACACACGAGCATTCTTTCACTTGTGAAGGTGCATGGTGTTTTCTAATTTTGTTTTCCTTTCCAGGTATCGTTATATCTACCTCTTTTCTTGTGTCTTTGACTAAAATCCATATAGGCTCTTCCAAATCCATATGCACTAGCATTACAACCCATTTTCACATCACCAGCTCTCCTTATCCAATTAAAGCGCTCCATATCATCTCATACCACCTATTAGATAAATTTGTAATAATAATCGAGGTGCATACCCGTCCTATCTGCCTTCAGAGATTATCTCCGTCCAGGCACACATTGCTATTGAAATTATTTTATCCGGTATTGAAAAGGCAAGGCTTCGGGTTATCTTAAGAAATAATAATAACATTACAATATTTTGTACATTAAGTGCATTCGGGGTGTGGTGTTTCGGATAAGTAAGAAGACGGCTTATACCTCGAGATACGGGGTCGTAGTGTTCGGAAGTTATAGAGGCAACATCTTTCTTTAATAGCTTGTGCACTTGGGCAAAAATATTGTTACTGTGTTTTGGTTCTTGGGAATGTATAATAATTATGTTAGTCACGCCTAGTTGGTCTAGTGGTCGCAAGCACGACTGCTGAGCTTGAGGTCCCGGGTTCGATTCCCAGGTCGGGCAAAGTGATATTGGGATTTTCCATTAGGAATTTCTCAAAAGCAGCCCGTAGTCTGGATTTGTGCCCGGTTGATGGCAATAGGCTCGCCCCCTATTACATGGGACTTAAACATAACAGGCGAAATGTGGGTGTACTATTAGGTTCACCTCTGCCTAACCCTTCGGGGATTACAGGCGTGATGTTATGTGTTTTGGTTCTTGGGATTGTATCATATAATAATTATGTTAGTTACGATGCGTGCCGCAAAAGTACATTTGCGACGGAAAAAAAAAAATGAAATAAAGCTGTTATACGCATAGGTGATACTTAAAATTAAGCTTAATTTTTCTGTCAGGTATTTTTGCTACTTAAAAATGCTCTCTATAATGTTGGTTAAAATTTCCATATTCAATTCAAGACTTTATGCCCAATTTATCATGCCTAATTATCTTTGGCAACCGTAATAAATTCTGAATTTCATGTGTTAATTCGTAAATCTGCAAGTCCACAAAAATTTACATCATTAATTTCAATGATCAAGGATATAATAATAATAATATGTACAATTGTACATGTAGGTATATACAAAAGGAGGGGACGAAGTCATAGGTCATCAAAAAATTCGTCCGCATCGCTGTCAACAGGAAAAGTGCCCAAAAGGCTGGCAGCATTGTCCATGTTGTATAGACAAGCTGATTCTTTGGCCAAAAAAAAAGGCCAGTCTAGACAAGGACATTAAAAATCCTTAAAGGATCAACTCTAAAAGTTCCAAAGCACAAACAAAATGTTTCCGTAGGCGTTGCTAACGATTTTCCAAAACGTAATGTCGCCTAAGCAAGTTGTAGCGAGCATGTGAACATGTTTTTATTTATACCCTGCCATCTCCTGAGGACAATCCGTTTTTATTAAACACTCAAACGCCACTTATTAAAATGTAGGCGGGAATTTTAGTTAGGATTTATTAAGGTTGACACTAATTTGAGAACCGACGTAAAAAAATTTTTGTTAAATTCATTAAGAAACTAAAATACAACAAAACAATTATTTAATAAGGTACTTAAGTTCCAATACCAGTCCCAGTAGGCCCTATGTTTTTATTTAGTTTACAATTTTGTTTTTGTTTTAATTGCAGTCAACCACTTATTACTTAGGTATAACTTTCCACACCAAATTTTTTTTTATTCATTTGGGCAATCATAAAACTTTTGCCGCCATTTTGTTTTAACAGTGGCAACCCTATCCTTTATTGTGTGATATCGATTGAACAAGTGTTATTTTTTGGACCGACTTTTAATTTTAAACAAACTAAAAAATGCTGATGTTTAATATAAACACACAGAGCATAAGCATTTTTTAACGCTGCAGGCAATTATTTTGTATTTACACAAAAAGTATTGGATTTCTGCTAATGTCCCTGCACCGTAAGTAATTTCATTCTTATTTCAGTTTCATTTTGTGAATGAAAAGGCTGGAATTTTATGAAGTTTAAAGCCTTTTACTTTTGTTTTTTACGAAAATGTTAAAACGTTAATAACAACATAAAATTCAGAATGGTCTCAACTCAGATAAGTTCATTACCGGTGTAAGGTGAGCAAACGAACCTTTTTACTGGGCAATACATTGTTTTAATAATGAGAAAGATGCAGAGGTTATCTCGAAACAGTAAGAATTTACTAACCGCCAACGTGTCAGCACCATAATAAACCTATTTCACAAAACAGATAAAACATTTTCTCTTCATAATTTATGGCAATTAAAACGAACATTTACATAATTAGCACAAACAAAACTCGTGACTGAACGACGTATCGATAAAACATCGATTCAAATTAAGCAGAATCGAGTTCTCGATTTCAAATACTAATCACGTCGTTAGTTGACCTCTCATTGACACGGCCGCTCCTCGGTCTCATCTCGAAACAATTAAAACAATCGACATCGATGGACCGATGAGATCCGCATTCCCCTCACTGAGGCATCGACCTCACACTGCGTAGGTTTTGAGAAAGTCTCTCTTAGTGTTTTATGATTATTTTAATAAGAAAGCAACTTACAATGTAAGTGAGGTTAAGTTTACGCACTTGTGAATCCATTGGCTTTTCTGTACAATAAAATTGATGGCAATTGGCTGAGTAAGTAAATTGGAATCTTGTTTTCAATGTTATTTATGGTACGGAAATTCCCTTGTTGTAATGCAAAAGTTAAAAAAAAAGGTTTTCTTTAGGATATTATAGGTGGGCATGAATATAGCCAATCCAGAGGAACATACGTCAATAAACTAAAACATGAAACCAATCGAGACCTTTTGTTTAACAAAGAACTAGCTTAGATATGATAATTTTATTATCCTACTACTCCTGTTTCAGTTTTCAAGTGATCTTTGAATGGGACTTCCAAAGACGACAAAGATGAAGTCAAAGAAATTAATACAATCATCATGAATTCGAGATATCATTCCTACAAACCCACGGAAAGTCGAAACAAGAAAGAGGTAAATTCACATATTATCTACCTACTCATACAATTATAAAACTGAAGTGCAATAAGTCATAACTTAATAACCATATAAGACCTGTTGGGATTAAAACCAAATAAAGCATTGTTTTTATTAAAGCGACTTTGTGTTCTTGAGTGACGGGCAGATTGGTAAAATGACCTTTGTAGAGGCGGTGAAGTTCAATTTG
The DNA here is from genome assembly GCA_963921375.1 of Tiliacea citrago. Taxonomy (NCBI): domain Eukaryota; kingdom Metazoa; phylum Arthropoda; class Insecta; order Lepidoptera; family Noctuidae; genus Tiliacea; species Tiliacea citrago. The sequence goes on along the minus strand of OY992797.1, from coordinate 14,969,770 downwards.
AAATTAAGATTTAAATGTTGTGATTGCAAAGGGATATAAATAAGAACCATGTGTCACTCTGTCAAAAAGTGTACTTTCAGGATGCAACCTAATTTAGATGATGGAAACAAGAACATGTCAACCAGCGATATTTTTTTCAATGCAATTAAAACATTACATGGAATTGTCTTCGCCTAAACTCAAATCTACTGATATTTTTCATAGCATAGGCATAACAAATTTCTTCACTGTCTTGCCCTTATCCCAATTTATTTGGGGTCAGTGCAGCATGTGTTCTTCTTCCATACTTTTCTATTAGTCACCATCCCAGTAGTCATCCCCTTTTCAGATATATCATCTTTCATACCGACGACCGACGACCTTAAAAAGGTGGCTGGGTCAGACTGGATGTGGAAGGCGGAGGACAGAGTGATGTAGCGCAGTTTGGGAGAGGCCCATGTCCTGCTGTGGACTCTGATAGACTGAATTGATTGGTATTTCACACAGTCAATCCACATTCGTATTTAAAACTTTCCTCACGACATTTTCTTCATTCCTCCACAACGCATGGCCATACGATGACAACCAATTTCCACACAACTATTCAGTCCATTCACCATACATCCCTGTTAGCATTCTCATCTCAGCTGTATGCCTTTCATGCTTCCTTTTGTGGCCTAACGTTCATTCACTAATACAATGAAAATATTTAATCCAACATGTGCATAATAATATCCCAATGTTCTTGCTTCCTCAATTTAAATATCATTCAGAACAGAAACGTAGTGAAGCCAGAAAATCGTATTTCGGTAAGTCTGGCTGTCGTAAAGGAGGCCGAAACAACTTCCAAAATGAGACGAGATGTATTTATTGGATGACTTTATTGGTAACTTGAAAGTATTAAATGCGATCGTATATCAACATGACTGATGGAAGAATCTGTTAAAGTAATTTATTTTTATTAATTGTGTGTTACATTATAATTACATGGAGCTTTGATCCTAAGTTTTTTTTCTTCTGACTTGAGATTCTCCTTGGTCTAGTAGTCGCCACCGCTACTACAGAGCACACTTACACTTCTGGGTTAAATATTGGAAGGTCTAAAAAGTAAGAGAAAACTGAATATGAATTTAACTATCCAGATATGCTATTTTATACACCAATCGTTAGTTATTAAAGTCTTGAAAAAAATTCTCGACAGAACATAGGTACTTTAATAGAATACATTGAAGACAGTAGATAACGTTGGTTATATGTATTGTGTATGTACCAGATCTCTATCAAACAAAACAAATATATCACACGGAAAATTACCATAACCCAACAATGAACCAATAACCAATAACGTAAAAAGGTTGACACTAATACATATTAATATATTTGAAACTAATTTTAATTCAGAGAAACACATCTATGATTTTGACAAACATGTTTTACCATTGATGATACCAAAACTTGAAGAAATACGGTTCATTATTCTCTTGATTCTGATTTCAGGAACGGTAATAGTAACTTTGTAGATGAGCAACCGGCTTCAGATTTGAGTGCGAGGTGTCAAGTCATCGGTCGTTAATCTATATTAAAATAAACCGCATTGTTTCTGTTTATTACCAAAATTCAATTAGAGGATCCCTTATGACAATGCAAGAAAGATCATGGTCAAGTTGAACCAGTTTTAAGTTGTTATGATTAAAACAGAGATAAAATATTTTATTATACTTAAGCTTATGTTGTCTTGAATGAATCTTAAAGTACAAGAACAAATAAACAATTTGTAATCAAGTCATTTAAACTTTAAATAAATATTATCATCGTTGGTGACAAATATTCCAACTTCGAAGTGGTGTAGCAGGTATTGACAGTTAGACAGACATTCCAAATTGATATTATGAGCTAATCGATTAATATTTATGCCAGGTATTGGATTAATGGGATTTAATTATGGACCTGACGAGACTAGAAATCAAAGTGGCACTCTCATGTTTGCCACTTTGATTTCTAGTCTCGTCAGGTCCATAATTAAATCCCATTAAAGACTCAGGAAAATAGTTGGTGGACCTGATCCAAAAAAAACGAACTGTTACGGTGTAATATGAGACAGCTATATCTAGAAATGTACAGTGAAAACGCTGCTGCTGAGCGCTGTCAAAAACTAGTTCGTATTTCTACACTTTTCAACGGGATTAACGTAAAGCTTTTCGGTAACTTATGTCAAACCCATACTTTTTCGACTTTTCCATCATTGTTATCGATGATAGTATGTCACTTTGTCTAGGCCGTCTGAATCAAGGAAATTAAATCTACAATAACAACGAAATAGGTGGATACATCAGAGCTTGTTACTCCTGCAACTGTAATGTGGAGAAATGTTATCATTAATACTATTTGTGTTACGCGAGACATAAACTCGTCATAAATTTAAACTATAGGAAACTTCCTATCAATTCAGAAGTGGGGTGAGAGGAAATCGTCGTAATTTAAGTTTTAAACTGTCCTCATTGCTTAGTATGTGTGTGTTTTTTAGGGTTCCGTACCCAAAGGGTAAAACGGGAACCCTATTACTAAGGCTCCGCCGGCTGTCTGCCTGTCTGTCACCAGGCTGTATCTCATGAACCGTGATAGTTAGACAGTTGAAATTTTCACAGATGATGTATTTCTGTTGCCGCTATAACAAAAAATACTAAAAAACAGAATAAAATAAATATTTAAGGGGGCTCCCATATAACAAACGTGATTTTTATGCTCGTTTTTGCTCGATATTGATAACGGCAACATGTAGACGCTTGAAATATTCACAGAATATTTAGTTATATATTCACTTTAAAAATAAATAATTAAATTAAAATAAACATTTAAGGGGGGGGCGGGGGGTTCCCATACCACAAACGTGACTTTTTGCCATTTTTATAGATAATGGTACGGAACCCTTCGTGCGCGAGTCCGACTCGCACTTGGCCGGGTTTTTTTAATGGACTACTGTGTCTTCCTGTATCATTGAAATTCTTATCAAGTTTAGATTAAGGAAAATTCCCATAATTTTCACAGAACAAAGAATAACGGTAATACCCAAATGTTAAACATTGGGCAACAATTATATGAATGGTCATTGATTTCCCCAAACGAATTACTCATAGATGCACATGATTCAATATCCTAACGGGTTGTTTGAAACAATTCACAGCGGTAAAGCTCCAAGTTAATCAGAACGCTAAAGTTTGTGTCGGAAGACAAGAAATAAAATAAAAAAACAATCATAAATACAATAATGCAAGTCATATAGTTTCCAGCGTCGTTTCTCAATAGATGGTTCTGATAGTCCAGCCTGGGTGTTTGCCAGTTCAATTATCATTACGAGTCGATATTCCGTCGAGTCACTGTGTTGTGGGTGACCCGTATTAGATCATTTAATTCAAACTATTTATCAACTCCATTCGTTATGCATAGGATCAGATTTTGAGATTGTTTGATGATGTTGTGGCGTACGGTCTATTGTGTCACTACCCCGCCTGGCTTAGTACGATGGGTGTGTACTATGTTAATCGTTGTATCACTGATTGAATCTATTGAATCTGTAGTTAAATAATACTCGTGCATTATGAGGCACTCTCGTTAAATGGTCGTATACTTATTTGGGAAAGTGAGAATGGCCCGTGTGTTGGTGTCAATCCTCTTTTAGGTTATCAAATTCTAACCTTTCCCACAGTTTCACTGGGAAAATAATGTACAGTTTTGACTGACAAGACTTGCAATTCTAATGATTATAATTCTGTAAAGCCAAATTTGTTATGGCCGCGAATCATATTTAGATCAACATACAACCTGTTAATGACCTGGAAATTGTAAAAAACCTATTAAAATTAGAATTTCGCGGGCTACCTTAGCGCATCCCCCTTAATCGATTTATCTTCTCTTTAGTGGGTACAAGCATTGTATCGTGTGCTAAAACTAAAATTGCGTACGAATATAATATATTCGTACGCAATTTTAGTTTTAGCACACGATACAATGCTGTTTATGCTGGGATTAAACTCTATCTTAGAAATTGCTATATATTAGCTTTACATAATAAGCTATCGACAACCCGAAAGAATGGCCACGAAATCTATTACAGGAGTAAATACTAGTGAAGAGGTAACAGTCCGATGGCTAAACTTTGACTTAAGATTCGAAATCTTTCAGTTTGACTATATAAACGTTTAATGACTGATTTTAGCTACTAAATTATTCAGCATTAAATTATTGCAAAATCTGGCATTGTGGCTTACCTACAGCAAAATCACCAGACTTAGAGAATCCCATCGAAACTAATTTAACGAAATAAAATGAGTAAGCATAAAACAGTACAAAACCTAGTGATTTTGAAAACTAATAGGTAAACACATTCACAATGAGTCGATTGTTCGCCACCAATGAATGGCAACAATACACGACTGACACAAATGAGCACCTAATTGGAACATTGCGACATCACCCAAATCCGTGCAATCGTGATAGTCGGGGTTCTCACACTCCGATACGATTTAATTTGTGGTGCAATAGTTATTACGTATTCACGATGATTTTGATTATGGTAACAACAAAAGTCATGCCTATGGGAGTCAGAAAAAGAACAATGCTGATGATGACACAATAACCTATCATAATCCTCTGAAATAAATAGACAGGATTTAAAATAAGGTTTTCGCAATGGTATTTTATGACATATTCATATAAGAAGCAACAAAAAACGAAAAAACGAAAGTCGTGTGTCGTCGTAGTATAAACGAAATTGACACTAACACTACCTAAGCACTGCTTAAAAATAAAATGAACCATAATATATCAGATGAGCAAAGATAAGGGAAGACGTAAGTGTGATTTGGGACTAGCTGCTTCGACACCGCCTAATCAACGTCTAGTAATTTGCAATCGAATCCCGCTTAGTTATGCATTGGTCCCACCGAAGGGTGAGGGTATCATAATCAACATGAATGGCAAGTAGATTTGTAATGGCAGTATCATGTGGATTCTAAGTGGATGCTGCTAGACAATTGGTCTAATCTATGAAATACGTAAGATTATTGCTGTAATTTATTCAAACAAAACAACAAAGGTCACAATGGCCCCTAAATATGTCCTTGCAGTACTCCGTAGAATCATGTATTTTAATCTCCACTCTTCCACACACAGTACTAAGAACCATCTAAAAACATTACTTAATACCTCCAACACGTTTCTCGTTAAGTTTATCTTTCGCATCAGGACCTAATTCCTCATGTGGAATTAGACACAATCCTCGAAACAATGACGGTCAAAAGGGTAGGCTACCGGTAGCGATCGCAGATAATCCCAATGATTTGGTGACATTTTGAAGTATGTCAGTCAGTACTCTCAAAGCATCTTGTCGTGACACCCGAAGTGGCGACTTCGTGAACCAAATTAATTAAAACAGAGACACAAAACTAAAGCTATCACGATTGACTTAGATGGCAGGTTAGTGTGGATAAGACTGGATTAGTAATTTGTAGTTTACTGGAAATTCAACGTTTAGTTTCTAGTTGACTTTGATTGGAAGTCATGATGGCGATGGTTTAATTACAGGGCATGTTATCTTATGAATGAAAAAAAAATATAATCAAGTAAATATAACTTCTGCCTCAATAAATATTTCATAGGTATTTCATTAAATAAATTAAATGAAACTTCCTACTTACGTATAGATATCAAAGCACCAGATTAAAACAGCATCAATTCCGACCCCGAATACATTTACCTGTGAACACAGGTATTAACAAACTAATTATAACCAATAACCATGATTTTATTCATGACAAGCTGAATCAAGACACGTCCACACATGGTGAGACTCATAAAAATCCGAGACTCAAGCCCACCGCTGAGGGGCATGAAACTCTGCATGCAAACCGTCACATTTCAAAATACAATATGCTAATTAACCACTTTTTTTTCTACCCTACGAGCTCTCAGAAACGAATGCAAATTCCCTTCGGACCTTTAATTACGCTCCGAACACGACTGACGACGGTGTTAAAGATGCAGTTTTAAGAATTGTCAGTGTTTGCACTGCGCGTGCGCAGGGAGATTTAAATGGTAAGAGGATTTAGTGAGAGCATTGTGAGTGACTATGAAAATGTTTACTGCTGTTTAGGGCTGTCACTGTTTGAATTAAATATTGTTTTTTTTAAATAACAATTTTGACAGGATTATGGTTTATTTTTGAAAATGTGCTTTCTTTATTGAAGTATTAGATAATAATGCATGCCGCCATAAACATCATTAGTCACATACAGCGTTCGTGAGATTTTATAATGATCCATACATCACAGTAGCAAAAACAACCATTAAGCCCTTCTCAGAAAACCATTTTAGGTAGGTATCAAACCCGAAATCAATGCGACATAATCAAAGTAGACGTGTCCCAAACCATTGAAAGTGTCTCCAATCAACAATGGGAGGCGACATTAATTCTATCCATCATGTCGATTCCAAAAAGGGTGGAAGTTCATTAAGAGATGCATTCCTCAAGTATTATTCTTTGAAAACTGGTAATAAAAATAATAACAAGCCGGCCACCCTGCCAAGTGCTATCAGCTCCATCTGTTGTCGCTGCGGACAAACTCGCCTAATGAACGATGATAAATCATATTCGAGAGGCGGCTCGTAGCCCGTGCTATGCTATTCTTACGACGCATCAATACACGTCAACTTTCTGTTATGCGCTATCCATTACCGTGTTACTTCTGTTTAAATTTTGACAAGTCTTTGCGAACAGGTAATGGGCAGTGTGTCATCTGTGTTTGTTGATGTTGGTGGGATATTTAAGAGCAACTGTGAGGTGTCTCTCGGGCCGTGTCCCTGCCCGCACACCATTGTGCTTACTAATGATTTTATGCAAATGCAGCCTCTTTAGATCGAAGTCTTAGCGCGATCTCAAACCGTCAGGTACCGGGCTCATTATTAACAATTTGAAATATGACTTGGGAATTTTCAACAATATTATCGTGAAATAAATTAGTTTTTTATTAGTTTATCGATTGACAAATGGAAGAGCCTAGTGTTTGTTTTTTTTTTGTATTTTATGTTCGCATTGTGAAGATGTTCTTTAACTGTGATTTGAATGACTCAAATAAAATCTCCTTAGGGCAATCACCTAATTCATAAACATGAAACGGAATTGGGACGAACTGTTTGTAGATTTCATTATGAAAAATCTGCTGTTACTACTGACTTACAGAAGTATAAACACAAACACACAAACATGGCAAACTGACACACTTCACAAGTTTTGTTTTTTTTTTTTTTTTTTTTATGATACCTTATAGCTGATCACTGTCTCTTAAGATACAGGTCACCCTAGTTTAAGAGGCAGGGCTCACCCAATTCATGTACAGACCTTGTGGTTACAGCATAATTATGTACCTAGTACCTGTCTTTATTCTTATGCCAACCAGTTGTAATCTATTTTTTTTTTTACCTATTCTAACCATAACAACTACATAATGTATTTTCTTGTCTGTATCTTAATTGAAATAAAATAAATTTTTACTTTTTACTTTACTTTTACATAACAAGATTTAATCACAAGATCCATTCTATGTGGCGTCAAGATGACCATATTTACCAAAAGTATTGCCCTTTCAAGATTATAAATAAATCTACGAAATAACAAATATGAAGTTTTTTCATTAGAAATAACTAAGTATTTTCGTGTTTAAAAATTATCACACTAATATTATAAAGGCGAAAGTTTGTGAGTATGTGTGTATATGTTTGTTAATTCTTCACATTCTTCCCTGGATTAAGACATAGGCACTTTTTATCCCGATATTCCCACGGGATCGAGACTTACGCGGGTGAAACCGCGTGGCGCAGCTAGTATAGTCATATGATAGAGCGTAGATTTCATCTAACTGATTAAGCTAACACCTATCATGCTTTCGTGAATTGGCTTTTAGATCATTTGTTGTAAAAATAAACCAAACATTACGAGTATGTTTTATATTAAGAATGTATTATTCTAATGTTAGTCATACATAATCAGTCAATAATGTTCCCACTGCTGGGACATAGACCTCCTCTTTTTGTGTGAGGGAGTGGGTCGTAATCCACCACGCGGCCGCGGGTCCAGTGCGGTTTGGTGGGTATCACTTAAATATCTAGAGTGGCCTTTTGCTATTTTTGAAAGTACTCATGTACTTATATATATTAAAGTATTAATTATGCATCTGTTTTAGAATACAAGTTGTAAAATCATACCAAAGCACGAGTAATTTTCTTTGTTTTTCAATGTACTACGTAGTGTTACCTTGAATTTTGTTTGGAATTTGATTGTTTAATTTACTTTTTCGCTTGGAATTGGGAATTTAAGATGCTATTATGAAAAGAAAAAGTGTTGTTTTGGCATTTGGAACAAATATTACAACATGTCTGTTTTTTGTAAAATATTAAATTAATTAGTACTTAGAATAGTTTTCTGAATTAGCTTTACAAATAGCAAAACTGCAGAGTATTTGCGTTAAATTTTAAGCTTGCCGGTTCGATTCCCACATGGAACCAAGTAACACTGTAGCTACCAGACATATTCCCTGACTTGAGTAAATACGCACAAAGAAAAAATCTTGTAACTGGCTAAGTGTGAATGATTTATCAATTGCTTGTTAGCGATACCTGACATTAACGTCTTTTTAACCCGACTCAAGTCCCAAATCTCAGAAGTGATGTTCAAACACAAAGTAACAATGGTCTTCAGAAATTCTTCAATCATCTTAAATTCCGAGAGCAGTGATTCACCGAAACACCTCGGTCCCACGTTTCCTCTTAAAGAACAAAGCTAATCGTTGCTTAGCCTTAATTGCGATAATTACCCCTGTACCGACAAAATGATTTATTATCTCAAAACGGTAGCTAAATATCTAAATAGAGTGAAACTACAAACCAAAAGATTGGTACAGAAGGTCGGTTCTTTGAGTACCTACTGTTCACAATGACAGTACTGATCAGTAAAGTGCGAATGGTCATCACTGAGAACATTGTTCGTTAGTCTCGAAAAAATCACTATCTCCGGCTGTAGATAGGTCATATTTGTAGATAGGTTATATATACAAGGCGACCATAGGCTGGATGGGGTTGATCAATTAGTGTGCCAATAATAACTAGCCTGCAACCATTAAATATGTCACCGTATGGACCTTGCAGTGTAATTGCACGGGGCGCTTAGGTTCTCTCAACTAACGTCATTTTAAATCAATTTATCTTGTCTTTACAGTTTGAAAGATCTTCAAAGAAACCAACACAGATTTTGAAAGAAACTAAAAAAAAAATGCATACAAAATGTATTTTTATTTTAGTTTCTTTCAAAATCTGTGAAAAGATTGGAGCTTCTGTATCTATTCTATATCTCAACATTCGGCTAATGTTCGCCTTTCGTCGTTGACCGTGGGAAATATTTAAGTTTGCGCTTCTAAATATTAATGAATAGAGTCATTTGTGTAGTGTTGGTAATTGAGCATCTAGTGTTAATGGGCAAGTGTGATTGGACTTTAAGTTTGACTTACTAGTTAGGTTTAAATGATTCTTTTTAATATTTTCCATACGTGTTTCTCACGCCTTTTTTTTTAGCTTTACCGTCAAAAGGAAAAGTTATGATAATTTTGGCATGTTGGTATGTAAAATTAAGCTTCCGTTAGTTGACCTACGTCGTCATTTTCTGATACCTTCATCTCGTCAACTTTACCTCTCTATTCCTTACTCTTGTCCTACAGTTTCATGTGGTAGTGGAGTCAGCCGTCCATGTTTTTTTTGTCTTTATAGATATCAAAATCTCTCTCTTCCCCAATAATACATACCTACTTAATTTTATAACCGAACGTGATTTACTATTTCTAGCTTGTTCTTTAGGTACACTAATTTAAACAATTGCCAATTGTTATATTATTCAAAGTCATTGACCTACAAAAAATCAATATTAATACCAAACAATAAATTAATAACCGTCGATTTAATTCTAAAATTCTTGCTCCATATCTACACGATACGCTAATGAACCGAGAACTCTAAAGCTTTATACACACAGACACAATACACGACATACAATCAAGATGGCAGTGACTAATTCAAAGAATCTTAATATCAATTTATGATCACGACTTATTAATTGGCGGCGCAATCGATCGCTTGGACAATTCTTTAGGGTTCTTTCTCGAGATGTGAACAATGTGGTGAGGTTTCTTTGTTATGTTTGAATGATTTTTTATGCTTATTTGTGGCCTTCACGAGTGACGATACTAAGATAAGTTCGGCTTACGCTCGGCCGTCAGCCCCAGGGCTCATTTTTGTTGCTGTGGTGTGTTTGTGATTGTGGGTACTTACCTCTGAACAAACCCATAGTGATTAGCTAATGTTTGCCATCATTAGAGAAGTAGAAGGATATTCTATAGAATCTATAGAACAATCATCAGTCATTTTGTTTATTTCTAGCCGGTTTCATACTGTATCTAGGTTTGCTTTTATTTGTTTAATTACTGAAAAGCTCAAAAGTAGTAATTTCTCTTTAGAATTGACAAATGTTCCAGCTTGTTTTTAATCATTTCCTACATGATTAATAACATCCTAATATAATTTTATTCCATGAAACTGTGTTAAAAGCATAAACAATGAATCACTTTCGCACATTATTAATTTGTAACCGTCTGCAAATGAGCTCATTGAATTTAATCCTAGGCTTGACAATAAATTTTGTTAACGCCAAGTAAAAATAACTCAATATATCACCGAACTCATTACAAGATTATTTAGAGTAAAAAATACCGGTTGAGAAATAACAGCCGTGGCGTACTTATATTAATGTATGTACAAAAATACGTAAAACTGCTAATCACATGCGTATGCGTACTTACATAATACAGGCAGGAAGCCAGAAACATCTCTTCCAATAAATTAATGAGTAAACCCGGATGATCTGATGGTAATGTTCAGCTAACACGCGATACTTCTAGTATAAAGCACTAACGTTTGTAGGACTTCATTGAACATAAAAGAATACTCTTTATTTTGTACACCATGCGTATGCTTTAAAGCTTATAATCGCAGTTTGGTGTCCCCGAGCAGTCTCTAGTTCGGCTTTATTGGAACTGCATCTAGAGAATAACGCACAATTTATGTATTTTGTGGGCTGGCCATGTTTGTTGAAGGACCGATGGCCGGTGGAGCCGACGAGTCCTGGAGTGGAGACCGCGTATCGGCAAGCGTAGTGTGGGGCGCCCCCCAGCTAGATGGACCGACGACCTTAAAAAGGTGGCTGGGACAGACTGGATGCGGAAAGCGGAGGACAGGGTGTTGTGGCGCAGCCTGGGAGAGGCCTATGTCCAGCAGTGGACTGCTATAGGCTGAGTTGATATGTATTTTGTTAGATTCTGTAGAGATACTCGAACTTTTGACAAATGCTTCAGACTGAAGTGTTCCAATTTCAATCAAACATTGTAAATGCAGGAATACGTCTTATAGATGTATTCCTGCATTTGTTTTTTTTTTTCTGTTAAGCTCAGTAACTTTTAATAGTATCCCACTTTTGAGGTGCAACTTTACAGTGGCCGATCTCCGATGTTATTAGTTGCATGTCTGCGCCAACCGTAATACTGACACTTACGTCATCAAAAATGCGCTTTACGTCATAATACGTGTAAATATAATTAAAATCTACTTCTTATAAATCTTTCAACGTACGTCAGTCGTAATTGGATAAATATAGATGTTTACGTGCTCATCGAAACGTTTTTGATATAATTAGCTCCATGTTGTCATTTTTTTGTGCTTATTTTAATTTAATTTGTTTGCTTTGAACAGTTGAGACTGGTCATCTCTTACTTGCCAGGGCTTATCTTTAATCTTATATTTAGAATTGTTTTATATGTTTTTAGGGTTCCGTACCCAAAGGGTAAAACGGGAACCCTATTACTAAGGCTCTGCCGTCTGTCTGTCTGTCTGTCTGTCCGTCTGTCACTAGGCTGTATCTCATGAACCGTGATAATTAGACAGTTGAAATTTTCACAGATGATGTATTTTTGTTGCCGCCATAACAACAAATACTAAAAACAGAATAAAATAAATATTTAAGGAGGCTCCCATACAACAAACGTGATTATTTTTTTCTCGTTTTTGCTCGATATTGATAACGGCAACAGGTAGACGCTTGAAATATAACCCATCGTGCGCGAGTCCGACTCGTACTTGGCCGGTTTTTTTACATGCTGCTTACTTAAATATAGATGCAACAAAAATAATGTATCCAGGATGTTGTAAAATATCCTGATTTAAAAGAGTCGTCCTTGGAGTTTCGTACTTGTTCTAGTCCATAGAGATCCACGTTTTTGAACAGACAGACTCCTAGACAATTCAAAAGTACATGGAAATGGTTTAATTGAAATAAATGCTTTGAGTTTGAGTTTGGTAAACGAATACAAACGTAATTTTAACTAAGTACGTCTTTTTCTGTTCCGTTTGGTGCCGGACGTAGAATAGCGCCATCCTATCTCTTCCCGTGGGTGTCGTAAAAGGCGACTAAAGGACTTACTAGAGAATGGGCAGCAGCGTTCTTTATGCATTTTAACACCATACTGCGATCGCCAACCCGCCTGCCAAGCGTGGCGATTATGGCAACCGGGTGGGGTTGCCATAATCGCCACCCTTTGGGGGAGGCCTATGTCCAGCAGTGGACGTCTTTCGGCTGTAATGATGAATGATGACGTCTTCTAAGCTCGTCGGTTTTTTTTCATATTATTCTATCTGACGGGATCATTCTGTAAAATTCCACATATTATTACAAAGTGTCCTCTACGTCCAAGTTAGTTTCGACAAACCCTGGTAGGAACATTGGATAGACAAATGTGTAATCGTTCATCTTTAAATGTTGCCTTTCCTTGTTTTTATACACATTTCTATTTCTATTAGGTATATCAAGTTCTTCCTCGTTTCTGCCTCTGTGAACTCTTGAAGCTCTGAATTTACTGTATAAGTACATAAGTAAGTACACCATTCTTCGTATTTCTGATGCAGCATAGCAGCAATTAATCCTTTAAGTTCGTGCCAAAGATATTATGTTTCGTTTCCATTGTGTGTTTATATTAATTGCGTATTTCCAGGTAACGGATTGATGACTGCTAAGGTTGAATTTAATATGAAGCTGCCAGATTTAATTCGCAACATTATTCTAGTTTTATTTAGTTGTTAATTATCCTTGCTTTAATGAGGCAAACTTTTGAACTTTAACAAGAAGGTGATAGTTGTAGTTTCAAGATCATAAACCGGCTAAGTGCGTGTCGGACCACGCACAATGAAGGGTTCCGGAGTTGGGATGAATTAATCCCAAAAACAAACTTAACATTGTAGTTGAAAAACATGTTCTCCCATACATCGATATACGTCACGGTCAATTCTTCAACTGCAAATTTAAATTGGTCGACTATTACTCGTTAACTTGTAAGGTCTACTAAGCTGTGATGATAGTTTTCCTTTAAATTTCTTTATATATACTACTGCCATGATTTTTTTCACATATCCCCAGTCAACCATTTAGCAGGCAGCACCCCCCCCCCCCCTGGGGGGACACTTGACTCTAACAAAATTGTACACTTTAAAGTTTAATATTACGAAAACTGATCCCTGAATCGAAAAATGTTGCTCACAAACTTACAATATTTTTGAACGGCCTATCCAACGATACCTAACGATATATATGGGATAGACGAGAAAAAAAAAATCCCCACTTTACGTGTAAGGGAGGTTACCCTAAAAAAAAATTTTTGCAAGATTTTATTTTACGACTGTCGGCGTAACTAATATGTACACCAAATTACAGCTTTCTAGTACTAAGAGTCTCTGAGCTAAACCGAGGACAGACTGACGGACGGACGGACAGACAGACAGACGGATATGGCGAAACTATAAGGGTTCCTTGTTGACTACGGAACCCTAAAAACAAAACAAAATCATAGGTACGGGTACTCTACCTATAAAGTATGTTGGTACATAGATTCCATAAAATAATAAAAATGAAATCTATCAAATACTCATTTGGTAGTGCAAATCGTAGCTCGACTCGTTCGAAGCATGCGTTACTACACCATTTGCAGTCAATGGTTCAAGATCAATCATTTTTAAGAGCTGGTACATTAGATTTATCTGTTTCTAATAAGTCTGCCAAATATACCTTAGGTAAAATGTGGTTTAACAACATGGGATTAAAACCTTTGACCTGTGCACTTCTAGCGTATAAAGTGTAATGATGAATTTGAGCCAGCTGCAGCTGTAAAAATAGGGCTAATATTATCATCACCACGCTTGCATAGAGGGATGATGAGTGTACTATTTTATTATTACCAAGTGCAATCATCATTATTTATTACCAAATTGATTACCAACTTAAATTTTCCGTATATTCAAATCACAACAGAGGGCCAATTGCGTAACACACTATCAGTAGGAATCGGTTTCAATTTGACAGTTCAACAACGTTTATGCGTTATTTACGTTGTTGAGCAGACATTTTTTTCTAACTTATGAAGCAATGGATTTGCAATATACTTCAAAATCATTTGGATTCCGATTCAAACTGTGTTACGCAATTAGAGTACAGAACTGTAATTCTTTGACAGTTGTTTGAAATGACTATAACACGGCAAAATGAAACAGTATATGAATTTTATAATAAATAATTTCCCTGACCGTACTTACATGATAACTATTAATGACACTATGGCAATAATGCTGTAGAAAATCATAACTCATTTCTTTGCTCATTTGTAAATCAAAATCAAAACCAAAATATTTTATTTCACATAAGCCTACATGGGCAGTTATGAAACTTCAGAAGCTAGGTGCACGGTTCCAATTAGTCGTTTCCTATGGAGAAGAACCGGCAAGAAACAACACGGTTACTCTTTTAAAATAATTAGCTTTTACAATGTTTTCAAATTACATTGATAATACTCTTAGGTACGAGAGGACACTAGGCCCGTCAAAAGTACCAGGTTCTTAACACAGAAAATTGGCTACAAATATACAGCCTATTAAGCCTACAACGTTCTCACATTAACAAAATATTAAAAAAAAAACGATATAAAATATTATAAAAAAAACAAACACACATCATGACTTTAGGTAAGTATTTGATCTATACATTATAATTTTCCTACGCCCATCCTTCTGATGCACCTTGCAGGTCGCAACTTAGAAATCTCCTTTAATCCTCTCCCCACTCTACCGACTTTTAATCCTACTCCTTCTCTGTGCACGCGGTTCGGTTGTGGAATTCACATCCGCCTGACTTTAGGGTCTGCCAAACTGTTGCAGTTTTTAAAAGAATTGTGAAATAACACTATCTTGCCACTTCGTCATAGTTGCATAATAAGTATTTAATTTATTTTATTATTATTACTATTATTATTCGTTATTTATGCAACTGTTGTATAATAAGGGGTATTAAAACACGAATGTGGGTTTATAACACGAGGAGTATCACATGAGTGTTTTAATACTTAGTGTTTGAAGACTTTATCTACACCCATGATATGAATCCTCTATAATACATTTTTACAAAACTAATATTGAACAAAAATGGCGGGATACGACGTGAATTCGAATAACCTATAAGTTTTTTTTTTTAATCACGGCGCTGTGGTTTTGATACGCGCGTGCATGACAATGTTCTTTTAAGGATTCCGTACCCAAAGGGTAAAACGGGGACCCTATTACTAAGGCTCCGCCCTCTGTCTGTCTGTTTGTCTGTCTGTCACCAAGCTGTATCTCATGAACCGCGATAGTAAGACAGTTGAAATTGCACAGATGATGTATTTCTGTTGTCGCTATAACAAAAAATACTAAAAAACAGAATAAAACAAATATTTAGGGGGGCTCCCATACAACAAACGTGATTTTTTTGCCGTTTGTATAGATAATGGTACAGAACCCTACGTGCGCGAGTCCGTTTCGCACTTGCTGGTTTTATATAGATAAAGGTACGGAATTTATAAAGATACCACAAATTAATTAGTGAGAAAAGGACTTGCATAATGAAATTTAGTACAACATTATAACACTCGTTTGGATGATCTAATGGTTACTATGACATTGTTTGTTTTAATGTTGGCAATAAGCTAACTGCTTCAGAAACTTTTATATATGATTTATAGCATGGGTGTAGATAAAATAATATATATTTTAGTGACATTTATTTTAGAAGTTTGTATGTAAGTATATTCTGTTATTGTATGTTTATAATTAAATTAGTGAATAGTTTTTTTTTTTGTTTTTTTTTTTTTGTTTTCTCTTCTACTCCTACACACGTTGTCTACATCTCTTTGTCTAGTTAAAGATACAAAAACACTAAAACACCTTTAACTTACTAGTTTTGTAACACGTTTACCTACCATTATAGAATGCAAATAAATATATGGATATACTTTCCTTTTCTTTAGAAATAAGCATCACCTTTGTACGTACTTTTCTGTTCCTTTCTTCTTGTCCGTTTATATGTGTGTACATAAACTGTTAAATAAATAAATGATGTATCAGTCATTGTTTCATATTAAACAGAGAACCAGTTTTTTGTCTGAAACTATTATGCATTAAACATCGATAAACAAACAATTAACTATAACAAAAACCGTATCCGTCTCATTAACAATACTTAAAATAGTTTAATCATATCTTACTAGTTAAGTAGGTACCTATAGTTTGCATAGCACTCAATGATCAAGATAAAACCAATCTGTCATATACGGCTATGCCAAAAAATGTATAATAAAAACCGGCCAAGTGCGAGTCGGACTCGCGCACGAAGGGTTCCGTACCATTATCTATAAAAACAGCAAAAATATCACGTTTGTTGTATGGGAGCTCCCCTTAAATATTTGTTTTATTTTAATTTAATTATTCATTTTTAAAGTGAATATATAACTAAATATTCTGTGAATATTTCAAGCGTCTACCTGTTGCCGCTATCAATATCGAGCAAAAACGAGCGAAAAAATCACTTTTGTTGTATGGGAGCCCCCTTAAATATTTATTTTATTCTGTTTTTTAGTATTTTTTGTTACAGCGGCAACAGAAATACATCATCTGTGAAAATTTCAACTGTCTAGCTATCACGGTTCATGAGATACAGCCTGGTGACAGACGGACAGACAGACAGACAGACGGCTGAGCCTTAGTAATAGGGTTCCCGTTTTACCCTTTGGGTACGGAACCCTAAAAACAAACAATATAAAAGATGGGTGACAAAAACAAATGACAGTAAATTAAAGGCTCTTACAGACTCACCCGATAACGCGGGTGCGACAGGCAGGGACATAGAAATTGTGCTACTACTAGTGTCGCGTCGCGCCGGCGATATCGCACCAGTCTGTAAGAGCCTTAAGGCACCGATCACGTACGCTTAGTAGGATCCATCTACATATAGCCTTTTGCCAAGTATGTTGGGGTTGGCTTCCTGTTTAACCGGATGCAGCTGAATACCATTATTTTACATGGAGCGACTGCTTATCTGTCCTCCACAACCCAGTAACTAGGTAATATGATACCCTTGGTGAGACTGGTTGTCAGACTTTCAGGCTTCAGTCTGACAACCCGTATGGACTATCAAAGATCCACGAATGACAGTCGCGACTAACGGCTTAACGTGCTTTTCCGAGGCATGGCGGAGTCTCAGTATGTAAAGATGGTCACTCATCCACGGACTAACACTGGCAAGCGTAG
Organism: Tiliacea citrago; assembly: GCA_963921375.1. Classification (NCBI taxonomy): domain Eukaryota; kingdom Metazoa; phylum Arthropoda; class Insecta; order Lepidoptera; family Noctuidae; genus Tiliacea; species Tiliacea citrago. Next base: position 14,952,043 of record OY992797.1, on the reverse strand, counting down.
CGTTAACCTGATGGGTCAACCCGTGCGGCTCAGGAATAATAGAGATTGAATGATATTATAAATATGTTTAACACTAAACGCATTCAGTGATTTGTGGTGCAAGTGGTCTTAAATTCGTTTTTGAAAGTGTACAACGTTTTGATAATTTAAAATAGTTTCTTTTTTTATAACAGGTTTTATTACGTAACTTTGTGAAAGTCTACATCAACGAAATTTGCGTCCTCCTCCTCTACGATCACCTTAAGAAATATTTAGTACCTTTGGGTCTAGCACGAACGCGCGGAGTAAACGTAACCTAAATACGAATTATTTTAAAATTAAAATAATAGTTTCGCACGAAAATTTACTTAGTTTTATGAATTTATTCATATTTGCTGTGAAAAGTGATAAAGAAATTACGAGGTCAAATATACAACGGTCAGTTGACTTAGCTTTTTGATTAACGGCTGACGGAGACTCAAGTACCGATTAAGTATGAATATTTTATTTTGCTTTGTCTCGGTGTCAATCAGTCTTTGTTTACTAGATAGCAAATAGGTAATCTTGAATGACAAGTACCTACTGCGCGACATGATGTATTTTTAACCGACTTCCAAAAAGGAGGAACTCGGTTTTTTTTTTTTGTAATAAAGTTTTTTCACTAAACTTTTTTGGCAACCGTGAATTCAGCACTGAACTGTATGACCAGTAAAATTAACAGCATACCAACAATGTGTTCTCCGGTGTCTTTACAGGGTGCATGTACTAAAACTAACAATTATCTATTGTAACTAAATTTATGTTGTACCTAAATGAGAATGTACCTTTGATGCGCAAATACCTAAATAAATAAATAAATAAAAAGGATATTATCACTATTTCTTACTAGCGCGTGATTACCCAACTGGAACCGCAGTTCTTATATAAGTAGATAGTAATGCCAAACCTATAAAGTCCCCGATGCCCTTCCCACTGACATAATACACAAACAAATTCCCCCACATAAGTACTTTAACAGACATGCATTTTCTAGTAGCAAGTAGTTTTCATAATAATAATATACTGAACTCATCATACAACCACTGTTATATGTTCAAATTATAGGCGAGGACGCTGGCACCCTAAACACAAGTTAAATCTTACTCTGGGTGCCAGAGTTCATTGGAAACACTCTTTATTTTAGTTGTTACGCTGCATAGTGTTTAGCTAAGTGTTTATGTACAATGGAATATAATAAAAAACCTTTTTTTTTACCTTATAATTTATTAGTCACCTTTCTACAGATGAGGAAGAAACGGTACTTATCCTTTGAGAAAATCAAAGTATTATACTTCACTTATACATGGGCACTTATGAAACGTCAGAAGCTAGGTGCACAGTTCCAGTTGGTCGTTTCCTATGGAGAAGAGCCGGCATGAAACTTTGTTACTCTTTTAAAAATAATTGGCTTTTACAATGTTTTCAAATTACAGTGTTAATAGGTATGGGAGGACAAAATAGAAAATGGTCTACAAATTTACAGTCTATTAAGCCTACAACGTTCTCACATTCACAAAATATAAAAGAATCTATATAAAATATTAAAAATGAAAAACTTATTTAAACCAAATGACATGAATGGCATGATTACAAGTGTAACAAATCTGAATTAAAGTCCAGTCCACAAAAGCCAAAATAAATAACACAAAATGCGACGGTCAAGAATTAACTCTACTAACAAAGCAGTGGTGGCCCAGTCAGTAACGGCCGCGACTTACGAGTAGTAGGTCGTAGGTTCGAACCCAGACAGGCGCTTTACTTTGTGTAAATTATTTCATCACCACTGCTCTCAAAACGGTGAAAGAAAACATCGTGAGGGAACTGGCATGTCCTAGAACCAAAAAATTCGAAGACATGTGACATCTACCAACCCGCACTGGGCCCGCGTGGTGGATTACGGCCCGCTCCCTCTCACAGAGAGGAGGCCTGAGTCCCAGCAGTGGGAACGTTATCCGCTGATTATGTAATAAATGCCATGCACACATACTCGTGCTCTTCCTATAGTGATTATGAGTCACGGTCTAAGAGGAAATAAAACGTCGTTAGCATAGTTTGTCATAAACCAGTCGATATCAGAAAGAGTCAAACAACGATCCACAATTCTAAATCTTTTAATTGGCATTAAGTATGACGACAGACGGTGACTTGCCTAATCTGACATGTAATGATATGGATATAGAGCTGATGATACAACATATGTGATGAGTTTTTTAGTGTGTTGAGAAAATTCTAGAATTTGAAAGTGATGGTACAGGCGTATGAATTTATAGCTTGGTGCACCAAAAATGTGAGAAGTGATAATAAGGGTAGTTAGACAATAATTGATTGAAATGAAATGAAATCGTTTATTCTGTAAATAGGATATCCGAATCACTTTTACACGTCACATTAAAAAATAAAAAATAAGCTAGATGTAGTCGAAATTTCCTATCTGAGAAGAAATGGCGAAACAAACTCAGGGGAAAAGTCTCTTTTAAAGTCGAGACATAATCTTGGTTAGATCATGTGAGGACCATGTAGATCCGTGTCTGAAATGGTCTTTTGAGGAAATAACCACACAAATTTGAGTGGACCTGTCTAATCAGTGCAAGCATTTGTCAGTAATCGTGCAGCTCGATTAGTGAAAATCTGTGGTGAAGCTAGCACCGTTTCTTGAATAGACAAGACAGTGGAAGATGCACAAGCTAGCAAGGTGAGAACATCGCCTAGCTGAATTATAATTTAAAAAACTAAACATAGCCTTCAGCGTCTGGTTTCTAGCAAGCCAGTTCGTTGGCCAATATCACAATACTGATCAAATTATTTCAAATCCTAATTTTTGACAAATCCGATTTCCCCAACTGAAGAAAAATGCTTGACCGTGTCAAATTAAATACAGCGTTGTATCAACTCTTAATATATCCCAGCATGGATTCCATTCTAATCTGTCACGTCTAAGGTCGAGCGGTGTAAAGTTCATCAATGCTGAATTCAATTATCGATTACACCATTGTGTTCCGCTCTTTCGATTTATATTTAAATACCAAACGTTTACTAGAAATGTATTGTGAAAGACAAGTACTTTGTTGTATTTGACGAAAGACCGCCCGTGAGTACTCTCGTTATTAAATATTTGAAAGCTTTTGAATAGGTACCTGTGTATGGTGATTTCAATATTTTGTTGATTGGGTACCTTAGAAGTATTATGTAGTTCCTGATTCTCAAGATCATACCTTGGGTTCCCACGAAGCCATCGTAAGAGATGGCTTAGATGTTATGTCACCTGAGCAGACAACAGCCAATCAGAGACTGACTCATCAACATCAACAACTTCAACCTTCTTCGTGGCGCTAAATTGGCCATTTGAGTTGTACTCTGTTACCTTGTCGTAGCTTTAAGATTCGTGTTGACACGAACGGTTACTGCTACCTACATCGCACTGCTGGCTGAAGGCATACCCCATGTCTCCCAGTTGGTTAGTTCCAGAGGTTTATATATTTTTCATGCTTCGCCATCTTGCTCATTCCTCCATCTTTTACATATTGAAATGTACAATCTTCTTATTTTCTCTTTTATTGACACTATGGGTCAGTAGATATTTGAAAAAGTTGTGCAGAAAAAGGAAAATATGCTCCTCAGTTCTGAACAAAAAACATTAATCATGCAAATCAGCGAGTGTCAACGATTACGAAATTACCCGTATTGATTCAACACTCGGACGCAGAATGTGAGTGTGGGCGTGTCGGGTTAGTCATTCATCAATTAACTACTTATGTAATGGATAAGATCAAGATTTCAGTAATATTGTTGTTTTATTGGTACATAGAGATTATAATGATTGAATTACTCGAACTAGCTTTGATTTGACAACTGGTTGGACCTGATATCAGTTACCATGATAATAAATTGTTTATCGCAGATTAGATCGCCTGAAGACCAGCCAGAAATGGAAAAAGACGAGGCTAAAGGCTTGAATCAGCGACATTACTAGCACCAAAACTTTGAAAAATGATATAAACACAAGCATTTGTTGATTTTGATTAACAAAAAATTTAAATTTTTTGTGTAATTAGTGTAAATCTGAAAATGATGGAGCTCGAGCCAAAAATACATTGTTATCACAGCTTCGATCATTTGCGACATTAAGATGTTGGAACATCTTAATGTCGCAAATGATCGAAGACTGAACCTTAAAACTCTAAAAATACTAATTAAAATTCACCTCATCCGTTAAATAATCCAGTAATCCAGCATAATCAAGTTGGTAGCACGGGAGCCCCAATTAGGGGCCAGTGTTGTCTCATAAACAAAAACGATATTTGATGGAGTGAAGCGACAACACCCTGGTGGTCTCCGAAGCTCGTTGTAATCTGTCATCTGAACTGTCAAATTACTAACGGCCGGACGACCGATCGGCTACTGAACTTGTTGGTAGATAACAGATGCAAGTGGACAGAGATGTTGGTGGTAGATATGACACTTGTTTGATGGTTGGTGGCCTTTTTTGCCTATTGCTTTTGTGACGAGTGATGGTTCAAGGCAGGTAAGTGTCAAAATGATTTTTTGTCGTGTATGTAGGTAGGTACTAATGATTTCTTTTCTATTTGTGTTACGTGCATTTTCTGAAGAAGCACACGCAATATCACACGTTAAGTCATCATCTGCCTAGCCTTTTTCCAACTATATTGGGGTCGGTTTCCAGTCTAACCGGATGCAGCTAAATACCAGTATTTTACATGAAGCGACTGCCTATCTGACCTCCACCACCCAGTTACTGGGTAACACGATATCCCTTGGTAAGAATGGTTGTCAGACTTTTGGGCTTAAGTGCTTCAGTTAATTACTGTTAGTGCTGGCACCAAAATTAATTTAGCTAAATTTATCCTAAAAAAATAATCTCTTGGACTAGGTAAGTAGGGGGTTATCTGTGTTTATAATAATAATATTATTATTTCTTTCAGAAGTATGGACCATTTTAATCAAATCAAATCAAATCAAATCAAATCATTTATTTGCATGAATATGGGTACATGAGTTGATACATACAAAAAAGTTCTTTAAACCATATCCTACCTAAACAGGTGTGCAAATATCTACTAAGTATAAAGGAAATATTTCTTACACTATTCATTAATTTACAAATACTAATATTACATTGTTTATGAAATTTATTAATTATATAATTTTATTATTATTACTAACTTAAAAAAATTTATTACATTTATCATTTAAATAATCAATAACTTTGTAATATGCTTTATTAATCAGATAAGTCTTTAGTTTACTTTTAAATGATGTAAAATTATTTGCTTCTTTTATATTATTAGGTAATTTATTATATATTCTAGGGCCCATACAAAATGCACCCTTGTCAAACATAGCTGTTCGCTGTAATATTGGGGACATCAAATAAAAGTAGGTTCCTCTGCGTAATAATCTTTGTCTGTGCATAAAATAAATTGAATGAATGTAGGCGTACCTTCACGGAGACACCTGATTGGTCTTTTTGTATTTTTTACATGGAATTTTAATTAATTTTTGATGTCAACCGTAGTCAAAGAAAATACAATGATTAATTATGTTTTTGAAAACTGGGTATCTGGCCTTATGTGCAGATGCGGGAAATTATCAACGTCTTATTGTTATGGCAAAAAGTGAATTTTATGGAGATAAATATCAATAATATCCAAACTATTGTACTCAGTTCTTTGAATTGATGGCAGTTGTGTATGACTTTTGTGTGAATGGACTTAAATGGAAAGATAAGCTTTTAAAGTGCGAATTAATGGTATCTTTTCAATTATTGTAAATGCTTCAGTTGAATGTTATACCTAACTATAGGCAATGCAGGTGTTATGTAGATGTTTCTTTAAATCTAAACTTAAAGAAGAACTTATGCCTAAGTAATGTTGATATATACATATTGTGTTTACTATATTATTAAGTACTTATATGTACCTACAACTATATAGTTTTAGGAATATGTAAGTACTTAATAATATGGTAATTGGTGTTCATATATATGTACACCAATTACTAAATAAAATTACTAACAACATACATAATTATATATGAAAGTAGTATTAAGTTTTAATTGACATAAGCGAAAGCTACTTTTTTAAACCAAATTTTCAGCAGACTAAATCGAAAATCGATGCTCGGTAAAATGAATGAGAACATCACTCATCGAATGGAGAATAATTTCGATTCTTCGCAATCAAGTGGTTCATAATGTACCGAATAACTTAAAGCTATTGAAACAAATGACAAGATTTATCTCGAACAGCGATACCAATTAAAGTGCTCTGAATATCAAAGGCAAGCATGATATATTTTACTTTTAAATTGTAATTATAAATGTCAATGACATGAATATGAATCAGTATGATATCAATGACAGATCTGATACTAATCAAATTAAGGTTTCACGAGAAGAACTGATATTAAAAGCTTAAATGCACTTTGATGTAAGCAGGATTTCGGATGAATCAAATATTATGTATTGGAAAACTGATGGATTCACAAAAATACAAAAAAGACCTTTGACTTTGTACACAATTAAAGTTGACCTTATGTCAAAGTTAATGATTATCACAAGAGAATAGATGAATCTAGACTGAGAAATCAAAAGTTGAAAAAGGAAGGTAAAATTAGCAAGAATCGTTTGATGGTGACAGAGCATAGGAGAATGCCAGCCATTATTTATTATTATTAATAAACGAGAATTAGTAAGCAAAATTACATGTCAAGCAATATCGTACAACTGACACTTAAATCTCGATTTAGAGCTAACGCAGACAGGCGCGACGCGACACTAGTAGCACAATTTCTATGAAAACAGTCTGCACGAGCCTTAAAGAGTGCTAAAAAATATATCGATACTTCGAAATCAATTCTTCAAAATCCCAAATCATTGAAAGAGCAAAAAGATCATGCGCACCCCAAGCAAACTATAAACTCCGTCAAGATTTAGTTAGCACGAATATTTCACGGCTTAAATCAATTAAAGCGACATTTTCGAAGTTTGCTCGAACAATGGACATGAATCGGGTTCCTTATCACGTTCAGATATAATTAATGGAGCTTGGAACATTACACAATTAGAAACTATAAACTTTGATGTATTGTTGCATTATTTAACATAAATTAATACGTATGCTTGTTGAAAATCGTTGCGACAGGATCTATTTAATACGTTGAGGTAATATTGATAATATTAATATAATGCGAATTAGCACCTTTGTAAGTGGTAGTTACTGGTCAATTTTGGAGTTGTACCCAGTCTTTCTGGAACCTCAGTACTGAGTCATTGTTTTATGATTCCTAACAGTCTATATATATAAAGATAGTTCATTCTTTATCACACAGTAAATCTTCCATCTTGAGGTTTTCAGCCTTCCATTCCAAGAACAGAATGTTTTATTAAAACTTAAAAAAATATTTCATAATAATCAATGGGAAAGAAATTCACACCGTCATCAATATCATTGCCTGTAGCTATTTTTATCCCTTTTCATTCCCACACAAAACAAACATTATTAAGATCTACATGAGTCCATTCCTCAAAACGCAAATCTGCAGAACTAGGATCATCCATCAAGGAATATAAGTAAACATAGAGAATCGCCATCAGTAAGGTCAAAGGAATGTGCAACCTCATAATTCCAATGATTCTCGTTCATTATTCATCTTCAAATAATAGTTAGCACCCCATAGCTCAAGGTTTTAAGCCTATAAAGGGCAATGCATTAAATGAAGGTAGTCGTGAGCTCTTCGATGTCTGGATAGTTATTAATTTTAGTAATGAATTGTTTTAATGTTTGTGTAACTGTTTGAGGTGAGAGGATTTATTGGTGTTATTTTGTTAAACTTTGTTTTTAGGCAATGGCAGTGCGATGAGGATCTCGGTGAACACATTGAATTCTGTACTAACTTTCAAATGATTTTTTTACTGCTAAGCTTTTGATTGATTCGGTGAAGGTCTCTAAGTTGTATTTTATAAGATACATTTATTTTAATAAAATCTAGGCATCTTACTTATTCCTACATCATCTACATCATATCTCTTGTTAACAAAACACAAATGTCTACTAAAGTCTTCTTTTCTCACTTCATTCATATGAAAACGACAAGGACACCACATCTCAAACTAATTATAAGCCCAAAGATTTTATTAATTACTAGGTTTTACCCGCAGCTTCGCCTGCGTGGATGTAGGAAAATATCCCACGGGAGCGTACTACCGGGATTAAAAGAACTCTTATGTATTAATCCAGATGTTACTAATTGTGTGCCAAATTTCATCCAAATTTGTTCAGCCGTTTTTGCGCCAATCCGGAACATACATCCAAAAAAACGGACAAAAATTCTAAAATATATATTTTCGTCATCAGATTCGTTCCACAATTTATTTTTTATTAATAATTCAATATACAGTTCCGACTACGTTACTATTTTTTTATTATTATTTACAAATGGATAAATATCCAAAAGCCAATAATCACCAATTAACCACTAATCCAAATCACCACTATTAGTATCACCATCACGAAAAGCTTTACGTGCCAATAATTGTATGGTACTTCACAGCGAGTGGAGGTTTCATTAATTATATTCAGTTAGATAAGACACTGCATTGTTAATGATTGTCGGCCGCGGTCATTGCTCACCGCTGAGTATGACTGTACTAGTGTTGTTATAGTTCTGTTGTGTTCGGGGCATTCCAGGGATTGGGACTGTTATGTCCCGATATGGCACGACAGAAAAGTTTTAGAAAGTAACCTTCTTATGTTCTTTTGGTTCGTACTTTATGGCAACTATCAGTTCATTAATCAACTGGTTTCCTAGTTGTTGTAAAAATCCTCGTTTTGTAAAATGAGTTACTTTTACATGTGTCAATTTGCCTCCAACTACAACACTTTCTTCTTGCCTTCAAATTCAGTAAAAACTATCTAACGCCTATCTTGTTAGACATGAACACTATACTAGGGGACTTTTAAGGACATATTGTAAAACCAATGTCCCTTCCCAACATCTGAATCCCGGAAATCCGACAGAGAAGCAGACATCACTAGTGACTGTACGTTCCTTTATTTGTCGAGTGGAATCATTACGCTTTGTTGTTTAAGTGGGTATAAGAACTCCACACTTAATATTATTGTATTGACTAGTACTCGTAGCACTTTTGTTTTCGATTGTACAATTGTTTCTAATTTTAACGTTGATATTGAACTTGAATATTATTAAACAGGTTCTGTGCAATGATTAATTGTTGAGCTCATTTGCATTTGATGAATACGTGTGCTAATTTTATTACATCAGAATCTTAATTAGGTATGCATTTGTAATTAATTTTGTATTAACAGTATCGTTGGCTGTAGGTAACTATAGTTCTGTGGATATTAACTAGCGAAATCCTTTGGAATTTACTTGTGTTGTGAATAAGATAATTTAACTGTTGACCCGTAATTCTTACCAAGGACAGCCAAATGCACAGTTATGTTTAAGGGACCCAACTGTTTTAGAAAAAATAAAATGAATAATTCGATGGTATAATATCAGTCTAATCACGATGCAAGCGATTGAGCCAATTGACATGTGAAATACTTAAAATTATTTTAGCGACAAGACTTGAGACTAACAAAAACTACCTCCGGCTAACGAAGGATACTTAAATCCATACCATCGAAGGCGTAGGACAAAAAATAATAACATTAAAAGTGAAATCCTCCAGAGCTTTGATTGACCACAAATCAATATTAATGATCTAAACCAGCGGGTGTTCTTGCGCGATCGCCCATCCCTTTCTTCCGTCCCAGGAAGAGAAGGACGCCAAATGTTTGGACACCTCGCCCTTAAAGCGTTTTAAGTGCTAAACGAATAAAACCATTAATTACACGCAATTCAATGTACATATTGAATTTATTCAAATAGTGATAAATGGGTGTAGTAAGAAACAAGAGGTGTGAAAGAGATGGGTGTACTTTCCTCTCGGTCGTGTTGTTTAATGTTCTGTTGGAATGTATAAAGGAATGATTCAGTGTCAATGTTCACGATATCTGTGATGGGAAGATTGGGTGATCGAGTTCCGATTAATTTTTGTTTTGACGTTCTAATGAATATTATTATCTTAATAATAATATTATTAGTTTTATATTATTTAGGTTTATATTATTATTATAATAATATTTAATATTAATCTAATATTCATCATCATCATCATTTCAGCCGACAGACGTCCACTGCTGGACATTGGCTTCCCCCAAAAGGAGGGGCGGGGCATAATCGCCACGCTTGGCAGGTGGGTTGGCGATTGCAGTACGGTGTTAAAATGCATAGAGAACGCTGCTGCCCATTCTCTAGTAAGTGCCTTAGTCACCTTTTACGACCACTACGGAAATACATAGGATGGTGCTATTCTTTACGTCCGGCACCACACGGAAAATAATATCATTATAATAATATAATCCTAGCTAATATTATAAATGCGAAAGGAGTTTGTTTGTTACGCTTTCATGCTAAAACAGCTGAACAGATTTAGATAAAATTTGGCACATTGGTAGACCATGACCTGGACATAGAATACTTTTTATGCCGGTCGTACATTCCCGTGAGATAATTTCCGACCACCACGCGGGCGAAGCCGCGGGCAAAAAGCTAGTATTTTTATAAGCGGTTTTATTTGAATGTTATTACTGTTGTTTTTAAAATTATCCATGTACCTATGTGCTATAGATGTAGTAAGTTGGAAAGGCAGAGTTACCATAGCCCAGAAAATTTCACTTTTCCCTGACATAGTAAAAATCTTTTTATTTTATTATTTATGTACACAAAGTAAAATACAGAGAGATACGACATAATTATAATATTAGTACAAAGGTACTACTTATTTCTTAAGAAATTTCTTCCAGCAGACCTGCGAAAGGAGAAATGAAAAAGACATGTAGACAATAGTGTGTGAGAACAAGAAAAGAAAAATATGAATATGCGAAGTCTTATACTAAAATTTTAAATATACCTATACAATACCATATACATATATAAAAAAAATACACACGTATATGTACACGTACACACGTGCAAAAAACTTACATATACCTAATTACATAAAGCATGTATATACAAACATTATATATAAAAATATTCACAATTGAGAGGAAAGGTAGCTCTTTTACTCGATATTTGAATAAGGAAATTGTTTTTAAATCACGAATGCTTGGCGGAAGTGAGTTCCACAAACTTACCTACTTATTAGTAAGCTTTGCCTGTTTTATTACCTATGAGTAGGCTAAGTCGAAGATCTGTGGGCGATGTTGAAACGATCCATAATTTATTTGCGAACTCTGCTCATCTTCACTACTTCATTGTTGTCGCGAATAACCATTTTGTTTGACTATAAAGCACCAGGTATATGAGGAGCTTTCTGATTTGCTCTCAGCGTCCTTTAATGGGCTGTCCCTTTATGTCTGTACCGTATTATCTTTTAGCACTATTATATGGCTTTTCTGTTGGTAAGGTTGCCAAAGGTGAATTTTCAGCAGTTCTCAACTGAATCCCGAAGTCCCGGTTTGATGCTTTGACCAGTACCATTACTGGTAAAAGCATCAAACTGGGACTGACGAAACTCATAAGGAAAGTTCTCAGAATGGCGATTGTTCTTAATTCTTCACGCATAACTCTAAATTGTTAACAATAATTCAACTTGAATAAAAAAAACAATTTAGTGCGACCACCTGAAACAAAACTTTTCCTCATTTCAATCACACATGGTTCGACTTATAACGCCATCTATTGACAAAGTTCCATAAACACTCGTACCATATTATTCCTACTCCATGAATGAAGGAATTTCATCTTTCTGTTAATTTTTTTTACTTTGCATAAAAGTGTAATGTAGGTGTAAATATATATGTTTCGAGCTCCCAGTAACTATACGTTACCTAATACAAAACACGACAACGAAAAAATCTGTACCAAATAACCATAATATCTAGAATTAAACCTCCGTACCACTTATTAGGCCCTCCTCGTTAGAGAGGTCACAAATCACAACCAGCTAGTTATGTGACAGACACAAAAACCATAAAATTAAATTAATGCGTTTCTACCACTTCCTCTTGGGGAACTGTTGGCCGTTAAGGGAACTTGAAGATTTTCCTGAATCGGGTTGCTTTTGTTTTCTCCTGGTCTGTTATGAGCGCCTGGTAGTTAGAATTAAGATCTTTAAGGCTTCTATGCAATATTTTGTACGGCTTTTTTTCTTTTTTTCTGTTTTGTTTTCTCAAAAACTAAGGTCCATTTTTGAGATAATTTTTGTAACTTTGGTAAGTTGCAAATGCACGTATCCCTTACAAGTTTCTTTTTAAATATCTAATAGTTTTTGTGTTCCATTAGTTGATTAAAATCAGGTATCAGCTTTTAAATCAATAATAAGTAGGTAATAATATTATTGATTTAACGGGACACGAACTTCCGTAATTAAAGTTTTTTTTCACTTAATAGTGTTTTGGAAGTAAGTCGTTTTTTTTTTTTTTGTTTTTTTGTGGTACCTACCCTACACAAATTCGAATACCACTACCTGTTACGTTAATAACAGAGACAGGAAGTTATAACATCATCTACATAGACTAGGTGGGAAAAAATATTATTGAAGCTAACTCAAAAACTACCCAAGCAAAGTTAATAAAATTTATATGAGGCCACCACGCAAGCTGCCTATAGCAAATGAAAACAATAATTTCCAAAATCGGTCAACAATTGACCAAAATTATCGATAAAAATAAATTATTACCGTGATGTAGTACCTAGCTACTTTAATGCAAGCCAAGATAATATTATTAGACACTGCCTATTAAAGATATGGAATGTTACCACCTGTAAGGTTCTCATTGAGGGCCAAAATTCGGAGGCTAAGAGCGCCCAATTAAAAATTAAGCCTGTTGAGCCAGCAAAAATAACTCTAAGTTACTTTTGCTGGAATAACTATTTAAATATTACTTTCAATATTGGCAATAATTGGCAATTTTTTAAAAACAGGTTAGATACGTCTCTTTTTCCCTAGCATGGTTTTAAAAATATACAAACGACTTTTAAAACAACTAACTACACAAACAAAGAAACAAACAAGTCTTCTTGGTAACTGATTCAATTAAACAGTTCGATCGAACTCATTATTCTAGAATCAAGTTCATTGTTATAAAAAATAAACTTTGAAATCAATATGAAAAGTTTTAAATGGAAAAGTGCGGAGCTACAACTTTGTTCATTAAACTGAAGAGTTCCTCGCTTCGGGAGAGGAAAAGAAAAAAGCATTTTCTATATTTATAAGTGTAATGAGAAAACTGTGAACGGTGTTACAAAATTAAATAATTTCATAAAATGGCCGCTTAGGGCGAGGACACGTAGCGCCATCTAGCGGTGAATAGCAGACTCGAGATCGGGAGATTCTGATTCTTGTTTGGTAAGTAAATAAACAAGAGATTATGTGATACGATAAATGTATAAAATTGAAAACGAGATACTAGGATAGGTATTTTAGTTCCGGAAATAATATTTTTTTTAGGTAATTTAATAAAATTATCTTCTGTTACATTATATAAACTGTTAAAATTAAGGTATACTAATAAACAAATGAAACCGCTTATCATACCCGCAAACTTTACCTAGAAATATTTAAAAATACTACAGATTTTACTGCCTCCATTATAAACTCCATCCTAGTTAGCTTCACAGACAAGCCTATCCTCGATATATCGCTCCCTTATCAACCAGGGGTGGGTAACGATAATACGATGACTTCTTTAATTAATTAGCCAACTAGCCAACCTCTCCCACACATTAAACTGTTTACGATCCCTGACCATTCAACTCGATAGTCGGTGATTGGAAAATGGAAAGGTGAATGAAGCTTAGACCATGTTTTATTGCTAGCTCACACGATGGGTCTTGTCGATGGGACGGATCTTTAGTATGTGGTCACTGGTTAGTTTTTAATTGGTAACTTTTGATTGACAGATGGAATTGTACTTGGCTTTATTTTTGTCTAAAAATGTATTTATTAGGCAGATCTCAATTGACTCCTGTAACACAGGTAGCACCTAGCACAGGAGTCAGGGCTCCAAATTAAAAAGTAACTCCTTAATTAATGTATTTTTTTTTCAATTAATACAAAAAATATTGTTGTGTTCATTGAAACGGCTAATCTTCTTTCATTTTTTTATACTCAGCCAATATTGCTCAAGCGATACAATTGATTTCAGTTTATGCTATTTCCGTGAGTAACCGGCAAGTAGTTGAAATAACATTTATGTGACTACATAATATCCCACATATATTTAGAGAACACATCAAAAACATGAGATCTCCTTCCCTGATAACGTCTCCCGCCCTTTTGTTAGAGTCCCTTAAAAAGAGTCCCTACACCTTCTTACTATGAAGACATATTGCGTTTCGCGTTTTTGAACTCGCGATTCCAACGCGTATTTACGTATTCACACTCGCATTACTCCTAGTTGTATGTCGAGATGAGATGTGAGCGTGTGTGAGATTTGTGTGTTAGTGTCAGCTTAACGATACCAATGTAAGATGACCCACTATAGCGCCCCCTCCGCTATGCAAATGAGACGACTGCGCGGATGACGTATGCAAAGAAGGAGCTCCTAACCCATTGGTGATATACGACGTAGGCTTTCACATAGGTGTGTGCGTGTATGTTGGTATGCCAGTCGCCTCTAGGCGCGCAATAGACGGGGGTGGGCAGCCCGAGAGGATGGGGTATAAAGGAAAACCATTTACATTTGAGCGATTCGTCCAATTTAAAATTCCTACAAGATAGCTTAGACACGGGTGCCATTCTTTTGAAGAGGCGATCATCATGCAAAGGACATTCGTAGCGAATACGAGTTCGAAATAGAGTTTTATTTTTAATGATATTTTTAACAAGCTGTTTTGTTTGAGAGTTGTAAGTTAGATTACTTATTAACGAATCAATTTCGCGTGATTCGTCACGTATCGATAGGGTGACCTAGATAGGTTTTGGGTCAAATATGTCACTGTTGGCGGAGGTATCGTTATGAATATGAATCTAGGGTGTGGGAAATCAGTCGGGGAGCGTTCCATCAAAACGTCATAGGTCGCTCTCAGGACAAATTTGCCCGCTTGCCCACGTCCCGCGTTTTACGAGCCACGCCGACGAAGATTCAGCACCCAAGGGAGACATTCCGCCTCCAAAAACTTTACCCGTTACAAATTTGTTTTTTTTTCTGCCTTATCTGCTCCCCGCGCTTTTGGCAAACCTAATTCCGTATTCAAAAATATTTCTGCAAGTATTGTGCTCGTACGAAACGAACGTTTTATTACCGGCCATATAACGTTTTAAAAGTTAGCCAGTTTTACCACGCGGCGTTTCCCCTGTAGTAGGTATATTCAGTAGTGTTCTTGTCACTTTTTGTTCGTAATTATTATTGTAGTTTGATAACTGCCTTTATAATGTTTTTATTGGGACTTTATAACTTTTTGAAGGACTGTTTTGGATTATTACGTGTAAGTTTTCGGAGGGTAAACAAAAAAAATAGGTGTGATGTGTATCTTTGAGGACAGTTATAAAACGTTGCGCTGTTGTTTATGGTTTTATGATTTTAGTGTTATTATATCATAAAGAAGGGCATTATTAGGTAGCTGTTAAAACAGTTTGATTAATGAAGATATAGTTAAAGATAATTAATTACTACCCAAAAATATTGTTTATTATTAAGTCTTTAGGTATGCCTAATTTATAATTAGTTATTTTAGAATTATTAAACAGTGTAAGTGACAATATTCTATATGTTTATGTATATATATGTTTACAAGATAATAAAAGCATGTGACCCAGATTCCACAAAAACAATTCCCACTAAAAATACAGTCGGCATGAAAAATTTCCAACTCAATAATAAAAAGTATGACATAATCATAGACGACACGAACAAAGACAATACGTTTTCGTTGTTAGCTGCTTATTTTGCATTCATGGAATATTCTTAAGCATTGTTCAGTACATATAGGCATAAAGCTGGCATGTGGGGGCAACGGTGCCATCCAATTTACCATTCATATTTCGAAGCCAATCGGGGAGGTAATTTCAGAGGTCTGCCCGATGTGCCGACTACGCATGCACTTATGTTTGTGTATGACTGTACCTACCTGAGAGTATTAGATTAGGTGTTTTGACTTCGGGTGACGTTGGAAGGGTTTCCGGTGAATTTTGGTATTGGGAGAGTTGTTTTGTTTTGAAGTTTTATTAATTCTCAAAGAGAAAAATTTCTTGTATATGGAAATGCCCAAATGCTTTTGCATATACCTATAAGATATTTTTCCGTAGTGGTGCCGGACGTAATGAATAGCACCATCCTATTTCTTCCCGTGGGTGTCGCAAAAGGCGACTAAGGGACTTACTAGAGAATGGGCAGCAGCGTTCTCTATGCATTTTAACACCATACTGCGATTGCCAACCCGCCTGCCAAGCGTGGCGATTAAGGCAACCCCCCTTATTGGAACAGGCTTATGTCCAGCAGTGGATATCTTTCGGCTGAAATGATGGATGATGATGATGATACAAGATATCGCCAGGTGTGTTGTAAATGATTACTGAATTCACGATATTTTCTTCTGTAGGCTTCCAATTTTCAGGACCTTCTGGCATCTTCAAGACTTAATTCACTCCAAGAAGCAATTAAAATAAGAATTATTTTCTATAGTAATGCGGGATTTTACGTGTATTCAATTCATACCGCAGAAACGTGCTTCGACAAGCCATTTCCATTAACACAACCAAAGATAGATCTTCGATTTATATTATCCTAATGCATCGAATTTAATCTAGAATCGTATTTGTAATAAAAATGTGTTGAGAATCGTGTGGCTCCTTGGATCGACATTTTCACCAACATATATACACAATTTCAATTTGATTTCCTGCAACCGTCGACATTCCATTTTTAAGTAGCAATCACAATATGTGATTCCAATTTTATAGATGTATCGAGCGGTTCCGTATGCAAAAATTGATACATTTTTATATATTATATCAAGTTTTTTTGTTTGCTTTGATTAAGGAAACAATTAGGAAGGTAAATTATGTCTTAACTATTTAGTTGCCACAAAATAATGCTTACCTAAAAGAGGTTGAAAACAGTAATGAA
Organism: Tiliacea citrago; assembly: GCA_963921375.1. NCBI lineage: Eukaryota > Metazoa > Arthropoda > Insecta > Lepidoptera > Noctuidae > Tiliacea > Tiliacea citrago. The sequence goes on along the minus strand of OY992797.1, from coordinate 14,934,866 downwards.
ATAAAATTAAGTATTTTTTTCTGTGACTGGGACATTAAAATCATCTTAAAGGCTCGTAGAGACTGGCGCGATATCACGAGCACGACAGGCAGCGCAACCCTAGTCGCGCCCGCGATATCGCGTCTTTAAACATTTTTTTAGGGTTCCGTACCCAAAGGGTAAAACAGGAAACCTATTACTAAGGCTCCGCCGTCTGTCTGTCTGTCCGTCTGTCACCAGGCTGTATTTCATGAACCGTGATAGTTAGACACTTGAAATTTTCACAAATGATGTATTTCTGTTGCCACTATAACAACAAATACTAAAAAACAGAATAAAATAAATATTTAAGGGGGCTCCCATACAACAAACGTGATTTTTTTGCTCGTTTTTGCTCGATATTGATAACGGTAACAGGTAGACGCTTGAAATGTTCACAGAATATTTAGTTATATATTCAATTTAAAAATAAATAATTAAATTAAAATAAAACAAATATTTATGGGGGGCTCCCATACAACAAACGTGATTTTTTTGCCATTGTTATAGATAATGGTACGGAACCCTCCGTGCGCGAGTCCGACTCGCACTTGGCCGGTTTTTAAAGTTAGCTGTAGCATTACAATTAGATATTAAAATCGAAATGTAAGTCAGTACGTTCTGTATTTGTTTATATATTATTACGTTTGTATTTCTTAGAGTATTCCTACTCCATCTGTTATAATCATTATTGTATAACTTACAACTGAAGCTTTTGCTTTACGACCCCTTTATTTATATTCTCTAGGTAAAAAACCAAAACAAATGACTAGAAAACATTTGACCGAAGTGTTTAAACCGGACCAGCCTCCACCATTCTCAAACCATTAAGCCTATTACATCAAAGTAGATACTACAATATCAGATAACAATAACCATTCAGGCTCAAAATCACACAAACTGTTATTAGACACCGCAATTAGAAATGTTTGCACTTCTGTCTAAAACCTTTAGCCTATTAGAATCATGCAAATTGCCCGGGCAATCGTAATAGCCTGTTTAATATCAATCGATTTTAATAAGCAACGCATTTGTAAGCTGTATTCTGCGGGCCTTATCTTGCCATTACCTCACAGTCACTCAAAATATAATATTACTTATAATAAGTATTGAAGCCACTGTGGAAAGATGAGCGAGTAATGAGCAAAACGGAGCGGACTGAAAAAAGAATCTTGATCCCTTGATTTAATGGTTAATATTCCTCGGAATGTTATTTCTAAGAACGTTATAGAAATAGTGTCGAAAACTCATTAGGTCACGATAAGGTATCAGCTTTATACGGGTTGTAAGCTAGAATTTAATCTAGCTTAGCCGTGTTCCTATAAATCTTAGTTGGACTAGATTTAGCAATGGTGGCTGGTTTTGTATTTGCATAAGATGGCGCTTAACGCGTTAGCGAGGAAACATTCATCGTAAGTTCATAACATTATAACTGGCTGAAATCAAAATAATGGGAAATATTTAACTGATTCTCCAACAACTTTTTGACCTTCTAATGATGGTCACTTTTTTGAATGAATGAACCCCTAAAAACTTTTTGCGCTTATAATGATCCACATTTTTAGGGTCCGTACCTCAAAAGGAAAAACGGAACCCTACCCCCTACCCTTATTAGGATCACTTCTTTGTCCGTCTTTCTGTCTGTCTGTCTGCCTGTCTGTCAGTCTGTCAAGACCCTTTTTCTCCAGAACGCGTGGAGGTACCAAGTTGAAATTAATATCAAATACGTAGATCTACAGTCCCATGAAGCTCTAAAAAATCCAGCTTCTAATTCAAAGTAATAAAAAAAATACGGTGATTTATGTGATACTCGTAAATAAATCAAAACCACTTCCCGTTGACCTAGAATTATGAAATTTGTCAAGAAGACTTCTTGACAAATTTCATAATTCTAGGTCACGGTACACGTGACATAGAGGCACTTAGCTACCTTTGATTCTATATGCCTCAAGTAAGGTCTCACAGCACAAGTAAATAAAAAGTCCGATAATCCTTAATTATTAGTTTTATCACATAAAAAAAATTGCGACTATCTCGTACACGATTACAAACTTACATTTGCAGTTGGAGAATTGACTGTGGCGTATATCGATGCATGGGAGACGTGTTTTTCAACCATAATGTTAAGTTGGTTTTTGGGATAAAATCACCCAACTACGGAACATTTTTTTTAATAATTGAGTTTCGTTTTTACTTTCTAACCTTTTCTGCAGTTGGTCGCAGTAGGTCGTAACTATTTTCTTGGGGTACCCTGAAAAAATATAATAATAATATTGTTAGACTGCCTCGTTGGTCTAGTGGTCCCAAGCACTACTGCTGAGCATGAGGTCCTGGGTTCAATTCCCGGGTCGGGCAAAAGTGTTATTGGATTTTTCCATCTGGAATTCGTCAGTAGCAGCCTGGAGTCTGGATTTGTGCCCGGTTGGTGGCAATAGGCTGTGGGTTTGAACCTACGACGTACCCGACGTACGTTACCATTGGGCCACCACTGCACACTGCAAGGAGTTTAAAACAGAATTTATTTAATTCCGCAAAGAAACGTCCATTTTGAATGCCAAATAATGAGCATGCGTATTTCAGACGTGCTAGAAAGAAGTATGGTCATAATAACTATGCTTCAGTGCTTTCATGAGCAAATGTACACACTCGGAGAGCATGCTGTAAATGAGCATATACCTTGTAGCAAACAAGTATGCTTTATAGAGTTCCGTACCTCAAAAGAAAAATACAGAACCCTTATAGGGTCACTCGTGTGTCTGTCTGTCTGTCTGTACGTCTGTCACAACCGTTTTGTTCCGAGTCTACTGGCCCGGTTAAGCCCGGTGCAAGTTAGAAAATTTTAAAAAAATGTTCTTCAAACTGTACCGTACGACACATCAAATGAAAGGGCTTGTTTGTTGTAAGGATTTGAGAAATATTTCTTTTATAATTTTCAAATAAATACTTTTAAAATTATTAACGAAAATAGATGAAAATTGACCATTCCCCCCCAGGGAAGATTACAGGAAAACCTATAAGAATTCTATGATCTTAAAATAACATAGTAAATCTCTCAATATTGTGCGTACTTACACTTGCAGTTGGAATGTAAGTAAGTACACGTTTTTCAACTGCAATGTTAAGTTTCTTCGTAGGATAATTAATCCCCACTACGGAACCCTTCATTGTGCGTGGTCCGACACGCACTTGGCCGGTTTTTTAATAGCATGTGTATTCTTATTCGTATTATAAATCCAAGCTATTGCACAGCAATGATCATTGGTAACAGCAAACTAGACGAGAAATTATATCCTTAGTAATGTTATAAACGATATTAATTTTCCTATCGTTATTAACAAGTAGGCCTTTCCTTCCCGCGAGCACAATGTAATCACATTAGTAGCGATTTAAATCCTATTTAGCACTAACTGTTCTACCAGGATTTGCATGGTTATAATTTGCTAAATTACGATTTTACAACGTCTTCAGAGCTCGCTCGAACGCGCGCGCGACCTAAACGTTAATTTGAATGATATTTACATCAGAAATAAAAATAATCATGAAGCATTTTGGTTGAAATTTTTGCAATAAGCACAATTGGCACGGCGCGGCACGGTTGGCGCAGTGGTTAAGCGATTGACTGCTGCGCTGCGTGTCGCGGGTTCGATTCCCGCACGGAACAAATATTTGTATGACCTATAAGTAGTTTTCCGGGTCTGGCTGTTTGTGTATGTGAGTTTAAATGTTTGTAAACGCACCCACGATACAGGAGAAAATCCTAGTGTGGGGCAACGTTTTTTTTAAAAAGAAATAAAAAATTAGTATCACATGCGCAACGACAGCAGTGGTGGCCCTGTGGTTATTACCGCGACATACGAACTTACGAGTTGTTGGTTGTTAGGTTCGGACCCTGATAACTCTCTATGTGTAAATTATTTCATCACCACTGCTCTCAATACCGTGAAGGAAAACATATCGTGAGGAAACCGGCATGTCCTAGAACCAAAAATTCGAAGACACGTGACATCTACCCAACCCGCACTGGGCCCGCGTGGTGGATTACGGCCCAGTCCCTCTTACAGAGAGGAGTTGCTGTAGCTGTTTCCCAGCAGTGGGAACATTAGAGGCTGATTATGCAACGAGTATTTTGAATTTAGAAATCGTTCGAATTTACCTACTTTACGATTCCTCCGCGCGTTCGTGTTAGGCCCACAGGCATCTGCCTACATTCGAAATCGGAAGAACAAGACTGTAAAAAAGGTATATTTCAATTTCTAATCTTATTTCAAATGGAGTATAGCAAAATTCAACAACATAATTATCCAGATAATAATCAATCCTTGATCTTTTCGAAGATCGTTGTTCAACCTAACTCAAAAACCTACCTAATCTACTTTTGACGATTCAGTCTCAGGCCGTGTCCTAACCGAACATGACTGTCGCGCGGGTACGAAATCGTCGCGCTCTTTTACATAAAAGTGACTCGCGCGATCAAGACGATCGCGTATTCGCGTGATTGTTGCTTTCGGTTAGATCACGTGATCAAGATTTCGTCGACCATACAGGTTTTTAATATGCCTATTTTATTTATTGGACATTTTTCACACTGGATGGATGAAATGGCGGCAGGTCACGGGAACAATCTGCGACTCCCGCATTCCCCAATAGAAAGATATATAGAACAATGGTTAGACCTGATGTCTTGTATGAATCAGAATGTTGGGCCACAAAAGGGATGAATGAAAGGCAATTGCATGTAGCTGAGATGAGAATCGTAAGAGGGATTTGTAGTGTGACACGAATGGATAGAATAAGAAATGAGTACATAAGAGGAAGTCTGAAAGTGGCACCGGTGGCTGAAAAGTTGTGCGGAAATCGGTTGTCATGGTATGTGAAGTGAAGGAATGAGGAAAATGTGGTGAGGAAAGTTTTGAGTATGAATGTCAATGGCTATAAAAGTAGGGAAAGGCCAAAGAAACGATGGATGGACTGTGTGAAAGATGATATGGCTAGAAAGAGGGTGACTACCGAGATGACGACTAATAGAGCAGAATGGAAGAAATAAACATGTTGCGCCGACGTCAAATAAATTGGGATACGGGCAGGAGAATGATGGTTCCTCTCACTGTACTAATGCTCTTAGATATAGTCTACGGGCCCCTAAAATCCAAAACTTTCCATCATAAACAAATATATTTTTTTAAATATATTGGTTTCTGTCCTTAAGAAATCAAATCATCATTACACCAAAATGAATACGTAAATCTATTTCTGGTTTATAAATAATTACTTTTGTTTACGTACCGGAAGACGTAGCGTTGGAAGGCCTCCTACAAGGTGGACCTTCACCTTGTGAAGGCCGCAGGAATCCCTATGGCATCCCTAGGGATTCTTATCCCTAGGGATGCCTATGGCATTAAGTCCGCCTCTGTACATTTTTTTGTGCTTAAAGTATTATATAAATAAATAAATAATAATCCGCTGGATGCGGGAAGCTAATGCGCAGAAACGGTCGAAGTGGCAGTGCCTGGGGGAGGCCTCTGTCCAGCAGTGGACGTCTTTCGGCTGAAACGATGATGAAGATGACTTCCATACTTACTTAGGGAAATAATATGACTGTCTTTACATTAGTTTAGAAATTCAATTTTTACTTGCGCCATCATCTGCCTTTATAGGCAAAAAAAAAAGCTTTGTTGGGGTCGGCTTCCAGTCTAACCTGAGCTGCACGACTACTGACAAATGCGTGCTTTGACTGGACAGGTCCCCCTCAATCTGCGTGGTTCTTTCACCAAAAAAACATTTCAGGCACCAATCCACATGGTGTTCACATGATCTGACCATGATAATGTCTGGACTTTAAAACAGACTGTGACCTCTGAGTTTGTTTCGGCCTTTCTTCTCAGAGTAGTCAGAAACGATACGCCGACCTCATTTATTTTTGTTTTTGAATTATTATTGACGTGTAAAAGTGAGTGTATAAAACTACTTACAGAAATAAATCATTTATCATTTAACCAGATGCAGCTGAATACCAGTATTTTATATGGAGCGACTGCCTATCTGACCTCCTAAACTCAACTCCTCAACCTAGTTACTAGGTTATACGATACCCCTTGGTAAGACTGGTTGTTAGATTTTCGGGCTTCTGACGACCCGTAACGACTGTCAAAGATCCTCGAATGACAGCCGGGACCAACGGCTTAACGTGCTTTCCAAGGCACGGAGAGGGTCTTGGTAAGATGGTCACCCATCCACGGACCAGCCGTGGCATGAGTAGCTTAACCTGATCGATTGATTACTTAGCCACAAGCCCTACTGTTTACTTGAGTACGTTCTTTAATATTGAGCATGAACGCAATTAGAAATAATGTCGCATGGAGAAAATAATGTCAGAAACATAAAATAATCCATCTTAAAATTCACATATGACAACTGATTCCGTCCTCCCTCATATTCCTGTTCAAGCTCATACTGTGATCAAAAGATTTTCCATCCTGGCGAGGCTCATGTGCCCAGAATCGTCTCATGGATGTATTTTAATAATGCAAGCCAGCACAAACTACAATATAAAAATACTACAAAAAAGTACTGAATCACGTAGATTTTTTGTAATATTATTATTTTGTTTGCAATTTATATAATTTTTATTTTTAATATTTTGACATTTTTATAACATTTTACAATAATTATGACAATTTTATTCTTGACATTTTATTTTATTTTTTGACAATATTAATTATATTTTTTTAATGAGTTCTTGAATATTTAAATTTAATTAATCACAATTTTATTTTAATTTTTCATTTGTTTAGAATTTATAATAGTTTATAATTTAAATGTAAAAGAGTGTAAAACTTTGGATTAGAATTATGTCTGAAATAAATACATTATTATTATTATTATAAACCCAATCTAATCGAATAAACAATTACAATAAAGTGCAAATAAACAGACAATCGAACATTTCCTAGATAAGAGAGCGTTTCACCGAGCTTAGAAATTCCCCAGTTGTGTCGAATTATCATTGGAATGTCAGATCAATTTGCTTTTACACTGTCGTTTTGTCGACGACTACTTGACGTTAGCCTACGATTTTACTACAAGAGACTGAGTTAGTTAACTATGAAATATTATTAAACGGGCCGTTGTGAAAATTGTTATTTAGATGGATAGTTTGTAGGCTACGTTTTGTGGATATTACGAGGATTAGCTACGATTATTTTGCTGCATCTAACTCGTGGTAACGAAGGGTGAATTTATTATTTTGTTGTCCTATCCTATCCTATCCAAACTATTATAAAAGCGAAAGTGAGTATGTTTGTTTATTTGTTTGATTGTTTGTTTGTTACGCGTTCACGCTAAAACGGCTAAACGGATTTTGATGAAATTTAGCACATGGATAGACCATGACTTGGATGAGGACTTAAGATACTTTTGATCCCAATATTCCCGCAGGATGACTTATAGAATTATGCGGGTGAATAGGTGTCGTTCGAGGACTGAAAATAATATTAATAAACTGTTCCACCGAACCGCACTTATCAAAATTTTGTTTCAGTGCGGTTAGTGGAAGTGCTCAGGTGCGGTTTGGACAAGTGCTGTTCGGAAATCAGTGCTCTGAGTGGAATACCTCGAAACCGTGGTCAGCTAGTTAGTTATATTTTCAGAAACTGGGGGACTGTACTGGGTAATTCAAAAGTTTGCATTACTTTTGATAATTTCTGTCTAGTAGGTAGTACCGGGTCGACGGATATAAAACTGGTTTTATCTTCAAAATGTAGGTACTTAGTTTGAGGAAACATCTAAACTGTAGGTACTTATTCAAAATCTAGAACTGAAAATGAAATATGAAAATCGAACCCTCAACAAAAAGTGAAATCAAAATTCACAATAGTTTAATTCCAATTTCTAACCTTATTGGTATCATCATGTAAGTAATAATTTAAACAAAATCCATACACTTAGTCATTCGTTATTGCCGCATGAAAGCCTATTACGCGAAATTGTCCGCAATTTCCTTGGTATCAGTTAAACGATTTGCAAATGCTGATTTCTCATACATCATAATTCTTGGGCACACAATGAAATTGCCAACTCACTGCTTTGTACAAATTTCCGTATGTTTGTACTGTTAAACAAGACTTACGTGGAATAGGTAGGAGGGAATGATGTTTGAGTTTCAATAATAGAGATTTATTTTTGGTTTGTAGGTACGTCAGTCGCCGTAGACTTTTTTCCGAATTACGCACATTTTAGATGTTATAAGCCAAAACCCGGCCAAGTGCGAGTCGGGCCACGCACAATGAAGGGTTCCGTAGTGGGGATTAATTAATACTAAGAACAAAATTGACATTGTATGCAAAATATTGAAAGATTGACCATGTTATTTTAAGATCATAGATTTCTTAAAGGTTTTCCTGTAATCTTAAACTAAAGAACTATTTTCTGTATTTTTTTTTAAATTTGAGGGTCAGTAGTTTCGGAGATAAGGGGGGAATGGTAAATTTTCATCTGTTTTCTTAAATAATTATGAAAGTGTTTATTTTAAAATTATAAAAAAAAAAACAAATAATAAAATATAATATTTGAAATCCTTACAACAAGCACTTTAATTTGATATTACACAGTACAGTATGCATTTTTTTTTAAATTTGTTATTTCTTCTCCAAAAAATGACTTCTATATTCAAAATTCATTTATTTACGTTACACGTCCGTGTTTGCGTCACAGAAGTTCATATTTGTACCAAATTTCAACTTAATCGGTCCAGTGGATTCGGAAAAAATCGGCTGTGACAGATGGACAAACAGACAGACGAGTGATCCTATAAAAAACTGAAAGAAGTCCGAAAACGTCGAGGTTTTTCAAGCACCACGCAGTTACTACAGGTCAGCTGCAAACTTAGTTTTACACGATTGGGATCTACCCTAACAACATCCCAATAAATCAGTAGGTATAGTTCAATTTTTGTGATCTCACCATCTGCCTAGCCTTTTCCCAACTGTGGTGGGGTCGGCTTCCAGTCTAGCTGGATGGAGCTGAATACCAGTATTTTACATGGAGCGACTGCCTATCTGACTTCCACAACCCAGTCACTGGGTAACACGATACCCCTTGGTAAGACTGGTTGTCAGAATTTCAGGCTTCTGATGACCCGTAACAACTGTCAAAGATCTAAAAATGACAGCCGTGACCAACGGCTTAACGTGCTTTCCGAGGCACGGAGGGGTCTTGGTATGTGAAGATGGTCACCCATTGATGGACCAACCGCGGCAAGCGTAGCTTAACCTGATCGGTCGACCTGTGTGGTTATTATTTCTTAGCCACAAGCCCTCCTATTTTTTGCGACCTACAATGTTTTAAATAACTGGCCTATTGGTAATGTTTTAATGGAAAGCATTATGATCTATAAAACCTTTTATATCAAATGTTTTATACTTCCCCGCAATAACAGGGTTACTTTCAGGCTTGGGACCATTCAGACTCAGTGTCTCGTCAAGAAGAAGAAAATGATTGGTTCCGTACATTTGTATGAAATCATTGACATAAATACGGGCCCCGGTGGCCCTGATCTGGTACTGTATGTATAAAGAAAGAAAGAAAGAAAGAAAATAATTGAATGTATGGAGTTTTAGCTTTCCAATAACTGCTGCTCTCTACGAATTTTCATAGGGCAAGTTGTTGGTTCCAAGCTTTATAGACGGATTGGTGATAGCTGGTTGGTGGAAATGCTATCCATTCTATTGACCGAGTTCAGTTACTCCCAAGATGTTCATGGATATGAAACCGGTAGCTTATTCTCTGCTAGAGACTGGGGTGGGGTGGTCGTGATCTGTCAAATGCAGGATACCCATGCCGCACACAGGTCATGTTGATTGTGGATGTGCTTTACTGCCTTCTCACTTTCAAAATCGATATATAGAAAATTGTGTGGTACAAAGTGCTTATAGTAACAATTTAATTTAGTTTGAACTAAAACTTACTTAAAGTCACCGATCATCGTCCTCAAAACGAGGTTTATTCATGTCATTACGGTGAAACTGTGGCAATCATATTTATTTAAAAGTATATAAGGAAAAGTCAATTTTCTTCAAGGCTAAGCATTTAGTACTCATTTAGCTAACCTCGTACCATTAAATGTTACTTCGAGTTTTATTGTTCTTAAATCAGCCCTAGATTTTTGTCGTAAAAATGAATTATTACTGAAACGATTGAAAATCGAATTAAAATAGATGAGGGAATGGTAAATGAAAGACTAAAACGACTTTGGCATTACCCATAAATTATTAAGTAAAACTTCAACCTTACTTAATATTGATGTCTACAGACTGCTCAGCAGGACTCTCATTTGAAGGGAACAACCGTTGAAATCGATGACAGTACTTATGAGATTGTTACTGTTGAAAAAAGTTTTCTTGAGATAATCTCTAAGACACCTAATCATAAAAATCTCCCACAATCGAAATCATCTACCTGCATAGACACAGGAGAAAAATACTAACAAAAAATTCTGTTTGTTTTCATTCTCAAACCAAAACAGAAGCGCTCCAACTTGAGCCATCATAAAATTAACACAAAACCCCTTTATTTGCCTTTCCACTACAATATAAACTGATTAACTGTAAAGACCTTGTCACACGACCCATGTCCGCAGTGTATCTAATAGGGCACATTAACTAAGAGACACGAAGCTCAACTCCTATAAAAAAGTTGAAAAAACTAACGACGCTGAATCACGCATCGAAAACTTGGCCGAATTAAAAGTTGCCTGTAATAAACAATAAAAAATGCCGAATAGGCTGTTTCTTCATTTGATACGAGTTTTTGTAATGATCCAACTATCGTAGGAGAACTTTGGCTAGGGAGCGTAGGTTCGTATTGTATTTGATGTGTTAAATTCTAAAGGTTTGGGTAGACGGTCTACTGAGCAATCCTTTAATGATAGAAATTCACATCTCGACATAGAGCCTTGCTTATTGACGAACATTGATATTGAAAGGCCATGCCATCTGATCATAATGATCAATCATATAAATTCATATAAAACATGATTTTTGGTGATTTTGGCAAACAGATTACCCTTGCAGAATTAGTTCCCGAATCCCGCCCATATAAGAACCTAAGTCGACATGATTGTCCTCATAATTAGCTGGCCATCTACGAATCTAGTTAAAAACCTTAGCCTTACTTAAAGTTACATATAATAATCTAAAATATGTAACTTTAAGTGAGGCTAAGGTGTAAGTATAGTGATATAATCATCTTAAATACGGGATTAGAATCTTGTTGATACCGTATTTAAGCTGATTATATCACTACACTTGCTCATCACCACACCAACCTCTCGTGCAGGCATGCTTCACTTTCAACACTTTCCCGCCATTTGTGGTGAACTGACATTAGTGATAGCTACCTCACTACTGAAGTGTGTAGGATTGCGAGATTATAAACTATCGAAAAATTGTGAACGAACCTGCACTTATCGACAGGGTTCATAATCTGTCCGATTTTATCACCCGTAAAATTTTGGACCGTCCCTGACTGGTAGCTGTCTTGGCGGTAGCCGAATTGGTCGCAGTAACTCAGCCAGGGGGCCGATCGCGCTAATTTTGAACGTTAATACCAAAACTAAACCACAACCAAAAACATTACGTTAGACACATTTCGTATCGCGCTAATCATTTCAATGGAAACGATTTAGTTTTACTTTGGAAGTTACGTTGGAGGAACGATCGATCGAACTTTCAGTATTGGGTAACGTCAACGTTTTTTTCGTTCAAAAAAAATAGCGCGATACCGTTTCTTACATCAGCTAAACCAAAACTAAACCTAAACCAAAAACGTTCCGTTCGAACGGTAAAAACGTTGAAAAATAGCGCGATCGGCCCCCTGGGCACCTCGACCAAATTCCAAGACCAAGTAAGGTTAGGTTAGAACTGTGACAAAGCGCAGTCGAGCGAGCGAAGCGAGCGGTGCCGCGGCAGCGACCGGCGAGCGCTTCTTCCAAGTTGATCGTAGTTACTTGGCCATTTTGTATTAGCGCAAGGTGCGTTCTTCGCGTTTACTTTTGATATCAGTTCACAATTTGTCGGTTTGCCATGGATAGATTAGATCTATCGAAAAATAATGCGTGTCATTGTAAATAGTTTGTTGCAGTTCACAATTTTTCGATAGTTTATAATCTCGCTAGATAGATTTAAACTAACGACGTGCATAATCATACGGTGATAGGTACACTACAAACAGTAAAAATGTAAATGTTCACCCCTATATACGCATTCATGGTCGTAAGGAATAACGATTTCTAATCATACGACCAAAATTCAGTCGTCAGTTTGGGCCCTAGTGTAACGATAGTTTTGATTGACAAAGTTCTTGCGACAGACATGGCGATATATAGTTTTTTATGACACCGTTTTTGTGACGCTTTCTGTTAATTCGACGTGAAATTGAACGTTTTTAGTGTAAGTATTTAACTTTTACATTATGTTACTCGTATTGACTTGGTTACGCAATCGTTAATTATGATTGGTATTGGCTGATTCAAATATTGGGATATTTTAGACGTGTCGTTGTAACGTATTGTCGTCTTACGAAATAGTTGTATAGCTGTGTATTTTTATTGTATTGTACCTTTTAAAAGTACGTGAATATGACATTAATACTATGAAACATGTGACTGAATGTTTAATAAGTCCAAGAGAGAAAATGTACATGCAAACCCATTATTTTAACAGACAAAATTGAATAATTAAAATAAAAATCTCCTTCGTTACAGACCAACTGTTTCTTTTTTTACAAACAACTAAATTTTAACGTCACCATCCAACTTTAAGGCGCTGACAAGAAGCAAATGATCTAAGTAGGCTTGTCGTATGAGCCGATTTTAAATTTTCCATAGAAACAAAGATTTCCAGTTATCTGTTTTTAAATAAGACATTTATAAAATGTTCTTAACTAACTTTTTAGACCTTTGTATCCTGCTTATGTGTATGAAGTTTCATTAAAATCGGTTCAGTCATTTCGAAAAACAAGGGCTTGAAAGTTTGTATGAAATGCCGTACGTAGTATACGCTCTTAAACAAAAAAAATGCCAAATCTGTACAGTTTTTGATAGCGGAAAAAATATATTTATTCTTGAACATATTTCTCAGAACCTTGTTACCAAAACACGTAAGAAAAAAAATCTCGATACAAATTAAGGGTAAACTTACCTTGTAATTTGAGTTCCAATCCAAAATCTGTATTAAATATTATATGAACGTACGGTTGGTATTTAATCAATAACAAGAACGTCTTATTTGATTGCAGAACTTGGTTGTTTTTTTTTATTTTTGATTACTCAACTCATTTTTGAGTAAATAGATAATTCCCAACTCATTTTTGAGTAAATAGATAATTCCTTCATATTTTGTAATAAATTATAAGCGTTCTATCATCGCGCTTCTCTTTTTTTTGTATGCAGTCTGACAGTTACCGCGCTTTAGCTGTTGTCAGCGTCTTAATGTTGCCAACTTAAAAAAAAACTCTTTAGCGTTGTAAAAACTAATATTTGCCGCTTACTTCGATAAGAAAAACGGTTTGCGTGTTACCGTATCATTATGCTATTGTCATAAGGGCTAATAGTTCCACAAGAATCATACAATATGATAATAAAATGGACCTTTAAGTCTTTAAATTGTCATTATGTCTGTGCAGCTCGATTTTCTTGACTACAAGCTAATCAATGTCGTATTAAGAATTATTATTCTGTGAGTCGTTTGTGACTACCCAACTAGGGGTCGTTATGACCAATTTGTAATTGCTACCTACTTATGGCAATTTTTTTCTTTACTTACTGCAGTTAAACGATTGTTTGTTCGTGGATAATTGACAACCTCTGTGATGTTACTTGTCATGGAAATCGTCATGTTAATGTTGGAAATGTTATTATTTTTTGCATTTTGTTTTGTACAGACGCCACATCAAGCTGCTACAATCTGTCAAACTTCTTTAATAGATTTTCAACTTTATTGCCGCAGCTTAAGGTTCAGGGTTGATTGGCCAGCACCAGCGCTGGGGCTCTGTCTCACATAGGGTCGCAGCATTATGCTGAGCGATGGCCGTTTTGCGTGAATGAGACGGATATTTTCCCTCAACTTGATCTTTCGTGTTTGTATTTTTATTTCTTTGCGTTATGTTTACCGCAAATAAACGTATTTTTTTTCTTTCTTTCTTGTTTCTATTGGGAAAATTTGACGGTTTCGGGTAGCTTGAAGGTCTGTACTTTTGTACGTAAAAATAGTTTCAGGAATACTTTCTCTACTACGTTCACTTATCTAGGTACCTACTACTAATTATATAGTCCTACCATTGGTCAAAGAGATAACCTTTATACTTGCATCGTAATTATTTGGTGTGCAAAAAATTTCAATAAAAGAATAATCAAAACGATTTAAGGACTTCATATGCCAGCCTCTTTGATTCTAATTGTCTGGCACTACGGCACTAGCAAAATAATAATGTAGAATTCATCAGATAAAGTTGTGGTTTGAGAAACCCAGAAGTAACGGGCTATGTTGACTCATTGATTTTAACAAATTCTACTCATAAAGCACAATTTAACCCTTCATTTCAATACCCACATGTAAAATTAAGAACAATCACAGTAACTCAACACCTAATGAAGTCACATTAAACTGTGATAGAATTTATTGTAATTGTCGCTACCAGTGAAGGGGTGCAAACGTCTCGCGTCTGTAGGCGTGCTACTATTGCTCAATAAATCTTAGTGACTGAATGAAACAACTGGGCAATAAAGAGCCATATTTGACTTTAACGCCCATCGACGTATTGCTGTATACGATTTGGTATATCCTTTTAGGGTTGAAGCTTCTGCTGAGGTTCAAAGCCTAGGTTTTTATAAAGATTCAATGTTTCCTTCAGCACAATATGTATTTTTAATTTAATTTAATATACAATAATTATTATTTTATTCAGAATTAAAATGAACTGTACATAAGTAACAACAGCTTATACCTAATGAATTAATAAAATATAATACTGTAACTATGATTCTGTCCCCCTACTTTTCATATACATGTACATATTATTATTTTAAGTCTGTTAGCGTATAATTATGTAAATATTTTTCAGAATTAAATTATTGTCGATCAATAAATAATATTTATATTAATATAATAAATAAATAAAAATATCGTAACTTAACTCAGACTATTAACAAACTAAATAATGGAAATATACAGGGTCAAATTAAATTAGCTAGCGAAACTCCGCAGACGCGATAGGTAAACATGATAGAACAAAAATAAATTAATTTTGATGAGTTTTTTTTGGGGTCATCAACTGTCGGTAGTGTAGTCAGTTGAAACATCAGTTTAAACAATTATTTCTTCAGTGTAAACTTCACAGACGTGTTGGTTATCAATAAGTGAACACGATAAATAAAAATAAAACCGAATTCAGACCAACAGTCGTTGACCCCAAAAATTTTTACAAATCTTTTTAATTTTTTCGTGTTTAGGTATCGATACCATCACGTCTGTGGAGTTTCGCTAGCTAATTTAATTTGACCTTGTATATTTAGCAAATATTTTTTTATTTCTTGAATGCTGGCCAATTATTATGAGCCTTATACATAACTGGTGAAATGGAGTGTACTACCTAGAAATAACCCTTTACCTACCCCTTTTGGGTACGTAGGCGAGATGTTTTGTGGTTATTCGTATTATGTGGTTTTATTTCTTTAGTCCTTCTGGTAAGAAGATAAATTACCAATTAAAAAGCGAAAGCAACTGTTGCTAAAAATAGAACTTTATCGAAAAAAACTGTAATTGAAGAAATTAATTTTTAAGGTAGGCTTCATACAAGTAATCTTTGAAGCCGACCTTGAAAAGTAATTTCTTTAATTACAGTTTTTTGGATTGGATGGATAATTGTTCTTATTTCAAAATCTGGATTTGTCAAAACTGTCTGAACCAACGTCTGAGACAGTGATAAGTAAAACAAAACCCATAAGGCTTTTATATTGCCAGTACGTGATTGTTTCTAATTCATAAGTGGTACATTAGGAGTAATGAGAACGTCCAAGTTATAATGTAAGGTAAGTAACGAGGGAGCGAGGGGGTTCACTAATTTATTAACCAAGGCTATCGAACTACCATACAGAAATTAACCTCTACCGTATTAGCTTCATTGTGCATATTAGTATACGAGGATTTATAGTTTTGATATTTTGAAAAAGTAGTGGAAACTTGGCACCATAATCATCATAATCAACCTTTAATGTTCCCACTGCTGGGATTACAGCCCACTCTCGCTAGAAGAGAGGTGGCCTGTTTCCACTACGCGGGCACAGTGCGCCTTGGTAGATGTCACATGTCTTCGAATTTTTGGTTCTAGGACATGCCGGTTTCCTCACGATGTTTTCCTTCACCGATTTGAGAGCAGTGGTGATGGAATTATTTACACAAAGTAAAGGGCCTGCCTGGGATCGAACCCACGACCTACAATTCATTACCACTGGGCCACCACTGCTCTCTACACGCCACACAATACATACAAAACTTGGCACCAATACTATTAAAATAACATAACATCACGCCCTATTTCCCCGAAGGTGTAAGGTGTATCTATAGTAGGTACATCCACAATTCGCTAGATATGTTTAAGTCTCTTAAAATAAAGCGAGCCTATTGCCATCAACCGGACACAAATCCAGACTCCGGGCTGCTACTGAGAAATTCTTGGTGGAACAACCCAATAACACTTTGCCCGACCTTGGAATCGAACCCAGGACTTCATGCTTAGCAGTAGCGCTTGTGACCACTTATAGATCAACGAGGCAGTCACTACTGTTAAAATATGATGGGCAATTTGTGCATTTCTTTTATAGATTTTTATCGATTCAGTAGCCGGAAGATACTCGTAGTGCTGTTGAATAGATTAAATAATGTGGGATAGAACCGTAACAACATTTTCATTTGATACTTAACATCGTAACACAAGTATATTTCTTACTTAAATGGAAATTCCCTAAAGACTTAATGTAAACGTATTTTTAAGTTATTGAAATCAACATTTTGTGTTTTGTATTAACATTGAAAAGTATCGATCATATCATTGGTATAAAGAAAAATGGAAAATGTACAACATTCGCCGTTTTTCTTGATACAAATGACTATATAAAAAAAGCAAAAATATTATTAGAAAATATATGTTTTACAAAAAAATATTTTGTTTACTATGAACCGCTTTTCTATCATCATCATCATCAGCCCACAGCAGTCCACTGCTGGACATAGCCCTCTCCAAATGTATGCCAGTCAGCTCAATTCTCGGTAACTCTCGTCCAGCTGCCACCACCCTGCGAAGATCGTTGCTCCACCTAGCCTGAGGGCGTCTTACCTTACACTTGCCGATTCGCGGTCTCCACGCAAGAACACGTCTGATATAAATTATTTGCTTTTCTATAAACTATTTAAATCCAAAAACATACTTATAATAATAATTAGAAAAATCGTTTATTTTTTATTTAATTACTTACTACTGCAGTATTGAGTGGAAACCGCATAGAGACAGAGGAGAGTTGTTACAAATTCCATTTCTCGGATTATATAATTGTTAGCGACCTGGCAACACAACGTTATGTCTATTTCTTGACACGCTAGCCGATGCAATTTGTCGCGGCGGCCTACGGGGAGTGGATGTAACGATGCGACGTCGCTAGCAAAAAAATCACGAAAGTAGGTATTCACAAATAAAAAAAAAATCTACTCATCGATACGTGCTACGTTGTTGGTATTTTTTATAGTAACCCAAACTAGGTTACTATAAAAAATACCAACAACGTGTATTGAATCTCTAAGTTTCAATTCATGATATTAACTTCTTAGCTTTACTGCACATCTCGAGGTTGTTACATTATTTTGCGCATAGGTGGGTTGTGACAAGCTATAATAACTCTTCTATTTTACTACTATTTGAAGTTTCTATGGTGTGATAAGTTTTGGTGTGTTTATGCATAGGTTGTTGTTTTATTTTGTCAGAATGCCTAAATATACGGAAGACAGACGAAGGCATATCTTCGAAGGAAACACACAAATTTACTCAATTTCGTAAACTTATCACCAAGTATCAAGACCTGTCACTCCTGTTAAGACGTACACCACGGCAACTCATAATAGGCTTGAAATTTTCTTATGGCTCAACTTTTACATAGATTTCCTTGGTACGGGGGTGGCTACCGGGCTAAGTGACTACACCGGGCTATTACCTCACTAATCTAAATTGATGGGGCGTCCAGAAACCGGGTATTTTTTCATAACATTAGTAATTTTTTCGGCGTAAAATAATATAATAAACATAAGCCCCCGTTTCATTACTTAAGGCGTTAGTATTGAATGCCGGACTTTAAGGAACGATTATGTGCCTTTATAGCATCATTCCGGTGAAATTAGATTTCTAGGTTTATGATTTGCGTATTTGTGGATAATTATTTTTTTATTGGGTTTCATTTGTAGGTGAAGGTAATGAATGGTCTGAAATCACCAAGTCATACAGAGCAAGCATGGAGACTCCATGGAAAATCTCCGGTAGACATCAATCTGCCTAGCCTTTTCCATTTTGCTATATGCAGCTGAATACCAATAATGTACACGTACACGTATCTGACCTCCACAACCCAGTTACTGTGTAATACGATGCCCCTTGGTAAGACTGGTTGTCAGACTTTCTGGCTTCTGACGACCCGAAACGACATCTTCGGTAGACCTATGTGAAGCATAGTTTTTAGGTGAAGAAACTTTTACCATACATTGAGTAATGCCGTTAAAAATATCACCGTGAAAACTAAGGTTAAGTGAGCTTGACGTGACCTGTCAATATTGTCAATCCCCAGCATCAGCCGATGTATTCTGTAAAAATCTCACCGTGAAAACTAGGTGAAGCGCGTTTGGCTTGTAGTGAGCTGTCAATAGTTTCAACCACTACCATTAGCCGATCTATTTTGTAATAATCTCACCGTGAAATTTTAAGTGAAGTGATCTTGCAGTGAGCAGTTATTAGTGTAAATCAAGTGGATAGACAAATCACTTCACCTAACTTTTTGAGGTGAGATTTTAACAGAATAGATCGGCTGCCGATCTATTTCGCCAGTTTTCATTGTATTGGTCCATCTATCCAAAAAAAAACTAAGTTGGAGTATCATTTCCTACGAAATGTATGCAAAAAGTTTTTTGCGATTTATGACTTTTCTAGTACTCAAACCTCAATTGGTCCAATAGAGGTTTTTGATCCTTATAAGAAAGAGGATCGGTTGACATAAAAAAAAGTTTTAGTGAAAATTGCCTTTTTTTCTTGTTGACTGTACATTTTTTTCAAAATCTGTGAATGCACATCAAAATTTCTCAAAAACTTAAAGACAGTCTCTTAAGACCGTTTTCCTGTAGATACAACGGTTAGGGCAGCTAGCTGTCCTTACTGCCCCATCTCAAAATCCAGCCTGTATAATATTTTTGAAAATTAATTAAATAATAATTATGTCCTATCTCTCTGTGTGTACATAAATAATAAAATAAATAAATAAAATAAAAACAAAGTCCTGTAGGAGGCCAAAAGGCTCTCGCTATCTCTCTCTCTCTCTCTGTCTATCTCAGCATGATGTGCGACATTTAAAAATAAGTGTGATAGAATGAAAACTATTATTAATGCAACTAAGAAGTTATATTCTACCCCTTTAAACACCACGCCTATATTCCGTTACAGGATTTTAGGGGTAGGCAGAGACGTACACCCACATTTTGCTGTTTATGTTTAAGTCCCATGTAATATGGGGCGAGCCTATTGCCATTAACCGGGCACATACTTATTCAGATTCTGGGCTGCTACTGATTATTTCATCATCATTTCAGCCAAAAGACGTCCACTGCTGGTCACAGGCCTCCCCCAAAGGGGGGGGGGGGTTGCCATAATCACCATGCTAGGCAGGCGGGTTGGCGATCGCAGTATGGTGTTGAAATGCATAGAGCTGCCCATTCTTTAGTAAGTCCCTTAGTCGCCTTTTACGACACCCACGGGAAGATATAGGGTGGTGCTATTCTTTACATCCGGCACCACACAGACAACAGACACTACTGAAAATATCCTGGTGGAATAACCCAAAACGCTTTGACTGACCTTGGAATCAGACCCGAGGACTAATCAGTCGCGCTTGAGACCTATCAAAGAGGCAATGTTTAAAAATTCATTAAATAAATTCATGAAGGCTCGTGTAGACTGGAACGATATCGCGAGCGCGACACTTTCCATGAAGTTTTCATAGAAATTGTGCTATTAGTGTCGTGGCGCGCTATCGCGACGCGCCTGTCTGCGGGAGCCTTTAATGGATACAACGAAGCTACACAAGCGTTAAGATGTCAACGAACTTTGAAAAAATGCCTATTATATTCATTAAATACTATTTAAGTAATCATGCGTGAATGAACTTTAATAGTAAATGTCATGAATACCATTTTTTTTTGGGTGGGAAATTATCAAATAACTTCTCCCACTCTGGGCGGAGCGGGAGGGCGTGTCAGGCTTTTGCTGACTAAAACCCACCCGTATTCCTTCAGTTGCCAGTGTGCCAGGGCCACGATATCCCTTTCAGACAAACTCGCAACCATGGCAGGATGTCATGATTACTTGCTTAATAATTATTAACACAAGGTCAATGACACCAAAAGATAGTTTATTATTCTAATTCCTATTACAATCAATATACCTAGTCTAGAAATTTACCGAATTACCTCATAATTTGTTTGATAACCTTGTTACGATTAGCCACAAAAAAATATTGAACAAATATGGCTTTAGGAAAAAATTGGTTAAAGACAAATACTAGGTCATTATTTTCCGACCTAGAAACTTGGTAATAAAAAGAATTCATTTCGATTTTTATCATATTTCGTGCTATTAAATCAGTTCAGTCAGACGAACATCAATGAGGATGTAGGCTTATTAGCCAATTTAGGTCGTGACGTCAAACATTATGCTGACGTCAGAGTGTCCTACTTACAATAAGGGACGAGTCTAGGATGCAATCAACATACATTAAACAAACATCACAGCTATATTCCTCGAAGGAAATATGCAAAGATGCATAGTACCCCCACATTTAGTCAGTCATGGTTTTCCATCCCAAATAATAAAAGTTGCTCGCCACAACCAGACCTATATAACATGTCCCGGAATTAACGCACAACCTCTTAAGGGGTCATTGTTCTCATCATTATGAACAACTTTTACTATGAGACCAAACCTGAAATCGCGAAAAAAAATCAGCTTTTCCCTACATTTTATGTTCGAATAACTCGTCAAAATGTAGGGAACAGCTGATTTTTTTTGATAATTTCCCACCCAAAAAAAAGGTACGTTAATCGACTTAAAAACTGCTGTAAATTTCATCTCATCACCAAACGAAAAATAGGAATCTATTAATCAATCGGTCATAATGTTTCCCAAGTTACAAAATAATCATTACAGTTATTTCGTATTGTGTTTTTGTTATTCTATTGTGTTTCACACTGCCACTGGCCAACCTCCTATTAACTAGTTTTGACATCAATTTCCTTTTTTATCCACATTCATTAACACCTCACACAACACAACATAGGTGAATACTGTTCGTTCCAAAAATATCTAATGAAACCGTCAACAAACCCTGTTCAGGTTTAATTCTGGCGCAATCTTTCATTAAAGGCAATTAGTAACATATTCATCTATATTAAGAAGGTTTTAAATTTATATCTTACACGTTTTTCTAACCATTATTGTTTGAATACCATTGTTAAATTGTAATTGAAAAAACATCGAAGAAAATTGAGGTTATCTAAAATTAACCTCAATTGTCAAATAAAAAATATCTTTACGAGTGATTTATAAATAAAATTACAGGCTATCCGCAGCTGTAGCCCGCGAAATTAAAATTTTCATACGTTTTTTGCTATTTGCAGGTCAGTGTCAGATTGTATCTTGATCAAAATATGATTCGCGACTTTAACAGATACGTGCTTACAATATTATTTATTAGTAAGTTAGTGATATTTAGTAAGAAATTGTGAATTTCGCGGGCTACACCTGCGGGTAAACCATAAGCATTCAAATAATCAAATCAAAGCTTTCAATGTGTAAGTGGCAGGACAAATTGGCATCTGCAGGTTAATTTTCTGACTCATTTCATTTGTTTACATTTTAATAAGATACTTTTTGCACAGATCATACATGAAACAGAGGTGGTCAATTGTCATAGATGACATTGCTCATTATTTGCCACAGTCATGTGAGTTAGTGGACTCATTGGCGATCAATTATCCGCAATTTGAAGCACTTGCCATGACGACCGAACGGACAATTTGTAAGCGAACACTAATTGCACAGAGTAGTCAAACTTTCACAGGCAGCCTTTTTGGATTTTAGCACGTACAAGATAATTAATTCGGAGCCATTTATTGACTTTAAAAGACATTGAGTCATATTTTATTGAAGTGTTTGTGTTGACTTAAAAGGTGTATTTTTTAATATACACATGACGCCATTAAAATGCTTATGTTCCTGAGTTCCGTCGCACTTTTAAATATGGATGCGTAAATTAAGAATAATAATTGAAAACTGTTGCCGTATTTGGTAATAAGTACTAGTTAAGTTTGATAGGTGTCGCCCATGTACAGTTTATTATAATAATTCTCGGAATGGAATAAGGTCGCATTTAAAAACAGGTAGCCATGTCTGCTAACGGTAATTGGCACTAAACAAAGTGAATAAAACGAATGATTTGGATTAACTTTACCAATATTAGCTTATTGTTCAGTTATTTAGTAGACTACACAATTATTAGAAATAGTCAGCTCTCATTGGAGGCGGGCTTTTACAAATTCATAATAATGATTGCAAGACAATCAGAGTGAACCAATGAAAAGCATTTTCTTATTACGATAAACCATATTTGCCCAGTTACTAGTGCTCTTGATGACCTTATGACTGCGTGAGTGAGTGCAGTTCGGGTAGCTAAATTTTCGGCAAAACATATACAGGGTGTTAGGGACAGCCCTCCGCAGACTGATGGCGTGAATTTACTATATCGTACTAAGATGACCGGTACATGAAATTATTTCAGGAACGTTATGGGAATCCAATGAATCCGATTTGTTTTATTACCTTACACGCAATGTATCGCTACTGTGACAAAACGCATGCAGCGAGCGGTAGTGCAGCGAGCTTTCGGACGCCATCCCCGCCACCCCGCGGAAATTGAACAGCTGATTTTTTTTGGAACATCCAATGCTGTTTATTTTATTTTAGATGTGTTACATTAATGGAGTACTGCGTACAGGAATGTAATTTTACATTGAAATAAAAGAATAGTAACTGACAAAACGATTAAAAAATGAAAAATTTCCTGAGAAAATTTTCAGTGGAATATGATTCAAAATAAAGAGCTGAATGTACCCTCTTAATTTGTGGAGGGCTGTCCCTTACACCCTGTATTATATAAACTTTTTTCCCATCGATATGCTAAAAAGAAGAAGATTGTGTTAACCTGTGATAATCTGTGATAATCACGTTATCCTTTATTTAGTCAAATTATTATGAAGAAGAGATTACTTACTCTTGCCTAGGCACAGTCAAAGACCCTGCTTGCTAAGCAATTTAAATAATATAATTGATGATTCTCCATATTATAATTATATTCCGAAAAAAAAGAAGATAAAAACAATAGCAAACAAAAACCCAAACACTACTCTGTACAATTAGTCGAGATTGTCCATTAAAACCGGCAGAGATTCATGCAAACGACCCCAACTACATACGCACATACGAACGAACAATCAGCACCAATCAATAATCTATTGGCAGGCCTAATGACTAGCCAAGGATGCCTGCCAGTTGTCACCGACAATTATTGGTATCAGCCGATAATAATTGGTATCACTACCCGACAATAATTGGAATAATTAAAGCTATCTAGCTAGGCTGGCAACAATTGATTGATATATTTTTATTGGTCAGTACTTTAAAATTGTTATTTAATATTGGTTGTTGTTCACAACACCTCTTAATCAATAGTTACTGAAAGAAACAATCTACACAAAAACAAAAAATCTGCCTAGCTGTTTCCCAACTATGTTGAGGTCGGCTTCCAGTGTAACCGAATGCAGCTAAATACCAGTATTTTACATGGGGCGATTGCCTATCTGACCTCAATGAAGAATCTAGAAACAATCTACAAAAAATATATTATAAATTAAAATAGTTCTTCGAGTCTGTATGTGTGATCGCGTGGTTCTTCTAAACTATACAACGGATTTTGATGAGGTTTTCACAAACATTTAGAGAATTTATTGCAAAAAGTTTATGACTATAATACATTCTTATTAAACTTACCTATAATAAATATCTCCATGTTTAGTCAAGTCGTAAAAATCGTGCGAAGTCGGGGCGGGTCGCTAGTTTAAGATAAAAGTGCTTATATTTTTCTGTGCTTGGTGTACAACACCAAGGTGAAGGTGTGGCAAGTCAGAACTTTTACTACACAAGTTGATCAAGTCAACCTAGAAACGCAAATCAAATAAAACTCTTTACAATCAAACATCGGGTCATTTAATAAAAAAGAAAAAAAAAAGTGTCAAAAGCATAATCATTTTCTAACAGAACTGAGAAACATTTTTAATACCTTTTTAAGTGATTTTAATATTTTATTTATACATTTGTATTATTCATCCCCACCATAATGGAACCCGAAACCAGTATTCTGAAAATTTTCGATCACCAGCTGACCTATAATACCGTGGGCCCAGAAACCGTTCTACACTTCACTTCAAATCAAGCCAGTGATTTATCCATGACAGTTCCAACAGTTCTCGACCCTGAACTCATATCAGTATGTGCATGCCTACTAAGCGGTGGAACTGACTCTTTAGAAGATAACGCCGCACCTAAGCGAAAACGCAAAATATATTCAATCGCTTTCAGAACAGAAACTTACTTGCGCGCGCGTCGTATTCCTGAGCTCATAAGGTAATGGTACTATTTATTTGTAAAATAGTAGTGTTCATTGGCATCCCCTTGCCCTTCATCATCATCATCATCATTGGTAGCCGTGTTGCACCCACTACTGAGTACACGCCTCCTCCCTTGTGAGCTATGTTTCTCTGGTATGTGTGCGTCTTATATCCTAATTTATTCGGAGTCGGCACATCATGTCTTCTCAGTTTTCACCCCTATTCCTGACCCCTAAAGGTAATCGTAATATTTAGTTGTAAAATAGTAGTGTTCATCGGCATCCCCTTGCTCTTCACCATCATCATTGGTAGCGTTGTTACACCCAGTACTGAGTACAGGCTTCCTCCTTGTGAGCTATGCTTCTCTGGTATGTGTGCGTCTTATATCCCAATTTATTTGGAGTCGGCACAGACACATCATCTTGCACCAAGCCATTTATTTTTATTCTTATTTATGTTGTGATTTTGCGAGGAGCTCGTGGCTAAGTCAATAACAGTCGCGTGGGTTGATCCACCAGGTTAAGCTACGCTTGTCAGGGTTGGTCCGTGGATGGGTGACCATCTTTACAACCCGAGACTCCTGTGCCACTTTTTCATTCGTGGATCTTTGACAATCGTTACGGGTCGTCAGAAGTCCGAAAGTCTGACAACCAGATTTACCAAAGGGTATCATATTACCCTGTTACTGGGTTGTAGAGGTCAGATAGGCAGTTGCTCCATGAAAAATACTGGTATTCAGCTGCATCCGGTTAGACTGGACGCCGAACCCACCATAGTTTGGAAAAGACTAGGCAAATTGATTTATGTTATTACTAGCTGCGCCCCGCGGTTTCACCCGCGTAAGTCTCGATCCCGTGAGAATATCGGGATAAAAAGTAGCCTATGTCTTAATCCAGGGTGTTAGCTACCTCCATACAAAACTTTTTCAAAATTGGTCCAGCCGTTTGAGCGTGAAGAATTGACAAACATACACACACACACACATACACTCTCACAAACTTTCGCCTTTATAATATTAGTGTGATGAACTTTGTTGTTTTGACTTTGATAATCGCTGAAAACCAGTGCTAGGGCTTTGCTCTATGCATTTGCCTAAGGAACATGCTGAGCTACACATACTTTTCCAAACTGAAACAAAATAATTCTTCTAATTATTACCATTACATTACCATTTTAATTTTTATGATTACATGCGTCACTTCTAAACGTTTAAAAAAATGTTTTATTTATTTTTTCAGGTATTTTTTAGCCAAAATAATGTGTAGCAAACCAATCAATTTAGAACCTAGTATGTACCTAGCAGAACTTTTGGATAACTGTATGCTATTCCGTTCTGGTTATGGTAAAGCACCAGTATTGTTCGAAGAAAGGTAATATTTATTTTTTACTAGCTGCGCCCTGCGGTTTTACCCGCGTAAATCTCGACCCCGTGGGAATATCGGGATAAAAAGTAGCCTATGTCTTTATCCAGAGTGTCAGCTACCTCCATACAAAATGTTATCAAAATTGGTCCCGCCGTTTGAGCGTGAAGAAGTAACAAACATGCTGACTAACCTGGTGTATAAGCCTCTGACTTGGCTTCACATGCCGTCGCGAAATATCTCTGGTTTCCTCCGAATGTTTTCCTTCACCGCTTTTTAGGGTTCCGTACCCAAAGGGTAAAACGGGAACGGGACTAAGGCTTCACCGTCTGTCTGTCCGTCTGTCACCAGGCTGTATCTCATGAACCGTGATAGTTAAACAGTTGAAATTTTACACAGATGATGTATGCCGTTTTTATAGATAATGGTACGGAACCCTTCGTGCGCGAGTCAGACTTGCACTTGGCCGGTTTTTATAAGCAAGTGAGAATAATGCAATATGAAAAAGTGAAAAGTCAGAGGTGTGTGCCTTGGGTTCGAACTCGACACCTATGACTTGAAGGTAAAGTTGAATAACCCTTCCTTTTGACTTTGCCGTAGTCGGGTAAATTATAATATTGACTTTTGCTAAGTGGGAAGTCGACTTTATGCTGCCGAATCCTCCTAGTTCCCATCATATTGAAAGGTTTAAATTACTTTTATAATCCAACCTTCGTTCAAGGAAACCCCCATGAAAAGGAGACCACTATTGATGTTAAACTATTTTATTGTTAAGGCACATAGAAGCAATTGTGAAAAGTTTTGATCCGGGTGACCGAGGCTGGCTATCTGCTGGACAAGTACGTAGGGCCTATACCACGCTAGGTCTTACTCCAAAAAGTAACTTAGAAGTCAAAACACCAACAACAGAAGTATTGCGTTTATTACGGGAGACCCAAGAAAGCGAACTGCTTAGTTTATTGAACGCAGGATTCGAAATGGAAGATGATTTTTTTGAGTAAGAATTGGCTTCTGAAAAACCATTTTTCTATAACTATGCATGTTTTTAGTAATCTTATTTAATTTTGATACATGTTGCTAGTTATGTACCTATTTTATATACCTTTTTTATATAAGCAATTTTTTGTTTATTTTTACTAAGAACTAGGTGTATTATTTATTCCATCATTTAGTAAGACACTTGGTAAGACTGGTTGGCAGACTAAAATTGGTGGTATTGGTGGTTGGTAGTAAAATGGTTATGAAATTGGAGACCAAAGATAATGACTTCTGCTTCGCGAACTTACACTATATGTATACTTTGTAAAGTATTATATTACTTTAATTATTGTGAAAGTGATGACTATGTGGGTCATTATGTTTTGTTCTCTTAGTGTTACAGAGGTACGAGGATAAGGGTATAAAGTTCACTCTTCCTACTATAGAAAAGGGAGGATCCTCCAACCAGACGGGTGTTGTGTCTGGTGGGCCCGACGGTTGATGTCGGGATTTTGTATAAATGCCAATCGCGCGGTAAACTCTGCTTGCGCGATGCAGGATTTCTGTGACGTCAGGTATTTAATGCGTAGTTCGCATGTGGCGTTGTAGATGCCGCCATATCATTCCCTTCCGGAGACCGGAGGGTGATAGTGGGCTAAGTCAGTGCATATTGTGATGATTGCCGGGGCCAGTTGTGGTTCCAGTGAGTCGGGGTGGCACTGCGTTATGCTACAGTGAGTCGGATATGGTACAGCGTTGGGTTGAGGCTGACTGCTGGCATCGCCCAGGAGAGGTTTTTAAGAGCTCCTTTGGTTGACTGGCTGAAAGTGCAGTATGCTGTGGCAAGGGTGCTGATGAGGCTGAGGGCGATGACCAGTTATGCAGTATGCGCGCGGTCGCTGCATGCTGGTTGTCAGGATACCCATTTAAGCCGTGGGTGCTGGCTGGCTGTGTGAATCGCCGCTCGTAAGCTTGAGGAAATGATAATGATGACGTCACGCTGAAGCAGTTACACGACGGCTGCGCTGACGTTCATCATGTCGGGGTCACCAGTATAGAGGTATGAGGAACAGGGTGTAAAATTCACTCATCCACTATTGAAAAGGGAGGATCCTCCGACCAGGATGCCCAGGATAATCACGATGTTGTATCTGGTGGACAACTGCCCAACGGTTGATTTTGAGATGTTGTATATATGCCAGTCGCGCGGTAAACTCTGCTTTCGGGATGCAGGATTTGTGTGACGTCAGGTCTTTGATGCGTAGTTCGCATGTAGCGTTGTAGATGCCACCACAGTTTTAATTTTAGTCTGGCAGTTTGGGTAATTTATGCGGCCTACCCAAATGTATTTTCTATGGTATTGTTCGTTGAATCATTGAGCTCCTTATATTCTGAGTTGAGCTGCACGATTACCGACAAATGCGTGTACTGACTGGATAGGTCCACTCAATCTGTGTGGTTCTGTCTCAAAATACCATTTCAGGTACCAATCTACATGGTCTTCCCATGATCTAACCAAGATTATATCTGGACTTTCCTCTAGACTGTGACCTCGTGAGTTTGTTTCGGCCTTTCTTCTCAGAGAAGTCAGACAGGAAACGCCGACCTCATATAGTTTTTTAAAATATGACTGACGTGTAAAAGTGTTTGTACAAACTTACTTACATAAATAAAATCATTTATCATTTATGTGACAGAACCCAAATACGACGAACTTCTGTTGGAACCCGATAATAATTAGTATGGAAATATTGGACCACCGAGACTCTACGTCAAGCCCACGCACCGTCTCCCGTCCAATAAACTAGAGGAGTAAGGAATCCCACACTTTGCCCAGCAATTGTTGTGTCCGGTGTTAATAAAACGGCGTATATTTTAGCTATTTTGACAGTTCGAAGCTGTTCGTAATATCGAGTACACACGGTCGGCGCGGTTGGCCAACGAAAGAAAGTCAGAAAAATATTTTATTTGGGAAACGCACAGGAACTACAACAATAAAAAATAACATTAAAAACTAACAAAATAGTGAAAACAAAAAGAAGACCTGTGCAAGACCAAAAATGTTCCTATCTCAGTGATGATGCTGGGATATTTGAAAGAAACAAATATCGCAGCGATGGTATTCTGATATGGCTCGCTGTGAACGAAAAGATTCCGCAGCTGTAGCCCGTGAAATTCTAAAATTATTTTGTATGGTGCCATAGACAAACCGTGAATATGATTTTGTGGGGTTCAAGTTTAAGACTGCTGTAAACTTTTTATAATATGGGAAACATAATTAATAAATTCACATCCAATCAATTTGTGTAGGAGCCATTCATTCATAGAATAATGAACTGAACTGAGAGACTATAAACTTGTTGATTAAATGTTAAGTACTTCGCTAATAGGAGAAAATTTATGATGCCGTAAAAGTATCATACTTGATTGTTATAAATTTTTGTAAGAGAATGTTTTGGAGTCTTGAGACGAATACCAATAAATCTATGATGACCGCGTATGTTGAACGAAAGTTTAGAATTAAATTTTTTATTAGCTATCAAAACAATGTCTTCTCTAAGTCACAGGATAATGTAGATTGGGACTGAAATTAGTACAATGCTTTAAAATAATAATGTAATATTATATTTATTTATATAAAAAACAGATTATAGTACGTGTAACAGTTTTCACAAAGTAGGTAGCTAGGCAGGTAAAAGGCTATGAAATAGCCTGTACGAGTATAAAAGAGTAACAGTGCTGATCCCCTCTAATTTTAACACTACAATTTAAATTTTCAAGTTATTTTTTTTAAAATTTTA
Organism: Tiliacea citrago; assembly: GCA_963921375.1. NCBI lineage: Eukaryota > Metazoa > Arthropoda > Insecta > Lepidoptera > Noctuidae > Tiliacea > Tiliacea citrago. The sequence continues at coordinate 14,904,692 of OY992797.1, read as the reverse complement.
AATATAGATATTAGTGCGTGAGCGCATTTGTGTGTGCGTGTGTCTGTGTGTGTGTGTGTGTGCTATGTGAGCGTTGTATCATCAACACCTTGATAGTGGTATATTCTACATTACCAATGTTTTTTAGGGTTCCGTACCCAAAGGGTAAAACGGGAACCCTATTACTAAGGCTCCGCCGTCTGTCTGTCTGTCCGTCTGTCACCAGGCTGTATCTCATGATCCGTGTAGACAGTTGAAATTTTCACAAATGATGTATTTCTGTTGCCGCTATAGCAACAAATACTAAAAACTAGAATAACATAAATATTTAAGGGGGCTCCCACACAACAAACGTGATTTTTTTGCTCGGTGTTTTGCTCGATATTGATAACCGTAACAGGTAGACACTTGAAATATTAACAGAATATTTAGTTATATATTCACTTTAAAAATCAATAATTAAATTAAAATAAAACAAATATTTAAGGGGGGCTCCGGCTCCCATACAACAAACTTGATTTTTTTGACGTTTTTATAGATAATGGTACGGAACCCTTCGTGCGCGAGTCCGACTCGCACTTGGCCGGTTTTTTACAGAACTTGACAGTACTCAACTGGAAACTGGATACACGTCCTTTAAAACCAGCCAACCAACTCCACACACAAATAAGCACATTCCTCACCCTTCATATCACGACTAAACGAACCATATTCTATAACAGATATCTCTAGTAGAGGCTCTAGGCATTCGTGACGAGTTAGCTGTTGGCTGTCCGTTCTACCGGTCCGTATGTCATTTGTAATGGCTGGAAGCGACTAGGAACCGCCTACGGTGCTCGTGAAAGCGTTCGGCTTACAACTTGATTTGTGATTTCAAAGATTATTGCTTGTACAGCCCATTATTGAGTTTCTGTAATTTAGTTTTGAGGTTTCATTCTCTTGTAATGTTTGTAGATTCGACGTTGGGCCGTGTTTAGTGAGAGACTAAGCACTGAGGATAGAGATTATCTTTAAATTCTTTCTGAATTTTCTGTTTTGTTTTGTGAAATTTTAAAGTCAGGGAAATTAATTGTTAAGCAAATTGACTACCAACTTAATTTGTCCGAATATTCAAATTACAACTGTCATTTTTTGCCAGTTGCCTGAAATGGCTTATCAGCGTAGCTTTTTCCCAACTATGTAGGAGTCGGCTTCCAGTCTAATCGGACGCAGATTACCACCAGTATTTTACATGGAGCGATTGTCTATCTGATCTATCTGGTCTATTTGAATTCCATAACCCAGTAACCGGGTAACACGATAGAATAGAATACTCTTTATAATGTACACCAAAAAAATTACAGATATAAATGTTAAAATTTTACATAGGGTGACAGAATGGGCGGTCTTATCGCTTAAAGCGATCTTTTACAGACAACCTTTGGATGGATTAAAGGGAGAAGGAGAGACAATACTGCAGGTAATACGATACCCCTTGTTAAGACGTAAGTTGTCAGAATTTCGGGCTTCTGACGACCCGTAACGACTGTCAAAGATTCACGAGTGCCAGCGGCAACCAACGGCTTAATGTGCTTTCCGAGGCATGGAGGGAGGGTCTTGGTATGTAAAGATGGTCACCCATCTACGGACCAACCGCGGCAAGCGTAGCTTAACCTAATCGATCGACCCGTGTGGCTTTTATTACTTAGCCACGAGCCCCACGCTTGTATGAAATGGCTATGAATAATACCAGCCTATTGATGTCCCTCTGGAGGGTAAAGCCTCTAGTAGCAGTAGTTCGGTTGTTAGTCCGGTTAAGGCCTTCTTCTTATACACAGAAGGCATGAGCATTGATCACAAGACGGGATGGCATATTCAGACGTATATTAAGAGCAGGCAGTCTAAATCAAATTCCAAACGCAAGCTCTGCCCCTCGCTCCCCGCCACTCCGTTATGTGCTAAACTCTAATATTTCAGGAATAAAGTTGAATATCGCGTGCGCTCTTTGATCGTGTTCGAGCACGAAATTAAATAGCGTAAGTCTCAATTATTATTTCGTTTATAACTAAGTAATAATATTGATCTAGAAAAAAAATATCTTGTGGGTGGATAATAAACTATATTTTCTTGCTTTTAATATTTATTTTAGACATAAAAGCCAAACAATGTTGTTTGTTTTTATATGTCCTTAAAAACCGGCCAAGTGCGAGTCGGACTCGCGCACGAAGGGTTCCGTACCATTATCTATAAAAATGGCAAAAAAATCACGTTTGTTGTATGGGAATTTATTTATTTTTAAAGTGAATATATAACTAATACTTAGTTATATATTCACTTTAAAAATAAATATACAATATATAAAAATAAATGCTACTCGCGAGTGCGAGTGCGAGTCAGACTCGCGCACGAAGGGTTCCGTTCCATTATCTATAAAAATGGCAAATAAATCAAGTTTGTTGTATGGGAGCCCCCCTTAAATACTTGTTTCATTTTAATTTAATTATTTATTATTAAAGAGAATACATAACTAAATATTCTGTGAATATTTCAAGCGTCTACCTGTTGCCGTTGTGAATATCAAGCAAAAACGAGCAAAAAAAATCACGTTTGTTGTATGGGGGCTCCCATACAACAAACGTGTTTTTTTTGTCCTTAAATATTTATGTTATTCTGTTTTTTAGTATTTGTTGTAATAGCGGCAACAGAAATACATCATCTGTGAAAATTTCAACTGTCTAACTATCACGGTTCATGAGATACAGCATGGTGACAGACAGACAGACAGACAGACGGCAGAGCCTTAGTAATAGGGTTCCCGTTTTACGGTACGGAACCCTAAAAAGACATGATTTTTTAATAAAAAAATGTATTGAGAGAAAATATTACAATTACGTAACTGTCTTCAACATGGAATGAAAATGATCCAAAATAATATACTAAAGTTTAATTTTGCTTGTATGTGTGACTGTTTTAAAATATTCATGCCAATTAACATAAAAATAGGGAGCCTCCTCTTAACCTATAAGTCCAGGCTTTCAAACGATGTTTTCCTTCACCATTGTCATTCATAATGTCTAAGATATATTATTCAGAAAGTAAATATGAATTGAGAAAATCACATTGGGATTTGCCCGGATTTGAACCCACAACCTCTTGCATCAGAAACGAGGCCTTAACCACTGGGCCATCACGACTCAACTGACTGAAATGGCTATAACAACTACCTCTTGCATCAGAGGCGAGGCCTTCATCACAGCGCCATCACGACTCAACTGACTGAAATGGCTAAAACAACAACCTCTTGCATCAGAGGCGAGGCCTTAACCACTGGGCCATCACGACTCAACTGACTGAAATGGCAATAACAACAACCTCTTGCATCAGAGGCGAGGCCTTAACCACTGGGCCATCACGACTCAACTTACTGAAATGGCTATAAACAACAACCTCTTGCATCAGAGGCGAGGCCTTCATCACAGGGCCATCACGACTTAACTGACTGAAATGGCTATAACAACAACCTCTTGCATCAGAGGCGAGGCCTTAACCACTGGGCCATCACGACTCAACTTACTGAAATGGCTATAACACGGCAAATTGGCAAGTGGTGTCAATTTGCTAATTCATTAATTTCCTTGACTTTGCTTAACCGCGTGAAAAGCAGTTATCTGAGAGAGAGAGTTTATATCATTTAATTCTGGAAAGAAGTAAACACACAGCAATTATGCTTCCGTTCATTAAAAAAAAATCTTGTAAAACATGATCATCAATGCTTTATAACATTGAATCGACTAAATAAAAATAAGTGATTTGTTATAAAAACAGAATTTCCGTGAGACCAAGCAGTTAATCAACCCAACGGACATAACCTTCAAAATAAAGAAAATGTCAAACATTGTTATTCAAAACCATAATGAGAAAAAGTTAAAAATATCATAGATCTTTTACTTTATACAGTAGTCGGTTCTCTTACGTGTCGTAAACAAGAAAAAAATATGAGTTTACCATTGAGTTTACTTCTCATTTTACACCAGCTTCATAACAATGAAGTACAGGTATCCCAAGAAAAGTATGCGTTTCGGGAATCATCGTCTATCTTTCGAAATACAAACGCACGATGATGAGATCTAACAACTATGGGAGTGTGTTCTGCATTAATTATAATGATTACAAAATTATATATGAACAACGCTATTTAATTAAAAAAAAAACTGTTCAAAACTTTGACTGACATAAATCATGGTCTGTGACCGCAGTAGGTAACCCGACAGAGATAAAACTTCATACAAATATGCAAATCTAAGAGCATTACTACAAAGCGTGGCAGTACAATCACTAAGAAGCATTGCCTCTCTTACTCTGTGGCGCAACGTTTGTGCTAATTCAGAAACACGAACATTACCGAAGTGTATACCTTTTTGGATTTACCTGCACGTTGGCTTTTCTTAACGTTTGTTTTTTTTTACTCGCCGGTTTATTTTATTGTTTTTTTTGTATCATACCTTTATGACAATTTTATTAAGTCTGGGGCGTTGCCTTTTGCCTACGCTCATTCATTAAAATGATATGCGTGGTTGAGACGCTCTACCACTTTTTACCTACTTAGGTTTCTCATAAATGGTTTGTGAATGGCTGGCTGTATAGGTACTAGAATATTGTTATAGCAATGTTATTATCTACGTTATTAAAAGTGTTATTACGTTCTACTGAGTCTCAAAAGGCGTATTTAATGTAGCGTTATGATTGCTTGTTGTTTTTGAAAATAATTTGTTTATCTCTTTAAACATGTTTCCATAATTTTCAGTTTCCGTTTTTGGTCTAGGTAAGTATTTTAATTTTATGGGTACTATATTGTATTTTTACTAGCACCATCCACTATTTTATAAAATCCATACAAAGTTGAGCATATCTCGAGAAGTCTAAATGAAATAAATCATTTCAAACCAAAAGCAACCCATCTGGCGTCACATCAACACACGCATCCTCCTTATCAGTCAGATCGGTGCGCAGGCGCATCCCCACGAATTATTTCATTACGAGCGGCATCTGAACAATGGACACGTGACCGACTACATACCTACACCTGCGTCCTGAGGATTCGGGGCCTTTATAGTTGGGTACTTATGTGCTTAAAGGCTATCTACATATATAATTTGACGTTGCACTGAAGCGTTAGCGCATCTGTCATAACATTGTGTGTTATATAGGATAGATACGACAGTTAAATAAATAGGTAACATACAGGTAGCGATGTAGTGACCTGCTTCCATCAAGGGGGTGATTCTTCTACCTGTCATATTAAATATTATTCGCTTGGAAAGACATACCTACATGTATAAGATTGGTAAAAAAAAAAATATTCATTCGTGAATCGAATTTATTGTTTACTGTTGTACCTATAGGAATTAGATTTTTTTTATCACGAATCGGATATGGGTTTCACGATGAAAGTTGTTTAGTATGAGGGGTAGAATCACCCCCTTGACGGATGCAGGTGTCTAAGTCGCCATCCTGTATAGATAGGGAAATTTTCGTTTAAGTTTTGTAAATTATGGCAATAAAATAAGTTTTCTATTACTCTCATATTGGCACGAATTTTAAGAAAATAATTGTGGTAAAAAGATTTGCCAATTAGCTTAACTGGCATAACGTTTTATAGTGACAAGTTTAAGTAATCAAAACGAAAAATGTTAAATAACACTTAGGTTAATAAATAATTCGATTCAGATTCAGATTATTTATTTGTAAATTAGGTTACAGATACACAGGGGGCCTAAAATGGACGCTTTGGCAGAATCATAATATGATAATATTATGAATCATATTAAAATGGTCACAAACTGACAATTCATAATGTGATCTGCGTACAATTCATATTCCGCAATTCATCTGTTTGACAGTTTTGTATGGAGATTCATAAAATGGTCCACAAATTATGAATTGCTATAATGAAGTATAATGTCAAATAGCAGCTGTCAAACAGAGCTGGCGTGTGAGATGTTACATTTTTGTAAACTCTCTATGATTTGCCATTAGGCGTACAAATGTGAGCTTCAGTGTCAATTATTTCACAATATCAAATAAAAAATATAGAAATGGCTAGAGAGGATAAATCAATATAATATTCCTCTGATAATTAATGAAATACGAAATTAGGTATGAGTATGTTAATTCTCATCAGATACAAGGCACCAGAAGTGAGTTTGGTTCAAGTGATCCTACTACTTAAAATATTTATTTATTTATTTATTCTTCGGAAAGCTTACAGTCTAACATCTGTACAGGTAAGTTATGGACAATAGCACTTACAGTTGCCATTTACAAGCTTCCACAAATTAAAAACTATGTACCTAAGATTAAAAAGAAAAGAAACATACAAAAATAAAAAACAAAAAACAGAATCTTCAAGATGACTTAACAAATTCTTCTTTAAACAAAACAACATAAATTCTTCTCAAAAACAAAACATCAAAAATCTTGGAATTTATTAATTGTAATTAGTATCTAAAATCGTGACAGTTTATAAGTTGTGCTAAAAACAGTAAAAAGAAAGATAATGTACACTCATGTGTTGTAACATGTTATTTAATCATAAATAATAAATAATGCTACTTATCGCGCTCTATAATTATATATATCTCAAGATTTTCCTGATTATTCCGTAAAAGCACCTTTCAACACCTTCCACAAAACGATAAAACAAAAACACATTTATCTCTGTTACACCAACATCAGATTAACGTGGTTTTAGTATTATACTCATACCTAATTGTGATTCAACCCACACGGCCGCTCCTTTCCTCCAAGAATGCATTAAAAAATATACTGCAGCTGTTGCAAGCATTTTTTCGCACGGGAAATATTATTGTGTGCTTAAATAATTGTTGTAGGTACTTGTAATAAGATTGCAAAGCTGTGATGTTATTTTGTTTTTAAGGACGTTCGGCTAATGGGGGTTAGTGGCGCCATCTGTTGGTGAGTAGGTGGAAGAAACAATGATTTTTATCTGAATGCGTATTGAGTTATGTTGGTATTCTTTTTATACTATTGCTAGGTGTAGAATAGTAAAAGATTTATGTCAAAATTATTATAAAACAATAATGTGACATGTTATGTGGAAAAACCATGATGTGATAAATTCTTTTTTATTACTGTAAGTAGGTTTTTACGTTTACACTTGTACATGTCAATAATATTTTAAACTGTCTCGTTGGTCCAGTGGTCGCATGTGCACGCGACTGTTGAGCATGAGGTCCTGGGTTCGATTCCCAGATCGGGTAAAGTGTTATTGGGATTTTCCATTAGGAATTTCTCAGTAGCAGCCCTGAGTCTGGATTTGTGCCCGGTTTATCGCAATAGGCTCGCCCCCTATTACATGGGTCTTAAACATAACCGGCGAAATGCGGGTGTACTATCTTCGGGGATTACAGGCATGATGTTATTTAATGTTAATATTTGAAATACTAGATGAGGTCGGCGATTCCTATCTGACTACTCTAAGGCCGAAACAAACTCAGAGGTCACAGTCTCTTTTATAGTCCAGACATAATCTTGGTCAGATCGTGTGAAGACCATGTGGCTTGGGTCTGTAATGGTATGTTCTATGTTGTTCTATGTTAGAGGGTTTGGTTTCCGCACTTAGTCCTTCATGTGGACCATTGTGCGTGGGCCATGGCGGCCGTCATTGGTTTATTCCAACCAGCCCACCTCCCTCCAGAAGCTTATTAGATCTTCTGGTCTGCGTAGAATATCTGTGAAAGATCTGGGTGACCCGAGGGTTTCTGTTCTTATCTGGCTGACGCCTGTGCAGTCAAAGAGCATCTCTGTAATGGTATTTTGATGAAAGAACTTATAGCAAGTTTCATGATTTTCGTAAGCCCTGTCTCACGGTTCAACTAAAACAAACTAGGTATTTAGTCGCTAAAAACATAAACGTTGGCGAGGTTTACTCAGGGATTAACTCATCAGTCAAGTTCCAGAGAAATTGTTCAAATATTTTCTAACACCACACATACTCCAATCCCTTAACTAATTAAAAAAGTTAACTAATCCCCTTCCGTTCTTCGTTATAATTCAGCCATGTGGTACAAAGGATTCCTAAGCGTTTCAATTAAGGCAAGCGGTTTCGTTAATCTCGGTTTAAATTTAATGCAAGTTTAAAGTTGTAACATACGCCACGCGCGGGCCACCTACCAAAGGTATTGGGTGTTAAGAGCCGTTTGAAGTTTCCCTTATTCAGCAATTTGGCTCCTTGTAATGTGCTTGGTTTACTTGCCTGAATGTTGGTGATTCCTATCAAAAAGCTGTGCAAGAGAAATAGATTAAGGTGCTGATCATTCGGACTTAATTTTTTTATAAGCGTGAGTTCACCATAATATTTTCCATGAGTCAATGTCATGTTTTTCATGTTCATGTCAATATCGGCTCACAATTTTATCAGCAGTTGCTGCTACTTTCATTCGCATTCAAATCATCAGCATACAAAGTAAGGTTCAGTGTGCAACAGTAAATATATTGAGTATTGAGTCCTTCCTACGGTCAATTCACCATATCTTTATGGGACAAATCAACCAAATTAATTTTAATTAAAAATATTTAAAAGTGGCTTTTGTGGACAGAATTTTAATTCATATTTGTTACAGTTGTAATGGCAATCATGTTATTTGGTTTAAATGTTTTTTTTTTTAAATTATTTTAAATAAATTCTTTTTTAATTTGTAAATGTGAGAGCATTGTAGGTTTAATAGACTGTAGCTTTGTAAACCATTTTCTATTTTGTTAAGTACTTGGTACTTGTTTTCCTCCCATACCCTCCAACACTGTAACTTGAAAACATTGTAAAAGCCCATTATTTTTAAAAGAGTAACCGTAGAGTTTCTTGCCGGCTCTTCTACATAAGAAACAACCAATTGGAACCGTGCATCTAGCTTCTGACGTTTCATAAGTGCCCATGTAGGTTTATGTAAAATAAAATATTTTCATTTTGAAATGGAATGTAGCCACGTGACATAGCTAACTCCAATAGTCTAGATTGCATTCTTCAAGAACGCTTTTTTTTACATGATTGTCGTTCAAAACTAGCCGGTATATTCACTTCTACCTAGCTTGACGTGAGCTGTCAATAGGTTTGATCCCTAGCAATCTGCCTAGCGTCTTCCCAACTGTGTTGGGTGGCTGCCAGTCTAACTGGATGCAGCTGATTACCAGTATTTTACATGGAGCGACTGCCTATACAACTCAGAAACTGGGTAACACGATATCCCTTGATAAGACTGGTTGTTAGGCTTTCGGGCTTCTATGACGACAGTCGGGACCAACGGCTTATCGTGATTTCCGAGGCACGGAGGAGTCTCGGTATGTAAAGATATACACAGACCAACCCCGACAAACGTATCTTAACCTGATGGATTGACCCGGCTGTTATTACTAGTCCGTCCACAGGCCCACGCCTACGGTGGTGGCCGGAAATCGGCTTGCGACTCCCGACGCCCGGGGCGTCTCCTGCGGCGACTAGGGGTGCGAGGGCGTGAACCTTGCCTCTACCTCACACGTTTCGCCTCCTCCTTCGCGAGCATTACTGCTTCGCAGAAAGAGGTGACGGCCTCCCATGCACTCTCGCTCCGAACCATGGCCTGAACCAGGGCCGGTCGCGAGAGATCGCCGCCGCCAAACGCCTCCGTGAGAACACGGCGGTGCTCCGCCCAAGCCGGGCAGACCTCCACCGTATGCTCCACCGTGTCCTCCGGGCGATCCACACAGTGGTGACACCCGGGTAGGCACCCGGCGGCATAGGGGTAACACTGAATTAGTTGTCTGTCATAGTCGCGCTCTACAAAGTGCATTGAGCGCGCATTTTGATTGTCAATTGTTGTTTTGTTGTAAGTAATTTTCACAAAAATGGCGTCACACCACTGAACGGAAAAAAAACAGTCTTTTTTCAGTTCACTGCGTCACACAGTTGGTAAGTGAAAATTATTTGTCTTTAGTAAAGTAACGCATGCTCTTGCAAACTATAATTAAATTTAGTATTATTTTATAAATACCCAATAGTAAACAAGATAGATATTTTGAGTATTTAATGTATAAGGCATGTTTTCCGACATTGTTCCATTTTTCAAACAATGGGAACATATTAATTACACTGCTACCATTGAGAAAATGTATGAATACATTCGGCTTAGTTTTGCATGTTTTTTGTTCTAGGTTGACGGTAAATGACATAATTTCGTATTTAGAAGATGATGTGCTGAAAGCTGACGTGTATATAACTCCCCCTGTAAATTTTGATAAGAGTGACGAAGTCGGTGGCAATGAAGAATCTACTGATATCAACTGCTTGTCTCGGCACCAGCTATTAGCAGAAGCAGAACTTTGGGCCAAGGTATCTGTAGAAAGACGGATAGACGAACTACAACAGGAAGAATCCCAAGAGGAAGAGACCATTCCAAGCAAGCCACAAAACCCACCTCAAAAAAAAGAGTAAGCGTACTATTTCGAGGAAATGTGGATATCCCACAAAAAACAGAAAAAGAGTGGACACTTTCTTGAAAGATTTCCATAATCCAAAAAAACCAAATTCCATTTTTTTTTATAGTAAATATGTATATGTAACTAAGTTTATAACCTATTTATGTACTTTTGTACCTATTATATTTATATTTAATTATGTTATATTTTATAATATTATTATTTTCTCTCAATCAGAGCACCCGCCATCTTATCTCTTCACCACCTTTGGTTGACTGGTAAAGAATGCCTAAGGCATTAAGTCCGCCTTTGTACATTATTGTGTGTGAGAAGTTTAAATAAATAAATAATCCACTAGTATTTTTTTAAATTGTTTTATGATGAAGAGGTGATAGAACTACTGCGTTCACAGACAGAACAGAATGCAAAAGAGAAAGGATACGTCAATTTCAAAGTTAGTTCTGATGAAATCAAGCGATTTATAGATATCCTATTATTGTCTGGCTACAAAGGTGTTGCTCGATACAGAATGTATTGGGAGCAAAGCATTGACTGTCATCACCCTGGTGTAGCGGCTTGTACGTCAAGACATAGATTTGAAGAACTACTGCGATTTTACCACGCATGCAATAACACTAACCCACAGCCAGGAGACAAATTTTGTAAGGTTCGTCCTTTGTAGGATCTCCTCAAGTCAATAAAAGATGGCTCAAATATTTTCCATACAACCCCTTAAACATACAGTTTATTTTAATTTTTTATATTTTTTTATTAGAATGTAATTCAAAAGGTCATTGAACGATTTTTTGTTATTGTATCTATGTGTTATTTTGCATAATCATAATTATATAACAATAAAAAAATCGGGTTGAAATTTATAGTGTCGGGAAGATATGGGTTATGGCAAAACAACACAGTTTCAAGAACACCTAACCCACAACTGCGGACATCCTCACAATAAACATTACAACTACTTAAGGTTCGTGCATCATGGGCCAATAAACATGGGAATTAATGACTCATGCCGACGAAACACCGATTTTAATGCTTCGTGACGACCTGTGACAACCCATCTGTTTATTTGTTATTGAAATACGATTGTTTCGTGTTGCTGTCTGTTAGGTACAGGAAAACGATGCAATAGATGATGTAAAGGCAGCGGTGAAGGTTTTTTCGATCGGTGCACCTTTGCGTGGTTATTTTTTGTGCGTAAATTGGTATTGTTATTAGGAGATTTTCGGTAGCGTGCAGGAGGAATAACATATCAGCTAAAAAGCTATTTGAAGCTCGCTAGCTGAAGCTATGATCTTGACAGGGTAGTGTATGAATTAGAATTATGTGAGGCTTGAACTCAGTGGTTAGTGAAAGTGAAACACAATTTGAGAGATGTCTGTTTAGCAAGTGATGTCTATGGTTGTTTTTTATGGTTCCATAGTCAACAAGGAACCCTTATAGTTTCGCCATGTCCGTCTGTCTGTCTGTCCTCGGCTTAACTCAGAGACTCTTAGTACTAGAACACTGTAATTTGGCATGGGGATAGATTTATTCATCACGCCAACAAAATTAAAAAAATAAAACTATTAAAAAAAAGTATTTACGCGTTCCTTCCTTGCACGTAAAGTGGGGTTGTTTTTTTTTCTCCACGTGGGGTATAGTTGGATAGACCGTTCAAACATATTAAGGGGTCCCGAAGACCATTTTCGATTCAGTGATCTGTTTGCGTAATATTAAGCTTTAAAGTGCTAATTGTTATCGATATATGGGAGAACATGTTTATCAACTACAATGTTAAGTTCGTTTTTCGGATAACTTCATCCCAACTACGGAACCCTTCATTGTACGTGATCCGACACGCACTTGGCCGGTTTTTTGTTAACTATCGATTTGACTAACCAAGTTTGAATAACAAATCACAGAATTAAACTGGGCACCTTCCAAATTGAAAAATATATAACGTATTCTTCACACATTTAACCAAAACGTAAAAGATATATTATTCCGTTTGCGCTTCGTAGCAAAATAAGTACCTAGCTAAAGAGACAACTATTTCCCCACACGATGATATACACATCCATAAATAGAGAACTACCAGTAATTGATAAATAAAGGAAAAATTAAAATATAATAATACTTCTGATCAGTCGATTAAGGTCGATTAAACTTCGGCGCCACGAGCCCTATGTAAATATCTCCGGCCAGAGGAATATAAAATACTTAAAACATTTTTTTTCGATGAAATTGAGTAACTTATTAGGCCTATTTTTACATAAAAGTAGTACATAGCACTTAATATTCGCGTCAGCAAGGCGGCACGTATTCGTGCGTCATGGGCTTAGACCACGAAATTAGAAAAAATTTGATGTGTTACATTGTTATAGGTAAGAAAACTTTACCTGCCTTAATTTTGATGTGTAACATCTTGCATCTCGCTTTCTGTAGGAAAGGGACGGAAGTGTGTAACCGGAAGTGACAGCTTGAGCATGGAATTAGTAAGTACTTTATAATAGTATGGAATTAGTCTACTCATAGCATTAGTAAGTACTATATAGATTGTAAGTAGAGGGGGTTGAATTTCGACCAGTGGGCGACCACTAGTAATGAATAGTTATTCGAATAAATATTTCAGTATTTCGCTTTTTTAATTTTGAGGTTAATTTCTGTCGTTGCTCGGTTGCTTATTACCAAGGTGAGATGTCAGATGTTGCACATCATGCGACTACTGTAAGCCTCGCTCGTTTTTCGTATTTACATTAAGTGGTTTTGTTAAGTGGACTTTTTCCCGCGCATACGTCCATAGCCATGTTACGTGTTGTGCCGGACGTAAAGAATAGCACCATCCTATTTCTTCCCGTGGGTGTCGTAAAAGGCGAATAAGGGACTTACTAGAGAATGGGCAGCAGCGTTATCTATGCATTTTAACACCATACTGCGATCGCCACCCCGCCTGCCAAGCGTGGCGATTTTGGCAACCCCCTTTGGGGGAGGCCTATGTACAGCAGTGGACGTCTTTTGGCTAAAGTCATGATGATGGAGTCCATAACACGGTTGTATCCTACGTACTTACAGCTTTCAGGTGTTTTTAGGGGAAGTCGGAAGGTACGATTTATTACGAAAAAGTGGATTCTGATAATAAATATATGGCTGGTAATAGTTAGTAAATGACATCCAGGATGAGACTCGTACAGACCGGGGGGAAGCACAAAAGGGAGGACGAATATACTCAGCGCTGGGTGGAAAAAGTCTGCCTATGATTTATTTATTTTCTAACTTACATCTATCATACAGGGGTAACCTAATGCGATAGTATACTTATATAATCTTATTCTAACTAATTATTAAACTTATTATTATAATTAAATTTTGTAACTTATTACAAATAATACATTCTTTGTGAATTCACTCAGAGAACAACAGAATAGGTGCGTGTCACAAGCTTTGAGGGTGAGAGTGTGGAGTGCGCGCGTCAGTGGCGCCTCACTTAAAAGATTGGTCCAAACGCGCGGCTCCGCCAGCAGCCGTGGCTGTCGTCGTCGCCACACTTACCTGTCCGGAACACACAAACCTATGTGTCCTAAAATGTTCCCATTATTTACCTTCCCTCTAAGTACTTCGAATATGTACGATGATGAAGATGAAATGGCATAATACCGACTGCCCCAGAATGAAAGTGCTTCTAAATTCTTTAATGTATTTTTCTTTTTATGTATGTTTCTCTGACTCAGTAATAATAACTACTCTCAAAAACAAAGTACGAAGTTCATTTTCCTAATATTTCTGTTAATTTTTTACTTTTTTTTCGGTCCTGTCAGCATCTACCCCTCCCTACTACCTTACTATCTACATACTTACATACATATCCCAAACCTACCCCGCATATCTAATCCTAACCACCTCACTACCTTCGTACCTCCTTGCACCCAACATTATTCATGCGGCTCGCTATTTGTATTAGTTACAAATGAACGGTTCCCGAAATAATTTAAATGCTAATTCAATAATTAAGTCGATCCGCCCGTAACAGACCGTGCTTCAAAATGGCTATTGATTCGACAATGCGTTGGTACCAACTATAGTTGGGTATAGAGTATTCGGTATTTGCATATACACAAATGTTGATAGGCGGTATCATGCTAATAGGTATTATGTGGGAATTTTATGTGGATGACGATGGCGGAAGGTTTTTAAGTCTCTGTGAATGGTATTATGTAATGACAATATCCATACACTATATGATTAAATGTGTACCGTTTGGTGCCGGAATGAATAGTACCATCCTGTTTCTTCCCATGGGTGTCGTAAAAGGCGACTAAGGGATTTACTAGAGATTGGGCAGCAGCGTTCACTATGCATTTTAACATCATACTGCTATTGCTAACCCGCCTGACTAGCGTGGCGATTATGGCACCCCCTTCTGGGGGAGGCCTATGTCCTGTATGTATTAAAGTCGGTATTAAAGTCTATGTGATGATATGAAGTGTGTTAAAGTCGAGTTCGATTCGATTGATTCATAACTAATGAGTGTTTTTTTCAGGTTTTTTATATTTAGGTGTTATACATTTTTACAGTATTTAGTTTATCTTTACATCTAAAAGTAAACTGTGTTTATTGTCAGTTCTATCGTAACAATTGTCACCAATGGTTTTGTCAAGAGATGTCGTTATTCAGCATCTATGGTAGCAAGCAGGCTAGATTGTGCGTTTGTGAGCCACTGCTGCAAGGTATCGGCTGGGCCAGTCACCTTGCAGCAGTGATGTCGCAAATTGTTCCTGTGTTAATGTTTTACTAACATAGTTTGTAAGTATTTTGTTACTTTTACTACGAGTCTTGTTGCTTGAATTAAATGATTAAATTAAATTAAAGTTATACTTTTTTATACTTTATTTGAAGATTTGGTAATGTAGGTATAATACCCACGTTTAGCATTAGACTTTTACAGTCTCCTCAATTCGCTTTTACATTTCCATAATAAATCGATGAACCCTTTTTTTATTCAGGTTTTTGCCTATAAGTTTTTTCTTCAATTACACGTAGTAAAAGTATTTACTTTGTAGATAATCCAATTACACACATATTATACACTTAACATCTTCATCACCCACCGAACCCTTTAGAACCCCTAAAACAAAACACAACCGCATACCTCACAAGTACGAGTAGGTACATTGCTGCTAACAACCCGTAAATAAATTAAGCCTAGTGCAGACGGAGTCGCGGGAGCAAATTAGTCGGCTCTTTGTGCAATCAAGCGGGCCCTTCGCGCCCTAATGAATATGAATACGGGTGAATACGCTCCGAATGGTGGAACCCGGCCGAGCACGTCGACGCAACTCATTATATTGGCCTCAGTTACACTGTAGCGTAATGTGTAGAAGAATTGCGAATTTGGTTTGGCGTGACGACAAATAAATCGGTTAGGGGCTCAGATGGTAATTTTACGATATCTTTTTAAGGGTCTTTGACCTTGGCCTTACAAAGGCGCGTCGCGTTCACGCCGCGCCGCCCGCGCCGTACGTTTTCCTGGAATATTTATTATTAGTAACGAAAATACGATTATTTGAAGAAAAAAAACACAAATCGAATTATAGTATAAAAAAATGTCATGACAATATCATAAATACTTCGAAAGTAATATCGTTTTGTATGCATTGGGTAGACATTACTTCCTGAATTTTACTACAATACATAAATATTCGTCGGTCCATCTAGCTGGGGGGCGCCCCACACTACGCTTGCCGATACGTGGTTCCACTCCAGGACTCGTCTGCTCCACCGGCCATCGGTCCTTTAACAAACATGGCCGGCCCACTGCCACTTCAGCTTGCTTACTCTGCAGGCTATGTCGGTAACCCCGGTTCTCTTCCGGATAACCTCATTCCTGATCTTATCCTTCAGAGAAACTCCGAGCATACCCCGCTCCATAGCACGCTGAGTGACTTTGAATTTGTGGACCAGCCCGACTGTTAGTGTCCACGTTTCGGCACCGTATGTCATAACGGGCAGGACGCATTGGTTGAAGACCCTAGTCTTCAAACACTGCGGGAACCTAGCTAGATGGACCCACGACCTGAAAAAGGTGGCTGGGTCAGACTGGATGCGGAAAGCGGAGGACAGGGTGTTGTGGCTCAGCCTGGGAGAGGCATATGTCCAGCAGTGGACTGCTATAGGCTGAGTTGATTTGATTTTTGGACATAAATATTCACATAAAGAATTGATGTGTATGCGTTCTAAGTTAATATACATTTTTTGCATAACTTATTTGCATTAAATGAAGGCGTAGTAACAGATTTAAATGTCACTAAAATCATATATCTGCGCCTTACTCGTAACTGGCGAAATGCGGCTGTAATAAGTATGTCCTACCTCTGCCTAACCCATCGGGGAAAATAGGCGTGCTGATATGCTATGATAATTTAGTTTATTTAAATGAAGTTCGTGGCGGTCATTATGTCAGTGGTTAATGTTTTATGGGAAACTGAATAAGTGGGTAATTAAAACACTAAATATATTTCTTCTGGAATAGAGCTCATGAGACAAACCAAAATGACTTTTAAACAACGTAATGTCATCGTTTCAGGGTTTTTAGGGTTCCGTACCCGAATGGTGCCAACGGGGCCCTATTACTAAGGCTTCGCTGTCCGTCCGTCTGTCACGGGACTGTATCTATTGAACCGTAAAAGGGTAGACTCTTGAAATGTTCACAGATTGTGTATCACTATGGTCGCTATAACAACAAATAATAAAATTAGAACGGTCCCCAAACAAGAAACGTGTTTTATTCGACGTTTTTTGCTTGGGATTTTTTTTTTGTTTATATTGTACTGATACGGAACCGTTCCCCGCTTATTCATTTAATATAGAATGACATCTCATACAGGTTTTTTTTTAAATAATTTATAGGCTTCCGTTTGACACCTGAATCACGTTAATTATGTTAGTTTCACCCATGTGAGACCAAATAAAACCAGGAAACAGATCAACAGTCTTCTAAATGTTGTACTTATTTCACATTACATTTTGTCAGGTTCGCATCGGTGTAACAAGCGGCTATCTTAAAGTTATGAATACGCAAATCCAACTTCTGTTTCACGGTAGTACCGTGTCTGTTCATTTAGTGGCGATCTGGTGAATTTGTGATAGTCCTATTACTAACTCCGGATCTATGAATAATTTTAAAGAATTTTGAGTCTCTTCTTGCAAAATTGTCGTTTCAGAATTTGATTGCAATTCTAAAAGCTGGGGAAACAGTATGAATCAAAATATCGCATACTTATTTTTATCTTTTATATGTTGCTTAAGTCAATTAGAGCTCACTGATTCTTGATGAGATAGTCAGCAAACCGCAGTACGAGTCAAGAGTAGTGTTTTTAGCTACATGGTCGTCAAATTTTAAAGTGTCTTCTTGCAAATATGTTGTTTCAGGATTTGACGGTTGCAATTCTAAAAGCTGGAGAGTCAGTTACTACGAATCAAAATTTTGCATTTTTCTAATTATTTACAGGATATTGCTAAAGTTAATTAGATCTCACTGATTCTTGATGAGAACTCAAGAAAAAGGTACGGATTTTAAAAACATAACATAACATCACGCCCCGAAGGGTTAGGCAGAGGTGTACCTGTAGTACACCCACATTTCGCCAGATATGTTTTAAGTCCCATGTAATAAAAGGCGAGCCTATTGCCATCAACCGGACACAAATCCATACTCCTGGCTGCTACTTATAAATTCCTAATGGAAAATCCTAATAACACTTTGCCCGACCTGGGAATCGAACCCAGGACCTCATGCTCAGCACTAGTTCTTGCAACCACTAGACCAACGAGGCAGTCAAACGATTTTAAATAACATGGTCGTTATACACCTAAAAAGAATACCCCAATATAATTAAAAGAACGTAGAAAAATAAAAAATATTTAATAATGGACCAGAAATTCAGTTCCAAACCCTAATTGCGTAACTCAGTTTGAATCACAATCCGAGAGTTTTGTAGCATCCTTTACTTCATAGATTTAAAAAAAATTGTCTGCTCAACAACGTAAATAACGCAATGGACGTGGGTGAGCTGTCAAAATGAAACCCATTGCGATCAATGATTGAGTTATTTTAAGAGTGTTACGTAATTACTCGGCTGGTATGTAGCGAGGTGTAGATATGCTACAAGTGACAATTTGTGACTTACAGTGAAATTCAAACAATCCTGTAGCTTCAGAAGTTTTAGAAATATCAGCCAAGGACTGAAAAATACCCTCCAAATTACTCTTTCAATGTGTGTATTCACATCCTTACGAAAGACTTTGTATTTAGTTGTAAGTACTCGTAATATCTCACTTATTACCAGGTTTGAAAATGAAAATGGTTTATTATTTTTACAAGTAAACCTTAACAACTAGTGATTGAAGCCTCCTTTTAAGCAGATTTGTTGGTCAACTAATCATAACTAGCCGATCGCGCAAGACAACGCACGTGTCGTTTTCATAGAGTACGTCAGTGCAGCGCGATACTAAAGGCTCTTACACACTCACGCGATATCGCAGGCGCGACAGGCACCGACAAAGACAATTCCTTTGTCGGTGCCTTATAATAATGAGCGATTAATGACGCCACTAGTCGAGCAACAAATCCGTGATTTGTTTTTGTTTGACGGCTGTCTCATTACGCACACATGCGTACAAATACTTTCAAAGTTTTTGAATTTTGGAGGTGCGGGCCATATTATCGTAGTTAATCTTCTAACTTTAATTGTTTTGTTTTGTTAGAATAACAGACTGACGTCAAACGACACTGTAAAAACAGAATGTTTCTCAAGAAATTACCGTTTTAAGACAATAAAAGTCATTAAGTACATTCGTGTTTACATTAAAAATGACAATAAACACTATAATGATGTAGAAATGTTAGAAAAACGAGAGGGATGTGCGTGCTACACATTATAAAAGAAAGAAACGGAGAAAAATAGGTTTATCTCATTCATTACTAAGAAAACACGCTGTTGCTTCGTATTTTACCGACAAAAGTCGAAAAATGGCGGAACCGAGTTCCCATGAAGTCTTAAGATGATATTCATGATACCTGAGTCGTAACAATTAAACGAAGAATTAGGGTCGGCACGCGAGAGTTTATATTTTGCTCATAATTTTTATTAATTTTATAATTTTGAAAAACTACTTTAGGCATGTACAGGCGCCAGTAGGTCAAGCTACCCGAAACTGGAAAATTTTCCCGATCAACCTTATGCATTAACGATAAAGTTGAAAATCTTTTAAAGAAATTTGACAGATTGTAGTAGCAATAACACAAATAGGATCAATTTCAGGTTTTCACAAATAGTAAATTCATCATTCTTTGTCATCAAACCTCAAGATTTATTAAACCACAATGCTTGGTAAATCAAATTTATTAATTAGCAAGTACAGTCGGTTTCCAGCATTATGTGACCCGTCTTCCATTATTCTTCTTTGTAAGAGGGGTCTGGTAATGCTGGTAACAGACTGTACAATATGAGAGCAGTGGTGGCTCAATTGTAACGGCTCCGACTTACGAGTTGTATGTAGATCGTGGGTTCGAACCCAGGCAGGCGCTTTTCTTTATGTAAATAATTTCAACCCCACTGCTCTAATTACGGTGAAGGAAAATAACGAGTGGAAACCGGAATGTCCTAGAATGAATGAATGAAGTACACTGATCCCAGCGTGGTTGTACCAGACTCGATAACTCGAATGAACCCAAAGATTCATCCTGACCCATAAAGCTTCATGTTTCATGGGACTACAGAGACCATTGTATATCAGAGAGTAGACTGGGGGGCGCGATAATGGTAGGGAAGACGTGTTATTATTATAGCCTGCCAGATATGCATCCTCTGGAATGTCCTAGAACTTAAAAATTCGAAGACATGTGACATCTATCAACCCGCGCTGGGACCGCGTGGAGGATTACAGCCCCACTCCCTTTCGAAGAGCGGTGGCCTGTGTCCCAGGAGAAGGCAAATTATAGACTGATTATGCTAATCACAATAAGACTAGTCTACAGGTATGCCGCTTTTATTACACTGTCTATGTTGACTATACCAACGGTAATAATTGTTTTCTAAACAATCAACGAATAGGTATAGCCTCCTCTACAATTGATAGTAAAGATAAGTAAAAAAGAGATAAGTAAATAGGGAGCCTCCTCTTATAGGAGGCTCCCTATTTTTAAGATAATTTGCATGAATATTCTGAAATAGTCACACATACAAGCATAATTAAACTTTAGCATATGATTTCTTGGATCTTTTTCTTTCCATGTTGAAGACAGTTACGTAATTGTAATATTTTCTCTCATTACATTTTTATTCGATCATGTCTTTTTTAAGGATAAGTATAAAAAAACAAACAAGATTGTTTAGCTTTTATGTCTAAAATAAATATTCACAGCAAGAAAATATAGTTTATTATCCCGACACAAGATATTTTTTCTCTAGATCAATTATTACTTTAGTTAAAAACGAAATAAAAGAAAGAGCGTACGCCATATTCACCTTTATTACTGATGTATTAGCGTTTAGCACATAACGGAGTGGCGGGGAGGGAGGGGCGGAGCTTGCGTTCTAATTTGATTTAGACTGCCTGCTCTTAAAGCTATCTCACCCTGGGCAATGAGCTATTACAATTACTGACTGGCTAATATAATATTTTTACACACAGCTTGAGCTAGTAATTCCCAAAATTTTAGTTCATGCCTTCTTCTATGTAAACATAAACCCACATGAAAAGATCAGATGCTGTTTCAAGATAATTTAAGTCTAATAGGAGTTGGATAGGAGAAATATGATGTTTCTTTTACCCAGAAAAGTTAAAAATCAATATGCCTAGCCTTTATCCAACTATGTTGGAGTCGGCTTCCAGTCTAACCGGATGCTGCTGAATATTGGTTTTTTACATAGAGCGACTGCCTATCTGACCTCCACAAACCAGTTACTGGGTAACACAATACCCCTTGGCAAAACTGGTTGTCAGACTTTCGGCCTTCTGACTGCCCGTAACGACTTTCAAAAATCTACGAATGACAGCTGGGACCAATCACTTAACGCTCTTTCCGGCGGACGGAGGGGTCTTGATATGTAATGGATGGTCACCCATCCACGAAGTAACCGTGGCAAGTGTAACTTAACCTTCTTTCGACCCGTGGGGCTGTTATTATTTACCCAGAAAAGTAAATCTATTTTTATGTACTTTATACTATAATATTATAAAGAGAAAAGATTTTATTTTTGTTTGTTTGTTTGTTTGTTTGTAATGGATAAACTCAAAAACTACTTAACTGATTTAAAAAATATTTCACCAATAAAAAGCTACATTATCAGCGAGTAACATGGGCTTAATTTTATTTTCAAAAAAATTAGAGAACGTTGCGAAAATTACAATAATGGTACCCAAGGTATCAAAAATTGCGTCGGGAGTCGCAGGCCGTTTCCCGGCCACCGTAGGCGCGGACTTGCGGACGGTGAGCGAAGGGTAGCTCGCCGTCCGATAAGGACCAAGCCCGGATCGACGGCGCGTTGTGTTCCACGCGCCTCTCAAAGAGATGTCAGCACCAATTGACGGGCCGAAAGGGCCAATGCCTGCCAGGGTTACGAGTTTGTCCGAAAGGGATATCGGGGCCCTGGCATACAGGTATCTGAAGGAACACGGGTGGGTTTTAGTCAGTAAAAGTCTGACACGCCCTCCCGCTCCACCCAGAGCGGGAAAAGTTATTAGATAATTTCACACCCAAAAAAAAAAAAAAAGATATCAAAAATTTGCCTATAAAAGTCATTATTTGGCGTGCCCTGCGAAAGCTATTAATTGATGCCATACACAAAATAATGTACTCAGTACTATGTGTGTTATAGTCCACAAGGCTTTCGGTTTAAAGAACTTTATTCTAATTAGAAAATCGTCACTTACATGACAACATTAAATCTTGTTACTAATTATATTATAACAGTGCGGGTAGAAGAGAAACAAAAAGCAAAAAATAAATTATGATAACTGTCAACAAAATTGGAAGGCTGTCAGTCTAAATATATATAGTAAAGTCGCAATAACATAGTTACAAGTTAGTACAATAATAAAGTTTGTCATAATGTAATAATGAACTATCTTTTAAACGGGACGGAGAGAGTGTTGCACTTTGTAGGCGAAGATACGAAATCCACGCGGACAAAGTCGCGGGCGAAGTGCTAGTAAACAATATTTTCCCCGTTCACACAACCCTACCAACTAGATAAGGTTCAGAACAAAAAACGGCAGAATAACCGGTAGCGGGCGTGCCACTAATACTAAAGAGGTCGTTACAACAGTGCCCGGTTAAAGTTAAACAAAGGTTTACACGTTCCTTGTAAAATTAAGGCGATTTTTATCTATGCAGTAATAAGTCCGTGCTATGAGGAGCACGTGCACTAGTTTTAACGAAGGTTTTTTTTTTGGGTTAGTGGAAGATGAGATAGACAACGATCGGTTGAGGTGACGGTTGTTTAAGAGGCATTTATTATGATGAGTAGGCTCGTTAAAGTTGGCTACATTCTCCTTACTTTGTTATATAAATACTAACGTTCATCGAAACTTTATCCTGGAAACTGTAATGTTCATTAAATCAAATACTCATTTATTTCAGCTTTTGTCTGATGCTGTCCCTAGGAATAGACGTGATAATTTCAAACTCTGTGGTCAAGGCGCTAAAACCGCTTTATGCGTAAGAGCATCTTTTGCATGGGTCCGGCCATCTCTAATAAATTGCCAAAATCATGGAGAACATTAAATACAAAATGCTCTTAAAAGTAAATTGAAGAGTTTACTAACTGAAAGAGCATATTATAAAAAGTGCAAGTTAAGATCGAGAAAAAAACGTGAAAAATAACACGTTTCTTGTATGGGGGACACCCTTACTAACTTTATTTGTTGTTATAGCGGCAATAGGAATACACAATCTGTGAAAATTTCAACTGTCTACTTATTATGGTTAAAGAGCTACAGCCCGCTGACAGACAGATGCACGGACGGACGGCGGAGGCTTAGTAATAGGGTTCCGTTTGACACCCATCGGGCAGGTACCGAATCCTAAAAAGGAAGTATATCACGGAAAATTATGAAAGTGAAAAATTATGATATCAATTTAAATTTTGAAATCAAAATTAGTTATCAGCTAAAACTATGATTTTAGGTAAAAATACATCGGTAGACCGACATTCGTCTCGAGAACAGCCTCTATCCGCCATACTTAAAACATACGATAGCCGATCATAAGAACACAGTCTCTTTTGACCCTTAAGCACTTTATGTAGAACATTCTTAAACTTTGGTTTTACATTTATTAAGAATGTAACACAGGTATTTTATGCCTTTTTCGGGCACTAGTCTGTCACAAATGTTAATCCCATTTTTTAGATTAAGCAGTTCCTGTCCATAACAAAATTTGTGATGAGAAATCCTAACTAATATTATTAATGTGAAAACCACGTACAACTGTTGGTCCCGGCTATAAGTTATCTTGAGCATTCTAACAAATAGGACTTTTTTATCCATTCTGTTATATTGTATAACTACTAACATAACGAAAAGATCCACGAATGACAGCGGGTCAGTCCATCGACTGACCCGCTGTCATTCGTGGATCTTTGACAGGCGTTACGGGTCGTGAGAAACCCGAAAGTCGACAACCAGGCTTACCAAGGGGTATCGTATTACCCAGTAACTGGATTGTGGAGGTCAGATAGGCAGTCATTTTAGGTAAAATACTGGTATTCAGCTGCATCTGGTTAGACTTGAAGCTCCCCAACATAGTTGGGAAGAGGCTTGGCAGATGATAATTATTAATGCGAAAATTAGTTTGTTTGTTTATTTGTTTGTTACGCTTTCACGCTGTTACTTTACTACGGCTAACTATGGCTGAATACGCCGAGAGAAAAAAATGACAATAGTCAAAGAGATAAGCCAAAGTCAAAAATGTGACCTGAAGTCGGGTAAGGACTCAAACTCAAAAAAGGAAACTTTGGAAGTTATAAAACGGCCGAACGTTCGGCCGATACTTCGGATTAACGCTTCGGAGTAGACTTCCTGGATTAGGGCATAGGATACTTTCTATCCCAATATTCCCACGGGATCGAGACTTATGCGGGTGAAACCGAAGGGCGCAGCTAGTAAATAAATTAATAATTGAAATCGTTGCCAAAACATAATGAAAATGTTTAAAAATAGAGCTTGTACAGTCAATGACCAGCATTACCAGACCCCTCTTCCATTATTCTTCTTTGTAAGAAAGGTCGAGTAATGCTGATCACCGACTAATAATACTATTCCTGCTTGCAGCGCTCAGCTGCTATAGTAACGCTTACTTACGCTCATCAACCAATAGCATCGCTGCATTTAATTTTTGCTGCGCCTCTTGTTTTTGTAAATAAAAAAAAGGCCGTGTAAAGGGTGGTCAGATATCTGTGATCAACTGATCATTGTAACAGAGCCTGA
This sequence comes from Tiliacea citrago, assembly GCA_963921375.1. NCBI lineage: Eukaryota > Metazoa > Arthropoda > Insecta > Lepidoptera > Noctuidae > Tiliacea > Tiliacea citrago. The sequence continues at coordinate 14,879,786 of OY992797.1, read as the reverse complement.
GAAATTTATTTAAGCAAACTCAAACTCAAAGCATTTATTTCAATTAAACCAATTACAGGCACTTTTGAATTGTCAAAGAGTCGGTCAGTTAGTCAGAAAGTGGAAGCTATTTGCCCATTCCAAAACGTAGATCTCTATGGAGACGAACAGGCAAGAAACTCCAAGGACACTCTTTTAAATCAAGATATTACAAAATCCTGGGTACATTATTCTTGTCGCTTCTATATGTGAGAACAATGGAAAAAACAACTATATTAAAAAAAAAAAACAATTCAAAATATAAGATTAAAAGATTACAAAATAAGCCCTGGCAGTTAAGAGATGACTAGCCTCAACTGACGGCGCCCGTTCGGAACATGACGCGTGGATCAGCACCATCCAGCTCAACCACTTTGTAGGGAACCGAATGATCCAACACACGCGCCACCATCAGCGAGGCATTTAAGTGAGCATGACATAGCATAGCAAAGCCCTATAATGTTTCCACTGCTGGGACACAAAGGCATGTGTCCCAGCAATGAGAGACTGGGCCATAATCCACCACGCGGGCCCAGTGCAGGAAGTGCATCTGGAGTGAGGGCCCATTTTTGTAATCCTTGCGATATTAATTGAGTGAGACTAATAGGGAATTAATTAACAATAGTACAATCTTGAAGCTAGACCATAAATTTCTTATACGTGAATTCATCACACCCATGACGCCCCCCGCATGACCCGTGACGTCATTTATCATAAATCTCAAAAAGTACAATCTCTGTGTTAATAATTTTCACTTTAGAAATTAGTATTAGTTTAAGAAACCTTTAATAATTATTTTTTTTAACTTTGCTGGATGTCACAATATGATTGTCTTCGATTTTTGTCTTCTTTTTTTTTTTTTTTATTTAAACAAAAGAAAAAACAAAATATTGGTAAAGAGGGGCGGTAAACAGCTGCTGTAGTCATCAAGAGCATGGGATTTTGTTTTGAAAGTGGTACTAATTTCACACCTGCGATAGTACCTATAGGCAAGTACCATTACAGAAACATTCCCAAAACCACTCCATATAAACAAGTCATTACCTAACAAGTAACAATAGCAAAAAAAAAAATAGTAGTTTCATAAACATTATTATATGAAGATGTTCGTTGCACCGTTTTATCTTAATTGCCGTGTGTGGGCAGACGCACACAGATTCTTAGTAGCGAGTTTACAGTCATGATCTTGTCTTGTCTACCCACCTCTTAAAATATTATGCGCTTTGTATTTTTGTCTAGTTTACTTCAAAAGGTCACACTTCCTGTGTCAGTGTGTTTCCCTGATTTTTTTTAAGATAATTTTTTGGGCGTGTTTCTGTTTGCACTTGAGTTTTTTTTTATATGAGATTTTTTTCGCGTAGCTTAGCAAAACCGTATTTTGCTAAATACAACTCGATGAAAACGAACTGAAAATTGTATCCTATACTTGTCAAAAACTATTAGACCCGTTTTGACATTTAACCGTTTTATTTTTATGGTTACTTCGCAATTGCCTATCGCGACGTAACTAGTGAAGTAACCATACGACTCGGTACTCGACACTCACGATAAATCTATTCTAATCTATTATTTACATTTAACTAAATGTCAAAACGGGCCTATTATTTTTTATCAACTTTAACTAATATTTAAATGCTAAAGTGAGTTTGATTGTTTGTTACCCTTTAACGCTAAAACGGCCTAACGGATTTGGATGAAATTTGGCACATGGATAGACCTGAGTTAGGAAATATAATTTTTTATACCGATATTCCTACGGAATCGAGACTTATGCGGGTGAAACCGTGGGACGCAGCTAGTAACCCCTAATGACGAAAAATAAAATCATCGATAAGTACTGTCAGAATCCCTAAAGAAGTTCAGCAAAACCTTGTCACCAGTTTCCACATACCAACGTAGCATTTTTTGCAGTAGGTAGGTATGTAGTCAAGGAAATAAATTGTTTAACAAATTGATTACCAATTTAAATTGTCCGTAGATTCAAATAACATTAATTGTAATTCTTTGACAGTTGTTTGAAATGGCTATAAAACGGCAAATTGACGTTGGTAGTGTGTCAATTTGATAAACAATAGATTTCTCAATGAATGTATGTACTTCATTACGCACACTACAATTAACGGACGTTATGAAAGTTGTTTGTTCATAATCGTTTACGTAATCAATTTCTGTCATTTTTAGAGATCCGTTCCCAATGGGTAAAACGCGAACCCTATTACTAAGGCTCCGCCGTCTGTCTGTCTGTCTGTCCGTCTGTCACCAGGCTGTATCTCATGAGCCGTGATAGTTAGACAGCTCCCATACAACAAACTTGATTTATTCGCCATTTTTATAGATAATGGTACGGAACCCTTCGTGCGCGAGTCCGAGTCGCACTTGGCCGGTTTTTAATATATCTAAATTAAAAACCGGCCAAGTGCGAGTAGCAGGTACTTAATTTTTTATCCGTAAATTACAGTCAGACTAATTCCGTTGTACGGTCAAAACAAACCAAATTGGACGAACTACCTTGTACGCTAGACCCTTATTCGCGTGCGACTGTGAGCGTGCGTAGATTTGTAATGTCACCATAATTTTCTCCTACAATCAGTCTAACTAATTTAATAAATTAAATAAACAATGTTTTATACATAGTAATACAAATTCAGTGTATGTATTTATGATTACAATATAATATTCTAATTGGGGTATTTGGTGGTGTGCGGTAATCGGGACATGTTACTTGTCCCTACGTGTTTATGTAAAGCCTACCTTAAATTACACCTAACCGCCTGTTGCACGTACTTCCATTAAATTTAATTCCGCATTAAAAGTAATGCTGTCACTTTCTGATACGTTCCGTTAGAGAAAGACAGCATTACTTTTAATGGGGAATTAAATTTAATGGACTTTTTATATGCAAAGGTATGTCAGGAAAAGATATTTCATAGACATACCTACCCACACAGTTTGTCCTTATCTATACAAATAGATAAATAAAATTAAAGTGTCTGTTTGTAATGTCAAAATAACAGCAAAGCAAGTTATTTTTAATAAATGCGTATGAAAGTATATACGGTACTAAGAACAAAAACACTATTTTCAAAATTTTCGTCTGGCTGTCTGTTTGTTCCGGCTAATCTCCGAAACGGCTACACCGATTTTGACGGAACTTTCACTGGCCGATAGCTGAGGTTATAAGGAGTAACTTAGCTTACTTTAACTTAAGATAAAGCTACGCAGGCGAAACCGCAGGCAGCAGCTAGTAATTAATATAAATCAGAAATCGCCAATCCGTCTTGAGCAAGAGTGGTGGTCAATGTTCATGCCTTCTCGGTCTTACTTTTCTTTTAGAAAAAGCCAAGCGAGCGAAGCCACCGGCATCAGCTAGTATCAAAATAAAAATAAACTAATACGATCAGGATCAGGATCAGTATCAGTCAGGATCAGGATCAGTCAAAGCAGACGAGGCCCCGTCTATCGTCAACATTATCGAGAGGCTCCTACGTAGAGTGTGGGTGCTATCGGATTCAACCTTAAATACAACTATAAGGAATTCCTATTGAAAACAACATTGGAAATGCGAGACTATGTAGAGTATTTGACCTAGCAGTTTTATTGTGTTTCGTGCTCACTACATATATACTATACCTATGCTATTTATCAGATCATTTTAAAGTACTCTTGTTGAATACTAAGGGCGAATTCACGAATGTAATTCAACGCGATCAGCCCAATTAAACTGCGTTCAAAAGCTGTCAGTGTCAAAGTCCAACAAAAATGACGACACTGACAGCTCTTGAACGCGGTTTGGATATGCCGATCGCGTTTAGTTTCATTGCTGGAATTCGCTCTAAGAACGTTAGGGGTGTACTGAAACTGGCCCTTACATAGTTGATCATTATTTTCACCAGTTTTACGGGGTTATGCTCACACATTAGGACATTCAGAGCGAATATCACAAATGCTAATCTAATCTAAACCGCGTTCAAGAATTTTCAGTGTCAAATATTCCACAACAATGATGACACTGACAGCTCTTGAACGCAGTTTAGATTTGTGCTGATCGCATTCAGTTTCGTTTATGAAATTCCCCCTTAAGCTCGCAATTCAAATAACGATAACCACAACAAGATATTGACAAAAAATATGAAGTAATAACAACCCCAATTCACAATTATCTAATTTTCACCTCCCCACTTAACCCTAAAAAGCTGACGGCGGTCTCGAAGCGGTATAGAGTGAAACTTATTATACGAATTGGAAATTCTTTTCCTATATGATGTCGGGTGCGACTCGATAGCCGACGGGACCCAAATGTTTTTAAGAATATTGCAAATGTCTCGCGAACCGCTGACTGGGGACGATCGATGTTAAAGGATTGCCTACGCTTTTAGATCGTGAGGGGCGTGGTGGATTCAATCTTCAATTTATTTGTTTTGGTATAATGTATTGTGGGTAAAGGGCAGGTGTCAAGTGATCGCCACGTGGAAGATTGGAGGTAATGGGGTTGATATGAACACTTCAGGGAGTACCTACCTATTATCGGTCGGATCGATTTGGTTTGAAATCATTTCTAACCGGATTTCTAACATATTACTGACACTAAACCTTGTAATTCAAAGTGTTGTCTACTCTAGAAGATGTTGAGAGACAAGTATACAAAAAAAAACCGGCCAAGTGCGTGTCGGACCACGCACAATGAAGGGTTCCGTAGTTAGGATGAATTTATGCCTAAAACAAACTTAACATTGTAGTTGAAAAACATGTTCTCCCGTACAGCGATATACGCCACGGTCAATTTTCGGACTGAAAATTTAAGTTTGTAATCGCAAAAATGTTTTTTTTATATGATAAAACTACAAATTTACAATTTTCGGATTTTTTCTTATACTTGTGCTGTAAGACCTTGCTTCTTGCCAAATTTCATGATTCTAGGTCAACGGGAAGTACCCTATAGGTTTTGATTTATTTGCGAATATCGAAATATGTCGCAATAATGTCGCTTATATCGCCGTATTTTATTATTGCGTTGACTTGAAAACTTGATTTTTTTAGAGCTTCAAGGGACTACAGACTTGCGTATTTGATATTAATTTCAATTTGATAACTCACGCGTTCCTGAGAAAAATGTTCTTGACAGACAGTCAGATAGACAGACAGACAGACGGACAACGAAGTGATCCTATAAGGGTTCCGTTTTTTCCTTTTTTAGGTACGGTACCCTAAAAAACCAGCTAGCCTTACAGTAGTCGCCTATGATGTGTAACATCTAACATCTCACCTTAGTAGCAACTTAGCAGCGACGGAAAATAACCTCAAAATTAAAAACAGTTGAAATCAGAATTATGTAATCGAATTATTATGCATTACTAGTAGTCGGCCACTGGTCGAAATTAGATCCTCTGTTTTTAGGTACCATCTATATAGTTCTTTCTAATTCCATGAGTACACGAATTCCACGCTATTAAAAGTACTTACTAATTACATGATATTAAAAAGAACTTACTAATTCCATGCTCAAGCTGTCGCTTCCTGTTACACACTTCCGTCCCTTTTCACGAAATCACTCACTCACAGAAAGCGAGACGAAAGCTGTTACATATCAAAAACATTTAAACGCTTTCAATAGCGCTATGAAAAAAAATCAATCAAGTGATAGCAACAAAGGTTAAAAAAATCGGCTCCAAAATGCTCAAAATTCTGTATAATACCACAAATTACATCACCCCAATCATCAAATTACTAAATTCTTAAATCACAATAAAATCAACCCCATTGTCGGGATCAAAGACAACGAAACTTTGTATTACCATTGTTACGAAACGGCTGCCATCCCGAATTCTATCACAATCGTAATTAATACAGCTCTGGAGTCGGAAATATCTCTCCATCAAACTCGGAGGATCCACAAAGGCAATCAGAAAGTACAAAAGTACCGTACTGGAAATTAAACTGCGCAAATTCAACCCTACTCCTGCATACCGGGGATATTTGGTACAAGTGGCAAAATTACGCCCTACCCTTGCCTTTTAACCCTTCTTGTCATTTGCGAAGAACAAATTAATCATCATCATTTATATGCAGCACCAGTAGCCAGATTTGTTTCTCCGATTATGTCACCCCCGCTTGTTAGTATAGGGGCGGGTTGGAACAGAATTTAGAGGACGTGTTCTAGTATTTTACGAGTCTTAATCATTGTTGGGTATTAAGTTCTTATGGTAGGGTAGTGAGTTCTGCTTCTGATTTATGATGATACTTTTAATAATTAATACTAGTTCATTAAACGTTTTTGTTATTTAAATTATCTTGATTGAAATAAATTAACACAGGATTGACGCTCCATAATTTTATGTCACATTTAGTATTTTATTATGTTGTTATGAGCGTTTTTTGTTTATTATGTTGGTATTGCACTAGGAGCTCGTGGCTAAGTAATAACAGCCGCATGGGTCGAAAGGAAGGTTCAGCTACGCTTGCCAGGGTTCGTCCGTGGATGGGTGACCATCTTTACATACCGAGACTCCTCCGTGCCTCGGAAAGCACGTTAAGCCGTTGGTTGCGGCTGTCATCCGTGGATATTTTACAGTCATTATGGGTCGTCAGAAGCCCAAAAGTCTGACAACCAGTCTTACCAAGAGGTAACGTATTACCCAGTTACTGGGTTATGGAGGTCAGATAGACAGTCGCTCCATGTAAAATACTGGTATTTTATATATTTATTATAGGCTTCCAGGTTAGGCTAGCAGCTTAGGCCAGCATAGGCTTCTCCCCATAAATAAGCTTATTTTTTTGAGATGGTGAGCTGGTAATTGGTGTGTGACACGTTTTACAATAAATTTTCGTAAAACTCTATTTAAATAAAATGTTGTAATAGTTGTTACAACACGGGCCTAAAAACAATCCTAGGTACTAATAAATCATTCTAAACAAATCTCCACGCCATTCTGTCCTAGCCCGTGTCAAACATGCCCAAAGGTCGTTGAGTGGGCAGCGTCAATTATTACGTTCATTTGGATTTAGCACAGCGGGCATTTTCGACCCACTCGCGCAGGGAAAGGGTTGGGGCGCGTGACGAATGTCCACTCGCAATATATTTGTTAGTTGTGTAATGAATTTGTTTTGTGAAGACGATAGTATAAGTGATAGTAATTGCAACGAAAAATAAGGATGTATTTTTTGAACGAACGTGTTTTTCTGAAAGAGTAAAAATAAATGGCTTTTCTTGAAGTTCTTTCATGAATACGATGGGGGTTTTGCATGATTGAAGTGGATTATATGCTATTGCGATTAAAGGGTAGTAGACGTCTTTCGGTCTTGCGACCAAGTAATGTCAGTAAGTTATTATAAAAAATGTATGTGGTTATGCTTAGCTTCAATAAGAATTAAAAATCAAATGGAAGACGAAGTTTAGAGCTCAAATGACTGCCCTAAAAGTTGATATGATTAAAAAACAAACAAAATCCTTTCGATACACACTTATCAAATCGCAGTCAATATTTTAGACCAACTTCCTTTCAAAGACTTAAGTTTTTATTCACAAACAGCTCAGCTACCGAATGACGAAGTTTCCTTTATAAATAGCAAAACTTTTCACCGGTTCATTAGTTCTTCCCCTCTTTAAGTAAAGAGTCACTCGCAGAAGATTGAGGAAGATTGCAATGTTTGCACTGTTTTTAATATCGATGGATTAACGACACCCTGTATAAAATTAAAGAGAAATGAAATGTTGAAAAGTTTATGATGTCACTGATGAAAATTTTGAGGGAATGTCGCAGGTACTAGTTCAATGGAAGTCTGAGGGAAAGGGTTCCTGTTGTTAATTAACAGAGCACATAGATCACTGCATCATATGACATGGTATTAAATTATATGGTATATATCGTATCATGTTATAAGTTTGAAGTTTGTTGTAAGATGTTTTTTTGAAGTTAAAACTTTTTTAGGCACGTTGAGCAATTTTTTTGTAGGGAAAACATTCTGGGTTCGTGTCACCAACATGCTGTAATAGCAGTAGATATATCTGTAGCTATAAGGGTGACGTGTTATGCAATATTATTTCATAGTTTTAAGTTTCCACTTCTGTCGGCAGTCCCAATGACTGCCTTAATAGAATAGAATATAATAGAATATTCTTTATTATGTACACCAAAAAAGTATATTTTTTTTAATTACCTTTGTTATTCAACGGAAAATGGAAAAGCTGGGCAACGCTTTAGCGAATCTGGGGGCCAAGTCTGCCAACGCAGTTGTGTCCGAATGGCCGATCATTGGCACCGTAATTGTAGAGTTTGACAGTTTTGCTAATCTCCTAATTGAAAGGCGTCTTTATGATTTTCCAATGACGTGCCACTGATACTCCATTGGAAAAATTGTCTGTATTTGGTAATCTCGTACTGACCAGCTCCTATTATTTTGACTTCCCAATGGACCACTGTCACGCCATTATGAATTTAGGAGGTTACAAACTATTGGCACAATGGTCATGGCGTTGCCTTGGTATGGTCGTCATAATGACCAATCATTAAAAATAGGAGACTTGACCCCCTGGTCTCGTGTTTTGGGTTATCCTGTTACTGATTGGTTTTCATTACCATCAGCTCAATGCGTATCTGATTGTCATTCGTTTTAAAATTTATGTCTTGAGAAATTGACGTAAGATCTCTGTCGGGAATTTTCAAAACGATTTCGGATGTAACAGTGTTTGTTAATATATAATTTATTACCGAAAGCAAAAATTATTCGTTCCTATTGTTCCTCACTAAAGACATCTGACCCGAACAATACCTTCATAATTTACTTTTCGATGCATCCCTGTTCTATACGGCAGATAAAGTCGTGATAACAAATGGTAACTAAAATAATAAAATAAAGCCGCGGCTGTGTGCACCAAGCGACATATTTCATTAATAAAGCCAAAACAAATAACAAAACATCATACGGACTCACTTCGCAGTGTCCATACGTTACTGAGATAAAACAAAAGATTCGAGACCCGTTGAATTTATGCGTTATCGAACTCTGTTTGATGCTAGGGTCCGAACAATGGGCGATCGTGGCGCCCCATGCGGCGAGGGGTGGCACTACGGAACAGTGGCCGCGCTGCCACCTAGCGGCATCTATTATTGAGTAGTGAGAACTATCGCCTATTGTTAGCAAACGTAAGCTCAGGGTGAAAAAGGTTACCTGCGAATAAATGGAGGTATTTTATCGTTTTCTTTAGATGACATAAAGATTTAGACATATAAGTGCAATAGTGTCCGACCGACCATAATGCTGAACAATTTATGTTACATAAATACTTTTATTGACATTTCAAGACTGTATAGTATTGCATGGCACAATGTGAAAAGTTTAATTTGGAACAAAAAGTTAAACAAGAAGAATAAATTCAATGGAAAAGCGAAGAATTTTGCCAAAAATATTCATAAGCTGTCATCAGACGACTGGACCTACGCCAGATGCGGCAAACCGACGACAAAATATTTCGCTGCAAAATACTTACTCAAGCAAATCACCCCTCCGCTCTTTAAAATCACTCCGGAGAAATTGAGCAGCAATTCATAAGAAGTTTAATCTATGATTTACGTTCTCTATGGCCAATTTGTTGAATAGAAGACTGTTTTTGAACGTTACGAAGTAATAATAAAATCGTAATTTTTAAAGAATATCGTTTACCTAAATAAGACTGCCACAAAACCGTAATTTGCAAATTTGCACAATAAAAACAATTTTAATGTTAATAACATCCAATTACAATAAAATGTGCATCAAATATTCTTTATTGCTATATGAGAAATAGTGCTCACTTCCGCATATTTTCCTAAACGCGCCATTACTTTCAGTCACTGGCTGGTTGTGCGGTTATTTATGCCTCGCATTAAAAACAAAATGATATGCCTTCGCCGCTGAAAATCTAAAAAGAATAAGCAATAAAACGATAAAACCCAAATCTGATACATACTAGGGCCCAGTCTCCCGCAGGGCGTAAGAAAGAGACGGAATTATACATCGGCGAAATGAATTCGATGCTACTGTTTCATCTCTCACCTCTATCGGTTGGCGATCTCTGAACTGTCCTAACTCATGCGTAGAATAAACGCGACTTTCAACCCTAATGCCGCTGAATAGAGCACCACTATCGAATGCAGATTACAACAAATGGATTTGAGATTAATATAGTACGAGTGCCACCCCCGTCTCATACCACCCCATTCGGCGTTCAGCATTCAAATAGGAATCGAATGGATGACCAAAACATAATATCGTTGGAAGATTCAACCGTCATAAATCAAATGAGAAATAATCTGTTTCGGAACGAGATAGTCGCCGATGGCATGCCACTATAAAAACGCAAAACGTTTTGTCTGATTGAAATCCTTACGGCGGCTTTTTTCGTGGTGCTATTTCCTTTTTATTTCCCTTGATGTATAATCAATGCGTTAACGGATGGCCGCCAACTGAGGGCTTGGAGAGTAGATTTGCTATACAAAAGATTCTGATATTGAGTTGGAAAGTAGTTTCTCTTTTCGTTCTTTTATGTTAATGGCACTTTCGGTGGCGCTCGGTAATGGTTTGTGCGAATAAATGTCGCACTTTAGTCCCGGACACATGGGACGCTTTACACATTGCTGTTGTTTATGACACACGTGTGCGTTTTAATGTTTAATAATTTCATAAATAACGTCGATTTTAGAGTCTTTTAGTGTAAAAAGTAAGGCATTTGGACCATCCAATCGTACACGGTTGGCAGAAGTGCGCGTTTGTGACAAAATGCATTTTTCTGTCATCGTTGTCCTAAAAGTTACTAATATACTTCACCAATAAACGCTTTCGTACCCATGAAGGCATGCTGTGACCACCTCTGCGTCTTCCAACTGTTATATTTGAATTAGGAAGATTGGTCGTTGTAACTGTTAAAAGATATTGACATAAACAGTCCAATAATTACAAAAATAATGGTCCTTAAAGAAACTCAATAAATTGCAGATCAATAAAAACTTTCCACCCGATAGAAATCTGTAACATTCCAAAAAAACTTACCTAAGAAGCTTTGTGAGCCCTAAACCTATTTATAAGGACGACATTCAAATACTAAAAGATTAGTTTTACGGACCAATGTACAAAGATATAAAGGGTTCAATCATAAAACTTGTTCGATAAAACCTAATAACTTTAACACAAGTTCTTACGTACATATCAAATTTCATATTTTTAATACATCCGATCCTAAGTTACGTTACCAGAGTTGCCAGTCCAGAAAATCGTATGGCCACAAAACAAATTTCATTAAGTTAAACGATACGCGTCAAATTATAATCTAAAATGTACGATAAAATACTTAGCAGATTGCGCCACATGTGGTCAACCTGTCTCATAACCACGGCACATGCCATGCTTACCTTCCACAATTATTACGGCGTAAACATAAAAAACACTTTAAAGAATTTCACCTGACAACATTCAAACTTGAACCCAAAATCTAAACGCCTAAAGTTTGAATTTCATTGGATTTGCATTCTCTGGTTCCGACCATCTGTTCCGGATGATAACTATCAAAAAATTAACAATTTGTTTAATGTAAATGAAGCGAGGTCAAACTGTCGATAAATTATTAGGACGCACACCGATTCCTTTAGACTTTTATGCTTACCGAATGTCACCTTTCCTGCACAGTGTTTGCTTATCGGTACAATCGGGGAACGAATGTTAATAGCAACGCATTTTTTAATTATTTTTTTTTGTGATCATGTCATACAGCTGTTGATTTGTATTTTTAAGAATAAAAGTAACGTTTTCAGTTGGTCAGTTTGCAAAAAAAATCTTTTAAAATGAGTGAGTAGTTAAGGAGGAAGTGTGAGGAAGAAGATGGGGCTCTTAATTTAGAAGAGCATGTAAATAGCAATTTATGAAAATAATGTGAATACTAATGAAGGGATGGGTAATGATACCTATGATAAATATCTATAACAACGCTTCGTTAGTAGTATTAAAATAAAAACAGTAACCTTCTAAATATCAAACACAAAATTTACGCAAAACCTGAGGCTTGAACTCCAACACAAATCCAGATAATTTTGTTGGGCAACCTCGTTTACACAAGCTGTAAAAAATACTTAATTTTCAAATTTATTGCACCAAGTTTGTTAGTAAAATTTGTGGATTGCGTTCGTGATCACTCTTCATTTAGGTGTCATTAACAAAATGATATATTACGGTAAATAAAAAAGGCAAATTAACCAACATTGAGCTCCAAACAGACAATCGCATGTTGACAAGTAATTATCAAAACCGTTTTCTTCCAAACTTTTTTTACAATTTCGTGACTGCTTAAGTAATAAATCTTTGCCTAATGAGATATTTATGCGAGCCGAGTCTTCCTGTCTACTATTAATCCTTCGCTTGTAATAAAAAACTGTGCAGTTTCATCAATATCGGTTCTGTTAGGCACTGCCGAGTAGATGACAAATCGTTTTAATAAAGTATCTGACTTTTATTTTTAGAGACTAACAAAAGGCCCTGACTGTACTTTGACAAAATAATTTTTACTTCATTGAATAAAGTAAAAAAGAAAAAAGCAAAACAAATGAGATTTTATGTATTTTAAGAGGTCTGATCTAACTGTAATAAATATAACTTAGTGTGTCATGTTTTATGATAAGTCTGTGCAATAAATAAGGGACACAACATTAATAAGCTAATATATTTTAAGAAACAGTTAGTGAAAGTGTCAAATGGATTTTAACATTATTTTAAATTAAAAACGCATAAAACCTAAGCTTTGACCATATTCTAATTTAGCTCATTAATTATTAACATAATTGCCTTGAAAATTAAATGTGATATTAGTATACAATTAATGTAATGTGCGTCATAATAACATTCCAATGTTTATTAAAACTACCTTTAAAAAATCATCATCACGTTTTTTAACACGCTATCTTTTATGTTAAATAATTTAAGACCATAAAGTGATAATTATTCATTGCCTTTAAACGGTACTCAATGGTTAGCAAGAAGGTTTAAAATGATAGTTAATGTAACATGAGGGTGCATTTAATTTACATAAAACATAGGCAGTTAATTGGCGTGTAATTACCGTTTAGTTAACTATAACTCAGATAGATAAACATCGGAATAGATAAGTTTCATCACTGTTGTTCAGAGCATGATTCATTTACATCGACTTTTTTACTTTTTTTATAGCTTTAATTAAATGGTAATTGTATAGTGACTCGTAGCTGAATGACGACAGCCGCACGGGTCGGCCTGCCGCGGTTGGTTCGTGGATGGGTGACCATCCATTACAAATCGAGACCCTTCCGTGCTTCGGAAATCATGTTAACCGTTGGTCCCAGCTGTTATCGATAAATCTTTGACAGTCGTTACGGGTAGTCAGAAGCCCAAAAGTCTGACAACCAGTCTTGCCAAGGGGTGTCATGTTTCCCAGTAACTAGGTTGTGGAGGTCAGATAGGCAGTCGCTCCATGTAAAATACTAGTATTCAGCTGCTGCTGGTGGTATCATTAATCTTTTTTTGTTTTATTTTTAAATTAGTGCGTACATTGTGCAATAGTATCTAATCATGCATTCACTTATACTGTGTTGTTTAAATGATAAATTATGTTTATTACTAGTTCGTATTTATGAATACCTAAACTAAAATTAATTATACAGGTTAATAATGACCAAAGTTATTAATTTCTTGATAGGCATAAACTTCTTATAGTTTTCAAGATTTTGTTCATTATAGAAGACAGTCTTTTCAAGTTTATAGTAAACTACTGTACCTACATTTCAAGATATAGAAGTGGGACTAAGCCTAACGTAATACAGAATTCAATTGATTCGTTTTTGTAATAAGCTCCGCCAAAAATATCCGGTCATAGTTTGTGGATTTGGGCGAATTTCACCTATGAAACTGAATGCGTACAGCACATCTAAACCGCGTTCAAGAGCTGTCACTGACAGCCCTTGAACGCGGTTTATAGTTCTTTTTAGGGTTCCGTACCTCAAAAGGAAAAAACGGAACCCTTATAGGAACACTTCGTTGTCCGTCTGTCTGTCTGTCTGTCAGTCTGTCAAGATCATTTTTCTCAGGAACGCGTAGAGGTATCAAGTTGAAATTAATATCAAATACGTAAGTCCAGGGTTCCTTGACACTCAAAAAAATAAAGCTTCCAAGTCAACGCAATAAAAACATACGACGATATAAGCGACATATTTCGATGCTCGCCAATAAATCAAAACCTATAGGGTACTTCCCGCTGACCTAGAATCATGAAATTTGGAAAGAAGCAAGGTGTTACAGCACAAGTATAGGAAAAAGTCCTAAAATTTTAAATTTGTAGTTTTATCACATTAAAAAAATTGGTAATACGAGTATCTCGCACATAAATCGAAACCTATAGGGTACTTCCCGTTGACCTAGAATCATGAAATTTGCCGACGAGCAAATAAAGGAAAAAGTCCGAATATTGTTAATTTGTAGTTTTATCACATAAAAAAAACATTTTGTGCGATTACAAAATTAAATTTTCAATTGGAAAATTGACCGTGGCGTATATCGATGTATGGGAGAACATGTTTTTCAACTACAATGTTAAGTTTGTTTTTGGGATAAATTCATCCTAACTATGGAACTCTTCATTGTGCGTGGTCCGACACGCACTTGGCCGGTTTTTTTTTAATCCCAGATACTACGTACCCACTTAGCCTATAACGTACCCACTGATGAGTCACAGGCCTCATATCAGTGGGAGCGAGTGAGGCGTAAATCACCACGCGAGCCCAGTGCGGGTTGGTAGATGTCACATGTCTTCGAATGTTTGGTTCTAGGACATGTTTTCTCACGATGTTTTCCTTCACCGTTTAGAGAGCAGTGGTGATTAAATAATTTACACAATTTAAAGCGCCTGTCTGGGTTCGAACCTACGACCGTATTCGTAGGTAAGTCATGGCTGTTATCACTGGGCCACCACTGCTCATTTTTTTTTAGACTTAAACAACAACGCTGATGGTAGTTAGCTAGGTCGACGGGAAAAGACCACGCGGGCGCTCACCTACCCGGTGGTCTGACCTTGTAAAGAAGCTGACTGGCCAACCAGTATCCAAAGCTATAAAGACCGCTGAACACAGAATCACTTGGAAGAGCATAGTGCATCGAGTGATCAACAGTTCAGATTAATCACGACCTTCAGAAATGAATTTAACGACTAAGAAGAAGAAGAAGAGAACAAAAATGCTCATGGCTCACCTGATGTAAAGCGGTGTAGTTCCATCCCTCCTGAACACCTTCAACAACAATAGGATACTTAATGAGGGCCTTCATGAAAGTTCACGCCACCCTTTGACAAGAGGTCTTCCATTTCGACAATGACTATAAAATATAATTATTATATGATAACGTCCATCATTCCTTTCAATTATTTGTGCATCGTTCAGTCACGACGAAAGAAAATATGGGTGCTTTGACACTTTTAACAGGTCCTTATCTCAGTGCTGCCAGAATATCCTCATTAATGCGAAACCAAGTTAGTAACAATTTTATTTATCTTGCGCTTTGTACGTTGGTCTAGTGGTCGCAAGCGCGACTGAGGTCCTGTGTACGATTCCCAGGTCGGGCAAAGTCATCCTAGCCTAGGGCCTAGCCTTTTCCAAACTATGTCGGGGTCGCCTTCCTGTCTAACCAGCACCCTAATTGCGTAACATAGTTTGAATCGGAATCGGAATGATTTTGAAGTATACATCCATTCCTTCATAAGTTAAAAAAAATTGTCTGCTCAACAACGTAAATAACGCAAAGAATGTTGTTGAACTGTCAAATTGAAACCGATTCCTACTGATAGTGTGTTACGCAATTAGCCCACGGATACAGCGGATACAGCTGAATACCAGTCTTTCACATGGAGCGACTGCCTAACTGACCTCCACAACCCAGTTACTGGGTAAAACGATACAGGTCAGGCAAAGTGTGATTTAATTTTTCTATCGTGAATTTCTCAGCAACAGCCCGAAATCTGGATGTGTGATTACATGGGACTTAAACATAACTGGCGAATTGTGGGTGTACTGTAGGTGCACCTCTGCCTAACCCTTCGGGGAAACACCCGTCATGTTATGTTATGCTATCGATGCCCGTGATACTAAAAACTTCAAGCCTATTTACGCCAAATATCATAATCAACCAAATAAACTATAACACAAAAACAGATTCCCATGAATATTTTAATCACACAAAAAAACAGTTTAATATCAAAGGCGGCCCAATCGACATTCCCGTACTCATTGGAGCAAACTTCCTCAAATTAACATAAGCGTTTAACATGAACAAATAGATGTAGCGATAAGCACGATAGCCACGTAATGTAGGCTATTCATTACTGTAATTAACACTTCGGTCTATAAATTAAGAGTGTAGTCTTCCGTGACGGGCGCGCCTTGTACGACGTGCATTTTTTTGTTATCAGGATGGATTTTTGGAAATGTCCTTTGCATACTGCGGTGGTCTAATATTTAGAGGTTTATTGCGTTTCGTTGGGTCTGGAATAAAATATTTACTTCATATTTCTAATGGAATTATTTCCACTTGCCTGATATTTTTTTCATGCGACGTCACTAAAAGAAAAAACCCATAGATAAATATAACCCGTCTCTCCACTATTCCAATGCTTTCTCAAGGATGCATATACAGTAGGTACAGCTTTAATAATCCTTCCATATCCCAAGGGCACGTCTTCTCTACCATTATCGCGTCCTCCGGTCTACTCTTTGATATGCAATGGTCTCTGTAGTCCCATGAAACATGAGGATCCAGGGGCTAGTGTGAATGTTTGGATTCATTCGAGTAATTGAGTCTGGTTTAACCACGCAGGGGTCGGTGCATTCCATTAATTCATTAATTAATTCGTCCATAATTTCCATTGATTCATAGGGCGAGTTGTTGTGACCATCTTAATATTGTTACTAGTCTCCCTGCTTTGTTTCACCTCTTAGAAAGATGCTCCAAAGGTACTAAATGTAGTAATATATAATGACACCAGCACCATGTTCTCCATCATCTTGTTCATGGTCTTGAGGTGTCTCTCAAACTGGTGATGGTCAATTAGTTTTGCCCATTTCAGTGGCGCTCGCGTTCTGGGTCCATTTCTTGATGTAAACAAATATAAAGATTTCTTTGAATTTCGTTTAAATTTCATTCAATTGGTAAGTATCATTGACGGGCTGTTTGACCCGCGCCGTCGTTGTTTTTGTACTTTTTTTGTTAATATTTACGAACTACCTCACAATATTTTATATACCTACTATGTTTTAACCGTAGATAATATTTCGTTAGTATTAAGATTGCTTAAAAGTGTTTCAATATCCGGACAAACCTATTGAGGTTTTTTGATATTTCTGTTTATATTTTGTTTTGTTCCATAATTAATAAACAATAAAAAAAAAATTGCCTAACACTTTTTTACCTACGATAAAAAAACTTCGTAGTTAGTCGTATTAAAAACGTAGTACCTACCTGCTTAGCGAGTTTTTTGTCCAAACTGTGACCTAACATGACCACTGCTCATGAATAAAGTTAATTATAAAACATGATCATGAAGCTAATTTCACTCATTGTCATGCTTAAATGACAACACTTAGCTGGTGATAACAGTTAAAAAAAACTTGATAATTATACAGTAGTCGCCTCCACCAATTACTCTAGCAGACAAGGCGATGTCAATTTTTCAAACAGCTGACATACGGTTACAAGTAAAAGCAACTAACTATAAGAATTAACTTCATCAAAATAACAAAAAATGGTAAATTTATTCAATGTTGACAGGAAGCTATAAAATAGCTTTTCGACTTGACCACATGGCTCGGATGGCGACCATTGCTCACATATTTGTCGCTAGTCAGATAATTAATTATTATAGTAAATATTTTGGATTTCGATATTAATAATGTCTTAAAGCATGCTTTTATGATTAGATACGAGAACTAGCCTGATCGGAATATCTTCGTTAAATTCTTTCATGGGGAATATTTTTATTGATAAATTCTTTGAATTCTTTTACAATCTGTTCATGACTTTTTGCTTCCCGACAAATACTTAATTTATGGCAAATAATTTAATTTAATGTTTTGTGTTGCGTAATGTAAATTATTTTGCATAGTATTCTATAGAATCAAGTTTTTTATAACTAAACAGACAGACTGATGTGCTGCTGGGGAGTTTGTTGCGCTACTTCTTCTTCCCAGCTAAAGCACTAGAAAGTGGTGAAGGGTGGGCGTTATGGGGGACTGTCGCGCTGTATTTTTAACGTTCGTAGTTTGACTAATAAATGACTTTTGATTTTGAATAGGTTTTAATATTTTGAATAGTATGAGGAGCTCGTGGTTAAGTAATAACAGCCGCATGGGTCCATCCATCAGGTTAAGCTACGCTTGCCGGGGTTGGTCCGTGGATGGGTGGCCATCTTTACATATCGAGACTCCTCTCTGCCTCGGAAAGCACGTTAAGCCGTTGGTCTGTCGTTCATGGATATTTGACAGTCTATACGGGTCGTCAAAAGCCCGATAGTCCGACAACCAGTCTTATCAAGTAGTATCGTACTGGGTTGTGAAGGTCAGATAGGTAGTCGCTCCATGTAAAATACTGGTATTCAGCTGCATCCGGTTAGACTGGAAGCTAACCCCAACATATTTGGGAAAAGACTAAGCAGATTGATTGAATTGGTTGTAATTTTTTCAAGGATACCTACTTTAGTTAGTAGGTAGTATGGTGTTTAGTTAGTCATCACCATAATCATCACATCATTCTCCTGCCCCATTTTTTTTTTGTTACTGGGTTGGAAAATTCTCATGGATGTCCTCCGCCCTGGGGTGGCCGGAGGGGTCTGTCAGACTCTTGCTGACTAAAAACCACCCCAGTGCTCCTTTCCTACACTTACACCGGGGATCTTGGGATCTGTTTACTACTTCCGTGATCCCCGGCTAGTCCGCCTCTGCGGGGCACCTCAAGTCTGGGTCGGGTGAGGTGTTTGACCCCCCCGAGACGACTGAAAGGGGCGCTCGTGGAACACTACGCGCCGCCACCTTGGGTCCAGTGTGATAGGGGGCGGTGGACGTCTCCGAGTCCGCCGTCCCTGGACCCATTTAGGGGGCCGGAAGAGGTCATTGTCTGCCCTCTGCCGACGCCCAGTGTGCCTGCTGCGGGCCGGTGAGCGGGCGAGATCTCCCGCTCTCTTTCCGCAGCCTCCTTCTGGGACACGGCTGTTTCGCAGAAGATTCTCCTGCCCCTATCCCAACTTATTTGGGGTCGGCGAAACATGTTATTTTCTCTATTACTCTTCATCTGTTTGTATTTTTAGTTAGTCTATCACACCACACTAATCACACTTGTATTATAAAGGCAAAAGTTTGTGAGTGTGTGTGTATGTTTGTTACTTCTTCACGCTCTAACGGCTAGACCAACTTTGATAAAATTTTGTATGAAGGTAGTTGACACCCTGGATTAAGACCAGGCTACTTTTTATCCCGATATTCCCACGGGATCGAGACTTACGCGGGTGAAACCACGGGGCGCAGCTAGTCCATTATAAGCCTAATCTGTTTCATTAAATCTAAAATCCAATTCTAAAATTTCCCGGTCCAAAATTCGAAATACAAAGACATTTTTTTTCATAATTTATATCTAATTAATATTACAAGAACCATGTGTACCAACCCTCATCAGGACCTACCGAATTACAAAATGGCGGTTATAAATCCAAAAATAAAATCCTCTTTGGACGAAACTCAGGTAATTTATTGTGGTACTGCGAATAATCACGGAGGTGTCGTATAAATCGTGGACCATTTGTAAAATAGGAATTACGATTCGCCTTCGAGACCATTGTCACCCCTCTCTATCCTATAGATAAGTACTTACTTTAGTAGACCGTATATGTTACGGAAGTCAGGTATTTAGAAATTAATACCTATTCTGCGAGTCTTTTTTTTATGTTTACCATCTTTTCTCTAGCTTTCTGTGAGAGTGATTTCGTGAAAAGGGACGGAAGTGTGAACAGGAAGTGACAGCTTGAGCATGTAATAAATAAGTACTTTATAATAACATGGAATTAGTAAGTACTATATAGATTGTAAGTAGAGGGGATCTAATTTCGACCACTAGTAATGAATAAATATTACAGTATTTAACTTTTTTTGTATTTGAGGTTAATTTCTGTCGCTGCTCAATTGCTACCGAGGTGAAATGTCAGATGTTACACATCATATTTTGCGACTACTGTAAGGATCACTCGTTTTTTTTTCTGTAGGATTAAAATTATGTTTTGGATCAAAATTACAATGGGTCCAAAAGTGGAACATTAGGACCAAATAAAAATGTATGATATTGGCCGAAATATTAGTTATTAAGTTGTAATTTTAAAGAAACAAATTTCATGAAAATAACTAGATATTGTTATATCAAGATACTAAAATGTAAGCATGGACCTGACATCAATCACTTTTATCAGAATAAAATGGTTTATTCAATAAAGTTTTCTTAAAATATTTTTTTCAAAGGACGAGGGAAACATAATTCCTTGTCATTTTCGCCCTGAAATTAGTAATCTCTTATGGGCAAAGATTGTATAGCTTTGATTAATTTGGCAGTATAATAATCTTACAGACTTGTTTTATGATTTTCAGAAAACAACAAGTTTCATCGTTTTGACATGTTGAAGCTTCTTCGAGTCCCTGTAATCCTTGTGACAAATAGAATAGAATAGAATACTCTTTATTATTTACACCATAAAAGTTACAGATATAAATGTTGAAATTTTACATAGGGTGACACAATGGGCGGTCTTATCGTTAAAAGCGATCTTTTACAGACAATAAAAAAAAATTATGTTTATTTATCCAAAATAATACGTAGACACAGATTGAGCCAGTGGTCGATATACTAAAAATATACATAATTGTTTGTACAAAAGTTGAATGACATAACACCATTGATTTTAAATAAAGCTGTTTCCTTAAACTACTAACTTTAGAACCTAAGCAACATAAGTTGTCTCCTCAAAATTCCGCTGTACATAACACCTTTTATTTTACTAACTCACCGGCTTTATGCTGATACCTACTTACATAAAACCTTCACAAAATCATGTCAGGGGAGAGGAAATTTTCTAATAAATGCGTCATGCACTCGACGCACGAGTTTCGACCGAAAATACACGACGCCAACGTATCGTCGTGTATTTCTGTGGAATTTTTAATAGTCTCACCCCCTTCTTGCGTCACCGCCTAATGTATTTGGAATCTGTCTCGAATCTTTATCTATTGGAAATGGCTGTTTGGAACTACTGTTGGCCTTACGAACTACTTTTAACTACGAGTAATAAATCCCGTGTAAGGCTGGCGAAGAGCTCTGCAACTCTGCATAGCGGGGAGAGCGGTGTGAAATAGCCACTTTGATTTACTGGTTATTTTTGTGTTATTGTTGTTTCGAGTTTTGGGTGGACGACGGCTTTTGGGCATACCTACTCTTTTTTGGAAAAGGAATTATGAAAATGTTTAGGAAAGTCATTTGTCTATTGTAAATTAATAATTAAGATTCTACATTTTAACCCGAGTGCGCCAATAAAAACTCTTACCTAATATTTCAGTATTTTTATAATGACTTTGTAATCTACATATAAAATAAATTTACTTACAAAGCAGACAAATAATTTAAACAACAAAACTAAAAATATCATAAAATAAACATGCCAGCTAATTCTTATTTCAGCCGTAAAAGGAAAATTGTTTCTTCAAAGTGCTTGCATAATTAAAATTTAAACGTATTGTCCATTCTAGCCCAACTTCCCCATAGTAGTGTATCGCAGACTGGGGCTTTATACGAATCTCTCCTCTCCACGAAAATGCACATTAATATTAAATGGCTTGGAAATGCTGCGTCGTGGGGGTGGGGGAAGAAGGGGAGGGGGGGTGAGGTAGCTGCAATAAAAAAGCGAACGGGCGTCGATGATACACCGAAGGTGGTTCGAGACTCAGTTGCTTCTTATTGCATCAACAATGATGCAGATTTTCTTAAGGTGCTTCCTTATTGATGAAATGCGTAACGAAGATATTGCGATGACTCATTTAAGTGACGTGGGAAAATGTATGCAAATATATAATGGGGAAATCATTGAGGTACGTTATGTTTCAGTGTCAAGCTTCACTTCTTGATTGTATAATTTCCACATGTGGAGCACCTGACACAATTTGAATATAAACGATTTTTTTTCAGGCACCGGAAAAAACTGATACAGCCACTTATTTATCTTCCATTCCCGTGTTTTATATCGTTATTCTCATGTCGCATACCAACAAACGATTTAACTCAGAAGCGTGCAACTATCAACTCTGAAAATGTCAACCGAGCCATTTCCCTTACAAAGCTTGCCGTACGTGTTTTCCTTATATTAACTACGTAACACTATTCCCCCTTTCTCCCTACCCCCCACTAGTTACAGCATCCAATAAGAGATGGCGCCCGAACAAAACTAGCAGTGCTCTCTCTCGCAAGCAATTTACTCCTTACACTAATTAAAAGAGCGAGCGAGAAACGCCACGCCCACCTCCGAGAACAAACACAAGAGGGGATCGCACCCGCCAATCGGAAAGCTTGATTATTTGTAATTAGAACGACCCGCTCTTCCTTTCGCCAAGATGACCAATGGGATTTTGTATTTAGCGGCATTATTCTGTCGTCAAAAGGAATTTCTGTAAGTAATTTAATTAAAATTTTCCACGATTGTGAAACGTTCTCATTTGTTGAGAGCAATCAGAGTTGCGAAATGGGCGTTATGTTTTTAGATTCGACTGAATTACTTTTTACGGTCCTTTGCGCCCGGCGTTTTCTTTAATTGATGGTGGTACAGTCATTTACAGCGGTAATTTAAAATTCTGCTTTTACGATTTTTTTTTAGATTACTTTTTTGTGTTTTTGTAGATGGGCGATTAAATATGTTTAAGCACATTTTTATTTAAGAATAAACCGGTAGAAAGTAAGATAATATTCGAAAATTATCTTAGTATGAAAACTTTGTCCGACAATACCGTCGGGAAACGCTTTAATATTAAAAACTACCCCGCAATCAAAACCGAGAACTTTTACTGAGCTCATAATGAAACAAGAAAATCAAACCTACAAAAGAATTCTGCAGAGCTATAGCTGAACAAAAACTTTCTCATCCCGCGAACATGGAACAGAACAATCATTCAACTACGAAGAATCAACCGGTCACAATGAACGGACCAACTTTTAGCTGCCAGTTTGCATATAGAGATAAAAGTGGGGAATATTAATGTGAATCGCCCCAGCTCCCTCCCCCCTTTCCTTGGGGAGGTAGGGGGGTGGGAGGGGGGCACTTTCTTCCACGGAGGACCACGGGACAGTCGTGATTTTAATTATATTGCGACGTGAGACGAGAGTTATGGCTCCTACAGAACTTACTTACCAATTTTATATGTTATGTTTATGTGTCTCTGATTTGAGTGGATGGCGCGACTTGTTTTGGTAATAAATTAGTGTTATTATAGGTTTAATTAATTGGATGATTTCATAAATGTTTTTTATGGTACTGGTAAAATAAAATTTTGATACAATAAAGATCCCTTCAGATCTTGTATTTATAATTATATGAAAAATTTTCAATTAAGGTTAGGGACAATGTTTTGTAAAAAAGGCAGATTAAAATGTGGAAAAATCTGGAACGTATCACGCATTCCCTGAAGCGTTTGGACGTCAACTGAAAAAACTTAGCTATACCTATTTTAAAATAATAATCTCATGTAAACCAACAAAATTAGAAAAATAAATAATTACATTATTTACTTTGATGTTCAAGAAATTTAACACTCGTAACAAAAAAATAACGAGAAGGTTACAATAAAAAAAATACTTTCCCAAATATTAAATGTAGTTTTATATGACAACTAGCTGCGCCCCGCGGTTTCACCCGCGTAAGTCTCGATCCCGTGGGAATATTAGGATAAAAAGTAGCCTATGTCTCAATCCAGGGTGTCAGCTACCTCCATACAAAATTTTATCACAATTGGTCCAGCCGTTTGAGCGTGAAGAAGTAACAAACATACACACACACTCACAAACTTTCGCCTTCATAATATTAGTGTGATGCCTTTATTCGTAACCCCATCAATCCTACAGATTCAATACATCACACGATTTATCTCATAAAATACGTAGATAAGCAACGAAAAAACTAGAAAAGTTACAACAATGGGGGCCCATAAAGTTAACCCCTTATTCAACTAAACATTCAACTCACATAAATATCTTTCGACAAACTAATGTCAATGTAAGACGCCATTACTTGAGTTAAACAAATTCCAAGATCTTGGTATGTGTGTGCGAATGTGTAGGATCACGTATGTGTGTCGTACGGTGCATATACGTCATAGTGTTGGATGTAGGGATGGCAGGCGGAGGATACAGAACGTCTTAGGTATTTTTGTTTGTTAAGTAAAGAAAAAATTAGGGTTTGCTGAAATTTTCAGTGGATTGAAGAGCTATAAGTTGAGGTTGTGCTCTGCCAATCCGACTTTCTTCATCAGTATACATACATAATGATTATTTAATAACGCAATATAATTTGTAACCGGAACCCGTATTCGGAAAACAACAGTTCGTTTATACAAGTAAAAAGGTGAATTCACAGATGGAATCAGGAAAATATTTTTATAATATAGGTACGAACTATTTTACATTGGTTTTAAATCAGACAGATTATACAATGCTTTGTTTTACAGGAAAAACTGGTGTCTATGGTGCATACGAGTTAAAAAACGTGCACTGAGCACGACTGTACCACAAAGTCCACAACCAACTGCCATAATTCAAAGTACCACCTGCCAACCCTAGTTATAGGGTGAATATGCATATGTGGGAGAGTATGTAAATACGTAAACGTTAAATTGTGAGGATGTGTGATGTTGAGGCTCCAGAGCGAGAGGTCTCCCTCATTATCGACCTCGGGTCACGGCGCATGCTCCGACTTTAGTCTCAACCCTGCTAACGAACGCCTTATTGCGACAGCGGTTCATCGCAGTAATTGAGTTACGACTTTTTACGTAGCAATTTCGTTTTTCTCTTAGAACCGGGTCGCACGCTAATTGGGGCGAATTTTTTTTTCTCTTGCTTTCTTCTTGAACAAATATTGGATTAGGCGCGTAATTCGCTTCAAATAGGTTAGTCTTTGAAGGTAGTACGAGTATTTCGCTTAATAATGAAAGTTTTTTTTTCGCAATTTTTTTGTTACTACTTAAACTTATTATAATGTAATGAGTGAGTTGTTTGAATTTTACGTTAAATTACTTTATGAATGGAAAGTTAAACAGCTAATTATATGTTGGTATCGACGTCTGAAACTTTTAGCGACTCGTTTTCGTCTCGAGAGGTTTTCTCATTTGCGATCTGCTTTTATAAGCTTTTTCTTTCTTTGTTGTGTCTCTGGACAGATTGGAGACGTATGCAGACAAGTTTAGGATTGTGGGAAGGAGGAAGGAGCATAAAGTACGTCACATAGTAAATGCACCGAATTCTTTGCATATCTGTTTAATATTTTTTAAGTCGAATACTTTTTGTGTATCATTATAATGGTATTTAGGTTGTTTGATGTTTACTTCTCTTTTCTAAGTAATTTTAATATTTATAGACTGATGTTTATTATTATAAAAATATCATTCTGTTACTCGGTAACATTCATACCAATGAAGAAAATCAAATATTTTAATTCCACGAATCATTTAAGAATTATGATATGACGGTAAAGGCTTGTCCAGACTGGTGCGATATCGCGGGCGCGACGCGACTCTAGTAACAAAATTCCTTTGTTGGCGCCTGTCGCGTCCGCGATATCGCACCATTCTGTACGAGCCTTGACACGTGGATTGGGATATTTCTGATGTAGTGTTAATATTTAGATAGGGCTGACGGAAACAGCATAAATATTAATATGAATAAATAGAAGGTAGGTATTCTTATTATCATTAATAATGATAAATGATTTTATTACTGTAAGTAGGTTTGTCTACAAACACTTTTACACGGCAATTGATTATTAAAAATTAGATGAGTTCAGCGTTTCCTATCTGACCACTCTGAGAAGAAAGGCTGAAACAAACTCAGAGGTTACAGTCTCTTTTAAAGTCCAGACATAATCTTAATCGGATCATTTGAGGACCAGCTGTGCTTACTTCATAAAAAAAAAAATCTTATAAGTACCAAATGTAGGTTATTTCTAAGATGAATAGTTGGAATTACGGTAGGTTCACGTCTCCAATTTTTCGTTTCCCATGAAGAAAAAAAGGCAAAAACCCTTGGTTTAATTACGTTCAGGATCGATGAATTTTCGTGTTGGTGCTTTTATCTGTAGTAAAATGATTGACTAGAATAACTATTGAATTTTACAACACAAAAATCGCAAACCGAACAAAAAAAAAAGTCGCGATTACATTCAAATTTTCCGCCGCCATCTTTAATAATCCAATCATTTGTTGTATGGAGCATTGTACAATTGATTCGAATGTGTCCAGGCATGCGACCAGTGCAATGGGGATCAAATATTCATTAAATGGCCGCTGTTGGCTGTGGCACCGGGTTCATATTCTGCAGACGTAGTTGTTAATAGTTCGCCCAGCCTGCCTTATCTTCGACACTCAGACTATAGTGGGAGCGAGGAAGTTTGATACTTTGTGAATTGTTATTTTGTAGTAGTATTTCTGGTCGCGCAAAATGGTGTGATAGCAAGCTCACGGATTCTCTACTGAAAGAAGCAACTAAATGGGTATAATTATATTTTATTAAGAAAACGACAAAACACGCGACTAACAAAAGGTATTTATAAAGCAGAGGTGAGTGGAAACGCTGGGAAGGGACGCCCTAGGAGGACATAGTTATAGTGACCAAATTGGTGATGTTCTTCAGAAAGGTCAGGTGCGTAGTACTCGCAATTGGCGTGCGTGTATGACCAGATGTATGAACGTAGGCGAAGCAAAAGGAGTATGTAAGGAGCGTAGCAGGTGGCGTTCTATAGTTTCTGCCTACCCCCATGGGAAGAAGGCGTGAGTTTATGTATGTTATATTTTATTATTAGATTTCAAATTCTGGTTTCAAAACCAAACAAAAAACAAATAGACTTGACTAGCAACTATTTGTTAAAAAATGCATAACTTGACAATAAATGAAATGAAATGAAATCGTTTATTCTGTAAATAGGATATCGGAATCACTTTTACACGTCATATTAAAAACGAAATAAGCTAGATGTAGTTGACATTTCCTATCTGACTACCCCTGAGAAGAAATGGCGAAACAAACACTAGGTATCCTTCAATGGAAGGTGTTGGGATACGACCTACTCCCTTTTACAGAGAGGAGATAATTTTGAGTCCTAGCAGTGGGAACATAGTAGGCAGATTTTTATCCTAAATTAAGTACCAGTAACCTTCCCGAATATTCGAGAAGGTTACATAGGTTGATTAGTCAAAGTTAATTTCTCACAATAAATATCATGATACATATTTTATGTATATAATGAAAGTAGTGTGATGTCTTAGAGGGAGTTGTTTGTTTTAGATTAAATGCTAGTGGAAAGATCAATTTATTTTATTTGAATAATACTTGTTCAAGTATCATGATGTGTCAGTCGTAGTAAATTACTCCGTTCCTTACCTTATATACCTACCAAGACTGCTACAAGGGTAGCGAGGGATGGGGTTGTTCGTTTGTTAACCAACCACGTTGTCATAGTGTGGACCTGAAGATTTTATGAATATTGGCTTTATTTTGTTTATTTAATTATTTGGGCTACATTTTAACGACTAGGTGCCTTCTATTGAACGTTGTCTACAAAATATTGACGATCTGTTAGTTATTTTAATCATCATGGCTTCGATAATTTAATGTAATCTACATAAATCGTTTTGGATACCCAAGTTTCGAACAAGATCTATTTATAGTTTAG
This sequence comes from Tiliacea citrago, assembly GCA_963921375.1. Lineage (NCBI taxonomy): Eukaryota > Metazoa > Arthropoda > Insecta > Lepidoptera > Noctuidae > Tiliacea > Tiliacea citrago. Next base: position 14,851,783 of record OY992797.1, on the reverse strand, counting down.
AACAAAACTGTTTTAAAATGACTTTTCTTCTTGTTTTGTTTGACTAATCAGTTGTCAGTCCTGACAGACAAAAAAATATTTTCACTCATCTTCAGTCTCATGCCCTTATCCATATTTCTTTGGGGTCGGCGCAACGTGTCTGTTTCTTCCATACTTCTCTATTCGATTTCATCTGGGTAACCACCCCCTTTCTAGCCATCTTTCATACAGTCCATTCTTCATTTCTTTGGTCTCCCCAGTTCATATACATTCATACTAAAAAGTTGCCTCACGACATTTTTCTCAATGCGAAATAATTTTAATTAAATATGAAAAATATTTCAGGCATATCCACATTATGCTACCGGTGTGGGAGGCTGTGGCGCGGTCAGTGGGGGCGTCGAGCGCAAATTAATCTCCATACGTTGCGCCCGCGCCGCCGCCCGCTCGTTACTTTTGTATTACTACTACCTACTATTTGAATCATTTTTACAATTCAATTCTTAAAAACAATCTTTGTTTTACGTTTCAGGCGGTTTGTTTTGCGTTTTGTTTAATTTAGCACGTTTCTTGGTTTGTAAATGCCATTATGGTTAAGTTCTTTAGTTAGTGTTTTATTTAGTCTTTCCAGTTTTCTTTTATCCTTTGTGCAGAAAAATGTTGCTCCTTAGATGAGGTATTTTTAGGGGAGTCGTTATTTTAGTGACCTCAATCACGTGACCATCTCAAATCACACTATAACATTGTAGCTAATACCAAATTAAGGCTTTTTTTAAATATGTTTTCAGAAGAAACAGGTTACACTTGAGACTGAAAATTTAATAAAAAAATTACATTATTCTAACCGCAACCGCAAGTGTTTCACCGCGATAGAGAGCCACTGACTTGATAACATATATTTTATATTCTAATCCTCAAGTCTCTGAGTCATGTGAGAATGTTGTCATGTTCATAAATGTCATACCATTTCTTACAGCACCATTACTAAGACAAGGCATTAACAGCTACTAACGGTCACAATAACACGTGTTTCTTTAACAAAAAGTAACCGCTCCCGTAATCTCTAAGAAAAAAAATCTTGTAAAATCAACACAAGCGGACAACCCTACCAGTTACTGTCAAAACTTAAGTCTCAAGTACCATTTATTTGAACAATATCCACGGCCATAATGTATGGAGATTAGGTGGAGGACAGACGCGCTTGCCCGTCCGTTGATCCGACATGATACATCAACGTCGCGGTGGACAGTGGACACTCCCCCTTACGTTGGATGTGGAACGTGCAGGAGGTTTTTGTGGAGGAGGCAATGGATTGCATTATGTAACTTTAAAGTTGTTGATAATAGCTCATAATTCTGTTGGTAGGGTAAATTAATTGCTAAGTCAATTGATACCAATTAAGAGCAGTGATGGCCCAGTGGTAACAGCCGTGACTTACGAGTTCTAGGTCGTAGGTTTGAACCCCAACAGACGTTTTATTTTGTGTAAATTATTTCATCACTACTGCTCTCAAAACGGTGAAGGAAAATATCGTGAGGACACCGGTATGTCCTAGAACCAAAAAAATCGAAGACATGTGACATGTACCAACCCGTATTGGGTCCGCGTGGTAGATTACAGCCCACTCCCGCTCACAGAGTGGATGTGCCTGTGTCCCAGGACATTTCATCATGACAGGATTATGCTTATGCAATTGAGGTTACTGCAATTTGCCGTGTTATAGCAATTTCATACAACAGTCAAAGAATGACAGTTGCGTGAATATACGGATAATTTGAATTGATCAATTTGCTTAACTTTTAATTCCCCTGACTCTATTCAAGGTTTTCCCAGGTTATTCAATTGTGGAGAAAAGTGTGATGAAGAAAACATTTTAGTGAACGGCTAGGAACATTCAAAATACAAGCAAAAATAATGATAATGTCTCATTATAACTTTAATAATGGTCGTTTAATAATTCCTCCGTGCCTCGGAAAGCACGTTAAGTTGTTGGTCCCGGCTGTCATTTGTAGATCTTTGACAGTTGTTACGGGTCGTCAGAAGGTCAAAAGTCTGACAACCAGTCTTACCAAGGGATATCGTTTTACCCAGTAACTGGGTTGTGGACGTCAGATAGGCAGTAGCTCCATGTAAAAAACTGGTATTCAGCTGCATCCGGTTAGACTGGAAGCCGACCCCAACATAGTTGGGAAAAGGTTAGGTTGATAATGATATTCGCTAGACAAATGGTGATGATAACGTTGCAAAATTTTCTCTGGCTGTTATTTTTTAACAACCAAAATCCATCATTTGTTGCGCTTGAGCATCCAATATTAGGACTTCTGTTTTACTGTGGGCCATGGGTTTTAATACTACGGAATTGCTGCCAAGAGACTGTAGAAGGATTGTTGCAGATCAGCCAGATGGGTGGATGGCGTTCAGAAGAACGCGGATAAAAACTCGTTTGAGACTCGCGCAGACCAGGGAAACGGTACAAAACATTCACTAAAGGAGGTCAAATTAAATTAGCTAGCGAAACTTACTTTGCAGACGTGATGTCAATCAGTATCTAAAGGATAAAATAAAAGATTTGAAGTATTTTTTTGGGGGTTCAACGACAGCTGGTAGGGTTAATTGTTATTTGAAGCATGAGTTGAAAAAATCTGTTTAATTATGTTTTATCGTGTTTAGGTATCGATACCAATCACGTCTGTGAAGTTTACACAAAAACTACAGATATTTTAAAACTGATTTTCCAAGTGAGTTCACTAACTGCGGTCAATGTCACAAAAAAAAAACATCAAATTAATTTATTTTTTTGTTATAACATGTTTAGTTATGATACCCATTACGTCTGCGAAGCTAGCTAATAAAATTTAACCCAGTATACTCAGCGGTGGTTAGAACAAGTCTGCCAATGATAAATGATGATGCGTTTTAATCTAGCCTAATTTACAATTCTCTACTGTAGCTCATACGCATGTCACCACAACACTAGCCACAAGGTAAATTCGCCACATCCAAAAATTCGTAACTCAACGCAAAAGACTAATAGCAAACTGGATGTTTGTCCATCAGCTTTGCATACTAGCCGGCGCTTGTTACCCGGGGAATTAGCGTTGGTCCAGCGATGATTAGTGAGCTACATGTTACCCGGTCATTATCTATACGCATTGCGCTGACGCGTTAAATACATGACGTGAGATGAGGCTCGGGTGTGTCATGTTTGCGTTATTATAATTTGAAATATGCAAACTCTATGACAGCCGATGGAGCAGACGAGTCCTGGGAGTCTACTCCGAAGATAAATTGAGATAGTTTCCTGACTACGGCACACTATGGCTGACAATGGCGAATAAAAAAAAACAACGGTCAGAGAGATAATTCAAAGTCAAAAACGTGATTTGAAGACGGGTAAGGATTCAAAGTCATATAAGGAAACTTTGGAAGTCAAGAAACGGCTGAACATATGGCCGATACTTGAGTGGAGACCGTGTATGTGGGACGCCCCTAGCTAGATGAACCGGCTACCTTAGAAAGGTTTCCTGCATGGGACTGACTGGATGCAGAAGGCGGAGGACAGAGTTTTGTGGCGCAGCCTAGGAGAGGCCGATGTAAAGCAGTGGACTGCAATATAAACTCCCGGTACTCTTTCGTGATGAAACTTCCATATTACATTTTCTTTGTCAGTCTGCCTTCGTGAGTTTCCGTTTCGCGCTATGAATAATTCTCTACTTCTCGTAGGCTTTTTCAATGTAAGTTACCTATCTGATTACTGAGCTATGAAGCTACTGAAACCAGACAAATAGACGAATAATATAAGTCAAATATAAAAGGGAGAATAATCTACAAACACTACTGTACATACTGTGTCAATAAATAATCCTACTAAAATGGATTACATTCTTATCAGCTGGAAACCAATATTGCTTTTAATCCACAAACGAAACTATAGTTATCTTCTAGTAAAAAGCAAATTATTTAAAACATAGTTGAATGTATAAAACTTCCAGTAATTTCCTTACAATTCTATCGGTACAAGTTAATAGCAGCATCTGTTTATCAAAAACACGCTGAAACGCTCGCTGAACGCTGAAGCGCTTAAAAGCTTTTGCTGAAGACGCGTTCAGTATAAGCTCTTTATTAATAAAAATACACCTCCAGCCTGCATGTTAGAAAGTCGTACGGTACACAGATATAGGGAAACGGAGAAGGTAGAACTGTGTTAAAGTTAAAGAATCATAAAACTTGAAGGGAAGGTGGATCGTACAGACTAGATGTAATGGAATGCGGAGAACCTGTGCTGTGGTGCAGCGTGGCAGATTCCTATGTCCAGCTTAGTAGTAGCAGTAGCTCATTCTAGTAGTATGCTATTGGCAAAGTAGACGAACACCATCTTTATATGAAAAACATCGCTAAAAAGGAAACTTTAAAAATAAAAGAGTGTGAAGTACTACATTTTAAAGCCTTAACTAAGAACCTGTTCCTTTGTCCATTGAAGACACAGATTTGATACTCTTCGAATAACAATGCCGTTCCTCTTTATAACTTAGGTCCGTATCCATTCACTGCTGAAATTGAAACTGGTGTCTCGAAAGCACGTTGAAGCGTTGATCCCGGCTGTTATTTGTAGATCTTTGACAGTTGTTACGGGTCGTCAGAAGCCTGAAAGTATAACAACCAGTCTTGCCAAGGGGTATTGTGTTACCCAGTAACTGGGTTGTCAAGGTCAGATAGGCAATCGCTCCATGTAAAAAACTGGTATTCAGGTGCATCCGGTTAGATTGAAAGCCGACCCCAACATAGTTGGGAAAAGGCTAGGCAGATGATCCATTCACTGAAAGAGTAACGGTGGAGTTTCTTGCCCATTCTTCTCCAAACGAAGCTACCTTTGGGAGGGGCGACTAGAATCAATTCTATTTTGTTTGTAAATTTGACGTTCAAAAATGCCATTTATGTGCCAATTTGAAATAAATAATTTGACTTTGATTTTGACTGCTGAATATTAGGCCTTGTTTCAGTTCCTTATCACCCTCAAGAATTCTCGTCAACTAAGTCATTTCCAGCACATATACAGTAACGATAAGGGCACACAACAATGTTTTCGTTCGATCAGGAGCTCGTGCCTCTGAAATGAAGTTGGGTATTAGGAACGTTGCTATCTCCCCGACTATTTCCAATTTGTTTGTTAACATTTCCTCCCGTGAACATACTACAAGTTTTCAGGATAGTTACAGTTAAGTTCGTCGAGTGTGTTGATAGTTTGATTCGGGTATAGAACGACGTGATGGCAATTATTATGTTGGTCATTATAATTTCATTATTTGCATTGCTGTATGGACGCTGAAAAGTGAAACTATGTAGCGTGGATTTATTTGATGTGTAACAGGAAGTGACAGCTTAAGCATGGAATAAGTGAGTACTTTTTAATAGCATGGAATTAGTAAGTAGGTACTATACACCGTGGCATTTTAATCGTCTTACAACGTCAGCACACTTCATGTATCCAATGACTACTAATCATTCATAAAAGTAAAAAATATATTTATTAACATTTGAATAATTAAAAAATAGATATTATTCGACGCATGACGTAGTTTGAAACACCCTGTTACGAGCGCAGTGCCAGCTTTGCGTTCCAATGGCGGGATCTGAATGGAGCGCAAGGCTCGCTCGTACCGTGCTCATAATAGGGTGTTTCAAGCTAGGTACATCATGCGTCATAATTAAACATAATTAAAAAATATATATATATTCAAATGTTAATAAATATTTTTTTACTTTCATGAATAATTAGTACTTAGTCATTGGATACATGAAGTGGGCTGCCGTTGTAAGACGATATAAATGCCACGGTGTATAGATTCTAAGTAGAGGGGGTCGAATTTCGACCAGTGATCGACCACTAGTAGGTTATTAATAATTATTCGAATAAATATTTCAGTATTTAGCTTTTTTAAATTTTGAGGGTAATTGCTGACGCTGCTTAGTTGCTTATTACCAAGGTAAGATGTCAGATGTTACACATCATATGCGACTCTGTAAGGCTCGCTTTTTTTTATATATATTTTTTTCAAATAATTATTATTAATTATCTTGGAATTCAGTATATACGTTCCATTATTTCACGTTCTGCAGTAATTCAATATTGAAACGCAGTGAAAGTAATTGCCGCACGCTGATTATTTGAAAGGCATCAGCAGCTCAGGTGCAATGCCAAGCGAAAACTACAGAATAATGGCGTACTTACTACCTACTTACTAAATATTCATCAAAAACTTTTCTACAGATAACATTATCAACAACAATACTGCACAAACCTAGTCCAGAAAGCTCAATTTTCATCACACAGAGTCATCAACAAAAAGTGTCACAAATAATCGAAATTAGAATTTATTAGTGCTGCGTAGGGGTTCAATTTTGGTTCCGTGTGTAGCAATAATGCGTAAAAAACTCATCTCCGTCACCCTGCCCCTCCTCTGCCCTCCTTTTCACCCCGTCTCACCCCCGGGCCCGGTGAAATATGATGTTTTCCCGGCCCGTGTGGACACGATTAGAAAATTCGTCGCGATGCGTTGTAGGCACTCAACACTATGTTGATAGTTTTCTTATGTAGGCATTTGAATATTACTTTCGTGTTTGGGCTTTTTTGCGGAGATGTGGGCAGGCTGGGGACTGAGTGCTGAATGTTGACTTTGTGAATGGAAATAGGAAAAAACACTACGTAAACTATTCGAAGAACTACATTAGTGATGTATTTAGTTGACTTTACTAATGATGAATAACTTTACTAATGATGCTTGAATGAACGTTCGAATCACGTTCTTCAAAATCAATCTGCCTAGCCTTTTCCCAAATATGTTGCGGTCGGCTTCCAGTCTAACCGGGTGCAGCTGAATACCAGTGTTTTACATGGAGCGACTGCCTATCTTACCTCCGCAACCCAGGAACTGGGTAACACGATACCCCTTGGTAAGACTGGTGGTCAGACTTTAGGGTTTCTGAGGACCCGTAACGACTGTCGAAGATCCACGAATGACAGCTGGGACCAACGTCTTATTGTGTTTTGCGAAGCACGGAGGAGTCTCGTTAAGTAAAGATAGTCACCCATCCACGGACCAACCCCGACAAGCGTAGCTTAACCTGATGTTTCGACCCGTGCGGCTGTTATTACTTAGCCTCGAGCTCCTCCTAGGTATTTAAAGTCAGGAAAATTAACTATTGCTTATTAAATTTGACACACTACGCCAATTTGTCGTGCTATAACCATTTCATACGTCTGTCATATAATGACAGTTGTAATTTTAATATACGAACAATTTAAGTTGGCAGTGATAAACAATTCCTGACTTGAATTTACATGACCATACATATTAATTTTGGTACCATTATCTGCCAACAGTGCTCTTAATTTTGCTTTAATCTGAGACCATAAGATGGTTTTCATACTTTGATATACACCAAACCCTATTACATAAATAAAGACAATATTTCTTACTAACATTACGTCACCAATTCCTTTGCAATGCGCTAATGTAGGCATAAATCATACAGGGCTACCCCGAGTCCAACGAGGATCAAAGCCTATATATCAAGCTAATACTGATATGATATGTTAAATAAATATCGACGCCAGGATATTGGGTTTCGGTAACAAATCGAAAATGAATGTGACATGTGAATAAAGTGAAATGGTTTTGAAATATTCTCTTTGGGGATGAAACAATGGATTGTGGGGTTGATAGTTTAGAACGTTTTTGGGATGAACGTAATTATAATAAGAAAGAAAGAAAGTTAGAAAATACGTTTATGCCGCAAAAAATAACATAAACACAAAAATAAGAACAGGTTGGGGGAAACATGCGTCACATCCACGCAAAACGGCTAATAAATTAGTTTCTGCCCGCGACTTCGTCCGCGTAAAATTTCTTAACATAAAATACATCTTAAGACACTCGGCAATACTGTAGCTTCCCATTAGTGAAAGAATTTCCAAAATCGGAACAGTAGTTCCGAAGATTACCCCCTACAACCTCACAAACTCACAAACTTGACCTTCTTATAATATTAATAAAAATATTACCTTTTATATTTCTACTGCCTCGTTGGTCTAGTGGTTACTAGCACTACTGTTGAGCATGAGGTCCTGGGTTCAATTCCCGGGTCGGGCAAAAGTGTTATTGGATTTTTCCATCTGGAATTCCTCAGTAGCAGCCGGAGTCTGGATTTAGGCGCGGTTGAGTTGGAGGTGGTCCCATTGCCACCAAATCAAAATCTGATGAAGGGATCCCATGGAAATCGAGGGAAATCCTCAAATTTTATAGGCATAGCTATAGCGATTTGAGTATTTTTTTTAGTAACTCGTGCATTTGTTCTCGGAAAGCACCATTTGGTGAAGTGGAACTGATGATGAAGACCACCGATGGCCACCGGAACTACTTAATAATAAGTATTTCACAGTTGCGATTCGATTAGGCACTTTAATATGGTTGATAAGCAATTTATGCTCGTCAAAATGCATATGGTAAAGTCACCATCAGTTATCCTGGTTCTTACCAGGAGAACTCCTCAACAATTAACGCCCCTGCATCGGGAATACCAATATTTTGTAAAAAGTGATGACCATTTGGCATTAGGCTATTGTTAATTAGATAAATTACAAACTGACTCACTAAAAAGTGAAAAATAAAAAAGTTTTTCCAAAAAAAACACTACAAAGTGAAAAATAATTTTAATTTCGGAAGTCAGTCTTTGGATCTGTTTTTAGATTTTTGCCATCGACTTCCGTAATTAAAGTTATTTTTCACTTTGTAGTGTTTTTTTTGGAAAAACTTTTTATTTTTCACTTTTTAGTGAGTCAGTTTGTAATTTATCTAATTAACAATAGCCTAATGCCAAATGGTCATCACTTTTTACAAAATATTGGTATTCCCGATGCAGGGGCGTTAATTGTTGAGGAGTTCTCCTGGTAAGAACCAGGAGTCGAGAAGTCGGTTGTTTTTTTTTTCTAAAAAGTTTTTGATTGCATAATGCATTAGCATTTACAGACCATTATGTCCAGGTTTTCTCCAATACAAGTCAGTTCTGACATAGATTTCTTATAAAGTAGGTTTGTAATCTTTGTAGGAATATCCTCTTTAAGGCTTTAAGGTGAATCCGCAGCAGTAGCCCGTGAAATTCAAATTTTCTTATTTTTTTTTTGGATCGGTTATATTTCTTCCCCAATGTCATGATTTCGTGAAAAAGTCATTCAATGGAACAAATCTAACTTGGAGAGATGTAGTAATGATTCTTATGATTATAATTTTGTATATACTTAACTGTTATAGTCGTGAATCATATCTTGATCAAGATACAACCTGAGACTGACCTGGACATTGCAAAAAACATAATAAAATTTTAATTTCGCGGGCTACAGCTGCGGATTCACCTTAATTGCGTATTGTCATTTTTGCAAAGTATACTGAAAAAAAAAGTGCTTGTTACCATGAACTTAAATTATTATTTGTTAAAACAAAAGTGAAGGAGTAAAATCAAACAAAGCATGTATGATGTAACAAAGACCGGTGATTATTCTGTACTTGTCACATTGTCGATATAAATAAAATGAATTTGTTCTGGCAAATATGCTTTCTTGTTTATAGTAAAAAGATAAATAATTATTCCAAACATTTGAATGCCAACTAAGAGAAAATGTATTTTAGTTAGTCTGCATTTTATTCAGTTTAGTCTCTCAAGTTTTATCCAAAGACTCAATAGTTATAATTGAACAATAAAGAACCAAAAAAGATAAAACGGAAACGAAAACTGAAAAGAACTGAAAACTGAACATGTTTCATTAGAGGAAGCTTTTACAACAATACTTCAAATTTTGTACTGCGAGAGATACGCGAAGTTCTATTTACTCGGTTGTAGCACCAAATCTATTTGTCTGAAAACTCTGAAGTATGACAAACTAGGTTTCACCCGCGGACGGTCTGGTAAAAAATTGTACGATATTTTTTTCTGCTGTTCTTCTATTCGATCAGTTCATGATAGAAGCATCGAGGAGTGTTTATACTAAAGTATGGTGAGGTTTGGGCAGTTAGCCGTGGGAGTATCGAAATTAAAAGTTTCCTATGTCCTAATCGAGGCCATGGTCTACCCATTCAGACGTTTTAGCGTGAAAGCGTAACAAACAAACACACTTTTGCATTTATAATATTATGTGTTAATATATAATATATATAATGTAATATAAAATATAAATAGAAATAAAGTCAGGATTTTATTTTATTTGGAAAACTTACAGCTAACTTATAAGCAATATTTTTAAGCGTTCACTGATAATTAATTAAAATAAAAACGAAAATTTTTTATCACAAATTATATTTTCTCAAACAAGCTTGGAAATTCGAGCATTATTTTGACAACATTCTTGGAGATAAATCGAAATTGCTGTACTGGCCAAATACATGCGAGCAGCGACCACCAAAAGTTGTATGAAAATCCATGTGTCGTGTAATTTAAATATGGAACGATCTTTTACTCCGAAACATGGCAATCAAAGAGGTAACTTATTAAAGGTTTTATTTAAATTTCGAACTGGCTTGGAAATAAAAAGCTGGAAAAAAAACAAATGAACACATTGGAGCGTGAAAAATTATCGTTGTTCGTCATTGAATCTGGAATATATAAATAATTTACTTTGTTTGAATTTCCGCGCATTATTTAAGAAAAGCCCTATACAAGCCTTGGCCGCAACCAGGCATTGATGGACTCACATATGAGTGCCTCGGCTTCGCCTCGGCCCACCTTTTCAAGTTCGTCCATCATTGCCCCTTTTGCAGGCCGCTGCAGTAATTTACTACAATCACACAAACTTTAGTATTCCTTATTATGGGCATCAGTTACAAAATTTCAAGGAACACTGTAGTTGTTAAGCATGATAATATGACCAGACGGAAGCTGACTCTCTCCTCTCTCTTCGAGAGGGAGAGGGCTGTAATCTACAACGCGGGCCAAGTGCGAGTTGGTAGATGTTACTTGTCTTCGAAATTTTTAGTTCTAGGACATGCCGGTTTCCTCACGATGTTTTCCTTCACCGTTTTGAGAGCAGTGGTGATGAAAGGATTTTGCATAAAGCAAAACGCCTGGGTTCGAACCCACGTTCTACAACTCGTAAGTCGTGACCGTTACCATTGGGCCACCACTGCTCTGTTATGCTTAGATACCCTATAACTTAAAAGTCGCCACAAAGTACAGGATCTCATAAGAAGAGACTTAGTGGAGGCGTATTAGGTAATTCTGTCATACATATTAGGATGTCGGCAGGAGAATAATGATGACGATCGAGTTCTGTCATTATACTTTTGTACCTAGACGAAAGTTCCCGGTCGATCACTTTTCAACCTTATTACTATGGGTATAAGGGCAAAAAGTGGTCGACCGGAAACTTACGCGGTTGTACCTAATACGCCTGAGCATTTACACTTTCCAAAAGCTCTTGAAAAGAAAATATGTATACTCCAAATGGACTGTAATGTATAATACTGTAATGTGGGTAGAGTAGTTAGTTCTTCTCTATAATGTACTTTTCAACACATTTGCTCAAAAAATGCATTTACGAAGCCTGTATACATTGTTCGAAAGTTAAAAATAACGCATTTACAAACTCGTGACTATGGTAAGCCCTCGACTTCTTCTCAGGCTTACATTCGTCTACTCGTTTGCAAACCCAACTTACCGCTCTAGTATCATAAATAACGATTCCCATCCTTTATAACCAATTTCTAAACCCTAACTTGCCTATACTTATATCATCTCCAAACTCACACACTTTAATAGTATTATTGGAAAATTGGCTCCACGTCCCTACTGTTGACGAAATTTTGCTATCACTACACCGCATCACAGCCAATAGGGTGTGTCGGTTCACACTATCTACAAAAGAAATTACATGTTCCTCTCTATCAGGTGGGGGGAGGGGGGGGGGGGTGACGTCAGAGCAACGCCTCGAATAAATGTGATGGAAATTGGAGGATTTGTTTACCCATATTCTCACACTTTTGACACTAAAAGGTAGAGCGGGCGTGTCTGTGTGTGCGTGTGTAACTATTGTTTTTTGTTTACTTGTGTGCCTGGCTGTATTTTGTGAAGTGTGTTTGGGGACTTTTATGACGGTTAGTTAGTAAGATGCTTAGGGCTCGTGCATAATGTTAACATTTCTGGCCAAACATTAAAAATAATTGGAAATATATTTCCAGCATTTTCTGCTGCCTCGGGCATGATTAAACAGTTACTTAGGTTGGTTGTGGCTTTTTTGGAACCCTTAATGATTAGAGAAAATGTTTATATTAAATTAGGCCGAGATAAATTATATACCGAAAGGGTTACGTAAATGTATATAAATTTTTCGCTTACAAAAAGCGGTGGAGAAGAAATAATGGCAAGTTTCTTGATTTGAATAGATGAATGGAGCCCTAGGTCATAAAGGAATAGATCCTTGCCATTTATTCATTAAAGACGGGACTTGAATCTGCACTCTAATTGCGTAATACACTATTGATAGTGTATTACGCAATTATATATTATATTATTATTATTATTATTATTATTTATTTTTTATTATTTTATGTTTGAACATAATCTAATGATTTTGAAGTAAAGATAAACTACGATAACATGGCTCGCCCCTCCAAATTATTGTTTCAATGTGTTTAGTCACATCCTTACGAAAGAGTTTGTATGTAATTGTAAGTACTCGTAATATCTCACTTATTACCTGATTTCTTGGTCAGCTAATCATACCTAGCCGATCGCGCAAGACAACGCACGTGTCGTTTTCATGGAGTACGTCAGAGCAGCGCCATACTAATAATAATGAGCGATTAATGACGCCACTAGTCGAGCAACAAATCCGTGATTTGTTTTTGTTTGACGGCTGTCTCATTACACACAAATGCGTAGAATTTACTTTCAAACGTTTTTGAAATTTTGGAAGGGCGGGCCTTAATATCGTGTTAATCTCAATATTGCTAATCCTTTGCATCATAATAATTAATATATGTTCGAAAAAATTGTCTGCTCAACAACATAAATAACTCAATGAATGTTGTTGAACTGTCAAAATGAAACCCTTTGTATTCTTAATTTTCGTATTATTCTTCTTATAAGAAGACACCATGACTGTTAAACTTTTCTTTTCACCCCAAAAATATATCTTGGTTTTCCGAAAACATAGATTGTCTTCGCACTACTTATGAAAATTGGACTTTTTCACCATCACCACGAATTCATATCAAAGTAAATACCTAGTTACATTCAACTTCCAAATTCAAACTCGTACTCCATAAGCCTATTGTAAGTTAACACCTCGACACCCGACCTGAAGTCGTGCCCAATTCAATTTATTTACCGATTTTCAGAACAAAAATATTTTGGCTGAGCTATTTATCAGACTTCGGAGATCGTCGCACTATAACAACACATTTATGTGTTACCTCACAAAACTAGAGTGCGATTACGTAATATATTCCGGTGTCGTGTGCCTCCAGCCATTTATCTATTCGTTCCCTACTTTTGAAGGCGTGCAAGAGACGTGGTATTACTATGCCTAATTCAAAGGAAATATGTGGAATGAAAATTGTTATGTGTTAGGAGTACCTAATCGAAGTAGTTTTGTCGTCTTATGATGGGATGGGAGAACAAAGGAAATGTAAAGAGGTTTGTTTTATTCAGGTTCGTAGTAGTGTGGAAATGGGTATGGTAGTAGGTAAATAAAATAAGCTTACTGTTATTTTATTTTATTTTTCAGGTGCCTAGTACTTGCAACCAGCGTGCGTGTATGACCAGGATGTCGATCCTGTAACCATCTCACCGTGAAAACCTAAGTGAAGTAAGCGTGGAGTGAACTGTCAGTGTCATCCCACCTGATGCTAGGGATGGACCAAGCATTACATTTACAATCATAATCGAGATTTTAATAATATTTTTTATGCTAATTCTGTTGATCATTTTATATTATTTCTAAACATAGTAATGTTTAAAGACTTGTCTAGGAAAACAATGGATAAAAACAAAATTCAATTTTTGACTGAATTTCAGTTTTGCTATTCTATTTAAAAACCTCCTATTTAGTAATTTTTAGACATTTAAATACTAGCTTTGAAATAATATAAAATGATCAACAGAATTAGCATAAAAAAATATGATTAAAATCTCGATTATGATTGTAAATGTAATGCTTGGTCAATCCCTAGCATCAGTGAGATAACACTGACTGCTCATTTCACGCAAGATTTCACGGTGAGCTATTTACAGAATAGCACTACAGATGTATGAATTAATCTAATTAGTGTTAATGAAAACAGTCACAGTGAAACATAATTGTTTTATTCTAATTTGGGGTTTATGTTTATATAATTACAAATACGATACATTAATCTATATTTAAAAAAAATCAGTAACACTTTACATACGCTATAAGCAGCCATTTTGGATTTTATGTCACGTCATTTAAAAATCGAACAATATGGCGCTACGAATACGTACGTACGTAGAAATACGTCTAGTAGTTTAGGAGTTTTCAACGAATGATATGATTTACACAGGCTATGTATGTATGTATGTTCATCTGGAACATACATAGCCTGTGAAAATCATAACTCTCCTTTGGCTTTGCTGTAGTCGGGTAAAGAGAGGCGAAGGTAAATACAAATTAAGTAAAGTCAGCATGTTTCTTGCGATCAATAAGTTTATTTTGAGACATGAGAAAAAGCTTAGAGAAGACTTCTTACTTAGGTATAAGAACTTTCTTAATTCTAAGACTTATCTGAGTAATGTGTTTGACGGCTCAGAGCACTGGTAGCCCGTCAGTCAGAGCACTTACGGGTCGTGGGTTCGAATCCAAGCAGGCGCCTTACTTTTTTAAATTTATTTCATCACCACTGCAGTCAACACATTGAATGAAAACATCGCACCCGCACTGGGTATGTTTGGTGGATTAAAACCTAGTTACTCCCACAGAGAGGACGGCTGTGTCCCAGCATTAAGGCTCTTACAGACTCACGCGATATCGCGGGCGCGACGCGACATTATTAGGACAATTTCTTTGTCGGTGCCTGTCGCGCCCGCGATATCGCGTGAGTTTGTAAGAGCCTTTAGGAACATTAAAGGCTGATTATTCTGATTCAGAATCAATGTTGTATCAACAAAATAGTAATTACTGTAATTGCATCTATCAAAAAACATTTCACAAAAAAAAAATAACCGACTTCCAAAAAAACACTACAAAGTGAAAAATAACTTTAATTTCGGAAGACGGTGTCTTTGGATCTGTATTTTAGTTTTATGCCACTGACTTTCGAAATTAAAGTTATTATTCACTTTGTAGTGTTTTTTTGGAAGTCGGTTATTTTTTTTTGTAAAAAGTTTTTTATTTTTCACTTTTTAGTGCCGAAAAGAATTTTTCAAATCGGTTGGCAAGCGACGGAGTTATGCGCGAACAAACATAAAAAAAACAACAATCCGAATTGAGAACCTTCTCCTTTTTTAGAAGTCGGTTAAAAATAAAACCCTTCGTAACTATCCAACATATATCGATCTACGACTTCTAACTTACGGTAGGCATTAACACCAAAAATACTGTAGTACTTCCTCATAACATAAGTAATAATATCGCGTAAATTTGGCGAAAGAAAGGACCTAATAGGAGGGCCGGGCAGTAGTCCAAGCTTATCTGGGAAAGCGTAAAATTTATGTTAATGACACCCCTTAGGTTGGCAAGTAACTTTAGTAAAGAAGAAAAGCATATCATGATAACGTGTCCTCTTTAAATGAATGGATTTTGAGAGTTATGATTTTGACAGGCTATGGTTCATCTGTTAGCTCACAACTCCTAAACTACTAGACGTATTTCAAACAAACGATGTATCATTAGAAGCGCCATGTTGTTCGGGCAACAACGAAAATGGCTGCTCGTAGCGAAAATAGTGTTACTGAAAAAAAATGAATGAATGAAAAGGGGATAATGATGAGGCGTTCGATTTGCATTTGTTTCATTATTAGGGATCAATCGTATTGTCTAGGGAGGGTAGAGTTAGGTTGTGGGTATAAGTTGGTTTGTACAGCCGTGGGTGTAATCTTGGGTTTAATGTTGATATTGTTGATTGTGGAATTGATGCTGTGATCAGGTTCTATGCGTTATGTACCTACGTAATTTTTTTGGTCTTGCTAATTTTAAGTTGTAGGTAACTAAACAATTATAACCATTTATTATAACACAAGCTGCACCCCGCGGTTTCACCCGCGTAAGAGCGGATCACAATTTTTTTTAAAACTAAATTGTAGCCTATGTTATTCCGTAACAATGTAGCTATCTACTGGTGAAAGATTTATTTAAATCGGTTCAGTAGTTTCGGAGCCTATTCGTTACAAACATAAAAATCTTTCCTCTTTATAATATTAGTGTAGATTAGACAAATAACGGTTGTCACCCTTTCGTTATTTCGAAATAAACGTCTCATAAACTCCGTTATTTCACGATCAATACAAAGCAATGTAATCTATAAGCCATTTACATAAAAAAAATGTAATTTCAGTAATTTCAACAATATTACACAATAACTATAGTTATTTTTTCTAATGGTATAATAAAGAGCAAACTAAGGCCCGGCGCCCATTATCGGCATCGGCAAGGAATAGGATCCTTCGGCATCCTACATGCAAGCGCACACTATCGGCAATTATGCTTTGGCATACTGCAACGTTCTTAGGGATGACGAAGCGTCCTTAAGGATGACGCCCCGCAGGGCAAACTATCCCCCGAGTGTTGCCTCGGCGCCGGCGGCGTACCGAAGGATGCCGAAGCATCCCGAAGCATTCTCAAGGCTGCCGATACACCAGCCTCAAGCATACCGAAGCGGTATTTTTGTTATTACGACCACATATCACGGAAATTTCTACTTTATTGCTATTATGTTATAGTATATTGCTATTTGCCACCTAAAATCCTCAGTCGTACCGATGCCGATAATGGGCGCCGGGCCTAAAGGTACACAGGTGAGGACGGGCAGGGGGTGAGGGGGGTAGAGGTAGTAAGGTGCTGGTAAACTTTAAAATAATTATGATACCACTAACCATTATTATAATAAACATAATTATGTCAAGTGCATCGAAATATAAATAAAAGTCTACTAAGTTGAGTTCAAAGGAAAATGATAATTTTCTTTGCCATTTAGTTTAATTTTCATAAATAAAAACATCTTTAAAACTGCTGTAACTGAGACAACCATTTCTTTCTAACATAACCATCCCCGAAAACATGTTAATCGTCATTCCTCTTACACCCCCTACAAAAAGTCGACTACCGCAAAGATGAGATCCTAAAAACTACAGAAGCACGCAAAAAACGTAGCTTCAAGCGGGCAATTCATTCGTTCATTCGTTCTCATATCCGGTTATCGTCGGTTTATCATACGCCCGGGGCCCAGTGTAACTCCTCTCGAGATTATTTTAAGCTTCAACCCTAAACGTTTGATTATAGTACCATTCTTCTTGGAATTGCTCCTTTTCTGGTCGGTAAGTAGGTTGGGAACCGAGTTATTATTGTAAGTGTCATTACGTCATTTCTTGTAATGATTGGGAGGGTTGCTGATTCTTTTGTTTCCAAAAGTCATGACCATAAGCCATGTTTAGAATGCAAAACTTTTTATCCTCCAGAAGCGTAAATTATCTTCATACCATTTCCAAAGGACTTGTTAGTATTCAATAGACTAATTAAAATAGGGTCGGTACTGAAAGAAAGAAAAAGCATTTATTGGGACTCGCACAGATCACAAATTAAACTAAACTAAAACACACTCATAGAAACATAAAAAACAAAAATAAAACAAAGTAAAAATGAAAATAAAAACAGAAAGTCCTCTACATCTCAGCATGATGCTGCGGCACTTAAAAAAAAAGTGTCGCAGCGCTGGTGTTCTGATAGGGCCTGCTGCGAATAATTATCAAAAAGGCCTGTTATAGGATCAGGAAACCAACCTCAGGTTTAGTCAAAAAGGTGGTCCCCATTAACTTGATACGTGAATTACCTAAAGTACCCAAGAGACTCTAACCTCGAAAATAACAATACCTTCATGATCCTATTATTATCTTAACCAACTAATCTGCCCAACATCAAACACATAAAACCAGGAGAAAACACAAGAAAAAACCCACTTTAAATACATGCCCGATAAAATTAATAGCATCTCTCCGTCTGCCCTTTGGGAAGTGCAATCACGCGTGTAGAGGCTGAGTCGCTTTGTCCCATTCTCCCCTTTTCTTTTATAATTTTCTCGCCTGAGGCGAACTCGGACCGCGGGAAAAATGCAAAGCCTTGAAAGGTTTTTCTACCCACTATGTTGCAATTTTGGGTGTCGCGAGATAGATGTGTACCTCCCCTAAGTTTGAAATACGTGAAGTGGGTTTTAAATGTTGAACTTTAGAGAGGTTTTGAATATAGGGGTGTAATGAGTTTCTTTGAACATTTTTTTTGTATTTGGAGTTTTCAAGTGGGGTAACGTTATGGATTAGCTGTTGTTAAAACGAAGATGCTGGGAGTTAGTTGTTGAATGTACTAGAATAGCCTAAACGCATCCTAAACGCTAAGACATCTTATCGTTCTCAAGAAGACTGTAGTCAGACTTTTAATTAGCTGCAGTAAAATTACACTTCTTACTGTTTCCGTTAAAAAAATGTCTTAAGTTATTGACGAAATGACAATAAGAAGGGTCATTTTTGTATCTCTAGCCTACGCTATCCCACTGCTGGGCAAAGGCCTCCCTCCACTCCTTCCATCTTTCGCGAGCCCGCGCGTCCTCCTTCCAGTTTTGACGGAACCTATCCAGTTCATCCCGCCATCTCCTACGTGGTCTGCCGCGACCCCGTCGCTCTGTCTCAAGGCCAGTTGGGCCCACAGTTGGTCTGGCATGCGGCAGACATGTCCTGCCCAGTCCCATATAAGTTGGGCAGCTTTTTGAGCTACGTCAGCTATCTTTGTTTTGGAGCGCAGTATTGGGTTTCGAACACGATCAGTTAATTGAACGCCTAGTATACTGCGCTCCATTACTCGTTGGCAGACCTTGAGTTTGGACTTCTGGATGTTAAACAAAGACCAAGTCTGTGCACCATAGGTCAAGACGGGAAGAATACACATGTCCATGAGCCTGCGTTTTAGTGCCATAGGTAACTCACCCTTGAGTAATTCCTTCATGGACCAGTAGCTCTTCCAGGCGTTTTCCGTTCGTCTTCGTGATTTCTTTACCTTGCCTCGCCTGGAAAGAGACTACTTGGAATGAAACTACTCATATTATTGCAGCTAATTAAAAGTTCTAGTGTAGAGGCGCAGAATAAGAATAGTGTCTAAAATGTTTTATCAGAAACTTTGCAAGTGGTCTAAGGGGCGTTACTTTAAAGGGTTGCAAAAATATTGATTTGAATCAAATAAATGAAGCTGAACAAGATCGCTTTGAAAGTGCGTAAGAATCGGTCCTTCAACATTTTGTTAATTTACCTACTTGAAGTCATTGTTAAGTCTTTTGTTTCATTGGCGATAATAATGATGAATGAAATTATTTAAAAAAAAACTCTAACAGCCAGGACCAGCCATCTCCTTAGATGGGGACTACTAATCGATCGAAAAAAATAACTTAAAATAAAGGATAGGATGGAAAAACTATTCGTAATTACTAAATGGATCATAAATCCTCTCTTATATGTTTTCTCCAAAGTAACTTATCAACCAAAGAGATTTATTTACAAAACTAAGGTTTATTAAGGTATAATGATCCCAAACGTCCCATAAAGTACAACCATAGATTTACAGCTCCAACACATTTCAACTGAATCCATTTGCAATCCGCTCCCACAACTATTCCAAATAAAAGGAATTCCTCGTACAAAAGGGAAACCTGGGAAAAAGAAATAAAAAATATAATAATTCAAAATGGCGTCTGGCCACTTAATAACTGGCTGACACCATTGGGAAATATAATTTAATTTTTCTTTAGCGCCGTACTGTTCGTTCGTAATTCAAATGTGTATTTCTGTCCTTGTCTGGCGTTTCCTCGGTTGTGTCCCCCCCCTCGCGCCCGCCCCCTCAAACTTCCGTTTGTTCGGGCGCCCCGTGTCACCCAGTGTTCTGGACAAGAAATATTTGCGATATTGTGTATTAGATGATTTGTGTATTCGCATGTACGTGGTGGGAATTTATAGAACGTACAGTTGTGTAGAAATTGTTCAATGGTTATTCGTAGTTAATGGTACTCTCATAAAAAGTTTTTAACAAGCTCCGGAGCGATGTTGTCTGTTTATTCTGCCTCTGATGTATTCCATGTTATTACTTAACTTAGTATAAGTTTGAGATACATACAAAGATAAATTATTTTGCTTATATTATTATGTTCGTCTGGAATAAAGTGTAACAGAAAGTCATTATAGTTAGCGAGTTCTGACTAGTATTTAATTTTTACGTCTGAATGAACCGGGGAAAAATAATTGTTTTTCCTGGCTATGAAGCAGTTGAACGATTGCTGCTCAATGAGTTCTACCTAGATGGTAAAAGGTTTGCAAGGGTAATTTTAATAAGGTAATTTAATCGCTTTGTTAGACGTGCCAGCGGCTAGGACTAACCTACTCAAGTTTACCCCAATATTGTTAACATTATTACAGTATCGGAGGTTAGATTTGGGCAAAACCTTGCGAGATTCATTCAAATGGTACAAATAATACTTGAAAGATGTCTGATGTTATAAACGTTGTCATGTTTATAATGAAATTGTTATATTAGTATTAAATTATTTTTAATTTTATTTTTTTGTAAATCTGTGTAGACATTGTGACTTAGAAAATCGAAAGTTGTTATAATTATGATTTAAACAAATAAATGATATTATAATAACTAGACAGATAATTTCGACTGCCTTTAAGTGGCTCTAAGTTTATAATTTGACACGAACGAAACTGCGGGTACAGCCAGTAGCGAGTACCACAATACCTTACTGCCGCACACCACAAAACAAATTGTTATTTATAGCTCACGCATTACTATACATTACTTCCGAAAATCAGCATGCAAAGATACCTCGTGGCACCTATAAAACTATGCAAAAACTGTATTTACGGACGTCACCTAGAGGGCAGGTGTGAGGGTAATATTCTAATGTTGGTAAGAGCGTCCCTCCATCCATAATAATATCCCTCCCACGCCTTTATACATAAAACTTGGTGATATAGTATGTCGGAATATATATAGATCATAAGTAGGAGGATCTTTAAATCGAGTTAACGAATGAAGATCCAAAATGGAAGTATTGTAGTTTTATTTATTTAATTCATATACAATATATAAGCCAACTAATTATTCAACATTAAATGACTAACTAGATATAAAAATTAATTAATTTAAAAAGAGGGAAAATAATAAAAAAATCGTCTACATCGCTGTCAACAGGAAAAGTGTTCAAAAAGCTGGCAGCATTGCCACGTTGTATGGCAATGCTTGGCCAAAAAATAGGCCAACCCTCTGGTCACGTGAAGAGTTGACCAACCGCTTGGCGATATCTCGAAAAACCAATGGGCACTCGGATCCCATGGTCCTAGTGTTTCAACCCCAAACGGCTCGTGAAGAGTTGACCGCTTGGCGATATTTCGAAAAACCAAATGGGCACTCGGATCCCATGGTCCTAGTCTTTCAATCCCAAATGGCTTGAAGATAAAACTCCCAATGAGATTGGAATATTTTTGCCGTTTGAGGTTTTCCGCACCTGCAGCAGCCGCCTCAGCACAGCCTACCGTACTGGGAGAATGGGATGGCGCAAGGGTGTTGACACAATTTGCATCCCACACCAATGGCCTGCCTAACTTCCAAGGCATTATGGTCATTCCATCTGCTCTTATCACAGCGGTCCTATCAGAATACCAGCGCTGCGGCACTTATTTTTAATTGTTACCGCATCATGCTGAGATAGGAGCCCTTTAGCCTCGTACAGGACTTTGTTTTTATTTACATTTTTCTATTTTTTTGTTTTTTTTTTGTTTGTCTTAGTTTAATTTGTGATCTCCTGTGTGAGTCTCATAAAATTTCTTCTCTTATCTCTTATCTTCTCTATCTCTTCCCATCTTCTTCTCTATTTAGATTCAAAAAAGTATGAAATTATTACTCATTGGACTTAGCCCATAGCTTCGCCTACGTTCGTTGGTAGGACGAAGAACTTCCCTTTTCCTGAGAATGGCCTAAAACCTAGGTTTTAGGATCTTTAAAAATGGTCATCATTCATCAATTTTTCCAAAATCCTTTATTGAATGTTGTTTAATGAAAAATTGGTGATTTGAATAATATAATATACCTAGACTTTCCTCTTCCTCAATAAATTCTATAAATGGTGACGAAAACCATCATCAAGTATTTTTAAAATACTAAGCGAATACACGATAAACGGCTTTGTTTGAAAATCTTCAGGAACAAAAAATGGTACAAAATGATTGAACATAATGATATAAAATTATAAAAACAGATATCAAAACTTTAAAATGCGCCATCTCGATATTGTTGCTTCAAGTATTTTGCCGTAGCACTCCGTAGTCGAATTATCCATCTCACTACGAGGTGCTCGTAGTCGCGTAGCGCTACGGTACGGATCACGGGCCTCTTCGAGCTACAACTCAGGATGTTAAGTTCGGCTGCTCGCTACTAGATGGCGTTGTCCGCAATAAAAATAAAAGAAATAAGACGTACAACAATAAACAAAATACACGTACTAATCTAAAGTGCCAGAAGCCAAAAAAAAATATAAATTAAAAAGTCATGCAAGTTATTTTTTACATAAATTGCTTTAAGAATATTTTTCATTTTGTTTGTTTGTTCAGATCGGTTTAAAAGATATGGTAGACTTTTGACCATGAAAACATGGAATACCGTAATTATGTCGGTGCCCACGATCGAACTGAGAGAAATATATGGGTACCTTCAGAAATTCTGGGTACTTTGGGCAAGTACCCAGAATTTCTGAAGGTCTTGAACCTGTAACCTGTTACGTTACAAAAAAGTTGGTACTATCCAAACAATTCGACATTCTCAAATTCCGTGTATGATGCGTAGAACTCAAAAATAATGACTTTTATCGCCAGTTATTGAGTTATTGTTCGTTTACTATTTACTCTACTTAAACTACTATTTGCTTTTGCTATTGACAGAGAGATATAACGTCTGCGGGTAATTGAACGGCTGTATGTATAACATTGTAAAATACTTTGATAGTGATACAATAAATGCCTAGTCAGGTACAGTCGGTAACAGAGATAAGTACACATACACACGGCTAACTTCAATCTGTTTTAATTTCCTAAATAGTTTTGGTTTTTTTTCAGGTTTGGTCACGTGTTAAACGCCTGGACGAGGGAAACACATACCGGGGTTAGTATGACAGAAAGGAAAGGTGTTCTAAACCCAGCAGTGGGTGATTCCAGGCTGGAATGATTATGATGATGATAAAGTTCTCAGCAGCAACCCAGAATCTGGACTGGCCACAAGTCCATTGTTAGTGGCAAAAGGCGCGCTCCTTATTAAATAAAACCTGAACAAAAAAGGGAAACAGTAAGTGCAGTTTTTTCCTACGGGATATAGGTACGTACAGGCGTGAACCAGTCAAGCCCCGCCAGCACCGATAAGGTGCCGAGAACAATAGATTAATTAGCAGTAGGTATTTGAGGTTTGATGATGATGACATAGTTATCTCTTTTGTTGACTGTACTTCAGCAGAAGTGCTTTATTACTAGTTACATTTTAATGTCATTAGGAAAAACTTCAAAATTTTCTGGCAAACAAATATGAATTGTTGATTTAGCTGGTAGCTGAAGATACAGGTTTAGGTTTTTATATCCAAGTGACAGACGAAAAGCAATGAGGTTATTGGACCTAGCTTAAGTTATAAAATAAACTTATAATCTCTACTACCTACTATAATACCTCTAAAAATATGGATGACAAAATCATTACGTACAAGGCAGACGAAATTTACCAACGGTGCTGGTTATAAGGGCAAATGTAACTACACTTACCTACCTGTAGTACCAAATCAAACAACGACTTAGAAAATAGAACTCCACGCAATTGGCGCATAAACTGTAAACAGACGCAGAACAGTTCGCTCAAGTATTTGCAGAAAGATTGAAGTCAAATCCAGTTTTATCTTTAATATCTCTTATTATTGTTACAAGAGACGCTCTGATAGGAATCCTGGCTATTTGCGACACGTATTTAACACTTGCAAGACGTTCACGATGCTAAGAGTCAGAACCGTTATTCCTGTTTCTCCAATTTATTTTAATGTGGCGGAGTATTGTTTGTTCGGGATCATATTAGGTGTTATAATAGGAATTATTGTGTATTATAATGTTATTAATAGGAAGTATAATACGGTTGCCGGGTTCCTGTTTGGTGGGAAGAATATGTCTGTTATATCGATTACTTTGGCCCTTATTTCGAGGTGAGTGATTTATATTATTTGTTGTCTTGCAGAGACGGAAAACATGGTGGGTATCTTCATATTGATCATATTTAGTTTTTCGTATAGTTGAGGCAAAGGCTTGATTGAACGTAAGTGACAGACAAAACGCAGTGAGCAAACGAACTGCAATATTCCTTGTCTAAGTGAATGAGACGTGGCCTATTCCTTGCTATATACAAAATCTATCTTGTTTAATTGTCCATTAATGAAGATAGATTTTGTTTTAATATTTGGACTACCTAATAAAATTCAACAATTAGCAGAAAAATTAAAATGAACAGACCGCTTTGTATTTTATTGAATCTTTATCACACAATATTACTTACAGAAAGCAACATGTGCCTAAAACAATGTTTATTTATCTATAACATGTAAAAATTCTATGCGAATGAATGAATGACGATCAAGTGCTATCTCCTTCTCTCAACATTACTTATTACAACAGACTACAATGGATAGTATGGATTTCTACTCCAATAAACAATGTTATCGCATCTAGTGCATGTGACTTTCCACTAATATTTGCTACTAATTGTATTTACCATCATTTTCCTATTGCTGAACAATTCCTATTCTTATTGTTACGTCATAATTCTCAGATTCGGCTCGTAGCCTCATTTGTAATAAACCAATTTATTGTACTTACCTATTTTTCTACCCATCATTCTCAAATTTTTGCCTTTACTAACTTCCTGACTATGTCATCTTACACACAATTTATCTATCATCTCTTTGGGTTTCTTCGTTTCTTATAACAGCCATTCCAAATTCGTAAGGAGCCAATACGACTGGCACACACAATTACAACACTGCCATAATTTTTTTCAGTCCTGTGTGCTATTTTAAAACTCCAAAATTTATCATATTTCACATCAGTGATTTCTCTATGGTACCCATTTATGCTATCTAAAAACTTTATCTTCTTTTTTGTTAATCTGTTAAACTATTGTCTTTGTGTTAATAATATTCGTAACATACTTGTTTATTTTATTTATGTACTTACAAGTTACATCATTTTGTTCCAGTCATCTGACAAGCATCACTCTACTCGGCGTTCCTGTAGAGATATACCTCAGAGGCACGCAGTACTGGGCATCAGCTCTCTCTCTCATCATCGTCACTTTCCTCACAGCTGTCATTTATTTACCTGGTAATTACTATCTCTTCTTTACTGTCATTTACTTTAGGTTTACTAGCGAAGTTATCATTCAAACATGGACATGTATCTAAATCATGCCAAATGATATCGTAAAGGGCGATAATAATTTATCAGAAAGACTAATTTCATAGTTCCAATGTCATGGGAAATTCTGCAGTCTAACCAGAAGATAATGCAAATTTGTATGATAAGGTGAGGTTAACGATACTCAAGGCTTGAAAAAGGAGGTAAAAGATGAATATTCCGATAAATAACCGCCACTCTTCAATTTATTTCCAGTGTTCCATAAACTACAGCTGTCGTCAAGCTTCGAATACTTAGAGATAAGGTTTTCAACACACACGCGGACTATAGCCGCGGTGCTGTTCGTCGTCAGCAAGCTGATGCTGCTGCCTATCGTGCCATATGTGCCGCTCATGGCTTTCAGATTAGGTAAGCAGACTGATTGTATACTTTAACCAAATATTTGGATGACTTAACTTACATAGTTTAAATTATTGAAGAAGACAAAAAATCATGTATGTCCTGAAAAATATTGTAAAAATACCTTCGTCGATTTGAGTATACACTGCAAGTCCTACAAATAGGATTTCTACCCACATTCCTCTGCATGTTTGTAGCACAAAAGTTGGAGTCCTAATCATACTAGTCCAATATTAGCAGGTAGTACCAATTTTCATGTAAGATCTGTCTTTACTTGATACTGTAGGAATCCAATGGGGGAAACTGATTTAAAAACTAATATTAACAGAATTAGGAAAAACGAAAATTTTATCAGCCTGGGATCCTTTAGGAATAGTCACATGTGTTCAAATTGAAAAGTAGAATAATAAACAATATTTGACACACGGTAAGGAGACACAATATTGGTGCAAAGGATTAGTTTAAATCAAAATGCAAACAGAAAAACATGCAATACGCGTACGCGTCTTGTCAAAATCTTGACATGTAACTTGGTATTAATATTGCCGTTCCGCGCGTGGAGCGCGGTAGCAGCTCGGCGCGGCACTAAACGGCTATCATCATCATCATTTCAGCCAAAAGACGTCCACTGCTGGACATAGGCCTCCCAAAGGTCGGGGTTTGCCATAATCGGCACGCTTGGCAGGCGGGTTGGCGATCGCAGTATGGTGTTCAAATGCATAGAGAACGATGCTGCCTATTCTCTAGTAAGTCCCTTAGTCGCCTTTTACGAAACCCACGGGAAGAAATAGGATGGTGCTATTCTTTACGTCCGGCACCACATGGTACGGCCATGTACCGCACCAAATAGGGTGGTGGCTTCGATAGTCATGAAATTAAAACATGAGAGTACCACACGACTGTTTTAATACCTAGATAAGTGAAGTTTCATACACTACTTTATCTAGACTCATGCAATTTCATCAAAAATACAATAAATAATATCGTAAATATGGTGCCCAAAAGCGAATATTCCACCGTTACGCACTACAGCAGCCTCTATACCTCAGATAATACTAAAATCATTGAGAACTGTACTAGGCACGTTTCCGGAAGACAGCGATGCGGACGAGTACTTCGACGCCTAACTATCCTTTTCTTTTTGTATCTATTTGTATAGTTAGTTATAGAAAACTTTATCGTGGATAAAGTCCGTCATTAAAGTACTTTTTTTATTTCAAAATAAGGGGATATGTGTGTTGATAAAATAGATTTTGGCATGTGTAAGGGCCCAATCATACGTACCAACACCACACCACATCGCAGCTACAAAAGGTGGTCAAGCAGTGGTTACGTGTGAACAGTGTCGCTGCAGATTCTTTCAATTGCGTTGTGGTAACTATAAAATTCCGATGAAATGAAAATGACATAAAATGAAATGAAATCGTTAATTATGTAAAAAGGATATCGGAATCACTTTTACAAGTCATATTAAAAAAAAAAAATGAGCTAGATGTAGTCAACATTTCCTATCTGACTACCCCTGAGAAGAAATGGCAAAATAAGCTCAGGGGTCAAAGTCTCTTTTAAAGTCCAGACATAATCTTGGTAGATTATGTGAGGACCATGTAGATCCGTGTCTGAAATGGTATTTGAGGAAAGAACTACACTTGAGTGGACATGTCCAATCAGTGCAAGCATTTGTCAGTAATCGTGCAGCTAAACTCATGATTTAAGAGGGTCAACGACTCAACGAACAATACCAAAGACATTTGGACATTTGAGTAGGCCTCATAAAGTGCTCAAAATGCCAGACCATCATTAAAACTAACTGAGAAAAGGAAATAAAAGGAAAATATTCAAAGAAAAAAAAATACCCACGTATTGCTCACATTCACAATAAATTAAAGTAATAAATATAATACTTTGGTATGGTTGCGTTGTCGCTTGTACTTATTTGCGATCTGGTTACATTATTTGCGATCTGGTTACATTATGTCTCGCAGTGGTGGATGCTTTTTGGCTGCGACGTGGCCCTGATGTGGTTGGTATCGCCCACACGGTTGATTTTGACGGCCAAATGTGGTCCGTGTGGATAACCTATTAATTTTCATACAAATCAGTCGTCCACGTGTTGTCGTTGTGGTGTGGTTGTAGTACTTTCGTATGTTCGGGCCCTTATTTTGTAATGTTGTTAGATATTGTAAAATATATATATTCTAGTGAATATTTAATTACTTATTAGATAAATAGTATTATGAGGGTAGCATAGACTCTTTATCTATTCTGTTTAAATTACTTTCAGTAACAAATCCTATAGCGGGGCGAGTAACAGCTGTTTTGTGCGTCGTTTGTGCAACATTTAGTGCTGTTGGTGGTCTACGAGCAATAGTATCCATTGGAATAATGACTACATTCCTGGCATTAGCTGGTACAGCATTACCAAGCGGTCTAGCACTGCTGCCAATGGGGTTCAAGAGGATGTGGGAAATTGCTAGTCATGGTGGAAGATTAGTTTTATATGAGTAAGTTATTATTGTTTTTGTATCTGAAGGATACAAAACATTGTCCCTTTTAACTAGAGTAAAACTGAAGATTTTATTATTTGCTTCAAGAGAAGATCAAAAGTACTAAATCAATAAATTACTGACGTGGTATAAAAAGAGCCATTGGCTTTGATATTGAAGTAAATGTACAATTCTGTTACATTTTACTTTAGGTATTTCTTTTCGATACCCATACACTTCATAAGGAACGGAGACTTTAAAAGTTATCTACAGTGCCATATTAGGTAGTTACCTAATACATATTCAACTTATTTTTCAGCCCAGATCCGGAACTAGCACACCATACATCATTCTTCGCAGTGACCTTAGCTCTTTCCACAAACTGGCTATGGAAGATAGCACTCAGCCAGTCTACTTTGCAGAAGCTTCTGGCTGTGCCTACAATAAGTCAGGCTAGACTCTGCCTAACTATATCGTGTTTTGGAGTGATTCTTTTGAAGCTGCTGTCTTGTTTTTTGGGATTGGCACTGTACGCGTGGTTTGCTGGATGTGACCCGTTGCTTACTGGGCAAATAAAGAAACATGAGCAGGTAATTTAACTTTGACTTCTTTATTAATTGTAGTTTTTTACCGTTTACACGGAAGGTTCACTGAACGACGAAAAATAAAACGAAAGGAAAGAGATAAATATTAGTGATACAAAATTCTCTTTTCAATCTCAATCGACCTAGCATTTTCCCCACTATGTTGGGGTCGGCTTCCAGTCTAACCGGATGCAACTGAATACCAATATTTTACATGGAGCGACTGCCTATCTGACGTCCACAACCCAGTAACTGGGGAATATAATACCCCTTGGTAAGACTGGTTGTCAGACTTTCAGGCTTCTGATGACCCGTAACGACCGTTAATGATGCACGAATGACAGCCGGGACCAACAGCTTAACGTGCTTTCCGAGACACGAAGCAGTCTCGGTATGTAAAGATGGTCACCCATCTACGGACCAACCCCGGCAAGCGCAGCTTAACCTGATGGATCGACCCGTGCGGCTATTATTACTTAGTCACGAGTTCCTTTCCTTTCAAATCTACCGTATAGAAAAAGGAGCTCTTTTTTCATTAAATTAATATAAGCAAAACTACAAATAATTCGATAATTGAAGATGAATATTATTTTTAAAAGACTGATTACACTTATGCTCTGTTACAGCTCGTTCCTCATTTTCTCAACAACTTATCACTGATGTTTCCGGGTATATGTGGCATTTTCATTATCTCCATCTTCAGTGCAACAACTGGGTGAGACACATGAATATTATTTATCCCAAAACTATCCCTATTTTAATACCTCTTAAGTTTATATTAGTTTACCGTTCAGATTTTAATTGTTACAGCTGCATAGCTTCATTGATAAATTCAATTGCTGGAGTACTGTTTGAAGAATTTATAAGGCCCTGGATGCCGCAAAGTACCAATGAGAATGCGTGTTGTAGGATTATGAAGGTAAGTTTTGGTTAAAAACACATTATTGTCATAATGATTAATTAACAGTAAAGCTGTTATTATTAGTATTGTATTATATACCAGTCCCAATGTAGAACTAAACATAGGCCACAGTAAAGTGCCCTAGATACTCCTCCCGGTTATTCGACACAATGTTCAGTATAAAATACTGTATGATGTGTACATGTTTTTATTAGGGTAGTTAGACATACTTACTGATTGTTTGCCCAGACTGAAATCAAAAGGTTAAGAGCAGGCAGTCTAAATCAAATTTCGAACGTAAGCTCCGCCCCCGCTCCCCGCCACTCCGTTATATACTAAACGCTAATACATCAGTAATAACGTTGAATATCGCGTGTGCTCTTTGATCGTGTTGGAGCACGAAACTAAATAGCGTAAGTCTCAATTCTTATTTCGTTTATAACTAAAGTAATAATTGATCTAGAGAAAAATATCTTGTGTCGGGACCTTAAACTATATTTTCTTGCTGTGAATACTTATTTTAGACATAAAAGCTAAACAACCTTGCTTGTTTTTTGGAATTATACTTAAGAAAGACATGATTTTCGAATAAAAAATATTGAGAGAAAATATTACAATTACGTAACTGTCTTCAACATGGAAAGAAAAAGATCCAATAAATCATATACTAAAGTATCATTTTGCTTGTATGTGTGACTGTATCAGAATATTCATGCAAATTAACATAAAAATGGGAGCCTCCTCTTAACTATATATCCGAGAATTTTATTACAATTTATCTTTAATAGAACTAATACTGTATTTAAATTAGGCCACTGTTTGTTTGATTTATGTTGTAGTTTTATAGGTACTTGCATGACACTCAATACCAGTTGTTTGCCATTATATCTGGAGGAAAATTGGCTCCTAAAACATAGGCTTTTGGCCTAGTTTAGGAGCAGCATCAGTTCGCCCTTTAATGTGACTCTATTACAATATTTACTTAATCCTTGTGTACATAAGTATGTTTTTCAAAGTAAACAAATAAACATTTTATGTATCCTCACACTTTCACTTTTGCTCTTTTTTTGCCACTTGGTCTGCCGATCTATTATCTAAAGATGTCACCGTGAAAACTTACAACAAGCTAGTGAGCTTCAAGTGAGCTGTCATTTAGGTGGAATGACAGCTTTATGGTCACTTCCCCGCTATTTTTGGCGGATACAGGAATAATAAACACACTCTAGGGAATCAACATCTGTCTCTACCAGTTAGTAAATATTTTTGTGGTTATCATTCCAGTGTCTCTGCGTGCTGGTCGGTGTATACTGTGGATCCGTCGTATGGTTTGCAAAAGAACTGGATCGTCTGCAGCATGTCGCTTCTGGAGTCACTGGAGTTACAGCTGGAACTCTGCTTGGGTTGTTCACTCTTGGAATTGTGTGCTCAAGGGCTAACTGTTCTGTAAGTAGAAATATTTAATTTTAAAAGTCGGAAATTATAAGAGCTCTATCGTCCAAGTATTTCGAAAATAATAACACTAAGAATGTTCGACAATTAAAAACTATCAAAAAACCAAACACGAAACAGTGCCATCTATCACCCTTCCTCTGAACTGTTTACACAAGTTCATACGCGCCCATATTTCGGCCCTTACAATTTGTAGGTAATTGGTATACCTCGTCCAACATTATTTTATTAGTACTCTAAGTTTGTCACAGAGGGCTCTGTTTCAAATAATATTTTTTTTGGGGGATGGTCAGCGTTGATTGTGATTTAAAAAAAACTTTTTCTTTGGATGTACGCTCCGTGTGAAATAATACTTTCATTCTTTTATTTTTTGTTTCAGGGAGCTCTTAGTGGCTGTTTATTAAGTCTGATCCTATGCGGTTGGTTACTCATCGGCGCAGAAAATGCTCTCGCTACTGGAGCGTTGACCTTTCAGGGTAAACCACTAGCCACTTCAGGCTGCGGGAAAGCTAATTACACTCACGTACTGGCCAACATAACCACAGTATCTCCTAATGCTGCGTAAGTATTAAAATAAGATAAAATTAGTAGTAAAAGTATGTTTAAGTAAGTACACCTACTTAATGTTCGGCCTCACTAGTTTATTCTAACCATGTCTGCAGATCATGGCATAGTCAGGGCAAGGTATGAAATGAAGAAAGAAAAAATCCTCTGTGACAGATGGATAAATAAGTGTGAATATAAAGGTTCGGTTTTTTTCTTTGAAGTTCGGAACCTTAAAAAGAAAGAAAATACATTTCATTTCGACTAAAAGACACACAACCACATTAAAAAGGTAGGTCTTAATTTTAACTAACTTCTAAAAAGGAGGAGGTTATATTTTCGTCTGTATGTATGTTCACCGATTTCTCCATCAATTTTGTATACAGGGTTATTTTTAAGTCGTTTATAATCTCTTAAGGGGTCATTGTACTCATCATTATGAACAACTTTTACTATGGGACCAAAACTGAAATCGCGAAAAAAAAACCAGCTGTTCCCTACATTTATGTTCGAATAATTTGTTAAAATGTAGGGAACAGCTGGTTTTTTTTTCACGATTTCAGTTTTGGTCCCATAGTAAAAGTTGTTCATAATGATGAGTACAATGATCCCTTAAGAGGTTATAAACGACTTAAAAATAACCCTGTATACAAAATTGATGGAGAAATCGGTGAACATACATACAGACGAAAATATACAAATATAAAGTTCAAATATACAGTTAAAGTACAAATATAAACAAATATAAAGTTCAATATATAAAGTTCAAATATAGAAAATAACAGTTCCGAAATTAAGGTTATTTTTCACTTAGTAGTATTTCTTTTGGAAATTGGTTGTTTTCGTTTATTATATTTATATTATAAACTCACTAACAAATATTATTTTAATACACTTTCTCGAAAACTGGTTCATATCGCACTACGATTAGGTTCACAATGCAATGTATTTCACACGCGTGCGAGTTTTTATTTGTCAACACGTGTGCGGGAATAAAAATTGCCAGACCTATACTTAGTCCAAATTGGTTCAATGCCTCTATTCACACCGTCACGCGTCACACGCCAGAGACGGTCCTCTTTATTCGGAGGTGATTTTTTTTTAAATACCGGCAAAGATGCGTCTTTACGGGGTTAATATTTTTGGAGTATTTAAATAATGTTTATAAATAGAATACCATTATTATTATAATAAAAAAAACGTTTATGAACAAATTAACATTAATTTGAGTTCTAAACTCTTAAATATTTGAATTTTCTTGTTTTCATATTAGGCTGTTTATCGGCTTTATACCTTTGCTTCTCCTTCAACCTGGCGAAAGCAAACCGCGGAAAAAAAAAATCATATATTATTATCAATATCATAGTTTTTATTTCATGCCAAAAATATTTTTCGTTATTTTATTTTATTTCTTCAAAAGTGTATTGAAAAACGGCGTTTGATACACGTGGACATTTGTTATTGCAGTTCTCGGCTCAAAAACAACCTCGCCTACGGCTCGGGTGTTAATTCCGCCTCGAATGCATTAGCAAACATTCTCCACTTGTATCAAAATTTACTATTATTTTCTTGTATTGTCCAATCTGGCTGTTGGAGTGAGAATAAGCAATTCCGTTTACGATTCGAGGATTAGTATGAAGGCTGACTGTGCATGAAC
The DNA here is from genome assembly GCA_963921375.1 of Tiliacea citrago. Taxonomy (NCBI): domain Eukaryota; kingdom Metazoa; phylum Arthropoda; class Insecta; order Lepidoptera; family Noctuidae; genus Tiliacea; species Tiliacea citrago. The sequence continues at coordinate 14,818,096 of OY992797.1, read as the reverse complement.
AATGCGCGGTTGGGGTTGCCAATTCGAAGCATGGTTAAATGCATATGCTACATTTCAACCTGATTGACTAATTCACTAGATTTCAGCTTCTTATAAAATGAACACCTTCTCCAATAGATAAATCAGTCAATGAGCTATAGATAGTCCTACCAATGTTTTTAAACTATACACTCGTTAAATTATTTGGAGGAGGAGCTTGTGGCTAAATAATAACTGCCGCACGGGTCTATCGACCAGGTTAAGCTACGCTTGCCGCGGTTGGTCCGTGGATGGGTGACCATCTTTTCATACCAAGATTCCTCCGTGCCTCGGAAAGCACGTTAAGCCGTTGGTCCCGGCTGTCATTTGTAGATCTATGACAGTTGTTACGGGTCGTCAGAAGCCCAAAAGTCTGAGAACCAGTCTAACCAAGGGATATCGTGTTACCCAGTAACTGGGTTGTGGAGTCAGATAGGCAGTCGCTCCATGTAAAATACTGGTCTTCAGCTGCATCCGGTTAGATTGGAATCCGACCCCGACACAGTTGGGAAAAGGCTAGGCAGATGATGATGACTCGTTAAATTATATCTTCTGGGGAAACTCTTCAAACTTTTACTAAAGTTATCCTCCGTTTAAGAGCCTATACTACCCTCAAATGGCTTAGCATGATCCTCTGTTATGTCGAAAATACTGCAGCATTAATTTTGAAATAAATATATCGTTAAGTTGAGGATTATTGTTAAGTACTATGTTAGACGAAAACACGACTCCATAAAATCTTGTTAGAAAAAAATTCCAAAGTTACCTCCAAACCACCGCTGGTATTCAAAAACAACTTCAAATTAGATAATGAAACTTTGCATATCTCGTATTAACTGAACTAACTATAAAGCAGGTCTTATGTTATATATTTTTTTAAATTACCATTATTTTCCCCAAAATAAATAAATTAAAATATCGGTGACTTGTAGTCTTCTCCTTGCCACCCTGTCTCGCTTGCTCGCGTGACCGCGGGAATAGTGCGTGAGCGAGATAAAGCTGAGGTAGTATATAGACCCTTAACATCAAAAATACATAATAAATAGTCCCCATCACGAGTGACGATACTCGCAAGTTCGACGAACCCTGTGCAATCAACTCCAGTAGGCCGTACAACCTTACTGGCTAAAATTCTCTAACATCACATAAGCTGTTTTAAGAGCTCTCCAAACGGTGAAGGAAAACATCGTGAGGAAAACGGGATGTCCTAGAACCAAAAGTTGGAAAGCATGTGACATCTACCAACCCGCACTGGGCACGCGTGGTGGATTAGGGCCCACTCTCTCTTACCGAGAGGAGGTCTGTGTCCCAGCAGTGGGAACATTATAGGCTGATTTTGCTTATGCTATAAGCTGTTATAATAATGTTGATACGAGAAAAGATCATAATAGTATTTTTACACGAAGCGACGCGCTTTACTTGTGTGATCACAAACACGCTGTGAATGTGTTTGTGAAGACGAGTAGCATCAGCACGTAACACACACACACCGAAAAAGAAAGAAAAAAAAAGAAAGAAAAATAATTTTATTTGTCACAGAAACACGTGCATAAGAAAACGTAAACTCGAGAAGGTACATATTACACAAAACACATCTACATTATAATCATGAGCACAAAAAAACAAATAGTCGGCAGCTGCACGTCATGACTGTGACAAGAAGGCTTGCACTCAGCATGATGCTGTGAAAAAGTGTTTCCTTTAACAAAAATCTTGTTTAATGTGATCCTGATCACGCATCTTGACTACATACGAGCCTAGCAATATCTTGACTTCTGAAGCTAGGAGAACTTTGTTAAATTATCATAGTTCCGTCTACTAAGTGATAAATTAGTATAATTACGGGTAGTTATTTAATTTAGCTCAGATGTTGGCCAGTTTAAGAACTATAATATAATGCTAACAAGTTATTTGTTACCACGAACTTAAATTATTATTTGATATACAAAAGTGAAGAATCAAAATCAAACAAAGCATGTATGATGTAACAAAGACCGGTGATTATTCTGTACGTGATACATTTGTCGATATAAATAAAATGAATTTGTTCTGGCAAATATGCTATCTTGTTTGTAGTAAATAGATAAATAATGATTCCAAATATTTTAAATGCCAACTAAGAGAAAATGTATCTTGGTTTTTTTTCGGTGCATACACACTTCCGACGTCTCCCGTGTCTCGGACGGTACCTAGATCTCCTGCGCTTACAAACACATTCACAGCGTATTTGTACACTTGGTTACCACAACTAAAGCGCGCGTCCCTTCGTGAGATATAAATACTGGAAAAAAGTTACAGCCCCAATTAGGCAGTGAAATAAAAACCATATCAGCGACTTTATGGCATAATAACGGTTTTATTACAACCGACTTCGCACTCGGTTTGAGGCACAGTCAACCACACGTCCATTGTCCAATTTGTTATTGACAGAGCCTTTATTTCGTAGCCGTAAGGGTGGTTTTTATGGTTCAAGTGTGTGTTGACTGTACCTAAGCAGAAGTTTTAATCTTCGCCCGTAAGTTGGATGCGAGCTGACTCACTTTTATTCCCCCCTTATTAAAACTTTACCCATATTACTATTACTCGATTCCCTGTTCTTTTATGACTTTTCTTCGTAGAAGTCCATTTTAGGGTTCTGTAGTCAACCCTTGGCACTGAAACGTGGTCGCTCACAATGGGCCTTATCACAAGGCTAAAAGTCACCCAAAGGGCAATGGAGAGGGCTATGCTTGGAGTTTCCTTACGTGATCGAATCAGAAATGAAGAGATCCGCAGGAGAACTAAGGTACCCGACATAGCCCGAAGAATTGCCAAATTTAAGTGGCAGTGGGCAGGGCACATTGCTCGCAGAACAGATGGCCGATGGGGTCGAAAGGTTCTGAAGTGGCGACCGCGAACCGGACGACGACGTAGCGTTGGAAGGCCTCCTACAAGGTGGACTTTGTGTAGGTCGCAGGTATCCGCTGGATGCAGGAGGCAGTGAACCGGTCGAAATGGCGGTGCTTGGGGGAGGCATATGTCCAGCAGTGGACTCATTCGGCTGAAATAATGATGAAATGAGTCGTCATCTCTTATAGTTTCAGTCTGTCTGTCCCCTGCTTAGCTCAGAGACTCGAAGTAAGTACTAGAAAGCTGTAATTTGGCATGGGTATACATATTAATCACGCCGATAAATTGGTAATAATATCTAGATTTTTTTTTTTTTTTTGTATGGTAGGTAAGTACGTATGATATTAGTTTTTCTCGGTATCCCATGGTATGGGTATCGTTGGATATACCGTTCAAAAATATTGGGGGTCTGCGAAAACCAATTATCGGTTCAGGGATCCGTTTGCGTAATATTAATATATATATACATTTTTTGTTAGAGTCAAGGGTCTGATAAATGATTGTTTTTGGCTATGTGAAAAAAGTACTTTACAGCTAAGTAGGCTTTACAAGTTAACGAGTAATAGTCGACCAACTTACATTTTCAGTTCGAGAAGTGACCGTGACGTAGGTATATCGATGTATGAAGCATGATTTTCAACTACAATGTTAAGTTTTATTTTTGGGATAAATTCATCCCAACAGCGAAAGCCTTCATTGTGCGTGGTCCAACACGCACTTGGCCGCCGGTTTTTTTTTAAACCGCCTGTGTCTTGGACTATCTTATGACTTGCGAGTTTTTTTTCATAATAAATTGTAAACTAAAGAAGTTCCTTTTTTCAGTCTCCATATATGAACTACCCGCCGGATTATAAATTAGATGAGAAATAATTTATTTAAAAGGATCTTCTGGATAAGTTAACCGGAGCTTATCCGCAATCGTTTCGTAAAATCATAATAAATGTGTATTTGAATAATAGTGATAGTAAAAAGTAGGTATATGAAATTACTACAACAGGATAAAACTGTACCATTAATAAATTAGATACTTATTAACTTCATGAATAAAATAAAACTTGTAGAATTTGACTTACATTCAACTATGATGATGAATTTCATGCATAAGTAGATATTACATTAGACTTTTTAATTAAATTAAATTATCTAGCGAAACTCTGCAATGGGAATGGGTATCAATATTTATGATAAAATGAAAAAAAAAATATTCAGTGTTTTTTTGGGGTCAACGACAGTAGTCTCTTAAAATATCAGTTTCAAAATTAGTGTGTTTTTGCGTAAACTTCACATACGTGTTGGGTATAGAAATCTAATTATGATAAAACAAAAAAAATACTGATTTTCTCGACTTTAGAAAAAAAACATCAAATATTTTTTTATGGCTTTTTTGCTGTATATCAAATAATACAAATCCCATTTTTTTTAATAATTTTAGGTTTAGTTATCACAGGCTTTTAAAAAAAATTAAACTATTTAAACACTTGTGCTACCTAAATTAAATATGAATTTGGTAAAATACAAAACAATTATACCTAATTATTCCAATGCACGGTTATATAAGTAATGGTGGATTGACTCAGATGACACAACAAAATATTAACAATGCTAGAAGGCGGCACTTTCAAATTAACTTTAAAGGCTCGTTCAGACTGGCGCGATATCGCGGGAGCTTAGCTCGTTCAGGGCCGCTAAACACCCAATATTGTCATAACAATAAAACTTTCTAATGTGTCTCGTTCAGTGTCCTTGTGTGGCTACCACAGTTAATCTAACACTATATTAAATGCTTTTTTCTTTTTTTCAGTAACCAGTTTCCAACGAAGCCATTACAATCTCTCTTCCGAATCTCCTTTACATACTGCCCTTTCGCTGGAGCCGTCTCAGTTCTCCTCATTGGGATCCTAATGAGTTATCTCACGGGAAAATCCAAGTCGGAATCAATGAACCCGGATGTATTCTGCCCATTAACACAGAGCATCCTCCACAAGTCCCTGATTAGGAGTCCGACAGCATCTCTGGAGGCGAGACCGAATACACAAGAAGTTTATGTAGCGTTGGATGAAGCACTGAAACATTTGAAAGAGGTTATTGATCGATAACTAAATAAATGTTTTTGAAGTAACTATTAGTTTTATTACTGACTAGCTTCTGCTCGCGACTTCGTTCGTGTGGATATTTTTTTTTAATTAATAGTTTAATGGCCTGGTTGCTGCGACCTTTTAGCCAAGTCTTCATTTAGTTACTTTGTATAGTTATAGGTAATGATGAAATGAATTTTAAACAATGCATGATAGATGATATCCCCATCCGTACGCTCCCCTTTAGTTTCAGTAAAGACGTGGCACTTTACTGAGACCTCACGCGGACTTCTTGAAAGAACTTGAAGTGATATGTTGCACTGTTTTGTTTCATTTGCCTACACTAATGCACGTTCACGAACCCTTAATGGTTAATAATCCACCATTATTACACATTAATATTCGGCTAAACACAAGTTTTAGAAAATAAAACAAAACTCTAATTATGACGCTTCACTTTCCCGCCAAAAAGTCCGTTCGTGTGGAAGTCGTAAGATACCACAGACTAAAATAACAGCCACATTAATATAGAAACCGGCCTTGTTGGTCTAGTGATTGCAACCGCTACTGCTGAGCACGAGCTCAGTTTGACTACTAAGTTAGACCAAGAGGAAGGAACGGAGGTCCAGGGTTCGATTCCCAGGTCGGGCAAAGTGTTATTGGGTTTTTCCACCAGGAATTTCTCAGTAGCAGCCCGGAGTCCAGTTTTGTGCCAGGTTGATGGCTACAGGCGCGCCCCCTATTACATAGGACTTAAACATAACTGGCGAAACGTGGATGTACTATAGGTGTACCTCTGCCTAACCCTTCGGGGATTACAGGCGTGATGTTATGTATTATGATATTATGTCTTCAACTGGTGTATGGAAAAAGAAAAGAAGGCATAAATAGAACGCGAAGATCGATACAAACGTTAAAGCAATGTGAAACTTAGACAAATTGAATACCTAAGTATTCCCGCATAAAAATAACTGTAACAAAAGACGATGAAAGGCCTCATGGCAACAATTGATTAAAAAATGTTGGATTTCGCCGAAACCCTTCGTATAAACGTTCGATTAATGGTTCAAGTGTGAATTTGATTTCACGTTCGACTGCTCACGGCACATTTTTACCATTTCCTTCCATTATTCATGACGTTTTGTTTTGAAGGGCTTGTGGCTAAGTAATAACAGCCGCACGGGACCATCGATCAGGTTAAGGTGGAAGGGTGACCATCTTTATATACCAAGACCCCTCCGTGCCTCGGAAAGCACGTTAAGCCCCGGTTGTTATTTGTAGATCTTTGGCAGTTGTTACGGGTCGTCAGAAGCCCGAAAGTCTGACAACCAGTCTTACCAAGGGGTATCGTGTGACCCAGTAACTGGGTTGTGGAGGTCAGATAGGCAGTCGCTCCATGTAAAATACTGGTACTCTGCTGCATTCGGTTAGACTGGAAGCCGACTCTAACATAGTTGTGAAAAGGCTAGGTTGATAATGATATTCATGATGTTTCCATGCCATTAATTATTGACACGAAATTAAATTGGAAAGCACCAATAGACCGTAACTAAGAAAATTTGTTCCTCAGCTTATGCTCTGTACACACTGACTGATATAACTAGTGTGAATGCGTTGCTTACCGCATACTACGGGTTGGTAGAATCTGTCCTAAGATACGGGATTATCTTTTGGGGTAACTCAACTGATATGGACACTATATTCAAAGAACAAAAAAAATGTATTAGGTCCATGTTCAAAATAGAAACCACTCAGTTGTAGGCGTTATTTTGAAAAATATAAAGTTTTGACATTACCGTCCATTTACATAATAGAAAATGCAATGTTTGTAAGGTCCAATCCTAATCTGTTTCCTTGCATGGCTGAGGTGTTTCCATGCAACAGACGTGACAACAGTCAGATTTGCGTACAACAAGTCAGAAATACTCTTATGCGGAAGAGTGTCTTTTGCATGGCTCCAATAATCTATAATAAATTACCAAAAAATTGGAAGCCGTTAAGTGACGTGCAGTTTAAACTGAAAGTAAAAAAAAAAAATAGCAGAAGGAGCTTATTATACCATAAATGATTTTTTATTTGAAAAATATTTTGAATAACTTATAATTCTGACCTATTTGTTTTGACTACTTAATTTATATATTTTTTATTTTAATTTGGATAATTGAATTGTGGTTGTATTATTTAAATAATTTTCTTAGCTTGTGTACTTTTTTTTTAAATAAGTATATTATATAACAAGTATAATATTTAATTTAAATAAGTTAAAACTTTTGCTTATACCTACATGCATCTAAAAGAAAGAAAAAGCATTTATTGGGACTCGCACAGATCACAAATTAAACTATACAAAAACACACTCATAGAAACATAAAGACCATCAGGGTCATCTACTTAAATATTTGTATGCCATTGTATAAAGCAAGCATGACGACCTGTATAAAATACTTTTAACAACTTGCATGCTGATTTTTTCGTGTGTACTCATGTTTGAACAAATAAAAATTATCTTATCTTATCATATTTTAATGAGAATTCTTAGTAAATAATGTCTTCCATTATAATGTAGCTATTGTGATTATTTGTTGGCAGGTAAGGCAATTATGGCTCTTGGTTCCAACCAAGAGCCATAATTACAAACGCAACATACATACAGACACAAACATCCCTACTTTCCAACGTATGGCATCTTTTTATTTGGGGGTCTACTCCGAAGATAAATCCGAAATATCGGCCGAATGTTCGGCCTTTTCCTGACTATGGCAGCCTAGAGCGAAAAAAAAACTCCATTCAGAGATAAGTCAAAGTCAAACACGTAACTTGAAGTCGGGTTAGGATTCAAAGTCAAAACAGGAAACTTTGGAAGTCAATAAACGGCCAAACATTAGGCCGATACTTCGGATTAACGCTTCCGAATAGACGCCCTGTAAGCGGATTGTGTCCCTACGACCTGGCATAAGTTCCTACAAACTATGGCGCTACAAGGTGATTTTGGTGCGTGGCCAGAATCGGAACTAAACCAGCATCTTGTTTTTCAATACATTTCACAAAACACTAATTGCATATCAACCATAATTGCATGTCAACCTCTTTTGTGCACAAATATTGTAGCAGTGTGCATAAACTATCTAACAACGAGATTAACACTTTCTCGCAAAAAAACAATCTTCAAGAACAAATTACGTGGTTCTTAAGACAGGGGAAGGGCTTTTAAAGGGCGCTTCCTATCAATAATATAAGATATTGTACTAAAGTAAGTATTTTTCAATCATTTTGATCTTAGATTCTTCTGAAATCTGAATCCGAGTGAATATCAATCCTGTGTAAAGTAATGTTATCGTCTGACGTCATATTCTATTTTAACACAATTCGGGGTAAATATAAGTGCAAGTAGGCAAAAGAAGCCAAGAACAATGACCGCTTGAAACCGAAAACATCACTGTGTGTGAAAACAAGACCTACCTAGCCTTTTAGTCCTAAAACCATATCATGAGCTATTTGCAACGTCAGCCACAAAGCAAGTCCCGTCTCTTCACAGCCGCAGACATTGTTTTCTATAAGACAAAGGGAAAAACATGCATGGTAGAGGTGCGTGCTACGTTTTAGACACGCCACATTAATTCCTAGACCGCAACTCAGACTGAGGGCCTACTGTCTCGAGTACTCCCCTCGTCGACAATACGCCTTAACTCCACCAATAATGTTGAAGGAACTTTATACCTTTGTAGTTTCTAATAAAGGTTGCATTTCCCATAAATTTTGCACTAGGATGTACCTTTATAAAACTCATTTGTTGCTTTTTAGACTAGAAAATTGAGAGTGCCTTCGAGTGACTCCTAAAAGAAAACGTATGTAACGGTAATGAAGGACGATTTTTATGTTCATCCCGTGTTCACGGTTTGTACTTTCTTTTTTGCGTTTTGTTAATTAAGTAAACGATGTTTCCCCTTTTTTACATTATGCTGAATGTAAGTTCTGTTACATTTATAGAAAAAGATTTGTCTATCTTTTTGCAACCTGTATTTATAATAAATATGAGTGTTTACTTTTACACTCATTGCATATTGGCTGTCCTGAGTAAAGTCAATGAATCCGTTAAAAAAAATATATAAATTCGTTTATAGATAAAGAGATCAAGATTCATTTATAAGGTGTTATATATGAAATGTTGGTACATACTTGTCGTATACAATTTTTTTTATTATTTTTTATTATCATTATTCTCAAACATAGGTAGGTTCAATAGCTATTCATTATACAAATTAACTCGCCAAACTTTCCAGTTTGATGGCGAGAAGCGCTTGTTGATATACACACAATATGACCTTGCAAAAAAAACTAACCCAAACTAACCACCAACTCACCACTTCACTCAAAGGATCAATCGTGCGATGGATCCCTTGAGCGAAGCGGCGAGCGGTTGGCCGCACGGACAAATAGTTAAGGTACCTAATCGAATGTCACATTAACAAATAAAAAATAAAGTCATTCGGTAAGTTAAATGTCACAATTTCATACACACATAATCAGCCTATAATGTTTCCACTGTTGGGACACAGACCTCCTCTCTGTGCGAGGGAGCGGGCCGTAATCCACCACGGTGCGGGTTGTTAGATGTCACATGTCTTTGAATTGTTGGTTCTAGGACATGCCAGTTTCCTCACGATGTTGCCCTTCACCAATTTCATGCCGAACACTAATCCTAACTATCCTATCCTTCCTATCAAACAATCACATACTCACTTTCTAATATTATAAAGGCGAAAGTTTGTGAGTGTGTGTGTGTATGTTTGTTACTTCTTCACGCTCAAACGCCTGGACCAATTTTGATAAAATTTTGTATGGAGGTAACTGACACCCTGGATTAATAAGACATAGGCTACTTTTTATCCCGATATTCCCATGGATTCGAGACTTACGCGGGTGAAACCGCGGGGCGCAGCTAGTCACACTAATATTATAAAGGCGAAAGTTTGTGAGTGTGTGTGTGTGTATGTTTGTTACTTCTTCACGCTCAAACGGCTGGACCAATTTTGATCAAATTATGTATGGAGGTAGCTGACACCCTGGATTAATAAGACATAGGCTACTTTTTATCCCGATATTCCTATGGATTCGAGACTTACGCGGGTGAAACCGCGGGGCGCAGCTAGTCACACTAATATTATAAAGGCGAAAGTTTGTGGGTGTGTGTGTGTGTATGTTTGTTACTTCTTCACGCTCAAACGGCTGGACCAATCTTGATAAAATTTTGTATGGAGGTAACTGACACCCTGGATTAATAAGACAGAGGCTACTTTTAATCCCGATATTCCCATGGAATCGAGACTTACGCGGTGGAAACCGCGGGGCGCAGCTAGTCACACTAATATTATAAAGGCGAAAGTTTGTGGGTGTGTGTGTGTGTGTATGTTTGTTACTTCTTCACGCTCAAACGGCTGAACCAATCTTAATAAAATTTTGTATGGAGGTAACTGACACCCTGGATTAAGACATAGGCTACTTTTTATCCCGATATTCCCATGGAATCGAACTTACGCGGGTGAAACCGCGGGGTGCAGCTAGTCACACTAATATTATAAAGGCGAAAGTTTGTGGGTGTGTGTGTGTGTATGTTTGTTACTTCTTCACGCTCAAACGGCTGGACCAATCTTGATAAAATTTTGTATGGAGGTAACTGACACCCTGGATTAATAAGACACAGGCTACTTTTTATCCCGATATTCCCATGGAATCGAACTTACGCGGGTGAAACCGCGGGGTGCAGCTAGTCACACTAATATTATAAAGGCGAAAGTTTGTGGGTGTGTGTGTGTGTATGTTTGTTACTTCTTCACGCTCAAACGGCTGGACCAATCTTGATAAAATTTTGTATGGAGGTAACTGACACCCTGGATTAATAAGACACAGGCTACTTTTTATCCCGATATTCCCATGGAATCGAGACTTACGCGGGTGAAACCGCGGGGCGCAGCTAGTCACACTAATATTATAAAGGCGAAAGTTTGTGGGTGTGTGTGTGTGTGTATGTTTGTTACTTCTTCACGCTCAAACGGCTGAACCAATCTTGATAAAATTTTGTATGGAGGTAACTGACACCCTGGATTAATAAGACAGAGGCTACTTTTTATCCCGATATTCCCATGGAATCGAGACTTACGCGGGTGAAACCGCGGGGCGCAGCTAGTCACACTAATATTATAAAGGCGAAAGTTTGTGGGTGTGTGTGTGTGTATGTTTGTTACTTCTTCACGCTCAAACGGCTGGACCAATCTTGATAAAATTTTGTATGGAGGTAACTGACACCCTGGATTAATAAGACAGAGGCTACTTTTTATCCCGATATTCCCATGGAATCGAGACTTACGCGGGTGAAACCGCGGGGCGCAGCTAGTCACACTAATATTATAAAGGCGAAAGTTTGTGGGTGTGTGTGTGTGTGTATGTTTGTTACTTCTTCACGCTCAAACGGCTGGACCAATCTTGATAAAATTTTGTATGGAGGTAACTGACACCCTGGATTAATAAGACAGAGGCTACTTTTTATCCCGATATTCCCATGGAATCGAGACTTACGCGGGTGAAACCGCGGGGCGCAGCTAGTCACACTAATATTATAAAGGCGAAAGTTTGTGGGTGTGTGTGTGTGTATGTTTGTTACTTCTTCACGCTCAAACGGCTGGACCAATCTTGATAAAATTTTGTATGGAGGTAACTGACACCCTGGATTAATAAGACAGAGGCTACTTTTTATCCCGATATTCCCATGGAATCGAGACTTACGCGGGTGAAACCGCGGGGCGCAGCTAGTCACACTAATATTATAAAGGCGAAAGTTTGTGGGTGTGTGTGTGTGTGTATGTTTGTTACTTCTTCACGCTCAAACGGCTGGACCAATCTTGATAAAATTTTGTATGGAGGTAACTGACACCCTGGATTAATAAGACAGAGGCTACTTTTTATCCCGATATTCCCATGGAATCGAGACTTACGCGGGTGAAACCGCGGGGCGCAGCTAGTCACACTAATATTATAAAGGCGAAAGTTTGTGGGTGTGTGTGTGTGTATGTTTGTTACTTCTTCACGCTCAAACGGCTGGACCAATCTTGATAAAATTTTGTATGGAGGTAACTGACACCCTGGATTAAGACAGGCTACTTTTTATCCCAATATTCCTATGGAATCGAGACTTACGCGGGTGAAACCGCGGGGCGCAGCTAGTCACACTAATATTATAAAGGCGAAAGTTTGTGGGTGTGTGTGTGTGTATGTTTGTTACTTCTTCACGCTCAAACGGCTGGACCAATCTTGATAAAATTTTGTATGGAGGTAACTGACACCCTGGATTAATAAGACAGAGGCTACTTTTTATCCCGATATTCCCATGGAATCGAGACTTACGCGGGTGAAACCGCGGGGCGCAGCTAGTCACACTAATATTATAAAGGCGAAAGTTTGTGGGTGTGTGTGTGTGTGTATGTTTGTTACTTCTTCACGCTCAAACGGCTGGACCAATCTTGATAAAATTTTGTATGGAGGTAACTGACACCCTGGATTAATAAGACAGAGGCTACTTTTTATCCCGATATCCCCATGGAATCGAGACTTACGCGGGTGAAACCGCGGGGCGCAGCTAGTCACACTAATATTATAAAGGCGAAAGTTTGTGGGTGTGTGTGTGTATGTTTGTTACTTCTTCACGCTCAAACGGCTGGACCAATCTTGATAAAATTTTGTATGGAGGTAACTGACACCCTGGATTAATAAGACAGAGGCTACTTTTTATCCCGATATTCCCATGGAATCGAGACTTACGCGGGTGAAACCGCGGGGCGCAGCTAGTCACACTAATATTATAAAGGCGAAAGTTTGTGGGTGTGTGTGTGTGTATGTTTGTTACTTCTTCACGCTCAAACGGCTGGACCAATCTTGATAAAATTTTGTATTGAGGTAACTGACACCCTGGATTAAGACAGGCTACTTTTTATCCCAATATTCCTATGGAATCGAGACTTACGCGGGTGAAACCGCGGGGCGCAGCTAGTCACACTAATATTATAAAGGCGAAAGTTTGTGGGTGTGTGTGTGTGTATGTTTGTTACTTCTTCACGCTCAAACGGCTGGACCAATCTTGATAAAATTTTGTATGGAGGTAACTGACACCCTGGATTAATAAGACAGAGGCTACTTTTTATCTCGATATTCCCATGGAATCGAGACTACCGCGGGTGAAACCGCGGGGCGCAGCTAGTCACACTAATATTATAAAGGCGAAAGTTTGTGGGTGTGTGTGTGTGTGTATGTTTGTTACTTCTTCACGCTCAAACGGCTGGACCAATCTTGATAAAATTTTGTATGGAGGTAACTGACACCCTGGATTAATAAGACAGAGGCTACTTTTTATCCCGATATTCCCATGGAATCGAGACTTACGCGGGTGAAACCGCGGGGCGCAGCTAGTCACACTAATATTATAAAGGCGAAAGTTTGTGGGTGTGTGTGTGTGTATGTTTGTTACTTCTTCACGCTCAAACGGCTGGACCAATCTTGATAAAATTTTGTATGGAGGTAACTGACACCCTGGATTAATAAGACAGAGGCTACTTTTTATCCCGATATTCCCATGGAATCGAGACTTACGCGGGTGAAACCGCGGGGCGCAGCTAGTCACACTAATAATATAAAGGCGAAAGTTTGTGGGTGTGTGTGTGTGTATGTTTGTTACTTCTTCACGCTCAAACGGCTGGACCAATCTTGATAAAATTTTGTATGGAGGTAACTGACACCCTGGATTAATAAGACAGAGGGTACTTTTTATCCCGATATTCCCATGGAATCGAGACTTACGCGGGTGAAACCGCGGGGCGCAGCTAGTCACACTAATATTATAAAGGCGAAAGTTTGTGGGTGTGTGTGTATGTTTGTTACTTCTTCACGCTCTAACGGCTGGACCAATTTTGATCAAATTTTGTATGGAGGTAGCTGACACCCTGGATTAAGACATAGGCTACTTTTTATTCCGATATTCCCACGGGATCGAGACTTACGCGGGTGAAACCGCGGGGCGCAGCTAGTTACCTATAAATGCGAAAGTAAGTTTTTTGTTACGCTCTCATGCTAAAACTGCTGAATGGATTTGGATGAAATTTGGCACATGGGTAGACCATGGCCTGGATTAGGACATAAGATACTTTTTATCCCGGTAATACATTCCCGTGGGATAATTTGTGACATGCACGCGGGCGAAGCCGCTGGCAAAAGGTAGTAGTTACTTATAATGTCAATAAATTAAGACGTCATATAAATAAATGGGTAGTTAATAGTCAACATTCATAATTTCAGCCGAAAGACATCCACTACTGGGGGGGTTTGCCATAATCACCGCGCTTGACAGGCGTTGACGATCGCAGTATGTTGTTAAAATGCATAAAGAACTCTGCTGCCCATTCTCTAGTAAGTCCCTAAGGGTCCCCGCACACGGGCCACCGGCCACCAACCACAAAACGACGCCACCGGCATATTTCCTGTAGTTTTCATACTTTTTATATGGACTCGCCGCACACAGTTGACGCCGGTGGCCGCCACACGCTACGTATACTATACGTAAAATAGCTTCTCGTGGCGGCGTTTGTGGCTGTGGCGTGAAGCCCGTGTGCGGCGACACTTAGTCACCTTTTACGACACCCACGGGAAGAACTATGGATGGTGCTATTCTTGACGTCCGGCACCACACGATACCGGCAGTAAATAATCGGTCGTATACAATAAGTTAAAAAATAAATGTCAATAAAGAATATCATTATGGAGGAGCAACATTTTAATTATACAGACAGATATAAAAATTATATAAATATGATTATTTTTATTAGTCATTACGATATTCTCTAACAGAATAAAGGCTTCTACATACTGGCGCGACTGGTCGCGCGACGCGACACCGGTAGAACAATTTCCGGGATTTTTTCATAGAAATTGTTATAGCGGTGTCGCGTCGCACGAGAAGTCGCGCTAGTATGAAGAAGCCTTTTTACGCCTTGTCATTCAATAAGTTAAAAAGCATAGTATTTTACGTTTGAACTCATACATGTTGTTGCTCGATACAATTTGATCAGGTATTTTGTTAGATAGTTTTGGTGCCATTATTATAAACTATTGTATTGTAGTAATTCGGTTTACAGCGTACTCCATAGTTGTAAAATAATATATAACGGGTGTAAAAAGACACAAAGAAATCACGAGTCACTCGTTTTTCCCGTCCTTGTGATATTTTGTGGTTTTATACCATATCTGGGAGTTTTTGGCTATGGAGATATTGAAGGTCAAAAAAATCGGTTGTCTGTAAAGTCGGTTTACTGACGATAGTTGAACGTGACAACGTCATAAGCCTTAAATGGAACCCCTCAGAGCGAGGTAACGCCGCATGAGAGGTAACGCCGCATGCGTCATGTTTTTTCGTGCGTGCAGCCGGCTCCATCGACTTATAAGACGTTGTCACGTCAAAACGCTTTCTGTCGTTTGTTTACGAAAACAAATTTAAAATGTTATAAATAACTTAACGCTTAACAACCCCTACATCTCCTGTACCGTTGCCTGCATCCATAAGCACAATGTGTAGCGTGCGTTACACTGAGAGCGAACGTAAACAGCGATTTTTCTCACCAAAAGTCGTTTCCGAGCAATTATTTTTTTGCAATTTTAATTTTATGTTCAGAATGCGTAGTGACGGCTACCTAATATGATGGGGCTTATTATACCCTGAATATATCAGCTATGAAATCTGTTTAAAATTTTTAATACTACCTTATTTTACTCCATAACACTTGATTATTTTTATTCAACAGGATAGGCAGCAAAAGTCTTGAATATACAACGTGGCGATTAGGTTATCACATTAAATAGTACAGCGGTTATTACAAGTTGTTATCAGTCTGTTAAAATAATAAAAATAAAAATAGACCTAAAAATAGAAAACTGAATTTTTCTAACAAACTAAATAGCGTAAAAATTGGCAATAAATAATCCACCCTTGATACTATTAGTTTACTGACCTGTAAAAGCGGCAACGCCGCGGCGCGCGGCGCGGGCGTCTAGGCGGCGGGCGGCGCACACGCCAAACGACAGTGAGACTAGCGGAGGGTAGGTACTTGCGCTCACGCGCGGGGCGTTATAATACATGATGTTGTTAAATACTAAAAGGGAAAAAAAGGTCTCACGGGTAGAATGTTAACTTTTATTAATTATTTTATTTATGTATGCTTAAAATACGTAATGTAGAATACGTGGTTTGAATTAATGTGATAACCTAATCGCCACGTTGTATTGCAAAGAAACACTGAAAGTATGCAGCAATCCCACACACACACACACATACACACACCCCCATTCACACATCTCACGGCTCTTACGGCATTACACCTACCTACATACTCGTAGGCGCTGGAAAGTGATTACGAAGCTAAATTAAGCCTACGTGACAATGATACGGCCGTATCGCGTTACTGAAGGATCGAAGCGGCTAGACGCATACGTCACTCCAGTGTGCCCAGGAATTAATGTCCCGTGCCACTGCAGGCCCCATAAAAGGCTCACCGCAGCGCTAATCGGCTGACCATTATTATTTATGAATTATTACGAATGAACCCCATCGGTCCACCATGGAACGTAAAGCTTGTGATCTATGGGTGTTGTAGGGACTGTATAATGTTTTTAGTTTTTACATAATATGTGATGGTATGGTATAGAATATTGTATTTGATGTTGACAAAGAAATACCTAAAAATGAATCATAAAATATCTTGCTGCTGGAAATATCGTAAATATGTCAAAAAATCAAAATCAAAATATTTTATTTCACATAAACCTACATGGGCAGTTATGAAACATCAGAAGCTGAGAAGGTGCACGGGTTCAATTGGTCGTTTCCTATGGAGAAGAGCCGGCAAGAAACTCCACGGTTACTCTTTTAAAAATAATGGGCTCTTACAATGTTTTAATTTACAGTGTCAATAGGTATGGGAAGACAGTGTAGGCCCGTCAACAAGTACTTAACAAAATAGAAAATGGCTTACAAAGCTACAGTCTATTATGCCTACAACGTTCATTTATGTAGTTATAATTGACTATTTTTAGTTTGTGATGTTGGTAACGACTTTAAGATCCATTTGGGGATAAGTAACTATTTAATTCCATGTGGTGCTAGACGTAAAGATTAGCACCATTCTATTTCTTCCCGTGGATGTCGTAAAAGACGACTAAGGGTCTTACTAGAGAATGGGCAGCAGCGTTCTCTATGCATTTTAACACCATATTGCGATAGCCAACCCGTCTGCCAAGCGTGGCGATTATGGCAACCATCCCCCGCCTTTTAGGGGAGGCCTATGTCCAGCAGTGGACGCCTTTCGGCTGAAATGATGATGAATGATGATTGCTATCTTGTTTATTACGATATTTTTTTGTTCTTACAAGTACTTTACGAAAATATAAGTGATTTCAGAATATTTTTTATAAATTTGATAAAAGGTGATCCTGGTCATGGATTGTCTCATGTTCTTCACAGTAAATTTAATTAATTTCACGTTATCATTTTATTTTATTAATATCCTTATTAGTGTTAATTAGGTACCTAATCGGAGCGGTTCATTTATTATACTTGATATCAGATAGAAACTATTACGGACATATCAGTGTTCTTTTTAGGGGAGGCCTATGTCCAGCAGTGGACGCCTTTCGGCTGACATGATGATGAACTATTTTGAGGTTAAATATAAGGAAAAATTAACTCGACAAACTTTAAGGAGTGCTTTAGACCATCGAACTGAATAACTTTTAGTATGGGACCAACTATGGAATCGCGAAAAAAGACAGCTTTTCCATACAGTTTAGACCAGTTTTTTATTTCAGCTCATCGAATTCAGGACATTTGCCCTGCATTTTATAGAATGTTATAAGCTTCGTAAAGTGTAGACCGATCTATTTGACATCAGCATTTGTGTGCATTGGTGTGCTATATCAATAAGAATCCAATATCCATCGACAATCCAGTATCGGCCTGTAATAAGGTTGCAATGCACTGTGGCTTGAAAGAATGGATTGCCGAGGATTTTTCTTTATGTTGTTTTTCTTGATGAAGTTTGTTTATACAACATTATTTTTAGTATATGCGAAACCTGAATATAGTTTGTTCAGAATAAGGAACCGAATCGTTTTCAATAATTTTTACACCATGTTATATTTTTCCCAAAAATATTTAAGTGTGATCGAAAATGTTATCACCATTTAATTACTTACAATACAATCGCCGTACGGTTAGGTACCTACTGCCAAATTATTATCAATGAGCGCACGACGACCCTAGAGGCGCGGGGGCGCCGTTAGCATGCAACATGCACACACATGTGCATGCACATGTGTGTTACGGACAACCCGGTAACATAACAACCTTATAACTTTGTGATTTTTCATGATACAGTTTTGAAATTTTGTACATAGATTCTTTACATAAAAATACTAGACACGTGTTTCGGGTTTCGTATATACTAAAACTAATATTGTATATTATCATCATTACTCTCTTGCCCTTGTCTCAATTTATTTAGTGTAGGCACAACAGTTTTATACCTACATAATTATTATAAATAAACAAAATATATAAATAAATTAAATTATCAATTAAAGTCGCTTTTCGTGTCTGTCTGTGCGATCGCGTTGTTCTTCTAAATTACGCAACTGATTTTTTTCCCGAAAAGTTTATTTGTATAATACTCTAGCTTCTGCCCGCGATTTCGGTCGCATGGAAGTCGTAAGACACCAAAATAAACTAAAATAACAGCCACATTTTTTTGTAAAAGTACCTGTATATTTTATTACGTTTGTAGGTTTGGTCTCAGCAGCCAAAATATACAGAAATCTTTAAAGAATATTAGAAAACAGTCACAAAAAAGAAAATCTGTTGGGCATCTGTCAGAGGCGAACGTGGATAGGTTGTGTACTTCGTTGACAATTTGACTAAAATAGCCGTTCTTATATAATGTCAAGATTGACTGCTTAGATCCTTGTAAGTTTAGCGTGATTTATTTCAGAGGTTAAATCCGTACCTATCTGCAACATTTTATAATTTTTCTCGTCTTATTAATTTTTCTCGCGTAAAAGTTTACACTTTTGGGGAATACGGACATAATGCAATATTGTTAATCCCCAACAGCAAATAGCTTGATAATATATAGCCTGTACGATGACCAGACCTATAAGGAATATTTGTGAAAAATTTTAACAGAATATAGCTAGTAGTTTTTGCGCCAATCCGGAAAATATATCCAGACGAACAGAAAACGGAAAAAAAAATATTGTCGGCATCAGAATCGTTCCGTACAGTTTTGACTTCGTTACTATTTTATTATAAGTATAGATTTTGACATGTTTTGGGGGCCCTAGGGTCCCGGACCTTTGTTTAAATGTTTAGATTCATCCAAATTTCAGTGTTCTAATAAATGACAAAAATAAAAAAACGCATAAAAAAAATACATTCATATTTTATAGCTAAGGAAAAAAAGGAGGCTTTTATAATAAAACTCGACAAAGTTAATAAGCAACAATGTTTCTTAAACGAGCCGAGTGTTAGATACTCGACGCAGAAAATGGAAACACGAATACAAAGGGAAGTCAACGAAATTAGCCCCGAGTCACTTCTAAACACTGCCGAGTTCTCACGTCTGCCGGCACTTTTTTACTTATTTTGACGGATAAAATTCCATTTACAAAATAACCTTTAAAAGCGACAATTCCACGGTACTTTAAAGTGCCTAAGAGAGTAATTGGGCATATCAACCGTATAAATTCTGCACAGTATTTGCATAAAATTTGACTGCGATGAAAGCTGTGTTTGGACTATTTCGTTTAATGTTGTGTTATTACAGGAAATTGAGCGTTAATGAAGTGGTTTTAAGCATTAAAGTTGGATGGAAGTTTGACGCGTTGTCGTCGGGATGTATGAGCCACGCGTAGTTTAACATGAGTTAGTCTTGTAAGAAATCAATTTAGTAGCTGATAGGTTTGCTGATACTACCTCATATTTTTATGAGTGGTATTAAATTAATTTGTGAGTTATAAAGTCGTTTTACTTAATCTTGGCTTTAAGTTTGACAAGCATCTAGCAACATAATTAGATTCATAATTTATTTATTTAATTACGACACTCCAACGATTTATTCACAAATATTTTTTTTGGGATACTGTAACAATTTAACTTAAAATCTAGAGTGAATTAGTTACTTACAGGTGTGCACAGAACATATATATATGCATATTTCAAGTTATATAATATTAAAAAGAGTAAATACAGGCTAAAAAAAAAACAAAACTAGGTACATGAAATAAAATTGAAAATTAAAAAAAAAAGTAAGTAAGTGAAATGAAATCGTTTATTCTGTAAATATGATATCGGAATCACTTTTACACGTTATATTAAAAAGTAAAAAATAAGCTAGATGTAGTCGACATTTCCTACTGACTACCCCTGAGAAGAAATGACGAAACAAACTCAGGGGTCAAAGTCTCTTTTAAAGT
Organism: Tiliacea citrago; assembly: GCA_963921375.1. NCBI lineage: Eukaryota > Metazoa > Arthropoda > Insecta > Lepidoptera > Noctuidae > Tiliacea > Tiliacea citrago. The sequence goes on along the minus strand of OY992797.1, from coordinate 14,797,556 downwards.
CCAGACATAATCTTGGTCAGATCATGTGAGGACCATGTAGGTCTGTGTCTCAAATGGTCTTTTGAGGAAAGAACCACACAAATTTGAGTGGACCTGTCCAATCAGTGCAAGCATTTGTCAGTAATCGTGCAGCTCACGTGAGTAAATAACTAAATCTATTTTGTTGTTCTAAAGAATAATACAGTCAATGACAAATAACCAGTAACAATATATTGCTACTTACCTGCTCTTAGAACAAACATTTAACTTCTCACAGCAAATCAACAAACTTAATTATTTCGGATACCTAGTGATAATCATCATTTGCCCAGCCTTATCCCAACTACGTTGGGGTCGGCTTCCAGTCTAAACGGATGCAGCTGAATACCAGTATTTTACTTGGAGCAACTGCCTATCTGACCTCCAAAATCCAGTCACTGGGTAATACGGTACCCCTTGGTTATACTGGTTGTCAGACTTACGGGCTTCCGTAACGACTGTCAAAGATCCACGAATGACAGCCGGGACCAACGGCATACAACGTGCTTTCCGAGACACGGACTCGGTCTTGGTATATTAAGATGGTCACCCATCCATGGACCAACCGCGGCAAGCGTAGCTTGACCTGATCGATCAACCCGTGCGGCTGATATTACTTAGCCACAGGCGCCTCGGATACTGATAACAACATGATATAAACATCGAAAAATCCTCATCTAAAGAAAAGTATAAAATAAAATAAAATAAATTAGATCTCGAAAGCAAACATATCGGACAGAGACCTCTACGATAGAAAATCGAGAAGGACATAGCTAACTAAATCAATTACTAGGATCAATTCGATTCCCTTAGTCTCGCGAAACGAATCCCGTCCGAATGGAAGCTTTGCACGGGAAAACTTTTCAGGAGGTTTTCGTTCACGAATATTCTGTTTGGTTTACAGAAATAATTAGTTTGATACGTAAAATTCCTTGGGAGTTTAGAGATAAATGATTTGGATTTGGTAACATTTTTGAATTATATTATATAAACAAAATTTAATAAAAATAAATTATGGGTTTATTGGGTTCTGAAACGTTGCCACTAGCTAGTTTTGGTAGTCAAGCATTTAAATACTAAACAAAAATTAACTAATATTATTAATTAAAAATATTTTTTATTTTTATAAACATAGTTCATTTTTGCCCTGCAGTGAGACAATACAGGCTTGTTAGATTAGATTAGACTTATATATATTGTTTGAGTAATATTATAAACGCCAGAGGCAATAAAAACATTATAATTGGATGACAAATAAACTCCCTATTTAGTTTAGGTAGCAATAATCCTTTAAAGTAATTGCTAAGGGTTAATGACAAAAACAATGCAGACAGTGACAAGGGTTGCGTAAAAGAACGCGAAACGTAACGTAAATCAAAAGGAATTGTTTTGGGCACTCAAAACGTATTTAAAAAAATGTTATAAAAACGAATAATTCCTTCTTTCTCTACTGCATAGTAACATTGTTATGTTCTAGTTTGAAGGTTATGGATGCTGGTGTCATTACAGTCGCATTACACAATGTTTCAGTAACAGCCCGGAGTTTGGAACTTGGCGGTGAGATACCCTCGTGCCTAGGAAAGCACGTCAACCCGTTGATTCTGCCCCTGTATCTCTACCATGAGTTTACGCAGCCAAAACTAGCTAGCGTCTCCGTAAATTATATGTATGAAATATTATACAGCGCCCCTTGCGGTCACAGCAAGAATAAAAATTCGTACCATGAGCACTATACTGCCCTCATAAGCCAAAAAGCGTCGTCTCAAAAAAGTGAGACTCGAGAAAATTCATGTTTTAGTTTTTTTGATTTCGCGTCAACTTAGTAAAGTAGTTTTAAAATTATTCATTCGTAATATTAGATACTCATACCCATATTTCTTATTGATGTTTAAAAAAAAAAGGTTTTTTTACCTCATTTTTGAGATACCGCTGTTGGTCTTCGAATAATATGTTTATTAATATGAGTCACCGCTTTTAGTTATAGTGTGTTCATAGGAATTTTCATACAAATGTTTTTCTATACATTTTTGCTAAAAATCCATGTAAAAGAAAATAATACACGAAAAAAGTGCATTTGGAAATAATTGGAGAAATAATAAACTTAAGATTAACATAATTAGAAAATTTAAAATTTTGAAAATAGGCATCTATGTCATAAATCACTCAGAAGTAGGGAGCTCCCTCCAGAAAGACAGTCTATTGCCTGATATATTTTGAAGCGATTTCAAAATATTGTTCTTCTTGGCTTGCGAAATTCCGTTAAGCATGGTTTTCTTCTTTGGAGGTGGAAGAACATTTGTTTTTAAAATATGTTTATTTTATTATTTTTTTATTCCACCGTAAGTAAATATACGGCCATTGTGTTTAAAAATAATGATATACCTCTCAGCTCCTTAGTAGTATCGTATAAATTTGAGATATGCAATATTTTCTTAGTAGGTTTTAGGTGGTATCTGGTTGAGATAGCGCCATGTAACTTTTTTATTTTAACTGTGTGTGTGTTATTTAACCTGTAGGGAATTTGTTAAGCTATCAGATGCACGAAAAATCAGAAATTTGTATTTTTTTGACATACCGCTTTTTGGCTTATGAGGGTAGTATACATAGATTTCGATAGGTAAGAAACCTAACGTAATCTATTCGATAGTCATTAACGTTTTACAGCTGTCACCATACAAAACAGCACCATGAGTCACTAATTCGAAAGACGCTATCGAAAAATACGCTTGCGATAGTAGTTACGTAGCTCACTATACATCATAGTCTGTTAAAGTTAAAATAATGTCGGGAAAAGCTTATTTAGCATGAAATATGTTAGTGACCAACTTTATACTCTCTAGAGAAGCATTTGAAGATTTGTGCCTATTGAATAATGTTAGAGCAGTGGTGGCCCAGTGGATAACGGCCTCGCCTTACGAGTAGTAGGTCATATGTTCGAACCCAGACAGGCGCTTTACTTTGTGTGAATTATTTCATCACCACTGCTCTCAAAACGGTGAAGGAAAACATCGTGAGGAAACCGGCATGTCCTAGAAGTAAAAGTTCGAAGACATGTGACATCCACCAACCCGCACTGGGCCCACGTGGTGGATTACGGCCCACTCCCTCTCACAGAAAGAGGAGGCCTGTGTCCCAGCAGTGGGAATATTATATAGGCAGATTATGTATGTTATGAATGATGAATAATGTTACGGATTTGAAGTCAACACAAAGAGTGACATTAGAACTAAAACAATCATTTTCATTTCTTTAAAGCACTATACTAAATTGTGACCCACTGATCCTCATTGCATTATACAACATGTCCCAGAATTAACGCACAACCTCTTAAGAGGTCTATGTACTCATCATTATGAACAACTTTTACTATGAGACCAAACCTAAAATCGCGAAAACAAAATCAGCTGTTCCCTATATTTTGACGAGTTATTCGAACGTCATCATGTCAGCCGAAAGCCGTCCTCTGCTGGACATAGGCCTCCCCCGAAGGGGGGGTTTGCCATAATCGCCACGCTTGGCAAGCGGGTTGGCGATCGCAGTATGGTGTTAAAATGCATAGAGAACGCTGCTGCCCATTGTCTAATAAGTCCCTTAGTCTCCTTTTACGACACTCACTTTATTCGAACGTAAATGTAGGAAACAGCATTTTTTTTCGCGATTTCGAGCGTAGCAGGTGGCGTTCTATAGTTTCTGCCTACCCCCATTGGAAGAAGGCGTGAGTTTATGTCTGTAACTTTTAAAATATTTATTTTAAAATTATAAAAAAAAATGAGACCCTCACAACTAACTCTTTAATTTAATATGTCACACGGTACAGTTAGCAATTTTTTTTTTCTAATTTTCCCTAAAAGTGAATTCAATTATTTAAGTTACACGTCCGTGTTTGGGTCATATAAATTAACTAGCTGCGCCCAGCGGTTTCACCCGCGTAAGTCTCGATCGCGTGGGAATATCGGGATAAAAAGTAGCCAATATGTTAATCCAGGGAGTCAGCTACCTCCGTACAAAATTTTATAAAAATTGGTCTAGCCGTTTGAGCGGGAAGAAGTAACAAACACACACACACACACTCACTAACTTTCGCCTATAAAATATTAGTGTGATGATAATATAATAATATACTGTGATTATTTTAAAACTATAATATTTTTAGTTTTGATACTTGTCTTTATTGAAATCATATGATGTCAAGGGCAATTTTATTCAAAATGAAATACTTGTACCGAATAAATTATTTACTTGGCTAAGGATTATTAACATATTTATAAAAACACCTTCGCAAATAATGAATTATTTTAGAACAAAGATTACCATAAAAAGGTTATAGTGAGGCAACCTTAAAAGATAGACATATGCTGTTGCAGATTTTTTTAGAACTTTTAAAGGGGATAAATTCTGTCATACATGATTTTTGCGTACTTTAATGGTTTAAGCATCGTACGCAACGGAAACTCTCAAAAGGATTTTTTTTCCGTTTTTGCAACATTGCGGCTTGCAAGAGTTCATTTGTGTGAAAAGACACTTGTGCGAAAGATACTTGCAAGAATTCACTTGTGCGAAAAGACACTTGCAAGAGTTCACTTGTGCGTAAAGACACTTGTACGAAAAGACACTTGTTCGAAAGACACTTGCAAGAGTTCATTTGTGCGAAAAGACACTTGTGCGAAAGACACTTGCAAGAGTTCACTTGTGCGAAAAGACACTTGTGCGAAAGACACTTGCAAGAGTTCATTTGTGCGAAAAGACACTTGTGCGAAAGACACTTGCAAGAGTTCACTTGTGCGAAAAGACACTTGTGCGAAAGACACTTGCAAGAGTTCACTTGTGCGAAAGACACTTGCAAGAGTTCACTTGTGCGAAAGACACTTGCAAGATTTCATTTGTGCGAAAAGACACTTGTGCGGAAGTCACTTGCAAGAATTGACTCGTGCGAAAAGACGCTTGCAAGAATTCACTTGTGCGAAAAGACACTTGCGCAAAAGACACTTGCAAGAGTTCACTTGTGCGAAAAGACACTTGCAAGAGTTCATTTGTGCAAAAAGACATTGGACGAAAGACACTTGCAAGAGTTCACTTGAGCGAAAAGACACTTGCAAGAATTCACTTATGCGAAAAGACACTTGTGCAAAAAGAGACTTGCACGAGTTCACTTGTGCGAAAAGACACTTGCAAGAGTTCACTTGTGCGAAAAGACACTTGCAAGAGTTCACTTGTGCGAAAAGACACTTGCAAGAGTTCACTTGTGCGAAAAGACACTTGCAAGAAATAATTTGTGCGAAAATACACTTGCAAGAGTTCACTTGTGCGAAAAGACACTCGTGCGAAAAGACACTTGTGCGAAAAGACACTTGTTCGAAAGACACTTGCAAGATTTAATTTGTGCGAAAAGACACTTGTGCGAAAGACACTTGCAAGAGTTCACTTGTGCGAAAAGACACTTGTGCGAAAAGACACTTGCAAGAGTTCACTTGTACGAAAAGACACTTGTGCAAAAGACACTTGCAAGAGTTCACTTGTGCGAAAAGACACTTGCAAGAATTCACTTATGCGAAAAGACACTTGTTCGAAAGACACTTGCAAGAGTTCATTTGTGCGAAAAGGCAGTTGTGCGAAAGACACATGCAAGAGTTCATTTGTGCGAAAAGAAACTTGTGCGAAAGACACTTGCAAGAGTTCATTTGTGCGAAAAGACACTTGTGCGAAAGACACTTGTGCGGAAGTCACTTGCAAGAAATCACTTGTGCGAAAAGACACTTGCAAGAGTTCATTTGTGCGAAAAGGCAGTTGTGCGAAAGACACTTGCAAGAGTTCATTTGTGCGAAAAGACAGTTGTGCGAAAGACACTTGCAAGAAGTAATTTGTGCGAAAAGACACTTGTGCGAAAGAAACTTGTTTTAAAGACACTTGAAAGAGTTCATTTGTGCGAAAAGACACTTGTGCAAAAAGGTAATTGTGCGAAAGACACTTGCAAGAGTTCAATTGTGCGAATAGGCAGTTGTGCGAAAAGACACTTGCAAGAGCTACGCGAAAAGACACTTGTGCGAAAGACACTTGTTTGAAAAGGCACTTGTGCGAAAAGACACTTGCAAGAGTTCATTTGTGCGAAAAGGCAGTTGCGCGAAAGACACTTGCAAGAGTTCATTTGTGCGAAAAGGCAGTTGTGCGAAAGACACTTGCAAGAGTTCATTTGTGCGAAAGACACTTGCAAGAGTTCACTTGTACGAAAAGACACTTGTGCAAAAGACACTTGCAAGAGTTCACTTGTGCGAAAAGACACTTGCAAGAATTCATTTATGCGAAAAGACACTTGTTCGAAAGACACTTGCAAGAGTTCATTTGTGCGAAAAGACACTTGTGCGAAAGACACAAGTGTCTTTAATTTGCTAGCTAGTTAATTTATATGACCCAAACACGGACGTGTAACTTAAATAATTGAATTCACTTTTAGGGAAAATTGGAAAAAAAAAATTGCTAACTGTACCGTGTGACATATTAAATTAAAGAGTTAGTTGTGAGGGTCTCATTTTTTTTTATAATTTTAAAATAAATATTTTAAAAGTTACAGACATAAACTCACGCCTTCTTCCAATGGGGGTAGGCAGAAACTATAGAACGCCACCTGCTACGCTCGAAATCGCGAAAAAAAATGCTGTTTCCTACATTTACGTTCGAATAAAGTGAGTGTCGTAAAAGGAGACTAAGGGACTTATTAGACAATGGGCAGCAGCGTTCTCTATGCATTTTAACACCATACTGCGATCGCCAACCCGCTTGCCAAGCGTGGCGATTATGGCAAACCCCCCCTTCGGGGGAGGCCTATGTCCAGCAGAGGACGGCTTTCGGCTGACATGATGACGTTCGAATAACTCGTCAAAATATAGGGAACAGCTGATTTTGTTTTCGCGATTTTAGGTTTGGTCTCATAGTAAAAGTTGTTCATAATGATGAGTACATAGACCTCTTAAGAGGTTGTGCGTTAATTCTGGGACATGTTGTATAATGCAATGAGGATCAGTGGGTCACAATTTAGTATAGTGCTTTAAAGAAATGAAAATGATTGTTTTAGTTCTAATGTCACTCTTTGTGTTGACTTCAAATCCGTAACATTATTCATCATTCATAACATACATAATCTGCCTATATAATATTCCCACTGCTGGGACACAGGCCTCCTCTTTCTGTGAGAGGGAGTGGGCCGTAATCCACCACGTGGGCCCAGTGCGGGTTGGTGGATGTCACATGTCTTCGAACTTTTACTTCTAGGACATGCCGGTTTCCTCACGATGTTTTCCTTCACCGTTTTGAGAGCAGTGGTGATGAAATAATTCACACAAAGTAAAGCGCCTGTCTGGGTTCGAACATATGACCTACTACTCGTAAGGCGAGGCCGTTATCCACTGGGCCACCACTGCTCTAACATTATTCAATAGGCACAAATCTTCAAATGCTTCTCTAGAGAGTATAAAGTTGGTCACTAACATATTTCATGCTAAATAAGCTTTTCCCGACATTATTTTAACTTTAACAGACTATGATGTATAGTGAGCTACGTAACTACTATCGCAAGCGTATTTTTCGATAGCGTCTTTCGAATTAGTGACTCATGGTGCTGTTTTGTATGGTGACAGCTGTAAAACGTTAATGACTATCGAATAGATTACGTTAGGTTTCTTACCTATCGAAATCTATGTATACTACCCTCATAAGCCAAAAAGCGGTATGTCAAAAAAATACAAATTTCTGATTTTTCGTGCATCTGATAGCTTAACAAATTCCCTACAGGTTAAATAACACACACACAGTTAAAATAAAAAAGTTACATGGCGCTATCTCAACCAGATACCACCTAAAACCTACTAAGAAAATATTGCATATCTCAAATTTATACGATACTACTAAGGAGCTGAGAGGTATATCATTATTTTTAAACACAATGGCCGTATATTTACTTACGGTGGAATAAAAAAATAATAAAATAAACATATTTTAAAAACAAATGTTCTTCCACCTCCAAAGAAGAAAACCATGCTTAACGGAATTTCGCAAGCCAAGAAGAACAATATTTTGAAATCGCTTCAAAATATATCAGGCAATAGACTGTCTTTCTGGAGGGAGCTCCCTACTTCTGAGTGATTTATGACATAGATGCCTATTTTCAAAATTTTAAATTTTCTAATTATGTTAATCTTAAGTTTATTATTTCTCCAATTATTTCCAAATGCACTTTTTTCGTGTATTATTTTCTTTTACATGGATTTTTAGCAAAAATGTATAGAAAAACATTTGTATGAAAATTCCTATGAACACACTATAACTAAAAGCGGTGACTCATATTAATAAACATATTATTCGAAGACCAACAGCGGTATCTCAAAAATGAGGTAAAAAAACCTTTTTTTTTTAAACATCAATAAGAAATATGGGTATGAGTATCTAATATTACGAATGAATAATTTTAAAACTACTTTACTAAGTTGACGCGAAATCAAAAAAACTAAAACATGAATTTTCTCGAGTCTCACTTTTTTGAGACGACGCTTTTTGGCTTATGAGGGCAGTATAGTGCTCATGGTACGAATTTTTATTCTTGCTGTGACCGCAAGGGGCGCTGTATAATATTTCATACATATAATTTACGGAGACGCTAGCTAGTTTTGGCTGCGTAAACTCATGGTAGAGATACAGGGGCAGAATCAACGGGTTGACGTGCTTTCCTAGGCACGAGGGTATCTCACCGCCAAGTTCCAAACTCCGGGCTGTTACTGAAACATTGTGTAATGCGACTGTAATGACACCAGCATCCATAACCTTCAAACTAGAACATAACAATGTTACTATGCAGTAGAGAAAGAAGGAATTATTCGTTTTTATAACATTTTTTTAAATACGTTTTGAGTGCCCAAAACAATTCCTTTTGATTTACGTTACGTTTCGCGTTCTTTTACGCAACCCTTGTCACTGTCTGCATTGTTTTTGTCATTAACCCTTAGCAATTACTTTAAAGGATTATTGCTACCTAAACTAAATAGGGAGTTTATTTGTCATCCAATTATAATGTTTTTATTGCCTCTGGCGTTTATAATATTACTCAAACAATATATATAAGTCTAATCTAATCTAACAAGCCTGTATTGTCTCACTGCAGGGCAAAAATGAACTATGTTTATAAAAATAAAAAATATTTTTAATTAATAATATTAGTTAATTTTTGTTTAGTATTTAAATGCTTGACTACCAAAACTAGCTAGTGGCAACGTTTCAGAACCCAATAAACCCATAATTTATTTTTATTAAATTTTGTTTATATAATATAATTCAAAAATGTTACCAAATCCAAATCATTTATCTCTAAACTCCCAAGGAATTTTACGTATCAAACTAATTATTTCTGTAAACCAAACAGAATATTCGTGAACGAAAACCTCCTGAAAAGTTTTCCCGTGCAAAGCTTCCATTCGGACGGGATTCGTTTCGCGAGACTAAGGGAATCGAATTGATCCTAGTAATTGATTTAGTTAGCTATGTCCTTCTCGATTTTCTATCGTAGAGGTCTCTGTCCGATATGTTTGCTTTCGAGATCTAATTTATTTTATTTTATTTTATACTTTTCTTTAGATGAGGATTTTTCGATGTTTATATCATGTTGTTATCAGTATCCGAGGCGCCTGTGGCTAAGTAATATCAGCCGCACGGGTTGATCGATCAGGTCAAGCTACGCTTGCCGCGGTTGGTCCATGGATGGGTGACCATCTTAATATACCAAGACCGAGTCCGTGTCTCGGAAAGCACGTTGTATGCCGTTGGTCCCGGCTGTCATTCGTGGATCTTTGACAGTCGTTACGGAAGCCCGTAAGTCTGACAACCAGTATAACCAAGGGGTACCGTATTACCCAGTGACTGGATTTTGGAGGTCAGATAGGCAGTTGCTCCAAGTAAAATACTGGTATTCAGCTGCATCCGTTTAGACTGGAAGCCGACCCCAACGTAGTTGGGATAAGGCTGGGCAAATGATGATTATCACTAGGTATCCGAAATAATTAAGTTTGTTGATTTGCTGTGAGAAGTTAAATGTTTGTTCTAAGAGCAGGTAAGTAGCAATATATTGTTACTGGTTATTTGTCATTGACTGTATTATTCTTTAGAACAACAAAATAGATTTAGTTATTTACTCACGTGAGCTGCACGATTACTGACAAATGCTTGCACTGATTGGACAGGTCCACTCAAATTTGTGTGGTTCTTTCCTCAAAAGACCATTTGAGACACAGACCTACATGGTCCTCACATGATCTGACCAAGATTATGTCTGGACTTTAAAAGAGACTTTGACCCCTGAGTTTGTTTCGTCATTTCTTCTCAGGGGTAGTCAGTAGGAAATGTCGACTACATCTAGCTTATTTTTTACTTTTTAATATAACGTGTAAAAGTGATTCCGATATCATATTTACAGAATAAACGATTTCATTTCACTTACTTACTTTTTTTTTTAATTTTCAATTTTATTTCATGTACCTAGTTTTGTTTTTTTTTTAGCCTGTATTTACTCTTTTTAATATTATATAACTTGAAATATGCATATATATATGTTCTGTGCACACCTGTAAGTAACTAATTCACTCTAGATTTTAAGTTAAATTGTTACAGTATCCCAAAAAAAATATTTGTGAATAAATCGTTGGAGTGTCGTAATTAAATAAATAAATTATGAATCTAATTATGTTGCTAGATGCTTGTCAAACTTAAAGCCAAGATTAAGTAAAACGACTTTATAACTCACAAATTAATTTAATACCACTCATAAAAATATGAGGTAGTATCAGCAAACCTATCAGCTACTAAATTGATTTCTTACAAGACTAACTCATGTTAAACTACGCGTGGCTCATACATCCCGACGACAACGCGTCAAACTTCCATCCAACTTTAATGCTTAAAACCACTTCATTAACGCTCAATTTCCTGTAATAACACAACATTAAACGAAATAGTCCAAACACAGCTTTCATCGCAGTCAAATTTTATGCAAATACTGTGCAGAATTTATACGGTTGATATGCCCAATTACTCTCTTAGGCACTTTAAAGTACCGTGGAATTGTCGCTTTTAAAGGTTATTTTGTAAATGGAATTTTATCCGTCAAAATAAGTAAAAAAGTGCCGGCAGACGTGAGAACTCGGCAGTGTTTAGAAGTGACTCGGGGCTAATTTCGTTGACTTCCCTTTGTATTCGTGTTTCCATTTTCTGCGTCGAGTATCTAACACTCGACTCGTTTAAGAAACATTGTTGCTTATTTGTTTGTCGAGTTTTATTATAAAAGCCTCCTTTTTTTCCTTAGCTATAAAATATGAATGTATTTTTTTTATGCGTTTTTTTATTTTTGTCATTTATTAGAACACTGAAATTTGGATGAATCTAAACATTTAAACAAAGGTCCGGGACCCTAGGGCCCCCAAAACATGTCAAAATCTATACTTATAATAAAATAGTAACGAAGTCAAAACTGTACGGAACGATTCTGATGCCGACAATATTTTTTTTTCCGTTTTCTGTTCGTCTGGATATATTTTCCGGATTGGCGCAAAAACTACTAGCTATATTCTGTTAAAATTTTTCACAAATATTCCTTATAGGTCTGGTCATCGTACAGGCTATATATTATCAAGCTATTTGCTGTTGGGGATTAACAATATTGCATTATGTCCGTATTCCCCAAAAGTGTAAACTTTTACGCGAGAAAAATTAATAAGACGAGAAAAATTATAAAATGTTGCAGATAGGTACGGATTTAACCTCTGAAATAAATCACGCTAAACTTACAAGGATCTAAGCAGTCAATCTTGACATTATATAAGAACGGCTATTTTAGTCAAATTGTCAACGAAGTACACAACCTATCCACGTTCGCCTCTGACAGATGCCCAACAGATTTTCTTTTTTGTGACTGTTTTCTAATATTCTTTAAAGATTTCTGTATATTTTGGCTGCTGAGACCAAACCTACAAACGTAATAAAATATACAGGTACTTTTACAAAAAAATGTGGCTGTTATTTTAGTTTATTTTGGTGTCTTACGACTTCCATGCGACCGAAATCGCGGGCAGAAGCTAGTGTATTATACAAATAAACTTTTCGGGAAAAAAATCAGTTGCGTAATTTAGAAGAACAACGCGATCGCACAGACAGACACGAAAAGCGACTTTAATTGATAATTTAATTTATTTATATATTTTGTTTATTTATAATAATTATGTAGGTATAAAAACTGTTGTGCCTACACTAAATAAATTGAGACAAGGGCAAGAGAGTAATGATGATAATATACAATATTAGTTTTAGTATATACGAAACCCGAAACACGTGTCTAGTATTTTTATGTAAAGAATCTATGTACAAAATTTCAAAACTGTATCATGAAAAATCACAAAGTTATAAGGTTGTTATGTTACCGGGTTGTCCGTAACACACATGTGCATGCACATGTGTGTGCATGTTGCATGCTAACGGCGCCCCCGCGCCTCTAGGGTCGTCGTGCGCTCATTGATAATAATTTGGCAGTAGGTACCTAACCGTACGGCGATTGTATTGTAAGTAATTAAATGGTGATAACATTTTCGATCACACTTAAATATTTTTGGGAAAAATATAACATGGTGTAAAAATTATTGAAAACGATTCGGTTCCTTATTCTGAACAAACTATATTCAGGTTTCGCATATACTAAAAATAATGTTGTATAAACAAACTTCATCAAGAAAAACAACATAAAGAAAAATCCTCGGCAATCCATTCTTTCAAGCCACAGTGCATTGCAACCTTATTACAGGCCGATACTGGATTGTCGATGGATATTGGATTCTTATTGATATAGCACACCAATGCACACAAATGCTGATGTCAAATAGATCGGTCTACACTTTACGAAGCTTATAACATTCTATAAAATGCAGGGCAAATGTCCTGAATTCGATGAGCTGAAATAAAAAACTGGTCTAAACTGTATGGAAAAGCTGTCTTTTTTCGCGATTCCATAGTTGGTCCCATACTAAAAGTTATTCAGTTCGATGGTCTAAAGCACTCCTTAAAGTTTGTCGAGTTAATTTTTCCTTATATTTAACCTCAAAATAGTTCATCATCATGTCAGCCGAAAGGCGTCCACTGCTGGACATAGGCCTCCCCTAAAAAGAACACTGATATGTCCGTAATAGTTTCTATCTGATATCAAGTATAATAAATGAACCGCTCCGATTAGGTACCTAATTAACACTAATAAGGATATTAATAAAATAAAATGATAACGTGAAATTAATTAAATTTACTGTGAAGAACATGAGACAATCCATGACCAGGATCACCTTTTATCAAATTTATAAAAAATATTCTGAAATCACTTATATTTTCGTAAAGTACTTGTAAGAACAAAAAAATATCGTAATAAACAAGATAGCAATCATCATTCATCATCATTTCAGCCGAAAGGCGTCCACTGCTGGACATAGGCCTCCCCTAAAAGGCGGGGGATGGTTGCCATAATCGCCACGCTTGGCAGACGGGTTGGCTATCGCAATATGGTGTTAAAATGCATAGAGAACGCTGCTGCCCATTCTCTAGTAAGACCCTTAGTCGTCTTTTACGACATCCACGGGAAGAAATAGAATGGTGCTAATCTTTACGTCTAGCACCACATGGAATTAAATAGTTACTTATCCCCAAATGGATCTTAAAGTCGTTACCAACATCACAAACTAAAAATAGTCAATTATAACTACATAAATGAACGTTGTAGGCATAATAGACTGTAGCTTTGTAAGCCATTTTCTATTTTGTTAAGTACTTGTTGACGGGCCTACACTGTCTTCCCATACCTATTGACACTGTAAATTAAAACATTGTAAGAGCCCATTATTTTTAAAAGAGTAACCGTGGAGTTTCTTGCCGGCTCTTCTCCATAGGAAACGACCAATTGAACCCGTGCACCTTCTCAGCTTCTGATGTTTCATAACTGCCCATGTAGGTTTATGTGAAATAAAATATTTTGATTTTGATTTTTTGACATATTTACGATATTTCCAGCAGCAAGATATTTTATGATTCATTTTTAGGTATTTCTTTGTCAACATCAAATACAATATTCTATACCATACCATCACATATTATGTAAAAACTAAAAACATTATACAGTCCCTACAACACCCATAGATCACAAGCTTTACGTTCCATGGTGGACCGATGGGGTTCATTCGTAATAATTCATAAATAATAATGGTCAGCCGATTAGCGCTGCGGTGAGCCTTTTATGGGGCCTGCAGTGGCACGGGACATTAATTCCTGGGCACACTGGAGTGACGTATGCGTCTAGCCGCTTCGATCCTTCAGTAACGCGATACGGCCGTATCATTGTCACGTAGGCTTAATTTAGCTTCGTAATCACTTTCCAGCGCCTACGAGTATGTAGGTAGGTGTAATGCCGTAAGAGCCGTGAGATGTGTGAATGGGGGTGTGTGTATGTGTGTGTGTGTGTGGGATTGCTGCATACTTTCAGTGTTTCTTTGCAATACAACGTGGCGATTAGGTTATCACATTAATTCAAACCACGTATTCTACATTACGTATTTTAAGCATACATAAATAAAATAATTAATAAAAGTTAACATTCTACCCGTGAGACCTTTTTTTCCCTTTTAGTATTTAACAACATCATGTATTATAACGCCCCGCGCGTGAGCGCAAGTACCTACCCTCCGCTAGTCTCACTGTCGTTTGGCGTGTGCGCCGCCCGCCGCCTAGACGCCCGCGCCGCGCGCCGCGGCGTTGCCGCTTTTACAGGTCAGTAAACTAATAGTATCAAGGGTGGATTATTTATTGCCAATTTTTACGCTATTTAGTTTGTTAGAAAAATTCAGTTTTCTATTTTTAGGTCTATTTTTATTTTTATTATTTTAACAGACTGATAACAACTTGTAATAACCGCTGTACTATTTAATGTGATAACCTAATCGCCACGTTGTATATTCAAGACTTTTGCTGCCTATCCTGTTGAATAAAAATAATCAAGTGTTATGGAGTAAAATAAGGTAGTATTAAAAATTTTAAACAGATTTCATAGCTGATATATTCAGGGTATAATAAGCCCCATCATATTAGGTAGCCGTCACTACGCATTCTGAACATAAAATTAAAATTGCAAAAAAATAATTGCTCGGAAACGACTTTTGGTGAGAAAAATCGCTGTTTACGTTCGCTCTCAGTGTAACGCACGCTACACATTGTGCTTATGGATGCAGGCAACGGTACAGGAGATGTAGGGGTTGTTAAGCGTTAAGTTATTTATAACATTTTAAATTTGTTTTCGTAAACAAACGACAGAAAGCGTTTTGACGTGACAACGTCTTATAAGTCGATGGAGCCGGCTGCACGCACGAAAAAACATGACGCATGCGGCGTTACCTCTCATGCGGCGTTACCTCGCTCTGAGGGGTTCCATTTAAGGCTTATGACGTTGTCACGTTCAACTATCGTCAGTAAACCGACTTTACAGACAACCGATTTTTTTGACCTTCAATATCTCCATAGCCAAAAACTCCCAGATATGGTATAAAACCACAAAATATCACAAGGACGGGAAAAACGAGTGACTCGTGATTTCTTTGTGTCTTTTTACACCCGTTATATATTATTTTACAACTATGGAGTACGCTGTAAACCGAATTACTACAATACAATAGTTTATAATAATGGCACCAAAACTATCTAACAAATTACCTGATCAAATTGTATCGAGCAACAACATGTATGAGTTCAAACGTAAAATACTATGCTTTTTAACTTATTGAATGACAAGGCGTAAAAAGGCTTCTTCATACTAGCGCGACTTCTCGTGCGACGCGACACCGCTATAACAATTTCTATGAAAAAATCCCGGAAATTGTTCTACCGGTGTCGCGTCGCGCGACCAGTCGCGCCAGTATGTAGAAGCCTTTATTCTGTTAGAGAATATCGTAATGACTAATAAAAATAATCATATTTATATAATTTTTATATCTGTCTGTATAATTAAAATGTTGCTCCTCCATAATGATATTCTTTATTGACATTTATTTTTTAACTTATTGTATACGACCGATTATTTACTGCCGGTATCGTGTGGTGCCGGACGTCAAGAATAGCACCATCCATAGTTCTTCCCGTGGGTGTCGTAAAAGGTGACTAAGTGTCGCCGCACACGGGCTTCACGCCACAGCCACAAACGCCGCCACGAGAAGCTATTTTACGTATAGTATACGTAGCGTGTGGCGGCCACCGGCGTCAACTGTGTGCGGCGAGTCCATATAAAAAGTATGAAAACTACAGGAAATATGCCGGTGGCGTCGTTTTGTGGTTGGTGGCCGGTGGCCCGTGTGCGGGGACCCTTAGGGACTTACTAGAGAATGGGCAGCAGAGTTCTTTATGCATTTTAACAACATACTGCGATCGTCAACGCCTGTCAAGCGCGGTGATTATGGCAAACCCCCCCAGTAGTGGATGTCTTTCGGCTGAAATTATGAATGTTGACTATTAACTACCCATTTATTTATATGACGTCTTAATTTATTGACATTATAAGTAACTACTACCTTTTGCCAGCGGCTTCGCCCGCGTGCATGTCACAAATTATCCCACGGGAATGTATTACCGGGATAAAAAGTATCTTATGTCCTAATCCAGGCCATGGTCTACCCATGTGCCAAATTTCATCCAAATCCATTCAGCAGTTTTAGCATGAGAGCGTAACAAAAAACTTACTTTCGCATTTATAGGTAACTAGCTGCGCCCCGCGGTTTCACCCGCGTAAGTCTCGATCCCGTGGGAATATCGGAATAAAAAGTAGCCTATGTCTTAATCCAGGGTGTCAGCTACCTCCATACAAAATTTGATCAAAATTGGTCCAGCCGTTAGAGCGTGAAGAAGTAACAAACATACACACACACCCACAAACTTTCGCCTTTATAATATTAGTGTGACTAGCTGCGCCCCGCGGTTTCACCCGCGTAAGTCTCGATTCCATGGGAATATCGGGATAAAAAGTACCCTCTGTCTTATTAATCCAGGGTGTCAGTTACCTCCATACAAAATTTTATCAAGATTGGTCCAGCCGTTTGAGCGTGAAGAAGTAACAAACATACACACACACACACCCACAAACTTTCGCCTTTATATTATTAGTGTGACTAGCTGCGCCCCGCGGTTTCACCCGCGTAAGTCTCGATTCCATGGGAATATCGGGATAAAAAGTAGCCTCTGTCTTATTAATCCAGGGTGTCAGTTACCTCCATACAAAATTTTATCAAGATTGGTCCAGCCGTTTGAGCGTGAAGAAGTAACAAACATACACACACACACACCCACAAACTTTCGCCTTTATAATATTAGTGTGACTAGCTGCGCCCCGCGGTTTCACCCGCGTAAGTCTCGATTCCATGGGAATATCGGGATAAAAAGTAGCCTCTGTCTTATTAATCCAGGGTGTCAGTTACCTCCATACAAAATTTTATCAAGATTGGTCCAGCCGTTTGAGCGTGAAGAAGTAACAAACATACACACACACACACACCCACAAACTTTCGCCTTTATAATATTAGTGTGACTAGCTGCGCCCCGCGGTTTCACCCGCGGTAGTCTCGATTCCATGGGAATATCGAGATAAAAAGTAGCCTCTGTCTTATTAATCCAGGGTGTCAGTTACCTCCATACAAAATTTTATCAAGATTGGTCCAGCCGTTTGAGCGTGAAGAAGTAACAAACATACACACACACACACCCACAAACTTTCGCCTTTATAATATTAGTGTGACTAGCTGCGCCCCGCGGTTTCACCCGCGTAAGTCTCGATTCCATAGGAATATTGGGATAAAAAGTAGCCTGTCTTAATCCAGGGTGTCAGTTACCTCAATACAAAATTTTATCAAGATTGGTCCAGCCGTTTGAGCGTGAAGAAGTAACAAACATACACACACACACACCCACAAACTTTCGCCTTTATAATATTAGTGTGACTAGCTGCGCCCCGCGGTTTCACCCGCGTAAGTCTCGATTCCATGGGAATATCGGGATAAAAAGTAGCCTCTGTCTTATTAATCCAGGGTGTCAGTTACCTCCATACAAAATTTTATCAAGATTGGTCCAGCCGTTTGAGCGTGAAGAAGTAACAAACATACACACACACACCCACAAACTTTCGCCTTTATAATATTAGTGTGACTAGCTGCGCCCCGCGGTTTCACCCGCGTAAGTCTCGATTCCATGGGGATATCGGGATAAAAAGTAGCCTCTGTCTTATTAATCCAGGGTGTCAGTTACCTCCATACAAAATTTTATCAAGATTGGTCCAGCCGTTTGAGCGTGAAGAAGTAACAAACATACACACACACACACACCCACAAACTTTCGCCTTTATAATATTAGTGTGACTAGCTGCGCCCCGCGGTTTCACCCGCGTAAGTCTCGATTCCATGGGAATATCGGGATAAAAAGTAGCCTCTGTCTTATTAATCCAGGGTGTCAGTTACCTCCATACAAAATTTTATCAAGATTGGTCCAGCCGTTTGAGCGTGAAGAAGTAACAAACATACACACACACACACCCACAAACTTTCGCCTTTATAATATTAGTGTGACTAGCTGCGCCCCGCGGTTTCACCCGCGTAAGTCTCGATTCCATAGGAATATTGGGATAAAAAGTAGCCTGTCTTAATCCAGGGTGTCAGTTACCTCCATACAAAATTTTATCAAGATTGGTCCAGCCGTTTGAGCGTGAAGAAGTAACAAACATACACACACACACACCCACAAACTTTCGCCTTTATAATATTAGTGTGACTAGCTGCGCCCCGCGGTTTCACCCGCGTAAGTCTCGATTCCATGGGAATATCGGGATAAAAAGTAGCCTCTGTCTTATTAATCCAGGGTGTCAGTTACCTCCATACAAAATTTTATCAAGATTGGTCCAGCCGTTTGAGCGTGAAGAAGTAACAAACATACACACACACACACACCCACAAACTTTCGCCTTTATAATATTAGTGTGACTAGCTGCGCCCCGCGGTTTCACCCGCGTAAGTCTCGATTCCATGGGAATATCGGGATAAAAAGTAGCCTCTGTCTTATTAATCCAGGGTGTCAGTTACCTCCATACAAAATTTTATCAAGATTGGTCCAGCCGTTTGAGCGTGAAGAAGTAACAAACATACACACACACACACCCACAAACTTTCGCCTTTATAATATTAGTGTGACTAGCTGCGCCCCGCGGTTTCACCCGCGTAAGTCTCGATTCCATGGGAATATCGGGATAAAAAGTAGCCTCTGTCTTATTAATCCAGGGTGTCAGTTACCTCCATACAAAATTTTATCAAGATTGGTCCAGCCGTTTGAGCGTGAAGAAGTAACAAACATACACACACACACACACCCACAAACTTTCGCCTTTATAATATTAGTGTGACTAGCTGCGCCCCGCGGTTTCACCCGCGTAAGTCTCGATTCCATGGGAATATCGGGATAAAAAGTAGCCTCTGTCTTATTAATCCAGGGTGTCAGTTACCTCCATACAAAATTTTATCAAGATTGGTCCAGCCGTTTGAGCGTGAAGAAGTAACAAACATACACACACACACACCCACAAACTTTCGCCTTTATAATATTAGTGTGACTAGCTGCGCCCCGCGGTTTCACCCGCGTAAGTCTCGATTCCATGGGAATATCGGGATAAAAAGTAGCCTCTGTCTTATTAATCCAGGGTGTCAGTTACCTCCATACAAAATTTTATCAAGATTGGTTCAGCCGTTTGAGCGTGAAGAAGTAACAAACATACACACACACACACACCCACAAACTTTCGCCTTTATAATATTAGTGTGACTAGCTGCGCCCCGCGGTTTCACCCGCGTAAGTCTCGATTCCATGGGAATATCGGGATAAAAAGTAGCCTGTGTCTTATTAATCCAGGGTGTCAGTTACCTCCATACAAAATTTTATCAAGATTGGTCCAGCCGTTTGAGCGTGAAGAAGTAACAAACATACACACACACACACCCACAAACTTTCGCCTTTATAATATTAGTGTGACTAGCTGCACCCCGCGGTTTCACCCGCGTAAGTTCGATTCCATGGGAATATCGGGATAAAAAGTAGCCTATGTCTTAATCCAGGGTGTCAGTTACCTCCATACAAAATTTTATTAAGATTGGTTCAGCCGTTTGAGCGTGAAGAAGTAACAAACATACACACACACACACACCCACAAACTTTCGCCTTTATAATATTAGTGTGACTAGCTGCGCCCCGCGGTTTCCACCGCGTAAGTCTCGATTCCATGGGAATATCGGGATTAAAAGTAGCCTCTGTCTTATTAATCCAGGGTGTCAGTTACCTCCATACAAAATTTTATCAAGATTGGTCCAGCCGTTTGAGCGTGAAGAAGTAACAAACATACACACACACACACCCACAAACTTTCGCCTTTATAATATTAGTGTGACTAGCTGCGCCCCGCGGTTTCACCCGCGTAAGTCTCGATTCCATAGGAATATTGGGATAAAAAGTAGCCTGTCTTAATCCAGGGTGTCAGTTACCTCCATACAAAATTTTATCAAGATTGGTCCAGCCGTTTGAGCGTGAAGAAGTAACAAACATACACACACACACACCCACAAACTTTCGCCTTTATAATATTAGTGTGACTAGCTGCGCCCCGCGGTTTCACCCGCGTAAGTCTCGATTCCATGGGAATATCGGGATAAAAAGTAGCCTCTGTCTTATTAATCCAGGGTGTCAGTTACCTCCATACAAAATTTTATCAAGATTGGTCCAGCCGTTTGAGCGTGAAGAAGTAACAAACATACACACACACACACACCCACAAACTTTCGCCTTTATAATATTAGTGTGACTAGCTGCGCCCCGCGGTTTCACCCGCGTAAGTCTCGATTCCATGGGAATATCGGGATAAAAAGTAGCCTCTGTCTTATTAATCCAGGGTGTCAGTTACCTCCATACAAAATTTTATCAAGATTGGTCCAGCCGTTTGAGCGTGAAGAAGTAACAAACATACACACACACACACCCACAAACTTTCGCCTTTATAATATTAGTGTGACTAGCTGCGCCCCGCGGTTTCACCCGCGTAAGTCTCGATTCCATGGGAATATCGGGATAAAAAGTGGCCTCTGTCTTATTAATCCAGGGTGTCAGTTACCTCCATACAAAATTTTATCAAGATTGGTCCAGCCGTTTGAGCGTGAAGAAGTAACAAACATACACACAAACACACCCACAAACTTTCGCCTTTATAATATTAGTGTGACTAGCTGCACCCCGCGGTTTCACCCGCGTAAGTCTCGATTCCATGGGAATATCGGGATAAAAAGTAGCCTGTGTCTTAATCCTGGGTGTCAGTTACCTCCATACAAAATTTTATCAAGATTGGTTCAGCCGTTTGAGCGTGAAGAAGTAACAAACATACACACACACACACACACCCACAAACTTTCGCCTTTATAATATTAGTGTGACTAGCTGCGCCCGCGGTTTCACCCGCGTAAGTCTCGATTCCATGGGAATATCGGGATAAAAAGTAGCCTGTGTCTTATTAATCCAGGGTGTCAGTTACCTCCATACAAAATTTTATCAAGATTGGTCCAGCCGTTTGAGCGTGAAGAAGTAACAAACATACACACACACACACCCACAAACTTTCGCCTTTATAATATTAGTGTGACTAGCTGCACCCCGCGGTTTCACCCGCGTAAGTCTCGATTCCATGGGAATATCGGGATAAAAAGTAGCCTCTGTCTTATTAATCCAGGGTGTCAGTTACCTCCATACAAAATTTTATCAAGATTGGTCCAGCCGTTTGAGCGTGAAGAAGTAACAAACATACACACACACACACCCACAAACTTTCGCCTTTATAATATTAGTGTGACTAGCTGCGCCCCGCGGTTTCACCCGCGTAAGTCTCGATTCCATGGGAATATCGGGATAAAAAGTAGCCTCTGTCTTATTAATCCAGGGTGTCAGTTACCTCCATACAAAATTTTATCAAGATTGGTCCAGCCGTTTGAGCGTTAAGAAGTAACAAACATACACACACACACACCCACAAACTTTCGCCTTTATAATATTAGTGTGACTAGCTGCGCCCCGCGGTTTCACCCGCGTAAGTCTCGATTCCATGGGAATATCGGGATAAAAAGTAGCCTCTGTCTTATTAATCCAGGGTGTCAGTTACCTCCATACAAAATTTTATCAAGATTGGTCCAGCCGTTTGAGCGTGAAGAAGTAACAAACATACACACACACACACCCACAAACTTTCGCCTTTATAATATTAGTGTGACTAGCTGCGCCCCGCGGTTTCACCCGCGTAAGTCTCGATTCCATGGGAATATCGGGATAAAAAGTAGCCTCTGTCTTATTAATCCAGGGTGTCAGTTACCTCCATACAAAATTTTATCAAGATTGGTTCAGCCGTTTGAGCGTGAAGAAGTAACAAACATACACACACACACACACCCACAAACTTTCGCCTTTATAATATTAGTGTGACTAGCTGCGCCCCGCGGTTTCACCCGCGTAAGTCTCGATTCCATGGGAATATCGGGATAAAAAGTAGCCTGTGTCTTATTAATCCAGGGTGTCAGTTACCTCCATACAAAATTTTATCAAGATTGGTCCAGCCGTTTGAGCGTGAAGAAGTAACAAACATACACACACACACACCCACAAACTTTCGCCTTTATAATATTAGTGTGACTAGCTGCACCCCGCGGTTTCACCCGCGTAAGTTCGATTCCATGGGAATATCGGGATAAAAAGTAGCCTATGTCTTAATCCAGGGTGTCAGTTACCTCCATACAAAATTTTATTAAGATTGGTTCAGCCGTTTGAGCGTGAAGAAGTAACAAACATACACACACACACACACCCACAAACTTTCGCCTTTATAATATTAGTGTGACTAGCTGCGCCCCGCGGTTTCCACCGCGTAAGTCTCGATTCCATGGGAATATCGGGATTAAAAGTAGCCTCTGTCTTATTAATCCAGGGTGTCAGTTACCTCCATACAAAATTTTATCAAGATTGGTCCAGCCGTTTGAGCGTGAAGAAGTAACAAACATACACACACACACACCCACAAACTTTCGCCTTTATAATATTAGTGTGACTAGCTGCGCCCCGCGGTTTCACCCGCGTAAGTCTCGAATCCATAGGAATATCGGGATAAAAAGTAGCCTATGTCTTATTAATCCAGGGTGTCAGCTACCTCCATACATAATTTGATCAAAATTGGTCCAGCCGTTTGAGCGTGAAGAAGTAACAAACATACACACACACACACTCACAAACTTTCGCCTTTATAATATTAGTGTGACTAGCTGCGCCCCGCGGTTTCACCCGCGTAAGTCTCGAATCCATGGGAATATCGGGATAAAAAGTAGCCTATGTCTTATTAATCCAGGGTGTCAGTTACCTCCATACAAAATTTTATCAAAATTGGTCCAGGCGTTTGAGCGTGAAGAAGTAACAAACATACACACACACACTCACAAACTTTCGCCTTTATAATATTAGAAAGTGAGTATGTGATTGTTTGATAGGAAGGATAGGATAGTTAGGATTAGTGTTCGGCATGAAATTGGTGAAGGGCAACATCGTGAGGAAACTGGCATGTCCTAGAACCAACAATACAAAGACATGTGACATCTAACAACCCGCACCGTGGTGGATTACGGCCCGCTCCCTCGCACAGAGAGGAGGTCTGTGTCCCAACAGTGGAAACATTATAGGCTGATTATGTGTGTATGAAATTGTGACATTTAACTTACCGAATGACTTTATTTTTTATTTGTTAATGTGACATTCGATTAGGTACCTTAACTATTTGTCCGTGCGGCCAACCGCTCGCCGCTTCGCTCAAGGGATCCATCGCACGATTGATCCTTTGAGTGAAGTGGTGAGTTGGTGGTTAGTTTGGGTTAGTTTTTTTTGCAAGGTCATATTGTGTGTATATCAACAAGCGCTTCTCGCCATCAAACTGGAAAGTTTGGCGAGTTAATTTGTATAATGAATAGCTATTGAACCTACCTATGTTTGAGAATAATGATAATAAAAAATAATAAAAAAAATTGTATACGACAAGTATGTACCAACATTTCATATATAACACCTTATAAATGAATCTTGATCTCTTTATCTATAAACGAATTTATATATTTTTTTTAACGGATTCATTGACTTTACTCAGGACAGCCAATATGCAATGAGTGTAAAAGTAAACACTCATATTTATTATAAATACAGGTTGCAAAAAGATAGACAAATCTTTTTCTATAAATGTAACAGAACTTACATTCAGCATAATGTAAAAAAGGGGAAACATCGTTTACTTAATTAACAAAACGCAAAAAAGAAAGTACAAACCGTGAACACGGGATGAACATAAAAATCGTCCTTCATTACCGTTACATACGTTTTCTTTTAGGAGTCACTCGAAGGCACTCTCAATTTTCTAGTCTAAAAAGCAACAAATGAGTTTTATAAAGGTACATCCTAGTGCAAAATTTATGGGAAATGCAACCTTTATTAGAAACTACAAAGGTATAAAGTTCCTTCAACATTATTGGTGGAGTTAAGGCGTATTGTCGACGAGGGGAGTACTCGAGACAGTAGGCCCTCAGTCTGAGTTGCGGTCTAGGAATTAATGTGGCGTGTCTAAAACGTAGCACGCACCTCTACCATGCATGTTTTTCCCTTTGTCTTATAGAAAACAATGTCTGCGGCTGTGAAGAGACGGGACTTGCTTTGTGGCTGACGTTGCAAATAGCTCATGATATGGTTTTAGGACTAAAAGGCTAGGTAGGTCTTGTTTTCACACACAGTGATGTTTTCGGTTTCAAGCGGTCATTGTTCTTGGCTTCTTTTGCCTACTTGCACTTATATTTACCCCGAATTGTGTTAAAATAGAATATGACGTCAGACGATAACATTACTTTACACAGGATTGATATTCACTCGGATTCAGATTTCAGAAGAATCTAAGATCAAAATGATTGAAAAATACTTACTTTAGTACAATATCTTATATTATTGATAGGAAGCGCCCTTTAAAAGCCCTTCCCCTGTCTTAAGAACCACGTAATTTGTTCTTGAAGATTGTTTTTTTGCGAGAAAGTGTTAATCTCGTTGTTAGATAGTTTATGCACACTGCTACAATATTTGTGCACAAAAGAGGTTGACATGCAATTATGGTTGATATGCAATTAGTGTTTTGTGAAATGTATTGAAAAACAAGATGCTGGTTTAGTTCCGATTCTGGCCACGCACCAAAATCACCTTGTAGCGCCATAGTTTGTAGGAACTTATGCCAGGTCGTAGGGACACAATCCGCTTACAGGGCGTCTATTCGGAAGCGTTAATCCGAAGTATCGGCCTAATGTTTGGCCGTTTATTGACTTCCAAAGTTTCCTGTTTTGACTTTGAATCCTAACCCGACTTCAAGTTACGTGTTTGACTTTGACTTATCTCTGAATGGAGTTTTTTTTTCGCTCTAGGCTGCCATAGTCAGGAAAAGGCCGAACATTCGGCCGATATTTCGGATTTATCTTCGGAGTAGACCCCCAAATAAAAAGATGCCATACGTTGGAAAGTAGGGATGTTTGTGTCTGTATGTATGTTGCGTTTGTAATTATGGCTCTTGGTTGGAACCAAGAGCCATAATTGCCTTACCTGCCAACAAATAATCACAATAGCTACATTATAATGGAAGACATTATTTACTAAGAATTCTCATTAAAATATGATAAGATAAGATAATTTTTATTTGTTCAAACATGAGTACACACGAAAAAATCAGCATGCAAGTTGTTAAAAGTATTTTATACAGGTCGTCATGCTTGCTTTATACAATGGCATACAAATATTTAAGTAGATGACCCTGATGGTCTTTATGTTTCTATGAGTGTGTTTTTGTATAGTTTAATTTGTGATCTGTGCGAGTCCCAATAAATGCTTTTTCTTTCTTTTAGATGCATGTAGGTATAAGCAAAAGTTTTAACTTATTTAAATTAAATATTATACTTGTTATATAATATACTTATTTAAAAAAAAAGTACACAAGCTAAGAAAATTATTTAAATAATACAACCACAATTCAATTATCCAAATTAAAATAAAAAATATATAAATTAAGTAGTCAAAACAAATAGGTCAGAATTATAAGTTATTCAAAATATTTTTCAAATAAAAAATCATTTATGGTATAATAAGCTCCTTCTGCTATTTTTTTTTTTTACTTTCAGTTTAAACTGCACGTCACTTAACGGCTTCCAATTTTTTGGTAATTTATTATAGATTATTGGAGCCATGCAAAAGACACTCTTCCGCATAAGAGTATTTCTGACTTGTTGTACGCAAATCTGACTGTTGTCACGTCTGTTGCATGGAAACACCTCAGCCATGCAAGGAAACAGATTAGGATTGGACCTTACAAACATTGCATTTTCTATTATGTAAATGGACGGTAATGTCAAAACTTTATATTTTTCAAAATAACGCCTACAACTGAGTGGTTTCTATTTTGAACATGGACCTAATACATTTTTTTTGTTCTTTGAATATAGTGTCCATATCAGTTGAGTTACCCCAAAAGATAATCCCGTATCTTAGGACAGATTCTACCAACCCGTAGTATGCGGTAAGCAACGCATTCACACTAGTTATATCAGTCAGTGTGTACAGAGCATAAGCTGAGGAACAAATTTTCTTAGTTACGGTCTATTGGTGCTTTCCAATTTAATTTCGTGTCAATAATTAATGGCATGGAAACATCATGAATATCATTATCAACCTAGCCTTTTCACAACTATGTTAGAGTCGGCTTCCAGTCTAACCGAATGCAGCAGAGTACCAGTATTTTACATGGAGCGACTGCCTATCTGACCTCCACAACCCAGTTACTGGGTCACACGATACCCCTTGGTAAGACTGGTTGTCAGACTTTCGGGCTTCTGACGACCCGTAACAACTGCCAAAGATCTACAAATAACAACCGGGGCTTAACGTGCTTTCCGAGGCACGGAGGGGTCTTGGTATATAAAGATGGTCACCCTTCCACCTTAACCTGATCGATGGTCCCGTGCGGCTGTTATTACTTAGCCACAAGCCCTTCAAAACAAAACGTCATGAATAATGGAAGGAAATGGTAAAAATGTGCCGTGAGCAGTCGAACGTGAAATCAAATTCACACTTGAACCATTAATCGAACGTTTATACGAAGGGTTTCGGCGAAATCCAACATTTTTATTCTTATTCTTTTTATTTTTATTATTTTTATTCTTATTTTTAGTCTTTCGCACAAGTGTCTTTTCGCACAAATGAAATCTTGCAAGTGTCTTTCGAACAAGTGTCTTTCGAACAAGTGTCTTTTCGCAGAAGTGAACTCTTGCAAGTGTCTTTTCCTACAAGTGTCTTTTCGCATAAGTGAATTCTTGCAAGTGTCTTTCGCACGAGTGTCTTTTCGCACAAATGCACTCTTGCAAGTGTCTTTCGCACAAATTAACTCTTGCAAGTCTTTTCGCACAAGTGTCTTTTCGCACGAGTGTCTTTTCGCACAAGTGAACTCTTGCAAGTGTTTTTCCGCACAAGTGTCTTTTCGCATAAGTGAATTCTTGCAAGTGTCTTTTCGCACCAAGTGAACTCTTGCAAGTGTCTTTCGCACAAGTGTCTTTTCGCACAAGTGAACTCTTGCAAGTGTCTTTCGCACAACTGCTTTTTCGCACAAGTGAATTCTTGCAAGTGTCTTTCGCACAAGTGAACTCTTGCAAGTGTCTTTCGCACAAGTCTCTTTTCGCACAAATGAACTCTTGCAAGTGTCTTTCGCGCAACTGCCTTTTCGCACAAATAAACTCTTGCAAGTGTCTTTTCGCACAAGTGCCTTTTCAAAGAAGTGTCTTTCGCACAAGTGTCTTTTCGCGTAGCTCTTGCAAGTGTCTTTTCGCACAACTGCCTTTTCGCACAATTGAACTCTTGCAAGTGTCTTTCGCACAATTACCTTTTTGCACAAGTGTCTTTTCGCACAAATGAACTCTTGCAAGTGTCTTTTCGCAGATGTGAACTCCTGCAAGTGTCTTTTCCTACAAGTGTCTTTTCGCATTAGTGAATTCTTGCTAGTGTCTTTTGCGCAAGTGTCTTTTCGCACAAGTGAACTCTTGCAAGTGTCTTTCGCACAACTGCTTTTTCGCAGAAGTGTCTTTTCGCACAAGTGAACTCTTGCAAGTGCCTTTCGCACAAGTGTCTTTTCGCACAAGTGAATTCTTGCAAGCGTCTTTTCGCACGAGTGAATTCCTGCAAGTGACTTCCGCACAAGTGTCTTTTCGCACAAATGAACTCTTGCATGTGTCTTTCGCACAACTGCCTTTTCGCACAAATTAACTCTTGCAAGTGTCTTTTCACACAAGTGAACTCTTGCAAGTGTCCTTCGCACAAGTGTCTTTTCGCACAAGTGAACTCTTGCAAGTGTCTTTCGCACAACTGCCTTTTCGCACAAATGAACTCTGGCAAGTGTCTTTCGAACAAGTGTCTTTTCGCATAAGTGAATTCTTGCAAGTGTCTTTTCGCACAAGTGAACTCTTGCAAGTGTCTTTTGCACAAGTGTCTTTTCGCACAAGTGAACTCTTGCAAGTGTCTTTCGAACAAGTGTCTTTTCGCACAAATTAACTCTTGCAAGTGTCTTTTCGCACAAGTGTCTTTTCGCACAAGTGAACTCTTGCAAGTGTCTTTCGAACAAGTGTCTTTTCGCACAAATGAAGTCTTGCAAGTGTCTTCTCGCACAAGTGTCTTACGCACAAGTGTCTTTTCGCACAAGTGAACTCTTGCAAGTGTCTTTCGAACAAGTGTCTTTTCGCACAAATGAAGTCTTGCAAGTGTCTTTTCGCACAAGTGAACTCTTGCAAGTGTCTTTTCGCACAAGTGAACTCTTGCAAGTGTCTTTCGCACAACTGCCTTTTCGCACAAATGAACTCTTGCAAGTGTCTTTCGCACAACTGCCTTTTCGCACAAATGAACTCTTGCAAGTGTCTTTTCGCAGAAGTGAACTCTTGCAAGTGTCTTTTCCTACAAGTGTCTTTTCGCATAAGTGAATTCTTGCAAGTGTCTTTCGCACAAGTGTCTTTTCGCACAAATGAAATCTTGCAAGTGTCTTTCGAACAAGTGTCTTTTCGCAGAAGTGAACTCTTGCAAGTGTCTTTTCGCACAAGTGAACTCTTGCAAGTGTCTTTTCGCACAAGTGAACTCTTGCAAGTGTCTTTCGCACAACTGCCTTTTCGCACAAATGAACTCTTGCAAGTGTCTTTTCGCACAAGTGAAATCTTGCAAGTGTCTTTCGCACAACTGCCTTTTCGCACAAATTAACTCTTGCAAGTGTCTTTTCGCAGAAGTGAACTCTTGCAAGTGTCTTTTCCTACAAGTGTCTTTTCGCATAAGTGAATTCTTGCAAGTGTCTTTCGCACAAGTGTCTTTTCGCACAAATGAACTCTTGCAAGTGTCTTTCGAACAAGTGTCTTTTCGCACAAGTGCCTTTTCGCACGAGTGTCTTTTCGCACAAGTGAACTCTTGCAAGTGTCTTTTCACCCGTGTCTTTTCGCACAAGTGAACTCTTGCAAGTGTCTTTCGAACAAGTGTCTTTTCGCACAAATGAACTCTTGCAAGTGTCTTTTCGCACAAGTGAACCCTTGCAAGTGTCTTTTGCACAAATGTCTTTTCGCACAAGTGAACTCTTGCAAGTGTTTTTTGAACAAGTGTCTTTTCGCACAAATTAACTCTTGCAAGTGTCTTTTCGCACAAGTGTCTTTTCGCACGAGTGTCTTTTCGCACAAGTGAACTCTTGCAAGTGTTTTTCCGCACAAGTGTCTTTTCGCATAAGTGAATTCTTGCAAGTGTCTTTTCGCACAAATGAACTCTTGCAAGTGTCTTTTCGCACAAGTGAACTCTTGCAAGTGTCTTTCGAACAAGTGTCTTTTCGCACAAATGAAGTCTTGCAAGTGTCTTTTCGCACAAGTGAACTCTTGCAAGTGTCTTTTGCACAAGTGTCTTTTCGCACAAGTGAATTCTTGCAAGTGTCTTTTCGCACAAGTGAACTCTTGCAAGTGTCTTTCGAACAAGTGTCTTTTCGCACAAATTAACTCTTGCAAGTGTCTTTTCGCACAAGTGAACTCTTGCAAGTGTCTTTCGAACAAGTGTCTTTTCGCACAAATGAAGTCTTGCAAGTGTCTTTTCGCACAAGTGAACTCTTGCAAGTGTCTTTTCGCACAAATGAACTCTTGCAAGTGTCTTTTCGCACAACTGCCTTTTCGCACAAATGAACTCTTGCAAGTGTCTTTTCGCACAAGTGAACTCTTGCAAGTGTCTTTCGCACAACTGCCTTTTCGCACAAATGAACTCTTGCAAGTGTCTTTTCGCAGAAGTGAACTCTTGCAAGTGTCTTTTCCTACAAGTGTCTTTTCGCATAAGTGAATTCTTGCAAGTGTCTTTCGCACAAGTGTCTTTTCGCAAAAATGAACTCTTGCAAGTGTCTTTCGAACAAGTGTCTTTTCGCACAAGTGCCTTTTCGCACGAGTGTCTTTTCGCACAAGTGAACTCTTGCAAGTGTCTTTTCACCCGTGTCTTTTCGCACAAGTGAACTCTTGCAAGTGTCTTTCGCACAAGTGTCTTTTCGCACAAATGAAATCTTGCAAGTGTCTTTTCGCACAAGTGAACTCTTGCAAGTGTCTTTCGAACAAGTGTCTTTTCGCACAAATGAACTCTTGCAAGTGTCTTTTCGCACAAGTGAACCCTTGCAAGTGTCTTTTGCACAAATGTCTTTTCGCACAAGTGAAATCTTGCAAGTGTTTTTCGAACAAGTGTCTTTTCGCACAAATTAACTCTTGCAAGTGTCTTTTCGCACAAGTGTCTTTTCGCACGAGTGTCTTTTCGCACAAGTGAACTCTTGCAAGTGTTTTTCCGCACAAGTGTCTTTTCGCATAAGTGAATTCTTGCAAGTGTCTTTTCGCACAAGTGAACTCTTGCAAGTGTCTTTCGCACAAGTGTCTTTTCGCACAAATTAACTCTTGCAAGTGTCTTTTCGCACAAGTGTCTTTTCGCACAAGTGAACTCTTGCAAGTGTCTTTCGAACAAGTGTCTTTTCGCACAAATGAAGTCTTGCAAGTGTCTTCTCGCACAAGTGAACTCTTGCAAGTGTCTTTTCGCACAAGTGAACTCTTGCAAGTGTCTTTCGCACAACTGCCTTTTCGCACAAATTAACTCTTGCAAGTATCTTTTCGCAGAAGTGAACTCTTGCAAGTGTCTTTTCCTACAAGTGTCTTTTCGCATAAGTGAATTCTTGCAAGTGTCTTTCGCACAAGTGTCTTTTCGCACAAATGAACTCTTGCAAGTGTCTTTCGAACAAGTGTCTTTTCGCACAAGTGCCTTTTCGCACGAGTGTCTTTTCGCACAAGTGAACTCTTGCAAGTGTCTTTTCACCCGTGTCTTTTCGCACAAGTGAACTCTTGCAAGTGTCTTTCGAACAAGTGTCTTTTCGCACAAATGAACTCTTGCAAGTGTCTTTTCGCACAAGTGAACCCTTGCAAGTGTCTTTTGCACAAATGTCTTTTCGCACAAGTGAACTCTTGCAAGTGTTTTTTGAACAAGTGTCTTTTCGCACAAATTAACTCTTGCAAGTGTCTTTTCGCACAAGTGTCTTTTCGCACGAGTGTCTTTTCGCACAAGTGAACTCTTGCAAGTGTTTTTCCGCACAAGTGTCTTTTCGCATAAGTGAATTCTTGCAAGTGTCTTTTCGCACAAATGAACTCTTGCAAGTGTCTTTTCGCACAAGTGAACTCTTGCAAGTGTCTTTCGAACAAGTGTCTTTTCGCACAAATGAAGTCTTGCAAGTGTCTTTTCGCACAAGTGAACTCTTGCAAGTGTCTTTTGCACAAGTGTCTTTTCGCACAAGTGAATTCTTGCAAGTGTCTTTTCGCACAAGTGAACTCTTGCAAGTGTCTTTCGAACAAGTGTCTTTTCGCACAAATTAACTCTTGCAAGTGTCTTTTCGCACAAGTGTCTTTTCGCACAAGTGAACTCTTGCAAGTGTCTTTCGAACAAGTGTCTTTTCGCACAAATAAGGTCTTGCAAGTGTCTTTTCGCACAAGTGAACTCTTGCAAGTGTCTTTTCGCACAAATGAACTCTTTCAAGTGTCTTTTCGCACAACTGCCTTTTCGCACAAATGAACTCTTGCAAGTGTCTTTTCGCACAAGTGAACTCTTGCAAGTGTCTTTCGCACAACTGCCTTTTCGCACAAATGAACTCTTGCAAGTGTCTTTTCGCAGAAGTGAACTCTTGCAAGTGTCTTTTCCTACAAGTGTCTTTTCGCATAAGTGAATTCTTGCAAGTGTCTTTCGCACAAGTGTCTTTTCGCAAAAATGAACTCTTGCAAGTGTCTTTCGAACAAGTGTCTTTTCGCACAAGTGCCTTTTCGCACGAGTGTCTTTTCGCACAAGTGAACTCTTGCAAGTGTCTTTTCACCCGTGTCTTTTCGCACAAGTGAACTCTTGCAAGTGTCTTTCGCACAAGTGTCTTTTCGCACAAATGAAATCTTGCAAGTGTCTTTTCGCACAAGTGAACTCTTGCAAGTGTCTTTCGAACAAGTGTCTTTTCGCACAAATGAACTCTTGCAAGTGTCTTTTCGCACAAGTGAACCCTTGCAAGTGTCTTTTGCACAAATGTCTTTTCGCACAAATGAACTCTGGCAAGTGTCTTTCGAACAAGTGTCTTTTCGCATAAGTGAATTCTTGCAAGTGTCTTTTGCACAAGTGTCTTTTCGCACAAGTGAACTCTTGCAAGTGTCTTTCGAACAAGTGTCTTTTCGCACAAATTAACTCTTGCAAGTGTCTTTTCGCACAAGTGTCTTTTCGCACAAGTGAACTCTGGCAAGTGTCTTTCGAACAAGTGTCTTTTCGCATAAGTGAATTCTTGCAAGTGTCTTTTGCACAAGTGTCTTTTCGCACAAGTGAACTCTTGCAAGTGTCTTTCGAACAAGTGTCTTTTCGCACAAATTAACTCTTGCAAGTGTCTTTTCGCACAAGTGTCTTTTCGCACAAGTGAACTCTTGCAAGTGTCTTTTGCACAAGTGTCTTTTCGCACAAGTGAACTCTTGCAAGTGTCTTTCGAACAAGTGTCTTTTCGCACAAATTAACTCTTGCAAGTGTCTTTTCGCACAAGTGTCTTTTCGCACAAGTGAACTCTTGCAAGTGTCTTTCGAACAAGTGTCTTTTCGCACAAATGAAGTCTTGCAAGTGTCTTCTCGCACAAGTGTCTTACGCACAAGTGTCTTTTCGCACAAGTGAACTCTTGCAAGTGTCTTTCGAACAAGTGTCTTTTCGCACAAATGAAGTCTTGCAAGTGTCTTTTCGCACAAGTGAACTCTTGCAAGTGTCTTTTCGCACAAGTGAACTCTTGCAAGTGTCTTTCGCACAACTGCCTTTTCGCACAAATGAACTCTTGCAAGTGTCTTTCGCACAACTGCCTTTTCGCACAAATGAACTCTTGCAAGTGTCTTTTCGCAGAAGTGAACTCTTGCAAGTGTCTTTTCCTACAAGTGTCTTTTCGCATAAGTGAATTCTTGCAAGTGTCTTTCGCACAAGTGTCTTTTCGCACAAATGAAATCTTGCAAGTGTCTTTCGAACAAGTGTCTTTTCGCAGAAGTGAACTCTTGCAAGTGTCTTTTCGCACAAGTGAACTCTTGCAAGTGTCTTTTCGCACAAGTGAACTCTTGCAAGTGTCTTTCGCACAACTGCCTTTTCGCACAAATGAACTCTTGCAAGTGTCTTTTCGCACAAGTGAAATCTTGCAAGTGTCTTTCGCACAACTGCCTTTTCGCACAAATTAACTCTTGCAAGTGTCTTTTCGCAGAAGTGAACTCTTGCAAGTGTCTTTTCCTACAAGTGTCTTTTCGCATAAGTGAATTCTTGCAAGTGTCTTTCGCACAAGTGTCTTTTCGCACAAATGAACTCTTGCAAGTGTCTTTCGAACAAGTGTCTTTTCGCACAAGTGCCTTTTCGCACGAGTGTCTTTTCGCACAAGTGAACTCTTGCAAGTGTCTTTTCACCCGTGTCTTTTCGCACAAGTGAACTCTTGCAAGTGTCTTTCGAACAAGTGTCTTTTCGCACAAATGAACTCTTGCAAGTGTCTTTTCGCACAAGTGAACCCTTGCAAGTGTCTTTTGCACAAATGTCTTTTCGCACAAGTGAACTCTTGCAAGTGTTTTTTGAACAAGTGTCTTTTCGCACAAATTAACTCTTGCAAGTGTCTTTTCGCACAAGTGTCTTTTCGCACGAGTGTCTTTTCGCACAAGTGAACTCTTGCAAGTGTTTTTCCGCACAAGTGTCTTTTCGCATAAGTGAATTCTTGCAAGTGTCTTTTCGCACAAATGAACTCTTGCAAGTGTCTTTTCGCACAAGTGAACTCTTGCAAGTGTCTTTCGAACAAGTGTCTTTTTGCACAAATGAAGTCTTGCAAGTGTCTTTTCGCACAAGTGAACTCTTGCAAGTGTCTTTTGCACAAGTGTCTTTTCGCACAAGTGAATTCTTGCAAGTGTCTTTTCGCACAAGTGAACTCTTGCAAGTGTCTTTCGAACAAGTGTCTTTTCGCACAAATTAACTCTTGCAAGTGTCTTTTCGCACAAGTGAACTCTTGCAAGTGTCTTTCGAACAAGTGTCTTTTCGCACAAATGAAGTCTTGCAAGTGTCTTTTCGCACAAGTGAACTCTTGCAAGTGTCTTTTCGCACAAATGAACTCTTGCAAGTGTCTTTTCGCACAACTGCCTTTTCGCACAAATGAACTCTTGCAAGTGTCTTTTCGCACAAGTGAACTCTTGCAAGTGTCTTTCGCACAACTGCCTTTTCGCACAAATGAACTCTTGCAAGTGTCTTTTCGCAGAAGTGAACTCTTGCAAGTGTCTTTTCCTACAAGTGTCTTTTCGCATAAGTGAATTCTTGCAAGTGTCTTTCGCACAAGTGTCTTTTCGCAAAAATGAACTCTTGCAAGTGTCTTTCGAACAAGTGTCTTTTCGCACAAGTGCCTTTTCGCACGAGTGTCTTTTCGCACAAGTGAACTCTTGCAAGTGTCTTTTCACCCGTGTCTTTTCGCACAAGTGAACTCTTGCAAGTGTCTTTCGCACAAGTGTCTTTTCGCACAAATGAAATCTTGCAAGTGTCTTTTCGCACAAGTGAACTCTTGCAAGTGTCTTTCGAACAAGTGTCTTTTCGCACAAATGAACTCTTGCAAGTGTCTTTTCGCACAAGTGAACCCTTGCAAGTGTCTTTTGCACAAATGTCTTTTCGCACAAGTGAAATCTTGCAAGTGTTTTTCGAACAAGTGTCTTTTCGCACAAATTAACTCTTGCAAGTGTCTTTTCGCACAAGTGTCTTTTCGCACGAGTGTCTTTTCGCACAAGTGAACTCTTGCAAGTGTTTTTCCGCACAAGTGTCTTTTCGCATAAGTGAATTCTTGCAAGTGTCTTTTCGCACAAGTGAACTCTTGCAAGTGTCTTTCGCACAAGTGTCTTTTCGCACAAATTAACTCTTGCAAGTGTCTTTTCGCACAAGTGTCTTTTCGCACAAGTGAACTCTTGCAAGTGTCTTTCGAACAAGTGTCTTTTCGCACAAATGAAGTCTTGCAAGTGTCTTCTCGCACAAGTGAACTCTTGCAAGTGTCTTTTCGCACAAGTGAACTCTTGCAAGTGTCTTTCGCACAACTGCCTTTTCGCACAAATTAACTCTTGCAAGTATCTTTTCGCAGAAGTGAACTCTTGCAAGTGTCTTTTCCTACAAGTGTCTTTTCGCATAAGTGAATTCTTGCAAGTGTCTTTCGCACAAGTGTCTTTTCGCACAAATGAACTCTTGCAAGTGTCTTTCGAACAAGTGTCTTTTCGCACAAGTGCCTTTTCGCACGAGTGTCTTTTCGCACAAGTGAACTCTTGCAAGTGTCTTTTCACCCGTGTCTTTTCGCACAAGTGAACTCTTGCAAGTGTCTTTCGAACAAGTGTCTTTTCGCACAAATGAACTCTTGCAAGTGTCTTTTCGCACAAATGAACTCTTTCAAGTGTCTTTTCGCACAACTGCCTTTTCGCACAAATGAACTCTTGCAAGTGTCTTTTCGCACAAGTGAACTCTTGCAAGTGTCTTTCGCACAACTGCCTTTTCGCACAAATGAACTCTTGCAAGTGTCTTTTCGCAGAAGTGAACTCTTGCAAGTGTCTTTTCCTACAAGTGTCTTTTCGCATAAGTGAATTCTTGCAAGTGTCTTTCGCACAAGTGTCTTTTCGCAAAAATGAACTCTTGCAAGTGTCTTTCGCACAACTGCCTTTTCGCACAAATGAACTCTTGCAAGTGTCTTTTCGCAGAAGTGAACTCTTGCAAGTGTCTTTTCCTACAAGTGTCTTTTCGCATAAGTGAATTCTTGCAAGTGTCTTTCGCACAAGTGTCTTTTCGCAAAAATGAACTCTTGCAAGTGTCTTTCGAACAAGTGTCTTTTCGCACAAGTGCCTTTTCGCACGAGTGTCTTTTCGCACAAGTGAACTCTTGCAAGTGTCTTTTCACCCGTGTCTTTTCGCACAAGTGAACTCTTGCAAGTGTCTTTCGCACAAGTGTCTTTTCGCACAAATGAAATCTTGCAAGTGTCTTTTCGCACAAGTGAACTCTTGCAAGTGTCTTTCGAACAAGTGTCTTTTCGCACAAATGAACTCTTGCAAGTGTCTTTTCGCACAAGTGAACCCTTGCAAGTGTCTTTTGCACAAATGTCTTTTCGCACAAGTGAAATCTTGCAAGTGTTTTTCGAACAAGTGTCTTTTCGCACAAATTAACTCTTGCAAGTGTCTTTTCGCACAAGTGTCTTTTCGCACGAGTGTCTTTTCGCACAAGTGAACTCTTGCAAGTGTTTTTCCGCACAAGTGTCTTTTCGCATAAGTGAATTCTTGCAAGTGTCTTTTCGCACAAGTGAACTCTTGCAAGTGTCTTTCGCACAAGTGTCTTTTCGCACAAATTAACTCTTGCAAGTGTCTTTTCGCACAAGTGTCTTTTCGCACAAGTGAACTCTTGCAAGTGTCTTTCGAACAAGTGTCTTTTCGCACAAATGAAGTCTTGCAAGTGTCTTCTCGCACAAGTGAACTCTTGCAAGTGTCTTTTCGCACAAGTGAACTCTTGCAAGTGTCTTTCGCACAACTGCCTTTTCGCACAAATTAACTCTTGCAAGTATCTTTTCGCAGAAGTGAACTCTTGCAAGTGTCTTTTCCTACAAGTGTCTTTTCGCATAAGTGAATTCTTGCAAGTGTCTTTCGCACAAGTGTCTTTTCGCACAAATGAACTCTTGCAAGTGTCTTTCGAACAAGTGTCTTTTCGCACAAGTGCCTTTTCGCACGAGTGTCTTTTCGCACAAGTGAACTCTTGCAAGTGTCTTTTCACCCGTGTCTTTTCGCACAAGTGAACTCTTGCAAGTGTCTTTCGAACAAGTGTCTTTTCGCACAAATGAACTCTTGCAAGTGTCTTTTCGCACAAGTGAACCCTTGCAAGTGTCTTTTGCACAAATGTCTTTTCGCACAAGTGAACTCTTGCAAGTGTTTTTTGAACAAGTGTCTTTTCGCACAAATTAACTCTTGCAAGTGTCTTTTCGCACAAGTGTCTTTTCGCACGAGTGTCTTTTCGCACAAGTGAACTCTTGCAAGTGTTTTTCCGCACAAGTGTCTTTTCGCATAAGTGAATTCTTGCAAGTGTCTTTTCGCACAAATGAACTCTTGCAAGTGTCTTTTCGCACAAGTGAACTCTTGCAAGTGTCTTTCGAACAAGTGTCTTTTCGCACAAATGAAGTCTTGCAAGTGTCTTTTCGCACAAGTGAACTCTTGCAAGTGTCTTTTGCACAAGTGTCTTTTCGCACAAGTGAATTCTTGCAAGTGTCTTTTCGCACAAGTGAACTCTTGCAAGTGTCTTTCGAACAAGTGTCTTTTCGCACAAATTAACTCTTGCAAGTGTCTTTTCGCACAAGTGTCTTTTCGCACAAGTGAACTCTTGCAAGTGTCTTTCGAACAAGTGTCTTTTCGCACAAATGAAGTCTTGCAAGTGTCTTTTCGCACAAGTGAACTCTTGCAAGTGTCTTTTCGCACAAATGAACTCTTTCAAGTGTCTTTTCGCACAACTGCCTTTTCGCACAAATGAACTCTTGCAAGTGTCTTTTCGCACAAGTGAACTCTTGCAAGTGTCTTTCGCACAACTGCCTTTTCGCACAAATGAACTCTTGCAAGTGTCTTTTCGCAGAAGTGAACTCTTGCAAGTGTCTTTTCCTACAAGTGTCTTTTCGCATAAGTGAATTCTTGCAAGTGTCTTTCGCACAAGTGTCTTTTCGCAAAAATGAACTCTTGCAAGTGTCTTTCGAACAAGTGTCTTTTCGCACAAGTGCCTTTTCGCACGAGTGTCTTTTCGCACAAGTGAACTCTTGCAAGTGTCTTTTCACCCGTGTCTTTTCGCACAAGTGAACTCTTGCAAGTGTCTTTCGCACAAGTGTCTTTTCGCACAAATGAAATCTTGCAAGTGTCTTTTCGCACAAGTGAACTCTTGCAAGTGTCTTTCGAACAAGTGTCTTTTCGCACAAATGAACTCTTGCAAGTGTCTTTTCGCACAAGTGAACCCTTGCAAGTGTCTTTTGCACAAATGTCTTTTCGCACAAGTGAAATCTTGCAAGTGTTTTTCGAACAAGTGTCTTTTCGCACAAATTAACTCTTGCAAGTGTCTTTTCGCACAAGTGTCTTTTCGCACGAGTGTCTTTTCGCACAAGTGAACTCTTGCAAGTGTTTTTCCGCACAAGTGTCTTTTCGCATAAGTGAATTCTTGCAAGTGTCTTTTCGCACACGTGAACTCTTGCAAGTGTCTTTCGCACAAGTGTCTTTTCGCACAAATTAACTCTTGCAAGTGTCTTTTCGCACAAGTGTCTTTTCGCACAAGTGAACTCTTGCAAGTGTCTTTCGAACAAGTGTCTTTTCGCACAAATGAAGTCTTGCAAGTGTCTTCTCGCACAAGTGAACTCTTGCAAGTGTCTTTTCGCACAAGTGAACTCTTGCAAGTGTCTTTCGCACAACTGCCTTTTCGCACAAATGAACTCTTGCAAGTGTCTTTCGCACAACTGCCTTTTCGCACAAATGAACTCTTGCAAGTGTCTTTTCGCAGAAGTGAACTCTTGCAAGTGTCTTTTCCTACAAGTGTCTTTTCGCATAAGTGAATTCTTGCAAGTGTCTTTCGCACGAGTGTCTTTTCGCACAAATGCACTCTTGCAAGTGTCTTTCGCACAACTGCTTTTTCGCACAAATGAACTCTTGCAAGTGTCTTTTCGCACAAGTGAACTCTTGCAAGTGTCTTTTCGCACAAGTGAACTCTTGCAAGTGTCTTTCGCACAACTGCCTTTTCGCACAAATGAACTCTTGCAAGTGTCTTTTCGCACAAGTGAACTCTTGCAAGTGTCTTTCGCACAACTGCCTTTTCGCACAAATGAACTCTTGCAAGTGTCTTTTCGCAGAAGTGAACTCTTGCAAGTGTCTTTTCCTACAAGTGTCTTTTCGCATAAGTGAATTCTTGCAAGTGTCTTTCGCACAAGTGTCTTTTCGCAAAAATGAACTCTTGCAAGTGTCTTTCGAACAAGTGTCTTTTCGCACAAGTGCCTTTTCGCACGAGTGTCTTTTCGCACAAATGAACTCTTGCAAGTGTCTTTTCGCAGAAGTGAACTCTTGCAAGTGTCTTTTCCTACAAGTGTCTTTTCGCATAAGTGAATTCTTGCAAGTGTCTTTCGCACAAGTGTCTTTTCGCAAAAATGAACTCTTGCAAGTGTCTTTCGAACAAGTGTCTTTTCGCACAAGTGCCTTTTCGCACGAGTGTCTTTTCGCACAAGTGAACTCTTGCAAGTGTCTTTTCACCCGTGTCTTTTCGCACAAGTGAACTCTTGCAAGTGTCTTTCGCACAAGTGTCTTTTCGCACAAATGAAATCTTGCAAGTGTCTTTTCGCACAAGTGAACTCTTGCAAGTGTCTTTCGAACAAGTGTCTTTTCGCACAAATTAACTCTTGCAAGTGTCTTTTCGCACAAGTGTCTTTTCGCACGAGTGTCTTTTCGCACAAGTGAACTCTTGCAAGTGTTTTTCCGCACAAGTGTCTTTTCGCATAAGTGAATTCTTGCAAGTGTCTTTTCGCACAAGTGAACTCTTGCAAGTGTCTTTCGCACAAGTGTCTTTTCGCACAAATTAACTCTTGCAAGTGTCTTTTCGCACAAGTGTCTTTTCGCACAAGTGAACTCTTGCAAGTGTCTTTCGAACAAGTGTCTTTTCGCACAAATGAAGTCTTGCAAGTGTCTTCTCGCACAAGTGAACTCTTGCAAGTGTCTTTTCGCACAAGTGAACTCTTGCAAGTGTCTTTCGCACAACTGCCTTTTCGCACAAATTAACTCTTGCAAGTGTCTTTTCGCAGAAGTGAACTCTTGCAAGTGTCTTTTCCTACAAGTGTCTTTTCGCATAAGTGAATTCTTGCAAGTGTCTTTCGCACAAGTGTCTTTTCGCACAAATGAACTCTTGCAAGTGTCTTTCGAACAAGTGTCTTTTCGCACAAGTGCCTTTTTGCACGAGTGTCTTTTCGCACAAGTGAACTCTTGCAAGTGTCTTTTCACCCGTGTCTTTTCGCACAAGTGAACTCTTGCAAGTGTCTTTCGAACAAGTGTCTTTTCGCACAAATGAACTCTTGCAAGTGTCTTTTCGCACAAGTGAACCCTTGCAAGTGTCTTTTGCACAAATGTCTTTTCGCACAAGTGAACTCTTGCAAGTGTTTTTTGAACAAGTGTCTTTTCGCACAAATTAACTCTTGCAAGTGTCTTTTCGCACAAGTGTCTTTTCGCACGAGTGTCTTTTCGCACAAGTGAACTCTTGCAAGTGTTTTTCCGCACAAGTGTCTTTTCGCATAAGTGAATTCTTGCAAGTGTCTTTTCGCACAAATGAACTCTTGCAAGTGTCTTTTCGCACAAGTGAACTCTTGCAAGTGTCTTTCGAACAAGTGTCTTTTCGCACAAATGAAGTCTTGCAAGTGTCTTTTCGCACAAGTGAACTCTTGCAAGTGTCTTTTGCACAAGTGTCTTTTCGCACAAGTGAATTCTTGCAAGTGTCTTTTCGCACAAGTGAACTCTTGCAAGTGTCTTTCGAACAAGTGTCTTTTCGCACAAATTAACTCTTGCAAGTGTCTTTTCGCACAAGTGTCTTTTCGCACAAGTGAACTCTTGCAAGTGTCTTTCGAACAAGTGTCTTTTCGCACAAATGAAGTCTTGCAAGTGTCTTTTCGCACAAGTGAACTCTTGCAAGTGTCTTTTCGCACAAATGAACTCTTTCAAGTGTCTTTTCGCACAACTGCCTTTTCGCACAAATGAACTCTTGCAAGTGTCTTTTCGCACAAGTGAACTCTTGCAAGTGTCTTTCGCACAACTGCCTTTTCGCACAAATGAACTCTTGCAAGTGTCTTTTCGCAGAAGTGAACTCTTGCAAGTGTCTTTTCCTACAAGTGTCTTTTCGCATAAGTGAATTCTTGCAAGTGTCTTTCGCACAAGTGTCTTTTCGCAAAAATGAACTCTTGCAAGTGTCTTTCGAACAAGTGTCTTTTCGCACAAGTGCCTTTTCGCACGAGTGTCTTTTCGCACAAGTGAACTCTTGCAAGTGTCTTTTCACCCGTGTCTTTTCGCACAAGTGAACTCTTGCAAGTGTCTTTCGCACAAGTGTCTTTTCGCACAAATGAAATCTTGCAAGTGTCTTTTCGCACAAGTGAACTCTTGCAAGTGTCTTTCGAACAAGTGTCTTTTCGCACAAATGAACTCTTGCAAGTGTCTTTTCGCACAAGTGAACCCTTGCAAGTGTCTTTTGCACAAATGTCTTTTCGCACAAGTGAAATCTTGCAAGTGTTTTTCGAACAAGTGTCTTTTCGCACAAATTAACTCTTGCAAGTGTCTTTTCGCACAAGTGTCTTTTCGCACGAGTGTCTTTTCGCACAAGTGAACTCTTGCAAGTGTTTTTCCGCACAAGTGTCTTTTCGCATAAGTGAATTCTTGCAAGTGTCTTTTCGCACAAGTGAACTCTTGCAAGTGTCTTTCGAACAAGTGTCTTTTCGCACAAATGAAGTCTTGCAAGTGTCTTCTCGCACAAGTGAACTCTTGCAAGTGTCTTTTCGCACAAGTGAACTCTTGCAAGTGTCTTTCGCACAACTGCCTTTTCGCACAAATGAACTCTTGCAAGTGTCTTTCGCACAACTGCCTTTTCGCACAAATGAACTCTTGCAAGTGTCTTTTCGCAGAAGTGAACTCTTGCAAGTGTCTTTTCGCACAAGTGAACTCTTGCAAGTGTCTTTCGCACAACTGCCTTTTCGCACAAATGAACTCTTGCAAGTGTCTTTCGCACAACTGCCTTTTCGCACAAATGAACTCTTGCAAGTGTCTTTTCGCAGAAGTGAACTCTTGCAAGTGTCTTTTCCTACAAGTGTCTTTTCGCATAAGTGAATTCTTGCAAGTGTCTTTCGCACGAGTGTCTTTTCGCACAAATGCACTCTTGCAAGTGTCTTTCGCACAACTGCCTTTTCGCACAAATGAACTCTTGCAAGTGTCTTTTCGCACAAGTGAACTCTTGCAAGTGTCTTTTCGCACAAGTGAACTCTTGCAAGTGTCTTTCGCACAACTGCCTTTTCGCACAAATGAACTCTTGCAAGTGTCTTTTCGCACAAGTGAACTCTTGCAAGTGTCTTTCGCACAACTGCCTTTTCGCACAAATGAACTCTTGCAAGTGTCTTTTCGCAGAAGTGAACTCTTGCAAGTGTCTTTTCCTACAAGTGTCTTTTCGCATAAGTGAATTCTTGCAAGTGTCTTTCGCACAAGTGTCTTTTCGCAAAAATGAACTCTTGCAAGTGTCTTTCGAACAAGTGTCTTTTCGCACAAGTGCCTTTTCGCACGAGTGTCTTTTCGCACAAATGAACTCTTGCAAGTGTCTTTTCGCAGAAGTGAACTCTTGCAAGTGTCTTTTCCTACAAGTGTCTTTTCGCATAAGTGAATTCTTGCAAGTGTCTTTCGCACAAGTGTCTTTTCGCAAAAATGAACTCTTGCAAGTGTCTTTCGAACAAGTGTCTTTTCGCACAAGTGCCTTTTCGCACGAGTGTCTTTTCGCACAAGTGAACTCTTGCAAGTGTCTTTTCACCCGTGTCTTTTCGCACAAGTGAACTCTTGCAAGTGTCTTTCGCACAAGTGTCTTTTCGCACAAATGAAATCTTGCAAGTGTCTTTTCGCACAAGTGAACTCTTGCAAGTGTCTTTCGAACAAGTGTCTTTTCGCACAAATGAACTCTTGCAAGTGTCTTTTCGCACAAGTGAACCCTTGCAAGTGTCTTTTGCACAAATGTCTTTTCGCACAAGTGAAATCTTGCAAGTGTTTTTCGAACAAGTGTCTTTTCGCACGAGTGTCTTTTCGCACAAGTGAACTCTTGCAAGTGTTTTTCCGCACAAGTGTCTTTTCGCATAAGTGAATTCTTGCAAGTGTCTTTTCGCACAAGTGAACTCTTGCAAGTGTCTTTCGCACAAGTGAACTCTTGCAAGTGTCTTTCGCACAACTGCTTTTTCGCACAAGTGTCTTTCCCACAACTGCTTTTTCGCACAAGTGAATTCTTGCAAGTGTCTTTCGCACAAGTGAACTCTTGCAAGTGTCTTTCGCACAAGTCTCTTTTCGCACAAATGAACTCTTGCAAGTGTCTTTCGCGCAACTGCCTTTTCGCACAAATAAACTCTTGCAAGTGTCTTTTCGCACAAGTGCCTTTTCAAAGAAGTGTCTTTCGCACAAGTGTCTTTTCGCGTAGCTCTTGCAAGTGTCTTTTCGCACAACTGCCTTTTCGCACGAGTGTCTTTTCGCACAAGTGAACTCTTGCAAGTGTTTTTCCGCACAAGTGTCTTTTCGCATAAGTGAATTCTTGCAAGTGTCTTTTCGCACAAGTGAACACTTGCAAGTGTCTTTCGCACAAGTGAACTCTTGCAAGTGTCTTTTCGCAGAAGTGAACTCTTGCAAGTGTCTTTTCCTACAAGTGTCTTTTCGCATAAGTGAATTCTTGCAAGTGTCTTTCGCACGAGTGTCTTTTCGCACAAATGCACTCTTGCAAGTGTCTTTCGCACAACTGCCTTTTCGCACAAATGAACTCTTGCAAGTGTCTTTTCGCAGAAGTGAACTCTTGCAAGTGTCTTTTCCTACAAGTGTCTTTTCGCATAAGTGAATTCTTGCAAGTGTCTTTCGCACAAGTGTCTTT
Source organism: Tiliacea citrago (assembly GCA_963921375.1). NCBI lineage: Eukaryota > Metazoa > Arthropoda > Insecta > Lepidoptera > Noctuidae > Tiliacea > Tiliacea citrago. The sequence continues at coordinate 14,753,138 of OY992797.1, read as the reverse complement.
TCGCAAAAATGAACTCTTGCAAGTGTCTTTCGAACAAGTGTCTTTTCGCACAAGTGCCTTTTCGCACGAGTGTCTTTTCGCACAAGTGAACTCTTGCAAGTGTCTTTTCACCCGTGTCTTTTCACACAACTCTTTCAAGTGTCTTTAAAACAAGTTTCTTTCGCACAAGTGTCTTTTCGCACAAATGACTTCTTGCAAGTGTCTTTCGCACAACTGTCTTTTCGCACAAATGAACTCTTGCAAGTGTCTTTCGCACAACTGCCTTTTCGCACAAATGAACTCTTGCAAGTGTCTTTTCGCACAAGTGATTTCTTGCAAGTGTCTTTTCCTACAAGTGTCTTTTCGCATAAGTGAATTCTTGCAAGTGTCTTTCGCACGAGTGTCTTTTCGCACAAATGCACTCTTGCAAGTGTCTTTCGCACAACTGCCTTTTCGCACAAATGAACTCTTGCAAGTGTCTTTTCGCACAAGTGAACTCTTGCAAGTGTCTTTCGCACAAGTGTCTTTTCGCACAAATTAACTCTTGCAAGTGTCTTTTCGCACAAGTGTCTTTTCGCACAAGTGAACTCTTGCAAGTGTCTTTCGAACAAGTGTCTTTTCGCACAAATGAAGTCTTGCAAGTGTCTTCTCGCACAAGTGAACTCTTGCAAGTGTCTTTTCGCACAAGTGAACTCTTGCAAGTGTCTTTCGCACAACTGCCTTTTCGCACAAATTAACTCTTGCAAGTGTCTTTTCGCAGAAGTGAACTCTTGCAAGTGTCTTTTCCTACAAGTGTCTTTTCGCATAAGTGAATTCTTGCAAGTGTCTTTCGCACAAGTGTCTTTTCGCACAAATGAACTCTTGCAAGTGTCTTTCGAACAAGTGTCTTTTCGCACAAGTGCCTTTTTGCACGAGTGTCTTTTCGCACAAGTGAACTCTTGCAAGTGTCTTTTCACCCGTGTCTTTTCGCACAAGTGAACTCTTGCAAGTGTCTTTCGAACAAGTGTCTTTTCGCACAAATGAACTCTTGCAAGTGTCTTTTCGCACAAGTGAACCCTTGCAAGTGTCTTTTGCACAAATGTCTTTTCGCACAAGTGAACTCTTGCAAGTGTTTTTTGAACAAGTGTCTTTTCGCACAAATTAACTCTTGCAAGTGTCTTTTCGCACAAGTGTCTTTTCGCACGAGTGTCTTTTCGCACAAGTGAACTCTTGCAAGTGTTTTTCCGCACAAGTGTCTTTTCGCATAAGTGAATTCTTGCAAGTGTCTTTTCGCACAAATGAACTCTTGCAAGTGTCTTTTCGCACAAGTGAACTCTTGCAAGTGTCTTTCGAACAAGTGTCTTTTCGCACAAATGAAGTCTTGCAAGTGTCTTTTCGCACAAGTGAACTCTTGCAAGTGTCTTTTGCACAAGTGTCTTTTCGCACAAGTGAATTCTTGCAAGTGTCTTTTCGCACAAGTGAACTCTTGCAAGTGTCTTTCGAACAAGTGTCTTTTCGCACAAATTAACTCTTGCAAGTGTCTTTTCGCACAAGTGTCTTTTCGCACAAGTGAACTCTTGCAAGTGTCTTTCGAACAAGTGTCTTTTCGCACAAATGAAGTCTTGCAAGTGTCTTTTCGCAAAACTGTCTTTTCGCACAAATGAACTCTTGCAAGTGTCTTTCGCACAGGTGTCTTTTCGCATAAATGAACTCTTGCAAGTGTCTTTCGCGCAACTGCCTTTTCGCACAAATGAACTCTTGCAAGTGTCTTTTCGCACAAGTGCCTTTTCAAACAAGTGTCTTTCGCACAAGTGTCTTTTCGCGTAGCTCTTGCGAGTGTCTTTTCGCACAACTGCCTATTCGCACAATTGAACTCTTGCAAGTGTCTTTCGCACAATTACCTTTTTGCACAAGTGTCTTTTCGCACAAATGAACTCTTTCAAGTGTCTTTAAAACAAGTTTCTTTCGCACAAGTGTCTTTTCGCGCAAATGACTTCTTGCAAGTGTCTTTCGCACAACTGTCTTTTCGCACAAATGAACTCTTGCAAGTGTCTTTCGCACAACTGCCTTTTCGCACAAATGAACTCTTGCAAGTGTCTTTTCGCACAAGTGATTTCTTGCAAGTGACTTCCGCACAAGTGTCTTTCGCACAAGTGTCTTTTCGCACAAATGAACTCTTGCAAGTGTCTTTCGCACAAGTTTCTTTTCGCACAAATGAACTCTTGCATGTGTCTTTCGCACAACTGCCTTTTCGCACAAATGAACTCTTGCAAGTGTCTTTCGAACAAGTGTCTTTTCGCATAAGTGAATTCTTGCAAGTGTCTTTTCGCACAAGTGAACTCTTGCAAGTGTCTTTTGCACAAGTGTCTTTTCGTACAAGTGAACTCTTGCAAGTGTCTTTTCGCACAAGTGTCTTTTCGCACAAGTGAACTCTTGCAAGTGTCTTTTCGCACAAGTGAACGCTTGCAAGTGTCTTTTCGCACAAGTGTCTTTTCGCATAAGTGAATTCTTGCAAGTGTCTTTTCGCACAAGTGAACTCTTGCAAGTGTCTTTCGCACAAGTGTCTTTTCGCACAAATTAAATCTTGCAAGTGTCTTTCGAACAAGTGTCTTTTCGCACAAGTGTCTTTTCGCACGAGTGTCTTTTCGCACAAGTGAACTCTTGCAAGTGTATTTTCGCACAAATTATTTCTTGCAAGTGTCTTTTCGCACAAGTGAACTCTTGCAAGTGTCTTTTCGCACAAGTGAACTCTTGCAAGTGTCTTTTCGCACAAGTGAACTCTTGCAAGTGTCTTTTCGCACAAGTGAACTCGTGCAAGTCTCTTTTCGCACAAGTGTCTTTTCGCATAAGTGAATTCTTGCAAGTGTCTTTTCGCTCAAGTGAACTCTTGCAAGTGTCTTTCGTCCAATGTCTTTTTGCACAAATGAACTCTTGCAAGTGTCTTTTCGCACAAGTGAACTCTTGCAAGTGTCTTTTGCGCAAGTGTCTTTTCGCACAAGTGAATTCTTGCAAGCGTCTTTTCGCACGAGTCAATTCTTGCAAGTGTCTTTCGAACAAGTGTCTTTTCGCATAAATGAATTCTTGCAAGTGTCTTTTCGCACAAGTGAACTCTTGCAAGTGTCTTTTGCACAAGTGTCTTTTCGTACAAGAGAACTCTTGCAAGTGTCTTTCGCACAAATGAACTCTTGCAAGTGTCTTTCGCACAACTGCCTTTTCGCACAAATGAACTCTTGCAAGTGTCTTTCGCGCAACTGCCTTTTCGCACAAATGAACTCTTGCAAGTGTCTTTTCGCACAAGTGCCTTTTCAAACAAGTGTCTTTCGCACAAGTGTCTTTTCGCGTAGCTCTTGCAAGTGTCTTTTCGCACAACTGCCTATTCGCACAATTGAACTCTTGCAAGTGTCTTTCGCACAATTACCTTTTTGCACAAGTGTCTTTTCGCACAAATGAACTCTTTCAAGTGTCTTTAAAACAAGTTTCTTTCGCACAAGTGTCTTTTCGCACAAATGACTTCTTGCAAGTGTCTTTCGCACAACTGTCTTTTCGCACAAATGAACTCTTGCAAGTGTCTTTCGCACAACTGCCTTTTCGCACAAATGAACTCTTGCAAGTGTCTTTTCGCACAAGTGATTTCTTGCAAGTGACTTCCGCACAAGTGTCTTTCGCACAAGTGTCTTTTCGCACAAATGAACTCTTGCAAGTGTCTTTCGCACAAGTTTCTTTTCGCACAAATGAACTCTTGCATGTGTCTTTCGCACAACTGCCTTTTCGCACAAATGAACTCTTGCAAGTGTCTTTCGAACAAGTGTCTTTTCGCATAAGTGAATTCTTGCAAGTGTCTTTTCGCACAAGTGAACTCTTGCAAGTGTCTTTTGCACAAGTGTCTTTTCGTACAAGTGAACTCTTGCAAGTGTCTTTCGCACAAATGAAATCTTGCAAGTGTCTTTCGAACAAGTGTCTTTTCGCACAAATTAACTCTTGCAAGTGTCTTTTCGCACAAGTGTCTTTTCGCACAAGTGAACTCTTGCAAGTGTCTTTTCGCACAAGTGAACGCTTGCAAGTGTCTTTTCGCACAAGTGTCTTTTCGCATAAGTGAATTCTTGCAAGTGTCTTTTCGCACAAGTGAACTCTTGCAAGTGTCTTTCGCACAAGTGTCTTTTCGCACAAATGAAATCTTGCAAGTGTCTTTCGAACAAGTGTCTTTTCGCACAAGTGTCTTTTCGCACGAGTGTCTTTTCGCACAAGTGAACTCTTGCAAGTGTATTTTCGCACAAATTATTTTTTGCAAGTGTCTTTTCGCACAAGTGAACTCTTGCAAGTGTCTTTTCGCACAAGTGAACTCTTGCAAGTGTCTTTTCGCACAAGTGAACTCTTGCAAGTGTCTTTTCGCACAAGTGAACTCGTGCAAGTCTCTTTTCGCACAAGTGTCTTTTCGCATAAGTGAATTCTTGCAAGTGTCTTTTCGCTCAAGTGAACTCTTGCAAGTGTCTTTCGTCCAATGTCTTTTTGCACAAATGAACTCTTGCAAGTGTCTTTTCGCACAAGTGAACTCTTGCAAGTGTCTTTTGCGCAAGTGTCTTTTCGCACAAGTGAATTCTTGCAAGCGTCTTTTCGCACGAGTCAATTCTTGCAAGTGACTTCCGCACAAGTGTCTTTTCGCACAAATGAACTCTTGCAAGTGTCTTTTCGCACAAGTGATTTCTTGCAAGTGACTTCCGCTTTATGCGAAAAGACACTTGTGCGAAAAGACACTTGCAAGCGTTCACTTGTGCGAAAAGACACTTGCAAGAGTTCACTTGTGCGAAAAGACACTTGTGCGAAAAGACACTTGCAAGAGTTCACTTGTACGAAAAGACACTTGTGCAAAAGACACTTGCAAGAGTTCACTTGTGCGAAAAGACACTTGCAAGAATTCACTTATGCGAAAAGACACTTGTTCGAAAGACACTTGCAAGAGTTCATTTGTGCGAAAAGGCAGTTGTGCGAAAGACACATGCAAGAGTTCATTTGTGCGAAAAGAAACTTGTGCGAAAGACACTTGCAAGAGTTCATTTGTGCGAAAAGACACTTGTGCGAAAGACACTTGTGCGGAAGTCACTTGCAAGAAATCACTTGTGCGAAAAGACACTTGCAAGAGTTCATTTGTGCGAAAAGGCAGTTGTGCGAAAGACACTTGCAAGAGTTCATTTGTGCGAAAAGACAGTTGTGCGAAAGACACTTGCAAGAAGTAATTTGTGCGAAAAGACACTTGTGCGAAAGAAACTTGTTTTAAAGACACTTGAAAGAGTTCATTTGTGCGAAAAGACACTTGTGCAAAAAGGTAATTGTGCGAAAGACACTTGCAAGAGTTCAATTGTGCGAATAGGCAGTTGTGCGAAAAGACACTTGCAAGAGCTACGCGAAAAGACACTTGTGCGAAAGACACTTGTTTGAAAAGGCACTTGTGCGAAAAGACACTTGCAAGAGTTCATTTGTGCGAAAAGGCAGTTGCGCGAAAGACACTTGCAAGAGTTCATTTGTGCGAAAAGGCAGTTGTGTGAAAGACACTTGCAAGAGTTCATTTGTGCGAAAGACACTTGCAAGAGTTCACTTGTACGAAAAGACACTTGTGCAAAAGACACTTGCAAGAGTTCACTTGTGCGAAAAGACACTTGCAAGAATTCATTTATGCGAAAAGACACTTGTTCGAAAGACACTTGCAAGAGTTCATTTGTGCGAAAAGACACTTGTGCGAAAGACACTTGTGCCGAAGTCACTTGCAAGAAATCACTTGTGCGAAAAGACACTTGCAAGAGTTCATTTGTGCGAAAAGACACTTGTGCGGAAGTCACTTGCAAGAATTGACTCGTGCGAAAAGACGCTTGCAAGAATTCACTTGTGCGAAAAGACACTTGCGCAAAAGACACTTGCAAGAGTTCACTTGTGCGAAAAGACACTTGCAAGAGTTCATTTGTGCAAAAAGACATTGGACGAAAGACACTTGCAAGAGTTCACTTGAGCGAAAAGACACTTGCAAGAATTCACTTATGCGAAAAGACACTTGTGCGAAAAGAGACTTGCACGAGTTCACTTGTGCGAAAAGACACTTGCAAGAGTTCACTTGTGCGAAAATACACTTGCAAGAGTTCACTTGTGCGAAAAGACACTTGCAAGAGTTCACTTGTGCGAAAAGACACTTGCAAGAAATAATTTGTGCGAAAATACACTTGCAAGAGTTCACTTGTGCGAAAAGACACTCGTGCGAAAAGACACTTGTGCGAAAAGACACTTGTTCGAAAGACACTTGCAAGATTTCATTTGTGCGAAAAGACACTTGTGCGAAAGACACTTGCAAGAGTTCACTTGTGCGAAAAGACACTTGCAAGAATTCACTTATGCGAAAAGACACTTGTGCGAAAAGACACTTGCAAGCGTTCACTTGTGCGAAAAGACACTTGCAAGAGTTCACTTGTGCGAAAAGACACTTGTGCGAAAAGACACTTGCAAGTGTTAATTTGTGCGAAAAGACACTTGTTCGAAAGACACTTGCAAGATTTCATTTGTGCGAAAGACACTTGCAAGAGTTCACTTGTACGAAAAGACACTTGTGCAAAAGACACTTGCAAGAGTTCACTTGTGCGAAAAGACACTTGCAAGAATTCACTTATGCGAAAAGACACTTGTTCGAAAGACACTTGCAAGAGTTCATTTGTGCGAAAAGGCAGTTGTGCGAAAGACACATGCAAGAGTTCATTTGTGCGAAAAGAAACTTGTGCGAAAGACACTTGCAAGAGTTCATTTGTGCGAAAAGACACTTGTGCGAAAGACACTTGTGCGGAAGTCACTTGCAAGAAATCACTTGTGCGAAAAGACACTTGCAAGAGTTCATTTGTGCGAAAAGGCAGTTGTGCGAAAGACACTTGCAAGAGTTCATTTGTGCGAAAAGACAGTTGTGCGAAAGACACTTGCAAGAAGTCATTTGTGCGAAAAGACACTTGTGCGAAAGAAACTTGTTTTAAAGACACTTGAAAGAGTTCATTTGTGCGAAAAGACACTTGTGCAAAAAGGTAATTGTGCGAAAGACACTTGCAAGAGTTCAATTGTGCGAATAGGCAGTTGTGCGAAAAGACACTTGCAAGAGCTACGCGAAAAGACACTTGTGCGAAAGACACTTGTTTGAAAAGGCACTTGTGCGAAAAGACACTTGCAAGAGTTCATTTGTGCGAAAAGGCAGTTGCGCGAAAGACACTTGCAAGAGTTCATTTGTGCGAAAAGGCAGTTGTGCGAAAGACACTTGCAAGAGTTCATTTGTGCGAAAGACACTTGCAAGAGTTCACTTGTACGAAAAGACACTTGTGCAAAAGACACTTGCAAGAGTTCACTTGTGCGAAAAGACACTTGCAAGAATTCATTTATGCGAAAAGACACTTGTTCGAAAGACACTTGCAAGAGTTCATTTGTGCGAAAAGGCAGTTGTACGAAAGACACTTGCAAGAGTTCATTTGTGCGAAAAGAAACTTGTGCGAAAGACACTTGCAAGAGTTCATTTGTGCGAAAAGACACTTGTGCGAAAGACACTTGTGCGGAAGTCACTTGCAAGAAATCACTTGTGCGAAAAGACACTTGCAAGAGTTCATTTGTGCGAAAAGGCAGTTGTGCGAAAGACACTTGCAAGAGTTCATTTGTGCGAAAAGACAGTTGTGCGAAAGACACTTGCAAGAAGTCATTTGCGCGAAAAGACACTTGTGCGAAAGAAACTTGTTTTAAAGACACTTGAAAGAGTTCATTTGTGCGAAAAGACACTTGTGCAAAAAGGTAATTGTGCGAAAGACACTTGCAAGAGTTCAATTGTGCGAATAGGCAGTTGTGCGAAAAGACACTCGCAAGAGCTACGCGAAAAGACACTTGTGCGAAAGACACTTGTTTGAAAAGGCACTTGTGCGAAAAGACACTTGCAAGAGTTCATTTGTGCGAAAAGGCAGTTGCGCGAAAGACACTTGCAAGAGTTCATTTATGCGAAAAGACACCTGTGCGAAAGACACTTGCAAGAGTTCATTTGTGCGAAAAGACAGTTTTGCGAAAGACACTTGCAAGAAGTAATTTGTGCGAAAAGACACTTGTGCGAAAGAAACTTGTTTTAAAGACACTTGAAAGAGTTCATTTGTGCGAAAAGACACTTGTGCAAAAAGGTAATTGTGCGAAAGACACTTGCAAGAGTTCAATTGTGCGGAAAGGCAGTTGTGCGAAAAGACACTTGCAAGAGCTACGCGAAAAGACACTTGTGCGAAAGACACTTCTTTGAAAAGGCACTTGTGCGAAAAGACACTTGCAAGAGTTTATTTGTGCGAAAAGGCAGTTGCGCGAAAGACACTTGCAAGAGTTCATTTGTGCGAAAAGAGACTTGTGCGAAAGACACTTGCAAGAGTTCACTTGTGCGAAAGACACTTGCAAGAATTCACTTGTGCGAAAAAGCAGTTGTGGGAAAGACACTTGTGCGAAAAAGCAGTTGTGCGAAAGACACTTGCAAGAGTTCACTTGTGCGAAAGACACTTGCAAGAGTTCACTTGTGCGAAAAGACACTTGCAAGAATTCACTTATGCGAAAAGACACTTGTGCGGAAAAACACTTGCAAGAGTTCACTTGTGCGAAAAGACACTCGTGCGAAAAGACACTTGTGCGAAAAGACACTTGCAAGAGTTAATTTGTGCGAAAAGACACTTGTTCGAAAAACACTTGCAAGATTTCACTTGTGCGAAAAGACATTTGTGCAAAAGACACTTGCAAGGGTTCACTTGTGCGAAAAGACACTTGCAAGAGTTCATTTGTGCGAAAAGACACTTGTTCGAAAGACACTTGCAAGAGTTCACTTGTGCGAAAAGACACTTGCAAGATTTCATTTGTGCGAAAAGACACTTGTGCGAAAGACACTTGCAAGAGTTCACTTGTGCGAAAAGACACGGGTGAAAAGACACTTGCAAGAGTTCACTTGTGCGAAAAGACACTCGTGCGAAAAGGCACTTGTGCGAAAAGACACTTGTTCGAAAGACACTTGCAAGAGTTCATTTTTGCGAAAAGACACTTGTGCGAAAGACACTTGCAAGAATTCACTTATGCGAAAAGACACTTGTAGGAAAAGACACTTGCAAGAGTTCACTTCTGCGAAAAGACACTTGCAAGAGTTCATTTGTGCGAAAAGGCAGTTGTGCGAAAGACACTTGCAAGAGTTCACTTGTGCGAAAAGACACTTGCAAGAGTTCATTTGTGCGAAAAGGCAGTTGTGCGAAAGACACTTGCAAGAGTTCACTTGTGCGAAAAGACACTTGCAAGAGTTCACTTGTGCGAAAGACACTTGCAAGAGTTCACTTGTGCGAAAAGACACTTGCAAGAATTCACTTATGCGAAAAGACACTTGTGCGGAAAAACACTTGCAAGAGTTCACTTGTGCGAAAAGACACTCGTGCGAAAAGACACTTGTGCGAAAAGACACTTGCAAGAGTTAATTTGTGCGAAAAGACACTTGTTCGAAAAACACTTGCAAGATTTCACTTGTGCGAAAAGACATTTGTGCAAAAGACACTTGCAAGGGTTCACTTGTGCGAAAAGACACTTGCAAGAGTTCATTTGTGCGAAAAGACACTTGTTCGAAAGACACTTGCAAGAGTTCACTTGTGCAAAAAGACACTTGCAAGATTTCATTTGTGCGAAAAGACACTTGTGCGAAAGACACTTGCAAGAGTTCACTTGTGCGAAAAGACACGGGTGAAAAGACACTTGCAAGAGTTCACTTGTGCGAAAAGACACTCGTGCGAAAAGGCACTTGTGCGAAAAGACACTTGTTCGAAAGACACTTGCAAGAGTTCATTTTTGCGAAAAGACACTTGTGCGAAAGACACTTGCAAGAATTCACTTATGCGAAAAGACACTTGTAGGAAAAGACACTTGCAAGAGTTCACTTCTGCGAAAAGACACTTGCAAGAGTTCATTTGTGCGAAAAGGCAGTTGTGCGAAAGACACTTGCAAGAGTTCACTTGTGCGAAAAGACACTTGCAAGAGTTCATTTGTGCGAAAAGGCAGTTGTGCGAAAGACACTTGCAAGAGTTCACTTGTGCGAAAAGACACTTGCAAGAGTTCACTTGTGCGAAAAGACACTTGCAAGAGTTCATTTGTGCGAAAAGGCAGTTGTGCGAAAGACACTTGCAAGAGTGCATTTGTGCGAAAAGACACTCGTGCGAAAGACACTTGCAAGAATTCACTTATGCGAAAAGACACTTGTAGGAAAAGACACTTGCAAGAGTTCATTTGTGCGAAAAGGCAGTTGTGCGAAAGACACTTGCAAGAGTTCATTTGTGCGAAAAGACAGTTGTGCGAAAGACACTTGCAAGAAGTCATTTGTGCGAAAAGACACTTGTGCGAAAGAAACTTGTTTTAAAGACACTTGAAAGAGTTCATTTGTGCGAAAAGACACTTGTGCGAAAGACACTTGTGCGGAAGTCACTTGCAAGAAATCACTTGTGCGAAAAGACACTTGCAAGAGTTCATTTGTGCGAAAAGACACTTGTGCGGAAGTCACTTGCAAGAATTGACTCGTGCGAAAAGACGCTTGCAAGAATTCACTTGTGCGAAAAGACACTTGCGCAAAAGACACTTGCAAGAGTTCACTTGTGCGAAAAGACACTTGCAAGAGTTCATTTGTGCAAAAAGACATTGGACGAAAGACACTTGCAAGAGTTCACTTGAGCGAAAAGACACTTGCAAGAATTCACTTATGCGAAAAGACACTTGTGCGAAAAGAGACTTGCACGAGTTCACTTGTGCGAAAAGACACTTGCAAGAGTTCACTTGTGCGAAAATACACTTGCAAGAGTTCACTTGTGCGAAAAGACACTTGCAAGAGTTCACTTGTGCGAAAAGACACTTGCAAGAAATAATTTGTGCGAAAATACACTTGCAAGAGTTCACTTGTGCGAAAAGACACTCGTGCGAAAAGACACTTGTGCGAAAAGACACTTGTTCGAAAGACACTTGCAAGATTTCATTTGTGCGAAAAGACACTTGTGCGAAAGACACTTGCAAGAGTTCACTTGTGCGAAAAGACACTTGCAAGAATTCACTTATGCGAAAAGACACTTGTGCGAAAAGACACTTGCAAGCGTTCACTTGTGCGAAAAGACACTTGCAAGAGTTCACTTGTGCGAAAAGACACTTGTGCGAAAAGACACTTGCAAGTGTTAATTTGTGCGAAAAGACACTTGTTCGAAAGACACTTGCAAGATTTCATTTGTGCGAAAGACACTTGCAAGAGTTCACTTGTACGAAAAGACACTTGTGCAAAAGACACTTGCAAGAGTTCACTTGTGCGAAAAGACACTTGCAAGAATTCACTTATGCGAAAAGACACTTGTTCGAAAGACACTTGCAAGAGTTCATTTGTGCGAAAAGGCAGTTGTGCGAAAGACACATGCAAGAGTTCATTTGTGCGAAAAGAAACTTGTGCGAAAGACACTTGCAAGAGTTCATTTGTGCGAAAAGACACTTGTGCGAAAGACACTTGTGCGGAAGTCACTTGCAAGAAATCACTTGTGCGAAAAGACACTTGCAAGAGTTCATTTGTGCGAAAAGGCAGTTGTGCGAAAGAAACTTGTTTTAAAGACACTTGAAAGAGTTCATTTGTGCGAAAAGACACTTGTGCAAAAAGGTAATTGTGCGAAAGACACTTGCAAGAGTTCAATTGTGCGAATAGGCAGTTGTGCGAAAAGACACTTGCAAGAGCTACGCGAAAAGACACTTGTGCGAAAGACACTTGTTTGAAAAGGCACTTGTGCGAAAAGACACTTGCAAGAGTTCATTTGTGCGAAAAGGCAGTTGCGCGAAAGACACTTGCAAGAGTTCATTTGTGCGAAAAGGCAGTTGTGCGAAAGACACTTGCAAGAGTTCATTTGTGCTAAAGACACTTGCAAGAGTTCACTTGTACGAAAAGACACTTGTGCAAAAGACACTTGCAAGAGTTCACTTGTGCGAAAAGACACTTGCAAGAATTCATTTATGCGAAAAGACACTTGTTCGAAAGACACTTGCAAGAGTTCATTTGTGCGAAAAGGCAGTTGTACGAAAGACACTTGCAAGAGTTCATTTGTGCGAAAAGAAACTTGTGCGAAAGACACTTGCAAGAGTTCATTTGTGCGAAAAGACACTTGTGCGAAAGACACTTGTGCGGAAGTCACTTGCAAGAAATCACTTGTGCGAAAAGACACTTGCAAGAGTTCATTTGTGCGAAAAGGCAGTTGTGCGAAAGACACTTGCAAGAGTTCATTTGTGCGAAAAGACAGTTGTGCGAAAGACACTTGCAAGAAGTCATTTGCGCGAAAAGACACTTGTGCGAAAGAAACTTGTTTTAAAGACACTTGAAAGAGTTCATTTGTGCGAAAAGACACTTGTGCAAAAAGGTAATTGTGCGAAAGACACTTGCAAGAGTTCAATTGTGCGAATAGGCAGTTGTGCGAAAAGACACTCGCAAGAGCTACGCGAAAAGACACTTGTGCGAAAGACACTTGTTTGAAAAGGCACTTGTGCGAAAAGACACTTGCAAGAGTTCATTTGTGCGAAAAGGCAGTTGCGCGAAAGACACTTGCAAGAGTTCATTTATGCGAAAAGACACCTGTGCGAAAGACACTTGCAAGAGTTCATTTGTGCGAAAAGACAGTTTTGCGAAAGACACTTGCAAGAAGTAATTTGTGCGAAAAGACACTTGTGCGAAAGAAACTTGTTTTAAAGACACTTGAAAGAGTTCATTTGTGCGAAAAGACACTTGTGCAAAAAGGTAATTGTGCGAAAGACACTTGCAAGAGTTCAATTGTGCGGAAAGGCAGTTGTGCGAAAAGACACTTGCAAGAGCTACGCGAAAAGACACTTGTGCGAAAGACACTTCTTTGAAAAGGCACTTGTGCGAAAAGACACTTGCAAGAGTTTATTTGTGCGAAAAGGCAGTTGCGCGAAAGACACTTGCAAGAGTTCATTTGTGCGAAAAGAGACTTGTGCGAAAGACACTTGCAAGAGTTCACTTGTGCGAAAGACACTTGCAAGAATTCACTTGTGCGAAAAAGCAGTTGTGGGAAAGACACTTGTGCGAAAAAGCAGTTGTGCGAAAGACACTTGCAAGAGTTCACTTGTGCGAAAGACACTTGCAAGAGTTCACTTGTGCGAAAAGACACTTGCAAGAATTCACTTATGCGAAAAGACACTTGTGCGGAAAAACACTTGCAAGAGTTCACTTGTGCGAAAAGACACTCGTGCGAAAAGACACTTGTGCGAAAAGACACTTGCAAGAGTTAATTTGTGCGAAAAGACACTTGTTCGAAAAACACTTGCAAGATTTCACTTGTGCGAAAAGACATTTGTGCAAAAGACACTTGCAAGGGTTCACTTGTGCGAAAAGACACTTGCAAGAGTTCATTTGTGCGAAAAGACACTTGTTCGAAAGACACTTGCAAGAGTTCACTTGTGCGAAAAGACACTTGCAAGATTTCATTTGTGCGAAAAGACACTTGTGCGAAAGACACTTGCAAGAGTTCACTTGTGCGAAAAGACACGGGTGAAAAGACACTTGCAAGAGTTCACTTGTGCGAAAAGACACTCGTGCGAAAAGGCACTTGTGCGAAAAGACACTTGTTCGAAAGACACTTGCAAGAGTTCATTTTTGCGAAAAGACACTTGTGCGAAAGACACTTGCAAGAATTCACTTATGCGAAAAGACACTTGTAGGAAAAGACACTTGCAAGAGTTCACTTCTGCGAAAAGACACTTGCAAGAGTTCATTTGTGCGAAAAGGCAGTTGTGCGAAAGACACTTGCAAGAGTTCACTTGTGCGAAAAGACACTTGCAAGAGTTCATTTGTGCGAAAAGGCAGTTGTGCGAAAGACACTTGCAAGAGTTCACTTGTGCGAAAAGACACTTGCAAGAGTTCACTTGTGCGAAAGACACTTGCAAGAGTTCACTTGTGCGAAAAGACACTTGCAAGAATTCACTTATGCGAAAAGACACTTGTGCGGAAAAACACTTGCAAGAGTTCACTTGTGCGAAAAGACACTCGTGCGAAAAGACACTTGTGCGAAAAGACACTTGCAAGAGTTAATTTGTGCGAAAAGACACTTGTTCGAAAAACACTTGCAAGATTTCACTTGTGCGAAAAGACATTTGTGCAAAAGACACTTGCAAGGGTTCACTTGTGCGAAAAGACACTTGCAAGAGTTCATTTGTGCGAAAAGACACTTGTTCGAAAGACACTTGCAAGAGTTCACTTGTGCAAAAAGACACTTGCAAGATTTCATTTGTGCGAAAAGACACTTGTGCGAAAGACACTTGCAAGAGTTCACTTGTGCGAAAAGACACGGGTGAAAAGACACTTGCAAGAGTTCACTTGTGCGAAAAGACACTCGTGCGAAAAGGCACTTGTGCGAAAAGACACTTGTTCGAAAGACACTTGCAAGAGTTCATTTTTGCGAAAAGACACTTGTGCGAAAGACACTTGCAAGAATTCACTTATGCGAAAAGACACTTGTAGGAAAAGACACTTGCAAGAGTTCACTTCTGCGAAAAGACACTTGCAAGAGTTCATTTGTGCGAAAAGGCAGTTGTGCGAAAGACACTTGCAAGAGTTCACTTGTGCGAAAAGACACTTGCAAGAGTTCATTTGTGCGAAAAGGCAGTTGTGCGAAAGACACTTGCAAGAGTTCACTTGTGCGAAAAGACACTTGCAAGAGTTCACTTGTGCGAAAAGACACTTGCAAGAGTTCATTTGTGCGAAAAGGCAGTTGTGCGAAAGACACTTGCAAGAGTGCATTTGTGCGAAAAGACACTCGTGCGAAAGACACTTGCAAGAATTCACTTATGCGAAAAGACACTTGTAGGAAAAGACACTTGCAAGAGTTCACTTCTGCGAAAAGACACTTGCAAGAGTTCACTTGTGCGAAAGACACTTGCAAGTGTTCACTTGTGCGAAAAGACACTTGCAAGAGTTCATTTGTGCGAAAAGGCAGTTGTGCGAAAGACACTTGCAAGAGTGCATTTGTGCGAAAAGACACTCGTGCGAAAGACACTTGCAAGAATTCACTTATGCGAAAAGACACTTGTAGGAAAAGACACTTGCAAGAAATCACTTGTGCGAAAAGACACTTGCAAGAGTTCATTTGTGCGAAAAGGCAGTTGTGCGAAAGACACTTGCAAGAGTTCATTTGTGCGAAAAGACAGTTGTGCGAAAGACACCTGCAAGAAGTCATTTGTGCGAAAAGACACTTGTGCGAAAGAAACTTGTTTTAAAGACACTTGAAAGAGTTGTGTGAAAAGACACGGGTGAAAAGACACTTGCAAGAGTTCACTTGTGCGAAAAGACACTCGTGCGAAAAGGCACTTGTGCGAAAAGACACTTGTTCGAAAGACACTTGCAAGAGTTCATTTTTGCGAAAAGACACTTGTGCGAAAGACACTTGCAAGAATTCACTTATGCGAAAAGACACTTGTAGGAAAAGACACTTGCAAGAGTTCACTTCTGCGAAAAGACACTTGCAAGAGTTCATTTGTGCGAAAAGGCAGTTGTGCGAAAGACACTTGCAAGAGTGCATTTGTGCGAAAAGACACTCGTGCGAAAGACACTTGCAAGAATTCACTTATGCGAAAAGACACTTGTAGGAAAAGACACTTGCAAGAGTTCACTTCTGCGAAAAGACACTTGCAAGAGTTCACTTGTGCGAAAGACACTTGCAAGTGTTCACTTGTGCGAAAAGACACTTGCAAGAATTCACTTATGCGAAAAGACACTTGTGCGGAAAAACACTTGCAAGAGTTCACTTGTGCGAAAAGACACTCGTGCGAAAAGGCAGTTGTGCGAAAAGACACTTGCAAGAGCTACGCGAAAAGACACTTGTGCGAAAGACACTTCTTTGAAAAGGCACTTGTGCGAAAAGACACTTGCAAGAGTTTATTTGTGCGAAAAGGCAGTTGCGCGAAAGACACTTGCAAGAGTTCATTTGTGCGAAAAGAGACTTGTGCGAAAGACACTTGCAAGAGTTCACTTGTGCGAAAGACACTTGCAAGAATTCACTTGTGCGAAAAAGCAGTTGTGGGAAAGACACTTGTGCGAAAAAGCAGTTGTGCGAAAGACACTTGCAAGAGTTCACTTGTGCGAAAGACACTTGCAAGAGTTCACTTGTGCGAAAAGACACTTGCAATAATTCACTTATGCGAAAAGACACTTGTGCGGAAAAACACTTGCAAGAGTTCACTTGTGCGAAAAGACACTCGTGCGAAAAGACACTTGTTCGAAAAACACTTGCAAGATTTCACTTGTGCGAAAAGACATTTGTGCAAAAGACACTTGCAAGGGTTCACTTGTGCGAAAAGACACTTGCAAGAGTTCATTTGTGCGAAAAGACACTTGTTCGAAAGACACTTGCAAGAGTTCACTTGTGCGAAAAGACACTTGCAAGATTTCATTTGTGCGAAAAGACACTTGTGCGAAAGACACTTGCAAGAGTTCACTTGTGCGAAAAGACACGGGTGAAAAGACACTTGCAAGAGTTCACTTGTGCGAAAAGACACTCGTGCGAAAAGGCACTTGTGCGAAAAGACACTTGTTCGAAAGACACTTGCAAGAGTTCATTTTTGCGAAAAGACACTTGTGCGAAAGACACTTGCAAGAATTCACTTATGCGAAAAGACACTTGTAGGAAAAGACACTTGCAAGAGTTCACTTCTGCGAAAAGACACTTGCAAGAGTTCATTTGTGCGAAAAGACACTCGTGCGAAAAGGCACTTGTGCGAAAAGACACTTGTTCGAAAGACACTTGCAAGAGTTCATTTTTGCGAAAAGACACTTGTGCGAAAGACACTTGCAAGAATTCACTTATGCGAAAAGACACTTGTAGGAAAAGACACTTGCAAGAGTTCACTTCTGCGAAAAGACACTTGCAAGAGTTCATTTGTGCGAAAAGGCAGTTGTGCGAAAGACACTTGCAAGAGTTCACTTGTGCGAAAAGACACTTGCAAGAGTTCATTTGTGCGAAAAGGCAGTTGTGCGAAAGACACTTGCAAGAGTTCACTTGTGCGAAAATACACTTGCAAGAGTTCACTTGTGCGAAAAGACACTTGCAAGAGTTCATTTGTGCGAAAAGGCAGTTGTGCGAAAGACACTTGCAAGAGTGCATTTGTGCGAAAAGACACTCGTGCGAAAGACACTTGCAAGAATTCACTTATGCGAAAAGACACTTGTAGGAAAAGACACTTGCAAGAGTTCACTTCTGCGAAAAGACACTTGCAAGAGTTCATTTGTGCGAAAAGGCAGTTGTGCGAAAGACACTTGCAAGAGTTCATTTGTGCGAAAAGGCAGTTGTGCGAAAGACACTTGCAAGAGTTCACTTGTGCGAAAAGACACTTGCAAGAGTTCACTTGTGCGAGAAGACACTTGCAAGACTTCATTTGTGCGAAAAGACACTTGTTCGAAAGACACTTGCAAGAGTTCACTTGTGCGAAAAGACACTTGTGCGAAAAGACACTTGCAAGAGTTAATTTGTGCGAAAAGACACTTGTGCGAAAGACACTTGCAAGAGTTCACTTGTGCGAAAAGACACTTGCAAGAATTCACTTATGCGAAAAGACACTTGTGCGGAAAAACACTTGCAAGAGTTCACTTGTGCGAAAAGACACTCGTGCGAAAAGACACTTGTGCGAAAAGACACTTGCAAGAGTTAATTTGTGCGAAAAGACACTTGTTCGAAAAACACTTGCAAGATTTCACTTGTGCGAAAAGACATTTGTGCAAAAGACACTTGCAAGGGTTCACTTGTGCGAAAAGACACTTGCAAGAGTTCATTTGTGCGAAAAGACACTTGTTCGAAAGACACTTGCAAGAGTTCACTTGTGCGAAAAGACACTTGCAAGATTTCATTTGTGCGAAAAGACACTTGTGCGAAAGACACTTGCAAGAGTTCACTTGTGCGAAAAGACATGGGTGAAAAGACACTTGCAAGAGTTCACTTGTGCGAAAAGACACTCGTGCGAAAAGGCACTTGTGCGAAAAGACACTTGTTCGAAAGACACTTGCAAGAGTTCATTTTTGCGAAAAGACACTTGTGCGAAAGACACTTGCAAGAATTCACTTATGCGAAAAGACACTTGTAGGAAAAGACACTTGCAAGAGTTCACTTCTGCGAAAAGACACTTGCAAGAGTTCATTTGTGCGAAAAGGCAGTTGTGCGAAAGACACTTGCAAGAGTTCACTTGTGCGAAAAGACACTTGCAAGAGTTCATTTGTGCGAAAAGGCAGTTGTGCGAAAAGACACTTGAAAGAGTTCATTTGTGCGAAAAGACACTTGCAAGAGTTCACTTGTGCGAAAAGACACTTGCAAGACTTCATTTGTGCGAAAAGACACTTGTTCGAAAGACACTTGCAAGAGTTCACTTGTGCGAAAAGACACTTGTGCGAAAAGACACTTGCAAGAGTTAATTTGTGCGAAAAGACACTTGTTCGAAAGACACTTGCAAGAGTTCACTTGTGCGAAAAGACACTTGCAAGAATTCAATTGTGCGAAAAGACACTTGTGCAAAAGACACTTGCAAGAGTTCACTTGTGCGAAAAGACACTTGCAAGACTTCATTTGTCCGAAAAGACACTTGTTCGAAGGACACTTGCAAGAGTTCACTTGTGCGAAAAGACACTTGCAAGAGTTCATTTGTGCGAAAAGACACTTGCAAGAATTCACTTATGCGAAAAGACACTTGTGCGGAAAAACACTTGCAAGAGTTCACTTGTGCGAAAAGACACTCGTGCGAAAAGACACTTGTGCGAAAAGACACTTGCAAGAGTTAATTTGTGCGAAAAGACACTTGTTCAAAAAACACTTGCAAGAGTTCACTTGTGCGAAAAGACATTTGTGCAAAAGACACTTGCAAGGGTTCACTTGTGCGAAAAGACACTTGCAAGAGTTCATTTGTGCGAAAAGACACTTGTTCGAAAGACACTTGCAAGAGTTCACTTGTGCGAAAAGACACGGGTGAAAAGACACTTGCAAGAGTTCACTTGTGCGAAAAGACACTCGTGCGAAAAGGCACTTGTGCGAAAAGACACTTGTTCGAAAGACACTTGCAAGAGTTCATTTGTGCGAAAAGACACTTGTGCGAAAGACACTTGCAAGAATTCACTTATGCGAAAAGACACTTGTAGGAAAAGACACTTGCAAGAGTTCACTTCTGCGAAAAGACACTTGCAAGAGTTAATTTGTGCGAAAAGGCAGTTGTGCGAAAGACACTTGCAAGAGTTCACTTGTGCGAAAAGACACTTGCAAGAGTTCACTTGTGCGAGAAGACACTTGCAAGACTTCATTTGTGCGAAAAGACACTTGTTCGAAAGACACTTGCAAGAGTTCACTTGTGCGAAAAGACACTTGTGCGAAAAGACACTTGCAAGAGTTAATTTGTGCGAAAAGACACTTGTGCGAAAGACACTTGCAAGAGTTCACTTGTGCGAAAAGACACTTGCAAGAATTCACTTATGCGAAAAGACACTTGTGCGGAAAAACACTTGCAAGAGTTCACTTGTGCGAAAAGACACTCGTGCGAAAAGACACTTGTGCGAAAAGACACTTGCAAGAGTTAATTTGTGCGAAAAGACACTTGCAAGAGTTAATTTGTGCGAAAAGACACTTGTTCGAAAAACACTTGCAAGATTTCACTTGTGCGAAAAGACATTTGTGCAAAAGACACTTGCAAGGGTTCACTTGTGCGAAAAGACACTTGCAAGAGTTCATTTGTGCGAAAAGACACTTGTTCGAAAGACACTTGCAAGAGTTCACTTGTGCGAAAAGACACTTGCAAGATTTCATTTGTGCGAAAAGACACTTGTGCGAAAGACACTTGCAAGAGTTCACTTGTGCGAAAAGACACGGGTGAAAAGACACTTGCAAGAGTTCACTTGTGCGAAAAGACACTCGTGCGAAAAGGCACTTGTGCGAAAAGACACTTGTTCGAAAGACACTTGCAAGAGTTCATTTTTGCGAAAAGACACTTGTGCGAAAGACACTTGCAAGAATTCACTTATGCGAAAAGACACTTGTAGGAAAAGACACTTGCAAGAGTTCACTTCTGCGAAAAGACACTTGCAAGAGTTCATTTGTGCGAAAAGGCAGTTGTGCGAAAGACACTTGCAAGAGTTCACTTGTGCGAAAAGACACTTGCAAGAGTTCATTTGTGCGAAAAGGCAGTTGTGCGAAAAGACACTTGCAAGAGTTCATTTGTGCGAAAAGACACTTGCAAGAGTTCACTTGTGCGAAAAGACACTTGCAAGACTTCATTTGTGCGAAAAGACACTTGTTCGAAAGACACTTGCAAGAGTTCACTTGTGCGAAAAGACACTTGTGCGAAAAGACACTTGCAAGAGTTAATTTGTGCGAAAAGACACTTGTTCGAAAGACACTTGCAAGAGTTCACTTGTGCGAAAAGACACTTGCAAGAATTCACTTGTGCGAAAAGACACTTGTGCAAAAGACACTTGCAAGAGTTCACTTGTGCGAAAAGACACTTGCAAGACTTCATTTGTGCGAAAAGACACTTGTTCGAAAGACACTTGCAAGAGTTCACTTGTGCGAAAAGACACTTGCAAGAGTTCATTTGTGCGAAAAGACACTTGCAAGAATTCACTTATGCGAAAAGACACTTGTGCGGAAAAACACTTGCAAGAGTTCACTTGTGCGAAAAGACACTCGTGCGAAAAGACACTTGTGCGAAAAGACACTTGCAAGAGTTAATTTGTGCGAAAAGACACTTGTTCAAAAAACACTTGCAAGAGTTCACTTGTGCGAAAAGACATTTGTGCAAAAGACACTTGCAAGGGTTCACTTGTGCGAAAAGACACTTGCAAGAGTTCATTTGTGCGAAAAGACACTTGTTCGAAAGACACTTGCAAGAGTTCACTTGTGCGAAAAGACACGGGTGAAAAGACACTTGCAAGAGTTCACTTGTGCGAAAAGACACTCGTGCGAAAAGGCACTTGTGCGAAAAGACACTTGTTCGAAAGACACTTGCAAGAGTTCATTTGTGCGAAAAGACACTTGTGCGAAAGACACTTGCAAGAATTCACTTATGCGAAAAGACACTTGTAGGAAAAGACACTTGCAAGAGTTCACTTCTGCGAAAAGACACTTGCAAGAGTTAATTTGTGCGAAAAGGCAGTTGTGCGAAAGACACTTGCAAGATTTCACTTGTGCGAAAAGACACTTGCAAGAGTTCATTTGTGCGAAAAGGCAGTTGTGCGAAAGACACTTGCAAGAGTTCACTTGTGCGAAAAGACACTTGCAAGAGTTCACTTGTGCGAAAAGACACTTGCAAGAGTTCACTTCTGCGAAAAGACACTTGTTCGAAAGACACTTGCAAGATTTCATTTGTGCGAAAAGACACTTGTGCGAAAGACACTTGCAAGAATTCACTTATGCGAAAAGACACTTGTAGGAAAAGACACTTGCAAGAGTTCACTTCTGCGAAAAGACACTTGCAAGAGTTCATTTGTGCGAAAAGGCAGTTGTGCGAAAGACACTTGCAAGAGTTCATTTGTGCGAAAAGGCAGTTGTGCGAAAGACACTTGCAAGAGTTCACTTGTGCGAAAAGACACTTGCAAGAGTTCACTTGTGCGAAAAGACACTTGCAAGACTTCATTTGTGCGAAAAGACACTTGTTCGAAAGACACTTGCAAGAGTTCACTTGTGCGAAAAGACACTTGTGCGTAAGACACTTGTGCGAGAAGACACTTGCAAGACTTCATTTGTGCGAAAAGACACTTGTTCGAAAGACACTTGCAAGAGTTCACTTGTGCGAAAAGACACTTGTGCGAAAAGACACTTGCAAGAGTTAATTTGTGCGAAAAGACACTTGTTCGAAAGACACTTGCAAGAGTTCACTTGTGCGAAAAGACACTTGTGCAAAAGACACTTGCAAGAGTTCACTTGTGCGAAAAGACACTTGCAAGAATTCACTTATGCGAAAAGACACTTGTTCGAAAGACACTTGCCAGAGTTCATTTGTGCGAAAAGGCAGTTGTGCGAAAGACACTTGCAAGAGTTCACTTGTGCGAAAAGACACTTGTGCGAAGGACACTTGCAAGAGTTCACTTGTGTGAAAAGACACTTGCAAGAGTTAATTTGTGCGAAAAGGCAGTTGTGCGAAAGACACATGCAAGAGTTCATTTGTGCGAAAAGACACTTGTGCGGAAGTCACTTGCAGGAATTCACTCGTGCGAAAAGACGCTTGCAAGAATTCACTTGTGCGAAAAGACACTTGTGCGAAAGGCACTTGCAAGAGTTCACTTGTGCGAAAAGACACTTCTGCGAAACAGCAGTTGTGCGAAAGACACTTGCAAGAGTTCACTTGTGCGAAAAGACACTTGCGCAAAAGACACTAGCAAGAATTCACTAATGCGAAAAGACACTTGTAGGAAAAGACACTTGCAGGAGTTCACATCTGCGAAAAGACACTTGCAAGAGTTCATTTGTGCGAAAAGACACTTGTGCAAAAAGGTAATTGTGCGAAAGACACTTGCAAGAGTTCAATTGTGCGAAAAGGCAGTTGTGCGAAAAGACACTTGCAAGAGCTACGCGAAAAGACACTTGTGCGAAAGACACTTCTTTGAAAAGGCACTTGTGCGAAAAGACACTTGCAAGAGTTTATTTGTGCGAAAAGGCAGTTGCGCGAAAGACACTTGCAAGAGTTCATTTGTGCGAAAAGAGACTTGTGCGAAAGACACTTGCAAGAGTTCACTTGTGCGAAAGACACTTGCAAGAATTCACTTGTGCGAAAAAGCAGTTGTGCGAAAGACACTTGCAAGAGTTCACTTGTGCGAAAAGACACTTGTGCGAAAGACACTTGCAAGAGTTCACTTGGTGCGAAAAGACACTTGCAAGAATTCACTTATGCGAAAAGACACTTGTGCGGAAAAACACTTGCAAGAGTTCACTTGTGCGAAAAGACACTCGTGCGAAAAGACACTTGTGCGAAAAGACTTGCAAGAGTTAATTTGTGCGAAAGACACTTGCAAGAGTGCATTTGTGCGAAAAGACACTCGTGCGAAAGACACTTGCAAGAATTCACTTATGCGAAAAGACACTTGTAGGAAAAGACACTTGCAAGAGTTCACTTCTGCGAAAAGACACTTGTTCGAAAGACACTTGCAAGATTTCATTTGTGCGAAAAGACACTTGTGCGAAAGACACTTGCAAGAATTCACTTATGCGAAAAGACACTTGTAGGAAAAGACACTTGCAAGAGTTCACTTCTGCGAAAAGACACTTGCAAGAGTTCATTTGTGCGAAAAGGCAGTTGTGCGAAAGACACTTGCAAGAGTTCATTTGTGCGAAAAGGCAGTTGTGCGAAAGACACTTGCAAGAGTTCACTTGTGCGAAAAGGCAGTTGTGCGAAAGACACTTGCAAGAGTTCACTTGTGCGAAAAGACACTTGCAAGAGTTCACTTGTGCGAAAAGACACTTGCAAGACTTCATTTGTGCGAAAAGACACTTGTTCGAAAGACACTTGCAAGAGTTCACTTGTGCGAAAAGACACTTGTGCGTAAGACACTTGTGCGAGAAGACACTTGCAAGACTTCATTTGTGCGAAAAGACACTTGTTCGAAAGACACTTGCAAGAGTTAATTTGTGCGAAAAGACACTTGTTCGAAAGACACTTGCAAGAGTTCACTTGTGCGAAAAGACACTTGTGCAAAAGACACTTGCAAGAGTTCACTTGTGCGAAAAGACACTTGCAAGAATTCACTTATGCGAAAAGACACTTGTTCGAAAGACACTTGCCAGAGTTCATTTGTGCGAAAAGGCAGTTGTGCGAAAGACACTTGCAAGAGTTCACTTGTGCGAAAAGACACTTGTGCGAAGGACACTTGCAAGAGTTCACTTGTGTGAAAAGACACTTGCAAGAGTTAATTTGTGCGAAAAGGCAGTTGTGCGAAAGACACATGCAAGAGTTCATTTGTGCGAAAAGACACTTGTGCGGAAGTAACTTGCAGGAATTCACTCGTGCGAAAAGACGCTTGCAAGAATTCACTTGTGCGAAAAGACACTTGTGCGAAAGGCACTTGCAAGAGTTCACTTGTGCGAAAAGACACTTCTGCGAAAAAGCAGTTGTGCGAAAGACACTTGCAAGAGTTCACTTGTGCGAAAAGACACTTGCGCAAAAGACACTTGCAAGAATTCACTAATGCGAAAAGACACTAGTAGGAAAAGACACTTGCAGGAGTTCACATCTGCGAAAAGACACTTGCAAGAGTTCATTTGTGCGAAAAGACACTTGTGCAAAAAGGTAATTGTGCGAAAGACACTTGCAAGAGTTCAATTGTGCGAAAAGGCAGTTGTGCGAAAAGACACTTGCAAGAGCTACGCGAAAAGACACTTGTGCGAAAGACACTTCTTTGAAAAGGCACTTGTGCGAAAAGACACTTGCAAGAGTTTATTTGTGCGAAAAGGCAGTTGCGCGAAAGACACTTGCAAGAGTTCATTTGTGCGAAAAGAGACTTGTGCGAAAGACACTTGCAAGAGTTCACTTGTGCGAAAGACACTTGCAAGAATTCACTTGTGCGAAAAAGCAGTTGTGCGAAAGACACTTGCAAGAGTTCACTTGTGCGAAAAGACACTTGTGCGAAAGACACTTGCAAGAGTTCACTTGTGCGAAAAGACACTTGCAAGAATTCACTTATGCGAAAAGACACTTGTGCGGAAAAACACTTGCAAGAGTTCACTTGTGCGAAAAGACACTCGTGCGAAAAGACACTTGTGCGAAAAGACTTGCAAGAGTTAATTTGTGCGAAAGACACTTGCAAGAGTGCATTTGTGCGAAAAGACACTCGTGCGAAAGACACTTGCAAGAATTCACTTATGCGAAAAGACACTTGTAGGAAAAGACACTTGCAAGAGTTCACTTCTGCGAAAAGACACTTGTTCGAAAGACACTTGCAAGATTTCATTTGTGCGAAAAGACACTTGTGCGAAAGACACTTGCAAGAATTCACTTATGCGAAAAGACACTTGTAGGAAAAGACACTTGCAAGAGTTCACTTCTGCGAAAAGACACTTGCAAGAGTTCATTTGTGCGAAAAGGCAGTTGTGCGAAAGACACTTGCAAGAGTTCATTTGTGCGAAAAGGCAGTTGTGCGAAAGACACTTGCAAGAGTTCACTTGTGCGAAAAGACACTTGCAAGAGTTCACTTGTGCGAAAAGACACTTGCAAGACTTCATTTGTGCGAAAAGACACTTGTTCGAAAGACACTTGCAAGAGTTCACTTGTGCGAAAAGACACTTGTGCGAAAAGACACTTGCAAGAGTTAATTTGTGCGAAAAGACACTTGTTCGAAAGACACTTGCAAGAGTTCACTTGTGCGAAAAGACACTTGCAAGAATTCACTTGTGCGAAAAGACACTTGTGCAAAAGACACTTGCAAGAGTTCACTTGTGCGAAAAGACACTTGCAAGACTTCATTTGTGCGAAAAGACACTTGTTCGAAAGACACTTGCAAGAGTTCACTTGTGCGAAAAGACACTTGCAAGAGTTCATTTGTGCGAAAAGACACTTGCAAGAATTCACTTATGCGAAAAGACACTTGTGCGGAAAAACACTTGCAAGAGTTCACTTGTGCGAAAAGACACTCGTGCGAAAAGACACTTGTGCGAAAAGACACTTGCAAGAGTTAATTTGTGCGAAAAGACACTTGTTCGAAAAACACTTGCAAGAATTCACTTATGCGAAAAGACACTTGTAGGAAAAGACACTTGCAAGAGTTCACTTCTGCGAAAAGACACTTGCAAGAGTTCATTTGTGCGAAAAGGCAGTTGTGCGAAAGACACTTGCAAGAGTTCATTTGTGCGAAAAGGCAGTTGTGCGAAAGACACTTGCAAGAGTTCACTTGTGCGAAAAGACACTTGCAAGAGTTCACTTGTGCGAAAAGACACTTGCAAGACTTCATTTGTGCGAAAAGACACTTGTTCAAAAGACACTTGCAAGAGTTCACTTGTGCGAAAAGACACTTGTGCGAAAAGACACTTGCAAGAGTTAATTTGTGCGAAAAGACACTTGTTCGAAAGACACTTGCAAGAGTTCACTTGTGCGAAAAGACACTTGCAAGAATTCACTTGTGCGAAAAGACACTTGTGCAAAAGACACTTGCAAGAGTTCACTTGTGCGAAAAGACACTTGCAAGACTTCATTTGTGCGAAAAGACACTTGTTCGAAAGACACTTGCAAGAGTTCACTTGTGCGAAAAGACACTTGCAAGAGTTCATTTGTGCGAAAAGACACTTGCAAGAATTCACTTATGCGAAAAGACACTTGTGCGGAAAAACACTTGCAAGAGTTCACTTGTGCGAAAAGACACTCGTGCGAAAAGACACTTGTGCGAAAAGACACTTGCAAGAGTTAGTTTGTGCGAAAAGACACTTGTTCGAAAAACACTTGCAAGAGTTCACTTGTGCGAAAAGACATTTGTGCAAAAGACACTTGCAAGGGTTCACTTGTGCGAAAAGACACTTGCAAGAGTTAATTTGTGCGAAAAGACACTTGTTCGAAAAACACTTGCAAGAGTTCACTTGTGCGAAAAGACATTTGTGCAAAAGACACTTGCAAGGGTTCACTTGTGCGAAAAGACACTTGCAAGAGTTCATTTGTGCGAAAAGACACTTGTTCGAAAGACACTTGCAAGAGTTCACTTGTGCGAAAAGACACTTGCAAGATTTCATTTGTGCGAAAAGACACTTGTGCGAAAGACACTTGCAAGAGTTCACTTGTGCGAAAAGACACGGGTGAAAAGACACTTGCAAGAGTTCACTTGTGCGAAAAGACACTCGTGCGAAAAGGCACTTGTGCGAAAAGACACTTGTTCGAAAGACACTTGCAAGAGTTCATTTGTGCGAAAAGACACTTGTGCGAAAGACACTTGCAAGAATTCACTTATGCGAAAAGACACTTGTAGGAAAAGACACTTGCAAGAGTTCACTTCTGCGAAAAGACACTTGCAAGAGTTCATTTGTGCGAAAAGGCAGTTGTGCGAAAGACACTTGCAAGAGTTCACTTGTGCGAAAAGACACTTGCAAGAGTTCTTTTGTGCGAAAAGACACTTGCAAGAATTCACTTGTGCGAAAAGACACTTGTGCAAAAGACACTTGCAAGAGTTCACTTGTGCGAAAAGACACTTGCAAGACTTCATTTGTGCGAAAAGACACTTGTTCGAAAGACACTTGCAAGAGTTCACTTGTGCGAAAAGACACTTGCAAGAGTTCATTTGTGCGAAAAGACACTTGCAAGAATTCACTTATGCGAAAAGACACTCGTGCGAAAAGACACTTGTGCGAAAAGACACTTGCAAGAGTTCATTTGTGCGAAAAGGCAGTTGTGCGAAAGACACTTGCAAGAATTCACTTATGCGAAAAGACACTTGTAGGAAAAGACACTTGCAAGAGTTCACTTCTGCGAAAAGACACTTGTTCGAAAGACACTTGCAAGATTTCATTTGTGCGAAAAGACACTTGTGCGAAAGACACTTGCAAGAATTCACTTATGCGAAAAGACACTTGTAGGAAAAGACACTTGCAAGAGTTCACTTCTGCGAAAAGACACTTGCAAGAGTTCATTTGTGCGAAAAGGCAGCTGTGCGAAAGACACTTGCAAGAGTTCATTTGTGCGAAAAGGCAGTTGTGCGAAAGACACTTGCAAGAGTTCACTTGTGCGAAAAGACACTTGCAAGAGTTCACTTGTGCAAGAAGACACTTGCAAGACTTCATTTGTGCGAAAAGACACTTGTTCGAAAGACACTTGCAAGAGTTCACTTGTGCGAAAAGACACTTGTGCGAAAAGACACTTGCAAGAGTTAATTTGTGCGAAAAGACACTTGTTCGAAAGACACTTGCAAGAGTTCACTTGTGCGAAAAGACACTTGTGCAAAAGACACTTGCAAGAGTTCACTTGTGCGAAAAGACACTTGCAAGACTTCATTTGTGCGAAAAGACACTTGTTCGAAAGACACTTGCAAGAGTTCACTTGTGCGAAAAGACACTTGTGCGAAAAGACACTTGCAAGAGTTAATTTGTGCGAAAAGACACTTGCAAGAGTTCACTTGTGCGAAAAGACACTTGCAAGAATTCACTTGTGCGAAAAGACACTTGTGCAAAAGACACTTGCAAGAGTTCACTTGTGCGAAAAGACACTTGCAAGACTTCGTTTG
This sequence comes from Tiliacea citrago, assembly GCA_963921375.1. Lineage (NCBI taxonomy): Eukaryota > Metazoa > Arthropoda > Insecta > Lepidoptera > Noctuidae > Tiliacea > Tiliacea citrago. The sequence goes on along the minus strand of OY992797.1, from coordinate 14,724,955 downwards.
TGCGAAAAGACACTTGTTCGAAAGACACTTGCAAGAGTTCACTTGTGCGAAAAGACACTTGCAAGAGTTCATTTGTGCGAAAAGACACTTGCAAGAATTCACTTATGCGAAAAGACACTTGTGCGGAAAAACACTTGCAAGAGTTCACTTGTGCGAAAAGACACTCGTGCGAAAAGACACTTGTGCGAAAAGACACTTGCAAGAGTTAATTTGTGCGAAAAGACACTTGTTCGAAAAACACTTGCAAGAATTCACTTATGCGAAAAGACACTTGTAGGAAAAGACACTTGCAAGAGTTCACTTCTGCGAAAAGACACTTGCAAGAGTTCATTTGTGCGAAAAGGCAGTTGTGCGAAAGACACTTGCAAGAGTTCATTTGTGCGAAAAGGCAGTTGTGCGAAAGACACTTGCAAGAGTTCACTTGTGCGAAAAGACACTTGCAAGAGTTCACTTGTGCGAAAAGACACTTGCAAGACTTCATTTGTGCGAAAAGACACTTGTTCGAAAGACACTTGCAAGAGTTCACTTGTGCGAAAAGACACTTGTGCGAAAAGACACTTGCAAGAGTTAATTTGTGCGAAAAGACACTTGTTCGAAAGACACTTGCAAGAGTTCACTTGTGCGAAAAGACACTTGCAAGAATTCACTTGTGCGAAAAGACACTTGTGCAAAAGACACTTGCAAGAGTTCACTTGTGCGAAAAGACACTTGCAAGACTTCATTTGTGCGAAAAGACACTTGTTCGAAAGACACTTGCAAGAGTTCACTTGTGCGAAAAGACACTTGCAAGAGTTCATTTGTGCGAAAAGACACTTGCAAGAATTCACTTATGCGAAAAGACACTTGTGCGGAAAAACACTTGCAAGAGTTCACTTGTGCGAAAAGACACTCGTGCGAAAAGACACTTGTGCGAAAAGACACTTGCAAGAGTTAGTTTGTGCGAAAAGACACTTGTTCGAAAAACACTTGCAAGAGTTCACTTGTGCGAAAAGACATTTGTGCAAAAGACACTTGCAAGGGTTCACTTGTGCGAAAAGACACTTGCAAGAGTTAATTTGTGCGAAAAGACACTTGTTCGAAAAACACTTGCAAGAGTTCACTTGTGCGAAAAGACATTTGTGCAAAAGACACTTGCAAGGGTTCACTTGTGCGAAAAGACACTTGCAAGAGTTCATTTGTGCGAAAAGACACTTGTTCGAAAGACACTTGCAAGAGTTCACTTGTGCGAAAAGACACTTGCAAGATTTCATTTGTGCGAAAAGACACTTGTGCGAAAGACACTTGCAAGAGTTCACTTGTGCGAAAAGACACGGGTGAAAAGACACTTGCAAGAGTTCACTTGTGCGAAAAGACACTCGTGCGAAAAGGCACTTGTGCGAAAAGACACTTGTTCGAAAGACACTTGCAAGAGTTCATTTGTGCGAAAAGACACTTGTGCGAAAGACACTTGCAAGAATTCACTTATGCGAAAAGACACTTGTAGGAAAAGACACTTGCAAGAGTTCACTTCTGCGAAAAGACACTTGCAAGAGTTCATTTGTGCGAAAAGGCAGTTGTGCGAAAGACACTTGCAAGAGTTCACTTGTGCGAAAAGACACTTGCAAGAGTTCTTTTGTGCGAAAAGACACTTGCAAGAATTCACTTGTGCGAAAAGACACTTGTGCAAAAGACACTTGCAAGAGTTCACTTGTGCGAAAAGACACTTGCAAGACTTCATTTGTGCGAAAAGACACTTGTTCGAAAGACACTTGCAAGAGTTCACTTGTGCGAAAAGACACTTGCAAGAGTTCATTTGTGCGAAAAGACACTTGCAAGAATTCACTTATGCGAAAAGACACTCGTGCGAAAAGACACTTGTGCGAAAAGACACTTGCAAGAGTTCATTTGTGCGAAAAGGCAGTTGTGCGAAAGACACTTGCAAGAATTCACTTATGCGAAAAGACACTTGTAGGAAAAGACACTTGCAAGAGTTCACTTCTGCGAAAAGACACTTGTTCGAAAGACACTTGCAAGATTTCATTTGTGCGAAAAGACACTTGTGCGAAAGACACTTGCAAGAATTCACTTATGCGAAAAGACACTTGTAGGAAAAGACACTTGCAAGAGTTCACTTCTGCGAAAAGACACTTGCAAGAGTTCATTTGTGCGAAAAGGCAGCTGTGCGAAAGACACTTGCAAGAGTTCATTTGTGCGAAAAGGCAGTTGTGCGAAAGACACTTGCAAGAGTTCACTTGTGCGAAAAGACACTTGCAAGAGTTCACTTGTGCAAGAAGACACTTGCAAGACTTCATTTGTGCGAAAAGACACTTGTTCGAAAGACACTTGCAAGAGTTCACTTGTGCGAAAAGACACTTGTGCGAAAAGACACTTGCAAGAGTTAATTTGTGCGAAAAGACACTTGTTCGAAAGACACTTGCAAGAGTTCACTTGTGCGAAAAGACACTTGTGCAAAAGACACTTGCAAGAGTTCACTTGTGCGAAAAGACACTTGCAAGAATTCACTTATGCGAAAAGACACTTGTTCGAAAGACACTTGCCAGAGTTCATTTGTGCGAAAAGGCAGTTGTGCGAAAGACACTTGCAAGAGTTCACTTGTGTGAAAAGACACTTGCAAGAGTTAATTTGTGCGAAAAGGCAGTTGTGCGAAAGACACATGCAAGAGTTCATTTGTGCGAAAAGACACTTGTGCGGAAGTCACTTGCAGGAATTCACTCGTGCGAAAAGACGCTTGCAAGAATTCACTTGTGCGAAAAGACACTTGTGCGAAAGGCACTTGCAAGAGTTCACTTGTGCGAAAAGACACTTCTGCGAAAAAGCAGTTGTGCGAAAGACACTTGCAAGAGTTCACTTGTGCGAAAAGACACTTGCGCAAAAGACACTTGCAAGAATTCACTTATGCGAAAAGACACTTGTAGGAAAAGACACTTGCAAGAGTTCACATCTGCGAAAAGACACTTGCAAGAGTTCATTTGTGCGAAAAGACACTTGTGCAAAAAGGTAATTGTGCGAAAGACACTTGCAAGAGTTCAATTGTGCGAAAAGGCAGTTGAGCGAAAAGACACTTGCAAGAGCTACGCGAAAAGACACTTGTGCGAAAGACACTTCTTTGAAAAGGCACTTGTGCGAAAAGACACTTGCAAGAGTTTATTTGTGCGAAAAGGCAGTTGCGCGAAAGACACTTGCAAGAGTTCATTTGTGCGAAAAGAGACTTGTGCGAAAGACACTTGTGCGAAAGACACTTGCAAGAGTTCACTTGTGCGAAAAGACACTTGCGCAAAAGACACTTGCAAGAGTTCACTTGTGCGAAAAGACACTTGCAAGAGTTAATTTGTCCGAAAAGACACTTGCAAGAGTTCACTTGTGCGAAAAGACACTTGTAGGAAAAGACACTTGCAAGAGTTCACATCTGCGAAAAGACACTTGCAAGAGTTCATTTGTGCGAAAAGACACTTTTGCGAAAAGACACTTGCAAGAGTTCACTTGTGCGAAAAGACACGGGTGAAAAGACACTTGCAAGAGTTCACTTGTGCGAAAAGACACTCGTGCGAAAAGACACTTGTGCGAAAAGACACTTGTTCGAAAGACACTTGCAAGATTTCATTTGTGCGAAAAGACACTTGTGCGAAAGACACTTGCAAGAATTCACTTATGCGAAAAGACACTTGTAGGAAAAAACACTTGCAAGAGTTCACTTCTGCGAAAAGACACTTGCAAGAGTTCATTTGTGCGAAAAGGCAGTTGTGCGAAAGACACTTGCAAGAGTTCACTTGTGCGAAAAGACACTTGCAAGAGTTCATTTGTGCGAAAAGGCAGTTGTGCGAAAGACACTTGCAAGAGTTCACTTGTGCGAAAAGACACTTGTGCGAAAGACACTTGCAAGAATTCACTTATGCGAAAAGACACTTGTAGGAAAAGACACTTGCAAGAGTTCACTTCTGCGAAAAGACACTTGTTCGAAAGACACTTGCAAGATTTCATTTGTGCGAAAAGACACTTGTGCGAAAGACACTTGCAAGAATTCACTTCTGCGAAAAGACACTTGCAAGAGTTCATTTGTGCGAAAAGGCTGTTGTGCGAAAGACACTTGCAAGAGTTCATTTGTGCGAAAAGGCAGTTGTGCGAAAGACACTTGCAAGAGTTCACTTGTGCGAAAAGACACTTGCAAGAGTTCACTTGTGCGAAAAGACACTTGCAAGACTTCATTTTTGCGAAAAGACACTTGTTCGAAAGACACTTGCAAGAGTTCACTTGTGCGAAAAGACACTTGCAAGAGTTCATTTGTGTGAAAAGACACTTGCAAGAGTTCACTTGTGCGAAAAGACACTTGTGCGAAAAGACAATTGCACGAGTTCACTTGTTTGAAAAGAAACTTGTAGGAAAAGACACTTGCAAGAGTTCACTTGTGCGAAAAGACACTTGCAAGAGTTTACTTGCGCAAAAGACACTTGCATGAGTTCACTTGTGCGAAAAGACACTTGCAAGAGTTCATTTGTGCGAAAAGACACTTGCAAGAGTTCACTTGTGCGAAAAGACACTTATGCGAAAGACACTTGTGCGAAAAGACACTTGCAAGAGTTCATTTTTGCGAAAAGACACTTGTGCGAAAGACACTTGCAAGAGTTCACTTGTGCGAAAAGACACTTGCAAGAGTTCACTTGTGCGAAAAGATACTTGTGCGAAAGAGACTTGCAAGAGTTAATTTGTCCGAAAATACACTTGTGCGAAAGACACTTGCAAGAGTTCATTTGTGCGAAAAGACACTTGCAAGAGTTCACTTGTGCGAAAAGACACTTATGCGAAAGACACTTGTGCGAAAAGACACTTGCAAGAGTTCATTTTTGCGAAAAGACACTTGTGCGAAAGACACTTGCAAGAGTTCACTTGTGCGAAAAGACACTTGCAAGAGTTCATTTGTGCGAAAAGACACTTGTTCGAAAGACACTTGCAAGAGTTCACTTGTGCGTAAAGACACTTGTGCGAAAGACACTTGCAAGAGTTCACTTGTGCGAAAAGACACTTGTGCGAAAAAGCAGTTGTGCGAAAGACACTTGCAAGAGTTCACTTGTGCGAAAAGACACTTGCGCAAAAGACACTTGCAAGAATTCACTTATGCGAAAAGACACTTGTAGGAAAAGACACTTGCAAGAGTTCACATCTGCGAAAAGACACTTGCAAGAGTTCATTTGTGCGAAAAGACACTTGAGCGAAAAGACACTTGCAAGAGTTCACTTGTGCGAAAAGACACGGGTGAAAAGACACTTGCAAGAGTTCACTTGTGCGAAAAGACACTCGTGCGAAAAGACACTTGTGCGAAAAGACACTTGTTCGAAAGACACTTGCAAGATTTCATTTGTGCGAAAAGACACTTGTGCGAAAGACACTTGCAAGAATTCACTTATGCGAAAAGACACTTGTAGGAAAAGACACTTGCAAGAGTTCACTTGTGCGAAAAGACACTTGCAAGAGTTCATTTGTGCGAAAAGGCAGTTGTGCGAAAGACACTTGCAAGAGTTCACTTGTGCGAAAAGACACTTGAAAGAGTTCACTTGTGCGAAAAGACACTTGCAAGAGTTCATTTGTGCGAAAAGGCAGTTGTGCGAAAGACACTTGCAAGAGTTCATTTGTGCGAAAAGACACTTGTGCGGAAGTCACTTGCAAGAATTCACTCGTGCGAAAAGACACTTGCAAGAGTTCACTTGTGCGAAAAGACACTTGCAAGAGTTCATTTGTGCGAAAAGGCAGTTGTGCGAAAGACACTTGCAAGAGTTCAAGACACTTGTGCGGAAGTTACTTGCAAGAATTCACTCGTGCGAAAAGACGCTTGCAAGAATTCACTTGTGCGAAAAGATACTTGTGCGAAAGAGACTTGCAAGAGTTCATTTGTCCGAAAAGACACTTGTGCGAATGACACTTGCAAGAGTTCACTTGTGCGAAAAGACACTTGTGCGAAAAAGCAGTTGTGCGAAAGACACTTGCAAGAGTTCACTTGTGCGAAAAGACACTTGCAAGAGTTCACTTGTGCGAAAAGACACTTGCAAGAGTTCACTTGTGCGAAAAGACACTTGCAGGAGTTCACTTGTGCGAAAAGACACTTGTGCGAAAAGACACTTGCAAGAGTTCACTTGTGCGAAAAGACACTTGCAAGAGTTCACTTGTGCGAAAAGACACTTGCAAGAGTTAATTTGTGCGAAAATACACTAGTTCGAAAGACACTTGTTCGAAAGACACTTGCAAGAGTTCACTTGTGCGAAAAGACACTTGTGCGAAAGACACTTGCAAGAGTTCACTTGTGCGAAAAGACACTTGTGCGAAAAAGCAGTTGTGCGAAAGACACTTGCAAGAGTTCACTTGTGCGAAAAGACACTTGCGCAAAAGACACTTGCAAGAATTCACTTATGCGAAAAGACACTTGTAGGAAAAGACACTTGCAAGAGTTCACATCTGCGAAAAGACACTTGCAAGAGTTCATTTGTGCGAAAAGACACTTGTGCGAAAAGACACTTGCAAGAGTTCACTTGTGCGAAAAGACACGGGTGAAAAGACACTTGCAAGAGTTCACTTGTGCGAAAAGACACTCGTGCGAAAAGACACTTGTGCGAAAAGACACTTGTTCGAAAGACACTTGCAAGATTTCATTTGTGCGAAAAGACACTTGTGCGAAAGACACTTGCAAGAATTCACTTATGCGAAAAGACACTTGTAGGAAAAGACACTTGCAAGAGTTCACTTGTGCGAAAAGACACTTGCAAGAGTTCATTTGTGCGAAAAGGCAGTTGTGCGAAAGACACTTGCAAGAGTTCACTTGTGCGAAAAGACACTTGCAAGAAATCACTTGTGCGAAAAGACACTTGCAAGAGTTCATTTGTGCGAAAAGGCAGTTGTGCGAAAGACAGTTGCAAGAGTTCATTTGTGCGAAAAGACACTTGTGCGGAAGTCACTTGCAAGAATTCACTCGTGCGAAAAGACGCTTGCAAGAATTCACTTGTGCGAAAAGATACTTGTGCGAAAGAGACTTGCAAGAGTTAATTTGTCCGAAAAGACACTTGCAAGAGTTCACTTGTGCGAAAAGACACTTGTGCGAAAAAGCAGTTGTGCGAAAAGACAATTGCACGAGTTCACTTGTTTGAAAAGAAACTTGTAGGAAAAGACACTTGCAAGAGTTCACTTGTGCGAAAAGACACTTGCAAGAGTTTACTTGCGCAAAAGACACTTGCATGAGTTCACTTGTGCGAAAAGACACTTGCAAGAGTTCATTTGTGCGAAAAGACACTTGCAAGAGTTCACTTGTGCGAAAAGACACTAATGCGAAAGACACTTGTGCGAAAAGACACTTGCAAGAGTTCATTTTTGCGAAAAGACACTTGTGCGAAAGACACTTGCAAGAGTTCACTTGTGCGAAAAGACACTTGCAAGAGTTCACTTGTGCGAAAAGATACTTGTGCGAAAGACACTTGCAAGAGTTAATTTGTCCGAAAATACACTTGTGCGAAAGACACTTGCAAGAGTTCACTTGTGCGAAAAGACAGTTGTGCGAAAAAGCAGTTGTGCGAAAGACACTTGCAAGAGTTCACTTGTGCGAAAAGACACTTAAGCAAAAGACACTTGCAAGAGTTCACTTGTGCGAAAAGACACTTGCAAGAGTTCATTTGTGCGAAAAGACACTTGTTCGAAAGACACTTGCAAGAGTTCACTTGTGCGAAAAGACACTTGTGCGAAAGACACTTGCAAGAGTTCACTTGTGCGAAAAGACACTTGTGCGAAAAAGCAGTTGTGCGAAAGACACTTGCAAGAGTTCACTTGTGCGAAAAGACACTTGCGCAAAAGACACTTGCAAGAATTCACTTATGCGAAAAGACACTTGTGGGAAAAGACACTTGCAAGAGTTCACATCTGCGAAAAGACACTTGCAAGAGTTCATTTGTGCGAAAAGACACTTGACCGAAAAGACACTTGCAAGAGTTCACTTGTGCGAAAAGACACGGGTGAAAAGACACTTGCAAGAGTTCACTTGTGCGAAAAGACACTCGTGCGAAAAGACACTTGTGCGAAAAGACACTTGTTCGAAAGACACTTGCAAGATTTCATTTGTGCGAAAAGACACTTGTGCGAAAGACACTTGCAAGAATTCACTTATGCGAAAAGACACTTGTAGGAAAAGACACTTGCAAGAGTTCACTTGTGCGAAAAGACACTTGCAAGAGTTCATTTGTGCGAAAAGGCAGTTGTGCGAAAGACACTTGCAAGAGTTCACTTGTGCGAAAAGACACTTGAAAGAGTTCACTTGTGCGAAAAGACACTTGCAAGAGTTCATTTGTGCGAAAAGGCAGTTGTGCGAAAGACACTTGCAAGAGTTCATTTGTGCGAAAAGACACTTGTGCGGAAGTCACTTGCAAGAATTCACTCGTGCGAAAAGACACTTGCAAGAGTTCACTTGTGCGAAAAGACACTTGCAAGAGTTCATTTGTGCGAAAAGGCAGTTGTGCGAAAGACACTTGCAAGAGTTCAAGACACTTGTGCGGAAGTCACTTGCAAGAATTCACTCGTGCGAAAAGACACTTGCAAGAATTCACTTGTGCGAAAAGATACTTGTGCGAAAGAGACTTGCAAGAGTTCACTTGTGCGAAAAGACACTTGTGCGAAAAAGCAGTTGTGCGAAAGACACTTGCAAGAGTTCACTTGTGCGAAAAGACACTTGCAAGAATTCACTTATGCGAAAAGACACTTGTAGGAAAAGACACTTGCAAGAGTTCACTTGTGCGAAAAGACACTTGCAAGAGTTCATTTGTGCGAAAAGGCAGTTGTGCGAAAGACACTTGCAAGAGTTCACTTGTGCGAAAAGACACTTGAAAGAGTTCACTTGTGCGAAAAGACACTTGCAAGAGTTCATTTGTGCGAAAAGGCAGTTGTGCGAAAGACACTTGCAAGAGTTCACTTGTGCGAAAAGACACTTGAAAGAGTTCACTTGTGCGAAAAGACACTTGCAAGAGTTCATTTGTGCGAAAAGGCAGTTGTGCGAAAGACACTTGCAAGAGTTCATTTGTGCGAAAAGACACTTGTGCGGAAGTCACTTGCAAGAATTCACTCGTGCGAAAAGACACTTGCAAGAGTTCACTTGTGCGAAAAGACACTTGCAAGAGTTCATTTGTGCGAAAAGGCAGTTGTGCGAAAGACACTTGCAAGAGTTCAAGACACTTGTGCGGAAGTCACTTGCAAGAATTCACTCGTGCGAAAAGACACTTGCAAGAATTCACTTGTGCGAAAAGATACTTGTGCGAAAGAGACTTGCAAGAGTTCATTTGTCCGAAAAGACACTTGTGCGAAAGACACTTGCAAGAGTTCACTTGTGCGAAAAGACACTTGTGCGAAAAAGCAGTTGTGCGAAAGACACTTGCAAGAGTTCACTTGTGCGAAAAGACACTTGCAAGAGTTCACTTGTGCGAAAAGACACTTGCAAGAGTTCACTTGTGCGAAAAGACACTTGCAGGAGTTCACTTGTGCGAAAAGACACTTGTGCGAAAAGACACTTGCAAGAGTTCACTTGTGCGAAAAGACACTTGCAAGAGTTCACTTGTGCGAAAAGACACTTGCAAGAGTTAATTTGTGCGAAAATACACTAGTTCGAAAGACACTTGTTCGAAAGACACTTGCAAGAGTTCACTTGTGCGAAAAGACACTTGTGCGAAAGACACTTGCAAGAGTTCACTTGTGCGAAAAGACACTTGTGCGAAAAAGCAGTTGTGCGAAAGACACTTGCAAGAGTTCACTTGTGCGAAAAGACACTTGCGCAAAAGACACTTGCAAGAATTCACTTATGCGAAAAGACACTTGTAGGAAAAGACACTTGCAAGAGTTCACATCTGCGAAAAGACACTTGCAAGAGTTCATTTGTGCGAAAAGACACTTGTGCGAAAAGACACTTGCAAGAGTTCACTTGTGCGAAAAGACACGGGTGAAAAGACACTTGCAAGAGTTCACTTGTGCGAAAAGACACTCGTGCGAAAAGACACTTGTGCGAAAAGACACTTGTTCGAAAGACACTTGCAAGATTTCATTTGTGCGAAAAGACACTTGTGCGAAAGACACTTGCAAGAATTCACTTATGCGAAAAGACACTTGTAGGAAAAGACACTTGCAAGAGTTCACTTCTGCGAAAAGACACTTGCAAGAGTTCATTTGTGCGAAAAGGCACTTGTGCGAAAGACACTTGCAAGAGTTCACTTGTGCGAAAAGACACTTGCAAGAAATCACTTGTGCGAAAAGACACTTGCAAGAGTTCATTTGTGCGAAAAGACACTTGTGCGGAAGTCACTTGCAAGAATTCACTCGTGCGAAAAGACGCTTGCAAGAATTCACTTGTGCGAAAAGATACTTGTGCGAAAGAGACTTGCAAGAGTTAATTTGTCCGAAAAGACACTTGCAAGAGTTCACTTGTGCGAAAAGACACTTGTGCGAAAAAGCAGTTGTGCGAAAGACACTTGCAAGAGTTCACTTGTGCGAAAAGACACTTGCGCAAAAGACACTTGCAAGAGTTCACTTGTGCGAAAAGACACTTGCAAGAGTTCATTTGTGCGAAAAGACACTTGCAAGAGTTCATTTGTACGAAAAGACACTTGTTCGAAAGACACTTGCAAGAGTTCACTTGTGCGAAAAGACACTTGCAAGAGTTCATTTGTGCGAAAAGACACTTGTGCGAAAGACACTTGCAATAGTTCACTTGTGCGAAAAGACACTTGCAAGAATTCACTTATGCGAAAAGACACTTGTGCGAAAAGACACTTGCACGAGTTCACTTGTTTGAAAAGACACTTGTAGGAAAAGACACTTGCAAGAGTTCACTTGTGCGAAAAGACACTTGCAAGAGTTTACTTGTGCGAAAAGACACTTGCAAGAGTTCACTTGTGCGAAAAGACACTTGCAAGAGTTCACTTGTGCGAAAAGACACTTGCAAGAGTTAATTTGTGCGATAAGACAATTGCAAGAGTTCACTTGTTTGAAAAGACACTTGTAGGAAAAGACACTTGCAAGTGTTCACTTGTGCGAAAAGACACTTGCAAGAGTTCACTTGTGCGAAAAGACACTTGCAAGAGTTAATTTGTGCGAAAAGACAATTGCAAGAGTTCACTTGTGCGAAAAGACACTTGCGCAAAAGACACTTGCAAGAGTTCACTTGTGCGAAAAGACACTTGCAAGAGTTCATTTGTGCGAAAAGACACTTGCAAGAGTTCACTTGTGCGAAAAGACACTTGCGCAAAAGACACTTGCAAGAGTTCACTTGTGCGAAAAGACACTTGCAAGAGTTCATTTGTGCGAAAAGACACTTGCAAGAGTTTACTTGTGCGAAAAGACACTTATGCGAAAGACACTTGTGCGAAAAGACACTTCCAAGAGTTCATTTTTGCGAAAAGACACTTGCAAGAGTTCACTCGTGCGAAAAGACACTTGCAAGAGTTCACTTGTGCGAAAAGACACTTGTGCGAAAGACACTTGCAAGAGTTCACTTGTGCGAAAAGACACTTGTGCGAAAAAGCAGTTGTGCGAAAGACACTTGCAAGAGTTCACTTGTGCGAAAAGACACTTGCGCAAAAGACACTTGCAAGAATTCACTTATGCGAAAAGACACTTGTAGGAAAAGACACTTGCAAGAGTTCACATCTGCGAAAAGACACTTGCAAGAGTTCATTTGTGCGAAAAGACACTTGAGCGAAAAGACACTTGCAAGAGTTCACTTGTGCGAAAAGACACGGGTGAAAAGACACTTGCAAGAGTTCACTTGTGCGAAAAGACACTCGTGCGAAAAGACACTTGTGCGAAAAGACACTTGTTCGAAAGACACTTGCAAGATTTCATTTGTGCGAAAAGACACTTGTGCGAAAGACACTTGCAAGAATTCACTTATGCGAAAAGACACTTGTAGGAAAAGACACTTGCAAGAGTTCACTTGTGCGAAAAGACACTTGCAAGAGTTCATTTGTGCGAAAAGGCAGTTGTGCGAAAGACACTTGCAAGAGTTCAAGACACTTGTGCGGAAGTCACTTGCAAGAATTCACTCGTGCGAAAAGACACTTGCAAGAATTCACTTGTGCGAAAAGATACTTGTGCGAAAGAGACTTGCAAGAGTTCATTTGTCCGAAAAGACACTTGTGCGAAAGACACTTGCAAGAGTTCACTTGTGCGAAAAGACACTTGTGCGAAAAAGCAGTTGTGCGAAAGACACTTGCAAGAGTTCACTTGTGCGAAAAGACACTTGCAAGAATTCACTTATGCGAAAAGACACTTGTAGGAAAAGACACTTGCAAGAGTTCACTTGTGCGAAAAGACACTTGCAAGAGTTCATTTGTGCGAAAAGGCAGTTGTGCGAAAGACACTTGCAAGAGTTCACTTGTGCGAAAAGACACTTGAAAGAGTTCACTTGTGCGAAAAGACACTTGCAAGAGTTCATTTGTGCGAAAAGGCAGTTGTGCGAAAGACACTTGCAAGAGTTCATTTGTGCGAAAAGACACTTGTGCGGAAGTCACTTGCAAGAATTCACTCGTGCGAAAAGACACTTGCAAGAGTTCACTTGTGCGAAAAGACACTTGCAAGAGTTCATTTGTGCGAAAAGGCAGTTGTGCGAAAGACACTTGCAAGAGTTCAAGACACTTGTGCGGAAGTCACTTGCAAGAATTCACTCGTGCGAAAAGACACTTGCAAGAATTCACTTGTGCGAAAAGATACTTGTGCGAAAGAGACTTGCAAGAGTTCATTTGTCCGAAAAGACACTTGTGCGAAAGACACTTGCAAGAGTTCACTTGTGCGAAAAGACACTTGTGCGAAAAAGCAGTTGTGCGAAAGACACTTGCAAGAGTTCACTTGTGCGAAAAGACACTTGCAAGAGTTCACTTGTGCGAAAAGACACTTGCAAGAGTTCACTTGTGCGAAAAGACACTTGCAGGAGTTCACTTGTGCGAAAAGACACTTGTGCGAAAAGACACTTGCAAGAGTTCACTTGTGCGAAAAGACACTTGCAAGAGTTCACTTGTGCGAAAAGACACTTGCAAGAGTTAATTTGTGCGAAAATACACTAGTTCGAAAGACACTTGTTCGAAAGACACTTGCAAGAGTTCACTTGTGCGAAAAGACACTTGTGCGAAAGACACTTGCAAGAGTTCACTTGTGCGAAAAGACACTTGTGCGAAAAAGCAGTTGTGCGAAAGACACTTGCAAGAGTTCACTTGTGCGAAAAGACACTTGCGCAAAAGACACTTGCAAGAATTCACTTATGCGAAAAGACACTTGTAGGAAAAGACACTTGCAAGAGTTCACATCTGCGAAAAGACACTTGCAAGAGTTCATTTGTGCGAAAAGACACTTGTGCGAAAAGACACTTGCAAGAGTTCACTTGTGCGAAAAGACACGGGTGAAAAGACACTTGCAAGAGTTCACTTGTGCGAAAAGACACTCGTGCGAAAAGACACTTGTGCGAAAAGACACTTGTTCGAAAGACACTTGCAAGATTTCATTTGTGCGAAAAGACACTTGTGCGAAAGACACTTGCAAGAATTCACTTATGCGAAAAGACACTTGTAGGAAAAGACACTTGCAAGAGTTCACTTCTGCGAAAAGACACTTGCAAGAGTTCATTTGTGCGAAAAGGCACTTGTGCGAAAGACACTTGCAAGAGTTCACTTGTGCGAAAAGACACTTGCAAGAAATCACTTGTGCGAAAAGACACTTGCAAGAGTTCATTTGTGCGAAAAGACACTTGTGCGGAAGTCACTTGCAAGAATTCACTCGTGCGAAAAGACGCTTGCAAGAATTCACTTGTGCGAAAAGATACTTGTGCGAAAGAGACTTGCAAGAGTTAATTTGTCCGAAAAGACACTTGCAAGAGTTCACTTGTGCGAAAAGACACTTGTGCGAAAAAGCAGTTGTGCGAAAGACACTTGCAAGAGTTCACTTGTGCGAAAAGACACTTGCGCAAAAGACACTTGCAAGAGTTCACTTGTGCGAAAAGACACTTGCAAGAGTTCATTTGTGCGAAAAGACACTTGCAAGAGTTCATTTGTACGAAAAGACACTTGTTCGAAAGACACTTGCAAGAGTTCACTTGTGCGAAAAGACACTTGCAAGAGTTCATTTGTGCGAAAAGACACTTGTGCGAAAGACACTTGCAATAGTTCACTTGTGCGAAAAGACACTTGCAAGAATTCACTTATGCGAAAAGACACTTGTGCGAAAAGACACTTGCACGAGTTCACTTGTTTGAAAAGACACTTGTAGGAAAAGACACTTGCAAGAGTTCACTTGTGCGAAAAGACACTTGCAAGAGTTTACTTGTGCGAAAAGACACTTGCAAGAGTTCACTTGTGCGAAAAGACACTTGCAAGAGTTCACTTGTGCGAAAAGACACTTGCAAGAGTTAATTTGTGCGATAAGACAATTGCAAGAGTTCACTTGTTTGAAAAGACACTTGTAGGAAAAGACACTTGCAAGTGTTCACTTGTGCGAAAAGACACTTGCAAGAGTTCACTTGTGCGAAAAGACACTTGCAAGAGTTAATTTGTGCGAAAAGACAATTGCAAGAGTTCACTTGTGCGAAAAGACACTTGCGCAAAAGACACTTGCAAGAGTTCACTTGTGCGAAAAGACACTTGCAAGAGTTCATTTGTGCGAAAAGACACTTGCAAGAGTTCACTTGTGCGAAAAGACACTTGCGCAAAAGACACTTGCAAGAGTTCACTTGTGCGAAAAGACACTTGCAAGAGTTCATTTGTGCGAAAAGACACTTGCAAGAGTTTACTTGTGCGAAAAGACACTTATGCGAAAGACACTTGTGCGAAAAGACACTTCCAAGAGTTCATTTTTGCGAAAAGACACTTGCAAGAGTTCACTCGTGCGAAAAGACACTTGCAAGAGTTCACTTGTGCGAAAAGACACTTGTGCGAAAGACACTTGCAAGAGTTCACTTGTGCGAAAAGACACTTGTGCGAAAAAGCAGTTGTGCGAAAGACACTTGCAAGAGTTCACTTGTGCGAAAAGACACTTGCGCAAAAGACACTTGCAAGAATTCACTTATGCGAAAAGACACTTGTAGGAAAAGACACTTGCAAGAGTTCACATCTGCGAAAAGACACTTGCAAGAGTTCATTTGTGCGAAAAGACACTTGAGCGAAAAGACACTTGCAAGAGTTCACTTGTGCGAAAAGACACGGGTGAAAAGACACTTGCAAGAGTTCACTTGTGCGAAAAGACACTCGTGCGAAAAGACACTTGTGCGAAAAGACACTTGTTCGAAAGACACTTGCAAGATTTCATTTGTGCGAAAAGACACTTGTGCGAAAGACACTTGCAAGAATTCACTTATGCGAAAAGACACTTGTAGGAAAAGACACTTGCAAGAGTTCACTTCTGCGAAAAGACACTTGCAAGAGTTCATTTGTGCGAAAAGGCACTTGTGCGAAAGACACTTGCAAGAGTTCACTTGTGCGAAAAGACACTTGCAAGAAATCACTTGTGCGAAAAGACACTTGCAAGAGTTCATTTGTGCGAAAAGGCAGTTGTGCGAAAGACAGTTGCAAGAGTTCATTTGTGCGAAAAGGCACTTGTGCGGAAGTCACTTGCAAGAATTCACTCGTGCGAAAAGACGCTTGCAAGAATTCACTTGTGCGAAAAGATACTTGTGCGAAAGAGACTTGCAAGAGTTAATTTGTCCGAAAAGACACTTGCAAGAGTTCACTTGTGCGAAAAGACACTTGCAAGAGTTCATTTGTGCGAAAAGGCAGTTGTGCGAAAGACAGTTGCAAGAGTTCATTTGTGCGAAAAGACACTTGTGCGGAAGTCACTTGCAAGAATTCACTCGTGCGAAAAGACGCTTGCAAGAATTCACTTGTGCGAAAAGATACTTGTGCGAAAGAGACTTGCAAGAGTTAATTTGTCCGAAAAGACACTTGCAAGAGTTCACTTGTGCGAAAAGACACTTGTGCGAAAAAGCAGTTGTGCGAAAGACACTTGCAAGAGTTCACTTGTGCGAAAAGACACTTGCGCAAAAGACACTTGCAAGAACTCACTTGTGCGAAAAGACACTTGCAAGAGTTCATTTGTGCGAAAAGACACTTGCAAGAATTCACTTATGCGAAAAGACACTTGTGCGAAAAGACACTTGCACGAGTTCACTTGTTTGAAAAGACACTTGTAGGAAAAGACACTTGCAAGAGTTCACTTGTGCGAAAAGACACTTGCAAGAGTTTACTTGTGCGAAAAGACACTTGCAAGAGTTCACTTGTGCGAAAAGACACTTGCAAGAGTTCACTTGTGCGAAAAGACACTTGCAAGAGTTAATTTGTGCGAAAAGACAATTGCAAGAGTTCACTTGTTTGAAAAGACACTTGTAGGAAAAGACACTTGCAAGAGTTCACTTGTGCGAAAAGACACTTGCAAGAGTTCACTTGTGCGAAAAGACACTTGCAAGAGTTAATTTGTGCAAAAAGACAATTGCAAGAGTTCATTTGTGCGAAAAGACACTTATGCGAAAGACACTTGTGCGAAAAGACACTTGCAAGAGTTCATTTTTGCGAAAAGACACTTGTGCGAAAGACACTTGCAAGAGTTCACTTGTGCGAAAAGACACTTGCGCAAAAGACACTTGCAAGAATTCACTCGTGCGAAAAGACGCTTGCAAGAATTCACTTGTGCGAAAAGATACTTGTGCGAAAGAGACTTGCAAGAGTTAATTTGTCCGAAAAGACACTTGCAAGAGTTCACTTGTGCGAAAAGACACTTGTACGAAAAGACACTTGTTCGAAAGACACTTGCAAGAGTTCACTTGTGCGAAAAGACACTTGCAAGAGTTCATTTGTGCGAAAAGACACTTGTGCGAAAGACACTTGCAATAGTTCACTTGTGCGAAAAGACACTTGCAAGAATTCACTTATGCGAAAAGACACTTGTGCGAAAAGACACTTGCACGAGTTCACTTGTTTGAAAAGACACTTGTAGGAAAAGACACTTGCAAGAGTTCACTTGTGCGAAAAGACACTTGCAAGAGTTTACTTGTGCGAAAAGACACTTGCAAGAGTTCACTTGTGCGAAAAGACACTTGCAAGAGTTCACTTGTGCGAAAAGACACTTGCAAGAGTTAATTTGTGCGAAAAGACAATTGCAAGAGTTCACTTGTTTGAAAAGACACTTGTAGGAAAAGACACTTGCAAGAGTTCACTTGTGCGAAAAGACACTTGCAAGAGTTCACTTGTGCGAAAAGACACTTGCAAGAGTTAATTTGTGCAAAAAGACAATTGCAAGAGTTCATTTGTGCGAAAAGACACTTATGCGAAAGACACTTGTGCGAAAAGACACTTGCAAGAGTTCATTTTTGCGAAAAGACACTTGTGCGAAAGACACTTGCAAGAGTTCACTTGTG
The DNA here is from genome assembly GCA_963921375.1 of Tiliacea citrago. NCBI lineage: Eukaryota > Metazoa > Arthropoda > Insecta > Lepidoptera > Noctuidae > Tiliacea > Tiliacea citrago. The sequence goes on along the minus strand of OY992797.1, from coordinate 14,707,560 downwards.
CGAAAAGACACTTGCGCAAAAGACACTTGCAAGAGTTCACTTGTGCGAAAAGACACTTGCAAGAGTTCATTTGTGCGAAAAGACACTTGCAAGAGTTTACTTGTGCGAAAAGACACTTATGCGAAAGACACTTGTGCGAAAAGACACTTCCAAGAGTTCATTTTTGCGAAAAGACACTTGCAAGAGTTCACTCGTGCGAAAAGACACTTGCAAGAGTTCACTTGTGCGAAAAGACACTTGTGCGAAAGACACTTGCAAGAGTTCACTTGTGCGAAAAGACACTTGTGCGAAAAAGCAGTTGTGCGAAAGACACTTGCAAGAGTTCACTTGTGCGAAAAGACACTTGCGCAAAAGACACTTGCAAGAATTCACTTATGCGAAAAGACACTTGTAGGAAAAGACACTTGCAAGAGTTCACATCTGCGAAAAGACACTTGCAAGAGTTCATTTGTGCGAAAAGACACTTGTGCGAAAAGACACTTGCAAGAGTTCACTTGTGCGAAAAGACACGGGTGAAAGACACTTGCAAGAGTTCACTTGTGCGAAAAGACACTCGTGCGAAAAGACACTTGTGCGAAAAGACACTTGTTCGAAAGACACTTGCAAGATTTCATTTGTGCGAAAAGACACTTGTGCGAAAGACACTTGCAAGAATTCACTTATGCGAAAAGACACTTGTAGGAAAAGACACTTGCAAGAGTTCACTTCTGCGAAAAGACACTTGCAAGAGTTCATTTGTGCGAAAAGGCACTTGTGCGAAAGACACTTGCAAGAGTTCACTTGTGCGAAAAGACACTTGCAAGAAATCACTTGTGCGAAAAGACACTTGCAAGAGTTCATTTGTGCGAAAAGGCAGTTGTGCGAAAGACAGTTGCAAGAGTTCACTTGTGCGAAAAGACACTTGCGCAAAAGACACTTGCAAGAATTCACTTATGCGAAAAGACACTTGTAGGAAAAGACACTTGCAAGAGTTCACATCTGCGAAAAGACACTTGCAAGAGTTCATTTGTGCGAAAAGACACTTGTGCAAAAAGGTAATTGTGCGAAAGACACTTGCAAGAGTTCAATTGTGCGAAAAGGCAGTTGAGCGAAAAGACACTTGCAAGAGCTACGCGAAAAGACACTTGTGCGAAAGACACTTCTTTGAAAAGGCACTTGTGCGAAAAGACACTTGCAAGAGTTTATTTGTGCGAAAAGGCAGTTGCGCGAAAGACACTTGCAAGAGTTCATTTGTGCGAAAAGAGACTTGTGCGAAAGACACTTGTGCGAAAGACACTTGCAAGAGTTCACTTGTGCGAAAAGACACTTGCGCAAAAGACACTTGCAAGAGTTCACTTGTGCGAAAAGACACTTGCAAGAGTTAATTTGTCCGAATAGACACTTGCAAGAGTTCACTTGTGCGAAAAGACACTTGTAGGAAAAGACACTTGCAAGAGTTCACATCTGCGAAAAGACACTTGCAAGAGTTCATTTGTGCGAAAAGACACTTTTGCGAAAAGACACTTGCAAGAGTTCACTTGTGCGAAAAGACACGGGTGAAAAGACACTTGCAAGAGTTCACTTGTGCGAAAAGACACTCGTGCGAAAAGACACTTGTGCGAAAAGACACTTGTTCGAACGACACTTGCAAGATTTCATTTGTGCGAAAAGACACTTGTGCGAAAGACACTTGCAAGAATTCACTTATGCGAAAAGACACTTGTAGGAAAAAACACTTGCAAGAGTTCACTTCTGCGAAAAGACACTTGCAAGAGTTCATTTGTGCGAAAAGGCAGTTGTGCGAAAGACACTTGCAAGAGTTCACTTGTGCGAAAAGACACTTGCAAGAGTTCATTTGTGCGAAAAGGCAGTTGTGCGAAAGACACTTGCAAGAGTTCACTTGTGCGAAAAGACACTTGTGCGAAAGACACTTGCAAGAATTCACTTATGCGAAAAGACACTTGTAGGAAAAGACACTTGCAAGAGTTCACTTCTGCGAAAAGACACTTGTTCGAAAGACACTTGCAAGATTTCATTTGTGCGAAAAGACACTTGTGCGAAAGACACTTGCAAGAATTCACTTCTGCGAAAAGACACTTGCAAGAGTTCATTTGTGCGAAAAGGCTGTTGTGCGAAAGACACTTGCAAGAGTTCATTTGTGCGAAAAGGCAGTTGTGCGAAAGACACTTGCAAGAGTTCACTTGTGCGAAAAGACACTTGCAAGAGTTCACTTGTGCGAAAAGACACTTGCAAGACTTCATTTTTGCGAAAAGACACTTGTTCGAAAGACACTTGCAAGAGTTCACTTGTGCGAAAAGACACTTGCAAGAGTTCATTTGTGTGAAAAGACACTTGCAAGAGTTCACTTGTGCGAAAAGACACTTGTGCGAAAAAGCAGTTGTGCGAAAGACACTTGCAAGAGTTCACTTGTGCGAAAAGACACTTGCGCAAAAGACACTTGCAAGAGTTCACTTGTGCGAAAAGACACTTGCAAGAGTTCATTTGTGCGAAAAGACACTTGCAAGAGTTCACTTGTGCGAAAAGACACTTGCAAGAGTTCATTTGTGCGAAAAGACACTTGTGCGAAAGACACTTGCAATAGTTCACTTGTGCGAAAAGACACTTGCAAGAATTCACTTATGCGAAAAGACACTTGTGCGAAAAGACACTTGCACGAGTTCACTTGTTTGAAAAGACACTTGTAGGAAAAGACACTTGCAAGAGTTCACTTGTGCGAAAAGACACTTGCAAGAGTTTACTTGTGCGAAAAGAAACTTGCAAGAGTTCACTTGTGCGAAAAGACACTTGCAAGAGTTCACTTGTGCGAAAAGACACTTGCAAGAGTTAATTTGTGCGAAAAGACAATTGCAAGAGTTCACTTGTTTGAAAAGACACTTGTAGGAAAAGACACTTGCAAGAGTTCACTTGTGCGAAAAGACACTTGCAAGAGTTTACTTGTGCGAAAAGACACTTGCAAGAGTTCACTTGTGCGAAAAGACACTTGCGCAAAAGACACTTGCAAGAGTTCACTTGTGCGAAAAGACACTTGCAAGAGTTCACTTGTGCGAAAAGACACTTGCAAGAGTTAATTTGTGCGAAAAGACAATTGCAAGAGTTCATTTGTGCGAAAAGACACTTATGCGAAAGACACTTGTGCGAAAAGACACTTGCAAGAGTTCATTTTTGCGAAAAGACACTTGTGCGAAAGACACTTGCAAGAGTTCCCTTGTGCGAAAAGACACTTGCGCAAAAGACACTTGCAAGAGTTCACTTGTGCGAAAAGACACTTGCAAGAGTTCATTTGTGCGAAAAGACACTTGCAAGAGTTTACTTGTGCGAAAAGACACTTATGCGAAAGACACTTGTGCGAAAAGACACTTCCAAGAGTTCATTTTTGCGAAAAGACACTTGCAAGAGTTCACTTGTGCGAAAAGACACTTGCAAGAGTTCACTTGTGCGAAAAGACACTTGTGCGAAAGACACTTGCAAGAGTTCACTTGTGCGAAAAGACACTTGTGCGAAAAATCAGTTGTGCGAAAGACACTTGCAAGAGTTCACTTGTGCGAAAAGACACTTGCAAGAGTTCACTTGTGCGAAAAGACACTTGCAAGACTTCATTTGTGCGAAAAGACACTTGTTCGAAAGACACTTGCAAGAGTTCACTTGTGCGAAAAGACACTTGCAAGAGTTCATTTGTGTGAAAAGACACTTGCAAGAGTTCACTTGTGCGAAAAGACACTTGTGCGAAAAGACAATTGCACGAGTTCACTTGTTTGAAAAGAAACTTGTAGGAAAAGACACTTGCAAGAGTTCACTTGTGCGAAAAGACACTTGCAAGAGTTTACTTGCGCAAAAGACACTTGCATGAGTTCACTTGTGCGAAAAGACACTTGCAAGAGTTCATTTGTGCGAAAAGACACTTGCAAGAGTTCACTTGTGCGAAAAGACACTAATGCGAAAGACACTTGTGCGAAAAGACACTTGCAAGAGTTCATTTTTGCGAAAAGACACTTGTGCGAAAGACACTTGCAAGAGTTCACTTGTGCGAAAAGACACTTGCAAGAGTTCACTTGTGCGAAAAGATACTTGTGCGAAAGACACTTGCAAGAGTTAATTTGTCCGAAAATACACTTGTGCGAAAGACACTTGCAAGAGTTCACTTGTGCGAAAAGACAGTTGTGCGAAAAAGCAGTTGTGCGAAAGACACTTGCAAGAGTTCACTTGTGCGAAAAGACACTTAAGCAAAAGACACTTGCAAGAGTTCACTTGTGCGAAAAGACACTTGCAAGAGTTCATTTGTGCGAAAAGACACTTGTTCGAAAGACACTTGCAAGAGTTCACTTGTGCGAAAAGACACTTGTGCGAAAGACACTTGCAAGAGTTCACTTGTGCGAAAAGACACTTGTGCGAAAAAGCAGTTGTGCGAAAGACACTTGCAAGAGTTCACTTGTGCGAAAAGACACTTGCGCAAAAGACACTTGCAAGAATTCACTTATGCGAAAAGACACTTGTGGGAAAAGACACTTGCAAGAGTTCACATCTGCGAAAAGACACTTGCAAGAGTTCATTTGTGCGAAAAGACACTTGACCGAAAAGACACTTGCAAGAGTTCACTTGTGCGAAAAGACACGGGTGAAAAGACACTTGCAAGAGTTCACTTGTGCGAAAAGACACTCGTGCGAAAAGACACTTGTGCGAAAAGACACTTGTTCGAAAGACACTTGCAAGATTTCATTTGTGCGAAAAGACACTTGTGCGAAAGACACTTGCAAGAATTCACTTATGCGAAAAGACACTTGTAGGAAAAGACACTTGCAAGAGTTCACTTGTGCGAAAAGACACTTGCAAGAGTTCATTTGTGCGAAAAGGCAGTTGTGCGAAAGACACTTGCAAGAGTTCACTTGTGCGAAAAGACACTTGAAAGAGTTCACTTGTGCGAAAAGACACTTGCAAGAGTTCATTTGTGCGAAAAGGCAGTTGTGCGAAAGACACTTGCAAGAGTTCATTTGTGCGAAAAGACACTTGTGCGGAAGTCACTTGCAAGAATTCACTCGTGCGAAAAGACACTTGCAAGAGTTCACTTGTGCGAAAAGACACTTGCAAGAGTTCATTTGTGCGAAAAGGCAGTTGTGCGAAAGACACTTGCAAGAGTTCAAGACACTTGTGCGGAAGTCACTTGCAAGAATTCACTCGTGCGAAAAGACACTTGCAAGACTTCATTTGTGCGAAAAGACACTTGTTCGAAAGACACTTGCAAGAGTTCACTTGTGCGAAAAGACACTTGCAAGAGTTCATTTGTGTGAAAAGACACTTGCAAGAGTTCACTTGTGCGAAAAGACACTTGTGCGAAAAGACAATTGCACGAGTTCACTTGTTTGAAAAGAAACTTGTAGGAAAAGACACTTGCAAGAGTTCACTTGTGCGAAAAGACACTTGCAAGAGTTTACTTGCGCAAAAGACACTTGCATGAGTTCACTTGTGCGAAAAGACACTTGCAAGAGTTCATTTGTGCGAAAAGACACTTGCAAGAGTTCACTTGTGCGAAAAGACACTAATGCGAAAGACACTTGTGCGAAAAGACACTTGCAAGAGTTCACTTGTGCGAAAAGACACTTGCAAGAGTTCACTTGTGCGAAAAGACACTTGCAGGAGTTCACTTGTGCGAAAAGACACTTGTGCGAAAAGACACTTGCAAGAGTTCACTTGTGCGAAAAGACACTTGCAAGAGTTCACTTGTGCGAAAAGACACATGCAAGAGTTAATTTGTGCGAAAATACACTAGTTCGAAAGACACTTGTTCGAAAGACACTTGCAAGAGTTCACTTGTGCGAAAAGACACTTGTGCGAAAGACACTTGCAAGAGTTCACTTGTGCGAAAAGACACTTGTGCGAAAAAGCAGTTGTGCGAAAGACACTTGCAAGAGTTCACTTGTGCGAAAAGACACTTGCGCAAAAGACACTTGCAAGAATTCACTTATGCGAAAAGACACTTGTAGGAAAAGACACTTGCAAGAGTTCACATCTGCGAAAAGACACTTGCAAGAGTTCATTTGTGCGAAAAGACACTTGTGCGAAAAGACACTTGCAAGAGTTCACTTGTGCGAAAAGACACGGGTGAAAAGACACTTGCAAGAGTTCACTTGTGCGAAAAGACACTCGTGCGAAAAGACACTTGTGCGAAAAGACACTTGTTCGAAAGACACTTGCAAGATTTCATTTGTGCGAAAAGACACTTGTGCGAAAGACACTTGCAAGAATTCACTTATGCGAAAAGACACTTGTAGGAAAAGACACTTGCAAGAGTTCACTTCTGCGAAAAGACACTTGCAAGAGTTCATTTGTGCGAAAAGGCACTTGTGCGAAAGACACTTGCAAGAGTTCACTTGTGCGAAAAGACACTTGCAAGAAATCACTTGTGCGAAAAGACACTTGCAAGAGTTCATTTGTGCGAAAAGGCAGTTGTGCGAAAGACAGTTGCAAGAGTTCATTTGTGCGAAAAGACACTTGTGCGGAAGTCACTTGCAAGAATTCACTCGTGCGAAAAGACGCTTGCAAGAATTCACTTGTGCGAAAAGATACTTGTGCGAAAGAGACTTGCAAGAGTTAATTTGTCCGAAAAGACACTTGCAAGAGTTCACTTGTGCGAAAAGACACTTGTGCGAAAAAGCAGTTGTGCGAAAGACACTTGCAAGAGTTCACTTGTGCGAAAAGACACTTGCGCAAAAGACACTTGCAAGAGTTCACTTGTGCGAAAAGACACTTGCAAGAGTTCATTTGTGCGAAAAGACACTTGCAAGAGTTCATTTGTACGAAAAGACACTTGTTCGAAAGACACTTGCAAGAGTTCACTTGTGCGAAAAGACACTTGCAAGAGTTCATTTGTGCGAAAAGACACTTGTGCGAAAGACACTTGCAATAGTTCACTTGTGCGAAAAGACACTTGCAAGAATTCACTTATGCGAAAAGACACTTGTGCGAAAAGACACTTGCACGAGTTCACTTGTTTGAAAAGACACTTGTAGGAAAAGACACTTGCAAGAGTTCACTTGTGCGAAAAGACACTTGCAAGAGTTTACTTGTGCGAAAAGACACTTGCAAGAGTTCACTTGTGCGAAAAGACACTTGCAAGAGTTAATTTGTCCGAAAATACACTTGTGCGAAAGACACTTGCAAGAGTTCACTTGTGCGAAAAGACAGTTGTGCGAAAAAGCAGTTGTGCGAAAGACACTTGCAAGAGTTCACTTGTGCGAAAAGACACTTAAGCAAAAGACACTTGCAAGAGTTCACTTGTGCGAAAAGACACTTGCAAGAGTTAATTTGTGCGAAAAGACAATTGCAAGAGTTCACTTGTTTGAAAAGACACTTGTAGGAAAAGACACTTGCAAGAGTTCACTTGTGCGAAAAGACACTTGCAAGAGTTTACTTGTGCGAAAAGACACTTGCAAGAGTTCACTTGTGCGAAAAGACACTTGCGCAAAAGACACTTGCAAGAGTTCACTTGTGCGAAAAGACACTTGCAAGAGTTCACTTGTGCGAAAAGACACTTGCAAGAGTTAATTTGTGCGAAAAGACAATTGCAAGAGTTCATTTGTGCGAAAAGACACTTATGCGAAAGACACTTGTGCGAAAAGACACTTGCAAGAGTTCATTTTTGCGAAAAGACACTTGTGCGAAAGACACTTGCAAGAGTTCCCTTGTGCGAAAAGACACTTGCGCAAAAGACACTTGCAAGAGTTCACTTGTGCGAAAAGACACTTGCAAGAGTTCATTTGTGCGAAAAGACACTTGCAAGAGTTTACTTGTGCGAAAAGACACTTATGCGAAAGACACTTGTGCGAAAAGACACTTCCAAGAGTTCATTTTTGCGAAAAGACACTTGCAAGAGTTCACTTGTGCGAAAAGACACTTGCAAGAGTTCACTTGTGCGAAAAGACACTTGTGCGAAAGACACTTGCAAGAGTTCACTTGTGCGAAAAGACACTTGTGCGAAAAATCAGTTGTGCGAAAGACACTTGCAAGAGTTCACTTGTGCGAAAAGACACTTGCAAGAGTTCACTTGTGCGAAAAGACACTTGCAAGACTTCATTTGTGCGAAAAGACACTTGTTCGAAAGACACTTGCAAGAGTTCACTTGTGCGAAAAGACACTTGCAAGAGTTCATTTGTGTGAAAAGACACTTGCAAGAGTTCACTTGTGCGAAAAGACACTTGTGCGAAAAGACAATTGCACGAGTTCACTTGTTTGAAAAGAAACTTGTAGGAAAAGACACTTGCAAGAGTTCACTTGTGCGAAAAGACACTTGCAAGAGTTTACTTGCGCAAAAGACACTTGCATGAGTTCACTTGTGCGAAAAGACACTTGCAAGAGTTCATTTGTGCGAAAAGACACTTGCAAGAGTTCACTTGTGCGAAAAGACACTAATGCGAAAGACACTTGTGCGAAAAGACACTTGCAAGAGTTCATTTTTGCGAAAAGACACTTGTGCGAAAGACACTTGCAAGAGTTCACTTGTGCGAAAAGACACTTGCAAGAGTTCACTTGTGCGAAAAGATACTTGTGCGAAAGACACTTGCAAGAGTTAATTTGTCCGAAAATACACTTGTGCGAAAGACACTTGCAAGAGTTCACTTGTGCGAAAAGACAGTTGTGCGAAAAAGCAGTTGTGCGAAAGACACTTGCAAGAGTTCACTTGTGCGAAAAGACACTTAAGCAAAAGACACTTGCAAGAGTTCACTTGTGCGAAAAGACACTTGCAAGAGTTCATTTGTGCGAAAAGACACTTGTTCGAAAGACACTTGCAAGAGTTCACTTGTGCGAAAAGACACTTGTGCGAAAGACACTTGCAAGAGTTCACTTGTGCGAAAAGACACTTGTGCGAAAAAGCAGTTGTGCGAAAGACACTTGCAAGAGTTCACTTGTGCGAAAAGACACTTGCGCAAAAGACACTTGCAAGAATTCACTTATGCGAAAAGACACTTGTGGGAAAAGACACTTGCAAGAGTTCACATCTGCGAAAAGACACTTGCAAGAGTTCATTTGTGCGAAAAGACACTTGACCGAAAAGACACTTGCAAGAGTTCACTTGTGCGAAAAGACACGGGTGAAAAGACACTTGCAAGAGTTCACTTGTGCGAAAAGACACTCGTGCGAAAAGACACTTGTGCGAAAAGACACTTGTTCGAAAGACACTTGCAAGATTTCATTTGTGCGAAAAGACACTTGTGCGAAAGACACTTGCAAGAATTCACTTATGCGAAAAGACACTTGTAGGAAAAGACACTTGCAAGAGTTCACTTGTGCGAAAAGACACTTGCAAGAGTTCATTTGTGCGAAAAGGCAGTTGTGCGAAAGACACTTGCAAGAGTTCACTTGTGCGAAAAGACACTTGAAAGAGTTCACTTGTGCGAAAAGACACTTGCAAGAGTTCATTTGTGCGAAAAGGCAGTTGTGCGAAAGACACTTGCAAGAGTTCATTTGTGCGAAAAGACACTTGTGCGGAAGTCACTTGCAAGAATTCACTCGTGCGAAAAGACACTTGCAAGAGTTCACTTGTGCGAAAAGACACTTGCAAGAGTTCATTTGTGCGAAAAGGCAGTTGTGCGAAAGACACTTGCAAGAGTTCAAGACACTTGTGCGGAAGTCACTTGCAAGAATTCACTCGTGCGAAAAGACACTTGCAAGACTTCATTTGTGCGAAAAGACACTTGTTCGAAAGACACTTGCAAGAGTTCACTTGTGCGAAAAGACACTTGCAAGAGTTCATTTGTGTGAAAAGACACTTGCAAGAGTTCACTTGTGCGAAAAGACACTTGTGCGAAAAGACAATTGCACGAGTTCACTTGTTTGAAAAGAAACTTGTAGGAAAAGACACTTGCAAGAGTTCACTTGTGCGAAAAGACACTTGCAAGAGTTTACTTGCGCAAAAGACACTTGCATGAGTTCACTTGTGCGAAAAGACACTTGCAAGAGTTCATTTGTGCGAAAAGACACTTGCAAGAGTTCACTTGTGCGAAAAGACACTAATGCGAAAGACACTTGTGCGAAAAGACACTTGCAAGAGTTCACTTGTGCGAAAAGACACTTGCAAGAGTTCACTTGTGCGAAAAGACACTTGCAGGAGTTCACTTGTGCGAAAAGACACTTGTGCGAAAAGACACTTGCAAGAGTTCACTTGTGCGAAAAGACACTTGCAAGAGTTCACTTGTGCGAAAAGACACATGCAAGAGTTAATTTGTGCGAAAATACACTAGTTCGAAAGACACTTGTTCGAAAGACACTTGCAAGAGTTCACTTGTGCGAAAAGACACTTGTGCGAAAGACACTTGCAAGAGTTCACTTGTGCGAAAAGACACTTGTGCGAAAAAGCAGTTGTGCGAAAGACACTTGCAAGAGTTCACTTGTGCGAAAAGACACTTGCGCAAAAGACACTTGCAAGAATTCACTTATGCGAAAAGACACTTGTAGGAAAAGACACTTGCAAGAGTTCACATCTGCGAAAAGACACTTGCAAGAGTTCATTTGTGCGAAAAGACACTTGTGCGAAAAGACACTTGCAAGAGTTCACTTGTGCGAAAAGACACGGGTGAAAAGACACTTGCAAGAGTTCACTTGTGCGAAAAGACACTCGTGCGAAAAGACACTTGTGCGAAAAGACACTTGTTCGAAAGACACTTGCAAGATTTCATTTGTGCGAAAAGACACTTGTGCGAAAGACACTTGCAAGAATTCACTTATGCGAAAAGACACTTGTAGGAAAAGACACTTGCAAGAGTTCACTTCTGCGAAAAGACACTTGCAAGAGTTCATTTGTGCGAAAAGGCACTTGTGCGAAAGACACTTGCAAGAGTTCACTTGTGCGAAAAGACACTTGCAAGAAATCACTTGTGCGAAAAGACACTTGCAAGAGTTCATTTGTGCGAAAAGGCAGTTGTGCGAAAGACAGTTGCAAGAGTTCATTTGTGCGAAAAGACACTTGTGCGGAAGTCACTTGCAAGAATTCACTCGTGCGAAAAGACGCTTGCAAGAATTCACTTGTGCGAAAAGATACTTGTGCGAAAGAGACTTGCAAGAGTTAATTTGTCCGAAAAGACACTTGCAAGAGTTCACTTGTGCGAAAAGACACTTGTGCGAAAAAGCAGTTGTGCGAAAGACACTTGCAAGAGTTCACTTGTGCGAAAAGACACTTGCGCAAAAGACACTTGCAAGAGTTCACTTGTGCGAAAAGACACTTGCAAGAGTTCATTTGTGCGAAAAGACACTTGCAAGAGTTCATTTGTACGAAAAGACACTTGTTCGAAAGACACTTGCAAGAGTTCACTTGTGCGAAAAGACACTTGCAAGAGTTCATTTGTGCGAAAAGACACTTGTGCGAAAGACACTTGCAATAGTTCACTTGTGCGAAAAGACACTTGCAAGAATTCACTTATGCGAAAAGACACTTGTGCGAAAAGACACTTGCACGAGTTCACTTGTTTGAAAAGACACTTGTAGGAAAAGACACTTGCAAGAGTTCACTTGTGCGAAAAGACACTTGCAAGAGTTTACTTGTGCGAAAAGACACTTGCAAGAGTTCACTTGTGCGAAAAGACACTTGCAAGAGTTAATTTGTCCGAAAATACACTTGTGCGAAAGACACTTGCAAGAGTTCACTTGTGCGAAAAGACAGTTGTGCGAAAAAGCAGTTGTGCGAAAGACACTTGCAAGAGTTCACTTGTGCGAAAAGACACTTAAGCAAAAGACACTTGCAAGAGTTCACTTGTGCGAAAAGACACTTGCAAGAGTTCATTTGTGCGAAAAGACACTTGTTCGAAAGACACTTGCAAGAGTTCACTTGTGCGAAAAGACACTTGTGCGAAAGACACTTGCAAGAGTTCACTTGTGCGAAAAGACACTTGTGCGAAAAAGCAGTTGTGCGAAAGACACTTGCAAGAGTTCACTTGTGCGAAAAGACACTTGCGCAAAAGACACTTGCAAGAATTCACTTATGCGAAAAGACACTTGTGGGAAAAGACACTTGCAAGAGTTCACATCTGCGAAAAGACACTTGCAAGAGTTCATTTGTGCGAAAAGACACTTGACCGAAAAGACACTTGCAAGAGTTCACTTGTGCGAAAAGACACGGGTGAAAAGACACTTGCAAGAGTTCACTTGTGCGAAAAGACACTCGTGCGAAAAGACACTTGTGCGAAAAGACACTTGTTCGAAAGACACTTGCAAGATTTCATTTGTGCGAAAAGACACTTGTGCGAAAGACACTTGCAAGAATTCACTTATGCGAAAAGACACTTGTAGGAAAAGACACTTGCAAGAGTTCACTTGTGCGAAAAGACACTTGCAAGAGTTCATTTGTGCGAAAAGGCAGTTGTGCGAAAGACACTTGCAAGAGTTCACTTGTGCGAAAAGACACTTGAAAGAGTTCACTTGTGCGAAAAGACACTTGCAAGAGTTCATTTGTGCGAAAAGGCAGTTGTGCGAAAGACACTTGCAAGAGTTCATTTGTGCGAAAAGACACTTGTGCGGAAGTCACTTGCAAGAATTCACTCGTGCGAAAAGACACTTGCAAGAGTTCACTTGTGCGAAAAGACACTTGCAAGAGTTCATTTGTGCGAAAAGGCAGTTGTGCGAAAGACACTTGCAAGAGTTCAAGACACTTGTGCGGAAGTCACTTGCAAGAATTCACTCGTGCGAAAAGACACTTGCAAGACTTCATTTGTGCGAAAAGACACTTGTTCGAAAGACACTTGCAAGAGTTCACTTGTGCGAAAAGACACTTGCAAGAGTTCATTTGTGTGAAAAGACACTTGCAAGAGTTCACTTGTGCGAAAAGACACTTGTGCGAAAAGACAATTGCACGAGTTCACTTGTTTGAAAAGAAACTTGTAGGAAAAGACACTTGCAAGAGTTCACTTGTGCGAAAAGACACTTGCAAGAGTTTACTTGCGCAAAAGACACTTGCATGAGTTCACTTGTGCGAAAAGACACTTGCAAGAGTTCATTTGTGCGAAAAGACACTTGCAAGAGTTCACTTGTGCGAAAAGACACTAATGCGAAAGACACTTGTGCGAAAAGACACTTGCAAGAGTTCACTTGTGCGAAAAGACACTTGCAAGAGTTCACTTGTGCGAAAAGACACTTGCAGGAGTTCACTTGTGCGAAAAGACACTTGTGCGAAAAGACACTTGCAAGAGTTCACTTGTGCGAAAAGACACTTGCAAGAGTTCACTTGTGCGAAAAGACACATGCAAGAGTTAATTTGTGCGAAAATACACTAGTTCGAAAGACACTTGTTCGAAAGACACTTGCAAGAGTTCACTTGTGCGAAAAGACACTTGTGCGAAAGACACTTGCAAGAGTTCACTTGTGCGAAAAGACACTTGTGCGAAAAAGCAGTTGTGCGAAAGACACTTGCAAGAGTTCACTTGTGCGAAAAGACACTTGCGCAAAAGACACTTGCAAGAATTCACTTATGCGAAAAGACACTTGTAGGAAAAGACACTTGCAAGAGTTCACATCTGCGAAAAGACACTTGCAAGAGTTCATTTGTGCGAAAAGACACTTGTGCGAAAAGACACTTGCAAGAGTTCACTTGTGCGAAAAGACACGGGTGAAAAGACACTTGCAAGAGTTCACTTGTGCGAAAAGACACTCGTGCGAAAAGACACTTGTGCGAAAAGACACTTGTTCGAAAGACACTTGCAAGATTTCATTTGTGCGAAAAGACACTTGTGCGAAAGACACTTGCAAGAATTCACTTATGCGAAAAGACACTTGTAGGAAAAGACACTTGCAAGAGTTCACTTCTGCGAAAAGACACTTGCAAGAGTTCATTTGTGCGAAAAGGCACTTGTGCGAAAGACACTTGCAAGAGTTCACTTGTGCGAAAAGACACTTGCAAGAAATCACTTGTGCGAAAAGACACTTGCAAGAGTTCATTTGTGCGAAAAGGCAGTTGTGCGAAAGACAGTTGCAAGAGTTCATTTGTGCGAAAAGACACTTGTGCGGAAGTCACTTGCAAGAATTCACTCGTGCGAAAAGACGCTTGCAAGAATTCACTTGTGCGAAAAGATACTTGTGCGAAAGAGACTTGCAAGAGTTAATTTGTCCGAAAAGACACTTGCAAGAGTTCACTTGTGCGAAAAGACACTTGTGCGAAAAAGCAGTTGTGCGAAAGACACTTGCAAGAGTTCACTTGTGCGAAAAGACACTTGCGCAAAAGACACTTGCAAGAGTTCACTTGTGCGAAAAGACACTTGCAAGAGTTCATTTGTGCGAAAAGACACTTGCAAGAGTTCATTTGTACGAAAAGACACTTGTTCGAAAGACACTTGCAAGAGTTCACTTGTGCGAAAAGACACTTGCAAGAGTTCATTTGTGCGAAAAGACACTTGTGCGAAAGACACTTGCAATAGTTCACTTGTGCGAAAAGACACTTGCAAGAATTCACTTATGCGAAAAGACACTTGTGCGAAAAGACACTTGCACGAGTTCACTTGTTTGAAAAGACACTTGTAGGAAAAGACACTTGCAAGAGTTCACTTGTGCGAAAAGACACTTGCAAGAGTTTACTTGTGCGAAAAGACACTTGCAAGAGTTCACTTGTGCGAAAAGACACTTGCAAGAGTTCACTTGTGCGAAAAGACACTTGCAAGAGTTAATTTGTGCGATAAGACAATTGCAAGAGTTCACTTGTTTGAAAAGACACTTGTAGGAAAAGACACTTGCAAGTGTTCACTTGTGCGAAAAGACACTTGCAAGAGTTCACTTGTGCGAAAAGACACTTGCAAGAGTTAATTTGTGCGAAAAGACAATTGCAAGAGTTCACTTGTGCGAAAAGACACTTGCGCAAAAGACACTTGCAAGAGTTCACTTGTGCGAAAAGACACTTGCAAGAGTTCATTTGTGCGAAAAGACACTTGCAAGAGTTCACTTGTGCGAAAAGACACTTGCGCAAAAGACACTTGCAAGAGTTCACTTGTGCGAAAAGACACTTGCAAGAGTTCATTTGTGCGAAAAGACACTTGCAAGAGTTTACTTGTGCGAAAAGACACTTATGCGAAAGACACTTGTGCGAAAAGACACTTCCAAGAGTTCATTTTTGCGAAAAGACACTTGCAAGAGTTCACTCGTGCGAAAAGACACTTGCAAGAGTTCACTTGTGCGAAAAGACACTTGTGCGAAAGACACTTGCAAGAGTTCACTTGTGCGAAAAGACACTTGTGCGAAAAAGCAGTTGTGCGAAAGACACTTGCAAGAGTTCACTTGTGCGAAAAGACACTTGCGCAAAAGACACTTGCAAGAATTCACTTATGCGAAAAGACACTTGTAGGAAAAGACACTTGCAAGAGTTCACATCTGCGAAAAGACACTTGCAAGAGTTCATTTGTGCGAAAAGACACTTGAGCGAAAAGACACTTGCAAGAGTTCACTTGTGCGAAAAGACACGGGTGAAAAGACACTTGCAAGAGTTCACTTGTGCGAAAAGACACTCGTGCGAAAAGACACTTGTGCGAAAAGACACTTGTTCGAAAGACACTTGCAAGATTTCATTTGTGCGAAAAGACACTTGTGCGAAAGACACTTGCAAGAATTCACTTATGCGAAAAGACACTTGTAGGAAAAGACACTTGCAAGAGTTCACTTCTGCGAAAAGACACTTGCAAGAGTTCATTTGTGCGAAAAGGCACTTGTGCGAAAGACACTTGCAAGAGTTCACTTGTGCGAAAAGACACTTGCAAGAAATCACTTGTGCGAAAAGACACTTGCAAGAGTTCATTTGTGCGAAAAGGCAGTTGTGCGAAAGACAGTTGCAAGAGTTCATTTGTGCGAAAAGGCACTTGTGCGGAAGTCACTTGCAAGAATTCACTCGTGCGAAAAGACGCTTGCAAGAATTCACTTGTGCGAAAAGATACTTGTGCGAAAGAGACTTGCAAGAGTTAATTTGTCCGAAAAGACACTTGCAAGAGTTCACTTGTGCGAAAAGACACTTGCAAGAGTTCATTTGTGCGAAAAGGCAGTTGTGCGAAAGACAGTTGCAAGAGTTCATTTGTACGAAAAGACACTTGTTCGAAAGACACTTGCAAGAGTTCACTTGTGCGAAAAGACACTTGCAAGAGTTCATTTGTGCGAAAAGACACTTGTGCGAAAGACACTTGCAATAGTTCACTTGTGCGAAAAGACACTTGCAAGAATTCACTTATGCGAAAAGACACTTGTGCGAAAAGACACTTGCACGAGTTCACTTGTTTGAAAAGACACTTGTAGGAAAAGACACTTGCAAGAGTTCACTTGTGCGAAAAGACACTTGCAAGAGTTTACTTGTGCGAAAAGACACTTGCAAGAGTTCACTTGTGCGAAAAGACACTTGCAAGAGTTCACTTGTGCGAAAAGACACTTGCAAGAGTTAATTTGTGCGATAAGACAATTGCAAGAGTTCACTTGTTTGAAAAGACACTTGTAGGAAAAGACACTTGCAAGTGTTCACTTGTGCGAAAAGACACTTGCAAGAGTTCACTTGTGCGAAAAGACACTTGCAAGAGTTAATTTGTGCGAAAAGACAATTGCAAGAGTTCACTTGTGCGAAAAGACACTTGCGCAAAAGACACTTGCAAGAGTTCACTTGTGCGAAAAGACACTTGCAAGAGTTCATTTGTGCGAAAAGACACTTGCAAGAGTTCACTTGTGCGAAAAGACACTTGCGCAAAAGACACTTGCAAGAGTTCACTTGTGCGAAAAGACACTTGCAAGAGTTCATTTGTGCGAAAAGACACTTGCAAGAGTTTACTTGTGCGAAAAGACACTTATGCGAAAGACACTTGTGCGAAAAGACACTTCCAAGAGTTCATTTTTGCGAAAAGACACTTGCAAGAGTTCACTCGTGCGAAAAGACACTTGCAAGAGTTCACTTGTGCGAAAAGACACTTGTGCGAAAGACACTTGCAAGAGTTCACTTGTGCGAAAAGACACTTGTGCGAAAAAGCAGTTGTGCGAAAGACACTTGCAAGAGTTCACTTGTGCGAAAAGACACTTGCGCAAAAGACACTTGCAAGAATTCACTTATGCGAAAAGACACTTGTAGGAAAAGACACTTGCAAGAGTTCACATCTGCGAAAAGACACTTGCAAGAGTTCATTTGTGCGAAAAGACACTTGAGCGAAAAGACACTTGCAAGAGTTCACTTGTGCGAAAAGACACGGGTGAAAAGACACTTGCAAGAGTTCACTTGTGCGAAAAGACACTCGTGCGAAAAGACACTTGTGCGAAAAGACACTTGTTCGAAAGACACTTGCAAGATTTCATTTGTGCGAAAAGACACTTGTGCGAAAGACACTTGCAAGAATTCACTTATGCGAAAAGACACTTGTAGGAAAAGACACTTGCAAGAGTTCACTTCTGCGAAAAGACACTTGCAAGAGTTCATTTGTGCGAAAAGGCACTTGTGCGAAAGACACTTGCAAGAGTTCACTTGTGCGAAAAGACACTTGCAAGAAATCACTTGTGCGAAAAGACACTTGCAAGAGTTCATTTGTGCGAAAAGGCAGTTGTGCGAAAGACAGTTGCAAGAGTTCATTTGTGCGAAAAGGCACTTGTGCGGAAGTCACTTGCAAGAATTCACTCGTGCGAAAAGACGCTTGCAAGAATTCACTTGTGCGAAAAGATACTTGTGCGAAAGAGACTTGCAAGAGTTAATTTGTCCGAAAAGACACTTGCAAGAGTTCACTTGTGCGAAAAGACACTTGCAAGAGTTCATTTGTGCGAAAAGGCAGTTGTGCGAAAGACAGTTGCAAGAGTTCATTTGTGCGAAAAGACACTTGTGCGGAAGTCACTTGCAAGAATTCACTCGTGCGAAAAGACGCTTGCAAGAATTCAATTGTGCGAAAAGATACTTGTGCGAAAGAGACTTGCAAGAGTTAATTTGTCCGAAAAGACACTTGCAAGAGTTCACTTGTGCGAAAAGACACTTGTGCGAAAAAGCAGTTGTGCGAAAGACACTTGCAAGAGTTCACTTGTGCGAAAAGACACTTGCGCAAAAGACACTTGCAAGAACTCACTTGTGCGAAAAGACACTTGCAAGAGTTCATTTGTGCGAAAAGACACTTGCAAGAGTTCATTTGTACGAAAAGACACTTGTTCGAAAGACACTTGCAAGAGTTCACTTGTGCGAAAAGACACTTGCAAGAGTTCATTTGTGCGAAAAGACACTTGTGCGAAAGACACTTGCAATAGTTCACTTGTGCGAAAAGACACTTGCAAGAATTCACTTATGCGAAAAGACACTTGTGCGAAAAGACACTTGCACGAGTTCACTTGTTTGAAAAGACACTTGTAGGAAAAGACACTTGCAAGAGTTCACTTGTGCGAAAAGACACTTGCAAGAGTTTACTTGTGCGAAAAGACACTTGCAAGAGTTCACTTGTGCGAAAAGACACTTGCAAGAGTTCACTTGTGCGAAAAGACACTTGCAAGAGTTAATTTGTGCGAAAAGACAATTGCAAGAGTTCACTTGTTTGAAAAGACACTTGTAGGAAAAGACACTTGCAAGAGTTCACTTGTGCGAAAAGACACTTGCAAGAGTTCACTTGTGCGAAAAGTCACTTGCAAGAGTTAATTTGTGCGAGAAGACAATTGCAAGAGTTCATTTGTGCGAAAAGACACTTATGCGAAAGACACTTGTGCGAAAGACACTTGCAATAGTTCACTTGTGCGAAAAGACACTTGCAAGAATTCACTTATGCGAAAAGACACTTGTGCGAAAAGACACTTGCACGAGTTCACTTGTTTGAAAAGACACTTGTAGGAAAAGACACTTGCAAGAGTTCACTTGTGCGAAAAGACACTTGCAAGAGTTTACTTGTGCGAAAAGACACTTGCAAGAGTTCACTTGTGCGAAAAGACACTTGCAAGAGTTAATTTGTCCGAAAATACACTTGTGCGAAAGACACTTGCAAGAGTTCACTTGTGCGAAAAGACAGTTGTGCGAAAAAGCAGTTGTGCGAAAGACACTTGCAAGAGTTCACTTGTGCGAAAAGACACTTAAGCAAAAGACACTTGCAAGAGTTCACTTGTGCGAAAAGACACTTGCAAGAGTTCATTTGTGCGAAAAGACACTTGTTCGAAAGACACTTGCAAGAGTTCACTTGTGCGAAAAGACACTTGTGCGAAAGACACTTGCAAGAGTTCACTTGTGCGAAAAGACACTTGTGCGAAAAAGCAGTTGTGCGAAAGACACTTGCAAGAGTTCACTTGTGCGAAAAGACACTTGCGCAAAAGACACTTGCAAGAATTCACTTATGCGAAAAGACACTTGTGGGAAAAGACACTTGCAAGAGTTCACATCTGCGAAAAGACACTTGCAAGAGTTCATTTGTGCGAAAAGACACTTGACCGAAAAGACACTTGCAAGAGTTCACTTGTGCGAAAAGACACGGGTGAAAAGACACTTGCAAGAGTTCACTTGTGCGAAAAGACACTCGTGCGAAAAGACACTTGTGCGAAAAGACACTTGTTCGAAAGACACTTGCAAGATTTCATTTGTGCGAAAAGACACTTGTGCGAAAGACACTTGCAAGAATTCACTTATGCGAAAAGACACTTGTAGGAAAAGACACTTGCAAGAGTTCACTTGTGCGAAAAGACACTTGCAAGAGTTCATTTGTGCGAAAAGGCAGTTGTGCGAAAGACACTTGCAAGAGTTCACTTGTGCGAAAAGACACTTGAAAGAGTTCACTTGTGCGAAAAGACACTTGCAAGAGTTCATTTGTGCGAAAAGGCAGTTGTGCGAAAGACACTTGCAAGAGTTCATTTGTGCGAAAAGACACTTGTGCGGAAGTCACTTGCAAGAATTCACTCGTGCGAAAAGACACTTGCAAGAGTTCACTTGTGCGAAAAGACACTTGCAAGAGTTCATTTGTGCGAAAAGGCAGTTGTGCGAAAGACACTTGCAAGAGTTCAAGACACTTGTGCGGAAGTCACTTGCAAGAATTCACTCGTGCGAAAAGACACTTGCAAGACTTCATTTGTGCGAAAAGACACTTGTTCGAAAGACACTTGCAAGAGTTCACTTGTGCGAAAAGACACTTGCAAGAGTTCATTTGTGTGAAAAGACACTTGCAAGAGTTCACTTGTGCGAAAAGACACTTGTGCGAAAAGACAATTGCACGAGTTCACTTGTTTGAAAAGAAACTTGTAGGAAAAGACACTTGCAAGAGTTCACTTGTGCGAAAAGACACTTGCAAGAGTTTACTTGCGCAAAAGACACTTGCATGAGTTCACTTGTGCGAAAAGACACTTGCAAGAGTTCATTTGTGCGAAAAGACACTTGCAAGAGTTCACTTGTGCGAAAAGACACTAATGCGAAAGACACTTGTGCGAAAAGACACTTGCAAGAGTTCACTTGTGCGAAAAGACACTTGCAAGAGTTCACTTGTGCGAAAAGACACTTGCAGGAGTTCACTTGTGCGAAAAGACACTTGTGCGAAAAGACACTTGCAAGAGTTCACTTGTGCGAAAAGACACTTGCAAGAGTTCACTTGTGCGAAAAGACACATGCAAGAGTTAATTTGTGCGAAAATACACTAGTTCGAAAGACACTTGTTCGAAAGACACTTGCAAGAGTTCACTTGTGCGAAAAGACACTTGTGCGAAAGACACTTGCAAGAGTTCACTTGTGCGAAAAGACACTTGTGCGAAAAAGCAGTTGTGCGAAAGACACTTGCAAGAGTTCACTTGTGCGAAAAGACACTTGCGCAAAAGACACTTGCAAGAATTCACTTATGCGAAAAGACACTTGTAGGAAAAGACACTTGCAAGAGTTCACATCTGCGAAAAGACACTTGCAAGAGTTCATTTGTGCGAAAAGACACTTGTGCGAAAAGACACTTGCAAGAGTTCACTTGTGCGAAAAGACACGGGTGAAAAGACACTTGCAAGAGTTAATTTGTCCGAAAATACACTTGTGCGAAAGACACTTGCAAGAGTTCACTTGTGCGAAAAGACAGTTGTGCGAAAAAGCAGTTGTGCGAAAGACACTTGCAAGAGTTCACTTGTGCGAAAAGACACTTAAGCAAAAGACACTTGCAAGAGTTCACTTGTGCGAAAAGACACTTGCAAGAGTTAATTTGTGCGAAAAGACAATTGCAAGAGTTCACTTGTTTGAAAAGACACTTGTAGGAAAAGACACTTGCAAGAGTTCACTTGTGCGAAAAGACACTTGCAAGAGTTTACTTGTGCGAAAAGACACTTGCAAGAGTTCACTTGTGCGAAAAGACACTTGCGCAAAAGACACTTGCAAGAGTTCACTTGTGCGAAAAGACACTTGCAAGAGTTCACTTGTGCGAAAAGACACTTGCAAGAGTTAATTTGTGCGAAAAGACAATTGCAAGAGTTCATTTGTGCGAAAAGACACTTATGCGAAAGACACTTGTGCGAAAAGACACTTGCAAGAGTTCATTTTTGCGAAAAGACACTTGTGCGAAAGACACTTGCAAGAGTTCCCTTGTGCGAAAAGACACTTGCGCAAAAGACACTTGCAAGAGTTCACTTGTGCGAAAAGACACTTGCAAGAGTTCATTTGTGCGAAAAGACACTTGCAAGAGTTTACTTGTGCGAAAAGACACTTATGCGAAAGACACTTGTGCGAAAAGACACTTCCAAGAGTTCATTTTTGCGAAAAGACACTTGCAAGAGTTCACTTGTGCGAAAAGACACTTGCAAGAGTTCACTTGTGCGAAAAGACACTTGTGCGAAAGACACTTGCAAGAGTTCACTTGTGCGAAAAGACACTTGTGCGAAAAATCAGTTGTGCGAAAGACACTTGCAAGAGTTCACTTGTGCGAAAAGACACTTGCAAGAGTTCACTTGTGCGAAAAGACACTTGCAAGACTTCATTTGTGCGAAAAGACACTTGTTCGAAAGACACTTGCAAGAGTTCACTTGTGCGAAAAGACACTTGCAAGAGTTCATTTGTGTGAAAAGACACTTGCAAGAGTTCACTTGTGCGAAAAGACACTTGTGCGAAAAGACAATTGCACGAGTTCACTTGTTTGAAAAGAAACTTGTAGGAAAAGACACTTGCAAGAGTTCACTTGTGCGAAAAGACACTTGCAAGAGTTTACTTGCGCAAAAGACACTTGCATGAGTTCACTTGTGCGAAAAGACACTTGCAAGAGTTCATTTGTGCGAAAAGACACTTGCAAGAGTTCACTTGTGCGAAAAGACACTAATGCGAAAGACACTTGTGCGAAAAGACACTTGCAAGAGTTCATTTTTGCGAAAAGACACTTGTGCGAAAGACACTTGCAAGAGTTCACTTGTGCGAAAAGACACTTGCAAGAGTTCACTTGTGCGAAAAGATACTTGTGCGAAAGACACTTGCAAGAGTTAATTTGTCCGAAAATACACTTGTGCGAAAGACACTTGCAAGAGTTCACTTGTGCGAAAAGACAGTTGTGCGAAAAAGCAGTTGTGCGAAAGACACTTGCAAGAGTTCACTTGTGCGAAAAGACACTTAAGCAAAAGACACTTGCAAGAGTTCACTTGTGCGAAAAGACACTTGCAAGAGTTCATTTGTGCGAAAAGACACTTGTTCGAAAGACACTTGCAAGAGTTCACTTGTGCGAAAAGACACTTGTGCGAAAGACACTTGCAAGAGTTCACTTGTGCGAAAAGACACTTGTGCGAAAAAGCAGTTGTGCGAAAGACACTTGCAAGAGTTCACTTGTGCGAAAAGACACTTGCGCAAAAGACACTTGCAAGAATTCACTTATGCGAAAAGACACTTGTGGGAAAAGACACTTGCAAGAGTTCACATCTGCGAAAAGACACTTGCAAGAGTTCATTTGTGCGAAAAGACACTTGACCGAAAAGACACTTGCAAGAGTTCACTTGTGCGAAAAGACACGGGTGAAAAGACACTTGCAAGAGTTCACTTGTGCGAAAAGACACTCGTGCGAAAAGACACTTGTGCGAAAAGACACTTGTTCGAAAGACACTTGCAAGATTTCATTTGTGCGAAAAGACACTTGTGCGAAAGACACTTGCAAGAATTCACTTATGCGAAAAGACACTTGTAGGAAAAGACACTTGCAAGAGTTCACTTGTGCGAAAAGACACTTGCAAGAGTTCATTTGTGCGAAAAGGCAGTTGTGCGAAAGACACTTGCAAGAGTTCACTTGTGCGAAAAGACACTTGAAAGAGTTCACTTGTGCGAAAAGACACTTGCAAGAGTTCATTTGTGCGAAAAGGCAGTTGTGCGAAAGACACTTGCAAGAGTTCATTTGTGCGAAAAGACACTTGTGCGGAAGTCACTTGCAAGAATTCACTCGTGCGAAAAGACACTTGCAAGAGTTCACTTGTGCGAAAAGACACTTGCAAGAGTTCATTTGTGCGAAAAGGCAGTTGTGCGAAAGACACTTGCAAGAGTTCAAGACACTTGTGCGGAAGTCACTTGCAAGAATTCACTCGTGCGAAAAGACACTTGCAAGACTTCATTTGTGCGAAAAGACACTTGTTCGAAAGACACTTGCAAGAGTTCACTTGTGCGAAAAGACACTTGCAAGAGTTCATTTGTGTGAAAAGACACTTGCAAGAGTTCACTTGTGCGAAAAGACACTTGTGCGAAAAGACAATTGCACGAGTTCACTTGTTTGAAAAGAAACTTGTAGGAAAAGACACTTGCAAGAGTTCACTTGTGCGAAAAGACACTTGCAAGAGTTTACTTGCGCAAAAGACACTTGCATGAGTTCACTTGTGCGAAAAGACACTTGCAAGAGTTCATTTGTGCGAAAAGACACTTGCAAGAGTTCACTTGTGCGAAAAGACACTAATGCGAAAGACACTTGTGCGAAAAGACACTTGCAAGAGTTCACTTGTGCGAAAAGACACTTGCAAGAGTTCACTTGTGCGAAAAGACACTTGCAGGAGTTCACTTGTGCGAAAAGACACTTGTGCGAAAAGACACTTGCAAGAGTTCACTTGTGCGAAAAGACACTTGCAAGAGTTCACTTGTGCGAAAAGACACATGCAAGAGTTAATTTGTGCGAAAATACACTAGTTCGAAAGACACTTGTTCGAAAGACACTTGCAAGAGTTCACTTGTGCGAAAAGACACTTGTGCGAAAGACACTTGCAAGAGTTCACTTGTGCGAAAAGACACTTGTTCGAAAAAGCAGTTGTGCGAAAGACACTTGCAAGAGTTCACTTGTGCGAAAAGACACTTGCGCAAAAGACACTTGCAAGAATTCACTTATGCGAAAAGACACTTGTAGGAAAAGACACTTGCAAGAGTTCACATCTGCGAAAAGACACTTGCAAGAGTTCATTTGTGCGAAAAGACACTTGTGCGAAAAGACACTTGCAAGAGTTCACTTGTGCGAAAAGACACGGGTGAAAAGACACTTGCAAGAGTTCACTTGTGCGAAAAGACACTCGTGCGAAAAGACACTTGTGCGAAAAGACACTTGTTCGAAAGACACTTGCAAGATTTCATTTGTGCGAAAAGACACTTGTGCGAAAGACACTTGCAAGAATTCACTTATGCGAAAAGACACTTGTAGGAAAAGACACTTGCAAGAGTTCACTTCTGCGAAAAGACACTTGCAAGAGTTCATTTGTGCGAAAAGGCACTTGTGCGAAAGACACTTGCAAGAGTTCACTTGTGCGAAAAGACACTTGCAAGAAATCACTTGTGCGAAAAGACACTTGCAAGAGTTCATTTGTGCGAAAAGGCAGTTGTGCGAAAGACAGTTGCAAGAGTTCATTTGTGCGAAAAGACACTTGTGCGGAAGTCACTTGCAAGAATTCACTCGTGCGAAAAGACGCTTGCAAGAATTCACTTGTGCGAAAAGATACTTGTGCGAAAGAGACTTGCAAGAGTTAATTTGTCCGAAAAGACACTTGCAAGAGTTCACTTGTGCGAAAAGACACTTGTGCGAAAAAGCAGTTGTGCGAAAGACACTTGCAAGAGTTCACTTGTGCGAAAAGACACTTGCGCAAAAGACACTTGCAAGAGTTCACTTGTGCGAAAAGACACTTGCAAGAGTTCATTTGTGCGAAAAGACACTTGCAAGAGTTCATTTGTACGAAAAGACACTTGTTCGAAAGACACTTGCAAGAGTTCACTTGTGCGAAAAGACACTTGCAAGAGTTCATTTGTGCGAAAAGACACTTGTGCGAAAGACACTTGCAATAGTTCACTTGTGCGAAAAGACACTTGCAAGAATTCACTTATGCGAAAAGACACTTGTGCGAAAAGACACTTGCACGAGTTCACTTGTTTGAAAAGACACTTGTAGGAAAAGACACTTGCAAGAGTTCACTTGTGCGAAAAGACACTTGCAAGAGTTTACTTGTGCGAAAAGACACTTGCAAGAGTTCACTTGTGCGAAAAGACACTTGCAAGAGTTAATTTGTCCGAAAATACACTTGTGCGAAAGACACTTGCAAGAGTTCACTTGTGCGAAAAGACAGTTGTGCGAAAAAGCAGTTGTGCGAAAGACACTTGCAAGAGTTCACTTGTGCGAAAAGACACTTAAGCAAAAGACACTTGCAAGAGTTCACTTGTGCGAAAAGACACTTGCAAGAGTTCATTTGTGCGAAAAGACACTTGTTCGAAAGACACTTGCAAGAGTTCACTTGTGCGAAAAGACACTTGTGCGAAAGACACTTGCAAGAGTTCACTTGTGCGAAAAGACACTTGTGCGAAAAAGCAGTTGTGCGAAAGACACTTGCAAGAGTTCACTTGTGCGAAAAGACACTTGCGCAAAAGACACTTGCAAGAATTCACTTATGCGAAAAGACACTTGTGGGAAAAGACACTTGCAAGAGTTCACATCTGCGAAAAGACACTTGCAAGAGTTCATTTGTGCGAAAAGACACTTGACCGAAAAGACACTTGCAAGAGTTCACTTGTGCGAAAAGACACGGGTGAAAAGACACTTGCAAGAGTTCACTTGTGCGAAAAGACACTCGTGCGAAAAGACACTTGTGCGAAAAGACACTTGTTCGAAAGACACTTGCAAGATTTCATTTGTGCGAAAAGACACTTGTGCGAAAGACACTTGCAAGAATTCACTTATGCGAAAAGACACTTGTAGGAAAAGACACTTGCAAGAGTTCACTTGTGCGAAAAGACACTTGCAAGAGTTCATTTGTGCGAAAAGGCAGTTGTGCGAAAGACACTTGCAAGAGTTCACTTGTGCGAAAAGACACTTGAAAGAGTTCACTTGTGCGAAAAGACACTTGCAAGAGTTCATTTGTGCGAAAAGGCAGTTGTGCGAAAGACACTTGCAAGAGTTCATTTGTGCGAAAAGACACTTGTGCGGAAGTCACTTGCAAGAATTCACTCGTGCGAAAAGACACTTGCAAGAGTTCACTTGTGCGAAAAGACACTTGCAAGAGTTCATTTGTGCGAAAAGGCAGTTGTGCGAAAGACACTTGCAAGAGTTCAAGACACTTGTGCGGAAGTCACTTGCAAGAATTCACTCGTGCGAAAAGACACTTGCAAGACTTCATTTGTGCGAAAAGACACTTGTTCGAAAGACACTTGCAAGAGTTCACTTGTGCGAAAAGACACTTGCAAGAGTTCATTTGTGTGAAAAGACACTTGCAAGAGTTCACTTGTGCGAAAAGACACTTGTGCGAAAAGACAATTGCACGAGTTCACTTGTTTGAAAAGAAACTTGTAGGAAAAGACACTTGCAAGAGTTCACTTGTGCGAAAAGACACTTGCAAGAGTTTACTTGCGCAAAAGACACTTGCATGAGTTCACTTGTGCGAAAAGACACTTGCAAGAGTTCATTTGTGCGAAAAGACACTTGCAAGAGTTCACTTGTGCGAAAAGACACTAATGCGAAAGACACTTGTGCGAAAAGACACTTGCAAGAGTTCACTTGTGCGAAAAGACACTTGCAAGAGTTCACTTGTGCGAAAAGACACTTGCAGGAGTTCACTTGTGCGAAAAGACACTTGTGCGAAAAGACACTTGCAAGAGTTCACTTGTGCGAAAAGACACTTGCAAGAGTTCACTTGTGCGAAAAGACACATGCAAGAGTTAATTTGTGCGAAAATACACTAGTTCGAAAGACACTTGTTCGAAAGACACTTGCAAGAGTTCACTTGTGCGAAAAGACACTTGTGCGAAAGACACTTGCAAGAGTTCACTTGTGCGAAAAGACACTTGTGCGAAAAAGCAGTTGTGCGAAAGACACTTGCAAGAGTTCACTTGTGCGAAAAGACACTTGCGCAAAAGACACTTGCAAGAATTCACTTATGCGAAAAGACACTTGTAGGAAAAGACACTTGCAAGAGTTCACATCTGCGAAAAGACACTTGCAAGAGTTCATTTGTGCGAAAAGACACTTGTGCGAAAAGACACTTGCAAGAGTTCACTTGTGCGAAAAGACACGGGTGAAAAGACACTTGCAAGAGTTCACTTGTGCGAAAAGACACTCGTGCGAAAAGACACTTGTGCGAAAAGACACTTGTTCGAAAGACACTTGCAAGATTTCATTTGTGCGAAAAGACACTTGTGCGAAAGACACTTGCAAGAATTCACTTATGCGAAAAGACACTTGTAGGAAAAGACACTTGCAAGAGTTCACTTCTGCGAAAAGACACTTGCAAGAGTTCATTTGTGCGAAAAGGCACTTGTGCGAAAGACACTTGCAAGAGTTCACTTGTGCGAAAAGACACTTGCAAGAAATCACTTGTGCGAAAAGACACTTGCAAGAGTTCATTTGTGCGAAAAGGCAGTTGTGCGAAAGACAGTTGCAAGAGTTCATTTGTGCGAAAAGACACTTGTGCGGAAGTCACTTGCAAGAATTCACTCGTGCGAAAAGACGCTTGCAAGAATTCACTTGTGCGAAAAGATACTTGTGCGAAAGAGACTTGCAAGAGTTAATTTGTCCGAAAAGACACTTGCAAGAGTTCACTTGTGCGAAAAGACACTTGTGCGAAAAAGCAGTTGTGCGAAAGACACTTGCAAGAGTTCACTTGTGCGAAAAGACACTTGCGCAAAAGACACTTGCAAGAGTTCACTTGTGCGAAAAGACACTTGCAAGAGTTCATTTGTGCGAAAAGACACTTGCAAGAGTTCATTTGTACGAAAAGACACTTGTTCGAAAGACACTTGCAAGAGTTCACTTGTGCGAAAAGACACTTGCAAGAGTTCATTTGTGCGAAAAGACACTTGTGCGAAAGACACTTGCAATAGTTCACTTGTGCGAAAAGACACTTGCAAGAATTCACTTATGCGAAAAGACACTTGTGCGAAAAGACACTTGCACGAGTTCACTTGTTTGAAAAGACACTTGTAGGAAAAGACACTTGCAAGAGTTCACTTGTGCGAAAAGACACTTGCAAGAGTTTACTTGTGCGAAAAGACACTTGCAAGAGTTCACTTGTGCGAAAAGACACTTGCAAGAGTTCACTTGTGCGAAAAGACACTTGCAAGAGTTAATTTGTGCGATAAGACAATTGCAAGAGTTCACTTGTTTGAAAAGACACTTGTAGGAAAAGACACTTGCAAGTGTTCACTTGTGCGAAAAGACACTTGCAAGAGTTCACTTGTGCGAAAAGACACTTGCAAGAGTTAATTTGTGCGAAAAGACAATTGCAAGAGTTCACTTGTGCGAAAAGACACTTGCGCAAAAGACACTTGCAAGAGTTCACTTGTGCGAAAAGACACTTGCAAGAGTTCATTTGTGCGAAAAGACACTTGCAAGAGTTCACTTGTGCGAAAAGACACTTGCGCAAAAGACACTTGCAAGAGTTCACTTGTGCGAAAAGACACTTGCAAGAGTTCATTTGTGCGAAAAGACACTTGCAAGAGTTTACTTGTGCGAAAAGACACTTATGCGAAAGACACTTGTGCGAAAAGACACTTCCAAGAGTTCATTTTTGCGAAAAGACACTTGCAAGAGTTCACTCGTGCGAAAAGACACTTGCAAGAGTTCACTTGTGCGAAAAGACACTTGTGCGAAAGACACTTGCAAGAGTTCACTTGTGCGAAAAGACACTTGTGCGAAAAAGCAGTTGTGCGAAAGACACTTGCAAGAGTTCACTTGTGCGAAAAGACACTTGCGCAAAAGACACTTGCAAGAATTCACTTATGCGAAAAGACACTTGTAGGAAAAGACACTTGCAAGAGTTCACATCTGCGAAAAGACACTTGCAAGAGTTCATTTGTGCGAAAAGACACTTGAGCGAAAAGACACTTGCAAGAGTTCACTTGTGCGAAAAGACACGGGTGAAAAGACACTTGCAAGAGTTCACTTGTGCGAAAAGACACTCGTGCGAAAAGACACTTGTGCGAAAAGACACTTGTTCGAAAGACACTTGCAAGATTTCATTTGTGCGAAAAGACACTTGTGCGAAAGACACTTGCAAGAATTCACTTATGCGAAAAGACACTTGTAGGAAAAGACACTTGCAAGAGTTCACTTCTGCGAAAAGACACTTGCAAGAGTTCATTTGTGCGAAAAGGCACTTGTGCGAAAGACACTTGCAAGAGTTCACTTGTGCGAAAAGACACTTGCAAGAAATCACTTGTGCGAAAAGACACTTGCAAGAGTTCATTTGTGCGAAAAGGCAGTTGTGCGAAAGACAGTTGCAAGAGTTCATTTGTGCGAAAAGGCACTTGTGCGGAAGTCACTTGCAAGAATTCACTCGTGCGAAAAGACGCTTGCAAGAATTCACTTGTGCGAAAAGATACTTGTGCGAAAGAGACTTGCAAGAGTTAATTTGTCCGAAAAGACACTTGCAAGAGTTCACTTGTGCGAAAAGACACTTGCAAGAGTTCATTTGTGCGAAAAGGCAGTTGTGCGAAAGACAGTTGCAAGAGTTCATTTGTACGAAAAGACACTTGTTCGAAAGACACTTGCAAGAGTTCACTTGTGCGAAAAGACACTTGCAAGAGTTCATTTGTGCGAAAAGACACTTGTGCGAAAGACACTTGCAATAGTTCACTTGTGCGAAAAGACACTTGCAAGAATTCACTTATGCGAAAAGACACTTGTGCGAAAAGACACTTGCACGAGTTCACTTGTTTGAAAAGACACTTGTAGGAAAAGACACTTGCAAGAGTTCACTTGTGCGAAAAGACACTTGCAAGAGTTTACTTGTGCGAAAAGACACTTGCAAGAGTTCACTTGTGCGAAAAGACACTTGCAAGAGTTCACTTGTGCGAAAAGACACTTGCAAGAGTTAATTTGTGCGATAAGACAATTGCAAGAGTTCACTTGTTTGAAAAGACACTTGTAGGAAAAGACACTTGCAAGTGTTCACTTGTGCGAAAAGACACTTGCAAGAGTTCACTTGTGCGAAAAGACACTTGCAAGAGTTAATTTGTGCGAAAAGACAATTGCAAGAGTTCACTTGTGCGAAAAGACACTTGCGCAAAAGACACTTGCAAGAGTTCACTTGTGCGAAAAGACACTTGCAAGAGTTCATTTGTGCGAAAAGACACTTGCAAGAGTTCACTTGTGCGAAAAGACACTTGCGCAAAAGACACTTGCAAGAGTTCACTTGTGCGAAAAGACACTTGCAAGAGTTCATTTGTGCGAAAAGACACTTGCAAGAGTTTACTTGTGCGAAAAGACACTTATGCGAAAGACACTTGTGCGAAAAGACACTTCCAAGAGTTCATTTTTGCGAAAAGACACTTGCAAGAGTTCACTCGTGCGAAAAGACACTTGCAAGAGTTCACTTGTGCGAAAAGACACTTGTGCGAAAGACACTTGCAAGAGTTCACTTGTGCGAAAAGACACTTGTGCGAAAAAGCAGTTGTGCGAAAGACACTTGCAAGAGTTCACTTGTGCGAAAAGACACTTGCGCAAAAGACACTTGCAAGAATTCACTTATGCGAAAAGACACTTGTAGGAAAAGACACTTGCAAGAGTTCACATCTGCGAAAAGACACTTGCAAGAGTTCATTTGTGCGAAAAGACACTTGAGCGAAAAGACACTTGCAAGAGTTCACTTGTGCGAAAAGACACGGGTGAAAAGACACTTGCAAGAGTTCACTTGTGCGAAAAGACACTCGTGCGAAAAGACACTTGTGCGAAAAGACACTTGTTCGAAAGACACTTGCAAGATTTCATTTGTGCGAAAAGACACTTGTGCGAAAGACACTTGCAAGAATTCACTTATGCGAAAAGACACTTGTAGGAAAAGACACTTGCAAGAGTTCACTTCTGCGAAAAGACACTTGCAAGAGTTCATTTGTGCGAAAAGGCACTTGTGCGAAAGACACTTGCAAGAGTTCACTTGTGCGAAAAGACACTTGCAAGAAATCACTTGTGCGAAAAGACACTTGCAAGAGTTCATTTGTGCGAAAAGGCAGTTGTGCGAAAGACAGTTGCAAGAGTTCATTTGTGCGAAAAGGCACTTGTGCGGAAGTCACTTGCAAGAATTCACTCGTGCGAAAAGACGCTTGCAAGAATTCACTTGTGCGAAAAGATACTTGTGCGAAAGAGACTTGCAAGAGTTAATTTGTCCGAAAAGACACTTGCAAGAGTTCACTTGTGCGAAAAGACACTTGCAAGAGTTCATTTGTGCGAAAAGGCAGTTGTGCGAAAGACAGTTGCAAGAGTTCATTTGTGCGAAAAGACACTTGTGCGGAAGTCACTTGCAAGAATTCACTCGTGCGAAAAGACGCTTGCAAGAATTCAATTGTGCGAAAAGATACTTGTGCGAAAGAGACTTGCAAGAGTTAATTTGTCCGAAAAGACACTTGCAAGAGTTCACTTGTGCGAAAAGACACTTGTGCGAAAAAGCAGTTGTGCGAAAGACACTTGCAAGAGTTCACTTGTGCGAAAAGACACTTGCGCAAAAGACACTTGCAAGAACTCACTTGTGCGAAAAGACACTTGCAAGAGTTCATTTGTGCGAAAAGACACTTGCAAGAGTTCATTTGTACGAAAAGACACTTGTTCGAAAGACACTTGCAAGAGTTCACTTGTGCGAAAAGACACTTGCAAGAGTTCATTTGTGCGAAAAGACACTTGTGCGAAAGACACTTGCAATAGTTCACTTGTGCGAAAAGACACTTGCAAGAATTCACTTATGCGAAAAGACACTTGTGCGAAAAGACACTTGCACGAGTTCACTTGTTTGAAAAGACACTTGTAGGAAAAGACACTTGCAAGAGTTCACTTGTGCGAAAAGACACTTGCAAGAGTTTACTTGTGCGAAAAGACACTTGCAAGAGTTCACTTGTGCGAAAAGACACTTGCAAGAGTTCACTTGTGCGAAAAGACACTTGCAAGAGTTAATTTGTGCGAAAAGACAATTGCAAGAGTTCACTTGTTTGAAAAGACACTTGTAGGAAAAGACACTTGCAAGAGTTCACTTGTGCGAAAAGACACTTGCAAGAGTTCACTTGTGCGAAAAGTCACTTGCAAGAGTTAATTTGTGCGAGAAGACAATTGCAAGAGTTCATTTGTGCGAAAAGACACTTATGCGAAAGACACTTGTGCGAAAGACACTTGCAATAGTTCACTTGTGCGAAAAGACACTTGCAAGAATTCACTTATGCGAAAAGACACTTGTGCGAAAAGACACTTGCACGAGTTCACTTGTTTGAAAAGACACTTGTAGGAAAAGACACTTGCAAGAGTTCACTTGTGCGAAAAGACACTTGCAAGAGTTTACTTGTGCGAAAAGACACTTGCAAGAGTTCACTTGTGCGAAAAGACACTTGCAAGAGTTAATTTGTCCGAAAATACACTTGTGCGAAAGACACTTGCAAGAGTTCACTTGTGCGAAAAGACAGTTGTGCGAAAAAGCAGTTGTGCGAAAGACACTTGCAAGAGTTCACTTGTGCGAAAAGACACTTAAGCAAAAGACACTTGCAAGAGTTCACTTGTGCGAAAAGACACTTGCAAGAGTTCATTTGTGCGAAAAGACACTTGTTCGAAAGACACTTGCAAGAGTTCACTTGTGCGAAAAGACACTTGTGCGAAAGACACTTGCAAGAGTTCACTTGTGCGAAAAGACACTTGTGCGAAAAAGCAGTTGTGCGAAAGACACTTGCAAGAGTTCACTTGTGCGAAAAGACACTTGCGCAAAAGACACTTGCAAGAATTCACTTATGCGAAAAGACACTTGTGGGAAAAGACACTTGCAAGAGTTCACATCTGCGAAAAGACACTTGCAAGAGTTCATTTGTGCGAAAAGACACTTGACCGAAAAGACACTTGCAAGAGTTCACTTGTGCGAAAAGACACGGGTGAAAAGACACTTGCAAGAGTTCACTTGTGCGAAAAGACACTCGTGCGAAAAGACACTTGTGCGAAAAGACACTTGTTCGAAAGACACTTGCAAGATTTCATTTGTGCGAAAAGACACTTGTGCGAAAGACACTTGCAAGAATTCACTTATGCGAAAAGACACTTGTAGGAAAAGACACTTGCAAGAGTTCACTTGTGCGAAAAGACACTTGCAAGAGTTCATTTGTGCGAAAAGGCAGTTGTGCGAAAGACACTTGCAAGAGTTCACTTGTGCGAAAAGACACTTGAAAGAGTTCACTTGTGCGAAAAGACACTTGCAAGAGTTCATTTGTGCGAAAAGGCAGTTGTGCGAAAGACACTTGCAAGAGTTCATTTGTGCGAAAAGACACTTGTGCGGAAGTCACTTGCAAGAATTCACTCGTGCGAAAAGACACTTGCAAGAGTTCACTTGTGCGAAAAGACACTTGCAAGAGTTCATTTGTGCGAAAAGGCAGTTGTGCGAAAGACACTTGCAAGAGTTCAAGACACTTGTGCGGAAGTCACTTGCAAGAATTCACTCGTGCGAAAAGACACTTGCAAGACTTCATTTGTGCGAAAAGACACTTGTTCGAAAGACACTTGCAAGAGTTCACTTGTGCGAAAAGACACTTGCAAGAGTTCATTTGTGTGAAAAGACACTTGCAAGAGTTCACTTGTGCGAAAAGACACTTGTGCGAAAAGACAATTGCACGAGTTCACTTGTTTGAAAAGAAACTTGTAGGAAAAGACACTTGCAAGAGTTCACTTGTGCGAAAAGACACTTGCAAGAGTTTACTTGCGCAAAAGACACTTGCATGAGTTCACTTGTGCGAAAAGACACTTGCAAGAGTTCATTTGTGCGAAAAGACACTTGCAAGAGTTCACTTGTGCGAAAAGACACTAATGCGAAAGACACTTGTGCGAAAAGACACTTGCAAGAGTTCACTTGTGCGAAAAGACACTTGCAAGAGTTCACTTGTGCGAAAAGACACTTGCAGGAGTTCACTTGTGCGAAAAGACACTTGTGCGAAAAGACACTTGCAAGAGTTCACTTGTGCGAAAAGACACTTGCAAGAGTTCACTTGTGCGAAAAGACACATGCAAGAGTTAATTTGTGCGAAAATACACTAGTTCGAAAGACACTTGTTCGAAAGACACTTGCAAGAGTTCACTTGTGCGAAAAGACACTTGTGCGAAAGACACTTGCAAGAGTTCACTTGTGCGAAAAGACACTTGTGCGAAAAAGCAGTTGTGCGAAAGACACTTGCAAGAGTTCACTTGTGCGAAAAGACACTTGCGCAAAAGACACTTGCAAGAATTCACTTATGCGAAAAGACACTTGTAGGAAAAGACACTTGCAAGAGTTCACATCTGCGAAAAG
Organism: Tiliacea citrago; assembly: GCA_963921375.1. Taxonomy (NCBI): domain Eukaryota; kingdom Metazoa; phylum Arthropoda; class Insecta; order Lepidoptera; family Noctuidae; genus Tiliacea; species Tiliacea citrago. Next base: position 14,672,961 of record OY992797.1, on the reverse strand, counting down.
ACACTTGCAAGAGTTCATTTGTGCGAAAAGACACTTGTGCGAAAAGACACTTGCAAGAGTTCACTTGTGCGAAAAGACACGGGTGAAAAGACACTTGCAAGAGTTCACTTGTGCGAAAAGACACTCGTGCGAAAAGACACTTGTGCGAAAAGACACTTGTTCGAAAGACACTTGCAAGATTTCATTTGTGCGAAAAGACACTTGTGCGAAAGACACTTGCAAGAATTCACTTATGCGAAAAGACACTTGTAGGAAAAGACACTTGCAAGAGTTCACTTCTGCGAAAAGACACTTGCAAGAGTTCATTTGTGCGAAAAGGCACTTGTGCGAAAGACACTTGCAAGAGTTCACTTGTGCGAAAAGACACTTGCAAGAAATCACTTGTGCGAAAAGACACTTGCAAGAGTTCATTTGTGCGAAAAGGCAGTTGTGCGAAAGACAGTTGCAAGAGTTCATTTGTGCGAAAAGACACTTGTGCGGAAGTCACTTGCAAGAATTCACTCGTGCGAAAAGACGCTTGCAAGAATTCACTTGTGCGAAAAGATACTTGTGCGAAAGAGACTTGCAAGAGTTAATTTGTCCGAAAAGACACTTGCAAGAGTTCACTTGTGCGAAAAGACACTTGTGCGAAAAAGCAGTTGTGCGAAAGACACTTGCAAGAGTTCACTTGTGCGAAAAGACACTTGCGCAAAAGACACTTGCAAGAGTTCACTTGTGCGAAAAGACACTTGCAAGAGTTCATTTGTGCGAAAAGACACTTGCAAGAGTTCATTTGTACGAAAAGACACTTGTTCGAAAGACACTTGCAAGAGTTCACTTGTGCGAAAAGACACTTGCAAGAGTTCATTTGTGCGAAAAGACACTTGTGCGAAAGACACTTGCAATAGTTCACTTGTGCGAAAAGACACTTGCAAGAATTCACTTATGCGAAAAGACACTTGTGCGAAAAGACACTTGCACGAGTTCACTTGTTTGAAAAGACACTTGTAGGAAAAGACACTTGCAAGAGTTCACTTGTGCGAAAAGACACTTGCAAGAGTTTACTTGTGCGAAAAGACACTTGCAAGAGTTCACTTGTGCGAAAAGACACTTGCAAGAGTTCACTTGTGCGAAAAGACACTTGCAAGAGTTAATTTGTGCGATAAGACAATTGCAAGAGTTCACTTGTTTGAAAAGACACTTGTAGGAAAAGACACTTGCAAGTGTTCACTTGTGCGAAAAGACACTTGCAAGAGTTCACTTGTGCGAAAAGACACTTGCAAGAGTTAATTTGTGCGAAAAGACAATTGCAAGAGTTCACTTGTGCGAAAAGACACTTGCGCAAAAGACACTTGCAAGAGTTCACTTGTGCGAAAAGACACTTGCAAGAGTTCATTTGTGCGAAAAGACACTTGCAAGAGTTCACTTGTGCGAAAAGACACTTGCGCAAAAGACACTTGCAAGAGTTCACTTGTGCGAAAAGACACTTGCAAGAGTTCATTTGTGCGAAAAGACACTTGCAAGAGTTTACTTGTGCGAAAAGACACTTATGCGAAAGACACTTGTGCGAAAAGACACTTCCAAGAGTTCATTTTTGCGAAAAGACACTTGCAAGAGTTCACTCGTGCGAAAAGACACTTGCAAGAGTTCACTTGTGCGAAAAGACACTTGTGCGAAAGACACTTGCAAGAGTTCACTTGTGCGAAAAGACACTTGTGCGAAAAAGCAGTTGTGCGAAAGACACTTGCAAGAGTTCACTTGTGCGAAAAGACACTTGCGCAAAAGACACTTGCAAGAATTCACTTATGCGAAAAGACACTTGTAGGAAAAGACACTTGCAAGAGTTCACATCTGCGAAAAGACACTTGCAAGAGTTCATTTGTGCGAAAAGACACTTGAGCGAAAAGACACTTGCAAGAGTTCACTTGTGCGAAAAGACACGGGTGAAAAGACACTTGCAAGAGTTCACTTGTGCGAAAAGACACTCGTGCAAAAAGACACTTGTGCGAAAAGACACTTGTTCGAAAGACACTTGCAAGATTTCATTTGTGCGAAAAGACACTTGTGCGAAAGACACTTGCAAGAATTCACTTATGCGAAAAGACACTTGTAGGAAAAGACACTTGCAAGAGTTCACTTCTGCGAAAAGACACTTGCAAGAGTTCATTTGTGCGAAAAGGCACTTGTGCGAAAGACACTTGCAAGAGTTCACTTGTGCGAAAAGACACTTGCAAGAAATCACTTGTGCGAAAAGACACTTGCAAGAGTTCATTTGTGCGAAAAGGCAGTTGTGCGAAAGACAGTTGCAAGAGTTCATTTGTGCGAAAAGGCACTTGTGCGGAAGTCACTTGCAAGAATTCACTCGTGCGAAAAGACGCTTGCAAGAATTCACTTGTGCGAAAAGATACTTGTGCGAAAGAGACTTGCAAGAGTTAATTTGTCCGAAAAGACACTTGCAAGAGTTCACTTGTGCGAAAAGACACTTGCAAGAGTTCATTTGTGCGAAAAGGCAGTTGTGCGAAAGACAGTTGCAAGAGTTCATTTGTACGAAAAGACACTTGTTCGAAAGACACTTGCAAGAGTTCACTTGTGCGAAAAGACACTTGCAAGAGTTCATTTGTGCGAAAAGACACTTGTGCGAAAGACACTTGCAATAGTTCACTTGTGCGAAAAGACACTTGCAAGAATTCACTTATGCGAAAAGACACTTGTGCGAAAAGACACTTGCACGAGTTCACTTGTTTGAAAAGACACTTGTAGGAAAAGACACTTGCAAGAGTTCACTTGTGCGAAAAGACACTTGCAAGAGTTTACTTGTGCGAAAAGACACTTGCAAGAGTTCACTTGTGCGAAAAGACACTTGCAAGAGTTCACTTGTGCGAAAAGACACTTGCAAGAGTTAATTTGTGCGATAAGACAATTGCAAGAGTTCACTTGTTTGAAAAGACACTTGTAGGAAAAGACACTTGCAAGTGTTCACTTGTGCGAAAAGACACTTGCAAGAGTTCACTTGTGCGAAAAGACACTTGCAAGAGTTAATTTGTGCGAAAAGACAATTGCAAGAGTTCACTTGTGCGAAAAGACACTTGCGCAAAAGACACTTGCAAGAGTTCACTTGTGCGAAAAGACACTTGCAAGAGTTCATTTGTGCGAAAAGACACTTGCAAGAGTTCACTTGTGCGAAAAGACACTTGCGCAAAAGACACTTGCAAGAGTTCACTTGTGCGAAAAGACACTTGCAAGAGTTCATTTGTGCGAAAAGACACTTGCAAGAGTTTACTTGTGCGAAAAGACACTTATGCGAAAGACACTTGTGCGAAAAGACACTTCCAAGAGTTCATTTTTGCGAAAAGACACTTGCAAGAGTTCACTCGTGCGAAAAGACACTTGCAAGAGTTCACTTGTGCGAAAAGACACTTGTGCGAAAGACACTTGCAAGAGTTCACTTGTGCGAAAAGACACTTGTGCGAAAAAGCAGTTGTGCGAAAGACACTTGCAAGAGTTCACTTGTGCGAAAAGACACTTGCGCAAAAGACACTTGCAAGAATTCACTTATGCGAAAAGACACTTGTAGGAAAAGACACTTGCAAGAGTTCACATCTGCGAAAAGACACTTGCAAGAGTTCATTTGTGCGAAAAGACACTTGAGCGAAAAGACACTTGCAAGAGTTCACTTGTGCGAAAAGACACGGGTGAAAAGACACTTGCAAGAGTTCACTTGTGCGAAAAGACACTCGTGCGAAAAGACACTTGTGCGAAAAGACACTTGTTCGAAAGACACTTGCAAGATTTCATTTGTGCGAAAAGACACTTGTGCGAAAGACACTTGCAAGAATTCACTTATGCGAAAAGACACTTGTAGGAAAAGACACTTGCAAGAGTTCACTTCTGCGAAAAGACACTTGCAAGAGTTCATTTGTGCGAAAAGGCACTTGTGCGAAAGACACTTGCAAGAGTTCACTTGTGCGAAAAGACACTTGCAAGAAATCACTTGTGCGAAAAGACACTTGCAAGAGTTCATTTGTGCGAAAAGGCAGTTGTGCGAAAGACAGTTGCAAGAGTTCATTTGTGCGAAAAGGCACTTGTGCGGAAGTCACTTGCAAGAATTCACTCGTGCGAAAAGACGCTTGCAAGAATTCACTTGTGCGAAAAGATACTTGTGCGAAAGAGACTTGCAAGAGTTAATTTGTCCGAAAAGACACTTGCAAGAGTTCACTTGTGCGAAAAGACACTTGCAAGAGTTCATTTGTGCGAAAAGGCAGTTGTGCGAAAGACAGTTGCAAGAGTTCATTTGTGCGAAAAGACACTTGTGCGGAAGTCACTTGCAAGAATTCACTCGTGCGAAAAGACGCTTGCAAGAATTCAATTGTGCGAAAAGATACTTGTGCGAAAGAGACTTGCAAGAGTTAATTTGTCCGAAAAGACACTTGCAAGAGTTCACTTGTGCGAAAAGACACTTGTGCGAAAAAGCAGTTGTGCGAAAGACACTTGCAAGAGTTCACTTGTGCGAAAAGACACTTGCGCAAAAGACACTTGCAAGAACTCACTTGTGCGAAAAGACACTTGCAAGAGTTCATTTGTGCGAAAAGACACTTGCAAGAGTTCATTTGTACGAAAAGACACTTGTTCGAAAGACACTTGCAAGAGTTCACTTGTGCGAAAAGACACTTGCAAGAGTTCATTTGTGCGAAAAGACACTTGTGCGAAAGACACTTGCAATAGTTCACTTGTGCGAAAAGACACTTGCAAGAATTCACTTATGCGAAAAGACACTTGTGCGAAAAGACACTTGCACGAGTTCACTTGTTTGAAAAGACACTTGTAGGAAAAGACACTTGCAAGAGTTCACTTGTGCGAAAAGACACTTGCAAGAGTTTACTTGTGCGAAAAGACACTTGCAAGAGTTCACTTGTGCGAAAAGACACTTGCAAGAGTTCACTTGTGCGAAAAGACACTTGCAAGAGTTAATTTGTGCGAAAAGACAATTGCAAGAGTTCACTTGTTTGAAAAGACACTTGTAGGAAAAGACACTTGCAAGAGTTCACTTGTGCGAAAAGACACTTGCAAGAGTTCACTTGTGCGAAAAGTCACTTGCAAGAGTTAATTTGTGCGAAAAGACAATTGCAAGAGTTCATTTGTGCGAAAAGACACTTATGCGAAAGACACTTGTGCGAAAAGACACTTGCAAGAGTTCATTTTTGCGAAAAGACACTTGTGCGAAAGACACTTGCAAGAGTTCACTTGTGCGAAAAGACACTTGCGCAAAAGACACTTGCAAGAGTTCACTTGTGCGAAAAGACACTTGCAAGAGTTCATTTGTGCGAAAAGACACTTGCAAGAGTTTACTTGTGCGAAAAGACACTTATGCGAAAGACACTTGTGCGAAAAGACACTTCCAAGAGTTCATTTTTGCGAAAAGACACTTGCAAGAGTTCACTCGTGCGAAAAGACACTTGCAAGAGTTCACTTGTGCGAAAAGACACTTGTGCGAAAGACACTTGCAAGAGTTCACTTGTGCGAAAAGACACTTGTGCGAAAAAGCAGTTGTGCGAAAGACACTTGCAAGAGTTCACTTGTGCGAAAAGACACTTGCGCAAAAGACACTTGCAAGAATTCACTTATGCGAAAAGACACTTGTAGGAAAAGACACTTGCAAGAGTTCACATCTGCGAAAAGACACTTGCAAGAGTTCATTTGTGCGAAAAGACACTTGTGCGAAAAGACACTTGCAAGAGTTCACTTGTGCGAAAAGACACGGGTGAAAGACACTTGCAAGAGTTCACTTGTGCGAAAAGACACTCGTGCGAAAAGACACTTGTGCGAAAAGACACTTGTTCGAAAGACACTTGCAAGATTTCATTTGTGCGAAAAGACACTTGTGCGAAAGACACTTGCAAGAATTCACTTATGCGAAAAGACACTTGTAGGAAAAGACACTTGCAAGAGTTCACTTCTGCGAAAAGACACTTGCAAGAGTTCATTTGTGCGAAAAGGCACTTGTGCGAAAGACACTTGCAAGAGTTCACTTGTGCGAAAAGACACTTGCAAGAAATCACTTGTGCGAAAAGACACTTGCAAGAGTTCATTTGTGCGAAAAGGCAGTTGTGCGAAAGACAGTTGCAAGAGTTCATTTGTGCGAAAAGGCACTTGTGCGGAAGTCACTTGCAAGAATTCACTCGTGCGAAAAGACGCTTGCAAGAATTCACTTGTGCGAAAAGATACTTGTGCGAAAGAGACTTGCAAGAGTTAATTTGTCCGAAAAGACACTTGCAAGAGTTCACTTGTGCGAAAAGACACTTGTGCGAAAAAGCAGTTGTGCGAAAGACACTTGCAAGAGTTCACTTGTGCGAAAAGACACTTGCGCAAAAGACACTTGCAAGAGTTCACTTGTGCGAAAAGACACTTGCAAGAGTTCATTTGTGCGAAAAGACACTTGCAAGAGTTCACTTGTGCGAAAAGACACTTGCAAGAGTTCATTTGTGCGAAAAGACACTTGTGCGAAAGACACTTGCAATAGTTCACTTGTGCGAAAAGACACTTGCAAGAATTCACTTATGCGAAAAGACACTTGTGCGAAAAGACACTTGCACGAGTTCACTTGTTTGAAAAGACACTTGTAGGAAAAGACACTTGCAAGAGTTCACTTGTGCGAAAAGACACTTGCAAGAGTTTACTTGTGCGAAAAGACACTTGCAAGAGTTCACTTGTGCGAAAAGACACTTGCGCAAAAGACACTTGCAAGAGTTCACTTGTGCGAAAAGACACTTGCAAGAGTTCACTTGTGCGAAAAGACACTTGCAAGAGTTCACTTGTGCGAAAAGACACTTGCAAGAGTTAATTTGTGCGAAAAGACACTTATGCGAAAGACACTTGTGCGAAAAGACACTTGCAAGAGTTCATTTTTGCGAAAAGACACTTGTGCGAAAGACACTTGCAAGAGTTCACTTGTGCGAAAAGACACTTGCAAGAGTTCACTTGTGCGAAAAGACACTTGCAAGAGTTCATTTGTGCGAAAAGACACTTGCAAGAGTTTACTTGTGCGAAAAGACACTCGTGCGAAAAGACACTTGTGCGAAAAGACACTTGTTCGAAAGACACTTGCAAGTTCATTTGTTCACAACCTTGCAAGAAAGTGACATTTCTGACAACTCTGCAGGAGACTGACAACCCTGCAGGAGAGTAACAACCTTGCAAGAAAGTGACAATACTGACAACCCTGCAGGAGAGTGTCAACACTGACAACTTGCAAGAAAGTGACATTTCTGACAACTCTGCAGGAGACTGAAAACCCTGCAAGAAATTGACAAAACTAACTCTGCAGGAGAGTGACAAAACTGACAACCCTGCAGGAGAGTGACAACCTTGCAAGAAAGAGAAAACCTTGCAAGAATGTGACAACCTTGAGAGAAAGTGACAACTCTGCAGGAGACTAACAACCCTGCAGGAGAGTGACAACACTGACAACTTGCAAGAAAGTGACAATACTGACAACTCTGCAGGAGTCTGACAAAACTGACAACCCTGTAAGAGAGTGACGACACTGACACCCTTACAAGAGATTGACTACCATGCAAAAAAGGGACAATACTGACAACTCTGCAGAAGAGTGACAAAACTGACAACCCTTCAGGAGGGTGACAAACTTGCAAAAAAGTGATAATACTGACAACCCTGCAAGAAAGTGACAACCTTGCAAGAAAGTGACATTTCTGAGAACTCTGCAGGAGACTTACAACCCTGCAAGTAAGTGACAATACTGACAACTCTGCAGAAGAGTGACAAAACTGAAAACCCTTCAGAAGGGTGACAAACATGCAAAAAAGTGATATTACTGACAACTCTGCAAGAAAGTGACAAAACTGACAAACCTGCAAGAAAGTGACAACCTTGCAAGAAAGTGACATTTCTGACAACTCTGCAGGAGACTGACAACCCTGCAAGAAAGTCACAATACTAACAACTCTGCAGGAGAGTGACAACACTGACAACTTGCAAGAAAGTGACAATACTGACAACTCTGCAGGAGTCTGACAAAACTGACAAACCTGCAAGAAAGTGATAACCTTGCAAGACAGGGATAATAACCTTGCAAGAAAGTGACAATACTGACAACCCTGCAGGAGAGTGACAACACTGACAACTTGCAAGAAAGTGACAATACTGACAACTCTGCAGGAGTCTGACAAAACTGACAAACCTGCAAGAAAGTGACAACCTTGCAAGACAGGGATAATAACCTTGCAAGAAAGTGACATTTCTGACAACTCTGCAGGAGACTTACAACCCTGCAAGAAAGTGACAATACTGACAATTCTGCAGGAGAGTGACAAAACTGACAACCCTGCAGGAGGGTGACAAACATGCAAAAAAGTGATAATACTGACAACTCTGCAAGAAAGTGACAAAACTGACAACCCTGCAGGAGTCTGACAAAACTGACAACCCTGCAAGAAAGTGACAACCTTGCAAGAAAGTGACATTTCTGACAACTCTGCAGGAGACTGACAACCCTGCAAGAAAGTGACAATACTAACAACTCTGCAGGAGAGTGACAAAACTGACAACCCTGCAGGAGAGTGACAACCCTGCAAGAAAGTGACGAAACTGACAACCCTGCAGGAGAGTGACAACCCTGCAAGAAAGGGACAACTTGCAAGAAAATGACAATAATGACAACTCTGCAGGAGAGTGACAACACAGACAACCCTGCAAGAGAGGGTTGGCCTTAATGTCGCTATTAGTAAAACAGTCGATCAAATTCTTATTTAAGTCTGCGCAAAAGTACAAATCACTTCTGCAATGAAACTATCAGTGCTAGAACAGTGATAAATATTTCTTTTATACAGTTCCGTTAAAAAGTCTGCAATTAATGTCTTTATGCAGTTCTGAAGCGTCCAGCAGCGGCAATAGAAGCTTTTTTTGCAGCTTTAAGCTTTAACATACATGTTTTAACTCTCTTTTAAAGCTATAGATGGCAAATGGGTTGCAAAATGAACTCTTATAAAACCTAGAGTGGCATTTAGTTCAGTTTCTGCTACCCCTAGTGATATTTACAGCTATGAGCAGTTACGGAAGCAATAGTAGAACTTAAAACCACTTTCTGAACCCCTAAAGCGCTACTGTACAGCTAAAAGTTGCAAAATGGGCTGCTATTTCTACTAGTGTGCTAGTTGGGTAGTTCCTGAGATTAGCGCGTTCAACCAAACAAACTCTGCAGCTTTATAATATTAGTATAATGTATACCAAAACTTAATCGGTCCAGTAAATTCGGAGCAAATCGGCTGTGGCAGATGGACAGACAGACAGACAGACGATTGATCCTATAAGGGTTCTGTTTTTTCCTTTTGAGCTACGGAACCCTAAAATTCAACGAATTGTATATCTTTATCTATCGTAAAACGTACATTATCTAGGCAATTTTCTTTGGGAAATGAAGTAGGCTGACAGTCGTATAGTTAACAAGGTCGGTTCGTGTTTAGAATTTCTGATGCGCGCTTCTCCCAGCCTGATGTGTTTCATTAAGTTTGCTCGTGACGAGCAACACAATGATTTCACAGACGTTTTTATTGGCTTGAAGGTTGTATGAGTTTTTAATGTTGACGGCTTTTTTATTTGGTTTATTTTGAAAAGCAAAATGGTGCAGTAGTTTTCTAATGTTCGTTTTATTTGATATTGATGTAATTCGGGAACAGGCCAGATATCATCGACCCCCCGTGTAGTATCCTAAAATAATTAAAAAAAACTTTTAAACTCGTCTTCCAATAATAATTCTGACGAGGATAGCGGTTAAAGTGCTAGTGATACTTTACAATAAGAAGTTTTAGTATCCCTGTCAAAATTTTCCGGATTATGCATACTTTTTCTACTAAAGCCTTCTTCTGCATTCACAACACGTACAATCGTATCGACATCAAGGAACAAGATCCCGATCTGGAAATTCCAAATCTCTTCGCCTAGACAAGAGTACTCGAAATCTATCACCCTTTGTTACATCCGCGTGAAATGTAAAAAGCTCTTAAAACTACTGTGAGAGGGCTAAGGAATTCTTGCAGTTAAAATGTGAGAATACTTTATAGCCAGGATAGCTGTTAGTACTTGAGAAATTGAATTTCGTTGGCGTGGCCCGCCTGCTGATTGCTTTCAGCTGAATCAGCTATATTGCTCGAACCTGACTTGTCATATCATTGAAGCTGTACGGGTGTTTCAGCTCTAACTTTATTGCAATATTTTGTGTCGAAATGGTGAAATAAAAATAGCGTTTGGAAAAGTTTTGTGAAGATGGACGATTTCTTGATCATGTGTAGGTATGATGTTAAGCAAACAATTTATGTAAACAAATACTATTAATTGTTCTTTCGATTCTTATAATTTTCCATGTGGTGCCGGACGTAAAGAATAGCACCAACCTTTTTCTTCCCGTGGGTGTCGTAAAAGCCGACTAAGGGACTTACTAGAGAAAGGGCAGCAGCGTTCTGTATGCATTTTGATACCATACTGCGATCGCCAACCCACCTGCCAAGCGTGGCGATTATAGCAACCCCCCTCTCCCCTATTGGGGGAGGCCTGTGTGTGTAGTATAGTTACAATCAAAGAGGCCATGATTATATGAGTTTAATCTAGAAATCACACATCAGCATTGTTTTAACTTTAAAACCAAAATAAAAACCGGAATAGAAATGGCTTTTTCCCTCCATGGGCTAAACCCGTGAGATATGAAGCAGTCAGTACCTTACCTTACTCTATATTTCACTGGCTGTGATAAATTTGGCCTCACTGACTTAGGCTACAGAGAAATATTTCAACTTGGAAGCCAAGATAAAATGTAGCATAGCAATGTAGCTATGTCGTTCACGTGACGTTTTTCTGAATACTAAATGAGGTGCAGACCGGTACCAACGTAGCCGTTGGTAACTACGAGTTTAGATGTATAAGTACTGCATGTATAATACAGGGTGGATTTTTAAGATGGGGCAGTAAGGGCAGCTACCTTAACCGTTGTAGCTACAGGAAAACGGTCTTAAGAGACTCTCCTTAACTTTTTGAGAAATTATGATCTGCACAGATTTTGACAAAAATGTACAGTCAGGGGAAAATGGGCAATTTTTCCAAAAACTAATTTTTATGCCAATCTATCCTCTTTCTTATAAGGATCAAAAACCTCTATTGGACCAATTGAGGTTTGAGTACTAGAAAAGTCATAAATCGCAAAAAACTTTTCCCATACATTTCGTTAGAAACGAAGACTCCAACTTAGTAACTAAATGGTAGGAAAATATAAAAAAAATCGCGTCCATAGTACAGCAAATAGAAACAAACAAAAAAAAACCAACAAACAATTTTTTTTTCAAAATCTGTCCACAATTAACGAATTGAAGTCGGTTAAAAAGTACCTGCAATAGCCATTTGTACTTTGTATTGTCATTCTTCAAAATAATAATTTCACGCTGAAAGCTGATTATATTTATGAAAGAATCGCCTTCGGTGTTTTTGAATTGAGGTCGGTTTTTTATGAAGATTTTCTCTCTGATATCTTTGTTTGATATTTTCATCATAAGCTCTTTTATATTCTAGAAAATTAATCGGCCGTGTATTAAATAAGTTGTCAGAAACAGAGATTAAGATTAAACGAGACAAAATTTAATTTATTCTAGCTCGGGATAAATTCATGAAATGGATCAAAAATATGTTTTAAGATTTTCAAGTGCTCTAAGACAATCTTTTAAGAATTTAATGATTTTATATTTAAGAACAACATAAAAGTGTATAGCAGATACTTAAATATAGTTTGTTGGCAAAAATATGTACTTACAGCAGACAACGTTTAAAATTACTATTTAGTATTATAGAGTTATTCACAATCAGATACGTGAGCGAAATTATTTAAAAAATACTGACGCTTTTTGAACCTAAACAGTATATTGCGAAAATTACTGACCGGAAAAATAATTATTATTCCAAACCTTTAAAATCGATCCTACTCTTTAGTCATAAGGAAGCAAACTAAATCAACCTTATAATCATTGCAGTAGTGACCTATTTAAAAAAATCATGACTAGAACTTAAACTTGACATTAAAAAATATACTTCGTACTTCTGTGTACTTTGATATTGGCGTAATGTTTAGAATAATAACAATGCTATACTTATTTACTTTATTTATTTCTGTTATTTACTGTCAGCTGTAAAACAACCTTTTATAAAATAAAACAAATATCTTCAAAGTCAAATTATTTATTTCAAATAGGCACATAAGAGGCACTTTTGAACGTCAAAATTCGTTAATTGTGGACCGATTTTGACAATTTTTTTACAAAAAAATAGAATTTATTCTAGTTGCCCCTTCCAAAAGGTAGGTGTCGTATGGAGAAGAATGGGCAAGAAACTCCACCGTTCTCTTTTAAAAACGTTTTACAATATTTTGTTTGAGTACATTAATTATATGGTTATATGTGAAGACGATGCACCTAGAATAAAATTACTGTACGTAAAAGAATTAAAAACTAAGCAATGAAAAATAACTTTAATTATGAGATAGATACATGGTGCTCACATATTAACAAACGCCGTCAAAGTATGTTTTCAATAAAAAAAAAAAACTCAGTGTGTGAGTATAGGTAATCACAGAATGTAAAATCAATATCATAAAAATAACAAATTTTACAGTAAAAATAGCAACCAGTTTGATTTTGTCTAGACTATAGATTGTCCTATGGAGCTGGACCAGCATGTTTCCAAGCGTTCAACACAATAACCTATCGAAGTCAAGGTCATCCGTACAGTGAGCAGTGCCTCACACATTCATGTTGTCTCACTTAGCACACAATCACAAGTCACAACTGACACTTCCAAAGTTCCAATGGATTAGTGTTGTTAGTTGATTACATATTAGCGTCGCGTGCGCACGTTCTTAATTCAAAGATAACTTTTTGCCGTCTGAGTTTGACATTGTTGTGTTCTTATTTTGAAAATGGAGTGGCTTACCACGGAAGATGGTTAGTATTGCATTGTGTTTTGTTTGGTTTGGGAGTTTCGCTTTTTTAAATGAATGTTAAATGAATGTTAGTACTAAAGTGCCAGTACTATTAATGAGACCGGTTTGTATAGTAAAAACATACAAAACTGTGTCAAACTTGTCTTGTTCTCTGTAAATTTGTTACCTCCATAGGTTTAGGTAGTTAAATAAAGGTAAACAAATCATAAAAAGGGTTTTTATAGATGACACTTTCTTGTTTAAAAAAACATTGTAACTACTAATCATTTTTTTTTTTAATTATTATTTCGATAGTTTCCTCTTTTATTACTGTATGTTAAACTTTATCATTTATTCTTATACTACTCTTCGTAGATGTAATTGCTTGAGCACAATTATTTAGTTAGATTTATATACCTATTACTACATATATTATTTTGTAATCTGTCGATTGTAAAGATCCCAAAAATACATGTTCTCTAAACGTCAACGAAATAAAACGTTGCTAAATTGAAGAGTACAACTGTGACGTAGCAGGTATTACGTTTAGTCGGTTACTTGACAGCTCTCTCGTCACGTGGGTTTTTTTGTTTACCTTTACTCTAACTACCTAAACCAACGGAATATAGGTTACATTGATAATGTTGCTTAAATATTTAATTTTATAGTTTATGTTAGGTAATACGTATAAATATATATTTTGTGTGTCAATACAACTGATTTTTATGTCTCAATTTTGTTACTTTTGTCTCCATATGAAAACCGGTGTGTCCAGTTTGCCACTACCACTCGCCACAACTACACATGCAGTTCAGTAAAAGCAATAGATACGAAGTCGCGCACACACTCGCGATTAATAAATCAGAACGTACTACACAATCAATTATAAACCATATTCCATCAAACAAAACGTGTATTTGCCATGCACCGTACAACTTACTCACAAGAAAACATCGGTCGCTATAGTTGTGCTGTGTAAAAGCCATTTATTTTACATATAGGTACGCTAGTGATTGACTAAATCGAAAAGTTATCGATTCTTCCTTTTGCTATTGTATTTAAAAAAAAATACGGTCCTAAAAATAAAGTAAATAGTAAACGATATACATATACTAATATAATAGAAATAATCAATAATGTAGCTTAAAAAAAAAAATTAAATAAAAAAAAATTTGATAAAATCAAAATGAGTAATGTTGAGATTTGCTGCTGACAGCAGATTACTTGAAGGAAACTCTTATGCACTAGATACAACTATTTATTATTCTTTGAATCTTAGTCACTTTACAATAGAATTTGTTGATAATTTCCACAGTTATTATTATAATAACTGTACAAAGCGTGTGTATGACGAATGGTTGTACCAGAGAGAGAGAGAGCGAGGTTGTGTGAAAATGATGGATAGAATGTGAATATAAATTAGTATGGCAATAATAAACATTCTCACGTCTCCTTTTATAACTGCACTACTACTCGTAAGTATAACAATGGAAGTTTTTTTATAGTTCATTTAGTGAGTTATTTTACAATGAAAGGTTAGTTATTAATTAATTATGTAAAGGTAATTAAGCTATTAATTAAGGTACAGTTATAATTATTATTATTAACAGCTAACTATTTTATTTTTCAAAAATCAATTTATGTATGGGCCTAGTATAATCACCCTTGGATGTATGAATGGTTACAGATCTAAATTGTCATTTTTGTTTACATTAGTAGATATATTTTTTTTTTTTGTTCACGGGGTGGAAAATCCTCATGGATGTCCTCTGGAGGGGTCTGTCAGACTCTTACTAACTAAAAACCACCCCAGTGTTCCCTTCCCACACTTGGGCCGGGGATCTTGGGATCTGTTATTACTTCCGCAATCCCCGGCTAGTGCCGGGCCGCCTGTGCGGGCCACCTCAAATCTGGGCGGGAGGTGAGGTGTCAGACCCCCCCCCGCGACGTCTGAAAGGGGCGCGCGTGGAACACTACGCGCCGCCACCTCGGGTCTAGTGTGATAGGGGGCGGCGGACGTCCCCGAGTCCGCCGTCCCTGGACCCATTTAGGGGGGCCGGAAGAGGGCATTATCTGCCCTCTGCCGACGCCCGGTGCGCCTGCTGCGGGCTGGGTGAGCGGACGAGATCTCCGGCTCCCTTTCCGCAGCCTCCTTCTGCGATACGACTGTTTCGCAGAAGGACACCACCGCGTCCCAGGACTCCTCACTGCCAGCCATCGACTCCACCACGGCCGGCAGCGACAGGTCACTGCCTACTCCTGAGATGAGGGTACGGCGAGGCTCCTCCCATGCGGCACACTCTGCCAACGTATGCCGCGCCGTGTCCTCCCGGCACATTAGTAGATATAACTTAACCTAAAGGCCATAATCTAGGAAGAGTAATGACTTGACTGATTTTAGACCAGCTTCATAAATATGGCTGGTATAAAATCAGTCAAGTCATTACTTAAATATATTTATTTTCTACTAAATCAACTTTATAATTATTTTATAATACTTTAGTCCAAATAAAGCCATATTAAATTCAAGACCAATATGTACAATTGCTGATGTTCCAGACGATGTTACCTGTTTAACTCTAGTCCATTTTATCATAGGAACTTCATTACCAGAACTTAGTGTGTTAGATTTGAATGAATCTAGATTAAGTGTAAACGATAAAATTATGCAAAATAAACAAAGATTTTGGAAACAATTTTATTTTACTTATATTTCTGAATTAAAAAGTAAAAATAACTGGTTAAACATTTTAAGAAAAACCTAAAAATAGGAGACATTGTAGATCAAAGATGAATGTACACCTCCTAGATTATGGCCTTTAGGTTAAGTTATATCTACTAATGTAAACAAAAATGACAATTTAGATCTGTAACCATTCATACATCCAAGGATGATTATACTAGGCCCATACATAAATTGATTTTTGAAAAATAAAATAGTTAGCTGTTAATAATAATAATTATAACTGTACCTTGATTAATAGCTTAATTGCCTTTACATAATTAATTAGTAACTAACCTTTCATTGTAAAATAACTCACTAAATGAACTATAAAAAAACTTCCATTGTTATACTTACGAGTAGTAGTGCAGTTATAAAAGGAGACGTGAGAATGTTTATTATTGCCATACTAATTTATATTCACATTCTATCCATCAGTTTCACACAACCTCGCTCTCTCGCTCTCTCTCTCTCTGGTACAACCATTCGTCATACACACGCTTTGTACAGTTATTATAATAATAACTGTGGAAATTATCAACAAATTCTATTGTAAAGTGACTAAGATTCAAAGAATAATAAATAGTTGTATCTAGTGCATAAGAGTTTCCTTCAAGTAATCTGCTGTCAGCAGCAAATCTCAACATTACTCATTTTGATTTTATCATATTTTTTTTTTCATTTACTTTTTATATTTTTTTAAGCTACATTATTGATTATTTCTATTATATTAGTATATGTATATCGTTTACTATTTACTTTATTTTTAGGACCGTATTTTTTTTTAAATACAATAGCAAAAGGAAGAATCGATAACTTTTCGATTTAGTCAATCACTAGCGTACCTATATGTAAAATAAATGGCTTTTACACAGCACAACTATAGCGACCGATGTTTTCTTGTGAGTAAGTTGTACGGTGCATGGCAAATACACGTTTTGTTTGATGGAATATGGTTTATAATTGATTGTGTAGTACGTTCTGATTTATTAATCGCGAGTGTGTGCGCGACTTCGTATCTATTGCTTTTACTGAACTGCATGTGTAGTTGTGGCGAGTGGTAGTGGCAAACTGGACACACCGGTTTTCGATACATTTTCAACTACCGGGATATATGGAGACAAAAGTAACAAAATTGAGACACACAAATCAGTTGTATTGAAACACAAAATATATATTTATACGTATTACCTAACATAAACTATAAAATTAAATATTTAAGCAACATTATCAATATTAACGTTAGTGGATCTGCACAAGAACATCACTAACTCGTTGCAAGATACAGCGGGCCGACTACGCGATGCATCCGCATAAATAAAGTATCGTTTTGTGATTTTTAAATTGATTCTCCAGTCACTTAGCGATATACTTAGGTAGTGGTTTAGAAACAATGTATTTACTGCAAAAATAGTACAGTAGCTGTGTTATATGAAAACAAAACGTAACGTAACGTAGTAAAAGCAAGAAATATTTGACGATTTGTTATTTTTCATGTTTTTAAAAATAATTATAGTAAAATACTTTTAAACATAACTATGATAAGATAAGTGATTCCATGATTTATAAAGTATATAGCTTGCAGAGCAGTTACGGAAGCAATAGTAGAACTTAAAACCACTTTCTGAACCCCTAAAGCGCTACTGTACAGCTAAAAGTTGCAAAATGGGCTGCTATTTCTACTAGTGTGCTAGTTGGGTAGTTCCTGAGATTAGCGCGTTCAACCAAACAAACTCTGCAGCTTTATAATATTAGTATAATGTATACCAAAACTTAATCGGTCCAGTAAATTCGGAGCAAATCGGCTGTGGCAGATGGACAGACAGACAGACAGACGATTGATCCTATAAGGGTTCTGTTTTTTCCTTTTGAGCTACGGAACCCTAAAATTCAACGAATTGTATATCTTTATCTATCGTAAAACGTACATTATCTAGGCAATTTTCTTTGGGAAATGAAGTAGGCTGACAGTCGTATAGTTAACAAGGTCGGTTCGTGTTTAGAATTTCTGATGCGCGCTTCTCCCAGCCTGATGTGTTTCATTAAGTTTGCTCGTGACGAGCAACACAATGATTTCACAGACGTTTTTATTGGCTTGAAGGTTGTATGAGTTTTTAATGTTGACGGCTTTTTTATTTGGTTTATTTTGAAAAGCAAAATGGTGCAGTAGTTTTCTAATGTTCGTTTTATTTGATATTGATGTAATTCGGGAACAGGCCAGATATCATCGACCCCCCGTGTAGTATCCTAAAATAATTAAAAAAAACTTTTAAACTCGTCTTCCAATAATAATTCTGACGAGGATAGCGGTTAAAGTGCTAGTGATACTTTACAATAAGAAGTTTTAGTATCCCTGTCAAAATTTTCCGGATTATGCATACTTTTTCTACTAAAGCCTTCTTCTGCATTCACAACACGTACAATCGTATCGACATCAAGGAACAAGATCCCGATCTGGAAATTCCAAATCTCTTCGCCTAGACAAGAGTACTCGAAATCTATCACCCTTTGTTACATCCGCGTGAAATGTAAAAAGCTCTTAAAACTACTGTGAGAGGGCTAAGGAATTCTTGCAGTTAAAATGTGAGAATACTTTATAGCCAGGATAGCTGTTAGTACTTGAGAAATTGAATTTCGTTGGCGTGGCCCGCCTGCTGATTGCTTTCAGCTGAATCAGCTATATTGCTCGAACCTGACTTGTCATATCATTGAAGCTGTACGGGTGTTTCAGCTCTAACTTTATTGCAATATTTTGTGTCGAAATGGTGAAATAAAAATAGCGTTTGGAAAAGTTTTGTGAAGATGGACGATTTCTTGATCATGTGTAGGTATGATGTTAAGCAAACAATTTATGTAAACAAATACTATTAATTGTTCTTTCGATTCTTATAATTTTCCATGTGGTGCCGGACGTAAAGAATAGCACCAACCTTTTTCTTCCCGTGGGTGTCGTAAAAGCCGACTAAGGGACTTACTAGAGAAAGGGCAGCAGCGTTCTGTATGCATTTTGATACCATACTGCGATCGCCAACCCACCTGCCAAGCGTGGCGATTATAGCAACCCCCCTCTCCCCTATTGGGGGAGGCCTGTGTGTGTAGTATAGTTACAATCAAAGAGGCCATGATTATATGAGTTTAATCTAGAAATCACACATCAGCATTGTTTTAACTTTAAAACCAAAATAAAAACCGGAATAGAAATGGCTTTTTCCCTCCATGGGCTAAACCCGTGAGATATGAAGCAGTCAGTACCTTACCTTACTCTATATTTCACTGGCTGTGATAAATTTGGCCTCACTGACTTAGGCTACAGAGAAATATTTCAACTTGGAAGCCAAGATAAAATGTAGCATAGCAATGTAGCTATGTCGTTCACGTGACGTTTTTCTGAATACTAAATGAGGTGCAGACCGGTACCAACGTAGCCGTTGGTAACTACGAGTTTAGATGTATAAGTACTGCATGTATAATACAGGGTGGATTTTTAAGATGGGGCAGTAAGGGCAGCTACCTTAACCGTTGTAGCTACAGGAAAACGGTCTTAAGAGACTCTCCTTAACTTTTTGAGAAATTATGATCTGCACAGATTTTGACAAAAATGTACAGTCAGGGGAAAATGGGCAATTTTTCCAAAAACTAATTTTTATGCCAATCTATCCTCTTTCTTATAAGGATCAAAAACCTCTATTGGACCAATTGAGGTTTGAGTACTAGAAAAGTCATAAATCGCAAAAAACTTTTCCCATACATTTCGTTAGAAACGAAGACTCCAACTTAGTAACTAAATGGTAGGAAAATATAAAAAAAATCGCGTCCATAGTACAGCAAATAGAAACAAACAAAAAAAAACCAACAAACAATTTTTTTTTCAAAATCTGTCCACAATTAACGAATTGAAGTCGGTTAAAAAGTACCTGCAATAGCCATTTGTACTTTGTATTGTCATTCTTCAAAATAATAATTTCACGCTGAAAGCTGATTATATTTATGAAAGAATCGCCTTCGGTGTTTTTGAATTGAGGTCGGTTTTTTATGAAGATTTTCTCTCTGATATCTTTGTTTGATATTTTCATCATAAGCTCTTTTATATTCTAGAAAATTAATCGGCCGTGTATTAAATAAGTTGTCAGAAACAGAGATTAAGATTAAACGAGACAAAATTTAATTTATTCTAGCTCGGGATAAATTCATGAAATGGATCAAAAATATGTTTTAAGATTTTCAAGTGCTCTAAGACAATCTTTTAAGAATTTAATGATTTTATATTTAAGAACAACATAAAAGTGTATAGCAGATACTTAAATATAGTTTGTTGGCAAAAATATGTACTTACAGCAGACAACGTTTAAAATTACTATTTAGTATTATAGAGTTATTCACAATCAGATACGTGAGCGAAATTATTTAAAAAATACTGACGCTTTTTGAACCTAAACAGTATATTGCGAAAATTACTGACCGGAAAAATAATTATTATTCCAAACCTTTAAAATCGATCCTACTCTTTAGTCATAAGGAAGCAAACTAAATCAACCTTATAATCATTGCAGTAGTGACCTATTTAAAAAAATCATGACTAGAACTTAAACTTGACATTAAAAAATATACTTCGTACTTCTGTGTACTTTGATATTGGCGTAATGTTTAGAATAATAACAATGCTATACTTATTTACTTTATTTATTTCTGTTATTTACTGTCAGCTGTAAAACAACCTTTTATAAAATAAAACAAATATCTTCAAAGTCAAATTATTTATTTCAAATAGGCACATAAGAGGCACTTTTGAACGTCAAAATTCGTTAATTGTGGACCGATTTTGACAATTTTTTTACAAAAAAATAGAATTTATTCTAGTTGCCCCTTCCAAAAGGTAGGTGTCGTATGGAGAAGAATGGGCAAGAAACTCCACCGTTCTCTTTTAAAAACGTTTTACAATATTTTGTTTGAGTACATTAATTATATGGTTATATGTGAAGACGATGCACCTAGAATAAAATTACTGTACGTAAAAGAATTAAAAACTAAGCAATGAAAAATAACTTTAATTATGAGATAGATACATGGTGCTCACATATTAACAAACGCCGTCAAAGTATGTTTTCAATAAAAAAAAAAAACTCAGTGTGTGAGTATAGGTAATCACAGAATGTAAAATCAATATCATAAAAATAACAAATTTTACAGTAAAAATAGCAACCAGTTTGATTTTGTCTAGACTATAGATTGTCCTATGGAGCTGGACCAGCATGTTTCCAAGCGTTCAACACAATAACCTATCGAAGTCAAGGTCATCCGTACAGTGAGCAGTGCCTCACACATTCATGTTGTCTCACTTAGCACACAATCACAAGTCACAACTGACACTTCCAAAGTTCCAATGGATTAGTGTTGTTAGTTGATTACATATTAGCGTCGCGTGCGCACGTTCTTAATTCAAAGATAACTTTTTGCCGTCTGAGTTTGACATTGTTGTGTTCTTATTATGAAAATGGAGTGGCTTACCACGGAAGATGGTTAGTATTGCATTGTGTTTTGTTTGGTTTGGGAGTTTCGCTTTTTTAAATGAATGTTAAATGAATGTTAGTACTAAAGTGCCAGTACTATTAATGAGACCGGTTTGTATAGTAAAAACATACAAAACTGTGTCAAACTTGTCTTGTTCTCTGTAAATTTGTTACCTCCATAGGTTTAGGTAGTTAAATAAAGGTAAACAAATCATAAAAAGGGTTTTTATAGATGACACTTTCTTGTTTAAAAAAACATTGTAACTACTAATCATTTTTTTTTTTAATTATTATTTCGATAGTTTCCTCTTTTATTACTGTATGTTAAACTTTATCATTTATTCTTATACTACTCTTCGTAGATGTAATTGCTTGAGCACAATTATTTAGTTAGATTTATATACCTATTACTACATATATTATTTTGTAATCTGTCGATTGTAAAGATCCCAAAAATACATGTTCTCTAAACGTCAACGAAATAAAACGTTGCTAAATTGAAGAGTACAACTGTGACGTAGCAGGTATTACGTTTAGTCGGTTACTTGACAGCTCTCTCGTCACGTGGGTTTTTTTGTTTACCTTTACTCTAACTACCTAAACCAACGGAATATAGGTTACATTGATAATGTTGCTTAAATATTTAATTTTATAGTTTATGTTAGGTAATACGTATAAATATATATTTTGTGTGTCAATACAACTGATTTTTATGTCTCAATTTTGTTACTTTTGTCTCCATATGAAAACCGGTGTGTCCAGTTTGCCACTACCACTCGCCACAACTACACATGCAGTTCAGTAAAAGCAATAGATACGAAGTCGCGCACACACTCGCGATTAATAAATCAGAACGTACTACACAATCAATTATAAACCATATTCCATCAAACAAAACGTGTATTTGCCATGCACCGTACAACTTACTCACAAGAAAACATCGGTCGCTATAGTTGTGCTGTGTAAAAGCCATTTATTTTACATATAGGTACGCTAGTGATTGACTAAATCGAAAAGTTATCGATTCTTCCTTTTGCTATTGTATTTAAAAAAAAATACGGTCCTAAAAATAAAGTAAATAGTAAACGATATACATATACTAATATAATAGAAATAATCAATAATGTAGCTTAAAAAAAAAAAAAAAATAAAAAAAAATTTGATAAAATCAAAATGAGTAATGTTGAGATTTGCTGCTGACAGCAGATTACTTGAAGGAAACTCTTATGCACTAGATACAACTATTTATTATTCTTTGAATCTTAGTCACTTTACAATAGAATTTGTTGATAATTTCCACAGTTATTATTATAATAACTGTACAAAGCGTGTGTATGACGAATGGTTGTACCAGAGAGAGAGAGAGCGAGGTTGTGTGAAAATGATGGATAGAATGTGAATATAAATTAGTATGGCAATAATAAACATTCTCACGTCTCCTTTTATAACTGCACTACTACTCGTAAGTATAACAATGGAAGTTTTTTTATAGTTCATTTAGTGAGTTATTTTACAATGAAAGGTTAGTTATTAATTAATTATGTAAAGGTAATTAAGCTATTAATTAAGGTACAGTTATAATTATTATTATTAACAGCTAACTATTTTATTTTTCAAAAATCAATTTATGTATGGGCCTAGTATAATCACCCTTGGATGTATGAATGGTTACAGATCTAAATTGTCATTTTTGTTTACATTAGTAGATATATTTTTTTTTTTTGTTCACGGGGTGGAAAATCCTCATGGATGTCCTCTGGAGGGGTCTGTCAGACTCTTACTAACTAAAAACCACCCCAGTGTTCCCTTCCCACACTTGGGCCGGGGATCTTGGGATCTGTTATTACTTCCGCAATCCCCGGCTAGTGCCGGGCCGCCTGTGCGGGCCACCTCAAATCTGGGCGGGAGGTGAGGTGTCAGACCCCCCCCCGCGACGTCTGAAAGGGGCGCGCGTGGAACACTACGCGCCGCCACCTCGGGTCTAGTGTGATAGGGGGCGGCGGACGTCCCCGAGTCCGCCGTCCCTGGACCCATTTAGGGGGGCCGGAAGAGGGCATTATCTGCCCTCTGCCGACGCCCGGTGCGCCTGCTGCGGGCTGGGTGAGCGGACGAGATCTCCGGCTCCCTTTCCGCAGCCTCCTTCTGCGATACGACTGTTTCGCAGAAGGACACCACCGCGTCCCAGGACTCCTCACTGCCAGCCATCGACTCCACCACGGCCGGCAGCGACAGGTCACTGCCTACTCCTGAGATGAGGGTACGGCGAGGCTCCTCCCATGCGGCACACTCTGCCAACGTATGCCGCGCCGTGTCCTCCCGGCACATTAGTAGATATAACTTAACCTAAAGGCCATAATCTAGGAAGAGTAATGACTTGACTGATTTTAGACCAGCTTCATAAATATGGCTGGTATAAAATCAGTCAAGTCATTACTTAAATATATTTATTTTCTACTAAATCAACTTTATAATTATTTTATAATACTTTAGTCCAAATAAAGCCATATTAAATTCAAGACCAATATGTACAATTGCTGATGTTCCAGACGATGTTACCTGTTTAACTCTAGTCCATTTTATCATAGGAACTTCATTACCAGAACTTAGTGTGTTAGATTTGAATGAATCTAGATTAAGTGTAAACGATAAAATTATGCAAAATAAACAAAGATTTTGGAAACAATTTTATTTTACTTATATTTCTGAATTAAAAAGTAAAAATAACTGGTTAAACATTTTAAGAAAAACCTAAAAATAGGAGACATTGTAGATCAAAGATGAATGTACACCTCCTAGATTATGGCCTTTAGGTTAAGTTATATCTACTAATGTAAACAAAAATGACAATTTAGATCTGTAACCATTCATACATCCAAGGATGATTATACTAGGCCCATACATAAATTGATTTTTGAAAAATAAAATAGTTAGCTGTTAATAATAATAATTATAACTGTACCTTGATTAATAGCTTAATTGCCTTTACATAATTAATTAGTAACTAACCTTTCATTGTAAAATAACTCACTAAATGAACTATAAAAAAACTTCCATTGTTATACTTACGAGTAGTAGTGCAGTTATAAAAGGAGACGTGAGAATGTTTATTATTGCCATACTAATTTATATTCACATTCTATCCATCAGTTTCACACAACCTCGCTCTCTCGCTCTCTCTCTCTCTGGTACAACCATTCGTCATACACACGCTTTGTACAGTTATTATAATAATAACTGTGGAAATTATCAACAAATTCTATTGTAAAGTGACTAAGATTCAAAGAATAATAAATAGTTGTATCTAGTGCATAAGAGTTTCCTTCAAGTAATCTGCTGTCAGCAGCAAATCTCAACATTACTCATTTTGATTTTATCATATTTTTTTTTTCATTTACTTTTTATATTTTTTTAAGCTACATTATTGATTATTTCTATTATATTAGTATATGTATATCGTTTACTATTTACTTTATTTTTAGGACCGTATTTTTTTTTAAATACAATAGCAAAAGGAAGAATCGATAACTTTTCGATTTAGTCAATCACTAGCGTACCTATATGTAAAATAAATGGCTTTTACACAGCACAACTATAGCGACCGATGTTTTCTTGTGAGTAAGTTGTACGGTGCATGGCAAATACACGTTTTGTTTGATGGAATATGGTTTATAATTGATTGTGTAGTACGTTCTGATTTATTAATCGCGAGTGTGTGCGCGACTTCGTATCTATTGCTTTTACTGAACTGCATGTGTAGTTGTGGCGAGTGGTAGTGGCAAACTGGACACACCGGTTTTCGATACATTTTCAACTACCGGGATATATGGAGACAAAAGTAACAAAATTGAGACACACAAATCAGTTGTATTGAAACACAAAATATATATTTATACGTATTACCTAACATAAACTATAAAATTAAATATTTAAGCAACATTATCAATGTAACCTATATTTCGTTGGTTTAGGTAGTTAGAGTAAAGGTAAACAAAAAAACCCACGTGACGAGAGAGCTGTCAAGTAACCGACTAAACGTAATACCTGCTACGTCACAGTTGTACTCTTCAATTTAGCAACGTTTTATTTCGTTGACATTTAGATATATTACATATTCGTTAGGCTATTGCCATTATTGTCGATAGCCTACGTTAGTGGATCTGCACAAGAACATCACTAACTCGTTGCAAGATACAGCGGGCCGACTACGCGATGCATCCGCATAAATAAAGTATCGTTTTGTGATTTTTAAATTGATTCTCCAGTCACTTAGCGATATACTTAGGTAGTGGTTTAGAAACAATGTATTTACTGCAAAAATAGTACAGTAGCTGTGTTATATGAAAACAAAACGTAACGTAACGTAGTAAAAGCAAGAAATATTTGACGATTTGTTATTTTTCATGTTTTTAAAAATAATTATAGTAAAATACTTTTAAACATAACTATGATAAGATAAGTGATTCCATGATTTATAAAGTATATAGCTTGTTCTCAACTTGTTCTTTCGTGTTTGTGTTTTTATTTCTTTGCGTTATGTTTACCGAAAATAAACGTATTTTCTTTCTATCTGTATGTCAAGCCGACACGCCTCTTGTCACTTCTTCTGTTTTAAATATTTCCATGATTCTGTGCTATAGTAGAGATAAACTACGATAACATGGCTCGCCCCTCCAAATTACTGTTTCAATGTGTGTAGTCACATCCTTACGAAAGAGTTTGTATGTAGTTGTAAGTACTCGTAATATCTCACTTATTGCCAGATTTGTTGGTCAACTAATCTTATCTAGCCGATCGCGCAAGACAACGCACGTGTCGTTTTCATAAATTACGCCAGTGCAATGCCATACTAATTAATGACATACTTACCATAATTCAATGTAATTGCTAAGAATAACTTGACATGGTATGATTATATTAAGAGTACTTATCTCTTATCTTTTTCGACTACCTACCTACTAATACTATCTGACTTAAAGACTGTTTGTAATTTATTTATTCTATTGTGTTTTTATAAGTTTTGACTAAATTTATGATAGGTTCGTATCATAAATTTAGTCAAAACTTATAAATAAATTAATGTAACTCAACAGAAAACCAACATTATGTTTTGCAGTGCCCTGACAGGGTTCATGTACTAAAGCCAACAGTAATATATTGCGATTTATTGTAAAATGTGTGATGTGCATGAGAGAAAATAAATAAATAAATAATAATGAACGATTAATGACGCCACAAAGCAACAAATCAACAAAAAAACGAGCAACGAATCCGTGATTTGTTTTTGTTTGACGGCCGTCTCAATACGCACATATGCGTACAGATACTTTAAAACATTTTGAATTTTGGAGGGGCGGGCCATATTATTGTAGTTAATCTCTAACTTCAATATGTTTATTAACCGTACCAACTGTCTATCAACACTGGTTTTCATGTTCAGAAATAAAATGTTATCAATACTATTTGCTTAGCAGCTTAGGTTATAAATTCTAACCGATAAGTTCGAATCTTTATCTAAAAAGGCCAAAGTACAAATGAATTATTTATGTTTATAGTACACATCCTCGTGTAAAAAGTAGAACTCAAGCATTTTTCGACAGTACATAAATGTGTAGACATTTATGTACTGTCGAAAAATGCTTGAGTTCATAGAAAACTGGCGGTTTGGTAAGGAAGGCTAAAGTCTGACATCCCGGAAATCTCTCTTTTGCTTTTTACCTTTTTCTGCGGATGTACGAAACGATAATGTTACAGTTTTCAGATTTGGAAACTATCCGCTCTTAATAAACGACGCATTATACTTTATGCCATACAATTTATATTATTTATTATTTCCACTTGTTTTTTTTTCTGAAGTGATTAAAATTGCTTTTGAATGCCTACGCGGATAGTGATTTGACGAGGTAAAATTAGGTATTTTTAATCCCTCCGTATCAAAACGTCCTAATAGCAAAACGACCTATAATCACATAAAACATAAAAATTATGAATTATAAAATTACAAAAAAGCGTACATCAATATAGAAGCACAAATAGTTTTTGTTTAGTTGTTCTTTAAAAAGTCAAGGATCAATTACATATTTCGCTAAAACTTTTCTTTTTTAGGGTTCCGTACCCAAAGGGTAAAACGAGAACCTTATTACTAAGGCTCCGCCGTCTGTCTGTCTGTCTGTCTGTTCGTCTATCACCAGGCTGTATCTCATTAACCGTGATAGTTAGACAGTTGACATTTTAACAGATGATGTAGGTATTTCTGTTGCCGCTATAGCAATAAATACTAAGAACCAGAATATCATAAATATTAAAGGGGGGGAGGGGGGTTGCGTTTTTATAGATAATGGTGCGGAACTCTTCGTGCGCGAGTCCGAATCGCACTTGGCCGGTTTTTTGGTGGTGATTTGCTTGTCTGTTCTTTTTCCATTAAAAAGTATCAAAAACAAACTTTAAATGATTAGAAATTATTTATTACTAAAATTCACTAATAATTCAGTACACTAACAAAATTTTAATCTATTGAAATTGACATGCAATAAAATTGAGAGCCAAAAGCCCAAAATACTCTTTTTTAAGTGTTCTTCAAATATATGCCATGATAATCCATGATGATAAAATTAGATAGTGATTTTTCAACATTAACGTACTTTACAAATAGGACGAACTGCTTGTAGTACATTTAGCTAAAGTGTCGTTTTGCTATTAGGACCATTTGATTTTAGAACGTTTTGATACGGAACGTTTTTAATTTGGATTATAGTTATAGTACCTAGGTATTTTACCCATTCGCCATTTTTTCACGTGAGAAATTTGTGCTAAATTCAGTATTCCATGGTTTTCAATAATTTTTCATTGTTAATATCAAGCATCAAATAGCATTTTGTACGTTAAATTGATGTATAACATCATTACTTTTTAATCAAACGTTTTTCTTTTTTTTTCAGTGTAAATGTACATAAATAAATAAATAAATGTGCATATAGCACAACAGCAGAATAAAGCAGTGATGACCCAGTGGTAAGGGCCCCGATTTAAGTGTTGTAGGTTATGGGTTCGAACCCAGCCAGGCGCTTTACTTTGAGTAAATAATTTCATCACCACTGCTGTCAAAACGGTGAAAAAAAACATCGCGAGGAAACCGGCATGACCTAGAACCAAAAATTTGAAGACATACAGACAATACAAAGTCTTACGCGATAAGAAACAAAACTTATCGACGCCATTATGGGTATCACTTTCAATTTGAATCCCTTTTTCAAACTGAAAAATTCAATCGCAGTTTTTGCTCGCTTCGGAAGCAACCTTCTCGATTCGTACTCGATACTAAAACAACAGATATCGATACCTAGAAATATACATTTCCTCTCGCCGTAAAAGTGCAGAAGAAAATGGATGAAACAAAAAACGGAACATGAATTTAAATAGGTAAAATAGTACTATTTTTTAAACGGATTGCATTTCTCTTTGTTTTCAGGAAAATACAGAATAGAATCTCTGTCAGCTGCTACTTTTCCCGGTGCATTAAAAGTGAGTATTTTACGTAAAACAATAAGACTATTTAGTTTTGTTCCGAAGTTTCATTTTAACTACATCTTTCGACGTTCTCATTGTAGAGAAATATTTAAGTAAGTATGTATAAACCTGCTGTGGTACCTTTAAAAGAATCCTAACTAATATTATTACTAACTTCTAAATTATGTTAATAGTACCTTTGTACTTAAATTATAATTATGTCATATCGCTCTGTATTTTACTGTGTGTACAGACGCCAGCACATCAAGCTACTATAATCTGTCAAATTTCTTTAATAGATTTTCAACTTTATCCTTACAGCATATATGGTTCAAGGTTGATTGGGAAATTGGATTGGGTTGACAGTTTCGGGTAGCTTAACCTGCTGGCGTTTGTACATAAATAATAAAATAAATAAATTATAAATGCGAAATTGAATTTGTTTGTTACGGCTTCACGCTAAAACGGCTGAACGGAATTTGGATGAAATTTGGCACATCCCGATATTCCTACGGGATCGAGACTTATGCGGGTGAAACCACGGGGCGTAGGTAGTATCAAATAATGTCGAAAACTCGCTGATTAATTTTTTATTCCGAATAATGGAGAAATAAAATCATAATTTTACGTGCGTACTCAGATTTACATTTTAAATCAGTTACTGCCATTAGAAAAATGATATAACATAACATAACATCACGCTTGTAATCCCCGAAGGATTAGGCTGAGGTGTATCTATAGCACACCCACATTTCGCCATGTAAGAGGTGCCATCAACCGACCGAGCACAAAATATTCAGACTCCGGGCTGCTACTGAAAAATGTGGGTGGGCAACAAAATCAAAACTTTTTATTTCACATAAACCTACATGGGCACTTAGGAAACGTCAGAAGCTAGGTGCACGGTTCCAATTGGTCGTTTCCTATGGACAAGAGCCGGCAAGAAACTCCATGGTTACTATTTAAAAAAAAGTGGGCTGTAACAATGTTTCCAAGTTACAGTGTTAATAGGTGTGGGAGGACAGTGTAGGCTCGTCAAAAAGTACCAAGTACTTAACAAAATAAAAGATAGTTTACAAAGCTACAGTCTATTAAGCCTACAACGTTCTCACATTCACAAATTAAAAAAGAATCTATATAAAATATTACTAAAGTAATAAAAATAAAAACCTACATATTTAAACCAAATGACAACATTGTCATTACAACTGTAACAAAACTGAATAAATATTCTGCCCACAAGTCACTAATAAATATTTTAAATTAAAATTGTAGGTTATGTCAAAGTATGTAAAAAATACATCATGTGTGAAAATTTCAACTGTCTAACTATCACGGTTCATGAGATACAGCCTGGTGACAGACGGACAGACAGACAGACAGACGGCGGAGCCTTAGTAATAGGGTTCCCGTTTTACCCTTTGGGTACGGAACCCTAAAAAAAGAAATAAAAATCGTAATTTAGGAAGGTTTTTTTTTATTAAAAATGATATATTATAGAAATACTTACTTACATTTATTTGGAGGCACACAGGGCCTTTAACTAACAGTGCACCTAGAACGAAGCTGTCGATTAGAAGGTTTTGCCTGATCAGTTTCTCTGTTCTCTCTTTTTTCTCTTTTTTTTTTAAATAAAAAACGTTGTTGCACACTTCCAGGTTTCTAGGGGGTATAGGAGTTTACTGACATACTTACCTAAATCTATTAGAATCACGTCATATTAAGTGAGCCTAATGTCCAAAGTAGTCTTCCCTTAAGTCTCCCCTCGCTGCATACTTGTAAGATACTCAACACTTTGTTTGTTGATGGCACTTAAGGACTCGTGGTTAGCCATGATTTGTGCTCCAAGTATATTTAACAGATTTATAATCCTCAAAATACACCACACTTACACATGCATGCAGGTGGAGAAAGGAGGGAGGGGAGCTGTACAGGTACAGGTCCCACCCTTCGGGGATGGATTTGGATGAAATTAGCTTACGGGAAGACCATGACGGACATAGGATACTTTTTATCCCGATATTCAGACGGGATCGAGACTTAAGGCTCTTACACACTCACGCGATATCTCGGGCGCGACAGGCACCGACAAAGACAATTCCATTGTCGGTGCATGTCGCGCCCGCGATATCGCGTGTGTTTGTAAGAGCCTTTATGCTGGTAAAACCGCGGGGCGCAGCTAGATAAGTTATAATCCTCAAAATTCTAAAAGAACTCAAATCAAGCATGAAGTCAATTCTCTTATTTTAATGTTCCAGGTGATAAGAGAAGCCTTCTGTCAAGATGAATCAGTGTGTATCGGAACAGAAGTAAATAAGAATCCAGTAGCAGCAGAAGAACTGTTAGAACTATGCGCAGACGCAGCATTGGACGGAGTGTCGCTTGTAGCAGTTGCTACTGATACCGGAGAAGTGGCTTCTGCTGCTTTTAATAAATTACAGGTGAAAATGAAATTTAACAAAAACTAGTTTACTTTAGCACACTCGCCATTATTGGCAATTGCCAACATAGAAAACTGGAATTGCATCACCATTTATTATTTTTTAAGAGCAGTAGTGGCCCACGTGGTTAACGGCCTAGACTTACGAGTAGTAGGTCGTAGGTTCGAACCCAGACAGGCGCTTTACTTTGTGTAAATTATTTCATTACCACTGCTCTCAAAACGGTGAATGAAAACAATGTGAGGAAACTGGCATGTCCTAGAACTAAAAATTCGAAGATATGTGACAACCACCAACCCGCACTGGGCCCGCGTGGTGGATTACGGCCCACTCCCTCTCACAGCAAGAGGAGGCCTGTTTCCCAGTAGTGGGAACATTATAGGCGTATTATTTATTATGTTATTTTTTTTTGCGATGTTTTTGTATCAAAGGGAGAACGTTTAGTTAGTGTGTTAACTAAACGTGTGTAAATAAGTATAAGTTCTTGTGATGAAGACTTTTACAATATTTTTTACAAACTTGCCGCACCTTGGCCAAACCTTTTTAACGATTTTCTCATTTTGAGTTAGTAGGTAGCGTTTGACTGTAAAGTTTGTATTTTCTCTTTCACACATACATACATAAACTCAGGCCTTCTTCCCATGGGCGTAGGCAGAAACTATAGAACGCCACCTGCTACGCTCCTTACATACTCCTTTTGCTTCGTCTACGTTCATACATCATGTTTTGGAAAACTTCGTCAAGTCTTCTCGTCGTCAATCCCGCAGTGTTTGAAGACTAGGGTCTTCAACCAATGCGTCCTGCCCGTTATGACATACGGTGCCGAAACGTGGACACTAACAGTCGGGCTGGTCCACAAATTTAAGGTCACTCAGCGTGCTATGGAGCGGGCTATGCTCGGAGTTTCTTTGAAGGATAAGATCAGGAATGAAGTTATCCGGAAGAGAACCGGAGTTACCGACATAGCCTGCAGACTAAGCAAGCTGAAGTGGCAGTGGGCTGGCCATGTTTGTCGAAGGATCGATGGCCGGTGGAGCAGACGAGTTCTTGAGTGGAGACCGCGTATCGGCAAGCGTAGTGTGGGGCGCCCCCCAGCTAGATGGACCGACGACCTTAAAAAGGTGGCTGGGACAGACTGGATGTGGAAAGCGGAGGACAGGGTGTTGTGGCGCAGTCTGGGAGAGGCCTATGTCCAGCAGTGGACTGCTATAGGCTGAGTTGATTGATTTGATTGACGTTCATACATCTGGTCATACACGCACGCCGATTGCGAGTACTACGCACCTGACCTTTCTGAAGAACATCACCAATTTGGTCACTATATGTCCTCCTACGGCGTCCCCTCCCGGCGTTTCCACACACCTCTGCTTTATAAATACCTTTTGTTAGTCGCGTTCCCCTCATCCTCTCAACATGACCAAACCATCTAAGCATACTCTTTTAAATTTTTGTTACTACATCTTCTTTTAAACTGCACCGTTGCCTTATCACCTCATTTTTCAACCTATCATTCATAGTTACTCTTTCATACATGTCGTATAATAACTGTCCGTAGATAAGATCACAGTATTATTTAACGCTTGTGTCATCTAAGTCATAAGGCCTTAACAAAAATAAGAAACAAAAACAAAAAAACCTGTCTCGAAATTAATTTGAATGAATAATTTATGCAGAGTAGATTATATATCAGGTCAGCTTACTTAAGTAATATATTGACTTTTTTTGTTCTGCGAGTAAAACTCCGAACGTCATTGTTCCGCTTTTCACTAATTAACACAAGAAATGAATGCTAAGCGACTACTTTGTAATTTTAATTCGTTTCCGTGACTCTTGCGTATCGATGTTTTAAATATACTTTGTAAGACTTTGCGAGGCAGTTTTAGATAGAATATTCTTTAAGCATGAACGATGATGTGGAAGAATATATTCATTTCAATAAGTTGACTAGGTATTTATATATATAATAACAGAAAAGGCCTACTAATGGTGGATTTGACCAAACTTCTTCACCTAGTAGAATTTCGTATTTTTTGTCAGACGTTAAAATTTTATTGGTCGAGTGCGCCCTTATGAGCACAAGGTCGCCAGACAATTCAAACTGAGGTTAAATTAGTTCGATTTCATCACAGTGTTTATTACCGTGAGATTAATAAACATACACAAAATTTTTTATTCCAGCTAGCAACATCAGATTCATCAGAGAAGCCATTCTTTGAAATATTTGCAGAAGAACGTTGCACACAACCATCCTCACGGGCTCTCATAGAATGGATGGCAGAAGTCGACGGCACGTGTAATTTCTTTGAGAAGTAAGGACAATCGCTGACTATCATAATTATGTAGTACCTTTAGAGGCATGAGAACCAGGTGTAAAGTTTACTCATCCATAAATCTATAGAAAGGGGAGGATCCTGCAACCAGAAGGGTGTTGCGGCTCATGGGCAACTGCCCTACGACAGTTGATGTCGGAATTTTATATATACGCCAGTCGCGCGGTAAACTCTGCTTGCGCGATGCAGGATTTGTGTGACGTCAGGTTTTTGATGTGTTGTTCATGTGGCGTTGTATATGCCACCACATCCCTAACAGGCAGCACCCATAGCATATGCGCGCCGTACCGAGTTTGTTAATTTGACTCAAATACCCATACGAGCCTTTTCCAAAACTATTTTATTATTAACAATTGAATAATTAATAATAAAAAATATTATTCATTATGACGCATGATGAGTTTGAAACACCCTGATATGAGCGCGTTGCGAGCCTTGAGTTCCATTCCGCACCGCCCTTGGAACGCAAGGCTCGCACCGCCCTCGTAACAGGGTGTTGTAAACTACATCACGCATCATGTTTTTTTTTTTTTAATTGTTCAAGTATTATAAATATTTTTTTTTACTTTTATGAATGTTTAGTAGTCATTGGATACATGTAGTGCGCTGCCATTGTAAGAAGATTAAAATGGTGTAAAATGGCCTTGGCTCGACCCCGTCTTTTTCTCTTCAATTTCCCGCTGATGTTCTGTATGAGTTTTGCGTTTACTGGAAAAAAGTATGATTACCTACCTTAGAAATACCAAATCTTGTTACTAGTCCTATAAGCGCATGGAATTTCCCCTCTCTAATTTTCTTTAATATGAGTCTCTCTCATCATCTTATAATAATACACATGTCAGTATAAGTACACGACCTTAAGACTAAAAGCAGACAGGCGCGACGAAACAGCGCAATTCGGCTCTAGTAGAACAAAATCTATTAAAGCTTCATGGAAATTGTGCTAACAGAATCCATCGCACCGTCGCCGCGTCGCGTTGCGGCTGTCTGTTGAAAGCCTAAAACGTTAAACTGTGAGGCTCTCAGTAAATTCATCTCCTGTTTATACGGGCTAGCTACCATAATGCACGAATCTCATTAATTCTGGTAATCTCGTCTGACATAATTAAACCAGCAAGTTAATACGTCTTAGGCATATTGTGGTTTTATGAGGCCCACTAAAAGGCATGTTTATTTTCTTGTTTTTAAGCAGTGTCGTGGTTCACTTGTTCTTGTCGTTAACCACGACACGCTGACAACAATTAAACCGCGGCCATTGTCAGACTGCATAAAAAAAAAAAGAGAAGTGCGATGACAAAACGCTTGTAATGTATTGCAAAATATGAAGCAATTATCTATTTACTCAAAAATGAGTTGAGTAGTTGAAAAAAAAAAACCGGTCAAGAGCGAGTCGGACTCGTGCACCGAGGGTTTCGTACGTATATATGATGTTGATGATTTCTGAAAAAACTGTGCTATTTAGAGACATCGTTTTATTTTTCCTGTAATCTTTACAAAAACTTCTATCACATAGAATAATTTCAGATTTTTCTCTTTGCAAACTTCGGAGATAAGGGGGGAAAAGGTATTTTTTTTTACATTTTTCATCAAAAATCGAAAACTATGACGCCTATAAAAAAATGTTTGAAAATGTGCAAACAGCGCTCTTTCATATCATACCCCACATAGTAGACTCCATTTGAATTTTTAAGACGTTTCAGGCCCTGTTGCAAAAAAAATATTGTTTTTTAAATTTCTTTCTTGTTTGCAAAATAGTTGGGTATACGTCATCTAAAACTGTTCCAAATTTCAAGTTGATAGCATTAGTAGTTCTTGAGATATCCAGCTGTGACAGACAGACAGACTTAGTCTCACCATAGGGATCCTTTTTACCATTTTGGTACGGAACCCTAACAACCAAGTTCTGCACACAAATAAGACGTTCTTGTTATGAATTTAAATATCAACCGTAGGTTGCTATTTAATACTGATATTTTTGATTGAAACTCAAAGTATAGGGTTAGTTTACCGTTAATTTTTATTGAGATTTTTTTTTCTAAACGTGTTTTGGTAGCAACCAAGTTCTGAGAAATATGTTCAAGAATAACATATATTTTTTCCGCTACCACAAACCATTTAGATTTGGGATTTTTTTTGTTTAAGACTACCCTACTTTTATCATTGGCCTCTTTAAGGAAATTCGAGATGTTTATAGATGGAATTAAAACTAGTAAGCTATAACAATTGATGGTCATGATTAATGTTAAATGTTTTATATTCGCTGTAAACACAGAATAGAGAGGCAAAGGCAGGTGTGTCACAACATCATTCGAACAAGACTGACGCTGCACCGTTCGACGCCATCACGTCAAAGCTGGCTGTTGCTGAAAACCAGCCTTGTCTCGCATATTGTCACAGCATTATGCTGAGCGATGGCCGTTTTGCGTGCGTGAGACGCATATTTTATTCCCACTTGTTCTTTTTTGTGTTTTCTTTGCGTCATATTTACCGCAAATAAATGTATTTTCCTTCATTCTGCTTCTTTCCAGAGAAAACAGTCACAGTAAAAGCTTGTATTTCAAAACCAAATGCTGGGTACACTTTCTATCTTTTAAAATTGGCGAACGACATTTAGTAGCATCTAGTAGGCTTGTGTAGTACATGTACTATGTACTTTTAAGAATTAATTTCTGACACTGTACTAGAATGAACTATTCCGTAAGCCTATTAGTACTTCGTTCCGATCACGTTCCGTGATCTGTCCGTTCGCTCGCTCGGACTTGGATCCACAGACTAATTAAGTACACTAAAGATGTCGTTCACGCATATTCTCGAATTTCTCCACATTTTTTTTTATTATTTACCTTAGCATCTGG
Source organism: Tiliacea citrago (assembly GCA_963921375.1). NCBI lineage: Eukaryota > Metazoa > Arthropoda > Insecta > Lepidoptera > Noctuidae > Tiliacea > Tiliacea citrago. The sequence continues at coordinate 14,636,654 of OY992797.1, read as the reverse complement.
CAGCAACTTCGTGTAAGTTGAAAAACAAAATAACACAAAAACTAGCATAATATACTAACATTCTGTAGGTACCTGTGGTACCATCCAAGCACTCATTGTAATATTCCTCATTCAGTCCAGTTCAGTACTAATAGTACTGGAAGGCCGAACTAGTACTTTTCACAGATCAGAGCGCTCCGGTCAGTGACCGAGCAAGAACAAGTCTAGCATCTAGAACTATCATGACAAAGTATGGAAGTAAACAACTAATATTACGCTGTACGTTGACTTTGGTTAGACATAAACATGTCACGGCTGCCAGACATTGTCAGTGCCAAGTTAATAGCACACAAGTATGTACTTACCTACACTGCTGTCAGCCACTGTACAGTACTGTCGATCACGCAAGCCTATTAGCCCTGAAACTGCGTTAAGCGGGCGCCCGCGACGGGCAACCGTCGCGTGACTGCGCGCGTGGACACGCGGGTGGGCTCCGTGGGAACGCGACGGTCCCCGTCAGGGGTACCCGTCGCGAAGACCGGATTATTTTATTTACGCAGTGTCGCTAGTTCAATTTTAACGGTGTGCATGTATAGTCGTGTCGATGGAGAACTTAATATATTATTACGTAGCAAAACGACGACTAGCAAAAAAAAAACGACAAGTCAAATTCTGTGCGTGGTCGTGTTACCGGTCCACTGGCGGGCACCGCGCGTGCCCCCACGACGGGTTCCGTCGCACGGAGGCGAGCCCCGTTGCGTGGGTGCGGGGCGCGCCTCCCCGTGATGGACGCCCGCGCGGGTCCCCGCGACGGAGCACTTTTGTATGAAACCGCGCGGGTGCCCGCTTAACGCAGTTTCAGGCCTTAATGGGTAGACAATAGACATATTAATGGATTCGCTCAAGCTGTTTGTTTGTATACTGTTAGAATATCTGAATAGTACAGATTATATAAAACATTAGTCAATTTATCACATTTATTAAATAACGACAACATTATCCAAAGTCAAAGTATGTGGGTCATTGTTTTTTTTTTCTTTGTTTTTTTTTATCATGGGCTGGCAGCTTGAGTAATTTATGCGGCCTACCCTAATATCCTTTCATTGGTATTGTTCGTTGAGCTCCTTAAGTTCTAAGTTGAGCTGCACGACTACTGACAAATACGTGCACTGACTGGACTGGTCCCCTCAATCTGTGTGGTTCTTTCGTCAAAAGATCATTTCAGGCACCAATATCTACCACTCGTTACCCGTGGTCCCGGTGGGTCGACCCATTACCGGGTCCATGGGTAATTTTAATTACCCGTGGTTCCATGGCAGTAGGGATTGTTTACATGGTCTTCACATGATCTGACCAACATTATGTCTGGACTTTAAAAGGGACTGTGACCTCTGAGTTTGCTTCGGTCTTTCTTCTCAGAGTAGTCAGGTAGGAAACGCCGACCTCATCTCGTTTTTAAAATATGATTCACATGTAAAAGTGTTTGTACAAACCTACTTACAGAAATAAATCATCTAATAAAATACATTGAAAATACGTGATGGCGTTTCCCCGCCAAAAAAATATTCTCTCTGCGCGCCTCCATTGACGTTCTAATATTCAAATTGTGAAGGTCTTGGAATCATTCTGCCAGGCGTATAACATTTTTTGAAAATCTGATGTAAAGCTTCGTTTACACAAGTTTTGCCTATATTTCTTTTGTTGTTAGGAGTCAATATAACATATTGAAGTAAGACCTTAGGTACTGGTTTGTATAGTTAAAATACTAGATACCAACCGGCTTTCAAATTAAATGTAAGATATGTGTGGGTATAACGTACAGTCACCTGCCTAGCCTTTTCGGCTCGGCTTCCAGTCTAACCAGGTGCAGCTGAATACCAGTATTTTATATGGAGCGACTGCCTATCGGTCCTCCACAAACCAGTTACTGGGTAGCACGATGCCCCTTGGTAAGCCTGGTTGTCAGACTTTTGGGCTTCGTCAGTCTTATGACACCTTATACCTTCTAACTATCAGCAAACGTGTGATTCATAGAGGTACATTCTGTATTACGAAGACAACCTAATTCTTCTTCTTTTCTATTATATTTTCCTTTTGTACTTCTTTTGTTGGTACGAGTATATATATTTTTTTAATATTTAGTTTTTTTTTTTGTTGTTATAAACTATTTTTATGCCTGCTACTATTTTAAAATAGAACTACGAAACAAGATTCATATTGTCTTTGATATCCTTTGTTGTACACGATGTCCACCCATACAAAACGCTAAAAATTAAGCCCTTATCATTAAATTGCCCATAATAGCAAAATCTGTATAACAACGTCATCATCATCATTTTAACCGTGGACATAGGCCTGACCCAAAGGGGAGGGGGGTTGCCATAATCGCCACGCTTGGCAGGCTGGTTGGCGATCACAGTTTGGTGTTAAAATGCATAGAGAACGCTGCTGCCCATTCTCTAGTAAGTCCCGTAGTCGCCTTTTATGACACCCACAGGAAGAAATAGGATGGTGCTATTCTTTACGTCCAGCACGTCACGGCACACGGATAACAACGTGTTAATAACAAATAAATGGTGTAATAATTTCCTCCTCGTTAATATACATCCTTTGTCTTAAATTGCAAATGCCAGTAACTTTACCTAATTGTTTCTAGGATCAGGCTACGAGTATTACATACAGCTACAGAATACTGTTAACAAAGAACCTCCCGCCTGATTGCCTGTTGAGATCCATTAAGATCTCGCTATTGTCTTTCTAGAAACTATCTCGGAACTGTTGAGAGAATTTAGTATTTATAATAAGTTACAAGTCTATATGAAATATTTGTCCGTATTTAAGCAGTTAGGCTAGGACAATATTGTCCTTCTATATTGCGCCGCGCCCTTTCACCTGAGCATTTGACGATCCATGACTGCCTCAAAGAGTGGAGTTCGCGCAATTTAATTTTCGGCCAACCATGTTAAAACTGTCTGCCATCGATACGCTAGAAGAAGAAGGGCAATTGTATATGGACAAAAAAGACTTTATTTATTTATTTTGTGTACAATTTATTATCTAATTATAGACATTACAATATACAATATCAGTTTTAGTATATGCGAAACCCGAAACACGCGTCTAGTATTTTTGAGTCCCGTACGGTATATCGAATTATCCTTGAACGATATAACTGTCTACAGAAAGCATGGTTCACCGACGAACGGTAATACGAGAAAACTATTAGTCGATACCATTATTTAGCGACAGCACGTTTCGCCGAATAACGCTACATAGAATGAATGGTTGGCCGATACCAAGATTTGCCGATGTCATGGTTCGCCGGAACACGCTTGAACTAAATAATCCTTTATCGATAGCAGTTTGCTTTATCGATTGCAGCAAAAAAAATATGACACATAATGAGATCAGCAAAAAAAAATATAAAATTAGATACAAAATTGTAATTTATTTAGTATTTAAACGTATAGTAATTTAGTTAAATTGGATATTGATGAAGAGTTTTTGTTTTGGTAACTGAATTTACCAACAATAGAGGGGACCTGGCGCTCGGCGGCCGCTGCCGCGGCACGCTCGCTTCGTTTTTAATTTAATTTTTAAAGTTAATGGTCACTGTTCTAACCTAACCTAACCCAAATGATTCAATCTGGCAAAGAATGTATATACGCTCTGGGGCCCAAGTCTGCTATTTTTATAAATGCAGTCATTCCAACACGATCCCATTGTCACGCAACTGCTATCGATAAAGGATTATTTAGTTCAAGCGTGTTCCGGCGAACCATGACATCGGCAAATCTTGGTATCGGCCAACCATTCATTCTATGTAGCGTTATTCGGCGAAACGTGCTGTCGCTAAATAATGGTATCGACTAATAGTTTTCTCGTATTACCGTTCGTCGGTGAACCATGCTTTCTGTAGACAGTTATATCGTTCAAGGGTAATTCGATATACCGTACGGGACTGAGTATTTTTATGTAAAGAATCTTATCTACAAAATTTCAAAACTATATCATGAAAAATCACAAAGTTATAAGGTTGTTATGTTACCGGGTTGATAAAGTTTGACCACGGGGAAAATTATTCCTTGTGGTCAAATCAGTTGGACAAAATAGTTTGACTACGGGGAAGGACCCACAAAAACATGCTAACGGCGCCCCCGCGCCTCCAGGGTCCTCTTGCGCTCATTGATAATAATTTGGCAGTAGGTACCTAACCGTACGGCGATTGTATTGTAAGTAATTAAATGGTGATAAAATTTTCTATCACACTTAAATATTTTTGGGACAAAATATAACATAGTCTAAAAACTATTGAAATCGGTTCAGTTCCTTATTCTGATCAAACCATATTCAGGTTTCGCATATACTAAAAATAATGTTGTACTCGTATAAGAGCGCTAGCAAAAGTCACAATACCGCCCCGTACTAGTTGATACTGTATTAAAGTGGGGTATTATTCCTTGCTGTGACCCGTAGAGTAAAGGCTTCTACAGACTCGCGCGATATCGCGGGCGCGACAGATAGCGACAAAGAAATTGTGCTACTGGAGTCGCGTCGCGCCCGCGATGTCGCACTAGTCTGTAAGAGCCTTAAAAAACTAGCTTCTTAACTAGCTAGTTTAACCTAATGGAAATGAGGGCTATGAACATGCTTGATTTATTCATGTATTTAATTTATTTGGCTTTACAGAAAACGATAAATCGTGCAGGCTAAAACACATACACGGCATGAACTTTATGCTATTCTTAAATAATCGGTACCAACTCCAGAAAACACTCACAAGAAACTATATTATTTACTGAGAATCTCATAAAGGACAACAATACGAATCTTTATGTCAAACTTGCACCTATCCTAATCCTAACTAATATTATTAATGCGAAAGTGAGTTACTTTGTTTATTAGTTTGTTAAGCTTTCACGCTAAAGCAGCTGAACGGATTTAGATGGAATTTGGCACATGGGTAGACTATGACCTGAATTAGGATAATTATAAGATTCCTACTTTTTATCCCAATATTCCTACGGGATCAAGACTTTGGGTTTGGTAAGGTTGGGCAGAGGTGTACCTATGTACATAACACCTACATTTCACCATTTATGTTTCAAGTCCCATGTAATAGGGGGCGAGCCTATTGCCATCAACCCGGCACCGCGAATAAATTGGTTATTAAATTAACATTTTCTTCTCTTTACAGATACAACGTCGACTGCAGTCTCGAAATAATGTTCGTAGCAACACTTCGCGAGCATAGATTCCACAAACTAGGCACAATTCTATGCAGAACATCAGTAGAATTGGGGAAAAAGCTGAAGAACGGTCCAGTTTCCCAAATGACAGTATCAGACCTAGGCCCGAGCTATTCAAACATGGCGGCAAGGAAAGCGGTAGCGAAGATTCCGAAGATCTGTCAGGCGTTATGGACAGCGGAACCGACCCAGAAAATAGGGAAGGTTCTTGATTTTGAAGTAGGCATACGTGTGTCTTTCAATGATTTCTACTACAATGGAAAGTCGTATGCTGAAAGGTTAGGCGGAGAAGTTTTTGCTGAAGCTGCTGCTATAAGAATTGATTGATTTCAAGAAGGGGATTTTAGAAGTTTAGATACTATTACTTATATTGAATTGTTACAATAAGATAATAATAATAATAAGCGACTGCCTCGTTGTCGCAAGCGCTAATGCTAAGCGGTCCTAAGTTTTATTCGCAGGTCGGCCAAAGTGTTATTGGGTTTTCCATCAGGAATTTCTCAGTAGCAACACGGAGTCTAGATTTGTGCCCGGTTGATGGCAATAAGCTCACCCCACTAGACTTAAACATAACTGGTCAAATATGGGTACCTATACAGAGGTACACCTCTGCTTAACCCTTCGGGAAATACAGACGTGATGTTATGTTATGTGTTATGTAATAATATGTAGGTACATCATCTGCCTAGCCTTTTCCCAACTATGTTGGGGTCGGCTTCCAGTCTAACCGGATGCTGCTGAATACCAGTATTTTATATGGAGCGACTGCCTATCTGACCTCCACAACCCAGCTACTGGGTAACACGATATCCCTTGTATGTAGGTACATGAATAGAAAGGGCGGGGGGCGGGAAAGAATCATCATAGGGCATCAAAAAATTCGTCCGGATCAATACAATAAGATAGATTAAGAAATGTGCACTTAGTGGTTATAACGCTACTGAATATTATAATAATAATTGTATACCACTAAATAAATTATATCATAAACCAAATCAAAAATGAATTTTATTTTTAAACAACAAAATAAATTCCACGAAATTAGTTCTAAATCTTCTTCAAGATACCGTCCTTTACATTAAATCAAAATCAAAATATTTTATTTCACATAAACCTACGGGCGCATATGAATCGTCACAGACTAGGTGCACGGTTCCAATTGGTCGTTTCCTGAGAATATAAGAAACTATTACAAATAATTGGTGTTAACAATATTTGCAAATTACAGAGTAAAAACGTATATAGGAGGACAATCCTGTCAACAAGTACCAGGTTGTTAAAAAAACAGTGTCTGTGTGGTGCCGGACGTAAAGAATGCACCATCCTGTTTCTTCCCGTGGGTGTCGTAAAAGGCGACTAAAGCACTTACTAGCGAATGGGCAGCAGCGTTCTCTATGCATTTTAACACCATACTCCGATCGCCAACCCGCCTGCCAAGCGTGGCGATGATGGCAAACCCCGCCTTTGGGGGAGGCCTATGTCCAGCAGTGGACGTCTTTCGGCTGAAATGGTGATGATGATGAATTAACAAAATAGAAAATGGTCAAAAAATCTACCGTCTTCAACGCCTGTAACGTTCTTACATTCACAAAAATCTACCGTCTACACGGCCTGTAACGTTCTTATATTCACAAATATCTACAGTCTACAAGGCCTGTAACGTTCTTACATTCACAAATGTTACTTCTACAAGGCCTGTAACGTTATTATATTCACAAAAATCTACAGGCTACAAGCCCTGTAACGTTCATATATTCACATATATCTACCGTCTAAAAGCCCTGTAACGTTCTTACATTCACAAAAATAGAAAGAGTTTGCATGGTCAAATTAAATTAGGTAGCGAAACTCCGCAGACGTGATGGCTATCGGTATCTAACCATGATCAAACAAAAAATAGACTAATTTATTGAGATTTTTTTAAGGTCATCAACCGCATGTAGTGTGGTCACTTAAATATCAGTTTAGAAAATTCGTTTGTTTGTGTAAACTTCACAGACGTGATATTGATAACTAAACACGATAAAATAAAAATAAACTGATTTTATAAACTCACTAGCGGCGCCCCACGGTTTCACCCGCGTAAGTGTCGATCCCGTGGGAATATCGGGATAAAAATTAGCCTATGTCTTAAACCAGGGTGACAGCTACCTCCATACAAAGTTTTATCAAAATTGGTCCAGCCGTTAGAGCGTGAAGAAGTAACAAACATACACACACACACTCACAAACTTTCGCCTTTATAATATTAGTGTGATACTTCCAGTAACAGCACCACTAGAGATCGTTGACCCAAATAAAAAAATCATCAAATCTTTTTCATTTTATTTTTTCGTGTTTTGATACTGATATCCATCACCATACCATGGAGGAGCTCGTTGCTAAATAATAACTGCCGCCCGGGTCGATCCATCAGGTTAAGCTACGCTCACCGGGGTTGGTCCGTGGATGGGTGACCATCTTTACATACCGAGACTCCTCCGTGTCTCGGAATGCACGTTAAGCCGTTGATCCCGGCTGTCATTCGTGGATCTTTGACAGTCGTTACGGGTCATCAAAAGCCCGAAAGTCTGACAACCAGTCTTACCAAGGGGTATCGTATGACCCAGTAACTAGTTTGTCGAGATCAGATAGGCAGTCACTCCATGTAAAATACTGGTATTCAGCTGCATCTGGTTAGACTGGAAGCCGACCCCAACATAATTGGGGAAAGGCTAGGCAGATGGATTGATATTGATACGGGCATCAGGTCTGTGGAGTTTTGCTAGCTAACTTAATTTGACCCTGTATACAGCGTGTAGTGCAGAGAGTTATGCTCATATTTAAGGGGTACAGACCCTCAAATTGAACAACCTTCTCCATGCGACCAACTTAATAAACGCGAACAAATTATCAACTACCCCATACAAAACTTCTATACATACACGACGCAAATGTATGGGACGACTGATATTTTTTGCTATTACGAAATTTACGAAGGTGTTCCCATGGAGAAAGTTGTTCAGATTGATGGTCTGAAACTGAACCTACATGCTGTATAATGTCAAATAATAAGATTATTATGACAAGGAAGTATGTAAAAAAAAAAGTAATTTGGGAGCAGTTAATAGATGTTTACATAATTATGCCGTTAAAGAGGTAGGTACCAGACAAGCCATTAACATAATTATAATAAGTGGATATTTAGCTAAGAAAAATACTAGGATACTACTGCTTTTGTAAATGTAAGCAAATGAGTTTCAATATATGTAGTTAAAATGTAACATAATAACTCACGAGGCAGAAATAACAATAATTGAATCTAATCACGAAGAATCATTAAGATAACAACAAAGTAACACCGTCTATCTTTTGTTACGTTATTTTAGGGTTCCCTGCCTTAAAATGTAAAATGGAATCTGCCACTGAGGATTTTCTTAAAACTTTGTAGTGTAGGGATCTGAGTTTATTTGGCCTTGGTTAAATTAATGACACAAAAAAATGTTCTTGTGCTTTTAAGGATTCTAAAAATATTTTATTGAGAAATGTTAGGTGCAGAAGTCTTTTTGGTACCGTCGCCGCATCGCCAGTACATCAAGGTACCACAAAATGTCAAATTTTCTCATTCAATTTTGAACTTAACAATCAATATTTTAAGGTTTAAAATCATTCGGTGAAATTTGACAGTTTGGTCACACACCCTGATGTGCTTGGCGACTGTACGTAGTTCTAAATTTGCTATAAAATGGTCGTTACCCTTATCTGAAATTTTGATTGAAATATATTAAATTATGGTTCATCAATTATTTTAATATTGCTACTGGCGCCTAATGGCAAATACCAAACCTTATCGCATCTTGAACAGAGCCTGTACTAAAAGTTAAAACTAATACAATGAGACTGTCCGATTATCCACTAATGTTATCATTTTAATAAAAATAGTCAATTATGATGTCAACCACAATCATCATTAGGTATTCATAATTACACAGCTTTATTATAAATTTAATCAATATTTAACGCTATTACGATTTGTTGGATTTTTAGGGTTCGTACCTCAAAAGGAAAAAAACATAACCCCTATAGGATCACTCGTGTGTCTGTCTGTCCGTCTGTCACAGCCGAACCTACTGGACTGATTGAGTTGAAATTTGGTAAACTAATGAATTTCTGTGACCCAAACACGAACGTGTAACGTACATAAATAAATTTTGAATAGAAGAAAATTTAATTTGTGGGGGGAAATAAGAAAAAAAAAAAAAATGCAAACTGTACCGTGTGATACATCAAATGAAAGAACTTGTTATGAGGATTTCAGATATACTTTTTATAACGTAAAAAGTTTTAAAGGTATTAAAGAAAATGGAATCTTAAATAACATGATAAATCACTCAATACTGTGCGTACAAACTTATATTTGCAGTTTAAATGTATCAGGGAACAAATTTTTAACTATAATGTTAAGTTTGTTCTTGGGACAAATTAAATTCAACCCAACAACAACAACAGTTTACCGCATCCCATGAAAATGACTAGCGAATTTCTTTAAATAACTTTAGTAGGATAAGATAGCAAGATTAGAAAGTATTATCAAAAAACTGGCCAACTGCGTGTCGGACACACACTTGTCCGATTTTTGGTAGGTACTGACCATAGCCGCAAAATCTATGACAACTGTGCGAAACTTTTTTCACATTCTTCTACTTTGGTTTCGGCACGAATGCAATTTACTTAAAAGTACTGAGACTTATTTGGTGTCAGTAAGGCCTGAAACTGCGTTAAGCGGGCGCCCGCGACGGGCTATCCTCGCGTGTCTACGCGCGTGGACACGCGGGTGGGCTCCGTGGGAAAGCGAAGGTCCCCGTCGCGGGTACCCGTCGCGGAGACCGGATTATTTTATTTACGCAGTGTCGCTAGTTCAATTTTAACGGTGTGCATGTATAGTCGTGTCGATGGAGAACTTAATATATTATTACGTAGCAAAACCACGACTAGCAAAAAAAAAACGACAAAGTCAAAGTCCGTGCGTGGCCGTGTTACCGGTCCGCTGGCGGGCCCCGCGCGTGCCCCCGCGACGGGTTCCGTCGCACGGAGGCGGGCCCCGTTGCGTGGGTGCGGGGCGCGCCTCCCCGTGACAGACGCCCGCGCGGGTCCCCGCGACGGAGTACTTTTGTATGAAACCGCGCGGGTACCCGCTTAACGCAGTTTCAGGCCTGAAGATTGCAACCAATGGCAAGCCGTAGACTACGACAATTGCGCGTAGTTCTAACGTCTGCAAGATTCAAACTTATGTAAATCAAATTAAAAACAATATCCAGTATACAAGAACATGCTCTCCCCTTCCCCCCGGACCTCTGAGGAGTTCAGACGCTTTTAACGAAACAGTATTTATTACTTTTTATTCATAATTTCATAATTTTATTCCAATTAAATAAGTTCATAAAAATAGGAGTGCATAAAATCGAGGAGCCTATTCAAAATCGATCGCTCAGTTACTCATCTGCAGTGACTCACCGCTTGACCAGTGGCAGCTCCACCCCAGTGCCATCACCGCCCACTGCTGCTTGTCTCCCAGCAAAAGGGGCGTGACGAGGACCTACAAATAAGCTGCGCGCGCGCAAGCTAAAACACAGCGTTAGGGGGAGGTACGTAAACTTGCTCCTGGTACTTACTACGCTACTACGTACGTACGGCTTACACTACTGATTGTCACCACCTCCGCGATCCGCTGCCATCCTAGTACTCATCAATAACATTTAAATAACCAAAATGCCTATGAATCGCACGCCACCGAAGCAACAAATTATAACGGAGACGGATTCTGAAAGCGTCGATGGTACTGTTTCTGACCTACTAGCCACCGAAAACCGGACAAACATTAATACGTGGCGATTGAAGAGAAAGCGTGAAAATGAATTAAGTTCTTTCATGGAAGAAGTCCGCGATATGTTCTCAAAATTTGCCTCGGAACAAAGAACCAGACTAGACATTTTAGAGTCGTCTTTGACAGAAATTAAAACACAAAATGATTCGATAAACTTATCTATGTCGACTTTATCTGCCAAATATGATGAGTTGCAAATAGAATTGGAAGGTTTTAGACAGGAACGAAAGGAACACATATCTTACATAAAGTTACTGGGAAATAAGTTGGAAAATCTCGAAAAACAGTCCTGCACAAACAAGCTAGAGATCAGAAATATTCCTAAATTTCAAAATGAGACCAAAGACCTACTGTGCAACACCGTTAAAAAAATAGGTACCACATTAAACTTGAAATTGGAAACGGCAGATATAAGGGATGTTTATCGTCCGTTTGCTAAACCTGGCGTCACTAAACCCATAGTCGTCGAATTTATCTCAGTTCTCACTAAAGAAAAATTAATTAATAATCTCAAAAAACTCACACAACAGGAGAAAACCGATAAATACCAGTTTATTTGGTCAAGAAAACAGTGAATCCACACATAAACCAATTTTCATTTCGGAATGTCTTACCCCTAAGGGAAGGCGACTGTTCTTCCTTGCGAGAGATTTTGCTAGTTCGAATGACTACAAGTATTGCTGGACATCATACGGCAAAATATATTTACGGAAAAGGGAAGAAATGGCACACGTCCGCATTGAAGAGGAGGCTGATCTGACTAAGCTGAAGGTCAACACAGTATGACTATTGTTAGAAATAGGTAATTTTACTGTAACTCCGTATAATGTTAATTTTCTTTTCTCACCTTTATTTTTCGTGTTGCATGCTATTTTGTCTGAAATTGTTATTTTAAAATTATTTTGTTGCATAATCTACTTACTAATTCTACACTACTCAAAAATCGGTCTGTGGATTTCGTTTTTTCATGTTTTAATCAGGCACAAACTTACTACACTTGCTATACCATCTGCTAATCATATTCATCAGAAAAAAAATAATGGGAATTTGTATTACATTTGCATATGGGTATTTAAGGATGTCACTTTGAGTGATAACTGCCACACCTATATGGCATGTCTTATAATATCTGTCATCTTTGATATCTGTTCCCTTAAAATTGGTCATATGCTATTACTTACTTTCACAAATGGATGATTTTGCTAAGGAAATAGATAATATATCTGTTTCTGAATCTCGGTCTTGTAGTGTCGAGGATTGCAAGCATCTTATAACGCATACCGCTGAATGTCTCACTATCATAAATCAAAATATACGGAGTATTTCGCGCAATTTTGATGGTTTCGTTGTAATGTTGGATAGGCTTAGTGTTGAGTGTGATATAGTTGTTTTGACGGAGTGCTGGTTATCGTGCTCTCCTACGGTGCCAAGGTTAGACGGCTATTGCTCATATACATCGACAAAATTGTGTAATCAAAATGACGGAGTATCAGTGTACGTTAAAGCCACTCTTGGTGTTGTTGTTGTTGATGAACCACCTTGTCTGGATTGTAATTGTCTCATCATAAAAATTGGTACTGAAATGGCTATTTTGGCTATTTATAGATCTCCATCGCATAAAAACCTAGAGAATTTCCTCCACACACTCGATACTATCTTGACTGAGCTATCCTCTTTCAAAAATGTTACTATTATAGGAGACATTAACATAAACATCTTCCCTGGTCAAGTTTCTGGGTTCCAAATGGAGTACCTTAATTTGTGTTCATATCATGGCCTTTTACCAGCACATACGCTGCCTACAAGACATGGCAAAGCATGTCTTGATCACGTGATATTAAAAACGAAGTTTCCAGCTCTTACTTTAGTCTTGCAATCTACGATAACGGATCACGAGGCCGTCCTACTATGTCTTAATTCTAAACCAAAAAGAACGTTTGCTCATGTCAGCTTTAATAAGATAAATACGGAGGGACTTAAAAATGACTTAGCCAGCATTGACTGGGAACCGATTTATGTCTCAAACGATGCTAATTATGCCATGAAATACTTCACAAATTCCATCCAACGTGCTATAATTTGTAACTCAGTCCTGATAAAGTTATCACGACGAAATAAAATCATTAAACCGTGGATAACACCAGGACTAGTAAGATGTATGCGGCATAGGGACGCTCTCCACAAAAAAGTGAAACAGTCACCTGAAAATGATGCTCTCAGACTAACGTATAGCAGATATAGAAATTTCTGTAATAATTTATTGAAAAAAGTTAAAATAGCTTATAATAGAAAAATGTTAGAGCAGGCGGGTAAAAATAATAAAAAAATATGGGATGCAATAAAAAATATCACAAACACAACTAAAGTAAAAAATCACGCTTTAGAACTAATAGACACTCCTTGTCCAGCACAATCTATTGAAGATGTAAACGAGTTCTTTGTCACGGTAGGCAAAAATTTTGCCAGCAAGACCAACAGCTGCCAAAATCCTCGACACCCCATTGCTTTTTTTCCTCAACCTACTGACTCATTAAACTCTTTTGTAATACTAGATACAGACGAATCAGAAGTAGAGCGCCTGATTTTTGCTACTTAGTATGTTTTTTTTTTTGACTTATTTTGTTGTACTGTGCGTTTTGTTTGTGCAGAATAAATAATTTTTCTTTCTTTTCTTTCTTTTTCTTTTTCTTTATTTTGGATCTTAAAAGTGTATGTAGTGCTGGATGGGACTCTATATCCAACCACCTCCTTAAAGAAAACAGAAACGTGCTTATCCCTGCTCTGACCCATATTTTTAATATGTGTTTAGACGAAGGAACATTTCCCACTGTTTTGAAGAAGTCGGTCGTTCATGCGATCCATAAATCTGGCGATAGAGATCGTGTCACAAATTACAGGCCCATTTCTATTCTCCCAGCGGTCTCTAAGCTCTTGGAACGCATCATCAACAGTAGATTGGTCAAGTACTTGGAAACGAATAATCTTCTCTCTAACAATCAGTTTGGTTTCAGAACAGGCAAGTCAACTTGTGATGCTGTCCACGAGCTTGTAGATTACGTGGTTAGGAATATTGATTCTGGTAAAAAACTGTTGGGGTATTTTTGGACCTGGCAAAGGCTTTTGACACGGTCTCTGTGCCACTGCTTCTCGGTAAATTAGAAAGGTTGGGTGTAAGAGGTAAACAACTAAAATTGTTTGAAGATTACCTCTTAGGTCGCTGTCAATGTGTTAGAATTGATAAAATTATTAGCAGTGACTTACCTGTCACTTTTGGTGTACCGCAGGGCAGTATTTTGGGACCCAGTCTCTTTCTTGTGTACTTAAATGAACTGTGTGGACTTACTTCTGTAGGTGGAAAAGTAATTTCTTATGCAGATGACACTGTTCTTCTTTTCTCAGCTGATACGTGGAAACGTGTCTATGAGGATGCTCAACGAGGTTTTGATATCGTGTGCCACTGGTTAGAGAGTAACATGCTGACTCTTAACGCTGATAAAACCCAGTACATAACGTTTTCAATGCGTAACTCTAATGCACCTCCTACATTACTTTCTTTAATTGCACACAACTGGTGCAACAGTGGAATTTGCCAATGTCCAGCTTTAGTCAAGACCAAGTTCATTAAATATTTAGGAATAACAATAGATAACAATCTCTCTTTTAAACCCCATATAGAATTAGTCACTGCTAGACTAAGAAAACTTATTTATGTTTTCAAAAATCTGAGACATGTTGCAGTCCCCAAACTAGTAAAGCAGGTATATCTGGATCTTGGTCAATCAGTTTTGTCATACTGTATTTCGGTCTGGGGTGGTGCACCAAAAACCATACTAAAGCCACTTGAAGTAGCCCAAAGAGCTATTCTCAAAGTAAGCACTTTCCGTCCGTATTTGTTCCCAACCTATCAGCTGTACCAAACTTGTGAGGTCCTGTCTATCCGCCAATTGTTCATACTGCACGCTGTGTTGACGCAGCATACGAAAGTGAACTTTGAAAAACTAGCTGTACCATCCAGGCGACGAAAACCTATACACAGTACCGACAGATCCATGTTCAAACACCCTTTCGTTAATAGGTATTTCTGCTTCTTGGGTCCGTACCTATATGGCAGGATTGATAGAATTGTCGACATACTTGCCTTAAATAGTAGAAGTTGTAAGAATAAAGTATTTGAGTACATTCATAAGCTGACTTATGACGAAACTGAAAACCTCTTAATTGTACCACATTAAATTTCACAAACTCACCCTCCTACACACACTCACTCATCTACATTCTACTCAAAAGAAGGTCACCACTCCACTATACTTAATTTTTCTTTATTAGTAGTTGATATAAAAATAACGAAATATGTATATTATTATTAAAGCAAAGAACTTGTAAGCTTTTAAATGTATATTTTTAGGGAAGAGCGCTGTTGTCTGAGATACAGATATTTATTTATCTAGTTCAGACACAGAAGTCTTGTCGAATTTTTGTTAGTATAAGCTCATTTAATATATGTTTTTATTTATAATGTACCTACTATCATACTTGAATTTGAATAAATAAATAAATAAATAAATAAATGCTCTGCCGCAGTAGGGCAAAAACAACGACGTACAACACCATATTTATTTATTTGACGTTCGAAAAGTGCTTATTCTCAGCCTAGTTTGAATGAATGACTTTTGATTTTGTGTCCTTTTCAACAGAACAAACTAAAATTATTGGTTACTACAATTTATGTGAGGACCAAATTTTCTACTTCATACGGAACGCTCATTTTGTAACCGATTCGCACTTAGCCATTTTTTTCGTAGCTTCTCGAAGTATGACAAATCACTTGATAGATATTGTATACAGCAGATACATAGATTTGCGTCGGCATATAACTACATAAAGTCAGATCGTTTGCCTGTCAATGCTACTTAGTACTTAAGAATTCGCCGTGCTCCCGAGCGTGCAAGTCAAATCAATTTTGGTTCACGATTTAATTTTTCTCCAATTTGCAAAAATGGCGGCGTGGCTTTCTTCAGAAGACGGTAGGTGATCCTTATTTTTATCAACTTTTCAAATAAAATGTTATTAAATTAGCCCGCTTTATGTGGGAACTATTTAAGACATCCTGCTTCACTTTGGAATGGGCAACTACTCGTAGCTTTATTTTTCTGACTGATCTTCATCTTCCTTGACAATTCAAGTGGTTGTAATTGGTTTCTATGGAAATAAATGCTTTGAGGGTTAGTTTTCGCTTTGTTTACAAGTTTTTTTTTGTTGATAAATAATTGACTGGGTTCTTGTTTGTCCTGTTACCGCCTGGTGTTGTCACTTGTTGTATATAATATCATCATTCATTTATATAAAATAAAATATTAAACAAACAATACGGTATGTAAAATAATTTATGTTACTTTAATCTTTTTACTAATTGTCTAATTAAAATATTGGTTCGTTACTGTTTAACCCGGCGCCAATGACGCTGGGTAATATTGACCCGAGGTGATTTCAAACGGCCATATTTTGTATTTTACGTGCATTGTGGTTTTAAACGTTCTAGTAGCTGGAGATACAGTACCCCTCCACCCGCACCGCTAGTGAACTCAGTGCGACGTCGCCTGCGCAGGGAGATACACGTGCGTCAAGCAAAAACGGGTAAATATGACCCAACGTCATTAATGGCGTACTATTTTCGTGACATATTTTTATTTGTATTTTTTGTGTTTATTTGTTCATTTTCTTGTTTGCTTTTAGGAATTTGGCAAATATGTCTTTCACAAATCGCTCTGAAAGAATATTAGAGATCTTAGAGGAATCGGACTCCAACAGTGCAGGAACGAAGAACCCGAGTGAATTTGCCTCGGCAATTGCGCAAAACAATCATAGATTTCGCGGGGGTGCCCTCTGAAGAGCCTCGCCAAAAGGTTCCTGGAGCTCGTAGGAGGTGTCAGGTGTGCCCTTCAAAAAAGGATAAGAAAACTAACCACACTTGCAATGCTTGCCAGATATACATATGCCCTGATCATTACATCCTATACTGCGAAAATTGTTGCAGTTCCATGGCTAGGTATGAGGTAACTTAAGACTGATTATAAGTTTAATTGAAGTTCCTAAGTGCGTATGATCTCTCTATTAGTAAATAAGATTTTTGTTTTGTTATTTTAGTAAGTTTTCTATATGAAAATTTTAACAATTACTCAAGTTGTGTTTTCAAAGTTGATTTTGCAAGTGTTCTGACAAAAGTTAATAAAAGTTGATTTTATGAATATATTGGCATTTTTGTTATTTTATCCAGTAAATAATAACACAAACTAATACTTGAATCATTAAAATAGTCTGATAACATTACATAACATTTTGAAAAATGCTGGTAAACTTCGGGTCACCACGACCCGGTGTCATAGTCTGCGTTATTATTTTCACGTCATTGGTGCCGCCGCGCCGGGT
Source organism: Tiliacea citrago (assembly GCA_963921375.1). Lineage (NCBI taxonomy): Eukaryota > Metazoa > Arthropoda > Insecta > Lepidoptera > Noctuidae > Tiliacea > Tiliacea citrago. The sequence continues at coordinate 14,619,137 of OY992797.1, read as the reverse complement.
TAAGCAGTATAAATATTTTTTATTTATTTATTTTAGAAAATCGTACTACTCGTTTAGGATTTACTTACATGACAACATACCAACGTTAGTTTAGATATGTAAAAACAACATTTACTGGAGTTTTATTTGCATTTATGACGACTAATATTATGACGACGATGTTGATGTTGATGAAGTTGATGATGTTGACGATGATGAAAATGTTGATGATGTCGACGTTGCTGATGACGATGTTGATCATGTCGACCTTTATGATGACAATGTTGAGGATGACAATGATGACGATGTTGATGATGTCGACGTTGATGATGACGATGCTGACGATGACGATGCTGACGATGACGATGTTGACGATGACTAGGATGACGACGATGACGATGTTGATGATGTCGACGCTGATGATGACGATGACGATGATGATCATGCACTGATTACTCCATACCTAGATTTTATAAACTGACGGCTAGACATTTTTACGTCATGACGTGAGCAGTTCTTAGAAATTGTATAGAACTGGATTATTCTCATTGCCGGTATCAAATTCTAGATGGCAAAATGCGGTTTGCCTCATGCGATTTGATATGTAGTGTATCCATTCTTCTTGAGCAACATAATATATTTAAACATATGTAATATTTTAATTTTATGTAGCCAATGATGTTTTGATGTTGCCTTATTATTATCTAATTATTTTTATATATATTTTTTTAAGGAAAATATAGAATCGAATCTATAACAGCTGCCACTTTTCCTGGTTCTTTAAAGGTAAGTTTTTATTTAACAAATTGTTTTTGTACAACATATATGATTGAACATTAAATAAATGTATCGTACTTTTCCCTGCATTTCAGGTACTAAGAGAAGCTTTCATTCTCAATGAAGCCGTGTGTATTGGTACAGAGGTGGACAAGGATCCCTTAGCAGCAGAAGAGTTGTTAGAACTATGTGCAGACGCAGCATTGGACGGCCTATCACTGGTTGCAGTCGACACAGACACCGGGGAAGTAGTCTCAACTGTTTATAGTAAATTGCAGGTTGGTATTGTTAACATTGATCATAATATACTACAAAATGAAAAAGTGATGCATTGGGGTGGCTAGGTTCCACCAGTGGTGGGGCCTTGCTATCATCCAGTTGACTGGCTAATATATTTTACCACGAGAAAATCTTTACAACTCAGTTCATTGGAAATGTTTTACAAGGAAAAGAAGCAAAAGCAGAATATTTTTCTGCGCGTATTTGTATCTGTTTGTTACCGTATCACGTTAAAATGACTGCGTGCATTTCTATAAATAAAATATTTTTTTTGTAAAATGTAAAAATGATGGCGTAAATTTGTTATCTTATTGCTGTGTATCTAATAACTATTATTAAATGTGTAATTTTACCTGAAATAAAACGCATAAGCAGCGTTTTACCTGAAATAAAACGCATATTAAAATACTTACCTCACTGGAAGCTTTACTATGAGATGGCGTTTCCGTTTCCCATCGATTTCTTACCAGTTTTCGTACTTTTATCCCTCAATACTTCCGGTTCAGTGGCGCCACCTGGTGGTTGCGGGTAGTTTTATAGTTCATGTAAAAGGTGTCACGCCATTTGGTTCATTGTCTCATAGAACCAAGCAGAAATAAAGTTAAAGCTTCCAGAAGTATTTTAATATGCGTTTTACAACTACTACACACTACTACACTACACTTTTACAACTACTTGACCGTCACTGGAAGCTTTACTATGAGATCTGTTTGTTCTCGCCTGGTGACGCCACTTTGATGCATATACTTGGAAGTATGTAGTGCTATAGGCCAATGTGATAAAGCATGAAACTAAACAAAAATGTAAATAATAAGTATGCCTTTATTTACATAAATGTATAAGTAAAGCAATTCAATTTAAAGTACCTAGATAAGTGTACTTTAGCTACAAATATAATTGTAAATATGAAAAATCATAAATTCTAATCATTAACAACCAATTTAAGAACATCCGTTTTAGGTAACAACATATTTATTCAGCAATGTTAATCGATTGGATTGAACAATTGTGTCACGTTTTGTGAATCAGTACTTCTCATTATTTCTCGTCTATAAAACTTCTGGAATCTATTGGCTGATCGCCAATTCCGGGATGATTTTGAAACCAGCTTTTGGAGGCTACAGCAGACCGGGTGCTACCTGGAGTGGCTGCAAAGCCAGCTTCGCCAAACAGGGTCTTTACTCATCCTGCAATGACTGTACGTGCCACACCTCTTACCGTAATAAATAAATTAGTTGATTTTGCCACATTACGAGTACGTTTGTCGTTTAATAATGCTATAGTTCTTTCTATCCAGAATATAGGGCCCAGATTAGAATTATCGGTATTTAAAAGCAATTTCCAGCCGAATAGCCTATAATGACTGCTGTCCGTTTTGGAGCCAAACCGAGGCCATACTATTAAACCGTTATAAGATCTTATGCAATGATTAGGATCAATATTAAGCAGAGTTAGATCGTGTATTCACCTACCAGAGCAAAGCAACAATAAAATTGCAGTATGACCTGATGTTTGAAATAGGTTATTTGAATCAATTGTGCAATTAGTCAAAAATGAAATTAATTTACCAACATCCCAAACTGGAGGCTTAGTGACCTTTGGATTTTTTAATGCAATTGATTTTAAAACATGTCTTACTAGAACGTGTTAACTTAACCGACTTGAATTTTCAGCGTTACCTAGTATAATATTACTGATTTATTTAAAAGTATTGAATTATACGACAACTTATCAATTAAATATAAATCACATAGTCAAGGTTTTTATTTCGACACCACGACGGCCAGCGCTTTCAGGCTACCTCATAGGTTTTTAGAGTCGATTTTCGCCAATAATCTTTAAGTAGTGATAAGTGTTGAGCGTTCCATGTCTTTATCGTGTCATACCACCCCCACATTTCCAAACTTGGAGGACGATGTTCTCGACCTTCGGTGGTGGGAGGCCCGTCGACGTCTATTAGGCATCTCTGCAGGTTTCTCGAGAGTTAATGGAGCCGCGAGCGCTCGGGCATTTAGATCCGCACGCCAGAGTACTCTCTCCCATCGAGGTACTACTATTAAGAATATTCCTGTCGACTGGTTTAAGTGAGACAGGACTTTGGGGACTAGGAATGGTGCTGGAAATATCCATGCGAGCTGGTAATTCCATGGGACACTGAAGGCATCGTGGAACAAAGCTTGAGGATCTTTTAGATCTAGAGAGACATAATTGTACACTACTTGAGCAGTCGCGGAGGCAAATAGATCTATTATTGGGGTTCCCATTTTGCAAACACTATTTCTATACAAGTCGGTAGTAAGTGCCATTCTGGAGGTTGGCGAAGGTGCAATGTAGTGTATGCTGAATGATGTTGGTCTAACGAATTCAGAATTCGATAGGTTATTTCCAACAAGGATCATGTCCTCGTACCTCCTTCCTTTCGAAGGTATGTGACCGCAGTTCTGTTGTCGCATTGAATAAGGAGCGAACTTTGATGAAGCCACTGAACTTTGTTCTGAAGAGCGTATAATATTGCTAGCATCTCTATTTGATTGGTTTTCTTTTCTTGCGACCAAGTTCCTGACAAAGCCAAATTGTTCAGTTGTGCCCCCCACGCTTGATCTGATGCTTCTGTAGCCAGAAAATTTATTGGAGGAGGGTACTGAAGAGGGGTTGACCGCTAACACTTTTGGGCCTACCAATTAAGTTCCTCTAAGACACCTTGTGGTAGTGGGTAGGTCTTTGGTGGCAGGACTGGCAGTGAATTCATGAAAATTATTAACTGTCGATGATTGAGCCGACCCCGTGGGACAGCAAAACAGGCAACATTTAAAAGTCCTATTTTCAGCAACTCCTTCAGAGTTAAGTGCTCTTGTTCGAGAGGCTGATTTATCTTTGTGATGATGCCCTGAGCCTTTTCCTTTGGCAGGATTTTTTGATTTCCCCATGGTTTCCATAGTTTCCACCGTAAATAATTATACTCTTTTGAGGAGTAAGAACAGATTTTTGGATTGCCACCCCCGTTTTTGTAATATTTAACAGTTATTTTGACATTTTCGCGAAGCGTGCGAACATTCTGGTGTACTAGTAAATAATCGTTCAGGTATACCAGGTCCTCATATTCCAGTTTTCCCGCAATGTTTGGGCTACCCAGTTCGCGAGCATGGAGAACGTTTTTGGAGCAGTGGTCAGACCGAATGGAAGACGACAAGTCATTTCTAACAACTGTTGGTTGTATATTAGGCGCAGAAAGTATCTGTGCGATTTTTGTACGCTTAAACCCACGCAAAACCGCAATGCGATGCGATATTATGATTGATATTATAGATTTTTGCGCAGATATTTGCGATGCGTTGTGAATTCGCAGTTATGTGTGGAAAAGTATGCTTGGGACAAATCTATTTTGCACATCCAATCCTGAGATTGTAGAAAGTCCGGAATGCGGTACATTTTTATCCAATGAAACGGCTCGGTCATCACATATTCGTTTAGTGATTATAGATTGAATTTGGGATGGACAGATCCGTCGGATTTTGGAACCAGAAATAGAGGGGACATGAAGCTTGGCGAGGGTAAAGCTTTCTTTAGAATTGCCTGCTGTTTCATTTTGTCTACAATTGAAGACATTTGTTCTGAAACAGGAGTTTGGAAAGGCCCCTTCGTTACATCTGGATAGACAAGTGGGGGCTTTTGAAAGAAAAGTATGCGATACCCTTGAATTAATTTTAAAACTATTTCTGTTGCTCCCCCGCTCATTGTGTTTGGTAGTGTACCAACCGACCTACCTGAATCGGTGTCATGTCATTGTTTTTTTCCCCTAGAACTTTTAGAGGAGTTTGCACATCCTCGTGTACTTCCACGTTTGGGCCGCGAGCCACGGTTTCGAAATGAACATCTAGTATTGAAGTGATCACCTTGATTACTCGAGGAATTACCTCTGAAAGAGTGATGTGTATGTTGGCACTGACCATGGTATTCACGCCGCGAGGGTGGGTTATGACGGGTATGCATATGCGATCCTGGTTTGTTAAATTGAGTTCCACGCGATGGAACTATCGGTTTCCATCCCCGCGAGGGGCGGCTACTACGTTGGTATGGCTTTTGTGAAGACCTTTCCGTTTTTTGGGGGCCAAAAAGCCTTACGGACCCCGCCAGCCTTCTTTAGCGTAGAGGTAAAGGGCTCGATATTAAATATGTATACGAGTATATTTTATGAAATTCGCCTTTGTGAAATAAATCGTCAAGCTTTCCATTTAAATTATCAAACTACATTCTGCTGTCCATGAAAGAAGATTACGAATACCTTCCTGCAATGATTGTCTTTGTTTTAATATGCAGTAGGTTAAGGCTGCATAGGATTTATCGGCATGTGCCAGATGACGTGAAGTGTCATATGCTTTTACCTCATCATTTGTTTCCAGGTCTATAAAGCCAGGAGTATGATTATACAACTGTTGCGTATCAGCGTATCTCACTTCTGACCAAGAAGTACTACCAAAACGCTGGATACCTACCGCCTTTTTCAAAAAACTATCAGGGGTTTTTGGAACTAATGGATCCTTAAGCTTAGTATCAATGTCAAAAGTGAAATCTAAACTTGTATTTTGGTGTTCTTGATTTGAACAACCCTCGTCACTACATACATTGTTCATAAAGTTGACCACTAATTCCAGAACAAACAGAAGCATTGTCATAACAAGCTGTATCAATGTTACTTGTAGTATTAATTTGCGATTCAGTGCACTTGGACCAGCCAAAGCTTGTGGCTGGGTATCGGAGTTGTGGACTTTTATTACCAGGGCTCGGAAACCGGTTAATTTTCTATGTAAACTTCACCGTTATTATAAAGGTTTTCGAACATATTTCGTTAATTATTTAATATTTTGTTACAAAATCAATGCTGAACTTAATGTGATGAAGCAATAGGTATTTGAAGCTAGTATCAATTGTATCGAAAATAATTTGTATCTACAGAAATAAAATTTTAACCGGTTTCAAGCCCTGGTTATTACTCTCCATCACTGGAAACAAAGGAATTACGTTAGATCTGCAATGGATTTATATACACTTTACACTGTTGCATTCAAATACTGATTACGAACATTTAGTGGTAAATATTCAAAGTAAAAAATTACAGTAGTGATCCGAACGGAAAATCCGTTAAAAACTTTGATCAAGTACGAATTATTCAAAAAGGGTTACCTCTAAAAGAGGGTACTTACGGTCCAAGACTTATCCTCTTTGAAGAACACTTTATACTTTTTACTAAATTTATAAAATATGTACTTAATATTCACTTTTACGTATTCTGCAACTGTCGCGGACGCACTCACGGCGCACAAGTTGCTTTGACGGAGAATAAAAAGCCAATGAACAAAATGGCGTGACACCTTTTACAAGAACTATAAAACTACCCGCAACCACCAGGTGGCGCCACTGAACCGGAAGTATTGAGGGATAAAAGTACGAAAACTGGTAAGAAATCGACGGGAAACGGAAATGCCATCTCATAGTAAAGCTTCCAGTGACGGTCAAGCAGTTTAATGGGGAATTAGGCGTGAGTTTATATATGTAATTAATGGGGATATATAAAACGAACGAATAAAAAAAAACTTAGCGACTGATGATGAGATACTGTTTTAATAATTTAACTTTAACTAAAAGTGGGTTGTGATTAATCCATTCCAGATATTAAAATTCTAGCCGTGCGACTAAATGACTAAGTAAACGACTAGGAAATACCTGCGTCAGATACCATCTACTGTTATTGAATCATTTCGGTTAGGTTAGGTTAGAACAATGACCATTAACGCGCGAAGGCGAGTGAGCGAAGCGAGCGTGACGCGGTAGCGGCCGCCGAACGCCAGATTCCCTCTATTCTTGGTGAATCATTTGGGTTAGATGAGGTTTTAAATATGAAAATTAGGTCAACTGAACGTTATAAATATAAATAAAAGCTTCTCATTTTGTATTTTAAGTAACTCAAAATAATGTTTGTAAGTCGCTGTTCTGTTGATTTCTCGTCACTCGCAGTCAGTCGCTCACTTAGTAATACTATAACGTAAATTAATTATTTTTGGCACTTAAAACTTTAATTTATAGTCACTCGTTTAAATACTACCCTTAATTAATTGTAATAGATTATAGAGTAAACTTCGGTGGTGTCGCGGGGAATAGTGATTTCTGTCATTCCCCACGACATCACCGGTGGTGTCGTTTTCAGTGGGGTCGTGGGGAATGAACGGAGTTAAGCACACATTTGTGATAATAAATGTAAATGATATAATATAATTTAGGAATGTAAGGGTGCCCCGTAGTTACAGGAATATAACACAGGATCGTAGTTATCGGCCACTTTCGGTTAGGACACGGGTTGGAAATTTGATATCATAACCGAAAAGCACCGGCTCGGGAGTACGCAATCGACGCGATCGTTTGTATGAATGACGTACAAAAAATAGCGCAAGTACGTCATATTCATAGGACGAGCCCTTAGATATTTTAGCTGAGTCTCTAAATTTTCTCTCTATGATATCTCTCTGCAGATGTTTATGCTTAGCGACAGTGACTTCTTACTGAAAGATGGGCCACCTATTTGTTAACCGTTCAATAACAAAGTAAATATAAATATTCCACAGGATAGCCTTTACTAGAAGTGGTAATCGTATTAGTGGTTAAGCAGCTTCAGTATCATCAGGATTGTCCTGAAATATATAGTTCGACGTAGATGGGGTACGAAAGCGGCTACCTTGACGTCTTTTCTGTCATCAGAAAACAGCCGCCACGCAACAATCGATGCGACATTCTCCTATAGTGACTGTCACCAGCCAGTGTCACTCTTATCTGACCTCTTCCGTGGTTCCAGTAACTTCATAAAAAGACGATGCGGCGCCACTTTTTGCGTCGTCATGTATTATATATTTAATTGCATTTTCTCAAACATGGTTGGAAATTCGAGCATTATTTTGACAACCTTCTTCGGGATAAATCAAAATTGCTGTACTAGCCAATACAGTCGAGCAGCGGCCATCAAAATTATATTATATTTATATGAAAATCCATATTTGTCGTGGTTTAGCGGCCAAATAAATTACATAGTAAACTCATATCTATCGTGTAATTTAAAAATGGAACGACCTTTTACTCCGAGACATGGCAATCAAGGAGGTAACTTACCAAAGGTTTTATTTAAATTTCGAACTGGCTTGTAAACAGAAAGCTGTTTATTGAAAAAAAAAACAAATAAACACACAGGCGCGTGAAAAATTATCGTTGTTCTTCATTGAATCTGGAATTTATAAATTATTTACTTTGTTTGAATTTCTGCGCATTATTTGAGAAAAGCACTATTCAAGCCTTGGCCGCAACCAGGCATAGATGGTCTCACGTATGTGTACCTCGGCTACGCCTCGGCCCACATTTTCGCGTTCGTCCATCAATGCCCGTATTGCAGGCCGCTGCAGTGAAGTACTTATTAACTTACCAATATTTGTATCATATACATTTTAGGAAGCGCCGACGCCAGGCTCTACAGAAAAGTCATTTTTCGAAATATTTACCGAAGAGAGATGCAAGCGACCAGCATCCCGCGCCATGATGGAATTCATGATCGAACTTGACGCCAAGTGCAATTATTTTGAGAGGTAAGGATCAGTGGGTCGTCTTAGGGGCGAAAAACAAAAGCAAAAGTTAACACAGTTTTTGTTCGAAAGCCTTAGTACGTAGCCATAGGTATGGTTAGTAGCCACAGTTGGTGCCATGTTTAGTGAGTAGTCGAAGAAATCTTAAGTTAGTTCGCTACGATCGTGTCACCTAAGCTCACAGTTTAGCTCTAAGCACCAAGCCAAGCACCTTGCTGTGTGGCTGCGGTCTTACTGTTCCTGTGTACTGTACAGTCATGAGCACTAATATGTAAATGCTTAGCAGAATTGAAAACCGGTTTTCTCGTGGGATATCGATTGCAACTTTGAGAAAAGATCTATTTCATAATACTTAGTTTGGGTTCCAAAATACTTTGTGCTCGTGACTGTACACATAACATCATGGCCGTTTTACCCGAAGGTTAAAGGTGGGTGAACTGTACACAGTTCACATCCATTTTGCCAGTTATGTTTAAGTCCCACGTAATAGAAGGTGAGTCTTTTACCATCAATAACACTTTGCCCGACACCAGGACCTCATGCTCTGCTCTTTTTTTTTGTTCTAATAATTAACAGTTCTACGATAGCATCATCATCTAAAAAAAATCTGCTCTCCAAAATATATATGTTGCTGTTATTTGAAAATGCTGATGTATTAATGTGACTGTTAGTCATTTCTTTTTTAACCTACTTCAAAAAAGGTGAAGGTGCTATGTTTGTCTGTATGTATTTTTTGTCATAACAGTTATGTGTACCTAGATCAGAACGAAGTATACAGTTATTTTAAAGGTTAAACTTACAGAGGCCTTTATTAAAGGTTCGCATCCAGCAATCGGCGTCAAAAAAAAATCGTAGACGTAATACATAACATTCGATCCTGTATTGCGCAGCTGTTGCGGCTTGTCGTTTAGCAAACGTCAAGTTCCCAATCTGGGACGGAGCTACTCGACCAAAACCAGCCGTACCAGCCTGGCAATGCAGGATCGAGCGTCGTATCGATGGGGCCAGGGTACTCATCGGCAAACTATACTGCTTCAGGGAGGGCAATACACGACCACGAGTGATGCGCTTTGTGCGGCGGGCATTCTCGGGGACTGGAATCAGCCCTCGAGAATACATGTCCCATGTCACAGAGCGCATTGACTTCCTGAAGCAGAAAGTTTGTGCATGGGCAAGCCGTATTCGGCGGTATAAGCGGCGGGTTGATCGGTACTTGCAGAATCGCATGTTCCAGAACGATGAAAGGTGGGTATACAGAGCTTGGGAGCGACCTAAACAAAATGTGACAGACGGTTGCCATCCGGATGATGCCGACACGAGTGAATTCTGGCGCAGCATCTGGTCGGTGCCCGTTTGTCACACTGAGGCTGGTTGGATGCGGGATGTCGAGTGAGTGTGTGATACTATACCAAAAATGGAACCAGTACTAATTACACCATTAGACGTAGCCAAAGCAGTCCGTCCGTTACCGAATTGGAAATCACCGGGACCGGACGGACTGCACAACTTCTGGTTGAAATGGTTAATTAGTTCACACACTTGCCTGGCATCTCAGTTCCAGTCATCCTTAGTGTCTGGGTCGCTACCGCATTTTCTAACAACAGGCATTACCCACCTGCTCCATAAGTCAGGTAGTCCCGCGGAACCCAAGAACTATAGACCGATCACATGTTTGTCGATGGCCTATAAACTTCTTACAACCATTTTGAGAGTGAAAATTAATACGCACATTGACAATAACTCGATTATGTCTGCCTCTCAAAATGGAAGTAGGCATGGGTCCCGCGGTACTAAGGAGCTACTCCTCATCGACATGGCCATTAGCCAACATTCCGCAAGGATCTGTCGACATGCTGGATAGACTATAAGAAGGCCTACGACTCGGTGCCACATACATGACTTATGAGGGTGCTAGAGTTGTACAAAATAGATGCAACTCTACGCACCTTCCCGTTGTCGTGTATGGGGCAATGGAGGACAGTCTTTCGCTATCCAGGATGTCGACAGATCCAGGAGAATGATGAGCCTGTATGGATTAAGCGGGGAATATTTCAGGGTGACAGTTTGAGTCCACTTTGGTTCTGCTTAGCCCTGAATCCTCTAAGTAGACCGCTGGAGGATTCAGGTCTAGGCTATCGGTTGAGGAGAGGAGGTCAGGTCATATCTCACCTCCTCTACATGGATGATTTGAAACTCTTTGCCCCCAACAAATTGCGACTGATCGAGCTACTGAAGGTAACTCAAACATTCAGTACCGCCATCAGGATGGAATTTGGTGTGGATACATGTGCAGTCATGCATGTAAAGCGAGGGGAGATTATGGAATCCGAGGGAACTCAACTCTCGGATTCCATACACCTTAGAGCCCTCTCTTCATCCGAAATATATAAGTATTTGGGTATGTCAGAAGCATTAGGGATCAACGTTACTGACATGAAGCAATCGCTGAAGGAGCGCTTCTTTGGTCGCCTTAAGATGGTACTTATTAGTCTTCTTTCGGGCGGGAACAAGGTGCGCGCCTTCAACGGTTGGGTCATGCCAATTTTGATGTACTCTTTTGGCATACTCAAATGGACTCAGACCGAACTGGACGTCCTGGATAGGAGGGTCCGTACACTGCTGACCGCAAACCGGATGCATCACCCACGATCATCGGTGATGAGACTGTACATCCCGCGAAAGTGCGAGGGTCGAGGCAATGATAATCGATGTTACTATTTCACATGACGAGAACCTCGTGAAAGCTGAGAAAGAGAAACAAATAAAATATCTCGACTTAGCTCACGAAGTTGTTGACATGTGGAATGTGAGCTCGGCTGTCATTGTGCCGATTGTCGTATCGGCCAATGGCCTGATGGCCGAAAGCCTCGATCAACATCTCTCGAGGCTCTCGTTAGGTGGTTGGATCAAGGGCCTGATTCAGAAGGCAGTACTCCTCGATACGGCTCGCATCGTGAGGAGGTTCCTATCTCTGGAGCCCTAACCACCGATAGCTTGGACCCTGCTCCCGATACCGGCGAAGCACTATTTTTAATATTTTTAAATGTTTTTATATATTTATTTATATTCTAATATTTAAAAATGTAATTTATATGTATGAATAATGAAATAAAGAAAATAATAATAAAGCCTCTTTATTCCTTAATTTAAAATAAAATAGACAAAGTATAAATAAAAAAGTAAATAATAAATAGAATAAGGTAATTAGTTAAGGACCCTTCTTTGGGTAAAGGCCTCCTCCCATTTTTGCCACTCTTTTCTGTCCGGTGCTGCTGCTGCAGGCCAATTCTGACCCGCTACTTTTTCGATCTCGTAGACCCATCTTTCTCGGCGCCGACCTTGTCTTTGTTTTCTTTGGTTCTTTTACTCCATTTTATGTCTTCGGACCGTGCTACGTGCCCCACCCATTTCCAATTCAGTTTCTGCGAGTGTTGTAGGGCGGGTATCACCTTTGTCTTTTCGCGAATGGTGGTGTTTTTTTATTTGTCTTTGAGTTTGATGTTCAATATGCTTCTTTCCATAGTGCGCTGGCATGTTTGAATTTTATTTCTGTTTTTTTTTTGTTGAAGGTCCATGTTTGGCAGGCGTATGTAAGACATGGACACAGAAGTCCATAACTTTCTTTTTCAGATGTAGTAGTACTTTTGCTATTAGGACTTCTTTGTGGCTCCAGAACTTATTCCATGTCATCGACACTCGCCTACTAATTTCGTCCTCATTCCTCGAGAGTTTGAAGGATGTTTGTATACAGCAATACATAATAGCTGCTGAAAAACCCATCGTTGGTGTTTTACAGGGATTAAGTTTGAAACATGGCGAACATGTTTATATACATTCAGTCTAGTGATCATCATCAATTGCCTAGCCTTTTCCCAATATATCCTATGTTGGTATCGGCTTCCGTTAAAACCGAATGGAGCTAATACCAGTATTTTACATGGAACGACTGCCTATCTGACCTCCAAAACCCAGTTACTGGATAATACAATACCCAGTATTCGATAATCTACATTATAGTGCTTTAAATATAATCAAGTAAAGTTTTTTAATAGGTAATCAAATATTTTATCTATTTTCTTAGGTACGGTGTCGATTGCTGCAGTGAAATAATGTTCCTGGGAACCCGACCTGAACACAGACAAAAGGGTCTTGCAAAGATGCTAGTCAAAACAGCTGTGGAACTGGCAAAGAAATTCAAGGATGGTCCTATTGCCCCATTGACTATTGCGGACCTAGGACCAGACTACGCTTTTATGAAGCCAAGGAAACCAGTCACGAAAGCACCGCAGTTATGTACCGGGTTGTGGTCAGCCATTGGTTCAAAGAGAGTTGGACAAATTTTAGGTTTCACCGTGCTTGTAAATTATTCTTTGGCGGATTTCATTTACAATGGGAAGCCTTGTTCTGACAGAATAGGCTCTGTAACCACTTGTGAAGGGGCTGCGTTGAAGATTTAAAACAGAAAATATTATAGAGGACAGAGAGTGTTATAAAACACGTTCCTCTTGTCCCTCTTGTTTAATATTTTTATCTTTTTAAGTTCATTATTTTGTATGTAATTAATTAAGTTTATCTAATAAAACTTGTAATATGAATACGTTTAGTTTCATATAAATTACCATTGTCAAGTTCATGTACGTAGGACTAACTAATAAAGGGTATAGTGGTTGCCCACTGGTCAAAATTAGACGCTCTCTACTTACAATCTATAGAGTACTTACTAATTCCATGAGTACACTTATTACATCACAGGTGCGTCATGTTCGTGAACGGGTGCCGTCAGTGGGGACCGGTAATTTCTTGGCTGCCACGGCTTATTTTAACTTATTTTAATTGTTTTTAGAGTTTCGTACCTCAAAAGGAAAAAAACGGAACCCTTATAGGATCACTTCGTTGTCCGTCTGTCTGTCTGTCTGTCAGTCTGTCAAGACCATTTTTCTCACGAACTCGAAAAGGTATCAAGTGGAAATTAATATCAAATAAGTAAATCTATGGCCCCTTGAAGCTCTAAAAATACCAAGCTACTAATTCAACGCAATAAAAAAATACGGCGATATAAGCGACATTATTGCGACATATTTCGATACTCGCAAATAAATCAAAACCTATAGGGTACTTCCCGTTGACCTAGAATCATGAAATTTGGCAAAAAGCAAGGTCTTCCAGCACAAGTATAGGTAAAAGTCCTAAAATTGTAAATTTGTAGTTTTATCACATAAAAAAAAAATTGCTAATATCTCGCACAAAAAAACCGGAACCTATAGGGTACCTACTTCCCGTTGACCTAGAATCATGAAATTTGGGCAGAAGTAAGGTCTCACAGCACAAGTAAAGGAAAAAGTCCGAAAATTGTAAAATTGTAGTTTTATCACATAAAAAAAATATTAAAACTGACTGTACCGTGTGACACATCAAATAAAAGGGTTTATTTTAAGGATTTCATATATATATTTTTTATAATTTTAAACTAAACACTTTTGAAATTATTTTAGAAAATATTATCTATCGTAATCTTGTTTCCGAAACTACTAAGCCTAAAATTTTGAAAAAAATAGTTCTTTACTTATAGATTACAGGAAAACCAATAAGAAGTCGGTGATCTTAAAATAACATGTTTAATCACTCAATATTGTGCGTACAAACTTATATTTGCAGTCGGAATGTATGGAGGATTATGTTTTCCAACTACAATGTTAAGTTTCTTTTAGGGATAAATTCATCCTAACTACGGAACCCTTCGTGTGTGCGTGGTCCGACACGCACTTGGCCGGTTTTTTTTTATGGTTTTATCTTTTTATTGTGGACGCTTTTAACGTGCACGTCTTTCTACATTGTCCTCACATGTATAATTTAAACATGAATGATGTAACCAATACTTTGTCACAATATTTTGATTAAAAAGAGTGTCCGTGAAGTTTCTTGCCCGTTCTTCTCCATAGGAACCTACTATGCTTTGGAATGGGCAACTAGCTTTATCTCTCTGACTGACCGACCCCTTGACAATTCAAAAGTGCCTGTAATTGGTTTATTTTATTTTATTTTTATTGGTTTATTATTGGCAGGCGGGTTGGCGATCGCAGTATGGTGTTAAATGCGTAGAGAATGCTGCTGCCCATTCTCTAGTAAGTCTCTTAGTCGCTTTTTACGACACACACGGGAAGAAATATGTAGGTACACCTCTGCCTAACCCTTCAGAGAATACAGACGTGATGCTATGTTATTTTTATAAAACATAAATACACACTTCGATTAACGCCTTCTTCCCATGGGGGTAGACAGAATCTATAGAACGCCACCTGCTACGCTACTTACATACTCCTTTTGGTTCGTTTACGTTCATAAATCTGTTCATACACGCACGCTTGTTCCGAGTACTGCTCACCTGACCTTTCTGAAGAATATCACCAATTACGTCACTATAATTATGTCCTCCTAGAGCGTCCGCTCCCGGCGTTCCCACTCACATCTGCCTTGGAAATACCTTTTGTTAGTCACCTTTCATTCATTATCTCAACATGACTAAAAGCATCGCAAGATACTCCTTTAAATTTTTGTTACTACATCTTATTTTAAACTGCACCGTTGTCTTATCACATAATTTTCCAGCCTATCATTCATAGTCACGCCACATATGCTTCGCATGCAGCACATTTCCACAGCATTGATTTTACTTTCATGCTTCTTTTGCCACACACAACACTCACTTCCATACATAAGCGTGGGTACCAGCACACCATTGTGAACAGCCAGTCGATGCCCAAAAGGGCTCGGGTTAGTCACAATCGTGTGTATAGCACAATTCACTTTATTTCCCGCATTTACTCTTTATAAAGCTTCCCTGTATACTACGTTTGTAATTATGGTCTCATCAACCAAAATATAGAGAGAGACTCAGGATTGGTGACGTGGGAGCAAGCAACGTGCAGTTATCCGTGTGAGAAGTAGTTAGTCCTGAGGTCAACTCCGCAGTCTTCAGTAGCAATTTCCCATTGCATGCGAAGTTTGTCGTTTTTAGTGAATTAATGAAAGCCTGCGTTCCTTCTTATACGGAAAATATGTTTTTTTTTTAATAATAACCGGAATATGTGAAAAATATTGTATTATAGATTTAATCACTCTGTAGCTTAAATTTTATATAATATTGTAATGTGTAACTGTTTATTTTCCCAAATAAATAAAATACTTAAATAAATACTACCTAATGTCACAAAACTGATACACGAACTGATGCATTCTTACAGATTATTCCTGACGAACGGCTATCTCTAAAATAATATAACAATAGCGTATGCAGAACAGATGGCTGATTGTCCATTTTCTTGCTGACTGTAATTTTTTTTTCTAAATTTGTAGGTGAGGTATTTATTTAATTTCAATATGGTATTAAATTAATAATTATGTACATAAACACCAACTTATACCTACCTAAATCGAAAAATTCATCCACATCACTGTCGATTGGTAATGTAGCCAAGAGACTGGCAGCATTGCCACGTTGTATGGCATTGCTTAGCCTCTGGCCAAGGTAAAAGCCAGCCCTTGGGTCACGGGAAGTGTCAACCAGTTCTTCGCAGCCACAGCAGCAGCACCAGCACAGTACGCCGAGCCAGGAAGATGGGATGGCGCATGAGTATCGACACACGTTGTATCCCACACTAAAGGCCTACCCACCTTCCATGGAATTAAAGGCATGCCGTCCGGCCTCTTGCCATCGTCACGTGCCAAGCCATTGGACGCGCATACTCTGCGTATGACGAAAACTTGTCGGACGTGGTGTTTATAACCTCATGAAGAGTTTGGGCATAATTAATCCTTTGCGGACACAATGACTTAAATTCTTTAACGAAATTGGATCATGAGCGATCATTTGTAGCCCAGCCCACTCATTTAACCAGGTTTTTGCGTCACCTTTCAAACAGTGAGCCACACGCGAGAATCAGTCGAGATTGTCCCAATGGTTCACATGCCTAGCCCTGTCCATTTCGTTACACCACACCTCAAAATTATTATTAGCTGGATCAAAATTTGACACATAGTAATTTGTAGACTTGTTTTTTGTTAACACCCCTAACGCATGAACAAGTGCTTGGGCCATGGAATCATTGCTTTCATCTAACGGAAGTGTGCTGTCATGAATTGACGGCATAACACGCAAACCATTAGCATTGTTTTCCTCAATAGCAGTTAGTCGCGACATAATAGTGCCCAACATATTTTTCACGGAAACATCCTGAGGGTAGGATCGAGATCTAATACGACGACGATGTGAATTGACCGTACGTGACCTAGATCTTTCACGTGAACCTTGATTGTCACCACTATGCGAGCGACTTTCACAGCGACGTGATCGTGACCGAGTTCTATCGTTACGTGAACGCGAGTGAGTCCTGGTACCACGTGAATGCGAACGAGCTCTACTACGGCGCGACCGTGAATGAGTTCTATCACGGCGTGAACGTGTTCTATCGTAAGGCGGTCGTGAACCACGCCTACGGTCTTGTCGCGATTTACTGCGACTGCTACGTCCAGGCCTAGAGCGTGGCGGCGTCCTAACTAGCTTTTCACATGATCTCGGCCAACGTGGCATTTCTATTTGAAATCAACGGCTGTTTGTGTAGGTATCAAGGCTAATAATTGTGAGCAAATAAGTTCTATCCCACTTCTGATTTTAGCTTTCAGAAGGGAAAACAATAAAAAAATTACAATTTCAAACAACCTAAAACTAATTTAATTCAAAATACACTTCATTTCAAAAATTCTTCAATTAATCACCAAAATTCGAGCAATCACAAACAGCTGTTAATATTATTTATTTAATTAACCAAAACAAAATTATTCAAACATAAAAGAAAACCACTAAAAATAAAATATGGAACGAACTTACTGCAAAGTAGCGTAGGTACCATAGGTAGGTACAGACATCCATAAGGCTTGTACAGACTGCTGCGATATCGCGGGCGCGACGCGGACGCGACACTAGTAGCACAATTTCTTTGTCGGTGACTCTCGCGCCTGCGATATCGCACCAGTCTGTACGAGCCTTTACCGTTCGACGACTGCGCAAAGAATGGCCTGCACTCTTATTTTATTTTTTATGTATGGCATCTTGTAGTAGACCTTGGTCGTAACTGCATAACCGGTAAGTTCGGCTTATTATTATTATGTAGGATAAAGCTAGGGACTGTGTTAAATTACCACAGTACTTACGCAGTTGGGACTTGCTGTGGTTCTGGTCCTGCAAGTTATATCTTGTGTAGTATTTTTTTATTGAAATATAATATTGTCAAAATGCAGTGGGACACAACAGACGATGGTAAGTTTAATCTACATCTTTTCAAGGTAAAGCAAAAATAATTGTTGGCATTCAGCATCTATTACTGGGTACTTCCAAGTGTGGCTTTGCTTAAATTCGTCCGACGCCCCCTAAAGGCTCTTACAGACTAACGCGATATCGCGGGCGCGACGAGCAGCGACATAGAAATTGTGCTACTAGTGTCGCGTCATGGCGCGTATCGCACCAGTCTGTACAAGCCTTTAGCAGTCAGCCCCGGATTCACCTTACTACCTAATATTTTAACACTTTTGAGGGACACTGAACGCCCGTAGGCGTAATAACAATAAAGGCCTATTCAGATTTAAGCGGTCGGTAGCGATACTAGCCCAGCTGCAGCGGGGCAAGCACGGCCTACTGTGACATGACTTGAGTCACACATTTTATCACAGTTTGAGAGATAAAACTGTTTTGTCATAAAATGCTAGTACAAATTGACATGACATAATTTATCATGTCTTGTCGTGTGCTCGGCCCGCTGTATTTGTAGGGCCAGAAGGCGAACTATCGCTACCGAGCTTGACAACGATATCGCTTAATCTGCCTATGCCTTAAAACTTATACTATTGTGCCTCGTTCAGTGTCCTTGAACCGATTTACCACAGCTAAATTACCTAGTCTCATAATTGTCTGATGCAAGATAATATAAATTTTCATACATTCTAAATTATTTTGTGTTTAGGTAAATACAGAATTACTTCGAATCGTGGATGTACCTGCTTTTTGGAAAATAATTTTTATTTTTGGTGTATTAAAAAAAACTACAGAAGATCACCTGCTACGATAATACTCGTATCATCGTCTTGTATATAATTAGTAAAACTTCGTAAAATTAAGGGAAAGAAGAAACTGATAATTATTTATTTTTAGGCAAATACAGAATCGAATCTCTGTCAGCTGCTACGTTACCTGTTAAAAGTAAGTTGTTTAGTAAACCAGTATTTAATTTTCGATTGTTTTACTTTATTAATAAATGAATGCTTCTTCGTTGTTTTAGGTAATGAAGGAACATTTCTTCCAAGATGAAGCCGCTTGTAATGGTACAGAGGTGAGCAAGAATCCTTTGGCAGCAGAAGAGTTGTTAGAACTTTGCGCAGACGTTGCATTAGACGTTCTGTCATTGGTTGCTGTCGCTGTTGATAGAGGAGAAGTAGTTTCAGTTGTCTTTACCAAATTGCAGGTTGGCTTTTATTATAAAATTAACTTTTGCCCGCGGTTTCGCTCACATAGTCACGTGAAGGATGGTTTACTAAGCCCAGGTTACCAGGCCCAGCACAAGCGATTTTTACCAGCGGCGATATTTTTCGCACACTGGTTTTTCAACGCTCTGAGGGGCTACTCCGAACATAAATCTGAAGTAGGTATCGGCCGAAAGTTCGGTCTTTTCTTTACTATTGCTGACTACTGGCGAAAAATAAAATAAAAAAACGGCCAAGTGCGAGTCGGACTCGCGCACGAAGGGTTCCGAACCTATAAAAATGGCAAAAAAATCACGTTTGTTGTATGGAAGCCCCCTTAAATTTTTGTTTTATTTTAATTAAATTATTTATTTTTAAAGTGAATATATAACTAAATATTCAGTGAATACTTCAAGCGTCTACCTGTTGCTGTTATCAATATCGAGCGAAAACGAGCAAAAAAATCACGTTTGTTGTATGGGAGCCCCCTTAAATATTTATTTTATTCTGTTTTTTAGTATTTGTTGTTATAGCGGCAACAGAAATACATCATTTGTGAAAATTTTAACTGTCTGACGCCTGGTGACAGACGGACAGACAGACAGACAGACAGAGCACAGCCACAGGACAGAGGCAGAGCCTTAGTAATAGGGTTCCCGTTTTACCCTTTGGGTACGGAACCCTAAAAAGGCAGTCGAAGAGATAAGCCAAAGTCAAAACTGTGACTTGAAGTCGGGTAAGGACTCAAAGTCAAAAAAAAAGAAACTATGGAAGTTATAAAACGGCCGAACATTCGGCCGATACTTCGGTTTAGCGCTTTGGAGTAGACCCCCAGTGGTGTGGCATATTTAATCTCCATATTGATTATCTTGATTGTGGGCGGTGATACGGTGTCTGTGGTCCAACCTTGGGCATATATTGCTGTCGCGGACATGTGAAGAGAGCATCAGAGGACTGAGCGGCCAATGACAGCTGTCAGATGTAAAAGTGCGTGCGCGCGAGTCGGTGCATTTTTTACACTCTAAGGAACCGCATTATAATCTTAATCCATCGCACCCGTTAAATCGATAAACACAAGTGTATTATCCCGTAATCCTTGGGGATTTGCCATTGTAACGTTCAACAAAATTAATATCAACCCGCGTTCGATTGGTGTGTGAAAAAATAGACTTTCACGCGACATTTCAGACGACTTTACGTATGGTACCTGCGGAGATCTTCAAGGCAGCGAGAAGCTCATTCAGGTACCGCATTTTGCTTTATTTGCTGGGGTTTGACCACCGACGCCACCTGACCGCCACCGATCCCATTTAATTTTATCATACAAAATAGGCACTTTGAATCGGCGTGCATTCCGCACGCTGATTTTTCTCCGTCCTCAATCCGCATAGGAAACACGGCTGTTTACACGCCTGTCCCTCCACCCAGCTTAGCGCCGATAGTTGAAAATCTGGAAAGGATAAAATTATTATAACCCCGGTAGAACGTTTCCGTGAGATAATTTCCAAACTACATGCGAGCGAGGCGCGGGCAAAAGCTAGTACTGTATAACATAATAAAGCTGAAGAATTTGTTTGTTTGTTTGACCGCGATATTCTTTAGACCTGCCAGACGGATTTGAAAAAATCTTTTTGCATTTGATAGCCCAATTCTTGAGGAAGGTACACATAACGTACACATGTTTAACATTACGCCACAGCCTTTGGAGCTGATCCAAATGAAAATAAGTCAGAAAAAACGCTAAGCGAAAACGAATTTTTATTATTATTTTAACAATATTTTATACAGTATTTTTTTTTTTTGTGAATTTGAGAACGGTGTGCTCGTAGGCTTATGAGACTATAGATTTGTATACTAAATTATATTTTGTTATGTACCTGGTATATTATAAAAGCCAATTTTTTTTCAAGAGTAAGCGTGGAGTTTCTTGCCAGCTCTTCTCCATAGGAAACGTCCGATTGGAACCGTGCACCATGTAGATTTATGTGAAATAAAATATATTGATTTTTGATTTTGAAGTAAAAGCGCGGGCGGGTGATGCGATTCGACGCGGTGGGTTTGGGCCCTGGGGAGTTTTAATATGGCCGTTATTTTAGTAGGTATATCGTGTATCTTACAACTTTCACGCGAAAGAAGTCGCGGGCAGAAGCTAGTTTGTTTATAAAGACATTGCTTTAACAAGATAATTGTGGCAAATCAATAAAGATTAGATAATCTATTAGAGTCTGTTTGTTTCACGTTTTCCTGCTTTTGTTACCAAGTGGTTTTAAAAAGTAATAAAATTACATCTACATAATTATAGCTAACTAGCTTTTGCCCGCGGCTTCGCCCGCGTAAAGGTTGGAAATTAACCCACGGGAACGTGCTACCGGGTTATTAGGTATCCTATGTTCTAACCTAGGTCATAGTGTTCCCATGATCTAAATTTCAGCCAAATCCGTTTAGGTGTTGTAGCGTGAAAGCGAAACACACAAACAAACAAACTCACTTTCGCATTTATAATATTAGTTAGGATTAAGATTATATTTTTATTTGTTATCACAATATTATATAAATTATTTTGGTTTTTATTTACAGGAAGTGACCATCTGTTTTTTCGGAGAAGTCATTTTTCGAGATATTTTCTGAAGAACGCTACAAACAACCGTCGTCTCGTGCCCTCGTAGATTTGATAGTGGAATTTGACACCAAGTGCAATTTTTCCGAGAGGTAAGTCACTGTCAGCCAGCTATCGGGCGCCTATAACACCCAAGGCATCGATACTGTGGATAATCTCATTTATCTGGGCTCAAATATTAATAATGTAGGCAGAGAGTAGATAAAAATGCTACCACATGCCTCCAAAACATCTGGAAAAATCGTGGTACAAGTTATAAAACAAAAGCTCGTTTGGTCAGAGCACTAGTTTTCTTGATTTTCCTCTATAGAGTTCAGACGTGTACAATCCGAGCAATAGAATGACATAGACGCATTCAAATGTGGTGCTGGAGGCGGATGCTCAGAATACCACGGACAGCCAAACGCACAAATGTGTCTGTCCTTTCCCAACTCGACATCAAGACCCGATTGTCTACAGTGTGCCTACAGCGTATTTTGACCTATTTCGGGCACATAATGCGAAGGGGAGATAGCAGCCTTGAAAAGCTGGTTATTGGTGGCAATACCGAAGGAAAGAGAGCACGAGGCCGGTCGCCAACACGATGGTCCGACCAAGTAAAAGAAGCTACGACCTCAAGCAAATTTCAGCAGATTGTGATGGCAGCTTTGGACTGGTCGATGTAGGCAGACTGTCCGCTTAAAGGGTCGTCCAGTGACCACGATTCTCAGTGATTAGGGACCGATCCATTCACGGAAGACAAAACACGGAATGAGAATACACTATTGTTGTATGGGTTTTCACTCATTTATTTTATCCTTCCTTATTCTAAGAATAGCCAAGTTAGTCACTTCTACTTAGCAGCTTTCAGTTACGAAATTTAAAACTTAAATTTTATACATGTTCTCAGGTACGGTGTCGATTGCTGGTGTGAATTGATGTTCCTCGGGACTCATTGTCAACATAGATATAAAAGACTCGCCAAGTTGCTATGAAAAACAGCAATAGAAGCAGCAAAGAAGTTAAACGATGGTCCTTTTGCCCCAATTACTATAAAAGACCTAGGACGAAAATACGCATTCATGAAGCCAAGGACCATTGTTACAAAAACACCGAAGCTATGTACCAGTTTATGGACTGCCGTTGGCACACAGAAAATTGGAAAAGATTTGGGTTTCACCGTTCTTATGAGTTTTTCCCTAAAGGATTATATTTTCGATGGGAAATCTTATTCGGAGAGAGGCGTTGAAACCTTTTGTGAAGGGGCTGCAAAGAGAATTGATTAAAATAGACAATAATTTAGGAAGAGGGATGGAAGTTTAAAACCCACACGAAGTATGAAAATAGATTCTATATAAGTATAGAAAAAACATTTTGGGCTTTCAGAAATCTCGGGTTCATCTTGAGACCCATTTTACCGACACTGCAGCGGTTAAAGTGTTGTATAATGCACTTATGAGGGGCCATCTAGAAACAAGTGTAATCATTTTGAATCCACATGAAGGGAAATACAGTCTCATGTTGGAAAAAAATCAAAACAAATTCACTAGATTTCTTTACCGCAAACAGTACGGAGGTTATCCCTTTTATCCCCTGATGTACCCAAGTCTGTTCGTCCTGGGCATGGTTGGGTACACTAGGCTGGCAGTAAGAAGGGACGTGGCGCTAGTCAAATACGTGGCTCGCGTACTGCTAGGGTTGCTGCACCACCCGGAGGTGCTGACAACGCTGCGGCTACGCGCGCCGGATGGGTGCGTGGGAGGTGCGCGCCGCCGCCCCGCTCTGTTAGACGTGCCAGCGGCTAGAACTAACCTACTCAAGTTTACCCCTATGTCACGAGCTGCACGTATTGTTAACAATATTACAATTTCGGAGGATATATTTGGGCAAATCCTGCCAATTTTCATTGAAAGGCACAAATAACGATAGAAAGAGACACGACTCATAAAAAAAAAAAAACTATAAATGTTGTCATGTTTTTAAAATGTTTGTATAAATCTGTGTAAGTAGACATTGTGACTTATAACATCGCCTTGGATGAGTCTGTGTAGGTGTTATAATTGTGATTTAAATAAATAAATAAATAATAAATAATTTTCATTTTGAATTCCCAAAAGTCCAATGATCAGAATAAAATTATATAAAGTTAAATTGATTTGTCTTTTCAATAAACTATCTGTAAATACACGATGATCTAATTTATTCACCTCGTTTCGTTCAAAATACTATTAAAGGCGGTTTAACGAAATACAAACAATGTAAAACAGATTTATAAAGAGCTTCGTTTTAACTGAGTGCTGTTTGACCTCAAGACATCAAGCATGTCTTAGAACAGGTTCACCCTCTATCTGAATTCCAAATGAATTCTTACCAAATAATATTCCAAATCGATCTTCGAAAACTTTAACAATGATGAGTGAACCGACGGTTAATAAACGAAAATCATTACGGATAGTCTGTACTTCGTTAGCATAGACCAGTCTTAGTTCAGTCAGATAGCCCCGACATCTCTAATTGCATCGTCCAACTTCGCCCAAATTGGTTCTAGTTAATTGATTTGGATTCGACATTGAATTGGTCGCTTTGTCGCTTCGTGTCGCACAGCGATTAGTCTATTAGTGTGCTATTGTCGTCAAGTTGAAGTCATTTGCATATTGAAGTGTTATGATAATGGATATTGAAGTGGTATATGATGATACAGGAAAATTATACTGCCTTCCTGCGACGAGGCAAAATTTTACTGTTGAAACAGAATTATCGTAGTAGAATTCCAGTTTTATTGACTATAAAATTATGCGCTATATTTGCGGCATTGCAGTAGCTTCTACAGATCCATACTAATATTAAACACGCGAAAGTAACTGTCTGTCTGTCAGCTACCTTTTCACGCATAGACCACTGAAACGATCGTTATCAATGCCAAATAGGTAGCCTGAGACCTGGAGTAGGACATAGGCTACTTTTCATCATGGTAATTTTGTATTAAAAAAATATGGAATACCAAAAAACACGCAGAAAGTTAAGTTGTGTAATCCCTCCATCAGACTTTTAAAGATAAAGATATATTTGTTTGTTCAAACATTTGTGTAACATGATACATGAATATCCACTTATAGATGGAAACATAGTTTTACCGGACCATCACGTTTTGCCTCACTAGGCGTACTAAATGTTTACATTTTAATAATTAAGTTGGTAATTATAAATTCATTATTAATGACAGATTCATTTATAAAATTAAAGTTAGTGCAAAATATAGTCAATAATTCAATATACAATCAGAGTCATTACAAAATGTAGTCAATATTAATTACAGGCAAAATATGTCAATATAATATATTATAATAAAATTAAATCAAAAATAAATTCAAAATTTATCATTCAAAAAATCAACAATGTTTTAATAGCCCATTCACTAATTCATTTATAACCCATTTCATAAGAACCTCGGAAGGTTTCATTTATACACTAGGGTAAATTTTTTAGAGATGGCCGTATGTGAGTGTTGGCCAATCAATATAATTTGCTTACTTATTCACAAGATGGCGCTGTATTTAAATTAGTACCTACGTTCCTGCGCCTCCATGAAACAACATCCAAACATAACATTGTGCAAAATAAATTTAAAAAAATAAGTAAATTGCCCTTAATTTCACTTAGCAGTAATGAAATGTTATAAAAAGTTCGTATACCATCCGGAACTACAAAAATAAATATAACTTTTTGTGTTTTTGTGAGTGTAGTGTTTAGTGTTTTCTGCGTTCTAACCTCAAAATGGTAAAGTACTTATTATACGTAAGTTTAAAAATTTTATGTGGCCACGTAATCCGGATAAAAAAAAGAGATGGCCATATGAACCTCAAGGGCAAATCACGGAAAGAAAACGAGCTACCAAACTCATAGAAAGGTCTGAAAGTAACACTAGTGAGGAGGAACCTATGTGATACATCTGGTGTAGAAGATGCAGAAAATGAAGCTGATTATTGTGCTGTATTTGGCTAAAATTATTATAAAACTCATCAAGATTGGCTTTAATGTTTGATCTAGAGAATGGGCAGCAGCGTTCTCTATGCATTTTAACACCATACTGCGATCGCCAACCCGTCTGCCAAGCGTGGCGATTATGGCAACCCCCTTAGGAAGTAGTCTCCCCCCCTATTACGGGAGGCGTATGTCCAGCAGTGGACGTCTTTTGGCTGGAATGATGATGATGACGTTTGATCTGCAATCTGTGGGTACATGAGAGTTGTACATCTTTTGATGACATGTGCTCTAAATGTGCACAAAATAACAAAAAAGAGCTTCAGTAAGCAGAAACCATAGAAAAGAGGAAAGGCAGTGTCATATCTACTGGCATATCGGCTACGGCTATCACTCCCGAATGGTGAGACAGTTAGTTCCAATAGAAAAATCGGTCAAAATCTGCGTCAGGTGGTACACCTTGTATTGTCATCTGAAATTATGCTGAGCTGAGGCCCTTTTGGCATTATAATAATTATTTTCGGTTTTTATAGTTATAAGGTGTATTTTTAGGAATCCGTACCTCAAAAGGAAAAACGAAACCCTTATAGGACCACTCGTGTGTCTGTCTGTCTGTCCGTCTGTCACAGGTGATTTGCTCCGAATCTAGTGGACCGATTAAAGTTAAATTTGGTACACATATGAACTTCTGCGACCCAAATACAAACGTGTTACGTAAGTAAATTAATTTTGAATGGTCACTTTTGGGGAGCAAATTAGAAAATTAAAAAAAGAAGTTTTGCTGACTGTACCGTGTGACATATGAAATGAAAGGGCTTGTTTTAAGGATTTCATATGTATATATATTTTTATAATTTTAAAATAAATACTTTTAAAATTATTTAAGAAAATAGATGAAAAATGACCAAGGGCTTATCTCCAAAACTACTGAGCCTAAAATTAGGAAAAAAATACAGAAAAATAACACTACAAAGTGAAAAATAACTTTAATTTCGGTAGGCGGTGTCTTTAGATCTGTATTTGAGTTTTTTGCCACAGACTTCCGAAATTAAAGTTATTTTTCACTTTGTAGTGTTATTTTTGGTAGTCGGCTCTTATTTTTTTGTAAAAAGTTTTTTATTTTACACTTTTTAGTGGGTCAGTTTTGAATTTATCTAAGTTACAATAGCCTAATGTTAACTGCTCATCACCTTTTACAAAATATTTATTTTCCCGATGCTGGGACGTTCATTGTTGAGGAGTTCTCCTGGTAAGAACCAGGAGAACTGCCACTCACCATATGCATAGTGACGCGCATAAATTGCTTAATCGCAACCCGTTAAATAGGGGTACTCATTATTATATTGTTCCGGTGGCCATATTTGGTCTCCATCATCAGTTCCACTTCACCAAATGGTGCTTTCCGAAAGCAAATGCACGAGTTACTTTATAAAATATCCAAATCGCTATAGGTTTGCCCATAAAATTTGAGGGTTTCCCTCGATTTCCATGGGATCCCTTCATCTGAATCTGATTTGGTGGCTATGGAACCACTTCGGGAGTATACCCTTTCAAACAAAAAAAGAATTGTCAAAATCGGTATATAATTAACGGAGTAATCGCGTAACAAACATAGAAAAAAAAAAAACATACCGCCGAATTGAGTACCTCCTCCTTTTTGGAAGTCGGTTAAAAATAGGCCTTTACTTATAGATTACAGGAAAACCTATAAGAAATCTATGATCTTAAAATAACATGGTAAATTACTCTTATTAAAACTTAAAACTTACATCTAGAGTTGGAATATATGGGGGATCATTTTTTTAAACTACAATGTTAAAGTTGTTCTTGGGATAAATTCATCCCAACTACGTACCCTTCATTGTGCGTGGTCCGACAGGCAATTGGCCGGTTTTTAGCTGTAAAGCCAATAAATGCATTTTCTTTCTTTCTTTTAGTTTTTTTTTTTTAATTTTGTATCTATGTTCGTTACATTATAACAATAAGATAATAAGCTGATTATCTAAAGATGCTGTGGATTTTCTGATCATAGAATAAATGTTTAATTATGATCTCAATATTTTCAGTTTTATTTAAGCCTAAGAAAACTATGGCCATCTCTAACGAATTTACCCTATACGGTACCTACAATTTAAAGCTATGTTCTGTATCGAGACCCTAATGAGACAAGCCAGCTCACCAGCTGTGATGACATTGAAAGCCGATAAGAATAATTCATTGATGGCTCAAAATATTTTATAGCACTGTGTGACCTAAACCTCCATTTTTACACCGTGCAAAAATGAAATCTTCACACCGTGCAAACATGAATCTATCATTTTTTTCCCACGTCTAGTTTGCCTGAATTATCGCGACGTAACTATGTACGAAATTTTTTAACAATGTGGCCAATAGGTTCGTCGTAGATCGAACATGTAGTTTTATTGAAAAAACGCGACACGAATCTTTACGCGAGACTGTGGCCGTAGCATCATTGTGTCTTGACAGAACCAAACGGCAGCATTAGTTCCGATTTTGGTCACGCGCCTAAATAACAAAACAATAAATGTCAAAATATTGTTGGGTGTACAGGTCGCGTCACGAATTTTGTCATCTATGAATTCAGACAAGTGAAATCGTAAGTTGCGTCCTAAACTGGATAGCTTGGTATCCCCTTTTTGGGTTTTTATCATATATCTCAAAAAATATACGTCCTAGGTCAAAAATAATGAAATTCTCATCCTGTCACACCCCTCGGGATTCTTGAGTACAGATTAAAGATGACCTCTGATAATTAACCTTGACTGTGACCTTTTTTAAAATATTTTCTAGTATTTGACCTGTGGCTTGTATTGAGATTGTAATTATTGATTGCGTTATATTGATGTGACTTTTAATATCTAAAAGTCACTGTCGGGGCTCCGCTCCCCGAATCCCGTAGCCCAGGTTTAAATAGTACCTATACGTGTTGACCGCGTGCTTATCACGCAGTTTGAAATGGTCTACTTCCCTCCAATTCCTTAAACTATTAATTTTAATTAAATCTTTTCATTCAATTAAAAATATGGCGGCTTTATTCCCACGAGCTATAAAATAGTATACGATACTCGTGTCTTACGTAAGTCTATTAATGCGTTTAACACCCTCGCTACGCTCGGGCGCTAACTTCACGCCGTGCAATAATGGACTACTTAAGTCATACGTATCGTAATGTACTATAATCACCAATAGTATCTTCAACAAATATTTTATTTTACTCACGAACGACAACCAAAAAACGACATGGTCGGTTGAAGACACTATTAGTATTTAAACGCAGAGAGCTTATTTCATACGTCACCGAGTCAGAAAATTAGAAAAAGCATTCACTACTTTTACCCCACGTTTGACACAAGTTACGGTCCCCCGTAATTTGGTAACACATGCTTGCTCAGTTATATACTCGTAGTGTGCTATTTGTTTAGGTCCAAATATACATTTTCTATTGTTGTCGTATCCCTAGAGCGTTGTTCCATTTTTCTTTCATATTAGACAGTATGTTCGTGTTACCCAGTAACTGGGTTGTGGAGGTCCGATCGGTAGTCGCTCCATGTAAAATACTGGTATTCAGCTGCTTCCAGTTAGACTGGAAGTTGACCCCAGCATAGTTGAGAAAAGGCTAGGCAGATGACGATTAGACAGTAAGTGTGTTTACTATTTTGAAAGGTTTTGTGTAGGCGTGCCGGATTAACCACGTAGCAAGAGTAGGAATTGCTACGGGCCCCGCGTCCCCAAAACCACCCACATTCGCCTAATCATATTTTTTTGAATGAAACGTATTAAGACGTGGTATATTAAATTTACTTGAAGTCCCAACCACGTCAAACATAACACCTTTTCTAACTAAGACAGTCCATATTTCGTTGGCGAAAATAAAACAGAATATAATACGGTAAACGCAGAATTCTATAAAAAGTCGCTCTTATAAATAAAGAATTTGTATCAGTCCGATAATCGGCTCTACCAAAAAAAAAATACATGCGCGAGCACCCTTACTGGACACTCAGTGTGGATGCGTAGCAGAATTAAAATGGCTCGATTCAAAATGTTGAAATTGTACATTAATTTGTAATACTTAATAAAGTCTACATTATTTTTATTGTAATTTAGTAAGTAATCATAATTATACCAAAAAAAAAATCCGTTTACCCAAATTTTTATTATTACCTATATATAATTACAGATTCTATTCTAATTATACCACCGTTGTCGTCCGTCAGTGTGTTAACAGATCACTGGAAATTATGTGATGATGAATGTTACATTTTCTCAGGAGTCTTCACTATACCCACAGATCAGAAAAATTTATGATCTGAGACTATACGTAATGGTTAGACTAAAGAGACTTATTTTCATCGGGACCATATTCCGTTGGTTTAGTTATATAAGTAAAGTTAAACAAAAAAATCACGTGACGAGAGAGTTCTCAAAGGCGTCTGTTTAACCTACTAAACGTCCCTAATTCCTATAACTTCAGTTGTCATGCTACGTCACAGGTACTCTTCAATTTAGCAACGTTATAATTCTTTGAAGTTTAGAGAACCTGTCTTTTTGGGTTCTATACAATAGACAGATTACAAAATATTATATTATTATTATTAATCTAAAACAAATGCGCTCAAACAGTTACATCTACGAAGATTAGTTTAAGAATGAATGATAAAGTTTAACATAAATATATTAATAAAAGAGGAAATTATCGTAATTACCTAAACCAATGGAATATAGTCAATATAGAAGATTACGGACTACCGCTACTGCTGATGATTTTGTCAGTTAATCAAAGTTGGAAATAAGAAAGCTTTTGGCTTTTTTCATAGAAAACAATGTTACTGACAATGTAAATATTCCTTACTTAAAATGTATTTAAAAATACAAAATTAATAATTAACATCATAATAAAGCGGTTAGCTACAAATCCACGATCTATTCGTTTGTTTCTGTTTGTGTGGCCGAAGTGTACTGAAACGTATCCCTTTGCAATTGTTTGCGGAGCGTTCGCGAAGTAATGATCAATTACGGCTGGAATTTGCATCGTGATGGTAGTGCTGCTTCATATTATTTACAGAGTAATTATTATTCTGGTACTTGTGAATTAGTATATTGAATGACTTTTTTATGAAATCATGACATTGGGGAATAAATGATTCTAATGTTAATAATTCTGTAAATATATATCTGTTATAGTCGCGAATCATATTTTCATCAAGATAAAACCTGACGCTGACCTGCAAATTGCAAAAACTTAAGAAAGATGGAGAAGAAGATGGAGTTTACATTAATTGAGATATCCGACTATTCCAAATTACCTGCAGTATTTTATTGCACTTCCTCTATTGTTCTTGGGCCAACGTCAGTGTCACTTGTGTGTGTGCTCTTAACCAATTAAGTTTTGACATCCAAATTGTGTTACAATTTTATTATTCTATCCAATAGACATAGCCGGGTTCTCAATAACTGTTTATAAGGTATTCAGTCGCTTTATTTTGAGTGTCCACGTCCACGCTGATAGCTAGAAACAATTTTTTTCTACATCTAGTATTTGTGTATCTCGTTAGGTTTCTGCAAGACGAACCACGACGACGATTCCCCACTTTTTCCTTGAAGGTAGCCTGATTCTTCCATTTTACTACATTCTCTATTTTTTTCCTCTGTCCACAGAAGGCCTTTACAAAGCCACAAAGAACAATGATTGCTATTCGAGTGAGACAATAATATCCGTGTTTACTAAAGGACATTAAAGCGATCTCGACGGTTCCTCAGATCGGATTCGCTTTGCATAGCACTTGAAATTCAAATGGTGCAGTTCATATTGAGCCTCCCCCTGTCTAAGTGCCTACAGTTACCATGGCAACCGTGCCTGCAATACGCCCTTTGCTCATCCCATAAACAGTTACAATTGGAATTTTAACTGAAGTGTGAAGAATTGTTTCTGTGACTGTCATGCTAAACGTTGCGTAGGTGTTGAATGAGAAGTTAATGAATGAAAAAAAAATGAGAATGAATGTATGTCAAGTTTTTTGTATATTCATAGGGAAACTTATTACTAATATTTGGTAGTCGTTTACTTGGCTAATTTACTGCTTATGTATGACATGTAGTCACTATGGGTGAAATGTGTACATTTTGTGTACGATGCCTGATTTAAAATGTTTTATTTTTATTTTTTATTATTGGAACTAGCTAGCTTGTTAAGAAATTTGATTGGCAAGAGGGATGACTCCTCTTATGCTAAAGGATATTAAAAATAATTTTACTAATTTAGTAATACGAACAATAAGGTAGATAGATAGTTATATAATACTCTTTATTAACCTTCCTATACTCGCGTATTGGTCTGTAAGACCGACAAAATACTCTTTTGTGTTGTTTGTGTTTTATTTTTCTTTTTTCATCTATGCTGGCATTTTGTATCTCCTGTTAGCTGCCTGATTCGTTGCTACGCTTATTTCAGAGCACAAAGTACGTTCGTGCGAGTAGCACGTGTGGCCGTATTTGGCGAAAATTGGTATGTGGGACCGACGCGAGTATAGAACCCAGGGTTTTAACAGGGCTCACATTTTGTACTGAGCTGAAATGATGAAACTTCTGCCTTAAATGTGTTGTATGTTTAAAGTTCCTCATGTTGTTTTCTTTTTGATTTTAAGTTTGCTTTTGATTGTTAGAAGAAAACATTTATTTTTTTGCAAATATTTTTTTAACTCGAAACGAAAATCTTACTATTTCAGAGACTCAAAAAAAGAGATGGTTTATTTTCACTAAATTGGGTTTATCTTGTTCACGATATTTCCTTCTTTCTAAAAAAATAATTTGACTAAGTATAAAAAAAAAACTGGAACTATTTTCCGAACTTACGGTTTGTGAGACCGTGTGCGGTTAAAGGTATCACAGAATTTGGCGCCTAAGAAGGTTATTTACACCATTTGTATAAAAACTGGAGGAACTTCTTAAGGATTTTCGGGAATTAAAACTCAGGATGTAGCACGCAGAGTACCACTTATATATTTTTGTTTTTTCTTCAACAACCTCACATTCAAAAAGGATTGTAAGTACATAAAGATAAACGCCTGATAAAATACTTATAGTTAATGTCTTACTGTCTAATAATTGCACCAAGTTAAATTGAGCCAACGGTGGTGGAACTGACGCTTAAACATGCTCCCGGCCGTTGGAAGCTCGCCTTTCAACAGTCGTCTTCCAGTAACGGGCAAATCTTGGAGAATGCTCGTCTGATAATCCCAGTTGGAGTCCTGATGTCGGCAACTCTGCTTATGCCGTCTGTGCCTGGATGAAGGCCAACAACGCGGCCCAACTTCCACTTCATCGGTGGCTGGTTGATCTCCTTTATGACAACGAGGGAGTCCAGGTTCAGGCTGTGGTTGCCGGTACGCCACTTTACTCGTTGCTGAAGTTCGGAGACATACTCCTTGCTCCATCTCGACCAGAAATGCTGCCGCAGCTGCTCGATACGTTGATGGCGCGTCAAGTGATGAGTGGAGTAGTCCCGGATATCCTTTACAGGAAGAGACGTGAGAGGTCGTCCAATTAGGAAATGACCTGGAGTGAGAGGCAACAGGTCTTCTGGATTTGACGATAATGGTGTGAGCGGCCGAGAATTTAAAATGCCTTCTATTTGGACCAAAACGGAGTTAAGCTCCTCGTATGTCAGGTTACAATTGCCCAACACTCGGGATAAATGAAATTTGGTCGATTTGACACCCGCCTCCCAAAGACCACCAAAATGTGGAGCGTAAGCAGGAATAAAATGGAAATTAATGCCACTTTGAGCCGCACTATCAGTTATGGAGTCACAATTGCGTTTCAAGAAATCAGCTATCTCATTGTATGCTCCTACAAACGAAGTTCCGTTATCGGAATAGATGTTGAGAGGT
The DNA here is from genome assembly GCA_963921375.1 of Tiliacea citrago. Classification (NCBI taxonomy): domain Eukaryota; kingdom Metazoa; phylum Arthropoda; class Insecta; order Lepidoptera; family Noctuidae; genus Tiliacea; species Tiliacea citrago. Next base: position 14,585,487 of record OY992797.1, on the reverse strand, counting down.
TTTCCTCACATAAATCGACGTAAAGCCTGTAAATAATTACTGCTCGTCAAGTCACCCACCAACTCTAAATGAATGGCCTTTGTAGTGAAGCACACGAAAATTACGATGTATACCTTAACTAATCTACATCCACGACCTTGACGACTAGACGAGGTCATAGGGCCTGCGTAGTCAACTCCTACGCTTTGGAAAGGAGAGTCGGCTGTTGAGAGCCTGCTCAATGGGAGATTACCCATCTGAGGGACAATTGCCTGTGGTTTTAGACGACGACATCGAACGCACTGACGATAGGCTCTGGCTAAATTGCGACCACCAAGTGGCCAGTAAGTCTCTCTAATTGTACTTAGTAATAACTGAGGACCTGCGTGCATTAGTCTGATATGCTCAAATCTAAATAAAAGTTTAACAAAGTGATGAGTGGACTGTATTAATATTGGGTGTTTCTTTTCAAATGAATATTCGGAATTGTGTAATCTACCACCTAGACGAATGATTTTATTTTCATCTAGAAACACATTTAAGCTTAATAATTTGTTTTTATGTGGTAATTTTTTATTATTTAATATTAAGTTGTATTCAGGAAAAGACTCCTTTTGAGACTGAATAATAATAAAGTTTAACGAATTTTGTAATTCTTGAGCATTCAAATAGGACGTATTTGCTGAACGCGTTTTACATGCATTAATAAAACGAAAAACGTAACAAATAGAAAGTTGTAATCTAACAAAACTGGAAAAACGATTAAACTCGATGAATGCCTTAAATAAATCTTCTATGTAATGATCTTGGGCTAAATTAATTAAAATACTAGATTTAATGTCTGGTAAAATTCCTGGATTCATAGCAGGAGCATGCAGTACCGTCATGCTTTAAGAAGCATGGACCGAACCACCACAAATCCAGTGATTGCATAGCGGTAGGTTCCGCTCCGCGGGTTAATAAATCAGCTGGATTGTCGTGTGTCGACACATGTTTCCAGGTGCTTCCACCGGATAATTCTAATACTTCGGCAACACGGTTGCTAACAAAGGTATTTAATTTAATAGGTAACATTTTTAACCAACCCAGCACTATCATGGAGTCAGTCCAAAATACCACACTAAATGGTTTAATCCGAAGGGATTTAGCAACCTTTTGATATAAACGTGCACCAACCACGGCAGCACAGAGCTCCAGTCGCGGTATGGTTAAAGGTTTAATAGGAGTTACGCGACTTTGAGCGATTAATAATCGCACGTCGACGTCACCCTGTTCATTGGTACTGTGAATATACAAACAAGCGCCGTAAGCTCGCTCCGAAGCGTCAGTAAAAATATGAAATTCAACTTGTTTGTATGCGTCACAGACAACACGACGTGAAACACGTAAGTTATGAAGGCAAGGCAAGGCTTTAATTATGTTCGCCCATATTGTTTCAACCTCAGGTGATAACTGATCATCCCACTTTAACCCGTCTAGCCAAAGTTTCTGAAGTAACATCTTCATGGTCACGACACACAGTGCTAACAACCCTAGAGGATCAAATATTCGCGCGATTACTGCTAACATGCCACGCTTAGTATTTTCTATGCGTTCAGGAATATTTATAGGAAAACAGAGATCATCTGTGTCAGTTTGCCAACTTAGACCAAGCGTTTTATTGATGACATCACTTTCCTTGTGGAAATCAAAATAAGGATCACCAGCTGGTTCTGAAATTAAACTGGGTTCGTTAGATTTCCACTTCCTTAAAGGCATGCAAGTAGAAGCAAGAGCATCAGTCACCCCATGACGCAACATTTGAGCCACTTCAAACACGTCTGCACCGGTGAAAAGGTCATCCACGTAAAAATCATGAAGGATAACTTCAGCGACCTTTTGATCCTGACATTCAAGACCGACATGTTTGAGGCACCTAGTAGCGAGAAACGGTGCACTAGCCGTGCCGTAAGTTACTGTATGCAATTGGTAGGCTTTAAGAGGATTAGAAGCATCATCACGCCAAACAATTTGCTGCAGGTGCCTGTCTGATGGATGTACAGACACCTGCCTGTACATTTTCTCTACGTCAGCAGAGAGGACGTACTTATGCATTCTAAATCTAAGAAGGATTGCAGTCAGATCGTCCTGAACGGTTGGCCCCACCATCTGTATTGTATTTAAAGAAAGCCCAGAGGTTGTGGTTGCACTAGCATTAAAAACTACACGTAATTTGGTTGTACTACTACTCTCGCGCAGTACTCCGTGATGAGGAATAAAATATGACCGCTGATCTTCATGAATATTACACTCTAACATATGGCCTAAAGAAATGTACTCAGTCATAAAATCCTTGTACATTTTATCGAGTGAAGGTTGGCTGAGATTTCTGCGCTCCAATGACAGAAAACATCGTTTTGCACGATGATATGAATCGCCTAAACTATCCGAAGAGTCCTTCAACGGTATTTTAACGCTAAAGCGGCCATCAGCCAAGCGCGTTGTGTTTTCTATAAAATGTTCTTCGCACATCTTCTCCTCATCTGAATAAATCGATGACTCATGACAAACTTCCTCGAGCTGCCAGAAACGCGACAATTGGTTTTGGATGTCATCTAACTCAATCGAAATGGAAGAACCTTCATAATAATCATTAACATTAGTAAAATTACATTTAATTGATGAAAATTGAGATGAATTATTACTACAGCCGCCGTTTATTGGGCCGCAAACTAGCCAACCAAGTCTAGTTTGATAAAGTGTAGGTTTCCCATCACCTAGTAAAATTTTATTAGATCCTAATAAACTCCAGAAAACATCTGCTCCTATAATAATATCAATAGAAGCGGGTGTGTGGAAATACGGATCAGCTAAGTGAATATTTGACGGTATATTCACATGTACCTGTCTAGCGGGAACGTTATCAGTGATCGTGGGCAAGACAAAACAAATTAAGTCATTAGCGTACGATTCATGCAACGATTTAATGTGCACACGACACATTTTCTCCACACGCGAAAGAGACTTATTTATGCCTTGTATAGATTTTTCTTTGTTTAAATGGGGCAGGTTTAACTTATTAAATAAATTCTCTGTCATTAAACACGACGAACTACCAGAATCGAGAAGAGCTCGAGCGTTGTGTTCTTTATTATTGACATCGTAGCACCTAACTAACGCAGTTGACAACAGGATATCGCCTGTACTGCTCGTATGCGAATGCGCAGAGATATTAGCTGAGAGTGAAACGTGACTATTGTTTGCGTCGGCAGTTGAGGATGACTCAACCTTAGCCTTATCGTTCGTGCCGTCACCTGATTTGCTTGAATCAGGTTGTGATTTGAAATCTGTGTTATGAATAAGCGTGTGGTGCTTGCGTTTACATATTTTACACCCTGGTTTCTTGCAGTTATTGGGATAGTGACCGTGACATAAACAATTATAACATACCTTAAAGTTAGGTAATAAAGACATTCTATCGTTGACGCTTAATGATAGAAACTGTGGACATGAATTGAGGTTATGATCGCTTTTACATTTTGGACAACTATGTGATGAAAAACTACTAGTGGTTTTTGTTGTAACAGAGGCTTTTATTTTAGTGTTATGTTTTATGTTAGTAGTAGAATGACGTGACTTTTCCAGTGTTTCTATTAAATCAGCGCGATTACGCATAAACTCAATGAACTGATCAAAAGTGATTCGTTTAGATTTATCGATACGCCCTTTGTATTCATCCCATTCTCGGAATGTTGTAGTATCAAGTTTTTGTCGAATTATATGGATAAGTAATGTGTCCCAGCTATGAACAGGTTCGCCTAATGTTTTTAATGCTCTGATATTTTTGTTTACATTGTCTACAATACTTTTTAATGCAGCTGAGGACTCCTTAGTGATTGGCTCGACATTGAACAACGCTGTAACGTGATTCTCAATTAATAATCTTTCATTATCGAATCGCTCACAAAGAAGCTCCCATGCCACATTGTAGTTTTGAGCAGAAAACTCAATTGACTGAATCACGACAGCAGCAGATTCTGCTAATGATGACCTCAGGTAATGGAATTTATTAATCTCGTCTATGTCGTCACTGCCATGAATGAGACTTGCGAAGGTATCGCGAAATTCAAGCCAGTTATCATATGATCCTGTAAATTTGGGTAATTCTATTGTAGGCAACTTGACGAACTGACGCTTACCACTACTGCAATTCGATTTTACTTCATCTTGCTCAGATTTTGAAAAGTTACATAATTTGTAACATAATTTTAGCTTGAGCTACTAACCCATAATATTGAGATTCAATTGTAGTTCTTTCGAGTGTCTCAGTATCAATATTGTCACACATGCATTCTAATTTCAATTGAACCTCGTTAAATTCATTAAAAACATCATCTAATTTGGTGACTCGCAATTGCAACTCCATTACCTGAAAGGGGGTTACCTCGGCATCTTTTAGATTACTTAAATAGGTTCCAAATACTGTTAATCTTCCTTTATAACTGCTTCGCTTCTTTTTAAGTTCTTTAATGTCAGTCATTTCGAAAGGAGAGTGTCGTAGACCTGTAATTATACAATTATAATGTTATATTATATAACAAAAATGTTTCTAAAAACAATACCTATCGTAGTGAGTTAGTGACTAATGAGACTGTAAGCAAAATTAGCCTAAGTTAATAACTGTACAAGTTTGACTTTTAAGTTTTATCACTGCAAGTAATAATAACAACCGTAGGAAAATATGTAAGGTTTACTATTCCAAAGAAATAACGTAACAAACAATTTAATTATTCACCTATTACAAGGTTTACAAAGCAACAATTCATTTAAAAGGTTAAAATTTGAAAATGATATTTGTATAATTAAAAATAAATAGCTAACTAATGCAGGTTAACAATAACACTACTGTACTGTATTTTAAGTACACGTTACCTATATTTTACAAAATGTGATTTAACCTAATGCTCTGTAAATAATTCCTTGTAAATATGTATACACAAAATAATAAAAATAAGTAAATAACTTTGTAAATATCTGATATAAAAATATGTTACTAACCTTATTTAAGTTCTTATTATCAATACTTACTCCTATATTTAATTTTACCTGATTTAGAATTAATGAGTGTTGGGTGAATTTAATTAATATTATAATGCTTAAACGCTTCCTGTTTTATTTCACTTATTGTCCGATCCACTTTTCTTCCAAAAACGTGTTCGTCACCTCTTCACTCCGGTACTCATTAATCCAATTTCCAGAATATCCAATTTCAGCTCATTCCACTTTGCTAGTAGATATGTAGATAATAGATAATCAATTATCCGGCTCGAAGGACCATGTACAAAAACTGGAGGAACTTCAGGATTTTCGGGAATTAAAACTCAGGATGTAGCACGCAGAGTACCACTTATATATTTTTGTTTTTTCTTCAACAACCTCACATTAAAAAAGGATTGTAAGTACATAAAGATAAACGCCTGATAAAATACTTATAGTTAATGTCTTACTGTCTAATAATTGCACCGAGTTAACTAGAGCCAACGGTGGTGGAACTGACGCTTAAACACCATTGCATTAAAATTATAAACATAATATCTAATCATGCACAGCAAATTAGATGGTAGCTACCTCTACCTACCGATGTATACAGAAACCTACATTAGGTAATTGGATAAACCTCAAACTAAAACTTTGAAAAGGGAGTTACCAAAATAACAAAAAATTACTGAAAGGTTTTTCCAACTAAAAAGATTTATAACTAAAATAAAATTGGATGAAAACCCTAAAACGCGACGCAAAAACATTTCAGCAAGGTTTATTATTTTAACCCATTTCCTGTCCCGGGACCGGTGCAAAAAATTCAAACTGCTTTTATTCCATTAAATGCCCCTAAAACTACTCTGCGAGAGCTTAAAATAATTATCTCCGTTTCCCAAAAGGGACAGGTTAACTTTTGGATAAAAAGTATGAATTGATGTGTATCTATTTTAACCAAACATTTTAGGATATTTTGGTTTAAATTTTTAAAGTAGTCTGAGAAAATCTTAAGTTTCAAAAATGTTTAACGGTTTTATAAATATTCATTTAGTTTCATAAAACATTTATTTAATGTCTCATTAAATTATTTTCTTCAACAAATCTTATTGTTCAAAGTTAAAAATAAAATTGGCTAAGTACGTATCGGACCACGCACAATGAAGGGTTCCGTAGTTGGGATAGATTTATCCCAAGAAGAAACTTAACATTGTAGTTGAAAAACATGTTCTCCCATGCATTCCAACTGCAAATGTATGTTTGCGTAGAAACAACGTTGTGAGATTTACCATGTTATTTTAACACCATAGACTTCTTATAGGTTTTCCTGTAATCTATAAGTAAAGAACTATTTTCTGTATTTTAACAATAAAAATATGCTGAGTGGTTTCAGAGACATGGGCCAATGGTAAATTTTCATTTATTTTCTTAAATAACTTTCAAACTATTTGTAAAAAAAAAAAAAAATGTAACAGTTGTCTAGTAACTGTTTGTAATTATTAAAAAAAATGTATTTGAGATCCTCACAACAATCCTTTTCATTTGATATGTCACGTAGTACAGTTTGCAAAACTTATTTTTAATATTCTACTTTGCCCCCAAAAGTGACCTTCATATCCAAAATTCATTTATTTTCGTTACAGGTCCGTGTTTGGGTCACAGGAATTCATAATGTGTACCAAATTTCAACTTAATCGGTCCAGTAGATTCGGAGCAAATCGGCTGTGACAGACGGACAGATAGAAAGACACACGAGTGATCCTATAAGGGTTCCGTTTTTTCCTTTGAGTTACGGAACCCTAAATAGAAGGGCTTACGTAAAATATAACTTCCAATCCTTCAATGTGGTGCAGGTAAGCCTGTAAATTGTGATTTCAATTGTTTCGCCCCCCTTATCATTGCACGACGACGCATTTTTCCAATCCTGAACCCCTTTGATGTGTTGGGGTCTTCAATACGCACTTGAGGGTTGAATTAAAGTTGATACTTTACTGTGTACTATGTGTAGCTGTTGTTTAAAAACGATGTGACATCATCATTGTGGGTGTATTTTGAGCTCTTTTTTCATAAACAGCAAGGTCCAAGATTATAATCTTTGTTAGTGTCACATACAGGAAACATTTTGCAGGATAAACGAGGTTGCTTTTATAATATATAACTAATTCTTAATTAATTATTAATTAAAGTATCTATTTAATAGAACTTTATGAAAATCACTCCTAAACATGGGTTATTTCATTATTTATTTATTTTATTTGGTTATTTATCCACATTTGGAAATCGTTCTCAATAATTATGCTGTTTGTATTTTACTTTTAAGGGGGATGTGCTAAGGTAGCCCGCGAAATTCAAATTTTATTACGTTTTTTGCAATTTGCAGGTCAGTAACAGGTTGTATGTTGATCTAAATATGATTCGCGGCCGTAACAAATAAGGCTTTACATAATTATAATCATTAGAATCGGCAGTACAACTAACTCTCTTCGTAAAATCCTATTGAATGACTATTTCTGAAATAATCATTCAGTATGATTTTATGAACTTAGAGAGTTGTACTGCCGATTCTAATGATTATAATTCTGTAAAGCCATATTTTTTATGGCCGCGAATCATATTTAGATCAACATACAACCTGTTACTGACCTGCAAATTGCAAAAAACGTGATAAAATTTGAATTTTGCGGGCTACCTTAGCGCATCCCCCTTAAACTAATGGGGCTATTTTTTGAACTTTTCTTTCTAAAATCCCCATTGAGGTCTCATACTTAGAGTTAATAATGGGAATCTGTGGAAAAAAAGTTCACAAATAAACATTAGTAAGTAAAATACAAACAACATGATTATTATGAACGAATCACGAAGTTTTTATTTCATAAGGAGGTAAGGACGCATTGATTATTTTTAAAATCACACAAATGATAGTAATAGCTAAATTAATAGGCTAACCACTAGTTGCACGTAAGTCCATTAAAGGAGAGGTCAAAATTGGTATAATATTCCGACGATTTTTAAACGCTAATGTGATGTACCTTATTAGAAAGCTTATTTATTATGCTACTCGATTATAGTTAAACCTTATTTTTTTCAAGCGCCCGTTTTTTTGAAAAAGTGAAAAATGTTTCAATACAAACAAAACGCACATAGTCTTTATTTATTCATTTCTATGCAATATAATTATTTTATGTGGCTAATGTTTCCGTTTCTATTAAATACTTTGAGATTTTATTATAATTTTAGCTGCAGCTCCATGAAATTAAGACAATAAAATTTGATTATTATGACAATGCAATAACAAAACGTATCGAAAAAAGTTAAAGCTGTAAACTCGGACTAAATATCCGCTGCAAATGTCAAGCCGAGTCCTGCTGACTGACCTTGTAATTGTCACATCATTTGCCACAGGGCTGCCATCCCTAAAATATAAATAATGATGATAATGCTAATGCTATAATATGATAATGCTTGTAGAACATTTTATTTTTCAACACTAGTTTTAAAAAAAACGGGCGGCTGTAAAAAAAAATTAAATGCCCAAAGACATCAAAATAATTACCCTCTTTCAGCCTATACAGGTAAGAAGGCTGTTTAAATTTTCAATTATTTTAGTACCAAGCCCCATACATTTCGTCAACGTCTCCTTTAATTACTACCTTAGTTTTAATGGAGAATTCGCGCAACTGGCGGTAAGTATTAAATATTTTAGCTAAAATATCAAAAAAGTCTCAACTTTACTACAAATAATCTTTTAGAGATCAACTTTTAACTGAACCTGAATCAGTTTACACAAAGACCCTTGAGACCATAGAAACAACAGGAGACCATCAAGGGTCTTTGTGTAAACTGATTCAGGTTCAGGAGGGCACAGATTCATGACAGGTGACTCTCATTGAGAGACAATGGGGCCTGACAGGATTACTTTATGTTTACTTTTTGATTGATTATTTCAGAAAGTTTGTTTACCTATGGTATTTAACTCTTAGCCAATAAAAAATTATATCTCATGAATAAAGATTCATAATAAATCAAATCTAATATATTCACTCAGTGAGACATCCAAAAACGTTCATTTTTTTTTTTTAACAACCAGCTCTTTAAATCTTTGTTACGCAATGCAGTCGGAAGATGAAAAACCTATTGCCTACGACTGCATGAGATTACGGATAGTACGGTTTTAGAGACAGAAAAAGGTCATCTTGTTTCCATCTTTTTTAATGTTCACTTTTTACGCAGTTGCAATGGGTTTTTGTTTTTATTAATTTCCTTTTTTTATTTTACACTTTTTAGTTGTTATAATTTATTTATTTTTAACCATATAAGATGATTTTCAAATACCTACTCTATGATACTCCACTTGACATAGTACGTCGACTTTAATTTTTTCTTTTGCACAATATGGCGTCTCGTTGTCGCCATATTGAATTTTACTTACTGTCATGTTTATAATGGCACTCACAAGATTAAGACAAATCGATTGACGTAAGAATCATCAAAATCGGCCCACGCGTTGGGCTCTGGAGCGCCACATATAGGAACAAACATAGTACATACATATAATACATAGGCTGCTAAACACATTAACTTCCTTTGCGTCGCGCAGTTTGGTGAAAAGCCTAGTAACATGCGTATTTAATAAAGAAAAAAAATCGATTAGCCAAATATAAGATAAGATAACTTGTATGTGCCAAACTAGCCTAGTCAAATCTTGAGCTTCAATTTATTCGAAGACATTAAATTATTTACGGGTCGTAGCGAACAAAATCGTAATCCAATACATTTGTCCTAGTGGGCAAAAGTTGCTCAGTCTAGTGTGGTACGCCTGCATGTAAAGTCGCATTCATGTCCACTAAAAGAATATTATTTTCGAAGTTTAATTACTGAATTGTGAAATATGGTATTGCAAATCACGTAGTGTAAAACGACTAGACAACCACGGTTTATTTTCGTTAGTATTTTGTAATTTACCCAGTAAAATATATAATTTTCTTAGATGTTTCAAACTATCTGACAGTTGGTAATCAAAGGTTGGTGTCGGTAAAAGTGTAACGTGTCAAACTTAGCTATTATGTAATTTTGCTATATTACGGTAGATGGCGCCACTGAGACATGGGATCACAATTTTTCTATGACATTACTTCTGAAAGCCTATCCATAGTATCTATCTTAAATCTCTTTGAATTTATCCTACTATACCAACATTAGTGATTAAACATCCTTCCATCAGCCCACGTCACCATGATGGTCTGCACCAGTCGACGTCAACACGTCAACGGCCGGCTTTCACTGAAAACCAGCGCTAGCGCTCTGACTCGTATAGGGTCGCAGCATTATGCTGAGCGACGGCCGTTTTACGTGGCTGTGACGCATATTTTCCCCCAACTTGTTCTTTTTGTGTTTGTGTTCTTTCTTTGCGTCATGTTTACCGCATAAAAACGTATTTTCTTTCTTTTACCTATTTAATAATTCCAACGAATCCTCAAGTCGATTCCGTACGTCTTCGTTTTGTTCCGCACGAGACCCATACGTCACTATAAAACACGCTAAGGACACGAGACCTGATGAAATTTGCCTTTTACGACGTCCTCGTAAAGTAAATATCACTGATGTCGTCCAAAAAAGATGTCCACAGCGTAAATGCGTGCTTATTAAACCACTTTATTGGCTTATTTAGCTTTTACGTCTGAATTTATTTTGTGTATGTTTTATGGTGGACGGTTATGGGAGCCTTTTTTATGAACGGTGTCATGATGAAATGTAATGTAAGATACGAAGTCATGGAGTCTCTTATTGAGTTTTAAGTTGAGTTCGGGTGATGGAAAAATGAATTGTAAAATAATAAATATTGATGAATTTGTTTTTTGGTCATCAATTTTAACAACTTTGGCTGGTGAAATACGACCATCCATCAATTAATTCCGGTCCAAATGTTATTTAATTTCAGGAATGGTAAAACAGAGCTGTTACCATTGCATTATTTTGTTCCAATAATTCTACCTTAAAAGGCATGAAAATATATTTCTTCTCAATTTTGGTATTTGATGCTTGTAATAACGGTTGCCACGGTTGGTCCGTAGATGGGTGACCATTTTTACATACCAAGACCCCTCTGTGCCTTGGAAAGTACGTTAAGCTATTGGTCCTGGCTGTCATTTGTAGATCTTTGACAGTTGTTACGGGTCGTCAGAAGCCCGAAAGTCTGACAACCAGTCGTACCAAGGGATATCGTGTTACCCAGTAACTGGATTGTGGAGGTCAGATAGGCAGTCGCTCCATGTAAAATACCGGTATTCAGCGGCATCCGGTTAGACTGGAAGCCAACCCCAACATATAAATGGCTGGGCAGATGATGATGCTTGTAACAAGTTTTATAACCCGTTTTAACATTACTCTTTTCAGGTAGTGTTAAAACGGCACCAAAAATACTTTGCACAAGGAAAATAAAACCGTTTCTATGGTATCCACATCAAAGTAAACGCCAACCGCAATACCATAAAAAAGTATTTTAGTAAACGTTCCAATGTTTCCAAGAACCGCATAAATATTCCTCCGTAAACAAAAACTATTGCGAGAGAAATAAATAAACACAATTCTTTCACGCGTCCCCAGGCTGGTTAAATAAAAGGAAGAAAGTTTTTTTCCAATGTGATGTAAATAATGCCCCATCAGACAACCTCAAGGGCTTGAAAGCAATCTAGGGGCCTACTATTTTTCTTTTGATGGCAACACAAAGCAATTGTCGGTCGGTATTGCCATCAGCGAAAAATAGGTGTAGCCGAGTAGCTATTCTCGGCCTGTATTGAATAGCCTTTTCTCTATTCACAAAGGATGATAGGGAAAAATGATATGTATGGGGAATTTGAATGTTTACTTTTGATGGGATTAAGAATGGTGTACCAAATATGCTTATTTTCGTTTATAAAGAAAATATTGTAAACAGTTTTTTTATTCAGTATCCTACAGTTAATATGTCAGTGAGTCTGTTCTTGCGGCTTAATGAGTAAATGTCTAAAAATATCTACTAAACGTAGGTACTTACTGCCAAAATTATGAATGAAAATGATGCTTCGAAAAGGTTTTTTCCGCTATGTGGGAATGAAAAGTACCTATTTGAAAGATGCTTATTCTTTTAATTCCTCGAGTACTCCTGTACGTAGCACACATTTATTTTTCCAATAAAAAAAATGTCTTAAGTAAAAAAATAATACACAGTTAAGTATTTTTACAGGATGTCCTAGTTCAGTGGTCGAGACCTCATTGATGTAACGTGTACCGAAGTTAGGAAATAAAATCACTAAATGAGGCCTATTAGATTTCAATCGTGATTTTGACGTTAAATGGCCAACTTTGGTGTTCTTATTCTGAGAAACTAAAAGCCTTCGACAACTTTTACTTATTAAGTGGTGGACAATAATTATTGGTATATTATGTAGTTTATAGCGGCCTCCCTTTTCCCAATTTTTTCTTATCTATTTATATAATAAAGCCAAAATTCAGAAGTAAGTTTTCATAAAATGCGGGACGGCACTTTTTCGAGCTCGTCGATTGAACGACTGTTCATAAGCAAAAGAAATGAAATATATTTATAAATATTACATAAATGCTTTAGTTCTTATAGAGGCCTCAGAATTTTGAAATATGTATGGAATATCTATAAAAAAAATCCCATTAAAAACCATAAAACTACTAAAAACGCTCAGAATTAACTGTAAATTTCTACTTACTAAATTAATATGATTACGTAAAATGTAGGTATACCAGAACAACCGTTACTTCATAAGAAATTAAATAAAAAAAAAAAACAGTAAAAAATATTGTATGAAACTTAAAATCAACGTAATAATAACTCCAAATTGCTACATAATGCGAGCATACTCCTTAGAACCGCAATTTTGTGATAGGCCTCTTAAAAGCAAGTAAATTTCCATCAGACAATCTAGAAAATCAATCAATCAATTTATAGCTCAGCTAAACCTGAACCGGCACCAATATACCGTCAAAATAAAATCACCCACGCCCGACTAAACCTACGCCCAACTAAGCGCTTTAACCCTCGCTCGCTAATGCATAGCCGTCCATTTTTCAAGACAGCCGGTCGATGTGGCCCAAACATCAGTAAATCGGTATAAAGCACCCCGTGGGTAGTTTCGGTGAATATAAAGTTGGCAATTCGATGAAAACTGTTATTTATGCATTATAGGGTCAGATCTAGCATTAATGTTGACTAATGCTACATCTGACCCTAAAATGCATGCAAAAAAAATGTGTTTATGTGTTTATAGGTTTGTTTGGTGATGGTCTCGTGGTAAAATATTTGTTTCCGTGTGTAGAAGCAGGAACTAAATATATATTAATTTCTACACACGGAAAAAAATATTTAATTATATAAAATATTGTTATATTAGATTTAATATAATATATTTTCATTTATTCTCTGAATATAATAGGTATCGGTCAACTACTTATTTATATCGATAGGAAATAATTTAATATTTAGTAATAAGGACAATCTTTACAGCGCTCTTCCTCTCTCCTAGTTATTTAAAATGTTGCTGTGCCCGACAGGGTCCATAATTGTTTCTACTTAGTATTATTTAACACCTAGCTGTATGTCGTGTCCATTATGGATTGCAATAAAGATTATTTGAATATAATTATGGATTTTGTGATGAAAATTTTCAAAATGTATAATTTTTTTAGAGACACATTTTGTGGACCATTGTATCGTATTGCTTATACTTTTTAATAGACGCGCATATTTTCATTTTATAGAATCCCCGACCTCAATAATTATTTTAATGCGATGGTTTTCCAATATTATAGCGGTGGTATATTAGGATGAAGATGGCTTAATAAAAAACTTCAGTGCTCGTTAGGTCCCACTCACCAAAAGTACCACTTAAGAAGACCCAATTATTTATAATATCAATAAAATATAAAAGACCTCACTCGTCTATTTTAGGATCCACTTTAGATATATAACACATAATGATGAACTTATGTTGTGTTATCATATCACTATCATAGAAAGCTTTCATCTATATAATGGTAAAGTTAGTAGTAGTTTCTAAATTAAAAGCCTAGTAAGTACAATCACATCCATAAATGCTACAAAAATACAATATTTTTCTAACCCAAAAATCAACGCCGAAAATCATAGCGGGGATAATTCCGGGGAATTGAGGGAAAAATTGTATTAAATATTATGGAAAGAGAAAGCGGCTTCAGCACATCGTACGTCTTATCCTGACGAGGGTTACTTATTTATATGCAAACGGGAAATTCTCGTTGTATGTAGGTCAAACCTGAGAAACACACATAAAATTAATTGTCAAAAATCTAAAGCCCTGCCAGCGTCTAGCTTTATTCGTTGTACATGAAAAGTACGATTTTTGAAGACAGATTTTTCCGTTGGAAATAATTAAGGCTATGAAACACACCAGCGCAGCGACGCGAATTTTATGAAAACTTAAAGGTCACCCTGGTTTTAAGTTTATTTTTTAATGGAGATGAAAGAGCCAAACTTTAAGTTTAGCAGTACACACTGGAAAAAGCCGGAAAATGCTGCCAAGTAGAAAATTCTCGTAAAATAATTTTCACCTTTTCTTTAACCCGATTAAGAAACATAAACACCTAAAACTAGGCTACGGAGGCACAAACTTCTCAACATAAATAAGACCGTAAGGAAAATAAAAGTTAACATAAGGTACATTATGGCTCAACTTGAAGCGACTTATTTTCGAGCCGTCTAATAAATTGCGAGTCACTCCTTACCTGAGGAAGCGGAGACACTAATTATTTTCACTTTTTTCCTTTAACTTAATTGAATTGCCACGGTGTTCTTAATTATTTAAAAATTGTCTTTTTAATGTAATTTTGTGATATAAAGGGCGTTGCTAAAGAAATACTCTGCAACTATGGTAATTAGAATAACATCTAATTTAACTATTAAATTGCTATGCGATTTTGTACACGTCTGTACAATTTTCATAAAAAAAGTGTGGGTATATACCTATTTTAAGTTAATAGGTATAATTAATGTATTGGTACTAGAATTTTCGATCTCTATAAAATTGGTAAGTTTACTAAGTAAATAGATACAAAACAAAACACTAAATAGAAGAGAAGTGAAATTCATTAAAGCATCTGTTTACAGACACAAAATCCAGAAAATAATTACACGCATCAGCTCCCGCTTGCATACAGCAAACTCCCTAATGGTTAATTCTCCTAAACAATTTATCAGCAATCAAGGAAGTCCCCATCACTCCCCCACATTCAAACTACCTCCACGTATTTATCACATATAAATCAGCCATAAATCCCTTGAAATGAACAATAGTTCCAATCAAGATACGAATACAATGCGACCAACATAACCTTGTCAGTTCTGAGGGGGCGCTGATTGTGAAGGAGATCGCCAATACCACATCGAATTCAGTACATTTCAATGTAGTTCCGTATTTCGCCGTCGGTCCGGATATACTGGGCGCTGTCGAGGTATTCAGACTAAGGGATCAACGATCAAGCGATCATATCTCAGGTACCCTAATGGCGGCAATTTTGCCATTTCAATCAAATATCTACACTATCTGAGAATTCAAACTGTTATAAAGTAAAACTTGGAAGCTCTCAATTATTCAGTAATAATTTTGAATTTATCATGTTGAATTAAATTAATTAAGGACGACGTAATTGAAAACCTGGTTTTCAAAAGATGTTTTAATAAGAAACGCGAGATTTGTTTAATTCGTATTGAAAATTTTGATTCGAGGAACTGTTAACTCTTTATATAGAAACGAGCGACTTTGATGGAACTTTCCCTTTATGTTTTGCGACACAGTTTAAAAATGGAATCCAACCTCATTCAATAATTGATTTGTACGAAAAGTCAAATTATAACTATGTCGTGTAGATACAGGTACCTCTCGTATACTTAAGTGAGTGCTAGTATGTAAAAAATATTCCATAAAAAGTACCTATATCCAAATTAAATCAATCCCACACACCGTCCCACCAAAAAATTCTAATGAATAAATCTAGAAATAATTCGCATAACTTTATTCCGTTCGCATAATAATTTATGTGAAGTCACGCCACATGTCAGATACTCATTTTTTCTTTTGCACAATCCAAAGCTGGGTTTCCCTTCCTGATCCATTGCGTAGGGGATAATCAACCCCTTCGGTAGGGGTGTGGGACGTGAATAATTCAAAATGCTATTTTAAATAGACAGTGGCTGTTTGTGGATAGCCCCTTAGCTGCTACGGATTTTGGTGAAGTGTTATATTTTATTTAGGTGTTAATGTGTTGCCTTGTTAATGTAGATAGTATTACTGAATACGTAGGTATATTCGCAGTATTTTATGGATGATAAATGATTCTTTTTTTGTTTAGAAGTATGAAACTCATATAAACATACAAATAAATAAAATGAAGAACCGAAAATATGTGAAAACAGTAAAAAACAAAGAAAATACCAAGTGTAATGAACGAATAAGCTGAAGTGTGTTTGTAAGTTCAAAATAACAGCTTTTTACTAAATGCATTATGCAAGTCTATACGGTACTTATAAAAAAAAAAACATTTTTTTAAAATTGTTTATCTGTCTGTCTGTTTGTTCCAGCTAATCTCCGAATCGGCTGGACCGATTTTGACGGGACTTTCACTGGCAGATAGCTGATGTTAGAAGGAGTAACTTAGGCATACTTTTATTTTTAGAAAAACAATGCGGGTGAAGCTGCGGGCAGCAGCTAGTAGATATTAGAGGAACACTTTTTTCACAAAAATCCGTAGACTCACGAAAGTGGTTTCAAAATAATTTTATCCCAGTACTGTCTGCGAATGTATCTTCCAACCCTATAATTTAAGAAAATAAAGCTATTCATTGTTGCAATAACTTTCAACCCTTGCGTATTAATTAATTCAAACAACAACGTGTTTTCTGTTTCAATGTTTACGTACTATCTTTATTAATAAACTTAGCGAAGTTTATCTAACCAATATTATTCGATATTTCTATTATTTTCAATAAACCCGATTTCTTCATCATCATGTCAGCTGAAAGACGTCCACTACTGGACATAGGCCTCCCCAAAGCACCGCCACTTTGACCGTTTCTGTGCTTCTCGCATCCAGTGGATTTCTGCGGCCTTCACAAGGTCGTCGATCTACCTTGTAGGAAGCCTTCCAACGCTACTTCTTCCGGTATGTGGTCGCCACTGCAGAACCTTTCGGTCTCATCGGTCATCAGCCACTACCACTTAAGTTTGGCAATTCTCACAATGGGCCTTATTAGAAGGCTAAAAGTCACCCAAAGGGCAATGGAGAGGGCTATGCTTGGAGTTTCTCTACGTGATCGAATCAGAAATGAAGAGATCCCCATACGAACCAAAGTAGCCGACATTGCCCGAAGAACCCTATTTACAAATCAAATGAAAGTCATTTATTCAAACTAGGCTGAGAATCAGCACTTTTCTAACGTCAAAATTACATAAGACAGTCCCCCAAAAACGCCCGCCCACCCTTCACCACTTCCTAGTGCTTTAGCTGGAAAGAAGAAGTGGCGCAACAAACTCTCCAGCAGCACAGTTGTCTGTTCAGTTAAAAAACTTGATTCAATACAATAGTATGTCAAATAATTTACATTACATAAAACATTAAATTGAATTATTTGCCATAATTATGTTAGCTAGCACACGCCACTATAGCCCGAAGAATCCGATTTACACAATCAAAAACCTAAATGAGCGTCTGAAATCAAAAGTGTCTGCAAAGCCATTAATTCACCATTCCTCAAATATAAATTTCCTGCAAAATCGTTATCGAATTCCTGTATAAATAGGAAGGATCCTTTGATTTCTGACTTTCATTTCAACCTATTGACTCCCCAAAATAAAGGGTGGAATTTTAATCTCAGATTCTTCTCGAACAATCTTTTGGTTTTATTGTGAATTTCAATGAATCCTTTAGAGAATTTATTTATAATACGTTTTCATGGTTCTAATCAACATCTTTGTGACGTAATCAGGCGCCCACGTGCGATTGTTCGGCTAAGTCACAAAGGAATTAATCTTCCTCTCTGTGGCTTTTTCATAACAAGAAAATGTGGGGGATTACAATCTCGTTCGCTTATTTATTTTCCGTTTGTAGATTTGACGCTTCCTGAACATTCAGGCTTTGTTTGAAGATCACATATGACTTTTTTCTTTTACTTAGGGATCATTTTAAATTTGAATCCACGCTATTTAAGTTTGCTGCTTTATTTTTCCCTATTTTATTTTTAGGAGTTCTCCTTTTTTTGTCCCTAATATCTTGCGTAGAACTGCTTCTTTCTTGGCTAGTTTTTTACCTAGTGTACGGTCAATGAACCAAAATGTTTAATCAATTTTAAAACATATTCCTTTTCCACACAATGGTGGCATGTCACCTTTTAGTACTGTCATTTTATTTCAAAATGTTAGTAATACGTGGTCGGAAAAATTATAAAAATTCAAGTTAAAATTAACCGAAAGTGATTAACCTTATCATTCCTTAGTAGATAGTGAATAAATGTTAAAAGTATAAAAAATAGTACAATATATAAAAGAGTATAAAAATAAAGGTTCTGTAATTGCAAATAAAGAAATGGTACCTACCCAAAATACGTCCAGATTATGTTATAAATAACACATAAAGTTTTGTTATATAACAAGTCCACATTATTTAACATTGCTAATCCCTCTATAGAAATACTAGCTGTTGCCCGCGACTTCATTTGCGATCCAGGAAGAAATGTAGCCTTTTTTTTGGGTGTGAAATTATAAAATAATTTCGTCCCGCTCTGGGCGGAGCAGTTATTGAGTGTCAGACTTTTACTGACTAAAACCCACCCGTGTTCCTTCAGTTGCCTGTGTGCCAGGACCCCGATATATATTTCAGACAAACTCGCAACCCTGCCAGGCATTAGCCCTAACGGACCCGTCAATTTGTGCTGACATCTCATTGAGGCGCGCGTGGAACACAATGCGCCGTCGACCTGGGTCTGGTCTCTATCGGACGGCGAGCTACCCATCACTTACCGTCCGCAAGTTCACGCCTACGGTGGCCGGGAATCAGCCTGCGACTCCCGACGCCCAGGGCGTCTTCTGCGGTGACTAGGGGCGTGAGGGCGCGAATTTTGCCTCTACCTCACGCATTCCGCCTCCTCCTTCGCGAGTATTACTGCTTCGCAGAAAGAGGTGACGATGCAGTCTCGCTCCAAACCATGGCCTGAACCATGGTTGGACGCGAGAGATCGCAGCCGCTGATTGCCTCCGCAAGGACACGATCCTCCGCCCAAGCCGGGCCTCCACCGTATGCTCCGTAACACCCGAGCATTTCCTCCGAGCTTATCGTGAACAGGAACCTCCCGAAACAACCATGTCCGGTGAGGACCTGCGTCAGGCGGAAGGTGAGGACGCCGTGGCGATTCTCTAGGCACTCCTCAAAGAGGGGACTTATCGCCATAATTGTGGGGTGCCCAATAACCTTATCACTCTTTAGCCATACGTAGATTGTGAATGGTTCTGTAATTGCATTTAAATAAGTGGTAAGGTGCGTCCAGATTATGTTACACAAACTTTTGTTAAATAATATATCAAGTCCACATTATTTAACATTGCTAATCTCTCTATAGAAATATGTTACGTAAACATGTTTTGTAACGTATTATGTAAAATGTTATACAGTGAGGCGATTAAGCACATTAATTGAATCCACTTGGTCTACATTACGTATTTTAATCATACATAATTAATAAAAATTAACATTCTAGCCGTGGGACCTTTTTCTCGTTTTAATATTTAACAACATTAAACTTAATTTGTGATTATTTGGTGATAATACCATAAAGTTTGATGATTTATTTCTACTATTTTTAAGCTATTTATTTTGTTTAAAAAATTAAGTGTTTAAATTTTAGTACAATTGTTTCTTTTAATATTTTATCGGACTGATATCAACTTTTAATAACCACTGTAACATAATGTGATAACCATATCGCCACTCTGTATAGTGTGGACGCACCTATAGACTACTCCTACTGATAGCGTACTTTCTTTACGTCCCAAAGTAAAAGAGGTTTAAGAAAATCCAAAGTAAAGAGTGATAAAACTTCTCAAATGTCTTGGAACAGACCCAACATGCAAAATCGTGACATCTGCTCGTAACGTCCACTTTGATTCCTTTGCCTTTACGGACTATGTGGAGATAAAAAAACATTTCTACAATTTAAATGTGTGTTGCGGTTATATACCTTCTACCTATGTAGACTAAGGCAAAAGTTCTTTGAAGAAATACATAGATCCTTCTATTATAAATCCTTTTTTTTTTTTTTTACTTCTTCTTACGACATTTACTGAAACGAGGTCAACAAAAATTTAAACAGAGGTTTAACACAACTCAGAGAAAGTCATAATTAGTCTATAATTTTCCCACTGCTGGGAAACAGGCCTCCTCTCTGTGAGAGGAAGTGGGCCGTAATCCACCACGCAGGTCCAGTGCGGTGTGGTAAGATGTTACATGTGTTCGAATTTTTGTTCTAGGACATGCCGGTTTCCTCACGATGTTTTCCTTCACCGTTTTTGAGAGCAATGGTGATGAAATAATTTACACAAAGTAAAGCGCCTGTCTGGGTTCGAACCTACGACCTACAACTCGTAATTCGAGGTTATTATCACTGGACCACCACTGCTCTTAGCTGCGCATTAGCCACTAGAACGCTTTTATCGAGCACAATGAAATAACTCACCTAGTCTTCAAGTGAAACCGCGGGGAACTGCTAGTATAAAATGAAATAAACACCGTCAAAATGTAAATAAGCAGTTCCATTCCACCCAACAAGCACAACAACCGAAAATATGACCAAAACTAATTTGCCGCTACAAACTGTGTTTCAATTTTCATACAACGACTTGAAGAAACCGCATACATCGCACATCGTGGGTCTAACCTCATTGCCCTTCGCTGTTTTGCGTCAATTTCTCTAACAGTACCCTTGAGGAAGCAAATATATTGGTACAGAAGGCAGTCTTCATACACCGAGCGAAAACAGGCGCACGCACACATAGACGCGTACGTACGGCGATCTCAAACAATATCTCAAACAAATAAAGGCACAATTACAATTGGTCGATAGCCCGTATTCGGGTGCACGAAAGACTTTACTCGAATTCGGACACCCGATGCGTTAATTAGACTGGAGGATGAAGCCAGACTAGATTGTCCGAAGACGAGGTGCTCGATCCCGTCTATTTACACTTAGGGCTGATTTCACCAATGAAACTGAACGCGATCAGCACATCTAAACCGCGTTCAAGAGCAGTCAGTGTCATCATTTGTTGGGGAATATGGACATTGACAGCTCCTAAACTCAGGTCAGATGTCCTGATCGCGTTCAGTTTCATTGGTGAAATTCGCCCTTAGACGTTTACCCGAATCCCATAGGCAATCGAATTCACGAAAACGATCAAGTGTAATTATTATTGTGTCAAGACAGTTGCGAGCACGCTTACACTCGCTGTACGTGAAGCGTGTCTATGTGTGCGCGCGTTTTCAGCCGTTGTTTGGAGGAGACTTCCTGTACCTATTTTGTGCTTGGCATCTACCGGTGCCCTTTGCGGCAATAAGTATATATTTGCATATAACTGCGGGAAGGAAGTTGTGTATATTTGAGTTTAACGTTGAATTTAGGCCAACAATTGGGGAAATTTTCTTAATCAGCGTAGTGAGAGTGTGTTTGTGAATAATGAAGGGAATAACGATAGGAAGGTGTTAATGTGTGTTATTTGACGACAATTTGAAGTAATAGGATTTTTCGTTTTAAGTTGAATGTCTTTAAAAAAACCACCCAAGTATCGGAGAGACTATGGACTTCTTATAGATTTTCCTGTAATCAATAAATATAGAACAATTTTCTGTATAAAAAAAATGACTCTGTAGTTTTGGAGATTGGTTGGTCAATTTTATTTATTTAAACTTCTCGCACACAATAAGGTAAGAAAGAAACAAAGAAAGACGGCTGTACGGCCGAAGCCTGTCGCACCAGCCTGGCAATGCAGGCCGGTTAATCGGGAAGCTTATCTACTTCAGGGCAGGCGATATGCGCCCAAGGGTTTTACGCTCTGTGAGGCAGGCGTTCTCGAGAACTAGTATTATTCCTCGAGAATATGTTTCCTGTGTCACAGAGCGCATCGACTTCCTGAAGCAGAAAGTTTATGCATGGGCAAACCATATCCGTCGGTATAGGCAAAAAGTGGATCGGTACACTCACATACAGAGCATCGTAGGGGCCCATTTCCACTCAAAGTGTGACTGAAGCGCGTCTACGGGATAATAAAGCCATGACTGCTTTTTGGCAAAGCATTTGGTCAGTGCCCGTCAGTCACACTGAAGGTGATTGGATGGCTTTTGTTGAACAGGCGTGTGTGATTCAATACCAAACAGGGAGGCTATTACAATTAGTCCTCTGAATGTGGCCTGTACAGTCCGTCCATTGCCTAGCTGGAAATCTTCAGGACCGAACGGACTGCGCAATTTCTAGATTAAATGGCTACAAAAGTCACACGCATGTGTAGCCTCGCAATTCCAGTCATCTTTAGAGATTGGGTTGCTACCACTGTTCTTTACGATAAGAGTTACCCACTTGCTCCAGAAATCGGGTAGTACTACGAAACCTAAAAACTATAGACAAATTACATGGTTACCAATGGTATATAAAGTTTTTATAAAAAAGCAAAAATAGCAAATTATATTGATTGTAACTTATGTCTATGTCTCAGAATAGATATAAGAATGGCTCCCGCGGTACAAAGGAGCTGCTCCTCATCGATATGGCCATTCGTCAACAGGTTTATCATTCCCTAAAAGATCTTTCGATATGTCGGATAATTATAAGAAGGCCTATGACTCGAGTCATAGGCCTTCTCTCAAGCTCATTAGGGTGCTGGAGTTGTACAAAATAGACGCAACTCTACGCACCTTCTTGTTGTCGTGTATGAGGCAGGGTTGGACGGTCCTTCTCTATCCAGGATGTCGACAGATCCCCTGATCGACGAACCGATTACGATTGAACGGGGAATATTTCAGGGCGATAGTTTGAGTCCGCTTTGGTTTTGCTTAGCCTTGAATCCTCTATGCACACAGCTGGAGGATTCAAGTCTAGGCTATCGGTTGAGAAGAGATAACTATTTGCTCCCAACAATTTGCGACTGACGGAGCTACTGAAGGTAACAGAAACGTTCAGTAGCGCCATCAGGATGGAATTTGGTGTGGACCCAAGCCACGGATTACGAAAACCGCGGGAACCCAATTATCGGATTCCATACACCTTAGATCCCTCTCCTCAACCGAAACCTACATGTATTTGGATATGCCTGAAGCATTAGGCATCAATGCTGCTGATATGAAACAATCGTTGAATAGAATGATAACTAGTCTTTTATCGGGAGGAAACAAGGTGTGTGCCTTCAACGGTTGGATCATGCCGGTTTTGATTTATTCTTTCGGCATACTCTAATGGACTCAGACGGAACTTGACGTACTGGAAAGAAAGGTCCGACCATTACTGACAATATATCCAATGTATCACCCACGGTTATCAGCAATGAGACTGTTCATCCCGCGGAAGTGTGGGGTAAAGGTTTCTTAAATGCTTAAAACCCTCCACAACCGCGATATTTACAGTCTCAGAGAATATTTCCATCGTACTAACGTGGGGATGCACCAAGATGTGGTTGCAGTAAACAAAGCCATGACACCACTCTCCTTGGCGAACGAGAACTGGCGCAAACCTGCAGTACTTGATACTAACGACCGTGAGGAAGTACGGCAAGGCAAAGAGCTTCACGAATGATTTTATCGGGCCCTCCATGGGCCTGATGTAGACTTTTTGGCGTTTGTATCCTGGCTGCGTTTTGGTGACCTCTTCAGGGAAACCAAAGGTTTTATCTGTGTGATTACGGATGAAGTTATCATGACGATGAATGATCAGAAATACATTGTCAAGGACGGTACGGTTGACATCTATCGGGCATGCCACCGTCCCGGAGAATTAAACCGAGTTGTTTGCAGTTGTTGACATAATCTAGTGGCTAGGATTATCCACCAGCAACTTGCCTTGCAGTACAATCTTGTGGAGTTCGAAGTACCATACTGCAGGTATGTGCCCGACCCAGTTCTCGAGAATGGTCACGCCTCATTGTACTGCGATCGATCTATCTTCTCTGACAGAACCGATCGATCTGAATAGATCGATCGCCCGAAATCAGCCAGATATTGTGGTGATGGATCGACGAATTGCCATGTTGATATCGCTGCCCTCATGACGGTTATCTCGTAAAAGCTGAGAAAGATAAAAAAATCTAACTCAGCATACGAGGTTGTCGTATCTGGGATGTGGACTCTGCAATCATTGTACCGATAATCTTTACGGTTAGTAGCTTAATAGCAGAGATCCTCAACTAACACCTCAGGAGGCTCTCATTGCGCGGCTGGGTTAAGGGCTTGATTCAGAAAACAGTACTCCTGGACACGGCACGCATAGTGAGGATATTCCTCTCTCTAGAGCCCTGACCACCGGCCCTTGGACCTTGTTCCTGATGCCAATGGGCCACAATTTTTTAAATGAAAATAAAACTATTAAAAAGATAACATAATTAATTATAAATAAAATAGGTAAACAACAAACAACGCCATCCCATCTTCCTGGCTCAGCGTGCTGTGTTGGCGCTACTGTTGCGGCTGCGTAGTACCTCAAGCGGCGTAAGTATAATAACCTTGTTGGAAATTATATTTTCGAGCCGGTTGAAACCCTCGGGCCGTGCGGTCCTAGTGCACATGGTATTTTTAATGATATCTCGAAACGGCTGGTTGACACTTCCCGTGACCCAAGGGCTGGCTTTTACCTTGGTCAGAGGCTAAGCATTGCCATACAACGTGGCAATGCCGCCAGTCTCTTGGGTACATTACCAGTCGACAGTGATGTGGATGAATTTTTCGACGCCATATTTTAGTTTGCGAATAGTTTGAGTTAGGATATAATTTTGTTATTTTTTTTTAATTAGTTAGGTTTTAAGTTGTTATTTATGTACATATTATTTTAATACCCTAAATAAATACGTTTAAATGGTAAACAAGTACATAAAAAGGTTATAAACTTATAATCAATCTTATAATTTTCATCTATTTTCTTAAATAATTTAAACAATTTATATTAAAATTATTTTAAAAAAATCATACCCTCAAAGTAAGCCCTTTCCTTTGATATGTCACACGGTATAGTGAACTCCCATATTTAAAATTCATTTATTTTCAACACATTTGCTAAAAAAGTCATTTACGAAGCCGGTATACATTGTTCGAAAGTTAAAAATTACGCACCATACAACGTAATGTGCGGTAAAATAGGTACTCTTACCTAAGTACCAGCTTTACCGCATACTCCGTTGTATAACGCCGTGCGTATCCATTACGGTTTTTTTTTATTTCCATAAAAAATATTATAATAATTACACCAAGGAGTTTCACATTACAAGAATAAATAAACTGAATGAACCTCCTTAGAAACGCTTTTGCTCAATACGTTAGTCTCACTTTAATACCAAAGGGAAAATGAGACGAAAGATGTAGTTCTAACTTTCACCACGTGCACGTGGCGCGATTTGCAAATTCATGCCATTTTCATATTAGAAACGTCAAAGATCGTTGCGACTTTGTTTTATTACCTGTTGTACTGTTTTCTTGCAAATGTGTTGAAAAACGTGGCATGACACACGTGCGGAAATTTGTATTTACATCCTCATGACTATGGTAAGCCCTCGACTTCGTCTTGAGCTTACATTCGTCTACTCGTTTTGTAAAAACCGACTTACCGCACTAGTATCATAAATAACTATTACGTAACACGTCCGTATTTGGGTAACAGAAATTGATATGGATACCTTTCAACTTTATTTCCATTATTATAGATTTGGAACAAATTGGCTGTGACAGACGGACAGACAGACAGACACACGAGTGATCCTATAAGGGCTCCAATTTTTTCATTCAGACGGTACCCTAAAAACTCTTATTTTTTCCCCTTTTCTTCTGAAAGCTTTTTATTTACACTGAAATATGTAACTGTGTTATTATAACGAAAGTCTGTATTATTAGAAAAATATTATGTACCTCTGCAGGTGCCAAGGCCTTCTCTTTTCCAACCAAAGTATTCTTAATCACCATAAAACTCAGGCACTTCTCACCTTACCCAGTTCCACCCTATTAACAACATAAAATTATGCAAGTTCAGAACAACAACATTTTCATCAAGCATTCGCTTCCACAAAGGTAACGGAACATTATTTGCTATAGGGGATAACATAAAGGACCGACAATGTTGGTTCACGCACCGTTACGCTTGTCCCATACGTTACGACTAACAACTCCCTGTAAACAGGTTTATGGCCCAACAATTAATGCTGAAATTAACTTAAGTTTAGTTTCAGGTAAATATTTACTTGTTTTGTGTGCGTTCGCTGTGTTTTGTTTTGTTTGGTGAATGTATTAGGAACTTCATAAGCGACACTCCCCCTGTCCGTTTTCACTAACACAAGGCAAGACCTACATGTAATGTCTAAACAAAAACGCACTGATTTTCAAAACATAACTCAGCACTGAGAGTAGGGAATCCAACAGCGGATTATTTCTAGACAGTCTAAGTATAGACGCCTAGTGTAAGATAATAAAAATAATAAAACCGGCCAAGTACGTGTCGGACCACGCACAATGGAGGGTTCCGTAGTTGGGATGAATTTATCCCAAAAACAAACTTAACATTGTAGTCGAAACACATGTTCTCCCCGAAATCGATATACGTCACGGTCAATTCTCCAACTGCAAATGTAAGTTGGTTGACTATTACTCGTTAACTAGTAAAGCCTACTTAGCTTTGATAGATTTCCTTTTAATTTCGTTATAGCCACTACCATGACACACTACTGACACTACTACTGGGTCTACTGACTGGCTACTGCCATGATTTTTGGTAAATGGCTGACCTTAACAAAAAATAGCACTTTAAAGCTTAATATTACGCAAAAGGATCCCTGAATCGAAAAATGATTTTCACAGACCCGCAATATTTTTGAACGGCCTATCCAATGATCCCACACCATGGGATAGACGAGAAAAAAAACCATCCCCACTTTACGGACAAGGAAACAATCCTAAAAAAAAAACTAGTTTTTATTTTACCAGTTTGTCAGCGTGATTAATATACACCCATCATTATGAATGATGATTAAGCACCTGATATCGTGTTACCCACTAACTGGGTTGTGGATGTCAGATAGGCAGTCGCTCCATGTAAAATACTGGTATTCAGCATCATCCGGTTAGACTGGAAGCCGACTCCAACATAGTTGGGAAAAGGCTAGGCAGGCTGATGATTAAACACCTTTCTGGGTTCGAACCCACGACCTTCTACTCGTAAGTCGCGGACTTTACAACTGGGCCTCCACTGCTCTTGTTTGATGACATCGTGTTTAATTCGTAGCTCCACACGCTTTATCTACTCTGCCGACGCTAAAATTCTCAGTTTGTCTTCCATTCTGATAAATCTTTCACATTGTTTTTGAAGTCAAACTTCTTAACGCACGCTTGACTAAGGGAGTAAGCTGGTGAATGCGTGACGAGAGCGTTACGGAAGCGAGCGAACGGAAGTTGAGAGGAAGATATAAGTTAGTGAAGAGAGTGTGACACATTTTCTTTCTTTCTTTCTCTCGTTGCCAGTTGCGTTTCGTATATCTAAGACACGGTGCAGGCCTATTGTTTTAAGTAAGTAAGTATAAATAGTATTACTATTTGAATGTTTTACTTCAGACGTGTGATCTAAAGCACACTCGTTTTTTTTTTTTAATTTTAGTTAACTTTATTTTATAATGCTCTAATCACTTATTAAGTCCACTAACTTATTCTTCGTCTAGGGTTAATTAAGATAAGATTACATACCTTAGAGTTAAGCGCCTAAACGAGACCTTTAGGCCACAATTTATTGCTTAATTGTTCAGTGAGAAGGGATACTCGTAGTAGTTTAATTATAAATAAAGAGCACATTTATTATTAGTAAACTGAGTGTAAGGCCGAGAATACAAACGTTACTTAGCTCGTTGTTGGACTTATCCTGCGTTTGCAACTTATTTTCCAAAAATATAAACAAATAATATATCATGTGTTTCTGAAAAACAGAACTCTAATGTAAAAGTTTTGTTTCCATGACCATTTTTTTTTTATTGTCTTTTACAATTTTTACGCAGAACTATAGCTAGGTATTCTGCCTAACTTAATTTATACAAACATGAAGCCAATAATTCTTTAAGTGAGAATAACATCAATTTGGAAACAAGGATTTGAATTTGAAATAGTTGTGTTGTTCCATCGTGGCAGCGTCATACAAAGTCTTCTCGTCGCCTATCCCGCAATGTCTGAAGACTAAAGTCTTTAACCAGTGCGTACTGCCCGTCATGACATACGGTGCCGAAACGTGGACACTGACAGTCGGGCTAGTCCACAAATTCAAGGTTGTGCAGCGTGCTATGGAGCGGGCTATGCTTGGAGTCTCTTTGAAGGATAAGATCAGGAATTAAATTATCCGGAAAAGAACCGGAGTTACCGACATAGCTTGCAGAGTAAGCAAACTGAAGTGGCAGTGGGCTGGCCATGTTTGTCGAAGGACCGATGGCCGATGGAGCAGACGAGTCCTGGAGTGGAGACCGCGTATAGGCAAGCGTAGTGTAGGACGCCCCCCAGCTAGATGGACCGACGACCTTAAGATGGTGGCTGGGTCAGACTGGATGCGGAAGGCGGAGGACAGGGTGTTGTGGCGTAGCCTGGGAGAGGCCTATGTCCAGCAGTGGACTGCGATAGGCTGAGTTGATTTATTGTGTTGTTCCTGTCTTTATCTTGTACTTGTAGTTTGACAGTGACAGGAACAACGCTAAGCCTGAATAAATACGTGGTAAGTAATCGGCTGTCCTAGTAAGGGACACTTTCGATTTATTGCATAATCCTACTAAACAGGTCCATTATTTATAAACATAATAATATTCCAAGTAGTAAATAAGATGTTTTAGAAAAAAAAAATTACCTTATTTTACATTCTTCTTCACCACGACCAACAAATGAATGAATTACATTGGTTATTTGTTGTAATAATATTGTACGTTGACTATGCCGATAGAGAGGCGGTAAATTCTTTAAAAAAAAAAAAAAAATATAAAAAAAAAAATTGTTGAGTAAGGTACGGACGGCTACACATCGCTATAATGCGAGATCAGCTTATACTGGAAAGTCTAGCTTGATGTGTAGCCGTGTGTACTACTTGGAATATATATTTTTTTGTATTTTATTTAGAACGGACATAAGGTATATTCTATGCTATTTCAAGGTTATTCATTTTTTACCGGACACCCTGTATATAACGAAGTCCACAGCTAAATAGACTTCACGAGCTAACAGGTCATAGTCGACCAACTTACATTTGCAGTTGGAATGTATGGGAGAATATGTTTCCACTACAATGCTAAGTTTGTTCTTGGGATAATTTCATCCCAACTACGGAACCCTTCATTGTGCATGGTCCGACACGCACTTGGTCGGTTTTTTTCTGTTCAAAATGTGGACTAGTTATTACTAGTCCACATTTCAAGAAGAAGGTTATAATCGTAAAAATCTAAAACATAACTTGTTCCATCTGACGTCAATTTTCGCAATGAACGAGCTTGGAAAAAGGGTTAAATATTACTTTTATTCATACACGTCGACATTATTATCGTTAAAATTATTTAACACAAGAATCAACAACAACAACCAACAACAATTACCAACAATTATCAAATAACTTCATCTTATCATCATTATCTGCCTAGCCTTTTCCCAACTATGTTGGGATCGGCTTCCAGTCTAACCGGATGCAACTGAATATCAGTATTTTACATGGAGCGACTGCCTATCTGACCTCCACAACCTAGTGACTAGGTAACACGATATCCACCCAAAACCCAAATAACTTCGTCTATTTTAAGCTTAAATCAATTACAAAAGTTCCAAAGATTCCCTTAATTTAAGTTACAGAACACTGCTTAAAAAACTTTTTCTTTATAAGAAACTCCACTTCTAAAGCACACCTATCGAGGTGCCGATTCACAAACATCACGAGACTCCTTGGAATCGGAATGAAATCATTTCCGTTTCACTATTTCCGTTCCATTTTCAAGTCGCTCCCTAACTTCCTGTCTCACGTACAAACTTTGTTCTCGTCAAAAAAAATTAAATCGTGATAGAAGGGCTCTTTGAACACAGGCCTTTTTGCTTCAAGTTAATTTAATACCATGAATAAATGAACAAAATAATTTAAATAAGTATTTGTAACAATAACGTTTGTTCCCTACCCCCATTACTAGGGTTAAGATCAGATATGACGCCTATAAAATCGCTTAACCCTTTCTTTATACATCATAGCTATTAATACTTAATAGGTACGTAATTGCGTTTCTCCTGGCTTTCACAAAAAGGTTTCCATCAGCTTTCATCTGGAGATTAAAAGGGGACAGTTAATCCTGGCTATAAACCCATCTAATTAAGATGAACGTAGCACTATATCTTGGGGGGAGGGATGCGGTGATCTCGGCTAATGCACCTGCATTAGGAGCAAAGAGAATTCTTGAGAACCTACATTAACATTAGTTCCACTTTTAGCGCCAATTCCTTGCTTCGATTACGGTATAATATCGTCAATTTACATCTCGACGAGTTTTCGAATTGCTACGTTTCGATTCGAGTTTGATGGGAGTGGATACGTATTTAAGTTTCCGATTTCGTGCGGAGTGCTATCTCGTGTTGACAGTTATGTAATACGAGTAGTGAGAAGTGGTACGCATATAGCTTTGAAGATTGTTGGATGCTGTAGAATGCTTGGTGTGCGCAGCTGCGAGTTTTGAAGATTGTTGGGACATTATGTTTATTTATTTATTCTTCGGAAAGCTTATCGGAAAGTTATTGGTTATGTACAGACAGAAAGCACATCAAGCTACTACAAACTGTCAAATTTCTTTAAAAGATTATCAACTTTATTTTTAAAGCATAAGGTACAAGGTTGATTGGGAAAATTTGACAGTTTCGGGTAGCTTGACCTGCTGGCGTCTGTACCTTCTCTAGTTTAAAGTTTTCCTTTTTAACTGGAATAGTGGAAAACCAGCACGAGAGGGCTTGTGGCTAAGTAATAACAGCCGCACGGGCCAATCGATCAGGGTAAGCTACGGTTGCCGCGGTTGGTCCGTGGATGGGTCACTATCTTTACTTACCAAGCCATGCCTCAGAAAGCATGATAAGCGGTTGATCACGGCTGTCATGCGTGGATCTTTGATAGACGTTACGAGTCGTCAGAAACCCAAAAGCCTGACAACCAGTCCTACCAAGGGGTGTCGTATTACCCAGTAACTGGGTTGTGG
Source organism: Tiliacea citrago (assembly GCA_963921375.1). Taxonomy (NCBI): domain Eukaryota; kingdom Metazoa; phylum Arthropoda; class Insecta; order Lepidoptera; family Noctuidae; genus Tiliacea; species Tiliacea citrago. Next base: position 14,553,997 of record OY992797.1, on the reverse strand, counting down.
AGGTCAGACAGGGAATCGCGACGCTCCATTTAAAATACTGTTATTCAGCTGCATCTGGTTAGACTGAAAGCCGACCCCAACATAGTTGAGAAAAGGTAAAGCAAATGAGGTGTAGAGAACCAGCACATTAACAAATATTTTTCTCCATTCGATGAAATCAATACGAAGGCGAAGTTAGAATAAGTTAGATTCGCAGATTATCAGTTTCAACTTTTTGAAACACGTGCAGTTTCAACACGGAACGCCACATCTGCTCGTACGAAACAAAACTAAACTGAATCATTCCGTACTTTTCCTACCAGTTATTTTGAAATCGTCGCCGTTTTTACGCCTCCAGGATTTTTAATTAAAGTTGTCGGCGCGATACGGGCCCCGGAACCGTTTTAAAAATTCATTAAAATCCTTTAGCGGAAACATTTTGTACACAACTAATTTATTTTACGCTTTACAGCGGAAAGTGAAGCGATTTACGCTTTAACGCGATGCGTTCTGATGGGAAAGTTGGGGCACTGTAAGTTGGTGTATTATGTATCATGTAAAGTAAGTACATTCAGGTATGCTTAATACCCAAATGTACTTGAAGCGGCAATTGTTTTTTTATTAAACTTTACAAAATACATGTTTATTTACAAGTTCGCCACAAAAAACTGAGCAGTAAACTAAATAAAAATGGATCATAAAAAATATTTAAATAGGTAATTAAATAAATATTAAGCATTCAAATGATTAAGAAATCGAAATAGATGGTAAGAAATCTAACTGGAACCGCTCACTTTGCTCGCTCGGCTCGCACACGGTTGGTCACAGTTCTAACCTAACCTTACCCATTTTGTCGGGGTGCCCCTCATACCCTGGCTTAGTTACTGCGACCACTTCGGCTCGCGCGTGGTTGGTCACAGTTATAACCTAACCTATGAACTGCCGAACTATTTATCTAACTGCCCATTGCAACATTTTACTGGTCATTAATTTATTACACTACTTGAGTATTTTCTGTACTGACATTGTAGGAAGAAATAACCGACCAATTTTCTTTTTATTACTGTTCATGTTTTACTCTCACATAATTTACCAAAATAACTAAACCAAAACAAACAACAAAACAAATAGCGCAGAGTCAGTCATCTCAATTTACTTTCTTTTCATTGAATTGGTATGTATATGTAGTATAATGTAGGGATATATCATAGTATTTTTTTTTTTTTTTTTTAAACGTTGCCCCACACTAGGAATTTCTCCTGTATCGTGGGTGCGGTTACAAACATTTAAACTCACATACACAAACAGCCAGACCCGGAACAACTACTTGTAGGTCATACAAATATTTGTTCCGTGCGGGAATCGAACCCGCGACACGCAGCGCAGCAGTCAATCGCTTAACCACTGCGCCAACCGTGCCGTGAATATATGCGTATTATAACTAAGTATACAGAAAACAGTTCAAAAAACAGATGAGCACTATGGAATTTATACGAGCTAATACTCGTGTATGCTGAGTTTGCTAATATTTCTGACTCTAGTGACAGTAACTCTTAATGATTTTACCATTTTTGTCTTATCAATACTAAATATATACAGGGTGGAATTTTGTAATGCCACCTGGAGGGAAAGTACTCTTAATACTGCAGATAGAAAATTTTACTCAAAAGAAACATTCCTTTATTTTTGAATAGAAAGCAAACTGCATTCAAAGATTTTCGAAAATTCTCTTCTCCCGCACCCGGGAATCGAACCGGCTAAAATCTGAAAAAATTATACCCTGTACTTTTATTGCATCGATCGTTAGGGTCAATTATAAGGATGAAATCTCTCTAACAAACATGATAAATTAAATGAAAGGAAAACCAGGAAATCTGAAGTTACAAATTCAATGAGTCAAGTTAAAGCTCTTTAACTAACATCCATCTTTTGTAATGCAGACTCCTTTGCGACATACTCGTAGCTGCGTGTATGAGGTAATTTAAATATGGAATGTTAGATTAAAATTTGAAAATTAGATTGTCATAGTTGTTATTCACATTTGATTGTTTTTACAACTTATTTCAAATTTTGTCTCACGGTGAAAATGGCTTATCAAGAACAGTTTGATTTAATGGAAGCTTATTTTTTTAATAACAAAAACGTGAATCTAGCTCTGCGGTGGTATGGAGAGAGATATCAAGACCGACAGGCATCAACTCGGTTCGTATTGAAAAGAATGGTAGAAAATTTAAAGAATACGGGTGGTTTCAAGAAGAGACGGCAAACTATTCAGCAAAACTATTTCGATTATGAACTAGATGTTTTAACATACTTTGAATCATTTCCAAAGGCTTCAAGTAGAGATGCTGCCGATGAATCAGGAACAACCCACACTCGCGTACTTAAAGTGCTGAAAAAGTATAAGTATAAATGCTATCGTGAAGGTCGGTTGGTGCAATAATTGCATATTGGGGATCGTGACAGACGATTACAATTTATTTTGTGAAAACATGCTTGGAGAAATTGACCGAAACCCTAATTTTTTGAGTAACATTGTATGGTCTGACGAAACCAACTTCAACAATAATGGCATGTACAATCGCCGCAATAACCATTATTGGTCTCGAGTGAATCCTGTTCGTGTTCATGAAACTAACAATCAAGTAAGATTTTCTTTCAACGTTTGGTGCGGAATTATGAGAAATAATGTAGTGTTAGTCCACGTGTACGAAGATCATTTAAACACTGTAAAGTATATTGAAATACTGGATCTCTTAACAAACGAGTTAAATGGTTTCCCCGAAGAAGAGCGAAACCAAATAATTCTACAGCAAGATGGTGCTCCAGCACATAACAGCAGAATCACTACTGCCTACATTAATAACCATTTTAATACCTGGATTGGTACAAACGGAACAATCAGATGGCCTGCGAGATCGCCAGATCTCACCCCATTAGATTTTTTTTTGTGGGGATATGTAAAAAATCAAATTTACATGAAATCTTATGCGAATGACAACAAGTTGAGAGTTGAAGTTCAGAATACGATTTATAATATTCACCACAACACTTTATTAAAGGTTAGAAATGAATTCGTTAAAAGAATAAATTTGTGTATCCAAGAGAATAGAGCCCATTTCGAGCAACTAATTAGTTAGTTTACCATTTTTTGTAAATAATTAAATTAATTTAAGATTTCCTGGTTTTCCTTTCATTTAATTTATCATGTTTGTTAGAGAGATTTCATCCTTATAATTGACCCTAACGATCGATGCAATAAAAGTACAGGGTATAATTTTTTCAGATTTTAGCCAGTTCGATTCCCGGGTGTGGGAGAAGAGAATTTTCGAAAATCTTTGAATGCAGTTTGCTTTCTATTCAAAAATAAAGGAATGTTTCCTTTGAGTAAAACTTTCTATCTGCAGTATTAAGAGTACTTTCCCTCCAGGTGGCATTACAAAATTCCACCCTGTATAACCTATTTATGTACTTTTGTACCTATTAGGTATATTTATAATTAACACATAACATCACGCCTGGAACCCCTGAAGGGTTATGCAGAGGCGCACTTGTAGTACCTACACCCACATTTCGCCAGTTATGTGTAAGTCCCATGTAATAGGGGGCGAGCCTATTGCCATCATTCGGGCACAAATCCAGACTCCGGGCTGCTACTGAGAAATTCCTGGTGGAAAAACCCAATAAACACTTTGCCCGACCTGGGAATCGAACCCCGGACCTCGTGCTCTCCAGTAGAGCTTGCGACTAGACCAACAAGGCAGTTTATAATTAATTATGTTATATTTTAAGATTTTATTATTTTCTCTCAATCAGAGCACCCGCCATCTTATCTCTTTGCCACCTTTGGTGGACTGGTAGAGAATGCCTAAGACATTAAGTCCGCTTTTGTACATTATTGTGTGTGAGAAGTTTAAATAAATAAAATAATAAAATGACAGCCGATCTCCCATATGTATGTACTTATAAATAACAGTTTTAAAAATCATAACCCCTTAATTTTTACTAGTAGTTGATAAATCATTAAGTGAGTTGAACGTCAGTCCATTCTAATGTTCATTGAATCATCGAACAATTTTATTTAATCTTAGCTAAATCAATATCATCAACAGGTTAAAGTAGGGTTTGATAGTAGAATATTTTATAGCTAGAAGAAGCTTGAAACTGAGTTCCTGCAAATCGCAAAGAAACTGATGTTTGCTAAAACGCTTGATATTGTTGAAAAACCAATGCCTTTTTTTATTTCGTACACCTACGCATCAGTGCACAGTGAAATAAATACAAACATTGAAATTAACTCTACCAAAGGAACAGTACTCCCCTAATTGGAAAGACAAACTAATTACCCAATACAAAGCTAGACAGCTAAATCCCTATAACGCTCCGAACACAATTTTCTCCATCTTCCAGCACCTGACTAGCAACGCGTTTAATTTACCCGACTCCAATAAATCGACAGGTACCTTTTCTCGTAAACGGGCGCTGATACCAAAACAGTGTTAACCTACGTTCACCGTTTTCAGAAAATTACTGTTTTTATATAAAATACTAACTGCTGCCCGTGGTTTTGCCCGTGTAGCATAATCAGCCTATAATGTTCCCACTGTTGGGTAACAAGCCTCCCCTCTTAAAGAGGAAGTGGGCTGTACGGCTTTACTCCGTGACTGTACTAATAATGAAATTGGGGAGTGGGTCCAGTCGACCTGTTCAAAATGTAATTGGGTTGAGTTATCCCGCGGGTCCATTTCGATTGGGTCCAGTTGACCAAAGACTCTGTAATCTACCGCGCGGGCCCAGTGCGGGTTGGTAGATGTCACATGTCTTCAATTTTTTAGTTCTAGGGTTTCTTCATGATGTTTTCCATCACCGTTTTGAAAGCAGTGGTGATGAAATTATTTTCACAAAGTAAAGCACCTGCCTGGGTTCGAACCCACGACCTAATAAAAAAATAAAAGAATCGGTCCAGCCGTTTCGGAGATTAGCCGGAATAAGCAGTCAGCCTGACAAAAAATTCAAGAATTGTTTTTTCGTTTTAAGTACCGTATTTATATAATTTCATATGCATTTAGTAAAAAGCTCTTATTTTGATATTACCAAAATGCACTTCAATTTTATTTATTTGTATAGAAATTAATATATTTTTTGAGAAGTAGTAGATAGCTACTTACTTACTGTACATTCATAGCTACTATAGTTTTGAGAAAGAAAGAGAAAGAATAAAGTTTATTTGGACGTAGTCCGTGAAACGCAAAATACAAAATAAAACAGTGAAAATAATGTTTTGACAACAATAATGTGTGCCTCACGGCTGCGCCAATAAGGTTTATGTCTCTCACTAATGGACAGGATACTGTCTGATGCTGGTTTTCTAATGAACCTTTAGGGACAAGTGACGAGTATTACAAAGTTTCAACTTACCTGATACATAGTTTATAGACTTATAAATAAATTAATAAACTAGTAATCAAACAAATATAATTACAAAAACAACAAGAACTGTCTCGGCGAAACCTTAGCGATTTGGTACATAGATTTATCCGTGCACGGGGCACTCACAAAGCTCTTAACTGGCCGCCGAGCGCGGCGGACAGTAGGTACACTGACAAATATTAGACAATACAGTTATTATTTTGGTAGTCTTGTATTTTTATAAAAGTGATTAAGGCTTGTCCAGACTGGCGCGATATCACGGGTGCGACTAGGTGCGCGCTGCCTGTCGCGCCAGTCTGCACTAGCCTTTACAGAGCAGCCGTCGAGAGAATGCGTTCCTGACACAATTCAGTTGGACAATTTCTAGCAAATTTATGGATCAAATTCGCAAAACACATATTCGTTTCTTTGAAACTGACAGGACGACGGCCGGCTGAAAATACTAATTTATGGGTAAAAATCAATTTTAACAGTTCAATTACTAGGTAACCTAGGTAAATAAAATGTGGGTTTTTATGTTGCAAATCATTCCAGGTATAAGTTATACCTACTCATTCTGTAGTATTCCAAAATACATGTGAAATTAAATAAAAACATTAAGATTACAGGAACTAGATGGCGCTTCATAAAATTACATATTCACAATAGTGGAAAACGTTGTTAATTAGAAACTCTACGGGGGTCTACTCCGAAGGGATAATCCGAAGTATCGGCCGAATGTTCGGCCGTTTTATAACTGCCAAAGTTTTTTTTTTTACTTTGAGTCCTTACCCGACTTCAAGTCACATTTTTGACTTTGGCTTATTTCTTTGACTGTCGTTCTTTCGCCGTAGTTAGCCATAGTTAACCGTAGTCAAGAAACGGCGGAACATTCGGCCGGTACTTCGGATAGAGTTCGGAGTAGACCCCCCTGGTATCGTGTAGTTTTAAGCCAATATGAATACCGCATAACTATAAAACTATTATGCAGAATAGACCTACGTTAATATTTCGTTATTTAAGATCTAGATTCTGTTTTTGAGAGTTGACACACTGTTGCCTAATGGCGTCCCGTCCCGCTGAAGACGAAATGCGTTTTCAATAGCTAGTCGGTGGATCGGTGGATTACCCGGGTTACTATCGTATAAACAGAATCTTCATTTAGCTAAAACTGGGTAACTCATTACCATTTAGACCCGGAACGGGTCGAATATTAAACGGGCGTCGGATTATAGGGGAATAGCAGCGAGGTGCGAATTGAATTAGTTGTACGGAATTTGTATTTGTTGTACACAAATAGAGGTTTGTGTACTGTGTTTCATTTGTTCGTTGTTCGAAATGGTTGGTGAGGTACTCGCGCTTATTTTGCGAAAGTAAACTAAATGAGAGAAGGATATTAATATAATACTTATTCAAATTAAATGTTTATTTAAATTAAAAAGTGCATTTACATACATGATTTTGAGATCACCTTTTATGCAAGAATTGCTTGTGTTAGTCTCCAAACACAAGCAATCAAAATAAATTAAATTAATTTGCAATTGAATGTAATAATACAAAAACAAAATTAAAGAAAAATAAAATTAGTAAATAGGTTACTTTTAAACAAAGACATTCAATTTACTTAACAATAAACGGGACATAACGAACAAAATCGTAATCCGATACATTTGTCCTAGTGGGCAAAAGTCGCTCAGTCTAGTGTGGTACGCCTGCATGTCAAGTCGCATTCGTGTGCACAAAAGAAAAATATTTTCTAAGAAAATATTTATAGTTGCGCATTACGATATTGCAAACCTCGTTATGGTAAAACGACAGAACCTAACTTCGGTTTATTTTCGAGATATGCTCACTGAGAAATATCATCACAGTTTTTTTATGACATTTCTTCGCATAGCCTCTTTATACTAAGTATCTTAAATCTCTTTGCTTTTAAATTATAGAAAAACTACTAACAACAAAAATAAGCATGAACGTATGCTCTGCGCACCACAATGTAGGCTCGGATTGTACAAAAGGAACTCTTTTATAACGGCTATAATGGTGTATAAATTACCAGGCGCCTTCAAAGATTTACCTTTGACTATGTTCAAAAAAAAGTTGACACAATGGTTAAAAGAAAATTGTTTTTATGATTCAAAACGAATGTATGTCATATCGTGCAGAAGGTCAATCTAAATAATATTGAAAGTACACACCTTATAATATTTAATTTAATGTTTAATTTTACAGAATCGTGACTTACAAGGAGTATGGACTTAGCATTATAATATATTTATAATTTGTATTTTTTTTTTTTAATGATCTGTTCGTTTTGTTTTCTATTTTGTCGTTTAATTAATGTATGTTCCTGAAACTTAATAATTTAAATCGCATTGTTAAATTACCTTTTATTAATAAATTAAATGTTATTACGACATATTTGCACGCCATATTTAATGGTAGAATGTAATTTGGCCACGATAGTCTTAAGTTGTTGATTTGTACCTACGTTCTAGCAAATAAATTAATTTGAATTTGAAAAAGCAAAGAGAACGAGCAACACACAGAGAAAAAGGCAAAAAAAATACTTATATGTAGATATGAAGAGGAAGTTAGGGACGGTAACAGTGTACAGCAATTAGAACACCACAGACACAAAAGGCACTGACAAGTAACTGATGTTATGTCGGGTTCACACACGCGGTGTACGTTTACAATTACAACAATTTTAATAAATAATTATCGTATTTTTATTATGTTATTTCACTAATCTATTTTTATTTTATTTATTTCTGTATCTGATCTATCCGTGACACCACAGCGGGCCCTATCAGAATACCAGCGCTACGACACTTATTTTTTAAGTACCGCAGCATTATGCTGAGATAGGCCTCGTACAGGACTTTCTGTTTTTATTTTCATGTTTTTTTTGTTTATTTTTGTTTTTGTTCTCTATGATTTTATGAGTGTGTTTTAGTTTAATTTAATTTGAGATCTGTGAGAGTCCCAAGAATTTTTTTTTCTTTCTTTCTTTTCTATCAATTAGACTAAAAGAAGCGTATTTTTAGGTGTAATCTAAACTAGGGTAGTTTTAGTTCCTCACCTATATTAATTGAAATACCAGAATTTTATCTTCGTTATCATTACTCTCCTACCCTAATCCCAATTTATATGGGGTCGGCGCTACAAATATCTTTTTCTTCCATACTTCTCCATTAGTTATTGAGAGGGGCTTAGTAATAACAGCCCCACGGGTCGATCGATCAGGTTAATATAAAATAAAATAATAAAAAACAAATTGAAATAAAAGTACACTTATACAGGGTGACACTTAATCTAAGCATGGAAATAGCCTGGTACAAAATAAATGACCAATGACCCAAGCTACGCTTGCCGCGGTTCGTCCATGGATGTGTGACCATCTTTACACACCAAGACCCCTCCGTGCCTCTGAAAGCTCGTTAGCCGGGACCAATGTCCCGGCTGTCATTTGACAGTTGTTCTTGTTGTTTATTGTTCAGTAGTTCTTTGACAGTTGTTACGGGTCATCAGAAACCCGAAAGTCTGACAACCAATCTTACCAAGGGATATCGTGTTACCCAGTAACTGGGTCGTGGAGGTCAGATAGGCAGTCGCTCCATATAAAATACAGGTAGACAGCTGCATCTGGCAAGACTGGAAGCAGATGATAACTCATATATAGACTAGACTAGTAAGTTGTCATCTCGGTGTAGTCACTCCTTTGTTAGCTATATCATCTTTCCAAAGTCCATCTATCATTTCTTTGGTCTACCCCTACTCTTATAGCCATCCACATTCATATCATCATTTCAGCCGAAAGACGTCCACTGCTGGACATTGGCCTCCCCCAAAAGGAGGAGGGGATTGCCATAATCGCCACGCTTGGCAGGCGGGTTGGCGATCGCAGTATGGTGTTAAAATGCATAGAGAACGCTGCAGCCCATTCTCTAGTAAGCCCCTTAGTCGCCTTTTATGACACCCACGGGAAGAAATAGGGTGGTGCTATTCTTTACGTTTAGCATCACATTGAATGAATAATAATAATAGAGATTGATTCAGAGAGCGGTACTTCTGGACACGGCTCGCATTGTTAGGAAGTTCCTCTCTCTGGAGCCCCGACCGCCGGTAGCTTGGACCTTGTTCCCGATACCGGTGGGCTACTATTTTTAAAATTTTTAAATGTTCTTATATATTTTTTTTATATTCTAATATTTAAAAATGTAATTTATATGTACCTATATAATGAAATAAAGGAGATAATATATATATATATATATATATATATGTTACAGAACACAATCTACCAGATGCATATACCAGAATTTATTTCGTGTTTTTTTTTGTATTTGTAGTTGACTTAATATTACAACAGTAGGTATTAGTTTCCTTTATTCGGTGCTACAGAATCGGGTGCCCTGCTTGAGAAGCAAACTACATTTGTAGATATAGTATTAAGGAGCACCATGAGTGCTAAACGCTGTTCCATTCGTTGTTTCAAGTATTGCCTGAAGAAACATTTCCTGCGTTCGAGAGCAGTAACTTCGTTCATGGTCTGGTAAGCGTTTGCCATCTTATTTTGGAGAATACAGGTTGCCGAAAAATGCGACTAAGAATATTTTTTCGTTCTTAAAAAATAGAAAAGTTTTTAACGATTATTGTAAAAGTGTATGAAAAAATTTCAGATTTTTGTTATAAAATCACCCTAATTCTCAATTGAGGGTCAGTTTTACTTAGTTCTTATTTTATGAAGACGCCCTATTATTTCCAGTCATTACTGAGTTTATTTCATCGTGATAGATCGTTTAGTCTAAAAATTATACCGATTTGTTTACACAAGGGTCACAGCAGCGAACAAGAATTTTAAAAATGCTATAAAAAATAAATTGTTTTTTTAGATTTTTTCAAATATTTTTCCGTCGATAAAATTAAGCTTAGTTTCCCTCATTTCGATATGTGCACATTATGAAGACTCACACTGTATATAATCTGTGTTATTTATTATTATGTTTATTATACGAACCAGTGTTGCCACAACAAATCGATTGGATACCCGACCGTCGTAACTATAATACCATGTAATACAATTCGGATCACAATGACACACCATTAGTACAAATCGGTTCAGTCGTTTAGACTGGGCGGATAAAATACATATGCAGTATTACATGTGTGTGCGTATCGAATACATGCGTAGTATTAGGCTACCTTTCCAATGCCGTAGTACATTAGGATGCAGAACTAGTTAAATGAAGACGAACCATCCGGGGTTGATCTGTAGATGGGTGACCATCTTTACATACCGAGTCTCGGAAAGCACGTTAAGCCGTTGGTCCCGACTGACATTCGTTGATCTTTGACAGTTGTTACGGGTTATCAGAAGTCCGAACGTCTGACAACCAGTCTTACCAGGAGGTATCGTAATACCCAGTTAATGGGTTGTGGAGGTCAGGTAGGCAGTCGCTCCATGTAACATACTGGTATTCAGCTGCACCCGGTTATACTGGAAGACGACCCCAACATAGTTGGCAAAAGACTAGGCAGATTGAGCTAGGTAAATGAATTCAAAGGGTACGTGTTTCTCTAATTTCATGTCTCCACTTCGCTCTGCTCCGCACCGCTGCGCTCCGGTTCCGTAATAATAGCTGCCAGCGGAGCGTAGATTATTTTTGTATGCAGAGCTGTGTTCGGAGGTACGGGTCGTTTTTACTCATGCACCACGCTTAAAGTTTGTGTTCCCTAAAAAACGGCGCCAACACATGACGATCTCAATGACGGCTGTTCTGTCATGAAAATAGCAGCATCGCTATTTAACGACTGTCATTATCTTAAAGCGCCGCCGAATTTATTTAACCTGTTTACGGCCACCGGAATGCATCGTGTGGCGACACCGCTTTCTTGGGAAACCGTCAAGCTTTAGCAACTCAACCCTCTTCAGTGGATTTGGATACTAACTACACTACTTCGCACTGCTCCCTCACTTTTCTCCGCTTTTTCTAAGAAAGCGGTGAACGGCCACAAAATAACGGCGGTCCAAATACAGAGCGTTTTTGACGCCAAATTTTTAAATACTGGTTAAAATGACGGCCGTTATAATACCTACGAGTTTATCCGCTCTTAAGAAAAACCGTAGTTTAACTCCGCTACAATGGGTAGGCAGCCTTATGTCGGCGTCTGAAATACGTACGCACGAATACGCGTGTGTGCGTATTATAATATCGTGTATTATCCTCCCGTAACGCTTTATGTGTGTGCGTATCAATATCCTCATTTCATTTAGCGTAGTAGGATGTATCTTATTGACTTTTTAATGGATTATTTGGTTATTTTTATAATCTCATCTGTTTTCATTTTGTTTTATTTTTCATATTGGCTTTTCGAATATTTCTATAGGATTGGTTTGCATAGAGTGCCTGGTTGGTGACATGTGAAATCATTAAAAAAATCGAAAATAAATTAATGGTGTATAACCCTTCCTTATAAAATTCATGAGCAGCCTATAACCAAGCTTCAAGGAAAAATCCTAAATTCATACACGTTTAAATCTCTAAGTTTTAAGTCTATCTATAATATTATATATAACGTCTTTATCCATTTGATACCTTTAATTCACGAACCGTTGTACTTAATTAATCAAAACATGGGACTATTTTGATTACTAAAGTACAACTATATACCTAATCTATTTCATTTACACATTTAAATAGAGTAAGTACAATCGGTGCTCTCGAGGTTGTTCGAGAATACGTTTATCTCGGGAAAACTTTGCAATTTGGTAAAAACAACTTTGAGAGGGAGGTTAACAGAAGAATTCAGCTGGGCTGGGCAGCATTTGGGAAGCTTCTTCGAGTCTCCTCGTTGCGTTTCCACAGAGCCTAAAGACTAATATCTTCAATCAGTGCGTCATGCCTGTTATGAATTACGGCGAGGAAATGTGGATACTCACGGTACGGCTGGTCCATAAATTCAAGGTCGCTTAGCGAGCTATGGAATGGGCTATGCTTGGATTCTCTCTGAGGGATCGAATCGGGAACGAAGTAATCCGGCAGAGAAACAAAGTTGTCAACATAGCCCACAGAATAAGCAAGCTGAAGTGGCAATGGGCCGGCCATATTAGCCGTAGAACCAATGACCGTTGGGGTAGACGTGTTCTTGAGTGGAGACCGCGAATCGGCAAACGTAAGGTAGGACGCCGTCTGTCAGGCTAGGTGGAGCGACGATCTTCGCAGGGTGGTTGTTGGCAGCTGGATGAGAGCTGCCGAGAATCGAGCTGAATGGCATTTAATTGGAGAGACCTTTGTCCAGCAGTGGACTGCTATAGGCTGATGATGAAGTACAATCGGTGGTTTCACATGTTAAATCATTTGGTCTTATATTCTATTTAGTCTTATGTGAAGCTGAATCATGCAAAATAATATAATGTCACTGCCTCATTGGTCTAGTGTTCGCAAGCGCTACTGCCAAGCATGATGTCCGGGGTTCGATTCCCAGGTCGGGCAAAGTGTTATTGGGATTTTCCATTAAGAATTTCTCAGCAACAGCCCGGAGTCTGGATTTGTGCCCGGTTGATGGCAATAGGCTCGCTCCCTATTACATGGGACTTAAACATAACTGGCGAAATGTGGGTGTACTACAGGTACACCTCTGCCTAACCCTTCGGAGGTTAAAGGCGTGATCTTATTTTTTTGTCATAATATAATGTAGCTTAAAGAAGTTCTAAGTTCTATATCATTAAGTTCTAATTTGAACTGACCTTAAAGCTTAAAGATAATGTAATATAAAAAAAGGATGGGTATTTAGTCATAATCAATACACGTCTCTGAGATTCATAGTGCCGTACGTTAAATAATGACATGATTATTCTTGTAACCTGTCATTTATTGAGTAAATATTTTTTTTAAGAAGTAGCTCTTTAAGCTTTTTATTAAATTTTGGCAGAGGAAGATCTTGAATGTCTTGTAGCGGCATCAACATCGCCACATGCGAACTACGCGTCACACTGACGTCACGTGAATCCTGCATCGCGCAAGCAGAGTTTACCGCGCAACTAGCATATATACAACATCCCGACATCAACCGTCGGGCAGTTGCCCACCAGACACAACACCCGTCTGATCAGGAGGATCTTCCCTTTCCTATGGTGGATGAGTGAACTTTACACCCTGTTCCTCATACCACAAAAGTCTGATTGTAACTTATTATAAATTTTATCATACACAGCTGAACAATTAAAAAAAAAAAATATTTGATTAGAGGAAGTCTGAAAGTGACACCGGTGACTGAAAAGTTGTATGGAAATCGGTTGTCATGGTTTTGGGCATATGTTGCGGAGGAATGAGGAAAATTTCGTGAGGAAAGTAAGTAAGGGCAGACTACAAAAACGATGGCTGGACCGTGTGAAATAATTATGTAAATATGGATAGAAAGGGAGATGACGACTAATAGAGAAGTATGTAACAAAACCCCTGTTGTTCCTTCTACCTACGTTTTATGAATTGATATACATACGTAATAAATCAAGTCATTTATAAAAACTGATCATCAAAAATAATTAAAATAAATATTTAATTATTAATATTTGTAATGTTTAACTGATTTCTAACCTCTGCAATTCTGCGCGAAACCAGAAATAGGTAGGAAGAACGTTCCCGCCACTCTCTTTGATCGGTCCTGCTGCACCAGAAGAACTAAACGAGTAGATACTAATTTTCGGGAAGAGATATGACGATTCGAATGACGTTGTTGCCATGCACGCTGTTTCGAAAAACTTTGCAAGCGGTACGCCATCTCCAGTTCGAAAACACATTGAATCGAAAACCGCTCGAATATCGTCGTCGCTAACACGCTGATGCGCAAAAACTTTTTAAATGTTCAAATCAATCAATTGTTGCGTTCATTTTGGGGATCGAACTCGCGACGCCGCACAGTGGGCCCATACTGAAAATTAGTGGACTTAGGCAACAAAGTTCCTATATCGATGCGATTTTTTTTTATATGACGTGTTATATTATTCCTGACAACTTTTATTCTTATAAAATTTCTTCTAAAGTTGATAGTTTGTCTTGAAAAAAAATAATTCGATTTTTTTGTATGGAGCGAATCACGTTTATTTTTTTTTCTTCAATTGTACTAATATGTTGAGTGTGTGGCGTGAGTAAATGATAGCTAGGGTCATTCTCTATCCACGAAAAAAAAATCAGCGCCGGCCATCTGCGGCAGCGCGAGTAATCATTCGGTAAAAAAATAATAATTTGGAAGAATTTTTTTGTCATTTAAAATAAATTCAAAGCATATTTTTTGTCTCATTTGGCTGTTTTCACCTTCTTTTTAGTTAAATAAATAGTTTTAATAGCGCATACGTACTTAGAACTAGTAATTCTGGTAGAGATTTAGTTATTATTGCATGTTATCGGTACAAATGAGTCATCAATCACAATGCAGGTGCTCTGCATTGTGATTGATGACTCATTTGTTTGTGCGCGCATAACTAATGAGTCATCGAAAAATGCTCGTCTCTGATTGGCTGTGTTATTTTTTAACTGCACGTTATCTATTGTTGAATAAATATATCGTAATGTTTCAGGTTATACTAATTTTGTTAATGATAGGTGAAATAATTTAAATTTGTACGGGCAAGTCGTTGATAATTATCTACATAATCAACTGTATGTATATTATTATAGTATAAGTTATCGTACGTATGATCAATATGAAAATGTGAAGTAATTGTAGCCCTGAAAAGGGCTGTTTGTCATATTCCTAACCCTGATGGGCTTTTGTGGGAATAATTTAGAGCCGGATCACATTATTTATTGTTCCAGAAGTGCTAGTGGGTCAGGCAAATTTTCGGACTCTGCTATGAGGCATTCTTCTTCCTGCATAATTTCACTGTCACAGGGAGGCTCAGTAGTCTGTAACAACTGAGTTGCTTCAGGCAACAACTCATTATGAACCTGTTTCATTATTTTAGGCCTTATGTAGGATATGTGGGGATCAGAGCTTATTAGAAGTCCATGGAGGATGTCTTCGTTTGTTGCTATTCTCCCCGTTTTCCGAGTGTGCCTCTCCCTGACGTTTCTGAAGTCCTTATTACGGGCTTCCAAAGCTTCTTCAGATAAGGTACCTAAAACGAATAAGTACATACATTTTAATTTCAAAACGCAATCGAGTCAAATAATACATCAAACTATATTTATTTTTTACTTACCGATTGGCAAAACACCAAAGTGGTTACAGATGTCTGCACCGTGCATTAGAAGTTTATGTACACTAACTGGCATGTAGTACCACGAATAGTGTTGCACGTACACATCAGCTGTTTCTCTACAGTATCTTCTAAATTTTTCACAGTCAATGTTTTTGCCTGATGATATGGCTTGTAGAATAACGGAAAATCTGAAGATCAGATTTTCGTCAATTCCCGTTATTCTGGAAGATCTTTTGTAATCTTGGAAAAAGCGCCTCGCTGTATTCCCGTCGTTTGTAGTTCCAAAACCCTAAAATGGGTAAACAATACTGTAATATACAAATACATAGAGATATAATTCACAAACATCATAAAGAGAGTGAAAATTAAATACATACCTGTTTGACTATATCAATCAGCATTCCAGTTTGCTCACGAAACTCTTGCTGTGTGGTATTTTTTTTAGCTTGCTTCAAAGCCTTGTGTTTGCCGCGAGCAGTCCATCGTTGAAAATCCAGATTATAATATATATGGAGAAGACATTCCATACACCGAATCTTCATATGCAGTGAAGAAATTCCTTGTTTGTAAATTTCTTCACGAAGTGGTTTAGAAGTCAAAGCATCTAAATTATTCATCTCACTCGGTTTTGCCAAGCAAATGGGACACGTTGCATATGATGGTACTCCAGCAATAATATTGGCCACTGTTCCATCAATCATGGTCATATGCAATTCATGTGATACAATAATATTTCCTCACTGTGTAGATATTCGTTCATCAATTTGTTTTTTCATCTCAGACTCTTCAGACTTTATAAAGTCAGCTGTCTCCGAAGTGAAAGTGAACTTCACTGGTCGACAGTACAGAGTTGAGCAAGTTGTGGGGTTCTCCCAAACTAGATTTTCATTCCCAGATGATGGCCTAGTAGACACTAGCCGAAGAGGGACGATGCTTATCATGACTACTGATGAATCATCGAACTCTGTAGCTGTGTTTGACGTTTTCTGTTTATAGTTACTCTGCGACGAAGAACCATCAAGTCCCCATTTCCAGGTCAACTTGAGTTCTTCATTTTGAGACCTATCAACAGTATTTATATCAAGTAATATCCTCTCTACAGTGTGGTCCAATAGCGCTTGCAATTTAATGTGAGCTCCGTTTTCGGTAATCTCCATACTCTCTTGTGGTGGGTAACATCTTTTCTTGGCATTTAAAAGCTTTGAATAAGATGGAAAGGCAGCACAGTTTTCTTCTTTCAGAAATTGTCGAAGAGCGCAACTGATGTATAAAGAGCTAAACACTTATCTTCAGAGACAGTACTTAAGCTCTGCTTTTTGAATAGTCTCTCTTCTACTTCGGATAGCGCATCTGGATTACTGGAAAAGTATTCGACCACTTTTGCCAGATTCGTTTTGCCGTTGTCTTTCAATTTTGTTATGTACCAGTGCTGCAACTCTTCCTCGGAATTTTCTTCTACTATGGAAGTAGAACGTCTTTTCTTTTGCTTATTACTTAACTCTTCGAACGGTTTTCTGTGCTCCTTTTCTGTAGATGTTCCCGCTTCCGCAGTACATACTGCAAGAGTAGGAACATGGCAATCTATATCCACAAGCTCAGATAAGGCTGCGTCCAAAAAGCCCATCACACTTCTCAGATCAACACTGTCACAAACAGGCCAGTTGATGTTTTTTTCCAACCACTTGCGATTAATTACACGATTCATAAAAGTTTTTTGATTTCTACTTGACTCTATCCACTTTTTATTTAAATTTACACAAAAAAGTCGACAGAACTCCTTGATTCGGTTCTTGTCTTCTTCAGAAACTTCGGTAGTCAAGACAGAAATGATACTTTCATACAGAAACATATGATTTTTCAGATCACCGCCACTTCTTAATTTCACAAAAAGATCTAGGTTGGTACAAAATCCAGCAATAGTTCTAATGTAAATATAAAAATACAAGTATTTCACTGTGTTCACAAACAAGCGACAAGAGCGAAACTAGATGGACTTAATGAATGTCTTTATATTTATAGTTAGTGTTAATTACTCAAGTAGACATAACAGTGAGTGAAAATTATTCAGCCAATCAGAGACGAGCATTTTTCGATGACTCATTAGTTATGCGCTTAGCCGAGTGCACAAACAAATGAGTCATCAATCACAATGCAGGTGCTACCGATAACATGCAATAATAACTAAATCTCTACCAGAATTACTAGTTATAAGTACGTATGCGCTATTAAAACTATTTATTTAACTAAAAAGAAGATGAAAACAGCCAAATGAGACAAAAAATATGCTTTGAATTTATTTTAAATGACAAAAAAATTCTTCCAAATCATTTTTTTTTTACCGAATGATTACTCGCGCTGCCGCAGATGGCCGGCGCTGATTTTTTTTTCGTGGATAGAGAATGACCCTAGCTATCATATACTCACGCCACACACTCAACATATTAGTACAATTGAAGAAAAAAAAATAAACGTGATTCGCTCCATACAAAAAAATCTAATTAATTTTTTTCAA
Source organism: Tiliacea citrago (assembly GCA_963921375.1). Taxonomy (NCBI): domain Eukaryota; kingdom Metazoa; phylum Arthropoda; class Insecta; order Lepidoptera; family Noctuidae; genus Tiliacea; species Tiliacea citrago. Next base: position 14,535,890 of record OY992797.1, on the reverse strand, counting down.
GACAAACTATCAACTTTAGAAGAAATTTTATAAGAATAAAAGTTGTCAGGAATAATATAACACGTCATTTAAAAAAAAATTGCATCGATATAGGAACTTTGTTGCCTAAGTCCACTAATTTTCAGTATGGGCCCACTGTGCGCCGATGAGACACAGCAAGCCTCGTCTTTGGATTGGGTTTTTGAAAACTATAGCAGTGAGAAGTATTATTTTAAGTTAACTTTTTAATTACCTTAGGTTGCATAAATCAACAAATCAATAGTAGATAGTAGATAGTTGTCACTACTAAACTTAACAACATTGTGGTATTATTATTGATATTATATTCTTTATTTCTCGGACTACAGAGATCCAGCCAGCAGAATCCAGCAAATGCCTATGGCATTAAGTCTGCCTCTGTACGTTTTTTGTGCTTAAAGTATTAAATAATAATAATAATCCAGCGTGTTAGTAAAACAATATTATAACTTATTACTAGTGTTAGTAGCTATAAAAATACAATAGAGAAGATGACAGTTTAAATAGTATTGTGAAAAGGCCATCCCCTATAGAAAAATAAGGTTATACGTTACAATAAGTTTAAAAAAACCAATTATATACGGTACTAAACATTAATTACATGAATAAAAAATTGGAAGAATTGGAAGAGTTAGAAAAAGTGAAGCGAGTGCTTCCAGGAACCCTCCACCTCCTCAAAAGGGGCCGACACAAATTTTATAAACAAAACGAGGGATCGCAATCAGAATATTGCAAAACAAGGTCTCTGATCATGTCAGAGGGACACTGGCAAAGCCAGGAGTAGGTTTAGCCGGTAAGAGCCCGGCACTGCCCAGACTGGCTCATCAGTGAAGCAGTCGGGCGTCCATGAAGATTTCCCTCTCCTGCCATATAAAAAAAAAGTACATCCCCAAATTAATGTTTAGTGATTGTCCTTCTCACAAAACTTAATCGGAGAGTCGATACTCACCGCCAAAGTTTTTAAAATATATATTATTATTAAAAATATAAATTATTAAAATATATATATAATTATATACAGGGTGGAATTTTGTGATGCCACCTGTAGGGAAAGTACACTTAATACTGCAGATAGAAAGTTTTATTCAAAGGAAACATTCCTTTATTTTTGAATAGAAAGCAAACTGCATTCAAAGATTTTCGAAAATTCTCTTCTCTTCACCCGGGAATCGAACCGGCTAAAATCTGAAAAAAATTTACCCTGTACTTTTATTGCATCGATCGTTAGGGTCAATTATAAGGATGAAATCTCTCTAACAAACATGATAAATTAAATGAAAGGAAAACCAGGAAATCTTAAATTAATTTAATTATTTACAAAAAATGGTAAACTAACTAATTAGTTGCTCGAAATGGGCTCCATTCTCTTGGATACACAAATTTATTCTTTTAACGAATTCATTTCTAGTAACCTTTAATAAAGTGTTGTGGTGAATATTATAAATCGTATTCTGAACTTAAACTCTCAACTCGTCATTCGCATAAGATTTCATGTAAATTTGATTTTTTACATATCCCCACAAAAAAAAATCTAATGGGGTGAGATCTGGCGATCTCGCACGCCATCTGATTGTGCCGTTTGTACCAATCCAGGTATTAAAATGGTTATTAATGTAGGCAGTAGTGATTCTGCTGTTATGTGCTGGAGCACCATCTTGCTGTAGAATTATTTGGTTTCGCTCTTCCTCGGGGAAACCATTTAACTCGTTTCTTAAGAGATCCAGTATTTCAATATACTTGACAGTGTTTAAATGACCTTCGTACACGTGGACTAACACTACATTATTTCTCATAATTCCGCACCAAACGTTGAAAGAAAATCTTACTTGATTGTTAGTTTCATGAACACGAACAGGATTCACTCGAGACCAATAATGGTTATTGCGGCGATTGTACATGCCATTATTGCTGAAGTTGGTTTCGTCAGACCATACAATGTTACTCAAAAATTTCTCCAAGCATGTTTTCACAAAATTGTAATCGTCTGTCACGATCCCCAATATGCAATTTTTGCACCAACCGACCTTCACGATAGCATTTATAATTATACTTTTTCAGCACTTTAAGTACGCGAGTGTGGGTCGTTCCTAATTCATCGGCAGCATCTCTACTTGAAGCCTTTGGAAATGATTCAAAGTATGTTAAAACATCTAGTTCAAAATCGAAATAGTTTTGCTGAATAGTTTGCCGTCTCTTCTTGAAACCACCCGTATTCTTTAAATTTTCTACCATTCTTTTCAATACGAACCGAGTTGTTGCCTGTCGGTCTTGATATCTCTCTCCATACCACCGCAGAGCTAGATTCACGTTTTTGTTATTTAAAAAATAAGCTTACATTAAATCAAACTGTTCTTGATAAGCCATTTTCACCGTGAGACAAAATGTGAAATGAGTTGTAAAAACAATCAAATGGGAATAACAACTATGACAATCTAATTTTCAAATTTTAATCTAACATTCCATATTTAAATTACCTCATACACGCAGCTACGAGTATGTCGCAAAGGAGTCTGCATTACAAGAGATGGATGTTAGTTAAAGAGCTTTAACTTGACATTTAATTTATCATGTTTGTTAGAGAGATTTCATCCTTATAATTGACCCTAACGATCGATGCAATAAAAGTACAGGGTATATTTTTTTCAGATTTTAGCCGGTTCGATTCCCGGGTGTGGGAGAAGAGAATTTTCGAAAATCTTTGAATGCAGTTTGCTTTCTATTCAAAAATAAAGGAATGTTTCCTTTGAATAAAACTTTCTATCTGCAGTATTAAGAGTACTTTCCCTCCAGGTGGCATTACAAAATTCCACCCTGTATATATTTAGTATTGATAAGACAAAAATGGTAAAATCATTAAGAGTTACTGTCACTAGAGTCAGAAATATTAGCAAACTCAGCATACACGAGTATTAACTCGTATAAATTCCATGGTGCTCATCTGTTTTTTGAAGTGAATACTTCTATAGCCGCGTTGAGCGGTTTTTGGTAGGGGCAAAACTTATGGGTTCGCGTCACCGACATGCTAACCGCGTCCCGTGAAGTATTGCGCCAGACTGGCGACTCACATCGGCCTGTGTACATGTGTACTCATAAGCCATGCCAAAGATTTAGGTTTTCACTTCTGTTAGTAGTCCTTGTGAGTGACTGTATAATTAAGTTTTTATTTCTTTTATAAAAAAAAAAAATCGGTGTCGGTGTCTGTGTGATACTTGTACTACCCAAAATTGTCTCAATTTTATGGATGGTTGTTGTATTCTGTTCATCAATAAGCTTTTGTATATATACCGTATAATCCAAGTTTTCGATTGTCCATTAAACAATTCCATCGCCGGTGCCATGCTAACGCTGTTTTAAATTCGCGGAAGACGAAAATTATTATTTCGTTCAGTGGACCACAAACTAGCTGGAAACAAGGGTTGTATTCGTGGTATTGGGTAGTTCTTCGTAATCACTGGGTCGCGAGTTCGATTCCCAGACTAATTAATGCAACAGCGGATTTCGATACCATCACTCGTATGTCATCATCATTACAGCCAAAAGATGTCCACTACTGGACATAGGCCTCCCCCTATGGGGGGGGGGGGTGTTTGCCATAATCACCACGCTTGGCAGGCGGATTGGCGATCGCAGTATGGAGTCAAAATGCATAGAGAACGCTGATGCCCATTCTCTAGTAAGTCACTTAGTCGCCTCTTAGCCACGGGAAGAAATGGGGTGACTCGTATGTAATAGCGTATAACATTCTAAATTTTTTTCGGATCAGCGTGTTCGCGACAACGTCATTCGATGTAGCAGTTTTCGATTTAATATGTTTTCGAACTGGCGTACTACTCGCAAAGTTTTTCGCAACAGCGTGTGTCAACCTCATTCAAACCGTCATATCACTCCCGTAATTTTCTCCAAAAATAAGTACCTAGTTCACACGTAGATTTTAATCCACCCCTTAATTCGGATCAGGCAAAACTGCTATCCGTTTAGTATGCAAAATCAACACAGCCACTGTTCACATAATATAATCCCTTTGTTAGGTTATTTAACTTTAATTTGTAGAAATGGTTATTGTTAACTTAATTTAAGGTTTAGCATGGTCAGCAACGAAAGTACCTGTGTTTTTTATGTACGTATATACTGTCAGAGAAATTAATTGTAAAGCACCCTGTTATATCCATTTCTTTTTCTCAAAACAGCGAAGGAAGCATCGTGGGGAAGCCGGCATGTCCTGAAACCAAAAATTCGAAAACATGTAACATCTACCAACCCGCACTGGACTCGCGTGGTTAATTTGAGTCCATTCCCTCTCAAAGAGAGGAGGCCCGTATCCCAGCAGTGGGAACATTATAGGTTGAGTATGATTATTTTGATAATAATATTAAAACCTTGCCCTTCTAGAATTTCAGTACGGAAATCGAACTCGCGCTGAATTCAATCGCCAATAGAGTCATCGATTAGTTTTTTTTACAAATGCCTTTTCTCTTCTTAATAACTTTCGTTATTTTTAGGTACACTACACATATTCAGGCGTTTGATGAGAATACTACCTATTCCCGAATGATTAACTAGCTATTCATTGTTTATCGGTTTTTTTGCAGACCGTGCCCTACCCACGTAAGGTGATAGCTATACCTAATTGTTAAAGTTTAAATTTTCGAGTGGAGATTTATTATGATTGAGTAATTCGGGGAATTGGGATATTGCTTTTGATAACATTGTTACGTTCAAAGTTACAACCAATAATACCCACCTTTTTAGGGTTCCGTACCTCAAAAGGAAAAAAAACGGAACCCCTATAGGATCACTCGTGTGTCTGTCTGTCCGTCGGTCACAGCCGATTTACTCCGAATCTACTGGACCGATTAAGTTGAAACTTGGTACACATATGAATTTCTGTGACTAAAACACGGACGTGCAAAGTAAATAAATTAATTTTGAATATGGGGGTCACTTTTGGGGGGAATTTAGAAAATTAAAAAAAAATGTAATTAGTTCCACTGATACCATGTGACATATCAAATGAAAGCTTAATGTAAAGATTTCAGTTTTTTTTTTTTTTATATATTCTTTTTGTGTTGCACGTGGGTGGGGAAAAGATTTAAATCGTTAGATTCGACCTAGCGCGTAATATTCGATTGTCTGCTTCGTTTTGACACCTCTGACACACAATGACTCAGTGACTTGACTTGATTGTCATGGAAATGCTAATATATATTTAATAATGTGTGAGTTCACTGTTCTCAGTATGCACACTTTTTCGCGCGCGTAAGTACGGTGAGTGCCCTCACCGTACTCAATGTGGTCACTTTCTGATACGTTCCGTTAGATAGAGACAGCATTACTTTTAATGGGGAATTCAATTTAATGTACTTACGTGCAACTAGCGGTAATGCACGCGAAAGTGTCTAAGAAAATAAAAATATTAAACGATTCAAATCTTTGGTTGGGGATAATAATATTTATATTATACCGCATGAGGCACCAAAGAGAGCAGTGGTGGCTCAGTGGTAGCGGCTGCGACTTATGAGTTGTAGGTAGTCATTTAAAACTTAGAACCAGGCGATTAACTTTGTGTAAATTATTTCATCACTGCTGCTCTCAGAACGGTGAAGGAAAACATCATGAGGAAACCGTCCTAGAACCAAAATTTTGAAGATATGTGAGTGAAATCAACCAGCCCGCACTGTGCCCGCGTGGTGGATTACAGCCCACTCCCTCTCACTGAGTGGAGGCATGTGTTGTAGTGGGAACTTTATAAGCAGATTATAAATAACTCCCAACCTTAATTATTAAGCATCTACAGTAAATAGGTTCTAGGATTAATAACCAGAATGAATTGGCAAGTTATTATTAGAAGCTGTAGTTCATCTTCTAGACAATATTCTTCAGCGAGGTTATTGCGTAAAGCAATTACAATGGTAATGCCTATGAAAATAATTTTTGAAAGTTCAAACTTAAACTCAAACACCACATTAAAAAAAAAAAAAAATTGTTGCACATAAACCTACATGGGCACTTATAAAACGTCAGAAGCTAGGTGCACTTCACATTCATTGAGTTATTTACTGCTTGAGCAGATGAATTGTTCAAACCAATCGATCAGCAATTTCCTTAAAAATTTTTCGAATTGTTAATGAAAATGTTATAAAATTGCTTTTTGTTAATTACGTTCCATGTTATGCCATTTCTTTCCCAGGATCCTTTAGACCATTCGTAAGAAAGCGTTCAATAATAGGTAATTCATAAATTCTGCATTCAAAACTTTTTTATTTTGTAGATTGAATAACTTTATAAAGATGATTATTAGGTATAAGAGAATACGTAAGCAACATGAAGTACACTGTAGCATATCAAAAACAAGATGCAAAATCAATTTCTATTTCACAAAATTGCCCTAGAGTATACAAACCCGATCACACCCTCTGAACGGCTGCAGCCTTATAATACAACAGCTTTTCAGCCACTTTCTTCCAACTCGTGTCACCTATACAAAATGTGACTTTCAATACACGCCTCTTCTATTGTTAAACGTACCCCCTTTGATACGTCTTTCACTTCAAAAAACCTTATCTTAGCACCTTCACAATAGATATTCAATCTTATTTTCCAAACGAAAGAGTTCAAACTACTTTGTGAAGAAAAATGTTATTGTAAGACTGGGGAAAACTTTTAACAGTACCTATTACTGAAAAAAAGCGCCACGTGTGAAAATGCAAACTGTGTATTGGGAATAGTAGTTGTTTTTTACCAAAGAAGGGTATTAGATGTTTTGAATCGATACCCCTTTTTTATGAAAATGTGTTTACCTATAAATTCGGTTCAGCTTTTTTTGATGGCATCCTTTAGAAATTTGAATATTGTGAGTTTGTTCTTTCTAAATGATGGCTATTATAAATAAAATTTCGTTTATTTTAACTGACGACTTTTCTACTTTTAATATATATATCTTACAGATAGTAAATGCTCTTCTTTTGATTCTGTAAAAATATTTTATGAATGTATTTTTACCAGTAATAATAAAGACTTTTGCCCTCTTTTTATATTTTTTTCTCGATTCCTGTATTTCCTTGGAGAAAGTTGTTTAGTTGGATGGTCTCTATCACACTCTTAAATTTGACCACACCTTTCTGATACACGCTGTACCTATTTATTTTTAATGAATAAAAATAAAGCTAAATACTAAAGCCCAATTACGATAAAAACGCGAACTAAAAACGTATAAACAAGACAGGGAAATAAAATAACATCGGGTTTTTTTGATGATCTTTCATCGGTTGTTATTTTGTTTCTTTGTCTGGCTTATAACCTTCTTTATTATTTAAATTATTTTGATATAAATTGTGGCGGCATCGCCACATGCGAACTACGTATCACACTGACGTCACGCAAAATCCTGCATCGCGCAAGCAGAGTTTACGGCGCGACTAGTATATATAAGGTGTATCTATTCATACACGAAATCTCTTAAGGGGTACATCATTATGAACAACTTTTACTATGGGACCAAACCTGAAATCGCGAAAAAAAATCTGCTGTTCCCTACATTTATGTTCGCATAACTCGTTAAAATGTAGGGAACAGCTGATTTTTTTTCGTGATTTCAGGTAGGTATGGTCTCATAGTAAAAGTTGTTCATAATGATGAGTACAATGAACCCTTAAGAGATTTCGTGTATGAATAGATACACCTTATATACAACGTCCCGACATCAATCGACTGAGCAGTTGCCCACCAGACACAACACCCGTCAGGTCGGAGGATCCTCCCCGTCAGGTCGGAGGATCCTCCCTTTTCTATAGAGGATGAGTGAACTTTACACCCTGTTCCTCATGCCTCTATACTAATATAGAGGTATGAGGAACAGGGTGTAAAGTCCAACGACTCATAAACAAATATATACCAGTCGCGCGGTAAACTCTGCTTGCGCGATGCAGGATTTTGCGTAACGTCACGTGATGCTAAGTTCGCATGTGGCGATGTTGATGCCGCCACATGATAATTGAGGGTAGGTAGCAAATGAAATATTATACCTATGATTTGTTAATTACCCTACAAAACATTATAGGAGGGTTTTTAGTGTTATTGAAAACAAATGAGCGAAACATAATTATTTTATTCTTACTGGAGGTTAATGTGTGTATAATTATATAAACAATATATTTCCAGAAAGCACTCTTTAAAGTATTTCATTAAATACCAAACAAGATACATAGACCTAAAAAAAAACTTTACCTCCGCTATATGCCGCCTTGTTACATTTTATGTGACGTCATAAAGCCTATAACCCGCGAAACAACATGACGCTTCCTACGATACCTTGTTTGTCAAAATACGACTAGCAGTTTAGGAGTTATGAGGGAACAGATGAACATACATACATAAATAGCATGTTAAAATCATAACCCTCTGGCTTTGCCGTAGTCGGGTCCTACATTGTACAATATAAAACCACTAAGACGGCAACATGTATATGAAGTTAAACATTTCAAATATTCAATAAACCTTTCATCAAAGTACTTATACACATACAAAGGAAAATTTATTAATGATATAAGATCATCTTTTTCTGTAAGCATTATAAGGTGGAATCATAATTAAATGTATATTTTAACGTTAAAGGATTCCCTAATTATGTGAAGAGAGTCTTATAATTATAATGAATAAATTTTCTTGTGGCTGTAAGAGGTAAATTGCAAAGTATGTTTTTAAAACCGTTTGTATTTAAGTAGGTACCCCTACTTAAATATAAACGGTTTTAAAAACATACTTTGCAATTTATAAACATTAAATGAGAAATAATTTGAATATTTTACGTAAACTCAGGGAAATTTATTGTTTTTTTGGGTTCCGTAGTCAACAAGGAACCCTTATAGTTTCGCCATGTCCGCTGTTTGTCTATCTGTCCGCGGCTTACCTCAGAGACTGTTTGTACTAGAAAGCTGTGATTTGGCATGGGTAATACCTATACGTATTAATCACGCCGACACGTTGCACGTAAAGTAAGAATTATATTTTTTTTCTCGTCTATCTCATGGTGGGATATCGTTATAAAGGCCGTTCAAAAATATTGTGGGTCTGTGCAAACTATTTTTCGATTCAGGGATCCGTTTGCGTAATATTAAGCTTTAAAATGCAAATTTATGTTAGAGTCGTGTGTGCCAGCTAAATGGTTGTTTAAGATAGCTAAGCTTTACAAATTAACGTGTAATAGTTGAGCAACTTACATTTGCAGTTGGAATGTACGGGAGAACATGTTTTTCAAGTACAATGTTAAGTTTGTTCTTGGGATAAAGTCATCTCAACTACGGAACCCTTCATTGTGCGTGGTCCGACACACACTTGGCCGGTTTTTCAAATTGTCTAACTACCAACTTAATTGTCCGTATATTCAAATCACAACTGTAATTGATAGACAGTTGTATGAAATGGCTATTACACTCCAAATTTACTAAGTGTGTGTGAATTTGATAAGCCATTCATTTCCCTGACTGTACACCACACGGAATAGATAAATAAGGTTGGAAAGGCCCTAGCTCCAATTTTGTATCAGGACCAGTGTCACCGCTTGTCTCCCACTATTTTAATTTCTACACATACGCACTCTATGTTTACAAATATTTCGCACACAACCAAATCAGACACACATAAATCTCAGGGCAGATATTCGTTCGCACACTAGTACTAAGCTCCCGTAGGCATAGACACACACACGCAAAAAAGCAATAAAATTTTTCATACACGCTAGTGCTTGATAAAGCCGATATTCTTTATCGATAAATGATCTGATGAATGTATGGGGGAAAATTAAACATGAAATAAATATTAAGAAATATTTATTTTACTTTTATTCATTACAAATAATCACTGTCCTTGGAATAAAACGTATTTATTAAGCAATTGGCGCTTGCTATCAATTGTTAACGAATTTTTCAAAACAAAGTGTAACCTTACGTTAATATATTTTTCAATAATTGCTTTGGTGAGGTCTGTGATGTGGTTTGCTGTAGGGTATTGGCCAATTTGATGATAAATTATGTTTTTAAATATTTCACTACTTACAAAGTGACGCATAATTTTTGCCACCAACATGTTTTTATTTATATTATGAAGGCTTTCCGTATAAATTTTGATAACAGATTCAGATATTTTACAAATCTGTATCAAATCTTTTGACGGGTATAACAGACCACCCTTATCTTTAGCAACTATAAATTTATGGTCTTCATTTATGCTATTGGACAATAGCGCTCCAATGCATATATCGCAATCTATTTTCTTAATTAAAATATGCGCTATGTATCCTGAAATATGGGTAATGATTTCATTGCTAAAATCTGAGATGGTATTGAAAAATGCGTTAATATCCTCTTCGTTATTATTATTATCATCATCATCGTCACCTTCAATCGCAATCCTTCGTATGGATCTATTAATCCGTGCTACGGGAGATGATGCACAATCAAGAATTGAAATGTGTTCAAGCGCAGTACAATTTCCACTATCGAGAGCATTTAACTCTATATGAACTAAAAGTTTTTTGTACGCAGCTTTAAACTGGCGGGCCGTGGGGTTATTGTTGCCTCCACCATGAGACCTAATATTACCAAAAAGCATTTCAAGGTGATCCTGGCTTACTTTGTAAAATGGCATAAAAATCAGAACTCCAGGACGTATCAACGTTTCATAAAAATGTTTAACAGCTTCAGCACATCCAATAAAACCATTGAAACCAGTCTTACGTAAACTTTTTGTCAAAAGAGTTCCTTCTTCTGTTCTCAACTCGGATAGGTACGTCGTCGCCATGTCTAGATAATTAAGCAGCATTGCAGCGTTGGCTTCTGTTAGAGCTTTTTTGAAGTTATATTCATATGTGTTTCGGGAATTAAAAATGTCAAACATGTTATTAATAATCCTCAAAAAAAAAGTTGTGCTTTCACTATTTTTGAATGAAGGCAGATTTAATTGGTCACGACAAAAGTCTATAGCATCTGCTACACTTAGGCTGAACAATTGCGTTGCAAGCTTAACTTTCATCTTATTATTTTGAAAATGAACATGATTGTAACCAATGACGTATTATATATAGACACGTTATCAACAAACATCTCGGCGCTTAAAAACGGCGAAAATACTAGATAACTACTTATACGCGTAAACATTTTTGTCTTTAACTTTTGGGGTATAATTTGTACATCCTCTGAAAACACACGACGGCATGTTTTCTTTATATTTTGCACAGGTTTTCACACACGATATAAATTAAAAACAAACGTAGCGTCGCGCGACAGGTTGGTGCGTGACTGAGCGCAATGTGGCCAATTGGCTTCATTTCATGTTGCCATTTTAGAGTGCGGACAACGTATCTATAGTTTTATACATCATTGATTGTAACGAAGCTTGTTCGCTAAATGAAAGCTCTCCTTCATTTGAAGGTTATTTAATTGCTCCAAAAATCGCCATTCTATGGTATTACCATCTTTATCTAAAAATGTGTTATAGCATTGAAAAGCATTACGGATTAATTTTATCATGTGTGATGGGTCTAGCACTACAACTACTGGATTATTCGTTGACGGGTGTGGAAAAGAAATGTTTTTATCTTTGATTGAACAGTTTAAGCATTCTACCATTGCCATATTTGCAGCGCATCCATCAAAAGTTAGGGAAATTATTTTTATGCCTGTTTCTGCTATAAGTTCCAAGCATTGTATAATTAAGTCTGCGCGTTGTCTTCCGTTAATTCCGTCAACTAAGAAATATCCAACTGAAACCTTAAAATTACAATTTATGCCTGTCACTAGAAATACCAGAACCTCTTTGGCTATTCCTACGTGGTCTTCTTCGATGCCACTGCCAATATCAACATGTCCAAGTATTTTTTTTCCATCCCATTCTATACGACGGCGTATAGCCATTTCATCCAACGAAAGGGCTGCAATAATGGGATATTTGGTGCTTTTTACTTTTATTTTTAACGCCTCTATGGATTCTGCAGTAAAACCAGGATCACCTCCCATATTTTGGTACCATTTTCGGAGCGTACGGCGATCCGGGAGGCAAGTATCAAAAGTTTTGCGTACGTACTCATAAGCCTTTGGCGAATAATAGTCAAGTGTTAGCGCAAAACTACGCAGAGCTGGACTATATTTTTGCTTAGATGGCCCGCCACCAGTATTTTTTGCGATCATACGATTTTTCAGTTCTTGTACCTGTAAATAAAATTATAATAATAAATCTTTATTATCTCTGCTATTTTTATATGGCCACCTACAATACAAAACATACCTTAACATTTATATTTTTTAAAACAGATATATCTTTGTCTTGCAATGAAAATTTTTCTTGAAGATCATTTAAAACATCTTGCATTTTATTAAATTTTTTTTTCAGTCTTCGGTTTTGTGCTTGTATTTTTCTTATCTTCAATCTCTGTTTCTTTATTAGACATTCTTTGTTGATAATTATCTTTTGTAGCTTTCTTTTCCTAGGAGTGCTTGCATTTGAAGATGACATTAAGTTTTCCTACAAATAAATAAATGAATGAAACATTTGCGGAATAAGTTGTTTGTGAAATAAATAGTAAACGAATCGTTGTTTGTCAAGTGAAAACTTGTGAAATGAGTTTTGGTGAAATATTAGTGAAACCATTAATCTTAAAAAAAAACATCTATGTAACGATTCTTGACCAATCTTTATAGGTATAAATTTACTTACTTCAGTGTTTTTTCTTTTTAAAGATTTATCTTTTTTTGGTGTCAACAAAATTGAAGATGAAGCCTGTGCTTGTAAATCCTAAAATTATAAATAGCATAAAATATTTTGAAATGCGGACTTTACAAGAGCGATTATAATTCAAGATATCAGTATAAGGTTACCTGAGCGCCTTCGCAATTTTGCACACTGGTGGAAATATCATCATAACTGGGCTTATTAAGTATAGCATTGCAAGAATTAGTTGTCTGAAAAATAATGCAAAAGTCTTAACATGTCACGCACGGTACACTTAATAATAATTCAAAATTGAAATATTAGAGCTGAATGCTTGCGTGATAATGATTTACCCGAGTGTGATAATTAATCTACTGTAATTATTATATGATACCATACATACTCGAAATATTTTTCATGAAAATGAACATTTAAATAAAATAAAACCTGATGATCCTTACATTTTGAATGCAGAGATCAGATTTGTTCATAATTTAGGAGTTAATAAATAGGAGTAGAATATGAAATATCGGAACTTAATTCCAACAAGTTAGTAATACATTTTAACAAAACCTACCAAAGAAGAAATCTGCACAATTTGTTCTCTTGGGATCGCCCCTGGTTTTAGGTACCTATAACCTGATTTTTTAATGATAAAATCATCTTTACTGAAATGTATAGAGCAAATAGTACTCGTCTTTGTCGGCATCCAGTTTCCTCTACCTGTCACGTCAATCCATTGTTCCCTGGCGTTAGATTCTTTAGGAAACCTAAAATTTATAATTTATTGCGTAAGTAAAATTGGATTTTACTTATATTTTAATACTAAATACAATATAGTAAATACTTGTAGATGAGTACAATGATGATGAATGATAATGTTGCCAATGAATTCAATTTCTCCCTGTAAATCTGTCATCTACAAGTATTTACTATATTGTATCATTCGTTCAATAATTATTGTAATATTTAATTGACTCATTATACATCTAACTAAAAATATACTATCATTAATTAAATATAAAATAATTCAAAAATAATCTTTGTCCAACGTAAATTTATATTATTTGAGAATTCTATCGATGATTTTATTTAACCACATGGTCACCTCACTATCGACCGTGCATCACGGCCAATCAGGGCAAACGACGAAACGTCAATGGTTGAAGTGAAGAGGACGCGACGCATGCAGTACATTGTAAGCGGACTTAGTAATTGCGTTGATTACGCGAGTACACATCGTGCAATGTATATTTTTTTTTTACTTGTTGCAATAATGTCGTTAATGTTTGGAATTTCATAGTGATCAGAATATTTTTATGTTTTTTACTAATAAAATTATAATTAAATGTTATTTTCGACTTACCGATGGAAAGATATACCCCCTCGCTCTATACTTGCGGTCTGACTTTTTGTTTTACAAGTTATAATTGCACAACACGGCATTTTAAAGCAGAGCTCTGTTCTCCGCAGTAGTCCGAAGCGCACGAAACGCGGTGAATGAATGAATCGGTCGAGTTATGATTATCGAATCATAATTGTGGCGCGCTTGCCACGCCCACATTACCATTCCAACCTTATTTATCTATTCCGTGGTACACCATAATAAATAGATTATAACGTAATTGCTGATCAAAAAGCTTAGTTTCTATCTGAGTAATAAACACTGTTTTCAGACATAAACTAGCTTGGAAATAGCCTTCGTCCGTAAGCTGTTTACAAGCAATTTCAATGTAATCTATTGCTTCATAAAAGACTGGACGTGTCTGGGAAGACTTAAGGGTTAGCAACTACTGCAGTGGTCCAGAATTTCATGCTTAAGGCGAAAGCGCAGCGTAGCCCGCGAAATTTAAATTTTCTTAAGGGGCCGGCGAATTTGCAGGTCAATATCAGGTTTTATGTTAATCTAATTATGATTGGTGGTTGTATCAAAAATATATATTTATAGAATTATAATCACAAAAATCATAAATACAACTCTTTACGTTCGTATAACTCTATTGAATGACTATTTCAAGAAATAATGACATTTCACAAGGAGTTGTATTGCTGATTCTACGAGTAATGATTATAATACTGTAAAGCCATATTTGTTACGATCGCGAATCATATTTGAATCAACATCCATCTTGACACTGACCTGCAAATTGCAAAAAACGTAAGAAAATTTGAATTACGCGGACTACCTTAGCGCATCCTCTTAACATAATTTCATCTCACTATGGTAAATACAAGCTTCCATAGTATGATGGTTCTGAAAACATTAATTCAATCCCTTTCTGAAGGGATTTCTTTTCGTTTATGAAGATATCAGAGACACTGCCTTAACAGCTCCATATTTAACAATCAGTTCGCATAAATACAGTAAATCCAACTATATTATATTTATATCCTAACTTCCTAATCCTAATCCTAACTTCCTAACTAATATAATATAATAATATATAATTAAATAATATAATACCTATTATAAAATGCAAAAGTAAGTTTGTTTGTTTGTTACCTTTTCACGTCTAAACTACTGAACCGATCATCCTGAAATTTTGCATATACGTTCGTAGGAGTACAAAAACGGACATAGGGTGCCTTCCATCCCGAAAAAAAGTACTGTTCCCAAGGAAAACAGCAATAGCGTTCTTATGATAACAGATGGCGCAACGTGTCTTTCGAATCATGATTGAATTATGTGGGATGTATTTAATACCACTTTAAATTTCAAAAAGCGGAGTACAATCCGAAATGATTGTCAAATTCTAAATTAACATGAGCGAAGCCGCAGGCAAAAGCTAGTAATCACACTGATATTATAAAGGCGAAAGTTTGTGAGTGTGTCTGTGTGAGTGTGTATGTTTGTTACTTCTTCACGCTCAAACAGCTGGACCAATTTTGATAAAATTTTGTATGGAGGTAGCTGACACCCTGGAATAAGACATAGGCTACTTTTTATTCCCACGGGATCGAAATTTACGCGGGTGAAACCGCGGGGCGCAGCTAGTAATATTATAAAGAGGTAAAGTTTGTGAGGTTTTAAGGGGTAATCTCTGGATTTACTGAACCGTTTTTGAAAATTCTTTTACCCATAGAAATCCATGTTATTTGTGAGTGTGATAGGCTATATATTAATCCGAAAAATGAAAAGACTCCGACCAACGAAGTCAACAACAAAGTCGATAGGTCAGCTAGTACCTATTATAAATGCGAAAGTGAATTTGTTTATTTGTTACGCTTTCACGCTAAAACGGCTGAACGGATTTGCATAAAATTTGGCACATGGGTAGACCATAATCTAGGTTAGAACATAATTATGATACTTTTTATCCCAGTAGTACGTTCCCCTGGGATAATTTCCGACCTCCACGCGGGCGAAGCCGCGGGCAAAAGCTAGTAGGTATAATAAATTCTTCTCCATTTCAGTTAATATACACGAGGAGCTCGTGGCTAAGTAATAACAGCCACACGGGTCACTCCATCAGGTTAAGCTACGCTTGCCGGGGTTGGTCCGTGGATGGGTGACCATCTTTACATACCGAGATTCCTCCGTGCCTTGGAAGGCACGTTAAGCCGTTGGTCGCGGCTGTCATTCGTGGATCTTTGACAGTCGTTACGGGTCGTCAGAACCCCGAAAGTCTGACAACCAGTCATACCAATGGGTATCGTATTACCCAGTAACTGGGTTGTGGAAGTCAGATAGGCAGTCGCTCCATGTAAAATACTGGTATTCAGCTGCATCCAGTGAGACTGGAAGCTGACCCCAACATAGTTGGGAAAAGGATAGGTAGATAGATTTCAGTTAATATACAAATACCACTAAGCTGAAACACTGAATGAGAACTTCAAGAAGGTAGACCGTTCTTATTAAACTCGCACATGATATACACCATTATGAGCTTCTCACAATTTAATCTAATACATATACGACCAAATAAATTAGGCACAAGTTCAAAATGTCGACGGTACCACTATGCGATTATTAAAGAGAAGACACAGTGACAATGATACAAATGTGTTTAGAGCTCCCCCAGCCTACACCATTTATCTTCCGCCGTGAATTTTCTCTGTTAATATTTCAGCAGAATCAAATTACGAAACTCGTAACATTACGGGAACATATTGGGAGACGGATGGGGGCCTGGCTATGTGAAATACGCACGGAAACGTCTTATGGACGACATGGGACGTTTCCTAAGAGTTATTTGCTTCCTTATGTCCGAAATTCAGGCCGTTCCCGCTATAATTTGAGGCAGTTTAAAGGGTTGCCGTTTTATGTTTCCGTAAAACGTTTGTTGTACCTTTTTTAAGGGATTTTTTCATAATCTAAACATATTATAAATTAAAGTAGCTTTTTGTGTTTGATTGTGTAACCTGATTGTTTTTATAAACGGATTTCACCATCCTTTAAAAAAATATTTCAGAAGGTTATTGTTTTATAATATATGTTTTTGGTTTTTATAAATTACATTACTAATTCATCATCATTATATTAATACGTGAAGCGAAAACTTTGTACCCCTTTATACGAAAATTTCGCGAACGGAGGAGTATATTAAATTTGGCACAGTTAAAGTTCATAAGGAGGAGGAGTGCAGAAGCTAATATGTTTGTTTAAGGTGATACGTAAAATTAAATCATAGTGAACTTGGTGGCCTAAGAAAGGCACAGAGTCAAATTATTTCCACATACCAAAAAAGAGAGCGCTACAATACGCTGGAACCGAAATTAAACAACGTAAGAACGTCAAACCATATAAAAATAAATTAAGCTATATATCAAAAATATTTTCGGCCAGAGTTTTCAATTTCCTAATACGCTATTTTGAATGCAATTTTGCAATGAAATTACTTAGGATTTTAGGATTAAAAAAAGAGGTCTTTTCGGAATTAAATTCTATGGAGGAAATTTAACCCAATTGCATCTTCCTTCAGTCAGAGAGAGAGAGTTATTAATCAAATAGTCAATTAACATATATCCAAAAATTAAATATATACATGCTGTAATAGTGAAATAAATGGTTAAGGAAAAACCCCCAAATTATTTTGGTATCGCCTTAAATAAATTAAAGTAATAAAAAAACATTACACACACTACCATGCGTTTGACACACACAAACAATTACCAGGGCCTCATGACTTGAAGATAGATAGACAACAGAAGTGTCAGCTTGAGTGACACTTGATAAGTGAGTACTACTCAAGGAATTAGTAAGTACTATAGAGATTGTAAGTAGAGGGGGTCGAATTTCGACCAGTGGGCAACCACTAGTAATATTAAACTTACATATCGCTCCCCCACCGAATAATATACATAGTAATCGATAAATTTAAATTTTACAGGAAAAATAAAAATCTGTTTTATGCGTATATCCCAGCACGGGTAGATCGTAAGATAGACACTTATACATACGTCAAAACAATGCTATTTTTTTACAATCTATTTTATAATATGTTTTTTTTCGTAATAGTTAAAAAAAAAATTAAGTTATTGACAAAAATAATGTTACTGAAATTAAAGGGCAAAAGTATGCAACGCATCATTTTCATATTATTCGCGTGTAAACGCAACGATATCCAAGTCAATACTTATTAGTATTATTTGTTGAAATACGGTGTGAAATTATTGACCGTGCGCTCTTACCTACTTGTCAATCACTAAGGATAATACTGTTTCCATTATTACGTACCGACATCATTTCAAAATTAAACCCACTTGCTTCAAAAATAATAACTTTATCATACAGTGAACGATGCGCGAGACGATTTTGCATGAATAACTAACATGTTTTCTAAAAGGCATTACCAAATCCTGTAAATAAAAATAACACACGAATATAATGGTAATCGTTGCTTTCCTTAATAACTTGTTATGGTAGTATTCGTGCAAAAAGTGTGTTTAGAATTTAAGGGAATAATATGGAAGTTCATTACGGTACCATTGAAATTATTGTACTTTTACAAAAATAACAAAAAAAAAAATTACAAGGTTTAATTAATGCTCTAAACACCGATTATGCAATAAAACGAAAACTATCATAGTACTACATTACCATATTCGGGGGGAGCGATATAATATAGAAATATTTATTTTGTCAAGTCGTAAGAACTGTGTAGAGCAAGGCACCGCTAGTAAAAAGTAATCGTATTCTAAATAACTGATCTCGGTTAACCAGAAAAAAAAGCATAATGTTAATTAATATTGAAATCTAGTGTAAACCAACTATTTAATTCATTATGTAAATTTTTCTTTTTTTTTCTTTTATAGTTGATAATTGACTACGCATGTTTCCTCTAAAAATATTTGTATGTCAAAATTGACAAGACATAGCGCACTATTTAGTTCTTAAGATCCATCTATCATAAAACCTATGTTTCACAAATAAATTGATTTGATTTGATTTGATTTGCTGCCCAATCTCTAGTAAGTCCCTTAGTCACCTTTTACAACACCCACGGGATGAAATAGGATGGTGCTATTCATTACGTGCACCACACGGCAATATTTATGTTTTAAACTACATTAGTATTTGGTGCTTTCGTTATGCGTTTAGTACTAGCACGTTATTAAACTACGTTAAATAAATAAGAGAATTTTGCTGCTGCACTTCTTTTATTTAAAGCTGCACGTTAGACTTAAGAGATAAGTTATAAAATACAATGATAAGGTAGTTGGTATAAAAACAAACTTAGTTTTTATTCATTTATTCTCGCCCCCTATTACATGGGACTTAAACATAACTGGCGAAACGTGGGTGTACTGTAGGTACACCTCTGCCCTAACCCTTCGGGGAGTACAGGCGTGATGTTATGTATGAGTATGTGTCATTTATTTTAGGTGATATTATTTGGCAACCAATTACTCGTTTAAATCCTACATTTGTAGAGTTCATTTAATTATGAAACTAGTTACGAAGAACATAAACTCCTGCAAAAAATCAATCAACTTTAAAAACGCTCCCTTTTCTTTTAACTCAAAGAAATGAATACCAAGTAATCTGTTATTGTAGATAAACAAAATGGAGGAGCACTCTTCCTCAGTCCATAATTTATTTTACTGCTATCTCAAGATTTAGAGATATTTCAGGGCCATTAAATCTGAATAAGTTATTCAAAATAAGCAGCGCAAAGGATTAAGACTGGCTGGGGGAATTAGGTCAGTTTTTTATTACTAGTTATAAAGCGAGGAATGCCATAAGGCGTCACAATAAATCTTCGTCCTGTTTCATAACTCAATTTCTTTAGTTTTACTACTAAAACGAATTTAAGCCCCAGTCCCACTACCGACGAGGAAACGACTAGCTACCGACTAATTTCTGGCTCAAGAAACGTACAATAGATGTACTTGCCGTGTCCGTAAAAGAGATACCTACATAAGTTAATAGTTGATCACTGACAGTTCACATTTCCGGCGAGAAATATCTCTCCACTATACATCATGTCCCGGAATTAACGCACATCCTCTTAAGGGGTCATTGTAAAACTAATCAAAATATTATTTTTTTTAATCTGCTGTCCCCTACATTTTAACAAATTACATAATCTGCCTATAATGTTCCCACTGCTGGGACACATGCCTCCTCTTTCTGTGAGAGGGAATGGGCCGTAATCCACCACGCGGGCGCAGTGCGGGTTGGTGGATGTCACAACATGTATTCGAATTTTTAGTTCTAGGACATGCCAGTTTCCTCACGATGTTTTCCTTCACCGTTTTGAGAGCAGTGGTGATGAAATATTTACACAAAGTAAAGCGCCTGTCTGGGTTCGAACCTACGACCTACTACTCATAAGTCGAGGCCGTTAACCACTGGGCCACGCCACCACTGCTCGACGAGTTATTTGACGAGTTATTTCGAACATAAATGTAGGGAACATCTTTTCATACCAAGATTCCTCCGTGCCTCGGAAAGCACGTTGGTCCCGGCTGTCATTTTTAGATCTTTGACAGTTGTTACGGGTTGTAAGAAGCCCATAAGTCTGACAACCAGTCTCACCAAGGGATATCGTGTTACCCAGTAACTGGGTTGTGGAGGTCAGATAGGCAGTCATTCCATGTAAAATACTAGTATTCAGCTGCATCCGGTTAGACTGGATGCCGATCCCAACATAGTTGGGAATAGGCTAGGCAGATTATGATGAAATGTAGGGAACAACTGGTTTTTTTTTCGCGATTTCAGGTTTGGTCCCATAGTTAAAGTTGTTCATAATGATGAGTACTATGACCCCTTAAGAGGATGTGCGTTAATTCCAAGACATGTTGTAAAGTTTGCTGCAGCAACAAGAGCTATCAAAGACAAAACTCGCTGTGCGACGGTCGCTTGGTGGACAGCATGTCGATTCTGTAAAAATCTCACCGTGAAATCTTGCGTGGAGTCAGTGAGTCAGTGTCATTCCACTGATGCTAGGGATTGACCAAGGATTACATTTACAATCATAATCGAGATTTCAATAATATTTTTATGCTAATTCTATTTTGTCATTTTATATTATTTCAAAAGTAGTATTTATGTTTCTTAACATTACTATTTAAGGGGTTTTAAATAAAGTAGCAAAACAGAAATTTTGTCAAACTCAATTTCATTTAAAATCTTGATTATGATTGTAAAATATGTAATACTTGGTCCATCCCTGGCATCAGGTGGGATGACACTGACAGTTCACTCCACGCTCACTTCATCTAAGTTATTCATTATTAACTTCATCTTCTTCTTCACGCAGCAGTGCAGAACACCCGCTGCTCGTTTCTCGTCAACTCATTTCTAGTTGCTAGTTCTACTAACTTCTCGTTACCGAGGAAAAATAAGTTGGCGAACAACGAGCAGCTAGTGCGCGAGAGCAACGAGCGATTACTCGCTGTTATGCTGAAGTACCAAGCGTCAGTCTTTCAGAGAGTGTTTGTTCGCCAAGTGAGCGAGTACCTACCTCTTTGATAGCTCTTGTCACTACGGCAAACGAGGACTCGCCGGCGGTATGAATAGTCAGCGATGAACTATTAATATATATACTCGTATCTCTTTAACTTACACGGGACCTACAAACTACTATACGTTTCTTGAGCGAGAAAATAGTTGAGAATAGTTGAGCAAGTCGCTTCCTCGTTGGCGGTGGGACAGCTGCCTATCCAGACGGACTTATTTTGAGTTCCGCTGTAAAGTTGCACAGTTTCCTTCGAGTTTATATTTTATTTTCGTAAATTATGATTTCATCTCTAGAAATGTGAGCAGTCTTGTTATGTGTCGAGACAGTGGACTTCAATATTTTTTTACACTAGCTTTTGGCTGCTGCTTCACTCGCGTGGAGGTAATAAATTATTCCGCGGGAACGTACTACCGGGATATAAAAGTATCCTATTTCCTAACCCACGTTATTTATTTATTTATTTCAACTTTTCGCACACAATAAGGTACAAAGGCGGACTTAATGCCTTAGGCATTCTCTACCAGTCAACCAAGGGTGGTGAAGAGATAAGATGGCGGGCTCTCTGATTTAGAGAAAATAATAATATAACAAATTATACACATACATAAACTCACGCCTTCTTCCCATGGGGGTAGGCAGAAACTATAGAACGCCACCTGCTACGCTCCTTACATACTCCTTTTGCTTCGCTTACGTTCATATATCTGGTCATAAACGCACGCCGGTTGCGATATGCTACGCACCTGACCTTTCTGAAGAACATCACCAATAAGGTCACTTATCACTATATATGTCCTACGGCGTCCCCCTCCCGGCGTTTCCACTCAACTCAGCTTTTTAAATACCTTTTGTTAGTCGACTTTCACTCATCCTCCCAACATGACCAAACCATCTAAGCATACTCTTTTTAATTTGTGTCACTACATCTTCTTTTAAACTGCACCGTTGCCTTATCACCTCATTTTTCAGCCTATTGTTCATAGTCATGCCAGACATGCTTTGCAAGGAACGCTTTTCCACACCATTTATTGCTTATTGCATAAAAAATATATAATTATTATATTTATTTATATGGTCTACCTTAATCCGTTCAGCCGTCAAGGCATGAAAAGGTAACAAACAGAACAGACAGACAGAGTCACTTTTTTTTAAATTTCAGTATGGATAGCATGGATTAGTATGGATGCAGAAAACAAGAACTTTTAAAACACAAAAGTTTTAATCAGAACTTAATTCAAAACGTGTTCAAAACTCTATTGTGTTCGAAGAATTCAATTTAGTGCTATGTACGTGACAACGCATGACTGTAATTACAAGTTACTGTAGAATGTCTTGTTCAACACATTGTTCAAGTCTTCCCTGTCAATTTACGTGCAGTTGAAATTCTTGTTGAAGTAAATCGGTGAGTAGTACCTAGGTTACACAATATGATACTATGTAGTTATCTGGTACTAAATATGAAGATTACTTGGATTTTTAAATAACAGCAGCAATATTGTTTTTCAATGAAAGTATACATAATACCCTTTAATAAAAAATCAAAATACTATGCAAAAGTTGATCGACAATTTTGATGTTGTAACAAGCCTGTCACTTTCTGTGGGAGAGATTTCGTGAATAGGGACGGCAGTGACAGCTTGAGCATGGAATAAGAAACTACTTTTTAATAGCATGGAATTAGTCAGTACTTTATGATAGCATGGAATTAGTAAACACTATATAGAATGTAAGTAGAGGGAGTCAATTCTCTTGCATTTTTAAAATTTGGGATCCAACGGAAATACATAATAATGATTTGTGGGATCCAACGCCAAAAATATTAAACCGGAATTCAAAACTGGGATCCAACGAAAATAAATCGTCATTTCTGTCGCTTCTCAGTTGCTTATTACCAAGGTGAGATGTCACATGTTACACATCATATGCGACTACTGTAAGGCCCGCTTGTTTTTTTTTTCTGCTAGAAGACTTTTCTGGTTATGCAACACTGATAATACCCACAACGTCATAAGGGTTGCGAAACCAACCCTTATGACGATGTGTGACCTACTTTATTAAATTTAAAGCCTTAAGAATTTTCTTTTAGTATCGGAAGCCAGAATGCTCGTAAATATGGTCTTATTTAAGGCCAAATGCTTCATTGATCTGATAGTAGTCCCACGTTGTCTCCGTACAGCTTCTGAAGTTCAATCCTCAGGTGGAGCTAAAGGTAATTGGGTTTCTGTGTTGGAAATAGCCCCAGTTATACTTGGAATTTGAACGGTATTCGATAAGCAAGAACAGTCTCCAGTACAAGCATGGACTTTTAGAATGTAGATAGAGAGAAAACTGTTTTGTTTTTCACTATAAAACTGCCACTGTGTGAAGTCGAATTTTCAGTATCCGACTAGTTAGGCAACTGCAAATAATGGCCGAATTCATCGTAGAATAGATGTGTAGCTTCAAAACCACCGCATTTGGAACTTCAACTCTTTGTGTAAAAGTTGGTTTGGGAAAGCACCATTTCAGCGTCATATTTTTATCAACAATACCGCTGTTTTCTGGTTTAGATCGTGAGATACTCTCATAGCTACGACGACGTATTCGTGTATCAAATGCATCGTAGAAGCGTACCTGCGCGCAGAAGCGTACCTGCGCGTAGAAGCGTAGCTGCGCGTAGAAGCGTAGCTGCGCGTAGAAGCGTAGCTGCGCGTAGAAGCGTAGCTGCGCGTAGAAGCGTAGCTGCGCGTAGAAGCGTAGCTGCGCGTAGAAGCGTAGCTGCGCGTAGAAGCGTAGCTGCACGTAGAAGCGTAGCTGCGCATAGAAGCGTAGCTGCGCGTAGGAGCTGAGCAGCGCGTAGGAGCTTAGCAGCGCGTAGCCGCTCGTAGCTACACGTAGGTACTCGTAACCGCGCATAGCTGATCGTTGCCACACGCAACTGCAGGCACAATTGGAACAACTGAATAGTTGTATTAGAGATCATCTAATTTAAAATTGCACGCCCCTCCAATGCTTGTTGCGTACCCATTTCACATGTTTGTATAGAAGTTATAGTAGAGGGGCTTAGCTGATCTTAAGTTGAGCTCAGTTGAGCTGCACGATTACTGACAAATGCGTACACTGGCTGGATAGGTCCACAAAATCTGTGTGGTTCTTTCCTCAAAAAACTATTTCAGACATCAATCTACATGGTCTTCACATGATCTGACCAAGATTATCTCTGGACTTTAAAAGAGACTCTGACCTCTGAGTTTGTTTCGGTCTTTCTTCTCAGAGTAGTCAGATAGGAAACGCCGACCTCATCTAATGTTTAAAATATGATTGATTGACGTGTAAAAGTGTTTGTACAAACCTACTTACAGAAATAAAATCTTTTCATTTCATTTCATAAGCGTATAGCCACTAGCAAAATGTAGGCTCATATCTATGTTATACAAAACTATGATAACCTCTTTCCTTTTTCAGGTCAATATAGGTTTATTAACACACATAAATATAGGTTTATTTTGTACACGAAGTTACAGTAGAACACTGGCTCTGAGGTCACAGTATTCCCATAGTTCAGGAGGCAAGGTTTTTCACTATTTGTGCAGCCTTTTCCCAAAATCCAATGTATATAAGTGAAATTTATTGGAATTGTATACAAAGGTATTTTGTGTCAATAAATTTCTTTTTTTATATAAGCTTCTTGCAGGCGTCACGTCCTAAACAGCAATTATCCAATGAATCACGTGTTTCATCTACTCAAAATGAATTTAATGTAATCTTATTTTAAAAAGCTACGTAAACTTACTCACCTATATAAATTAAATAAGCTAAATACTTTAAACGTTTTCTGTAAAGCAGGTATATTTTATTAAAAACGTGGCAAAAGGAAAATTAAATCCTTTGAAGCATTAAAAACTGCTGTATCGTTGTGCTTGGAAGCCAGTTAAATGGTTTAAAAAACTGCCTTTGACTACTGGCGAGAAAATAATGAAATCAGTTCTAAGGAACTAATAAGCTGTTATACTAGATGGGTGGAATTAAATGCTTAGTAAGCAAAACAAATGATTGTAGAAAGGAAATCTTCTAATCTTCTTCTTAATCTTCTTTTTCTTCTTATCTTCTTCGTAAGTTGACAAACTCAAAGCATTTATTTCAATTAAACCATTTACAGGCACTTTTAAATTGTCAAAAAGTCGTTCAGTTAGAAATATGAAGCTAGTTGCCCATTCCAAAGAGTAGTAGGTTCCTGTTTTTGTTACCTTAAGGTTCTACCACTATATACACTTTACCATGATTTATTATCATCGAATGACTGCTATTTCTGAAGAGCTCGTAGCTATGTAATAACAACCGCATGGGTCGATCAATCAGGTTAAGCAACGCTTGCCGGGGTTGGTCCGTGGATGGGTGACCGACATTCATCCTTGCCTCGGAAAGCACGTTAAGCCGTTGGTCCCGGCTGTCATTCATGGATCTTTGACAGTCGTTACGGGTCGTCAGAAGCCCGAAAGTCTGACAACCAGTCTTACCAAGGGGTATCGCATTACCCAGTTACTGGTTTGTGGAGTCCAGATAGGCAGCCGGTCTACGTAAAATATTGGTATTCAGCTGTATCCGATTAGACTGGAAGCAGACCCCAACATACTTGGAAAAAGGCTAGGTAGATAGATTGATTGACTGCTGTTTCTAGCTGTTCTTACTGTGTCGTGATCATGGACGAATTTCACCAATGAAATTGTATGCGAGCTGTCAGTGTCATAATTGTTGTGAAACATTGACACTGACAGATCATATATACTGGTTTAGATAATTCTGTTGATCACATAGAATTATTATTCATTGATACACAGTTTCATTGGTGAATTTTCCGCCAGGAATAATACATAACACATACATAATCAGCCTATAATGTTCCCACTGCTGGGACACAGGCCTCTCTTCAAGAGGGAGTGGGCTGTAAATCTACCACGCGGGTCCAGTGCGGGTTGGTAGATGTCACATGTCTTTGAATTTTTGGTTCAGGACATGCCGGTTTCCTCATGATGGTTTCCTTCACCGTTTTGAGAGCATTAGAAGTATTAAAACGCTGTGTTTTAAGGCGCTGATAAGAGGCAAATGATAAAAGTAGGCTAGTCTCAAACAAAAAAAATTGCCTATTATATATAGTTTGCGGTAGCGGAAAAATATATATGTTATTCTTGAACATATTTCTCAGAACTTGGGTGTTACCAAAATACGTTTAAAAAAAAATCTCGATACAAATTAACGGTAAACTAACCCTTTACTTTGAGTTTCAATCCAAAATACCTATATTAAATATCAACGTACGGTTGGTATTTAATTAATAACAAGAACGTCTTATTTGTATGCAGAACTTGGTTGTTTTTTATTTTTGATTACTCAACTCATTTTTGAGTAAACAGATAATTCCTTCATATCTTTCAATAAATTACAAGCGTTATGTCATCGCGCTTCTCTTTCGTTTGTATGCAGTCCGGCAGTGACAGCGGTTTACCTGTTGTCAGCGTCTTAACTAACAACAGCAATTGACAGATGTGTGATACTATAATATGATTGTTATCGTCCCATAGAAGGACGCTGCCGCTCACCCTCCATACGATACCCCTCGAATGTGATTCGCCAGGATCACATAACCATTTGAACTTACTTAGAGCAGTTTAGCTACCTGATTCGGCTGCCCTAGGCAATAAAACCACATTGGCACCTCTTAAAGCTGTTATTACCCATTCTCACGTAACGCACGTCTTCTGTTACGTACGAGACTAATCACTTACCTATACCTCTGAATACCAGATGAATATTTAATACAAACCTACTACATAATATTTTAAATACGAAAATGCCAAGCTGTCTGTCACGTTTTCACTGCGAAACTACTGTATCGATTTGATGATAATATACAGGGTGACTAGAAATTTGACGTATTTCTTCCAGGATGTCTTTACAACATTTAAGCATCCCATACAGCCTCGGCGAAAATCCATCGTATTCGATGAAATCCAAGATTTGTTTCTGAACTTTTTCCAAATCTCGACATAATATATCATTTTTCTTCAGCTTACTTTGCGTGTTAATTATAATGTTTCTTTAACATAATTACGTTTTTATGGTTTTTGACAAATAATCGTTTAATTTTCATGCCATTAGCCTGCAATGTAAACTCTTGAACATGCTTACGTCATTTTTTAGTTTCAGTGAAAGATCAAGAACCTTTGTTACAGTATTAACTACCAAATTAAATAGCATTGATGGCCATTCAACTTGAGACTTTAGAGAAAAGTTGAATTTTATGTCGAGATTTGGGAAATTTTCAGAAACACAAATCTTGTTTTTTTTTCGAATCCCATGGATTTTCGCCTAGGCTATATGGGGGCTTAAATGTTGCGCAGGGGTCACGTTCCACCCCGTAAGGAATACGTCAAATTAAAAGTCACCCTGTATGTATGCAGATAGTTTAAACATAACATAAGTACTTTTCTTTTAAATCACCCCATAAATGTGTGAATCGACGTTTATACACATTTATTCTACACATGCTGTGTAGAATAAAAGCACTTATGTTATGTTTAAACTATCTGCATACATACAGGGTACAACGAGAAGAATACTCATTAGAGTATTCTATCCCCATTCAACCAAATTCCCCACGTGTAAAGAATGCTGTATATCTGTTGAAATAGAGAATTCTTTCGTTCGTCTATCCGTAATAAACATCAAGAAAATAATGATGTTACTCCTATCCCCATTTAACCAAATTCCCCTCGTGTAAATAATGCTCTATAACTGTTGATATCGAGCATTTTTGCGTTCGTCTATCCATCCAACTTTCGCTGTTACTCTTGCTCTGGTTCTATGTTCGTATAGTCTTAAACTCTAAACCCACCTTGAGAATATCAAGAATCTTTTCGAACGAAGTCGCCGGCAAAAACTAGTCACCCATATTTTTCCTGACACCAATAATAATTACGGCTAATGCTGCATGGACATTTCTGGACCCTTTTTAAGCTCCTTCATTATCCTGAAAGCAATCTTTTTGTTCCATTTGCATCGATTGGTGTGTTAAGATTAGAATTTGGGTCTACACAGGACTATAAACCTTAGTAATGGTCTTTTTAAGCCCCAGAAAGTGTAATTAAGAAGGTAATTGATGAAAAAGTAATAGCGTTTAAAGAGGTTGTGCTTTTTTCTGCTGTTTAGGAATTGAGTTCTTGCATTTTGTAATACTTATTCACGGATTTTAGAATACTATACGCCTTTATATTAAGTTTATATTGGCATGTATGCTTTATATGCATCGTAATATTTTGTTACAATAAAGTCCCGATTTTTCAACGCTCTTTCTGGCGCCGTTTTCCCAGAGTGTCTAAAATATCCTGGAGCTCATTTTAACAAAATATGTGTGACATTATATAAGAGGGAAGTTTGAGAGAGTTTATAGATAAACGTTAATTTAACTTCTAACAATCAATCAATGTCTGCGTGGTGCCGAACGTAAAGAATAGCACCATCCTATTTCTTCCCGTGGGTGTCGTAAAAGGCGACTAAGGGACTTACCAGAGAATGGGCAGCAGCGTTCTCTATACATTTTAACACCATACTGCGATCGCCAACCCGCCTGCCAAGCGTGGCGATTATGGAACCCCCCTCCCCCTTGGGGGAATGCTGATGATGATGAATCAATCAATCAGCTCAGTCAGTCGTAGTCCATTGCTGGACATAGGCCTCTTCTAGGCTACGCCACACCACCGTTAACTTCTATACATATTATAAATTAAAGTCGCTTTTCGTCTCTGTCTTATAATAAAACTCAAGGAGGCTCTCGTTGGGCAGCTGGATTAAGGAGCCAGATTCAGAGAGCGGTACTTCTGGACATGGCTCAAATTGTTAGGAGGTTCCTCTCTCTAGAGCCCTGACCGCCGGTAGCTTGGAACCTTTTCCCGTTACCGGTGGGCTAATTTTTTTTATATTCTAATATTTAAAAATATAATTTATATGTATTTAGTGAAATAAAGGAGATAATAATAAAAACGTTTATTTCGACCAACACAAGATTATAGGCACAAAAAATTACAAAAATATAAAAATAATAATAGGCTAGGCAGAAACAATAATGTAAAACTTACACATAATAATGAAATCTTGATGTTTTGTCAACTCGTAAAAGAGTATGAAGCTGGGGCGGGTCGCTAGTTACATACAACGTGCCGCTACAATGGCGACATTAATTTAACACACGGGTAGGGCTAGTGGCCAGTAATCAAAAAATATAATAAGATAAAATAATTCATACATTGAAAAAAATTGTTTTTCAAACAAACTAAATAATAAAGCTCTCTCTGGTTCCTTCATTTCCTGCTCTTTGCACGTTATTCGTTTTAATTTCATTGATGCGATTTTATGATCCGTGACCCCGGCAAACGACATATGCGCTACAATTCTTCAAGTACAGGTTGCTCGAAAATGCAATTTTAGAAAATAATAATAGATCAATAAATAATAACATTTATTGGAATTAAAATATCTTCATAAAAATAAAACGCGAAGCCGTATAGTTGTCTTAAATTAATGTCGCCATTAATGCGGCACGCTGTATAAGCGAAAAGATGTATGTGTCTCTTGAATGTAAACAGCTGAATGTTTTGGAGAATAAACCAGTCGAGTGGTCGTTAAGGATTTTGAGATTTTGGAGGAGCTTGTGGCTGATTAATAACAGCCGCACTCGTTGATCGATTAGGTTAAGTTACAATTGCTGCGGTTGGTATGGGCCAACCACGGCAATGTACAATAGGTATGTAAAGATGCCAAGTTTACATACCAAAATCTCTCCGTGCCTCGGAAAGCACGTTAAGCCATGGGTGCCGGCTGTCATTTGTAGATCTTAAAGATCATTTAGAGAGATTTGTTACCAGTCTTACCAAGTGGTATTGTGTTACCCAGTAACTGGGTTGTGGAGGTCAGATAGGCAGTCGCTCCATGTAAAATACTGGTATGAGCTG
This sequence comes from Tiliacea citrago, assembly GCA_963921375.1. Taxonomy (NCBI): domain Eukaryota; kingdom Metazoa; phylum Arthropoda; class Insecta; order Lepidoptera; family Noctuidae; genus Tiliacea; species Tiliacea citrago. The sequence continues at coordinate 14,505,283 of OY992797.1, read as the reverse complement.
CATCCGGGTAGACAGGAAGGCGACCCCAAAATAGTTAGGAAAAGGCTGATGATAATGGATTTTGAAGGCCTCAGTAGAGAAATTGAATAATTGAACTAATTACGCTAGACAAGAGAAATGGATGAGCAAATATATTGGATACTTTATTGTTACTAATTCTTACTTACCAACACATTATTCAGCTCAAAACGTGTTCCTTACCTAACCTACCAAAACCGATTTACACTACATCATTTTTATACCGACTTTTCAATATCGGGACCCTATCAAGATCAGGTGCCCTAATATTGTTTAGGGCTAGAAATAAATTTCGTATCGGGTCGTTTCGGGGACAATATGTAAACTACGATATACCGCACGTCTCTTTTACGGTTTTGCTATAAAATAAATAACATGCTTTATCTTTCTCAAACACACACGAAAATAGTAGCTTTTGTGCTAAATTATTTATGTGATATTATTATGTATTTAAGTAGTTCAAAGAAGTATCAAAGCAAAGCGTTTTCCAAGGTAATCTAGCAACCCAATTAAATGCTTTTCCTCTCGTAAAGGGAAAACGTTTGTCCTTGTTAATAAGGATTTGTCTTTAGGGAATATGTTTTCTATTTATTATTTTTTATACTTCTTGTATTAATATTTACGTTTTATCGTTATCATTAGTTGAATAATTGTGTTAAAATTTGACTGAATAAGTACATAAGTTTTCTGTAAAGGTTCAAAAAAATTCAGTTTCAACAAAAGTTTTATTCATATTATACTAGCTTTTGCCAGCGGCTTCGCCCGCGTGAAAGTCAGCTAATCCCCAGGAACGTGCTACCAGGATAAAATCCTATTATGTCCTTGTTCTGGTCATGGTCTACCTGTATGCCAAATTTCATCCAAATTCGGTCAGCCGTTTTTTGCGTAAATGAGTAACAAACATAATATAAACTTGAAGTAGGATTTCAGGTAAGTATTTTATTTATATTACCTAATCTTTATTTTCACATTTCACACATTCGCGAAATATGTAGTACTTACGAAGTTTATCGCGATGTCAAAGATGCACTTATCAATGAATTTGTCGCGAATATTCAAAATATAAACGTAATAGATAGCAATATCTAGGTATTTATTCTGACAAAATTATTTGCCCTTCTCACGGTCATTGATATTAAGCACTGATTACAGTTCTGTGAATCACGAATCGCTTTATAATCTTCTCATTTAATGAAGTTTGTCAAGATGTTTGTTACTTAATAGGTAATCAAGCATAGACAGTTAAAAGATTTTTTATAAAATGAAATGTTTATTTCTGTAATGCTACGGCTACATTGTCCGACAACGCAAACTACACTTCGCTCGCTCTCTTTCGCACACCGCTCGACGTCTTGCGAGAGCGCAAAGTGTCGTTCGGGTTATTGCCACAATGTAGCCGGAGCTTCTAAGACACTTTTACAAGTTAATTTGGTCAAAAATTTTAAACTGGTTGGCGCGCGAACAGTGCCTCAAGTCTGCTATTACAATAGTGTCACAATGGTCAATCATTGATTTCATAATTGTTGATTTTGACAAGTTTGGTAATCTACTATTATAATGGCGTCATTATGACTTTTCAATGGTCGGCCACTGACACTACATTGAAAGAAATTGCATATATTGGTAATCTCGTACATAATGATAAATGAATGACATTTCTACTAATGGGTTTTATTATAATGGCAATACGACAATGCCATTATAATAACACAATTATATTACGAGAACATTGACCGACCAATGATCGACCATTATGAATTTACCAGATTACTAACTTGTAGCAAAATGATAGTGGCATGACAATGGGATCGTGTTGGAATGACTGAATTTATAAAAATAGCAGACTTGGGCCCCTGAATTCCGGTACATATAATAAATATATCCTGGGTGTAAACATTGGATACTTTTAACCCTGTACAATCTGTACACAGATTGTTGAAACATATCATGGAATGTACGTAGGTACGTGTACACACGTTGAAACAAAGGAGATAGTTTATTTTTGTTCGGCGATTAGGCCCACCAAAAATTGGGGCGTCTATTAATGAAATTCATTTCGATCTGTTCTTTATGATCTCTAGATTACAGTGGTAGTAATAATTATACTTCTTCTTACGGGAATACAGATAAATACTATCATAGCCTATTTACCTCGTTCTTGCGTTACATTTCATGTTTCAACAACATGCTACAATTTTAATTTCAACTTTTTATTAGTGGCTTTTGTGGACAGGATGTTAATTATTGATTTGTTACTGTTGTAATGGTAATCATGTCATTTGGTTTAATTTTTATTATTTTTATAATATTTTATATAGATTCATCATCATCATCTGCCTAGCCTTTTCCCAACTATTTTGGGGTCGGCTTCCAGTCTACAGTCAGACCTCCACAACCCAGTAGCAGGGTAACACGATATCCCTTGGTAAGACTGGTTGTCAGACCTTTGGGCTTCTGACGACCCGTAACAACTGTCAAAGATCTACAAATGACAGCCGGGACCAACGGCTTAACGTGCTTTCCGAGGCACGGAGGAATCTCGGTATGAAAAGATGGTCACCCATCCACGGACCAACCGCGGCAAGCGTAGCTTAACCTGATCGATCGACCCGTGCAGCAGTTATTACTTAGCCACAAGCTCCTCCAATATTTTGTATAGATTATTTTATATTTTGTGATTGTAAGAACGTAGTAGGCTTAATAGACTGACACTATTTTTTATTTTGTACTTGTTGACAGGCCTAAACTGTCTCTCATACCTATTAACACTGTAATTTGAAAACATTGTAAAAGCCAATCATTTTTAAAAGAGTAACCGTGGAGTTCCTTGCCGGCTCTTTTCCATAGGAAACGACCAATTGGAACCGTGCATCTAGCTTCTGACTTTTCATAAGTGCCCATGTAGGTTTATGTGAATAAAAATATTTTGATTTTGTTACATTTCACCAATCTGCTCATAAGGATGTGAGAACAACCGCGGGCTTCAACCAGTAGTTTCATTACATGTACCTATTTGTCGTTTTATTTTACACACATACCAAAATTAGATTCCGCTAAACATGCAGCTTCAAAACAGACCACTAAACAGCACGTTTGAATGCATATTCACTTGAACATTAAACACGATAGGACAGTAAACTGTATTCCCTGGAAACCGTGCCTACAATTACATGAAAAGTTGCTAATTTGACCACCGCGGTGCAGTGGCACTAGTGTTGGCGAAATTCGTGTAATTAAATGGAAAATATGCCTGAATTATTCTAATTAGTAGCACATACAAATTATTGTTGTTATTTAAGTGTTTACCTATCAAAAAATATAAACTTTTAACGCTTTTATTTATAGGTATGTATAGGGTTCAAAAAGAGTGCCGTGTGGTGCCGGACGTAAAGAATAGCACCATCCAATTTCTTCCCGTGAGTGTCGTAAAAAGCGACTAACAGACTTACAAGATAATTGGCAGCAGCGTTCTCTATGCATTTTAACACCATACTGCGATCGCCAAGCCACCTGCCAAGCGTGTCGATTATGGCAAACTCCCTTTGAGGGAGGCCTATGTTCTATCTTTCTCTCTATCTTTGGGCTAAAATTATGATAAGGTTCAATTAAGTCTTTTCATTATAATTTGTATTCGTGAGGTTTCAAATTCTTTCAGTGTTTCATTAAAGAATAAAGGACCCACATCTGCGGGCTAATTGCGTAACACACTATCAGTAGGAATCTGTTTCAATTGGACAGTTGAAAAACATTCATTGCGTTATTTACCTATTTGAGCTGAAAATAATTCTAACATAATAAGCGACGGATTAGCAAAATACTTCAAAATCATTCCGATTCAAACTGTGTTACGCAATTAGGATGCAGTTCACAGTAATTTAAACTTCAAGTATTATTAGATATAGATTTTATTAATACCTACCTAAAAGCATTACGTTCGTTTATACAAAATACAACTTTACAATATAATCATTTATTATGTCGTTGCTAAACGGAAAAAAAATTATGCCTTACTAATGTACTTTTATATGAAAAATCGTAGATAATATAATATGAAATATTATTGTTATTTTAACACGCATACAAAAATATTGGCACATGTTATTAAGCAATTATATCTGAGTATTTAGTCTTCAGCCAGCCAAATGTCAGAGGTGCAGTCTCCTCCTGGGTATCTGAGAAAAATAATGTCCAAATGAAGGTACTGTTTGTGAATGGCTCTCATGAATTCATGATAAATACACACTACTCGTATCAACAATACTTTTCGGAAATAAGACATCGGCTGTATCTTATAGGCAGAAAATTTTCAGAAAGATTTTCGTGTATCTTCCCTAGGAAAGTTGAACAAGATACGAATCTTTTTTTTTTCTCTCCACAAAGGTTCACATAGTTATAAACATAGACAATAATTATAGTGTTTTGACAAAAATGCATAAAATATGATCCTGGCGTCCACACTAGGATACCCAGTGTGACGGATCACCAGGCTCTCACCCCTAATTAATGAATACTAATATAAACCAATTAACGTATGGATAAAAGAAAACTAAGGCTGTAGCAATCATCATCAAAAGTAAAGATGATCAATTCTTTCTAAATTAAAATCTTAACAACTAGATAAACTAAAAAAAAATATTAAAAACTGAAAACGAAAAACGGAACAACATGTGAAACTAAAATCCGAACACCAAACTTAACTTTAAACCAATCATGCCTATTACAGCTTCCATTGATACAAAATTTCATACAGGTTTAAAAAGTTTTTTTTTAAAAAGTTCGTAGGTACCTCATTTCATGTGGCAAGGCCGGCCCGTCCGGCTCGTTTCCAAAGTGAACAAGGAAGTCCGGATCCAACTTCATGCCTCCATTCACAGTATCCACGTCCAACTTTACGATCCACCCACCCTGGCGATACAATGCAAATGTATTTGAATTTTGCGGGATATAACAGAAAAATAATTTTCGGATCCGTTCCGGAGGAATCCGGTTTTTGTTTCGCATATGAAAAATATTTGTTCGTGCATGTTTCCAGATAAATAGCACTAGGTTTGGTAAAGGAATTGTTTAACAAAGGTAAATTAATTATTAAACATCGATATTTAAGTTTTTAATCACAGTTCAAAATTCCTCTGTAACCATGTTCCATTAAATAAATGATAGCATCGGATCTGCATAACTAACAACATCCTTATTTCGATATTAGTCTGAAAATGATATTCATCCCATAAAATGTAATTCAAGCCTGTTTCAGTTAATATTAAAGCAAAAAAGGAAAGTTCGTACAGCTTGGTTTAAAATTACAGCAGCTGTCAGTTATTTGTATGACAAAATATGCTACGTGTCTCATGAATTATTCATTAACTCCAGGTGACATGTCTCACAAAATGTATCTTACAAAAATAAATTTATTTTTGTAGAAGTTTGCATAAAGGCCGAGGACGTAAATAAGACGGGGGTCGAAGGTTTTGATATAAGAGATAAGGGCTGTTTATTGCGGTCTGTGCTGGGGTTAAAGTGGACGTAACCTAATAAAATACTTTGTCTACAGCCTTCACATACTCGGCCGTGTGACTTTTAATAAAGTCTACGCGCTCTACATTTTTGGGATCCGCTATGAGTTTAAGAATTTTTTGTTAGAATCTGGAGGATTATTTTACCTCAACGGGTATTTCAAACATGCGAAATATTAGGGTTATGTGAATTGTGTATTAGCTTTTCTAGACAAGGGCTTGCTTTTCGTAGAATACATCAAATTAATAAAATTAAAGGCTAGCGTGATGTGACGTAAGCATATTTAAATGTTTTTCTATGTCTTAAAATGTACTTGCAATAAAGTGGAAATAGGGCCTCACCTCTTGAGCCATCTTTGGGTAAAACTCTTTGTCCCACGGAGAAAACATGGACGAGGACACATACAGACGCTTTCCATCGAGAGAAAGTTGCAGCATTTGAGGAGAACCTTGTAATTTCTTGCCTTTCACTGTTAACAGCTCAGGTTGTACGAGAATCTGTAAAGTCAAATTATGATGTAATTATTACCAAATTACCAATGACACATGTTTTGAGATAAATAACTATTAATAGTCAATGTGACCGACACTCAATCAATCTGCCTAGCCTTTTCCCAACTATGTTGGGGTTGGCTTCCAATCTAACCGGATGCAGCTGAATACCAGTATTTTACATGGAGCGACTGCCTATCTGACCTCCACAACCCTGTAACTGGGTACTTTCCGAGGCAAGGTGGAGTCTTGGTATGAAAAAATGGTCACCCATCCATGGATCAACCACAGCGAGCGTAGCTTAACGTGATGGATCGACCAGTGCAGCTGTTATTACTTAGCCATGAGTTCCTCACAAGTCCTCCTCTTGAGTCAATGTAACCGACACTATGATAACTTTATCAGTAACAATAATAAATGAGCAACAACATTATATAATCACGCGCCTTTTATCAAAAACTGAATAAAAAAGTAAACAAAAATGATAAAGTATTTTATAGCAATACCACAAATGATTGAAAATACATTAATAATATTTAAGCATCGCCTACACTGGAACATTACAGAAATGGAACAAACGTTGAAAAGTAATTTAGCAAACATCAGACGGTAAAAACTCTAAATGAAAAGAATGACGAGGCGAAACCGTAATTGTGTGAAGTCATGAGGCGTTAATTTCAACTATTACAATTGGAAGAAAGGAATTTCTAACCTTCGACTCTCTGTCCTCAATCAGTTTAGTGTCAGGATCAGAAGCGATGGCACCTCCAAGATGAACTTTTGCAGTCAATTTTGGGTGTTCAGGGTCCGAAATATCATATTGCCTCACTTCACCATGTAACCAGCAAGAGCCATACAAATATTTATCATCCAAAGATATTATGATATCTCCCAATAAACCTGAAATAGGATAAAAATGTTTTATTCCACTGAATCGTTAAGACTGAAGAGTTTTAGACTTCATAAAAATTTTACGTGTGGATCACTTAGATTTATGATTTGAAGCGGTGGAAAGCGCAATTTTTCAGCAGCTGGAATTTTATAAACCTGAGGCAGGTTATGAGAATAAAAATGTACCCAAAAACTGGTGTGTTTTCGAAGTTTTACGAAGCAAAACAAAACAGTTACCCAAAAGGGAATGTTGGGTAACTACAGAAAATAAAAGCTAAACATAAAAGTTACCGTTAATCTCGGTCTCAACGCCATCCTTGGAAACTTTTTTCGCTGGTATGTCGATGACTTTATCGGCTTTCCACGTTCCGTCTGATGTTTTGTAGAACCTTAATAAAGTTAATTGAAAGCTTTTACTTAGTTATTCCTTTTAGTAGCTGTGAAATATTCACGGTCTTCCGTTTTCTTTCTGTCTGTTGTTTTGTCTCTGTTTCATAAGTTACTTTGCTTCGGTGATACAGTATCTATTTAGCATTGAATTGTACGTTGTAGGCCATTCTTATGCAGGGTCAAATTAAATTAACTAGCAAAACTCAATTTTGATTAATTTTTATAGTTTTTTGTGTAATCTTTACAAACCTTAACACGATAAAGCAAAATATAACAGATTTTGTCAACAATACTTCAAGTTCAGCTGTCGCTGACCCCCAAAAAAAACTCCAAATCTGTTTAATTTTTATTTTATCACGTCTGCAGTTTCGCTAGCTAATTTTATTTGACCCTGTATTAATTGAAATACTAGAATTTCATCTTCATCATCCCCCTTATCCCAATTTATTTGGGGTTGGCGCAACATGTCCTTTTTCTTCCATACTGCTCTATTAGTTGTAATCTCGGTAGCCACTCCCCTGCTAGCTATATCATCCTTCACACAGTCCATCAATCGATACCTAAGCACGATAAATAAAAAGAAAACAGATTTTTCAACTCATACTTCAAGTAACAACACTTCTAGCCGTCGTTGACGCCAATAAAACTTCCAATATTTATTTATTTTATTTTATCGTGTTTAGATATCGATACCGATCACATCTGCAGAGTTTCGCTTTATAATTTAATTTGACCCTGTATACAAAGTGAAGACAACAATATGACAATAAATGAAAACACTGGCAATACTAACGCAAATTCTAACATCGAAATTAAAAAAGTGATTTTTTTAAACAAACTAAATAGCAGTGGTGTGCCGACTATGGGTGTTGCCAATCTTTGACTAGCTATAGCGACTAAACTATTGGATATATTTGATTGAATTTTCGTGTGAAACCTGCGAACGTCATTATATATACCTACGCTGAATTTATTGTCATATTGTCGTTTCCACGTTATATATTATGAAGTAGGTACCTACGTATTGTGTAAGTTGTAGAACCAACTAACCATGTTGATACAATAAAAGTGACACATGAAAAAACAATCGATTGGGAAAGTGGAATAGTTTTTATACTCAAATAAAATCAGCAACCTCAAAAGAAAACTAACGTTCAAAATTTTCACAAGGTTGCAGTAACAAAAATCCCTACAAATCTTGTACCTGTAAACGTTTGCGTTCACCGCACACCCGACAAATCCCTGTGCGGATTTGGGATCATGGAGAAATCTGATCTCGAGGGGTGCGCAGCCCTCGGGGCCCAAATCTATGACTTGCTGAAGCTCGTGCGTTGACCATTTATAAATATTCAACGAGGTTCCGTAGTGGTCCTTGTTTGGTATGTCTTCTTCGTGAAAACCACTGGGGAAGTAAAGTGTTTGCTTTAGTTTGGGACACAGACATAACATGCACACATGCACATAGGTATACATATAGGTACATACTTTTACTTTGTTTTTTTTTTTGTTTTGTTTTTATGTTTCTATGAGTGTGTTTTATTTTAATTTATGATCTCCTGTGCGATTTCCAATAAATACTTTTTCCTTCTTTCTTTCTTTTATAGCCTATAATGTTCCCGCTGCTGGGACACAGGCCTGCTCTTTCAGTGAGAGTGACACAGCCTTGTTTAAACAAAATATCGTGTGACTAATTATAATTCTGTCGTTCTTTGTTGAACACAACAAAAAATAATGCTTTTCTAATTTGAGAAACGAAAATAAAAACTTTGTTATATTTTCTCATTTACTAGGAAAAAAGTTGACAACGGAAAATAAGATGTTATCTGATTTAGCCAGGTGGAGATAAAAAATATTTAACAAGAGAAAACACAAAAAAGACCTAAAGCGACCTTAGATGAGATCAGTAATAAAGGAGATCTGAATAAAATATCACACAAAGCCGTTACAAAAAGCGTAAGTACGAACGGGTGACGTAAACGTAACGTAATTTCGATTTTTGTTTCGAGTCGAAAATACAACTTAGGATACATAGTCGTATTTTCGATTCGAAAAAAAAGACAGCATTTACGTTTATATTTTTGCGGCAAGCAGTAAATATTTTGTCATCATCATCATTAAACCGAAAGACGTCCACTGCTGGAAATAAGCCTCCCCCAAAGAGAGGGATTTGCCATAATCGCCACCCTTGGCAGGCGGGTTGGCGATCGCAGTATGGTGTCAAAATGCATAGAGAACGCTGCTACCAATCTCTAGTAAGACCCTTAGTCGCCTTTTACAACACCCACGGGAAGAAATAGGATGGTGCTATTTATTACATCCGGCACCACACGGTACAATATTATGTGCGAAACGATATTTTCGATTTTAAAATTGGTCGAATTTACGTTACCAACGTTTACTCCGCACGTTCGTGTTAGACCCATTGAGCTATAATAACTTTATTAGGTCTAATCTTCATAAAGGACGAAATTATATTCAAGTGAATAACTCTTGTAGTGTTCTGCGTAACAACGTATTTGTTGGAACGGCCTTTAAAGGTTTAGTTGGCCGTGAATATAATAGATTTCAAGTAGGTTGTTCTAGAAGGGACACTTGACGAGCAGACACATAATTGAATCCAATTATTTTGGCTAAGTGAGTCTTTTGATATGCATTTTGGGAGTTGTTTTTTAAACCTCTATTATTTTATCAGGGACCTTAAGAATTTCGATAAATACTTTTTAAATAACATAACATCACGCCTGTAATCCCCGAAGGGTTAGGCAGAGGTGTACCTATCGTACACCCACGTTTCGCCAGTTACGTTTAAGTCCCATGTAATAGGGGGCGAGCCTATTGCCATCAACCGGGCACAAATTCAGACTCCGGGCTGCTACTGAGTAATTCCTGGTGGAAAACCAAAAAACACTTTGCCCGACCTGGGAATCGAACCTCGGACCTCGTGCTCGGCAGTAGCGCTTGCGACCACCAAACCAACAAGGCAGTCTCTATAAATTGTCGATATTAATAGATCCATGTAATTTAATATACTCACGTCTTGAACCTTTTAGGTGTCCCCCACTCTGTAGCAAACATCACATCGTGATATGGCTGGTACCAGAAATCGTAGCCGAACTTAGCGAATTTATCTCCCTTCGTCCACGTTCCTAAAAAATAAGCGAATGATTTACGTGTTTTTGTTTTCAATTTGGCCCCTATTAAGTCTCCCCTCTGCTGAAACTGTGTAAAGGCGCGTTCACAATTCACCTGTCATTTCCAAAGTCTTCGAATCGATGAGCACAAAATCCCCTTTTCCGTTTTCGTCTTTATCTCCCATCGTCGAAATCATGATTTCACCAGTTGCCAGGCAGTGCGTCGTGTGCGGGAAACTGCAGTTGAATGACCTCATCTTGGAGCCGTCGATTACCTGGTAATGAGATTTTCGCTATGAACCCTCTATATAAGGGAGCTGAGAGAATGAGGTCTTTAGCAGTTTACCCGATAGTAAGGGATTTACATTTAAGTTGGCTTTTTCGGAGTAAACTTTTAGGAGAAGCACCTTTTTAGTATTTGCCTTGTACCTCCATTTTACATTCCAAAATTTTGCACAAATATCAGACTCCATTTGCTAGAATTCTTAATGGTAGATAACATTCCAAAGTTTCGTTTAAAAAAATCCATAATGGATTTATTTTTCAAGCCTACATCGCTTTAAAATTCTGAGTGGATTGCTAGAATACTACAAATATTTATAAAACTTCAGCGTCTACGTGGAAATCATAATGTTATTTTCTACTAGCTGCGCCCCACTGTTTCACCCGAATAAGTTTAGATCTTGCGGGAATATCGGGATAAAAAGTATCCTATGGTCTAATCCAGGTCATGGTCTACCAATTTGCTAAATTTTATCTAAGTTCGTTGAGCCGTTTAAACAAACAAAAAAAAAAATCACATCTTTTCTCTTTTTTGTAATTTATTTACTAACTGTTGCCCGCGATTTCGTCTGCAATCCAGGATGAAAAGTATCCTTTGTCCTTCTTCAGGGGGCCTAAAATGGACGCTTTGGCAGAATCATAATACTCGTATGAATCATATTAAAATTCGGAAAATAATCACAAACTGTCAATTCATAATAATGATCTGCGTACAATTCATATCCAGCAATCAAAAAATCATCATCATCAAATCATCTGTGTGACAGTTTTGTTTGGAGATTCGTAAAATGGTTCTTAAATTATGAATTGCTAATAATGTAGTATAATGTCAAATAGCAGCTGTCAATCAGACTAATTGCGGGATATGAATTGTACGCAGATCATAATCATTATGAATTGTCGGTTGGTGACCATTTTACGAAGTTTAATATGACTCATAATATTGTCATATTATGATTCTGCCAAATCGTCCATTTTAGGACCCCAGGTCATGGTCTACCCATGTACCAAATTTCATCAAAATCCGTTCAGCCGTTTTAGCGTAAACGCGTAACAAACAAACTCACTTTCGCATCTATAATATTAGTTAGAATTAGTTTAGACTTCATATCGTTCCCGAATTCTAAGTACGAAGTGTAGTGTGAAAAGGACAAGCAAAGGTCTAACAGCCAATATAACGAGTTCGCGAACTGTCTGGCTGTAGTTGGAATGTTGCAAGTTTAACGACAGATTCGGATGAGTTGGTTAGAGCTAGTTGCGAAAATTTCGCCACAGAACTATGTCTCGCTCCGAGCAATAATTATGGTGGTCAATGGGCAATGATCGATGGGAGAATATTTGTGGGGGAAATAGTTTAGAGCTATGGAGTTAAATAAGCTAGTCGTTTCATCCGCTATTGAGGTTATTATTTTGTTGATAATGCACGTTCAATTGAGTTAATTTTTGTTTGTGGTCGATTTGATTGTGGCTTATTTTTTATGTTTGGTATTCTGCGGTCTTGGTTATTTTATTTCAGCTTATTTAACATTATCTTGTTCAGTGCCAAATAATGAATAACAATTACGTGAATTTAAAAAAGTTTTACTGTTAAAAATGCAAGTTAGAATAAGAATAACGCTTCATATATGAATAAAAAAGTAGAAAAGGACATAGAACATAACACTGATTTTTAGGGTTCCGTACCCAAAGGGTAAAACGGGAACTCTATTACTAAGGCTCCGCTGCCGTCTGTCTGTATGTCCGTCTGTCACCAGGCTTTATCTTATGAACCGTGATAGTTAGACAGTTGAAATTTTCACAGATGATGTATTTTTGTTGCCGCTATAACAACAAATACTAAAAAACAGAATAAAATAAATATTTAAGGGCTCCCATACAACAAACGTGATATTTTTGGCGTTTTTATAGATAATGGTACGGAACCCTTCGTGCGCGAGTCCGACTCGCACTTGGCCGGTTTTTTTTTGCATAAACCTCTTTGCGTAAACTGAGAGGGGTCCTCACAATATTAAACAGTCGAGCTCGGACTTCAGACCTTTCGATTGGAGATTCAATCTTGAAAATGAGCCTTTACCACCTCCTACACTTTCACAACTCAAATCCTAAGCTCCACTGGCTTCAAATAGCTATATTAATTTATTTACCCTATTCCAATATTGACTTCACATATTTTTTATAAAAAACAAATATGTACCTACTTAAAGCAGGATATTTGATGGAACCAAGAATCCCTTTGAAGCAGGCAAGATGACGTAATATGCAATTTAAGAAGAAATTGGCGTTTTTATTTACCCAACGATTATGTACCTGGAGCGAGGTTATCTGTCTTCTAATATAAATAAAAGTATAGAGTATAGTATATATGTTAGGCTAATACCCGAAGTGCGGCTACACCTAGTTTTAGCCGGTTAGAACTAGGTGTAGCCACTTACTCTTGGTTAAACCTAGTACGAGCCGATTGTTTTCGGGTAAAACTAGGTCTAGCCTTAATCATGCCGGCTACAACTAGGTCCAGCCATTCCCTGTTGGATAAAACTAGGTCTATCCGATATCATTCCGGCTAGAATTAGGTCCAGACAATCCCTGTTGGATAAAACTTAGATGCGTGTCCCGCCAAGCCTTCCGCCCCGCGTCACATATTATTTTAAGTAGAAAGTAGAAGCTCAATAATCAGTTTTTAGCTTTATTTTAATTTAAACTGGCATCGAATTTTTGTTTTGGTAACTGAATTTACCAACAATAGAGGGGATCTGGCGCTCGGCGGCCGCTGCCGCGGCACGCTCGCTTCGCTCGCTCGCCTTCGCTTGTTAATGGTTACTGTTCTAACCTAACCTAACCCAAATGATTCAAGCTGCCAGGCGCCTGTTACTTGTTTCAACTTGTTTGCATCTAGTTTTATCCAACAGGGAATCCAAGTTATCGGATAACTAATCCGATAACTTTGTCAACTTATTGCTAGCACTTGCACGAAGGTTATAGGCATAAAAAAGTCAGATTAGACATAATTATTCTTTTTGCATTTCATAGCCCAACTACTGAGGAAGGTTATATATAGGCTATATTAACATTACGCTACGACCCATCGCTGGGGCTCTGTCTTGTATAGGGTCGCAGCATAATGCTGAGTGATAGCCGTTTTGCGTGGATGTGACGCATGTTTCCCTCAATCTTTTCTTATTTTTGTGTTTATGTTCTTTTTTGCGTCATGTTTACCGCAAATAAACTTATTTTCTTTCTTTCTTTCTTTACCCATAGTAGGCGAGCAAAAAGAAAAAAAGTCAGAAAGAACGCTAAGCGAAGAAAACGAAGTAATAGCGGGCGGTCGATAATTTCAAACGGAGAAAGCCGCGGGATAGTATTAAATAAAATTGCATTTTAATAATGTAGTGGAGTATTTTATTCAGTAGCAAGTTAAATAGACGCTCGAGTGGAAGATAAGTTTTGATGTTGTTTATTTGATTTGTTTTATTCGAGGTTGGGTTTATTGTTTAAGGGCGAATTTCACCAATGGAACTGACCGCGATCAGCACATCTAAACCGAGCTCAAGAGCTGTCAGTGTCAATATTCCAAAGAAAATTATAACACTGACAGCTCTTAAATATGGTTTATGTACTTATGTACCAGTTTCATTGGTGAAATTGGCACTAATTCAAATAAAGTGTATCATCCAATTTATGTTTTTAAAAGTAAGTTTAGTATTTGCATTGTAGGTTCATAATCGTTTGAGGTCTTATTGATTAAGACTTAGATACTTCACGAAAGTTTAGAATTTTGCTGATAAAAGCGGTAAGCGTATCCTAAAAAAATTGCTTCATCGACATAAAATAGAATCAACACAGTTTCACGCGATTCTGTTGATTATCACTCAAGAAAATCAAACAAATTCAATCAACTGGATTGAACAGCAGCCTCTTTTTCCTGATTCAATTTCTGCCAATAAATTGATTCGTAAATCTGCGTAAAACAACAATTTACTTCGAGAACAGTCGTTTGTTTCAGTTTTTTCGCTCTCGCAATAAAGTTGTAGTTGCCTCGGAAAATCCGAAACAGAAAAAGCTAAGAATTAAAAAACTTTCCCAGATCAGTTGACATAACAATTCAGTTTTATGACCAGCCTCTACCATTTCAGTAAAGCACGTACAAACTTTTAAAGTTCATACGACCACAACTGCATTTTTAAGGACCAAAACAAATTGTTTACTCTTCAATCTTGGGCGCGGACGCTTGGTTGCCAAGCCGGTCGTAAAATTGGACCATAAATCTAACAAACAATCTAGAAAAAACACGGATAAGTGCTCCGTGTGAGAATTTAAATTACGATCGACGAACGTTCAGGAATCCTGAATAGACCGTAAATTGGGTCCGGTATCGATTTATCGATGGATGCCTTAATCACCCTAAAACATAGCCTTTCCACAAATTAATATTGCCCGTGGACATCCATCACTTTGTGATGTAGGTATTTAGATTTAAAAAATATGTCAAAAACATGTTGCAGCATTTTCAAAATTGTTTAGATTTTAATTCAAAAAAATTCAAAATCTGAAGTCAAATCTCTTATTAGCTGGTAGTAGCTCAATCAAAATCAACCATTCATAAGTAAATTTACAGAAACATAACGCAAACGAGACAAATCAAATGAGACATAACGCAGTAAGAGCCTGTACACACGATGCCTTGCGGCGCTGCACCGCAAAGTTTTTGCCGTATTGGCGGTCACACGGGCCTTGCGGCTTCATAACGTTGTTATGCCGCAGCCGTATGTACTTTGCGGCTGTCGATGTGTCAGCATCCGTCAAAATATTTACAAAAAATCCGAAACAAACAAGCGTGTTTGGGCTTTCTTCTGCTGCACAAACAACTGAACGGTGCCGCTCCGACGTCGCAACGCGTACCCCTCCTCGTTTTACGGTTTGCAGATCCGGTGTACGTGCGGTGTGACGCCAGAATGCACCGTGTGGCATACCATGGATACAAATCAACCCAACTGCACATAGAACTAAATCGACTGTATTCCTACCTCTGGATCCATTCCACAAACTTGTTGTTTGTCCACACTTTGTTTGTAAAGCTCTTCTGTACCTTTGCAGCCATTGTTAAACGTATACTTTCAAGGTATCGGCAAAGGAAGTTTATTTACTTTATTTACTGCTCCGAGAGAGATGAACTCTTTGCGGATAGACATCCATTCTTTACTCAATGTCCTATTTGGATATAAGGTATGGATAGTTTGGTAAGAGTTATTTAGCGAGAGAGTTAAAGATTTTACGTATTTTAAGAGTCCATAATACCTCAGCGCCATCTTACCCTTTATCTCACTCGCTCACTACTGCTCGCGGTCGCTCGAGCAAGTGAGACATGGTGGCAGGGAGAAGGCTCCAAGTCGCCGATAGTTTAGGTTATTTATTTTAACTGTAAAACATATAGTTAAAAAAGAAACAGTATTTTGCTTTTTATTCAGCTCAGTTACTATGCAACGTTTCATGACCTAATTTGAAGTATTATTTTTAATACTACCGGTTTATTGTTCGGTTTGGAGGTAACTTTGTAATTTTATCTGTCGTAAAAATTTTATGGGATTGTGTTTTCGTCAAACATAGTACTTAATATTAAGGGGCCATGCACAAAATCGGCTGAGAATGATCAATTTTGTAATTGGTTGTGAGAAAGGGAAAAACAATTTAAACAAAATAATTTGTTATTCGCAAAGTCGAATTCTTTGTTTTGCATCTGGATTAAAGGGATTTTTCAAATAAATTAAGTATTAATTGAAAATCACTGGATCATACAATTTCTTCATTAACTAAATCAACGGCGAAATAAACTATATTTTCGAGAGCATAAAAGTTATGAAACTATTATTTAACAGGTGCTGAGACTGACACGAATGGTTTAGCACCACGAAAACTGTACTTTTATAGTTACACAGACTTAATGTTTCAATTATTTCAAGCTTTCTCACAATTAGATAAGAAATTGTCAAAAACCGGGTTTTTTGTGCACGCAGCCTTAATACTCAACTTTAACATATATTTATTTCAAAATTAATGCCGCCTTATTTTCTATAAAACGGAGGCTCGTGTCAGTCATTTGAGGCATTCAAGGCATTTGAGGTATTGTAGACTCTTAATGGCTGTAATAACAAAGGCATATTTTAAAATATCCGCCTATAAACACCCTCAACGAAGATGATGCTTTTTTTTGAATGTTGTCGCTTGGAAATATAGGTAAGCTTATCATTATGTTTTTTTTTTAGGCTATATCATGTTTGAAAAACCTACAGTAAACCTTATAACTATTGTTACTAGGTACAGAGTTATGGCTAATTCAAATAATTACAGATAGCTTAATTATGTTGTACTTAAGTTCCTAATGAGTAGACACCAATAGCATAAATTTACAATAGCTTATATTAGCTTGCTACTGTAGGTAGTCATTACTACCTTAATAAAACAACAAACTTAACTGTACGTTCATATTTAAAAGTTTTGTATGCAAATAGCAACTTAATGTACTGCTCACCAAACAAGGTCTTAAAGCGTATATTTGCGAAGCACTGGAAAAATAATATGAAGCTCTTAGTTGGTAATCTTTCCGTGATGGTTCAAGTATCAATCAAGGCAATTAGGGTCAGAACGGTGTATGGAAGAGGGCGAAGCAAAGCTGAACGTGGGTTGTTTTTAACTTTTACTACTTTTATTGGCAAACTTAGACTAGACCAAGTACTTTGGGAAGTACTTCATGTTCTGTGGATTAATATTACGGAGGAGGAAAATTCTGTCCTGAAATCTTTTGGTGTCATTGTTCTCATCATTATGAACAACTTTTACTACAGGAGAAAACCTGAAATATAGTGAAAAAAAATCAGCTGTATCTTTAGACGAGGTATGCGGAGATAAATGTAGGGAACGGCAGTTTTTTTTTTAAATATAATGATGAGTACAATGACCCCATATGAGGTTTTCAGGGTTTGCATGTACACCTTGTAATCATAAAATATAATTATTACGTGTAAGTTGTTTATTTAATAGACGATAAAATATTCTATACATACTCGTACACTATACAAATCCTATACATTACTGACAATATCAAACTTGTTTAATACTTTTTAGACCGTGAATTTTCAGAAGTCGGGTTTTATTTTTGAACTTATTTTTTTATTGTGTCATACTATACCGGATTTCACATAATTCTGAGCTAATCAGTTTCTTTGACAAAAATAAGTTTTCACTAGCCACTCAAAAGAACAAAGTACCCAGTCCCCACTTACTTTATGCATCTTTGGTTTCCGAGGGTCCGAGCCGACATCCACGACGAATACATTCGAAGACTTCAAAGCAGGCAGAATAAGGAGGTCCCTCTTGAGAGAGGGGTCGTCATAGCAACTGGAGCAAACGTTCCAGCCACTGTGATGGAGCTCGTCGCCGACACTGCCGGTGTGGGTACGTGCAATCACCTGGAACCAATCAGGAGGTTAGAATATTCTTGAAGTTACGAATGCGCCGTAGCTTCGTAGTAATCGTAATGTCAATCCAAACGACTTTTGAATCAAAACCTCCACAACCCAGTTAAGTATTGGGTAGCACGATACCCCTAGGTAAGACTGGTTGTCAGACTTTTGGGCTTCTGACTACTCGTAACAGCTGTCACAGATCTACGAATGACAGCCGGGACCAACGGTTTAACGTGCTTTCTGAGGCACGGAGGGGTCTCTATATTAATGGATGGTCACCCATCCATGAACCGACCGCGGCAAACGTAGCTTAACCTGATCGATCAACCCATGCGGCTGTTATTAAACATTAATTGTAAAAAAGTCTTTTATGATAGTGTGCAAAACACAACGCAGTTCTCAGAAACGAATTTTCCTTATATTTAAATAAATATTGATTTCACAATTTTTGTAATTGCACCTACCACGGCTTGTCTCTGCATCACCCAAAGGTTGACTGGTAGAAAATAAGTATGTAATAAAAATGTATAATAAAAATGCCTATGGCATTAAGTCCGTCTCTGTACATTTGTGTGCTTAAAGTATTAAATAAATAAATAAAATTTTCTGAAGTTTTTGCAACGAAACAAAAGCAATAATATTTAAATTCTTTGTGAAACAAACCAGAACAACATCTAGCAATTTATTGAAAATTCCAAGATGTTCGACGATCTAGCTAAATAAATCTCAAAGTTAACATTACTCTTCCTTTTAATCACAAAGTAAAAAAAAAACTTTAGAACATCTAAAAGAAATCCCATAATCCGAGCTAGAAATCTCGGGCAATATATTGCATTCCGCTTGTTAATTTAGTCTCGCCTGGTACTCCAATGGCAAAGTACACAATAATACTTCCTACTGAATCCTGAAATCCCGGGATTACTGGTACGTTATTGCCTTGCGACATTGCCCGACTAAATGGCTGGATGTAAGGTTTTATTCGCTAATACAAAAGTAGTGCGTAATTGCAATTTTCTTGTCGGGAATATTGCTTGAATCTCGTTTTTCCGGGAAATTGTGTCGTGTGCGGACAGACTTCGGAGAGGTAATTATTTTCTGAACGGCTTGTTGCGATGGGTTCGGATAACATTTTTGCGTGGATAATTTTCGTTGGTATTCCGAAATATCGTATAATAAAATGTTTTTCTTGGATGAGGAATTGAGTCGTACAATTCTAATTAACGCGTTATTCACTGTCAGTCAGTGAAGTAGGTATCTTCCTAATTCTTAATTACATCCAATTGAAGGAGTTAAGATCGACTGTGCAAATAACATGATATGTAGGTATAGGCTAAAATAAATGAATGCTTTATTGAGACCATGCACACCAAGATCTATGGTACCGTAGATTTACTTTTTCTTGATACTCAACGACCAAGTTCATTTAATGGAGACACTTTTTCCTGTGTGATATTTAGTATACTTTTTCGGTTTAGATTAAACTAAAACCTTGGGTATATTTGTATAAGGACACTTGAAGATGTTGTTATAAAAATATACCCAAGCATCTTTCACATCTTCAAATATTCCATCTTTTAAATGATTGGAAAAACGTGTTTACATTGATTGATATGATACTCTCATTGGATACGCTGAATATTGGACGCGAAATATTTAAAACTTTGTCTTTATATCCAGCGGTTTAGCCAGATTACGGGACCGTTTTTGTGTCATTTGAAATGATATTTTAAGCCCACCAACTCCAAAGCAGAGGCCGTGTAAAAGTAGCTATACCTACAGGGTGAAATTAAATAGCTAGTGAAACTCCATAGACGTGATGGGATTCGATGTACTAAAATAAAATAATCATTTTGTCATGTATATTCACAGAAAACGAGGAAAACTATTTCACCGTAGTACAGTTTATACTAGTAAGGGGAACAGAGTGAATCAGTTCCATTCTAACAATCATAATAAGTACCGAAACAAACCAAACTAAAAAAAATACCTAAATTGACTTCTTTAATTATTATTATTTTTTTTAGACTTCAGGTATTGTAGTTATTTGAAATATCCGTAGGTACTTAAAAACACAGTTTTTCTTGTGTAAACCTGTTTTTAACTACAATAGGTATTTAATTATAATAATACATGAGGTCGTAGAAACGTAGACCTGAAAGAAAACATCAAAATCGTTGTTTTACTGGTTTTACCAATCACTTCTGCAGAGTTTCGCTAGATAATTCGACCTGCTGATAGCACATCTCCGCCACGAAAACATAGCAGCGAAACCGCAGTAGTTAAATTGTACTGGTTCGCGTCATGTTTCGCTACTCGCATGTGTTTAAGACACTTCAAAAACTCTATGACTATTTCTCCAGGAGTAGTGCAGTCAACATGAAAAATACCTGTTATTCACAAGTAAAACTGATTTACGCCTCAATAAACTGAGACCTTTTCCACTTTCCATTATGTTCCTAGATCGTAAATTCTTAGTGTTGAATAGGAATATATGCCAAGTGAATTTATACCCTCTCTTTCTATCTTTATAAACTTAACAGAGTCCTTCTATCAGCCAAAGAGTATGAAAGTCTTATAAAACAACATGTCTGTATTAGTTTAAAGGCTTGTAAAGGGGCATGCGCTAAGGTAGCCCGCGAAATTCAAATTTTATTACGTTTTTTGCAATTCGCAGGTCAGTAACAGGTTGTATGTTGATCTATTATGATTCGCGGCCGTAACAAATATGGCTTTACAGAATTATAATCATTAGAATCAGCATTACAACTCTCTAAGTTCATAAAATCCTACTGAATGATTTTTTCAGAAATAGCCATTCAATAGGATTTTACGAAGAGACTTAGTTTCTATTAGTGAAAGATTTTTCGGAATCGTATCAGTAGTTCCGAAGATTACTCCATACATACAAACTTACAAGCAAAATAATGTTTCCTCTCTATAATATTAGTGTATAGATTAGCTGTATTCGAAGAGGCGGGCAGAGACTTACGTATTACAGACACCCACATTTCGCCAGTTCCGACCATATTGCGATTAACTGGATAGAAAACCAGACTCCGCATTGCTACTGAGAATATCCCAAACCTATACTCAGCAGTCATTTGCGACTGTCCAACGAGGTAGTTTGAAACCATCCCTCAGAATGTGCGCTTTTATAATTTATAACGTGACGATATTGTTGTGGACGTCGACGGCACACGGTGGGCTGAAAAGCGACTTTCATAGACTTAGGGTATTCAATTTTGAAGTGTCGTCTTCTTTGTATCAGAAGAAGTCCACCGCTGGATATAGCCCTCCCCCAATAGGTTGCCATAATCGCCAAGCTTGGCAGGCGGGTTGGCGATCGCAGAATGGACATAAAATGCAAAGAGAACGCTGCTGCGCATTCTCTAGTCTAGTAAGTCCCTTAGTCGCCTTTTACGACACCCACAAGAAGAAATAGGACGGTGCTATTCTTTACGTCCGGCACCACAAGAAGAAAATTAATGGAAATACCTATGTGCACTTTATAACGTTATCCAGAACGGATTTTTTATTTTTATTTGGGATGGGTGTGCTCTTGACTTTAGTCTAGGTCAGAGGTGGCAGAGACAAAGTCGACGATGGAGTGAGCTTACCCAGAAGAAGCCTGTTTGAAAGTTATTGTTTGTTTATTTATTTTTTATTATCGTGATTACGTGGACGTACACGATAATATCGTCATGTTAGAGACGATAAAAGCACACATTATGGAAATCGATTAAATGCAACTGGCATTTCCTTCGGTCCTTTGAATTTCACATTCCTATTTCATCCCTTTCCGGGTAACTACCTGAATTATAATTTCTTCCCATAGATATCACAAGGCTCGGGTATTGTGGTTAAAATTATCAATTAAATCCTTCCAATGCTTTTCGAATATCGGATGTTATGACCAGTTCAGTCATAAGGTATTCACGGCCGTAGTAATGTGCAGTTGGCTTAAGCCGTCACGGCTTAAGTTTTGGCTTCCATGTTATGAGCGTCATGCCTTAGGCTTGGCTAATGGATTGGTGAATGTTGTGTTTTGTTATTAGCTTATACGTAAAGCTACCTGTATGCTACAACCCTTCTTGCTGGATAAGGATGATGACTTGAGCGGCTTCTATGTATAGGTGTATTTTCATAAACGCCTCCTTTTTATAGGGTTTCAGGACTACCAAACAATATGGTGCTTTATTTTAAAAATTGATGTGTTTAGGGTTCCGTACCAAAATGGTAAAAAAGAATGGTATGGTGAGACTAAGTCTGTTTGTCTGTCAATATATATAATAAAAAAAGACTTTTTTGCAATAGGGCCTGAAAGTGGGTCTTAAAAATTCGAATGGAGTCTAGTATGTGGTGTGTCTTACGAATGAAAACTTTTTTTTAGGCATCGTAGTTTTCGAGTTTTGGTGAAAAATGTAAAAAATACCCCCCTCCCCCCCTATCTCCGAAGTTTGCATCGAGAAAAATCTGAAATTATTCTGTGCTAGAAGTTTATGTAAGGATTACAGGAAAAATATAACGATGTCTCTAAATAGCACAGTTTTTCAGAAATCATCAACATCATATATACGTACGGAACCCTCGGTGCGCGAGTCCGACTCGCTCTTGACCGGTTTTTTTGTTTTAAGTTCCATGACATAAGGTAAATAATCTTTGGTTATGATATTGAAAGAGGTTGAAAGCTAAGAAAATTGCCTTTCAAATGATATGCCACAATCCATAGTTAATTGCATAGAAGTTGTAAAAAGTTGTTTCGATCAGCGGACGATGAAGTGAATGATTCCAGTTCATTGCTCACGAGTGTATTTTATGTAATTGTTTTTCGTTTGTGTTACTTCTAATATTTTTAACCATAAGACACGCTCAATCATATTGTGATACCAAAGATTTAATTATTCAGAACACGTCCCGTGTACAAAAAAGTGGCAGTGCGAGCTGCCTACATAATCATCTCATTAGTTGACTTAAAAAAACATCATAAAATAGCTTTATATAATACTAACCTGACTATAAGTCGGTGATTTAGGGTCCACGTCAACCGTGGCTAAATAGTCTTGCTTAGTTGGGTCCGGTTGGACACAGACCACGTAAAGCAGTTCCTCTTTGGGCCCATTCTTGACGGCGTCTAAAGGAGATGCGTATCCCGGTCCACGTTTACCTGGGAACAAATATACGGCTTGTTGTAGTGTATGTTTTTAAACATTCCAAACATAGAAGTTTTGATTATATATATTAATATGTCTAGATAGAGTATCGTGCAGCAAAAGAACTAAAACAAACAGGCCAACTTTGATAGGCTGGTGTTCGTGACAGCTACGTCTTACACTCGCGTCACGTCATTGTGTTATTCAAGTGTGCATGCATTTTTTTGGTGCCTACGCTTATGTATGGAAGTGAATGTTAGGTGTGGCAAAAGAAGCATGAAAGTAGAATAAATGCAGTGGAAATGCGTTCCTTGCGAGCATGTCTGGCCTGACTATGAATGATAGGCTGAAAAATGAGGTGATAAGGCAACGGTGCAGTTTACAAGAAGATGTAGTAATAAAAATTTAAAAGAGTATGCTTAGATGGTTTGGTCATGTTGAGAAGATGAGGGGAACGCGACTAACAAAAGGTATTTATAGAGCA
Source organism: Tiliacea citrago (assembly GCA_963921375.1). Lineage (NCBI taxonomy): Eukaryota > Metazoa > Arthropoda > Insecta > Lepidoptera > Noctuidae > Tiliacea > Tiliacea citrago. The sequence goes on along the minus strand of OY992797.1, from coordinate 14,481,478 downwards.
GAGGTGAGTGGAAACGCAGGGAGGGGACGCCCTGGGAGGACATATAGTGACCAAATTGGTGATGTTCTTCAGAAAGGTCAGGGGCATAGTACTCGCAATCGGCGTGCGTGTATGACCAGATGTATGACCGTAGGCGAAGCAATAGGAGTATGTAAGGAGCGTAGCAGGTGGCGTTCTATAGTTTCTGCCTACCCCCATGGGAAGAAGGCGTGAGTTTATGTATGTATGTATGTGCATTTTTTTCGGCGATTTGACAGCTTTGACTGTCTATCTAGACATATTTATATAATATATCTTTTCTTACACGAAATCTCTTAAGGAGTCATTGTACTAATGGTGAGAAAAAAAATCTGCTGTTCCCTACATTTTGACGAGTTAAGCGAACATAAATGTAGGGAACAGCTGATTTTTTTTTTCACCTTATATATGTAGGTATAATAATATATGTTAAAAACGGTGTCCGGTCATTTCACCAACAATTAATTTTACTTTCACTTGACAAGTAACGATTGGCAAAGACAGAATTTGCATTATAATGCAACAAGTTTGCCAAATAATTCACTCAGGAAAATAATTACCCGGTGAACTTTTTTTAATAACGTATTATTTGACAAAGAATTCATTTTTTATTCATGGTACCTCATAAAACATCGTTTAGATCGTTTTACACAATATTGCATTATTATGCAATTTCCTAAAAATTTGAGTCATTAAATAGGCAAAAGGGTAATTTTAATTAATAGATCAACAGAAATAACAAAACACCGGCCATGTGCGAGTTGGACACGCGCACGAAGGGGTCCGTACCATTATCTATCAAAATGGCAAAAAAATCACGTTTGTTGTATGGAAGCCCCCTTAAATATTTATTTTATTCTGTTTTTTAGTATTTGTTGTTATAGCGGCAACAGAAATACATAATTTGTGGAAATTTCTGTCTAACTACCACGGTTCATGAGATACAACCTGGTGACAGACGGACAGACAGACAGACGGCGGAGCCTTAGTAATAGGGTTCCCGTTTTACCCTTTGGGTACGGAACCCTAAACACGACTTGAACTAATAGTAACAAAAAAATATTATTTTTAGTAGGCTACGCGGAACTGGACTACTATAGTTAGATTACGTCAACCGTATTTTGGAGAAAATTTAGTGAACCATTAAAACAAATGCACAAAATTTTCTCCTTGAAGTAATAGCAGAGTCACAATAGTATATTTCATTACAAGTGCGGAAGGGCTGTCATTGCAAAGAGTTCCGACAAATGTCTACCCGGGCCGAGGCGCAGCCGAAGGCGAGGGTTGACAGTCGGAACAAGTTGCAATGACGGTTCCGCAGGTGTACTGAACTTTTTTTTTTAATACAGTTGCGAAAAAATGAAGCAATTTAATAAAATAATAAAAACACAATAAACTCAACTAACTAATCATTTATTTCTTATAAAAGTTATAGTACACATGTACATAGAAATTGGTACAGTTTTTTAAACTAACTGGGGAAGTTTTAGGTTGCATATTTACTGTTTGAGACAAACTATTATTAATTTCGTATGATTGTTCATGTATATTTGTCATACAATAACGTTTGCTAGTTGATGGAATTGGATCTGATGAATTATCATTATCAACGAAGGTAGATGGACGAACGTTTTCTTCAACATGTGAAGGAGACGGACTGGACCTTAAATTAATGGATTGTGTGATTTTTTTCCCAGTTTCTAGTTTGTTGTTTAATGAATCACCAATATAGCTTTCTGCAACTTTGTCTGATTTCCAACCTCCTAGTCGCTTTAAGTACGTCAAATTGGCTCCTGAATCTGCCAATAATGTAGCAGAGGTCCTCCTGAAGCTGTGCCCAGTATAATACTCAACATTCGGCAGACCAAGAAACGTAGCTATTTCTTTTGGCATATTACCAAATTTGTTTATTCCGATTGCTTGAGCTGTACACTTCCCTTTCTGGTAATTTTGAAAAAAACGGTCGATTTTTCCTTTTTGGGACCGCTGATTCATATATTTTTGCACTATTCTAAGAAAATCTCCTTCAACAAAAAAGCTTCTCGGTATCTTATTTTTTGTGTTCGGAATCTTGATTAGTAGCATTTTTCCATGGGCTTCAATATCTTTTAAAGTAATATTGGCTAACTCTTCTCTGCGGCAAGCTCCAACAACGCCAAAAATCAGAGCAACCTACAAAAAAAGGGATTTGATTAATATTTTTTTAAATAATGTATTGACTGTATTTTGCGATTTCGTAAACTGAATACTAAAGAAAAATTTAAGTACCTATTAATAAATTACCTTTGTGGCTAAATAACGATCATCGCGAGCTTCGTTCAAAAACCTTTCCACTTCATTGGATGTTAATATTTTCGACTTTTTACTTGTAAAACTGTCTGATTGTCGTTTTAAGAAAGCATTTAATTTTGGGTATTCACTTATATCCACGTTGTTCCTTATTTTCAGCTTACTTTTTATCATCGAAAACCTCGACCATAACGTAGACGGTTTTAATTTTGCTGAGAGTTCGGAGAAGTGTGCCAACATAACATTTTCTGAAAAACTATTTGCTTTTTTCTCTTCTCTCCACGCATGGACCTATAAAAAACTCGGACGGAACTCCCGCTAAGACAAAACTGTGTCCTGTAATGGCGGCGACAGTCTTAAGTGTGAGTGAATTTAGGGTTGCCATGTTAGCCAAATTTACCCATATATTATTTTTTTATTTTAAGACAAATACAGGTCGAGAGACAAGTTTCATGGAAATGTCGACAGAATTATACGGTGCTATTTTAACAAGTTAATGGTAAGAACCAAATCTCCCTATGAAAATATGTGCAATTAACAACATAGTTAATAATTGAAAATATTTTAATTGTAAAAAATATTTACTGCATCCCAAATGCTGAGTATATTTTTTTTGAATCAGTCATTTTGACAGTTACAATTTCGATTTTTTTTAAATCCAATAATTTCTCCATACTTAATTTTCTTTAGGAAATCTAATAAGAAGAATATAAAATAACTAGTAATAAATAACCTAAATAAGTTGAATTGATTAAATGAAATATAAATTTCCCATACATTTAGGGTAATTTGCACACGTGAATATTGACAACACTGGCCTTGTGATGAACTATTTTGTTATAGTGAATGAAGATTGATTGTAATCTATAAAATCGGGAACTACGTTGTTGAGTTATTTATTTACCTATGAAACGCGATTCCTGGATATTTTTTCTTCCGATCGCTACGGCTTTTACAACATTTCACCATACAAGACATGCTGTATTTCAATACTTTTTTGCCGCGTAGGACGTGTCGACTGTGTTGACGTTTGCACGCGAAATGGGTGAGTATGCTGTGAATGTGTGCGTACACGCCGCTGCCGCCGCCGCCGCCGCTGTACGTACAGCGAGCTGACTGACTCTGAGTGACACAGTTTTCTGTTACCGAGAATCCGTCCGAGTTTTTTTATAGGTCCATGTCTCCACGCAATAAATTCGTCGTATGTAGATATGTAACGACTTTTTGACTTTTCCGGTAAAATGTTCTCCGAAGCATTTTGTGCAATTATACTGAGTTACGGTGGTGTTCATTAAAAAAAAATAGGGTCGAAATTACTCATTTTGTGCAACAAACAACTAAACTCTCAAAGAATATTTCTGGAAAATGGCGCCAACCGTAGAATATAAGCAGAGTTTTTTTTTTCTTCACCCATTTTGGTAGGCAAAGGGACCTATCCATACAGCTTAGTCTTCAGTATTTTTTTTTTATTGATATGAAATGAAAATGAAATTTAATGAGATGAAATGAAATGAAACCTAACCTAACCAATCAATTAAATCATTAAATCTGATATTGAAATAAATTACTAGCTTCTTTTTAGAAATATACGTATTTGTATGAATCAAAAAAACTCTTTAGTAAAAACTTCATGGTTGGTTTTTCTTTTTAATAGACATTATTTTGACAGTTGGGAAAGAGACGCACGAGTTCGGGAAAGGTAAAAAAAAGCACTAGTATGTAATAGCCCACATCCCGAACGCTATACATCCCTGTAATACACCACTTTTTGAGCAACAGTATTAAAAAATACTTTTCGACATCTAATCTCTAGTGGAATAAAACTCAGAAGAGATTCAGTACAAAATTCATAATAGTACTGTATCGTCACATACATAAACGAGCTATATATATATCTATATATCTTTTGTGTTGTGTCTGCATCTCCTTAGGTTGACTGGTAGACAATTCCTTAGGCATTAAGTCCGCCTTTCTGCAGTATTTGTTTACTTGTACAACAAGTTTTGATAAATAAACATACATTTTTATTTAAGTAAGTATCTACATGTCACTGACATCATGACTGTCATGTGACTGGATGAGGAAAGCGGAGGATAGAGTGTTGTGGCGCAGCCTGGGAGAGGCCTATGTCCAGCAGTGGACTGCTATAGGCTGAGTTGATTGATATGTCACTCATATATAAGTTCAACATAGAAAACTACAAAAAAGAGAAAAATGCCATCTTTGGATTTAATATCGTACGCAGAAACAAGCAAAAACTAATTGCGGCTCTCCTTGCCTTTTTATATGCAAAACGTTTTGGGGCTGTAAAGTCGCCAGACTACTTGAGCATTTATTTGAGTTATTGGCCAGACTACATTGCTACTGAAGGTTTATTTTCCTTGCCTCACAAAAATCGTGGCTCGAACTAAATCCAATTATTTTTCAATGCGAAAAACCTTCAAAAGAATTTGAAATGCCTATGGAGTCACTAAGCAGATACCAAAATTACAAACGCATTTATAAACCAAATAATAAAAATAAATTTCCCGAGTTTCCCTCCAAATATTTATTTTGGGAAGCCCATTTTCTTTCAAAAAGAGAACTGTCAATTCGTATAAATCGTCGATAGGCATCAAAACGTTATTTTTTCCTGCGTAAACGAGGGTAGCGGACAAACATGGAGGGATGCCACCCCTCGCCGTTTTGGTAATCACGTCAGGTAATGCTTGCATATAAATTACTCCTTTGTTCGGTTTAATCCCATCAATAACCCATTGTTTCGGCTACAAATTGCATAGCTTGTTAGTTAAAGATAAACATACGGGTATGAATATTAAATCTTCCAAAATATGCCTAAACTTGACACAGACACACTGTAGGTATAGGTTTAGGCTGCTTTTCAACCAGATAATATGTGCCATGCAGCTATGCTGCGAAACTATGTGATTGTTTCCACTAATGCTAATCTGTGTACCGCAGCAAGTAAGATGTGCTATGAAGATGCGCCGCCGCGAGGTAGCTGTACGAGGAAGATGCGCAACTCGAGCTAAATCAGGTGAACAGCAATTCATTTTCCACATTGCGAGATATAAAATAGCTCAAACTCAAAACATTTAATTCAATAACGCTAATTGCAGGCACTTCTTTTGAATTGTCAAAGAGTCGGTCAGTTAGTCAGAAAGTATTTGCCCATTCCAAAACGTAGATCTCTGTGGAAATCTCTCTCTCCTCATTTTATACCTGTAACCTGTGGGTACATTTTATGCAGAGATCGTACAGTGCCCTTTGCGTGCAGTACAATAATGCTCTCAGGGTGTTGATCTGTTGATGGGGCTGCCTCGCTTCTGTAGGATGAATATATATTTCTTCTTCCTCATCAGGGGTGTTTGCGGAATTGCGTGTTGATTGCTTTTATGCATTAATGCATAAAAGTGTCGTGTGAGTGTAATAATATCCTTAGTGCGCAGGGTTCGAGCCAGTTCCAACAGCATCCTGGGAGTTATTGCTGACAGGCTGGACTGCAATATTGTAAGTCGTTGCTCCAGTGTTTCAGTTGGAATGCTGAAGCAGTGATTATTTTGTTGTGTGTGTTTGTGTAATTGTTGTTGTAATTGTATCACTAACATAGTTGTAAGTTTACTTTATTGTTATTAAGACTATGAGTCTCATAGTTACTCTCAATAAAAAAAATAAAAAAAACGCACGGTGTCAAACACGCACCTACTATAGGTACTCTGCTCTGAACATAGCTACACCACTCGCACATCTACTCTCATCCATAGTACGCATCCTTCCATATAAAAAAAAACATAGCTTAATTAAACCCGTTTCCACCACTGCTATGCTATGTGGCCCAATGAATATGATTGGTGGATATCAAACGCATCCATAGCAACGTAGCATACACATCACATTTCTAGTGGAAAACCAGCCTAATTATAGAATTAGGCTGGTTGGCTGGTTGGCACGTGCACAAAAAACTAAGATGAATTCATAACTTGTTTATTGATTTGCCAGTTACCGGTTCATCATTTGAGCCGAAAGACGTGCACTGCTGGACATAGGCCTCCTTCAAAAGAAGGAGGTTGCCATAATCGCCACGCTTGGCAGACGGGTTGGCAATCGCAGTATCGTGTTAAAATGCATAAAGAACGCTGCTGCCTATTCTCTAGTAAGTCCCTTATTCGCCTTTTACAACACCCACTGGAAGAAATACGATGGTGTTATTCTTTACGGCCGGCACCACACGGAACAACAAGTTAAGGCTCAACAAGAGGGTGACACTGAAAGTCCTTAGAAAATCAATAACTGAACAAACTAGCAAGTTATTAGTTTTATTATATCTTTTCAAAATAGTGTCCATTTACATCAATACATCGCTGCATGCGATGGAACCACTGAGAAAAGCACTTTGCCCACTCGTCGTTAGGTTAGGTTAGGGGTATCGTCGACGGCATTTTGAAACGAAGCCACTGCTTGCTCGGCGTCCATAAAACGTTTTCCTCGAAGTTTTTCTTTTATTTTCGAAAATAAATAAAAATCGCAAGGTGCGAGGTCGGGGCTATAGGGTGTTTGACCCAGTAATTCCACGTCTGACGTCGCCAAGTAGTCGATTGTTTGCTTGGCGGTGTGCGACGAGACGTTGTCGAGGTGAAGGAGGATCCTACTGCGATGTCGTTTCTCCCGAACTTTTTCCAAGACAAGTGGCAAACAATTGATAGTGTACCACTCTGCAGTAACTGTTTCTCGATCCTCTAAAACTATTGTTGCGTCTTCCGAAGAACTAGGCCACCATCTTTTTCCCACGATTTGACCTCTCTTCACTTTAATTGGCAACTTCTCGGAAGGAAACACCCAGACAGCAGACTGTCTCTTAGTTTCAGGATCATAACAATAAATCCACGAACACAGCATTTGAGTCACCTCCATTAAATCTTTGAACCATTTCACGACACCAATCTACACGACGGAGTTTTTGGGCCTCTGTCAAATTATGAGGTATCCACCGGGCACAAAGCTTCCTGACCGCTAAATGTTCATGGAGGATTTTGTGCACTTGACTCATACCGATGCCTAAGCTTGTCCGAATCTGTTGATAAGTCACTCTTTTGTCAGTCTCTATCATACGCCGCACAACACTGATTTTATCTTCAGTCGTCGCCGTAGAAGGACGTCCCTCACGCAGATCATCGGTGAGATTAGTGCGACCACGTTTAAACTCATTAAACCAGTTGTAAACAGTGGCACGAGATGGGGCTTCATCGTGAAAGGTCAATCGAAGTCTATCATAACTTTCTTGTTGACTTAAATGACATCAAAAGTCATACAAAATCAAGGAACGAAAATTTTCTCTCGTTAAATTCATGCTGACGTGACACAGACTATTTTCAATTTGCCGCAAAATCGTAAACAAATGACAAATGAATAAAATAATATTGGCAAAGAGTTCAATTTTCAAAATTTGAACTTATTTTTTTATTATATCGTTTACAAGTGGCCAGTTCTAAAAACTTTCAGTGTCGCCCTCGTATCGGTTATCACGATATATTACGGATATACCTATTACGTAACTTCTTAATATCCATTACCTTCCTTTGATCTGAGATTCGCAAAACGAAATCTTTTCGTAGCCCAGGGAGCATGTAGGTACCTATTCCGGTTACAGCCAATCAACTTAAAAGAGGTTCTTTTATTTGAATTGGTCCAAAAACTCACGTCTAACAATCTTTGGTGTATTCTCTATCAAAACACCCTTTTATTTACGGTCAATAATTAACTGATCCTTTTAAAACTTAGATTCTTATTCTAAAGATGGACACTTTTTTAAATGAATGAACCTCTAAATTCTTTTTGCGCTTCAAATGATGCACACTTTAATTTAATAATTGAGCTTCTATTTAATTTTCTGGCCTTGATTCTCATTTGTTCGGAGTAACTAAGCTAGGCCACCCCGACCAAATGTGTTAGGTTAGGTAAGAACTGTGACCAACCGCGCTGTATTCGAGTTAGTCGGAGTTACTTAGCTATTTACAAAATTAGCCTTTAATATTCCCACTGCTGGGACACAGGTCTCCTTTCTATGAGAGGGAGTGGGCCATAATCCACCACGCGGGCTCAGTGCGGGTTGGTGGATGTCACATGTCTTCGAAATTTTGGTTCTAGGACATGCCGATTACCTCACGATGTTTTCCTTCACCGTTTTGAGAGCAGTGGTGATGAAATAATATACACAGTAAAGCGCCTGTCAGGGTTCGAGCCTACGACCTACAACTCGTAAGTTACGGCCGTTAGCACTGGGCCACCACTGCTCCCACTTGGCTTTTTAGTATTAATAAAATACATGCCTTTATTTATTACAGAATTAATTGCCAATAGATAAACAAGTTATCTCCCCTTAATCAGATTAGGGTATTTTTCTTTCAGGTCCTACGGTATCAATGTCACGCGATCATAACGAACCTGACTACTAACTGTTTTTTTTTAATTTATATTATTGCTTGACTTGATAAAAATAAGGGCCATTACTGTGATTACGGTTCATTGGGTTAAGGAAACAAGTCTAGGGTGTCCAGAGTATTCAGCGATTTGTGGGCTGAAAAGTTTTGGTAGTGCGTTTTGTAAAGAAAAAGAAAATTAAAATTGGCTTGGCCCTTCATTGTGCGTGTCAGACCACGCACAATGAAGGGTAACGTAGTTGGGGTGAGTTTATCCCAAAAAAAAACTTAACATTGTAATTGAAAAACATGTTCTCCCATACATCGATGTACGTCACGGTGAATTCCCCACTGCAAATGTAAGTTGGTCGACTAACTCGTTCACTTGTAAGCCAACTTATCTGTGATAGTTTTCCTTTTCATTGTTTGTTTTTTTTTTTGTAGTTTATTATTTTAATAATATTTATAAAAATCTAATTAATTTATAAAAATAACAAAATTATATCCTATATAAACTAAAACTATTAATAAACTAAAATATGGCGTCAATTTTTTTTAATTTCATTATAATTATATACCTATTTGAGAAAAGCACTATACAAGCCTTGGCCTCAACCAGGCATTGATGGACTCACGTATGAGTGCCTCGGCCCATGTTTTAACGTTCGTCCATCAATGCCTCTTTTGAAGGCCGCTGCAGTAATGTACCTACTACTCGTATAACTGCACTTCATAACAGTTATCAATAAATTGTTGATGGAAAAATTTATTGTTTTGATTTTCTGCATAGTTTCAAGATTATTTTGGCAAGTTATATTATCGTATTTTATATGACACATATTTTATTGTATCAGCCCAGCATGTTACAACACGGACAAAGATAAGATTCCATCATTTCGTTATTTAGAGTTTATTTTACAATCATTCCCATTCCCTTCTCCTCATCATTATTAGGAGTTTTTAGGGTTCCGTAATCAACAAGGAACATTTATAATTCCGCCTTGTCCGTCTGTCTGTTTCTCCCCGGCTTTGCTCAGAGATTCTTAGTACTAGAAAGCATATGTAAACACGCCGCCGTGTTTAATGATAATTTAATTATTAAACACGCGCGGCGCCGCCGCCGCCGAGAAAGTGCTAATAAAAACATGAAAAAAATTTTTTTTTGGGTAGATTACCCTACACATAATTTGGGGATGATTATGTTTTTTTGAAATTTTTGATTTTGTTTCTCGTCTATCCTATGATGTTGGGTATATTTTGATAGGCCATTTAAAAAAATTGAGGGTCGTGTGAAGACCATTTTTCGATTCAGGGATCCGTTTGGGTAATATTAAGCTTTACAGTGCACATTTTTGTTAGAGTCAAGTGTTCCCCCCCAACCAGCTTAATGGTTGTTTCTGGATAATGTGTGGAAAAATTCATGGCAGTAGTAGGTAATGCGCGGAAATTCAAACTAAGTAAATTATTTATAAATTTCAGATTCAATGACGAAGAACGATAATTTTTTACTCGCCAACAGATATGTTCCTTTTGTTTCTTTATTAGTAACAGCTTTATTTGCAAATCATTTCGAAATTTAGGCAACCTTTGATAAATTGCCACCTTGGTTGCCATGTTTCGGAGTAAAAGATCGTTCCATTTTTAAATTACACGATAGACATGAGTTTACTATGCAATTTATTTGGCCGTTATACCACGATACATATGGATTTTCGTAAAACTTTTAGCGGCCGCTGCTCGTATGTATTTGGCCAGTACAGCAATTTCGATTTATCTCGAAGAAGGTTGTCAAAATAATGCTCAAATTTCCAAGCATCTTTGAGAAAAATATGTTTATTAGATTAGTATTGTCAAAACAGATTTGATACGCCAATTACATGACCAAATTCATATCACTACCTCAGAAAAAAAAAAAACACGATTTATACAAGGTCAAATTAAATTAGCGAGCGAAAATCCGCGATAAAATAAGAATAAAATAGATTTAATTTTCTTTTAGGGTCGACGACCACTGGTTGTGTTGTTAAGAGGGCCCTTCCCGGTCCGTCTATCGCCAACGCGAGCATGGTCAAAAAGTTTGTTGTTTCATCCAGCGCATGTGAAAACTATTAACAAACGAGTGAGAACGCGATAACATTGAACATGTGCGGAATTTTCATAAAACTTGTTCCAGGAAATACGTGTTTTTGAGTAAGCCTTACCAGTTTGTGAAATAAATGTTGGTCATTTATAATCTCCATTACATTTGCCCGGTTTCTATCATAATGTTTTCTTAGTTTACAATTTATGAGTACATTATGAATGGCCAAAGTTCAGGTAAAATTTGTGCAAAAAACCAAGTTTTTGCAGGCTTATACTGATTTTTTTCTCCAAATTTTTATTTTTTACTTTCATAGAAACTTATATAGTGCACAAGATAGATACCTATTAGTTCAAAACTTTCAAAGAAAGACGTGTTACAACGCCAGAATCACGCTCTTAATCGAAGTATGCGTTGAGATTGTGATGATAGAGACCCATCACGTCTGTGAAGTTTACAAAAGAAAAACTGATATTTCAAGTGGCTACAATATTTGCGGTTGATGACCCAAAAAGATAACTCATCATATTAATTTATTTTTGTTTTACGACACCCATCACATTTACGGAGTCTCGCTAGTTAATTTAATTTGACCCTGTATTGGTATGTAAAATAAAATAAAGCAAAAAATTACTTGCATAGTCTAAATCTGTTTGCTACGGCTACTTACATTGTAGCTTCAAAATAAGGTATGCCACAAGCAATTAAATCGCACCGTGTAAATCAGGCTTTAAAGATAATGCATACAAAAATGACCTTCAAATGAATAGCTTTGCCGCTTATGCAGACAATCTATTTAACGACTGTCTGGTACATTGATTGTATGCTAAATGCAGTTACGATGGACAAGGAATACATAATAAATGGGATTATCTACTTATGTCATTGTATTGCAAAGTTCTAGAACCTATGATGTGATACTGACCTATGATGAAGATCATAAGTATAAGGCAGTAGATAATTACTTGGAGTTCATAAAAATCAATGATCTGCGGGCAGAGCACGGGCGTGCCCAAGACGTTTGTGACAAGACATGATAAATTATGTCATGTCAATTTCGTACTAGCATTTTATGACCAAACAGTTTTATCGCTCAAACTGAGATAAAATGTGTGACTCAAGTCATGTCACAGTAGGCCGTCCTTGCCCCGCTGTATGAAAATGCAGACACAGTTAAGGTCTTTGATTATTTATGTGTCTAGATAGAGTGTCTAAGAACTAAAACAAACAGGTGGCGTATTATGACGTTTTAATGCCATCATGATTCCAGTGCAAGAGAGAGATGGATCTATACATGACGGCTAGCTCCATCCCCTTTTCGGTCTTGAATCATAATGGCATTTATACTTCATAATACGGCCCCAGGCCAGGTTTGTTATGCTGGTGTGCGTGATAGCTACGTCTTACACTCGCGCCACGTCATTGTGTTATTCTAGTTCTTTTTCGACGAGTTCACTGCTTTGACTGTCTATCTAGACATAATGTATATCTCTGGTTTAGTTAAGTACTCTTTTTGGTTCTAGCTATATTACAGTCTGGCCTTTGAGAGAATGCGTTGGTGGCACCTGTCAGTTGAACCATTTCTAGTAGTAATAAGGATCAAATTCGCAAAACACATATTCGTTTGAATGAAACTGACAGGTTTCAAGAACCAAAACTCGCGACGGGCGGACTGTTATAGGTATCTTTGCCTTTACTTATTATACCAGTAACTTATATGTAAGATAGTATTTATTATAAGTTTGTCTTCCAAATTAAAAACCTAGACGATACTGTTATGTCTACAATAATAATGTTCTAACGATCAAATTATGTTAAAATAACTTTTTATATCTAGTACTACGCATGTCCTTGTCCCAAACTCAACCTTTAAATTCGTTTTGGGGACGTTTTTTCAATATTGTTGCCCAAATATTGGATTAAGTGACGAACAAGAATCGTTCAATGGAATTATGAATAAATCAATTTTTTTGTGAAAGGCAATAAAGAATATTAAAACAACAGCTCGTCAATCCTATTATGAACCTACTTAAGATTATATCGACACCGAAATTAAAGCAAGTACCTACTTCTCCATCTCCACTTATTTCCGTAACTTTGAGCTTCTTAAATTCATACCGAGTTTAATATTCAAAGGACTGGACTTCTTGAAATTTTTCTATCCATAAAAAGAAGGTTTATCTAAACAGTGAGATTAAAATCACTAGGGTTCGTTTGAGGGAGCTCGTTTAAGGCGCTTTGAGGGCACGCCTCGGGCGAGGCAGGAATGATAAATTGCAACCCGCTTGATGTTTCTGACACTTTTTTTCATACCATGACCTTTTACCGGTCTTTTATTTCGCTTATCATGTGACACGGACGAATAAGTTTGTTAAAGAGCTGACAAATAGCGATGTAGGAGCAGCCGTGTGGAACATGACTTGGGAGCATATTATCGTCGTATTCGTATAGTACCGTCGTTAAATTTAAAATCTATTACGTGAAATTTTTGTCGAAAAACACACATAATATCGAAATACATACACATACATAAACTCACGCCTTTTTCACATGGGGTAGGCAGAAACTATAGAACGCCACCTGCTACGCTCCTTACATACTCCTTTGTTTAGATTTTATATCTGGTAATACACGTACGTTGCTATTACTACGCACCTGACCCTTTTGAAGAAAATCACCAACTAGGTCACCGGTGTTTCCACCAGGGCCATTTTGAATACCCATATTTAGCAAAATCTTCCATTTGAATATCTTATTATTTCGATGAAACACGTATCATTTAAAAAATATCTCAAATGTAAGCCTACATTTAATTGTAAACCAAATTTTCTCCCAAGATGTACAGATAAGAGTTTTTAGTAACAGTTTTATGTAAAAAAAAAAAACATGTTTTATGTGATCAGTGATCATGATCACCCAACGTCGAGTCTACAATTTTGCGCCTATTTTGTGCTAGGAGGTTTTTTAAATTTTTCTCGAAAAGTTACTTTATACACTTAGGAGATTTTAAATACAGACGAATTGAAAACCTCTGTTTTGAAGTCGGTTAAATTTGTACATCATCGTGTTTTATTTGTATTGGTCTATACTCCATTTTAAATAAGATTAGACATTTAAATAAACTTTTTTATAGTCCGTTCAACTGATCTTGACTTCTATTCCGTAGGCATAAGGATGGCATTAAAAGCAAAACCGTGGTTACAATATCATCTGTTTATTTTTCATGCCACAAACTCAGTAGAAACCAAAATCAGTTAAACGGACTGTAAAAAAGGTTTATTTAAATGTCTAATCTTATTTCAAAAGGAGTATAGGTATGAACCAAAAATAGGTACTTAGTGCAGTTACTGTTCGTAAGTATTAATTGTTCGGGGTGTTGGCAGTTTATGCGAGAATTATTATTTTTTAATAGAAATATAATTATAAATAATTTTCTGTCTTGTTCGTTGTTGAATTAAAAACAAAACTGCCAAGTGCGTGTCAGACCACGCTCAATGAAGAGTTCCATAGTTGGGATGAATTTGACAATTTTCGGACGTTTTACTTGTGCTGTGACCTTGCTTCTTGCCCCAAATTTCACTAATCTAGGTCAACGGGAAGTGCATTTACTAAGTTTTGATTTATTTGCGAGTATCAAAATATGTCGCATAAATCGCCGTATTTATTTATTGCGTTGACTTAGATGCTTGATTTTTTTTGACCACCAAGGTACCCGTAGACTTACGTATTTATATTAATTTCAACTTCCCTCCCTTCCGTCCCTGAGAAAAAGGGTCTTGACAGACTAACTGACTGACAGACAGATAGACGGACAAACGGATAGACAGACAGATGGATCCTATAAGGGCTCCATTTTTCCTTTTGAGGTACGGAACACTAAAAATAGGCAGTCATGGGAACTACCGACATATTATTATGCGTATACATGTACACAAGCCGCTGCGAATCGCCAGTCTGGCGCAACACGTCACGTGACACGGTTAGCATGTCGGTGACGCGAACCCATAAGTTTTGCCCATACCAAAAATCGCTCAACGCGGCTAAAGATGCATAGAAAATAGTTGGTATAAATAGTTCGTAGGTCAAATAATAGTTGCTATGTAATTAAATTATGTAGTATTTTATTTAAGAGTATATACTACCTCAGCGCCACCTCACTCTTTATCTCGCTCGCACACTATTCCCGCGGTCACGCGTGCAAACGAGACAGGGTGGCAGAGAGAAGACTACAAGGCACCGATATTTTCTTTTTACGGTGAATATAATGGTAATTAAGAAAAAAAAATATCATAAGACCTGCTTTATAGTTATTTCAGTTAATATGCAAAGTTTAACTATCTAATTTGAAGTATTTTTTTTAATACCAGCGCGGCAGTGGTTTATTGTTCGGTTTGGAGGTAACTTTGGATTTTTTTTTCTAACAGAAATTTTTTTGGACACGTGTTTTCGTCAAACATTTTACTTAACATTAATCCTCAACTTTACCATATATTTATTTCAAAATTAATGCTGCAGTATTTTAGACATAATGGAGGATCATGCTAAGCCATTTGAGGTAGTATATGCTCTGAAGAACTGTCTGCATATCCTAACTAATATATCTACCTACAATTTAATTATTCGCATCACTATTTTCCATTAGGATTGTGAGTGCAAGCGTGAAACCCCTATATTTTCTAACCCTAGTACCTACTCTGTTGTTAACCGGTTGAGTAAAGATGCATCTTTTATCGTTCAAAGATAAACACAATCGTTTAACTGAGGATAATTAATAGTCCAATCTCGAACAAACATAAATTACTTTATAACCAGGTAAACAACTAAACACACATGAGTAAATAAATTATAAATCTTCATGAACATTGTACCAACGATAAACACATCACAATTTTCCTAGAAATGTTAACACTAATTCCAAACAATTGCAAATTCATTCAGATGAAAACAGTATTCTAAAATTATGGAAATACTAGCTTATGCCCGCGGCTTTGCCCCTGTGGAGTTCGGAAATTATTCCACAGAATAAATGTGGCTTTTGGCCTACCTGTGTGCCAAATTTCATCGAAATCTGTTCATCTGTTAAGACGTGAAAGCGAAACAAATAAACTCACTTTCGCATTTATATATCCGAAATAGTATGAATATTGATGAACATCTATTTATAAATAAACACAATAATATGAATCTAAACAAACATGACCTTGCCAATGTAACAGATGTACGACAGTTTAAATACTTCAAAACAAATTCAGAACAAGATAAGAATAAACTTGAACTTGTAAAACATTTTGATGCTAACATTGATAAACATGAATATAAAACAGTACTTACAACACGACATATTTTTAGCACTGCTAAACTGACAGCTGGTCACACTGATGATCGTGGAACGACTAGTCGACGTAAATAAAGCAAGCATACAAAACTTGATGATAACTGACAGATATCGGTGTCTCTTTCTATCTCCTTGAGTAATGTGAATAAGAATAAGATGTACCGGTTAGCACAACTGAATGATTTGCGTAGTATATGTGGATTCAAAATATTAATTATTATTAACATTGAACTTGACTTGTGGAGTTTGATAATGAATTTTACGATCGTGTTGCTATGGATGAAGATGATTCATTGTTTGTTTCGGTCCTAAATACATGTTCATACGTAATTTAATAATACATTCCGTAATTTTGTACAGAGCACGTTTGTAACTTAATTATGCATAAACAGCTTTACGAATTTGTTTGGGCACACAACACAGATAGATCATAATATCATGGATTAAAATATAATATCTTTCTTACATACATATACAAAACAAAGTCCCCCACCGCGTCTGTCTGTCTGTCTGAATGCGATAAACTCAAAAACTATCAAACGGATTTTCAAATGGTTTTCACCAATGGACGGAGTGATTCATGAAAAAGGTTTAAGTGTACAATTCATAAAGGTTTTGTGTAAATTGGCTGTACTATGACGATTATTGTTGAACATGTCGGAAAAAATCATGCCGATTTGGAGCTTTACTGGCGTGAGCCGCGTAAACCGTAAGAGATACATAAAATTAATGTTCTACAAGATTGTACATCTTGAAAAGATCAACAAAAAGTTTGTAATAGTCTATCTTCTAAGTATGACCCATAGCAACCATTTTAATCTTTCAGAATTTGTTAAAAAAAATATTGTTGTTTCCGCAGCTATTTTGACCAGTATATTATTAATCCTTATCAAATAAAGTATGGTATTTAAATTGGGCATTTAATTAAAATTAAAATATGCCTTGACATTATATCATTTAAATTAATACTTTAACAGATATCACAGATTCAAAATTACGCATAACAAAATAATTATGGTTGTTTGCTAGGATAGAAAAACGGCTGAACAAAATTAAATGAAATTTGGCACACAGATAGTTAATAACCAGAATTAACACAGTATAAATTTATCCCGGTAGTACATTTCCGTTGGATAATTTCCGAAGCTTGTTGCAACTAGCAAATGCTAGTTTTATATATAAATGAAGTAAGTATTTCCTCTTGGAAACCAATATATTCAACCAAGCTCAATAATAAAACTGAAGACCCTTTCCATTATAACAACATTTAAGTAATACAAATAAATTGAGAGAAAGCGTAAAACTGATGCCTATTCATATGAATAACATGAACACAAAGGTTATTCATGAAAGTAATTTCGATTTAATAAAACAGGCGATATGCTATAACAATGAAATAAATCAAACCGCTAATATAATGAACTTGTAAAGCTTCAGCAATTGACTGAAATAAATTCTTAAATAAGATTAAGTTTTTGATAAGAAAAGTTTTGAGATTCAAATAAAAAAGGCTTGCTATGGTTTCGTGAATTACTTTAGAACTTTTTACTCGACTGCGTGTCGCAAAGGAGGGTGATGTGTTTATCAGCTTATACACCGTGGCACTTTAATCGTCTTACAATGGCAGCCCATGCCCATGGTATGTAGATATGTGTGTTTGTTCCTGTATGTTCAGGTGCTGTAGACTCCAAACACGAGCGTCGATTTCGATGCCGTCTTAATCTTGTAATGTGGCAACAACGTATTATTGTGAAAATTAAAAAAAAAAGTCGACGAATTATGTCAAGTGGGATATCATTGAATAGGTATTTGAAAATCATCTTTAGCTTTCAGTAATCATTTTCCATTTTGAATGACTATTTAGGATCTGTTGGTTAGCAACCATTCTTACTTAAATTTTCAAAACTTATACTATAGCTGTGATAAAGTTCTTGTTTATTAATAGGTCTTATTAACGTGAAAAATAATTATTATATTATTACCTTCTGCCCGCGACTTCGTCTGCGTTTACCGGGATAAAAAACGAGTGTGCTTTAGACCACACGACTGAAGTAAAACTTAAACGTAACTCTCTCCCTTTCTATCTTCACAAACTTATATCTGCCTCTCAAATTCCGTTCGCTCGCTTCCGTAACACTCACGTCATGCATTCACCAGCTTACTCCCCAAGTCAAGCGTGCGTAAAGAAGTTTAACTTCAAAAATCCTATGTACCCAAGTAATGGTCTACCCATGTGTCAAATTTCATCAAAATCCGTTCAGCCTTTTTGATGTCAAAGCGTAACAAACTTTCGCATTTATAATATTTCTTAAAATCGAGTGACAAACCAACAATTTTACGCACTCGGTTTTTTTTTTGTGGTATTTATTTTAATGGCAGTTTATTAGGTGTTGATGATAATGAATTTAGTGATAGCTTAAGATTTAAAAAAAAAATGGTTAGCAAGGAAAAACTATCAAAATACTAAATTACTTACACAAAAAAATCTACTCCTTTATTTTCACTCCAGGCTGTGCAATATAATATAATTATTTAGTTTTTTGAAAATGTGATTGACCGAGCATTTTTGTTTTACAGAAAATCTGAATGTAGCCTTTAAAGTAACGACGCGTCCCTCTTAACTAAAAACCACACCAGCGATAAAATAATAAACACAGGAATTTAATTTTAAATGCTAATATTTTATCACGCTTTGCTAAAACACTTCTTTAAAAAAGTATTAAGTGAAAACAAAATACAACTCCACCAATTAATCTTGTCAAAGTAAAATTAGCTTTGTCAGCCTGCTTCTCGGAAAACATCCGAATTTCCTTTTTTATCTCCAACGAAATCATCAATAACGCCATTAATCAAGATACCTGAGCGAACCATAAGACAAAACGGAACGGTCCTACGAGTAAAATGTGAGCAATAATATCATTCTGTGAGCGTAACATCGTTAAGAACCTGCAAGGCGAAGATATAGCTCCACAAAATAAAAAGCTACATGAAGAAATAAGTCAGACACATCGTACATACGTGATCTGTGATACAAACGCCTTGCACTCCGCTTCCAATCGCACTTCAAAACTCAATAGGACTTAAAATACGTTTATTGTCAGTTCAGAATTTAAAAAGTCTCCCACGTAACTTGTATACAAATGTCTATCAATAAACTTAGCAACTATTGATGCATTTATCTTCGTCTACGCAATAAAAGTTTTCTCCGTCCCGCTTTTCTATTATGTGTATGCGTATCACTGTCCTGCATAATCCGTCTCAGACTCGCGTGCTGGTGGAATTCATGTCGGATTGAAATATGTCTGCTTATATTCTTGAACAGAATATGCCACAAAGCTTTGTCCTTGTTCTTCCACAATAAATCTGCAGTCTTCTCCTTAATCCTACGCATATTTTCCTCCAGTCTCCTAGCTTTTATTTCCATTTGTATGAGGGAACGGGTCGTATTTGTCAAAAGGCGGTACAGGTATTCTTTTCTTCTCGTTTTCCTCGGCTCCGTTGCGCTCGAATTTATCATAGACTCGTATTCAGTGCTGTCCTCGAGCTCTTGAATTTCGTCCGAAACCGTGATTTGTGATTGCTTATTTTTTGTGCGGAGAAATACGCCGGTGAGTAATATCGCGAGCACGAAACTTAAAAGCATGAGAAGTCTTGCATGGTTGTAGAGGGGTTTGGCGATGAAATTCATGTCAGTGAGTTGTAGGTTGTCGGTACCATAATAAACACGTCACGTTGCATCGGGATGCATGTTTTGTTTGTGTGCGAGCGTCGGGATTGTGTTTCGAGCAACAAGTCACGTGGTTGGACCGGGAGCGCGGACGGCGCCCTCTCGCGGCGTCGTCGAAAACGGCACTGGCTGGAGTGAAAACACGCCGGCCGGTGCGTCGCACCCCACGAATTTCCCCAATGACTTTTCCTCTTGGATGTGGGAAAGGGCGTTTTATTTGGATGTGACAGCTATACTTAAACACTTTGCGACGCGGGTCGGATCGTGTAATTAAACCGCAATGTTGTATGACAGCGATTAAACTGTCATTTTCGATGCCTGAAAACTGAGAGAGTGAAAATTAAATTGGTCTAGGTATTCATTATTATTAGGGACAACAACGTGAACGTTTATTCGGTAACGCGGAATAATTTCATGTTCATTTGAAACGCGAACTGTTGGTATAAGTTTTATTTTAACGTTTTAATGTCAAACTTCATTGGGGACTATTATCGTGAATTATTGTTGGTTGAAAAAGTTTTTTGGAGAAATTTGTGCGTTAGACATTTTTATTATAAAAGTTTGGAGTTTATTCTTTCAGGACTCAATGTTTCCGAGGCTCAAGGTGCGTAAGTAATGGAGGGGGAACCGCGAAGGTTCACCTACTACAAAATGAAGCAGACATATTTTCACGCCACTATCTCACTTGAGGAAGATTTACGTCCACCCCAAACGTAATATACTTATGACCTACTCTTTTATGAGTTCTTGCTTTAGGATAATACACAAGCAATATGTACCTAAAACATATATCAGTAACGATATTACTAGAATCATTGTTACCGACGAAGTTAAGTCTAAAATGTTGTCTATGTTTAACTTTGTAATAACAGCCGCACGGGTTGGCTAAGCTACGCTAGCTGGGCTTGGTCCGTGAACAGGTGACCATCTTCACATACCGAGACTCCTCCGTGCCTCGGAAAGCATGTTAAGCCGTTGGTACCGGCTGTCATTGGTGGATCTCTGAAAGTCGTTAAGCCCGAAAGACCGATAACCAATCTTACCAAAGGGTATCGTGTTACTTAGTTACTGGATTTTGGAGTATACAGATATACAGATAGGCAGCCGCTCCATGTAAAATACTGGTATTTGGCTACATCCAGTTAGACTGGAAGCCGACCCCAACATAGTTGGGAAAAGGCTAGGCAAATTGATATCTGTTTTAGTGCCATAAAACTTTACGGCACTAAAACACATATCTATTACTATTAAACATGAACAAAATCTTTTAACTTCAAGACTGGTCGCTAGACCGTGAAAATTTACAAGTTTCTGAAATGTTTCAAATAAAATAAAATAAGCAAACGGTAAAAAACAGCAACTTTGTAAAATAAAGATATAAAAAAGACTAAGTAACTATTGATTTGAATAATCAACCACTTACAGTAAAATAAAATGTTCCCCCAAGGTAACATTTCTGCAATATCTTTAGTTTTATTGTTCTGAGGGGGCGAAGTTTAAAGCTCCTGTCGATATCTTTGTAACATTGTTTTACTCTAGTTGTAATATCACATTGTTTGCAGGCGTTTCCTACCCAACTATTTAATCTAACTACGCCCTTAAACCTTTAGCATACGATTGAATTTTGAACAGCCAATTTATTTGGCAGTGGCTACAAATTAATAGCCAGTGATGCCCCATAAAACTTTGATTTATTGGTATATTAGCTATTGTGAAACAAATGAAACTCAGTGAATAAATAATTTAGTAAAAAATTGACGATCGCCAGATTATTTAGTTTTGCATAAACGATTTGAAAGTCGAATCGTTCGAATCAAATGGCTTAAGATAAATTGTTATAGTCAAATACTCGTACGCCATACCATGTTATGCCTCCGGGTATGACAAAGCTTTGGCCATGACTGGATTCAACATCGATAACATTACCACTAGTTATCCATGCGATTATTGTGGATATATCGAATCGAATCAAGTATCGAATGAGTTATCGCAAAGTTCTGATTCCGTGAATAGTGATCCGATTTAGAGAATGCCAGGCGAGGAAATTCGCATGTCGCTTGCATTGCTGGCCATTATTGTGACACCTACATACTGAGTTTATGTAAACATAAACTCTATTATACTAGAACATTAAATAACGCTTTTTATGAGGATGTTTAAAGGCTCGTACAGACTGGTGCGATGTCGCGGGCGTGACAGGCACTGACAAAGAAATTGTGCTACTAGAGTCGCGTCGCACCCGTGATATCGCACCAGTCTGGAAAAGCCTTAATGCTCAAGCTAGTTTTAGCACCATTTTAAATTATCTACCTTTCGCTTAAAAATGTAAATTATTTGGATAAAACAGAAGTCTGGAGATTCTCATAGCCTAGTTGATAACAAAAACATTCTAAAAGCAGTAGGTGAATAACACAGAACAACATCTTTTTCCTAGTATTCATTACAACAGATTTCAATTTGTTTATGTTACCTAAATAGAACAGTATTCTCTATAGATTTCAATATTTTTAAGGTTCCGTACCTCAAAAGGAAAAAATGGAGCCCATATAGGATCATTTCGTTGTCTGTCCGTCCGTCCGTCCGTCCGTCCGTCCATCTGTCTGTCAAGACCCTTTTTCTCAGGAACGCATGGAGGTATGAAATTGAAATTAATACCAAATACGTACGTTTGCTGTACTTGGAGCTCTAAAAAAATCAAGCTTCTAAATCAACGCGTTAAAATATACGGCCATTTATGTGACATATTTTGATACTTGCAAATAAATCAAAACCTTTAGGGTACTGACCGTTGACCTTGAACCATTTCTTGCGATTTAATTACGTTTACAAACATAAATTTGCAGTTGGAAAATTGACCGTGAAGTACATTTTTTGAACTAGGTAAGTTAGTTCTTGGGATAAATTTATCCCAACTACGGAACCCTTCATTGTGTGGTTCGATACGTACTTGGCTGGCTTTTTGTTATAACAACAAAATGCCGAAGTACGTCAAAGCTTTCAATGTATTTTTGAAAGGTTAATGTAAGGAGAAAGACAGAAAATATGTCTTTTATCACGATGTCAATGACTGATATTTTAAATTGTTAACTTTTGCGTAGGAGTTAGATTCTTAAATCCTTTTTTTAAGGTTCCGTATCCAAACGGTGCCTACGGGACCCTATTACTAAGGCTCCGTTGTTCGTCCGTCTGTCACAGGGCTGTATCTTTTGAATCGTAATAGATAGACACTTGAAATTTCACAGATTATGTACGAGGAGTTCTCCTGGTAAGAACCAGGAGAACTGGAACTGATGAAAGAAAGAAAGAAAAAGCATTTATTGGGACTCGCACAGATTAAACTAAAACACACTCATAGAAACATAAAGAACAAAAATAAAACAAAGTAAAAATAAAAACAGAGAGTCCTGTACGAGGCCAATAGGCTAGCTACCATATTAAAGTGTCTAATCGAATCGCAACCGTGAAATACTTATTATTAAGTAGTTCTCGTGATCATCTGTAGTCTTCATCATCAGTTCCGCTTCACTAAATGGTGCTTTCCAAGTGCAAAGAGTTACCATGAAAATACCCAAATCGCTATAGGTTTGCCTATAAATTACGGGATTTCCCTCGATTTTCATGGGATTATTAGATTCTGACTTGGTGACCATGGGACCACCTCGCGAGCAAACCCTTCCAAGCAAAAAGAGAAATCGATGAACAAATACTGACGAAGATAAAAATGGTTGAGCCAGATGGTGCTGATCCATGCGTCATGTTCGTGAACGGGCGCCGTCAGTTGAGACTGGTCATCTCTTAACTGCCAGGGCTTATTTGTAATCTTTTAATGTAATTTTTTAATTTATTATTATTATGCGTCCATAATTAAAATTAAATGTCCATAATTAAATCTTATATTTTGAATTGTTTTTTTTTTACATTGGTCTCACATAGCTTTTTTTTTTTGGGTGGGAATGTATCAAATAACTTCTCCCGCTCTGGGTGGAGCTCCCGGGCGTGTCAGACTTTTACTGACTGAAGCACACCCGTGTTCCTTCAAATGCCTGTGTACCAAGGGCACGATATCCCTTTTGGACAGACTCGTAACATAGCTGACTTTCTGACTAACTGACCGACTCTTTGACAATTCAAAAGTGCCTGTAATGGGTTTAATTGAAATAAATGCTTTGAGTTTGAGTTGTTTTCGGCGTTTTTGCAGTCGGTTGAATCTGTGCTTGCGTAAATATTCATCACACCCCTCACTGTGCGTGGTCCGACAAGCTTTTTACCGACCGGTTTTTTAAATCTTTGTATCGACAAAGCAACCTTTGTTAAAAGAGCATCCTAAAAGCTTTAGGGCTGATTTCACCAATGAAATTGAACGAGATCAGCACATCTAAACCGAGTTCAAAAGCTGTCAGTGTCAATATTCCAAAGAAAATAATGGCACTGACAGCTCTTAAACGTGGTTTATGTGCTGATCGCGTTCAGTTTCATTGGTGAAATTGGCACTTAGACTGATGGGTTGTCTTGGTTTTGTAAATAGTATAGAAATTGCTGTTTAACACTTTCAGTGCCGGGAGTCCTCCTCGAGGGTTCACTCAAGTCGCATATGGGATGCCGGGAGCCCTCGCGGAGGGCTCATTTTTAATATCCGTTTTTATTAGCGAAAAAAAATTAATAGTTTATAAGTTTTTAGGGTTGAAAATCTAAAGGCTATGTGCCAAAAAAAAACATTTTCAATATTTTTACGAAAATACAGTTTATGTGCCAAGCCTAACAATATCCAAATGGGTCCAAGTGCCTATTTCTATATTTTTTTAAACACACAGCATTAAAGTAGGCATGAGGTCTAAGTGCCAGTGTATTTCGGCTTCGCTTTTTTGTTATACCCGCAAACAATACAATTGGAACTTAGACCCTTTAGATTTGTGTATTTTAGCAAGATTTAATAGTATACACGTTGGTTTTCAAATACGAGCATTTATGTTTATATTCAAACTTTTTTTTTCATTATATTATATTTTCATGGCGTATGAGCTCTACGAAAAGTATACATAAATGCTGTTTAAAACAAAAGGCGAAACGTGCTTTTATAATTTTCTATATTATGTACTTCCCACAGGCAACAGATATAGTGCAAAACTAGCATTACATAATCATCAGCCAATAATGTTTCCACAGCTGAGACACAGGCCTCCACTCGGTGAGAGGGAGTGGGCCGTAATCCACCACACGGGCGCAGTGCGGGTTGGTAGATGTCACATGTCTTCGAATTTTTGGTTCTAGGACATGCCGGTTTCCTTACGAGGTTTCCCTTCACCGTTTGGGAAAATAACAAAGTAAAGCGCCTGTCTGGGTTCGAACCTACGGCCTACAACTTGTAAGTCGCGGTCTTTACCACTGGACTCCCATTGGTTAAGCTTGCATTAAGGGTGCGGAAACCAACAGCAGCTTCTCTTGATAAATATTAAAATTAACCCCCACTTAATATCCCTTAGTAATATTCTTCCTGAGCTCGAGAAAAACAAGACGAAGAGACACAAAAATTCGATATTAATAAAAACATTGGTCCCTCAGCCCAGTGGGTTGTTCAACACAGCTGCCAACGATAGATAAGCGAGTAAACGACCCCTTCTTTTGAGTTCCTTGTCTTAAATCGATTTTTGGCGGACAAAGCCTATAAAATATTTAGCTGCAGCTATATAGTGACAGAATGGGTTGATAAGTTTGTGCACTGCGATTTTTTTAGGCTGGAGCTTTGTTATGTTGGTATGGCCTTCTCTGATAGTAATGAGACAAATTTTCCCTGAATGTCATATAAGACTGATCATAAAAGCAATGTAGGTGATATAATTATCTTATAAGAAACCTTAGACTATCTAATAAATTGGTTCATGTTAGGAGCTAAGCCAAATCGTAGCTGTATAATAATGATTGTCTATCATCATAATTCTGCTACGATTTGGCTTATTTCTTGGGAAAAATACTAAATTGCCAACAGACAAATAATAAATACAAAAATAATCTTTGCATGTAGATTTTGAAGTTTGTTAATATTCACTTAAGGGTCCATAATACTTCAGCCACCTCACTCTTAACTTTGCTCGCACACTACTACTCAGAGACAGGGCTGAGGGCGGCAGGGAGAAGGGTCCAAGGCGCCGATAGTTCAGTAATTATGCAAAGTTTCATGATCTTATTTGAAGTACTTTTTTTAATACTAGTGGTTTATTGTTCGGTTTGTAGGTAACTTTGTAAATTAATAACTTCCGGCTGTCATTCGTGGATCTTTGACAGTCGTTACAGGGTGTCAGATGCCCGAAAGTGTGACAATCAGTCTTACCAAGTGTTATCATATTACACAGTTACTGAGTTGTGGAGGTCAGATAGGCAGTCGCTCCATGTAAAATGCTGGTATTCAGCTGCATCCGGTTAGACTGGAAGCCGAATCCAACATAGTTGGGAAAAGGCCAGGCAGATTTTTTGGAGGGAACTTTGTATTTTTTTTCTATGGAGAAAATTTTATATAATCTCGTTTTAAGGCTCTTACAAACACACGCGATATCGCGGGCGCGACATGCACCGACAAAGGAATTGTCTGTGTCGGTGCCTGTCGCGCCCGCGATATCGCGTGAGTGTGTAAGAGCCTTTAGTCAAACATAGTCCTTAAAATTAATCTTCCACTTTACAATATAATATATTCTTTAAACTAATGCTGCTATTTTCGATATAACAGAGGATCATGCTAAGCAATTTGAGGTATTGTAGATTCCTAAACCCCGATAAATAATCTTCATTTAATAATAAATAAATAGAGCAATAATTTACCCCTAAAACGGCTATTGGGTACTTAATAGACTAACAGTCATCGTGGCAACGCCGTAAACGCCTCAGAGTTCATAATTCCCCGGCAGTTAATATCCAACATGACTGGCACTTCGACCCATTGTCCGGTCGCTAAATTAAAACCTGTAAAACGTCCTTTCATTTTTATTTCCACTATAAAAGCAGAGAGTAAAGCCGGTAGCAAAAGCTGTCTATATAAATTCTTTACTAGTTCGCCGCAGCTTTAACTTCTAGTTATTTTTAAGAACGTACGGTTACCGTACTGCCGTCCTTTAACTAGAAGGCCGTTAGGCCCAAAAAGTTGTTTTCGAGAAAATGCCAAAAAACGCGGAAATCGTTGTTTCTTAAAAACTATGATACTTAGGTTAATGATTGTTGGGCACATTTATTGGTATTTCTTTCTGTTTATCTTAAAGAATCTTTTGTGTCCAGAAACTCTTATTAATTACGTATAAAAAAAAAAAACTCATTTTTTTAAGCATGTAACTTAGTTATTGTATCTTATTACTGTACGAAAAGGCCGTTAACCATACCGTAGCGGCTTTTTAGTGAAGTAATTTATTTAAAATGTTAGCCTTCATAATTTTTGTTAAATTTGTTTAGAAATATTTAACTAAAAAGCTGTTAAGTGATATAACTGCTTTATAGCCATGACATTCGCTTAAATTTAAATTTCAATAACTTTCCGAATGTGTGATTACGGGGCTTTAGATTCTTTTAAGCTACTTGTTGCCAATGTTAAAATGAACTTTTGTAAAATCTTAACTACTTAACTTAACTAAAAGGTGGCTAAAAATATTTCGCTTGTGGTTAACTTCCTTATAGTTTAGCATTTATAGGGGAATATGTGAGAAAGTAAAGACATGTTCTATGAAACTCAAAAGTATAATTCAAAATTTAAAATGTAAATGAAACTACTACCTACCTGATTATAATTTGAATAGGCAATAATCAACTAATAACTAATTAAGATCTTAGAGATCATGAGATCACTATTTGGCATGGACTTAATCTATGTTCTTTATTCAATAAATTGTAAATCACATAGACACCTTTGTGATTACAATTAAAAAACGGAAAACTTCTTACTAAATTACTTTTTCTCATGGCTTCACCCGCGTTGAGGTTGTTAATTATCCTACAGGAAATTACTGCCGGGATGAAAATCATCATACTATATAACCTAACCCAGATCATGATCTACTTGTGTGCCAAATTTCATCCAAATCGGTTTAGCCGTGAAAAGGTAACACAGGCAGTCACTTTCGTATTAAAGTAATTTTTTGATATTATATTAAGCATGGATTTGAAAGTGTGTAAGTTTGATGTTTATGAGTTAGGATGTTTGATAATCAATCACGATTTAATTGAAATTTGGCACACTGGTAGCCCATAACCTGGAATATACTTTGAATACTTTTTATCCCGTTAGTTCAATCCCGTAGGCTAATTATTCGAAATTAAATCGTTTTCCGATATTCACGCGAACGGATCCACGAGTAAAAGCTTGTATTTTTAAATATATATTAACGTATAGGTGTCTAAATCAATCACAGTCATGAGGTATAAAAATGCTAATTTTCAAATCACTAAATAATAAGTGTTTTAGTATAGACTAAAACACTTATTATTTAGTGATTCTTTTGCTACTGGTCTTTTGATGATGTTCTTTATAACCACGAATAATACGTAGGTAAATTTTCCCATAATAATATTTTATGCTTGGGTATTATCGGTTATGTTTTAATTATATTTAATTTTCGTTCTTTTTCAATCCTTCTCATCATTTACATACATCCTGTATGTAAATGATGATGAATGTAATTGACAGTTGAGAATTCTTTAGAAACCGTTTTCGTGTCGTTTAAAAAGTTCAAAGTTATAATCTGCAGCATAATTATTTTTAAACTGAAGATCGAGGTTCAATCTCATGAAACACACCTCAGTCGTGTTTCTGAGATGTGCTTTTGAATTCGTGTTTTAAATACATATATTGTTTCTTTGTATGGGACTTAAACATAACTGGCGAAACGTGGGTGTACTATAGGTACACCTCTGCCTAACCCTTCGGGGATTACAGGCGTGATGTTATGTGTGTGTGTGTATATTGTTTCTTTTCCATTTTCCCATTATTAACCGAGGCCACAGCATCTTCACAATCAGTGATGTCGTAAATTATACTTTTTTTTCATTGAAAGTTCAACTTGGTGGTGGAATTGGTCGCAACTCATTAGGGTATGTCCTGGTTCAAAATTGTATAATATTATACGTTCTGTGGTATTTAGGTCACTTTTGACAATGTCTGCTACAATAACATGGAAAATAGCTAGCCAATTCTTATTCTGAGCCGTGCAATTTTCCATCCAAATATGTATAGTTTTGACATCACGGAAACGGAAGAAAAAGTTGTAATATGTCTTCTTGTTTTCTACCAGCGATACCATCATGCCAAATAGCCGCAAGTGGTTTGGAGTCCTTGTGCTGTGGTCCGTGTCTCACAAAAGTTTTAGGAAAATTCGGACGTCATAGAATAATTTGTAACATAGAGACTGATAATAAAGGAGTGGGTTTTATTTGCTAATTTTTTAATGTATCAAATATAATATAATTTAACTGTTGGCCAAGGTTTTCAAGATAAGCTAGTTACATTATAGCTATTTTTGATCGAGAGATTGCGAAATGCCTAAAACTAAATTTTTATACTACATATCTAAGTGAAATTTTCATACAATATTAAATATTGTTCGAAATCTCGAAAACGTCTATCCTTACATCTACATATCCGTGGATTAAAAATATTTTCCACTCCTTCACCAGGTAAGAGAGTCCTAAGAGGTGTCGAACTTGTTATGAAAAGTGTGCCCAAAAAATGGCAATAGGCTTGCCACATATTTACATGGGACTTAATAACAAAGAAGAAACGTGGAAGCATAAACTCCAGTAAACGGAGAATACTTCTACTTACCCCTACAGGGGATTGTAGGCGTGATGTTATAAATGTGTACCTATCTATATAATCCCCAGCAGTAGGAATTTATTGAATAAATCATAACGAAATTTCCCGCGAATAGGTAGACCTAAAATTTAATTTTAATTATAGAATCTTCGCCAAAAATCTTCAGTTTCGAAGAAACAAAACGAAAAAAACTTAGCGAACAAACACACGACCCGAATATTGTGTTTGTTTTGTACTATTTAGAGATTTTTTAAACTAAAAATAATGTTTACAACTTGGTACTACAATAATTATGTTATGTTGGAAACTTACCTTGTCAAGTCACCCCGGAGAGAACGCAGCTCGAAAGTCGGAAAACTGCCTTTTAGCTAAGTAATGAGGCTTAGCTAGCTACTGCTTTGTAGCTAAGCATAATTTAATTTTTCGTCGTTTTCTTCAAACAGGCAATCATTATTTTGAAGTAAATTAGTGAGAGAAATTTACAGAATTAAATGCTTGACTAAAATAGCGTTAAGGGCAGGTAACTCCAAATAAGTTAAGATTTTTCCTGAAAATGTTCTTTAAATGCTTAACTATAAAGAAAGTATAATCCTTTTGCGTCTCTATAGTCAAGAATAATCA
This sequence comes from Tiliacea citrago, assembly GCA_963921375.1. Lineage (NCBI taxonomy): Eukaryota > Metazoa > Arthropoda > Insecta > Lepidoptera > Noctuidae > Tiliacea > Tiliacea citrago. The sequence continues at coordinate 14,451,208 of OY992797.1, read as the reverse complement.
GATAACGTACTTGTAGTTAAGTAGAATACCAGAATATAATCATCACATCGGGCAGTTAAGGTATTTTAACGTACATTAAGCGAAGAAGTGTGCGTTTGCGCTTTCAAGTGATGGAATCATCAAAAATGATGTTACTTAACGGCCTACTAAATTTTCATATCTCTGGAACTATTTATATTGTAAAAATGTTTCTTAGACAGACGGATAGAGAATTTTGAACTCTATCACTATCTATTAAAAAGTGAAAATTGACCATTTGAGGGTTAACGGCTTTTTAGTTAAGGGACGGCAGCGTAGCAAAACAATAAGTAAATGGAGATTTCAAAGAATGCTTGTAACGTTGGGCCAATAAATATAATTACGTAAATAACTTTGATGTCATTGGACAATCACATTAAGTATCAAAGTATTTTGGCGAATGCAACATAATGGAGTCCACACAACACACCCTACACACGCACACACACATACCCTCACATAACACACACGACACTCACATGGATTAACTGGTACTGAAATCAGAACTATGAGTTTGTTAACGCAACAGAATTCAGGAGAACCCTATATGGGACAAATAAATGCATTATCACTGCCCCGGAAATGGTATTCAAAGTTTAAACTTGAAAAGCTAAAAGAGGAAGTGGTTCAAAATTCCCTTGGAAGATTTGTCCTTAAGAGCGGCCATCCCACCATACTTTTCATACAAACGCTCTTACGTAATTCTGGCGTTGTGACACATCTTTCTTTGAAAGTTTTGAACTAATATATAAGTTTCTATGAAAGTAAAAAATAAAAATTTGGAGAAAAAAAATCAGTATAAGCCTGCAAAAATCTGGTTTGTTGAACAAATTTTACCTGAACTTTGGCCATTCATAATGTACCTACTCATAAATTGTAAAAGTAAAAAAAAAACATCGTCTTAAAAACCTATCACATAGGTAAAGTTAAGATTCTGAATGACAAACATTTATTTCACTAACTGTAAGGCTTACTCATCACGTATTTCCTGGAACAAGTTTTATGAAATTTCCCCTCACTATTTTTCGTTCAATGTTATTGCGTTCTCACTTGCTTTTTAGTAGTTCTCACTTGCGCTGGATGAAACAACAAGCTTTTCGATCATGCTCACGTTAAGTTCTAAAGATCCATGCATACATAGCCCGCAGTTCTATATTATGCTTGTCGATAGAATTTTGACACAATGCATTTCTTATCGTTTTTCAGAGGAGCGACTTACCGTATAACGTAACGTAAATTGTAACATTTTTGAATCGAAAATATCTTAAAGCATTTTGGTTTGAATTTTGGCGACATGTCCATATAATATCACCCATAAATGTGAAAAAAGTGTTAAAACTATTTTCAATTTTAAAAATGATTTTTACGTTTGTAGGTCGTGATGGCTCAGTGGTTAAGGCCTCATCTCTCATGCACTGGTTGTGGGTTCAAATCCGTGCAAGTACCAAGGTGACTTTTTCAATTCATATGTACTTTTTGAGTTTATCTTGGACTGACATCGGTGAAGAAAACACATCGTGAGAACACCTGGGGTCTACTCCGAAGATAAGGCCGAAGTATCGGTTGAATGTTCGGCTGTTACCTGACTGCGGCTCACTATGGCTGAACAAGGCGAAAGAAAAATAAAAACGAAAGTCAAAGAGATAATTCAAAGTCAAAAATGTGACCTTAAAGTCGGGTAAGGATTCAAACTCAAAAACGGAAATTTTGGTAGTCAAGAAACGGCCGAACATTCGGCCCATACTTCGGATAATCGCTTCGGAGTAGACCCCCTGGACTTATCATTAATTTTCCTGTAATCGCCAACCCGTATTGAACAAGCGTGATGATTAATGCTTACACTGACAAAAAAGTGTTTGCTTTAACAAAAATCTTGTTTAATGTGATCACGCATCTTGGCTCCATATTTTGAAGGGATAATGATTCAGAAGCTAGGAGAACTTTGTTAAATTATCATAGTCCCGTCAACTGAGTATTTAGTTTAATTACGAGTAGTTATTTAATTTAGCTCAAATGTTGGCCAGTTTAAGAATGATATAATGCTAACAAGTTGCTTGTTACCATGAACTTAAATTATTATTTGATATACAAAAGACTCGTATGTATCTATCTATCTACCTATGTATTTGTATTTATGCTTGTATTTTATAGTTATTTCTGAGCTACCTATCCCGTACGTTGCACTTGCCATGTTTTGTCTCTGCATCACCCTAAGGTTGACTGGTAGAAAATGCCTTTATAAGACAAGACGAGAAGTAAAATCAAACAAAGCATGTATGATGTTACAAAAACTGGTGATTATTCGGTACGTGCACATTTGTAGATATAAATAAAATGAATTTGTTCTGGCAAATACTGTCTTGTTTATAGTAAATTTAAAAAAAATGATTCCAATCATTTATTTATTTTATTTTTAAGAAAACTTACAGCTAAACAGATACAATGAGTAATAGCATACATAAAATATGGGCAATTACAAGTTTCCACATGTAGTCTATGAAAAAAATAGAAAATTGATAGTAGACTTTAAAAAACAGAAAATTTACTATTTACGCTCGAAGAAGCCATTAGATAAGCGTCTCTTCAAATGAGCAACACTGGTATTGAAAATGTCGATATCAGCTTCCTGGCAGGTTGCATTGTACATACGACTCGCTCTCATCATGTACGAGTTCTGTCTGTACGTAGTGGCTACCACTGGGGTGTGCAATAAATGAGGTTTACGCAAGAACACTGATGGCACTCGCAGCCCGATTTTGTGTAACAACTCGGTAACACCAGTTGTTCCATTGGCTATCTTGAAAAGAAACACAAGATCTGATATTTTTCGCCTTTCGTAAAGTGGAAGGATATGAAACTTTTTGCAACTGTAGGTATACGTAGTTAAAAACGTTTTAGATCGATATTGAATGTGCCTTAAAAACCTTTTCTGTATGCTCTCAATACGATTTATATAGACATTATAATTGGGGTTCCAGACTGGAGAGGCATACTCCAAATGACTACGAACAAAGGAACAGTATAATATTTTAATAGTCTTTATATTTTTGAACTCAGAGGACACCCGGAGAATGAAACCCAGTGCTTTTGATGCTTTCTTGACTACATTGTCTATGTGTGCATCAAAGAGAAGCTTAGCGTCAACGGTAACTCCCAGATCCCTGATAGTATTGACCCTATTTAGTGCTGTATCCAAAAGCGTGTAGTTATGGACGATCGGGATAACACTTGGAGACATTCAAATCCAACTTATTAATTCCAACTACCACTAACTACTAACATTACTCGTACTACCATTTTAATGCCAACTAAGAGAAAATGTATCTTAGTCTGCATTTTTTTCAGTGTATGTTTTCTTTGTATGAGAAGAGGCATATTGCCCTGCAGTGGCATAATATAGGCTGGCATTATTATTATTCTGCGTGTTCGTGCTAGGCATACTGTTCTTTATTACTCCTCCATAATAGAATAGAATACTCTTTGTTATGTACACCATAAAAATGACAGATTTAAATACATAAGGTAACACAATGGGCGGTCTTATCGATTAAAGCGATCTTTTACAGACAACCTTTGGACGGATAGGGAGAAGGAGAGACAATACTGCAGGCAGTCAGTTGTGTACCATTTACATAATAATATATAATAAATACATTCATACATAAATCATACACTTATTTATATAAATGTATATCTATATATACATATACAATAACAAACATGAAACAAGAGCAAGGAACTGTATGTACTAATAATGTTTAAGGAGAGAGGAAGTGCTTTTTTACCAGAACAATAACACGGACAACGATTTAGCACGCCTTATTGACACGGGCAAGGCATTCCATAACCGTACTGCTTGGATTGTATAAGGCTCGTCATAAAAGCATAACACAATTTTTCCTTTGGCGTAATTAGGTACGACAACAACTTTTAGCATCGATTCATTCACGTTAAGGCTCGTACAGACTCGCGCGATATCGCGGGCGCGACAGGGACCGACCAAGAAATTGTGCTACTAGTGTCGCGACGCGCCCGCGATATCGTACTTATGAGCCTTTTCCAACAGCATTGTTAGCTTGATATACTTTTGCAATATTAAGTTGAGTGTTTAGTGTGTATGAGTTTACAGCTTAAACAATGAAACAAGTTTACGGCTGGAGCGACGATAGTCCTGAAGCACTGTAACTCAGTTTGATGTGGGTACATTTGTTCGTGTGCTTAATTGGTGTTTATTATATAGTTAGTTTGAAACTTTGTGTAGAATCTTCCATTTTAGAGACAAGTTTTTGTTGGCAAAATGTCAGATTGCTATAAAATGTAAAGATTTGTGAACGTTAAACGATACATTTTCTTGTGGGTACGTACCTACTAGTGGAGGATTTGTTGGTTGCTTCATAAATAGCTGTTATATTTTTTTTATTTATGATTTAATAAATTAAGCATTAATAAATTAAATAAATTATTAAAAAAAAAAAAGTATTAGAGCAGTGGTGGCCGGGTGGTAACGGCCGCGGCTTACGAGTTGTAGGTCGTAGGTTCGAACCCAGACAGGCGCTTTATTTTGTGTAAATTATTTCATCACCACTGCTCTCAACCCGGTGAAGGAAAACATCGTGAGGAAACCGGCATGTCCTAGAACTAAAAAACTCGAAGACATGTGACATCTACCAACCCGCACTGGGCCCGCGTGGTGGATTACAGCCCACTTCCTCTCACAGAAAGAGGAGGCCTGTGTCCCAGAAGTGGGAACATTATAGGCTGATGACACAACATTTTTTTACCTAATAAAGGCTCGTGCAGACTGGCGCGATATCGCGGGCGCGACAAGCAGCGTGACCCTTTCCATAAAGTTGTGCTACTAGTGTCGCGTCGCACTATCGCGTTGCGCCTGCCTGCTAGGGGCAGCAGGATATTATCAAGAAGTTGTATAAAGCATTTTGCTTTTAAGTATCGTATAATTATAGAAAGAGTCTTTCTCGTATAATATAGAAATTCCAACGAGTGACTTATTATTATTACTAGCTTTTCCCGCGGATTTACCCACGTGGATGTTGGAAGATATCCCACGGGAACGTACTACTGGGATTATACACTATCTATGTGCCAAATTTCATCCAAATCCGTTCAGCCATTTTTGCGTAGTTGAGTAACAAAAATCCAAACATAAAATTTTTCACATTTATAATATTAGTAAGGATTATGCCTGCCTCGTTAGTCTAGCGCTACTCCTGAGCATGAGGTCCTGGGTTCGATTCCAAGGTCGGGCAAAGTGTTATTGGGGTTGTCTATCTGGAATTTCTCAGTAGCAGCCCAGAGTCTGGATTTGTGCCAAAAAATAAATAGACAATAATAGACTCGCCCCCTATTACATGGGCATTAAACATAACAGGCGAAATATGGGTGTATTATAGGTACTTGAACCTCTACCCAACCCTCCGGGGAAAGCGTGCAGCTATGTTATAATTCAATTTACCCTTCAAAAAATGATCCGCCTTTTACTATTACTACGCCTGCCTTAAATGTAATATAATAAAAATAATACTACCGTTTTATATTCTTTTAAATATACTAAAGATTTCATCGTCGACCAACTAAGTGATTACTTAGATATCTTTGCTCACTACAAACATTATAGTCTTCATATTTCAAGCATTAAAAAAATCCAGACGATTTGAAAGGTTTGATGATTAATCGCTGAACTTAGTCTACCCTCCAACCGTTTTATAAAGTCTTTCCCAATAAAATATTACTTTCAATTTAAGGGCCTTTATATCGTCCGACAAAATAAATAAGATATAGAAAATAATATCTCAAACTTTTGATTGAATTTTTAACACTCACTGCCGTGGTAAAATTGTTGAAATCCCATGCCACAGAACAGAAAATGCAGTGCCTTCCAAAATATTTGTCATCAACAATTAAACTAAAATTTTTCATATTAGGCTGTTTATTGGCTTTATACCTTTGTGTCTCCTTCAACCTGGCGAAAGCAAAGCGCGGAAAAAAAGAAAATTAAATCATAGTTTCCTAATAATTCATGACAAAAATATTTTTCGTTATTTTATTTTATTTCTTCAAAGGTGTATTGAAAAACGTCGTTTGATACACGTGAACATTTGTTTTATTTGGTTCTATAATCCTGTTTAATGCCGCCTCGAATGCAATAACAAACATTCTCCACTTGTATCAAAATTTCGTATCCTCTTCAAGGCTGATTTATAAAAATTAGTTTTTTAAGTTTTTCTTGATCTCACATAATCTTTGTTCTTTCTTCATTGGTTCATTTTCACCTCGAAGCCATTATGTTTTCAGAATAAAGTCAAAAGCAGGGGATAATTATTAAAAATAATTAGGAAAATATTTATATTTTTCTAAAAATGGTATTTAAATAATATTGCAACCCTGTTACAGGTAACTTATATGTCAACTTACTTTTGGCGGCTGGAATTCAAATATTTTACAACTAAAACCTGGTTATCAAAAAACATAAGAATAATCAGGTAATCCCTTATCATAGGTAATTCAGTTAGTCAATGATAACGTTATAGTATATATGTATATAATAGTGTACAATTCAAACATTGCATAATAGAATTATGAATCATAAAGTGGCATTACAGCTGAAGTGGAAAAATGTAAACTAACTTTTGGAGGGCATTGCTCTACTAGTGGCAACTAAAATAAACCATAAAAAGAAAAACTTCTGCTTTTAAAATACATACAGTACGGTTCTAAGTAATCAGAAACGCATTTATGGAAAATCCCGGTAACAACGTCACCTAGCCACTAATAAAGTTAATCTCGCGCCTGGGCTTTTCCCACTTTCCAAGAATAATCAACACATTGTACAGATATCACAATTCTTCATTTGATGTCAGAAAACGTGCATGGCTGAAAACTGTACAACTTACAATAATAGATTAATTAAAATCATGATTAACAAAAATGGTATCTGGAAAAATATAGTTAGGGTTTTTAATATCAGACAAGTGATTTGTAAAAATAAGTTATTTTATCGAAGTTCTATGTAAATTTTTGACCCCATGCGTAAGAGTATCCCTTGCAAAAGATATAAACAAGTTAGTTCTTTAATGTAAGTAATAAAGTCACTGAAAAAGTTGATGTTAAAACATTCCGCCTAAGTTTTTATGATTGATCGCGTAGCGATCGTGTCTGTAAACAGCCTTTCTGCTATCTTTTTTTACATTTTTTAGGCACCCACTGACCGAGTTAAGCCTCGTACAGACTCGCGCAATATCGCGGGTGCGACAAGCACCGACAAAAAAATTGTGCTACTAGTGTCGCGTCGTGCCTCCTTTTAAATGCTTAGACAAAGTAGTTTAGTTTCCAAAACCAGGAAGATAGATAAATATAGGTAGATAAACTTAAAATAAACTTTATATTTCTCGGCAGTTTATTAGACCGACAACTAAGTGAAGAAGTAGCTAAAAGTACCAACACGTCAGCAACAAGTTTCATTTTTTCGACATCAGAATTTTAGAAATTAACTTAACAAAATAACCATATAAAATAAAATCAGTATTTTTTCTAAAATGTCCATCATTTCGTTAATCAAACCTGCGCTTATTTATAAACGAAAACTTATTTTTCCAACCGCAAAATCACTTCCCAAAAACTAAGTCACGTCTGCCTGGGTACCAGCGTTGAACCGTCACAAAAAACATTTCGAATCACGCGGCCCCTAATTAATTTTGTTACAAAAGTCATTGGCACACCAATTTGTTTTCACTACCAACTTGAAGGGACGCGCTGTAATCGAGTATGTTTTGTCAATTAGGCCTCCGCCCAGGGAGCCCTAAATTCCCATTTGCTTCTGAGTTGTCTGTGTGATTATCCTTTTAGAAAGGGGCGGTTGGAATTTATAGTTCTCTGGTTAAGTCCATTAGGGGTCGAAGTAACTATATATAACTGTCTACTTCCACCGAGCGACCATTATCGTTGGCTGTATGAAAAATTTGATTTAAAGGTCATATGTTACTATTAAGTGCTTGGTTGTACAGTTGGTATATAGTAGGTGTGTTAATTCGAGTCGTGACGTTAATTTGTTGAATGTTGATATCGTATTTCATACTTGTGCCACTAGATGCGCTTATGTACACACGCCAGCAGGTCAAACTACCCGAAACTGTCAAATTTTTCCAATCAACCTTGAACCTTATGCTCTAGAGATAAAGTTAAAAATCTATTAAAGACATTTGACAGATGTAGTAGTTGTATGTTGCTGGCGTTTGTACACTCTCAGTAGCATATATTTCGTATAATCGACCACAGGAGCTATGACGACGAAAAGTCGCAGTTGTTTCTTTATTTATGCAATATTTATGTTTTAAATAAATTTGAATTTAAAAAGAAAGTGAGTAATGGCTAAAAGTGAGTAAGAAATGGCTCACGACTCTTACTTACGATGAGGTAGAAAAGTTGCTCGGAAAGCTTTTTTAAGCTTTTTAAAATAAATACAAAATCCTGCTCATTTTAGACAACTACAACAACATACACCACACACACACACATGCACACACACCCCCATACGACACGTACACTCCCAATTTAACACTGTAGAGGCATACAATTTATTTTTACTTTATTTTTCCTGTTTCTTTATTTAATTTAATTTAATAACTTTGTTTTATTTTTGTATATAAACGATAGCTATTAACCTAACGAAACTCCGTACTAGTTTGTATAAATTGGAAATATTTAGTTATTGAGAGAGCCCTGGCACCCATAACACAAGTTTAATCTTAGCTTGGGTGTCGGAGGTAATAATCAGTGATTTATGCAGTTTAAAAAAAAAAAAACAATATTGTCATAGTACTAACCTATCGCCTTTATGTAAATTGTAAATTTGGAAATAAAGTTTTATTCTATTCTAAAAAAAAAAAAAAAAAAATTTACAAAGGAAATTCCGCCCCTACATAATTTTTTAAAAAAGCTTTGCAAACTTTTAGACTTGTCCATAACATACGCTACCCCAAATAAACTAGAAAAAAACTCAACACCGCGGAAGAGGCTCGTTAATCATCCACAAAAATGGTATGCAAAAATATTTACGAATAAAAAATAAAATACTTGTCCCAGCACAGCCTGTGGGCCTTGAATAATCAACTTGCACAACAAAGTGCCGAACATAATTTACGGTACCCTTTCCCACAACCAATGGTCAAGCGGTAGAGTTCAAAAGTCCCACTTGAGGCCTGAATAGGAATAAATCAAATCCCACAACGCACTGGCTACGGTGGGAGGCCACACTAAAGCCGGGCCTCCAACGAGAGCAAGCCGTTTTGGCGTAGTTCCATTCCGCTTGACTCGGCAGCGGGTAGTTTCCACTTTTGGCGAGTGATACGGGCGAAGTGACACGACTGAGGATAGGGGTGTTACTGACTTTGAGATTACGGAATGTCTGTGAAAGTCGTGTTCACTTGTGATGTTCATGATATAATGAAACTTAGCCAAATTAAACTTGTGAAAAATCAAGTATGGAAACGTCTGTAAGGAGCAATGTCTAAAAGAACATTAGTTTGCACTTTGATATGCCTAATTAAATGTATGACAAATTGTTTAAGAGTTGCTTGATATCATATCCTATCACATCACACTAATATTATAAAGGCGAAAGTTGGTGAGTGTGTGTGTGTGTGTGCATGTTTGTTACTTCTTCACGCTCAAACGGCTGGACCAATTTTGATAAAAAAAAATATGGAGGTAGCTGACACCCTGGATTAAGACATGAGCTACTTTTTATCCCGATATTCCCACGGAATCGAGACTTAGGCGGGTGAAACCGCGGGGCGCAGCTAGTACTATTTATAAATGCGAAACTGACTTTGTTTGTTGCCTTTTCAAGCTATAACGGCAAAACAGATTTGGATGAAATTTGGCACATGAGTAAATCATGACCTGGATTAGGACATATAATACAATATATTCCGATATTCCTACGGGATCGAGACTTCTGCAGGTGAAACCGTGGCACGCAGCTAGTAATAAACTATTTCAACCTGTATCCTTTACCAACTACAGCTACAATGTGTTATCACTTTCTCGCCCTTATCACAATTTATTTGGGGTCATCACAGCATGTAGTTTTCTTCTATACTTCGTTATTAGTCGTCATCTCACAACTTGTTACCCCTTTTCTAGCCAATTCATCTTTCACACAGTTCACCCTCAGTTTCTTTGGTCTTTCCCTACTCTTAAAGGCATACTCAAAACTTTCCTCACGACATTTCCCTTATTCCTTCGCATCGCATACTCATACCATGCCATCAACTTCAATCAAGCATTCATAACGATAGTATTATTTTATAAAGTCATTATTGTTTGTAAGTAGTCTTACTTCAAGCTTAGCTTCCACTGGAACCACAGCCTAAGGTTCCAAGTTTGGGGCCATGCATGAATTTTTTGCCGTAGAACCCTGCGTTTAGTTATTTACTACTAGGGTTGGTCTACGGGTTCATCCAACTGTAAATGCCTTAGAAAACCCTCAAATTGAGTATGCCTACATTTTTATTTTAGCTTTCGCATGACTTGTTTGATTTTACAAAAAAAAAAACATAATATCTTGCCGTAAGTTTTCAAATGAATACCTATCTGTACATATTGGGTATTCCATTTTCAAGAGATTTAAAATATGCAATGTATTCGAGTTGGGAAATGTTTTCATAATCATAGATTTAGGTATTGGTAACATTTTTAGTAGGACTGTCTCTGTTGAATTGATTGAAAAACTATCCTAATATGTTTTTAGAGTTCCGACGTCAAGAAGGAACCCATATAGTTTAGCCATGTCCGTCTGTCTGTCTGTCTGTCGGTCCGTGGCTTAGCTCAGAAACTCTTAGTACTAGAAAACTGTAACTTGCCATGGGTATACAAATTAAACACGCCGACAAAGTGGTAAAATAAAGTCATGAAAAAAAAAATCCCTTGCACGTAAAGTGGGGATGGTATTTTTATTTCTCGTGTAATTCATAGTGTGGGGTATCGATGGATAGGCCGTCCAAAAATATTGCGAGTTTGTGGAAACGATAATTATAAGATTGAAAGTGCTAATTTTTGAGAGAGTCCAGTGCCCCCACCCCTGCCAGTTAAATGGTTTTTTGGACATGTGAAAAAGTTCACGGCAGTAGTATATATAACGAAGTTAAAAGGAAAACTATCATAGCTAATCAGGCTTTACAAGTTAACGAGTAATAGTCGACCAACTTACATTTGCAGTTCGAATGTATGGGAGAACATGATTTTCAACTAAAAAGTTAAGTTTGTTCTTGAGATAAATTCTTCCCAACTATGGAAACCTTTATTGTGCGTGGTCTGACACGCATTGGTCGGTTTTTAACAAGTATTTTGCTTAGATTCAGTCTTCTCAATTTGAAAGCTCTTTAATGAGATAAAAAAAAATCTGGACCAAATTCACATCAGCATGTTCCTTATGTCACTAATCTAACGACCTTATTAACTCCTAGCCTTCTGCCTTCTCCACCCTTATTAGGGTGGAAAAAAACAATTATGTTTAATTGTTTTTTTTTGATGACTTTACAGTTTTCAGTCAAAAAAAACAGCCAGGGTGCTAGTAAATTGTCGTAAGGCGGCAACGACAAGAAAAACACAAAACTTCTGTGATTACGGCCAGAGAGGGAAGTCGAGAGTGCAAAGTTTCTTCTCCATCTGGGAGTGAATTGTACCCTCCCTTGACTAACTGAATCGAAAGTGTTAACATCTTGAGAAATCTTTTTGTACATTGTTAGGACTACCATTAAAACTATTTGAGTGTCAGGGTTTTTCTGTTACAAGAAATTGCGAGATTTTCGTAAACCGCTATTTTTCTGAGGAAAGTATATGTAGGTATTCATCTTATACCAATTAACAGTATTAATGAAGAAACATTATAATTCAAACATATTTTTTTCAGATCATGAGATCCAACAAAAACCATCGCAGTAAATTGTAACGGCTAGGACTTTGCAGGTAAGCTGCACAGGCCGCTAAAGAACAGGTTAGTGTTTAGAGATAAAAGAGACACATAAGTAAACTTCATACATTTATCATTTCTACAGTAGTAGGCTAGGTCGCGGGTAAGGTCTGCTTCACTGTTTCAAGCACATTCACACTTAGGATTAAGAAGGGTACCGTCCTTGGTGTCACGAAACGCAGGAGCGCATGCCAGCACAGGCTCAGTGAGGGCCGGTCCAGCCTTCTCAGGACCGCAGGTCGCTTGCGGTGATAGCTGGCCGTTGGACTGGGGCACGCGGTTAAGCTACGCATGCAACACGCTGTTTGGAGTAGCGTGCAATGTGTGATCTATGTCCTGCACTCAGCCTGGACGTAGGATCCTGGAAGGTGCATTAGGGAGCGCATGTTAGTTACGGTGCATAAGCAGCAAGCCGCATGTGATGTGCCAGCTACTTCCCCTTTTTCAGCTACCAAGGAACGATATGGGAAGCAGGGCAGGTGAAAGCTCAACATATCACAGCGGTTTACAGGCAGAGAGTTTTCAAAGACAGCGTGGCACAATGACAAAAGCAATATGAGGTGTATGTGACACGCGAGCATAAAAGACAATGTAAAGCAATGATATTAGCAGATGGGTCGCTTAATACACAGTGAGGCCCTCCACAGCCCAGGTGCAATATCTACAAATTCATCAGTATCCTGCTCACTGGATAACACTAGATAACCCACAGCCACGTGGTCCGACATTGACACCCGCGCAATCAAATTCTACATAGGTGATGATAATAACATAGGTTATCCAGCAGAGTCTGGTATAAATACCAAATTAATGAGGAACACCCAAGCTGGCTGAGACAGACTGGTTGCGTAGGGGGGGCCTTACGCATCCAGTCTGACCCAGCCCCCTTTTTAGGGTCGACTGTCGATTCATCTAGCTGGGGGGCGTCCCACACTACGCTTGCCGATCGCGGTCTCCACTCCAGGACTCGTCTGCTCCAACGGCCATCGGTCCTTCAAGAAACATGGCCAGCCCACTGCCACTTCAACTAGCTTACTCTGCAAGCTATGTCGGTAAATCCAGTTTTTTTCCGGATAACTTCGCTTCTGAATTTATCCTTTAAAGAAACTCCGAGCATAGCCCGCTCCATATCGCTGAGCGATCTTGAATTTGTGGACCAGCCCGACAGTCAGTGTCTACGTTTCGGCATCGTATGTCATAACGGGTAGGATGCTCTATATTGAAGACCATTTACCGTTGAGATCCTAAACAACGATACAAAATAACGCCAAACACGCCAATTTGCTAAAATATATTTTATAATAAAAATAAAATAAAATATTATTAGGCTCGCGAAGTAATATCGGTATAGTATCGCAAACATACATGATGTTGGATACACGTCTTAAGTTAAAGTTACTAAAGCCTTCTTGCTTTTCCACATTTATGAATAGTAAATGTTTGACATTTTAAAAATTATAAAATTATACCAAACGTTCAAAACTTTAATAGGACTTGTTAAAATTAGATTGTATGTCATAATTTTATATATTCTTGTTTAAAACTTTTTCGTACCGCTGAATTTAGTTGTCTGTAGCCGCCTCAACTTTCTGGACGCATTTGACTTACAAAGAAAAGTTAGTTTTTCGTTGAACTTGGTCATAGTAAACCCTCTCCTTCGAAGTGTACTTTGTGGATCCTTTTACTAAGTGGTGGACGACGGACTTAGTTACTGTTAAAATGATGACCGTAACTTGAAGTTGAAAATCATGTTAGTTTTTCTTTATTATACTTATATAAGTAACGGATAAATTCAATCTTAAATAGAAACCAGGTAAGTAAAATAGTAAAAAGTAAATGAGAAAATGTATGAACATAATTATTAAGTATTAATTTAAATATATAACCATACTAAATACACTCATTGCAATACAAAATATTTAAACGAATAATTAAATAAGCAATATTAATTTGTATTCTAATACAACAAAATAAATTATCTAAACTATTTGTTTTGATAATATTAATATTTTGATTTATTTTATTTAATCTTTATTTTTTTAAAACGTTGTCCGACACTAGTAATTTCTCCTGTATCGTGAGTGCGTTTACAAACATTTAAACTCACATACACAAACAGTCAAACCCGGACCAACTACTAGTAGGTCATACAAATATTTGTTCCGTACGGGAATCAAACCCGCGACACGCAGTGCAGCAGTCAATCGCTTAACCACTGCGCCAACCGTGCCGTCAAATTAATTGACAGATTGACCTCCACATAATTATTATATTCAGATAATAAATAAATGAGTGATAGTATATAATAATTAATAACTAATACTCGTACTGTTGTAACAAGTTCAATAAAAGCTTGTAAAAAACAAATGGGTAGGAAATAATTTATATATTTAGTAATAAGGGAAATGGGCGAGTCATATTGCACGTATGGACAAGGAAAAATGGACACAGAGAGTAACTACCTGGCAAGGACCAACAAACAAAAGAAAAAGAGGTAGACCGAAAGAAAAATGGGCTGATGAAACAATAAGAAAAGCCGGTGAAAATTGGACCACAAAGGCAAAGGACAGACAAAAGTGGAGCATAATGGAGGAGGCCTCCACCCGTTGAGGGGTCCATATTGAAATATATGAAATGGTAAATTATATTGAAAATTGAATTTATTTAATATTTTAGAAAGAAATGATTTTATTAATTTAGAAATGATTTGTTATGAGAACTGTAATAATTTTGTTATCACATTTATAATAATCTTATGATAAATTTGTTTTTATACTTAATTCATTCATTATGGAAATAAAGAGGCTATAATATAATAATATAAATAAGGGAATTCATAAAATCCTTTCTCTTACTTATTTAAAATATTGCTGTGCCCGACAGGGTGCATAATTGTTTCTATTTATTAATACTTACCACTTGTATGTGTACATTATGGATTGCAATATAGATTAATTGATTGGTATAAGCGCATTTAGCAATTAGCAACAACTTAACTTACTTCTTCTCCAACACCCTAGCTCAATTTCGCAATCATCTTTTGCAACTTCTAATTTGAATTCCATCATTCATTATTCTTTGCTAGAACATAAACTTTTTAATGAATGCAATTATTTTTCATAAATGAATTTAACTTAATTTATTTTATTGATTTATTTTAGTTTAATATTCCTGATTAATTTGATTTTATTGTTATTATAAATTTATTTGATTTTATCATTATTATTAACTTATTTGATTTTATCTTTATTTCTGATAGGCATACTATATAAGTGTTGTGCACACCTTTAAGTGATAAGTTCACTGTAGTAATTTGAAAATAAGATAAAGTTCTCTGTAAGTGCTTTCGTGTCGTTGGAGTGCCATAATAAATAAATAATGTAAGTTTGCAGTGCTATTACCTACGAAAAGTTAAATCATCGCCAGCCTAGCCTTTTCCCAACTATGTTGGGGTCGGCTTCCAGTCTAACTGGATGCAGCTGAATACCAGTATTTTACATGGAGCGACTGCTGACCTCCACAACCCAGTTACTGGGTAACACGATACCCTTTAGTAAGACTGGTTGTCAGACTTTCGGGCTTCTGACGACCCGTAACAACTGTCAAAGATCTACAAGTGATAGCAGGGACCAACGGCTTAACGTGCTTTCTGAGGCACGGAGGGGTCTTGGTATGTAAAGATGGTCACCCATCCATGGACCAACCGGGGCAACCGTGGCTTAACCTGATCGATTGACTTATGCGGCTGTAATTACATAGCCATAAGCCCCCCCCGAACACCAGCGAAAAGTTAAGAAATAAATATTAATTTGTAAAGTTCGTAAAGTTTGTAAAGTTCCTGGAAGCATAAAAGTAGACGGGAAGATAATACATCTACAGAAATGCATGGAAATGTGTATTCTTCTCGTCTTAACCTATGGTGCACAGACTTGGTCTATAACTAACATCCAGAAGTTCAAACTCAAGGTCTGCCAACGAGCAATGCAGGGCAGTATACTAGACGTTAAATTAACGGATCTTGTTTGGAACACAATACTGCGCTCCAAAACAATGATAGTTGACGTGGCTCAAAAGGCTGCCCAACTTAAATGGGACTGGGCAAGACATATCTCCCGCAAACTGCGGGTCCAAATAGCATAGAACTGGACAGTAAGGTGGGGTCGCGGAAGACCACGTAGGAGATGGCGGGACGAGCTGGATAGGTGCCGTGACAACTGGAAGGAGAACGCAAAGGATCGCGAAAGATGGAAGAAGTGGAGAGAAGCCTTTGCCCAGGAGTAGTAGCAAGAGCGTAGGGTAGAAAAAAAACCATTTTTTATTTGACTTAAAGCTACACAGAAACAGGGTGTACCTTAATTTAAGCGTGGAAATAGCCTGGTAGAAAAAAATATATCAATGACCCCCGTGCTGGGAAGAACCTGTGTTACAGCCATTCAATTCAACTGTCGCATAATGACAGTTGTGATTCGATTATACGGACAGTTTAAGTAGGTTGTTAATTTGATAAACAATTTATTTCCCTGACTTTACATAGTAAAAATTGATTTTTTCGTCTTCATAAACTTTAAATTCAGCTCATTAATCATTTCCTTTTTGTCTGTGTGGTGCCGGACGTAAATAATAGCACCTCCCTATTTCTTCCCGCGGGTGTCGTAAAAGGCGACTAAGGGACTTACCTACTATAGAATGGGCAGCAGCGTTCTCTATGCATTTTAACACCATACTGCGATCGCCAACCCGCCTGCCAGGCGTGGCAATTTTGGCAAACCCCCCCTTTGGGGGAGGCCTATGTCCAGCAGTGGACGTCTTACGGCTGAAATGAAGCTGATGATAATTTCCTAGCCTATTGCACAGACTCAACTTACCTGAAGTCACTTTATTTATTCTCTTCTTACAAATATCTGCTCAAGAGAATTCAAAAATGGCGACCTTGACATAGTGAACTAGCAGAGAAAACTCCGCCGCCGTTACATTTGGGGCGAGAAATAACGATAATGGCCACTTTTATGTTTTACGTCGTAAAAGTCAATCTGAATACTTTTAGTACAGAAATGATGTATTTTGTAACATTACAACCGATCATTATTACGGCTCCTGCAGATAGACGCGACGCGACCCTAATTGAACAATTTCTATGAAAACTTCATTGAGCTGTTTTAGATTTTCTTGATTTATTTTATTCATGATTTTCATTGCTCAAAATAAGTAGAAATATAATTATAATCATTTATAATGGTTTAACGCGAAGACATAAATTGACGTACTCCTTTATTTCTACTGCAGACTAAATTACTATTTGTGGCAAAAAACCACATTACTGAAATTACGAGAAATCACGATAGGTAGCTATTAATCGCTAATTATGTGTTAACACATAATTATCCTTGCATAGGATAATTAAAAAGCTACCCATCAGTAGCATCATCATCCGCTTAGCCTTTCCAAACTAAGTTGGGGTCGGTTTCCAGTCTAACCGGATGCAGCTGAATACCAGTGTTTTACATAGAGCGCCTGCCTATCTGACCTCCACAACCCAGTTACTGGGTAATACGATACCCTTTGGTGCGACTGGTTGTCAGACTTTCGGGCTTCTGACGACCCGTAACGATTGTCAATGATCCACGAATGACAGCCGGGACCAACGTCTTAACGTGCTTTCCGAGACACAGAGGGATAAAGATGGTCACCCATCCACGGACCAACCGCGGCAAGCGTAGCTTAACCTGATTGATCGACCCGTGCGGCTGTTATTCTACTTAACCAATTGAAGGCTCGTACAGACGTATTGCGATATCGCGGGTGCGACGCGACACTAGTAGCACAATTTCTTTGTCGGTGTCTTTCGCGCCAGCAATATCGCGCGTGTCTGTATGAGCCTTTACATGTATTGTTTTTCAATCATACGTAGTTAATAAAGTTCAATGCACAGGTTTTTAGTACATACTAGCTACTACCCGTGGCTTCGCCCGCGTGGCTTTTTCTAAAATAAAATTAACCTTCCTTACTCCTTATAATGTCAGCTATCTGCCAGTGAAAGTCTCGTCAAAATCGGTCCAGCTGTTTCGGAGATTAGCCGGAACAAACAGACAGATAGAAAGACAGACAACAATTTTAAACTTGAAATTTTTTTTGTTATTAGTACCGTATAAATGCTTTCATATACATTTAGTAAGAAGCCGTTATTAAGAGATTACAAATAACATACACTTCAATTTTGTTTATTTATATTAGGTATAGATTTTATTCAGTAAGATATTAAACAACACAACATGTAGTAACCATATAAATAAGGGTCAATCTCATCCCCAACTCACTCTGTTATTTTCTCCTCAAGTGTACTTCATTGGTCACTTCGAACATTTTCGAGAATTTATCACGTTAACACATTGCCTAGCAAAGCCACTACAGCTGTAAATCTCCTTTGAACGGCAATACGAGCCACGAACACTGCAGAGTGGTGTTAGAAACTTAATAATAGAGTTATTAGCGACTTCTTTGAGACTGCAGTGAGTGGAAAGTAAACATTTTCTTGTTTAGCTCGGCTTTCTTGGAAACAAAAGGCTTTTAATCAAGGCTTGGCGTGAAGCTCATACGAGGATCGAAGATTATTTTTCAATGTTTTGTTATGAAAATATCTGGTTCTAAGAAGTGTGGGTAAGCTGGTTTTCTTTTGATTGGTGTGTTAAAGTATTATCGACGTTTTGGTAATCTCTTGGGAAAATACCTATAAATATTTATAAGCGTTTACTGTGAATTCAACACATTTTAGGGCTCGGTACCTCAAAAGGAAAAAACGGAACCCTTATAGGATTAGTTCATTGTCCGTCTATCTGTCTGTCAGTCTGTCAAGACCCTTTTTCTCAGGAACGCGTGGACGTATCAAGCTGAATTTATATAAAATACGTAGGTATACGGGCTGAGGCTTAATAAAAATTAACCTTCTATGCCAACGCAATATACGGCTAATTATGCAACATATTTTGATACTCGCAAATAAATCAAAACCTATGGGTACCCACTTCTCGTAGACCTAGAACCATTCAATTTGTCAAGAAGCAACGTCTCACAGCACAAGCAAAGGGAAAAGTCCGAAAATCCTTAATTTGTAGTTTTATTACATACATTTTTGAGATTATAAAATTTATATTTGCAGTTGGAGAATTGGCCGTGACGTATTATATATAGATGTATGGGAGAACATGTGTTTCAACTGCAATGTTTAGTTTTTTTTGGAATAAATCCGTCCCAACTACGGAACCCTTCATTGTGCGTGATCCAACAAGCACTAGGCCGGTTTTTTTTCTTTCTTTTTTATTATTGTCTGAGTAATATAATGCATACTATGTAGGTAATGTTAAAACCATTCGCCCCTCTTGATTAAATGTTTTGGAATTCCAGATTGCAAAGCACCCCTCAGACAATTGCAATAAAACTACTTCCAATTGAGTCTTACTACTAACGGGGAGGTAATTTACTGATACAGTAATGGTTTGTTTACAATGCTCGTTTATAGAAATCGCGGCAGGTTCTTGAACTGGGAGAGGACATTCACCAATCACGTTGATTTATTTGATGAGAAATAAAATACTACAATTTATTTAAAAGCAGGTAATTGAAATCTTGCTAGTGATCGTGGTTCATGTTGTGGTCCGGAGCTAGAGAGCTTATGACGTAGTTGCCTTCTTGCATGGCATGTATTACAAGGAGGTACTGGAACCGACTGGCAGAATGTAAGTAAGAAGTAATAGTAGTATTCGTAAGAAGTCTTCTTCGTTGTCGCACTCACTCCACTGACTTCATTCAGTCTTCCTTCTTCGTTCAATCTCTCTCTGTGGGATGTTCTCCCCCTAGAAATCAGGACCAACCGATTATCATTTAAAGTTTTCGAGCACATTCGTAAGAAGCTAGCAGTATCAACACAATGTTAGTGTTTTCCCATTTTTTGTTTTATTTGTTTTAGTATTATTCGTGTATTTATGTGCATTTATTTGTGCTTGGTATATTCTTTTATTATATATTTTTTTTTAAACTGGTATATGTATATCCTTATATTTAAATAAAGGTATTTATTCTACAATTTTTGATATTGCACCTACCACTGTTTGTCTCTGCATCACCCAAAGGTTGACTGGTAGAAATTGCCTACGGCATTAAATCCGCCTCTGTACATTTGTGTGCTTAAATCCGCCTCTGTACATTTGTGTGCTTAAATCCGCCTCTGTACATTTGTGTGCTTAAGTATTAAGGGTCAGATAGTTGCCGTTGACCTTGGCCATACAAATACGCGTCATGCTCACGCCATGTCACCATTAACTTTCATAGGGAATATTTATTTTAAGTAACGAAAAAATTAATATTTGAAAAAAATCCCAAGTAGAATTATAGATATTAAAACATTCTATTCATACAAAAAAAAAACATGGAAATATCTTACGTAGTTTGGAAGTAATATCGTTTTTTATGCTTTGGGTAGACATTACTTCCTCAATTTATTTCATAAAGTATTTTACTACAATTATTAAATATTCACATAATATAGAATTGATGTGTATGCGTTCTCGTTTAACATAAACTTTTGCATAACTTACTTGCATTATGTGAAGGCGTAATAACAGATTTAAAAGGCACTAAAATCATAGCCTAGTTTAGTGAATGTGTTTTGGCTGTAGGATCATAACACACAGAAGAAGAAGAGCGTGTTGTTGCTCTTTTCTGAAACTGTTACAATTGCTGGAAATAATAATCGTGTACTCAAAAGTGCGGAACATTTATTTAAAGTCACAAGCTTTCAGCTAAATAGCTGTAAATGACCGCACCCTCGTTTGAAAATCAGCAGACAGACGTAACAAAATTACCTGAAATTAAATCCAAAAGTTACCGGCCGCTTAACCGGCTAACTTTCAAACTATTAATTTTTACAATCAACGGTTTGGCCGGAAGCAATCATGTTGAATGGAAGTTTCCTTCAGTGAGGTACGGTTTCAATAGTTTCTTTGTACTTGATAGTTGTAATAACAGCTCGGGGAGTTTGAGCCGAGGGGATAAATTGAGTAAAGTTGAAAGCAGTTGTTCAACACTTTATCGAGTGTTTTAGAGAATACTTACCGACTTCAATTAAATTAAGATTTTCTTTTATAATGAAAAATCGTTTATGAAAGTTAGTTTTAGTTCGTTCGTCTGTCTACCCTAGACTTTTCAGTCGATAATTAATTTTAATGAGGCTGTAAAGGTCTATTGAACGGCCATTGGTAAATTGTGTTTTCTTATATAAAATGACCGGCTTTGTTCTCAGTGTTGTGTATACGTTTGTTTCAACTATGTGCTTTCTTTAATATTAAAAAAAAAATGTTTGTATGTTTATAAATTATAATACAAGATAGTTTTAACCTATACCTGTGTGAAAAAGTGTCATTATAAAAACCAAATTATATACTTTACAACAAAAACAAAAAGGAGCTACGTCTGCCAACAAACTGCTGTGCAGTTTGGCAGAAGTAAATATTATAATAATATATCCTTAAAATATTAATATGAATGAACACTTTTTTTTAGTTCCTTAAAATGTTTTTATTTACTCTACATACGAGTTCCTTATTTACCAGCCTCAACTAACCAACTGGATTATTTACTATAATCATTAAAAATAACTTTTGGAAGCACATTATCAAAGCATGGACGGCTATTGTTGGAAACGGCTTTCATCTCATAGATAGCTATATCGAACCTTCCCAGGGGTAATTACGGCGGGCAAGCAGATTGATGATCAGACTATAATACGCTCAGTGCAAGGGTTGACGCTGCGTCTGATCTATTGATTTAATGGACGATCACCTAGCAAAGCATCTTCTACAGAAGATTTGAGGACATACAGTAACATTCTAGGGAGATAAATAATTTCGACATTGGGTTTGTAACAAGACACAACAGCTTTTCTGTGAAGTACCTAATATAATTTCGGTTTATTGAAATAATTGGAATCAGTACTAAACATATTTTTACTACTTTTGTATTTTTTTTTCCTAGAAATCATACCTATACCTACCTACTTCTCAAAGCATTTATTTTAATTAAACTATTTAGACTCTTTTGAATGAGTTTACATCACCTAAAATGTCAATGTATGTATACTGGAGAATAAATAAATAAATAATAATTTGATGAGTTCGGTCATTTAGTTAGAAAGTAGAATTTGTGTAAAACAATCTCGTAATAATGGGATGCATGGCAAAAGGACTGATAAATAGCTTAGTTTTTGTAAACATTGTGAACAAGATTTCTTCGTTTATAAGCGAGGAGAGGACCTTTTTTTGGGGAAATTATCAAATACTCGTAACTTCTTCCGCTCTGGGCGGAGCGTGTCAGACTTTTACTGACTAAAACCCACCCGTGTTCCTTCAGATGCCTGTGTGCCAGGGCCCCGATATCCCTTTCGGACAGACTCGTAACCCTGGCAGGGGAGAGGACTCCTGTTCTCGCTTATAAACAAAGAAATCATTTGTTCATTTGGTGTCCATTGTTCTCTCAACTATAACAAATTGTCGCTACATATAGTCACACTGTATCAAATATTGTGCACAGTTTTACGGGCTGCAATCATCTTTTTGCATATTTCTTGAAATAGATCAGGACTTAACAAATTTTAAAACAATATAGCTTGAAACAAGTTAGTATAAAAACGTTTTTAAAATCAACTGTCTTTCAACGACAAAGTCCAACTTCTACTATGAAGTTTTATAGCCACAAATTTGTCCATAAAATATTTATCTACCACTAGAAAACCACTCGGTATTGCTCGGATTTTTCCGGAATAATAATGCCCATTACAAAATACGGCCGTAATTTATTGTTTCGATAGGTTACCTACAGGAAATGACACCATCAGATTTAAGAAGAGGTTATTTCCAAAGATTTTGTTGTCAAGCTGCGATAAGGTGCCTTTGACAAAAATGACTTCCATTTGCATGATTTTCATTTACTTGAGTAAGACCATTAAGGGTACTTTTGATATCAGCTTAGTTTTCACAGTGAAGTTCTTACTGAAAAGGCTGGCTGTAAGTATGAGTTCATGTCGCGCAGCTCCAATAGTCGACTGATGTTTATTTTAAGAGGCAGCTAACAAAACATTTCACTCACACACACACACTCACATGAACATAACACGATTTACGAATCCGAGTGTGTTTAAACAAACAGATAGTCCTCAAAAACCATATAAACATAGATTTATCATTTCCCCAAAAAATAAAAATGCAAGTTATAAAATAGCAGTAAAATTATGCAGCGGTAAATGTTAGTGGTAGTCGTCTATTGGGGGACAATGACCGCGGTGGGAATCAATGAAAATGCTATTTCATGTCCCCTAAGGGTGCAGTTTCCTACCTACGGATATCCAGAAGTATACAGAGTGAATTTTTAGTTTGCCGTTTGACAATTATTCACAGAATTTGATTATTATAAGCGACTCTATTGGATGGTGTAATAAGACAGGGAGTGTTCTTTTTTCAAAATCAATGGATCCAATTGATGATGGCCTTTTACCAGGAACTCCTCCTTTCCTCCATTCCTTCTCCTTTGGTATTTTTTGTCATTTTGTATAGTTTCGGACTTGGCCATTCACGCCGACTTGGAAATGGCATGTATTTAACACGGCGACAAATTAATCTGAATTTGGGATTAAAAAATAATTAAAGCCGGTAGCAAAAATAATAGGTTGGCAGCAAAAATAATAGGTTGGCAGCTACAGCGAAGTATTATTTTAAGTAGAAAGTAGCAGCTCAATAATCAGTTTTTAGCTTTATTTTAATGTAAACTGGCATCGAATTTTTGTTTTGGTAACTGAATTTACCAACAATAGAGGGGATCTGGCGCTCGGCGGCCGCTTCCGCGGCACGCTCGCTTCGCTCGCTCGCCTTCGCTTGTTAATGGTTACTGTTCTAACCTAACCTAACCCAAATGATTCAATAACAGTAGATGACTTTGCAGCGATTAAGAAATAATATTTAATCGCTGCCAAGTTATTATTTTAGTAGCAAATAGTTAGTCGCCCTTTAAGTTATTAGTCGCCAAGTTATTATTTTAGTAGCAAATAGTTAGTCGCCCTTTAAGTTATTAGTCGCCTGGAAAATTATTATCCCTTGGAAATTTCACCCTGTATAGTACCAGTAGGTTTGTTGACATGACTCCCCCGGATATTGTTAGGGGATTTCGTTGTAATCTGAGTATGTAATTTGGAAACTTCCTTTGTTCGATTCAGGTGCGTTTGTGTTTCAGTGTGTTTGTCAAAAAATAGTGCTGTTAATTGTGTGTCATCAAATGGATGTTTCCTGATAAAATACTAATAAAAAATTTCGTGAGTCTGTTTTGGGTTTGTATGGCAACTGAGATAAATTAATACTTTAATCCCTATACCAAATCCTTCTAACTAAACGCCACTACTACGTACCTAGTCTACCTTCTATTATGATTAATAATCATATTATACAATTACTTTTATAGTACGTTTTCATTGCACCACCGACAGATGGTATTAGTAAGAAGCAATTTAAACGAAAGCCACCGTATTAGGACTGGAAGAAACAACATAACCAACGATTCTTTAATAAAACAGTTTATTTAGTAACAGAACGTGCTCTCTCGCCTTCTCGACTTAACAGAGCTTGGATATTTACAGCTTAGTACTAGCACATAATCTCCAAAAGCGTACAGTGCGACACGCATCTCCTATGTACAGTAAACAATAACTTCACACTTCAATCTAGGGTCTCGTCATGAGCAGTCTCAATAGATTGTAATGAAATTCCCAGGCACGTCAGGTATCACAGATTGCGTCCAATATGCCCTGTAGGGGTGCACGAAGCACACACGAACAGCACAACACGACCGAAACCAAACGAGCTCTTATTTCACACCTCATTGCTCCGCCAAATACCCGGTTTACGTCGCTTGAGGGGTACGCGGTAGGTCTTCCGTTCCTGGTCGAGTATCATAGATGTATTTCATGCAATTTCTTGCGCCTGGAGGCAACGAAATGACATGCGGGATGCTTCGTGTTATATCGATGCCAATAATGAAACCCCCTAAGCGGGATCGTCGAATGAATATAAAGAGGTGAATGAAGTAATAGGTAATACAAGTTGGGTTTTCTGGGAAAAAGTTGAGTCAGCACGTAAAAGATATTTATGATATTTCGTGTTACTTTCAGCAGCTTTATAGAAAGATAACTGTGCTATTTAGAGGTACGGATTGATGTTTTATTTTGGTCTTTATTTTTCTGATTTATAACAGTAACTATAAGTAAAGACTGAACCTTATTACGGTTATAAGGTTGCGGGTAGGCTAGTTTAGTATATAAGTTACGTATAATATGTTATTTAATTGTATGGAATCATCGGGGTGACATATTCTTTACAGAAAAAACCCCGTAAATAAATAAAGATTAAAAAAAAAAACAATAGCAACCAACCGATCGAGAATACAATACATCCAGGATTAGCCCTCAAGTTTTTGAGACCAAAAAAATAAAGCAACGGAGAAAAATAGTGCAATATTAATAATTTATTATAGCACTATTTTTATGCTTGGCCTTTTTTTTTAAACTTATGTGGGTAGCCCAAACAGATAATGATTTTAGTTTGAATAGAACGTGCGTGAATTTATAGTGGTGAAAAATTTTGGTGGAAGGTGGAATCAAAAGAGGCGTTTAAAAACTTTTCTCGATTCCATTTTCACGAACTAACGAGTATGTTGAAAATGTTTCCACCACTATAAATTCAGGTTCTTTTAAAACTAAAATCATTCTCTTTTTGGGCTACCTATACCTACATAAGTTGTCGTCGCTGGGCGAGTGATCACGTCCCAAAAAAAAGTTTTTAAAGTCCTGTAAAAAGTTTCAGAGACTCAATCCTCTGCGGGCTACCAAAACAAACACAAACTTTAGAATTAAAGTACATGCCTGGTGTGTTAAAACCTCGGCTTATTTGCACTGGACATCCCTTATTTTATTTATTTGTAGCCAACTTTTGCCTACGACTTTGTGGGATAAACTAAGAGCAAAACAGCTTACATGCCTGTCTCCTCATGCGTTTAAGGGGTCGAAGAGAAAGTTGACATAATTTTTAGAGTCATTCGAGAAGTCATTAGGTATCTTTATCTATATATATAAATAAAAAGACAAGTCCTGACTGACTCATCAACGCCCAGCCCAACCCCTTGGACCTAGAAAGCTGGAATTTTGCACAGAGGTTCCCTTTATAATGTAGAAAAGGAATAAGAGGATTTTTCGAAATTCGACCCCTAAAGGGGTAAATAGGGGATGGAAGTTTATATGAAAGTCCGTCAGTTTTGAAGTTAGGATCTTGAAATTTTGTGTTTAGGCTGAAGATTGAAAATTAATTTATATATGTCTCGGCGTTATTGATAATTCCACCCCCGAGGGGTTAAAAAGGGGGATGAAGTTGTGTATGGAAAGCCCTTAATTTTAGAATGTAAAATTCACTAAATTTATTATCTAGGATTATGGTCGAAAGCTAACGCAATGGTGTTGTTAGAATTTCAACCCTTAAGGGCTGAAAAGGGGGATGAAATTTTGTTTTTAATTAAAGTCCTTTATTTTTTAAGTTAAAATCACTAATAGTTCGGCTTATGGTTGGCTTATACAACGTAAATCGTTGTTTTTTTTAATTTCAACCCGCAAGGGGGTGAAAAGGGGGATAAAGTTTTGTATTGAAGTTGTTCATTCGCAAAATTTTGTATTCAAGTAAAATAATAAAGTTGATAAACTTGACACGAATACTTACCTAAGTAAATCAGAAAGTTTTCCATTTTTTATTTTGTTTAAAGTTGCCTCGAAGGGGAATTAGGGGATGTCAAAGTTTGTACAGAAGAATTTTAACTCGCAGTCCGATTAACTCGAAACTCAGTATTTATACTTAAAACCAAAAATATAGAATAACGTGTATCAGGGTTTTTTAAAAATCTACCCCTGACGGGGTGAAAAGGGGTAGTTAAAAAGGAAACCATGACTGACTGGTAACACACAGCTCCAACCACTGAACGGATTAGGTTGAAATTTGGCCCATAGATACTTATTATGACGTATGCATCCGCTAAGCAGGGGTTTTTGAAAATTTGACCTTTAAGGGGGTGAAAGGCGGGAATTTTGTGTGTATGAAAAATGTTATTCCTTGAGTTAAACCTGAAACCTGCCACGAATACTTACCGAAGTAAATTATAAAGTTGTCATTTTTGTTTTTTAAACTATCCCTAAAGGGGGATTGGGGGATGTCAAAGTTTGTATAGAAAAATTTTAACGCGCAGTCCGATTAACTTGAAACTCAGTATTTATACTTTAAACCAAAAATAAAGAATAAAATGTGTCAGCTTTTTTTCTAAATCTTTCCCTAACGGGATGAAAAGGGGTTGTCAATTTTACAAGGGAGGATTTTACTGCGTGGCTTGATTAACTTGAAAATTGGTATTAATACTCGTACTTAGCGACAAAAATTAAAAATAACCCGTGTATCAGAGTTTTTAGAAAATTGACCCCTCACGGGGTGAAAAGGGGTAGTCAATTTGACAAGGGAGGATTTTACTGCGTGGCTTGTTTATCTCTAAATTATGACGTAGGCATGTGCTAAGAAGGGGTTTTTGGGAATAATTTCACCTTTAAAGGGGTGAAAATGGGGATTTCGTTTGTATGAAAAATCTTATTCCTTGGAGTTAATACATCTGAAACTTGGCACGAACACTAACCTAAGTAAATTGTAAAGTTAGTATTTTTTTTGTTTTTTTAAAGGGGGATTGGGGATGTTAAAATTCTTCCATACAAACTTTAACATCCCCAATGTTAAAGTTTGTATGGAAGAATTTTAACGCGTGGTCCGTTTTACTCGAAACTCGGTATTTTATATATACCTAATGCTCACAGAATATAAATATGTTTTTGGGTTTATTCAAATGTAACCCTTACGGGGCAAAAGCGGTTTTTTAAATTTTAGGGAAGGATTTTACTGTGTGTCTGATAAAATCCAAAGTAATTGAATAACACATGATTGAATATTTTTCAATAATAAACTCCTTTTGGGGTGAAAAGGGGGACACAGTTTATATCAAAATTATGTTTCCATTGATCAATTAACTTGAAAATTGACCCGTATATTTTCTTAATAAATAAAACGACCATAAACATACATTTTCGAAAACAATCTTTTAAAGGGGTGTTGAATTTTGTGGGGGAAAATAATTGTATGGAAAGATATATCGCACGGTTCGATTAACTTAAAACTCGGTATTTATATTTAAGATTGGAAATAAAGGAAAAGGTGTATCAGGGTTGTCAAAAAATCTACCCCTAACGGGGTGGAAAGGGGTAGTCAATTTTAAAGGGGATGATTTTATGTTTCGGATTGGCGCAAAAATGGCTGAACGGATTTAGATGAAATTTGGTAATATAGTTTATCATCTGCATCAACACGCAGCGTACTTTTAATTCCGGTAGTCGGTACGTTCTCGTGACATTTTTTTCGACATCCACGCGGGTTGAAGCCGCGGGCAAACTACTTTCAATCTAAGGACTGGTTAATTCGTGTCCCAGCTTCAATCAAGAGCGGGAGAAGTTATTTGATAATTTCCCAACCAAAAAAAAAAAAAAAAAAAGCTTCAATCAAGAGACATTCTCATACTTATTTTAAATCTCTAAAGTCAGTTGACTGAACGGCAGTTTTTAATATTAATTGTTTCGTACCTACTGGAGACACTCACGTCAATCCTGCTAAATATGTTCATAATGAGCCTTTAATGCACATACAACAGTGAAGGAAATTAATTGTGGAGCAAATTGACACCTTAAGTCCTGCCTTAAGGTGTCAAGTGAATAGCAAGTGTGATTTGAAAATACGAACAATCTAAGTTGGTTGTCCTTCGTCAATTATCTTAGCAATGAGTAGGAATGGTGACAATTTTTTTTTAATTTAAAGTAAAAAACAAAATTGTTTGTAAATAGTGCAAACAATATAAAAAGTGTAAAAGCTTAAAAAATTGCCAAGTTATAAACGTTTTAAAATAACTGCTAGACAAAGACGGAAGTGACGTCACGACTATGTAACTAGCGACATACATTGTCCATACCGCTTGACAAGGACGGGAATAATCCCTTCCAAACACCTTCTAAAGCGTGTAGCTTCTCCATATTCCCATTGATTTTACAGATTTTTTTCGATTATCGCATTTTAGTTTTACTATGCTTTCTATGAAATTACATCATTTGTTATTTGTTTGTTGGCGCAGAGATATAGTGGCCCACTCCACAGGGATTTGAACTGTCTTTGCTAGACGTATTTTTTACGTGTTAGCTTATTTCCTAGCGATTCCAACGACGTAAGTTCTATATACAGCTCCCATACAAAACTTTAGAGATATCCTCATTTTAATCACACGTTTCCGATTTCTGCGGGACCACTCACGGCGTAGCTTGACGTCTGTCAGTTTTTTGCTAAAATGACGTTAACTGTCAAGAGGATATGTTACACAATCCACCTACATCTATAATAAACTGAACCGTAAATTAGAATTAAAAAACAGAAAAACGGTACACACACACACACCCCCATATACATTCACACATACAATATATACATACGTCGTACGTGTCGTTCTGGCTAGAGGTATGAGGGGTCCATGGCAAAATCATAGCAGTTGCATGAGTCAACATCTGTGTACACTACCATTAAATGCTTAATAAATATGTTTTTCTTTCATGATGCCAGAAGGCGGCAATGGCGATTCAAGCAACGCTGGTGCAGCATCTACTGCTAACGCTGGTGCTGAACAAGGTGATTTTTAAACTCTATCATTTGATTCCAATAACATCAAAGAAGGTTCTTGTCGACAGGTTCATACTGCCCGTCCTAATCTACGGTGCTTAAAGCTGATCACTTAGTGAACGATAGAAGTCAAACTCAAAATTTGCAAAAGGTGCAATGGAGTGCAGCATACTGGGTGTTAAAATTTCATTTGATTGTCAACTAGCACTCTTTGCGACCAACACCGTATCCTATAGTGTCCCGCTGCAGAACAAAAGCCGTTCTTCTGCTTTACTCTTAGCTCCAACTACGTCACTGCTGTCTGAATCTAGACCTTTACATAGTCACTAACATTAAATGCTTATTAAAGATGTTTTTCTTTCATGATGCCCGTAGGCGGCAATGGCGATTCAAGCAACGCTGATGCAGCATCCACTGCTAACGCTGACGCTGAACAAGGTGATTTTTAAACGCTATCATTTGATTCCAATAACACCAAAGAGGATACTCATCGACCATTATTATTACGAAATGTCAGTTTGTGACTTGTGTGTACGAACGACACACGTGCACACCTCATACACCGAGAGCTGCTAAATTAATGTTTACTTTTATTTTTATTGTTTCTGTATACTCTCTATTTACACAATAGCCTCATCATTGTAAAGCAACCACTAAATGGAGGACTGAGATAGCTTCGATACAACTACTTTTGTAACTGGGGCTGCCTCAATTTATCTATGAAAAATGTATATTTGTTTTTTTTTTTTTTTGTATGAACATTTCTAATAGTAGTCATCATCCCTATTTCCCTGACTTTAACCACATTTCCCTTATTCACGCACAATATATATTATAATATTAAATATTATAATATATTCACATACAATATTTGCGGCGTAAAGTTTTCCATCCACACAAGCATTGCAAATACTAAGAATCACTGTAAACGTGCTCCAGGAGGTTATTGCTTTAACTTACAATCCCTCGCGACGTGATGCGACTATGATCTTTGTTTTATTTGAACAGTTAGTTCTGAATCACTATACAAAACCCCTGAAATCGAACCGATAGAAAAACTATACGCATTACTGGTAATATCTAGAAAAAGTTCTAGGCAACTTTGTGAATCATTTTATTTATTTATTTAAGGGGCATGTGGCCAAGTAATCCGCATGAGTCGGTCCATCAGATTAAGCTACGCTTTCCGGGGTTGGTCCGTGGATGGGTGACAATTTTACATACCAAAACTCCTCCGTGCCTCGGAAAGCACGTAAAGCCGTTGGTCCCGGCTGTCATTTGTAGATCTTTGACAGTTTTTACGGGTCGACAGAAGCCCGAAAATGTAACAACCAGTCTTACCAAGGGGTATTGTGTTATCCAGAAACTGGGTTTTGGGGGTCAGATAGGAATTTTCTCCATGTAAAGTACCGGTATTTAGCTGCATCCGGTTAGACTGGAAGCCGACCCCAACACAGTTTGGAAAAGGCTATGCAGATTGATTGTTGTTTTACCCCTTGGTAAGACAATCAATGATCCACGGATGACAACCGGGACCAACGGCTTAACGTGCTTTTTAAGGCACGGAGGAGTCTTGGTATGTAAAGATGGTCACCCATCCTCGAACCGACCCCGGAAAGCGTAGTTTAACCTGATGGATCGGCCCATGCGGATTACTTAGCCACGAGCTCATTAACCAAATAACAATTCTGATAATCACTTTGTTGGTCGTGAGGTCAAAGGTTGCAGTTATAATGAGTTGTGTTTAATTAAAACTATGTTATCCGAACAAAACAACACTTGGTAATTTCATGCAGTTGTGGATTTAAGTAGATTGCGGAAGAACAACAGAATTCTTAGTAATATGAGGCCGGGTAACATTTAAAATCACTAAAGACTATACAGGCCGCCCACGGATATGCCACATGGAGGGAAAGTACCTTGAATATTGTAGATGGAACATTTTACTGAAAGAAGACATTATTTGAATTTAAAAAATAATTTAAAATGCATTCATAGATATTTAAATAATTACATGGTTGAACCGGAAATCGAACCCGTTACACGAGAAATATAATCAGCCTGTAGCCTTATTATACCGATCGAAAGGCTTCATCATAAGGATTATTTTTTGCTAAATAACATAGTGTCACAAATAAAAGGGAGACCATGAATTTTAACATTTCATGTGAAATATTGTTCAGAAAAATGAAAAGCTGACATTGCCGGCAGGCTTTGCCATTGTAAGTGTGTCATGCTACTGAGCTCAATGTGAATATCTAGATATATAGATGGAATACTCTTTATTAGGTATATCATAAAACACAAATCTAGTCATTATTTAATATATTTTTCTTACACGACTGCCCAAAAAAGAGTGTAATGTGTTTAGGATTCATGTGAGTTATTTGTGCCGCCATAACTTTTAAATGCCTGAACAGATTTATGTATGGGGTATCGGTAGAATCCTAACATGATCATCCCGAGTGTCATAGGCTATAAATATTTGTAGATATATGTTTTAGATAAATACAATTATCATTACAGTCGGACCTCTTAGATTAAAAAGTGTTCCACAGAACGGTCCCCCAACAGCAATGATAATTTTATTTATCTGTTTAGTCAGGGAGTAAAGGACTAACCTTTCTCTTTGTACATACAGATTAACTAATTAATACAACTAGTTTTTTACTTTTTAGTTCCTTTTTTGGCAGGGCAGTCGTGTTTTTATTTTTTTAATTATTTATTTTTATTGTAATTATTCTCTTACACCTATTCTGTACTAGCCTGCAATATATTCCACTTTCAGGCAACGGCCACCTTTCATTTCCAACTAAAGTATTTTGTTTACAAAACTGCAACTGCGCCAAAAACCGTACCGTAACAAAAAACCGTACATACATAAATAACGGTGTTTTGTAGCACATGTTTACAACGGGTGCTCCTATGGGCGCCATAACTTTACATTAACCGACAACGTCGACTGTTTCTCCGATAAATATACATAACATTAAATGAGGACTTTATTGTGTAAATAGAATTTCATTTTCTCACTATTATTATGAAAGGAACCCGGTCATGATAATGTTGATCGTCTACGTAAATAAAATATATCGTAGCCTTTTATGTTCAACTAGCTGCGCTCCGCGGTTTCAATCCCGTGGGAATATCGGGATAAAGGTAGCCTATGTCTTAATCCAGGGTGTCAGCTACCTCCATAATTTTTTTTATCAAAACTAGTCCAGCCGTTTGAGCGTGAAGAAGTAACAAACCTACACACACACTCACAAACTTTCGCCTTTATAATATAGCGTGATGTGATGAGTACGGGCAGATTTCTTTAGACCTTCAATGTATTGCGAGCCCTTTTCAATACCTAATATCTACCTAGAAGATAGTTCGAATGCTAAATAACGATGATTTTTTTATTCGGTTAATTCTGAGAATATTATTTTAAGTAACTACAATTATTTTCAGCTCAATGCATGAAATTATGATTAAACACTTAGACAGTGATATTATTTCAAATTATTTACTGAATTTCATCTTGACATGGGAAGCTTATATGTATTGATTTGATTGAATGGCTTAATAAAATTATATTAAGTGAATTTTTAGTGTTCGTATTGAGGAGCCAAGTCTCATATTTAAACGAGGGTAATACCAATATTTAGTAGTAAATTAGCCGATTTTGTAGGCCCGATCTTCGAATTTGTAGTAAAACCCTTAAAAAATTATAGTACTTTTAAGGTGGCTGCTCAATCCAGACGTCTGAATTGAGGAGCCACCTTAGAACTCGAAAACTAGCAGAAGGATGTTTTTGAAAATTTGGTAGGATTTAGTAGTAGTTATGGGTAATCTGTACAAAATAGTTTTTGTACGGCTGAATTTGAGATAGCTACAAACAATGCTTTGATTTTTTATAAAAATCCATAAATTTCACCGAGCTGTTTCTCGGAAACTCATCAAGACTCTGGCTGAGTCGTAGTGAGTCATCTTCAAGTTAGAACAGTGCCATGGCAACAGTACTATTGTTGGTAAATACAGTTACCAGAACAAAAACTCTTCATCAATATCCAAATTAACTAACATTCAGCCATCTGGTTAAACGTTGCGCTCAATGACTTGGCTAGTCGTCCTTCAGCTAATTAATTGGATGCTGGCGTTTAATGAACGGCCTAGGCGTCCAATTAGCTGGCTAATTTAACCAGATGGCTGCGATATATACAGGCTGGCCGGAAAGAGACATCTAAAGGTAAAATTTAGACGCCTTTTATTGCAGGGCACCCGAATCACGCCCGATGTATGTTCCGCGATTATTAATAGTTTAGGAGATAGATTTTTTTAATGATTATTGTAACAATTTTCTCCTGAAAAAGGTTTTGATGTTTTCTCTCTCTACGAGTATTGAACGTTTATGGATGTTTTTTTTTTGTGATAATTCATTACCTTTTCAAGTACCACTATAAAGATTGTGGTTTACCTCGGCCTTAACGAATATGACTGCAATTGAGTAGAGAGTTCAAAATTACTGTTCAAGCTTAAGTTCGACTCGTCATAAATGATGGGATGCTGGTGGGGCTGCCCCGCTTCTGTAGTGCGTCGGGCATGTTCGCGGATGCGCCTGCAGATTGTTTCTACACAACCATGCGCAAACCATGTGCTTCCATGGTGCGCAGGGTGTGGGGCAGCTCCAACAGTATCCTAAGCATGATTTCAAGTCGTCTGGACTGTGTTTTTGTGGGTCGCTGCCATCTCATATGGGTTGCCACAACGGTGATTCACTACCATTTGTTTGTTTTTGTGAAGTGTCAGTTCTTACTAATATAGTTGTAAGTCTTACTAATCATTTTTGAGTCTAAGATACTTGAATAAAAATAATTCTATTCTAATTCTATTCTATAAAAATATAAACAATGCTGGCAATGGCTTCTAAGTATTTTCAAAAACTGCTATGGATCTTCAATAACAAAAAGTATTTAAAAACCAGACCTGTATCGGGATTTATTTTCTATATCTAGCCTGCAAAGTAAAAACGAGTAACTTTTTGAGGAAAACTAGAAAAATAAAACTTTAATTGCGTTTTAGCATATTTGTTCATTTTAATATTTAATATTAATTTTAATATATTTAAGAAATAGGATCGAGAATGATGCAGGTGATACCGCAGGGCGCGAGTCAAAATGCGTTATTTTCAATATAAAGCATGCCTTAACCTGCTTCATTATTCTACTAAACCCTTCTTTTTTTTTTTTGAAATCGGCTTGCGACTCCCGACGCCCAGGGCGTCTTCTGCGGCGACAAGGGGCGTGAGGCCGCGAACTCTGCCTCTCCCTCACGCGTTCCGCCTCCTCCTTCGCGAGCATTACTGCTTCGCAGAAGGAGGTGACGGCCTCCCATGCACTCTTGCTCCGAACCATGGCCTGAACCAGGGCCAGACGCGAGTGATCGCCGCCGCCGATCGCCTCCGTGAGGACACGGCGGTGCTCCGCCCAAGCCGGGCAGACCTCCAACATATGC
This sequence comes from Tiliacea citrago, assembly GCA_963921375.1. NCBI lineage: Eukaryota > Metazoa > Arthropoda > Insecta > Lepidoptera > Noctuidae > Tiliacea > Tiliacea citrago. The sequence continues at coordinate 14,415,883 of OY992797.1, read as the reverse complement.
TCCACCGAATTCTACTACACCCTTAGTATATAATATACCGGTGTAACAACTCTACGCTTATAGCGCTTTAAAAACATAAATTCTAAGTTTACGATTACCCTTTTTAAAAAATGTACCTACCATCTTTTCCCAAAGATAATGATTGACCCCTTGTGTTCACCAACATTTAAATTAACTGTTAAGATATTCAGTTCTTTATTTAAAATTTCCTTAGAAAATTTGACATAAACCAATATTGTTCAAATACACAATCAGTGGTTTGAATGTTGTTAGGTAAACACAGGTCTAGTCGACGAGAAAATCGGTGGATCTTGCGTAAGTGTAAGGTATAATATATGCTCGAGACTGTACTGCTCAAACCCCAGTTCAATCTCAAAGCTAAAAGCCTTCATAGCTCAAAGCACTTCCCACCTGCTCCGATTATTCACAGCCATGAACCAGACACACCTGGCTTTTAACTGATTATGCGCACCGGTAAATGTCTTCGAACATCACATCAACTCGACAACACGTAACAAAGTCTCAACTCCAACTTGTGATTCAGCGATAACTTGTCATCAACTCGGCGTCCACTAGGTTTGGTGTTTACCAATCAACCTCGCGTCGTCGACTATCGGCTTAACACATTATCACAACGACGCATCGATGCGACGTGGTGCCCAGAGGGCCTAGAGAAAGACATCAGCGATAACAATCAATCTGCCTAGCCTTTTGATGGGGTCGGCTTCCAGTCTAACCAGATGCAGCTTAATACCAGTATTTTACATGGAGCGACTGCCTATCTGATCTCCAAAACCCAGGGTAAGAATGTTGTCAGACTTTCAGGTTTCTGACGACCCATAAGGACTGCCAAAGGTCCACGAATGACAGCCTGGACCAACGGCTTAAAGGAGGGGTCTTGGTATGTAAAGCTATCAGTCAAAGTCAAAAAGCTAAAAGTCAAAGTATACATTAGTGTGACTTTTGGTGATACAGTAAGTCTTATAGTTAGGTTATGGTAACTCAAAAACTATCCATTACATACAATATTTAACAATACAAGAGTATAAAATCGATATTACATACAAATTAACAAACATTAAAAGAACAATGGCAACCGCTCGAACAAATTTTTGTTGACATTTTATTTTGCGCCTGACAAGATAAGATATTTATTTCGCAAATATGGGTACAAAAACACGGTGACATAAAAAATATTATTAAAAACAGCCATATTTAGCCAGAAGGCATGCAAAGGTACAAACATACAATAGAGATGGCAAGTACATAATTATAAAGATAAACAATGTCAATTATAATAATTTAATTATGAAGTACTTCAATAGTTATAGCGATTGCCACTTGTGCGCCCTCAGGCGTCATTAACACAGGCCAAACGAATGGCACGCAGACTGTGGCTATTGGTCTGGAGTGTTCGTTGCATCGGCAACGCATAATCCACCACTTCTACAGGGTCAAATTTATTTAGCTAGCGATACTCCGCTGACGTGATGGTAAGTATCGATATTTAAACACGATAAAACAAAAAGATCTGATGTGTTTTTTTTTTCCGGAGTCAATAACCAATCTTTGAAGTAGTTGAGAAAATCTGTTTTCTTTTTTGTTTTATCGTTGTTAGTTATCGATCACGTCTGTGAAGTTTGCACAGAAAAAAAACTGATTTTGAAACTGATATTTCAAGTAAGTAAGTTGTCTGTGTGATGATGGACGTAAAGAATAGCACCACCCTATTTCTTCCCGTGGGTGTCGTAAAAGGCGACTAAGGTACTTACTGGAGAATGGGCAGCAGCGTTCTCTATGCGTTTTAACACCATATTGTGATCGCCCACCCGCCTGCCAAGCGTGGCGATTTTGAGAAACCCCCCTTTTGGGGGAGGCCTATGTCCAGCAGTGGATGTCATTCGGCTGAAATGATGATGATGATGCTGATTTCAAGTAAGTAACTACGAGTACAGTCGCTGGCCCCATAAAAAAAAAAATTTTTTTTTTTTCGTTTTATCATAATTTAGTTATCGATACCCATCACGACTGCAGAGTTTCGCTAGCAAATTTATTTTGACCCTGTATATTCTAAATTATATTATGCGACAAACGATATAAAGCCCCAATGCTGTACTTACGAGTCGATTTGGTGTCGAGTTATTAATGTTTGCGAAGGCCTTCATAATATTATGAATAAAAATAAAAATAAAATAAGTTTATTTCGTATACTTTATTTGGCTTACATTGCATGTCGAGGAGTCTCCATTTAGGCATAGAAAATGCCTGTAGAAAAAAAAAAAAAAAACAAAGAAAAGAAAAAATAAAATTACGATAAATTTTTACGTGTGTGTTTGTTGTGGGAGTGTGAGTTTGTGTGTGGTGTGGTGTGTGTGTGTGAGAGAGAGATTTTGGGTGAACGAACTGCTCTTTCCAGCTTATCAAGATTAACGATCACATTAATACTTCCAAGAGAAAGAACATTTAAGTTAGAGACAATTTTATTTACTCGTAGCTACAATGGTAGGCAAAAAAACGGAAGTACCTTTAAATTGTGTCAAAGGAGACTAATATCAGAAATTGACCTGTTCTAGCATATTTTAGTGCAGGAAAAACGTTTTTCTTCTCTAATCAGGGGGCCTAAAATGGACGCTTTGGCAGAATCATATAATATGATCTGCGTACAATTCATACATCCCACAATTCATCTGTTTGCCAGCTGCTATTTGACATTAGACGTCATTATAGCAATTCATAATTTGTGGACCATTTTACGAAACTCCATACAAAACTGTCAAACAGATGAATTGCGGGATATGAATTGTACGCTGATCATATTATGATTCTGCCAAAGCATCCATTTTAGGCCCCCAGACATCTTAATCAATCAGCTTAGCATATTATGCTAAGCTGATTGATTAAGGTGATTGATATGGCAGTACATTCCAAGGATTCATCGATGATTTCCTGCGGTGCCTCGCAAGCATATCTTTATTCTCGGCCAACTATCGCTTTTAAAGTTTACACCATAAGGGTTAGATAATCACCGCTGACCTTGGCCATACAAATGCGTATCGCGCTCACGCCGCGCGACCATTAATTTGTCATAGGGAATATTTATTTTTAGTAACGAAAATATGAATATTTGAATAAAATAACAGATCGAATTATAAATACTAAGACATTCTATTCATACAAAAAAGCATGAAAATATCTTAAATAGTTTGAAAGTAATATCCTTTTTTATGCTTTGCATTCCAAGGATTAATCGATGATTTTCTGTGGTGCTTCGCAAGCATGTCTTTATTCTCTCCCAACTATCGCTTTTAAAGTATATTCTACAGTAATTATCAGTAGCTAGCATTTAGCCTAAAATGAAGAGTACAAATATCAAGAAGACAGTATTTATTTTAACCAAAATTTTATTGAATCACAATCTAGCTTCTTTAGTTTTAACTTTTTTTAGAGCTTCGTGTGCTATGAAATTGTCCTCAAAACAATATACAGCTATCCACTACCCATATTTTGTCATATCCGGCCTTGCCTTGGATAACTCTGTGCGGCTGTTGCATTTCACCGTTTTCCCCGGCTTTGCTTCCTTCCGTTCAGCCTTCGTTCACTCGTTCCCCGTGCCGATTTTCCATGCGTTTTATTTCACCGTTTTTCTTTAAGCCTGTCGTTTCATCGATCTATCTTCAGCTTTCGGGTCTACCTATATTTAGAGACTAACATAATGATTACGGCCTAGGATGTTCTTGGGTTTATAAGAAAAACGGTCAGCCTGTAATGTGTGTTTGACACGCAATCGCTCAATTCTTTCGTTATTATCTTTTTTGGGATACAGTATCTAAGCCTAGGCATCAAGGGTTTTCGCTGTCATTAAGGTAGGAATGTGTTCTTTGTGTGTTTAGGTTATACAAAACAGACTTAGCAATTTTGGTCTTCATGTTTTTTTTCCAATTTCGCTAGAATTTAAACCATAACAATTTACGGCCGCGGAAGCATTTCAATGAATTATTAACGCCCCAACTCTTCCCTTTTACAAAAACAAAACTTTTAGGATAAACAATTTAAACATTATTTTTGGCTAAATAAAATTCATTGGAAAAACTTCTAATTCCGCACAGACCACGTACGCTAAAATTAATGGGTTTCCATTAACCGAGCTCTAAACCCATTGCCCAACCTATACTAACTAGGAATACTCAATAAAGTATGGCTAATTACACACATAACATCACGCCTGTATTCCCCGAAGGGAGAGGGGGGGGGGGAATGTGGGTGTATAGTACACCCATATTTCCACTTGTGGCGGCCATTTACATCGCCATATTCGAACTACGCATCACACTGACGTCACGCAAAATCCTGCATCGCGCAAGCAGAGTTTACCGCGGGCGACCAGAATATATACAACGTCCCGACATCAATCGTCGGACAGTTGCCCACCAGACACAACACTCATCTGGTCGGGTGATCCTCCCTTTTCTATGGAGGGTTGGTGATATTTACACCCTGTTCCTCATACCTCTATACACTTATAATATTATTTAAAATACCCTGGATGCAATGAAGCCGATATACATACTATACTTCACTAGTTGTACCCGCGAATACTCGTACGTTCGCATGCAATCTTAAAAAATCGGCCAAGTGCGAGTCGGACTCGCGCACGAAGGTTTCCGTACCATTATCTATAAAAATTGCAAACAAATCACGTTTGTTGCCCCCTTAAACATTTGTTTGTTTTTTAATTTAATTATTTATTTTTAAAGTGAATATATAACTAAATATTCTGTGAATATTTCAAGCGCCTACCTGTTGCCGTTATCAATATGGAGCAAAAACGAGCAAAAAAAATCACGTTTGTTGTATGGGAGCCCCCTTAAATATTTAGTTTATTCGGTTTTTTTTTGTATTTGTTGTTATAGCAGCAACATAAATACATCATCTGTGAAAATTTCACCGGTCTAACTATCACGGTTCATGAGATACAGCCTGGTGAAAGACGGACAGACAGACAGACAGACGGCGGAGCCTTAGTAATAGGGTTCCCGTTTTACCCTTTGGGTACGGAATCCTAAAAATATAAATGCATAAAGCATTTATATTTTTTTAGATTTTAGAGATTTCGTTTTAAGTCAGTCGGTCAAATGAGTCAGTGGTATTTTGCCTTTATTTGTAAAATACACATAAAAGAAGATGGCGGGTTAGAATATCGTTGCACTATTAAAAATTGTCCTGCACAGACTTTTATATTAAAGCGTGAGGAAATATACTCGGTTTTGCTCTTTTTAAAACGAACGAAAAAGGAATCGCCCCAATAATCTTTAGTTACCTACCCAGTATTACGTAAACCACAGTCACTATATTCTATACTTCTCGCTTTTGTCAAGATCTACTAGATTCTATGTCGGAATTACCGACATAGCCTGCAGAGTAAGCAAGCTGAAGTGGCAGTGGCCATGTTTGTCGAAGGACCGATGGCTGGTGGAGCAGACCAGTCCTGGAGTGGAGACCGCGTATCGGCAAGCGTAGTGTGGGGCGCCCCCCTGCTAGAAGGACCGACGACCTTAAAAAGGTGGCTGGGACAGACTGGATGCGGAAAGCGGAGGACAGGGTGTTGTGGCGCAGCCTGGGAGACGCCTATGTCCAGCAGTGAACTGCTATAGGCTGAGTTGATTGACTAGAGTCTCTTTAGTATTATTTCAAATCAATCTTTATTTCAGACAATGTTACACATTACAATGTACAGTCCATATTATCACAGAGACTAGAATTATTTAAGAATAGAATAATATTAAAACATTAATTAACAGATTATATTTTTTTAAAGGTATAGTTACACTATAGACTAAGGTTAACATAACAATAAGATCAGTCCTTATATTGTGGAGGGATATACTGACTGATTAATAAAATACCAAACAATGGGATCAAGTTGCAAGCATATGGCACATTTTTTTTTAATAATAATAATAATAAGTTTATTTATTTTCTCTCACAAAACAATAAAGTAAATAAAAACGGGTAAAACGACACTTAAATGACATCATGTCCCCCGATCGAGTCACCGAGCTACTGCACTGACATGCAGCTCTATGAATTGCCCGAAGATTCTGCTGTCAACTCACGTTGCTAACGCCAACAATAAGCTGTTAGAGCTTCTCCAGAGCCCGTGTACGACTGAGGCCACTTTCTTTGTTTATTTATTCAGGGGTGTATACCCCTGCCTAACTCTTCGGGATAAATAGGTGTAATATTACGTTTGTTTCAAAACTATTTCTGTTTGAGTGCCATACAAAGACCGACGTTTGTCTTACCTACTTAAATACCTGCATGAAGATATCCCAAACTTAAAAATTTCTAATATTTGATCCTAAATAACACCACGAACAAAGGATTTAACTAATTATCAACACTGACGTTAGCGATTCGACTGCCTCCTATAAACGAGAAATTCATCTTAGCACGATATGGATTACTTTGCTTTGCTCATCATTTGCTTTGGCAGTAACTACTAATTGACGCGTCAGATGTTAATTAGCAGGCAATTATATACCTAACGTTTGATGGATACGTTTAAAGTAATTAGTCGGCTTACTAACACACACCAGTGCTCCTTCTAATTGTGGTATTTTGCTACACAAAACCACGTATTTTATTCTTTGGCAGGGTAAAGGATGGTTCAAATAAGTTGGGTGCTAAACACTCTTTCTATAAAAAACCTTCTACCTACGAAAATCCTTAAAAGTTTTTCCTTCTCTGGACAGGGATATCCTTCATTTGGTCCAATACGACGTAAGACACTGCAGCTTCGTCCTCATCCTGCTCCACTACTACCTGTAGATCCTGCTTTCTGTCATCCGAGCAACCCAAGCCTATTTTTTCAATAGTATGACTTACAACTAGCCCTCCAGCTAATTGTAACGATACAAGACAATATAAAAAAAACCGGCCAAGTGCGAGTTGGACTCGCGCACGAAGGGTTCCGTACCATTATCTATAAAAACCGGCCAAGTGCGAGTCGGACTCGCGCACGAAGGGTTCCGTACCATTATCTATAAAAATGGCAAAAAAATCACGTGTGTTGTATGACTCCCATACAACACACATGATTTTTTTGCCCCTTAAATATTTGTTTTATTTTAATTTAATTATTTATTTTTAAAGTGAATATATAACTAAATATTCTGTGAATATTTCAAGGGTCTACGAGTACCTGTTGCCGTTATCAATATCGAGCAAAAACGAGCAAAAACATCACGTCTGTTGTATGGGAGCCCCCCTTAAATATTTATTTTATTTTAATTTAGTTATTTATTTTTAAAGTGAATATATAATTAAATATTCTGTGAATATTTCAAGGGTCTACCTGTTGCCGTTATCAATATCGAGCAAAAACGAGCAAAAAAATCACGTTTGTTGTATGGGAGCCCCCTTAAATATTTATATTATTCTATTTTTTTGTATTTTTTGTTATAGTGGCAACAGAAATACATCATCTGTGAAAATTTCACCGGTCTAACTATCACGGTGCATGAGATACAGCCTGGTGAAAGACGGACAGACAGACAGACAGACGTCGGAGCCTTAGTAACAGGGATCCCGTTTTACCCTTTGGGTACGGAACCCTAAAAACCGCCGTAGTGCGTGTTGGACCACGCACAATGAAAGGTACCGTAGTTGGAATGAATTTATGCCAAAAACAAATTAATATTGTAGTAGAAAAGCATGTTCGTTATTGATGTATGGGAACATCGATAGACATGACGGTCAATTCGGACAAACGGATCCCTGTATCGAAAAATGGTTATCACAGACCCGCGATATTTTTAAACAGCCTATCCAATGTTTTCCCCACACCATGAAATAGACGAGAAAAAGACAGACAGACGGACATGGTGAAACTATAAGGATTCCTTGTTGACTGCGGAACCCTAAAAAGTTTAAAAAAGCAATGAAGAAATGAGTTTCAAATGGAATTTTCTTACTTTTTCCATAGTAGCCCATTGTGACATAGGGGCCTAAAAAAGAAAGCCTTTCTTACCACAAAATTAAAGTATAATAAGACATAGGTAAATTTTATGAGTAATTTTTCCCTCTATTACCCTACTTAAATAATCCAACGTCGCATTTGACGTTCTCTTTTTTAATCCCAAATTAGATACATCCCGACTCATATCTCCTCAAAGGACTATAATTAATACATGAAAATTCCATCCCGACTGACCGATATTAGTTCCATATCCACCGAGATGAATTCTTGGTACATCGGTTCATCAACTATGCGTCGGCCGCAGATTATCACTATGCGGATGAATGGGACTAATTTACCAAGTCCCCTTTAACGAGGCAGATTTTAATTCCAGCTTCTATTTTGTCGCGGCGCAATTTCGTCTCTTCATGAATGTACAGCTTTATGTTTTGTTTGAATATGCTTGTAGAGGAAGCACTATAATGAAGTTAGTCAATAATCAGACGTGGCATGTCAAGTCATTATATTGTAATGACAATGTTGTAGGCGAAACACTATTTATTTGTTATGATGCATAAACTGTAAGATTAGGTTGATTGGTAATGAGTGTGTTAAGAAACACAGCGATCAAAGTACCGAATAAGGTAAACAAAATCCCTTAATAGGCATTACATCGTTAGAATACCTAAACCAAGTATATTGCTGGTACTATCATCAAATATGTTAATATCTCTGCAACCCGAGCAATTGAAGTATTTTAAAGTTGAATATTAGTTAGCCTTCAGCAACCAAATTTACAGTTTCCCGTTGTAATATCATCTAAATGACAAAGAACGTACCTACACTTTGTCGCAATAATATTGTAGATTGCGCAATAGTATCATAGATTGCATCATGATGTCATAATGTTAAAGTGTATTGCATCATGCTGTTTCTGTGGGAGAGTCCATTTGTAAGAGTTTCGTTTGGATGGTCAACAAATGGCTTAGTAGGTCCTCCCGCTACTTGTGCCCACCACCAAATCTATAAGTAAGGTCGCATTTTGATTAAGTTAAGTTTCATTCAGTTTCAATAGAGTCATCAAGTTCAGTCTTCAAGAAGTCTACGGTGAAGCATCAACACCGCATACCTGTTCTCTTCACGAGTCGCGCTCATCCTCTTTAAGTAGCTTAAGTAAGTAAAGTTTATCATAGTTTAGGATTAGATTAGATTTAGTGCATTGTTGAACTGTATCCTAACATGTATTCTTATGTGATTAACTGTGTACCCTTTTGATAATCCTTTCTATTGTATTGACTGTATGTCCGTCTAATAAACCTGTGTGCCTCTGTATGAATTATACTATTAAAGTGTATTCCTGTGTTATAAACCGTGTTTACATTAATTATAAAGGTTATCTCAAGTTAGTGGTTTCCATTCCTATTCCCTCGTCAAGGGAACATCGTCACCCCCGCCTACAACGCCTGATTCCCGTATTAATAACAATGCTGATTATGGTTTTGGTCTAGAAAATTCATACTTGAATGTACGAGTACATAATGAAGGTTTGAGATGACATTGTGTGTAAAAGAAATCTTTACTTTTAAAATATTATATTATTTTAATTAGTGTGAATGTGAAAACTAACAGAGAAAAAAGTCATAAAAGAAAAAAAAAACTTTTTTTTTTTTTTTAATCAGAAATAAAAATCATTTAACATCAATCATAAAACGGATTTTGGAAAAAATAAAAATACTTATCTTCCAATTAATTTTCTTAGAAACAAGCAGTTCTGAAAGCTGCAATTATGTTTTCTGTGAATATGCTCATTATGGTTTTGGTCTAGAAAATTCATACATGAGGGTACAGGATGAGGTTTTAAGGTGACATTGTGTGTACAAATGAATGTGTGAAACTGGATTTAAGAGAAAATAAAAATACTTTATCTTCCATTTTACATATTTTGAAAAAAAAACAAGCGGTTCTGGAAACTATAAACACAACCCGTCATTTTTTTCAGTCGCGACTTTAAATGTTATGTATGTAAAACATTTTGGATAAAAATCAATTTGTATTCATTCGCATAATTATCACGAATCCACGTCAATTAGTAATATAGTTTCATGTGGATGTTTCATCTGCCAATCACAGCAGATAGATGGATTGACGGCTAATTTAAATTACATATCAATAGCCTTATTAAATTACCCTTGCCTTTACATGACGCCAATTATTATCCCATTCAGCGCCCAGCGGTTCAGAACAGAAAATGTATCAGCAAATGAAAAATTGCCTATTAAAATAAAATTGACAGTCGATAAGCAAAAAGTCGTACATAAAATTTGTAATTCTTTTAAATTAGGTAGGTAGGTACACCCGGTGTACACCAGGTGGTGAGACCATGGGTAGTTGGGGCACTGAGGCCAGGAAGCTCATTAGGGAGATAGGGCACAAGCTCCGTTTTAAAACAGGTGACTCCCGCGCCGTCTCGTTCTTGGTGCAAAGGTTAGCCTTAATGCTTCAAGCGTTATGGGCACCTTTGGCACCTTTGTGTATATTAATTTGTAATTATTAAATTCTCATTTAAATGTATAAAACTATAGACTAGAATTATGTCTAAATAGGTACTACGTGGTAGGTACATAATGAATGCCTACTTTAGAAGAATTATAACAAACTGCTTCTAGATTTATTTTCGCTTAGTGATTATCGAGTGATTAAAAAAAAAACTTAATCTTTACTTGATGTTTTGTTAAAAATATCGCTGTTTTTAATATCTTTGTGCTAAATATATTTTTTTTAATCTTTAACGTAACTTCATTTTACCTTATTTTTTATTTTAAAATAACGTTATGTGCAATACATTTTAATACCAAGAAAGTTGTAAAACGATGTCGTTTTCAGAAGATTTTCTCACCTGACATGTAGGATATGAGATCCCTGTGTCTCGCCTCAAGGCATATATTGGAAATATCCAATCGCATTCACAGACGCATCGGAAACGAATACGTAGATACTATGATTGCATTTGAATTTGATTCCGAAAGCAAAAAAATAGCATATGAACGTTGCAGACACCGACGCGGTAAAGCAAATGTTAGGTCTCAGAGAAGATGGTACTCAGTTTTTATTATTATTTTGTGGGAAGGTTTTAATTGATGTATTTGTTCAGTTTGAGTGGTATGTATGATGCAACTAAATTGTAGCAGGATTGTGCAGCAAAAAATAAAAAAGTAAAAAACAAGTTGTATAATTATACAAATCGAAAGCTCACTCATTTACGTTACGTTTTTTTGGCAGGGCAGTCGTGTTATTTTTTTTTTAAACGTAATGCTAAGCTATTTTTATTTTAAGCACTAAAGGTGTTTTTTTTTCTCATGGCGTGGAGAGACGTGGATAGCGTGAGGATGAAAGTTTCGGATGTACCTATGTAAAATGTATGCCGATAACTTGTATAGTTTTGGCATGCCTTGAATTTGATACCCATATTGTAATAATTTAAGTATTTTTCTTTCACATTTGAAAATGAAGACATACTGCCGGCATATTATTTTTCCTGAAATATTTATAGCCTATGTCAGTCGGTGTGATGTAAGGATTCTAATGATACCTAATACATCTAAATCAGTTCAGGCATTTAAAAGTTATGGTGATACAAAGAAACTCACATAGATACATGAACCCTATTTTTGGGTGGGAAATTATCAAATAACTTCTCGAAACACTCCTTTTTGGTCGTCTAACAAAATAGTAAGTGCCTTCTTGTAATGGCGTCCTACAATTCCTTTGACCTGTCTTTGGTAAAAACAGTTTCGAAATGTCGAATCAAATGACTACGGAAGCTATCTATGTTACCTTTTCATTTAGAAAATGTATTGGCGTACGTACATTCAAACAAAGTAGGTATAAAATTAAAATTGCGAGCTCCACAATACCGTTCCAAATTTCCATTGTGTCGAAAAATAAGTGAAGAGAAAGTAAAAACTGTCTAAATAGCTGATATCAGAAAATCCTGCTTCTTTCGGTAAAAATACGATACTACTTTATTCAAAAAACTCTGTTCGTGGTCACAGCTTCAGATAAAGCCGTCAACGGAGACTTTATTAAGTTAGGGCGAAGATTTATTCGGGCCCTTTTTGCTGGAGTTATCCATACCATAAATCCCATTTTGCCTCAGCTAAGCGCTTTATCGGACGGCCATTCTGCACGCAAATCAAATTAAAGGCCGATTAGACGACTCTACTGCGATGCATGACCTAGATACGGAATAATAGGGACAAGACTTCAATATATAGGACGTGATAAAAATCTGTACACGAAGACACACGGTGTGTTATCTATGTCGATTTAGGTATCCCATTTTCGATTTAATATCGTACTGGGTATAAAGGTCAAAGTAGCGTGCGTGGAATTGACAGGTCTTTCCATTGTTGCGAACTATACAATTAATCTTAATATTTCATAGCCTTCTGTTTTGTTATAGTTTAGTAGGAGAAAGGTTAAGTAAACAAAGAAAAATACAATCAGTTACAATAGGTATGTTGTTTAATAAATAAATAATATGATTTACATTGGCTCTTTAATCAAGATAAAAATTACATACACACAGTTATTCTTTTTTGTAGAGGAATGAGGTATTGTTGTCCTCCTCTTTTTAATAAGAGAAGACCAATTAGGGGATCTCCCCTTTTCAGTAAAGGAAGACCACATTTATTTCTTCCACAACATCCACTATTTTGTTACACTTGTCTATGACTATAAAAAACATCAGTATCTTATTTTTTTAATTGACCATTATTAAGGCTCCCACAGTGAGCAGTGGTGGCCTACTGGTAACGGCTGCGACTTACGATTTGTAGGTAGGTTCAAACCTAGGCAGGCGCTTTACTCTGTGCAAATTATTTCATCACCACTGCTCTCAAAACGGTTAAGAAAAACATCGTGAGCAAACCGGCATGTCCTAGAACCAAAAATTCGAAAACATGTGACTGGGCCCGCGTGGTGGATTAGGCCTATGTCCCAGCGGTGGGAACATTATAGGCTGATTATGTAAGGCGAGCAGACAGGGAGACACGACTCTAGTAGAACAATTTCTATAAAAAATCATGGAAATTGTTTTACCAGAATCGCGTCGCACCATGTCGGGTCGCGCTTTTCTGCAAAACAAAACATAATTGTGGAGTAAAGGATACTAGTTAACTAAGAATCAGACTTATAATATTTCGACGAAAATGCCTAATTTCGCCGAAATACTGCATACTTTACAGAAAAAAAAATTAGGCGACTTTAGGCTACTTGGGATAAAAATTTTGGCGACTTGGAGCGCGCCACATCTGCCAACACTGCGCCACGGTTATGTTATGAGTTTTTGTTTTGATAATAAAAATATTACAAACATTTGTTTTACTGTAAAGTAATTAGCATAATACTACGTTCATTCTATTGAGGAAGATTTTATAAAACGACAAAATGAATCCTATACATAATCTGCCTATAATGTTCCCACTGCTGGGACATAGGCCTTCTCTTTCTGTGAGAGGGTGTGGGCCGTAATCCACCACGTGGGCCTAGTGTGGGTTGGTGGATGTCACATGTCTTCGAATTTTTAGTTCTAGGACGTGGCGGTTTCCTCACGATGTTATCCTTCACCGTTTTGAGACCGTCAATCCTATAACGTAAATACAACTTTTGTGTCAATGTTTTAGATAATTTGTTTATATAAATTGTATAATTTGGATCTCTCTATTTATTTCAGTAATGTTAGTAGTAGGTAGGTTAGTTAGTTTACTTACTACTCCACAATTTTTTATATTTTTTGCACATCGTTATCTTAAAAGTTACTATTATAATGTGTATCTTCATTCTTTACAGAACACTCTGATTAAATTCGGTCAACTATAAATAGCCGTAGTAAACAAGACAAATGCAAAATGTAGGGCGAGTGTACATTAATATACATCCAAGTGTAACTGACTCATTATCCTGTCCGTACAAGGATTTATGTAATAACAAATTACTCATTTGTTCAGTCATAATATTGTTGTTGTAATTATACAAGTTTATCTAGTAAATTAATAGCTCCAAGATACTGTCGTGGAATCTTTTCGAAATCTTACCCTCATTAACGGACATTTTAATAGAATCGGTAATTGACTTTAAGTGCCTAAATAGATAGTTAGGTAAACAATTAAGCAAATGATTATTTACATTTTACTTACAGAATCTGTTAAACATTATACAAGTCAGTTCTTTGTTCATCATCATTATCCTGCCCTTATCCCAATTTATTTGGGTTCGGCGCAACATGCCCCTTTCTTCCATACTTCTCTATTAGTCGTCATCTCGGTAGTCACTCCCTTTCTAGCCATACGAGTATCATCTTTCACACAGTCCATCCATCGTTTTTTGGTCGTCCCCTACTTTTATAGCCGTCGACATAACTTTCCTCACGACATTCTCCTCATTCCTCCGCATTACATGCCCATACCATGACAACCGTTTTCCGCACAACTTTTCAGTCACCAGTGCCATCTTCAGACTTCTTCTTATGTACTCATTTCTTATTGTATCCATTCATGTCACACCACACATTCCCCTTAGCATTCTCATCTCAAGTCAGTTCTCTGATAGAAAATATAAAACAAACGTAATAAAAAAAAGTTCAACACAATTTTTCAATAACATATTTTGCCTTAATTAGCATTTCAAACAAGAAATTCAACATTTGACTTCCACTCTTAAGTCTTTACATTCTTATTTTAAAAGCTAATAAATTGCAATCATTTGAAAACAAGTTTGTAAAAGTTTATAGAAAATAAATTGCTTTATAGAATATGTGTATACAGCAATATAAAATAAGTACAAACTAAGGTATATATTTACAGAGTAAATAGAGATTATTCATGAAAGGTTAAAATAATGTAACAAACCTTTTTGGACGGAGTTAGGTAACAGAGTAATAAAAATACAGCTAAGCCTTCTACAGGATTAAAAACACAAGTCGTATACTTTTTCACTTAAACTCAAAACGTGTGTACCAAAAATCCTCGCCGGGCTAAATCCGCACGATTCGCGTGTTTCGAATAGCGCGATTCCGATGTAGCACTCTCTAAAAGCTCTACACGTGCATTTCCGAAGAATTATCGCTTCTTTACATAAGCGTTCCAACTCCACGTTCAAAGGGTTAGAACCCCTAATGCACTAGCGCAGCACTTCACAGTCACATTGTTCTGATGACCCAACTGATTGTGCACAGAGGAAAATTTGCACAACATTGTCATCGCTAATTATCGATTTTGCTCTTTACCCCACTCCACGTGGACGCTTGACAATCACTAACACTTTCGTTATACTGATAAGTTTTAACTCTCCTAGCGTGCTCACCAAGTATCCGGGCAATATTGAATTAGTTGCGACACAGAACACGAATTTTTGCAACACTCGTCAGCAACCTGCCTCTTCAATCTATCTTTGAATAACAGAGCTGCTCTCCTTCCCCTCACTATCGTGAGTCTCTCAGACGGTAAATCACTAATCAACACATTTCCCGTACAAATCTGGAATATCAGTCTTGACAATGACCTGCTGCACACATCTTTTAGCATCGTATCCATGGAAAGGGAACTTCCCAAATTCCTTTCATTTCCGACAGCAGTTTCCGTGAATAAAAATACAACGAATATCACCATACAGAGTTTCACGCTCGGAGGGATCATTTTGAACGGAGCTTAGGTCGTATCTGCTGACTAGCGGGGGAGAAACTGGCGTTTCCGTCTAGAGCACGATACAGTCGATGTCTCTGAATAAATAGATTCGATAACCTGTGTCAACGGTGACAACAGAACATACTCGTAGTACAAAAGTTCAAAACAACAAGTCGGAGGGCTCTTGGTGTCAAGACAAGTCTGTAACGATTTGATATTAATAGAATTTAGATAACGTGCTGTTTTTAGAAATTCGTGGTTGGTACAACGCACCCTGATTGTTTGCTAGTAGATTTTTCTGTGTATAACACTAAAAAAAAAAAAAAAAAAAAAAAAAATTATGACTAGTTTTGTACGAGGGCGTAAACAAAGCATAGGTAGGGGGTATATATTTACGCTTCTTGATTTGACAAACTGTTAGTTCATAAGTGAAATAAGCGTTAGCTTCCTGACTATTACTAGTTACTCGTTAGCGCCTTTGACATTTTACTCAAATTTTAAAACTACGATATTAAGCTGAGCTAAATGCCATAGGACTCGTTACTTAATTTGACTAAATTGAATCTGATCTGGAGGACTGTCAATAGTCTAGTGGTAAGGTTGGCTCGACTACAGCTTTCTTCCTCCTCAACCTCCTCACTGGAACTACTTAATAATAAGTATTCCACGAGGTTCGATTCGATTAGGTACTTTAATATGGTTGCTAAGCAATTTATGCATGCATGCAATGCATATGGTGAAGTTCAGCTGATGGTGACCTCACCATCAGCTCCAGTACTTCTGGTAAGAACCAGGTGAAATCAACAATTAACGTCTCTGCATCGGGAAATGCAATATTTTATAAAGCAGTCTTTGAACTCTAAAATTTATCTTTATGATAAATGATTTATTTCTGTAAGTAGGTTTGTACAAACACTTTTACACGTCAATCATATTAAAAAAAACTAGATGAGGTCGGCGTTTTATATCCGACTACTCTGAGAAGAAAAGCCGAAACAAACTCAGAGGTCACAGTCTCTTTTTAAAGTCCAGACATAATCTTGGTCAGATCATGTGAAGACCATGTAGATTGGTGCCTGAAGTGATCTTTTGACGAAAGAACCACACAGGTTGAGGGGACCTGTCCAGTCAGTGCACGCATTTGTCAGTAGTCGTGCAGCTCAACTAAGAACTTAAGGAGCTCAACGATTTAACGAACAATGCCAAAGAAAGGACATTTGGGTAGGCCGCATAAAATCACTCAAACTGCCAGACTATGATAAAAACTAACTGAGAAAAAAAAGAAAAATGAACAATAACCCACATAGTCTTCACATTTACAAAACTTAAAACAATATAATACTTAACTAAGTAAATATTCATGTCATTGTATATATAAAATTAATCAATGTCAATGTGTATATAAAATACGGATATAATCTTGGTCAGATCATTTGAGAACCATGTAGATTGGTGTCTGACATGGTCTTTTGACGAAAGAACCACACAGATTTGAGTAGACCTGTCCAGTCAGTGCACGCATTTGTCAGTTATCGTGCAGCTCAACTCAAAACTTAAGGAGCTCAGCGATTCGACGAACAATACCAAAGAAAGGACAATTGGCTAGGCCGCATAAAGTGCTCAAACTGCCAGACCTGCATTCTAAATTTTTTTGATTGAGAATAAAAATAAAAAAACAATTCACATAGTCCTCACATTCATAATAATTAAAATAATATAATACTCTACAAAGTGAATATTCATGTCATTGTTTAGGTATTTAAAAATTTCAATCGAAAAATAATATAGATAGTTGGCAAAAAAAATCAAATCAAGATTCACTGTAAATTGGAGCAGCTCAATCCCAAGCCTTTTTGTCCTCAATAAAGTCTTTAACAGTATAAAATGCTTTCTGGCACAGTTTCCGTTTTATAAAACATTTGAATTTATTAAGGCTTAATTCTTGAATATGGCTAGGAAGTTTATTATAAAAACGTATACACTGGCATCTAAACGAGCCACCTATTTTTTTAAGCCTGGTTTTAGGAACAACAAATTTGTGCTTGTTCCTAGTATTTACATTATGGATATCACTGTATTTTTTAAACAGATTAATATTTTTATGTGCATACAATAGGTTTTCATAAATATACTGAGAAGCTACAGTCAGTATATTAATCTCTTTAAATTTGTCTCTGAGGGAGTGTCTGGGACTTAATTTATAAATTGCACGAATTGCTCTTTTTTGTAAAACAAAAATTGTCTGAATGTCGGCGGCATTTCCCCACAACAGAATACCGTACGACATTACACTATGAAAATAACTAAAGTATACTAAGCGGGCTGTCTCTAAATCAGTAAAATCACGAATTTTTCTAACGGCGTATGCTGCAGCGCTAAGCTTTTTCGACAATTTATCTATATGGGGGCCCCATTGAAGCTTGGCATCCAAAGTTATGCCTAAGAACACTGTAGAATCTTCGGGTTTCAACTCTTCACCCTTTATGAGCACACTAGTTTTTACTTGTCTAACATGAGGTATTGTAAACTTAATACATTTAGTTTTTTTCTCGTTAAGAAGTAGGTTATTAACATTAAACCAGTTAACTACTTTTTCGAGGGCACTATTTACATTGTCATTGTCATATGGATAATGGAATTGAAATAGTAAGACAGGATGAATGTATAATATTTATGACGCGCGTCATAAATATTATACATTCATCCCCTGTCTAGACTTGTTGAGATAACAATGTATTATTATCCAATACTGGGCACAATCGGGAGCCATTATAATTAGTAGACATAACTATTAGAAATGAAGGACATACAGGAATAGTTTGCAAGTTGACACGCAATTGTGGAATATGGCATAAACAAACTATAATTTTCCATTGTTCTGATCTTTTTTGACGTGCCAACGTCTTATAATTCGATGGAGCCGGCTGCACGCACGAAAAAACATGACTCATGCGGCGTTACCTCTCATGCGGCGTTACCTCGCTCTGAGGCGTTCCATTTAAGGCTTGAAGTGCAAGCGAGAGCGCGGAACGAGCGACAAAGAGGCACAATCGGCCTCCGCATTCGGCAGCGTTCGACATCTGTCTCTCTCCTACTTGAGTGAGCGATGCGTCCGCGTGGACAGCTGCTATACATTTACATATTTTCGTCAAATATGAAGTGCAGTGAAAAGTGAATGTGGTGTCAATTGTTTATAGCAAAGATAATTGCGGCGATTCTTATGACGTTGTCACGTTCAACTATCTTCAGTTTACTTACTTAGCAGACTTTACAGACAACCGATTTTTTTTAAAATTATTTTATGAACCTATGCTTTTTCGATATTCAGTTCAGACGCTTCTTTTTACGGATCTGACGCAGAATGTCCCATTCGCACAATATTCCATTCGCACAATGTCCCATTCGCACAAAGTTCCATTCGCACAATGTCCCACTCGCACAAAGTCCCATTCACACAATGTCCCATTCACACAATGCCCCATTTGGGAGCACCAGTCATTAAAAACACTGGCCAAGTGCGAGTCGGACACGCGCACGAAGGGTTCCGTACCATTATCTATAAAAGTGGCAAAAAAATCACGTTGGTTGTATGGGAGCCTCCTTAAATATTTATTTAATTCTGTTTTTTAGTATTTTTTGTTATAGCGGCAACAGAAATACATCATCTGTGAAATTTTCAACTGCTTATATGCACCCACGATTATATCTGGGAGTGAATATTGGGGGTGGCAAAAGAAGCATGAAAGTAGAATCAATGCTGCAGAAATGTGGTGCTTGCTATGAAGGATCTAAGGCTAAAAATATTTTGATATGGCAACGATGCGGTTTAAAAGAAGATGTAGTGACCAAATTTTAAAAAAGTATGCTTAGATGGTTTGGTAATGTTGAGAGGATGACTGAGCGGTGACTAACAAAAGGTATAAAGGCGACGGGGGGGACGCCCTAGGAGGACATATAGTGACCTAATTGGTGATGTTCTACAGAAAGGTCAGGTATGTAGTGCTAGGAATAGACGTGCGTGTATGACCAGATGTATTAACGTAAACGAAACAAGAAGATTATGTAAGTAGCGTAACAGGTGATGTTCTATAGCTTCTCCCTACCCCCCGGGTAAAAAGGCGTGAATTAATGTATGTATTTATGTTTTATAAAAATAATATAGTCACGTCTGTATTCTCCGAAGGGTCAGGCAGATGTGTACTTATCTATAGTACACCTAAATAAAATTTAGCCAGTTATGTTTAGGTCCCATGTAATAGGGGCGAGCCTATTGCCTTTAACTGGGCACAAATTCAGACTTAGGACTGCAACTGAGAAATTCCAGATGGAAAACCCAATTACACTTTGCCTGACCTGGGAATCGAACCCATGACCTAACAGGAGCGCTTGCGACCGATAGACCAACGAGGCGGGTTTTTTATAAAAATGTGGCTGTTATTTGTATATTTTGGTGTCTTACGACTTCCACACGAACAAAGTCGCGGGAAGAAGCTAGTATAATATAATCTTTAACACATGGATAGCACTAGTAAATGCAAAAAAATATTATATAGGGTCTCCAGTCATATCCCGAAAAAACATCAGAGGGCCAATTGCGTAACATACTATCTGTAGGAATCGGTTTCAATTTGACAGTTCAACAACATTCATTGCGTTATTTACGTTGTTGAGCAGACATTTTTTTCTAACCTATGAAGCAATGGATTAACAATATACTTCAAAATCATTCCGATTCCAATTCAAACTGTGTTACGCAATTAGGGTACAGGTCGAGTAGGTATTAAACCATAGAAATATATCTATGTATTAAACACATTGTATGGAACAGCTGATTTCCTTTTTTTATGACTGGTGCTCCGAAATGGGGCATTGTGTGAATGTGCCATTATGCGAATGGGACTTTATGCAAATGGGACATTGTGCGAATGGGATTTTGTGCGAATGGGACTGTATGCGAATGGGACATTGTGCGAATGGGACATTGTGCGAATGGAACATTTTGCGTCAGATCCCTTTTTACAAGTAAAAGAAAATTAAATAAAAGTTTTATCCTCTGACTTTTGATAATAGGAAAAAGTGAACTGCAAAAAAGTTGCAAAGAAGATTTATTTATCTAAATACTATAAACAAATTCATGCAGTCGGAGGCATCTTCTTAAATTTAACAATAACGAACTATTTATTGCCTCCGACTGCATGAGATTGTTTTTAGTATTAATTTATATGAACATTGATTCCAAAAGAAATTCTGCTCACTTTTTATACAGTCGGGTTTTTAGGTTTTTTTCATTTTATTTTCTTATTTTACACTTTTTAGTTAAGTATTATAAGACGGTAAATTAGGTTATTTACTCACTTATTTTCACTCATTCACTCAAATAGTTCGGGATAGTTTTTTTATCATTTCTATCTACAGGGTGGATTTTTGAGATGGGGCAGTAATGTCAGTCAGCAGGAACATGGGGAATATTCACAAATCTTTTTAGTACTAGAAAAAGTCATAAATCGCAAAAATCTTTTTCCATACATTTCGTAGGAAATGAGACTCTTACTTACATTTTTTACCATCGATAAACTGGCCGCTACAAAAAATAACTGATCGAAAAACAAATAAAATTTGGGTATTTCCACCTTAAAATTAAAAACTTGAAACTTTACTTTTGGACTTACCTAGAAATTTTACTTTTGTGCTCTAAGATATGTGGTGTTCAAAACGGTAGCCGTTTTGATGTAGGCATAGGTTTATTCTCTTTACTACAGAGCGGGTAGCAGCTAATATGCTAGGATTAACAACTACGACTTGCGTTCGTGAACACTGTCGTATTTCTTTTTTTATAAAGTTATTTTTTAAATAGCGCCACATAAAAAAAAAAAGAGTGTTGAGATCAGAACTGCAAGACTAGCCATACTACATCTCAAAAATCCACCCTGTATATATATCTACCTATTTAAATTACATTTAAATATGTGTGTATATTTTTGTAATCACCTTTTAAAACCTTTTATTTTGGTATCCCACTCGATAGACTTGAGAGATATTTTTTTTCGAAAACACACGTTTTGGCGCCAAATATACGCCATTTTTATTTAAAAGAAATTAATATACCCAGTAAAACTCGCGTAATAAAATCAAATTTAACGACATATCATTCATCAGACACATAACACATACAGGTCAACACATAACCCTCTTTTTTAGGTTTCGCCGCAGTCGGGTAAAAATTATTCACATTTAAAATGAGATATACCGATGAGATTGTTTTGTTTTGCTTATTAGCCCGTTTGGTCAAAATCATATTAACGTTGGCCAGATATTGTATTTAAACAATATTGGGAGGTAAAATCCAGTACCTAGTGAGTTTACCAGCTGTCAAATTTCTGGTGACAAAGTTTACACATAGTCAGAAAAAATGATGGAGAGTTAAAAAAACCAACCAACTTTTTACCCCTGTTTACATTGGAAACTTTTCCTTGTTTACTAAAAATAAACTGGCGTAGTAATATTAATTAGTAGCAGAATAAAAAGTTTTTTTTATCTTTATTCATTGCTTTCAAACAAGTGTATTAATATATTTTTTCAACTCTTTGAAAAAATGCCAGACAGGGGACAGTTGCTTGCTTTCTCACGGAAGTAGTAATCACCTTATGGCACCTGTTCCACCGCCAGCGATTAACGAGAAGTGAGTAGATAAACCAACAAAAAAAAAAAACAAGCCAAGTGCGAGTCAGACTCCCGCGCACGATGGGTTCCGTACCATTATCTATAAAAATGGCAAAAAATCACGTTTGTTGTATGGGACCCTTAAATATTTGTTTTATTTTAATTTAATTATTTATTTTTAAAGTGAATATTTATCTAAATATTCTGTGAATATTTCAAGCGTATTCCTGTTGCCATTATCGATATCGAGCAAAAATGAGCAAAAAAAATCACGTTTGTTGTATGGGAGCCCCCTTAAATATTTATTTTATTCTGTTTTTTTAGTATTTCTTGTTATAGCGGTAACAGAAATACATCATCTGTGAAAATTTCAACTGTCCATCTATCACGGTTCATGAGATACAGCCTGGTGACAGACGGACAGACGACAGACACAGCCAGACCGACAGACAGACAGACGGCGGAGCCTTAGTAATAGGGTTCCCGTTTTACCCTTTGGGTACGGAACCCTAAAAATAATGGCGATAAATGAGCAGCGAGTGTGCGACGGCGATAAGTTTCCCGCCGAGCGACTGTCGCTGAGCGAGTACTCTCTTGGCTCTCAACTCTTAACTCTTCACTCTTTACTCTTAATATCTTTTACTTACACGGGAGCCTACAATCTTTTGTACGTTTCTTTAGCGAGAAACTCGTTAATAGCCAGTCACTTCCTTGTCGTTGGTGGGACAGATGCCTTAGGCAAGGGGTTATTATGGTGTAACTAGCCAATGCACGGTGGTCCCTCCGTAGGTCATAACTGCAGAAAATCAGTTGTCAAATGCCCATTATTTATTTACACATAACCAATAAACAAGCTACCTTTATTTTTGATGGGAAATTATTAAATAACTTCTTCCGCTCTGGGCGGGCGTGTCAGTCTCTTACTCACTGAAACCCACCCGTGTTCCTTCAGTTGCCGGTGTGCCGCGATATCCCTTTCGGACAATCTCGCAACCCTGGCAGGCATTGGCACACAACGCGTGGTACACAACGCGCCGTCGACCCGGGCCTGGTCCTTATCGGATGACGAGCTACCCACCGCTTACCATCCGCAAGCCTGCGCCTACGGTCGCCGGGAATCCGTGCGCGATTCCCGACGCCCGGGGCGTCTCCCGCGGCGACTAGAGGCGTGAGGGCGCGAATTTTGCCTCTCCCTCACGCGTTCCGCCTCCTCCTTCAGCCTTATCCTCATGTCTACCTGAGAAGAGAATATAAATATGTCACCCATTGTACTTAATTATCATATAAGTTTTGACCTCCGAAGTGAAAGCATCATTACATTATTTTGCACTCTCCGATATTAGTGACTCATCCTCATAAATCTATAATTGTTTGTGCAATTGTGATTGCTTACAATTGTTTTGTTAGTGACATGGATTTCCAAGTGCAAGGTATTTTTTCATTATTTTTTACTTTTATTTGATGTATTATTTGTTTATTTTTACGTGCTACGCCACTCAAGATGTAGAGTTATTTTTTTATATTATACCTAGTTGATTTACCTACAAAATTTTTCAAACATAATCAAACATGCTTACCTACTTCAGACTAAACATTGAACTGTCCATTTTGAAAATATACAGTTTCATCTGCCTCGATCTGCCTCTGTGGCTACTATACAATCTCTACGATTGGATAGGCTCAGGCGTAGCACGGTCTACGAATCGTAAATTTTACGTAAATTTTGTAAATATTTTTTTCAGATTCTTTGATAAGGTTGCATTTCTTTGAGATTTAGGCATCCATAAGAGTAACTATTGCACAGAAACATAAATACGTCTTAGAAACGATGCTAACACCCTTGGAGAAGGTCGAGAATATATACATTTAGGGTTTAGATAGTAAGGTATAAAATTTATGTAAATGTATTGATGGATATCGGATAATAAAATTCAATCCACATAGTCCTCATTCATGGTGCACGCATGAAGCATAAAGTAGCACAGTATGGTCTATTATCTATCGGGGAACTATCCGAAGAGGCAGCCGTATCGAACGATAAAAATTATAAGGCCTTTAATCATACTCGAAAAATATAAAGAGATCTTACGAATACGGACTTACTAAACAGACTTTTACTTAGTTCAGACTCATTTATTACGAGTCTTCGGAAACTTCTCCGTAAGAAAATGAGCGTCATGTCGATGCAGGCTTTAGATTTATTACGAGTTTAGCTTTATTGTTAGTTAAGTTAGTTATTAAGTAATTTGTTGTTACTATGTTTGTAAATAAATTGTGTGTTACTTTTTGTAACGTTTTATTTAAAATAAGTCTTATATAATATATGTATACAATGTCCCAGAATTAACGTACAACCTCTTATTGGGTCATTGTACTCATCATTATGAACAACTTTTACTATGCATTTATGTTCGAATAACTCGGCAACATGTAGGGAACAGCAGATTTATTTCTCCCAGAGTATAAAGATTTGGTCCCATAGTAAAAGTTGTCCATAATGATGAGTACAATGACCCCAAAGGTTGTACATTCATTCTGGGAAATGTTGTATACATTAAAACCCCACTATGAAAAAGTTGATTCCTTAGTATATTTATTTATTTAACGAAATCTATGTGATTATTTGTATTAAATTAGGTAAATATAGCTTTACTAAACTTTATTAAGGATTTAAAACAATTTTCATGAAAAAAAAACCCATTCACAAAGTTACGGAGTTATTTGGTGCTTGGAGCACCGTGCTCTGGGATCGTAAACACCACTAGTAATAGAAACTATTTTCAAGTGACGGCTGCAGCAGATGTGTTGAATTTGTTTACGTACTACGGTTTTACAGGCGATTACAGGCCATTCCATTATAGTCAGTGAACTACACATAAAGCGGGACAAAATACCATAATTATGTAACCAAATTTAGGCCGATGAAAGACATAGTAGGGATAGTTCGTGTCGCTGAATTTACCGATGTGAATGACATGGTTGATACTTTTAATCACTGCATAATATCATTGTTTAATGTTCACGCGCCACTTAAAAAATGTCGTATTAAAGAATTATCGTATCCCTCGATTACGGACAATCCATTAGCCAAATATAAATCAGGAACAAAAAATGTTTACTATAAACAGTTAAAACCCTTGGTAGAAAGGTCATTGTATCATGAAAAAATTGCATACATACTTTACGCACAAAATAAACAAAAAAAAAAAAAAAACAAAATTACTATGGAGGAACATTAAATCTACGTGTGCACCCCCAAAGCAAGGACAAGACCTTCACAACATTTTAGAAACGCAGACCTGATAAATAACACATTTTTTAATGTCCCTGGCAACCCAGTAGCTAACACATCGCTTATATGAGACCTACAAACCTACAAACATAGTGAAGAAATATTCACAACTGCTCCGGTGAACCAACCTGAACTGCTGAAGGCTGCGACAGTATAACCTTACCCTAACTTTGCCATACGTTTTAGAAACTACATGACCCACATGGCCTACATGATTAATTGTTTCATTAAGGACATCAAAGTTTCCTTGCCAATAGAAAATTGCCACAGTTGGACCCCAACCTAGGAGTCCAAACCCTCTAGAAGTTAAAGACTTGCGGCCGATCAGTATTCTGCTCTATCTTTCAAAAGTAATGGGAGAGAGTAACGAAGAAAAAAATTTAAGAAAATATGATGTTTATTTACGGTAAACATAACGCAAAAAAAACAAAAGTACGAAAGAACAATTTGAGGAAAATATGCGTCACATCCATGCAAAACGGCCATCGCTCAGCATAATGCTGCGACCCAATGCGAGACAGAACCCCAGCACTGGTTGTGTCGTCAATTAACTCTGTTTATAGAAAATAACGAATTGTTACCTAATCTACAATCCATTTTTGGAAAGAGCGCAGCATTTCTACGGCGTTACTGGATTTTATAGATAATATTCTATCAGCCCAAGATAAGAGAATGTGTTCACTAATGGTGCTACTCGGTTTTTCCCGTGCATTTGATTGCATTAACGTCTCGCTATTACAGTCAAAGTTAAAATACTACAGTTTTGACGAGAATGCCATTCATTAGTTCCACAGCTACCTCCGTAACACAACTACTACGTAAAACAACTTGTAGAGTTGCGTTTGTCGGATGGTACTACCTTGTCGAGGCGTTCCGCAGGGATACATTTTGGGTCCAAATCTTTTTATTCTCTACTGTGCAGACATAAAAAAGTGACTTCAGAAATACAAGTATCAGTAGTAATGGCAATAACGTCTAACTGTATTTATCTTTCAGACCAGATAGTTATGAATCGGCTATTAGGACCTAAACGGTGACCTAGAAAGAATCGCTGCCTGGTCAGATGAGAATTGTTTGGCATAAAACCCACTGAAAACCAAGTATATGTTGTTCGGTACGAGGCAGCAGTCGGAGAAGATTCCTTTGAGCCTTAATTTGACTGGGTGAGCCTATTGACCGTATTAACGAGGTGCGGAACCTTGGGATATGTATGGACAAATGCCTTAGATTTGAGAAACACGTTGTTAACTCCGTAATATACTGCTTCTATCGTCTACAACTGCTTTACAAAATAAGGCCATTCTAGTTTGAAAATCTTTGCGAGCAGCTAGTCGAAGCCCTTGTTCAGTCTAAATTAAACTACCCTGATACGGTTTACGACCCACGCTTGCTCGCTCATACTGATCGACTTAAAGGGAGAGACTCAAAGAGGCCAAAATGCATGTGCGGTCTTCTGTTACTCTGTTCCCCCTAGAAGTCATGTCACCCCTTTAACAAACACTTTATTCTCAGATGAAGTCGAGACGAAAATTATACCTACCGTGACTGCTTTTTGGTGTCAAGTCTAACAAACTGAAGTATTTGTACGACAAGCTTAGTTGTATGACTAGTAGACGAGATTGCGGGCTCAGGCAATGTGCACAACAACCTTCAACGCAGTCTCATAGGAAAGCAGCTTTCAAAGGCACTTTCCGATACGCTGCATCTTAGGTGTGGAATAATATCCCACCACCATTAAGGGTACTGGGCACTATCCACACGTTCGGAACAAGTTTACGGCAGTATGTCTTAATGAACTAGATATGGTCACCCTAATAATACATGTGGAGTTTCTTGCCCATTCTTCTCCATACGAAACTACATTTTGGAAGGGGCAACAAGAACCAATTCTATTTTTTTTGTAAATTTTGACGTTCAAAAGTGCCTCATATGTGCCTATTTGAAATAAATAATTTGACTTTGACTTTGACTAATTACTTCACTTATATGAAATGCATATCGTACTTAGCTTAAAATATAGTTCCTGTTGTGTCACGAAAATATTGGGTGTGGACGGTTGCACACGCTCGTCGATTTTCTGTCCTTTGCTCAATGCCCCCGACTCGATGGTGCTGCTGTGCCATCCGCGGCGCATACGTGCCGTCGCAGTTGCGAAACCTGTGGGTAAAACGGACACATTACTACATTTTTTATCACAACCATCTCGTACTCTGTTCAATCTCAATGCGTTGATTACTCATTGTGCCTGGCCTACTCGCGCCTGTGACGCACATCCGGCGCGGCTTCGACATC
Organism: Tiliacea citrago; assembly: GCA_963921375.1. Classification (NCBI taxonomy): domain Eukaryota; kingdom Metazoa; phylum Arthropoda; class Insecta; order Lepidoptera; family Noctuidae; genus Tiliacea; species Tiliacea citrago. Next base: position 14,388,000 of record OY992797.1, on the reverse strand, counting down.
GCATCATACACCCTCCTTGTAGCCCGATGGCTTAGACGATACTTTTCTTTATGTGTACACAGTGTGTGACATCTTTCAAAATGCACAACTAAAACAAAAAAGAACATAATACGCTATTTTAAACTAACATAGCACTTAGCACGCGACCTTGTCCGCGTGGATTTCGTATCTTCGCCTACAAAGTTCAACACTCTCTCCGTCCCGTTTAATAGATAGTTTCCAAAAACGAATGGGTGCGATCGTTTTATTTATTACTAGCTGCGCCCCGCGGTTTCACCCGCGTAAGTCTCGACCCCGTGGGAATATCGGGATAAAAAGTAGCCTATGTCTTTATCCAGGGTGCAAGCTACCTCCATACAAAATTTTATCAAAATTGGTCCAGCCGTTTGAGCGTGAAGAAGTAACAAACATACATACACACACACTCACAAACTTTCGCCTTTATAATATTAGTGTGACTAGCTGCGCCCTGCGGTTTCACCCGCGTAAGTCTCGATCCCGTGGGAATATCGGGATAAAAAGTAGCCTATGTCTGAATCCAGGGTGTCAGCTACCTTCATACAAAATTGTATCAAAATTGGTCCAGCCGTTTGAGCGTGAAGAAGTAACAAACAAACATACACACACACCACACACACACTCACAAACTTTCACATTTATAATATTAGTGTAATATTATTGCAAACTACTATTCAATAAAATTGTTTCTAATTTACAAAAAATAAAAATTTTAGGTAACGAATAGACTACGAGTAGGGTTGTTCGCTTACACCGCGGCATTTTTCTTACCTTTAGTTTTTTTATACCCGTCGCATCGTAACTTCTAAACGGAAGGTCCGATTCGAATAATTTAAAGACGAATTTACATGTACATAATCAACCTTGCTTATGAAACTATTTAGTTGGATGAGGATTAATATCACGATACGAATGTCATCATCTTTCGATTCTACCCGTGTTTTGGTTGACAAATTTGAACAATAAACGGTTATTGTGACTTTACTAAAGTAGTTGGTAATGATGAGTACTTTAAACATGTAGTCAGTACATTATTTTATCATCAATTTATAGTTTTCGCACCTCACGCCAAATAATGACTTTTATAGGAAATTTTTGGACCTTGGGTTATATTATTGTAATTTTCGTTTTCTAACTTTTTTGAAATTAAATAAAGCCCATGTTACTCGCTGATAATGTAGCTTTCTATAGGTGACAGATTTTTTAAAAATAGTTATGCAGTTTTTGAGTTTGTCTATTATTTACAAACACACAATAAATCAAATCTTTTCTCTTTATATTATTAATTAATATTATTAGTATAGACAAGACTAACAATACTGATCAGCCTAAGAAAATTATTGTATTAATTACGCTTTTTATTTGTATTAACGCTTACCTTCTTATAATAGCATTGTACCTAATTTATCTATCTTCGTAAGTAGGTACATCCCTTTCTCCGAATAGTACTAAATTAACAATTTATGACTAATTTATGTCTTGGTTTTTATTATTACTAAAACTATTCAAATGTTGTATTCAAATAACCCACAGTAACTTTTTCTTGTCGCAGAACTAAATAACGGTTGATGTATTGTCCGTCGCGTTCGGCGGCCCGTAGTGCTTTGTGAGTGGTAGGGATCAATTTAGCTAATTGCTAAGAACCGGTTTTACTCGGACAGTTCTTGTTATTTTCGGTTTTAGGGTTCCATACCTCAAAAGGTAAAAACGGAACCCTGATAGCATTCGTGTGTCTGACTGTACGTCTGTCACAGCCGATTTTCTCCGAATCTACTGGGCCGATTAACGCTTTCACGGGCGGTGAAGGAGACACAATAGAAGTTTTATTGTTATGACGTCATCAGGCGTTCACTGTCCGCGAAAGGGTTAAGTTGAAATTTGGTATACTTAATTGAATTTTTGTAACTCAAATACGGACGTGTAACGTAAATAAATGAGTTTTGAATATGGGGGTGACTTTTGAGGGACAAATTAGAAAAAAAAAAAAAAAGTTTTACAAAGTGTACCGTGTGACATTAAATAAATGGGCTTACTGAAATGAAATGAAATGATTTTTTTTATTCTGTAAATAGGATATCGGAATCACTTTTACACGTCATATTAAAAAAAAAAATAAGCTAGATGGAGTTGACATTTCCTATCTGACTACACCTGAGAAGAAATGACGAAACAAACTCAGGGGTCAAAGTATCTTTTAAAGTCCACACTTAATCTTGGTCAGATCATGTGACTGATGTGTACTGTGAGGGTCTACAATATGTTTTTTTTTTAATAATTTTGAAATAAATAGTTGTAGAAGTTTTTTTTTTTGTATTGTTTCAGTTTTTCTTGTTACTAATCATACATTGATGAATATTTTTGCATGGCTATGGGGCTAATATGTATTATTGTCGGTTTTGAGGGTTCTGGTGCAGTATGCCGAGACACAGAACTCGTCCTAGTTCGGCTACAGATGCTCCCATATTATATACTCCCTATTACTAGCCTATATAAATTACAAATTAAAAAAAGAAGTTTACGCCTGCGTGGTTTAGCACTAACTTCTGGGTTGATTGATAATTGATTTGGTATTATATTAGACTGGTTATGTTTTGGTTGTTGGTTTACGATCACAGATTTAATGATACGAATTTATATGGTTTAAAAGCTATGTTGAATACTACAATTTATTAAAATATTATCAAATGGTAAATCTAAGCTAAATTAGCACTAAGATAGTTTGATTTAGAAAGAAAGAAGGAAGAAAGAAAATACGTTTATTTGCGGTAAACATGACGCAAAAAAGAACATAAACACAAAAATAAGAAAAGGTTGAGGGAAACATGCGTCACATCCACGCATAACGGCTAACACTCAGCATTATGCTGCGACCCTATACAAGACAGAGCCCCAGCGCTGGTTTTCAGTGACAGCCGGCGCCGACGTATTGACGTCGTCCGGTGCAGCAAACAATTAATTTTAAAAAAATAAGTTTGGTTTGAGTTACGCGATTGGTAGTCAAACACGTAGGTCCTAACTGCAGGCTTACCATGACGCTTTCTATGTCTACTCTACCATAGAATAGAAATCGTATGTCTACTTTTTACGGTACACTGATAAAAAAGTGTTTCCTTTAACAACAATCTTGTTAAAATGTGATCACGTATCTTGACCTCATACGAGCCTAACAAGATCTTGGCTTCTGAAGCTAGGAGAACTTTGTTAAATTATCATAGTCCCGTCTACTAAGTAATGAATTAGTTTAATTACAGATAGTTATATAATTCAGCTCAAATGTTGGCCAGTTTAAGAATGAATAATGCTAATAAGTTGCTTGTTACCATGAACTTAAATTATAACTTGATAAACAAAAGTGAAGAAGTAAAATCAAACAAAGCATGTATGATCTAACGAAGACCGGTGATTATTCTGTACATGTACATTTGTCGATAGAAATAAAATGAATTTGCTCTAGCAAATATGCTGTCTTGTTTATAGTATATAGATAAATAATGATTTCAAACATTTTAATACTACCTAAGAGAAAATGTATCTTAGTTAGTCTTTTTTTATTTTTCAGTGTACAAAACTGTTAACTGTCTACGCGGAATCATCATTGTTGTCTACTCTTCCGTCGACAAAACGCTTCTCTTCGGTTTTCATGCTAAGCCTGCTCGCAATAGTTGTAATACATGCATTTAAGGAAATACATGCAGGCAGAAGTACTGAGCTGTTTGATTGGAAATATTGTATCAAACATATTCCCGAAGACAGGAAGAGATAAGAAAATAATAAAGTAATCATCAAATCACCTTAGTTAAATAAATGGTAAACAAAAGTAAAGTAATTATAAAATGTTAACAAACAGACCAACTACATTTTTGCTGTTTTTTTGTTGTTATTTTGCTAGGTTTTAATTTTATTTATAAAATAGATGAACATTGACGATTATCTCCGAAACTACTGAGCCTATTTTTTTTTAAAATCAGAATTTGGTTATAAACTTATAGATTACAGAAAAAGTCTATGGTCTTAAAATAACATGGTAAATCTTTTATAGTATTATGCGTACAAACTGATTTTTTTTTAATGTATGGGAGAACATGTTTTTCAACAACAATATTAAGTTTGTTTTTGGGATATATTCATCCCAACTACGGAACCTTTCATTGTGCGTGGTCTGACGCGCACTTGGCCAGTTTTTGTAATTATATTTGATTATGATAGTTTAATTATTTATTTATACGTATGAAAATTATGTAGGTATTGCATATGTTGAAACTGTTTGTACTCCCCGTCACTTTGTCCCTTAAGGTTCATTAGAATACCAGCGTCAGACAGCACTCGTCTGGCATTAAGGTGGTAGCCCACAAAACTCAAATTATCTTACTTTTTGCAATTTGCAGATCAGTGTCAGGTTGTATCTTGATCAAAATATGATTCGCGACCATAAAAAATATGTATTTTTTATAATTATAATCATTAGAATCATTCACATACATCTCTCTTTGTTAGATTTTTTCTCTATGAACAAATCTCCTATGGAATAGTTTATTTTTATTTATTATTATTATTTAATTTAAATCAATTTAATTATAGAATATTTAAATGATTATAATTCTGTAAGTACATATTTGTTATGGTCGCGAATCATATTTTGATCAAGACCTGACAATGACCTAAAAATTGCAAAAAACTTAAGAAAATTTGAATTTCGCGGGTTACCGCTGCGGATTTACCTTCAAAATTACGAAATTAACCTTTTTGGCGCAGCAAAAAAAGGAAAATAATGTTTTAACAACAACGTGTGCCTCAACATTGTTGTTAAAACATTATTTTCCTTTTTTTTTGTTATTTGTGATTTGTGTTTCACGAACTGTGTCCAAATAAACATTATTCTATCTTTAATAGAAAATTGTTTGAATGGATAAAAGGTTTTCAGATTTGTGTCTATGGGCAAAATTGTAGCGTAAAAATACGAAACAGTGGAAAATACGCCGTGCATAAAGCAAAACGCATTAGATGCGGGTTTGTATCTTGCTTAAAACATGCCTTTCATGTAATATGAGGTACCAATAAATCTCTTGCACTCTTAGATTTTTGATCAGTCGACAAGAAAATTTTGCGTCATATAAAATTTTGAACCACAAGTGGTTGTTGATGTATACCGTGGTTGGTGACGTGTATGTTAGAATACCAGCGCTGCGGTATTTATTTTATAAATATCGCAGCATTATGCTAAGTTAGGAGTCTTTTGGCGTCGCACAAGTGTTGATTGTATTTTTTTTGTATCGTGTTCGAACAGATACGTCAATTGCTTGTGCGTGTCCTAAATAAAATATGTTACTTTTATTATTTGTAATACCGCCAAAGTCCCGCTGTCTCCGTAACGGAGTCAGTAGTCGCCATACTGTCAAAACCCCATTTACACCGAAAAGGGGACGGGGGAAAAGTAAAAATTGAGATCTGAATAGCGTGAGTCACTCACGCTATTCAGATCTCAATTTTTACTTTTAAATAAGGGCTAATATTATCTGTGGTGATTTCACTCCATGGCCTGGAAGGGAGTTCTTGGCGGGAAAGTGAAGTGACATGTTTAGCAGTTTTGTTTTATTTTCTAAAATTTGTATTTAGCTGAATATTAATGTGTAATAATGGTGGATTATTAACCATTGGTGTTCGTGAACGTGCATAAGTGTAGGCAAATGAAACAAAACAGTGCAACATAACTTCAAGTTCTCTTAAGAAGTCCGCGTGAAGTCTCAGCAAAGTGCCACATCTTTACTGAAACTCAAGGGGGGCGGGCGGGGATATCATCATCAAGCAATTATTCATGCATCGTTTCATCATTGTTCATCATCATTGTCAACACAAAGTTTATAACTAAAAAAGACTTGGCTAAAAGGTCCCAGCAACCAGGACATTAAAATATTATTTAAAAAAAAATGGCCTGGATGATACTTTCGTCAACTAAATCATTCCTTACCAAAACAACACTAGGCCAAATTGAAAAAAAAAAAACTTCCAGTTCTCTTTGCTTTTTTTTTTTTTTTTTTTTTTTTTTTTTGGGTGGGAAATCATCAAATAACTTCTCCCGCTCTGGGCGGAGCGGGAGGGCGTGTCAGACTTTTACTGACTAAAACCCACCCGTGTTCCTTCCGTTGCCTGTGTGCCAGGGCCACGATATCCCTTTCGGACAAACTCGCAACCCCGGCAGGCATTGGTCCTGACGGACCCCGTCAGTTTGTGCTGACATCTCTTTGAGGCGCGCGTGGAACACAACGCGCCGTCGACCCGGGCCTGGTCCTTATCGGACGGCGAGCTACCCATCGCTCACCGTCCGCAGGCCCGCGCCTACGGTGGCCGGAAATCGGCTTGCGACTCCCGACGCCCGGGGCGTCTCCTGCGGCGACTAGGGGCATGAGGGCGTGAACCTTGTCTCACCCTCACGCGTTCCGCCTCCTCCTTCGCTAGCATAACTGCTTCGCAGAAGGAGGTGACGGCCTCCCATGCACTCTCGCTCCGAACCATGGCCTGAACCAGGCCCGGACGCGAGAGATCGCCGCCGCCGATCGCCTCCGTGAGGACACGGCGGTGCTCCGCCCAAGCTGGGCAGACCTCCACCGTATGCTCCACCGTGTCCTCCGGGCGATCCACACAGTGGTGACACCCGGGCGTTTCCTCCCGCTTAATCCTAAACAGGAACCTCCCGAAACATCCATGTCCGGTGAGGACCTGCGTCAGGCGGAAGGTGAGGACGCCGTGGCGCCTCTCCAGCCACTCCTCAAAGAGGGGACTTATCGCCACAATTGTGGCGTGCCCAGCGCTGGGTTGCGACAATCGCACTCTCCATGTCGCCATGAGATCCCTCCGGAGCTCCGTCCGCTGTGCCGCAATTTCTTGCGGCAGCGGAGTTATGCCCCGGAGTTTCGCCTCTTCGCGCCACACCCAAATGTGCGCGAGGACTTTCGCCTCCAGATCCCATGGCGGCAATCCGGCAAGGAGGCTCGCCGCCTCACGGGAGACCGTGCGGTATCCCCGTACCATCCTGATGGCCATGACCCTTTGGGACGCGTTCAACCGCTGCGCTGGTCGCAGCCTCAGAGAACGCGCCCACACCGGTGCCCCGTAAAGGGCCATGGACCGCACGATCCCCGCGTAGAGCCTCCGGCAGGAGGCGTTTGGACCCCCTAGATTGGGCAGGAGCCGCTTCAAAGCAGCCCCGGCCCGCTCCAGTCTGGGAGCCAAACGTCGAAAATGCTCCACGAAGTTCCACCGGCTATCGAGGACGAGTCCCAGGTACTTCATCGTCGACTCGACGCCGATGTGAACCCCTCCCGCCGTTATCTGGGAACCCGACAGTGGCGCGTTCCGAGGACCATAAAAACACATGGCCTCGGACTTGTGCAATGCCACCTCGAGTCCCAATTGCCGGATCCTATCGACGATTGTCGCAACCCCACGTGCCGCCAGTTCGGCCGCCGCCTGATGCGAACTCCCTTGTGCCAGGACTAGCGTGTCGTCAGCGTAGCAGACTACGCTGACGCCACTAGGGAGGTCGGCGCGCAGCACCCAGTCGTACCCGATGTCCCACAGATGCGGCCCCAGGACCGATCCCTGTGGGACACCGCACGACATCTCTCGCCGGTTCCACTCTCCGTGGTGACCGGGGTAGATGACGGCCCTGTCCGTCAAATAGGCCTCGACCACACGACAGAGGTAGGTCGGCATCCGGTGATACCGAAGTGCCTCCCTAATGCAACTCCAGGGCAGGGTATTGAAGGCATTGGCGATGTCAAGAGACACCGCCAAGACGACCCCACCCCGGGCAACAGCATCCCCCGTCGTGAGGGCTCGAACGCGCATGATGGCCAGTTCTCTTTGCTGTGGTTGTGATTCAGTGCTGTGCAATTAATTCAATGACTTTGTTTATTTTGTGTATTTGGAGTAATAATCAACGGTAAGTGGATACATTTTCATTTATCAGTTGTTATTACATAGTTTTAGATAATAATTACACGAAATCGCATCATAAAATCATATTTTTGAACAAAAAAATGTTACGAGAAAAATGAATTGAAAAAAAAACATAAGTACAGACGAACATATAACCTCCTCCTTTTTGGAATGAAGTCGGTTAAAAAGAACATGAAAATAACAATAGGCCTCTCAAGCACTAGGTTGTGGGTTCAAATCCGGGCAAGTACCAATGTGACTTTTCAATTCAAATGTACTGCACGAGTTAAAAAAAAAAACTGATATTCAGCTGCATTGCTGCAGTGGCAGTGGGCAGGGCACATTGCTCGCAGAACTGATGGCCGAATGGGCCGAAAAGTTCTGGAGTAGCAACCGCGTACCGGAAGACGTAGCGTTGGAAGGCCTCCTACAAGATGGACCAATGACCTTGTGAAGGTATCCGCTGGATCGGGAAGCACAGAACTGGTCGAAGCGGCGGTGCTTGGGGGAGGCCTATGTCCAGAAGTGGACGTCTTTCGGCTGAAATTATGATTCAGCTGCAAGGAAAACATCATGAGGAAATCAGGATGTATAGTCAATATAAGTCTGAAATCACCAACCCATCTTGAGCAAGCGTGATGATTAATGCAGTGCCCTCTCTCTATGAGGATAGGTCTTTTGCCTGTAGTGGAACAGTAATAAGCTGGTATTATTATAATGCGATTAATAACTTGGTTAAGGATAGGTGTGATACAAAAAACAATTACAGTTTTGGTGTCGCTTAATTTCAGAAGCGTTTGTCAGAATATGTAGGATTACATAAAATTAGACCTTTATTTCTTTTCTAAATTGCATGGAATTAGTATGTAGGTACTATATTCTTGTTAGACTGTCAGAGTATTTATAGACGAATAAATCAATTCCGAACGAAAGCGGTGATCTGTGAGTTGGCCCAAATAAATATTATATAAAAACTTAGTGTACTTTGACCAAAAATTTAAGGATAGCAAAATTATAAATTGTATTTAAAATATTTTCTTAATTTTATGTGCTATTATTGATGTACTAGTGGTTATAAATAATAAATGTAGTAAAGTCAGTGGATGTTATGTTTAAGGGACTTAATCTAAATAAAGTCAGATAATTTGTCATTAAAATACATTAAATATCTTACAATGTTTTAAAACAGTTCTGCCTAATTAGATTTACTTAAGATTGTCAATATTAAAAGTTATTCGGTCAACAAGTATAATTGGTTTAATAGGGCGGCATAATGTGACCCCCCCCCCCCGCTTGGGACTATAAGAAAAACGAGTGACATGATGAGCAGGGGGAGCACTTTTCACGAGTGGCGATTTTGGTTTGGAGAAGGATCTATTCTATTGAAATAATACGACTTGATCTGAAATAAATACTGGAAGGTGTCACGAGAGTTAAGTACTATGTCTGTTTGCATTAGTCTGAATTATCTAAAAATTGTGTCTAATAAATATAATTAAGTATCTGGTGGATTACTGACATAACTACCGTTGTTAGGATTATTTCTATAAATGTTATACTCGTAGTATTAATTTAGAATACCATTTTGTTAGATCCATGTCATTGTGTATTATCCATAAAATATCCTATTGGTTCCTGTAATGATAAATCTATGATCACAATAATAAACCGGGGAGTTTTTTGCTCGTTCTTCTCCCGCGGGGTTAGCTTTGGAATGAGCGACTAGTCTTTTTTAATACTTTTCCAATCTCTAGATATCAAATTAATAAAATAAAATATCCAGTCTTGCCTATTCTGTTGTTTTTATAGTATAATCCCTTTTAGTCAGGTACACACAACCCCCCACACACAGTTGATCTACCTAGATAAATAATATAAATTTCTCACAATAATTTATATCAATCTAACTAGTCAATGTTTCTCACACGTTCATAAATGAAAGTACCTATGTTAATTATGAAACAGTTACGGGACTTTACTTCGTATGCATAAGCATTTTTATTAGACTGCACATAGAAAAAAAGATAAAATAAATATTTTATTAAATCTGATTTTCAAAACGCAAATTTTTGCAATATCTAAACGCAGAACCTAAGATGGTAGCTATGGAGTTACCATACTCACCAGAATATAGTATTTCGTTTTCTATAATTATGCTAATCAGCAGGATTTTGGTGGAAGGGGTTTCAATTTTTAAATTATTATGAAACTTTTACTACCTCGGAGTATTACAGGACAAGACGTTAATTACCGACACAGATATATACCTTTTCAAGAGCTATAATCCATCTGGTAGAATCTAATTTAGGGGGAGGTGACATTAGCGGTGCAGCCAGCATTCTTTTTAGTACTGACGTGGTGGCATCGTGTTCTCCAGAAACGCTTGCAGCTCTGGAAAGCAAACATCCTGCTCCAGCGGATGGCCTTTCTTTTCCCGACCCCCTGATCCGGATAATCACTCCCTTACCATTACAGGTCGAGAGTTGGTCACAGCCATTTGTTCCTTCCGGAGTGGCTTCGCTGGCGGCCTCAACAGTCTGAGTCCTTACCATAAGTAAGGACCTTATATTATGTTCAGGCGCCGGAGAAGCTGTTGAGTTGCTCTTGAAGGAGCTTACAGCTCTGATTAACCTTATGTTCTCCGGCAAGATTAACGAGGCCATCATCGACGTTATAAACGGGGCCAAGCTATGCGGCCTGCGTAAGAGAGATGGCAGCATTCATCCTATTGCCGTAGGAACTACTTTCGTATGGCAGCTAAGGTTCGCTGTAAATTTTATGGTGAAGTGGTTTTGAAAAAAAAACAATCCTTACAGCTAGGTTATTATTATTATTATATTCTTTATTTGTCGGACTAATTACATAGCACTACCATATGAAGATCGCTGATGTTGCATCCGCGCCGGCCTTATTCATTTCTATAATCGCTGATGCACCTATGACATCAGTCGATTTCGCAAGTTGTTGTTTGTTCAATAAATTGTAAGAATGATTATTCTAATATCCTACTTTGAACTAGAATCATCATTCATAGGTTTAATTTTGTAATATTAAATCAGTAATTAAATTTATTTAAAATCATTTCGGTTTTTTTTTCGATCCTCTGATCGCAGCAAACGTAATTGGCGCAGTCGGTAGGATATCCGCGAGAGATATCGGGACTCTATCTCACATCGATAATCGCGTCGCGAGTTACTCGGGTGGCTATCAAGCACCATTTCGGGTATCCTGAACCTACGGACCTGCTGCAGACCAGAAGGAGAATCCAGCCATCGATTCACAGAGAGGAATCAGAAATGAGATACCTGTAAGTACACTTGAATCATTCTCGTGTTGCACCCCTTTGAATCTTAACCTTCAAGATTTACCATCCAAGGGCCTCCAGTGCGCGGGAGCCTGAATCACGACAGGCTCGCCAACGTATAGTAGATATAAATAGAGATATAACTTTAGACAAAATTAGAATTAATCAATATGACTCAAAATGACCCAGATACCATTTTCAAGGCCCTTCGCCTTGTTCCAGAGTTTGACGGCAACCCAAATATCCTTACGCGTTTCATTAGAATTTGTGATTCGTTAGCTGCGCAGTATTTGAGTAATACACCCGGCAGCGAATTTTCCAACTTATGTTTACTGAACGGTATACTTAATAAGATAACTGGGCCGCGGCATGTACTATTAACGAAAAATGGAATACCTGAGAGCTGGCTGGGCATTCGAACTGCCTTGATTAATAACTTTTCGGATCAACGTGATGAAACCGCATTGTACAACGACCTCTCTCTAACTACTCAGGGTAATAAAACGCCACAAGAATTCTATGATCATTGCCAAACGTTGTTTAGTACGATCATGACATACGTGACTTTACATGAGACTGTACCAACGACTATAGCAGCGAAACGCGACTTGTATAAAAAGGTTACCATGCAGGCATATGTTCGAGGGTTAAAAGAACCCTTAGGATCCCGTATACGTTGCATGCGCCCGCCAACGATAGAAAAGGCGCTTGAGTTCGTTCAGGAAGAGCTCAATGTAATGTACTTGCAACAACGTGAGACCGCAAAAACCCAAGCTCCTTCTAAAGTCACTCATTCCACTCTAACACCTGTAGCGTTTACCCCACGACCTCATAACTTCCCAACATCAGTACCTAATTGGCCATTACCCGTGGGACAACGTCCAGCAGGATTTGCACCTCAGCCTTTTAAATTCCCTGCACCAGCACAATACCAATATCGTATGCCAACGAACACACAAAGAGTGTTCAGTGCGGCACCTCCTAACTACAACCACCGTAGTAACACATTTAGATTACCACCCCGAAATAATGTACCTCAAGGCCCTCAGCCGATGAGTGGTGTTCAACGTTTTACTCCCAGACCTCTACCCCCAATAAACGCACCAGCAGTCCATGATTGGAACAAGTTTGGCAATCCACCACCCTCAAATTATTTTAAATCCCGAGAAATGAATTTGAACGAGTGCATGACATATGACGACTCATATTACAACTATTATATCGAACCGGAGTACAATTACTATACTGATTACAACAACAGTGACATTGACCTGAGTCTAGCCGCTGACTCGACTTATTATAATGTGTCAACGGACGCCCAGGTATTTGATGAATCGCAAGCGGGTATAATTAACCATGCTCAGCAGGATTTTCTGGAGGCTTCGATGTCACAAAAACCAAAATAGAACTAAACCTTCAGACACAGAGGCAACTTCCCTATATACAAATTAGAGACCCACCATTAAAATTTTTAATAGACACAAGTGCCAACTAATCTTTCATTAGCCCCGAAGTTGTCGAAAAATATTTCTCTGAGTATCCTTTGAATTTCGATCCTTTTGAGATAACCAACATACACGCAACAAGCAGGAACGACTATTCCATAACCTTGCCATGTTTTGCGGAGTTTAACGACGCTAACAGCATGAAGTTGTTCATTTATCGGTTTCATAATTATTTCGACGGCCTCATTGGTTTAGATCTATTAAATAAATGGGAAGCTCGCATAGATTAAAAAGAAAATACACTAGTAACTCGATCTGCGATAAACCCTATTGTAATGTATAACTCGTGCAACATAAACTTATACGAAGATATTATACCAGCTGGGAGCACTAAGATTATTCGTATCCCTATTGAGGTGCCAGAAGGCGACGCTTTTATTCGGGAACAAACTCTTTGCAATTGCATAATTCATGAATGTATTACCACCGTAAATAATAATCGTGGCTACTTAGAAATCGAAAACCCGACACCAAATGACGTAATATTTTCACTCGATCGCCCAGCGCACGCGAAATTATTTAATATTGAGTGCAGTAGTACTCAAAAAATATCGACCCGCGCTCAGGAAGTAGTATCGCGTTTGAGAACTGATCACCTAAACCCGGAAGAGAAGGCTAACCTAATAGCTCTTTGTTCTCGTTACTCGGATGTTTTTTACATTGAAGGTGAGGGACTAACTTTCACAAATAAATTAAAGCATCGAATAAGAACTACCGATGATGTTCCAGTGCACGCTAAAAGCTACCGGTATCCATTCGTACACCGCCAAGAAGTTAGGGATCAAATAACTAAAATGCTCGATCAAGGTATCATTCGACCATCAGAATCTGCATGGAGCTCGCCTATTTGGGTAGTTCCAAAAAAAATAGATGCCTCAGGAAAGCAAAAATGGCGTCTCGTAGTAGATTTTCGTAAGTTAAACGAAAAGACACTAGACGATAAGTACCCTATACCTAATATCAATGACGTTCTCGACAAATTAGGTAAATGCCACTATTTTACGACCTTGGACGACAGACGCTTCTAATGTAGCCATCGGCGCTGTTCTATCCCAAGGACCCATAAATTCAGACAAGCCCATCTGTTACGCATCCCGAACTTTAAATGAAAGCGAGATGAACCACAGTACTATAGAGAAGGAATTGCTTGCTATAGTTTGGGCTACGAAATATTTCAGACCCTACCTATTTGGACGTAAATTTAAAATTTTCACTGACCACAAACCGTTGCAATAGATGATGAACATGAAAGAACCAAATTCTCGACTGACAAGATGGAGACTTAGACTTAGTGAATACGACTTCTCAGTTATTTATAAAAAAGGGAAATCTAATACAAATGCTGACGCCCTTTCTCGCATTGAAATTCACACCAAAGAAGCCATGTCCTTAATAGAGGAAATCGATGAACTCAACTCCTTAATGGGTAATCCATCAGAAACCATCCCTGGCAAACCAAACTCCTCGACTGAAACAGTACATACAAGCGCTGAAAACCTCATCCTAGAAATTCCCATAACTGACGAGCCATTAAATAAGTTTAACAGACAGATATGTTTAACTATTGTAAATGACGTAAAGAAACGACCTGCAGTTACCAGGCCATTTGACACCCATACGCGCATAAGTATCCAGCTATCCCAATCTAACTTAGAGAAAGATGTGATCTGTGCCGTAAAAGAATACGTTAACCCCAAGGTTAAGACAGCTATTTTAGTTAATCCACCTCTAGCCATGTACTCAATTATACCAATCATATAGGAAAAATTCAAAAGTTCATCCTTAAATCTCGTTTTAGCCAAATGTGAATTAGAAAATGTCAAAGATTACCTTCGACAACAGGAGATAATACGACACCATCATGACGGTAAAACTAACCATCGTGGAATTACCGAGTGTCATTTAGCCTTATCTCGTAAATACTACTGGCCAAAAATGAAAGACCAGATAACCAAATTTATAAACGAATGTACGATTTGCGGTCAAGCCAAGTACGATAGAAACCCGATTAGACCTCAGTTTAACATCGTACCACCAGCTACCAAGCCGTTTGAGACAATCCACATGGATCTATTTACTGTACAGGGTGAAAAATATGTAACATTTATCGATGTATTTACAAAGTACGGTCAAGCTTATCACTTACGTGACGGAACCGCTATTAGCATACTACAAGCCCTTTTGCAGTACTGCACCCACCATGGCGTCCCTATAACTATCATTACAGACAATGGGACTGAGTTTACAAACCAATTGTTCATGGAATTTACGAGGCTTCATGGGATCAACCATCATAGAATACTAGCTCACTCTCTTAACGATAACGGAAATATCGAACGATTCCACTCAACTCTTTTAGAACATCTTAGACTTCTTAAGCTACAGTATAAAGACGAACCATTAATTAATCTTGTGCCCTATGCTTTAATAGCTTATAATAGCTCAATACATAGTTTCACGAGATGTCGCCCCTTTGACCTACTGACTGGTCATTTTGACCCCCGAGACTGTAAAGACATTGACCTTACACAGCATTTATTACAACAGTACACGCAAGTCCATAGAGATAAAATGAAACATGTTTATGACATCATCAACTCGTCATCACTTGCTAATCGTACCGCGATAGTTGAGAAACGAAATGAAAAACGTGAACCCGAGATAGAATACGTACCCCAACAGCAAATATTTATAACAAACCCCCTTGCTAGTCGACTGCCCCACGATATACACAGGACACAGTTCTGGCAGACCTGCCGATTCATATTTATACTTCAAAAAAACGTGTCCCCATAGCGAAATCAAGACTCAAGCGTGTACCTAAATCAGCAAAATTGTTACAGGATCCTACTGATAGCAATTCTCCCAATGACGCGACCTCAGGAGATAAGACTCGAAAGCCTCGATGACGGACCCGGGCTTCTACCCTTTAAACTTGGACAAATGAAAATTACGACTCACCATCATACCTTCATCCAGTACGTACAACTAAGCAATATAGAAAACAATGTTCAATCCCTACAAACTCAACTAACGATCTGTCAAAATCAAATGACTAATGACACCTACGCGTTATACGAAATTCAATTGGAGTATCTGGCTAGCAAACTTGGCAATGTCCTAAAACAATTACGATCTTTAGAACCCAACAGAGCCAAAAGAGGTCTTGTAGACGGTTCAATAATAAAAAGCCTAACCGGGAACCTAGATCACGAGGATGCGGTAAGGTATAAATAATCAGGCAATTCAAATCTTAGAACGTAATCAAAACAAATTAGTGACCGAATTCAATGATCATATAAGTATAAGTAAAGAGTGGATGTCTAAATATAATAGCGTAATTACACAAATAGTAAAAAACCAGAATAAAATCAACACTACTTTAGAGAATATATTACAAAGTAATGCACTAAGAGAAAATAATTTAATAAAATATGCTCATTTTGCCCAACTACTAGAAATTATAAGCGATAATGTAGAAGATTTAACTCAGGAACTAATTAGGATAGAAAATAGTTTAGCTTTTGTTCGTGCGAGTAGTACACACCACTCTATGATAGACGTAGAAATACTACAGTCAATGGTACAAAAACTTAAGACTATTTACGCCGAAGAGCAAATTTTAGATCTAGAACTTAGAGATTATTATGACATTATAAAACCGGGATCATATTATGTAGACAACCAGATAGTATTCGTATTTAAATTTCCAATCTTTTCTAAAAATAGTGATTAATAATATAGTGATTAGTAATAGTGATTTTTATAAACTCTCCGTGGTACCTAATAAACACGCACAAGCTCTTATTCCACCCTTTCCTTTCCTTGCAACTAACGAGATGTTACATGCGTACATAGAGGCTGAATGCCCGAAGTTGAAAGACTGGTACCTCTGTGAGAACGATATTACTCACCAGACTCGCAACAAAGCTGACTGCGTCCAGGAGTTAATCACCAACCAAGCCCTACAAGACTCCTGCAAGTTTACCACAGTCACGTTGATGAGAGAAGCCATGGAGAAACTCGACGACCAACATTACGTCCTCTCCTTTCCTCAAGAAACGAAGGTACAATTAACCTGCAACCAGAAAGACTACACATCGCTTCAGGGTAGTTACCTTGCTACGATTCCTATTGGATGTTATCTGAAATCCGAAGAGTTCACCATTGCAAACGTTTACGATGAAATTAATGGCCAACCCTTGAAGTTAATGAAAATACCCTACGACGCTGAGAAACAGGCCACCACAGCCACCCACGTCAATCTGAACTCTATTAATCTACAAGGACTACACAGCATCCAGGACCAAATTATGATCCAGAATCCTGTTCAACTTGAGAACGTGCAGACCAACGCACTTTATCACACTACAATCGCATTCTATGGAATACTATTGAGTGCAAGCGTACTCTTTATCATCGCAATGACCCGGCGCTACCTATGCAAATGTACTAACACTATGAAAAAGAAGCAGCAACCACCAGCTGCATACCCTGGAAAATAAGGAAACTCCTGACGAACTTCCGGCAACATTTTCACTCAACGTGCTAAAATAGTCGCCGTTCTAAGAGGGGAGGAATTACATAGCACTACCATATGAAGATCGCTGATGTTGCATCCGCGCCGACCTTATTAATTTCTATAATCGCTGATGCACCTATGACATCAGTCGATTTCGCAAGTTGTTGTTTGTTCAATAAATTGTAAGAATGATTATTCTAATATCCTACTTCGAACTAGAATCATCATTCATAGGTTTAATTTTGTAATATTAAATCAGTAATTAAATTTATTTAAAATCATTTCGGTTTTTTTTCGATCCTCTGATCGCAGCAAACGTAATTGACTACAAAGGTCCAGCGTGTTAGTAAACAATATTAAAACTTATTACTAATGTTAGTAGCTATAAAAATACATTAGAGAAGATGACAGTTTGAATAGTATTGTGAAAAGGACATCCTCAAATTAATGTTTAGTGATTGTCCTTCTCACAAAACTTTTAATAATCGGAGAGTCGATACTCTCCGCCAAAGTTTTTAAAACGCTGTTGCCACTCGCCCGCAACCCAGACAACAGCGACGCGGTTTTCTTGCGAATGACGGCGTGGAAGCCGTCAGTTCGGTTTTGCGCAAACATAGTGGAAGCACTGCACCATCGTGGCAGTCCCAACAGCATCCTAAAAATATTATTATACTGTACGCGTAAGTCATCCAGCATTCTTTTGGTATAGTTAACCTAAAGATTCCCCGTGTAAAAGCACTGGCAATATGCCTTAAAAAGTGTTATCTTTACTAGATTGCTACACCAAGCGAATCTTCGGGCCAACATGTTACCTCGGACAGCCAATGCCCTACGCTCCCTTTCCATATCAACATTTTCCTTAAGGTCGTCAGTGAGAAAATGCCCTAGATATTTGAATTTAGTCACTCTTTTGATGTTCAAGCCGTTTAGGGTAATGTCAGGTATAGTATCTGGCCATTCACCGACGGCCCCAAAGACAATGTATTCACATTTTTTTACATTGTAAACAACTCCGTGTGAGGCAGCATAGGCCTGACAGACCCTCAGCATTTCATTGACGGCACCTGCCGTCGGCGCCAGCAACGCTATGTCATTAGCGTAGTTGATACTATTTATTTTTACACCATAGACGCTACATCCGACCCGCAAATTGCCAAGGGCCACGATTAGGCCATCTATATATGTGCTAAATAGCCTAGGAGATGTCAGACCACCCTGCCTCACACCGCATTCCAACCTTTATGTCTCAGAGAGTGCATTGGACCACCTCACAACATTTTCTTGGTTCCCATACCAATACTGAAGGATCCTAAGGACTCCTGCCGGTACACCCCTATCCTCAAGCTCCCTCCAGAGTACATCATAATTTACCAGATCGAAGGCTCTGGAGAGATCAAGAAAACAAGCGTATACCGCCGTTTTACGACTGTAATACTGTAATACTGGACCGTATGTTTGAGACTTACTATGGCGCTTTCCGTTGACAGTCCAGGTTGAAACCCGAACTATGATCCATGCATGGATAAACAATCCTTCAAGCTACAATCAATCATATCGTCCAGCACTTTTGCCATTGTGGTTGCGAGAGATATAGGTCGATAGTTCGACCTATCTGATATGTCGCCCGTCCTATTCTTAATTATGGGAACCACCAATGTTTTCATTAGTCCTGCCGGCAAGTAAGAGTGACTTAGGCACATGGTATAAAACACCGATAAAACCCTTGGCAGATGAAGGTCAGCATATTTGAAATGCTCAATACTGAGCCCGTCATGTCCGGGAGA
This sequence comes from Tiliacea citrago, assembly GCA_963921375.1. NCBI lineage: Eukaryota > Metazoa > Arthropoda > Insecta > Lepidoptera > Noctuidae > Tiliacea > Tiliacea citrago. Next base: position 14,368,932 of record OY992797.1, on the reverse strand, counting down.
TTTGCTTCTGCTCATATTTTTAATTACAGATGCAACTTGTCTGGCCGAAAAGAACATTAATGACTTCTCTCCCTGAATTTCAGGCATTGATCATATCAACTGAGGGACCCAGAGGAGATTGCACTGTAAAATGTTCCTTGAACATATTTGCGATCTCCTCCGGATCACTCCTCCCACCGACATTCACAGAGAGGCCCGGCCTAATATCAAGCTTACTCGTGGACTTCCAAAACTTAGCGAAATTATTTGTTGCTCTTGCTTTTGCTATCATATCCATCTTTATTTGCTCTTGTTTTTTTTGGCACCATTTTAGCCGAGCCTTGAAGATGTTACGGGCCACTCGCATGTGTTCAAAAATTGCTCCAGAGGTTGGCTGATTGTGTAAGACCCACATTTCAAAGTAAGCTTGGCCTCCCTGTGTGCCTCTCTTACGTGGTAATTCCACCCGCACAATGTCTTGTGGTTCCTACTTCAAACTACACTCCCTACCTTTTCATACGTTTTCTCGGCGGCATCACATAATGCATATGATATTTTACTATAAAATTCATCTAAAATAGCTTAGTGCTCACTTATACTACAAAAACTATGGCTACACTCTTGAAACTCTATAGGGAAATCAATTTCCCGCAGTTTACTGTCACATAGCTCACGGTATCTGCCAACTTGCGAGTCATTTCGTTCCCCCCAAAGAACTTTATTGCAAGGAGTAGGAATTGTTACCCGCTTAGGTCTTACTATATTTAAGTCGCACTCAATGCACAGTGGTAGATGATCTGACGTATATACTTCTTCTTTTATAGTTACCTTGTTCACTGCTACCCAGGCTGACAGAGAGACTATACAGTAATCAAGCCACCTCCTACATCCATGTGCCTCACTAATAAAAGTATATCTACTAGAATTTATTCCCAGTTTTTCAATGTCAGCACAAATAAACGATTGATCTGCGCAGAAACTAGTAAGTTCCCTAAAAAATATTTCGTTTGGATGTGCATTAAAATCGCCCAGTATAAAAAAACTCTCGACCCTACCACTCGCAACCACTGCACTGATCTCACCTAACACTTCCGTAAACATAGGCAAGTTATCGGGCGAATTAGTCGGCATAACACACTAGCTACAATAATCGAGCGCCCGCCATTGCTAGCTTTGATGGCCGCCAAGCGACAGCTGTTACATTCCAACACAGTGACTATATCAAAAACACCTTTCCTCCACAGAATGGCCACTCCCCCATACGGCCTTCCAGTCAGTAATCCGACCGTTGTGTCAACGGCTGACTTACCCGTATACACAAATTCATCCGATATGGTACTTAAAATGGGAATATCATGGGGTAGAAGCCATGTTTCTTGGAGGCATACAATATCGCACATAATACATAACCTTCTAACACTTTCCATCGATCGTTTTACAGACTTACAGTTAAACGTAATGACTTTACAATGTTTGTTATTACAAACATTAATTAGTTTGGCTCCAAATGGGGTTTTGAGGCTGCCGTACACGCTTTGTCGACCTACCTAAATTCTGGAAAAGGAGAGGTCATCCTGAAGGTTGACATAAAGAATGCCTTCAATTCAGTTAGTAGGAACACCTTGCTGGCAGAAACTAAAAAATAAAAACCCTGAATCTAAAGAAGTACACAACAGGGTAAATGTAGCGTGGAAGCGATACTGGTCCCTGAAAGAAGTCACAAAAAATCAGTCAGTACCACTGACGTTAAAAAGCAAAGTATTTGACTTATGTATACTTCCTACCATGACTTACGGTTGCCAAACATGGGCTTTAACTAAGCAAAACACAAAAAAAATTACAAACATGTCAACACAACATGGAAAGAAGTATGCTTAATGTTAAGAGAAAGGACAAATAAAGCCTTAAACATATTAGAGGGAAAACAAAAATAGCGGACGTATCATACAAAAAAAAAAGGTGTAATGGAAATGGGCGGGTCATCTAATCAGAGACAAAAAGGAGAAATTGGCAAAATTAGTGGTCGAATGGTACAAAAAAGGAAGAGAGGACGCCCGATATGAAGGTGGGACAACGACCTTAAGGCGAGGCAGTGGGGCCAATGTGGAAGAGAAAAACTATGACCGGGAACTGTGGAAGAATATGGGGAGGCCTATGCTAAAGCAAAACAATCTTCTTAAAACCGATGTCTGAAGAAGATGAAACCTTTATTTTCGAAGTAAATAATATATGTAACTAGTTTGTAAGATTGTTAACCAGTCCAACCCACAAACCGCACATGTGCGGTGTTTTGCCATACTTTGCAGTTACTTGGGGCTAAAGTCTCTTATTATGATTATTATTATAATCTTGATGATGGAACCTTGGGCGGCGATGTAGAAACTGTTTAAAATTACCGAAACTTCTTATAAAATGAAACTCATTCCATTGTGTACATCACATATGTGTGATGAGCTTCGTATGGAGATGCCGACGACAGGCATGACGCCCGCGCCGTCTTCTCAGTTATTCAACAAAGCTCTTCTAAGATTAGAATATAATAATATAATACAAATGCTTTAGTCAACTACCAAATAAATGGACGTATTCCACATTGGGCGCCCGCATATACGGCGCCTGAGCAAATGGTACCTGACGTATTCCACATATGGCACCTATCGATATTTTTCATAGGTGCCATTAGTGGAATAATTTGTTATTTAAAAATTTACTCCACAAATGGCACCTACGAATCAGTACGTACTAGTGTTGGGACGTTTTTTCTTTTAAGGACCTCAAAATGAAAAGTTCGATTAAAATCAGTGGAGAGTTTAATCACATGTATTGCAAAATCAGCCTCGAGTACCAATAAATAGAATTTTAGAAACAAATACTTTTTAGGTTTATTTAGGACTAGCTTCTGGCCGCACTTCGTCGCGTGGAAGTCGTAAGACACCACAATTTACAAATAACTGCCAGATTTTTATAAAAAACTGCCTCGTTGGTCTATTGGTCGCAAGCGCTACTGTTGAGCATGGGGAGCCTGGGTTCGATTCCCGAGTCAGGGAAAATGTTATTGGGTTTTCCATCTGGAATTTCTCAGTTACAGTCCGGAGTCTGAATTTGTGCCCGGTTGATTGTAATAGGCTCACCCCTATTACATGGACCCTAAACACAACTAGCGAAATTGAATGTGGGTGTACTACAGGTAGGTACATCATCATCATCATTTCAGCCGAAAGACGTCTACTGCTGGACATAGGCCTCTCCCAAAGGGAGGGTTTTCCATAATCGCCACGCTTGGCAGGCGGGTTAGCAATCGCAGTATGGTGTTAAAATGCGTAGAGAACGCTGCTGCCCATTCTCTAGTAAGTCCCTAAGTCGCTTTTTACGACACCCACACTCTGCCTAACCCTTCAGAGAATACAGACGTTATGCTATTTATTTATGTACACACATATATAAACATACAAGAAGATAGGAACAGAAAAATACGTACAAAGGTGACGCTTATTTCTAAAGAAATCTCTTCCAGCATACCTGCGATAGGAAAGTCGATAAAGAGATGTAGACACCGTGTGTAAGAGTAGAAGAGAAAATAGAATACATAAAATCAAAAACAATTTAAGTACTTAATAAAATTAAACAAATAATATTAGAATATATACTAATATACATATATACATACACACAAACATACATACTTCTAAAATAAATATCACTAGAATATTAATTATAATTCTATTAAAATAATATATACATACGCAACTATGACGAAGTGGAAAGATAGTGTTCTTTCACTCTTCTTTTAAATAATGAAACAGTTTGGCAGTCCCTTATATCAGGTGGCAGTGAATTCCACAACCGCACCGCGTGCACAGCGAAGGAGTAGAAGTAGAAGTCGGTGGTGTGGGGAGGGGACTTAAGAAGATTTCTAAGATGCGACCTGCAAGGCGCATCAGAAGGACGGGCGTAGGAAAAACGTTCCCGCAGATAGGATGGTGTTTTAGGATTGTGAAGGAGGTTAAATAGCAGACACAAAATCCGCGAGTTCCTGCGAAGTCGAATAGGGAGCCACTTGAGTATCTAGCGAAAGTTAGAAACGTGGTCATACTCTTTAAGGTTGAAAACATAACGAATACAGATGTTTTGCAAACGCTCAAGTTTATTTAAAAGCTCCTCGGTGGCATCCAAGTAACAGGCATCAGCGTAATCAATAATGGGCTGAATGAGAGTTTGAGCAAGGGAGATTTTGGTGTGTTTCTATGTTATTTTTATAAAACATAAATACTCACATAAACTAACGCCTTCTTCCCATGGGGGTAGACAGAATCTATAGAACGCCACTTGCTACGCTACACACTCCTTTTGGTTCGTTTACGTTCATACATTGCGGTCATACACGAACGCCTGTTCCGAGTACTACACACCTGACCTTTCTGAATAAAATCACCCGTTAAGTCACTATATTATGTCCTCTTAGTGCGTCCCCTCCCGGTTTCCACTCACATCTGCCTTGGAAATAACTTTTGTTAGTCGCCTTTCATTCATTCTGTCAAGATGACTAAACCATCAAAACATACTCTTTTAAATTTTTGTCACTAAATCTTCTTTTAAACTGCACTGTTGCTAAAGCAACAAAAAAATATATGTGATAAATCACACATTTTTTCAGGCTATCATTCATAGTCACGCCACATATGCTTCGCATGGAACACATTTTCACAGCATTGATTTTACTTTCATGCTTCTTTTGCCACACACAACATTCACTTCCATACATAAGCGTGGTTACCAGCACACCATTGTGAACAGCCAGTCGAGCCTTTTTGGGCATCAACTGGTTGGTCACAATCGTGTGTATAGCACATTTTTACTTTATTTCCCGCATTTACTCTTTATGAAACTTCCCGGTATACTACGTTTATAATTATGGTCTCAGCAACCAAAATATACAAAGATTCAGGACTGGTGACACGGGAGTAAGCGAAGTACAGCTGTCCGTGTGAGAAGTAGTTAGTCCTGAGGTCGACTCCGCAGTCTTTAGTAGCAATTTCCTATTGCATGCGAAGTTCTTAGTTTTTAGTGAAATAGTGAACGCCTGCGTTTCTGCTTATACGGAAAATATGAAAAAAAAAACCGGAATATATGAAAAACATTTACTCACTCTATAGCTCAAATATGTAACCTTAATGTGTAACTGTGTATTTTCTTCTAAATCCACAGATTTAGAAGAAAAAATTACAGTCAGCAGTATGCAGTAAATTTATGTTGCTGGGTTCTAGGAAACAAGTTAGTGCAATACTGTCTGCCAACCCTGAGATAGTTATCACGGAAGAGAAAATTGAGAGAGTGGAACAGGCATGCAATCTAGGGCTAATTATTGATCCAGAGTTGCGCTTTGAGGCCCATGTGACCAATGTTCTCCGAAATTGTTTTTATAGGTTAAAGGTCTTATATGGAATACGGAAATTCCTAAGCGTGCCAATTCGGAAACAACTTGTTGACAGTCTCATCCTATCCAAGTTAAATTACTGTGACACAGTCTATGGGCCATGCCTGCTTTCAAGAACAGAGCGTGTGATCCAACGTATCCAGAATGCATGTGTTCGTTTTTGTGTTAACATTCCGCGGAGAAGTCACGTTACTCCATATATTAACCAATTAAATTTATTAAAGATGTTTGGTATCATTACAACTCATAAACCACACTATCTCTATGAAAAGCTAACTTGGAAACAAAACCATGTTAAGTATAGTCTTCGCTCCATGGTAAGCCCACTGTTGGTGCCAATGCACAGAACTACAGCTTTCAGGGGGTGTTTCAAGTTTGCAGCCACGCGCTGTTGGAATGATCTCCCACCACCAATGCGACGCCTGAAAACAATACAATCCTTTAAATTCCAACATAAAAAGTTACTCATACGTGAACAAATTTCCCTTCAATCTTAGCCATGTACTCTAGTATTGATTCACTGTATCTCAGCGGTCATGGCATGCAGGCACTGGCTTGGGATCTCCTGGGGCGTGGGCTGCTTGGGATTCGCTCTTCTGTTAGTGGGGTTGTATTAATCTCTGTGTTTCGGCACCCATAAGCTACCTTGTTTCTGCAATTTACGGTTAAACCTAATTTAATCAACTGACAAACTATGGCTTGTCGGATATAATTTCCTTGATATCAAATTTATCCTAATCTATTATCCAATCCAATCTAATTTCTTTTATTTAATAGTATTAAAATTCTTTATTATTCACGATCATAGATATAACAATTTATTTTGCACTTACCATTTTGTCCTGGTCTGTGGTTGAAGTCACCGATTTTGTCATCAACACCATACAAATTTCACGAACACTGTACAAATACCATACTTATTTAATACCCAGTCACCCAATGCATCCTTTGTTAGATAACATCCTAGCATTCTTTACATAATGCGCCATGTTATTTAATTATGTTACCCTCTCTGACTGAGATGTAACCATTACGTAAAACGCCAAATTCTTTATGACAGCTGACAGCTACACACACAGATTGCGTAACATGCGCTCGGCGCTTGAGTCGTTGCCGACGTTACTGAATGTTGCCATTCTAGATATTATATTTATATAAACATAGATAACGATTTTGTATTGCATTTATTTTATTTTGTTTATTTTTATCTCATTATGCTGCACCGGTTGACGTCATCACGTCAACGCCGGCTGTTGCTGAAAACCAGCGCTGGGGCTCTGTCTAGCATTGGGTCGCAGCATTATGCTGAGCGATGGCCGTTTTGCGTGAATGTGACGCATATTTTCCCTCAACTTGTTCTTTCGTGTTTCTGTTTTAATTTATTTGCGTTATGTTTACCGCAAATAAACGTATTTTCTTTCTTTCTATGCAGATCAAAGTGTTTCAAAAAGTTAAGGATAGTCTCCTAAGACCGATTTCATGTAGGTTCAACGGTTAAGTACATATACAGGTTTTGAGATGGGGCAGTAAACCTATTACTGCCCCATCTCAAAACCTGTATATGTCATGATGATTGACAGCTTAGCCCCACAAAAAGAGCAGTTAAATTTGTGACTATTTTGAATGTTATAACCGTTTGGCTCGTCTTTTTACAATTAACTGTAAACTATAGAGGAATACAAACATAATGCCATATTGTTCATCCCCCATAGCAAATAGCGTGATAATAAATAACCTACAAACTGACCAGGCTTTTAGGGAATATCTTTGCAAAATTTGAACAGAATCTCTCTAGTATAATTTGCGTGATGCTGGAACATACATTCAGACAAACAGAAATCAAGTATAATTTAATTAATAAAAATTTTATTTTTGGCATTGGAATCGATCCCAGACCTCGTAGCAATTTTTTTTTTAATATTAGATGTACAATTGTGACTTCGCTACGATTTTATTTTAAGTTTAAACTATTTGAATTCTTAGTAAACTTTGTCATCATAATGTTTTTTTTTGTTATGACACACAATCAATAATTGGCACTTCTATTGTAAAATCAATCTTGAGTTATTTTCTATTTACTATATACATTTAAAAATATAGAATACTTAAACAGATTACGCGTCTCAAATATAATTTTTAAAGGTCTAATATGACACACAATAATAATTGGCACTTCTATTGTAAAGTCATATAGTATTTATAGATATATATATTACTATACATTATACAATATTAAACATGAAACAAGAGTAAGGAATTGTATTTTGTAATGATGATGTTTAAGGAGAGAGGAAGTGTTTTTTTATCAGAATATTAAAATTTGGACAAAGATTGAGCACGCTGTCGACACGGGAAGGCATTCTATATCCGTACTGCTTGAACTATAAAAGACATCATAAAAGCTGGTGGACTGCATCGGCGGCATCTCTAGTCTCAAGTTTTCCGATGACCTCAGATATCTATTATGTGTGTCATGATGGAACTTCAAACGTTATTTAAGATAAGAAGGGGTTATAGGACTAAACAGAATACTGTAGAGCTGAATTAGGATATGAGAATTCCGGCGAAGACATATGTGAAGCCACTTAAGCTTTGTACGAAATTCGGAAATGTGATCATATTTGCGCAGGCCAAATATAAATCTTATGCAAAAAATTTGAAGTCGCTCAAATTTATCCAGTTGTGCCTCAGTGAGATCGAGATACTCTTACCCTTTTACTACCCATCTTTGACTACGCTGATGTCATCAGCGTAGTCAAAGATGGGTAGTAAAAGGGATGGTGCGAGCGCAGTTTTAGTGGCAGTTGGAAGATAGTTCCGCAATCGTCTCAAGGACTTTCCAGATGCAAAGATTTTGCGACTTACGACCTTAAAGCCTCGTATTCACTGAAAAAATTGCCTGCACCAGTCGCTTGAACGTCGGGCGATGTCAACTGACGCCTCTAGATAACAACTTGACTCACGATATTTTTCATCGTTTTCGATGTTGCCAGACATGTTGTGTGATGTCGCCCGATGTCACTCGATTTACATGACGATTGACAGGTGTCGTAGGAAGTCCGGCCCTGTACGATGCACGACGCAAAGCTATAATGCGTTGGCTTGCAGTTGCAGGGCAACAAACTCGTCGTTGTCGTGCATAGTTCATGTTGGACGTTCCACAAGGCTCAATGTTAGGCCCTTTCCTCTTTTTAGTATATATGTATTAATGATCTACCCCATTTATTAAAAAACCAACCACAAATCACAATCCTCATTTAACATCTCTTGCAGGACGGCTAAGTTCAGCGGCATAAGCTGTGAGAAACATCTAGTATATTTCAGCTACTTTCATAGTATCATGTCTTACGGTATTTTACTATGGGGACGGGCTGCAGATATCGAGTCTATTTTTATTCTGCAGAAAAGAGCCATCAGAGCAATATATATACAGGGTGGAATTTTGTAATGCCACCTGGAGGGAAAGTACTCTTAATACTGCAGATAGAATATTTTACTCAAAGGAAACATTCCTTTATTTTTTAATAGAAAGCAAACTGCATTCAAAGATTTTCGAAAATTCTCTTCTCCCACACCCGGGAATCGAACCGGCTAAAATCTGAAAAGTTATACCCTGTACTTTTATTGCATCGATCGTTAGGGTCAATTATAAGGATGAAATCTCTCTAACAAACATGATAAATTAAATGAAAGGAAAACCAGGAAATCTGAAGTTACAAATTCAATGAGTCAAGTTAAAGCTCTTTAACTAACATCCATCTTTTGTAATGCAGACTCCTTTGCGACATACTCGTAGCTGCGTGTATGAGGTAATTTAAATATGGAATGTTAGATTAAAATTTGAAAATTAGATTTCCATAGTTGTTATTCACATTTGATTGTTTTTACAACTCATTTCACATTTTGTCTAACGGTGAAAATGGCTTATCAAGAACAGTTTGATTTAATGGAAGCTTATTTTTTAAATAACAAAAACGTGAATCTAGCTCTGCGATGGTATGGAGAGAGATATCAAGACCGACAGGCACCAACTCGGTTCGTATTGAAAAGAATGGTAGAAAATTTAAAGAATACGGGTGGTTTCAAGAAGAGACGGCAAACTGTTCAGCAAAACTATTTCGATTTTGAACTAGATGTTTCAACATACTTTGAATCATTTCCAAAGGCTTCAAGTAGAGATGCTGCCGATGAATTAGGAACAACCCACACTCGCGTACTTAAAGTGCTGAAAAAGTATAAGTATAAATGCTATCGTGAAGGTCGGTTGGTGCAAAAATTGCATATTGGGGATCGTGACAGACGATTACAATTTTGTGAAAACATGCTTGGGCAATGTTACTCAAATTTTTTGAGTAACATTGTATGGTCTGACGAAACCAACTTCAGCAATAATGGCATGTACAATCGCCGCAATAACCATTATTGGTCTCGAGTGAATCCTGTTCGTGTTCATGAAACTAACAATCAAGTAAGATTTTCTTTCAACGTTTGGTGCGGAATTATGAGAAATAATGTAGTGTTAGTCCACGTGTACGAAGGTCATTTAAACACTGTCAAGTATATTGAAATACTGGATCTCTTAAGAAACGAGTTAAATGGTTTCCCCGAGGAAGAGCGAAACCAAATAATTCTACAGCAAGATGGTGCTCCAGCACATAACAGCAGAATCTCTACTGCCTACATTAATAACCATTTTAATACCTGGATTGGTACAAACGGCACAATCAGATGGCCTGCGAGATCGCCAGATCTCACCCCATTAGATTTTTTTTTGTGGGGATATGTAAAAAATCAAATTTACATGAAATCTTATGCGAATGACAACGAGTTGAGAGTTGAAGTTCAGAATACGATTTATAATATTCACCACAACACTTTATTAAAGGTTACTAGAAATGAATTCGTTAAAAGGATAAATTTGTGTATCCAAGAGAATGGAGCCCATTTCGAGCAACTAATTAGTTAGTTTACCATTTTTTGTAAATAATTAAATTAATTTAAGATTTCCTGGTTTTCCTTTCATTTAATTTATCATGTTTGTTAATGAGATTTCATCCTTATAATTGACACTAACGATCGATGCAATAAAAGTACAGGGTATAATTTTTTCAGATTTTAGCTGGTTCGATTCCCGGGTGTGGGAGAAGAGAATTTTCGAAAATCTTTGAATGCAGTTTGCTTTCTATTAAAAAATAAAGGAATATTTCCTTTGAGTAAAACTTTCTATCTGCAGTATTAATAGTACTTTCCCTCCAGGTGGCATTACAGAATTCCACCCTGTATAGTATCCGCAGGCGCGATTCTCTAAGGGAACTGTTTAAAGATATTAACATCATGACGGTACCTTGTCAATATATCTATGAAAACATCATGTACGTAAGGAGAAATCTAAATCTTTTCAGTAAAAGAGCTGAAAGACTAGGGACTCCTATTATGGGACTAGAAATAGGGGCCAATTAGTTCAACCAGGTTTCAGACTGGCTAAAGTAGACTCATCCTTAATGGGGTACTGTTTAAAATGTTAAAATAAAATACCTCCCCACATAGTCCAACTAAATGAAACGAAATTTAAATCTTGTATAAAACGCACACTATGTAGCCAAGCATATTATAAGTTGGGGGATTACATCGCTGACAAAAATGCTTGGCTTAACGCTGGTCCTCCTGCCAGGGTTACGAGCCTGTCCGAAAGGGATATCGTGGCCCTGGCACACAGGCATCTGAAGGAACACGGGTGGGTTTTAGTCAGTAAAAGTCTGACACTCCCTCCCGCTACACCCAGAGCGGGAGAAGTTTTTTGATAATTCCCCACCCAAAAAAAAAACGCTGGTCCTGCTTCACAAGGGTGCATACACTAATTGATTAGCATTCAAAAATATTGTTGGAGCTGCTGAAGATTGTAAATACTATCTTTATATATGTACCTACCATTTACTAAGTACGTCTTTCATTGACTTGAATGTGCCCTGGCGGCTGAGTGTGTCATGCTCACTCAAATGTCTCGCTGATGGTGGCGTGTGTGTTGGATCATTAAGTTCCCTTCAAAATGGTTGAGCTAAATGGTGCTGATCCATGCATCATGTTCGTGAACGGGCGCCGTCAGTGGGGACTGGTAATTTCTTGGCTGCCATGGCTTATTTTAAATTATTTTAATTATTTTTTTAAATGGTTTTATCTTTTTATTGCGGACGCTTTTAACGTGCACGTCTTTCTACATTGTCCTCACATATATAATTTCAACATGAATGATGTAACCAATACTTTGTCACAATATTTTGATTAAAAAGAGTGTCCGTGGATTTTCTTGCCCGTTCTTCTCCATAGGAACCTACTACGCTTTGGAATCGGCAAATAGCTTCATCGCTCTGACTGACCGACCCCTTGACAATTCAAAAGTGCCTGTAATTGGTTTATTTGAAATAAATGCTTTGTGTTTTTTTTGTTGACGTATTCTTAGGTTTTTACCATTATTGATTTTCTTCGTCTAAAAATATGTTACCAGTTTTCTTTGATTTGCCTTTATGTATGACGTTAGGTCGCCCAGCGTGCTATCGAGCGGGCTATGCTTGGAGTCTCTTTGAAGGATAAGATCAGGAATGAAATTATCCGGAAAAGAACCGGAGTTACCGACATAGCTTGCAGAGTAAACAAACTGAAGAGGCAGTGGGCTGGCCATGTTTGTCGAAGTACCGATGGAGCAGACGAGACCTGGAGTGGAGACCGCGTATCGGCAAGCGTAGTGTGGGACGCCTCCCAGCTAGATGGACCGACGACCTTAAGAAGGTGGCTGGGTCAGACTGGATGCGGAAGGCGGAGGACAGGCTGTTGAGGCGCAGCCTGGGAAAGGCCTATGTCCAGCAGTGGACTGCGATAGGCTGAGTTGATTGATTGATGACGTTAACGTTAGTGGTAATAACAAAAGGCATTTTGTCAATCATCACGTCATTATGGCTGCTTGCTTTGCATAAACGTGTATGGAGCACAATTATGACATGACCTTCTTCTACATAGATGTCCAATGTATAGAGGGCTTAATATATAATGTCCGCTACTAGTGCCACTTTTCCCTTCAGTAGCCATTATTGGAACTATTCATTTCCGCCATCTTTGAATGACATATACGAGTACTGCTTGCTACATATTACACTCTTTGGTTTACTTTCACGTGGATGTATATGTATAAACGGAGCTTTTTTAACAACGTTTTTCTGGCAAAACCGAATATTAATAAATATGTTACGATTACCTTTTTTCTTAATTTGACCGAGATCTATATCTTTGGAGAGTATTTTTACGAATGAACGCGAACTCTAAGTGGGACACCCAGATTACATGGAGTCCTGCCATTATTCTTTAGATTACCTATTCGTAACAATAGCGCGAGCACTGTGACGATCAAAATTGGATTTGTGCGCACATTAAAATGGGCGAGTCTTCAAAAACTTTTAGTTTTCTAAGTGAAGCACACGGTATCTGCACTACAAGTTGGCTGGAACATTATGTTAATGGTCACTTCGTCCGGGTGGGACGAAATTCGTAGTGTGTACGTTTTAAATGAAGTGAACTGTACCCTAGTTGCGTAACATGCTATCGATCACGATCAGAATGATTTTGAAGTATACTGCTAATCCATTGCTTCATTTGTTTGAAATTGCCTGCCTTACAACGTAAATAACGCAATTATATATTTATACAATATGTTTTTTTTTATTATGCTGAGATAGGAGCCTTTTTGGCATTGCACAAGTCTTGGTTGTGTTTTTTTTTGGATATTGTTAGTTTAAATGCAATTTTTTTATTTCTTGTGCGTGTCTCAAATAAAATATTTGTATTTCTTTCTTTCTTTCAATTAATGTTGTTGAACTGTCAAAATGAAACCGGTTGTTACTAATAGTGTATTACGCAATTACCCGCTGCTGATCGGACGATTATCCACTCTATACGATTTAAGTGTCATAAGCCATAAGTTGACCAAAGCCAGTGGGGACGTCGTCGTTTCGAAGCCGGAGATCCTTTCGGAAGTAGAAAACTTTTACGGCCAATTATACGCATCGCACGCATCTCAACCTGATCCCGAAAATGAGGATTCCAGAGCCAATTTAACCCGCCATTTTACGGAAGACCAGCCAAAAATCAGCCAAGACGAAATCGAAGCGGCTCTTAAACAGCTTAAAAATGGAAAAGCCCCCGGTGAGGATGGGATTACGACCGAGCTCCTGAAAGCGGGAGGAAGTCCTGTGAAAGAGCTTCGGGAGCTCTTCAGCTCTGTTCTATTTTCTGGGAGAACTCCAGAAGCGTGGCGAAGGAGTGTGGTTATTCTGTTCTTTAAAAAGGGTGATAAGACCCTTTTAAAGAACTACAGACCCAATTTACTCCTTAGCCACGTATATAAGTTATTTTCAAGAGTCGTTACGAATCGTCTAGCGCAAAGACTCGACGACACGAGTTTCAGCCATCGGAGCAGGCTGGGTTTCGAGGAGGATGCAGTACCATAGACCACATCCACACAGTGCGACAAATTATACAAAAGTCCGAAGAGTATAATCGGCCCCTATGTCTTGCAATTGTGGACTATGAGCAGGCTTTTGACTCTATTGAGACCTGGTCTGTTTAGGAGTCTCTGCAGCGATGCCAAGTTGACTGGCGATACATCCAAGTGTTGAGATGTCTTTATGAGAACACGACTATTCAAATTCAAATATTTTAATTCCAAAATTACGGGAGAAAGCCGTACCTCATGAGCTAGTTAACCTCCTCAAGTATTGGTACGACCACCAGTTAAATCAGGTCAGATGATCGGGTGCATTATCTGGTGAGTATGGACTGGAGTGTGGTGTGAGGCAGGGAGGTTTGACTTCCCCGGCGCTCTTCAGTTTATACATCAATCAGCTGGTTGAGGAGCTGGGTAGCATTGGTGTCGGATGCTCTATTGATGGTAAGACTATCAATAGTATAAGCTATGCTGATGACATGGTGCTGCTGAGTCCCTCGATTGATGTGCTCAGACAGTTACTTGGAGTGTGTGAACGATACGCCACGGCTCATGGTCTCCTGTATGTCAGGAAAAGTGAGGTTATGGTGTTTCGTGTGGGTTCCAGAAAACTGACGACAGTTCCTCCTGTTTACTTTTACGGGGTGGCACTTAAGAGAGTGTCTCGTTTTAAATACCTTGGGCACATTTTGACTGAGAACCTTTTTGATGACGAGGATATTGAGAGAGAGCGAAGGGCGTTGTCGGTTCGATGTAATATGCTGGCCAGCAGGTTTGCTAGGTGTACTAAAGCTGTGAAAATTACGTTGTTTAAGTCATACTGCCAGACGTTTTACACCTGCAGCCTGTGGGTCAGGTATACGCAGAGAGCCTACAGCGCCCTCCGCGTTCAGTATAATAATGCTTTTCGGGTGTTGCTGGGGCTTCCGCGGTTCTGTAGTGCGTCGGGCATGTTTGCCCAAGCAGGCATAGATAGTTTTGAGGCTATCATGCGCAAAAGAACGGCATCCCTAATGTGTAGGATACGTGGAAGCTCCAATAGCATCTTGAAAGTTATTGTGGCTCTCGACAATAACTTTGTCCAGCGTTGTGTGGCAACTTTGACCAGACTGCCCTTTTCTGATGCACTGGTCCAGTAGGCATAGCTGCGGGCTGAAGAAAGATATTTAAATTGATAGTGCTATAGAATTTAAGTTATGGTCATGTTTTAGTGTAATTTAAATTTATTTTGACATATTATAATTTTATTTTGTTCTTGATTTAATTAACGTTTTTTTGATTTGTATTTTGATTTAATTTTGCTTTTAATTTAATTTAATTTTTGATTTAATTCTAATGTAATATTGACTTTTTGATTTGGATTTTGATTATAATTTTGATTTTGTCTTTTTATTGTAATTTAGATTTGGTTTTGGAATTTGATTTTAATTTAGATTTTGATATTGATTTTAATTTTAATTTTTATTTATTTTGTTATTTTAATGTTTTAATATTTTTTTTTTTTTTTACTACCATACTTTTCTAAGTTTTAATACTAACACAATATGGATGTTTTCCGAATTAAAATATTTGAATTTGAATAGCCTCAACCAGGGCCGGACGCGAAAGATCGCCACCGCCGGTCACCTCCGCGAGGACACGGTGGTGCTCCGCCCAACCCGGACAGACCTTCACCGTATGCTCCACCGTGTCCTCCGGGCGATACACAAAGTGGTAACACTCGGGCGTTTCCTCCCGCCTTATCCTGAGCAGGAACCGTGTGCCGTGATTTTCGCGGCAGCGGAGTTATGCCTGCTCGCGCCACTACCTTATGTGCGCGAGGACTTTAGCCTCCAGTTCCCATGGCGAAAGTTGTCATGTTAAATTGATTCTGTTCTGTCATTCTGTCATTCTTAAATTGATGTTCATTTATTGTTAACTTGGTTTAATCGTTATTGCCCATTGCTAGGTTTGATTTTTTAATACAGAATGGTAAAATCTTATAAAAACTTATAGATACATAGATACTATGGAGATTTACTTATTTATTTATGTACTTAGTAAGTTGAAACGGTTTATTTTTATTTTTTTGGTAGATAGACATTAATTTAGCTTAGTTGTTTGTATTAGTTTAATTTTAATATAAATGTAAAGTTAAACATTTGTTTTCGGGTGTGGAGGATGTTATGTAATGGAGTGTATCCGCCACCTAATTTTTATATTTTTTCTGTGCAGGACTAGTTAAAATAATATAATAAAAATGGAGAGATGCCTGTTCGTATAAAGAAAGGTAGTGGCTTTACAGCCACTACCTTTCTATATTTCACTACCTATCTATACAACATCAACGTTTTTTTAAATTTCGTCCTCAAAAAGCGCCCTCACGTCCCTAGTTGCCGAGAGAGAGACGCCTTAGGCGTCGGAAGTCACATGCCGATTCCCGGCCACCGTAGGCGTGGGCTTGGCTTGCGGACGGTGAGCAATTGTAGCTCGCCGTCCGATAAGGACCAGCCCCGGGTCTACGGCGCGTTGTGTTCCACGCGCTCAAAGACATGTCAGCACAAACTGACGGGGTCTGTCAGGGCCAATGCCTGCCATGGTTGTGGGTTTGTCTGAAAGGGATATCGTGGCCCTGACACACAGGGAACTGAAGGAACATGGGTGGGTTTTAGTCAGTAAAAGTCTGACACGCTATCCCGCTCCGCGCAGAGTGGGAGAAGTTATTTGATAATTTCACACCCAAAAATAAAATTAAAAACAAATTGTCTAACCTAAAAAACACATTATGGGTAAGTACCCAAAATAGTATTACTATTTGTAACACAACATCACGCCCCGTAATCCCGAAACGGTTAGGCACATGTGTACCTATAATACACCCTTATTTCGCCAGTTATGTTTAAGTCCCATGTAATAGGGTGCGAGCCTATTGCCATCAACCGGGCACAAATCCAGACTACGGGCTTCTACTGAGAAATTCCCATTTACTATGCTTATTTACTTTTCCAGTATCAGCTGACCTCTCATTCTACGGAAATTATATACAATGTGAGATTAGAATAATCTGGAAAGCTTGATAAGTAGCCGCGTGTACGTAATTAACAGCATACTTAAAATTACCTGAGTCAAAATAATTACTAGAAACTTGACTGATCAATCTGATCGTTAATATTACACTATTACGCCTAAATCAGTTATACATAACAAAATATTTCAGATTGGTGAACAAGAACAATGATGCGCAATGTGTACTGTGAGTCTTATACCTATACATTTTGCTTTTAGTAGATCACTGACCGACACAATATCATAAATTACAAATGAGGTTATGTACATACTCATCATAGAACAAAGCAAAATTAAACTATTTGTTTTATATTTTATATTAATTAAATATTGTCATAAACTAATTCAATGCTTACTCAAGGATAATACGAGTAATAATGAATGTTTATTGATGCATATCCAGTACGGCTCTAATAATCCTTCCATATCCTAAGGGCACGTCTTCCCTACCATTACCGCGCCCCCCGCTCTACTCTTTGATATGCAATGGTCTCTGTAGCCCCATGAAACACGAGGCCCTAGGGGCTAGTGCAAATCTTTGGGCTCATTCGAGTAATCGAGTCTGGTCAAACGACGCTAGGGTAGGTGCATTTCATTAATTCCTTCATTCAATACCATAAACCGAAATCCTAATCATAGGCTAGGCAACATTAGATGACTGACAAGGAGAAATCCGACCAACGTCATTACCTAATTTACAAAAAAAAAACGCTGCTTATGATACCTATATTATTAATTAGCATAGTTTTTTTTAAATGATTTATTTGTTTATTTATAATTAAAATAATATGTACATAAATAACAACTTAAACCTAATTAATTTATAAACATAACAAAATTATATCTAACTAAACTAAAACTATTTACAAACTAAAATATGGCGTCGAAAAATTCCTCCGCATTGGTGTCGATTGGTAATGTACCCAAGAAACTGGCGGCATTGCCACGTTGTATGGCAATGCTTGTTACTAATTTGTCTACGTAGAATGATTTGGTTAATATTTCTAATTTTGCTCTGTTATTTGATTACGGTGATGTGAAATAGTTATAGAAAGCAGAAAGGAGCTTGCAGTTAAACTAAAAACAACTCTCCGGTGTCTGTATACGAGTATCTTAAGCTCTTCACCTGGCCCTTTCTTGCACCAAAATTACATCTTGTGAAAAAAATAAATATGTTGCTATAATGTTGTTTGTCACAGATATTTATTCCTGTATTGTCCCCCTAATTTTGTTTTAATGGCAGTTAAACCATTTTTGAGAAGAACAAAGGAATCGGTCAGTAAATAGCCCTGCATAATCAGCTTCTATCAATAGACCTATCAGAGCTCTCAATGTCAGTCAACCTAATGTTTTGTTTGTTTCAAAATCATATTAGAGACTCATTATCCACGTTGGGAACATTTTTGCTAATACAAGATTGCTCTAAGGCTGACATATCATATTTGAATGAGTTATCAGTACTTTGTACTGTGAAATACATTTATAGCATGACTTCGCCTCGATTTTGTTATAGTCCTTTACGATCAGCACAGTTTCGAATGCGTTCACAGACTTCAAAAAACGTTTTACAAAAAAAAACAACCGACTTCCAAAAAAACACTACAAAGTGAAAAATAACTTTAATTTTGGAAGTCGGTGACAAAAAACTAAAATACAGATCCAAAGACACCGACTTCCGAAATTAAAGTTATTTTATAAAAAAAAGTTTTTTATTTTTCACTTTTTCGTGGGTCAGTTTGTAATTTATCTAATTTACAATAGCCTGATGTCAAATGCTCATAACCTTTTACAAAATATTACTTTTCCCGAAGCAGGGGCGTTAATTGTTAAGGAGTTCTCCTGGTAAGAACCAGGAGAACTGATGGTGACTTCACCATATGCATTTTGACGAGCATAAATTGCTTAGTAACCATATTAAAGTGAAGTAAATCGCAACGGTGAAATACTTATTATTAAGTAGTTCCGGTGGCCATCTGTGGTCTTCATCATCAGTTCCACTTCACCAAATGGTGCGTTTCGAGTGCAAATGCACGAGTTATAATAAAAAAATACTCAAATCGCTATAAGTATGCCTATAAAAATTGAGGATTTCCCTCGATTTTCGGGAACATCCCCTTCCATACAAAAAAAGAATTTTCAAAATCCGTCCACAATTGACGGAGTAATCGGTGAAAATACATTTAAAAAAAACAAACATACAGCCGAACTTAAAACCTCCTCCTTTTTGGAAGTCGGTTAATAAAATGACGTCGATTGCGACAGAGCGTATCTTCGTTTTTGATCCATAATCACGGTCGCCAGATTATGAACAACTTATCCACGTATTTAATATTGTTTATTGCACAGATCTAAGATACTTTTTAATTTAAAATTATTTTTTGAGGACGAAATAATAACCAGCACTTTCTTTATAAGAACATAAATCTCTCCATCTTCTATTATATTTTTTTTAAACTAGCCCTGCACAGATAAAATATAAAAATTTGGTGGCGGATACACTCACATTACATAACAATGATGCTCCTGTGAATAGATTAATAATAGAAACCATGATGAAGTATCGCCACTTATGTTAAGATAAGATATATTTAATTGCTTAGCATGTGTACACATACAAGAATAAAAATGTGTATCAAGCACGTGTATGTCTAGATGGACAGTCAAAGTTGTGAATTCGTAGAAAAAAATTGCGTCCAACTGTTGGCCGCAAAATGCACGCACACAACTGTTACGCACACCAGTCTAGCAAAGTTGGCCTATTTGTTTTAGTTCTTTTGCTGTGCGACACTCTATTTAGACATGTAAATAATCATAGGTTAATAATTAATTTCAAGTTGTTATGATTACTTAACCGATTTGACTTGGATACTAGGCCTGGTCTACCGGTGAGCGTAGGTGGGACCAATGACCCGGGGGGGATTGCAAATATGTTTATGGAACATTTTAAAGTGAAATCTCCACTGGGCTCTTCAGTTGCAATGGCCGATGCTGAGTCTGACAGTGGGGGGGCGCAACCACTCACACTTTTTTCGGGTAAACAAGTCAGATCGGTCATTCAAGGCATGAGCAGAGGTAAATCGCCCGGCCACGACGGACTCAGCATCGAGCATTTCAAACATGCGGGAGGTCACCTGCCGAGGGTCCTGTTCTGGTTTTACACAATGTGCATCAGTCACTCTCATTTACCTGCTGAGCTGATGCAAACTATTGTACCACCTAGAGTCAAAAACAGGACAGGGGATATCTCGGATAAGGGTAACTAGCGTCCAATCTCCCTTGCAACCACAGTGGCTAAAGTATTGGACAGTATGCTTGATTCATGCCTGAAGAAGTATTTGTGTTTGCATGATGCACAGTTTGGCTTTCAACCTGAGCTTTCAACCGAAAGTGCTGTGCTAAGTTTGAAGAATACTGTCCAATATTACACAGACCGCAAAACGCCGGTGTATGCCTGCTTCCTGGATCTCTCCAGAGCCTTCGACCTAGTGTCATATGATGTGCTCTGGAGAAAGCTGGGTGACAGGAATGTACCGGCATCAGTGCTTAAGCTCATGCAGTATTGGTATGCAAACCAAAGGATTGTGTAAAGTGGGCCGGAACGTTCTCTGAGTCGTATGGGTTGGAGTGCGGTGTGAGACAGGGGGGGGTTGACGTCGCCACGGCTCTTCAACCTTTATATTAATTATCTCATAGTCGAGCTCAGTGGTATGCGTGTCGGCTGCCGGGTTGGTGGTGTTAGTATTAACAGCATCAGCTATGCGGACGACATGGTGCTTCTGGGCCCGACTGAGGGATCTATCAGAAAAATGTTGAAGGTCTGCGAGGAGTATGCTGCTTTGCATGGCCTTGTGTACAATGTCCGTAAGTGTGAATACATGGTCTTTAAGACCGGTAAGTGCCCTAATCATGAACCTAGTTTTTATCTAAATGGTATGAGCATAAATAAAGTCCACCAATTTAAGTACTTGGGGCACATACTTACCGACGACCTTAAGGATAATGTAGACATCGAAAGGGAACGTAGGGCACTGGCGGTCCGAGGGAAAATGTTGGCCCGTAGATTTTCTCGTTGTGCGGACCAAGTCAAAATCACCCTGTTCAAGGCATTTTGTCAAGGTCTGTATTCAGGGGGTCTATGGGTCAGCTACACCAAAAGATCGCTAGATGTCTTACGCATATATGGGGAGAATGGTCAGGTAGCATATTCCTTGCTTTATCATTCTCTGCACATCCTGCCACAGTCACAACCTATTGTTATTTTTGTTTTTGTTTTGTGTACTACTAACACTAGTGATAAGGTATTTTACTAACAATTGGACCATATTGTTGTCCGAACTTAAATAAATAAATAAATAAATTACAACAAGCCCTTTCATTTGATATTGACACAGTACCATTTGCAAAACTTTTTTTTAACATTTTCTAATTTGCCCCCCAAGTGACTCTCATATTCAAAATTAATATAATTACTATACACATCCGTGTTTAGGTCACAGAAATTCATATATGTACCAAGTTTCAACTTAATCAGTTCACAAATTGGCTGTGACAGACAGACAGACACACGCATGATCCTACAAGGGTTCAATTTTTCCTTTTGAGGTACGTAACCCTAATAATTTGGACCTCTCATACAACCGACGGTAAACTCATAGCTTTTACGCGTAGCATTATGCGTTGGAGATGCGTGGGGATCGAATCGAGCGGTTTTTAAAACAACGCCTCCAACGACGACTTATGATCGGATTCCACAGTGACGTCATGGCGTCCATAGACGTCCTGATGGAACCGTTCGAGAGCGTAGACAAGCGCGAGCAGCTCGTTGTCTATCTACGCATACCTGCACCCTTATTGCGTAACCTAGTTTGAATCGGAATCGGAATGATTTTGAAGTATATTGTTCATCCATTGCTTCATAAGTTAGTAAAATTTGTCTGCTTATCAACGTTAATAACGCAATGAATGTAGTTGAACTGTCAAATTGAAACCGATTCCTACTGATAGTGTGTTATGCAATTAGCCCACTAGTCTGCCTGTCGGTGAGCGTGGCGGAGGCGAACTCAACCGGGCGGTTGGTGGTTTAGGCCGAGTCCGTAAGGGCGTGGGTTTGGATCCCACCCACTATGAAGTAAATTAAAGACGGGTTGACCAAGACTGACTTTTATTTTAGTACTCACAACCTATTACTATTTCTTCCCGTGGGTGTCATAAAAGGCGACTAAGGGCCTTACTAGAGAATGGTCAGCAGCGTTCTCTATGCATTTTAAAACCATACTACGATTGCCAACCCGCCTGCCAAGCGTGGCGATTATGGCAACCCCCCAAATGTTGGGGGTGGCCTATGTCCAGCAATGGACGTCTTTCAGCTGAAATAATGAATGGTGATGACTCACAACCTAACTATTATTCCAATGACGAAATACTCACCTCTCAGAGCCTACCTACAACATAGTATACGACATCTCCATTTTTATATATTTTTTTAATCTAATGTTTTGTTTACTCTAGAACTATATTATTCTACTTTTAGTCTGTGCACATACTTAATCCTATATTTCCTATTTAAACATTATATATGGGCGTCCAAGCAAAAAGAGTCCAGGGGGCCGATCGCTAAACCACAACCAAAAACGTTACGTTAGACACATGTCGTATCGCGCTAATCATTTCAACGGAAAAGATTTAGCTTTACTTTGGAAGTTACGTTGGAGGAACGATCGATCGAACTTTCAGTATTGAGTAACGTCAACGATTTTGTCGCTCAGAAAAAATAGCGCGATACCTTTTCTTACATCAGCTAAACCAAAG
The DNA here is from genome assembly GCA_963921375.1 of Tiliacea citrago. Taxonomy (NCBI): domain Eukaryota; kingdom Metazoa; phylum Arthropoda; class Insecta; order Lepidoptera; family Noctuidae; genus Tiliacea; species Tiliacea citrago. Next base: position 14,346,175 of record OY992797.1, on the reverse strand, counting down.
CCAAAAACGTTCCATTAGAACGGTAATTACGTTGAGAAATAGCGCGATTGGCCCCCAGTTCTCGGCATTTAGTTTCCGAGATATACGCAAAGTAAATTTGGGTGAAAAAATTGAATTTCGCGATTATAATTGATTATTAATGAATGCTCAATTATCTACAAGTTATTTTTTATTTTATTTAAAGGCCTTTGTCGCTTAGCGACCACATCGTCCAGTGCAGAAAAACACAAAATTGTTGATTGCTATCTACCTTATCACTAACTTGTACAATTGTTTAGCCTTATCGGAGACTGGAAAAGCAAGTATAGTATTACAAAAGCCAATATCATACCTTTTATATTGTCCAAAAACATTAATTCTAGTATTTTCATTCCGGACACACTCCTGATGGAGTGTGTCCGGAATGAAAATACTAGAATATGAAAGACATCATCAACCACACCACAGTCATCACAATTTGGAGACAAGGCCTTCCTCATTAAGATTTTTTTTTCCTTGTTAATAAGATACACTATAAGCAATTTAACTCTAACTTATTATTATACGTGATAGAATACGTTAGAACTAAGAATAGTGTCAATTTGCACTGTTACACAAGTCCGTAGCACTTTCTTAGAGTCTGATAATTAATAAAAACACTTTGTTCATGTGTTACATGGTTAGCACAGCATTGTTACTATTATTCATTCGCTATTTATACACTACTAGCTGCGCCCCGCGGTTTCACCCGCGTAAGTCTCGATCCCCTGGGAAAATCGGAATAAAAAGTACCCAATGTCTCAATCCAGGGTGTCAGCTACCTCCATACAAAATTTTATCAAAATTGGTTTAGCCGTTTGAGCGTGAAGAAGTAACAAACACACACACATACACTCACAAACTTTCGCCTTTATAATGTTAGTGTGATAGTGTGTGGTAGTCTAACTCAAATGGTTTAGTTCTCTTTAGCCTACGCACTATGTCTCTGTTGTCTAGGAGCTGAATTGCCTCGACATTCACATGGCGGAGAAGTCTGTGTTCGTGTGCTTCAGCAAATTTTTGGATTATGGTGGTGATGAGTTCCATTTTAAGGTCTCGGTGGAGGTCGTCATTTCTAATGTACCATGGTGCATTTACAGCGTCCCTGAGTACTTTATTTTGGAATTGTTGGATTATTTTAACATTGCTTCGTTTAGTACAGCCCCAAAGTTGGATGCCATACGTCCAAATTGGCATAAGAATCATTAATCATCACCTCATTAAGTAATCTACAAGTTCATATAGTTTTTTTAAAATCAAGCTTTTTCAGAGTTTCAACTTCAAAAGTTTATTTTTTTAGTCCTTATTATCCTTATTATTATATGACTATTGTAGGTACCGAATCTAGTCATAAATCAATACCCCACTACCGGACCCTTTTTGCTTGGACGCCAACATATTAAGGCTCTTACACACTCACGCGATATCGCTGGCGCGACAGGCACCGACAAAGACAGTTCCTTTGTCGGTGCATGTCGCGCGCGCGATATCGCGTGTGTTTGTAAGAGCCTTGATAATATTGTTTATAATATCTGGGTAGGTGAGGTAGGTAGGTCTGAGTAGGTCTTATCTATGTTAGTAGGCATATATCCATAACATACCTTACAAATAAAGTTGTTGTTGTTGTAGTTGTACTTTGGTACGTATATAATATAATTTACAAAGTAAAGTAGCACAGACACACAAACAATACAAACAGTAATACTCAATCCAGTTGAATATTAGGTATAACTTGACATTACATCGGGTACATAATATTACACATTCCGTAGATAGGTAGGATTATTTATTGATTTTGTAAACAGTTTCAGATATTTTGTCGTGCTGGTATAATTCGCTAAATTGGTAAGGGTCGTAGTGGAATGGGAGTGACAACGTCATCGCTTGTCCCAGGGCTCTAATCGCTACCGCTTTTGGGACTACTCCAACTCTCATCATCGGTTGGCTGCTTTACCAGATGCTGCCTGTATCGCTTACCCGTGTTGTCCACGATAAAAAAACTATTTACAAAAAATACAACAGACTTCCAAAAAAACTCTACAAAGTGAAAACTTTCTTTACTTTCGGAAGTCGGTGTCTTTGGATCTGTATTATATTTTTTTGCCACCGACTTCCGAAATTAAAGTTGTTGTTCACTTTGAAGTGTTTTTTTTTGGTAGTCTGTTGTTTTTCTTTTAAGTTTTTCACTTTTTTTGTGGGTTAGTTTGTAATTTATCTAAGTTACAATACCATAATGTCAACTGCTCCGTTAAGGCGCTGACAAGAGGCAAATGATAAAAGTAGGCTTGTCTTAAACAAAAAATGCCACATCTTTATAGTTTGTGGTAGCGGAAAAAATATGTGTTTTTCTTGAACATATTTATCAGAAATTCCAAAAAACGTTTTAAAAAAAAACCTCGATACAAATTAGCGATAAACTAACACATTACTTTGAGTTTCAATCCAAAATATCTGTAATAAATATCAACGTACAGTTGGTACTTAATTAATAACAAGAACGTCTTATTTGTATGAAGAACTTGGTTGTTTTTTACTTTCGATTACTCAACTCATTTTTGAGTAAATTGATAATTCCTTCATATTTTATGATAAGCGTTGTATCATCGCGCATTCCTTTCTTTTGTATGCAATTTGACAGTGACCGCGGTTTACCTGTTATCAGCGTCTTAACTGTTGAGAAGTTCTCCTCGTGCGAACCAGGAGAACTAGCTCTGGCAACATATGTGCTCGTCACAATGCATAATATGGTGACACTTCACCGATTGTTACGAGCATAAATTGCTTAGCAACCATATTAAAGTATCTAATTGAATCGTAACCCGTGAAATACTTAGTATTCAGTAGTTCCGGTGGCCATCTGTGGTATTCATCATCAGTTCCACTTCACCAAATGGTGCTTCTCGGAGACAAATGCAGGAGTTACTATAAAAAATACCCAAATCGCTATCGGTGTGCCTATAAAATTTGAGGATACTCTTGAATTCTATGGGATCCTCTCATCAGATTCTGACTTGGTGACAATGGGACCACCTCGAGAGCATACCCTTTCAAAAAAAAAAAAGAATTTGCATAATCAGTCTACAAATTGACGAAGAAATCTGTATAGGTACATACAAAAAAAACAAACATTGTTTTTTTTTGTGTTCTTTTTTTTACAATACATTTAATCTTTTTAATTACAAATAACCTTCTCGTTTTCGGAAGTCAGTTAAAAATACTTAAACCCTAATAACGCTCAATTTGGTTTTCGTGCTGAGCATGCAACTGACACTGCTATCGTTGCCTTAAAGAAAACTGTTAAATATTATTAAGACAGAAAAACGCATATTTCCTAGATTTAAGTCACACATTTTGATACAATAGACGTACTAACATCACCCATATTGTTTAACCTGTATGTGAATGACCTGAGGAGCTGAGCGTAGCTGGGGTCTAGTTAACAACGTACCTTTAAATAATCATAGTTACACCGATAATAAGGTTCTACTCAGCCTGTCTGTCACGGCAATGCAAAAAGTTGATGGAAATATGTCAAGTATATGCCTGTTAAATATGTAGGATAAACAAAAAACAAAAAAGCAAGCTTGTATCACGCACGATATACAAGTACCTATGCAGCTTATCAAATCAAATCATTTATTCGCATAGAATGTAGGTTATTCATCATCATTCATCATTTCAGCCGAAAGACATAGGCCACCCCCAAAGGTTTGCCACAATCGCCACGCTTGACAGGCGGGTTGGCGATCGCAGTATGGTGTTAAAATACATAGAGAACGCTGCTGCCCATTCTCTAGTAAGTCCCTTAGTCGCCTTTTACGACACCCACGGGAAGAAATAGGGAATGTAGGTATTGTAGAATAAAGTTGTTATAAAAACTATGGCGAGCCGGGTACAATCTGCCTGAGTTTTGGCATGCGTTCATTTTAACTTTTAGCTAAATTATGAAATAGTTAATAAATTATTTTAGCAAGTACAGGGCCACAAGTCTGCTATTACAATAGTGTCAGAATGGTCGATCATTGATTTCATAATTGTTGATTTTGACAAGTTTGGTAATCTACTATTATAATGGCGTCATTATGACTTTCCAATGGTCGGCAACTGACACTACATTGAAAGAAATTGCAAAGAAAATGATCGACCATTTTGAATTTACCAGATTACGAACTTTTTGCAAAATGACAATGGCATGACAATGGGATCGTGTTGGAATGACTGAATTTATAAAAATAGCAGACTTGGGCCCCAGATCATGTGATCACAAAAGTGTATCAAATAATTTCAATAATATTAAACCGTTGAGATGTCACACTTAAGTTCATTAAAAAAATCACTTATCGAGTAATAACATTTCTGTATCAAAAAAGCCTTGAGTTTATTTTTAAATTGTTGAAGGGTGTCACTTTTTATGCTGTCCTGTATTTTATTAAATATTAATAGTGGACCCATGCAGAAAACCATGCACTTACTACTTATTTTATATCCAATGATTAGTTAAAAAAGTGTGGACAGCTTTGTTTTAATTAACAATTTAAAGTACACACAACCAAAAAGCGCTCCACGCTCTTTGAAATTATTTATCTTTACTAATATTATAAAGGAGATTGCCCGTTTTTCTAGGGACCGCCGTTGCGCATCAAACAATTGTGTATGGTAGCATAAATTGGATATAAAAGAGGGGTGATATCATACTTTCAAAGGAACTAAAAATTATCCATTTGGTTTGTGGGGTTTTTGGTGTTTCTTTGGTTTTTTGTTTAGTTTTGTAACAAATCATCCACCAAAAGAGCGGTCTTTTTCAACAGTATGATCTAAATTCACTTATGACAACAGAAAATGGTTAGAACAAACCAATAACTGATCCCAAATAAATAACATTACAAAGGTAGATCATGCTAAATGTAGGTTTGTATACTACTTAAGTAGAAATAAAAATGCTTGATTATAGGAATGAATTAGTTTTATTGGTCCATATTATTATCATATTCATAAAATATATCGTCTAAAAACGGAGCCGGCGACTCAACAGACCTAAATCGAGCCCAACTAAGATACCACAGAATGGTCATAACGTGAGCACAGCATCCCACAGTCCGATTACCCACCAAACAATTACAATAATAGCCAGTTATATCAGCTACTGAGTTACATGTAGCCCTATTAACTAAAATGTAGGTATAGTATACCTTACTGCTAACATGTCGTGACTTAATTCTTCCCCTTACTAAATACATGTCCGTTCCCAGTACCAAAGGCAAGTCATCCTCAATGTCGTTTGCTACTTCAATTTCATATTTAAAACGTTGCCCCACACTAGGAATTTCTCCTGTATCGTGGGTGCGTTTACAAACATTTAAACTCACGTACACAAACAGCCAGACCCGGAACCACTACTTGTAGGTCATACAAATATTTGTTCCATGCGGGAATCGAACCCGCGACACGCAGCGCAGCAGTCAATCGCTTAACCACTGCGCCAACCGTGTCGTCGAATTTCATGAGGTGTTTGTGTACAATCGAAGAACTATTACATTATTTATATGTGTTATTAAAAGTATAGATACCTGCTGAGTAGGTATGCATGACATGATGAGATTCCTTCAGGGCTATCAACTGATACTTTATGTGTCTTAGCTCTTAATATGGAAGAACCACAGACAAAGCACACTTGTTGATGTCCATAAGCTCGTTCAGCTGATGATCCACTTGACAAGTTTAGAGATGCTCTTTCTAATATGCATAACATTCTTGGCAAAGAACATCCTCCGCTGACAGCTAAAAATAAATATAATAGATATATCTTATCTTATCTTGATATATCATTATCTATTCTGTTAAGATATTGATTTTAGCATTAGTTTCATAAAAAATATACATTATTGTCACAGACAGGCCGAAGAAAAACAAAATCTATCTCATCATGATGCATTTATATTGTGTATTTTGAACATAGTTATACAATTTCTAGTATCAGCTGTAAAACTTAACTGTAAACGATAAAATACAAATAGTGATGAAAGACTTAGGCCACCGTTTCGTAGCATTAATTATTATCTAACATAATGTACCCATCTACTCGTACCTTTGCACATACGTCTAAAAAGTATGTGTATTCTGAGAAAAGTGGTAAATATTACAATATAAACATAACTGAAAAAATAAGAGATACTAACCGTTGCTGGAGTAATCCAGGATCGTAAAACTCTAACCATTACATCCATTGCCTCCCCAACTTGATGATGGGGTAGAGGATGTATCAAAGAAAGGGAACAGTTCACACAGCGTGACATTTTTAACGAAATCGTTTTTGATTTACTGCACAGAGAACACGGACCGTAGTCGTAAAAACGTTCTACACAATCCACACCACCAGCACAGAAACAGTACAATGGTCTTCAAAAGAGTTCTTGGTCATGCAGGAATCCGAAGACTCGACTGGACACGAACTCAACGAAATGAGAAGTTATTTATTAGCACAACAAACTCAACAACTATCAACGCATCTATTTAAACACAAAAATTCGCAGTTACCGAGTCGGCACACGATTCTTTGTTTGACAGTGACACTTTTGGCAGTTCACCTTTCACATTGCCCGTGACAGTGCTATCAACAGTTAATCTAAATGACCCTGACCTTTAGTGATTTGTCAACTAAAGAAAGATTTTTTGTAAAGTAATATTATTTTATTTATGCTAATTAAAATAAAAGTATTAATTACGCGGAAAAATGTCAATAGTTGAAATTACTTTTAAAACTCAGCATCTGCCCCTTCGCTATCCTTTAAGACCCATTATGGGGAGGTTCTTAAAATTGGCAACACTGTTGCACTAAAATATGCCTTCTAAAAAAGTATGTAATAAAATCAAATCAATAACTAATTAAATACAAAATATTAACCCCACATATGATTTCGATCATGAGAATTAAGAACAGTTAAAAAAATATTTTATAATTTATAAGTCTATCCATATGGCCATACTCTTTTACTTTAAAGCGATTCTGCTTTTGGTCAATGTCCTTTGAAACTGAGTTTGTTTGTTATGCTTTCATGCTACATCGGCTGAACGAATTTGGATATGGCACAGGGGTAGTATATGGCATACGATTTGTAGGTCGTAGGCTCGAACCCAGACAGGCAGTAAAGCGCCTATTGATTAACACTGAATCTGTGGGTTCAAACCCAGGCAGGCACTTTACTATGTGTAAATTATTTCATCACCACTGCACCCAAAACGGTGAAGGAAAACATCTTGAGGAAACCGGCATGTCCTAGAACCAAAAATTCAAAGACATGTGACATCTACCAACCCGCACTGGACCCGCGTGGTGGATTACGGCCCACTCCCTCTAACCGAGAGGAGGCCTGTGTCCCAGCAGTGGGAACATTATAGGCAGATTATGCTATGCTTATGCTACATGGGTAGATGATATTCCCACGGGATCACCAGACCATGACCTGGATTAGGACATAGGTTACTTTTAATCCCAATATTCCCACGTGATTGAGACTTGTGTGAGTGAAACCGCAGGGAAAAGCTAGTTGGATATAAAAGAAGTGGCAATTGAATAGTAGTTTGTAATAAATAATAAAATTGGTCATAATATAATCATAACTATCTTTTAAACCGGTTGGAGAGAATGTTGAACTTTGTAGGCGAAGATATGAAATCCACGCGGGCGAAGTAGCAGGCTAAGTACGGCTAATTTATAATAAATGAATAATTTGTAATCTGGTGCAAATTTTATTTGGGTGTATTCCTGAAACAAAAATCATTTGATTTGATTTTGATTTGAAAGACAATTTAAGGCTCCATGAACGAAAAAAACCCTCAGTTTCCTAGCAAATTTTTTCAATAAAAGTACAGTTTTCGTGGCACCAAACCTCTCGTTTCAATCACAGCACCAGTTAATAGTTTCACCACTTTTGCGCTCTCGGAAATATAGTTTACTAGCTGCGCCCCGCGGTTTCACCCACGTAAGTCTCGATTCCGTAAAAATAACGGTATAAAACGTGTCAGCCACGGCCAGAGTGTCAGCTACCTCCATACAAAATTTTATCAAAATTGGTCCAGCCGTTTGAACGTGAAGAAGTAACAAACATACACATACACTCACAAACTTTCGCCTTTATAATATTAGTGTGATTTCGCCTTTGATTTACTTAATAAACATCTTGTATTATCACTAAATAAAATTTTAATTTCCCTTCAAGGCTAGCTGGCTAATGTGTGATTTTTTTTTTGTTTTTGGAAATGGTTTGCTAAATAATAGGAAAAAAATACTTTACAGAATAGGTTTAAAAAAAAAGGTTTTGCAATGTTATTTCTCTGCTACATTTTGTACCGAAGTTAAAAAAAGTGGTTCAGCCCATAGGTACAACTAGACCATAATTATAATGTTAATGATATTTTTTAATGTTCAAATCAAAAGTAGTTTCTTGTAGAAAGATGATCAGTCTCACGTTATTTATCGGAAAACTTTTTGCGAATATTAGTAATTTTCCATGAATAATTACTTAATTTATTTGCAAAATCCTTTCCAGCCATATTTAAAACAAAGAACTCAAATTTAGAAATCACAAAAAATTTTGTTTAAATTATTTTTCCCTTTCTCACAAACAATGAAGAAAATTGACCAAAACCTTGCTTTCGTGCAAGGATTATGTAGAAGAGAATATCAAAATATTGCAACACAGTTGCATTACTAAAACAATAACGACACTTAATAACACTCGTATCACCTTTCGACTAACGGAACATGACGCGAACCAGTTGAATTGAACTACCGCGGTTTCGCTGCTATGGTTTCGCAGCGGAGATGTGCTACCGGCGTAATAATATAGTGTCGCGAATGTCGCAAGTGTCACGAATGTCGGCATCCGTTGATGTAGAGCGGCAATATATTCACGGTGACACACATGCACCTCTAAGATAAACGCTATACGATATGTATGACGGGATGAGGAATTGCTAGCTGTTGTAGGGTACACCTTAGTGGGTGGGGTAGTATGAATTGCGTGAAAATAATAATAATAATAACATGTATACATATAAAAAGGAGGGGACAGAATCATAGGGCATCAAAAAATTCTTCCGCATCGCTGTCAACAGGAAAAGTACCCAAAAGGATAAGTAAGTAAGTTTATAAGTTTTTTATTTCATAATCAACAGGTCGTAGAGGCCTTCTTTTAAGTATAGAGATACCTGTAACAGAAGACCTCCCTCTTCCATAACAATGTGTACAACATACAAAGCCTGTTAATAACAGAATTTAACTAAGTAGGTAAAATAACAAAACTAGAACTACAGAATTAAAAAATAATTACAATTATAATAATTAATTAGGTACTTGAATTCGTAATCTCAGATATCTAATTAATTATTGTGTGTGTGTATGTGTGTGTGTGAGGGTGTGTATGTGTGGGAGGGTGTGTGTATGTGTGTTAGCGAGCAAGAGAGAAAGGGAAACCAAAAGCATATTACGCAGTGTGAAGTAAGTGGTAAACGACTGTATATTAATGTCCATGCTATCAATAATTCCTTGTGTAATGTAAGTTTTTTATATTCATCGTCTACATCATTAGATCATAATTATTTATATTATTATTATTAAATAACCGGACTCAGAAGTGCCTCAGTTTCGTCGTAAGTAAGGGTCTTTAGCCATGCAGTCAGGGTTTTTCGACATGCATAATGTGTTCATGGTAAATAGGATTTATTTTGCTTATGGTGTTATAAAGAAGAGTAGTTTGGGCAACGTATTGCCGCCTTGCGAACGCAGTACGAACTCTAACCTCAGCTAAACGACCGTGATTTCTTCTTTTCCTGAGAGTACTAGGGTCAAATACCGTTGTTTTATGGTAGACATCAAAATATATAACTTTCTCACAGTTAATAGAAAGAAAGAAAGAAAAATTATTTATTCTGCACAAACAAAACGCACAGTACAACAAAATAAGTCAAAAAACACACATACAAAGTAAACAAAAGCCTCGCATCCAATACCCTAAGCATTCTGACAATCCTGTCCATTGGTTGATGGCAGGGACCAAAAACAATTTACAAAGTGTTTACTAACTAGTTTATAATCTCATTCTATATATATTAGTCTATGGTCTATGTGATGACAACAAAGTCGACAAACAAACAATGAAAACAAAAACAAAATGCCGATTGCCGAGTGGAAAAATAACTACTTTTGAAACAAACAAACTATACTAATTATGAACAATTACAATAACCGTGCGTCACATCTGTGCAAGAATCTGTGTGTGCTGTCTTTGCTCAGCAAAATGCTGTGACTTCGGACATACCTATCGTCACAGCGCTGATTTTCAGCAAACACCATGGAATAACGTAATGGCGCCCCCCTGTGTGACATAATAAATCGGGTAAGTAAAATAAATTCCACAGAATATTATGTGTGATTCTGATTATAGTAAATATGTAGTATGTACTTATCGATAAAATTAAAAAGTACTTATATATATTTACGTGTATTAATGCGTAATTTTTAAAATAAAAAATACATAAACAAACACTGTAATAGAAATAAATGGAAATAAAAAAATCACTTAATAATAATATAAATTCGATACACTAACAATACTCTACAAAGATACAATTAAGTTTTAGACACCATAATTTCAGATGCACCATGGGACTTACGATGGCGGCCATTTGCAAACGGCATTCATCATCAATCCATGGCGTTGGCAAACGTTAACCATGCTTTTTCGGACAGAGCTATAAATTTGCTCATTGGCACAATGCCAAGCCTCCTGATCCTAATGGTAAGTGTTATTATAGGTATTTGTATCGCACTCCTTACTAAATAAATTGAAACAGAAACCCATGCAATTTGGGCATATTTATTTTATTACATTTTTTGAAAAAAAACCTCGCATCTGTAACGCCATTTATGATGAGTTTGAAAAACTCGCAAACGAACGTACGAGGTTTTCAATTTACCAACACATATTTTTTTTTAATAATAATTATGTTTTAGGACTTTGTTGATGATCATTTGCCATACACTTCAAGTGGCTTATTCCACAAATCCCCCTAGGGGAAAAGTGTGGAATCCATAAAAAAAAGTCTAGAATTCCCCCCTGATAATCCCCCTTAGGGGGGAAAACTGGAGTTGAAAAAAATACTTATTCCACAGATCCCCCCTGAATGTGCCCCCTGAGAGGGAAAACTGGAATGTTTAAAAAAAAATCTGGAATTCCCCCCTGATAATCCCCCTTAGGGGGAAAACTGGAATCTGAAAAAACTGACGTCCAGAAATCCCCACTGAGGTCCTTAAAATTTAAGGAGTGCCTCTGCTACCCTGCTACGCTGCAGGTGCTGGGCGCCGATTTGTTCGCCTATGCTGGTTGCTAAAATATTTACCGCGGGCGCTGCCCGGCAGATATTTACTTAGATATAACCTAGAATGGGGATGGCCAAATTTTATCTAAATCCGTTCAGACGTTTTAACGTGAAAGCTTAACAAACAAACTCACTTTCAGATTTATAATATTATCAAGGATTCTAACTATAATATTATAAAGGCGAAAGTGCGTTTGTTCGTTTATTTGATTTAATATCTCTTCACGCTGCCGCAACATCGGCTCAATCGATTGTAATGAAACTCGGTTTGGAGAAATTTTAAAGTACTTACATAGGTACTTCAAAATTCCCTTGGGAATAGTCCCTAGGGAACGCAAATATAACCGCCAATATATGTTACAACAATGGCTAAATGATGACAACTTTATCAAAATCTGGTGCATCTTTGGCGACAGGACTACCAACCTCTTAGAAGCGTGGCATAAAAAAAAATGTAATTGTATCGAAAAAAAGCCCAATCTATCACAGCTTTTGAGTGTTCTGTTTGAAGATGTGAAGAATGTTCTGTTCATGCTAACAAAGTGTCGAAAAATGTGTGAAATGAATAGAACGAAAGGAAGTATCAAGACGAATGACTTTATTCACGAGACACAAATGGAATTACTAAGCGGGAGCATAACAATTGGACATTTCCTAGAAAAGTTAAAATGATTTGCATTTTATCATTTTAACAGGACGATAATCCTCGTGGATTTAGGTGATTTATTGTGTATTTATTTTCTAGATAATTTGATTTGTTACTATTTTTGATTGTTATTAGCATTAGTTACATAGATTTTTTTTTTTGGTGTACGTTTGTGATTGTTTTACTCTTGGTGCATTACCCACCCCTATGCTTTATTTTGTTACTTTACTTTGAATTGTTAGTATTTTTGATTGTAATTATCATTACTTACATAGTTTTTTTTATTGTTGTGCGTTTGTGATTATTTTACTCTCGGTGCATTAATATTACTTACCCATATGATTTATTTTCACTTTGAATTGTTAGTATTTTTGATTGTTATTAGCATTAAGTACTTACATAGTTGTTTTTATTGTTGTACGTTTGTGATTTTTTTACTCTCGGTGCATTACCTGACCTTATGATTTATTTTTACTTTGAATTGTTAGTATTTTTGATTGCTACAACTTTTCTCATTACTTACATTGTTTTTTTTTAATGTTTTACGTATAATAATGTTTTTCTTTAAGTATTCGTAAACTGCCTCATTGTTTAATATTATATTTTCTCTTTATCTTTGTACTTCATTTTTACTTTCTGCAAATTGTCGAAAAACTTGATACTCGTAATTGTTTTATATTTAAGTAAGTGATGTTCTTAAGGGAATCTTTCAGGGCCGATACTATTAAATAATTTAGTTTTTCTGGTTAGATACCTTGTTTAAACTGTTTTAATTATTATTTTTACTAAAAACAAACGATTTCCCTCATCGCTGTCTGTTTGTGATTGTTTTTACTCTTCATCACATTTTATAATAACAAAATTCTGTGAAAAATAAAAGACTGATTATATATTATACTAGCTGCACCCCGCGGTTTCACCCGCGTAAGTCTCGATCCCGTGGGAATATCGGAATAAAAAGTAGCCTATGTCTTAATCCAGGGTGTCAGCTACCTCCATACAAAATTTTATCAAAATTGGTCCAGCCGTTTAAGCGTGAAGAGGTAACAAACATACACATACACACACACACTCACAAACTTTCACCTTTATAATATTAGTGTGATGTGATTGTCGTTTTTTGTTTATTACATTTTATCGAATCACAATTTTTTTTTATTTACTTATAGAGCTCAGAAATCTAAACTGAAAATAAGGGGGAAAAGTGGAATAATCCAAAATGAAAAGGGGAGTTTCTGGACTTTTTTTACATTAGGGTTCAGTTTTCCCCCCTGATCGAGATTCTCTCAGGGGGGAATAGTGGAATAACTCAAAATGAAAAGGGGACTTTCAGGATATTTTTCACATTAAGGTCCAGTTTTCCCCCCTGGGGGGGATTCTCTCAGGGAGGAATAGTGGAAGAAGCCACTTTAAGTGTTACTTATTATAACAAGTTATAGTTAAGTAAGGCAACGAAATAAAACGGATTAAAAGAAATATATTGATTTTTATTCTATAATGTATCATTGATAAACTTGTAACTGCTACCAGCAAACCATGTGTTTTTAGGGTTCCGTACCTCAAAAGGAAAAACGGAGGATTCCGTACCTCAAAAGGAAAAAACGGAACCCTTATAGGATCACTTCGTTGTCCGTCTGTCTGTCTGTATGTCTGTCTGTCAGTCTGTCAAGACCATTTTTCACAGGAACGCGTAGAGGTATCAAGTTGAAATTAATAAAAAATGCGTAAGTCTATGTTCCCTTGAAGCTCTAAAAAAATCAAGCTTCCAAGTCAACGCAATAAAAAAATACGGCGATATAAGCGACATATTTCGATACTCGCAAATAAATCAAAACCTATAGGGTACTTCCCGTTGACCTAGAATCATAAAATTTGGGTTATAGCACAAGTAAAGGAAAAAGTCCGAAAATTGTTAATTTGTAGTTTTATTACATTAAAAAAACATTTTTTGCGATTACAAACTTAAATTTTCAGTTGGAAAATTGACCATAGCGTATATCGATGTATGGGAGAACATGTTTTTCAACTACAATGTTAAGTTTGTTTTAGGGATAAATTCATCCTAACTACGGAACCCTTCATTGTGCGTTTTTTTAAAAGAAAAGCTTACAAGTAGAACTTAACGCTTTTACGATAATTTAATGAAATAAATATCAATCAATAAGAATCAGAAAAAGTATCCAATTTGGATACTTTTTTCAAAATAAACGACACATATTTGAAGAAACTGCGGTAATAAAATTTTACAGGGCGCGGTTTTTCTTTCTCCTGTAAAGTTGCCGTTTTCGCATATATGAGGTTTTCACTCTAAGACGATACAGATAACTAATTAATTGAGGTTACAAAGCTATTAAGTATGTAAATTGTAGTACTATAAAGTTTAGTGCTGTTGCATAATAAACTTTTACAGGAAATGTTGAAGAATGATGTAACTGCAATTTATTTAGGTAAGGTTACACTTTATATATTGTCACCTTGGCATGCAGGTCTTTACCTATGAAATTGCCGTACTGACCATCTCAAATCAAAATATTTTTTGTTTGGCTAAGAATTCTAATTTCAAATTAATTTTATTTTAAAAACATGAAATTCATTTTTGCAAAATAAACCATTTGTTTATTGATTAGCGTTATGTTTTCATCGCATTTGAATATGTTTCGTCATTTTTAGGGTTTCGTACCTCAAGGAAAAAAACGGAGCCCTTATAGGATTACTTCGTTTTCCGTCTGTTTGTCTGTCAAGACCCTTTCTCTCAGGAACGCGTAGAGGTATCAGTTTGAAATAAACATCAAATACGTAGGTCTATTATTAGACCTACGTATTTGATATTTATTTCAATTTTTTTTTAGAGCTCCAAGGGACTATAATAGTCCCTTGGAGCTGTAAAAAAAATCAAGCTTCTAAGCAAACGCAATAACAAAATACGGCGATTTATGCGACATATTTTGATATTCGCAAATAAATCAAAACCGGGTACTTCCCGTTAACCTATAATCATGTAATTTGGCAAGAAGCAAGGTCTTACAGCACAAGTAAAGAAAAAAGTCCGAAAATCGTTAATTTGTAGTTTTATCACATAAAAAAAAATATTTTTGCGATTACAAACTTACATTTTCAGTTGCAAAATTATTGACCGTGGCGTATCGATGTATTGGAGAACATGCTTTTCAAATAAGTTCAACTTAACTATGAAACCCGTGTGCGTGGTCCGACACGCACTTGGCCGGTTTTTTTTTAACGTATCCATGACGTTAAAAATTTGAGTAATTATGGAATATGATTACCGTCGTGGCATCAACGAGGTTTACGGAGCGAACACTTCAAACGAACGCACCACCTGTTATTGGTTTGCCTGCATCCGTTCTGGAAATTTTGACCTGAAAAATAAACCCCGTGCTCGTTCAAAAACTTTGGTCGACAATGACGAATTAAAGGCGATTGCGGAAGCTGATGATAGTCAATCTACGGCTGAATTAGCTTTCGACGTTAGCATTGAAACAATATTGGTCCATTTGCGTCAAATTGGCAAGGTAAAAAAACTTGACAAATGGGTGCCCCACGAACTCAATGATTGCCAGCGCAAAGTACGCGTGGAGACGTTCCTTGGAGTACTCAACAGGCACACAAACGAAAGAATTTTGAACCGCATTGTTACCTGCGACGAAAAATGGATTCTGTTTGACAATCGCAAACGCTCAGCATATTGGTTGGATCCTGGTTCAGCACCTAAACAATGCCCTAAACGAAAACTTACCCTTAGAAAAGTGATGGTCACTTTTTGGTGGTTAGGGTTGTAGTCACAGCTTCTTGCCAAACGGGATGAACATTACTGCAGATGTGTTCTGTGCAGAACTGGTCATAAATCAAAAAAAATCAAAAGTCATTTATTCAAACTAGGCTGAGAATCAGCACTTTTCGAACGTCAAAAATTACATAAGACAGTCCCCCAAAAACGCCCACCCTTCACCACTTCCTAGTGCTTTAGCTGGGAAGAAGAAGTGGCGCAACAAACTCCCCAGCAGCACAGCTGTCTGTTCAGATATAAAACTTGAATCTATACAATAAAATGTAAAAGAATTTGCATTACGCAACACAACATTAGATTATTTGCCTTATGTTAGCTAGCACACGCCACTATACCAAAAAAAAACATAAAAATCGTCGAAAACTATACTCAAGCAGAAATAACGTAAACAGAACGTACCTAAATAAAAGCCTCCAGGCGTAATGGGCGTGCCCGCCCACACAAAGCTATAGCTGCAACTCGAAGTCAAAAATGATAAACTAGCACCATCGTAGTAAAATAAAAAATAGTTAATCATTAATAACAATAATAAAACCATGGTCAGCAAGACGACCAGTCACCACAAGCAGCACCCGTTCACGAGCATAACGCAAAGATCAGCCATCACCCCCCTCGCCATATTTGAGGGAAGGAGGCAACCCGACCCCCGATGCTACCGCAAGCAGTGACATCTAAGGGAGCATGACGAACTTGCTGCCGGTTGCTCAGGCAAGAATAATATAATCAATTGTCTAGGTCGCTAGCTAACCACTTATTGCAATACAACTCATAAAAAAAACATTTTCATGAATATATTATGTCACTAATAAATAAAAATAAATTGACTTAGACAGTCAAATAAAAATAAACAATTATATGAACTCATATAACCTGTCAGTAGGTACGCTAATTCTGGAGAAAGAACATGAACATTGTCTTGAGTTAATCACAGCGACCAACTATTCTTATCGTTTAAGTAGTCATTGATAGAATAGTATGCCTTTGAACAAAGATTGGATTTAACTTTAACTTTAAACGCATTAAAAGGCAAATCTAACAAAGAAGAGGGTAGCTTGTTATAAAAAGTTATACCAAGTCCAACAAATGAGTTATGAACCTTATGAAGCCGGTGAAAAGGAGCACGTAATTTATCCTTATTTCTGGTGTTAATATTGTGAATATCACTGTTTTTAGTGTATAAGTGTATATTTTGCCTAACATATAAGATGTTGGCGAAGATGAATTGTGATGCCGCCGTGAGTATACCAATATCCTTAAAAAAATCTCTTAGAGAAACTCTGGCACCCAGCTGGTAAATTGCTCGAACAGCTCGTTTTTGGAGTACAAAAATATTTTGAATGTCAGCTGCTTTACCCCACAGCAGAATACAGTAGGACATAACGCTATGAAAATAACTAAAATAGACTAATCGGGCTGTATCAACGTCAGTGTATTGTCTTACTTTCCTGACGGCGTATGCGGCCGAACTGAGCCTTCCCGCTAGGCTTGATATATGAGGTCCCCACTGAAGTTTGGCATCTACTGTTATACCCAGAAACACTGCCGAGTCTACAGTTTCAAGCAACTCTTTATCTAAAACGATGTTGGGACCTAAATTTCTAACATTCGGTAAGGCAAACTTTATACATTTCGTTTTCTTGGCATTGAGAACTAAATTATTTGTCGTAAACCAATCCGTAACCATTGAGAGTGCAATGTTTACGTCGTCAAAATCTTGTCTATTCCGGTCTACTTTAAAAATAAGAGAGGTATCATCTGCAAACAGTACAACGTCACAGACACCCTTTATATAGAATGGTAAATCGTTAATATACACTAAGAATAAGAATGGGCCTAGAATTGAGCCTTGAGGTACACCTAACTGAACTGGTAGCTCGGAAGATTTCACACCATCAACATCTACACATTGGAACCTATTATACAAATAAGAATTTATTACTTTAAGAGCTTCATTTTGGACGCCGTAATGATGTAGTTTACGCAAAAGAGTGTCATGGTGCACGCAATCAAAGGCTTTGGAGAGATCACAGAAAACTCCAATAGCATTTTGCGAGTTCTCCCATGCGTTAAATATGTGTTTCAGCAGTGCAACACCCGCATCTGTAGTCGAACGACCTTTTGTAAAGCCATATTGTTCATTGTGAAGGAGGCTGTTTATATTAAAATGTCTTAGCAACTGCTTGAGTATTAACTTTTCAAATATTTTGCTAAATGCAGGTAAGATAGAAATAGGCCTGAAATTGCCAACGTCATTTTTATTACCTGATTTAAATAAAGGTATGACTTTACTACTCTTCATAAGGTCAGGAAAAGTTCCTAAATCAACACATTTATTAAAAGTAACAGCTAGATAGGGGGCTACGATGTCTATTATATTACTTAATAGTTTAATGGAGATGCCCCAGTAATCACCAGTGTTTTTAGATTTAAGTGTGATAAAAACATTAACTACATCATGAGGTGTTACATGTTCGAAGCTAAATAAACGACTACATTTAGGCACACTACTATGCAAAAGATTTTCAGCTTTAGACAGGGATGAATTTAAGGAGCGAGTCGTAGTTATAGGTATGTTGGCAAAAAACTCATTGAATGCTTCAGCTACGTCAGCTGCAATATTAACTAATTTGTTTTCGACCATAATTTCTAATTGTTTTTCTTGTTTAACAGACTTACCAGTTTCATTGTTAATAATTATCCAAGTGGTTTTTACTTTATTATTAGATTTTTTAATTGTATCGCTTAAAAATTTAGATTTAGCAAATACACAAATCTTTTTAAATAATTTTGAATAATTTTTGACATACTCTAGAAAAGGAGTATCAAACCTGTATTTTTTCAAACCATATAACTCGTATAGTCTCGCTCTACTTTTATAAATACCTGGGGTAGCCCATTGATTAAAGCCAACGGAGGTACCATTAATTTTAATGGGTTTGGTCTTGAAAGTAGATTGGTACTTCTTTTGTACAACATCAAAAAGGGCTCCATAGATGTCATTAGGATTCTCGTGTTCTACTATAGATGGTGTAATTTTATGTGATATATTATTTTTAAACTTGTTGCAACGACTAGCTGTATAAGGCCTGCATTTTATTTTATGCGTATTTTTACGTAATATAGGGAAGCTTGCTAATAAACCACAGTGGTCAGACGTTAAGTCACTTAACACTAATTTATTTTTGGCATCACAATCACTAAATATATTATCTAGACAAGTCGACGAAGATGCCGTGATCCTAGTAGGTTCAAAAAACAAGTTACTTAAATTATAAGACCTAAACAGATTGAGTAGTCTAATACTTAATGGAGTAACATCTAAAATATTAATATTAAAATCTCCACATAAAATTATACTTTTATTACTAGATTTTAAACTATTCAGTGAATCCTCCATTACTGATTCAAAACGAATAAAATCCCCAGAGGGGGGTCGATAAACGCAAATTATAACGTATCGCTCGAGTTCAACACAAGACAACTCAATAGTACGCTCGATGGAAAGATTAACTAAATCTAAGCGTTGTTTACATTTCAACATATTTGAAACAAGAACTAAAGATCCACCGCGAATAGCACTTTTCCTTACAAATGCACTTTGTACAGTAAAATTATTATCATTCATAAATACCACTTCATGTTCTTTCAACCAGTGTTCAGTCAAACATAAGACCTGAACATCATAGTTCTCCATAAATAAACTTAACTCTAGCTCTTTGCCAGACAGACCCTGCATATTTTGATGTACAACATTCAACATATGCGGCTGACCCGTTGTCGCACCTAATAGTTTAAACTACAAGGTGTATCAAAAGTAGTGTTAGTACCACTACTAACAGTAATCAATGGTACACTACAGGTACCAGTGTCACTATGTATATTGTATGCTAAAAGATTAGCAATATGTCTCCTACAACTAGGTGGCAAATACATTGTATAATTTGTCAGTTTGTAATCAGTAATAAATTGATTACAGTCAAAATATAAAATAGCGTCACTGTGACGACAAGTCCTAATATAAATTAACATATTTAAATTATAAATGTGCCTATTATGCTCATCAGACAAATAGTGAGAATAAGGCAAGGCACAAAAAATAAATTTACAACTATTTGTCTCATTGAGATGTAACATCAAATGGACACATTCAACTATGTCCTTTTTTCTTACAGTTAAACTATCCCCATATAATAAAATAACAGTTGAACTGGGGTTTATTTTTGTCAATTTAATAAAACTAATTAATTGGCTAATACTGGCACCGGGTAAACAATTATTAATTACATATTGTTGCGAACACTGATTAAATATACTACCAAAACCTTGACCAAATTTGTCAGAAAATACATATGTTGTATTAATCAAATTATTCATACTATTATTATTACTAATATTGCTACCTACTGGCTGAGCCACTGAAGTTGTGGGTGTAACAAGTTGAGGCTGGGGTGCCTGGGAGCAGGCACAGCTAAAAGAGAGGTTATTTGTCAGAGACTCATACCTCTCTGCATTGTACTTGACCAGGTCTGCCAACTCATTGGCCTCCTCCAAGCGCTTACTCAGGTCTTGTTGAGAAGCCTCATATTTACTAAAGATATCCTTTAGAGCATATTCCCTAACCAACAATTCATCTTGAAGGTGCTGAGTGTCAGTATCATACATAGTATTACATAATTGTAATTCACTATTACACTCCTTTAATTCTTGAATTAAATTTAGATTTTTTTGCCTAAGTTTTGTATTTAATTTGTTAACTTTCTGGCATTTTAACAATTTCTGATTTTTTCTAATCAATCTATTAATTTTAATATATTTTTTTTATCTTATTATGGCTAGTAAACAAATGGCATTTAGTGATAGTATCATCAGTTAAATCTATTGTTACAATTGGCTCAACACAAGTGGGTCCGGACCGGCTACCAACCAACTCATCATAAAGACTGCAGGTGACAGCAGACTCCTCACTGGCTTTGAGAGATTCTAAATGGCTTATAGTGTTGTGGACCCTGCTTAACTCCAGTTCTAATTCAGATATCCGTCTCAAAGCCAGTTCGTGGGTGTCACTACATTGCTGGAAATTTGACACAAGTTGACTGAGGTGTTGATGCTGGTCAAGTATGTCCATATGCTCTATATGTAGTTCAGCCAACTGGTTCTTAAGCTCAGTGTTCTTATTATTAATAAACTGAATTTCAACCTCGCTGTCATCTCTTTCCTGTAGCAGCTGATTGCACTGTTTTTGACTAGATTCCAACTCTTTCAATGTAGCCCTCAGTTTTTCGTCCAAAGATGCAGCTCTACGGGTCAACATATTGATAGGCCAACCCTAGAGGCACCCTGGAATGAGAGAAGAGAAAGTTAAGTGAGTACTTAAAAGGAATAAGTGAGTGATAAGATGTGGATAAAAAAAAAAAAAGGAAAAAGTACTAGGGTGAGTTTAAGTAATTTAGAATTTAAAGAAAATAAAGTGATAAAAGCTAAGTAGTGTGTAAAACTCAATTATGGGAGGATAGATTTATTATTCACTGTTATGTCTTAATTGAGATAGTAAAATTCTAGAAAATAAAAGGGTAAAAACAATAAAATTAAGTTTGTGAAATGGTTGGCCTAAACTAAAACCTACTACTATTTCCAAGTGATTGTAAATCTGTTTTTAACATTAATTTCATGAACTGGCACTGATACTGTAATTTAACATAACAAAAGTATGTCTAGTAATAAAGTGCAGTGATTTCTATGGGGTCTCTAACGTATTTAATAGGATTTTATGCTAGATAACCATGAACATAATGTCCAGTACAATAAATAGAATTATAGGGTTATATTTTAGGACGCAGCTCACAGGGTCGAGCAATGTACACGTTATACTACAAAAGGTGTGGTAAGAACTAACTATTTTTACATAAATAAGCTTAAAAATTAAAACAAATACTCCCCGGGTTAAGTGGTGATTTCAAATCCGTCCGTTGGATGACAGCTGGTGCTACTTCTTTGATTTTGCAACGAAATTACTCACAAATACAAATCCTTAATATGTATAGCTATATCTATCGAATTTAAGCACTTGTATCAATAATTATACACGAATAATATTAATTTTACAATTTAATTCTAACACGAAAATATTTGACGGCCGGCTGCCAGTATTGCCCATAATAATGGAGAAGCTCGCACGTTTCCAACAAGCTTTAGTCAATCGCTCGTCTCCGCTGCTCCTGCACGACAACACGCGACCTCATACTGCACAGGAGACGGTCTCCAAGTTACAAGAGCTGGGGTTAGAAGCTCTCCGTCATCCGCCATACTCACCAGACCTTTACTTGTTCCGGATTTGGGATAACTTCTTGGCGAGAAAAAAATTCAATACCCGATTTGAAGAATTTGTTGCCTCCAAGTCCAGCTGATTTCTTCAAGAAGGGCCATCAATAAACTGCCACTGCGTTGGCAAAGATGCATCAATTGCATGGGTGACTACTTTGATTAATAAAAAAATATGTAAATAAAATTAACTTAACTTATTTCATAAAAAAAACAGCAATTTCATAGGTAAAGACTAATTTCGTAATTAATTCCTACGATGATTTTAGACATAATAACGACAGGAAATATCAAATTTTCAAACAAACCTTATTATCAATCTTATTTATGGAACCATCGAGAATTATGTCATCGAAACCTTTTGTCGAACGATATACATTATCATAATTGCTTAATATATATTTAGATTAACTAATTAGTTCTAGGGATATTTTCTAATGAAGCAAACAGAGAAACAATCACGTTAGTAATTTTGTTGACAAGTAATTCTCGTAGTTTTATCTTTTTATTTTACCTATCAGTTTAGGCCACTCCGAAGATGTTTCACCATGATTTCCAGTAGTCGCAGGTCCCGGTCCGGCGCTCCCGGGACCTTCCTCATCCAGTCTGTTCTAGCTTCTTTTTAAAAGATCGAAGCTGAAAACCAGTTCAGCATTAATTAAATTAATTTTTAGAATTTTTGTCTGATTGTCTGAATGTATGTTACCGAAAAAGTCAGAAAAACGTGTAGTTTTATCACAATATCGTAATTTCAGCCGAAAGATTCCCACTGTTGGACATAGGCCTCCCCCAAGCACCGCTACTTCGACCGGTTGTGCATGTGCTTCCCGAATCCAGCGGATCCCTGCGGCCTTCACAAGGTCATAGGTCCACCTCGTAGGAGCTCTTCCAACGCTACGTCTCTCGGTACGCGGTCGACACTCGAGAACCTTTCGGCCTCATTGGCTTTAATAATATAACAGTAGATTATGCACAACAGTAATATTAACAGTAACAGCAGCATTCTTACAGATTATGCCTGACGAATTCATCAGTTAGTGTATCAGTTTTATGACATTTAGTACATACAGGAACGCAGGCATTCATTAATTCACTAAAATCAAAAACTTCGCAAGTAATGGAAAATTGCTACTGAAGACTGTGGACTCGACCGCAGGACTAACTGCTTCTCACACGGACGTTTGTCGCTTGCTCCCACATCAACAGTCCTGAGCTTCTGTATATTTTGCCTGCTGAGACCATTGATACTAACGTACTATAAAGGGAAGTTTTATATTGAAATGCGTAAATAAAGTGTATGGTCAAATACATGCGATTGTGACCAAAAAGTTGATGCCTAACAAGGCTCGACTGGCTGTTCACAATGGTGTGCTTCGTGCCTACGCTTATGTATGGAAGAAGGAATGTTAGGTGTGGCAAAAGAAGCATGAAAGTAGAATAAATGCTGTGGAAATGTATTCCTTGCAAAGCATGTGTGGCGTGACTATGAATGATATGCTACAAAATTGTGTGATAAGGCAACGGTGCTGTTCAAAAGAGGATGTCATGACAAAAATTTAAAAGACTATGCTTAGATGGTTTGGTCATGTTGAGAGGATGATTGAAAGGCGACTAACAAAAGGTATTTACAAGGCAGTTGTGAGTGGAAATGCTGAGACGGGACGCTAGGGGGACAAATAGTGACCTAATTGGTGATGTTCTTCATAAAGGTCACGTGCGTAGTACTCACAACCGGCGTGAGTATGTGACCAGATGTATGAACGTAAAAGGAGTAGGTAAGGAGCGTATCAGGTAGCATTCTATAGTTTCTGCCTACCCCCATATGAAGAAGGCATGAGTTTATGTATGTATTTATGTTTTATAAAAATACCATAGCCTCACGAGTATTTACGTGTGTATTCCCCGAAGGGATAAATATATATGAGTTATATGCTTCGGTTCCATGTAATAGGGGGCGTACCCTTTGCCATTAACCGGGTAAAAATCCAGACTTTGGACTGTTACTGAGAAATTCCAGATGGAAAACCCAATAATACTTTGACTGACCCGGGAATCGAACCCAGGACCTCATTCTCAACAGTAGCGCTTGCGACCACGAGACCAACGAAGCAGTTTTTTTTTATATAAATGTGGCGGTTATTTTAGTATATTGTGGTGTCTTACGACTTCCACGCGAACGAAGTCGCGGGCCGAAGCTAGTTATTATATAATATTATGCAATACCGTATCTGTTATTAAAAAAAAATCATGGTTTACTAAGGAAAAAAAAATCTAAAGAAAAACAACAACAACCTTAGTAAACCATTAAATTTTTATAGAGATCTTAGTTTTAGTCAGACAAATCAAAGATGCTTGATCTGTCTGGGACGACCAAAATGACCAACCCACAACCTTCTGTGACATATCAAATCTCAGAGTGTTAACCAGTAACTGGGTTGTGGAGGTCAGATAGACAGTCGCTCCATCTGGAAAAAGGCTAGGCAGATTGATAATGACGAATATTTTTATATAGTCATTCAAATAATTTATGTACTAGATTTTACTAGAAGATATCTCAACCTGTGTCATAGTACAATGTTTACGGAAAATCGGGCCGGCCTCAGTTATTTTAAAGGGATGTTTCACTACACAATCTTTAAGTTTAATATTTTTTTAAATTACGTTATCCAGGCCCAATATCTTTGTTTCCTGCAATATTCCTACATCAACCGGGTGTTGTACTTGGGTGCACTTGCATGGTGCGAACAAGGTTTTTTTTTTTTAACTTTGCCCCACTCTTGGTATTTCTCCTGTATCGTGGGTGCGTTTACAAACATTTAAACTCACATACAAAAACAGCCAGATCCGGAACAACTACTTGTAGGTCATACAAAATTTTTTGTTCCGTGTAAGAATCGAACCCGCGACACGCAGTGCAGCAGTCAATTGCTTAACCACTGCGCCAACCGTGCCGGAATTGTCGGTTGGTGCCTCATTTCATTTAAAATATCTATCGGGCCTCTGCTGCGAGTTGGCTTTGGCCCCTCGTACGCCTTCCAAAGGTCCGGGACCCCAGGGTCCCGAGATATGTCAGAGACATTAAAAAAATATATAATATTAAATTGTCCTCCAGGCCGAGTTTCGGCCATGGCGACCGATCTCACCGGAGACCAGCCTTCGGCGCTGGAGATATTATAGTGCACAAGTGTGTGCGCAGACACAGGTGCACTGTCTCTTCCCTCGCTCTCATATTTCGATCCGACGCGACCGGAGAGAGATCAGGCGCATAGCCAATGGCTTTTTTTTTTGGGTGGTAAATTATCAAGTAACTTCTCCCGCTCTGGGCGGAGCGTGAGAAGTTATGGCGGCATGTCAGACTTTTACTGACTAAAACCCACCCGTGTTACTTCAGATGCCTGTGAGCCAGGGCCACGATATCCCTTTCGGACAGAGTCGTAACCCTGGCAGGATAGCCAATAGCTTAACGTGCTTTCCGAGGCACGGGGGTATCACACCGCCAACTTCCAAACTCCGGACTGTTACTAAAAAATTCCTAATGGACAAAACCCAATAACACTTTGACCGACCCGGGAATCGAACCCAGGATCCTACCACGCTCAGCAGTGGCGCTTGCGACCACGAGACCAACAGGGCAGTAAAAAATTATAGAATAATATGTGTAGGTCAATCAATTTGCTTAGCCTTTTTGGCTTTGGGGTCAGCTTCCAGTCTAACCAGATGCAGCTGTACACCAGTATTTTATATGGTGTGACTTCCTATCTGTTCTCCACAACCCAGTAACTGGACAATACAATCTTTTGATAAAAAGACTGTATGTCAGACTTTTGGGCTTCTGACGACCCCTAACGACTGTCAAAGATCCACAAAATGACCAACAGCTTAACGTGCTTTTCGAGGCATGGAGGAGTCTCGGTATGTAAAGATGGTCACCCATCCACGGACTAACCCCGGCTAGCGTAGCTTGGCCTGATGGACCGACCCGTGCGGCTATTATTACTTAGTCTAGCAATATAGCACGAGAATAATATGTCGCTGCTTTAATTTGATAACGACAGATCTCAAAAACGTACTTTTTTCAAAAGAACAGTTTAAATAAAACAAGAAAGTAAATTGTTTATATCTTTTATTTTAATAATCAGACATCTTTGAAAATTGCTTACATCAATGTGTAATCTATCAATTTTTTATTATTATAAGCCACTTAGCCATTTCAATACAAAACTTAAACATAAACTTACAAAAAACAAAATACTTCAGACATATGCCAAACATTTATTAGTTTAATTATTTTAAATATTGTCATAAATTTATGGTATGACCTTTAATTTGACAACATCCTTTCGTGAATAATGACACTATTCTTAATAGAACAAATATTTCAGTAATGTAATTTTTGTACAACGTTTTATTTAATTTTGATGCATTTTTTTGCATTAATTTTTTTTCAAAATAATGTCATATTTACAATTACATTACTATTCTATGGAAGATGTTATACAAAACTAATGTATTTTTATTATTCAATGACATTTTTTGTTTTATTCTATCAGTCTTTAACATTAAAGAGATCAAAAATATTATACTATTTAGTAAAAAATTATTTCACAGAACTCGCGCTACTCTAAAAATTACCAATATAGCTAATATCTAATATTTATATAACAAATACAATGAAATAACAAAATAATATAATTTTTATTAACCTCCAAACATAAAAATGACTAATGCCACTAGCCCACACACGATAAAAAAAAAACTAAATAAAAAAAAAATCTTCTATTAAACCATCAAAATCAATTATAATAATAGTAATATTAAAACTGTGTACGTTATACGATGAAAAATACTTTTATAGATTTTCAAAAAATGGGGCGTAAAATCTTGGAATGAGTTTTTTATTTAGCAATGTAAGTAGGCCTTTTTTCTTTTTCTCACATATCATCATTTTAGTTTTATAAATTTTCTTCAGTGTAATATTTTTATTACTAGCGCTACTATTTCTTGTCTTTCCAATATTTTCAACTATCACTTTCTTGAAATTCGTACTTCCATATGAATTTTTATAATAATATGAGTAATTTTCTGTATCTTTTGCTTCTACTTTTAAAATTGCAATATCTGTTAATTTCACATTTTCTTTTTCTGTATTTTTATTGTAATTTTTACCTATAGATGTAGCTAATCTTTTTATATCAATAAAATCATCATGACTCAGTTCATAAACTTTATATGGGGTACCTGTTTTCTTTGCATTCCTAATTATGTGGGTATACTGATCTGGTGTATAAATAGGTCCTGATTTCAAAGTTTTCTGTATTTGCCTTTCAATTACAGAATGGGCACTGTCGCCTTCATTCTGCGTGTGTCCTTTAATCAAAAATTTATGTGTAATTGTGTTAATAAAATCAAAATGATGGACTATATACATATAAAGTGCTATTATGTAATGATTTTTTTGTTGCCCGCAACAATTATCAGAATAAAATACCAAATCTAACTTGGAATTAAGGTTTTCAGCTGTTTGTTTTAAATTTTTAATGTACATCAGAATGCAGGTCCCAATCTCAACAGCCCCTCTATTTGCTTGGCCTTCATGCCAAACAAAACAAGCAACATTTTTATTTTTGATATTGCATACAGTAAAATTATAGCAGTTTAACTTAGAGACATAATAAAAATTAGATACCTCGCCCTTCGGACAACTCATAGCAGCTTGGAGATCGTAAACACAGACGATAGTGTTATCTGCTGTGTAATTCTTATCATCCTCTTTTGCTTCCCTTGATAAGTTCTTTTCTTCTAGATGTTTTTCGTACTTTTCCTTCAGTCCATTTTTTTCTTCTTCAGTGGAATTAGCATATGCTGTGCAATCTTCGCATTGATCCTTCTTTGGTTGGAAAAAGGATATATTATATTCATAAGAAAATATATTATAATACATAATATAAGTAGCGTTTGGTAGACCTTTCGATTGGCATTCAGCTACATAATCTCTATGTAAATCCGCTACGGTCTTACCACCATCTATGTAGACACGTTTAGAATCTGCTCGACAATAGTGGCTATTAATTTTCGGTATTGAATCAAGATGTTTCCTGACACCCTCTTTAATGGCTGCATCTATAGCATGATGGTTATTGTGTTTACCACGTTGATCTAGCTCCAAAGATCCCGAGGGTTGACTTTTTTCTAAAACCGTTCTAATAGGGCGATCAGATATGTCCAAGGTGGCCTTAAAATATTGTTTGCACACTCTAATACGTTCGCCATCTACTGTCAGATAAAAGGCATTATTGTTTCCGCGGTTACTATTATGAACTTTGTAAGAATATCTTGGTTTAATAGTTGAAGTATGTCGTAATATAAATTCTCTTTGTCTCTGCAGGTCGCCTAAACTCCAATAGGTATCAAAAATGTTTTTTCGCTGGGTTTCTGTTATTTTATTCGTACATTTTTGTTTGCACTTATCACCACAAGGAGTCTTCATTGATTTTTCAGCCACAAGTTTACCAGATTTCGATGTATATTCCAGTCCTCTATTTCTTAATATCTTTGCTTGTGCGCATGCCCATTTTTCTGGGTTCAGTTTACGTTTTCGGGTTATTTTTATTGTCTCTGATGGAATATCAATACCATCTTGAATAAAGTTTATAGAATTTTCAGGATCCCTAGTATCTAATAGAATGGAATTTGCCGCCCCATTGAAGCTTTCAGGAGTCTGGTTAGTAAGCGCAGCCTCAGTTGCAAGACAGACTGCTGTGTTATTTTCTACTACTGGGAATATATTTGACAAATTAATGTTTGCTACATCACGACTTTCTGTTTCGGAATCCGATGAGCTGCTTGAATCTGAAGACGAATTGCTGGAATCTGAGGAACTACTGGTGCTAGACGAGCTACTTGAGCTAGACCTTTTCTGAAAGCGGGTTTCTGAAAGCTGGTCTGAAGCCTGATTCTGTTCAATATTACCTTCAATTAATGCAGTTGTGGAGATTTGGTCAGCGAAACTAGTGTCATTAAAATCATCAAACTGATTCTGTTCAATATTGCCGTCAATTAATGCACTTGTGGAGATTTGGCCATCGAACTCAGTTTCATTATAATCAGAATGCTTATTCAATTTATTATCCACATTAGAACGTATTACTTGAAGAGTAGTTTCGGAGACATAGTCTCTTTCATTCTGTAACGGCTGCAAGGGCTGACGAATAACAAAATTTGACTTTTTACTTGGTGCGTTTTTGGTTTTAGAAAATTTTTTCCGTCGTTGTTCTGCGCAAGGTTGGTTAGCGTTAGATTCGGAACTAGCCGAATCACTTATATTTTCGTAGTCGGGATCCTTGACACTATCGTCTGAACAAAAATATTGTTCTTCTATAGGGAATTCGTTAAATACGTTATTGTTTTCAGTCATCAATGCACTACTTTCTTGGTATTTTTCAGGATCATCAGCTACCGAGATCTGCAATAAGCCTTCTGAATTTATGTTTTTTGTAGTTTTCTCCATGTTCATGTTTTTGAACATCTGAAGAGTACGTCGATTATTCACTGAAAGAATAAAAATAAATAGTTTAAAATGTTAATTAAAAATATTATTTTCAATATTAAATTTCATACTTCCACACCATGCCACATAATGTCACATTAAAATATTTTTCATTGCCGTAATCTTGAATAACAATCATGTTAATTTAACAATAGCACAAAAAAGCGTCATATTTTGCAAAGAATAATCGTAAAAAACATGACTTTAAAAACGAAATAGACATATTTTGTATTAGATCTATTACTTATCAACAACAAAAAATTGAATACGAACTCATTTTGAAATATGCTATTTAGTTTATCTACTTACTTGTTTTGATACTGCCGCAACACCAAATACCACGTTCTTTAAATTAATCAAAACTCGAATAAGACACTGAAACTTTTTTGATATCATCACAACACGAAAAAGGACCTTATTTAAAAAAAATATTCACCAATAACTACGGACTAATTTGTTTTATGCCTATATTCGAGAGAAAATGCCTGTGTCGCCTTGCGAGATATCAAAGTAACTGGCGTTGTGTCGATGTACCGACAAAATGGCGGTCAATTTGGACCAATCAGAGAACGTCATTCAATCACGCCACGTTGTCAAATGTATACATAGAAATGTGAGTTTTATTCACATGATGTTATAGATTATTTTGCGTTAAATGGTAAGATTATCAAAATAATGACAGATTTTGTGATGTGCCACTATCGAATTAAAGCAGCGATGTGTAGTTAAAGAATAATAAATAAGTGGTATTGCCTTTAATTAGTAAAAACACATAACAAAATAAAATTATGCCTAGTGACGTCATGAGGCAGTTAGGAGCCTTTTATATTGAAAAAGTACAAACAGGATGAAAAGCAGACCCTTATAAAAGCCGGGATTAACGCCAGCCAAATGTAGACACGAAATGTTACATTATGGGCTTACTTCTGTTGGCGTGGTTACAATCCCTAGCTGAAAGAGTTCTAAGGGTTTTTTATTTCATCAAACGGGATACATTGATACCAGCTTTTGTCGTGAAAATGTGTCTCAAACCAAATAAACAACCAAGACATAGCACTGTCAACAGTGACGTGAGGCCATGATTGTCCGGTGAGGTGTAGTTTGGTTGTAAATGTGTTGTATGACCGCGGTGTAGTTTTGGCATACTGTTCGTAGCTCTGTGTCTTGGTTTTTCATTTGGTTTGAGGTGTGAGTTAGCTAAGCATGCACAGTCCGAAATATTATAAATGAATAGTCTGGTAATTTCTTAGCTGCCATGGCTTTTTTTATTTTTTATTACGGACGCTTTTAACGTGCACGTCTGTCTTTCTACATTGTTCTCACATGTATAATTTCAATATGAATGATGTAACCAATATTTTGTAACAATATTTTAATTTATAACTCTGTCCGTAGAGTTTTTGCCTGTTTTTCTCCATAGGAACCTACTTCGCTTTAGAATGGGCAACTAGCTGCATCTCTCTGACTGACCGACGCCAAGGGGCAATTTAAAAGTGCTTGTAATTGGTTTATTTGAAATAAATGCTTTGAGTTTGAGTTGAGTTTGAGTTATTAACTACATTTGTTTAAAAACTCGTGCAGATTGGTGCGATATCGCGGGCGCGATAGGCAGCGTGATTTGTGTCGCGCCCGCATTATCGCGCCAGTCTGCACGAGCCTTAAAGGTTTCTCTTTACTACAGTTAAACATACCTATTCTGCTAAGTAACTATAGGTACACTCCCTAGCCGTCATGGCGTGAAGATCAACATGTAACATTTAAGTAATCATAACAAAATTGTCATAACCATAACATAAAACTTAATGTCAACACGTGCAAATCATACACAAACTATTAGATAAAAAAAAAAGTCAGAGCTCAGAGGTCACACACATTTAATGAATATTAAACCGGAATTAAACTCATTCGGACTTTGTCTCTCATGTTGAAAACACTCCTTAACTCACTCGTCAGAAGTACAAAACATGTGATAAGCGTATTATACATGATTCTGTCACGTGTCACCTAAATTTTTAATGTCAGTAACTTAACTTGGGAATAATATTTACTTTAGATAACTGTGTTGCTGCGTAGCGACTGTTTACCCATTTAAATACTGGCAGACAGGGTTATATCACGGACGGATAATAAATACTTGTTCGTACCTACAAATGAGATTATGGTGCACATCTCGCTAATGCATGTGCCTCGTTTTCCAATTCGTAAAAACTTGTGGAGACTAATTACTTATTTGTGACATTCTATAGATTTTTGCTATTCTTTTGATATTTATATATTTTAGTACCTACATGGAGGACTTACAGCTAATAAAAACAGAAAGAAGGAAACCATAGTCACCACAAAAACCAACCCTCACGTATAGATTTATAGTATTGCTTATGTTAGTTCTCCAGATATTTAAATGAACCTATGTACCCATGTGCCGTGCAGTGTGGTGCCGGACGTAAAGAATAGCACAGTCCTATTTCTTCCCGTGGGTGTCGTAAAAGGCGACTAAGGGACTTACTAGAGAATCGGCAGCAGCGTTCTCTATGCATTTTAACACCATACTGCGATCGCCAACCAGCCTGCCAAGCGTGGCGATTATGGCAAACCTCCCTTTGGGGGACGCCTATGTCCAGTAGTGGACGTCTTTGTGCTGAAATGATGTACCCATGAGATGCATTCCTGGGCTGGCAGTCAACCCCATTACAGCTGACTGGTTATTTCATGATCAACTCTGCGTACCAATATTATGAGAGAAGAAAACGACTTCACACTTTGAAAAGATTGACCTACAAAATCAAAATAAATATATTTTATAGCACATAATAAAAAAAAGTTTTTTTATTACTTACCTACCTATTTTTGATTACAACTCAAGTTGTACAAAAACACTTATCTAAGCACTATGTAGCGTTACAACTAAGGGAAACAGTGTTTTTGATGAACTCTGGCACCCAGAGTAAGATTTAACTTGTGTTTAGGGTGCCAGCAAAACATATACCTACATGGGCACTTATGAAACGTCAGAAGCTAGGTGCGCGGTACCAATTGGCCGTTTCCTATGGAGAAAGGCTGGCAAGAAACTCCACGGTTACTCTTTTTAAAAATAATTGGCTTTTACAATGTTTTCAAATTTCAGCAAGTACCAGGTACCTACTTAACAAAATAGAACATGGTCTCCAAATGTACAGTCTATTAATCCTCCAACGTTTTCACATTCACAAAATATAAAAGAATGTATATGAAATATTATTAAAATAATAAAAGAATTAAGAAGATTTTTTCTAGATAAGTGTATGCTTTGTATTTATTATATTATATATGTAAATGGTACACCACTGACTACCTGCAGTATTGTCTCTCCTTCTCCCTTTAATCCATCCAAAGGTAAGACTGACCGTTGTGTCACCCTATGTAAAATTTAACATCTAAATCTGTAATTTATCTCGTACATAATATAGAGTATTCTATTCTAAAAGTAAAAACCAATTTAAAGCAAATGACATGATTGCTATTAAAACTGTAATTCCGTAATGTAATTCTCAATAAGGGTAATATGCTAACTCCAGCTTTGATCACAAAAAAGTATGTACTTATTGAGATTTCATAAATATTTTATTTTGAAAATAAATGCTGTTACAGCGAGATCTAAACCGATACTTATCGATAAACTTCTTGTCCAGACAGATAAGTAGGGTTTAGTTCAGACTGACCCTTAAAATCCTTTTTCAGACTAATGCTTTTTAGACTAGGGTTTAACAGCATTCGTTTGTAAAATTACTATGTAGGTATTGAGAGTCTTTTCCCAAATTACATTTCATACTATTGATGGGTTTTCGAGATAATCTGAAAAAGATAAATGGACAAGTTGAATGCCATTAAAAATATATATATATTATAAATTTCATATTATACTTACAAAAACTGTAATTTTAGTCATTCATTCCGAGAGAAACAAAGTACCCAATAAAATTATGCAACAGACCAAAATTAATAACCGCGAGAACAAAAATTTAATATAACGCTTACAAACATTAAGCTTTTTGAAACGGTTTTTAAACAGTCTACGAAATTAGGATGTAAGCGAATAAAATGTTGATTCCCAAAACTACGAGCAAAACAGCATTGCTTACAGTCTGTTTTTCGCATCAACCATGGAGTAAGAAAAACGGAGTGCTACAAACGTTTATCATATTATTATGTAGTTACTTACGGCCGAACCCAATAACCTATTTTCAGTGAAAGACAGATCGCTATTGATGATAGACAGTATAATTATATCTATCCTTGGATGGTGTCTCACAATCATTGATAAAGGCTATCTATCTAACGAAAACAATAAGTAGGTTTCTCTACTTCGCCCTCCCGTGCGTTCCGTTACAACCAACATCACTTTAAAAAACAACATGTGTAATTAGTCTTATTATAAAACTTCTTTGTTTCTTACTTCTAAATAAGTTAGTGGATTGAGATATAATTCTGTAGAGCCGTATTACAACCTGTTACTGACTTGCAAATTGCAAAAAACCTGATAAAATTTGAATTTTGCGGGCTAATGTTGGATTTTTTTTTTACTTAAAATTCATGTACGCATGGTGCTTGCACTTATTTTTTGCATAGGACGCACCGTTTTCGAGTTATTTGAATTTCTATATTTTTTTATTACTTTAAAAAATAAAATCATCTATCAGATCTATGATGAGCGTGTAATAAAGAGTCCATTTTAGCTTGGCTACTTTACGTTTATCCCTGCAATTCGGGGAATAGGCCAATCTGTCATCTTTAGCACTGTCCTGTCAAAGAAATCGTATATTGGGACGCATAATTTGGCATTTTTATACAAATAGCTATCCGTTGTAGGCGATACACCCTCCCATCAGTAGATAGCGTGGGCCGGTAAGATTCCATAATGTCTCATAGATTATTGGGACGTTAAAACTATCGATAGATAGATTTTTCTATCTCCAGTATGCCAAAACTGGTGATAGATAGGTTATTGGGTTCGTAACTTATCACTACATTTCAAGAATAATCCATGATTTAATGTTAAAATCAATCTTGAACAACTTGCATGATTCTTTCATAACCGGTTTTATAAGGTTATATATAATTATTCATCGGTACATTTCAGCGTTTTCAGTTGGATGAAAACTCACCGTGATGCTTCTAGTGAGTCTTTGGTCAACTGGACCGACTAGAAATGGACCCGCGGGATCACTCAACCCAATCACATTTTGAATAGTCGACTAGACCCACTGCCCAATTTCAATATAGTAGGTACAGTCACGCAGTGAAGCCGAATCTTTTAGTTTTATTTTTATGAAGTAAAATATACCAATATTATTCAATTAGGTTTACGCATCACACTTATTCACTAACACTAAAACTAAAACTAAATACTTATTTTATTACTGTAATAATACCTTAATTAAGTGCACGAGCACCGCTAATAGTTAAATATAATTATGTAACTATTACGATGATTTGTATAATTTTATTCATGAATGTTCTGTTATCTGTCTGTGATTTTTAAATAGTACTTATATTTTCTGTGTTATATTTGAATATTACATTTAGTTAATAATCTCGTTATAAAAAGGTTTGTCTTGATTTTACTTACATGTACTTAACTTATAAAGATTTTAGATTTTGATTGAGTTACCTTTAAACCTAGTTGAATTACGTTTTATTATATTTTGACAAACCAATTTTAAGATCGAGTCGAATCAAAACACATAGGTACCTATCAAGTAAGGTAAAGTAGACTTCAGTGTTTTAATAAGAAAATAATGAGACTGTAAAAACGGTTAAAAATAGATTAAACTTCGTAATTGTTTGTTTACGATAGGGCTCGTAAAATTTTATCTTTAGTTATAAGCTGAGAAATTGAACTTTAAGACACCGTTTTCAAACCATTATTAACGAAAGTTTAATTAAATACAACACAGTGTTTATTTGTTTGCCTTGTATTACTCGTACTTAAAAATGAAACAGTTTAATCTGATTTTGAAAACAACGTTAACTTTATACAGACGGCAGATTTAATAATAATAAAAAAATCATTAAATGATAAATGATTTTTATTTCTGTAAGTAGGTTTGTACAAACACTTTTACACGTCAGTCATATTTTTAAAACTAGATGAGGTCGGCGTTTCCTATCTGACTACTCTGAGAAGAAAGGCCGAAACAAATTCAGAGGTCACAGTCTCTTTTAAAGTCGAGACATAATCTTGGTCAGATCATGTGAAGGCCATGTAGATTGGTGTCTGAAATGGTCTTTTGAGGAAAGAACCACACAGATTGAGTGGACCTGACCAGTCAGTGCACGCATTTGTCAGTAATCGTGCAGCTCTACTCAGAACTTAAGGAGCTCAACGATGCGACGATCAATACCAAAGAAGCTCTTTTCTGCAAAACAAAGATAGTCTGAATGTCGGCGGCATTTCCCCACAACAGAATACCGTACGACATTACACTATGAAAATAGGCAAAGTACACTAAACGGGCTGTTTCTATGTCAGTTAAATTACGAATTTTTCTAACAGCATATGCTGCGGAGCTTAGCTTTTTTGACAGTTTATCTATAAGTGGGCCCCACTGAAGCTTAGCACCCAAAGTTAAGCCCAAGAATACTGTGCTATCTTCAGGATTCAATTCTTCGCCCTTTATCAACACATCAGTTTTCACCTGCCTAACGTGAGGTAGCGTAAACTTAATGCATTTGGTTTTTTTTTTCATTTAGAAGAAATTTTAATAATTTCTTCTAAATGAAAAAAAAAACCAAATTGAACCAGTGAACTACTTTTGAGATCGCGCTATTTACATCTGCAGTAACCAGCTGCTGACGTTTAAGTTTAAACAAAAGTGAAGTGTCTGATCTGCAAACAACACTATATCATAATTATCCTTTATGAGGTAAGGCAAGTCATTAATATAAATAAGAAACAAGAAAGGACCAAGAATTGAGCCCTGTGGAACTCCCATTGTTACTATAGATCCGGGATATTTTTTTCCATTGATGTCAACGCTTTGAATCCCATTACTCAAGTATGAAGTAAGAAGATCCAGAGCGGTGTTCCGGATTCCGTAGTGGCGGAGTTTCCTGATTAACGTTTCATGAAAAACGCAATCGAAAGCCTTGGACAAATCACAAAAAATGCCCAAGGCATCGCATTTATCTTCCCATGCATTATAAATATGTCCTAACAGTTCAACACGAATCAGTAGTCGAACGACCCCTTGTAAAACCGAACTATTTGCTATGTAGTAATTTATGTTTATTAAAAAAAACTTTGCAATTGGTCTAAAATTAATTTCTCAAAAACTTTTCTAAAGGTAGGTAGTACTGAAATAGGTCTATAATTTGTGGGGTCTGATGTACTACCTGATTTAAACAACGGTATTATTTTACTATTCTTCATGAGGTAAGGAAACTCCCCACAGTTAATACAATTATTAAAGATAAGAGCTAAAGTAGGTGCTACAGTGTCTATTTACGACTTAGCAACTTCTACAGAATTACCCCACAGATCTGCAGTCTTTTTTACATTTAAAGTGTTAAAGGTTTTAATTATATCTCTACAGGTAATATGTTCAAAATGAAATTCCGAATCGCAAACATTTACAATTTCCTTAAGCAAAGAATCAGCAACAGAAGGTGATGAGTTTAGGGATTTAGTAGTTGAAACGGGAATATCTGAAAATAAATTTTCAAAGGCCACGGCGACTTGTGAGTCTGATTTTATTATGTTGTCATTAATTGACAAGCTATAGTCAGTATTTCGGTTACTAGACCTTCCCGTTTCACTATTAATAATATTCCAAGTCGTTTTAATTACATTACTACTGTTTTTAATCTTCGAACTCAAATAACGCGACTTGGCCATACAACAAACTTTTTAAAATAATTTGGAATAATTTCTAACATACAAATTAAATTCATCAGTGTTTACATAACACCTTTCATTGTACAGCTCATAAAGCCGTGTTCTACTTTTATGAATACCAATGGTAGCCCAATCACTGAAAGATGCGTTGCTATTAACCAAGATAGTCTTGGGAATGGGATCCTGCCGTTTTGCCGAAAAGATTTTGCCAAATTTTCATTACCCAAACAAATTTTAGCAACCTTTTTTATACCATTGCAATATTTCGAATGATTTTAGTACGCATATTTTCATTTGGTCAATTTTTTACTTGGCAAAATATGACCAAGTATAAT
This sequence comes from Tiliacea citrago, assembly GCA_963921375.1. NCBI lineage: Eukaryota > Metazoa > Arthropoda > Insecta > Lepidoptera > Noctuidae > Tiliacea > Tiliacea citrago. The sequence continues at coordinate 14,308,258 of OY992797.1, read as the reverse complement.
GTCATTATGGCATTTGGTCTTTAATCAAATGATTTATTACAGCAAACAATCTTCAGACAATAAACGTTTTTGAGCGAGCGAAGCGAGCGGTGCCGCGGTAGCGGCCGGCGAGTGCCAAACACGACTTGCATTAATAAAAAAAAGGTCTTGTTTTTAGTAGGTTACCCGGAACATAACTATTTAGATTAGGTTAATTTCTTTTTAAAAAAAAATGGGTAGGTTAGGTTAGGTTAAAACAGTGACCTCCTACGCACGAGCCGAGCGAGCGAAGCGAGCGGTGCCGCGGCAGCGGCCGGCGAGTGCCAGAAACGACTTGCATTAATAGAAAAAAGAGATTGTTTTTAGTAGGTTACCCGGATCTGAACTATTTAGATTAGGTTAATTACTTATTTATATTATTATTTGATTTTGCGTAAAAACTGTTATTCCAACTGAAATATTTGACTAAATAAAAAATGTTAAAAGTACTAGTTGGTAAACAAGTTAAAGTTTAAACGTTCATTTGTCAAACATTAGGTTTGCGTTACAATTTTTTGTGAATAGATTTTTTGCTAAGTAATAATTTGGCAAATGAAATTATGCGAGAAATTTTTTGGGAAGTGAAAATTTGTCAAATTCCTTTCGGTCAAACAAGGGAGACCCCTTGGGAATAAACGTGGAATTAAATTGTTGCGAGTAAATATAAAAAAAAACATTATAAAGATGATTAAGATCAGCATTAATAGATGGAACTGGTAATTTATCAATGAGTTTACCTTTAAAAGCTTCCAAGCGACGTGATGTTTTGGGGTTAACAGTGATTATCCTTTTTAGCCACTTTGTTGTTTCGGTTTTGGATAGTAATCATTTGCCCACAATGATCAGAATCTAGTAAATTTATAATTTCTTTGTGGCTTGGTATAATATCTGTATAAATATTATCTAGACATGTGGCACTAGTAGTTATTCTTGTGGGCTCCAAAAACAGGTTTACAAGATTGTATGACTGAAACAGACTTATTATTTTACTACAAGAACCTGAGTTTTCTAACAAATTAACATTAAAATCACCACAAGTGATAATGGACTTGTTCGAGTTACAAATCTTGTGCAACACTTCATCCATTACCTTTTCAAAGCAGTCATACAATCCTGAAGGGGGTCTGTACACACTTAATACAATAAACTGCTCCAATTCTATACAGGCTATTTCAACAGTCCGCTCAACAGATAGGCTCACAATATCCTTACGGTCATTAAACTTAAGCTGGTTACTTACTAAACTACATTACACTACACTAAACTACTACATTAAGTAACTATATTATTTTATTTAGAAAATATTGTGCCCATTGCACTGAAATAACTGCGGGGAGGAGCTTGTGACTAAGTAATATCAGCCGCACGGGTCGATCCACCAGGTTAAGCCACACTTGCCGGGGTTGGTCCGTGGATGGGTGACCATCTTTACATACCGAGGCTCCTCCGTGCCTCGGAAATCACGTTAAGCCGTTGGTCCCAGCTATCATTCGTAGATCTTTGACAGTAGTTACGGGTCGTCAGAAGGCCGAAAGTCTGACAACCAGTCTTACTAAGGGGTATCGTATTACCCAGTTACTGGGTTGTGGATTTCAGATAGGCAGTCGCTCCATGTAAAATACTGGTATTCAGCTGCATCCGGGTAGACTGGAAGCTGACCCCAACATAGTTGGGAAAAGGCTAGACAGATAGATTGAACTGAGAGAACCCTCGTTAGTTAGCGCTTATTAAAAGTAATTCATGTGCCCAGTAATCTACTAAGCGGCGGTATGAAATGGATGGGATTAGGCCAAAGTTTGATAAACTTGCTTGATGATTACAAAACATTGAATGTATGCACTATTCTTTACGACCATCAAAGAAATTACAATTTTCTCACATAGTGCATGAAAGGATCAATGACCTTTCCAAGTTTGCATTAAGCTTAGATCGACTATATTCCAAGGGTCCCAAGGGACATAATATGGAGAGTAACAAGCTGGAGTAAATTTAATTTACAAGCTGTTAGAAGAATTTCATCAGGTAATGCATTTTATAAATATCTAGGAGTAAATTGAATCAATGAAGTTATTGATTGACTACAGAATCGTTTATTATAATTAGAATGCAATATTTTTGTTTCCCATAACCTATTTACTTAAAAGGTCTTAAATATAAATAGTTCCAAATATTTTGCTTACTTATTTCACTATGAAAAAAATACCTTAAAATAAAATTATAACAAATACCTACCTATGCTTGCCCCATTGACATAAAAATGTTAGAAGATTTAAATCACTACCTAATTACAATATTATTACCTTCTTATACGAGTATTGTGTTAGTTGAACAATCAGGTCATATCCAAAACCAACTTAAATGTAACTTTATTTTTGAACACAAAGAGAATAGGTAGGTATGAAAAATTTATCATTTTATTTTTATAAACATTTTAAGGCTGTTAACGAAATGGGGTACACCTCTGCCTAAGCCTTCGGGAAACATGCGTGATGTTTTGTTATTATTACGGTATTAAAAGAAAGATAGGAGTAACACTGACAGTTGCTGACGTGCAATATTAAGCTTCAGCATTTTAGCAATTATCTTGAAAAGACCAACAATATCCAATTTTGTTTCGTATTTTATCGTCATCTGAACAAGTCAACGAAAAAGACTCTCGTCATAAAATATAGTAAAAGTCATAATAGTTATTATAAAAGATTCAATACACAAAATCTAATTTCGAAACGCTATTTATGATCAATAATTTCGGTTTTGCAATATTTAATCAAATGTAATTCTGTCTGATATTCTAAAACTTCTTACTCATACATAGTTACAGAAGTTGATAAAACAATAATTGTCACTTTGTTTCACCTACATTTTCCAAATTTCTTTAACAAAGTGGAAATTCAAACAAAATGTGCCCAAAAGTTTTACTGAAGAATTATAATTTTGTCAAAACTAAAATAATTTTACAGTTCTTGATCTTAGTAGGAACAAAGAGCTCTTTGTTTCGACTATCAACTAGGTAGTAAAAAAACCGGCCAAGTGCGAGTCAGACTCACGCACGAAGGGTTTCGTACCATTATCTATAAAAACGGCAAAAAAATCACGTTTGTTGTATGCTTAAATATTTATTTTATTTTAATTTAATTTTTTACTTTTAAATTGAATATATAACTAAATATTCTGTGAATATTTCAAGCGTCTACCTGTTGCCGTTATCAATATTGAGCAAAAACAAGCAAAAAAATCACGTTTGTTGCATGGGAGCCCCCTTAAATATTTATTTTTTTCTGTTTTTTACTATTTGTTGTTATAGCAGCAACAGAAATACATCATCTGTGAAAATTTCAACTGTCTAACTATCAATGTTCCTGAGATACAGCCTGGTGACAGACGGACAGACAGACAGACAGCCGGCGGAGCCTTAGTAATAGGGTTCCCGTTTTACCCTTTGTGTACGGAACCCTAAAAACTACATAATCATTATATCGACAGTTTAAGCCGTTAATAGCGTACGCTTTAACTACTAACTGCTACTAACCCTAACCCAAATGTCATGATTTCCAAACATTAATAAAATTGTAGTGATTTTAAATACTAAATATAAAATCAAACGTATGTGATTTGCCTCAAATGATTTTTGAATAATGAACTTTAAAAAAGTATCTCATTTGACAGTTACGGTAAAAGTAGGATTGTTTTTTTAGCAGAATGGAATAGAAAAACTGGCCAACTGCATGTTGAACCACGCACAATGAAAAATTCCGTATTTATCCCAAAAGAAAACGTAACATTGTAGTTGAAAAACATGCTCTCCCATACATCGATATACGTTACGGTCAATACTCCAATTAGAAATTTCAGTTGGTAGACTATTACTCGTTAACTTGTAAAGCCTACTTACCTGTGATAGTTTTTCTTTTAATTTCGTTATTATAATTATGCTACTGCTATGAATGTTTTCACACTGTATCCAAAACCAACCATTTAGCGGGCACTTGACCCTAACAAAAAATAGCACTTTAAAGCTTACTATTACGCAAACGAATCCCTGAATTGAAAAATGGTTTTCACAGACCCACAATATTTTTGAACGGCCTATCCAACGATACCCCATACTACGAGATAGACGAGAAAAAAAAATTCAAGGTTTTCTTTAAAACGACGAACGAACGGACGGACAGACAGACAGACAGATGGACGGACATGGCGATACTATAAGGGTTCCTTGTTGACTATGGAACCCTAAAAATGATAATTTTGGGGTGTCACGTAGTTGATAAGTCAATTCTCTTCGAGCCTCGGAACCTAAAGGTTGTCTTCAAGAAGTCTAAAGTCTATACCCACTGATATTGTATTGCTATATATAACAAGTTTGTATGTGTGCAAGAATACAGGAAAAAAAATTAACCAGTGCAAATTTTTTTTGGTTGCCTACAAATGGCCAATCGAGCGAGCGCACAACAGCCGATCTATTCTGAAAAAATCTCACCGTGTAAAGGTAGGTGAAGTGAGCTTGAAGTGACTTGTTAAAGTGTCAATCCCTCACTGACAGTTCACTCCACGCTCACTTCACCTAAGTTTTCACGGTGAGATGGTTACAGAATAGCACTGTTGTTTAGGTACCTTTACTCGTTCCGCTACATCGTGCACACATCTGCAAGTCATTATAAAACCAGTTAAAATAAAATCAAAAATGAAAAAAAAATCTTTCGTTAACGATAAATTTATATTTTTCTACTAAGACGTATCAAAATTATTTTGACAGAACAATTTTGAAGAAGGTTCTTCGAGATAAATCGAAATTACTATACTGGCCAAATACATGCGAGCAGCGGCCACCAAAAATTGTATGAAAATCCATAAGAGTCGTGGTTTAGCGGCCAAATAAATTACATAGTAAACTCATATCTATCGTGTAATTTAAAAAAACTTTTTACAAAAAAAAACAACTGAATTCCAAAAAAAGCACTACAAAGTGAAAAATAACTTTAACTTCGGAAGTCGGTGGCAAAAAACTAAAATACAGATCCAAAGACACCGACTTCCGAAGTTTTTTATATTTCACTTTTTAGTGGGTCAGTTTTTAATTATCTAATTTACAATAGCCTAATGTCAAATGCTCAGCACCTTTTACAATATATTGCTTTTCCCGATGCAGGGGCGTTAATTGTTAAGGAGTTCTCCTGGTAAGAACCAGGAGAACTGATGGTGATTTCACCATATGCATTTTGACGAGCATAATTTGCTTATCAACCATATTAAGGTGCCTAATCGAATCGCAACGGTGAAATACTTATTATTAAGTAGTTCCGGTGCCCATCTGTGGTCTTCATCATCAGTTCCTACTATAAAAAATACTCAAATCGCTATAGGTATACCTATAATGTTTGAGGATTTCCTTCGATTTCCATGGGGGCTTTCATCAGATTCTGATTTGGTGGCAATGCCACCCGAGGTGGTCCCATCATACCCTTCCAAACAAGAAAAGAATTTTCAAAATCCGTCCACAATGACGGAGTAATCGGTAAACATACATAAAAAAAACAAACATACAGCCGAACTCCTTTTTGGAAGTCGGTTAAAAATGGAACGATCTGTTACTCCGAAACATGGCAACTAAGGAGGTAACTTAACAAAGGTTTTATTTAAATTTCGAACTGGCTTACAAATAGAAAGCTATTTATAGAAAAAAAAAACAAATCAACACATTGTCGCGTGAAAAATTATCGTTGTTCGTCATTAAATCTGGAATTTATAAAAAAATTACTTTGTTTGAATTTCCGCGCATTATTTGAAAAAAGCACTATACAAGCCTTGGCCGCAACCAGAGATCGATGGACTCACGTATGAGTGCCTCGGCTTCGCCTCGGCCTACATTTTCACGTTCGTCCATCAATGCTGCAGCAATGTCCATGTTGCAGGCCGCTGCAGTAATGTACTACATAACATACATAATAAGCCTATAATGTTCTCACTGCTGGGACACAGGCCTCCTCTCTTCGAGAGGGAGTGGACTGTAAATCTACCACGCGGGCCCAGTGCGGGTTAGTAGATGTCTCATGTCTTTGAATTTTTGGTTCTAGGACATGCCGGTTTCCTCACGATGTTTTCCTTCACCGTTTTGAGAGCGGTGGTGATGAAATTATTTACACAAAGTAAAGCGACTCCCTGGGTTCGACCAACAACTCGTAAGTCGGGGACGTTACCACTGGGCCACCACTGCTCTCTGCTCACTGCTCTGTAATGTACTATTTTTAATAAAACTTTTGTCAAAACTTGCGCACTGGTAAATTTTTTTTTCTGTTTAAATACAGAAATATTCGCACTAAAAAGGCATTGCATTACACTAACAAAACAAACTCACTTTCGCATTAATTATAATATTAGTTATAATTCAAACAAATTATATGCTCGAATCTGTGTTTGGTCGTTTGGTACGCTTTAACACTAAAACAGCAGAACGGATTTTGATGAAATTTGGCACAAAAGTAGACCATGACCTGGATTAGGACATAGAATACTTTTTATCCCGATATTCCTACAGGATCGAGACTTAGGCGCCATCTCAACGGACGAGAGAATCGCGGCGATAGTCACGCTGTGCCTTCAAATATTTATCACCGCGACGACGATATCGCCGTGTAGAAATGAATTTGATGGCACGGCGAGATTATCGTAGCGATTTTCTCGCTCGTGGAAGTCGTGCCTTATGCGGTTAAAACCACGGGGCGCAGCTAATAGCTCGATAGCTTTTAAAAGCATTCCCTGGGTTTTTTGTTATATTAAAAAAATGGGTTAGAATTTCTAATTCAACCTAATAATAGTTATGATCCCAGATTTAATATTATCTCCCAAGACTATAAAATCTAAAAGCTAATATTCTTACGTAGGTGCAACAAGATATATCTGACTTTTGCCCATTATATTCAGTCTACAGCCTTTTAAAAGACAAAATTTATTTTCAAGTCGTTTTTATGATTCAGCCCTTATACTTGGCATTTTAATGAGGGTTTTAAAAAGGTATTTTCGGATGATTTATGGTGATCTTTCAAATCCCCGAACGACTTCTGTGCCAACCTTATTATATTTTATTTTTTCTTTCCAAAACATCTTTCGAACTTTGATCTTGAGAGCTTAGAATTATTTCGAATTTATTCTACAAACTACATTATTTCATTGGTAGATAAACATTTTAGAAACTTGAACAAGAGTCTTCGCTTTGATTACAAACGGTAATAGACAGCAATGCGGAGGAATTATTCGACGCCATATTTTAGTTTGTTAATAGATTTAGGTAGTCAGATATTGTATAATGATTAATACATATTAATCATTATACAATATGTTATCATTATACATTATAATATCATAATGTTCGGTGTGGTGCCGGACGTAAAAAATAGCACCATCGTATTTCTTCCCGTGGGTCTCGTTAAAGGCGACTAAGGGACTTACTAGATAATGGGCAGCAGCGATCTCTATGCATTTTTAAAACCTTACTGCGATCACCAACGCGCGTGCCAAGCGTGGTGATTATGGCAAACCCCGGGTTCCTTTGAGGGAGGCTTATGTCCAGCAGTGGACTTCTTTCGGCTGAAATGATGATGATGATGTATTAATAAAAAAATATGTTTACTCTTTGTATGTTTTATTTAATATACTGCAAATAACAGTAATTAAGTTACTAATTAGACATTCTGTTTAGGCACTACGTAATTTGGCATGGACATACATATTAATCACGCTGACAATTATTTAGGGTACCTACCTCCCTTACATGTAAAGTGGGGATAATATTTTTTTCTCTCGTCTATCCCATGGTGTGGGAAATCATTGGATAGACCGTTCAAAAATATTGCGAGTCTGAAACCATTTTTCGATTCAGGGCTCCGTTTGCGTAATATTAAGTTTTAAAGTGTAATTTTTCGATAGAGTCAAGTGTCCCCCGCCCCCTGCCAGCTAAAATGGCTGTTTTTTGGATATGTAAAAAAAAAATCCTGACAGTAGTATACAAAGTGCCGCTAAAATGGTGTTCGCGATGATGCGTCCAAGTAGTGTTTTTGATAATAATTTAAATTCAAAGTGCTAGTTAACGTAAAGAAACAATAGTGAAAAGTGCTTAGTACGTAAAACCGTAAGTACGACTCGTACAAACTTCAATTAAGTGGGCTATATAGCCATAATAAATAGTTTTTTAGTGCGTCCAAATAACCTAGATCGAGACCTAGCCCTGGACCTAATTTTCATGTATATAGTCCATTGAAAAGTCCCATTTAGTTGAATTTGTATGTCGTGTTTGTGTAATTTTTTGGTTTGCCAATTGTCTTTTCAGGGCGCGTCACGCCCTGAAAGATATAGTTGTAACGTTTGAAATATCAGATTGTTTTAGGTATATAGACCAGCATGAGGTATCTATAATTAGATTTAAAATCGGTTCAGTAGTTTTCAAGAAAATTGATAAGTCATTTAATTAAAAATAATAATAATTTTCCAGTATCCCCTGAAATACTCTTTCAGAGGAAACAGTTATAGCTAATATAGATACCTCAGGAGACAGGGAATTTCAAAGGAATCTAACGCAATGTAACATACCTTACGCCTTTTATATTGATATAAGCAGAATTGTAATGTGTACTTATAGAAACATTTATTTAATACAATTTTAAAACAGGAAGCAGTCAGCGCCTCTCGTTACGGTAAAGTAGGCTTGTACCTGAAAAGAAACATAAAAAATTAGATCTCGTATTCATCGGCAAGGTACTTATATTCCTATTTAAATAGCTTCAATGTAGTTCAAGTAGTGTTCCCAAAGAGTCCCGAAAATTGCTTCCTGAATATTTGTGAAGACTTGTGTTATTATTCAGGTAATATAATCCTATAAAAGGGATGTCAAAAACGGAGATGTTTAGTAAACTCTTCCCGTCAAGCATTGGTATATAGAAGCGAAAGAAGAAGGGTGAATGTGGCTGTCCTTAAGATATCTGGAACTATAGGTGCAGGACGTCAGCGCCGCTTGGACTAGGAGGCCTACCCTCACACTGTGATAAGCCTGGTTAGGCGTACACCCTCCCTACACATCCTTCGCGTCCAGCGATCACGCCCATCCGGCACAAATGGCGACATTAATTTAAGACACAGGCAAGACAAGTTTCAGGCGTCAGAAACATGCGTAAACTGTTCAAATTAAGGTTTATACCCTATGGATTTTCCTTAGTTTTTTTATTATAACACCATCTATGAGCGAACACAGGTACTAATTAGTGGTATGCCTTTGCGAGGTTAGTGATCACATACAAATATCATTTAATATTTTGTTGGTATGAGATCAGCACCCAAATTATGTAACGCAATTTGAATCACAATCAGAATGATTTTGAAGTATATTGCTAATCCATTGCTACTGATAGTGTGTTACGCAATTAGCCCGCCGATTCTGCAGTTTTTTTTGGATTTAATTATCAGTGTAGCAGAAATGTAAAGCACCTGTATATCTACTATATGTATAAGTGCTTAATATTTTATTTATTTCGGTAATCACAAATCATTCTTTTCTTTATTGTACACATAAAATGATATTTGTATCATCTTTTTGGTTTCTATCCTCAGCACCAAAAAGTAGTTAAATATAAATAATGTTATGTATTTACATTTTTACCTACTTGTTGGTACTGAATTGGGATTTTATTAAACAAAACTATGTATTTATTACCTAACAAATTATGTTATTGTTGTTTTATTGTTTTGTTGTTGTATTGTTTTGTTGTATTGTTTTGTTGTTGTTTTTATTGTTGTGTTGTATTTTCACTTAAATAAAATGATAAGAAAAATATTTCTGGTGCTAGCTCGTTCTCTTGATGCCTTGCCCATTATGACATGACAGCTACAGCTGACTGTTCGATTCTCCATCAAACACTAAATAAAATGATGTGTCACGGATGGGCCAACATCCTCTTGTAAGTTCCTAGAAGAGTCATGGTGAATCAGGTGTCGATTCGATCGAACCCAACAGACTTGACATGCATAAACTGTTGCCATAACCTGAAATATTATTAAAAATACATTTTATTATATGACATGACACAACTGGCGGAAATGTGTACTATGACTCACCTCGCCTAATTCCTTCGGGGATCGCTGGCGTGATGTTATGTTTTTACATGACAAACACTCCTTCCATCTTTTGCCATTTTCTTTCAAATACTACCTACATACACCAAAAATAAATAATTCACTCGATAGTTATTAACATTGGAAATAAAGGGTTGGAGTGTAGCCTTAAGGGCGCTATGGCGCGAGGACTTTCTTCTTCATTTTTTTTTCTTTTTTTTCGGAAATTTCCCTATTTCATGCCGGTATCGGGATGACCTTGACCATATAAACTATTTAGGCTCTGAAAAGCATGGCCATATTACGCACCGTTTCAGAGTTAGATGCTTTCTATTTTTTTTATTTTTTTACAAAACGCTCTATATTTCCAAAATGGTAGCTCGGATGGAAATCTTTTCTCGTAACAAATTATTTCTCTAGTCGAAAACCATGACATTATGTAAAAAAAAACAAATTTCGAAAAAAAAAAAAAACGAAAAATTTACCACCTCTTTTCTCTCGTTTTTTTTTATAAAAAAAAAATATATTTTTTCGATTTTCTTTGCTGCTCATAGTGCCCCGAAGCGTATACTCCAACTCCTAAAACTCCGCCCCTAAGATGACCCACTGACCAGGGCTGCCCACAGCAAAGGTATAGAAACGTCACCGAGATACCACATCCACGGCAGACCATTGTATGACCTAGCAATCTCTCGCTGTCAGCAGCTTCGGTATTTAATAAATTATAACATTCGTGACAAGCGTATCCATCTAATGGGAGCTGGAACAATAAATATAGCATTGTACTTTTTGATTTATAACAACTGCTAAATGTACCTACTGCTTTTACTGCATGGTTTATTACGCGACCTGTATACAAATGTACTCTGTGTACGCGACTGCCCTGGTATAGAGGTACTGTACCTGATTTCTTAACGATCGAGCAAGTCTCATTTGCAGGGGTAACGCCAGTCATGACACGATATGGTCCACAGCAACAGAATATTAAGTAGAATATAGACTAGTAAACACATTGTAAATTGTCTTTGGTCCCTGACATCAACCTATGGACAAGATTGTCAAAATGTTTAGTGTATTGGATACGAGGCTTTTGGCAACTTTGTATGTGTGTATTTTGACTGTGTTATTTTTTTGTACTGTGCGGTTTGTTTGTGCAGAATATTTTTTTTTCTTTCTTACTGTTTTTCTTTATATGTCTGCGAATCAGCTACACAACAATGCCACAATTGATGCACCTCATCATCATCTGCCTAGCCTTTTCCAAACTATGTTGTGGTCTGCTTCCAGTCTAACCGGATGCAGCTGAATACCAGTATTTTACATGGAGCGACTGCCTATCTGACCTCCACATCTGGGTAATAACGATACCGCTTGGTAAGACTGTTTGTCAGACTTTCAGGCTTCTGACGACCCGTAGCAACTGTCAAAGATCCACACGAAGATGTACCTCACCTTAAACCTATAATGCAATATGCAAAATGAACTTATATGACTCCTATATGCACACTAATAGTAATCATGTCTATTGTCGTTCAGTATAGAATAGCAATGGTCGTTAAAAGAAAATATCAATATCACAAAATAATCGCACAGCAAGCAAGGAACGCAACTTGGATCTGCATGCAAGCAAAGCACTTGCGAGTTTGTCCGAAAGGGATATCGTGGCCCTGGTACACAGGCAAATGAAGGAACACGGGTGGGTTTTAGTCAGTAAAAGTCTGACAAGCCCTGAAGAAGAGAAGAGCCCTGAAGAACTGAAATTATTTGATAATTTCCCAACCAAAAAAAAATAAAAAATGATCGTTACAAAACAATACGTCAATGTGATCTCATAAAATAAAATGTGAATAATAAATACTTACCTTCATTTTAGGAAGTGGGTATTAAAAAAAAACTCATGTTTGATGGGTACACAAAAATATTTTAGTAATATTGTCGTATTTTATACGCAATTACGTTAAATAAATTCCTTTGATTGAAAATAAGCGGCTCATAGTTATTGTTCACACTCTTATAAGATAATTACGGGATAAAATGGAACGTCAAAAATATTTTTAGTACTTCCCGTAAAAATGGCAAGGCGGAAGCTATGATTGAGTATTGTTTTTTTGGGAATTTTGTTACGCAAGTATTACTGAATTAAAAAAATCCATAATAATTTATATCAAAATTTTTAAATCTTACTGTAAAAGCTTAAATCATGAACATTTATGCAGAAACTGGACACGGCCTTTTCAGTTGGAGAAATGACCGTGACGTGTATCGACGTCTGGTGTTTTATCGTCGTCGTATCGTCGAATTTATCTCAAAACAAACTGTTCAGTTTGTTAAATAAATTCACCCCATCTACGGAACCCTTCACTGTGCGTGGTCCGACACACTTGGCCGGTTTTTTATTTATCCCAAAAATAATTAAAAGTACGTAAATTACAGTCACACCTCCACTGTACAGTCGGGTACGACACTAGTAGCACAATATCTATGTTGCTGCCTGTCGCACCCGCGATATCGTGGCACTGGCTGGCATCACGGGCTGGCACTACGGGCTGGCACCACGGGCTGCCATCACTGGCTGGCACCACGGGCTGCCACCACGGGCTGCCACCACTGGCTGGCACCACGGGCTGCCACCACTGGCTGGCACCACGGGTTGCCACCACTGGCTGGCACTACGGGCTGCCACCACGGGCTGGCACGACTAACGTAGTAACGCCCTCTTAATTTGCGTTCATGGTAAATTAGTAAGTCTTCTTTCATGAGGTTTTTCATCGACCAATAGCTCTACTAGGCGTTTTCAGTGCGTCAAGCAACTACTTTTTATTGTCTCACCTAGAACGAGACTATTTGGCCGAGGTAGATGTATTTGGGAACACATTATGCAACCTCCACACTCTCTAAATACAGTTTACGTTGGACGCTGTTGGACATAAGTTTGGTCTTTGACATGTTCATTTGCAGTCCAACCTCAAGGTTCGCCTTATTTAGGTCACTTTGTATTTCGTCTAAATCAGCTGCCGAAGATGAAAACATTTTATCGCCATATGACAATGCCTTTTCAGCCCAGGTGTCAGAGTGAACAGCTTAGGGGGACATTGGGTCTCCTTACTTGACACCTCTTTCAATAAATAATGATGGTCCCGTGGTGTTATTTTTAAAGCTGCTGACTATTGCGGTTTATGGTCAAACGCTTTGGCGTAATCAACGAATGCTAGATATAGAGGGATTTTGAAATCTGTTTTTTTTACGCTTGACTATTTACTTTTTTTTACGCAAAAACGTGATTGGCTTCCAATCTGAATTCAACGTATTTTAACGGTCAAAATCGTAGTGGGATGCATATATTTTTTTTAAAAGAAATTTTAACACGTTCGTTTCGTTTGGTATGCGGTACTGCATCCGGTATGTGCTGATCTAATGGAATGTTATTGATTCATCTGACTGTACTATACATACTGCATAGCTAAAATAGCTGTTTTCAATTTTATCGGTCATCTTGTCTACGTTTACACCGTAGTGTATATTGGAGCATGGAGATTAGTTCACTAATAGATAAACTCAGAAAACAAACATTGTATGTGCTACGCCCGACTCAAATTCAAAGCATTTATTTCAATTAAACCATTTACCAGTTTTAGGTAATTTAGTCACTTTGAAATATGAAACTAAACCCAGAAATCGAATTCGAGATAAAAAATGTAAACAAAGGTGTTGCCAACTTTAAATAATAACCTCAATTATGGAGTTTGCCGAAAAGTACTATAGCATAGTGCTAAAATTGTAGGCATACGAGTATCTTAAACAGCTAAAATATAATAATTGCACACAATTTGAACGATAAAGTGACGTAAACTACGACCCAAGAATAAAATATTATATAAATCCTAATTTCAAATAAACATGAGCAACTCGTTCATACGAATATAAATCTTTTATTTTAATTTCGTTTACCTTACCTATAATATTTGGACTTACCTTAGGCTATCATATTTTTAATTTCGACACGTTGCTTTATAGTTCTTCCAAAAACAACAAAATTAAAAAAAAAAAACTTAATTTGAATTACTAGGGAAGTGTTGACTACCGCTGAACTGTCACTTTGACAATGACATTTCTTTGTTTACATTTTTTATCACGAATTAATTTTTTTAGTTAAGTTGCCCATTATTCCAAAGCGTAGTAGGTACCTACATATGGAGAAGAACGGGCAAAACTCCATCGACATTCTTTTAAATTATAATGTTACAAAAATATTGTTATCTAATTCTATCTAAAGACAGTTATCTAATTGTAAAATGTGTGATGTGCATAAGAGAACATAAATAAATGTTTTATGAAGATAATTTCTCCGGCTTTTTTTTCAGTTTAAATTACTTTTATTGATATAAATAGGCGGAGCAGCGGGCACAACTTATTATATTTTCTGATAACAACATTGTAATTCCTTCCGTAATTCCTTAGGCACACTTTGATTTTCTTCCAGACATCTTCAACCATCGATTTTCAGCATGTAACATCGATGCCACTTTATCACAACATTCTGTCCAAGGCTTATGAGGCTTACACCATCGCCTGGAATTAACGGAGGGGAAGAATTTCCAATATACAACATATTGCCTTCCCATGTAGATGTTAACAGCCGAGCTGATAGCATTCCTTAGCCTACATTCAGTTTGGCTTTATGTTCTGCGATAATGTTGGAACGTTCGGGTTTTAAGCTGAATTCATTTTAATCTCAGAAATAAAGTCTAAAATGAATTATAAACATTCAGAAGTCATAGCACTCATCTGATGGTCATTCCAGCCCGATTAAATTTATTTTAGTGAGCTACCAAAAAAACAACAAAAAAAAGTAGGAAACAGAAACGAATATTTATAAAATCATAAATTATTCTATGTTGATGTTCTTTCTTTTTTTTTAAACGTAAACCCACACTAGGAATTTCTCCTGAATCGTGGGTGCGTTTACAAACATTTAAACTCACATACACAAACAGCCAGACCCGGGACAACAGACGACAAACAGATATTAAATATCAATCAATTTTTCAATCCCATAAAAATACCCCATATATATTAAGGAGTCAAGCAAATAAATGATTTGATTTGATTTTGATTTGAAGGTTTTACGATGCATTCTTACTATGATAAAAATATCTAAATACAGATCATCTGATAATAAAATATTTTTGGTACAAAATAACTTTTTAAAAGGCAGTAAAAGCAAACATGACGGTAGAAACTCCCTCAAAAGGTTCTGCCTTGTCAATTAAGTTTAATTTTTTATTTTTTATTAACTTTGGTGTGTACCTAAATGCCATAAAACTTTTGAGCATTATAAAGTTACATGAAAAAACTACTACTTAAACTGATGTCCACATTTTTACAAAGTGGATGATTAAATTAAAACATTCATGAAGAGGAAAAGTGGAGAGATACACCCGGTTTCTGGGACGAAAATTTACACAAAAATTAACTAACTTTCAGGCATGACATTCGCTATGATTGGTTGACTGAATTATCAACAGCCAACCCAACAGATAGTATGAGTTTCGACACGTCACCATCGTTAATTTTCTTTCCAGAAGACTAACAACCTGTGTGTCAGAAGACTAAACACCCTGAGTGTTAGTCTTCCAGCTACAAAATGGGCTAAAGTTTTAAAGATCTTAAGATGGAACGTGGGTGAAAATGGCACAGAAACGAGGCAAATAGCAATTAAAAAGGGGGCTTTATAATGCGGTAGGGTTTAAAGGTATGTGACTAATAAAAGTACTGTCTATGAAACCTGCAGCAAACCTCAACAAAATAAACCTCGTTTTGCAAGAACCATGTACCATTTAAATTAAGAGCATTTTATTTTTTAAATGCACGGATTTGTATTTTCTCTCCATTCAGCCCATCAAATATTAATTGAAGCAACTACAAAGGGTTTCAAATCCGATTCCTTGCCGGTCTTTGACAAGCCTTTGGCTCGAGAGAAAATAATTGGTATATTTCGCTATACAAATTGACAAATATATTCCTTGCTGCACAAGCTTTGCATTTGTAAATGGTAGCCATCGATAGTTAGCTAATAGGAATGATGTCAAACTGAATAACTAATTTTTTTGTAGTCAAAGCA
Organism: Tiliacea citrago; assembly: GCA_963921375.1. Lineage (NCBI taxonomy): Eukaryota > Metazoa > Arthropoda > Insecta > Lepidoptera > Noctuidae > Tiliacea > Tiliacea citrago. The sequence goes on along the minus strand of OY992797.1, from coordinate 14,292,021 downwards.
AAATTTATTTTATAAGTTCACTAGCTGCACCACGCAGTATTCCTTGCACGGATATTCTAGCAGGAGCTGAGCATTTTTCTGGAATAAAAAATCGCCTTTATCGCTCTTCTGACCATAAACTCTCTGTATTCACAAAATCACGTCATTCCATTGCTCTGTTGCTACGTGAGAGAAGGACAAACAACCAAATATGCTTTAGCATTTATGTTATTAGAAGAATGTTTAGGGTTCCGAGACATAATATCTGAGACCAACCACTAAATACCAACAATTTTAATTTAAAACTACATTAATGGATCTTCAAGTAGAATAAATTAAATTAACAAAAGGATAGTAAATACTGACTCCAATCATAATAAATAACAATTATAAACTTAACAATACATTGATTGATTGACACTTAATTGACCCAAATACCAGAGAGTATTTGATAAAACTATTTGGAGCGTCTTCGTCTATGCCCGTGAAATTAGTAAAGGGCATCCAATAAGAGGAATGACTGGACATTTGTACCCCAATTAGAACTGACCGGCCTTTGTCTGATGGATACGGACAGGCGCGAATTACAAGAAATAATTCATTGTAGGGTTAAACTGTAATTCAGTAGGGTATGGCTCAATTTGGTATTTCAATTAGGGATGAGAGGTAGAAGGTCAAACTGCAGCGCGGTTTTTACTGAAAAGATTAGAAGGTTAATGTGCTGCTCGACTTACTACTAACATCTTATTTACTGTACCTACAATCTATGAAAATAAGTGTTTACTTTAATTTACTTTAATCGCTTTATGTGACTAGTACCTACCTACTTCATCATTTACCTAGCCTTTTCCCAACTATGTTGGGGTCGGCTTCCAGTCTAACCGGATGTAGCTGAATACCAGTATTTTACATGGAGCGACTGCCTATCTGACCTCCACAACCCAGTTACTGGGTAAAACGGTATCCCTTGGTAATACTGGTTGTCAGACTTTCGGACTTCTGCCAAGCCGTAACAACTGTCAAAGATGTACAAATGATAGCCGGGACCAACGACTTAACGAGCTTTCCGAGGCACGGAGGGTCTTGGTATGTAAAGATGGTCACCCATCCACGGACCAACCGCGGCAAGCGTAGATTAACCTGATCGATCGACCCGTGCGGCTGTTATTACCTAGCATCAAGCCCACTCCCAGTTACTACCTACCTACTTATCTGTAGTACCTACCTAATTATATTTTAGTTTTGATACGGAGCACAATAATGAATGTCTGTAAGTTTCTATTTTTATTTTTCATGTCTGTGGCGGCGTCTACAACACCATATGCGAACTACGCATCAAAGACCTGACGTCACACAAATCCTTCATCGCAAAAGCAGAAACTTCCGCGTGACTGGCATGTAAACAACATCCCGACATCAACCGTCTGGCTGTAGCCCACCAGACAGAACACCCGTCTGGTCGGAGGATCCCGCCTTTTCTTTGGAGGGTGAGTGAACTTTACACCCTGATCCTGATGCCTCCGCCTGGGTCTGTCAATCAGTCCAAAGATTTGCTCAAGATTAAAATCTCTCGGTACAATATTTGCTGGCTTTCTAGGACGGTGGGAAACTGCTACCGTATGCTGGTACGAGTTGCAATTAGCAGATTTTTTGAAGTATCATCGGTCGTGAGTGTAAATAACAAAACCAAATGCGGTCATCGCACAACAGCGCCACCATGAATTCTACTACAATTTACCAGTCTGACGTTATCCTTATTAAGGCCCTTTGTACACATACATTTTTTTGCCGTGAAAAACTACGGTTCATTCGCCGTGTGTATGCACGGACGTCAGTGTTGTATGTATCACTATGGAAGCTTGTTGACAGACACGTTTTTTCTACGGCGTGGTTTATACGCCGTACCGTAAAGAAACCGTGCAGTGTACAAAGGGCCTTAGGCGACCTACACACGACCCATTTTCAATAAACGTACCTATGTACGTACTGCAGCAAAATTAGCAATTTACAATGTCGGTACATTTACGCTGTTTGGGTCTGATGGACTTGAAACCGTCCAATTAGGGACCGTCTCTGAATAGAACGGGACTAAATGTAAAATGTAACACTGTTGTTGCCTGTTGAGTGACAGAATTAGTTTATTTATTTTCAGAATAATCCTCTTTATTTATTAGTTATTTATTAGAACACATTCACTACCTGTGAATGTGTTCTTCTCCATAATCAGTTAGAAGTAGGAATAAATGTCTGTTAAAAGAGTATGATTATACCACATGTAAAAATACACTGAACGAAGCCGATATTCACTTGTTCTTCTCTTCATTGTGATAATTTCATAAGGAATGCATTGTTTGTAATTTGGTGCATGAATGTGAGTATTTAGGATAATTAAGTTAGGATAAGCGCATTTATCGTAATAGGTTACCCTGTAATGATAGACTTAAGAAGGAAAAATAAATAAATAAATCATCATCATCGGCTTTCGGCAATTTCAGCCGAAAGACGTCCACTGCTGGACATAGGCCTCCCCCAAAATGAGGGTGCCATAATCGCTACGCTTGGCAGACGGGTTGGCGATCGCAGTATGTTGTTAAAATGCATAAAGAACGCTGCTGCCCATTCTCTAGTAAATCTTTAGGCGCCTTTTACGTTACCCGTTCGTTGAGCTCCTTAAGTTCTTAGTTGAGCTGCACGACTACTGACAAATGCGTGCACTGACTGGACAGGTCCCCTTAATCAGTATGGTTCTTTCATCAAAAGATCATTTCAGTCACCAATCTACATGGTCTTCACATGATCTGACCAAGATTATGTCTGGTCTTTAAAAGAGACTGTGACCTCTGAGTTTGTTTCGTCCTTTCTTCTCAGAGTAGTTGGATACGAAACGCCGACCTCATCTAGTTTTTTTTTAAATATGATTGACGTGTAAAGGTGTTTGTACAAACCTACTTACAGAAATAAATCATTTATCATTTACCCACGGGAAGAAGTAGGATGGTGTTATTCTTTACGGCCGGCACCACACGTTTTTTTTTTTTTTACTGTTACCTGGAAACTAGGAAACATAGCATTTTAACTTCTGATTACTGAGATATTGTATGACAAAGTTCCATTTTTTATGACGTTTTTCGCGAAAACAAGTATTAAATATTATAACTTAAATTTAAAAACCCTTACACATCATGTACAGTGGCATGCACATTGCACAATGCGTAATGCCGCATGCCGTGACCAGCAAATTTTCACACCAGAAATAAAAGTCGTTTCCCAGCAATCATGTTTGCTTCATGTTATTTGTTCGATGTACAGAATGCGTAGTAGATAATGCTATGTGACGGGTCTTGTCAAACCCTGTATTTTCTTTAAAGTCTTAATAAGGTTTTCCAAGTAGTAACTAAGTATATAACTTGATCAATCAGTATTTCATAGACCAAAAGATATTACATATTTAATGTAATTGCTATTAGCTTAGGTACGAGTGTAAACCTAATCAAAATATACCAATATTCATTAACCAAGCCAATTACAGTTATCTGATTACTCTATTAGAATTGAACATTTACGGTTAGAGTAGCGATCTTATGATATTGAGCTTTATTAAACGAAAGCTTCCAAATTAACGGGTTTATTCAAGTGATACGTTTTTAAAGTAGTACACTTATGTAAAAGAAGTAGTGTATGTGTGTATGTATGTGCGTGTGTGGGGGTGTGTGTGTGGGGGTGTGTGTATGTTGGGGTGTGTGTGTGTATAGTAGTTGTGTGTGTGTTTGGTAGTATAGTAATTAGAGAGGCGTATGTCTAGCAGTGTCCTGCTTCTTTTCTCGTCATCATCATCATCTGCTTCGCTTTTTCCCAACTATGTTAGGGTCAGCTTCGAGTCTAATCGGATGCTGCTGAATACTTTACACGAAGGGACTGTTTTTTCTTTCGTATCGGCACGAATCGAAGTGTGAATAACTCACTCCGTGGTGTAAAATATTATTTAGTTAGTAGGGTAGTAGCATACCTGCCTAACTAGGGAGCGTGATACCTGACAGTTATGATTAAGATTACAGGCTCGTACATACCGGTGCGATATCGCGGGCGCGACGCGACACTAGTAGCACAATTTCTGTGTCGGTGCCTGTTCCGCCCGCGATATCGCGCGAGGTTGTACGAGCCTTAAAAGATACATCTCTGAGAAAGTACATTACATTGGTTTGTAATTATTTTTTTAAAGTCACTTTGGTTTTCGCCAAGATAAACACACAACCATGGTCTCAAGAAGGAGATCCCTTAACCTTTGTCCATCACGGTTTGCATTCACTCATTCAATCACATTCACAACATCTATCATCATCTCATCACAAACACAACACACACACACGAACACACTCACAACACACACACGCACTCACACAGACACACACAATATAATTATATTAATTAATAATTACACCTCTAGTTGTCATTCAGTTATAAATTGTACCAACTTACTCGCCGCGGGAGGAAGACCTGCAGTGCTATTCTGTAACCATATCACCGTGAAAACTTAGGTGAAGTGAGCGTGGAGTGAACAGTCAGTGAGGGATTGACACTTTAACAAGTCACTTCAAGCTCACTTCACCTACGTTTACACGGTGAGATTTCTTCAGAATAGATCGGCTGGAGTCCTGAAATACAGGGCTGACCTAGTTTAGGCTCCAGTCCACACCATTTATGTTAAAAATGTCTGTACTGTGTTTTGATTTGTGTGGAAAAGTAAAGATAATTACTTATCTATATTTTTTATACACAATGACATGAATATTTATTTTGTAAAGTATTATATTAAGTTAATTGTTGTAAATGTGAAGACCATGTGGGTCATTGTATATTTTTGTTTTTTTCTCAGTTGGTTATAATCATGGTCTAATTTATGCGGCCTACCCAAATGTCCTTTCTTTGGTATTATTCGTTGAGCTCCTTGTTCTGAGTTGAGTGAGAAGTTCTGAGTTGAGCTGCACGACTACTGGCAAATGTGTGCACTGATTGGACAGGTCCACTCAATCTGTGTGGTTTTTTCATCAAAAGATCATTTCAGACATCAATCTACATTGTCTTCAGATGATCTGACCAAGATTACGTCTGGACTTTAAAAGAAACTCACCTCTGAGTTTGTTTCGGCCTTTCTTCTCAGAGTAGGCAGATATGAGACGCCGAACTCATCTAATTTTTAATATTATTGACGTGTAAATATATTTGTACACACCTACTTACAGAAATAATAATACATTTTGACACAAGTGGAGAATGTTTGTTATTGCATTCGAGGCGGAATTAACACCCGAGCCGTAGGTGAGGTTGTTTTTGAGCCGAGAACTGCAATAACAAATGTCCACGTGTATTAAATGACGTTTTTCAATATATTTTTGAAGAAATAAAATAAAATAACGAAAAATATTTTTGTCATGAATTATTTGGAAACTATGATTTAATTTTCTTTTTTTTTCGCGCTTTGCTTTCGCCAGGTTAAAGAAGAAGCAAAGGTAAAAAAACCGATAAACAGCTTAATATGAAAAATAGATAATTCAAATATTTTTGAGTTTAACACAAATAAATATTTTTTGTTCATAAATTCTAGTTCATAATTCTATATATAAACATTATTTAAATATTCCAAAAATATTAACGCCGTAAAAACGCATCTTTGCCGAGATTAAAAAAAAAAAACACCTCCGAATAGAGAGGACCGTCTCTGGCGCGAGACGGTGTGAATAGAGGCATTGAACCAATTTGGACTAAGTATAGGTATAATTTATCTGTGGCAAGTTTTATTCCCGCATACGTGTTGGAAAATAAAAAGTCGCACGCGTGTGAAATACATTCCATTGTGAACCTAATCGTTGTGCGATATGAACCAGTTTTCGAGGAAGTGTATTGAAAAATCATTTATCATTCAACCCAACCCAACCCAAAATAATTGGGGCTGGACTATTGTAGAAAGCTTAGGCTGATCCGCTGTCTCATGAGTTAGGAAATAAGATCACGTTTCTACGTACGATCTTCCTTTTTCTCTTGACTTCATGTCGAACGATGTCATAGTTTACAGAGTGTACTATCTAAGGAAGACGTTTGTTTTCCCAAAGATCCGTAGATAGGACTATGGCTGATATTTTAGCTACGTTCAAGTATTTGTCTTATATATCCTATGAATTTATCTAAGGCTTTAGTCTCCTATGTTATGCTATATACGAAGTCTGACTTCAACGTCAACGTTCCGATCGACGGAGACGTCTGAACGCAACGCACAGGTGTGGTCAATACGTCCGCAGTGGATGACGACGCTTCAGTCGTTGCTTGCGAGTGTCGAACAATGAACACGTCGAACCATAGCAGCGTCAGGGCGTGGATTTGACGCTGCAATGCTTCGCAAAAACTAGAGACGCGACGCAAAGCGTTTGAATGCCACGCGTCGTCAAGACGCCGACGTCGACGTGTGAAACTACAACATAAGGAACTCTTTTTTCTGACCAGGGAAGTATGGCCCAAAAGAGATAGTAGGATCACATATCAATAATCATGATGATGAATCTGTAAACGATATTTTTAACTGCTTTCACAAAGTTTTATAGCACAGGTAATACCAAATAATAATGAAACCACCACCAAATCTTCAAATGCGTATGACTATTAATGATTTTCAGATAAGATTTAAGATAAGTAGATTAAATTGTTATGTTTTTACGTTATCTAAGAATACTTCTATAAAATATGCGGCAATCACATCATCTAATTAGTTAAATCGAGGACATATAACAAAAGTATAACGTTTATCTCTCTTATTACTACTGAGTCGGCTGGCAACACTGACAAGGCGGCTCCCTTTAAACCGATTACTTTAAATATATTTTTTTTATTATTAACGCAAAGCAGGCAACTTATACCTGTAGAAAGTGTGAAAAACTATGGGAGAGACCTTGGATCATACAGGTAAATAAATAAAATCATTGTTTTATTCACTTAACAAAAATCACGGCTACTATATTCCCCGAAAAGGGTAGGCATTCATTCATAACGCAGCATTTAAGAACGGTTTATATGTTTTTTTAAAGATGTTAATTTTTTGATAAAAAAGAGTAAACCGCGATCTAAACATTCAAATTAGAGACATTTTTAAATGATTTTGATTACCATTATAAGGTAATTGACAACTGTATAAAAAGTTAGGTAGTTAAATCAGTAAATACTATTGTAAAATTGTTTTTGGCAGTCAGTTTTGTTACGCGATCAGTCCAACAACACAGTTGCCTATGATCGTTTTTAAGAGATATCGATCTGAGTGAAAGAGTATTGAAGACTAAAGTGTGTGAATTGTGTATTGTTTTTACAATATAAAAGTCATAGTAACAAAGAAATTAAAAATATATATCAATCAGGTAATCAGATAATACATTTACGTACATTCAATGCAGTATTTTTTCGATAAGGGGTATCAGGACCTAGGTATCCGTGTTTTATCGATACCTGCGTACTAACCAACACTACGTAATTTGGAGCATTTCATGCGTCATGGACTCACCCTGGAAATGAAGTGTTTTGGAATAGAACTGACGTGTTCATTTCGTTAATTTAAAAGTAGTCGCCCATCCATGCTAGTTTAACTGAATAGATTGGCGTATGAGCCTGTTTTTAATAATGAAACCAAATACCGAATGGCATGTGCCATGAAACGAGCTAGAATTTGGTATGGAAGGGAACTAGTTTAGTTTTGTGGATGGTCGATGATAGTGTGTCTGTAAAACTGGCAAGTCAGAAAATTACTCAGTTACAATTCAGTCGTAAAAAAATCGATCACATGAAATTAATAAAAGATCTCTGAACAACAATCTATAAACTCTCAACAGACAATCATGATTAAAGATCATTTGCACCTAAACAAAGTATCTCTATGGATGGGCGACTATCCGAAGCGCAGTTGGTCAGCCGTACTCGCCACTGCGGCCCTTAGTAGCGACCTTGCCGCATAAATATAGACTTGTTCAGTGTCGCCAACAACAAACCGAGTTACCACAATCACGCTTCAGATACTACTTGTCTTATCAAAGAAAATGGCAAAACGATTGCGTTCTAATCGGTTTACACCAGTCCGCGTGAAACAAAAAGTGTTTACGAAGTATAAAACTGTGTTGGACGCGAACTACTGGCGTTTGTTGTGGCGTTCAGCGTTTATTTCAGAATGTCATCCACATCGTCGCCGGCTGGGAGAAAAAGTTTGTGTTTATTATTAGTAGCGTAGTTATGTGCCGTTATAAGTGCTTTGTTGGTTACGTTACTGTGATTTCTATAGTGCCAAATTTGTGAAGTGATTTTATAAATCTGAGGCGTGTTAATTTAAGTGTTGATTTTTGTAAAGTTTTGACGGGTATTGCTTATATACTCTTTTCATTCTAATTATCATCATTACCAATACATTCTTATTTAGATCTTCTTCCCAATTAATTTATACAACAAACTAAGGCCAAGAGTTCTTTATTTTTTCTATATTGTCTGAGCTAATTCTCTTCGTCTGCTCTCAAAACCTTGAACTTCTAACAATAAACTCCCGAAGTCTCGCATCTGTCTTTCTAATTATTACGCTCGGATACTATTAATACCAAGTATCTAGTTAAAATAATCCTGAAAATGTCTGCCAGTTGTCGTTTAATTAAATAAATTTTGTTTAAATTAACTTCCGGGTATTAACTTCTTGACAGACAGCTATTGATTTAATAGTTTCCAAGTTGTTTAATTCTCCAGCTCAATGCCATTTCAATGAAGGATGTAAGGTTTCCAACAAAATTTTATTTGAAATTAAATTAATCGTATTTTGATCACATACAATAAGCGTATTTGTCGATAAGTGCATTAAAATATCAGTTGGATTTCTGCGAACGAAAGTAAACATGGAAATGTAAATGCACATTAATTTTCCATCCATATTTTTATTCGGTTCCGTTCTCCTAGTGAATGATTATTATACCGTATTAAATAGCTCGAATACGTCTACTGAATTCTACGTACTCCGTCTGTATTTCGTTCATTGTCGATCGATAACGATTAATTCTTTGTTTGTGAGGTATATAATTAGTGAATGGCATTTAATTTTCTTATCAGAATTTTTTCATATTCTTCTACTTCCATGACTTGTATCATTAGAATTCCTTTATTTAATTAGATACATACAAATTATATTTTTAAATCAGAATATATAAATAAAATATATAAAAACAATTAAACATATAAAAAATAGTTTTCCACCGGTATCGGAAGCAGGGTCCCGGAGCCAGAGTCCAGGGTCCGGGAGCTACCGGTGGTTAGGGCTGCAGAGATAGGAACCTCCTCGAGGAGTACTGCCTCCTGAATCAGGCCCTTGATCCAACCACCGAACGAGACCTTCGAAAGATGTTGCTCGAGGCTTTCGGTCATCAGGCCATTGGCCGATACGACAATAGGCACAATGATAACCAAGCTCACATTCCACATGTCAACAACCTCGTGTGCTAAGTCGAGATATTTAATTTGTTTCTCTTTCTCAGCTTTCACGCGGTTCTCCTCATGGGGAATGGTAACATCGATAATCCTTGCGCAGCGCGCTAATCGATCTATCACCACTATGTCGGGCTTATTGGCGACAATAGTCCTGTCAGTAATGATAGACCGATCCCAGTACAACGTGACATAATTATAATGATCATTATCTCGATTACTATTTCTCAATAGTATATTTTTATGATTATCTACATAATGCGATCGCGAAGTCTTAATAAATCATTGTGAGATGTCTTTATAATAAATAATCGTAATTTTCTCCTCGATTACCTACGTTTATTGGAATCGACAGATATCTACTTGTTTATTTTGGGATTTCCAGTGGAAATTAGTAATGTATCATTTCGGATTCTAGTGAATCTGTTTAAATTGCCGTGCGTTGGTTTCTATAGTCAATAATATGAACTAATGTACTTATGTTTAGGTACGGATTGGTCTACGGGGATATGACTAATATATTATTATTTTACGGCTTCCAGAGTTTTCTCGTGTTTTCAATTATGTACATTTCTAAGGTTCGATTTTTGTCTTGTCTTTTGGAGCAGTGGTGGTGCAGTGGTAACGGCCGTGACTTACGAGTTTTTGGTCGTAGGTTCAAACCCACTGCTCTCAAAACGGTGAAGGAAAACATCGTGAGGAAACTGGCATGTCCTAGTGCCAAAAATTCTAAGACATGTGACATCAACTAACCCGCACTGGGCCCGCGCCCAACAGCCTATTACCTCTCACTGAGAGGAGTGTGTCCTAGCAGTGGGAACATTATAGGCTGTTGATGCTATTTTTTATTTTACGATAGAACAATTTATTCAGTCTTTACATTTGTGGACCTATCCAACGTCAACGGCATCACTTCTGAATGAACAGTTAGGTTGCCAGCAAAATTAAAGGCCAATTCTATGAACAAGTTCAAGTTAATTGGAATCGGATGGTATTTAAAAGTACTTCAATTTATTCCCATTTCATTTACCTAATTTTGCCTGTGTTCCACCAAATACACTGAATGTGCACCAAAATATGTTCATTAAAATATGTCATAACGAGCATCTATTTAACAACTGTTGCAAATTTGTAAAAATAGTAATACACCTAATTTTAAAAACAAGCATTTATTTTTTTAGTTTTACTTCAGATAATGCACTGCAAAATGTATTTGAATCAAACACCAATTAATGTCCAATGTAGCTTTATTAATAAAAAATGAACACATTATAAAATGTAATGCTTACTAAAAATGTTTTTTTGCAAGTCGTTTCTGGCACTCGCCGGCCGCTGCCGCGGCACCGCTGGCTTCGCTCGCTCGGCTCGTGCGTAGGAGGTCACAGTTTTAACCTAACCTAGCCTACCCATTTTTATTTGGTGCACGATCAGTATTTTTCGGGGAAGAATAAAATAGTTATTGTTACAATAGAATATTTGCAGCGCACTACAATAAAAAAGTGTTATATCTTGGTGTTAATTTGGAATTTGTTTGATGTAACATATTTTGTTGGCCGAGTAGTTTAATTATAGTAAAACAATTAAACGGGTATAAGATCAATATTTTAGAAATGCATACATAGATGTACCTTTAGATTTTTGGTGAACACAAAAATATTATCCATTGGAATCCATCTACACCGCAGAAGCAAAGCGATATACTTGGTATAATATATTATATAACACTAGCTGCGCCCCGCGGAATCAGCCGCGTAAATCTCGATCCCGTGGGAATATCGGGATAAAACGGTGTCAGCTACCTCCGTACAAAGGTTTATCAAAATTGGTCCAGCCGTTAGAGCGTGAAGAAGTATCAAACACACACTCACAAACTTTCGCCTTTATAATATTAGTGTGATTCAGATTTTGATAGTCTCCAACAAACACACACTTGATAATATCACAGTGTATCCACATTGAAGACATCACGAAATGCAGTCCTTGTTTACACCACATGCAATAATAACAAACAGGGTTTATAGACTGCAGTAGTCTACATGTTACCCTTTGTTAATTTCCCGAAAGCAAATAATTTCTTAAAGCTAATTAACACGTGGCTGAGTGGCTAGTCGTGAGCCTTATAAAATGCAAGACTGGATACTGTAATCGTTAGATACTGATTTTTTTTGTCCATCTACGAGTATTAGTTGTCTATGCAAATTTAAGTATAGCTTTTCTCGAATTTGAGAGACATTTTTGGAGAGTTTATTTATGAGTAGGTACCTATTACATAAGTATTTAGGACTATGCAAGTCTTAAATATCAACCATGTATTTCGTAACCTCATCAAATTTTAACCTTCTGGAGATTTGAAATAAACTTAAATAAATGTAATTTCGTCGTCATTTGTAAATTGTAAACACGAGCGCTGAAGTATTTTTAGTGTTGTGTACAGCCTCATAATCACTTATGTGTGTGGGTTTCTTCCTATGACTTTACGGTAATTTCTTTTATTCCCAGTAGTCCTAAACACGTTGCTCGAGACGGATCACTACGAGGGCCTGATCAAGGAGCTGACGTGTACCAAATGTAACACTTACATGCGGCCGCCCATCCACCTCTGCGTGGATGGTCACAGTCTTTGCGGCCGCTGCTTCGAGAAGAGCTTCCAGTGTCATATTTGTCAGGTGAGCCTTAAAACACTCGTTGTCATCTTTGTCTTTTGAATCACCAGAAAAGACATAAAACTTAACATGATGATATTAAAGTAATTCTGCTGTCGTGTCCAGGTAAAGCCACTCGGGGTGACCGGTTTAAAAATAACGGCTTAGAAAAATACTGTTCATAGCAACTTGTTACACATACTTAATTAAACATCCTTTTTGGTGAACAATTGTAACTGTATATAACGGCATGAGACACAGGGTGTAAACTAAACTCATCCTCCATAGAAAAGGGAGAATCCTCCGATCAGACGGGTGTTGTGTCTGGCGGGCTACTGCCCGACGGTTGGTGTCGGGATATTGTTTTTAAACCAGTCACACGGTTAACTCTACTTGCGCGATGCAGGATCTGTGTGACGTTTGGTTTTTGATGCGTAGTTTGCATGTGGCGTTATAGATTCACTTGTATATTATGTATTTAATTTCATGTCAAATACAAAACAATTCTTTGGGGTAGTGCCGTTTGGCTGGACGCCATTATCCATAATATTTTACATTATATTTTAATATGATTTCTTTCGGTCACCAAATGGGAAGAAAATATCAATCTATAAAAAATTATTCAAAGCTATAAAAAAATTAAATATCAGTAGGTACTTAAGGAAATTTAAAAAAATAAGGAAATGTGGTACATGTGGCTTGTAATGAGATACTATGTGCTAAAAAAATGTGCTGAAAATGGATATTTTCTGATTAAATTAAATAACTAGGTTTGAGCGTCATTAACCCTAGTCAGGGGCAATGGCGTTCAAAAAAAAAAATTATTCTCGTTTTGGAAAGTAATTTTCGTGGGTTTGGTAAAATTTAAATGCAGTTTGTGTCAAAAAGTATCTGCACAAATAGTCAAACTTTTGTTTTTCTTTCACAACTTTATTATAACCTAAAATATAAAAGATAGTACCTAGTGTAAATAGTTAGTTGCGTGATCTATATTGTATATAATGATTTTAATGTTTTTGTTACAAAATAAAATAAATTATTATAAAAAAAAAAGAAGTTACATAGTTTTTCCTTTAGGGCACGACATTCCCCCAGTTTCAATTCCGCTGTCCAGAACACAACTTTTTTTTGACTCCTTTACTATTTATTGCCCTCTGCCCTCAGTTTTAGTCCACTGTTGTATAACATTGGACTAAAACTGCCATCATAAGAAAGAGGGCAGTAAATAGCAAGGGAGTCAAAAAATAAGGTCGTACAGTCGATGACCAGCATTATCTGACCCCTCCTACAAAGAAGAATAATGGAAGAGGGGTCAGGTAATTCTGGTCACCGACTGTACTACATACTTCCTTACGTGTCTAAGGGAGTAGGTAGTACGACCGTACTGTTTTGGCCGGGTAAGATCACAGCTGCAGTGTGCTATACCTATTGGAGTTAGTATTTTGGCATGTAAATACTGACGGGAGTAAGATGTAATCAGTGCTAGTAACGTAACGTTGCTATTTATACACCTGTTAGTTTGTTTAGGGCAAATTTCACTAATGAAACTGAACGCGATCAGCACATCTAAACCGCAAGGGCTTCCAGTGTCAATGTTCCAAAGAAAATAATGACACTGACAGCTCTAAGGGCGAATTTCACCAATGAAACTGAACGCGATCAGCACATCTTAATTGAGTTCAAGAGCTGTCAGTGTCAATATTACAAAGAAAATAATGACACTGACAGCTCTTAAACGTGGTTTATGTGCTGATCGCTTTCAGTTTCATTGGAGAAATTGGCACTTAAACGTGGTCTATGTGCTGATCGCGTTCAGTTTCATTGGTGAAATTGGCACTTAGTTGCTATTTAAGTCCCTACTTTAATTAAATTAATTTCATATTTCGAGCTTATACACACGGCTTCACTTACATTTCCAGTATAAGCTGATCTCGTATTATATAGGGTTTCCGTACAAAGAGAGGTCAGCTTATATTCCATAGCCATGTATACTTGATATGTAGCCGTGTGTACGTAACTACTTTAACGTAATTTTATATTTTTAGCTAAAATAACGTCTACTTAAATACTGTAGTACGTAATAATTTAATTAAGGCCAACCACTGTCCTACCTACATTATGTGCCATGGCATAAAATATGATGTAAGGTTGGTTGGCAAAATGGTATATTTTACTAGGCTAGCATATTTATCAGAAATGAGTCTGTTGTCTTTTTATCATAGAAGTTGTCTAAAGCATGAATCGGAAAGGTCTGGTCAAATTTAAGGGTACAGACCTTCAAATAAACAACTTTCAAAAAATATCAACTGTTTCATACAAAACTTCAATACCTACTCGACCCAAATGTTTGGGGCGGTTTATTGTTGTTGTTTGATGGTTTGTACACACCCCTAAATATACCTACATACATGTATGATGATATATAATATATGACACCTTTCTGACACATGCTGTATAAATTATAATACAAATTCTAACGGCACTTACATTTCAATCAGACACACAGTAGTTTATGTTTGAGACTCAGCTCAAACTCAAGGCTCGTACAGACTCGTGCGATATCGCGGACGCGAACCTAGTAGCACAATTTCTTTGTCTGCGCCTGTCACGCCCAAGCATTTATTTCAAATAAACCCAATTACAGGAACTTTTGAATACTTCAAGGGTTCGGTCAGACAGAAAGATGAAGATAGATGCCCGTTCCAAAGCGTAGTAGGTTCCTACGTAGAAGAAACCCCACGGAGACTGTACGTTAGTTTCTATTACCTTCTAAATTTAGTCAGATTATGAGATTATTTTTTGTTAAAATATTCTAAGGCTGACTGTCTTTGACCTAATTCTACGTAAACAAAAAATCAATATCTATAATAACCATTTTCTTAATCAGGCTATCAAACCTGCCCTTGAACAAAAAAGATGGACGCTCCGATATTGCGATGGCTCATCACATTATTTCCACGTAATCCCTTAACAATGTTATCGAAGGTGTCAATGTAAAGGAAAATCTCGGCCCTTATATCAGACTGCGACATTCTTATCGATAATATTCATAGATAATAATTATTATTATCGTCGCAAAGATACTGTTTTATATTGCTTGATAATGGCAGAGACCTATAATTTACACTGGATCTTGATTTCAAACCTTTGGGTTACGATATTACTAGGTGGCCATGACAGTTCTATGATGGAGGATGGAAAACATTTTGCATCGCCAATAACCATAAACTTGACACTAAAACTTTGAATCATATTTTTTTTCAGAAACAATTGAATATAACTTGTCTAAAAATAATAGGCCCGTTTTGACATTTAACTTGAACCGATTTATCGTGATTAACGAGTACCGAGTCATATGGTTACTTCACTAGTTACGTCGCGATTGACTTTCGCGACGTAACTAGTGAAGTAACACGATAAATCGATTCAAGTTAAATGTCAAAACGAGCCTATTATTTTTTGACAACTTTAGTGTTTTTGTACTGAAAGAAATAAAAAGGAAATAAATCTGTAATTTGGCATGGGTATACATATTAATCACGCCGACAAAGAGGTAAAACAAAATCTTGAAAAAAGAAAACGTACACGCGTTTCGCGTTTGTTTGCGTTCGTTTTTAGATTAAGGGATCCGTTTGCGTAATATTAAGCTTTAAAGTACAAATTTTTGTTAGAGTCAATTGATAATTTAATTTTATTAGATTTTTGATAATAATATAATGTGAAAAAAATCACGGCAGTAGTATAAAATGAAGTTAAAAGAAAAACTATCACAGCTAAATAGGTTTTACAAATTAACGAGTAATAGTCGACCAACTTCGACCAACGACAGTTGGATGAGAGTTACCGAGAATCAAGCTGCATGCCGTGCAATTGGAGAGGCCTATGTCCAGCAGTGAACTGCTATGGGTTAATGATGATGATTAGTCGACCAACTTACATTAATTTTGCAGCTGGAATGTATCGGAGAACATGTTTATCAACTACAATGTTAAGTTTACTAACTACTCTTCATTGTGCGTGGTCCAACATGCATTTGGCAGGTTGAATTCTAGGCTGTGGCCATAGCAGTACTTATTGTACATATCTATGCTGTTTTTGTATGCCGGATATTGAAGAAAAAAAAATATTAGACATTAAATTCACACCATGTTTTGAACGTAAAGGCTCTTTCAGACTCATGCGATATCGCGGGCGTGACAGGCACCGACACAGAACTTATGCTACTAGTGTCGCGTCGCGCCCGAGCTATCGCACCAGTCTGTACGAGCCTTAAAACGGTTGTTCAAGATAAATCTTTTAAAGCCGATCATTAGTTCAAATAAGTAGAAGGAAATGGTTCAAATAGGTAAAGGAGAATGTGGAAACTAAGTATCGCGTTATTACAGAATCCAATAAGTTTTTCTGTGCAATATAGAAAATCTTTGGGAAATGAGGATAACGCAACGATATAATCATGTCAAAGGCTCTTGTTATCGAGTAAAAAGTGGTTGCTAAGCAAAATCTTATTTTATTTGGAACTACCAACTGAATATCTCCATCAAAATAATCATGAGGCAAAAAAAAACACCCACACATGGATTTATGAGTAATCCTTCTAATCCTGTTAGTTTTGAACATTTTAAAACCACACAATCATAATAAAAACGTAGGTGATTCAAAAATAAGAAAAAAAGAATATTCTTTTTTTAATAAAAAATATATTATAATTATATAATAATAAATTATATGCTTTTTAGTCTGTGCTAAATAAATGTATTTTCTTTCTTTATATTATAAAAATTATAAAATTATGTCCCTGATACTTTAAAATAAAATAAAATAAATAAATAATAATAAAGACCAAACATCTACTTTTCTATAAATATCGATATTGATTCCCATGACGTCTGTAAAGTTTCCCAAGAATTTTTTTACCCTATATAGGTAATACAGCTTCGTACATATTGAAGAAAATTAAAATACTCTAAACTCTTTGAAAGGCTGAGTAATTGAATGTCTAAAGCATTCTTTCACGTTACTGCAACGCAAGGTTGTATAAAAACATTCATGGCATTGTTTTCATAAAATGTTCAGCGTTTGATAAGCAAGACTTTTATTTATTTATAGCTTAAGTTACTTATTTATAGCAGAACATTTTGATTGCCTCTTGAAGCAATTTATAATATTTAAAGTGAGTAGGTACCTAGTCTGAAAGGTTTTAAAAGGGTCACATTAGAACGAATAATGAATCACCAGACTTTCTTACTTTACTTTATCTAAGCTGATTTTTTTTGTATGGATTACCTTCTTTTTTTGTACTAAATCAACTTTGTTTTAAGTTCGGCATGATTACGCGTGCAATGCTATTTGAATTACTGACGACACTTTATGCCGAAATTATGTTGCATTATAGCGTACAGCCGAACTTCGGTCGGGCGTAAGTTCAGCGGCAATTCGGCGGCAACTATTCTGTAGAGCACACATTATACACGACCGAAGTTCGGTTCGCTTGCCCAAGAAGATCCGGGGTGGGGAGCAGCGGGAGGCAAGCATGCGCCCCCGCCCCGCGCAACGGAAATTTGTGCCGCGTAAGTTCGGCACCTATGGTATGTCATATCAGCCGAATACGTCGGAACGTAAAATCGGCCACGGAACTTCCGTCGCGGATATTCCGCATAGTGTGTTTAGACACTTAGATTTTGGCCACGCGTCAATAGATCCATGTATACCTACAGTGCACGATTCTTAAAAAAAACTAATTTTTTTCAGAAAGAGTTCTCACCCACCAAATCGACGGCCCTAGAATCGTTGGCCAACAAGGTCCTATTCCCGTGCACAAACGCTGGCTGCCCGAAACATGCAGTGCTTACGCAGCTCGACAAACACTACGCCCACTGCCAGTTCCGCATCATCAACTGCTTCATGGCTAGAGTTTATGGTAAGTTAATGAGCTGGTAATCGAATGTGACATATTTTGTTACTGTACGGTCTGCAATTTTTTGAGGCAGTTTGCTGTAGCTATCCGATACTTAGGTGATTTGACACTGCTTTGAAATGACGTCGCGTATGAAAAAAAAACATCTAAAAGTCTATTATTTGTCACGTTTTAAAGTACCGCTAAAAATAGAAACAATTTGCAATGAGGTATTCATGCATTGCGAAGAAAAGTGTATGATGTCTTTCACTTTTCATAGACAAGACAAGACACTTTCTCACTCGCGATGACAGACACTTTAAACTCCCAGAGCACACAAATAACTCAGTAATAATGAAGAAGCTGTTAGTGTCTGTTTATTTTCTTTTTTGTTGTCTTCCCCAACTAAAACATGACCCTTGAATAACTAACTACAGTAATTACCATCCTCATGTACTCTAAGGTTCACATCTTCTTATTTTTTAAAATAAAATACTAGCTATTTCCCTCAACTTCCTCTGCGTGTATTTGATAATAGCTTCTGCCCGCGACTTTGTTGCCATGGAAGTCGTAAGACACCACAATATACTAAAATAACAGCCACATTTTTATAAAATTTTCTACTACGTTTGTAGTTTTGGTGTTAGCAGCCAAAATATAAAGAGAGTCAGGACTGTAGACGCGGGAGCACGCGACGTACAGTTGTCCGTTTGAGAAGCAGCTCGTACTAAGATCGACACCCGCAGCCTTCAATACCAATTTCCCATTGCTTGCGAAGTTTTTCGTTTTTAGTGAATTAATGAACGCCTGCTTTCCTGCATATACTACCTAATGGCACAAAATTGATACGCTGACTGATGCATTCTTACAGGTTATTCCTGATGAACAGCTATCAATAAAATAATATAACAGTAGATTGTAACCACACGGAATTTCCAATTAACAGTCTCCTAACATATTTATTTTTATTATAACCATAGATATTATAGCGGGCCTAAACTTTATGTTTTTCTGTGTTTGTTCTACGAACTATCATATAATAATATAACAAAATTTTAAGAAAAAGAAGCATAAAACATAATATCAATTGTTGGAAATCGAACTTAGATTTGCTAGTTGCTTTGTTGAAAGTTGACTTAAATGGCCGTTCTTGTACGTATAAGAACGGCTATTTTATATGTCATGATTGACTGCGCGTTTTGGTAACAACCAAGTTCTGAAAAATATGTGTTATTCTTGAACATATTTCTCAGAACTTGGTTGTGTTAAAAAAACACGTTTAGAAAAAAATCTCGATACAAATTAACGGTAAACTAACCTTTTCCTTACGAGTTCCAATCCAAAACATCTGTATTAAATATCAACGTATGGTTGGTATTAAATTATTAATAAGGACGCCTTATTTGAATGCAAAACTTGGTTGTTTTTTATTTTCGATTCCTCAACTCGTTTTTGAGTAAATAGATAATTACTTCATATTTTGCAATAAATTACAAGCGTTGTGTCATCGCGCTTCTCTTTCTTTTGTATGCAGTCTACTCAGTGACCGCGCTTTAGCTATTGTCAGCGTCTTAAGAGGTAACATACAGACAGACTTCCATTTTATAATATTAGTATGGAAAAAATTGTAGTTAAAGACGCTATAGATAAAAAATATTGTGCATCTTTTTCCTTCTACTCGCTTTGCGTGGGAGGAATTTCGTGAAAAAGCACGGAAGTGTCTAACAGGAAGTGACAACTTACGCATGGAATAAGTAATACCTTTTTAATAGCATGGTATTAGTAAGTACTTTTAATAGCATGGAATTAGTAAGTACTAAATAGATTGTAAGTAGAGGGGTTCAAATTTCGACCAGTGTGCGACCAATAGTAATGAATAATTATTCAAATAAATATTTCAGTATATAGCTTTTTAAATTTAGACCTTAATTTCTGTCGCTGCTCAGTTGCTTATAACCAAGGCGAGATGTCAGATGTTACACATCATATGCGATTACTGTAAGGTTCGCTAGTTTTTTTTTTTAATTTGTGACGGCATTGCAGTCATTTGATAAATGGTTGCGAGTAGGTAAAAAGAATTGCGCCAAAGCACAAAGAGATCGATAAAGTATTTATCTCCGTCAACGTAAAAAAAATGCTCTCATTGGAACGCTCAATATCCTAAGGGTTGCTAACCCCGTGACATAAACACGACCATTTTATCTACTTCTCTTCCTCTGTAAGTATAATACAGTTTTTCTTTAAGGAAAACGTCATGGGAAAACGTCCCTACCAGTTAGTGACGAGTTCCAAATGGTTCGAGTCTTGAATGAGAAACGAAATATGTCACCACATTAGTAGCTCCTTTTGTATTTTGTAGTTCCTTTTTGCTTTATTTTTCTATTTAATTTAAATTAGATTATTTTTTATTTTTATTATTCTTGGTTCAGTTTATCGACTGCATACCTGTTATTTATGATAGTGGAAGAGCGGATATCACCTAACACAATCATCTTCTTGCTTAAAAGGTGATCTCCAACTCATTGTGTGTTATAATTATATGTAATTGCAATAAACCTTTTTTAGTTTTATTTTTTATTAGTCATTGGGCATGATGTGACGTAAATAAAGGTTAAGTTGTTTACCGCGGGTTCATTTTAGCGTTCCGTTCCTCAACAGGAAAAAACGGAACCCTTACAGGATCACTCGTGTGTCTGTCTATCCGTCGGTCACAGCCGATTTGCTCCGAATCTACTGGACCACTTAAGTTGATATTCGGTATATTTTTTAATTTCTGTGACCCAAACATGGACTTGTAACGTAAATAAATGAATTTTGAGTATGAATAAATTAATAATTTTGGTCACTTTTGAGGGGAGAAATTAGAAAAAAAAAAAGTTTTACAAACTGTACCATGTGACACAATAAATGAAACGACATACTGTGAGGGTCTCCAATGATTTTTCAATCTTAAAATAAACAGTTTAAAGTTATTGAAAATTGACCGAAACTACCAAGCCTATATTTTGAAAAAAATAAAAAAAATAGTTCTATATATAGATTAGAGGAAAACCTATAAGAAGTCTATGGTCTTAAAATAACATGGTGGATATCTCAATGTTGTGCGTACAAACTTACATTTGCAGTTGGAATATAAGGTAGAACATATTTTTCAACTACAATGTTAAGTTTGTTCTCGGGATAAAAATAAACATGGTAGTTAACATATTCATTATATGGAACCCTCACCACGCGAGTCCAACTAGCGATTGTCGGGTTTTTTTTCACGCGACTATTTATAAACTTTGATAAAGTAACCTCATAAATCAAAAATGATACTGTACGCAAATACATACAAATCTTTACTTGAGTATACTCAGTAGTGGATTCATTCAAAAGACGATAGTCAAGTCTGTTAGTCTAGACAAAATCAAACTGGTTGCTATTAAATAAAAGTAAAATAAAATATTGTAAAAAAAAAAAAAAGAGTAAAGGCTTGCGGGCGCGACATGCACCGACAAAGGAATTGTCTTTGTCGGTGCCTGTCGCGTCCGCGATATCGCGTGAGTGTGTAAGAGCCTTAACGGTGGAGTTTCTTACCCGTTCTTCTCCATGCGAAACTACCGAAGGGGCGAGTAGAATCAATTATATTTTCTTTGTAAATTTTGACGCTCAAAAGTGCCTTTTATGTATTTGAAATAAATTATTTGACTTTGAGTTTTATAAACCTTAATTATTGAACAAAATATTTAATTTAAATCGTTTCAGAAGCAAATTTATTAGAAATAACGCTATGAAATGCTGAAATTCAGTGCATCAAATAATTGTGTTAATTTAGATGATGTGTAGCTATATTAATCGACTTTGTCGCTGACCTACGTTAGTATGTATAAGACCTGAAATTGATTTTACTGACTGTGCAGATAGTCAGAAAAATCAATTTCAGGTATAGCACGTAACTTGGCCAGGCTTTGGCGTAAGTTGGTAAGTTTACGCATGTACAATTAGTGCAAAGAAAAAACTATCACTGTTATTGCTTGTAATTATTTTAGCGACTATACCTATTATGTAACTGAATCCTAGATCCGAAACACAATTGCGTATTTCTAAACAAACCTTGATACTGCATCTACCTCTTTTAAAGTGCACTAAAACCGATCTATCTCTCCAAGAATACAATGAAAATTTTATTGTTCTTTATCCCTTTCTAAATAACTCGTAATTCCAGGGGACTGTAAGTGGAAAGGGCGGGCTGGTGACTGGATGGACCATTGTTTCATGGAGCACAGTGAGAAGGTTACAGAGCTACCATTCATCACGGTGAAAAACCGATGGGACGCGAAGAGAACGGAACCGGTACTCAACTACTTCCTACTGCGGTGCTACGACCGAATATTCAACGTGTACCAGATTTATGATAAAAGAGGAGGTAAGAATACTTATTATATCTACTTAAACTTTCTAAATCAGCCTGTACATGTTCCCACTGCTGGGACGCAGGCCTCCTCTCTGTGAGAGGGAGTGGGCTGTAATCCACCACGCAGGCCCAGTGCGGGTTGATAGATTCAAATTCAAAACGTTTATGGCGAACTAAGTGTACAATGTAGGTGTTATGTCATGTTATGTTGTGTTGTTTGTAGATGTCCCATGTCTCCGATTTTTTTGGTTCTAGGGCATGTTGGTTTCCTCACGATGTTTTCCTTCACCATTTTGAGAGCAGCTTTGCGTTAATAATTTCATCACTAATATTTTCTATACCTACTATAAATTTAAGTCGCTTTTCGTCTGTCTGTCTTTGTGACCGTGTTGTTCTTTTAAACAACTCATCTGATTTTCAAGCAATTTTCAACATCATTTTATTTTAGAGTATTTATTCTGTATAATATGTTAGGGTCTTGTGGCTAAGTAATATAACAGTCGCACGGGTCGATCGATCAAGTGAAGCTACGATTGCCGCGGTTGGTTCGTGGATGGGTAACCATCTTTACATACCAAAACCCCTCCGTGTCTCGGAAAGCTCGTTAAGTCGTTGGTCCCGGCTGTTATTTGTCAATCTTTGACAGTTGCTACGGGTTGTCAGAAGCCCGAAAGTCTGACAACCAGTCTTACCAAGGGGTATCGTGTTACCCAGTAACTGGGTTGTGGAGGTCAGATAGGCAGTCACTTCATGTAAAATACTGGTATTCAGTTACATCTGGTTAGACTGGAAGCCGACCCCAATATAGTTGGGACAAGGCTAGGCAGATGATTCCGTTTAATATAATAGATTAATATTTAACTTAGATATAATAAAGAAATATTCATATTTTGTAAAGTCGCAAAAACCCTACGAAACAGGTCGCTAGTTATTGTAATAAAATAAAGGATGAACCACGATTTTCTTTGAAATTTTAGGGGAGGAACGTGCTTAGGTGAGATGAAAAATATACGGTTGAATACGTTCATATTGGCAAGATCTTTATGTACGGCTACTACATAACACAAAACTTATAAATTAGTTCCTCAGCACATCTTCTAGAAAACAAACAAATTATTTAATGATACACACATACATAACGTGTCGATGGCTATAAGAGTAGGGGAAGACCAAAGAAACGATGGATGGACTGTGTGAAAGATGATATGGCTAGAAAGAGAGTGAATACCGAGATGACGACTAATAGAGAAGTATGGAAGAAAGGGACATGTTGCGCCGACCCCAAATAAATTGGGATAAGGGCAGGAGAATGATGACACACACATACATAACATCACGCCTGTAATCCCCTAAGGGTTAGGCAGAGATGTACAGTACACCCACATTTCGCCAGTAACACATTTAATGATGTTTACATAATTTGATTTTTTTCCAGAAGATGTTGGAACAGTTCCCTCTAAATTGAGAGTTCACGAATGTGTGAAAATGAAACTATCTAACTGTCATTCAATCAGAGTTTCCCAACTCTGATTTAAACATACTTATTATTACTTAACATTCTTGGACTGTAATAAATTCAATGTATTGTTTCATATATTAGATCTAAGCGTGAAATATATATATATCACAGCCAGACATGAAAAGCGACCTTACTTTATACTATTTATAAATTCTATACAAATATTCTCTACTATAGTTGCGCCCCGAGGAGGATCTCGTGGCTAAGTAATAACAGCCGCACGGGTCGATCCATCAGGTTAAGCTACGCTTGCCGGGGTTGGTCCGTGGATCATCTTTACATACCGAGACTCCTCCGTGCCTCAGAAAGCACGTTAAGCCGTTGGTCCCGGCTATCATTAGGGGATCTTTGACAGTGGTTATGGGTCGTCAGAAGCCCGAAAGTCTGACAACCAGTCTTACCAAGGGGTATCGTATTACCCAGTTACTGGGTTGTGGAGGTCAGATAGGCAGTCGCTCCATGTAAAATACTGGTATTCAGCTGCGTTTCTTTTAGACTGGGAGCCGACCCCAACATAGTTGGGAAAAGGGCAAGGCAGATTGATAGCTGCGCCCCGAGGTTTTACCAGCGGAAGTCTCGATCCCGTGGGAATATAGGGATAAAAAGCCTATAATTATGTTAATCCAGGGTGTCAGCTACCTCCATACAAAATGTTATCAAAATTGGTCCAGCCGTTTGAGCGTAAAGAAGTAATAAACATACCCACACTCTCACAAACTTTCGCCTTTGTAATATTAGTGTGATTATGACTGATTGTTTTAATTAATGAGTTTTGAATGACGTCATTCGTCTAATGATCGCAAGCATGTATGCTGTCAGATAGGTTTCAGGTTTAATCCCCAGGTGGAACAATATGTTACTGGGTTTTTTCTACCCCAAAATTCTACAGCCTCGCTATGTGCCCAGTTGACAAAAGGCTCACCACGAAAATACTGGCGAAAATAGGTTTTACTAAACCTAAACCTCTGCCTACCTTTTTGGGAATAACAGGCATGATATTATTATTATAATACGCAAATGAAATTAGTCACCGTTTCAAGTGCATAATTGATTTGATAAGCACTTGACCAACAAATCTGTTGTCTAGATAACTCTGTTGAAATTGTGTTATCTCGAACAATCGAAGTGGGTCAGCGCAAATCACATCCATCCGTTAGCATTACTGATCTAGACAAGGATATACGCTCATGTAATTGAGTATACACGGTCCTTGTTTCATACTGGATCATTCATAGGTTCTCTAAAACAATGCTCAAACATTTAATTAAATTCACAGCATAAAACATAACCTAGCCTTCTTCCCCTGGAGGTAGGCAGAAACTATAGAACGCCACCTCCTACGCTACTTACATAATGCTTCTGCTTCGTTTACGAACATACATAAATCATCTGGTCATACACGCACGCTGGTTGGGAGTACTAAGCACCTGACGTTTCTGAAGAACATCACGAATTAGGTCAGAATATGTCCTCCTAGAGCGTCGCCTTCCGCCGTTTCCTCTCACAGCTGCCTTGTAAATACCTTTTGTTAGTCGCCTTTAGTAAAATATAGGTATATATCAATTAAATTCAAATAGCCTTCATTAGCTATTTTAAAAGCTAATTTTATAATTTATTTAAATTAAAGGTTTAGATACTGGACATCTCCAGATTGCTTTGCTTTTCAGCATAAACTCACAACGTGTGTTTTTCTCCTCCATGGTCTTCCTGTTTTCTTCTCTGGGATACTATTCTGTTACGTCTCTGGGCCATCTTTCGTCTTTAATCTGATGACATGACCTGCCCACTACACACACAATTTAGTTTTTTAATGGTCCTACTAGATTTTTCTTTAACATTTTACCCATAATTATTGAGCGCTTTCCTAAGAAAGTTATATTCGCCTCCTTAGTATGCTTACAATAAACGATATTTGTGTAAAACATAAAAATAAGCTTTTGAAGTTTTTCACGATTGTCGATAATGATTTTCATGTTGATTCAATAATGATACCTTACAACTACAACAAATACTATCCTAAATAGGCTCATTTTATGTAAAAAATGCTTCACACAACGATAGTTTGAAACCGTGATTTACATAACGCCTCAACGCATCACGCCTGTTTTCACAGAGGGGATAGGCAGAGGTGTACCTACAGTACATCCACATGCCGCCAGTTATGTATAAATGTCATGTAATAGGGAGCGAGCCTATTTCTTTCAACCGGGCACAAATCCAGACTATGGGCTTCAACTGAGATATTCCTGATTTGACCCCGGAATTGAACCCAGGACCTCATAATCATCAGTAGTGCTTGTGACTACGAAACCAACGAGAGAACAAACAAACAAGAAACATAAAGTCAAGTAAAAGTAGCCAATAACTTCACGAACAATGTTCTTTGTTTTTATGACTGCTGGTAAAGTACTCCAGAAGCTCAGACAGAGCACTGTCTGTAATTCCAGACACAATTATACTAAGCTGTTTTTTCAGCGACCGCAACCCTTGTGCAAGAAGCCAGACGTTTCATGGTTTGGCTTCTTTATATTGCCGTAAATGTGCAATAACCTTAGGCAATGTGCAATACCCTTATAGTATAGTATATTCAGGGTGGAAGGGACATCGACGCGCATCCTGTTACCATGGATTCAGCACATCATTCTTGACCCCCCTGCGCTAAAATTTTTCGTCGGTTATTTTAAAAAAAATTCGCTGTTCCATACATTTTGACCGAGTACCTAGGTATTGCACTTCTGTAGGAAACAGTTGTTTTTTTTTTTTTTTTAATTACCGACCAGAAATTTCAACGCACGGGGGTCAAGTATGATGTACTGAATCCATGGTAACAGGTTTCGCGTCGATATCCCGTGTTTACAAATTAACCCGAAAAACTTTAAGGAGTGCTTAAGACCATCGAACTGAATAACTTTTACTATGGGACGAAAAAAAATCTGTTGTCCCAGTTTAGAACAGTAGGTATAAACTTTAGTTTGGAACAGCTGATTTTTATTCGCTATAATAGTTCAAGTCTCATTTTATTTTTATTTACTTTCAGGAAGAATGATGTGGACTGTGCTTGTAAATGATGACCATGCTGATAAGTATTACTTCGAAGTGGACATATTCCTGCCAAACTTGCCGAGCAAAAGAATTGTTTACAGGCAAGTGTTTAAAGATCAAATTAAACCGAGCAAAATGTCGGAATACCCCTGCACTTCACCGTGTATAACATATAGAGTGACCATTTCCATTTGGAGTCATTCTGTTTAAATCACCAATTTGAAGATCACCTCATAATCACCATGAATGTTTCCTAGTTGCACATCAAAATTATTGTGCGACTAGTAAATATTGTTTTTCAAAAGTTAATGATCCTTTCTAACTACCGTTACAACCGCATTACAAGTGCACAATGTGGAATACTATGGGTGAAATTCACATGGGTGATCTTCAAATTGGTGATCTAAACGGAATGCGTCACCATTTCATTAAGTCAGAAAGAAACACATCACTGAACTAATTTGTGCTACTGACTTCTACGATAGCTTATTTCTTACTGTCTACGAATTCCCTTACACCGACTGTTCATAATGCGTTTATGAAGATTCATGATATATGATCTGAAAAGATTCATACATTTTGTCCTGAAAAAACCGGGCTAAATCTGAAAATTTTCTTTCTTTTGCCACAATTTGTTAGATTACCATACATGCGGCATAAATAAAATTCTATTGTACAAAAAATGTTTTTTACAAGCGTTATAAATTGTTTTGTCTGGTTATAAAACATTCAGAGATTTTTCTTCTGTACGGCGTAGGTTGAATATAAATAATTTTGCTTGTATTATGTTACGTCTTGTGAGATTTACTGAAAATCGTACCTAGTATTTCTAAGCAATATTGGGCGAAAGAATAAATAATTAAAACGGTTCTTGCGCGCATACATACCTACATTTATTTTTATTTGATATACAAATAAAAAAAATAAAAATAAAGTGCTTTACATTTCCTTATAACCTAACACCCCCTACCACACACAGCTTTCCTACCTTAATAGCTAGGTTTACATTATTAGATAATACGCAAAGAAAGTACTTTACCTAAGAACTCCACACTAAGTCGAGCCTGTCTCGTAGAGTCCTTGGTATTGCCATATGAGAATGCGCATTACATTAATAGTTATTGTTACAATCGAGAAGCACATGAAAAAGTGTTTTTATTATACAACATCTTTGTACACTTTGATTATTTAAATCGCGGCTCAAACTATTAATGATAATAGCGCCAATAATAGCATTTACAGATATTGTAAGCTAAGTAAAAAGGGCAATTTTTAGGGTTCCGTACCTCAAAAGGAAAATAAAGCGGAATCCTAGGATTATTGGATCACTCGTGTGTCTGTCTGTCTGTCCGTCTGTCACAGCCAATTTGCTCCGAATCTACTGATTTGGTACACATATGAATTTCCGTGATCCAAATACGAACGTGTAACGTAAATAAATGAATTTTGAATAAAGGGATAACTTTTGAGGAATAAACATAAATAATAAAGAAACTCACGCATTAGCAATATTTAAAGAAAAGATTTACACACTGTATCGTGTTACATATCAAATGAAAGGGCTTGTTATCAGCATTTCAGGTATATTTGTATTATAATTTTGAAATTATTTAATAAAATAGATGAAATTTGACCATACCTTATCTCCGAAACTACTGAGCCTAAAATTTTGAAAAAAATGCAGAAAGTAGGACAAGTATAAGTACCTATAAGTTACAGAACAACTTATAAAAAGTCTATAGACTTAAAATAACATGATTAATCTCTCAATATTGTGCGTACAAACTCACATTTTCAGTTGGAATGTTTTTCAACTTCAATGTTAAGTTTCTTCTTAGGATAAATTCATCCCAACTGCGGAACCCTTCATTGTGCGAGATGACACGCACTTCGCTGGTTTTTATCGGGATAGTTTTCTGGGCTCTACAACTAAAGGCTATCATCCCTTCGGTTGTGGCACATTGTGGGGGACTTTAAATCTACATTTTGATACCTACCGGTTGCGCTTTCGATTCCCACAACTAAGGTGATACGTAAAAAATAAATCTATCTATAATCTATAGAGAACTGGGCGGCCATAAGAGAGTGACAGAGTCAATTACTTCCACATGCGAAAAAAGAGAGCGCAATAGTGCGCTGGAACCAAAATACAACAACGTTATGGCGCCAAACCCAATAAAAATTGTTTAAAAATAAATTAAGCTATCTATCAAAAATATTTTCAGCTAGAGTTTTCAGTTACCTAATGCGCACATTTTGAATGCATTTTTGCAATAAAATTACTTAGGATTTTAGAAATACAGGAAAAAATATGAAAAAATAGAAGTCTTTTAGGAAATAAATTATATGGAGGAAATTTAACCCAATTCCATTTTCCTTCAGTCAGAGTATTAATCAAATAGTCAATTTACATATATTCAAAAATTAAATCCATACATGCTGTAATAGTGAAATAAATAGTTACGAAAAAGACCCCCTTTTTTTTGGTATCGCCTTAAAAAGTAGGTATTTGGCATAAAAATCATTATTTCTGATCTACGAGTACCCATAGGTATATTTCTGTACAATTGCTATTACAATCTTAAACATTTATGATGGGCACGATTTCAAATGTTATACTCACATTAACCGCTCGAACATCCGCTATTTCGTCCACTAATATTGAGATGGGTACGTCATTAACATCAAAACATTGTAAATTCCCGATTCATCTTCCATACCTCTAAAACTGTACCATAAACGGATTAACTGACTGAAAGATTATGCATGGTGCAACGCACTGAAAATAGAAACATGTAATTTGGAAGCGGTCTGTATTGAAAGATCCACAAAAAAAAGTCCGAAACTCAACACGATGTATGCCTCAAAAGGAATTTTGGCTTATGTCTTCGACTACCTTTTTTTTTCGCCGTAGGCAGCGATAGTTAGCCGTAGACCGCCGTAGTAAAGAAATGACCGAAAATTCAGCCGATACTTCGGATTTATGTTCTGAGTAGACCCCCAGGTCATGATCTACCTATGTGACAAATTTCATGGAAATCCAATCAGCGGTTTTATTTTGTTTTATTTTATTCAGGGACAATAAACAGTTACAATATGTGTTGGAACATAGAAAAGATAAAACAAAATTGAACAATATTGCAGCCCACTACATTATCCGCATATTAACAAAGAAAATATGACAATGAGTGCCACTAGATAGGCAATAAATAATTACATCACATTAATAATAATTAATAAAATCATGCAAAATATAAATTCCAATTGATTGATTGCTTGGCAACAGAGTAATAATTAACACCAAAAAATAAATAACTAGCTAACATTCCTAATAACATTATTGGTTTATAATAATTTTCATAACATTACATTTAAATTTGGATTTAGACCATACAAAAATATCAATATTAACAAAATTACAATTATAAGATTCAACCATTCGACGGATAGGGCAGCGCAAACCAATTACAAAGTGAAGTCCTTATATAGGAACAAATAACCAGCCGCAATTTTTTTTTGATGGCTCTGTATCAGTAATAGAACACATTTTCATTATTTGTTCATCATCATCACCATTCATCATTTCAGCCGAAAGACGTCCACTGCTGGACATAGGCCTCCCCTAAAGGGGGGGTTTCCCATAATCGCCACGCTTGGCAGGCGGGTTGGCGATCGCAGTATGTGGTGTGTGTGTTGGTGTTATATATAATGCATAGAGAACGCTGCTGCCCATTTTCTAGTAAGTCCCTTAGTCGCCTTTTACAACACCCACGGGAAGAAATAGGGAGGTGCTATTCTTTACGTCCGGCACCACACAGACAATTATTATTTGTTATTAAAGATAATTATTATTTGTACAATTTTTTTTCCCGACTTGCAAATACTAATTAAATACCTAAAAGCAAAAGCCTACAAATCTCAAATCGAGCGACCGCACAACTGTTTAGATATCTTCGCGCGTTCCACTACACCGCTACACCAGCCGGCAAGTCACCATAAAACTTGTTCCAAAATTAACATCGTTTGTTAGCGATAACTTTATATTTTGTACCAAGACATATCAAAATAAAAAATATATGTTTAATAAAATTCGCTTAAGTTTAATTTGTCACAATTTGCGCATTGGTTACATTTTTTAACTTTATACATAAGCGGCACGTTGCCAACAGTAAAGGCAACTGCAGCCGTCAACGGCAGTCGTAGACGCGTCAACCGTACGGTAGTTGCCAACGCTTCGACTGCTGCAGTCGCCAATATGCTGCTCGTGTATATGAGCACTAAGACGTGAAAAGGTAACAGAAATACAGACAAAGCATTTATAATATTAAGTACTAATGCATAGTATGGATGGGCCCACTCTTGACCCTGAGCACACCGTATGGTAGGCAATGGATGCGGTCTACAATGGTTCCGTTGACCCAATTCAGCACTATTGCTATTAAATTCGTCTTCTTTACATTCCAGACGACCCTGCAAGTGCGAGAAGGACGCAGATTTCCTGGAGCACACCCAAAACGTGTACATTCCCGTAGAAAACGTGTTCTCTATGTTAGACGAAGATGAATCCGTCAACTTTATCGTCAGAATTGGTAAGAATTAAATGAAATGTAATGTTACCCAATCAATTTCGCCGAATCAGCTCATTATAAGAAAATAAGTTAGTCTGAAAAAGATAGACCAAAATTATGAAGAAAACCTCTGAAATACAAATGATTATAATACAATAATTGCAAACTTTTTTTTTTAAAAGAGTAACCGTGGAGTTTCTTGCCGGCTCTTCTCCATAGGAAACGACCAATTGGAACCGTGCACCTAGCTTCTGACGTTTCATAAGTGCCCATGTAGGTTTATATGATTTTTTTTTTTTTTTTTGATGAAATGTCGAGAGTATCTAATAGGAGAGAAAGGAGGCTAAATCCTAATGGTATAAAGGGACAAGAAAACGTAAATTTTGTCGAGAAAGTTTGGCAAACTGCATTATTGTATGAAACAGAATTCAGATTTGAGTCACAAAATAGTGAGTCCTATAATAGGACTCTTGCGACGGAGATGTTTGCTGAGAACAGAGTAACGGACTTCTTTGCGCTCATGACGAAGCTCAGGGCATCGTTCTTTTCGCGTGTGGTGGCAAGTAAAAATAGTATTGTCAAAGCTGTTTTTCATACTGTGCATATACTGAGGGAGACAAAATAAATGTACTTATCAATGTTATGAGGTACATTTGTTTTGGCTTCCTTGGTGTGAAATGATGGGTTATTTTATTGTTATTTTTTGTTTGTTTGTTTAGTATAATATTTGCTTTAGGATAAGTTTTCAATTTTAATTTTATTGCCTGAAATAAACGATTAATAAAAAAATAGGGGCTCCACCCTAGGAGGACTTAATTTTAGAATCTGTATCTCTTATTCAAAGGATATTGAACAAATACTGCGGAATTGAATGGGTGACATTATGACGTAACTAACCATACATAATCTAGAACAACTAATCCAGATTTAGGTATGCGTTTTGTAGAAAAATGGTGGTTTACACACAACGAAACATAAAGCAAATTTCAAAATTAAATACACTGCTTTACTCAGTGAGTAATGTGAGTATGAGCTTTTATTTTCTTAGATTAAAACTACTAACACAAGACAGATGTTAGTGGGAACGCCAGGAGGGAAAGCCCTAAAAGGACATATAGTGACCTAATTGGTGATTTTCTTCAGAAAGGTCAGGTGCGTAGTACTAGCAACCGGCGTACGTGCATGACCAGATGTATGAACTTAAACGAGGCGTAAGGAGCGTAGCAGGTGGCGTTCTATAGTTTCTGCCTACCCCCATGGGAGGAAGGCGTGAGTTTATATATGTATGTAAAAGTATCGTGGAAAATTTAGTTACATCTTCTAGAGCGTATACGCAGTACGGCATTTTATACAAACTTTCAAGCCCTTGTTTTTCGAAATGACTGAATCGATTTTAATGAAACTTCACAGACATAAGCAGGATAAAATCAGGTCTAAAAAGTTAGTTAAGAACATTTTCGAAATGTCTTATATAAAAAAATATAACTGGAAATCTCTGTTTCTATGGAAAATTTAAAATCGGTCTAATTTCCGATCATTTTTATCACTATTTTTCGAAAATGTTCTTAACAAAATTTTTAGATCTTTGTATCCTGCGTATGCGTATGAAGTTTCATTAAAATCGGTTCAGTAGTTTCGAAAAACAAGGACTTGAAAGTTTGTATGAAATGCCGTACCGCGTATATACGCTCTTAATTCCATATTTTAAACACAGAAATATTTTCATACGAAATCGGTAGATACCAGAGGCGGCTCGTCATAAAGAGCGCTGGTGCAGTGCACTCCCACGAAAATAGCATAATCTATAGAATAGAATAGAATAGAATACTCTTTATTATGTACACCATAAAAGTTACAGATATAAATGTTGAAATTTTACACAGGGTGACACAATGGGCGGCCTTATCGCTAAAAGCGATCTTTTACAGACAACCTTTATATTTCTTTATTATAATCCTATACATACATTCTTTCTACTATGCCCATACGCATACAATAGCAGTTTACTAGAAAACCATTTCCTACGCGTACATTTGGCGTCAAGTTGTAACGTGTGGAGCGCCAGCGATTGCGCTTCTATGAAACAAAGTTCAGTACGATTTCTAGCACTGTATTCAATGAGTGTGAAAGAGAAATATCGACATTGTCCGACGCGTGAAACAAAAGATTTTGTATGAGAAATTAGCCTAATTTGGAGCGCCGCTCACGCGCGACGTTGCCAAACGTTGGAATGCGATCTATGCCTATGCGCTGTTGCCGATCTTATATAAACAAACGGTCGGCTCATTGGCTCAACTCGGCTGTCAGTAGATTCGCAGTGTTTATTCTAAATAATTATTAAAAATAGTTTGTGCGCGACATTTGTATTAAAAATGGAACAATACAGTGTATCTTATAGTAAAAATTGTGAAAAGACTCTCGAAATGCGTATCGAACTGAAAGCTAAGGGACCACCACGTCCCGAAATTGCACTTTCTCAAAAATGTGTTACGAAAAATAAATCTTTTACGCGTGGTTTTAAATCTGAACAATATTTCAAAACACCTTGGTTGTGTGGATGTGAAGAAAGCAACAAATTATTTTGTTTCCCGTGTCTGGTATTTGGAGCTGGCGCCGGCAGTGG
Organism: Tiliacea citrago; assembly: GCA_963921375.1. NCBI lineage: Eukaryota > Metazoa > Arthropoda > Insecta > Lepidoptera > Noctuidae > Tiliacea > Tiliacea citrago. The sequence goes on along the minus strand of OY992797.1, from coordinate 14,257,873 downwards.
TGGTGAATCTGCATGGACGGAAACGGCCGTGTTGACGATTTAGCGCATCTTTCAATAAAAGTGAAAAAACATTCGCAATCTCGATTTCATATCTTATGTGAAGTGCAATTGGCATCTATCGGCCGTCAAGATATTCCTAAGGCGCTCGATTCTGCGTATCGAAAATCTATTAGAGAGTTCAATGAACGTGTTGATGAAAATCGATAAAGATCGCCGAATGGATTTTCTTTACAAATAAAATAAATGGTAAGCTCTAGTTCTACGTTTCTTTTTTTAGTGAACCCCCACAAGTAAATGTCACGAGCCGCCTCTGGTAGATACTTCGCATTTTTAAGTATTTTAAAACTGCGTGTATTTCAACCGATTTACTATTTAATCATGCCAACTCACTCGTGCCATGACAGACGATTAGATTTGAATGCGACCACATACTTACCTAAAAAAAAAAAATATTATTATATCCTCAATAATTGCAAAGCCCGAAAGTCTGACAACCAGTCTTACCAAGGGATACGAGTACTACCCAGGGGGGTATTACCCAGTAACTGGGTTGTGGAAATCAGATAGGCAGTCGCTCCTTGTAAAAAAGCTGCATCCGGTTAGACTGGAAACCGATCCAACATAGTTGTGAAAAGCCTTGGCAGATTGATTTTGAAAGGTCTGAGTTTGATATAGCCTGCAAGATATATAAGTACGTACACTTAACCGCTAACGCACTCACAATCAGTGAAGATGAGAAATGATGAATTGCAAAGAAAATTGCTAAGGTATGGGGAGACCTTTTTACAGCAATAGGACAATCATCATCATTTCAGCCGGGATTGGCAATCGCAGTATGGTGTTAAAATGCATAGAGAACGCTGCTGCCCATTCTCTAGTAAGTCCCTTAGTCGCCTTTTACGACATCTACGGGAACACAATGGAACAATATAGGTTAATTATTGAATTGAATTGCAATGCCATCCACAAAAACATGCACACGCGAACATAAACTATTTATAACCGACTTCACAAAAAGGAGGTGGTTCTCAAGTCGTCTGTTTTTTTTTTTTTTTTAAGTTTGTTACTTCAGAACTTTAAATAGTGAACTTTATGAAGCGATTTGGAAAATTATTTATTTATTTGAAACCCAGATTGGTCCCATTTTTATCAAAATCTAGTTCTGATGTTGGGACCCATGAGTAACTGAAGGAACTCCTCAAATATTATAGGCATACATATAACGATTTTTATATTTTCATCAACAATTCAATCATTTGCATTTAGGAAGTATAATTTGGTGAAGTGGAACTGATGACGAAGGCCACAGATGGCCACCAGAACTTCTCAATGATAAGTATTTCACGGGTGGCTATAAGATATCTGGATTAAGATAGTTAAGCGAAGCAAATTTAAATAAATAGTTCTGATCAAAATGGTACCATCAAACTGATCTGATGATGCAGCCGGAAGGTAGGCACTGGAACTCCGTAATAAAACAATGTATCCTACCCATGTTTGGTCTTATTGGAATTGTCATGAGATGCCTGGCTATAAATGATTTTTAACCGATTGACTTCAAAAAAGGAGGAGGTTCTCAATATAATATCTAGCCTTATATAAAAGGAAACCGTGACTAATTGGTCTGTCAGCACATAGCTCAAACCACTGAACAGATTGGGCTGAAATTTGGCACACAGACAGTTATATGACGTAGGCATCCGCTAAGAAGGGGTTTTTGGAAATTTGACTTTTAAGTGGGGAAAGGGGGGATTTTGTTTGCATGAAAAATCTTATTCCTAGAGTTAATAAACTTGAAACTTGGCACGAATACTTACCTAAGTAAATTATAAAGTTTGTAATTTTTTGTTTATCTTAACTTCAATGGATGGGATGTCACAGTTTGTATAGAACTTCCTGTCACTGTTGCTTTCATAGCAAGTAGTGGTATACGATTAATGTGGGGTAGGTACTACAGCTAAAAAGTGAAAAATAAAAACATTTTTACAAAAAAAAACCAACTTCCAACAAAAAAAAAACACTAAAAAGTGAAAAATAAAAAACATTTTTACAAAAAAAAACCGACTTCCAACAAAAAAAAAACACTCAAAAGTGAAAAAGAACTTTTTTAATATTATTTTTAATTCAATTTCGGAAGTCGGTGGCCAAAAATGAAAATTCAGAACCAAAGACACCGATTTCCGAAATTAAGTAAAATATAATATTAAAAAGTTATTTTTCACTTTTTTGGAAGTCGGTTTTTTGTAAAAAAAAAATATTATAATATGAACTTATTATATTCCATCTAAATTCCAGGTGAGGCAGAAAACCTACCGATCTTCGACACTCCTACACCAAGTGAGAGCATTATACTCCTTCACAACGAAGAACGCAAGGATGACTAAGAACATTATTTACCACTACATACCTACCCACTACCTACATACATACATAGTTTACAACACTAATTTATGCATTAAACCTAATGTAAGCACGTAATTCGTAAAACCCCATTTACACAATGCAAGTTTCTTGCTTGGAAAATTCAATCAAATTGAAGCAACAAATGACTTGCATCGTGCTTCAGAACGATGACCGCAAGGACGACAATGAAGATGATTCACCACTACCTACATACCTACCCACCACCTACATACATACATAGTTTACAACACAAATTTATGCATTAAACCAAATGTAAGCACGTATTTCGTAAAACCCCATTTACACAATGCAAGTTTCTTGCTTGGGAAATTCAATCAAATTGAAGCAACAAATGACTTGCATCGTCTATCATCGTGCTTCAAAACGATGACCGCAAGGACGACTAAGAACATAAGAACATGATTCACCACTACCTACATACCTACCTATAGTTACTACAGTTAACAACACTAATTTATGCATTAAACCAAATGTAAGCATATTTTGTAAAGCCCCATTTACACAATGCAAGTTTCTTGCCTTAAAATTCAATCAAATTGAAGCAGCCAATGACTTGCATCGTCTAAATACTGTTTAGACGGTACAACTTTTAATGTTACTTCAACTTAGGATACCTACCACAGGTAATAAAATCGCACCATGTAAATCAGGCTGAATGGTGTATGTATAAACAGCAGACGATCACTACATTAGCCTATTGCAGCTAGGCATGATTGATCTTGTCTCCAGCAAACAGCAGCCCACCAGCAGTCTCTAATGTATTGGTTGGGCTATTCATCAGGTCAGCCTTTTCAAAGGGTTCACCTCTTGGAGATGTATATTAAATATGACAGCACACTAAGTGGCGCCGTTTAGTTTTGTTACGAAGTTACTGGAATCACCGAAAACGTCGGATAAAAGTGACACTGGCTGCTGACAGTGACTCTAGCAGAGCGTCGCATTGCTGGTTACGTGGCGGCTGTTTTCTGATGACAGAAGATGATGTCAGGGGAAACGCTATAGTACCACTTTTACGACGAACTGCTATATTATGGCACAATCCTGATGATATTGAAGCTGCTGAATCACTAATACGATGATCACTTCTGGTAAAGGCTATCCTGCGCCGTTAAATAAATAAAATTCTTGTCCTGCTCATTTATTCTGTAAAAAAAATTACCGTCAAAACTTACGTGAAGTAAGCTCGGCTCGAAGTAAGCTGTCATTCCAGTTGATGTTAGAGAAGTGTCACTATTGACAGCTATGTGTCAATCCGACACATAGCTGTCAATAGTGACACTTCAAGCTCACTTCACCTAAGTTTTTACGGTGACATTTTTACAGTAGGACCGGTTTTGCTGCATTCAATCTAGTGTTGCTTACGTAATGCCAATTTTCTCTATTATTTTACAGTCAATGTTAAAGAATAACGAATTTGACGCTGTCATTTTCCAACCGTATATTGATTCGAAAGCAATGTTTTCTGTGTTTCACCTTTTCTGCAAATCACCGGTTGTACATGTACACCCACCCTCAACTTTTTATTATTAAATCGCCTAACGCGGTTGAGTTATTGTAATTTCCCACGGGATACTTTTTCTTAGGAAGTTGAAACAGAAATAATATGAGTACTTAGACGAATTTATATTTTTATCTGAACCTGCTATAAATGTCTGTGTTCGGTTGACATTTTATTTGTATCATTACTTTTTTACTTAAGCTACTGAGAAAATGATCAATCAATCTGTTTATTGTGTGGGAATGTGCTTTATTCATACCAGGAATTTCAGTATTAATTGGGAAAATAAATATGTATGATAATGAATATTGCCGAGGGTTCTTCAGTAAAGTTTTGTCGTAAAAATATTCCCGTCAGAGTAATATAGTAATATAAGAAATAACCACAATACAGGGTTATTTTAGATTGGCTAGCTAAACTCCGTAATCGCGATGGGTATATCGATATATAAACATGATAAATCAAAAATAAGGGAGCAATGACCGCATTATTGTATTCACTTGAAATATCAGTTAAAAAAAACAGATTTTTTGTGTCAACTTCACAGACGTGAATCTATATCTAAACACGATAATAACAAAAACACTAAAAGCAGTCGCAGACTGCCCAAAAAAAATCATTGCATTTTATGTATCGTGTTTCGATATCTACCCATATTTACATACCCATCGCGTCTGTGGAGTTTAGCTAGCCAATTTAAAATAACCCTGTATAGTTTGTAAGGATAAAATCGAAACAATTGATCAAATTCATTCATTAGTTTTGCTGTGTCCTGACTAAAGTTAACCCTATTTAGTTTAGTTCTTAGAAAATAGTTCTAGAATTCACTCCAAATCTTCCATAATTGTTATTGTTTTGTCACGATCGTTGTGGTATTTCAAACAAACTTTGTATGATATAAATAAGTATACAAATATTTTCTGTTTGTGAGTTTTATTTCATAACTGTGTAAGGTTTGATTTGTAAATTATGTAGAAATAATTGGAACGAAATTCTTCAACACGGCTTGCGGTAGAAGTTGACTGGTAAAAATCGCCATGTAAGGAAAAAGCGTTATGTGTCAGCTTGGTCAAAATTGAAAATCGGCAGCGAAAATTTTTCAATTTTTCATGATTAGTGTCGTTTTCATGGTTTTCGAGGGTGCTAAAGCCGATATCATCATCTGCCTAGCCTTTTCCCAACTATGTAGCGGTCGGATTTCAGTTTAACCGGATGGAGCTGAATACCAGAATTTAACTTTTTTTAATTGTTAAAGCTCCAAAATTTATGGATTACTTCCCTTGAGAAATGTGTTAATTTTGATACATAACATCAAATAAAATAGTAAATGTGTTTGGATAGATTGGTTCATAAAATCAATCACAATCAAGATTTTATTGATCGAAAATGCCGCTCGACGACCATTATCAATCAATCGAGTTCAATCGTTTGACGTTATAAATCGTCGCAATCAAGCAACTCTGTAGGCACCTTTTATAAAAATATCAAGCGGTAAAAAGCCCAACAAACGCGCAACTTTTAGGTACCTACTTGTATTCAGTGAAAATATTTTCTACAAAAATCCAAAAACATTCTCAACCCTATCAGAAAACCCCGATGTTATCAGCACCAATATTCACTTTTATACAATTTGCTTAAAAAGGTTACTGTAACACATGAAACGTAAGATTGACTTTCGCACTCGATCGAGCGCGCACCGTGTGTAAAGTAACAATGGTACATACCTATCAGCGATTCAAACTTCACACATCAACTTGTTTACTTTCTTCAGACCGCAGTTCGAAGCAAACGAACTGAAAATTGTGTGCAGATATAAAAATATATTGACGCTGCAATCGATCTTCTACACAAACCATTAAACTTTAACCGTACGATAGAAAATATCGGAAATAGGAAGCAGGACAAAGCAAAATATTCCTTTGTAAACTATTCTTCGTTGAGACTTCATTTGCAAAGCTTTCTGAACTTTCGGCTCGTTCCGTTTGATGAGTTTGCAGTGTTTGCATACATATTTATTTACTCTTGCGCCCGGGGCGTACGTGGGATTCTTGAAGACAGCCAAGACCGTTTCTTTTTATTTACGTGTCGCATGCCAAGAACGTACTTATACTTACCTACCCACCTATTAGAACAAGATGTCCCTTTGTAGGTATTTTTCTTAGCGACAAAAGCCTTCTTGTTATTTTTATCAGTCCATTCAAACTTTCGCCAAATATGCTGGAGTTTAACTGCAAAGAAAACAACACTAGATTAAAATAAGCTCCATCAAAAATGTCCAAGTTAATTAAACAACATCAGATGAAAATTTTACAAGCTTCCATAACCATTTTAATCAATATAAACATCGTCATAATTGTCTCAATATAATGACTTTCAGTTAAATAATATACCTACCAACTGAGGTTTAATTGGCATATTGTACAAAAACGTTGGGGCTGTGTCGCTGAAAATCACCCTGTAAATCATGCCACAAAATTATGAGAGCATGAAATTTATTACGTTAGCGCCCGCTTGCAAATTTTCATCATACAATAATTCTATACACACACAAATACGAATATATTCAAATCTTTTATGATGTTTTGCTTTTTTGTTTAAAATATCATTGATTTGGCGGAAGGGTACGAATGAAAATTGTTGGCACACAATTTGGCAGCGTTTTCCCTTGTTAAATCTTTTTTTTGTACGAAATGAATAGAAAATCCGAGATTTCGTTTCTGTCTTCATTGTGAACTTTGCCTCTAAACTGTTATTTATGTTTTTCCTTATAACAAAACTTTATGGTGTAGCCAGTATAAATAAATAAATAAAAATCTTTATTGCAGACCACATGGTCCATAAGAAACACAATAAAATAGTTAAAAAAAAAAATACAATAAAATTGCAAACAGACATAAACTTACGCCTTTTCCTTTACCTTGTAAAAATTAACTCTCCGAAGTTGATTCCCATCGCCTTCTGATAGACAACAAATCTTTATCAAAACGAGGACAAAAAGATTACTTCCATAAAAACAGCATAAATGGACTGGCTTTTAAACTAACATCTCCACTCCACTCTTAACTGTAAGAAAAACAAAAAAGTATCTCGTCGGAAATTTCAATTGGTCTAGCAGTTCATAAGTTCAATTAAACATAAGATACAAATTACGTTTTTACTGCGAGCTCGGGGGCACGGTGCGTGCAGAAAACCTCCTCGTGTGCTTGACTGCTGCTCGTTCCTTGCGAATACGTTCGGGGGAAAGAGCAGTCGTTGGGCCGGTGCACCCTGGGCGCGGCCAATAGTCTCTCCATGTCGGAGAGGGTGTTGACTGCGGCGGATTTCTGCGTGGGGGGGAGAGCCTAAGGCTCTTAGGTCTGGTGAGGCCGATCGTCGGTCGTCCGCTCCCCCCCTCTGCTAACAGAGGGAGGTCGAGCGGACGCAGAGTGGGAAGGCGGACGCTATAGTCCGCGGTGGACGACCCCAGTGGTTAGGTTAAGTTAGGATAGATAGTCAATTCAATTTTATTGTATATACCATATTTTGTATATATAATTAAGATAGTTGTTAATAAAATGTACATATAATTAATATAGTTAGGTTAGGTTAAGTTAGGGTAAGGATAGTCCGTGGAGGACGGGCCCAAACAGGCCGAAATTGGTGGACGTTTCTCCATTTTGGAGAAGCAGGGGCGGCGCTCGTTGTGCACTCACCCTGCCAACGAGCTAGCAGCAGGAGTCTGCACCCGTCGAAATCGTAATCCGGAAAGAGATCACGGTCATGTTTTGTGACTCGGAACGGGACGAGGATCTTGGCTTAGTCGCCCGGATCGCGAGGATGTAAACCTCTATAAAAAATTCCTCTAATATCAAGTTTTGGTGCGCGGCGAGGGTATGAATGGCTGAGGAGTAGTGTCATCTGTAACTTTGTAGTTATAGGTGGCGCATCAGTCGTGAGCGCACCCCCAGCCAGGGACCAGTGGAATCTCTGGGTTGGGTTACAAATGTCACACTTACCTAGGCACAGGGGGTAACCCTAGGAAGGACTTTTTAGATCCCCCACACTCGTGGGAATAATAATGGAAATCTCAAATAAAAACAAACCAAAAGACGTAGAAGAGGAGTGGAGTGATGCGGAGTCGGAGTCCGACGCCGCATCTGGCGCGAAGGGCACGAAGGGCTCTTTTAAGAGCCTGGCGCGCGTTGATGTGGGGGCTGCAGAGAAGAAGAACAGCAAGTTCTTCAAGCGCTCCAAACCAGGGGACGGCCAAGGGTCGTCCTCTGAAGATGGAATAAGTACGGCTCGCAAAAAGATCAGCAGCCGGGGTGGGGTTCGGAAACGGGGGGTGGGCAGAGGGCTCACCACCCCGGATCAAATGGAGGTAGAAGAAAAACTTGGAGAGACCAGCCGCAGGGCGGCCCTCTCTGAGTCCTCGGGCGGTGAGCCGGACGCCGCTGGCAGCTCCAAGGCGAAGGGAGCGGCCAGTAGTAGTTTCGAGGAGGTCGTGACTGCAGCGATCAGGGGGGTGGCCTTGAAGAGGATTCAGTCCTCAAAAGACAAGGTCGTCCCCGCTGCCATTGCCTCCATTTTGGCGACAGCGAGAGCCCCCCAAGTCGGGCCCTCATCGGACGAGGTCGGCCGATTGATAGCCGCCATGGAGCTTCTCCGAAAGGAGAATGAGGAGCTCCGAGCGGACCTGGCCCAGCTTCGAGGAGCTGGACCACGGGAGGTGCCCCAGGGGGGAGCGCAGCATGGGCAGGTCCTGCCCTTGCAGGCGGAGGACCGCGTTCTGACCCTGGTGCGACAGGAGCTGGCTGCACTCAGCAACCGGTTCTCCGTATTGGAGGGCATAGTACTGCGCCCACCGCTAGCGGCGAGCAGGCCGGCCACTTTTGCCGCCACCGTGGCTGCCTCGGCCACGCCCGCGGTTAAGCCTGCGGCTAAGCCTGTGGCTAAGCCTGCGGCCAACGCCGCGGCCAAACCCGCGCCTCCGGTGAAAGCGGTGCCACTCAACCCCAAGAAGGGCGGGACGGCTACGCAGATGGCTGCGCAGAAGGCGAGGGCCCCAGCCGTGGTGGCGGGACGGTCGCCTCTGCCCCCCCTGCCTCCTAATTCCTCTACGGCCAAAGCCGAATGGCAGGTAGCCGGGGAGAGCAGGAAGGCGGGCAAGGCAGCAAGGGCGGCTAAAAACAAGGAAAGGCGGCAGCAACGCAAGAAGCGTGGCGTCGCGGCTAGGCTCCGCGCCCCGAAGTCCGCAGCTGTAGTGATTACGCTACAGCCGGAAGCGGCAAAGAAGGGCGTGTCGTACCGCGAAGTGCTAACGAAGGCGTGGAAGGCGGTCAACCTAGAGGAGATCGGCGTCACCGAGGGCCTCAGAATGAAAGTCACGGCGACTGGAGCCCGGATGCTCGAAATCCCCGGTACGGCAAGCGGCCCGACCGCTGACGCCCTGGCCGAGAGACTGAGGGCGTCCCTCAATGCGGAGGAGGTCCGAGTGTCCAGGCCCACAAAGTCCGCCGACATACGCATCCTGGGCCTGGACGACTGCGTGACGGCGGAGGACGTTGTGGCCGCCGTGGCTAAGACTGGGGGGTGCTCTGCCGAGCAGGTGAGGGCAGGCTCCATCCGCCCTGACACCACGGGCATGCAAGCCATAACGGTGAGCTGCCCCGTGTCGGTGGCGCAAAAGATAGCCGGGGAGGGCCGAAGACTCCGGGTGGGCTGGGTATCCGCGCAGGTGAAACTGCTGGAACCCAGACCCCTGAGGTGCTTCCGCTGCCGCGTGGGCCACCACGTGGGAGCACACTGCACCTCGGAGGTGGACCGCACCGACAACTGCTTCCGCTGTGGTCAGCCCGGTCACAAAGCCGGTTCTTGTAAAGCCACGCCGCACTGTTTTGCATGTGCGGCGGCTGGCAAGCCGGCCGATCACCGGGCTGGGGGTAAGGCCTGCGCTCCCCCTCCCAAACCCAGGGGAAGGGGCAAGCCCTCCAACCCTGTCGTCACCGCCGCAGCCGCCACCATTGCAGCCGCCGTTGCCGCCTCTACTGCAGTCGTCGCCGCTAACACCGCGGCAGGGCCATCTCAAGGGGCCCGGGAGGAAGCTCGAATGGACTGCCAATAAATGGCCCCATTACGCCTCCTCCAGGCGAACATCAACCACTGCGCCGCCGCTCAGGATCTGTTGCTCCAGAGCATGGCGCAGTGGTCGATTAACATCGCCGTGGTCGCTGAGCCGTACTTTGTCCCGCCCAGGGATGACTGGGTGGAGGACCTGAGCGGCTCAGTGACCCTAATTTCGTCAGCCGCCGCCGGTACCCCGTCCCTCGAGGCCGTCAAGAGGGGACAGGGTTGCGTGGCAGCACGGTTCGGGGAGATTGTCGTGGTAGGAGTTTACTTCTCCCCGAACCGAACTCTCGCCGAGTTCCACAACTCCCTTGGGGAGCTGAGAGTCGTCGTCGTCGGGTACCATCCCCTCCCCGTGTTCGTCCTCGGGGACTTCAATGCCAAAAACGTGGCTTGGGGTTCCCGGTATACGGACACGAGGGGCAGGATGGTGGAGGACTGGGCCCTGGAGACTGGCCTGGTCGTCCTAAACCGGGGTTCTGTCCCCACGTGTGTGCGGATGCGGGGTGAATCAGTGGTGGACATCTCGTTCGCCAGCCCCGCTCTGTCGCCGCGTGTCATCGACTGGCACGTTATGGAGGGGGTGGAGACCTATTCCGATCACCGGTACATCCGGTTTGACGTCTCCGCCCCGACCTTGAGCGCGCCGGTCCGACAGGCCCCGAGTGGTCCGCGGTGGGCGCTGAAGCAGCTGGACCGGGAGCTCCTCCTGGAAGCCTCGATCGTGCAGGCCTGGGTGTCATCATCGGACAGGCCTGTCAACATCAACGACGAGGCGGAGTGGTTCCGGGAGGCCATGTCCAAAATTTGTGACGTGGCAATGCCCCGGGTCCAGCCCGGACGTGCCCGGCGCCAGGTGTACTGGTGGTCGCGCGAGCTGACCGCGTTACGCGAGGCGTGCGTTGCTGCGCGGCGCCGGTATTCCAGGCACCGCAGGCTCCGTATCCGCCCTCCAGATACGGAAGCCATTCAGGCGGAGCTGTACGAGGGGTACAGAGAGGCTAAGAACGCCCTCCGAGCGGAGATCCAGCGGGCCAGAGGACTGGCCCGCGAGGAGTCGCTGGAGACTCTCAACGGAGACCCGTGGGGACGCCCCTACAAAGGGGTGCGGGATAAACTCCGCCCATGGGCTCCCCCACTGACGCAGAGTCTCCGGCCCCAGCTCGTGGAGGACGTGGTGAGCGCTCTGTTCCCTTCGCGAGGGGAACATACTCCCCCGCCCATGGCTCCGCCTCCTGCGGTGCCCGATGCGGACCACACCGCCGATGACGACGACGACGACGACGATTCTTCGGAGGTGACCGAGGTAGACCTGAGAGTGGCGGTACGTAGGCTGAATGCCAAGAATACCGCCCCAGGACCCGACGGCTTGCCTGGAAAAGCCTGGGTTCTGGCCTTGGAGGCTCTCGGGCCTCGACTAAGAGGGCTCCTAAGCGCATGCTTGGAGAGGGGCCAGTTCCCACTTCGTTGGAAGACGGGGAAACTGGTCCTCATTAAGAAGCCGGGGCGCCCAGCGGACTCTCCGTCCGCTTACCGGCCCATCGTGCTGCTCGACGAGGTGGGCAAGCTCTTTGAAAGAGTTATTGCAGACCGCCTTGTCGGGCGGCTGGTACGGGTGGGGCCGGATTTGGCGGAGAGCCAGTTTGGTTTCCGCAAGGGTCGCTCTACGGTGGACGCCATCATGCGCGTTCGAGCCCTCACGACGGGGGATGCTGTGGCCCGGGGTGGGGTCGTCTTGGCGGTGTCTCTTGACATCGCCAATGCCTTCAATACCCTGCCCTGGAGTTGCATCAGGGAGGCACTCCGATATCACCGGATGCCGACCTACCTCTGTCGCGTAGTCGAGGCATATCTGACGGACAGGGCCGTCATCTACCCCGGTCACCAAGGAGAGTGGAACCGGCGAGAGATGTCGTGCGGTGTCCCACAGGGATCGGTCCTGGGGCCGCATCTGTGGGACATCGGGTACGACTGGGTGCTGCGCGCCGACCTCCCTAGTGGCGTCAGCGTAGTCTGCTACGCTGACGACACGCTAGTCCTGGCACAAGGGAGTTCGCATCAGGCGGCGGCCGAACTGGCGGCACGTGGGGTTGCGACAATCGTCGATAGGATCCGGCAATTGGGACTCGAGGTGGCATTGCACAAGTCCGAGGCCATGTGTTTTTATGGTCCTCGGAACGCGCCACTGTCGGGTTCCCAGATAACGGCGGGAGGGGTTCACATCGGCGTCGAGTCGACGATGAAGTACCTGGGACTCGTCCTCGACAGCCGGTGGAACTTCGTCGAGCACTTCCGACGTTTGGCTCCCAGACTGGAGCGGGCCGGGGCTGCCTTGAAGCGGCTCCTGCCCAATCTGGGGGGTCCAAACGCCTCCTGCCGGAGGCTCTACGCGGGGATCGTGCGGTCCATGGCCCTTTACGGGGCACCGGTGTGGGCGCGTTCTCTGAGGCTGCGACCAGCGCAGCGGTTGAACGCGTCCCAAAGGGTCATGGCCATCAGGATGGTACGGGGATACCGCACGGTCTCCCGTGAGGCGGCGAGCCTCCTTGCCGGACTGCCGCCATGGGATCTGGAGGCGAAAGTCCTCGCGCACATTTGGGTGTGGCGCGAAGAGGCGAAACTCCGGGGCATAACTCCGCTGCCGCAGGAAATCGCGGAACAGCGGACGGAGCTCCGGTGCGATCTCATGGCGACATGGAGAGTGCGATTGTCGCAACCCAGCGCTGGGCACGCCACAATTGTGGCGATAAGTCCCCTCTTTGAGGAGTGGCTAGAGAGGCGCCACGGCGTCCTCACCTTCCGCCTGACGCAGGTCCTCACCGGACATGGATGTTTCGGGAGGTTCCTGTATAGGATTAAGCGGGAGGAAACGCCCGGGTGTCACCACTGTGTGGATCGCCCGGAGGACACGGTGGAGCATACGGTGGAGGTCTGCCCTGCTTGGGCGGAGCACCGCCGTGTCCTCACGGCAGCGATCGGCGGCGGCGATCTCTCGCGTCCGGCCCTGGTTCAGGCCATGGTTCGGAGCGAGAGTGCATGGGAGGCCGTCACCTCCTTCTGCGAAACAGTGATGCTTGCGAAGGAGGAGGCGGAACGCGTGAGGGTAAGGCAAAGTCAACGCCCTCGCGCCCTTAGTCGCCGCAGGAGACGCCCCGGGCGTCGGGAATCGCAGGCCGATTCCCGGCCACCGTAGGCGCGGGCTTGCGGACGGTGAGCGATGGGTAGCTCACCGTCCGATAAGGACCAAGCCCGGGTCGACGGCGCGTTGTGTTCCACGCGCGCCTCAAAGAGACGTCAGCACCAATTGACGGGGTCCGAAAGGGCCAATGCCTGCCAGGGTTACGAGCCTGTCCGAAAGGGATATCGTGGCCCTGGCACACAGGCATCTGAAGGAACACGGTGGGTTTTAGTCAGTAAAAGTCTGACACTCCCTCCCGCTCCACCCAGAGCGGGAGAAGTTATTTGATAATTTCCCACCCAAAAAAAAAAAAAAAAAAAGGGGGCACAGACGTTTGACAACTCATTACGGAGACAGCGCTGGGATGCGCTTCATTATTTCTTGGCTCTCAAACGAAAACTCGCTTTTCACAGCTGCTGAATTATTTAAAATTTGACTGCTGTTACATGTAATATTTTGCAGTAACGTGTGAAGTTACAAAAAAAACTTTTTCCAAAAAAAAACACTAGAAAGTGAAAAATAACTTTAATTTCGGAAGTCGCTGTCATTGGATCTAATGTATTTTAAATTTTTGTTAACGACTTCCGAAATTAAAGTTATTTTTCTCTTTGTAGTCTTTTTTTGAAAGTGGGTTGTGTTTTTTTTTGTAAAACGTTTTTATTTATTCACTTTTTAGTGGGTTAGTTTGTAATTTATCTATGTTACAATAGCCTAATGTCAATTTCTCATCCCCTTTTAGAGCGCGTACAGTATGGTGCGATATCGCGGACGCGACAAGGGTCGCGCCCGCGATATCGCACCAGTCAGTACGACCCTTTACAAAATATTGCCTTTCTCGATGCAGGGACATTAATTGTTGAGTAGTTCTCCTGGTAGGAACCAGGAGAGCTCCTCCATCAGCTCCACTTCATCACCAGTAATCGCAACCCTTGAAATACTTATTATTAATTAGTTCCGGCCATCTGCGTTCTTCATCATCAGTTGCCAAATGGTGCTTTCCGAGAGCAAATGCACGAGTTACTATAAAAAATATCCAAATAATATAAATGATTTTGAGGATTTTCTTCATAAAAACGAAACGAGAAACTAGAAAAAAAACATACAGACGAACATAATATCTAATTATAACCTCCTCCTTTTTGGAACTAAAAAGAGTTAGAGGAAGTGAAATCCGGTGCACGAAAAGGGACTTTTTATACTAATTATAGATATAGATATTGGAGTATGTACACGGCTGCACGGCTACATTATCAAGCTATACTTTTCCAGTATAAGTTAGTCTAGAATTGTATAGGATTTCCGTACAATGAGCAGCTTATACTGGAAATGGTTACTGGGTTCGTGTGTACAAGATAACATAATAATGTAGATATACGAGTACAAGGAAAACTAATCGATGATTTTTTTTGAGGGGTCCGCTTCAAAAAAAAAATTTTTGTGTAAACTTCACAAAAGTAATTGCTGTCGATATCTTAACACGATAAAAAAAAGAAAACAGATTTTCTCAACTCATACTTCAAGTAATAACACTACCAGCGGGCGTTGACCCCCCTAATAAAACATCAAATCTACTTTATTATTATCAAAACACCCGCTGGTAGTGTTGTTACTTGAAGTAACAACACTACCAGCGGGCGTTGACCCCCCTAATAAAACATCAAATCTACTTTATTATTATCGAAACACCCGCTGGTAGTGTTGCGTTGACCCCCTAATAAAACATCAAATCTACTTTATTATTATCGAAACGCCCGCTGGTAGTGTAGTTACTTGAAGTAACAACACTGCCAGCAGGCTTTGACCCCCCTAATAAAATATCAAATCTACTTTATTATTATCGAAACACCCGCTGGTAGTGTTGCGTTGACCCCCTAATAAAACATCAAATCTACTTTATTATTATCGAAGCGCCCGCTGGTAGTGTAGTTACTTAAAGTAACAACACTACCAGCGGGCGTTGACCCCCCTAATAAAACATCAAATCTACTTTATTATTATCGAAATAGTGTATCAAATCCGTTCACTAGTTTAGCTGTGTCCTGACTAAAGTTAACCTAATTTAGTTTATTTAGTTCTTAGAAAATAGTTCTAAAATTCACTTCAAATCTTCCATAATTGCTATTGTTTTGTCACGATCGTTGTTGTATTTAAAACAAACTTTGTACGATATAAATAAGTATACAAATATTTTCTGTTTGTGAGTTTTATTTCATAACTGTGTAAGGTTTGATTTGTAAATTTTATAGAAATAATTGGAACGAAATACGCGCTTGCGGTAGGAGTTGACTGGTAGAAAGCGTCACGTAAGAAAAACAAACATTTCATTACACGGTGTATTGAAATTTTATGCCTAATAATTAGTATGAGTCTATTGTTACTTGATGATGAATAATCGAGAACGCTCTCGTTCTCGATTTGTCGAAATTTGTCGACGATTCTGACGCCATTCTAAACACTAACATGACCGCTAAGCTCGAGATATCTCGAAAAAGGCACTTTGACAGTTCTTTATCTCGCAACGAGAGACCGACGATGTAGCAAATAATTAAAAACAAATAATTTTTATGATAGCCACAAGAGCTCATTCATTCGATTTTACGCATGGAATTAGTTTGTACTATAATGATTTTCATCCACCTCTTTTAATTTATGTTTAGTTTTTTTGTGTAACAGAATTTTTGATTAAAATTAAATGTTTTTCTTTGGCATGCCGAAATTAAAATACAAAACAAAATCACGCAAATGAAAATGAGTGAGACATTTCTGGTAAGGGCTGAGTCATCACCATGCTAAACGCGTCACTGACATGTCAACAGCGTCACCGACATGCTATCAGTGTCCCCCGACATGTAAACAAATTCACGACTTACCAACCACGTCATCGACATGCTAAAACCATCCCGACATACTAACTGCGTCACCTACTTGCTCACAGAGTTCCGACATGCTATCAGCGTCCCCGTCATACTACCTGCGTCACCGATATGCTTAAAGCATCCCGACATGTTAAAAACGTGCCGATATGCTAACTGCGTTCCCGTCATACTACCTGCGTCACCGACTAGCTAATCAACTCTGACTTGCTAACTGCGTCACCGACATGCTAACCAAGTCTGACTTACTAACTGCGTCATCGACATGTCAGTAGCGTCGCTGACATGTCAGTAGCGTCACCTACATGTCTGTAGCGTCACCGACGTGCCATCAGCATCCCCGACACGTAAACTAATGCACGACGTTCCAACCGCGTCACACGCGTCAAAAACGTGCCAACATGTTAACTGCATCACCGACATGCTAACCGAGATTGACTGACTAACCGCGTCACCCACATGTTAACTGCTTCACCGACATGCTTACCGATTCACCAACATGTTAGCCGCGTTATCGAAATGCTAATGTGACGTGTTGCAGCAGACTGGCGTCCCACAGCGGCCTGTGTACATGTATACGTATTTATTATGTTATTCCAAAGTTTTAATTTTTTACGTCTGTCGCCAGTTAATGCCCTTTTTTGTATCATAATTTTGTCTACTCTTCTCGTCTTCAAAATCGAGGACGAGTAAATGACCGAAAAATCAGAGATATCTCGTGTTGAAATGTCAAAATTCGAGATAAAATACATGCCATGTTAGGGTTTGTCAAGAAAACATGAAGTTTGACAGAACGAGTCGAGTATTTTGTATGGGAGCGCTGTCAGAAAACGAGATAGGTTACAGAAATAGACAAGAATTACTCGCGCGAGAGTGAGTAATTGTCGCGTGTGTCATGTCAGCCCTGCTGAGCGTGTTAAAAGGCACTGCGTCTGACGAAACCGTCAAGAAAAGCAAAAAGGTACATTAAAGTAGCCCGAGTTGTTGTGTATTGCAGCTGGCTCGCTTTTATTTTTTTATAGTATTTTTATCTCGCGAAGTGACGCGTGCTTTACTTGTGGTAACCAAGTGTACAAACACGCTGTGGATGTGTGCGTGAAGACGAGTAACGTCAGCACATAATACACACTTCCGACTTCCCCATTGTCTCGGCCGGTACTGACTATCGTGAGCTCCTGCGCTTACACACACATTCACAGCGTGTTTAAAGAAAAGAAAGAAAGAAAGAAAAATGCCTATATTGGCATTACAGCATAAAATACACCTTGTAACACGTGTTTATACACTTGGTAACTACAAGTAAAGATGTAGCACTGATGGCTTTCATACCATCATTCGCAAAAGGAAGCCTGATCTGCAGAATATGTGGCAGCCGCAAAGAAATCTTGAAGACTGTAGCAGGTAGGATCTCATCCCCGCTTTGGAGGTCCTTTGTTAAATCTGTTAACTTTTTAAGTTATTTTTGATGTTTGTTGTTATCTTGTGGCGGCATCAATATCGCCACATGTGAACTACGCGTCCCACTGACGTCATGCAAAATCCTGCATCGCACAAGCAGAGTTTACCGCGCGACTAGCATATATACAACGTCCCGACGTCAATCGTCGGGCAGTTGCCCACCAGACACGACACCCGTCTGGTCGGAGGGTCCTCCCTTTTCTATGGAGTATGAATGAACTTTACACCCTGTTCTAATTCCTCTAAAGTAATAATTTCCATGTTTGTGATGGTGGATCATGATATCCGAAATAAAAATATTTAAATTTTTTAAAGCGCGCGCCTTTACCTGTTATAAAAATACTGTGCCACGGTATGAGCAACACTAAAAACTGCTTGCTCAAACGAGAGAAGAAAGAAAAGAAGGGGCTGCATTATTCCATGAACGTTAATCATCACGATCATTGTCAAACCAAGAAACTATACCTTCATAACAAAATATCTACTCACAAATTGGCGCCCAACAAACAAGAAGCACATTCGAGTTTGAATATGAAATGGGAGTCCTTGTCAACACGAGAAACATTCATGTAACAGACAAATTGCTTTCAGTGTTCGAGTTTGTACAACGTTATGATACCTCTCACAATGTATGGGTACGTATCACGTATGTATTGCTAAAGTTTGAACCGCCTATCTCCGGTTAGAGGTGCGGTAACAAAATTGAAACAATGTTTGCTGTAAGATAAAGGGAAATGGTTATTTTTTTTGTACTTTTTAAGGGGTGAAAATGAAAGGAAAACATGAATGTAGATACTGCATTAAAAGCTGCTTGTTTGGCCATGATATGGGGTCAATATTGATGGGCGGGTAATATTCTTTTCTTAGGTGGAACGTTTGTTAAGTCAAAGAATAATAAAAAAATCTTGGAAACTAGTAATACGGTTAAAGGCTCGTACAGACTGATGCGATATCGCGGGCGCGACAGGCACCAACAAAGAAATTGTGCTACTAATATCGCGTCGCGCCCGCGACATCGCACCAACCTGTACGAGCCTTTACGGTTCGGTAGCACAGTAGTATGCTGGGCAGGTGGCCCAGTGGTAACGGCCTCGATTTACGAGTCAACGAATTCCGATTCCGATTCTTATGAATCATCGTAGGTTCGAACCTACACAGGCGCTTTACTTTGTGTAAAATATTTCATCACCAATGCTCTCAAAACGATGAAAGAAAACATCGTGAAGAAACCGGCATAATCTAGAACTAAAAATTTGAAGACATGTGACAACCACCAACCCGCACTGGGCCCGCGTGGTGGGTTAAGTCCCACTCCCTCTCACAGAGAAGAGGCCGGTGTCCCAGCTGTAGGAACATTATAGGCTGATTATGTATACAGCATGTATTAGAAAGGTGTGGTTATATTTAAGCGCATGGTGCAGGTAGACCATCAAACTGAACTACTTTCTCCATTGGACCAACCAACATCGTAATCTATAATAATAATCAGTCGTCCTATGATACAGCGTGCCGCTACAGTGGCGAGATTAATTTGACACACTGGTAGGGCTAGTGGCCAGTAATAATAAAACAAATATTTTTAAATATTTAATTTAAAAAAATATATTATATTAAGTAAAATAATTATAAATTGAAAAATCAAACAAACTAAATAATAACGCTCTCTCTTTCCTTCAATTCGCCTACTCCTTGCATGTTATTTGTTTTAATTTAATTCATACGATGTTATGATCCGTGACCCCGGCTAATTACCTCTGCGCTACAGTTCTTTAAGTACAGGTTGCTCCAAGATTTTATTTTAGAAAATTGTAAATAAAGCAATAAATAATAACGTTTAATGAAATTAAAATATTTTCATAAAACTTAAAGGCGAAACTGTATACGTGTGTTAAATTAATATCGCCACTAAAGCGCTACGCTGTATAATTGGGCCGAGTAGGTACCTATTGAAGTTTTGTATGGGACACTGTATATTTTTTTGCGAATACGATATTGATCCCATGGCGAAAGTTGTTCACCCTTAATTTTTACCACACCTTTGTGATACACGCTGTATACAGGTTCAAATGAAATTAACTAGTGAAACTCCACAGAGGTGATGGGTATAGATATTTAAACACGATCAAATAAAAAAAGATTTCAAGTTTCTTTGGGGCCAACAACAGCTGCCAGTGTTGTTACGTATATTATGAGTTCAAAAATCTATTTTCTTTGTTATCGTGGTTAGGTATCGATACCACTAAAATCTGTGAAGAATACACAAAAAAAAAAACTGATTTAATGAACTGATATTTCATTCAAGTGACTGCAGTCGCTGGCCACAAAAAAATTATCAAATTGACTTCGTTTTTGTTTAATCATGTTCATGTTTGTATCAGTTTATTAACTTTGTAGCTTTTCTTATCCACTGTACCCTGTTTTTGTTCTGTTCTCGTTATTCTAATTAGTTTACCTAATCTCTTGAACCTGTATCACCCAGTATAATAATAGCTGCCTTCAAAATCCACAGGGGATTGTTATTGCATTTAGTTTATGTACGCAAGCAACGTATGTAACGTTCAATTGTTTGCTTAGGAATCTTGATTTTACCCCTTACTTACCTTCAGAAATAGGTAAGCGTCTAAGGGTCCGATCACACGTCCCCCAACCACATCACAACGACACCACGTGGAGGGGCGCTAATTTGTATGAAAATGAATAGTTTATTCACACGGACCACATTTAGCCGTCAAAATCAATCGTGTGGGCGATACCGACCACAAGAAGACGACGTCGCAGCCACAATGCAACGACAATGCTGCCTCGACGCGACGATACTGTCACAGCTGAAATCGGTCTGTACCCCAAGTGTAAGTTTGCAAGAGAGTAAACGTAACTAGCGGGTTTGCGTTAAGATTTTTATTCTCACCCTTATAGTCTTAGCAGTATGATCTATCGGTCAAATTTTAACGCAAACGAAATAGTTACGTTTACTCTCTTGCAAACTTACACTTGGGGTACTGTCTGCAAACACTAGCCACAACGTCACCACATCGTGACTACTAGCAACAACGCAACTGCAAAAAGTTGCAGCGAAACTATGCTCTTTAGAGCCTACTGCACTACGTTGTACACGTCATGCAGCCTATGGACTAACTACACGCAAAAGTCGTACAGCGCCCTTCGAGTCCAGTTTAACAATGCGTTCAGGATGTAGTTGGGTCTCCCCCGTTACTGCAGCGCTTCGACAATGTTTGCAGAGGCGCGCGTAGATTCTTTTTATACAACAATGCGCAAGACAGGCACCTCGCTGGTTCGGCGATTGCGGGGGAGCTCCAACAGCATGTTGGCCGCGCTCGCGGAAAGGGTCGATTGCGCCTACATTAATCACTGCTGTATGTTACACATTGAACGCAGGTAATGTGGCAACACTGCGGGAAGTCTATTAGGTACCTAGTTGTTATTTAATTTCCTAATTTCTATAATTATGTCGTTGTGTATTAATGGTATTTGATTATTTAATGTGACTGAGTGTGTATACATATTTAAATTAATGAGTCTCTGATATTTGAAATAAAATGATTATTATTTACTTATTTATTTATTCACATGAAACCACTGCTTGCCCACATTCTGTCGCTGCGGTGTGGTGAGTTTGTGGTACGTGTGTACGGGCCCTTACGTGCTTCAGCTAGAATATTAGTTTTAGCGCTAATGAAAATGATAACATACAAAGATTGTGTTTATAATCACAAAGTATATTAAGAGTACGGGCATTCTAAATTAATACACCATCGGATTTGTGGGACGATCAATTAGTACCCCTAATTAAAAGGCCCGCTATTTGATTGCAGTTCCCGCACTTGTAATCTATGGCACGCTGATGAGATTGAAAAAGCGTTATGTACTCATAAGAGTACATAACGCATAATAGGTGCTCATAAGAGCACCTATTATGTTCTCATGAACAAGTCTAAAAAGGTGTAAAAAAACCTAATTAATATTTTTATTACATATAATAATATATAATAAATGTAATTCCTGTATGCTTTAGAAAAATATAAAATAAGCTGTAACATTGTTTTTTAGAAACCGTGTAGCAAATAGTCCCTGGTACCAATTTTTAACATTGGCACTGCTTTTAATCCATATCTGTGAGTTATAATGAATAACGTATAGTACAACTTTTAAAAACAGCTCACTTTTCATTTTCTCTATAAAATCTTTTACTGTAAAGTATTAAATAGTTTCCGCAGGAAAAGGAAAGGTGTCTCAACATAATTAATTGGCTTCTTCCCGGTTTCATAATCTCAGGAGACACGATTGATCGTCCCCCTGACTCAGGCTTAATTTAATTATTGAATCTTCGACGCCGACAGATTTGATGTCAACTTTCTGTTCATTAAAATGTGCACAATAATAGCACAATCGGAATCAATATGAACTAAATATTTCATGTAAAAATGTTAAAACGCTTTTATTATATAATAGTAAACTATTATAAATCAGTTTTTTTAAATGAATTATGATGTCTTATAATAACATTAGGTATTTTATTTATACACTGTTATAATTCTAATTTATTCAGCTGGTAACGTTTATATGAATTTGTATTAGTTTACTTTCTTAATTAAATAATTAATAAAAATAATGAAACAGAGTAATTTCAAGCAGTTTGCTAAGAATAGATGTTATTCACATGGATTTTAACGTCACTTTTTCTCCGGGACTAGAAGGTACGTACTAACAATGTTTTTAATTTCTAAATAACAAATGATCAATAAATGAGAACTACACACAACTGTTAATTTAATGTTTTAGTGATGAAAAGTACTACAACAATTATTATCGAATTATGTCCCTCTACGAGCAGGTATATTTTTTTCATTATTAACGAGTCATCTTTTTTATTTTGTTTTTCTTTTCTTTTATTTAATTTTGAACTCGGTTTTCAGGTACACCTACTACTTATGGGCCAGGGTAAAAAATTTAACTAAAGCCAGTTAAAAAAAAAAGTAGGTAACGTGGTGGTGTTTAACCAACCTTTGAAAATAAAGAATTTTGCCGAAAAGCGTCTTGCTCGTAATGTTACCTCCGGACCCTTAAGTGCCAACAACATTTTATGTTTCAATTCCCGTTATAGAAAACTGTATGCTGTTATTATTTTATTGATCCCTTTGCTCGCTTTTACACATTATGTCCAACATCATGTTATACAGGATACCATAAACCGAACACAATCATAAGCATCAACTGCTGATTCTATCTCTATTCCCAGGAAACGCCAGTCATTTCCACAAAAAAATAAGCTTAATTTTTAGCCTTAGACATTCAGACAAAATAGTACCCACAACAATTGGGGCCGGTTTAATACCGTCTCAGACGCTGTTTTAACCGTTGTGGGTACGTAATAAGACCAAACTGTTACCTATAAAGTGGCGGAGGTACTCGGAATTAATTCTGTTGGAATTAATTCTAGGCGAATGAGTAGGCAACGTCAAGCCGCTATGCCATCTGCAGGTGGCGCCGTTAAATGGACGCCATAATTTTGTATAACTGACGTTGAGCCAAATTACTTGATGTATAACGGAGCAGACAACGCATTGTCCGGGTTAGAAACGAACGTTGGAATTTTGAGGGAGTAATAACCGTTTTCAAGACCATCAGATACATTTTCTCATCTCATCTTTACTGTTATATAAGTGTACATACTCGTATATTTATCTTACAGGCTATATAAAACTTAGACCAAAATAGCTTCAAATAGCTTCCACTTTCTGACTAACTGACCGACTCTTTGACAATTCAAAAGTGCCTGTAAATGGTTTATTTGAAATAAATGCTTTGAGTTTGAGTTTGAGTTTGAGACCTTTCAAATCAATCTGCCTAGTCTTTTCCCAACTATGTTGGGGTCGGCTTCCAGTCAAACCGCATGCAGCTGAATACCAGTATTTTACATGGACCGACTGCCTATCTGACCTCCACAACCCAGTGACTGGGTAATACGACTCCCCTTTGTAAGAATGGTTATCAAACTTTCGAGCTTCTGACAACCCGTAACGACTAACATAGATCCACGAATGACAGGCGGGACCAACGGCTTAACGTGCTTTCCGAGGCACGGAGTTGTTTCCGTACCTACGTAAAGATGGTCACCCATCCACGGACCAACCCCGGCGAGCTTAACCCGATGGATCGACTGTGCAGCTGTTATTACTAAGCCACGAGCTCCTCTCCTAATAAAATTTGACCCTTATCTAGCAGAATCTAGGGTTTCTGCTCACGCTAAAGCCATGACTGTATGTTATAAATATGTTATGTTCCAATACAGGGTGTTAATAAAAATGCATCACGAAGCCGTCATCTACGCATTCTGTACATTCAAATAAGTAACTTTGTGCAAAAATAATTGCTGGGAAACGACTTTTATTTTTTGTACTAATAAACTTATATTATATTATTTTTGGTGTGAAAATTCACTGTTTAAGGTAGTGCGCAATGTAACGCAAGCACAACATTGTGCTTGTTGGTAAATGTAACAGTACAAGGACAGGGGAGTATTTAGATTTGGGTAATAAGGTTAGTTTCAATGAACTTCCTAGGGAACATGATTTGGATATATTCAATATCAGTGTTTCTCGGCTTATGCATTTGTTATTGAAAAGCTTCTTTACGGTAAAGTAATTGTTTGACTATAAACAATTTTTAGTTAGTATAATATAACGGAACCCTTCATTGTGCGTGGCCCGACACGCACTTGGGTGGTCGGTTTTTTTGTATGGAATGGAATTTTCTGGTTACTGAGATATTGAAGTTTATAAATTCGGTTTTTTTTACGAAAACAATTTTTATATGTTATTTTTTTTTTATTATTTTCGGGAAACTCACAACTAACTTATACAGTGTTCATATACACTATAAAATTGAAGGCCTTTTACAAATTTCCACTAATAAAAAAAAAGGTCGGTACAAAATACCCATAACATAAATTAGTAAATAAATAGTACACGATCAGCTAGATCCGAAGGGAGGAAAAGGGTTCCGTAGTAGCAATTAATTATCCTATCATATGTAGCTACTCGCCTACGCGGATAGCTACTCGCCTACGCGGATAGCTACTCGCCTACGCGGATAGCTACTCACCTACGCAGATAGCTACTCGCCTACACAGATAGCTACTAACAAACGCGGGTAGCTACTCGCCAACGCAGGTAGCTACTCACCCACGCTGGTAGCTACTCGCCTACTCAGGTAGCTACTCACCTACTCAAGTAGCTATTTGCCTACACAAAAAAGCTACTTGCCTACTCGGGTAACTACTAACCTACGCAGATAGCTACTCGCCTACACAGATAGCTACTCACCTACGCAGATAGCTACTCGCCTACACTGATAGCTACTCGCTTACGCAGATAGCTACTCGCCTACACTGATAGCTACTCGCTTACGCAGGTAGCTACTCACCCACGCTAGTAGCTACTCGTCTACACAGATAGCTACTCGCCTACGCAGGTAGCTACTCACTCACGCTGGTAGCTACTCGCCTACTCAGGTAGCTACTCACCTACTCAGGTAGCTATTTGCCTACACAAAAAAGCTACTTGCCTACTCGGGTAGCTACTCACCTACGCAGATAGCTACTCGCATACACAGATAGCTACTCACCTACACAGATAGCTACTCGCCAACACAGATAGCTACTCGCTTACGCAGGTAGCTACTCACATACGTGGGTAGCTACTCGCCTACGCAGGTAGCTACTCACCCACGATGGTAGCTACTCGCCTACTCAGGTAGCTATTTGCCTACACAAAAAAGCTACTTGCCTACTCGAATAACTACTCACCTACACCGTTAGCTACTCGCCTACACAGATAGCTACTCGCCTAGACAGATAGCTACTCGCCTACACAGATAGCTACTTACTCACGCTGGTAGCTACTCACCCACGCAGATAGCTGCTCGCCTGCACAGATAGCTACTCACCTACACAGATAGCTACTCACCTACTCTGGTAGTCACTCACCTACACCGATAGCTACGCGCCTACACAGATAGCTATTCATCTACACAGATAGCTACTCGCTTACACAGATAGCTACTCACCTACTCTGGTAGTCACTCACCTACACCGATAGCTACGCGCCTACACAGATAGCTATTCATCTACACAGATAGCTACTCGCTTACACAGGTAGCTACTCAATAGATAGCTACTCACCTACACCGATAGCTACTCGCCTACACAGTCAGCTACTCGCCTACACCAATAGCTACTCGCCTACACAGATAGCTACTCGCCTACACAGATAGCTACTCGCCTACGCAGGTAGCTACACGCTTACGCAGGTAGCTACTTACCTACTCAGGTAGCTATTTGCTTACACAAAAAAGCTACTCGCCTACTCGGGTAGCTACCTGCCTACGCGGGTATCTACTTACATACGCGAGTAGCTACTCGCCTTCGCAGGTAGCTACTCACCCACGCAGATAGCTACTCGCCTACACAGATAGCTAATCGCCTACACAGATAGCTACTCGCTTACGCAGGTAGCTACTCACCCACGCACATAGCTACTCACCTACACAGATAGCTACTCACTTACGCAGGTAGCTACTCACCCACGCTGGTAGCTACTCACCTACTCAAGTACCTATTTGCCAACACAAAAAAGCTACTCGCCTACTCGGCTAGCTATTTGGCTATACAGATAGCTACTTACCTACACCGTTAGCTCCTTGCCTACACAGATAGCTACTCGATCTGCCTACACAAAAAGTTCCTAATAGCTTACACGGGTAGCTACTTACCTACGCAGATAGCTACTCACCTACACCGATAGCTACATGCCTACACAGATAGCTACTCACCTACACAGATAGCTACTCGCTTACGCAGGTAGCTACTCACCCACGCAGATAGCTACTCACCTACACAGATAGCTACTCGCCTACGCAGGTAGCTACTCACCCACGCTGGTAGCTACTCGCCTACTCAGGTAGCTACACACCTACTCAGGTAGCTATTTGCCTACACAAAAAAGCTACTCGCCTACTCAGGTAGCTACTCACCTACGCAGTAAGCTACTCGCCTACACAGATAGCTACTCGTCTACACAGATAGCTACTTGTCTACACAGATAGCTACTCGCCTACGCAGGTAGCTACTCACCCACGCTGGTAGCTACTCGCCTACTCAGGTAGCTACACACCTACTCAGGTAGCTATTTGCCTACACAAAAAAGCTTCTCACCCACGCTGGTAGCTACTCACCTACTCAAGTTGCTATTTGCCTACACTTAAATGCTACTTGCCTACTCGGGTAGCTACTCGGCTATACAGATAGCTACTCACCTACACCGTTAGCTACTCGCCTACACAGATAGCTACTCGCCTAGACAGATAGCTACTCGCCTACACAGATAGCTACTTACCCACGCTGGTAGCTACTCACCCACGCAGATAGCTGCTCGCCTGCACAGATAGCTACTCGCCTACACAGATAGCTACTCACCTACTCTGGTAGTCACTCACCTACACCGATAGCTACGCGCCTACACAGATAGCTATTCATCTACACAGATAGCTACTCGCTTACACAGGTAGCTACTCAATAGATAGCTACTCACCTACACCGATAGCTACTCGCCTACACAGTCAGCTACTCGCCTACACCAATAGCTACTCGCCTACACAGATAGCTACTCGCCTACACAGATAGCTACTCGCCTACGCAGGTAGCTACTCGCTTACGCAGGTAGCTACTTACCTACTCAGGTAGCTATTTGCTTACACAAAAAAGCTACTCGCCTACTCGGGTAGCTACCTGCCTACGCGGGTATCTACTTACATACGCGAGTAGCTACTCGCCTTCGCAGGTAGCTACTCACCCACGCAGATAGCTACTCGCCTACACAGATAGCTAATCGCCTACACAGATAGCTACTCGCTTACGCAGGTAGCTACTCACCCACGCAGATAGCTACTCACCTACACAGATAGCTACTCACTTACGCAGGTAGCTACTCACCCACGCTGGTAGCTACTCACCTACTCAAGTACCTATTTGCCAACACAAAAAAGCTACTCGCCTGCTCGGCTAGCTATTTGGCTATACAGATAGCTACTTACCTACACCGTTAGCTACTTGCCTACACAGATAGCTACTCGCCTAGACAGAGAGCTACTTGCCTACACAGATAGCTACTTACCCACGCTGGTAACTACTCGTCTACACAGATAGCTACTCACCCAAGCTGGTAGCTACCCTTCTACACAGATAGCTACTCGATTTGCCTACACAAAAAGTTCTCGCCTACTCAGGTAGCTACTCGCCTACGCAGATAGTTCCTCGCCTACGCAGGTAGCTACTCACCCAAGCTGGTAGCTACCCTTCTACACAGATAGCTTCTTGCCTACACAGATAGCTACTCGATCTGCCTACACAAAAAGTTCCTAATAGCTTACACGGGTAGCTACTCACCTACGCAGATAGCTACTCACCTACACCGATAGCTACTCGCCCACACAGATAGCTACTCACCTACACAGATAGCTACTCGCTTACACAGGTAGCTACTCACCCACGCAGATAGCTACTCACCTACACAGATAGCTACTCGCCTACGCAGGTAGCTACTCACCCACGCTGGTAGCTACTCGCCTACTCAGGTAGCTACACACCTACTCAGGTAGCTATTTGCCTACACAAAAAAGCTACTCGCCTACTCAGGTAGCTACTCACCTACGCAGTAAGCTACTCGCCTACACAGATAGCTACTCGTCTACACAGATAGCTACTCGCCTACGCAGGTAGCTACTTACATACGCTGGTAGCTACTCGGCTACTCAGGTAGCTATTCACCTACTCAGGTAGCTATTTGCCTACACAATAAAGCTACTCGCCTACTCGGGTAGCTACTTGCCTACGCGGGTATCTACTTACATACGCGGGTAGCTACTCACCTACGCAGGTAGCTACTCGATTTGCCTACAAAAAAAAGCTACTTTTCTACGCGGGTATCTACTAGCCAACGCGGGTAGCTACTCGCCTACACGGGTAGCTACTTGCCTACGCGGGTATCTACTTACATACGCGGGTAGCTACTCACCTACGCAGGTAGCTATTCGATTTGCCTACACAAAAAGTTCTCGCCTACTCAGGTAGCTACTCGCCTACGCAGATAGTTCCTCGCCTACGCAGGTAGCTACTCACCCAAGCTGGTAGCTACCCTTCTACACAGATAGCTTCTTGCCTACACAGATAGCTACTCGATCTGCCTACACAAAAAGTTCCTAATAGCTTACACGGGTAGCTACTCACCTACGCAGATAGCTACTCACCTACACCGATAGCTACTCGCCTACACAGATAGCTACTCACCTACACAGATAGCTACTCGCTTACGCAGGTAGCTACTCACCCACGCAGATAGCTACTCACCTACACAGATAGCTACTCGCCTACGCAGGTAGCTACTCACCCACGCTGGTAGCTACTCGCCTACTCAGGTAGCTACACACCTACTCAGGTAGCTATTTGCCTACACAAAAAAGCTACTCGCCTACTCAGGTAGCTACTCACCTACGCAGTAAGCTACTCGCCTACACAGATAGCTACTCGTCTACACAGATAGCTACTTGTCTGCACAGATAGCTACTCACCTACGCAGATAGCTACTCACCTACACCGATAGCTACTCGCCTACACAGATAGCTACTCACCTACACAGATAGCTACTCGCTTACGCAGGTAGCTACTCACCCACGCAGATAGCTACTCACCTACACAGATAGCTACTCGCCTACGCAGGTAGCTACTCACCCACGCTGGTAGCTACTCGCCTACTCAGGTAGCTACACACCTACTCAGGTAGCTATTTGCCTACACAAAAAAGCTACTCGCCTACTCAGGTAGCTACTCACCTACGCAGTAAGCTACTCGCCTACACAGATAGCTACTCACCTACACAGATAGCTACTCGCCTACGCAGGTAGCTACTCACCCACGCTGGTAGCTACTCGCCTACTCAGGTAGCTACACACCTACTCAGGTAGCTATTTGCCTACACAAAAAAGCTACTCGCCTACTCAGGTAGCTACTCACCTACGCAGTAAGCTACTCGCCTACACAGATAGCTACTCGTCTACACAGATAGCTACTCACTTACGCAGGTAGCTACTTACATACGCTGGTAGCTACTCGGCTACTCAGGTAGCTATTCACCTACTCAGGTAGCTATTTGCCTACACAATAAAGCTACTCGCCTACTCGGGTAGCTACTTGCCTACGCGGGTATCTACTTACATACGCGGGTAGCTACTCACCTACGCAGGTAGCTACTCGATTTGCCTACAAAAAAAAGCTACTTTTCTACGCGGGTATCTACTAGCCAACGCGGGTAGCTACTCGCCTACACGGGTAGCTATTCACCTACGCAGATAGCTACTCGCCTACACAGATAGCTACTTGTCTACACAGATAGCGACTTGCCTACACAGATAGCGACTCGCCTACGCAGGTAGCTACTCGCTGTGCTTTCCACTGAGCGACAGCGATATTTACAAACTACCTACTGAGTACCTACTACTCAATCATATTTGTTTCAATCGTCGTATTACTTTTTCGCAAATGCGATCATGATCATTATCGGTAAGACCGCACGGAACAATTTCCTATGCAAGTATTTTTACGTAGGTATGGAAGTATCTTTTTTGCATACGCGATTGTAGTGCTTATCTCTTATGAGTTTACGGATCAATTTTCGTCGCAGGAAGAAAATATTTCAAAGTATGTTGAGCCTTGGTTTTTGGCGCTGGCCAAAACGTGGTGAAGGTACTAAGAAGCCCTGGTACTTATTTACAAGTTGGGTCAAAGCATAATACACTTTATGTCAATTGTGTAAGGTACAAACTAGGTAAGAGCAAAAGAACAGGTCGAGCGTCTTCCGGGGAATTCCCGCAGTTAGCAGCTTGTTTCGGCCGTGTGTATAATTTAGACTTGGTAATGCTCCTCAACACATTTAAATTTAGTTAGGTCTAATGTTATCTAAAGATAGGTAGATAAATAGGTACTAATTTATAAAAAAGATAAGTAGGTACCTACTAGTACAAAACAGACCAAGAAAAAAATATCTTTATGTTCTTGGGCCGAGTTTAAAAGTATCTAAGCAATTAGTAGCTATGAAGGCAGGCAGGTAACATAATTAGAATAATATACATAATATATCACTGGGTAATACTTACTGTGAGATACATACCAACGTTCGGAGTCGATGTCGGCAACCAAACCTGTGGGCTAATTGCGTAACACACTATCAGTAGGAATCTGTTTCAATTTGACAGTTCGACAGTATTCATTGCGTTATTTACGTTGATGAGCAGACAAATTTTTCTAACATATGAAGCAATGGATTAGCAATATACTTCAAAATCATTACGATTCTGCTTCAAACTGTGTTACGCGGTTAGGGTACAGATCGTAAATAATATTCCAAGTCCGTAAACAAAACAAAGGTCGTAAGAATGTAGGTATGTTACTCTATACCAAATCACAAGGCAAATCAAAATCCAAGTTCATAGCATCGGCCAGGGTTACGAGCCTGTCCGAAAGGGATATCGTGGCCCTGGCACACAGACATCTGAAGTAACACGGGTGGGTTTTAGTCAGTAAAAGTCTGACACGCCCTCCCGCTCCGCCCAGAGCGGGAGAAGTTATTTGATAATTTCCCACCCAAAAAAAAGTTCATAGCATAGGTCAATAGTGTTAGAAAACTATTACAATACCTACAATTTCGCAAACAAATACGTACGCACCTGCAGTACAGTAAAGTCATCATAAAACACAGTAGATGACAACAAACAGTCCGAGTCGTTGCGCTAGTGTGAGTGCATGTCGGAGACATTCACACAGCTACCGTGCGCAGTACGACTAATTTGGATGTGTTCCGTAATACCAAAAATGATGAATGAAAACTTAATGGTTTTCCAATGTTTTTCGCTAATTGTAATTTGATAATTTATGCTATGTTGCTGCATAAACAATTTTTCATATTGTTGTTTATAATGCAGAAAAAACAATATGAAAACATGTCATTTACGCTGTAAAATGTGTGAAATTCAATTCGCTAAAACTTCATATTAGGTAAGTTTTTTTGAAAAAAAAAAAAGAAGTAGGAACCTAGATAAATACTGTCTTAATATACATTGTGTAGGAGTCAAGAAAAAAATTCCAATATTTTTTACATTTTTTAATGCATTACTTATTTTACAATTAATTAATTTATGTTGCCCTGCATGACTGCGTCATTGGTCTAGTGGTCGCAAGCGCTACTGGTGAGCACGAGGTCTGGGGTTCGATTCCCAGGTCGGGCAAAGTGTCTATTGGGTTTTTCTACCAGGAATTTCTCAGTAGCAGCCCGGAGTCTGGATTTGTGCCCGAATGATGGCAATAGGCTCGCACCCTATTACATGGGACTTAAACATAACTGGCGAAATGTGGGTGTACTATAAGTGCGCCTCTGCCTTAGCCCTTCGGGGATTACAGGCGTGATGTTATGTATGTAATTTATGTTGCATTTTTTTGGTGAAACGGAACGTAAACTCAAAACGCGTCTTCTTCGAAAATGCCGGAAGTGACGAAACAAAACATGTGAATAAAATCTATTATTTGCTAAATGCTTGAAATCTCACTAAGGTAAATATGTCAGTGTGATTTCTACTTGAATAAAGTATAAACAATAATTTAATATACTTATAAGAATTGGGGCTAAAAAACAGATGTAAACAAAGCAGTTTCGTGTACAATGACGTCACATCATGACCGCGACAGAAACGGACGTTTGAACTGAAGTAGAAAATTGTTGGAGTTTCATAATTTTTTTGTGCATCAATCAGTAGTTCAATTTATCTTTCAATACTTTTCTTAGGGTTATATTACTGTGTATTATTGATTTAGTGAAAAAAAAAATACATGCATATTCCCTATTCATTGCTTAACCATGCGACACATATTTCTGTGCCCCTACCGCTCGTGTTATATTTTTGCGACAGACAACTTGCATGATTTCTTCTTTTATCGATTTGTAGCTGCGCGCTAGGGGCACGGCAATTGAAATTTCATTTTAGTTAAGCGCTTAAAAGGCCACTAACGCACTCACAACGCACATGTGCGTGGTTTTGAGCCGACCTTCAAGCCCCCGCAACGCACCGGCGCGTGGTCTGCCACACGCCATTATCAGTTGAATTTCTACTGAGATTTAGTCTAATATTGTTTGTGGTGAGTTTAATCGTCGGGGCTGGTAAATATTCAATAAAATAAAGCATTTCCAGAGACAAAATACGATATGACAACGTAAAGAAATAATATTTTTAGTTTCGCCTGTGCGCGGCCGCCATTGTTGTTGTGAAACGGAGTGCAGTGAAGTGAATTAAATGTGTTTAGTGCTAATAATGGATGTTTTATCGGGGTAAGTGGACTTATTTACGAGAAAATCCGTTCCGCCGAGACAATTTTATTACGAAATATGGCTAATTTGGTGTTTTATCGCCTGTAAATAGATGAATAATCTTAATGTAATTCTTATTTCATCGTTTTAGATAATAATCGCACTAATTATATCATAAATACATATGACATGTTTTGAAAAATCATACGTCTAAATGCGGCCTCATGCACTGTGATGTTTGGGATTTAGTATTACGCAAATTTTACGTAGAACTCTCTAAAAAACGCTGTTGTTAGATTACTTATCTATTCATAATGCAAGGTGCAAAATTTCGTGTAAATTAAAACAATCGTTTTATCAGAAATATACATAACATAAGACTAAAACAATGACAGCTGTTATCTGAAATCATATTTTTTTAAGCAAAACAATACACTTCCCAGATCCATTGTTGCAATTTTGTTTATTACAGCCTGTCTAGTTAGCTAGTCGTCCTAATTTACTCTATAGAACCACTCTACAAAAACAAAAGGGTTTTTGTGCGTGCCGGCGGCCCCGGCACAAAAAAAAATGTCATAAAAATGTCAGGCCATTAAGGTAAGCCAGTCCATCAGTCACTATGACAGTTCGTTACTTGGGGACTCAAAGGTTAATGGGGATTATAATTCTGTAAAGCCAAATTTGTTATGGCCGCGAATCATAATATTTAGATCAACATACAACCTGTTACGAGTAGTTACTGACCTGCAAATTGGAAAAACCTAATAAAATTTGAATTTCGCGGGCTACCTTAGCGCATCCCCCCTGCACGACGGGGGATACTGTTGCCCGGGGTGGGGTTGTCTTGGCGGTGTCTCTTGACATTGCCAATGCCTTCAATACCCTGCCCTGGAGTTGCATTAGGGAGGCACTTCGGTATCACCGGATGCCGACCTACCTCTGTCGCGTGGTCGAGGCCTATTTGACGGACAGGGCCGTCATCTACCCCGGTCACCACGGAGATTGGAACCGGCGAGAGATGTCGTGCGGTGTCCCACAGGGATTGGTCCTGGGGCCGCATCTGTGGGACATCGGGTACGACTGGGTGCTGCGTGCCGACCTCCCTAGTAGCGTCAGCGTAATCTGCTACGCTGACGCCGCGACACGCTGGTCCTAGCGCAGGGGAGGTCGCATCAGGCCGTGGCCGAACTGGCGGCACGTGGGGTTGCGACAATCGTCGATAGGATTCGGCAATTGGGACTCGAGGTGGCTTTGCACAAGTCCGAGGCCACGTGTTTTTATGGTCCTCGGAACGCGCCACTGTCGGGTTCCCAGATAACGGCGGGAGGGGTTCACATCGGCGTCGAGTCGACGATGAAGTACCTGGGACTCGTCCTTGACAGCCGGTGGAACTTCGTGGAGCATTTTCGACGTTTGGCTCCCAGACTGGAGGGGGCCGGGGCTGCTTTGAAGCGGCTCCTGGCCAATCTAGGGGGTCCAAACGCCTCCTGCCGGAGGCTCTACGCGGGGATCGTGCGGTCCATGGCCCTTTACGGGGCACCGGTGTGGGCGCGTTCTTTAAGGCTGCGACCAGCCCAGCGGTTGAACGCGTCTCAAAGGGTCATGGCCATCAGGCTGGTACGGGGTTACCGCACGGTCTCCCGTGAGGCGGCGAGCCTCCTTGCCGGACTGCTGCCATGGGATCTGGAGGCAAAAGTCCTCGCGCACATCTGAGAGTGGCGCGAGGAGGCGAAACGCCGGGGTGAAACTCCGCTGCCGCGAGAAATCACGGCACAGCGGACAGAGCTCCGGCGGGAACTCATGGCGACATGGAGAGTGCGATTGTCGCAACCCAGCGCTGGGCACGCCACAATTATGGCGATAAGTCCCCTCTTTGAGGAGTGGCTAGAGAGGCGCCACGGCGTCCTCACCTTCCGCCTGACGCAGGCCCTCACCGGACACGGTTGTTTCGGGAGGTTCCTGTTCAGGATAGAGCGGGAGGAAACGCCCGGGTGTCACCAC
The DNA here is from genome assembly GCA_963921375.1 of Tiliacea citrago. Taxonomy (NCBI): domain Eukaryota; kingdom Metazoa; phylum Arthropoda; class Insecta; order Lepidoptera; family Noctuidae; genus Tiliacea; species Tiliacea citrago. The sequence continues at coordinate 14,222,911 of OY992797.1, read as the reverse complement.
TGTGTGGATCGCCCGGAGGACACGGTGGAGCATACGGTGGAGGTCTGCCCAGCTTGGGCGGAGCACCGCCGTGTCTTAACGGAGGCGATCGGCGGCGGCGATCTCTCGCGTCCGGCCCTGGTTCAGGCCATGGTTCGGAGCGAGAGTGCATGGGAGGCCGTCACCTCCTTCTGCGAAGCAGTAATGCTGGCGAAGGAGGAGGAGGCGGAGCGCGTGAGGGAGAGGCAGGGTTCGCGCCCTCACGCCCCTAGTCACCGCAGGAGATGCCCTGGGCGTCGGGAGTCACAAGCCGATTTCCGGCCACCATAGGTGCGGGCTTGCGGACGGTGAGCGATGGGTAGCTCGCCGTCCGATAAGGACCAGGCCCGGGTCGACGGCGCGTCGTGTTCCACGTGCGCCTCAAAGAGACGTCAGCACAAATTGACGGGGTCCATTAGGGCCAATGCCTGCCAGGGTTGCGAGTTTGTCCGAAAGGGATATCGTGGCCTTGGCACACAGGCAAATGAAGGAACACGGGTGGGTTTTAGTCAGTAAAAGTCTGACATGTCCTCCCGCTCCGCTCAGAGCGGGAGAAGTTATTTGATAATTTCCCAACCAAAAAAAAAAAAGAAGCGCATCCCCCTTGAGGGGCTCTCATTAAACAAACGTGATTTTTTTGCTCGTTTTTGCTCGATACTGATAACGGCAACAGGTAAACGCTTGAAATATTCACAGAATATTTAGTTATATATTTACTTAAAAATAAATAATTAAATTAAAATAAAACAAATATTTAACAACAATTTTTTACAAATATTTATTTCCCATACACCAAACGTGTTTTTTTTTGCCATTTTTATAGATAATTGTACGGAAATCTTCGTGCGCGAGTCCCACTCGCACTTGGCCAGTTTTTTTTACATAGTTACAATTTGTCACGCATAAATGTTTATACTCGTACGTTAACATAAAGTGTAAAGCAATTGGAGCTCAGGGGATCGCTTGCAATTGCGCTTAATTGCAGTTCAACAAAACATATTTTTCAGTAACGACGTGATAACTACTGTTTCAACAGATTTTTTAAAATGTAATTTGCTCAATATATTATGTCCGTATTTTTTTATGTGAATTAAACAGACTTGCCTTAATTGTTGTGTATTTATCTAGGTTGTCTATACAAGAGCGTTTTTGCTTCTTGCTAAGAGTGTTTGATTTTATTGTTGTGTTTTTTCCCAAATTGAACACGATAGTGCCTTTCTGTTACTTGCAAAAAAAAATGTTCTTGTAGTTGTCTATAAAAGTAGGTTTGACGTAATAAAAAGCATTTTTGCTCCATGCTAAAAGTTTTTGTTTTTATTTAAGTTTGACATACAGGAGCCTTTACTTCTTGTTAAGTAGGCTGTAATGTTCATTCAGTATCGATTCTAATGATAATCAATACATTTCGGTAATTTATTTCTGATTCCGTTTTGGTGACAACCTCATCTAAATTCCAAGGTTAGTCGGTTGGCGTGACGCGAATAAAAAGTGTAACAATTTAAAAATATGTCACCTTTTTTCTATAGATGAATTATGAGCTTCGAATTTTGATTGGGTAAGCTAAAGTTGCTAGCCTAATTATAAAGTTATTTTTACAGTAACAAACAATATTATTTATTATTATGTACACCAAAAAATAACAGATATAGATGTTGAAATTTTACATAGGGTGACACAATGGGCTTATCGCTAAAAGTGATATTTTACAGACAAACTTTAGATGGATGAACAGTGTAGATAATGTGTGTAAATGTGTGTCAGTGTGGTAATGGACTACCATGTGAGTTAAATCTCGAGGAAAATTATAGTTCAATGTTGCACATTGATGTATAATTTATGGTTAATTGAACTTACGTTAAGTGAACTTCAACCTAAATTATACGAGATGTTCTCGGGGAAGGCTGGATCGCTCCAACGCGGGTGTATACGTACATCCGTGGTGGGGCGACCCAGGCTGCCAGGCACTTCTTCTCTTGCAACCGAGCGGGTGGGCAGGTTGCGGATAGCCCAACTCCGGCTGCGGGACCGACTGTTAAAGGTCGATCCTGTACCCGGAGCATCTCAAAGAGATCCCGGACAAGAGAAGTTTCCGAAGGCCAAACCCCAGGCTCAAGTTAACCCATTTACCCCTTCCTATGTACCTATCACCTAATTATCCATCCTTCCTTATCCATACATCCTGTTGATCCTAAATCCTTAGGCCGAATCCCAAGCCTCGGGTGACCCCCAAGAACCCACACCCTTACCCACGAATATCTTCCCTCCCATCCCTACATCCTGTCGGTCCTAGAGGAGGGGTAACCTCGATTCCAAAAAAGCCCACCCCCCCATACCAAAATCATGCAGAGTAAGGAAATTTCTACCCAGGTGGGTCCCGGCCAAGCCGGGGAATCCCACACCGCCTCGGCGGTCAGCCCCCATCAAAATCTGGGGGGGGCACCAAACTCTTCTTTGGTGCCGCGCTTTTCAGCGCGGCCGGCTGCTGTTTTAGCGCCCACAACTCAGGCTGCAACTTACGTGCCCACAACCCAGGCTGCGACTAACGCGCCCATACACCCAACACTGGCTGCGATCAACGCGCCTATACAACCGAACTCGGCTGCGATTGACGTGCCAATACCCACTGCGAAATGCACGCTTCCTGCGAGCCTCTGGCAAGAGAGTATCGTGCGAAAAAGCATCGCCTACCCAGACAAGGACCAAGACCGACATGGACAGAGAGGGATGGGGAAAGATGACGGCCCTGACAGCTCCACCACTCTCCCGGTTGAAGTTGATTCGGTACGCCTGCTGAGAAAGCGCGGAAAAATCTTGGCCCGGGAGAGGAAAGCAGGCGTTCGAAAGCCCGACACCCGCCAAGGCACTAGCCAGCGCGATGTGCGATCGAACGCCGAAGAGGTAGTATGCGACCAGCCACAAGTACGAGAAGAGGAAACCCAGCGTGAAAAGTGGCCGGACGCGGAACCACGCGACCAGCCGCGAGTACGCGAAGGGGAAACCCAGCGCGCAAAACGGCAAGACGCGGAATCACGCGAGCGGGGGCAAGTACGCGAAGGGGCAACCCAGCGCGAAAAGCCTCCGCAAGCGACAGAGTCTGCCGGGGGCTGACAGCCGACCCCAAAACACTGACGTAACCCACGACCGACTTCGACCTAGACAAAACAAGGGTAAGAGATCTAGAGCCTTGCACAAGGCGTTGCCGGCAAAAAACACCCAGCCAGGCACCTCCAAGCCGCAGCCTGGACCGAGCGGTACAGGGCCGGCGAAGAGGGCGCGCCCTGATGAGACCGCTTCACCAAGCATGCTCCAGGGGGACGCCAAACGCTCGAGGATCCACTCTGCTCAGGGGGAGCAAAAGACCTACGCGCGAGCCACGAAGGACATTCCTGCTCGGCTGGCCGTAGCAATCTGCTTCCTGCCTCCCTCCAGGGACCTGATGAAAGAAGAGGCCGAGCATGTAAAGACAGATCTCAAGAATCTGCTATTAGACACAGACTCGTCAACGTCGCTCCCGGCCTTCCGTGGATACCCACGGGTAGCGGAAGGGACCGTGCAGATGTGGTGCGAGGACGACAATTCCCTGACTTGGTTGACTCAGAATGTGCCCAGAATCAGACACCCAGACACTGATCTCACACTGACAGTACTGAGACAATCTGACGTGCCCACCCGAGTCCGAGCCTCGCTTTTCATCCCTCGTTACGATGGTGACGTGGCCCGGCTCCAGAGTGTTCTGATTCGTCAGAATACTTGGTACGACATCGCCAGGTGGTCACTGTACAGGGCGACGGCCGTCGGCGGCGACAAATATGGGACATTTTTGACCCTGGGTGTGCCGCCGGAGGAAGTCGTAAAGGTCCTAGCCCGGGAGCGACGTATATCCTACCTGGTTGGTTCGATATATGTTCGCTTTTGGCCCATGACCCAACCACCTGACACCCAGACTGACAGCACAGACACGGACATTACCCAACTTGAGGAGGTCATGGCCAGAGCAGCAATGGCCGACGACAATGACACCATACCACCCTCATCCCCTGGCTGGAGCGAGCAATTGCTCGCCTCGTCGCCGGGCGAACAGCACGAAGACCAATACAGAGAGGAGGTGGTGGAGAGACAGTCCGATGGATCCATCACCGACTAACTCCACTCCATCACCGCCACCGTCCCTCAACATCATCCAGACCAACCTCCAACATAGCCAGGCTGCCACGGCTAGTCTACGCAGGGCACTGGAGGTGAAGCCCCGAACCATAGCACTGATCCAAGAGCCGTGGATCAGGAACAATAGAGTATGCGGCCTCGGTAACATCGGAGGTAAGCTAATCCTCAACACACACAGCCCAGACAAACCAAGAACCTGCGTTTACATACCCAAAGAAATCCCTATCGCACCACTTACCCAATTCTGTTCCAGAGATCTGACAACTGTCAGGCTCCAAACAGAAGGCGATGCTCCAGATGTTGTACTGGCCTCGGTTTACATGCCAGGCGAGGACACAAACTGCCCACCGAAGGAGATGGCCGACCTAGTACAGCACTGTAAGCGAGCCAGCCTAGATCTCATCATCTGCACGGACTCGAACGCCCACCACCCGCTCTGGGGCAGCGATGCACCGAACTCCAGGGGAGAGGTACTATCCACCTATTTATTCTCAACTAACCTTAACATCGTGAACCGCGGCTCAGAACCCACTTGGGTCACAGCTCGAGGACAAACAATCATAGACTTAACGCTTGCTACAGAAAACGTGACACACATCATCACAAACTGGCACGTGTCAGACGAGCCTTCTTGCTCAGACCATAGAAGAATCCGCTTTAAACTAACAACCAACACCAAAAAACCCGTACCAAAACGAAATCCACGGCGCACTAATGTGCCAGGATATAAACGTTTCCTAACCTTCATGCTAGATAGGCACCTTACACTGACAACCATAACTGACCCTGCACTATTAGAATACACTGTGACAAAGCTATCAGAATACATAACCGAAGCTTACGACGCATGCTGCAAACTAAGGGCGCTACAAGCCAAGGCCGTGATGAACCCCTGGTGGAACGCCGAACTTAGTAAACTCAGAGATGCACTTCGTAAGCAATTCAACAGAGCCAAGAACACCAGACTCCCGGAAGACTGGGAGCTTTACAAAGAAACCCAATATTTGTACAGGAAACAGATCAGGACTGCCAGGAGAACAGCCTGGCGGAAATTTTTTTGAATCCATCGAGACAAATAATGAAGCCGCAAGGGTAAGGAAGATCCTATCAACTGACCAGGACCGAACTCTTGGCGCGCTGAAAAAGCCCGACAACTCATACACAATAACCGACCATGAAGCCAGTAAGGTCCTTCTGGAGACTCACTTCCCAGACTGCAGGCTCTTAGAAGACAGGACCTGGGAGGTTGTGCCAGAATGGACCCCAACGGATCAAGACTGGTCAAGAGACACTGCTCACTGAATAAGCACTTCCACACAATAGGCATAACGGACAGCCCTCTGTGCAGGGCTTGCATGGAGGCTGTAGAAACCGTTGCGCACGTGCTCTTTGAATGCACAGGCGTCACCCAGATCAGAACAGAAACCCTCGGGTCACCCAGATCTTTCACGGATATCTTAAGCAGACCAGGAGACCTAATTAGCTTCTGGAGGGAGGTGGGCTGGTTGGAATAACCAACGACGGCCACCATGGCCCACGCACAATGGTCCACATGAAGGACTAGGTGCGGAAACCGAACCCGCTAACATAGAACATATACGAGATGATGCATCCGGAGAGATTTGACACCCTACCCACCCATGTACATAACACCCCATATTATTATGGAATGGAGTAAACAATGAGCTCTAAAACGAATGAGGATTGGGTGACAATTGACAGATGACACAGACTACTTTATTTTTTATTTTTTGAGTCTCTCAACAGTGTGTACAGTGTAGTGCATTAGGTAACGGACTAATATTGACGTTTCTTACGTCAGTGGCTGTTAGGTTAAAAGGAGAGAACAATCTCGGAATTATAGTTGCAGTTTGTAAAGCTTAACTTATTGTTATTAGTGTTTTTTAAGAAGGTACGAGCATAGAAGGAATAGGTATACAAAAACCTTTGGGGTAATTTCATAACACGTATAAAATGGCAATTTATCGCATTCTGACAGTTAAGCCACAGTTGAGTTATTTACATTGTTGAGCGGACGAATGGGGACGGTCGGGCTAAGCTACTTGTAGATGGCGTGGTCATCAAAGTCAACAAGTCGGAATTTAAAATCTTAATTGAATCTTCGTAATCACTTTTTTCTAAATATTTCCGACATAACATTTTTTTTTTTTGGGATCTAATAACTTCTCCCGCTCTGGGCGGAGCGGGAGGGCGTGTCAGACTTTTACTGACTAAAACCCACCCGTGTTCCTTTAAATGCATGTGTGCCAGTGCCACGATATCCCTTTCGGGCAAGCTCGACATAACCTGGAATTCAGTTTAATAATATAAAAAAACTCCATGAATAGCTATAGGCCATAATCTTCTAATTTTAGGTTCTTTCGGGAAATGGTGGACTCCATTTTCGGAGTATTTATGAACACAACATCGCGTCACATTTCCTAAAATAAAATAAAACCATCTCACGCCTTGTATTATTAGCTTGTGTAGGGAACTAGCTATTACAGCGCCATTTTGACAATTGCCCTCCCCATTATTCAAACCTATAAAGCAATGGTTTAGGAATTGTCTTCAAAACCCTCGGATTGTGATTGAAAATGTATTACGCAATTAGTGTGCCATCAGTATTGATCGTCTTGTACTTATCGCAGTCTCATACTGTGTTGATCCCAGTCAAACATTGCCACAAAACAGAATTATGACATCCCTTATTAAATCTTATTATCTCTTTTGAAGAAGATAATTACGGTTAGAAGGTAAAATTATGTATTTAAATTCTGAGTGCGCCTACGTCTTATAACATAACATAATCAGTATATAATGTTCCCACTGCTGGGACACAGGCCTCCTCTTTCTGTAAGAGGGAGTGGGCCGTAATCCACCGCGCGGGCCTAGTGCGGGTTGGTGGATGTCACATGTCTTCGAATTTTTGGTTCTAGGATATGCCGGTTTCCTCACGATGTTTTCCTTCACCGTTTTGAGAGCTGTAGTTATGAAATAATTTACACAAAGTAAAGTGCCAGTCTTGGTTCGAACCCATGACCTACTACTCGTAAGTTGAGGCCATTACCACTGGGCCATCGTGAGGAAACCGGCATGCCCGAGAACCAAAAATTCGAAGACATGTGACGTCTACCAACCCACACTGGGCCTGCGTGTTAGATTACAGCCCACTCCCTCTTGAAGAGACGAGGCCTGTGTTCTAGCCAGTGGGAACATGATTTAGGCTGATAATGATTATGCTATGCTTATGCTACTTATTTATATGATCTTATCACTAAAGAAACGATGTGATAAGGCACCGTTGCGGTTTAAAAAAAGGTATAGTGACAAAATTTGTTAAGAGTATGCTTATAAATGGTTTGGTGATGTTGAGAGGATGAATGAGAGGTGACTAACAAAAGGTATTTTAGAGGAGGCTCACCATTTTTATGTTAATTTGCATGAATATTCTGAAACAGTCACACATACAAGCAAAATTAAACTTTAGTACATATATGATTGATTGGATCTTTTTCTTTCCATGTTGAAGACAGTTACTAATAATTATTGAGTACTACTCCCATAACGAATGATTTCCTTATCGAATGTTAATTTTTTTTTTTTTTATTATTTTAGATTTTTATCATTTTTATTTGTTAAATGTTAATAATAATAATAATAAACCGTTTATTTCGCAACCTTGCTCCATAGATCTTTGTTAGTGATACAACTTACATAACTATGTTAGTACTTACATTTAATTAAAAACAAAATAAAAATTAAAACTACAATTATATTTAATTCATGTATTTTCCTGCAGTATCAGACCCGTAGATATGCATACGGGTCCAATACTTCAGGAAAACGCCGTCCAGCCTATCCACAATCACCTTCAGGATGCCATTGGCACTCCCACGAATCCTGCGTAACAATGATGCCGTTCTTTTCCTCATGATTGCTGAAAACTATCGGTACTAGATCCAGCAAACATGGCTAACGCGCTACAGAATCGTGGTAGCCCCACCAACACCCAGAAGGCGTTGTTGTACTGGACACGAAGAGCGTTGTAGGCCCTCTGCGTATGCTTGACCCACAGGCTGCATGTGTAAAATGACTGACAGTAAGCCTTGAAAAGGGTGATCTTGACCGGTCTCGTACATCTTGCAAACCTACGGGCCAACATATTGCATCGGACCGACAACGCTCGTCGTTTCCATTCTATGCCCTGGTCATCATTAAGATCCGCGGCTACTATGTGTCCAAGGTATCTAAAACAAGGCACTCTGTTTAGAGCAACACCATATAGGTACACCGGCGGTACTGCCCTGTGACCCTTTGCAGAAACCCCAAACACCATGAACACACTCTTCTTCACGTTGTACAGGAGGCCGTGAGTCAAGGCGTATCTCACACAAATCTCAAGCAATCGCCTGAGTGCCTCAATCGAGGGACTCAGCAGCACCATGTCGTCCGCGTAAGATACGCTATTTATAATTTTACCATCTACCGAGCATCCAACCCCTGCGCTGCTGAGTTCCCCGATCAACTGATCGACATACAAGCTGAACAGCGCTGGGGAGGTCAGACCACCCTGCCTTACACCACATCCCAGACGATACGTCTCCGACAAAGCACCCGACCATCTGACCTGGTTAATCTGGTGATTATACCAGTACCTGAGAAGCTCAACTATCTCCTCAGGTTGTTCCCGGTCACGCAACTTAGTCCATAGGACGTTATAATTAACCAGGTCAAATGCCTTCGAAAGGTCCAAAAATACAGCGTACACAGGTGTACTCCTGCTGGTGTAGTAACTGACCGTGTGCTTGAGCGCCAAAATAGCTGTTTCTGTAGACAGCCCAGCTCTAAAACCGAACTGTGCGTCATGTAAATTGAGCTGTCTAGCCATCCTACGCTCGAGCACACTGTCCAGCACTTTTGCAGTTATAGTAGCTAATGAGATTGGTCGATAGTTCTCCTTGTCCGAGACGTCGCCTGTCCTATTTTTCACTATAGGTACAACAATCGTCTTCATCAACTCAGCAGGCAGGTATGAGTGCCTAATACAAAAGTTATACAACATAGATAAGACCCTAGGAAGATGCGGACAGATGAAGATGTTGGAAGTGTTCTATACTAAGGTTATCATGACCAGGAGACTTACCCCTCGTCATGGTTTTTATAACCTTCCCTATCTCCTTTGACGAGATGTAAATCGGGCTAGACGCCCCAAGTCTCTCCCCACCGCACCCCTCGTGCCCATTGACTTGCAACCGTGGTGTCACAGAGAAATGCATTTTAAACATGTCCGCTATCTCCACTGGTTCAGACACGCAATTAACGCTCAAAGGTACAGCAGGTCTGGTGTTTAACTTCTGAGTTGACTTCCAAAAATTTTTGAACTGCTTTTTCTTATGTTCTGAAGCTATAATGTCCAACTTTATTTGTTCTTCGTTGTCCTGGCAATATTTTAGTTTTTGTTTAAACACTTTTCTCGTTTCTCGCATATCTATAAACAACTGACCAAATTGAGGTTTCCCATGTCAAACCCAGTTTTTATAAGCCACCCTAGCGCACCCATGAGCGTCCCTAACGTGTCTATTCCACCCTATCACAGTACGTTTATTACTACTTTTTCTCACAAAACCAGCACTGCCCTCAGCCGCCTCTCGCAGTGACGTAACAATATTCTTGTACAGATTATCAATTATTACAGTATGCTCTTTATTCAAGCATAAGTTATCGCAGCAGTTGCTTAACTCTGCTGGAAAATCGACCAGTCTAAGCTTTTGCATACATAGTTGGTAATAGCAATTTATTTGGTCAGTACATCTTTCCCCCCACCTCACTTTATCTACTACCTTGCCCTCAAGATTTGCTGAGGCCTCCGTTCGCCTCACCATCCCCAGGTTGACCTGAATGCAGAGTGGGAAGGGGTCTGACCAATAGGCGTTATGGTACACTTCCACCCTCTCCACTGATTTCCACGCTGCTTCAGAAACCAGGCAATGGTCAAGCCAACGTCTACTGCCACATGCATCACTCACAAAAGTAAAAGTGTCCGAGTCTATACCTAGGTTCTTATAGTCAGCACAACACCAATTCTGCTCATCACAAAAAGATAACATTTCCTGGCTAAACAATTCACCAGGGTGCGCATTAAAATCCCCTAGTATATAAACAAACTCAACATTCTCACTCTCAACGATAGCAGCTATTTCACTAAGACATTCACAAAACTCACTTAAATTATCTACAGAGTTAGTCGGCATGTAAACACTAAACAATAACATGTCACGGCCGTCGCCCGTCGTCGCTTTAATAGCCACAATGCGATCGCTAGCACACGGTAAACTAGTTACGCATGTAAACAACGATTTCCTCCACAAAAGAGCCACACCTCCGTATGGTCTTCCCCTTAATATCCCAAGAGACGTATCCACAGCTGATTTACCAACATAACTGAAATCTACGTCTAAGTGACCTAGAATTGATATTTCATGTGGCAACAACCAGGTCTCTTGCATCGCAATAATATCCACATATTTACACAAGTTTTTTATACACTCAACCGACCTCTTTAAAGATTTACAGTTAAAACTTATCATCTTAGTAAATAAATTAACGTTATCATCTACTATCGCATAATTAATGTTATCAATCTTTTTGTTATATTATTTTGAATGAAATTTTTGTTATTATTATTGTTACGCGTGATTAACCAAAATTATTGAGAACTTTAATTGTAAATATCCTTTCTAGCTTTGTATTATTATAACCATAAATTGTGCATTTGTGTTAGCCTGTAAGTGATTGTTGCACTTATAAATGTATCTTTTATTGTGGAAATTATTGTAAATGTATTGTGTAATCAATTGTTGGCTAACCTTAATAAATAAATAAATTACGTAATTGTAATATTTTCCGTCAAGAATTTTTTTTTCGAAAATCATGTCTTTTTTAAGGATAATTATAAAAAACAAACAAGATTGTTTTCAATTAAGTTTCAAAATAAGAAGCTTTTATGTCTAAAATAAATATTCACAGCAAGAAAATATAGTTTATTATCCCGACACAAGATATTTTTTCTCTACATCAATTATTACTTTAGCTATAAACAAAATAAGAATTGAGACTTATGCTATTTAGTTCTGTGCTCAAACACGATCAAAGAGCGCACACGATATTCAACTTTATTACTGATGTATTAGCGTTTTGCACATAACGGAGTGGCGGGGAGCGAGGAGCGGAACTGGCGTTTGAAATTTGATTTAGACTGCCTGCTCTTAAGGTGTACAAGGCAGATGTGAGTGGAAACACCGGGAGGGGTCGCCCTAGTTGGACATAAATATTGACCTTATTAGTAAGGTTCTTCAGAAAGGTCAGGTGCGTAGTACTCGCAACCGGCGTGCGTGTATGACCAGATGAATGCACATAAACGAAGCAAAAGGAGTTTGTAAGGATTGTAGCAGTTGGTGTTCTGCAATTTCTGCCTACCCCCATGGGAAGAAGGCGTGAGTTTATGTATGTATACAATAAGAACATATAAATAATGAATAGTGATAAGATTATAAGAACAAATGTCACGGCTATTATCCAGGAAACGGCAGGAGTATTTGGGTATTACGTTAATCTGGCCAAAAATGTTGTCGATTATTCGAATAATATACGGAAATATTTTACATTCTCATATCGCCTACAATACTTACGTTTACGAACGAGTTTTTGGCTCAATTTCCAAAATAATAACAGCAATATTATGCTCACGCTGGTCACGAACTCTTCAAATATTTCCAAAAATAATTGGTTTTAATCACAGCTAATATAAAAATAGCCTTATTAGGACAACGCCTTTTCAAACCCTAGAAAGCATCAACATCAATAAGCTAATTTTGGAGAACAAACCTTTTGCCACCTGGATATCAATAGCTTTTCATTTCATTTGACTTCATAGTAGTTGCATCACTACATCCTTACATTTATAAAACAAAGTCCCCCGCCACGTCTGTCTGTCTGAACGAGATAAACTCAAAAACGACTGAAAGGATTTTCAAACAGTTCTGTTTTCACCAATGGATGGAATGGGGAAGGTTTAGGTGTATAATTCATTACGGTTTTGTGTAAATTTACTGAAATATGACGATGATTGTTTGAAGATGTTGCAAAAAACAAAACCGACTGGGCGCTTTATTGGCGTACACCGCGTACACCAATAGATTTATATGAAAACAATGTATTACGGAATTATAGTTTATATAACCTAAGTTTAGATTAACACATTATTTATGATACTTTCTACATTCTGAAGCGGACAAAGCTAGTAACTCATAAATGAAAATGGAATAAAACTCTTAGAGAGTCATTATAGGACTAACATTTTACTAGCCAGTCCCTCTACTGAGCAAACGCCTCACCCGACTCCTGCCTTCTCCCGTGAGCCCGCGCACCCTCTCTCCAGTTTTGACGGAACGTATCCAGCTTATACCGCCATCTCCTACGTGGTCTGCCGCGACCCCGCCTCACTGTTTCAGGGCACCCGGTTATGTGCTATTTGGGCCCACGTTCGCACGGACGTAAGAATATCGCGGCGGGATTTTATCACGCACTGGATTCTCAGCTCTCGGTGTTGAGCCGAGCGTTGGGAATCCAACTGAGTTCAACCCAACACGTCAAAAACACACACTGTTCGATTTTCATTTCTTGGCGCTAAGCAGAGCGTCCAAAATCAAGAGTGCACATAGATATTAAGTTACTTTTCTTATTACAAAGTCAAGGTTGTGTTGTTGAAAAATTGATTGTAGTTACCGTTACGAGGTTACAAAATAGAAGAATAGAGATAAGATTAGATTTTGTTTAGGTACCTAATGATTTGAAATCGTCGAACGCTCTAAACAAGAGAAGAAAGAAATAAAGAAAGAAAATACGTTTATTTGCGGTAAACATAACGCAAAGAAATAAGAACACAAATACGAAAGAACAAGTTGAGGGAAAATATGCGTCACATTCACGCAAAACGGCCATCGCTCAGCATAATGCTGCGACCCTATGCGAGACAGAGCCCCAGCACCGGTTTTCAGCGACAGCTGGCGTTGACGTGATGACGTCAACCGGTGCAGCATCAAATGAGATAAAAATAAACAAAATAAATACAATACTTCGTTAGAGGAATCGTGTTGGCCAATGCCCGTTTTTTCTTTGTATCTGAAAGACCTATGCTCAGTCTCTAATCCAGAGTAATATTAATCATCATATCGCGTATTCATGGTGGCCTCTTATCAATCAGCTCTTAACAATAATTAGTGCTACATTATGTAAACAATCTTGTTCACTAATTCATACTTAATGCCGAGAGCGTATTAACTAATTTGTATATCAATTACCATGATTGGCACACGTACTTCCATCAGTACTTAGTTCTAAAGCATGTTGATGTCTCTCATTAGTTTGAATTGCGAAGGTATTTAGAACATCATCATTATTTCAGTCGAACGATCGTCCACTGCTAGATATGCCCTCTCCCAAGCACCGCCAGCTCAACCGGTTCTATGCTGCTCGCATCCTGCGGCCTTCACAAGGACATCTGCATCCTTCATTAATTTGTTCATTTCATATTAGTCATAAGATTGTGGAATTAATAAGCCGACTCTGATCACGAGATGCGGAAGACAGAGCTGATTCGATGTAGTGCCGCGATGTAAGTAAGTAATTATTTATTTGTTAGAATATTGTTGTTACAAAGGTGTTACACGTAATATGATGTCCATAATATTCTGCTGTTTCTAGCGTACAAATATTTCAAATGATTAAAATTAGGCCGAACCGAATAAGTCTCTTTCCGAGAATATTCTTTCCTAAAGTGTACCTTGTTGTGGACCAGGATTCTGAAGCGTGAGCATGAGAACTGGTTGTGCCAAAGTGCAGCGAGCGGGCGAGCGAGATGCGGGACGCAACTGCGCGCGTCCATTGTTTTAATGACTAGGGAATCACGCGACTATTCGCGCCAGCTAAATCACTTCCATATAATTTAGTGGACACAATCAACGCGATCGAATTTCGTCCGGCATCCCGCTCGCTCGCTTGTGTCAGCTTGGTCAGAGCTTGAAAAGCAACTTGATATAAACCAAGACCTTGGTAGCAGTTGACTCGCACTATGGGTTAATTTTGCAGAAACTTCTTATTTCGAGCACTTTTTCACATATCCATAACTATTTCTTATTCACTTCTTATTTTAAAGTTTAATTAACTGCAGCTCAACTTTGCAAGGTTTACTCCATCCTCATACCAGTTATTCTATCTCCACACTATTTGACTCATGTTTATTATAGCTTCGTTACATAAGGAGTTACGGCTGTATTCACAGAATGAAACCGTACAATCTTCAAAGCTTAAACTTGTAACCAGGGCTGGGTTAAATTCCCTGTGAGGAAGCTCTCAAGAGTAACCCATATTTCTAAGGCGAGAGCTTACATTGAAGTTTGAGATAAAGCTGAGGCAAAACGACAAATGATTGATAGCTACCCTCAATCTCAATACTATATTAAGAGTCTGCTATTTTTGGAACGTCAAGGTAATGTGCTTATAACTCAAGTGACTTGAATGCCTGTTAGTCCAAAGAACTTGATCATTTGGGCCAACTCTAAAACTAGACTTTGTGCGATCAAGATTGCGATGCACAAAATGTCAAATGCAACATGTCCTATAGCGAGTATACAACATGTATAGATAGGATAAGTACCTATTAGGTATATACTCTAAATCCTGTACAAAGTAGCTATTTGCTACTATGTTGTTTGTGTTTGTAATGGATATAAATGCGGATGTTACGGCCCCGCCGCCGCCAGATGGCGCACGGCAGGAATTACTACCACCATGCCTGCGTGCAGCCATGCCAGCGGGCCGGCCGTGCGAGCTTTGGGCTTCGCGCCGCTAGAGGCGCCAGTGGTCGTCCGATCATCGGATTGCGGACGTCGCCCCCGATTACTTTTCTTATTCATCCATCAGAATCAGACTCAGAATCCATCGTTATAAGTTTTCTAGATTGTAAAGGAAAATACAACAAATTGTACCTACCAGTCAAAAGTCCATTATTTCGAAGCCCTAACTCAACAATACACAGCGGCAGCAGCCGAAACAGCGGATTTACTGTCGTCTGCTTCAGGCCTAAGTTTCTTGCTCATCGCATTGTATTGGCATGTAGTATGCTTTTCTTCTTGTAATAAAAATCCCATCATTCAGGCTATAAGACTTCCTTCATGCTGTTATCAACAATATGACCTGTTATAATACGAATTAGCCGTGATTTGATGTCTCTATATCGAATGCCAAGCGTTCACCTCGATAATTGAATTTGATTAAGTAAGTGTACTTGATGTACGCAGCCACTTAATCAATGGTTAATCTGTATACACAGAATCACCAACTGTTATGTACACCGGCATGGGCTTAGATTGATGACAGTGGCTGAAGATTGAGGTCAATGGCGTACAATTGAAGAGACCCTTAATCAGCAAACTGCTATTTATACTGATGAGAATGAAATTATTTTATTTTATTCAAAAGAGAGATAGCCCGAAGATTATTTAGCCTAATGACGAAATCGATATCCTGTAGGAGCTGGATTTCAAAAAAAACCTAACGGAATGCCTAAATAAATAAATCACACGGCGGCGGCGTGCGGTCTCAATCGGCACGGTTGGCGCAGTGGTTAAGCGATTGACTGCTGCGCTGCGTGTCGCGGGTTCGATTCCCGCACGGAACAAATATTTGTATGACCTATAAGTAGTTGTTCTGGGTCTGGCTGTTTGTGTATGTGAGTTTAAATGTTTGTAAACGCACCCACGATACAGGACAAATTCCTAGTTTTTTAAAAGGCAACGTTTTTTTAAAAAAATCAAAAAATCCTCATTTTGAATGAATCCCAATTTTGAATAAATCCCTAGGTTTAGGTTATTAGAAAAGTCAATATTTATCTTAAGGCGAAAGCTTCAGGGTTATCCCGCGAAATTAAAATTTTCTTGTCTTTTTTGCAATTTCCAGGTCAGTATAAGGTTGTATGTTGATCTAAATATGATACGCGGCCATACCAAATATTGATATATAGAATTATAATCATAAAAATAATAAATACAGCTCTCTAAGTTCATATAAGTCTATTGAATGACAATTTCAAGAAATCATGACATTTGAGGCCAATTCTAACTTATGGACATTTGTTGCGATCGCGAATCATATTTTAATAAACATTCACATGGGGGTAGGGGGGGGGGGTCGCTAGTTGTCAAATAAACGATTTTTTTTGGCAATTTCAGTACACTTACATTTTATTTATTTAACAGTATATGTCAAAGTCAAATTTAAATTATTTATTCAAATAGGCACTTAAGAGGCACTTTTGAACGTCAAAATGTAGAAAAAAATAGAAGTGATTCTAGTTGCCCTTTCCAAAAGATAGTTTTGTATGGAGAAGAATGGGCAAGAAACTCCACCGTTACTCTTTTAAAAATGTTTTACAATATTTTGTTTAAATACATGAATTATATAATTCTATGTGAAGACTATGCACCTAGAATAAAATTACTATACCACAATAGGTAAAAAGAATTAAAAATAAAGCAATGATGGATATTTTAATTATGAGATAGATACATGGTGCTCACATATTTACAAACATCGAAAAAGTAAATGTTTTCCTAAAAAATTGAAATAAATGTTTACCCTTATACAGCGTGATACGGAAAGGATATACACGGATTCATTTGGTGATAACAAACTACATGGCAACATTTTTTTAATAATACCTACATAATTATGATTAGTGCCACGCGGCGGCGCCGGCGCGTAGACGCCGCGTGTCATTGCATTGGGGCGCCGTGTCGCAGAGGTGTGTGTGTGTACTAGGCGCACAGACACAGATAATGGATAATGACCCTCGTAGTGTGTGACACGTTTGTTAGGATTTAAATTTAATAAACTATAAAAAATACCAAACAATATCAAAATTATTCTCATTGAGCATAAATATTGTACAGAGGTTCTGAACCAGATGCACTCTTCACCCTGTTTGTTTGGATATACCCTTTCCGTAACACGCTGTATACAAGAAGAAAGGAACAGAAAAATACGTTCAAAGGTGATGCTTATTTCTAAAGAAATCTCTTACAGCAAACCTGTGATAGGAAAGTAGACAACGTGTGTAAGAGTATAAGAGAAAACATAAAATAAAAATATTCAGTAATTTAAATAAACAGACAATAAGAGAATATACTTACACATAGGAACACAATAATAATACCCACGTTCTACAGTTAAATCACAGATACCTGGTTTGCATTACACGGGTCCCATCTTGTGACAGTTACTGCAAATTAAACTACATTTGTGGCATACAATTAGATACTCGCATGGCCGATCATTTGCAGAATGGAGTCCGTAGAGCTGCGTGTTTGCTCGAAATTGATATTTACAATTTTATCATTGTTCTTTGCGCTAAAATGAAATGAAATCGTTTATTCTGTAAATAGGACATCGGAATCACTATTACACGCCATATTAAAATAAATAAGCTAGATGTAGTCGACTTTTCCTATCTGACTACCCCTGAGACGAAATGATGAAACAAACTCAGGGGTCAAAGTCTCTTTTAAAGTCCAGACATAATCTTGGTCCAGATCATGTGAGGACCATGTGGATCCGCGTCAGAAATGGTCTTTTGAGGAAAGAATCACACAAATTTGAGTGAACCTGTCCAATCAGTGCAAACCTTTGTCAGTAATCGTGCAGCTCAACTCAAAACTTAAGGAGCACAACGACTCGACGAACAATACCAAAAAAAGGACATTTGGGAAGGCCGCATAAAGTGCTCAAAATGCCAGACCATCATTAAAACTAAGAAAAAGAAACAAAACAGGAAAATATAAAAAAAAATGAGCCGTCATGGGACGCCTGGCAGATGTACAACATCGAAGTTATTTACACACTACTACATATAGACTGTATAGTAGCGACGCGTCGCCACGGCGGCATGCGTGCGTCGCCCCATGTTTCACATCAAAATAAAAATGTCTCACGTAGTGCTCACATTCACAATCAATTCTTCAGCTTTCTGTGGGAGTGATTTCGTGAAAACGGACGGAGATGTGTAACAGGAAGTGACAGCTTGAGCATGGAATAAGTATGTACTTTTCAATAGCACGGAATTAGTTAGTACTTTATAATAGCATGGAATTAGTGTACTCGTGAAATTAAATGAAATTGTTTATTCTGTAAATAGGATTTTGGAATCACATTTTACACGTCATATTAAAAATTAAAAATAAGCTAGATGGAGTCGACGTTTCTTGACTACATGGAATTACTAAGTACTATACCAAGGTGTGTTCCGTGTGATGCCGGACGTAAAGAATAGCACCATCCTATTTCTTTCCGTGAGTGTCGTAAAAGGCGACTAAGGGACTTACTAGAGAATGGGCAGCAGCGTTCTCTATGCATTTTAACACCATACTACGATCGCCAACCCACCTGCCAAGCGTAGCGATTATAGAAAACCCCCTTCCTTTTGGGAGAGGCCTATTTCCAGCAGTGGACGTCTTCCGGCTGAATTGATGATAAAAGTGAGATCAGATGTCATCATAATTATGTTTTGGTGTCTTACTTTTTTTTGGTTAAAACTATACTGTATGTATAACTGTTGGTACTAAATTAAATTAGAATTATTTTCTTAGAATTTGTTGTAGATTTTCAAATAATTTCAAATCATTGAAGAGAAGCGAGTCGTTTGCGTTATTTTTAACCGACTTCCATAAAGGAGGAGGTTATAATTATGTTCGTCTGTATTTTTATGCTTTTCTTTTTTTAATGTTATGTTTACTGATTTCTCCGTTAATTGTGGACCGATTTTGGAAATTCTTTTTTTCTTTGAAACATGCACTCCAGATGGTCCCGTTGTCACTAAGTGTGAATCTCATGAGGGCATCCCATCAAAATCCTCAAATTTT
The DNA here is from genome assembly GCA_963921375.1 of Tiliacea citrago. Taxonomy (NCBI): domain Eukaryota; kingdom Metazoa; phylum Arthropoda; class Insecta; order Lepidoptera; family Noctuidae; genus Tiliacea; species Tiliacea citrago. The sequence goes on along the minus strand of OY992797.1, from coordinate 14,203,754 downwards.
ATAGCCTTAGCGTTTTGGATATTTTTTTATAGTAACTCGTGCATTTGCTCTTGAAAAGCACCACTAGGTGAAGTGGAACTGATGAAGACCACAATCATATATACCGGAACAACTTAATAATAAGTATTTAAAGTTGCAATTCGATTAGGTACTTTAATATTTATGCAAGCAATTTATGCTCGCCACAATGCATAAAGTGAGTATCAGTTCTCCTGGTAAGAACCAGGAGAACTCCTCAACAAATAACGTCGGGAAAAGCAAAATTATGTCTAAAATAATAATATTTTGTCAAAAGGTGATGGGCAGTTGACATTAGGCTATTGTGACTTGGATAAATTATAAACTGACCCACAAAAAATACAAAAAAACTAAAATGTTTTTTTTTTTTATAAAACAACATCCGACTTTCAAAAAAGACACTACAAAGTGAAAAATTAGGTACTTTAATTCCGGAAGTCGGTGAAAAAAAACTAAAATACAGATCCAAAGACACCTAGCTACTTCCGAAATTAAAGATATTTTCACCTTGTAGTTTTTTTTTTAAAGTCGGTATTGTTTTTTTGTAAAAAACGTTTTTTATTGTTTACTTATGTAGGTAGGCCGTATAGTATTTGTTTAATGTTAGAATCGAACCCACCTGCCATAGCGCAGAAGTCATTGATCAGCCCCTGGGCCACGCGTATGATCGAACTGTAAATACCTACACATGTTTAAATTCCAAGGGCAATGAAACAGAACAAAAGAACTATGTTTTAATTGAATTAATAATCAAGTGAAAATGTCTCTTGAATAGAAATGGATCGTTTCAATGACCAAACACTATAGGTTATTAGAAATTTCAGAGCTCATTTCGACGGAAAAAGTTTCTCGCCTCATGAGGCAAGAGAAATACTGTCATTACTAATGAAAAGCTAAGTATGAATGAAAAAGACATAGGTACTGTAACGGGGTCGTTAATGAAAGACGTATTTTATAATAATCTCATAATAAATTATTTCAATCACATCAATCTATAACATTTAACATGATAATGCGATCTATTTGACAAGAGTGCATTTTGTATGGGCCCAAGAATATAATATAATAAATTACCTAATGATACAAAAGAAGCAAAGACTTTTATATAATTTAAAAATAAATTAAACATTTAGCTGATCAATAAAGCCTATTACAAAGTTATTGATTATTTAAATGATAAATGTAATTAAATTTTTAAGTTAATAATAATATAATTAATAAATTTCTAAAATAATTTAATATTAATATTTGTAAATGAATGAATAATGTAAGAAATATTTCTAATAAAGTAGATATTTGCACACTTGTTTAGGTAGGATATGATTCTAAGAACTTTTTTGTATATATCACCTCATGTTCCCGTATTCAAGCAAATAAATGATTTGATTTGATCTGTCAGCTCTTCAAGCAGTAGCTTTCTCTCTGACCTAAAAATGTTTATATCTTAATATTATGCCATCAAATTATAAATACTCGCGGAGGTTACGTGGAAATGCTAATAGAGGCAGGTAAATAATGATGATAAAGGCGATAATTGCCTGACGAGTATAATAATAGTCTATACACATTCTCACCATAAAACAGTCTAGAAACTAGCTCCATGTAAAAGAGCTTAAATTCGCTTTCAGTCCACTTATAGTATTAGCTAGAGTATTTAATCAAACGATAGCTATTTCCAATTCAAATGGTTTGCATATTTTATCAACCTAAGTGGATTTATTGATTAACACTGAATCTGTGGGTTCAAACCCAGGCAGGCACTTTACTATGTGTATTTAATTTCATTATCACTGCTCTCAAAACGGTGAAGGAAAGCATTGTGAGGAAACCGGGATGTCCTAGAACCAAAAAAATCGAAAGCATGTGACATCCACCAAGCTGCACTGGGCCCGCGTAGTGGATTATGGCCCACTCTCTCTCAGCCGAGCACTGAACCTGAATAGCATTTACTTGATATTTTATTGATTGATTGTCTTCTCTGCTAATATTTAATGTCAATAGTTTTGGTTGGGGAAAATTATCTGATAATTAGTTTAGGTAATTCTAGGTCGAATTAAACTGACTAGTAAATAATTTTAATATTCATCGCGTAAAACGGTTTTCTTCAGGACTAAAATATTATTCATTGAAACCATACTTGAAAGAGATTCAAGTATGGTTTCAATGAATAATATTTTAAAGATCATGGTAATCGACTCACTTAACAGTAACGTCCCTTTTTGGGCCTTATGTCTTTGATCACACATATTCGAACATTGATATAATGACAGGTTTTCTGAAACATCTGAAATTTCCACATCTCAAAAAGGAAAAGTATCAACCGATGTTTTTAGGTTACATGTAGTGAAGTCTTTTTTGAGGAAGCTACTTTGAATAGGAACATGAACAATTCCTGCGACAAATAAATTTCTAATCATTGTATTTCTCATTAAAAAAAACATTTTTATACCCACCTATAAAAAATACACGTGTACTACAAAAGCCCTTCGTGTAACAATTACCCTAAACCGCGGTTGTTGAACCACAAAAATATAACTTTCTATTTTACGATTCATAAGGCATACACAATGCCCTAGAATAAATTAACGGCGTCAAATATTCCAACAGCTTTTTGTAACTATAACGTAAACGTAACGTAACGTTACTGTGTGTGGTTATGGTAACGTTATCTGCAGCTAAATCTTCATGTTATTTCACATTGTAATATTTCGGGTAAATGTTAAATGAATTTCAACAAATGCTGGAACACAATTCTGTTGGTTAAAACAACGGTTGCAGATATATACTAACATTGTTTCAGTTACGACTAGAGTGATTGTTACTTATACTCTGATATTAAATATTGACATGGTTTTGTAGATTTGAAGATGAAATTGTATTGGATAAGATATTGTTGCCACTTCTAGTTTTCGTTAATAAGAATGAAGTAATATCGTCTGTGTGGTGCCGGACGTAAAGAATAGCACCAACCTATTTCTTCCCATGCGTGTCGTAAAAGGCGACTAAGGGACTTACTAGAGAATGGGCAGCAGCGTTCTCTATGCATTAAAACACCCCCTTTGGGGAAGGCCTATGTCCAGCAGTGGACGTCTTTCGGCTGAAATGATGATGGCGACGAATTTTCTCGTTTTCTCTATCGTGAATAAATTGTTTATTTCTGAAACATTTCCCCACTATCAAGACCTTAGATTGAACAGCCGTGCTTTTTAAGGAATATAGTGTAGGTAAAAACATTCCAACATTTTTAATCATTTATTTAACACTAGCAACCCACCCCGGCTTCGCACAGGAGGGTAAAGTGTTTATCAGCCTACGTATTTTTTCTGTCGTATTGTCGTATCAGCCTGTTGCGTCGAGCACATAATATGTGGGTTAGATTAAAAAAAAAAAAAAAGTTATTTATTTGCCAAATCAATATTATCAAAATTCATGTACCTAAGTTATAAATAAGCAGTAAGTTTATGAACTGATTCACTCTGTTCTCCGTACTAGTATAAACTGTAATACGGTGGAAAATGTAAAATGTAACTGATGTTCAATTGTTCATCCTACTTCAAGTATTTTAAAACGTCATATATTATTTCAGAAAATTAACTTTAAACCTTCCTCATGAATCACTCCATTCATTTGTGAAAACCGTATTAAATCCGTTCGGTATTTTTTAAGTTTATCGCGTTCAGACAGGCAGACAGCCGCGGCAAGGGGAGTTTGTTTTATAATAAGTAGTGATATGAATCAAAGTCTGAATCTCTGAAAATCCCGGATAATATACCAACACAATAATTGCATCCACTACTAACCACACACCGCCCAAATCGAACATCAATCCAGCGCTCAACCGCAACTACAATTGCTTTAATTCAACCCATATACATACAGAGAACAACAATAATCATTAGTCATAGAGATCTAAACCATAGAATAACAAAAACTAACAGAAGCGAAACTTAAATAATGTCCTTTGAGCGAGCGACGATGCTACCGATACCAACACCCTGAAGCCGACTATTCGGTAGCCAGAGCGTGTAAAAGGCACTGCATCGGACGAAAGCGTCAATAAGAGCGAAAAGGTGCATTAAAGTAGTCTGCACGAGTTATATACAGCGTGTTATGGAAAGGGTTTATACATATCAAAGGCATGATTCTTTTGGTGATAACAAACTCCATGGCAACATTTTTTTTAATATTGCCTACATAATTATAAAGTTAAGAAACATTTAAATAATCAAAATCAAATGTTTCCAATTGAATTCTACACATTACTACACCAATTTAGCTGATCGGTACAAGTTTTAATCTATTCGTTTGATCCCGCCGCCAATCATGCCGCCCGCGCTGTGTCGCAGAGCTGTGGCAGGTGTGGGCGTGTACTAGGTGTACACAGACACAGATAATGGATAATGACCCTCGTAGTGCGGTGATACGTTTGTTATGATTGAAATTGAAATTTAACTATATAAAAATAAACATTTTCAAAGTTTTTCTTTTTGTGCTGAAATTTTGTATAGAGATTCTGAACCAGATGCACTCGACTTCACCTGGTTTGTATGGATATACCCTTTCCGTAATACGCTGTATACCTATATAGTATTTATATCTCACGAAGTGACGCGCACTTTAATTGTGGTAACAAAGTGTAGAAAATTCTGTGAATGTGTGCGTGAAGACGAGTAGTTTCAGCACGTTACACACATATACACACACACACATACTTCCAACTTTGCCCGCGTCTCGGATGGTACCCAGAGCCCCTTCGCTTACTCACACATTCACAGCGGGTTTGTACACTTGGTTACCACAAGTAAAGTGCGCGTCGCAACGTTGGCCAAATCCAAAACTAGGTTGTCAATTTTAGACGACGAAGATCAAGCAGGGTGCGCTGTACACTAAAACACAACCCTGACGTGTGTTGAACATAAAAAAACTCAAATTCAAAGCATTTATTTCAATTAAACCAAATACAGGCACTTATGAATTGTCAAAGAATCGGTCAGTTAGTCAGAATGTTGAAGCTATTTGCCCATTCCAAAACGTATATCTCTATGGAGAAGAACAGGCAAGAAACTCCAAGGACACTCTTTTAAATAAAGATATTACAAAATCCTGGGTACATTATTCTTGTCACTTCTTTTGTTCTTTGTGAGAACAATGTAGAAAAATAAATTATTAAAAATACAAGATTGAAAGATTACAATATATCATATCTTTTGCCCTAAAACTGTGGGCTGTCTGCCAACATGGTCAGTGCTACCCTCAAATCCGTCGGACCTCATCAAAATCAGTACAGATTGTGGTAGTTACGACTTCACGACGACTAGCGACTAACCAAATAATTTAAAAAATGATGCGATCGTTTCGTGTCTGTATACCCATCCAGTTTGATCGATATGGCGCAGGTATATCATTTCAGATTGATATTTCCATCTGTGGAGGAGTTTCGCATCTATACATTGTTATTCTATGTCTAAACCCATGTTACAAGCTTGCACGTGACATTGGCATATCTCTGACGCACGCTCACACATACATCAGGCATCAGCCCTCGACAGGAGGTATATTTGTCACGTCAACCCCAGATGATTGATAAAGGAAATGGAGAATCATACGCTTGTTTGTAGTTTGTTGTAAATGGTTGGTGCAGTGCAAAGTTGAAGGGGTTTATCTTAAAGTACATATAAGGGATTTAAAGGAGACGTTCACGAAATGTATGGGGCTTGGTACTAAAATAATTGAAAATTTATACAGCCTTCTGACTTATATAGGCTGAAAGAGGGTAATTATTTTGATGTCTTTGGGCATTAATTTTTTTTACAGCCACCTGTTTTTTTATAAACAAGTGTTGAAAAATAAAATGTTTTGTTTTGCATTTGTTGTGTTTTTGCATCACTAACTACAAACATTATTTATATTTTAGGGATGGCAGCCCTGTGGCAAATGACGTGACAATGACAATGACAATCAGTTTGTGACAAGACATGATAAATTATGTCTTTGTGATCATTTATGTACATATTTATTAATATAAATAACAATATGCTTTATCTGTTTGTTTCAGTGTACTAATAGTTGTCAACAAGTTTCACATTAAATTCAATTATTAAATAAGTAATCAACATATTATTGGACTTAGTTTTTCTTTTTTTTTTCTTTTTTTTTCTTCCTCCGCACGTGGTCTCTCAACACATCTGACATTGGCAGAATTGTCGACAACGGCACCATTGCCAGAAAGAAAAATAGAATAGAATAGATAAATTATGTCATGTCAATTTGTACTAGCATTTTATGACAAAACAGTTTTATCGCTCAAGCAGTGATAAAATGTGTGACTCAAGTCATGTCATAGTATTCGTGCTTGCCCGCAGGACTCGGCTTGACATTTACAGCTTTGACTTTTTTTCTACACGTTTGGTTATTGCATTGTCATGATAATCATTATTTTTTGTCTTATTTTCATGGAGCTGCAGCTAAAATTATAATAAAATCTCAAAGTGTTTAATAGAAACGGAAACTTTAGCCACATTTAAAATAATTGGGTCTCCCTTGTTTGACCGAAAGGAATTTGACAAATTTTCACTTCCCAAAAAATTTCTCGCATAATTTCATTTGCCAAATTATTACTTAGCAAAAAATCTATTTACAAAAAATTGTAACGCAAACCTAATGTTTGACAAATGAACGTTTAAACTATAACTTGTTTACCAACTACGTACTTTTAACATTTTTTATCTAGTGAAATATTTCAGTTGGAATAACAGTTTTTACGCAAAATCAAATAATAATATAAATAAGTAATTAACCTAATCTAAATAGTTCAGATCCGGGTAACCTACTAAAAACAATCTCTTTTTTCTATTAATGCAAGTCCTTTCTGGCACTCGCCGGCCGCTGCCGCGGCACCGCTCGCTACGCTCGCTCGGCTCGTGCGTAGGAGGTCACAGTTTTAACCTAACCTAACCTACCCATTTTTTTTAAAAGAAATTAACCTAATCTAAATAGTTATGTTCCGGATAACCTACTAAAAACAATATCTTTTTTTCTATTAATGCAAGTCGTGTCTGGCACTCGCCGGCCGCTACCGCGGCACCGCTCGCTTCGCTCGCTCAAAAACGTTTATTGTCTGAAGATTGTTTGCTGTAATAAATCATTTGATTAAAGACCAAATGCCATAATAACATTATACTTGGTAATATTTTGCCAAGTAAAAATTTGACCAAATGAAAATATGCGTACTAAAATCATTCGAAATATTGCAATGGTATAAAAAAAGGTTGCTAAAATTTGTTTGGGTAATGAAAATTTGGCAAAATCTTTTCGGCAAAACGGTAGGATCCCAAAATAATTATATTGCATAGAAATGAATAAATAAAGACTATGTGCGTTTTGTTTGTATTAAAATACTTTTCACTTTTTCATAAAAAACGGGTGCCTGAAAAAATCAGATTTAATTCGAATAGCATAAAAAATAAGCTTTCTAATAAGTTACATCACATTAGCGTTTAAAAATCTTCGGAATATTATACCACTTTTGACCTCTCCTTTCTGTTAATCAAATCAGCCTATAATGTTCCCACTGCTGGTACACATGCCTCCTCTCTATGACAGGGAGTGGGCCGTGAAAGATCTTAATTCAATTAAACCACAACGTGATAAAGAACTGCGTCTGTAATTTATAACTTGGACATATTTTAAAAAGGTATTATCACCATCATCATTTCAGCCGAAAGACGTTCACTGGTTGACATAGCCCTCCCCCAAAGGGGGGATTTGCCATAATCGCCACGCTTGGCAGGCGGGTTGGCGATCCCAGTATGGTGTTAAAATGCTTATAGAACGCTGCTGCCCATTCTCTAGGAAGTCCCTTAGTCACATTTTACGACTCCCACGGGAAGAAATAGGTAAAAGGTATAACTTAGCCTAAATATAAATCAGAATAATGTTTAAAAATGTCTCAGCTTTTTCATTTTTTTTTGACAAACCGATCAACCAAACAGATCGACCTAGTTATCTCAACTAACAAACTCATTTAAACACATAAAACATAGATGGCATTAAAAAACAAACACGCAACTGCTAACAGACAAAAATTGAAACATTTTCTTCTTTGGTACTGCCTCATCTATTGCCCTGCAAACTCTGCTACGTCATTTGTTATCAATTGCTTTGCTAAGTGCAGCCCACAGTGTGACCCATCCCAACCTCATCAAAATTATATTAATATACATTTATTAACATATCTATAAAATATAAATTGCATATTATTAATAATATATTTATACAATTTATCACAAAATTATAATCACGCCTAAATTCTGAATAAATAAAATTGTACAATGCAATAAGTAAGACAAACTAAAGACGAGAAATTAAGGAAGTTTCTTGTTGAAGTTCGGAAACTGTCAGCATTTATTTGAGGAGGCACCGAATGAAGAAAATCTGATACAATGAAGAAGCAAAGTTTGAAGCATTGTTCCTTAGTCGTGGGAACTACTGAATTGATTTCGAATAATTTTAAACAGTTGTATTATAATATGTTTTTCTCAATTAAAGTAGAGGGGGAAATTTTGGAACTGTGTGTGCGTATAATAATGAAATCTAAAAGTGAACAATTTCTTCGCCTTAATACAACTAAACCAACTACCCCATTGCGTTGTTAGAGGCTTTCTTTGCGTGTTTTGTTTTAGACAGTTAATGGGCAGGTGTGGCAATATTGCAAGTAGAAAATAGTTGGGGACTTCTTTCTTATATCTCTGGTTGGGGAGTACCCAGATAAGTTCCATGGCACCACTATCAAGATCTTCCTCAAAACATAAACCATAAAATAAAACATAATTCAGTTACAACAAGACTACTTCCTACAAAGTTCCGACATCAAAACATGCAATTTAAGCAATATGTAAGAGCGCGCTTCGGCCATACAAATTATTCACCGAACTAGCTACTTATTCAAAACTTTAAATTGGCCGTACTTCCAATAGAAGATACAATATTTCAATATCGAATGCTGGAATAAACTTTAGGTACTTCGAAGAAGTGAGATGCATCTTTTGAATTATTCCGTATGTAGAAACCAGATACCTGTGCAGTTTAGACTTACATTTTACATCGTGACTTGGTTCCTAGTTTATGCAACAAGTCCTCACACAGCTTGCGACTTTGTATGCTACAATGGGCATAAATAACTGTGTTTTGTTTCTGGTTCTAAATTCAAAAAACCACCCAAGTGCATGTTGGACCACGCACAATGAAGGGTTCCGTAGTTGGGATGAATTTATCCCAAACCAAACTTAACATTGTAATTGAAAAACATGCTCTCCCATAGATTGATATACGTCGTGGTCAATTCTTTAACTGCAAATGTGAGTTGGTCGACTATTACTCGTATATTTGTAAAGCCTACTTATCTGTGATAGTTTTTCTTTTACTTCGTTATATATACTACTGCCATGTTTTTTTGCACATATCCAAAAACAACCATTTAGCTGGCAGAGACACTTGACTCTAACAAAAATTAGCACTTTAAAGCTTAATATTACGCAAACTTCCTGAATCCAAAAATGGTTCTGACAACACTTCACACTTCATATGTATGTATTTTTGAACGGCCTATCCAATGATATGAAACTATGGGACAGACGAGAAAAAAAAATATAATTCCCACTTTACGTGCAAGGGAGGTAACATAAGTTTTTTTTTTCAATTTTTTTTTACCGTTTTGTTGGCGTGATTAATGTGTACGCCCATGCCAAATTACAGCTTTCTCGTAAAAATAGTCTCTGAGCTAAGCCGAGGCCAGACAGACAGATGGACATGGCGAAATTATAAGGGCTCCTTGTTGACTAACGGAACCCTAAAAATGTTGTGTTTTGGGTGCACTGTTTGTTGCTATGCTAGGGCGCTTAAAATTGTGTGACCTACTTTATACGCGACCTGGAACTGTAAGTATGAGTAACGCTTATGTTCTAAGCATAACTTACGTTTGGGGTGTTAAATTGGGTTTTCCATCTGTGTGGTCCCGGGGCGTGCAGTGAAGATACGGAGAGTGCTAGTGCTTCTACTTGCTCTGCTTGCGCTTAAAAAACCGCTTCTTTCGAAGCGAACCGTGTGTGTGCGACATTGTTATGATGCTCGTGCCGCATCGGTGTTCTGCTCTCATGTTTCTTACAAACCGTCTTTTTCAAGACGATTGATTCCCTGTTTCTTTACGGAATGTTAAAACGTGGTAAGGTAACAGGTTCAGTGATATGTGGTAAGTAGCTGGTATTCTTATGTGACAGGTACGTACTGTGTCACTACAATTACATTAATCAACATAGAAAACAAAACTACACAATGCAGACAATTATGTTATAAACAATTAAACAATTATCAGCTACTTACTAACATGGAACAGTGGACACCCTCGCGTACTGTTTCTCACAGAACCTCAGACATACGCTCTTAATTTTACTCCATTCGTCTGTAAACACATCATATTCAGGGTTGGCCATCAGGAGGGCATTGAGCATTCTTAAAGTATGACACACAGGTGATTCAGCTCTGGCAACCGTTCTGCAAGGCAGTTGCGCGAACAGATCGTGTCGGCGACTTTGGCGGTGACCGATGTATTTGTCGGGCACAAATAGTCGACAGAAAACGTCATGGAGCTCAGGGCATTCATTGGATCATCTATATACTTAATTAATAGGCGTTTGCAGTTTGAAGTCCATTATGTTTGATTTATTTCTCAAGGTTGCTTCCGTAGGTACGCAAAAAAAAGCGAGCGAGCCTTACAGTGTGATATATGTATATAATGATTTGTAACATCTCACATTGGTGAACAACCCAACAACTGAGCAGCGACAGAAATTACCCCCGCTACTTATAATATAAATAGTACTTACTATTTCCATGCTATTCAAAAGTACTTACTTATTTTAGGCTCATACTGTCACTTCCGTCCCTTTTCACGAAATCACTCCCACGAAAAGCGAGAGGAAAGATGTTACACATCAAAAACAGACAAAATAATTCAAACCAAGATATCTAACTGACATTTTTGAAACATGGTGTTTATGAAAACACGAAACACGTACCTATCAAGTATAGGTTTGGAGTTGCTTCTTGCATTATATTTATAGCAATAAATAAATAAATAGCATTTTCATTTATCATCATCTGCCTAGCTTTTTCCTTACTAAGTTGGGGTCAGCTTCCAGTCTAATTGAATGCAGCTGAATACTACTATTTAACATGGAGCGACTGCCTATCTGACCTCCACAACCCAGTCACTGCGGGTAACACGATACCCCTTGGTTGTCAGACTTTCTGGCTTCTGAGTAACAACTATCAAAGATTTACAAATAACAGCCGGGACCAACGGCTTAACGTGCTTTCTTGCATTTTTAAAATTTAGGATCCAACGGAAATACATAATAATGTTTTGTGGGATCCAACGCCAAAAATATTAAACCGGGATTCAAAACTGGGATCCAACGAAAAGAAATCTTTCAAGCCACGGATGGGGTCTTGGTATGTAACTACGGACAAACCGCCCAAAGCCGAACCGAACCAAGGTCGATCCATCTACGGACAAACCGCGGCAAGCGTAGCATAATCTGATCGATCGACCCTTCCACACAATTTACATTCAACGGTTATTTTTAACGTAGCTACGTATTTGCAACGTAGCACGTAACTATCACATGGCCCACGTGATATTTAAAGGCAACCCTTGCCTTTTACAGCTGCAATACCCTCCTAGGTCACGTAATCTTTAGACGTGATGTCACGCCCAGAGACAAAGTTGGAAAGTTTTATGTCCTTCAAACCAAAGCACGAAAGAGATACTTATTTTCCCTCTTTAACTGTCATAAGAAGCGGTGATTGCCACGTTCAATCGCCACATCTTGGACCCACAGTCCAAGATATTGAGTTTTTCCATTTAAGAATTTCTGAGTAAGAACCCAGAAGCTCCTAGAAAATTCCCGGAGTCTGAATATGTACCCAGATAACTCGTCCCCCACATGTCTACCTTTTCGGAGAATACTGCACGCCTGATGCTACGAGGATATTTTTATTTCTACGAAGTATTGATATGCCTACCTTATTAATATTTCTAATCAATTCCTATATTCTATCTTTCAAGCAGTATAGTACTTAAAGAAACTGTCCTCATTTCTGTTTTACCGACGTTCACATCATCTAGGCTGGTCACGTTTGCCAAAGATGACACACGCGGTTCCCTAACGAATGTTTACTTTGAGTCCGTAGGTATAGGCTTTTATGCGTTCAGACCACAGAAATCTAAATAAGTAAATAGAAGTCACATACGCAAAGCCTGACGCCGATATGTGTCCCAGAGGAAACAATCGAACGTTGTTGTGTTGATACATTAGATTCGTGGATGTATTTGAAACTGCTGGTTTAATCGACCTCGTATTTGCTTTACCGTCCTAAGAATCCGTCCGTCCGTCCGTTAAATGTCACTTGCAAGTTATATAGGTCTATTTGTCACAGTAGTTAGTTTTGTGTGTCAGCTTCCTAGAAACTGTTTGCCTTAACCTGGGTCAAATAAATTTATTTTCTTTCTTTCTTTAAAAAGTGGTAACGCGAGGTCAACAATGCCTACGTCAAGTTATAGAATAAAAGGTTTATTCCAAATACAATGTTCGAACATACCTTTCATGATAATATTGACGTGTATAAGATTTGTCACAGTAGTTGGTTTTGTGTGACAGCTTCCTAAGAATTGTTTGCCTTAACCTGGGTCAAATAAATTTATTTTCTTTATTTCTCTCTTTCTTTATTTATTTATTTCTTTCAAAAGTGGTAAAGCGAGGTCGACAATGAGGCACGTTAAGTTATAAAATAAAAGGTTTATTCCAAATACAATGTTTGAACATACGTTTCATGATAGTATTGACGTGTAAAAGATTTGTCACAGTAGTTGGTTGTGTGTGACAGCTTCCTAAGAATTGTTTGCCTTAACCTGGGTCAAATAAATTTATTTTCTTTCTTTCTTTATTTCTCTCTTTCTTTCTTTATTTATTTCTTTCAAAAGTGGTAAAGCGAGGTCGACAATGAGGCACGTTAAGTTATAGAATAAAAGGTTTATTCCAAATACAATGTTTGAACATACGTTTCATGGTTGTATTGATGTGTAAAAGTGTTTATACAAACCTATTTACAGAAATAATTCATATGTCATTTATCAGTAATTCCTCCGTTTTTCCAACCATAGTCTGTCTTAAGTAGCGAAAAAGGAAAGTCAAAAAGATAGCAGCTCCTCTCTGCGTCATCTGCCTTCACTTTTCTCCTATTACTTTTAAACTAAGTTTTATGCTTACCAAAACTGCTACGAAGTGCAGAATATTATAAATGAACTTTAAGAGGAAGGGGCCTGTGTCTGTAACGCAGGCGCCTTTCTCTCAAAAAATGCATAGCGTTGTACTTCATTTATTGGCGTTTTTTTATCTTTATTTTTTATGTTCGATTGAGATGGACAAATTGTATTTGGCTTTTTGAAATAAGGAAGTTGTTTATTTATTATTATTATATTACTTGGGGTCAAGTTATATAATAATAATAATAATGACTGCCTCGTTGGTCTAGTGGTCGCAAGCACGACTGCTGAGCATGAGGTCCCGGGTTCGATTCCCAGGTCGGGCAAATTGATATTGGGATTTTCCATTAGGAATTTCTCAGAAGCAGCCCGGAGTCTGGATTTGTGCCCGGTTGATGGCAATAGGCTCGCCCCCTATTACATGGGACTTAAAACATAACTGGCGAAACATGGGTGTACTATTAGGTACATCGGGGATTACAGGCGTGATGTTATGTTATGTTTACGTGGGGTCAGTGCAAGATGTTTTCCTCTTCCTGTCTCTGCTAGCTGTCACGATCTTCTTCACTGCCTTTTCATTGATATCTTCTCTCACACAATTTATCCATGAATTAATAAAGCATTCACTAATCAATAAGGTAGACAGTCGTCATTGTCAATTCCTAACAAATTGCTGTTATATAAACAACTTTTAACGCCTGTATGGACCTACAGTATTCAGCTGTGGGGCTGCACCAGTCAAAGCAATCGTCAAATCATACAACGTTTTCAAAACAAAACACTAAGGGATATAGACAACGCGCCCTGGTACATTAGAAACAGCGACCTCCACCGGAACCTCAAGATAGATGTCATAAACATAGTTATACAAAAATATGCAGAAGCTCATAAACACAGACTTCATCATCACGTGAATGTCGAGGCGATCCAACTCCTTGACAACACTGATTTAGTTCGAAGACTAAATAGGGTAAAACCTTTTCCCCTTATTACAAAACAAGGTTTATCTTCAGACCCAGGTTTAAAAAATGGAGCCATTGTGGAATTTCGAACTTTATTCCGACTATGGTAAAGTTCCTAAACACAAAACTGACAACTTAGTACCGAACTAAGTTTTCAGTTTTGTTTAAAGAACGGTATTTCAATCACTGTTACGTTTTTATTACAAAAACTGGCTTCATGGTTTATGCCATGTCAAAATATAAATCTTGTTTTGTAATAAGGCGGTTTGAGTTACTTTAGTGCAGTGTAAGTGAATTTAAACTATAGTGCAAGTGCTGACTTTTATAAAGAACACGTGAATCAAGTGTCTTCCCCTTAACCTATTAGTGAATAAGAAAGACGTTATTAGACGATTTCTTACTTTTATAGTTACTTAGCAGTTTAAGTTAAATTTAAATTACTTATTAGCTAATAGATTGATTAGATAGATAGATAATATAGATTGATAGATTGTAATGTGAATAAAGTATCACCAATTGTGATACTTTAGAAAGGGAAAAAGAAGAAAAAAAAAACTAATCAATATCACCCAGAGATCATGGTGGTTCAATGTCGCGGTCACATAGACAGACGACTTGTCGTCTGTCTATGTGACCGCGTTGGTCTTCTAAACTACACAACTGATGATTATGCGGTTTACGCCAACATTTAGAGAATTTTCTCTGGAAGGTATGTGTATAATACACTCACTCACTTATTTTGCTGTGCCCGACAGCCCCCATATGATTTATTTATAAGTTTACCACCTAAGAATACCTACATATGGAATCCAATAAAAGTATTGAGTATTGAATACATTTTTATTGAACTAACATAATTGTGGGGCTCGTGGCTAAGTAATAACGATCGATCAGGTTAAGCTACGCTTGCCGCGGTTGGTACTTGGATGGGTGACCATATCTTTACATACCGAGACCCCTCCGTGCCTCGGAAAGCACGTTAAGACGTTGACCCCGGCTGTCATTCGTGGATCTTTGACAGTCGTTACGGGTCTTCAGAAGTCCGAAAGTCTGACAATCAGGCTTACCAATGGGTAGGTGTCGTATTACCCTGTAACCGGGTTGTGGAGGTCAGATAGGCAGTAGCTTCATGTAAAATATAACTGCATCTGGTTAGACTGAAAGCTGACCTCAACATTGTTGGGAAAAGGCTAGGCAGATGATGATTGAGCTTACATAATTAAAGAAATCTCGATGTTTCGTCAAGTAATAAAAACCGCTAAAAACAAGGGTCGCTGGCCATTCAGAATGTTAAAGAGGGATCGGTCAAGAGTACATTCTTCTTTTGCATTTCTTGGGTCATATCTCTACTCAAAATTCTACTCCCACAATAGAGTAAAGAAAGAAAGAAAGAAAAAGCATTTATTGGGACTCGCACAGATCACAAATTAAACTATACAAAAACACACTCATAGAAACATAAAGATCAAAAACAAAAATAAAGTAAAAATGAAAATATAAACAGAAAGTCCTGTACGAGGCCAAAAGGCCCCTATCTCAGCATGATGCTGCGGCACTTAAAAAAAAAAAAGTGTCGCAGCGCTGGTATTCTGATAGGGCCCGCTGTGATGTCACGGATAGACCAGACACGAAAATAAATAAAAATAAAATATATTAGTGAATTAACATAATAAAAATAACATAGTAAATTTATTAAAAAAACTATAGTGCGGTATCTTTTTGAATCTGTAGTAAGTACTGTTTAAATTTGATTCTAAAAGTACCAACTGCCTTCATAGCACGAAATGGAGGCGGCAAGTCGTTCCAGCACCGAGAGGCAGCAGATTTGAAACTACCACGGAATGCAGCAGTTCTGTGTGATGAGGCTAACATGAGGTATGAAGATGCTCTAGTTTTAATCTTGTTAACATCGCGCGACCAAGACAGTTTCTTAAATAAATAGTCTGGTTTCTTTGTGAGAATAGTGCCAAAGAGTAGGGTCGCCAGGTGAAGCTTTCTGCGCGCTGACATTCTCATCAAATTACCCTTATTTAAAAATGGAGTGATGCCCTTACGAGTACCGAGTACCGAGTGGAGTGAGTACCTTAACGTACTCATCTTAATTTAAACCAGCTACGAAAATGGTATATTTAAATAGCTGCATCCCAAAAATTGCGCCTAAATGGAAGACCTTTTACACATACAGTCATAATATCTGACATATCAATAAAAAAACATAACATGCGCGCACCAGCCCACGCATTTTCACCACATACACCCTACACACACCCAACGCTTCACACACACCCCACACTTAACACACACCCCACACTTCATACACACCCCACACCCAAAAGCAACTAAACATCATAACATCAAACGTTTTTCTACAACATAATAATTTGAGTTAGTTAACTTTTCTACATTTACATTGTTTTAATTTTTTTTTTTTTTTTTTCAAGTTAATTACTTCACCCAAATATATCAAAATGTTTGCCTTACTTGGGATAAGACTGGACCCCACAACACTGGGAATCCTAGTGTGAGGTTCAGGTAATTTGTAAAAATCGAGCATTTAAGGCTCCTGTGTAACCTTTTACTAGTTTTCTAATGATGTACCGCGTTTTTGAACCGAATAAATGTTTCTATTTATATAATTATTCATAATAAAAGAAATTATAATAAAATTTTCAGGCGACACAGGCCTTAGCATGTAGGTATTATAGTGGATGCTTATAGGCTAAAAATATGTTAATGTTAACAAAAACTATTATTTGAAATAATAGTTTTTGTTAACATTAACATATTTTTACAAGTATTACAGTCGGGCTGGATCTGTCATTTTAAAATCCTTTCACCAAAACTTCACCTTATCAAGATCCTTGTGGTTTCAGCCCCATGTATTTAAATATTTTCGTTTGCTCTCCTACTTATGCATGGCTAGAATATTCATCGCATCAGAACACGTTAACTAAATTAGGTGGCCCTGATTGTGTTTCTTCCGTTTTGCTTTGCACACGAGATTATTCAGGATTGGAACGTTATATGTGTATGGAATGTTAAGGAGGCTTTGATGTTAGATCGGGTTATGAATGTTTCTGGTGAGAGCATGTTGTAGTTTGCGTAAAATGTACATAAGTCAAAGCTTCATATTAATTTTAAAGTTTGATCATAAAACAGTGATGGTAAATAAGCGAATGCCTTTTGTTATTAAATCACTCAATCAATCAACTCAGCCTATCGCAGTCCACTGCTGGACATAGGCCTCTCCCAGGCTGCGCCACAACACCCTGTCCTCCGCCTTCCGCATCCAGTCTGACCCAGCCACCATCTTAAGATCGTCGGTCCATCTAGCTGGGGGGCGTCCCACACTACGTGCGTGTCATCAAGGTCGGTAGACACAACTTTGACAAAGAAGCCGACAGAAGGATCCAGTTGGGTTGGGCGGCATTTGGAAAACTGCGTCAAGTCTTCTCGTCGCCTATCCCGCAGTGTCTGAAGACTAAAGTCTTTAACCAGTGCGTCCTGCACGTCATGACATACGGTGCCGAAACGTGGACACTGACAGTCGGGCTAGTCCACAAATTCAAGGTTGCGCAGCGTGCTATGGAGCGGGCTATGCTTGGAGTCTCTTTGAAGGATAAGATCAGGAATGAAATTATCCGGAAAAGAGCCGGAGTTACCGACATAGCTTGCAGAGTAAGCAAACTGAAGTGGTAGTGGGCTGGCCATGTTTGTCGAAGGACCGATGGCCGATGGAGCAGACGAGTCCTGGAGTGGAGACCGCGTATCGGCAAGCGTAGTGTGGGATTAAATCACTAAACTAAAAAAATGTTTACTGAATTTAACCTTTTACTTGGTTTCAGTAAATAGTACGAACTCGTTAGTAACAGTCTTATCATGAAGGAGCGCTTAGGAACAAATCCTAACTAGCATAGTCTATGTTCTCACTACTGGGATACAGGACTCCTCTCTTCGAGAGGGAGTGGGCCGTAATCCACCACGCAGGCCCAGTGCGGGTTGGTAGATTTCACATGTCTTCAAATTTTTGATTCTAGGACATGCCGGTTTTCCTCACGTTGTTTTCCTTCACCGTTTTGAAAGCAGTGGTGATGAAATTATTTACACAAAGTTAAGCGTCTGCCTGGGTTCGAACCCACGAGCTTGAACTCATAAATCGGGGTCGTTACCACTGTTCTCACATCCTAACTATCATATCCTAACTATTTATATCATCATCATCATCATAATTTCAGCCGAAAGACGTCCACTGCTGGACATAGGCCTCCCCAAAAGGTTTGCCATAATCGTGTGAACGTAAACGAAGCAAAAGGAGTATGTAATTAGCGTAGTAGGTGGTGTTCTATAGTTTCTGCTTACCCCCACGGGAAGAAGGCGTGAGTTTATGTATGTTATATATGCGAAACTGAGTTGGTTTGTTTGTTACGCTTTCAAGCTAAAACGGCTGAACGGATTTGAATGAAATTTGGCACATGGCCTGAATTAGGACATAGGATTTTTATCCCGATATTCCCGCGGGATCGAGACTTATGCGTGTGATACCGCGGGTGTAGCTAGTACATACATAAATGGAAAACCCATTTGGATTTTGATATGGACTAAATCAAACAACATTTAAAAAAAAGTCATTTTTTTTTATTTCAAATAGGCACAAGAGGCACTTTTGAACGTCAAAATTTACAAAAAAATATAATTGATTCTAGTTGCCGCTTCCAAAGGTAGTTTCGTATGGAGAAGAATGGGTAAGAAATTCCACCGTTACTCTTTAAAAAAAAAAAAAGTTTTACAATATTTTGTTTCTGATAATTATATTATGTGAAGACGATGCATCTAGATTAAAATTACTATACCACGAAAGGTAAAAAAAAATGAAGCAGTGACAAATAATTTAATTATGAGATAGATATACTTATAGTGTTCACATATTTACAAACATCGTAAAAGTACACGCTTTCCCAAAAAATAAATAAAAAATGTAAGTCTGTGTGTGAGTGAAGGTAATCACAGAATGTAAAATCCATATCATACAAATTATAAATTATACAATAGCAAACAGTATGATTTCATCAAGAATGATCATCTAAATAAATCCTACAAAATATATATCCCCGAACGGGATAACAATAACACACTTACATAAATACATATAGATATAGTATTATACCCATAACATGAGATGTTCCCGTAATTCCGTCGACAATATTGATCGGAAGATAAGCAAACGGTTTATTATGTATCACGACATTGGTATACGTCGCATTATCTACGACGACAATGTTGGGATTACACATGGGCTTTATAAAGTGGATGCTCATTTTGTCTACAAGGAAAGTTTCCATCTTTTTAAATTCCTTATCTTGTTCAGTTTAGATTAAAGTTTGGCTTAAACAGTGGGAAATGGCGACGGATTTAGGACAGACATTCCTAGGGCTGTATCGACTTCCAAAAAGGAGGAGGTTGTAAATGTTTGTCTGTATGTTTTTTTTTTTTTTGTTAATGTTTTTAACCGATATTTCCGTCAATTGTGGACTGATTTTAATATAAAAAAATTTAAGGGTCTCGAAGTGATCACATTGTCACCAAGTCAGAATCTGATGCCTTTTTGCCAATGGAAAATGAAAGAAACCTCGAAATTTTATAGGCAATTTTATAGCGATTTGGGTATTTTTTATAGTAACTCGTGCATTCGCTTTCGGAAAGCCCTATTTGGTGAAGGGGAACTTATAATGAAGACAACAGATGGCCACCGGAACTACTTAATAATAAGTATTTCACAGGTTGCGATTCGATTAGGTAATTACTTTAATATGGTTGCTTAGCAGTTTATTCTCGTCGCAATGCATATAGTGAAGTCACCATCAGCTCCAGTTCTCCTGGTTCTTACCAGGAGAACTCCTCAACAATGAACGTCCCTGAGTCGGGAAAAGCAATATTTTGTAAAAGGTGACGAGTAGTTGAAATAAGGCTATTGTAATTTAGATAAATTACTAACGGACCGACTAAAGGCTCGTACAGACTCGCGCGATATCGCGGGCCCGACAGGCACCGACACAGAAATTGTGATACTAGTGTCGCGTCGCGCCCGCGATACCACACTAATCTATGAGCCTAAAAACGTAAAAATAAGAAATCTTAAAAAAAAAATATTTTTTTGGAAATCGGTTGTTTTTTTTTTTGTAAATCATTTTGTTATATTTTTCTACCCTCATAAAGTGCTGATTATCAATCAGCCTTATTTTATGAATGGTTTTGTGTTGTTTTTGTCGTTAACCTTGTCGTTGGAAAAGATTGCAGATCGGACTAACTCTTGTTTTGCTTGAGACCCTCTTTTGAGCAACTCTGGTCAAACTTTTTTTGGAAGGCTGTTGTTTTTTTTTGTAAAAAGTTTTTTATATTTTTCTACCCTCATAAAGTGCTGATTATCAATCAGCCTTATTTTATGAATGGTTTTGTGTTTTTTTGTCGTTAACCTTGTCGTTGGAAAAGATTGCAGATCGGACTAACTCTTGTTTTGCTTGAGACCCTCTTTTGAGCAACTCTGGTCAAATTCTACCTGAGAAGCTACATAAATAACCTATACACACACACCCTACCATACACACACACCCTACCATACACACACACTCATATACTCACCCTAGAATAAGTAATAATCAACAGTGAAATCAGTTTTTATATAACTTACCGCATCTGTGTACGAGTGCATAATCCTAAATAAAAGTAACCGCTTCCGAAGGGGTGGAGACCTGGTGTCCTGAAATACAGGCATTATGCCTAGCTTAGGCACCAGTCTCCCACAGTATAACTAAATCTATTATGTATTAATAATTTTAAAATGTACTATATATTGTGGTGAGAAATAAATCTTTATCTTATCTTATCTATCTAACGAAAATAATTTAGTGTTACATACAAATACTAAGAAAATTACTTCTTTTAAGAGATGATCGTTCTTAATACTTCGCTCTTCGGGACCATTACTTAAGTCTAATCTGTTCTGCAGACTTATGAATTATGAATCAAGTTTGTGACCTTTTGACGGACGAAGTCCTCATGAGATATAGCGAACCTTTGAAAAACTGTGTTAATTAGTTTGGTAAGTCATAAAGAAAAGTAATTATGTAAGAGTGAATGTCATACTTATCTATGGTAATTTAAAAGGGTCTTCATGGCAGGGCTTGGAAACCGGTTAATTTTCTATGTAACCTTAACCGTTATTTTAAAGGTTTTCGAACATATTTCGTTAATTATTTATTATTTTGTTACAAAATTAATGCTGAACCTAATGTGATGAAGCAATCTTTGAAGCTAATATCAATTGTATCAAAAATAATTTGTATCTTCGGAAATAAAAATTAACCGGTTTCAAGCCCTGCTTTACGGCATTACGTAAGTAGAAAAGCCTTTCATTGGGACACATCTAGCCAGCTCGTAACCTTTACTTTCTGTAGGAGTGATTTTGTGAAAAGGGACGAAAGTGTGTAACAGAAAGTGAAAGCTTGAGTACGGAATAAGTAAGTGGTTTTTAATAGCTTGGAATTAGTAAGTACTGTATAGATTGTAAGTAGACGGTGTCGAAATTTGACCAGTGGGCGACCACTAGTAATGCATAATTATACGAATAAATAACTCAGTAGTTTATAGTATTTTTAATTTTGATTTCTGTCGCTGCTCAGTTGCTTATTACTAAGGTGAGATGTCAGATGTTACACATTATTTGCGACTATTGTAAGCCTCGCTCGTTTTTTTTTACTAGTTTATCTTTTTACCTTAGTCTAAGTCTTAGTCTTGCCTTTGCCTTGCCTTGCCTTTGCCTTTGCCTTTGCCTTTGCCTTTGCCTTTGCCTTGCCTTGCTTTTGCCTTTGCCTTGCCTTGCCTTTGCCTTGCCTTTGCCTTGCCTTGCCTTTGCCTTGCCTTTGCCTTGCCTTTGCCTTTGCCTTGCCTTTGCCTTGCCTTTGCCTTTGCCTTGCCTTTGCCTTGCCTTTGCCTTGCCTTTGCCTTGCCTATGCCTTGCCTTTGCCTTGCCTTTGCCTTGCCTTTGCCTTGCCTTTGCCTTGCCTTTGCCTTGCCTTTGCCTTGCCTTTGCCTTGCCTTTGCCTTGCCTTTGCCTTGCCTTTGCCTTGCCTTTGCCTTGCCTTTGCCTTGCCTTTGCCTTGCCTTTGCCTTGCCTTTGCCTTGCCTTGCCTTTGCCTTGCCTTTGCCTTGCCTTTGCCTTGCCTTTGCCTTGCCTTTGCCTTGCCTTTGCCTTGCCTTTGCCTTGCCTTTGCCTTGCCTTTGCCTTGCCTTTGCCTTGCCTTTGCCTTGCCTTTGCCTTGCCTTTGCCTTGCCTTTGCCTTGCCTTTGCCTTGCCTTTGCCTTGCCTTTGCCTTGCCTTTGCCTTGCCTTTGCCTTGCCTTTGCCTTGCCTTTGCCTTGCCTTTGCCTTGCCTTTGCCTTGCCTTGCCTTGCCTTGCCTTTGCCTTGCCTTTGCCTTGCCTTTGCCTTGCCTTTGCCTTGCCTTTGCCTTGCCTTTGCCTTGCCTTTGCCTTGCCTTTGCCTTGCCTTTGCCTTGCCTTTGCCTTGCCTTTGCCTTGCCTTTGCCTTGCCTTGCCTTTGCCTTGCCTTTGCCTTGCCTTTGCCTTGCCTTTGCCTTGCCTTTGCCTTTGCCTTGCCTTGCAGAAACAAAATATTGTAAAACTTCTTTTTTTTTAAACAGTAACGGTGGAGTTTCTTACCCATTCTTCTCCATACGAAACTACATTTGGAAGCGGCAACTAGAATCAATTATATTTTTTTGTAAATTTTGACGTTCAACAGTGCCTCTTGTGCCTATTTGAAATAAGAAAATTGACTTTTTTTTTTAAATGTTGTTTGATTTAGTCCATATCAAAATCCAAATGGGTTTTCCATTTATGTATGTACAAGCTACACCCCGCGGTATCACACGCATAAGTCTCGATCCCGCGGGAATATCGGGATAAAAACCCTATGTCCTAATTCAGGCCATGTGCCGAATTTCATTCAAATCCGTTCAGCCGTTTTAGCTTGAAAGCGTAACAAACAAACAAACTCAGTTTCGCATATATAACATACATAAACTCACGCCTTCTTCCCATGGGGGTAAGCAGAAAGTATAGAACACCGCTCACTACGCTCCTTACATACTCTTTTTGCTTCGTTTACGTTCACACGATTATGGCAAAACTTTTGGGGAGGCCTATATCCAGCAGTGGACGTCTTTCGGCTGAAATTATGATGATGATGATATAAATAGTTAGGATGTGAAAACAGTGGTAACGAACCCGATTTATGAGTTCAAGCTCGTGGATTCGAACCCAGGCAGACGCTTAACTTTGTGTAAATAATTTCATCACCACTGCTCTCAAAACGGTGAAGGGATGAACATCGTGAGGAAAACGGCAAGGCAAAAGCAAGGCAAAGGCAAGGCAAAGGCAAGGCAAAGGCAAGGCAAAGGCAAGGCAAAGGCAAGGCAAAGGCAAGGCAAAGGCAAGGCAAAGGCAAGGCAAAGGCAAGGCAAAGGCAAGGCAAAGGCAAGGCAAAGGCAAGGCAAAGGCAAGGCAAAGGCAAGGCAAAGGCAAGGCAAAGGCAAGGCAAAGGCAAGGCAAAGGCAAGGCAAAGGCAAGGCAAAGGCAAGGCAAAGGCAAGGCAAAGGCAAGGCAAAGGCAAGGCAAAGGCAAGGCAAAGGCAAGGCAAAGGCAAGGCAAAGGCAAGGCAAAGGCAAGGCAAAGGCAAGGCAAAGGCAAGGCAAAGGCAAGGCAAAGGCAAGGCAAAGGCAAGGCAAAGGCAAGGCAAAGGCAAGGCAAAGGCAAGGCAAAGGCAAGGCAAAGGCAAGGCAAAGGCAAGGCAAAGGCAAGGCAAAGGCAAGGCAAAGGCAAGGCAAAGGCAAGGCAAAGGCAAAGGCAAGGCAAAGGCAAGGCAAAGGCAAGGCAAAGGCAAGGCAAAGGCAAGGCAAAGGCAAGGCAAGGCAAAGGCAAGGCAAAGGCAAGGCAAGGCAAAGGCAAGGCAAAGACAAGGCAAAGGCAAGGCAAAGACAAGGCAAAGGCAAGGCAAAGGCAAGGCAAGGCAAAGGGAAGGCAAAGGCAAGGCAAAGGCATGGCAAAGGCAAAGGCAAGGCAAAGGCAAGGCAAGGCAAAGGCAAGGCAAAGGCAAGGCAAAGGCAAAGGCAAGGCAAAGGCAAAGGCAAGGCAAAGGCAAGGCAAAGGCAAGGCAAAGGCAAGGCAAAGGCAAGGCAAAGGCAAGGCAAAGGCAAAGGCAAGGCAAAGGCAAGGCAAAGGCAAGGCAAAGGCAAGGCAAAGGCAAGGCAAAGGCAAGGCAAAGGCAAGGCAAAGGCAAGGTAAAGGCAAGGCAAAGGCAAGGCAAAGGCAAGGCAAGGCAAAGGCAACGCAAAAGCAAGGCAAAGGCAAGGCAAAGGCAAGGCAAAGGCAAGGCAAAGGCAAGGCAAAGGCAAGGCAAAGGCAAGGCAAGGCAAAGGCAAGGCAAAGGCAAGGCAAAGGCAAGGCAAAGGCAAGGCAAAGACAAGGCAAAGGCAAGGCAAAGGCAAGGCAAAGGCAAGGCAAAGGCAAGGCAAAGGCAAGGCAAAGGCAAGGCAAAGGCAAGGCAAAGGCAAGGCAAAGGCAAGGCAAAGGCAAGGCAAAGGCAAGGCAAAGGCAAGGCAAAGGCAAGGCAAAGGCAAGGCAAAGGCAAGGCAAAGGCAAGGCAAAGGCAAGGCAAAGGCAAGGCAAAGGCAAGGCAAAGGCAAGGCAAAGGCAAGGCAAAGGCAATACAACTGCCACAGATTCATAAAACAGATAATATTCTACTTTATTTGGTGTTGCTACGATAAGCTAACCACTTTCTAACACCCCAACTACAGCAAATAAACAAACATTTTTGTAAACCGATCAGTTCCAATTAAATTTTTACACTATCAGTCTTACTTCAGTTGTTTAGGAAAAGTGATACCACAAAACTATGTTTAGCCGTTGTTTAGGGTTAGACTATGTTAAGACGTTGTTTAAATTTAAACAACATCAATCTTCAGTTTAACACGCGTTTAAGCCTCGCCATATTGCTTTCTCTCAGTACGTAAATTGCAAATTGCAATGGTAATGGTTCGATTATGCTGATTTTAATTATTTGGATGACATAGAATGTATGACTAACGGTCGTACGTTGTTTGATAGAAAATAGTTTCATAGAATTTCGTTTCACATAACTTTTTTCTCATATTATCATTTCATAGAATAATCAATACGCAGAATACTTACTATGAAGAAATTTAAATCAATGATTTTTGTTACAAATAAAATGTTATGTTTTAATATTCATATCATAGAATAACAAATCAAATAATCTCTATCCTCATATTGCTTAGTCAATATCAAACTTATTACCAAGAAAAAAAAATATTGAGTGATTCATCTAACCCAAATGATTCACCAAGAATAGAGGGAATCTGACGCTCGGCGACCGCTAAAAATTGTTGACCCAATAAAAGATGATATTCCACATGATTCTCGTGGTAGGTGCTTAGATCCTCAAATTCAAGTTGCCTGTGCCTTACAGAACTGGACCCGCCATTAGGTAAGCGCCCTTTCGTTATTGTCTTTAGTTTTTGTCGTCATTACCGATTTTCTTTTTGTTCCGTTCCGTTGTTAGGAAAAGTATATTCCGTTCCGTTGTTAATGTACATAAAACTTTTTACATTTATGTCTACACCAGCCGTTTGTTTACCAATGGATGGCGGACTTATTAATAATTAAATAGTACCTATTTTCAATATTCTAGCTTAGTTATTCCGTACTAACAACGAAACAAAAAAAAAATCGAAGGAATGAAAACGTTTCCTTTTACTCAGATTTCATTTGTTGAGCCCAACAAATGAAATCTGAGTAAAAGGAAACGTTTCTTAGAATTGCCAAGTTAAAACAAAGATACGGCAATTTAGGCAGTGTTTAGTTAGTTAGATGTTAAACATGTATTTGTGGTAAGAAATTTTAAACACTTGTTTAAGCAGTGTTTATCCCTTAGACACTGTTTAACTAAACACGTGTTTAAACGTTGTTTTATTTATTTTTTGTGGTAAGACAGTATAACTCTAACTGATCCCCAAGCCTTCAATACATTTACAATGTGTTACAGGACTTAAAGCTTTAGTTAGAACATCAGCTGGCATAGCATTTGTTGGCAAATATTCTAAATTAATCATTTTATTTTTAACAGCATCCTTTACAAAATGATATCTAATATCAATGTGTTTACTTTTTCTATGACACACATCATTTGCCACCAACTTCTGTGCTATCATTGTAGACTAGCACCGTACCTAAATTACCAGCCAGTTCATAAAGCAAGGATCTTAAATATATAGCCTCTTTACTGGCTTCTGCTATAGTCATATATTCTGCTTCCATGCTAGACAAAGCCACTGTTCTCTGTTTTTTGCTTTCCCGAGAAACAGCTGACCCTGACATAGTAAAACAATAACCAGTATATGACCTGCGGTCTATAGTGTTACTAGCCCAGTCGGCATCAACAAATCCAACAAGCTCAGTATTTTCACATATTTTAAACAATAATGTTTTGTTTTCTTTAAATATCTGAGTATTCTTTTTGCGTAATTCCAATGAACATTTGTATGACATTTATTAAACTGACCCAAAAAACTGACACAAAAAGAAATATCAGGTCTGGTAAGGACCGATAGATACATTACTCGTACACTACCAATCAATTGTTGATATGGAATTTCATGATCACAAGTTTCAGTCTTGTCAATATCTAATTTACATTCCATTTGAGCTACTACTAGCTACTTTACAATTTAACATATTAAATTTATCTAGCAACTGTTCTATATATTGTTCCTGATCCAGAGTAATAACATTCAATTTTAACTCTTACGCCTAAACATTGCTGAACTTGCCCCAAATTTTTAATCTTAAAATTAGAACTCAACACAGAGATTAATTTCTCAGTCTCTTCTTTACAACCTTGCCTTGCTTTTGCCTTGCCTTTGCCTTGCCTTTGCCTGTCCTTGCCTGTCCTTGCCTTTGCCATGCCTTTGCCTTGCCTTTGCCTTGCCTTTGCCTTGCCTTTGCCTTGCCTTTGCCTTGCCTTTGCCTTGCCTTTGCCTTGCCTTTGCCTTGCCTTTGCCTTGCCTTTGCCTTGCCTTTGCCTTGCCTTTGCCTTGCCTTTGCCTTGCCTTTGCCTTGCCTTTGCCTTGCCTTGCCTTTGCCTTGCCTTTGCCTTGCCTTTGCCTTGCCTTTGCCTTGCCTTTGCCTTGCCTTTGCCTTGCCTTTGCCTTGCCTTTGCCTTGCCTTTGCCTTGCCTTTGCCTTGCCTTTGCCTTGCCTTTGCCTTGCCTTTGCCTTGCCTTTGCCTTGCCTTTGCCTTGCCTTTGCCTTGCCTTTGCCTTGCCTTTGCCTTGCCTTTGCCTTGCCTTTGCCTTGCCTTTGCCTTGCCTTTGCCTTGCCTTTGCCTTGCCTTTGCCTTGCCTTTGCCTTGCCTTTGCCTTGCCTTTGCCTTGCCTTTGCCTTGCCTTTGCCTTGCCTTTGCCTTGCCTTTGCCTTGCCTTTGCCTTGCCTTTGCCTTGCCTTTGCCTTGCCTTTGCCTTGCCTTTGCCTTGCCTTTGCCTTGCCTTTGCCTTGCCTTTGCCTTGCCTTTGCCTTGCCTTTGCCTTGCCTTTGCCTTGCCTTTGCCTTGCCTTTGCCTTGCCTTTGCCTTGCCTTTGCCTTGCCTTTGCCTTGCCTTTGCCTTGCCTTTGCCTTGCCTTTGCCTTGCCTTTGCCTTGCCTTTGCCTTGCCTTTGCCTTGCCTTTGCCTTGCCTTTGCCTTGCCTTTGCCTTGCCTTTGCCTTGCCTTTGCCTTGCCTTTGCCTTGCCTTTGCCTTGCCTTTGCCTTGCCTTTGCCTTGCCTTTGCCTTGCCTTTGCCTTGCCTTTGCCTTGCCTTTGCCTTGCCTTTGCCTTGCCTTTGCCTTGCCTTTGCCTTGCCTTTGCCTTGCCTTGCCTTTGCCTTGCCTTTGCCTTGTCTTTGCCTTGCCTTTGCCTTGACTTTGCCTTTGCCTTGGTACAACCCTCCCTTAACATTTTTATTTCTGCCTTTATTTTTGACTGCCCTGTGAGTCTAGTGGTCGCAAGCACTACTGTTGAGCGTGAGGTTCAGTTCCCAGGTCCAGCAAAGTCTTATAATTGGGTTTTCTATCTGTAATTTTTCAGTAGCAGCCCGGAGTCTGGATTTGTGCCCAGTTGATGGCTCGCCCCCTATTACATGAGACTTAAACATAACCGGCGAAATGTGGGCGTACTATAGGTACACCTCTGCCCAACCCTAACAAGGCGTGATGTTATGTCATATTTATTCTTAAACTGTATACTATGTGCGACTTTGGTTAAGATAAACAAAAAATTTCAAATTTTATAATTTACTTAGGTAAGTATTTCAGCCCAATCTGTTCAGTGGTTTGAGCTATGTGTTGACAGACCAATCAGTCACGGTGTCCTTTTATATATAAGGCTAGATATTATATTGAGAACCTCCTCCTTTTTTGAAGTCGGTTAAAAATCATTTATAGCCAGAGTGCATCTCATGACAAATCCAATAAGATGAAACACGGTTAGGATACATTGTTTTATTACGGAGTTCCAGTGCCTACCTTCCGGCTTCATCATCAGATCAGTTTGATGGTACTATTTTGATCAGAACTATTTATTTAAATGACAACGCCAAATCGGGCAGGATTTGGCGTTGTCATTTAAATAAATACTTCTCTCACTCTTTCATTAATTTACAATAAATGTAAATTTATCAAAATTATCGCATGAAAATTGAATCAGATAAAAAAATGGTTTAATAAGGAGTTTTAAAACCCTAGTCCTATTTCCTGTTTTTATCGCGACCATCTGCGTTACTTGGTATGCATACACGCGGAACAAACCGAGATTTTTAATTTAAAATGTCATCTATTGATGTATTATGTACGGATCTTAATATGTATTTGGTCTAAATGCACACAGTAATAGAACATAATGTTTTTTTTTTATATATTTCTATATAATAATTATGAATGTTATTATGTTCTAATCATTCTTTCGCATTTGAGCTTTAGTTGGTCATTAGGTGTAACGAAACGTCATTGACGATGTCAAAAAGTAATTAGAGATGGGTAACAGGTTAAACACGATATCTGTTATCACTGTTCATCTGTTATTAAATAACAGCCTGTTATTTTTTATAAGGACTATAAATACATATTTGAGTCTGTATTTAATAACTTCTTTGTTTCTTTTTGTTTAAAGTCGACATTATAGAATTACGTTTGTTTATATAAAAAAAATGTCATCCGGTTAGACTACAAGCCGACCTTGCCATATTTAATAACCTTGCTATAGTCCTTCGTTTGTGAGTGGTTATGGTAAACGGTAACAGTCCGTCTGGGAACTGTTATAATGAATACGTGCCGTGGTAACAGTCTTTGAAAGTAAATGTTACTTAAAATAACAGACCTTTGGTAGGAACAATTGTTATTTGTATTTTTAAATATCTGTTATTTCTATCTGTTACGATAAATACGCCTCACCCCTAAAAATAATTCATTTTCATTCGCTCTATTCTGTTTGCAGAGTTGTTTGTTTTTGACGCTCCTGAAACGACGACATGATCATAATACTGTTTTATTTTCACGACGATTTTTGCTTTTGTACACGGACTCGATTTTGCCAACTCGCCGACTTGTGCTACTTGCCTCGGATTCAGATCATTGCTTCCAACTTGGTCAACGATGTTGAAGTGTATAAATTGTCACTTGTGCGTCGACAAGATGCTTAGACATTTGCAAACTCTTCTCGCGACATGGAAATCGTTGCAACAGGTATGTAGATACTAGGTTATTTATTGATCGTATTTGACCGTAGCGAAAACTCCAAAATAATAATGATTGTACTAACTGCGGTTTTCCATGGCTTGTAACCTACAAATGCAACAAATTATGAATGAATAGTATACTTAACTAAAAGTATCTTGAATAACTGGTAAAAGTATCTTGAATAACTGGTAATAGTATCTTGAATAACCTATAGGCAAAATAGTCTAGTTTATGTTTTGAGGGTTATGTATGGATGGAGTACATAATAATGAACTTGTTTATCTAAACCATATTTATTTACCTTACAGCTTCCACCAGAAGCTGTTATATGTCAATAGTGCTTCTTGCGGCTAGACCAGCATTGTAGAAATGGAAATGTGAATGCTGTAAGAGATCAAAGTCACACACATGTTTCTCTTGGATGTGGACATTCTGTTTTACGAACAAGAAGACGTGTGAGATATCGTACAGTCGAAGCCAGTGATCTATTAATAACTTATTATAACTGCACTTAACATAGCTAACCTAATTGAATTGTTCTTAGATTTAAACAGAAACCGCAAGTTCTGAAGACATTTAAACATATTTTTAGTTATCACTAATAAACCAGCAATAGACTGCTACATTCGACATGGTTGTAAACCAACTTTTATTTGGTGGGTCGAAGCTCTATAGAGTTTCTGGCATTGTCTTTTGCTTCGCTTTACTATCTTAATCCAGATATCTTATCGCCACCCGTGAAATACTTATCATAGAGAAGTTCCGGTGGCCAACTGTGGCCTTCTTCATCAGTTCCACTTCACCAAATTATACTTTCTGAATGCAAATGATTGACTTGTTGATGAAAATATAAAAATCGCTATTTGTATGCCTATAATATTTGAGGAGTTCCTTCAGTTACTCATGGATCCCAACATCAGAACTGGATTTTGATAAAAATGGGACCAATCTGGAAGTATATCCTTTCAAATAAAAAAATAATTTTCCAAACCGGTTCATAAAAGACGGAGTTCTGAGGTAACAAACATTAAAAAAAAAACATACAGACGACTTGAGACACTCCTCCTTTTTGTGAAGTCAGTTAAAAATGGTGATAGCTCGGCTAATATGCATGATACCTAAATATAATTAATGCCATTGCAATCAGGAATAATGTAGCCTTCGACTAGTGATTTTTTTTGTAGCATTGTCATTAGTTCCGGAGATTACCCCCTACATACAAACGTACAAAAAAGAATTATATTAAAAAAAAAAAAAAAAAAATTTACGTCTTTATAATATTATTAAGTATAGATTACAATTTTGATGTTATTTTTATTTCTTATAAAAAAGCATGACAAAAGCAGAGGACAAAAGTAACATTTTGATAGGTAATACGTGGATATTGTACTACTAAGGCTGATATTTTCACGGCATAGGTCAGTACTTAAAACTTGTCTCTGTATCAGAATAAGAAATTCTAATTTATTTTTATTCTATTTCATATAATATATTTATAATTATATACACCGTGAAGACCGAAAGTAAAAATAATATTAATAAAATAATATTCTTTTTACTTTTATGAATGATTTAGGCAGGCATTGGAAACATGAAGTGGGCTGCCGTTGTAAGACGATTAAAATGCCACGGTGTATATATTTTATTTTATTTTAGGCAGGTATTTTAATTTTTGATTGCCTCGTTGGTCTAGTGGTCTAGTGGTCGATTCCCAGGTTGTTACTGGGTTTTCCCAGCAGGAGCTTCTCAGTAACAGCCAAGAGTTTGGATTTGTGCCCGATTGATGGTAATAGGCTCGCTCCCTATTACATGGGCTTAAACATAACAGACGCAACGTGGGTGTACTATAGGTTCACCTCTGCCTAGCCCTTCACCTTCACCTTCTTTGGATTACAGACGTGATGTTATGTTATGTATTCTTTTAATTTAATTCTTCTAATCACTGTTCCTTCAAAATTCATACTAATTTTATAAATGCGAAATTAACTCTGTCAGTCTGTTTGTCTGCGTGTCTGTTACCTTTTCACGCCTTAACGGCTGAACGGATTTAGATGATTTTTTATGGCACACTGATAGACCATGACCTGTGTTAGGACATGGGATACTTTTTATCCCTGTAGTACGTAGGTACCCATGGGGTAATTTCCGACCTCCACGCGGGCGAAGCTGCGGGCCAAAGCTAGTAAAATGACAATAGTTAAGTACCTATCTATATTATTTGGTTACACTTTAAACCTTCTGTAATTGACATAACTTAAACCACCCGCTCGCTTCGACAATGGATTAATTATTAATTAACCGTGTAATTAACATTAAAATACACAATTGATACGTGGAGGTTTCTCGTAGCACTTTGTTCCATACACGTGCTAGAGCAGTAAACTGTCAGCGAAAATATTAATTTACTGAATTAATATTTTTGATTAATTATTAATTAACCGTGTAATTAACATTAAAATACACAGTTGATACGTGGAGGTTTCTCGTAGCACTTTGTTCCATACACGTGCTAGAGCAGTAAACTGTCAGCGAAAATATTAATTTACTGAATTAATATTTTTGATTAATTATTAATTAACCGTGTAATTAACATTAAAATACACAGTTGATACGTGGAGGTTTCTCGTAGCACTTTGTTCCATACACGTGCTAGAGCAGTAAACTGTCAGCGAAAATATTAATTTACTGAATCAATATTTTTGATTAATTATTAATTAACCGTGTAATTAACATTAAAATACACAGTTGATACGTGGAGGTTTCTCGTAGCACTTTGTTCCATACACGTGCTAGAGCAGTAAACTGTCAGCGAAAATATTAATTTACTGAATCAATATTTTTGATTAATTATAAATTAACCGTGTAATTAACATTAAAATACACAATTGATACGTGGAGGTTTCTCGTAGCACTTTGTTCCATACACGTGCTAGAGCAGTAAACTGTCAGCGAAAATATTAATTTACTGAATTAATATTTTTGGTGACAGTACGTACGGTCTACTATCACAGGGTAAACGAGGGGCATATGTATTTTGTAATGACAACAATCTTAAAACTAGTATTAAATTAAACTTTAATTAGTTATGTGTAGGTACTCATTGCTCTTTGACTTTGTTATAGATGTTGTTTTTATATATTTAAAATTTTGACATTAAATGTATTTTGTAGCACTTTGCTAGGGACTTTGTTCTGTATCAATAAGAATATTAATGTTTGTAAAGGAGTTCTTGGCGGAAAAGTGAAGTGACATGTTTAGCAGATTTGTTTTATTTTAGAGCGGGAGGGCGTGTCAGACTTTTACTGACTAAAACCCACCCGTGTTCCTTCCGTTGCCTGTGTGCCAGGGCCACGATATCCCTTTCGGACAAACTCGCAACCCTGGCAGGCATTGGTCCTTTCGGACCCCGTCAGTTGGTGCTGACATCTTTTTGAGGCACGCGTGGAACACAACGCGCCGTCGACCCGGGCCTGGCCCTTATCGGACGGCGAGCTACCCATCGCTCACCGTCCGCAGGCCCGCGCCTACGGTGGCCGGAAATCGGCTTGGGACTCCCGACGCCCGGGACGTCTCCTGCGGCGACTAAGGGCGCGAGGGCGCGAACCTTGCCTCACCCTCACGCGTTCCGCCTCCTCCTTCGCTAGCATTACTGATTCGCAGAAGGAGGTGACGGCCTCCCATGCACTCTCGCTCCGAACCATGGCCTGGACCAGGGCCGGACGCGAGAGATCACCGCCGCCGATCGCCTCCGTGAGGACACAGCGGTGCTCCGCCCAAGCCGGGCAGACCTCCACTGTATGCTCCATCGTGTCCTCCGGGCGATCCACACAGTGGTGACACCCGGGCGTTTCCTCCCGCTTTATCCTGAACAGGAACCTCCCGAAACAACCGTGTCCGGTGAGGACCTGCGTCAGGCGGAAAGTGAGGACGCCGTGGCGCCTCTCTAGCCACTCCTCAAAGAGGGGACTTATCGCCACAATTGTGGCGTGCAGTAATGTGTAGTCTAAATTAAAAAATATATTATTATAGTACCTATAACTTAGGCAGAGATCTTTAAAAGTTACTTAGCACGTATTTTTGCTAAGTGTTATTCCTATCACTTTCGCACAACTGTCAAACAACAAGCGAAAGATAAAGACGGGAACATGACGTCTAAACCACAGCACAATGCACATGCTAAGTGACATTTATAGATCTGCGCGTGTTATGCAAGGGAGATACTTACCAGCACCTCAATTGCATAACACACTTTTTATCACAATCCGAAAGATTTTGAAGGAAATTCTTAATCCAATGCTTGCTTCCTAAGCCTTGTTTGAAAAAATAGCATGCTGAAGACGTAAATAACGCAATGAATGTTGTTGAACTGTGAAAATGAAAAGACATAGCTATAGACGTTTGAGAAAGGGGAGGATCCTCCGACCAGGCGGGTGTTGTGACTGATGGGCAACTGCCCAGCGATTGGATGTTGGGACGTTGTATACCAATTTTGATAAAATTTTGTATGGAGGTAGCTGACACCCTGGATTAAGACATAGGCTACTTTTTATCCCGATATTCCCACGGGATCGAGACTTACGCGGGTGAAACCGCGGGGTGCAGCTAGTACTATTACAGTCGCGCGGTAAATTCTGTTTGCGCGATGCAGGATTTTGCGTGACATCGGTGTGATGCGTAGTTTGCATGTGGCGATGTAAATACCGCCAGATAGCTATTGTAAATGAGTTACGCAATTACCCCACTAATCTCTGATGCCTGTAGGCTAGATTAGAAAATAATTGTTTAGCAGGTTTTTCTCCCCTCGAATGTCTTATGTTACACAGTTCGACATAAGAAAAAATGCTCCAAGTGTTTTAAGTCGGACAGTTACACTTAAGGGCTTGGTCAAGATTGGTCGCTAAATATCTGTAGTTGTGTTGCAAGTAGCAATATGTTCTGTATTTATATGAAAGAAATGGTTCATTCACTCTTAATTTTAATATTTTTCAACAGCAGAAACATTATTTTGAACGAACTAAAGAATAAATAAATTCATCTGACATTCCAGTCACGGCCAACGTCAAAGTGTATAAATTTGTGCGTAACGAACGGAGAAATAAACGATGAATAGAGGCAGAAAACCATAAGTTTTCTTATAAGAATCTAAATAGAATTACTGAGAAATAAGTGTAGATTCCGTATTGAGTAATTGTTTTTCAAAAAGTAATGATTATATAGGCGAAAAAAGTAACGAAAGTTTAGACTTAACATTTTTTCCAAAATGGCCGTTGTGTTATAACATGTTTTTGCTAAAAATATTCTCGTAAATAGTTTGTAAGTAATATATACTTATACCATCACGTATTAACATCATTATTGTGTGTCTAATTAGAAAAAGTCGTCAAATTGGCGCCAACCATGACGGTTGCGGGACAAAGTACGTTACCGGCCAGGCAGTATTGCCGCCGGCGCGCGCCGGCGTTCGCAGAATTTTTATCGGTTGACAGAATAAGTGGTTGTGTCATGCAAATAGTGTATTTAGTAGTGATATTTAGTATGTTATGAATGTGTAAACATATGTGCCATCATATTCTAGTGAAGTTTTAGTGAATATATTTGTGGATTCGACGTATTGTGATAAAGTGTGTAGGTTATGTGAATGAATATTATCAAAATGAAAACATATCACGCCACTGCAATATCAGGTCAGTTTTATTTCACTACGTAGCTATTTTATTAGATAGGAAAACTAATGAGGATTACGGGAAGGTATCATTTATAATTTATTATTATCGATTTAACAGTAAAATCTTCCTTTTTCTGAAGGCCTACCTACCTATATTACCTACTCGTAAAAGTACTGTCATTTACGTAATATGCGTTTTCCGGAAGCCGACAACCGAAAGGTCTCAAACAAACTTATCCAATACATCACATGATCACACTAATATTAAAAAGGCGAAAGTTTGTGAGTGTGTATGTGTGCGTATGTTTGTTACTTCTTCACGATCAAACGGTTGGACCAATTTTGATAAAATTTTGTATGGAGGTAGCTGACACCCTGGATTAAGACATAGGCTACTTTTTATCCCGATATTCCCACGGGATCGATACTGCAACCGCGGGGTGCAGCTAGTACTTATATAATACACAGCTATGTCTTTAGATATGGTACCTACATACCTGAACACACTGACTGTCATATTGGATAAAATACGATAAAGCCAACCACATTGCATCGCGTGTCGCCACAATATTTTGTATGAAACATTCATATTATTTGGCACGCCTCACGCGTTGTGAGGCGTGCAAAATAATATGAATGTTTCAGCGTGTGAGAGTGCTATACTCTCGATGTATGTCGCCTTGTCAACATTTTCCAACTTATAATCGTTTTTTTTACTCTAATTTCATGTATCCAATGACTAGTAATCATTCATGAAAGTTATTTTTTTTTTAAACATTTGAATATGTAAAAAAAAAAATATTAACCATAAGTTTCTTAGCGAAATGTCCCTTCACCGCTGTCCGTAATGTCCAAGATAAACACAGAGAGTACATATGAATTGAAAAGTCACATTTGCACTTACCCGGATTTGAACTCACAATCTCGTGCATGAGACGGGAGGCCTTAACCATTGGACATCACTTTAATATTCATCATCAGCATCATTTGGAGGGGGTGCCGTAATTGCCGCGCTTGGCAGGCTGGTTGGCAATACTGAGAATTAAAAAAAGACTTAGCATTACAGAAGTCGCATATTATGTGTAGCATCATCTGACATCTCACCTTGGTATTAAGCAACTGAGTAGCAGCAGAAATTAACCTCAAAATTTTAAATAGCTAAATACTGAAATATTTATTCGAATAATTTATTAATTACTAGTGATCATATAATACTTACTAATTCCATGAGTACACTAATTCCATGCTATCATAAAGTAATTACTTATTCCATGCTCAAGCTGTCACTTCCTGTTACACGCTTCCGTCCCTTTTCATGAAATCACTCCCACAGAAAGCGAGAATCAAGATATTAACATCAAAAATCTTTATTTCTCTTCTTCATATTTGCAACTCAGAAACCGGGTGTTAATCGTCCTTATCGATATTCATCCTTTACTAAATGCGTCAAAAACAGATCCTCTATAAATACTTTATTAAGACGCTGGCAACAGCTAAACCGCGGTCACTGTCAGACTGCATACAAAAGAAAGAGAACCGCGATGACATAAGGCTTGTAATTTATTGCAAAATATAAACCAATTATCTGTTTACTCAAAAATGAGTTGAGTAATCAAAAATAAAGAACATCCAAGTTCTGCATATAAATAAGACGTTCTTGTTATTAATTAAATACCAACCGTACGTTGATATTTAATACAGATATTTTAGATTGAAACTCAAAGTAAAGGGTTAGTTTACCGTTAATTTCTATAGAGATTTTTTTTCTAAACGTGTTTTGTTTACAACCGAGTTCTGCGAAATATGTTCAAGAATACCATATATTTTTTCCGCTACCACAAACTATATAGATTTGGCAACTTTTTTTTTAAGACAAGCCTACTTTTATCATTTGCCTCTTGTCAGCGCCTTAATATCTAATCACGATTTCCCTCTGTTATTATCAGGTTGTCGTGACTACCCTCATCCCACGCTCTCTGACATTCCAGCCCTTGATGTAGCCTATGGCAACTGACGTACCTTCATATAGCGAGTTTATATATATATATAGTTTCCATTATTAAACAAAGGCTTGATCTGAAGGCTTGGAGTGCTCGTGTTACGGTATATTGTAAGGCATTATTGGGTTTCTGAAGGATAATGGAAATATTGATTGTAACCTTTATGGTTAACAATGAGCCGTGGTATGTACAATGTAGCAATGTGCTGTAGAGAGGGTCTGAAGGGGAGAGTTCCTGCGTCCAACTTTTCTAGAAACTACAGATCTACAACAGATCTAGAATAAAAAATCAAAAACCCAACTGCTTAAAAAGTAAACTTGATTAAAAAAGATGGAAACAAGATTTATATAACTTAAACTTTAAACAATCTCATGCAGTCGGAGACAACGAGGTCCTGATTTTCAAATTTAAGAAGATGTCTCCGAATGCATGAGATTTTTTATAGTGTTGAGTTATCTATATCCTGTTTCCATCTATTTTAAAGTTTACTTTTTAAGGAGTCAGGTTTTTGTGTTTTTTATTTTACACTTTTTAGTTAGGATTATGAGACGGTAAATTAAGTTATTTACCCACATATAATCTGGTGATAATGGCCGTTTACTCACTCACTAATACAAGTTTTGGATAGTTCTTTATATCATTTCTCATTCCAAATTACATTTAAACATTTGTATATATTTTCGTAATCACCTTTTAAAACCCTTCATTTGGATAACCCACTCCGTTAGGCTTGGGAGATTTTTTTTTTTTGAATGCTCACTTTTTTGCGCCAAAGATTCGCCATTTTGATTTTTTAAAATTTTAATATACCCGGTGACACTCGCGCTATAACGACGAATTTAACGACATTATTATTCCAAATTGTTTCAACCGTTTAGTAGTTACGAGGGAACATAGGGATGGACATGTATGTATGTCCATCCCTATGTTCCCTCGTATGTGTCATACTTACATACATACAGGTCAAAAACAAAACTCTCTTTTTATAGCTTCGCCGCAGTCGGGTAAAAATGAACTTTTAGTTGCAGTTCTCTATAACTATACATATTATAAATTAAAGTAACTTTTCGTGTCTGCAAGTGTGATCGCGTTGTTTAAAACTACGCAACGGCATTGATGCGGTTTTCACCATCACTAAAACAATTTATGTGTACTAGTGGTCGCCCACTGGTCGAAATTCGACCCCCTTTATTAACAATCTCTAACTTACTTACAAATTCCATGAGTACCAAAACTAATTCTATGCTATCTATTGTATAGCACTCACTTATTCCATGCTCAAGCTGTCACCTCTGTTACCTATCTATCTTCAAGTCATGAGGCCCTTTTTTTTTTGGGTGGGAAATCATCAAATAACTTCTCCCGCTCTGGGCGGAGCGGGAGGGCGTGTCAGACTTTTACTGACTAAAACCAACCCGTGTTCCTTCCGTTGCCTGTGTGCCAGGGCCACGATATCCCTTTCGGACAAACTCGCAACCCCGGCAGGCATTGTTCCTGACGGACCCCCTCAGTTTGTGCTGACATCTCTTTGAGGCGCGCGTGGAACACAACGCGCCGTCGACCCGGGCCTGGTCCTTATCGGACGGAGAGCTACCCATCGCTCACCGTCCGCAGGCCCGCGCCTACGGTGGCCGGAAATCGGCTTGCGACTCCCGACGCCCGGGGCGTCTCCTGCGGCAACTAGGGGCGCGAGGGCGCGAACCTTGTCTCACCCTCACGCGTTCCGCCTCCTCCTCCGCTAGCATAACTGCTTCGCAGAAGGAGGTGACGGCCTCCCATGCACTCTCGCTCCGAACCATGGCCTGAACCAGGCCCGGACGCGAGAGATCGCCGCCGCCGATCGCCTCCGTGAGGACACGGCGGTGCTCCGCCCAAGCTGGGCAGACCTCCACCGTATGCTCCACCGTGTCCTCCGGGCGATCCACACAGTGGTGACACCCGGGCGTTTCCTCCCGCTTAATCCTAAACAGGAACCTCCCGAAACATCCATGTCCGGTGAGGACCTGCGTCAGGCGGAAGGTGAGGACGCCGTGGCGCCTCTCCAGCCACTCCTCAAAGAGGGGACTTATCGCCACAATTGTGGCGTGCCCAGTCATGAGGCCCTGGTACTACTTATGTGTCTGTACGTGTCAAACGCATTGTAGTGTGTGTAATGTTTTTTTTATTTATTATTTTAATTGATTTCCAATTCTTATTATTATATAAAAATATTAGCTCTTTATATAAACTTTAACTGTGCCAAATTTCATACTCCTCAGACCGCGAGATTTTCGTAAAAAAAAAATTGGTTACGTGAATTTTAAACCTACATAATATAAATAAATGTCAATGTTATATGAACTCGTAAAAATCAAACAGGGCCTCAAGTCTGCTATTACAACAGTGTCAGAATGGTCGATCATTGATTTCATAATTGTTGATTTTGACAAGTTTGGTAATCTACTATTATAATGGCGTCATTATGACTTTCCAATGGTCGGCCACTGACACTACATTGAAAGAAATTGCATATATTGGTAATCTCGTACATAATGACAAATGAATGACATTTCTACTAATGGGTTTTATAATAATGGCAATACGACAGTGCCATTATAATAACACAATTATATTACGAGAACATTGACCAACCAATAATCGATCATTATGAATTTACCAGATTACGAACTTTAGCATAATGACAATGGCATGACAATAGGATCGTGTTGGAATGACTGAATTCATAAAAATAGCAGATTTGGGCCCCAAGTCGCTAGTATGTAATAGGTATATAAATGCATGAATCGTTTCAGCTTTGTCTCTAGAACAGACACGCGCGTAAGCTGTAATGCCTTTGGTATTGGAGATGTTCATCATAGGACTGCCTCCTTGGTCTTTAGGTCACAAGCGCTACCGCTGAGCTTGAGGTCCTGGTTTCAATTCCCGGGTCGGGCAAAGTGTAGGTAATTGGATTTTTCCATCTGGAGTTTTTCAGTAGCAGCCCGGAGTCTGGATGTGTTGATGGCAATTGGCTTGCCCACTATTACTTAGACATAACACACTGTGACTTAGACATAACTGCCGAAGTGCGCTCCCTGTGAGCATGAGGATGGTAACCGGTTAGTTAACATTTAAAGTGAAGGCACGGTAATATTTTCGTAAGAAGTTGGCAGAATCATCCCAGCACTGATTCGTTTTCTCCTCGACCAATCGTTACTCTCCTGAGACTTTTTATTTTGTTTATAAGTATATGTGTATATATTTATCATTATCATCATCATTTTAGCCGAATGACGTCCACTGCTGGACATAGGCCTCCCCCAAAGGGGGTGGGGTTGCCATAATCGCCACGCTTGGCAGGCGAGTTGGTGATCGCTGTATGGTGTTAAAATGCATAGAGAACGCTGCTGCCCATTCTCTAGTAACTCCCTTAGTCGCCTTTTACGACACCCACGGGAAGAAATAGGGTGGTGCTATTTTTTACGTCCGGTACCACACGGACATGTATCTATATATTTTTGATTTTCCAGTTATCTATCCCCTATATTGCACCTTGTTTTGTCTCTGCATCACCCTAAGGTTGACTGGTAGAAAATGCCTCAGGCATTAAGTCCGCCTTTGTATACAATTTTTTTTTGCTAGTGCATAAAGTTTTAAAAAATAAATAAGTGTTCGGGTTAGTGTTAAACACCTCTGCCTAACCCTTCAGGGAAACAATAAGCGTGATGTTATATTATGTCAATAATAGGCGATATAAACCATTTAACATGAGGTGGCGCTTCCTAGTTGTATACCATCGCAACAAAGAGTGTATTACTTTGATTAAATAAATATGTAAAATATGCTTGCATAAGGAAGCGAAGCATTGGAAGGGTAGTATTTTTGGCAGTATTTAAGCGGTACGATAAAAATCCCAGTATGATTCCGGTGCCGTTTCCAACAAAACCAGTTCGGACTGGCGTTCCAGACAGAAAGTTGGCTTAAAGCCAGTAATGTAGGGAACAAGACAGAATGCATTATGATTTAGCACTTTTAGTTGTGTTTTTATGTTTTTCGTGCACTTTCGATGAGCTCAAGAACGCCACTGATGCCGTGATCAACGAAGGAACTTAACGGGCTTAAGCAATAATCCATACATCCATATATATCATATTATAAATGTGATAGTAACTCTGTCTGTCTGTTTGTCTGTTACCGTTGCACGCCTAAGACAATGAACCGATCGTAATGTTTACAGTTAATTATCCTGAGAGTTGGGTCATGGAGAAGGTCATCATCATTCATAATTTCAGCTGAAAGACGTCCACTGCTGGACATAGGCCTCCCCCAAAAGGAGGGAAGGTTGCCATAATCACCACGCTTGACAGACGGGTTGGCGATCGCTGTATGGTATTAAAATGCATAGAGAACGCTGCTGCACATTCTCTAGTAAGTCCCTAAGTCGCCTTTTACGACACCCACGGGATGAAATAGGATGGTGTTATTCTTTACGTGGAACAGGAGAAGGTTAGGCTACTTTTATCCTAGATTTGTATAAGAAATGTAGAAATACAAAATACACGCAGACGAAGTCACGGGCAATAGTTAATTCTAGTAAAATTAAATTAGGTACCTGCTGTCGATTTACAAAGCAGTATGTTTCCCAAAGAACAGATTGAAGTGTTTTTGATACATTTATAATAAGTAGCTTTTCTATATAATACTAAATCCTTTCAATTTCTCAGTAATTGGAGTTTCAGCGAGAGCTACATTTCTCAAACTGCATGTTACTGAAGAACTAATGCAGGCATCGGCGCACATGCTAGCAATTTGTATTCCGCTCGCAGTAAGCATATTACATTATTACATATTAGTGGTTCTTGTGATTCCAATATTATTGCAATGCGATTTGAAGATAACGTCCTATTGGATTCAATATTATTTGGGTGTATTTTTGAGAGTAGTCGATTTCAAGAACGTTATGTAGGTAATCTTAAAGCGTTATTAGCTGTTATTCTTTTGTTTATTGTTATTTTCCTCAAAGCTCTTGAAACATAGTAGGTATTATGATTTTGCTATAATAATAACTTTTTTTATATTGAATTGGCTTGGTGTACCTTCACTTGCAATGCGATTTGTAGAGAAAATCCTATTGGATACATTTATTTGGGTGTATTTTTGAGAGCAGTCGATTTTAAGAACATTATGTATGTAATCTTCAAGCATTATTAGTTTATTGTTATTTTCCTCAAAGCTCTTGAAACATGATTTCATGACTTCTGCTAGCTATATTAGTAAGGGTTTTTTTGTAAGTAAGTCTTACTTGGGTAATACGATACCCCTTGGTAAGACTGGTTGTCAGACTTTCGGGCTTCTGACGACCCATAACGACTGTCAAAGGTCCACGAATGACAGCCGGGACCAACAGCATAACGTGCTTTCCGAGGCACGGAGGAGTCTCGGTATGTAAAGATCCATTTACGGACCAACATGAGTACCAACTGTAAATTGGAGTTGTGACATAATCAAAACAGTCCTTGATGGCAGACTGTCCACTAAAGCAGGCCCATTTGTGAATGTACGCGGTCATTCAAAACCTGGTGTACAACAGTTATAATAACGTTATGTTCGATACTAAGATAAATATACTTTCAAATTTACAATTCCTATTAAATCCTTATCAAAATCAGAGCAAGCTTTTCAAATTGAAGTAAGGACATCTAAAACTCATCCTCGAAGGCAGACTGGCCACTAAAGCGGCTCGTATGTGAAATGTATAATGGAACAGTTATAATAATATTAAGTTCGATAGTAAGAAAGATACTTTTTTAAAATACTTACTTTATAATACCTACTGTAAAATCCTTATCAAAAGACGAGTACCAACTGTAAATTAGAATAGGGACATCAAAACTAGTCCTCGATGGCAGACTGGCCACTAAAGCAGCCTCGTATGTGAAATGTACGCGGTCATTCAAAACCTGGGCTCAACTCCAGTTCGGTACTACAGTTTCTCTTTGTGAAATGTTGCAACATTATTCAAAATTATGAATGCGTGTACTCGTACTATCCTCTTGAATTATGATGCTAGTAGCATGCAGAGCAGGATTTCTTCAGACTCTAAACTTACATTTTTAAATATTTCATCCGTACTTGAGCATACACAATTACACAATCTTAGTACAACATTTCCAAAAACGCTT
The DNA here is from genome assembly GCA_963921375.1 of Tiliacea citrago. NCBI lineage: Eukaryota > Metazoa > Arthropoda > Insecta > Lepidoptera > Noctuidae > Tiliacea > Tiliacea citrago. The sequence goes on along the minus strand of OY992797.1, from coordinate 14,159,788 downwards.
CAAAGTTTTTTGTACTAACGTAAGGGTGCTATCACAGAAAAAAACGTTTTTCGTCAATTTCTTATCTAATTGTGAGAAAGCTTGAAATAATTAAAACATTAAGTCTTTGTTACTATAAAAGTACAGTTTTCGACAAACCATTTTTGATAAACCATTCGTGTCAGTCTCAGCACCTGTTAATAGTTTCATCACTTTTGCGCTCTCGAAAATACAGTTTATTTCGCCGTTCATTTACTTAATGAAGATATTGTACTTGTATAGTCATAAAATAAAATTTTGATTTTATCACACGGATAGCTGAAGCCCAGTGTGTGTTTTTTAAATTTCTTGATATGGTTTGTTAAATAATAGGAAACAAAAACATTACCGACAGTGTTTAAAAAAAAAAAGGTATTTTCAATATTATTTTCTGAGACTATTTGTATTATTTTGATAGTTCTTTTTACTAGCTTTTTGAGTTGAACATGTCTGCTTACATAAAATATTTTTAATAACTAAATTTATGTTATTATATTAAAGAAAAATGTTCCTAAACTCAACACGATATCGTCAATTTTGTGTGAAGAGGCAACGGAAATTATTTTTTACAATATTATAAACCAACATTTTTGAATAAAAAATTGCTACCGATGGAGATGAAGGAGTAACCTATCTGTGGAAATTATTGGTTACATTTGGTTTAGTTATTTTTTTTTGCAAATTTTTGTCAGATTTTGTGATAGCGTCCTACCAGAACCATTACAAAATAAAATAAAAACGATGCCATACGACCCACAGTAAATTAAAGGGTTAGTAACGTATAGTCTAGGTACATTCATCTGCCTAGCCTTTTCCCAAGTATGTTGGGGTTGGCTTCCAGTCTAACCAGATGCAGCTGAATATCAGTATTTTACATGGAGCGACTGCCTATCTGACCTCCACAACCCAGTTACTGGATAACACGATACCCCTTGGTAAAACAAGTTGTCAAGTTTTCGGGCTTCTGACGACCCGTAACGGCTGTTACCAAAAATGACAGCCGGGACGTGCTTTCCGAGGCACGGAGGCGTCTTGGTATGTAAATATAGTCACCCATCCACGGACCAACCGCGGAAAGCGTAGCTTAACCTGACCGATCGACCCGTGCGGCTGTAATTACTTGGCCACAGGCCTAGGTTAACTACACGAGCCTGTCGTTATTCTCTTTAACCCACATATTATGTATTCGCAGCACATGAGCTAAAAATAAATAGAATTAAATTATGAATTGGCGTGATTAATAAATATCAACACCGTAACTTTGGTTTTATCATCATCAAGTACCTACACACACAAACACCCCCACACACAGGTAATATTCATTGGAAATAATATATAGGGTGTCCTCTCTAAATGTGGTGTTTGTGATACAATGATTTTTTCATTAGTACATACACCAACGATACACTTATTGCTGGAATGTTCCATTTTTACAGGGAATTTTGTTTTAAAATATGTTTATCTGATTAATAAATTTATTTGAAATTAGAATAAATGCTGTGGAAATGTGTTCCTTGCGAAGCATGTGACTATAAATGATAGGCTGAAAAATTATGTGTCAAGGCAACGGTGTGGTTTAAAAGAAGATGTAGTGACAAAAATTGAAAAGAGTATGCTTAGATGGTTTGGTCGTGTTTAGAGGATGAATGAAAGGTGACTAAAAAAAGGTGTTTACAAGGCAGATGTGAGTAAAAAACGCCGGGAAGGGACGCCCTAGGAGGTAACATAATTATAGTGACCTAATTGGTGATGTTTTTCAGAAAGGTCAGGTGCGTAGTGCTAGCAAACGGTGTGCGTGTATGACCAGATGTATACACGTAAGCGAAGCAAAAGGAGTATGTAAGAAGCGTAGCCGGTGCCGTTCTATAGTTTCTGCCTACCCTGATGACAAGGCGTGCGTTAGTGTTGTGTATTGTATATAAATTTATTTATTTATTATTGTCCAATTGTTCTCTGCTGTGGCTTTTAATCGCGTTTGCTGGTGTTTCAAAATTTGGTCATGAAACACTTCTAACACCCATTTGGATTTTCTGTTTACTTTATCGTTAGTACCGGTTTTGTTCATCACTCACAAGGTTAAAGTGGAGGTTTTGATTTATTCACTATACGCTTTCAAAGTCTTTGGCTAGTCGCCAATCCTGTATAAAGGTGACCTACTAACCTATTTTCTTTACGTGGGAATTAAACTTAGACATCTAAGGTCAGGTCTAAATGAAAACCAGTACTGCAGTGATTGCAGAGGTGTCATATCGTAGACCCTTTTGCGTCGTGATTGACACAACCTCTGTGATTCTCATAATTAATTATGACTTCGTTAACTTTGAAGTCTAAGAGTGCGGTGTCATAATGTGAATTCGTGATGACAAGGTAGGTACATAAAAGAGTAATTAAAATATTAAAAAATAAAAAAGAGTAATTTTGAGTTCTGGACACGAGGCCAGTTTTCGAGTCAGTTCAGTTAGTCGCGAAGACTTTTCACTGAACAATATCTTTAAATGTATTCATACACGATGCCAGTGAAAAGTTAGTGACTGTACAGACTGTCAACTGAACTGACCCACAAATTGGCCTCGTGGGTCACTTGAGTGAAGTTCAAAGTGAACTTAAATAGCACAGAGATCAATAAACAATTTTTCAGGAAAGTAATCTCTATAAATCTCAGTCAGTCTTACCAAAGGCTATCGAATTACCCAGTTACTGGATTGTGGAGGTCACATAGGCAGTCGATCCATATAAAATACTAGTATTCAACTGCATCCGGTTAGACTGGAAGCCGACCCCAAATAACTTAGGAAAATGCTAGGCAGATTCATTGAATCTGTAAAAATCTTCTCTTTTCCGTTCCATTTCCCGAAATAACCTCACAGTTATTCCAAAACTAGTGGCTGGTCTAGTGGTCGCAAGCACGACTGCTGAGCATGAGGTCCCGGGTTCGATTCCCAGGTCAGGCAAAGTGATATTGGGATTTTCCATTAGGAATTTCTCAGAAGCAGCCCGGAGTCTGGATTTCTGCCCGGTTGATGGCAATAGGCTCGCCCCCTATTACATGGGACTTAAACATAACTGGCGAAATGTGGGTGTACTATTAGGTACACCTCTGCCTAACCCTTCGGGGATTACAGGCGTGATGTTATGTTATGTTATTCCAAAACTTCGGTAAATAACATACCGATAGCCATAACAGCTTCTAATATCCCAAGCAATAGTTCGAACCGAATGAAATCAAATTGTTTGCATCCGTTCCGGATATTGTTTCAAACTTCCGACGTCCGTACACTCTGACCCTTTAGTTTATCTTTGAATCCAAATGGTCAAATAATTGAGATTTTTTAGACCTTCTACAGTAATTACTGATCTATTTGGACTTTAAAAGAAGCCGTACCTTTGAGTTATTTCACTTATGTAAGAAGAAAGGAAACATCGAACTTAATAAATTCCCAAACATAAGTTTAAGTTCGTTTATTTGAATGAACGTTAGGGGTTTATTTATAAACGCTGCTTTAAGTTAAATAATTATGATGATGATTAGCGACTGTATAACCATACATTTTTGACATTTACGCCGGTAGCACATCTCCGCCGCGAAACCATAGCAGCGAAACCGCGGTAGTTCAATTCAACTGGTTCGCGTCATGTTCCGCTAGTCGCATCCGATTCGAGTAGCGAAACATGGCGCGAGCCAGTGGAATTGAACTACCGGGGTTTCGCTGCTATGGTTTCGCGGCGGAGATGTGCTACCCGCGTTAATCATCGTTTATAAATAAACCCCTTATTGTATGACTGCAAAGTTTGAATGTTAGGTGTCTTCCCAGATCTTGTTCCACAAGACCATTACCACCCCTCTGATTGTTGTCTGCTTAACATGGACCAACTATGTAGTAGTTTATTATAACTAACTAGTACTACACTATTATAGCAACTAAAAACACAATATTAATGTCGCTGGGTTTGGCAAATAATATACCTATTAGGATGCTATTGCCTCCTTCTTCAAAGTTTCACTTGTTGGTTAGAAAGAGACAAAATTATTTTGGTGAAACAAAAAATAACTGTACTAATATATAAAGGCATGTATTTAACGCAGCGACAAATTAATCGGAATTTGGGATTAAAAAATAATGAAAGCCGGTAGCAAAAATAATAGGTTAGCAGCTACAGCGAAGTATTATTTTAAGTAGAAAGTAGCAGCTCAATAATCAGTTTTTAGCTTTATTTTAATTTAAACTGGCATCGAATTTTTGTTTTGGTAACTGAATTTACCAACAATAGAGGGGATCTGGCGCTCGGCGGCCGCTGCCGCGGCACGCTCGCTTCGCTCGCTCGCCTTCGCTTGTTAATGGTTACTGTTCTAACCTAACCTAACCCAAATGATTCAATAACAGTAGATGACTTTGCAGCGATTAAGAAATAATATTTAATCGCTGCCATGTTATTTTTTTTTGCAGCAAATAATTAGTCGCCCTTTAAGTTATTAGTCGCCTCGAAAATTATATTCCATATATAAAAGAGTATTAATAGCGTGTAGGTATAGAATTCATACCTTATTTCGTATACGGTCATTAAGGTGATACGTAAAAAGTAAATCATAGCGAACTGGGCGGCCGTAAGAAAGTAACAGAGAATTACTTCCACATGCAAAAAGGGTTGCATATTAGAAAATCAAAACTTTCTCGAGCAAATTTCAAAAGAACAATAAACGAAATAACAAAATTTAAATGACCAAATGTTTTTTTAGGAAAAATTTAAAATCCCAATGTATGTGACATCAAATGAAAGACTGATCAAAAGTTGCTAGATGTAATTTTAAAATATCAAATCATTACTAATCAAATTACATATTGATTCGCCTCATGAACTAGTTAGACGAGGTTAATAAAAAAAAAAAAATGGTTAGGTTAGGTTAAAACTGTGACCTCCTACGCACGAGCCGAGCGAGCGAAGCGAGCGGTGCCACGGCAGCGGCCGGCGAGTGGCAGAAACGACTAGATAATATAGAAAAAAATTGATTGTCTACAACGCCAATAATCCATTTTATCCAGTAATCCATTCAATCATCAATTTATCCACTAATCCATTTTGACCTTTAAACGATTTGGTCAATAGTGTAATAAATAATTTGAACATTAATATTCCAGACTTTGGTCAACTGAACTTTTGATCAAATGACCATCGTTATTTTAAACTTTGTTGATTTGTACGTTGTTCTTTTGAAATTTGCTCAGGAAAATTTGATTTTCTAATATGCAACCGAAAAAAGAGACCGCAACAATGCGCTGGAACCAAAATACAACAACGTAAGAGCGCCAAACCAAATAAAAATTGTTTAAAAATAAATTAAGCTATCTATCAAAAATATTTTCAGTCAGAGTTTTCAGTTACCTAATGCGCACATTTCGAATGCAATTTTGCAACTTGGGATTTTAGAATTACAGGAAAAAATATGATTAAATACAGGTATTTTCGGAATTAAATGTTAACGAGGAAAGGAGGGGTCAAAATTGGTATAATATTCCAATGATTTTTAAACGCTAATGTGATGTACCTTATTAGAAAGCTTATTGATTATGCTACTCAATTATAGTTAAATCAGATTTTTTCAGGCGCCCGTTTTTTGTGAAAAAGTGAAAGATGTTTCAATACAAACAAAACGCACATAGTCTTTATTTATTCATTTCTATGCAATATAATTATTTTATGTGGCTAATGTTTCTTTTTTTATTAAATACTTTGAGATTTTATTATAATTTTAGCTGCAGCTCCATGAAATTAAGACAAAAAATATTGATTATCATGACAATGCAATAACAAAACGTATCGAAAAAAGTCAAAGCTGTAAACTCGGACTAAACATCCGCTGTAAATGTCAAGCCGAGTCCTGCTGACTGACGTTGCCATTGTCACGTCATTTGCCACGGGGATGCCATCCCAAAAATATAAATAATGCTTGTAGAACATTTTATTTTTCAACACTTGTTTTAAAAAAACGGGCGGCTGTAAAAAAAAATTAAATGCCCAAAGACATCAAAATAATTACCCTCTTTCAGCCTATATAGGTCAGAAGGCTGTTTAAATTTTCAATTATTTTAGTACCAAGCCCCATACATTTCGTGAACGTCTCCTTTAAACCAATTGCGTTTTCCTTCAGTCAGAGTATTAATCAAATAGTCAATAAACATAATATCAAAAAAAATAATCCATACATGCTGTAATACTGAAATAAATGGTTACGAAAAAGCCCCTAATTTATTTTTGTATCGCCTTAATGTTAATTACTGCCTAACAGCTTTATCCATATTATATTCCATAAACAACGTGCTGCTACAATTTTTTTTTTTCTTTTTCTTTTTGGCTTCACACGGTTTATGCATTTAGCCAGTGTCATGTAAAATTAAGTAACAAGTACAAATTATGAAATAAACTCCATTCAATGCGTGATAAAGATGATAGATGATATCCCGCCCCGCTCCCCTTGAGTTTAAGTAAAGACGTGGTACTTTACTGAAACCTCGCGCGGACTTCTTGAGAGAACTTAAACTGATGTTGCACTGTTTTGTTTCATTTGCCTACACTAATGCACGTTCACGAACACTTAATGGTTAATAATCCACCACTATTAAACATTAATATTCGGCTGAACACAAATTTTAGAAAATGAAACAAAACTGCTAACATGACGCTTCACTTTCCCGCCAAGAAGTCCGCCTTCACGCCAGTGCTGCTACAATGTTGAAATTAATTTAACACACGGGTAAAGGCTCTTACACACTCACGCGATATCGCGGGCGCGACAGGCACCGACAAAGCCAATTCCTTTGTCGGTGCATGTCGCGCCCGCGATATCGCGTGTGTTTGTAAGAGCCTTAAGTAGTGGCCAGTAATCATAAAAAATATAAGATAAAATAATTCGTACATTGAAAAATAAAAAAAATCAAACAAACTAAACAATAAAGCTCTCACTTTCCTACAATTCGCTTACTCTTTGCATGTTATTCGTTTTTAAGTTCATTGATACGATGTTATGATCCGTGGCCCCAGCAAACGACCTCTGCTCTACAGTTCTTATTAAATTAATGTCCTCATTGGGACCGGTGGGGCTCCCACGTTTCTGCAGCGCTTCAGGCATGTTTGCTGACGCAAGGGTTGACGATTTTTATGCCATAATGCGTAAAAAAGCAGCATCTCTGATGTGTAGGATCCGGGGGAGCGCCAACGGAATTCTGAAGATGATATCAGAAAGGCCGGAGTCTGCAGTGCTGGGCAGGCTTATTCGGCTTCACGTGACGTGATGACGCAATGTTTTATGTGAATGTATTTCGAGAATGCTACAATACTAACATAGTTTTTAAGACATTTGTTACTAACATTATATGGACAATTTATTATGTCTGTAATAAATGTATTTTATTTTATATTTATTAAAGCGGCACGCTGTATTATATATTCCATAGTCCATATAATATTATACACCTCTGATAACCCATGTTGGAGACAGAGGTAGAATATCAATACAAACATAGTTATAATTGCTACGTTGATTACACTAATTATCACTCCGAATTACTCGTTAACACCGTACTTCGATCACTGTTTTGAACTTTACTTTAACCATTCGGTCATTAAATGAGTAATTTTCGGGCAATTGGTGTTCCAAGTACAATAATGACCACTATCCTAATCATGAAAGTTTTATCGCAATTAGTATAAGTTCCATTGTAATCAAGTAATCGATTCTAGTCGATACCTTTGACTCGTCTTCCAAAATCGATTGGATCCGATTGTTAGGCCAACTCTAGATCCAAGATAAGGCTCTGGCCAGGATCCAACCATGCATACTAATGCTAGCGTGCAATCAAGCTTAACTACAATTAACAAATTACCACAACGTAATGACCATTTGTCAGATATGTCAAAGATAACATCGAATTTAAAGCCATGTTTTAACGAGCGGAAAATGCACGTACGCTCTTCATAAATAGTCAGATGAAGCAATGAATGTGTATAATGCCATAATTTTCAAACAAAACACTGGCGTTGTCATTCCCAAAACCGGCCAAGTGCGTATCGTACCACGCACAATGAAGGGATCTGTAGTTCACAAACTTTACTTTCTAGTTGAAAAACATGTTCCCTCATACATTCCAATTGCAAATGTAAGTTTGTACGCAGAATATTGAGAGATTTAAATACCATGTTTCCTGTAATCTAGTAATGACTATTTTCAGTATTTTTTTTAGTTATCGCGGGTATGGTCAATTTTCATCTATTTTCTTAAATAATTTTAAAAGAATTGATTTAAAAATTATAAAAAGCATTATGTTTGAAATTCTTACAACAACTTCTTTCATTTGATAATATGTCACAGTTAGAAAAACTATTTTATTTTAATTTTCCAGTTTGCGCCCCAAAAGTGACCCCCATATTCAAAATTCTTTTATTTAAGTTAAACGTCCGTGTTTGGGTCACAGAAATTGATATTTGTACCAAATTTCAACTTAATCAGACCAGTAGATTCGCAGCAAATCGGCTGTGACAGACGGACAGACAGACACACGAGTGATCCTATAAGGATTCCGTTTTGTCCTTTTGAGGTACGGAACCCTAAAAACAACAAAAAATACAATTATAATTAAGACGAATTTTAACTAACTAATTAACATGTTATGTTAACGAGTTCCAGTATTTATTGGATGAAACAAAACGCTTTTTATCGTCTTGTTAGTTCCATTCTTAGAAATATAGGTCGATAGGTTCCATTGTCAGTGCAGAATGGCAAACATTCGTTAGCTATTCCTTTGTCCCGACGTATCACAGCTCTAGTTCAACTTCCCTGAAACGTTACCATGGTAACTCGAATTTATATTAAGGATTTTGTAACTGTCTGTTCTACAGAGTGGCATCCCCACATTGACGCGCAAACTGTAAGCATGAATTCAGCATATGATTTCCCCTAGAGAGAAACCCTCTAGCGTAGAAATTTTTCGTAGGTTATACAAATCTGCTGTTTCATAGAAAAGTGCGCGATCTTTGCGGTCAAAATTTATGGAACAGCATTTTTTTTTTTAAATATTACCTACGAATAATTTCAATGCAAGAGGGTCCAGAATCATGTGCTGAATCCATGGTAACAGGTTCCTGCCACCCTGTATTTGAGTTTTCTGTAGGTACCTAAACTACTTGTCTTCGTTGCCATTTAGGCCTAGCGCGCACTGCCGTGCGTTTTTTTTACCACAAATCTGTGAAGTATGGAATGCCCTAGAAGTGCGCGCATTGCGGTGAGAAAAACTTACGCGGTTTTGTTCACAGTAGGCCGCCCGCTGCGCCAGAACTAACGGTCCGCACCGCAGAGCGCGCGCGCACTTAAATATAACAGCGCAGGATAGCCTTTAGCAGAAGTGGTCCTTGTATTAGTGGTACAGCAGCTTCAATATCATCAGGATTGTGCCGGATTATAGCAGTTCGTCCTGGACGTGGTACGACAGCGGCTCCCCCTGATATCTTCTCTACCATCAGAAGACAGCCGCCACACAATCATCAATGCGACACTCTCAGCAGCCAGTGTCACTATTATTCGACCTTTTTGGTGATTCCATAAACTTCATAACAAAAATAGACGGCGCCAATTGCTGCGCCGCCAAATATTTTTGTATTGTGAAAGAACGAATCATTATACTTTGTAGTCTTAGCAACTATTTTCTCTTCTTGTTCGCGTACTTCATTACTGCAGATCTTGTCCCTGAAAGACCGTGGCTGTATGTATGATGTTCTTCAACTTCGTTCGGTTCTCGGTTTTTCTCAGGGCGGTCATAACAGAGAGTCCAGTGAGGGCGGTTACTTGTCAGACCAGCGATTAGGTGACCGGCCGCGAGGTCTTTTCCCATCTACCTTGCCCATCACCACCAAATTTTCAACGATATTTGGTTCCCGACGGTCAGCAACTATAGAACATTGTATTTGTAAGATTTTCAGAGTAGTGAATCCCAAAATCAAACAGCTTATTTTTTATTTTTGCCTATTTGGGTATGTTTATACAGTTGTATACAATCATTCAGACCAAGAACAAGCATTAATTCCAAACAAGAGTCGAACCTGTTACACCATCCTGTCGAGCCTGTGAATATAGTCTTAGCAAAAAACAGCGTTGAAACTCAAGGCCGTTTTTTAATTAAAAGGATTGCTAATAATGTACGGGGTATATGGAAAATATAAAGTATTTCCATTCCTGAGTCAGGAATAAAAAATGCTTCGTTCGTCAGGTATCCTGACGAAGGTTAAAAGAATTAATAAATTCATGGTAACTTTTATTCAATCGAAACCGTTCTAGAATTCCTTTCCATTAGAATTTTCTAGAATACTTGTTTGTTGGTAACAGAGACCATGAATACCTACATAATAATTATATAACAGTTATTTAATTAAATTCATAATTTCTATTCTAATTAATTACATATTAAATAACTTTCCAGACTTATCTTTGAGATACCAAACAATTTAACGTCTAATTATTATGTTACCTACCCTTTATTAGTATCGGTGCGGAAATCCTCATGAATGTGATCCGCCCTGGGGCGGACGAAGGCGTCTGTCAGACTTCTACTGACTAAAACCACCCCGTGTTCGATCGCAGAATTGCACTGGTGGCTTCTTGGGCGCTTAAACACTCTTTAACGCAGCCCCTGACTGATGCCTCTTCGTCTGGTCAAGTGGGGGAGTGAGGTCTTTGAGTCCCCCCGTGACGTCTAAGAAGGGCGCGCGTGGAACATTATGCGCCACCTCCTCGGGTCTTGTAAAATAGGCGGCAGTGGACATTCCCGAGTCCGCCGTCCTTGGACCTATTTAGGGGGACCGGAAGAGGGCATTATCTGCCCTCTGCCAATGCTCGGTGCACCTGCTGCGGGCCGGAAGATCACTTGAAATTTCCCTCTCCCATTCCGCTGCCTCATTTGACTTGAAATTTTTGCATATGGAGATCACCGCATCCTACGACACTGCGCCGCCGACCATAGATTGAATCACAGCTGGCAGCGACAGGTCACTTCCCACTTTCAAAACAAGGGCTCGGCGCGGCTCGTCCCAAGCTGAACACTCTGCAAGCGTATGCAACGCCATGTCCTCCCGACAGTGGATGCAATGATGACACCGAGCGTCTGGCTCCCCGCCTATGCGACACAGGTACTTCCCGTAGCAGCCGTGCCCCGAGAGCACCTGCGTCGCTCTAAATGACAGGGTGGCGTCGACCACCGGCCGAATTACCCCGATGGCGACGACGACTGCTTCGCCATCGGGGTGATCCGGCCGACGGTAGGGCACAGAAGCCTGTTTTGCCATTCCACCAACAAAACCTGACGGAGTTCGGACCCGAGCAGCGTCATCTGCCGCTGCACCAGTACCGTGCCCTGCGTCCGCGCCTCCTCCCACCGATGCAGTTACGCGAGGGCTCCCGCTTACAGGTCCCACGGCGGGAATCCGGCTTATGCGCAAGCCACCTCGTAGGAGATCGTGCGATACCCTCTGATGACTCTAACGGCCATCGCCCTCTGCAACCCTACCTAACCTAACAAGAACATAAAAAAATATCAAGCTCAACATGAAAATGCATACCTAATGCTAGAAATTTTAATTTTATTTATCCGATATCCATCGCGATATATCATCTAAAAGATGATGGGTGGATATGGACATAACATACCTATGGTTTCATTCACTTGGTTTCATTAGCTGTTGGACAATGCAACTTGAAGTCACGGTGGGAGGCTTTTCCCAGCAGTAGAACGATGCTGGCTCACATTTACTGAAAGTAAACTTATTCCCAAAGATTTAAATCGTTACATTTGCCCACGCCGTACTTAGTCCGCGTAGACTGAGCTCATACGTTCCGCATGGAACGACAGATACGATTTTTAGTATGAGTGGGTGAGACACTACTATTCAAATGTAATTTCCAACGAAACAGAAACGTAACGATCTTTTAACGCAGGCGAATCTAATGAATTAAATCTTTGTTTATTCTTTTATACCAGAAGTGTTTAAAAATAAAGGAGCACATCACGACGCAGTGCGGTTCGGTTCTGTGCAGTCGGTATGCTTTTGTTCTGAGTTTTTGTACCTATGGGTTTATATATATATATCAGCAAAAGAAATCAAAACAAATGAACAACGACCGTCCGTTCTGTATACGAAAATCCGAAGACATTAGAATCTAGGTCGCAGAAACACGATTTAGGTCCCGACTTTAAGAAACTCGTTTAAGGGGTCAAATTGGTTACCGAAGAAAGCTCAGCATTCTCATGTTCAGCTTATTACAGTTGGCTACTCGATATAATTAGATTACATTCGAGATTCGCTTTTCTTTGGTTATTTATCTTACTTTTATTGTAGCCAAGAAAAACAACTTGTTTGTCATCCAATTCTAGGTGTACAAACTACAAATTAGTAGGTTACCAGGGTTGGGTTGTGGGCCAGTGGTAACCTCTCAAAACGGTGAAGAAAAACATCGTGAGGAAACCGGCATATTCTAGTACCAAAAATTAGAAGACATGTGATATCTACCAACCCACACTGGGCCCGCGTGGTGGATTACGGCCCAGAGAGGGAGCTCTCACAGAAAGGAGGACTGTGTCCCAGCAGAAACATTATAGGCGGATTATGCATTTAAAAAAACCAGAGGGCTAATTGCGTAACACACTATCAGTAGTAATCGGTTTCAATTCGACAGTTGAACAACATTCATTGCGTTATTTACGTTGCTGAGCAGACATTTTTTTCTAACTTGTGAAGCAATATAAACTCACGCCTTCTTCCCATGACGGTAGGCAGAAACTATAGAACGCCACCTGGTACGATCCTTACATACTTCTTTTGCTTTGTTAACCTTCACATATCTGGCCATACACGCGCGCCGGTGTACCTATTTCTCTTGTTTGTATTTGATTTCACATAAACCTTCTGACGTTTCATAAGTGCCCATGTAGGTTACATGGGCACTTATGAAACGTCAGAAGCTAGGTGCACGGTTCCACTTGTTCGTTTCCTATGGAGAACAGCCGGCAAGAAACTCCACGGTTACTCTTTTAATAAACCCAGCGCGCCAGGACTAACTTGCTTCTAAAAGCGCCAGTTACTCGCGCCAATGAAGACGCCGAAAGAATTGACATCTTTTCCTGTCATTGAATGAATTTGCAAGAATAACTGCATACCATTTGTGTTCATCATTTCAGTCGAAAGACGTCCACTGCTGGACATAGGCCTCCCCCAGAGGGGGGGTTTGCCATAATCACCACGCTTGGCAGGTGGGTTGGCGATCGCAGTATGGTGTTAAAATGCATGGAGATCGCTGCTGTCCATTCTCTAGTAAGTCCCTTAGTCGCCTTTTACGACACCCACGGGAAGAAATAGGGTGGTGCTAATCTTTACGTCCGGCCCCACACAGAACACATTTGTGTTACAATTTGCTAAATAAGTATAAGCTAACTACCACCCTATCTCTTTGGGATATCCTGTAATGATAGAAATGTTGTGAAAATAAATAAAAAAATACAAATAATAATTGGCTTTTACAATGTTTTCAAATTACAATGTAATAGGTATGGGAGGACAGTGTAGGCCCGTCAAAAAATACCAGGTACTTAACAAAATAGAAAATGGTCTGTAGATTTGTATCTACAGCTTAATAAAACAAAAAAAAAAAAAAATGCTTTATTTCCAGGTTTACAATTTAGCAGAATAGCACTATGTAGAACAGAGTTTAAAACCTAAAGAATTGTAAAAATACCACTGAGTTTAAACCTCTGGCACCCAAGCTAAGATTAAACTTGTGTTATGGGTGACAGGGCTCTCTCTATAAACATTTATCAGATAATTTATACAAGTTCGGAGTTACATAGTGATTAGTGTCACTAGCGATTGCCGGAGCAAGCAGCATGGTTATTATAGTTTAATACAAAAACAAAAGAATGGAATAAAAATTATATAAAATAAAACTTAAAACTATAAACTGTAGCCATTCTCTAAGTGTATATATGTGTGTGTGTGTGTGTGTGTATATGCGGGGGTGTGTGAGTGTGTGAATTTGTGCGGGTTTGTGTGCGCGGGCCTACTGTATAGGTTTGCGCTATTGTAAGGAATTTATAATATGATGATGTTCTCAAAATTTAGAAAAATATTATTATAATAATACCCCCTATCCGTATTCTATCTAGAATGTATTCCTGCCGTGTATAATACGATATCTCCAGGTGCTTCAAGTAGTTTCAGACATTTTCATAATCACAAGACGACGCCAGCCCAGACGACGGTCATTACACAGCGTCTCGGGTCTCAATCGTTGCTATGACAACGTCTGAGCCCCGCTTTGATAGCAAGGTGAAAACGCATAGGCGGCCAGCCAAAGGAATTGTATTACGAATTAGCATCTCTTAATTTAAGGAAACTATCTTAAGCTCGAATAGTTCTCAAGTAGCGCTGAATAATTTTTCACAGAAAAACTGCACATACTTCCACTTTTGGATAATTAATAAAGCTTAAGTTGGCATAAAATATGTCCTGGCATTAATTTGTGAATCAGCTGTTGGTGATTTGATTTTAAATAAAACATGTATGAAATTCGCAAAATAGTGGAATTGTTCTGTAAACAGCAATTTCATATTAGTGCTCGATGTCTTTTTGCGTGTTGTGTTTACAATAAACAGCTTATTGGCTCTTACCCTTGTTTCGATAAAAGGTTCTCGGGTTCGGGTTTGGTTCTCGTTCAATTAAGCCTCCGATCCGAGATTTTTGGTAGATATTGCGTAAAGCAGTGAATACGAATCAAGCCCCCTGTTGATATTTGACAAGCAATCCTGAAATATTTACGTGGTTTTTTACGTATCATTACATAAATGTTCACAGCATTTTCAGAACATTTCTTTCATACACGTACTTCAATGCAAAAGCAGTCAAATGCAATAGATATTATAGATATTAAATACAACGTTACCTTTGATCATCAAGCGTGAATATCAAGACATACGACACATTCTCAAGGAAATACTGACCTATTTATCAGAGCGTGCACATCGCACACGTTTTCAACATACATTGGCAGAAATGTCACAATATAAAATTCTCTGAACAATATAAAGATATAAAGCTTCTACGTATTTCTTAGATTTGTTTCACTAACTGCAGCCTGTTCCAGCTCGTTCGAGATTTCTAAAGAAAAAATGTCTATACAAAGAAAAGACAGCCTGTTATTTTGAATTATTTGTTTCTTACAGTGATATTATTTATAAAATAGGCTTCGTAAATAAAAACCCGATGGATATAGAATAAGACATTCACGTCATTAAATTATAGACAGTTAGCTGTTTAGTGAGGATGGATCGAATTTAAACAATTACATATTATTATTATACCTACCCAAAATGTAATCGAAACTGATTCTACTATTTCATGATTAAAGACAATAAACAGGCAGACTTTGGTCTTATGGCATCGTTCCCTCGCAGCATAGACGCTGCGCAAACGCGACGTTAACGCTGCGTCTTCATAGCGCAGTTGCGAAGGCTCTCAAATGACATGTTAAATGTCCGCTACGCACAGGGTATCTAACGTGTCATGTATGTGGGAGTAAGTATATACTACACAAGTACACAGCCTGTTCTAAACTAGCACTTTGACGCTACCGAACATTTCCATTGGACGTAGAAGAGCCCAGTTGAGTCGATTGATATCTGATTCTGTTTCCGACACACAATTTACAGGGAACGCTTTGTACCATTTGTTTAGCCGGTATTGTTAGAACGCTTAGTAGAACTTTTGGTTTTCTGTGTGGAATATTTTTGACTAACTTGGTCCGGTTCCTTTGATGGAGAAATTGGTGTCTATTTTGTCAACATTTTATATTTATTTTACATAACATACCATACAGTATAATCCCTGTAAAAAAACTGGATCAATGTTCTTAAACGACCAGAATACTATTTTTATTTTCTAGAAATAAATTGCCTACGCTACTAACCATACAAAACCTTATTGAATTTTACACAAAGCAAACCAAAACGGGCCACATGACAATAAAAAACACAATCTCTCTGAAGTAAGGATTACTTACAATAGAGACGCCTTTCCCCAAATAAGGCTTTCCATACTCCTTTAAGAGATCCAATACAAACAAGATAATCCTCATATGAATGTCGTACGTGACGATATAGTGGGAAAACAAATCTGTGAACCGTAGCCCTACGAAGTCAGGAGGTGCATGTTAGAAGGAGTATACAACGCGTGTTGAATTTTAAAAATTGAATTTGAGGCAGCGATGTTTTCGAATTTATTCAATTTGTTCAGGTAGCAATTGCAGCTCTTTAAAGGATTCATTCGAAGTAGCAAGTTTCGTTCATAATTCTACGACCATGTAGCGTAAATAATCAAATCCAAATATTTTATTTCACATAAAACAAGATAGACGGGCACTTATGAAATGTCAGAAGCTATGTCCACGGTTCCAATTGATCCTTTTCTATGGAGAAGAGCAGACAAAATACTTCACGGTTACTCTTTTAAAATTAATTGTTTTTTACAATGTTTTCAAATAACAGTGGTAATAGGTATAGGAGGACAGTGTAGGCCCGCCAACAAGTACCAGGTACTTAACAAAATAGGAAATGGTCTACAAATCCTTAGTCTATTATTAAGCCTTCAACGTTCTTATATTTCACAAAATTTAAAAGTTTTTATTTTGTAATTTACTGACTCAGTAATTTGTAAGGTAATGATTATTTCGATTTAAATGGTACAAGTGGCCCTAATTGATAAACTAATACCTACTTATATATCATTAAGCTGTAATAAAAATGCTACAAATATGTATCGCCCTTGACCTGAGTATTAAAATGTTAATTAAGGCGAGGATCCGTTGTTTGATCTGCGTACCGAAGTAAAATAGACTCGCGTATTGGGTAGCTATTTAAACATAATAATTATTTTAAACATTTTATTAAGACAAACTCAGCGAATTGTGCTAAACACTCTTACTTCCTTTTTATTTATATAAAAAATAAGGGAAAAAACGTCTGTTTTCTACCTATGAGTTATTGATAACATTACGAAAAGGGGTATTTATGGGATTTTATTCTGTCCAGCAAAGTTAATATAATCGTGCTATTAAAAGCGATTGCATGTCCGCCAGATCCTTAAATAAGAGATATTTTTGACTCAAAATTATAAAACACTGTTATTTTATTATTTCCCTTGAGTCAAAAAACTATTAAGCGCGGTATGTCAGTGTCATAGCGCCTTAATGTCTGAGCGGAGGAAGTATGAGTAGTTATTGTGACTGTTTTTAACCAACAGACATTTACAATTTTCCCAATTATTTTATTCACATAAATGTATATTCAGGTACGCCGAAGCCAACCCCAACATAGTTGGGAAAAGGCGCTAAACTTCTAAAGGAAGATGACGATGATGATATTCAGATACGAAATAACTTTCAGACTTTAAGACTTCAATTGACTTGAGTTGACAAAATCTAAAGATGCCGATGATCTGATGTATAAAATGATCTAGTCATATGGCTTACCACAAACAGACCGTCTAATAATTAACACCATAAATTAATTATTTCGATTTACAATAACAAACCTTATTCACATAAATGAATACTGAAACCACACTATGTTATGTGCAGTTTAGCAATACACATTAAAGGGCGGATTTCACCAACGAAATGAAACGTGATCAATTCACGATGAACTTAGCTCAAGCGTTTAACTGAGTTCAAAACTCCACTTTTGATTTCACCAACATAAAGTGAACGCAGTTCAAGCTTAAACCAGTTTAAATTCTGAACGCCAGATTTTCAGCGGTCAAGTCTCTACATGAGTTAAGAGCTGTCAGTGTTGTGTTGTTTAGAAAATATTGTTTGTTGTCTTTTATTATTATTATTGATTTTGTTGGTATTTGGCTAATTAATTTTTTTTTAAATGATAAGACTATGCTATAACGAAAGTTGGGATGACGAAACAAAATGGTCACAAACTGACAATTCATATTATCTGCGTACAATTCATATCAGGAAATTCATCTGTTTGACAATACCTATTGTATGAAGATTCGTAAAATGGTCCACAAATTAATTATGAATTGCTATAGTGAAGTTTAATGTTAAATAGCAGAATCATATGAAGTTAGTCCAAAGCTAAATCTTACAAATCATGTTGAGGATTTTGATAGATGTTGCTTTTGACTAACTCCATATCAATAGATTTTGCTGCTGATTTTTGAAAGTCAAAAGCATATAAAATGAAAAAAATAAGGTTATGTTTTCAGGTTTGCGAACCTCTCGATCATGATTAAGTGAAACCCCTTTAAGAGACTCTTAAAAAGTGTTATTTTTGGTATATCTCGCTTCCTTCAAGATATAGCGATTTTAATGTTGTTTTTTAATGAATTGTCATCAAGTTGTGAGCTACTCTGAAAGTTTCAGGCGGATAGCTAATCGGGAAGTGCTCGAAATTTGAGTTGCAAGATTTCACCTGGAACGACAGACAAACAACAAAGTGACTTAATAAAAACGTGGATATAAAATTTAAGCGTAGTCGCTATCGCATTTTGCAAATGCTAAACGCATTGCGTTCATGTGACAACATTTACATTCTAATATGCCATGGGAACTTGGTTTTTGTGAACGCGATCAAAATGTAGCTGTTGAAATCAGTTGAACGTAAATCGAGATCAATATCGACATTTGAACTCGTTTATGCAGAACTTAGTTTTCTTAAACGCATTTTGTAATACGAAGGGTGAAATTGGCCCTAAGCGTATAATATTTCTATTAATTTCCGACACATCATACGATTTCTAATTACCACGACACGTGACTACGCGAGCAAAGCAAGCGAAGATGTAGGGACTCCCTACTCATACGACACTATGCGAGTACGCGGGCAGAGCAAATATTCGTTAACTATTCCTTTGTCGCATCTTGTTTGTGATAAGCATGTCAAAGCTATGCTGTTGCTACGGTAACAATTTGAAATATTCCGGTAGACCAAGGTAACTGTAGTCAAACTAGTTTCAGTTCTTGTTGAAATTAGTTTGAATTGTAATATTTTGGAGAATGTTCAGGGTCTTTTTTCGATAAAGCGGTTCATAGGCAGCGTTAGCTTGCTGATAGGATGTCGTCATGTAGGTCCGTTATTAGGTTTTATGTACTTTTATGTTCTATGATTTCACCGTACTTCTCTAAATAGATATAATCCTTCCAGAAACACTCAAATGTTTGATCAAATTCATGTTCTCTCAATACTCAATTCTTTGTTGCATTCCACAACGTCTATGCTTAGTTGGTAAACATTGGCGTTAGAACAATCGTGGAACACTATCGGGCACAGCAAAAGAAAGATAGTAGGTAGAAATGAGGACTAGGACTTATCGTTTATCTTATTTCTAACTTATTCTAAAAAGATAAATACCTTTTTTGTGTATTTTATATAAGTTTTAGGGATTTATCATTTAAATGTTCGTTTACACTGTAAATTAATAACATTTATTCAATAATAGATTTTTTATTTTAATCTTGAACAGATGGAGTTTTTTTTCAATTCTTATTGATTCGGGTAACATTATATATTTTTATTGACATTTATATTATTATTGACTTTCACAAGGTTTCCTTTGCAAGGAAGCTTTTTATCTGGGATTTACTACATTTTATAATAAACTAATCTAACCCTTGAACGTTCTAAAATATTATTCTTCTCCCAAAAACCTATAAGTTATTGACAGTACCCACAAAAACTTTCAAAGACCTATTAAAAGGTAAGATTGAGAAACCAGCAAAACAAACTCATAAACTCGAAACACGCCAACTTAAAGGGAGTCAAACCCATGAAACAAACGACCCCAAAGCGGTCATTAATAAAATTAGCTGTGTATAATAAATCCATACTAAGTCGTAAACTAAGTTATTAAGATTGGCATAACCAAACTCGAGGGGATACGGTCCAGTAAACTACTGTAGATGGTTCCGAGAGTAACAAATGTTTTGCTTTATAGTTGCATACAAATTGTGCTTGAAACTTGTTGCATTGTAGAAGGTAGTCAATTGATCTCATTCACCTGTGCCTGTTCCGTACCGTTCCAATGAATGTGTTTCCGCATTATAAATTATTCCAGAATTTTCCATTAGTATTATCCACCCCACAGTACTTTATTTCAAAACAATATGTTTGGGTAGAAAGAGTTTAACTCGTTGGAACTACCGACTTCATTCAACATTATGTTCCTGCAACCTGATTGGCCGCTGCCGTTACTGCGGCAACTGAACGCTGGCGCGTCGAGTAAAAAGAACTAAGCTACTCTCGACTCAACGCCATGTGCGCACACGTTTCTTCCAAATTATTATCAAAATATTGTGTTATGTGACTTTGTGCCCTATTCTCCACAACTAACGAACAGTACGACAAACAGAAGAAGGATATTAAGCTGGAATTATTATCAAGACGTTCACAGTACACACCTTCAGACCTGGAGGATTTTGGGAAGTGAAGTTCAGGTATGTCTTTACGAGGCTACACTGTATTTTGCCTACACAGGGCCAATTCTATTAACCAATTCTCACCAGTGCTCTTGCGTTATCTTCATCAACCATCATGCCTCACAAGACACATAACTATTTGGTGTTTCAGACCTGAAGTAAAAGTTGAACTGTAAACAACTCGGTCATGACCTTCAGTCAATAATCAATCAGTATAACTATCAGTAAACTAAGTCAACGTAGTGAGGTCCTAACTGGACGAAAAAGGGCTAAGTTTCACAATTTACTGTATTAAACCTGTCATAAAGTTAACTATATGAAAAATGTGTTTAATATGCGTGTTTTAGTTTATAATAACTTACCAAACGAATTAAAATTATTACAGCGTAATAATGTTCGAGACAAAATTGACAGAATCACTTCTAGGTATTGTTTTTATAGGAATTTATGGAACATACAAATTGATAAATTTAATAATGAATAAATGCATGGTAATTGTATACATAAGAATAATAGTAATTTAATAAGAATGTACATTAAGTAAACTTAGTACAAATTTGCACGCTTGCTTGCAGGCAAAATACAATGACACTTAGGTTATAAACTCTTAATTTAAATAGTAATAGTCATATCTCATTCTGTGATTTAAATAGAATGAGATATGACTAATATATAGGTAGTATAAAAGTCAAAATGACAGATAAGAACAAACGAACTGCTCTGAAATTGGTTTTTCCTTATCTGTCATTTAGACTGACAAACAGTCAGAACGAGATAAACCAATTTTAACTTACAGATGCTTCCGCATATACGAATAACGCTATAAATTTTTTAACTTGAATTCAAATACTTTTCTTTCCAACTGTATCTTCCATTGTTTACGTAGAATCGAGGAATTGCGTGCAAAGCGAAAATTTTTAGTAAGTATTTTTCGAGTCGAGCATAGAGGGACTAACCGTACCAAAAGAATGTACCTATTTCTAGCAAGAATCAAACGTATATGATTTGATTTCAGAAACTAAAGCCTCACACAATTTGGTTGGTGAAATTACTGAGATATGCGGCATGACGATTATATCCAGATATTCCCCCGACTATTGAAAAGAAATTAGATCTACCCTTGAAGAGGCTTGAAGGCCTACGTGCTACCAACAAGTGAGGTCTCTAAAGTGCTCGATATCGATTGGGTCATACCTATAATATTAATACCTCCACCTACAATCATATCGACCTCTTTGAATGGTCCTCATATATCACCACCATATGGTCACCTTCAGGATAAATTCTAAGGGCCCTATACACTCGGCGGCGTTCATTTTACGCGCCGTCGACGCGCGTTGACTGTGCGTTTTCTACCCTGCAAAACTGATAGTTCAGCATTAGCTGCGTTTGCAGCAGAGTTTAGAAAACGTTGTGTGTACAGGGTCTAATAGACGTAGGTACTACAAAAATCCGCACGCTTGAGAAACGAAGTAAAGATCATTAATTTTTATATCCAAGTTGATATTATTTCTTCGCTATCACCAATAATTAGGACTTCTAGCCTCTTGACAGAATCCCTTATCTGCCTTTGTTATGAGGTTTGCTTACTGCCTTGTTGGTGTAGTGGTCGCAAGTAGTCGCTGAGCATGAGGTACTGGGTTTAATTTCTGGGTTGGGCAGAGTGTTATTGGGTTTTTCTATCTAGAATTTCTCAGAAGCAGCCCGGAGTCTGGATTTGTGCCCGGTTGATGGCAATAGGCTCGGCACCTCTTACATAGGACTTAAACGGAGCTGGCGAAATGTAGGTGTACAATTAAATAGGTACACCTCTGCCTAAGCCTTCGAGGTACAGGCGTGATGTTATGTTTATTTATGTGTCAACTCAGCCTAAAACTGTCAACTGCTGGACATAGGCCTTTTTTTTAGTTCCTGGTTTGAAAATCCTCATGGATGTCCTCCGCCCTGGGGTGGGCGGAGGGGTCTGTCAGACTCTAACTGACTAAAAACCACGCCAGTGTTCCTTTCCCACACTTGCACCGGGGATCTTGGGATCTAGTGCGGCTTCCGCGATCCCCGGCTGGCGCCGGCCCGCCTCTGCGGGCCACCTCAAGTCTGGGGGGTAAGGTGTTTGACCCACCCTGCGACGTCTGAAAGGGGCGCGCGTGGATCACTACGCGCCGCCACCTCGGGTGCTGGACATAGGCCTCTCCCAGGCTGCGCCAGAACACCCTGTCCTCCGCACGTGTAAAGAAAATAAATTACTTTCATTAGCAAGTTTAAAACAATATACGGTACATCACAACAAACATCTAGTTATTCTATTCAAAATACCTCATTACTGTTTCAACTAACCCGCATTATTTTGTCAACTAACCCACAGATCCCAGCGCAATAGACTTCCACTGGTGCTTTGTTGCGAACACATCCATCGCCTTCTGTCCGATATATTTATGTGACTATAAATTGGTGCTGCTTCCCCGAGGCTCTGCTAATGTCCTCATACATCCATCTGTATCCAGCGAGACAAAATATCGCGCAATATGTTCACTTTGTATTTGTTCTTGAACAATAAATGTGGAACTGTTTGTAGGTCGTCTTTGTTGGGTCGGTAAAATGTTTGTTATAAGTTCGCGTATGAAGTTTATATAATTTCCACATTCGTTTGACGCTGAAGCACGAATGTAAAGAAAGTAGGTAAGTTTTAAATAATATCCAAAAACTTAAAGTCGATAGGATACCTAATATACTAACGAAGGTTTATGTTGTCTTCGTAAGTGCCTACGCTCAAGCATCGAACTTTTATGCAAATGTTAGTTTTGTTAACACCATAGCAGGAAAAAATTGCTTGTCTGGCCTGAATGGGGAAATTAGTTCTGAATAAACGCGAAAAATTCCGTCTGATTCGTATATACCGTTCTGATTTCCCCACAAAATCGTCGTCATTTACTTTACTGTATAATAATTAGGTATTGTGTACTGTCACCCACAACACAACATTATTATCTCGCCTCATATTATTTCTTAGGAACAAAAACTTACGAGAGAATCCCCTGGTAATTTATTACGAATGTAAAATTTCGATAACACAGTCTGTCGTCGCGAAACGTATCTCCGTGTTTTATAGCTCCCAGCAGACGTGGAACATCAGCTACCACACACAGAGTACAGTCGAACGAGCTAATTGGTATACAAGCAGCTAACCTGAAAATACTTTTAAACAAAGTTGTAAGTGTGTTGAGTAGTCAATTATGTTACGTCACTCTCTTGAGTACTCTAAGCTTAAAAATTTGATAACTTTTATAGTGTGCACACTATAAAAATAATATTAGCGGTGTAGTAAAAAAATATGAATAATTGTGCTTGTATACCAAATAGCTTGTTCGACTGAACATAATATTTATGTTTCACTAACTTCTTAAACAAAAATAATAATAAAAACCTTGAAACTGAGCTCAGATTTATTTGACAAAGATATTTTCTTCACGAAAATGTCTTGATCTTTTGTAAATAAAACAATCTGTGAGTTATTCGCTACATGTATAATGTAGGGTTTTGTTTGAGTAGAGGATCGAATTTTATTGCTTTCACTACTATTTGTCTTTGTGTCTCAAGGAACATATAAATATAATGTACAATACAATTTCGTGGAATTCCCGAAAAAGCTTGGCATCATCTTTAGGGGTAAATATTATTATCGAAAGATTCTTTAGTGTAATTTAGTGTAATGTAGTCAAAAGTAAGCATTCTATTAAACATTTTAGATGAAATGGTTTCATCTGGTAAATTCCTATGTTAGTTTTTATTTTTAACCGACTTTTAAAGGAGGAGGTTCTCAACTCGACTGTATGTTTTTTTTGTATCTTTGTTACCCGATTACTCCGCCAATTATGAATTGATTTTGATGATTCTTTATTGTTTGAAAGGGTATGCTCTCGAAGTGGTCCCATTCTCACCGGGGATTCCATGGAAATCGAGGGAAATACTCAAATTATATAGGCACACCTATAGCGATTTGTGTATTTTTTATAGCAACTCGTGCGTTTACTCTAGGAAAGCACCCTTTGGTGAAGTGCAACTGATGGTTCTTACCAGGAGAACTCCTTAACAATTAAAGTCTCTACA
Source organism: Tiliacea citrago (assembly GCA_963921375.1). Lineage (NCBI taxonomy): Eukaryota > Metazoa > Arthropoda > Insecta > Lepidoptera > Noctuidae > Tiliacea > Tiliacea citrago. The sequence continues at coordinate 14,135,154 of OY992797.1, read as the reverse complement.
TCGGGAAAAGCAATATTTTGTAAAAGGTAATGTGAAGTTGACATAAGGCTAATGAAACTTAGGTAAATTACAAACCGACCCACTAAAAAGTGAAAAATAAAAAACTATTTATAAAAAATAACAACCGATTTCCAAAAAAAAATACTACAAAGTGAAAAATAACTATAATTTCGGAAGTCGATTGCAAAAAACCAAAAAAAAGATTCATAGACACCAACGTCCGAAATTAAAGTTATTTTTCACTTTGTAGTATTTTTTTTGGAAGTCTGTTGTTTTTTTTTTTTGTGTAAAGTTTTCTTTTAGCTAGCATTTTCAAACAAACTATTTATAGTTGGCTGCCTGCTTCCTTAGCTCTTTTCAATTAGTTGACTGTACCTTCATAAATATTTTTTTTTTTTTAATACCAATTGAAGTAATGTACATACGTATTCATGTTATTGTTCCATTCATAACTAAAGTATGTTCCATTTTCGTAACATTACGCAAACAGCTATATTCACACGTAGGTACGCGTTTATTCATGTGGTCTACAAGTAGCTCTTCACCTGGTACCGAACCGTGCAGTTCCATACAAAGTACATAGAAGACACATTTTTCTATTTACATATTTTTCTGCCGGGTAGGACATAATAATTATAGTAACCTTATTGGTGATGTTCTTGGCTAGAGGCTTGGTCGATCGATCAGGTTAATCAACGCTTACCACGGTTGGTCCGTGGATGGGTGACCATCTTTACATACCGAGACCCCTCCGTGCCTCGGAAAGCGCGCTAAGCCGTTGGTCCCACTTGTCATTTGTAGATTTTTAACAGTCGTTACGGGTCGTCAGAAGCCCGAAAGTCTGACAACCAGTCTTACCAAGGGGTATCTTGTTACCCAGTTACTGGGATGTGGAGATCAGATAAGCAATCGCTCCATGTGAAATACTTGTATTCAGCTGCATCCGGTTAGACTTGACGCCGACCCTAATATGGTTGGGAAAAGGCTAGGCAGATGATGATTGGTGATGTTCTTGAGAAAGGTCAGAAGCGTAGTACAGTCGGTGACCAGCATTGCCTGACCCCTCTTCTATTATTCTTCTTTGTAAGAGGGGTCAGGTAATACTGATCACCGACTGTACTCTACAGGCGCGCGGCGTGCGTATGACCTGAACGTAAACGAAGCAAAAGTGTTAAAGGATCGTAGCAGGTGGCGTTCTGTAGTTTCTGTCTGCCCCCCAGGGGTAGAAGGCGTGAGTTTATGCATGTTATGTATGAAAATACACCGATGACGCAGGGTAAGTAACCCTGTAACGTAAGGGGTTGCCATCCGCCCTGTCGAAGTCGGAAAATGGAAGGGCTATCTGCTTGAACGTTACTCTTCATCTTTCAAGTCCATCTAGAAGTTGTGTTTGATAAGACAGTCATTGAAACACCTTGTTTTTAATGATTTTTTTTACTGACATGAAAAATACATGGTAAATCAACTAGCGCTTCACTAATGTCTAATTTCTGGAAAGAAAATCATCGATGCGTCAAAATTAAACACAAGTCAAGTGATGCGATTGGCTCTTGATAATTCATTTAACCAATGCGTTTAACCAACCACAGTAGTTTAGTTAATTTTTGTGTTGATTTTCGTCCCAGAAAAGGGCACAAGAGGTCTATATTCTTCTACGTAGCCGTTTCCCAACTATGTTGGGGTCGGCTTCCAGGCTTACCAGATGCAGCTGAATACCAGTATTTTACATGGAGCGACTGCCTATCCGACCTTCACAACCCAGTTACTGGGTAACACGATACCCCTTGGTAAGACTTTTTATTCTCTTTTATTATATAAAGGACTCTTCCACTGCTTGCACCAGTTACGAAAAGACAATAAACAGCCCTAAACAACACATAAATTGAAGTCATTTGTCCCAAGCCATTATCTTTCATGTCGTATCTCATTTTGTTTCTATGACTATGTCTCGGGACATTATTATGTTCCGAGACATGCATCAAAGATTTACAGACAAAGGAAGCAAGCATTGTTTGTGAACCTGATGAAGATGATGCAAATATGATTATAACTTGTCGGGATTGTGCAAGAGAATGACGAGTGGTGACAAATTGAGGAGTTTGTAGGTGAAGACGTAACCGTTGCAGATAATGTGAAAAGTCATAAATTATCACGCCTGTATTCCGCAAGGGGCTGGGCAGAGGTTTAGCTATAGCGCAGCCACTTTGCGCTAGTTAGGTTTAAGTCCCATGTAGCTGAGATGAGAATGCAAAGAGGAATGTGTGGTGTGACACAAATGGATAGAATAACAAATGAGTACATAAGAGGAAGTCTGAAAGTGGCGACTGAAAGTGGTGACTGAAAAGTTGTGCTGAAATCGGTTGTCATGGTATGGGCATGTCCTGCCAGGGTTGCGAGTTTGCCCGAAAGGGATATCGTGGCCCTGGCACACAGGCAAATGAAGGAACACGGGTGGGTTTTAGTCAGTAAAAGTCTGACACGCCCTCCCGCTCCGACGAGAGCGTGAGAAGCTATTTGATAATTTCCCACCCAAAAAAAAAAAAAATGGTATATGTGATGCTGCGGAATGACGAAAATGTCGTGAGGAAAGTTTGGAGTAGGTATGGATGTAACAACGGACTGTGTGAAAGATAATATGGCTAGAAAGGGAGTGACTACCGAGATGACGGCTAATAGAGAAGTATGGAAGAAAGGGGCAGGTTGCGCCGACCCCAAATGAATTAGGATAACGGCAGGCCAATGATGATGTTTAAGTCCCATATAATAGAGGGCGAGCCATCAACCGGGCACAAATCCAGACTCCGGGCTGCTACGGAGGAATTCCAGATGGAATAACACTTTGCCCGACGTCGGATTCAAACCCAGGAATACTTGGGTGCATGGGAGGCCGTCACCGAATTCGCGCCCTCGCGCCCCTAGCCACCGCGGGAGATGCCACAGGCGTCGGGAGTCGCAGGCCGATTCCCGGCCACCGTAGGCGCGGGCTTGCAGACCGTGAGCGATGGGTAGCTCGCCGTCCGATATTGACCAGGCCCGGGTCGATGGCGCGTTGTGTTCCATGCGCGCCTCAAAGAGATGTCAGCACCAACTGACGGGATCCGATAGGGCCAATACCTGCCAGGGTTGTGAGTTTGTCCGAAAGGGATATCGTAGCCCTGTCACACAGGCTTCTGAAGGAACACAGGTGGGTTTTAATCAGTAAAATTCTGACACACCCCCCGTTCTTCGCAGAGCGGGAGAAGTTATTTGATAATTTCCCGACCAAATCAAAAAGAAAAATAAAAAGGAATACTTCTCAAATCATTATTGGGATTTTCTTGAGAGTTCAATTAACGCTAGTCTGAGAATAATTGTATAGCCAAGTTTTGAGAAGCTCTAAATTTGTTTGTCATTTATGGTGGTCAGCTTTAGTTTTGAAGCTTAACTTTAGAGTCGAGCTAAGTTGAGTCGTTACAAGTTCTACGATTTTTAATACAGTGGAAACAAAGTTGAAAAGGCAATTTGTATGAAAATCCCTTATTTTATCCGTTGTTTCTCTAACGTGAGAACAAGCGTGTATTGCTTATGCAAGCCCATTAAGTATGTATTAAATTATTACTAGGCCATATCTGGGATTCGTCGAATGTGACGTACCAGCAACATGGTAATAATGCATGGAATAAAATATGATATTTTTCGAAGTGTTCCGTGAAAAAATATGATGTTAACTATATATAAGGGGTTCGCAGTTCCCAGAGAGATATTTTTTTGGCACATCAACTACCTACTACTTACTCATTTATACTTGTAACTTGTTTATTTCCAAGCAGAATTTTGGGTGTCGTTTTCCATTAAGGTAAAATAATGTCTAGTATCTACCTATAGATAATAAAAGATGAACTACGATAACATGGCTCACCCCTCCAAATTACTGTTTCAATGTGTAGTGTAGTCACATCCTTCCGAAAAAGTTTGTATGTAGTTGTAAATACTCGTAATATCTCACATATTACCAGATTTGTTGGTCAACTAATCATAACTAGCCGATCGCCCAAGCAAACACACGTGTCGTTTTCATAGAGTACGTCAGTGCAGCGCCATACTAATAATAATGAGCGATTAATGTAGTGGGGCTAGTCGAGCAACAAATCCGTGATTTGTTTTTGTTTGACGACCGTCTCATTACGCACACATGCGTACAAATACTTTCAAACGTTTTGAATTTTGGAGGGGCGGGCCATATTATCGTAGTTATTGACTACTGAGTGACATACCTGCCTTTTCGTAGCTTTTTTTTTTTTTTGGGTGGGAAATTATCAAATAACTTCTCCCGCTCTGGGCGGAGCGGAAGGGCGTGTCAGACTTTTACTGACTAAAACCCACCCGTGTTCCTTCATTTGCCTGTTGCCAGGGCCACGATATCCCTTTCGGACAAACTCGCAACCCCGGCAGGTGCAAGGTGTCAGCACCAACTGACGGGGTCCGTTAAGGCCGATGCCTTAACGGACCCCGTCAGTTGGTGCTGACATCTCTTTGAGGCGCGCGTAGAACACACTTATCGGATGGCGAGCTACCCATCGCTCACCGTCCGCAGGCCCGCGGCTACGGTGGCTGGAAACCGGCTTGCGACTCCCGACGCCCGGGACGTCTCCTGCGGCGACTAAGGGCACGAGGGCGCGAACCTTGCCTCACCCTCACGCGTTCCGCCTCCTCCTTCGCTAGCATTACTGCTTCGCAGAAGGAGGTGACGGCCTCCCATGCACTCTCGCTCCGAACCATGGCCTGAACCAGGGCCGGACGCGAGAGATCGCCGCCGCCGATCGCCTCCGTGAGGATACGGCGGCGCCTCGGCCAAGCAGGGCAGACCTCCACCGTATCTCCACCGTGTTTTACGGGCGATCCACATAGTGGTGACACCCGGGCGTTTGCTACCGCTTTATCCTGAACAGGACCCTCCGGAAACAACCGTGTCCAGTGAGGACCTGTGCCAGGCGAAAGGTGAGGACGCCGTGGCACCTCTCCAGCCACTCCTCAAAGAGGGGAATTATCGCCACAATTGTGGCGTGCCCAGCCTTTTCGTAGCTGGAACCGTAAAACCTTTTTTTACGCACGCAAGTGTGTAACAGGAAGTGACAGCTTGAGCATGGGATAACTAAGTACTTTTTAAGAGCATGGAATAAGTAATTACTTTGCAATAGCATGGAATTAGTGTACTCATGGAATTACTAAGTACTAAATAGATTGTAAGTAGAGGGGGTCTTTGACCAGTGGTCGACCTCTAGTAATTAATAATTATTCGAATAAAAATGTCAGTATAAAGCTGTTTTTAAATTTTGAGGTTAATTTCTGTCGCTGCTCAGTTCCTTATTATTACCAAGGTGAGATCTCCGATGTTACACATCATCAAATACTGTAAGAATCGCTCGCTTTTTTTATTTAAAAAAAAATACTTAATTTTATTTTGAAGTATTTCATTATCAGGTTACAATACTATCTTACTAAATAATTATGACTTATTTACAATCAAAATCACAAAAAGCTAATTCCTGATACTCTGAACAATATCACATCTCAAACGTCCATAATTCCCATACAATCGGAAACCAATCTCCTGTGAGTCCATACATCACAAATCTGCTCGGCCAGCACCCCACATTTCTCCCGTGTCGCGTTCATCACATAAATAACTTGCTTAACAGTACTGAAACAAAGGAACATTGTTTATACCCAAAGAGCTTCGACAGCCTCCGAGAGCTTCCGATAGATGCCGAAGAGCCCCGATGGGCCAATAAAAGAGCCTATTGTAGCCACAATACCCAACTCCCAACATAAGTAAATACCTCTCGTTGGTACTCTAAATGAGTATTTATTCGTATTGCTATTTAGTCGTTAGACCTTAATAGCTTGTTGTACCATTATCGAAAATCTGGGAGATGGGATTAGATTTTTAAAGTATCCTATTAGGAAGGTATATAGACGATACTGAGGCTAGATATAATCTTGTTTTATGTTCTAGTGATAGTAAGGTTTTGTGCAAACGCATTTTAATAATTTTCTGTTTTAGGTTAATATTATTTGGGTAAACTTTTTGTTCTATATTTACATTTAAATTGTAATCGTTATTTTCATTCTTGGTCCAATCTACATATTTTTACTCCACTTAAAGGCTCTCACGCGATATCACGGGCGCGACAGGCACCGACATAGAAATTGTGCTACTAGTGTCGCGTAGCGCCCACGATATCGCACCAGTCTGTACGAGTCATCCAGCCAACATTGGTTAGGTTTGGAAAACTCTTATTATACATAATATCTAATACAACATCAAGGCTGTAATCCCCGAAGGGTTATTCAGAGGTATACCTATAGTACACTCACAGTTCGCCAGTTATGTTTAAGTCCCATGTATTAGGGGGCGAGCCTATTGCCATCAACCGGGCACAAATCCAGAATCCGGGCTTTTACTGAGTAATTCCAGATCGAAAAACCTAATACCACTTTGCCCGACCTGGGAATTGAACCCAGGACCTCATGCTCGCTTGTGAACACTAGACCAATGAGGCAGTCATAGTAGAGGCACTCTTATTATATAAATGTAAAAATTGAGTTTTTTTTTATAATATTTGCACTACATCTTCAGGCCATACTAATATATTTTTTTCAGTTCGGGAATTAAACTTACGAAAGCGCGAAACTTCATCAATAAGCCATCTTTCATTATTTTATTTATCAAGAGATTGCAGACTGAAACTTTATCCAAAACTTGTAATTAAAAACAAGAGAATCAATGCGATGAAAATGATCGAACATTACAGTACAGGCCCTTAATTATGAAAAGGCTTGTTCAGGCTACATTTAAATCCTTAATGAATATATTGTGTAACACTGAATGAAGTTCCTATAGGAGTTTCAGTACTATCAATTGATTTATTGGAAACTGGTGCTATAATTATACTCTGTTATATTTTGATTCATTCATGGAAAATTGATCATTTAGCTTTATTGAGATACTAAAGCTCAACACATACAGGCAGCTGGTGCGGGTCAGGCGCGGGTCGGGACAGCAGCCGCCGCCTGTGTGTGTTGAGCTTAACTATTCCCTCGACTCTATCCGGCTGAAAAGAGTAAAGGTTATCGTTATAAAAGCACGGTACTCATTGATGTCCTTATAAAAGAAGTATATGATATTGGATAGGTATTTTAAGAACCCACTTAGTTTCCAAGGATAGGGGAGGGCTATGCTTGGAGCTTTGCTTATTTATATGTCAAGATAGAGTGTCGCGCTGCAAAAGAACAAACAGGCCAACTTTGTTATGCTGGTGTGCGTAACAGCAAGGTACGTCTTACACTTGCGCGGAGTTTCCCTACGTGATTGAATCAAAATTAAGAGATCCGCAGGCGAACCAAGGTAACCAACATAGCCCGAAAAATTGCCCAACTTAAGTGGCAATGGGCAGGGCACATTGCTCGCAGAACAGATGGCCAATGGGGGTGAAAGGTTCTGGAGTGGCGACCGCGTACCGAAAGACGTAGCGTTGGAAGGCCTCGTACAAGGTGGACTGATAACCTTGTGAAGGCCGCAGGAATCCGTTGGAAGCGGGAAGCACGGAACCGGTCAAAGTGGCGGTGCTTGGGGGAGGCCTATGTCCAGCAGTGGACGTCTTTCAGCTGAAATGATGACTTTAGTTTCCTATTGAAGACGAATTCCTACATATAGCCGTATTAGCACATAAAACAATCAATCATTAAACCTTGCCTTGCCTCTGTCCATCGCTTTAGACGCTATACCGCGGTCACTGTCCAGTCAGACTGCATACAAAAGAAAGAGACGCTTGTAATTTATTGCAAAATATGAAGCAATTCTCTATTTACTCAAAAATGAGTTGAGTAATCGAAAATAAAAAACAACCAAGTTCTGCATACAAATAAGACGTTTTTGTTATAAATTAAATACCAACCGTACGTTGATATTTAATACAGATATTTTGGATTGAAACTCAAAGTAAGGTGTTAGTTTACTATTAATTTGTATCGAGAATTTTTTTCCTAAACGTGTTTTGGTATTAACCAAGTTCTGAGAAATATGTTCAAAAATAACATAAATTTTTTCCGCTACCACAAACTATATAAATTTGGCAATTTTTTAGTTTAAGACAAGCCTACTTTTATCATTTGCCTCTTGTCAGCGCCTTAACGACGAACTTTCGACATTTCGCTTTCCTTTACGTTATCTACAAAATACTCAATTTTGTACGTTAAACCTATTACTGAAATTCCAAGTCCTAAGTACATAATTATGTAATATACTATGCAGTAGTACAAGTTAGAAGCCTGTTCATTTAGTGGTACGAAAGTTCAGACGCAACCCTTCTATTGGGAGAATTCTCAAATATCGGCATTCCCAAACTTCGTTGGACCGAGACTGTCCCTGAAACTGGCATATCTATTAAGTACTAGGAATTTAGATGTTTTATGAACTTGTTTTTGACGTTACTTTGCTTTTGAAGTTTATTTTTTTGTATAATAAACTTAATCCCCCTTATTACAAAACAAGATATATATTTTGACATGGCTTAAACCATGCAGCCAGTTTTTGTAATAAGAACGTAACAGTGATTGAAATACCGTTCTTTATACAAAACTGAAAACTTAGTTCGGTACTAAGTTATCAGTTTTGTGTTTAGGAACTTTAGCATAGTCGGAATATAAAGTTAGAAATTCCATAATGACTCCATGTTTTAAACCTGGGTCTGAAGATAAACCTTGTTTTGTAATAAGGGGGAATAAGGTTAATTTAGGGATAGATTTTCTTTGATTTGAGGCTGGTTATTTAATCTACGACTTAACAGGCAATGTATATACAATCTTAATACGACATAATATGTAATAAAATCGGACACCTTTGAACGATTATATTCTAAACTCTTCACAAATAAACTCAAACATGTTTCAACAACTTCTAACCAGAGGCGGATCGTTAATGCTCTCTCATTTTCTCTAAACAACTTCGTAACGGCAGAAGAAGAAAAACACTTACTAAAATATTCTACAAAGTAACCAGTTTTCAATATAAACCTAATAGTTATGAATTCCACAATTTCAGAAAATATTTTGTAAAAAAATATCTGACACAAATAAGAAATACAATCTTCATTTCGATTGGAAGCGGCCTCCAATTTTCCATTGACCTATATAGATAGAATCCATTGAGCACACACTTTACTGGAATGAAAACTGAACGCTTAGAAACACAGTAAACACTACAAAGGTAGGCACTAAGCGAACAAGAGATAACAATATCCTTTATATCAACGAACGCCTTGCACAAAAGGTTTGCGACGAGCATAGAGCCACAGGCGCACAGAATAACACAGAAACTCAGCTCCATGCAAAGAGCAAAAACGCACGCATACATAGATACGCTTCACGTATAGCGAGTGCGATTGCACTCGCGACTAGCATTCGGCTGATAGACTAAGATCGTTGTACGACGAGTATATGTATGCGTGCACCTGTTTCCGCTCGATCTATGGAATAGACCTTCTATATTTCTCTGTGGCAGACGATTCTTTGAAATGTCAATGTGGACCATGCCAACAGTTATTTTCAAGAAACGTTTAAACATAACGAGTAGATTGCTTTTTGTTGAATAATTTAGTTTTCCCTTCAACCTCGACGCTCTGGGAGTTTGATAGAACTTTTGGGAAACGCTTAAGTGCCTTGATAACTTTATACGTGTATGCGTAATCTAATTCAAATGTTACAAAACATAAGCAGGATCACTTGAGCGTGAATTTGACAGAATTTTGTTACATCACTTTCGTATAAATACATCAATTTCGTATAATCCTGGCGGTACAATACAACCATCGAAGCCGATGCATCAACATCATCATCAACAGACTGTTCGTTGGTACTTTTTTATTTCTAGAGTTTAGCATTCTGATAATACATCTTGATTTAAAAAACCTTTAGCGTAACTATCGAATATTTTTCATGTCTTCATTTTCATAAAAGTTTTCCGTCTCACTACAATTTCTATGTTAATAAAAACAATTAATTAAAAGCATTTAATTTTACAACTAAAACTTGTCTCACGTTCCAAGCAAAACCGAGCCCCAAATTGACCTAGAAACTTCCAAGAGCATCTTGTGAACAAAACTTTGAAGTGATACTCGTAAATAGTTAATCACAACGTTTCAACCTTCACCAACTATGATGGATCTTGATTTGAAAGCTGGTACTGCGGTCAAACTTCAACCTAGTTAATTAGACAAATGGAAAACATCACGACAATCTGTGAAGTGTTTGTGGTTACAAAGTTCACACACCCTCCATTTATGATTGGGTTCATTGCTCATTTTCCGCGCCTTGAATCAAGGAGTTGTTATTTTGCTAGTTGACCTACCTCGTGTAGAGGACAGGCGGGGAACGCGGAAGTCGCACATAATCATATGATCACCGGTGCAAGTGTGTGAAGGGAACACCGGGGTGGTTTTTAGTCATTAAGAGTCTGACAGACCCAGGGCGGAGGACGTCCATGAGGATTTTCCACCCCGCGAACAAAAAAAAAAACTCATATAGAGGAGAGTTTAATTGTGTGTATGAGAATAAATTCCTTATTTTTGAATAACCCTTAAACTTAGAAAATAATAATTGAAATACTTATTAACGAACGAAGTAAAGAGAGTATGGAAGGATAGTAGCAGGGGCGGGGCGTTCTATAGTTTCTACCTACCCCCATGGCAAGAAGACGTGAGTTTATGCAAGTATATTTGAAATAACAATTATTGGTATAATATTTATTTAAAATAAAAAAAAACGACAGTAATTTCACTGCATCAGCACTATATATTTTAGAATCTGCAATATTTATAAAAAGCAACCCCCACTTATTCGAAAAAATGTCTGATAATAAAAGAAACCCAATACGTGCTCAATATTTGTCACTGTTATGTAATATAAAATGCAAGACATCTTTAATGCAAAAGAGTTTTTTTTGGCATTGCGCCAAAGATCTATAATAAAATACCAGACAATATTAAAAATATGCCTCAAGTAAAGTTTAAAAAAGCTCTCACATTATTGCTAATTGACAAATGTTATTATAAAATTGAAGACTTTTTAAATGATAATGTTAATTAATATTGAAATCTAGTGTAAACCAACTATTTAATTCATTATGTAAATTTTTTTCTTTTATAGTTGATAATTGACTACGCATGTTTCCTCTAAAAATATTTGTATGTCAAAATTGACAAGACATAGCGCACTATTTAGTTCTTAAGATCCATCTATCATAAAACCTATGTTTCAAAAATAAATTGATTTGATTTGATTTCACAGGTTTCTGTTTTTACTCGACTGCGTGACGCAAAGGAGGTTAATGTGTTTATCAGCCTATGTATGTATGTAAGTATGTATGTATGTTTGTTCCTTAGTGGTACTCTAGAGACCAAACGCGTGGGCCGATATTGATGATTCTTATTTCAATCGATTTGTCTTAATCTTGTGAGTGTCACTAAAGACATGGCAGTAATAAAAAGTCAATATGGCAACAACCAGACGCCATATTATGAAAAAAAAAGAAGAAAATGTCGATGAACTAAGTCCACGGGGTAACGTTGGATAGGTATTTGAAAATCATCTTTAGGTTTCTTGAATCATTTTTCATTTTGAATGACCATTTAGGATCTATAACGATTAAAGTTGGTTAGCAACCATTCTCACTGTTTCAAAACTTATAATAAAGCTGTGAAAAAGGTCTTATATAATCGTATAATAAATCTTATTAACGTCAAAAATAATTATTATAATATAATTCAATACAATTCTTAAAATCGAGTGACATACATACCCAGAATGTACTTGCTTTGATAGATAATAAATAATTTTATCGACCGTTACCCTAAGCGTTACTACCTACCTACAGTGAGAGAAAATAACCTAATTAATAATCCTAACTAAAAAATGTGAAATAAAAAACTTTTTACAAAAAAATAAGAACCAACTACCAAAAATAACACTACAAAGTGAAAAATAACTTTAACCGACTAACCATCATCAACTTTAACTAACCACCGACTTCCAAAATCAAAGTTATTTTTCATTTTGTGTTTATTTTTGGTAATCGGTTCTTATTTTTTTGTAAAAAGTTTTTTATTTTTTACTTTTTAGTGGGTCAGTTTTGAATTCATCTAAGTTACAATAGCCTAATGTTAACTGCTCATCACCTTTTACAAAATATTGCTTTTCCCGATGCTGGGACGTTGATTGTTGAGGAGTTCTCCTGGTAAGAACCAGGAGAACTGCCACTCACCATATGCATAGTGAAGAGAAAATATTGCTTAATCGCAACCCGTTAAATAGGGGTACTAATTATTATATTGTTCCGGTGGCCATCAGTTCCACTTCACCAAATGGTGCTTTCCGAGAGCTAATGCATGAGTTACTATAAAAAATACCCAAATCGCTATATGTTTGCCTATAAAATTTGAGGGTTTCCTTCGATTTCCATGGAATCCCCTCATCTGATTCTGATTTGGTGGCAATGGGACCACCTCGGGAGTATACCCTTTCAAACAAAAAAAGAATTTTCAAAATCGGTCCATAATTAACGGAGTAATCGCGTAACAAACATACAAAAAAAAAAAACCCACTGAATTGAGAACCTCCTCCTTTTTGGAAGTCGGTTAAAATAGTAAATTTAAATATTAAAAAAAGTGTAAAATAAAAAAAAACAAAAAACCCGACTGCGTAAAAAGTGAACTTATTGCTACCGACTGCATGAAATTCTTTATAGTATTATTTTATATAAATCTTGTTTCCATCTTTTTTTAAGTTTACTTTTTACGCAGACGGGTTTTTTGTTTTAGTAGTAGACTATCTTTGTCATTAGCCTCAGGCCAAGCATTTTCATTTTCTCTATGCAAGCATCAGACTCTTTCTAATCCACCGCACGCCCTACACCTTTTAATCCCGTGTGAAAAACTCCTTTCTTCACATCACCTTTTTGCTCATCCCTTCAAACACAAACAAGTAAACATCCAACAGACTATAAAAGCAAGTCAAAGTTGCACGTAATTCCTGTACGTCAGTTAGTTGCTGGCACGTCAGACCTGCGTCAAGCCGTAATTACGATTTACCACCTCGATTGGACAACACAGAAACAAATCAACGTCAGCCCGCTATGAACGCTGATAGGAATGTGGTTGATGAGTGTGAGCTTAATTTGCTCTTTACTGATTGTTTTTCTTAGGAATACGTGTTGAGAGTTTTATACGTATTTGTTGTTTGTTTGGATGTAGATTGTTGGTTTTTGTGTTATGTGAAGGTCTTGTACTATTTGGCTGTTATACCAGCCAAAGTTATGCGTAAATAATAATTCTGTTGGACAGTTCAGCTCTTTCAACGTTGTATTTTTATGTAATATATGGTCACCGAGTTGATTGATTTCAGCATGGATAGTTCCTGCAATCGTGCTGATTATGGCATAATCGGCGTTAGATTGGAGCTATCAACGGCTGGCCCATGTTTAGCAGATACATAGTGCCTAATAATTTTACCTAAATCTCTCTACCGAAGATGAAAACTGAAATTACAAAAGGCGTAGTGAGAAACCAAACTCGACTGGACTGCGTAGTAAAAAAAGGCCACCAGCTAATTAGCTTCCGCCCTTTTGAAATTAAATCAAAAAATCTCGTCACATTTTCAAACAATTATCATTTAACCCGAGCGTAGCAAGCTGAAACTAATGTTGAAATATTTTTAATGTCAGCCCGAGACTTACTAAATCTTCTCGCTAAGTACGAAATTTTCACACGGAAACCCTGGTAGAAAAAACGTAATTATATGCATAACGTTGCCCTGAAAATTGCATTCTCTTGTTTTCAGAAAAGAGTACAATTACCGAGTTAAAGACGCCTTAAAAGATATTTATTGTACGATTCCGTGTCGGTGGGGTAACGAAGTAAACTGGGGGCGAATTTTAATGGGTATTTTGTTACGTTGTTAATTTAAATATTTGGCTTAATTAAAAGTGTAGCCGTCTTTATTAAGCGCCAACGATTACGAACAACGCAGTTACTCTCATATGACGCTTCCTGTACGGTTATAATGTTTACGTATTAAAATGAAATAATTTCGCGTTGTGTGAAAATAACATGTTCTCATTAACAGCGGTATTAAAATTAGTGTATATTATGTAAATTACAATTTCATTAATTTCCTGATGGTTTATTTTCATACTGTACGTTTTATAGCAAAATATACGGGGGTTGGTAGAAGATCAAAATAGAATATTCTATTTATTTATTTTATGTACACCATAAAAATTACAAATATAAATGTTGTAATTTTACATAGGGTGACACAATGGGCGTACATTAGGTACGTACCAAAGCAATAATTATGTATGTTGCAGAATCCCACAAAAAACATTTCATATTCAAGTAGGAAATGAAATGAAATGAAATCGTTTATTCTGTAAATAGGATATCGGAATCACTTTTACACGTCATATTAAAAAGTAAAAAATAAGCTAGATGTAGTCGACATTTCCTATCTGACTACCCCTGAGAAGAAATGGCGAAACAAACTCAGGGGTCAAAGTTTCTTTTAAAGTCCAGACATAATCTTGGTCAGATCATGTGAGGACCATGTAGATCTGTGTCGGAAATGGTCTTTTGAGGAAAGAACCACACAATTTTGAGTGGACCTGTCCAATCAGTGCAAGCATTTGTCGTAATCGTGCAGCTCGACTCAAGACTTAAGGAGCTCAACGACTCGACGAACAATACCAAAGAAAGTACATTTGGGTAGACCTCATAAAGTGCTCAAAATGCCAGACCACCATTAAAACTGAGAAAAAGCATAAAATAATAGGAAAATATTTAAAGAAAAAAAAAATGACCCACATAGTGCTCACATTCACAATAAATTAAAGCAGTAAATATAATACTTTTCAAAGTAAACATTAATGTAATATTGTATATAATATTCTGCAATGTCAATATTTATATAAAATCATGCATAATAACATTAAATGTCAAGTTCCAGTTCCAGTTTGATCACAAGGCTTGAAGAGCGAGCAGCTCAATCCCAAGCTTTTTTGTCTTCTAAATAATCAGAAATTTTATAGTACCCTTTTTTACAAAGTTTGGTTTTAATACAGCTTTTAAATCGCTTAATGGGTAAGTTACGAATGACAGTAGGAAGTTTGTTGTAAAAGCGTATACATTGACCCATAAACGAGTTGCCTACTCTGTGGAGGCGAGTGCGATGTACAGCAAGATTGTGTTTATTCCTGGTATTTAAACAATGAATATCGGACATTTTCTTAAAATTTGATATATTTTTGTGTACATACAATAGATTTTCAAATATATATTGAGAGGCTACAGTCAGAATATCTATTTCTTTGAATTTTCCACGAAGTGAATCTCTTGGACCTAGACTGTAAATGTCTCGAACAGCCCTTTTCTGTAAAACAAAGATAGTATTAATGTCCGCACAGGTTCCCCAGAGAAGAATCCCATATGACATAAGACTATGAAAATAACTAAAATAATCAATTCTGGCAGTATCTACGTCAGTTATCTGTCGATTTTTTTAACAGCATAGGCAGCCGAACTAAGCCTTCCTGACAATTTTTCTACGTGTGGGCCCCATTGTAATTTACCGTCAATAGTTATCCCAAGAAAAACTGTCGACTCAACAGGGTCCAACTCTATTCCATTAAGTTGAACATTGGTAGTCTGCCTGACATTTGGCATTGAAAATTTAATGAGCTTAGTCTTTTTTTCGTTCAGGAGAAGATTATTTACATTAATCTAAATAAAAAATAGGTTAGGTTAGTATAGTTAGACCCCCCCGCCGCGACGTCTGAAAGGGGCGTGCGTGGAACACTACGCGCCGCCACCTCGGGTCCAGTGTGATAGGGGGCGGCGGACCTCCCCAAGTCCGCCGTCCCTGGAAGTAACACCTCACCCCCCCCAGACTTGAGGTGGCCCGCAGAGGCGGGGCGGCACTAGCCGGGGATTGCGGAAGTAATAACAGATCCCAAGATCCCCGACCCAAGTGTGGGAAGGGAACACTGGGGTGGTTTTTAGTCAGTAAGAGTCTGACAGTCTTCTCCGCTCACCCCAGGGCGGAGGATATCCATGAGGATTTTCCACCCCGTGAACAAAAAAAAAAAAAAAGTTAGTATAGTTCAAGTAAGTTTTCAAGACCCATATCGCTTTCACTGTTCAAAAGTTATCAGATCTATTATAGAGGCAAGCCTCTAATTCTACAAGACCTAACTCTATAAACCTTACATTTTGGCCAAATTGTATGGCTTGGCCGATTCGCGGCCGTCGCTTCGCCTAGACACTCCTATGGGCTTATGGTAAGAAATTAATGCCCGTTAAGACTAGTTTCAACCAATCCAATGACTTGTATCTAGTCTTAAGTATGCTTGAGTACTGAGTAATACTCTATATACAACGTGGAGACGACAATATAACAATAAATTTAACTACGTATATCTAATGACGTTCGCAGTCTGCACACGAAAATTCAATCAAATATATCCAATAGTTTAGTCGCTATAGCTAGTCAAAGATTGGCAAAACCCATAGTCGGCACACCACTGCTATTTAGTTTATTTGAAAAAATCACTTTTTTAATTTCGATGCTAGAATTTATTTGATCGTTCCAAAATACTCTTATGCATTAGTATTGCCAGTGTTTTCATTTATTGTCGTATTGTTGTCTCCACATTGTATACGGGCCTAATAAGTCACTTTAATCATAAAAGTCTTTAATGTTGTGTCATGCAAATAGTTCAATGGAACGGCGAAGCCATACTCTTTTAGATTATTGGTAATAGCAAAAAATCTGCAAGTCTTATTTATTTATTTTACTTTAACATAAAACGGGCAAAAGCTAATAAAAAAACCAACACTAAACTGCTGTGCTGCTGTGTGCTTAAACTTAGTTTAGGCACTAGTCTTCCACAAATTAATTATAAAATTGTCTGTAGACTTTGTACTAACATTCTGTAATTTGTGGTAAGTAATAAATAAAATTAAATTATAGTAAATATTCTTACGTTATGCCAACATGCAACTAATATAACTTAGCTCTTAATAAAGGAAGTTATATCCATTTCTAGAAGAGAGGAGCTCGTGGCTAAGTAATTACAACCGCACGAGTCGATCTATCAGGCTAAGCTACGCTTCCCGGGGTTGGTCCGTGGATGGGTGACCATCTTTACATACCAAGACTCTTCCATGTCATAATTTATTATCGTCGAATGACTGCTGTTTCTGAGGAGCTCGTAGCTAAGATATAACAGTCATATGGGTCGATCTGGTTAGGCTACGCTTGCCAGGGTTGGTCCGTGGACCGAGACTCATCCGTGCCTCGGAAAGCACGTTAAGACGTTTGTCCCGGCTGTCATTCGTGGATCTTTGACAGTCGTTACGGGTCGTCAGAAACCCAAAACTACCGTATTACCCAGTTACTGGGTTGTGGAGCTCAGATAGACAGTCGCTCCATGTAAAATACTGGTATTCAGCTGCATCTGGTCAGACTGGACCGACCCCAACATAGTTGGGAAAAGGCTAGGCAAATTGATTGATCCATTTCTAGAAGAGGCACTAACATAAACGTCATTAAATTGACTGAAACCCTGGTCTGGGCACTGTCAGCAACGTCACTACGGTCAGTAACAAAATTAGCTGCTCATTTCGATTGCATACTTATATTTATGAAACCTAATATGTTATTTTAATATTATTCATAAATCTCTTCTGGTACTTTGAACAGTCATCTGCCTAGCCTTTTTCCAACTATGTTGGGGTCGGCTTCCACTCTAACCGGATGCAGCTGAATACCAGTATTTTACATGGAGCGACTGCCTATCTGACCTCCACAACCCAGTTACTGGGTAACAGGATATCCCTTGGTAAGACTGGTTGTTAGACTTTTTGGGCTTCTGACGACCCGTAACAACTGTCAAAGATCTACAAATGACAGCTGGGACCAACGGCTTAACGCGCTTTCCGAGGCACGGAGGAATCTTGGTATGAAAAGATCCACGGAACAATCGCGGCAAGTGTAGCTTAACCTGAACGATCGACCCGTGCGGCAGTTTTAGCCACAAGCTCCTCCTGGAACTTTGAACAGTGTCCACAATTATTAACTTTTCACGGATACTGATTTACATATTATACGTGCTGTAATAGTTACTGTAGTATAATAAGGGGTATTAAAACAAATAAAAGTATAAGTTTTTATTTTCTCACCACAATAAACATTATAGACATTATTACACTTACGGTACATGAAATGGTTTAGTTTACTGTTATGTAGGAGACTGGTGCCTAAGCTAGGCTTTAAGGGCCTGTGTTTCAGGTCAGTGGCAGTTGCAGTTTGTCTGTGTTTCAGGTCAGTGGCAGTTTGTCTATCTATCTTTTGTCTCACGCGCTAGATGTTTTAGCTCGTATCTCATAGAAGTTTTATGAGAATTCGCCGTGCGCACGGCCTAGCGCACGAGTAATCTTCTTTACAGCGAAAATAAGTCTTAATAGCTTAGCAAAGAGTTTAAATTGTTTCTTAATTATTTCGTTAGTATTAAATAGATAGGTATTCAGATCTATTATACATTTTGTGTTTATTTTTAAAACTATTAAAATCTGGTAGTTCAGCGCACGAGTGCACTTAAGGGACAGCCGCCCCGGGTGGTAACTATGTAATGTAGATACTATGACACTTGTTGTTTTAATGTTGGCAATAAGCTGTTTCAGAAACTCCTGTAGAGGATTTATAGCATGGGTGTAGATAAAATATTATACGTATGCATCTATATTTAGAAGTAACTTTCATAAAATAACATTACACAAGTGATTAAATATGATTTCCCACAATAAAGTACCTACGTGATATTTTCAAAAACTTCTGCGCGGTTTTTCGGCTAAAAACTCATTTCCAACATAATTTATTTTCACAGTCGTTTTGCCTTGGGGAATGAACAGGAATGACTGTTTGGTAGCAACACCAGCTATGTCTGCAGTAACATTGTTATTATAAAATACCGTTTTTGCTTTTACGTATGCCACGGTTTGTCATAAAAAAAACCGGCCAAGTGCGTGTTGGACCACGCACACTATAGGGTTCAATAGTTGGGATGAATTTATCCCAAGAACAAACTTAACTAAACATTAACTTTGTTATCCATCTTTATATTAGTTATTATTGTATAATGAGATCTTAATTAAATGCTGCGCTGACCTATAATTTAGATGCATGCAATGCTACTGTATTTGTAAATGATATGTACTTTGAATGTTTTTGTGTGTATTTAGTTGGTTTGCCTTAATAAATATACAAACTTAACATTGTAGCTGAAAAAAAAGTTCCCCCATACATTCCAACTGCAAACGTAAGTTTGTACGCACAATTTTGAGTGATTTACCATGTTATTTTAAGACCATAGACTTCTATAGGTTTTCCCCTATTCTATAAATATATAACTATTTTCCGTATTTTTTTTTTCAAAATTTTAGGCTACGCAGTTTCGGAGATAAGGGGGAATGGTCAATTTTCATCTATTTTCTTAAATAACTATTTATTTTAAAATTATTAAAAAAAAAATATTATCTTTATAAGAAGCCCTTTCATTTGTTTTGTTACACGATAAAGTTTGAAACACTCTTTTTTTAATTCTCTAATTTGCCCCCCAAAAGTGACCCGCATATTCAACATTCATTTATTTACGTTACACGTCCGTGTTCGAGTCACAGAAATTCATATGTGTACCAAGTTTCAACTTAATCGGTCCAGCAGACTCTGAGCAAATCGGCTGTGACAGATGGAGACACAGACACACGAGTGATCTTATAATGGTTCCGATTTTCCTTTTGAGGTACGAAACCCTAAAAGCAAGTTTAATGTAAAGTATTGTTCTGCTAGAACCAAGAAAAGATGGATGGATTATATGAGGAATGATATAAAAGAGAAGGGAGTGCATGGTAGCGTGATGGTTCACAGGGGAGAAAGGTAGAAGAAAACGTATTTCGCAACCCCAAGTAACTTGGGATCAGGGAGATGATCTGCTAGAATGTTTTCGTTTCGTTCATGCGAACTTTTTCTGAGCAGACTTCATTAAGTAAGATAGGATGAGGATTTCCAGCAAACCTTGGACCATAAACCATCAACATTCAATAAACAAACAAATTACCTTTAAACATAAACTATAGGTACTGACTTCATACTTACATTCAAAGTACAGAATCTGTCAAACGTAACTATCGTGCTCATCTAGGCATGGCTTCGGGTATACTGAAGAAAACGATGCGACTGCGCCGACCATGACCAATGATCAAATAAATAAATATGCCAATGGTCAACTATGTTGGGGTCAGTTTCCAGTCTAACCAGATGCAGCTGAATACCAGTATTTTACATGGAGCGACTGCCTATCTGACCTCCACAACCCACTAATTGGGAAACATGAAACCTCTTGCTAAGACTTGTTGCCAGACTTTTGGGTTTCTCAATACCCGTAATGACGGTCAAAGATCTAAGAATAACAGTTGGTACCAACGGCTTAAGACTCTGACAACAGGTAAACCGCGGTCACTATCAGATTGCATACAAAAGAAAGAGAAGCGTGATGACACAACGCTTCCCATTTAAAGCAAAATATAAAGAAATTATCTATGAACTCAAAACTTAGTTGAGTAATCGAAAATAAAAACAACCAAGTGCTACATACAAATAAGACGTTTTTATTATTAATTAAATACCAACCATACGTTGATATTTAATACAGATATTTTGGATTGAAACTCAAAGTAAAGGGTTAGTTTACCGTTCATTTGTATCGAGTTTTTTTTTTCTAAACGTGTTTTGGTAACAACCAAGTTTTGAGAAATATGTTCAAGAATAACATAATATTTTTTCCGCTACCACAAACTATATAGATTTGGCAATTTTTTTGTTTAAGACAAGCCTACTTTTATCATTTGCCTCTTGACAGCGCCGAAAGGCGTGGATACACATGCCAGTAAATCGGGAAAGTCGCTGGCATAAAAGTTACTGGCATGTACGAGTAAATGGCACACAGCGGATACATTGCTAGTAATACTGGCATGCAAGTTGTGCCCTTGAATATAAATGAATGAACTGTGTAGTTCTTTCATCTCCCCATCGTGCCATGATGAATACAAAATAACCAACATAAGAAAAACTTGAAAAAACTTGACCTTGGAATAAAAAACAAACAAAAACGTGCGAATACGGCCACAAAGAGTCAGCTACTGGCATGCCCGTAGCTGTCGCGTCTGTTCACACGTGTCAGTTTGGCAACCCCCGCGACCCCTCCCTCAACGGGCATACAAGTAAATCAAATTTTGTGCTAGCTACTTGTATGCCAGTTACATGCATGTGAGTTAGCGTATACATATGGCAGTAGCTGGCACGTGCAAGGAGCTAGTATGCTAGTGTGCAAGCAACGGGCATATGTATCCCCAGCTTTAAGGCGGGGATACACATGCCAGTAAATCGGGAAAGTAGTTGGCATGAAAGTTACTGGCATGTACGAGTAACTGGCACACTGTGGATACATTTGCAAGTAATACTGGCATGCAAGTTGTGCCCTTGAATATAAAATAATGAACTATATAGTTCTCTCATATCCCCATCGTGCCATGTTGAATACAAAATAACCAACAAAAGAAAAACTTGACCTTGGAAACAAAAAACGTACGCCTACGGCCAAAACGAGTCAGCTACTGGCATGCCCGTAGCTGTCGCGTCTGTCCACACGTGTCAGTTTGGCAACCCCCGAGACCCCTCCCTCAACGGGCATGCAAGTAAATCAAATGTTGTGCTAGTTACTTGTATGCCAGTTACGGGCATGCCAGCGTATACACATGACAGTAGCTGGCACGTGCAAGGAGCTGGTATGCTAGTGTGCAAGCTACGGGCATGTGTATCCTTAGCTATTCACGAACTGACTGTGGCAAGCGTAGCTTAACTTCACTCGACCCGTGTGACTGTTATTATTGGCTAAATAAAAATTACCGCATGGGTCGATTGAAGGTGGCTAGCCCCTACGAGTCTGAGATACACAGCCATGTTTTTGCATAGTAAAAATTATTAAAAAGCGTTAAAACCGGGTGAACATATAGAATCGTTGTTCCTCAATACTAATAATTATACATGTTTACATTACATTAAGAATTACGAACATAATTATGTATTTCGATAAACCTTATACGTATACTTTGATGCTGACTGTCTCAAAAATCTGTTAATAGATAACTAAGGTATCCGACCGTAATCAAATAAAAAGAGAAAGGGGATCAGACCGGAATGACAAAGTTTATAGTGGATCAGACAGAAATTAAAACATAATATTAATTAGCTGGGGATCAGACCCAAGCGGAATAACTCAAATAAATAAATAAGTAATTCTACTTAATTAAATAAATTTCACTTAATGAAATAACAACCGCAATAAACTCCCGGACCACTTACAAACGCGTTTAATCTTCGAAACAATAACTTTTTCATGACTTTTTCATGGAATGTCAAAAAACATAAATTCTCCCTTTTCCTTAAACGGTGTTTACGAAGAGTCAAATAACAGTTTATCTTTAAAATTATTTATATCCTTGACGAAAACAGTGAAAGTAATTGAGCGTTTTTAAAACGTTTCAATGAAACAATTTATGATAACAAATGAGTTTATTCTTGGCCAAGGTACAGTGTAATTTTGAAAACTGATGACATGGTGAAAATATACTTTTCCCATGGCAGAACCCCGTGAAAGGTAGTTCGTGTTTTATAAGGACAATAGAACAGTCATGCCATTTACAATGAAATGGAAGCATACAGCTAGGATACAGGCACCTAACATCCTTTTTTATTTATTTTTTTATTGTAATTTTTTTTTAAATTAACTATTTCACCTAAATTTATAAAAAAAAAATGTTTGCCTTACTTGGGAAGAGACTGGTCCCCACAACACAGGGAATCCTAGTGTGGGGTTCAGGGAATATGTACAAATCTAGCACTTATGGCTCCTACATTTAACCTATTACTTTTTTTATTGTTGTACTGTGTTTTTTTTTAACTGAATAAAGATTTTTTTTTTTTTTTAATTATTATTTATTTAACCATTTATGTACACACATATACACCGTCGCATTTTAATCATCTTACAAAGGCAGGCCACTACATATTATATCCAATGACTACTAATCATTCAAGAAAGTAAAAAAAAAAAATATTACCATTTGAATATTTACAAAAAATAAAATATTATTCATTACAACGCATGATGCATGACGTAGTTTAAAACACCCTATTACGACCGCGGTGCGAGCCTTGCGTTCCAAGGGTGGTTCGGAATGGAGCGCAAGGCTCGCACCGCGCTCATACAGGGTGTTTCAAACTACATCATGCGTAATAATGAATAATATTTAAGTTATTTTAATTATTCACATGTTAACAAATATTTTTTTTACTTTCGTGAATGATTAGTAGTCAC
This sequence comes from Tiliacea citrago, assembly GCA_963921375.1. Classification (NCBI taxonomy): domain Eukaryota; kingdom Metazoa; phylum Arthropoda; class Insecta; order Lepidoptera; family Noctuidae; genus Tiliacea; species Tiliacea citrago. The sequence continues at coordinate 14,111,633 of OY992797.1, read as the reverse complement.
TGGACACATGAATTGAGCTGCCGTTGTAAGAAGATTAAAATGCCACGGTGTATATAAACATACAAGAAGAAAGGAACAGAAAAATACGTACGTTTTTAGTTTGTCATTTAGGTAAGAGTCAATTTGATTCATAATCGACCATGTTCCCACTACTGGGACAGAGGCCTCCTCTCTTTGAGAGGTAGTGAACCTTTAGAATCCTTCCACCATGTCACATGTCTTTGAATCTAGGACAAGCCGGTTTCCCTATCGTTTTGAGAGCAGTGGTGGTGATATAATTTACACAAAGTAAAGTGCCAACACTGCTCCATCGGATGCTGCTCAATCTGTTGATTTTGATGGTCACTCACTAAATATTGCAAAACATAATTTAAACAATATCATAATTGATATTGCACAGATAGAGAGCAGTTTTTCATTAAGTATACTCTTTTTTTTTTTTTTTTTTTTTTTTTTTTTTTTTTTTTTTTTGGGTGGGAAATCATCAAATAACTTCTCCCGCTCTGGGCGGAGCGGGAGGGCGTGTCAGACTTTTACTGACTAAAACCCACCCGTGTTCCTTCCGTTGCCTGTGTGCCAGGGCCACGATATCCCTTTCGGACAAACTCGCAACCCCGGCAGATTAAGTATACTCTTGTGCTGATCGAGTAGATAGAATACATAGAATATATTTATACACAGTTACTGTCTCAGTTTATGTCATAGTTAGCCGTAGTCAAGCAAGGCCGAACAGTCGGCCGATACTTCGGTTTAACGCTTTGGAGTAGACCCCCTTGACTTATCTATACATACAAATAAATAAAATTGAAGTGTATGTTTGTAATGTCAAAATAACAGCTTTTTACTAAATGTGTAGGAAAGTATATACGGCCTACTAATAACAAAAAAAAATGTCCGTCTGTCTGTTTGTTCCGGCTAATCTCCGAAACAGCTGAACAGCTGGACTGATTTTGACGGGACTTTCACTGGCAGATAGTTGATGTTATAAGGAGTAGCTTAGGCTACTATTATTTTACAAAAAGCCACGCGGGTGATGCCGCGGCCAGAAGCTAGTAATTTAAATAACTCTGAAATCGCCAACCTGTTTTAACCAAGCGTGGTGATCGATGCTCTCACCTCTTTATGAGAAAGAGCCTTTGCCCTGCAGTAGCACAGTAATAGGCGGGTATCTTGACATTTCTCGGGACCCTGGGGTCCTGGACATTTGAAAGCGTACGAGGGGCCAAAGACAACTAGGGTGGTATTATTATAATTACACACAGTTAGTGTAGGCCCTTTAAAATATTGTAATAGTAAATAAGCAACATTTGTATCCCTTGAAGCCGCTAAATAGTTTTTAATGAATTTTAGATTACCTTAATGCATTATGTACTCTACAAACAAGATAGTAGGTACAAATTACCACGTAATGATGTATGAGTTTATTAATTCAATACAACAGTAGTTTAGATTAGGTATTCATCATTATTTCAGCCGAAAGACGACCACTGCTGGACATAGGCCTCCCCCAAAGGCCATAATCCCCACGCTAGTAGGTATGGTGTTAAAATGCATAGAGAACGCAGCTGCCCATTCTCTAGCAAGTCCCGTAGTCGCCTTTTACGAAACCCACAGGAAGAAATAGGATGGTGCTATTCTTTACGTCCGGTACCACGGAACAATACATAGGTATAATAATATATAGGCAATAGGTTGAATAAATGTTTATAATTTTAAACATAATTTTCCCGAAATCGATCACACATGATCTGCCTATAATGTTCCCACTGCTGGGACACAGGCCTCCTCTTTCTGTGAGAGGGAGTGGGCCATAATCCACCACGCGGGCCCAGTGCGGGTTGGTAGATGTCACATGTTCGAATTTTTAGTTCTAGGACATGCCGGTTTCCTCACGATGTTTTCCTTCACCGTTTTGAGAGCAGTGGTGATGAAATAATTTACACAAAGTAAAGCGCCTGTCTGGCTTCGAACTTACGACCTACTACTCGTCAGTCGAGACCGTTAACCACTGGGCCACCACTGCAAAATCGATCATCTAGGGTCTATTTACCTTATCCATTAGATGTTGAAGAAAGTTTAATATTATCTGTGTAAAATACAATGTAACGGTGAGATTTTTACAGAATAGTAATTACAAGTAGTGGTCTTAGGCAACATTTTGATTTAACTGTCTTTGACATCAAGCTATTAAGCAGGTAGTTGAAGCACATATCGTTTCCGTATGCATATTTTGACAAGCAAGAATCGTAATATAAGTAAGGTTACTGATTCATGATATAGGTATGATAAATAAGCAAATATTATTCTGCCTTAACCCGTATCAAAATTCTTTAAATTGTCATGACCATTGAACTACATAATAACATCAATAATCGTCATCCTTCACGAGCTGGTAATGACGAGTTTATATATGAGAATATTACCGAAGGATTAAGTCGACATTGGTATATGAAAGGCCGCATCGATCAGGGGAGTGACGCTTTCCATTTATCACCATCGAAGGGGTTGATTGAATATGGACCGATCCGCCATGATGGCATAAAATAGATAGGTACAGAAGGCCGGCTCAATACAACGGGCGTAAAGCATCATCATCATCAGTAGAGCTGAAAGATGTCCTCTGCTGGACATAGGCCTCCCAAGGAGGGGCTTGCCATAATCGCCACGCTTGGCAAGCGGGTTTGAGATCGCAGTATGGTGTTAAAATGCATAGAGAACGCTGCTGCCCATTCTCTAGTAAGTCGCCTTTTACGACGCCCGCGGGAAGAAATAGGATGGAGCTATTCTTTACGTCTAGCACCACACTGAACTAAATAAACGGGCATAAATGCACACACAAAGACATGCAGCGAGTACAAGAAAGAAAGAAAATTTGTTTAAACTGCACAAACAAGACGCACGTTAGACAATAAACATAAAAATCTAAGTAGCCAAAAGCCTCGTATGCAAGCGCATGTTGCAACTGGTATTCGTTTAAGATAGTTTCAGAGATTGAGAGATTGCTGTACGTACGCGTCTGTGTGTTTGCGCCTATTTTTTCTCGTTGTATGAAGTCGAACTTCTGTAGTCCATTTTGTAACGATGCAATGGTCCGTCGTTTCAGACGTAAGCGGCGGTGTCGTAAACATTTTCGTGGAATTACTTTATTTATTTGCGTTGAAATGTTTTTTCGGGGTAGCCAATCTTCGGGAGTGTTTAGCGAATTTGATACAATATCTAGTGACTGACGAATTAATGGTTAAATCTTATTCAAGGTCACTTTCTAAGAAATATTAAATATTTTATTGCGCAGTTTAGTTGAGTACGTAGAATAATCTTAATATATCTATGTAATTCTTCTGTACGTATGTTTGTCACCCAACTCCTCCTAAACGGCTGGACCGATTTGGATGAAATTTTGTATTTATATTTCAATAGGTTTCTGGATGGTTTGAAAGCATAATTAGACCCGGTAAGTGGCGCTGCTGTCGGCATAAGGCGGTACGAAGTTCGCCGGGTCAGCTAGTATAATTATATAATATGAATATGATATAAAATACAATTACATAGACTTTAGTACTCAATGTTTTCATAAAAGTACCTCCGGGTAGTTAAATGGCACAACTATTGCATAATTAAGTACACACTAGTCATTACAATTTCTGCAGAAGTAGATTATTCAACGATGTACAAAGATAACCTATAAGGTTCCCGATCTAATTTACAGAGACATTGAACAAACCCGATCTAATTGCGCCTTGAGATAATGGAATAATGGGAACCATATCAAAAGATTTCGCGATTAAAGGTAAATTGATTTGACGACGTCGATTCAATCATAATTTTTTTTACCAAGAGATTGCTTTCAATATTTTTATATAGCGTTATTATAATAACGGTGTATAATGAGCCGAGTACACTTGAAGCAAGCTATAAAGAAAAGTCATTATAGGCACTTATTTATTTACGAAGTGAAAAGATTGGAGCAATTTGTAAAACAGTGCCATTTATAAAAGAAGCGCTCCAGTAAGTAGGTATTATTTTTATTAAGTAACTTTTTATATTATGTACCTACTATTTAATGATGTTAATTTAAAAGAATCCTCGAAATATTCTGTGACTATTGCAAGCGTCTACCTGTTGTCGTTATCAATATCTAGCAAAAACGAGCAAAAAAATCACGTTTCTTGTATGGGAGCCCCCTTATTTTTTTTTATTATTCTGGTTTTTAGTAATTGTTGTTATAGCGGCAACAGAAATACATCATTTGTGAAAATTTCAACTGTCTAACTATCACGGTTCATGAGATAAAGCCTGGTGACAGACGGACAGACAGACAGACGGCGGAGCCTTAGTAATAGGGTTCCTGTTTTACCCTTTGGGTACGGAACCCTAAAAATGGATCTTATAGCGGCAACAGAAATACATCATCTGTGAAAATTTCAACTGTCTAACTATCACGGTTCATGAGATACAGCTTGGTGACAGACGGACAGACAGACAGACGGTGGAGCCTTAGTAACAGGGTTCCCGTTTTACCCTTTGGGTACGGAACCCTAAAAATGGATCGAAACATACATTTATACGCAAACGACACAATAACATTCAAGTTGGTGCCTAATGAGCTTCTAAAAACGGTGTTAGTTAGATAGTGGAAGAATATTTTTGCATCAACACCCACGGTTACCAGCTTACGATAAATATATGAAACGCGTTTATAATAAAACTTGCATAATTATTTTGAACTAGCTTTGGTCCGCGACTTCATTCGCGTGGAAGTTGTAAGACACAACGAAAAGAGACACGACAAAAGAAACAACAGCCATATTTATATAAAACTTCCCTGTACTACGTTTGTAGTTTAGAAAATAAAAATACAGAGTCAGGACAGGATTGTGGCGATAAGTCCCCTCTTTGAGGAGTGGCTAGAGAGGCGCCACGGCGTCCTCACCTTCCGCCTGACGCAGGTCCTCACCGGACACGGTTGTTCCGGGAGGTTCCTGTTCAGGATAAAGCGCCCGGAGGACACGGTGGAGCACACGGTGGATGTCTGCCCAGCTTGGGCGGAGCACCACCGTGTCCTCACTGAGCCGATCGGCGAAGGCGATCGGCTCAGTGCCCGGCCCTGGTTCAGGCCACGGTTCGGAGCGAGAGTACATGGGAGGCCGTCCCCTCCTTCTGCGAAGCAGTAATGCTCGCGAAGGAAGAGGCGGAACGCGTGTTTTAGAACGAACCTTTTAAAAGTCGTGTAAATTGGGACAATTGCAGGTCGATATCACTTCTAACTAACTCAACTATTTTCCGTACATATATTTTACTGAATCTATTGCATTCGAAAGTCTGTGTCTTGTAAAGTTAAAGGATCGAAGCGGTCCATTTCGTCAAAAATATCGAAATAATGCAAATAATCCATCATTGAGATTTTCCAGATGTCCGGTTACGACGGTTACGCGCTCACTAAACAAGGGTTGAGGAGTGTATACAGTTGCGTAATTTCTGATACAAAAAAAAAACTCCCGCTATACCAGATGTTTACAGACGGCTACACATCAAGCTATATATTTCCAGTGAAATGAAATGAAATGAAATGAAATCGTTTATTCTGTAAATAGGATATCGGAATCACTTTTACACGTCATATTAAAAAGTAAAAAATAAGCTAGATGTAGTCGACATTTCCTATCTGACTACCCGTGAGAAGAAATGGCGAAACAAACTCAGGGGTCAAAGTCTCTTTTAAAGTCCAGATATAATCTTGGTCAGATCATGTGAGGACCATGTAGATCTGTGTCTGAAATGGTCTTTTGAGGAAAGAACCACACAATTTTGAGTGGACCTGTCCAATCAGTGCAAGCATTTGTCGTAATCGTGCAGCTCGACTCAAGACTTAAGGAGCTCAACGACTCGACGAACAATACCAAAGAAAGTACATTTGGGTAGGCCTCATAAAGTGCTCAAAATGCCAGACCACCATTAAAACTGAGAAAAAGCATAAAATAATAGGAAAATATTTAAAGAGAAAAAAAAAATGACCCACATAGTGCTCACATTCACAATAAATTAAAGCAGTAAATATAATACTTTTCAAAGTAAACATTAATGTAATATTGTATATAATATTCTGCAATGTCAATATTTATATAAAATCATGCATAATAACATTAAATGTCAAGTTTTCCAGTTTGATCACAAGGCTTGCAGAGCGAGCAGCTCAATCCCAAGCTTTTTTGTCTTCTAAATAATCAGAAATTTTATAGTACCCTTTTTTACAAAGTTTGGTTTTAATACAGCTTTTAAATCGTTTAATGGGTAAGTTTCGAATGTCAGTAGGAAGTTTGTTGTGAAAGCGTATACATTGACCCATGAACGAGTTGCCTACTCTGTGGAGGCGAGTGCGATGTACAGCAAGATTGTGTTTATTCCTGGTATTTAAACAATGAATATCGGACATTTTCTTAAAATTTGATATATTTTTGTGTACATACAATAGATGTTCAAATATATATTGAGAGGCTACAGTCAGAATATCTATTTCTTTGAATTATTGTATAAGCTATATAAGTATATATAAGATATATATAATATATGTGTAAGTATAATATATGTATAAGATATATATAATATATAGTATAAGCTGATCTCGCATTGTATAGGATTTCAGTACAATGAGAGGTCAACATATACTGGAAATATATAGCTTAATGTGTGGCCGTGTGTACAACTGAACTGTCAAATATCTTTTATTGGTAGAGTAAGCGTTATTATATCTCCGGTATACGTCGTGTGTAAATCTTTATTAGTAAGGCTGTTAGTGTATATTGATATTACCCAAATGGCAAACTTTGAATGTCAAATTGGCGACTGGTTATTTACTGTGTATGATAGTTCTTATGAATATGGTCTGTAAAACGGTCTGTGAAAGGAAGTAAACCACAGAACGACAAGGCTAGATATTTATATAATTAGACTTGTCAGTATTTATTCAGAAAGCTAGTTGTCCGTTCGCAAAACTAGGTCTTCATGGAGAAGAAGACAAGAAACTCCATGCAAAAAGTATTAAAGTATTATATCAACAATACAACAAATATTGAATGTACAGTTTTGAGTTCGGTACGATTTACTTACATTTGTGTAGATGTAATTAAATTAATGAATTATATTTTCCAAGATGATGCACTCTGCCAGTTCACTAAGCTGAATACCTATTATTTTATAACTAGCTGCGCCTAGCGGTTTCACCCGCATAAGTCTCGATCCTTTGGGAATATCGGGATAAAAAGTATCCTGCGTTCTAATTCAGGTCATGGTTTACCCATGTGTCACATTTCATCCAAATCCTTTTAGCCGTCATAGCGTGAAAGCGTAACAAACAAACAAACTAGAATGGAAAGAACCCAAAGAGCTATACTCAAAGTGTCATCTTTTCGACCGTATCGCTACCCCACTGAACAGTTATACAAATAATGTAAAGTCCTGATAGTGCGTCAACTGTTTATATTGCACATTCTGCTAAAACAGCATACTCTCTTGGTTTATAATCCAACGCTGTCCAGGGGGAAAAGACGATATGACCCAGTGGAGCGCTATCATCTACGTCACAAAACTATTTTTGCAAGGCGTTTCTTTTGCTTTTTCTTTTGCTTTTCTAGGTGGCTACATAAACAATAAAACTCATAAGTTGATACATATCTATAATCTTACAAAGAATAAATGCAAAAAGAGGCTAACCAACTGGCTACTAAAATTAAACTATAATGATACTGAAAACATCCTTATAATGACCTAAACACACTATCACACACTCTCGCACACCCACACACACACACCCACATAATCACCCACACTACACATCTACTAAAATTAGTCTCGCATACTTAACTTAATCATATTAAATAAAACTATAAAATGTCGTATGATTCCTTACTACATTCTGTCAGCGCGCTTAGTACATAATTTATAAAATGAAAATGTAAAGGGTCCTGGTGTCATTAACCAGCCAGCCAGTCGCTCAGTGCCTTGCAAGTCCAATATAATAATGGATTTAGGATGTTGTTGGGGCTACCGCGTTTCTGTAGTGCTTCGAACATGTTTGCGGAAGCTAGGGTTGATGGCTTCCACGCCATCAGACGTAAAAGAACTGCTTCATTATTGAGCAGGTTGCGCGGTAGTTCTAACAACATCTTGTAGGTTATTGCGGAGAAATTCGATTCTCCAATTATGAAGGCGTTCGTCCGGGTTTTGATCGAATAACCTCTTAGTAGGATGTTCGATCGAAACCAAAATGAATTCGTCCTAAATGTATTTTTCAATTTAAAATGTTTTTCTATTTTTGCTGTTCTTACTAACATAGTGTATAAGTCAGTGTTACTAACAAAGTGGACTAAATGTCTGAAAATAAAGAATTTGATTTGATTTGATTAAACACAAGCTGCGAGCCTAGCTTAGGCATCAGTCTCCCACAATATATACTTACCTGAATTGTGTATCATTGTCGAATCTGACCAATGTAAAATTACATTGTATGTTGTTGTGAGAAAAATAAAGTTGATTGATTGATTGATTGAAACTCACTTTAGCAATTTTATAATAGTATACTCGTACACTAGTATAAAGTATCTGTCTCATAAATTATTATGCCATCAACTTAAAACGTACTTGCGGAGGTTGCATGGAAACACCACCCACTCTAAGGTACATAGATGTCATTGCAGAGATTGCTACGATTATTTCCCCAAAGTCATCCCCCTTTTTTCTGGTTGAGATCAAATACCATCAAATCACCATCATCAAATACCTTCTCCCGCTCTGCAGGGCTAACATGACACACGCGACAATTACTCACTCTCGCGCGAGTAATTCTTGTCTATTTCTGTAACTATCTCGTTTTCTGACAGCGCTCCCATACAAAATACTCGACTCGTTCTGTCAAACTTGATGTTTTCTCGACAAACCCTAACATGGCACGTGTTTTATCTCGAATTTTGACATTTCAACACGAGCTATCTCTGATTTTTCTGTCATTTACTCGTCCTCGATTTTGACGACGAGAAGAGTAGACAAAATTATGATACAAAAAAAAGGCATTCACTGGCGACAGACGTGAAAAATTAAAACTTTGGAATAACATAATAAATACGTATACATGTACACAGGCCGCTGTGGGACGCCAGTCTGCTGCAACACGTTATATTAGCATTTCGGTAACGTGACTAACATGTTGGCGAATCGGTAAGGATGTAGGTGACGAAAGTAGCATGTCGGGGACGCTGTTAGCATTAGGGTGACTAGGTTAGCGAGTTGGTGACGCAGTTAGTATGTCGGGACGCGGTTCGAATTGCTGTGACTCAGTTAGCATGTCGGTGACACAGGTTCTATGACGGGGACGCTGATAGCATGTCGGGACTCAGTGAGCACGTTGGTGACTCAGTTAGCATGTCGGCATGTTTTAAACATGTCGGCATGCTTTTTGCATGTCGGTAACGCAGGTAGTATGACGGGGTCGCTAATAGCATGTCGGGATTCTGTGAGCAAGAAGGTGATGCAGTTAGCATGTCGGTACTCTTTTAGCATATCGAAGACGCGGTTGGCAAGTCGTGAATTGGTTTACATGTCGGGGACACTGACAGCATGTCGGTGACGCTGTTGACAAGTCAGTGACGCGTTTAGCATGTTGATGACTCGGTTAGCACGTCGGTGACACGACACCACAGATTTTGCCCCTACGAAAAATGTCTCACTCATTTTCATTTGCGTGATTTTGTTTTGTATTTTAATTTCAGCATGCCAAAGAAAAACATTTATTTTTAAACAAAAAAGCCTGTTACACAAAAAAACTAAACATAAATTAAAAGAGGTGGATGAAAATCAACATAGTACAAACTAATTCCATGCGTAAGATCGAATGAATGAGCCGATGTTGCTATCATAAAAATGATTTATTTTTAATAATTTGCTACATCGGTCTCTCGTCGCGAGATAAAGAAATGTCAAAGTGCCTTTCTCGAGTTTACTCGAGCCTATCGGTCATGTTAGTGTTTAGAATGACGTCATAATCGTCGACAAATTTCGACAAATCGAGAACGAGAGCGTTCTCGCGCATGTCATGTTAGCCCTGCTGGGCGGAGCGGCAGGGCTGTGAGACTTTTACTTACTAAAACCCACCTGTGTTGCTTCTGTTGCCTGTGTGCTAGGGCCACGATATCCCTTTCGGAGAAACCCGCAACCCTGGCAGGCATTGGCCATAACGGACCGTCAGTTGGTGCTGGCATCTCTTTGAGACGCGCGTGGAACACAACGTGCCGTTGACCTGGGCCTGGTCCTTATCGGACGGCAAGCTACCCATCGCTCACCGTCAGAAAGTCATCCCGCTGAATTTCAAGTAGTTAAATTGATGATTCGTAATACCAATTTGCTTTCCACATCTACGAATTATATAAATGCCAATCGAGTGTCCTCAACATCATAAATTTAACAATCAGTAAACACGAAATTACACTTAGAGCCACAATTATTACATAAATAATAAAACAGGCTTTAGGATTCAACAGTAAATAACAATACTTAATGAGAAATGTAGTCGTTTTTGAAACATGACCAAGCACTTAAGTGAGTTAGAAATTAATGAACTTGTAGAACTAAAAGGTTATTTTGAATTTACGCGTTTTATATTTAACTGAGCTATTACTGGCACTTTAGAAACAATATACTCGTATACCTACGTTATTATAGACAATACCCAGAGTAGAGACAAATAGTAGAATAGTATTGTTTATGATAGACAGAACCTGCTTTGTCCTATAAAAAAAGAGATTACTCACAATTATAATTTTTAGGGTTCCGTAGCGAATAAAGTACCCTTATAGTTTCGCCATGTCCGTCTGTATGTCTGTCTGTCCGCGGCGATCTTAGCTCTGCGACTCTTTGTACTAGAAAGCTGTAATTTGGCATGGGTATACATATTAATCACGCCGACTACGTGGTAAAATCTTGAAAAAAAATGTTTGTAGGGTACCTCCCTCACACGTTAAGTGGGGATGGTATTTTTTTTCGGCTATCCTATGGTGTATGTTATCGTTGGATAGCCTGTTCAATAATATTGTGGGTTTGTGAAAACCATTTTTCGATTCAAGGATCCGTTTGCGTAGTGCTAATTTTTGGTAAGAGTCAAGTATTCTCCCCCTGCCAGATAAATGGTTGTTTACTGATATATAAAAAAAATCGTAGCAGTAGTATATAGAACAAAGTTAAAAGGAAAACTATCACAGCTAAGTAGGCTTTACAAGTTATCGAGTAATAATCGACCAACTTACATTTGCATGTGGAGAATTGACCGTGACGTATATCGATGCATGGAAGAACATGTTTTTCAACTACAATGTTAAGTTTGTTTTTGGGATAAATTCATACCAACTTCGGAACCCTTCATTGTGCGTGGTCCGACACACTCTTGGCGGTTTTTTCATAGAGCCATAAGTGTAGCCAGGTAGTGTAGTGTGCACACAGCCCGAGTGCAGAATAAATACATCTTATTAAACCATTTCCGAATAATCATCATTATCAAACTAAAAACAAATATCAGTATTTAACAGTTTTTCATAACATTCGCGCCTACCTGCTTTCTAAAGTGCCTGCAAACATCAATCTTTGTGTCATTTTCTGGCAGTGGACTTAGGAAAAATGGCTTCATCGACTTTACATCCTCAGAGAAATTCCGAAGTCATTAATCTTCGGAATGCCTGGCGGATAATTTACACTTACCGGAGACTGTTCATTTTTCAATACCCTATATGAAAAGCCGTCGACTTCAGAATGACGTTAAATAATATAGCTCGATAACCAATGAAGAGATGAAAATATTATGTGGATGATTGATTGGGTTCTGTCATTGTTATGCTAAAGGAATAATGTGAATGAGTTCTCGGTATTGTAAAGTCGGATCACTTAATTGTATCCTATATGGAATTATTGCCAAGAAAAGTGTTCTGGGACCAATAGCAATAGTTATCGCTGTGCTTTAATACTTGTCTTTTATATTAGTTAAAGGTGCATACTTACATTTAAAAAAAAAACGAAAGCAGGTCATGCAAGACAATCATTTTAATTTAAAATGATTACCTTTCTTGAATTTATCTCTCTATACATACATAAACTCACTCCTTCTTCGCATGGGGGTAGACAGAAACTACAGAACGCCACCTGCTACGAACCGTACTCCTTTTGCATCGTTTATGTTCATACATCAGAGGGCTTACAAAGTAACATTCGATTAGCGACAACGCTAGTAGAAAAGCCACAAAATGTATTGGCTTGACATAAGCTATCGAAATGTCACGTGATCATAAATGTCAACGAATAAAAATTATCTCGACAATGTTATCATCATTCCTTCCATGAAACTAATCGACAGCGTCGAACGATAACTTCCATAGAGATGCGTAGCCAAGTGGCACTTTTTGAGACGCGTTATCGCTAGTTTTCGATTCGTATCGAAAACTGGCGATGACTCTTGTCAAAAAGTGAAATAATGATAGCGATTGTAGAAATAGAATCGCTCCGAAGCGAATGCCATTTGTCTAGGCCCTCTGGTCATACAAGCACGCCGCCCGCCGCCGCCGCGTCGGTTGCGAGTAAGTACTAGCACCTGACCTTTCTGAAGAATGGTATGTACTGTTTCCTCAAATCCTTACAGTATCAATAATGTTGTAAGTACTAATAGGGTTCGTGACAATTTTAACAAAACCTAGGCTCGACTGCAACGAACTTTTAACAATTCAATACAAAAACCGCGGTATACCTACCAAAATTATTCGTACCATCGAGTTATTTTTAAAAGTCCCCCACAAAACTATTAAAACACCAGATATTCCCAAATATAATTCTGAATATGCAAAGCTAAATGAATTTATTCCCGGTTGTATGTAAAATCGCGTACCAACGAAATTTCCCAGCAATCGGCGAAATTAGCGTGGCTTAACGCCCCAATAGAGTAAATCCGATTTGTGGGTGATGAACTGCATATATTCGATAAAGATATGAACGTACCAATGCATTATGGGATGGGATCATTCATATCGCCATTCATGGCGGTTTTAATGCTGGCGTATTCAGAGGAATTACTAATTTAATACGTTCATTTTATATATTGTTTAAATAAAATCGGCTCGACAAATGAAGCCACATTAAAGTCATAAAAGCCGCACGGGTCGATCGATCAGGTTGAACTACGCTTGCCGCGGCTGGTCCTTGGATAAGTAACCAGCTTTACATACCAAGACCCTTCCATGCCTCGGAAAGCCGTTGGTCCTAGCTGGCTTTCGTGGATCTTTGACAGTCGTTAGCCCGAAATAAGTCTTAATTTATTAAAAACCGGCCAAGTGCCAGTTGGACTCGCGCAGGAAAGGTTCCGTACCATTATCAAAAAAAATCACGTTTGATATATCGGAGCCCCCTTAAATATTTATTTTATTCTGTTTTTTAGTATTTTTTGTTATTGCGGCAATAGAAATACATCATCTATGAAAATTTCAACTGTCTAACTATCACGGTTCATGAGATACAGCCTGGTGACAGACGGACAGACAGACGGACGGACAGCGAAGTCTTAGTAATAGGGTCCCGTTTACCCTTTGGGTACGGAACCCTAAAAACAACTTAACATATTTCTTCTTCTGGGGAAAAGCTAAAAAAAAGAAAGAAAGAAATGTCTTTTATTTGCGGTGAACATGGCGCAAAGAAAGAACTCAAAGATGAAATGAACAAGTTGGGGAAAATATGCGCGACATCCACGCAAAACGGCCACCGCTCAGCATAATGCTGCGACCCTATGCGAGAAAGAGCCCCAGTGCTGCCGCTACCGCTGGTTTTCAGCGACAGCCGGTAGATATGATGACGTCAACCGATGCAGCATAATTATAATAAGATAAAAATAACAAAATAAGAAATAGAAACAATATAATTACAATACTTAGTTCCGTCACCAACGATTCACGCGACGCTGGCATAATAAAAACGAGGAAGATAAATAAGCCTACCTACTACAAAATAGAATACTGTTATATTAGAAGCCTGTATCCATGGTTTACCCATACATAATAGAAAATCCACCACCAATACAACAGTAAGCAGACCGATATTATTTCCCACTTTGGCACAATACTTAGAGTTTTCTGTAATATTTTCTTAGCTTTCAGAAATGAGCTAAATATATGAATAAATAAAAGAGCTAAGCGGAAACGAATGTTTAAGCACACATACACAACTAAGTACTTAACATTAAATTTTAAATTTTAACAGTTTTATCCAGTGATAAAAACTGTTCGACTTCTAATAAAAGGAGAATTTATTATTTTACAAGATCGGCCGACAATTGAAGAAAATATCGATGAAACTACTATAATTTGTACTGTAGTGGAATTGTAGCTGATGAGTCGGGAATTCGAACCCCCAAAAAATTTAACACTTTTTTCACTACATAATACCTATGTATAATTTCGTAAATATCAATTTTTTACCCGACTTGGTGACACAAAATATTGTAGTGGAAATTTACCCGATGCGCCGGGGATTATTTATAATACATTATCGCAATAAAACTTTCTTGTTCATCGATAATTTCTTCAATTGTGGTCCAATTTTAGAAAATATTTCTTTTCATTTGGTAGAAGAAGGTTGCGCGGTGGTTCCATATAAATTTTACTATCTCTGCTTGGGTAGTTTTTGACTTATTTATTTGAAGTTCTCGCACACTATAACGTACAAAAGACGGAATTAAATGCCTTAGGCATTCTATACCAGTCAATTAAGGGTATTGAAGAGATAGCTTGATAGAGATAGCTAATAATACGTATTTTTTCCATTTAGTGTATTTTGATGATGATGTTAAAATAACTTTCTGTCAACACTGATATTTACATAGCAAGTTACATACGAATTTGTTTGGGGTAGGTACTACAACTAAAAACCGGCCGAGTACGTGTCGTACTACGCACAATGAAGGGTTCTGCATTTGGGATGAATTTATCCTAAGAACAAACTTAATATTGTAGTTGAAAAACATGTTCTCCCATACATTCCAACTACAAATGTAAGTTGGTCGTCTATTACTCGATAATTTGTAAACCATACTTAGCTGTGAATTGTGATAGACTTTCTTTTAATTTCGTTATTTATACTACTGCCGTGAATTGTTTCACATAACAAAAACAACCATTTAGCGGGCAGGAGGGGGGAAATTTTCACTTTGAAGCTTAATATTACGCAAACGGATCCCTGAATCGAAAAATCGTTTTCACAGACCTGCTCCTAGATGTCGCGCAACCTTTTGATAAAGTTTGGCATGAGGGTCTGGTATTTAAACTCAGACGCATAATACCTCCAGAATTTGCAGACATTCTTGAATCATATATACGAGTAAGTAACAGAATGTTGATAGTAAGGCAAGAGGATGCATATTCCGAGCTATAAACTATTTATTAAAGCTGGGGTACCACAAGGAAGTGTATGAGGCTCAATCCTGTACTTGCTATACACATGTAACGCATACGCATGTATCCCAGAGCTGGAAAACAACACGATTGCAACCACTGCGGATGACACTGCTATTATGGCTAGCGGATCAAGCCACAAAGAAGTAGTAGAAAAAGTTCAACTAGCTGTGAAGAAAGTTTTTGACTGGACACAAAAGTGGAAGATCAAACTGAATGAGTCAAAATCAATTCACATTGACTTCACCAACAAAAATTGCGATTACTACCCAATCCATATTAACGGCATGCAAGTGCCTTATGCTAATACAGCTAAATACCTTGGCATAACTCTTGACGCCAAACTGCGTTGAAAATTTCACGTCAAAAAGAAAAGACGGGAACTAGACATACGTTATAAAAGTATGTATTGGTTACTCGGAAGAAAATCGTGCCTATCAATACATAATAAAATTATATTATACAAGCATATTCTTATGCCAATTTGGACGTATGGCATCCAACTTTGGGGCTGTACTAAACGAAGCAATGTTAAAATAATCCAACAATTCCAAAATAAAGTACTGAGGGATGCAGTAAATGCACCATGGTACATTAGAAATGACGACCTCTACTGAGACCTTAAAATGGAACGCGTCACTACCATCACCCAAAAATTTGCTGAAGCCCACGAACACAGACTTCCTCAACATGTGAAAGTTAATTGAGGCAATTCAGCTGCTAGACAACACGGACATGGTGCGCAGGCTAAAGAGAAGTAAACGATTTGAGTTAGTGTAGTGTATAAATAGGGAAATAATAATAGTAACAATGCTGTGCTATACATAACACGTGAACAAAGTGTTTTTATTAATTAAAACTACCTCTCTAAACTATTCTTAGTTATAATGTAATCTGTCACGTAAAATAATAAGTTAGAGTTAAATTGCTTATTAGTATATTAGGCTAGATTGTAATAAATTATTAAAAACACATTAGTTCTTAATAATCAAGGAAAAAAAAACAGACTTGCAATAGTTTTGAACGGCCTATCCAACTTTACCCCACACCATGGGATAGACGAGAAAAAAAATATCATCCCAACTTGCAAATTTTTTTTTTCTTGATATTATTTTACCGCTTTGTCGGCGTGATCAATATGTATACCCATACCAAATTACAGCTTTGTAGTACTAAGAGTCTCTGAGCTAAGCCGCGGACAGACAGATGGACATGGTGAAACTATGTACTGTGTTGACTACGGAACCCTACAAATTAAAAAACTTAAAACAACCGACTTCCAAAAGAAACACTACAAAGTGAAAAACCATAGACACCGATTTTTTTATGATAGAATTTGTTCCTAAGTTTCAAACTAGCGCTATGACAACGCCTCGAATTCGTATTCTCTTTATGAAAATACCTTGTATAATTAATATTTTTAGACAAACCTAGAAAAAATAAACTCCAATTTTCATTCTTAACTTTCTGAGTATAATTTAAATTTGCTTCAATACCAACTACATAGTTAAAAAATCTTTACTTTATCAACCAACTGTAGTCATCATCATCACCATTTCAGCCGAAAGACGTCCACTGCTGGACATAGGTCTCCCCAAACACTGCCACTTCGACCAGAGGGCCGATCGCGCTATTTCTCAACGTAATTACCGTTCGAACGGAATGTTTTTGGTTTTGGTTTAGCTGATGTAAGAAACGGTATCGCGTTTTTTTTTCTGAGCGACAAAATCGTTGTCGTTACCCAATACTGAAAGTTCGATCGGTCGTTCCTCCAACGTAACTTCCAAAGTAAAGCTTAAATCGTTTCCGTTGAAATGATTAGCGCGATACGAAATGTGTCTAACGTAACGTTTTTGGTTGTGGTTTAGTTTTGGTATTAACGTTCGAAATTTGCGCGATCGGCCCCCTGTTCTATGCTTCCCGCATCGCATTTTTACGCTGTATATAATAACGCTGCACGCTGTTAATATATACGCGTGTACGTCGGGATTTGGGAATCATCCCACGGGAACATACTACACACTAACACAGGTCATGGTTTACATATGTGCCAAATTTCATCGAAATCCGTTCAGCCGCTTTAGCATGAAACCATAACTAACAAAAAAACTGACTTTCGCATTTATAATATTAGTTTATGATTATAATAATAAATTATGGATTCGTGAGCTCTATCTCTCCTGTGGGAATAAAATTAGTAAGCCTTACGATAGAATAATTAGTACTGAAATACTAAACGAAAAGTAATGGGTTATTATTGTGCGTACATCACGTTAATGAGGCCATACATTGTTGGCTTACACGAAAGTACTTCAAGGCTTATCACGAACAATAGGTATGTGGTCGGGTTTAACAAATTAAGTTGTCATGGATAGAATTTTATATATTCCGCTAATTGTGATGGTCAATTTGAAATGTAAATAATTTTATTTTTAACCAGCTCTCGCCCGAAAGCTTCCTCACAGATGGTAGTGATTAATCATCACACTAATATTATAAGGGCGAAAGTTTGTGAGTGAGTGTGTGTGTGTGTGTGTATTGTTACTTCTTCACGCTCAAACGGCTGGACCAATTTTGATAAAATTCTGTATTGAGGTAGCTGACACCCTGGATTAAGACAGGCTACTTTTTATCCCGATATTCCTACGGGATCGAGACTTACGCGGGTGAAACCGCGGGGCGCAGCTAGTTTGAAAATATAAATAAAGTAGCTTCTGCCCAGGAGCTCGTGGCTATGTTATAACAGCCTCACAGGTCAGGTTAAGCTGCGCTTGCCGAGGTTGGTCTATTTATGGGCCATCTTTACATACCGAGACTCCTCAGTGCCCCAGAAAGCGCGGTAAGCCGTTGGTCCCGGCTGCCATTCGTGGATCTTTGACAGTCGTTAGGGATCGTCAGAAGCCTGAAATTCTGACAACCCGTCTTACCCAATGGGTATAGTATTACCCAGTAACTGGGTTGTGAAGGTCAGATAGGCAGTCGCTCCATGTAAAATACTGGTATTCAGCTGCATCTGGCTAGACTGGAAGTCGACCGACAGACAGCTATGCTGCTGGGGAGTTTGTTGCGCCACTTCTTCTTCCCAGCTAAAGCACTAGGAAGTGGTAAAGGGTGGGCGTTTTTGGGGGACTGTCTTATGTAATTTTTGACGTTCGAAAAGTGGTGATTCTCAGCCTAGTTTGAATAAATGACTTTTGATTTTGACCCCAACATAGTTGGAAAAGGCGGCAGAGTGATATAGTAAGTAAGTGGCTGCCCATAGGCCAGCGCAGAGAGCAAAGGGCGCTGACCACCTTATTTTCATTTCTTGGCTCTCCCTCTTCTCCTAGTTATCTAGCCCCCCATTTTCAGTACATTTGCGCCAACCACAATAAAAATCTACGTTCATCACACAATCGTCTTCTTCAATGTCCCAGTCACCGCACTGACTTCATTCACTCTTCCTTCCTCGTTCAGTCTATCTCTCTGTGGAATTCGCTCCCCCAGGAAATCAGGATAGCTACCAACCAATTATCCTTTAAAGTTAAAGTTCGCGAGCACAAGAAGCTGGCAGTATCATCACAACGGTAATGTTTTCCCATTGTTTGTTTCGTTTGTTGATTGATATATTCGTGTATTTATTTGGTCTTATATTTACGTATAATTAAGTATGTATATTATATTTAAAGTTTTAATAGGTATATGTTTATTTTCGTTATTGCACCTACCACTGCATGTCTCTGCATCACCCAAAGGTTGACTGGTAGAAAATGCCTCTGTCATTAAGTCCGCCTCTGTACATTTGAGTGCTTAAGGTATTAAATAAATAAATAAATATAGAGCTACTGCCTGCGACTCCGTCCGCGTGGAAGGCTACTGTACCTATGTTCTATGTTCTATGTTAGAGGGTTTGGTTTCCGCACTTAGTCCTTCATGTGGACCATTGTGCGTGGGCCATGGCGGGCGTCATTGGTTTATTCCAACCAGCCCACCTCCCTCCAGAAGCTAATTAGATCCTCTGGTCTGCGTAGAATATCTGTGAAAGATCTGGGTGACCCGAGGGTTTCTGTTCTGATCTGGCTGACGCCTGTGCAGTCAAAGAGCACATGTGCAACGGTTTCATCAGCCTCCATGCAAGCCCTGCACAGAGGGCTGTCCGTTATGCCTATATTGTGGAAGTGTTTGTTTAGTGAGCAGTGTCCCGTGATGGTCCCCGTCACCAAGCGCAGGCCGTTGGCAGGCTACTGTACCATAAAATGCATATTATATATCGTAAGACACTCGGCAATAGTGTAGATTTCTGTCAGTGATTTTTGAAATCCGCTGAGTATTTTCGGAGATCGAGTTGATCTCCGAAAATACTCAGCGGATTTACATCCAAACTTACAAACTTTACCTCTTTATAATATTAGTGTAGAGTGAATAATATAACTGCTGTGTGGTGTCGGACGTAAAGAATAGCACCACCCTATTTCTTCCCGTGGCTGTCGTAAAAGGTGATTAAGGGAAATACTAGAGAATGGGCAGCAGCGTTCTCTATGCATTTTAACACCATACTGCGATCGCCAACCCGCCTGCCAAGCGTGGCGATTATGGCAACTCCCCTCCTCCTTTTGGGGGACGCCTGTGTAATTTTGAAAATTTTCCAGAATTCGTCACTAAATAGGATCACTTTTCTTTAAACTCTCAAATTGAATGGCTTTCTTGCTATTCCATTGGGTACCTAATACTTTGACAACCCTGTATAAAAAAAAGAAACAAGAAAAATCCATACTGAGCTCTCCTTTCATTCGCAGATAAAACAAAGTTAATAAATCCGCAATGGACAGAGTCAAAAAATCCATCATTCGTTTGCTGAAACAATAACTACGTATTTGCACAGACAGACGGCTGAAAACCCAGCTTTATTAGACGGTTAGTAGTTACCTAAAAAAGCGTCGAAGTGCGAGTCGGATTCACACACGAATGGTTCCGTACCACCGCCGTACAATATTTTTACTAAATACTTTAGAAAAAAATTAACACGTTTCTTGTATGAATTTAAAATTAAAGGGGGTTTATTTTTAATGCCTACATTACATACCTTTAATTTTTAACTTTATTTTATTTTATTAAACCGGCCAACACAATCTGAAAATCTCATGTGTACCAATTATGGTTCAAAAGATACAGCCCTGTGACAGACAGACGGATGGACAGATGGAAAGCGGAGCCTTAGTAATAGAGTCCCGTTGCCACCCTTTAGGTACGCGACCCTAAAAACAAAACACTAATATAAAGATACTTTACGTCGTGTGCTGTCCAAATTCATTTGAAAATGGCCTCTGTAAATATCGTACTGCATTGAGGCTATCGCAGTGTTTTACCGCTATTGTACTCTTTACAATCCATTGAATCTTTAGTGAACAACAAATAAAAGCTGTTTCATAGAGATGTGAGCACGAAACGCAATATTCCGTATATTTGCTGAATGTTCGGCGCATACGATGCAGTCATGTGGAATGTATTTTTGTATAATAAGCATTGACGCGACAGAAATACGATATTCGGATATGTAAATTTTAGTTTTCAGTTTTTTACTATTATTACACTCAATTTTAATAAAACAAATATATAAAAAAACTATGACTTTAATGGCTTGAAGTAGTCTATATTTCATATCAGAATATTGTTCTCAAGGATCATTATTTAGATGATACTACTTACTCATTCAAAGTCCCCTTGTTAGCGTCCAGTTACTTCAAACGAGCGACCGTTTATTCAAATATAAATACCAAAGCAAAAGCATCGTTTTCATTTCCTGTTTGTTATCAATGACAGAAGTTATGCGGCAGACTGTAGTTGGGTTAAGTTTTTTACGTTTTTGACTTTACGTAAGCTGGTTGGAGGCAATGCTCGTAGTAAAAGTATTTAGCTGCTATAGTTGTCGCGTTTTAGCATGGCAATAGCGGTTATTGGCCTTTCCCGTTTTTACCAGCGTCAGGCACTTGTTATCTGGCATTTTAGCTAAACTGGGCCTTTTTGGCGCAGCCGTGATGCACACTTTCCTGCTAATTTCTTACATCGCACTTTACACTTTTTACTTGTTTAATTTAATGTTTTTTAGGGTTCCGTACCTCAAAAGGAAAAAAACGGAACCCTTATAGGATCACTTCGTTGTCCGTCTGTCTGTCTATCTGTCAGTCTGTCAAGACCCTTTTTCTCAGGAACGCGTGAAGGTATCAAGTTGAAATTAATATCAAATACGTAGATCTATGGTCGCTTGAAGCTCTAAAAAAATCAAGCTTCCAAGTCACCGCAATAAAAAATACGGCGATATAAGCAACATTATTGCGACATATTTCGATACTCGCAAATAAATCAAAACCTATAGGGTACTTCCCGTTGACCTAGATTCATGAAATTTGGCAAGAAGCAAGGTCTTACAGCACAAGTAAAGGAAAAAGTCCGAAAATTGTACATTGGTAGTTTTATCACATAAAATAAAAATTGCGAATATCTCGCACATAAATCAAAACCTATATGGTACTTCCCGTTGACCTAGAATCATGAAATTTGGCAAAACGCAAGATCTCGCAGCACAAGTTAAGGAAAAAGTCCGAAAATTGTAAATTTGTAGTTTTGTCACATTAAAAATACTTTTTTGCGATTACAAAACTTACATTTTCAGTTGGAAAATTGACCGTGGCGTATATCGATGTATAGGAGAACATGTTTTTCAACTATAATGTTAGGCTTGTTTTAGAGATAAATTCATCCGTACTACGGAACCCTTCATTGTGCGTAGTCCGACACGCACTTGGCCGGTTTTTTTTGTTCATCTACTGTATATTACATTGTGTGTCTTTTAGTATGTGCTAAATTAACGTATTTTCTTTCATTCCTTCCCTAATATCTCTCCGTAGGAACCCAAACAAAAAATTATGTATGGTTTTTCATTATTGAAACATGTTGAAGATCACGATAGATATTGATTCAGGACATTAACGGACTTTATTTCAGTTTTTGAAATAAATATGCTAGAAAATGTAGGTGGGTCAATGACCGCTATTCCCATGCTAAAACGCGGCTACTATAGTTTGTAAGCGGCCATTTTTGTTACCGTTATACTGTTCATCTCCTTGATATCACTGAATTAGTGCAAAGACTAAAAAGGTTAAAACCTTTTGAGTTAGTTTAGTGCAGTGTGAGTGAACTTAAACTGCAGTGCAAGCGGTGACTAAAGAACACGTAAATTAAGTGTAAACTGAATAAGATAGACGTTATTGGACGATTTCTTAATTTTATATTGACTTAGCAGTTTAAGTTATATTTAAGTTACTTATTATCAGATAGGCTAGATTGTAATATGAATAAAGTATCAATAGCCGTGATACTTTATAAAAGGAAAAAAAAAATGTTCAGCTCATTCATAATGGCTGAATTTTCTTGTTTCGTATGATCTGCACTAACATATTATCAGCATAACTCATGTTGAGTGTTCCTAAGATGTTTCCTAACTGACATTTCGCGGCCGCTATGACGCCAGTAGCACACCTCCGCCGCGAAACCATCACAGCGAAACCGCAGTACCTAGTTCAATTCAACTGGCTCGCGTCATGTTTCGCTACTCAAATCGGATGCGACTAGCGGAACATGACGCGAACCAGTGGATAGAAGTAATAATTTTTTCTTTTCATTCTTGGTTTATACATATTTTTAAAAGTATAAAATCTCTTTAGTTTCCTTTTTTTTTTATGTTGTCATAAAGTAACTTAAAGGGAGGACACTGGCTCCTGCAACACAGTTATAACTAAGTTACTACTCAGTTATAACTTGTTAAAAGTCAAGAAATATTTTTTGAATTTGTATTACGCTTCTGTGCCACGACCAATAAAGCACACAAAAAAATATACGAGCACTTAAAGCCCCCCAAAAAACCGACAATCATTTCCTTAAAACGCTTTATCAATACAAAGAGAGCGTAATAAGTGCGTAGAAGACATATCAGTCAAGTAAACTCCAATTTCCGTCCCCTATTTTTCCGATTCCCTCTGCGTAGCCCACATACATTCAGGTGTGTACCTGGGGCTCATAATTTAGGGGAGGGCATAACTATTTGGCGGCAAACAGAGGGTGTTAGAAGTAATAGCTGCAATCTCAGGCGAGCGACGCACCGACAACTGCGCGTCTCACGAATTTCCCAGGAGAATGTTGGACTTGGGTACTATTGGTTCTCGAATTTCGAATATTAAATTGACTGGTATTGGTTGTTTTTTTTTTTAATTTCTCTGTTTTTATGTATCACAAGATACTCAATAAAATTACTCATAATTAAAAGTGTTTGAAGTGGGCAGGTATAAGGAATACTGGAATTGATAAGAAAGAAGGGATTCTTGAATAACTATACAATTTCCAATTAATAAAATTAATGAATATCTGATTTAAACATTTTATTCTACTGTGTTTTTACCCAGAATGACTAGCTTAGCTTACAAAGGATTTATTCGGAGTAGAACCCAAGGCTTCGTTCTTTAAAGTAAAAGGAGAATCCATAGTCAACTTTACGATATTTCCTGCTTAAAGATAAATTAATATAATTTCTACGAATACAGATGGTTAGTCTTCTTCTTGGTCTTTTTTATGCCATTTAATTAGTTTCTAGAAGTAAATTATTGCATCACCCACACGTTCTACTTAATAGAAAAAGTGATAACCGAGTGACTTATTTCTGAGAACAAGTGGTAGTTAGGATAGATATAGGGGGTTTAATTTTACCTATAGGGAATTATAAATTCATTTCAGACGAGATGTGGAGAAAATCTATTTATTTTGAAAGTGCAGTCGCGGTCTTGCTTCATAATAAGGTTTTCACATGGACCTATTATAACTTGTATGTATTTTTACGTCATAAAAATACATACGTGCACTTGCAAGCATGCAAAAGAACGAGGAGGAGGTACAAAAAAAACGAGTAAGCCTTACTTACAGTAGTAGCATAATTATGATGTGTAACAAAATCAAAATATTTTATTTCACATAAACCACTTATGAAACGTCAGAAGCTAGGTGCACGGTTCCAATTGGTCGTTTCCTATGGAGAAGAGCCGACAAGAAACTCCACGGTTACTCTTTTAAAAAGATTGGGCTTTTACAATGTTTTCAAGTTACAGTGTGAATAGGTTTGGGAGGACAGTGTAGGCAGGTGTTGTGTCACATCTGAAATCTCATCTCCCCTCTACTTACTATTTATAGTACTCACTAATTCCATGCTATTAAAAAGTACTTACTTATTCCATGCTCTAGGTGTCACTACCTGTTACACACTTCCGTCCCTTTTCACAGAAAGCGAGAGGAAAGATGTTACGTTACATCAAAAGTTTGTAGCTACCTACAAAACAACAAAGTACTGAGTTGGTTCTAAAAATGAAAATCAACGATGGTACTGAACGAGGCAGCAATGCAATTAGTCAAATTCCAAGTCTAGACATTAATCAATTCAAAATCTAATAACATTCCTAAATTAAAATTTTCTCAACACAAAATAAAAATATTTTCAAGGCATTATTTCATTTCCAAGGATATAATGGAACACTAATGACACCATAACTCCTGTTTTAAGACTATAGTCATCGTAAAAAGCAACAGCTTTTGTTGTACGACTTTCGAACGAAAAAGTCTGTTGTCCATAAAAATTGCGACATCTAATAACTTTTTAGGATCTAACGAGTAGAAAATTTCATGAATTCATGACTATTAAAACTGAGTTTTATTGTAATTAGTACTTAGTTATCATTTTACTGTTTATTTTAATGTTCATTGGCTTGATTTTTATGCTACATAATTGTATCGATGGAGAAGTTTCATGTATTTACTATCACATTCAAAATGTACACGTTGCCCTATTTTCGAGACTGTTTCAGCAACCACAATTCACACCAAGTTTTCCAGACAGGTTTTTAAAAATACGTAACTTAAACAAGTTTAAAAATCCATACATTTTAATTATCACTATGAAAATAAATGCTGACCGATTCACTTACTAAGCTCATTAAAAAACCATAACCACATAAATAACATTATAGCCAAAAACTTCACTATTTACAAACAACTCAACCATTTAATTTTCAAAACCCAACATGCAAAGCTTTCCTACCTAAGAAATGACGTCACACGGTAAATTGTCACTAAAGAAATCCACCAGAATATCGGAGTGTCCAAATGAAAACGACGGTAATGTATAATTAGAGCTTGAAAAGGGTCTGACAGTCGTATTTGGGTCAGGAAGGCAGGCTCACTAGCAATTTGGAAAGGTGCACCTGACGTTCTGATAACATAAATATAGGCAGTACCCACTAAAATAATAGACTGTGTTGAATGTTGTTTTGGAATATGAATTGAAGAGTAAACAGGTTGGGAAAGTTAATGGATATTGAATTCAGCTACTGTTGTTTAGGGGAAAATATAATTTTTCTTTCAACGTGTAAGGTTGTTGTGTATTTCGCATAGCGATAGTTTGTGCTAAAATACTATGACATTATATACCTACAATTTTATTTCAACAAGGTTTTTACTTTTATTATTTTAATAATATTTTATATAGTTTATTTTTTTATATTTTGTGAATGTGAGAATGTTATAGGTTTAATAGACTATAGATTTGTAGACCATTGTCTATATTGTTAAGTACCTGTTAGTTGTTGACGGGCCTAAAATGTCCTGTATACTTATTAACACTGTAATTTGAAAACATTGTAATAAAAGCCAATTATTTATAAAAGGAGTAACCATGGAGTTTTTTGCCGGCTCTTCTCCATAGGAAACGACCAATTGGAACCGTGTACCTAGCTTCTGACGTTTCATAAGTGCTCATGTAGGTAGGTTTATGTGAAATAAAATATTTTGATTTTGATTTTTATGATCTAGAGAAATAGGCGATGACTATCAGTAGAAAAATAAGCAGTAGGCAGGTTTATAGAAAAACCACAATGTATGAAATAAAAAAATTAAAAAACCGGCCAAGTGCGTGTCGGTCTACGCACAATGAAGGGTTCCGTAGTTAGGATGAATGTATCTCTAAAACAAGCTTAACACTGTAGTTGAAAAACATGTTCTCCCATACATCGATATACGCCACGGTCAATTTTCCAACTGAAAATGTAATCGCAAAAAAGTATTTTTAATGTGATAAAACTACAAATTTACAATTTTCGGACTTTTTCCTTAACTTGTGCTGCGAGACATTGCGTTTTGCCAAATTTCATGATTCTAGGTCAACGGGAAGTACCATATAGGTTTTGATTTATGTGCGAGATATTCGCAATTTTTATTTTATGTGATAAAACTACAAATGTACAATTTTTGGACTTTTTACTTTTTCCTTTTTTTTTCTTTTTTTTTTTAGTCCGACACGCACTTGGCCGATTTTTTTATTTATTTTATGATTTTTTAGGCAGGTTTATAGAAAAAAAAAACAGGTCATGTGCATGTCGGATCACGCACAATGTATGAATCCGTAGTTGGGAAGAATTCATCCAAGAAAAAACTGAACATTGAACTTGAAAAACAAATGTTCTCCTCTATACATGTATGCAAATGTAAGTTTGTACCCACAATATTGAGAGATTTCCCTTGTTATTTTAATACCATAGAATTCTTATATGTTGTCCTGTAATTTATAAGTAAAGATTCTCTGTATTTTTTTCAAATTTTTAGGCTCAGTAGTTTCGGAGATAAGGGTAAATTTTCATCTATTTTCATAAATAACTTTCAACTATATATTTCAAAATTATAAAAAAAAAATAGAGACCCTGACAACAACTACTTTCGTTTGCTACTTCCCACGGTACAGTTTGCAAAACTTCTAATTTGCCTCCCAAAAGTGACCCTATTTAAAATTCACATATTTACGTTACTCGTCCGTGGTCACAGAAATTCATATGTATACCAAATTTGAGCTTAGTCAAATCTTAGGCCAATCGGCTGCGACAGACAGACAGACATACATACACACGAGTGATCCTATAAGGGTTCCGTTTTTTCCTGTAGAGGTAGGTACGTACAGATCTCTAAAAACTACAAATCGAATTGTTTGGCGCCACGATTCATTGAAATTTTGCGAGTATCGTGACTGATTAAAACGTTAACAAATCCTGTTACAAACAACATGAAACTTGCAACGACTTGTGACATCCAACGGTGTAAATAGTAATGCACCATGACATCATTAATGTCCTTAACTAGCTCTTATCAGTACCACCCCTACTGAGGCAACTAATCTCCTAATACCGTTGTAGGGAGAGGTGCATCCCTAATCCTTATTACGTCACCCAATTTCTGTACTACATCTACCTCACTATCTATCACCCTATTATCCGTAGATTTACCTTAAATGTTGGGCATTATTAAAGTCAATATATAAATCCTCAGGACTTTATATTCTGCCTCACCTTTGTCCAACGAAACGGAATGAAAGGGACGTGAGAAGATTTTTTTTCCTTGAAAGTAAAACAGTGTAAAACCTTTATTTTCCTCGATTAACTTAACGTGGAAAAAGAAAATGTTGGAACAAAGCTTCTAGGAAACATAATATAAAGGTGTAGTTCATGTGAATTTGCAATTGAGTTCACAGAAATGATTTATCGTTAAATCGTTTAACTGTAGGTGAAGTTAATCCCAACTAGTTTATTATCATATTAGCTCCAAGGTTATCTATTGACCTTCTCATATACGACATATATTCACGTTCATGAGTTACACTAAAGGAGCTTCTGGATGATACTTAAGTACAGTCATAGTAAACCTTAAGTACAGTCATAGCAAACCTTAAAGACCATAACAATTTGTATGATAGAATCCGCTTTACTGTGTTACCGACTCAGTATTGTCACAAGGTCAATGTCACAGAATGACAGGCAGTTGAGAATTAAAAATATGATACAAGGAATAAGTATGTAGTGTAGCGAAATAAAAATGAAAATTCACCACTTTAACACGTATAATAATTTTATGATGTTTAAAAAAAGAATCGAACAATAGAATATAAAAAAAACTTGAGTTATATATGATCAAAATAGTTGCAGAACCGATATTTTGGGCTGTATGAAGAGATATTACGAAAAAACTCAAGCTACATCACATGGTAAATCTTAGTCAAGCATTTAGTTTCCGAACCAAGGAGTCGAATACAATCGTTTTTAGGTTCGTGACCCCTAAATTACGTAACCTTTCAAATTAATACTATGAACCTAAGTTATCCCGACAGAAACAGATCTGGTTAAAAAATCAACTAGAATAGAATAATAATAGTAAGTAGAATAGAAAAATTACAGATATAAATGTAGTAATTTTACATTGGGTGACACAATGGCCGGTCTTATCGCTAAAGCGATCTTTTAAAGACAATCGTTGGACTATTAGTATTAAAATGTTAACGCAGAAAGTACTAATAACTATATTAATTAAGTGTGAAGGTTTTAGTAAAAAACTCGATCCTGACGAACTGCAACTGCAAGGCGTAGCGCTCCTCTACTGAACCGATGATACGACAATCATGTGTCACATACCAATACGGGCTCACCGTCTTCGAACTCCAAGGACTCTATGTGGCTAGTAAAAACGAACCAAGAGCACGCAGATTCTATTCGGCTGGTAAAAAAAATTAAAATAAGAGCATGCATGCCTGGTATATAAGCATGCTGGACAAAAAAGGCTGCAAAAAGAAACAGACAAATAAAATAGGGTATTACTATCTATGGGTATTACACTAGAGAAAAGGCTAAAACTTCTGTTAAGTGAGCAAATATGGGAATAGTAATATATATACCAAATTTGAAGAATATCTTACACCATTTGCACCACCATTTTCAGAATTCAACAATCAATAAAATATGTTGTATACAATCACTTTACTTGGTATAATTTTACATTATAAAGTCCGAAATTGATATCATCGACTAGACTGAACTTCTGATTCTTAGCAACTGACGTTTTACCATAAAAAAACTGACAACCTTATTCAAGTCCTAATCAAATTTGAAAATCATAAAAATTAAGAATAGAAAATTGATGCACAGCTAGAAAAGATAAACTAATAGGTTCAAACCGCAGAGGTCACGCTGTAGTAAGTTCTATATACGAGGAAGAAAGAAAGAAAGAAAGAAAATACGTTTATTTGCGGTAAACATGACGCAAAAAAGAACATAAACACAAAAATAAGAAAAGGTTGAGGGAAACATGCGTCACATCCACGCAAAACGGCTATCACTCAGCATTATGCTGCGACTCTATACAAGACAGAGCCCCAGCGCTGGTTTTCAGCGACAGCCAATATCAAATATTATTATACTAAAAATTTTATAAAACAGATTTGATTTATTTTTCATTAATAGCCGGCAAACATTGTCCTGTCCAAACAATCCATAGACAAAAAGACGTTCAGTTTTTAACATTTTTAACATTTTCCGGGAAACTTTTCCAATTTTTCTTTTCATAAAAACCTAATTCAAACTATTACGAATATTTTAAAACAAGAAATAGCCAAATTAGTTCAGCCGTTCTCAATTGATGCGATTACCACCGAACGGCATTAGATTTTTATGTATATAGAAATGGTCGAATAAAAAGGTTTTTAGGTTGATGGCAACTAGACATTAGTCAAAGGGTTATTAATTATGCTAATTAACTGTTGTTTTCAAGTGATTAGATATAGTTTTCTATGTAGTGGTCTGCCCAGTACCGTCGCTTCAAAAAATATTATGTGTCCTGACTTGATAAAGGAAAGAATTTGAAAACTGACGAAGGTTTAAGCAACTCGGCTGTACCTACATCCGGTAATCCCTGGACAGTTAGTCCCGCAATCTTGCTGACCGGCAATTTATTCACTACAGCCTGACTTATTCTTATACGGCTCGTGCCGCTAAGGAAGATGCATGATGACCGTGGCTAATATTGCCACCGATATTTATCACACATGGTTAGGGAAAGAGCGTGAAGGCTAATCTTCTTCGTATATTATCCATACAACGTATATGCCGCACGTCAGGGGTAACAAAACTAGCTTATGCTGGCCTCGCAATCTATTGAATCTCCGTACAACGCTAGGCCAGTTCAAGCCCAAAGTGTTACCAACGACGTGCGGTCTACTGTACATAGGTATGCAAAGATAATAATATCTGCGTCCTGCGTTGTATTTTTTTTATACAAGGAGGAACTTAAATAACGCACAACCTCTTTGTGTTTGTTTAATTATGTGTATGTTGTTACTAGCATAGCTTTTAAGTAGTGTGTATTACTAACACCATAAGGATCAAGGTCCGAATTAAAGATTTTTTTTAAATCTTTTTTATTAGGTATAAAAAAATATATTATGAACCAGTTGTAAGTCAATAAAAATAAAAATCTGCTGTTCCCTTTTTTTTTTGGGTGGGAAATTATCAAATAACCCGCTCTGGGCGTATCAGACTTTTACTGACTAAAACCCACCCGTGTTCCTTCCGTTGCCTGTATGCCAGGGCCACGATATCCCTTTCGGACAAACTCTCAACCCTGGCAGAACTGCTGTTCCCTGCATTTATGTTCGCATAACTCGTCAAAATGTAGGGAACAGCAGATTTTTTTTTTCATGATTTTATATTATTTTTTCGCCCCATAGTAAAAGTTGTTCGTCCTAATGAGTTCGAGGTTGTGCGTTATTTAAGTTACAACTTGTATATAATATTTTTTTTATGCCTAATAAAAAAAGATAGTGACCTGCTTTCCTATAGTTTAAATACATGCGAGATCTATATAATGACAAAGACTTTGGGTTAATTCTGTGTATGTATTTAGTTGGTAAGCCTTTATATAAATAAATAACTAATATTTTATCTTCTTCATCATTTCAGCCGAAGACGTCCACTGCTGGACATAAGCGTCGCCACATCGTTCGTTCCTGTGCTTCTCGCATCCAGCGGATTTCATTCATATTTTTGCCTTCACAAAACTATTCTACACATCTAATTCGTTTTGCTACAATTATAGATAATTACGCTACCAAAATATTGCTTCTCGGAATCAACCGAAATACTTACGTAGCTAATTCACGAATCACATCTCATCGTTCGGCTTTACTAACAATAAGTAAACAAAAAACAAACAATCGCTCCTAATTAGTCGTTAATTTCGGTCGTGTTTCCAACTTTTACATGAGAAGTTTTCACAACTGAACATTAATGTGTTGAATTCGAGCATAAATATTGTAACAAAATGTTCAATGTAACATCGAATGAATGTAATGGATCTTGAAGTAACTTTTACAAACGTGGTTTTTGTTTAATACATAGTGCCTATTTTTAGAAACATCTTGACGTGTTAAAACTGTTTGGCGTAGATAGAAGAAGAATTTACCGCGTCAGGTGCTGCTTATTTCTTACATATCCAAAGAAAGAAAGAAAAACCCCCCCAATCCCCCCAATTAAATAAATTGGGAATTATCCCTAGCCATTATAGAGGCATGAGGAACAGGGTGTAAAGTACACTCATCCTATAGAAAAGGGAGAATCATGGAACCAGACGGGTGTTGTGTCTGGTGGGCAACTGCCCGACGATTGATGTCGGGACGTTGTATATATGCTAGTCGCCCGGTAAACTCAGCTTGCGCGATGCAGGATTTTGCGTGACGTCAGTGTGACGCGTACTTCGCACGTGGCAATGTTGATGCCGCCACACCATCATCATTATACAGCTGAAAGAGGACCACAGCTGGATATCAGCCTCGCCCAAGGGTCGCCACATTGACCGGTCGTGTGCTTCTTACATCTTGTGGATTCCCGCTACCTTCACTAGGTCATCAGTTCACCTTGTTGGAGGCTTATCAACGCGGCGTCCCTCTAGATCCTTTCGGCCCCATTGGCCATCTGCTCTGCGAGCCATATGCCTATCAACGCTAGTATTTAGTCCCGCGTCTTAAAATAGCAGCTAAAAGAAATCCTACATGATAACTGCGATCCATCCGATTTTGGAATCTATACGTGTCCTGAAATACGGAAAACAAATTTGCTAGCCTGGACCACGGTACAGAAATTATTAAAATATAGTATCTATAGCGGCAGACTACGTAGGTGATGGCGGTACGAACTGGATAGGTTCCGTCAGAACTGGAAGCAGGACGCGCGGGCTCACGAAAGATGGAAGGAGTGGAGGCCTTTGCCCAGCAGTGGGACAGCATAGGCTAAAAAAAAAGAAAAAACACAAGTACACCTATAATATAATATCACTAGCTGTTGCCTGTGACTTCGTGTGTGATCCAGGATCAAAAGAACCTATGTCTTTCTCCAGGTCATAGTCCATTCATGTGCCAAGTTTCATCCTAATCTGTCCAGCCGTTTTAGCGTGAAAGCGTAACAAACAAATAAACAAACAAACTCGCTGTTGCATTTATTATATTAGTTAGGATATTGTTTAGATTAATTTACTTACACGTTGAGCGACAGGGACGTTAGATTAATTATAACTTTAATTCTCACCTGAACCTTTATCGCTTTTAGTTATAACGACATTATTTTAGTTATAACTAAAATAATTTTACTATTTTCGAGTTTCTGCATTTCAATGTTTTCCCTTCTGTCGTCGAAAAAAACTAAAATATTCTATTGCCTTTAAAAATGCAGAGCTCACGCCTTCATTTTAAAAATCCTTTTCGTGTCTATTGAATTTTTTAACAAAAAAGATTTTCGGCTAACTGAAACAAACTTTACAATTCAAACTTTTGGATTACGCGCAATCTTTGTTAACTTTGAAAAGGATCTTGGCAGATAATGAGTCGGGTTTAGGTAGGTACTACGGTTGGTTCTATCGTGATGTTTTCTTCTTTCGTTTTAAATTCCTCTGGCTTATACCGTGTGAGTAGAATTCCCGCAGGATTTCTTCGATTTCTGGTTAAAATAGAATACCTTGTGTGTTGGACGTAAAAGGATCTTACGCCAGTCTGTTGGGTATCGATTGAAGGAGTTATTTATTTGTTAACAAAGAAACTCTCTTTTGTAAACTACGTAGTTTCTTGTTTAGCAAATTGCACTACCAATGTTACTTTACTTGTTCTAACATTGCCCATTTTTTTGGAAAGGACTCCTGATAAATTAAGTTAACCTATTGATAAACCCCCCCCCCCCTGAAGTAAGACAAAAAAGGCTGTGTTCAAATAAATAATATTCCTATATCTTGAAATAATATTAAAGCCTTAATCGCAAAAATAATCGGTTCACAAAATATCGGGTTTACTTTTATCATTTTATTTTCAACAATGTGTTCATTATCTCGACGAGTTTCAATCTGAAACTTTTAAATTTATTAAAGAGTAAGAGTAATTCGATTTTATCTCTGAAAAGGTTTATGTATCAATTTCGAGGTTTTGTTACGAACATGATATTTATTAAAACAATAATAAATTACTTGTGAATTTATTTTTGTTAGTAATTAACACCACGTCTTTGACTATAAAGCAAAGTGTTTACACATGTTATGAAACATAATACCTTTCGTCTGGGTCTCAAATATTTGTGAAAATAAACGCTAGTCGTGAAATTAATATTAAACATCCAAATATTCACTTGAAATACGGAGCATAAAAGTAACTATAATAATAATGAATATCAGCGTCAAATGTTTTACAATTTAGCTTAGGGTTGCCAAAATATAAATGCTTTTAACATTATTTAACTGCTATCTCTGAAGCAATCTTTTTAATGGAAGTACTTTTTAGGGTCCCGTACCTCAAAAGGAAAAACGGAATCCTTATTGGATCACTCGTGTGTCTGGCTGTGTGTCCGTCTGCATGTCACAGCCGATTTGCTCCGAATCTACTGAACCTATTAAGTTGAAATTTGGTACACATAATGAACTTCTGTGATTTAAACACATACGTGTAACGTGAAAAAGGATTTCAAATATTTTTTTTTAATTTTAATTAAACTCTTAATTAAAAATATTTAAGAAAATAGACGAAAATTTACTCTTATCTCCGAAACTATTTAGCCTAAAATAAAAAATAAAAAACAGAAAATAGTTTATTTCCTTATAGATTACAGGAAACCTATAAAAAGTGTATGATCTTAAAATGACATGCTAAAATCTCTCAATATTGTGCGTACCAACTTAAATTTGCTGTTGAAATGTATGAGGGAACTTGTTTTTCAATTACAATGTTAAGTTTGTTCTTAGGGCAAATTAATACCCACTACGGAATCCTTCATTGTGCGTGGTCCGACGCGCACTTGGCCGGTTTTTTATAAACTAGTGACCCGCCCCTGCCTCACACGGTTTTTATGATATGACAAAATATTGAAATGACTTTATTTTATGTAAATTTAATGTTAATTACACCATCCGGAATAACTTCTCTAATTGATGGTGAAAACCGCATCAAAAACGGATTTTTATGAGGACCACGCACAATGAACCATACCATCATAGAATAGAATAGAATACTCTTTATTATGTACACCATAAAAGTTACAGATATAAATGTTGTTTATGATGTTGTTGTTGTTGTTATTATGTTGTTGTTGTTGTCATCATTGTAGTAGCTTAGTTAAGAACTACGCGGTCATACGGACAGAAAAAAACGACTTATAATAATTTGTAGGTATAGACATAGATAGATTGACGGCACGGTTGGCGCAGTGGTTAAGCGGTTGACTGCTGCGCTGCGTGTCGCGGGTTCTATTCCCGCACGGAACAAATATTTGTATGACCTACAAGTAGTTGTTTCGGGTCTGGCTGTTTGTGTATGTGAGTTTTAAATGTTTATAAACGCAGCCACAATACAGGATAAATTCCTAGTGTGCGGCAACGTTTTTTTTTAAAAAAGAAAGAAAAGATGCGAGTATAGTGTATACAGCTTTGTGCATTTTGTATTGCAGACAGAACAAAAAAAGATAAAAATAATGTCTGCACCGTGTATGGAGAAATAAGATCTCTATTTCTATAGAATTATTTATGGTCTAGTGAGCAAGCACAAGCGTCCGGTATTATACTGATGCAACCTCATTACAATCAGGGATTCACTTACATTGTAGATATTATTGTATGGGAAAGCTTTTCTGTTATGACTAAGTTAAGTAGGGTATGTTTTTCAACATTATTACTATTATGAAGACCATAACATAAGGCACTAGATAACTTTAACCCCTTGAGACTACTTTCGTCGTTTTTAACTGAGAATGGAAAATGTTTATTCCCCGCGCGGTTTTGCTCTTTTTTCAAGTCTTCTGTGGGATGCCCACAACCATAAATAAAATTAGTTAAATGGTCGATTATTGTGTAACGGAAAAGGTATTTTTTTTTTTGGGAAAACTCATTTTAATTACATTTTATTAGAGGTGTAAGCCCGCCCAAGGTGTATGGGATTTGCTCGACACGTTACCTACCCTTAACATCTAAATCTGTAAAGCATCTGAAACATGGAGAATAATTATGAAAGTGTACCTAATTTCCTTTCTGCTGAAAATACAGCAGTTACTGTATTTTTAGCAGAAAAGAATACATTACTGGTGATTTTTGATATTATGTAAATTCCTTAGTCATATTTTACGATACCTACGGGGCTAGTATACAGGGTGGCAGGGACATCGACGCGCAACTTGTTACCATGGATTCAGTACATCATACTTGACCCCCAAGCGTTGAAATTTT
The DNA here is from genome assembly GCA_963921375.1 of Tiliacea citrago. Classification (NCBI taxonomy): domain Eukaryota; kingdom Metazoa; phylum Arthropoda; class Insecta; order Lepidoptera; family Noctuidae; genus Tiliacea; species Tiliacea citrago. The sequence continues at coordinate 14,075,544 of OY992797.1, read as the reverse complement.
TCGTCGGTAATTAAAAAAAAAAAACAGCTGTTTCCTACAGAAGTGCAATACCTAGTCGGTCAAAATGTATGAAACAGCAATTTTTTTTTTAATAACCGACGAAAAATGTTAACGCAGTGATGTCAAGAATTATGTACTGAATCCTTGATAACAGTATGCGCGTCGATGTCCAGCTGCCACCATGTATACTGTTAGTCAAAATTTACACGGTAATTTGGCCATTTTCATAAATCAAAGGCCAAAAAACCCAAACTAACTTACGACAATTTTTTTTGACATTTCCATCAAGTCACGCTGTAAATCCACTTTATCCTTGTCGAATATAGGTGGCGCGTTTAAAAGGCACTTCATTTACTTTTTAATATAGCAAGCAATCAATCACCACCATGACAGGTGCCCAACTGAATGGAATGTCGATATCGCGAGTCAACGCGCTATTTTTATACGCTTGTAGATTTTTTTTAAGATAAAGAAAATTGAAATTGATGACTCATTGTGGATTTTTTTTTCGGTGTTGCGTTTGTTGGGTTAAATAATGTGATGCGTAAACAACTAATATAATTATGTGGCTATGTATGACTTGTGCGTATATAAAAGATATGGCATTTTCGGATTTAATTTTTAGGATTGTATTATTAATTATATCTTTATTACCTTTATTGGCTTCAATACAAAATTTAGGAATAAAGTCCTTTTAGTTACAGAGGTTAATCTATATTAAAGGATTGTTACAAATGCAGAGTTATTTTTAGTTATTTAGTTTCAAATAAATAGTCATTTAAACACCTCTCACCTTTGAATTTGTCTACAAGGTGTAATTTAACTAACTTTTATTAAGGGACCAAACCTGAAATTGCGAAAAAAAACACCTGTTCTCTACATTTTGACGAGTTAAGGCTCGTACAGACTGGTGCAACACGCAGCGCGCCTGCGTTATCGCACTAGTCTGTACGAGCCTTTATGCGAACGTAAATGTTTGAGTTAAGAGGTTGTTCGTTATGTAAGTTACATCTTGTATACAAGTATATGTTATAGTAAATTTGTATGTTTGTATATTTATTATAAGTTTATAACCTATTTATGTACTTGTGTACCCGTTTTATTTATTATGATATGTTTTTAATAAAAAATTCTCATCGTTCCTCTCAAACAGAGCTCCTGCCATCTAATCTCTTCACCAGCCATGGTTGACTGGTAGAGAATGCCCAAGGCATTAAGTCCGCTTTTGTACCTTTTATGTATGTAAAGATTATAAATAAATAAATAATAACACAAAACACACACACATTATGTATGTCACAAAATTTTATTTTATTTTGTATGAGCTTTTTTATATTATCACCTTTAATTTATTCTCTTAATTAATTAAAAAGGGACACACACGCTAGAATAATAAACACATAAGGAAGCGCCCTATATGTTTATTATTTTAGCGTATGGCACTCGTGGGTTGCAGCTGAAAATCAGCGTCTGGTGGTAGAGATTAACGATAATATGACCCGCCCCTCCAAAATTCAAAACGTTTGAAAGTATTTGTATGCGTGTGTGCGCAATGAGATGGCAGTCAATCAAAAAAAAACACAGATTTGTTGCTCGACTAGTGACGTCATTAAACGCTCATTATTATTAGTATGGCGCTGCACTGACGTGCTCTATGAAAACGACTCGTGCGTTGTCTTGCACGATCGGCTAGTTATGATTAGTTGACCAACAAATCTGGTAATAAGTGAGATATTACGAGTACTTACAACTACATACAAACTCTTTCGTAAGGATGTGACTACACACATTGAAACAGTAATTTGGAGGGGCGAGCCATGTTATCGTAGTCTATCTCTACACCTTGTGTTGTCATCTGACATTAAGGCTCCTACAAACTGGTGCGTTATCACGGGTAAGACAGGCCACGCAGACTGCAAGAGTAAAAAAAACGTGCAGTAAGCACTAAATATAGTGCGCCACCTCCTTAGAGTCACGCCTGAGGAGTTCTATCACTATGAGGAGTTCTCTGGTGTTCTTGACAATGGATTAACTCACCCCATTCCCATTCGTGGGCCCCTAAAAGTGGAATTAAGGAAGCTCTCTTGTCCCACGAGGATTGGTAGCAGTACCTACCTATCTGTTCAAACAATAACTATAGAAAAAATAAATCCGTCTGGCAAATGTGGGGACTTTTCACTTCAAGGACCAAAGATAAAGGATTTTACAGACTCATGCGATGTCAAGGGCGCGACGGGCAGTGATATAGAAATCGTGCTATTAGTGTCGCGTCGCGCCCGCGACATCGCACCGGTCTGTACGAGCCTTAATACGAACATTGCATTGGTTCAGGGACTAAATATTACGATAATGATATTTCTGAGTATTGTGAAAACTTGAACTGGGACTAGAACTGCCAATAATTCTAAAACTAAATTGAACCTACTTCATAATTGACTTACAATTTAATCCTAGAATGAAAATCATTGTCAATTTTCTTAAATAAAATAAATAGGTACAACACCAAACCAAGCTAATTTTAGTTCAAACACCCCGTACATTTTGATAAAAACTCCGAAATAATACACTTAAGTCCGTTGCCATAAGCTTATTGCTCTTTGAATACGAGTAATACTCGTACGTACCAACTACCAAGTTGTTGACAATAAACTATTCGCAAGCTCTGTGGTTGTAGATTAAACAGCTCTAGAACTAACTTTAAACATGCACATTTTCATTTACTGACTGTCAACACAAAGGGCAAAGAGGTATAATGTTCTGAGAAATATTTAAAGCTCTGCGAACTAAATGAAAAGAGAATACAAGAGTGGTGGTTTCTATTTAAAATGCTTTCAGCGGTGGGTATGTGTGTAATGATTATTTTATATGTTGTGTGCCAAAAAGTTTAAGAATATAACAATCTACTAAATAAAATAGAAATTCTTTCAACTACGTATATAGTAATGTTATCATTAATCACCACAAAATCGATCACAAAGGACGTATTTTTTGCTTAGAACCAAAACAGTGCAGAAATGTTATATGAAATCTCATTGTTGCACAGTATTTCATTATATGCACTGTTGTTTATTTTTTATTTAAATATAAATTTACCAAAGAGGTTTAATGTATCCCACTAAGTTTAATATAAAATGTACCTATGCATAAGATCAAAAAGATACTGGCTGAAAACAAAAATCGACTTGGTGAAAAACTATGCAAAAGACTACCTTATATAACGATAGCCAAGTTATAACAGCCACGGGTCGATGCATCAGGTTAAGCTACGCTTGTCTAGGTCGGTATGCGGATTGGTGACCATCCTTCCAAACCGCCCGTGCTTAGGAAGTTACGGGTTGTCAGAAGCCCGAGAGTGTAACAACCAGTCTTACCAAGTGTTACCCCAGTAACTCAGATAGGCAATCGCTCCGTGTAAAATACTTGTATGCTGAATACCAGTATTTGCATTTGGTTAAACTGAAGGCCGACCCCAGCATAGTTGGGAAAAGGCTAGGCAGATCATGAGTACAAACTTTAAACATGCACATTCATTTTCATTTACTGACTGTGAACACAACGGGCGCCTGGCCACATCCACAACGCTACATGCAAACTACGCATCAAAGACCTGACGTCACACAAATCCTAAATCGCGCAAGCAGAGTTTACCGCGCGATTGGCATATATACAACATCCCGACGTCAACCGTTGGGCAGTTGCTCACCAGACGCGGTCGGAGGATCCTCCCTTTTCTATGGAGGATGAGTGTACTGTACATCTTGTTCCTCACGCGAAATAGTAGATTGTAATACAAGGGTCGAAAGGAATCAATTCCCATACGAGGTATTTAGACGCCCGAGCGCAGTGATGGCGGCTACAGTCCGAGTAGGAATTCGTGACTTTCACCCGTATTAAACCCTCTACTTTTCATTTTGAATATAAGGAAAATATGAGTAAAATTTTTCGTAGCCAACTACCTAACCAAATTTAGTTCTATTTTTTAAATTCATACCCGCCCTGGAGCGGGAAGCAATTCTTCTTCTTCTTCTTAGTCGTTAACTTCATTTCTGAAGGTCGTGCTTAATCTGAAGTGTTGCCCACTCGATGCACTATGCTCTTCCAAGTGATTCTGTCCTCAGCGGTCTTAATGGCCTTGGATACTGGTTGACCAGTGAGTTTCTTTACAAGGTCAGACCACCGAGTAGGTGAGCGCCCGCGTGGTGGGAAGCAATTACTATGAGTCTTTCCCGCCCAAGGGTGGGAAGCGTCGTCTTCCACCCACTACTCGGATCAAACAGACACTACTTTCCGAGTATGAGAAATGAAAACGTTATTTTAACAAACGTTCTGAGGCATATTTAAAGCTTTGCGAATCTAAATGAAAAGATAATGTATGAGAGATCTGGGTGCGTAGTGATTATTTTATTTGTTTTATGAGCCTAAATGTCAATATTAATAACTTTAAAGGACACATAGCTACTCAAGCAATGACACAATTGAGTTATATTTTTTAATCGCTGGAATATTTTTCACATGTTGGCACAAACTTTCTATACGTGAAAAGGAAATTTCGTGGTTAAAAGATTTGCCATTTTTCAAGGTTGGCAGCGGTGCTGACGGTCTGGGAAACGACGGACATACTAATAAAATGAAACAACGCCAAATATCTATAAAATAAACTAAAAACAAAAAATGTCGTGCCGCAATCAAAATAAAAAAACAGGTCAAGAGCGAGTCGGACTCGCGCACCGAGGGTTCCGTACGTGTGATATGATGTAGATTATTTCTGAAAACTGTGCTATTTAGAGACACGTTTTATTTTTCCTGTAATCTTTACATAAACTTCATAAAGGAGATGTCCGCTTTTTGTATGGGCGTTGGTTTTTTATTCCGAGAAAAATCTAACCAGCGCCAAACTACACTTAAATAAAAGCGACAAAAATATGAAATTTGTAACCACTGAAATAATATTTTTAGACCCCTCCATTTAAGAGAAAAAATATAAAATATTTAATGTTAGTACATATATGTTATTTGTTGATGGCAACCCAAATAAAATCTCCCACACACTTTGACAATGTCTAATTTGACAGCTGATTATATTCGTCTGTCAAAATATGACATAAAGTGTTGACTGACAGGCATCATCCGTCTGATTCGTCTGCTGTCAAGTGCTGTGATGCTGTCACACTTGTCACAGGTCACACTGTCTCGTCTCGTGCATTCGTGATAACCAGTGTTCTCGTATTTTAATTTGTGCTTTCATTGATTTTCCTGATTTTACTGACTTGGCTTTTCACAACGGATTCTTCTACTTTGCACATGATTAGGATACCAGTAGCTTATGAACCTTTAACCCTGACGACATTGCTTTTTCATAACGGTTATTTGATACTGCACGCGTTTAGGACTTCGGATTTCGGATTTAAAACCCCCAATGTAAGTACTGTTCTTTATTCTTATTTAGCTCCCTATGGGTTTTATTTGCATAACCTTTGCCTCTTTTAAGTCCACTGACAGTCTGCAATCATTAACATCCATTTCTATTTTCAGATTATTGTTACAGTTATGGCTCTCTGCATGAATTGCAACATAGCCACACATGTTAATCAGCAGTATGAATATAACGCTTTAAGCATGAGCCCTGAGATAGTCTCAATAATTGAAGAATGGACTGCTCAGGAGGTAATGTAAATTACCTAAATGTAACTTTTTTTTTAATTGTTTGGTACCAGTCTTATGTTGAAAAAGATTATACAGCACTAATTTGCTCAAAAAACATGCAGAAAAACGATACTGTGTTCTGAACATAAATTATTTTGTTTTTAGGTAACAGACGGAGATTGCATTTGCCAAGAATGCATCAACCTATTGCTGATAGAACTGAGTAACAGAAACGACCATAACATTGGTGACCGACAGCTGGGTCATCAATCAGTATGTGTGTGTTGTGGTGTTTCTATATCAAGAAGAACAGGCAGGCACTCTCGTCCCCTACCTGATGGTCATCCTGAGCGGGCTTATATAGCTAGCATCATCAACCCCCGTCAGGTAAATATGTAAATTAAATATTTTCACTTGATAATATTGTATTACTGATTACTGAAACACACAATAAATGAAAACTTAATTTCAGATCCCTGCTAATGCTCGAGCATGTAATGCCTGCTGGCAACAAGCTCATAACAATATTCACGAATTGATGGAACCACCAAGAGAGGCTCAAGTGACTCAAGACAATGTAGAAAGTAGGTCTAGCTCTGTGGCTGAACCTGTAAGTGCACTCAGTTCAGAAATTGATTTTGTCAATGTAGTTCAAAATGAGAACAGGTATGTAGAACTAGATGGTTACAGTCGGACACCGGATTCATCAAATCATTGTTTTGTTCCCGAGTGTATAAATATGGAACGTTTGAGAGTACCCATGTACCTTAGAAAACGAATATTAATTGACTATAAATTATATGTCTCACCTAATGCCCGAGTATGTGAAGGACATTTAAGTGTTTATAATTGGGAACTGTTGAATGAATTTCAGTTCACAACGCAATTTACCCTGAATCATGTTGTAGAAATGTTAGATTTATTAAGAAAAAAAACAATTAACATTATTGATTTTGAAAATGTGGAAAATATGAATAACCATATATGTCATTACTGGACAGGCTTGACTGTATTGAATTTTTTAACAATACTCAGCATTATTACCAATCAATTATCAGCTGTGTGTTGAAAACCAAAAACGGCTTTAGGATTATACCTTATGAAAATAAGAACTGGGGAGCCAATTAGACGAATTGCATCATTGGTTTGTATAAATAAATCGGTAGCGTGCAGTTATATGAAAAAGGCACGTAATTGTATGAAAGAATTTTATGTACCAATACATTTAGGTGTCAATCGTATTTCTCGAGCAAGCCTGTCCAGTAGAAATCTTTTAATCCCACAGGGTCTTTTTGGAACAGCAGAAAATAACCCCATAGTTATTTGCGATGGAACCTATGTATACTTACAGATTTCGTCAAATTATCTGTTCCAAAAAAAATCATACAGTTTACACAAGTTTGCAAATCTTGTTAAACCTTTTTTGCTGGTGGCCACCGATGGCCACATTATAGACATATTTGGACCATACGCAGCCACAACATCTGATGCTACAATTATGAAACTGCTGTTCCAAAATGAAAATTCTAATTTAAGGCAATGTTTTGGACAGAATGATGTATTTATTCTTGACCGCGGCTTTAGAGACTATCCCACTGCTCAGATCTTTGGGATATTCTGTGTACAAGCCAGAGACCCTAAGTGAAGGCGAAACTCAATTATCAACTGAAAAAGCCAATAGATCTCGACTAGTGACACTGTGCAGGTGGGTGGTAGAAGTTGTAAACGGTCGGTTTAAACGGGATTTTAAAATCTTTAGAAATAAATATTTTAATATTGGGTCTAGAAATCTTATGGATGATTTTAAAATTGTAGGAGCCATTTTAAACCATTTCCATCCCGTTTTGACTGACCGTCCTGATGCCCAAGCTATACTGGACAGAGCTAATCAGAGAATGGCCATGCCAAATTATTTAGCTGACTATGTGATTGGGCATCAGCTTAATAGACGCCGAGCCAGTTTCGTACAGATAAATGCTCAAATACCACAGCTGAATATGTTCCCTACGATGGACATGTCAGATTTAGTTCTATTTAGCTTAGGAATTTATCAAATTAAACAGGCTCGCTCTTATTATGGGGAACATATTCGGCCGAACGGTACTTTTACTGTAGAAGTAAGTGAAGATTTACTATTAATAAACATTCCAGGCATTTCGTCATCACATGAAACAGCTTTGATCAGAGGACGAATAAAGTCACGCCACTATAGTAATAGAGTGTATTACACATATATTTTACTCAAAGTGGCAGAGACTAGTTGGCAAAGCTGTTTATCTGACTATTATTGCAGTTGCATAATTGGAAAAAGAACTGTTGGAAGCTGTGCTCATGTGATGACAATTGTCTGGTATCTTGGATGGGCCCGGCATCAAAATGATATAATATCTCCACCTGCTCAGTTTCTCGACAATATTTTAACAAGAGAAGACATTGAAAATGAAGAAAATCAATAAATGAATATCTAAGACTATACAAAGTTTTATTTCATACCAAAACTGTAAGCCGACGTTCGCACGGACATAAAGATATCGCGACGGGATATTATCGCGCAGTGCATTTTCAATGCTATGCTTGGCGCCGAGAGATGAAAATCCAACAATGTGTTTTTTGACGCGCTGGGATACACTCTGTTGGATTCTCACCACCGAGCGGTGAAAATGCAGTGCGCCAAAAAAAATCGTGGTATTTTTCCGTTCATGCGTACGTCCAATTATAGCATAATAATTCAGTTTTCCAATAGCATATTTTGCTGAAAAGCTTTTCATCTACTTCCGATCTCGATTCCAAGTCATAAAAAAGGAATTCTACGTAATTAAAAAATGTTCTCAATCAGTAGATACTATTAACATATTAAAATAATTACTTATTACAACTTGCACATAAACATTCTAAGTAGCCATGATCATACCTATAGAGTGCCCTTTCAGTTCTAAAAGGTTAGACTAAACATTTTTGACTGAAAATACCCCATTTCATCATATTTCTTATTGTTTACTTTGTCATAATCATCCATCAAATATCTAAAGACAATAATGACAGTGCCATGTGTCAATTTTGACAAGTTTTGTATTTGTTTAGGGTGTGTTCACTTTAATATACTAGTTAGTTAGAAAGGTTTGTTCGTTTTAGGAGTAAATTCACACTAAAATAAAAAAACCATTTTTCTCAAAAATGGAAGCCTTTAAAAATGTATGTTATAGTTAGAAACACTAGCTTTTGGGTTGTCTATCCAAATATATTTAACTGATCCTGGTTAGAATTATTGAATAATAAAAAACCATTTTTGGACATGTCCTTTCGGATTTTTCTCCATGCAAACTTCGGAGATAAGGGGAATGGTATTTTTTTTTTAATTTTACATCAAAAGTCGAAAACTATGTTGCCGAAAAAAAAAATGTTTGAGAATGTGCAAACAACGCTCTTTCATAAGATACCCCACATGCCCCAGTAGACTCCATTCGAATTTTTAAGACCTCTCAGGCCCTGTTGCAAAAAAAGAGCGGTAGCGGTAATAGAAACAAATTATATTAGAATGTACGCTCTGAAGTACACATTCAAAAAGATGTATACATCGACATGAATTATCTACAATTTGTGTTAAATTAAGTACCAAATGTGTAAAAAGTAAAGTATGTAAAGGTTTTGTGACTACACTTTTAAATGATTTTTTGTCGATGTAGACATCTTTTTGAGACTGACTGTACTTTAAACAACTCAGCCTGTAGCAGTCCACTGCTGGACATAGGCCTCTCCTAGGCTGCGCCACGACACTCTGTCCTCCGCCTTCCGCCCCCCCCCCCTGGATGGACCGACGACCTTATGTCGGTGGCTGGGACAGACTGGATGACTGCTACTACCACTTGTGTCAATATTAAAATAAAACAAATGTAAGTACAATGTGTGGGTGCATTTTTTAATTAGAAATTATGATATTTTTTTCTATTAGGAATTTCTCAGTAACAGCACAGTCTGTAATTCACATGACAATAAGCTCGCCCCCGACACTAGCCTTATGTGGGTGTATTGTACACCCAACTTACCCCTTCGAGGAATTAAGGCGTGGTATTCTATTATGTTTACAGACTGAAAAGATTATTTGAGGACAATCTACTCAGTCCTAACCTATCTATACCTATATTTTGCTGACAGCATTTTTTCTCCGAATACTCAAGATAAACTTATTTTAGACTTTCCAATCACCACGTTCTAATCGAAGAAACCCTCTTAAAGGTCAATCTTTGATTTGAAGATATTCTTTTACTCGTATGTTTAGAATTTGTTCTATCGTCTAGACATGGTATAAAACAAAGTAGCTTTTTCTTTTTGTGTGACCGCTTTGATCTTTTTAACTAAACTTTGGCGGTGAGAGGCAATATCCTCGCTCGCAGGTTCGCACGTTGCACCTACGAGGTGAAAATAACGCTTTTTAAGGCGTTCTACCAATCGTTTTACTCGAGTGGCCTGTGGGTGAAACGCAGCGAAGCTACGGAGCCCTGCGCACCCAGTATAATAACGCTTTTAGGATGCTGTTAGGGCTGCCGTGGCGCTGCAGCGCGTCTGGTATGTTTGCTGCAGCGCGTGCGGATGGCTTTCAAGCCATCATGCGCAAGAAAGCAAACTCCTTGCTGCACCGTCTACGAAGCAGTAGCAACAGCATCCTAAATGCTATTGCTGCCCGTTTTGACTGTCCTTTCCAAAATTAGTGGATAAGGACGGCCATAGGCATCAGTTAGGTATAGGTACTAAAAATACTAACATAATTTTAGGTACAATTTTTTATTACTAACACACAAATAGTTTATGTGGGTTTACTATAAGTGCGCCTCTGCCTAGCCCTTCGGTGATTACAGGCGTGATGTTATCTTAATAGTTTATGATTTTATTTTATGATTGTGTGTTATTGTGTGATTTTAATTATGTTAACTTATATGGAGATTCTCTGAAATAAAAATTATAATAATAAATAAACTACACAATGGATTATACATGTCCCGAAATTAACGCACACCACTAAATACCTCAGTTTGAATATATTTTGTTATAATCATTATAATACATACACAGGTTTTTTATTATAATACATTGTATAATTTATGAAATTAGTTAAACTGATTGTAGGACTAAATTGTGGTCACATTATAAATCTACGCATGCACACAGTCACACACGTCTAGAGAGTAGTAGGTACTTCGTCCATTTTGGTTTGTTTTGACTGTACAGTGGAAGAGTGACTGTAATCCATAATATGTAGTTAAAATTATTTTTGGGATAAAAAATATGTATTAAAAATAAGTCACTTGTGTTTTTTTTTTTTTTGTAAAAATATTTTTTTTTTCACTTTTTAATTGTGGTACCTACCTACCCCACAGAAATTCAAATACTACTAAAGAGTGACAAGAAGTTATTATTACATCATACACATAGATCAAGTGGTAAAAATACGTATTATTGCGGCCACCCCAGTAAAGTCTATAAAATTTATATGGAACCACCGCGCAAGCTATCAAATGAAAAAAATATTTCCAAAATCGGTCCTCGCTTGACGAAAATATCAATGAACATACAATCACGTAATAATACGTAATTATGATATTATATTTTTAATAAAAATTTCTCATCGTTCCTCTCAAACAGAGCACCACCGTCATCTTATCTCTTCACCATCCTTGATTGACTGGTAGAGAATGCCTAAGGCATTAAGTCCGTCTTTATACCTTTTTGTGTGTAAAAAATTTCAATAAATAATTTAAAAAAAACATACAAATGAACATAGAATATAATTTTTTTGAATTTGGTATAAAAATTACAGAAATTATTGTAGAAACGGTTTTCACTATCGTTTACACTATTCTGGTTTATTCCGGGAGGTATACATTACGAGTACCATAGATTCATTAAACTTAGATTTTGGACAGAAGTCTCAATGTTCTGACATGTCACCATTGTACCTGCTTGAGGAGCGACTCGCACGTTTTCACATAGAAGCAAATAAAATATCACCTATAATTTAATATCTAGAATTGAAATCATAACTTAACTAAAGTCATCATCTGCCTAGCCTTTTCCCAACTATGTTGGGGTCAGCTTCCAGTCTAACTAGTTTATTTTACATGGAGCGACTGCCTATCTGACCTCCACAACCCAGTTACTGGGTAACACGATATCCCTTGGTAAGACTGGTTGTCAGACTTTTGGGCTTCTGACGACCCGTAACAACTGCCAAAGATCTACAAATGACAACAGGGACCAACGGCTTAGCGTAGTTTTCGAGGCACGGAGGAATGTTGGTATGAAAAGGTGGTCACCCATTCACGGACCAAGTGCGGCAAGCGTAGCTTAACCTGATCGATTGACCCGTGTGGCAGTTATTATTTAACTAATAGGTAAAACGGGCTGGTTTCCGCAACTCCACGTGAATATGCGCGTATTTTGCGTACGGGTGGGAAAATCGATTATTCGATCCACCCCAGCTCCTCAAGGAAGGCCAGCAACGCCTTGGTGTTACTGACAATCTCACAGAGGGTACCTGGGTTACCGAAGTACTTTGCCCTGTATGTGGCGACCACTGGGCAGTATAGTAGCAGATGCGCTGCTGTCTCGTCATCCTCCATGCATGCCCTGCACAGCGGACTGTCTGTGACTCCTATGTGTTTTTTAATCATATTTATTCTTATATATTTGGTTGTATAGGCATTCTATTCTAAGTACTGTTTGTTTTATTTTATTTTGTTAGCTATTATGTACAACTCATTAAACCTGACTTGGGTTCCGTACGTATTTTTCGGGTGACCACTGAAAATCAGCGCTGTGCTGTGGGTCCCCCATAGCACAGCATCATGCCGAGTGCAAGGCCTTCTTGTCACAGTCATGACGTGCAGCTGCCGACTATTTGTTTTACCAGTTTATGTTTCCATATAATTATCTTGCACGTGTTTCTGTGACAAATAAAATTATTTTTCTTTCTTTCTTTCTTTCTATGACAAAGAGGTGTTAATTAAATGACCCGTGGCCAGTTAAAGCTGCTGTCATTGTACGCAGCTGTTGCTTAGCTAAAGCTATGTTATTATCTAACTAAATTAATATTGAAAAATCCATCACAGAAATGTAAACAAGTACTAGAAGCCCAACATTACGGAAGAGTCAACAGTATACACCATTTACCATCGCATCGTTAGCAATCAATATCTGTCATGTTGTAATGGCTATTAATCAATTATGTATATATTCAATTATTTTTGTTGCTCCTGTCCCGACGCTCGCTACACGCAACTGTCTCGTTAAGTGCCTTAAGTGTTATGTATCAACATTGAATATGGTGTTACTAAAATAAATAAAGTGTGCATCTACACGTTATTTTAGTACTTAATTGATTTGGTTGAAAGCATTTCAATGCAAACGCTTTCATTTTATGTCACACAGTACAGTTTCCAAAACATTTTTTAAATTTTCTAATTTGCCCGCCAAAACCGACCCCCCTGATCAAAATTCATTTGTTTACGTTACACGTTCGTGTTTGTGTCACCGAAGTTGGTAGTAGGGGGGGGGGGGGGGTTATGTATGGGGTATACCAAATGTCAACTCAATTGGTCCAATAGATTCGGAGCAAATCGGCTGTGGAATCGAATCACACGGACAGACAGACAGACACACGAGTGATCTTATAACGGTTCCGTATATTCCTTTTGAGGTCCATGAACCACACATCCTGAGTCGGTCGCGTCTACTAAAGTGCGTAAGTGTATCTGTTCCTTACTTTTATGAATATTAAAACACATAAAATAGTCCCGCACTATACGATCTCGGTGTTATATTATTAGCTTCACACAGCCCCGCAGCATTGACTATGAAAATATATTTTTGTTACCTATTTTCACGTCCTTAAGGGTCGGGAGGTTTCGTCCTTTAAAGGGGACTACGTCGTAAAAAGTGTATGCCACACCCGTGCCTACTGTTTTTCCACCTTTTAACAGCTTGCTTGTCAAATACCACGATTTCATTTCACCGAATTGACCCCATCCGCTTTTAGGAAAGAGCTCGTGGTTCTCGGCTCGTAGGACCCGTCCGTGTTTCGGAAAGCACGTTACGCCGTTGGTGCTCGCTGTCACTCGATGATCTTTGACAGTCTTTACTGGTAGTTAGAAACGCAATAAGTCTGACAACCAGTCTTATCAAGGGGTATCGTGCTACCCAGTAACTGTGTCGTGGAAGTCAGTTAGGCAGTCGCTCCATGTAAAATACTGGTATTCAGCTGTATCCAGTTACAGAGAAACCTGACCCCAACATAGTTGGGAAAAGGCCAGGCAGAATGACCACAACCGCTTTTGAAAAAAAAGCTTGCCGTGTTTTGTTTTCAAAAAAGAATTGATTCTAGAAGAGTTTTTATGCTGAATATGAAGGAGTTTTGCATTTAAATATTTTATCAACAGCGTGAAAGAAACGACTAACAGCTCGTTAAAAAACTTTACAGCGCAAACGAATCGTGTCTAACTTGAGTCATAGCAGTTGTTGTACTATTAAATCCAGCGCAAACTATGCGTCTTATCACTGCCTATAGTCGCTGCAATAAGACCAGTGGAAGGGAGGGGGGGACCTTTATAGAGATATAGATAGATATATACACCGTCTTGTCGCTGTGACTAGACGCAGAGCTATTGTTTATGTCTGCAAATAGTCGTTACGACAGACGTCGTGCAGGAAGCGATCATTTTCTTTAGGTATTCGATGCGCTTCCACATCAGATTTGAAAACATCGACATCGAATGTATCCATGTTGAGATTCGCAATACAAACACATGTGCACCTTCAGCGCTCACAGCAATATTAGCGCTGAACTGCCGCATGCCACGGTGCAACTTGACGCCAAGTCTGCGAGGCTTAGAACAAAATATATGAAAATTGTCGGCCGCAGCCTGTTGTTGAGTATAGTCGCCAAGCTGTCGCAGTCGCATGTCGCATAGCGTGCGCCATGTCTAATGTGTACGTGTGACTTCCCCTTGAGTGTTTGCGAGAAAAAAGAGCAATATTTATGAAAACAATTGGAGTAATGATTCACGGAGTCTTACTTAGGTTCTATAGTGTATTGTGCTCTCATTTTAAAGACATCAAAACGACAAGGTCAAGTTAAATTTGTAATTATTAAACATGTATAGACTTTAAACTGTCAAGTTAACGTTGAATATTTTAGTAGGTATGCTTGAAGCATGCGTAGTATCGCAACTTAAGAATTCTTTCACATCCGAGATATTGAATTCTGATTAAATACTCTCTTTTATTTTACCTACCAATTTGAATGCCTTCATTAGCCAGTCCTTCATTAGGTAATGTGCTGCGATACAATCAATTACGCCAACTGCGAGTCTTATTACGTACTCAACCAGTAGCAGTATTGTAAGCATTCTGTACCACCCACGACATACACACTGAAATATTTTATACTAATGGTGATGATGATTATGATAGAAAGAATAAGCATTTAATGGGACTCGCACAGATCACAAATAATAAAAGTATAATAAATAATTAATTAATAATAAAACTGTAATACGATCGCGCCATACTTACAGATAGGACTATCCACTATAATAGACCAGACATAACCCTACAGGATAAAATTAGAAAAATCATTTACCTCATAGACATTGCAGTTCCCAACACCCATAACCTACAAAAAACAATCGCTGAAAAAATAAGCAAATACGCTGAGCTTAACGAAGAAGTTACAAGAATTTGGAGACAAGATAAAGTTTATGTTGTTCCTGTAGTTATCTCCACGACAGGTGTTATTCCCAACTATCTCCTCCGTAGCCTGAAATTAATAGATCTAGAAGAATCCCTTTACATCAATATGCAGAAAGCAGCCATCCTAAGCACATGCAGAATCGTTAGTCGAAAGTACACTCTCACCATAAAATTTACCACACGCTGCATTTACTTGGCTTTTGCCCGTAAATGTAGCTAAAAACCAGCCTAAAAGCTGAAAAAAACAAACACTCCCGATAATATAATAATAAAAATATAATATATAATTTATTTTTTATTAATTATTAATGATAGAGCACTGGTGGCCCAGTGGTAACTCCCTCGACTTACGAGTAGTTGGTCACGGGTTCGAACCCAGACAGATGCTTTACTTTGTGTAAATTATTTCGTCATCATTGCTCTCAAAACGATGAAGGAAAAAATCGTGAGGAAACTGGCATGTCGTAAAACTAAAAATTCGAAGACATCTACCTACCCGCACTGGGCCCGCGTGGTGGATTATGTATGGCCCACTCCCTCTCACAGAGAGGAGGCCTGTGTCCCAGCAGTCTGAGCTGATTATGTATGTTTTAAAACCAATAACTTTCAAAGTAAGCCATACAACTTATGTAAGAATATTTACAGCGCTTCTAAGGAGCTTGTGGCTAAATAATAACTGCCGCACGGGTCGATCGTTCAGGTTAAGCTACGCTTGCCGCGGTTGGTCCGTGGATGGGTGACCATCTTTTCATACCAAGATTCCTCCGTGCCTCGAAAAGCACGTTAAGCCGTTGGTCCCGGCTGTCATTTGCAGATCTTTGACAGTTGTTACGGGTCGTCAGAAGCCCAAAAGTCTGACAACCAGTCTTACCAAGGGATATCGTATTACCCAGTAACTGGGTTGTGGAGGTCAGATAGGTAGTCACTCCATGTAAAATACTGGTATTCAGCTGCATCCGGTAAGACTGGAAGCCGACCCCAACATAGTTGGGAAAAGGCTAGGCAGATGATGATTTACAGCGCTTCTAAATATGTTAATTGCTATGAAGACTATGTTTCGATATTGGCCAAGATAGAAATCAGGCACAAATCCAATTTTACATGTATCAAAAACTTGATGTAAGTCATGCCTCGTTTGAATACATATACGACTACTCGGCTTTCACGCCACACTTTCCATGCTAGTGCCGCCAGTCATACGAGTCAACTGCACGAAATGGATATTGTGATCGCAGTTAGCTGGCAGCCTGCCACTATTCAAGCTCCACTATTGAGTATAAATCCAATATGTTACTGTTACGAGTAGACTGTGGGACTGTATGGAATAGTAACGATAGGCAGTGATTTCAAAAGAGTTACCGTCGTGTCGGAATGACAATTGGGACGCGATAATGTCCTTTTGCGGGGCTGACTCTCCAGGGTGCGCGTAAAACTACTCATGAAAAGCTTAGTTTTGATGCAAGCCATAAACTCAATACTCAATATTTGCATTCGACAATAACTTAGGCGGTAGGGTTTACAAAGACATGATCATTGTGGACCGTGTGTAGGAACCAACCTACTAATTCAACAGATTAAAGCCTTCTTCGAGAACAGAAGAGAGGCTTTAACAGCAGGCAGTCTAAATCAAATTTCGAACGCAAGCTCCGTCCCTCGCTCCCCGCCACTCCGTTATGTGCTAAACGCTAATACATCAGTAATAAAGTTGAATTTCGCAAGCGCTCTTTGATCGTGTTCGAGCAAAACTAAATAGTGTAAGTCTCAATTCTTATTTCGTTTATAACTAGAGTAATAATTGATCTAGAGAAACAATATCTTGTGTCGGGATAATAGCATTTCATCATCATCATTTCAGCCGAAAGACGTCCACTGCTGGACATAGGCCTCCCCCAAAAAGGGGGGGTTGCTATAATCGCCATGCTTTGTAGGCGGGTTCACGATCGCAGTATGGTGTTAAAACCTATAGAGAACGCTGCCGCTCGTTCTCTAGTAAGTCCCTTAGTCGCCTTTTACGACACCCATGGGAAGAATTAATAGGGTGGTGCTATTCTTTACGTCCGGCATCACTCAGACATAGCATTTAGACGATAGATTTACTTTCAATTTATTTATGAATGTTTTTTTTTTTTTTTTATCTTTTAAATTAAAAAAAAAATTTTTTTTAAGGCAACTAGGTGTGCCGATATGAACCGGTTTCTCTTCGTTCTGGACAAAGCCGCCAGTTGCCCGCACACACTCACCTCATGCTTGTAGTAGCGTACCTGTCATAGCGCACATTTTGATACTCCATTAAATGCGCCATAGTTTGTTAATAAACTACTGTTACTAAATATATCTACCACTGCCTCCTTGGTTCAGTTGTCGCAAGCGCTACACTGCTGAGTCCTGGATTCAATTCCCAATAACGTGACGTAGCAATAGGAGGCAACACTTCTTAAGGTGCTTGAGGAGTGGAGTGTGGAACTGTAATTCGGTTTATCCATAAGTAATTTCTCAGTAGCAGCTCGGAGCCTGGATTCGTGAGCAGTTGATGGCAGTAGGCTCGCCCCCTATTACATGGGACTTAAACATAACTGACAAAATGTAACTGTTCTACAAGTATACCTCTGTCTAACCCTCCGGGGATTACAGGCGTGATGTTAAGTTCAGGTAACTAGGGCTAACCGTTATTAAAAAGGTTTTCGAACATATTTCGTTAATTATTTAATATTTTGTTACAAAATCAATGCTGAATTTAATGTGTTGAAGCAATCTTTGAAGCCAATATCAATTGTATCAAAAATACTTTTTATCTTCCGGTTCAAGGTAGCATCCGGTCAAGCCCTGTATGTGACTATATCCGCAACAAAATAAGCTTCAAACAAAATAATTACAGCCATTTAAACTACCTCTCCCCCGTCCCTCTATTATGGAATACCGACGGATTGATCACTATTAAGCAAAACCCAACAGTGTGTAACCTTTCAGAGTTTGGGTATTAAGGCCACTTTAATTCAATATTAGCATAGGATTATCGAACCACGAGTGAAGCTTGGCAACCGAATTGTGAAGCATTAGTTAGAGCCCTTTGAACAAATGGGTCAGTTTGTGAATATATGTGGCAGAAGCAGAATATGCGCTCTGAATTTTAATTTAACCTCTTTTGGAATGCATTAATCGAATCAAAGCCGTGGGTTATGTTTGCTAGGTTAGGTTTAATCAACAGGGTTTGCAGTGGATGCCGAAACTATAAAACTGTAACTAAATAAACTATAAAACTATAATTCTTTATAACAGCTGACAGCTGCAAACACAGATTACGTAACATGCGCGCGGCGCTTGAGTCGTTGCCGACGTTACTGAATGTTGCCATTCTAGATATTATATTGATATAAACATAGATAACGAAGTATTCCATTAATTTTATTTTGTTTATTTTTATCTCATTGTGCTGCACCAGTTGACGTCATCACGTCAACGCCGGCTGTCGCTGAAAACCAGCGCTGGGGCTCTGTATCCCATAGGGTCGCAGCATTATGCTGTGCGATGGCCGTTTTGCGTGAATGTGACGCATATTTTCCCTCAACTTGTTCTTTCGTGTTTGTGTTTTTATTTACTTTGCGTTATGTTTACCGCAAATAAACATATTTTCTTTCTTTCTATAAAGGACCTCATGGCTAAGTAACAACAGCGTGCGGCTGTTATAACTTAGCCACGAGGTTCGATCTTTAGCGGTATGAGGAACAGGGTGTAAAGTTCACTCATCCTCTATAGCAAAGGGAGGATCCTCCGACTAGACGGGTGTTGTGTCTGGTGGGCAACTGCCCGATGGTTGACGTCGGGATGTTGTATATTATATATGCTAGTTGCGCGGTAAACTCTGCTTGCGCGATGCAGGATTTGCGTGACGTCAATCTGACGCGCAGTTCGCATGTGGCGATGTTGATGGCGCTACAGATCCATCAAGTAAAGCTACGCTTACCGGGGTTGATCCGTGGATGGGTGACCATCTTTACATTCCGAGACTCCTCCGTGCCTCAGAAAGCACGTTAAGTCGTTGGTATCAGCTGTCATGCGTGGATCTTAGACAGTCGTTATAAGCCCAAAAATCTGTCAACCAGTCTTACCAAGGGGTATCGTATTAGCCAGTTACTGGGTTGTGACGGTCAGATTGGCAGTCGCTCCATGTAAAATACTGGTATTCAGCTGCATCCGGTTAGAATGGAAGATAAAAAGAAAACAAAAGTATTTGTTGGAACTCGCACAGGAGATCACAAATTAAGACCTCAAATGCATGATCCTCCGTTATGTCAAAAATACTGCAGCAATAACTTTGAAATAAATACATGATAAAGTTGAGGATTAATGTTAAGTACTATGTTTGACGAAAACAAGATTCCATAAAATTTTCTCTATAGGAAAAAAATCCAAAGTTACCTCCAAACTAGATAATTAAACTTTGCATATTAACTGAACTAACTATAAAGCAGGTCTTACTGTTTTTTCGTTTTTAATTACCATTATTTTCACCGTAAAAAGAAATAACCTAAACGATCGGTGCCTTGGAGTCTTCTCCCTGTCACCCTGTCTCGCTTGCTCGCGTAACCGCCAGCAGTAGGTGCTAGCGTGATAAAGAGTGAGGTGGCGCTGGCACTCTTAGAAACATAAAAATTAAAATGAAAATAAAAATAGAAACTCCTGTACGAGGCCAAAAGGCTCAGCATAATGCTGCGACAATTAAAAATAAGTGCCGCAGTTCTGGTATTCTGATAAGGCCTGAACCCAACATAGTTGGGAAAAGGCTAGGTAGGTTGATTGAATACCTCCTTCTACGAAACAGTTATGCTAGCGAAGGAGGAGGCTGAACGCGTGAGGAGAGGCAAAGTTCGCGCTCTCGCGCCCCTAGTCGCCGCAGGAGACGCCCCGGGCGTCGGGAGTCGCAGGCCGATTTCCGGCCACCGTAGGCGCGGGCCTGCGGACGGTGAGCGATGGGTAGCTCGCCGTCCGATAAGGACCAGGCCCGGGTCGACGGCGCGTTGTGTTTCACGCGCGCCTCAAAATGATGTCAGCACCAACTGACGGGGTCCGTCAGGGCCAATGCCTGCCAGGGTTGCGATTTTGTCCGAAAGAAGTGACCCTATTACACAGGAAGGAACACGGATGGGTTTTAGTCAGTAAAAGTCTGACACGCTCTCCCGCTCCGCCCAGAGCGGTAGAAGTTATTTGATAATTTCTCACCCGAAAAAAAAGATTGATTGAATAAACAAATAAATTAAGAGAAAGAGAAAACTAAAACGTCTATACACTATGTATCATAAAGGTCATATTTAAGGGTGTACAGAACATCAAACTGAACAACTTTCTCCATGGGACCAACATCGTAATCGCGAAAAAATAATCAGCCACCCCATACATTTGGGTCGAGTCCTATTAAAGTTTTGCATGGACCAGTTGATATTTTTTTGCGATTACAATGTTGGTCCGTTAAATTAATCGCCAAGAGTTTAAAATCCAACTTTTATTTAGACATCCATTTAGGTTCCAACTAGGTCTAGTGAAAACGGGCATAAGGGTGGTATTCGTGTGAGGTGTTCACACCAACGCGTATAGTCGGCCGCCGACTGTGATCGTCCAGTACAAAATGTATGGAAAAACCACTTCAGCCGACTGACTGGCCTTTCTTTTTCATACATTTTCACAGTCGTTGGTGGAATATTACGCTGGGTGTGGACGCGGCCTAAAGAAAATAAGCAGAAGCCGTTATTAGTATGTTTCTATGGCCATTTTTAATGAATAAGTGGCCCGATATTAATTAATAGCCCGGTTAATGGCAATAGGTTGGCCCCTTCCGCTATTACATGGGACAATTTAAATTACAGCCATATGTGGGCTAACTAGGTACCTATGCCTACCGCTTCGAGCAATACAAAAGAAAGAAAAAGAGAGAAAGAACATACGTTTATTTGCAATATACATGACAAATAATAAACACAAATACAAAAACCGGCCAAGTGCGTGTAGGACCACGCACAATGAAGAGTGCCGTAGTTAGGATGACTTTATCTCAAGAACAAACTTATAATTGTAGTTGAAAAACATGGTCCCCAATACATTCCAACTGCAAATGTAAGTTTTTACGCACAGTATAGAGTAATTTACAATGTTATTTTAAGACCATAGACTTATTATAGGTTTTCCTGTAATTTATAAATAACTATTTTCTTTCCGTATTTTTTTTTAATTTAGGCTCGATAAGTTTCGGAGATAACGGTGGGTATCGTCAATTTTCATCTATTTTCTTAAAACTCTTTCAAAATGTTTATTTTTAAATTATAAAAAAATATGTTTGAGGCCCTCACAGCAAGCTCTTTCATCTTGATACGTCACACGGTACAGTTTGCAAAACTTTATTTTTTATTTTTCTAATTTGCCCCCCAAAAGTGACCCTCATATTCAAAATTCATTTATTTACGTTACACGTCCGTATTTGGGTCACAGAAATTTATGTGTGTACCAAATTTCAACTTAATCGGTCTAGTAGATTCCGAACAAATCGGCTATGACAGACGGACACAGACAGACACACAGACACACGAGTGATCCTATAAGGGTTACGTTTTTTCCTTTTGAGATACGGAACCCTAAAAAGAACAAGTTGAGGGAAAATATGCGTCACATCCACACAAAACTGCCATTGCACAGCATAATGCTGCGACCCTATGCGAGGCAGAGCCCCAGCGCTGGTTTTCAGCAACTGGGTTGACGTGATGACGTCGACCGGATCAGCATACAGTGAGATTATAAATAAGAAATAAAAAGTAAAATAAATACAAACGACTTAATTATACATGTTTATGTAAATATAATATAATATTTAAAATGGCAACATTCCGTTCCGTCGGCAACGACGTACGCGCCGCCACCACCGCCGCTGGCATAATAGTAATCTGAGCGCGCAGCTGTCAAAAAACAATTTGTTTGACGTTTTGAAATACTGGTTTGTTTTCATATCATGGATGGCGCATTATTTATAAAAAAATGTTAATATTATGATCATTTATGTTATTATTATCAATAAATATTATTTTATATAATACAGGTGTGATATTATGTTACTCTCCCACTAATCAGCAACTATTTAATATCCCTTCTTACCGCTTAGATTTTTCTCTTCTATCGAGGGCATTCGTGAGTGTTCTCACAGTACACTAACACTAAAACCCGGAATATCTTCTTGTTGGTTGGTTTTCCATACAAGTACTTCTCCCTCATTTTATGACAGTATTATGTCCCATGCAATGGATATATACCATTTCTCAAACACCGATTCACAGTAGGAAAATAAAATGTTCAAGATATATTTATTTCACTCAAATTTTCTAAGAACAAGTTTCTTAAAAACTAAAAATTAGCTCTGTTATTCAATTTTCGCGTTTATATAGTTCTATTTTTACTCCCCTTTCTAATATGAAACCCATGCAATGTAGCCTATAATATTTAACTTACACAAGGTAATCTTGTCGTCATCTTTACTAAGTTACTACCTAAAATATTTGCACTCTTACGTAAAAGCACTATGTTTATACTTCCGCAGGGTGATATGAATCTTATATTTCCTTCAGAAAGCTTATAGCCATAACAATCTTCCGGAAAATTCGGTCGCAGTCTGCGTGAATATCACCATTTCCTTAGAATAATCTATTTTAGGGGTTAATGCTCACACCGATATAGCCACGGGTAAGAATGTCGGTAGTCACCCCGTATAGTGTAATAAAAATATACGAGTGTGTATAACCTTGTATAGGTACGTACATAAATGTTGATATCATCTTTTTTGACCGGCTTGTCTTAAGTATTTCTGTATATACCTAAGTAATAAAGCACTTTTAGCATAGGTTTGAACATTTTTAGTGTTCCGTACCTCAAAAGGAAAAAACGGAACACTTATAGGATCACTCGTGTATCTATTTGTCCGTCTGTCACAGCAAATTTGCCCCGAATCTACTGGACTGCATAATTAATTTATTTATTTATCACAAACACTGCTATCATTTCAGGAAAATTCCTAATGCGGTAGCGTGGTCCTTAATTAAACTATCTCAATAACGTAACACATAAGTTGAAATTTGATACATATTTGGTGGTATGAGGAACACGGTGTAAAGTTCAGTCATCCACCATAGAAAAGAGAGGATCCTCCGACCAGACGGGCGTTGAGTCTGGTGGGCAACTGCCCGACGGTTGATATCGGAACGTTGTAGGTATATATAATATGCTAGTTGCGCGGTAAACTCTGCTTGCGCGATGCAGGATTTCCGTGACGTCAGTGTGACACGTAGTTCGCATGTGGCGATGTTGATGCCGCTACATATATATGAATTTCTGTGACCCAAACAAGGACGTGTAATTTTAATTTTAAATATGGGGGCCATTTTCGGGGGCAAATTAGTAAATTTAAAAATAAAGTTTTGCAAATTGTACCGTGTTACACCAAATGAAAGGGGTCTTTATAAGGATTTCTTATATATTATTTTATAATTTTAAAATACTTTTAAAGTTATTTAAGAAAATTTAATGAAAATTTATCATTTTCATGAAAATTACCATTATCTCCGAAACTAATGAGCCTAAAATTAAAAAAAAAAAAAATTATTCTTTACTACAGATTGCAGTTTAGATGAGTTTCCATATAGATTAGTGTTACATGTAAATCTCTCAATATTGTGCGTACAAAGTTACATTTGCAGTTGGAATATATGGGAGAACATGTTTTTCAACTTCAATGTAAAGTTTGTTCTTGGGATAAATTATCATGGGATAAAAACATTGTAGAAACATATTCGTTGCATGGAACCTTCACCACGCGATTTCAACTAGCACTTGTCTAGTTTTAAGTTTTTTATCCACGTACAAAAAATGTGAAGCAACTAATAGATGTCGATTATTATATTACTTTGTACAATTTCTACTTCAAAACGTTAGTATTAGTGTGACCATTAAATTGTGATCTGCCCTGACATAAACCATTGGACAACATTGTCAAACTTTGAACTTTTATTTTTGAATATAAGGCTTTTGGTTACTTGTATTAGTGTGTGTATTTTATTTATTTTTTATGTAATGTACTTACGTCTTTTTTATGCAGAATAAATAATTTTTCTTTCTTTTTAATAACTTCTTCTGCAACTTAACAATTGATTTATGTACTATCAATCGTATTATTAAAACTTTAGCATTGACAATTGTTAATGCCAAAGTTTTAATGGCATCAAGTTAAATAAAAACTACGTGGAAGTTACAAATTCACCCATTAATTTGAGTAATTTCCACACGTCCAAGTCCAGTATCTTTCTTTGAACCGAGCTGTCCGTGACAGACGGATATAATTGTGGGAAGAAACAGCTGAACCTTACACGTTCATACCATTTTTAGGGTTCCGTAGTCAAAAAGGGTACCTCCCTTACGTGTAAAGTGGGGATAATATTTTTTTTCTCGTCTATCCCGTTATGTTGGTATATCGTTAGCTAGGCCGTTCAAAAATATTGCGGGTCTGTGAAGACCATTTTTCTATTCAGCGATCCGTTTGTGTAATAGCCCGTAGCTTTAAAGTGCTATTTTTTTTTAGAGTCAAGTCCCCCCCCCTCCCCCGCTGTCTAAATGGTAGTTATTGGATCTGTGAAAAAAATCATGGCAGTAGTATATAAAACGAAATTAAAAGGAAAACTATCACAGCTAAGTGTAGGCTTTACAAGTTAACGAGTAACAGTCGACCAACTTACATTTGCAATTGGAGAATTGACCGTGACGTATATCTATGTATGGGAGAACATGTTTTCCAACTACAATGTTAAGTTTTTTTCCGAGATAAATTCATCCCAACTACGGAACCCTTCATTGTGCGTGGTCCAACACACACTTAGATGGTTTTTATTATCATTACAAGACTTTTGCGGAAATAATGTTTTCGCTTACTTAAGGCTTAATAAGTACTCCAAACGGCGAACCCCCCGTTGGAGGAGGCCTATGTCCATCAGTGGACGTCCTGCGGCTGAAATGATGAATGATGAAGTACTCCAATGCATGCTGTCTCTGTCAAGGTGTGTTTCAGAGAAAGATCTCTAAGAAAGTCTGAAAGTTAAATATTGTTTGAAAATTCGAATGTCAGGCCAGCTACACATTACGAGTGTGCTACATCTACCCATAGTTTACTGACAAAAAATGATTTTCTTTGGTAAATGCATTAAGAAAGAACCTACAGACAAATTTGTCAGTAGATTCTTTAAAGTTATTTTTCACAGATTTATTATAGAACGACTAACGTACCTATGATAGATATGTAACTCAGTCGTGCTCTTTTAAATCTGTGAAAAATAAGTTCTAAGTAAGTAGTTCTAAGTAATAATTATCTTCAAAGTCACTGAGCCGATTTTTATAAAAATCGCTGATTTTTTTTTCTGGTGGGGATGCCCCGCTTCTGTAGTGCGTCGGGGATGTTCGCGGATGCGCCTGTAGATTGTTTCTACACAACCATGCGCAAAAGATGTGCTTCCATGGTGCGCAGGGTGTGGGGCAGCTGCAACAGTATCCTAAGCATGATTTCAAGTCGTCTGGACTGTGTTTTTGTGGGTCGCCGTTGTGCCACAACATGGGTTGCCACCACGGTGATTCACTACTATTTGTTTGTTTTTGTGAAGTGTCAGTTCTTACTAACATAGTTGTAAGTCTTACTAATCATTTTTGAGTCTAAGATACTTGAATAAAGATAATTCTATTCTATAAAACTTCTATAAATAAGCTTAAGATGACTTTAGCCGACACTTCTATCTTTATATCGTTAAAAACAAAGACGCAAGATATTGTATTCTTAATTATTTTGTCACCCCTTTCATTCACCCCTAATCTTCGCTGTCACCCCTTCATTAATTTAACTTGTCACAAATAAAACAAAAGTTTCATACAAAAACCATTTTATTTATACTTTTAACACGATGAACGTTAAAGTACTCAGAAAATTAAATGCCGAAGCGTATCGTTTCACAAATTAAATGGATTCATAAAATTAACTTTTGAAAATGAGGTTCCATTGAAACCAAAACTTTTTGAATATAAAGCACCGACATTTTGGGCTGAATATAAACCGGTATGGACAAATTCATTATAATTCACCTTTTATTGTGTGCGTGATTATTTGTTATTTCTTGTATGAATTCGTTTTACTACGCCAGTTTTTCTTCCCTCGAATCTGTATGAACTACATGAGAATACCCATGCCGTGCTAAAATATAAGCCAATCAGCAAGATGGTAGCAGTTCTGACTGCCCAGGGAAATACCCTGTTTATTTAATACATACAGTAACAGTCACTCCATGTAAAATACTGATATTCAGCTGCATCCGGTTAGACTGGAAGCCGACCCCAACATAGGGGAAGGCTAGCCGGCTGATGAAGAGAGACTGTCATAGCCTGTTTTTTTAATCTACACCCGATCAATTCGTCAACAAAATAATACAAATATAGGACAAAAAATTAAGCAAATACTATTTCGATGACAATGTTTTTTTTTTAAGTTACAAATTAAAAAACGTCAACCACCTATTATAAATTAATTAGGCCAAAATGATTAAAATCACAGATTATTATGGCAATATTCTAAAATTAGAATGACAATATTTTATTCAAAGATTTTCTTCTATGGTTATAACCTATTTTATTCAAACAGCAAATAATGATAACCGTAATCACATGAAACAATGGTTTTAATAATTGCACTCGTATGATGTTAAAACACCGTGTTAATGTTGAAACGGTTAATGTTATTCTTAGCAAAATATTTCCTATGTTAAACATCCTTATTATTTAATTCCTGGAAATTTGTAAAAAAAAATCTAAGTTAAGTGTATTTTTCCAAAAGGAAACAACAACCGACCTGTAGCAAACGTAAATCAAAGAATTACAAACAGAAAAACAAGTGAATTCTGAAACATTTCTGACATTACTTTCAAATATTGTCTGTATTCAACAAACATTTATTTAATTGTGCCATATAATATTTACACTTATGTCAACGTTATATATTTACACATTGAATACAGTCATTTACATTAAACCGACGTACAAAATATTTACAACATACTATCATTAAAATCTTTCCACTTACACAACCGGAATTGTATCGGACTTTATACGAATTGTTGCAATAATTTGAATCATTTTCCTGCACAGCGAGGTTAGTGAAAATATGATATTTTTTTGTTGGAAACCGTCCCATAGAGAATCCGAAGCAATTTCCGCGAAAAGTTACTCAGTAAACGGTTATTTATTTTATGTAGGGCAGGTTTGGAAGGACGTCGGGTCTCCGCCGGTGGTGAGCGCCGTGGTGCCTCAAATGTATCAAAGCTTCTCTCATTTTTTGTTCCCTCAATGTTCGAATATATTCCTCATCAATCGTATGTCTATGCTTCCCACCTCGCAACGGCTTCTCCATCTTCCCATTCTCTTTAAACAACACACACCACAAAGACTTGTCTTTGTTATCCCACAATAACGACTTCGTATACTCTTTTAATCTTCTACTATTTTCCTCCACCCGCCGCATGGCTATTTCTATTTTAATCAAGTCTTTATAATGGTCCGATACAGGCGGTGCCGTCGAAATATTGTTACCGTCGCTTTTAACGGCGCTTATATTAATTCTCGACAAGTAATAATTCTCATATTGGCTAGAGGAGCCACTCGTTCGCAATAACCACACCACACTGGCGACGAATGTACACGACACTATGAAAGTTAATATGAGGAGAGTTAGTCGGAATACTAGGCTCGGGGACGCACAACTCATATCACTATTTGTTTATTTTTGCGGACGTACTGTGCTGGCTCGTACATACCGCGCCGGCGTAGTCGCTCGCTACGACGGGCTACGGGCGACCGCTCGCTACGTGCTGCCGCTACGAACTGGCGTAGACCGCGTAGACGGAGCGGCGGGCGTCGCGGCTCGGCGCATAGCCACTGTTTATCTCAGCTGTAATTTGCAGTCCAAAGCTGTATCCAAGCTGCAGATGCTTTCAAATCTCTTTGTGCGAGCTTTCTTTGCACTTTTGTGCAGTCATTGTACTGGAATTTTTAAATTCGTAACTACGACGTAGTCATAATAATTGCTCGCAGCATTTTATAAACGGTATCCTTTAGAAAGTTTTTGAAACATGAATAAATGCGGTGTTTTATTTTTTTAATTTGAAAGTTAAACATAGAGTTTTTATGATAAAAGAAGTACCTATGTAAGGTCGGAGTTTTGAAGCTTAATTCAGTAATTTGGGTGAGAAGGCGTCAACGATAACGATCTCGTCGCTGCTGCAATTATTGGTCGGCTTTTTGTGTCATTAATCTATACTTATACGAAATTACTGAGTAAATACGGGTTAGTATTGTAATTGGGTACAATTTTGTGGCTCAATTATTGTGAAATGAAATACGGCACGTGGACGTTTTGATGAACATTAACTTTTGATTATGGCCTTTGACGCGTAATGGACGTACTGCCCTTGTAGTTCACCACTTCATCTGTTTGTGGGCTTCACATGCCTGTGGATTATTTTTTAGGTTATTTAATAATATTTATTCTTATAATTATTGGATGTATATGCATTATATTCTAAGTACTGTTTATATTATTTTGTTACTTATTTACTTATGTACACACGCCAGCAGGTCAAGCTACCCGAAACTTTCAAATTTTCCCAATCAACCTTGAACCTTATGCTGTAGGGATACAGTTGAAAATCTATTAAAGAAATTTGACAGATTGTAGTAGCTTGATGTGCTGGCGTCTGTACAACTCATAAAACCGGACTTGGGTTCCGTACGTATTTTTCGGGTAACCACTGAAAATCAGCGCTGTGCTGCATAGCACAGCATAATGCTGAGTGCAAGCCTTCTTGTCACAGTCATGACGTGCAGCTGCCAACTATTTGCTCGTGATTATAATTATGTAGATCTGTTTTGTGTAATGTTTACCTTCGGGTTTATTAGATATGTTTTTGTATGCATGTTTTCTGTGACAAATAAAATTATTTTTCTTCTTCTTTCTTCTTATTCATTATATCACGATCCTACGAAGATACAATGACATTTATTTTCTTCATAAGTAGGTACTTTGTTAATCATTGACATCACACTTTAGAAATCGTCGTACAG
Source organism: Tiliacea citrago (assembly GCA_963921375.1). Taxonomy (NCBI): domain Eukaryota; kingdom Metazoa; phylum Arthropoda; class Insecta; order Lepidoptera; family Noctuidae; genus Tiliacea; species Tiliacea citrago. The sequence continues at coordinate 14,045,988 of OY992797.1, read as the reverse complement.
ACTTTCATTTCATCCGTTAAAATAAAATAAAATTTTAAAAGACGTACAAAAAATATACCATACCATTACATATTCGTCACATAAGTATTATTTAATGAGCCTAGCTAACGATTAGCAATTCTTATCAGCTACACTATCCTTACCAACAAACAGATAATTTCTAATCGTTTATCAGTACGTCAAGCGCGTTGGCTCGCACTATTCCCGGAAGATAGATCGTTAACTGTCCATGGGAAAGGTCTTTGTGGAGAAATTACAGAAGACTCCATTTCTGAAATGGAGTGTTCTGGTTGTTATAAAAATAAAGAAGCTTAAGAATAACAAGTTAAATGAAACTTGTAAAAACAAGTTTTATTTAAATTGTTATTCTTAAGCTTCTTTTCTAATTGACGGCACGGTTGGCTCAGTGGTTAAGCGATTAACTGCTGCGCTGCGTGTCGCGGGTTCGATTCCCACACGGAACAAATATTTGTATGACCTAAAAGTAATTGTTCCGGGTCTGGCTGTTTGTGTATGTGAGTTTAATTTTTTGTTTTCCTAGTGTGGGGCAACGTTGTTAGAAAAAAAAAAATAGTAGGTTACAAACTGTCCGTATTCGTTTGAGCTACGGTTTTCTAGAAGAGCGTCACATAGCGTCCGCAATTGACCAGCGAATGACATCACTGAAACGGTATTTATTATAGTAAGTTTGTGTGTTTTCCTAGAGAGCGTTATTTGACACGGTAAAGTCAAACTCCTCCAGGTGTGTCGTAAAAGGCGACTAAGGGACTTACTAGAGAATAGGCAGCAGCGTTCTCTATGCATTTTAACACCATACTGCGATCGCTAACCCGCCTGCCAAGCGTGACGATTATGACAAACTTGGGGGAGGCCTAGGCCAGCAGTGGACGTCTTTTGGCTGCAATGATGATGATGAACACCGTGCGTTTTTTTGATGAAGATGCAGACACGTGTGTAACTGAAATTATTAAAATTGTAGGTATAGCCAGTCTAACTTGCATTACATTAGAGAATATCACGCCTATATTTCCCAAAGGGTTAAGCAGTCAGATGTCTCGCTGATGGTGGCGCGTGTGTTGGATCATTTAGCACCCTTCAAAATGGTTGACCTGAATGGTGCTGATCCATGCATGCGTCATGTTAGTGAACGGGCGCCGTCAGTTGGGACTGGTCATCTCCCACGGCCACGGCTTATTTTAATTATTTTCGTTTTAAATTGTTTTTTTTTTTTAATATTTTTATCACGGACGCTTTTGACGTTTTGCATCGTTCTTATATCAATACTTTAATTTACGTCCCATCACTACAAACTGTATGCAAGTGCCGTTCGGAGAATTAAAGTAATATTAGAAAACTGTTCCACCGAACCGCACTTATCAAAATTTTGTTTCAGTGCCGTTAGTGGAAGTGCTCTGGTGCGGTTCGGTCAAGTGCTGTTGAAATCAGTGCTCTTAGTGGAATGCCTCAATATTTTAATTTAAAAGAGTGTCCGTGGAGTTTCTTTCCCGTTCTTCTCCATAGGAACCTACTACTGTTTGGAATGGGCAACTAGCTTCATATTTCTAACTGAACGACTCCTTGACAATTCAAAAGTGCCTGTTTTGGTTTAATTGAAATAACCACGTCAATAACGCAATGAATGTTGTTGAACTGACAAAATGCCAATTTTTGCTACTGATAGTGTGTAAGACAATTACCCTCTGATCGATCGACCCGTGCGGCTGCTATTACTTAGCCACCAGCCAGTTTATTTCCAGTATATATTTATTTATTTCAGGGACTACCTAAGTAGGTACTGGACTGTACCGGATTTATAATATATCTGACTCATGTATAAAACCAGTATAAGCTGGTCTTTTCTTCTATTGAAACTCCGTACTACGCTAGATCAGTTCAAAGTGACCTGCGGCCTACTGTTCGTTCCCGTGGGTTAATTTTACCGTTCTTTTTATCGTATTCCGACCTCCACGCGAGCGAAGCCGCGAGAAAAGCCAGTATTATTTTATTTTTAAATGGAACTTTACCGTGGTACTGAATGTACGGATGCCCGGATGGTATGAAATTACGCGGTTTCCAGCGCCAAAGAGTAATGTTTAATGTTGTATTTATTTTTCTCTGACATTGTAATTTTCGAGTTCTTTACATGTATCTTTTAATGGCTTCGTTGTATGGTTTAGTAGGTTTTGTGTATGGAGAGTAATTTTAACAACTACCCTATCCAATGAGTTATATATGAGTCACGAGAGTGTATTAAGATAAGTTCATGAGTTACATGTGACTCATTTAATAGTGTGTTTTAGTTTAATTTGTGATCTGTGCGAGTCCCAATAAATGCTTTTTCTTTCTTTCTTTATTTATCTATACAATTTTGGGCAGATTTTTTGTCATGAACGTGTCATGATATTTCTTTAAATGATACGTGGAGGTATAGCAAAAACCCTAAACCTTTAAAGAAATAAAAGAAAATTTCGCGATTTTTGGCTCTCAAGCGAAGTCATCGCGTGAGAGCCAAAAATCGCGAAATTTTCTTTCATCAGAAGAAAAAAACAGTGGGCGTGGGGTATTCATAAAATCCGTTTTATGGGGACAGGGAAGTTGTTAACAAAACGTATCTAAAATCCGATATCAATCAAAAATCGTATCGTATCGATAATCCGAACTAGACAAACTGATTTCACAAAACTACGGCAAAAAGTAAATCGACCTCACGCCTTAAGACAAACGCAAACGGTGGCCCAACATTGGCCGATGATACTAATCCCAACCGCACCGCGCAATCGTCTGATACTACACACAAACCAATGAGATTTACTTCCTCTGTTTCTAACTATAGCTAATCGAAACTGCGATCCGGAGCCACTCCTGAAATCGATTTTGAAAACGGGTTTCAAAATCTGAAATCAGGAAGGCCGCACATCACTGGCATTAAAACCAGTTAGACATGAGTATAGGTAATGGTTTTAATACCAGTGACGTGCGGCCTTCCTTACTACCGGGATATAAAGTTCCTATATCCATGGTCATGTTGTGCCATGTCATGTCGATGTGCTTCATCGATTTAGCCGTTAAGGCGTCATTGATTACAATTCACAAACAAACTGACAGACTTTCACGTTTTATAATTTTAAGTAGGAAGTGGGATTTTTGAGGAGCTTGTGGCTAAATAATAACTGCCGCGCGGGTCGATCGTTCAGGTTAAGCTACGCTTGCCGCGGTTGGTCCGTGGATGGGTGACCATCTTTTCATACCAAGATTCCTCCGTGCCTCGGAAAGCACGTTAAGGCGTTGGTCCTGGCTGTCATTTGTAGATCTTTGATAGTTGTTACGGGTCGTCAGAGGCCCAAAAGTCTGACAACCAGTCTTACCAAGGGATATCGTGTTACCCAGTAACTGGGTTGTGGAGGTCTGATAGGCAGTCACTTCATGTAAAATACTGGTATTCAGCTGCATCCGGTTAGACTGGAAGCCGACCCCAACATAGTTGGGAAAAGGCTAGGCAGATCAGTAGCGAAGCTACAACTTCCAATTGAGGGAAGCCGAAGAAAAAATTGTTAAGTGCTCATAAACACAAGTTATCATCTAAATTTATTACCTCATTTATTATCTTATGATGTATTAAATACTTGTAATGTGACTATGTATGTACCATATTATTTGGTAATAGTAAACTCAAGTAGAGTCGTTGTTCCGAAGGGAAGCCGGTAGGAATGGGGTTGTATGAAGCCGTCGCCCCTGAGGCAGATGATGAAGTAGGATTTTTGAATTTCCTTCGTATAATGAATGCGGAACTTGACCTGTGTTAAGCGTTTATTAATTCAACAAGGCTGAATGTTTATCCTTGCAAGTTTAGAGTGAAAGACTTTGTACCAATTCTGTTATATCAGTTTTAATTGGTATAAATAATGATGTCGTCATAGTGGTAAAAGGTAGTGGGGTTCGTAAAAAATATTATTATTGGGCATTAATTTTTAACCGACTGCAAAAAAGGAGGAGGTTCTATGTTCGTCTGTATGTATATTGTTTATGTATGTTCATCGATATTTCCCTAAATTCGTTGTGGACCGATTTTGAAAATTATATCGATTTCAATTAGATAAAATTATTTTATTAAATATATTTTTTGTTTGAAAGGCTCCTGAGGTGATCCCATATTTTGGTCCAGTTCTGATGAGTGGTTTTTTAATTAACTTTAATAATACGTATTTAACCACTTGTATATCGATGATAATGTTATTATAAGTTCCTTTCATTGTTTACAAAGCAAGTAGTGGTATACGTTATACGAATTTGTGTGGAGTTGGTACCACAATTAAAATGTGAAAAATAAAAAAAACAACCGACTTCAAAAAAAATACTACAAAACCAAAGACACCCAATTCCGAAAAAAAAAAAGTTATTTTTCACTTTGTTGTATTTGTTTTGGAAATCAGTCGTTTTTTTTTTATAAAAAGTTTTTTTTTACTTTACTCATTACGTTACTAGGTATTTACTGTCAGCCTGCATCATCCAACTGCTGGGCAAAGGACTTGCAGCTATTTTGGTCTAGGGCTAAATGTAGAACAATGTTTAATATTTTTATTAGTTTTGTCTAGCCCGCCACGCTAAGATCTACATAGTCTGCCACGACGATCATCGTCTTATAATTACTGCTAATACCCGTTGTTTAAAGCTAGACTAACGTAGCTTATTAGCTTAGTCAGTGAGTATAATATGTTTGCTTGGAGCTCTATGGAATGTAACCAATTAAAAAAAAAATACTATCGTATCTACAGCACAGCGGGGTAGAGATAAACTACGATAACATGGCTTGGCCCTCCAAATTACTGTTTCAATGTGTGTAGTCACATCCTTATGAAAGAGTTTGTATGTAGTTGAAAGTACTCGTAATATCTCACTTATTACCAGATTTCTTGGTCAACTAATCATAACTAGCCGATCGCGCAAGACAACGCTCGTGTCGTTTTCATAGAGCACGTCGTGCAGCACCATACTAATAATTATGAGCGATTAATGACGCCACTAGTCGAGCAACAAATCCGTGAATGGTTTTTGTTTGACTGCCGTCTCATTACGCACACATGCGTACAAATACTTACACAAATACTTTCAAACGTTTTGAATTTTGGAGGGGCGGGCCATATCGTAGTTAATCTCTAATTGCTTGACACACTCAGTAGCAAAAGGTTTCATTTTAACAAGTCAATAATATTCATTGCGTTATTTACGCATAAGAAGCAATTTTGTTTTGAACATAAGAAGCAATGGATGAGCAATATCCTTCAAAAGCATTCAGATTGTGATTTACGCAATTATAGTGCAGTTATTGTGTTCCATGGCGCTGTAATATTTAAATATGATAATTATGATCCGCATTAAGATATGTAATAGGCTGGCCTTACTTGGGACTTATCCATACCTGGCGAAATATGGGTGTACATTCGGCGACCAGTATTACCTGACCCCCCTTCCATTATTCTTCTTTGTAAGTGGGGTCAGGTAATGCTGGTCACCGACTATACTCAAGTAATGTACGACGATAGTATATACACTTTATTTAAGCGTACGACGAGTGTTCCGTACACTTGTGATGAGGGAAACCCGGGGATGAAGAATTAAATTGAATGAATTAAAAAAAAGTGTTTTTTTTTAACCGACTTCCAAAAAAGAGGAGGTTCTCAATTAGGCGATATGTTTTTTTTTTGTTTGTATGTTTGTTACGCGATTACTCCGTTAAATATGGACCGAGTTTGAAAATCTTTTTTTTCTTTGAAAGGGTATACTCCCGAGGTAGTCCCATTGCCACCAAATCAGAATCAGATGAGGGGATCCCATGGAAATCGAACCCTCAAATTTTATAGGCAAACCTATAGCGATTTGGATATTTTTTATAGTAACTCGTGCATTTGATTTCGGAAAGCACCATTTGGTGAAGTGGAACTGATGATGGAGACCACATATGGCCACCGGAACAATATAATAATGAGTACCCCTATTTAACGGGTTGCGATTAAGCAATTTATGCTCGTCACTATGCATATGGTGAGTGGCAGTTCTCCTGGTTCTCGGCAGGAGAACTCCTCAACAATCCACGTCCCAGCATCACGAAAAGAAATATTTTGTAAAAGGTGATGAGTAGTTAACATTAGGCTATTGTAACTTATATAAATTCAAAACTGACCCACTAAACAGTGTAAAATAAAAAACTTTTTACTAAGAAATAAGAACCGACAACCAAAAATAACACTACAAAGTGAAAAATAACTTTATTTATTTATTTATTTATTTATTATCTATGGAGGACTTACAGCTAAGAAAAAGCAGATAAACAAACTAGTATGTGAAACAGACAGCCAATTAAAAGTCCTCGCTTCTAAAAACAGAATATAAAGATAAGGTGTGAACAACACAAAAACAAAGCTACAAAAAAAAAAAAAATACAGTATAACCTCCAAGCTTAAGCTAAATTCACATTTATGATGCAACATTCAATACTTCAACACAAGAATAAAAACCTGAAGAACCAAAATCTTAATTAAAAAAGCTGCGGCTCAGGCACTTCCTGGCCGAGGACACACTCGTTATGAATGCATCAAAATCATGCTGTTTACACATGCTATTAAAGCCTCTACTTGCACGCACTATAAATGAATTTTGCCTGTAATTCGTAGAGGTAAATGGAACACGCAACGGCACGTTCCATCGCTTTGACCTTCCGGGAACGTTAAAATAAAATTTGGATAGGATATCGGAGTTGTTAGTAGAATTATTGAATATTTTAAATAATGAAATACAATCAGAAATTGCTCGCCGATTAATTAAGGGTAATATATGATACTTCTTACAGAGATTGAGGTAATCTTCAGACCGGTAGGGCACTTTCTGATGATAACACAAATACTTGATGAACCTTTTCTGGATGCTCTCTATACGATCAATGTACTTGTGATAGCATGGATTCCAGATTTCAGATGCGTACTCCAAGTGACTTCTAACAAAAGTACAGTAAAGAATTTTTAAAGTTTTGGCTTGACTGAAGCACTTGGAGAGCCGCATTATGAAACCTAGTGCTTTAGATGCTTTAGCGACTATGGCATCGACGTGAAGTTCAAACGTAAGCTTAGAATCGTGATATACCCCCAGATCTCGGATGCAGTTCGTTTTAGGTAGCAATTGATCACCCAAGCTATACGATGAAGGTATAATTGAGCGCTTTCGAGAGTATGTTTGAACCGAACATTTGGCAGGATTGAGATCAAGCCTTCTCCTACGACAATAAGCCTCCAGACGACATAAATCATCCTGAAGTGCAATAACGTCCGCATGTGATGTTATTTTGGCATAGATTTTCATATCGTCAGCAAAACACAACAGTTTGGATGAGATTAAGCAAGAGTTGATGTCGTTTATATATATAATGAAAAGTAATGGACCGAGTAATGAACCCTGGGGGACTCCACTTGGAACAGGCACCCAACTAGAGATGTAATTGTTAGTACTACTGCTTGGGATCTGTTATCTAAATAAGAGGAAAACCATCTGAGTAAATCACCTCGTATTCCCATACTATATAACCTTGATATTAGGATCTCATGGTCAATCCGATCAAAAGCCTTACTATAATCTGTATAAACGACATCAACCTGCTTACCGTTGTCCATGGCATCAGTAATAAAATCATTGAGCAGAATTAAGTTAGTGACGGTAGACCTACCCTTCAGAAAACCATGTTGGAAGGAACTAAACGAATTTTTTAGAGCACTATACACCTGGTTATAGATAATCCTTTCAAAGATTTTTGCCACAATACAAAGCTTGGATATCGGCCTGTAGTTAACAATTTCTGTTTTGACTCCTTTTTTGTGAACAGGCGTTATGAAAGCCGATTTCCAAAGCTTTGGTGCAACACAAGCGTCCAACGATTTTCTGAAGAGAAGCGAGATAGGTTGGGCAATAGAAGTCGAACACCGAACAAGAAATTTTGATGAAATATTATCCGGGCCTGCCGCTTTAGAAGTATCCAACTTGCGAAGCAAGTTAGAAACTTCTTCAACGTTTACTTCAATGGTACAAATATCAGATAGGCTGGTAGATTCAGTATAAAGAGGGGGTGAAGAAATTCCACGACTAGGGTTGGTATCTAGAAATGTAGAGTGAAAGTACGTAGAAAACGCTTCGCATATTGTTTCACCGGTACGCAACGCTTCGCTATTAAAGTTTAAGGTGCTCGGAACTGCATTTGAGTTGTGTCGCTTTTTAACAAAAGTCCAAAAATATTTTGGGTTGTCTTTAATAGATTTTTCGGTTAACTTCAAGTAGCTTTCATAACATTGTGATTCTAATACCTTTACTCTTTCACGGAGAAGCCTAAATGTAGACTCGGAATTTTAATTTCGGAAGTCGGTGGCAAAAAACTCAAATACAGATCCAAAGACACAGACTTCCGAAATTAAAGTTATTTTTCATTTTGTGGTGTTATTTTTGGTAGTCGGTTCTTATTTTTTTGTAAAAAGTTTTTAATTTTTTTTTGTTTATGCATTAAGTCCGCCTCGTTACATTTGTGTGCTTAAAGTATTAAATAAATAAATAATAAACCGCCCGTGTTGAGTTGGTAAAATCACTGATTTATTTAACTTAGCCAGTTCACTAAATGATCGCGCGTATGTAAACGTTAATGTAGCTTAACCTACTTATAGTTCTGAAATGGGCGGAAGTCTAGGGAATACGAGTATATTGAGCCTAGGTGAAACCTAGTGTGTCTAAATACAATAAAAATACATGGGGAAACACCGGCCAAGTGCGAGTCGGACTCGCGCATGAAGGGTTCCGTACCATTATCTTTAAAAATGGCAAAAAAACAGTTTTGTTGTATGGGAGCCACCCTTAAATATTTGTTTTATTTTAATTTAATTATTTATTTTTAAAGTAAATATATAACTAAATATTCTGTGAATATTTCAAGCGTCTACCTGTTGCCGTTATCAATATCTGGTAAAAACGAGCAAAAAAATCAAGTTTGTTGTATGGGAGCCCCCTTAAATATTTATTTTATTCGGTTTTTTAGTATTTGTTGTTATAGCGGCAACAAAAATACATCATCTGTGAAAATTTCAACTGTCCAACTATCACGGATCATGAGATACAGCCTGGTGACAGACGGACAGACAGACAGACAGACAGACGGACAGACAGACAGACGGCGCACGGTGGATCGAAAATCGGCTGTAGAAGACATAGGATCTCGATTTCTTAAATGTTATTTTTTTTGCTGGAAATGACTTCTGCTGATCATTACTGTTCTATAAAATGTCATATGAAGTAATTGTGTGCACAAATGGAAGAGTTATAATTTTTATAAGAAAAAAATGTATGGAGCTGACATGAAAAATGAGGATATCTCTGGAATCGCAAGGTTGGCCGTTATATCCTTGCACACTGTTATAGTACTATTTATTTGTGAATTTTTGACATACTTAATATCGCGGCATCACTTGCGATTTTTTTTTTTTATCTTCAAAATTTAAAAATAAAAAATGTTTATGATATGATGAAATCACAAAGTCGTATTACCTACTTTGTGATTTTCATTTGAAATGACATGGTAATTATGAATTACGTAATACGTAATCTTGTCTAATGCCTCAAGTCCACATTAGCTAATGATTAATAAAACTTAATACCTATATACCTAGTTAAAAGGATACGTACCAAAAAAATTTGGGGTACTCGCTAATTTATCAATTAGTGCAGGATTAACTTAATGAAAGTAATTAGATAAATGTGATACCATCATTAGTCAATAACAATAAATAGTCAAACATTGGATTCACAACTTCAGTTCATTTAGAGCATTTCTAATACTAACATCTATCCTACCGTGTCTTTTTACTCAGTGATCGTGAATAATGGAAAGCATTATTACAAATTTGGATTTGTTTGTTATTCTGAGCAATCAGGATGCTTCGTCTTTCGATCATGAAATATTGTTCAACAAACTTGTTATTCGACTGGGCTCTAGCCTTTCAGATGAAGACAGTGTTACCGTGAAAGAATTTTGTCGAAGATTTACACGGGCAGTTCAAAAGAGATGGTTACGATCCCACAGGAAAAGTGAAGTTCTTAGACGTGATTACAGTAATTGGCTTGAGGCAAATATTGACTGGCCAAACTGCATGCAAACCAATTTGCTCATTCAAGAATCAACAAGTAAAAATATTTCTACTGAACCTGTACCTGAACCTGTACCATCAACTTCAACAATGAAATCAACTTCAACAATGACAAAAAGATCTTGAAAGCCGTTTGAAGGTCTAAGTAACAAGCAGAAAAAGAGACGATCTGATGAACATATAGGCGATGACCCTAATGAAGTAGCTTATTCAGCTGCAGTAGCAAAAATCAAGGAAATGTTGAACAAACCAGCTCCTTCAACAATATTTTCACCAGAAAAAGCACTGGGTTTGCTACTTTCATTAAAACTATCGAAATGGCAATATATCACATTAAGGGAAACGACTATTCGAGAAGGTTCAAAGGAGATATATCCGCCTTACTATAAAGTGCAAAAAGCTAAGCTACAGTGCTAGCCTTCGAAGACATTTGTGACTGTAACGGATTCATCTGCTAAGATTGCACTACAAGCGTTACTAGATTTAACAGTGAACAGAATTTTTGAAACTATTCGTAGTCCTGATGCGATACAAGATAAACAATTGATATTAATATCAAAGTGGGGATTTGACGGTGCATCTAACCAAAGTAGATATAAGCAAAACATAGAGAGTGGTCAAGATGATTCCAGCATATTTATGACCTCTTTGGTTCCATTAAAGTTGACAGCTGACGGTGATAAGTCAAAGTCAAAGTCAAAGTCAAACCATTTATTTCAAATAGGCACATAAGAGGCACTTTTGAACGTCAAAATTTACAAAAAAAATAGAATTGATTCTAGTTGCCCCTTCCAAAAGGTAGTTTCGTATGGAGAAGAATGGGCAAGAAACTCCACCGGTACTCTTTTAAAAATGTTTTACAATATTTTGTTTGATACCGTATGGGTGAATCCAAAACCCTGCTCACCTAGGTATTGCCGTCCAGTCCAGTTTAGTTTTGTGAAAGAAACCAAAGACGTTGTCATAAATGAAAAAACTGCAATGGATAACGAAATTGAAGCTCTCGTTCCCTCAAAATGTCAAGGACATGAAATTAGTCACAAATTAATGATGACGATGATTGACGGCAAAATTTGTACATATCTGTCTGAAGCTAAGTCAAATGCGGCCTGCTACCTGTGTTTGGCTAAGCCTACAGAAATGAATAAGTTAGATGTCATTGCGTCAAAAACCATTTCTTCTGGTGTGTATGAGTTCGGATTATCATCACTTCATGCCCGCATTAATGTGATGGAATGTCTTCTACACATAGCGTATCGTCTCGACTTCAAAAAGTGGTCTGCAAGAGGAGAAGGTCATCAAGTGTTATTGCATTCACGAAAAAAACTCATTCAAGATCGATTCAAAGATGATCTCAACCTTTTGATTGACATCGTTAAGCAAGGATCAGGCACAACTAACGACGGGAACACAGCAAGGCGGTTTTTTGAATTTCCTGATAAAACTGCAGCGATCACTGGATTAGATGAAGACCTAATACGCAGATTTGCTGTGATTCTGCAAGCTATCACATCTGGAGAGATTGTAGACGTGCCGAAATTTAAAGAATACGCTAGAACAACCGCTGAAAAATACGTGGAGCTGTACGATTGGTACTACATGTCATCAACCGTCCACAAATTGTTGATTCACGGAGGGGACATAATTGCAGAAAATGCTATTGTACCAATTGGAAGTCTTTCGGAAGAAGCTTCTGAGGCCCGAAACAAAGACTTTAGGAGGTTCAGAGAACACCATTCGAGGAAAAAGAGTAGACAAACATCAAACGAGGATATTCTCAATATGCTTATCGTCTCTTCTGATCCTCTAATTTCTTCCACAAGACCAAAATTAAATGCCCACAAGAGGCAGACATACTTTAAGGAAACAGTAGAACTACTGAAACTTCAGGATCAGAAAGCTCCGACGTGTGAGCGAGTTCTTAGAAGTTATATCTATTATAGAGCCTGATTCTGAAGTGGATTCTGATGGTGACGAAGTATAAAATAAGTTAACTTTTATTGTTTATGTTAGGTTAGGTTAAAATATTTTTTTTTTTAATAATTTGCTTTTATTTTTAATCATACAATAGTTTACCATTTATTGTTATTGACTAATGATCACGTTTATCTAATTACCCTCATTATGGTACGTATCCTTTTAACAGGTATATAGATATTAATTTTATTAATCATTAGCTATTGTGGACTTGAGGCATTAGACAAGATTACATATTATGTAATTCATAATTACCATGTCATTTCAAATAAGTAGGTAATACGACTTTGTGATTTCTTAGAATGTTTTGGTCTAAGCATAAAAAATATTGTAAGTTACACTTGGTATAGCCATATTTAAGCATTAAAATGTACATATCATAAACATTTTTTATTTTTTAATTTTGACGATTTAAAAAAAAATCGCAAGTGATGCCGCAATATTAAGTATGTCAAAAATTTACAAATAAATAGTACTATAACAAAGTGCAAGGATATAACGGCCATCTTAGCGATTCCAGAGATATCCTCATTTTTCATGTCAGCTCCATACATTTTTTTCTTATAAAAATTATAACTCTTCCATTTGTGCACACAATTACTTCATATGACATTTTATAGAACAGTAATGATCGGCAGAAGTCATTTCCAGCAAATAAAATAACATTTAAGACATCGAGATCCTATGTCTTCTACAGCCGATTTTCAGACCACTGTGCGGCGGAGCCTTAGTAATAGGGTTCCCGTTTTACCCTTTGGGTACGGAACCCTAAAAATGACTTAGGATAAATAATACAATTTTTCGTTGAAAGCTGATACAAGGTGATTTCAACAATATCTATTTTAAGTACCTACTATGTATACTTATTTTTTTTTTTTGCTTGGGAAATTATCAAATAACTTCTCCGGCCCGGGGCGGAGTGGGAGGGCGTGTCGACGGCGCGCGTGGAACACAACGCGCCGTCGACCCTCGGTCCTTAAGTACTATGTATACCTGGCACTAAATTGTCTGCTTAACCCTTCGGAGTAACAGGCGTAATGTTATGTTACATTAGGACACAATTACTAAATAATTGAATTTAAAGCAATTTCATGTTAAATGTCCGAAAATCCGTCAATTATTGATAATAATTTCGATCATCGAATTGGGCTTAGGTATCACTCTTTCAATTAACTTACGAATTAATTACTGTAAATATTTTGAATATTCTTTGATCACATTTAGCATGGATAATTTGATTAGTTCGTATCAATTATATCGGTTGTGCGGTCAACGTTTTTCCTACCATTTTTCGAATATTGTGACATTATGTTTTTTTTTTTTTTAAACGTTGTCCCACACTAAGAATTTTTCCTGTATCGTGGGTGCGTTTACAAACATTTAAACTCACATACACAAACAGCCAGACCCGGAACAACTACTTGTAGGTCATACAAATATTTCTTCCGTGCGGGAATCGAACCCGCGACACGCAGCAGTCAATCGCTGTTCTTAGTGGAAGGCCTCGTTTGTATTTATGAGAGATGAAAATAACGTTTGAATTACCTAAAAAACTTTTTACAAAAAAAACAACCGACTTCCAAAAAAAACACTACAAAGCGAAAAATAACTTTAATTTCAGAAGTCGGTGTCTTTGGATCTGTATTTTAGTTTTTTGCCACCGACTTCCGAAATTAAAGTTATTTTTCGCTTTGTAGGGTTTTTTTGGAAGTCGGTTGTTTTTTTTGTAAAAAGTTTTTTATTTTTCACTTTTTAGTGAGTCAGTTTGTAATTTATCTAATTTACAATAGCCTAATGTCAAATGCTCATCACCTTTTACAAAATATTGCTTTGCCCGATGCAGGGGCGTTCATTGTTGAGGAGTTCTCCTGGTAAGAACCAGGAGAACTGATTGTGACTTCACCATATGCATTTTGACGAGCATAAATTGCTTAGCAACCATATTAAAGTGCCTAATCGAATCGCAACGGTGAAATACTTATTATTAAGAAGTTCCGATGGCCATCTGTGGTCTTCATCATCAGTTCCACTTCACCGAATGGTGCTTTTCGAGTGCAAATGCACGAGTTACTATAAAAAATACTCTAATCGCTATCGGTATGCCTATAAAATTTGAGGATTTCCCTCGATTTCCATGGGATCCCCTGATCAGATTCTGATTTGGTGGCAATGGGACCACCTCGGGAGCATACCCTTCCAAACAAAAAAATAATTTTCAAAATCCGTCCACAATTGACGGAGTAATCGGTGAACATACATAAAAAAAAAAAAAAAAAAAAACATACAGCCGAACATATAACCTCCTCCTTTTTGGAAGTCGGTTAAAAATGTCATACCTACTTATTATTTCCTGATTGTGCCTTCTTCTGGCGGAAATATAGAACCCTCCAGGCAGTCATATAGATACCTTATTATTATCTATTGCAGGTATAACAATTATCTGCAAAGCGTAGGTTGGATAACTAGTTCCAGGAATTCTATGAGTTATTGGGTAAATAGATAAATACAGTAGGCGTACAAAATTATACCTCTGCTAACCTATTCGTAGAATAAAATTTAGTGATACCACGAATTATTAACTTATTTCGCTTAAATAAAGCGGCCTCTACTGACCTTTGTTGGCCTCCATTGGCCTCTAGTGGCCTCCAGTACTGTTTATATTTGCCTGTTCATGCAACAAGATTATGCACTAACCGATCGTTCAAACACGACCCGTGTTAGCGGTGCTCTATATGCTGGTCCCAACGTTGGCCTCAACGCCACTCGTTCGAGAAAATACCATCGACCAACCTTGGGGTCATTACTAGTCTCCTGATCTACACATTGGTCGAGTGGTATTGGGGCCAACGTTGGGACCTACGTGTGGAGCCGGTGTTACCGATCACTAGCGTGATACGAACTCGGCAGTGTATGCTTTGGAACTTTATCACGTTGTATTTGACAGTCCTGGCAGGAGATAGATTTAGAGTATTAGGTTCCCACCTATGAAATTAGTGTTTTGTATGGAGAATTTTAAAGAAGTTGCATTTTTCATACTAACATTTTCTTAATTTATATAACAACCATGAACGCTAATATTTAAAACTTTTTTGCACTAATGTTTAAAAACTAAGATAATGTAATAAGCCACTTAGATTAAGCGACAAAAATAATTTCTGGCTAAGTTAAAACAAATAGTGGTCATTTCTGCTAACAAAATGAGGAGTCATTTTTAAGGTTTTTGATGTTTAGAAAACTATAAGTATTTTGGTTGTTTTACTATTGGTAGTTGTTTATGATGGTCATTATTCGATATAATACCAAGCAATTGATGAATATTTAAAATCATAGAAGTGACGAGGTTCTCTACTTGTGAAAAAAAATGCCAATTTCATAGGTGGGAACCCAATACATTGAACTTAGTTTTTTGTAGTTGCGGTAGATATGGTGGGTATCTAAGTACCGAACGGATGGGAATAGGCTTACGAGTAGTATAACCGCGCATAACACTGTGTCTCAACACCATTATTTATCTCGTCTGCTCGATATCCGTATGTCACTGCAGGAAACAGCAGAATATCAGCGTCAGGTATAATTGCCTTGCCGCAAGAAATCGCGGCACAGCGGACGGAGCTCCGGAGGGATCTCATGGCGACATGGAGAGTGCGATTGTCGCAACCCAGCGCTGGGCACGCCACAATTGTGGCGATAAGTCCCCTCTTTGAGGAGTGGCTGGAGAGGCGCCACGGCGTCCTCACCTTCCGCCTGACGCAGGTCCTCACCGGACATGGATGTTTCGGGAGGTTCCTGTTTAGGATTAAGCGGGAGGAAACGCCCGGGTGTCACCACTGTGTGGATCGCCCGGAGGACACGGTGGAGCATACGGTGGAGGTCTGCCCAGCTTGGGCGGAGCACCGCCGTGTCCTCACGGAGGCGATCGGCGGCGGCGATCTCTCGCGTCCGGCCCTGGTTCAGGCCATGGTTCGGAGCGAGAGTGCATGGGAGGCCGTCACCTCCTTCTGCGAAGCAGTTATGCTAGCGAAGGAGGAGGCGGAACGCGTGAGGGTAAGACAAGGTTCGCGCCCTCGCGCCCCTAGTCGCCGCAGGAGACGCCCCGGGCGTCGGGAGTCGCAAGCCGATTTCCGGCCACCGTAGGCGCGGGCCTGCGGACGGTGAGCGATGGGTAGCTCGCCGTCCGATAAGGACCAGGCCCGGGTCGACGGCGCGTTGTGTTCCACGCGCGCCTCAAAGAGATGTCAGCACAAACTGACGGGGTCCGTTAGGACCAATGCCTGCCGGGGTTGCGAGTTTGTCCGAAAGGGATATCGTGGCCCTGGCACACAGGCAACGGAAGGAACACGGGTGGGTTTTAGTCAGTAAAAGTCTGACACGCCCTCCCGCTCCGCCCAGAGCGGGAGAAGTTATTTGATGATTTCCCACCCAAAAAAAGAAAGGTATAATTGCCTGACACATGCTGAGCTGGACTCCCATTTGGTGCAACCTTGAGACGCACACTGCACCTTGTATATCCAATAATATTGATTTGAAGTATGTCATGGTGTCACTCTATTTCTTTTAGTATGTTTATCTTTTTTGTCTATTGGCACCTTGTTTTTATATATATTCCTGTAATTTGTTATCTATTAATTGTGCTATTGTGTGTTGTGCTGTCTTTTATGTGCACTGAATAAATATTGTATCTATGTATCTAGTAGATTTACGCTCTGATTAATATACTTTACAAGGCGATTGGTTTAAGAAAAATCCTGTCTATCTGAATGCAGGTTCAACTCCAGGAAACAATCGTTTACAAAAATAAGAAAAGATGCCACGTTGTGCAGAAAGCGATAATTATTATTATCTATGTCTACTTTTCTTAGAATAGAGATGGAATTGAACGTACCTACGTACGCGTACTGGGAAAACGAAATTACAGTCGAAATAAAAAATGGAGCAGTATTTAAATAATTCAGTAGTACCTAAGTAACTGCCACATTAACACCAAAAACCTTACATTTTAGAGCCATTACCACAAGCAGTATCCTTAAAAATCTTATCATGTAAAAACCACTGCCTCATAATCTATATACTTTAGACCGAGACCATCTCTCCATAGCTCGCCTTCTCTTTAATCTGGCTGTCTGGGGGGTAATCTCTGAGGGTAAAAATGGGGTAATAGGGAGAGCACTACTTAACAGGGTAGATAGAGGCTAAATAGATATAAAGAGACTTCATACTAGTATTATGATCGTTGAATGCTATTACTGTCATCGATAGTAAAGACGTTTTTATAATTTTAGAGTCGACGATTTGGTTGCCATTCGATATTGCAGAAAAACGTATTTTTCAACAAAATCTTATGTCTTGAAAAGCGTCACAATGATTTTTAATGCATGAATGACATGCGCCGACCCCAGGGTGGTTAAACCAGACTCGATAACTCGAATAAACCCAGAGATTCACACTAGACCCTGGAGCATCATGTTTCGTGGGACTACAGAGACCATTGCATATCAGAGAGTAGACCGGGGGGCCCGATAATGGTAGAAAAGACGTGCCCTTGGGATATGGAAGGATTATTAGAGCCATACCGGATATGCAACCTGATAAAAATAACAATTTTTAAACCACAGACAGTTTTAAATGAATTTGATATTCATCCCTTTCTATATAATTAAACTTATACTAAAACCAATAAGAAAATATTTAAGATTTGTTACAAGCTTCTACCTTAAAGATGCTTTTTATATTTCGATAACATCACGTTAATAACGATACTACGTACCTCGTGACGTTATCGTATCGTATTGTGTAAAAATGCAATAAGCGAACAGTGACTATGTTTCATCCCTATCTTAATGGCAATGGGACATTGTCGTAAAAAACTCGATCGATGAGAAAAAACTTTCCTGAAAATTGAAAATGAAAATAGTGAAGGTATAAAATACTTCAACATTAAAAAAAAACCTTTACCGACAGTGAACCGTGTGGAAAATCACTTAGAAATACGGGGTGGTGATTTTTCATCTGCATCCGTCAAGGGGATGATTCTACCCATTATAATAAACAACTTTCACCGTGAAATCCATTTCCGATTCGTGTTCAAAAATTATTAAATTCCTTTACAACAGTAGATAGACCTTTTCGATGTAGTTTTTTTTTTAATAGATGGGTAGTATTAAATCCTGTACGAACGGTGAATAAATCGCTACCGTATATAATCATTAACATTTCAGCCGAAAGACGTCCACTGCTGGACATAGGCCTCCCCAACATTTGGCGAAAGTTGCCATAATCGCCGCGCTTGGCAGGTGGGTTGACGAGTTACCGTCTATTTAACTTTCCTGAAAACTGGACATTTTCTCTACACTTAGAGAACTACCGCAGTTAGCCGCACCTGTACCATCAGGCGTTACACTAGCAGAGCGTTAAACAAAATAAAACGGTCAAGTTTTTATGGCGTTGAACATTCGCGTAAAGTTCCGTAGACAAAAAACCTTCCCTTCAACAAACTGACAAGAAAACGTTAATTATTTGTTTGCATGATTAAACTTCTGAAAGTTTTAATTTTCAAGGTTGTTGCTTGAAAGTTCTAACTGAGTAGTATTATAGGATTATTTAATAAGATTAGTTTAGGCACAAGATTATATACGAGCAGTGGTGGCACAGTGGTAACGGCCCCAACTTACGAGTTTGTAGGTCGTGGGTTCGAACCCAGGCAGGCGGTTTGTGTAAATTATTTCGTCACCACTGCTCTCAAAATGGTGAAGGAAAATACCGTGAGGAAACCGGCATGTCCTAGAACAAAAATTTCGAAGACATGTGAGATCCAGCAACCCGCACTGCGCCCGCGTGGGGGATTACAGCCCACTCCCTCTCAAAGAGAGGAGGCCTGTGTCCCAGCAGTGGGAAGATTACAGGCTGATTATGTTATTTTAGTCACTGCCTCATTAATCGAGTGGTCGCAATCGTGACTGCTGAGCATGGGGTTTTAAGTTCGATACCTAGGTCCTCAGGCACAATGGCTAAGTAGCTTGAGAGTTAAAACGTAAGTAAGGTACAAAATAAGGATGTACAACTTACACCTCGGCCGAATACGTCGGGGAATACGTAATGTTAAAGTCAAAGTAAAATTATTTATTTCAAATTGGCACATAAAAGGCACTTTCGAACGTCAAAATTTACAAAAAAAAATAATTGATTCTAGTTGCTCTTTCCAAATGGTAGTTTCGTATGGACAAGAATGGGCTAGAAACACTGTTAATCTTTTAAAATATTTTACGATATTTCGTAAAGGTACATTAATTATATATAATTATATTATATGTGAAGACGTTGGACCTAGGATAAAATTACTATACCACAATAGTTAAAAATAATTAAAAATTATTTTAATTATCTGAAAAATACATGGTGCTCACATATTTACAAACATCGTAAAAGAAGGTATACGTTTTCCAAAAAAACATTTTTTTTGTCAGTGTGTGAGAGGTAATCACAGAATGTAAAATCAATGTCATAAAAATAATAAATTGTACAATTAAAATATCAATCAGTTTTTTTTTTTTTGCTGTTTCTATATTATTCAAAATGACAAAATGGCAGGCGATGGAGGAATATCGAACAAATATACCTACCAACATACAAACAGAAACACGAATAGGGTTTTTTTTATAACAAGGCAGTATAAAGTTCCGCTTGTACCTCTCGAACAACAAAAAACTTAAAACTACTTTCAGTTGTTTCTACAGGTACGCCACTAAATTCATCACAAAATGCCAACACATTTCCAGTTCTAGGCATCAAATCAAATATTAACCGCTTCGACCTAATAAATAGGCAGATGTCGTTCCATTTAATATACAAGTCTGTCCGCCCTATCTAAATTTAACTTGCAAATGCCGTTCAAATGTGTATTAGCTGAGATAACTGCTGTCAATGTGTCTCGTAGTGGATACGAGGCCGAATGCCGAATGCCAGCGTATTAAATATTCACTAGTGGACTGGACAGTATCCGTCTGACCCCACTATCCACCGAATTTTATTTTATTCATTTGATGGCTTCCACGACTGATATGTAAGTACGTTCCGGAAAAAAAGTGGGACAGGCGTACTGGTAGGTTTAAAAGCGGGGAAAACAGGTTATATAGAGAAGTTAAAATACCGAAAATATTTGAATTTTAGACAGACTTTTTTGAAGATACTTTACGTCTGGGTATAGATATCGTAGTAGATACAGATGCTGTCGTTTGTAGATACATTATGGTCAAATTATAGAAAAAAATCGTATAAATATGTAATATCAATTTAAGTAATTGAATCTGTTTCTGATCAAATTTGGTTTTGTAGCTATATATAGCTTTATAGTAACTTATTTCTTAATTTCTAAATATTTTTAATTGTGGTTATGCTCGTCTAGTGGCAACCACTGATCTATAAATATGTCCTATCTGTGGATAATGCAACATTGCTGCTTAAACTTTGTTAACTGTATGTGTTGTAGTTGTTTATTATCCCTCAATAAAAAAATAAATAAAAAAAATCAATGACAAAGAGTTCTATCTACATATATGATGATTAAAGTAGTATATAATAAAATAATAATATATAAATAGATTATGTCGGTGAATAAATTAAATGCAAAAACAGTTCGTTCTAATAATTTCATGACATTTAATTCAGTAAAACAGATTTTAATCACATTTCCTAATAATTAATCTAAAATTTGTATTCCGAAAGTCTACAGATTTTTTAATCATTAAAAAAAACCCATATGCAGGGTGTGGCGTAAATAGTGGTCCAACGTTAAGGGGTCGACACGCGGTATATTCAGCTACCACATACCACAAATTGTTTTTTTTTACCATGGGTCTGCGAATAAAACATTTTTTTAGAAAAATTAACACCTCGCGTTACTAATTTGGCTCTAATTTCAACAAAAAAACATTATTTTCCTATTTGGTTTATAACTGCTGAATACATGTGCTATCTTATGCAAATGTGTTAGTTGTAGAAAAACTGTTTTACTGTAAACTTATAGATTAAATAGTGTATTTTTTTAATTCAGCTCCTTTTCAATTTAAATGGCAATATTTTTATTTCAAATTATGGTATCACTTATTATTATACGAGATTAGAATCTGCATTTAATGGAAAACTTTTTTCAATAATGGGCACCGACAGTGTAGTACATTTCTTTTACACCATTCGCGCCCAAAGTCTCATGATTCTCTGAAGATTATAGTTAAAATTTGTAATAAATACATTTTTTCTTTAATATCTATAAGTTTACGGTAAAACAGTTATTTGCATAAGATATTACATGTATTCAGCAGTTATAAACCAAAAAAAAAAATAGGATAATAATGTTTTTTATTCAAATTAGAGCCAAATTAGTAACGCGAGATATTAATTTTTCAAAAAAGATAAAAAAAATGTTTTATTCTGAGACCCATGGTAAAAAAAAAATCAAATTGTGGTATGTGGTACCTGAATATATCGCGTATCGACCCCTTAACGTTGGATCACTATTTACGCCACACTCTGTATATATAAATACCCATATGTTTTTTTTTATCATTTTTTTTTTAGTGGTCGTGTTTCTTTTGTAAGATATCAATGACTATCATCATGACAGAGGTGGTCCAAGAATTTTGGGATTCTCATGGCTGACTCTTTACTGAATCACAATGAAACTGAATTAATTATTTAATGGCATCAATAAGCTTTAATTATCCACAACACAAATGACCTCGTCTTTGTAGCTGTGGACTGTTGACCCCGAAACCGCTCAAACCTTGTCGCCTCAACTGTAGATTCTCCACACTACTTAGTTGTAGCCCTAGTGGTTGGTCCTGCAGACTGCTCAGTTGGCTTGATGGCCATTGCGGTTTTGCTTGACTCACGATGACTAAAGCCAAGAAAAATAAAAACTAAAAAATAAATGATTTGTTGTGATTGGCCTTTTTTTTTTTTTTTTGGGTGGGAAATCATCAAATAACTTCTCCCGCTCTGGGCGGAGCGGGAGGACGTGTCAGACTTTTACTGACTAAAACCCACCCGTGTTCCTTCCGTTGCCTGTGTGCCAGGGCCACGATATCCCTTTCGGACAAACTCGCAACCCCGGCAGGCATTGGTCCTAACGGACCCCGTCAGTTTGTGCTGACATCTCTTTGAGGCGCGCGTGGAACACAACGCGCCGTCGACCCGGGCCTGGTCCTTATCGGACGGCGAGCTACCCATCGCTCACCGTCCGCAGGCCCGCGGCTACGGTGGCCGGAAATCGGCTTGTTGTGATTGGCCTGTCGCGAAAATTCAAGATCCTGTATTTTCAAAATCTTTTTTTATCAGTTTTTTTTTATACGTAATATGAGTAGTTATTAGTGGTACTATTATAACTGAAATATACTTAGTAGGTGTGTAACATGAAGTAATGGGTAACCATTTTTTCAGTTTAATTATTTATGAATACATTTTTTATTCATATTATTATCAAAATATCTTTCTTTTAGCATAATTTCAGCCTTACATAGAAGTATAAATAAATAAATAATACGCTAAGCCTTCTCATACCGATCCATGTAACTAGAGAAACCTCAACCCCTGTCTTATAGGATGTCCTAGTTCAGGGGTCGAGACATCATTGATGTAACGTGGTACCGAAGTTTGGAAATAAAATTATATTATTATTTTGTCTTTGACATATCTCCAGACCCTGGGGTCCCGGACCTTTGGAACATACGAGGGGCCAAAGCTAGCTCGCAGAGGCCCGTTAGACGTTTTTAATTAAATGAGGCACCAACCGACTATTAATCCCTGATCGCACTATGCAAATGCACCCAAGGACAACCCGGTTGGCGTAGGACTATTGCAGGATATGGAAACAAAGTATATTGGATTATAGGTTTGGCTGGCTATAGTGGATTGGTTACCTAGAACTATGGAAGGACTATGGCCCCTGCCTGACTAATGTTTTATACAGAATACACAGATATAAAATGGTAGGGAGTGACTTTCATACTCACTAATGGAAAACAGTCGCTAGCACATAGTGTCGTAGCGACAAGGGGGCTGTTCTGAGATGCTTATGAGGAGTGGAGAGGTATTCCACGGTTATCAGGACAATCCTGGAAGTACGGTCAAGATCCCTACCAGCATCTTACTCTTACGAATCTCCACTCAAGCCGGCCAATGAAGGCGAGAATGAGGTGAGAGCTCTGTTCCTCGTCAGTGTTCACTCCAGCCGGTCAATAAAGGCAAGCCAGAGATGAGGAACAAGACTTCTCCCGGGAGATAGGGTCCGTGGGGTCGCTACTACCCAACAGCTCGCCACATGCTGGCCTGCGGGTTTCTGTATTTCTCTTGGTCTGTCTCCTTACCTGTTCCGGCAAAGTAAACTCTACTGACACAGAACTAGAGAACAGAACTAATACCAATTACACAAACATGTAAAAAAAATGGTTTACTTACCGGAATCAAGGCTTTCATTTTGAAGAGTGGTGTAAGTTTTCTGAATGAAACGATTTATTTCTTGCCGTTTTATATGTAAATGTAATAATATAATTAACTCTTAATACGTCAAGGTGCTCGGGGAAGGCTGGATCGCTTCAACGTGGGTGTATACGTACATCCGTGGTGGGGCGACCCAGGCTGCCAGGCACTTCTTCTCTTGCAACCGAGCGGGTGGGCAGGTTGCGGATAGCCCAACTCCGGCTGCGGGACCGACTGTTAAAGGTCGATCCTGTACCCGGAGCATCTCAAAGAGATCCCGGACAAGAGAAGTTTCCGAAGGCCAAACCCCAGGCTCAGGTTAACCCATTTACCCCTTCCTATGTACCTATCACCTAATTATCCATCCTTCCTTTATCCATACATCCTGTTGATCCTAAATCCTTAGGCCGAATCCCAAGCCTCGGGTGACCCCCAAGAACCCACACCCTTACCCACGAATATCTTCCCTCCCATCCCTACATCCTGTCGGTCCTAGAGGAGGGGTAACCTCGATTCCAAAAAAGCCCACCCCCCATACCAAAATCATGCAGAGTAAGGAAAATTCTACCCAGGTGGGTCCCGGCCAAGCCGGGGAATCCCACACCGCCTCGGCGGTCAGCCCCCATCGTAATCTGGGGGGGGCACCAAACTCTTCTTTGGTGCCGCGCTTTTCAGCGCGGCCGGCTGCTGTTTTAGCGCCCACAACTCAGGCTGCGACTTACGCGCCCACAACCCAGGCTGCGACTAACGCGCCTATACACCCGAACTCGGCTGCGATTGACGCGCCAATACCCACTGCGAAATGCACGCCTCCTGCGAGCCTCTGGCAACAGAGCATCGTGCGGAAAAGCATCGCCTACCCAGACAAGGCCCAAGACCGACATGGACAGAGAGGGATGGGGAAAGATGACGGCCCTGGCAGCTCCACCTCTCTCCCGGTTGAAGTTGATTCGGTACGCCTGCTGAGAAAGCGCGGAAAAATCTTGGCCCGGGAGAGAAAAGCAGGCGTTCGAAAGCCCGACACCCGCCAAGGCACTAGCCAGCGCGATGTGCGATCGAACGCCGAAGAGGTAGTACGCGACCAGCCACAAGTACGCGAAGGGGAAACCCAGCGCGAAAAGTGGCCGGACGCGGAACCACGCGACCAGCCGCGAGTACGCGAAGGGGAAACCCAGCGCGAAAAGCGGCCGGACGCGGAACCACGCGACCAGCCGCGAGTACGCGAAGGGGAAACCCAGCGCGCAAAACGGCAGGACGTGGAATCAAGCGAGCGGGGGCAAGTACGCGAAGGGGCAACCCAGCGCGAAAAGCCTCCGCAAGCGACAGAGTCCGCCGGGGCTGACAGCCGACCCCAAAACACTGACGTAACCCACGACCGACCTCGACCTCGACAAAACAGGGGTAAGAGATCCAGAGCCTTGCACAAGGCGTTGCCGGCAAAAAACACCCAGCCAGGCACCTCCAAGCCGCAGCCTGGACCGAGCGGTACAGGGCCGGTGAAGAGGGCGCGCCCTGATGAGACCGCTTCACCAAGCATGCTCCAGGGGGACGCCAAACGCTCGAGGATCCACTCAGCTCAGGGGGAGCAAAGGACCTACGCGCGAGCCACGAAGGACATTCCTGCGCGGCTGGCCGTAGCAATCTGCTTCCCGCCTCCCTCCAGGGACCTGACGAAGGAAGAGGCCGAGCACGTAAAGGCAGATCTCGAGAATCTGCTATTAGACACAGACTCGTCAACGCCGCTCCCGGCCTTCCGTGGATACCCACGGGTAGCGGAAGGGACCGTGCAGATGTGGTGCGAGGACGACAATTCCCTGACTTGGTTGACCCAGAATGTGCCCAGAATCAGACTCCCAGACACTGACCTCACGCTGACAGTACTGAGACAATCTGACGTGCCCACCCGAGTCCGAGCCTCGCTTTTCGTCCCTCGTTACGATGGTGACGTGGCCCGGCTCCAGAGTCTTCTGATTCGTCAGAATACTTGGTACGACATCGCCAGGTGGTCACTGTACAGGGCGACGGCCGTCGGCGGCGACAACTATGGGACATTTTTGACCCTGGGTGTGCCGCCGGAGGAAGTCGTAAAGGTCCTAGCCCGGGAGCGACGTATATCCTACCTGCTTGGTTCGATATATGTTCGCTTCTGGCCCACGACCCAACCACCTGACACCCAGACTGACAGCACGGACACGACTACGACACAACCGGCACCGACAGAGGACACGGACATTACCAAACTTGAGGAGGTCATGGCCAGAGCAGCAATGGCCGATGACAATGACACCATACCGCCCTCATCCCCTGGCTGGAGCGAGCAACTGCTCGCCTCGTCGCCGGGCGAACAGCACGAAGGCCAATACAGAGAGGAGGTGGTGGAGAGACAGTCCGATGGATCCATCAGCGACTAACTCCACTTCATCACCGCCACCGTCCCTCAACATCATCCAGACCAACCTCCAACATAGCCAGGCTGCCACGGCTAGTCTACGCAGGGCACTGGAGGTGAAGCCCCGAACCATAGCACTGATCCAAGAGCCGTGGATCAGGAACAATAGAGTATGCGGCCTCGGTAACATCGGAGGTAAGCTAATCCTCAACACACACAGCCCAGACAAACCAAGAACCTGCGCTTACATACCCAAAGAAATCCCTATCGCACCACTTACCCAATTCTGTTCCAGAGATCTGACAGCTGTCAGGCTCCAAACAGAAGGCGATGCTCCAGATGTTGTGCTGGCCTCGGTTTACATGCCAGGCGAGGACACAAACTGCCCACCGAAGGAGATGGCCGACCTAGTACAGCACTGTGAGCGAGCCAGCCTAGATCTCATCATCTGCATGGACTCGAACGCCCACCACCCGCTCTGGGGCAGCGACGCACCGAACTCCAGGGGAGAGGTACTATCCACCTATTTATTTTCAACTAACCTTAACATCGTGAACCGCGGCTCAGAACCCACTTGGGTCACAGCTCGAGGACAAACGATCATAGACTTAACGCTTGCTACTGAAAACGTGACACACATCATCACAAACTGGCACGTGTCAGACGAGCCTTCTTGCTCAGACCATAGAAGAATCCGCTTCAAACTCACAACCAACACCAAAAAACCCGTACCAAAACGAAATCCACGGCGCACTAATGTGCCAGGATATAAACGTCTCCTAGCCTCCATGCTAGATAGGCACCTTACACTGACAACCATAACTGACCCTGCGCGCTTAGAATACACTGTGACAAAGCTATCAGAATACATAACCGAAGCTTACCATGCATGCTGCAAACTAAGGTCGCCACAAGCCAAGGCTGTGAGGAACCCCTGGTGGAACGCCGAACTTAGTAAACTCAGAGATGCACTTCGTAAGCAATTCAACAGAGCCAAGAACACCAGACTCCCGGAAGACTGGGAGCTATACAAAGAAACCCAATATTTGTACAGGAAACAGATCAGGACTGCCAGGAGAACAGCCTGGCGGAAGTTTTGTGAATCCATCGAGACAAATAATGAAGCCGCAAGGGTAAGGAAGATCCTATCAACTGACCAGGACCGAACCCTCGGCGCGCTGAAAAAGCCCGACAACTCATACACAATAACTGACCATGAAGCCAGTAAGGTCCTTCTGGAGACTCACTTCCCAGACTGCAGGCTCTTAGAAGACAGGACCTGGGAGGTTGTGCCAGAATGGACCCCAACGGATCAAGACTGGTCAAGAGCCCATAATATAGCAACAGAAGATCGTATAAAGTGGGCTATCAACACGTTCCAGCCATTTAAGTCCGCAGGGCTGGATGGCATTTTCCCAGCCCTGCTACAGTGGGGGATAGATCATCTGACACCATGGCTGGTAGAGATTTATCGAGCGTGCTTAGCACTCAGACACATACCACTAGCATGGCGCGAAGTGAAGGTCATTTTCATACCCAAACCTGGCAAAACCGACTACACACAACCCAAGGCTTATAGGCCTATTAGCCTCACATCCTTCTTACTGAAAACCCTGGAGAGGCTCTGTGATAGACACATTCGAGACGGACCTCTCCGGGTAAAACCACTCCATAAACAACAGCATGCGTACTCCACAGGCAAATCAACAGAATCCGCGCTACACAGCGTGGTCTCTAAGATTGAATGCGCAGTGGACCACAAATGCTCATCACTGGCTGCCTTCATTGATATCGAGGGCGCCTTCGACAAAACCATGTTCAACAGCATTAACATGGCGTTAGATAGACACAATATAGACTCGACCCTAAGCGGCTGGATCACCAATATGCTCAAAATGAGAGCTGTACAAGTCACGGTAAATGACACTACAAGGGCCATCGTGGCGAAAGGCTGCCCGCAAGGAGGTGTCCTCTCACCGCTTCTATGGAACCTGGTAGTAGACAGCCTCATCAAAACACTAAATGACAAAGGTTATTTTACCGTAGGCTACGCCGACGACATAACCATAATAATAAATGGCACCCACGAAAACACCTTATGTAACCTAATGCGCCAGGCTTTGAAAATAGTAGAGGACTGGTGCAACAAACACCAACTGTCGGTGAATCCAACAAAAACCGAACTGATTCTCTTCACAAAAAAGAGGAAGTTGGCGACACTACAACTGCCACGATTCTTTGGAACTACCCTAAGCCTGGCAACTGAAACCAAATACCTGGGCATCTATTTGGACAAACAGCTGAACTGGGCAAAACACACCAACCACATCACCACAAAAGCCAGCATATCACTATGGCAGTGTAAGCGACTGCTTGGAAGGAATTGGGGTATCAGCCCCAAAGTCACCCACTGGCTATACACCACAGTCATTCGACCAATTATCACATACGGCTCACTGGTCTGGTGGCCCAGGACGGACCTGAGCACAGCCCAAAAAGACCTCGAAAAACTGCAGCGGTTCGCTTGTGTAGCAATAACCAGCAGCATGAGCACTGCACCCACTGCCGCACTGCAAGTAATGCTGGGACTGCCACCCCTGCACCTCATCGTGCGAGAGGAGGCAGCTCTGGCAGCCTTCAGGCTATATATATCGGGAACCCTGAGCAGAGACTCTAGGGTCAAGCACACACGCATAAGGGAAGATGCAATCAAACGACAACCGATGATGGCATCACCCTGCGACAAAGCCCCGAAACTACACTTCTTTCAGAAGCACTACAACATCATACTCACAGAAGAACGGTGTGACTACTCAGGCCCGAAGGAGATGAGAGTATACACCGACGGATCAAAGACCGACTCCGGAACCGGAGTCGGAGTTTTCTCACATGACTTCAACATAAATATATCCAGCCCGCTGGGATTGTTCAACACCGTCTACCAGGCGGAATGTGTGGGCATTATACAAGCGGCTTACGCCATAGAAGCCAGGAGAGTTACGGACACCCGTATACGTATACTCTCCGATAGTGCCTCAGTCTTGCAATCCTTGGGGAAAAATTATATTACCTCCAGACTAACACTAGAATGTCACAACGCACTGGAACGGGTGACAGTGTGCAACCGTAATACAGTGACACTGCAATGGATAAAAGGACACAGCGGATCACTAGGTAACGACGCAGCTGACCAACTTGCTAGGAGAGCATCCAGCACGTCAGTCTGTGGACCCGAACCTATCGTACCCATCCCCTTCAACCAACTACGCAGGTGGCTACAAGAGTTCACCCACACACAAGCACAGAACTGGTGGACCTCGACACCGGGCTGCAGGCAATCCAGGGAAGCTATGCCGTCCTTAGATGGCAGGTTAACCAGGTGGTTGCTACGCCTGGACAGGAACGGCCTGCGCCTAGTGACGGGGACCATCACGGGACACTGCTCACTGAATAAGCACTTCCACACAATAGGCATAACGGACAGCCCTCTGTGCAGGGCTTGCATGGAGGCTGAAGAAACCGTTGCGCACGTGCTCTTTGAATGCACAGGCGTCACCCAGATCAGAACAGAAACCCTCGGGTCACCCAGATCTTTCACGGATATATTAAGCAGACCAGGAGACCTAATCAGCTTCTGGAGGGGGGTGGGCTGGTTGGAATAAACAACGACGGCCGCCATGGCCCACGCACAATGGTCCACATGAAGGACTAAGTGCGGAAACCGAACCCGCTAACATAACATAACATAACATACGTCAAGGTGACCAAACATTTACAATAGCATGTTTCGAATATTAAAACATGCAAGTTTATCCCTACTTCATACTTGAGTTAATCGTTTTTTACTCAAAGACAAAAAGTGGCTTGATAAATCCATTAAATTTTATGTATGTGTTCTTATGTAGGCACAAGAACACATACATAATATTAAATGAAAGAATAAGAATAATTTATTTGTGAAAAATAGGTAATTACATACAAAGATCTTATTATAAAGAAAGATGTATATTATAAATTAAAGTAGATCTTCGTGGCTGTCTGTGTGACCAAGTTGCTCTTCTAAATGACAAATTAAAATAAAAAAACGGAAATTTTATGTGTAACTATAATACATATAGATATTATGTATGTGTTCTTATGCCTACATACGAACACATACATAATATTAAATTAAAGAATAAGAATAATTTATTTGTGAAACATAGGTAATTACATACAAAGATCTTAAAAATTAGGGAGTGCGCTATGTTTTGCTTATATTGATAAACAAAAATGATTATTATTATTAAAAACAATTAAATGAGTACTAAATAATTACAATGATAAATTTATTACAATATAGTATTTCAGTACCTAATTGTATTAACGTATGCATGTATATTAAATTTTATTACAATTTATTCAGAGTCAATTTCATATATGAATCGCATCATACGACCCGATGTAGAAAAACAGGCTGGTATGTATACATGAAACTAAAAATAATGTGGTGTTTCCTTTTGAGGGGTCAATGACCGCTGGTAGTGTGTTTACCTGATATAAGACTTCAGAAAATCTCGATAGTGCGAATGATGAGCGTGAGATCCTGGGTTCGATTCCCAGGTCGGGCAAAGTGGTACTGGGTATCTATTAGGAATTCTCAGTAGCAGTACAGTCTGGATTTGTGCCCAGTTGGTGAAATAGCCTCACCCCCTGTAACATTAGACTTAAACATAACTGATGAAATGTGAGGACTCTGCATAACCCTTCCGGAAAAACGAGCGTGATATTATGACAAAGTTTTCAACCATTAAAGTATTTCTAAATGACTAAATGTAAGCTAGCGCAGAGAAAACTATCAAAGGCAGGTATCACTTACACCAGCAACAGAAGTGGGTCGATTTAACACGACGGGCGCTATCGGAACGGGTCGGATATCCGCCGGAAGGAGTTTCTCCGAAAATTTTCAACAGCCACAGATAAGTGGCTAAATGGAAAACTTAAAAATTTTAAATACATTTTCTAGTTCAGCAAAGATTAAGTCAAAACGTAGATGAATGACAATCGGATTATATCCCTATTTGTATGATCTTGCTGGCTGTTGTTTACAGACATTATAAAGGAACTACACTAATTTACTGGAAATTAAAGTATTGTATATGTTACGGCTAATACCCGAAGTGCGGCTACACCTAGTTTTAGCCGGTTAGAATTATAGGTCCAGACAATCCCTGTTGGATAAAACCAATTTACCAACAATAGAGGGGATCTGGCGCTCGGCGGCCGCTACCGCGGCACGCTCGCTTCGCTCGCTCGCCTTCGCTTGTTGATGGTTACTGTTCTAACCTAACCTAACCCAAATGATTTTACCCGAAAACAATCGGCTCGTACTAGGTTTAACCAAGAGTAAGTGGCTACACCTAGTTCTAACCGGCTAAAACTAGGTGTAGCCGCACTTCGGGTATTAGCCGTAACATATATATTAGAACAGAGCACAATCTACATCTGGGCCAATTTATCTTAGAATCTGTTAAGCCGTTTATGCATAGTTAAGTTACAAACATCCAAAAATCATTACGAACATTATATAACGTTTATTATATAACTAGCGACGGTTTTTACGACTTGACAAAGCATCGTGATTTCTTTATTATGTAAATTTAATATACAGCGTGGGTATATACATATCAAAGGCACGGATTCTTTTGGTGATAACCAACTACATGGCAACATTTTTTTAATAATACCTACATAATTATAAAGTTAAGAATCATTTAACTAATTAAAATAAAATATTTACAATTGAATTCTACACATCACTAGACCAAGTCAGCTGGTCGGTACACGTTTTAATCCATTTCGTTCCTATCCCGCCGCGAATCGTGCCGCCCGCGTCGCCGCGTGTCGGTGCGGTGCCGTGGGGCAGAGCTGCGGCAGGTGTGTGTGTGTACTAGGCGCACAGACACAGATAATGGATAATGACCCTTGTAGTGCGGTGGCACGTTTGTTATGATTTAAATTTAAAAACTATAGAAATATAAAAAAATATCAAACATTTTCAAAGTTATTCTTTTTAGGAGCTGATTTTTGTATAGAGATTCTGGACCAGATGCACTCTTCCCCCGGTTTGTATGGATATATCCTTTCCGTAACACGCTGTACAGTGTGGCGATTAGGTTATCACATTAATTGAAACCACGTATTCTACATTACTTATTGTAAACATACAATAATTAAAAATAACAAAAATAAAATAAAAATCAATAATTACAATTAAAATAATTAATAAACATTCTAGCCGTGCGACCTTTTTTGTTTTAGTATTTAAAAACCATAGACTTAATTTGTGATTATTTGGTAACAATACCATAAAGTTTGTGTTGAATTGTTGATAACATCGCCCCGCATATATCTAGTGCCTTATTATCAAAGGTGGGTGGTTTATTTCGTACTCATTTTTACGCTATTCATTTTGTTTGAAAAAATCAGTTTTCTATTTTTAGTGAAATTGATTATTTTATTATTTAAACAGACTTATAACAACTTGTAATAACCACTGTACTATTTAATCGTCACTCTGAATGATGGATCGACATTATTATTAGCACCATCGCCCGACATCATGCGGGCATTTAGCTAGGGTGATCGAGCCAGAGAAACAGCGAATACACTAATCACGTTTTATTATCGTTCAACAATTAATTTATCAAAATTATAACCACACCGAGCAAACGAAACGAACGACAGTTCCTAGGGTGGAGGTACTGATCTCCTCGAAGGCAGAATGGTAAGTGTCCTCTAGTCCCAGCGCTTCTCCATCTGCCAGGCTCTGTCATAGCAAGAAGTTAGCCGCGTATGCACGTCATCGCAACAGTGTTGCCACCTCCCGGAACTTATGCTGCTCTTCGTTTAGTGTTTCTACTAATGATCTTCTATAATATCTATGTGTTATACACTTACAACTTCCGGTTTTTTTTTTTTCTAAATTAGTCATTTAGAAGAGCAACGGTCACACAGACAGCCACGAAGACCTACTTTAATTTATAATATACACTCCCGGACACCTGAATCGAGCTACTCTGCATATTTTTGTTTAAAGGTCTCTATATTTTTAAATAATTTTATAGTGGCGCAAAAAATTAAAAAGATGTGGGGTTGAAACCTGTCACTTACTTATTTCCGTTGTATCATAGTCAGGGACCGTACAACCCCGGTTAAGGATTAAGCCTTTCGAAGGGGTAACCTTTTCAATGGGTTACATTTATCATGATGAATGAACCCATTGAATGGGTTTTATACTATGTAGAAACCCAATAAAAGGGTTACGTGATAACCCATTGAATGTTTTTTATACTTGCAACCGAGTGAAAGGGTTACACGATAACTCATTCAATGGGATATATACCTACTTGAAACCCAGTGACATGAAAAACTCATAATATTATGTTATTTCGATATCCGCCCAGCACGCGTAGCATGACCAATTCTATCTCTATTCTACCCAGGGACCATTTTGGTTACCATTTTAGAAAAACCCATACGGTGTGGGTAATTTTGAATGGCTTAAAGTAAGCCGTTCAAAACAGTTACCCATACTGTATGGGTTTTTATCGAAAACCCTTTTAACGGGTAACCAAAAGTTAATTTAAGCCGTTCAAAAGGGTTACCCATATCTTATGGGTTTTTGTTTAACCGCTTAGAAAAACCCTATTGAAAACCCTTTCAATGGGTAACCAAAAAGGTCCCTGGTCATAGTCCCGAATTTGAAATAGGAATTTAAAAAAAAAGTTTAGTTGCAAAAAGTCGTCTTTCGCGTTTCTCAGGGACAAAATTAGCGTGGAATTATTGAAGAAAACAAAGGTTTACATAGAGGAGGAGAAAACATTTATTTAGTTAATTGAGTTACCTCCAAGAGCATTTACGACGGCCGTCAAACGGTTCG
This sequence comes from Tiliacea citrago, assembly GCA_963921375.1. NCBI lineage: Eukaryota > Metazoa > Arthropoda > Insecta > Lepidoptera > Noctuidae > Tiliacea > Tiliacea citrago. Next base: position 14,012,066 of record OY992797.1, on the reverse strand, counting down.
GCATGGAATTAATTAATGCCACAATGACGTGCTGTGGAATCTTCTGCCATGCTTCCAAGGCAGTGTTCGGCTCCTGCAAAGTTTCTGGAGCTGGTTGGTTAGTTCAAACACGCCTCTTCAGCTCATCCTATAAGTGATCTATTGGATTTATACCAGGGCTTCTCCCTGGTCATTCCATTACTACGATACTAACGTCATGCAGGTATTCTGGAAAAATTCTTGCAGTGAGCACCCTTGCATTATCATGCAAAAAAATAAATCCTGGCCCACAAACTCAGCATATGGCATGACATGAGCCTTTAGGCATTGACAAATGTGTTGATTGCTATTTAGTAGTGGCAACCGTGGTCCCGTGACAACCTTATGACAACTTAACATTAAAACTTACGTAAACAAGAACATAAATATTTTCTTAAAAGCTTTATCTTTAAGTGTAAGAAGGACGTTCACGCCTCATGCTTTTAAGAATATATTAAAGTTCCAGCTTCAAAATTGCTTAAAAACTTTTTCTCCGACTTATCATTATTTGAAAGTTATAGACCTATAAACATAAAAATGCACGGTGGCTCGATTTATGAGTCCATGAGTGCATAAATATTGGCATTGGTATATTAGTTTCCTTGCTGGGCACAGGCCTTTGCACTTTTTTCAAAGTTTCTCTCTCTAGCTCGTGGAGACTGGCGCAAAATCGCACACGCGACACGCGTCGCGCTCTCAGTCGCACCCGCGATATCGCGCCAACCTGCTCGTGCAGATATAACACTAGTTAAAGGTCGTGCCTTAACTAGTTTTTTCTTTCAGAAAGTAATCTACTTAAACCTATTATTAACATCGCTAAAAGAATCTCTCTCTCAAGACACTCCTTCCATGATAATGGACCACTTCGCACCACTTAAGTCTCCTAGTCGCCAAGAAGAAGAAATAAATTGTAATTCCTCGCAAATAAATTTTCTTGTGAATGAGTTCTTCCTTAAAGTACTACTACCATACACTTATCAGCAGCAAACCTGAATTTTGCAAGCGATCTGCATTACAGCAGTGCTATTCTGTAAAAATCTCACCGTGAAATATTGCGTGGAGTGAGCTGTCAGTGTCATTTCTCTGATGCTAGGGATTGACCAAGCATTACATTTACAATCATAATCGAGATTTTTATTGACAGTTGTTACGGATCGTCAGAAGCCCAAAAGTCTGACAACCAGTCTTTCCAAGGGATATCGTATTACCCAGTAACATGGTTGTGCAGGTCAGATAGGCAGTCGCTCCATGTAAAATACTGGTATTCAGCTGCATCCGGTTAGACTGGAAGCCGACCCCAACATATTTGGGAAAAGACTAGGCAGATGATGATGAATCGAGATTTTTATAATATTTTTTTATGCTAATTCTGTTGAGCATTTTATATTATTACAAAGCTAGTATTTAAGTGTCTAAACTTTACTAAGTATGAGGTTTTTAAATAAAATAGCAAAACAGAAATTCAGTCAGAAACACAATTTTGTTTTTTTCTATTTTTTCCTAGACTGGTCCTTAAACATTACTATGTTTAGACACATACATTTTTACACTAAAATTTAGACGCTTTGAAATAAAATAAAATGATCAACAGAATTATCATAAAAAATATTATTAAAATCTCGATTATGATTGTAAATGTAGGTAATAATAATAATAATAATAACGTTTATTTCAGGCGACACAGGCCCACAGAAAAATACCTTAACCTAAACATACATATTGTAATATAAACAAAACTTGTGTTAATAAAAAGGCTTAAGACTATGTTAGTAGCACTTCACTTTGCACTATATTAAATTGTGCTGATCTGTGGAACTTGTCCGCGTAAGTGACGTAATACCACGTCGGTAATACTTGGTCCATCCTAGTATCAGGTGTGATGACACTGACAGTTCACTCCACGCTCACTTCACATAAGATTTCACGCTATCTACATTGTGTTCAACTATATCAATCAATCGAAGAGTTTTATTAGTTTTTAGGGTTCCGTACCCAAAGGGTAAAACGGGAACCCTATTACTGAGGCTCCGCCGTCTGTCTGTCTGTCTGTCCGTCTGTCACCAGGCTGTATCTTATGAACCGTGATAGTTAGACAGTTGAAATTTTCACAGATGATGTATTTCTGTTGCCGCTATAACAAAAAATACTAAAAAATAGAATAAAATAAATATTTAAGGTGATTTTTTTGCTCGATATTGATAACGGCAACAGGTAGATGCTTGAAATATTCACAGAATATTTAGTTATATATTCACTTTAAAAATAAATTGTTAAATTAAAATAAAACAAATATTTAAGGGGGGCTCCCATACAATAAACGTGATTTTTTTTTGCCGTTTTTACAGATAATGGTACGGAACCCTTCGTGCGTGAGTCCTACTCACACTTGGCCGGTTTTATTTTAATTTGTTTCTTCATCTAATTGTTTTTTTTACATTTTATTTTCATGCACACTTGTTTTCTCAATTCACTTTAGACATTGGCAGAATAGTCGACACCGGTTTTGCTTGCCATACAACAAAAATAGAAAAGTTTTCACGGTGAAACGGTCACAGAATCGACATGCTGTTCTAGCTAGCTAAAAGGTGAATTCAAATAATAACAATTGGCATAGGTGAGGTAGAATGCTGACAAAATAAAACTGCTCATTATTCTCTTGCCTTTATCCCAATTTATTTGGGGTCGGCGTTATATGTCTTATTCTTCTTTATTAACCCCCGACGAAAATGAGGGGTGCCGATTGTGATTTTTTTTTGTTTGAAAGGTGTCTTAATTGAGTGTTCGAAGCTAGGACGGCTAATGAAAACGTCAAACAGACGAGGCTTATATCTAGCAATAATGAATGTAGTCTATAGTAAAGGATAGCTGCTATTAACTTTCTACTTTCATTAGCCGGCCCCCGCCGCGACGACGCGCGACGCTTATATCAAAATATTACCTACAACTTATATCAAACTTAAAGGGCTAATATATATATTTTTTTTACTTTTTGGAGGTTTTTGTTTGTGTCGGGGTTTTTTAAATTTTTATTTTTCGTTATCTCGGTAGTCAGCCCCGTTCTCGCCATTTCATATTTCACACAGTCCATCCATCGTTTCTCTGCTTTTCCCTTACTCATATAGCCATCGACATTCATACTCAAAACTTTCCTCTCGACATTTTCCTCATTCTTCCGCATCATGCTCATGGGAACAATTATCTTTATCTGTTCAAGTGTTGATAGGAGCCGGTAACACATGTGTAATTAATAAAACACAATACCTATGAGTTTAACAAGTCAATTTATTATCCAATTTTTGCTAAAATAATATTGTGTAATAAAAACACTTTTAATGTATACACGGCTACAAAGCTATAAATTTCCAGGCTACGCTGATCTCTCATTTTACGGAAATCCTACACAATGCGAGATCAGCTTAAACTGGAAATGTATAGCTTGATATGTAGCCGTCTGTACAAGAAGTTTTAGACAGTAATTTTTAACCCAAACGGCTTAATGGAATCTGACAGGTCACTTAAATAATTTTCCTGAATAATTTGATTTGGTTTACTAAAACACACTTGCGTCCAAAAACATCCAGAGAGGATATTGACGATAGTTTTATAGCCTAACCATAATAAGGATAGCCGCCACCATAAGCACCACCACCGAGCCCACCGTAGCCGTAGGCACCAACATCAAGACCTGCATCGATACCAGCGCTTAATCCAGCGCTGACACCACCACCAATCCCACCACCGACGCTACCAGCCAGCCCACCGTAACCATATCCCGGGAAAAACCGTCGGTTTTGTTGCAGGCTTTGCGAATACAGGTTACTATTAAGTCTTCTGCTGTTTAAGTGGTTTTGTGGCACTTGTGCTTGACACATCATGATGACCATGGTGGAAAGACACAACTGTAAAGTAAAGTACAAGATTTGCAAATCAAATTGTAATTCAAACAAGCAAAAATAAAATAATTTAAAGAACACACATTTTTTGTTATAGATATGTGCACATATGTTAAAGAACTTTTAGTATAATTATGTACCTCATGCACCCATATTCAAGAAAATAAATGATTTGATTTGATTTATATTAATCATCTGCTTGATTGACTAGCAATGTCAATCGACTAGATCGATTGATATTTTTGGCTTCAAGGTATTTAAAAATAATAGGCCTGCAAATGTTGGCTCGTCTTTTATATACGGGACAAATTTTTACTTTTGACATTATACTTTCTAAAGTAAAAAATATCAAACTTTAATAAAATAACCTCAAGGAGTTTTAATAGTGCGTTTTGATTTTGCAAATAATAAGTAAACGAGCACTTTTTTTTGAAAATTCACTATGTTTCGTTATTTTATTTGTGTATCAATTTCACAGTGATTTGAGGTTTTTTAGGTGATTAACAACGAAAATTTAGATTTTGTGATTATTATTATCCCTGATGATATCTGCTAAAGGTGAAACGAAACGCAAACGCATTGGCAGCCATTTTGTGATTTTTTTGTGTCATAGCGAGCTTGAGACTTGGGGCACCCCGGCTCGGAGAGATTAGGTTCGAAGGGGATGGCGAGGTCTAGTGAGCAAGCAAAGCGAGCAAAAAAGATCCCGACTTCCCCTTCGAACCTAACCTGTCTTAGTCGGAGTGCCCCAAGTCCCTACATATCTCGACTTAGCAAAAAGCTAATGAGAACTTAGGATGCAAGAGCGAGCGAAGCGAGCTCGGAACTTCGGCACCCTGACTCCTCGGACAGGTTAGGTTCGAAGAGGTTTAGGTATCTTTAAACCCTGCAGATAGAAATAAGAGATCCGTCAAAAATGACATATAAAAAAAAATATAGTATACAAAATAGCCATAAAGTGCATCCTCCAAAAAATTACCAAAACAACCTCAAAATAAGTATATTTTTTTTATTATGTACCCCCCGTGCGGGGGGTATCTCCCCTTTCCTCCCCCCTGAAATATACATTTACATGTACCATACATAAAAGTTCTTCCCAAATGTTTTTAGCTGGTAAAAAAATAATATTTTTAAAACGAATCCACTTACTAGAAGGTAGAATTTCATTTTTGTTTATTTTTCTTGTTGTCTCTCGGTGAGCTGACCTACGATTGGTGAAGGTTGCTAACATTACCTGACTATTTGTAGGTTATTATAGCTGATTATCACGCTATAAATAAATCGCCATTCGACACAGACATCGCAAAATGGTAAAATGGCTTTATAGCTATTTGACCAATTACCGAGCACAGACTTGCCACCACACAAAGTGTTCACAAAGGGTTTCGATTAATGGTGCTATGGCCCTCGTAATTTCTTTACCACCCTTAAGTTGAATGTCACTTGCACGCCTTAAAAAATCAATGTCAATGTGTGGTGCGGTTTCGATTAACGATGCTATGGACAACCACGTAATTTCTTTATCACCATAAGGCCATTTTGTTCACGGCACGTTTTCTTTACGGTACGGCGTATAAATCGCGCCGTAGAAAAAACGTGTCTATCAACAAACTTCCATAGTGACCCATACATCACTGATGACCGAGCCTACAAACGGCGAATAAACCGTAGTTTTTCACTGCAAGCAAAACGTGTGTGTACGGGCCTACTGGCAAGTCTTGAAAAGACAAGGTCAATCGTCACGGCAAAGGTTTTTGCTTTATGACCAACTAGCTGCACCCCGCGGTTTCACCCGCGTAAGTCTCGATCCCGTGGGAATATCGGGATAACAAGTAGCCTATGTCTTAATCCAGGGTGTCAGCTACCTCCATACAAAATTTTATCAAAATTAGTCCAGCCGTTTGAGCGTGAAGAAGTAACAAACATACACACACACACACACACACACACACACACACACTCACAAACTTTCGCCTTTATAATATTAGTGTGATGTGATGTGATGTGATGTGATAGTAAAAATGTGATAGTAACAGGTTAGTTGACAATAAGAAAAATACTGCTACTAATGTTACGGTACAAATATAAGATACGTAATGATAATAATATAAGATCAGTAATTATCAGTGGTGACTTTAACATTAATATTTTAGAAAATAATTCAAATACCAGTAGATTGTTAAATTTGTTTGAATCATTTAATTTGTCAAATGTGTTTGTAGAACCAACCCGAATAACTACGACTACTGCTACATGTATTGATAATGTTTTTTGTTGCTGCGACTATTTAGATAAAGCTATAATTAATTATCTCCCTTCTGATCACAGCGGTTAAACCGTAACTTTTGAGTCCAACATACCAATACAGAAGGTGCAGATACAATTCAGACCAATAACATCTGTTAATTTAAATAAATTTAACAGCACTTTAATTTGTAAGTTAAGTGTTAACCTTACAATGAACAATGTTGACATTTTGTATAAAGAATTCTTTTCGGTAGTCCAAAGCGAGTTCAATATTTATTTTAAGAAGAACACTAAAACCATCAGCCCTAGGTTTTTATTTAGTGACTGGGCAACTAAAGGACTCAGGAAAAGTAGGAAAAGGCTTTTCGAGCTGTATGGCCTTAAGCCTTATATAAACACGGAAACTTTTAATAACTTTGTTGCTACTTACTCTAGAACTTTTAAAAACACTTGCAAGGCCGCTAAAGCCTTATACATTAGCAACAAGGTTAAATCAGCAGACAATAAAATAAAGACGGTTTGGAAAATTATCAATAATGAAACGAATAGGAACAAAAAGCATGATTCTGATTACGCACTGGAGACGTCATGTGGACTCATTTGCGATAGCAAACAAGTTGCTCAAGAGTTTGTAAATTTCTTTACCAGTATCCCACTTAAAACTACTGAAACCTTAAATTCCTCGCCCTTGCTCGCTTTTGACTCTGTAAGGGCGAACGTTGCAGCCTGCCCGATTGAATTTAACTTTAAGCATATTAACCCCATAATAGTATTAAAAGCTTTTAAGCAAATCAAGATCAAATTGTCCGAAGATCTTTGGGGAATGTCCATTAAAGTCTGTACCTCAATAATTGAGACTATAGCGCCTTACTTAGCCTTAATATTTAATTTGTGTGTGGATCAAGGAGTCTTCCCGGATTTAATGAAATACAGTAAGGTAATACCACTTTTCAAATCCGGAGACAGTAAAGACACAAATAATTATAGACCCGTATCCGTTTTGCCGGTTTTCAGCAAGGTGTTTGAAAAGGTAATGCTTAATCAAATGCTCAATCATTTCAACGCGAATAAAATCCTTCACGATCAACAGTATGGTTTCACCAAAGGACGTTGTACGACCGACGCCGGTGTAACCTTATTAAGACACATTTTTAACGCGTGGGAAGAGGCCCAAGACGCCATAGGAATCTTTTGTGACCTTTCCAAGGCATTTGATTGCGTCGATCACGAAACCTTACTCTTGAAGCTTGAGCATTACGGACTTGGAAAACTTGCGCTTAGTTTAGTAAAATCTTATTTAAACGATAGACAGCAGCTAGTTCAAATAAATGGTATCAATTCACTCGGTTTAAAAGTAAAAATGGGTGTTCCTCAAGGCTCGATATTGGGTCCTTTCCTCTTTTTAGTGTATATTAATGATCTTCTCCATTTATTAAAAAATCAAACACAAATGGTGTTATTTGCTGACGATACTTCCTTGATTTTTAAGGTAGATAGACGTGCTACAAATTTTTACGACGTAAATAACGCCCTACTGCAGGTCCAAAATTGGTTCACTGCCAATAATTTAGTATTAAATGGAAAGAAAACTAAGTGCATACGATTTTCTTTACCAAATGTAAAAAGTAGTGATTATGAGATAGTATTGAATCAAGAGAAACTAGAATTCGTCGATAAAACTGTTTTCCTGGGGATCACGCTCGACTCTAGGCTTCAATGGGGTCCTCATTTAACATCTCTTGCAGGACGGCTAAGTTCAGCAGCATATGCTGTCAGAACAGTCTTACGGTATTTTACTTTGGGGACGGGCTGCAGACATCGAGTCTATTTTTATTCTGCAGAAAAGAGCCATCAGAGCCATATATAATCTCCGCAGGCGCGATTCTCTTAGGGAACTGTTTAAGAATATTAACATCATGACGGTGTCTTGTCAATATATCTATGAAAACATCATGTACGTAAGAAAAAATTTACATCTTTTTAGTAAAAGAGGCGAAAGACATAATTATAGTACTAGAAGTAGGGATCTATTAGCTCAACCAGGTTTCAGACTGGCTAAAGTAGACTCATCTTTCATGGGGTACTGTTTAAAATGTTATAATAAAATTCCTCCCCACATACTTCAACTGAATGAGACGAAATTCAAATCTTGTATAAAACGCACACTATGCAAGCAGGCATATTATAGGCTGGGGGATTACATCGCTGATAGAAATGCTTGGCTCAATGCTGGTCCTGCTCCACAACGTCAACTAATTGATTAACATTTGAAAATACTGTTGGAGCTGCTGAAGATTGTAAGACTATTTTTTCATTGTATAAACTCAATCACCTTTGTATTATATAATTGCATAACACAGGTGTGAGTACTATGTACAATAGAGCTACCATTTACCGGGTAATATGTCTTTCATTGACTTGAATATGTCCTGGCAGCTGAGAGTATGTCATGCTCACTCAGATGTCTCGCTGATGGTGGCGTGTGTGTTGGATCATTTAGCTCCCTTCAAAATGGTTGAGCTGAATGGTGCTGATCCATGCGTCATGTTCGTGAACGGGCGCTGTCAGTTGGGACTGGTCATCTCTTAGCTGCCACGGCTTATTTTTAATTATTTTAGTTTTGAATTGTTTTTTTTTATCACGGACGCTTCTGACGTTTTGCATCGTTCTCACATGTATATTTTCAATAAGAATGATGTAACCAATACTTTGTATCAAATATTTTATTTTAAAAGAGTGTCTGTGGAGTTTCTTGCCCGTTCTTCTCCATAGGAACCTACTATTTGGAATGGGCAACTAGCTTCATATTTGTAACTGACCGACTTGTTGACAATTCAAAAGTGCCTGTAAATGGTTTAATTGAAATAAATGCTTTGAGTTTGAGTTTGAGTTTGAATGAGAAATAGATTTTCAGAAAATTCTAGCTGCTGCCCGCGGTTTCGCCCGCGTGGCTCTTTGTAAAACAAAAATAAGTTACTAAGTTACTCCCTATATTATCAGCTTTCAGCCAGTGAAAGTCCAGACAAAATTGCTCCAGCTGTTTCGGAGATTAACCGGAAAAAACAGAACGACACCAACAACTTTTAAAATTGTTTTTTTGTTTTATTTACCGTACTTTCATAAGCATTTTTTTTTTGTGTATATTGTTAGTTTTAAATGTTATTTTGTATTTCTTGTGCGTGTCCCAAATAAATATTTTTCTTTCTTTCTTTTATTTAGTAAAAAGCTGTTAATTTGACATACAAACAGACACTTCAAGTTTAATTATTTCTATGTACAGACATTTATCTTCAAAGAGAATCAAGACATTCACATTATTTATCTAAACGCGTTCACACGCTTTTGGATAAATATTGTAGACTTTATTAACGACGATTTTTATGCTGTATTACGTAGGCATAAAGCATAATTTTACCTGAGACTGATCAAATATAAAAACAACATTGTGACTACTGTATTTCGCACCATTTACATGACCACTAAGTATTTCATTTTAGTATGAATGTTTGAATTTTACCTGACATTTATAAGAAAACTATGATCTATCTGAATGTATCTAAATAATAATAATTTAATTTAATATCTATTTCATATTTAATTTTATTTTCGGATACTATGGGTGTATGTGTAAAAAACGTGTCTGAAATAAATGTTTATTTATTTATTTATGTATTAACGTTTTCAGGGCACTGTTGTTGCGGCAACCGCATTCTTGTAGTGCTTCAGGTATGTTTGCTGACGCGCAGATTTTTATGTAATTATGCGGAAGAAAACCACGAAAAGTGCAGGGTAGTAGCAACAGCATCCTAAACATGATAGCAGATAGGTTAGACGCGGCTGTGTTCAATCGATTCATCAATCTACATGTGAGAGGCGCGGGTTGATGAATCGAAATTTTATTTTCCTTTTTTATGTGAGAGGCGCGGGTTGATGAATCGAAATTTTATTTTCCTTTTTTATGTGAGAGGCGCGGGTTGATGAATCGAAATTTTATTTTCCTTTTTTATGTGAGAGGCGCGGGTTGATGAATCGAAATTTTATTTTCCTTTTTTACATCTGTACCTACTACTAATATACTTTTTAAGTTCTTTTTTGTAACTACCTAACAAAAACTATGGGCGCTGCTTGTCTGAAAATAAATTTGTTTTTATTTATATTTATTGGGGATATTCATGATTTTCTTGACAATAACTTTGATAGTTACAGTCATAGATGAAAAAAAAATGTTTTTTTTTGGATATCATTGCTTACAGTTAACATGTCAGTCATGTTCTGTTTGGGGACCGTTGGGTCTAGCACGAACGCGCGCAGAAAACGTCACGTAAATTCAAATGATTTTAAAATTTAAATAACTGTTCGCACATATTATTTACTTAGAAATTTTAGACTTTATTCATATCTATGCGTACTATATGTACGTGACTTAAAATTTTAATCAAAATGCTATAGGATAGTTGTATTTTCGATTCAAAACTCTTTTGAATTCCATCATCTTCAATCACCATCATTTCAGCCGAAAGACATCCACTGCTGGACATAGGCCTCCCCCGAAGGGGAAGGGGGTTTGCATAATTGCCACTCATGGCAGGCGGGTTGGTTTGAATTTGCGTTACGGTTACGTCGGACGGAGGAACGAAGGAGGCCTTTACCCAACAGAGAGTTTCTCATTTAAATTAAATCAAATATTATTTTAATGTAATAATCAATTGGTAATCAAATAAATAAAAATAATGTAGTCACCAAAAATAAACATTTATATACTTAATATTGAGTAAAAAATAAATATAAAATATTGCAAAACCTAATAAGGTTTCAGTAAAGTGCCGCGTCTTTACTTAAACTCAAGGGGAGTGGGGCGGGATATCATCAATCATCTTTATCATGCATTGAGTGGAGTTCATTTCATAATTATTTAAATAACTTTGTACTTGCTACCTAATTTTACATGACACTGGCTAAATGCACAAACCATGCGAAGCCAAAAAGAAAAAAAAAAAAAAAAATGCGTGCACTGACTGGACAGGTCCCCTCAACCTGTGTGGTTCTTTCGTCAAAATATCATTTCAGGCACCAATCTACATGGTTTTCACATGATCTGACCAGGATTATGTCTGGACTTTAAAACCTCTGAGTTTGTTTCGGCCTTTCTAATCAGAGTAGTCGGATACGAAACGCCGACCTCATCTAGTTTTTTTTAAATATGATTGACGTGTAAAAGTGTTTGTACAAACCTACTTACAGAAATAAAAATCATTTATCATTTATCATGTTTTTGCATGGTAAAAATGATTAAAAAGGGTTCAAACCGGGTGCGGTGACTTGGCCAATATGAAAATATAGAATCGTTGTTCCTCAATACTAATAAACCTACTTTTCCTCAAAACCTACTTACAGAAATAAATCATTTATCATTTGGCTTATTAAATTTATTTATTTATATTATGTCGCACTTTCGTGCTCCGATTGTTATATATATACTCTGTAATAGTTTAGACGTAATAAAATATGACTTAACGGAGAAATCTACTCACACTTGATTAAATTTTCTATTATGAAATTCTCTGAAGCGGTCGGGAGCTTAGAAGTGTGCCCGGAAATAAGCTCGCTCACTACATAAAACCAAATACGGTGACCTTGGCGTAATTTTATGAGGAAGATGAAAATTATATTTATTATAATATAATTGTAGGTAGGTATGTAGCGATCAAACATAAAAACAATTTTTATATAATAGCTATCAAAAGAAACAAGTTAGCAATTTATTGATGTTGAGAATAAAATATATTTTTCTAAATGTTTCTTGTTTTGGATTCAAATGAACAACTACCATATTTTCCGGTTGATTATTATATTGCTTACGTTTTTATATTATTCTTTTTGTTATTCATGTCTAAGTCCTGTTTGTTTTTATATTCAATTCAGTGAATTCCATCACACTCGGCTTTAAATAATGTGTTCGTGCTTACATTATCATCAATGAATAGCAGCTTAGTGGTTCTCTTCTTTTTAGGGTTCCATACCTCAAAAGGAAAAAAACGGAACCCTTATAGGATCACTTTGTTGCACGTTGGCCGTCTATAGATCTATGATCCCTTAGAGCTCTAAAAAAATCAAGTTTCTAAATAAACGCAATAAAAAAAAATACAGCCACATATGCGACATATTTTGATACTCGCAAATAAATCAAAACCATAGTAAATAGTAGCATGGTAAATCTCCCAATATGGTGCGTACAAATGTTTTTCAACTAGGTACAATATTACGTTTTTGTTCTTGGGATAAATTCGTCCCAACTACGGAACGGGGGGCTCTATTAAAAAAAACTGGCCAAGTGCTTTTCGGACCTCGGTCGACACGCACTTGGCCGGTTTTTTTTTTTTAATTATTGGCCACCAGCGTATTATAATAAAGGCACATGTGACATTTTAGCTTTGTCAATTGCTTAAGTACATTTCCAAATACATGGCATGTGGTGAAGAAGTACAAGGTCAAAACAATAGAAAACAAAATAATGTGTATCAAAAAATTAATCATTATATTTCAAGTAGCTCACTCTCAGTTTTTGGCAGTAAGATGGTTTAAATTAATTTGGCGTACTCTCTGGAGTCTCAGTATTAGGCGAGGTTCGCATCGAAGTAAGTTTACTGAAAGGCTTCGTTTAATAAGCTGTACGAAAGATAGTCTTTCGCGAAAATTGGAAGCAGTTGCGCTAGACGGATAGCTAATTTAATTTTAATTATGGCAACGTTTTCTACTGTTGGTGAAACAATGAGAAAACACTTGCGATTTAACACGTTGAAATGATACGGGTTATATTCTAGGTAATACTCGCATTTCCTCGAAAGTATTAACAATTTTTCTTTGGAAGGAAATAAGTAATCTTATGGGATTTAAAAATAATGGTTTGAGGCCCGCTTGCAGAAAACCATCGTCCTGTTTCTCTGTCATTTGATAGATGACATACACATAATGATGTTTTAAATATGTTAAGACCAAGCAGTCTAAATCAAATTTCCACGCAAGCTCCGCCCCTTGCTCTCCGCCACTCCTTATGTGCTAAACGCTAACACATCAGTAATAAAGCTGAATATCGCGATCGTGTTCGAGCACGAAACTAAATAGCGTAAGTCTCAATTCTTATTTCGTTTATAACTAAAGTAATAATTGATCTAGAGAAAAATATCTGGTGGTTGGATAATCTATATAAATAAAAAGACAAGTCCTGACTGACTGACTGACTGATTGACTGACTCATCAACGCCCAGCCTAAACCCTTGGACCTAAAAAGCTGAAATTTCGTACAGACGTTCTCTTTATAATGTAGACAAGGAATAAGAAAGGATTTTTGGGAACTCCACCCCTAAAGGGGTAAAATAGGGGATGGAAGTTTATATGAAAGTCCGTCAGTTTTGAAGTTGGGATCTTCAAATTTTGTGTTTAGGCTGATGATTGAAAATTAATATATACGTGTTTCAGTGTTTTTGATAATTCCACTCCCGAAGGGTTAAAAAGCGGGATGAAGTTATGTATGGAAAGTCCTTCATTTTAGAATGTAAAAATCACTAAATTTATTATCTAGGCTTATGTTCGGAAGCTAAATTCACTAATAGTTCGGCTTATGGTTGGCTGATACAACGTAAATCGTTGTTTTTTTTAAATTTCAACCCACAAGGGGGTGAAAAGGGGGATAAAATTTTGTATTGAAGTGGTATATTCGCAAAATTTTGTATTCAAGTAAAAATAATAAAGTTGACAAACTTGAAACTTGGCACGAATACTTACCTAAGTAAATCATAAAGGTTTCTATTTTTGTTTTTTCAAAGTTCTCCCCGTAGGATTGGGGGATGTCAAAGTTTGTATAGAAGAATTTTAACGCGCGGTTCGATAACTCGAAACTCAGTATTTATACTTAAAAGAATAAAATGTATCAGCTTTTTTTTTCATCGTTCCCTAACGGGCTGAAAAGGGGTTGTCAATTTTTGTTGGTTGTGATTAACTTGAAAATTGGTATTAATACTTAGCAACAAAAATTAAGAATAACATGTATCAGAGTTTTTGAAAGTTGACCCCTGACGGGGTGAAAAGGAGGGAGGATTTACTGCGTGGCTTGATTAACTCTAAATTATGACGTAGGCATCTGTTAAGAAGGGGTTTTTGGGAATTTGAACTTTAAAGGGGTGAAAAGGGGGGATTTCGTTTGTATGAAAAATCTTATTCCTTGAGTTAATAAATCTAAAACTTGGCACGAATACTAACCTAAGTAAATTATAAAGTTAATAATTTTTTGTTTTTTTAAAAGGGGATTGGGGGATGTTAAAGTTTGTATGGAAGAATTTCCGGTCCGGTTTACTCGAAACTCAGTATTTTATATATACCTAATGCTCACAGAATATAAAGCGTTACATGTTTTTGGGTTTATTCAAATGTGTAGGGAAGGACTTTACTGTGCGTCTTGATAAACTCCAAAGTAATTGAATAACACATGACTGAATACTTTTCAAAAATAAACTCCTTTTGGGGTGAAAAGGGGGACACAGTTTATATCAAAATTATGTTTCCTTTGATCAATAAACTTAAAAATTGACCAGTATATTTTCTTAATAAATAAAGCGACCATAAACAATATTTACATACATTTTCGAAAACAACCTTTTAAAGGGGGTGATGAATTTTGTGGGGGAAAATAATTGTATGAAAAGACATATCGCGCGGTTCGATTAACTTGAAACTTGGTATTTATATTTAAGATCGGAAATAAAGGAAGAAGTGTATCAGGGTTGTCAGAAAATCTACCCCTAACGGGGTGGAAAGGGGTAGTCAATTTTAAAGGGGATTGTTTTATGTTTCGGTTGGCGCAAAAATGGCTGAACGGATTTAGATGAAATTTGGTAACATAGTTTATAGTTTATAATCTGGATTAACACAGTGTACTTTTATTTCCGATAGTACGTTCTCGTGACATTTTTTCCGACATCCACGCGGGCGAAGCCGCGAGCAAAAGCTAGTAAACTATATTTTCTTGCTGTGAATATTTATTTTAGACATAAAAGCCAAACAATATTGTTTGTTTTTTTATAATTATCCTTAAAAATTCATGATTCATGACAAAAAGACATGATTTTCCAATTAAAAATGTATCTACAGAAAATATTACAATTACGTAACTATATTCAACATGGAAAGAAAAAGATCCAATAATCATATACTAAAGTTTAATTTTGCTTGTATGTGTGACTGTTTCAGAATAGTCATACAAATTAACATAAAAATAGGGAGCCTCCTCTTAAGCGCTAAACGCATTTAGTGATTCGTAGTGTAAGTGTGGGCCTGACAATCGCAAAAAATCAGCACATATGGATATCATACTTCTGACTTTGTTCATTCTTCCTTTCATATTCAGGCCATTCTTCTCTGGAATGCGCTTCCTCTTGATGTCAGGACGGCCACCAGTCGGTATGCATTTAAGCGGAAATTGCAGTTATTTACATAACAAATAGCATAGAGTCATCTCAATTACTTCTTTTCCTTGAATTTGTATGTATATTTATATATATATATATATATATATATAATGTAGGTATATAAATATTATAGTAAATAATTATGAATGTATGTGTATTATAAGTTTTTAACCTATTTATGTACTTGTGCACCCGTTTTATTTATAATTAATTATGTTATAATTTAATATTTTTTAATATTATTATTTTCTCTCAATCAGAGCACCCGCCATCTTATCTCTTCACCACCCTTGGTTGACTGGAAGAGAATGCCTAAGGCATTAATTCCGCCTTTGTACCTAATTGTGTGTGAGAAGTTAAAATAAATAAATAAATAAATATGGAATGCAGTTACAAGGAGATGATAAATTTATGAAAACCTACCAATGTGTAAATAATGTAATTATATATTTTACAATGTTATATTTTCTTTTCCATGTGTATGTGTATCTGCATTTAATTATTGTAATTAGTTTACCGTGTTCATTAAAGTTTAAAATTAATAAATAAATTATAAAAAAGTAAGTAGTAATAAGAATTTTTTTTTTGATATTACAACAGCCAGGGGGGCTGTTGTAAATAAAACTTCATACTAGTGACAAAAAGTGCCAACATAAAACGAAGCTTTCAATGGGTGAGTTATTGTTAAACTCTCCTACTGCCGTATTCATATAAAACTGGACATGTACACAGTGAAAAAACTTTCAAAATAAAAAGGCACACGTTTTGCACAGTCGAATAGTTTTAGACTGCCTGGAAAAAGTTGTGCCTGCGATGCGACAGAGAATAGCTTTTTCACTGGGTTTAGACATTTGAAAGAATGTTTAACTGGTATTGAACTTACATTAGGTCCTTCAATGGTCATAATGATAGACAATTCAGACAAATTGTTTGCCTTTTTTTTCCACAACGTTGGAAAATGGAATTATGCTTGCCCTTGCACATAATGTTGGTAAGACTGCTTAGTAATGTACACATAAAACACACACAAACAACATAACAT
Source organism: Tiliacea citrago (assembly GCA_963921375.1). NCBI lineage: Eukaryota > Metazoa > Arthropoda > Insecta > Lepidoptera > Noctuidae > Tiliacea > Tiliacea citrago. The sequence continues at coordinate 13,995,405 of OY992797.1, read as the reverse complement.
CACGCCTGTAATCCCCGAAGGGTTAGGCAGAGGTGTACCTACCTAAAGTACACCCACATTTCGCCATTTATGTTTAAGTCCCATGTAATAGGGGGCGAGCCTATTGCCAGCAACCGGGCACAAATCCAGACTCCAGGCTGCTACTGAGGAATTCCTAATGGAAAATCCCAATAACAGTAGTAGAAAAAGCAGTTTAACAGTAGTAGTAGTGTAGTTTCATGAAAACTTATTTTTTTTCTTTTAAAAAAACGTTGCCCCACACTAGAAATTCCTCCTGTATCGTGGGTAAAAAACAACAAACATTTAAAACTCACATACAAAAACAGCCAGACCCGGAACAACTACTTGTAGGTCATACAAATATTTTTTCCGTGCGGGAATCGAACCCGCGATACACAACGCAGCAGTCAATCGCTTAACCACTGCGCCAACCATGCCGTCCGTCCGTGAAATGAAGAGTTTGGAAACAATTTTTTTTCGGTTTTATGTTCGATGTTCATTTGATATATTTGACAGTCGTTACAGGTTGTCAGAAGCCCAAAGTTTTGACAACCAGTCTTACTAAGGGTTATCGTGTTACCCAGCGACTGGATTGTGGAAGTCAGATATGCAGTCGCTCCATGTAAAATACCGGTATTCAGCGGCATCCAGTTAGACTGGAAGCCGACCCCAACTTAGTTGGGGAAAGGCTAGGCAGAGGATGAGATAAACATAACATCACGCCTTGTTTCCCCGAAGGGTTAGGCAGAGGTGTACCTATAGTACTTATGTGCCCGGTTGATGGCAATAAGCTCGCCCTCTGCCTGAAATAAACATAATATCTTATCTGTGAAATTTTACCTTATATTTTGCAAGAAAATAACATAAAAAGGAAAATGAATATGAAATCTAAAAGGTATTTTATAACAATTTACGTCGCGCGTCGGCTACATGCGCCAACCTACTTTGTGCAGACGCAAATAAAGAAAGACCCGCATCACATCTTTCTAACTTTACGCCAACCATTTGTCATACACGTAACAACGGTGAAACCTTACCACAGAAATCTAAATAAGATTTCAGATGTGGATTTTCTGTGTATTGGATTATTTAGCTCCCTTCAAAATGGTTGAGGTGAATGGTGCTGATCCAAGCGTCATGTTCGTGAACGGGCGCCGTCAGTTGAGACTGGTCATCTCTTAACTGCCAGAGCTTATTTGTTATCATTAAATCTTATATTTTGAAATGTTTTTAATTATTGTTCTCTGTAATATTTGTTCTCACATAGAGAAGCAAGAATAATGTACCCAGGATTTTGTAATATCTTTATTTAAAAGAGTGTCCTTGGAGTTGCGTGCCTGTTCTTCTCCATAGAGATCTACGTTTTGGAGTGGGCAAATAGCTTCAAGTTTTGGACTAACTGACCGACTCTTTGACAATTCAAAAGTGCCTGTAATTGGTTTAATTGAAATAAATGCTTTGAGTTTGAGCTCGAGTTTATGACGCTGATAGCACACCTCCGCCGCGAAACCATAGCAGCGAAACCGCAGTAGTCCAATTGTACTGTATTCGAATCGGATACGAGTAGCGTAACATGAAGCGAACCAGTACAATTGAACTACTGCGGTTTCGCGGCGAAGGTGTGCTACCAGCGTCAAGGTCGGAAAACACTTATGCTGGTGCTAACTGGTGCAAAGTAACAGGAATACTACCTATTGCCACAAGTGCTGATAGAGCAGTGGTAGCCTAGGGGCCTCGCCCGCGCTCGGGGGGGCAGGGGCCGCGACTTACGAGTTGAAGGTCGTAGGTTCGAACCCAGACAGGCGCTTTACTTTGTGTAAATTATTTCATCACCACTGCTCTCAAAACGGTAAAGGTAAACATCGTCGGGAAAGCGGCTTGTCCTAGAATCAAAAAATCGGAGACATCTACCAAGCCACACCGGGCCCGCGTGGTGGATTACGGCCCACTCCCTCTCACCGAGAGGAAGCCTGTGTCCCAGCAGTGGGGACATTATAGGCTGATTATGCATGCCGCAAGCGCTACTGCTGAGCTTGAGGTCCTGAGTTCGATTCCCAGGTCGGGCAAAGTGCTATTGGGTTTTTCTATTTGGATTTTCTCAGTAGCAGCCTGGAGTCTAGATTTGTGCCCGGTCGATGGCAATAGGCTCGCCCCCTATTAAATGAGACTTAAACATAACTAACGAAATGTGTGTACAACAAGCGCAACTCTGCCTAACCCTTCGGGGAATACAAGCATGATGTTATGCTATTTTAGTAAAATAATTATTCAAGAATCATATTTTTTCAATGATCACAGCCAGGGACCTTTTTGGTTTCCCATTGAAAGGGTTTTCGATTGGGTTTTTCTAAGCAGTTATATCGGTAAGGTACGCAGAGTTGTACTTTTAAATAGAAAATTAGTTGTTACAACTCATAGACTCAGATCTGGACACATTCCATGTACCTGATAAGTTTGCATACATGATGACAAAAACCAACTCGCCTAATTGTGTGGAGTTTGAAGTTGTGGAAGACTTACATCACTTATTGAACTGTGTTCGATATGAGTCTGATAGAAATGATGTGTTTTGGGTGTTGAGGTTGAACGGACTTGATTTAGGCACATTCCATAGAATTTTGTCTCAACCAAAATGGTGATGATGCGAAGAGTCTGTTTAGGTTCATGGCCCGAATATAATACATAGCTGCGTGTATTTTTTAATTATATAATTAGGGTATGATGGGACTGTCATACGCATTGCGATTATAAAAGTCCCTAAATATAATGTAATTAAAAAAAGTGTTGGCTCGTCAACAAGTACCAGGTTCTTACCAAAATAGAAAATGGTCTACAAATCTACAGTCTATTAAGCCTACAACGTTCTCACATTCTCAAAATATATTTAAAAAAAATCTATTTAAAATATAATTAAAATAATAGACAAACGAGTACTCGGTGGCGTTGTGAACAGGCAGCGATCAACTATTAATATATGTATCTCTTTTACTTACACAGGACCTACAATATTTTGTACGTTTCTTGAGCGAGAAAATCGTTGATACCTAGTCGCTTCCTTGTCGGCGGCGGGGCTGGTGTGTTAGACACAATGTCCAACGATACAATTTACGCTACTAAGTGCGAATTTCACCAACCAAACTGAACGCGATCAGCACATCTAAACCGAGTGCAAGAGCTGTCAGTGTCAATAATCCAAAGAAAATTATGACAATGACAGCTCTTAAACGTACTTTATGTGCTGACCGCGTCCAGTTTCATTGGTGAAATTCGCCCTACGTATGCGACTTCTATTCACATATTAGGATTCCTGTGGTCCCTACGAAGTCATTTTTTGCTCGAAGGTTATTTTAAACGAGGATCTGGCAGCGATTAAGGAATTATTCTGAGGTTATATCAGTAAAAGGGTCAGGCGAAATTCGTGTACGAGATAATAATAATATTTTTTACTGAAAACGAAATAAGTTGCTGTAATTACTGAACTCTGGCCTAACAATAATGCTTTTTATCTTACTCTGCCAGAACCACGAATTTATGGACCACAATAAATCAATATCTAATAACTATCTGAAAGGTTAATCTAAGCCAGCCTAGATCGTATCCTTGTAAAAATTTGTCACGATAATATTTAAATTGTAAATAATTTCAGTTCCCATTAACAATATTTCAATATGGATGGGTGACCATCTTTACATACCGAGACTCCTCCATGCCTCGGAAAGCATGTTAAGCCATTGGTCCTAGCTGCCATTCATGGATCTTTGACGTCGTTACTGTGGTCGGCAGAAGCCCGAAAGTCGGACAACCAGTCTTACCAAGAGGTATCGTATTACCCAGTTACCGGGTTGTGACGGTCAGATAGGGAGTCACTTCATGTAAAATACTGGTATTCAGATGCATCCGGTTAGACTGTAAGGCGACCCCAACATAGTTGGGAAAAGGATTGGCATATTGATACCTACAATAATATTTTAATAACACATTTCCGTGAAATATAGTAGAATACACTTTATTATGTACACAGTACAATCTACAGATATGAATGGACAAGATTGTCAGAATGCTTAAAGTATTGGATGCGAGGCTTTTGGCTACTTTGTATGTTTTTTTTTTTTTACTTATTTTGTTGTACAGACGCAAGCAGATCAAGCTACCCGAAACTGTCAAATTTTCCCAATCAGCCTTGAACCTTATGCTGTAGGGTTAAAGTTGAAAATCTATTGAAGAAATTTGACAGATTGTAGTAGCTTGATGTGCTGGCGTCTGTACTGTGCGTTTTGTTTGTGCAGAATAAATAATTTTTCTTTCTTTCTTTCTTTCTATATAAATGTAGAAATTTCACATACGAGTACTTTTCATAGTAAATATGTATGAAGTACCATTAGACACTACAGAAATTATGGCATCGATCTTTTATAAAACTAAATACTTCCTGTTTTAATTGCAGTCCTCCTCAGTCCTCGGCTGAAAAGTCGGCAATAAACGCTTAATTATTGTTATTTTCTGTGATCGATAGAGTAGCGTGTTAGAAATTCATTTAACATTACTGTCTCATAATTATAGCGATAGACATAATTATGATGTGTGACTGAGAAAACTAGGGACTTTCGCGGGGATATAGGTAATCTATGGTCATATTAACGGGAAAAAAACGCAATGAAAACCTTAGATGACATGTACCCACTATAATTTATTCGCCTGATGAGGGGCGTTTGCTCCGGGCTAACCCACAAGCTAGACTCTCGAGTGACACGTATCTTGCTACAGTGACTGTGAAAAAAATAAATGAAAGAAGTTCTTAAGAGCAAGCCACGAGTCACCGCGACGCGACCGCAGACCAAATAAAAAAAACAAGATATAGCGCTGTCAACAGTGAAGTGAGGCCGGTTTCGTAAACATGTGTGCATTCAGTCAGGTGTAGTTTGGTTGGAAATGTGTGCATGTGAGCGTGTGTACACATAGCGAGGTGTAGTTTTAACATGCTTCACTGTATTGTTCGCAGCGCTGTCTTGGTTTTTTATTTGGACTGAGGAAGCGAGTTGCTCGCTTGCGTCGCTTGACGCAAGTCGCATGGCTTGAGGTCGTAAACCCCTCAGTCAGGCAGTAATTATACTTCTAGTCGCGCCCCGCGGTGTCACCTGCATAGAGATTCTCGCACAATTTAAAGGACAGTACAATAGGCACACGCATCATAGGCATTCGCATTTATTTTAATTACTAGCTGCGCCCCGCGGTTTCACCCGCGTAAGTCTCGATCCCGTGGGAATATGGGGATAAAGAGTAGCCTATGTCTTAATCCAGGGTGTCAGCTACCTCCATACAAATTTTATCAAAATTGGTCCAGCCGTTTGAGCGTGAAGAAGTAACACACATACACTCACACACACACACACACACACTCACAAACTTTCGCCTTTATAATATTAGTGTGATGATGAGTAGGTTTTTTTACGGTATCCAAACTGAGCTTAAGACGTTTAAAAATGTGAGTTTCCACAAGTATGAAGGTATTTTATTGAATAAAATTGATCAATCACTAAGGTCCCATTTTTTCCACTTTTAGAATGAGAATCGCTTAATCGAACTGAATGTTTTTCATTGTCCCTCATTTTCCCAGTCAACCAGTATGTGTTAGACATTAGTATAAAATATGTCGTGTACTCGTATTAGGCGAGGTCATATATTAGGTATGTTTATCAACTTGGTGAACGGGCTAGATTATCATTATAAAAATTGTATTCTACGTCAATAAGAATGGTCGAGTTTAAAACAAAAATTTATGAAATTGAGATAGCTAAATAAAGACTTTATAATTTAGAATTTTAGAGCATAAAAAAAGATTTAGTTAATGTAAAAATAATTGGATTAAAATCAAGCGCATGTAGAACTATACCGGGAAATCGCATTCAAATAAATATTTTTCTATAAAATAAAATAATGAAATGAAATCGTTTATTCTGTAAATAGGATATCGGAATGACTTTTACATGTCATATTAAAAAATAAAAAATAAGCTAGATGTAGTCGACATTTCCTATCTGACTACCCCTGAGAAGAAATGGCGAAACAAACTCAGGGGTCAAAAGTCAAGACATAATCTTGGTCAGATCATGTGTCATCAAAATCTGTTCACCCTTTCAAGACCTATGATGCCACAGACAGACACACAGATAAACCCTACACTACCCTCTTTTTCGTCGGGGGGTTAAAAACACATCAACTTCATTCGCACTACTCGTGAATAAATCGAATCATTAAACACAATGTTTATGATATGACAGAGAATACACAAATAGCGACACACAAGTGCCAGCACTGTTTAAACAAAGATCCGAAAATTATTCATGTGAAAAGTGACAAATGAACCAAAATCAACTCGCTGAGTGAAAACCACCAATGAAAATTGAATTAATAGCCGATGAATATGTATAACTGGACATTGTTCCCACTGCACTGTTTGTTCGATTAAGCCCACATTGTTTTCAATTCCTGATTATTGTTCAATAATACAAATTGTAGCTCAGACGACCTATTGTAGCCGCCACAAGAGATCTTCCTTATCAGATCGAGTTTGACGCAAATTCGTTTCGACGTTGAACCAATTGTTGTTTCCAATAGAATCAAATTATATTCGACATTGAATGTAACTTCAGTAATAACAAAATGGAAGTCAAACAGTGGGAAATGTGTTCTAAACGCAATTAATTTCGCTACCTTGATTATTATAGACGGCGAAATTTGTTATTCATTTTTCGATTTACTCAGACGCAAAACACAATTTGTGGATCCTGGGATGAAATTGAAAAAGTTTTCAGTTATTTATTTGGAACGTTTTGCGATGCCGACGGCGTAAGCATTAAATTTATTTTTGAACTTGGCCGTAACAGTTCCTCAGGTTCGTTTGAGGGTTTCGTAAAGGAGTCTTTAGGTTTTCTGGTGACGTAATATTTACTTATTCAACTGCCGGCGTGAAAATGGTCGAAGAAACCAGAAAGACTTATATTTTTAGCATCACCGTATGACCGATTCAATTCTGTAAGGAGTTGGTAGATCCAATGGATCTAGGAGTGTGAGAAAACAGTTGAACTGTGTTCATCATCCATCCATATCAAATGATAGGCATGTTTTTCCTTTTGTTCAAGATCACAATGAAATTATCAGTTCCTTAGAGCCGAGAGATGAACATAGGCCACCGAATATTCTGTAGTTGTCCTATAGATTATGCTTAAATATTTTTTCTATTAATGCATTTTTGTTTCAGTTCTTTGCTGGAAAGACCAGCATGGTTATAAGAAACCTTCTTTGAAAGAATTCAGCATTCAATTGTTTTCAGTTACATGTCTATAATTGAATTCCTAATTACGAAATCCTAGTTATTATGAAACTGCCTACTGAGAGTTCTACTAGTCCTAACAAAGGACTGGTTAATTAAATAGGCTGTTTAGAATGAAAATTAACTGTCTATCTAAACTAGAGATATTATGTACTTAACATTATAATCATAATATTTCTGTTATGGAGTCCGTTCTATAAAGTGATTTAAAATTCTCTTTTCTTGTTGGATTTTAAGGGCATTGTAAAATACTTTATTTGTGTAGGTACGCAAAATTATTTCAGATGCTAAATGATAAATGATTTTATTTCTGTAAGTAGGTTTGTACACAAACACTTCTACACGTCAATCTTATTTTAAAAAGTAGATGAGGTCGGCGTTTCGTTTCTGACTACTTTGAGAAGAAAGGCCGAAACAAACTAGGAGGTCAAAATGCTGCAAAAGGCTGGAAATTCTGCCGTTTGCAACAACAACAGCAACAGATACAACTACAACACAAACATATCAACAAAGTCAGTCCATCAATCTCGCTTTCAATCAAGGTCTGAAAGTCTATGCCCAACTAACTTATAACACCCATAGTTGAAACTTAATCTTGAAAGTTAGAATCAACTTTGTGCAGGAGTTGCGAAGTAAACGCATCAATGTAATGAACTCTATAATCAATGGACCGAACTTGAATAAGGTAGCAGGAAAGTACAGTAAAACAAGCTATTAGGTACAACGGTATAAGGATCTTTTGGCGAGTGGCTAAAATTGGAACTAACGCCGCCATCTTCTTTTCCAATACAATACGTCATTCAGACGCCAAAAGATCCTTGTAGCACTTTAAACACAGGCAGCTAACTTGCAACCACTTTAAAACAAATTGTCATTGTGCTGAGTTGTAGTGACTTATTTAACATTCTCTTAAGGACGCTATAAGCTTAACAATGTACTACGAATATTGAATATTGACAGTGTAGTGGAAAGATGACTAAGCTTTAGAATCAAGCATTACTTTGCAAAAATCCTTGACAATAAATGCTATGCAATTTATATACAACTTATTATGAGGAAGAAGACCGCATCATTAATAACCAGAATGCGGGCTAGCAGCAACAGTATCTTGAAAACCACTCTGTCCAGTTGCTTGTGCGGCAGGGATGATTGTTATAGATGTATACTTTAATTGATAATTACTAATCCTTAGTTGATAAGTTCTTTTTATTAACCAGTGGACCAATATTGTAAAATAAAATAAAATAAATAAAAATAATATATTCATTTTTAACCAGCTGACCCACCCGACAGACGTCCTGTCAACATGTCTATAATTCATACAGAAGTCCCATAGAAAATAGACCGTTCAGTTTTCCTAGAATTTGATATTTGTCCGGGAATCTATTCAAATTTTTACGTTCCTTAAAAAGCTAATTTGGACTATTAGGATATCTTAAAACAAAAATAGCCAGATCTTTCCCGCCGTTCTCAAGTGATGCCCTTATCAACGAACAGAATTTGATTTTTATTTATATATAGATAGATACTTACTAGATAATGGGCAGCAGCGTTCTCTATGCATTTTTACACCATACTGCAATCGCCAACCCGTCTACCAAGCGTGGCGAGGCAACTCCTCCCTTCTTTTGGGGGAGGCCTATGTCCAGCAGTGGACGTTTTTCGGCTGAAATGATGAGATAGATTATTGATTGAATTAAAACTAAATATTGAAATTGTTTATCATATTTTTTTTGAAAGATGTATATTTTTGCCAGCTTATCCAATAGCTTGATCGACTGTACTTATGTGAAACAGTCACGCACATACACACAAGTGCTTATTAGGGATGTCCCCTATTGTGGCGCCAGTTAATCATAAAGGACTTACTGTCGCATTATGTTACGTTTAGTGTCTAGGCTACAATTACAATACAAGCAAGGTAAGTAAGTATGAGGAGTTCGATAAACTTGGAGCTCCACACTACAAAGTCACTTTTCCATCTTAAATGATTCTTAAAAAAAAAAAAAACTCACACAAGTTGAATTACAAAATAATTACAATTTATAAAAATGAATTCTACTCGTTAGTACCTTACTTAATTTTGAAAAATCAAATTTAATTCAATTTATTGATTAAATGCTGTAAAGTTTTGACATAAATTTTTACTTAAAACAAGAAATGCAAATTTTTATTTTTTGGAGCGAACTGTAGAAGTGAATCAGTAGAAAATTCAACACTTTTAGAGTATTTTTTTATTATTATAAAAACCAATCTAGAGAAGTTATGTTTTGTCTATGGAAGCTTTATGCTTTTTGGCTGCGTACACGCAAAAACTAACCTGAGCATTTAAAAAAATGCTAAGTGCTTCATAATATTTATTTTTAACACAAACGGAAAATAATATTTTCTGACACGATTAGATGATAATTATGAAATCACTGTTACGGTGAAAATGTCACGTTTTGTTGCAACTTGAATGAGATCGGTCAAATTAAATGTTATGTTTTGGTGGAAAGTTCGTTTTGTCGTGCCTATAAATTTGTATTTAAGACGTTTTGGCACGCTTTTTATGTTCTAGAGATTAATTTTTATCCTTGCCGACCGACTCACATACTCTGTTAATTTTTTCACCTGAAGTGGAAATGCGACTTTTTGGTGTAGCTCCACATAATATGTCAAACAATAATAAAGGATCGATTCGAATCAAAAACCTTAGAAATAGGTAGGAAAATATTATTTTAACCGTAGCCTGAACAGTTATCAGGGAAGTGTTAAAATATGTACTAGATACAAGCTGACCCATCAGATGTTGCCCTATCGTTTCAGTACGAATTGTTATATATTTCCCGAATTAGTTTTATTTTTGTTTTTTTTTTGTTCCGGAATACTTTTCAAAGTTCGCTTTCCATAAAAACCTAATTCGGACCATTGCTATACAAACAAATAATTGATCTTATCTTATCTAAGATATTAATTATCTCAAATCGTTGAGCTACATACTTAAAATCTAAATTATAGTTTCATTTACGAAATATCTAATCCATAAAATTAATTAAAATCTAAACTAATTAAAAAGTTTTTCCCACATAAGTTTCAGAATAAAAAGCAACTAACACTTCTAGCATTTTGTGTTTCATTAAGAAGCGCTACTAACATAGTCGTAGGTCTTTTTAAATACCACAAGTTTTATTTACAGTCAAAATATGTATATGTTTGCCTGAAAATAAATGGATTTATTATAATAAAATAATAATCAACATTCCACAAAGATTCCCCAAATTATACCGACACGAAATATTCAAAATATTCAATCAAGAAAATTAATTAACTTACGTTTTGATAAGGCCCGCTTATTAATTTTAATGGGTCAGTAAACTTGAAAACTAATTTCGTTTTCAGCCAATAAATAGCCCTCAATATTTTTGTTATTTCCAAATAAATGCAAAAAAAGGCAGGCTTAAGGAAAATGTCGGAATACCAAAGTCAAAGTCAAATTATTTATTTCAAATAGGCACATAGATGGCACTTTTGAACGTCAAAATGTACAAATAAAATAGAATTGATTCTAGTCGCCCCTTCCAAAAGGTAGCTTCGTATGGAGAAGAATGGGCAAGAAACTCCACCGTTAAAATGTTTTACAATATTTGGTATTGGTACATCAATTATATAATTATATGTGAAGACGATGCCCTAGAATAAAATTACTATACCACAATAGGTAAAAATAATTAATAATGAAGCAATGACAGATAAATTAATTATGTGATAGATACATGGTGCTAACATATTTACAAACATTGTAAAAAAAAAAAAAAAACCTAAAATAATCAGTGTGTAAGGTAATCACAGAGTGTAACATAAATGTCATAAAAATATTAACATATACAATTAAAATAGCAATCAGTTAGATTTTGTCTAGACTCAAGATTATATCTAACTTGTATTTTAAGGTAATGATATTCTTCTTTCCATCTATATGTCAATTCATTTTCTGTCCGTTCCTCTCCATAAGAAGCAACAACGATTTGGAATAGGAAAATAGCTCTTGTTTCTGACTGAGCGACTCCTTGACAATTCAAAAGGGCCTGCAGATGGTTTTATTGAAAAAATATGGTTTGAATTGTCAATTCAAAACTTTGCGATACAGACCTAACTCACGCCTTTACCTAACTATTTTATGGTCGGCTTCCAGTCAAACCGGATGCAACTGAATGCCAGTATAACATGGCGCGACTGTCTATCTGACCTTCACAACCCAGTTACTGGGTAACACGCTACTCTTTGCTGCACCGGAAGACGTCAATACGTCGGCGCCGGCTGTCGCTGAAAACCAGCGCTGGGGCTCTGTCTTGTATAGGGTCGCAGCATAATGCTGAGTGATAGCCGTTTTGCGTGGATGTGACGCATGTTTCCCTCAACCTTTTCTTATTTTTGTGTTTATGTTCTTTTTTGCGTCATGTTTACCGCAAATAAACGTATTTTCTTTCTTTCTTTCTTCTTTCTTTCTTTGACATGACTGGATTTTCAGCCTTTCGGGCTTCTGACTACTCGTAACGATACATACCTAACTAATCCGAAAGTATTATTAATCAATGAAATCATAAAGGACTGTTAAAATTAATAGGCTACACATCATGCAAGCTATACATTTCCAGTATACGCTGATCGCTCATTATACGGAAATCCTATATAATGCGAGATCAGCTTTTACTGCAAATGTATAGCTTGATGTGTAGCCCTGTGTAATAAGTAAATATCATCGCGCTGTTGCGTCAATTACTAAATTGTTGTTGCTAATCGATACGACTAGCGTAATTTAAACTGTTTGAAAACTTTGAGTTACTGTCTCAAATCAAATAACTCACAGGTATCTCCACACACACTCACCCACACCACACACCCACACTTCCCCCCACACACACCACACACACACACACATACCACATTTTGAAATAGATTTGAAGTTTTATCTGCCGACGGATGAGTACAATGAATGTGTACAATTCAGGTAAAAAAACACTTCCTCACTCCTTAAACATCATCATTACATAATACAGTTCCTTGCTGTTGTTTCATGTTTATTATTGTATATATATATTTATATAGTTATTTGTATTGCTTTATGTATATATGTATTTATTGTTTATGAAAATGGTACACCACTGACTACCTGCAGTATTGTCTTTCCTTCTCCCTTTAATCCATCCAAAGATTGTCGGTAAAAGATCGCTTTTAGCGATAAAACCGCCCATTCTATCACCCTATGTAAAATTTCAACATTTATATATTCTGTTATTTTTATGGTGTACATAATAAAGAGTATTCTATTCTATTCTACAGGTACAGTCAGTCTCAAAAAGATGTACCTACTTATCTACAATCTTAGTTCCATGTATCAATGTGTGTGTAGGTACAAATCATCTACACATTTATACAGTACTAGCTTTTGCCAGCAGCTTCACTCGCGTGCATGTCGGAAATTATCCCACGGGAACGTACCTACTACCGGGACAAAAAGTTAAATTCTATGTCCTAATTCAGGTTATGGTCTACCCGTGTGCCAATTTTCATCCAAATCTGTTCAGCAGATTTAACGTAACAAACAAACAAACTCACTTTCGCATTTATAATAATACTAGCTGTGCCCCGCGGTTTCTTCCGCGTAAGTCTCGATCCTGTGGGAATATCGGGATAAAAAGTAGCCTATGTCTTAATCCAGGGTGTCAGCTACGTCTATACAAAATTTTATCAAAATTGGTCCAACCGTTTGAGCGTGAAGAAGTAACAAACACACACACACACACACACTCACAAACTTTCGCCTTTATGATATTAGTGTGATGTGATGTTTGTTACAGAAATTTTGTGAAACACAAATAAAATTGAACACAAGCTACCTACGGACATTTGTTCTAAAAATAAACAACTTTCCGAGAGTACATGGCTGTCACAAGCTCAGCTAATGTTCTAACGCACAGGGAATTGGTCACTTTCGAGATCTAACCGCAGGTGTTACCTTTCAGACAGTTGTGACATTGGTGGACTTTAGGCTCATCTAAAAGGTATCCCAAAAGTAAGCACTAACATTTTTTCCCCAACAAACTTGATAATTGAAATGAGAACAATACTCAGCTGTTGAAACGTAGCGAGCAAACTTTAAATTGCATTAAGGATTTTGTTCTAACGCTTTTTGTTTGCCGATCCGGTTTACACGACCGTTTGTTTTTAATACTTTGTTCTCGCGAAATAAAATGGGAAGCGAGGGTGTTGTTTGCACATGAAGTTAAAAAGACCGTAAACAAAAGACGATGGGTACTATGGAGAATCAATAAGCTGTGCGAAAAACAGTAGCCTGAATTTTTTTTTAAATAAAAATGTAAGATTCTCAAAAATTTTGTATTGGCAAGCAATGGTGTTGTTTTTAATTAAGGCTTTCCCAAACAAGGGTCAGATCTTGACATCATTAATAATATTAGCCTATTATTGTGTCACTGCAGGGCAAAGGCCTATAATCATACAGAGAAGGCACGAGCATTGATCACCACGCTTGCTAAAGACGGGTTAGCGATTTCAAACTTACATTATATAAACAGTAATGCTTGCGAAGGAGGAGGCGGAACACATGAGGGAGAGGCAAAATTCGCACCGTCACGCCTCTAGTCACCGCAGGAGACGCCCTGGGCATCAGGAGTCGCAGGCTGATTCCTGGCCACCGTAGGCGCGGGCTTGCGGACGGTGAGCGATGGGTACATAGATATAAGATATTTCTGTGGATGGGTTGCTCGCCGTTCGATAAGGTCCAGCCCCGGGTCGACGGCGCGTTGTGTTCCACACACGCCTCAAAGTGATTTCAGCACAAATTGACGGGATAAGGGCCAATGTCTGCCAGAGTTGCGAGTTTATCCGAAAGGGATATCGTGGCCCTGGCACATAGGCAACTGAAGGAAGACGGGTGGGTTTTATTCAATAAAAGTCTGCCACGCCCTCCCGCTCCGCCCAGAGCGGGAGAAGTTTTGATAATTTCCAAAAAAGTTCCCTCACGATGTTTTTTCGTCACCGACGTACGAAGTCGGTGATGTCTAAAATAAACTCAGAAAGTACGTATGAATTGAAAAGTCACCTTGTCACTTGCCCGGATTTTGCACCTGGGCTCCACTGGGCCACGGCAAAACATCAATACAATTTTTTCCAAGATCACCACCACCTTCTGATCTAAGTGGGGTGGTGTTCCGTCGCTTCCGCGGACAAGTACCACAAGACAGCACAAGGACAAGCTAGTGAAGTGAAGTTCAACTAATATAGTTTTAAGATATATTTATTAACACTAGTTTTTGTTTTATACTTAGTTTGTAAAGTATATGTCTATGGGACATTGTAGCCAGAAACAAATTTTTATTTTTATTTTTTTATGCGTTTATCACTGAAGAAAGTACAATTCCCTTTTTAACATTAACACAACTTCCTTATTCACCTTGATAGGTTTTCCTCAAATTGCATCCTTAATAATTAAAGCAGTCCAACCCTTGTTTTTAACGTCAGTGTTTTTAACGATAACATCAAGTTTCACTCACAGCTCATAAATAATCCGCGAAAGTTTATTCGTGTGGGTCACAGTTTATAAGCTCTACAAAATTAATTAATACTAATGAATCTACTTAGTGCAGGTCCGGAGTCTACCCAAGATTATCCCTGGGGTACAGTTTAATTTCTTCTCGTTGAATGTAGCAGCATTATGTTAAGTAGTAGAGATTGTTATAAAGGCGTGTTATAAAAGCGTTATAACGTTTTCTTTGGAGCCCTTTGTGCGCTGTTTGCTGACTATATTAATTTCTTTTGTGTGAAAAGTATGCTTGCTACGGTAATGTAATTGTGGAATGAATAAACTGGTGTTCTTGTAGCTGTGTTATTTTAATTTTAGAATTACGACAGACTTATCACACTGTAGATTAGCAGTAGAATTTTCAATTAAACTTCGAAGGAATTTCATCTTTACGTTAAAAAAAAAGGAATTAATAATAAATACCATTCCCCTTTTTCAAAGCAATGCATTTCACTTTTCTTCAAATAACTTGCACACTACCTTCCTTTTCTATCACAGAGAACTTTTTACTTTATTTGCATTACTATTCAAAAGTTCCATTTAAAAAATAATCCACTTTCCATCAAGGAATTGGCCACTCCAGACGAGAGTTGAAAGGAATATCGGTGGAGAGGGCCTTTTTCACTTTACTTATTTCCTACAACCCTTTAAGCTCAATTTGCTTCATGGGAATCGAAATTCGAGAAATCAAAATGTCTGTTTAAGTAATGAGTGGAGAACGAGTTGCGATTATAGACTGTATGTATGTATTTACCAGGGGCATAACTATTGCCGTGTAAACCGTATCAATTTTACGAGACCCTCAACTACAGGAGCCAAGTGTGCAAGCAAACATTCGTAAAATATTTTCCACAACCTCAAATTCTTATTAATGAGGCCCGTAATGTGTTAATACCTAATAAAAATATTAATAATTCTCAAGCTCTTTCATTAATTAATTCTAGCCTATCAAAATCAGAACGCTCCAATTTTGAGCTCGCTTCGCTCGCTCTTCAGTCAAGACTTAACGTACCTATTCAAGTCAGGTAGCTCCAATTTTCTAGCTCGCTCCGCTCGCTTTTGTATTTTCTTTGTAAGATCACAATGTCAGCTTAACCTCCCGACTTTTTGATTTTGTAAAAAAAAAAATTGCCTTCTTTTGAGCTTCGCCGTGATCAAATTCGCGATGACAAACGGCCACCAACATATTTTAATATTTAGGATTAGCTAGGCCACTGGTATTTACCATATTGTTTGTAATTCATAGGTAATAAAACTGTCTTAATATGAAGGTTAGTGAGGAATAAAAAACTTTAAATATTTCTTCTTCTGCTACCAACAGCTAGCTCAGATTAAACACTTTATTTATTCATTTTATTATTTATGTACATAGTAAAATACAAATAGATACGACATAATTATAATTTAAGTACAAAGGTACTGCTTATTTCTTAGGAAATTTCTTCCAGCAGACCTGCGAAAGGAGAAAAGAAACACAGGTTAGTAATAGTAGACATCTTTCTGAAGGAGTATCTCCTAGTAACTTCTACCACCATACGTGTTCCTGCCGTCGAGCATAATTGCTGTATTTCCAATTAACGGATAAGGGTGCGTTGTAATTACATGCATACATAAACTCACGCCTTCTTCTCATATGGGTAGGCAGAAACGTATAGAACGCCACCCCTGCTACGCTCCTTACAAACCCATTTTGCTTCATTTACCTTCACACATCTGGTCATACACGCTCGCCGGTTGCGAGTACTACGCACCTGACCTTTCTGAATTACCTATATGTCCTTCTAGGGCATCCCAGCGTTTCCACTCAATTCTGCCTTGTAACGTTTGTAATTGTAATTACTGGCACATAATACATTTCAGCTTTCTCTCTAGAGTGACATGGCATCTTCAATGCCTCTGGTAAATCAGCTGGGCCGTCGGCTTAAGTTTCATCCAATAACGTTTCCGTACACTAACGTTTACCATATGTCACACTGACATAGTTAGAGTTATTTTAGTATATAACATTTAAACACTCCATTATCACTAGTTCGCTAAATCGGACCCGCTCTCTTGGTACCGGAATTGGAGAAACCACTCGCCAACACTCATCAGCAACAGCATCAGCCGACAATAGAGAAGAAACAGCGGATATTTTGCGGGAAAAAGCTGTATTATAATTTTGAGGCAGAATCATGCACAGAGTCATTTTGTCATCCGCCATAATGGACTGTACTTGGAGAGTAAAAAGTATCTATTTGTGTGTTTTGTGTGATTACTATCGTCCGCACACGACTGCTGGTCACCGCTTACAAACCTCAGGCGGTGACTAGCAGACGCGTGTGGACTATAATTATGAATCAGTCGCCGATTTTGTATTATCAGATTTACGTGCATAATAAACTATTTTTCCCATCAGGATCATCAATCTATAACGGCATAACGTAGTGATGTTAGTTGGGTGTAATCTTTGTCATTCATAAAATTATGCTGAAGTTGGCGTAAAAGGAAATACAATCTCATATTGATGTTTTCTGCAAGCACGAATATAAAACGCTAAAGCCAATAACTTGCGCCAGAGGTTATTATTTCAGAGTAGCTACGTCTTCCGACGAAAACCAGCCCGTCTAATCGATTTATAGCTTCCCAGTACTTACAAAAATATATATTTAATAAACCAAAACATACTTCGTTTTTCCTTCCATTAGATAAATGCGAGTTTGCTGTATCTTCTTACAAATGGACGCTGAACAGATGTTAAAAGTGTAAAATATACTGTACAGCAATCCTGAAAAAAAAGGTTGATTATTTTGCTAGATTTTTAAGGTTCCGTACCTCAAAAAGAAAAACGGAACGCTTTTAGGATCGCTCTTGTGTGTCTTTCAGTCTGTTACAGCCAATTTTCTCCAAATCTGGACCAATTAAGTTGAAATTTGGTACACATAATAATATGAATTTCTTTGACTCAAACACGGAAGTTTGTAGTAATTAAATGAATTTTGAATATAGGGGGTCACTTTTGGGGGACAAGTTAGAAAATTTTAAGAAAAGTTTTGCACATTTTACCGTGTGACATCAATCACACTCAAAGTCAAAGTCAAAGTCAAAGTCAAACCATTTATTTCAAATAGGCACATAAGAGGCACTTTTGAACGTCAAAATTTACAAAAAAATTGAATTGATTTTAGTTGCCCCTTCCAAAAGGTAGTTTCGTATGGAGAAGAATGGGCAAGAAACTCCACCGGTACTCTTTTAAAAATGTTTTACAATATTTTGTTTGATTACATTAATTATAATAAGATTATATGTGAAGACGATGCACCTAGAATAAAATTACTATACCATAATAGGTAAAACGAATTAAAAACTAAGCAATGAAAAATAACTTAATTATTAGATAGATACGTGGTGTTCACATATTTACAAACATCATACAAGTATGTTTTTCTAAAAAAATAAAAAAATAAGTCAGTGTGTGAGTATAGGTTATCACAGAATGTAAAATCAATATCATAAAAATAACAGATTTTACCATAAAAATAGCAACCAGTTTGATTTTGTCTAGACTCTAGATTGTCCTATGGAGCTGGACCAGCATGTTTGCAAGCATTCCTGTCCTGGATATAATCCTCTAACTTGTAATATGCTTGTTTACAAAGTGTACTTTTAATATGTGTTTTAAATTTTCTCTCATTTAATTTCAATATATCACAAGGTATTTTGTTGTAACATTTAACACAGTACCCCATAAAAGATGTATGTACTTTAGATAATCTGAAAAATGGTTGATCTGTTTTATCTTTATTTCTAGTATTAAAATTATGTCTATCGCTTATCTTGTTAAAAATATGTAGATTTTTCCTTACATACATAATATTTTCATAAATGAATTGGCAAGGTACCGTCATAATATTAATCCTTTTAAATAGTTCCCTAAGAGATTCGCGGCGACGGAGATTATAAATTGCTCTGACAGCTCTCTTTTGCAAAATAAAGATGGACTCAATGTCAGCAGCCCGACCCCACAGTAAAATGCCATACGACATAATGCTGTGGAAGTAACTAAAATAAACCAAACGCGCGGTTTCTATAGCTGCTACATTTAGTTTTTAGTTTACACTAATATTATAAAGGTGAAAGTTTGTAAGTGTGTGTGTGTGTGTATGTTTGTTACTTCTTCACGCTTTAACGGCTGGACCAATTTTGATAAAATTTTGTATGGAGGTAGCTGACACCCTGGATTAAGACATAGACTTTTTATCCCGATATTCCCACGGGATCGAGACTTACGCGGGTGAAACCGCGGGGCGCAGCTATTATCAAATAAAAGGTGTTATTGTAAGGATTTCATTATTTTTATATAATTTTAAAATAAGTATTTTTAGAGTTATTTAAGAAAATAGATGAAAATTTACCATTATCTCCAAAACTACAGAGCTTAAAAAAATACAGAAAATCATTATTTACTTATAGATTACAGGAACGAATAAGAATTCTATGGTCTTAAAATAGCATGGTAAATCTCCCAATATTGTGCATAAAAACTTAAATTTGCAGTTGGAATGTATGAGGGAACATGTTTTTCAACTACAATGTTAAGTTTGCTCTTGGGATAAATTCATCTCAACTGCGGAACCCTTCATTGTGCGCGGTCCGACACGCATTTGGCCGGTTTTTTAAAGGTTATGTAGCGTAGGTATTAATAAAAAAAAAGGAACGTATCTGAATACATGCATGAAAAGAGTTGAATATTTAGTTACCCGTTAAAAGCAGTATCTCATTTTGGTCTTCATCGCAGTCGGGTGAAAAACAGCTATCAGCAGACACAAGTAGGGATAACAAATCAACATTAAACAAGAAACTTACTTGCTGGCAGCCACTGATAAACTAATCTGAAGACAGCGAAAGTTTGACCGGAAATCACTCGAAAAACATGTTAGAACTGTGTGTGTTCGATAAAATGGTTCCTCAAAAAAATAAAAATAGAAACCTTGAAATAAAATAAATAGGTGTCCCTAAAGCTTGTTCAGTAATTCTTCCTTTAAATATGCTAAATAAAAAATAAGTTCAAAAACTAAAACCCGACTACTGAAAAATCACGCTCTAAAAAGTATGAAACAAGAAAATATTCTCATCTGAAATTATTATGTACAAACTATTCAATATTTATCGTCTATTAAATAAACAACTTACACGTAATATATTTTGATGTATTTAATACATATTCATAGTGATGTTCAGAAGACAGCCGTGGTCGTATGCCACCTAACCGATCAAAACAACACATTCTAACAGTAGTAAGCGATCATAATCTTTAGGGCAAAGTACACCAAACATATACCATAGGTTTATGTTTCGAAATTTGAAAGACTTCTTAACCTTTATAATTCCTGAAGAGATCGTGAGTCATGAGGATTTTTCAGCAATTTGTTATGATCCAAGGAACAAATAAATAATCCGTCTAAGGTTCTGAGTCTGCTGAGGGCAACATAGGCCTGTCCCTTAGCGAATAGTGACTTCCCTAAATCAATAACCACTTTATCTTGAGTGCACCCCTGCAACTTGTGCACAGTAAAAAATATTTTTTTTGTTGCTTATGATTTTATAGAAATTATACCTAATTATTGGGTGCATGCAAGCAAAGCCATGAGCAACAGCTGACAATAAATATATTTTTGAAATGTGCTAATTAAAAGGCCTTTCATTCGATACCCAACACGGCATGAATAAACAATTTTTATTTTTTAGGCTTTGACCTTATGTCCGCTAAGGAGCGCCATATTGAATTTAATGTGCAAAGCTCACATAGTCTATAACCAGCGGACGATCAAGACGCTTCCAACAATACCTCATTTGTCAAATTATAACAAGGAGTTTAGAAGTAATGAGGGAACAGATGAACATACATACATACTGGTCAAAATCATAACCCTCCTTTTTGCTTCGCCGTAGTCGGGTAATTAATACACCTCAGTGGAACCAGGCTGTTCTAACTAAGCAATCATCTGTGTATTGATGTACATAGGCCAGCACATCAAGTTACCACAAACTGTAAATATTCTCAATCGATTTTGAACGTAATAGTCCACAGTTTAAGGTTTAAAATCATTTGGAGAAATTGGACAGTTTGTTAGAACCTGGCGACTGTACCTACCCCTCAGTTACTAAACCTACCTAAGCACACAAACATACGAATCTATAAATAGTAGTAAGTAGTGAGAGCACGATCCAGCTTTTAGTGCGAGCAAACATTACTTAAACGTCATCCGGCGAGTTGACTTCACACTGAACACATTAGCGCCAATCCAGTGTCAACAAAATTATCTACCCACAAGACACACGACAATGTTATTCTATACATAAGAAAGTGGTGAAAAGAAACAAAATACGAGAACGCTGCATAAAGTTTATTTTTTATTTTTTTTTACAAATTTATTTACCGCAAAAAAAATTCGGTACTTATTTTGTAATCGGAAATACATGACCTGCGAATGAAGCAACTTTATAAAGACACATTACAAAATAATATAGTAATATATAAATCTAACTATAATAATTGTGCTCAAGCAATTACATCTACAAAGAGTAGTATAAGAATAAATGATAAAGTTTTTTGTTAGAAGTTAGAAGTTAAAAGATAAGTTAGTTTAATAAAAGAGGAAATTAATAATAATTTACAGTAATAAAAGAGGAAACTTTCGTTTCGAAGTTACAACGTATTTTTAAGAAAGTGTCATCTATAAAAACCCTTTTTATGATTTGTTTATCTTTATTTAACTACATAAACCTATGGAGTATAGGTAGGTACTTAGGTATTTGAGAAAATAAATTGTTCATAAACTCGTGGCAAAGTAATAACAGCGGCGTGGGTCGATCCATCAGGTTAAGCTACACTTACCGGGGTTGGTCCGTGGATGGGTGAATATCTTTACATAACGAGACTCCTCCGTGCCTCGGAAAGCACGTTCAGCCGTTGGTCCCGGCGGTCATTCCTGGATCTTTGATAGTCGTAAGCGGTCGTCAGAAGCCCGGAAGTCTGACAGCCAGTCTTACTAAGGGGTATCGTATTACTCAGTTACTGGGTTGTGGAGGTCAGATAGGCAGCCGCTCCATGTAAAATACTGGTATTCAGCTGCATCCGGTTAGACTGGAAGCCGACCCCAACATAGTTGGGAAAAGGGATTGATTGAAGCGGCCGGCTGCCGTTATTAAAACTTATCGCAAATCATCAGCGGCAACCTAATAATACAAGGGGTCCTCAAAGACCCTTTTCTTTTTTTTTTTTGACGCTGGGTATAATGCATTCTCCGCGACTCCCCGGAAGATCCGGTATACCCACTAAACGACCCAGCGGCACTCCTACCTCGTCTGCAAGGAGGAGGACTGGGAATCCAGCAGAGCCGTAACATCCAGTCCCCCGCTGACGACCGCCTGCCTTGCAGGCGGGCCCGACACGCCCCCCCCGTCGGGGAGGGGCCCAGGAATGACCGCGAGCGCTCTGTCATTCCCGCCCGACGTGGATGGTGAACTGTGCAATGCAGGAGAAGGCGCCCCCGCACCCGTCTCCCGCTGTTCACCACCAGGGGGCATAAGACGACGATCGTACAATCGCCTTCTCATGCCCCGTCTTCGCCTGCGGAGCGGCGCTGCGTGAGGGCCATCCTCCCGCGCGCGCTCCGCGTCCTCCTTCTGCAACATTACGTCCTCGCAGAAGGAGGCGACCGCTGTCCAGGCCCCCTCGCTTTCCAGCATCGAGTTGACGACGCTGGGAAGCGAGAGGTCCTGCCCGACCGCTGCGCTCAGACCGCGGCGCAGCTCGGACCAGGCCGGGCACACCTCGAGGGTGTGCTGTGCCGTGTCCTCCGCCGCGCCACGACGGGGTCTCCTCCCTTTGGATCCGGTGCAGGTGCGTTCCGAAACACCCATGTCCGGACAATACCTGCACCAGACGGAAAGAGAGGAAACCGTGGGACCGCTCGAGCCAATCCTTCAGAACTGGCCCGAGCGCGTCCAGGGTTCGGCGGCCGAAAACGGCAGTGGCGAGGTCCTCCGTCCAGTGATGGACGATTGCGTCCCTCGCCTTTTGCCGCACGGCCTCCCGCTCTTCTGCGGCGGGGGGCTCCCCGAGCGCCTTACGCCGCGCCGTCCATTCGTACACTCTGGTCAGCACCCATGCCTCGAGCTCCCAAGGAGGGGTGCCGGCCAGAGCGCACGCCGCCGAGAAGCCCACCGATCGGTAGGCCCTCGCCACCCGCAGTGCAATGGCCCTTTGGGGCCTGCGAATGGCAGTGGCGTTCTCCCTCCTGTTGAGGGAGTCCGCCCTAATCGGGGCCCCGTAAAGGGCCATGCTTCTAAGGATGCCGGTGGCATACGTCCTCAAAGACCCTCCGAAGCAATTCGAAGCTCATTGCCGCCGGTAACAAGCCAAGGACAGACCGATGAAGAAGGCCTCATTCGCGTGGAGATGAAGCCTGGTTGTCGCAATCAGAGCGGTACCGCATTATCTGGTCCTGACAAGTTGCTGCGTCCTGCTATTTCACGCCAGTAGCACACCTCCATACAGCGAAACCGCGGTAGTTCAATTCAGCTGGTTCGCGTCATGTTCCGCTAGTCGCATCCGATTCGAGTAGCGAAACATGGCGCGAGCCAGTTGAATTAAACTACTGCGGTTTTGCTGTGATGGTTTCGCGGCGGAGATGTGCTACCGGCGTTAATGACGCAGCTGTACATACGTGTCACGTTTACACCACGAAGGTAGAAGAGGTCGTAAGTACATTAGAATGAAGACGAAGTTCACCTCGAGAGTCGAGAAGTTGTTGTCGCTACATAAGATTAACTTAAATTAAACTAAAATTAAATCTTTTGTTGTGCGGTATCCACCTCATCACCTGGAGACTTTCATGAAGGAGGAATTTTGGCCGACGGGTGTCGTGTATCGGCGTTTCTCAGTGCAATACGTCGCCGACCCAATGCAGTAAATAGAAATTTGTAGTGATGTTTTATTATGTATTAGTTTATAATTTATTGCAAGATTATTTTGTGTATTTTGTCTCCATAGACAAAATACACAAAATAATAAACTAAGTAAGGCCCATGACTTAGTTGCCTGAAAATGAAGCAATTATTATTATAACCTTTCGATATTTTCTAAGAGCCTGAGTAATAAATTCAAAGTCAAAACGTTTATTGATCAAACTAAGCGTACAAATAAATCGTATAAAATACGAGCATTTTGCAACCATTGGAATTATTAGCACAAATAAACCACGAATCCACTTCCTCCCCTAGAAACGAATTTACTATGTTCCTAGAAATATATTTCGATATAATGATGGTTAAGTAATAAATTAGTATTCTATTCTATTCTATTCTAAATATATTTTCAGATGAATTACATTCCCGGTCGAAATTATTTTAATTCAATATTCACGAAGAAGTACAACAATTAAAGACCAACGTTACTGTAACTATTCTATTTTGTAACTGTGAAGTGAAATATTTTAAAGAATAACAGCAACTCTGGTATTTGAATTCTTAACAAGAAAGAATATAAAATTATATTACGCAGTCTGAATTATCTGCAGTATCAGAGAGCACTAAATAATAGCTAGAGTTAGATTAAAATCACCTGTATCACCGGTAAAGAAAGTCACCTGTATAAAATCACATTGTGAAAGAAATCATTTTTTTTTTTTAAATAATTGTATTACGAAAAATAAAATGTCTTCAAAATAATATTAAATACTATTTACATACTGTCTGAGGGATACATGCGTCTAGAAAAAGGTATCTATATTTTTTTAGATCGTAATAAAATAAGGGAAGCAATGATTATTATCGTAATAATTATCTAATGTCAGTATAATATGTACGATCACATTTACTAGGTAGGTACGAGTACTACCATACTACTTAAATGTATGTAATAAAATAAACAAGCCAATCTCCAATGTAATGGTTTGATAAATTCAACAACAAATCGATTTGGACAACACCTAACTAAAGATTGCATTTATGATGAAAGGGCAATAAAATATCTAATAAATAAACAATTTAATACGGTAGTTACTGTAGTGCTGAGTATTATTATATTATTGTACAACGTGCCGCTACAGTGGCGACATTAATTTGACACACTAGTAAGGCTAGTGGCCAGTAATCATATTTTTTTTTAAATATTTTATGTAAAAATATAAATATATATTTTATTTTATTTAATATATTAAGATAAATAATGATAAATTGTAAAATAAAAAAAAATCAAACAACTAAATAATAAAGCTCTCTCTTTCCTTCAATTCGCCTACTCCTTGCACGTTATTTGTTTTAATTTCATTGATTCGATGTTATGATGCATGACCCCGGCTTATTAGCGCTGTGCTACGTTGTTTAAGTACAGTTTACTCCAAGATGCTATTTTAGAAAATTGAAAATAAATCAATAAATATTAATGTTTAATGAAATTAAAATATTTTCATAAAACTTAAAGAAATGTAATGTTAATATCGCCGCTGTAGCGGCACGCCGTATATTATATAACCACTCAGCACTACGGTAAACAAAAAAGTATGTTCATCATCTGCCTAGGCTTTTCCCAACTGTGTTGGGCTCAACTTCCAGTCTAACCGGGCCGCAGATGAATACCAGTATTTTACATGGAGTGACTGCCTATTTGACCTCCACAATACAGTTACTGGATCAAACGAAAACAACAGTTATGGTAGCGGTGGAAAATAAATATCAGATCCGCATGCTCGAGCGAATTCAATAAAACAGAGAACGCGACGCGAATTTGTTCTATATTTTTTATACTAGAACTTTGTCCGTGACTTCTACCGCGATTTCGTATTTTCTCCTACAAAATTGAACACCCCGTCCCTTTTAACCGTTAGTTTTGAAAAATTAATGATTAAGATCCTTTTACTTATTATAAATTTTTGATTTTCTTCATCATCATCATTTCAGCCGAAAGACGTCCACTGTTGGACATAGGCCTCCCCCAAAGGGGGGTTATAGATATATAGGAATAGAGAACGCTGCTGCTCATTCTCTAGTAAGTCCCTTAGTGGCCTTTTATGACATCCACGGGAAGAAATAGGATGTTGCTATTCTTTATGTCCGGCACCACACGGAACCGTTATTTTTATTGATTTTATTGATTCACACAAATTCCTCCCTTTCCACCACGAAAAGGGTTGGTTTTCAAAAATCTTCAATCATGTCTTTCGTCATTCAATGTTTATATTATGTATTTTTATTTATTAATTTTCGGACTTCGTCCGCGTGAAATCTCGGCCCCGACTCACCGCGTCACATCCCGTCGCCCACCCGCGCTGTTACTTCGTGTTCGCTTAGCATTCTTACTGATTTTTTTCCTTTTGCTCGATTTTTTGATGTTAAATAGCCTAATAACCTTCCTCAAGAATAGGGCTACCAAATCCAAAAAAAAAAAAAAATCAAATCCAATTGGTAGTTCCAGAGATTATCCCCCACATACAAACATACAATTAAAGTTTACCTCTTTATATTATTAGTATTATATAAATAGATGGAATTCAAATTCAATACTCATTAATAACTCATTAAAAACTATAATATATAATTTAGATCATTATGGACCCTGTAGGGCACACCAAAAAGGGTAAGATTCGATTGATTCGATTCGATTTGTTTCGATTGAGAAGTTCGTGGCTAAGTAATAACAGGCGCGTGGGTCGATCCATCAGGTTAAGCTGCGCTTGCCGGGGTTGGTCCGTGGATGGGTGACCATCTTTACATACCGAGACTCCTCTGTGCCTCGGAAAGCACGTTAAGCCGTTGGTCCCGGCAGTCATTCCTTAGTCTTTGACAGAAGTTAGCGGTCGTCAGAAGCCCGATAGTTTGACAGCCAGTCTTTCCAAGGGGTATCGTTTTACTCCGTTACTGGGTTGCCGTTACCCGGAACTCTGATAGGCAATCACTCCATGTAAAATACTGGTAATCAGCTGCATCCGGTTAGACTGGAAGCCAACCCCAATATAGTTGGGAAAAGACTAGGCAGATTGAGCAGATTGAATTCAAATTCAGAAGTTTATTGCTCAACACAGGTCATAATCATACATTTCCAGATGTCTAGTGAATGCGCAGTCCACTGTGTTGTACCAATTCAAGCATGCAAAATTTATCATTAAAATTATACAATTTCATTAGTATTTAACTTATACACCGTGACTGCCTCGTTGGTCTAGTAGCGCAAGCGCTACTGTTGAACATGAGGTCCTGGGTTCGATTCCCAGGTCGGGCAAAGTGTTATTGGGTTTTCCCACCAGGAATTTCTCAGTAGCTGCCCGGAGTCTGGATTTGTGCCCGGTTGATGGCAATAGGCTCGCCCCCTATGACATGGGACTTCAACATAACTGGCGAAACGTGGGTGTACCTACTATAGGTATACCTCTGCCTAACCCTTCGGGGATTACAGGCGTGATGTTATGTATGTGTATGTTAACTTAAACACAGCACAAAAATCTCAATGTTTTGACAAATGTTAGTAGATTGCTCGCACGAAGCAAGGGCGGTCCACTAGTATAGTAAGTAATAACAAAGTCGCCACTATTGTTCGATTTTGTTCACGGATATATTGCAGTAATACACCAGTAGCCGTAACACGTACCGGTTCTCGTCATCCCTTCAACGCCAAATTGAGTTACCCAACAGAGTTAATAAAGAGGTCTGATCGTGCTCAGAATCACAAAAGTACAATAACAGTCACGACTTTAGTATGGAGCAAGTGGGAATTAGAAAAAAAAGCCCTGAGGCTCAACAGGGGTGGTCATTGTGCAATAGAAATTGCCTTTGATTTAGGTATGGTATAAAATTTGTTTTGACATTGAGTCCCGAAATTTGTTTTGACATTGACTCCCGAAATTTCTTTTTGAAGACGATTTTTACTTCTGTTTAGTTTTCTGTGTTCTTCCATTTTGAGTCATTAATTAACATCACCATCATCGGCCATATGATTGTAGCAACCGTGGGTGATGCTTTCATCCATTGAAGAATTCCATTCTCTTTCCCCGCAGTTTCTCATTATCTCTTTATCCTAAAACTAGATTCTGCCCGTGTGAAATTTCTCTAGACCCATCGCATCGCCTGCCCACGCTATTACTTCGTTTTCGGTTAGCGTTCATTCTAACTTTTTTTTTCTCGGCTCCTAAATGTCTTAGCGTGTTGTAAAATAACTTATAATGTTCTTCAAGAATTGGGTTGCACAAAAGAATTGTTCAATTCCGACTGGTAATTCCAGAGTTCCAGAGATTTGCGCGTTCAAACAAACAAACTCTTTACCTTTATTATTTTTTAGTATAGAATATAGATAAGAATATTTAAATCGGCACATTATTTTGCCCGAGCTATACAATCTGGAGAGGATAATACCTACTAACAACAAATAAAAACACTGGCATAATGTATAAGAGTATTTTGAAACTATCAAATAAATCCTAAGAGCAACATTAAAACAGTGATTTTTTTTCAAACAACCTACATAACATAACATCTCTGTATTTTACTGTGTGTACATAAATAATAAAATAAATAAATAAACATCACGCATGTAATCCTCAAAAGGTCCGGCAGAGGTGTACCTATGGTACGCCCACATTTCGCCAGTTATGTTTAAGTCCCATGTAATAGGGGGCGAGTCTATTGCCATCAAACGGGGACAAATCCAGATTCCGGGCTGCTGCTGAGAACTTTGCCCGACCTGGGAATCAAACCCAGGACCTAATGCTCAGCAGTAGTGCTTACGATCACTAGACCAACGAGGCAGTCAAACAAACTAAATAGAAGTGATTGACCGACTATGGGTTTTGTGTGTTATAATAGGATAATAATTTTCCAGGCGACTAATAACTTAAAGGGCGACTAACTATTTGCTACTAAAATAATAACTTGGCGACTAATAACTTAAAGGGCGACTAACTATTTGCTACTAAAATAATAACTTGGCGACTAATAACTTAAAGGGCGACTAACTATTTGCTACTAAAATAATAACTTGGCGACTAATAACTTAAAGGGCGACTAACTATTTGCTACTAAAATAATAACTTGGCGACTAATAACTTAAAGGGCGACTAACTATTTGCTACTAAAATAATAACTTGGCGACTAATAACTTAAAGGGCGACTAACTATTTGCTACTAAAATAATAACTTGGCGACTAATAACTTAAAGGGCGACTAACTATTTGCTACTAAAATAATAACTTGGCGACTAATAACTTAAAGGGCGACTAACTATTTGCTACTAAAATAATAACTTGGCAGCGATTATTAGTCATCTACTGTTATTGAATCATTTGGGTTAGGTTAGGTTAGAACAGTAACAACAGTTAAAGTTAACAGTTATTAACAGTTACCTCCTTCTGCGAAACAGTCGTGTCGCAGAAGGAGGCTACGGAAAGGGAGCGGGAGATCTCGTCCGCTCACCCAGCCCCCATAGGCGCACCGGGCGTCGGCAGAGGGCAGATAATGCCCTCTTCCGGCCCCCCTAAATGGGTCCAGGGACGGCGGACTTGGGGACGTCCGCCGCCCCCTATCACACTGGACCCGAGGTGGCGGCGCGTAGTGTTCCACGCGCGCCCCTTTCAGACGTCGCGGGGGGGGGGGGTCTAACACCTCACCCCCCCCCAGACTTGAGGTGGCCCGCAGAGGCGGGCCGGCACTAGCCGGGGATTGCGGAAGTAATAACAGATCCCAAGATCCCCGGCCCAAGTGTGGGAAGGGAACACTGGGGTGTTTTTAGTCAGTAAGAGTCTGACAGACCCCTCCGCCCGCCCCAGGGCGGTGGACATCCATGAGGATTTTCCACCCCGTGAACAAAAAAAGGTTAGAACAGTAACCATTAACAAATCCCCTCTATTGTTGGTAAATTCAGTTACCAAAACAAAAATTCGATGCCAGTTTAAATTAAAATAAAGCTAAAAACTGATTATTGAGCTGCTACTTTCTACTTAAAATAATACTTCGCTGTAGCTGCCAACCTATTATTTTTGCTGCCAACCTATTATTTTTGCTACCGGCTTTAATTATTTTTTAATCCCAAATTCAGATTAATTTGTCGCCGTGTTAAATACATGCCGTTATAATATTTGACAGATTTTTTTGTTAAGTAGCTGCTAGTGTGTCTTACCTAATAATAATAATTAGCTAGTAAGAGGGGCAGGAGTATAATAGATTGGTGTTTCAATCGCTAATCAAACAGTCAACCTCTTATGTTGAAATATGTAGACCTACATTTTAATGTATGAACATCCTATGTACCGTGATTCTGGCAAATAAATTACTTTGAGTTTGTTGTTGACCGTGTAACGGTGGAATTGTTAAGAGCAGGCAGTCTAAATCAAATTTCGAACGCAAGATCCGCCCCTCGCTCCCCGCCGCGCCACTCCGTTACGTGCTAAACGATAATACATCAGTAATAAAGTTGAAAATCGCGTGCGGTCTTTGATCGTGCTCGAACACGACACTAAATAGCGTAAGCCTCACTTTTTATTTCGTTTATAACTAAAGTAATACTCGTATTATTGATCTAGAGAAAAAATATCTTGTGTCGGGATAATAAACTATATTTTCTTGCTGTGAATATTTGTTTTAGACATAGAAGCTAAAACAATCTTGTTTGTTTTTTAGGATTATCCTTAAAAAAACATGATTTACTCTGATTTTTTAAAAGATATTAAAATTACGTAACTGTCTTCAATATGGAAAGAAAAAGAACCAATAAATCATATACCTACTAAAGTTTCATTTTGCTTGTATGTGTGACTGTTTCAGAATATTGATGCAAATTAACATAAAAATAGGGAGCCTCCTCTTAACGTCATAAAATATACGAAGTTTAATTTATTGTCGTATTGGCTTCTCCACCTTTTATATGCCCTGAAAGCTTATACATTAATAAAAAAACCGGCCAAGTGCGAGTCGGACTCGCGCACGAAGGGTTCCGTACCATTATCTATAAAAACGGCATAAAAAATCACGTTGTTGTATGGGAGCCCCCCTTAAATATTTGTTTTATTTTAGTTTAATTATTTATTTTTAAAGTGAACATATAACTAAATACTCTGTGAATATTTCAAGCGTCTACCTGTTGCCGTTATCAATATCTAACAAAAACCAGCAAAAAAAATCACGTTTGTTGTATGGGAGCCCCCTTAAATATTTATTTTATTCTGTTTTTTTTTTGTATTTGTTGTTATAGTGGCAACAGAAATACATCATCTGTGAAAATTTCAACTGTCTAACTATCACGGTTCATGAGATACAGCCTGGTGACAGACGGACAGACAGACAGACGGCGGAGCCTTAGAAGGGTTCCCGTTTTACCCTTTGGGTACGGAACCCTAAAAAACCAGCCCAGTGCGTGTCAGACCACGCGCAATGAAGGTTCCGTAGTTGGGATGGATTTTTCCCAAAAACCTTAACTTTGTGTTTGAAATATATAAATATATGTTCTCCCATACATTCCAACTGCAAATGTATGCTGGTCGACTAATACTCGTTAACTTGTGAAGCCTACTTAGCTGTCATAGTTTTCCTTTTAACTTCGATAAATTATATGTTATTGCGTTATTTTTTTCATATATCCAAGGACAACCGTTTAGATGGCAGGGGGGACACTTGACTGTAACAAAATTTGCACTTTAAAGCTTAATATTTCGCAAACAGATCCCTAAATCATAAAATGGTTGTCACACACTAGCAATAGTTTTGAACGACCTTTCTAACGATATCACTACTTTACATGTATGTACGAGCGGTACCCTAAAAAAATATTTATTTTACCACTTTATCGGCGTGATTAATATGATGCCATGCCAAATTACAGCTTTCTAGTACTAAGTCTCTCAGTTAAGCCGTGAACAGACAGACAGACGGACATGGGGAAACCATAAAGTTTCCTTGTGGACTACGAAACCCTAAAAATAGAAGAATTAAGAATGTCCTTGTTTTAAAGGTCGGATAAAAAACTGGCACAACAGAGGTAGGCTTTGTCCGATAGAAACGGCTCCCTTGATGGCTATTAAATCCGGGATTTATAGACTCCCGAATCAGGAGTCGTGGGCTATTAGGGAATTAGCAGGGTTTAAAGATCAGATAAAGGT
Source organism: Tiliacea citrago (assembly GCA_963921375.1). Lineage (NCBI taxonomy): Eukaryota > Metazoa > Arthropoda > Insecta > Lepidoptera > Noctuidae > Tiliacea > Tiliacea citrago. The sequence goes on along the minus strand of OY992797.1, from coordinate 13,963,370 downwards.
GACAACGCTTTTAGATTGCATGTTTATAGCCAATCTGAATGCTAATTCTGATAGCTATTTAAATAGTGACTTGTATATTTTATGAAGAAAATTATAAGTTAGTTAGTGCGAGCCAGGATCTTCATAAAATGGCAGCTTTCTGGTTGAGATAAACGTGAGAGGCGAGGCCCTTTGTTCAGTCTTCAGCAGTACTTAAACTCCATTTGAAATAAGATTAGACATTTACATAAAACTTTTTAACCGACTTCCAAAAAAGGAGGAGGTTCTCAATTCGTTTTTTTTTTTTTGTATGTTTGTTACGCGATTGCTTCGTTAATTATGGACCGATTTTGAAAATTATTTTTTTGTTTGAAAGGGTGTACTCCCGAGGTAGTCCCATTGCCACCAAATCAGAATCAGATGAGGGGATCCGATGGAAATCGAGGGAAACCCTCAAATTTTATAGGCAAACCTATAGCGATTTGGGTATTTTTAACCGACTTCCAAAAAGGAGGAGGTTCTCAAGTCAGTGGATTGTTTTTTTTTTTTTTGTATGTTTGTTACGCGATTACTCCGTTAATTATGGACCGATTTTGAAAATTCTTTTTTTGTTTGAAAGGGTATACTCCCAAGGTAGTCCCATTGCCACTAAATCAGAATCAGATGACGGGATCCCATGGAAATCAAGGGAAACCCTCAAATTTTATAGGCAAACCTATAGCGATTTGGGTATTTTTTATAGTAACTCGTGCATTTGCTCTTGGAAAGCACCATTTGGTGAAGTGGAACTGATGATGGAGACCACATATGGCCACCGGAACAATATAATAATGAGTACCTCTATTTAGCGGGTTGGGATTAAGCAATTTATGCTCGTCACTATGCTTATGGTGAGTGGCAGTTCTCCTGGTTCTTACCATGAGAACTCCTCAACAATCAACGTCTCAGCATCGGGAAAAGCAATATTTTGTAAAAGTTGTTGAGCACTTAACATTAGGCTATTGTAACTTAGATAAATTCAAAACTGACCCACTAAAAAGTGAAAAATAAAAAACTTTTTACAAAAAAATAAGCACTGACTACCAAAAATAACACTACAAAGTGAAAAATAACTTTAATTTCGGAAGTCGGTGGCAAAAAACTCAAATACAGATCCAAAGACACCGTCTTCCGAAATTAAAGTTATTTTTCACTTTGTAGTGTTGTTTTTGGTAGTCGGTTCTTAGTTTTTGTATAAAAAGTTTTTTTACAGTCCGTTCAACCGATTGTGACTTCTATTGCGTTGGTGTCATGACAAAATGGCAGCTGTAATAAACAGTTGGTATTGCAACCACGTTTTGCTTTTAATGCTATCCTTATGCCTATGGAATAGAAGTCAATATCGGTTGAACGGACTGTAATAAAGTTTTTTTACATTTCTAATCTTATTTCAAATGGAGTATAGACACGTAAATATTTGAAGCTTAGTTGAAAATGGAAGATGTATTGTTTGTAGTACGCACAAATGAAATTCAAAAGTAAGCAAATTAAAACACAGTAAACAAACACCGAAAAATAAACGTAGATTAACAGTACAGTATAGCACATATTTTTTTCGTTGCACAAATGCACTAAAACACTACACATACAGTATACAGTTTCTTGCTCTGGTTTCATGTTTATTATTGTATATATATATTTATATAGATAAGTGTATGCTTTACGTATGTATATGTTTATTTATTGTATATGTAAATGGTACACCACTGAATACCTGCAGTATTCTCTTCTTCTCCCTTTGATCAATCCAAAGGTTGTCTGTAAAAGATCGCTTTTAGCGTTAAGTCCGCCCATTGTATCACCCTATATAACATTTCAACATTTATATCTGTAACTTTTATGGTATAGATAATAAAGAGTATTATATTCTATTCTAAAACTATTTAAGGTGCATCCGCAGTTGTAGCCCGCGAAATTAAAATATTGTTATATTTTTGCTATTTGCAGGTCAGTGTCAGGTTGTATCCTAATCAAAGTTTGATTGGCGGCTATAACAGATATGTACTTACAGAATTAGAATCATTAATACATCTCTCTAAGTTAGATTTGTTCCATTGAATGACTTTTTCATGTAATCATGACATTGGAAAAGAAATCTATCTTTAGAGAGATGTATCAATGATTCTAATGATAATAATTCTGTCCCAGTCGCGAATCATATTTTGATCAAGATAACCTGACACTGACCTGCAAATTGCTAAAAGTAAAAAGGTAAGAACATTTGAATTTCACGGGCTACAGCTGTGGATTCACCTTAAAGAACTAAAATTGTTTTTATTATTATTATTATATCGTTTAATTCAGGCACTAAACCCATACTAAAATTACAAAAATACAATCCATTATAAATTTCAATTAAATTACATGCATCAAAATTAAATTAAATTACAATAGAAATTAAATTAATTACATTAAATTAAATAAAAAATATATCAGCGTCTTAGCATGTACACACAGCGAAGTACTACAGACACTATTTGATTAGTACATGCACATAGTCGAGCCAGGAAGGATGCCTAGAGTTTCCTCAAGAGCCCGTAAAAATCGGTAACTCTGTTCTCAGCGAATATGCCAGTCGCACTACACCGCCAGGACAGCATTAATATACCTCTAAAGGCATTATTATATTGTACACGAACAGTGTTATAAGCACTCTTCGTGTACGTGTACCAGAGCTGACTGGTGTAGAACGACTGACAGTAAGCCTTGAACAGAGTTATTTTAACTTGGTTGGAGCAGTGAGAAAAGCGTCTAGCCAACATGTTGCTTCGACATTTCGACATGCGATACTACGCCTCTGTCGTACCAGATCAGCATCATCTGCTAAATCACCCCTAATTACCTGTCCAAGATATTTAAATTTACTAACAATGTTTAGGGCAGTTCCAAACAACTTGATCGGTAAAATATGATCAGGACCTTTACCGTATTTAAATATCATAACCTCCGATTTCTTAACATTATAGGTGAGATAATGCACAGCTGCATATTTCTTGCAAATCGCTACAAGTCTCCTTAGACCGTTGGCTGAGGGACTGAGCAGCACCATGTCATCCGCATAGCTAAGATTGTTCAAACCTACATCACCAATACAACAACCGGCTCGGGTACTGCTCAGTTCCTCAATCAACTCGTTAGTGTACATGTTAAATAAAATCGGGGAAGTGAGACCACCCTGCCTCACGCCACACGTCAACTTATATGTTTCCGACAGGGCATTATTCCATCTCACTTGATCGCATTGATTTGCATACCAGTATTCTAAAATGTCCACAACTTTTGATGGTACTTTAGAATCTCTCAATTCATCCCATAGCAATTCATAATTTAAATTATTTTTTTAGTGCTACCTTATCCTTTATTACACCTTGCTATCCCAGGATCTTCTCAGTGACTTCCCAGTAATAATATTCAGCAGTACAACTACCGTTTCAACTTAAACATACAATAAGTATCTGAAACCTAATCCCTTATCGTCAATATAACTAAACTGTTAGTCCAAACATCGGTACACCAACGTAGAGTTTAGACAATAACATCAAGCGTTTACCTAAACAAGTATTAACACTTTAAAGAAATGTAGGATGTAGGAATATGTAAACATAAAGGAAATTGGGCTAAACTGCCCTGACGCCCAATAGCACTAAGATAAATATACCAATGGATAGAGCTGTCCAAGGAGAATATTTCCTATTCTGACGCCTTCTCCCGATTGTTAGTACTCGTACGTCAGGAGCTACAGAGCTCTGAAATGTGAATAATTAAGTGTTTTAAAATTGTGGTGTTTCGTCAATTAGAATAGAATAGAATACTCTTAATTAATTAAATTTAATTAATATTGTGTGTCTTGCAGACACCCTCTTTTAAGCCTATACTTGTATACGTCCTTTTGCAAACATTAGCCTCTTAGATAGCTTTTAGGAACGAGTCGGTCGGCTGGACGGAACGATAAGCCTGCCGTACCCCCCAATAGCATTAAGATATTATGTTAATGAAAAGATCTTATCAAGGGGAATATTTCGTGTAATGACGACTTCTCTCAATTGATTGTCCGTTTGGAGACACAGAGCCCTAATTGTGAGTAATTAAGTATTATTACAAATCTGGTATTTCGTCAATTCATTAACTTTCATTTAATTAATACTGTGAACTTCAAACATAATCATAATTATGAGCCTATCAACTTCTATTTTAAAATATTGGCCTCCTATATTAGTCCTCGCGCACATATGGGAGTGGCGCGAGGAGGCGAAACGCTGGGGCGTAACTCCGCTGCCGCGAGTAATCACGGCACAGCGGACGGAGCTCCGGCAGGATCTCATGGCGCCATGGAGAGTGCGATTGTCACAACCCAGCGCTGAGCACACCACTATTGTGGCGATAAGTCCCCTCTTTGAGGAGTGGTTAGAGAGGCGTCACGGCGTCCTTACCTTCTGCCTAACGCCCGGGTGTCATCACTGTGTGGCCCGGCTTGGGTGGGGCACCGCCGTGTCCTCACGGAGGCGATCAGCGGCGGCGATCTCTCGCGTCCGGCCCTGGTTCAGGCCACGGTTCGGAGCGAGAGTGCATGGGAAGGCCGTCACCTACTTCTGCGAAGGAATAATGCTCGAATTCGCGTCCTCGCGCCCCTAGTCACCACGGGAGTCGCCCCGGGCTTCGGGAGTCGCAGGCCGATTCCCGGCCACCGTAGGCGCAGGCTTGCGGACGGTGAGCGTTGGGTAGCTCACCGTCCGATAAGGACCACGCCCGGGTCGACGGCGCGTTGTGTTCCACACGCGCCTCATAAAGATGTCAGCACGAACTGACGGGATCCGATAGGGCCAATGCCTGCCAGGGTTGCGAGTTTGTCTGAAAGGGTTATCGTGGCCCTGGCACACAGGCATCTGAAGGAACACGGGTGGGTTTTAGTCGGTAAAACTCGGACACGCCCTCCCGCTCCATCCAGAGCTGGAGAAGTAATTTGATAATTTCCCACCCAAAAAAAAAAGGCTTCCTATATTGGCATACAGCAACAATGTTGGTAAGAGTCGGTCGGACAGAACGTTGAACTTGTCGTACCGCCCAATAGCCTTATGATAATTATGTCTATTTAATTGAGCCCGGAGTTTGGTTGTTTGTGCCCTGTACAATGGGCTCACCCCCTAGTACATGGGACTTACTTACATAACTAGCGAAGTGTGTGTAAACTATGTAGGTACACCTATGTCTAACCCTGCGGCGAATACAGGCGTGATGTTACGTTACACACATAAATAAATGTTTATTTTATACACGAAGTTACAGTAGAATACCGACTCCTAGGTCACAGGGTTCCCCTAGTTTAGGGGACAGGCTGGACTTTTCACTATAATTGCAGCCTTTTCCCAAAATCCAATGTACCTATTGTGAAATGTATTGGTATTGTATACAAAGGTATTTTGTGTCAATTTAATTGAAAAATCTCGCTTAGAAGAACATTTGTTACTAAACTAATATCAGTTGTCTGAATTATTACTCTGTTCGGAGTCAAGTCGTCCTAAATTTGTCTTTAACATCAAAACTTAATTCTCTATTATCATAACAAAATAGCACGCGTGAATTCCACTGTTACCTTTAAATAAACGAAGTTTGATGATGATTTCGAATAGTAGTAATTAAAGCAATTATTATTTTACATAATGAGAGTAAGTTAGTTCACGTAATAAGAGAATTAAAATGTAATAAACTTAAGACGAGTTGCACGAAACCAAAATTGATGCAGTTTCTTTTTGATACAAAATTTAAGGGATGGCATGAATTTAAAATCTCCGTTAAACTAATGTTGGTTTCGTGCAACTCAACGTTAGTCATTTTAAGAATAATGTAACTGACTGTCAGGATGACAGTCAATGTAACTCCGAACGGAGTTTTGACACAAGTCATAAAGTTTTTTGCGTCGTTACTGTCAGGAACCGATTATCAGATGATTCCAGTTCAACTTGCATTTTGAAGAAGTCGAACTATTGTTTTTCGAAATTGGGACCGTGCCGAAATAATTAACTGTCGAAATTCAGGACGACAGTCACGAATTTGTCTTTCATTTAATTTTATAAATAATGCGGTGAGATGTTGATTACTCTGTATTAGTAAAAGTCTATTTCTGTTTGCATATAAAGAGTAGGTACATGTTATTGTGAAAGCATTTAGTTTTTTTTTTCCAGTTGTTATTGTTTGTTGACACGTCATGGCCACAATACTTAATTATATTGGAAAAAATTACACGTAGATGTATAGAAGTTCACCGACCCTGCCATAGAAGGACATATAATATAGTGACCTTATTGGTGATGTTTTTCAGAAAGGTCAGGTGCGTAGTCCTCGCAATCTTTACCTAATTTATACATACTTATTCATAATTTTACACAGTTTTTGAGAAATTTTGTTTTTTGGGTGATAGATTTATTCACATAGACTTTGTCCATTTTATTGTCAGGTAAGATTAGAACATTTTTCAAGGGCTCAGTTATAAAAGCTCGCACCGGACGCATATGAGGCTAGTTACGGCACTGCAGGGACGTTAATTATTGAGGAGTTCTCCTGGTAAGAACTAGGAGAACTGGATGAATTTATGCTCGTCACAATGCATATAATTAAGTGGAGCTGATGGTGACTTCACTGTCATGCATTATGACGAGCATAAATTGCGTAGGAACCATAAGATAAGATAATCATTTATTTGCTCAAACATGTGAACAATACATACAACACAAATTGTCAGTATTCTGGCTGCAAGCAATAAAGCTAAGCTTAATTATAAGTTTATATTTAATAGTCTTGAGAAAATTTTGTAAGTAACTTGCTTAAGAAAATGATGGGGCTGACATGACTTGTTAAAGGTTGCAAGTTTCTAATAAATAAAGAGGAGAAAAAGAAAAAAAACAGGTTGACAGCATGCCAGAGATGTGAAAAGTAGAGGCAAATACAGATCATCACGTTTTCCTTAAACAATGGCATGCAAATATTAATTAAATGAAGTATAATGTCACACCGATTCTAATTGAAAAATGTCATGACAATATTTATAGAGATCATTAAAAATAATAAATTAGTAAAACATAATCAAAATCTCTCATCTGAAAACTCATTTAAATTATTATTATAATAAGCTTTATCTGCTTGAAAAATGTTGACTGTCTTTGTAACGCTACGTCACTTAACTGCTTCCAACTTTTAGGTAGTTTATTATAAATTTTTGGTGCCATGCAAGAAACTTTTCCGAATTAGTGCCAAATGTAAATGCACGAGTTACTATAAAAAATATCTAAATCGCTATAGGTGTGCCTTTAAAATTCGAGGATTTCCCTCGATTTCTATCATCAGATTCTAACTCGGTAACAATGGGAATACCTCGAGAGCATACCCTTTCAAACGAAAAAGATTTTTCCAAATCGGTCCACAATTGACGGCGAAATCGGTGAACATACATTAAAAAAAAACATATACAGATGAACATAATTATAACCTCCTTTTAATAAGTCAGTTATAAAGGACCCTTACTTCATATTATAACATAATATGAAGTAAGGGGGGCAGTAACAGGCATGATATTATCATGCCAGTATGATACCACCTCTCTTCGGTACTGTATTCGGAACTGTATTATTAATAACTTTCTCCTTACCTGCTCGTTCAGTAATACTAAGTATGATTAGCTAAACTACTTCACTCCCAGGCAGTCGGAAGTAGTTAGCGCGCTACATAACTGTTGCAAGACTGAACTTAGTTAAACAACGAGGGACTATATTCTATAGAAGTATTATTAGTTGTTAAATTAATATGCGTAAATAATACGGTGTAAACTAATTATAAAAAATTGAACCGTCATGGGACGACTGGCAGATGTGAAACATCGCACTACACACACATTTACACACTACTACATATAGACTAAGTGTATAGTGGCCGATCGCCACGCGGTATGCGTCGCCGCGTCGCCCCGCCAGCAATCGGTTTTACGTGCGCAAGATGTTTCACATCAGAAATGAAATTACACAAACGAATATAAAGTTTACTTGGCGTAAACGATGTAACCATTATTATTTAACTTCCGGAATATGGGTTCTGTTCACCTATCCTATGCCCATACTTTTGAGTAGATATGAGAGGTATTTAATTTACTAGAACAGGTATGCGAACTAGGTGTTTTTTCTGGACTAGGCTGCACCCAGTACGACTCGTAAAGTACAAATTACATCGAGTATTTTGTATCAATAGAGACTTTAGAGAATTACATAGACTATTTTGTACCATTTATGATGTTAATCATCATACATCATTTCAGCCGAAAGACGCACACTGCTAGACATAGGCCTCTTGGCAGGCGGGTTGGCGATCTCAGTATGGTGTTAAAATGCATAGAGAACGCTGCTGCCCATTCTCTAGTAAGTCCCTTAGTCGCTTTTTACGACACCCACGGGAAGAAATGGGATGTTAATAGCTCTTTACAATGTCAACCGTCGTGCCGTGTTTTGTGTTTAAAATACCTACCTCTTTAAAAAAAACTATACTGTTAAATTTAACACAAAATAATTGATGCAAGAGAGGCCTCACAATCGATACGCGATGGTCTTCATTCGATATAGGCACGGAAAAAAGGACCATACGATACAGGCACGCAGAAGAAAGGACCGTACGATACGATACGTCTCACTATATGCGAGTATATCAGAATTTCAGTAAATACTTCATACGTACTCGGAACAAGTATTTTACGATAGTCGTACTAGGTGGACCTAGTAAGTACGGCACACCTCTACTTTTGCAGAATACAAGCAAAGATATTATTATAAATTTACGTTATCCCAATTCAATAGGAAGAAAACACAAAAAAAAACCGACCAAGTGCGAGTCGGACGCGCGCACGAAGGACCATCACATCACACTAATATTATAAAGGCGAAAGTTTGTGAGTGTGTGTGTATATTTTGTATGGAGGTAGCTGACACCCTGGAATAAGACATAGGCTACTTTTTATCCCGATATTCCCACGGGATCGAGACTTACGCGGGTGAAATCGCGGGGCGCAGCTAGTTATCTATAAAACAGGCCAAATGCAAGTCGGACTCACGCACGAAGGGTTCCGTACCATTATCTATAAAAACGGCAAAAAATCACATTTGTTGTATGTAAGCCCTTAAATATTTGTTTTATTTTATTTTAATTATTTATTTTTAAAGTGAATATATAACTAAATATTCTGTGAATATTTCAAGCGTCTACCTGTTGCCGTTATCAATATCGAGCAAAAACGAGAAAAAAATCACGTTGGTTGTATGGGAGTCCCCTTAGATATTTATTTTATTCTGTTTTTTAGTATTTGTTGTTATAGCGGCAACAGAAATACATCGTCTGTGAAAATTTCAACTGTCTAACTATCACGGTTCATGAGATACAGCCTGGTGACAGACAGATAGACGGCGGAGCCTTAGTAATAGGGTTCCCGTTTCTCCCTTTGGGTACGGAACCCTAAAAATGGCAAAAAAATCACGTTTGTTGTATGGGAGCCCCCTTAAATATTTATTTTATTCTGTTTTTAGTATTTATTGTTGTAACGGCAACAGAAATACATCATCTGTGAAAATGTCAACTGTCTAACTATCACGCCATCACGGTTCATGAGATACAGCCGGGGGACAGACGGACAAACAGACAGTCAGACAGCGGAGCCTTAGTAATAGGGTTAATTAGTGTTCCCGTTTTACCTTTTAGGTGCGGAACCCTAGAAACGACAGTAGCGCCCTCACTGCCCCTAGACAGTAGACTGGCTGGCCTGGCGGCTTATTAGCTAAGTAACTACATTTATTCTAATTATTGGTTTACTTATTATTTTTATCACATGAGGTTTATAATAGCTATCGCAACAACGCGAATCGCTAATATCAAAAATATTTATAATAGGAGAGGCCTATGTCCAGCTTTTGTGGGTAGGCAGATATATTGTCACGCGAGGTAGTTATACTCTCCGCGGTAACGAAACCATAGCGACTTCTAATTCGACGCCAACGCCATCTAGTTAGAAAATGCGAACTAAAATTGGACGTACCAATTTGAATTACAACATTTTTAACAGAGTTATAAGCGAATAAAATGGATTGGATTTTTTATTTATTTTCAAAAATGTAATAATAAAAACAATACTAATGTTTTAACTAGTTTTCCAGGGTTTTCACACGTGTTTCCTCATTATTTCGCAAATATTTGCAAACGTTGCTATTATTATTTTTATTAAAACTAAATTAGATAGAAGTCTAGCCAACTGCTTCTAATTTTCACGAAAGACTATCTTCCGTGCAGTTTATTAAACGAAGCCTTTCAGTAAAGTTACTTCGATGCGAACCTCGCCTAATAATGAGACACCGGAGAATTCGCCAAATTAATTTAAACCCACTGCATCTTATTGCGAAAACTGAGAGTAAGTTACTTCAAATATATAACTCCGATAAAATTAATTAATTTCCATATACTTATTATTTACGATTTGTTTCTATAATATTTGAGATATTTTGTTAGATTTTTTGATGTGTAACATTTTTTCCACTTTCTGTGGGAGTGATTTCGTGAAAAGGGGCGCAAGTGTGTAACGGAAGTGACAGCTTGAGCGTGGAATAAGTAAGTACTTTTGAATAGCCTGGAATTAGTAAGTACTTTATAATAGCATGGAATTAGTGTACTCATGGAATTAGTAAGTAGGTACTATACCTATAGATTGTAAGTAGAGGGGTCAAATTTCGACCTACCACTAGTAGGATGAATAATTATTGAATAAATATTTCAGTATTTAGCTTTTTTAAATTTTTAGGTTAATTTCTGTCGCTGCTCATTGCAGTTGCTTTTTACCAAGGTGAGATGTCAGATGTTAAACATCATAACTATGAGACTACTGTAAAGGCTCATGCAGACTGGCGCGATTTGGCGCCAATCTGAACGAGCCTTAAAACTCTTTTTTTTTGCGGTGTTATCTTTGTAACTGCCCACCTGCTTTACACCGCGTGCCGCGCCGTTAATAACGTAGAAGCATTTCATAATCACCGTCTACTCAATCAAGATCGGTAGGTACTCTAATCTCTCTTTTTGTTTTAGTTTTCCATTAATCTTAACACAACACACACACAGTCATTTATGTCACTGGGCACGCCACAATTGTGGCGATAAGTCCCCTCTTTGAGGAGTGGCTGGAGAGGCGCCACGGCGTCCTCACCTTCCGCCTGACGCAGGTCCTCACCGGACATGGATGTTTCGGGAGGTTCCTGTTTAGGATTAAGCGGGAGGAAACGCCCGGGTGTCACCACTGTGTGGATCGCCCGGAGGACACGGTGGAGCATACGGTGGAGGTCTGCCCAGCTTGGGCGGAGCACCGCCGTGTCCTCACGGAGGCGATCGGCGGCGGCGATCTCTCGCGTCCGGGCCTGGTTCAGGCCATGGTTCGGAGCGAGAGTGCATGGGAGGCCGTTACCTCCTTCTGCGAAGCAGTTATGGAGACAAGGTTCGCGCCCTCATGCCCCTAGTCGCCGCAGGAGACGCCCCGGGCGTCGGGAGTCGCAAGCCGATTTCCGGCCACCGTAGGCGCGGGCCTGCGGACGGTGAGCGATGGGTAGCTCGCCGTCCGATAAGGACCAGGCCCGGGTCGACGGCGCGTTGTGTTCCACGCGCGCCTCAAAGAGATGTCAGCACAAACTGACGGGGTCCGTTAGGACCAATGCCTGCCGGGGTTGCGAGTTTGTCCGAAAGGGATATCGTGGCCCTCGCACACAGGCAACGGAAGGAAACACGGGTGGGTTTTAGTCAGTAAAAGTCTGACACGCCCTCCCGCTCCGCCCAGAGCGGGAGAAGTTATTTGATGATTTCCCACCCAAAAAAAAAAAAAAAAAGTCATGTATGTCACAACATTTTATTTTGTATGCGCCTTTTTATATTATCACCTTTATTTTTTTCTCATTCACGGACACACACTTCTCTATGTGTTTATTATTCTAGCGTATGGCACTCATGGGTTGCAGCTGAAAATCAGCGTCAGGTGGTACACCTTGTGTTGTCATCTGACATTATACTGAACTGAGGCCCTTTTGACATTATAATAATATTTTTATCCTTTTTTTTTATAGTTCTAAGGTATATTTTTTGCTGTAATGCCAATAAACACATTTTACTTTCTTTCTCTATTTATATCACTACATATAAAAATACGTGATTCTAATCTCAATCGTAATTCTAAAGTTTCAGTGCCGATGGATCTGAAGGAACTAGATATTCAATGACTTTATTTGCCTTTAAATAAATGAATTATCACCTTGATCCGTTATAAAGAAAAATTATTTAACTGATCCTAAATTTTTTTGCGGTTCTAATGATGGACCCTTTTAAAAATTGATGAAACTTTAAAGACTTTCTGCGTTTCTAATCGTGCACGCTTTTTAAAATTATTGAGCCTCTTCTAAACTCTCTGGGTTTTTCTCACAGTTGGTTGCAGTAACTTAGCCAGGGTACCCCGACCAAACGGATTAGGTTAGGTTAGAACTGTCACCATCCGGCCGGTGCTCGAGCACTGGTTCGGGAGAAGGCACGGCTTCCTGTCGTTTCGGGTGACGCAGGTGCTCTCGGGACATGGTTGCTGCGGGAAGTAGGTATCTGTGGCGCATAAACAGGGAGCCGGACGCCCGGTGTCACCACTACGTCGACTGCCGGGACGACACGGCGCGGCATACGCTGGCAGAGTTTGCCGCTTGTGGTGCGCCGCGCCGTGCCCTCATCTCAGAAGTAGGCAGCGACCGATCGCTGCCGGCCGTGGTAGACTCGATGGTCGGCAGCGAGGAGTCCTGGGACGCGGTGGTATCCTTCTGCGAAACAGTCATGTCGCAGAAGGAGGCTGCGGAAAGGGAGCGGGAGATCTATTTCACTCGCCCGGCCCGCAGCAGGCGCATCGGGCAGAGGCAAAGGGCAATTAATGCCCTCTTCCAGCCCCCTAAATGGGTCCAGAGACGGCGGACTCGGTGACTTCCGCCGCCCCTTATCATACAAGAAACGAGGTGGCGGCGCGAAGTGTTCCACGCGCGCCGTTTTTAGACGTCGCGGGGCGGTCAAACACTCCCCAGACTAGAGGTGACCCGCAGAGGCGGGCACCCGCAGCCGGGGATCGCGGAAGTCGCACATGATCCCATGATCCCAGGTGAAAGTGTGGGAAGGGAACACCGGGGTGTTTTTTTAATCAGTAAGAGTCTGATAGATCCCTCCGCCCGCCCCAAGGGGAGGACGACCACGAGGATATCGCAACGTGGGAACAAAAAAAAGAGGTTGGAACCGAAAAAAAATCAGCTGTTCCCTACATTTTGACGAGTGATGAGAACATAAATGTAGGGAAAAGTAGATTTTTTTTTCGCAATTTCAGGTTTGGTCCCATAGTAAAAGTTGTTCATAATGACGAGTACAATGACCCCTTAAGAGGTTTTGCGTTACTTCTGGGACATGTTGTATATCATTATAATGTAGTATAAAATAATAAAAAACCGGCCAAGTGCGTGTCGGACCACGCACAATGAAGGGTTCCGTAGTTGGAATTTATCCCTAAAACAAACTTGACATTGTAGTGGAAAAACATGTTCTCCATACATCGCCACGGTCAATTTTCCAACTTGAAAATGTAAGTTTACAAACTTACATTTTCGAAAAAAAGTATTTTTTATGTGATAAAACTACAAATTAACAGTTTTTGGACTTTTTCCTTTACTTTTGCTGTAAGACCTTGCATCTTGCCAAATTTCATGATACTAGGTCAACGGAAAGTACCCTATAGGTTTTGATTTGTGTGCGAGATATTCGCAATTATTATTTTTTGTGATAAAACTACAAATTTACAATTTTCGAACTTTTTTCTTACTTGTGCTATAAGACCTTGCTTGTTGCCAATTTTCAAGATTTTACGTCAACGGGAAGTACCTTATAGGTTTTGATTTATTTGCGAGTATCGAAATATGACACAATAATGTCGCTTATATCACCGTATTTTTTTATTGCGTTGACTTGGAAGCTTGATTTTTTTAGAGCTTCAAGGGACCATAGAGCTACGTATTTGATATTAATTTCAACTTGATACCTTCCAAAATATACTATGCAACTTTGACGAAGTGGAAAGATAGTGTTTTTAGGACACAAAAGAGGCGCAATCATTAGGTATATTAGAGTGTTCAATAATATTTTTAGGAACGCATAATATAAATTATTAGAGGTTTGATTAAATACATGCCAAATTAAACTCATTATTCGAAACCAATGAGGTTGCACTTTTCCATATTTTGATTCAAAGCCGCGGATTGCGAATGACTCTAATCAGCGAAAAATGTCCAAAAACACTTGAAAAGTTACATAATTTTTACCAAGAGTTTGTTAAATTATTTTTTTCCGTTTCACTGAACTTACCAGCTGGGGAGGGGTAGAAAGTAAAATAAATATTGGTTTGAGTAAAATCAGTTCAAATAAACTGATAGTTTCATAGACCTTGTCACTCAATTTTACTGTTTATCAATTTGACACACTAAGGCTCACTTGCACGTTTAGTCAGGTTAAATTATTAAATGTAAAGTTTATAGGTAAAGTCGGAGTTAAGTAATTAAAAATTTAACTCTTATTACTCGGTGCGCAACTAAAAATAGGGGGGGGGTTAGTTAACTTGACATTTGTGTTTTTTGAGTTGGGAACATTACAGTTCAATCGACGAAACAAAAAAGACTTGAAATGTCTATGCCCTGATGTGTAATCCGACCAAAAATGTATGAATTAACCTAAGGAATTAACAATGAAGAAAATTGTATATCCAACTCTTTTACACTACAGTACGATACGTAATACTTTCTTGTATTTGAATTTTTTTTTTTTTTTTTTTTTTTTTTTTCTTTTTGGCTTCGCACGGTTTGTGCATTTAGCCAGTGTCATGTAAAATTAGTTAACATGTACAAAGTTATATAAATAATTATGAAATGACTCCACTCAATGCATGATAAAGATGATTGATGATATCCCGCCCCGCTCCCCTTGAGTTTAAGTAAAGACGCGGCACTTTACTGAAACCTCGCGCGGACTTCTTGAGAGAACTTAAAGTGATGTTGCACTGTTTTGTTTCATTTGCCTACATTAATGCAGGTTCACGAACACTTAATGGTTAATAATCCACCACTATTACACATTAATATTCGGCTAAACACAAATTTTAGAAAATAAAACAAAACTGCTAACATGACGCTTCACTTTCCCGCCAAGAAGTCCGTATTTGAATTTTATAACATGACATTTCATTTTAATCGTATTGTACCTATGTGGTTTCCATGAAGATTTAGTCTATTGATTGACGAAAACGTCAGATATGGAAAAAATATGTTTTAAGTTTTTAATAATTTATATTTATTTTTATATCAGTTCATGAGTATATTGCCTCCTGATATAGTAGCGATATTCACTTACTTACATTATAACATCGAACAATATAGAATACAAAATAAGTTATCAGCTCCTCATAATATCAATTTATTTTGGCATTACTAACCATTTACTAACACTAACCCAGAGTTTAGCAACTTATCTCTTGGGTTAACTATTTAAAAGTTTAACTCTAGGTTTACCTCTAAATCTTGGTTGTGCAAGATGAGTTATTTGAGTAACCCTAAGTTAGCTGGTAACTCCGAGTTACTTAGGATAACCCTCAACACGTAAGTGGGCCTAAGTTAATTTGCTGTATTATTGTTATATCATACAACTTACAAAGAATGAGAAGTGTGATTTGAATTTTTGGATAATTTAATTAGGTAATCAAAATCAAAAAAAAAATATTTCACATAAACCTAGGTACATGGGCACTTATGAAACGCCAGAAGCTAGGTGCACGGTTCCAATTGGTCGTTTCCTATGGAGAAGAGCCGGCAAGAAACTCCACGGTTACTCTTTAAAAAAAAGTAAGCTTTAACAATGTTTTCAAGTTACAGTGTTAATAGGTATGGGAGGACAGTGTAGGCCCGTCAACAAGTACCAAGTACTTAACAAAATATAAGATGGTTTACAAAGCTACAGTCTATTAAGCATACAACCTTCTCACATTCACAAATTAAAAAAGAATCTATATAAAATATTACTAAAATAATAAAAATAAAAACCTACATATTTAAACCAAATGACAACATTGTCATTACAACTGTAGCAAAACTGAATAAATATTCTGTCCACAAGTCACTAATATCAATCAATTTGATAAACAATGAATTACCCCGACTACAAATTATTATTTAACCGTGTGTTGGTTTGTATTATATTTCACTATATTAAAACAAATCATTGTGAACTACTTTTTGGATTCCGTGTAAAATACTGAAACTGACTAAATACTGGATATGTGAGGATAATAATGTTTAAAATTGCATGATTTCAAATAACCCAATTACATTGTTTTTCCATTGGACATGGACATTGGACATCTCATAATTACCTTGACGAATATAGAGTTAGTTCTACTGTTGAATCCACTACTTATAAAATGGCCTGAAATACATCGGTTATCCAGTGCGCCCTCACCAGTCGTCAAAATGATAGCTCTGGTCTCGGTAAGTAAATCTTTGTATGTGTTACTAAAATTATCATAAAAAAATATTATGATAATAAAATAATATAAACATATCAAAAAAAAATAGGTTAATTGAATATATCAAATTGGCGCGAAATCGCGGGTGCAACAGGCACCGCGACGTTTGTTGCACCAGCGATATCACGCCAGTCTGCACGAGCCTTTATAGTACATAAACAATGTTATTTTTAGTATATGCGAAACCCGAAACACGTGTCTAGTATTTTTGTGTAAAGAATCTAATCTGAACAAAATTTCAAAACTGTATCATGAAAAATCACAAAGTTATATGGTTGTTATGTTACCGGGTTGTCCGAACAAAAACATGCTAACGGCGCCCCCGCGCCTCCAGGGTCGTCTTGCGCTCATTGATAATAATTTGGCAGTAGATACCTAACCGTACAGTGATTGTATTGTAAGTAATTAAATGGTGATAACATTTTCCATCACACTTAAATATATTTGGGACAAAATATAACATGGTGTAAAAATGATTGAAATTGATTCGGTTCCTTATTCTGAACAAACTATATTCAGGTTTCGCATATACTAAAAATAATGTTGTATATACAATATGTAACAAAACCCCTGTTGTTCCTTCTACCTACGTTTTAAGAATCGGTATACATACGTAATAAAGCAAGTCATTTATAAAAACTGATCAACAAAAATAATTAAAATAAATATTTAATTATTAATATTTGTAATGTTTAACTGATTTCTAACCTCTTTCATTCTTTAATTTTGACTTCTCGAGTAGCCAATACTTTTTTTTTTTAAATTATAATTCCACCAATGTTGTGCTTGTAGGTAAATGTATACGTCCCTAAAAGGAACAACTGAGTTTTTGTTACATACTGTATGTATAATATTGACGTGCACGAGTTTGTAAAAACCTACTAACAGCAAAAAGAAAATTGAATTATAGTTTTTGAGTTTGAAAATGCATGCATTCATACTTTTGAGATAGATCTAAATATTGTTTTCAATACTAATAATTGAATCATTTATTTTTCAGCTATGTTTTTTGGCGTTAGCGCTCGTGTGTCAAGCGTCGCCACATATGCTACACCAAAGCAGCATAAGCAATCTGGAAGAACTACCGAATAGACGCTACCCCAATCTGAACAGCCTACAGGTTAGCAGACGCCAAGTAATTACTCTGGAAGACCTACTGCAAAGCAGACGCCAACTGATCAACCTGTTGCAAGAGTTGAATAGTAATCCTCTTTTAAGCAGTTTGGAGCTTAACAGTCCAGAGCTACAGCAACTCCGACGTCATTTGAGCTCAGCTGTGGTGGCCAGCCGAAGGGGTGATCCCCCAAAAGGGCAGCCTTATAATATTGGCCTTGGTTAATAATATTACCTATCTGAACCCTATGTGTGATGACAAAACAAACATGACCTGGAATACAATTCCAGTTTATTAATAGGCACTGTTAATGAAAATTGGTTTACTGAATTAAAGAGCATAATTATCATAATGTGTTTTTGAACTGGATTTTTTTATTCGTTTAGATGTAACATCTCTGTTTGTGTTTATTATAATAGCAGTGACAACACTTTTCAGCAACATAATTGTGTTACACAGCTCGAATCGGAATCGGAATGATTTTAAAGTATATTGCTAATCCATTGCTTCATAAGTTAGAGAAAAAATAACGCAATGAATTTTGTTGAACTCTCAATTTGAAACCGATTTCTACTGATAGTGTGTTACGCAATTATCCGCAGTTCTGTCCTAAATGAATTAAAAACAAGACTCTTAGAACCACTTTTCTGCGTAAATTTTAAAAATAAAATAACCCGACTGTATAAAAAGTGAAACAAAGGAAGAAAAATTACGTAATGGGACTCATACGGGATCACAAATTGAATTAAGAGTCAAGAAAAAAAAATCAAAGTAAAATGAAAATATAAACAAAAACCAAAAGGCTCCTATCTCAGCATGGTACTGCGACAATTAAAAATAAGTGCCGCAGCGCTGGTATAAGAGATATACGATAAGAGAGCGCTGATACAAGATGACCTATTTCTCTAACTATATAAACAATCTCATCTCAATCGGAGGCAATAGGTATTTATTGTTTAAAAGAATATGCCTCTCCATCTCTTTTAAAGTTCACATCATCCGAGGCGGGGCTTTTGTTTTTACAAATTCCTTTTTTTATTTTTCACTTAAAAAAAAATATTTTTCACCATAATAAAACCAACCTATGATACGATTTTAAATAAGAACTTTATCACAGCTTTATTAATAAGTTTCGATTTTTTTTTGTGAGAATGGTTGCTAACCAACTTTAAACCGTTATTGATCCTAAATGGTCATTCAAAATGATTGACAAAGTGAAAGTTCGTAGACTTTCATTTTTTTATTTTTCACAATATTATGGCGTCTGGTCGTTGCCATATTGAATTTTAATTACTGAGTGATGCCTTTAATGAAACTCACAAAATTAAGACGAATCGGCTGACGTAAGAATTATCAAAATCAGCCCAGGCGTTTGGTCTCTAGAGCGCCACAAAGGTACAAACATACATAGGCTGATAAATACATTACCCTCCTTTGTGTCGCGCAGTAGGAAATGAAATGAAAAGAAAAGAAAGAAAGAAAGAAAATACGTTTATTTGCGGTAAACATAACGCAAAGAAATAAAAACACAAACACGAAAGAACAAGTTGAGGAAAATATGCGTCACATTCACGCAAAACGGCCATCGCTCAGCATAATGCTGCGACCCTATGCTAGACAGAGCCCCAGCGCTGGTTTTCAGCGACAGCCGGCGTTGACGTAATGACGTCAACCGGTGCAGCATAATGAGATAAAAATAAACAAAATAAAATAAATGCAATACTTCGATATCTATGTATATATAAATATAATATCTAGAATGGCAACATTCAGTAACGTCGGCAACGACTCAAGCGCCGAGCGCATGTTACGCAATCTGTGTGTGCAGCTGTCAGCTGTCATAAAGAATTTGGCAAAATGAAATGAAATTTATTTGCAAGAATTGTAGTACATTACAGATGCTCGGGTTTTTTAATTAAGTTTCTAAAACAATTCGCTAAAACTAGCATGCAAAATTATTGATTACATAATAATTGATACAAATATAATTAAATCCATGATAACAAAAGGGTACAGGGGTACAGCAAATGTCTACCAAATATTTTAATTAAATATTTGGTAGATATTTCACTGCCAGCCGAAACCCGTCCACTGCTGGACCAAGCATGAAAATCAAAAGTATTCAAACTAAGCTGAGAGTGCACTTTTCGGACGTCAAAATTACATGAGACAGTCCCCCAAAACCCTGCCCTTCACCACTTCCTAGTGCTTTACCTGGGAAGAAATAGTGGCGCAGCAAACTCCCCAACAGCACAGCAGTTCAGTTAGAAAAACTTGATTCTATACAATAGTATGAAAAATAATTTACATTACGCAAAACATTATATTACATTATTTGCCGTATGTCAGCCACACACATCAAAAACTACTAACAGAACTTAATACCTAAATAAAAGTCTCCAGGCATAAAAGGCGTGCCCGGTTACTTACCTCGAATTCACAAATGATAAACTAGGACTACCGAAACACCAATAAACAGTTAATTACTAATAAACAGTTAATGACTCCGGCTCCGTGTGGTGCCGGACGTAAAGAATAGCACCATCCCATTTCTTCCCGTGGGTGTCGTAAAAGGCGACTAAGGAACTTACTAGAGAATGGGCAGCAGCGTTCTCTATGCATTTTAACACCATATTGCGATCGCCAACCCGCCTGGCAAGCGTGGCGATTATGGCAAACACCCTTCCCTTAGGGGGAGGCCTATGTCCAGCAGTGGACGTCTTCGTCTCGATGAGTTAATGACTGTCTCGTCGGTCTAGTGGTTGCAAGTGTTACTGCTGCGTGAGGTCCTGGGTTCGAGTCCCAGGTCGGGTAAAGTGTTATTGGGATTTTCCATTAGGAATTTCTCAGTAGCAGCCCGGAGTCTAGATTTGTGCCCGGTCGATGGCAATAGGCTCGCCCCCTATTACATGGAACTAAAACATTACTGGTGAAATGTGGGTGTACTACAGGTACACCTGTGCCTAACCCTTCGGGGATTACAGGCGTGATGTTATATCATGCAGTAGTAAAGTTATTTGTGAAAGAGCTCGGCTGGAGTAGTAGTACCACCACCATAACCATTTATGAAGTGATTGAACCCTTATTGAACACTTTGCTGTGCTCGATTTGAGGGGCATGCCTAAGTTATTACAGGCATAAAAAAGACAAAGAAATTAAAAGACATTTTTTTGTCTGTGCCTCGAAAAGCATATATTGGTCATTCGTAGATCTTTGACAGTCGTTACGGTTAACCAGAAGTCCGAAAGTCTGATAACCAGTCTTATCAGGGGTACGACTGGATCATGATGCAGGTTATTGGGCTGTGGAGGTCAGATAGGCAGCGCTGCATCTAAATTACTTGTATTCAACTGCATTCCGGTTACAAAGAAAATACGAAATAACAACGCCACAATATAAAAAAAATATTAATTATGGTGGTGGACGGTGGTCCACCCATAGCCTCCTTCATAGCCATGTCATGGCCCCTGCTCCTATATGGCCACCGATACCAGCGCTAATCCTAATGCCACCACCAATTCTATCGCCCCTATCCCCACCGCCATAACCACCCCACCGAGGATAACCGAACGTGCTCTCAGTCTGAGATAATGAAATTACGTCCAAAGATGGTGACTTAACATCTAGTTCATAATCTGAATTTCCTAAATATTTCACTATGGCATCATTTAGATTGTCACTAGGTCGTCGTAATATTAATAGTATCGTAATATTCTGGGTTAATAAGATCCATGATTCCTGTGTAGCCTGGATTTCCAAGATTTGGAAAAACGGCCGGATGGAAATAGGTCATTTGTGCGTAAACAGGGCTTGAGGTTCCTTGTACTAACGTTTACTAAGTCACAAGGCAATAGATTAGAATTTTCTGAGTTTCCTTCTTTGCCAACATTTAGTAAGTCATTGTGTAAAAGGTTGCTATTCTGAGTTCAAAAGATTTAAATTATTGGAGTTCCTTCCCCTGAGTAAATTATTCCGTAAAAGATTATTATTGTCAGAGTTAAGTAGATTGTTGTTTGATTTTCTTTCTCAGCCAATGTTTTGTAAATTATTTGACAAAAGGTTGCTATTTTCTAAATTCAATAGATTTAAATTCTTTGAGTTCCTTCCTCTAGCAATATGAGGAATATCTATTTGGTAAGAGGTTATTATTATTTGGTAACAGATTACTATTTTCTGAGTTCAGAAGATAATTGTTTGAATATTTAGTAAATCATTTGGGAGAAGGTTGCTATTTTCTGAGTTCAAAGGATTTAAATTGTTGAAGTTCCCTTCCCTGTGTAAATTATTCTCTAAAACATTATTATATTCAGAGTTCGGAAGATTATTGTTTGAATTTCCTTCTCAGCCAAAGTTGAGTAAATTATTTGGTAAGAGGTTGTTATTATGTGGTAACAGGTTGTTATTTTCTGAACTCAAAAGATTTAAATCGTTCGAGTTTCCCTCTCTGCCAACGTTTTGTAGGTTACTTGATAAAAGATTAGATCTTCTTGAGTTCAAAAGATTTGAATTTCTTTCTTTGCCTACGTTTACCAATTCATGTGGATTGATTAGCTTGTAATTTTCAGAATTCAAAAGATTCCAGTTTCTGGCGGACCCTTCTCTTCCAATGTTTCCTAAGTTATTGTATAAGTTGTTTCGTAAATTTTGTCTATTTTCATACTCCAAATTGCTTGACTCTGCTGAGCACGTGATGACTATGGTGAAGAAACATAACTGTAATGTAACAAAATGCAAGCAAACTACAAGTAATTTAGGGTTGTCAGAACTTAAAAATACTTAAATGGTATCACAATAATATAAACATCTACTATCTAACATGGACATGCTAGATGCCAGAGAACATAGATTTGAACTGTGCTGGTCTTTTATTTTAAATAAATGGCTTTTATTTTAGCACTCATCAGCACTAGCACTTCGTCCGCGTTGATTTCGTATCTTCGCCTCCAAGGTTCAACACTTTTTCCATCCATTTTAAAAGATAGTATACGATTATATAATATAATATAAAAATAATGCCTGCGATCTTTTTATTTATTATATGACAAATTTTATTATTTATTACAAACTACTACGAGTATTCAACTCTTTCTAGTTAACAAATAATAACATGTGTAAGTAACTAATAGGCTAAGCGTAGCCAAAGTTACTTATGGAGCCGAAACGTGGACACTCACGGTATGGCTGGTCAATAAATTCAAGGTCGCTCAGTGAGCTATGGAACGGGCTATGTTTGGAGTCTCTCTGAGGGATCGAATCCGGAACGAGGTGATCCGGCAGAGAACCAAAGTTGTCGACATAGCTCTCAGAATAAGCAAGCCGAAGTGGCAATGGGCCGGCCATATTAGTCGTAGAACCGATGACCGCTGGGGTACACGTGTTCTTGAGTGGAGACCGCAAATAGGCAAACGTAAGGTAGAACGCCCTTTTTTTTTGTTTTGTTGCTGGGGGGATCCTCATGGATGTCCTCCGCCCTGGGGTGGGTGGAGGGGTCTGTCAGACTCTTACTGACTAAAAACCCTGAAAAAAAAGTGATCCCTTCCCACACTTGCACCGGGGATCTTGGGATCTGTTATTACTTCCGCAATCCCCGGCTAGTGCCGGCCCGCCTCTGCGGGCCACCTCAAGTCTGGGGGGGTGTCAGGTGTCAGACCCCCCCGCGACGTCTGACAGGGGCGCGCGTGGAACACTACGCGACGCCACCTCGGATCCATTGTGATAGGGGGCGGCGGACGTCCCCAAGAACTCAACTGAATAGAAACTGTTTCTATCGCCTTAAGGTTTTATACAATGTGAGGCCTTATTTATCCGAAAGACTACGGGAACAGCTAGTGGAAACCTTGGTTCTGTCTAGGTTGAACTACGCTGACACGGTTTACGGCCCGCGTTTATTAGCTCGTACTGACTGCCTCATCCAAAGGGTACAAAACGCCTGTGCTCGTTTTTGTTACAATATTCCTCGCAGAAGCCATGTAACACCTTATCTAAACAAACATTGTATACTAAAAATGAAGTCCAGACGCAAACTACACTTGGCTTGCCTTCTGTTCGGTGTGGTTAAATGTCAGAAACCGGATTACCTATACGACAAGCTAAGGTGGATTGCGAGTAGACGAGAGTGCGGGAGAAGGGAATGCTCGCAACAACTCTCGACTTAGTCTCAGGGTACAGCCGCTTTTAGAGGCAGCTTTCGTTATGCGGCTTCCAAAGTATGGAATAACCTCCCACCACCGATTAGAGTAATTAACCAGATAGACACCTTTAGACGACACTTACGGCAGTATCTCATAGAGGCGCAGCGGAAGTTGGACATGGTCACACTAAATGTCTCAATTATATGATGCACACCTACCGACTTAAGCATGCGTCAGTGTTTCTGTCGGTGAATGTAACACGAAAATACAATAGCTGTTATACAACAATTATACAACTACACCGAACTGTTGTTATACAATTTCATTGCTGGGAATTGCTTATTGCTTTTGCTCATGCTCGCGCTCGGCTCAGCTCACTAGCTTTTTGTTTTTGGAATTTTAAAAAAATCACAGTGTTTATGTACTTATTCGTTATTATTTTTTATCTGACCCACATTGATTTTATTTATGTATGCATACACACGTTGCAGTATAAAACTGATTTACATCCGTCACCTCACACTTTCAGGTCCAGTTGAAAACCAGCGTCAGGCACTAGTTGTCTGGCATTTTTTTGCTGAACTGGGCCTTTTTGGCGCAGCCGTGAGGCACACTTTACTGCTAATTTCTTACACCGCATTTTACACTTTTTTAGTTGTTTGATTTTTATTATATTTTTTTTTATCTGCTGTATATTAAATTGTGTGCCTTTTAGTCTGTGCTAAATAAATGTATTTTCTTTCTCTTTCTTTCTTTCTCATGTAAGGTGGAGCGATGAACTTCGCAGGTTGGCTGGTGGGAGCTGGATGAGAGTTGCCGAGCATCGAGCTGAATGGCGTGCATTTGGAGAGGCCTATGTCCAGCAGTTGACGGCTATGGGCATCAGATGATGAAGATGATGACTCACCAAAAGATAGTCTTTCATTTTAGCCTCTCACGGTGCTACAGGGAGTAGGTCTTCTACAATTAGCGACGGCATCTAAAACTTTAATAAAGGTCGTAATATAGCAGACTTTAACTCTACAACCTCAGCGCCATTGGTCACGCCTTCGCAAACAAATTATTCCGCAGTTAACAGGTGATAAAAAACCCATTAGTCAAATCAATGATTAATTTAACACAAATGCAATTTTATGATATGGAGTAGTGGTGGCCCAGTGCTAACGGCTGCGACTTACGAGTTGTTTGTCGTAGGTTCAAACCCAGTCAGGCGCTTTACTTTGTGTAAATTATTTCATCACCACTGCTTTCAAAACGGTGAAGGAAAACATCGTGAGGAAACCGGCATGTCCTAGAACCAAAAAATTCGAAGACATTGTGACAACTACCATCCCGCACTGGGCCCGCCTGGTGCATTACTAGTACTGGTGGGAACATTATAGGCTGTTTGTATAAGTATCACACTATTATTATAAAGGCGAAAGTTTGTGAGTGTGTATGGAGGTAGCTGACACCCTGGATTAAGGCGATACAAAAATAAATTAGAGGCTTTTTCGTAACCATTTATTTCAGTATTACAGCATGTATGGATTTAATTTTTTGATATAATATTTATTGACTATTTGATTAATACTTTGACTGGAGGAAAATGCAATTGGGTTAAATTTCCTCGTTAAAATTTAATTCCGAAATGACCTCTATTATTTCTTATTTTTTCCTGTAATTCTAAAATCCTAAGTAATTTCATTGCAAAAATGCATTCGAAATGTGCGCATTAGGTAACTGAAAACTCTGACTGAAAATATTTTTGATAAATAGCTTAATTTATTTTTAAACAATTTTTATTTGGTTTGGCGCTCTTACGTTGTTGTATTTTGGTTCCAGCGCATTGTTGCGGTCTCTTTTTTCGCATGTGGAAGTAATTGACTCCGTCACTTTCTTACGGCCGCCCAGTTCGCTATGACTTATGTTTTACGTATCACCTTAACACAATATGTTAATCCGGGGTGTCCCACGGGATCGAGACTTACGCGGGTGAAACCGCAGGGCGCAGCTAGTTTGTTCATCAAATTTAAAGGGAAAATAACCGAGGCATTAGATACCTGTAGGTAATAATGTAATAATGAGTTGATAATTGATTTAATAAAAACAATTATTCAAACAATATATTATTTATTCTTTAAAAAGCTTACAGTCTAAAATCCAGGTAAATATTGTACTATTAGCGCGTACGGTTGCCATTTACGAGTTTCCACAAATTAATTAATATGAAAGCAAAGTACCATCGACAGGCAGAGAAGAGGCATTTTGAAGTGTATTTTACTTAACATAACAGAATATAACGCCTGTAATCCTCGAAGGGTTAGGCACAGGTGTACCTTACTATACTCATTTCGTCAGTTATGTTAAAGTCCCATGTAATAGGAGGCGAGCCTATTGCCTGCATCAACCGGGCACAAATCCAATCCCGGGCTGCTACTGAGAAATACCTAATGGACAAAACCCAACAACACTTTACCAGACCTGGGAATCGAACCCAGGACTTCATGCTCAGCTCAGGCTCTAGACCAACGAGGCAGTTCTTATTAGTGTATTTAAAAAATCTACATATCACAATAATCTACACATTACAATCTATAATATAGAAATCAGAACTGAGATGACATACGAGCCGATATCAACCATTATGTTTGTTGTATTGTCGTACTATTTGAGGGCATTTGACGTCCACTTTTCACTTAGCATTTTTAGTAAAGTAGGATGGTTTTTCCAGTTTTCGGAATGAAGTAAAAGTTCATCTGGGTGACTATATGCGGTAGATTGTATTATGTTACGATGGTCTCACTATCCTAAATAATATTATAAATGCGAAAGCGAATTTGTTTGTTTGTAACGCTTTCACGCTAAGCCGACTGAGCCAATTTGGGTGAAATTTGGCACATAGGTAGACCATGATCTAGGATAGCACATAGGGGGTTTTTATACCGATATTCCCACGGGATCGAGATTTATGCGGGTGAAACCGCAAGGTGCAGCTAGTAACAAATAAGATGGAGTATCTCTGTGCTACTCAAATCGATTATACCAGCAGTTATGATAATCTCACTGCTGGGATTTCGGCTTTCATTCTATTAGAGGAAGTTAGCAGTAGTCCATTCGGACCCAGTGTGAGAAACACCCTGCACTGGCCCGCATGGACTACCATCACCAGACTATTATCACCAGCTAACACATCATCATCATTTTCCTGCCCTTATCCCAATTTATTTAGGGTCGGCGCAACATTTCCCTTTCTTCCATACTTCTCTATTAGTCCTCATCTCGGTAGTCACTCCCTTTCTAGCCATATCATCCCTCACACAGTCCATCCATCGTTCCTTTGGTCGTCCCTACTTTTACAGCCATCGACATCCATACTCATAACTTTCCTCACGACATTTTCCTCATTCCTCCGCATCACCATGACAACCGATATCACCAGATAACTCATATCAATCCTAAATAACCATCAGTGTTACAACTGTCAAGATTACCTACTTTGGGACCCCTACATAATCATTAGCTAGGAAGTTTAAGCGCAGGGCATGTCCAGTTTACAGTCATGCATCTGATGTGCACCGTTTATGGTTTAAATCGGATACTCGTAATACTTCGCATGATATTTACCTTTTGTCAAACTGTCAATATTGAGCGAAAAAAAGGGTTACCCCTTAGCTAAACTGCCCTGCAAAGGGCTCAAAATCATGATTTATTTATAGTAGTTTAAACGGTACAACACCAATTACATTCATTAACACAGGAACATAAAAAGGTACCTACATAATGTTGTAAATTATGGTTGTATAATTATAATTCTTAATTATCTATCATAGAACAGTGGACTCCCTTGCAAACTTTCTCTCACATAACACAAGACATACAGGTATGCATAATTTTACTCCATTCATCCGCAAACACATCACATTCAGGGTTGGTATTGTTGGAAGTCAGAAGGGCGTTGAACTTTTTTAAAGTACGACACACTGGGGATTCGGCTCTGGTGACAGTTTTGGATGACGGTCGTGCAAACAGATTGTACCGGGCTCTGACGGCGTCCGATGTATTTGTCGGCCACAAATAGTCGGCGAAAAGGCCATGCATGGAGCTCTGGGCAGTCCATACATCTCCGTAAGGTTATACAACAGCCGGTTAAACTTCGGCCCCCACTTTTGGTGGCTGACGCCCAAGTTGATGGCCGCAGCGGGCGCGCTCTCAACGCTGCTTCCCCATCTGGGTTGCCCACGCACCATCTGTAGGTAATTGTACTTGGAGATCGCGATCTATGGCCCTGTAAGGGACCCTTGCGGTAGTGCGAGGTTTGTGGGACTGACTTGAACGCGGTTCGGTGGACCGATGCAGTGAGAGATCGAGCTTCATCAGTCGAAACTCTGTGATGTCCTGGTGACGGAATGGCGGGACAGGCTTCTGCACCTTACCACCGGCCTTACTACCGTCGAGGCAATCTGACCACTACTCGACGAACGACTTGAGAGGAGGCACGGCTATCTGTCATCTTGGGCGACGCAGGTAATCTCAGGACGTAGGGAGCCGGACCCTCGGTGTCACCACTGCGTCCACTTTCGGCAGGAGACGGCGTGGCATACACTGGCAGAGTGTGCCGCATGGGAGGAGCCATCCCGTGCCTTCGTATCAGACCTAGGACCCAACCTGTCGCTGCCGGCCGTCGCTCGTTCTATAGTTGGCAGCGCCGAGTCATGGGATGCGGTGATCTCTTTCTGTGAAACCGTCATTTTGCAATAGGAGAATGCGGAAAGGCAGAGGGAGATCGACACTACTCTCCCGACCCGCAGTTGCCGGACCGGGTGGTAGCGAAGGGCAGAGGGCGAACAGCGCCCTCTTCCAGCCCCCGTAAACAGGTCCGGAGGGCCTCCATAACAGACATCTATAAAGATTTTCCAGAACAGAACTAAAAAAAAAGAAAAACAGGCCTCTTCTCACCTCTAACGAGATCATGCCCTACATCCCTAAAAGATAGTTGGTAGGTACATGTAGGGAAGAAAGGGTATACACCTTTGGGAGATTTATCACGATTGTGATTAGGCAGTATAATTATAAATGCAGTAACAGAATGTCAGACGTTAAATGTTGATTCTATCTATTCTTCTAGAGTAAGAAATATGCAAGAAACTAATTTTTTGTGTGTCTTTTATTCAATTTTCATCGCTTTGGATTGTATTTGGTATTTTTTCTTAAGCCTATGATTG
Source organism: Tiliacea citrago (assembly GCA_963921375.1). Classification (NCBI taxonomy): domain Eukaryota; kingdom Metazoa; phylum Arthropoda; class Insecta; order Lepidoptera; family Noctuidae; genus Tiliacea; species Tiliacea citrago. The sequence continues at coordinate 13,934,270 of OY992797.1, read as the reverse complement.
ATTTTTGTGATCAAAACCACTTGCATGTTTTGGATTGAGATTATTTAGAGAGAGTAATAAATAATATAAAGATAACGAAACCCTTTCCGAGACAAGAAATACAACAAGTATTATCAAGTAATCAATCATCTGTTTGTTTATGTATAACGCATTATGTATGATTATGATTTATGTATTACTTTTTTGCAATGAAAATAATAAATAAAACAACCATTTAATTTCAAAAAACAGTTTATTACTCATCACATAGAACTTTGAAAATCTTAAGAAAAGACATACGGGTAATTTTTTATTTAAGGCTTTCCATACAAAGCATCTCTAAACGTATAAGATATCTTCTTATAAACGTATAAGAAGACAAAATCTTTGGCGAATACATATTTAATTTATTTTATTTGTTAGCGAAATATTCCTGAATAACAAAATAAATTTTATAAACTTGTCTATATTTACTACCCATAGCCACCTCCGCCATAGCCATATCCATGGCCCCCTGCCCCTGCCCCTATAGAACCACCGATGCCAGCACTAATCCCTATGCCACCACTGATACCACCACCAACTTCACCACCAGCTCCACCACCGAACCCACCACCGGGCGCCCCGCCACCTCCAAAACCACCACCGGGCCCCCCACTACTTCCAAATCCACCACAGTCATATTGAGGGCAACCCCTGGGATGAAAATAACCCCCGTGATGACCAAACCTGCTCTCAGCCTGAGTTGCATTTACGATTGGAGGTGATAAAACAACAGCTGGTACAAGATTTACATTACCTACATATTTTTCTATGTTATCATTTGGATTGTCACTAGGTAAAGTATTGTAATTTCTTGGAATCACAAGGGCCGGGTTTCTTTCTCTGCCAGTATTTAACACGTCATTTGGCAAAAAATGCAAATTGTTTGGGTTTCTTTCTCTGCCAGCATTTAGTAAATTATTTGGTAAAAGGTTATTATTTCCTGAGTTCAAATAATTTAAATTATTTGAGTTCCCTTCCCTGAGTAAATTATTTCCTAAAAGATTATTGTTTTCAGAGTCCCTGAGTAAATTATTTTGTAGTAGATTATTATTTTCAGAGTTCAAGAGATCATTGTTTGAGTTTCCTTCTCTGCCAATGTTAAGTAAATTATTTCGTAACAGGTTGTTATTTTTTGGTAACAGGCTGTTTTTTTCTGAGTTCAAAAGATTTAAATTGTTTGAGTTCCCTTCTCTAAGTAAATTATTTCGTAAAAGATTAGAACTTCTTGACTCAAGAAGATTTGAATTACTATCACTGACATTATAGTTTTCTAAATTTAAATTGTTTGAGTTGCCGTCTATGCCAACGCTTGCATAGTCATTGTTTAAGTTGTTTGGTAGATTTAGTCCATTTTCATACTCCAAGCTGCTTGACTCTGCTGAACACGTGACGACTATAGCGAAGAAACATAACTGTAATAATATAAAAAACTGCATTATAATTCAAACAATATTGGGTCTTAAACATTTAGGTAACTAGTTATTTTTTTATATTTAAACGTTAAAAACTTTATTCTATAAACATCTACCGTTGAACTTGGTATGTTTAATTCCGGTAGACAACCACCATGAACTTGTCTAATAATTCGTCTTCCTCATGATTGGAAACCTTGTCCTCTCCACAGCTGAGTATAGGCCTATTTCCTTTAGTTGTTCCACGCTACGGAACAAAAGGGAACCAACAACCAATGACCAATCACTACCAATGACCATCTCATCATCATCTTTTCAGCCGAAAGACGTCCACTGCTGGACACAGGCCTCCCCTAAAGGGGGGGGTTTGCCATAATCGCCACGCTTGGCAGGCGGGTTGGCGATCGCAGTATGGTTTTAAAATGCATAGAGAACGCTGCTGCTCATTCTCTAGTAAGTCCCTTAGTAGCCTTTTACGACACCCACGGAAAGAAATGACCAATTACTATGACCAATGTCATAGTAATTTATACCGACGACATTTACTTTGTGATACCCGAGGTAGAAAGAAAGGTTTTGCCTTGCCACATACATAGGTAAGCAAACATACGTAAATCACACAATACTTTTTGATGTGTAACATCAGCTTTCCTCTCGCTTTACGTTGGAGTGATTTCGTGAAAAGAGACGGAAGTATGTAACAGGAAGTGACAGCTTGACCATGAAATAAGTAAGTACTTTTAAATAGCATGGAATTAGTAAGTAATTTATAATAGCATGGATTTAGTTTACTTATAGAATTAGTAAGTACTATATAGATTGAAAGTAGAGGGGGTCTAATTTCGACCAGTGGGCGACCACTGGTAATTAATTATTTTTTTAATAAATATTTCAGTAACTATTTTGTTTTTTTTTTTTTTTAGGTTAATTTCTGACGCTGCTCAGTTGCATAGGACCAAGATGAGATGACAGATATTACACATCATACGCGACAGCTGTAAGGCTCGCTTGTTTTTATTGTCTGGAAAATTCAAATTCACTGCATGGCGACACTAGCATCTAATATAATGACTTCATTCACATGCAAATATAATATAATAAATAGTTTTATTGAATAACTTTTTTTTAGATCCTAAGATTTCCGGTCAAACTTAGTATACACTCTTCTAGATATTATTAGTATTCTATGTATGTATATATTCAGGCACATACCGGTACCGTTCTATGATAAATCGTTGATTTCGGACTTTTACGTATAGCGTTTCCTCGGTAAATCTTTAATTTTACCCTGAGATAAGTCACCAAGAATGCATAAGCGAACGAAGCGAGCTCGGGAGGATTGCGATGACGCCATTTAACGAGCTAAGCAAGTGAACAACCTCCATTCATGTTTTTTTTTTTTTTTTTTCGTTTTAATTTCCAATTTTATTATTATCTATAGAATAGAATAGAATAGAATACTCTTTATTATGTACACCATAAAAGTTACAGATATAAATGTTGAAATTTTACATAGGGTGACACAATGGGCGGTCTTATCGCTAAAAGCGATCTTTTACAGACAACCTCTATATTATTATTTTATCTATATTTTTTGTATGTGTATTAGATTAATTCTTATTGCATAAAAATCAACTTATGTGATTGGGAGAAGATACTGGCTACTGTAACGCAGGTGCTATACTTAGCGCAGGAGTCAGAGTTTCACTATTTTTGTAAAAAAATATTTATGCTAATAAAGAAATTATTATTAATTATAGGCATTTATATTGAACTTTTTACAGAAATAGAAGGCTATTATATTATAATGTAAGCTTGTAATTAATTACAGCAGTGACTTAAGAGTTGTAAAGTCGTAGATTACAAGTACAAGTACGTAAGTGACAAGTACTTTACTTTGTGTAAATTATTTCATCACCACTGCTCTCAAAACGGTGAAGGAAAACATCAGAAGAACCAAAAATTCGAAGATTTGTGACATCTACCAACCCGAACTGGGCCCGCGTGGTGGATTACGGCGCACTCACTCTCACAGAGACGAGGCCTGTGTCCCAGCAGTGGGAACATTATAGACTGATAATTAATTACAGTGAAAGGATGTAGAAAATAGGTATACTTCACTTACCAAAAGATAAACTTTCATTTTGCCTCTCGCGGTGCTACGCAGAGTAGGGGGCTTCTACTAATTTATGACTTTATATAGCAGACTTAAACGCTACAACTCAACAACATCATCATTTGTTACGCCTTTCCTAACAAATTAATTCCCAGTTAACAGGTTATAAAATCGATTAATCCAATCAATCATTCATAAGAACACAATTCAATTCTTAGATTTTATGAAATGTCCATGAAATTGAAAGGACTTTTTTCTCTTTGTACATACGTTGCCAACGCTTTTCTTATGAGACATACGGTGAGTTGTACGAAACCAACATTAGTTTAATGGAGACTTTAAATTGATGTTGTCACATTCTTTTTCATACAAAATGTAAGAGATGACATGAATTTAAAGTCTCCGTTAAACTAATGTTGGTTTCGTGCAACTCAACGATATTATTATAACTTTAGATTTGAATATAATGATGAGTTCAAATTGAATTCGGGTTTTCGATGTCTGTAACTAACTTTTTAATGAAATCAAATAATGATTATAATCCCTCTAAAAAAAAATCTATAACAGGAGTACACTACACGATAAAGATAAAACATATTCATTTAATCAGCACACATGTTAAAATAAAAATATTCGTGTTTTAGAGCACTTGGTTACGTCGAAAGCTTTGTTTATGTATTAACGACCAAATAAATTATCGTTGATGGCCATTCACTTTGAGCGTTTCGAGAAAAGTGAGATTTAATGACGAATTATGGGACTAGCAGAGGAGCTCGTGGCAAAGTAATAGCAGCCGCACGGGTCGATCCATCAGGCTAAGCTACGCTTGCCGGGGTTGGTCCGTGGATGGGTGACCATCTTTACATACCGAGACTCCTCCGTGCTTCGGCAAGCCCGTTAAGCTGTTGGTCCCGGCTGTCTTTCGTGGATCTTTGACAGTCGTTACGGGTCGTCAGAAGCCCGAAAGTCTGACAACCAGTCTTACTCATATTACCCAGTTACTGGGTTGTGGAGGTCAGATAGGCAGTCGCTCCATACTGGTATTCAGCTGCATTCGGTTAGACTGGAAGCCGACCCCAACATATTTGGGAAAAAGCTAGGCAGATTGAATGACGAATTAGGGGATTTTATTTGGGTTTACTTGAATCCCATGGATTATGCTACATTTGGGGTGTTTTGTTCCAAGGGTTCCAACTATCACTTGGAAGGAATTCCAAGACACCCTGTATTGGCAAAACTTGAACCTTCTTCTCACTGAGATAAGCATGATTGAATGGTTAGTATTGATAATGACGTAGAAATTGTTTTGTGGGTTTATGAGAATTCATTATAATATCTTTTATTTCTTCTTTCTTTTCATTATCATAGAAATTGTGGGCACCTCATACTCGTCGTCTTCTTAACTGCGTATCCACACTACACGTAGATGTACTCCAGTGTTCAATTCTAGGCCCCTTTTCTTTCGCTGGTAGCACATCTCCGCCGCGAAACCAAAGCAGCGAAACCGCAGTAGTTAAATTGTACTGGTTCGCGTCATGTTTCGCTACTCGCTTCCGATTCGAGTAGCGGAACATGACGCGAACCAGTACAATTTAACTACTGCGGTTTCGCTGTGATGGTTTCGCGGCGGAGGTGTGCTACTGGCGTAAGCTCAAATTCAAAATCAGACAAACTGATTGTATTACTTAAATTTTTATCATTCCAAATTGATATCTAAGTAAGTTTGGAATGTGTGTAGACGAGAACATTTTATGTAAGGGGCTCTCGTGACAGAACTGTATATTATCAAATTGTAAGGTTAATACTTAAACCTACATAAAAAATATATCCATGAAGGTCAAAATGAAATAATAAACACTACAACTTCCTGAGTTTATTTATTTTTCTGATCCTAGTTTTATTCACACAATCTGTCATTATATCACGTTTTGGTTCAGTCAACAATTTTGTAATTTTCAAACAATCTCAAAAAAGGTGTTTGTGTATTTTTTATTGTCTTCCGTAACCAGAAGCGCTGCGGTAACCGTAGGGAATAAGACCTACACCACCTCCGGCATTAGCAGCGATGTGCCCGTCGATATGACCACCGATGTGACCGGCGACTCCGAATCTAGATTCCAACTCTTGGCTGCAACTTTCAGCTCGGCAACTTTGCAGCTCTTGGCTGGCATCAAGTTCAGATTTGGACAGAGAATTTGACCGACGGTAGATACCACCCCCGATGCCACCCCCAACACCTCCACCAATACTTCCACCTATACCACCATAAGCTCCGCCACCAATACCACCGTAAGCGCCACCGTTAGCGCCACCATAAGCTCCGCCGCCAATACCACCGTAAGCGCCACCGTTAGCACCGCCACCTATACCACCACCTATACCACCGTTAACACCGCCGCCTATACCACCGTAAGCACCACCGCCTATACCACCACCTATACCACCGCCTATACCACCGCCTATACCACCACCTATACCACCGCCTATACCACTGCCTATACCACCTTGAGCACCACCAGCTATACCACCGTAAGCACCGCCACCTATACCACCGTGAGCACCGCCGTAAGCACCGCCGCCAATATCACCATAAGCGCTTCCACCAAGACCACCATAAGCGCCTCCACCCAGACCTCCGTGAGCACCACCACCTACACCACCACCTAAACCACCTCCTACACCACCACCCACAGCACCACCAATACTACCGCCTATACTACCACCAATACTGCCACCAACACCACCGCCAATGCCTAACCTACTACCAATGAAATGTGGGTACCCATATGCGGCATACGGGATGTACGGGGCATAGGGGATATAGTTGGCATATGCAGCATACGGGCCATATGCTGGGTTAACATAACTGGCTTGTCTGGCAAAAGCATCTTCAAACAGCAGTGCCTGATTAAATGGTGGCCAATAATGCGCTTGGCATGCGCTGACAATAGCCCATAGCAGAACCTTAAAAAAAAAACGTAAATATTAGTTCAATTTGATTTTATTGAAAATGTATGCACTAAATTTTTACTAGCTAGCGATGGCGAAACGTGTAGGACTTAATAAACTATGGTTTTCAAATCTGGTCGAAAAATATAATTTTGAAATCAAGATGACTTTGCCGATACTTTGCATCGGGATCTTATAGGCTAGAAAAGATAAAAAGACTGGAATTTCAAATCACCGGATTTAAAAAAAACCATTGTAAGAAGTTTTCCGATTTCGGGCTCCGGACACGAGGCTAGTTTTTGAGTAAGTTTTAACACATCAATCACTGGCCTTTCACTGGCTCTGTACCCGAAAACATTTGAAGACAGTTCAGTAGTGACTACGTATATGCATGCGTCAGCAGCATAAGTCACTGAACTGACCAAACAAACCTGCCAAATTGCCCGACCATTAAAAAAAAAACAAAAATATGAATCAACAACTTATTTTGAAATCAAATGAGATTACGGTTGCTACAGGCTCAATGCTAGGAAAAAGAAAAGACTGAAAAAGATAAAACTTCCTTCTCACTTACCAGGCAGTACGCTTTCATTGTAGTATTTGTTCCGATAGTAATGTGTCGAGCTTAATTTCTACTATGAGAGGAATCAAGACTGATCGGGGTTATTACGGAGGTATTATAACAGAATCCGATGCTAGAACTAAATCGCTATTCGTCATGACAACTTCAATCAATATAATATACTATTTACATGCCATAAGCCGATTAAATAATATCTATAATAACACATTATAGAAACAAAATATTTACTTGTTTTTGGCCGCAGTTTCGCTACATTTATTGTATTTAAAAAAACATTTGACTGATCTTATAGATATTTATTATCATATTGTTTGTGGAATCAGGGAATAGGCGTAGAATAATACATCTGGATAGATTTATACGTGTGTGTAGATAAAATGACTCAAAACAACTCATTCAGCTCCCCGCCGCATGTATATTAGTCTATGACCGGATGGTGCTACGATCAGCGCTCACCACAGTGCTCACCCAAGACAGGGTTGTCAATGATCAAGGGGGATTGCGTAACCTCCGCAGACGCTACAATCCTGATTGTCGTTAAGCGTTTCTTACGCCAGCTTTTACAGAAATTCCTACCTACTATATATTAGGCACACCAGCTAAGCTACTTTATATTATTCCATAAATGTAACAAAACCATAGTATTCTATTTCAACAAACATACACACAGTCGCATAAATTAGTAGTAGACGTACACATCGGGAAAAAAATACATGTTCTTATTATAGATTGCTATAAAATGTTATAAAATAGTGAAACATATCCTATCAAAAGGCAATAACTATCAACACGACAATATAATTTATATCACTGAAGAACAAGGTAAATATTTTAATAAAAACACGAATAGCCACGTTAATCGAACGGTACTAGAGGGTCTAAGGAAGATAGATCTGAATTATTGGCCGAATGATCGGCCGTTTCCTGACTACGACTAAGTATGGCTAAAAACGGCGAAAGACAAAAAAATACGACAGTCGAAGAGATATGTCAAAGACAAAAATGTGACTTGAAGTCGGGTAAGGTCAAAAAAGGAAACTTTGATAGTCAAGAAACGGCCGAACATTCGGCCGATATTTCGGGTTATCGCTTCGGAGTAGACCTCCAGGATATTTTGGTGCGTGGCCAAAGTCAGAACTGACGCCGCTATGTTACCTTTATTATCAGTTCTTTTTTATGTGTAATATCTTTCCTCTCGTTTTGTGTGGATTTCGTGAAAAGGGACGGAAATGTGTAACAGGAAGTGACAGCTTGAGCATGGAATAAGTAAATACTTTTTTATTAAAAATACATATTTCTGTCGCTGCTCAGTTGCTTATTACCAAAGTAAGATGTCAGATGGTACACATCATATTCCTAATATCCGATTACTGTAAGGCTCGTTCGTTTTTTCACTCCATATTAAAGTTACAAAAAATCAGGGGCCAAGTCTGCTATTTTCAATGATTGGTCATTATGACGACCATACCAAGGCAACGCCATAACCATTGTGCCAATAGTTTGTAACCTCCTAAATTCATAATGGCGTGACAGTGGTCCATAAGGAAGTCAAAATAATAGGTGCTTGTCACTACGAGATTACCAAATACAGATAATTTTTCCAATGGAGTATCAGTGGCACGTCATCGGAAAATCATAAAGACGCCTTTCATTAGGAGAACAACTAGGGAGTACAATTATGGTGTGTGGTGGATACACAACTGCGTTAGCAGACTTGGCCCCCTAGTTTTATGAGTTTAATACTACCAGTTTCGATCGCCATCACCGGTACGTCACCTTCGGTTCGAATAATCTCGTTTCTCGGTGTCGATTGCGGTGGACAAATAAACCTCATGAGATAGGTTAGGTTAGTTATCTGTGGATTCTCTGATTGTAGCTTAAACAACAGTCTAGTAATGTATTTTCCTGCTGATTACCACTTACCTTTGATTCCTTGTGTTACCATAACGCCCTACGTTAAAAATATGTCATATTATGGCTAATATAATAAGCTCCATGACAAAATATCTGACGCGCACTACTGAGCTGTGCGACTTGACTTCTGTCAGCCATGCAACCTGCTGGCCGATGACTGCTATCAAAAATATACATTAATTAATACTTATTTTTAAAGGTATTACAAAAAAGACATTTTTTTTTAAAATAAATAAAATTGGTGGAAAAATGGAGAAGTTACACGCTTTTAAATTGATTCTACTATCCTTGTCACGCAAAACGATCATTGTACTGAATGGCGCGAAGTTACTAAGGCGTTCCTGTGTTGTGATGTCAGGTGCTAGCAGTGCTGTCTCTATCTACATACAATAGACTTTAAAACGCATACAACTTCGGCATTTTTTGAGTTATTTAAACATTTTTTTTTACCGCGGCTTTCTTTTTTTGTTGGATTCTAAAAATCTATTAAAAAAAAACAGTCAAATACCCCATTGCGTGACTCATTAACAATTGCAATGCCTTTCCTTTTGACAAGTCTATAACAATCATTGCTATATTAAGCAACATATGAAGCAATGGATTCGGAATTTCTTACGCAATTGGTGTGCAGGATACTCATGAGCACGAGTTAGCGCGCATTTTCTTCACGTACGTCTTTGAAAACGGGGTAGCGTTCGTATGCCGTTCACATGTTAAGTCAGATTTATTCTCAAGGTTCAGGCGATCATGCATTTTTTTATCTAGCAGCATCAACCGTTGTTCAAGATCGTCATGCAGGTTAAAAAAAAAATGTCGTAACATTACTACTATTGTATCATCATTACCGCTTTATGCCGCGTTAGCCTTTCTCCCAGGCAGAGGAATTCCTCGATTTAAAAAAAAGATCGGGTAAAGTTATTGAGTTTACCCATAAGGATTTTTTTAGTAGCAGCCCAGTGTCTAGATTAGTGCGCGGGCAAACGGCAATAATAAAACGATATTAAAATTATAGGGTAAATTATATTATTGCACCATCTCGGATAGGTTAGGTTTTCTTTTGGCCAATCATACAGACATGGGAGCAAGTGCGCCCCCTAAAGGTTGCGCCCCTGGATGCCGCCCGCCTGGCCTGCCCCTAGCTACGATTAGGGTTGTCCCCTATTATGTAAAACTTAAATATAACTAAAGTGGATTTACAAACAGATCCAAACCGGAATACAGAAAAATCACTTTTTGGCATAAATAGGAAGAAAAATACCTCCAGAAGTTACCTAACCTAATATAACGTCAAAAAAAGAGTAGTAGAAACAACATGCAACGAACTTTGAATTATTATATTTTTTTAATACTTTATTGTATACCGCATTATATACATTAGGACAAACAATTAAAAAAACAAGTTGGCTACATCCCTCAAAAAAGAAATTTACGAAAAATACGTTCATTAAACAAAACACGCTGTCCATTTTCTAAGTGTATGGCAATATGAGTAAGAGTCGGATGTCTTTCGGGTAAAGGTAAACCAAGAAGCCGCCAGGCTGCCTCATTACTACTGACATATTGCCTTGCCTGATAGGTTTGTCCTTCATTAAGTGGCTGCGCTACACCATCATCACGTAGATTGAAAATCGCCTGATCGCTCCCTTTATTAACATATTTGCGTATTAGATACTTAAATTAAATAAAAAAACGCTTAACACATTAATAAAGTTTCAATAATAATTATAATTCAATCATGATACGAAAGTCACGTGGCGCCATCTATTATCATAAGTACGTTATTGTTGTTTTCCTCGCGAACGGTACTTTTTTTCGGGATGAAATGTACCCTATGTCCTTTTCTGTACACCTGATAACGTATATGCAAAATTTCAAGATTATCGGTTCAGTGGTTTAGGCGGGAAAAGGTAACAAACAAACTTACTTTCGCATTTATATGATTAGTTAGGAAGTTAGGATAGTATACAATAGGTTTTATCGTATATACAAGGCGAACTCTAATTTTATTTATGTAAGCAGTGCGTATTTTATTTTAGCGTTGAGTTGTTTAATTTTGAATCTCTCTAGTAGTAATGCTTCAGTTCTTGAACTTTTGCCGAATTTCTCAATCCAGCTTATCGGGGACATTGATGTCAAATTGAACTTCAAGTTAACTCGCGTAAGTACTTGTCTTTGTCTATACAACATTCACTGACTACATCAAGTTTACTCAGTAACTACACGGTGGAGCATACGGTGGAGGTCTGCCCGGCTTGGGCGGAGCACCACCGTGTCCTTACGGAGCAGATCGGCGGCGGCGATCTCTCGCGTCCGGCCCTGGTTCAGGCCATGGTTTGGAGCGAGAATGCATGGGAGGCCGTCACCTCCTTCTACGAAGCAGTAATGCTCGCGAAGGAGGAGGCGGAACGCGTGAGGGAGAGGCAAAATCCCCTTAGGCGCCACGGGAGACGCCCCGGGCGTCGGAAGTCGCAGATCGATTCCCGGCCACTGTAGGCCCGGGCTTGCGGACGGTGAGCGATGAGTTGCTCGCCATCCGATAAGGACCAGGCCCGGGTCGACGGCGCGTTGTGTTCCACGCGCGCCTCAAAGAGATGTGAGCACCAACTGACGGGGTCCGATAAGAGGATTGCGAGTATGTCCGAAAGGGATATCGTGGCCCTGGCACACAGGCATCTGAAGGAACACGGGTGGGTTTTAGTCAGTAAAAGTCTGAGTCCCGCTCCGCCCAGAAGTTATTTGATAATTTTACACCAAAAAAAAAACTTACTCAGTACCTGACTTTCGAATGTAAAAATCGGGCTTTTATGCTTTAAAGGATATTTGCATACAGTTACATTTTATTATAAAAACTATTATGAACTAATAATTGTTTCATAACGGTCGATTATAAATTCACTAATTATTCACCATAACAACACCAAAACCACCTATCGTGGCATCAAATTTAATCTCATTATTAAGAGGAGTTGGAACGACGTCGTCAGATATAAAATTAGATACTGTTTTCGATACCGCACTTGTCTTTTTTAGGAAGCGACTAGCTGCCGCAGCACCGAGGTAAGCTCCAGCGGCAGCTCCAAGTTTAGCCCCTAGGGTACCAGCGAGCTTACCACCAATATAACCACCTGCTTTAGCGCCGATCAGAGCAGCAGCGCCAGAGAATCCACCGATTGAAGAACCGAAATTACCAAATCGATTTTCTTCTCGAGGAAGAAGATCATCGAGTTGGCCGTCTTCTAGTTTGACAAGTAGAGCTTCTCGTTCAGTTGGCGATAATTTGCTTTCTAAGATTTGTCTCTCTTCCTCAGATAGTTTGCTTAGTGCTTCTTTGTCAGCGCGAGCAAGACGCTCTGCTCGTTCAGCGTTAGTTTTTTGCAGAAGCTGAGCTTCATGGTCAGCTTGAGCAACCTGTCGGAGTTGAGCCGATTCATTTATAAAAGATCTAGTATGAATCCCGGGATTGGTAAAACGAAAAGCAGCGAGATTAGAATTTTGCTGATTAAGAGCAGGATTGTTGAAACGAAAAGGAACGGGATAGGGATATTGGTGAATAACAGCAGGATTTGTAATACGACCATTCACATGTGGCCCTGGCGGTGTCCTATCTGATTCACGTGACGGGAGATAATTAGGCTTGTAAACATCTGGAACCAAAAGTGTTTGAGGATCTGGGTCTACTGCATAATCGAGCATATACATTTTTGCCAATTTTTCAAGTTTTTCGTAAAATTTACCATTCACAGAAGCTTCGTTAGATTCCAGGTGTCCTTGTCTTGCTACTTGTCGCCTATTGAGTGGCAACTGAAAAGCTTGACACGTGACTACAATGAAAGGGAAGAACTGAAATCAGAAATAAAATAATGCGTGACAATAAAATCTCTATAATAACTTCAAATAAATTAATACTAATCGGAAAGATATTAGCAGTGGGCGTTGTGCCAATGACAAAAAACCCTATAGAAGTACTAAAAGGATTGATATGTTATATATATAAAAAATATATATAAATCACCAGCGTTTATAACAAAATTCACTTTGTATTAGCTGATTTCTCGAGTGAGACACTTTACTACATACAATACACTAATATTTTCTAATTTAAACTGAGAAATCGTTTTGCAGCTATTCCTCACAATATTTCTGCAATACAAGTTCCTGACTTACCAGAATAAATACTTTCATGTTTATTCAACTTCTACGTTTGGTACGTGCGGTCAACTCAGGTACAATATGTTATAGGCGGCATTATAACAAGTTTCAATCAAAGGATTATATAGCTATTAGTAACGGTTTCCTAAACAAAGGATTAAGTAGTTTACAAGTGTGATAAGAAATTATTATTCGAAGGTTTCCGTGAAAATAGGTTTTCAAATACAAACCAATAAATGTTTGATGGCAACTAATTGTAGCGTGCGGCTTTGTTTTTATTTGATCAAATCCACATATTGAACACTGCACAGAGACGCTGTATTTAGGTTGATTAGTGGAAGAGTTTCTTAGCCCTGCGTTATCTCACTGGGTGGGTGAATTTAGGCTACTTATTACTTAATTTTGTATTACCTAGTTTTCTTTAATATAGTTTGTTTTGATTTTGTTGTAATTTATTTGTTGAATTAATTTATTAAGCTCTGTACAGTGCAACTTCATAATACAGTCATTTATTTCTATTTTTTTTTTTTTTTTGTAAGATACAACAACGTATTGTGTGCATGCAGTTTACCTACACTTTATTCTAATTTTTTGCTTCTTTCTTATTTACATATACCAGTGTATACAATTTTTGGTAAATCCAAATAAAAAAGGAAAGAGTTAGTAACCGTAGTCCATCCAAGGACGGTTTTTTTTAATTAAGTAAAAATTGAAATACATCGACATACCATCGGCATTATATGTATACCTATAAAGAGTCAAATTAAATTAGCTTAACTCCGCAGACGTGAATGTCTGCGGAGTTTCGCTAGCTAATTTAATATGACTAAAAAAAAAGTGCCCATCAGGGTATCGATATCTAAACATAAAGCAACAAAGAAAATAATTTGATGGTTTTTGGTGGGATGACCCCACCAAAAACCATCAAATTATTTTCAACGAAAAGTACATTATACCTTATTAAGTTTGATTGATATCAGATTTCAATTTTAATCGTCATTAACGAAAATTATGATATAGTACATACTCGTAGATATATAAAAAACCTATATCAATGTTATAGTAGTGTTCAATTGTTCATCGGTATTATCGCATTTTATTTAGATCCTATATTAATGATCCTTGCTTTAGAGCTCGTGTAAGTACATACTTGACATCTCATTGATTGGAAGCAATTGGAAGCTTCATTAAAGGTCTTGAGTGCCCAAAAATTATAAGTGCCGGACAAAAAAAACTTACTTACTAGGAAATAACGCCCGGAACATTTTCACTACCACGAAAAACACCTACGATTAGATTAACCCCTATGCTGCTATTTGGGTTTAGAAAATTTATTATTACCTTCAAAGTTAACTTTAACGTACCTACCTAACAAACAAACTTACTTTCGCATTTATAATATTAGTTAGGATGAGGAACAGGGTGTAAAGTTCACTCATCCTCTATAGAAAAGGGAGGATCCCCCGACCAGACGGGTGTTGTGTCTGGTGGGCAACTGCCCGACGGTTGATATCGGGATGTTGTATACTATATATATAATATATGTATATGCTACTTGCGCGGTAAACTCTAATTGCGCGATGCAGGATTTTGCGTAGTCAGTGTGGAGCTTATGGCGATGTTGACATATATAATACAATATATGTTTATATTGGCTAAATCAAACATCAAACGTGTCCTAATCAAAAAAGCATACTATAAGATTAAGGACTACGTTGAAGACAAGGAAGTTTGGCAATAATTCCTTCTGCACATGTGGCTTCCCTCGTACCTCATTAACGGCATAACTATGTGAACGTCTATTAACTGCTCCTAAATAACGATTTTTATTTCTTCTTTTTACTTACTTTGACATAACCTACAATTTTAATTTAAAATATTTATTAGTGACTTGTGGACAGAATATTTATTCAGTTTTGCTACAGTTGTAATGACAATGTTGTCATTTGGTTTAAATATGTAGGTTTTTATTTTTATTACTTTAGTAATATTTTATAAAGATTCTTTTTTAATTTGTGAATGTGAGAACGTTGTAGGCTTAATAGACTGTAGCTTTGTAAACTATCTTTTATTTTGTTAAGTACTTGGTACTTGTTGACGGGCCTACACTGTCCTCCCATACCTATTAACACTGTAACTTATAACATTGTTAAAGCCCACTTTTTTAAAAAGAGTAACCGTGGAGTTTCTTGCCGGCTCTTCTCCATAGGAAACGACCAATTGGAACCGTGCACCTAGCTTCTGACGTTTCATAAGTGCCCATGTAGGTTTATGCGAAATAAAAAAAAAATGATTTTTGATTTTTGAAATAATAACTGCCGCACGGGTCGATCGATCAGGTTAAGCTACGCTTGCCGCGGTTGGTCCGTGGATGGGTGACCATCTGTTCATACCAAGATTCCTCCGTACCTCGGAAAGCACGTTAAGCCGTTGGTTCCGGCTATCATTTGTAGATCTTTGACAGTTGTTACGGGTCGTCAGAAGCCCAAAAGTCTGACAACCAGTCTTTCCAAGGGATATCGTGTTACCCAGTAATTGGGTTGTGGAGGTCAGATAGTCAGTCGCTCCATGTAAAATACTGGTATTCAGCTGCATCCGGTTAGACTGGAAGCCGACCCCAACATAGTTGGGAAAAGGCTAGGCAGATGATGATGATGTTGATATTTATATAGTACATATGATAAAGAAATCTCCATTTTTGCAGGGGCGGAGCGCTAGTAAGTAGTATATTTATATAAAAATAAATGTTTCTTGTTTGTCCCTTACGCGTGTCCATGTAAGAGAAATATTGTTTTTCGAGCTACACTATCGCAAGAGGTATCAAAATTTGAATTATTTTGCTCAGATTACGTAAAAGATAAAATAACTAGAATTGCTTGTCATCTTGAGGGCTCTACCACACTAGTAGTCTAGTTTTTTGTTCTAGTTTACAGATCAAACCGTATAGGTACCTAAAAAAAAAAATTGTTGTGTCCAAGGAAAGTCAACAATTTCGAAGCTCTTATCATTTGCCATGATTTGAAGGTCTTTATTAGAAATATATCGAAGAACCGTTAGTATATTCTACGTTTAGTGCTACTTTCAGCGTCTCTAGCTTTAATTATTCTTCGCAATGCCTGCTCCCGAATGTGGTCTCTATCAGCAAATAACATACTGACCTGACAAGTAGGTTTTCTAGGTGCGCAAAACAAGCATTTGTTTCGATAACAGAATCCACAATAGGTAACAAGCAATAGCAAATTTTCTGATGGACTATGAGTACTTCCTTAAAGTCAGAATATATGATTAGCAGAAGTAAGCCATCTCTAGTGCACCATTGTTCCAGGTTGACGGTTTGCCAGCTCAGGAGTACAGGAACCAGTTGATGCAGCTTGACATATTATCTCCTAAAGACATTTTTGATCCGTACTTAGTTCATCCACCAAATTTTTCGGCGCTTCTGACAAATTACCAGCCACTGCACAAAAAGACACCGTGGTTTTATTTTCGCAACCAGCTAATTGTTTTCCAATATGTCCGGAATATTCTCTAGGACCCGAAGAGCAACCATCTAAGGTCAAGAATAAAAATGACGAATGACGATAATGTGATGATGAACACATTGGCAATAAGTGTACAAACACACCATTGTAACATAATTGCTCTATAATGTTCCCACTGCTCGGACACAGGCCTCCTCTTGGTGAGAGGGAGTGGGCCGTAATCCACCACGCGGGCCCAATGCGGGTGAGATGTCACATGTCTTCGAATTCTAGGACAAACACGGTTTAAACACAATGTTTTCCTTCAACGTTTTGATACGGCTACGTTGAAGACAAGGAAGTTTGGCAATAATTCCTTCTGCACATGTAGCTTCCCTAGTATCTTCTCATTAACGGCATAACTATGATGTCTATTAACTGCTCCCAAATTACGATGTTTTTTTTTTTTACATATTTTAACATAATCTCATCATTATTTGACATTAAACACCTACAATTTTAATTAAAAATTATTTATTAGCGACTTGTGAACAGAATATTAATTCAGATTTGTTAAAGTTGTAATGGTAATCATGTCATTTTTATTTCTATTATTTTAGTAATATTTTATATAGATTATTTTTTAATTTGTGAATGTGAGAATGCTGTAGGCTTAATAGACTGTAGCTTTGTAAACCATTTTCTATTTTGTTAAGTACTTGTTGACGGGCTTGTGCTTTAGTCTTCTGATTTTTAGGGTTATATCCTGAACCTTGGTCTTGTGTCTGATGGTTTTGTTCCTTATTTTGTCTGTTTTTTTGGCTCTTAGCATGCTTCTCTCCATCGCACGTTGGCATGTAGCTTTTTTTTAAAGTTTATTTGTTGAGTTCCTTGTTAGGACCCAGGTTTGGCTTCCATACATTAATACCGGTAGTATGCAGGTGTTAAACAGTTGACTTTTTGTTGAAATATGATGGTTTTTGTCTTTCGTTACTTCTGTCAGGCTCCAGTATCTCTTCCAGCCGTTTACTGTTCTTCTCTCAATTTCTTTATTTATAGTGTCTTTTGGTGACATCAGCTGTCCCAGGTATTCTTCCACATAATTTATTTGTGTTTCGCCTATGCTAATGTTATGTTTTTCCTAATGGTATGCAGTTCCGTCATATCCAACGCAAATCATGTCATCTAAATTCCAACCTTGACCCTCTAATAAAGTTGTCATCGAAGTTAAGACTTTATTAGAGGATCAAGGTTGGTAATGCAATTTTAGTTCGTTATTGACCAAAAAAATAAATGACGTCCCTTTTTATTGGTGGCTGCTGATTTTCAAGTTCTTTGTATGGTCTCGAACTCATTAAATTACTTAAAAATTACAAAGTCCGCTTTTAACGCTGTAACTATCGCACCTGTGCTTTTGCATAAAAATCTATGGCAACAAAGAAAACACTCACGAGTGAAGTAAAGAAAGTCCTCGAAACAAGTTGAAACTTTAGGGAATTTGCAGGTTGAAACCTAACAAATTCAAAGTCGCTGGTAATGTGTTGTCTCATGCAAATCGAAACTTCGTATAGGTATTACACCTAACTAGAACAGAAAGTAAATATTTACTTATATTTAGTTCAGGAGCCGAAATTAAGGATAGCGAAGTATTATCATAATATAAATGTAAGTTTTTAAAAAGTTTGAATGTCGGTAGAAACCTAAAGATATAGTTTTATTTAATTTTTTTAATTATTTTGATAATCTAAGATCAATTACGCAAATAAGAGGTCTCTTGCGTAAAGGAAAACAAAAAATAAATCGGGACAGCCTGTTCTTTTGGGTGGGAAATTATCAATTTATAACTTCTTCTGCTCTGGACGGGGCGTGTTAGACTTTTACTGACTAAAACCCACTCGTGTTCCTTCAGTTGCCTATGTGCCACGGCCAAGATATCCCTTTCGGACAAACTCGCAACCCTGGCAGGCATTGGCCCTAAGGGACCCCGTCAGTTTGTGCTGACATCTCTTAGAGGCGCGCGTGAAACACTACGCGCCGTCGACCCGGAGTCGGGACACCCTAGTGTCCATATATTTATCAGATTATATGATATTTTTTTATTTTTTTTAGATTGCGATGAATCCGTGGTAAGTTGTTGCTTGTACACTCACGAAGGTTTCAGAGTTAGTAAAACCATCCTCCATATGAGCTAATTCGGTAAAAGATAGTAGTAAATGATATTCAGGGTGTTATTTACCACATAAAACAATGTTTTTATTATCCACTTTCGTTTTTGGGTACATAATGTTCATCGCTTGAATACTTTGGCTTTAAAATAAAAGTTTTAGCAAAGAATCAGTAGCTGCCTACTTTATGGTACTACGTTACATAATAATTATGTGAATTCAAATCACGACATTCGTTTATGTTAGTATTTTTGTTCTAAGTATTTCTCAGATTTTGTATACAAATTTTCTGCTTTTATGTTCTACTAGCTGCGCCCCGCGGTTTCAACCGCATAAGTCTCGATCCCATGGGCATATTAGGATGAAATGTATTCTATGTCCTGATCCATAATAAGTATTTCACGGGTTGCGATTCGATTAGGAAGTTTAATAGGATTGCTAAGCAATTTATGCTCGACACAATGCATATGGTGAAGTGGAGCCTGATGGTGACTTCACCATCAGCTCCAGTTCTCCTGGTTCTTACCAGGAGAACTCCTCAACAATTAACGTCCCTACATCGGGAAATGCAAAATTTTGTAAAAGGTGATGGGCAGTTGACATTGAACCATTGAACTCGGTGGCAAAACCCTAAAATACGGATTCAAAGACACCGCTTCCGAAATTAAAGTCATTTTCCAATTTGTAGTGGTTTTTTTTTTGGAAGTCGGTTGTTTTTTTTGTAAAAAGTTTTTATTGATAGTAATCAGCAAAATAGGTTTATATTTGAAGCGAACTCCATTCCACCTAATGGGATTGACAGCATTGATAGGTCACTTCAGCTGTTTTCACTGTCCTGCCAGGGTTACGAGTCTGTCCGAAAGGTATATCGTGGCCCTGGCACACAGGCATCTGAAGGAACGCGGGTGGGTTTTAGTCAGCAAAAGTCTGACACGCCCTCCCGCTACGACCAGAGCGGGAGAAGTTATTTGATAATTTCCTACCCAAAAAAAAAACCTGTTTTCATTGTGAAATTCTTCAGAATAGACCGGCTGACTTCTCAATATGTTCACTTGTTTTCAAACTTTAACTACTTACCTATTTGACTATATTGTTTTTATTTAATACATACCCTCCCAGATAATTCAAATACCATATGAATTTCATAAATATATTTATTAACTAAAAATGGGTACCGAATTGAAATTTTATGTCAACCAAAATGTACAAAATACAAAAGTAATTAAGATCCAGGCAATTACATAAACTAATTTTGCCTAGTTAATTTAATTTTAGAAAAACTATAACCAATTTAGCGCCCAAATCCTGAATATGAGTTGGCGTTGGCGTTGGCATTGGCATTGGAATAGCGGGATCCATAACCGCCATAGCCGCCGGCGCCAGCGGCAGCAGCAGCGGCAGCAGCAGCGCCTACGTGTCCACCAACATGACCCCCGACGTGACCGCCAACATGACCGCCGACGTGACCGCCAACATGACCCCCAACATGACCACCGAGGTAGCCGCCACCGGCAGCGCCGGCATGGGCTGCAGCGTTAGCAGCAGCAGCAGCACCCCCGTAAGCGCCGAAGCGCTTTTCAATGTCAACTACGGGTACTGCGGCAGGTTGGCCAGATCCTTGCCAACTTGGTGTATTTTGTTGTTGTTGATAAAGCGCATTATCATCGTCAACATTACTTCTTGTTACTGGTTGTCTGTTCAATGAGTTGGCTTGACTAATTGTGACTAACGCGAAGAAGAAGAGCTGCAAAATAAAACAGAATGGCTAAAGAAATGATTAAATCCTAATCGCTCGTAGGTATCCAGCGTTAACGAGAAACAGCGTTTTCTGCGATCTGAAATCAATTTAAAAACCAATGCACCGGTTAAGTTGGATTAATTTGTTTCGTATTAAGCTAAAATAAATTAGGAGCCATTCAGGTAAACCTGAAAATTTTCTAAAACTGCTTTAATTTAGACTACCTGTTGGTCTAGTGGTTGCAAGCGCTATTGCTGAGCATGAGGTCCTGGGTTCGATTCCCAGTTCAGGAAAAGTGTTATTTGGAATTTTTCAATAGGAATTTCTCAGTAGCAGCCCGGAGTCTGGATTTGTGCTCGGTTGATGGCAATATTACGTGGGACTTAAACATAAATGGCGAAATGAGGGTGACCTTCTTTCTTGGGTCTGCCTAACCCTTCGGGGATTACAGGCGTGGTGTTACGTTATGTTAGTTTTAGTTTCGCCATAACCCACGTCTTCATTATCATGAATATGAGCTAGAAACAGTAAACTCTTAGGGTAAAAAACAGAATTTTATTTGCTTTCAGGAAAACAAATTGACACTTTACGTCAATTTGCCGTGTTAAAGCCATTTCAAACAACAATCAAAATTTTAATATAGAATTTAAGTTGATAGTCAATTTGCTCAACAATTTATAAATTTCCGTGACTTTACCTAAAAGAAGTATAAAAACCGGCCAAGTGCGAGTCAGACTCGCGCACGAAGGGTTCCGTACCATTATCTATAAAAATGGCAAAAAAATCACGTTTGTTGTATGGGGCCCTTAAATATTTGTTTTATTTTATTTTAATTATTTATTTTTAAAGTAAATATATTACTAAATATGCTGCGAATATTTCAAGCGTCTACCTATTGCCGTTATCAATATCAAGCAAAAACGAGCAAAAAAAAAACCACGTTTGTTGTATGGGAGCCCCCTTAAATATTTATTTTATTCTGTTTTTTAGTATTTTTTGTTATAGCGGCAACAGAAATACATCATCTGTGAAAATTTCAACTATCTAACCATCACGGTTCATGAGATACAGCCTGGTGATAGACGGACAGACAGACAGACGGCGGAGCCTTAGTAATAGGGTTCCCGTTTTTTACCATATGGATACGGAACCCTAAAAATGAACCGTTAAAAAAAATAAGAATTATAATCAAAATTTGGTATATGAAAGAGCCAACATGGATTTAAAAACTGTAGAACTTACCAAGACGCATGCTTTCATCATTGTTGGTTCGATAACCTGGCGGGACCCAATGCTTCCACGTACGGCTGGTGTGGATGAGAAAGACTGATCGCCTTTAATAAGCCGGCATTACATATAGCTGGTGTTAACGCTGCAGTATAATTGCCATTTGTCTCGGTACGCTAAACAAATTATTACTTCGTTTACAAGTGATTAGTTTGTAAAATACTGATTAGCCAAATGTTTTCGGTTAAACCATATTGGATAAAAAATGCGATAAATGTATGGTATTTACTGGTTTTAGCCCGCAACTTCTCTTAGTCCTGGATTCAAATTTTCGGTTCATAGATTATGGTACACACAGCTCCATTAAGTGGTTGTCCCCCCCAAAAGACATGTGCGTTCAAATCCGTGATAGGCCCCAGTTGGTTTTTGTATTTTATTATTAATCATTTAATTCAAGCAACCAAGACTCATAGTGTTAGTAACAAAATACTTACAAACTATGTTAGTAAAATATTATCACAAAAACAAAAAAAATTGTGACATTACTGCTGCAAGGTCACCGGCCCGGCCGATTTTTTCCAGTAGAGGCTCACATACGCACAATCTAACCTGCTGGCTACCATAAACAGGATGCTGTTGGTGCTGCCCCACACCCTACTAACCAGGGATGCGCACTGCTTCCGCATCACAGTGTAGAAGCAGTCCACGCGAGCTTCAGCAAACATCCCTGATGCGCTGCAGTATTGAGGCAATCCCATCAGCACCCTTTTTTTTTCTTTTTTTTTTTTGGGTGGGAAATCATCAAATAACTTCTCCCGCTCTGGGCGGAGCGGGAGGGCGTGTCAGACTTTTACTGACTAAAACCCACCCGCGTTCCTTCAGATGCCTGTGTGCCAGGGCCACGATATACCTTTCGGACAAACTCGCAACCCTGGCAGGCATTGGTCCTAACGGACCCCGTCAGTTTGTGCTGACATCTCTTTGAGGCGCGCGTGGAACACAACGCGCCGTCGACCCGGGCCTGGTCCTTATCGGACGGCGACCTACCCATCGCTCACCGTCCGCAGGCCCGCGCCTACGGTGGCCGGTAATCGGCTTGCGACTCCCGACGCCCGGGGCGTCTCCTGCGGCGACTAAGGGCGCGAGGGCGCGAACCTTGTCTCACCCTCACGCGTTCCGCCTCCTCCTTCGCTAGCATAACTGCTTCGCAGAAGGAGGTGACGGCCTCCCATGCACTCTCGCTCCGAACCATGGCCTGAACCAGGACCGGACGCGAGAGATCGCCGCCGCCGATCGCCTCCGTGAGGACACGGCGGTGCTCCGCCCAAGCTGGGCAGACCTCCACCGTATGTATGCTCCACCGTGTCCTCCGGGCGATCCACACAGTGGTGACACCCGGGCCCATCAGCAACCTGAATGCGTTATTGTATTGAACGCGAAGGGCGCCGTATGATTTCTGAGTATAATGAGCCCACAGACTGCAAGAGTAATAAAAAAAATAAGTTCAAAAACTAAAACCCAACTACAGAAAAATCACGCTCTAAAAAGTATGAAACAAGAAAATATTCTCATCTGAAATTATTATGTACAAACTATTCAATATTTATCGTCTATTAAATAAACAACTTACACGTAATATATTTTGATGTATTTAATACATATTCATAGTGATGTTCAGAAGACAGCCGTGGTCGTATGCCACCTAACCGATCAAAACAACACATTCTAACAGTAGTAAGCGATCATAATCTTTAGGGCAAAGTACACCAAACATATACCATAGGTTTATGTTTCGAAATTTGAAAGACTTCTTAACCTTTGCAATTTGTTATGATCCAAGGAACAAATAAATACTCCGTCTAAGGATCTGAGTCTGCTGAGGGTAACATAGGCCTGTCCCTTAGCGTATAGTGACTTCCCTAAATCAATTACCGCTTTATCTAGAGTGCACCCATGCAACTTGTGCACAGTAACTGCCGAAGTAAGGATTAATGGTAACATTTTGCGTTGAATTTTTCCCGATCCTCTTAATCCGTCAAATTCAGTCAGACATGGTTCAACTCTAACAAGCCCATCTTCGTCTGCATTTATAGTGCAATCATCGAATTGTATGAGAACTACACTTGGCTGTTCTCCACGCTCCAGCTGGTCACGACGAAGAGCAGGCCATATTAAGTTGCTGGCCACATTGAAATACGTATTTATTATAATATAATTAGATATGTATTTTGTGTAGCTTTGGAGAAAAAATATGTTTGTTGTTGCTTATGATTTTATAGAAATTATACCTACTTATTGGGTGCATGCAAGCAAAGTCATTAGCAGCAGCTGACAATATATATATTTTTGAAATGTGCTAATTAAGGCCTTTTATTTGATACCCAACACGGCATGAATAAATATTTTTTTGTTTTTAGGCTTTGACTTTATGTCCGCTAGAGGCCGCCATATAGAATTTAATGTGACTTCACATAGCCTACAACCAGCGGACGATCAAGAAGCTTCCAACAATACCTCATTATTATAACAAGCGGTTTAGAAGTAATGAGGGAACAGATGAACATACATACATACCGGTCAAAATCATAACCCTCCTTTTTGCTTCGCCGTAGTCGGGTAAAAAGACGTGCAGTAAGCACTAAATATAGTGCGCCTGACCTCCTTAGAGGCACGCCTGAATCTGTGTAAATGTAATCTTTCAATCAAAAGTAATGTTTATTACATTACTTTTAGTGAAATACTAAATTTAAGTTAGTATTTATCTTTTTAAGTTCTGTTTTTAAAATTGTTTTTTTCAATAAAACGTTAATACTTTTATTATTGCGTATAACGACAAGCAATAATAGGCTTAACATTTAAGAAAAGTTATTTAACGTCTAAGTAAACCGTAGGTTCTAAGACTGCTTGCCGCACATATGATTGGAGGTTCGATTCCTAGGCACGAAGAGTGCTTTCTGTTATGCATTATATATTTTGAATATAAAGTATTTTTCTATTTTGTTTAGTAATATTTATAAATAATTAAAAAATCAAGAATAGTATTTTTTTTATAATTATCATATTTATTGTTGCTATTATTTAACAAAACAGATCTTATTTTACTACAAAGATTTATATTTTATAATTTGATTTGATAATTTACAGTTACAGATGATATATGATATTTTGCCAACTGGCACAAAAGGGTCCCTACACAAGTGACATCCTTTATGTGAACGTATACATTAAACGTTGTAGTTATGACTTGAGGGTTTAGATTAATTTTATTAAAAAAAAACGCAAGTAAATACCCTCAAATTATAACATCTATCGATTGTCTAGATCCAAAGATAAAGTGACTCGGACGATAGTAGATAACAATTTCATCACAGTTTATATGGGCTCGCTGGCCAGTTTGCCAAACGGGGCGTATGAATATGAGTCAGTGATGCGATGGTTCGAATCTAAATCGAAACAATGAACTCTTTTTGAAGTATTCTTTAGATTATTCGTAACGAATTCAATGTTGTAGCAGTGTAACATTTTAAAACTTGAGGGGTTAGCACATACTGACGCTGTGTTTACAACAAACCTTATACGTTTTCAAGATTGAATAAGTAACTACAGTAACCATGAACACTGTTATAAAAGGTGTGGCTGGTTAGCCCGAGCTCAATAAAATAAATGCGTAAATTGCATGAAGAATTATAATTATGCATGCAATGGTGAAGTGAAAGACAAGGGGGAGGCTGAAATGGGAGAATGGATGAGAAATTATACCTTCATTTGGCGCCGACCACAATCTGGTGTTACATGAGAGCAGTCGAGACAATAAGAATGCTCGAGCTGCAGTTTCCACCTTGCATCTCTTCCCGTTCGACCTACAGTCGCCAAGATTCAGCAAATTGAAATAATGTCATGCCGTGCTCAAATTGTAACAGAATACACAAAAAGTCCTATCATCATCAATTGATGATGAACTCATCCTGCTTGCAAGCGAAAAGCGACTGAACGAGCTTTCTTATTACTCTTCAATAAGAGAGTGAATGAGAAGTGGTGGCCCAGTATGAGCAGTGGTGGCCCAGTAATGAGCAGTGGTGGCCCAGTAATGAGCAGTGGTGGCCCAGTAGTTAACGGCCTCGACTTACGAGTAGTAGGTCGTAGGTTCGAACCCAGACAGGCGCTTTACTTTGTGTAAATTATTTCATCACCACTGCTCTCAAAACGGTGGAGGAAAACATCGTGAGGAAACCGGCATGTCCTAGAACTAAAAAATTCGAAGACATGTGACGTCCGCCAAACTGCACTGGAACCGCGTGGTGGATTACGGCCCACTCCCTCTCACAGAAAGAGGAGGCCTGTGTCCCAGCAGTGGCTACATTATAGGCAGGTTATGTAAGAGAGTGAAATTGTCATAAATTTGTTTAATTAGGTACCTACTAGTCATAGAGATTAGTGATTTAAACGTTTTAGTGTCAGATTAATCAAAACAAAGTAGCAAAGCTTAGCTATAAAAATCAATCCTTCTTCGTTTCAAAACTACACTTATCGTCACTACTACAGCAAAACCTATTTGTAATATTTCACGGGAACTTACAAGTTCGTATTTCATGCGGTCGTAAGGTAACACACGAAATTAGATTTAAACATTAACTGTTAATAAAACCTTAGCTTAGTTAGAACTACCTTAACATCTAATCGAACAAGAAAATTTGGAGGCTGACTTTTGTAACGAAGTATTGAATCAGTTTTGAAATTATATGGCTATGTATGAAATGCATAATCTAAGAGCAGATGAAAACAAAGGTAATAGTTAAGGTGATCGATAGACGCAGACTAAAAATAAAATGTTACTTCCTAGTTTTTATAAAAATTTGAAACCTACATTGAAAAAAATCTGTGGAATAGAAAATCATGACGCGTCTTCAACATAAAACGGCCTAAGATAGAACCCAGTGGCATCTCTATTACTGTTTTATAGGCTACACAAATTACAACACGCCCTTCTTAATGTGTCAAAGCTCTGTAAGAACCAACCACTGTTTCTATAAGTAAGAAGAAAATTAAATATAGAAAACACGTCTTGAACCATGCTAAGCAAATTCTAAAAAAATAAGTCAAATATCCAAGAGAACAAAACGAGAGCGGTGGACTCGTGGCTATGTAATATCAGCTGCACGGGTCGATCCATCAGGTTAAGCTGCGCTTAGACACGGAGGAGTCTCCACGAACCAACCCCGGGGTTGGTTCGTGGAGACTCCTCCGTGTCTCAGCACGTCGGTCCCAAGTCGTTGGTCCCGGCTGTCATTCGTGGATCTTTGACAGTCGTTAAAGGTCGTCAGAAGGCCAAAAGTCTAACAATCAGTCTTACCAAGGGGTATCGTATTACCTGTAACCCGATTTTTTATGAGTGATACGTAATGATCAGAAAACTTGAAGTTGATGTTTCTATTTTTGGTTGTACTACTCACAACCGTGCTAAAGTAAATTAATAGGGTATAAGCTGTTAGGGAAAGATTCAATTAAACAAGTACCTTCTTACACAATATAATATTTATTGCAACATACCTACCTAACAAAGGTGCACAATAAATAATGTGGCGGGCCACAAACCTTCCCCAAACACTTAGGCATCCATACCAATACAACCAGTCTCGGATCTAGTGTATCGGTGTCTTTACCTGCAATGAGACTATAACAATAACTCAGAGTCGCTATAACGAGTCCGTGAGATGAACGACTAAATAGCTTCTAGCTCAATCACACAAGTACCGACTTATCAAGGCTGTAGGCCTAACTATCTCATAGATTAAATTATTACATTACAGATACACTCTGTGATCTTTCGGTAAATCCTTTCATTTGACGGGACTACTACCCTTGGCATCAAACACAGGATGAACCTGAGTTCACACGTTAAACGTGGCCTACGGGTATAGATGGTGACGCTATTGTTACCTATTGTAAGGATAAATTACGTGCTCCTTTTCACCGGCTTCATAAGGTTCATAACAGTAACTCATTTGTTGGACTTGGTATAACTTTTTATAACAAGCTAACCTCTTCTTTGTTAGATTTGCCTTTTAATGCGTTTAAAGTTAAAGTTAAATCCAATCTTTGTTCAAAGGCATACTATTCTATCAATGACTACTTAAACGATAAGAATAGTTGGTCGCTGTGATTAACTCAAGACAATGTTCATGTTCTTTCTCCAGAATTAGCGTACCGTACAGGTTATATGAGTTCATATAATTGTTTATTTTTATTTGACTAAGTCAATTTATTTTTATTTACTAGTGACATAATACACTCATGAAAATGTTTTTTTTATGAGTTGTATTGCAATAAGTGGTTAGCTAGCGACCTAGACAATTGATTATATTATTCTTGCCTGAGCAACCGGCAGCAAGTTCGTCATGCTCCCTTAGATGTCATTGCTTGCGGTAGCGTCGGGGGTCGGGTTGCCTCCTTCCCTCAAATATGGCGAGGGGGGTGATGGCTGATCTTTGCGTTATGCTCGTGAACAGGTGCTGCTTGTGGTGACTGGTCGTCTTGCTGACCATGGTTTTATTATTGTTATTAATGATTAAATGTTTTTTATTTTACTACGATGGTGCTAGTTTATCATTTTTGACTTCGAGTTGCAGCTATAGCTTTGTGTGGGCGGGCACGCCCATTATGCCTGGAGGCTTTTATTTAGGTACGTTCTGTTTACGTTATTTCTGCTTGAGTATAGTTTTTGACGATTTTTATGTTTTTTTTTGGTATAGTGGCGTGTGCTAGCTAACATAAGGCAAATAATTTAATGTTGTGTTGCGTAATGCAAATTCTTTTACATTTTATTGTATAGATTCAAGTTTTATATCTGAACAGACAGCTGTGCTGCTGGGGAGTTTGTTGCGCCACTTCTTCTTCCCAGCTAAAGCACTAGGAAGTGGTGAAGGGTGGGCGTTTTTGGGGGACTGTCTTATGTAATTTTTGACGTTCGAAAAGTGCTGATTCTCAGCCTAGTTTGAATAAATGAGTTTTGATTTGATTTGATTGATTTGTAGTGGCGAACTTCCCTCATCACCTATATTCGGCTAAGTAAGGCCTTCCTTACCGACGGATGGCCACATATCAAGGTTTGCCTGCACCTGAATCAATTCCAATCATCAGACCACAGGGCCACACCAAGGCATCACGTCTCAATTGCAAATTACAACCATCTCAAAAGGCTAGCATAAACAGCCAGACCTATAACAACGTACTCGTTTCATAAGGAACATGTAAAACCTAAGTTATTTCGCATGAACAAAGAATATGTTTGAATACTCACAGGATTCAGCTTTGAATTGGACTTATTGAAACCCCATCGGGTTATTTGGGCACAGTCCGGTCTTCCAGAACTAAGTCCCTATTCAAAAACCTATTGGTTCGTGCCACGCCATGTTCCGGATGTCTCAGCTCTCGAGACAAATCCGTCAGTCATCGTTCTCGACGTTTCGACCACCATAGACCAAATAGTATTGTTTTCTATTGGTTAGTTTGAATTTAATTATTAGGCATTGTTATAAATTAAATGTGGGAAATTATGTCTGTATGTTTATTTAAATTAACTAATTAACCTATCCGAGTCGGGGTACCCCATATCTCGAGCTCGCTTCGCTCGCTCTTGCATCCGAAGTTACAGACTCTAAAACACGCGTGACTTCACGACCACGTCCACTACTTGTTGCTAGCAGCGGACTAGATTCAGACATTATGAAGACATTATGGCAGGTAGTCAAAGTTGTTCTCTAGCGCGACGGCAGATGCTCTCAAATCCAAGTACAGATATTGAATTACATGACACAAAAATTCACAAAATGGCTGTCAATGCAATTGCGATTCGTTTCACCGTTAGCAAATTAGTACCATCAGGATAAAAATTATAACTTTAGATTGTCACAAAATCAAAATTTTCGTAGTTTTTCACCCAAAAAAACGGTTAATCCACTGTGAAATTGTAAAAATCCAAATAAAATAACGAAAAAAATGTGAATTATCAAAAAACAATAAAGTGGGCGTCAACTTATTATTTGCAAAACCAAAACGCATAATTAAAACTTCCTAAAATAGCAACACCTGTCAAAATTACGTCAAAAGCAATAAATAGTACAAAAGTTAAGATTATATTATATTACATTCAAAGTTTGATCTTATTAGGGTTCCGTACCTCAAAAGGAAAAAAACGGAACCCCTATAGGATCTCAAACTTAAAGCATTTATTTCAATCAAACCATTTACAGGTACTTTTGAACTGTCATGGAGTCGGTCCGTTAGAAATATGAAGCTTGTTGCCCATTCCATAGCTTAATAGGTATATATGGAGAAGAACGGGCAAGAAAAACATGGACACTTTTTTAAATTATAACATTGCAAAAATATTAAAATTATAACTAAATGTGAAGACGATGTAAAAAAAAAACGCGTCCATAGTACAGCAAATAGAAACAAACAAAGAAAACAATTCAAAAATTAAATAATTAAAATAAGCTGAGGCTGCTAAGAGATAGCCAGTCTCAACTAACAGCGCCCGTTCACGATCCTGACGCATGGATCAGCACCATTCAGCTCACCCATTTTGAAGGGAGCTAAATTATTCAACACACGCGCCACCATCAGAGAGACATCTGAGTGAGCATGACATACTCTCAGCCGCCAGGGCACATTCAAGTCAATGAAAGACATATTACCCGGTAAATGGTAGCTCTATTGTACATAGTACTCACACCTGTGCTATTCAATTATATAATACAAAGGAGATTGCGGTTATACAAAACAAAGAGTCTTACAATCTTCAGCAGCTCCAACAGTATTTACTTATGGTTGTGGAGTAGGAGCAGCATTGAGCCAAACATTTTTATAAACGTTGTAATCCGCCAACTTATAATATGCCTGCCTGCATAGTGTGCGTTTTATACAAGAATTGAATTTCGTCTCATTCAGTTGAAGTATGTGAGGAGGAATTTAATGGTAACATTTTAAACCTTTTTGATTTTGTCCCTATTTCTAGTACTGTGTCTTTACTCAGTCTTTCACCTCTTTTACTAAAAAGATATATATATTTTCATACGTATATGATCCTTTAATAAATATATTGACTAAGTACCGTCATGATGTTAATATCCTTAAAAAATTCCCTCGGAGAATCGCGCCTGCGGAGATTGCATATGGCTCTGATGGCTATTTCAGCAGAATATAAAAAACTTTTTACAAAAAAAAAACAACCGACTTCCAAAAAAAAACACTACAAAGTGAAAAGTAACTTTAATTTCGGAAGTCGGTGTCTTTGAATCTGTATTTTTGTTTTTTGCCACCGACTTCCGAAATTAAAGTTATTTTTCACTTTGTAGTGTTTTTTTGGAAGTCGGTTGTTTTTTTTTTGTAAAAGGTTTTTTTTATTTTTCACTTTTTAGTGGGTCAGCTTGTAATTTATCTAATTTACAATAGCCTAATGTCAAATGCTCATCACCTCTTACAAAATATTGGCTTTCCCGATGCAGGGGCGTTAATTGTTGAAGAGTTCTCCTGGTAAGAACCAGTAGAACTGATGGTGACATATGCATTTTGACGAGCATAAATTGGTTATCAACCATATTAAAGTGCCTAATCGAATCGCAACGGCGAAATACTTATTATTAAGTAGAGTTGTAAGTAAGAGTTGTAAGTATTGCGAGATATACTGGTTGGCCATCAGTGGTCTTTATCATCAGTTCCATTTCACCAAATGGTGCTTTCCAAAAGCAAATGCACGAGATCCTATAAAAAATACTCAAATCGCTATAGGTATGCCTATAAAATTTGAGGATTTCCCTCGATTTCCATGGGATCCCCTCCTTCAGATTCTGATTTGGTGGCAATGGGACCACGTCGAGAGCCCGTCCAAACAAATAAAGAATTTTCAAAATCCGTCCACATTTGTCGGTGTAATCGGTGAACATACATAAAAAAAAAAAAAAACAAACATACAGCCGAACATGTAACCTCCTCCTTTTTGGAAGTCGGTTAAAAAATAGACTCAATATCTGCAGCCCGTCCCCAAAGTAAAATACCGTAAGACATGATACTATGAAAGTTCCTAAAATAGACTAGCCTCGCGGTATCAACATCAGTAAATTTGAAGGATTTTTCTGACAGCAAATGCTGCTGGGCTTAGCCGTCCTGCAAGAGATGTTAAATCAGGACCCAATTGTAGCCTAGAGTCAAGCGTGATCCAAAGGAAAACATTTTCATCGACAAATTCTAGTTTCCCTTGATTCAATACTATCTCATAATCACTACTTTTTACATTTGATAAAAGAGAAAATCTTATGCACTTAGTTTTCTTTTTATTTAATACAAAATTATTGGCAGTGAACCAATTTTGGCCCTGCAATAGGGAGTTATTTACGTCGTCAAAATTTGTAGAACGTCTATCTACCTTAAAAATTAAGGAAGTATCGTCAGCAAATAACACCATATGTGGTTGATTTTTTTTTATAAATAAAGTAGATCATTAAAATACACTAAAAAGAGGAAAGGACCCAATATCAAGCGTTGTGGAACACCCATTTTTACTTTTAAACCGAATGAATTGATATCATTTATTTGAACTTGCTGCTGTCTATCATTTAAATAAGAGCTGCTGCTGCTGTATATCATTTAAAGTACTAAACTGAGCGCAAGTTTTCCAAGTCCGTAATGCTCAAGATTCAAGAGTAAGGTTTTGTGATCGACGCAAACAAATGCCTTCGCAAGGTCATAAAAAAAATTCCTATGACGTCTTAGGCCTCTTCCCACGCATCAAAAATGTGTCTTAATAACGTTACACCGGCCGGCGTCGGTCGTACAACGTCCTTTGGTGAAACCATACTGTTGATCGTGAAGGATTTCATTCATGTTAAAATGATTGAGCATTTGATTAAGCATTACCTTTTCAAACACCTTGCTGAAAACCGGCAACATACGGATACGGGTACATAATTATTAGTGTCTTGACTGTCCCCGGATTTGAAAAGTGGTATTAACTAAATGTATTTCATTAAATTCGGGAAGACTCCTTGATCCACATACAAATTAAAAATTAAGGCTAATTAAGGCGCTATAGTCTCAATTACGGAGGTACAGACTTTAATGGACATTCCTCAAAGATGTTTGTACTATTTGATATTAATTTGCTTAAATAAATTAAGAAATTGCGTTTATACTATTATGGGGTCAATGTGCTTGAATAAGTAAAATTCAATCGGGCAGGCTGAAACGTTCACCCTTACTGAATAAAAAGCAAGTGACGACGAGGTATTTATTAGAAAAACTCGTTCTTTCCTTAGTTTAATATTATTGGAACTATATTTCTATTAGTTCCTGAATTTATTGCGTCTATTTATGGTTTTATTTAGTTTTTTAAATCGCATTTTGACTTACTTTATAACAACTATTATTATGTTTCAATTAAGAATCTTCAGTAAGGTCTATTGTTATTAAGGAATGAGGGTTGCAATTAGTATTAAAATATGTATTATAATATGTATAAGTCATTCGTTTAGTTATTAGTTTTATGAAATAATAGACCTCAATAACATTAATTTATTCCAAATTAATAATAATGTTTGTCTTTACAAATCAAACGCTAGTGTAAACACAGAAAATATAACGAATTAGGGTGGTTTTATCAACCGTAGTTTGGTGAGTTGTTGCAGCTGAAAATCAGCGTCAGGTGGTATACCTTGTGTTGTCATCTGACATTGTTAGCTGAGGCCCTTTTGGCATTGTAATCATGTTTTTAAGGTTTTAAGGAATATTTTTTCAATAAACGCATTATTTTTTAATATAAATACTTTATTGTACACCAGATAAAAAACATATACATTACCAAATGAAAAACAATACATTACAAAATATACAATGGGCCTATCGCTTACTGCGATCTCTTCCAGGCAACATTGGAATGGACAGTGATTTCTTGGACATAAAATGGGGTTGCCTTTGGTGCAAATAAAACTATGTAAATATAATATAATTTAATATATACGCAGATTTATGCTACATAATAGATACATACATACTAACTATAATTAAATTAAGCAACTATATAGATTATTACAGCTAACCACGAGAATAAAATCACAACGACAAGGTAGTATTTTAAACACAGGCAACAATTGCGCGCGTTTTATTGGAATCGTTTTACTGGTAACGCATTCCATAAACGAGCAGCCAGAGACGGTAAAGGATTTTTCAAGGAAAGTTGTAGAATACATTGGCATTTTAAACTTCAAGTTATCTGATGACCATAAAAATTTCGCTGTTTTTTTCACATCATCTCTGTGAAATGACCGACTTAACAGTAACCAACGCTCGTAAATTACCATTTTTGTCGATGAATATTGAACGAGTAATTTTATTTTTTGCTCTTTGACTTATGAGATTCCGTACCAATTATGTTTGGGTAAAATGGTAAAATAAATGCTTTTCCTTATTTAAGTCAGTTTTATTCCAAATATGTTTAAATACAATTCTGCTCTTATTTAAAAAGGTAGGTTATTATAAAGACATTGTAAAATCTATAACAGGTGGACATCTTAAATATCATTAGCACCGTGAAATAAAAACATAAATAAAAGCAAAAAAATACATGAAGTCATAGATAGATAAATGTATAGAATAATATGCTTTAATAATCACCAACATTGAAACACAACATATACATAGTATATTTAATGTTAAGAGTAAGTTATTTAAATAATATGACCATATAACTACATATAATAATTACTAATATTACTACAAATAATAATCAAATAACAATTATGTTATAAATATAGTACATATTTAAATTCCATTCCATTGTTTGTAAAGCAAAATCCAAGTCGTTTTGAACGTCTAGCTGATGTATTCCTAAGAAATAGGCGTGACAATAGTAAATTATGTCAATTAACATGTCAAACTACTTTGGTGCGAAGTGAAGTGCGAAGAAGTGTTTATTTTATGGCCCCAATTATTAACAATACATTACCAAGTGGTTGGAAATATTTGACAACAGTGCTGTTTAAGAGTAGACTACGTATTTTTTAATTGGTGAAATGTGACTGAGTTTTTATCACAGAAATTATATTCCTGAATTGCTCTGGCTTTTGGTTACACTTTAAGTGAATCGTAATATAAATGTTTGCATGCCGAATGATGTCATATGGACACCTATTATGTGTTACCTATATTTGAAAAATAAATGTCTATTCTATTCATAATTTATATTTGACAAACAGGGCAGATACGGCTAAGTAGTGCATGGACATGAGAAAATATAACAATATAAGTAAAAAAACAATAAACAGGCACATCGCACACTTTTTATTTAATTGTAATCTTATTACAGGCAATTGCTCATCAGTGATAATATTTGACAGTAACAGTCCCTTTATGTCGTTGCACTAAGGCACTTTGTAGACGACACGGTTTCTTTACGGTGCGGCGTATAAACCGCGCCGTAAAAAAAACGTGTCTGTCAACCAACTTCCATAGTGATCCATACGACACTGACGACCGTGCCTACACACGGCGAATAAACCGTAGTGTTTCTTAGGCCCTTTGGACCAAGGGCGTTTTTTGTAGTGCAAGTATTGCCACTAATGTGCGATTGAATGTTCAAGGTATTTTATGAATTTGGGACGAAACGCGCTCCGCACCGGCAAGTCATAATAAAATATGTTAGAATATACGTACATACATACAATTCCTTTTATTACTTTTTTATTCAGTAAAAGCCCACAATTACATAATATGCAGGCACTATATAAAGAGATCTTGAAAACATTAACAAGATTATATTCGTTTTGTTTTGATGATAATAGGTAGTTTAAACTTTCCTATCATTAACATAACTACTACATATCAGGATAAGCGCAACTATGAGATGGTGGATCAGTAGAACGACATATTTTTTTTAGCTTGAAGTACTTGTTAACGCCAGAAAAGAATTGTTCTATATAATACTTATGGGGCTTATTTTGCAACCATGGTTCCACAATCTCACTTACTCTACCAATTTTTTTATGTATAGTCATGCACTTTTAGTAAGTCAGCCTAGAACACTGCTGATGGCATTAGCGTTAGTGATACCATATCCACCACCGTTAGAATAAGTATTGGCATTAGCGTATCCGTTTGCAGTGCCACCACCGTTAGCGTAACCAACAACATTTGCATGAGCATCAGCGCCCACGTATCCTCCAGCATTGGTGTACCCAACAGCATTTGCAAGGGCACCTGCGTTTGCATAAGCATCAGCACCCACATATCCTCCAGCATTGACGTACCCAGCAGCATTTGCATTTGCAAGGGCACCTGCGTTTGCATAAGCATCAGCGTTTGCAAGGGGACTCCCATTTGCATATACGTCTAAATTCGAGTATGGACCGCCATTGATATAACCAGCAGTGTTTCCATATACGTCCGCATTTACAAGACCGCCAGTGTTTCCATAAATTTCTGAGATTCCATAAGCATCAGCATTTGAGTATTTACCGCCATTGAGGTAACCAACAGTGTTTGCATAAACATCCGCATTTGCAAGAGCGCCCGAGTCTCCATAAAATTCCGCATTTGCATAAGTGTCTGCGTCATGGTAAGCATCTGCATAACCATCATAAATGTCAGAATCAGCATCTGCAGAACTGTAAGCATTACTACCATCAATAACGTAAGTATTAGCATTTGCATGACCTTGAGCATGACCAGCACCGTTCACGTAAGTATCTGCATTGGCATGTCCTTGAACAATACTTTTGCCATAAACGTAAGTATTTGCATTTGCATGACTTTGAGCATTACCTCCACCATTGACGTAAGTGTTAAAATTTGAATGACCTTGAGCATGACCACCGCCATTCACGTAACTATCTGCATTGCCATATCCTTGAGCAATACCTTTTCCATGAACGTAAGTGTTTG
This sequence comes from Tiliacea citrago, assembly GCA_963921375.1. NCBI lineage: Eukaryota > Metazoa > Arthropoda > Insecta > Lepidoptera > Noctuidae > Tiliacea > Tiliacea citrago. Next base: position 13,897,601 of record OY992797.1, on the reverse strand, counting down.
TATTTGCATGACTTTGTGCACTATTGTTATCTCCACTATTAACGTAAGCGTTAGAATTTGAATTAACTCGAAAATGACCACCATTTAAGTAAGTATCTGCATTTACGTGACCTTGAGGATGACCACCATCAATAGCGTAAGTGTTAGCGTTTGCATGACCTTGAGCAATATCTCCTCGATTAACGTAAGTGTCAGCATTTGCATGGCTTTGAGCATTACCACCACCATTTACGTAAGTGTTAGCATTTGCATGACCTTGAGCATGACCACCACCGTTTGCGTAAGTATCTGCATTGGAATGGCCTTGAGCAGTACCTTTGCCATAAACGTAAGTGTTAGCATTTGCAAGACTTTGTGCAATACCTCCTCCATGAACGTAACTCTGAGCGTTTGCAAGACTTTGAGCATAACCGCCGCCGTTAACATAAGTGTTAGAATTTGCAAGACTTTGAGCACGACTACCGCCATTAACATAAGAGTTAGCATTTGCAAGACTTTGTGCATGCCCACCGCCGATAACTAAAGTATCTGCATTTGCATGATTTTTACCTCTTCCAACAACATAAGTGTCAGTTTGAGCATTACCATCGCCCTCAACGTAACTTTCAGCACTCGGCTTAATGTCGCCGAATCGATTACTTGGGCGACTGCTGCCGTATCCGAAACGACTTATATCGGTGTCTGCATTTGCATGACTGCTGCCATATCCCCAACCATTTACATTGGCGCCTGCATCTGTATGACTGCTTCCGTGTCCCCAACCATTTATAACGTTATCCGCATTTGCATGACTGCTTCCATGGCCCCAACCATTTACATCGGTGTCAGCATTTGCATGACTGTGGCCATGGCCCCAACCATTTACATCAATGTCAGCATTTGCGTGACTGTGGCCATGGCCCCAACCATTTACATTGGTGTCAGCATTTGCATGACTGTGGCCGTAGCCCCAACCATTTACATCGGTGTCAGCATTTGCATGATTGCGGCTATGTCCCCAACCCTTTACATTAGTGTCAGCATTTGCAAGACTGTGACCGTATCCCCAACCATTTACATTGGTGTTAGCATTTGCCTGACTGTGGCCATGGCCCCAACCATTTACACCGGTGTCAGCATTTGCATTACTACTGCCGTATCTCCAACCATTTACATTGGAGTCAGCATTTGCATGACTGTGGCCATGGCCCCAACCATTAATATCGGTGTCAGCATCTGCATGACTGTGGCCATGGCCCCAACCATTTACATCGGTGTCAGCATTTGCATGACTGTGGCCATGGCCCCAACCATTAACATCGGTGTCAGCATTTGCATGATTGTGGCTATTTCTCCAACCATATACATCGGTATCAGCATCTGCATGACTGTGGCCATGGCCCCAACCATTAACATTGGTGTTAGCATTTGCATGACTGTGGCCATGGCCCCAACCATTCACATCGGTGTCAGCATTTGCATGACTGTGGCCATGGCCCCAACCATTTACATTGGTGTCAGCATTTGCATGACTGTGGCCGTAGCCCCATCCATTTACATCGGTGTCAACATTTGCATGATTGCGGCTACGTCCCCAACCCTTTACATTAGTGACAGCATTTGCAAGACTGTGACCGTATCCCCAACCATTTACATTGGTGTCAGCATTTGCATGACTGTGGCCGTAGCCCCAACCATTTACATTGGTGTCAGCATTTGCCTGACTGTGGCCATGGCCCCAACCATTTACACCGGTGTCAGCATTTGCATTACTACTGCCGTATCTCCAACCATTTACATCGGAGTCAGCATTTGCATGACTGTGGCCATGGCCCCAACCATTAATATCGGTGTCAGCATCTGCATGACTGTGGCCATGGCCCCAACCATTTACATCGGTGTCAGCATTTGCATGACTGTGGCCATGGCCCCAACCATTAACATCAGTGTCAGCATTTGCATGACTGTGGCCATGGCGCCAACCATTTACATCGGTGTCAGCATTTGCATGACTGTGGCCATGGCCCAAACCATTTACATCGGTGTCAGCATTTGCATGACTGTGGCCATGGCCCCAACCATTTACATTGGTGTCAGCATTAGCATGACTGTGGCCGTAGCCCCATCCATTTACATCGGTGTCAGCATTTGCATGATTGCGGCTTTGTCCCCAACCTTTTACATTAGAGTCAGCATTTGCAAGACTGTGACCGTAGCCCCAACCATTTACATTTGTGTCAGCATTTGCCTGACTGTGGCCATGGCCCCAACCATTTACATCAGTGTCAGCATTTGCATTACTACTGCCGTATCCCCAACCATTTACATAAGAGTCAGCATTTGCATGACTGTGGCCATGGCCCCAACCTATAATATCGGAGTCAGCATTTGCATGACTGTGGCCATGGCCCCAACCATTAATATCGGTGTCAGCATTTGCATGACTGTTGCCATGGCCCCAACCATTAACATCAATGTCAGCATTTGCATGATTGTGGCTATTTCTCCAACCATATACATCGGTGTCAGCATCTGCATGACTGTGGCCATGGCCCCAACCATTTACAATGGTGTCAGCATTTGCATGACTGTGGCCATGGCCCCAACCATTTACATCAGTGTCAGCATTTGCAAAACTTTGACCATATCCCCAACCATTAACATTGGTGTCAGCATTTGCATGACTGTGGCCATGGCCCCAACCATTTACATCAGTGTCAGCATTTGCATGACTGTTGCCATGGCCCCAACCATTAACATCGGTGTCAGCATTTGCATGATTGTGGCTATTTCTCCAACCATATACATCGGTGTCAGCATCTGCATGACTGTGGCCATGGCCCCGACCATTTACATTAGCGTCAGCATTTGCATGACTGTGGCCATGGCCCCAACCATTTAAATCGGTGTCAGCATTTGCATTACTGTGGCCATGGCCCCAACCATTAACATCGGTGTCAGCATTGGCATGACTGCTGCCGTGTCCCCAACCATTAAGAATGCTGCGAGCGTTTGCATGACTTTTGGCGTGGCCGCGACTATGAAAATTTGACCTAATAGGCAATTGGAACATATTGACTAAACCACCATTTTGTAAAAAACCGGTAGTACCACCCTGAGAATATCCTACAGTATTTCCAACGGTTTGAACATAGCCCCCAGCAGGGCCTCTACCTTGAACAAAACTGATAGAACTGCTTTGAGCATTTCCACCTGGATTGCCATTTCCATTAACAAAAGTGACAGAATTGCCACTACCTAGGGCATTACTACTACTACTACTACTTTGAGCGTATCTTCCAACACCATCTCCACGTTGTTGGATGAACGTGACAGCACCACCTATTGGTAATCCATTACTACTTTGGGTAAAGATGTAACCAGTGCTATCACGGTTAGAATTACTGCTTGCACCAGCGTTAAGGAGAGCATCTGCTTCTCCACCAACTTCCCGGCTAGCACCACTATTAATAAGAGCATTCAGATCTCCACCTCCGGAAATAAGCGCACCCGCACCTCCACTAATAGCGGCATTGAGTTGACCGCTATCACTGACTTCACCTTCAAGGTGAGCATTTTCGGCTGCTTTGACATTAACACTGGCGCTGCCACTTACTTTGGCAGTGCCACTACTTCTGGTAAGAGTTTTCTTAATACTATCATGTAATGAGAGGAGACCGCCTTCTAGCAAACTATCAGGCACGCCGTCTTCGTTGCTATTACCTTGGTATCGTCTTCCTGACAAGGAAGAAGCTTGACAGGTGATAATTACGCCAAAGAAGAACACCTGTAAAAAAATTATATAATTATAAATTATATATATTTCAGGTAATTTCATTATTGTTTTTTGCTGATTTAAACACTTTAGGAGAGAGCAACTATTGTAACGTTGTAGCTTCAGAACATTTAGTTGAACAATAATTATGATAGTAAGTGTCTGCACATCACTAAAGCGCACGCGCATTACTAGTTGCCTATCATTATTCGGCCTTTTCACCTCATGCTTGCTATACAAGCGGATGCTTGTCCAGAACCCTTCGGACTTACTTAAACTATGTGCTCCGAACTAAGGTGAGTTCATCATTATTTTAGCTATTATGGTAGGTACAGTGTACTCTAAGCTATTTAGTGTGCCATCTGTAATGATTACGGTGGTTCTCCCTTTCTGTTCTATGTGCCTCGTGTCATATATATAACCTCACTATGCTATATCTGTCATTGTGCCAGGCTGCTATTGTACCTCTCTGATTGTAAACCACTGCAATGTGTTACCTTCCGCCTATCCTGCCTTCCACGCCGTTCCTTGGTCTTAAGAGAATATAAGGCTAGCACATCGCAGGCGGTTGCTGTCTTGCATCGTAACTAACATGCACTTTACACGCACTTTCCGGGTTCTACGACCACGCTGAGAGCAGGACGACTACACACTGCACGCTGCTCAGAACTACACGTGGAGCCAAACCACACTCTCCTTACGGTCCTACAGCCTGATGTCACTGCGCGCTACATGGAACTGCACGCTGTAGTGAAGCGAACGCTATCTGTTAGCTAGTTGGTAGTTTGTAAGACAGGGTACCAAACTGCATGATATGTGTTTAAATTATTCACACCATGTTGAAATATTCATACTACAAATCGTGAATTCACAGGTATTTGCTTATTTCAAGGAACGTCTTGCGCCTTATTTATAAATAGTGCTAGATTCCCGTAGTTCACGCACTTATTTACCATTTTATACGACTTGTCAGTCATATGAAATAGCTAATGTGAGATGTGTGATGAGAATGACAGTTTTGATTTGAAATAACGCTCCGTGTTTAAGCGCCATAACTAATTGAGGATTACTAGTTTATAATAACAGTCGTATTATTCGTATGTAATTAAATTAGGTAACAGCTTTGTGCGGATTTTTCCAAGAGTCCATGCTAGGACACCAATTATTTGTTCTCATCACTCGTTTATAAAACGAACGATTATACTGGTTACACCAGTATCAAACAATAGGGTATATCGATTCTCAGCCACTCTGTGAAATCGTCACTTCATCTAGCCTCAGAGCGTCCTACCCTGCGGTCAGCGTTTCAGTCTCCACTCATGAAAGCGGTCATGAATTTACAGCTTATTTCCTATGCTTAACAAACTTGTACCTTACTTACCAGATAATATATTTTCATATTTATTTGTTCCGATATCTTGTTTGGCTTCATCATTTCTGTGTACGGTTGTCGACCAAAACGGACTGGTTCCGTTAAGGTGGCATTATAGCCGATATAAACTCTAGAAATAAATTGCTATTGGCTACGGTCACCCCAAACACGTTATTACCTAATTTATAAGTTGATAAGCGCTGATTATCCATGTGTTTTCATTTAAAACTATTTGATAAACAATACAATAAATGTCATACTATGGAATGAATAGTATTGTAACTAGTTCTTGCCCGGGTCCTTTGACGGAAGCACTTGTGAAATGAACCTAAGCTTTGTAACAAAAGAGTATCATTTAGCGTGGCATCTCTGCACAAACTGTGGATCAAATCGTGTAATCGATTTTTTATTTGCTAACCCATGTCTAATTGATTTTATTTGCACACTTCAGTTTACGTTCCAGATGACAACCCGGCGCTGCCTTTTGGTGTCTTGATATATTCTCTGGAATAACGATTAACGTCCCCAAGCTAGCGTTCTCTTAAAGCGGCGTCGCCTTTAGAAAGTAATATAGTAAAAACCGAATGTGAGGAAAACAAGTCATTACAGACTATTAAAATTTCTCGTTTATTTAATTCTCGTTAATTTGCTGAATACATATAATATGTCCAGTACGTATAAATTCGGTTCCGTGTGATGCCGGACGTAAAAATTAGCACCACCCTATTTCTACCCGTGGGTGTCGTAAAAGGCGACTAAGGGACTTACTAGAGAATGGGCAGCAGCGTTCTCTATGCATTTTAACACCATACTGCGATCGCCAACCCGTCTGCCAAGCGTGGCAATTATGGCAACCCCTTTTGGGGGAGGCCTATGTCTAGCAGTGAACTTCATTTCTCACTAGACCCAGTTCTGAAGTCCACGCAGATGAAGTCGCGGGCTCAAGCTCAGTCTTAGATAAGAAACCCCTGTGTTGTATTATGCCTTGTATCCACTTTATTCTTTCTTCCTCATAAATTGCGATTGACATCTCGTATGAAGTGAACAAATAGCACCGCATGGTGATTATGGCATTTTCATTATTTTTTTTGAAAATTACGAAAATATCAATGAACATGTACATATAAAATACATACAGATGAACATAAAAAATACATACAGATGAACATAAAACTTCCTTCTTTTTTGAAGTCGGTTAAAAAAATCTAGAAACATGCCAACATAGTATGGAACGAAGCATACTACTAATCAAAAAAAAAAAATTAAACAAAGGATTAGGATTTTTATTACTTAATTTATTAAAATTAAGTAATAAAAAACCGGCCAAGTGCGTGTCGAACCACGCACATTAATTCCGTAAAACAAACTTAACATTTTAGTTGCAGCATAATATAAGATTAAGGATTACGTTGAAGGCAAGGAAGTTTAGCAATAATTCCTTCTGCACATGTGGCTTCCCTGGTACCTCATTATCAGCATAACTATATAAATGTATATTAACTGCTCCCAAATATCGATGTTTTTTTTTTTTTGAAGTGAAAACTTCTTTAGGTGCGTTGAGCACGCAACAATCATGGAACTCGCGTCATCCTCACCGAACGCTTTCCATGAGACACGTATGTACACATATATACTGTGTATATATGTGTACTTTTTGGGTGAACAAAAAGCGTGAAACTCGCGTCATCGTCACCGCACGCTTCCCATGAGCTATATATGAATACTGTGTATATACTTCCGTGTCCTTAGTTTTCACTTCTATCGGCAGTCCACAAAGACTACCCCGCATGTTTTTTTTTTTACATACCTTGACATAATTTCTTCATTCAAAACACTAAATACCTACAACTGTAATTTAAAATATTGATTAATTTTAATTTAAAATATTAATAATTTCAACATTCCTTTACGATTTAGTGTATAGAATGATAAATAATTCAAACTATGATCATAGACAGAGTTTTATTTATTTTAGACTAGACTCATTCTTCACCAATCAGTACTTAAATAATGAACACAAAGAATAAAAAAAGAAAAATAAACTAAAAAAGAATTATCCCAAATGGCCTTATTTTAAATCTGTAATCTCTAAACATTAACTCTATCTCTATATTCTCAAATCTCTATGTCTAATCTCTTCTTTTCTCTAATATCTATCTCTAAATATTATAAAACAAAGTCGTTTTTTGCGTCTGTCTGAATGACCGCGTTATTCTTTTAAAATATGCAACGGATTTTGATGTGATTCTCTTCATCATTTATAGAATTTATTCCTAAATTTCACCAATATTTAGTAGAAGAAAGTAGTAGTTAGAAATTTCTACTAAATTTTCATGCTGTTGTTATCCAATTTGATGAACTGCTTTAGTAGCTACGTACATACCTATATTCTATATATATATATCTAGACCGTCAGGATTGAGGAGCCACATAAAATGTGTTGTATTAACGAAATTATATAGTTTATACCGTTTTATTTATACTAAAATTTAGAACACATTTACTACTAAATTATACTAAAAATATGTTTTAATTAGTTGATGACTTTCCGAGAAACAGCGATGTGAAATTCATGGATTGTTATGAAAAATCAAAGCTTTGTAGCTATTTCAAATTCCGCCGTACAAAACCCATTTTTTTGTAAAGATTAGACATTAACACTACTAAATCCTACCAAGTTTTCAAAAACATCCGTTGGCTAGTTTTCGAGTTCTAAAGTGACTCCTCAGTCCAGACTCCTGAATTGAGGAGCCACCTTATAGGCCATAAACGTCCTATAACTTTTTAACAGTTTTACTACAAATTCTAGGATTGGGCCTACAAAATTGGCTAATTTACTACTAAATATTGGTAGTGCCGCGTTTAAATATGAGATATGGCTCCTCAATCTATACGGACACTCATTACTTAATGTATTTTCTTTCTTTCTTTCATCTTCAGAACCAGTCATGGATTTGATATAATTATAGAGAAGATTATTTTTATTGCGTAGCTATCGTGAAGATCTTGGGAAGGTTCAAATGTAATGAGTCACAGTAACTTTTTACAAAATGTGTAAGTCTAACAATTCTCGGCTCAAGTGCTCTGAGTGGAATACCTCCAATAATTTAGATCCAATCTTTATAAATAAGTAGTTTGTTTTGTAGTTCCAGGATAAAATTAGGCAATCTTATTGCAACTAGTATACCGGATAGTGCTTAAGCGTGTTGGTAAAGCTTGGTAAAGCTTATGCTGGTACGAGCCTCACCGCCGCCATAAACTTTATTTGTCCATTGTCAACTTTTGGTATTTATTCATTTTATAAGACTATTTTAGTACTTTTCGCCTGAAACACAGGATTACCAGGATTAATGTGCTGATGCTAATGAACGGGTTGATGCCTTCTATAGCATACTACAGAACGCTATCAACAATTGCGTACCCAAATATGCAAGAAAAAAATCTAAATATCCCTCTTGGTATTCTGACTCACTTGTTGGAGCTCTATCTGAAAAAGAGAAATTTAGGCAAAAATACCGCAAATATAACAATCCCAGAGACAGACTCACCTTTGAATTACTTCGTAGTCGCTGCCATACTTGAATAAATAACTGTTATAATACATATAAATGTAAAATTGAAAATGATATTCCCAAAAACCCAACAGCTTTCTGGCGATTCATAAAAGATAAGCGTGGGGAATCTTGCATACCTGCTGACATGTTTATGAACGATAAAGTGGCTAACAGTGGTCCAGAAATTGCTAGTCTTTTCGCGGATCAATTTGTCTCTGTTTTTAGCCAGGATCCCACCGTTACTTCCAATGCTCCCAATGGATTTTCAGGTATTGACTCTGTCTTAAGTACTATTAAGTTTACGGAAAAACAAATTTTGAACAAGCTCAAACTCATAGATGCCTCCAAAGGTGCTGGACCTGATTCTATATCACCTTTGTTTATAAAACGCTGCTGCCACGAACTTGCCTTACCGCTGCGGATTATTTTTAATTCTTCTCTTGCTGAAGGAATCTTCCCTGATGTATGAAAAACCGCAAAAATTGTCCCGGTTTTTAAAAAGGGAAACCCTGGTAATGTTAAAAATTACCGCCCTATTTCAATATTATCATGTTTTTCAAAGATCTTTGAGTCTCTTGTCTGTCCAATCATTACTCGCCACATTGATAGAATTATTTCACCAAGTCAACATGGCTTCAAAGCTGGACGCAGCCTAGAAACAAACCTCGTCCAGTTTGTGTCTGATGTGACCCTAGCTCTTGACTTTTGTCAAGAGCTAGGGTCACATCTACACACTAGAAGTAGATGCCGTGTACACGGACTTCAGCAGTGCATTTGACAAAGTTGACCATTCTCTGTTGCTGTCCAAGTTAGAATATAATGGTATACATGGCTCACTTTTGAACTGGTTCTCATCTTATTTATTCCATAGATCGCAAATTCTTGTTGTTAATGGTTACGAATCTTACCCGTACTATGCCGACTCAGGAGTTCCTCAGGGTTCTCACCTTGCACCGGTTCTATTTTTACTCTTCATTAACGATATTACTGCCCAAATACGTCACTGTAAATATCTAATGTTTGCCGACGATCTTAAAATTTATAAAACTATAACTTCAAATGAAGATACTACCTTAATTCAGGAGGATTTGGACAGAATTGAGCATTGGTGCAGCCTTAACCACATGAAACTTAATGTGCAAAAATGTAGCCATATACGATTCACGAGGAAAAAGCAGTCCTATACTATCTCATATAATATAAAAGGAGCATTATTGGAAACTGTTCGTGAGTTTCGTGATCTTGGCATTATCATGGACAGTAAAGTCAACTTCAGAAGCCATATTGATAATATTGTTATGAAATTGGCACGGCTACTAGGACTTCTTAAGAGAAGCATTAAAGGGTTTAAGCTGGTAAGAACAAAAATTGTGCTATATAACGCCTTAGTTCGGAGCCACCTTGAATTTGCCAGCGTGGTGTGCAGCCCGCACTATGTAGTACACTCACAAAGAGTACTCGTAGAAAGCATTCAAAGGGCCTTCACAAAACACCTAGCATATGCCTTCGGTGATATATCTCCCCGGTGTCCATACGAACAACGTACTCAGTATTTCAAAATGATTACTCTGCGCGACCTTCGACTGGTACAAGATCTCATGTTTATTTACAAATTGGTTAACAATAAATTGGACTGCGATAAATTAACTGAACGAATTGGACTAAAAGTCCCCTCTAGTTTACCCAGATATCCCATTACACACTTATTCTGGACTAAAGCATCCAAAACAAATATAGGAGTAAACTCACCTCTCAATAGGCTCAGCCGAGAGATGAATTGTTGTATAAAATCCACTCCACATGTTGACATATATCATGACTCCGTAAATATCTTTAAAACCCAAATTTTAAGGTCCCATAGCACGCAACCCACAGAATCTAAAGATTAATTATGTTAGTGTGTAGGTATTTCTTTCAACCTCTGTAACTTATTTCTTGTGTCATTTTATATTTCTGTTCTTGGTTTGTTACCACTTAATTTTTATAAAAAAAAAATATATATACTTTTGGTTATCACTGTATTTGAGAATGTTGGTTCGCCTGTTATTGGCAACTGTATAAGCCCATGACTGTTATATAATGTTATTTGATATTTTGTATACAGAAGCTGTTGGTGTACCTTTATAAATAAATAAAAAAATAAAATTATCTAGTTCAGGCACGTAATTCATAATAATATAATTTACATTTAAGCAAAACTGTACACATTTTTATACCTTGAAATTTTTGAATAAATATTATTTATTAATTAAACTTTACTTTTTTCTACTTTACTGCTGCATTAGCGCCGCCTCCAAAGAGACCACCCGTTTCTCCGGTGAAGTGACCAGTAGCATTTCCTCCGAAGCCGCCGCCGGCACTACCACCTATGTAACCACCCGCGGCAGCATTGCCATAACCAGGTGATGCTACACCGAAGCTCCCAGGAACTCTATTAGCGATCGCCGATGCTTGGCCACCGGCATAACCACCAGCAGCTGCATTTACACCTGCAGTTACAATTCCGCCGACATAACCTCCAGCAGCTCCTCTCACATAACCACCGGCTTCACCTCCAGCATAAACACCAGCTTGGCCACCAGCAAAACTACCGGCTTGGCCACCACTATAACCCATAGCTTGACTGCCGGCAAAACTAGCAGCTTCTCCACCAGCATAACCCATAGCTTGGCCACCAGCATAACCTCCAGCTCCTCCAACAGCATATCCCATAGCTTGGCCACCAGCATAACCTCCAGCTCCTCCAACAGCATATCCCATAGCTTTGCCACCAGCATAACCACCAGCCTGGCCGCCGGCAAAACCACCAGCTTGGCCTCCAGCATAACCTTCACCTTCTCCACAAGCCTGAGCGCAGACAAAACCACCAGCTTGGCCACCACCATAACCTACAACTTCTCCACCCGCATAACCCATAGCTTGGCCGCCCGCATAAGCACCAGCTTGCCCACCAGCATAAGCACCAGCTTGGCCACCGGCATAACCCATAGCTTGGCCGCCAACATAACCTTCAGTTTCTCCACCGGCATAACCCATAGCTTGGCCACCGGCGTAACCTCCAGCTTCTCCACCCGCATAACCCATAGCTTGGCCGCCGGCATAAGCACCAGCTTGCCCACCAGCATAAGCACCAGCTTGGCCACCGGCATAACCCATAGCTTGGCCGCCAACATAACCTCCAGCTTCTCCACTGGCATAACCCATAGCTTGGCCACTGGCGTAACCTCCAGTTTCTCCACCAGCATAACCCATAGCTTGACCGCTGGCATAAGCATCAGCTTGCCCACCAGCATAAGTACCAGCTTGGCCACCGGCATAACCCATAGCTTGGCCGCCAACATAACCTCCAGTTTCTCCACCAGCATAACCCATAGCTTGGCCGCCGGCATAACTCATAGTTTGCCCGCCAATATAACCTCCAGCTTCTCCACCAGCATAACCCATAGCTTCTTGACCACCAGCATAAAAACCAGCTTGGCCGCCAGCATAACCACCAGATTTTCCGCTGGCACAACCCATAGCTTGACCGCCAGCATAACCACCAGATTTTCCGCTGGCATAACCCATAGCTTGACCGCCAGCATAACCTTCAGCTTCTCCACCAGCATTACCCATAGCTTGGCCACCGGCGTAACCTTCGGCTTCTCCACCAGCATAACCCATAGCTTGATCGCTGGCATAACCTATTGCTTGGCCACCGGCGTAACCTCCAGCTTCTCCAGCAACATAATCCATAGCTTGGCCGCCGGCATAAGCACCAGCTTGGCCGCCGGCATAGCCACCAGCTGCTGCATTTAGACCCACTGTCACAACGCCACCGGCATAACTACCAGCAGCAGCTCCCGCGTAACCATCAGCTTCACCTCCGGCATAACCACCAGCTTGGCCGCCGGCAAAAGCACCAGCTTCTCCACTAGCATAACCACCAGCTGTTGCTGTAGCTCCTGCCATTGCCAGGGCTCCAGCTGTTGCACCTCCACTTGTGTAACCTCCAACGGTCCCTCCGGCATAACCACTAGCTTCACCGCCAGCATAACTAGCCTCTCCATTTATGAAACCGCCTGATCTTGAAGCACTGTCTACATATTTTTTTTCCCAGCCACCAGTGTCACCTAGTGGATTTGCTGGTTCACTAGCTGCACCACTGACGTCATTGCCAACCTCGCCTTTTTTGTGATTTTTCGCACTGACTGCTTCGTTATAGATATTTTCCACATCTAGGCGCCTACTTCTAGGTGATGCCACACCAACTCGACATTTGACAGCAAGGGCGAAGAACAAAAACTGAAAATTGTAACTGTAATTTTTTGTTTATCTTAACTTCAATGAATGGGATGTCAAAGCTTGTATAGAACTTCCTGTCACTGTTGTTTTCAAAGGTAGTAGTGGTATACGAATTGATGTGGGGTAGGTACCACAGCTAAAAAGTGAAAAATAAAAAACTTTTTTACAAAAAAAAATCTACTTCCAACAAAACACTACAAAGTGAAAAATAACTTTTTTAATATTATATTTAATTTAATTTCGGAAGTCGGTGTCTTTGGTTCTGTATTTTCATTATGGCCACTATTATAAAAAAGTTAGTAAGTAGTTCATAATATTGTAAAAAAGTTTTTTTTTATAAGTTTGTATTGGTACAAAACAAATCTTGCCTCCCAAGATACAGGATTTTCCAAGTTGGGGCAGGATATTTATTCTTTTGGGGTGCCCGAGCGCCGCCTGGAGGCAGCTCTACGTGGGGATCGTGCGATCCCTTTTCTGGGCGGCTGACCTGCCGGCCGGAAGCATCGCAATCCTGCGAAAGCCGCAGAGAGCGATGGCCGTCAGAGTCATTAGGGGATATCGCACAATCTCCTACGAAGCGGCATACGCTGGCAGAGTGTGCCGCTTGGGAGGAGCCTCGCCGTGCCCTCATCTCAGGAGTAGACACCTGTCGCTGCCGGCCGTGGTCGAGTCGATGGCTGGCAGCAAGGAGTCCTGGGACGCGGTGGTATCCTTCTGCGAAACAGTCATGTCGCAGAAGGAGGCTCCAGGGACGGTGGACTTGGGGACGTCCGCCACCCCCTAACACACTGGACCCGAGGTGGCGGTGCGTAGTGTTCCACGCGCGCCCCTTTCAGACGTCGCGGGGGGGCCTTCACCCCCCCCCCCCCTCCCCCCAAGACTTGAGGTGGCCCGCGGAGGCGGGCCGGCATTAGCCGGCGATTGCGAGATCCCATGATCCCCGGCGTAAGTGTGGGAAGGGAACACTGGTGGTTTTTAGTCAGTAAGAGTCTGACAGACCCCTCCGCCCACCCCAGGGCGGAGGACATCCATGAGGATTTTTCACCCCGTGAACAAAAAAAAAAAAGAAAGGGTATTCTTTGACTGCCGGGAGAACATGGCGCGGCATACGCTGGCAGTGTGCCGCATGGGAGGAGCCACGCCATGCCCTCATCTCAGGAGTAGGCAGTGACCTGTCACTGCCGGCCGTGTTCGAGTCGATGGTCGGCAGCGAGGAGTCCTGGGACACGGTGGTATCCTTTTGCGAAACGCCGGGGATCGCGAAAGTCGCACTAGATCCCAAGACCCCCGTTGCAAGTGTGGAACACTGGAGTGTTTTTTAGTCAGCAAGAGTCTGACAAACCCCTCCCACCCATGAGGATTTTGCACCCCGAGAATAAAAAAAGGGTACCTATTCTGATTGGACTTTCGACCTCACTGCCTTTTGTATCCAATCTTTGTGTAATTTACGTTTTAGCTTCCCTAATTTTGTAAAAAAATCTTAGCGGACGAATGGATGGCCCCTATAACGCAGGATTAGCCTAGCATCGGGATCATTATTCACAAAAATTGAGCACAAGGCGGTATTCTGTTCACGACACGACACGTTACGCATAATTTCGAGCAGTAGACCTAACAAAAAGTACTAGTCTTGCATGAATAGTGTTATTATAAAATAATATGAGTAAATGTTCTCTCGCGGAGAAGACAGAGCGGTTGTTTTAAATAGATGATTGATGTTAAACATTTAATAGGTTACCTTTTTTGCCGTTTGTACAAAAACGTAAGTTTGGCGTATACAAAAAAAAATATGGGCCGTAGAAGGAATATAAATAGGACGAAGCGGGAATAATATAATTAAAATTATATCTTGGGACGAAGGAAGCATTTTTTTATGTAGGACAAAACTCAGTGGACCAAACGAAAAACAAATCACAAGGTACGGCGAGTGTATAAGCAGTAATTTGTTTTTTTATTGTATTAATCCCTAATCCATATCCCGCCCCTGAAACATTCATGCTGCACGTATTATGCGTTTGTACTTCAATATTCAGTGTTTATTGAAAAACGGCTCCTGACTTACCAGGACGCAAAATTTCATTGTTCTTTGTGGAATTTTTCAAGCTGCAATGCCAATGGTGAGGGCTAAAGTGAATGCCTGGCTGTAAGGCAACAGTAGCAAATATAAATGCCAGAAATTAATGGCTATTTGTCACGGTCCTCCGAGAAAATTATTACTTAATTTAGAAGTGATAAGAGCTGATTAGTTTTGATTAATTTTGTGTTTAATTTGAATACGAGTAATACTGAAAATACAATGCAATAATTACCAGCTAGCTTGCATATGATCATAATTATATAAAAATGATACAGTAGCGTCACACTGACATCACGCAAAATCCTGCATCGCGCAAGCAGAGTTTGCCACGCGACTAGCATTTATACAACGTCCCGACATCAACCGTGGGGCAGTTGCCCACCAGACACGACACCCATCTGGTCAGAGGCGATGTTGATGCCGCTACAATACAAACTAATTGATATCGATAAAGAAGAAAGAAGAAAAGAATTTAATTTAATATACAAAAGAAATTAGGCATGAAATCAATTAGAACGTATGGACACAACTGCTACGAAGTAAAGACAGAGTTTACTACTCGTACCAACATAATTATATTGGCCATATTTTCCGTAATTTTCAAATCGCAACTATCATTATTTAACAGTTGTAATCTGACGTTGTGTGTCAATTTGTTAAACATGTAATTTCCCTGACTGTACAGATATACCAATAAACAAAATGCAATTTTTTGTAATAAAAAAACTGGCCAGGTCCGTAGTTAAGATGAATTTATCCCAAAAACAAACTTAACGTTGTAGTTGAAAAACATGGTCTCCCATACAATGATGAATATTTTTTTTCTAGATTTTGTTTTGGCACTTTGTCGGCTTGATTTATGTATACCCATGCCAAATTACAGCTTTCTAGTAATAAGAGTCTGAGCTAAGCCGGGAACAGACAGACGGACATGGTGAAACTATAGGTAAGGGTTCTTTGTTGACTGCAGAACCCTAAAAATGACATACTCAATTAGCGGAACATAAGAAAAAGGCATTTTTTTTTAAATATTGTTTAATTGTAAAATTAGTATCGAGTCTTTTCTCATTTAAAATTACACCTTTTAAAATTAAAATGAGATCACATTTTAATAATTAATTTTGCGAGAAAAATATGTGTTTATGAAAAATGTACTTTCTTTATTTTTAAGGTAACCAAGAAAAGTTGAAAAAGCTAATTAAAAATCATTTTTGTTTAAATAAAAATAATACAAATAAATATCTCCAGGTGCTGTTATTAAAGTTTCCGCCCGCCTAGACATGCTGAGAATGATTGTTATCTATTGTTTCCTGTGACAGTCTCTGAAAACTCAAATAACTCTCTCTCTTTCTATCTTCACTAACTTATATCTCCCTCTCAACTTCCGTTCGCTCGCTTCCGTAACGCTCTCGTCACGCATTCACCAGCTTACTCCCCAAGTCAAGCGTGCGTAAAGAAGTTTTACTTCAAAAAACAACAGGACGGCCACGTTTTTCAATTTATTCTTGAATACTACTAACTGAATATAAATGAATGTTATAACTAAATTATTTGTGCACAGTCATAAGATTCAAGAAGGTTGTTTTGAGATCATTTTGCCACAAATAGTGGCAAAATGATCTCCTGTGAATTCCTCTGAGAATCAATCGTCTGGCTTTGAGAAAGTACTTTTATTATCACCTGAATTGTTTCTGATTACTGGTCCTGATAATGATTATGATTTTATACCATGTGGTCGCAAGAGCTACTGCTGAGCATGTGGTCCTGGGTTCGATTCCCGGGTTGGGAAAAGTGATATTGGGTTTTCTATCTGGAATTTCTCAGTAGCAGCCCAGAGTGTAGATTTGTGCCCGGTTGATGATAATAGGCTCGCCCCCTATTACATGGGACTTAACATAACTGGCGAAATGTGGGTGTACTACAGGTACTACAACCTACACCTCTGCCCTACCCTTCGGAGAAACAAAGTGTGATGTTATGTTATGTTTTATACCTTGTTTACAACACTTGGTCATAGTATTTTTTTAGATAGGCACTTAAGACAATGTCGAATGTCGTAGCAAGACCTACTTTTTTGTAGAGTTATATACCTACATATCAAGAATATTATTTATCTGTCTAAAAAAGATCTTACAGGTAGAATGTGAGATATTCTGATTGGGTCCTCTGTTTATCGCTTTCAAGGCAGGTTCTCACATGCAATATTCCATCATGGATTCTGCAGCTCACGCGTCGCATCAGCTTCCAAGTTGGATAGTAATAATTGTGTTATCGAATGATTCTCGAGTTAATTTTATGGAATACCATTTTTACGACGGGTATCGCGAGCATCAGGTTATTTTAAACTATTTGTGTGTAACATTAAATACCGTCTAGATGATTTTTATAGCCATTGGCAGCCACGTCAGGTACATAAAATTTATGTACCTGACGTACCTCCACAAATTTATTAAATGTACCTTTAAATGTACCTTCACAAGCGTCAGGTACATTTAATGTACCTGACGCTTGTGAAGGTCTACCCTTAATAATTATCTCTACCCTAAACCCAACCTTAATAACTTAAAAATAACACTTACACTGCTCTTACTACAAGAAAGCTGTAATTTGGCATGGGTATACATAATAATATTAATCACGCCGACAAAGTGGTTCAATAAAATCTTGAAAAAAAAAAATATCCCTTGCACGTATTGTGGGGATGATATTTTTTTCACGTATTTCCCATGGTGTGGGGTATAATACCGTTGGATAAGCCGTTCAAAAATATTGCAGGTCTGTGAAAATCATTTTTCGATTCAGGGATCCGTTTGCGTATTATTAGGCTTTAAGTGCTAATTTTTTGTTATAGTCAAGGTGAATGGTTCATTATGTGAAAAAATTCACGGCGGCATGTAACGCAGTTTACTTTTTATATTTTAATTTTACTTTATTGGTACCTATAACAGTTACACATTACAATTTAAGTGAGACAAAATAAATTAAAAACTAGGTAAACCTACACCAGTGTCCGCGAAAGAATGGTTTATACTTAGATATTTAATACTTGCGTTGATTTTACAGAAAAACAAGAAGTACTCGTACGTATTTTTGGAATAATAAGATGGTTATTTTAAAGAATCAATAGCCATCCTTTTGAACTTAAAGTATAAGCGCGAAAATGTCCAATTCGATAAAGTGGGTGTTATACGTATCTACAATGCGACGGAGATGCGCCCGCGCACCGGCGCGGCGTGAGTTCTGCACCTTGCGGTGTGGATAAGCCGGGGCACATGCGCCCCTCGACGCATCACAGTTCTAGGTACAATGTAACATAGGTTATTGGTAATATCTAGACAACACTACCTGTCACAGACCATGAAGCATCATAGCCATCAGTTGGCTGCGTCTCGGCTCCAAGCTCAGAAGTTTTTATTGAATTAATAATTGAGTGTATGGTAATTTAGACTTAGTGCATCTGTAGTGCCATTAACACGTAAATATTTTTTTAACCATTTCCATTCTTTTTATTTAAATACAAAAAATGACTCCAAATCGGTACTGCAAATTCCAATTGAGAACGAATCAAAGCTTTGTAAGTAAGTTAAAAGGAAAACTATCACAGCTAAGTAGACTTTACAAGTTTTTGATTATGAAGCTTTACAATTCATCCCGACTACAGAACCCATCATTGTGCGTGGGCCGACACTCACTTGGCCAGTTTGGATTTTTGGGAGTCTGGAAAATCCTCATGCCATAAATAAAAGTACCACTTCAATTCCATTAATGTATTTATTATTAAACAGGTTATTTGAGATCTTAATCTATACAAATCGTTTTATTATCAGTTTTCATTTTAGTAAATGTACACAAAGTTTTATTCATGGAGCACCAAGTACAATTTATGATATTTCTGCAATTATAAATTTAAATAATACGTTTTAATAATTACATTACGTTCTTTCACATTGACTATATACGGAGTCGGACAAGCCGAATAACAATGAACAGATTGAAATCTATGAATATTATACGGATTTTAACAATAATAAATCCCATTCAATTGTATTTCATTTTACTAGTACATAATTTCATATGTGCACCCATATATAACTTTGACGATTTGCACGGCCCGATAGGCAGATAATTAGGCGTACCACATATGTTCAACAGTCTATGTTTTGTAATTCTGTCAGATTATAATATGTCAGGATATAAAATCACAAAATAAGTTGTATAATCGTTAAGTCTTGATTTGCAACTTATTGTTTCGTTGAATTTAAGTTTTAATGTATTGATATAATTTATTTGAAGCCATACGAAGTAGTGTACGTATAACCACCAGCGCCACCCGCGGCGCTGGCTCCAGAGCCTGTACCAATATAGCCTCCGACACCACCGCCAATAAGACCACTACCGACGCCACCTGCATATCCACCCGCCCCAGCTGCAGCTGCAGCACCACCATATGCACTTCCTCCACCACCCAAGTAACTACCTCTGTTACCACCAAAATATCCTCCTGCCCCAGCAGCTGCAGCACCACCATATCCACCGACATCACCACCCAAATAACCACCATCACCGCCTATATATCCTCCTGCGCCAGCAGCTGCTGCAACTGCCGCTGCACCTGCACCGTATGTACCACTACTACCATCCAAGTAACCACCGGCGTCACCACCAATATATCCACCTGCCCCAGCTGCAGTTGCAGCACTGCCGTATAAATCAGCACCACCAACTAAGTAGCCACCTATTTCACCCCCTATATATCCACCTATGTCACCGCCAATATATCCATCCGCCCCACCTGCAGCTCCAGCACCGCCGTATACACCACCACTACTTCCTACGTATCCGCCTACTCCAGCCGCAGCTGCAGCCTCAGCTGCTACTGCTGCACCACTAGCTCCATAACCACCTACGTCACCACCAATATAACCACCAGCCCCTGCCGCAGCCGCGGCCGCAGCTGCAGAACCACCGTATGCACCACCACCACCACCTGCGTAACCACCTGCACCAGCCGCAGCCGCAGCTGCAGCACCACCAAATCCGTAACCATCTGGGTGACCTCCTATATAACCACCAGCCCCTGCCGCAGCCGCAGCACCACCGTATGAACTACCACCACCGCCACCTGCGTAACCACCAGCCCCAGCCGCAGCTGCAGCCGCAGCATCACCAGCTCCGTAACCACCTGCATAACCACCTATATAACCACTAGCCCCAGCTGCAGCACCACCACCTCCGTAACCACCTACTTCACCACCTATATAACCACCAGCCCCTGCCGCAGCCGCAGCCGCAGCACCACCGTATGCACCGCCACCACCACCAGAATATCCACCCGCCCCAGCTGCGGCTGCAGCTGCAGCTGCAGCACTTCCATACCCACCAACGCCATAGCTACCACCTACACTGCCGCCATAGGCATTAGCATTAGCAGCGTTTTCTCGGTATCCGATATATCCACCAGAAGCACCGCCAGCATAGGCATTAGCGTTAGCGGCGCTTTCGTCATATCCACCATACCCACCAGATACACCACCAGCATGGGCATTAGCGTTAGCGGCGCTTTCTCCATATCCGCCATACCCACCAGATGCACCGCCAGCAAAGGCATTAGCATTAGCGGCACTTTCTCTATATCCGCCATATCTACCAGATGCACTACCAGCATGGGCATTAGCATTAGCGTTTGCGGCGCTTTCTCTATATCCGCCATATCCAACAGATAAACCACCAGCATGGGCATTAGCATTAGCGTTTGCAGCGCTTCCTCCATAACCACCAGTTGATCCGCTGACATAGGCATTAGTATTAGCGTTAACAGCACCATCCCCATATCCATCAAATGCAGTACCATAGGCACTAGCAGCTGTCCCAGCGGCACGTCCTCCAAAGATGCCAAGAGAACCTCTATTATAAGCATTGGCAGGAGCACCAATGCTACTACCTCCATAGCCAGAACCACCGGTGGCATATGCATTAGCACCAGCTCCTGCATAACCACTGCCACCCCCTAAAGCATATGTGCCCGCATCACCACCAGCTTCAATATCAGCATCTATACCTCCTTCAAGTTCAGCTTCTAGGCCACCACTGAGGCTACTTTCAAAGAGACCACCAATGGCACTGGAGATAATACCACCTATACCACCGCTAGCGCCTGAATCAGCGCTGGCTTCTACGCCACCATCAAAGCCAGCTTCGATGCCACCACCAAATCCACCTTCAATGCCAGCTTCAATGCTTCCTTCGATGCCAGCTTCAATCCCACCACCAAAACCTCCGCCAAGGCCACCTCCCATACCAGCTGCAGCTGCAGCGCTCGCAGCAGCGCCACTGCTACCTCGGTAACCGTATCGCAATGCATTTTTATCAAGCTGATTGTTACTCGATTTGCCAACGTTAGGTTCCTCATAGGCTCCTCCTAAGCCAAGGTTGTCGCTTAAACTGTTTCTTGAAGATAGTCGTCTACTCAGTGACACGTCATCAGCTCGACATGTGATGATTATAGCGAACACGAATAACTGAAAATATATTTATTTTATTAACATATTATAATATAATTATATAAAATTATTTAATTATGATTGGTGACGACAATAATCACACTATTATTATAAAGGCGAAAGTTTGTGTGTGTGTATATGTGTTAGTTACTTCTTCACGCTCAAACGGCTGGACTAATTTTGATAACATTTTGTATGGACATTGCTGACACCCTTTTGATTTCTTCTTTTTTTTTTGGGTGGGAAATTATCAAATAACTTCTCCCGCTGTAGAGCGGGAGGGAGTGTCAGACTTTTACTGACTAAAACCCACCCGTGTTCCTTCAGATGCCTGTGTGCCAGGGCCACGATATCCCTTTCAGACAGGCTTGTAACCCTGGCAGACAGGCTCGTAACCCTGGCAGATAGCTGACACCTTGGATTAACATATAATATTTTATAGGCTACTTTTTATCCCAATATTCTTACGGGATCGAGACTTACGCGGGTCAAACCGCGGGGCGCAACTAGTAAATCATTAAATTATTGAATGATTTTTTTATTTGAAATCATTCAATATTTGTCAACAATGAAGAATTTTAGCGAAAGATCCACGCATTTCTTTAATCATCATGTAAGTGGCTCTTTTATTTTTTTTATGAATAAATTATTTAAACCCAATTTATTTCCATTAAATCTGGCACTAATAAATCCCGGAGAAAGTAGAAGTAGAAACATTACCTTCAGTTATTATAAGGACTCCGAGAACTACCGACAAACTACAGACTATAACTACAGACTCTCGCTTCAAATTTAGTAGAGTAAGGGTTGAGCATCCTATTAATAATAGATATCTTACCAGCAGCCTGATTGCATAACTCATTCGGAATGAAAATCCTTTACAATTTGTCAGTTCATCAATATCTATATTTGTTGTCTAGCAGTTAAACTTTTGAAATAGATGAAGCATTGTCAATTGAATAACCTTGTTATTACAAGTGTGATCCTTCCTTTATAATATTTTAAATTGTGTTTATGTATAAAAAACGACCCAATTGCGAGTCGGGCTCTCACTGTAAGGGCACCGAAACTAAGCCGTTTAACCCTTAAAATTTTACAGCCCTTACCAACAGATAGATGGATAGACAAGCAGACAGATGGCGTAGTTTTGAAAAAGATCTTGTAAAAGGTTCCAGTTGGCGCTCTTTGGATACGGAACCTAATAAAAACGGTTAAGCGTGTAATGCAATATAATAATCCTACATATATTTTATACTACAAGACGTGACCAATTGCTTTTTATTTAAAGGCTAGCTGAGCCCACGACGCTCACGTTGACTAAGATATTAGAGAAACATGCCATAGACCAGGGCATGTTTCTTTTAGCCTTTGAAAATAGTAAAAAGTAAAAAAAAATAGTAGGATGAAACTCATTGGAAAAGGAAGATAATATAACAAAAATGAAAAGAAAAATAATTTACGGGCGATCTGAGGTCGAGAAGTGGATAGGGGTGAGTTTTTAAGGGTAAAAAACGGTTTATCTGGATTTCCGGCAAAACTACAAGTCCTATGGAAAAAGTTAAATAGCAAAGTTGTAGGTAATAAAAAGATCTACAACTTTTGTATTTACACTTTTTTCACACATTCAAAATTTTCAGGTTTTTTACTTTTATCTTTTACAATTTTTTTTTTCAAGTTGTTTCGTGAAAACTTACCTTTTTATGTCCCAAATACACTGTATTTTTTTTTATTTAAAATATTAATTTTTTCACCTTATTTTGACTTAATATCGAAAAAGCACCCTAATTTCCAATCGAAAATTTTCCCGTCAAAATGTCTGCTTTTTTTTTTTTTACATAATCAGAAAGTAGAGTTTACAACGAACAAAAAGCCCACCGACTTTTTAAAAAAAGCAGAATTAGTTTGATGGGAGAATTTTCGATTGAAAATTTGGGTGCTTTTTCGATATTAAATAAGTCCCTTTTAACAGTGTGATTACCCACAACTATGCCATTTAACATTTTTTCATAGGACTTGAAGTTTTGCCGGAAATCGAGATAAACCGTTTTTTACCCTTAAAAACTCACCCCCATCCACTCCCCGACCTCAGATCACCCGTAAAATATTTTTCCTTTAATTTTACACAAACAAAACAAAAAACAAAAATTAAATCCTACTATATTTTTTTTTGGTTTCAAAAATTATCGACCCTGGTCTACCACGCTAACAACAATTTTTGCCCGGCAGCGTAGGTTTGTTTAAAAATAATTTTGATAGCACTAGTACTCTAGTTATAAACGCACTATCGGATAGACAGACAGAAACACGGTGCATTCTATAAGATATAAGGATATATTTTAAAACGCACACTTTACTTACCAGCGAAATTTTTTTTGTCGCTTGTTCCGCCATCGTGCCGAGCTTCAATGCTTGTTCGTATGGTGTGAGAGACCAAGACTGATCGACTTTAAAGGCGGCATTATAGCCGATTTCAACGCTAGAACTAAATCGGCTTTTGTCACGGCCTGCCAAGCAAATTATTACTTAATTTACAAGTAATAGGAACCGATTAGACAAATGTTTACCCTGAAACAATTTCCGAAATACGATAAAATAAATGTATTACAAATATAGGATTTTACCTGCCGGTTTCCTACAAATTATCGGTAATTTTTTTATATCATTTAAATAATTATCCTTTGATGACTTAAAACATTATTTGATAATCAATATTTGACGTTCTACTATAAATAAACTTTTGTTCATCTGTCTTTAACTGTATAATATTGTTGGTCTCTTGAATATTTTTGCATAAGAAATAATGTAAATTGATACACTTATTTTAATGGCGGAAAGGATTGATGATCTTCGTTGAAAAATATGACTAAAAGAAAGAAGCTATTTGTAATGGCGTGGTGTGAGTAACCTGGAGCACCCCTTTATCCCCGGAGTTAAAATGCTTTCTTACCAATGCAGATCGTTTGCTAGCGCAATTGAAGTATAATAATTCTTTCAAAATAATCTTCACTCGCATTGAGTTTCCCACGTGCATTTTCTAGCATGAAAGTATCCTATGACACTAGGTAATAATGTAGCTTTCTATCAGTGGATGATTTTCGTAATCGGATCATTTATTTAGATTATCTTTTACAAACATACAAACTCACAAACATTGTTTCATGTTTATTATAGATACAACAAATATAGTAAACTCACAAACAACTCTTTTTAGTTTTATCAGTACGGAACCCTTAATAGCATGCAGTAAGCAAAGCATACATGCACGATTTGGCCATTTCTGCAGTTGCCGCCATTTCATTATTTGGCCATCGAATATCCGCCATATCGGTCGACGATTTGCCCAGCATTTGTTTTTTTTTTGTCAAAACCTACAAATATACCAATACCTAATATCTTTGCTGCCGCGCAGTTAGCTAATAATTCCTCTTCGACCTATTCCAACTCGAATAATGGATGATGCACCGCCGCCGCTGGCTTCACTCGCTCGGCTCGCACGCGGTTTTTCGCAGTTCTAACCTAACCTGACCCATTTGGTCGGGGTGCTACTAACGATGTGATATCGCAACTACTTTTTTTGATATGTCCAGTGGTCAGCTGGGAATATCAATAAACAGTTTGCTTTCGTCGACCCGCCCAACATTTCCGCAAGCGTGGAAAAAGACCACCGTTATCGGTATATCTAAGCCAGGCAAGCCCAAGTCTAAGCCCACAAGTTACCGACCCACCAGTCTCCTCAATGTCCTCATCAAAATCTACGACAGGCTTATTTATAAGCGTTCGAAGACTATGTCGAGATAAAGAACTTCATCCCCAACGAGCAGTTTGGTTTCCGAACATCTGACAAGTCCACCACATCATAGAACACTTAAGCGCTGTCTTCCAGCGTAACGCAAGACGGTTGTGTTATTCTTCGACATAGCGAAAGCATTCGACAAAGTCTGGCACAACGGCTTATTATATAAGCTTTACCAACTCGGAGTGACAGACCGTTTCATGCTCATCTTACAAGAATTTTTGTCGGATCACACTTTTAGCTATCGCATCGAGGGTTAACTCTTCTACCCTCACCTAATCCACGGGGGAGTCCCTCAGGGCTCCGTGCGATCTCCCCTCATCTTCACGTTGTTTACCCGCGACATATCCAAAAGTAAAAAGGCTCAGTTGGCTTTATTCGTCTACGACACTGCTATTTACTATACGCGTTGCTGTCAGGACTCTATCGCTCGCACTCTCCAGATCTCTGCAAACGTCTTAGGCGCTTCGTCCCGGAAATGAATAAAGGTCAACCCCAATAAGAATCAAGCGGTTCTCTTCTCGAGACCCCGACGTCTCCCTTCCCCCCTCCCCAGTCCAATCAGTATGTATGGCAAGCCGATCCCTTGGGAGAAGCGAGCTAAATACCTAGGTGTGATTCTTGACCACCACCTAACCTTCAGTGAGCACGTTCGCGTGCCTCCTTGCTCTAAGTAGGCTCCACATCGTATTGATCACACGCAGCAAATTGTCTCTCAAGTACAAACTGCGCATTTACACCGCTATCATCCATCCCATCATGACCTACGCTTGCGTCGTCTTCGCACAAGCTAAACCACGCCATCAAATCATAAAAATGGTCATGGGAGCCCCCTTTTATGTTCGCAATATGGATTTATACCGATCTCAAAATGCCCACCATCCGGCAGTTCATGAAACGCCTCTCAAAGCATTTCTTCGATTCTACTATAAAGCACCCCAATCCCCTGATTGCGGCAGCCACCCGATACACTCCCTCTCGCATAAGTAGGATTCGCCGACCGAGACATACTCTCACTATTCCCGACGATGCTACAGCCCTCCTCCAGCAGATAGTAGGGCCACTAGTACTGTTCGCAACTACGAAATCCGGCCTGCCACGACGCCCCAGTTTATCCGTTTAGGGCCCGCCCTGACCCTTGCTCGGGCCGGCCCGCGACGCTGAGCCTTTAAACTCAAATTAATCTGAATTCGATCCAGCTTGTGCCTTGCTGCTCTCCCCCAGCGACGTCTTAATCCGAGGTCCGTACCCACAGGGGGTGTTTAGCCTTAGCGTGCAGTCGCTTAGTTTTAAAGTTTTTATGTCCTGGCTGGAGCCCTTAACTTAATGAGGCACTCCTGTGAGTGCAAGCCCGGTTAAGCAGCCGACAATATTATCGTCATTTGTTTTTCTCGACCGGCGAGACGTCACTTATAAAAATAAAAAAATAGATCTGCCCGAAATGCGTTAATAATATCGAAATGGTCATTTAAATTAATCTTTATTTTTTTATTCTTACTTATTTAATTCTATCACGTGTTCCGTACCTACATAAAACATTTATTTCAGATTCCATATTAATTTCAGGCATACAGTTACTCACCTGTTTAACTAATGTTGTATTTGTAACTACCAAAGCATGTACATTGTAAATGAAGTACTAATTTGTAACTGTTGTTAACTTATTTTGGCGATTAGTGTGTTATATTAATAAAATGATGTACGTACACGAATTTAATTATGAATGTAGTTAATATATATGCAGATGGATTTACCATTAGTTCACAATCTAGAACTTGGGCTGTTTAGGTTATAA
Organism: Tiliacea citrago; assembly: GCA_963921375.1. Classification (NCBI taxonomy): domain Eukaryota; kingdom Metazoa; phylum Arthropoda; class Insecta; order Lepidoptera; family Noctuidae; genus Tiliacea; species Tiliacea citrago. Next base: position 13,870,472 of record OY992797.1, on the reverse strand, counting down.
CGTGCCTTCAGTTTTGGGGATATTGTTATTTGTAGTTGTACCAACTGAAGTCCACATTTGTTTACTTGTAGAATAATAACAAGTTCTGTTAACGTCACCATTGCAGAAATTACACTCACTCGCTTCTTTCATTCCAGCACTTTCTAACGTTTCTCTTCGTCATTGGCTGCAAAAGTACCTAAACAGTTTTTCTAATATTTATGATCGTCATAACCGTCTTTGATCCATTTGTTTTGAATCATCTAATTTTGCATCCTTTCTAGGAGTTGTTAGTACAGAAAAAAATATTCTTCTATAATTTATTATACCTCTGGCCCTTACTTTATAATCGAGATGTCATCATCTTGCTCTAAAATTAAACTAACCCTCTCCTTGTTTCCGTACTTGAATACTTTGCATAAAGCGTACGAAGTACCAGGACCACATAACTAGTTGAAGTTATCACACTAAGTTTGGTGTCTGTCCTGCACATAAGTGCTACTGGTCAGCGATCTACAAGTTTCGCAGCTCTGGCGTTGTCAGCGGTTTTGTTAGTCTCTAGTTAACTTTATAGATAGGTAGTACATACTTTCAAAAGTCTTAGACTTGAATATACCTAACAGGAGGATTATGAAAATGGAAATATGTTATATAGTGTTTGATGGTCCATTACTGAGTACATAACAATTCTCGTATTTTTTTTTTTATCTGTAAAGGTTCGCTTGTACCAGAAGACCAAATGCCAAAAAACATTAAATACATTCTACAATCAGTTCTTTCATAAATGCACGCCATATTCAAAAGTCATAGCGTAGTTACGGATAATTATGTAAGCATGTAATACTTCTTTTCGTATCCACCTACCACTCCACTTCTACTATCAGTATCAGCAGTGCTATTCTGTAACCATCTCACCGTAAAAACTTAGATGAAGTGAGCGTGGACTGAACATTGTCATCTCACCAGCAGTGCTATTCTGTAACCATCTCACCGTGAAAATGTATGTGAAGTGAGCGTGGAGTGACCTGTCAGTGAGGGATTGACACTATTAACAACTCACTACAAGCTCACTTCACCTACGTTTACACGGTGAGATTTTTTCAGAATAGATCGGCTGATTCTAGGGATGGACCAAAGATTACATTAACAATCATAATCGAGATTTGAACAGAAACTCAATTTTATTTTTTTACATTCAAATAAAATCTCGATTATGATTGTAAATGTAATCCTTGGTCAATCCCTAGCATCAGTGGAATGACACTGACAGCTCACTCCACGTAAGTATTCACGGTGAGATTTTTACAGAATCGACATCCAGTACCATGTCACATTATACTGACGCTTGCTTGACTACCCTTTAACTGCAACACACTACATAAAGCCGTATCTGGCGCACATAAAACGGGTAGGTTATGAAAGGCCGGGACAAAAACGGTCGGGCATTTTTAACCTACGCCCGCGATGCGTCAATGATGTTTACTCTCCCTAAAAGCCTTTACGTGGAACGAGTTTATACAGCGTATGTACGTAAAGTAGAAAGGGGTTTAATATAAAAGTCAGATTGGATCAATAGGTATGAATGCGCAAATGTATGCAAAGGTAGGCGTATGTATGCAAACAATGCCTCAGGCAATTAGTTGGGAACTCACAGCACGGCTCTTGTTATTCCCTATGGTATACAGACAAAAAGTCGGGAATTGATTGCTCGGTACACGTAAATATGGAACAAAAGGTTTGGCGGTAAACAGTTGAATAATTTAACAGAGATTTGAGGTGAACTTTCATCACATGTGTTGCTACTTTGCTAGAATTATTTTATGCTTTTATTTATTATTTTTCCACCAATTCGCACTAAGCGTTTCCAAATGGCTTTCATAATGCGCACAGCAAAAGAGTGGAACTCTCTGCCCGCTTCTGTGTTTCCGAACGCATACAACCCTAATCTCTTCAAAGTGAGAGCGAACAGGCTTCTTCTGGGTAAGCTCACTCAGCAAACCCATCGCAAATAAAAAAAAATGCTCAATTGAGTTCGCCAGTCTTAACCGAACGTATGTAATTGTTGTAATCACTTTCTTACTAACTACAATAATCTATTCTTACTTGCCAGCATTGCCACCACTTCTATTCACCACTCTCACGCCAATCATGTTAAATATCATTTGCGTCTTTCTTCTGAGTTCTCATTAAACTTTTTCAATTAAACCTTTCCCACTCAGTTCACGAACGAGGAAAACGAAACATCTACGTAATAAATCCACGCAAACCAGCAGCCATCTGTCATCATTACAAGAACACAGCACCAGGCAGTTTATCAAACTTAAGTAAAATTACACGGATTTGGCTAACACATGTAATGCCGCTCAATAATAACAATCTTAAATTGAAGAACTCCCCCTTTGTTGGAAGTTGGTAGGAGCAAACCAGACTCAAAGTGCTAATAGTGACAGCGCACACGGCTCAAAAGTTCGCATCGCCTTCTAACACACGACCAGACTTGTTTAGCACACGTAAACTTGTAACTGGGACGAGTTCAGAACTTTGTGTTTACTTAAAACTGTTAAAACTCCCCGCTATGAACTTTATAAGTGAAATAAAGTGTTCCAAGGCAGATTTATCAGGGTACGTATACATGCACATTGTACGACACTGGGAAGTTTGCTTAAGCTCTCAAAATATAGTTTATGCTTATAAAGATTGTCTTAGACGTGTTACAAAGTGTGCTAACTGGTATAATGCCGCAACTAGAGCAACTTAAACAGCTTAATGAGGGTCTAGAGTCCAACTATGTGCTTTATTCCTGAATTTAAGCTTGTTTAATACATTTACAGTCTCAAGTGAATGCCTTGAGAATTGTGTTAAATTCTTCTTCTTTTGAAAGTGCGGTGAGGTCTATTCTGACTTAATTAAGAATACAAAAGTAGCCCAGAATAAGGTTTTTATATCAAATTCTTAAACTTTAATAACATCTACATCTACAAGACAATTTGGTTTTTTTTTTTTGTCTGCTCTCTCTCGCCAATCCATCCATCGTTCACAAACCATTAATTTACTCGTATTTATGATTAATACCTACAAAATGTATTCAATAATTCAAAATATTGCTGCAGTGAACCAGAAATCGATAATACACAGAATAATCTATAATGACCTGTAACCAATTTCACGAAAACTTGAAAATTTCAAAGTTATTTCGAACATTCGAACTTCAGTAGTCGGAATTCACTTCATATTTCGCAAGCAACGTTAAACATTCAATAAAATGCTGCAACGAAAACTTCCATTGAAATAGTTCTTAGTAAAAAGATTCAGTTTGTAAAAGTATTGAAGTAGAAGTGCCTGCTACAGACAGGAAACCATTTTAAACGCTGCTCTGACTGGGAACGGTTTAGATACCGTGTCTTTTATTACAACTGAACTGTACTTATGAAATATTTATCTTTTTGTACTTGTTGACGTTTATTGAATATATTTTATAGTAATGAACCCCTACAGTCAACCTTCAGCCAGGGAATCATTGTACAAAATTGTGCCCTAAAGGAATTGTACTACCGTCACAAACATCCTGTTGTTTATTGAGTTATGATGGGTGAACGCAGCCATAGCTGTAATTGGTCAATATGTGACACATCTGTCAGGATGAGTTAAGCCCCGCCCTGTTGTCACTTGTGTCTTAAAATAAAGCGTCAGTGCGTAAACCACCTATAAGCGTTTAACTGCCTTCCTCCTACAAACCTAACAGTGGCGACGAAGTACCCGCGTTTTATTTATTGTCTAGGAAAGAAAAAGTTGCGAAAATATGTCCTTATTCGGTTTTAAACCAATATTATAAATACGAAACAAACTTTGTCTGTTTGGATCGGATTTTAATTAAATTTGGCACACAAGCAGATCATGACCTGGATCCGGGACCATGGGATGCTTTTAATCCCGGTAGTACGTTCCTAAGGAATAATTTCCGACCTCATCGCAGGCGAAGCTGAGAGCAAAATCTAGTACTCATACATACAAGGTTATTTTTAAGTCGTCAATAACCTCTTAAGGGGGCATTGTACTCATCATTATGAACAACTTTTACTATGGGACCAAACCTGAAATCGCGAAAAAAAAATCTGCTGATCCCTACATTTTAACAAATTATTCGAACATAAATGTCGGGAACAGCTGGTTTTTTTTTCTCTCTACTCCTGCGACACAGGGTATCCTAGTGCAGGATCCAGTGTCATACTTAAATATTGTAAAAGTTGTGTATGAATCAATAAAACTTTTTTTTTCAGCCTCTTCTGCCTATTGTGTGAAAACTGGGACGATTTCAGAAATAAAAACATATTTCTACCTACTTGTAGAATTATTTAAGTCAGAAGTCGGTTCAAGTCTGAAGAAATAATGTGCCTCGACCGATTCTTTTTGCTTCCACTTCAACATCCTCCACAACTAACAAGCTTTGGGCTATAAATCTATAAAATGTATGCACTATCAGAATAACGTGATAATCATCTTGGACCACTGCCATGTTGTTTTGAAAAATTAGAGAGCCAGGGAGGAAGCAATACGCGACAGGCGAGGGTTGGTCCGCAGCCAAGAACCACGTACCCTGTGACACCGCCCTGATAAAGGCTACCCCGCAGTTTGAAATATCAGCTACCAGCTTCTAATTTATATGAAAGGAAATTGGCTTTTCTACTATGTGCTAGTTCGTTAACTCGATATAGAACGCGGGAAGCGGAACTATATTTTTCTGAAAGTTTTGCCGATATTTCAGCTTTGAGAGATTTTTGGTTTTAGCTGGAATGTGATACGAGAAAAAAAAAATTCTGTGAAAATTCTGTTTCTCGGAAAGTATATTTTTTTGGAAAATAATCTTTGTGACTATTTATGCGGTATATTCGTAGGCTGGCGTAACTAAATAATTAAATACGTACCCTTACATATATTATATATAAGATGACTGTTGAATGACTTACACGTTATTTTTGTAATAGCAAGTTTAGCAACACTGCTTATTATATTTACATAATCGCGAATGGCTTGGTCAGGTATTACGTTTTACCTTATACAATTTTATTGTGTTATGTAAAAAGCAATTGAATGTATCCTAAAACGCAAACACCGAGACACAAACATATTAAATAAAATATATTTAACGGTTATTGGGTTTTTCCACCAGGAATTTCTCAGTAGCAGCCCGGAGTCTGGATTTGTGCCCGGTTGATGGCAATAGGCTCGCCCTTTATTACATGGAACTTAAACATAACTAGCGAAACGTGGGTTTACTACTATAGGTACACCTCTGCCTAACCCTTCGGGGATTACAGGCGTGATGTTACGCATGTTATGTTATTTAATAAGACCTATTGAAAATTATTATTCTTGCCTATTTTTTCATTTCCCCACAGAACGAACCTTTTACGAAATATCCGGCAAAGTAAAAGCAATAAAAGTCGAATTACTGTTCGAGTCATGCATCACGAAAGTTTTGGGTTCGAGAGTAACAAATTGAATAAAATTAAGGTCAGTATGTCGCCTTGTGTCCGTACGCGGTGTGTGCTTACTTCAAACGAAACTATCGGCACGAATGTAACTTTTTAACTTGTTTTACGTGTAGCAGAGTTGCGATTTTATCAGGTCATACAGAAAACGTAGCGTTTAGCGGGAAATATAATTCCTATTAGATATCTAAATGTTTTGAGGTTTTTTCATACCTTAATATTTTTATATTTAGGTATAAAACTAAGTCCTATTATAGATTTTCCAACAGAAATATTTTAAATGTATCTTGGATATCACTAACATAGAGGAAGGAAAAACATTGTGAAAAAAATCCGAAACAACAGTAGACAGACTATTTCGATACATGTATAATAAGTTTTATTTTTTACGAATCGGTAATGAGTTTCATAGCGAAAGTTGTTCCCATTTTTATTTTTGATTCCGGGATGGAAAATCCTCATGGATGTTCTCCGCCCTGGAGCTGGCGGAGGGGTCTGTCAGATTCGACTCTCAGTGACTAAAACCACCCCAGTGTTCCCTTCCCACACTTGCACCGGGGATCTTGGAATCTAGTGCGACTTCCGCGATCCCCGGCTGAGCCGTCTACAACCCGTTCCAAGTTAGCCAGACAAACACGAACTAAGGCAGCTTCGCCGTTTTCCTTTGATATACATGTACGACACGCTTGATATTAGGAGGCGTGCATCGTGCGATACGGGGCGGCCTCACTGCTGCTCGTTGTTATAATAGTACAACTGTCACAAGAAGCTAGGTATTCTGCGGTAAGCCTTCAGTTTCTTGGTGTTCCTAGTTTTGATATGAAAAGATTTATCTATGCTTTATACGGGTAAATAAAAGACTGAGTGACAGCAAACTATATGATTATTTATTAATTTTCTAATTCCTCGCGCTTAATGTTCCTGTCTGCTTTGTCTCTCCTGCTTACATTTAATTTTTACCAAGATGTGATTATGCAGTATTTTAGTCTTTGATGTGCAGCTAAACCATATGAACCGACATTATTTATTATTTATTTTATATTACTCCATTGCTCGGTGGTGCATATTATGTCGTTGGCGTAAATGGCGCTGTAATCGCGTGCAGCACGACGCATTCGGAGCTAAATTTACCATCGCGCGCTGTTTATTTAGCGATTACTCAGCAGTACAATGATCGATTCGAGCGGTAGTGGTCACGTTTGACAGAGCTCAAGACGTTATAGTAGGTGTGATACCTAAAACTCATACTTGTGACCAATAGAAGTTGTAGTTTAAATAGGTGCCTTTTGCAGAAATTTGGCGACTGCTCTGCTATGGCGCCACCGCGTGCTATTCGTCAACGTATAAAACTGGCGTGCCAAGCTCGGGTAACAAGAAAGAGGGATTCTGGCCGTCGACGGGCCGTTTTGACATCGGCGGAAAGTGCTCGTCTCCACGCGTTAGATTGAGCCAAGAATAGGAACCAAAGCCGTGTGCGGCGGGTTCAAGCGGCGTAAGGCAATCTCTGGCTGCGATAGTGGCAGAGAACGAGACCAGCTCATTGACATCTAAAAGAAGGAGCCAGGCTACACCCGACAGTAACAGTGCAAGGCCACAGTTAGAGCAGATTACGCGTGACAAACCTGTGTTTATCGAGGACAAGTTTGGACACAAGTGTGTGACGTATGTGACTAGTGGTGGTTCAAGAAAGATTTTAAATCAGCAACTACAGCCGTTTCGAGATTTCCAGAGGATAAAATATGTAAATAAATATTACATACATCTTTTATGGGGTACTGTGTTAAATGTTACAACAAAATACCTTAAGAAAATTTAAAACTCATATTAAAAGTACACTTTGTAAACAAGCATAAATTACAAATAAGAGGATTATATCAAAGATAAGAATGCTTGGAAACATGCTGGTCCAGCTCCATAGGACAATCTAGAGTCTAGACAAAATCAAACTGGTTGCTATTTTAATTGTATAATTTATTTATTTTTTGACATGTATTTTACATTCTGTGATACTGAATATCTTAACTCACACACTGACCTTATAATATTTTTTTTAGGATAACGTATATTTTTACAATATTTGTAAATATGTGAGCAGCATGTATCTATCACATAATTAATTTATCTGCTTCGTTTTTAATTATTTTTGTATATTGTGTAATAAAGAAGACTTTATTCAACTCTCGTTTCTGAGTTTTATACATTATTTTACGTTTTATTTAATCAGTTAGTATTTCTTTATTAGTCTTTGTATAATACCTACAGATTAAATAAAAATAACATAATAATGAAATAAATTAATCATGCAGTATGTTATTGAGTTCGCACGACTGAAACGGATTTTATTGACATTTTACAGTTCTGCGATTGACATTGGCGCTGTATTGAGAGATGGGTTGTAACAGGTTAAACACGATATCTGTTATCGCTGTTACTGTTCTACAAAAATAACAGATCCAAAAATCAGTAATTAAATAACAGTCTGTTATTTATGTACCGACGATAAATACATATTTATTAAGTTGTTTTTATATTGGTCACTGGTCACAGTAACAGGTAATATGACCTAATCGAGGAGTCACTTTTTCGAAAATGTTTGTTCTTGTAAGACCACCAACGGTATTTTAGGCGATATTTTATTTGCTATATTCCTTTTTTGTGTGAGTGTCTATGTAAGTAACAGCCACGGTAACAGTATTTTTTACTTGAAATAACAGACCCTCACGGACTGTTATTTTAAGTACCAGATAATTTATATTGGTAGGAACAATTGTTATTTGTTATTTTTTAATATCTGTTATTTCTATCTGTTACGATAAATTCGCCTCGCCCCTAAGTCCTTCATAGTTGCGTTTGCGTCTCGTTGTGAACTGTGCCATTTTGTGGGTGTTACTACTTTTGACGACCCTATTTACCGCCCCTGGACCTTGCAATCGAACCATTGGATGGTGCGCTCACGTTATGATATTAGTGTGGCACCTTGGGTGGACTTATGGGCTATTTCCTTGGTACCAATCAAGAAAATATATCTGTTCCAGCAGCATTTCTGGATGACGAAGTTATAAGAGATTTAGAGGAAAATGATGATAACTAATAAAACATTCCATTTTAACATAGTGTTTTATTTGTTTTTCCCGTTTTGTTCATCAGGTATGTATGTATGTACCGTAGGCCAATGAAATGTTTGGTGATCACTTTTGACAATACAAGAACTAAGTTAGACATTTTAGAGGTATAGAAAGTATCTATGATATGTATGGATAGCGAGAGTGAGAAGAGAAACAACCGTCTTGCTTGCACACTAGTTTATTACTGAGTCATGACAGTCGCGGCGCTCGAGTCGCGCGCTGGCTACATATGTATCACTCCTCCACACTTAGATTTTGAAACCTGGTGACGTTTTATAATACTCTTAAAAACTAATTATAATACCTAGAAATAACAGAAGACACAACAATACAGTTAAAAGTATTTCTTATAATCTATCACCTTCCTATTACGCTTTTGTCGTGAGAGTGTAGGTGATGGTGCGCGTGGTTCGGCAACAATGCCCTCCCCCGTACTTCGAGACTGATTGCCCTCGGACACATGTACGTCGGGTTGCGCTGCCGCTGAGGGCGACTCCGCCGAATTATCAGCGGCCCCTCTCTCACTCTCGACTGCCTCACAATCACCCCATTCCTCCTCATCACCGTCATCTGCAACACATTCCGCATTTGATGCTACTGGTGCGACATTCGTTTCAGTCGCCACTGGTGAACCCATCGTCAATTGCTCGCTAGATGCTGTTGGCGATGCTGTATTTTGAATTGAACGAGTAGTACCGGAAATGTCGGGTGATTGTTGCTGATGTGGCACCTTAGTATCTCTTATAAATGTGGGCTGAGTACTACCTGTATACTTCAGTAACTGATCTATATGCCTTATACAGAGATGGTCTAAGTCTTTAATATAAATTTTGTTCATTTTATTACCTATTCTATGCCGTATTATGCCTAACTGCCAAGTTTCTTTCCGTGCGCTGTACCATCGGGTCCAAACCACATCGCCAGTCATAAATTGTCTTTTCCCGGGCTCCGCCGATATATCAACGTGCGTAGCTTCGCTTGTAGGTACAACTAAATCGAGACGAGATCGTAGATTTCTACCAAACATTAACTTTGCTGGCGTTTCCCCAGTAGTACAATGCACGGTATTTCTATAATTAAACAAATAGCCTAACAACAATTCATTGATTTGATACAGCGGTAAATTGTCTTTTAAAATACATTTTAGCATATTTTTACAAGTTCTTACCGAATTTTCGGCTTGACCATTACTGGGCGGATGATAAATGGGCGTCGTCATGTATTTGATACCATTGGCAGAGCAAAACGTCTTGAACTCATCTGATTTTATCTTGACGTCATTATCTGATACCAACAAATTCGGTATACCAAAAGTTGAAAACAATCCCTTGAGTTTAGTTATCAGAGCCTTAGTTGAAGTACCATTATGCATGTACAGACATTCTACCCATTTACTGAAAGAATCTACAACCACGAGATATATCCTTTGCCCTACCGTCATATAATCTATGTGCACGCGCTGCCATGCGGCGGCGGCGGCGGGCCAGGGCGCGGGGGGGTCACGTGGGGGCGCGGGCCGCACGCTCGCGCACGTGCCACAGGACCCTATCCAACGCTCGATGTCGCCGTCGATGCCGGGCCACCACATCCTACTTCGTGCATTACTTTTCGTTTTAATTATTCCTAAATGAGTATCGTGCAATTCATGTAGCATTTTATCTCTTAGTATAAACGGAATAACTATTCTATGACCCCTAAAAAGGCCACCTTGTTCGTACTGTAAATCGGACTTGCACTGAAAATAGGGGTAAACTGACTTACAAATTATTTTTCGCGGCCATCCTTTTTGCATGTACCTAATGACAGTTTGGATCACCGTATCGCTTTCCGTTGCCTGCTTTATGTCGCGTGTCGTAGTAGCGGGCGTCGCTTCATCCAAAAACTTGAGCGCGTAATGGGTATCCACGTCTACGTTATTATCGGTCTCTTCCGACTTTTTTGTGTGTTTTAATGGCGCGCAGGAAAAATAATCTGCTACTAAATTATTATCACCGGATACAAAATGTACTACATAATTATAAGCCGATAATGCAATAGCATATCTCTGCAGTCTTAGTGCTGTCGTTACCGGTATACCCGTCTTGTTATTAAAAATGGAAACCAAAGGCCTATGATCGGTTTTCAAAATGAATGGGTCACTGCGACCGTACAGATACTGATGGAACCTTTTTACACCAAATATAATAGCGGTCGCCTCCTTCTGTATCTGACTATAGTTTCGCTCGCTAGCGGTAAGCGAGCGAGATGCATACGCGAGCGGTCGCTCGTGAGCGTCGTCGTGCCCGCGCTGCGAGAGCACAGCACCGAGCCCGAACGGGCCCGCGTCCACCGTGAGCACGAGCTGCGCCGTCGGTTCGAAGTGCGCCAGTACGCGCTCCGAGGCTAGTTCACGGCGCACTGCCACCATAGCTTGCCGCTGCCTGTCTCCCCACTTCCAGGGCACATCGCTCCGTAGTAGTTCGTGGAGTGGACTGAGTACTGACGAAGCGTTAGGAATAAAATTCCTATAATAATTAACAACGCCTAAGAATCTTTTTATTTCGGTGACGTTGGCCGGTTCGGGGGCGTTTAATATTGCCTTGGCTTTTTCAGGATTACTCATTAGTCCCGCTTTACTAATCACGAAGCCTAAATAAAGTACACTTTGTTTGAAAAATTGACACTTGTCTTTTTGAAGACGTAGACCGGCGTCGCTTAATCTACTTAAAACTTCCGTTAGCCGTTTAATATGTGAGTTTTTATCGGGACCCGTAATACATATGTCATCGAGCCAGACACTAACTCCATCTATTCCAGCTAATAGTGTCTCCATGGACTTTTGAAAAATAGCGGGTGCGTTAGCGAGGCCGTAAACTAAACGTGTGTATTTGTATAGACCTTTATGAGTATTTATTGTCGTTAGTTCCTGTGATGACTCTTCGAATGTAAATTGATTGACCTGGAATGAACCATTGACCCTGGAACTTCGCGCGGTATACTGGTTCCTCCTTGATAAGAATAGGCTCCGAACTGCTTCCTAACAAGGCCTTTGCCTCCTTGGCACACGCTGCCTGCTCCGCCATTTCAATAGCCCTCGACAACGTGAGCGTCGACGGGTTCTGCTCGAACAGCTTGTCGCGTTCTGGACCTGCACTCAGGCCGAGGACGAAACGATCTCTCAAATTCGTTTCAAGAGCGGTGCCGAAGTCGCAATAAGTTGCCAAACCCCTTAATCGCGCCGCCCATTCGCCTTGTCCACAAATGAGCATTTTCTTGGTTTGAAATGGCTGTCGAGTAATCCTACTAGGTCCTCGTAACTCAGCGTTTCCAACTCCTTTGGAAATGCTAGGTTGAGAACTAGACGATACGTTTCCTCCGTAAGGTGGCACAGTAATATTCCACTCTTCACATCGTTTCCAACGCTGTTGATTTTCAAGAACTGCGTTAATTTTCCTTTATATATTTGCCATTCGCTGGTTATATGGTCAAATGACGTAAGATTTCCGAGGAATGCTTTCATTTTAACTGTGTGGGTACTCGTTCGTACACCTCGTCACCAGTGATATGTATGGATAGCGGGAAGAGAAGAGAAACAACCGTCTTGCTTGCACACTAGTTTATTAGTGAGTCATGACAGTCGCGGCGCTCGCGTCGCGCGCTGGCTACATATGTATCAATCTAACTATCGTTTATTATACTAAAAATGTAGTTAGTAAGTACATAAGTGTGCTGGAGAAACAACAGTTAATGCTCGACACTCAATTTCATAATACCAAAAAAATATCCAAATCCAAAAAACCACAAAATATCTACATCATTATTTTAATATAGTTGTTTTGCTAAGTTATGTTGTATAATAACAAATGCTTCCTCTCTCCTAACTCACTTATTTTGCTGTGCCCGACAGGGTCCATATGATTTAATTATAAGTTTACTACCTAAGAATATCTACATGTGGAATGCAATAAAAGTATTGAGTAATTTATATTGACAATCATCGAGAGTCTAAGCAGTGACGAGGGCAGATGGTTTCAAGGAATTCACAAAGTAAAAATACGGTTTAGACCATAGCTAGGTAAGTAGGACCCCTAAGACGACCCACTGACCAAGTATTCCTATATTAGACTGAACTTCAAGCGTTAATAATTAGTTCTGGCACATTTATTTCTTTATACTTGTATTTGGTATCGGCAATTCCTAACCTAAAAAGTAATATTAATATTTTTTGGACTTCGTAGCGTTTAAATCGTAAAAATGAGTAAGAGACATTATTTTCTAAACTTACATGTATACTTTCTACTACTCGTATACCTTCTAAAAATACATAAACTTTCATTATCAGGTTTTCAAATGTATGGGAAGTGGGCATTGTTCTTTACTATACAGTTTTATTTTAGGAGCATCGCCTTCACACATAACTAATGTACTTATACAAAACATTTTAAAAGAGTAACTGGAGTTTCTTACCCATTCTTCTCCATGCGAAACTACCTTTTGGAAGGGGCGACTATAATCAATTCAATTTTTTTGAATTTATTGACGTTCAAAAGTGCCTATTTGAAATAAATAATTTGACTTTGACTTCACTTGTATATATTTATTTCTTTGAATTATCTATATCAGAGCCTGTGCTGTAGAGTACAAGCTCTTGTGCTTATTACACATTCTCTAGCACGTACAAGACGTTTCACGTACTCCACTGTGGCTGCGTCCCTGATACAGACTATAAAATATTTACAAAAGTTGTGTGAATAAGATTCTTGCTATTACTACTGCTATACAGAAGCCTAAGCATGTGGTTACAATAGACAGCTTTCAGTACTAACCACACAGGTAGTCACAGCCACTCAAAGACCACAGACTACAGACCGAAGAACTAATACCTCGTATTATGCGCATAAGCAGAAAATCTGCTTACCTGACCTGCGCAAGCCGCACAACGCCGCATATATAGCAGATTACGGGAACATTTCACTGCATCAAGAATGAGTAGGTATATTTTTGTGGTTGTAATACATGACTTTTGTTTTTGTCTAGTCGCCTCGCTGTTTTCTTTGTAAACTGTGTTGGTTAAATACCAACTGCTTTCAAAATGGTATTATATGGTACTTGAGCATGTACTTTGTTTGAAATAACCAATTCGTCAACTGACTGTCACAGTCCACTGCTAGACTTAGGCCTCTCCAAAGTTACATCACAAAAGCGCATAATTCAATATAATGATAATTTTACCGTCATTGTAAGCATCAATGTACTTTTGACTGTATAAACAGTCTTCCAGACCTTTTTCTTCTTTTCATGTTGTGTTCTCTGTGTACTCAGAAATTACTGAGATTAAAGTGATTTACCCTACCGTTCAATGCCATAAGCCACATCAAACTAATTCGTTACGCAGGAAGTTACCAAACCCATCTTAAAAAGACGTAAAACTTATAACACACCTTTACCATAATTACAGTATAACCCAACCGGAGTGTTAGGCACAATGACTAAGTTTCAGCGTGGGCCAATTTTCATCAAAACTTCAGGATCGCTCAAATTTAGATCGACTTCACAAAGTTCTAACTTAAATGGATATTAGATTCCATTCAAATGTAATGAGGTAAAAAATTCTACTGAAATAATCAACCATAGGTTTGAACTGGATACAGTAAAAATTTAATGAGTAAGGCAACTTTTAAAATGAAAAGAAGGTGTATACAGAGCCGTAATTTAGTCGTTTAAGTGGCCCCGGGGTAGGACAAAATGGGGCCTCTTTCATCAATAAATTTTAATGCTTGGAAGGGAACAAAAAATAATTTTTAATAGGCATTATTTAAAATATATATTGTAATATACTTTGATACTTATTTTCACAACGTAAACAAATCTGATCAAATCTGAGACAAGCTCAAAACTATGATACTGTCACAGTGACACTGAGAGTGACAGGTCGTCTATCTCGACGGAGACTACTAGATTATAGGCAGGTTCTCAATTGCAGAGAGCTGCACAGCTAACATGCGCAAAATTCAAATGCATCCATTTGAATTTCGCGTCCCATCAGACGCGAGCACTTAAATGATTATTCATTTTTGGAGCCTAGTCTTGGGCACAATACGTCTTTGTTTCTAGTATTTATGCTATGAACGTCACTGTGTTTAGAATATAGATTAAGTTCTCTTAAACCTACATATTGAGATGCAACTATCATTATGTTTCAATCAATCAACTCCGCCTATCGCAGTCCACTGCTGGACATAGGCCTCCCTCAGGCTGCGCCACAACACCCTGTCCTCCGCCTTCCGCATCCAGTCTGACCCAGCCACCTTCTTAACGCTTCATTATGTTTATTTCTTTAAATTTATCCCTTAGTGAATGCCTACAATTTAGGTTATCACACTTCACACTAATATAATCACATCACACTTAATATTATCTTAAGTGTGTGTGTGTGAATGTTTGTTACTTATTCACGCTCTAACGGCTGGACCAAATTTGATAAAATTTGGTCCAGCCGTTAGAGCATGCATGACGGTAGCCCTACACCCTGGATTGAGACATAGGCTACTTTTTATTCAGATATTCCCACGGGATCGAGACTTACGCGGGTGAAACCGCGGGGCGCAGCTAGCATTTATATAAATTGCTCGATCTGCAGCACAATTATCACCTGAATGTCGGCTGCATTTCCCCACAGCTAAATACTGTACGACATTACACTATGGAAATAACTAAAATATATTAATCGCGCTGTTTCTACATCAGAAGAATGACGGATTTTATAGACCGCGTATACTGCAGAGTTAGCCGCTTCGGCAATTTGGTTATATGTGAGCCCCACTGTAGCTTCGAGTCCAAAGTAATACCAGGGGATTTACTCCGAAGCGTTAAACCGAAGTATCGGCCGAATGTTCGGCCGTTTTATAACTTCCATAGTTTCCTTTTTTGACTTCGAATCCATACCCGGCTTAAAGTCACATTTTTTACTTAGGCTTATCTCTTTGACTATCATTTTTTTTTTCTTACGCCGTAGTCAGCCATAGTTAGCCGTAGTCAAGCAACGGCCGAACATTCGGCGGATACTTCGGTTTCACGCTTCGGAGTAGACCCCCTGAGAACACAATGGTGTCCACAAGATCCAATTAATTCCCACTAGAATTGATTGGTTGGTCCTGGGTTCGATTCCCAGGTCGGGCAAAGTTCTCAGCAACAGCCCGGAGTCTGGATTTGTGACCGGTTGATGGCAATTGGCTCGACCACTATTACATGGGACTTTAACATAACTGGTGAAATATGGGTGTACTATAGGTACACCTCTGCCTAACACTTCGGGGATTACAGGCGTGATATTATGTGTTATATTATGAATAATTGATTGCCACTTAAATACTTTAGTAAACCATTTCGGCCATGACATGGCTTTGATAAAAAAAAACAAGTGACTGCTAACTTACATACATAACATAAACTCACGCCTTCTTCCCATGGGGATAGGCAGAAACTACAAAGCGCCACCTGCTACGGTCCTTACATAACCAACTCTAACTAAAAATTAAAACTAACATTATCATAACAAGTGATTGATAATAATAATACAACACATCTTTAACATAACAGACCACACGCTGCATTTACTTGGCTTCGGTCCGTAAATGTTGCAAAAAACAGACAAAGAACTGAGAAGAAAAACACTACAAAAATAATAATAATTGCTTTATTTTCAGGCAACATAAGGACTATATACAAAAAATACACAAATAATCTTACAAAATAATAAACTAATACATAATAAAAACATCACTACAAAATTTAGTTAGTACCCGCGTAATGCTTTACGATAACATGTAAGTTGTAATCAATCTTATTAGTCAGGGTTTCAACGCCGACGCAGTTATAGGCAAAGTAAGTAAGTAAAGGCGAAGTAATATTCAGACTCAGGCGATATCGCGGGCGCAACGCGACATTATTAGGACAATTTCTTTGTCGGTGCCCTTCGCGCCCGCGATATCGCGTGAGTTTGTAAGAGCCTTAACGTTGGTAAGTTCTTTGTTGATAAAGTTATTGGCTTCCTAAATCGTCTTTGACTCTAAAAAAGTGTTTTACTATATATTTTTCTTTAATATTTTGGGGTTACTTTGGTTTTTTACAAGTAAATGTGATCACGGATCCATTTGCCATGTGATAACGGTAATTAGTATCTTAAAAATCTGTATCTTTTACTTCTTTTCGTAGTTTTTGCGGTCAAACTCATGCGCCTGTGCATTAGATAAACTTATACTAATAAATATGATAATATCGAAATGGAAATAATCGATTACATTCATATAACCAATTATCAGTGATCGGAGTAGTAGAGCTGATATATCTAATATTCTAAGAACAAAGTCATAAAAAGTGGAGACTTCCATACTACAATTTTTTTTCCTTCGGAATATTTATTATTGATAAGTATATTAATGTTGTTGTTTTTTTTAACAAAGTTTTTGAAATTTAACCGTCCCTGTGTCACCGCCGTGCAAGCACTATATAAATATAAATAATAAATATTAAAAAAAAAAAATGTTGTAAGGAAGTCTCCACTTTGTCTCTGTTCTTTTTCGAACTTTAGGTATTTTAGCTCAATTTTTCCAAGCACTGCTAACCATACACGCACGTCGGTTGTGAGTACTACGCACCTGACCTTTCTGAAGAACATAACCAATAAAGTCACTTTATGTCCTTAATGGGCATTCCCGGTGGTCAAGGCAACCCAAGGCAACGTTTGAGTCAAATAAACCCACATAAACTTTTTTCTCAGGGAACACTTACAAAAATAAAACCGGCCAGGTGCGTGTCGGACCACGCAAAATGAAGGGTTCCGTAGTTGGGATGGATTTTTCCGAAAAACAAACTTAACATTGTAGTTGAAAACATGTTTTCCCATACATACGCCACGGTCAATTTTTCAACTGTAAATGTAAGTTTGTAATCGCAGAAAAGTATTTTTTTGTGAGACTTGCCTTTTTTGCAAGACTTGCCTGACTTCTTGCAAAATTTCATGATTCTAGGTCAACGGGAAGTACCTAAGGTTTTGATCTATTTGCGAGTATCAAAATAATTATGTCGCATAAATCGCCGTATTTTTTTATTGCGTTGACCTAGAAGCTTGATTTCTTTAGAGTTTAGAGCACCAAGGGATCGTAGACCTTCGTATTTGATATTAATTTCAACCTGATGCCTCCATGCGTTCCTGAGAAAAAAGTTCTTGACAGACAGACAGACGGACAACGAAGTCGACACGGTTGGCGTAGTGGTTAAGCGATTGCGCTGCGTGTCGCGGGTTCGATTCCCGCACGGAACAAATATTTTTTTTTTTTAATACCTACGAGTACAAGTAGTTGTTCCGGGTCTGGCTGTTTGTGTATGTGAGTTTAAATGTTTGTAAATGCACCCACGATACAGGAGAAATTCCTAGTGTGGGGCAACGTTGATCCTATAAAGGTTCCGTTTTTTCCTTTTGAGTTACGGAACCATAAAAAACAAAATTGCATTCATACTAAAGTATTTGAGAGACACCATATCACCTTATTACTGCGCCCAACTCCGCCATAATTTGTTCCTCGCACCTTCTACCATAACTTAGCCAATATTACTTACAACAGAAGTTACATTTTTTCTCAGAGTATGTTCACCCTTATCTGAATGTAAATCGTACAGGCTGCATGCGAATTGTTCGTTTATTAAAATCAGCAAGACATTAGAGTTTTGAGCCAAAAGTTACGATACTACAGCGTCAGCGATAAGAATTTGTATTAAGAGCGTATACGCGTACGGCATTTCATACAAACTTTCAAGCCCTTGTTTTTCGAAATGACTGAACTGATTTTAATGAAACTTCATACGCATAAGCAGGATACAAAGGTCTAAAAAGTTAGTTATGAATATTTTCGAAAAATAGTGTTACAGCCAAATTAGACCGATTTCAAATTTTCCATAGAAACAGATTTCCAATTACCTGTTTTTAAATAAGACATTTCAAAAATGTTATTTACTAGCTTTTTAGAACTTTGTATCCTGCTTACGTATATCTAGTTTCATTAAGATCGGTTCAGTCATTTCGAAAAACAAGGGCTTGAAAGTCTGTATGAAATGCCGTACGTAGTATACGCTCTTAAGTGGGATGAGTTAAGGTAGCCCGCGAAATTAAATTTTTCTTAAGATTTTACCAATTTGCAGGTAAGTAACACGTTTTATGTTGATCTAAATATTATTCGCGGCCGTAACAAATATGCCTTTACAGAATTGTAATAATTAGAATCAGCAATACAACTATCTAAGTTCATAGAATCCTATTGAATGATTATTTCATGAAATTGTCATTCAATAGAATTCTACGAAGAGAGATATATATTTTAATTAATATACAACCTGTTACTTACCTGCAAATTACAAAAAACGTAAGATAACTTCGCGGGCTAGCCTGACGCTTTGGCTTTAATATGTATTTCGGGAACGATTTTTTTTGGCAAATTGCTGCAAAAATCTTAAGTCTTTTTAGTTCATAGAATTCCTTGACTTAAAGTCTTATCTTATTTTATGTTTCTAGATAAAGGTTTATGCCATTCAAAAGTGAAGTTGATATGTGAGGAATATAACCCTTGTGTAAGTATATATTTATGTCGTTGTGTTTGCAGACATAATCTGCATAAGTCGTTCAATCATTTTGTATACAAGTGCCATCACGTATTTATTATTCCGAAAATTGTAGCGTTCACAATATTCCATTATTTAAAACGTTCAAATATAAGGCAATTAAAGCTTACGTTCCATGTTACGTACTCATAAATGAAAACTGTAATATTCAGGACATACGTTGGCAAATTATTTTATTAATTTTCATTTCATTTATTTCCACTGTGCAACAAATGACTTGAATAAATTAGCAAACGCATAAAATAATTTATTTTCGAAGCCGTGGCGACCGCACTCGAACAACCGGCATAATTCAGCAAAACATTTCTGTAGTTTCATCATTTACATTTTAACTGAAAATGTGTACACTATTCTGATTAATTAATTTCAACACTTTTTAGTAGTACCTGCATACGGCCACATTCGTGTTATAAATGATTACTCTAAAATCAACATAAAACTCGTAGCAAATCCGTAGCAGTTACGGCTACGTAACTGCTACGAATCTACGGGTCACGGCTACGCGCTACAATATTTCTGAGGACCGTAATCATTAGCAGTCCTATTCTATTGCTTTTAATAAGACTAATATTTTATTTAAAATAGAAGAAGAAAGATGAAAAAAAGAAATAAGATTAAAAGAAAGAAAAGATTTAAATTAGATTAAAAAAAGATTAGAAGAAGATTTAGTTTTTTTTTTCTATGTTTTGTTTTTAGATATTTTTTGTTCTAAGATTTTTTTTTAAACATACTTTTACGATGATTTAAATATGTGAGCACCAGGTATCTATCTCATATTTAAATTATCTGTCATTGCTTCATTTTTTTTTACCTATTGTGGTACAGTAATTTTATTCTAGATGCATCGTCTTGACATATAATTAGCTAAAACAAAATATTGTAAAACTTTTTTAAAAGAGTAACGGTGGAGTTTCTTGCCCATTCTTCTCCATACGAAACTACCTTTTGGAAGGTGCGACTAGAATCAATTCAATTTTTTTCTAATTTTTGACGTTCAAATGTGCCTCGTATGTGCCTATTTGAAATAAATAATTTGACCTGACTTGACTAAAAATGTAAATCAGCGTCAGCATAATTATGAGTAACAAAGAGCTAAACACTTTTATTCGTGTTTAAAATAAATGGGTTGTGTGTGAGCCAAACATTTTGTTTTTTAGTCTGTAAAAAGTTATGTTCTGATTAAATAAGCACGTAGTAGTAACAGCTTCCACTCTAAGTTAATATCAAAACACAAAGTGAAGGACAGAACAAAATTATAATTTTCAGAACTTAATAGGCAAAGTTGCAAATTGTTGCAAAGCTCAAAAGCGAGCTCATTTGTGAAACAGTTCACACCGCGGCACGGGAAACTAATTTTTACCGCCGAAATTAGATGGTTTCATATTTATGATAATTTGACAAACACTCGCACGCGAAGCTTAGTCTTTGTGAATTTAATTAAACATAATTATTTTAAAATTAACTTAATGCTTGTTCTTTTTGGAAAATGAATTCTGATGGATGTTATAAATCTATGCAGAAGTGCCTTCAAACATTTTAGGGATACCACTATAATTATTATTATTTACAGTAATATATTGGCAGTATTCAATTTTTATTCAAACTATGACAAAGTATACCTCGGCCTTAATACAGCAGGCTTATCATGGCCCTGCCAGGGTTGCAAGTTTGTCCGAAAGGGATATCGTGGCCCTGGCACACAGGCAAATGAAGGAACACGGGTGGGTTTTAGTCAGTAAAAGTCTGACACTCCCTCCCGCCCCACCCAGAGCGGGAGAAGTTATTTAATAATTTCCCACCCAAAAAAAAAAATGCTTATCATGACGATTTCTATTTCTACTCTTCTGTAGAATAACACCCTGAATATTATTTACTACTAGTTTTTTCCGACTTAGCTCGTATGGAGGATGGATTTACTAACTCTGAAACCTTCGTGAGCGTACTAGCATCTACTTACCACAGATTCATCGCAATCTAATTAATAAATGGACACTAGGGTGTTCCCATTTAGCTCGCCGTCCGTTAAGAAACAGGCCGGGTCGACGGCGACGGCGCGTTGTGTTCCACGCGCACCTCAAAAAGATGTCAGCACAATCTGATGGGGTCCATTAGGGCCGATGCCTGCCAGGGTTGTGGGTTTGTCCGAAAGGGATACCATGGCCCTGGCACACAGGCAACTGAAGGAACACGGGTGGGTTTTATTCAGTAAAAGTTTGACACGCCCGCTCCGCCCAGATGGGGAGAAGTTATTTGATAAATATTTTGCAAAGCCAAAAAAATCATCGCTTGTTTATCCTTTGCGGTAGACGCGGTCTAGACGGAAACGTCATTTTTATCTAGTCTTCCGTTGACAAAACGCTTCTCTTCGCTGTTCAGAACAAAATCATGTTTAAAACAATAGATACAGCAGCTACTGGATGTAGTTTTATTTAACAGAATATCACGACACTGCGATCTAAGCTTTTATATTCAAAAAATTATAAGCCAGGCAAATTCAAATTTACCTGTACACAAAATTCTAATATAAACCGTTAGGCTGAACAATACGTAACCGTATAACTTATGTATAATTTTGTAATACATACAAAATTTGTAAGGTTTATTCTAAAACAAAATTGTAATATTTTAAAGTGCCTGTGAAAGAAGTAACAACTTCAATAAACACCAGTTATTAGATTAATCGGCTTTATCAAGCACATTTCCTATGTTAAAGAAATCTGAACATAAAAGTTTCAGGTGACAAGACGTTTCTTTTTTGCATTAAAAAAAATCCTTGGACCGCACACTAGGATTCCCAATGTCGTGGGGCAAACTCCGCCCCTGGCTCCCCGCCACACCATTATGTGCTAAACGCTAACACATCAGTAATAAAGTTGAATATCGCGTGCGCTCTTTGATCATGTTCGAGCACGAAACTAAATAGCGTAAGTCTAAATTCTTATTTCGTTTATAAAGTAATAATTGATCCAGACAAAAAATATCTGGTGGCTGGATAATAAACTATAATTTCTTGCTGTGAATATTTATTTTAGATATAAAACCTAAACAATCTTGTTTATTTTTTATAATTATCCTTAAATAAGGCATGACTTTCGAATAAAAAATGTATCTAGAGAAAATATTACAATTACGTAACTGTCTTCAACATGGAAAGACAAAGATCGCGTGGCTTTTGCGTGAATGTGACGCATATTTTCCCTCAACTTGTTCTTTCGTGTTTGTGTTTTTATTTCTTTGCGTTATGTTTACCGCAAATAAACGTATTTTCTTTCTTTCTTTTCCTTCAATAAAACATATACTAAAGTTTCCTTTTTTTTTTGTATGTGTGTCTGTTTCAGAATATTCATGCAAATTAACATAAAAATAGGGAGCCTCCTCTTAAGGGGTTTATTTATAAACGTTGCTTAAAGTTAAATAATGATTAGCGACTGTTTAACCATCAATTTTTTACTTTTAAACATCTCTCAACTTTAAAAAAACCTTTATAAAAAGAGGCACGTGATTTATTATATAAAAAATATAACAATAATTATAAAAATGCAATTAGACATTATTATCTAAGCAGACTATACACATTTATCTTCAAACGAGTAACAATATTTAATATTATCAAACTAACAACACAATACATCTTTCGCTACATGATAACAAAATTAAAACAAGCATCATTCATCTACAAAACCAATTTTCCGACGAATAAAGAACCATAAGATGAGTGGTAACGTAAATTTTTCTCATAAATAATATGTCTTGCAGAATCAACCTGCATCATGCATTCACAATTGGATTCGAAAGAGAATGAATATCCTCGGGAAAAAATTAAATTATAATTTCATGAGAGCGGTCTTACTTTTAATCTGACTGCCTTCAGAGGGCGAACTTTGTCGATATCCATATGAATTTCCATTACCTTAAATCCAGGGGAAGCGTTTCATTTCAAGTAAAAAATTACTTCTTTCTACGTTTTATTTCTTCTGCTGCAAACGTTTTGCAGGAAAATCTGTTTTTTTTTTCTAATTTAATAAAGTATGTTATTACCTACAAGTGAAGGTGAGAGTGGGACCGAGACAAAACATTGAATATTATTGTGTAGGTACTATGTTTTGGGTAGGTAAGGCATGGTGTTGTAGATCATATTGGTTGTTAGACCTGCTGTCTTGTATGGAAGAAATTTTAAAACTCATATAAAAAGTACACTTTGTAAACAAGCTTATTACAAATTAGAGGATTATATCCAGGATAAGAACGCTTGGAAACATGCTTGGCCAGCTCCATAGGACAATCTGGAGTCTAGACAAAATCTAACTGATTGCTATTTTAATTGTATATTTTATTATTTTTTGTGACATTTATTTTACACTCTGTGATTACCTTAACTCACACACTGATTATTTTAGGTTTTTTTTTTTTTTTTTACAATGTTTGTAAATATGTGAGCACCATGTATCTATCACATAATTAATTTATCTCATTGCTTCATTATTAATTCTTTTTACCTATTGTGGTATAGTAATTTTATTCTAGGTGCATCGTCTTCACATATAATTATATAATTGATGTACCAATACCAAATATTGTAAAACATTTTAAAAGAGTAACGGTGGAGTTTCTTGCCCATTCTTCTCCATACGAAGCTACCTTTTGGAAGGGGCGACTAGAATCAATTCTATTTTATTTGTAAATTTTGACGTTCAAAAGTGCCATTTATGTGCCTATTTGAAATAAATAATTTGACTTTGACTTTGACCAGAATGTTGGGCCACAAAAAGGGGTGAATGAAAGGCAATTGCATGTAACTGAAATGAGAATGCTAAGAGGGATGGTTAGTGTGACACGAATGGATAGAATAAGAAATTAGTACATAAGAGGAAGTCTGAAAGTGGAAAATTGTGCGGAAATCGGTCGTCATGGTGTGCGAATTATATAATTCGCAACACGCGAAAAATATAATTGATTCTAGTTGCCCCTTCCAAAAGGTAGTTTCATATGGAGAAGAATGGGCAAGAAACTCCTCCATTTTCTTTCAGGAATGAGTGTACTTAAGCTCCGTAGGTAGGTACAGTCACGACCATAGATACTTAGACTTACGCAAGATTCAAAAGCGATATTCTCCTAAAGTATTAATAGATGTATGAATGGATGATTATTGTTATGGTGTAACGAACATAGTATTATTGAAATATTACTATTACAAAAGAGGTATTTTCTCAAAGTTGAAATTTTTATTTCAATACTCTTCTGCCGAGCCTTTTCCCAACTATGTTGGGGTCGGCTTCCAGTCTAACCGGATGCAGCTGAATACCAGTATTTTTATGTATATTTTACATGGAGCGACCGCGTATCTGACCTCTACAACCCAGTTATTGGATAACACGATATCCCTTGGTAAGACTGGTTGTCAGACTTTTGGGCTTCTGACGACCCGTAACAACTGTCAAAGTTCTACAAATGACAGCCGGGACGAACGACTTAACGTGCTTTCCGAGGCACGAAGGAATCTTGGTATGAACAGATGGTCACCCATCCACGGACCAACCGCGGCAAGCGTAGCTTAACCTGATCGATCGACCCGTGCGGCAGTTATTATTTAGCTTTTATTTCAATACTCAATATATTTATTGCTTCCACATGTGAACTTAGGTGGTAGGTTTTACAAAATATGATCATTGTGGTCATATCGGGCACAGCAAAAGTAGGAGAGAGGAAGAGGGCTTTTATTTGACTACTTAGTTGTTATAATAAATATTGTAATTATTTTATAAGAATTTATGTAATTTAAAATTTGTCATTTAATAAATATTCATTTATATTATAATAGCATTTTTTTTTAATTTATTTGTGAGTGTATATTAAATTTTTGTTTTTCTTTAATTATTTCTGGTAATTTATTATATATTTTAATTGACATGACTAGTGTACTGTCTTGTTGAGTGCATTTTTAACTTAGAGCTTGGTAAGTTTTATGGCGTATTTTGACTGTATATTTTCTCTTTGTTGTGTAAAAGTGTTGGTAATTTCGAACGAATTTGCGTAATTCTAGAATGTATAAGCAGGGGAGGGTAAGTATTTTATTTTCTTGTAAACGATTTCACGAGTAATATGCTTCTGAATTTTGCGTAACTGTCTGTACTTTAAGTTTCTCTAAAACTATCGGAGTAACGTTCTTTATTCGAGAATAGAACTTGTACTATATGAGCTGGGAGTGGAACATTTTTTATAAGAAAAGTTCCAAGTATTTTAATTTTACGGTTATGAGTCTCGTTGACGCCCGATGGTTTTAGGGTTATAACGTTTTAACTCTAGCTCTACGATATTAACTGTGAAATTTTGACGTCTGATATTTTATCTTTATGTTTATCCATTGTAGTGTTGAAAATGTATAATGTTTAGTAATAAAAATATTGAAAGAACCTATTGCATTTATTTTGCTTTTGTAGCAACATGCACGTAGTAATTGAAACCTCTTTGATAATATGTTGATACTTGAATTTACCTACAAATCTAGTTGAACACGGAGGCTTTCAATGTTTATTAAATGCTATGCACACAAATGTACAGTGGCGCCGATAACCCTGGTAAAAAAAATTACGATGCATACTTTGCACATTTTTGTTTTAGTAAGATCCCGTCCTCCGTCACCCCACCCGTTTCTAATACCTTCATTCCCCTCATTAGTGACCCGCAATCATTAATTGCGGATGCACGCTTATTAGATCAGGATATATCGAATGATCGTAAAATTCCAGACTAACTTTGCAACAAAATTTGGAGCAAGGAGGTCTTGAAAACTATAAGCTAGATCAAGAAAGTTTGCAAAGTTACCTAAAATATTAACGCTATAAGAGAAAATTATTTATTACACTAGTGTAGTGAGTCTCGCTTGTGCTGCGTTCCGATGCGGACGCGTATTCTTTATTTCGATAAGCGCGGTGCAAGCTGTCGCTCGTAAATTACCCGCCATGAGTAAAGAACTACTGGCGAATGAGCTGCTGGCGTTCCTGCAGCAGAAGCTGGATGTGATGGACGAGGTGTCTGCTGTCCAGATCTGCGCAACGAACTTCAGCGAGGATGACATAGCTGCTGCCAAGCTGTTGTTGTTCAGTGTGCTGAATAAGCGCGACCAGATGGTGTCCCGCCGGCGTGACGGGACTAGGAGGAGTCTGCAAGATATAATCACGCTGTTCAAGGAGACGGACCCAGACGATGTGCCAACGTTTGTGGCGAAGGAGCTCCACAAGCTTCCTCCCGTCACGTTCGACCACGTCGATGTTACGAGCCTTCTGAAGGACATTGTCTTTCTGAAGGCCCGCCTCGCGGATGTGCTAACGAAATTAGATGCATCCCAAAACACCGTCGCTGATTTGCGCAAAGAAGTTAGCGAGTTGCGCAACAGTGTGGCGGTAATTAGGTCACCTGTCGATGCGTCAAACGTGAACGCGTGTCGCGGAGCCGGCCTCGATATATCGTCGTCGAATTCCGCGTCAGCAGTTTCGTCGCCAGCGCATCCGTCGATTGCTGAGCTTGCAGAGCACCCCGCCGCTTCCGGCGCGCCCTGCAGCTCCGTGCTCGCTACGGCGGCTCCTCCACGCAACGCCGCCCGAGCCCCGAGCCCCATCCCGCTGCCAGTGTCTGCAGCCCAGGTGAAACCCCTACAAAGGGATTTCGCTAGCGTCACCGCGAGTGCCCCTGGCGCTCCTAGTATCAAGCCCATGCCAGAAAAGGCGCTGAATAGGGCTACTAATGATGAAGGTTTTGTGACGGTGCAAAGAAGAAAGCGCCGATCGAGAACTAACAAGAACCGCTGCGGCAAAGCTCCTACGGGGCCCGAAGTGAGCCTGCGTGCCGCAAAGCCGAACACACCGGTGTAACATCTCCCGCCTGCACTACACCACTAAGGCGGAGGACATCGTGGAGTACGTGCGCCAAAAGACGAGGTACACGCCGAGGGTGCAGTTACTGGAGTCGCGTCGAAACGTCAACTTCAAGGCGTTCGTAGTGCGTGTACTGAACTGTTATCTGCCCCTCGTCATGGAAGAAGACTTTTGGCCGCAGGACGTGGTATTCCGTCACTTCCGCGGACAAGTTCCACAGATCAGCACAATTTAATATAGTGCAAAGTGAAGTGCTACTAACATAGTCTTAAGCCTTTTTATTAACATAAGTTTTTGTTTATATTACAATAATGTATGTTTAGGTTAAGGTATTTTTCTATATGTGTCGCCTGAAATAAACGTTATTATTATTATAGCTATAATAACAGCATATTGTACTTGATAGAGATAAGTCAATTGTTTTGTAATATATTAACAGAAACTATCATTTTCATTATTCCTATTTCTTCCCGTGGGTGTCGTAAAAGGCGCCTAAAGGACTTACTAGAGAATGGGCAGCAGCGTTCTCTATGCATTTTAACACCATACTGCGATCGCCAACTCACCTACCAAGCGATTATGGCACCCCCCCCCCCCCCCCCACACCCCTTGGGGGATGCATATGTCCAGCAGTGGACGTCTTTCGGCTGAAATTTTATTTATTTATTTATTTTCTAACTTACATCTATCATTACAAGGGGTAACCTAATGCGATAGTGTACTTATCTAAAGTCTTATCCTAACTAATTATTAAACTTATTATTATAATTAAATTTTGTCACTTATTACAAAATAATAATGGATTCTTTGTGAATTCACTCAGAGAACAACAGAATAGGTCCGTGTCACAAGCTAATATAAACTATGAGGTTGAGAGTGCGGAGTGCGCGTCAGTGGCGCCACCAATATTATAATGGTAATGATGATCATTTTCATTAAACTATATTTCTATTTATAAAGCCAATAATTAATACAGTAACCATTCGAAGGGCAGAACGTCTTAACACAAGCATCTGTTTTGCTTAAAAGGACATTCCTAAAAGTAAAAATGTAACTAATTGTAAGTTGTTGAATTAAGAAACATTTATAAGGCCGGATTTACCATCTCCTGAAAGTACCGGATGACTTATCTGACAGATACATACAAAAACTTGACTTTTATCTTGTAGGAAGTGCCAACATGGAACAGGCCATTAAAACCGAGCACTCCTGTTTAATTAGCGATACATAATTCATACATTCAACGTGGAATGTGACAGACACCCTTAGTCGCGGTTCGGTAAATGCTTCCGCTTACAATTGCTCATTGTCTGTCTTATGTCCCACTGAGCTACCGAATGTACCAGAACTGAAAGAGACGCCCTCATGTGCATGAAATGCCGTCTCGCTCGTTTCATACACGACCAATAAGCAGATACGACAGTAGTCAATACCAATTATACATATTTAATTTGAAGTAAATTATTTACGCCGGGTTGACTATTAAATACAAGGTAGAACAATTAAAAATTTAGTATTCTGTAATGGAATTCGTGTTACGTTAATGATACTTGGTTTTATTTATGTAATATATTTCGACGAAAGGACTTTATTTTATTGATGCAAGAAAATGTTTAAAATTACCTAGAATCGCTTCAAGGGCAAAGATAATATAATAAAAAATCGGCTAAATGAGTGTCGGACCAGGCACAATGAAGGGTTCCATAGCACTTAACATTGTAGTGGAAAAACACGTTCCCTCATAAATTCCAACTGCAAATGTAAGATTGTACGCACAATATTGAGAGATTTACCACGTTATTTTAAACCAATAGACTTCTTATGGGGTTTCCTGTAATCTATTAAGTAAAGAACTATTTTCTGTATTTTTTTTTAATTTAGGCTCAGTAGCTTCGGAGATAAGGAATGGTAAATTTTCGTATATTTTCTTAAATAACTTTAAAAGTATATATTTTAAAATTATAAAAACACACGGTAAAGTTTGCAAACTTTTATTTTATTTTCTAATTTGCCCCCCAAAAGTGACAAAAAATCAAGTGATTCAAAATTCATTTATTTACGTTACACGTCCGTGTTTTGGTCACAGAAATTCCTATATGTACCAAATTTCTACTTAATCGGTATAGTAGATTCGGAGCAAATTGGCTGTGACAGACGGACAGACAGACACACAAGTGATTCTATAAGATCCGTTTTTTCTTTTTTGAAGTACGGAACCCTTAAAAGCCGTATTCACAAAGTAATTATGTCATAAATCATGAAATCGCCCTCTACATAAGTACTTCATTTTAACGTGAAGGTCATAAGGTCACGTGAAATTACTAAAATTATCGTGGAACAAAATAATACGAGGCAAGTAATGACTTCAATTTGATAGATGTCACCAATTCTGTTTCCATCATGGATATTACATTATTATGTAATCAATCGTAATGAGATCATTGTTTTTGTATCCATATGAAATGACTCACTGAAATTATTGGTGCCACGTAGCCCACAATTTTATTATGGCTAAGAATTCGTTTAAATTGTGATGCCCTAGAAATTACTGAAAAAGCACTACGAATTTGATTCTGAAGCAGAAGTATTTTAAAGTGATCTTCTTGTATCGGCGCAGGATGTGTATAGGTCAATGGCTGGGGTGACATCATCTGCTGTCATCACTAGACAGCCGCCACGCAACCATCCATGCAACGCTCTGCTAGAGTGACTGCCAGCTGCCAGTTTCACTCTTATCCTACCTTTTCGGTGATTCCAGTAACTTCGAAACAAAACGGGCCGGCCGGTGGCGCCACTTGCTACGCCGTCATACTTTTATTTATGTTAATTCTATGTAGGCACCACAGTGGTTGAGGGACTTACATGGAATGAAAAAATCTTAAAAACAACACACTAGGAATTTCTCCTGAATCGTGGGTGCGTTTACAAACATTTAAACTCACATACACAAACAGTCAGACCCGGAACGACTACTTGTAAGTCATACAAATATTTTTTCCGTGCGGGAATCGAACCCGCGACACGCAGCGCAGCAGTCAATCGCGTAAACACTGCGCCAACCGTGTCGACAATTAAATGTAATCGAATGAATTTTAACCTAATAACTATAATTGTACTTTAACTTCAATTTATTTCTAATGCAATGATTTTAATATGTAATGCTTTAATGTATAATGAATCCTTATGTATATTTTCTGTGTAATTTTTAGTGCTTAATATGGGAATAAATTTCTGAAATAAATGATTATTTAATTTAATTTAATTTTTGTAGCCAATTTTCGTTATTATTTTTTATTATTTATTCATGATCAAGTAACAAATGACTCATACTAATTATTAGATTTATTTATTAGGTTACTAATACATACTAATTATTAGGTTTATTATTTCACTGGTCAATCCTGGTTATGCTCTGCACTTTCATACATAATTACAGGTCAATGGCCCTTATTTCTTGTTAAAACATAATCAACGGTGAGTTAGAATACTGTTATACCTATAATGTGACAAACGTACGAGTAACAACCCGGGAACAATGGTGGTAATAATTGTGAGCACATTTTCCACTGCGCTGGGCCCAAATCACCACGAACTGCTGCAACTTGCTTAATTGTTATTGCAGTCTTGCATATTTGTGTGTTATCACTATATATATGACATTTTATACGGACATGACCCTTCCTGTAACTTGTAATGGGTCGATTAGAGATACGAATGGGCCATTTTTAATAGTGATACGATGTGATTTTGTTACAGTTGAGACAAAGACATTTAAGATACTTACTATAGAGAGGCTATGCGAAGAAATGTCAAAGAAAAGCTGTGATGCCATTTCTCAGTGCCGCCATCTAAATAAACCAAAGTTAGGTTCAGCCGTTTTACCATAGCGAGATTTGCAATATCGTAATGCGCAACTCGGCATAATTATTTTCTTTTGTGGGCACGAATGCGACTTGACATGCAGGGGTACCACACTAGACTGAGCGACTTTTGCCCACTAGGACAAATGTAGATTACGATTTTGTTAGCTATGTCCCGTCTATTGTTAAGTAAATAATTTAATGTCTTTGAGTTGAGAGCATCTCAAAGGAGTATGACAATTTCTTACACCCGGTCTCAGAATTGAAAATTTGAAGTTGAAAACTTGTTAAACTATAGAATTACTTTAGGTGATTTCTTCAATGGAGCCCGCGAAATTCATTTATTTTTGTGCAAAAAGTATTTTTGAATTTCGCGAGCTGCTACCTTAGGCCCTTTGTACACGGCACGGTTTTATTACGGTACGACGGCGTTTAAACTGCGCCGTAGAAAACGTGTGAGCTTGTACTGTACATGATACTGCAAACAATCGGACGTGACAACGCTTAGGTACGGCTCAGTTCTGTTTTTTCTGTGCTAAGCTGACGTGGGTCATGAATAAGAAAAAGATTTTATCATTGCTGATTACGTGTTGTAGCGTAATAAAAATTTTAATTCACCATTTAAACATATGATAATTCATTGAAAATTCTCCACTTTCACACGTAAAATAAATCGCATCAAAAAAAATATAAGCCATTGAATATCATTAAAAATTGTTGCGAAACAGTTAATTTGGCCTAAATGGAAAGAGATTACGAGAAAACTTAAGGTTCATCAGATGGTAAATCCTTGTTACGTATTTGGTTTCCGAACTACGGGGGTCTAAACTGAAGTATCGGCCGAATGTTCGGTCGTTTCTTTACTACGACTAACTATCGCTGACTACGGCGCAAAAAAAAGACAGTCGAAGAGACAAGCCAAAGTCAAAACTGTGACTTGAAGTCGGGTAAGGACTCAAAGTCAAAAAAGGAAACTGTGGAAGTTATAAAACGGCCGAACATTCGACCGATACTTCGGTTTAGCGCTTCGGAGTAGACCCCAAGGAATCGATTGAAATCGGTTTTAGGTTCGTGACCTCTAAATTACGTAAACTTTCAAATGAATATTATCTTATGAAGATGAACCAAAGTTATCCCAATAGGAACAACCCTGGTTAAAGATCAACTGGTATTAAAATGTTAACCCTGGGAATACTAATAACTACAATAATCAAGTGTGATGGTTTACATAACTAGTCGGTCTTGACGAACTGCAACCTCTGGGCGTGGCCACCGCGACAGACTTGCAGGCGATACGACAATCATGTGTCTTGTCTTATCTCTATTATAAAACAAAATCAGCGTAGGAATCACGAGCGTCACGAAAATAATTGCTGCCGCGAAAACATCCGATGCCGTCGATAGACTAGACTGCCATACAATACTTGCACTGATGTGAATCACGCCAGGTACAGACACGGCGGGCGCAGCGCCGTGCCGTAGGTAATGCCGCCGTGTCTCAACAAGCTTCCATATTGACCCATACTCGTACAACACTGACGACCATGCCTATACACGGCGAATAAATGGTAGTTTTACACGGCAAGAAAAACGTGTGTACAAAGCCTTACAAATGCTAAAGTTTGACAAGTTCTCAATTCAGAAACACGGTGTGAGTCATTTTATATGATGTTAAAATAATATTATTTCTTTGTGACAATATTTTATGTTAATAAGCATAATATACATTATTCTTGTAAGTATTTATGACATACGCCATTCAAGTTATGGCATAATTAATACTCGTTGTAATAGGTTTTTAACTAATGTTAGCCGTAAATTATTAACCTAAAGAGCTATAAACTAGATTTAATAAACCTAAATAAAATACTGTTTTGAATATATGTCCCACATAACTTTTATTTATGTAACTACTTAATTCAGCAAATGTAACTAAGCTCACATGCTGTGAATACCTAAATCTGTTATATTTATATTTTTCGTTTTTAATAACAAATGTGTGTTATTTCTCATACCGTTAGACAGCGTCTAAATCTAGAGGCTTATATTTAAGCACGTCTAATAATACCAGCCTATCCTCATACAGAGAGCACGAGCAATGATCACCACTCTTGCTCAAAACAGGTTGGCGATTACAGAGTTATATTAAAGATAAGTCCAGGTTACCTCACGAAGACCAGGTTTCCCTCACGATTTTTTTCTTCACCGATGTCTACTGACATCTGTGACGGAAAATAAAAGTCCAAAATAAACTCAGAAAGTACATAAATGAATCAAAAAGATATTTAAAAAAAAAATAAGTTTAGACCATAAATACCTTTGTATAAAATACAAATACATTTCACAATAGCTCTTATTTTTATTTACACAGTTCAATGTTTGTACTTCGATCCCCACGCGTAAAACAATTATCTGTACAGTTAAAGTAATGATATGACACTGGTACTCCGAAACAACCATGCCCGAGAGCACCTGCGTCACCTGAAATGACAGGGAGCCGTGCGTCCTCCCGAGCCAGAGCTCGAGTACCGGCTGGACCACCCCGATGGTGACGAGGCCGGTGGTAGGGCGTGCAAGCCTGTCCTGCCATTCCGCCACCAGGGCTGTGCGAAGCTATGACCGATGCAACTCCACATGTCGCTGCATCAGCCACTCGCCCCACGCCCTCACTTCCTCGCGCCACTGATACTGTGACGCGAGTACTTTCGCATCGAGGTCCCAGGGCGGGGATCCGGCCAGTAAACAAGCCGCCTCGTAGGAGATCGTGCGATATCCCCTGATGACTCTGACGGCCATCGCTCGCTGCGGTTTTTGTAGAACAGTGATACTACCGGCCGTCAGGTCAGCCACCTAGATCGGGGCTCCATACAAGGCCATCGATCGCACTTTACCCACGTATAGCCGTCTACAAGCGGCGCTCGGGCCCACCAAATCAACTCAGCCTATCTCAATGGCAAGCTTAATTTGGGACGCCCCCTAGCTAGATGGACAGACAACAGACTAGATGTGGGAGGCGGGACAGGGAGGACAGGGTGTTGTGGCGCAGCCTAGGAGAGGCCTATCCAGCAGTGGATTTCAAACATATTTAAGCTTAAATCTTTGCCATAAAATAGTGGCTAGTTAACCCAAACTGCTAATTAAACAACCCACTTACAACGCTTAATTCGATCCGTTGGCATAAAAATATACGCACGGTGCCATAATTGAAATCGTAAACTATTCTAAGTGCAAATAGTTCTATTATATATA
Organism: Tiliacea citrago; assembly: GCA_963921375.1. Classification (NCBI taxonomy): domain Eukaryota; kingdom Metazoa; phylum Arthropoda; class Insecta; order Lepidoptera; family Noctuidae; genus Tiliacea; species Tiliacea citrago. The sequence goes on along the minus strand of OY992797.1, from coordinate 13,836,246 downwards.
CACGGGTTTACCAGCCATGAAACCGCCGTAGTAGCCGTACTACGGCGGTTTCACGGCTGGCACTGAACCGGCCTAATTAGCGACAACGTAGTTTCAAACAACTCAGTCTAAATAGTTAGGGGCGGATCGCAGTTGGTACCTCTTTGCAGTTCCCACTGACGCGTCAATTTTTAATTACCTGCCAACGTAAATGGTTAACTGCTTTTATTTTTGCCATTGGAAGTTTTTCGGGATAATGAAGATTTTCAGAGGGTAAAATACACACGACGTCACAACGCACACGACTGCCTACTAATTATGTTTTCATTTTTATATTTATTTATTTAGGATCTCCAACAAAAGATGTGTACATGTACAATACATGACACATAAATAAAAGGCAATATAAGGTATTAAGGTGTACTCCCTCTGACCACAGGATGTACATACAGTAAAATTACCAACTAGCTAACCTAACAAACTTAAAATATTAATAGTAGATAAAATTTGGAACATTTAATAAATTTTATTTACAGACAATTAAATTAAATCTATTATTTTTTATCTTATATTTAGACAAAGATGCAGAGATTTCTAAATTCTTGAGCATAAATCAACAAAGATACACTACTCACTACTCTATTACTTGGATACATCGAAGGCGCATATTGTGACTATTATTTTACAGCAAAAATGTGCATGTAAACATAAAAAACATATAAGTACATAAATAATTAAAAATAAAACCATACCACTAGGAAAAACACTCCGGTACGCTCAATTTTATAACGACAACTTTTCCAAAGCCACCGAAAAGTTTTGTTATAAATTATTCTATGGTAGAGCTGCCACACTAATTAGAATGCAAGTCACCGTGGTGAATGCTGGCCCATCGCTATAATTCTCGCTTAATGACGGGTGGCACTACCAATCGCCGTTTTAGAGCATTAAACACCCAGGATTTATTGATATTGAGCCATTGAGCACATTTCCTCACGGTACATTGTATTGAAATGTTGGAGTACTAAAAATATAAATGTAAAATATACATAGTTATGTGTGTGAGTAAAGCCCCATTTTCACGGTGCAAACTTCTGGAACGTTCAAGCAATAGCGTTCCAGAAACTTGCGCCGTGAAAATGGGCATGCATGAGCACGCAAGCACGTTCAAATATTGCCATTCAAGAATTGCATGCAAGTTTTGCCTCGCCTAAACACAGAGTTGCATGTCCTTGTACAATTGAATCAAGTATTACCCGTATTTGTGCTGCCTAATATTTCATTCAATTTTATTGAACGTCTTCTCAAGGTTTTTTAGCTGATTTGGTTCGCTCATATTTGAATGATAGAATTTTTTTCATGCCAGAATTGAATGTCATTTTATTGTACGTGCTGTTTACACCCCATACCTGTTTTGAACAGCCACTAACTTGCCCGTATCGTGCAACAATTGTACGTGTTGTTTAGATGGTACCAGTCAATAGTTGTTTCAATTTTATGGTATGCCATAGGCAATAAACTTGCACCGTGTAAATGGAGCATAATTCTGTCAGCATGTTACATTTTCATGGCTAAATTAATATTGATGGGTAGATAGCTAGAACCCTAAAAAATTACATGAGCATACTTAATAAAATAGAAAGAAAAGATGAAGAAGAAAGAAAGAAAATACGTTTATTTGCGGTAAACATGACGCAAAGAAAGAACACAAATATAAAAAGAACAAGTTGGCGGAAAATATGCATCTCATCCACGTAAAATGGCCACCGCTCAGCATAATGCTGCGACCCTAAGACAGAGCCCCAGCGTTCGTTTTTAGCGACAGCCGGCGTTGACGTGATGACGTCGACCAGTGCAGCATACAGTAAGATTAAAAATATGAAATAAAAATAAAATAAATACAATGTTTATGCAAATATATAATATTTACAATGGCAACATTCCGTTCCGTCGGCAACGACGTACCTACGCGCCGCCGGTGTTTAACACAAACAACATAACATCACGTCTGTAATCCCCGAAGGCGCCTATTAATCTGTAAAATCAACCCACTTCACATCAGACGAAACCATAGAGCACGGAATGGCCGCGGCGGCAGCGGTCGCCGAGGCCACTTCGTGCATTGTATGCGAAATACATGCTAAACCATTGAAGCCTATTCAAAACAAAAAAGTTTAGCGTGCTATACAGATGTGTGAACTAATTTATTTATTTATTTATTGACACACCGACGACTTATTCACTAAATCATTACATTATGTATATTCTATATCAACAGCTTTGCGGTGAATTTGTCACTTATAGGTGTGCACAGCACTTGTATAATCAATAATAAAAATTAAAATGGAAATATATGATCATAAGAAAATTACTCTTAACTAATCAAACTGAAGCCAGTACCTAACTCATCATCTGCCTAGCCTTTTCCCAACTATGTTGGGGTCGGCTTCCAGTCTAACCGGATTCAGCTGAATACCAGTATTTTACATGGTCAGTAACTAACTGTTGATTGTAATTTATTTTATGCATTAGGCAATCTAAAATACAATTTCAGTTCAGTAAAGTCACTTAAGTTCAAAGAAAATAATACAATTATTTACACACTCTTCGCTCCTGACATGCGATGTGTTGTTGGTGGTGTGGTCACGCGAATGTGTATTGTGGACATGGTCAGTGCAATATAGGCACATTTTACGAATTCAATACAAATAAAAAATCAGCTAGCCTTACAGTAGTCACATGCGATGTGTAACATCTGACATCTGTAATAATCAACTAAGCAGCGACAGAAATTAACCTCAAAATTTAAAAAAGCTAAATTCTGGAATATTTATTCGAATAATTATTAATTGCTAGTGGTCGCCCACTGATCGAAATTCGACCCCATCTACTTACAATCTATATATTACGTACAAATTCCATGGGTACACTAATTCCATGCTATTATAAAGTACTTAGTTATTCCATCCTCAAGCTGTCACTTCCTGTTACACACTTCCGTCCCTTTTCACGAAATCACTCCCACAGAAAGCGAGTTACACATCACAAAAAATACTTCAGAAACGGATTACTTCAGAAAAATACTTCAGAAACGGATTTACAAAAGTTGTTTCTTGATTGTATGAAAAAGTACACACAAGGTAAAGAGATTCCACTATCTTTTCTTTAGGGTTTATGGCAAAAAAAATTAAAATATCTATATGTTTCTTTGACCAATAACTAATGTATGTAAGTGACCTAACTATGGTTTCATACTTTTTTATAGAGCTGAAATGATGAAAAACAAAATAATGTCTAACTTAACTCTTGCAAAAGTGTCTTAAGCCTTCTTTTTTTTGTGTGGGAAATTATCAAATTACTTATCCCGCTCTGGGCGCAGTGTCAAACTTTTACTGACTAAAACCCACCCGTGTTCCTTCAGATGCCTGTGTGCCAGGGCCACAATATTCCTTTCGGACAAAATCGCAACCCTGGCAGAGAATCTTAAGCTTAGGATTGTAAATTAGTCGCTTACTCGTTACAAATTTGACTAAACTCGCCATTATCGTTTAAATGTAAAGCTATGAAATTCACACATTATTTAACTAAAACCTACCTACCTACTAATACGCCTTCTAAGTACAATGCCCCTCAAAGCTCTCATGTTTACACAGAATTAAGACGATTCGTCTTGTCTACATAGTTTCCACCGACTTGTGGGTGATTTTCTCCACGGTTGATTATTGTCAAAGTTAGCTCAGACTTCGAGTTAGCTCAGTTTACACTGCGCATGGCGAATACTAAAACGCGTTCGTTGAAAACTTCGCAAATTAAGGAATCGTTCGGAAAAAGTAGTGCAACTCCTGTTTTGAAGTCCCATTGAGTTCAACGTTGGAATGAATAAGAAGTGGGGTAATTAAAAACTATATGTCTCGCTGGTTGTCGATCGATCTTTACTGATGTTTTTTTATTCGAGTTCCATAAGTCGCATGTGTTTTGAACGAATCAAAAAAAAGTTGACAGAACCATTATGACCTACAATCAAGTTAATATCTTTCCGAATTTAAATTCAAATATAAAAACAATTCAGTGCTAAATTCAATAAATCAGGTAAGTTCTACTGTTGACTCAATGTCCGCAAAATGATTAAACTTATATTATAAAAGCTAAAAAATCTTTGATATATTTGCTACAGTCTCAAATAAAGCCACCTAGGTATTTGATTTTCAGAAAATACTTACACCACGTAATAAATTAAATTTCAGCATATCATGTAGCTATTAATAGGGTATGTAGAGAAAGACAATAAACCCCTTGTGTGTACTTTGAAGACGTGCTCGGGATGACAAAAAGCTGGAAAGTATGTTTTTCTTTACTCAAAGGGCAGCATTTGTAACGAAAAGAGACTATCGAATTGACTGAAATTATTCGAAGTCACAGCTATAGTTCGTTTTTTAAACCCAGAGACTAATTTGACATTTCAAATGATTGTTGTTCGTGTTTTCAATTTTGGAGTTTGACATTTGCTCCTGTCAAATTAGTATTTGGGATTAAAAAACGAACTAAGTATTTATGTATTATTTTCTGTATGACAGTACCTAACTGTAATCTTTAATCTAAATTACTTTTCATTAATTAAAGTTTAATTAATGTTTGGCTGTCTTTAAGGTATGCTAATCTTAATCTTAGTCTAGTCACAGACATCAATTAGTCTAGACAAATAATGTCCATGATTGCGAAATTTTCAATTTGTGATACTGCAAAATGATAATTACAATCTTGCAAATTCTAATAAAGTGTACCTATAAACAAAACCATAGATAGTAGGTTATGAAATTGTTGCATAATGATGGGTATTGAGATGGGTATTGTACACGAGTGTCAAGTGTGTGTTTAAAACCCGAGCCGTAGGCGAGGTTTTATTTTATTTTATTTCTTCAGGATAACAAACAATTGCGCAATACTGCTTAATATTTAGGTACAGATATTTTATAAACACATAAGTAATCACGCAACCAGCATCGATATCCACAAATTAATACAACAGTGAAAATAGTTTCAGCAAGGTCCATGCAAAGTTAGCAAACAATTTATTGTATATTATTATAATATTAAATAATGTGTCTTGTGAAAAAACATGTGTGAATATTAGAACTAAAGCTATAATTATGTAATCTAAAAGGGTTTTTTTTTTAAATACTGGTTTTAAACTGTGCGAGTGACATTGCAATGAAGTCAATATCGGCAAAATTATCGTTGTAACTTTTCATTAGTCGACGTAAAGGCGCTCGTTCTCCTTCTTAGTTCTGCACCGTTTCGGCGCGAATAGACTATATATGTATAAGCATCACGAATACGTTGGGAACGACTAGGTATGCGAAGGTATATTTGGTTTATCAGGTTATTACAATCAAATTTAATGTGACAAATCTTATATAGAAACGATTGATCATGATACAGTCTCCTTGCTTTAAGAGTTGACAGGGAAAATTGATCTAGAAGAGTGTGGTATGATGACCACCTCTTAAATAATTTACGGTTAAGAAACCTAAGATATTTACGTTGCACTGATTCCAATTGGTCACTGTATTTAATGTAGATGGGGTTCCAAACAGAGGTTTTTAATAGTATCACACGAGTATTTTATACCTAGTTATAAGCAGTTTCATTCACAGCTTTATCTACTCTCACTGATATCATCTTTGGGTAGCCCTAGTAACCCTATTACTAAGGCTCCGCTGTCTGTCGGTCCGCCTGTCACCAGGCTGCCCCCTTAAATATTTGTTTTATTTGAATTTAATTATTTATTTTTATAGTGAATATATAAGTAAATATTCTGCGAATATTTCAAGCGTCTGCCCCATTGCCGTTATCAATATCGAGCAATAACGAGCAAAAAAATCACATTTGTTGTATGGGAGCCCCCTTAAATATTTATTTTATTCTGTTTTTTAATATTTGTTGTTATAGCGGCAACAGAAATACATCATCTGTGAAAATTTCAACTGTCTAACTATCACGGTTCATGAGATACAGCCTGGTGACAGACGGACAGACTGACAGACAGACAGACAGACGGACGGACAGCGGAGCCTTAGCAATAGGGTTCCCGTTTTATCCTTTGGGTACGGAACCCGAAAAATGGCACGCCCCGCATACTCCTTCATTAGAAAACAATTTTTTTACCAATACGGTGCAGGGCAAATCCAAGAAGTTACTATCACCAAGGAGTTTCATCAAATAATTGATGAAACTCCTTGGTGATAGTAACTTCTAGTAAAAAAATTGTTTTATAACACAATTTTGTTAGAGAAAAAGTGTTTTATTATGATTTTATTTTTGAATTTCGGTAAGTATTGTGTTTAGAAAGTATGTCAATATAAACTCGCTTTGGAGTTTCTAATTCGTATTTTACGATAAGAAAGTAGATAGATAATAGTATTTTGTATCAGCTAATAACTTATTTTATCAAAACATAAACTACTAATAATTTTTCAGCCTGAGGTATTTTTCGTATTGGTATGCAATAAAGATAATTTAAAATAACTAGTGATCCACCCCTGCCTCGCATGGTTTTTACGACTTGACAAAACATCGAGATTTTTTATTAAAATAAGCATAATAGCCAGCCTATAATGTTCCCACTGCTGGGACACAGGCCTCTTCTCGGTGAGAGGGAGAGGGCCGTACCTAATCCACCACGCGGGTCCAGTGTGGGTTGGTAGATGTCACATATCTTAGAATGTTTGGCTCTAGGACGTACCGGTTTCCTCACGATGTTTTCCTTCACCGTTTTGAAAGCAGTGGTGATCAAATAATTTATACAAAGTAAAGCGCCAGTCTGGGCCTACGATCTATAACTCGTAAGTCGAGACCGTTACCACTGGGCCACTGTGTCTAATACGATAGTATTAAACTAACATGTGGTGAGAGCAAGGAAAACATCGTGAGGAAACCGGCATGTCCTAGAACTAAAAATTCGAAGACATGTGATATCTACCAACCCGCACTGGGCCCGCGTGGTGGATTATGGCCCACTCCCTTTCAAAGAAAGAGGAGGCCTGTGTCCCAGCAGTAGGAACATTACAGGCTGATTAATTATGTATTATACACATAAACTTTCCGTAATAAATTCTCTAAATGATAGTGAAACTCGCTTGAAAATCCGTTGTACAGTTTAGGAGAACAACGCGATCATGAAATCAGACGAGATAGACACAAGAAAAGTGATTTTAAGTTATAATATACAATAGACGGACTGAAATTCTAAAATATATTGTTTCAAATATAAATGGGCTGGTCAAGTGGACCCGCGGGTCCAGTAGTGAGCGGGTCCAGCTGACCGAAGATTCCTAATATAAATCAGAAGTACATCCATTATGCATGAGACATAGTTTCGAATTTAAGAATTTTAACAGCACACCAATTTTTAAAGTAAAATAAATCTAACCGCGAAATCCCTTCAGGATTGAAAACGTGAAAAAAATGGTAAAATAATATTTTTAACATAAAAATATCTTAAATGTCTAATTTGGTTAACAATTTTTCATTAAAACTTTACCAAGACCATAAGTACCCTATGTTTTTTGTTCTGGCAACAATCGGTCCTTGGTTGGACGATCATTTTTACACATCTGTGACAGTTTATCTTTCGTTAAAGAGCACCTTTTGGCGTCAGTGTCATTAAAATACCATAGCAGTAGCGAACGTAGTTAGCGTACTTCAACACAAGGCTCCAAAATTGAGATTACAACTATCTAAACTTGGAATATCGTGTTCCAATAACCGCTGAGGTCAGATGACAGTTGCTCTGTCTAAAATTCAATATTCAGCCGAATTCGGTTACACAGGAAGCTGACCCAAACTTAATTGGGAAGAGGTTAGGCAGTTCAAGATTTTAACTGTTGCAATAAATTAAACAAGCTTAGTGCTAATAAAATAAGTTCAAGTCAATTTTTTTTCTCTTTACTCTGTAATTACCCAAAATTAATAAACGATAGCTGTAGGTAACCCCTCTTTAATTAATAAATGTTTTATACCACCAAGATAACCTCGTGAAGGCCGCAGGAATCCACTGGATGCGAGAAGCACAGAACCGGTCGAAGTGTCCTATGTCCAGCAGTGGACGTCTGTCAGCTGAAATTATGATGATGATGAGGATGGCCACAGAGCTTCTACTCGTTTTTTTTGTCGTTTACTCACATCACACTAATATTATAAAAGCGAAAGTTTGTGCGTGTGTGTGTGTGTGTATGTTTGTTACTTCTTCACGCCCAAACGGCTGGACCAATTTTGATAAAATTATGTATAAGTATGGAGGTAGCTGACACCCAGGATTAAGACAAAGGCTACTTTTTATCCCGATATTCCCACGGGATCGAGACTTACGCGGGTGAAACCGCGGGGCGCAGCTAGTAAATAAATAAAACAAGTTGAAAAGACTAGTTGTATACAAAACTTGTAAAAAATTACAAAAAGTCATCGAGATAGTACGTTAGTACTTATATCTCGATGCAAAATACTTAGTTAATAACAAAACATGACCTAAGAACGTCAATAATTATTTATGATACCGTAACCTCACATTACTTTAGCCCGAGGGGGTAACTTTGGCAAAAATCACTTTTTTGATTTTTGCCAAAGTTACCCCCTCGGGCTTTTGCGTTTGGATTCATCTATAGATGAACTAGAAGGAATCAAGGCACACAAGCAGTCAACATAGTTCGCTGAGAATATCTAGCATAATACGAGTGTGAACGCGGGGTAATTACCTACTGTCATAAAAAAAACAAAGCTTCCGAACGTGTTCATAATTCGGTATGTAAAGTATTTTTCAGGTATGTCTTTTATATTTTTATTTTAAAGATAAGAGTATTTGAAACACATAATTTCATCTTTTTGTTTTTACAAGCTGTAGTTATTTTTATATATTTTTTTAAAGTATTGTTCGTACTGATTTCTAAAGTAGCCTGAATAGCTTAAGATCTTTGCCACGTTTCACACTTATTTAAAACCAAAATTTAGTAAATTAAAACTGTCAAATTTGACAGTTAATTTGTTTACATTTCATAGTTTAGCGATTTCCGTACCTTTAGTTTAAAGTTATAGCTTATTAATAAAATGAATGGATCAAAGACTAATCTGCTAAGTGCTTCATACCGTCAAGTATAAACACCACAACAAATAGCCGACACAAATTGATAGTTAGTAAAAGAAACCTTAAAAAAGAAATGGTGCGAGGAAGTAAATGTTGAATACAAGTCTGGGCGGCGTCTCTTTTATTGTGAAGATCATTTGAACGTAAGTTAAGTTTTCCTGAGGCGATACATCGATGTGATTCGGCTTGTACTGTCGGCCGCTGGTGAACAACTACACTATTTACCTATCTGAATAGAATAATATTACGTGCTTCATGTAAATTTGTCGTTGACATTGACACTTGACACATACAGAACAACTTAATTATTTAATTACAAGAGGCACTGAAAGTTCCCAATTCAGGCTACTTTGGATGACATTTAGAGGTCAAATAAAAGTCAAGTGATATTAGGTATTTTTGTGAAAATAAATACGATCTAATAATTTTAAGACCTATTAATAGAAAAATAAGTCTTAGAAGCTTAAAATCTCGAAATGGTTTTGGAATCGGCATAGGTTAATTTTTACTTTACATACCGAATTGCACTGACGCTTCGTGACGTATGACACTTTTAACCAGACAGAGCTGTACCGGAAACAATTCTGGATAGAACATAAGTATCATACGCTCTAGACCCGTTCAAAGAAGTAGTCGGAATGAGAAATTGGCTTTTTGATAAGTAGACCTCTGGCGCCTGAGCGCTTTTAGCCGATTTCGGCCATATTTATTATTTATTAAAACTTTATGCACCAGTCAAAACTACACTGTACAAAGGCGGACTTAATGCCTGAGGCATTTTCTACCAGTCAATCTTAAGATGATGCAGAGACAAAACATGGCAGGTGCAACGTACGAGATAGATAGCTCGGAAATAACTATGAAATACAAGCATAAATACAAACACATAGATAGATAGATACGCCATATGATACGCCCAGCTTCACTTCTATCTTGCTATGGTTCTAACAACCAAGTAATAAAAATTAATAGAAAAAGAACATAAAATCACGCCTGTAATCCCCGAAGGGGTAGGAGGAGGTATACCTTTAGTAAACCCACGTTTCACCAGTTATGTTTAAGTCCCATGTAATAATGCGAGCCTATTGCCATCAATCCAGACTCCGGAGGGGCTACTGAGAAATTCCTGGTGAAAAACCCAACAATACTTGCCCAACCTGGGAATCGAACCCCGGACCTCGTGCTCAGCAGTAGTGCTTGCGATTACTAGACCAACCAGGCAGAAAGAAGAGAAGATATACATAAGCAGGTCCAAAGGTTAAACACAAATTAAGATGCCATGAGTGGCTTAAAATATTACCTACCGGTAGGTTACTGACGGAAACGTCAACCGTAACTTCAATACTCGTATCATTAAGAAAACCAATATTTGGTATCCATATAAATTAACTAGAACAAATTATTTAATACACTAAGATAGCTATATAAATAATTACTTATTATAATGTAGTCATAAAAAAGCACACATACATACTTTTATTATTTTTATGTTAAAATTATTGTGCTATAATAATTGCAATAATTATTATAATATATACTTATAATAATTATTATTTTTATTATTAATATGTTGCCGTGCCCTAACCGGGTTTCATGTTGGAACTTCCTAATTGTAACAACTAAATGTACACATGAATGCAATAAAGAATTTGAATTTGAATTTAATAAAATAAAATAATTAATAAGCCACATGTATTAAAAAAAAGAGAATTTAAAAGAAAGTCCGTGGAGGTAATTGCCCGTTATTCTCCTTATACCGACTAGGCTTTGGAATGGGCAACTAGCTTAATCTTTCTGATTGACTGACCCCTTGACAGTTCAAAAGTTCCTGTAATGAAAGATACACCAGACATATATATTTAAGTGTAGATAAACAGTCAAAACTGGGAACTCGTCGAAAAAAACTGCGTCCAACCGTTGGCTGCAAAATGCACACTCACTTGAATAGCACAATGACAGCACATCACGTGACGCGTGTAAGACGTAGATGTCACGGACAACAGCCTATCAAAGCCTGTTTGTTTTAGTTATTTTGCAGCGCGATACTCTATCTAGGCATATAAATTTAACAATCAAAGCCTGTAATTGGTTTATTTGAAATAAATCCTTTAAGTTGAAAACACCTTTACACACCTTGAAAACACCTGAAATTGTCTTCGACCGCCTTAGTATCACTTTCTACACACTAACTTATTAAACAATAAACTGCTTGAGTAGGTACCCAAGTTTAGTTTGAACTAATTTAGCAAACGCCCTAGGGATGCTCAAAAGTTTATCTTAAAGTAAGGATATTAAGCCTTTCGCTTACATTGGGCTATTTCAGAACTACGTATTATATGGAAAGTGAAACTTTGTGATAGCAGTAATTAAGAGAAACTTTGTACCAAAATGTATTTATGGTTGTATTTTAAGAAACCGTTCCGTATTCCGTGTGATTCCGGGCGTATAGAATAGCACCATCCTATTTCTTCCCGTGGGTGTCGTAAAAGGCGACTAAGGGACTTACTAGAGAATGGGCAGCAGCGTACCTCCAAACCGTACAATAAACCGCTGGTATTAAAAAAATACTACAAATTAGATAATGAAACTTTGCATATTAACTGAACTAACTATAAAAAAATCATTTATTTTTTAAATTACCATTATTTTCACCGTAAAAAGAAATAAGCTAAAATATCGGTGGTTTGTAGTCTTCTCCCTGTCATTGTCTCGCTTGCTCGCGTGACCGCGGAAACAGTGCGCAAGCGAGATAAAGAGTGAGGTGGCGCTGAGGTAGTGTAGAGCCTTAATACCTTGAATTCCTTCAGCAAAAGTTTTTGCAAAATTTGTACAGATTTCAGTAATGCCGTCTGTTTTCCCTAAATGTCTCAATATCACATCGTCTAGACTAGTTTTTTGTCGACCCAACCACGAGTTAATATTTACCCATATTTTCCTAAAATCCCCATTACACTATTTTATGTCTGCTTGTTTATATTTATTTCTTGCCTCATTTACAATTTTATTTGAGTACCTTATTTCTAAATGTTGTACTTATATTGTAATCGCTTATTCATGTTTTTTGGTGATTCTTTCCATATACAAAATAAGTTGTCCCTACGACACAACATTTTATATAAATACTAGCTGCACCCCGCGGTTTCACCCAAGTAAGTCTCGATCCCGTGGGAATACCGGGATAAAAAGTAGCCTATGTCTTATTCCAGAGTGTCAGCTACCTCCATACAAAATTTTATCAAAATTGTGGTCCAGCTGTTTGAGCGTGAAGAAGTAACAAACATACACACACACTCACAAACTTTCGCCTTTATAATATTAGTGTTATTTATCTATCCATGGCTGTGTTATTCTTTCAAAAAAGATGAAACAGCAAAGTCTATCGACAAGCATTCAATAAAATATTTGGGCTGCTACGCATTTTAATACTCAATCTTCCCCAAACCTGGCAAAGATCAAGTTTAACACCATATGACTGCTGCTCCCATCTGCAAGATATCACCATAACCTAAAATGAAAAGACAAACAGTTAATTCAAATGCATTTGCATTATTTTCCATTACTTAATTACTACAAGCTCACCGCAGGTTTTGTTAAAACAATAACAGAACATTTTCCATTTTGCCGTCTCGTTCGGGAAACAATCGTATTGACATTCAATTTCCGTAAAAGCAGCATCGAGGACACAATTTCAAGAGGCATTACACTCCATACGATGACAATGAAGTCAGTGAAAAAAGTCTTAGAAATGAATCAAAGGATTCTGCATGCAACTGAACAAATAGCATGCAAATCCGCCAGTAACTGGAGACAGAAAAAACAGGTTGGCTTCCCGTATTGTAATTGAAACAAAAGTACTGATGTCCATTAGTCCTACAAGCCAATTCCAACCTTATATTTTTGGAGCTAAGGTTGGTGTTTGTTTGTGGGTCGGTTTAAGGCAATTTGGATGGCTGTTAACGCGGATGTCCGCCGCCGTGCCAGTCTGGATGCGTCGCAGCAAAGTCAATTAACTAAGTGTGAAATATGTAAATGGATTTTTTTTTTCGTTTTGTGCTGTTACTTTTTTGACAATTATATTTGCACGTTTTGAAGGTGTATGTTTCACTTTAAACGTAAATTCTTTATGATTGTTAAGTCTTTGAAACAGAGTTTTTTTTGGAAACCAGCCTGGGTGTTTTTTGGGACTGTCTTTTGTTTTCAGAAAGTTCATAAACTAATATTTGTCAGCACGTTTTGGAAAAAAAACCTCATACAAGCCTGCTTAATCTGGTTACAACATTAATAATCATAACTCACACTAACATATGAGTAAGCAAGAAATTCCAACATATTACAAACAAAACGTAATAAACAACAAAAACTACATAGGGCTGCCCTAAAAACAAGAAATGCTAATATTATGTGACGTAAAACAGGAAAACGGAATACTAATGTCTCGGAAACACATTGCATTACAGCACTAGCTCCATATCTTTGATTTATTGTTTCATAATATACATTTATTCTGCTATCCTACACACCGTAAACAAATATCCGACAGCAGCAAACCTCGAATAAATCTTTAATAAAAGTAGCAGAATAGGGAAAATGCCATGAAGTTTTACGCGTATTATATACGGTATTGCGATTCAAACTAGGTACCGCTATGTTATTAAAAATAGAGAAATAGGCAGCTATATTATTAACCGGAAGGCTTATAACCTCAAACAATAAACTGAGAGTCAATCATAAAAATAAGTCTCTCACTCAACCTCACATTTATGAACATTTTATAATAATGCTTATTGCATTTTTTTTAAGGATTGGCACAAAATCGCAGTAGGCCGGGAGAAGTGGAAAAACAAATCGACATGCAAAACGTAATTTGCTGTTAAAAAAGATCTCCTTTCACTCAATCCTCAAATTATTAACCTACGGATATTTTCCTCTTAAGGGTCGGGTAATCGCCGATGACCTTGGCCATACAAATGCGCGTCGCGTTCACGCTGTACCACCGTTCGGTTTCATAAGAAATATTTATGTGTAGTAACGAAAATATATTTTTTTAATAAAAATCACAGGTAGAATTATAGATAGTAAAATGGTCTGTTCATATAAAAACAAAATGAAAAAATCTCAAGCAGTTTGAAATTAATATCGTTTTTTATGCTTTGGGTAGACATTACTTCCTGAATTTATTTCATAAAGTACTTTTCTTTCAACTACGTAGTAATGTTATCATTAATCACTACAAAACCGATCACAATGGACGTATTGTTTGCTTCGAACCAAAACAGTGCAGAAAGGTTATATGAAATTTAATTGTTGCATAGTTTTTCATTAATGCACTGTTTTTTATTTAGCTATGTTACCACAGAGATTTAATGTCTCCCATTAACTTTAATATAAAATGTATGCATTAGATCAAAAAGATACTGGCTGAAAATAAAAATCGGCTGAATAAAACCGACTTGGTGGTGAACTTTGTTTTCATTATGAACTTTGTTTACATATAAGACCTAAATATTGTACTCATGTTTTACAAAATAAATATATCTTTATCTTTATCATTAACTTGAGTTTTTATTTTGAGTAGGTAGATTGGTAGTTGATTACGCACCTAAAGTGAGTAGTTAATGCACTCGTCTTAATATAGTGCATTAATAACTAACTTTTCGCTCGACGCAACAATCTACTATTACTACAATACTTAAATATTCACATAAACAATTGATGTTTACGCGTTCTAGTTTAACATACATTTTCTGCATAACTTACTTGTTTTTTAAGAAGGCATAACAACACATTTAAAAGTCACTAAAATCATATACCTGCGCCTTAAATGTCAAGCTAATCCACTAAGATTTGTATGTCACTCAAACGGACGGAGAAACACATCACAAATTCAGTGACTTTTACAGGTGCTCATTTTTATACCAGCAGGTAATAACGAAACATTAGGAAGCCTTTATTATTAAGTTAGTCCGGACCCCGGCCTTTTGGGGTCCCTGTGACGTCCCTACACAGGATTTTATTGAATTAGGATAATATACTGTTTGTTTGATGTCCCAAGGTTTTTTTTTTCAGCTTTCAGGTTGAATTTTAAGTGGCAAACGAAAACGAACGTTTTATTTTGAACCGAAATCCGGAAGAAATATTTGTTTAAGTGGGTAGGTAGGTTCCGTAATTGCAGGGGACGATATTACATCATGTAGATGAAGGTTAAAACATTAGCTGGGTGGTACCGATAACACTCGTAGGTATAAATACCTATAATTATGAGGGCCATTTTGTTTCGCAATTAATGGTGGTATTTCTATCAGGAAAAAACCGGCTAAGTGCGTGTCACACCACGCACAATGAAGGGTTCCATAGTTAGGATGAATTTATCCCAAGAACAAACTTAACATTGTAGTTGAAAAACATGTTCCTCATACATTCCAACTGCAAATGTAAGTTTGTACGCAAAATATTTAGTGTTTTACCATGTAATTTTAAAACCATAGACTTCTTCCTGTAATCTAGTATAGTAGGTACTATTTTCTGTACTTTTTTCAAAAAATTTGGGTCAGCAGTTTCGGAGAGAAAGGGTAGGGAATGGCTCCGCTACCGCTAGAAATCACGGCTCAGCGGACAGAGCTCCGGCGGGATCTCATGGCGACATGGAGAGTGCGATTGTCGCAACCCAGCGCTGGGCACGCCACAATCGTGGCGATAAGTCCCCTCTTTGAGGAGTGGCTAGAGAGGCACCACGGCGTCCTCACCTACCGCCTGACGCAGGTCCTCACCGGACACGGTTGTTTTGGGAGGTTCCTTTTCAGGATAAAGCGGGTGTCACCACTGTGTGGATCACCCGGAGGACACGGTGGAGCATACAGTGGAGGTCTACCCGGCTTGGGCGGAATACCACCGTGTCCTCACGGAGGCGATTGGCGTCGGCGATCGCGCCCGGCCCTGGTTCGGACCATGGTTCGGAGCTAGAGTGCATGGGAGGCCGTCACCTCCTTTTGCGAAGCAGTAATGCTCGCGAAGGAGGAGGCGGAACGCGTGAGAGGCAAGGTTCGCGCACTTGCGCCCCTAGTCGCCGCAGGAGACGCCCCGGGCGTCGGGATGTGCAGGCCAATTTCCGGCCACCGTAGGCGCGGGCCTGCGGACGGTGAGCGACGGGTAGCTCGCCATCCGATAAGGACCAGGCCCGGATGCCGGCGTGTTGTGTTCCAGGTGCGCCTCAAAGAGATATCAGCACCAACTGACGGGGTCCGATAGGACCAACGCCTGCCAGGGTTGCGAGTTTGTCTGAAAGGGATATCCTGGCCCGGGCACACAGGCATCTAAAGGAACACGGATGGGTTTAAGTCAGTAAAAGTATGACACGCCGGCCCGCTCCGCCTAGAGCGGGAGAAGTTACTTGATAATTTCCCAGCCAAAAAAAAAACCGGCCAAGTGCGAGTCTGACTCGCGCACGAAGGGTTCCGTACCATTATCTATAAAAACCGGCCAAGTGCGTGTCGGACCACGCACAATGAAGGGTTCCGTAGTTAGGATGAATTTATCCCAAAAACAAACTTAACATTGTAGTTGAAAAACATGCTCTCCCATACATCGATATACGTTACGGTCAATTCTTCAACTGCGAATTTAAGTTGGTGGACTATTACTCGTTAACTAGTAAACCCTACTTAGCTGTGATAGTTTTCCTTTTAATTTCGTTATATATACTACTGCCACGATTTTTTTCACATATCCATAACCAACCATTTAACTGGCAGGGGAACATACTCCCCCGCCCATGGCTCCGCCTCCTGCGGTGCCAGATGCGGGCCAGACCGACGACGACGATGCTCCAGAGGTGACCGAGGTAGATCTGAGAGTGGCGGTACGTAGGCTGAATGCCAAGAATACCGCCCCAGGACCCGATGGCTTGCCTGGAAAAGCCTGGGTTCTGGCTTTAGAGGCTCTCGGGCCTCGACTAAGGGGGCTCCTAAGCGCATGCTTGGAGAGGGGCCAGTTTCCACTTCGTTGGAAGACGGGGAAACTGGTCCTCATAAAGACACCGGGGCGCCCGGCGGACTCTCCGTCCGCTTACCGGCCCATCGTGCTGCTCGACGAGGTGGGCAAGCTCTTTGAAAGAGTAATTGCAGACCGCCTTGTCGGGCGGCTGGTGCGGGTGGGGCCGGATTTGGCGGAGAGCCAGTTTGGTTTCCGTAAGGGGCGCTCTACGGTGGATGCCATCATGCGCGTTCAAGCCCTCACGACGGGGGATGCTGTTGCCCGGGGTGGGGTCGTCTTGGCGGTGTCTCTTGACATCGCCAATGCCTTCAATACCTTGCCCTGGAGTTGCATTAGGGAGGCACTTCGGTATCACCGGATGCCGACCTACCTCTGTCGTGTGGTCGAGGCCTATTTGACGGACAGGGCCGTCATCTACCCCGGTCACCACGGAGAGTGGAACCGGCGAGAGATGTCGTGCGGTGTCCCACAGGGATCGGTCCTGGGGCCGCATCTGTGGGACATCGGGTACGACTGGGTGCTGCGCGCCGACCTCCCTAGTGGCGTCAGCGTAGCCTGCTACGCTGACGACACGCTAGTCCTGGCACAAGGGAGTTCGCATCAGGCGGCGGCCGAACTGGCGGCACGTGGGGTTGCGACAATCGTCGATAGGATCCGGCAATTGGGACTCGAGGTGGCATTGCACAAGTCCGAGGCCATGTGTTTTTATGGTCCTCGGAACGCGCCACTGTCGGGTTCCCAGATAACGGCGGGAGGGGTTCACATCGGCGTCGAGTCGACGATGAAGTACCTGGGACTCGTCCTCGATAGCCGGTGGAACTTCGTGGAGCATTTTCGACGTTTGGCTCCCAGACTGGAGCGGGCCGGGGCTGCTTTGAAGCGGCTCCTGCCCAATCTAGGGGGTCCAAACGCCTCCTGCCGGAGGCTCTACGCGGGGATCGTGCGGTCCATGGCCCTTTACGGGGCACCGGTGTGGGCGCGTTCTCTGAGGCTGCGACCAGCGCAGCGGTTGAACACGTCCCAAAGGGTCATGGCCATCAGGATGGTACGGGGATACCGCACGGTCTCCCGTGAGGCGGCGAGCCTCCTTGCCGGATTGCCGCCATGGGATCTGGAGGCGAAAGTCCTCGCGCACATTTGGGTGTGGCGCGAAGAGGCAAAACTCCGGGCATAACTCCGCTGCCGCAAGAAATTGCGGCACAGCGGACGGAGCTCCGGAGGGATCTCATGGCGACATGGAGAGTGCGATTGTCGCAACCCAGCGCTGGGCACGCCACAATTGTGGCGATAAGTCCCCTCTTTGAGGAGTGGCTGGAGAGGCGCCACGGCGTCCTCACCTTCCGCCTGACGCAGGTCCTCACCGGACATGGATGTTTCGGGAGGTTCCTGTTTAGGATTAAGCGGGAGGAAACGCCCGGGTGTCACCACTGTGTGGATCGCCCGGAGGACACGGTGGAGCATACGGTGGAGGTCTGCCCAGCTTGGGCGGAGCACCGCCGTGTCCTCACGGAGGCGATCGGCGGCGGCGATCTCTCGCGTCCGGCCCTGGTTCAGGCCATGGTTCGGAGCGAGAGTGCATGGGAGGCCGTCACCTCCTTCTGCGAAGCAGTTATGCTAGCGAAGGAGGAGGCGGAACGCGTGAGGGTGAGACAAGGTTCACGCCCTCATGCCCCTAGTCGCCGCAGGAGACGCCCCGGGCGTCGGGAGTCGCAAGCCGATTTCCGGCTACCGTAGGCGCGGGCCTGCGGACGGTGAGCGATGGGTAGCTCGCCGTCCGATAAGGACCAGGCCCGGGTCGACGGCGCGTTGTGTTCCACGCGCGCCTCAAAGAGATGTCAGCACAAACTGACGGGGTCCGTTAGGACCAATGCCTGCCGGGGTTGCGAGTTTGTCCGAAAGGGATATCGTGGCCCTGGCACACAGGCAACGGAAGGAACACGGGTGGGTTTTAGTCAGTAAAAGTCTGACACGCCCTCCCGCTCCGCCCAGAGCGGGAGAAGTTATTTGATGATTTCCCACCCAAAAAAAAAAAAAAAAAAAAAAAAAGGGGGGGACACTTGACTCTAACAAAAAATAGCACTTTAAAGCTTAATAAATGCGCAAACGGATCTCATAATTTAAGAATGGCTTTCACAGACTCACAATATTTTTAAACGGCCTATCTAACGATACCCCGCACCATGTATTAGATGAGAAAAAAAAATATCATACCCGTTTTACGTGCAAGGGAGTTACCTAAAAAAAAGTGTTTTTCATGGTTTTATTTTACGACTTTTTTGGCGTGATGAATATGTACACCCTTGCCAAATTACAGCTTTCTAGGACTAAGCGTCTCTGAGCTAAGCCGGGGACAGACAGACAGACAGACGGATATGGCGAAACTATAAGGGTTCCTTGTTTACTACGGAACCCTAAAAACGGCAAAAAAATCACGTTTGTTGTATGGGAGCCCCCCTTAAATATTTGTTTTATTTTAATTTAATTATTTATTTTTAAAGTGAATATATAACAAAATATTCTGTGAATATTTCAAGCGTCTACCTGTTGCCGTTATCAATATCGAGCAAAAACGAGCAAAAAAATCACGGTTGTTGTATGGGAGCCCCCCTTAAATATTTGTTTTATTTTAATTTAATTATTTATTTTTAAAGTGAATATATAACAAAATATTCTGTGAATATTTCAAGCGTCTACCTGTTGCCGTTATCAATATCGAGCAAAAACGAGCAAACAAATCACGGTTGTTGTATGGGAGCCCCCTTAAATATTTATTTTATTTTGTTTTTTAGTATTTGTTGTTATACGGCAACAGAAATACATCATCTGTGAAAATTTCAACTGTCTAACTATCACGGTTCATGAGATACAGCCCGGTGACAGACGGACAAACAGACAAACAGACGGCGGAGCCTTAGTAATAGGGTTCCCGTTTTACCCTTTGGGTACGGAACCCTACAAAGAGTGAGTCTTATAGTAGTCGCATATGATGACCTGGTGTAACATTGGCATCTCACCTTGGTATAATAGTACTTACTAATTCCATGAGTACACTAGTTCTATGCTCAAGCTGTCACTTCCTGTTACACAGTTCCGTCCCTTTTCACGAAATCAATCCCACGGAAATCGAGAGGATATACATATTCACAAATATTTCAAATCGTCTTAACAAATCCTTTCTTTCATTTGATATGACACACGGCAGTTTGCAAAACTTTATTTTTTTTATATTTTACCCCCAAAAGTTAATCCCATAATCAAAATCCATTTATTTACGTTACACGTTCGTGTTTGGATCACAGAAATTCATGTGTACCAAATATAAACTTAATCGGCCCAGTAGATTAGAAGCAAATCGGCTGTGACAGACGGACTGACAGGCGACAGACAGACATACGAGATATACGTGATCCTATAAGGGTTCCGTTTTTTCCAATTGAGGTACGGAACTCTAAAAAAAGAGACGTACTACGTCGTATAAAAATTGCAAGGTTTGACGTTGGAAATTGAGTATTATAATATTTTCTCTGATCAGGGGTTTATAGACCAATACAAAATACATTTATCGACAGTTTCTCTTCATTTGAAGCACTGGTCGTGAATTTTTATATTGCACATAACTTGTGTCAGGAACTTAATCGGGAAAATAAACTTTTCTTCTTCTCCGTCTTCTTCAACGAAGAGCTTCGACTTGAATTCGGCTACTTCGACAGCCTTATTCCATAACTTCTACTCTATTTTAAGGTCAAAACCCAGAGGGGCAATTCCCGCAAATTAAAGAATGATCGCATTCTGATCTGAAAGAAAGAAAAAATATATTTTATTTGAGATACGCACAGGAAATACAACAATTAAAACAGAATATTAAAACTAACAAAATCATGAAAACAATAAAAAAACCGGCCAAGTACGTGTCAGACCACGCACAATGAAGGCTTCCGTAGTTGGTATGAATTTATCCCAAAAACAAACTTAACATTGTAGTTGAAAAACATGTTCTCCCATACATCGATATACGCAACGGCCAATTTTCCAACTACAAATACTTAATCAGCCTATATACAACGTTTAGAGTTCTAACTGCAATTGTAAGTTTGTAATAGCAAAAAAAATTTTTTTTGTGGTAATACTACAAATTAACCATTTTCAGACTTTTGCCTGTACTAAGGTTACACAAATGGCCGATAACTTTTGTAATGCATTATTTGGATTTAAATGTAGACAAACTAAACTGTATCTGAACACAAAAGAAAATTCTTTTACAGGCGATATACTAACGTATTTTTATCAGATAGGCGTAGTGGTCTCCCTTTGACACATTTATCCCAAATTATAGAGGGCAATACGGGTCGATGTTATCTTGTAATTGATTAGAGCTTTTAGCTATATCTTATATTGGGATCTCTTAATGCGCACCGAGGATTAATATTCCTGAAATATTCTTTCAGTTAATGCTCTTGTTTGGTAGAAAGAAGCCGTTGTTTAATTTGGATGAACTTTGTGTTTGAGCTGGCCAAATAAAGATGGTCACAGGAACTTATTAATAAAAATAGGGTAGTATCATTTACTCTTGTAGAATTTATATATTTTTTATGAATTTGAACGGCTTATAGGCCTATTCAGTTATAAGCGATATGGCTGTTGCGCTCGGTAGCGATACTAGTCCAAAGTGACTAGCCAGAAGGCGAACCAGTATCGCTGCCGAGCGCCACATTGTTATCGCAATTTCGAATGTATCCAACAGGGAACAACAAGCTGCATCCACTTCTGAAAAAAAACATCATTGTTTAGTTAAGATACGGTTCCCTACGACAGCGGTGGCCGCCACATAACGGCTGCCGTGACGGCTGGCATGAATAAGATGGCGCCGGGTTTTGACTTTATGGTGTCAAAAAACGCTCTCTAGGAAAACACACCAACTTAATTTTACTTCTTAAATAACGTTTCAGTGACGTCATTCGATGGCAAATTCCCTAACGCTATGTGGCGGCTACCGGCCACCACAGTCTTAGGAAACCGTAGCTTTAGTTACCAAACGCCAATCGACTTTCTTAGACAGTAAAGCGTTCTCCTTATCTATAACATCATCATTTCGGCCGAAAGACGTCCACTGCTGGACATAGGCCACCCCCAAAGGGAGAAGCGGGGGGTTGCCATAATCGCCACGCTTGGCAGGCGGGTTGGCGATCGCAGTATGGTGTTAAAATGCATAGAGAACGCTGCTGCCCATTCTCTAGTAAGTCTTTAACATAAATTTCGATCAATTTGTAAAGCTTTTTATTTTTGCCGACTTCCTTCATGAAATAATTCATCATCCTTAACACATTTTAGACAACCTCCATTACATCGAAAAGGGCTAAAACGCTAAAAGCGTAGTTCTTCGAAATCATTATTCAGCTGACTGGTTCTACAATAAACTTCCCGTCTATATTGTATTCAGAGGAGGAAAATCTATCGAGACAAAAGAATATATAGCTAGAGCAGTCCGACAATAAGTTATGGGTGCTCGCTGGAGCCGATGAGTTAAGGTTGGGTCCGTAAGAATAAAAAATGTTGGATTTGTGTCTTTGTAATGGTAAGTATTCCTCACACGCTTGATTCGAAACTAATGTTGAATGTTCACTTGGATTGGACAATATTTTTTTTTAAACTATTTAGTTTATCTATTATAGCTAAACTAATTCAGCCCAAGGTTCCATGTAAAATACTGGTATTCAGCTGCATCCGGTTAGACTGGAAGCCTACCCCAACATAGTTGGCAAAGGCTAGGCAAATTGATTGATTGGGCTAAACTAATTCAGCTATCGATTCAGGCAATACCTGGGGGTCTAAGAGACAAGCCAAAGTCAAAACCGTGACTTGAAGTCGGGTAAGGATTCAAAGTCAAAAAAGGAAACTTTGGAAGTTATAAAACGGCCGAACGTTCGGCCGAAACTTCGGTTTAGCGCTTCGGAGTAGACTCCCTGGACGGTCAACAAAACTTTAAGCCCATATTATGTTTTAATGCCGTAAGCCGTAACTTTAAGACATATTCATGTTGCAGAAATATTTGGTACGTCACCATGATGGCGGAGAGAATACTACGAAAATACTAGGTATCTCATGTAACTTCATAAAGACTCGTAAAACCATCCATCATCATCCCCGAACGCCTAGGTCATAGTTGAACTATCTAAATCCTGATAGACTGTAAAGATATTCCGGCGAATCTATTGGCTTACGTGAAAAGCCTAAACCCCCGATAGACTCAAGCAAAAGATAGTGTTACAAGATGAAGAAAAGCTCACGCAAGTTCAACAAAACTATATCCACGAACCACACTAAAAGGAACAAACTAAACATGCAAATAGCCGTGAATAAAACCCACCGATATCGAAACAAGATCTTGAAACATGTTGAGCAAGTATTTGCGTCTAGGAGGGCTTTTACAGGGATTTATAAAAGTAGGGTGCTTCCATCGAATCAGGGGATAATGATCACAATCCGAGCCCAAATCCTCGACAATCCGGTCGGTTCGTACTCGTGTTACAAGTTAGAAGGTTGTAACTAAACTGTTGGTGTGAGTTTAAATGTGAGCATGAGTTGAATAATTAGTGTCCGTTTTTGTTTCTTCTATGATTAAAAATGTTTACCGTTTGAATTTTTGATGTGTAACCTAATATTTTTAACAGGAAGTGACAGCTTGAGCATGGGATAAGTAAGTACTTTTTAATAGCATGGAATTAGTGTACTCATGGAATTAGTCAGTATTATATATATTGTAAGTAGAGTGCGTTGAATTTCGACCAGTGGGCGACCACTAGCAATGAATAAATTATTCAAAAAAATCGGTTGTCTGTAAAGTCGGTTTACTGACGATAGTTGAACGTGACAACGTCATAATCCTTAAATGGAACGCCTCAGAGCGAGGTAACGCCGCATGAGAGGTAACGCCACATGAGTCATGTTTTTTCGTGCATGCAGCCGGATTCATCGAATTATAAGACGTTGTCACGTCAATAAATAACTCAGATTTTAGCTTTTTCAAATTTTGAGGTTAATTTCTGTCACTGCTCAGTTGCTTCATGACATCTCACCTACCAAGGTGAGATGTCAGATGTTACAACATCATATGCGACTACTGTAAGGCTTACTCGTTTTTATTTTATTTAAGTAGCCCCACCTATTACGCTTGTCCAGCTGATGACTGAATGCTCAAGTTGAGTTCGGAATTAGTAGAAAACACCTGATACTTACCTACATCACCTACATTGCACATACTAATGAAACAGACACCAAAGCATCACGCCTGAATACCCCGACAGGAAGACAGACGTGTAGAAGGATTCCAGCTAAATAATTATATTCTAAAATGGAACTGTACGGTCAGTGCTCTGCATTACCTGACCCCTCTTATAAACAATGGCACCCTATTATGATGCCTACAACTTCCGTAACCCTCCCCCTCTTTCTTGCTTAAATTGCTACTTAGCCCTCTTCCTGTCCTAATTCTGCTGTCCCCGACAGGGTCCATATTGATCCTTTACTTTTTATACCATCAATGTACATATGGAATGCAATATAGTATTGAGTACAGTCCGCGAGGCCTAAGCTGGGCTTTGCATTTGTGTGAGTGCACATAGATAGTATAGGTGTGACGTCGGCCTAGGGCGCGACGCGTCCTTTGCTTAGTTTAAACCGGTTTATACAATCGGCCTGAGGCGCGGTGCATCCCTCGCGCGACGCAACTCCGCCGCGCACCTTCCACACTTCACCTCTTGTACTGTAATCACTCACACAAATGCAAAGCTAAGCTTAGGCCTCGCGGACTGTACCCTCTTCAATATTCTCGAAAATTATTTGTATTTCCTTCTCCACGTGAAATTTCGAAACAATTAATGACGACTCATATTCAAATTAACCATTACCAACCTATTCTTACTTACAAACAAAGAACCGATGTTATTTAACCAAATAAATGCTTCCATACTAGAATATTAACGAAAATAATACTTAAACATCCGCAGTTATAGTTAAAACCACCCTATTAAACACATTCCCCGGTGAAATAGTTAAAGTTAGCTATTTACTGTTTGACTAGTCACTAAAAGGGTTCAACACTTTAAAAGCAGAAAATAGACGAGCAAATTGAAAATGAAATAACTTTGTTAACGACTTTTGAATATTAATTAACTTCGTATTTCTATTTTCAATACGATTGTTTTAATATTCTGCTTTAGCAAAGCTCTCTAATCGAATGAATTCTTAAACGTTTTATGAATAGAAGAATACTTTATTTTTTCAGCACTCGTAACAATTTAAACGGTGGATCCACAGCTGTAGCCCGCGAAATTCAAATTTTCTTACGTTTTTTGCTATTTGCAGGTCAGTATCAGGTTGTATCTTGATCAAAATTTAATTTACTACTATAACAGATATGTATAATATTTACGACCTCACCCGTTAAACGGATGTCTACCAACCTAATTTGAACGTACGAGTATATTCAAATCACAACCGTCGTTCTTTGACAGTTGAAATGGCTATAACACGGCAAAATGACGAGCAATAAGGGCAAGTCAACTATCAGGAACAAATAATTGTAAAGCCAATTGAGACCCCGTCAATTTGCTTTACAATTATTTGTTCCTGACAGTCGACTTGCCCTTGCTCTACAGCAAAGGGGGCTATCAATATCAAATTGATACCCCCGGTGTGCGGTTGACTATGCTTATAGCAATAAAACATTCACCGTGGAAAGGGCCAGACATAAATTACCTCATAATGATGTATTTTCACAAAACATTTTTTGATTATTCTTCCTCCGCATTCTGGAAAAACTGGCCGAGTGCGTCTCGAACCATGCACAATAAAAGGTTCCGTAGTTGAATGAATTTATCCCAAGAACAAACTTAACATTGTAGTTGAAAAACATATATGTTCTCCCATACATTTCAACTGCAAATGTAAGTTTGTACGCACAATAATGAGAGATTTACCATGTTATTTTAACACCATAGATTTATTTTATTTATTTATATCTTTACGCAAAAGTAAAAACAAAAAAATACTGTACAAAGGCGGACCTAATGCCTGAGGCCCCACGTTGGGCGCCACTGTTACTTAAGAGATTTTGTCCCTCTAGTGGTAAAGGAACAAAAACCCTGATGTAAGGAGGGTTGGTATCAGAATACAAGGAAACTACAAACTGCCTTAAACATTATATATATTTATAAAAATATAGCATAACCTAAATTAGGTAGGTGACAATAACAGTATCCTAAGGTATGCCAGCCAGCTTAAATTCCAATTGGTAAGAACTAGGGTCTTGGGGGGTTGGTGATAAACCTGTTCCGTGTAGAAGTATAAATTAAATATTAAGAATAAATTTGAATTATAAGGTATATTAATTATTAGTATATATTTATCCTTCCAGTTAATATGAGTGTTATTATTTAAAAAATTGGCGCCAGCTGACTTCGGGGATCCCGAATCCCGGAGCCGACGAAGATGTCCAATAAACTTCCTGATGAACGTAGGTCCCCAACGTAGGAACGTAGGGGTCCTTAATTTAAATTTGGTTGAAGACCGGTTTCCAATTTTAAAACCAGACAGGTAATAAACCGGTTTTTTTATATAAACTGGTTTTTTATATAAACCATTTTTTTTAATAAACCGTATATAAATAAAAAAATAGGTCAAGGGAGGAAAATAAACCGTCCTGCCAGCTCTCTGACTCTGCTAGCCGCACAGTCGTCTCCGCAGGAGGCTTCGAACTGACTCGAGGAACGGGTCTCGCGTCCAGGCTCCAGACGCTTCTCTAAATCCTGGCAGCGAGATGAATTTCTCGAGGTGCCTCTCCTGGAATTGACAATACGGAGACCTTATGATATAATGGGAAACTAATTTATTTTCCTTGCGGTTAAGAGAGGTGACCGAGCTTGGAAATCTAAAATATTAGCCGTTTAACATGGCCTTTTGCAAATCAAAATTTAATTAGCTACGACTTCTGTTTGGCTACTCCTGAGTGGTGGGACAATAGGAAGGAGGATTACCCACGTGGCGACTATGAACTCCTTATCCAGGGCTCACTGCATTCCCTTGAATTATAATTTAGTACCGTAGTCAACACTGAGGAATTTTCTGTGGCATATCTATGATAAATAATCTGCGGATCAAATACTCACGGTTGATTAATGTTAAAGGCACTTGACTGCAAGATCTTCGACTGGCTGGAGAGCTATAGACTATATACTGCTATATACTGGATTCTGAGGGTCGAAAGGTTGGAATCGCGCCACAACATCAACTTTAAGTCATTTGTGGTACGAATCCCAACCAGCCATCTACAGACCTGCTTGAAAGAGGACTTTTGGCCAAAAGGTGTCGTATATCGACGTTTCCGAGGACGGTTACGCGACACCACGCAGCGAAACATGACGCCGACAACGCGTGTTTAGTTAATGTTACTATAATAAAAATATGTATGTTTAGGTTAAGGTATTTATCTATGGGCCTGCGTAGCCTGAAATAAATGGATTATTATTATTATTATTATTATTATTATAGGCAATGCGTTGTTTGTAGTCCTGTTATAAATATCCATGGATCACCACAACATCATTTTAACAACCAGGGAAGTGCTCACAGACCACTTCCAAACACTAATACACTAAAATCCTTACCTTTTAAAACATGAAATAAGATTTGTGGTATCACAATAGCGTGTTCCTCGGCAAATAAGATCTCACATTCCTCAATAATACGTCACGGAGAACAAACCGGAACCATACCGACCATTTATAAAACCTGCTAAATAATAAATATTACACCAAGATACTTAATTCTTGAAAATCACTAACAACTGTCCAACATGAAGATTAAACGCTGAAACAATAAGACTTTTTAAGATCCCGACTAATAAACAAATTATTCGTAATCTGTAATATCAAAATTTGGTGATTAAACTTAATTGGGGTAATTTTCCCAGAACATTAATTCGGCAAGTTTTTTTTTTTTTTTAATATTTTAATGGCCTGGTTGCTGGGACCTTATAGCCAAGTCTTTATTTAGTTACAAAACTTTGTTTAAATATTGATGAAATGAAATATTCAATGCATGATGATGATATCCCCACTCCCCTTGAGATTCAGTAAATACGTGGCACTTTACTGAGACCTCACGCGGACTTCTTGAGAGAACTTGAAGTGATAGGTTGCACTGTTTTGTTTCATTTGCCTACACTAATGCACGTTTACGAACACTAAATGGTTAATAATCCACCATTATTACACATTAATATTCGGCTAAACACAAGTTTTAGAAAATAAAACAAAACTGCTAATCATGACGCTTCACTTTCCCGCCAAGAACTCTTCGGCGAGTTTAGAATGTAAAACCCATAGATTAAATATAGATTTAGTTGACGCGTATTTCCCTTTCCGTGTTCAACTGGCGACACCGGTCTCGCGAAATCTACACGCTTTTGTTTTACTACGGAATCCTACGATCCCGTGTTCAATTCGCGTCAACTGAGCACGCTTTTGTGATCAAGCAACGTTTTACCAACAATAGAGGGGACCTGGCGCTCGGCGGCCGCTGCCGCGGCACGCTCGCTTCGCTCGCTCGCCTTCGCGCGTTAATGGTCACTGTTCTAACCTAACCTAACCCAAATGATTTAATACTTTTCTGTACACTTTATGACTAAATAAATCTGCTTGATCACAAAAGCGTGCTCAGTTGACGCGAATTGAACACGGGATCGTAGGATTCCGTAGTAAAACAAAAGCGTGTAGATTTCGCGAGACCGGTGTCGCCAGTTGAACACGGAAAGGGAAATACGCTTAGTTGACATCGGTCAAGAAGGTGATGAATATTGAAAAAATAACCTACTTCTGCTTTGGGCTAATTAGTTTATTATGATTTTTTACCAAAAGCTGAAAATTAGGCCTATACGATATTATTTCGATGGTTACCAATCAATATGATAAAATTAACTAATATCGATTCAAACTACAACTGTGAATCGGCTACCAACAGAGATCGCCTCTACCTGTCAAAAAGTGACGTTAACTGTATGACAATTGAAATGTAAACACTGGCAACTTAATTACAAGATTTGATCTATGAATCAATCAATCGAAGAGTTTTATTAGTTTTTATTTTATTTTCTTCATATAATTGTTTTATTTTTATTTTCATGCACACTTGTTTTCTCAACTCACTTTAGACATTGGCAGAATAGTCGACACCGACTTTGCTTGTCATACAACAAAAATAGAATAGAATAGAAGATTTGATCTAATTTATTGTGTAAACCTGTTTAATAGGGTTTTGAAAAGTGATTTATCGTCAGAAAATGTTACTAAAGAGTCTAGTGACGGAATACAGTTGAAGGAATTAATCATTCTATCAATTGCAGGCCAAAGTCAATTGTACAAACTAAAATTAGATATTTTACTTGGAAACATATACTACTACGTATAATTTCAGGTAAACGCTACTTTATATGATTGGGACGCAGCTGTGAAATACCAACCAGTGGTAGGTACAAAACATACAACGTAACAGTACCTCCTCAACCACCAGAGATTTGACCCACTAGGGCAAATCTCGACACTGGCCCTCCAGCGTCAAAGCAGACTCCAAAGGATTAAGCACGGTTACGAAAATCTACAACGCCCATGCCTGAAAACAGGAACAGAGAAAGAAAAGAAAAAAATATATGGAAGCCGGTGTACGATTTCTATTATTCTATTATTCTATAATAATAGAAATCGATAGTAAAATAAGTGATATATAAATGATACTATAGACGTTTTATTAAAAACTTTACATCGATAGTGGCCCCTTTAAACGCACTAACGAGTACGAGCAAAAAGGCGCCGCCTTTTGAGTGGACGGCTGAGACAGAAACCGCGTTCTCAACTTTGAAGGAGACATTGGTGTCTGCTCCGGTATTGGCTTGTCCAGATTTCTCTCAACCATTTAAGATTCATTGTGACGCACCCAGTTTTGGGATAGCGGGCACTATGACCCAGGTTATAAAGGGGGAGGAGCACCCAATAGCCTATTGCTATCGTTCGCTTAATCCGGCGGAACGCAACTATTCAGCAATGGAGCGTGAGGACCTCGCTG
This sequence comes from Tiliacea citrago, assembly GCA_963921375.1. Classification (NCBI taxonomy): domain Eukaryota; kingdom Metazoa; phylum Arthropoda; class Insecta; order Lepidoptera; family Noctuidae; genus Tiliacea; species Tiliacea citrago. The sequence continues at coordinate 13,806,029 of OY992797.1, read as the reverse complement.
TGGTCTTCGCCGTGGAACACTTTCGTCCCTACGTTACCCATTCGTGTTAGTCACAGCACCTGTTAATATTTTTATCACTTTTGTGCTCTCAAAAATATAGTATATTGCGCCTTTAATTTATGAAGATATTGTATAATCATAAGATAAAATTTAGATTCTATCTCTCAAGGATAGCTGAAGCCCCGTATGTGATTTTTAAATTTCTTGACACAGTTTGCTAAATAATAGTAAAAAATACATGAACGACTGGGTTTTTAAAAAAATATAGGTTTTTTTCAACATTATTTTTCTGCTATATTTCGTATCGAAGTTGAAAAAAGTGCTGCCTTCACATGCAAGTAGACCATATAATAATGTTGATATTATTTTTTAATTTTCAAAATCAAAGGTAGTGTCTTGTAAAAAGATGATCAAACGTCAGTCTCGTGTCATTTTTCGGAAAACTTGTTGCGATTAGTGATTTTCCATGAATACTTAATCTAATTGAAAAATCCATTTCCGCCACATGCAAAACAAAGAACTCGACATTTCAAATCACAAATAATTTTGTTTAAATTATTTTTCCCTTTCTCACAACGAATGAACAAAATTTATCAAAATTAGGCGATTTCGTGCACGGCCCCTTAACCAATCCCTCTAGTCGATTAGCCCGTTGGGGTTGTCGGTTATCACCTTACAACAAGGTTTTCCTGTAATCTATAGCTAAGTAAAAAACTATTTTCTGTTTTTTTTTTATAATTGATCAAAATTGAATGGTCAATTTTCATCGATTTTCTTAAATAACTCTTTAAACAATTTATTTTAAAATTATAAAAACAACAAGCCCTTTCATTTGATATGTCACACGGTACAGTTTGCAAAACTCTTCTTTTTTTTCCCCTCATATTCAAAATTCATTTATTTACGTTACATATAAGTACGTGTTTTGGTCGCAGAAATTCATACGTGTACCAAATTTCAACTTAGCATTCGGTCCTGTAGAATCGGAGCAAATCGGCTGTGACAGATGGACAGACTGACAGACACCGTGGAGACGAACAACCGTGGAGTTTCTTGCCGGCTCTTCTCCATAGGAAACGACCAATTGGGACCGTGCACCTAGCTTCTGACGTTTCATAAGTGCCCATGTAGTTATGTGAAATAAAAAAAAATATTTTGTTTTTGAACACACGAGTGATCCTATAAGGGTTCCGTTTGTTCCTTTTGTGGTACGGAACCCTAAAAACAACATAAAATTATTTTATTCTGTTTCCCAAAAGCCAACGTAATACGATAATTTCGTGCGTCTTCTGGGGGATAATATTTAATTGTAATTTAGTAGAATTGCTAGAAGTTCTCGCACCAAGCCGCCGCGCGCCGAGGGAGAGCGTCGCGTCGGCCCAACATTATGTTTGTCTTGTTTGCGATAATTGGACAAATATTTTGTTAAGCAATTAATTGTTTTAGCTGAAGCCATCAAGTTTAACGTTATTATTTGTGACTGGCTTACTGAAATAACTGATTTAGAAGCATTTATTTTAACAAGAAATAGGTACATTGGCCTTCCCAATTTTGTAGTTTTACACGAACATTTTACATCAACCCCAAGCTACACGTAATCAAAGTACCCTCCAGAATTTCGTGTTCAAATAATTACTTTGTTACTTTGTCCATCCTAAAATCTAAACTAGCTCCCACTACACAATTTAGTTAATTAAACAAAGTGTTAAGCTCACCCAAAAAGCTAGGTACGTGCCAAACAGCCTCTTTCGTAAAAAGATCATCCGACCTCTACAGAATTTTACCTTTTTTACGATTCTCGTTTCTATGTAGACGTGGAGCCAGAGACAATATGCTAAATTAAAGCTCCGCACCAAATTGTCAAGCCCATTAATTACATGCTAACGAAGTTTATTCCGTTCCCACTGCATAATTGGAGTCATGCACTGAATAAATTAGTGGACGGAAAAATTGTGAGCGCTCCACAGTTTTCTAAGCAATGAGCACCTATTCGAGGACGACTTATTCATTCTTTCACGCCACATAAAACTGTAATGATTTGTGAATGACTGTTGAGCTAAACGTTGAAAGTAATTTAGTTTGTATTCAATTGTAGAATAATACCAGTGGATTTGTATGAAACACTCACATTCAGGTAGGTTTCTCTGGGTGGTTTGGATGATCGAGGCCTTCGTAAACCTATCAAAATATGGCGTGAAAAAAAAAAACATGTTCTCCCATTCATTCATTCAGCCTACTTAGCTGTGATAGTTTTTCTTTTAATTTCGTTATACATTATATACATACTACTGCCATGAATTTTCACTTATTAATATCCAAAATCAACCATTTAGCTTGCAGGAACACTTGACTCTAACCAAATTATGCACTTTAAAGCTTAATATTACGCAAACGGATCCCTGAATCGAAAAATGGTTTTCACAACGCCGCAATATTTTTGAACGGCCTATCCAACGACACCACATTCCATAGGGTAGTTGAGAAAAAAAATATAGCTGTGTGTTCAAGGGAGGTAACCTACAAATGTTTTTTTTTTCACTATTTTATTTTACCTCTTTGTCGGTATGATTAATATGTATACCCATGCCAAATAACAGCTTTCTAGTACAAAGAGTCTCTGAGGTAAGCCGCGGACAGAGAGACAGACAGACAGGCGGACATGGCGAAACTATAAGGGTTCCTTGTTGACTACAGAAACCTAAAAAGGAAATATAATAAAAAGCAAGCTATTAAAAACGGTAGGCAGTAACTGTACGCCAAAAACAGTAAGTTCCCCAAAATTAATCAGTGCTTTAATTAAAGTATGGAAGTCAAAACCTAAGAAAGTCGTCAAGAGGGCTCAACTGATGACATTGAGCTCCCCTTCCTCCCTGGGGACCCGTTTAGATGATAAGCGAGTAAAGTTCTAATTAGTTGCAACGTTTTACCACCCCCATACACTATCCCTTGCTCTTTGGAAATACTAAATGGAAAAGATAAGTACAATTTTCACCCCTATTGCAGACAACTAAATCTTACAACAATTTTGAAAGGTATTTTACGGAAAATCTAATTTTTCTAACATACTGTTTCAATTAGTATTTGAGAATAAAACAATGCTTTTCAATATTTTTTTTACGAAACTAATAAACTGCCTATAAATACAATATACTCGCTTAATACATGTATTTTTTGCGATAAGTACCATAGAAATTAAGTTTGGCGTAATTGCTAATATGGCGTGAGCGATGACGCGAGCAGAATGTAATGTAATAATAAAAATATCTTATGTATTACATACACGAGAGTTTTTATATAAAGCAACTAAATTACTGAACGTATTTATATGAATAAATAACTAAATTACTGAATGTATTTGATTAGTTACTTAGTTTCTTTAAATCTAAATGGTTCATTTATGTTTCACCTAGACGAGTGGTTCACCTTTCTCATTAAATCCAGAACAATGCAAATAAATCTCGTGATTTCAAAGAATCGAATCTATATAGATACACTCAAGAATGATTAAAAAAGAGATCTTCCATTTTTGAAGTTGATTAAAAAAAATACATCGACTAAAGAATGTGTCTATGGCAATGATAATATAAGTAAAAAGAGGTAGTAGGTTATACAGGCTCCGCAAGTGGCACGTCAAAACTTGTCTAATTACCCACATTTTCATCGTCTTGTCTTTTTTTCCCTCCCGATAATAACGACATGCCGTCCTACTTCCACGTGTCATCGAATAGTTTGACATTGTGCCGTTTTTGAAGATCGAATGTTGAGTAGGTAACCACGTCTCGTGGTCTCTGGTATAAGAACGAGCACGGATATCTTCATTTAAAACTGTCTGTCTGATTACAATAAACGCAATCCTCATTGGCTGAAATTTTCCTCGTCAATGAAAGGCCAAAGTTTCCTCAGAATTGCGTTTGAAATGGAATAGGTGTTCGGACGTTCATCAGGCCTGACGCCTCGGCTTCGGCACACACATCACTATCATCAATCATATCGACTTATCGCGTACAGTCGACACCCGCACGTGTAGACCCGGCAGAAATCCATTTCTTTTACCTTTTTCGTGTCATAGTTTTGCAAGTCGGGGCGGATAATTGCAGATATGGGCCTCAATTTGCGATAGTTTGAAGAAATGTTAATTAATCGAATTTTTTCAATGTATCTTTTTAACTACACTGAAAAATATCAAGGAGAGATCGGAATAGGTAGAGCTTATTTACCTAAACTTCGAGGAAGGAAGTAACATAGAGTGGATAATACCTCCTCTAAAATCCCCGAATAATTATAATAATGACGTTAAAATCCCGGGATTTAAAAACCACGAATTATTTATTGAACTTTATTTATAGTTACAAATTATTGATTGAGAGTATAACATTTTTAAGGTTACGTACTAAAATTGTGTCAAATTTAAGTGTTTTGTTTTATGTAGCTCAAATAAAATTAAGTTGGCTGGTTTACTAAAACTTGTGCTTCGAATTACCTTTTGAATGTAATCTCCTCTAATGGTCAAGTCCTAATTACCATGTCATTTCAATTTAGTAAAACGAATTTTTGTGATTTCTTAGGATGTTTTGGCCTGTGGTATAAAAATATTGTAAACTAGACTATATACTTATAATTAAAGCATTTAAATGAATCATCAACATAAAAAGGTTTGTTTATAAATTATGAGGATTTCAAAAAACAACATCACAAATGGTGCCGCAATACGCAGTATGTCAAAAAACTACAAATAAATAGTACGATAACTGAGTGTAAGGACATAATATGGTGAACCTTATGATGTCAGAGATAGCCTCATTTTTCATGTCAGCGCCATACAAATTTTTCTTAGCAAAATTATAACTCCCTTCATTTGTAAACCCAATTGCCTCATACAAAATTTTATATTGAATTCCCACCTACGAAATTGGCGTTTTTTTTCTCACAAGTAGAGAACCTCGTCACTTCTATGATTTAAAATATTCATCAATTGCTTGGTAGTATATCGAATAATGACCATCATAGACAACTACCAATAGTAAAACAACCATAATACTTATAGTTTTCTAAACATCAAAAATACCTTAAAAATGACTCCTCATTTTGTTAGCAGAATTACCACTATTTGTTTTAACTTAGCCAGAAATTATTTTTATCGCTAAATCTAAGTGGCATATTACATTATATAAAAGTTTTAAAACATTAGTGTTCATGGTTGTTATATAAATTAAGAAAATGTTCCCATTTGCCCATTTCTAGCCAAACAGGGACCCTTCAAAATTCAAGTCTCTATGTCTATGAAAGGCAATTTTCAGCCGTGCAACGTTCCGCTCGTGTATATGTACGCGCACATAATCTTCTTTATGAACAAACTGCACTTTTATAAAACGTTTACAAAGTAATTAAATATTATTTTGGGAAACGAAACACATTTTTTTTTATCAAGACCGAAGATATTAAATCTGTCCACACTGCACTCTCTATGTTATCCTGATTCTTTTTCCCTGACCGATTTTGACAAATGGGTTCTTCATCGATTTGTCTTTATACTCGTAACGCGCGTCATAGGATCACATCCGTCATCAGATATTTGTTTTCTTTTGTTAGTTAATGTACTATTTATTATAACAAAATTATAACGATATGAATTTTATTTGTTCTATGCGATCAAGAACATGCATAGTGGCCTTTTGCTTATTGTTGAGATTTCGTATAGCGCAAACCGAAAGAACAGGTGTGCTGAATTAGTGATTAATTCTATAGAAGGAGAGACTACTACTACACATGCATTCTCGTACACATACATTCCACACACTTACACCACTACCTACATGACTTCCTGTTCTAAATAAATTAATAAGACGGTCGAATTAATAAAAAATGTATTTATATTATTATTGAATTATAAAAATGTGTATATAATATTATTATTTTAATGAGTAATACTAAATTATTGAAATTATTAATGTAAAATCGTGTCAATAGCATAGTTATTTTAATTTGTAATCACACTAATATTATAAAGGCGAAAGTTTGTAAGTGTGTGTGTGTGTGTGTGTATGTTTGTTACTTCTTCACGCTCAAACGGCTGGACCAATTTTGATATTTTTTTGTATGGAGGTAGCTGACACCCTGGATTAAGATATAGGCTACTTTTTATCCCGATATTCTTACGGGATCTAGACTTACGAGGGTGAAACCGCGGGGCGCAGCTAGTGTTAAATAACCCTCAAATTTGCGATGCCTGGAAAAGGCCGCTAAGTTGTAATTACCTACATTATAAAATAACATCAAAATGTACACTTAGTTTGCAAATAAATCTTTGACTTTGAGCAAAGTCTCAATTGGTTTACTGCATGTGACTATGATCAACGAAAACGATGTGAAATGATGAATTATGATGATGTGATGTTATATTAAAATTTGGTTTCTGGTCGAACTGGTTGAACGAATACAGCCTCGTTCAAAATTATACGTTCGTAATTCAAAATAGAATGAGGTAAATATCCAATGCTTCTTTTTTAATTTTTTTTTTTTTGATGTGAAACATCTTTATGAGCACGTAAAACCGATTGCTGGCAGGGCGACGCATGCCGCGTGGCGATCAGCCACTAAACACTTATACAGTCTATATGTAGTAGTGTGTGTAGTGCGTTGTTTCACATCTGCCAGTCGTCCCGTGATGGCTCATTTTTTTTTTTCAAAGTAATTTTAACTAATCACACTAATATTATAAAGGCGAAAGTTTGTGAGTGTGTCTGTGTGTATGTTTGTTACTTCTTCACGCTCAAACGGCTGGACCAATTTTGATAACATTTTGTATGGAGGTAGCTGACACCCTGGATTGAGACATAGGCTACTTTTTATCCCGATATTCCCACGGGATCGAGACTTACGCGGGTGAAACCGTGGGGCGCAGCTAGTATTATTATAAGAATACCGCACTATCGCATTAGGCGATGAACCTGTAATGATAGTTATAAAGGAAATATAAAAAAATTAAATGTGTTGTTCAATTACCCAAATTAATCTAAACTTGTATGTACATCAAATTAATAATTCGAGCGAAATAATCAATAATTTTACTGTATAAAATTTTAAAGGAATATGTAATTTTTTTGGTTGAATTGTTTGTATCGTTGAAGTTGTTTTATCTATTTATACGCTAAGTACTAACTTTTGCCCGCGGCTTCGCCACGTGGTTGTCACTGGATTTAAAACTTATAGCTAATAAACTTTAAATAAAAATTACGTATGTATACATATCGGAAACCAAAATTAAAAGTCAAACTAGACTGAGAATCAGCACTTTTCGAACGTCAAAATTACATAAGATAGTCCCCCAAAACCTTTCACCACTTCCTAGTGATTTAGCTGGGAAGAAGTGGCGCAACAAAGTCCCCAGCAGCACAGGTCCTAAATACCTTTGTACTAATATCATAGTTATGTCGTATCTCTCTGTATTTTACTGTGTGTACATAAATAATAAAATAAATAAACTTTGTAAATCGACACAAAGTACATAATACCGCACAACATGTCACAAAAATAATAACTAAGTAAACAAAAGAAAAACTGCAAAACTTTTTCGATCACTTTTATTTGATTTTTATAAATCGTTTTTGAGACAGCGTTGCATCAGGCCACATGATACAAAATATGAGAGCAGACAACAAAACTTTTCCAATCTCCCATTGTATCTCTGGGGTTATATTTTATATTGTGTCGTATAGAACTGAACTAAGGGTCAGTACTGACAGGGCAGCAAAATTCTCGAGCATATTCGTTGCTGTCGTCAAGATCTGAGTGAAAATATGCTCGAACACACGCCACCAGGAATTTAACTCAAAACATTTTTTTTTTTTGGCTTCGCACGGTTTGTGCATTTAGCCAGTGTCATGTAAAATTAGGTAACAAGTACAAAGTTATTTAAATAATTATGAAATGAACTCCACTCAATGCATGATAAAGATGATTGATGATATCCCGCCCCGCTCCCCTTGAGTTTAAGTAAATACGCGGCACTTTACTGAAACCTCGCGCGGACTCCTTGAGAGAACTTAAAGTGATGTTGCACTGTTTTGTTTCATTTGCCTACATTAATGCAGGTTCACGAACACTTAATGGTTAATAATCCACCACTATTACACATTAATATTCGGCTAAACACAAATTTTAGAAAATAAAACAAAACTGCTAACATGACGCTTCACATTCCCGCCAAGAAGTCTCAAAACATTTATTTTATACTTGTCCCAAAATAATAGGCCCGTTTTGACACTTAACTTGAATCGATTTATCGTGAGTATCGAGTACCGAGTCGTTTCTTCACTAGTTACGTCGCGTCAATCGCGATGTAACTAGTGAAGTAATGTCAAAACGGGCCTATTATTTTTTGACAACTTGAATTAAATCAATCAAAATCTTTGTTTTTATGCTTAAAAACTAGGTCGCATGAATTAAAGTGAATAAAGGTCATACAGATAGAGTAAAACCTGACTCCTAAACTAGTATATCCTGTGATTTAGGAGTCAGGAGTTGAATTACAGGCACTTTTTAACAGTCAAGGAGTCAGTCAGTCAAAAAGATGAAGCTAGTTGCCCATTCTAAAAGAACGGGCAAGAAACTCCGACTGTCTTTTGAATCAAAACATTGTTACAAAATTTTGGTTACCTACATCATTCATGTGGAATTATCTCTTACACGCTATTTAAAACTCCATAATAGAGTTGTGCTTTAGTTCATAATCAATTTTACAATGAGGAACTGCTCGACCACTTTGCAACTCGGTCTGCGCTGAACCTAAGTCTTCCATGAAAAACCACTTAGAACCATATGTTTTCAAACCAAGCCAGTACTCATTTGAGTGTTGTTTTGTTCCTATTTGCTGAGCTATTCTTTTATATACAAAACAGCACTCTTGTTATTTCTTTTTTAATTTTGTTGTGGAAGTGTACCAACGAGGTGTGTTAATTAAACAAATGTAAGAAACAAATTAAAAACAAAAGACAAAATTAGGTAGTTGAAGTTATGTCTAATGTCTTTTGTAGTTCACAGACCGAAAGAAAAACAGAAACAGATTATTGTGCGTTATTGTTATTGTAAATGTGAAGACTATGTGGGTTATTGTTCATTTTTCTTTTTTTCTCTTCTGTGATTTTATGCGGCCTACCCAAATGTCCTTTCTTTGGTATTGTTCATTGAATCGTTGAGCTTTTTAAGTTCTTAGTTGAGCTTCACGACTACTGACAAATGCGTGCACTGACTGGACAGGTCCCCTCAACCTGTGTGGTTCTTTCGTCAAAAGATCATTTCAGGCACCAATCTACATGGTCTTCACATGATCTGACCAAGATTATGTCTGGACTTTAAAAAGAGACTGTGACCTCTGAGTTTGTTTCGGCCTTTCTTCTCAGAGTAGTCGGATACGAAACGCCGACCTCATCTAGTTTTTTTTAATATGATTGACTTGTAAAAGTGTTTGTACAAACCTACTTACAGAAATAAATCATTTATCATTTATTGTGTTATATTAAATTATGTACAGATTACTGTGCGCCTTTATAATAGAAAAGTATGCAAGAAATACTTAGTAATACTTACTAGAGAATGGGCAGCAGCGTTCTCTATGCATTTCACACCATACTAAGATCGCCAGCCCGTCTACCAAGCGTGGCGAATGACAACCCCACAAAACAAATGACAAGCACTAAGGTGCTTGGGGAGGCCTATGTCCAGCACGTCGTTCGGCTGAAATGTTGAATGATGAATGATGGAAGAAAAAGATATCTTGCGCCGACCCCAAATCAATTGGTATAAGAGCAGGAGAATGATAATGATGATCATTGTGCGATATTATCGTGAATGACCTCGTGCACGTCAATATATGTATGAGATTAGGTGCATGTTATAACGTTATCGTGGACGGAAAAAAGCATCTTCATATATTTCCATACATTTTACTTCCCTGTGTTTTCGTGAAGCCGTTGAAGATACTATTGTTACGTTAGAAATTTTAATGATAAAAGCGCACATTGCTCTCATTACTGTGGCACATAGTTAAAAAATACAGTCAGTTAGTTTTAAAATATTTAGGTAGGTCGAATCGTTGAGCTCCATATGTTCTGAGTTGAGATGCACGATTATTGACAAATGCGTGCACTGACTGGATAGGTCGACTCAATCTGTGTGGTTCTTTCATCAAAATACCATTTCAGATATCAATCTACATGGTGTTCACCAACCAAGATTACCAAGATTATGTATAGACTTTAAAAGAGACTGTGACTCCCGAGTTTCTTTCAGCCTTCCTTCTCAGAGTAGTCGGATAGGAAACTGGCACCTCATCCTTTTCTAACTGACCGACTTCTTGACATTTAAAAGTGCCTGTAAATGGTTTAATTAAAATAAATACTTTGAGTTTGAGTACATCTAGTTTTGAGACGTGTAAAAGTGTTTGTACAAAGCTACTAAAAGAAATAAAATCATTAATCATTTCTTTTTCTATGTGTTATCAAAATTTACCTACAAAACTATGATAAGGTGAAGATGTGAAGTTTTTGCAAGTAGAAGAAACGTTAATTTAAAAAAATGCAAATATCTGTAAATCCAAACGTAGTGTAAAATTTTGAATGCATATATTTAAACACAGGAAGCGATGTAGTCGGGTTTAGTCCCAATCCAATTTCCACGGAATTCCAGTACATCCCCCATTGAGATCGTTTACCTAGTGTAATGCATACCTTAGTACCATTACTATGCAATGATTCGATACTTTTTCTGTAAAAAATTGGCTGAATTCTAGATATTTTTCATGATGACCGTAAACTATTTGATATTTAATATCTAGACCAGTGGTTCTCAAACTTTTTTGGAGACGGAACCCTTTTCGAAAACGAAATATTTGACGGAGCCCTAAAGTAATCAAAAATGGTTTTATGTGTATTCTTCATTAATAATCATATTACTTGACATTAAAATTTACATATTTTTTTACTTTTGTTGAAATATTTAGATTGATATTATGTTACTCAGGTACCAGAGTAAAATAAAATATAGTAGGTAGACACTCCTTTAGTATTATTTTTTTATTCTGACCAGTATTTTTGCGGAACCCCCACAGAGGCTTTGCGGAACCCTAGGGTTCCGCGGAACACACTTTGAGTATGGCTGATCTAGACTTTAAAAGAGACACCGAACTGAGTTTGTTTCGCCATTACTTCTCAGGGGAAGTCAAAGAGGATATAGGTATAGTGGGCAGTGGCGTGTGCTAGCTAACATATGGCAAATAATTTAATTTAATATTTTGTGTTGCATAATGTAAATAATTTTACATACTATTATATAAAATCAAGTTTTTATAACTAAACAGACATACTTCTTTTTCCCAGCCAAAGCACTAGTAAGTGGTGAAGGGTGGGCGTTTTTGGGGGACTGTCTTATGTAATTTTTTGGGGGACTGTCTTATGCAATTTTGACGTTCGAAAAGTGCTGATTCTCAGCCTAGTTTAAATAAATGACTTTTAATTGAGTTTGATTAATGTCGATTCTTAATAAACAGTTTATTTCATTTCATTATAGTATCTGTCCTTGACTTGCATACTATTTCTTTCAAGTATTTTGGTCCCGTACTACTTTCGGTATATTCAGCTGCGGTTGATAGGTATTTTCCCCAAAATAAATTAAATCTGTCTGCCACATCCCAACTGTCGAGGATACCAGTAGACTAATAGACACAGTTTTGGCCAATGTTTTCTCTTGTAGTAGAGGTCTCCCGTGATCTTGAAAATCTCCCACACCTATTACAAAAAATGCTGGCACGAAGTCCCACAAGTACCTCGCCTATTCTCATCACATACATTTTCATGTGCGAAGTCCCCTCGCTCTGCTGAAAATGCGTCATTCCTGTCTACGGCTCAGTGATTGCATACGATTCGAATTTTATACAAAAGAGTTATTCCGTTGGGTTTAAAATCGCGTCTCGGATACCCACGATCTCGGTCAGTAGGGCGGAGGAGATTAATGTTGCCAACGTGCTGCCATCTCGTGCGTGTGTGGAGAACTCTATTGAAACACATATACGGAAACACTCAAGACAACTCGCACCAGATACGCTAGTAACATTGTAAGAAAAAGCTATTTAACTGCTCGACCATTTTGCAACTCGGTCTGCGCTGAACCTAAGTATTCCATGAAAAACCACTTAGAACCATATGTTTTCAAACCAAGCCAGTACTCATTTGAGTGTCGTTTTGTTCCTAATTGCTGAGCCCATCTTGTATACAAAACCACTATTGTTATTATTTTTTATTTTGTTTCGGAAGTTTATCAACGAGGTGTCTTAATTAAACCAGGGGCCGTAACGGTTAAGGGTTAAGCCTTTTGAAGGGGTAACCCATTCAATGGGTTACCTTTATCATGATTTAACCCATTGAATGGGTTTTATACCTGAAACCCAGTGAAAGGGTTACACGATAACCCATTCAATGGGTTCTATACCTACTTGAAACCCAGTGACATGAAAAAATCATAATATTGTGTTATTTCGATATCCGCCCAGCACGCGTAGCATGTCCAATTCTATCTTTATTCTACCCAGGGACCATTTTGGTTACCATTTTAGAAAAACCCTACCGAAAACCCTTTCAATGGTTTTCGATAGGGTTTTTCTAAGCAGTTAATCAAAAACCCATACGGTGTGGGTAATTTTCAATGGCTTAAAGAAAGCCGTTCAAAAGGGTTACCCATACCGTCTGGGTTTTTATCGAAAACCCTTTCAACGAGTAACCAAAATTTAATTTAAGCCATTCAAAAGGGTTACCCATATCGTATGGGTTTTTGTTTAACCGCTTAGAAAACCCCTATCGAAAACCCTTTCAATGGGTAACCAAAATGGTCCCTGAGTTAAACAAATGTAAGAAACAAATTAAAAAGACACTTAAGTTAGGTAGTTGAAGTTATGTCTAACTAGATGCGCCCCGTGGTTTCACCCGCGTGAATCTCGATCCCGTGAGAATATCGGGATAAAAAGTAGGTATCGTAGGTAAAATTTTAACTAAATTGGTCTAGCCGTATGAGCGTGAAGAAGTAACAAACACACACAAACTTTCGCCTTTATAATATTAGTGTTATGTCCTTTGTAGTTCACAGAACGAAAGAAACAGAAACAGATTATTGTAAGTTATTGTTATTGTGTTATATTAAATTATGTACCTGTAGATTATTGTGCGCCTTTATACTAGAAATGTATGGAAGAAAAACTTAGTAATACTTACTAGAGAATGGGCAGCAGCGTTCTCTATGCATTTCACACCATACTACGATCGCCAACCCGCCTACCAAGCGTGGCCAATGGCAACCCCACAAAACAAATGACAAGCACTAAGGTGCTTGGGGAGGCCTATGTCCAGCACGTCATCCAGGACGTCGTTCGGCTGAAAGGTTGAATGATGAATGATGGAAGAAAAAGATATATTGCGCCGACCCCAAATAAATTGGGATAAGAGCAGGAGAATGATAATGATGATCATTGTGCGATATTGTCGTGAACGACCTCGTCCACGTCAATATTTTTATTTTATTATTTATTTATTTATTAGGAACAATTTAGGAATAACTTAACAAAAGACACGAAGATAGCTGCAAAAGTAAAATACTGTGGCGCAGCTATCAACGCCCCCATACATGGAAGATACACACACACACAGACACACATCTTTAAGGAAGTATTATAGTAAAATTAACAATTAAGTACATAAGAAAAAAAAATCACTCAAAAGTTTGTATGTAATGATGTAGAGTGGAAGTGAGGGTAAGAGTGTTTGTGAGTGTGTGTGAGTGTGAGTATGAGTGTAAGTGTGAGTAAAATTTGCAATCAGTGTATTATGAAAGGATGCTAGCATGAGAGTTTATTTAAGATACTAAAAGTTGCTCAGTTGCATCATAGGACATAGATTTAAGCCAGTCTGTCAATTTCTTTTTCAATAAGTTCCTTGTTAAATGGTAGATTTTGACTATCCTATTTATATTATTATAAAGCTTAGAGCTAATGTGGTTGAAGTGGCGACCCACCAACGCAAACCTGCAGAGCTCAGTTTTACAGATTCTATCAGAGCGTCGCTTTTTAGTAAGGTACTGAGGGTCGTAAAGCAAAAGGTGGTGTTTCATAAGCACTGTTTGTAGTACGTACAGCTGTCTTACTGCGAGGATCTCACATAGTGAATATAATTCGGAAGTCGGAAATCGAATAGGTTTCCTCGCGAGTACTTTTAACACAGCTCTTTGTGCCCTCTCTAAACGCAATATGGTAGTTTTGTGGGTTCCCCCCCACGTAGTTATGCAGTAACCGAGAACTGATTGAGCAAGAGCGAAATAAATCATTTTTAGGCATTGAAAGTCAGCAGCCGCCCGAAGTTTCTTAAACAAATAAATCAGTCTTCTGACACGAATCACGACAGAGTCAACCTGTTTTTTCCAAGTTAGAAGATTGTCCAATATAACTCCAAGATATTTGATACTGTCAGACCGTTCTATCTGGGCACAGTTACAGGTGGTGGCCGCTGGGTAAGGACAAACATGAGTCCTGATCCCAAATGTCGTAGGTGGTTGGCCAAGAATTCCCGGGGAGAAGGGGATGAACTTGGTCTTTGAGATATTGAGTGTGAGCAGATTCGAGGTTAACCACACCATGACTAACCTCAAAGCAGCTTCTGCCCTCTCACGAGCTTCAGGCCAGTCCCTACCATGGGTTAAAAGAGCTGAGTCATCCACATATGTAATTATTTTTGTGTTCGGAAGAGATAACTGACACAGCTCATTCACATAGATAAGAAAGAGAGTTGGCCCTAGGACACTACCCTGGGGTACACCACAATTAATATTTTCAGAATTGCTAATAAACGTTTCGATTTTAACAACCTGTTTACGACCCGTCACGCTACGAAAGATATCAAGGGCAATACCACGAATGCCAGATTGTTCTAGCTTATTAATTAATTTGGGGATAGAAACAGTATCGAACGCCTTAGATAGATCGAGGAAGACACCGACAGACTTTTGCTTATTGTTTAGGTGTTCGACTATTGTATTTGACAGTTCCAGAGTAGCGTCTTCCGTGGATTTTCCAGCTCTGAAGCCGTATTGATTGTCGGCCAGGATATTTAGTTTAGAAAGAAATTTCACTAGTCTCACATTCATAATTTTCTCAAAGATTTTAGAGATAGTTGTAAGGACGGATATAGGCCTGTAATTAGAAACAAAGTCCCTGTCTCCCCCTTTGTGAATAGGATGGACTATAGCCGTTTTGAAAACATATATAATATATGTATGAGATTAGGTGCATGTTATAACGTTATCGAGGACGGAATGGGCATTATTTCCTGCTTACATAAAAGTAGACCTCACACGCGTAGTGAGTTTTAAAACTTACCAAAAAGAATCTTAGTACTAATTTAATAGCCAACTCCCTTCTAGGGAAACTAGAAGTGCCTCAATGCTAAGCTGTTGCCTCTGCATCATCTTCCGCTTAAGGTAAAGTAAGGCACTTCGACAGCGTCGCATTTCAGAGCACCATCCAGCCACTCAGTCGACTTTTACATTCATCTTATGAATGTTCAATTACGTCACACGCTAGTTAGCGGCTAAGTTTCCTCACAAAAACTGAAGGCCTATCTACTAGCCTTTGAATGCTGAAAATGCTTCACTTAAGGTTCTTAACCTTGAAGAAATTGAGTATAGAAAGACAGATAATAGGTATGATCTGTTCTAAAAGTATTATCAATTTTTTTACAAATGAATCAGAAAACGTACTGGATTCCAATTTGTAGTGCCCTACCAATTGAGGGCGTTGATTTGTTTATTTGAATACTTAAACCCGAAATTCTAATTATAAATCACCTTAAAAGATGTTTTTCATTTGACAATTGAGGACAATTTTATTACCTCACTTTTCGTCGATGATTTTCCAATTAAAATTTGTTTTATTTATTGTTTTTTCATTATCAAGTAACCATAGAGTCATTATAACTATTAGGCACACAATTTCAATACAAATACAAACTAATTTTAATACAATACAGTGTGTTACGGAAAGGGTATATCCATACAGATAGGGTGAAGAGTGCATCTGGTTCAGAATCTCTGTACAAAATTTCAGCTCAAAAAGAATAACTTTAATACCTTTTAATAACTTTTTTTATTTCTATACCTTATGGAATTTAAATCATAACAAATGTGTCACCGTACTACGAGGGTCCTTGCCCATTATCTGTGTCTGTGCGCCTAGTGTACACACACACACACCTGCCACAGCTCTGCGACACGGCGCCGCACCGACACGCGGCGGTGCGGGTGGCACGATTGGCGGTGGGATCAAACGAATGGATTAAAACGTGTATCGATCAGCTGACTTGGTCTAGTTATGTGTAGAATTAAATTTGAAACATTTGTTTTTTATTAGTTAAATGTTTCTTAACTATAAAATTATGTAGGTATTATTAAAAAAATGTTGCCATGTAGTTTGTTATCACCAAAAGAATACGTGCCTTTGATATGTATATACCCTTTCCGTAACACGCTGTATAATCACATTACACTCTGGTCATAAAAATTTAAAATTAAACACAATTATTTTAATTTTCTAACCGGCATTGGAACAGCAACGTGCCTGCCACAGCCATGCCGGACATAAGGGTAGTCCAGCCTGTCGGCGATCATTGCCAGAATGACATTGGGGCTGGCCCGCACCCGGCGCACCAGGGACACCGCTTGCGCATATAAGCGTGGAAATAGTCAGTGCGCGCCATCGCGAACATCCCTGATGCGCTACAGAAACGGGGCTAAAAATTATTTATTAAAAATGTAATAATGTTATTCAAACAATGGGCAGCAGCGTTCTCTATGTATTTTAACACCATACTGCGATCGCCAACCCGCCTGGCAAGCGTGGCTATTATGGCAAACCCACCCCTTTGGGGGAGGCCTATGTCCAGCAGTGGACGTCTTTCGGCTGAAATGATAATGATGATGAAGATTCAAACAATAATCGTTGGACAAATGTGGGGGAAAAAAAGTTGAAACCTTCCAAATACATATGAATGTGAACAGACTATAGGTATATCCCCAGCCGAGCTGCCTTCTCATCCTTAACAATTAATTGTCCGATCGCATACATTTATCAGCAAGCTTGATGATATCCTAAATAATAGCCTCCATTTACGCTCTGTAATTTCCTGGTTGCCTAATGGATGGAAGGCTAAACTCCTTATAATGTGAGGATAAAGAGGCCATAGAGAAAGTGGTACTAACTGGCACTCCTTGTTTCTTTGTTACTGAAATGATTGATTGGTCATATTATATTGTTTGAACTTTGTCAAAAACAATGATAAACGAAGTACTTCAAGAAATAATAAGAAGAACAATTCTCAAAAACATTGTTTGGTTCTC
Organism: Tiliacea citrago; assembly: GCA_963921375.1. NCBI lineage: Eukaryota > Metazoa > Arthropoda > Insecta > Lepidoptera > Noctuidae > Tiliacea > Tiliacea citrago. Next base: position 13,788,605 of record OY992797.1, on the reverse strand, counting down.
TTTTAAAGGTTTGTGCAAAGCACTCCGAATTGAATTGAAGAATGCGAACAAAAACATTTCAGCGAATTTAAAGGCTGTCAACGAAAGTGCGGCTTAACAATTATTATGGTCAATTACCACTTCATTTTCGACTTCAGAAATGAGGTACTTAAATGAATGAAAGTTTTTAACTGAATATTTAGCGTTCATTTTCTGTTGAGCTCGACTCAAAACAATACGAGTGAGTGTTACAAAAGCGGGCGTGATTGCAAGTCTCATTTGCATGTTTCATTGACCGACAATTTAATTTTCACAGGCCCTCTCCCGGGGCGTTAATTTTCGTTCATTTGTCCTCCGACACATTTTCATAAAAGTATTATTTTGTACATTTCGATTCACAATTGTCGCCTAATGAACTGTTTTATGTTATTGTTATGTATTCAGAGTGGTCGTATTTTCACTTATGAGTTTGATTATTGCCATTATCCTTTTTTTTTACTTTTTATTATAATATTAAATACATAATATGTCTTACGCATTTCGTTAATCATGTCCTATGGGCACTTGTGATTTAAATTTTTGAAAGTACTGAAAAAACATTTTTAATGATCATGAAGGTACCTAAATCTAATGTGACTTGTGGTATTAACAAAGAATAGAAAACAGAAAACCTTGGAGTAAATTGTTGACTCTCGTTGCTAAGTTCTGAATAAAACTTAATAATACGAGTAGATTCCTCGAATGGAATTACGTAAGAAATCCGTTAATTTCCTGTACGTGACCTTTTCTACGTAGAAACATGTCGATTACCATTAATGCGTGGTCCAATTTCTAGGAATGTTCTCGAAAATTACAGTGAAACTTATTATCTTTATACTCATATCTAAGAAAAGCATCATCTTTATTCCTATCGTTTATTTGTGTTATCAATCGTGCACAGTCGTAGTTTTTCTTGCCATGTATTCGTTTATGTGGAAGTGAGTGTAATGGTCAAGATAATATGTTTTGTTCCTCTAGTGTAGCAGGAACATTAATATTTGTCAAAACGTCGCCGTCGTCGTCGCTCGGGAGCTTCGCGACAAAACATGGCGGGATAACTGCTGTTTTTCTAGAAATAATTCGTTCTTTGGTATTATTTTCTTTGTTATACAGCGTGCGGCTTTAATGGCGACATTCATTTAATACACATATACGTTTTCGCGTATTCTATTTATGAATATATTTTAATTTCATTAAACATTATTATTTATTGATTTATTAACAACTAGCTGCACCCCGCGGTTTCACCCGCATAAGTCGCGATCCCGTGAGAATATCGGGACAAAAAGTAGCAAGTCTTAATCCAGGGTGTCAGCTACCTCCATACAAAATTTTATCAAAATTGGTCCAGACGTTAGAGCGTGAAGAAGTAACAAACATACACACTCACACACTTTCGCCTTTATAATATTAGTGTGATTTTCTAAAAACTTTTTACAAAAAAATAAGAACTGACTACCAAAATTAACACTACAAAGTGAAAAATAACTTTAATTTCGGAAGTCGGTGTCTTTGGTGTATTTGAGTTTTTTGCCACCGACTTCCGAAATGAAAGTTATTTTTCACTTTGTAGTGTTAATTTTGGTAGTCAGTTCTTATTTTTTTGTAAAAAGTTTTTTATTTTTCACTTTTTAGTGGGTCAGTTTTGAATTTATCTACAAAATATTGCTTTTCCCGGTGCTGGGACGTTGATTGTTGAGGAGTTCTTCTGGTAAGAACCAGGAGAACTGCCACTCACCATATGCACAGTGACGAGCATAAATTGCTTAATCGCAACCCGTTAAATAGGGGTACTCATTATTATATTGTTCCGGTCGCCATATGTGGTGTCCATTATCAGTTCCACTTCACCAAATGGTGCTTTCCGAGAGCAATTGCACGAGTTACTATAAAAAATACCCAAATCGCTATAGGTTTGCCTATAAAATTTGAGGGTTTCTCTCGATTTCCATGGGATCCCCTCATCTGATTCTGATTTGGTGGCAATGGGACCACCTCGGGAGTATACCCTTTCAAACAAAAAAATAATTTTCAAAATCGGTACATAATTAACGGAGTAATCGCGTAACAAACATACAAAAAAAAAAAAACATACCGCCGAATGAGAACCTCCTCCTTTTTGGAAGTCGGTTAAAAATAGCATTTCGTAGCAACCTGTACTTAAAGAACTGTAGCGCAGAATTTCGTTTGTTTAAGAATTTTATTTTTTTAATGTAAGAAATATTTTATCTTAATATAGTTTGTATGATTACTGGCCACTACTACCCGTGTATTAAATTAATGTCGTCATTGTAGCGGCACGTTGTTTGTAGAGATTTTAATAGTTTATGTTAAGAATCTAGTTGATTAAACATGTTTCGAACTCTAATTCCGTTCACCAAGTAGAATCAATCTGGCCTAAAAAATCATTAATTCAAGTTCTGCCGATATTTCATCTGATGCTATTGACAGCTCACTTCAAGCTTGGATTGACACTATTGACAGGTCACTTCAAGCTTGGATTGACACTATTGACAGCTCATTTCAAGCTTGGATTGACACTATTGACAGCTCATTTCAAGCTTGGATTGCCACTATTGACAGATCACTTCAACCTTGGATTGACACTATTGACAGGTCACTTCAAGCTTGGATTGACACTATTGATAGCTCATTTCAAGCTTGGATTGACACTATTGACAGCTCATTTCAAGCTTGGATTGACACTATTGACTGCTCATTTCAAACTTGGATTGACACTATTGACAAGTCACTTCAAGCTTGGATTGACACTATTGACAGGTCACTTCAAGCTTGGATTGATACTATTGACAGCTCATTTCAAGCTTGGATTGACACTATTGACAGCTCATTTCAAGCTTGGATTGACACTATTGACAGGTCACTTCAAGCTTGGATTGACACTATTGACAGGTCACTTCGCGTAAATTTCCATGGCGAGATTTTTAGAGAATAGATCTGAACTATTTCACGGAAAATGTTCAACTCGTTCTGGATGTAAATACTCATATGTATCACATAGCGAGCATACTTAGTTTTCAATTTCAAGCTTAGATTAAAAATCTCTCTGCTACATTGCTAGCTAAAATAAAATATTCTGCAGCTGAATGAAAATATTTTTAGAATGCTTGCTCCGAATACAAATACCTTACAGTAAGTTTTCAAAATCAAAACAACAACCAATTAATTACTTCTTAGCTCTCATCTTTGAAACATCTTATATTTACATAATAAAGCGTCTATTTTAATTTATTTGATGGAGTTCCCGGGATTCCTTGCAAGAAACCTTATTACTGGTGTTCCAGTCTGCGTTATTTGCTTTAAGGAATTTCTCGCTTAACCCTCGGGAGGACATTAATATAAGGCAATTCTGAGCTATCACGAACAGCGCGACCCGCATAATGCGACACAGGACTCGGTGGCTGTTCCCTAATGTTTTATATCTGTGGATTTTGTTCTTAGATGTCGTAAGGTGAAGTGGAAGATGGTACAATTGAATTCTGGGAATGTAATTTACTAATTTGCAAATAAAATCAAAAACTTCAAACATCTTTTTAACAAACTTCAAAAAAGGAGTAGAGTTCTATGTGCGTCTGTATGTTTTTTTAAATGTAAGTTCATCGATTTCTCCGTGATCGCTGTGCCGATTTGTGTAAAAGAAAAAAAAAAGAAATAAAATAGGTTTATTTGCGGTAAACATAACGCAAAGAAATAAAAACACAAACACGAAAGAACAAGTTGAGGGAAAATATGCGTCACATTCACGCAAAACGGCCATCGCTCAGCATAATGCTGCGACCCTATGCGAGACAGAGCCCCAGCGCTGGTCTTCAGCGACAGCCGATGTGATTCTTTTTTCATTTGGTAAAGGAAACCCATGCGGTGGTCCGATATAAATTTTATAAACTTTGCTCTGGTAGCTTTTGAGTAAGTTTCAATAATACGTGTTTAATTCCACTTTGTTTGTTTGTTTTTAAAAAAAACGTTTCCCCACACTAGGAATTTCTCCTGTATCGTGGGTGCGTTTACAACCATTTAAACTCACATACACATACAGCCAGACCCGGAACAACTACTTATAGGTCATACAAATATTTGTTCCGTGCGGGAATCGAACCCGCGACATGCAGCGCAGCAGTCAATCGCTTAACCACTGTGCCAACCGTGCCGTACTTTGTGTATGTTAGAGATGTTATAAAACTTCCTGTCAATGTTTTTTTACATAGCAAGTCTTCGATCAATAATATTATTGATCGTAGTAGCAAGTAGTGGTATACGAATTTGTGTGGGGTAGATACAACAACTAAAAAGTGAACAATAACAAACTTTTCTGACTTCCAAAAATAAAGTAAATTTTCACTCTGTATTGATTTTTTTTGTGAAGTCGGTAAAAAAGTTTCTTATGTAGTTCCATAAACCAGTCATTTTACTTGTTTTTATAGTTCGCATAAATGACTTTGGGATACTCTGTGAACTTGCTGAACTCACTGTCGAACCCGGCGAACCAATCAATGCTCCAGTTTTTACCCTAGTGTTAAGTTAATTTATCTTTATTTTTAAAATCGACTAAACTGACATGTGATATATCATCATTCAGAACGATTATTTATGTGTGCACCAAGCGGTGACGGTTGACAAGTGGTCAAGGAAGGCGCGATCCGGCAATCGATTCGTTCACTCGGTTTTGGGACGAGTACAAACGGTTAAACTACAGTAACTGTCTATAATTCTAGGTAATTGTTGTAGCTGGTTGATTTTAGTAGTTTTTTTTTTTGTATTGGAATAATTAAAGAATATCATTATCTACGCAAGGAGTTTTATTACAATAGTGAGACGCATTTTAGGAAATTGGTCACATAAAACCCAGACTTTGCATTGCCTTGGCCATGCCTTGCCTTACTTTATTGGACTTTAGCCCAGCTGTGGGACGTTTTACACACAAAAAGACAATTAAAATAAATGATCTCTCTTCCAAACATTCAAAACAGTGTGCAGTTACTCAACCCTTCACCTCCACTTGAAAATTATACGAACACTGAAAAGTACGTATAAAAAAGGCAACTGAAACTATGTCTAGACTGAAACGGCCGTAAAATAAAGTCCGCTTTTTATTTTGACTGCATTTTACTTCTTTCTTCTCACGACTCCTTCGGGGTTCACGAAACTAGAAATTAAATTTAAATTATAAATGCTTTGGTTGCATTAAGAACGGGGCTATAACGCTTGGATAAACTTTAGCAAAACTAAAGTCTAAAGTCGAATTATTAATTCACTGGAGTAATCTGACATGTGTACTAGCTGTCACTTTGATTTATTCCAGAAATCCCCACCAGTGGGGATTGTTATATTTTTTTCCAGAAATCCCCACCGGTTAAATAAACTCAGCCTAGTGGGGATTTTTGGAAAAATAAGTACAATCCCCACCAGGTATTGTTGTTTCTAAATAATTAAACAAAAAATGCGTGAATGAATTTAATTATTTCAGAATTGATTATAAAATTGATTTCACAGTAAATATTGCAAAACTTCAGTCATGAAGAATTGATTTTAATCAATGAATTGATGTGAAATCAATTTTATAATGAATTCTGGAATAATTAAATTGATTAACGCATTTTTTGTTTAATTATTTAGAAACATCAATACGTGGGGATTGTTACTTATTTTTCCAAAAATCCCCACTAGGCTAAGTTTATTTAACCGGTGGGGATTTCTGGAAAAAAAATTACAATCCCCACTGGTGGGGACTTGTCGGTGGGGATTTCTGGAATAAATCATCACTTTGTGTAATAAATAGTACATTACTGCAGCGGCCTGTAAAAGGGGCATTGATGGACGAATGTGAAAATGTAGTCCGAAACGAAGCCGAGGCACTCATACGTGAGTCTATCAATGCCTGGTTAAGCCTGGTTGCGGCCTAGGCTTGTATAGTGCTTTTCTCAAATAATGCGCGGAAATTCAAACTTAAGTAAATTATTTATAAATTCCAGATTCAATGACGAACAAAGATAATTTTTAACGCGCCAATATGTGCATTTGTTTCTTTTTAGGGTTCCGTACCCAAAGGGTAAAACGGGAACCCTATTACTAAGGCTCCGCCGTCTATCTGTCTGTCTGTCAGTCTGTCCGTTTGTCACCAGGCTGTATCTCATGAACCGTGATAGTTAGACAGTTGAAATTTTCAGAGATGATGTATTTCTGTTGCCGCTATAATAACAAATACTAAAAAACAATAAAATAAATATTTAAAAACGAGCAAAAAAATCACGTTTGTTATATGGGAGCCCCATGCCCCATATAACAAACGTGATTTTTTTGCTCGTTTTTGCTCGATATTGATAACGGCAACAGGTAGACGCTTGAAATATTAACAGAATATTTAGTTATGTATTCACTTTAAAAATAAATAATGCAATTAAAATAAAACAAATATTTAAGAGGGGCTCCCATACAATAAATCATATCATAATTATACATTATATATAAAAAGCCATTTTTATAGATAATGGTACGGAACCCTTCGTGCGCGAGTCGCACTTGGCCGGTTTTTTACTTTAAACAGCACTATTTGCAAGCCAGTTCGTAATTTAAATAAAATCTTTGCTATGCTACCTCCTTCCTTGCCATGTGTCGACGTAAAACGTTCGTTCAATTTTTAAATTACACAACAGATACGATATTCAAAGTAATTTATTCGGCCGCTAAACACGACATATTATATGGATTTTCATACTAAAAATGCCGGCCGCTGCTCGCATGTATTTGACCAGTACAGCATTTTCGATTTATCTCGAAGGTTGTCAAAATAATGCTCGAATGTCCAAGCATGTTTGAGAAAATGGTAATATTTGTTGTAATGGTGATCGTTTAGTTTAACCGATCTATTTAGGTATAAAATATATGAATAGATAAAATAGATATAAAATAAATGTATGACTTTTACACTTTTTTATTTAAGTGTGAAAGTCTAGAATACAATAATTAATAATAATACAATAATTAAGAATAAAATAAAAATTTGACGGCACGGTTGGCGCAGTGGTTAAGCAATTGACTGCTGCGCTGCGTGTCGCGGGTTCGATTCCCGTACGGAACAAATATTTGAATGACCTACAAGTAGTTGTTCCGGGTCTAGCTGTTTGTGTATGTGAGTTTAAATGTTTGTAAACGCACCCACGATACAGGAGAAATTCCTAGTGTGGGGCAACGTTTTTAAAAAAAGAAAGAAAAAAAAAAGAAAATTATGACCACTTTATTACATAAAGTGACAGCTAGGACATGCCAGATTAATCCAGTGAATTAATAATTCGACTTTATGTATTAGGTAGAATCAGGTGCTTTTATTGTTTTAAACTAGCGACCCGCCCCTGCTTCGCTGGAGTGCAATAAGTTAAATATTAATGTATTGTTATAATTAGACCTTCAGGAATAAACTACAAACTGCACAGACATAAACGAAAAGTTACTTTTTTTACTATGCATAAAACTTAACAATCGATATCGTTTTGATCGCCTTATAGAATTGAAGAAAGACCATTAATTAACAATACATAACGTTTGGATTACGTTATAGGTAGTTTGCCAAGTTCTAAATAAAATAAGTAAGTTCCTGATGGACTAATAACGAATCATCATTCTCCTGCCCTTATCCCAATTTTTTTTTTGAGTCGACAAAACATGTCCTTTAATCCATACATAGTCGTCATCTCGGTAGTCACCCCCTTTCTAGCCATATCATCTTTCACAGTCTTTCATACAGAATATTGTATATATAATAGGTTGGGGAAAAAGTTTCTTCGCATTTTTTAAGAAAATTCGAAACATTTTTGAAGTGAAACTTCTTTATCGGCGTTGGAAAAAAATTTACCGTCACATTTTTCGGTTACGCGTCACATTTTTCCGTTACGCGCCATCTTTTTCTTGCCCCTACCACGGTTGGTTTAGACGAAGAGTACTTTCACTTTCTCCAACGGAGTAGGGATAGCATGTCGCTTAAGCGGACTCACTCCCACCACCAGACTTTACCGTTCAAAAATACACGTGCAGTCCCCTTCCAGTCACCCAGAATCGTGAGAGGGTCAAGCCACGTTTTTTTCTTGCACCCTTATTGAAGTGAAACTTCTTTATCGGCGTTGGAAAAAAATTTACCGTCACATTTTTCGGTTACGCGTCACATTTTTCCGTTACGCGCCATCTTTTTCTTGCCCCTACCACGGTTGGTTTAGACGAAGAGTACTTTCACTTTCTCCAACGGAGTAGGGATAGCATGTCGCTTAAGCGGACTCACTCCCACCACCAGACTTTACCGTTCAAAAATACACGTGCAGTCCCCTTCCAGTCACCCAGAATCGTGAGAGGGTCAAGCCACGTTTTTTTCTTGCACCCTTATTGAAGTGAAACTTCTTTATCGGCGTTGGAAAAAAATTTACCGTCACATTTTTCGGTTACGCGTCACATTTTTCCGTTACGCGCCATCTTTTTCTTGCCCCTACCACGGTTGGTTTAGACGAAGAGTACTTTCACTTTCTCCAACGGAGTAGGGATAGCATGTCGCTTAAGCGGACTCACTCCCACCACCAGACTTTACCGTTCAAAAATACACGTGCAGTCCCCTTCCAGTCACCCAGAATCGTGAGAGGGTCAAGCCACGTTTTTTTCTTGCACCCTTATTTATTTCTGAAACACAATAGCGACGTGATAAATAATATATCAATACTAAAGTGATCAACAAAATCAAAGGCTTTATTTTAATTCTAATTCCAGTGGATTTTTAACAAAAGTAAGTAATTATATCTCTTTTTCTAATACTTGGGTGGGATTGTGGTATTTATTTTTTTAAATTTAAGATATTTAAGGTTAACCTCAGTTTCTGATTGTAACTATCGGTCAATGTATATGATTTCATTAAAATAGTATTTATTAATTACTGACTGCTAATTTAATGAACATCAATTAATTGGCATAAAGTATAAATTCTGAAATATGTTATATAATTTTTGTAAATCAATTAACTAATTTTTGTAGATTCAATGATGGAAGAATCCACAAATCCTGAGGAATCTTCGAATGCAATTACTATACAAGTTGATGTCCATCATCGGCATTATTCACAACTCAGTGCATCAATCGCTACCACAAGCCATGACTGTGTGAATGAACCTGAAACAACGAGTGATCTTCCTTCAATCCACCGTGATTATCCAAAAACAGCTGCACAGCGAATGGCAGAGTATAGAGCTCGGAAAAAAAAGGAAACTCCAATAGTGAATCATCGAAAACATAAAAAATCAGACGCAGAGCGTGCAAAAGAGTATAGAGCCCGAAAAAAAGCGAAGATCCAATCAGCAGGTAAGAGTTTTTCAGTTATCTACGATCAAAATTATGATTTATTTCGTAAATTGATTAATTAATTCTTTTTAGATTCAATAATGGAAGAATCCACAAATCCTGAGGAATCTTCAAATGCAATTACTGTACAAGTTGATGTCCATCATCATCATTGTTCACAACTCAGTGCATCAATCGCTACCACAAGCCATGACTGTGTGAACGAACCTGAAACAACGAGTGATCTTTCTTCAATCCTCCGTGATTATCCAAAAACAGCTGCACAGCGAATGGCAGAGTATAGAGCTCGGAAAAAGAAGCAAACTCCAATAGTGAATCATCGAAAACATAAAAAATCAGACGCAGAGCGTGCACAAGAGTATAGAACCCGAAACAAGGCTCAAATCCAAGAACACACAAGCCAAAGTCAGAACTTTGTTGAGTCAACATCAATTCAACAATCAGAGCATGAAACTAATCGTCTGGCTTACACGGATTTTCATCGTCATCATCTGGCTCATGATGAATTTCAAAAGAAATTTGTTCGAAATTCATTTGGTTATGTGTGCTCAGTTTGTGAAAGACTGTGGTTTAAAGATGACTTACGATCTGCATCCCTTCAACATGATGCAATCTTGAAAACAATAGTTCCTCATCTTGATATAAAGGACGTTGCTCTCTGTAATACCTGTGTAGCATCTTTAAATAATAATAGTATTCCTGTGATGGCTTCTTATAATGGATTCAAATTTCCGAAGAAGCCCGATTATTTACCGCCATTAGACTTAGTATCTGAACGATTGATTTCTCCGCGAATCCCATTCATGCAGATTAGGAGATTAAGACACGTTAACGGTCAGTATGGTATTTATGGACAAATAATCAATGTTCCAGTGTCTATTGATTCAATGGTTCGTACTCTCCCCAGAAGTTTATCTGATGATCACTGTATAAATGTGCACATTAAACGCAAGAAAATCCATAAATCGAGTTATTTGCATGGTATAATAAACAAAGGTACAATAAAGATTTGGCTTCAATTTTTATTAAAGTCGCCATTATATACTATGTATGATATCAAAATTGATGAATCCTTTTTCGAAAACAATGACATTGATACTATACCTCAAGATGAAATAAGCGAACACGTACCAATCGAAGAAAGTCTGGTATCTCAGCAGCAAACATTGATGTGGAATGAAGAAAAATATTTAAGATTAGCCCCAGGAGAAAAAAATCTTCCACATAGTTTACTTTTTGATGAACACGCGGAGGAATTGTCTTTTCCTGCAATTTATTTGGGCCAATTTCGTACGTTTCGTGATGGAGTACGAGTAACTCCATATACAATGGCTACAAGTGAACTTAGACGCTCGGACCGTCGTGCTGTTACTCCACATCATGTATTATACGTGGCAATGAAAATAATGAGACTTCGAGTTCGTGATTCATTAACAGTTGCCTTCAAACATATAGGAAAAGACACAAAAATCACACGTGAACAAATTGAAAATGAAGATTATGTCAACAATTGCATTGAAACTAATTTTGCATTTCTGAAATCAATTCCCAATTCATTATGGTACTGGGCTGATAAAAAGAAAAATTTATTTGCAATGATTAGACAGCTAGGTAAACCAACAATATTTCTCACTATTAGTGCAAATGAAATTGGATGGACTGATTTACTTCAATTATTATATAAGTTGAAAAATAATGGAGCCGAATTATCAAAAAAAGATGCTGAAGAATTACACTATCTTGAAAAAGTTACTCTGATTAATGAAGATTCTGTAACGTGCGCAATCTATTTTAATAAACTGGTAAACGTACTCTTGAATATTTTACAGTCTCCTAAGAAGAGTCCGTTTGGAAAATATTATGTGATGCATTATTTCAAAAGAATTGAATTTCAGCACCGAGGTAGTCCACATGCCCATACATTACTGTGGCTTGCAAATGCACCGAATGATGCTTTAGGCGAGAATAAAATGGATGCAATTTCACTGATTAATCATCTTATCTCGATTTCATCGAAAGAAGCATCAGGGCATATAAAATTACAAACACACAAGCACTCATTCACCTGTTACAAAAGAATATCGGCTCATAGACCTCAACAATGTCGTTTTGAAGCTCCATTCTTGCCTTCTCGTTCTACAGAAATTTTATTACCTATGCAACAGGGTGAAATTGGTTTTAATCGTTATTTGCAATCTTACAGAAATATTCGAATTAATCTCGAAAATAATGATTATGAGGATTTTGATAGTTTTTATCAGCAAAATAATATTTCATCAGATGATGAATATCGCAATATACTTCGAGCGGGAATCAAGAGACCAAGAGTTTTCATAAAACGCGAACCCAGTGAGAAATGGCATAATCCATTTAATCCGTTTATTCTGAATCTGGTAAAATCGAATATGGACATCCAGTTCATAACAGAGGAATATTCGTGTGCCCAGTATGTAGCTGAGTATGTCAATAAAACAAATCGCGGAATAAGTAATTTACAACGTGAAATCATCAAATGTATGGATGAACACCCGGAGTTCGATGCTGTGGAAATCACAAGAAAATTGGGAGTTGAGATGCTGAACAGTGTTGAAATACCAAATCAAGAAGCTGCCTGGTATCTTTTAAGAGAGCCGATGTCGAAAAGCTCTTCTGTTATAGTTTATATTCCAACGATGTGGCCGGAGGAGCGGCAAAAACTCAAGAAAACCACTAAAGAGCTAGATGAAATGGGAATTGATGATGATTCAACTGACATTTGGAAAGAGAACTGGTTCACAAAGTATCAAAAAAGGCCTGAAGAATTAAGTGATGTCACGCTTGCTCAATTTGTTGCTTATTATAATGTTCACGGCGATGGAAAAGTTACAAAACGGCAAAAGCCTCGAATAATTCGTTATCGCAGTTATAACATGTCTCAAAATTTGTCAGATTATAAACGGGAAATGGTAACTTTACATATTCCGTTTAGGAGTGAAGATGAAGAAATTTTAGCTGAAATGAAGTTTATTGAAATTTATACTACTAATGAAAATTTGATTTTACAACGCAGACAAGAATTTGAATCGAGCTTAGATATTCTCAAAACTATAGAGATTTGTCGTGATTTGTGTCGTGAGGACGGAATTGATGATGATAATGAACCAGAAGAAAATATTATTGCTGAGCAAAATCCATTTCAGCATTTGTATGATAATCCAGATGCCATCGTTAATGATGATATTCGTTCAGCGACGTTACATAAATTGGGAATTATTGCAAAAAGAAGGGAAAATTTAATGGCCAACGAGGATTTTTATAATTTGATGAGAATGGCTAATGAAAAACAAAAAAGATTATTACTTCATGTTATTTATCATCTTTTATCATCAGATAATGTTCCATTTCAAATATTTTTTACAGGCCCCGCTGGATGCGGTAAAACATTCGTAATTAAACTTTTGATGGAAATTTATAATCGTTACACTGACAATGACGGATACTGTAATGCATATATAACTTGTGCTTCAACGGGTAAAGCTGCAGTGGCGATCGCAGGAACAACTGTTCATACAGCTTTGAAAATATCATTATCAAGGTTGCTTCCTTTAAGTAACGAAACTGCCCAGCAATATAGAACATTGTTTAAATATGTTAAAGTTATTATTATTGATGAGATAAGCATGATCAGCGCTCAATTATTGATAAAAATTGATTCGAGATTAAAACAAATCACTGGTAACTTTCAATCGAACTTCGGAGGATTAGATATTATTTTTATCGGAGACTTACGTCAATTACCTCCAGTTCGCGCTACTCCTATCTACAAGCAACCTAAACAGACTATTGTTGGACCAATATTATGGCGAAATCTTAAATTTTATGAACTAGATCAAGTTATGCGTCAAGCCAATCAACAGTTTTCGTCAATACTTACAAAAATCGGAAATGGTGAACGTCTCGATGAAATTGAAATATCTGTCATTGAATCTCGTTTTTATTCTGTAGAAGAAGCTGCAACTAAGTGTCCTCAAGGTATTCGATTATTTAATACAAATCACGCAGTCACTGAGTATAATAATCAAATATTGAACTCTTATTCAGAAAAAATAATTTCTACTGCAAAAGATGTTTATAGTGGATGTACTTCCAAGGAACAAGAGACTTCTGTGCATCAAAAACTACATAAAATGTCCTTAATTGATACAAATGGATTGCCTTACCTAACAACATTTGTAATAAATATTTATTACATGATTACTACAAACATTGATGTATCTGACGGATTAGCAAATGGTGCTGTTGGGAAGTTAGTTCATGCAGAAACCGATATCGATGGAGTAGTTAAAATAGCATGGCTTGAATTTCCAGCATTACCTCGAATTGGTGAAAAATTGAGACGTAAAGCAGCGGGTCACGCAGCAGAAAATAATATCAGTCGAATGGCTGTACCAATTGTACAAAGATCTTCTACAATTCCGCTCAATAATAACAAAACTATACTTGTTAAACGTACTCATATTCCGTTGGTTTGTGCTTGTGCTACTACCATTCATAAATCACAAGGCAGCACATTTCCGGAAATTGTTTATGAATATGAGAAACATCACAGCCAATCGTTGTTATATGTTGCTTTATCCCGTGTTACGAGTATTGAAGGATTGTATATAACGACTCCAAATAATGACAAAACATTTTATCATGGTCGAAGAACGTCAACGTCCACCATCGATTTACAAGCGGAATTTAAACGATTGTCTCTGAATAAAGTAGAAACTATAAATGAACATTTGATTAAGTTCATGAACAAAAGAAGAGGTTTGTCACTTTTTATTTTCAATTGTCAAAGTCTTAGAGCTCATATAGATGACCTGGATGATTCAATTGTGAAAAATTCAAATGTTTTAGTTCTATCTGAAACATGGCTGAACAATGACAGTCAAGTAAACATCACTAATTTCAAATGCATTGCAAAATTTAAACGGCTGAGCACGAGAGCAGGAGGTGTAGGAATATATCATAATTCTAATGATGTTGTTAATGTTGTGACTTCATCGATAGATTTTTCTCCTGACTTTCATGGGTCACTAGCATCAGCAGTTGGTGATTTATGTATGGCTCAATGCCAAATGGAAAATGGGATGAAAATTTTGATTGTTGCACTGTATATATCTCCTAATCAGAAGTTGGACGATATTATTAATTTTCTTCACCATTCATTGTTGCCGTACACAAGTGAAGGTGCCTCTTTACTCGGTAACAATAATTATAAAATACCGATGATTTTAAGTGGAGATTTTAATGTCAATTTTGCATCGGAAAAATCTTTGAAGCTAGTTGAATTTCTGAAAGATAAATTGAATTTATCCATGAAAAACAGTCCTCAAACGTCAACAACAAGATCTGGCACTACAATTGATGGAGTTTTTACTCGGTCACTAAATTTCGTGGAATGTAAACCATATATTTCATATTTCAGTTACCATAAGCCATTAATTACAAAAATATATAATGACGATGACAATGATAGTAATAATTCTATTACAATTAATGAAATGCTGTAATAATCTTAGTAGCAAAAAGGTAAAGTGAAATAATTGTATTATTTGTATTCATGTCTATGATAATAAAATCCTTTTGTTTAAACTTTATCTAATTTAACTTTATTTAACCAATTTCTAGAAAGTTGCATGTAGATCATTTTTCGAAAAATAAGGCCATAAAGAAGTTTCACTTCTTACGTGTGTACACTAGTACACGCACACATTTTTTTAATATAGTCTATTTACATTTAACTAAAGTATGTAGGTACCATTTTGTTCGATAACTTTTTGCCATCTTGTAGGTAGGGACATGATCCCATTGCTATAGAAATTTTGGGACTTCTGATCAAAATACCGCGACAAGTGGTTTTGGCAGTCCTCTCGTGATGTTAACCTGTCACTGCCTAAAGAATTCTGAAGAGACCGAAACAGGTGGAAATCTGAAAGTGCAAGGTCAGGACTATACGGTGGATGCCTCCCAGCCAAACTATCTTAATTTTTGCTGAGTGGCTAAAGATGTGTGAGGTCTAGCGTTGTCATGATGAAAAACCATACCCCTTCTGTTGATTAATTCCGGCCGCTTTCTCTCAACTTCTTGCTTTAATCTCATCAGTTGTTCGCAGTAGAGTTCAGAATCGGTGGTCTTGCCTGGTGGTAACAGCTCGTAATGAATAGTGCCCTTCCAATCCCACCACACACACAGCATCACCTTGTTGCGAGTTAACCCGGGTTTCGCCACAGTCTGTGATGCCTGACCGGCCTTTGACTACGACATTTTTCGCACGTTCTTGTCGTACGTGATCCACTTTTCATCACCAGTTATCAGCTTCTTCAAAAATGGTTCGGTTTCATTACGTCGTAATAAAGAATCACAAATGAGTACACGGTTCATTAGGTTTCTTTCAGTGAGCTCGTGAGGTACCCAAATATCGAGCTTTTTTTGTGTACCCAGTTTTTTTCAAATGTGCCAAAACTGTTTTGTGGTCAATTCCCAGTTCTTTAGCTACGTCGTAACTACTGATCTTGCTCCACTTTTTCAAAAATGGCATCCATTTTATCCGTAATAGGGCGACCAGAGCGACGTGCATCTTTGACATCGAAATTTCCGGATTGAAAACGCTTAAACCAAATTTGTGCTACTCTCACAGACACTGCACTAGGTCCATAAACATCGCAAATTTTTTTCGCGGCTTGCGTTGCATTTTTACCTTTTTTGTAGTAAAATTTTAAAATGTATCGAATTTCTTCGTTAGATTCACTCATCTTGACAGTACGAGAAACAAATGAAAATCACACATTTTCCTAATTTGAATTTGGAATTATGTTCTTTAAAATTTAAACTTTCAATGATACCAAAACCAGCCAGATACAAATAGTATAGCCAAAGAGATTTTATTACAAGTTCATACGTACTATAATGCGAAAAGACTTTTTCCCCAACCTAATATATATTATATTCTGTATATATCCCATGATTGGTTGAATTAAATATTGAATATCTCTGTACGCTTGCTAAGTCGCCACGCGATTGGCTCAGGCCGTGCTGCACATCTTCGCGACAACGCGACGAGAGCGCCATCTACAAAGAACTAAGCGCGCGCGAAGTACTAAAAAGAATGCCGCCATCGTTCGCCCAAAAATTTATCTAATTTTTGACTCCGTGAGTGAAAATCGATAAACCAAGGACAAATTGTGCATTACCGTATTTTGGTATTCACGCCTGTCTTCGTGAACAACTTTCTACTCAAACTATTGCCGCAGCAGAGAGACTTACTTGACGTACGTAAGAGTGAGACGTACTTAGATATTTCTCTTTTGAATAAGTTCCTTGATTGGGTGAACTAGCAGAAGCTACTTACAGAACAACCTATTTCCAATCTACAACCAGCGTTTTCTTACAATCCACTCCAGATTCCATAAATATTATTTTCTATATTATTATTGTATATTATAAATCAAAAAACTTGATTCCGGGTATCTACATTTAAACAACTATTTAAATGCAGGTCCATGCAATGAAGAAATGCAAGCAAGCTTATGCAGTTAGCATACATCTTTGATACTCAGCTAGAGGCGAGCTAACAGCTTTCAATGTAAATTCTTCTTCCGAGCCTCAGTATTTATACCTCGTCTGTTTTATGCTGCGTACACATCGACCCAACGAACGCCATCGAAGGATATTCGGCGTTGGCTACCGCGCTTTCGTTGGCCTTCGAAGGTACGTCCAAATACATTAAGGGCCAATATCACCAATGAAACTGAACGCGATCAGCACATAAACCACGTTTAAGAGCTGTCAGTGTCATTATTTTCTTTGGAATATTGACACTGACTGCTCTTGAACTCTATTTAGATGTGCTGATCGCGTTTAGTTTCATTGGTGAAATTCGCCCTTAGTGGTGGAGCGAACGATCGGTCGATTGTTTCTACCCCTGTGATGTTACCGCCACGCTGCGGATAGCCGGCATACGCCAACGGACGATTGTTGGCGTTTGCTAAACCATCCAGACAGGACCAACGAAGGCCAGCGAAACCCATTCTTTGACGTTCGTTGGGCCAGTGTGTACGCAGCATTACTTTCGCGCCAGATATCTCTGAAGCATCCACATTGAATTAATACCCGTCTGTTTTATTTAACGTTTAAGTCCAATTTAAAAGGGATTTCCTTTCAAAATCAATTACGGGAAATCTTATTAGGGCTCTTATAATGTCACAGAATACGAGCCGGCTTGCGAATTGACAATGCCGTCCAATTACTCCACTCATTGTATAATAGAGAGTCTATGTAAGAGGGAGATTACTTCTCATAGAAATACGAGTAGTTTGAAGATATTGTGCGTTGTAAATAGGATTACCTTAATTATATTTGTCATTCAATAATTCGAAGAATGAATCCCAACCTTTTGATGATGATGATTAAATTGAAGCTCTGAATAAACTGAGATTTTAAGAATAGAACAATCTTTAATATATACAAGACTAGTGAAATGAGATGAAATTATTTATTCTGTAAATAGGATATCGGAAAAAGGTTTACACGTCATAATAAAAAAAAATAGAATCTAGATAGAGTCGACATCTCCTAACTGACTACCCCGCAGAAGAAATGGTGAAACAAGCTCTGGGGTCAAAGTCTTTTTTAAAGTCCAGACATAATCTTGGTCAGACCATGTAGATTATTGTCTAAAATGGTCTTGTGAGGAAAGAACCACACAGATTAGAGTGGACCAGTTCAGTCAGTGCAAGCAATTGTCAGTCAGTTAGTCACTGGAAAAGATCGGGAGAAAACTACAGCCAAAAAGTAGAAATGTTAAACAAAATAAACTAAAACTCAAAATGAAATAAACTAAAACAAAAACCCAACATTTTCCTTCGTCGTTAAAAATGGAACACAAAATACATTTTCACATTCACGGAATTTCCATTCAATCCCCACAGTTTATTCTGGCACACGTAATCTATAGAAAGTGAATAAAAATCGTGTTATATCACCACGAAATATAGATAGAAACCGCGACATCGTTTTACATTTTTATTGAAGCTTAAAAACTGCATAGCCGCAGGTCGAAGCACTCGTCCAGTCGCTGGAAAGACCGGCGGATCATTTACATTTTCCTCGATACATTTACATATACTTTTCCCTCGCCTCCCATAGGAGTGCAGCCGTAAAATGCAGAACAGAACAACACTACGAATGCTGTTGCATAATTGAAGCTCTGTATTGTGTTAACTACTTGTAGTACTTGTGTATACAACCGGTGTTCAGATCTCTCTATCTCTGTGATAGTCTGGTAGTTGCTTGTTTTTATCACTGGTGTTTGCATAATTATGTGAATTCATTTACAGTTGCATTTCCAGCGGTGAAATTAGCGAGCTTAGTAGTCGTACGAGGCGACTAATGGTTGGGTAGCACCAGGGGACCATCGCACACACAGAATTCATCATGCTGCAGGTGTTGAATTTCTCCATCAAGCACTTTAGCAATTAAACGGCGCTGATAAGAGGCAAATGATAAAAGCAGAGTTGTCTTAAACAAAAAAATTGCCAAATCTATATAGTTTGTGGCAGCGGAAAAAATATATGGTATTCTTAAACATATTTCACAGAACTTGGTTGATACCAAAACACGTTTAGAAAAAAAATATCGATACAAAATAACGATAAACTAACCCTTTACTTTGAGTTTCGATCCAAAATATCTGTATTAAATATCAACGTACGGTTGGTATTTAATTAATAACAAGAACATCTTATTTGTATGCAGAACTTGATTGTTTTTTTATTTTCGATTATTCAACTAATTTTTGAGTAAATAAATAATTGCTTCATATTTCGCAATAAATTACAAGCGTTGTTTCATTCTCTTTCTTTTGTATGCAGTCTGACGGTGACAGCGGTTTACCTGTTGTCAGCGTCTTAAATGATAAATGATGAAAATGATTTTTATATTTCTGTAAGCAGGTTTGTATAAGCACTTTTAGAATAGAATAGAATACTCTTTATTATGCACACCATAAAAGTTACAGATGTAACTTTTACACGTCAATTATATTTTAAAAACTAGAAGAGATCGGTTTTTCCTATCTGACTACTCTGAGAACAAAGGCCGAAACAAACTCAGATGTCATTAGGACTCTCGCATCTAAGAAGTAAGGTAACCGCCAAACTCACCATGATTTTTGGGTGTTTTCGATTCCATTGATGATTGTCTATCATCATCTGCCTAGCCTTTTTCCAACTATGTTGGGGTCGGCTTCCAGTCTAACCGGATGCAGCAGGATGATTTTCTATAAAGCTTTAAAACTGCGAGATGAATAGGTCTCATGCCTACTCCACAACAAATATGCTTTGCTTTTATTATTGCCGGTAGGACCAGGTCAAATTAGGGTTAGTTAAACCATTGTCAAGCTCGGATTTAGAACACTAAAGGCTTTGTGTGATCTAATCCCAAGATCACATATAACGCATTAATAATGGAGCTCTGAAAAATCAACAGCTACATTACACAGTTATCATAGCTCCGACACAATCACCACGCATATCAGTGACGTCAGACATCGGCCACAGCCACACACACCGTGTTTGCGTTTCACACGATGATCGGATTAATTCCGACGGCTCCCGGCCTATTTTCATGCGGCCTAGGGTATCTGTTTTAAAAAGGATTACGATCGGCTCTGGTTCATTTTCGGCGTTATCCCGAGGCTGGCTTTATCATAATATTTGCTCATTCTGATGATATGTGAGTAATTAGATTATGGGAGCTAATGTTTTTGTATGGGTTAGGTTGTTTTCGGGTATTTTTGAGTTTTTGAAGAGCATTCGTTGCATTAGCAGTTTTTGACTAACTCGCTTGGTGGCCACACGTTTGTGGTGAGATTTTGAATAGGAGGCAAATGGTATGGTGGCAATTAAAGCTGTCCATGTTACAGCTACTTACATGGCTATAAAAAAAAAAAAAGCGACCGGGACTTCCAACTCCCTCAAAAATTCTCTTGTCTATCCTCTTGCTAGTGATGTGCCACATGCCAAAAAAATCTTTTTACAACTTTGTGAATTCGCTAGAATTATGAATCGAATCACAAAATACTAGATGCCAAATTATGATTTAAAAAAATATTTTTGCTTAAATGATACCTGAAAAACTTATTAAATTTGTTATCTCACTCTTATAAGTTAAAATCTTTGGGGGTTACTAAAAATAAAAATAAATTGCATTTTTAACATTTATTTAATATTTTTTTTACATATTCTGCTCAAATTGTTGGCCTCTATTGCGAGTGCAGGCCCGACATCTATTTCATATTTCCACAGTTGTTGTACGAGCATTCGTTGCATTAGCAGTTTTTGACTAACTCGATTGTGGTGAGATTTTGAATAGGAGGCAAATGGTACGTGTCGTAACCTCTCGACGCAAGACATTCAAATAGAAAACTATTTGATCAAGGATTTCCAAGTCTGGTAATGATGCGTGGAATACTAACGTACGTCATGCAGCAACTAACATGTCACCATTCCGAAATGGTACGTGGTAGGTACACGGTATAACTGGTAAGAAATCCTACATCCATTTCCACGAACGTCTGAATTATGTTCCTACACATAGCAATTACCTACAAGTCCTTATTAATTCGTACAACGATTCACAATTAGGTACACTACACGGAAATTTCTGCTCCGTGGAAGGAATTTTGTTATTACAATCAACCATAGGTATTGCAATGTCTACACCATTTCGACTTGGAGAGCATATTAGGGTTTAAAAAAAAAAATCAGCTTGTGTTAGCTGTTGTGATTGACAGACCTAAATAAACAAATAACTTGACAAAGGATTTATCAATAGGCATCCATAAACCGAAGGCTAGAACGTAGAATTAAAATTTAAATAATAGTAACATAGAAAAAGCAGAAGGATTCTAGACTTTTCTTTGCATGAGAGATTTCACTACTCTGTGCAAGGATTTGAATAAATTGCGCATGAACGTTTTCATGAGATTCTCCATTCTCAAAGTAGTTAAAAATCTGTCATGTCAATGACCTAATAAGTACCTTTACTAATAGCAACCATTAATTCAATGGTTTTGCAACTCCATCATAACCAGATTAGAAGGCATTACCACAACACGTTTCAATCGGCTCATGGGCACGCAATGCAAACATTTTCCGATTGTACTGAACGAATTAAAACGATGGTGGTAACTGTAGACAAAGGGTTCAGTAACGATGGATTCGCGTGGGGTTTTTTGTCTTCAATGAATGCAAACTGTATGCTTGAGTGAAGGTATAGCGAATATTAGGTCTGCCTTAAGGCGCTGACAAGAGGCAAATGATAAAAGTAGGCTTGTCTTAAACAAAAAAAGTGCCAAATCTATATACTTTGTGGTATCGGAAAAAAATATAGGTATGTTATTCTTGAACATATTTCTCAGAACTTAGTTGTTACCAAAACACGTTTAGAAAAAAAAATCTCGATGCAAATTAACGGTAGACTAATCCAAAATATCTGTATTAAAAATCAACGTACGGTTGGTATTTAATTAATAACAAGAACGTCTTATTTGTATGCAGAACTTGGTTGTTTTTTATTTTCGATTACTCAACAAATTTTTGAGTAAATAGATAACTGCTTCATATTTTGCAATAAATTACAAGCGTTGTGTCATCGCGCTTCTCTTTCTTTTGTATGCAGTCTGACATTGACCGCGGTTTAGCTGTTGTCATCGTCTTAAATAATTGCTCGCCGGTAGTAGAACAATAATTGGCTGGTTTTAAGTATTTGTTTAGGCTATCGTACTGGTAAATGTTAATGCCATGTACCTACCTAACTTATACTTCTATTGAATTAACATTATAGCTATATTTGTTATTTACATAATTAACTAGGACATTTGTTATTCTATTGTGTTAACCTACTATTTCTAACATATTTATATATACGTGGGTGTACTATAGGTACACCTCTGCCTAACCCTTCGGGGATTACAGGCGTGATGTTATGATTGCGTTATATATGCATAACTATGGTTTATTATGTCATACAAGGTTTAAATGCAAAACCTGGAAACCCCTTAAGGGGTCATTTATAACATAACAACAGAACTCGTCATATTATAGGGAAACAGCTGATTTTATTTTTTCGTGTTTTCAGGTTTGGTCCCATAGTAAAAGTTGTTCATAATTATGAATACCATGACACCTTAAGAGGTTTGTAGGATTTGCATTTACACCTTGTATTTGTGTTATTTGATGTACAGTCGGTGACCAGCATTACCTGACCCCTCTTACAAAGAAGAATAATGGAAGAGTGATCAGATAATGCTGGTCTTCGACTGTACTTATTTTAAATTGGATCTATATGTATATGGAAATTGACTATTTCATTTCATAATTTAGAATTGATCCTGCTGTGGTCAAAGATTAGGCAGAACAGCAAAGTTGGCAGCAGGACTGACTGCCCCAAATTTGTCGTCATAACTATTGAATGAGGCATGTTAGGCGATTAACACACGGCACCACGCACCGCCGCGTGTTAGGCATCAACGGATTAATAAGAGGCCAATGCGACATAAGATCCGCTTCACCGCCTACCGCGGCGGTGCGCGGTGCCGTGTGTTAATGGCCATACATTGTCAAAAATATGACGATACCGTGGTAATATTGATGGTGTAATAGGCGGTATCGTGATAATATCACAGATTATTTGGAAATCTTGAAATATCACGATATTAGAATAATGATAATATTCACAAATGTAACAACAATAAGTCGCGATTACTCTCGATTCGGGGCAGAGTGCTGGCCCAGTGGTAACAGCCGTGACTTATGAGTTATAGGTCGTAGGTTCGAACCCAGACAGGCGCTTTACTATGTGTAAATCATTTCATCACCACTGCTATGAAAACGGTGAACGAAAACATCGTGAGGAAACCGGCATGTCCTAGAAACAAAAATTCGAAGACATGTGACATCTATAAACCCGCACTTGGCCCGCGTGGTGGATTAGAGCCCACTCCCTCTTACCGAGAGGAGGCCTGTTTCCCAGCTGTGGGAACATTATAGGCAGATTATCATGCATATATATGCTACTCTCAATTCTATGACTACAAAATAAACTGCGTTTCAAAATTTGATAATTTTCTGGGAAGCTGGGTAGCAATAATCGTAAGATCCTGGAAATTTCCCAACATCCTAGAATTCCAATAACCGAACCAGGGTCATATTAGTTCCAGTTTAACAGGATTAAGTATTGGCGAGTTTACGGAATATCCGTTTATTCCGTATCGAGGCGGAACTTATTCCAACTCCGGTATTCCCGATGTTACTGAGTTATGACACAAGAAAGCTTTTATCTCTGAGTGTGCTCACGAATATCGCCAATTCCTACCCGCTAAGGAGAGTGTAATACTGGTGGAACGCAAAAAAGGTACAGACAGCGTCGTAAGATAAGTTGGATAATAATATAATAATAATTGATATCAATCTATTTCTGAGTAGTACAAAAAATATTAAACATTTACATTTTTTACATTTAAATATTAATTTTTCTTGCATTAATTGTTGATCATCTTTTTTTTAAGTTGACTGTACCATATACTTCCTTTTCACAAGTTAGCCAAGTTACACTTTGAATGAACCCGACGCCTAACCCTATTTATTCCGACTCCAAAGAAGGGTTGTGTTTTTTTCAAGCGACTTTTATAATTATAGCCTTTTATGTATTGAGATAAACTATGTATTTCTTACAAAATAACACAAAACAATCATACGAATTCTGCTTTATTCGCGAACTAAAATAAAGTCAGTCAAAATAAAGTATTTGTGATAGCGCCACCTATATTTCTAATGCTTTACTACTTCTCTCTCACTACCTAAAACAGCGTTGAACACTACTAGTCGTAGCTGAAGCCGAATCTTAATATTTCTTTATGTTGACACAAGATGACGCTACTTCAAACTTAAAGTTGTTCTAAAAACGCACAAGGTGGCGCCACCATTACGTTTGGAAAATGATTTTTTTTTAAGATATCACAACCAATTATTACTTTGTATTGTTTCTTTGTAGTAATTGACCTAGGGAATCACCAGTTATTACAGATGTTCTGTAAGGTACTTGAGATGTCTAGGTAAGACTATAAATAATACACCCCTGTCTAACCTTTTGAAAAATACAGGGGTGATACCTAAATTATGTTTCAATGGATAATCGCTATAATGTTATGATTATCGTGAGAACTGGATGCTGGGTAAATATTCAATTTTCAACTCAGTTATCGACAAGGGTTAATTATTACCCCTAATGTCATTTTGTAACTCATAGTTAGTTTATGTAAGTATACGGCAATGTTATGGAAGCGCGGAGTCTTCTAATACAGGCACTGTTTTGCTTAAAAGAAGCCTCCAAACACGTTTTAAATGTATTGATTATACTAATTGTGACAATAAACTATTTTGTTATTTTTTGTCTTTCATAGCGATAGCACGGCACTCGCAGTTTATTGTACGGTATTAGCGGATATTGAACGGTAAAAGCAATAAAATTCAGATTCTAATTCGCGGATTGGATTCCAGTCACGTTTTTACTTCCATTATGTGATGTCCTTGAGTGGCTTATGGCTACATAGCAACCACGCAGACCGATCAAACCTCGAGGTTTATCCTAAAGATAGGCGACCGGCCCGCGGCCGATAGCCGCGGAAGAAGTTATATGATAATTTCCCACCCAAAATTTTTTTTTTTTTTTTGGGTGGGAAATTATCAAATAACTTCTCCCGCTCTGGGTGGAGCGGGAGGGAGTGTCAGACTTTTACTGACTAAAACCCACCCGTGTTCCTCCAGATGCCTGTATGCCAGGGCCACGATATCCCTTTCGGACAGGCTCGTAACCCTAACCCTAGAATATCGATTTTCATCAGTTTAATGGTTGTTGAGATATTACTTATTTCTCTGAAGACAGTAGAGAATATATTGAGACTGAAACCAAAACCGAACAATTTAAATAAAAGTCTGGGCTCAATAACCATTAGATTATGAAGATGTCCTTGACCCTGCTTCAAATACTCACTACTACGGATGTCTTGCAGAACATTTGAGCACAAAATAGCCGTGCCCATTCCCACCACACGCAGAAACGCGAGGTCATGTTGAAATGGAAAACATTAGCTAACGCACAATGGACCCCATAACGACTAATTACTTTTGTATTACACAATGTAAGTCAAATTACTCACCTAGTTCGTAATGAAGTGGCTTTCAACTATTTTACAATAAGCAAGAGTTTTTGTAAAAGTGAAGTTGACGTTGGAACCAGAGGACCAAAATTTTTATGAAGATATTGGAATAAGGTTCTTGTTAAATGATAAATGATTATTATTTCTGTAAGTAGTTTTTTACAAACACTGTACACGTCAATCATATTTTTAAAACTAGATGAGGTCGGTGTTTCCTATCTGACTACTCTGAGAAGAAAGGCCGAAACAAACTCGGAGGTCACAATCTCTTTTAAAGTCCAGACATAATCTTGGTTCATATAAAGTCCATGGAGATTGGTGTCTGAAATGGTCTTTTGAGGAAAGAACCACACAGAATGATTGGACCTGACCAGTCAGTGCCCGCGTTTGTCAGTAATTGTGCAGCTCTACTCAGAACTTAAGGAGCTCAACGATGTTCTTAGAGAAGCACCAACCTTTACATTTTAATGAAACCACAGTACATAAGACTTCATTGTTACAGGTTCAGAGTAACAAGACAAGCACATAATGTGAACAAACGTATTAAGTTACAAGATTACTTCACTATAAGCTGCCTTGTAGGTTTAGATGGGTCTCAATATAGGCTATCCTCGGTTCTAGCCTAATTAAGAATGTCTCATGAGAACAAAAGTGAGAGCAGTGGTGGCCCAGTAGCAACGGCCGCGACTTACGAGTTGTAGGTCGTGGGTTCGAACCCAAGCAGGCACTTTACTTCGTGTAAATTATTCCATCAGCACTGCTCTCAAAACGGTGAAGGATAACATCTCGAGCAAACGGGCATGTCCTAGAACCAAAAATTCGAAGACATGTAACATCTACCAACCCGCACTGAGCCTACTCCCTCTGGATTACGGCCCACTCCCTCTCACAAAGAGGAGGCCTGTGTCCCAGCAGTGGGAACATTATAGGTTGATTATACATGAGAACAACAACTTTAATAAAGTTTCTTCTTCAGGTTTGAGAGCATATTCTTCACACACGCTTGAATACCTACTGTACAATACCTACGTGGGCACCATAAAACTATTTTTAAACTTTTTTTTTTTTTTAAGGTCTGCAGTGATAAGCCGTGTTGCACCATTCTGGCACATTGGGTCCATGTACCCGGTGCGTCAAGTGAGTGCAACAGGTATTTGAATTAAAATTCGAGTTGCATTTTGTTACTAACATAGCGTATTGTTTATTACTAACATTTTATGGATCAAGGTCCGATTTTTTTTTAATCACCCCTGTTCTATAACCTGTGGGAAAAAGACTGATTTTATCTTACGTTGAAGAAGACCGCTATTTGTACTCATGAACAAAGTACGTGCTTGTACATAATACAGCTACATAATAGCCATAGATGAGAACCATGAGAGACGTTGCGGTTGACCATAAATTACATCATCCTACCTACTTACAAGAGAAAACAATATTAATGTAGGTAGTTAGTTCACATATCCATTAGCTAATAACTTTAAAAGCAATAAACAAACATAAAGTTACAGTGGAACCATAATCGTAAATACTATCTACATTAAAATTTTAAAACTTGATATTTTGTCAAGTCTAAAAACTGCGTACAGTGTCGCTAGTAAATAAATAAAAGAGACAGATAATACACTCACTAAAAGCCTATTCCACAGAAAAAACAAACGAAACATTCTTATTTCCAGAAATCAGAATAAAATTTACCTTTTTCAGAAAAAAACCAATCGTAACTTTTTTGCTTGCCATGGGGATACAATATCTTTCTTTATCGAGCAACGCTTGCAAGATTACAACCACTACTCAAATAGGTACTCGTAAGTAGGGACTCATGTTCGTTTGTTTTCCTAACATATCCACAGATTAGGTACCTACCTATGCACTTATAATATAATATAAGCCTTTATTTACTGATAAACTAAATAAATTTACTATTGCTTTTTTTTTTTTTTAAACGTTGCCCCACACTAGGAATTTCTCCTGTATCGTGGGGTGCGTTTACAAACATACACAAACAGCCAGACCCGGAACAACTACTTATAGGTCATACAAATATTTGTTCCGTGCGGGAATCGAACCCGCGACACGCAGCGCAGCAGTCAATCGCTTAACCACTGCGCCAACCGTGCCGTCAAGTGTCTTCGTCCATCAGCGCGTCCTTTGACGTATAGGCCTCCCCCAGGCTCCGCCATTTGTCATGGTCTCGTGTGTATCTAGCCCACAAGGCACCAGCTGTCTCCACTATGGTGTCGTCCCAGCATTTGCATTATCTTCCTCTACCTGTGCACCTACTTATTCATAAAAAAGTCAGTTGAACAGTTGTTGGTTGGTTGTTGCTGAGTTGTTGTTGTTGTTGTTGTCTCGATTAGATGTTACTATTGGTCGTCTGTGTGTAATTTTAACTCCAATCGGTTAGTACTGGATTACGCTTCTATTCACTGAAACCCATTCGTCCATTCATTCCTCGAAACCCATCTTTATTTCTTCACCTTGCTATGTTTGCTGTACAGTTATCATAAATTAAACTCTATTGCCTTAATCTTAAGGTCAATTTATAATGAAAACTATGTTGGCTATTTTCGTTAGTGCCTGTTAACGTATGCAGGACACGTTTCGGCTCTGGGTCGAAAACTTCAGGAACATTTTACAAAGGCGTACTTCTTCGAAGATCGGATCAAAGGAGAAAAGATTTTTCAGAACACCAGAATTAGGCCAGACAGCCAATTTATTTTTAATAAATTGGCTTTTGGTAGACCGAGGACCGTATTTGAAAAATAGTTAAGTAGGTACGCGATAAGTTATGTTATGTGTCTGAACATTATCCCCCAACTTGACTTTCAGTTTTGAAAGACCAAACTGTCTGTAACCCAACACCAATTTCCTCACCGATAAGTAGTCAGTCACCACTGGTGGCAGATACTGCTACTCAGCTTTACCAAACATGATATTCCAACAGTCCACCGTAATGGTTTCGTCAGACACATGATCAAATCCATTTTTGGTCAATACTCGTCAGCCTTGTTGATGACAGTAGATTCATGCAGGTCAGTTCAATTGGAACAGCTATGGGCTGTTCCAGTGTCTACTCTGTCTGAAAATAGCAATTATAGCTCCACTAAATTTTCCCCGCGGCTTCGCCCGCTTGAAGGTCGGAAATTATCCCACGGGACCGTACTACCTGGATAAAAATTATTCTATGTTCTAACTAACCTAGATCATTGTCTACCTATGTGCCAAATTTTATCCAAATCCATGAAGCCGTTTTAGCGTGAAAGCGTAGCAAATAAACTCACTGTCGCATTTATAAAACTAGCTGCGCCCCGCGGTTTCACCAGGAATATCAAAATAAAAAGTAGCCTATATGTATCCAGGGTGTCGGCTACCTCCATACAAAATTTTATCAAGATTGTTCCAACCGTTTGATCGTGAAGAAGTAACAAACACACACACACACACACTCACAAACTTTCCTTTATAATATTAGTGTGATTAGGTAGTTAGGATGAGTAATCCTAACTAATATTATTTTAAATGCGAGTGTCAAGTCAATTAAGTAATATTTCATGTCCGTACTTAGTTTCAGTGGAAATTAATATCTCAATTGACCTCGTCTAGAAATATGAGTCTAACTTTGTACATTATGAAGTAAACACCCACTCACACGGTCACACCCACACAGATAAGTTAAGAAGCTTACACAGTCGCGTGTAAAAGGGTCATTAAGAAGAAAATAGCTTTGAATTTCACTGAGTGTTTGTACGTACACATCGTTTTACGGGCTAATACATTCTGTAAATAGCGAAACTCCTATTTAAAATGTCTGTTACAAAGACATTGCAAAGATTACATTATCAGTCTATAATGTTCCTACTGCTGGAGCAGAGGTACTGGGCCCGCGTGGTGAATCCACCACGCGGGCCAGCCCACTCCCTCTCGAAGAGAGGGGGCTGTAATCCACCACGCGGGCCCAGTGCAAAGTTTATACATTCGTAATTCGAGAAATCGATTAACCGTCAATTCGTCCCAACCCTATCATTTGTAACTGATTCATTTGGGCTGGAATGGGGCCATCCGTCGTTTCGGGTCAAATCTTGAAATTATTTCATTTTAACTTTGATTAAAACTGCGTTATTATTAAAACGTCACAAAAGGGAAAGTTTGAGACACTTACTTTGATATCGGAGGGAAAGTCAAAGTCAAAGATTTATTTGCAAGCTAAGTGTACAGCTTGGTGTTATTTTATAATGTAGGTACTTACAACTTAGCGGCCTTTTCCAGGCATCGCAAATTTGAGGGTTATTTAACATTATATTTAACAATAATAAGATTTTTTATTACTTTTTGGTAATGTTATTGCAGTACCTATGTGCCCCGTTTCGTATCGGACAGAGTTTTCGTTACATGTTGTATAATAGGTATCTATGAAATAAAACTAGTAGGTACTTTTCATCTCGGGTAATTCAAATCTGCAAGCTGACGCTCGCTTATAATTATAATTCGGTACTCACAAAGCAATGTGATAATTTATGTGTGTTTTAAAGAAAGGCCGCATACATACACGAGTACCGATCCCGTATTCGCAATTTGGTTTCCAAAAATTGAAAATGATGTTTTTGGAAAAATAACTTTAAAACTCACACATAAAGTTCACTTTGACAAAAATTAATTAATTCAATTTCTTTTTTATCCAAAAAATTACTTTTTCAATACCAGGTTGTAGTCATACCGAAACATAGTTAATTTACACTAGTTTAAAGTTGATATTGGTTTAAGTGGAAATATCATCAATTGGAGACAAGGATTTGAAAATGGAATACAGACTGCATAGTGCATACTAGTCACTCACTACATATAATTGAGAGAGTTCATTGTCCCCTGTTGTATCAATTAACTAAGGAAAAGGGACTTTAAACTCCACGTGGTATTCCCAGACGATGGTTCTGTCTGGAACTTTTAATGATAAATATTATTAAGCATAACATTATAAGATATATTTTTCGTTGAATTACTGGTTATGTATTAAAAGGAAAGATTCGTTTGTTGGTTAGGGATGCCCGTTGAAATCCTAACTAATATTATAAATGTGAAAGTTAGTTTGTTTGTTTGTTACGCATTCACGCTAAAACGGCTGAACGGATTTGGATAAAATTTGGCCATAGGTAGACCATGACTTGTATTAAGACATCATCATCATAATCATTACAGTCCACTGCTGGACATAGGCCTCCCCCTAAGGGTAAGGGGGGTGTTTGCCATAATCGCCACGCTTGGCAGGCGGGTTGACGATCGCAGTATGGTGTTAAAATGCATAGAGAACGCTGCTGCCCATTCTCTAGTAAGTCCCTTAGTCGACTTTTACGACACCTACGGGAAGAAATAGGGTGGTGCTATTCTTTACGTCCGGCATCACACGGAGGAGATTTAGACATAGGATACATTTTATCCCGATATACCGGGATCGACACTTATGCGGGTGAGACCGCGGGGCGCAGCTAGTAAGTACTAAGGCAGATATTCGTATAATCAACACTGTAGAGACCACTCTATCTCATAGCGACACCGAAACCTTCCGATGATTGAAGATATATAAGTGAACCTTGAACTGCAAACAAGGACATTCAATATCTATTAAATAATAATATCATATCCACAGAAAATATTTGTTAAAGAGAAACCCCATTCGATCCAGATGTTCCCCTCTCTAATCGAGCCCAAAGGGCAAAAGAATTGTCGTATACTCTCAGACCCACTAACATTTAAGTTTATTTACGAGAACAATATCTGCAAAAGAAATTCTGAAGAACAAAATGGCCCTGAAACGAAAAATTGTAAACAAGATATAATTTTTCTTAAAATTCAATTTGTGGGCACAAGGAGAAAAAAAACCGGGTAAAAAAGCCATGTTCCTGTCATATCAAGCTTAATATACCCCTCGGGTTTTACGTTATCCTTTCAAGGGGCTGAATAAATCAATTATTTTCTTGTAAACTACCATAATTAGAGCTTAGGTGGCAGCGTAAATAAATAACAATGTTATGTGAGCAAGGCGTTTGTTTATTCGTGGTTAGGGTGTAACTAAAACAAGAGATACGAATTCTCAAAGGGGAGATAACTTATGTAATGTTTGGTGTGGTGCCGCTCCACAGCAGCGGCTTAGCTACGCATCTGTACAGTGCTTCTATTTTCTTAAGGGGGATGCGCTAAGGTAGCCCGCGAAATTCAACCAAGATTCATCATCAACCAAAAATTCAAGTTTTACAGAATTTTAATCATTAGAATCAGCATTACAACTCTTTAAGTTCATAAAATCCTACTAAATGATTATTTCAGAAATAGTCATTCAATAGGATTTTTTTCGAAGAGAGTTAGTTGTATTGCCGATTCTAATGATTATTATAATTCCGTAAAGCCACATTTGCTACGGCCGCGAATCATATTTAGATCAACATACAACCTGTTACTGACCTGCAAATTGCTAAAAAAGGTAATAAAATTTGAATTTCGCGGGCTACCTTAGCGCATCCCCCTTAATGTCTCTCGGTAATCATCACATTTCCGAACACAAAAGAATGCTAATTTCCATGTACCTACATCAATTATTAGATTTATCGTGTATGATAATTTGAACTCAGAACTAAAGTACTTTATTGTTGTTTGGTTTTGATTTCCGTGTGAACTACCTATATAAATCCGACGTCTGACGAAACACGAAGTTTGCCGAGAGACATTAACACCCGTATTTATAAACACGTGTTTGCTAAGTGATTGCTTAGTGAAGTAATTATTTGAGGTTTTATCCTCAAATTCTTCACTATAAAATCTTATTCATGCTTGAGTAAGAATCAACGCTTGATAGTTGTTTCCTTCTGGTAACACTCAGTTACTGTGTTTTGTTTCTTTAGAAGGAATAAGTGAGATGTAGATTATTGTAATTTAATATCTATATGTAATATTACTTAGATTTTATTTAAAAAAAAAATAATATCTAGTAGTCAAATTTTCTTTAAAAAACAATTTTTTTAAATATTTTTTTCGTTTAATTATTTCTAAAGAAAAGAACTGAAACAAAACGTGTGTTACGACATTCTCACAACAATCACTTTTGTTTTAAGAAATAGTTAAATGAAAAAAATATATATATTAATTAAAATTAGTTTTATGCAAAAATGTTAAAATAGTGATACAATAGGTACTTTCAATACATTCAATTAGTATCCAATATGTTCATAATTATGTAATTACATAAATTACCATGTGCAAGGATATCCTCCATCGGAGAGTAATACCCCATCAATTTTGTTATTACATAACCTCAGATTTAATCGTAAACTCCTAAACATTCAGCTATCATGAGTACTGTCTGGCCAACGCACTACTATATCATATAATTAAATGAGGGCCACCGCCTACTTGGACATTTAATGATTTTTTATAACAATCTCCTGAATATCATGAAATGGATCCACACCACGTAAGTAAACTTTGCGATTTCTAGCCTCAGCTACTTCAATCTTCGGTAGTATATCGTTAACGATTTCATCTATAACACCAAAAGCCGCTTCGATGCTCTCCATTGGTATAACCGCAAAATCAAACCAAAAATTGTAGAGTTAAAATTGTGACTATTACTTGGCTAGGAATTCTAAATTTTGACAGTTCTAACTTCAAGCAAATACTAAAATATAGAATAAAAATCATTACTTGAATGTTTACTTTTACTCAAATAATCACTTTTACTTGTATAAATACGGGTGTAAGAAAATAGAAAGCTTCGCTTTGTATAAAAATGTAGGCGGGATCAATGATATTATAAGTAAAAAGACGTAGATAGTTTATCTACTCAACATTCAATCCTCGCTAAACGGCACAGTGTCACACTATGAGATGAAACGTGGAAGTAGGGTGAAACATGGATGATCTAATGATCTGGAGCGAGAAAGAGACAAGACGAAGAAAATTGGCTAGTTAGCCAAATTTTGACGTCCACTTGCGGAGCGTGTATAACCTCCATCCCCTATCTACCTCCTTTTAATTATAATATCATGGGGTGGGATCGTCCACTGCGACCTACGGCGACGCTGTGCATGGATACGTACACACGGCTACACATCAAGCTATACATTTCCAGTATATGCTGATCTCGCATTGTATAGAATTTTCGTACAATGAGAGGTCAGCGCATACTGGAAATGTATAGCTTGATGTGTAGCCGTGTGTACCTGGCAAACAAGTCAACCGCGGAGCTAAGGGATCGTCTCACGTGAGGGTCGAAAAAGGGGAGGTGATACGGAAAAAATCACGAAATATCACAAGGGGGTAGTGGGATATCACGTGTATTAATATTTCGGTTGAACACGCGCTTTCTGAACCGAAAGGCGGCGCGTGACCTTAACTCGCCGACTTTAAATCATCATCTGCCTAGCCTTTTTCCAACTATGTTGGGGTCGGCTTCCAGTGTAACAGGATGCAGCTGAATACCAGTATTTTACATGGGGCGACTGCCTATCTGGTTAAAAAAATCACGTGATTAATGGACGATCCATTAAACGAGGCCAACCTCTCCGTGCACATCCTACGTAGCAGTGGACGGTTGGCTTTATTCTACTGTTGCACAATAATTTACTGCAACCGGGAGGTGTTATCTAATGTAATGAGGTAATGCCTGCACCAATAATTACGTACATTGTGTGCTCATACTGCCCATTCTGGAAAGTTTTTGACAAATGCCACTCCTCCCCTATTGTGTAGTACCTATACCTACTATAAAAGTGACTATTCATATTTTTTAATATTATCATTTGGTTATGGTCGGACCTCCGTGCCTCGGAAAGCACGTTAAGCCGTTGGTCCCGGTTGTCATTCGTGGATCTTTGACAGTCGTTACGGGTCGTCAGAAGCCCAAAAGTCTGACAACGAGTCTTACCAAGGGGTATCGTATTACCACGTCTTGTTCGTATCGTGATACATTTGTTACTGGGCCTTGGAGGTCAGATAAGCAGTCGCTCCATGTAAAATACTGGTATTCTGCTCCATCCGGTTAGACTGGAAGCCGACCGCAACATAGTTGAGGAAAGGCTAGGCAGATTAATTGATTGATATGGGACAGCATTATTTAATGTGTTAGTAAGGCATACGGTAACACAGATCGATTTTGTAAGAGTTTGTAATTATGATGATTTTGCATCATTGCAGAAGAAATTATTACTAAGAAAGCTCTTGCATGTTTAAACGATGAACATTTACGGACTGTTAGTATGTTTGCGAAGACATACCATGGCAACCTCTGAAAACCGACACGACGACGTGACCTTTATGAATTCATAAACCGAAATAATATTATGTTTTCCAATGACGTCATTACTTAGTTTTTTACAAACATCACGTAGGCTTTTGGGCCTCCCTACAAAAAATATAATATATGATGCCGTCTCTACGTATGTACCTAAAACATGACCATGTTGCTATCCTCTAGATACTCATACACGTAAGATGGCAGAAATGAGAAACAACTTTTGTGTTATAAATTACTGCTATAATATGGACAGTATATGAATTGCTATAATATATCACCTGTTGTCTGGAAAGGCTCAATCAAACGTATACTTTTATTCTCCCTCATATCGCTAAAACCAAGAAACAAATTATGAAGAAGAATTAAACAAAACTATGAAGCCTATGCTGATTTTTATTTTATTAGGTACTCTATGACACACGATGAGACCTATGAGTAGGTACTAAACACTCTGTATGAGTGTGACTAATTAGGTAAGTGATTAGGTATCTTCAAATCAATATTAATCATGAATAATTGTTTACAGTATACTTAGACCAAATAAAAAAGGTAGACGGAGCGTACGCCAACAATAGCGTTCAAATAAGTGAAGCCTCGTTTTCAAGGTTATGATGTCTAGCGCGTTCGGTGTCGCGCGTCGCTCTGGAACACGGTCAGCTTCCTATTTCAAATTTGGCTTCCTTTACCCTGCTTCACTTTGAGAGCGCCGCGCTCCGTCTAACTTTTTTATTTGGTCTGAGACGGTATACCGCCTCAGACCAAAAAAAATGCTATATATAGCATTTTTTTTTTTCAATGTTGTTTGTAGCGTGTATTGGGAGGCACTTGTTAAACAATACATACTACCATAGACATACTAGGTACAGACGGCTACACATCAAGCTATACATTTCCAGTTTAAGCTGATCTCGCATTGTGTAGGATTTCCGTACAATGAGAGGTCAGCGTATACTGGAATGTATGTATGTATGTACCGGAATTTATGTGTAGCCGTCATCATATTGCAGTCGATCAATCTACCTAGCCTTTTCCCAACTATGTTGGGGTCGACTTCCAGCTAAATACCAGTATTTTACATGGAAGGCTCCATGTAAAATACTACTGACATGGACTGCCTATCTGACCTCCACAACCCAGTAACTGGGTAATACGATACCCCTGGGTAAGACTGGTTGTCAGACTTTCAGACTTGTGACTACCTTAAACAACTGTCAAAGATCCACGAATGAAAGCCCGGACCAACGGCTTAACGTGCTTTCCGAGGCACGGAGGAGTCTTATTGCAGTAATGGCTGCAATATTGATTAACAATCCTAAAAGTTCTTTAATATCCATTCGTTTTTCTGGAGCCACTTAACCTTTGTGTTTATTAATAGCAATACATATTAAGCAAACAATCGGCGCCATCCGAATCTGGGTCGAACGATTAAGTTT
The DNA here is from genome assembly GCA_963921375.1 of Tiliacea citrago. Classification (NCBI taxonomy): domain Eukaryota; kingdom Metazoa; phylum Arthropoda; class Insecta; order Lepidoptera; family Noctuidae; genus Tiliacea; species Tiliacea citrago. The sequence goes on along the minus strand of OY992797.1, from coordinate 13,752,277 downwards.
GTCAATTACTTAAACTGTAAAACGGTAAAGCGCCAGCGCAAGTCAACTAACGGACGTTTCTTTAAGTACTCTATTACAAACTATTATTGTATCTGGTGCCGAAAACAGTTTGTTCGCACCAATTCTTCACAAGCGTTATCCAAAGCGATTAGAGTTCGAATTTAGCGGTTTTTATAAAATATGGCTACAAACAATGATATTATCAATAAAAAGACGTAGATAGATTACCTATTCAACATTCGACCTTCAAAAACGGCACAATGCCACACTAGGTATTCGATGACACGTGGAAGTAGGACGGCATATCGTAATTATCGGGAGGGAAAAAGAGACAAGACGAAGAAAATGTGGCTAATTAGCCAAATGTTGATGTGCCACTTGCGGAGCGTGTACAGCCTATCTATCTCTTTTTATTTTACTTATAATATCATTGGCTATTTACAGGTGTGCCATCACGCAAGGGAGAATTATTCGACCGTTTCCCAATGAATTTGCAGGAAGCGTACCTATATGGCGAAGGACGCGTGCGGCGTTCGTAAGACTAAGACGAATGGACATGGATGGCGTATCGGTCCTCTCCATTCGTTCGTTCACAAGTAAACTCACTTAACAGCAAGTGAATTATCTCAAAACTCACTCGCTGATTGAGTGACGAATTGGCACGAATACACTTAAAATGAATTCTGATGAAGGTGATTTTAAAAAAAACTCTTTTTCCTATAGCCTATTGTTTACCTATTGGACCTGAACGCAACCTGGCGGCGACATCACTAAAAGATACCCTCTATATAGATAAACACCCATAGATAAATATAACCCGTCTCTCCACTATTCCTATGCTTGCTCAAGGATGCTTATCCAGTATGGCTCTAATAATCCTTCCATATCCCAAGGGCTTGTCTTCCCATTATCGCGGTCTAGTGTGAATCTCTGGGTTCATTCGAGTCATCGAGTCTGGTTTAACCACGCTGGGGTCGATGCATTTCATTCAATTCATTCATTCATTCATGGTTAGTTTGGGCAAGGCTTCCCGCGACTCTAGTAAAACAATATCTATGAAAACTTCATGGAAATTGTTGTACCAGAATCGCGTCGCACCGACGCGTCTCGCCTGTCTGTTAGAGCCTTTAATCGTCGCCAATATGAATGCCTCCCACTGTAGGTACCTACCACAGATACCTATCTGTTGTAGGTGCCTACTACAGGTCTTAATAGCATGAAGAGCGGGAGTCGGGTCCTTTAGAAATATTTATAGTTAAAATTACCTCCGTTTTCACAAGACTAGAACCTCGCTTTTATTGGCGAGAAAAATATCCCAGCCGCTATTATCCGCCAACCAAAAATGATCTGGTAGAATTAAATAGAGGATAGATGAAAATATTTTTATTTTCACTCTATGACCGTATTTTCGGTAACCATAAATGGACAACCAATAATCACCAATAACTCCGTGGGTGCTATTAAAACCAATGTCTTTATTAAAAGTTCCATTTGTAGTTCGCAATCATTAATAAAACCCTCTTTGGAGTTTTTAATTGGAACTTATTTGGGAGCCAATTACAACGGTCTTTTGTACGTGACACCTAAGGTCCGTCAATTAACTGACTGCGGACAATGTTAGATTACCTACCTACAGTATCTTACCTATACTCCGTTGGTTTAGGTAGATAAATATGGGTAGATAAAAAAAATCACGTGACGAGAGAGCTGTCACGTAACCGACTAAACGTAATACCTGTCACTTCAATTGTCATGCTACGTCACAGTTGTACTCTTGAATTTAGCAACGTTATAATTCGTTGACGTTTAGGGAAACTGTCTTTTTGGGCTCTTTACAATAGACAGATTACAAAATATTATTATTATTATAAATCTAACAAAAATATTGTGATCAAGCAGTTACATCTACGAAGAGTAGTTTAAGAATAAATGATAAAGTTTAACATTCATCAATAAAAGAGGAAAAAATCGTAGAAATTTAATTTTGGTTATTTATAAGTTACAACTTATTTTTTAACAAGAAAGTGTCATCTATAAAAACCCTTTTTAGGATTTGTTTACCTTTATTTAATTACCTAAACATGGAGTATTAGCACTCTCATAAAAGTATACATATTTTAAAACGATCATAAGTTTGTGGGTTCAAATACGGGTAAAGTACCAATTTTACTTTTTTTCAATTCATATGTTGTACTTTCTGAGTTTATCTTAGACATCAGTGAAGAAAAACGTAGTGAGAAAATCAGGATTTATCTTATATGTATACACAAAAATGAATGGCTAAATGTGTTGCTAAGGCTAAAACTAAAACTAAAACTCGAGAACTGATGGACCAATTCGGCAATATTTTTTTTCAAATATTCGTTGAGGTACGAGGACGGTTCTTATGAACAGAAAAATGTTAAAAGTTGCCGGGAAAGTTTGAAAATTTGGGAAAGCTGAAATTGCATTTTAGGAGTTTTGTATGAATTATTGAAATTTGTACAGGAGAACGTCTGTGGGGTCAGCTAGTAGTCAATATAAGTCTGAAATCACCAACCTGGCTTGAGCAAACGTGGTGATCCATGCATGCCTTCTCTGTGTGAGAAGAGGCATTTGCCCCGCAGTGGGACAATATCTAACAGTCAATAGGCTGGTATTATTATAGGGTGACTAGCGAAATGTGGATCAAAGTCAAAGTCGAATTATTTATTTCAAATAGGCACATAAAAAGCACTTTTGAACGTCAAAGTTTACAAAAATAAATTGATTCTAGTCGCCCCTTCCAAACGGTTTCGTATGGAGAAGAATGGGCAAGAAACTCCTTCGAGGTACATTAATTATATAATGGTATACTATAGGTCAGCCATACTCAAAGTGTGTTCCGCGGAACCCTAGGGTTCCGCAAAGCCTCTGTGGGGGTTCCGCAAAAATACTGGTCAGAATAAAAAAATAATACTAAAGGAGTGTCTACCTACTATATTTTATTTTACTCTGGTACCTGAGTAACATAATATCAATCTAAATATTTCAACAAAAGTAAAAAAATATGTAAATTTTAATGTCAAGTAATATGATTATTAATGAAGAATACACATAAAACCATTTTTGATTACTTTAGGGCTCCGTCAAATATTTCGTTTTCGAAAAGGGTTCCGTCTCCAAAAAAGTTTGAGAACCACTGCTATAGGTACACCTCTGCCTAACCCTTCGGAGATTACAGCTGTGATGTTATGTATTAAACTTTGTTTTAAAACAAGTCTACTCAAAAAAGTTTCCGTCTTCATACTAGTCATACCAAGAAAACAGCATAAGCGTGGCGCATATTTCAGCTCTTCTCAATGCTAATAATTCCAATAAAGTCATTATAATACAAGCTGTTTTTGTCACAAGCATCTGTCACGATTCCTTATACAGCTCACGAGGAACCGGTGACCACTTTACGAGAGCAACTTGCGCACGCGCGCCTGTCTAACTCACCGGGCACCACGGAACAGCAAGGTTCAGAAGGCTAATCACAATAATGGCAATCCTTTTTTGGACCATGTCTGAGAATAGGCTACCTCGTTCCGCGACCATTTGACTTAAAATTCAGATAGTAAGAAAAGTATTCACCTCTCCACAGATGATTTTAATGTGTTGTTTTTCAATTACTTTTGGGGCATTTAAACTCTGTCTTTAAAACTAGCATCGCATAAGTAAATATCATAGTGTTATTGCAGGCACGTGCCGAAACGTGGACACTGACAGTTGGGCTGGTCCACAAATTCAAGGTCGCCCAGCGTGCTATGGAGCGGGCTATGCTTGGAGTCTCTTTGAAGGATAAGATTAGGAATGAAAAAATCCGGAGTTACCGACATAGCTTGCAGAGTAAACAAACTGAAGTGGCAGTGGGCTGCCCATGTTTGTTGAAGGACCGATGGCCGATGGAGCAGACGAGTCCTGGAGTGGAGACAGCGTATCGGCAAGCGTAGTGTGGGACGCCCCCCAGCTAGATGGACCGGCGACCTTAGGAAGGTGGCTGGGTTAGACTGGATACGAAAGGCGGAGGACAGGGTGTTGTGGCGCAGCCTGGGAGAGGCCTATGTCCAGCAGTGGACTGCGATAGGCTGAGTTGATTGATTGCAGGAAACCACTTAAAATCAGTAGCAATTAACCACAAGTAGCTTTTTTCTTTGTTACAGTTTTTCCTTTTTAGGCCTTATCTTTGGTAACAAAGAATGATTAAATAATGCTATAAACGAAGTGAGCCTTCTATGCCTTGATACCTCGTGCTAACCACGCCGGCTGCTGTACACTGTTAATTATAAAATTACAGCAGTATTACATCTCAGAGAATCTTAATTGCGCGTCTTATGGTCAACAGTTGCAGTACAGACAGATGTAAGCAATTATGTAAAACAATGTTTTGCTGTTACGATGTAATGAATGTTTTGTAGTAGCTGTAGTCGAGCTTTTTGCGGTACCGTTGCTGTAATTGGGTTAGTAAGGCAATTTTGTTGCTAGTACCTTTAGGGCTAACACAGAGAGGAATAATAACAACTCGAATTAAAGAAAAGACGTTTAGATAAGGTGATGTGTAGGCACACCTGTTAAAATACACTGTTATATAATTTAAATATTTTATGTATTTCTGAGTATATGGTACATTAAGATCCTAATATTAAACTACAATAAACAACTTAACATTTAAAGACGAGTACTACCGTTGCCGGTGTTGAAATATTAAAATTGATGTAAGTACAATTAAAATAGATAATTTTGAATACAATGTGAAGTTTTATATTTACATTTTTTTAAATTTACAAATTTTAATGAACTACACTCAGCGGCACGGAATCTTGGCCAAGCGCTTATCTCGCAAATACTTGCGATAACAAATGCTTTAAGTGTTTCTGGTCAAAAAATGCTTACCCTTAGTTGAAGAGGGTAATTCATTATGTTTAAGTGCACTGTAGCGTAACTTTTAATTTTTAGTTGAATCGGGTTTCTTGAGCGACTAAGTTACAAGTTTAAATTTGTGTGTTGTGTAAGTTTACGGTTAAGTTATTCAATTATTGTGTTTTCGTGCTTTTAATTAAAACACTGAAGGTGGTTTATAACCAAAAAAAAATGCCATTAACACCAGCACAAGTTGCACAGGCTGTAGCCTTAATCGACCAAGGCTTTACACAGCGCGAAGTCGCTGTGGTGCTTAACGTACCACGTTCGTCAATGCAGTATGCCCTGAAACGTTACCAGGACACAGGCCACTACTCCCGCAGACCAGGCAGCGGAGGAGTTCGATGCACATCGGCCCGGGACGACCGGTTTATTGTCCTGGAAATTTTAAGAAACCGCTACCTTACCGCGGTTGAGATACGTCAGCGGCTCCAAGTCGCAAGAGGTGTAAATGTTAGTGAGCGTACGGTGAGAAGACGAATGGAGGAAGTAAACCTAAAAGCCCGTAGACCTGCACGCGGTCCAGAACTTCTCAGACATCATCGAGTAGCTCGACTTCAATTCGCACGTGAACACGCCAGCTGGACCCATGAGCAATGGGCGCGAGTACTGTTCACAGATGAGTGTCGAATCGCTTTGCGTGCTCCAGATGGTCGGGAGCGAGTGTGGAGAAGAAGAGGAGAGAGATTTCTACCCATTACCACCACACAAACAGTGAGTTTTCATGGAGGCTCTATAATGGTTTGGGGAGGAATAAGTTCCGATGCTCGTACGGAGTTGGTTATTGTTAGCAACCGCTTAAATGCAACCCGTTACATCGAAGAGGTCCTTCAAGAACATGTTTTGCCATATTCGGGGTTCATTGGGCACGACCAATTCCTCCTTATGCACGATAATGCTCGTCCACACGTTGCACGCTGCGTTGAAGAATACCTTCAAGACGTTGGCATTACAAAATTGCAGTGGCCAGCACGTAGTCCGGACTTAAACCCAATAGAGCATATCTGGGACATACTCAAAAGAAAGATAAAGTCCACCTCCAACCCGCCAGAAACTTTAAACCAACTTCGAAGTGCGGCACTGGCCGCTTGGGAAGACATACTGCAAGTTGATGTCAGAAACATCATTCAAAGCATGCCAGATCGTATGCAAGCGGTTATTAGGGCTAGTGGAGGAAACACCCGATATTAAAACGTAGAGACAATTAAGAAATTTGGTACTTTTATAATTTTATAGTGTTTTTAAATTGATAGTGCAAAATCCTTTTTATCCTGGAAAAGTGCTTAATTTTGAAAACATGCTTAATTGTGTAGTCATTTACTAATTACTAAGTTCTAAAAGCATAAGAAACACTTCTAGAGTGCACCTACCCTTAATTCAGTGTTAAAAAAATAATTAAAAACGAATAATCGATAAATTCACATGTGGCCAAGTTTCCGTGCCGGTGAGTGTATTTAGTAAATTTTGACATTAAGTCAACATTTACTAATTATAGTTAAAGTTCATTAGATATGTCTAAGTAATGTCAAAAGCTTAAAAAAATAAAAGACAAAATACACACACACAAAGTATTGATAACATGTAACAAGTTTGTATACATGTGGCAAAACACATTAACCAAACAGATATATTACCTATCACATATAATTATTATTTGCCGTCATCTCGACGCGCGACGACTGAAATCATGAAATCAGATATTATTGCCGAGTTGTTCATAGTTATATATGTAGGTCGTGACTGTACAGTGGTGGCCTCATCGGAATTAGCGGCATAATAACATGAAATGATCTATAAAAATAATATATGAAATTGAAAAATATTAAATGAAATGAAAATAATATTATGAAATTTTCTCAGACGAGACTACAGTAACTGCTGAAATGTAGGTGTACTATAGGTACACCTCAGCCTATCCCTTCGGGGAACTCAGGCGTGATGTTATGGTATGATAGAGGTATTTGATATTCAAGAACGTTTCAGTGACGAAAATGTGATTGCTACACAATGAGATAAAAACAACTGCCAGACTCAAAATAACCTAATTAAAAACCGAAAAGGTCGCTATAATGAAAACAGTAGAAAGTTTCCACTTAATTACTGAGTTGTTATATTTTCTCACATATTCCACAGTCACAAGAAATGTTGCCATTAGTTTAAGTGTTATTTATGTAGCTACGATGTTTCTATGACATCGCACCAAACGATAAAATATATAAATATGAGTGGACTTCCCTTACATAGACACTATCTAAGAATGATATGTGTATCGAGTACAGTAAATGGTTACTCACACTGTTTTCTTTTCGTTTGTTTTGCAAACAAAAGACGCCATACATTGCTACGCACAATATTCAAGCTGAAGGAGCAAGCAGGCACGAATAACCTATGTCATGATGAATATTGACAACGGTAACAATGTGGGTAAAGTCAAATAAGTAGAAGTTTGATGTATGTTAGATTCGGATCTGTTAATACACCTAGAAAACGGGAGCAATCCTAATCTAGGGCAATGATAGAAAAATGTTTAATTGAAGATTACTTCAAGAATCCAGACAGGTTTGTTATAACTAACCTTACCTCTTTCAAATATCAATTTCATTGACTCCAGGGGCCTCGAGCAATCCTTGATATGTATATAGATAGTAGTCTTTATTTTACCTACAGCATAAAAAATACAAACAAGAGTTACAAAGGCTGTTACAATGGGCAGTCTTATCGACAAAATCAATAATTAACAGACCATCTTTGATTATCCAGACAGGTTTGTTATATAACGAACCTTACCTGTTTCAAATATCAATTTCATTGACTCCAGAAGCCTCGAGCAATCCTTGATAAATGTATATTGATAGAGTAGTCTTTATTGTACCAAAATACAAACAAGAGTTACACAGGCTGTTACAATGGCGGGTCTTATCGACAAAATCGATATTTAACAGAACAGCTTTGTTTTACTTATAATCGAAATTAAACTGTAGCAATAAAGTAATAATTTACAGTGCAAACAAAAATTTTCCGGACCGTAATGTTTTTCAAGGAAAACTGAACTCTTTAATATTGTGTTTCAAAGGAAATTGTAGCGAAGAAAAATAAGCGTGTTAAACTACGACAAGCCGTCATTTGTTATTTTCCTAGCGAAGTAGGGTACCTACTTCGCTAGGAAAATAACAAATGACGGCTTGTAGCGAAATAAACTTCGATTAAGGATGTTCCTAGCGACTGTTCGGTGAAACTATTTTTTCCATTTTATGGTCGGAGAATATGCAGTTAAAGAACATTGTAGTGAACGGTAGTATATTGCTATATAGAGATCTTATGGTGCGTGGCCAAAATCAGAACTAACGCTGCCATCTTGTTTTTTAATAGTTAAGTACATTTCATTGCACAAATGCTTACCAACACCCTGTCAACGTCATTCGAGCGCCAAAAGATCGTTGTACAGTGTACAATTTTGTTTACGCACATACATTAATTATTTTTTGCCGAAAGTTTAGGCCGAAAGACGTCCACTGTTGGATATGAGCCCCCCCAAGCGTCGCCACATCGACCGGTAATTTATCACATAATAATATTTAATTCCGAGGTGATCCCGCAGAGAATCAATGTTGTCGACATAGCTCACAGAATAAGCAAGCTGAAGTGTCAACATACATACATACATAATCAGTCTATAAAGTTCCCACTGCTGGGACACAGGCCTCCTCTTTGTGAGAGGGAGTGGGCCGTAATCCACCACGCGGGCCCAGTGCGGGTTGGTAGATGTCACATGTCTTCGAATTTTTGGTTAAATTACATGTGGAAGGTGTGATTTGTGTACTTTTTGTTTTATACAAATTGTATCTATGGACATAATTATCTATTTTGGGAATTATGTGATTGTATGGAGCAAAGCCTCGATTTCTTCGTAACTTTTGCTCTTCAACCATTCAGTGGTGTCTTTTTGCAGTCGCGGTATTTCATAGGGTATAAAGTGAGAATTTTGTTGCGAGAATTGTATAAGCGAGATGATTGCTTTGTGTATTGTCTTGTAGCAAATGTAGTTTTGACTGGGGTTTCTGGAGCTACTTAATTCTTCCTCCTAATTTGCGTCCTGGGAGCATTAATGGCCGTATGACCGCACATTACCATGTTCAAGTAAGTATGATTACCTACTTAAACACGGTAATGCAACAATGGTACGGTCATTTGTGTTGTAATTTTTTTCAGCTGGCAATATTGAAAATATATCAGTAAGGATATTAACCATTAAGAATTTATGATAACGTCCCTCAGCAAAACAACTAAGTAACAATCAAATCAAATTATTTATTTGCATGAATATGGGTACATGAGTTGATACATACAAAAAAGTTAATCTGAGACTTTTTAAGGATATTGCTAATCCATTGCTTCATAATATGTTCGAAACATTTGTCTGCTCAATAACGTAAATAACGCAATGAATGTTGTTGAACTGTCAAAATAAAACCCATTGCTATTGTAAGTGTGTTACGCAGTTACCCCAGCGGTGTCTGAATTGACAATTTGAAGATGAGATAGTCGAATTCAAAATTCAGCATTACTTAAGGTGCTTCGTGCAAAGCAGCTCGCGAAATTGAAAATTTCTTACGTTTATGCAAAGCAATTTTGAATTTTGTGATGGACTTTCACCTTAAATATTGCTAAAGCAACAACTGCTACTACACGCCCCCCCCCCCCCCCCCCCTAGCTACTACTGCTACAACTTTGCTATTTCAACATTTATATCCGTAATGTTTATGGTGTACATAATAAAGAGTTCTATTCTATTCTAAAGCAGAGTTTAACAAGTTCTCAACTTCAAATAGACATAATAGTGACAATGACACACATATAACCTCAGACATAATAATATAACACATGAACAAAGTGTTTAAATTATTATATCAGATTAGGAAAGTGGAACGGACTTGTGTAAAGTACAATCAACATTATTCTAAGTTATAAAATAATTATCACGTAAAAAATGAAGTTAGATTAAAATTACTTTAGTCTTATAGGTCAGATTGTTATTAATTATTAAGAACCTGGTTCTCTTTAATAAACGATAAACAAATAAAAAACTTCTAGTTCTCGATTCAGAAACTGGATGTTAGTAGCCTAGTAAAAATAGTCGGCACATCCCTAGTATCGATCCAAGTAGGGCACAGTACAGTACGGCAGGTGTCGTTTAAAAATAAGCAGCAACTGTGAGCAATTTGATACCAGACAGCTTTGATGTAAAAGCAACCGGTTGCTGCAAACACGAAATTGTCCGAGACATTTTAATTCGTTGAACATCAAGCGAAAGGCTTATTTAAGCAGACTTTTATGTGGAAGGAGAGACTTATTAAAGTAGACGATCCCTTTTGTGTTGTTGTTCATATTTAGACAATGAAAGTAAAAAGACGCAGATAGGTTAGGTACCTACTGAACCTGAACATTCGATCTTCAAAAACGGCACAATATCGTACTATTAGATGACACGTGGAAGTAGGACGGCATATCGTAAATATCGGGAGCGAAAAAGAGACAAGACGAAGAAAATGTAGCTTTATAATATCAATGAATTTAGACGTTTATTTGTAAATTCATGGGAATCAACAAACCAAACACCAATACGTTGTCTGTACGAAATGGCTAAAGCACGGAAAAATTCAAATCAATCAATCAAATCAATCGACAAAAAATCAATTTTGTCAATTGGTAAATTGCTTAAAAAATTATTGCCGTAACTGTACCCTATTTGAGTTATTTTTGAAAAATCGAGCGTTAACAAAGAAACTGATTTAGGTTTACAATAAACCCCACCCACATCAGTCCTTAATTAGATTGTAACAAACGTATTATTACCAGACAAAGGTCAAATTTCTCTGCAATAATAAATTGGGGATTTTTAACCTAAAGTTCGCCACGTTTCATGATAAAACCCTTAACTAGAACATTTTAACTTTAATTCAACCCTGAAAAGCACTCAAACATTTAGAAGCTTTTGTTTTAACTAATAACTTTCCTGGTATAAAGAGTATCATTAACAATATAATCTTCCCAAAGACGAAAAATACTCGAAATTACGAGTTATTTCTGGAACATTCCCTAATGTTCCAGAAATAACTCGTAATTTCGAGTATTCTAAAGTATCGTATCTAGCCTTCTAAAATATCGAGCAGATTTCCTCGGTCACGGACATAGCAGCGTATCAAATATTTGCGAGACTTTTATGTGGGTAAGTATCATAAAAGACGACGGAAAATGTAAATCTAACACACTGGAGAATAAATCAGAAGACAATATGAAATCTTTATAAGGCGGGTTGGATGCCATCCAATTTATGGTTGCGATGTCAAAATTTCTCAAAATACCCCATGAAGGTAACTATAGGTACAATTTGATAAAATGTTGTCTTTTTAACCGACTCCAAAAAGGAGGAGGTTCTCAATTCGGCAGTATGTTTTTTTTTTTTTTTATATTTTTGTTACGCGATTACTCCGTCAATTGTAAACCGATTTTGAATTTTTTATTTTTATTTGAAAGGGTATGCTCCCGAAATGGTCCCATTGTCACCAAGTTAGAATCTGATGAGAGTATCCCACGGAAATCGAGGGCAATCCTCATTTTTATAGACACACCTATATCGATTTCAGTATTTTTTATAGTAACTCATGCATTTGCACTCGGAAATCACCATTCGGTGAAGTGGAACTGTTGATGAAGACCACAGATGGCCACCGGAACTACTTAATAATAAGTATTTCACTGTTGCGATTCGATTAGACACTTTATTATGGTTGCTAAGCAATTTATGCTCGTCACAATGCATATGGTGAAGTCACCATCAGTTCCAGTTCTCCTGGTCCTTACCAGGAGAACTCCTAAACTATTAACGCCCCTGCATCGGGAAAAGCAACGTTTTGTAAAAGGTGATGAGCAGTTGACATTAGGCTATTGTAACTTAGATAAATTACAAACTGACCCACTAAAAAGTTTAAAATAAAAATCTTTTTACAAAAAAAAAACACTACAAAGTGAAAAATAACCTTAATTTTGGAAGTCGGTGGCAAAAAAACTAAAATAGAGACAAAGACACCGACTTCCGAAATTAAGGTTGTTTTTCACTTTCTAGTGTTTTTAAACAACGTGACACACTACGTTAATCTGCCATGTCTGCCAATAGCCATTTCGTATATCTGTGAAATTATAAAAGTTCTGGTTTCATTAGGCGGGCAATTTTATTTGCTAGTAAATTTGCAAGAAAACAAATCCTGACTTTACATAATCTATGCTGACGATAGTACAGTCAGTGACCTACATTACCTGACCCCACTTATAAAGAAGAAGAATGGAAGAGGGGTCAGGTTATGCAGGTACTGACTGTACCTAACAATTCTAAATTCGGAATCATTCAAGTGACACACAACATCCTTTTATACAAATATTTGCTTCACTGCACCAATAAGATGTCCTTCATCGGTCCAATGAACACGTTCACGGATAAGCAAACTCGGAATATATGTAGATATCGAGTTATGAGGTCCCTTGAAGTTATCCACAATTTTATATACACACTAGCTTTTGCCCGCGGCTTCACCCGCGTGGGGGTCGGCAATTATCCTACGAGAACGTACTACTGTGATAAAAAGTCTACCCATGTGCCAAATTTCATCCGAATCCGTTTTAACGTGAAAGCGTTAGAAACAAACAAACTCACTTATGCGTTTATAATATTAGTCAGTTACGAGTATCACAAGAGCACCTGGGTGTATTAGATACCAATATACCTTAACAAACTACAATTATTAAGGCTCTAATATGCAAGACTTATGCCCATTATTTTCACTAACACTAGGCAACTCTGTGAAATGTTGAAATGAAATCTATGTAATGCCTAAACAAAAATGCGCTGTCGGATTTTCAACGCTTGACTCAGCGGCGAGAGCTGAAAATCTAACGTAGAGTTTTATAGGAACTAAACTGCAGGATGTATGCTGCAAGACATGCGCTTAGTGCTTGCTGTACAAAACATTTTTAATTTGTTACTTTTTATACGCCCCGAGTGACAATCTGTTATGTTTTTGTCTGCGTTTCTAGTTACATACGGACACGAGTTTCATTCAGATGTTTTTTCTAAGAGTGTTTTCTGGTAGATCCGTATCCGATGGATAGATTAATTATATCCAGTAAGAACTCTTTTCCTTTAGTGAATATTTCTGGGAATATTCGAAAAACAAAATTTTGCTACCCAGCATGCTTTCAAGACCAAGTTCAGACTTATAATGAAGCATTTGCAACTGGCTGATTAGCCTTGCCTATGTATCTACCCTTCTAAGCCACATAAGCGCATATACTGACCTACTTACAACAGAGAGCACATGCATCTTTTCCCACGAGAGATTTAAAGTTCTACGTACCAACTCAATAACTCGTAAATTTGAGTTCAAAACTTAAATCCACGATTAACTATCACGGGGCAATTTAATTAAATAATTTATATAATATAATGTTAGTTTTTGATATTAGAATAAATTCGATAAGTTGTCCGCATCGAATGACGTCCGTCTGCGCCCTTAAACTTTTAACCCTACGCCCTCTGAATAAGAGTGCGATGTACTAGATATTAATAGTTCTGTAACAATGTGCCCTACAGAATTTAAATCCATTTTTAGACATTTTTGGGACAACAAGTTGTGAACCGCGATATGGTAATGAAGGGTTATTTCAGGTTACTATGCTTGGGTTTCATATACATGGAAATGGAGTTATGGAGTTTTCCATAATATACCTTGACGTCGTGGCTTTTAGCGATAAGACCACCCAGACCACCCATTGTGTCACCCTATGTAAAATTTCAACATTTATATCTGTAAAGGCTCTTACAAACACACGCGATATCGCGGGCGCGACATGCACCGACAAAGGAATTGTCTTTGTCGGTGCCTGTCGCGCCCGCGATATCGCGTGAGTGTGTAAGAGCCTTAATTTTCATGGTGTACTCAATAAAGAGTATTCTATATTATTCTTTTACCTGTGTCACGTTTTGCAGGTCCATTGTGGGTTATAATTTACCATCTGATCCTCCGCATACGTCAATTGAACAAAGGGTGGGGTTCAAAATCTAGGACCTCGTGCTTACCAGTCCCAAGACCAATGGCCTCAGCCGTAGGCTATCGTCCGCTTGTGATTCAACTGAATTAGTAATTTTTCATACTAAGTACATACACAACAGTAACATCACGCCGGCATTCTCCGGAGGAGTATTCAGGGGTAGATAGTACACTTTCTCATTTCTAATGAGCTGATAAATTAAACCTTTACCGACATTTAAAGTTCTATTTTCCTCAAAACCAAATCATTTTGAATTAATTCATTTTTATTGGTCGTATAAAAACGTTTACTCCGTAAATCATGAAAAGCGGAGTTTCACTCTGCGTTGCAGTTTTCAAACAGTTTTGAGCGAAATCGAAAGTTTTGCGATCTATGACTTCTTAATTGTGTCACAGACGAAAGTTTTTAAATTAAAGTCAAGTTAGAGGAGTTGCCAAGAGGAGTTGGGGCACGAATAGAGTGTTGAATATTACGTTTAACGTCTTTTGCAATATAATTGCAAAACCATTTTTCGATGCAGGGATCCGTTTGCGTAATATTAAGCTTGAAAGTGCAACATTTTGTTAGAGTCAAGTGTCGTCGTCGTCGTCGTCCCCCCCCCCCCCCCCCCGGCAGCTAAATGGTTGATTGAGGATATGTGAAAAATCATGGCAGTAGTATATATAACGAAATTGAAAGGAAAACTATCACAGCTAAGTAGGCCTTACAAGTTAACGAGTAATAGTCGATCAACTTAATTTTACAGTTGGAGAATTGACCGTGACGTATATCGGTATAATGGGAGAACATGTTTTTCAACTACAATGATAAGTTTGTTTTTGAGATAAATTCATCCCAACTCCGGAACCCTTTATTGTGCGTGGTTCGACACGCACTGGGCCGGTTTTTTTTATTTATAGTTTTGCCCACACTCGTTTTTAAACTTAACACAACTAAGCATAAAATTAGACCTAGACTTGCACGCTTTTTATGGTAGATCCGTTTACAATATCTAAATACATCCTACAATTTTAATTTAAAATATTTATTAGTGGCTTTTGTGGACAGGATATTAATTCAGATTTGTTACAGTTGTCATGGCCATCATCTCATTTGATTTAAATAGGTTTCAACTTTTATTATTTTAATAATATTTTGTAAAGATTATTTTATATTTTTTGAATGTGAGAACGTTGTATGCTTAATAGACTGTAGATTTGTAGACCATTTTCTATTTTGTTAAGTATCTGGTACTTGTTGACGGGCCTACACTGACCTCCCATACCTATTAACATTGTAATTTTAAAACATTGTAAACGCCAATTATTTTTATAAGAGTACCTAACCGTGGACTTTCTTGCCGGCTCTTTTCCATAGGAAACGACCAATTGAAACCGTGCAACCAGCTTCTGACGTTTCATAAGTGTATTCAACATAAGTTAGTAAGTAATTAAGCAGTAATATTGGAGTGTACGACTAAACGCCGACAGACACTACGCCGACAGACTGAACACCGACAAGACTTTACTTCGACGGGACTCTTCGCCGACAGGACACTTCGCCGACAGGACTCTTCGCCGGCAGGGCTCATCAGCGACGCAATTTATCTCCGATAATCAGATACTTACTTTGGAAATCGATTACTTATGCGTTTCTTGTAATTATACAATTCATACAAAATAAACGACGTTACAACATTGTAACGTATAATATGGTACCTACCTAATCCTAAAACATTAACTATTGTTTTAGGATTAGGTAGGTACCATATTATACGTTACAATGTTTTCTATTAATGCAAGTCGTTTCTGGCACTCGCCGGCCGCTGCCGCGGCACCGCTCGCTTCGCTCGCTCGGCTCGTGCGTAGGAGGTCACAGTTTTAACCTAACCTAACCTACCTGTCGGCGAAGAGTCCTGTCGGCGAAGTGTCCTGTCGGCGAAGAGTCCCGTCGAAGTAAAGTCTTGTCGGTGTTCAGTCTGTCGGCGTAGTGTCTGTCGGCGTTTAGTCGTACACCGGTAATATTGTGTTAAAAAAAAAATTGTAACTGTACGTATATATTATATTACAGAAATGTAACTTGTTTGTAGACGCCATGGGGTGACCTGTTATGTCTACAAAATGTTTAATAAATAACGAAATAAGTGCCCACAAATCAAAAAATATAGTTGATATAATAAAATAATGATATTGCAAATACATACATTTTCAATAGCATAAATTATACCGTTCCTGCCATCCTATTTACTTACATACAAGCTATAATTCCATCGCTATGAAATAATTAATTCTAACATACTAAATGGGCAACTGACACAGCCTACAGGAAATTAACATTTTCCAGTCTGACCACTACCCATAGAATAGAATAGTTCTTTATTTGCACAGAAATTAGGTACTTACATATTACAGATGTTCAGTTTAAAATGATCCTTATACTAACTACCTTAATTAGGGCATGCAAACAGTTTAATCTATAATAATAAAGACTCACTTAATATAGTTATATTATTAACACATTCAATCAAATCAATACAAGTTTACCATGTCAATATGAAATTCAGTAAATAATTTGAAATAGGCAATATAATTAATAATATCAAGTTTAATTAAAATTAAAAAAAAATCATATCATTTAATACCAGATAATAAAATCCAATTTGTTAGTAATTACATACACATCTTAAACACTACTGTTAGTAACATACATTTATCAAATTTAATAATAAAAAATAAAAATAAAAATTATTTGAAATATTATTATTAATAAAATGGAATTATAAATTCGTCAAGTTCGAGGTCAAAACAGTTAAATTAAAAAATATATTAATAAAATAAAAATAGTTTATTTGCACCTTCAAGTAAAGAAACATGATTTACAATAGAAATAGGCCAGGGGGTCTACTCCGAAGCGTTAAACCCGAGTATCCGCCGATGCATAACTAACTAACTATGGCTGACTACGGCGGGCGCAAGAAAATAAAAAGCGACAGTCAAAGAGATAAGCCAAAGACAAAAATGTGACTATAAGTCGGGTATGGATTCAAAGTCAAAAAAGGAAACTATGAAAGTTATAAAACGACCGAACATTCGGCCGATACTTCGGTTTAACGCTTCGGAGTAGACCCCCGGGTTAGTAAAGTTGCAAGTTAGAGTTGCAGCCAATACCTAAGCTAAGATAACTTAATATCTAGTATTTATAGGCATCAGCGCCCCACCCTCGTCATCATTAAGCCGATGTTTTTAAATTAAAGTATAAATGATTTAGTACAAGTCAGGAGTACAGAGATGTCATATTATCAATAGCATAGCTATCTAGGTACTTGTTATTTTTTTTCCAAGTCCTTTTATAAGTACAAACAACACATTAAAGCAAGTTAACGAAGTCAGCCATAATAAAACGGTAGCTCTAAGGAGCATTGGAGGCCGCTTTTTATTGCCACCATAAATAAAATGTGAGCAATTTGATGCACCCGAGACTGGTACTAACCGGGTTTGAATCGTCCCTTTTTGGGGACGGAACCTTACAAATGTACTGACGACGGAATTCTTCATTATGTCTCGCTACTGTTAAGAATGTAGTGCTATGTGCCAAGTACTGAAGACGAATTGTCGGTCGTCCGGCGGCGAGATGGGCGGATGATATTGTTATTATCGTGGGTAGAACCTGGATGAAGCTCGCACAGCAGCGAGGGGATTGGCACAAGAAAAGAGAAGCGTTATGCTCAGTGGTGGATGAAATCGGGCTATGGATAATGATGATTATGCCTCGTTAAAATGGGGAAACTCCTACTCCTAGGTTAACAAGGTGTTTAGAATATTGATAAAATGCCAAGCTAAACCTTCAATATGCCTAGCCTTTTCCCAACTATGTAGGGGTCGACTTCCAGACTAACTGGATGCAGCTGAATACCAGTATTTTATCTGACCTCCACAACCCAGTAATTGGGTAATACGATACCCCTTGATAAGACTGATTGTCAGACTTTCGGGCTTCTAACGACCCCTAACGACTGTCAAAGAACCACGAATGACAGCCGGGACCAACGGCTTAACGTGCTTCCCGAGGCACGAAGGAGTCTCGGTATGTAAAGATGGTCACCTATCCATGGACCAACCCCGGAAAGTGTAGCTTAATCTGATGGGTCGACCCCTGCTGCTGTCATTACTTTGCCACGAGCGCCTCGCGAAGCTAAACCTTATATGAGGCATTCCACTCAGAGCACTGATTTCAACAGCACTTGTACAAACAGCACCTGAGCACTTCCACTAACGGCACTGAAACAAAATTTTGATGAGTGCGGTTCGGTGGAACAGTTTTCTAATATTACTTTAAGTCTCCGAACGGCACCTGCATACAGTTTGTAGTGATGGGACGTATGTATTCTTTGTTCAGGATATTACCAACTCACTCCCACAACACACCTACTCGCATATCGATACGGCAAGCGCATGTCAAACCACGCACATTAAAGGGCTCCGTTGTCGTAGTACGTAATGAATGCAGTTAAATGTTTACGTATACAATTCGTTCAAATCACATAAATTTCGCCTGGGTGAATAAGGAAGGCAACTGTCAAAATGGCGCTGTCGTAACTATTTCCCAAAACAAGCTAATAGTACAGACGCCAGCACATCAAGCTACTACAATCTGTCAAATTTCTAAGGTTCAAGGTTAATTGGAAAAATTTGACAGTTTCGGGTAGCTTGACCAGCTGGCGTCTGTACAAGGCGAGAGGTGGTTTTCTTTTATTCGTGCGAAAATGACTCATTGTTAAATACTAGGAGTAGGTATAATAATAGTATAAAAATATAATGAGTCCACAATTTTCATAAATACCGTAATATTATTAGATTGTGGCCTAGAACAACTCGTGGATCTTTTTTAAAATTAAATTCTGTTCTCAAAGCAAATCAAATTTTATGTTGAACCATTTATTATTGTGACTCTATTTTGGTGACTGTCATTTTAGTAATAATCATTCTACTTTTTACTGCAGGTTTTTGGCACTAGTAGTACCTGGTTTCAAAAAATTATTGGCTATAGATAAATTAAGTTATTTCATTGTATGTATGCGTAATTATACCTAATCAATTACAATACACTGCCAGCAGCTAATTTTGTACATATATTTTTGTGAAAATAAAGGTTTTGTCGACCAAGGTAGAAAAATCATACCACTTTGTTACCAATCAAAATAATTTTATTGATCAGCTTTAGTCACTCATTACAACAAAAAAAATAACAAAACGTATTTAAAGAACGTAGATCTTTCTTTCTCATAACTAATTAAAAATTATCATTTATTAAGACGTTTAAATCACATTTAAAAGACAACTGTGTTACTGTTGTGCACTTTTGTTTCAAAATATTTTACATAACATTTATAAGTGTAAAAATATCTTAGAAAAGTATTTAACATTGAAAAAAATATATATAATATTATTATTACTTAATCATTTTTGCTAAATCACAGCACTTACACAAGCTAGGTTACTTCAAAATTAATTAATAATTGCTATTATTGTTCGAACACTTCCAGTGGATTAGGAAATTCGTAGTTTTAGTTCGTAATTCGCACTCGGGACTAACTGTTTCTCACATGGAAAACTGTACGTCACTTGCTCACGCGTCAATAGTCCTGAGTAAGTATATATTGTCTGCTGAGATCAAAACTACAAACGTAGTATACAGAGACTTTTTTATAAAAATAACAACATCACCACTGTATTCCCCGAAGGGTTAGGCAGAGGTGTACCTATATTACATCCACATTTCGCCAGTTATGTTTAGGTCCCATGTAATAGGGGGCGAGCCTATTGCCACTAACCAGGCACATACCTAGACTACGGAATGTTACTGAGAAATTACAGATGGAAAACACAATAACACTTTACCTGACCCGGGAATCGAACCTAGGCCTTTTTCTATAAAAATGTGGCTGTTATTTTAGTACATTGTGTCTTACGTCTTCCACGCGAACGAAGTCGCGGGCAGAAGCTAGTAGTCAAATAAAACCAAACTCATGACCATGAATGAACACGAAATGGAATGAATGGACGAAATATCAAATGTATTATAGGCCATAGGGACCCAGCCCAGCTATGGTCACGCCATCTACAATTAGCATTGACCGACCTTCCCCATTAAAAGGTGGATATTTGTGAAGCAACCTCTGGAGTAGAAACTATTTCAATGACATTCAAATATGTAATGCCGTTAGCACAACGACGGCGACGCCGCAAACCGCTGTGCGAAAAAAGGGTTACCTCATTTAGTTTTTTTTTTTTAATTCCTGATTTCTTAAACTGAATTGACTGGTGCTATATCGAAGTATTGAGATGTTTGGATGATGCTGCCCACAGATTTAGAGTAGGCTAGATACCACAAACCGTCCGACCAAGCGCGCCCGAAATTTACCGAATCCACAAACTTGACGCGTTACTACATTATTTTGTGTCCGATCGCGCCAGTAGCGAGTTGTGTCGTCGAGGACATAAAAATGCCAAATTGCGCTGTTATAAACTGTAAAAACTCTTCTAGAGTAGTAAATCGACTCAATGGAGGTATTACCTACCATCGGTAAGTAATATTGTTGCTCAAATAGCTGTAATTAATTTTAAAATCATTTATTGTGATGTTCAAGTAACACTACTAATATAAATTCCGCCAACGGAAGTCAAAAATGTTTAAGTGCTTAATTTCCTGTGCATATATCGTATGTAATTGACCCAGCTTTATTATATGTTTCATGTGCTCGATATTAATAACTGTATAGTCGTAAGAGATATTTTTAACACAAATATTAATGTACAGTCAAGACTTTTATTTCTTTGTCAGTTTTCAAATTCTTTCCTTTATCTAGTCACAACCAACATACAGGCAACACTTTCTCTTTTTAAGCTATGACACTTAGCAGAATATTGCATATTAAAAATTAATAAAATAAAAAAAACTACTAACTATTAAACAACTAACTAAATGAATGAAATCATGACATTGGGGAACAAATCTAACTTAGAGAGATTTATTATGATTATGGATGGATTCTTATGATTATGATAATGATTTTGTTAGGGTACGTCCCTTACACGTAAAATGATATATTTTTTTCTCGTCTATCCCATGATGTGGGATATCGTTGGATAGACCGTTCAAAAATATTGCGGGTCTGTGAAATCCATTTTTCGATTCAGGTATCCGTTTGCGTAATATTAATAATAATTTATAATAATATAACGTTTATTTCAGAATCATTCTCCACATATGTTAGTAACAGTGTAAACTTATAAAACTAGTGTTAGTACAAAAATTCTAAGCTGCGTGAGGCACGCTGGTCAAAGTCAAAGTCAAAGTCAAACCATTTATTTCAAATAGGCACATAAGAGGCACTTTTGAACGTCAAAATTTACAAAAAAAATAGAATTGATTCTAGTTGCCCCTTCCAAAAGGTAGTTTCGTATGGAGAAGAATGGGCAAGAAACTCCACCGGTACTCTTTTAAAAATGTTGCTGGTCCTGGGGACTGCCTACTTGACTGCGTCCAGTCGTATCTACCGCCCCAAGATCGGAGAGTCCCACCTATCAGCCAACGTCCTGAGAAAGGTGTTGGGGCTGCCGCGAACCCGGCGTAGCAGAGATGCGCACCTCATGCGCATGACGGCTGAAAAACTATCGTCGGCAAACATGCCAGACGCGCTATAAAAACGCGACAGCCCCATCAACACCCGGAAAGTAATGTTGTATTGTATGCGCAGGTCACTGTATGCCCTTTGCGTGAAGTTCACCCACAGGCTGCACGTGTAAAAGGATTGGTAGTAGGCTTTAAAAAGCGTCACCTTAACCTGCCATTAACCTTTAAAGTGCAATTTTTTGTTAGAGTCAAGTCAACACTTGACTCTAGCAAAAAATTGCACTTTAGCCAGCTAAATTGTTGTATTTGGGTATGTGAAAAAAATCATGGCAGTAGTATATACAACGAAATTAAAAGAAAACTATCACAGCCAAGTAGGCTTTACAAGTTAAAAGGAATAGTCGATCTATTTACATTTGCAGTTGGAGAATTGACCGTGACGTATATCGATGTATGGGAGAAAATGTTTTTCAACTACAATATTAAGTTGGTTTTTGGGATAAACGCACAATAAAGGTTTCCGTAGGTGGGATGACCCACCTACGGAAACCTTTATTGTGCGTGGTCCGACAGTTTTTTTGTTTCAAATTAATTTATTTGCTAGACATCGTGGCCCAATTACATTCTACCATTAAATATGTTGTGCAAAAATGTGTGTTTATTGGCAGCGATACAAATAAAACATTAGGTACTCCTTGCACAAAGTGAACAAAGTGGAATTATCCGGTACAAGCCTTAAGTTCCGCTGATTTGAATCGATATGTTTTGTTTGATAATGCCTTGGACAAAAAAATACATCCCATCACTAAAAAAATATTTTACATAGGTGCCGTTCGGAGACTGAAAATAATATTAATAAACTGTTCCACCGAACCGCACTTATCAAAATTTTGTTTCAGTGCCGTTAGTGGAAGTGCTCAGGTGCTGTTCGTACAAGTGCTGTTGAAATCAGTGCTCTGAGTGGAATGCCTCCCTTATATTACCTAGGTATATGAAAACGGTTTTCTTAAAGGTAATTTATAATGTTTAGACGTATTATTTACATAATTCATTTCAGAATCCAGACCAATATATTTACACGTCATGAACACAAATTGAACGGCTCAATCAACTCAGCCTATAGCAGTCCACTGCTGGACATAGGCCTCTCAGGCTGTGCCACAACACCCTGTCCTCCGCTTTCCGCATCCAGTCTGAACGGCTACGATTCGATATTTCAGGCTCGAATTGCGGTTTCAGTATCTCATTATTAGAGCCACATATTGCCGCTCATTTTCCAAACAGTTCCGGTTCTATTCGATTTTCTATTTCCAAATATAGACCTTTCAAAGGCTCATCGTCCAATTACTTTAGTGCTTCTTTAAAAATTGAGCTCGAGCTTCTGCAATATTACGCTCGTATTTTGTACTAACGACTCCATTATTTTATAGCTAAACGCAGTTAGCGTTTAGCTATTGAAGCTCTAACTAAACGTGACCTATTTCCTTATATTGAACTCAGAAACCAGGTTACCAGATGTCGACCTCAGTGATTAACAGCGGTACAAACTTTTTCCTCTCAAAAGGTAAAAACTAGGAGCACGTTTCCGTTGAAAATTCATATTGTTGATTTATATTTTTCACTCATCCGCGGAAATCCTGCGATCGTAAATCTAATGGATGGATTTCATTTATTTTGCATTTGGTTACAATTTCAAAACGTGCATTGCCACGCTTTCTTTTCCCGGAAATTTTGGTGGATCTAGCCTTAAAGTATTATTTTGATATTCATTATTATGTGCTACTGAAAAATGCTCACGAAACCATTGAGTTTAAAAATACAAATGTTCATAAATATTGACAGCTCCACCCCATTGCTAAAGCGTAGAGTTATTTATGCATGTGTGCAGGGCGCGTATTCCACAAAATACTTAAAGTAAGGACCTGCTATTTTGGGCGAAACGTTCTCAAATGCTTTACTGGATTCATTCAATTGCTTTCATTTTGAGAGGCGCGTGAGAAAACCTTACATTTCGAACACGCTTTTAATCACTTTGGAAGTCTATTGAGAATGAAGAGTCTATTCACTAACTTTAGGAGGTATTATTCAAGTTAGACATCTAAATCATACTTCAGGTTTATGAATTTGTAAATTACTTTCTATCAGATGAGATCTTAGCTCTCTATTACCCGCTGATTTCAATGTTGAATTTCTAAGACCTCTTTTGTGTTTGTGTGGATTTAAATAGCCTCCACAAGTGGTGATAAAGTGAAGTAAATATTTTATTTAGTCTATTTTTTATTTATTTTTATAAATGTCATCTTACAGGTCAACCTAGAAGGTTGCCGTTTGCTTAACCGGACTTTCCTGTGGGTGTCTCAATAAATTAAGGCCTCCAACCAGCATAAACTTATACTAACCTGTAGGGTACGGACCTCGACTTAGGGTGTCGCTGTCGGACAGCAAGTGATAGGCTGGATCGGATTTTGTTTTTTTTTGCGAATTGACTCTAAGGGTGATTTTAATATCGTGCGGATTTCAACACGCATGCGGGATTGCCCCGCACGCGTAACCCCCGCAAATGTCCTTTGCATACAAGTATTTATTGTAATGCGTGGAATACGCACGCGGGACGCGGGGCGTGATCCTGGACAGCAACCCCGCGTTTGTGATCGCTTCTATGAAAACCACTACCAGTGTGCATTTTACTATCACCCCATGACAGTAAAATGCACACTGGTAGTGGTTTTGGCACACGCACGAAGTACAGTCAAATCAAAACAAAAATTGATACGGAACGTGTTATCTATCTATCTATATAAATAAAAAGACAAGTCCTGACTGACTGACTGACTGATTGACTGACTCATCAACACCCAGCCTAAACCCTTGGACCTAGAAAGCTGAAATTTTGTACAGAGGTTTTCTTTATAATGTAGACAAGGAATAAGAAAGGATTTTTGGGAATTCCGCCCCTAAAAGGGTAAAATAGGGGATGGAAGTTTATATGAAAGTCCGTCAGTTTTGAAGTTAGGATCTTCAAGTTTTGTGTTGAGGCTGACGATTGAAAGTTAATATACACGTGTTTCAGTGTTTTTGATAATTCCACCCCCGAAGGGTTAAAAAGAGGGATGAAGTTGTGTATGGAAAGTCCTTCATTTTAAAATGTAAAAATCACTAAATTTATTGTCTAGGCTTATGGTCGGAAGCTAACGCAACGGGGTTGTTAACATTTATACCCTTAAGGGGTGAAAAGAGGGATGAAATTTTGTTTTTAATTAAAGTGCTTTATTTTTTAAGTTAAAATCACTAATAGTTCGGCTTATGGTTTGTTTTTTTTTTTTAATTTTAACCCACAAGGGGGTGAAAAGGGGAAAAGCTTTGTGTGGAAGTTGTTTATTCGCAAAATTTTGTATTCAAGTAAAACTAATAAAGTTTATAAACTTGAAACTTGGCACGAATACTTACCTAAGTAAATAATAAAGTTTTCCATTTTTAGTTTTTTCAATGACTATTTTTATTGGGGGATGTCAAAGTTTGTATAGAAGAGTTTTAACTCGCAGTCCGATTAACTAGCAACTCTGTATTTATACTTAAAAGCAAAAATATAGAATAACGTGTATCAGAATCCGCCCAACGGGGTGAAAAAAGGAAACCATGACTGACTGGTTGAAATTTGGCACATAGATACTTATTATGACGTAGGCATCCGCTAAGAAGGGGTTTTTGAAAATTCGAACTTTAAGGGGGTGAAAGGGGGATTTTGTTTGTATGAAAAATCTTATTCCCTGAGTTAATAAACCTGAAACTTGGGACGAATACTTACCGAAGTAAATTATAAAGTTGTCATTTTTGTTTTTTAATCTACCCCCTAAAGGGGGATTGGGGGATGTCAGTTTGTATAGAAGAATTTTAACGCGCGGTCCGATTAACTCGAAACTCAGTATTTATACTTAAAACCAAAAATAAAGAATAAAATATATCAGCTTTTTTTTTAATCTTTCCCTAACGGGATGAAAAGGGGTTGTCACTTTTACAAGGGACGACTTTACTGCGTGGCTTGATTAACTTGAAAATTGGTATTAATACTCAGCAACAAAAATTAAGAATAACATGTATCAGAGTTTTTCGAAAATTGACCCCTGACGGGGTGAAAAGGGGTAGTCAATTTGACAAGGGAGGATTTTACTGCGTGTCTTGATTAACTCTAAATTATGACGTAGGCATCTGCTAAGAAAGGGTTTTTGGGAATTTGACCTTTAAAGGGGTGAAAAGGGGGATTTCGTTTGTATGAAAAATCTTATTCCTTGAGTTAATAAATGTGAAACTTGGTACAAATACGGTTAGTATTTAGTATTTAATATAAGTAAATTATAAAGTTAGTAATTTTTTGTTTTTTTAAAGGGGGATTGGGGGATGTTAAAGTTTATATGGAAGAGTTTTAACGCGCGGTCTGATTTACTCGAAACTCGGTATTTTATATAATTATACCTAATGCTCACAGAATATAAAGCCTTACATGTTTTTGGGTTTATTCAAATGTAACCCTTATGGGGCAAAAGAGGGTTTTTAAGTTTTAGGGAAGGATTTTACTGTGCGTCTCGATAAACTCCAAAGTAATTGAATAACCCATGATTGAATATTTTTCAAAAATAAACTCCTTTTGGGGTGAAAAGGGGGACACAGTTTATATCAAAATTATGTTTCCTTTGATCAATAAACTTCAAAATTGACCCGTATATTTTCTTAATAAATAAAACGACCATAAACCATTTTCGAAAACAACCTTTTAGAGGGGGTGTGGAATTTGAGTGGGGGAAAATAATTGTATGGAAAGATCGCGCGGTATGATTAACTTGAAACTCGGTATTTATATTTAAGATCGGAAATAAAGGAAAAGGTGTATCAGGGTTGTCAAAAAATCTACCCCTAACGGGGTGGAAAGGGGTAGTCAATTTTAAAGGGGATGATTTTATGTTTCGGATTGGCGCAAAAATGGCTGAACGGATTTAGATGAAATTTGGTAACATAGTTTATAATCTGTAACATTTTTCCGACATCTACGCGGGCGAAGTCGCGGGCAAAAGCTAGTAATACATATAATTGAAGTACATTTGCGGCCTTGCTTATGGGATAAATCACTGAACAAAAAGTGCCACTATGATCGCGACGATCGCGTATTCGTACGACGATCGCTTTTAAATAGGACGCGGGATTATACCTCACATATACTATTATATTGTTCGTGCCTATTCGAGAGAAGTAATCCAAGAAACATTCGGCACAATATTTTAGCCTAATCTACAAAGACATTAAGGCCGCGATTTAGTAACAACCATTAAAACAATTACTTAGAGGTCTCCCAAGTACGTACGTATAACAGCAGTTTTAAGTTTCCTCCGAAACAAAACTAAACACGGATCTGTTATCCACTTGTTTAGTAGTTTTCCATTTATCGTAAACAAAATGGCTGTCAGATCTAGGGCTGACTAATGGGGATAGGCCAAGGTCGTCTATGCCATGTACTCGTGCCGATTACTTTTATTAGTTTAAATAGGCCTTTTGATTTTGGTATTTTCTTAAACTCGAATTATTAATTCACTCGAGTAATCTGACATGTGCTATCTGTCACTTTGTGTAATAAAATGGTCATATTTATTATATTCTAGACTGTTACACTTATTATTATACATTTCTTTTGCACTTATTTAAATCGATTAAACTAAACGATCACAATTACAATAAATATGACCATTTTATTACACAAAGTGACAGCTAGCACATGTCAGAATACTCCAGTGAATTTATAATTCGACTTTAAAGCAACTTTTTATTGTTTAAGGCAGGTATGGGCAACCTTTGACGTGTTGAGGGCCAAACTTTAGCGTGCAAATACGTTCGCGGGCCGCATTTAACAGTACTTAGTGCATTTTAAAGTAGTGATAATATTTTTTGCGATAGATATTAGACATGAAATAATACGACAATGTTATTATAGTACAATTTATTAAAATAACAAAATTAAGTTTTAAAAAATGGTACATTATAATGAAATCGTTAAATTTGCAATCGCTACAAACTAAGAAAGTTAAATACACCGAAATCAATGAGACACTTGAGCTTGAATTTGGGAAACTAATCCATCGATATTTGGATTAATTCTACTGATACAAAGACGTAAAGAATTTTCCAAATTATCGTCAGTCAGTCTTGTACGATGTGTTGATTTATTAACTTTCATCAATGAAACGAACTGTTCGCATTTATAAGTACTGCCAAACCCACAAATCAATCTTCTTGCGAATTTTCTAAGCTGCGGAAAATTGTCTTCTTCTAGGTTTTTTTTGTAGAAATCGCACAACTCTACGTCTTCAAATTTGGATTTTAGGAGTGAGTTTTCTTGAATCTCGATTAACTCCATTTGTAAACTAGTGTATTGGAGCATTTTGTAGGAGTAGCAAATAAACTGAAACAGTCTTCCATGTTTTTGAAGTCGCTAAATCTGTTCGAAAATTGTCCCGACAGTAACTTGAGTTCTTCAGCATATTGAGCATAAGCAATATTTTCATACGCAAACAGCGTGTTGAAATGGTAACTATTACCAGACAGCATCTGTGACTCCCACAAGCGTAGTTTGATCTGAAACGCTTTCAAATGGCTGTACAAATCATTTACTAACTGTCCTTGTTTTTGAAGTTTCAAATTTAAATCATTCAAATAGCCTGTAAGATCGACCAGAAATGCTAAGTCTCATATCCATTTTGGGTAACTTAATTTAGGTAGTGGTTTATCTTTTATTTTCATAAAGTCTGCTATCTCATTTCTAAGCTCGTAAAACCGTTTCAACATTTTTCCTTTGCTCAGCCATCTGACTCCACAATAATATGTTACGTCGTTATATTCAGCTGATATTTCATCCAAAAACGCCTTGAACTGACGATGGTTAAGCCCTCGGGATCGAATAAAGTTGATGGTTTTTACTACCACATGCATAACATTCTGGAGTCGAATGGACTTAGAACACAAGTTCTGTTGGTGGATAATGCAATGAAGGACTATGAAATCATCTTTTTGCACATTTAATTCTGTTGCTTTTTCATTCAAAATTCCGATGAAACCTTTACGTAAGCCGACCATAGAAGGTGCACCATCAGTGCATACTCCAATTAATTTTGACCATGGCAAGCCAAAACTTGTGAATACCTTTTGAACTTCAATAAAAATATCCTCTCCTGTAGTGGATCCTTTAAGCGTCTGTAAAGCAAGCAATTCCTCAGTAACAGTGAACTCCTTATCAACACCTCGAATAAATATTCATTTTTGTTTTCAGGACACAAAATACTGCAAACTTCTAACATACGCTCCTTGATAAATTCTCCTTCGGCAAATGGTTTTAATGCCTTTGCCAATTTTGAGCTAACTATAAAACTAGCTTTCACAACATTATCAAGTTGTGTTCTTTGTTTATGAAACATTTGTTACTGTTTTTCCAAATTTGCGATAAGCTTCTGGATTTTGTCTGTTCTTGATTGTCCTGACAGTGAGTGCAGCGTAGCATGCTTAGTTGAGTAATGCCTATTTATATTGAATTCTTTCATTACTGAAATGGATTCATTACACAGCAAACAAATAGACTTACCATTGTGCAAGATAAAAAAGAATTCTTCAGTCCATTTTTCTTGAAACTGGCGACCCTCTGTATCTACTTTTCGTTTCTTTCCACCAGACATCATTTTTGTTTACTTTTCGTTCAATAAACTTAATAACAAACTATACTTAGTTAGTAACCACTCAAGATGCACACAAAGTCACAAAGCAAGTTGACTCGAGCAGTCCGCTAGGATATCGCTTGTCCAAGTTATCACCTCGGTAGCTCAAATAGAACTGAACTAACGTTCGTTTTTTTTTTTTTTTTGTATGGCATCTCGCAGTTGACCTTGAGAGGCCGTGACTGCTTAACCGGTCTTTCCTGTGGCTGCCCTAAGGTATTAGCTTAAAGCCTCCAGCCAGGAGCGTAAATATAATTATTACAAACTAAACGACAGCGCTCTAAGGGCACCCCCTGTGGGGTACGAACCTCGGCTTAGGGCGTCGTTGGGGAAAAACAGCAAGTTGGGGACGGGCTAGATCGAAAGTTACTAACGTTCGGGCCATCCACCCACTTATACAACGTGGAGACGACAATATAACAATAAATTCAACTACGTATATCTAATGACGTTCGCAGTCTGCACACGAAAATTCAATCAAATATATCCAATAGTTTAGTCGCTATAGCTAGTCAAAGATTGGCAAAACCCATAGTCGGCACACCACTGCTATTTAGTTTATTTGAAAAAATCACTTTTTTAATTTTGATGCTAGAATTTATTTTATCGTTCCAAAATACTCTTATGCATTAGTATTGCCAGTGTTTTTATTTATTGTCGTATTGTTGTCTCCACATTGTATAGGCAAAATGAAGGAATAATCTGGAATAAACTAGTTTAGAATAATTGAGAACTAATAAATCTTTTGATGTGTCGCCCGTGAGGCGGAAAATCTCAAAGAATTTGATCGAGCAAGCCGAGTGGCGGCGATTATCAAAGAGTGAGGCGGAAAACATCAAAGGATTTGTTGTTTGCCGCCTCACTGTCACTCCCGTGAGTATAAGTACCTAATGTAATATTTTTTAAATTAGGTTTTTTCAAAATATCTCGCGGGCCGGATAATATCTTACAGCGGGCCGGTTGTTGCCCATACATAGTTTAAGGTGTCGGAAGAAGCATGTGTAACCTGTAAACGTTAGTACACTAATTATAGGAAAAAGTGTGAACAAATGAATAATAAAATACGACAGTGCAAGTGTGTCGGACAACCCGCACCGCGGACCGGGCGGCGTTATTCTCCTATCCATTACGAGGCATTTTCACCCCCCAATAAATCAAAATCGATTGTGATTTCTCTTGTGTCTATTGGCCAGTTTCTTGAACGATTGGCTGAATGATTTTTCAACAACCAATCACAGCAGTTTTCGCGCACTTGACACTTTGTCACATTCATTTTGCGATAATTTTTGTTCGACAAACTGGCCCTATGTAGGCTCATGCAGATTGGTGATATTGCGGGCGCGACAGGCAGCGCGATATCGCGCCAGTCTATACGTGGCTTGTCTATTAAATCATCAAGCACTCGACACGAATCCATTAGACCTGTACCCCCTTATTTTTCACGCAAAATCAACAAAGAATCAAAATTGTTTAGACCAGGCAGTCTAAATCAAATTTCCACGCAAACTCCGCCCCTTGCTCCTCGCCACCCCGTTATGTGCTAAACGCTAAAACATCAGTAATAAAGTTGAATATCGCGTGTGCTCTTTGATCGTGTTCGAGCACGAAACTAAATAGCGTAAGTCTCAATTCTTATTTCGATGTGCTAAACGCTAACACATCAGTAATAAAGTTGAATATCGTGTGCGCTCTTTGATTGTGTTCGAGCACGAAACTAAATAGCGTAAGTCTCAATTCTTATTTCGTTTATAACTAAAGTAATAATTGATCTAGAGAAAAAATATCTGGTGGCTGGATAATAAACTATATTTTCTTGCTGTGAATATTTATTTATTTTACATAAAACCCAAACAATCTTGTTTGTTTTTTATAATTTTACTATCCTTAAAAAATACATGATTTTCTAATAAAAAATGTATCTAGAGAAAATAGTACAATTACGGAACTGTCTTCAACATGGAAAGAAAAAGATCCAATAAATCATATACTATAATGTTTCATTTTGCTGGTATGTGTGACTGTTTCAGAATATTCATGCAAATTAACATAAAAATAGGGAGCCTCCTCTTAAGCGTGAGACACATAGTAAAGCGGTGTTCTTAATATACCTTCCACAATTTGTTCTGGTCCTCATAACACACATGTTACTAGTGTAGAATGTACAATTTCTAGCTCACAAACACAGACATTACACATCAGCTCGTGTAGACCACCCACTATGAATGATCGTAGGGTGGCCATGTTGCCCCAGGCATTTCGTTCACTGCGACCCATTTTAGGTTCGTAACTAATGCAGAGACCGCTCAAAAGTACGTTTAAACTGTGCAATCTAGATCTTACCATGTGTTTCATTTATACTAGGTAACTAATATAGCATTGTAGGGCTTCAGGCAACAAAATGAAATCATCAAGAAAACTCTCCTTTATTCGAATACTACTTTTTAAGACGATTGTTTAGTAGATACAGTAAATTTTCGTTTTCATTGTCTTACTAATAGGTACCTTAGAAAGTAGGCTTTGGATCCGTTTTCAGATTTAAACTGAAAATAGGTACAGACGCCATCAGGTCAAGCTACCCGAAACTGATTTTTTTCCCAATCAACCTTGAACCTTAAACTGTAGGGATAAAGTTGAAAATCTATTAAAGAAATTTGACAGATTGTAGTAGCTTGATGTGCTGGCGTCTGTACATATAAAAAAGTATTATCATCTCAAAATAATTAACTTTAAGGAGATGTTCTTAAATTTTGAGCTACATTTTCAGTCACCGTATAATACAATTATTGACCTCTGATTACTCTGCTCACGCCAGTACTGGGAGTCTACTCCGAAGCGCTAAACCGAAGTATCGGCCGAATGTTCGGTCGTTTCTTTACTACGGCTAACTATCGCTGACAACGGCAAAAAAAAAGGCTGTCGAAGAGATAAGCCAAAGTCAAAACTGTGACTTGAAGTCGTGTAAGGACTCAAAGTCAAAAAAGAAAACTATGGAAGTTGTAAAACGGCACATTCGGCCGATATTTCGGTTTAGCGCTTCGGAGTAGACCCCCAGGATACGGAATGATCCGCTCATCGTAATGTTACTTATTTAAGGAGAGTAGGTACAGTAAAGGCTCGGGCAGACTGGCGCGAAATTGCGGACGCGACGAGGGTCGTGCTGCCTGTCGCGTCCGTGATATCGCGCCAGTCTGCACGAGCCTTAAATCATCATGAATGCACATTTGCTTTGGTTGATATGTCGAAGACGTATAGATTGTGTTGTTGAAGTGAAAACTTCTTTAGGCGCTTTGAGCGATTTATTGTAGGGAAAAACTTAAGGGTTCGCGTCACCGACGACGTGCCCGCCCCAACATGCTGTAGCAATACGTGAAGTTAAATTTACCACGTGAAAAGCTTAATTTTTGTATACAGTACGTTGTTTAAATTGTGTTTTAGATAATCATTATTTTATTAAAGTGAAATTTCTTTAGGCGCCTTGAGCGATAATTTTTTATATTCTGTCGGCAGTCCCCATGTAGGTATCAGAATTACCAATTACGTTGATCTCCAGGGCACCCAATTAACTGCATACATATAATCCGTTCTATAGTTTGGCTGAGAAACAGACAGACCAACTCACTCTACACTATAGTGTACAATTAAGCACGGATGGACCACTGGTTACAGGCACCTGCCTCACTACCGACGAGGAAGCTATCCAGTTATCAAAGATTTTCTCCCTCAAGAAACATATTTATTTAAAACACATATTAAAAGTACACTTTGTAAACAAGCATATTAAGTGGGTATCCAAGCAAAAAGAGTCCAGGGCCTCAAGTCTGCTATTACAATAGTGTCAGAATGGTCGATCATTGATTTCATAATTGTTGATTTTGACAAGTTTGGTAATCTACTATTATAATGGCGTCATTATGACTTTCCAATGGTCGGCCACTGACACTACATTGAAAGAAATTGCAAAGAAAATGATCGACCATTATGAATTTACCAGATTACGAACTTTTAGCAAAATGACAATGGCATGACAATGGGATCGTGTTGGAATGACTGAATTTATAAAAATAGCAGACTTGGGCCCCAGTTCTCGGCATTTAGTTTCCGAGATAATTACGGTTTTGTAAAGTTGGGTGAAAAAATTGCATTTCGCGATTTTAATTGATTATTAATTAATGCTCAATTATTTACAAGTTCGTCTAGTAAATAAATTTTATATGATGTTTCTAAGTACCAGAAATATTGAGAGAAAAGTTTAATAACAAGGTAGGTAGGGCGGGGCTAGTTGAGCAATTTTTCACTTGATCGGTCATAGCTCCTTAACGATAGGTCGAAATGGCTTGTAGTTATACTGATGGGTAAGTAATTTATCCCTTGCCAAAGTGTTTACAGTATTTATTTTCTAACAAATCGCATTTAGGAGCCACGGCCGTTTAAGTGAACAAAGTCAGACATGCTCAACGTACCCCATAGGTGAGGTAAGTTGAGCAAGGGTATGGGGCAAATTGAGCAGTTACAAATTAAAGGCAAACCATGGGTTCAATGTTTACTAGACATGAAATAAAACTTATATTTGACAATCAACTTTTTATTTATAGTTTTTCAGTGGCATAACAGGGAAACTTACAAGTAATTTTCTGTTAATATTAAACAAAAAATAGAATCAACAGAAACTCAACATATAATAATCTTAACTTTTGGATTAGACTAAGTCTTTCTACTTAAAATCAGTCTTAAAAATGTATAATTATCAATTAAGTTTATATTAAGAAAATAATAATGAGATCTTGGAAACTTACAATCTTAGTTACTTACTTACTTAGTTGGGCAACTATTGCTCAACTAACCCCAACACGAAAATTTGAAACAAAAATGAGGTTATGAAAAAACTGTTAGAATTACATCCAAAACCTTTATACATATCGAAAATATACTGAATTTATAGAAGTTAAACACTTACTTGATTGAAAACGGATAATATTTGACTCGTACAGAAGAAATATTCCCACTTACCTTTTTTTTACTTTTTGCTTGCAAAATAAACAAAGCCTGCGTGTACTTCACTCGATTGCCAACGCGTCACCGGAGATCGCGCCATGCATTCCCCTCCCCTCACCGCTTCTTTCCGCAATTTGATGCTTTAGCGTGCGGTGTATAGTTTCTGAGATATTTCGATTGCCCAACTTACCCCTATGCTCAACTAGCCCTACTACCAGAGGTCAAATTTGAAAATGCTTTTTCTCAAATCAGGCTTTCTCAGAATTTCAATTTCAAATGTCTGATAAAAAAGCATATACATATTACAAATTACAAGATTATGTTCAAGATAAGAATGCTTGGAAACATGCCAGCTAAGACCATCTAGATAAAATCAAACTAGTTGCTATTTTAATTGTATAATTTATTATTTTTATGACATTGATTTTACATTTTGTGATTACCTTAACTCTCACACTCACTTATTTTTTTATTTTGTTTAGGAAAACCTATACTTTTACGATGTTTGTAAATATGTGAGCACCATGTATCTATCACATTATTAAATAATCTATCATTGCTTCATTTTTAGTTCGTTTTATCTATTGTGGTATAGTAATTTTATTCTAGGTGCATCGTCTTCACACATAATTAGGTATATAAATAATTTACATAAACAAAATATTGAAAACATTTTTAAAAGAGCAACTACTATTGATCGCTGACGGTTCACACCACCGCCGCCGCCGGGCGAGCATCGTTTGTTACAGAGACAAGAGCTATCAAAGAGAATACTCGCTCATCGAGGCTCGCTTGTCATCCAGATCACTCGTAGAGAAGCTCACACTGGTACATACGCACACTACGGAGTAATCGCTCGTCGCCGTCACGCACTCGCTGCTCGTTGCTCGCCAACTCGTTTATAGTTTCTAGCTCTACTCGCTTCACGTAAATCACCGTGGTTAGCACAGGGGCATCATGTTTAGAAGATTGTAGATATTTTAGTCTTTTATTGCAGGCAAAAGATGCAGGTAAACCTAAAAGGACACTACGTATGTATATACACGCTTC
The DNA here is from genome assembly GCA_963921375.1 of Tiliacea citrago. Classification (NCBI taxonomy): domain Eukaryota; kingdom Metazoa; phylum Arthropoda; class Insecta; order Lepidoptera; family Noctuidae; genus Tiliacea; species Tiliacea citrago. The sequence goes on along the minus strand of OY992797.1, from coordinate 13,716,854 downwards.
GAGCAATTGATATGTCTGAATAATAAATGCATTTATGTACGCGAAGAGTATGCGTACTTGCGGGTACGTACTTTAAACGGGACAACGTATTTGTGCTTACATCAAACAAACAATCACAAAACGATAACAATATTACTATGCATGTATTTTGTATTTTATTTCTAGCATCTAAGTTAGATAGACTTCGGAGCGTAGACTTTGGACATATGCGAATATTTATCAGCACAATATCTAAGCCGGTGAGCGCTGCGTCAGCAAGATAGCGAGAGACGACGGATGTCAGCAGTGATTGCAGCTTGTCTTAGGCTCCCACAGACAGGCGACGCGACACTAGTAGCACAATTTCTATGAAAACTTCATGGAAAGTGTCGCGCTGGGTGTCGCACTGCCTGTCGTGCCCGCGATATCGCGCCAGTCTGCACAAGCCTTAAGTCTAGAGGCAGGTACAGAACTGCTTGCTATTGCTTATTCTTCAACAGCTCAATCGCTAGGAACAAAAAACCAGCCAAGTGCGTGTCGGACCACCCACAATGAAGGGTTCCGTAGTTGAGATAAATTTATCCCAAGAAAAAACTTAACACTGTACCTAGTTGTAAAACATGTTCTTCCTTCCATACATTCTAACTGCAAATGTAAGATGGTCGACTATTACTCGTTAACTTGTAAAGCCTACTTAGCTGTGATAGTTTTCCTTTTAACTTGGTTATAAGTGCTATTGCCGACTAAAACCAACCATTCAGCTGCCACCTTGACTCTAACAAAAATTAGCACTTAATAGCTTAATATTAAGCAAACGGATCCCTGAATCGAAAAATGGTTTTAACACGGTCGTAATATTTTTGAACGACTTTTCCAACGATACCCCACACAATGGGGTATAGAGATCCCCACTTTACGTGTAGGAGCGGTACCCTAAAAAAATATAAAATAAATTATTTTACCACTTTGTTGGCGTGATTAATATGTATATCCATGCCAAATTACAGCTTTCTAGTACTAAGATTCTCTGAGCTAAGCCGTGGACAGACAGACAGGCGGACATCAAGAAACTATAAGGGTCCCTTGTTGAATATGGAACGCAAAAAACAGGGCCTTTTTGCGGAATTTAAATTGGTACGAGTATTATAATCTTGTTCGAATAAATGCATAAACAGTTTGAGTCTAGAAAATATAATTAGCTCTTATTTTCACAAATTATAAAAACGAATCTGAAAGCGAAGAAAGAAGAATGAAAAATGATAATTTTTTCGTATAAATTTACGCACACAATCACTGGATATTGATCCTCTAACCATAGAGATTAAGAACACTAAGGCCTGCTTGCACCAGAAATTATTAAATTAGTTTAACGCTGAACGACTTTTGAGATTTGTTGTGCAAGCGGCCCTAAGAACAGATACCCTATTAATAGACAAAACGGAACTCCACCACAGTAACATCTTAAGGTGAATCCGCAGCTGTAACCCGCGAAATTCAAACTTTCTTACGTTTTTGCTATTTGCAGGTTAGTGCCAGGTTGTATCATAATCAAAATATGATTCGCGACTATAACATAATTTATTATTTATTTACATAATTAGAATCATTAATACATCTCTCTTGGTTAGATTTCTTCCCCAATACCATGATTTCATGAAAAAGTCATTCAATGCAACAAATCAAACTTAGAGAGATGTATAGTAATGATTCTAATGATTATCATTTTGTAAATACTTATCTGTTATAATCGCGAATCGTATTTTGATGAATATACAACCTGACACAAAATTGCAAATTGCAAAAAAAAAACACGTTTGTTGTACGGGAGCCCCCTTAAATATTTGTTTTATTTTAATTAAATTATTTATTTTTAAAGTGAATACATAACTAAATATTCTGTCAATATTTCATTTCCCTTAAATATTTATTTTATTCTGTTTTTTAGTATTTGTTGTTATAGCGGCAACAGAAATACATCATCTGTGAAAATTTCAACTATCTAACTATCACGGTTCATGTGATATAGCCTGGTGATAGACGGACAGACAGACAGACTAATAGGGTTCCCGTTTTACCCTTTGGGTACGGAATCCTAAAAACGTAAGAAAATTTGAATTTCGCGGGCTAGAGCTGCGGATTCAACTTAAGCCGAGTCTACACGTGAATCTCGGATTCGCGGAAATGAAAATTTTGCGGTGGATGCGCTACGTTACGCGATTAGATCAGTTTCGTTGTGAACGCATCCGTAGGAGAACGTGACGATGCAGAAGTATCGCTTGGAATACTTTAGCCAATTTAAACGAAGGTTTAAAAATATCTTACGGAAATTGAATGGAAACCAAACTTAAGATAAGTAAGTAAGGATGAGACTCTAAAGACTCTTCAAAAACTAGATGTCGTAAAAGTGGGGAAATTTATAAAACTGGAGGCTTTTGCTATGGCGAGGAAGAAAAATACTTATATTTAATTTATATCAAATCACGGACGTCATTTCGCCCCATTAGACATAATACGCTATTTGAACAGATACGTAGATAGAGTACAAATAATCCCACATTTTTACCCTCTTAAAAAATAAAAGGCCTACCCTTTTTTTTTTTTTTTTTTGGGTGGGAAATCATCAAATAACTTCTCCCGCTCTGGGCGGAGCGGGAGGGAGTGTCAGACTTTTACTGACTAAAACCCACCCGTGTTCCTTCCGTTGCCTGTGTGCCAGGGCCACGATATCCCTTTCGGACAAACTCGCAACCCTGGCAGGAAAGAAAAGGCCTACCCTAACATATAAAAAATAATGCCGTCGTATAAGAAATAAGTACTAACCAAGAAAATAAAAACTCGTACCTAACACAAAAATAAATCTAATTAAAAAGCAAATATGAAACGCTATAATCTTAAATAAAAAAGGGGTTGTTTCCAGTTACCACGGTAACCAATTTGAAAACAAAGGGGTTTTACCCCAGTAACACAATAGTCAAGTCACCCCCTTAACACCCCCTCCCTTGTCGAGATTGCGGCCAAACGAAATTAGGAATTTGCATAAACATTGCCGTTCTGCAAATAGAGCAAATGTTGTTCCTGCCTTTTCGCTTTGCAATTACTTATTGACTCCACTTGGAAACCTTGACTTCTCAGCCAGTCACATGATATAAATTGCCGACTTCCACCGACGCGACGGTCAATGTGTACTAGGCAATCATTGTATCAATAATACCGATGTTGGCGGTTGGCGTAGATACTAAGGTTCGCAATACAGCCCTCCTGAGTATAACAATTGTATTCTATTGTATTGTGTGTGTTGTTTGTTGTACTCGTATTTATATAAACATTTAGAACCAAGTATTGTATTTAATTTATTTTATCCCATGAAATGCTGCACCGGGCGACGTCATCACGTCAACGCCGGCGCCGGCTGTCGCTGAAAACCAGCGCTGGGGCTCTGTCTTTTTTTTTTTTTTTTAGTTTGTTTAATCCATAATTTTACAGTTTTAGTTTAACAGAACACCTGCCAAACTGCAAAGCAATTTATCGGCAGTTGGTTCTCGCATCAATACGCTGAGCGATGGCCGTTTTGCGTGGATATTTTTTTTTAATTGTACTTCACCAATAGTATTAGCATTATTGTCTGTCCTTCTCCCTTTAATCCATCCAAAGGTTGTCTGTAAAAGATCGCTTTTAGCGAGAAGACCGCCCATTGTCTCGACCGCCCTGTTTCTATTTAACATGTAGCTCTAGGCTCTAGGATTCTTGTACGAAGTATCTTGAGTGCTATGCTCCAGTTCAAGTTTGTCTCTGGGGACAGAAGTACCTAATGCATTCGTTCTAGGTAAAAGAATAGTACAAAGTAGGCTACGCGTTAAATAATATCCTGTCTAGCAAATGCTAAAAAAATTTAGCACCTGTGCTTTAAGAGCCGTTATACCAACGTAAATGGTTTTCTTTTGGACAACATAGTTGTTATACGTTGATTTCGTAGGTGAAATTCATTGTAGATCTTTGACAGTTGTTACGGGTCATCAGAAGCCCAAAAGACTGACAACCAGTCTTACCAAGGGATATCGTGTTACCCAGTAACTGGGTTGTGAAGGTCAGAAAGGCAGTCGCTCCATGTAAAATACTGGTATTCAGCTGCATCCGGTTAGACTGGAAGCCGACCCCAACATAGTTGGGATAAGGCTAGGCAGATGATGAATTCATTAATACACTTGTTATTATTTAGATGAACATAGGTTTATTACAGAATCAAAAATACAACAAGAAAATGTCGTTTTACCACCGAACACTTGCGGGCAGTCAGTGTTGCCCTCTCACTAAATATAATAACAGTGCACAATAATAGTGTTACTTCCTTCATCATACTGCTTTTCTAACCGACTTCAAATAAAGGAGGAGGTTTTCAGTTCGTCGGGATCTTTTTTTATATTTTTATTTATGGTTTGATAAGGTACGAGTATACTGCCTAGGTGGTCCCATAAATTGTATTAACTTTTCTTGGTAGTTTTTGAGTTAGCTGCAATAATACGTATTTTTTCCACATATTCATGTGGATGATGATATAGTAATTTCCTGTCCTGTTTTTTACATTGCAGTTATTGGTAGATATTCGAATTTGTGTAGGGTAGGTACCACAATCAAAAAGTGAAAAATACAAAACTTTTTCAACACATTTGCTCTAAAAATGCATTTACGAAGCCTGTATACAATGATCGAAAGTTAAAAATTACGCACCATACAACGGAATGTGCGGTAAATTAGGTACTCTCACCTAAGTAAATGTTTTACCGCATACTTAGTTGTATAGCGCCGCCACCGTGCGTATCCTTTACGGTTTATTTTTAATTTCCATAAAAAATATATAAGAAGTCCACCATGGAGTTTCACATTACGAAAATAAATAAGCTGAATGATCGAACCTCCTTGGAAGCGCTTTTGCTCAATACGTTTATCTCCCTTTATTATTAAAGAGAAAATGTGACAAAAGATGTAGTACTAATTTTCACCAAGCGCGTGGCGCCATTTGCAAATTCGCGCCATTTTCATATTAGAAATGTCAAAGATTGTTGCGACTTTCCAACTGATATTATAAACAAAATAATAATTAAAGAATTCAATCGAGGAATCTGATATTAATATGGAATCTACTCCACCTGATATCTTGAATGAGGCGCAAATTGCTAAAAATGGTCTCTTGCCGCCAAAATCACGAGATATTTAATGTTTTTTATATCATGGAAGACTCGAAGAAATACTCAATCATTCTCTGAAAATTTTTTGATGGCTTGTTTCATTACTTATTGTACTGTTTTCTCGCAAATGTGTTGAAAAACGTTGTATGACACACATGCGGAAATTGGTATTTACAAACTCGTGACTATGGTAAGCCATTCGTCACCTCGTTGTAAAAGCCAACTTACCGCACTAGTATCATAAATAACTATTACAATAAAAATTACCGACTTCCAATAACACTACAAAGTGCAAAATAACTTTAATTTCGGAAGTGGGTGGCAAAGAACGAAAATTCTAAACCAAAAAAACCCCGACAAGTCGTTTTTTTTTTGTAAAGTAGTTTTTTCATATCAAGGTTTTGCTTGAAGGACGTGCACTTTTAATTAGTGCGTAACGTGTACTTCATGCACTAATTACCTACGTCTACGACAGTCCAGCTTCTTCACCCATGAAATACCGAGGAGTTTGTAAACCAGAAGCGAATACTTTAAGACCTTCGGCTGATGTCAATAAAGTTGGTATTTCGATTCCTATTTGTTGAAGAAAAGGTAGACCTTCAAGGCACATTTAAGCCGAAAATAATTGCATCGATTTCAATGGATTCCTTCACATCGAAACTGTCATTGAATCGAATCAAATACACGAGGATTACCTATATACGCAAGAACGAGTTTGTAACACATAGTCGCGGATTTCCGGAATAATCGCATGCTTCTGAGTATTGATTTCCATTTACTTTTATATTTTTGTCGTAACATCGCGTAACTGGTTGATATAGGCGTGAAAAAGTTTTTGCGTTTTATTATTTATATAATATACTGGCTTCTGCCCGCGACTTCGTTCGAGTGGAAGTCGTAAGACACCACAATATACAAATAACAGCCACATTTTTATTTAAAAAAACTGCCTCATCGGTCTATTGGTCGCAAGCTACTGTTAAGCATGAGGTCCTGGGTTCGATTCCCGGATCAGGCAAAGAGTTATTGGGTTTTCCATCTGGGATTCCTCAGTTACAGTCCGAAGTCTGAATTAGTGCCCGGTTAATGGCAATAGGCTCGTTTATATCTATTATTTTATTACTTATTGCGTTGTTAAAGATGAATGCTGCAGATGAATAATTTTTATGTATTTAGTGATGGATTTTCCATTCCCATTCAATAATTTTCGCTGTGCTGAGAATGCTAAGATGATTAATTTTCTCGCTGAGAATGCAGTAGCGGGTTAAAAATTTGCGAATTGTCTTTGTCAAGTGTCATATTATAAATTCAAAAGTTATGTTTTTGGAAAAATTCTTTGAGAAACTTGGGCTTAAGAGGAGGCAGTCTAAATCAAATTTCGAACGCAAGCGCCGCCTCTCGCTCCCCGCCACTCCGTTATGTGCTAAACGCTAATACACCAGTAATAAAGTTGAATACCGCGTGCGCTCTTTGATTGTGTTCGAGCACGAAACTAAATAGAGTAAGTCTCAATTATTATTTCGTTTTTAGCTGAAGTAATAATTGATAGAGACAAAAAATACTTGTGTCGGGATAATAAACTATACTTTCTTGCTGTGAATATTTATTTTAGACATTAAAAGCTAAACAACCTTGTTTGTTTTTTATAATTATCCTTAAAAAAGACATGATTTTTGAATAAAAAAAATTATTAAGAGAAAATATTACAATTACGTAACTGTCTTCAACATGGAAAGAAAAAGATCCAATTAATCATATACTAAAGTTTTATTTTGCTTGTATGTGTGGCTGATTCAGAATATTCATGCAAATTAACATAAAAATAGGGAGCCTCCTCTTAATTCTATGAAAATCACAAAGTGAGTAGCCTTTCAATGCTCCTTCTTCTCCGCCTGAGAAGAGGTTTTGGCTCTACTGTAGACTAATTACAAGCCTACATTACTGCTTGGAAATCCTACACCAACGGGTACATCAACCTCTAATTAGATTTGAATCCTTAATGGCCTGTACACATCAGCCGACATTGTACACACTTCAAAATCTATATCTCCATCCATTGCTCCATTGTCAACAAGACATCAATCAAGGTAGGTATTTATTAATCAATCATGGACATTAAAGACTGTCCAATGATAGCCATGAATAGTTCGTTAATGAAAAATAACGCTTCATTAACCTTGAAATCTAGGAAGTGATTACACAGTTGTCGAGCATAAAGCCGCGGTCCCACGGTCTGTCAAGGCCTGACGTGGCCTGGCGTGCGGCCACGCCTGTCGAGGCCTGTCGCGGGCAATGCCGAGCATTCCCACCACAGGCCTCATCAGATCGACGGTTCCCACGGCCTATCGGCCTGGCCTGGCTCGATCTGGTCTGTGAGATAGCGGGCCGTGGGACCGCAGCATAAGATAGGTGATGATAATTCCCAGCACTCCAATTGCATAACACCCTTTCTTTCACAATCCGAAGGATTTTGAAGGAAACTCTAAAACCATTACCCTAAACAAATTAGAAAAAAAAAAAATTGTACAGAAGCCCGAAAGTCTGACAACCAGTTTTATCATCATCATCATCATTTCAGCCGAAAGACGTCCACTGCTGGACATAGGCCTCCCCTAAAGGGGGGGGTTGCTATAATGGCGATCACAGTATGGTGTTAAAATGCATAGAGAACGCTGCTGCCCATTCCGTAGTAAGTCCTTTAGTCGCTTTTTACAATACCCACGGGAAGAAATAGGGTGGTGCTATTCTTTACGTCCGGCACCACACAGACGAGTCTTACCAAGGCGTATCGTATTACCCAGTTACTGGGTTGTGGAGGTCAGATAGGCAGTAGCTCCATGTAAAATACTGGTATTCAGCGGCATCCGGTTAGACTATAAGCCAGCCCCAACATAGTTGGGATAAGGCTAGGCAGATTGGACTTAGTACAGCTCGATTCAAACTTGATGGCGGCTCTGAAAAGAGCTACTCACTGCGCAGTACGGCACCCCTCACCCCCGCTGACATGTGAATTTGTTACTGTCGCCTCATGTTCCGAGCCCCCATAAAATTTGAATCGGACTGTAACAGGCGATGTTAAAAACAGGGAAAGCAAACAAGTCATTTCCGTCACAAGTATTTTATTCGCTCGTATGCCTACAAAGTTTTTTGTAGTAGTGTTCAAGTATTGATTGGAGACTTCCCCTAATACAAATTGCCTTTACCTACCTGCCTACCTGTTAAATTATTATTGACGAATTGCCTTGCCTCCCCTCCGAATCCATTTGCACAGGTGTTTAAGTCAATTCCAAGTAATTTTCGTGTTATTTTAAAATTATAGGTATTCAGCATCGACACTGGTACCAAATTGAATCAGCCTGCCAGAACATGCAAAATTTAATCAATTTACTTCAAGCAATATTGAGGTGTCTACTGAATATTCTTCAGAAACACTCATTCCTTAGATATATGCCAATCTCAAGTAGTCTTAAAAAATAGAAAAAAAGATGGAAAAATATTATTTGATGATTCACTGGTTGGGTGGAGTTCTCGGGTTTTTCTGTGAGGGAATTCTTAGTATCCCGAAGCTTTGTAACATGTCCGATATAATATGGCAATCGCCTCATACGTCCCTTTGGATAGCAAAGCCTAGTCATCTGGGAGCTGTTATAGAAACGTAATTGCATAAGAATTTTTCGATGACACATGTGTCAATTGCGCGTTGTACATGCGCCATGGCGCATGTTATCTTCCATGTAGCGAAGCCAATAGCAGTTGTATATTGTAATGATTTATAATAATCAAATTAATATACCTAATCAAGTGTTATTGGGTTTTTCCTCCAGGAATTTCTGAAGGTATTCGGATTTCTGTTTCAGTGGTTTTGTTTGGGTCGCTATAAAGTCGCCATGTAACCCTATTTATTTCGGTATCCAATATTATTATTAATACAGTATTTTTAGGGTTCCATATTTTTTTTTTTATTATTATGACTGTCTCGTTGGTCTAGTGGTCGCAAGCGCTACTGCTGAGCATGAGGTCTTGGGTTCGATTCCCAGGTCGGGCAAAGTGTATTTGGGTATTTCCATAAGAAAACTTCTCAATAGCAGCCCGCAGTCTGGATTTGTGCCCGGTTGATCGTAATAGGCTCGCCCCCTATTCTACTCTTCCATCGACAAAACGCTTCTCTACGGTTCTCCTACTAAGGCTGCAGTTCTGAGTATCAGTTAAGACGCTGACAACAGGTAAACCACTGTCACTGTCAGACCGCATACAAAAAGAGAAGTGCGATGACACTACGCTTGTAATTTCTTGAAAAATGTGAAACAATTATTTATTTACTCAAAAATGAGTTTTGTAATCGAAAATAAAAAACAACCAAGTTCTGCATACAAATAAGATGTTTTTGTTATTAATTAAATACCAACCGTACGTTGATATTTTAATACAGATATTTTGGATTGAAACTCATAGTAAAGGGTTAGTTTACCGTTAATTTGTGTCTAGTTTTTTTTTTTAATCGAATTTTGGTAACAAACCAAGTTCTGAGAAATATGTTCAAGAATAACATATATTTTTTCTGCTACCACAAACTATATAGACTTGGCAATTTTTTTGTTTATGACAAGTCTACTTTTATCATTTTCCTCTTGTCAGCGACTTAAACGTAAACTTAACGTAAATCTATAAAAAAAAGAAGTATTTTTTTTGGAGTCAACGACTAGTTACTTTAAATATGAGTTTCAAAATCAGTTTTTTTTTTCTGTGTAAACTTCACAGACGTGATTGGTATCAATATATAAACACGATACTCGTAAAACAAACACTCAACAACTTTAAGTAACTTCACTACCAGTGGTCATTAACACCGGGAAAAAATATATAAAGAGGTAAAATTTTTGTTAGTAAGTTTGTATGTAGGGGGTAATCTCTGGAACTAGCAGTCAGATTGGAAAAAATATGTTTGCATTTGATAGCCCAATTCTTGAGGAAGGTTATAAGCTATTTAACATCACGCTACGACCCATAGGAGTCGAGCAAAAAGAAAAAAGTCAGAAAGAACACTAAACGAAAACGTAAAAAAAAATAGTAGGTGAAAAATAGCACGGGGGGCGATGCAATGCGACGCAGTGGGTCAGGGCACAAGAAATTTCACGCGAACGAAGTCGCGGGCAGAAGTTAGTCTAAAATAATATATAATTACTGGACTATAGAATTTCAACCAGGCTTAAAGAACGTTTAATGATTACACAATTCATCCAATGAATGAAGCCCCAAAAGTTTATTGATAATTTGCGGAAACACCTCATTTCCAGTAGACATAAATAGAAGCCGTATAGAACCACTTTTTAAACAGGCGTCCCACTTTATTTGCGAATTTTGCAATTAGCTAATCCTGCAAGTGGTTGCTACAAACGAGTTACTCAAAAATTACTATTCTGAGAATATAACCATGTGGTTACGTACCTATTCCTTTGCCTTGGGAAATCAGAAATGTCTCCCTATATTTGTACTTATTACGAAGAAGCCTTAAAGAAGCGTATTTACCTTTCTTCCAAACACAAATTCGTCGTTTGTTTTCTCGACAAAAAATATCTTCCCCGTCTTTGGCTATAATAAAATGTACCTAAGTTGTAATAATAAACGATTACCCCAAAACATTAAATATATAACAACATTATAATAATAGAATAGAATACTCTTTATTATGTAATGTACACCATAAAAATTACAGATATAAATGTAGAAATTCGTGTAATAAAAACTAATGTCGTGTAATTGGGAAGATAAAGGCGGTGTAGAAAGACAATGGCCTAGTAGAGTGAGTGACACGCTATTAAAGGGTATGGTCACGTACAACAGGATGATTTATAGGAAGAAATAACTGAGACAAACTTTCTCAGGACACGATAATTTTACTATTGAGTTCTCTTAATGTAACGAGATGATGGTACATGGCCGAAGCAATAGAATAGCAGCGGTATAATAACTAGATCAGTATTATTGTGATATCTGATCTGATATTGTGATTGTGATATCTGCAGCAGAATAATTATGAACCTCCTAATAGATGTCCATAATAAAGGGCTTAACTTAGTCTGCGTGTGATCAGGATCACCAGAGGCATCGCAAATAGTTAGGAAGAGGGCGCGCGCGGTATTAGCCGCTGCAATTGTATTGGTTAAAGCACTAGATCAAAAATCACCAAAAAAACTGCACTCTGTCAATTTTCTTATGCAGCAATGTCGTGTGTGACTCATTATTTCGTTTCTGCTTTAGCAGATTTATAGACAAAACGTTTCTTTAGAGTACCTAGTAGAGAAGAAATATCACGGTCATGGGGATTTTGGCACCGAGGAAAGCCTTGAAAATCCTGGCGTGGAAACTTGGGCGTCTTCCAAAAAGGTTAGCTAAAAAGTTTATGGACTGAACAAGGTTATAGTGGAAAATATTGCAAATATATGGGAAGAACTTCACCCACTGAGAGATTAAAAGTTGAACAGACTATATTTTCCAAGCAAGATTTTTCAAAAATTAGAATAAATGGTTTTACAAAGATTTTTTTTTTAATTTAGATGTTCCTAAAGACAAGAGAAGTAGTAAATTAAATACATATTTAATAAGTAACTATTAAATTAAGCACACATGTACCTGATAAATTTTACACTAAACACGCAAAACAAGCCTCAAGTCTTCAACTTTATAAATAGAAAAACTTGTATCACAAACGGCGCAAGGCTTATTATTTACACTGACAGAAATTAATGTATAGAAGTTCTTATACCTTGAACTGCAAGGATTTGTGGGGTTTAATTACGGGTTACCTGCGAGACCACCCAGGCTCTTCCAAGATGTCCGTTACCTTCCACTGATGATGCTCAATTAAGAATATTATGCCCATTATACCCATCAGACAAGTATACGACTGCGCGGGAGGCGTTGCGTTTGTAAAATTTCATAGTAATGACTGGTAATGAACGGTTTACACAGTATTATGGTGTAAAGTAAACATTATTAAGGGAAGCTAATGTTTATGTTGTGCAGATTAAGTAACGTTTTATGTCAGTACTTTGTTAGTTATTAAGACGGTATAATAATAAAACGAAAAGACGGTTTAAATATTAGGTCAGGACGTGATTCAGAATTGATTATTAACCCCCGACGAAAAAGAGGGGTGTTATTAGTTTATTTAATATTAAAAATATAAGGATCCACGTTGTAAAACCGCTAAGCTGCCCAGGAAACCATTTTAATAAGAAATCCTGGACCATGAATCATAAAAGTTGTAAGTCATAAAAGGCACTACCTACATCAAACTTTTTGATGTCTCAATGAAAACAGAAAACATAAAAAGAAAAAAATACTTCACATCTTTGAAGTTCTTCCCATTTCCTTGGCTAATGTCAGTCAATAAGTTTGGATGTAGTTCGAAATAGCTTGAGAGACTTAAGAGGGATGATCTTTCCCTTAAACATGACTATAATAGAGGGATAGGTCACGAATACTCACGATCCCCTCGACGTATATTAGCCTAAAACAAAAATTATACACACGGAAAAACATGCTTTTCATTGTTAATGGAGTAGAGAGAAAGTTACTTTAGGCTGCTTCCTGATGTACGGAATATTTTGGGGTGTGCATAATCACATAGAATATTTGATGCGCTTTTATTATTAACTACAACGTGCGTAAAATGGTTCAGATTTGCTTGCATGGCGAAGACCATCGCCAGATAAGTAGAGCGAACGATATGTGTAAAAGTTTCCCGCGAAATATAAAAACAACCAAGAAAACTTAGCAAAAAGGTGAATAAACATTCGCAAGTATGTATCTACATATACATATATAGTATGCCACAAGTTCACGTATTTTTGCAGTGTGGTTGCTTGACGATCGCTACCATTGGTCTGTGGTTGCTTGCCGTCATTCCGTCATTAGACCATAAACCAATTAATCTCATGTTTATAGTCTCTAGCTCTAACAATAATGTATTACTATTCTAGGAACAAATACATCCTGTCTGCAGATTTGTGACTGGTATATTCTAAAAACATCAGCTAACACGAAAATAATCAGTAATGTTGCAGCTAAGAATAACATCTTCCTGAGACTTATTAAAGGTGTCGTATTTCCTAAGAATAGCATCAGTTACAATTGAAAACATGTCAAAAATGTAGGGCTGACTGTACATCAGTCCTGAACTGTCCCAGTTTAAACATATCGTAATCCCCAAAGAGGATAATACATCACTGTCAGAGCGGCTCGTCGCTTTTTCCCATGGAACAAAATGAATAGCCCCCTTTAGCTTTGCCTATTTTGGACTTGAATCGCCGCACGATTGTACGACATTTCGATTGTGTGTTAGATTGTGATAAATATTATATAAATTACGCATATAACTCATGTCCTGTTTACGTTTCTTGATGGTAGACTAGATGGATTTAACTGGATTGACAGATGAGATATATTTGGACGGTCCTTAATCATAAACCCAGGATCCCATATTTATGAAGTTCATTATAGCGTTTGTGGTTTAATACTTTTGGGAGATAGAATATGCTGTCGGATTATTCTGAAGACACCATTTTTATGAATTTTATTCTTATACTTTTTGTAAGGTATTCAAGCACGACATATTTTGTTTGTAAGTTACGTCTAATTCGCTGTAGCCCCTCGAAGCTTTATAATTTATATCCCACAGTAACAACAGCATTAATCCAAAAAATAACAAGATCCTGGCACTTTAAACTATAATTATAAAATAGTATGCTTGCCAGTCCCTGTGCACGATTTAAACTAAAATACCAAACCTAAATATTTGATTCAAATCCAAATTACATTCCTAAATCAGACTCAACCTTGTTAGGGTCTAGATTAAAATGTAGTGAAAACTATCTCGAGCTAACGGCATCGCACGCCAGCCGTCAGCCCGTCAACCCGTCGTCGCCGCCGCGCCGCGCCGATGCCTTTAGGGTTAATCTGATGCAAATAACATTTGAACTGAACGATGGAATAAAATAGTTGCACGGTAAACTTCACATAACTAAAATATTTTAATCAAATGCAGAAGACGTCAATATAACAAAGATCACACTAGAAGATAGGTGAGAAACATAATATTATTTTGAAGATTACTGAATTTACATTAAAATAATGCAATAGAAACACAAACACAAGTAATATTTAGATGGTATGCGAAGCCATTCTTTCAACCACTGCAGGTCCCGTTAACAGAGAGGTCGAGCAAGAATGCAATGAGACCATACATACAAAGATTTAATTTTAGCGGAATAGTCGTAAATGTATTAATATAAACTTTGGACAAGCAAGTCACAAGTTAACGATAATAATCATCATGAGTTGCTTATCGAAAAAAAATGATATAACAACTGTACAAAGAAACTAGAAGTTATAGGGTAAGTAAGTACTGAAGACAATGTAACAAACGACGACATGTACCAGCAATTAAGACAATGTTAACGTCTCGAACTGCAGCAAAAAAATTATAAGCTCTAAAGCGAAATTACATATAACGAAACCGATAATTTTATATATTGTTTACTTCTTAGACAAGTGCAGCTTATTATTAAATAAAGATCTTGAATGTTTTGTAGAACTAGCAGAAAATGTTATTATATATTTAAACGCAAACTTGTTTCATCATCATAAACTGTTCAGTTGACTGTAATTATTGAAAAGATAAATACTAGAAATATATTTTACCTGGACATGCCTATTAAGGTTAACGAGGAGACTACTTAAAATGAAAATGTAAATTGACAGTTTAAATTATTTGGACGTAGCGATGAAGATATTCAAGTAGCGGCTGTGCCTCATCGTTTAGTTTTTGCAAATTATTAATTCCATGAAGAAAAAACCGGCCAAGTGCGTGTCGGACCACGCACAATGAAGGGTTCCGTAGTTAGGATGAATTAATCCCAGAAACAAACTTAACATTGTAGTTGAAAAACATGCTCTCCCATACATCGATATACGTGACGGTCAATTCTTTAACTGCAAATTTAAGTTGGTGGACTGGTGAACTAGTAAACCCTACTTAGCTGTGATAGTTTTCCTTTTAATTTCGTTATATATACTACTGCCATGAATATTTTCACATATCCAAAACAAACCATTTAGCTGGCGGGGGGGGGGGGGGGGGTGGGGCACTTGACTATAACAAAATCCCCCACACCATGTATTAGATGACAAATTTTTTTTTTATATTTTACGACTTTTTCGGCGTGATGAATATGTACGTACACCCTTGCCAAATTACAGCTTTCTAGGACTAAGCGTCTCCGAGCTAAGCCGGGGACAGACGGACGGACGGACGGACGGACAGACAGACAGACAGACAGATGGACATGGCGAAACTATAAGGGTTCCTTGTTTACTACGGAACCCTAAAAAACCAAAAAATCTTTTTGATCTTTCTTTTAATGCTAACAAGACGTGATTGGTTCCCATTTCTAGACCAAGGAGGGATGCATTTTTCACAGTATTCATTCAAATAGGGACGAATACTCGTACAACAACATAATTACAGGTACCTACTGTCCTTCCACAGTTATTTTACGTCTGATTGTGCATCACAGTGATCTTTTTCTCATTGTAATAAGTTTTCACCTAAAAAAAAATCTCAACTATATTTTTTGGTTAGGTACCCCTGATCTCTTTTGTTTTTCTTAATAGTATTTATTGTCATTCTAATTGCCATGTCTCCACAAATCGTCTTTAGGACGACGGATGGCGCGGTAGGCCAGCTTCTCGAGATAACATCACATTAACACAGCTAAAAGACTGATGCCGCTGCATAAATAGCAGTGTTCACTGACCTTTCCATGGAGATTAGTTGGTGAGACTAGGGCGTGACAAAAAGTTGATGAAGTGGACAAATTGCATGTGACATCCACAGAATTAGTTGAGGTAAACAATAATTGTGATTAGAGGATTTGCTACATCGTAACTAATTCAGCGGTAATTGCATAACTCACTTACAATGGCAATGGTTTTAATTTTGACAGTTTATCAAAATTCATTGATTTACTTATGTTGTTCAGCAGACGAATTTTTCTAACGTATCAAGCAATTTATAAGTTAGAAAGCATATGGTTTAGCAATTTACTTAAAAAAATCTTTCGGATTGTGATTGAAAAAGAACGAAATTAGGGTACCTGATTCTAGGTAAGCAATGGCATAATTGTGTTTCCTTACGGTGATAAAAATGTTGCCAATGATGTTGTCATGCTGCCTGCAAAAGCTCTCATTAGCAACCCATTTAAATTCATCCAAAACTAGAGTACTTTACAGCAGTAGAGGTCCAGCGGTAACGGCCGCAACTTACGATTTGTTGGTCGTGAGTTCGATCCAAGCAGGCACACTTTACTTTGTGTAAATTATTTCATCAACACTGCTCTCAAAACGGTGTAGGAAAACATCGTAAGGAACATCTTAAAACCAAAACTTCGAAGACATGTGACATCCAACAACCCGCACAGGACCCGTGTAGTGGATTATGCCCGGATCTCTCAGAGAGGAGGCCTGTGTCCCATCTGCATCAGTGGGAACATTATAGGCTGATTATATGTAACTAAGTAGTTATTTCAAATGCAAATCGTGAAGTATCTTTATGTCCAAAAGCATTAACGTTATTTTTCTCAAACATGCCTGGAAATTCAAGCATTATTTTGACAACCTTCTTCGAGATAAATCGTAATTGCTGTGCTGGCCAAATACATGCGAGCACCGGCCACCAAAAGTTGTATGAGAATCCATATTATGCGTCGTGGGTTAGCGGCCAAATAAATTACTTAGTAAACTCATATCTATCGTGTAATTTAAAAATGGAACGAACTTTTACTCCGAAACAGGCAACCAAGGAGGTAACTTATCAAAGGTTTGATTTCAATTTCGAACTGGCTTGCAAATAGAAAGTTGTTTATTGAAAAAAAAACAAATGAACACAATACGCGTGAAAAATTATCGTTGTTCGTCATTAAATCTGGAATTTATAAATAATTTACTTTGTTGGAATTTCCGCGCATTATTTGAGAAAACCACTATACCTACAAGCCTTGGCTACAACCAGGCATTGATTACCCCTGTCGCAGGCTACTGCAGTAATGTACTATAAACTCCCAAAGTGTTCTTCTTTAAATAATTGTGTTTCATCCCAAAATTGTCAATTTACTCTCAGGTGCTGAACGAAAAAGGACTTTGACACAAGTCGGCGTATGACCTATGTGAATGACCGTCATGTGTCTGGCGTCGAGTCCAATTTACAAGTCTCATATTTTAATTCGATACTTCGGTTGGTAACTTAGTATATTTGGGATACGAGTATTCTGCTTGTTTAAATTGGCTATATTTTTTCGCATTCACAGGTGGTTTTAATAAAAGGAAGAAGGTTTTAGATACGTAAAACGTATATATTATTATACCAATAAAATATAATTTATTATTACAGAAATCACCAGACAAATATAATGCGTACCTACCTACCTTTTTTTTTTTTGGGTGGGAAATCATCAAATAACTTCTCCCGCTCTGGGCGGAGCGGGAGGGCGTGTCAGACTTTTACTGACAAAAACCCACCCGTGTTCCTTCCGTTGCCTGTGTGCCAGGGCCACGATATCCCTTTCGGACAAACTCGCAACCCTGGCAGGCATTGGTCGGACGGACAAACTCGCAACCCTGGCAGGCATTGGTCGGACCCCGTCAGTTTGTGCTGACATCTCTTTGAAGCGCGCGTGGAACACAACGCGCCGTCGACTCGGGCCTGGTCCTTATCGGACGGCGAGCTACCCATCGCTCACCGTCCGCAGGCCCGCGCCTACGGTGGCCAGAAATCGGCTTGCGACTCCCGACACCCGGGGCGTCTCCTGCGGCGACTAAGGGCGCGAGGGCGCGAACCTTGTCTCACCCTCACGCGTTCCGCCTCCTCCTTCGCTAGCATAACTGCTTCGCAGAAGGAGGTGACGGCCTCCCATGCACTCTCGCTCCGAACCATGGCCTGAACCAGGGCCGGACGCGCGAGATCGCCGCCGCCGATCGCCTCCGTGAGGACACGGCGGTGCTCCGCCCAAGCTGGGCAGACCTCCACCGTATGCTCCACCGTGTCCTCCGGGCGATCCACACAGTGGTGACACCCGGGCGTTTCCTCCCGCTTAATCCTAAACAGGAACCTCCCGAAACATCCATGTCTGGTGAGGACCTGCGTCAGGTGGAAGGTGAGGACGCCGTGGCGCCTCTCCAGCCACTCCTCAAAGAGGGGACTTATCGCCACAATTGTGGCGTGCCCAGCGCTGGGTTGCGACAATCGCACTCTCCATGTCGCCATGAGATCCCTCCGGAGCTCCGTCCGCTGTGCCGCGATTTCTTGCGGCAGCGGAGTTATGCCCCGGAGTTTCGCCTCTTCGCGCCACACCTAAATGTGCGCGAGGACTTTCGCCTCCAGATCCCATGGCGGCAGTCCGGCAAGGAGGCTCGGCGCCTCACGGAAGACCGTGCGGTATCCCCGTACCATCCTGATGGCCATGACCCTTTGGGACGCGTTCAACCGCTGCGCTGGTCGCAGCCTCAGAGAACGCGCCCACACCGGTGCCCCGTAAAGGGCCATGGACCGCACGATCCCCGCGTAGAGCGTCCGGCAGAAGGCGTTTGGACCCCCAGATTCTGCAGAAGCCGCTTCAAGGCAGCCCGGGCCCGCTCCAGTCTGGGAGCCAAACGTCGGAAGTGCTCGACGAAGTTCCACCGGCTGTGTACCTACCTACCTACTGTATGAATTGCTAGGAATGTTCAATGTGCAGCTTCCTAACTTGAATATATATTTTTGAATATGTCCAGCCACATTAAAAACCAATAGCTCTGGCAATGAGATTTTATTATTTACCACTTTGCTTCAAAATGCAAATATTTGCAATAAAACTCGCCATTACTCCAGTCATCAATGTCCAGAGCCCTTTGTTTTCTAATATTAGACATAATGTGTTAAATGGACCTGGGAAGCGTGTGAATCATAAAATGGATCATGAATTGTATGAACAAAATTGAGAACCACAATTCATAAATAAGAACGAATTCGGAAAAGGACGTAAAGTGTAAACATTAATAATGTATTATAATTATAACAAACAAAAATGCGTATAAACAGTAAGTAACTATTAAATCATAACGATGCCAAATAAGGAAGTCTAGACATGAATGCAAATCGGCATAAATATAACGCGCGCATGGAAATGACATGCAGTGGTTTCAAAATAAAAACATCCATCGAGTTACCTTGCCGCGCTGTGTTGCGCTGAGCAGGCCATCCGAACGCAGTGAGCGTCGAGCGACGAACGCACCCGAACGCGATCTTTATTCAACACGATCGCACCGCCAGTCCGGAGGTGACCGCGGGCGGGGCGGCACGTGCTGTGCACGCCTCGCGATATTACATTGTGTTTATGTACGCCATTGTTTTAACTCAATCCGTCTACAATCAATACGATATCGGAGTGAAAACACGGCCTATTTGCTGCATTCACTAGAATCTAGTCCGAAATCAGTGACAGTAAAAATTGTCTCGGAATAGATGCAAGACAGTATTGACAAGTGAAACTCTATCGTACAATTTCATCCGAAAGAGGGTTTTGTTTGTGACATTGTTATTGACTATATACTTGTGTTAGTGATCTCTGTTGTATAGGAAATCATGCAAATCAATAATCGAGTGGATACCCAGCTCTGAGTACCGGAGAGCTCCTACGGTGCGGTGTATTATACGGTTGCATATTGATTGGTTCTGTACGGGGATCACTGGAACTTGTCATCCAATTAACGGTGGGTAGCATTACATTGAATGTTTATAATCACAGAAACTGATAATTACTTTACAGATACTCTCAAGACGTGTATTCATAGTGAGAAGATATTGCCAAACATTCCTGAGCACAAATCTGGATTGTTTTGTCATTATCGCTGGCATACTAATGATTTGTTTACTAAACAAGCAAGCTTTGAGAAAGATGCAGAAAAATAAAGTAAGATCATCGACAGCATAGCAACACACAATAAGGAGCCTACTAAAAGCTATACCAATAACCTCTAAAATTAAAATTTATAAACTTTACTTTGATAAATAAAATACAGAATACAGACCCGTTCGAAAGAAAAAAATCACACAGGTCAGACAATTCGTCAATTTGTTTTACCTCAAAGGTCATCTCTAAAGTTGTTTCCAAGAACCGATGAGCACAAACCGAACACAAATACCTCTTGTTTATAAATCAGGGTTTAGGTGATGACATAAACCACGTCATGTTCTCTAAATATATGGCCCGTTTGAGAGGCAGTTCTCAGAAGGTATTATGAAAAAAAAAACTTCAGTTGATTGTGTACGCTGGGAGCCACTTGAATCAAACCAATTTCGAGCAATTTAGAAGCTAATTGGGTCATGAACGTAATGAGGAATAATGGAAAGCCAATAGCTACTACGGATTAGGATAATCCCAAGCATGGCTGATAACATTCTGAACATCAATACCAAGACTTATCGCATGTACTCAATAATATATTTAGTCCAACATATTGGGAGTTGCCTCCATCTGGTAATGAATGAATTTCGACACCTACACGATGTTGGCGCCTGCATTAAATCCAAATGTTTAATCTCTATTGTTCATTGTATTAGCTACTCGCTCCACTTTAATGCCCATATTGTATGTACTACATGAATGGCCTATTGATTTCGAGATGATATTGAGAAACCGAGTACGATCTGTTTTATTTTTAATCCTTTTGATTAAAGCCAAGACTACCTGCCGGGCCTCGCGTCCTAGGGTCAGTTACATCTCTAACAATGGGACTGGAAACGAGAAGCCGCATAAAGAGCAGGTAGCGCAGTATTGCACGCCTTTGCAGGTATTTTATAGCCACATTAATATTAAGGACTGTTTCAAATAACACCTATTTAGTCCCAATAATTTATTTGAATACTATACTAGAACCAGCATCCTGGGCATATGTTTTATCGTATCGTTTATGATATCCGTTACACGTATTTATTTCAAAGCGATAATTTTGAAAGCAATCAACCACTACAGGTATTATTATTTACATGATGATAAGTGTATGTGAAATATATCTGGGAGCTCATTCACAGCACCTGATGGCAAGGCGAAGGGAAGACAACCAGTTTCGCCACCTGGCCACTGCGCGCACACATTACCAAATCGCAGCTTGCCGATGTGGAGTTGGTCGTTTCATCATTGTACCGGCCGCTTATTTCTTATGCTTTTAATTTCAAAGAAACACGTTTTTCGAAGGACGCAGATGTTCCTGAAAACAATATTATATTATACCAGCTATTTAGCGTAAAAAGAAAGCGCGGTTCGTGCAGCAACATATCGACACTGCAGACTAGTTATTATCGCTCGCTCTTGCTTGCCAGTAGATTCATTTCTTCACACTACAATTGCCTACCAACTCTCCAATGATGCGCTATTGTCTTTTTATTACTCAATTCTCGACATGCACTTTCTATGACTAAATAAAAACACAAGCGAAGTGTAAAATGATCCGATATAACCAATACTCTTAATTCGAAAGTTTATACATTAATATGAGTCAATAAATATTACATCAGTCGATACGTCGTTACTAGTGGCAGAATGATGGTAAATAAAAGCTAATGTAAACATTCGGATTAATTAAAAAAGATTATACTAACAGCATACCTTTTATTTTAAAAATATTACTGTATTCAAATATTTCCCACACCTCGGTAGGTGATCTTCTTCCTGATTCACCCTGTTGGAATTTTAAAGGGATGAGCTGTGGTCAAAAATTCAAAAGAATCGTGCGGTGAGTCAGTGCTGTTCTTCATTCGTGACGAATTTTATCTTTTCTAAACTTCGTCAAGCAACTTTTATGAAGTTAGTTCTTAAGAAAATAAATATTTTTGTAGAACCCAAGCTGTTCTAAGGAATTTGCATCGTTTAATGCTCATTAATTCCGTTGGTAAGCGTGAGGTTTATATTATCCGTAGCCTTAATCTGAAATAACCCAGATTTATTCAAATGAAATTTCTAACAGTGACCTAAATACAGATTCATTAAAGATCATGAAAAGGGGTTGCTTAGTCTGTATAAGCGGAATTTTAAATAAATTGACTTTAGTTCAGAAATTAATTTTATAAGCAATGAAAATGAATTACTGTTGGCAAACAATGTTGTGTACTGCGTTAACGAAGAGCAATTAGATGATAAAGCAGATTGTTTCCCGATTGGTTAGAAATCGTACATCATTTTAGAAAGTGAAATTGACATTCAAATACAACTGCGTCACGTATCAATACTTAGTTAAAATTTATTACATCTAGTTGGAATGTATAATTAACGTAACTCTAGAGATGTACTCGTAGTATCGCAATCTAATAAATTATTATATTGTTATGACCGCCATAAGAGAGTAACGGCGATTTATAATAATTCACCGTTACGAAAAACAGTACGATTGCAATCATTTTTAAACTAGCACGTTTATTTCTCAAATTCATGACTAATGATGACAGCTGTATGTTTGAAGTAACGGGTGCCCTCGTCACATATATCCATATACAACTTTGAAACATGTTCGATTCATTTTTTTTACTTGTTTAGCTGGTAATGAAGACTAATGACTATTTCAATTGTTTATTCTTCTCGTCTTAATTATCTCTCTCTCTCGCTCTCCCTCGCGCATCGTCGTCTTCGTTAACTTAAGTCTGGTTTGTTATTCCTTCGTATAATTCTATACGCGCATATATATTATTACATGAAAAGTTTATGTGTTGCGTGAAGTAATTAGATTTATTAATTCGAATAATTCTCGTAACCTACATCCGTCCGACGCATGTGTATAAAGTGCACAAATTTTCAACACGTCTAATTTCTCTTGGCTTGAGTTATGATAGATCTCAGCCGAACATTGTCAAGACAGCATGGCACACAAAACCGCCGCAGATTTATTATCGTGTCACGTAGAGTCACGTGATCACGTCTCCCCAAAGGTGTAGGCAGGATTGCAACGATCTTTATTTACTAAGACACTCATATTTCAATTCAATTTACTAGGTCCAGTTGCTATCCCTGACTAAAGGTATATGAGAAAATATTTACATCATACTCGCGGATATCGGTTCCAAGTCTTCAAAACCGGTAGCGTTCCTAGATACAGCCTCTTCGTCAATAGGTTAACTAACTAGTTACAGCCTATAAGTATTTGTTAACACTTTAGCCGGATGCATAGCCGCAATTGGGCTGCTTTCCCACGCAACAATGCCGTCGACCCACGCTAGTAACTCTTGCATTAGTACATCAATGCTAAATGACACATTATCTGCAGCGCCGAATTATTCACTGACAATGAACACAGAACGTACACAGAATTTGTTAATGTGTGAACTGTTGTTTGTTTGGCATTGAATTGGACCAATGACCGGGAATAGAGAATTGGTGCAGTGCCATGATTAAAATGGATGATCCATTGCAGCTGTCCTTGCAAGAGTTATTTGGTCAAGAAGATGAAGCAAAATTGAATTGGTGAATCCGTTGAGCCTTTTCCATGAGTCAAAGCAGAGCAGAGGTGAGCCAAAACTGTACACGTAGACCTCTCGAGTTACAGACTTGAAAAAAAAAAAAAAAGTCTGCTCTTCATTCAAAAATAAATTGAAATTTATTGTATTGCGTTAATTTAATTTGACATGGATAGGAAAATGTAACTCATTCACAAGCAGATAACGCAATAGAGGAACAATATTGATTCAATTGGTCACGTAACACAATGGTGGGGCATTGAGCAATTGAATCAGTCCGTGTGATGGTAGCAGACCCCGAAAGCAGTCAACGGAACAACGATAAAAAGAAAAGTCTAACAGCTGTTAACACCAATCTACCTATAGGTACTATAGCTACTGAAAGACTTACTTGTATCAACAAAAAGTCTACGTTATTCAATGGTCCTTTTATTCCTTTTAACAATAACACATTGGATCTAATAATAATAGTAACAAGATCAGTTGTTTAGTTCGTGCGAACTAGGACGGTGGCGTACGAAGGGTCCTTTCAGAGGTCCTTGACGTTTGCCCTACAAATATTTGAGTGACAAACTGGTAAGCCGAGGACCGGGACCCTAAAGATAAAAATAGTGTTATTGTTATAAGTTTCCATAAAAGTAGCATTAATTATAACGAAAGCTATATAAAAGATTTTGAAATTAATGTTGAATGTTAGACCTTAGACAATGTTCACATGATTGCTTACAATTTTATTAATGAATATGCTGACTTCCTAATTTCCATACTTAACTGACCTCAATAATTACATCACGAACAAGGAACTAATATTCTAAACAAAATGTTGTATCTGCAGTTCTCTTATAATTAATCAACGAATGATTCATAGTTTGCAGGATGAACCAGTTTCCAATTGGGCATTAATAACGAGACTACCTTGAAGCAGCTGTCTACTGATGCACTTATCAATCAACTATCAGATATATGCAAATATATTGTTAATTTCGAACAAAAGGTACCCATAGTTTTATGGTCAAGAGTCTTAATAGAGATATTTAAGCGTTGTTAAATGTTAAGTGCCTCAATCAACACAATAATAGTTACTTTCTGCGAGGAGAGTCTTACGCTACAATTTTTTAAGTATTCTTAATCCAATAACGCTGTTGTATTCAGCAGCATTTATACCTTGGTGCGGAACAACTCTTATGTAACACATTGTCTTTCCTAAGGCTTTATGACGGTTGTAAAATCTGATATAGCTAGAAGTCATCTAGTTATGCAAAATTACTTTCTCCTGATTCATTTTATAAGATTCCAAAATATCTGCCGACTCATAAAATTATGTTAGGTAAAAAGATTTTTAAGTGGTCAGCAAATATGGGCGTGTGGAGGCAACAGTTTGTAAAGAGTTCTTTTAAAAATTTGGTCATTAGTAGGCGGCTGTTTAAATTCAACTTTGATATTGACCGAAGCGAGTTCATTTGCCTCGTTACGTATAACTTTGAATGTTTTACTTTGAATGTTTTTCGTTTTAATTGTCTTTTCGTAAATTACATTAGGTATTACGATTCCGTTTTAAATGGCGTCTTATCAGTTGAATTCAGTTTTCATTTCTTGATTAGATACAACAAGATATTAAAACGATCGATCGATCAAATTACTTACGCCAGTAAAAAGTACGTCACGGAAAAATATTGACGTAACTAGAAATCGCTTTATTACGAGACATAAGCATGAATTTCCTCTCTTTCGTTCACCTTTGTTCAGCAGTGTTTGCACAGTCACCGCCTATTCTTAGCAGTCGTGTCTGGTTAACTTCAGTAAACGGGATCAGGATATAATCCAACATTATGTTTACGTAATCACAATTTGATGGTTAATAAACCTTTTATAAAACAAATTGCATAATTTGTTCTTTCTTGATTTTCTCTAATCGAACTCCCCTAATTTGATCCCTTCGTGCTTCGCATGAACCCTCGAGGTTTTCAATAGCCGTCTTCGACATATTGCTATCCCTTACTCAATGTTTCTTAACCATTGCTTCAATTGGTAGAAAGGTTACTTACTTTCTTATTCAGTTGATGAGTTTATCAAGATTGACATTGCATACATCGATTCTTAAATTAATAAGCAAACTCTCTCTAAGATTGTTGCCGAAGTTCAATTTGCCTCTAACATAAACGTCTGAACGTCACGTAAGTACTGAAATATTTCATTTCGTTATAAAACTTAAAACGGTGTGGGATTCGGTCGTTCACATGCGTAGGCGCATTATTGAATCCTGATTTAAGAACTTGAAATCTTAATTACATCAAACATTAATATTCATATCAGACATAAATATTGATGGATACAAAAGGCTGTTAACACCAAAGTAAAATAAAATAAAGAATGTTTACAATAGTCAACAGACAAAGTTCACAGCCAACAACATAAAACTGATAATTATGATCAGACAGCTAATCGTTTCGTCGTATTTTTTATTGTTCATCTAAATGGTTGAGGCATAAGTAATAATCTTTTATATTCTAGCCCAGACGCGCGTGGGGGTGAACTAGATGGGATAAAAAATAAGGGTAAGAGCACCGTTACAACCCAGATATTCATAAAATATAGGTTATACAGACCCAGTCATTTCGACCGTCCCAAATGGTCAAGGTGTAATGTTCGCTAGCAATCGTAAAACTTAATTATTATTCAGACTGTATCTTACGCCGGCAGTCACGTTCACTTCTATGTGGACAACGCGACTTGACTTTAATAAGGTTAACTCATTCATATGTGCCTTATATAATTAATGGTGACCGACCTTATTCGTTACGAAAAAAATGAATACGACTTCTCACGCGAAATCTTCATTAGTGTTGCGTGATGCGGCCCTTGTATCAGCTCCTTAATAACAGGATGCTCAAGAAATGCCCAAAGCAATCTCGAGTGTCCTTGTCGTGTTCTTGTGTTCGTTCCTATCTCTCGTAGAACCATAATGTTTTCTAATTGAATTTGTCCCTTGCCCGTCTTAAGTTGGTCGAGGTTCGTCCAAAATAATTGCTCTAACCATTAACATTCCGGCCTGTACGGCTAACGTAACTTTCTCGTGTGGGTGGGACTACTATAACACAACACAACATTAGGAGTCACGAAATTCGTGTGTTCGGGGAAAATAAAACTGCGGGTCTACCAGATTTTAAACTACATGCTTAGGTGAAAATTTGGATGATGCCAGACGTGCTTTGCTAATGAGTTCAACCCCTGTACCGAACCTAAATAAACAATAATCAGAGATACTGCATGACCTCTTGCGAACCGCGTCCCGTCGCACATAATAGCTTTGTTACAGAAACGCCGACAATGGTTTCCATGAGGGAAACTGATGCTTCATTCTCTATTCATGTGTCAACGCTCGCACCCGAACAAGGGGTTATTGATCTGAAATATAAAAGGTTCTCTCTGGCCATTGTCTTAAACGACGACGTTTCTAGGATAAAACAGGCTAAACGTGCCCAAGTGGCCGTTTGGTTACTGTATAGAGTTAATAGCTGCACTCGGCCATTCCACTCAGATGTATTTTTGAACTAATATTGCTTTCGTTTCACAATTGAGATTATATTTGCGGTTCTCTTTTGATATAGCTACATATGCCAATGCGTGCTCTGTTACGAGAGCATCTTTGATTTTAATTTATCTTTGGCAGCTGTATTTAGTTTTACCGATAAGTGTTACAATTTCGAGGTAACCTGTATTACCTAAGCCAAACAAACTCACCAAATCAGTACAGAGAGAAAAAGAAACATTCTCAGCGTATAAATAAGTTAAAGGAAAATAAGCTCTGTTAATATTCTCAGTTACTCACACATTACTTTTTTCTCGGGAGCAGACCAAAAAAATGATAAAGGAAATCTTTGTTTATTTCCGAGGTTACGTACTTCGGGGACTACCCGAAGAACGTTATAAAAATAACTTGAAGAATGAAACTGTGACATTGAGCTCTTCTAAATCGGCTGGCCGAGGGTGGTTATTTATAATTTCACGCCCACTTCACACCGCTATGCCATTCGTCGTCATGAAACAAGAATTTTCTATTTGGGAACTTTATGAGTGGCAAGTTATTCAAGAATTTCAAGATTTTGTCACATCGCCAACTGCATATTACTCGTATTTAGTATGGCACTGAGTATATTTATGGTAATGAAGTAAACTTACTGTTACGTGATGATATAGGTACATGCATTTTATAAAGTTGCTTGGGAATTTCACCAATGAAACTGAACGCGATTATTTATTATTTATTTATTTTATTTATTTATTTTATAAATTACAGGTTCTTTACACTTAAATAAAGCACACAATTAGACCTCTGGGGTCTGTCTTAGCATGCCATGACCTGAGATTTGATGAACGCGCTGTTAACAGTTAAGTTATAATAGAGTTGATGTAATTTTAATCTTTCAGCTTATGCTTTATGTTTTTACTATTCATTGAGTCTCTAATGTCTACAGGTATTTTGGTTTGGTAATTGGGTAATTGGGATTGGTGATTAGCACATCTAAATCGCGTTCAAGACCGCGACAGTGTCAATATTACACAACAACGATGACACTGACAGCTCTAGAACTCGGTTTTAGATGCGTTAAACGCGTTCAGTTTAATTGGTGAAATTTTCCCTCATTGGCTATATGAATAAGGACGAATTTGCTAAATGTTGGTTGCTATATTCAATACAGCACCAAAATGTAAATAAACAGTATTTACTCATCTGTCGAATGTCCACGGTCATTTCCCACGGTCTCGCGCCTTCCAACATAGTTGGTAATCACGAATGTAACCACAAATAATATGATTATTTCTTAATACTACTGTAGTTTGTCGGGCATCTACCATACTTGATGCGCTTGCATGTGACCTTTTGACACGACTGATAATAAGTTGAGAAAAGAGTTTTTATTTGGACAAATTAGTTTAGATGATACTCGTGAAAGTAGATATTTGACTGTAATAATATGTTTGTCTTGTTCTTACACAAGGTATACAGAATCAATGAATGTCTTCTTTTAATTTGTTACTGAGAAGATTTTTTGCGATTCTGGCAAAGTTTGGGCTGGTCGGAAAAAACCTTAGAGGAAAAAACTGGAATAAAAAAGGTTTCGTGTTTCGGCATTCGGGTACGTAATTGCCAAGGTGCCAATTTTTCAGAAATAAAAAGAGGTTTATGAGTAACAATGCCAGAGGAGCTCGTGGCTAAGTAATAACAGCCGCACGGGTCGATCCATCAGGTTAAGCTACGCTTGCCGGGGTTGGTCCGTGCATGGGTGACCATCTTTACATACCGAGACTCCTCCGTGCCTCGGAGCACGTTAAGCCGTTGGTCCCGGCTGTCATTCGTGGATCTTTGACAGTCGTTACGGGTCGTCAGAGCCCCGAAAGTCTGACAACCAGTCTTACCAAAGGGGTATCGTATTACCCAGTTACTGGGTTGTGGAGGTCAGATAGGCAGTCGCTCCATGTAAAATACTTGTATTCAGCCGCATCCGGTTAGACTGGAAGCCGACCCCAACATATTTGGGAAAAGGCTAGGCAGATAGATAGATGAGTTACAATGCCAATATGAGTAACTAACATACGTGGAAGTATTTACGCTTTTGAATCATGATTCGCCTTTAACTAAACCAACATTTAAAAAAAATGATACTAGTTAACGTAAAATCTTCATTATTACACCGCCTCTATTCGTCAAAACTATACCTACTCAAATTGGTACCGTTATTTCTTACATATTCAATCTCTAATTACACTCGTACAGTAATCGATACACAAATGGGACAACAACACAATTCGAAGCATTTGTTATCCAGAAAATAGGTCGACGGGGGATAAAACCGTTTATCCCATCGATTTTGCTGCGTGGGCAGATAACTGAAATATCACATCGATGCCCTCAGCTCGTTTGTTTTATATCCCAACAAAATATAAATGGGTGTGATTCTTCATTTGTGCTCCATACCTCTCTGTTCAGGTTCAATATAATAGTTCGGGCAAAGGTTCAAACGATATGGAGGTTTGATCAAGAATTTGATCTATCTTTTAATACCTCCGAGTATTTTACTGCAGCGATATTGTTTACAGTTTGTGCTTTAAAATAGGCTTGAAACGTTAAGCAAACACAATTCACATCAGAAATAGCATTCCGTTGTTATATTGCATTTAAGATTGAAATTAATGAAACATTGCATTTCTTATCAAGAAATCCGTTATGACTTTGACTTTACCTTTGTTTGTTCGGAAACTTCTCTTAAATGGCGTCTTGAAAATCTTAAATGCTACCTCGAAAATACTATTACCGTACTTTCCCCTAAGGACCCTTTGTGTGGATCTTATTGTCGAAAGACTAATGCTGTGTGCCATAAAAAGAAGTTACCCTAAGCTGAGATAAGCATGAGGATAAAATTGTTCCAGGGACACATTTTATTGCTTCTGGAGTGGAAATAGCCTTTTTACGAGTTGCGTGGAACAGGCTTCGGCACTTAAAAATAGACTTAGCTCCGTGCGTGAGATATCACCTGGCCTATGGTTTATCTTTGACTATTCTAAAGGTAAATTGAATTTTAATCTAGACGCTAATATTATCTTAATGGTTGCGTATTGAACAGCCAGCAGCATGTCTTTGAACATCCAGCTTGTTGATGTTGGTCAAAAGAAAACAGTAATTTTCTTAAAAATGCTGCCAGATAATTAGGCATCCATTTAGGACAAGTTGAAACGTTCCAAAATAAAAGTAAAACCTATTTAGATGAGTATTTCTCAAAACTTATAGCCTTAATCATCATCATTTTAGCCAAAAGACGTCCACTGCTAGACATAGGCCTCCCCTAAGGGTAGCCTAAATAAATCAAGCCCTTCAGGCAAACAATATTTGTGATCTATGAGATTTGGCTACTGAATTGCGAATTTAGACAAAAACCCGGTATTACGCGGGTCTTCCACCTCAAATTCGTTCATCGCGGTGCACATTCCCGGCAATATACAAAACATAAAATTAGGCCGGGGATCCGCAGCGGTCAGTGGCGAGTTAGTTTGTGAATTAGTTAACAATGTTACCAGCACAATAAATAGAATATGACTTGCGAGAATTTAACATGAAAATGTCGCTAGAAATGTTCTACAATATAAGGCACAAAATAATCCCTAGTGAGATTCATGTTGCATATTCACTAATTAGGTTTTTAATAAGTTGATGAGAAGCAATATACACCTGGAGGCTGATAATCAAAATAATCCTAATTGCCACAGAGCACATAATAAATTTGATTTCCATCTGCACAGGTATCAGTTACTTTAAGATCAGAGAAGCCTACTCAACTATGGACGCAGATAAATAATATACAAAGAACTCTAGAAATAAGATGCGGTAGCTTTAACGCAAATAAAAACTTGAACTAACATTGTTCTGCAGTTTATCCGCGGATCATTATGAAGTTATTCTATAAATCACCTGTCACTATCCCAGATGTTTGCGCGTGCGTCTTATTCCATCATAACGTAATCTCTTCTGGTTGATGGAATGTTTCCACAGAGAGACGTAATCTTCAGCATTACGCGATGCCACGCTAAAACACAATGTTATGTAGTAATGCTTCCTTATTATCCACGAGATGGTGTGAAATTGCAATTTAATGAGTCAGGTAATGTTGGAATTGTGCCCGCGTCAATAACGACACTATTTACACTTATACCCTTAATTATAATGATGCGTTTACCCGGCAGTTTTATTATTTTGCGCAAATAATAAACTAAGATTCTTATTGCACTGTTTATAATAATCGTTTAAATGCAAAGGCTCTTGTTGATGATGTTGAGGGTTGAGGAGGACCTAATGAATTTGACTTCACTAAAGTCTCATGAATTCATGATATTAATTTTTGCTATTGTTTCTATCTTTAAATTATTATCTTAGATTACATGGTACGTCGAGATGTCGTTCACAATAGACAGCTGATGAATGTCAATAAACTCGTGTAATGCAAACCTGACAAGTTGCAAAAGTTATGAAAACATTATAGAAAGTTGCATAACAATCCAGCGATCATCGCTCCATACAAAGTCGACGTGTCAATAAAAAGTGCCAATAACGTTAGAAGTATCTTTGGCACATCTAATATGAGATGAGCGTGACGTGCCTTTGGGATTTCTAAAATACTTTCAACGTTCGAAAATGAATTTCAAGTTTTGGTAATATCTCTAGGACCTTCATCTGTCTCATTGTTGAGTTCAAGAACGGTCACATCTTTATCCTTGACAAGTCTAAAATTAAATATTTTTAAGCAGCATGACTGGTTTTACTATGAAGTTTTTTATTCCAACGTTTCAGTAAACGCGTCGATGGAAATTACATTATTATTATTAAAATTATCCCAACTCACTTAACCGAAGATTCGATCTACATTTATTTGTTCCATCGATGATCTTCGTTAAAAATGTTTCCAATGCCATATATTATATTCTCAATGAAAGTATTTCCCCAAAAAACACGTAGGCGTTTAATTTGTACTCGTGAAGTAATATCATTTTATCCTCCGAATCTAATCAGATGGAATCGATCATAAATTATTTTATGTTTCTTGATATCGCCGCCGCTCTCTATCATGCCGTTTATTGACGTAGATTCATTACTTTCACTATCTAGTTCATCATCTTTCGACGACGAAGTATATCAGCATCAATAATTGTATTATTGTCTAACTATTTTGACTTTATCTTCATCAGTTCTCTTTCATTATTTATTTGATTTAGATTCCACTTATTATTCAATTTTACGAAAACCTGCTCAATCAGAAGTCGGTAAAGAAAGCAGTGGCCTGTGTTTCTAGATACTTATCTACGTACGTACTCCGTTATTGTCACACTACATTTGTGTTCCATTGCGGTACTTAAAACGGATATTTTACTGCTGCATGTTTCGTGCATCGCATCCGCTAACCGCTTGAAGTTTTTACGTCTCATTCGAGAAAAACGTATGGAGATAATCAAGCGAGTAATTCCGACATTCTCAAACAGCGTCATTACGGTTAAACAAGTCTGCATTTTCAAGAATCGCACTGTTATTGTTTACTCATCAAAGAAATTCTGTGTTTATCAGTTGTTTTGCGAAAGCCGTTATTTTGCTTCGTCAATGTTAGGTTTATTTTGGTGAGGAAATAAAACGAAGTGCATTACCATAACAAACAATACGGAGCGAACAATGTGCCCGGAACGACGCTCCCATTATCGTGCACAGTCGCGGTGGCATGGCGCGAGCCCGCCCCATGTGGAGTTGTGAAGGTGGTCAGCATGCACGCTACCATCTCACCATACCGTAAAACTAGCACTAAATAAATAATTTGTACTGAAATAGTACTGAATGCTTAATGTGTACAGACGGCTCGATTACGAGTACACTAGCTTTTTCAGACTCACTTACTGAATAGATTTATTTACCTTTCATTGTTTAGATTTTCTATTCTATTTATCTCTAACCGCGACGGTTGTAGCGAGCTTGGGTGTTTAGTCGTGGTTTTAATAGAAAATCGGTTTTCTCCATTGAAAAGAGAATCGCCAGTCATGGTCAACTAATAAGAAAGTTACATCGCGGATGTGAAATGACCACAGAACTTCAGCTTTACTGTCATTGGTGGCAATTAACTGAAAGCTCATTTAAAGATGAGAATGAGATGTTGATTTCTAAACACGTATGTTTACATCTTTACATTATCATCTTTGCATTAACTAACTACTTCCGAATCAAAATTACATCATAAACAGCCATGTCTGCTTTAGAAGATACATTTGCATTAAAACTACATTTCAAACTAGACAAAATTACAGCCGTAACATGCAAATGAGTCCTAAATACTGCAAATACGTAGTTTGTATGCAGTACCGCATCTTCGCTGTACATGGTAAGTAGCATAAGTACTGCACCAGCGTAGTTTTAGATGGTATCAAGCGTTTCCGGTCCGTCAGTCCACAATAAGCGCTTGAGCGGAAGTCCCGGCGCGTGCGCCTACCATGCAATCTACCGACAGACCGACACTATAATAGCCCATGATTTTTTATAGCGGATCCATGCTATAAAAATAGAGTAGCTATAGGTACTTGTAACAGAAGTTCACCGTTCGTTCTTTTACAAGTACCTATCTGTATCAGATAGGTTTTGTAGCGTGAATGAATCAGGCCTTTTAGGGCAGCGACCGTCTAATATGGTTCGACGACTTAATTAATCGTTACCAGGATTAAATCCATTAGAAACAAGATTTATTATGTGCGAACACATTAATATTCGTGCTGTTTAAGGAAATATATCAGCATAAATTAAATTACATATTCTTATTCTCTTATTTTCTTATTCTCTCATATTCTTATTTTCTTATTTTCTTATTCTCTCATATTCTTATTTTCTTATTAAGACTCCTACATACTCTCTCAAATATAGGTTGTTATGTAATTCGCGTAATTCATTTAATTTAAACCGGTAATAATTAATTAATTATTAATTCATTTAATTTAGTCTGGTTCGGGATTATTTTATTTGTAATCAAGAAGAAAAATAACTCATGGCGGTTTAATTTCCGAAGCGCTAAACCGAAGTATCGGCCGAATGTTCGGTCGTTTCTTTATGACCGCGACGGCTTACTATCGCTGACTACGGCGAAAAAGAAAAAAAAAGACAGTCGAAGAGATAAGCCAAAGTCAAAACTGTGACTTGAAGTCGGGTAAGGACTCAAAGTCAAAAAAGGAACCTTTGGAAGTTATAATACGGCAGAACATTCGGCCGATACTTCGGTTTAGCGCTTCGGAAATTAACCCGCCATGAGTTATTTTTCTTCTTGATTACAAATAAAATAATCCTGAATTTAAACACTATAGGTTTAATATGACCGCGTTCATACGAGCTTCTCTATTCAACACTGATTTTTTTTTATTATAACAACGAACGTGTAAACTGAGTAGTAATTGTCAACAATGTGTTCTTTTCATTTATGAGCACACGTGAACGTTCCACTGACTAGTCGCAGTGAGCCAGTGAATGTTCCATTGTTGAACGTACGCATTGAAGGATATGGTCAAATGGGTGCCGTACTGTGCGTGTACGCAATGGCGGACGGAACTTTCGAATTTACAATAATTATCTTTATGAAAACGCGCGTCTTTAGTTAGTTAGTTTAGTTTTTTCTTTAAAACGTTGCCCTACACTAGGAATTTCTCCTGTATCGTGGGTGCGTTTACAAACATTTAAACTCACATACACAAACAGCCGAGTCGCTTTGTCGAATTATTGAAAATATTTTATATCTCCATGTTTAATGTGTTATATATGTGTATAGAGCTCAAACAGAGTTTAATTTCTTTGTCACCTACAACAGGGGAAGAGCGCTGATGTCTGAAATACACATTTTATATCTAGTTCGGAACTTCGGACACAGATGTTCAATATCAGATCATTGAATAAAGTGTAATATAGTGTATCACCTTAATATTTAAATGTCTGTATGTTTTCGAACAAATAAATTATTCTTATTCTAACATAGGATAGACTAATTAGAATATTGGGTAATCTCTGATAATTAAACACTTAATTAAATCATAATTAATAATAACTTGCTTTTTGAAATCATCATGCACACTGTGGCAGCCTTCTCTGACCCACTATCCAAAATGCTTCCTTTCTGTAACGCAATATTTCGCTTCTACACGTTAATAAAACTCTAAAGAAACAGTCTACAATAATAATAATATACCACTGTCTAGCTCACGTAAAAGTCTCCGAAAAACCTGGTATTGATTTCTTTCGCGTGTCCTCTAAGTACAAACCATTGTCCCACAAGTTCTCGGTTACGCAACCATCGTGTCCTGTCCCACACAGTCCCCATTCTACATAGAATATATTAAAAGCAATAATAAAAGCGGCGCGGTTACTCGTAAACAATAATTGAGTTGAGTTTGTGAGCGAGTGTCGTAACGGTTTATAAAGTTACCGTGACATAAAAGAAAATGTCTTTTCTGTAACGTTGCAAAGAGGAGTTTTCGTTTATTGTTTCTCATCTCTTCTTAGTTTACTATTATTATTTACTAGCTTTGTATAGAAAAGAAAGGACTGGTTAGTATATTAACAAAGAAGCAATAGCTAAGTTATTACAAAAGGGGTATCGTGTTTTGCAGGTCAGATAGGCAGTCGCTCCATGTAAAATATATCAGCATAAATTAAATATCAGCATAAAGTTTTCAGCTGCATCTGGTAAGACTGGAAGCCGACCCTAAAAGGGTAGGCAGATGATGATAGCTAACTACTGAGTAAAACTATTGTGACCGAAAACCGAGAAACAGAATGATTGATTTAATGTAAACAAAACATACAATTTACCTACTATTGTAAAATTTTACATAAAATTTTATTGTGCAATAGCTGTAAACAACATTTGCTTCGACATAGTAACAAAGAAATAAATCAACATTTACTTCGACTGAAAACATTCTGATTGAAAACATAATTCATTTCAACAATGTACGTCGTTCCATCAATCAATCGGTGAAAACATCGCTGTTTTTCCGGCTGATAAATTGATTCTTAAATTAACTAGGTCCGGAAATATAGAAATATAACAACTCAACATCTGTCAAGCCTTTTCCCAACTATGTTTGGGTCGGCTTCCAGCCTAACCGGATGCAGCTGAATACCAGTATTTTACATGGCGTGACTGCCTAAGTGACCTCTACAACACAGTTACTGGCTAATACGATACCCCTTGGTAAGACTGGTTGTCAGAATTTCGGGCTTCTGACGACCCGTACCGATTATCAATGATCTACGAATGACAGCCGGGAGCGACGGTCTTGGTATGTAAAGATGGTCACCCATCCACGGACCAACCGCGGCAAGCGTAGCTTAACCTGATCGATCGACCCATGCTGTTATCTTAGCCACAAGCCCCTCCGAAATATAACAACAAACAACGTAATAAATTCCCAATTAATAAATTTGTACTGTGAGACTATTCAGACAGGCCATTGTGAGCTAACAAGAATAACAATTTGAGTCCATATTTTCTCGCGTGTTTAACATTCGAATAATTACAAAGAACAATTATGATATTGCGAAAGTTGTAATTTGTAGCAAATTGTTTTAGAAACGCGAAACTTTTGCAAGTTATCCGTATTCACGTAATTTGACCGCAATGAAACCAAAAATATTTTCCAGATAGAATTTCCTCGTGAAATAAAGTACTAAGTATTTTATTGTAATTCTGACACGTGTTAGTCAGTCGTGACTCGTGAGCGACACCAACGTCTTAGAAAAAAGTCCATACTGTTGTGTACGGTACACGACTTGCGTGCGCGAGCGTACCAAATTCTAGTACAGTTAGACCTTCCGCTTCTGTAAAGCGCTTTAAATCTTCCTTACAATTTGCCAGACACATCGAGGCATTAAAAAAAGCCGCTACATCTTCCTGCTTTACCGTCGTCAACTCTGATTGATCTCTTTACACGCGCAGATGGCTGTCAGATTCAATCCCTCAAAGGGTTATGGGCTTTAGGTACCAAATTTATTGCGGCGTAAAATGTTCCCCTTAAATATACCCTGTAGGTAGACGTAAACAAACCGTGTTGCCTTTGAGCAATTTCAAGCAATTGGTGTGTTTACCTTAAAAGCTTAGACTATACAGAAATATTAATTTTGCTAAAATGAGATAGGATTTTCAACCGTAAGTTTCAGAGAATGTAACATTCTCAGACAGCGACGTTAAATAAGAATTAATTTTCTTTAGCACTCAAAAAGATATTTTACTTTCCATAAGTACTGAGTGAGAAAAGGAGACAGCCTTTCGTTACAGCCATTTTACATTCAAATAGGTATTTGTCAAGTTCTTCAGAAAGTAACATTGACGAGACAATTTAAATACATTAAATAACTCTTTACTGCTTACATAATTCATTTACATATTATTTAAGGCCTAGATATTAACAATTCTGAATACGTGCGAACTTTTCTTACAGAATGTGTTACTTTATGTTCGCAAAAAACAAGTGCACAAAATGTACCTTTAACCAATAGCAATCCGTAATATACAAGAATCGGGAAAATTTTAATAATAAATATTTAGTTCTCACATGTTTAGGATTACAGTAATCTCCATCACATAACATTATCTTTTGAATGCCCAACATCCTCCACATTTTATCATAATTAATACCAAACGAACGTCCCTTAATAAAGTTGTAGGAAGTAATTGAACTCAAGCGCATAGTAACTAGCACTTATCTAATTTAGAAGCAGACAGATGTACGGACTTTGAGACCTTTATACCCTCTGTAGTTATAGAGCTAAGTCGAGTCTGCAATTTGCTTCCACATTTAGAAGTGACGCGTCGACACTCCGTATACAGCAGCAAACAAATGATAGTCTGGCTTATTACGGAGCTAGATTAAGTTTAGTTCATGATTTCCTTAGTAATTCGTTTCCTGTAGATGTAATGAGGAGAGAGAAGATTAGGTACTTTGCTTGTTGACGTTTAGCTGTTTAACAAAAGTGAATTCTGTAGTTGTGAAGTTACGACCTGTCAGTTTACACCTATCTTTCCTTGTGTCTAGGGAATTAAGTATGTTTTTATAGCTCAATAACGATAATAGTATTTCATTTATTTGCAAACATATGTGACACTATTACATAAAAGCTCTGCCTCCGGATTTAGGTAGTTAGTCTGCATTTCAGGACACAGAATTCATTGTCATCGTCAATGAAAAATCTAATATGCCTGACGGCGCAGCAAGTGGCGCCGTCTAGTTTTGTTACGTAGTTACTGGAGTCACCGAAAAGGTCGGATAAGAGTGACACTGGCTGGCTGCTGACAGTCACTCTAGCAGAGCCTCGCATCAATGTTTGCGTGGCGGTTGTCTTCTGATGACGGAAGATGATGTCGGGAGCCGCTGTCGTACCACGTCCACTGCTTTAATCCGGCACAATCCTGAAGATATGGCTGAACCACTAATACGATGATCACTTCTGGTAAAGGCTATCCTGCGCCGTTATGCCTATGGACTCTATAGACTAACCTCATGATATAAATACCTATGAACTTCGATCAATAATAGCAGGGCTATGAACAATGAAGCATGTCCAACGATAAATACTGTGACAGAAGCAATCACAATAAACAAACAAATTAAATTGTGTAACATTTTCCAATAGATATAAGTATAATGTTATAATGTAGGTCGGCTTTTTTCACGACCGCCATCTGACCTTCACAACTCAACTACTGGACAATATCGATATTTTAAGGCTGGGTCACATTACGACTGTCTAGGTCAGGGATGACGCGCCTATAGAGGGCGTAGCATGGTGCACGCGACGCGACTAAAAATTCTAGCCTTCTGGGCGCACATTTTTTTTTCTTTATACCTTATTTTTTAATATTACAGAAATAGCGACATAGTTTTGTGAAAATGAATCAGCAATATATTACATTTATAATTAAATTAATGTCCTACCTTCAGAGGCTCAGACAAATGGAGCAAAAGAGTAACCGTCTGGTATCCGAGAAATGGCAAACGACATAGAGAGAGGCAGAGAAAACGACGAGCTGGAAATCACTGGAGGAAAATCATGGACTTGAATAGTAGTCGATAGAGAAAAATGGAGGAGACCTTTGCCCAATGGGAACGCAGACTAGAACAACGGGTGTCAGTAATAGTTTTTTTTTTTTGCAACTTCGTTTATTTTTTACAACTTGTCAATAAATTTATTTTAGTAGCATAAGTTTTAAATGGTCTGATTAAGTGGCTTTTTATTATAAAATGTCCTATTAAGCAATTTTTGGGGGAAAAGTTACGTAGGTAAAGAAATTGAACCTAGGTAGGTACGTGATTCGATGCGCATTACAGCATATACAATTTCTAAATATAATGTCATAATTTTTATTGTACTTACAAGTTAACAAGCTCTATTACCAAACGTTATAATTGAATAATGCAGTATCGTTACTGACTCGTAATTAATATTAATCAATTAATGAATGATAAAGATCACGTTTTTTTTAGTTGAAATATATATTGAAAAGTTTTGTCTTAATAATCTCATCCTACTTTTATGAATGTGTTAAAACTTTTCATAGAAATACGTTTCGTTTCATACAAAAAATATACGTTAGTAAAGCATTATTCTATTGAATGACCACTTTTTGTGAGCTAAATAATGTTTAGCAACATTTTTTGTAGCAGACTGACATTCGTTAGTTTGTTTATACGAGTATACCACCTGTGTTGGCAACAGCAAAGTGTAACACAGCATAACAGTGACATAGAAAAGCGTCGAGAAAGCAGTTTACTCCCGTCAAAAGATTCACCAATCAAGATTCGGCAAAGCTGGACCTGAACGCAACCTGGCGGCGACGTCATTAACAGATGCCCACCCATAGACAAATATAACCCGTCTCTCCACTATTCCAATACTTGCTCAAGGATGGATATCCGGTACGGCTCTAATAATGCTTCCATATACCAAGGGCACGTCTTATACCATTATCGCGGCCCCCGGTCTACTCTTTGCTATGCAATGGTCTCTGTAGTCCCATGAAACATGAGGCTCCAGGGTCTAGTGTGAATCTTTGGGTTCATTCGAGTAATCGAGTCTGGTTTAACCATCGTCAGGTCGGTGCATTCATTCATTCATTCATTCATGGCCGGAAAAATACGGATGAAACCATCCGTCCGTCCCGCATCCACAAAAAACATACACATTTTATTAATGAATTACTTGAGCATTTCAGCATGAAATATTTTAACATAGAAACAGCTAATTTCTGCGTGTGTTTTCATAAAAGTTAGGTTTAACTTTGTATTGGATAACTGGAAAACGTTCCTAACTCCAGCTGCGTACATCCTGACAAGCTAATTATTCAACTTTACCTGCGGAACTTCTCGTCGTCAATACGTACGGTATGCAGGTATGCTGCAACTTGCAAATTAAATGGCATCCACGTTCACTCTACGTGGAGTGCTGAAAAAGTTCCTTGTTAATTTGAATACGAGTTTCAAACAAAAAAAATGAGCTTGTTTACGTTCAAACCAAATAAAATACAAGAAAGTTTGAAGTAAAAAAAGTAAATAAACTGAAAATTTTCCACAGGAATTCAAATCCCTCCCAGAACTTTTGTAATAAAAATTAATATTGACCAAGTATCTTCAAAAGAGCTGCAGACTTGCAGTTATGAAACTGCAAAACTGGAAAACATTTCATGCTAAATTTTATTTAATAAACGTCGTAATCATAATCATTACGTATTTTTACGAGGTACATACTCGTACACGTGACTATAAAACTCATAAGTGCTGATTAGCGAAACAAGGCAAAACTCGTTAATAAAAGTTCTTGCGAATATAAGAAAGACTAAAGGTTAGTCATGGATTATTCGGTGTGAACAGCAATAGAATCAATTATAGACGCTGGAGAACAAAAGGTCGCTGACATAATACAAAGCATTTGTAATCTGTGGTGGCTATGACCTGTCACGCTCCTCAGACGCGCAAAGACAACTTCGTGATTTACTCGACAGGTGGAAGTCTCGGAAACAGCTGTGTGTTTGGAAGCGAAACGAATAAAAATGTTGCGCTGACCATCAAAATTGAATCACCGAACGTAATTTAAAAGCAGCTGCTGAAAGCGCTTCGATTTCTTTACTTCCATATTTTTGTGTTCGACTTTTGAATCAAAAGGACTGAATGGAGAAATGTAGACGGGGAAGCAACCTCTTGGTGAATAATATTCTAAAGAGGGTCTGAGGTATTTTATTTCAACATAAGCTGGTAAACAAAATACAACCTATACAGTAATACGGTTCTTTTTGTACCTCACTGAAATGAACTCATTATGTAAAAGATGCTGAAGAGCATACTTACATATTTATTAATATTGGTGTCTATATTTTGAGCAATTTATTTCATGAATTTTGTATATTGAGAACTTTTACCGTCTTCTCAAGACCATGCTTCATTGATTTTTCGTTAAGAATAATTATACCAACCAAAGCACAGTGTAAAACCACAGACTACTCGTAAAAATGAAATCCACAATCATGACCACATAAATGAATACATTTGAAAGTTAACGTTTTTATCCTAACAATGTAATTAGTCTGTGCCAGGCACGGTAGCCGGAAAACTACATTTTACATTTAAATGCTAGTTAATGAAGTTGTAATTCTGGTGCTATTTAGAAACTGTGTCTAAGGTACAGTCGGGGAATGAAATAGTATACTTAAGCATTTAAGCCCTTTAAGGTAAATTTTACATGAGACTTATTTTTCCAACAACGATCTACCCACATTATGAATGAAAATGACAGGCATCTTTGTAGGAAAGCAATCTATTGTATTAGTCACCTACTGAGCTCAAACAATATAATAAAGTAGATATATTAAACTCTACTGTCGGCTGAAAGCAGTGGGGGCCCAGTGGTAACGAACGCGACTTACGAGTTGTAGGTCGTAGGTTCGAACCCCGAAATCCACTTTAAAGTGTGTAAACTATTTCATTACCACTGCTCTCAAAACGATGAAGGAACGTCGTCAGGAAACCAGCATGTCCTAGAACCAAAAATTCGCAGACATCTACGAACCTGGAGGTCTACTCCGAACATAAATCCGAAGTATCGGCCGAATGTTCGGTCGTTTTTTTACTACGGTCACTATCGTTGACTACGGAGAAAACAAAAAGAAAGACAGTCGAAGAGATAAGCCAAAGTCAAAATTGTGACTTGAAGTCGGGTAAGGACTCAAAGTCAAAAAAGGCCTGTGTCCCAGCAGTCGGAACATTACAGGCCGATTATGCTTATATTGTCGGCACGAAAAGCAGAAGATGGATTTGGAATGTTCCCCGGGTTTATGTGTATAGTTTTGAGCTAACCCTTTGTAGTTGAGTTATCGATTGAAGTTTATTTATAACTGTGTTCTCTGCTTTCAGATCAAACCAATCGGAGTTATAACATTGGTACGTATGAGTTCAAACTATCTTATTATCTTTTACATGAATCTGGAATGGTTGTTTTAATACGTCTATTAACTTAAGCATTAGAAATAATCTGCTAAATTTAAACCGTTCATTTAAAAAACACTACAAAGTGAAAAATAACTTTAAATTCGGAAGTCGGTGTCTTTGGATCTGTATTTTAGTTTTTTGCCACCGACTTCCGAAATTAAAGTTATTTTTAGAGTAATCGGTGAACATACATAAAAAAAAACATACAGCCGAACATATAACCTCCTCCTTTTTGGAAGTCGGTCAAAAATGAATGTGTGATGATGTGTGTGTGAATGTGGAAGTATTGATAACCAGAACAATAATTGGTACTTAATTCCGTAGGCTCTTAAAATCTTTCCTATCATTAACTACAGTCAGACACAAGCAAAAACAAAATGTAAACAAAGCAAGGTATGA
This sequence comes from Tiliacea citrago, assembly GCA_963921375.1. NCBI lineage: Eukaryota > Metazoa > Arthropoda > Insecta > Lepidoptera > Noctuidae > Tiliacea > Tiliacea citrago. Next base: position 13,673,717 of record OY992797.1, on the reverse strand, counting down.
ACAGCATAAGTTTAAATTTCCATAATAATTGCTAATTACTAACGAGAAAGGATAACATGGAACAAAAACACGTGGAGACTGACCTATATAGCGCTCCAGTGAGCAGGAGCTCCATACACAAAGTATGTAGAGAGGGGAGCCATGAGCCATGGAGCTGGCTATAATTGTGCGATGTATCACACATTGACGGCTCGTTTGACGAATGAATGAAGGCTCTAACGTCAATATATGATATTTTATAAACAAGACTATGCAGGAGTTCACAAAGGAACTGAGAAACATAGGTACTGTCGGCCGTAAATATGTCATCGGGCTTTAGAACGGAGACTGTCACAAAGGTATAGGTGTTTTTATAATTTCTAACGTGACGATATTATTATCGTGGACGTCCACGGCATCATGATAACACAGGGAAGTAAATAGATGGAAACGAAACGATATAATGAAGAAATGACGTTATAAAGTGCACCGATTTTTTAACTGAACGGTAAAATCGTAGACGTCGACGTCAATGATAACGTGACGTGCAGAATTAAAAAGTACACTATGGGGGCCAGAGATACTCAAAGGCATTCTACAATGCCGAATATTTTCTAACACCCGATGCGGCCAAGTCCTGTAATTTTATTATTAAATACTAAGAATGAAAATTGTTGACAGATTTCAGTCATAAAAAGTTCTCCACCCTAGCAGCAAAAAATAAAATGTATATCATCCCTCGTTAGCGTAAAAATCTAAGTACCTTTCACTTAGTTAATTAATGCTTGGTGAAAAATATTAAAAGAAAGCTAAGTACCTACTATCACTTACTGCAATCGTATCTATTTTTGACCGGTCCCTTTTACATCGAACGTAAACTCAATCTACGGAATCGAAAGATGGTGAGAGTCACCGTGAGAACACGAAATCTGCATAAAAACTGCGCTTACATCAGCCATTCAAAAATTCGCTCTATGACGGTGACGTCATGACGTGACATCGGCAATCGTCAAATAATGTGAATTTATTTATCTCCTCGCACATCAAAAATTCGGTGAGCTTCGAGAAAGTATGCAGTTTCAGTCAGTTTTCTATCCTTTATCGTGAAATAATGAATCAATCACAAAGTTCTAACAATCTTGCACCTAAATCTATCCATTTGTCACTGAAATAATCGTAAAATTATTGGATAACAACAGCCGTCAGCCATATTTAAATCAACAGGCTTAAAACTATTCAATGTACAGGTTTCAGGTGACACAAATTCTTGCATGTCGTTTCGGATTATGTAAGAACAAGGGCCTTTGGTTTGCGTAATATCCTTTCAGAGTAAAATAACTATTAAACTACAACTGTTAGTTACGACAAACTTCAATCACAAACAAAGACTACGGAATAAATTAACCTTTTAAGATTACAGAGCTGATAATTTGATTAATGGCTTAATAGATTACTGACTCAAAACCTAAAAAAAAAACATTAAATCCTCTTAAGTTTAGTCTACCAAATTCTAATATATTCAAGTTGTATGAAATCAAAATATTATGCTTTTATCGAGGAGTAAATTGTATCCAAATTCCCTCAGCTGTTACTCCGTGATTGACTTTTAAACATAAAACAAACCTTCGCCTTCATTGTGCCAATAAGAATAATTCTCCATCTGTTCACTCCCAGAAACACGAACAGCTGACTTACACTAGTTTCTCATGAAACATAATGAAGGAAATGTAATTTCTTATTAAACGTGAAACACATCAAGTTGATAGCCTCGCCACGTGTTCGTATGTCTCATACACACTAAACATATGCAATAAGAAAAGGGGATGCGTGTGAACAGTTAGGGGGCAAATTCACATGAACACCGACCAAATGTTGAAGACCCCTGCCACTTGAAGCAGCTGCGTCTCCCCGAAACTTCCCGAAAGCTACTCGAAGGGTAGGGCAGCTCAACCTAAAGTGGTTGCTCTCTAAAAGCATGGATTAGCGGGACTTATGGGGGTGTGGGAATCACCCCGCGGATGCAAGGTGCAAACCCCTGGAACACGAATGTTATGAAAATAAATATGAAACTCCCATACTCCGATTAATTAAACGTTATATAATGAAAAGCCCGCTAATTGGGTACTCAATGTTCAGTATTTCCATTGCAAGTTTATTTACGATTTTGAAGTTACTTTTAGCTCAAGTGTGCTTTCATTACCTACAAGAAGATGTTTTATTTAATTAATACAGTGTACACCTGAGAGCAGTGGTAATGGCCCCAACTAAGGAGTTTGTAGGTCGTAGGTTCGAACCAAGCCTGGCGCTTTACTTTGTGTAAAGAGTTTCATCACCACTGCTCTGAAAACGGTGAAGGAAAACGTCGTGAGGAAACCGGCATGTCCTAGAACCAAAACATCGAAGACACTGGTTCCGCGTAGTAGCTTGCAGCCCAATCCCTCTCACAGAGAAAAAGGCTGTTTCCCAGCAGTGGGAACATTATAGGCGGATAATGTTTGTATACCAGGGTGTCTACTCCGAAGCGTTAATTCAAAGTATCGGTCTAATGTTCGGCCGTTTTATAACATCCAAAGTTTCCTTTTTTGACTTTGAATCCTTACCCGACTACAAGTAACATTTAACTCTTTGACGGTCGTTTTTTTTTTCTTTCGCCGTATTCAGCCGTAGTAAAGAAACGGCCGAACATTCCGCCGATACTTCGGATTTATATTCGGAATATACCCCCTGGAATTATAACAAAATAATGATAATATTTTCTGTTATAAATGCAAAAATATAAACTCAAAGAAATAATTATCTCATAAAGACCCTAAGGGTATGCTCTAATTACATTTTTACGTGTATTTATAGCAGTAATAAGTACCTCAAATACGTTGGGTACAGCCAATAAGCTACCCTCATTATCAGCTGTGTTTATCGCACAACACCTGCCTCCGTCACGCCCACATGTCGGAAGACATAAAAAAACAACAACATGTGCAAAAGAGGATATTTCCTGTCGTATGTGTTGATTGTGAGTAAATCCAATATCGCTTAAAAAAAAAAAACTAAGGAGCGTTACAGTAGTCGTATATTATGATGTTGTAACATCTGACATATCACCTGGGTAATAAGCAACTGCGAGCAGCGACAGAAACTAACCTCAAAATTTAAAAAGCTAAATACTGAATTATTCTTTACTACTAGGTCGCCCACTGGTCGAAATTCGACCCCCGCTACTTACAATCTTTACCTATAGTATAGTACCCTACAAATTCCAAGAATACCTACACTAATTCCATGCTATTAAAAAGTACTTACTTAATCCATGCTCAAGCTGTCACTTCCTGTTACACACTTCCGTCCTTTTTCACGAAATCACTATTGAAATAAATATTGACTGGCGTAATCTGACATGTGTGACCTAGTTGTCACTTTGTATAATAAAATGGTCATATTTATTTTATTCTAGACTGTTACACTTATTATTATACATTTACTTTACACTTATATAAATCGATTATACTAAACGATCACCATTAGAATAAATATGAACATTTTATTATACGAAGTGACAGCTAGCACATGTCAGATTACTCCAGTGAATTAATAATTCGATTTTAGACTTAAAACTGAAATCAACCCGCCCAAGTTTTGTTTCCCATGAAGGGAAAACTTAACGCGATCCATATTTTACCAACTTATATAGGTACGTACCTATTTAAATTATTTATGTCGTCATAACACAAAATATGATCACTATCGTTTTCACGCTCACTCGAAGCATAACAGTCACCATTAAAATAACATCAAATTATTTATGACGTACGGATTTAGTTATATGAGGCCTTGTCTAGTAAAATAGCATTATCAAAATATTTTCCCATAGCTATGGTTTGTGTCGTGATGGAATATATTCGGCCATAATAATACCTATGGGGATTTTGGTTAAGACTGATCATGGTATCGGATTAAAATGAATTTGGTCAGCGATTCTGAAATGTTTTTCATGAATGAATGAATGAATGAAATAAACATGAAATTCAATTTAACAAAAGACAAGCGTTTTTGAAGAATAGAATAGGATGACACATGTTAACATGACATAATGTCATCATAATTTCAACACATTTAAGTTTACTGGCAAAGAAATATACTATCTATAAATATTGTTTGTTAGTCATGTTGAGGTCATGGTCGGGAATATTCCATCACTTCTCAGGGATATTGTAGGAGCCACCAGCATTACATGCTAAAATAAAAAAATTAAAAATGTCCTGTCCACAAGCCCAAAATATTTTAGGAATCACTGCCACACAATCAACTCATCATTCAACATTCATTTCAGCCGAAAGACGTCCACTGCTGGACATAGGCCTCTCCCAAAGGGGGAGTTTGCCATAATCGCCACGCTTGGCAGGCGAGTTGGCAATCGCAGTATGGTGTTAAAATGCATAGAGAACGCTGCTGCCCACTCTCTAGTAAGTCCCTTAGTCGCCTTTTACGACCCCACGGGAAGAAATGGGGTGGTGCTATTCTTTACGTCCGGCACCACACGGACTCACCACATTCAAGTAAGTCATACAAATAACTTTCTACGTGATCAATACATAAAGTTATTTTGATTCAACATTCACAGTATTCATAGGCATATCTCAAACTTTCTCGGCGGCTCACTATAATAAACAACAAACTTTATCTTCGACTCATCCGTAATGTTATAGTGAAAAGGCCCTATAAGCCAAGAAAAAGTTTATCTCAATATATTTCATAATATTTTATCATAAAATCTATCTGAATTAGATAGTATCTTTTCATCGTTTCTATTGACTTTTCAAAGGCAACAAGGAAACAGACCATTTTTTTTTTCTCGCAAAGCTATTAGTAAGAATGTTGACAAAACCAAGACGCAAAATTCAAATTTCGAAAAGAATTTAGAATATATTATTTCGGGCAGGCTGACGTCGTCAAGTCTTCAGGGAAATAAGACAACGACGAAATTGAAGAACAATTTATTTGAAATGTTAGAAAGAAAAATAATAACTTTGGTATTTGCAAAACGATCGTTATACTACATTTGGCAAGGAAAGGAATTATACTCGTAGTAATACGTGGGCGAATTTTATAGCAAAATCGAGACATCAATCAGTTCTTGCATAACAGCCATTGTGTCGTAGAAGAATCATTTATTCCTTAAATAACAATGCGCACACGCATAATAGAGTACGTCTGAAAACAATAGACATGTGAAGTAAGATTGCGGTTTTACTATCATTGGAAACCATATTTATTAAAGGAATGGCGTCATCCAACTTCCAAGCTATATCAACTTTTTGCTCCACGCTTATTTTTCATAGTTATATGACATCATCATCAAGTACTGACTCGGAGTACAAAAAGGTGTTCGTAAAAAAATAAACGACTGATTGTTTATATTTTTAACGGTTACCAATGATTTTGTTTATAACCGTTTATATATTTTTGTACTACCGAGCACGTTTGTAGAAAGTTTTCAAGCTTGTTTAGGTTAGTTCTATAAATACATCGACAACAAATATCGACCTCGTTTCTGTGTCCTCCTCTTTATTTATTGTTAAGCGTTTTGGGCACGCCACAATTGTGGCGATAAGTCCCCTCTTTGAGGAGTTGCTGGAGAGGCGCCACGGCGTCCTCACCTTCCGCCTGACGCAGGTCCTCACCGGACATGGATGTTTCGGGAGGTTCCTGTTTAGGATTAAGCGGGAGGAAACGCCCGGGTGTCACCACTGTGTGGATCGCCCGGAGGACACGGTGGAGCATACGGTGGAGGTCTGCCCAGCTTGGGCGGAGCACCGCCGTGTCCTCACGGAGGCGATCGGCGGCGGCGATCTCTCGCGTCCGGCCCTGGTTCAGGCCATGGTTCGGAGCGAGAGTGCATGGGAGGCCGTCACCTCCTTCTGCGAAGCAGTTATGCTAGCGAAGGAGGAGGCTGAACGCGTGAGGGTGAGACAAGGTTCGCGCCCTCGCGCCCTTAGTCGCCGCAGGAGACGCCCCGGGCGTCGGGAGTCGCAAGCCGATTTCCGGCCACAGTAGGCGCGGGCCTGCGGACGGTGAGCGATGGGTAGCTCGCCGTCCGATAAGGACCAGGCCCGGGTCGACGGCGCGTTGTGTTCCACGCGCGCCTCAAAGAGATGTCAGCACAAACTGACGGTGTCCGTTAGGACCAATGCCTGCCGGGGTTACGAGTTTGTCCGAAAGGGATATCATGGCCCTGGCACACAGGCAACGGAAGGAACACGGGTGGGTTTTAGTCAGTAAAAGTCTGACACGCCCTCCCGCTCTGCCCAGAGCGGGAGAAGTTATTTGATAATTTACCACCCAAAAAAAAAAAAAAAAAAAAAAAGCGTAACATCAGACCACCAATGATGTTGTCCTGGATTTGGATCCAAGACAACATTATTGGTCACAGATTTATTAACCGCGAATGAGGAGAGGATTGGTCCTCACCTCATTTGCCTGTCCTTATTACTGAACTAGCTTCTGCCCGCGACTTCAACCACGTGAAATTTCTTGCTCTCCGGACCCACTGGGCTGCATTGCATCGCCCGCACGCGCTATTACTTCATTTCTGCTTAGCGATCTTTCTGACTTTTTTCTTTTTGCTCTGCTCCTAGGGATCGTAGCGTGATGTTAAATAGCATATAACCTTCCTCAAGAATTGGGCTATCAAATGCAAAAATATTTTTTCCAATCCAACTGGTAGTTACATAGATACCCCCAAAAACTTATTTACAATATTAGTAGGTTACAATTAAGGCAATCAGTCACAGTACAAAAATATCAGTCATAATTCAAACCGCCTCTAACAAACGTGGAACAAAATGAAAACACAATTTCGATCAGACATATCCAGGCCACGCTAACCGAGCGCAAAGTGCAAATATATTTCTCATCCAGAATTATTTTATTTGGTAACACGGTGCATGATCTAACTGGTGGAGTGACATACGAAAGTGGGTCGGATATTAGGGGACATAAATGAGTGTAGCCAAGTAGGTCGAACTCAGCAACCCGCGTCTGCACTGCCAGAGTTATGGACCGTCGACCACCGTCCAGATGAATTATTGATACGAAAGCTATGAGACACGCGTGTTCCAGTGACGGGAAAAGTCTGTCATGTCATGCCTGTGTTTATAGAGTAAATAACAGACGTTGATGTATGTATTTCTAAGTAAATTGAGCTTTAACAAACTTGACCTGAATTAGCTAATTAATTACGCTCAGCGTTAGAGTTCGATCTTGATACGTTATGTATAACAGTTTCGAATATTATACTCAAAATATAGGTTCATAATTTATCAAGAAGACAAATGGTTCGGTTTTAAAAAAAACCTGCCAAGTGTGCGTCGGATCACGCACAGTGAAGGGTTCCGTAGTGGGGATTAATTTATCCTAAGAACAAATTTAACATTGTAGTTGAAAACCGTGTTCCCTCATACATTCCAACTTCAAATGTAAGTTTGTACGCACAATATTGAGAGATTTACCATTTTATTTTAAAATCATAGACTTCTTATATAGGTTTTCCTGTACCTAATCTGTAAGTAAAGAACTCTTTTCTGTATATTTTTCAAAATGATAGGCTCTGTAGTTTCGGTGATAAGGGGAGGAAAATAAATACTACAACATACAACATAACATCACGCCTGTTATCCCCGAATGGTTAGACAGAGGTGTACCTATAATAGTACACCCACATTTCGCCAGTTATGTTTAAGTCTCATGTAATAGGGGGCGAGCCTATTGCCATCAAACGGGCACAAATCCATGTCAGACTCCGGGCTGATACTGAGAAATTCCTAATGGAAATACCCAATAACACTTTGCCCGACCTGGAAATCGAACCCAAGACCTCATGCTCAGCAGTAGCGCTTGCGACCACTAGACCAACGAGAGAGTCTAAATAATAAAATTTTTAAATACGGAACCCTAAAAATACTAGTGAATATTGGATACCGAAATAAATAGGGTTACTTGGCGACTATATATTGACCCAAACAAAACCGCTGAAACAGGAATGCGAATTCCTTTATTCAAAAAAATATGCATGTATTACATTACAGTGTTACATTCATGGTTATCCCCTGAACCCAAGTTACACATACTTCTAAAACATAAACAACCTTCATCCACCCCTCATGAAACTTCCAAAGGGGAAAACGTGAAAATGCCTCAACAGCCGGAGATTAATGTGTACTCGGATACAAATATACAAAACTCCTGTTATATTACATAGCAATTTTATATGAGAACGCAAAGAAATATTCGTATAGAATTCACAGTAAAAGAGGTCTTCTAATGTTTATTTATTTATTTAAACTTCTCACACACAATTAGGTACAAAGGCGGACTTAATGCCTTAGGCATTCTCTACCAGTCAACCAAGGATGGTGAAGAGATAAGATGGCGGGTGCTCTGATTGAGAGAAAATAATAATATTAAAAAATATTAAATTATAACATAATTAATTATAAATAAAACGGGTGCACAAGTACATAAATAGGTTAAAGACTTATAATACACATACATACATAATTATTTACTATAATATTTATATACCTACATTATATATATAAATATACATACAAATTCAAGGAAAAGAAGTAATTGAGATGACTCTACGCTATTTGTTTTGTAAATAACTCTGCAATTTCCGCTTAAATGCATACCGACTGGTGGCCGTCCTGACATCAAGAGGAAGCGCATTCCAGAGAAGAATGGCCTGAATATGAAAGGAAGAATGAACAAAGTCAGAAGTATGAGAAGGACAGAGTAGAAGAAGATTGTTGGAAGAACGCAGATTCTTAGCGTGTGAAGAACATAGATACTGGAAGTGAGACATAAGATAAGAAGGAGGGCTGGGAGAGTTGAGAAGGGAGAAAAGTGTAGTCAAAGCGCGCAAACTTCTTCTCTGGCGAATGGACATCCATTTGAGCTCAGTCCTATAACTCGAGACATGGTCATATTTTCTTAGATTAAATATGAACCGAATACCATTGTTGAGTAGTCTGTCGAGCTTATCCAACAAAACCGCATTCAAGTCAAAGTAGCACACGTCACCATAGTCGATGATAGGGAAAATCAAAGTCTGCACAAGCATAGTCTTCGTCTTAGCGGGCAAAAAGTTTCTCAGACGATACAGGGATCGCAGAGTACCGTTGACCCTTTGACTAACACTAGAAACCTGGCGTTGCCAGCCCAGCGTTGAGTCAAGATGCAAACCGAGATCTTTCACTGTAGGATTAATGGGTATGACGGTACCATTAAAAATAAGAGGAGGAAGAGAGCTAAGTGCCACCCTACCCATCATTCGCGAGCTTCCAATTACAATGGCCTGACACTTTGAGGGGTTTACTGACACCCCAAAACTATCAGACCATTTTTTGATAGACTCCAAGTCTCGGTTTACATCTGCTATAGCGTCCGATAAACTCTCCACCCGCCCAGCCGCATACAACTGAAGATCATCAGCATAAAGATGATACGAACATCGAAGACAGAGAGTTATAAAATTAATGAAGATGGAGAATAACAATGGAGAAAGAATACCGCCTTGTGGAACACCAGCATCCAGGTCGCGCCAACTCGATGAGCTCTCATCAATGCGAACCGATTGCTGACGTCCTCGAAGATAAGAAGAGAACCATTCCAGAGCCTCGGGTGAAACTTTAAGATGAGAGAGGATAGAAAGGAGAATATCATGGCTGACGGCATTAAAGGCATTGGAGAAATCAATTAATACCAAAACGGTAACCTTGGTATCCTCCATTGCTTCTCTAATGTCACCAGTCACTTTAAGGAGAGCGGAGGCTGTACTGTGCCCAGGCCTGAATCCAGACTGAAAAGAGCTAACAAGGTTGTTCTGATGAACAAACCCCGTAAACTGCTTGTGTACGCAGGCCTCAAGCACTTTAGACAGGAATGGGAGAATGGAAATAGGTCGAAAGTGGCTAGGTAGGGAGGGATTTGAAATCTTAGGGAGTGGGCGGACATGGGCCATACGCCACAGGGATGGGAATTGTCCAGAATCAAGAGAAAAGTTGATGATGTGAGTAATCGGAGGGAGAAGGATATCAAGCATCCAAATGACCATACTGCGACTGATGCCGTCATAGCCCACAGCCTTGGATTTTATTGAAAGGATAATCTTTTTAATTTCGTCCAAGGTGACAGGAGAGAAGTGAAATGGTTCTATGATGGGACTAGCTAGGCCAGTAATGAAATCGACCGTCTGGGACAACATTTGGGGATCCAAATGACAAGTGGTTGTGAAGTGACGGTTGATATCATCAAGGCCAATCGTATTAGGAAAATCCTACCTAATCGTTCCTTGGTACCAAGAGTACCAAGGAACTTCCAGATATCAGCAGGTGAAGAAGAAGATATGTTCTCTAGAATATGGCGGCGTTTAGCGTTGCGTATCATCTGATTACACCGATTTCTAGCAGCTTTGAAAAAGTTACGATTTTCTTCACTGCGATCCTTTTTAAATTTACGAAAGGCACGATCCCTGCGCCTCATCGCCATCCGAACCCCTGTTGTCATCCAAGGAGCAGGAGGACGCCGAAGTTTAACCTTCTTAACAGGAGCGTGTTTGTCGTAGAGAGCAAGGACCGTCCGATCGAAAATACGCAGCTTATCGTCTACAGCTGTCGCCGCTGCCAGGTGTTCCCAACTGAGGTCTGACGCATCCTGACGAAGCTTCTCAATGTCCATGCGCGCAAAACACCGCATGTGCAGAACTTTTGGGACAGGTTTAGGCGGTTTTAGGACATACGAGAGGAAAATGAGGTCATGATGGGAAAAACCAGGAGCAGGACACTGACCATGAGAGGAAACAAGGGAAGGAGTGGATGTAAGGATTAGGTCGAGCCAAGTGTCATCGCCTGAGATATTGAAATGGGTAGGTTGAAGTGAAAGTACATGGAGACTAACGGACTCGATGATGTTAAGGAGCTTACGGGAACGAGGGGAGTGGTGAGCAAGGTCGGTGTTGAAATCGCCCATGATGACGCAATGTGCAAAATCAGACCCTACGGATTCCAGCGCTAATTCGAGATTGGAAAAGTAGTCAACGGCGGGTGGACAATAGACAACACCAAGTAGGGTCTTGACGCCTTTGACGTAGACCTCTAAAAAGAGGTACTCAGCGGAAGCATGATAGAGTGAGGGAGACGAGGCAATGATTTTGAAAGGGAAATCGCTACGAAGATAGATAGCTACACCACCTCCTCCCTTTCCAATTCTATCATTGCGGATAAGAATGAAACCTGGGAGAAAGTAGGTAGTGGAGAGAAGATGAGGTTTGAGCCAACTCTCAGAAACCAGAACGGCATGAACATTAGCGTTGGAAAAGGTGTCCAACAGATCACTGTAGTGACTTGGCACACTTTGCGCATTTATATGGCAGATATTGAACAAGTGACCCTTCTGTTGACTGAAAGTCCGACACACAAATTCAACAAGGGTGTCAGTTAAGGAACTAAAACTTGCATTAGCGGATGAGCTAGAGGAATCAATGGCAGAGTAAAAAGAATCATCGTCAGTTAACATGAAATAGAAATAAAAATAATATAAATAACTGTTAAATATATAAATAAATTACGGCTAAGATCGCTTTCGCTTCAGGTGCAACACCACTTTCTTTGCACCACCCACCAGTAGCACCAGTATAGTTGTACATGGATCCTTTGGCACGTGGCCGATATTGGAATTACGCCACCAATCGGAATTAAGCGTCATGTTTTTCAAAACACAAAATAACATTGAAAAGTTATTCAAGCGCCAAAAGATCCCTGTAACACTGTACAGTAGTATATTACAAAAACCAAACAAATTGAGGAGAGAACAGTATCACAAACATAAACACAAAATATTATGAACAAACGAAGAACAAAACGATACAGGACAAAGTTACGTGAGCAAAAACGTAACGCAATTTACGAAAACATCACAAACGTGGGACAAAGAAAACGGAACGTCAAAATAAAACTATAAATTACAAACAAAAATTCAAGGTTGACAGGTGACAGTGACAACTAATAACGAAATAAATTATTATTGTATCACAAAACAATAAATATTGAGCTTAATACCGGCAGAATGTAATATATGTCGTTTTGAGGTGAAAATAAGAAATATTAAGCAGGTAGACGTGTACGATATATAATAATTACGTGAACTGACGTCCCAAGAACAAAAAACTGCTATGACGGATAAACAAACACTATTAAGTTGCAAACACCTACATTTTACGCACTGCACTAACAGGCTGGCCTCCTACAACAGCAGATGATTCCCCGATTTTCTTAGGGTACTTAGCCAACAAGGGATTGAGTTCCTCTAAAGAACAAATCTTATGCCGTGTTCCATCGGGGGATCTGATGACAATAACCCCGTCCTGAGTCCAGCATGCCGGCATCCCGAAGTGCAGGCGCGCTCTGCCGAATACGGTTTGCCTAGACCTGGTCAAGAATTCCTTGACAGTGAAAGTGGAGCCCTTCAATGCAGACTTTGCCTTCCAAACAGTGGATTTCTCGTCAACATTAGAGAACCTCACCAATATAGGTCTGCTGATTTTTGGCCCCCTGTTTGACGCCCCAAGTCGGTGACACACCTTGATGGACGATGCAGTGATGTCAAGCAGTTCCAGTTTGTTCTTCAGAACGTCCAACACAAGAGCCTTGCAATCCTCTTTGTCCGCTTCAGCAAACCCAGTGAAAATGAGAGCTTTCCGACGAGATCTTGTCTCCAATCCATCAACCACTCTAGAGCACTCCATGATCTGCTTCCTAAGAAGTCCTAGTACGCCGAACATAAGCTCACGAAATGACCGGAACTCTTCAGCAATCTTTGCTACGGTGTCCTTTGCGGGTCCAGCACAATGGATCTGTGCCTCAAGCTCACCCATCTTTTTGAGGAAGCACTCCTCGAGGTTCTTCTGGGCCGATTGGATATCATCGAGTTGAGATGACATGGTGAAGTGTTAGAAAACTTGTAGTGACTATAACAGTACTAGTGAAAGCTGGCAGGTGGTGTAGTTTAAGTACTAGTATTTCATGGAATGTTTCACCAATGTAAGTACAGCCTATTTAGTAGAATATACAGCAAATATTGTACTCAAAAGCAAGTTAAAATACTTTATAATATTTTTAATTAAAATAGAGTTATAAATTTACGTGTTAACTTTTTTTACACCTACCCCCGAAAAGTTAATAATTTGTTAATTATTTGCATAGTGTATCGAGAATATTAAATAAGTAATGTTAATATTCTCGATACACTATGCAAATAGAATCATCAATAAACTTTTCATGTTCTATAAAAAATTCGATATCTAATCGCGATATATTCAGATTATCTCAGAATCAGAAATGTATAAAGTTTATCGATAACACTCGAATTTCTGCAATAAAACTGGGAATGTATTACGTGTTGTGATTATAGACTATTGTTATCTACACGAGGTAATTGAAATTAATGTTATATTTGTAAACTATACGAAGAAAATGTGAACGTGTTTTATAAATTACGAATTTTGAACGAACAAATAATTACATTAGAATTCAGTGATTCAATCCAATAATCCGACTCGCGTATGCCCTAGGGGCCTAGGTGGTGTGATAGTAGAAGTTGAAGACTGAGTTAGTGAGTGAGTGGATGGTATGTGATATTTTGTGTATATTTCCTGCTTTTTAGGGGTTTTGGGACCAAAGACATTTTTGTCATCTGCCAGTGCTAATTTACTGACCAAATAAAAATTAACCTGAAACTGACCCAAAAAGGACGAATTTCAGCTTATTCAAAAAAATATGTATGATACCCATACATTATAGATATACATCGATTTAATCACAAAACGGTCAAACTAACGTGGAGCCGCCACCGCGCCGCCATGATTTGATTAATGGCCCGATCCCTGTGTTTCGGAAAATTAATATGACACCCAATTACTGAAACCGTGACAGCTAATGTGGCACCGAATTTAAGTATTAGTTATATCGAATTATATTTCCCAATTTATAAATCAAACACGCGTTGAGAAATAAGTTATGTTATATCGGGAAATTATTTGCATTTTAAAGCAATAAATGTGTATGAAAAATTGCGCCATTTTCTTATCGCCTTCGATTTATTCTCACTCAGTGTGACATACGACACTCAAAACCGAGAAGATAAGATTGCACGTGCTGTGTGCGGTTTTTTCTTCTTTTCCGTTCTAGAATTGTCTTGGCTTTGCGCCAGTAAGTTTTACATGGAAGGTCTGCGCGCTTGTTTCCAAAGGAATTCCTTCATTTAAGAATGTTGGATCGTAAGCACCATGTTGGCATATATTGGTGTTATTATTGTTGTATAGGTAGATAATGGCACACATTCACCGTGACATAATTATGACGATGAACAAACTCGCCCGAATATTTTCTAAAATGGGTCCTGCATAGATTTCTTGGTGGTGTGTTACTAAATGATCCAGACTAATACATCATCATCATCTGCCTAGCCTTTTCCCAACTATGTTGGGGTCAGCTTCCAGTCTAACCGGATGCAGCTGAATACCAGTATTTTACATGGAGCGACTGCCTATCTGACCTCCACAACCCAGACTAATACATATAGGTAGGTATTTATGGTCTGTGGCAGCATCTACGAGCAAAAACCTAACGTCACACAAATCCTGCATCGCGCAGGCAGTTTACCGCGCGACTGGGATATTTTATACAACATTCCGACTTCAACCGCGCGTCGGTCGGGCAGTTGCCCACCAGACAACACCCGTCTGGTCAGAGGATCCTCCCTTTTGTATAGAGGTTGACTCTATAGGTCTGTGTACCAATTGCACCTAATTTTCAGCACTTCAAACATTTTATCCAAGTACTTTAATTCAGCACAACGTCCCGTACAAGCACATCCTTACAGACATTAAATTTGCTTCTTTGAGAAACCTACCAAACCACTAATCGCTAGTCTTATCTGTGGCGGAAACTGTAATGTTTGAAAAGAAACACACATACAATACAAAGTAAATAACAACAAAGTATAAAAGAGAGCACTTACTCGTACAAAGCAATTTTATTCGCTCAATAAAGCCTCACAAGAATGGATTCATCATCATAATATTAACGACTTTGTTAAGTACGTCTCCACTTTAAAAGTAGATAGGACGTGCAGCTACTTCATCACAGTCTGTTATCAGTCATCAGCTTATCAGGCGACTTCATAATTTACTCGTTGAAAAGATAATGCGAGGAACTAAGAAAATAAGTTTTGAAACTTGATGGAGGAATGATAAGAGGGCAAAAAACGTGGTGAATGAAAAGAAATTGTATTAATTTATTACTAGACTAGAGTTGTTTTGAGATTTGACTAAGTTGCTAATTGATATAGCCACCTCAACATTTCTCATGATCATGCCCAAAAATGTTCTATACTTATCTTGAATAATTAAAAAAAATATATTATTCATGAAGACACATGAAGTAGTTTGAAACACCCTGTTACGAGCGCGGTGCGAACCTTGTATTCCAAGGACGGCGCGGTGAGAGCGCATGGCTCTCACCGCGCTCATTGTTACACATGCATGCATGTTGTTGTTGCTACATCATGCGTCATAATGAATAATATTAAAAAAAAATGTTGATAAATATTTTTTTTGCTTTCATGAATGATTAATAGTCATTGGATACATGAAGTGTATATATATAATATATATTTATATATAAGATATACATATATTATTACAAAGACAAATTCGTTCGTTTTGGCTTCTCGTGCCTGTCTGTGGGACTGAGTTGTTCTTCTAAACTACGCAACACATTTGAATGCGCTTTTCACCAGCATTTAGAGAATTTATTCCAAAAGGTTTATGTGTTTCATACATTGATATTAAAATTACACATAATAAAGAGATCTCTTTGTTTTGTCAAACCGTTAAATCGTGCAAAGCAAGGGTCGCAATTTTCAGATAATATGAAGAAATACATACATAACGAAACTCGCATATATTAGTCATCAAACTTTAGGTCAGTAAAGCCAGCTAGTTAACGCATTCTCCTAATTAATTATTATAAACACGTTTCTCTGCTAAAAACAATATTTCAAAGCACGGAACATAAATAACGTCTCCAATGATTTTATAGGAAGTCGCCGACTGTTATCTGAAGTCAAATAGCAAGGTCCCTGCGCAGAAGATGCATTTGTTTGACCTTACTGATAGCGCACGTGATACGTAAACATAGAGACTTATTTAGAACAAAGATTAAGCTACTGCGTAGTTTGAGTATAAATAACGTACTGTTTTAAAGAAAGAAAGAATAAGCATTTATTGGGTTTTACAGTCATACACAGATCATTCTCCTACCCATATCCCAATTTATTTGGTGCCAGCGCAACATGTCTCTTTCTTCCATACTTCTCTATTAGTCGTCATCTCGATAGTCACCCTTTTTATAGCCATATCATCTTTCACGCAGTCTATCCATCGTTTCTTTGGTCTTCCCCTACTCATAGCCATCGACATTCATACCCAAAACTTTCTTCACGACATTTTCCTCATTCCTCTGCAGCACATGCCCATACCATGACAACCGATTTCCGCGCAATAATTCAGTCACCGGTGTCACTTCCAGACTTCGAGAAACGGCTGGACCGATTTTGACGGGACTTTCAATAGCAGGTAGCTGATGTTATAAGGAGTAACTTAGGCTACTTTTATTTAAGAAAATGCCACGCGGGCGAAGCCGCTGGCAGCAGCTAGTGAAACATAAATAATTATGGTTGCCTAAGGCTAATGCACACTGGCTAAAAGCGTCAATGTCGCGGGGTATTAAGATAGTGCCTGGAATTTCCCAGTCAATTTATTTATAGATTGACCGATAGGTATAGCATCTATCAACAATCTATAAATAGAGCTACTTTATTGGGCCCCTTCATCAATCATTTACATTGGAGCGAATAGATCCAGCTAGTGACATTTAGACATCCCGAAAACTTACAAAATAGTTTCTACAAAGATAATATTGAACTTTGTTTTAGAAATCTAGGTGCCAAACGAAAATTGTGCAGTAAAATTATTTGAATCACAGCTGGCGTGGACCCAAATCGCCATATTTATTTATGAACTACAATAAAATTTATAAAATCGAATATAAATGCGACAATTACTAGCTGACGTTTTTCCAAGTCCCAAGTAGAATATAATAGAAGTCAAAACACTGCCCATAGCAACACAAAGAATTCAGTCAAAGTCCAGTCTTCAATCGTCCGATACAGTTATGCTGAATATTCATGAACCAAATGATAGTCTGCTCTGTGCAGTCTCTGATAAATGACAACGGCGGACCAAGTTAGATCGTCAAGGTACACCGCACCGTCTAATCAATCCCTGTAATTACCGTACAATCGAACGAACCTTGGCTTCAAATACGGCTGTATTTGTATTAAGGTTTTTTGTTGGTTGAAGGTTGAATTTGGACGTTTCGCGAACTGTTCTTAATAGGCGGATAAACGATTTATTTATTTAAATTCTAACATCGTGTTTGTATCTATAACTTTACTTTATAATGCTGTTTTTTTATTTCTCTGATTTGATTAAGGAAAACCGCCAGTTACTCATAAGTTCATAACTTATGTGGCTTAAGAAAGTAACGTTTAGTATCGACTGATACGTCAGGTACTAACAATTTACCTGGTCAAGATAAGATTGGCGGCTATAAATCGATGGAATGACAATCGATATTTTATATGTTATCACAAGAAATTACTAAGTGTACTCAACCACAGACTAGTAATATCAGTGTTATTAGAGTCGAAATGCAAGCGCGAAGAAATGTCGGTGCAATTTCTCGAGCCATTGACCGCAAATCGCGTACCTGCGATAGCCCCGGGTCATTTGCAAACAAGATTACCTACACTGTGACTGGTAATAGGAAGCGGCGCTCTCGATTACAAACAAATGCAGTTATATGTTTTTAATTGACTTGTTTCCTGGTTTAAAAAACTCCGCCAAAGAATTAGCCAATCGTGAGTAAATCATAATAATTGCTACTTAATATAATTCTTCCGATTCCACAAAAGTTGGTAAACCATATCATCAATCAATCAATCAAGGTTATTTATACATTACAGAGATATCACAAACGTTTATATCTTTAGCAGCCTTACCGTCAAGATATCTGCACACAGTTATATGTCCTCGATAATGGCTCGATAACACAACATCTTCATTTCGAAATAATTAAAAGTACTATTCTATACACCTGATGCTGCTTAACTGAGTAACATTTCTTGCCAAGTGATAACAAGGCCAACCGTTAACCAAAATATACGTAAGTATATGAAAGTGTTGACTGACTATAGATACTGAGAATTTTATGCGTGGCTTCTACCAAGCTGATCTGTGAATTCTTGACATTTTTAACAAGGATAAATTCACCTGTTGTGTTTTCAATTAACTCTCTATGTAGGTTGTATATAAAACAACCTCATTTAAGGACTCCCAGTGTGCTAACAGCGTCCAATAAAATCTAATGTCAACGTTAACCCTCTTCTGAATTCAACTTCCATGTAAGTCCAACCGGAATCACGAGAGCGAATCCGTTCAACACTCGATACATGGCAAATGTAACACCATACACATCGAATTCGATTACAACTTGTCATCTGATACGTTTAGCGACCTCCGTGCCAGTTGAAACGTATCCTACATCGAATGCCGGTCATATAAATCACGTTGCGAGCCACAATCACTTGACAGGAGATGGATGACACACCATACAGTCTAGAACGAGTTTGTGTCTAGTTAGTTCATTGTAGAAGTCCATGAAACAAGTTGTGATAGAATCGAAGCGGACAGTGGCCGCAGTCATTGCGTCGTCGAACGACCCAGTGGACTAAAATTGTCGATTGCACTTGACTGCACGCGCGTTAATAGGTTAAAGTTATACTGTTGTTTAATAATCGAGGCTGTTACCTCATATTGTGTGAGTTTAACAATGGTCGAGTTTGTAACAAAAATTCTGATTCTGACATGAGCAGCTATTGTAGAGTTTATCTCGTATTATTGATGTACTCTGATATATTCGAATGTGTGCACTGTACAGCTAATTTGCCGATCTGTCGAAAAGTTAAATACGGTTCCGGAGAGTTCAATATGTGCAAACATTAATCGGCACACGGCGACCCGAGAGTCACGTAAAAGTGACTTTTTAATCCGGCTCCTCAAACATTCAAGCCGTCCCGGAACGCAAATGGAAAGCAAATTGGAAACGAACTTGACGTAGGTACCTGTGGTTTGGTTCGGCCTCAATCCGCAGTCGGCTGGCCGACGTCCGCACCACTAACGGTGACATCGCCGTGAACTTATTCAATAGACTATCAATACGCACAGACGTCTAAAGCTGCAGAATATCCATATATGCAGTTGCCATTCATTGGCAACTGCATAGATCAAAGATAGTGTTGCATCACCTATAATTACTATGTTTTTTTTTTAATATAATATAATATAAGTTTATTAGTACATCAAAAACAACAACACAGTACATAGCATATGGAAACAGAGGGTTGTATCTACTACCAAGTTTAAAATTATAGTTAGTTTTCCGGGCTCCTAAACTAGGTGCGCAGACCTGTATCTTAGGAGTCGGAGATTTTGCGGCTTCAATTTATAAAATACAACTGTGACTTTTCTGATTGTGTACAGTAATTATTAACACAGCAGATAAAGTGAATGTTGTGAATGAATAAACAGGAATATAATACGTAATAATAAGTATATAAAAATAATCTAAAATATTAAAGTACTTTTGCAGTTACATATATAATAGTGCGAAATGTTCTAGTATCCTTTTCGCGATCTCCTGCCTATGATTATAAATATGTAAACTAAAACTTGTTCCCAACAATAACAACTAAAACAGGGCTTCCTCTCTCGTACCCTTTTGCTGTGCCCTACAGGGTCCATAATGATCTAAATTATATAGTTACCACCTAAGTACACATTATGGTAAAGCAATAAAGATATTGAGTATTGAGTATTGAATGATTGGGGTTGTGTATCTAGGAGTGTGTATATGAGTGTAGTGTGTGTGTGTAGGGAGGTGTGTATGTTAAGTGTGAGTGTTTGATAAGTTTTCATACGAGGTAAGTTTGATTAAGTTAAGATGATGAGATTAAGATTTTAGCCGTAGAACCGATGACCGTTGGGGTAAACGTGTTCTTGAGTGGAGACCGCGAATCGGCAAACGTAAGGTAGGACGCCCTCAGGCTAGGTGGAGCGACGATCTTCGCAGGGTGGCTGGTGGCAGCTGGATGAGAGTTGCCGAGAATCGAGCTGAATGGCGTTCAATTGGAGAGGCCTATGTCCAGCAGTGGACTGCTATAGGCTGATGATGATGATGATTATGATTTGAGAACGCATCGGCTACAGTTGGTTGATATTATAATCACGTTCTTTTGATTCTGGGATTATTTGGGACCATACAATGATATCGTTTCATATAACTCTCATTGAACTGGGCTCTTAAATATCTAACTTATTTTAATAGTCGTGCAAATATTTTCAGATCCATATTATTTCTATTACAAATCCAATTTTCTTAACTGTTATTGTGGCCTACGTGTTTTTTCCCCAAATATCGCATAAAATATATATATACTCCAATATGAATTTCTTTTAACCTTTGTTCTCTACAAACTGGATAAAATCAGGTTTCACTGGACGTTAGCGAGAATGAGGGTTCTGTAATTTCCTTCAGCAATTTTATAGTTTCCACAAATGAGCGGCTGTCGTTTAAATGGACTGGTCGATCTTGATTAATGTGGTTAGTTATTGACTTCAGACCTTCCCTTTTCGACGGACTTTCTTCGGCGTGAATACTGTTAAATGGAATGGGATAAAACTTCGGCAGACTCTAATTGGTTTGGGTTCCTAGTAATCTAGTTTCAAAATAGTCTGGCAGACTCTGCTTTCCAACTAATTATGGGATCATCCTTCTGGATAAATTTAAATTAAATTATTTTTTTTGTCTCGTCCCAATCAAAACATCTGAACATCGCCATAGAAGGTTTCGTTCTTATCGATTTGTTACTTGTAGTGTATCCAGGTTGCACTTTGTAAAGTCAATATTGCATCATTATATTTGTTTGAATGTCCAGTTTATTAAGTCCATTGCTTTTTACCGTCCAAGATTTCACGAACACACAACTTGTTTCTTAAACTTGGTAATGTTCACAAAAACTGACTATACGTCAGTCACGAAATGTTCTGTCGAGGCAGAAATCAGCGCGTGTGCTCGCTATCACGAAGTGGGTTCATTGGACAATAATGCGGGTACACACTGATGGTGTCATTACCTAAATGAGAAGCGTTAACTGCGCCATCGTGAGTGTAGACGACGCTTTTAGTTTTCACAATACGCACTGTGGGACTGTGTCAGTAGATAAGTTCGACAATTGTTGTTTTTACTGGGAAATTGGAAGTCAAATAAGCACAGAATGTTTAAAAGCAACAAACAAGAACCGTTTGATGTTTTTTTTCCTAAAACCGACCCATAAAACGATATTGTACGAAATTAGTTCAACGTTTGAAGGAAATTGTAAAAAAGAACAAAACTTAAACGTTGTTCCGTGTTGTCAAGCATAAAAAAGATTATTAATGTATTCTATCTAATAATAAGTCAGTGTTATTAAATTCGGTAATAAAGCTGCTTGTTCCGTGCTGGGTAAATGTCCAAAGAAATAACAAATTACAAAACTCATTAAGTCATTACTGATCAAATAATCTAATGCTTTTTAGAATATCATTAATTCCCAACACAAAATATTGGCATTCAAATTTCATATCCACCTAGCTAGTTCTCTTAAAATGGTTGGTTCACCAGGGTGAGGGTATATTTGCAGTCCCACTCAAGTTCATTCGACTCAAATGTTGGCCTGGTTCAACAGGCATGATTGGCTCCAACCATTCCAGCTTTAATTAACATTGCTATACGCAAATCCATGGGTTAATAAAACAGAACGACTTGTCGAATGATTTGCGTTTGTTTTTTTTACAAATACCAAAAATATTATTTGACCCAATAAACTCCACTTCTCTCCATACGAACAAAAAACGAAACATTTAATTCTATATATAAAAATTCTACGTAAAAAACCGGCACATGTTCTTTATCACGCACTCCAGGGGCACAAAACAAGGGTTTGTTTGATTACAGGAACAAAGCTGTACTATAGGTACACTCAAGTGGCCGTCTCTTGACCTATATCACAAGCACAACCTTTGACCTACGAGGCAAACTCAATAACATCTTGCTCAAAGAAAATCGTTTCAGATAGATAGGCCACGAACAGTTGAAAGCAGGTCGTAAAGGTCTTTTAAGGTAAATACCTACAGACTCAATTTGCACTCAATATTTTGTATTATTTGGTTATTGAAGTATTCTATTTCTAACTTTCTCACTCTTAAGAGCAGTGGTGGCCCAGTGTTAACGGCCGCAACTTAAGAGTTGTAGGCCGTAGATTCGAACCCAGACTGGCGCTTTACTATGTGTAAATTATTTCATCACCACTGCTCTCAAAATGGTAAAGGCACACATCGTGAGGACACCGGCATGTCCTAGAACCAAAAATTCGAAGACGTGACATCTACCAACTCGCACTGGGCCCACGTAGCGGATTACGGCCCACTCCCTCTCACCGAGAGGAGGCCTGTGTCCCAGAAGCAGGACCATTATAGACTGATATTATGTGTAACCTTCTCACAATCACCACCTGCACCGTCTCGTCTTCTCGAATATAACAATTTGCAATGCCTCCACCAATTTATGATTATTATGTGACCTCTTTACGTACCTTTATGGCCACAAAGTGAAATCACTAAAAGTGGTAACCTCAACGTTGGCTCAAAACCGTGTTAACGCTTCATTTACGTGCATAAACGAGCGGTATGCGGCTTATGACCGCGTTAAGATGGCTCATCACATGAGGGTAATGGCGTGACAGTGCATACAAAATAGTAAATACAATTTTCTTTTATTACTACACATATATTTTGCGAAGGCAACCACATTACTCTGACGATCGTATTTTTCCAATGTGATACGAGCCAATTTTGCCAGTTATATATTTGGCATTCTATTTTCATTTCAAATACGGCCTTATTTGAAAAACACACCCATACATGTGTTCACGTTTGGAATTAAGTTGATTGGAATTGCATTCGTAGAAATTAGAGGTATTTTTTTTAATGCAAGCGATCCTTAGTGAGTTACTTTTATTGAGCTTCTTTATCCAAATACGGATCATATTCGAAAAATACACCCCTAAGTACCTACATGCCATTTAGAATTTGAATGATTGGGATTGCATTCGTAGCAATTGGTGGTATTTTTACGTACAAATTATAACTACCACATCGATATTGACAAGAAAACAAGTGTTAGTTCACACCAAATTCGATCGATAAGTCATACATATTTCAGGCATTAGTGGATACGCCAAATATTGATTGATTTTGTAGGAAAATAGGTTACGGGTATGAATTAAAGAGCAGTACTTTGAATTTAAATAACGTTCATTAAATTTGAAGTTTCACAGGGAAGGTTTTTTGTCTGGCACCTATCGCAGCAAATATAAAAAAAACTAACTGAGGGCAGTCTCAGAACAATACTTTATTTATTTATTTTCTTCTTACATCTACCATTACAGAGTAACCCAATGCGGTAAATGCGCTTATCCTAACTTAATTATTCTAAATAGGTATAATATTAAACATTGAGTGGCAGTTGCCATTATCAGCAAGTAAGAATCGATTCATTTTAACCGACTTCTAAAAAGGAGGAGGTTCTCAATTATTTTTTGTATGTTTCTTATGCGATTACTCCGTTAATTATGGACCGATTTTGAATTTTTTTTGTTTGTTTCAAAGGGTATACTCCCGAGGTGCTCCCATTGCCACCAAATCAGAAGCAGATGATCCTATGGGAATCGACCGAAACCCTCAAATTTTATAGGCAAACCTATAGCGATTTGGGTAATTTTTATAGTAACTCGTGCATTTGCTCTCGGAAAGCACCATTTGATTAAGTGGAACTGATGATGGAGACCACATATGGCCACCGGAACAATATAATCATGAGTACCCCTATTTAACGGGTTGCGATTAAGCAATTTATGCTCGTCACAATGCATATGGTGAGTGGCAGTTCTCCTGGTTCTCACCAGGAGAACTCCTCAGCAATCCACGTCCTAGCATCGGGAAAAGCAATATTTTGTAAAAGGTGATGAGCAGTTAACATTAGGCTATTGTAACTTAGATAAATTCAAAAGTGACCCACTAAAAAGTGAAAAATAAAAAACTTTTTACAAAAAAATAAGAACCGACTACCAAAAATAACACTACAAAGTGAAAAATAACTTTAATTTCGGAAGTCGGTGGCAAAAAACTCAAATACAGATCCAAAGACACCGACTTCCGAAATTTAAGTTATTTTTCACTTTGTATTGTTATTTTTGGTAGTCGGTTCTTATTTTTTTGTAAAAAGTTTTTTTGCACATTCAAATCGATAAATACCAACATATATTTTTTTTAAAACAGTACCAGACATAAGGATCGCAATACTTCGCGCTCAGTAATTTATGACTCCCCTCTATGATCTCCTCCTCATGGAAAAGAGAGGTGAGTTTATGTATGTACGGTCTAAACCTCGATAGAAGGGAAACCAATGAATCGAATACCATTTAACAAAATTAGCCAAGCAACACGCTACTGGGAAACCAGTATCCCAACAACAAGGTGTTCACAAGACTCCCACGCTTGTTACGCCAATAAACTCATACATATTACCATACAATTCATACATACGCCTTCGGTGAATGAAGCAAAGCGATTGCTTCCCGTCCTCGGGACTGGCGCACATTATTTAATAATTACTACGACATTGCTATAAAGGTACGAAGACAGACAGTTTGAACTGTTGTCTCCGGAATGTTAATGAAGAACGCGACGAACAACGCCACTTCATAATAGGTGAGAATGAGAAACACCGAATTTCAGCCCAAGTTTCGGCAAATCAAACCAAAATTTTAACACATAACAAGTCAAACATTTATTTATTACTTTGGATGTCATTTCTATTTCGTTTATTAATATTACAATCAGCAATGATATTAAGGAAAAGTTAATTAATACTAAAACTTTTCCGGGCACATTAAAACTGTTTAATGTACCGACATCAATCTATATATATATATATTTTTTTTTTCTTTTTTCTTTAAAAACGTTGCCCCACACTAGGAATTTGTCCTGTATCGTGGGTGCGTTTACAAACATTTAAACTCACATACACAAACAGCCAGACCCGAAGCAACTACTTGTAGGTCATACAAATATTTGTTCCGTGCGGGAATCGAACCCGCGACACACAGCGCAGCAGTCAATCGCTTAACCACTGCGCCAACCGTGCCGTCGTATTTTTAAAACAACCGTACTAGCTGTTAATAACCCATAAACGTGATATGATAACTAACTTTATTATTAAGGACAACTGTCAGATAGGGCAATTAAAAATATCTGGAACATACCTACACAAATCGAATTTATAAACACGAACTACGTTATCGATCCCAACAATCGCACAGAGTAGGCGCAATACAGAGAGTTCAAAACGAAAAAATACAAAAATGTTTAGTAAATGTCCCACACACGTGTTGCTTGAACGATAGTCGTTCAAGGCTAGTTTTTGCGTGCGTTCTCTACGGTCATGACAAGCCAAGCCGGCAGGAAAATGAAATAGAATCCATTAACTACTCCATGATCTTGTGCCAACCATTTAGTCGCGAACGATTTTTAATGACGTCACGAACGTCAAATAGCTAATTAGCTACGAACATAACATACCAAATTAGTTTGTAATCTCAGTTGTTGCTAATTTCAGCCCTTTGCTGTGGTCTTACTTCTAGTGTTCGTCCCACGACTAATTGAATTTTCCAGGGAAGTTTAGTTTCGGAGCGACCTTTATAAGAACCATTTATGGAGGAATAATTGATTTTGTTACCGTATCTGCCTTGTAAAAGGTACCTGCTAATTAACAGATAATTTCCGCCCATTTGTATAGTATCAGTGCCTACTATGGGACCAACTCACTGCATATATTCACATTACGGCTCCGTATATGTAGAGACTAGTCGGTAGAGGCCAAAATGGAAATCATGTACCTACCTACACAGGATTTGTCAAACGTGCGTTGGCATAGCAAATATCCCTATCCTTACATATTACAAAACAAAGTCCCCCCGCGCCGCGTCTGTCTGTCTGAACGCTATAAACTCAAAAAGTACGAAACGGATTTTCAAACGGTTTTCAATAATGGATGAAGTGATTCGTGAGGAAGGTTTAGGTGTATAATTCATTAAGGTTTTGTTTAAATTGGCTGAAATATAACGATTATTGTTGAAGATGTCGAAATAAATCATGGCGACTGGGAGCTTTACTGGCGTGAGCGGCGAAAACCGTACGAGATACATAAAATGTATGATGTAATACAGGATTGTACATCTTAAAAAGTATAACAAAAAAGTCCAGGATAGCGTATTATGTCTATCTTCTAAGGATGACCCACAGTAACCATTTTTATCTTTCAGAATTTGATAAAAATTTAATTGTTATTTCCGAAGCTATTTTAACCAGTATTATATTAATCCTTATCCAATAAAATATATTATTTTAATTGGGCGTTTATTTAGATTAAAATATGCCTTTTTATCATATCACTTAAATCAAGACTTTAAAAGATATCACAGATTAAATATTACGCGTAACAAAATAATTACTATTACTACGACAGAAAAATCGGCTGAACGGATTTGGGTGAAATTTGCCACACAGATAGTTAATAACCTGGATAACACATAGGATAAATTTACCCCGGTAGTACATTTCCGTTCGGTAATTTCCGACATCCAGGCGGGCGAAGCCGCGGGCAAAAGCTAGTCTAAAAATATTATAATCACACGCCTAAAGTTCAGGCATAATCTTGATAATATCCGCATTGAAGTACAAGGGAAAATTACATTAAGATCTGACGCTTAGTTAGCAAGTACAATTTTGTAAATAAGATAACAATGTTCATTAAGTACTGATACATATCTGTAAAATCCAGCAAAAAATCTCACGAACGAAGAATATTATCGCTCATGCAACATTTACTTAACAATGGCCGCTTTGGTTAGGCGTGTACGCACGAACGAACAACGTACATCGAGCACATTGTTCGCATGTGCGTACCACTAACGAACATCACGAACATCGAACACCGAACATTTAGTTCGCACGTGTGGAGGTAAATATTGAGAGAAATTTTGTCACGAGCCAACAAAATCTGGATTATACAGTTACCTAAGTCAACGGTTAGATGGCAAATAAAGTTTTAGAAATAACATCGAACACTGAACATTTAGTTCGCACAGTAGTGCGAACTAAACGTTCGGAGTTCGATGTTCGTGTTCACCATGTTTTGTACACTAATCCGTACACGGCTGTTGGCAACATCGTAATAATGTGGCCAGTTTATCTTGACATTTTATGGTGGCGCTGTTCGTTAATCATGATGTCAACAAAGTCGACAAAAGTACGTATGTGTCAAATTAAGTTGTAGTTCCATAACTGGCCACCTATCATGGTATAATGGGTAGTAGGCTTTCTGAAAACTTTATTCGCCATCTAACCGTTGACTTAGGTAACTGTACAATCCAGATTTTGTTGGCTTGTGACAAAATTTCTCTCAATATTTAACATGTGGCACGCTCATCACACAAAAAGGCTTTGTTTTTCAACTTTTTAGCATGTTCCTGACAAATCGTGATACTTATGTATGTATTTTTTTTACTATCGTACTAAGTCTGATTTTCACTGCACGTAACATAATGAGTGCTTTCATGTTACCTAATATTGTCGCAGCCAAATATGGCACCGACATGTTTGCCTTAAATGTTACCATTCATTCTGTTACGAGCTACCTACGTTAGCGGTGGAGCAAGAAGTGGGCTTGAGCAAAATCTATCTCACGGTAGACAATCTCCAAAAATAAATTGGTGAAGCAAACATGTACATAATAAAGGCCCATCTTTCATGATTAGACAAAAAGAACCTTCGGCTATTTTTAGCCTAAGAATCTGCTAGAACCCGGCCGGACCGGAAGGTCTTCATTTCCTTAATAGATTTCAAGTAAGAACAGTATGCAATTTGAGTTAATAGCGGAACTCATTTGAAGTTCGCGTTCCGGTGATTCTAAAAGTACAGACCAGCACATCACGCTACTACAATCTGTCAAATTTCTTTAATAGATTTCAACTTTATCTCTACAGCATAAGGTTCAAGGTTGATTGGGAAAATTTGACAGTTTCGGGTAGCTTGACCTGCTGGCGTCTGTACTTATCTGCAATTGGGATTGGTGCACACGATAATAATAATAATAAAGCACTTTATTCGGAAATACTAACTTTGTCACTTAAACTCAGAAAATTAAGAACAATAAAATGTCTCTTAAATCGGCGTAACTATTGGCAAAGGCCTCTTCTATCGATTTCCACTGTTGCCTGTCTTGAACAACCCTTCTCCGGTTTGGTCCTGCTGTCAATTTTATTCAAATTCAAATTGTTTATTTGCGAGAAAATACATGGTTTACAAGGGAAGATCTTGATGGAAGTTTTACCTACATACCATGGCAGTGTTTTAAGATTTAAGTAAAACTGTTCCGTTAAGGAGAAAAAGTCGTTGTTTAATATAATAATTGTGGTGCATGGACGTATCACAAAAGTTGTTGTGTTAATAAAATGTGTTTGACTCAAATACCCTCTTGATTTCAATAGATCTTACAGCCTTAAAGTCATTGTAATCTGCCTGCGAGGAAGCGTGCAAATTCTTCATGTTTATATGTCACAATTATTATGCAGATTATATTACATTATTATTACATACAAAATAAATTTCTTTAATCTACAAAAAAAACACTAACTAATACTCTAACAAAAATTTTTATGTTCTAAAGATTATTTTGTGCTGTAGAAACAATTTATTTTTTGTAACTACTCTGACAATTTTTTTTTAAAAACATTACCCTGCTGCAGCAATTTAAATTCGTCTGGTATTATAAATTAATATAGGTACACATATTGAACACATTTTTCTTCATGCTACACTTCCTCATTTTATCATATGTCCTGCCCTGGACGTGGGCATGTACTGCCAACCTCCACTTCTGTTGATCGATTCTCAAGAGTATGCACAGGATACGTAGGTATAAAGTTTCTAGTGCATGTGTCGATAATATCAATGTCTTGTATAGTATTACTGTGTAATCGAACACAAGTATCCATTACGATATCCATAACACCAATACACAACAAAAAATAATCGAAACGAATTAACCAATTAGTAATTAATACTTTTGTAAAAAACAGCTGAGCCTTTTATGAAACATTAAATTTATGTCATATTTCGTTCCATATCACGCATAAGTAATCGCAATCACAGTCATGAGAATGCTGAAAATGGTGTTTTGAAACTGCAAAATCGATTTTATGATGCCTACTTTGGCAATGTTTTCCAAAATAAAAAACGAGCCTTACAGTAGTCGCATATGATGTGTAACATCGGACATCTCAGCAGAAATTAACCTGAGCTAAATACTGTAATATTTATCCGAATAAAATTATTCATTACCAGTGGTCGCCCACTTTTCGAAATTCGACCCCCTCTACTTACAATCTATAAAATACTTACTAATTCCATGAATACACTAATGCGATGCTATTATAAAGTACTGACTTATTCCATGCTCAAGCTGTCACTTCCTGTTACACACTTCCGTCCGTTTTCACGAAATCACTCCACAGAAAGCGAGTGAAAAGTTATTACACTTTTAAAAAACTTTACCATATAAGGCACATTATGAAAGTATTTGTCTTTAATATTACCAACCAAGAATGGCTAGTGCCTGGTTCTTACCACTAAAACTGTAGGGTTATTATAAATATACTATATATTGTAAAAGTATTCTATCTATCTATTGTTCCTTAACTACTAAAATCAATCTCCCTACCTAATCTACCTACTTATATTAAGAAAAATCTAGTAATTTTCAATAACAGTAGAACCCGACGTAAACATCATTTGCACCCATCCGTCGCCGTCGGCGTGGGCTGGTGGCCGTCGACCGGAATACACGTCTTTCATTAAAGTGGCCACTGGTGAAAGAAACGGAAATTGCCATCCACAGCCCACTAGCCGCACGTTTTTGCCCTTCATGAAAAACTAGTCAAACAATTATAGGTACGTGTTGTATAATGTAGATCAGGGAATGGAAAAAGAGAGAACCTACTTGTTATTCAACAAAGATTACGTATTTGCAACGGATAAAGATAAGAGGGTATACTCCGAAGCGCTAAACCGCAGTATCGGCCGAATGTTCGGTCTTTCTTTACTACGTCTAACTATCGCTGACTACGGTGAAAAAAAAAAAGGCTGTCGAAGAGATAAACCAAAGTCAAAACTGTGACTTGAAGACGGGTAAGGACTCAAAGTCAAAAAAGGAAACTATGGAAGTTATAAAACGGCCGGACATTCGGCCGATACTTCGGTTTAGCGCTTCGGAGTAGGCCCCAAGGCTACTGCTGAGACAGTCAAAGAAGTAGTTATTCAACATAAATCAAGGAATAAAATAGGCAATGTACACATTGTCGATACTGATAATGATAAACAACATGTACTTAACTTACTTAAGTATCAGAGCGATAACATATTGTGAAGAGTCAAATAAAATCAGCACTATTGTCAAAATAGAAACTTAGGGCAAAACAAGGACAACAACGGGGTCCATTAGGGCCAATGCCTGCCAGGGTTGCGAGTTTGTCCGAAAGGGATATCGTGGCCCTGGCACACAGGCAAATGAAGGAACACGGGTGGGTTTTAGTCAGGAAAAGTCTGACACGCCAGCTCCGCCCAGAGCGGGAGAAGTTATTTGATAATTTCCCACCCAAAAAATCAGTTACTACAATAATAGAACAAATATTACTATGAATAAGTAAAAGGTTATTGGCATGAAGGGCGAATGGCCCGCATAGTGAATGATTTTCATTACATGCTTCCGCACTTGTGTTCCGCTGGGCGGGTCCCCCCGTCCTTCATTATTAGCGGAGGAAATTACCATCCGCCGACGATGCAGCAGTTGCCTTCATGAAACTATTATGATCCTACAACAGATTATAATTATGCTAACGTTGATTGCTTCCACAATCTGGGAGTAAATATAGATGAAGTTTTGAGTCATCTGCTTGCTGGTGAAAAGGATTAGAAACAAAGACATTAAACTATTTACTTAACAATAGACGGGACATAGCGAATAAAATCGTAATCCGATACATTTGTCCTAGTGGGCAAAAGTCGCTCAGTCTAGTGTGGTACGCCTGCATGTCAAGTCGCAATTCGCATTCGTGTCCACCAAAAGAAAAATATTTTCGAAGTATAATGTCTAATTGTGCAAAAAGGTATTAAGGCTCGTACAGACTCCCGCAATATCCCGGGCGGGACAGGTACCGACGAAGAAATTGTGCTACTAGTGTCGCGTCACGCCCGCGATATCGCACTAGTCTATACGTCTAGTCTGTTAGCCTTTAAAAGGGTAACGTGTCAAGCTTAGCTTTTATTGATTTTTTCTATACTTATTACGCTAAATAGCGTCACTGAGACATGGGATCACAATTTTTCTATGATATTACTTGCCTTCTGATGGCCTCTCTTAATAGTATATATCATCTCTTTGATTAAAAACAAACACAGCAATTGCAACCTACTTGTAAATAAAAAGCCACATCTATCAGCCTTCGGATTTCTTAAAAGATGACTGGAGAAATAATAATGTTGAGATCACACCAATTATCAAAACCTTAATTTTAGTCATATAGGTAGGCCGGTGTTTGGCCAGTGAACTTTACGGCTCAGCATTGTTTATATTAATTTAACGTTAACATAGATTTTAGAGATACTATGCCACACAATCACACATATTCTGGAAGAGTTCAGCAAACCGTGACCTTATTAGTTCATAAGATTTATGTTTTACCACAGTTCCGTAAACAAAGCTAATAAAACATTAAACTTAGATCACCTTGTTGATCGTTACGATATTTTTCAAAGAATCCGGATAATTAGATTAATTACTCAGAAAGGAAACAAAAGTTGCAAAGTTATTTTAGCTATTCCGTATATTTTAGAAATGTTATAAAATCATATTAAAGGTTGTTTTTTCGTTACAGGTACTAAGAGTGTTGAAGACTGAAGACTTGGCTTAAGAGGACATCAAAGTAAATTTAATTAAAAACGTAAGTAAGCCTTATAATAATTCCAACATTGCCTTGAATAGCATCTCATGGATAGTTCACAATATAAATGTGGAAATAATTTTATTGATAACTTGCCTATAAAGTTCGTCATGCTTACATTGCCGTCATTCAGGAATACGTCAGAGGAAATGTGTTATGTATTTAGAAGACCGATAAACACATATGTAACATTATGAAGGGAAGATAATATTCCTGTAAACAGTAAACTGGGAAATTAAAAAGTTTCTCAACAGTACAACTTCCCTTTTCAACTTTAGATTAAATAAAAAATCATAACACTTAACAGACTTTTTATTTCGTAACTTTTAATAAAAAAATACTTGGTCTGAAATTTCAAAACAAAAAAAACTAAATTTTCAACTTCAGATAAAGTTAGGTGATTTCGTAAAAGTTACTCACACGAATTCTAATAAAAGGTACTTCTAAGAACAAAATGGTTGAAATATATCGTATTTA
Source organism: Tiliacea citrago (assembly GCA_963921375.1). Taxonomy (NCBI): domain Eukaryota; kingdom Metazoa; phylum Arthropoda; class Insecta; order Lepidoptera; family Noctuidae; genus Tiliacea; species Tiliacea citrago. The sequence goes on along the minus strand of OY992797.1, from coordinate 13,640,870 downwards.
TATGTATAAAGGTACTTCTTGGAAAATCAAACCATTTAGATAATTCCATTACAATTCACACATACAACATCCATAGAGTAAATGTGAACTTCAGTCCTCTAACTCATATTTAATTTATGTATATGTACGGCAAACATGAACGGTCCATTTGGTTTCTGCGGTGAATCAATTAGAACTCGATACACATTACTTACACACTACGGAACCTCTTTACGCACACTAGACAATACATCGATTACTCTGCTTACTGTTATACGTGTCTTTAATATGCAGCTCGATGAGATTGATTAAAAGATTCCTTTCACCTGTCAGATGGACGAGTACGTGATCTGTTTTACAAGCCAGTTTAATTGCTGGCTAAAATTTACAATAGCTGTCTTTGATATTTATTCAAAAATAAATCATGAGTGGTTCATTAATATTCATTCCGCACTTACGAATAAACTTGAGGAGCTTGTGGCTAAAGAGGAGCTTGTGGCTAAATAATAACTGCCGCACGGGTCGATCGATCAAGTTGAGCTACGCTTGCCGCGGTTGGTCCGTGGATGGGTGACCATCTGTTCATACCGTGCCTCGGAAAGCACGTTAAGCCATTGGTCCTGGCTGTCATTTGTAGATCTATGACAGTTGTTACGGGTCGTCAGAAGCCCAAAAGTCTGACAACCAGTCTTACCAAGGGATATCGTGTTACCTTGTAACTGGGTTGTGGAGGTCAGATAGACAGTCGCTCCATGTAAAATACTGGTATTCAGCTGCATCCGGTTAGACTGGAAGCCGACCCCAACATAGTTGAGAAAAGGCTAGGCAGATGATGACTTACGAATAAACTGCTCCCTTCAATATTTAAGACCAGTACCATTTTGGCAGACATGACCCGATGGGTTACTTAAATTAGGACTCTGCGACGCCATACTTGTCTATATAAAAACGGCCGGTCATCCACCTGTTCGTCTACACACTAAGTACAGAAGCATTACCAAAAACTCCCATAAGGTCACCATTATACAGTTAGCAGAGCCAAAAAAAGAACGATCAAAAAACGAAGCATTGGCCGAAAAATGAAGCCCGAACTTTCCCTTTAAATGCTAGAGCAGAGAAAAAAAAAGAAATTTCTGAAAAAAGTAGGGATGGATCATTACAAGCAATGCTGACCTCATTCGAAGCTGGGACATGACTACATGAGCTGCATGCCTATTGCCTGGACCTGTTGCACTCACATACCAGGCTGACTAGCGGAACACCGCGTAACTGGACTATACAAGCTGCTAAGAGACTATTTGTAATGTATGCATCAAATGCATCTTATTATACGCACTTATAAGTGTTGAACAGAGCACATGAAAAAAACAAAGGCGTTCATAGGGGACTAAATAAGTGTTCACTTCAATAAAATAATGATTATCTAAAACACAATTTAAACAATACACAGTATACACAAATTAAACTTTTCACGTGGTCAATTTAACTTCAGTTACTGCTACTACAGCATTTCGGCGCGGGCATGTCGGTGACGCGAACTCATAAGTTTTTCCCCTACCAAAAATCGCTCAACGCGTCAAAGAGTTATCACTTCAAAAATATTTTGAGAACAAATTGGATTAATTTTTTACAAATGTTCCAAGCATACACATAACATAAAATTGGCATATCATATCATGAATACACAGTTTAAATATGTGACCAGAATACGTTAAAATCAAATAGGAAATGAACACCAGTAGCCACCCCCTGAGCTAATGAAACCTTTCTTTACGAGTTAATTCAAGTTTACAATGATTGGTTATTAAAACAATTCTGGTAGAAACCGCAAACAGAACAACGATTAGGTATCGCCGAATTTAGTTCACTCATGTGCGATTGTTTCCATTATTGACGGAGTGAACACTATCATGCTTATCAGTGTTCCAAATTTATAATGAGAATTCATATTCGACATCAAATGTTTAAAATCCGGTCAAGAGCAAAGCAGTCCCCGTTTGTAGGTCAAAGAAAATGTTTCCGTATGACCAATGTTTTGTAATGTAGATTATTCACGAAAACATTCAACAATAAGGAATCTAACGAAACGGAACAGCTGTTGGCAGCAGTGAGACAAACAACAATTCTGAATTGTTTGGAAATAAAACTTTTACAATTTTATACGCCCTATTCACCGAGTATTCAACCTCTTTACTTAGTGTACATTTATTTACAGTTATCACCTTACTTGTCAAAAAACTAAAACTGTCAATGCAAGTCACACCAAAAAGTATATTTTCTCATTTTCATAGTGTTTATTTTCTGCATTTATATCTTTGTTTTAAATTACTAAGTGGTGCGAATGTAGTGAAGCGCGTTGACAACTAGGCGTGGTTCAGATCATGCACAGAGAAAGTAAAGGGCCGCCATCATCGCAGCACATGCTTTCTCTCAGTTACGTTGACCCTGCTAATCACGACTTGGCCGTTTAACTTAACTCTGCCACGTATCTCTTACGTACCCTAATTGCTTGAAGTTCTAATCGTGTCCCGAAGTAAAATTGCCGTTTTAACTTATAATAAAGTCCCCACAGAACCGCTATTGAGCTGAGATGTTATATTGAATAAGTTAATCAACATCTTGGCTCTTATATAAGCACGCAAATAGGCTTCAAGATTACATAATCATGAATATTCTAACTCTCTAACTCTTATTTCAGACTGCTATTAATGTGTTTCTAAACTTGGATTAACTTATTCAAGTCAATGACTGGAACCATTCCTCATTTGATTTAACATTTATGTTGTATCAAACGCGGAATATTCTCCCAAGCTCTGGCTAAAACACATTCATTAAGAGTATAATTTTCGTCTTGCTTAGATCCTCAAGTAGAAGTAGACATACTGACCTAACCTTTGTGAGTCTCCTAAAGTCGGACAAATAAAAACAAAAGTGACAATACTAGTTTTTCAAGATAGACAGGTCGATACAGCCAATGTTGGAGTCCCACTTGCGAGAAATTTGGCCTCGAAATTAAGAGAAGTTAACTTTCGATGTCCTACAACAACTTATACACCTGTTGATGAGAAGAATATTGAACGGAATGTAACGGGCAGAATCATCTCAATAATTAATCTAAATAAGAAACAGTAAGTAAACAATGTAAAGGCCATACGTTCGAATTTATTAAAGCAATCGACCACAAGATACTGATAAGTCAGTGAAATCATAGAAATTGTCGGGACACCATTACATTTTTTCCTTAAATTCATTCTGGAGTCATACACAGGGCTCCTGGTCAGGTTAGGTTAGTTAATTTGGTACATCAGCACCGGATTGAGAGCATGATGTGGATGACATATTTCAAAAGACTGAAACTTTAAAGGTTCCTTCTGATTTTAAAAATCAGCAGCAGACGACCACTTAAATAAAGTTCTGGTGCTCCTGAATAATAATCGACTGTGAACCGTGTTAGGTCATTACCCTCACGTGGAAAAGATCAAAATGTATCCACGCAAGGTGTACTCTGTACAGCGTATCAAGTCTGCAAACATTTTGCGACAGTGGAACTAAACAAAAATGAACTTTGTATCGTGATAGTTACGGGTTGCAGTAACCGCAGAGGTGTAGGTGAATTATAAGTTCGCGTCATAACCGGGCCGGCCTGTGCCTCCGTACAAAAAGTCGTCGACTCGTCTGCCGCGAATAATTATTAAAAGGGCGCGAGCGATGGCGACATCTTGTCTCGTCTCGATGTGAACCCCTCCCGCTTGCCCCACTCCCCCTTCTTTACTGTTACTTTACACTAAACCTATGAATCTACTTTTCTACTTAGGTAACTATGAAGTATGGGCAAGAACGAACTTTTATAGCCAATCTGAAGAATTTCTGAGCTAACTAAACTGATCTGCCAATGTGACTGGATCTTTTCTTCATATCACGAAAAAGTTTATCGCTACTTAGGTATATAAACAATTTAAAATCATTCTTCAAAGCTTAAACTATCGGTTTTAATAAAATAACATCATGTATTTGTCTAGTACTTTAAAGGATTACATGTATTTTTTTAGAATGTTCCCTTCGCATCTATTCAAATGAAATCTTATTTCAAATTAATATTCATAATTTGTTTGAAGTGATTTCGAAACGTAAGAGTCGAGTAAAGGGCATGGGGTCGATAACTTTGTATTAGACCGCTCCTCGTGTTGCTGATTGTATCTCTACCATTTTATTTACATAAAACCGAGAACATTTATACGATTTCCAAATGATGAACAAACTTCATCGATCCCTTCAGGATTTGAAAAGAAATACTGAACTATAAACCTTTTTCGACAGGCTGGTAATAAGAACAAGGACAATTCTCTAGCTAGGACGTAAATAGAAAAGCATTATTTCGCCAGACGATGGCGCAATATACACAAACAAAAATAGAACAAGACTGGCCTAAGGTCATCGTCTCATGGAGATTATTATTATTATAAACTACCTCATGCATACCATAGTGACAATTTATTTAAAAAAAAACACTTTAATGTTGGACATCTCACTAATATTTTTTTTTTTTCATGTTTCAGAGTTACAAGAAAATTTCAACATGGTGCGCTCGGACGACAGTGTCAGATAACCGCCGCGCGGTTAGGAAGTATGGGTGCTAACATGGGCAAGAACTCGAGCCTGCTCGACGCGCTGCCCACCGCGCAGGGCACGCTGCACGTCGTAATGCTGGGACTCGACTCCGCCGGGAAGACCACCGCGCTCTACCGCCTCAAGTTCGACCAGTACCTCAACACCGTCCCCACCATCGGGTTCAACTGTGAAAAAGTCAAAGGCACTCTTGGAAAGTCGAAGGGTGTCAACTTTCTCGTTTGGGACGTTGGCGGACAAGAAAAACTACGACCCCTATGGAAATCCTACACCAGATGCACGGACGGCATTATATTCGTGCTGGACTCCGTCGACGTAGAACGAATGGAGGAAGCTAAAATGGAGTTAATACGCACGGCCAAGTCTCCAGACAATACGGGTGTGCCGATTCTCGTGTTAGCGAATAAGCAGGACTTACCCGGGGCGAAGGAACCCCGCGAGCTGGAGAAGCTGTTGGGTCTACACGAGTTGGTATCGTCGCCGCACGGGTCGCGCGACGCGCACGCATGGCATGTGCAGCCCGCCTGCGCTATCACCGGCGAGGGACTACACGAGGGGCTGGAGGCGCTCTACGAGATGATACTCAAGAGAAGAAAACTCGCCAAGTTGCAGAAGAAACGAGTCAGATAAACTATATAGTGTCGCGTTAGTGTTGGTGACAAGTCAGCCGTGCGCTAGTAACGGTACGGTTCGTGAACGTTAAGTATTTAAAAATGCTCACTGTATGGATGATTTTATAACGTCCGAGATAGAAACACCAAATATTGTTTTACTATAGATGTATAACGTCTTATGAAATATTCCATCATCATGTTGCTCAAGTTATATTGAACATTTTGAAGGAAACGAATATTATAAATTAAATTAACTACTAGTCATTTTCTTTTGAAAATAGCTAGGTGGGAGATAAAGCTAGTACTACTAAATCATTTAGATATGTCCGTTTGATACGACCACCACTGGCTTACATACATGGTAAATTATAACTTATACAAGGCCACTTATTTCCGCGGCCAGCCTAAATATGCAAATCCAACGACGTATAATTTTTAGATGGTTTTCATAGTTGCAAAAACGTGGCTCACACACAATATAATGTGGGACCATTAGTGTTACAGTAATTAGGTAACGGTAATGCGTGCTGAGATGGGCATTTGGAGATAAATAGATGAAAGTGTGAAGTAAATAAATTAGTAATGTCTATGAAAACTCACTAGATTTATCCTTCTGAATGTCATACTTTTTATCATGTGTGAAATTATCTTTTGTGGTGTAATTTATTACAATGCTTAATGACTAACGTCGTACATCTAATCGGAATATCTACCTACCTTCTTCTGTAATTTTAACATATTTTCTATAAATAAACTGAATAATATGTATTTTATCACAATTCTCGTTCTTCAAATGTTTTTATGCTTCTCTAGAGTCTGTATCTTTTAAATATCTGTTATACAACCATCCCTTATCTTAGTTATGTAAAGCCTTTGCTCTATTTTTCATGTGTAGCTAAAAATATAGTCTAAGGACTTTACATTTTAATGTGATGTCATTAGGCATTGTTTACAACATAATCATGAAGAGGCTTGTACTAAGTTTATGTTGGGAGAGCTTCAAAGTTTTGTACATACATATTGTAAATACTGTAGGGGAATATAATTATCATACGAAATACACAACGTAAATATGTATGTCTTTCGAATACAATAATAAAATTATGTGTGCGTATTTAATACTACTTAATTACTATGAAATTGCTTGTATTTTACGTTCGGTAAATTACTGCTTGTTTATATTTCATTCATTTTAAACCGTCAACGAATTTTTATAACTAATAACTTATTTAACTTCGCCAGTTTTGGGTCAGTCCACCATAAACCGTACTGAAATGTCGAAAGGTTTGAATGTGTTACTGAAAAATGTATAACTCAACTGTAAAAAGTAAGGCTAATTTAACGATGTAATTGAAAGACTATACCAGGCCATTGATCGTAAGTCGACTTAAGTGTTGATAAAAAGTTTCAAGTTAAAGCTTTAAACTTCTTACAGAAGAAAATGTTTTGTCATCATTTGTTTATTTTTTAGTTTTAATTAGTACCTATTTATTTATTTACTCATAGAGGTATAACTTAATGTTAAGACATATATATTGAACAAAGCTTTTACCATTTTGTGTTAGGTACCCACTTTGTAAATATGTAAATTCCAAGTAGTTACTTGTCAATACCATGAAACCAAACATTTTTATGAGTAGAACATGTAAATTTTGTTATTAAAGTATATTTGTTTTATTATATCTATATACATTGCGTATTATTGTATTGTGTTTTATGGAGATACATATACGTTTTTCATATTGAACCCCGTAAATAAACTGTTTTCATTAACAAACAGTATTTTATTTTTAAACGTACGACAACGACCACAGTCTCTAATTGCGATGGTGCCCTGTCTCTTCAGGCGATATATGTAAATAATTTCCCGGATCTTCTTTATCAGTCCAATCAGTAAATAGAGTCAAATATTCTACTTCAGCTTCTGTAAGACTACTTCGATTTTCATCATATTTAGATCTGAAATATAATTTTCTGCGCGAGCTCCGTTGCATATTAAAAGAGAATCCGAACTGACTGTTAGCTGCTGGTGCATGGGCTCGAAGCAAATCTCGCTCCAGTCGTTCGAACAATCGCAGTTCCCTTGCCGCTACTTTGGCTCTTCTATACTTTCGTCGTTCTGACTCTACATACTGCGCCAGAGCAATCTTAATTTTGTCACCGGTCACCGCATCCAATCGTTTTGAATAATCCATGTAAACATCTTCTAAAGCCTTAGCAGTTGCTACCATGTCCATATTTATGGGTTTCTCATTATATATTTTTTCATAACAAAATTCTAAATGCGTCTGAAATTTTAAAACTTCTGGAGCTCCTACGCACTCATAAAAAAATCCATTTATTATTTTAAAGAATTTTGCTTCTAGTAGTGAGCATTGGTCTTCACTGAATTGCAATAACTTTTCAAATTCTTTGATAGTGTTAAGAGTTCCAGCACTATCCTGTGCAATGATGTCCTTAAAAAGTTTGATTCCCTTCTTTAAAAATGTTGCATGAGGTGCTAGTGCAACCACATGAGTGAAATGATGCAAATGCTGCTGCTCTATCCCGTCAAACAGTTCCATCAAGTCATCGGGATGATTGAAGTATAAAGCTGGCTGTACAAGGCCACTATAGCACTCTCTCTTCAGTTTTTGAAACATAACATTAAATGTATCTTCTTCGCTAGAAGTTCCAAAATCAAAACCTTTTGCCTCTATCTCGATAGATCGAGCGAAGTTCCTGTTCTTGAAGCGCCAGCTCGGAGGAGATAGGTAATATAAAAATCGTCCATACTTTTGCTGCAGGCCATATCTGTAATCTAGTCCTATAATCCTCGACGTATTCGTAAAAGCCTTTGCCGCCAAACATTGTAATTCAAATGTTTGTTTGTAAACTGCTAATTTCACCTCATCCCACTTATTCAGGGACAACATAGACTTCCTATAATCAGCCGAAACAAAATCCTCAAAATATTTGACTTGTTCCATGTATCTTTTAGTACTTACATCGTATACTTCCTGTTCTTTCTGGTGAATAGTATCAATATTTAACATACAATCATTTCTATAACCCACATCTTGTCGCCACCTTAACTGACTGTTAAACAAATATTTGAGGGACTTATATGGAGCGATATAACTGGTTAAGAAAGTGCCATTGACACACATAAAAAATCCGGGATTGTGGTCTGTTACAGTATGAATGTCATTCGGTGGAACATCGGTACGTAGCCGCCGCTGTTTTTCTGCATATATTGCCTTGTAATTTCCTTGCAAACCTGTTTTCATACGGTGCCATAATTTCTCTTTCTCTTGCTTTTTTGAATAGATTATGTATGGTAGTAAAACGTCATCCTTCTTCACAGTAGCTACCGCTAATGGTTTGATATCAGGCAGATAACTTATTTCCTTTATATCCGTAGAAGGCTTGAATAGACTTTGGACAACCAGCTTACTACCCTTCTGTTTTACAGTTCGTGTTGTCTTTTTCGCATGCGTTCTTGGTTTTGGTATGTCAATAATAACAGAATGAGTTTCTTCATCGTGCATTTTTAAGCTAATTCATTATTTAAGTAATTTATTGTATTAAAACGATACTAAGTATTCTAAAATGTATACGCTTGGATGAGGTCTGAACCAACTAGATTTACTGATTCTTAGTATTTTAAATTATAAATATTGTGTAATACTTTTAACTATTTTATCAAATTAACGTACTAAAGTAGTTTTAGGTAGGTATATAACATAGGCATTGATCAGCTTATATACAGGGTCAATATAAATTAACTAGCAAAACTCCGCAACATCGGCATTGATATCTAAACATGATCAAACAATAATTAAATTAATTAGATGAGTTTTTTATTTGGGTCATCAACCGCAGTAAGTGTAGTCACTTGAAATATTAGTTTAAAAAATCTGTTCTTTTTATATATATACTTCACAGACGTGATGGGTACCGATATCTTAACATGATAAAACTAAATAAAACAGATTTTCTCAGCTTATACTTCAACTAACAACACTATTAGCGGTCGATGACTCAAAAAATATCATCAAATCTTTTTTATTTTATTTTGCCGTGTTTAGATATCGATACCCATCACGTCTGCGGAGTTTCGCTAGCTAATTTTATTTGACCCAGTATAATCTTCCCATTATTTATTTAAACTTCTCTCACACAATAACGTACAAAGGCGGACATAATGCCTGCCTTTATGCCCATTGTTGGGACATACGCCTCCTAACTGTGAGGAGGGCTATAATCCACCACACGGGCCCAGTGCGGGTTGGCGGATGTTACATGACATGTCTTCGAATTTATGGTTCTAGGACGTGCTGGTTTCCTCACGATGTTTTTTTTCAAATAATTTACATAAAGTGTCTGCATGGGTTCTAACCTACGACCTTCAACTCGTAAGTCACGACCGTTACCATTGGCCCACCACTGCTCCATCTATCTATATATATAAAAATGAATTGCTATTCGTTTGTCTCGCTAAAACTCGAGAACGGCTGGACCGTTTTGAAATATTTGTGGAAGTTCAGGGAAGGTTTAAAAGGTAAGGAAAAAAATAAAAAACAGGTAGGTAGGGTAGGTTGTAGGTAGATAGGGTAGGTAGGTAGGTAGATAGGGTAGGGTAGATACAATTTAGGCACAATATCATTCAACTGTTAATTTTTAATACGTTATCACTAGAGATCGGATATTCGGATGCATATTCACCTAAAGTTTGAGAGTTGACTAGTATGGAGTGCGCTTCGGTACGGGAAAATGTGTCGGTTTCCAGGACTGACAAGTTTTTAAGAACTACTCTTTTGTACTGTGTATCCCCGAATAAATATATTTCATTTTAGAATAAAAGGTTTTGAAGAAATATTAATAGTGTTTTTTAAACGTGTTATATTTTCCACAAAATTCTTGCCTAGTTCTAAATAGATAAGAAATATTTGTTATACTTAGGAATGCAAAATTGTATACCTACACACTGTTATTAATGAAACCCCGCGATCCCGGAATAAAAATATATTTTAAGAAGCCGTTTCCATACTTTGTATCCTTTGCCGGGAAAAAAACGTACTTTAGCTAAATATGCATCCTAATATCCGATCTCTAGTTATCACATACAATAGAAAACCGAATTCTAATAATTAATAATTGAATAACATCAAAATAAAAACCCATGTAAATATTTAATCAAATACATCCGATTTCTCTGGCACCACCTCAAATACAGGCTTTACAAGTTCGTAATATTCCTTTAAAAATGGGGCTGGATTCTGGTCCTCACACCATTCAGTAAACATTATCAATCCCTCTCGCTCCTCCACTGACAATTTATATTTTTTAGGTTTTGCTCGTTCTCCACTTGACTGTTCTGTTTTTATTTTTTCTGCCATCATAAATGCACGTTGATCTTTTCTATTCATAAATTTTTTATTCTGTACTCGTACGAACTTCGCAGGTGGCAAGAACGCTTTATTCATGGCATTTGTCATTTCTCTGAAAGTTCTAAGCTCTCTTTGTGCATTGTAAGCGTTCTTCATCATTTTCAAATCTTGAGAAAAAAAATCTTTTTGAGCTTGAACTACTATATGGAAGTCCAAAGCATCCAGCCCTAAATTGAAATCTTCATACATTACTTCGAGAATTTTTAGAGGATCTTGCAAAGTAAGGTGACCTTCTTCACACTTACCAAAAACTTGTTCATATACGTACTCAATGCATATTTTTAATTTTAATGTCTGTGGACTCGCAATACTGTCATAAAATGTTTGATTCAATATTCGGAAAAACTTTTCTCGTAAATGCTTTTCATTACAACTTTCTCTATATATTTCATAGTTGATATGGTCAATGTAATACTGAAAGTAATCAGACTCTTGTATCTGCCCTTGTTTTAATTGTTTAATGCGGTCCCGCAGCAAGCGATTTGGACCATCAGTTTTAGAAAGTTGTATCAAATATTCTCTGCTTTGTAACTCCATCGAACGGAATAAGTACATCATCTGTGCAGGTTTTTTAAAATACAAACAAGGAGGAGGCGGATTTTTTAATTCAATCTTGGCCACCTCAACCATTTTTTCTATGTCCAGTGTTTCAACTAGGTCATTATCAGTTGCAAATTCTCCAGCTTCAAACTGAATGGACATAACCCTACCGATTAAAGTTTCGTCATTGTGTTGCCTCCACGACAAAGGTGCTGTAAACATTAAATAGCTTCTGTACGTCTTTAAAATACCTCTTATGGCGTCAAGATTGAACAAAATGTTATTTAAAATCGTCAAACTAGATACATAACCAAGAAACTCTGAGTTTTTAGCAAACAATTCTTCAAATACTTTTTCAGCTTTAGCCACTTTTATACATGCTTTCTTGTAATCTTCCGTGAGAAATGTTTGGAAATCTTTGACGTGATGTTTCAGTTTATCAACTATGCGTTCATAATTTTCAACTTCATCGATATCACTTTTCTCCATTTTCAGAATTAAGTCTCGTCGGTATCCGATTTGTTGACGATTCATTGCGTAGGCTCGAATGTTGTTGGTATAAAGTTTTATGTCGTCGAAACATCGTAAAGGACGCCCTTCAATTACAGCATAAAACTCAGGGTGAATTTCAACAACTGCTCTGACGTCATCAGGAGATTTTTCAATGAAAAGTCTTTTGGAAATATCCCTCGTTGCTGCGATTCTTAAGTTATCTTTTAAATGTAGTGGTTGAGCTAACCTTTCTCGTGTAATAACTTTTTCTTTACGATCACTATACTTTATATACGACAGCAACTTTTCAGATTTCGGTACCCGGAACGGACTAATTAGTTTCTTATGCTTCAGATCTTTCCCCACGGCATGTTTTCGATTTGCAAAGTAATGTTGTGTGTTGGGAACATAGCGACGCCTGAATATTATGTCTAAAGTTTTTATCGGAACCATAGGCTTCCGTACTTCATCTAAACAACTCATTGTTACAAATATGCAAATTATTAGTAAAACACTAATAAGTTTTTTTTTATTATAGGATACAAAAACTAAACATATAATATTATATAACACACGTATATTTGTAGCAATTACTCACAATGCAAAGAAATATGTCTAATGTCAGAATCAAAGGTCAGAATAATGTAGTGCAAGAAATATGACAGTAATAAGTTTTTCTCTAAAATCTTATCAGGAACCAGCATCTCACCGGAGTTCTCATATTGCAAAAGAGAGAATAAAAAAGTAGGTTTCCCTTTTCCGATGTTTATTATTCTTGTAGATATTGGAATGTTACTTTTTAAAATGTATAACTTACTCTCAATTAAATAGAATATTTCTCATAATACAAAATCAAATAAGTAAAGAAAACTCACGAGAAGCCTATAAAAAGTTTAAAAAGGAAGAAAATTTTATTACTGAAACATAGGTACATACGCTCTATACCATAAATTATTCATCAAAATTATAAAGACAAACTTAACAATCAACGTCGATAAGCTGGTAGTTGATAAAGGACTCTTGACCGCCGGTTTCATATTGTCTAAAAATACTAATTTACCTTAAAAATACGAAGCTGTTACAAGAATAGTTATAATTACTAGAATACATATTTTACCTCAAATTCAATGTCCAGAAAAGTAATAGATCACGATTATTCGTAGACTTTTCGTAACGGATCACTATTTTTCGTAGACTTTTCGCCTCGTTGGTTCATAAGAAGACTTCAAACGTTTTGAAAGTTTGTCAACGTCCTTCAGAAGTGTCGCTGCTTCTTTAGCTTGCTTTAGCTCTAAATGTCCACGCTCATATGTTTCTTTTTCGATTTGTTTTATCATATCTAAATCATATGCTGATATATCTATCAACAAATTATCATATTCTCGCTCTATGGCTAATGCCATATCTACAGAATTAAATTTAGTTTCGTTCGGAGCTATTAGTTGCTCATAAGCAAACTCCACGTAATTAAAAATTTGTAAAGCCAAATCCGAGGACACTACGTCCTTAACTTTTACTTCTAAAAACCTGAAGAATATTTCTTTTAGTTCTGCTTCGCGATCATCGTTCCATTTGATTGTGTCTTGAATTTCTTTGATCTGTAAACAAATAATTATAGAATCATAAAACCGAATAAACATCTACAGTACAGTTTTACTAGGTTCACCCCTTCATTCTACTATTTCACCTGTCGATAACCTGAGGCCCTAATGTGAAGTCTTATCTGACCATTGACTGGCAGCTTAACCTCAGCATAGTATTTCAGCCTAAGAACATAAGGTTTAACATGAAGCAATAGGTGAATGGGAATAATTTTGCAGTATTTTATTAATTACCTATTAGTTTTGCCCAGAGACACAGTTTCAAAACAAATCTGTTATAATAAAATGCAATTTAACTTAAGGTCTTAAAAGAACGTGAAAATGTGCGTGCGTATGTAACGATACATACGCACGCACATTTTCAAGTTCTTTTAAGATCTTCAGTGCATTTTATTATAACAGATTTTTTTGTGCTTAGATGGTTTGGTCATGTTGAGAGGATGAGTGAAAGGCGACTAACAAAAGGTATTTATAAAGCGGAGGTGAGTGGAAATGCCGGGAGGGGACGCCTTAGGAAGACATATAGTGACGAAATTGGTGATGTTCTTCAGAACGGCCAGGTGCGTAGTACTCGCAACCGGCGTGCGAACGTAGGCGAAGCAAAAGGAGTATGTAAGGAGCGTAGCAGGTGGCGTTCTATAGTTTCTGCCTACCCCCATGGGAAGAAGGCGGAGTTTATGTATGGTATGTCTTAAAAGAAATAAACCTACCTTTTCTTTTATAAAATCCAGTTCTTGACGCAACATCCTTTTTAAAACATCAAGTGTCCTCAAAAATGTATTTTTCTCCACACTGAATTCCGTGGTAAGCAATAAATAATTCAAATTTTGCTTTTCTAGTAAATCAAATATTATTAACAACTGGTCTGGTTTTTCGAAATAAAGTTGCGGTTCAGGCAACTCTCCGAGTTTCTTCGCGACAGTCTCCATATCGATTGTTTTCAAAATATCAGATTCCACTGCAAATACTTCCGGATATTTTATATCTAGCTTGATATTATGACTATCTTGCCACAAAATGGGAGAAGCCTTATTAAGAAAATTTTGAAATGATAGTAGAATCATTAAAGTTTCGTCAATGTATTGCAATTTAGACTTTATAGAAGCCAAGTCATAATTAGCTTTCTTATGATTCTCAGTTTGATTTGCTAGTTCCTTAGCTAGAGCATCTGACTTTTGCATTATAGCAATCGTTTTATTATTATCGTCTGCGAGGAATTTGTCGAAACTATTCTGGTATTCTTCAAAGTGCTTGAATGCTGTTTCGTAAACATTTCGTTCTGTTTCTATTTCCCCTTCAATCCTGAGAATTTCATCAGTCAAGAATCCATGAAGAGTTCTGTTCAAAGCCAAATGTTTTATATTCCTTTTGTATTCATGTATTGATTTGCTCTGTCGTAATGGGCGACCTTCGACTAAAGAGTAATAGGCAGGATCTACATCTACAATAGTTTTAATACCTTCTACTGGTTCAATAGGCGGCAGTTTGATTCCAGCAATTGTTTTCCTTGTTTCCCTTTTAATTTTCTTCTTCTTTTTTAGTTTATCCATGTTTCACTAACACATTCCTTCAAAGCCTCGAATATCTGATTACACTAAAGAACATTAAAATGAACAACAATAAATCAATATTACTATAGCAACATGAAACTAGCAGAGTTCGCCAGCGTCTATTTGAGTCTTATCGTTAAAACGATAAGGTATGGAAAATTAACTTTTTATGAAGTCTCACTTTTTCACAAAGTAGGTATCATGTAGGTACTCGCGCCATATCAGTGAAATTGTTATATCTGACTTTTTTTAAAATTGCATCAGCATATTATCCTGTATAAGAACAGACGATTCTTTATCACCGTCTCACGCAAGCGTCAAGCAGTATTTATAACCAAAGGGTTGCCAAAACCTGCCAAAAGGTTAGCGAAGAACAGCTTGGGACAGAAACAGTAGGCAGTGTCCTGGGACGCGGTGGTATCCTTCTGCGAAACAGTCGTGTCGCAGAAGGAGGCTGCGGAGAGGGAGCGGGAGATCTCGTCCGCTCACCCGGCCCGCAGCAGGCGTACTGGGCGTCGGCAGAGGGCAGATAATGCCCTCTTCCGGCCCCCCTAAATGGGTCCAGGGACGGCGGATTTGGGGAGGTCCGCCGCCTATCACACTGGACCCGAGGTGGCGGCGCGTAGTGTTACACATCCATGGGGATTCTCCACCCCGGCAACAAAAAAAAAGGAATAAGTGGAGGAGAAACAGAGGAGGCTTATGTCGCAAGACAGCCTGACCTGGTAGCTGGTAGTTGATAATGAAGGGGAACCACCAATAAGACAAAATATTATTAGTATTAATGTAATGTTATTACTTGTTTATGTATTAAGGTCAGAGGAAATAAAGGCACTTTTTATTTTTATTTATTTAATAACCAAAAAGACCGTGGCGTACGTAGCTGCGACAACATGTACGTACGTAGGTGTAGATGACAACAGTTTGAGAATTTTACTCTCAAATTAAGCTCGCGCTTGGTAGATCGGAGATTCATTATTCACATAGTCAATCTACAAGGGCTAAGGCACTACTGGTTAATAACAATAACACAAGTTCAGAAATATCGCAAAGTGTAATTAATAACATATGAAAATGAATACAATAGCAAGCAGACGAGCAAGAAAGCAAATTCCATAATGAGCAGATGCTGTCGATGAAGAATTAAACATTAAAAAAAGTAAAAAAAATGAGTAGATATCAATAAAACAAGAGATAAAAATTATACAACGCTACAAGGTTCTTTTGGCGCTTAGCCAAAATCGGAACTAACACCACGTGTTTTTTTTTTTGTTATGGCTTCGTGCGGTTTGCTCATTTAGCCAGTGTCAATTAAAATTAGGTAACAAGTACAAAGTTTGTTTAAATAATGATGAAATGAACGATGAAATTCAATGCATGATAAATGATATCCCCCCGCCCGCTCCCCTTTAGTTTAAATAAAGATTTGATTTTTTTTTACTTTACTGAAACCTCACGCGGACTTCTTGAGAGAACTTGAAGTAATGTTGCACTGTTTTGTTTCATTTGCCTACACTCATGCACGCTCACGAACACTTAATGGTTAATAATCTACCATTATAACACATTAATATTCAGCTAAACACAAATTTTACAAAATAAACAAATCTGCTAAACATGACGCTTCACTGTCCCGCCAAGAGCCCCACCGCCATCTTGTTTAATCCGTGTAAATAGTGCGTTCATTATAACTTGACGCGAGTAGGTAGGTAGCACTGAATTTTGCAGTCGTGTGATTGAGGTAGTTCTGTTCTGTCAGTCGCCATTTTGAACTCTATCATTATTGAAATTATGACTACAAAATTCAGTGCTACCAATCGTGTCACGCGTCATGTTATAATGAACGCACAGTAATACAATTTCTGGGACAATTTCTCAAATGATTACCTACAATGCCTCCCTGTAAATGTCATTCAAGCGCCAAAAGATCCCTGTAGCCTCGTGTAGCACTTTACGTGTAAACGCTATAATTTAATCACTAGATGAACCCTCAGTTTCTTCTCGTTCGTCCTTCTCTTCATCGTCTCCCTCTTTCTTGACAATCTCCCAAGGCATCACGGGGAGAGGTTCCACGAATGAGTCATCAGCCTTCAGTTTGAATAGGAAACGTGGCGTGTATTGGGTCGGGACGGGCCAAACTTTCTCTGCAAGCGGAAGCAAAAAACGATAATGTTTAGATAAAATATTGTAATAATTACATAATATGACTGCATGCGGATTTGTATGAAGCATAAGTTTTCGGAAAATGCAACATGGATTTCGAATGAAGTTATAAAGTATTTTATTAACCGACTTCAAGAAAAGGAGGTTTATACTCAAAGAATCCTAGACATTAGACAGGTAAAAAGAGTAAGTCTACAAAACATTAAATATTATGACTTGAAAATCATAATATTTAATATATGTATATAACAACATAACATCACGCCTTGTTTCCCCGAAGGGTTAGGCAGAGGTGTACATAGTACACCCACATTTATGTTTAAGTCCCATGTAATAGGGGGCGAGCCAATTGCCACCATCGGGCACAAATTCCAGACTCCGCCGAGCTGCTACTGATAAATTCCAGATGGAAAATCCCAATAACATTTTGCCCGATCTGAGAATCGAACCCAGGACCTCATGCTAAGCAGTAGTGCGACCACTAGAAGACCATAAATACTCGTATTATATAATAGTTATTTGTCATGCAAGGTTGCAAAGTTGTTTTTTGGCGCGAGTACTTGCATCGAATCCTGAGCATAGCGAGGGTTTTAAAGGTACGAGGCGCAGAATAACTTTTCTGTCGAGCCAAACACACACCTTTTCAACTCACTACAGCGAGGAAAATGCTAGGTGCAAGAAAAACAGCTTAAATAATATATTAAATTTGTGTTAAATTATTTTAAAAATTTAAACTAAAATTACTACAATTGGTAATACTGAAAGTATTTTTTTTTTATTTAGAACTAATATGCTTGTGTTTGTCACTTGTGTACCTTTGTGTATACATTGTGAGTCTTGATAATGAGCACATATCGAAATTAAGGAAACTTAGCTTAGTTTTCGACGGAAAACATATTTAAAAAAATCTATAAAAACAATTCAAAAGTCTCTCCTAAATACAGATTACTCGGTAATCTAGCTAGGAGAGCAGCGATTCACCCAACGATTCGATGTACCTACACCATCTTATAATACTTAATGCATACTTTTAAGTCCCTCATGTGCTACAAAATCTTTATGTACAGACAGTCAGTTGAAAATCTATTATAGAAATTTGACAGATTGTAGTAGCTTGATGTGCTGGAGTCTGTACCTCCATAAATCATTATTTATTTAAACTCAGTAATGACTGGAAATAATAAGGCGTCTTCATAAAATGAAAACTAAAGAAAAAAGTCGCCCTCAATTGAGAATTAGGTTGATTTAATAACAAAAATCTGATATTTTTTCATCAATTTTTGATTTTTGAATCTGATTACCTACCCTTTTTAATTGCTTTAAATTATTCTCCATCGTATCAGCTTTCTAAAAGTAAAAATATCAGGTTTATAATTATAAGTCAATCACAACGTTTCCTATCAACTGTTAAAGGACGGCCTAGCACTCTGCTATAAATACGTACTTTACTTTAGCAGGTGGAGCCCCTTTTTTTTTAGATTAAAAAAAAAAAAACCTTCGATAAAATTAAGCTAAGTTTCCTTAATTTCGATAATTACTAGCAAACTCAATTCAGTATTATATTTTACCGCTTGCACTAACTCTGCAGGTGTTAAATTTATATCTTCGTCCGACCCACTCTAAAGTGACAAAAAAAAAACTTCCAATAAACACTACAAAGTGAAAAATAACTTAAATTTCAGAAGGTGGTGTCTTTGGATTTATATTTTTGTTTTGCCACCGACTTTGTAGTGTTTAGTCGGTTGATAATTTTTATGGAAAACTGTTTTGTTTTGTCACTTTATAGTGGGTCAGTTTGTAATTTAAGTTACAACTGCTCATCACCTTTTACAAAATATTGCTTTTGAAATGAAATTATGAAATGATTTTAATTTATGTAAGTAAGTAGGTTTGTACAAACACTGTGAAATACTTATTATTTAATAGTTCCGGTGGTGATCTATGGTCTTGACGATTGACGGAGAAATCGGTCAACAGTTATAGAAAAAAAAAAAAACAAACTACAGGCGAACAATATATAACCTCCTTTTTGGAAGTCGGTTAAAAATAGCTAAGTAGTGTGGGTTGGCTCACCGTAAAAGAATTCATAGTCATGAACACATCTGTGCAAACCAGCGGTTTCTCGAAAGGGTAGGATGTATTTAGATTGTAGCAAGAAGTCGATCAGGGCAACCTCGGGCAACGCTTCCATCTTGGGGTCTGTCGCCCTCATCCCATCGAAAACCAGCTACAAGCGTTACAAAATGAGTACGTAATTAAGATAATAATTAACCTCTCTATTTTATGCAGTGAAAAACTCGTGATTGCAATAATAGTTATTAGTGCAACAAGAGAGAAAAGTTGGTTTTTGCTGTGAGTGTTGATTTTGAATCCCAAGTAAGCGTAACGAGTTGCGCTCAGGATTCAACGAAACAAGATGCAAATAACTTTGGTCTCGTATAATACATACAAGTTTTCACCTCAGCAGCGAGAACATTATTACCCGAAGGTAAAAAATACAGCACGGTAAAAAATTTACCACATGTATATTTGTTACACAAACATTATAAAAAAAATTCTAAGAATCTTTCCGAGGTTGTGAGGTGAAATAGAAGATTGTTATACAAGGGTCGAAAGGAATTGGTGACTTTCACCCGTGTTAAACACTCTACTTTTCATTTCGAATATAAGAAAAGTAAAAAAATATAGTTTTTCTTAAATATTTTATTTTCTTGTTTGCTCGCCACTTCATAAAATCATTACATATATGTATTCAAATATCTTTCCTTTGAAATTTTTGGCAAAAGATTTTGGATTACTGTATTTGCCTCGGCTTTAACCGAATCTGGGGTCAACATTTCAGAATCGCTTGAACTCATCTTTAATCAAATATTAGTCAAAACTCAGATTTTGAATTTCGGTACAGCTTACAGTTAGTATTCCATCAAATTATAACTGACTTTCCCAAAAACACCCAACACAGTAGGATAGAAGAGAAAGAATCATCCCCACATTACATGTAGGTGCACTGTACCCTAAAAAAAATATTTATTATAAGATTTTACTTTACCACATTGTCGGCGTGATTAAAACAAAAATACAGCTTTCTAGTACTCTGAGCAAAG
Source organism: Tiliacea citrago (assembly GCA_963921375.1). NCBI lineage: Eukaryota > Metazoa > Arthropoda > Insecta > Lepidoptera > Noctuidae > Tiliacea > Tiliacea citrago. The sequence goes on along the minus strand of OY992797.1, from coordinate 13,620,769 downwards.
CCGCGGACAGACAGACGGACATGACAAAACTATAACTTGAAAATTCAAAAGTGCCTGTAAATGGTTTAATTGAAATAAATGCTTTGAGTTTGAGTTTGAATAAGGGTTCCTTCTTGACTACAGAACCTAAAAAATAAAAGATAGGTACGTAGGCTGAAAATTCTCGCATTACAATTAGTCAGAAACTTACATTTTCATCAGTCCGCGCCAACTCAACAACTTTCATCGTCTTATCAAGGAAGATTCGAAGTTGCTCCATGTGTTCTTCCAGGGGTCCGAAAACATCCAACTTGCCGATAAGTGACGGGGGCCTGGCTGTTATTGCACGCCAGTTTTTGAACTGGCGCTGAACAAGAAATAATAAAATAAAATATAATATTAAGAACAGGTACCTCACACGGAGATAGATACATATTTACCTAGTTTGAAAAACAATGAAACACATTTTTTTGTGCCCTAATGAGGTGACACATACTCGTTAAGACAACCCTGATGAGCCCAAGGTCGATAGGTTTACTTAAGGGAGCCATAACCAAACTTCCAGCTCCATATTTTTTGTCATTCGAATTACAAACATTAATTGCAAAGTTCGGTATCATAGATTTTCTACAAACACATATTCAGGTCGACGTATAAGCGTGCTAATAGATGAACCTGCGCCAGTTCGGTCTGACCGGATACGATGTAAATCGCATAGATCTTGGGACCGTAACCCGTTACGGATTTTGGTGATGTCATACGGATCTGAAGGTAGAACCGACCACGCCTTATGATGAGACAGTCATATGATTACGCGTTTTATTAGTGCTTTAGGTACCCAATATTTACCCAATGCGTTAAGAGCTCAACCTGTTTAGATTTATAAGAATGTCCTTTGCACCCCTGGCTGTCAACCTCGATAGACGTACATAAGTCGTAGCCCACAAGTAACACCACAGTAACGCCACAACGACCTATCCGAAGCCACCCACATCTAGCGGATTCTCACCGCCTTCATCAGATTGCTGGTGCACTATGTTGGGGCCTACCCATACTGCGTCTACTGGTAAGCGGTCTTAAGAGACTGTTTTTAACTTTTTGATAAATTTTGATATGCATTCACAGATTTTGAAAAAAACAGTAAGCAGGAAAGTGGGCAATTTTTGACCAAAACTTTTTTTATACCTATCGATCTTCTTTCTTATAAGGAACAATAACCTCTAATTGACCAACTGAGCTTTGAGTACTAGAACGGTTAAGGTAGCTGCCCTTACTGCCTCATCTCAAAAACCCACCTGTGTTATACAGAGTGTGTCAGAGAGGTGGAGTCATATTTAAGGGTGTGGTACAGACCACCAAACCGAAAAAAAAAAGGAACAACTTTCTCCATGGGACCAATACGAGTATAGTAATCGAGAAAAGATTATCAGCCGTCCCAAACATTTAAGTCGAGTAGATATTGTAGTTTTGTTCAAGTTTTCTTTCCATGTAAAATACTGTTATTCAGCTGTTTCCGGTTAGACAGGAAGCTGACCCCAGCATAGTTGGGAAAGGCTAGGCAGACGAGATATTGAAGTTTTGTATGGGACAGTTAATCATTTTTGGTCTGTGCCACACCCTTAAATTTGTACACATGTTTCTGATAAGTACATGCTCTTTATAGGAATTTCACCTTGCAAATGGAATGATAGGTCATCACTGATTTCAAGCGCCTAAACATTTTCCTCTCTAGTTTTGGTTCTGTATTCTCGGTCATACTCATTAGGACGGTCAGCCCTTCGCCCGCCTCCTCCATTGCTTCTTGGTCTAATTTATCCATTTCAGCAATCCATTGTTGTTCGCATTTTAATAAAAACCTTATGTGTCTATGGACAGTGTCCTCGGAACCCTAAAAGTTTTTAAAAGAGAAAAATTACTATTTAGGGTGCCCACTCACGAGCGATTCTCTAGGCGATTTTTTCGGTGATTTTTGTCAGAATGACATGATGATCTGACAAAAATCGCCGAGAAAATCACTCGTGGGCGAGGACCCTTATACGAATATTATATAAGCAGGTATAATCAGATTTATGTAAGTACTAACCTCAAGTATATGAACAAAATAACTGTCATAAACAAGCAGTAGACCATGGACATTAATCTCACAATATGTAGAATTCACAGACGAAATGGTTTTGGAGAAGTGCTTTATAATTTCTTCTTTAGGCAACGTGTGTTCGCCGATGTATATCATGCGGATGGCATAGGCTTTCTGAAAAGAATTGCTTCCTTCAATAAGCAATGAGAATCATTAAAATGTAATTAGTAAGTACTTTTCATACGTTTTACACTAATTTTAGTAGAAGTGCCGCCTCACCAAGCCAAGTTTTTTAAAATTTTCCTCCACTACATCTAAGACGGTCCTTGTATCAAGTTCGGGTAAGGCCATCATCTTGAAAGAAGATTTGGGTCGTTTTTTTGGTACTTGATACACCATGATTATGTTGATTTATTCACAATTCACGATTTTTCGATTCTTTGGTTCCTTGCAGTATCCAAGACGCTGTCTACTGCAAAGAATATAATAACAAATAGGGGTTTAATGTCAACCTGTATCCATGGGAACGGTGTTTACCGATTCAGACTCTATGGGCATAAGAAGTTGGAACATAAAACACCTCGGTGGTAAATAATTTAATGGTTTTGGTGCTAAAGCACCAAACTACTTAATGATAAGTCAGAGAAAAAGTTTTTATGCAGTTTTGAAACGGACATATTATTATTCTACTGTATCACCATTGTTCTAAATTAGAATTCACGAATTTGAAATAGAGAAGAAAATCGAAGAGTCTACAAACATATAAAATGTACTCTGTGTCTACAAATACCTCATATTGCTTAGCGTGATCCTCCGAAATCGAAAATACTGCAACACTGCAACATTAATTTTGAAATAAATGTAGGGTAAAGTTGAGGATTACTAATATTAAGTACTAAGTACCTATGTTTGACGAAAACAAATTACAAAGTTACCTCCATACCGAACAATAAACCGCTAGAATTAAAAAGAAATTACCTAAACTATCGGGGCCTTGGAGCCGCACTGTCTCGCTTGCTCGCTTAACCGCGAGCAGTAGTGTGCGAGCGAGATAAAGAGTGAAGTGGTGCTGAAGTGCGTGAAGAAGCAACAAGCTTTGATAAGAGCAACTATAAGTCAATAGTTATTTCGTTATTTGTTTTGTTTTGCATAAAAAGAGCCTCTAAACCTATCGAAATTGTTTTTCCTTGTTGTGAGTTGCAGTAGTTCCATGTGGAACTAGCTACATGGAACTACCGGGAATAAAGGGTTTTTAAATCCATTATGACGTTCGAATTATGGAAACTGCACCTGAAGAAGCCGCGTAAGCTATGGAACTTCTTCAGTTTGGGCTTAGTCAGCGAAACGTAAGGGCACAATAATGTAAGCGATTTTGCCGTTCAAAAGATTTATCATCGATAGCTGGAGACCGTCGGCTTCGTGCGCCGTCCAAGACGACCACGAAACCGGGTCACTACAGAACGACTAGATTGGTTTATCTTTACCGCCTGAAACCTCATAAGCCAGCCAACAGTCCCAAACTGACACGAGCTCTCAGAATGGCGCGCCTACAGTTTGCACGCAAATAGTTGCATTGGACTCTTTTGGCTCCTTTCACAAATAACAAAACAAAAATCATGAACTAGACATAAATGATTCCCTATCTAAAATAATAAATTGCCTTACAATAAATAATCTGAGAATAAATCTTACAAAAACGCATTATATTAATTTCAAGAAAAAAAACGCAAAATTAATTCCATTATCTATTGCAGCCATACTCAAAGTGTGTTCCGCGGAACCCTAGGGTTCCGCAAAGCCTCTGTGGGGGTTCCGCAAAAATACTGGTCAGAATAAAAAAATAATACTAAAGGAGTGTCTACCTACTATATTTTATTTTACTCTGGTACCTGAGTAACATAATATCAATCTAAATATTTCAACAAAAGTAAAAAAATATGTAAATTTTAATGTCAAGTAATATGATTATTAATGAAGAATACACATAAAACCATTTTTGATTACTTTAGGGCTCCGTCAAATATTTCGTTTCCGAAAAGGGTTCCGTCTCCAAAAAAGTTTGAGAACCACTGATCTATTGAGTACAATAATGCAACTGTATCTGAGGTTACAAGTACAACATTTCTAGGTATCTTTATCGATTCCAATATGTCATGGAAAACACATGTAAGTAGTGTGTTTAGCAAATTAAATCAGTTCTCTTATGCCCTATACATGCTCAAAAAGTATCTAATCAAACCACACTACTAAGTGCTTATCATGCCTATGTGGGATCCACTTTATCTTATGGGGATACTCAACTGATAAAGAAATTGCGTTCAAGGCACAAAAAAAGTGTATTAGATCCATATGTGGGATACGTCAAACAGATTCATGTAAACCTCATTTTATAAACCTGAAGCTATTAACTCTCCCTGCTCTTTATATCTACGCGGCCTCAATTTTAGTTCAATCAAACATCAGTAGCTACGACACATTAATAAGCAGTAGACTTAAAAATACACTACGCAATAAAACATCCCACACTACCGTCTACAGTAATAGTATTTTTTGTATGGGCATAAAAATATATAATAAGTTACCCATTGAAGTCAAGAACCAGCATTCAATTGGTATTTTTAAAAGGAAGCTAAAAGACTTCCTGATTGAAAAGGCATACGAGTACTACTCTGTAAAAGAATTCCTTGAAGATAAATAATTATTTAATATTGAAATGATTGTGAATACTTGTTATAATGATGTGATATTAATTCTATGAATAGCATGTGATAATATATGAATGAATAATGATAATTAATATAATATAATGCTAAGTCTATATAACTGTAATATGGTATATACGGTCCAGATTTTATGTATTTTCTCCGCTCTTCCTCTTTATGGAAGCAGCCACAACTTTTAGACAAAATCGATCATATTATTCGAACAACTCTAACATCAATTTTAAATGTGGCATTGGACGACCGCGCGTCGCTGCAAGCCACACTACCCATTCGTTTTGGTGGGCTCGGCGTCCGCCAATTTCTATTGTAAGCCTACCGGCGGCGTTCCTGTCCTCGGTCCACAGCACCGAAAAGTTAACCACAAGAATCTTAGCCCCTTCTCAGGTGCCGTGTTTGTCCGATGCGGTTAACGCCTGGAAAGTGGTTTGCCCGGATACGGTTCAGCCCGAGAACCCGTCTTCCCAGAGACAGTGGGATGAGCCGCTCTGCAGGTTGGTACGGAATAAACTCATTAATACGTCCACCAATACTGCTGAGCGTGCCCGCCTGCAGGCTGTGGGTGAGTGGGAGTCGGGCTTCAGGCGCTACGGTCACCCAACATAGGCACCATGCTGGGTAACACCACATTCCGGCTCGCTACATGTTTGCGTCTGGGCGCCCTTGCGGGGCTCCACATCGCTGTCAGTGCGGTGAAGGAGTCGACTGCCTCGGACACCATGGCCTATCCTGCAGCAAGAGCGCTGGTCGGATGGCACGGCACGCCAGTATTAATGACATCATCCGTCGGGCTCTTGTCACCGCCGAAGTGCCAGCTGTTTTAGAACCCAATGGCTTGGCGCGCGACGATGGGAAGAGGCCAGACGGAATGACCATAATGCCATGGAAGTTGGGTAGGCCTTTGGTGTGGGATGCAACCTGTGTCGACACCCTCGCGCCATCCCATCTTCCTGGCACGGCGGGTTGTGCTGGGGCGGCAGCTGCAGGAGCAGAAAACCTCAAACGGCGCAAATATAACAACCCTATTGGGAGCTAATAATAATAATAATAATAAAAATCTTTATTGGAACAAAAACACATTTTACAAATTGATTGCGTACGTAAATAGCCACATTAGTTACGAAACTGTGTCGCAGCTATTAACGCCCACCTCCAAGAGGGAGACACAGCGTTCCAGTACAGAGAAAACAAATAAAATAGTAAAATTTAAAAGTAATAAACAATTAAAGTAGTAAATAATAAAAAATTAAAGCTATATGTTTGAGCCGTTTGGGGTTGAGACACTAGGGCCTTGGGGTCCGAGTGCTCATCAAGTGTTTCAGGACATCGCCAAGCGGTTGGTCGATTCTTCTCTGGACCAGAGGGCTGGCCTATTTTTAGCCCAAAGAATCAGTATTGCCATCCAACGTGGCAATGCTGCCAGCCTTTGGGCACTTTTCCCATTGACAGCGATGCGGACGAATTTTTTGATGCCCAATGAGCACTTCCACTTTTTAATTATTTTATTATATACCTACTAGTACATATAATACATATTTTAGAGTTAGCTTGTATATTTTAATTAAGGACAAATTGTTAATAAGGATTAAAAAAATGTGGTGTCTTTTTAATATCAATCGAAAATTACAATTAAACTGTAATATTGAGTTTCAGTTTTTTTTCTCTTCTTATATTTATAATCATTTAAATTGCAATGCCTTAACAGGCAACTAAGTTCTAGAACCTACCTATTGTTAACATCTACAAAATCCTGTACACTAAGTTCGCAATAAAGAATTTGAATTTGACTCAACGTCAGGTTCTTTTTACGGGAGAAACCAAGATTATGCTGTATGGGAATGATGGACATAAGAAAGTCTATCGATGACAGGGAGAACGTTTTCAGCAATGTTGCATTGAAGAGAAGGTGAGTTAGGTGGGTCATGGACAGTCTGGGGCGGAATTTCGACCGAACGAAAAATTCGCTTTGAGGTTGTGACGGGACCACGCGTTGCCACCACCAAATAGCAACCGATACATTCGTCAATGCCTCAAGGCTCATGTGATGCCATAAGCTGAGTTTGTGGGCCAGGATTTCATTTTTATGCATGATAACGCAAGGGCTCACACTGTAAGAATTGTTCGAGAATACCTGCATGACGTTAGTAGGTACCTATCGCAGTAATGGAATGGCCAGCAAGAAGCCCTGCTAGATACGAATCCAATAGAGCACTTACTTAATGAGCTGAAGAGGCGTGTTCGAGCAAACCATCCAGCTCCAGAACTTTGCAGAAGCAGAAAACTGCCATCTTCAGAAATGTTCAGGAGAACATTTCACAGCACGTCATAGTGGCATTAATTAATTCCATGCCGAACCGCTTGACGGTCGTCGTAAATGCTCCTGGAGGTATCACAAGTTACTAAATAAACGTTTTCTCTCTGTAAATCATTGTTTTCTTCAAAATATCCACGCAAATTTTGAGAAAAGCAAAAAGACGACTTATGTAATAGGAACCTTTTTTTAGTAGGTATTCAATTTCAAAAGAACAATGACAAACGGTAATGATAGTGAGTGACTGGCTTCAAAAGGGTTTTTTTTTTTGGGTAGGTACTTACTACCATTAGGTACCTATTTAAAGAGATAAAAGACCTTTATACAAAAATATGGCGGGTGGCTCGATTCAGGTGTCCGGAGTGTATTTACGACGGGGAGTGTATTTACGACGTTCAAATCACCATCTTTGAGCCGATCTACCGGCTGTGGGTTTCATCAAAAGCTGCGTCCCCACTAACAAACACTCTTCCAACAAAGTGACCAACATGTTACGCCAAACGCATATTGCAGACGGAGAGTTAAGCATTTCACTCAGCGGACCTCGGAACTAGTGCAAACGAAGCGGCGACGCCGACGCGACGCGACGGTTCGAGACCATACTTTTATTAAGTAAAGTGCTTATAGCTGATTTGTCATGTCGTCAGCAGCGTTAACAGAGGCAAATTATTTTTATCGTGTGCCGACTAGTATCGCTAGTGCATCATCATCATCATTATTTCAGACGAAAGACGTCCACTGCTGCACATAGGCCTTCCCTTAAAAGTAGGGAGGGTTGCCATAATCTCCACGCTTGGCAGGCGGGTTGGCGATCGCAGTATGGTGTTAAAATGCATACAGAACGCTGCTGCCCATTCTCTAGAAGTCCCTTAATCGCCTTTTATGACACCATGAAGAAAAAAACCAGCCAAGTGCGAGTCGGACTCGCGCACGAAGGGTTCCGTACCATTATCTATAAAAACGGCAAAAAAAACACGTCTGTTGTATGTGACCCCCCTTAAATATTTGTTTTATTTTTATTTAATTATTTATTTTTAAAATTAATATATAGCTTTATATTATGTAAATATTTCAAGCGTCGACCTGTTGCCGTTATCAACATCGAGCAAAAACGAGCAAAAAAATCACGTTTTTTGTATGGGAGCCGCCTTAAATATTTATTTTATTCAGTTTTTTAGTATTTGTTGTTATTGCGGCAACAGAAATACATCATCTGTGAAAATTTCAACTGTCTAACTATCACGGTTCATGAGATACAGCCTGGTGACAGACAGACAGACAGACAGACGGCGGCGGAGCATTAGTAATAGGGTTCCCGTTTTACCCGTTGTGTACGGAACCCTAATAACGGCCGCACGGGTCGATCCATCACTTTAAGCTACGCTTGCCGAGGTTGGTAGATAGATGGGCGACCATCTTTACATACCTACAGAGACTCCTCCGTGCCTCGGAAAGCACGTTAAGCTGATGGTCCCGGCTGTCATTCGTGGATATTTGACAGTCGTTACGAGCCGTCAGAAGACCGAAAGTCTGACAGCCAGTCTTACCAACAGTCTGAAACATTTCTCCGACAATCGTTTTGCCGTTTAACGGTTCGCCGACAGAACGATTCACTATTAATTTTTTCACCGATAGAACGTTTCAATGACGAGCGATTCGTCGACAGAACGATTCACTTTTCATTTTTTCATCGATATAACCTTTCACCAGCGAACGATTCATCGACAAAACTGTCTAAGCTATATTTTATAGAAATGAATCATTTGGGTTAGGTTAGGTTAGAACAGTGACCATTAACGCGCGAAGGCGAGCGAGCGAAGCGAGCGTGCCGCGGCAGCGGCCGCCGAGCGCCAGGTCCCCTCTATTGTTGTTGTTGTTACCAAAAAAAAGTTGTGTCAGTTACCAAAACATAGTTTTCTCGTATTACCGTTCGTCGGTGAACCATGCTTACTGTAGACAGTTATATCGTTCAAGGGTAATTCGATATACCGTACGGGAATCGTTCGCTGGTGAAAGGTTATATCGATGAAAAAATGAAAAGTGAATCGTTCTGTCGACGAATCGCTCGTCATTGAAACGTTCTATCGGTGAAAAAATTAATAGTGAATCGTTCTGTCGGCGAACCGTTAAACGGCAAAACGATTGTCGGAGAAATGTTTCAGAATCCTTACCAAGGGGTATCGTATTACCCAGTTACTGAGTTGTGGAGGTCAGATAGGCAGTCGCTCCATGTAAAATACTGGTATTCAGCGGCATCCGGTTAGACTGGAAGCCGACCCCAACATAGTTGGGAAAAGGCTAGGCAGAGTAGGTATGGATACCCACGATAATTATAATAAAAGTAAAAAATCGGTGTAACATAAAATTATATTGAACTACATGCTATAACACAGCTTACAATAATATACAGTACTCAACTAACTACAAAATCAATTTGTACTAATAATCATCGTCGTAGCGGTTACTCTTAAAACTTTTCGATCGATCGTATCGATTGAACCTCCTGTTGTCAGATTGGTAGTTGTTTTGATTGTACTGGTAGTTGGACTGTCTTGGTTTCCATTTTGTCTGCCTTTCTTTAACTTTTGACATGTTGTGGGAACGAGCGAGATCTTCTAATTCCGCTGGTATTTCCTGTAACGAAGTAATAAATGTATTAATCATATTAGTATGATTTTCCTAAGTCCAGTTGGAGCAGTGGGGCAGGAGTCAAGGTTTTTAAGTTTGAATCTCGCGAGCTTCATGGAAAAACTGGGGACCCAAAACTTGAAGGGCCACTGAAGAGTTCCACTATCCACCTCTTGGCTCCATTATCAGACCCTCGACACCTATATATATATTGGACTCGGAAAAACGAATCATTTGAGCCCAGACCCGTGGGGTTTACTAGTAGCCACGGAAGAGTTACACTATCGACCATCTGGTTCCATCATCAGACACTTGTTACCAAGCACAATCTATTGAACTCGCCAAAACAAATCATATGAGTCGAAACTCGAGGGGTTTACTAGTAGCCACTGAAGAGTTCCACCTCCTGGCTCCATCATCAGTTCATCTGATCAGCTTTAAGTTTAATTTCGATATGACAGTTAGAAGTAGGTTAAAATTTATTTCCAAGATTTTATTACATTGTTATAGTCCGCGTGCAACTGCTAGTCACCGCCTGAGGAATGTGAGCGGTGAGACGGGGAGGTAGACAAACGTCAAGCTCAGTCTGCCGCGACGGCCATTTTCTTCCAAACGCCCATGAGATATAAATACCCATGCCAAATTAGAGATAAGATAAACTACGATAAAATGGCTCGCCCCTCCAAATTACTGTTTCAATGTGTGTAGTCACATCCTTACGAAAGAGTTTGTATGTAGTTGTAAGTACTCGTAATATCTCCATTGACCTCCATAATATATATATGGAGGTCAGTGAATATCTCGCTTATTACCAGATTTGTTGGTCAACTAATCATAACTAGCCGATAGCGCAAGACAACGCAAGTGTCGTTTTCATAGAGAACGTCAGTGCAGCGCCATACTAATAATAATGAGCGATTAATGACGCCACTAGTCAAGCAACAAATCCTTTGTTTTTGTTTGACATCCGTCTCTTTACGCACACATGGGTACAAATACTTTCAAACGTTTGGAATTCTGGAGAGGCGGGCCATATTATCGTTGTTAATCTCTACAGCTTTCTAGTACAAAGAGTCTCTAAGCTAAGCCGGGGACAGACAGACAGACGAACATGACGAAACTATAAGGGTTCCTTGTTGACTACGGAACCCTAAAAAGGGTCATGTAACATTGGTTACGCGAACGTAATATTGACTTTACACCAGACAATACTAAAGCCGAATTCCTTCGTCTGATAAATAGAACTCAGTCCGAAAAAATTTCACCATTGACGAAATGCTAAAGACTCCAGCATAGATATTCACAAAGGTACGATACGGTTTCGTGCCGTATCGAACGACAGTGTTATCGACGAAGTCCTCCAATTGCTATTCACAAATCCGAAACCGTACCATTTTGACAGTTCAAATACGATATGAACACATCGATTCATCCGACAGGTATTTGCTGTCGGAAGTGATATGGAACAAGAAATATTGTTTAAAAAAAACTAATTTACGCATTAACTGAAGTAATTATACTTATTGAAGGTGGGTATATAAAGTTTTCATAAAGTTTTGACCGCTGCCTACATCCAAGATAAGTATAATTTGTAAAGATGTTTAACACTTCTTCACTTACATCCGTAAGTAACACTGTAATTCGTACTAGATTTTGATTTAAATTATTTGAGTACATGGATGGAGTACGTGATTCTATTTTGACGACGTGATTCTATTTTTACGTGGTTAGTCTAGCAGATATTTTTTTGTGCGGGCTGCTTCCGGTCTTGAGACATGGCCCTGGGCAAGGTCCTCATGCCCTTGCATGAATCCAATGAGCACCGGACGCTGCTCCCCTGACAGTCATGTTTGCAAATATGCATTTTCAACTACGTTTTAGAACATGAAAATGAGCTATTAACAAGAAATAGTAATGGTTACATACTGATAAAATTCCCACAGCCATTTTAATAAATCTGTTAAGAGTTTTTATTTGTTCAAAGTTATTCAAAATATTCAAATGCCAAAATGAAGTCAAAGTTTACAAAGCAAGTTTAACAGAAATCAAGTAAATTTTATTTAAGTGTTAATAAAATCATTGTTTACTGTTTCTTTTTTGGTTAATAGTTACTCAATGTATATTCTATAATTGCACTAAATGAAGTACCCAACAAAAATCATTTAAGTACAACTTTAAAATTTCTACCACAATTATCTATTTACTACCATTTTCTACCGTTCTCCCTAAACACACATATAATCGGCGTTTTGCCAGTCCTTCGGTTCAGGGCGTCTACTCCCTAAGTCCGTCATCGAAGATACGGGCCCATCCGATAGTAGTTGATCCGTCAAAACAAGTGACAAATTCAATTTTTGTAACTGGTAAATACACATCGGGATTAGGGACAACTGTCAAATCATGTTGTCAATAATTTTTAATACGGGCCCTGAACGAATCTTATGTCCGTAAATGATACGGAGTAGGAAACGCCCAAAACTTCGGCCGAAACTACGGACTTCGTTATTAGGGAGTAGACCCCCAGAAATCAGGTTATCGAACAAGTGCCATTCTCGATACGGTAGCGAATCGTACCGTTGTGAATAGCTATGCAGGTCATATCGTTCGTCACCTTCCGCAGTATCATCCCGATCTCAACCCCATCGAGCTTGTGTGAGCTAATTTTAGAACAATTAGCTGCAAATTATATAAATTCTTCATTGGATGACCAAATTTCAATCATCACAAGATTGTTTTCTGAATTCACTCCAGAAAAATGGCAAAAGTGTGAGACAAATATTGGAACTTATGACATAAGGGGTTAACACTGTGATAGACGAGTTAATCATAAACTTGGGAAACGGGTTAGATTCTGAGGATGATAATTATGGAAATTGAAGACATGTCTATACTCCATTGGTTTAGGTAGTTGAATAAAGGTAAACAAATCATAAAAAAGGGTTTTTATAGATGACACTTTCTTGTTTAAAAATACGTTGTAAATTTGTAACTTATAGCCAAATTAAATTTATTTTAGATTTTTACGATAGTTTCCTCTTTTATTACTGTATGATAAACTATGTCATTTATTCTTAAACTACTCTACGTAGATGTAATTGCTTGAGCACAATTTTTTTTGTTAGATTTTTATTAATACTATGTATAATATTTTGCAATCTCTCTATTTGTGAAGAGCCCAAAAAGAAAGGTCTCTAAACTTAAAAAAAAACGTTGCTAAATTGAAGAGTACAACTGTGACATAGCATGACAATTGACAATTGAAGTGACAGGTATTATGTTTAGTTTGGACAGCTCTCTCGTCATTTTTTTTTTTTTACCATATATAATACCTAAACCAATGGAGTATAAGATAAGGATTTATTAGGTAGTTGTTAGTGTTGTTGATAGTGAAAATAATATTTTGATTTGCTTAATGAGAAATGTTATTTTGCTTATAAAACAGTTTTGTATAATAAATAATAAAATTTAATCCACTTTTAAATATGCGTTTATTTTAGTTTTGCCCGGAAATAGAGAAATATAATATTATAATTACCCCTTACATTAATTAAAACAATTTCTAACATGTTATCCTGGGATTATCAATCGCGCGCTCCCCTGTCTCACTGCTCACTTACCTCAGGCGGTGACTAGCAATTGCGCGCGGACTATAATTACAAGTGAAACTAATAAAAGTTGTTAATAATATGAGGCATGTTACCTGATTAGCTTCTTTGAGAACATCAATTAAACTCCTTGCTTGTCTTCCGTCATCCTCAGTGAGTATGGTGTGTGAGACTCCTTTGTTTGCTTGGCGACCAGTGCGCCCTATCCTGTGAATGTAGTCTTCAGAAGTATTCGGGAAATCGTAGTTGATCACATGTGTCACACCATCCACATCTATAAAAAAGTAACTTTAGGTTTAAGTTAAACAATGACAAAACACAAATTAGGTTTTATTAGGGAAAAATTATTATTAAGAAAGAAAAATACATAGGTAGTAGATTCTTCATGTGAATTTGAATACTCACCAAGACCTCGAGCAGCTACATCAGTAGCAACCAAAATATTTGTCACACCAGTTTTGAACTTATTAATAATTTTGTCTCTCTGGAATTGTGTTTTGTCACCATGAATCCCATCTGCTGGCCAGCCATTTCTCCTGAGTGTTAGTGCTAGAGTATCCACAAACCTCTTAGTATTTGAGAATATTAACATTTTGCCAAATCCTTCACCTGATATCTGATGCATTAACGATTTAAACCTGTAAAGTCAAGAAGTGTTATGAGAAATGTCAAATCACAAAGGATAAAATCACAAAATAAAACTCAATGCTTACAAATCCATTTTCTGGTCCATGTCACAAATATGGACATGTTGCTTTATGTTATGGTTTGCAGACAGTTCTGTTGATCCCACATTAACTTGCACAAATTCTCCCAGGTAGTCCTTAGCTAAATGTCTAACTTCTTTAGGCCAAGTAGCAGAAAACATTAAAATTTGCCTCTCAAGGGGGACCCCTTCTAGCGCTTGCCGAATTTGAGGTTCAAAGCCCATGTCTAACATTCTATCTGCTTCATCTAACACAACATAGGTGGATCGGCTCAGTGATACAGTTTTGCTGACAATAAAATCATTCAATCTACCTGGAGTGCCAATAAGAATATCAACTCCTTGTCTTAGTTTTTCAGCCTGAACTGCACGATTTGCTCCTCCATACACACAGACACAACGGAGGCCCAGTGATTTTTCAAAGTCTTTTGCCACATGCTCTATTTGTCGAGCTAGTTCTCTAGTTGGTGCAAGTACAAGTACTATGGGACCCAGTCCTCTCTTTGCCTTCTTCTCCTTGATGTGAACTACAGCGGGTAACAAATATGCCAAAGTTTTGCCAGTACCAGTTTGTGCAATTCCTACAAAATTTTGTCCAGTCATAGCAATAGGCCATCCTTGTGACTGTATAATTGTAGGTTTCTCAAATCCCTGGTTTTTTAAAAACGATTTTATATAGTCAGGAAATTCACTTTTCTCTATTTCTATGTAAGGATTTGGTATATCTTCTCCAATAACTGTGATATTATGTTCATTGCGATAATCATCTATATCATTCTGCTGTGCAGTTTTTGTTGCATAATAACGTTGAGCATTTTGTGTTTTATACTTGAATTGCCGTAGAATATGTTCATGATTGACAGTTGAATAAGGTATACAGACACTTTTTATTAAATTTACAGATGATACCTCTGCAGTATACTGTTTGGAGCCATGTGATAAACTGGAAAAAGCATTCAATCATTTTATAGTTCGGATTATGAAAAAATTATTAATACCTATCTTATGAGGGATAGTGATAAATTATTATTTATTGGCACTGAAGTATGATAGTTTGGACTTACAATTTACGTAAACTTCTACGATTCAGTAGTCTCGTTAATATATTCAAAGCCATGCTTAAATTGTGCTCTTGTTTCAATATATTTATCCCTCTAAGAATACTCTCAAACTAATGCAGCAGAGTAGTCTTTCCTCGTCGTTTGTCGAGAAATTTTAAGGTTGGAATCGATCTCAAAACACTAAAAACCACAATGTCGAGGGCTGTTTGTCTCAGCAGAAGATTAACCCTTTAGCACTATGAACTGTTTAAATTTCACAGGATTATTGGAAGTTTGTAACAGGAGTGAATTGATTTAATATCTTAAGAATCACAAGCATGCTAAAGACATTTATATATAATAAGTTTGACAATGACGTTCGATAATTAAAAAAGTGACAGTGTAAGACAGTGTTGCATCAGTGTTTTAACCACATGCTGTAGGGCTGTAAGCTATGGAGGGACATCAATCAATACAAGCAATCAATATGCGGTACCATAATACCCATGAATTTCCCAAAGATGTTAAAAACGAAAACTGTGGGACAAAAATCTCGAATGAACATGACTGACAATTGACAAATGCGACAATGGGAATAAAAACTGCCACTTGCTCACTTCAGATGTCACTACTATCCAGCGTCTAAGAATTTGACAGTTAGCTGTCACTATCCATTATTATCCATTTTTAGGGTTCCGTACCCAAAGGGTAAAACGGGAACCCTATTACTAAGGCTCCGCCGTCTGTCTGTCTGTCCGTCTGTCACCAGGCTGTATCTCATGAACCGTGATAGTTAAACAGTTGAAATTTTCACAGATGATGTATTTCTGTTGCCGCTATAACAACAAATACTAAAAAACAGAATACAATAAATATTTAAGGGGGCTCCCATACAACAAACGTGATTTTTATGCTAGTTTTTGCTCGATATTGATAACGGCAACAGGTAGACGCTAGAAATATTCACAGAATATTTAGTTATATATTTTCTTTAATAATAAATAATTAAATAAAAATAAAACAAATATTTAAGGGGGGCTCCCATACAACAAACGTGATTTTTTTGCCATTTTTATAGATAATGGTACGGAACCCTTCGTGCGCGAGTCCGACTCCGACTTCTTCTACGCCTAATTAAGTTATAAGCCCCGTTGCGCAGCTCAGCGCAGCTGTTGGCTGCAAAAATACGGGGACCCATATATTTTCCAAAGATGTTAAAACTGAGGAAGAAAACTCTCCGAAAAAAATACAAACCCGATATTTTGTCGAGACTACGTGTTATCCGTGCTGCTATTTTGAAGCCTTAGGCCTCTAAGACTTAAGCTACTACAATCTGTCAAATTTCTTTATTAGATTTTCAACTGGTTGATTGGGAAAATTTGACAGTTTCGGGTAGCTTGACCTGCTGGCGTCTGTACCATTAAAAAAGTCATGCTTGATCTGGAATTCCGAATGGCCATGATTGTGGCCAAAAAAATCTTATCCACGCTATAACCTGCAGACGCAACTTTGCTAGCCCGAAGCGCAGGATTAAAAGACGCCATAACAATCATAGTGTGTCGAAGATGAAATTATAAAATTAAGATCAAATCAAATTCTGGAAGAAGCTAAGATTCGCCGCAGTCATCGCTTGTTAAAGACTTAGGGCGAATTTCACCAATGAAACTGAACGCGATCAGCACTTAAACCACGTTTAAGAGCTACCAGTGTCATTATTTTTATTGGAATATTGACACTGACAGCTCTTGAACTCGGTTTAGATGTGCTAATCTCGTTCCGTTTCATCGGTGAAATTCGCCCTAAGTCTTTAACAAGCGATGACTGCGGCGAATCTGAAAATAGGACACAGACCTCGAAGAGGCAAGTAAAAAAACTAAATCGGATGGATGACTATTTGACGCCTGTTCCTCCCCCAGACAAAATAAAGAAGGGAACGACGAGCCATTTAAAGGCTGATTTCACCAATGAAATTGAACGCGATCAGCACATCAAAACCGAGTTCTAGAGCTGTCAGTGTCAATATTCCAAAAAAAATAATGGCTCTGACAGCTCTTAAATGTGGTTTATGTGCTGATCGCGTTCAGTTTCATTGGTGAAATTGGCACTAAGTCTGAGTATTTCGAAAGTATTTCGTTGGACATACTAATTGCTGAATTACAAAGAAGGTTTCAGACAACGATGATCTAATCAATTCGATTGCAAGTCTCGATGAGTTGGATGTAGATAAAATGATTCCACTGAGGGTAAGTTTGAAAAAAGGAGAGATCAAAAGTGGTATAATATAATATTCCGAAGATTTTTCAACGCTAATGTGATGTACACACGGCTACACATCAAGCTATACATTTCCAGTATCAACTGACCTCTCATTGTACCGAAATCTTATACAATGCGAGATCTGCTTATACTGCGCGGCTGTGTAGCCGTGCGTACCTTATTAGAAAGCTTATTTATTAGGTTACTCGATTATATTTTCCAATATTGGAGTGGGTTTTCCTTGGGGCTTTCACACATAATACTGCAGTATTATTTTTACAGCTTAGCTATTTCACGTAAGCGTTACGGTGATGGTTAAATCTGATTTTTACAGGCGCCCGTTTTTGTGCCAAAGTTAAAAGTGTTCCAATACAAACAAAACGCACATAGTCTTTATTTATTCATTTATATGCAATATAATTAATTTATAAGTGGCAAAAGTTTCCGTTTCTATTAAGGGGGATGCGCTAAGGTAGCCCGCGAAATTCAAAATTTCTTACGTTTTTTTGCAATTTGCAGGTCAGTAACAGGTTGTATGTTGATCTAAATATGATTCGCGGCCGTAACAAATATGGCTTTACAGGATTATAATCATTAGAATCGGCAATACAACTAACTCTCTACAAAAAATCCTACTGAATGATTATTACAGAAATAATCTTTCAGTAGGATTTTTTGTACTCGGAGAGTTATAATGCTGATTTTATTATTGGGGGGTAAGGGGGCACACTTACCACCTCAGTGCCCCAAGTCAACCTCACCTGCTCGTGGTGCACCCTGCTGACTAACAAACGAGACTCTGACAACCGACAAATGGCGGTATATTCTAAATAAAAACATCGCAGTTAAATGGTGCAGACTAGAAACGGGCAGCAACGTCACTAGTGCGAGAAGCTGAGATCTGCGATCGCCAACCCGCATGCCCCGCGTGGCGATTATGGGCAAACCCTCCAAATGGCAAGTCAAAATCAACCACGGCCCCCAGTTCCCGGCCGCCTTGCTATGCCTGATTTTGGCGGCGATCACGGTAACGGCAAGGTAGAAGAATCCCCGGGTTACGAGTGGCCGCCAAACCCAACTGACCTTGGCAACGTATAACGGACGCACGTTACGGCTCGATGACCACCTAGTGCAGCTAGAAGAAGAGCTCGGAAAAATAAGGTGGCACATTCTTGGGTTGAGTGAAGTTCGAAGAGAGGGGGAGGACACAATAACCTTGAATCGGGCCATCTTATGTATTTTCGAGAGGGAGACCAGCTATCCCAAGGCAGAGTCGGGTTCCTGGTAAACAAATCCCTTTGTGGCAACGTTGTAGAAGTTTCGAGTGTCTCGAGCAGGGTAGCGTACCTCGTAGTGAAACTGACTGAGTGGTATAGCCTCAAGGTTGTTCAGGTTTACGCACCGACCTCGGCACACTCGGATGACGAAGTGGAGCAAATGTTCGAGGACATCTCCAAGGCCTTGCATTGCACTACTAGGGCCCACTACAACGTTCTCATGGGGGCTTTAACGCTAAAGTAGGAGTACAGAATTGCAGCGAATCGGTAGTAGGATCCTACGGGTTTGGCAGCAGAAATCATAGGGGGCAAATGCTTGTCAACTTACTTGAGAAGGAGGGGCTTTTCTTGATGAACTCCTTTAAGAAACAGTCCCAAAGGAAGTGGACGTGGCGAAGCCCCGATAATATGACGAAGAATGAGATAGACTTCATCATATCAGACAAAAAGCATATATTCAGGGATGTCTCAGTGATCAACAGGTTCAACACCGGCAGTGACCACAGACTTGTCCGAGGCTCTCTGAATATTGACTTCAAGCTCGAGCGAACTCGGTTGATGAAGTCTAGGCTCCGTCCAAACATGCTGGAAACTATGTTAGGATCTGAAGCGTTCCAGTTAGACCTGGAGAACCGATTTGCTGCCGTGGAAACTACAAATGACGTTGACCAGGCGCTTGACCAAATGGCGGAAATCCTCAGGGAGGAAGGCACGCGTTTTTGTAAAATGCAGCGTACGGGCAAGAGGTCCAAACTTTCGGAAGAGACTCTGGAGCTCATGACGGAACGACGTCAAAACCTACCACTTCGTCGGAACAACGGGCACTCAACAAAAAAATTAGAACACTGGTACGACACGACCTCAGGCGGCGAATACGCGCACTATAGAGAAAGCAATTGAGCAAAATCGGGGATCGAAAGTGTTCGTCCTGACGAAGTTGACCAAATCCAGTGGGGATGTCGTCGTTTCTAAGCCGGAGATCCTTTCGGAAGTGGAAAACTTTTACGGCCAATTATACGCATCGCACGCATCTCGACCTGATCCCGAAAATGAGGATTCCAGAGCCACTTTAACCCGCCATTTTATGGAAGACCTGCCAGAAATCAGCTAAGACGAAATCGAAGCGGCTCTTAAACAGCTTAAAAATGGAAAAGCCCCCGGTAAGGATGGGATTACGACCGTACTCCTGAAAGCGGGAGGAAGTCCTGTACTGAAAGAGCTTCGGGAGCTCTTCAGCTCTGTTCTGTTCTCTGGGAGAACTCCAGAAGCGTGGCGAAGGAGTGTGGTAATACTGTCCTTTAAAAAGGGTGATAAGACCCTTTTAAAGAACTACAGACCCATTTCACTCCTTAGCCACGTCTATAAGTTGTTATCAAGAGTCGTTACAAATCGTCTAGCGCGAAGACTCGACGAATTTCAGCCATCGGAGCAGGCTGGGTTTCGAGGAGGATACAGTACCATAGACCACATCCACACAGTGCGACAAATTATACAAAAGTCCGAAGAGTATAATCGGCCTCTATGTCTTGCATTTGTGGACTATGAGAAGGCTTTTGACTCTATCGAGACCTGGTCTGTTTTGGAGTCTCTGCAGGGATGCCAAGTTGACTGGCGATATATCCAAGTATTGAGATGTCTTTATGAGAACGCGACTATGACCGTCCAAACTCAGGATCGGCGAACTGAGCAAATCCCTCTGCGTCGAGGGGTGAGACAAGGGGACGTTATTTCCCCGAAATTGTTCTCTAACGCATTGGTGGGTCTGGGGAACTGGGAAGGACGTGGCATCAACATCAACGGCGAGTACATCTCACACTTGAGATTTGCAGATGACATCGTCATTCTGGCTGAATCGCTGCATGACTTGCAGCAGATGCTGGACGGCCTAGTTGATCTTCTGTACGCATTGGTCTCCGGATGAACTTGGACAAAACCAAGGTTATGTTCAACGAACACGTCACTCCGGGACCGATTGCTGTTAATGGCGGTGCTCTCGAGGTTGTTCGAGAATACGTTTACCTCGGGCAGACTTTGCAATTTGGTAAAAACAACTTTTGAGTGGGAGGTTAACAGAAGAATTCAGCTGGGCTGGGCAGCATTTGGGAAGCTTCGTCGAGTCTTCTCGTCGCGTATTCCACAGAGCCTAAAGGCGAAGGTCTTCAATCGGTGCGTCCTGCCTGTTATGACTTACGGAGCCGAAACGTGGACACTCACGGTACGGCTGGTCCATAAATTCAAGGTCGCTCAGCGAGCTATGGAACGGGCTATGCTTGGAGTCTCTCTGAGGGATCGAATCCGGAACGAGGTGATCCGGCAGAGAACCAAAGTTGTCGACATAGCCCACAGAATAAGCAAGCTGAAGTGGCAATGGGCCGGCCATATTAGCCGTAGAACCGATGACCGTTGGGGTAGACGTGTTCTTGAGTGGAGACCCGAATCGGCATACGTAAGGTAGGACGCCCTCAGGCTAGGTGGAGCAACGATCTCCGCAGGGTGGCTGGTGGCAGCTGGATGAGAGTTGCCGAGAATCGAGCTGAATGGCGTGCAATTGGAGAGGCCTATGTCCAGCAGTGGACTGCTATAGGCTGATGATGATGATGATGATGAAATTTTTATTATTATGTTAATTATTATAATAAGTTTGCAGAAACAATATGATCTAAATGGTATTTTTGGTCGTATCTATTTACTCGTATCACCCCACCCAACAATTAATTATTACTTACTTACTTATTCACTCTTACTCAGACGTGGATTTCTATATCAAAATATGGAAGTTCAGCCATCTTGTTCGCTTATTCTTCATCATTGATGATTTTATTAGTTCTTAGATACATGCTCATTTTGGGTTACAGAAATTATTAGTCTACAAATTGCTATTGAATGTACAGACGCCAGCACATCAAGCTACTACAATCTGTCAAATTTCTTAAATAGATTTTCAACTTTATCTCTACAACATAAGGTTCAAGTTTGATTGAAAAAATTTGACAGTTTCGGGTAGCTTGACCTGCTGGCGTCTGTACATCACTGACCTAGAGGTCAGTGATATACATGGTGATTGATTTAGGAGCCCGTGCTTCGAGGGCAGATCAATTATGTTTTTTTTACATCCGCCCTACCTGTAACCAATGCTGCCCTACCTCAAATTCGACTCTAGCTACAGCCGTGTCGAGCCATCGAAACGCACACCCCTAACCGGACTAGTATCTTTTAGGGTTCCGTAGTCAAGGAACCCTTATAGTTTCGCCATGTCCGTCTGTCAATCTGTCTGTACGTCCGTCCGTCTGTCCCCAGCTTAGACTCTTAGTACTAGAAAGCTGTAATTTAGCGGGGTATCGTTGGGTAGGCCATTAAAAATGTTGTGCGTCTGTGAAAACCATTTTTCAATTCAGGGATGCGTTTGCGTAATCTATGCACTATTTTTTGTTAGAGTCAAGTGTCCCCCCCCCCCCTGCCAGCTAAATGGTTGGTTTTGGATATGTGAAAAAAATCATGGCTGTAGAAAATAAAGCGAAATTAAAAGGAAAACTATTACAGCTAAGTTTTTTGCTCGTCTATCCCTAAGTATGGGGTATACTTAGGGGCGTTGGATAGGTAGGCCGTTCAAAAATATTGTGGGTCTGTGATTTTTAGGGTTCCGTACCCAAAGGGTAAAACGGGAACCCTATTACTAAGGCTCCGCCGTCTGTCACCAGGCTGTATCTCATGAACCGTGATAGTTAGACAGTTCAAATTTTCACAGATGTATTTCTGTTGCCGCTATAGCAACAAATACTAAAAACCAGAATAACATAAATATTTAACGGGGCTCCCATACAACAAACGCGTTTTTTGCCGTTTTTATAGATAAAGAAAGAAAGAAAAAGCATTTATTGGGACTCGCACAGATCACAGATTAAACTAAAACACACTCATGTTTTAGTTTTAGAAACATTAAGAACAAAAATAAAACAAATTAAAAAAAAATGGTACGGAACCCTTCATGACTCACACTTAGCCGGTTTTTTAATTCAGGGATGCGTTTGCGTAATATTAAAGCGAAATTAAAAGGAAAACTATCACAGCTAAGTAGGCTTTACAAGTTAACGAGTTATTGTCGACCAACTTAAATTTGCAGTTGGAGAATTGACCGTAACGTATATCGATATAAGGGAGAGCATGTTTTTCAACTAAAATGTTAGTTTATTTTTGGGATAAATACGGAACCCTTCACTGTGCGTACTTGGCCAGTTTTATTTAGTATCAACAGTTCGGTATGACGTCATAACCGTACTAAGGAGACAAAATTAATCTCAGTAGTCCGGTCCCGAACAAAACAACCGAACTAGGTACTGAGACTAGAGGGATATATTGCGACCGGTGCTTCCCCGTAGTCAAACTATTTTGTCCAACTGATTTGACTAAGTACAAGGAAATTTGAGCATGGATCTCTCCCCGTGGTCAAACTACTAAAATGATCCGCCCTGTATCTGTCGAGCTAATAAAATTTATGTACAGTTATGATTAAAATTAAAACCGTAATATAATTTGCTCGAAGTTATGTAATAATGTTCCAAATTATTAAATCACAGTTACCATAATGGCCGCCTAAGAAAGTACGTTTGGGACTTTGTAACTGCAGCTGCGAATACATTAATTCCAAAAAGCAAATCGGTTTCCATCATCGGTTTCTATCATTTCACAAATTCTCAATGGAAAAAAGCCAAACTCAATGGTAAATCTCAGTGGAAAAACAACGAAGGCATCGTTGCGCTTCTATCTACCCTATATACAAATGTACTCTGTGACTGCACCTCTCGCAAAAAAACAACACAAAGAAAAAAAGAGAAACACGTAATGGGCATTTTGTACTTCTCGGCCACTTCTTCCCAAAACATTAATTAAAGGTTGGGAATACAATAACAGAATGTCCTAAAACACAAAAAAAAAACGAATATCATGAATAAGTAGAGAAAACCTTGCTCAAAACTAATAGTTTCATCGCGGAATGGTGAGTGTATGGGGAATGGCATCGAATAAATAATCTTGCTGCCGTTCGTATAGCATACATACTGCGTTCGGATCTCGCTGCGGACGGTCGTGTTGTGTGCTGCTATCGGTGTGCTCCCGCCCTCCTGCCGCTCTCTCGTGCCCGGTATTGTTACGCTTGCGTAACGTTCTCGTAGTCGCCCCGACTACATCCGATCGTCGATTGATTGGGTCGATTAATTTATTAATCAATTCAATCGAAAGACCTGGATCACAAAAATTGTCTTTTTCAAGACAGGTGTTTCTCTGACAGGAAAACGTTATTTAAATTCACTAGGCCCCTTCTGGGTAAAACCACAGTTTCGTGGTCCTCGGTGGATACCTTACGGTGCCAACGAAGCCGAGTGGGGTGCTGACCCAAACGCACCCGCCGAACCCCCTCAGGGAGAGGCAATAATTTGGACGGGTCCCAGAGTTAACCGGCCTTGGGGGATTTCCTAGTCGGCTCTGGTGACAGTTTTACTCCCACAGCGACTCACCTAGTGTCTTTAGGGTGTGTCTACACCCTTCGCGCTAGACCAAATAGGGCCCCCTTGCACAATAAGATTGGCAACGGGATCACAAGCTCAGGGCTCACCATAGGTACCCATCCTCCCTGTCTACACCCGACAGGGAGCGAAACTCATCCCCGGGCCAATCCACCCGGGGAGTTAGGCGTAGGGCCAAGATAGGTTATTTTCTAGTAGTGGAGTCCGGCTCCAAAATTCCTCCGTTAGGATCCCCCCTCTCGGAAGTATGGAGGACGACCTCTTACTGACGTTCGTCAGAGACTTCCTCAGGAAGTACGCCTCCCAAATTAGTGGGTTGAGGGCTACGCCATCAGCGAGCCTCTCACAGTTCAGCGATGCGCTCGCTAATAACTCCGACGACTCTGACTCACAGAGTCGGTCAGATAGTCCGATAGTGTCAATGGACACTACCGCCCCCGCGGTCAATAACGCGGCGGCGGCGAATTTAAATTCCGACTCGTCGGATGCGGAGACAGGTTCTTGTTCTTCCTCCTCTGGACCAGAGGAAGGGGGTATCACCTCAGGCCCTGGCAAGAGGAAGAAGAACAAAAGCAGGTCTTCGCAACCTAGCAAAATGGTTGCAATCGAGGCTCCCTCGACCTCCGCTCCCTCTACCCCCGCGGTAGTCGCCACTAGGGCCCCTACCACGGCTCCGTCCGCGCCGTCGCAAGCTACCATTTCCGGTACCGCGACCGCCTTCGCCAAGACTCCTTCTGCCTCCAAGAAGGCATCCCGTCCCCCACCCATTATCATTCAAGATAAGGGCAGGTGGACGGAAGTTTCACAAAGGTGCAGTGATCTTAGGATCAATTTCACCAGTGCCGTCAGCACCCAGCCTGGCATCAAGGTTTCCGTTCCTACATCGAACGATTATAGGGAACTAACCAAACTTCTTCGGGCGAGAGGAATCTCTTTCCACTCCTACACCCTCCCCGAAGACCGTCAGATACGCGTGGTGATCCGTAGGATCCCCAGTGAGATCGCCACGGACGATATCAAAGCCGACCTAGAGAGACAGGGGATCCCTGTCCTCGAAGTCCACAGGATGCACCGATCCAGAGGTGGATCCCCATACGACATGGTTCTTGTCGTGTGTTCACAAACCGAAGGGCATCACCCAATTTTCAAGGTCAGCTCAATATGCTGCCTTAAGGGCTTCGACGTCCAGAAGCCCCACAAGTCGAGCATCATAGGCCAATGCCACAGATGCCAATTATACGGACACGCGCAAAAGAACTGCTTTGCGAAACCCAGGTGCATCAAGTGCCTGGGCGAGCACGGCACTTCTGAGTGCACCCGTCCAAAGGACCGTGCCTCCCAGCTGCGTCCTATGCGGCCAACAGGGTCACCCAGCCAACTACCGTGGCTGTCCTAAAGCCCCGAAGTCATCTTCCTCGAAGCTGACCAAGCGTTTCGACGCGAGGCAGCAGCGAGAGCACCCCGGGTACCCCGCTACCCTTTTTTTTTTTTTTTTTTGTTGCCGGGGTGGAAAGTCCTCATGGAAGTCCTCCGCCCTGGGGTGGGCGGAGGGGTCTGTCAGACTCTTACTGACTAAAAACCACCCCGGTGTTCCCTTCCCACACTTGCACCGGGGATCTTGGGAGCTAGTATTACTTCCGTGATCCCCGGCTAGTGTCGGCCCGCCTCTGCGGGCCACCTCAAGTCTGCGGGGGGGTGAGGTGTTGGACCCCCCCGCGACGTCTCAAAGGGGCGCACGTGGAACACTACGCGCCGCCACCTCGGGTCCAGTGTGATGGGGGGCGGCGGACGTCCCCGAGTCCGCCGTCCCTGGACCCATTTAGGGGGGCCGGAAGAGGGCATTATCTGCCCTCTGCCGACGCCCGGTGCGTCTGCTGCGGGCCGGGTGAGCGGACGAGATCTCCCGCTCCCTTTCCGCAGCCTCCTTCTGCGACACGACTGTTTCGCAGAAGGATACCACCGCGTCCCAGGACTCCTCGCTGCCGGCCATCGACTCGACCACGGCCGGCAGCGATAGGTCACTGCCTACTCCTGAGATGAGGGCACGGCGAGGCTCCTCCCAAGCGGCACACTCTGCCAGCGTATGCCGCGCCGTGTCCTCCCGGCAGTCGACGCAGTGGTGACACCGGGCGTCCGGCTCCCTGTTTATGCGACACAAGTACTTCCCGAAGCAACCATGCCCCGAGAGCACCTGCGTCACCCGAAACGACAGGGAGCCGTGCCTCCTCCCGAGCCAGGGCTCGAGTACCGGCCGGATCGCCTCGATGGTGGCGAGGCCGGCGGTAGGGCGTGAAAGCCTGTCCCGCCATTCCGCCACCAGGGCTGCGCGAAGCTGTGACCGACGCAATTCAACATGTCGCTGCATCAGCCACTCGCCCCGCGCCCTCGCTTCCTCGCGCCACCGATACAGTGACGCGAGTACTTTCGCCTCGATACCCCGCTACCCTGTCCCAACCTCCGCAGCGTCTGAGCCCTCAAAGGTCCAGTCCGTGGAACTACTTCAATCACCAGCAGGCCTTCCCTGCCTTCGGCCAATATATGGCCCCTCCTCTCCTTCCTCAACCTCTGATGATGGACCCCAATATTCGCGCTCAACGCGCTCAACAGGCACCCGCCGCTAATACCGCGCTTCCCGCGGCTCGCGCGCCTCCCGCGCCCCGCGCGCCTCCCGCGCCCCGCGCGCCTCTCGCGCCCCGTGCACCTGAGCCAGCTCCTAAAGCCGCTCCCGTCGCCACCACTCGCGCGCCCCCTAAACCCGCGACTACTTCAGTTGGCGCCGTCGCTAACGCACTAGACGCGTTTAATGTGATCACGAGCACATTCATTCAACGTGTTCATGTCTCCTCGCGTCATTCAAATGGCCGGGGAATTAGTCAAGGCTCAATCCTCTGGCAATCTTTATCAGATCCAGAGCATATTCAATGCGTACCCGGAAATTACGCAAGTCCTCAACACCTTCGCGAAACGGCCCTAATATGTATAATACGGCCCCCGCAAGAACTAAACTCAGATCCCTCAAGTTAGGCTTCTTCAATGCCAACGACATTAGGGGACAACGCGACGAAGTCGCCGAGTTCCTCCGCGTCAACACGTTAGATATTCTCCTAGTACAGGAAACCTTCCTCAAGCCGAGTCATCGAAACCCGTCAGTTGCGAACTATCGCATAGTTCGCAATGACAGGTCTCGATGCCACAGGGGCGGCACCTTGATCTATTATAGAACCCCTCTATACTGTATTCCCCTCGATCCTCCAACTCTCTCATGTCTTGAAGTGTCTGCATGTAGACTAGGCATGTCAGGTCATAGACCGATTACGATAGTTTCGGCTTACATGCCGCCCACCGCGACCTCGTCAGTAGACGGTCTTAAACTGCTCTCTGACGATCTTTCAATTCTTTTTGGCCTGAGCGAATCCGTTATCATAGCGGGTGACCTCAACGCCAAACATCCGGCCTGGAATAGTACCAGTACCACGTTCCGAGGCAGACACTTGTTTGACCTCTGCCCCGTCCTAAACTTTGACGTCATCGCCCCGATGACTCCCACCCACTACCCTCACGACCCCAACCATACCCCTGACGTATAGGACATAGCGCTCCTAAAGAATATCAACCTCCGGTTGGATTCGATAGAGGCGATGGACGAACTGACTTCCGACCACCGACCAGTCGTCATGAGACTGGTCCCTCGCGACGGACTCCCTGACCCGGACGAACCCTCTCGTAACAAAGTAGTCACGGACTGGAGGAAAGTAAGCGATCGCTTGAAATCCACCACTTCCCCTCTACTAGACTCTATACCAGATCAGTTTACCTCAATCGCTGACACGACGGCCGCGATCGGCTCACTCACGGAACACGTACAATCGGTCCTGAACGATTGTTCAAGGCAAGCTCCGGCGATGGACGAACATCGCTTGAGGCTGCCGGACGATGTGCGTGAACTGCTGACTGAGAAGAACGCGGCTACTCGTGCCTACGACGTCTTTCCCTGTGACGCCAACAAAGCTCACATGCGCTATTTGCAGAGATCTGTAAAGACACGCTTGGCCGAGCTGCGTGACGGTAACTGGGACAAGATGTTGAGCGAGCTAGAGCCCACTCATCTGGCATTCTGGGAACTTCAGAGGAAACTCAAGTCCCAGCAAGTAGTCTCTATGCCTCCCCTGACACGACCCGACAGGACGATAGCATTCGACGACATCGACAGGGCTGAATGCCTAGCTGACAGCCTCGAGACCCAGTGCTCGCCCAGCTCTCAACCAGTAGACCAGGCTCACCTCGCCGAGGTGGATGCCGAAGTCGAACGTAGAGCCTCTCTCCCTCCGGTCGAAGACCCTGATTGTCCTCTAGACCCCGTCTCCCCGGACGAGGTTCACGATATAATCAAGGGTCTGAAACCCCGTAAAGCCCCTGGATCAGACGGTATCACCAATAGGGTGGTCCAGATGTTCCCAGCTCCCAGCAGGTCAATCCTGATAAGAGCCAAGCGGTCCTCTTTTCTAGGCCCCGGCGTAGACCGGACCTACCACGACAGATCAAGATGTTCGGCAAGCCTATCCCTTTGGAGAAGCGAGCCAAATATCTCGGTGTGATCTTAGATCACCACACCTTGCTTTATGTGTTCGCTGAGCACATAAAGCAAGTGCGTTCGCGCGCTGCTTTCGCTCTCGGTAGGCTTCATTGCGTTCAGAACTCACGCAGCAAGTTGTCCCTTAAGGGCAAATTGCGTATTTACACAGCGTGCATCCGGCCGATTATGACGTACGCGTGTGCCGCTTTCGCATACGCCCGTCCCCATCTCATTCACAGAATGCAGGCACTTCAAAACCGATTTCTCCGTAAAATTACGGACGCTCCATGGTTCGTTCGGAACGAAACCCTACATGTAGATCTTAGAATCCCCACCATCAAGCAGTTTTTGAAACGCGCGACAAAGCGGTTCTTCGAGTCCGCAGAGAGACATCGCAACCCCTTGGTTGTGCAGGCAGCTAGCTATAGGCCATCTCAAATTAGTCAGACTCGCCGACCTAGACATACTCTCTCAGACCCAGATGACCCCATTACTCTCCTTCAGGAAAGCAATAGGGCCACAAGTACAGTGCACAAACACAAACCGTCATTCCGTCCTCGCCGCCGAGGTACCACACGAAGTTCAAGAATAAATTGTTCCCCACGTCCCTTGCACGTCGAACCGCCAGCCCCGAGGCTGAGTGAGCCGTAGCATTTAATAGTAATCCCCGTTAATAATCATGAATTTAAACTTTCGATCCAGCCCGTCCCCAATTTGCTGTTTATCCCCAACGACGCCCTAAGCCGAGGTTCGTACCCCACAGGGGGTGCCCTTAGAGCGCTGTCGTTTAGTTTTTAATACTTATATTTACGCTCCTGGCTGGAGGCTTTAAGCTAATACCTTAGGGCAGCCACAGGAAAGACCGGTTAAGCAGTCACGGCCTCTCAAGGCCAACTGCGAGATGCCATTCACAAAAAAAAAAAAAAAAAAACGTATGGCATAAAAAAAAATTCTATCTCCATTTCCTCTAGTAGCAGTAGTTCGGTTGTTAGTCCGGTTGATCGAACTACTGAAACTTTCAGTTGCGATAGTTCTAATAAAACTTAAATATACAGTTCGGCAAATAAACTATAATTAATACTCGTGTGTACATACGAGTATTATATTGTTTATTTGGCGAACTGTTGCTATAGGTACAGGGGCCCAATTCTGTAACTTTGAGTTAAGCAACACGCCATTGACACTCTGTCGACACACTACAGACATTCTTTTGCCACTGTTGCAAATTTGGTAACAATAATTGGTAGTCTGGTCCACTATAATGATACAATGGCATCGTGATGCCAAGCTTACGGTAGTCTGTAAATATTTTAAGTGTATTTGACAGTTGTTTCTATCGTGTTTGAATAGTGTTTTGGCCATCGAACTGCCATTGTGAAGCCATCGAACAACGACACCTATTTTCTTGTTGATTGTGTTCAATTTGTATATTTTTTAAATTTGAAATAATGTGTCCGTGTGTGTGTGCGACTTACGTAGTGAAATTGATAAAGTGGACGTAGAGCAAGCAAGGAAGCTAATTGACGAGCTCATTCCCTTTCTCCAGAGACAGCGACGGCGGAATGGAATACCTCCTAAATTAAAGGTTTATATGTGAAGGTACCTAATTTGATACTCCGACCGAAAACCATGAGATGATGTAAAAAATCTAAGAAAAAAAAAAATTTTTTTTCTTCAAATATCTAATATTTTTTTTATTAATATACAAATTCAAATATTTCGAAAACGGTGCGTCCTAGGCAAAAAATAACCAAAATTTGACCCCCCCCCTATGTAAACAACATCCCAACATGAATTAAGGTTTTTTTTTTTAAATCGAAGGTCGTATCTCGGAAACGATGCGTCGTGGGGCCACGTGTGGGCTGCCACACAATCGACATACTACCGACACACTACTGAGACACCACTGAAACGCCATTGAAGTTTTTGCAGAATGCCAAATTTGCAACAGTGGCAAAAGAATGTCTGTAGTGTGTCGATAGTGTCAATGGTGTGTTACTTATTACTTAACTCAAAGTTACAGAATTGGGCCCAAATGTCAATAACTATTCTATTGAGACACTACTGACACACTATTGACGATTTGGTTATTTTACAGAATCGGGCCCCAGGTTACACAGTCGCTCTTTTTAAGTGTTAAAAATAAAATTAAGATATAGGTAGTATGTTTACATTATATGCCTAGTTTATTTGCCGAATTAAAGGGGTACGTAGTATATTTAAGTTTCAGTAGTTCGGTGCTTTGTTAGAACCGAACTATCGCACTATCGGTTAACCGGACTAACAACCGAACTACTGCTACTAGAGGCTCCATTTATTTAAAAAATAGCTGACATCTATTTCATCGTGTATTAACTCCTTTTAGCATTTTGAAATTCTGTATGCTGCCAACAACTTTTATTGCAATGGGCAGCTTATTGTATAATTTAGGACCCATTCCTAAAAAGCTTTTTGAATAGAGCTCAGTTTTGTGTGGAATAGCACATATATCATTGCGCCGCGCCGCTTTGATCTGAGCGTTTGAAACAAATGCAAGTTCAATCTAACGAATACTGCTTGCCGTCTCGTATATTATGTCCTGTCTCAGTGTTTATCTAAAATTTGTGGAAATCAAACCTAACAAAGTACGGAACCCTGGCTGCCCGGCACGGCTGTTCTTAGCTGTATCATTTCGGAGGACTTTTATTTCATTTCAGTGGACTCTTAAAAATTCATCCTTAAAATATTTATGTAAGTTTTGATGTCCACTTACGCACAATGTTATAAAATAGGCTAAAATTTTATTTGTCACTAAAAATATGTAAATAGCAATGAAATAAAAAAATCCCACCGAAATGACACAATTATCTCTTGTTGAAATCCACCCGTTTACGCAATTTTCAACATTCGACACTTTGCTTTCATACAGTGTGAGTCTTTATAATCTGCACATACTGAATCGAGGGAATCTTTGCTTAATTATATCGACGGAAAAAATGATAAAAAAAATCTAAATATTTTATTGAAATTTTTAATGGATTTTTTATTTATTTTTTCGCTTCTGTGACTCCAGTGTATACAAAACGGTGTAACTTTTTAACTCGATGTTTTATCAGGATGAAACAAACTCCATAATGATTGGAAGTAATTAGGTGTCCGCATTAAATGAAAATTGTGTAAAAAACTGCCACCAATTAAAAATTAACACGTTTTTTTCCGCAAAAATCTGATTTTTTTTCATCAATTTTTGCAATAATCGTAAAATTTCTCAATAAGATGCCCCGATTACCTTCATTTTTTATTACTTTAAATTATTCCTCATCGTATTAGCTACCTAATAATAAAAATTGTATGCTTTTAGCTCAGACAAAACACTTTCTATCAAGTGTTAAAGATGGCACTTCGAACGCGCTATTTTTGTTCTCTTAAGGATGATTTATTTGGGTTCAATGAATGAAAAAGAGTTCAATTAAAACATTTATTATTTTAAAGAAAATTTAATGCATTAGGTTCTCAAAATGTCCACCTCGTTGTTGTAGGCACAAAGCCGCGCGAACTAAAATTTGTTGTGTCGCTCTCCTTATCATTTCGGGATCATTGCGAATATCATTTGCACAGTTAATTATGCGATCACGCAAATCGACCTCACTGTTGATGGGAGTACTGTAGACGCGTTGCTTCATGGTCCCCCACAGGAAGTAATCAAGGGGCGTTAAATCGGGTGAACGCGCAGGCCACCCTACAGGTCCTAGTCGTCCAATCCATTTATCACGATAATTTTCGTTTAAAAATGATCTCACATTTGTGGCATAATGGGCAGGGCATCCGTCCATCTGCAGAAACATCCTTCGACGCAAAGACAGTGGTACATCTTCCAATAACTCAGGTAGATCGTCAGTCAACAAACTTAAAAATCTTTCACTGTTCAAAGTTCTCGGCAGTATGACTGGTCCAATCAACATGTTATCGATAAGACCAGCCCAAACATTTATTGAAAATCTTACTTGAAAAGTCGATGAACGTTTCAATTTCGGGTTTTGACCTCCAGGGCACCATCTGTGTAAATTTCTACAGTTAGTAATACCATCTCTGGTAAATGTTGATTCGTCCATCCATAGTATGGTTTTCGGAAAGTTTGGGTTTGCTCTGGTATTTCTTTGAATCCAGGTGGACATCACACACCTTGGACGCCAATCTACGTCTTCATGTAGATGTTGCACTCTTTGGTAGTGGTAAGGGTGCAATCCTTCTTTCTTTAAAATACGCCACGCTGATTTTTGTGATATTCCGTGACGAAGAGCCAGTCGTCTAGTACTTATGGATGGATCAGCAAACAAATCGCTCAGTACTGCTTGTTCCAGAACCACATCAATAATTATTTGAGGCGGCTCGCGACGATCTCTACTTGATTCAAGTCCAGTGATCGACAATCTTCTGTGAACTTCCTGGAAGTTGCGGGCAGATGGCACTGGTTGCCTGTTAGGAAACGCAGCTATGTAAGCTGCGCGCGCAGCTCTGGCACTTCCTCGTCCCATCCCATAGTAAAAATGAATGTCGGCAATGTGTGCCGGGGAGAATTCACTTAAGCGCGGCATCACGTAGCAGCGAACGAAAGTCACGAAACTCAGGTAGCAGTGAATGAAAGTAACGAAACACATGTAGCAGCGGCGAATAATTCGGAGCGACTGCCTGTCTGTCATCCCTTCTGGTCCCTTCAGCTGGCCCTACCTCCCCGCACCCCGACCCGCGCACATTCTCAACAAAAAAGGACGTCTACCTGCTAAACAATTAGTGCGTAGCCGTGCTCTAGGCCTTTCTTTGGCTGTTGATAAGAAATGATGGGATTGAGTTAAACCCTTGCAATTTTTACTATTGGATAGCTAATACGATGAAGAATAATTTAAAGTAATAAAAAATGAAGGTAATCGGGGCATCTTATTGAGAAATTTTACGATTATTGCAAAAATTGATGAAAAAAAATCAGATTTTTGCGGAAAAAACGTGTTAATTTTTAATTGGTGGCAGTTTTTTACACAATTTTCATTTAATGCGGACACCTAATTACTTCCAATCATTATGGAGTTTGTTTCATCGTGATAAAACATCGAGTTAAAAAGTTACACCGTTTTGTATACACTGGAGTCACAGAAGCGAGAAAATAAATAAAAAATCCATTAAAAATTTCAATAAAATATTTAGATTTTTTTTATCATTTTTTCCGTCGATATAATTAAGCAAAGATTCCCTCGATTCAGTATGTGCAGATTATAAAGACTCACACTGTATATTTAACAGGCGCAGGGGCTTTGAAACTCATGGCTAGCTAAAGAAAGAATAACAGGGTCTAGGGTTATAAATGGTGAAATAAGCAATTTTTAGCCCCTGAAAATTTCAGTAATTCCACATAGGTAGGTACTTCTCTACAGAGATTGACCAGCCATTCTGACATCAGAATGGTTGGTCAATCTTAAATGTTTTAATTCTTTTAACTTATGAAAAATAAGCAATTCTCTCACCATGGTAAGCCAATATAAGCAATTGATAACTAATTTTTAGGCACTATTCCAAAGCTAGGCTTTTAGGCACTATGCAAAAGCAAATAAGACTGTTGACCGGAGATTCTGACGTTGACGACAATTTTATCTTTGACTGTACATACTTAAAACTGCTTGTATACAGCGTGCTAAAAAGATGAAATATCAATAAAGTTTGACCACGGGGAAAATTATTCCTTGTGGTCAAATCAGTTGGACAAAATAGTTTTGACTACGGGGAAGGACCCCTTGCGACGAAGTAATAGGTAAATAAAAAAATAAGTTTCAATTTTATTATATTTATTGATTATTATTACATGTTATCGGAAAGGGGGCATGGAATGACGAGCACAAGAGATGAAATTATCTCACATTGAGATTTTCATGAAATTATTATTTAAATTAAATAAATAGTTGAGAGCAAGTCCTCCACAAGACAAATACTGTACGTACTGTCTTAGTAGCACTATAAATTTGCTAATCCTCTGCAGAATCACAGTTAAAAAAATATCACAGTGTTAACAAAATATACTTAGTACATTCAGAGATGTTTAAGATGCTAGTATGTAGACAAAATTCAGTTTAATAATTCTAGCGCGTCATTTAACCACAAACTGCAATATCAACCATTCTACACTCCTTAATACTAAATTCCACACAAGTACTCGTTTGAGGATTTGCTACTAATTAATTAATTTGTACTTTAAGATTAATAGTCATTGAATCTCTTGTGGCCGGGACCACCGTTGCTACCGCCACCACTTCCCCTTCCGAAGTTGCTTCCGCGTTTGAAAGAGCCGCCGCCGCCACCTCCGCGGCCGCCTCCATATCTGTTTCTGTTCCAGCCTCCGCCGCCACCGCCACAGCGGTCGGCCATGGTCTGGAGTTGAGGGTTCACCACCTGAAATTACATTAGATTTGTTAAATATTGTCATAATAATAGTTAATAACCTAATTGTTTTCAGTATAGATTAGTGTTTGTCACAACATCTGAGGATGGGATCCAGACAACATTGTGTGGACACCGAAGGCATATAGCTGTCATTAATGTACCTCATACTCGCATTCATGTTACGCTATGTAGAAGCGTACCCATGCCAAAGGTATGAGGATATTAAAATATCATGTAACACTACTGACCTGATTGGCTTCGTTTAGTACAGACACAAGGTCTTTGGCTTGACGAGAGTTAGATGGCGTAAAGAAGGCATATGATGTGCCTTTTGATTTAGAACGCCCTGTCCTTCCAATTCGGTGAATGTAATCCTCAGAGGAGTTTGGATAATCAAAGTTAATAACGTATTTTATTCCATCAACATCTGTAAAAAAGTTACATTTATTATATTGTTACGACATTGGAGAGCCGAAAGGAAAAAGCTAATAACAGTAATTTGATAACAAAACAAAGAAATCTACTAATTGAGCAAGTTAACCTCCAAAAATTCTGTGTAATGTTATGGTAACTCATAGCTGTGTATTACTTACATGAATGAGTTACACAGATATGTACCAAATACAATTCAATATTTGCCTCTCACTCAGAACCCTGGAGTCTTATTAAGGGCGAAGATGTTAATTTATTTCAGTTTGTAAAATCATTATTGATATTGCCCCATCCAAAACTCCATTTGGCCGAAATAGAAAACCCTTGACCTTCTGCCGATAACATCTCAACTGTGGTCAAGTTTTTCAACAATGCACATCGGAGAATATTTCATCTCGGTAATCTGTTTGTTATATACTTGTGCATCACCAGGTTTTCCACACTCTCAAGTGTATCCGTCCGTATAGATAGACGGACATACCATCAAGCTTTCCGGCCTCGGGTCCCATCACAGTGAAAGGCACTTATGAGGCACCGTTATAATGACGAGTTATTGCATTCTACTGCTTCAGACTAAAGCCTCATCTACAAATCCAGTGCAGTAGTGACTTGCCCATTAAATTCAGGCAGTAATCGGATAGAACACAATAACTTTCCGCCAGTGCCTCTGAAAGTATAAACAAATGCAAGTTATATTATATATATATAGGTACAATCAGTTTTACAAATAAGCATCCATGATGTATTTTAAATATAAAGTTTCTACAAACCCTATAGAAAAACTTATAACTAGAATATTTACCAAGTCCTCTGGCTGCAACATCAGTGGCAACAAGTATACTGGCACGGCCTTGCTTAAACTGATATAATGTTTCATCTCTCTCTTGCTGTGTTTTGTCACCATGCATGCATACAGCAGGCCATCCATATCGTCTTATATTCCTAGTGATATTTTCTACTTTCCTCTTAGTTTCTACAAAGATAATTGTTTTGGCACCAGGCTCTTGGCTCTGTCCTATTTCTTGTAAAAGTACATTTAATCTGCAATAAAAATAAAACATTAGGAAATGTAGAAAATTGATTATTTTTGATATAATAACTATGAAATATGTTCTGTTCAGATCTTCTTAGAGGAAAATATTTTATTTTAATCAAAATATACTATCATTCTTACATTAATTCATCATTGTCAGTGTATTTGGGAAAATGAATAGTGAAGTAAAGGCTAGCTAATACATACTTGTTTTCTTTCTCATGTTCCTGGCAGACATCAACAATTTGCAATATGTTGTGGTTAGCTGATAATTGTAGTGATCCAACATTAATTTGAAGGTAGTCTCCCAGGTAGTCCTCAGCCAGTTTTCTTACTTCTTTTGGCCATGTTGCTGACCACATCAAAGTCTGTCTGTCAGGGCGAATCTGTTCAATTATTTTTCTAATTTGGGGTTCAAAACCCATGTCCAACATTCGATCAGCTTCATCCAACACCAAATATGTGCATCTTTGTAAATTGGTGGTGCCCTTTTCTAAGAAATCAATCAATCTTCCAGGTGTTGCAATTACAATTTCTACTCCACGCTCAAGGTCGCGGCCTTGTTCCCTCTTGGGTGCACCACCAAAGACACATGTGTTGCGGACATAAGCAGAGTTACCAAAGTCAGAAGCAACTTGCTGAATCTGTTGTGCTAATTCTCTAGTTGGTGCAAGTACCAATGCAATAGGGCCATCTCCACGCCTAATAGGAGGCTGGTTATTGATATGCACAATTGCAGGTAAGATGTAAGCAAGTGTCTTTCCTGAACCTGTCTGGGCAATACCAACTAAGTTCTTTCCAGACATGGCAATTGGCCAACCCTGTGCTTGGATGGGTGTAGGATCTTTGTAGCCCATGTTGGTGATGCTCTGATTGACATAGTCAGGGAAGTTGGCTTCATCAAAATTTTGGATAGAATTGGGGACTTCTACTCCACTGACAGTGATCTCAAATTTGCTTCTGTATTCTTCAACTTCATAGGGTGATCGACTTAGAACTGTTGGGTGAGGGTTATAGAAATCTTTGTTGAATGGTTGCAGAGACAAGGAATCCCAATTTGGTCGGCGCATGTTTTGGCCGCCAGTGAAGTCTTTCTTGCCCCCGCCGCCAAATCCACCGCCAGATCCGCCGAATCTGCTGCCGCCACCGCCTCCTCCACCACCACCGAACTTTGATCCCCCATTGCTGAATCGGGATGACCCATTGCTGCTTCCAAACTTCCTCTCTCCGCCGAATTTGGAATCGCCGCTTCCACCACGGCTATTGTTCCAACTACTAGACCTGATGAACAAAGTATTAAATAAGTAGGTACCTAATCAAAGTAATTAAAAGATAACAGTTGTAATAACTATGGCAAACACGTGTAGTAAAAGTATGCACGTGTATGAAACCGGTTTTATCGCTCGTCACGTTTATACGTACTGACAGAAACGTGAATCATCTCGGTACGTACCTAAGCTATCCATAACAATTAACCCATCGGTATTGATCCAAGTAAGGGACTGCGTCACTATGCAGGGCTTGCCACGCATGCGTGAAATGAAAGCCACCATGGATCAATGAATAACGAGTTCACAAAATGGCGAGTCAGCGTTCAGCGTTGAACAAGACTACGATTTCTGTGTAAATAACAATAACGATTCCATGCGTTATGTTTATCGATTCAAGAAAACTAAATCGTTTTCTTAGTTTATTCATGGCAAGATAGGAAAGTGAAAGATTCAGCTGACTAAGTACCTACAAGCTATCGATAGATAAGAAATATGCATATAATACATAAATATCATGAAACTTATCGAAATAAAAGTGGATATAAATTAGATAGTATACAATATAAATACTTACATTTTTTAGGAAGTGTTTTAATCCACGATGTCTAAAGTAATTCAAGATTATTATAAGTAGCAGGGTCGATGTATCTGTAAGTAAAATGGACGATGGTTAAATTCACCACACACATCACTTCGAAATCAATTCACTTTATTTGAATCTAAATATATACTTTTCACATGAATTACAGTAATTATTTGTACTTTTGAAAATAGTAAAAAGAAGTAAAAATTCTAAAATTATTCACAAGGACAAAATGAACACGTCCCACCTTGACCACTGCTAACGCCGAAAGGAGAGAATGGTTCGCTCAACGAACGAATTTAATCACCTCGTAGTGATGTTCGTATGATTCATTCACTATATTATTATTAGTCGATTTATCTGAGGACAAACCAATTGCTTTTGATATTATGCCGGCTCCACACGCACGCTAAACCTCGACAAACCATCACAAATTCGGAATTCAAACTGATATTGCGTATGTTTGGCATGACTTGTATTAAATTTATTGTGTAGGCTTACAACTTCAGATTGTATTCTTTGAGCAACTGATGATACGACAAACAAGGAGTCTATCTATATTTTTCTCTTTCTAACTTATGATCAACCAGGTAGTGGAATCAACTTTCCTGGGAAGCTGCCATGATATGTTATTTAGAGCTAACATTGTTCCACCCCAAAGATAAGTGGAGCAACACAGGGCAAATAGCATCTAACACATCAAAGTAGTGGGAGCTAGTGGAGGATACGTCGACACAAAAATTAATGACCTAGGCCAGCTCATGCTACTCAGTTTTGTTATAGTTTTATCAGATGATCGATCTTGGTGTGCCTGTGGGCCAGACATCAGATCTGGCTCCGTACACAATCTGTTCTTCTAGAGCAGCGATGTCACGAGGGTTCCGCGAGCTAGATACATTTATCAAATAATTTTGGTTGGCTGTAAAATAGGTGATTCAGTATATAAAGTATATTTCTATTTTAAAGATAAGAGTATTTGAAACATATCATTTCATCTTTTTGTTTTTACAAGCTGTAGTTTTTTTTTTTTTTTTTTTTAGTGTTGTTCGTGCTGATTTCTAAAGTAACTTGAATGGCTTAGGATCTTTGCCACGTTTAACACTTAACTTTAAACTTTAATTCAGTAAAGTCAAACTGTCAAATTTGACAGTTAATTTGTTTACATTTCATTGTGCATTTCATACTTTCTTACCTTCGTTTAAAGTTATAGCTTATTATTAAAATGAATGGATCAAAGACTACTTCTGCTAAGTGCTTCATACCGTCGGGTAAGTAATAGATGATATAACAACAAAATCTCTAATATTAACAACATATAACAACGGAACCTATAATTTTATTTAATATAGCGATTAGTGAATATTATGAACGATTGATATAATTTTAAAATAACTCATTTTTATAAGCATAACATAAATTAAATACAACATCGTTTGAGATAACATACATTAAATATAAAATCGTTTGATATGTATATATCTAATATGATGAAAACGCCTACTTAAAAACTCAAAGCAAAATTGCATAGACACGGGTTAGTTTATTTAGTATTATTTTTATATAAAAACAATAACTTTGTATTTTGTTTAATAAATATCTAAAAGTATTTTTTCTTTGTTTTATTCTCTGTAAGTTCTATCGTAGTTATAGGTAATAGTAACCTAAGTAGATATTAAACATAACTAGTAACTGATTACCACCTGCGCTAAGATAGGTCGACGGAGCCCCGCTTTGCGGGGCTTATATTTCTGGGTGGTTTAAAAAATAATAACCTAACCTATCCGAGTCGGGGTACTCTGCGTCGGGATGTTAACCATAATGACGTTTTTTTTTATATATATTAAACGTTAGACCTAATTATTTTCGATTAAATAAACAATATACATATTAAACGTTAGACCAAATGATTTTCGATTACATAAACGTTATATCAAACAACGTTATGAGGCCTCATTCACGTTTTGGCGAACAATGACTCACGCACCGACCTTTTTTTATGGCCTGTCATTGTTATGACAGGGGCCGCCGGCACTCATAAACATATTTTTTAACCATGAAGGTAATACGGTCAGAGTATTTTTTTCTGAGAAGCTAATTAGACAGGCCATAATAAACAATTACAAGAATGGATCTGGGAAGTGTATTGTTTTTCTAAACAAAATATGATTTCAGATAACAGCTGCTTTTGTTTTGGGATTACGTTATTTCTATTTCTGGTAAAACGGCTGTTTCAATTTACACGAAATTTTGCACCTTGCATTATGAATAGATAAGTAATTTAACAACAGCGTTTTTTAGAGAGTTCTATGTAAAATTTGCGTAATAATAAATCTCAAACATCACAGTGCATGGGGCCGCCTTTAGACGTATAATTTTTCGAAATATTTCATATGTATTTATGATATAATTAGTGATATTATTATCTAAATTGATGTAGTAAGTATTATTTTATGATTATTCATCTATTTCCAGGCGATAAAACACAAAATGAGCCATATTTCGTAAAAAAATGTAGTCGGCGGAACGAATTTTCTCGTAACATTTATTTGTTCAAAAATTTAAATTTTATGACGTGATTTCGTGCAATTATTATCTAAAACGATGTAATAATAACATATAAATGAAAATAAGTCCACTTACCCCGATTTCTAATCCATTTAGGACACTACCACAATAAAATCACTTCACTGCACTCCGTTTCACAACAACAATGGCGGACCCGAGCACGCGAAACTAAAATATTATTTTTTTAAGTTGCCACGCCGCGCCGTATTTCGTCTATGGAAATGTTTATTTTTTTAGAATAGTTGTCAGGCCCGACGATTAAAGTTACCACACGCAAGATTAGGCTTACTGTCAGTAGAAATTCAGCTGTTAATAGCGTGCGCGTGCGGACGCATTGAGACTGACTTGAGGTTTCAAAGTTTGCGCGCGCGGACGCATTGAGACTGACTTGAGGTTTCAATGGGTTTTAGAATAAATAAATGTTATATGTAAAGAAATTATATCAACAGTTGGTATATCTCACGTTTATTATATCTTATGAACGATAATAAAATGAAATTAGACCAAATGATTTTATACGTTATGAGATGCACCCCATACTATACGTTTATTACACCAGTCCTCTACTATTTTCAAAGCTTGGCGCATTAGGTTGCATAAGGTGTTTTCGTGGGTGCCACTTATTATTATGGTTATGTCGTTGGCGTAGCCTACGGTAAAATAACCTGTGTCATTGAGTGTTTTGATGAGGCTGACTACTACCAGGTTCCGGGCTTGCGGACAGCCTTTCGCCACCATGGCCCTTGTAGTGTCATTTACCGTGACTTGTACAGCTCTCATTTTGAGCATATTGGTGATCCAGCCGCTCAGGGTCGAGTCTATATTGTGTATATCTAGTGCCATGTTAATGCTGTTGAACATGGTTTTGTCAAAGGCGCCGTCGATATCAATGAAGGCAGCCAGTGATGAGCATTTCTGGTCCACTGCGCATTCAATCTTAGAGACCACGCTGTGTAGCGCGGATTCTGTTGATTTTCCTGTCCTGTGGAGTACGCTTGCTGTTGTTTATGGAGTGGTTTTACCCGGAAGGTCCGTCTCGAATGTGTCTATCACAGAGTCTCTCCAGGGTTTTCAGTAAGAAGGATGTGAGGCTAATAGGCCTATAAGACTTGGGTTGGGTGTAGTCGGTTTTGCCCGGTTTGGGTATGAAAATGACTTTCACTTCGCGCCATGCTAGTGGTATGTGTCTTAGTGCTAAGTACGCTCGATAGATCTCCACCAGCCATGGTGTCAGATGATCTATCCCCCAATGTAGCAGGGCTGGGAAAATGCCATCCAGCCCTGCAGACTTAAATGGCTGGAACGTGTTGATAGCCCACTCTATACGATCTTCTGTTGCTATGTTATGGGCTCTTGACCAATCTTGATCCGTTAGGGTCCATTCTGGCACAACCTCCCATGTCCTATCTTCTAAGAGTTTGAGTCCGGGAAGTGAGTTTCCAGAAGGACCTTACTGGCTTCATGGTCGGTTATTGTATATGAGTTGGCGGGCTTTTTCAGCGCGCCAAGAGTTCGGTCCTGGTCAGTTGATAGGATCTTCCTTACCCTTGCGGCTTCATTATTTGTCTCGATGGATTCACAAAACTTCCGCCAGGCTGTTCTCCTGGCAGTCCTGATCTGTTTCTTGTACAAATATTGGGTTTCTTTGTATGGCTCCCAGTCTTCCGAGTGTCTTGTGTTCTTGGTTCTGTTGAATTGCTTACGAAGTGCATCTCTGAGTTTACTAAGGTCGGCGTTCCACCAGGGGTTCCTCTCAGCCTTGGCTTGTGGCACCCTTAGTTTGCAGCATGCGTCGTAAGCTTCAGTATACCAGTATAGCTTTGTCACAGTGTATTCCAATTGTGCAGGGTCAGTTATGGTTGTCAGTGTAAGGTGCCTAGCTAGCATGGAGGCTAGGAGACGTTTTTATCCTGGCACATTAGTGCGCCGTGGATTTTGTCTTGGTACGGGTTTTTTGGTGTTGGTTGTTAGTTTGAAGCGGATTCTTCTATGGTCTGAGCAAGAAGGCTCGTCGTGTGTCACGTTTTCTGTAGCAAGCGTTAAGTCTATGATCGTTTGTCCTCGAACTGTGACCCAAGTGGGTTCTGAGCCGCGGTTCACGATGTTAAGGTTAGTTGAGAATAAATAGGTGGATAGTACCTCTCCCCTGTAGTTCGGTGCGTCGCTGCCCCAGAGCGGGTGGTGGGCGTTGGAGTCCGTGCAGATGATGAGGTTTAGGTTGGCTCGCTCACAGTGCTGTGCTAGGTTGGCCATCTGCTTCGGTGGGCAGTTTGTGTCCTCGCCTGGCGTGTATACCGAGGCCAGTACAACATCTGGAGCATGGCCTTCTGTTTGGAGCCTGACAGCTGTCAGATCTCTGGAACAGAATTGAGTAAGTGGTGCGATAGGGATTTCTTTGGGTATGTAAGCGCAGGTTCTTGGTTTTGTCTGGGCTGTGTGTGTTGAGGATTAGTTTACCTCCGATGTTACCAAGGCCGCATACTCTGTTGTTCCTGATCCACGGCTCTTGGATCAGTGCTAAGATTCGGGGCTTCACCTCCAGTGCCCTGCGTAGACTAGCCTGGCTATTTTGGAGGTTGGTCTGGATGATGTTGAGAGACGGTGGTGGTGGTGGAGTGGAGTTAGTCGGTGATGGATCCATCGGACTGTCTATCCACCATGTCCTCTCTGTATTTATTTATTTATTTTGGTAAAAACACATGCACAACTATTGTGTATTGGCCTATTGTATTGGCCTTCGTGCTGTTCGCCCGGCGATGAGGTGAGCAATTGCTCGCTCCCGCCAGGGGAGTAGGTGGTATGGTGTCATTGTCGACGGCCATTGCTGCTCTGGCCATGACTTCCTCAAGTTGGGTAATGTCCCTGTCCTCTGTCGGTGCTGGTTGTGTCGTAGTCGTGTCCGTGCTGCCAGTCTGGGTGTCAGGTGGTTGGGTCGTGGGCCAAAAGCGAACGTATATCGAACCAAACAGGTAGGATATACGTCGCTCCCGGGCTAGGACCTTTACGACTTCCTCCGGCGACACACCCAGGGTCAAAAATGTCCTATAGTTGTCGCCGCTGACGGCCATCGCCCTGTACAGTGACCACCTGGCGATGTCGTACCAAGTATTCTGACGAATCAGAAGACTCTGGAGCCGGGCCACGTCACCATCGTAACGAGGGACGAAAAGCGAGGCTCGGACTCGGGTGGGTACGTCAGATTGTCTCAGTACTGTCAGTGTGAGGTCAGTGTCTGGGAGTCTGATTCTGGGCACATTCTGGGTCAACCAAGTCATGGAATTGTCGTCTTCACACCACATCTGCACGGTCCCTTCCGCTACGCGTGGGTATCCGCGGAAGACCGGGAGCGGCGTTGACGAGTTCGTGTCCAATAGCAGATTCTCCAGAACTGTCTTTACGTGCTCGGCCTCTTCCTTCGTCAGGTCCCTGGAGGGAGGCGGGAAGCAGATTGCTACGGCCAGCCACGAAGGAATGTCCTTCGTGGCTTGCGCGTAGGTCCTTTGCTCCCCCTGAGCAGAGTGGATCCTCGAGCGTTTGGCGTCCCCCTGGAGCATGCTTGGTGAAGCGGTCTCATCAGGGCGCACCCTCTTCGCCGGCCTTGTACCGCTCGGTCCAGGCTGCGGCTTGGAGGTGCCTGGCTGGGTGTTTTTTGCCAGCAACGCCTTGTGCATGGCTCTAGATCTCTTACCCCTGTTTTGTCGAGGTCGGTCGTGGGTTACGTCAGTGTTTTGGGGTCGGCTGTCAGACCCGGCGGACTCTGTCGCTTGCGGAGGCTTTTCGCGCTGGGTTGCC
This sequence comes from Tiliacea citrago, assembly GCA_963921375.1. Taxonomy (NCBI): domain Eukaryota; kingdom Metazoa; phylum Arthropoda; class Insecta; order Lepidoptera; family Noctuidae; genus Tiliacea; species Tiliacea citrago. Next base: position 13,575,997 of record OY992797.1, on the reverse strand, counting down.
CCTTCGCGTACTTGCCCCCGCTCGCGTGATTCCACATCCTGCCGTTTTGCGCGCTGGGTTTCCCCTTCGCGTACTCGTGGCTGGTCGCGTGGTTCTGCGTCCGGCCCTTTTCGCGCTGAGTTTCCCCTTCGCGTACTGTTGGCTGGTCGCGTACTTCCTCTTCGGCGTCCGATCGCACATCGCGCTGGCTAGTGCCTTGGCGGGTGTCGTTTCAATCGCCTACTTTCCTCTCCCGGCCCAAGATTTTTCCGCGCTTTCTCAGCAGACGTACTGAATCAACTTCAACCGGGAGAGTGGTGGAGCTGCCAGGACCGTCGTCTTTCCCCATCCCTCTCTGTCCATGTCGGTATTGGTCCTTGTCTGGATAACTGTAGCCTTTAAGTGAATATTAGTAGCCAAAAAAGCAATTTTATCTTTGCTTCCTTTCGTCACAACTCACAAAGTCACAATAGCTAAATGGTTTATTTTACGAGTCCTTGACAATTTTCGAAGTCTCTCTTTTCATAAGTAGCTCTTGATTATCAATGGTTTAGAGATTACCTATCTCTAAACCATTGACAATCGAGTGAACAATGTGAAAATGTGCACTCGGAGTTCGGACCACCTAAGTTCACATGTGGAAGCAATAAGTATATTGAGTATTGAGTACCCGCGGCCCGAGGGTTTCAACCCCAAACGGCTCGTAAATATAATAAATAATCCCACAAGGTTATAATAATAATGTTACTAGATTTAAAAACGGAAAATCCAAAAAAGAATCAACCTTTCCTTGCACAGTCGCGTTTGACGGCTGACAGAATCATTCGAAAAAAAATTGGTTCATTCATCATGGTTTCATCTCCTGAGTTTAATTAAGGGGGATTCGGAGAAATTCTTTGATTACGTTTTTTTGGAATTTGCAGGTCAGTAACAAATATGGCTTTGCAGAATTATAATAATTAGAATCGGCAATACAATTAACACTCTTGGAAAAATCATATTGAATGACTATTTCTGAAATAATCATTCAGTAGGGTTTTATGAACTTGGAGAGTTGTAATGCTGATTCTAATTCTGTGAACCCATATTTGATATGGCCGCGAATCATATTCAGATCAATATACAACCTGTTACTGATCTGCATATTGGAAAAAACTTAAGAAAATTTGAATTTCGCGGGCTACCTTAGCGCATCTCCCTTAGGCTGCATTAGTAATCTGTGGTTTATGTGTTCTGTGGGTTTCATTCATTCATAATACAGTCAGTCACTCATTCATTCGCTAAATTGGGGAAGAGTTTGTGCGGTGATGTTCATGTTTCCCAGTTATATTTATTAGTGAAATTAACAGTTAAATTGTGATTATTTCGTGCTAAAATCGTAATTTACTATCCAATCATGGCGATGCAACCACATAGTAAGAAAAGAGTGTGCTATTACTATGATAGTAAGTATAATAAAGTTAGTTACCCGCCACAATGATCGCTTGATGCATCCATACTTATTTAAATTATATATTCACTGAAAACATGTCTTATTCGTTGTAAGAAACAAATGTCACTAAATTTTTACACAAAAAATCAAATTAAATCCTAGGTGGAGACCATAGTATCGTCTTGACGATTTTATGCTCATGTGTGATGAATCACTTTAAGGCGTCTGTACTGCTTTCCGTGCTCTCATTGGCCGCATTGCTTTCGTTTGCATCTTGATATGTGCGGTACAGGCTGTTATGTGTCAAGCCATGAAATGAATTGAGTAACATGTCCGTAAGAAGTTAAAATTGGTATTTCATGGTTTATTTATTAAATTTTTAGGTGATATTGGAAATTATTATTATGGACAAGGACATCCCATGAAACCTCACCGTATACGTATGACTCACAACTTGCTGCTAAATTATGGGTTATATAGAAAAATGGAGATTTATGTAAGTTTTCCTCACTTGCCTGAACTGTGTATTTTGTATAGTTGAAATTATTGAAACCATCATTCCATCAATGGATAACAAAAGTTGCACAAGATTCAGCAACAGGACAATACACAGAACATGTCTCCCGCAACACAAACACATGTTGCTGCAACATTGTTGTGCAACTTTTGTTTACCATGATTTATGAATAACAGGCTGACCATAATAAATTTGATGGTTCATTATATAAAGATAACTTATATAGAATATAACCTTTGCAAAATCAGCAATCGCTGTGCTGGCTGAATTTACATAAGGCCATGCTGAAACTATGAGTAAAAAGAAAAACAATATAGGAAATTAAAAGATAAAAATCTTGATAGTTGTAAAACAACTAATTGAGTCTTCAATACACTACAAAATCAATTTTTAATTTATTTGACTAGACCAACCATTCATTTTATTTCAGAGACCACACAAAGCTACAGCTGATGAGATGACAAAGTTCCACTCAGATGATTATATCCGCTTCTTGCGATCAATAAGGCCTGACAATATGTCTGAGTACAACAAACAGATGCAAAGATGTAAGGTTTATTTATTCTATATTATGTATGCAAAATGCAAAAGCTAGTTCGGAAAACTTGCTTTTGCATTTTGATAGTAGTATCTGCAGTGGTATGTTTTTAGTTTTCAGGGTTCCGTAGTCAACAAGAAACCTTTATAGATTCGCCATGTCCATCTGTCTGTCCCCGGCTCAGCTCAGAGACTCGTTAGTACTAGAAAGCTCCAATTTGGCATAGGTTTTATTAATCAAGAAAAATCAATAAGTGATAAAAGAAAATCTTGAAAAAAAAAAAATTCTTAGGTTACACTTAATGTAAGGATGATATTTTTTTTGTTGCATTTGGAGAATTGACCGTGATATTGATGTATTGGAGAACATTTTTTTAAACTACAATGTTAAGTTTGGTTTTGGGATAAATTAATCCCAACTACAGAACCCTTCATTGTGCGTGGTCCGACACGCACTTGTCCGATTTTTTTTAAGTAGTAAAGCATGGCTGCAGAACACGAGAAAGTTCATACACTGACCTTGCATGCAATTTTAGTGCCATCCATTGCTTTGTTTCCTGTGACCATGCTTAAAACTAGAGAAGGACAAGACATATACATCTGTTTCTCATTTAATTTGGCAAAGCAAATAATACCAATATAATAAATGTTTGTAAAATTAATATTGTTGTTTATTTACAGTCAATGTGGGTGAAGATTGTCCAGTGTTTGATGGTCTCTATGAGTTCTGCCAACTGTCTGCTGGTGGATCTGTTGCAGCAGCTGTTAAACTGAATAAACAGGTATGAACAGCGTCTTTGTGTAATACATCCATGATATTAAAAATGTTCAACTACATTTGTGGTAACATAAACAAGATTGTAGGCACCCAATGCAAACTACTCAAGTAATTATAGGCTTTGTGAATTGTGGTAAACAAAAGTTTAACAACATTGTTGCGGCAACATGTTTTTATATTGCTTGAAACATGTTTCTGACATCAGTGCATGCATGCAGTATTTATATGTGCAAATGTTGCACAACTTTCTTGTTTTTCGTATTATTTGCATTATTTGTTAATGGGATCATTCATGATTTTGTTTGTTAAAAAGCTGTGCTGTAAACACACCATATGGTTAATGTAGTTACATTTACATTGGCCTGTTGTTCTCAACCATTACTACCATATTCAACTAGGTTACTAGGCAAATAGTTGATCTATTAATAATTTACTGAAATTAGTTTCTGAATTTGTAAGTTGAGAAGCTTTCTGTTAAAAGCTAAATAAAATAGTAGAACATGCACCTAAACTAATATAATTTCAACAGGCATCCGAAATTTGCATCAACTGGGGTGGAGGTCTTCACCATGCTAAGAAATCAGAAGCTTCTGGTTTCTGTTATGTCAATGACATTGTGCTGGGAATCTTAGAACTGCTCAAGTATCACCAGAGGGTACTCTACATAGACATTGATGTTCACCATGGTGATGGAGTGGAAGAGGCTTTCTACACAACTGACAGAGTCATGACCGTGTCATTCCACAAATATGGAGAATATTTCCCTGGAACAGGTCAGTAAAGACAAGTTATCTTCTGTGACTGCAATTTTCTGAAAATTGCAGTCACAGAAGATAACTTGAATAATTATAATCTCAATATTTTATTAACCATCTTGCAAAACGGAGGAGGTTATATTATAATTATGTACGTCTGTAGGTTTGATTTTTTTTTTTTTCAAATAACTAAAATACAGATCCAAAGACATTGATTGAAAGTTGTTTTTCACTTTGTAGTGTTATTTTGGGAGATGGTTGTTTTTTTTTTATTGTAAAAAGTTTTTTGCTGTGATAAACTCTATAGCAACAATTTGTAAAGTGAGGAAGGTAAACCTATAATAAATCTGTAGACAAGGCGTTTCTGTACATATAGTTGGGGTGTTAGAGGATAACCAACAGATGACATTTCTTCAAGATTTTTAAGTTTTGTCTGTTTTTCGGTTTGGCTGTGAGGGATTAAGTTGTGCAGGTATCACGTAAAAAGTACGACACCCATAGAAAAATACCTTAATGTATACATACATATTTTTATTATAATAACATTAAATTATTGTACATGAAGTGATGACTGTGTCGGCGTCGTGTTGCGCAGCGTGGTGTCGCGTAACCTTTCACGAATACGTCGGTACGCTATACCTTTCGGCCAAAACTCTTCTTTCATGAAGGTTTCTAGGTACTGAGTTGGAACCACAAAGGACTTGAAGTTTATGTTATGGCGCGACTCCAGCTTCTCTACTTTCAAGGTCCACCTGGTCTTGATACTGATGTATTCCACGATGTCTTCAGTCATCTTGGAGTGATGCAGACGGGATATAGCTGCGTCGACGGTGTTGCAGGACGCAGCAATATATTTGGTCCCCCGCTAGAGCAGTACCACATCGATTACGGCAAGTGGACTTCCTTTGCTTCGACTCCACTGTCACGAAGCCCTCCTTGTATGGCTGCCCTTTTGTAGCGGCTAGAGACAAATGCTGGGAGCTGGAACATTGCGCCTCAGTTGATTTTGCACTTTTAGCAAAAACTTTCTTCTTTGGCTGTTCCTTTTGGATGGGAGATTGTACAGCGGCTGCACAATGTACAAATGCACTGCAAATGCACGGCGAGGTGTAGACGTACTAACTTGTGATTTAAGAAAGTTTATTGTATGCGGAGCCAGTTTCTAGTTAACCACTGTATTCGATAGATGGCGTTGAGATTTTCTGAATCGCTGTTTTAAGGCTCATGCAGACTGCCGCGATATCGCGGGCGCGACGTGACACTAGTAACACAATTTCTTTGTCGCTACTTGTCGCGCCCACGACATCGCACCAGTCTGTACGAGCCTTGATTTTCCGCGTCATTGGTATATTGAAGTCAAAATCTTTGCAATAATACTGACATTTTTGTAATGTTATTGTAGAAAAAAATGTGGTTTCGATCGTAGACGCTGTTCTGGACTCAGGCAGGACCTGGATCTTGGAAATATTTGATTCTGGATTTCTTTCTAGAGTAGAAATGAGCGTTTTTATATTTTTACGTAAACGTTAAATATCCGATTTTAAAATCAGTTTTCTAAATCGATTTCAGGTGGCTCCGGCTCGCAGTTTCGATCGTTCTAGTATTATTCGGTTGTATTAGCGATAGTTAGAAAGAGAGGAAATTAATCTCATTGGTTTGTGTGACTGTGTGTAGCTAGGGTTGCCAGGTGTCCGGCTTTTTACCATCGTGTCCGGCCAAATATATACAAATCACGCCTGTTCGGCTTTTGGTCAACCCTGCCCCGCCAAAAGTACAAAATATTACGTTAGTAAGAACAAAATGTGATTTATAATAACATAATATAAAATTAATAGTAGAGTAAATCTCAAACAACACTACCCGACTATTTGTTTTACCAGATTATGTTTTCATATATCTTGCACGTGATTCTGTGACAAATATTATTTTTTTTCTTTCTCATTCACTAATAAATACACAAAAATAGTATCCATTTTTTTCTTATAAAAACCAATGTGTCAGGCTTTCGGGGCAAAATGTCCGGCGAAATATGAATCTGTGTCTGGCTTTTCTATTTTTAGGCCTGGCAGCTCTATGTGTAGCAAACGATTGCGGTGCGGTTTGGATTTGTATCCTCGGCTAATGTTGAGTACCGTTTACGTTTAGTACCATATGGCGTGAGGTCGATTTACTTTTTGCCGTGGTTTTGTGAAATCGGTTTGTCTAGTTCGGATTATCCATATGACACGATTTGTGACTGAAATCGGATTTTAGATACGCTTTGATATATCTGACTCACATCTATTCTAGAGGTCTCACTTTTTAGGGTTCCGTAGTAAACAAGGAACCCTTATAGTTTCGCCATGTCCGTCTGTCTGTCTGTCCGTCCGTCCGTCTGTCTGTCTGTCTGTCTGTCCGTCCGTCCGTCCGTCCGTCCGTCCGTCCGTCCGTCCGTCCGTCTGTCTGTCCCCGGCTTAGGTCGGAGACGCTTAGTCCTAGAAACCTGTAATTTGGCAAGGGTGTACATATTCATCACGCCGAAAAAGTCGTAAAATAAAACCATGAAAAACATTTTTTTTTTTAGGGTACCTCCCTTGCACGTAAAACGGGGATGATATTTTTTTTCTCATCTAATACATGGTGTGGGGTATCGTTGGATAGGCCGTTTAAAAATATTGTCCCTTGCACGTAAAACGGGGATGATATTTTTTTTCTCATCTAATACATGGTGTGGGGTATCGTTGGATAGGCCGTTTAAAAATATTGTGGGTCTGTGAAAGCCATTTTTCAATTCTGAGATCCGTTTGCGTAATATTAAGCTTTAAAGTGCTATTTTTTGTTAGAGTCAAGTGTGTGTCCCCCCCTGACAGCTCAATGGTTGGATATGTGAAAAAATTCATGGCAGTAGTATACAGGGTGGATTTTTGAGATGGGGCAGTAAGGACAGCTACCTTAACCGTTGAAGCTACAGCAAAACGGTCTTAAGAAACTGTCCTTACCTTTTTGAGAAATTTTGATCTGCATTCACAGATTTTGAAAAAAATGTACAGGCAGCAGGAAAATGGGCAATTTTCATACAAACTTTTTTTTATGCCAATCGATTCTTTTTCTTATAAGGATCAAAAACCTCTATTGGACCAACTGAGGTTTGAGTACTAGAAAAGTCATAAATAGCAAAAAACGTTTCCCATACATTTCGTAGAAAATGAGACTCGAACTTAATGTTTTTACCATCGTTATACTGGCCGCTACAAAAAGGACTGATAGAAAAACAAATAAAAAACAATAACTTCGACTTTGGGTATTATCTTTATCTCACCTCAAAATACAAAACTTGAAACTTGACATTTGGACTCGCCTAGAAATTTTAGTTTAGTGCTAAGATATGAGGTGTTATAAAATGGTAGCCGTTTTGACGAAGGCATAGGTTTATTCGCTTTACTACAGTACAGAGCGGGTAGCAGCTGATAATGTGCTAGGATTTATTCCATAGATAATCGTGGGAAGTAAATCTTTGAGTTCCTGAACACTGTCGTATTTATTTTTATAAAGTTCATTTTTTAAATAGCGTCACATAAAAAAATCAAGAGGCGTGAGATCAGGACTGCGAGGTGGTCACGGTATAGGACCATGTTTGTTGTTTGTCCCTGCCTTGCGAATTGCCAGTTTAAATTAGTACGGGTACGAGTATGGCGGCTGTTGCGCGGAGTTTCAGAAATTACAAGCAACCAAGCAACAGTCGTAGATTCTGTTTTCAAAGCATATTAAATTTTATAAAGACGCGTACCTATTCGTTCGAAATTCGAAGTTTATTTTTTTGTGTATTTTTGGCCAGTTTTCATTGTAGTGGTCCATCTATCCATCTTAAAAAACTAAGTTGGAGTCTCATTTCCTACGAAATGTATGGGAAAAGATTTTTGCGATTTGTCTTTTCTAGTACTCAAACCTCAGTTGGTCCGATAGAGGTTTTTAATCCTTATAAGAAAGAGGATCGATTGGCATAAAAAAAAGTTTTTGTGAAAATTGCCCATTTTCCTGCTGACTGTACATTTTTTTCAAAATCTGTGAATGGGGATCAAAATTCCATAAAAAATTATGGATAGTCTCTTAAGACCATTTTCGCGTAGCTGCAACGGATAAGGTACTTCCCCTTACTGCTCCGCTGAAAGTTTCCACCCTGTATATTGCACGATTTCCATTATTAATTACAATAAATTAAATATTTTGAATTTTATTTAGTCTTGTAGAATATTATTATTATTAATTGTGCACTGTTTAGCATAAGTATTCATTTTTAAATTAACAGTATTTTAGAGTTTTAAAATAAATTTATATTCAAAGTGAAATTTAAAATGAAAGAGGTTTTTGATCCTTATAAGAAAGAGGATCGATTAACATAAAAAAAAGTTTTTGTGAATATTGCCCATTTTCCTGCTGACTGTAAATTTTTTCCAAAATCTGTGAATACAGATCAAAATTTCTCCAAAATTTAAGGACAGTCTCTAAGACCGTTTTCCTGTAGGTATAACGGTTAAGGTAGCTGCCCTTACTGCCCCATCTCAAAAATCCACCCTGTATATATCGAAATTAAAAGGAAAACTATCACAGCTAAGTAGGGTTTACTAGTTAACGAGTAATAGTCCACCAACTTAAATTTGCAGTTGAAGAATTGACCGTAACGTATATCGATGTATGGGAGAGCATGTTTTTCAACTACAATGTTAAGTTTGTTTTTGGGATAAATTCATCCTAATTACGGAACCCTTCATTGTGCGTGGTCCGACACGCACTTGGCCGGATTTTTAGATTTGTACCGAAGTTAGATTTGTTCCCCAATGTCATTATTTCATGAAGAAGTCATTCAATGGAACAAATCTAATTTAGAGAAATGTATTAATGATTCTAATTCTGTAAATACATAAATATTTTGATAAAGACAACCTGACACACTGACCTGCAAATAGCAAAAAACGTAAGAAAACATGAATTTCGCGGGTTTACCACTGCAGATCCACCTTAAAGCGTGTTCCTTCACCATGATCAATGATCATCGCTAAATGATCGCTTCAATACACTCTTCCAGACGGGCAGTTGATCTATTGATTACGGCAAGTGCACACATAATGAGCCTCGAACAGGCACCTTGATTTTTATTTATTCTCAACTATCAAAGTGACACTTTGTCTTATTGACGTTATGAACTCTGAAGACGCAGTGACTGCATTCGAAAAGGCTGTGGTAGAGAAACTCAGGGTAGCGCTTCCCACCAAGCAAGTTGGGAAGATTCTTCCTTTTCATTGGATGAGTGGTACCTACACCTTCTCTAAGGGACGCGTTATTTATTTTCCGACATCTTCGCGACCGAAGTCGCCGGCACAGCTGGCATTATTATATATTGATTATTCTGTCCGGAGATAAAACATCTTCGAAACGCTTCTAAGTGCTTCTGAGGAAATTGTAGTCTTACAAATAATTTGTAATTTTGTATACATCAGGTGACTTACGTGACATCGGAGCCGGCAAAGGCAAGTACTACGCAGTCAACATTCCCCTGCGCGACGGCATGGACGACGAGTCGTATGAGTCGATCTTCGTGCCAATCATCTCGAAGGTCATGGAGACATTCCAACCTAGTGCAGTGGTGCTGCAGTGTGGCGCTGACTCTCTAACAGGTGTGTAAAGAATCCTTTTTGGTTAAGATTCGATCTTTACCAGGCGACAATCGAGCAAATCTGTAAGAAGCTGACAGATCTTATTGAACGTCAAAACACAGCGTATCGAGGGACGATAACAACCGTCAAAAATCGAGCCGATTTGCCTTTAAACAAACTCCCTTGTGATGCTGGAATAAAATAAAAAGACAATTGTGCATAGTGATGTCTAAATTGGAATGTTTGGCCATTCCAGTCTATACTCAATACTTTATTGCATTCCATAATGTGTACTTATATAACAGTTGGTATGTTAAAACATCGAATCAATTATGGACCCTGTCTGGCACAGCAAACTTAATTTTTAATAGGAGAGAGGCTGAATGCGCTTTTTGTTAAGATTTTTTTTTATTTATTAAATTAAAATAGTATTATTTGCTTTTCTGGTATTTATATTATATATAAGTATTTATCTTTGGTTTTAAGTTATATGAATATATTTTTAAACTATACAGGGTGGAAACTTTCAGCGGGGCAGTAAGGGGAAGTACCTTATCCGTTACAGCTACGCGAAAATGGTCGTAAGAGACTATCCATATTTTTTTATGGAATTTTGATCTCCATTCACAGATTTTGAAAAAAATGTACAGTCAGCAGGAAAATGGGCAATTTTCACAAAAACTTCTTTTTATGCCAATCGATCCTCTTTCTTATAAGGATCAAAAAACTCTATTGGACCAATTGAGGTTTGAGTACTACAAAAGTCATAAAACGCAAAAAACTTTTCCCATACATTTCGTAAGAAATGATACTCCCACTTAGTTTTTTATGATCGATAGATGGACCGCTACAACGAAGACTGGCCAAAAATAAATAAACTTCGTATTTAGAAATCGAATTCCGGCAATTCGCAAGGCAGTGGATACAAACATAATGATGGTCCTATAACGTGACCACCTCGCAGTCCTGATCTCACGCCTCTACACTTTTTTATGTGGCCTATTTAAAAATTGAACTTTATAAAAAGAAATACAACAGTGTTCAGGAACTCAAAGATATACTTACCACGATTCTCTATGGAATTAATCCTAGCACATTATCAGCTGCTAGTGCTACCCAGTCTGTAGTAAAGAGAATAAACCTATGCCTACGTCAAAACGGCTACCATTCTGAATACCTCATAACTTAGAGCACAAAAGTAAAATTTCTAGGTGAGTCCAAATGTAAAGTTTCAAGTTTTTAATTTTAAGGTGAAATAATACCCAAAGTAGAAGTTATAGTTTTTTATTTGTTTTTCGATCAGTCTTTTTTGTAGCGGCAAGTTTATCGATGGTAAAAAATGTAAGTTGGAACTTCTCATTTCCTACGAAATGTATGGAAAAAGTTTTTTGCGATTTATGACTTTTCTAGTACTCAAACCTCAATTGGTCCATTAGAGGTTTTTGGTCCTTATAAGAAAGAGGATCGATTGGCATAAAAAAAAGTTTTTGTGAAAATTGCCTATTTTCCTGCTGACTGTACATTTTTTTCAAAATCTGTGAATGGGGATCAAAATTCCATAAAAAATTATGGATAGTCTCTTAAGACCATTTTCGCGTAGCTGCAACGGATAAGGTACTTCCCCTTACTGCCCCGCTGAAAGTTTCCACCCTGTATATTGCACGATTTCCATTATTATTTACAATAAATTAAATATTTTGAATTTTATTTAGTCTTGTAGAATATTATTATTATTAATTGTGCACTGTTTAGCATAAGTATTCATTTTTAAATTAACAGTATTTTAGAGTTTTAAAATAAATTTATATTCAAAGTGAAATTTAAAATGAAATATCGGTACTTAACATGTAAAAAAAAACGGACAATATCTCAAGTGTAAAATGTTTTAAATTTTTTAACAGGTGACAGATTGGGTTGTTTCAATCTGACGGTGCGAGGGCACGGTCGGTGCGTAGAGCTTGTGAAGAGATTCGGCCTTCCATTCTTACTTGTTGGAGGAGGAGGGTAAGTTATCAAAGACGATAATGTGACTTTTATGCAAATTGACTTACGCAATAAATTAAAAAAATTGATGCACGTTCTTGATATGCAACTAGCATGTTATTGTCGCCCTATGAGTTTTCTAAATTTCCCATTCTCTTTCTAGCTACACAATTCGTAACGTTTCACGCTGTTGGACTTACGAAACGTCAGTAGCTCTTGGTGTGGAAATAGCAAATGAGCTACCATACAATGACTACTTTGAATACTTTGGCCCAGACTTCAAACTGCACATATCACCAAGCAACATGTCCAATCAGAACACACCAGAGTACTTGGAGAAAATTAAAAACAGGCTCTTTGAGAATCTGAGGATGTTACCGCATGCTCCCGGTGTTCAGGTAAGAAGGATTTAGAATAGAGAATGTATCGTTTATTAGAAAAAAAAAATGATTTTCACAGTTATAGATTCGAAAAAAAAAATTTATTCACAGTTGTATTGGTGTTTTATACAATTTCACAGTTTTAGAGATTTATTGTGACAATACAGTAAGACAATTACCGTGGTTAGACAGGTTTTCAAGTTAATATTTTATTACAGGTTCAAGCTATTCCGGAAGATGCCGTCAACGACGAATCCGAAGACGAAGACAAAATTGATAAAGACGAAAGAATGCCACAAAGCGAAAAAGTATGTTCAATTCAATTAAAAACTTTCTTCAACTTTCATATATCTTCTTTTTGTTGTATAATCTTTTCCATAGAAGTTTAAAACATAAATAACCATATTTAAATTATCTTTATCATTAATGACTTCCAAAAGATATCTTTGTAAGTTTACACAGCGAAAATAAAATAAATTAACTGACGCCTCTTTTTTGTTTCTTAGATATACTATTTCATGTCCCAAATGCTAAATTACAAATTATATGTTATCAGGACAAGCGCATCACCGGTGACGGTGAACTGTCGGACTCTGAAGACGAAGGTGAAGGCGGTCGTCGCGACAACAGGTCGTACCGGACGCCACAGCCGCGCAAGCGTCCGCGCCTAGATAAGGACGGTTCCACGATCAAAGATGAAATTAAATGTGAGTTACTTATTTGCATTTATGAAATTGACTTTATTATGGCCGACTTATTTAAGGGGGATGCGCTAAGGTAGCGCGCGAAATTCAAATTTTATTACGTTTTTTGCAATTTGTAGGTCAGTAACAGGTTGTATGTTGATCCGTGGCCGTAACAAATATGGCTTTACAGAATTATAATCATTAGAATCAGCTTTACAACTCTCTAAGTTCATAAAATCCTACTGAATGATTATTTCAGAAATAGTCATTCAATAGGATTTTACGAAGAGAGTTAGTTGTATTGCCGATTCTAATGATTATAATTCTGTAAAGCCATAATTGTTACAGCCGCGAATCATATTTAGATCAACATACAACCTGTTACTTACCTGCAATTTGCAAAAAACGTAATAAAATTTGAATTTTGCGGGCTACCTTAGCGCATCCCCCTTAACGCAATTAAATTGTCATCATTCAGTTTGATGATGTCAGAAAACACAAAAGACTTATTTAGTAGCTGGATAAGGAAGTGACCGTAGTCGCCAATTTAGAATAATTACTTACAATACAACGCAGGCAGATATCGTCTAGTGACTGAATTTTCCCCCTTCAAACTTGTTAGACAAAATTGCTTTACACTTTGTCTCAAAATCAGTGACTAGGAAGAAATATGCAACAATTTGTTTTTGTATTGACTTACTATTCCACGTTCATATGAATTTGTTGGTCAGTTTCTAATTTGTTAATGTTTATTTTTAGCGGAAGACTCAAAGGATGATGTTAAAAACATCAGTAGTGTAGAAGAACCAAAGAAAGATATGCCACCCAATCCCTGATGTTCGCGGTAAACACCGTAGTTGTACAGTTCACTGTCATGCAGCAATCACGATAGGTGCGACGGGTCTAACACTGGTGTTTATAACAATGAGCGCGTGGACAACGTGAAATCTCGAAATGATGGTTTTATAATTCTCGAAGTAACCCCGACAAAGAAATATATATTTGATACACACAGAATGCTAAAGATTGTGAGTAAATGTCTCCAGATCTCAAATTTTGTAACCTTTAGTTCCTCTCTATTGTCTTGACGTTTTTTCCCTAGCGATCCATGATGCAGGGTACAGTCACATAGTCAATATTTGAGTCATACATTCTTATACTCACAATGTGATGCCCTTGTTAATGGATAAGTAACATTCTGATAATTCTCCATCAGGCTAGTTGGTGTGTGAATTTCTCTTTTACACAACAAGTAGTAGCTTCACCTAGCATAAATAATATTGTATTTGATAATAATAATAATGTAGTTATACTTCCACATTTTTTTATGAATGAGATTGACAATTTTATTTTGAAGCATTACAGTTAATTTAAACTTCCTTACGAATTCTCTAGCTAAATAAAACGCTGAATAAAATAGTGTTCTGATTTGAATGCAATATTTGTAATTTATTGTAATAGATTGATCTGCCAACGTCGTTTGTCCACCGGATCCGGCACCGAGAACAAGATGACGTTGTTGAATTATACTAGGGCCTTTACAAACGCAAAGTTTGTGTCATAAATCATGATGAACAATAACAGATACACACAACACTAGCACTGCTCCATAGGGTCGCAATCGTAAATGCAAGCAAGAGGTTCGATAACAACGATTTATGACTAAGTTTTGGGTTACATACATTACTATGGACATAAGCGCACACATTTCGGCTGCCGAGATTGAAGGGCCGAAATGCCTCAGACTGCTGCGGTACACAAGCGCCCTAAATGTGGAGTTTGACATTTTACACGATTCTACGTGTAGCTAGCACATATTACCGATTTCTTGTAATATGGAGATAGCATCATTCAAACGAGTTGCAAAATCAAAAACATTTGGCTAAAATGTCAACCACCGACGGTTGTTTATTTTAAGGAGTAATTATCTCGCTAGTAGTAAATTATTTTTGTAGAAGTGACAAATCTAAAAATATTGCATTTTTTTTTAAACGAACAATGTTTTTTTTTTAACACACAAGACACCTAGAAGCGTTATGTTTTCTAGGGAAACATTTTTCTTGTATTTAAGAATTATTAATTAAAGTTCAGTAGGTTAAGTTCGATTTAAGTAAGTGTCAAGCATGTTTCTTTTTTGTAGGGGCTGTATGAATATTTTTTTATCAAACTTTCATAACATTCCCTACGAAACAGATGCCCCAAAAATTTGAACTATCAGCCCTTAAATGTTAGGGCATTTCATTTTATCATCAAAATTTAAGTCCTTATTCGGATTACTACATTTCTCTTGCAGTATGCAATATGTTATACTAGATTTTGTAATGCATTAACCATTTAAGTATTGAATTTGTGTACATAGTAAGACTTAACGACTTTGAACCATGTAAAACAAAATGTGGGATTGTAAAATGAGTATGTTCTGCTTTTAGAAACAATTTCATTTGTTGGATTCCCATAGCTATGTGCTATGGAAAACCAAAAAAAGTAATTCGAGCAAACTTAATAGACTATTTTAAAGATAAAAGGCTGAATGAACGAGTTTAGGAGTTTTTAAGCGACTACCTCTAATGATCAGCGCACACTGAGAAACAAAATGCTCGAGCACGTTTTTTGCAGTCAGGTTTTGAGTAAAAATATACGCGAAAGCCCACCACTTGGAATTATCTCTAGCAAGCTATTTTCGACTCTATTTTTAGTAGTGATTAAGTTCAATATTATATTCCCTTCAACAGACGCAAGTACTTGCAGCCCATTAAGATTTACAAACAAGCTGTCTATACTCTCACTATCATGGCCAGGTAAAATACTGGTATCCAGCTGCATCTGGTTAGACTGGAACCCGATCCGAACATAGTTGGGCGAAGGATAGGCAGATGATACAGGAGTGAAGTATGTGTAGGGCTTACATTTCGCGCTTTTTACACAATCAACAGGTCTTTACAAGAATAAGTTGCAATTTTTTTATCAGGAAAACATTATTTTATTTTGGTGTGACGGTGATGATGGTGACGAATATTTTTGATTATTCGCATTACTAGAATAAGACTGTAAATATTTTTTTATTGTTCAATATATCAAAATGTGCCCATTCCCATGTTTTATTACTACCTCTCTCACACACACTACCCACAGATGAGCGAAAAAAAAAAAAACTTACCAATTCGGTAATAACAAACCTGTTAGTACTACTTCATTAACCTTGTGAATGTCAAATAGATGTCCGTGACTATACTATCCGGATCACCAACGCCAATCGCTTCCAAATTTGGTAAATAATAGTGCTCGAACAACAAAATTGGTATCTTAGTAGTTCGAGAAAATCTACTTTGAAGGTGGTCCGGTAGTCACGCTCCCTTCAGCAGGACCACCATGAGCGCCGACAAAGGGGACATGCTACAGCTATTCTAAGTATACAAATAATTAGTTATGCATTTTAACACCATACTGCGATCGTCAACCCGCCTGCCAAGCGTGGCGATTATGGCAAACCTATGTCTAGCAGTGGACGTCTTTCGGCTGATATGATATCATATGATGCCCTTTGCAATGCATATTATTCAAATATTAAAGGTACCTATTACTTATGTAATCATTTTATACTTACTTTATTAGCAACATATTGTTAATGCAGTAAATTAGATTTTTAAAACTTAGGTAAATTAGTAGGAAATAAATAAATAAGAAATACCTATCACTCTTTAATGATATTCATATGCACACAGAAGGTAGGTACTTACAATACAGACAAATAATTAGTAGTGTACCTACCTGGCCATGTCATCACCAAAGGTATGGCATGTGTCATCACAAAAGGCCATGAGTAACGACAGGTTATTTTTTTTCTTAATATGTACCTAGGTACACAGTTGGTATAAAAATTATAGATATTGAACTGTTGTTATTACTATTCCGACATCCATACATTAATGTGCACGAGTGTACATCTAAACAGCTCAATACCGTTGACAACTTAATTTGGTCGGGTTATACGCGAAGATTTGGAAACGTAATGAATGCTAATTTCTCTTAAAATACAACACTTGAGAATCTGAATTGTTGGTTACTTTAGGAGCACTAATTTTTGTATAAATTTGGAAAGAAATCACAGTTTTGAATAGGGAAATCTTGAAATGAAAATTTAACACCGTGACTACCGCCACCCCCCACCAACGCAGTCCCGTACGGTATATCGAATTACCCTTGAACGATATAACTGTCTACAGAAAGCATGGTTCACCGACGAACGGTAATACGAGAAAACTATTAGTCGATACCATTATTTAGCGACAGCACGTTTCGCCGAATAACGCTACATAGAATGAATGGTTGGCCGATACCAAGATTTGCCGATGTCATGGTTCGCCGGAACACGCTTGAACTAAATAATCCTTTATCGATAGCAGTTGCATGACAATGGGATCGTGTTGGAATGACTGCATTTATAAAAATAGCAGACTTGGGCTCCAGAGCGTATATACATTCTTTGCCAGATTGAATCATTTGGGTTAGGTTAGGTTAGGTTAGAACAGTGACCATTAACGCGCGAAGGCGAGCGAGCGAAGCGAGCGTGCCGCGGCAGCGGCCGCCGAGCGCCAGGTCCCGTCTATTGTTGGTAAATTCAGTTACCAAAACAAAAACTCTTCATCAATATCCAATTTAACTAAATTACTATACGTTTAAATACTACCCTTCAATAAATTACAATTTTGTATCTAATTTTATATTTTTTTTTTGCTGATCTCATTATGTGTCATATTTTTTTTGCTGCAATCGATAAAGCAAACTGCTATCGATAAAGGATTATTTAGTTCAAGCGTGTTCCGGCGAACCATGAAATCGGCAAATCTTGGTATCGGCCAACCATTCATTCTATGTAGCGTTATTCGGCGAAACGTGCTGTCGCTAAATAATGGTATCGACTAATAGTTTTCTCGTATTACCGTTCGTCGGTGAACCATGCTTTCTGTAGACAGTTATATCGTTCAAGGGTAATTCGATATACCGTACGGGACTCCCACCAACGACATGGTATATCTCAGTAAACTACTGGAGTAGTAATTTTTGATATTGGGTAATGTGCGTGACTACCGCAGGACCACGAACGCCAATCGCTTCCATATTTGGCAAATAATTAGTGCTCAATTGGTGCTAATTAGTGCTCGAACAACAGAACTGGTGCTTTAGTAGTTTTCGAGAAAATCGACTTTGAATGTGGTCCTGCGGTAGTCACGCTCCCTTCAGCAGGACCACCATGAGCGCAGAAGAAGAGGGCATACTACAGCTATTCTAAGTATACAAATAATTAGTGCGCTTAAATGTGATTTATTTGGTAACAAAAACCAAACTGAAACATTTGTATTTACCGAGAAATCAACTACGATAACTTTCGCGCGCTCGTTCAGCAGGACCACGAATTTGAATGTTGATTCCAAGTTTCAGGAGCTCGTCGCTTTCCTCAAACCTACGTAGAAAATTAGTGCTCTGCGAGATAAAATTGATACCCAAAATTCAAAATTACTACTCCAGTAGTTTACGAGATATACCATACCATTGGTGGGGTGGCGGTAGTCACGGTGTTAAATTTTCATTTGAAGATTTCCCTATTAAAAACTCTGTGATTTCTTCCCAAATTTATACAAAAATTAGTGCTCCTAAAGAAGTAATAGTGACCAAAAATTCAGATTCCCAAGTGTTGTATTTTAAGAGAAATTGGCTTTCATTACTTTTCCATACTAAATCTCCGCGTATAACCCGACCAAATAAAGTTGTCAAAGGTATTGAGCTGTTTATGAGATGTACACCCGTGCACATAAATTGATGGATGTCGGAATAGTAATAAAAACAGTTCAATACCTATAATTTTTATACAAACTGTTTATTACAGGTTATTTTTGAAAAAAAATAACCTGTCGTTACCCATGGCCTGTGATACCTTTGTTAATGACGTGGGTAGGTAGCTACTCGAATAATTATTTTTCTGTATTGTAAGTACCTAGCTTTTGTGTTGTTACATGAATATCATTAAAGAGCGATAGGTATTTCTTATTTATTTCTTTCCTACTAATTTACCGTTGCTGCAAGCAGTACCTATCATCAATACCATTAATAATATGTTGCTAATAACGCATACTCCTATAATGTAGATATTTATCTATATAATGATGTATGAATATTATAAACTTACTAGGCACACAAACTCCTTCAAGTTAAAGTCTCAATTAAGAAGACTTTATTTATAACAATTGGTCCTTAATTAAAATATACAAGCTAACTCTAAAATATGTATAGAGTGGTAGAGAGAGAGAGAGCGCTGGTCGGATGGCACGGCACGCCAGTAATTAATGACATCATCCGTCGGGCTCTTGTCTCCGCCGGAGTACCAGCTGTTGTAGAACCCAATGGCTTGGCGCGCGACGATGGGAAGAGGCCAGACGGAATGTCCATAATGCCATGGAAATTGGGTAGGCCTTTGGTGTGGGATGCAACCAATCATAGGGCTGCGCCACAACACCTTGTCCTCCGCTTTCCGCATCCAGTCTGTCCCAGCCACCTTTTTAAGGGTGTTGTGGCGCAGCCTGGGAGAGGCCTATGTCCAGCAGTGGACTGCTATAGGCTGAGTTGATTGATATCACAGGGCCCATTATAAGTTCTACTCAGTTAAAACAAACAAACAACAAAACTAGTTAACTGACATATTCAGATGATTTTGAATCTCATTTTTATCTTGTCTATGGTACAAAACATTTTGTTGTGGCATGGCGCGCAGTTTATTATTACCAAAGTAAAGCGTTTGCGAAGCGTGTCGTGGTACCTACATCAAGTTCTTTTTTTATTCGTTTATTAAGGTATCACAGGCCATGGGTAACGATAGGTTATTTTTTTATAAAAAATATAGATAATGAACTGTTTTTATTACTATTCCGACATCCATCAATGTATGTGCACGAGTGTACATCTCATAAACAGCTCAATACCATTGACAACTTAATTTGGTCGAGTTATACGCGGAGATTTAGTATGGAAAAGTAATGAAAGCCGATTTCTCTTAAAATACAACACTTGGGAATCTGAATTTTTGTACACTATTACTTCTTTAGGAGCACTAATTTTTGTATAAATTTGGGAAGAAATCACAGAGTTTTTAATAGGGAAATCTTCAAATGAAAATTTAACACCGTGACTACCGCCACCCCACCAATGGTATGGTATATCTCGTTAACTACTGGAGCAGTAATTTTGAATTTTGGGTATCAATTTTATCTCGCAGAGCACTAATTTTCTACGTAGGTTTGAGGAAAGCGACGAGCTCCTGAAACTTGGAATCAACATTCAAAGTCGTGGTCCTGCTGAACGAGCGCGCGAAAGTTATCGTCGTTGATTTCTCGGTAAATACAAATGTTTCAGTTCGGGTTTTGTTACGAAATGAATCACATTTAAGCGCACTAATTATTTGTATACTTAGAATAGCTGTAGTATGCCCCCTTCTTCCGCGCTTATGGTGGTCCTGCTGAAGGGAGCGTGACTACCGCAGGACCACCTTCAAAGTCGATTTTCTCGAAAACTACTAAAGCACTAATTCTGTTGTTCGAACACTAATTAGCACCAATTGAGCACTAATTATTTGCCAAATATGGAAGCGATTGGCGGTTAGCGGTTTCGTGGTCCTGCGGTAGTCACGGACATTATTGGGTATTAATTTTATCTTGCAGAGTACTAATTTTCTATGTCAAACTCAAAGCATTTATTTCAAATAAACCAAATTACAGGCACTTTTGAATTGTCAAGGGGTCGGTCAGTCAGAGAGATGAAGCTAGTTGCCCACTCCAAAGCGTAGTAGGTTCCTATGAAGAAGAACGGGCAAGAAACTCCACGGACACTCTTTTAAGTCAAAATATTGTTACAGAATTGGTTACATCATTCATGTTGAAATTATACACGTGAGAACAATGAAAAAAAAAACAAAATAAGCCGTGGCAGCTAAGAAATGACCAGTCCATTCAAGTCACATCCATGTAGGTTTGAGGAAAGCGACAAGCTCCTCAAACTTGGAATCAACATTCAAAGTCGTGGTCCTGCTGAACGAGCGGGCGAAATTTATCATCGTTGACTTCTCGGTGAATACAAATGTTTCAGTTCTGTTTTTTTTACAAAATGAATCACCTAGAAGGGTATTAATTATTTGTATACGTCTTAGAATAGCTGTAGCCCTTTTCGGCGCTCATGGTGGTCCTGCTGAAGAGAGCGTGACTACCGCCTGACCACCTTCAAAGTCAATTTTCTATAAAACTACTAAGGTACCAATTTTGTTGCTCGAGCACTAATTAGCACTAATTATTTGCCAAATAATTATGGAAGCGATTGGCGTTAGTGGTCACGGACATTTCAAATAGTGATTACGCATGGTAAGGATCAAGTAAAATAAAACTCAGAAATTGTATATTGTATGTAATTTTAAACGATTATCACAACGCTCTAGACATAAATTGCACCATAAAATAAAAGTACCTTAAAATCAGTCTGGTACCAAAGAGCTAGATAAAACCAACTAAATTGGAATGAATATAAAAATACTATGAAATAATTTAGCAATATACATCTACCTCAATCAGTAATTTTACATACAGGAAACTCCAGTACGAGACAGCCTTTATGAATTCAAGAGACAAATGAATGTAATCGTTTTACAAATATTAACTCTAATGAACACTTAACTGTATGGGGCGAGTCGTTTCAAATTATCGCAAAATTGAACCTTACATACATCTCTGCAAGTGCACTAATCTAATTCACTTGACGTTTTGAACTTCATTTTAAAATCACACTTGTTCAATATTTCAAAATACTCTCATGTCTACTTTAAAATTTACAAAGGAATGTATAAACTGGAAGATATATGTCATGGTAAATTAAATTACAAATGAGTTATTCCCACAATTCACAATATAATCGGACGTAAATAAATTGTGCGTAATTAATTATACATGTATAGGCCTTTTAAAATATGACTAGTTAAGACCAATTTAGTTTCTGAACCGAGTTCCTAACTTACCAATGCTGAACAAATTCACAAAGATTATCTACTTCATATTTTCATCACCACTAAACTTTATTGTTTTGAACATTATGTAAAATGGTGGCCATTCACGTGACTACATATTTGACAAACATTGCAGCAGTGTTCGACAATATGAGCTTACTCCGTGCGCTTATAAGATGAGTGCACAATTTGATTAACAGTGCGCGCCCGAGCTTCTAACACATTACCCGATGCTAGTCAAGTATTAGTAATTCATGCGACCACCATACCGGAGATAGTTTCTCTTGCACGGCTTATGCTTTTTCCGGTTCCCCAAGCGGAATATCAAACAATAACATAAATAATTATGGCATGTCTATGAGTAGACATCTGTTATACCTCGGTGTCTCACTTTAGTCAACAAAGCATTATGTCAATCTTGAATGATCTCCGTTATGTAATCGTATTATTATAAATGCAATAATACTTTACAATAAAATTTGAAATTACCCTACATACGCTAAACGCGTACCTACCATAATCTGAAGACTTGTGCATTATTAGGTAACCATGAATCTATGAGCATAAGCTTTTATGCAGCTGAAGAGCCAATCTCTCCATTTTCGATTGCCTGATGCATTTAATCTACGTAGATAATTAGATCAATGTCCAAAACATTGTGAAAGTCCAATACTGAAAGTAGCACTCGCATAAAACATGAATGAATTAATATGGAAGAAATATTGTCTGTCAATAAACCACGGCAAGCTCATTGGCAAAACAAAAAACCTGTATCAATTGAAATAAATATCAACCTCATGAGATAATATTACAAATATTTTTAGAAATAATAATTCATTACATCAAATAATATATATCCCACTCAAAATAATATATCCGTTAGTGGGATAGGATACGAGTTTCTATAAATTATAAGCGATTAAAATATATTAATGACTACACGAATCAGTAACATAATACTAACTGAATCACAGTAAATATAAAATGATTATAATCATATTTAATTTTTAATCCTACCATAAGTTACTTGGAATTATTATGACCGTGTTATCATCAATTCATCATGACCTTAATGTTAGAAGTTAAAAATGTATCGTTTCCGAACAGTAACTAAAATGGCGATCAGTTTTATTCAAATACAATATTAGAATCCTAATCAGTAACTATTTTACTGTCTAAAACGTTAACATTCTAACTGGCACAATTGTGAGCATCCGAGAATAAAATCCGTTTTTGTGTAACATCTGGACATTGAACCCTGCTCAACTTATCACGAACTGTCTCCGTCACGCTGACTGCACCCGAGCTTGGCTTAGGTTTCAGTGCCCTCTGTGAAACAAGAAAAAGGTTTTACTTTCAAAGTTAAAGAATTTATTTCACTTAAACAATGTAGGTACAGGCACTTATGAATTGTCTAGAAGTCGGTCAATTAGTCAAGTTGAAGCTAGTTGCGCGTTCCAAAACGTAGATCTATCCCTACGGAGAAGAACGAGCCAGAATCTCCCTGGACACTGTTTTAAATCAAGATATTACAAAATGATATTTCATATTACAAACAGGAATGAAGATAGGAAATAGAAATATTAAAATGTTTCTTTCAATCGTAGGTACATACCTGGAGTTAATGGATGATCTCGTAACATTGAACCTGGAAAGCAAATACAGTGAAATTAATATAGGTAACACTTTACAATAATTACAATATCTACGCGGTATAATATATTCAAGCAGACTACAGAGAACTATGTAATAAATACTAGATAATTATTTATAACACTACACAAAGTACTACTTTTAAAAACTAGTTTTTGTTTTAAACTATGCCTACGATTCTTATAATATAGGTAATTACTTATTTACTTTCGAGAGCTTTGTTTTAACCTAGTCCTGCGTTTCTATTGGTAACTTTAAATATCTACCTACATTATATTGAATGAATATGTTCAGATATGATTAATTATAAACTAAATATATACTTAACTACAGCTTAAAAATTCTTAAAAAAAATGTAATACATCCTATTCCTTTTTATATCTAAGAAGAATTTAAGGAAGACCTCTTTAGATTATTTATCAAATCTACTTACCTGTTTTTAATAGGCGTTAATTACAAAAGTTTATGAATATGTTTTATGTTAAAAAGTGATAACATTCCATAACTCTGAAGGCATGCAACTCAATGTAAGTTATTTAACCAGTGCAGAGTGCAAATTAATATCATGCAAATTAAATGACGCGCGATACTGCATTTCTACATACAGCGCTAGCTACGAGAGCTTAGGACACCAATTGAGGAGCAGATAACAAATAAAGGGCAGTTTTCCACAGCGGAAAAATGAGCGCAGGTGGCAGAAACCTTGGAAGATTGCCGGTAGTGCGACATGTGATAGAAAAATAACACAGTGTTTGCAAAGCACACACGTTATCACTTCATTTGTTTATTAGAGATAAACTACGATAACATGGCACACCCCTTCAAATTACTGTTTCAATGTGTGTAGTCACATCCTTACGAAAGAGTTTGTATGTAGTTGTAAGTACTCGTAATATCTCACTTATTACCAGATTTGTTGGTCAACTAATCATAACTAGCCGATCGTTTTTGTTTGACGGCCGTCTTATTACTCACACATGCGTACAAATACTTTCATCCGTTTTGAATTTTGGAGGGGCGGGCCTCCGTTATCGTAGTTTATATCTACTACTATTTATTTATTCAAATACCTATATTCTTGTATGTAGACGACATAGCGCAGGTATTTTTAACACATTGAGATAAAAGATATCGGGAAAGGCTCACAGGAACCTTCTACAATAAGTAAAAACACACTGACATTAATAAAAAGTGAATTGAAAAAGAATTGTTTTCTAAGTTTCAAATAAATTGGTTAAAAATCGTGTTTTCAGTCATAAAGCATGCCGTTAAAACAGTAGCACACATAAAGCTGCGTCAAGCGTTTACCTATACAGCGAGACGGCACAGGGCACAATCGTTCAGTATAGAATAGCGTCTGAAAGTTGGTTACTGGTTAGTGCGGCGCCCGGCGTGATGCCCACGATGCTGCCGCCAACGCACCCCTCCACGCCTTCTGTAGACCACCACCAGAACATCAAATACTAACCACAGAGTATCACAGCAAGTTCGCCTCGCACTGACGTGTGCACATCAAGTTCATAAATTAGAGGAATGTTTTGGTAGACAGATAGATAGAATTTCTTGGTGGATAATGAGAAGAAAGTTCTAAAAAAAAGTATGTCCGAATGGGCAGTTTTATCGCTCAAAGAGATATCTTATAGACTGCCCTATAGTCATTAGCACCAGATATTGATATTTTTAACTACAGCTTGATGTTTTGGTTGGTAAAAAAAAAACAATTACGAATCAATCATGGAATGCTCTGATATTTTAAATAATAATATTTATATCAAGTTCACATAAGAAATTATTTTCAATTCTATGCCATCACCACATGGCGATATTTATGCCCGGATAGGTAAGTCAATAGTAACAATTTCCCGTCTTATTTAAAAAAGTTCATATCAATTCCATGGCAACCATCATTCGGCTATATTATGTTCTTTTTCATAATCTTTCACAGTACCAATAGGGAATATGCATATATTTTTTTTTTCCACTAAATCAATAATATACAGTAATATAAACCTAAGAAAAGTATTGAAAGTTAAATTGAACTACTGATTGATGCTCAAAAAAATTATGAAACTCCAACAATTTTCTACTACAGTTCAAACGTCCGTTTCTGTCGCGGTCATGATGTGACGTCATTGTTCACGAAACTGCTTTGTTTACGTCTGTTTTTTAGCCCCAAATCTTAAATATGAAATTATTGTTTATGCTTTATTCAAGTAGAAATCGCACTTACATATTTACCTTAGTGAGATTTCAAGCATTTAGCAAAGAATAGATTTTATTCACATGTTTTGTTTCGTCACTTCCGGCATTTTCGAAGAGGACGCGTTTTGAGTTTGCGTTCCATTCCACCAAAAAAAACGCAACATAAATTAATTAATTGTAAAATAAGTCATCATCATCATCATAATCCGCCTATAATGTTCCCACTGCTGGGAGACAGGCCTCCTCTCTTCGAGAGGGAGTGGGCTGTAAATCTACCACGCGGGCCCAGTGCGGGTTGGTAGGGAATTTTTGGTTCTAGGACATGCCGGTTTCCTCACGATGTTTTCCTTCACCGTTTTGAGAGCAGTGGTGATGAAATTATTTACACAAAGTAAAGCGCCTGCCTGGGTTCGAACCCACGACCTACAACTCGTAAGTCGGGGACGTTACCACTGGGCCACCACTGCTCTAAATAAGTAATGCATTAAAACATGTAAAAAATATTGGAATTTGTTTCTTGACTCCTACACAATGTATATTAAAATAATGAATAAGTTTTGAACTACGTGCATATTCCCTATTACACATTAGGATAAAGACAATTATATATTTAGCAAATGGTCACAAAATGTATCTAAAGTTAAATTAATAAAACATGCAGTTTTTAAACGTTAAAATCAAAAATTGGTTGGAGTTCATCATCAAAATAGTTATGTAGTATGTTTTGGTAAGGGTGGATATCTTTTTCTTTCGTCTAAAATTAAAGATAAAAAGTAAGCAACTACTAAAATATGAATGTTATAAAAGTTCATATGGTATCAGTGAAACTGAACTAAATTATGATAATTCTCTATAGTGGGAAAACCTATCGAAAAAACCACAAATAGGTTTTTAATAAAATACTAATTGATTTATAAACAATAGCCAATCGCAGCGTCATAGCTTCGGTGTATGCGAAAATGAAAGCAAAATTGTGTTTTGTATGTTATAACAATGCTCGTGCTTTATATAAATTAATATTAAACTGAGGAGAATGGGGAATTAAAAAGTACCTGGAAGGGCATACCTGTGTGATGTGTGAAGGGCATAGGGGCCAGGGGGGGGAGCCAGTTTGCAATGAGGCATTACAGACCACAAAAAGGAAAATGGAAATAACATTAAACTGAATGTAAGTGGCTATTTGAAATGACATGTAGTTTAGTGTCGGAGCGTAAGGGGATGGTCCTTAGCTACACTTGATAATTTGCACCGCAACGCAACAGCTTTACAATTAAAATGATTGCCGAACAAGTATGAGGTTTGGGCCTGGTTTTGATTAATAAAGAATTAAAGCGATCAGGGAATTTTAAGGACATATTGCTGCTAGAATTAGGTGGCTGTACACGATAGCACTGGCAGTTGGGACAAATAGAACCATGTTTTAAATTGCGAACATTATTCAAGAACGAGCCATGACGGGAGCGGGAAAGACACTGGCTGGTTAAAAAGAGGGCGAAAGATCATGCAAAAAAAAAACTATTTGTCGCCATGCGATATCTCACCGGTAGTACAAACGGCGTTATTGTCGGCGTTCACGCCGGCCACGGACCACGGCCGCGCCTTGCCGGGCGTGCGCGCGCACCCGTTCCCTATTCACACGCACTCG
This sequence comes from Tiliacea citrago, assembly GCA_963921375.1. Taxonomy (NCBI): domain Eukaryota; kingdom Metazoa; phylum Arthropoda; class Insecta; order Lepidoptera; family Noctuidae; genus Tiliacea; species Tiliacea citrago. Next base: position 13,548,783 of record OY992797.1, on the reverse strand, counting down.
TTACACACGCACACAGCGAAGTAATACTTGTTTTGTGCAAAATATTTGAACTTTCTTGGATGATACGAGTAAAGAACAAAACTCGTGTATACTTATTTTATTTGTTAGAAAATAATTATGCATTGCCAAACAGGCCGATCTCCACCTGATGGAAACTGGTAACGATCTGCAAGGATACTTGCTAATCGAAGGAACAAAGTTAAAATGTCTGCAATTTCTCAGGCACCTTGTATAGAGAATATAAGATGAAGGAGCAAAAAGTTTAAATATTTTTCACAAAAATCTTTTTTTATGGTTACGCTATATTTAAGTAAATGGCCATAGTCCTGTTATAGGATATGATTGTCCTGTGAAGCGTACACTCACACCAGCGTACAATTCGAACATAAGCTGTGTTAGCACATTCAGAAAAGGCGGTGAGGGGACAACCACTATAGGCAAATACTATCAGATGGAGTTACTATTATTGGATCTGTTGAAACTGAGTTTAAGGTCGATATTTGATTGAAACAAAGCTGCTTGTGATCGGCACCTCATAAGCCAATCAAAATCAGCCATTGTACGCGATTTTCAATTAATTGTCAGTAAAGAACTGTCGTATTCGCTACTCAGATACATAAAATCCATAACTCAATCAGATATATTATAAAGAAGCCAGACCTTTGAACCAAAATTGTATACCAGGGTTTTATGCTAAGGGCTTATTGTCGTGATAACGCGAACTACATTTCGCGCACTCTTTGTTGTACAGTGAGACGTCAAGCGGTGTGCGAGCGAAGTGTAGGTCACGATATTTACCCATCAAAAGTGTGAGCCAGAATATTGTGAATTTAACCCTTTTACCCCCATTTATTTGTGACAAGATAATATTTTTTACCCTTAGACGTGTTTAAAGGGTACTTACCCATAGTGTTGACGTTGTCGGAGGATCGCGATGGTGGGGGCGTAGACGCAGAGGTCTTGATGCCTACATTGTCGGAAGACTTGCAACGTGATACTTCTGTAAATAATAAATATGAGAGGATCTGAGATATGAAGTCTTATAATATATAATAATAATAAAAACGTTTATTTTGACCAACACAAGGATCATAGGCATTAAAAATTAAAAATAAATAAAAATCCCTTTTTTTTTTAAACTCACAATTCAAAAAAAGATCACAATCCTAAACATATTACAGACTTCGATTGCTCAGTATGTGAATGTGAACCATACAGCAATGGTTCAGGTACTGGCCAATCGAACCTCTGCGCTAATGATGAGGATGAAGGATGCCGCTGGAGCTAGCCCGAACCCTAACTAATGTAGTCTTAGCTAATGAGTATAGTTTCTATATATTTTTTTAAACTTGTATTTAATCGTATAATGAAAAGTACACTTACCACATTCTAATAAAACCGGCGTACTTTCACCGGATGTCACACTGTACCTGTAATACATTTGTTTATTTTGATTAATTATAATTTATCAATTTAAACAAATGAGTAGAACTAATGAACCAAGGTGAGTAGTAATTAGTATAAAAATAACAAAATGACCGATAAACTGTAAAGTTATTAACAGTCAGGCTTATCCATTGTTTTTAATTAATCTGTGATATTCTATCCTGTCTTGGCCGCATTTAATAGTAGCATGATTGGTTTTCAATAACACCGAGAATTTTCTAGTCTACGGTTTACAATGACATGAAATTGCGAATGAGTACTTCGCTGACGTCATGTCAACGCCTACAATAACGTAGCCGTGACGTCAGCGGCGTACGAGCTGATAGCGACGCCTCCTCGCTACGGGGCGGAGTGCGGCAGGTACGTATGTTACATTATATGTTCGTTACATACATGGTATCGTCTCGCTGTAGCGTGGGCGAGTGTCTGAGCGGCGAGGGCGAGGCGAGCGAGGACAGCGAGTGCAGCGAGCGTGACGTCAGCGGCGTGCGAGCTGACAGCGACGCCTCCTCGCTGCCAGGCGGAGTACGGCAGGTACGCCAGAACTCTTCCAAACCTGGCGGACAAATTTATTTTGACATATTCGCCGTAGAAAATGACAAGTGAATTAGTTAGATGTTGGTTGTGATCTGAGATAGTTTGTGTTCTCTGGTAGATGTGCTTGCGTCAATGGACGTTCTTAGTCCTCGTACGGCGCGTCACAACACCAGTGTATCGTGCTTCTTCAGATTATACAGTACTTTAACAAAAAAAAAAAAAAACTTTAAATGAGTGCATTCATGACTCAAAGATTCATTTTCCTATACAAATTTACAGAAAACACATATTGCTATGCATGCTTAGCTTCGATATCATTAACCTAATTCTTTTGTTTTTATTTTATCTTATCTTCTGTTGTTATTTTATTTTGTGCAAGTCAGAACAAAAATTTCCTTTCTTCCATGGATCTATATTATTCATAAATCGTCATAATATCGTTAGAGCGCGACACACAGTTTCATGCAGGAACACATATTTAACACTTCTATGTTTCTCTTTTATGTTCTTCTATATTTAAAACATTCTCTTGACGGGTTTTAAGCATTAGTTTTTACAACACTTCTTATACCTTCATCGATATCTTGCGACTGATCTGTTATTGGTCGCGTCGGCGCCCTTGTCTTAGCTCGTCTAGGTCGACCTGTAATAAATCAAACATGCGATGATTCTCCTAGAACGACTACAATTTGCCGCCGCAACGTGAACACTACACAAGAATAATATGGATATTACGTGTATAAATACGCAAACGTGTATGTATAAGGACAAGGTTGTTGCTTGCTTCGAAAGAAAAAAAAAAACAAAAGCAGCTTGCATTTGGTGAGTCTTCGTATAGACGTGGTCAAGTCAATTAAAGAACATACTTGCCAGTACTCATTTACAAATTTAAAAAAGTTTGTAGAAAATAGTTTCTTGCCTTTGACTAGGTGTCGTAGCGTGTGTGCTGGTAATTCGGCCAGTGCGTCCGCAGCTTCTGCGTGTAAGGGAGGCAGAGATAGCATCTCGTTGCTGCTACATTGTTGTTCCGCCACGGACTTGGGACGGACGCGTCGGCAGCCGCGCTCGCGACGACGACATCCCAAAGGTGTAGCCTAAGTGAAGTCGCGTCATAGAACGATTAAAAAGACAGGATTTTTTCAATGTCACAGTGAAAATTAATGACAAAGAAAGTGCGGAAAGTTTTGTGAACAAATAAAGATTTTTTAGGCTACTTTTTACTTAGTGCTAAATAGTTGTTTGTTTGTTAGCAAGCTAAGAAACGATAAAACAATCCTTTTAAGAAAACTGCGAAAATTGCTACATTATTTACTCGTACTGAATAATGTTAACAAAATACTTTTTATTTATTTAATTCGAATATTTAAAAAGTGACGCGCTTTTTCTTACGTTCTTAATATTTTCAGGGATCACTGTTTTCTTAGCCGAGATACGAAAACATTTGAATAGCACACTAATTGACACTAAGTTTAACATTATAAACGTAACACTTTTATTTTCTAACTTTCAAGTAAACACAACGCTAGGATTATATGGAAATTAATCAAATGCACGGTTACACTCCACAAGTGTATAGCAATCAATGAATTTCGTAAACACTGTTATCTGTTAGTTTTTAAAACAAAAGATTATAATGGCGTAATGTAAGTAAATTGTCATGATTATTTCTACGTATTAACAAATGTTATTCTTACCAAATTCAAGTAATCCAACTTCTGGTAAGCGTGAAATCAATGATTGCACATGTTATTTATATTTTAGGACTAATGAATGATTCATTTGTTGAACATTGAGTAAAATAAAAATATTTCAACGAAGCCAAGCTATCTGGTTTCTGTATCGATCAATGGCTGATATTATTATGAAGTATGGCGCAATAACTGGTCACTATTACCTTTAACGAATTTATCTAACCCTGGGTCACTAATCATTCGTAAAAATGACGACGCTTACCTTGCGCGTTTAGTGTTTTGGTAAGATCCCGACCTCCGCCACCCCACCCGTTTCTAATACCTGCCTGATTCCGCTCATTAGTGACCCGCAATCATTCATTGAGGATGCACGCTTATTAGATCGGGCTATCGTAAAATTTCAGACTAACTTTGCAACGAAATTTGGAGCAAGGAGATCTTAAAAACTATAAGCTAGATCAAGAAAGGCTCTAGCCGAGACGTTCCCTTAGAACTCGCAAAACTTGCAGGTAAAAAAATCGTCATAGAACTACGAACTTCTGCAAGGGCTGAAAAAATGCGATTTGCAGGGAGCATAGTGTTTCTATGTGCAATCAGTGTTCAATGCAGGTTATTTCTAAAACAGATATGTTATTGGATAAAGAGAAAACTAAGACTGCTAATTAAGGTCGTTTTGTATAGTAAATGAAGTTGATTAAATAAACATTGACGTTTTATCCGTCGTAAAATTTACGAATGGTTAGTGAAAACTGATAGCTAGGGTTAAGACTCATCTAGAAAGGCCCAATAAACGTTAAGAGCTTTATGTGTTTCGTAATCTTAAAGACCAGGTCATAATATCTGTCGGACGCAACAGGACAGATGGGCCAGGGTCGTCACGCATTAGGTGCCTAAAGACAAGCATTGTCAGGCAGGCAAGAAAAAGGCACCAAAACAGAGACATTGGAAATCTAGCCCAGATCATTGCCACAAAATGCTAAAGTGATTCCAAGTATATCAGTTGAATAATATCAATAAACTTACCCCAGAATGTGATATAGGAGTCAGCAAGTCGGGTATATCTCCGTCCGCACTGGGCATCGGCTCGCTGTCTATATGGTCGACATTCTCGCACGCCAGCAGAGCCAGACTCTCCACCGCCTGACTGTTTATACAGCAACAGTTTAGTACAAACATTGTAAAGCTTTGACCAAAAAGACGCGACCAAAGAGACTGCGAAGTGGGAGCGTCAGTAGCGTGGCAAATTCTGCTGTTATTTTTAAGACTCGAACGAACATTACAAGGTATGCCTCGCGATTGGTTTGCCACGCATACCGGGGGCTGTGTGGACGGGATGCTCATTATGAGCATTCGTTGGTGAGGCGGATGCTCAACGTTAAGCGTAGCTTTAAATGTGCCCATGAACAGCTACGACGCGACGCGGCCAAGCCTCTTCTGCAAAGCGGGCAGTACGCGTCTAAAGAACTACAGATTAATGGTATTCGTATCGTGGTCGCTTCGCCCTGTTTGGCTAGGTAAACGTAATGACCGAAACTTAGCTAATGGCTTTCTGTTGAATCAGCGAATTAGATTACGAGTGATTCGCGGAAATATTAGCGTTCGTTACTCATTGATGATATTTTGTTTTATTATGTCGTGTGTCGTGTTATTTTTCTGTCAGATTGTGGCAATTTTAGCTGATAGACGAGTGACGCACGTAATTGGGTATCCTGTGATCCATCTTCGAATGAATGGCGATGCTTTCGGCTACATCTGCCAGGTCTGCCAGGACTAAACGGATTCACAGTAGCGCATGTTTAATCAGATTCAGCGATGCTGTTATTATTTACTGATGTTTATTAGCTACTAGCTTTTGCCCGCGACTTCACCCGCATTCATGTCATTCCTGGGATTAAAAGGAAACGAAGCGATCGCATACCTCATAGCCGAGGTAAAGGTAATTGACTCCCAGCGCTATCCTTAGAAGATAGACATAATAATTGCTATCGCGGACATTTTTGTTGAAATTTTTAAGATGTACAATCCTGTAGAACATAAATTTTATGTGGTATCTTGTACGGTTTACGCGGCGCATGCCAGTAAATCTCACAGTCGGCTTGATTATTGTTTCGACATCTTCAACAACAATCGTCACATTTCAGCTAATTTTCACAAAACCTTAACAATACATCTAGTGTTGCCCAAATGCAAGAACAAGACGAGACTTAGCCAGTCTTGGTCTTGGTCTTGCGCCAATACACCTGGTCTTGGTCTTGCGCTCCCAGTCTTGGTCTTGGTCTTGGTCTTGCAGCAAGAGTCTTGCAAGTCTTGCAATTACCTATTAGTCTATTACTATTTATTAAAGTTTACTTTAAATCTTAGAAAAACGTATTAGAATTGGAACATTGTGAGCTTGAATTAACATAGCCATAGTAAAGATCAAGCAGATTAATAAATAACTGAAGATTTGATAAGAAATTCGAAAAATCAACTGACCTATATGTCGTTTTCCATGGAAGTAACTGTTTCTTAATAAACATTTATGATTTATAAGCTTTGATTTATAACCTAATCATAATACTACTTGCGTGATCAGTATAATGTATTCATTTTCATTCTAAGCACTCTGAAACGTATTTATTCTTTGGAACACCTGTAGGTACTCTTAAAAAAATTCGAAATTATTTAGCATGAGTATACCTACGCCCTATGGCGGCAATCAAATAGTGTCACAAATGTTATGATTTCGGCGTGGCGGCAACGATTGTTTTAGATTTCAAAAGAAGCCGCCGGCGCGTGTATCATAACCATGTACTTCCGAAAAGCGGCAAATTTCTTTGAGAAGTAAGTACAAAACCTTTGATGCCGCATTATCAAAGTGCCGATGGTTAAAACATAACTATGCATGCACTCAGTTTGATTTTAATAGATATTTTTTTATTCGCTATGTTTATGGTATTAGTCGTAATGCGCATAGGTCCAGTTTTTCATATTCTTTGATACAGTTTTTTGCGTCTCATAGAATTCCTAAGCGTACCTACCTATACACCGAACTGTTACACCTAACTACTCAGTGAAATAGCGCTAAGTCCTAGCTGCAAGACGCAAGAGTCTTGCAGGCTATGTCTTGTTCTTGCTCAAGTCTTGCACGGTCAGTCTTGGTCTTGGTCTTGCTAAAAATACGCGGTCTTGTTCTTGGTCTTGGTCTTGCAAAAACGCAAGAACAAGACCAAGACTGCAAGACCAAGACTGAATTTGGGCAACACTAAATACATCTAAACGAACCGTTTGAAAATCCGTTCAGTAGTTTTTGAGTTTATCGCGTTGAGACAGACAGAAGGGGCGGGGGGACTTTGTTTTATAATATGTAAGGATGTTATAATAATAATATACTATTTTGATTGCACACCAAAATCAAAACATAGTCCGGAGTTAAAATAACAATGGGCCCACTGACGAGCCGACGTCTCACGAATCGACACGGCAAGATAATATTATAGTGCACACGTGTGTGCACAGACACAGGTGCACTCTCTTTTCCCTCACTCTCATAGTCCGAGGGAGTTACAAGGGGCGGCCTTCTCGCTTACAGCTTATCATATTGTATAGTGTGTACTAACTTGAGCAGATCCTGCAGCGTGGTGGTGCAGGGCGCCATGGCATCGCGCACGGCTTGTAGCGTCACTAACTCGCCGCTCGGACCGCTGCCACCCATCGCCGCAAACACCTCGCCGCACCGCTGAACAAACACGGTTTTTTTAAATAAATTAAAATCAAAATATTTTATTTCACATAAACCAACATGGGCACTTATTAAACGTCAGAAGCTAGGTGCACGGTTCCAGTTGGTCGTTTCTTATGGAGAAGAGCCGGCAAGAAACTCCACGGTTATTCTTTTAAAAATAATGGGTTTTACAATGTTTTCAAATGACAGTGTAGGCACTTAACAAAATAGAAAATGGTCTACAAATCTACAGTCTATTAAACCTATAACGTTCTCACATTCACACATTAAAAAAGAATCTATAGAAAATTATAAAAACAAAAAAACCTATTTGTGAATTTCAAATAAAGCACAGATATTTGATAATGGTTTCTTATTTAATAGATTAAACTGTTACACACAAAGGCTCAGAGAGAGAAAAAGTTCAAGTGACATCAATTCACAAACTCAAAGCATTTATTTCAAATAAACCAATTACAGGTACTTTGGAATTGTCAAGGGATCGGTCAGTCATGAAGATGACAGTCACAATGACAGTTATAATCGAAGCGACAAGAATCAGAAATAAATATATTGCGTTCCATTACCAACAACCAAATTACATGATTCCCATTACAACTGTAACAAATCTGAATTAATATCCTGTCCAAAAAAGCCACTTAAATATTTCAAATTAAAATTGTAGGTATTGAGTGTCAAATAAAGAAAAGATTCGTAATTTGGGAGCAGTTAATAGACATTTACATAGTTCTGCCGTTAATGAGGTACCAGAGAAGCCACATGTGCAAAAGGAATTATTACCAAACTTCCTTGTCTTCAATGTAGTCTTTAATCTTATAATAACTATGCTTTTTTGATAAGGACACGTTTGATGTGGGTTTTGAACTTTCCATCCATAAATACCTTAACATACATATATAATTACAAAAACCACAAAAAGTAACATAACAGTAAGTTTGATTAATTTCAATTACGAGAGCACTAGTTTTATTACATTTTTGAGTATCGCCTTTCGCATAAGATGTAAATTGACAAGTATTGTGTAGCACAGTCAACCACATGCCTATGGTTACAGTTTTACCTTGACGGCGTGTTTATTTGGTAGCAGACAATTTGACAGTACTAATACTAAAAGTAACGGAATACTGGGGAGTTGAGGGGCCGCCCGCCCAGCGCGGCTCGCTGCAGATAGTACGACTGTATCTATACCTGCAGGTACTGATGCAGCAGATGATGCGCGGCGGCCGCAGCCCTCTCCAGCGCCGCGGGCAGCGGCGGCGGCGGCAGCGCGGCGGCGGCGTGCGCGGCCAGCGCGGCCGCCGCCTCGCCGCCCGCCCACGCACGCTCCAGCGCCATCGCGCGCAGGGTGTGGCTCTGTGCGGGACTGCAGTTGCTTGCCAACCTAAGGAACAACACGGAGTTAAAATTCTTGGCAGGAAAGTGAAGCGTCATGATTAGCAGTTTTGTTTTATTTTCTAAAACTTGTGTTTAGCCGAATATTAATGTGTAATAATGGTGGATTATTAACCATTAAGTGAACGTGCATTAGTATGGGCAAATGAAACAAAACGGTGCAACATATCACTTCAAGTTCTCTCAAGAAGTCCGCGTGAGGTCTCAGTAAAGTGCCACGTCTTTACTGAAACTCAAGGGGAGCGTACGGGCGAGGATATCATCTATCATGCATTGTTTAAAATTCATTTCATCATTACCTATTTAACATAGTTTGTAACTAAATAAAGACTTGGCTAAAAGGTCCCAGCAACCAGGCCATTAAACAATTATATAAAAAATAAAAAAAAACGTAGTTAAAAATCATTGTGTAAACAAATAATTTTACTTTCTTAAATTTATAAAAAAAACTGGAACTGGATTGGATTGGAGCGGTAATTTTTTAATAGCACACAATTGTATTTTTTCAGAATATGATCATTTTTTTGAAGATGTTTTAGCCCGAGTAGTCGCTGTCTATTAGTAACAATATAATTGTGTTAGAATACCAGCTAACACGGTAGATAAAAATGCACTGAATACAGGTAGATTTTTGATCTTAACCATCGAATCTACAGGAAAACGATCTTAGGAGACCCTGTTTGAAAAATTTTTATCTGCAGTCACAGATTTTGAATAAATTGTCAACATGAAAATGGGCATTTTTCACCAAAACTTTTTTTGATGCCAATCGACCCTGGGGCCTTACTCCCGACAGCATCGAGTACTCAATCAATCGAATTAGATTCGAAATAAATGACGATCCATACTCTTGAAACCGACACTAGCGCACGATCGTGCGGTGGTTCAAAACGACACTAATTTCGATCGAAAGATTCGTTAGAATCGAAAAGTTCGTACTCCACACGCCATCTGACAGTTATGTATCGAGTAGTTGAAACAAAACTAAACGTCAAATTACTCGATAGCAAAGAAGCTACTTTATGAAGATCGAGTGAGATTTTTTTGTGTTCTTTACTGCTTTATTTCTTCAAAATCTTTATTATTATGGCTCGCCTTACTTTGTTTTTCAATGTTCTTGAGAAAACATCGTATGGATCTTCGTGCGAAAAGAATATGAATCGATATAATACCCGGGGCTATAGAAATGGATTCGGAAGAATTTCGAAGAAGTTATAGTTTCTCGAGGGAGTTGTTTAATGTGTTGGTAGAAGATTTAACACCATACATGAAGAAATTAACCAGACGAAGTGACATTTCCATTAAATGCAAGGCGAGAAGCCCGAAAGTCTGACAACCAGTCTTACCAAGGGGTATCGTATTACCCAGTCACTGGGTTGAGGAGGTCAGATAGGCAGTCAACATAATCAGCCTATAATGTTCTCACTGCTGGGGCACAGGCCTCCTCTGTGTGAGAAGGAGTAGGACGTAATCCACCACGCAGGCCCAGTGCGGGTTGGTAGTTTTGACATGTCTTCCAATTTTTGGTTCTAGGACATGCCACCGGTGTCCTCACGATGTTTTCCTTCGCCGTTTTGAGAGCAGTGGTGATGAAATAATGTATACAAAGTAAGGCACCTGTCAGGGTTCGAACCTACGACCAACCGGCCAACTCGTAAGTCGCTGACGTTACCACTGGGCCACCACTGCTCTCAAGTAGGCAGTCGCTCCTTGTAAAATACTGATATTCAGCTGCATCCGGTTAGACTAGAAGCCGAGCACAACATAGTTGGAAAAAGAATAGGCAGATTGGTTGATGTTTTTTCATAGGGTTTTATTTGTTAAGTTAAAATAAAGCACTAGGGTATCGTTTTTTACGTGAGAAAGTGATAGAGAAGTAAATAAATTCAACCACATAAAAGATTCTAACCACAGACATAAGACACTTGACAATGACGTAATCCATGAATGATGGGATATAGACAATGACAGGCATAACGACGCTAATAATACTCGAACCTATGTCGATCTTGGTTTACGATTCGATTTGGTTCGGGAGTAAGGTTTTAAATCGAGTTCAGATCAGAAACGAGTTCGAATCGAAAACAAAATCAAACTCGAATCGTTTTCGGGAGTAAGGCCCCTGTTTCTTATAAGGATCAAAAAAGTCTATCGCACCAACTGAGATTTGAGTACCAGAAAATTCAAAAATCATTCTTTTGGTAGGAAAGAAACTCCAACTTACTCTTTTATGATTGACAGACTAGGCGAAATTACAAAAAAAAAAAAACTTTAAACGAATACGCGTTATAATATTATTTGCTTTAAGAACAAGACAGTTTGTTGCTTGCTATTTACAATGATCTGAGAAAAAACCGGCCAAGTACATGTCGTACCACGCACAATGAAGGGTTCCGTAGTTGGGAAGAATTTATGCCAAAAAGAAAATTAACATTGTAGTCGAAAAACATGTTCTCCCATACATCGATATACGTCACGGTTCCATCCAATAGTCGTTGTCAACACCCTATTTAAGTTCATTGCTTAATCGAAAGTCATCCCCAAAGAACGCAATAGTAATAAAATAAGAAGTACAATCGCCGGCACGTAATTTGGCAAGGTTTTGGGGTAGTGGGGGTAAGTTCGCGCATAGTACACATAGGCAACAAAAAAATGGTCACTTTTATTGTTTGTCATTATTCTATGGTTCTTAATTTTTTTTCTTTTTGGTTTCGCACGGTTTGTGCATTTAGCCAGTGTCATGTAAAATTAGGTAACAAGTACAAAGTTATTAAAATAATTATGAAATGAACTCCACTCAATGCATGATAAAGATGATTGATGATATCCCGCCCCGCTCCCCTTGAGTTTAAGTAAAGACGCGGCACTTTACTGAAACCTCGCGCGGACTTCTTGAGAGAACTTAAAGTGATGTTGCACTGTTTTGTTTCATTTGCCTACATTAATGCAGGTTCACGAACACTTAATGCTTAATAATCCACCAGTATTACACATTAATATTCGGCTAAACACAAATTTTAGAAAATAAAACAAAACTGCTAACATGACGCTTCACTTTCCCGCCAAGAAGTCCTATTCTATGGTTATTGCCATCATTTATTTTATACATGTCTGTTTAGAAGAAAGTTAAAGAAAGGAGAGGAATTCGTTAAGTTTATTAGGTGTTATAAATTAAATATAAAATAACATATTTTTAGTTATTGTGGCCTTTCAAATGTTAACGAGAACTAAAGGTCAACAAGCTTCATTAGTAGCTGCCGCAAAAATACACCCGTAAAATAAACTTAATTTAAAATAGTAACAACAATTCGTAACAAAAACTCAACAAAAACAATGGGTATAATTTTAGTGCATGCTAGTGTAATCGGGAGCGAACAGAACGCGGGTCGAGGTGCGGGAGGCGAGTGTCGACTGACGCACCAATCACGTGCTGGGAACGGTGCTCCCTCATTCCCCGCGTCCCGCTTGACCACCAAAGAGACCTAAAAAATGACTTCTGCGCATCTAACTACTCTTGCCACCTTACGTGCCGGGAACTGTAGACATCCTTCTAGCTATTTATTTATTTATTTAACCATTTATGTACACACATATATAAACATACAAGAAGAAAGGAACAGAAAAATACGTACAAATGTGATGCTGGTGGTAGTGTGTGGTGAGCTATGGTAGAACGATTTATTCAATTTTCCTACTTAGCTTTTTTTTCGTTGGGAACTTATCAAATAACTTCTCCCGCTCTTGGCGGAACGGGAAGGCATGTCAGACTTTTACTGTTTCAAACCCACCCGTGTGCCAGGGCCCCGATATTCCTTTCGGACAAACTCGCAAACGTGGCAGACATTGGCCCTTTCGGACCCCGTCAATTGGTGCTGACATCTCTTTGAGGCGCGCGTGGAACACAACGCGCCGTCGAGCCGGGCCTGGTCCTTATCGGACGGCGAGCTACCCATCGCTCACCGCCCGCAAGCCCGCGCCTACGGTGGCCGGGAATCGGCCTGCGACTTCCCGACACCCGGGGCATCTCCTGCGGCGACTAGGGGCGCGGATTTTGCCTCTACCTCACGCGTTCCGCCTCCTTCTTCGCGAGCATTACTGTTTCGCAGAAGAAGGTGATGGCCTCCCATGCACTCTCGCTCTTCGTGCAAGATTTTATTTACCATTTTGTCGGCGTGATTAATATGTATACCCATGCCAAATTACAGCTTTCTAGAATAGAATAGAATAGAATAGAATAGCATTTATTTGCAAATATTTCTAGTATTAAGAGTCTCTGAGCTAAGCCGGAGACAGACAGACAGGCGGACATGGCGGAACTATAATGGTTCCGTGTTGACTACGGAACCTTAAAAACCGGCCAAGTGCGAGTCGAACTCGCGCACGAAGGGTTCCACCATTATCATATAGTACCATTATCTATAAAAATAGCAAAAAAATCACGTTTGTTGTATGGGAGCCCCCCTTAAATATTTGTTTTATTTTGATTTAATTATTTATTTTAAAGTGAATATATAACTAAATATTCTGTGAACATTTCAAGCGTCTACCTGTTGCCGTTATCAATATCGAGCACAAACGAGTAAAAAAATCACGTTTGTTGTATGGGAGCCCCCTTAAATATTTTTTTTTTTGTTTTTTTTTTTGTATTTGTTGTTATAGCGGCAACAGAAAAACATCATCTGTGAAAATTTCAACTGTCTAGCTATCACGGTTCATGAGATACAGCCTGGTGACAGACGGACACACAGACAGATAGACAGACAGACGGCGGAGCCTTAGTAATAGGGTTAAAAAAATCACGTTTGTTGTATGGGAGCCCCCTTAAATATTTATTTTATTGTTTTTTTTTTTTGTATTTGTTGTTATAGCGGCAACAGAAAAACATCATCTGTGAAAATTTCAACAGTCTAGCTATCACGGTTCATGAGATACAGCCTGGTGACAGACGGACACACAGACAGATAGACAGACAGACGGCGGAGCCTTAGTAATAGGGTTCGCGTTTTACCCTTTGGGTACGGAAGCCTAAAAATGACCTCAACTAATTAAGAACTTTAGATGTGTGTGGGAAACGTTAAAAAAGACTGTCTGCTACAAAAGTCAGAAATCGCAAAAAACCTTTGTATGGAAAAAGTTTTTACAAAGCAACAAACTCAAAATTTTGTTCTCAAAACAAATTAAATTATAACGTGTATTCGTTCGAAAGGAGATGTTTCATTTTCGGCCATAAGGTAATGAAAAAATAGGAAAAGAATCCACGGATTGAGGAAAAATATTATTTCCTGAACATTCCCCTGATTACTTTGGCACACAAAATAATAGTTTTTTCAGTGGTCTTTTTCTCGAAACACGTAGTGCCACTGAATTTTAGTTGTTGTGAGGGCGGCGCGGGCGGCGGCAGCTCTTCCCAAGATTTTGATGATCGATTGATGTCTCGAATGACTGCCCTTCTCGAGACGTCGACGGACGTGCCTCCGTTTGATTTATTTTTATAGAATCTGCGACATTTGACACACCCCTGATTACTTTGGCACACAAAATAATAGTTTTTCAAATTATTGCCTGAATCTATTGATCATGGCGTCGTTTTACTTGCAAACAGATTTCGTCCAGAAATCATGTTACATTAAAACTGAATAATTTTACGTAGACGTTATTTATATAAATATGAAAGGCATGTATTTCTGTGCTATTAAGATATGATAATAAGATAGCTATTCAGACAACTTTTATTGATCACTTTCTTAAAAGAAAGTGATTGATAAAAAAATATTTTCTACTTTTGTAGATTGTAGATTTGTAGGTATTTCTGGACGAAAAATGGCTGGCTGTAACAACATGACAAACGTCAAACATTTAAAGTTTTTATTTAGTGCCTAAAAAATATATGACATTATGAAAAAAAACATTCTTTATAGTATTCGGGGGTTCGTTTCCCAGGTTTTCTAAGAGTTTTGTAATGGCCGGAGTTCTATATAAAAATCAAACGTCTCCTTTGAAGTCCAATTGGTTTTGTTTATTTTCGGCCAGTCTATCCTTCGTAAAACAGTAGGTTGGTGTTTGTTTTCTTACGAAATGTATGTAAATTGATTTTATGCGATGTCTGACTTTTCTAGTACTCAAACCTCAGTGGGTCCAAATAGAGTTAGTTGATCTTTTTATGAAACAGGATCGATTGGCTTCAAATTTTTTTCTTGATGACTGTAATTTTTTTTTTTCAAAATCTTTGAATGTAGATCAAAATTTCTCAAAAAGTTATGAACAATCTCCTATGACTGCTTTCTTGTAGCGACAACGGTTAAGGTACCTGTGTCCTTGCTGCCCCATCTCAAAAATCCAACCTGTATATTCTATGCAAATAAATATAGTATGAAGTATCAGTTTGTAATGTCAAAATAACAGCTTTTTACTAAATGTAAATGAAACTATATACGGTAGGTACCTATTACAAAAACATTTTTAAATTTTTTGTCTGTCATCGCCAGTTGCACGTAAGTAAAGCTGTCTTTATCTAACGGAACGTATCAGAAAGTGACAGCATTACTTTTAATGGGAAATTAAATTTAATGGACTTTCATGCAACTAGCAGTCTGTCTGTTTGTTCCAGCTAATGTTCGAAACACCTGGACTGACTTTGACAGGACTTACACTTGCAGATAGCTCATGTTATAAAGAGTAACTTAGGCTATTTTAGAAAAAGCCACGCTGGTGAAGCCGCGGCAGCACCTAGTATAAAATATATTCTAATTAGTTCAACGCGTCAAGCCGATATGACGAACTAAACACCGAACATTAATATCTGCAGTACAACCGACCGTTCATGCAGGTCCCGCCACAGCGTGGCGACCCGCTCGCTGGCGCCGCGCCCGCCGGCCGCCGCGTCACACCCCGGAAACTCCACGCGCCGCACGCTCACTGAGCGACGTAGTGCCGTCGCTATGTCTGTAAGTCCTGGGTGAACAACAACAAATAATTACAATACTTGTCTAAGACTAGAAATATATATTTCTGACTTGCAACAGCATCAGTTTTCCGAGCAACCCACGAACGCAAACGCATATCACTCGTTATTCTTTCGGCCTTCAATATTTACAAAACTGGCTTAGAATAGAATACTCTTTATTACGTACACCATAAAAGTTACAGACATAAATGTGAAATTTTACATAGGGTGACACAATGGGCGGTCTTATCGCTAAAAGCGATCTTTTACAGACAACCTTTGGATGGATTAAAGGGAGAAGGAGAGACAATACTGCAGGTAGTCAGTGGTGTACCATTTACTTACATAAACATTATATACATACGAGGGCGGCACTGAAAATTTCGGGAATCGAGGAAGTGACACAACATTACTATTTAAAAATGTATTTATTGCTTTACGAAGTATTCTCCGCGAAATTTGACACATTTTTCCATACGATGGAACCAATCATTGAAGCAACCATTCCATTCGGAAGTTGGGGTCTCCAAAATGGCCGTTTTGTAGGCGTCCACAGCTTCTTCAGGTGATGAAAATCTCTGTCCACGCAATTTAATCTTTATTTTAGGGAAAGTATAGAAATCATTAGGGCTTAGGTCGGGGCTGTACGGCGGATGGTCTAATAATTCTATGTTTTCTTGCTCTAAAAACTCTTTTGTTCTGTGCGCGGTGTGAGAACTCGCATTGTCGTGATGGAGGATGACGGCGGTTGCAGTTCTCTTTACGGAGTTCAGAAACGACCTGTGGCAAACAAATGCTAGCATACCATTCTGCATTAACCGTTCTTTGTCCCTCAAGAGGAATAGTCGTAACATGGCCGGTTTTGGAGACAAACGTGGCCACCATTTTTTTTGCAACACTCCGTGAACGAACAATTTTTGTCGGCTTTAACTCATTTTCGAACACCCAAACTCGTGACTGGTTTTTTGTTTCGGGTTCGTACAATGTTGTATACAGCATTTGAGGATCCTGCGTGGAATCTTTCGAGAGTTCTGACGCACCAAGTAACGCGAGCCGCTTTTTGCTCTTCACAGAGCGAATACGGTATCCATCAGGAAATCAACTTTTTTACACCTAATTGTTCATGCAAGATTATTTGTATTTGACTCATGCCAATGTCTAAAGTTGCCTGAATTTCGCGGTATGTCACATGTCGATCTTCCTCAATCAGCTTATGCACAGCATCAACGTTTTCTTGGGTGACTGCAGTTTTTGGACGACCTTGACGGGGATCATCACTGAGCTTGACACGTCCACGTTGAAATTCAGCAAACCAGCGATAAATTGTGGTTTTGGATGGGGCTTCATCACCAAATGCAGAAATCATCCGGTCAACACACTGTTTTTGTGTTAAACCACTTCGAAAGTCATAATAAATCATCGCTCTTGAATTTTCTCGAGTCAATTCCATTTTCTCAACGACTAAACAAGTTTGACAAAACCTTGTGACAAGACCGAGAATCTTTTTTTAAATAAATAAATGGTATTCGATTTTTAAAACCAAGGAGTTAAAAGATTTTAATATGACAGGAACAGTGGAAATATTCCATTCCCGATACTTAGAGTGCAGCCCTTCGTACATACATAAAGCATACACTTATCTAACAACAAATACAAACAATACAATACAATACAATACAACAACACACAACACAATACAACACACACAAACAACAACAACAACATATAAATTTGTTTTGTATACAATATACAATAATAAACTTGAAACAAGAGCAAGGAACTGTATTCTGTAATGATGATGTTTAAGGAGAGAGGAAGTGTTTTGTGTTTTTGGCTTACCTAAAATAATAAAAAAAAGACAGGGCGTCATGGGGACTGCCGACATAAGTGAAAATGTATCGCTCAACGCGCCGAAAATAAAAAAGTCTGGAATTCCCCCCTGATAATCTCCCTTGGGGGGAAAAACTGGAATCTGAAAAAACCGACGTCCAGAAATCCCCACTGAGGTCCTTAAAATTTAAGGAGTGCCTCTGCTACCGTGCTACGCTGCTAGTGCTGGGCGCCGATTTGTTCGCCTGTGCTGGTTGCTAAAATATTTACCGCGGGCGCTGCCCGGCAGATATTTTACTTAGATATAACCTAGAATGGGGATAATGTTGACCATTCAAACTAATAGGAGCACCGCCAAGCGGGCCTTCGTTAACATAGTCAATAAAGCTAATATAAAATGTTATAATGAATTGTTATGTTATTCGAGTTTAAATTGTTTAAATAGGCAGACATGTTGTTGTTGTTTATTTATTAGGAACTAGCTGCGCCCCGCGGTTTCACCCTCATACCTAAGTCTACATCCCGTAGGAATATCGAGATAAAAAGTATAATATGTCCTAATCCAGGTGCCAAATTTCATCTAAATCCGTTCAGACGTTTTAGCGTGAAAGCTTAACAAACAAACTCACTTTCAGATTTATAATATTATCAAGGATTCTAACTATAATATTATAAAGGCGAAAGTGCGTTTGTTTGTTTATTTGATTTAATATCTCTTCACGCTGCCGCAACATCGGCTCAATCGATTGTAATGAAACTTGGTTTGGAGAAATTTTAAAGTACTTACATAGGTACTTCAAAATTCCCTTGGGAATAGTCCCTAGGGAACGCAATATAACCGCCATTATATGTTACAACAATGGCTAAGGGATTTTGAGGGGTTATGAGAACTTTATCAAAATCTGGTACGTCTTTGGCGAACGTCACAGGACTACCAACCTCTTAGAAGCGTGGCATAAAAAAAAAATGGAATTGTATCGAAAAAAAAGCCCAATCTATCACAGCTTTTGAATTTCTGTTTGAAGATGCATCAGTTAATGAAGTTCATGCTAACACAGTGTCGAAAAATGTTCAAGTGAAGAATAGAACGAAAGGAAGTATCGAGACGAATGACTTTATTCACGAGACACAAATGTAATTACTTCGCGGGAGCATAACAATTGGAAATTTCCTAGAAAAGTTAAAATGATTTGCATTTTAACAGGACGATAATCCTCGTTGATTTAGATGATTTATTGTGTATTTATTTTCTAGATAATTTGATTTGTTACTATTTTTGATTATTATTAGCATTACTTACATAGATTTTTTGTTTTGGTGTACGTTTGTGATTGTTTTACTCTCGGTGCATTACCCACTCCTATGCTTTATTTTTTAATTTGAATTGTTAGTATTTTTGATTGTAATTATCAGTGGCGAAACCACCGTATAACACGATTCCTACCGGCTTCCCTTCGGAAATTCGCAACACAACCACTCTATCGTCATTGAAAAATGGCACAATCAGTAGTGTTTAATAATGCCAAATAATATGTATAATCACACAGTAGGTATTTAATACACCATACAATTAAAACACACACATTACACTTTTGTCTTTATATCCCAACAACAGAGCATTTTGCTCTAAAATAACTAGCAGGCGCGTCCGGCTTGCTGTGAGTTCAGTTTCTATACAAAATAGACGTCGTCAGGAGGAGTTTATTTTATATAGAAAATATTTTATTGCTCCGGCTTATCTCTCTTATAAAATCACCCTTCGCCACTGGTAATTATCATTACTTACATAGTTTTTTTTTGTTGTTGTACGTTTGTGATTGTTTTACTCTCGGTGCATTACCTAACCTTATGATTTATTTTTACTTTGAATTGTTAGTATTTTTGATTGCTACAACTTTTGTCATTACTTACATTGTTTTTTTTTTAAATGTTTTACGTATAATAATGTTTTTCTTTAAGTATTCGTAAACTGTCTAATTGTTTAATACTATATATTTTCTCTTTATCTTTGTACTTCATTTTTTACTTTCTGCAAATTGTCGAAAAACTTGATAATTGTTTTATATTTATGTAAGTGATGTTCTTAGGGGAACTTTCAGGGAGGCTAATGTTAAATAATTTAGTTTTTCTGGTTAGATATCTTGTTTAAACAGTTTTAATTATTATTTTTACTAAAAACAACCGATTTCCCTCATCGCTATCTGTTTGTGATTGTTTTTACTCTTCATCACATTTTATTATAACAAAATTCTGTGAAAAATAAAAGACTGATAATATATTATATTGTCGTTTTTTGTTTATTACATTTTATCTAATCACAATTTTTTTTTATTTACTTATAGAGCGTAGAAATCTAAACTGAAAATAAAGGGGAAAAGTGGAATAATCCAAAATGAAAACGGGAATTTCTGGACTTTATTTACATTAGGGTTCAGTTTTCCCCCCTGATCGAGATTCTCTCAGGGGGGAATAGTGGAATAACTCAAAATGAAAAGGGGACTTTCTGGATATTTTTTACATTAGGGTCCAGTTTTCCCCCTGAGGGGGATTCTGTCAAGGGGGAATAGTGGAATAAGCCAATTTATCTTCACTTACTGCTACTACAGCATGTCAGCGCGGGCATGGCGGTGACGCGAAACCATAATTTTTTACCCTACCAAAAATCGCTCAACGCACGTTAAGAAGAGGTCACTTAAAAAAATAGTACATTGTGATACAAGGGTGGAAAGTAGGTTATTGCAAACGAGCTGTCATCCACAAGCCCGAGCCGAAGGCGAGGGTTTTTAATGACACGAGTTTGCAATAACCTACACACCCGTGTATCACACGACGTTTTTCAATACACTTGTGGGAAATAGTAAAAAACAAATCAAAGAATTAAATATGTTTGTTCAAATAAAAAAATACCAAATAATTAATTCTGAAAATTAAGAGTAAAATTCGAGCAATTATTAAAATTCAGTGTTTGTTGTTGTGCACGGGATGAAGATCGCTTAAATCGTATAGACTCAATAGTTTTTTCAGTGGTCTTTTTCTCGAAACACGTACTGCCACTGAATTTTTGTTGTTGTGAGGGCGGCGCGGGCGGCGGCAGCTCTTTCCAAGATTTTGATGATCGATTGATGTCTCGAATGACTGCCTTTCTCGAGACGTCAACGGACGTGCCTCCGTTTGATTTATTTTTATAGAATCTGCGATTTAATGGGCAATTTTATTTTTATTTTCCACCGAATCTTCTATGTACCCCTCTGCTACTGTGGTGGAGCGCCATCCTCCGTGACGCTTTAAAGTTGTTATATCTGCTCCTGCATTTGCCAGCAAAGTAGCAGAAGTTCTGCGAAAGCTATGGCCAGTATATGTCTCAGGGTTTGGCAGTTTAAGGAATGTAGCAATATCTTTAGGTATGGACCCTATTTTATTTACGCCAACATTCTGACGGATACATTTACCGTGTTGGTAATTTTGAAAAAAGCGGCTGCTGTTTTGCATTGTAACACGCAGATCTATGTATTTCGTCACAATTTCACAAAATTTGCCATATATTGTGAAGGTCCGGGGTATTTTATTTTTTGTGTTTGGTACTTTAACCAGAAGCATTTCGCCATGGAATTCTATGTCACTCATGCCCATATTTGCTAACTCCTGTCGTCTCATGGCGCCAGTTATGCCAAAAATCAATATAACCTGAAAACAAACAAATACGTATTTGTTTGTTTTCAGGTTATATTGATTTTTGGCCCAATAAATATTCAGGTCAGGTAAATATTGTAAATAACTAAATGCCGTTCATAAAGTTGTTTGATTCATAGAGCAAATTATACTGTATACAAATTAGTGAAACAAACTTTTGTTAACAAATATTTATCGTCTGGCGCTTCATTTAGGTATTTCTCCACGTCATGCTGTCAATACTTTTGATTTTTTGCTTCAAAAACCATCAGATTGCCGTTTCATGAAACCTAATAATTTTAGGTAACTTCGGAGATTTGTGTCATTATTTATTTTGAGAGTAGTTTTTAGCATGGAATAAATTGACCACAATGTAGATGGTTTATATTTGCCACTCAATTCATGAAAATAAGCTAACAAAACATGTTCTGAAAATGACTTAGTTTTCTTTTGTTTTTTCCATAAAATAAAATTATCGTAAGTCGCCATATATCTTTCTCGAGATTTTGGTGGCAAAATTTCATCTTGCGCAGTTTTCGCCTCAGATAAAATATCGGGTGGAGTCAATTCCATTTCATCACTTTTACTTGAACTCATATTAACAAATAAATAATCAATTTATCACACAAAAATTAAATTTTTCAGAAAATGGCGCGTTTTTGCAACTGGACATAATTTTTTTACAACCGAAACAGCCTATACAGCCTATTCGATTTTTGACAAATGTTGATGTGAAAATAATTAAATTAAAACTGGTAATTAAATATATTAAACAACCATTTAAAAGACTTTTGAGAATTCAATGCTAAGACGTACGGACTCATTTATTTTTCCTCGTATAAAATCTATCCCATTTTATTCTATGTATGAAAACTCCTTGCTACCAAACTTTTTAAATGTACTTAATTGATTTAAAACTCAACTGCAAAACTAATGATAGAGCTCGTAAACAAAAGTCACGACCGTGTAACAGAAAGATGCCTATGCAAAAGATTTAATTTTCGAATCTTAATTATAGCCTCTGAAAGTACGCCATGTTTAACAACTGTATTGAAAAAATATATAATAATATACCTTGCAAACTAAACGCGTTCCTGTCTATATACAAAGTTTGTAAAGTGCAGTTACACTGCAACGCTTTGGCGAGCAGTCTGGCGCCCGCGTCGCCGGCGAGGTTACCGCCCACATCCAGCGTACGAAGTCGTCTCGCACCTCCTAGTGCGTTCAGTAGCCCGTATAGATCACCCTGGGAAATTATATATTGTGAGAAAGAGTTATTTGAGGAATGAAACGCGTAATGTTGTGATATAAAGAAGCCCAACATCCAGTTCTTTCAATAATTTGAAACAAATAATATGCATTTAATTTTATTATACCTAATATGTAAAATGATTTTAACGTTTTCTGATCTTCTAAGAAAATAAAAAAGTATAGTTAAGAAAGACTTACCTTTAGTTTACAATCGCTGAGATCCAAAGACGTCAATGCAGTATCAGGTTCTTGTAGAACATGGACTAGAGCCTACAAGAAACACCAAAGATTACAAAACATTCTAAATTGAGATAAACTTCGTAAAGTTATAAAATATTTATGTTTTACATACCTGTATTAAAGGCGGCGCATACGATCTTTTTCCCGTCAGTTTACTTAGAGATAAATGTGTAATAGAATGATTTTTTCCAATCGCTCTCACTATACCAGATAATTCGAATTCCATACCTAGGAAAAAAGTAATAATAGGTTAACTATATGTTGTGTATTCTTTAGCAAAAACAAACAACACGACAAAATATATACATGAAAGTATGGGACCTTCGTTAGGCATATGGTCAGGGAAAAAAACTAAAATGCTAAGTAACTCACTATTATCAGACAAGTCGAGCGACTGCAAGCATCTAACACCGTGTATACACGATTCCAGCACATGTGCCGCCTGCGATGAGGACAGCACTCCTGACAGATTCAACTGTACGCCCGTCGCGCTCTCGTTACATGCCAACCCAAGAAGTAGACTCCTGAAGACAAAATACAAATTATGTTAAGAGGAGGCTCCCTATTTTTATATTAATTTGCATGAATATTCTGAAACAGTCACACATACAAGCCGAATGAAACTTTAGTATATGATTTATTGGATCTTTTTCTTTCCATGTTGAAGACAGTTACGTAATTTGTAATATTTTCTCTCAATAAATTTTTTATTCGTAAATCATGTTTTTAGGGTTCCGTACCTCAAAAGGAAAAAACGGAACCCTTATAGGATCACTTCGTTGTCCGTCTGTCTGTCTGTCAGTCTGTCAAGACCATTTTTCTCAGGAACGCGTTAAGGTATCAAGTTGAAATTAATATCATATACCTAAGTCTATGGTCCCTTAAAGCTCTAAAAAAATCAGCTTACAAGTCAACGCAATGAAAAAATACGGCGATATAAGCGACATTATTGCGACATATTTCGATACTCACAAATAAATCAAAACAAAAAACATTTTTTGCGATTACAAACTTAATTTTCGTGGCCTTTATCGATGTATGGGAGAACATGTTTTTCAACTACAATGCTAAGTTTGTTTTAGGGATAAATTCATCCTAACTACGGAACCCTTCATTGTGCGTGGTCCGACACGCACTTGGCCGGTTTTTTTTTAAGGATAATTCTAAAAAATAAACAAGATTGTTTAGCTTTTATGTCTAAAATAAATATTCACAGCAAGAAAATATAGTTTATTATCCCGACATAAGATATTTTTTCTCTAGATCGATTATTACTTTAGTTATAAACGAAATAAGAATTGAGACTTACGTTATTTGGTTTCGTGCTCGAACACGATCAAAGAGCGCACGCGATATTTAACTTTATTGCTGATGTATAAGCGTTTAACACATAACGGAGTGACGGGTGATCTTCACCATCTGACAAATTTTATAAGCACAAACTTGGATAACGGCATGCATACCATAGGGATATTTTTAGACCTTGCCAAGGCTTTTGACACAATTTCTTGTACTTTGCTCTTAAACAAGATGGAAATGCTGGGAATACGGGGAATACAATTGCAATTATTATCTGATTACCTTACCGACCGCCATCAGTGTGTAAAACTTAAAAATAGCTGTTATGGAATCCCACAAGGCATACTGCCTTGTGGGATTCCATAACAGCTATTTTTGGGTCCTACTTTTTTTTTAATCTATATAAATAACCTGTGCAATCTAACACTCCAAAAGGGTGTAATTATGTCATATGCGGATGACACAGCTCTACTGTTCGCAGCTAAATCAATGGCCGAGGTCTATGAGGTAGCACAGAATGGTTTTAATACTGTGTCTAATTGGCTTCATAAAAATCTCTTAACTTTAAATACAGATAAAACCAAGTACCTATTATTTGCAATGAGAAACACTAATCCAACGCTTACTAATCTAAACATTCAAGCGCATAACAATTGTAATTTACATTATGCTGACATTGCATGCACTTGTCACTAAAAACACTTTAGCTAAAACCGATCATATCAAATATCTAGGCGTCACGATTGACACAAACCTGAATTTCCGCAAACATGTCGATTTATTATGCACCAGATGACCAGAGTCCGTAAACTAATATACATTTTTAAAAATTTACGTAATATTGCCGACTTTAAGTTAATAAGACAGGTTTATTTGGCGTTGTGTCAATCTATTATTACCTACTGCATAACATCCTGGGGTGGTGCCGCTAAATCAATTTGACTGCACCTAGAACGCGCCCAAAGAGCAGTTTTAAAGGTTGCGACTTTTTGTCCATTTAGATTTCCTACACACCAGCTTTATATGGCATGTAAGGTGCTAACAGTACGTCAATTATTTGTTTTGAATGTAGTTTTATTCCAACATACTGAACTCTATTTTAGCCCAGTACCTTCAGATAGGAGAAGAAAAGATTTGGTTTGTGCTAACTCTCAGACTAAACATGCTTTTGCTAATCGATTTTATTTATTTTTAAGGCCCTACTTGTATAACCAGTTTAACAGAGTGCTAAAGATTTATAGTTTAAGTTATAATAGGTGTAACTTACTAATACGGGAATATTTGTTAAAACTCAATTACGCAGACACGGAAAAACTAGAAATTTTAAAATAATATCTATAAGACCTACTCTATTAAAACTCTATTCCTTTGTCTAATTAATAATAGTGTCCACTTTATCTAGTTTAATATTATTTGTAAATTTATTTATACATTATTTATCATACATAATCTAGTTTTAAAATAATATACCCAAATAGTTACTCTTTAAGTCATAGAAAATATTGCCTTCTTTTTAATTTAGCTTAGTAATAAACTTATTGTTGTCTTCTTTTTAAATGTTTGATGTAAATTGATGGCCTGAAAAACAGGTTTTTCATAAACCTAGTTCAGGCAGGTCTACATTACAGTTAGAATTAAATTTTCCCCGATTGTAATTAATCTTAATTTTACTTTACTTTATACTCGAATATTTTTTTTATTTTTTATTTACGGAGAGCGAGGGGCGGATCTTGCGTTCGAAATTTGATTTAGACTGCCTGCTCTTAAGACTGCACATTCACAACTTAGCGCTATTAAGGCGCTGACAAGAGGCAAATGTTAAAAGTAGGCTTGTCTTAAACAAAAAAATTGCCAAATCTATATAGTTGTAGTAGTGGAAAAAATATATGTTATTCTTGAACATATTTCTCAGAACTTGGTTGTTACCAAAACACGTTTAGAAATAAAAATCTCGATACAAATTAACGGTAAACTAACCCATTACTTTGAGTTTCAATCCAAAATATCTGTATTAAATATCAACGTACGGTTGGTATTTAATTAAGAACAAGTTATTTGTATGCAGAACTTGGTTGTTTTTTTATTTTCGATTAACAACTCTTTTTTGAGTAAATAGATAATTGCTTCATATTTTGCAATAAATTACAAGCGTTGTGTCATCGCGCATCTCTTTCTTTTGTATGCAGTCTGACAGTGACCGCGGTTTAGCTGTTGTCAGCGTCTTAAGACTGCACATTCACAACTAAGCCGAAATTAATAGTCCGTGTCAAATATCAACTACATTTACTTACAGACACACTATCAGAACCAATGGGTTTCATTTTGACAGTTCAACAACATTCATTACGTTATTTACGTTGTTGAGTAGACAAAGGAGACGTTCACGAAATGTATGGGGCTTGGTACTAAAATAATTGAAAATTTAAACAGCCTTCTGACCTATATAGGCTGAAACAGGGTTATTATTTTGATGTCTTTGGGCATTAAATTTTTTTTACAGCGGCCCGTTTTTTGTAAAACAAGTGTTGAAAAATAAAATGTTCTACAAGCATTATTTATATTTTAGGGATGGCAGCCCTGTGGCAAATGACGTGACAATGACAACGTCAGTCAGCAGGACTCGGCTTGACATTTGCAGCGGATATTTAGTCCGACTTTACAGCTTTAACTTTTTTCGATACGTTTTGTTATTGCATTGTCATGATAATCAATATTTTTTGTCTTAATTTCATGGAGCTGCAGCTAATATTATAATAAAATCTCAAATTATTTATGTGGCTAATGTTTCCACATTAGCCACATAAAATAATTATATTGCATAGAAATGAATAAATAAAGACTATGTGTGTTTTGTTTGTATTGAAACATTTTTCACTTTTTCACAAAAACGGGCGCCTGAAAAATCTGATTTAACTATAATCGAGTAGCATAATAAATAAGCTTTCTAATAAGGTACATCACATTAGCGTTTAAAAATCATCGGAATATTATACCAATTTTGACCTCTCCTTTATCGAACATATGAAGCAGTGCATTAGCAATATACTTCAAAATCATTCAGATTGTTATTGATAGTGTGGGTGCTGAACTGATGATCATTATCTTGTCGGTGTAGTCATCAACATGTTTCACGAATAAATACGACCGCTATTGCCTCCTTCTAGTTTAATCAACTATAGAACCAGCGTAAAATCGCGCGGTGGCGACTCATAGTATAGCATAATTAATCAGCCTATAATGTTCCCACTGTTGGGACACAGGCCTCCTCTCAGTGAGAGGGAATGGGCCGTAATCCACCACGCGAGCCCAGTGCGGGTTGGTAGATTCTTCGAATTTTTGGTTCTCGGTTTCCTCACTGTTTTCCTCCACCGTTTTGAGAAAGTGCACGCATTTCGCTCGGTGGCGACTCACTAATTCGATATTTGGCAACTCTTTCATGTAACTGAATAAATGGCCCGATAAATCGCTATCGATATACAGATGCGACAGCGTCGATACTATAGAAATGATTTCCAAACGCGAGTTGATTTTCACAAAGCTCGACTCCATAGAGCGAAAACTGTCGATAATATTAATATTAAACCATTATGTCACACAATTACCTTCCAGCTTGAACTACCGATACGCACAAACTACTTGATACATAACACCCGACTCTTTTAAATAATTCTCCGGCAAACAATGCATCATTTTCCGTGAGTGTTTACAAATAACTTGTAGTCAACATTTTTTTTTTTTTTGTTGTTGACGTAGAATGTAGGTATTGTACAATAAAGTTGTTATACTCGTAAAAAATATAGTGAGCCGAGTACATTCAAAATTTAACAAATAATGTCACCAACAATAAGCTCATGAGCTAGTAACATTGCTTATTTTATTAGATAACAATAGATCGGAAATTGAATGTTTGGAATCGTTCATAAATATTACAATCGATTACATAACTACATAGAGATCAATATAAACAGACATGATCTAACGGAAGGCACGGTGGTTTTTTAATGTCCGTCGAAATGTACTGACTAATCAGTATAAGACCCTGAACACAATGATATGCTTCCTTCAACTCAAAAATGCGTAAGTAAATCATTAGGGGGTGGAGAATTTTTATCCTGATTACGTTGTATGTATAATGATTAAAAAAACAGTTAGTTCATTTTGCTATTTTATTTCAAGTAGAATTTTTCTGAGAATTTTGCAGTACTTAATGCAGCGAGCACTAAGCGGAAATTTGTCTGTCTTTTTGATAATAACAATAGAATAATTACAGGCACTTGAAATAAGTCAACTTTCTCTGTAATGGCAATACAGTACGATGTACATATTGCCCTACATCAGGTGTTCCATAAGCTATTTAGTGATACGACGGTAGCCCGGGAAATTCACAATTTATTTAGTGTTTTTGCAAATTGCGGCGCTGTTTTACATTGTATGTTGATCAAAACTCAAAACGCGGAAACTATAATAAAATAATTTCTCAATCATAATCATTTAAAACATCAATATAGCTCTCGAAATTATATTTACTGGCAATAAGACTATTTCATGCAAATATGACGATTTCCATTAAAGGAATAATGATGGTATCGTAAACTTACTTCAGTGCATCCGGCGGCATTTTACAATAGGAGAAGTCGAGTTCTGTCAAGGCGAGGCAAGCGGTGAAGAACTGTCTGAAGGAAGGCGGCGGGTCGCGCGCGCGCCTGGCCGCGGACCACGGGTTGCGCGCCACTGACAGTGTGGCCAGGCGGGCTGCGCAGCCGCGGAGAAGGGCACCCCACATCTATACAGAGATTATTATTAATTATTGTATTGTTTTTTTTTTAAAGGATGATAAACAGAAAGTTGAAAAGGTTTAGAATGGAAGCCTAATGATGTGCAGAGATTCATTGTGGGGACACAAATGAATAAGGTCTGAGAGTAATATCAACATGATTTTCTAGCTACGCATTAATAAGGATCAAATTGACGTCAAATAGTGACTAATCAACTCAAACGCAGTTAGCTACAGTATGCTCATTGTATGGGCCTTTCATTGTGATCAGCCATCAGTAAGCTCAATGTTCTTTCATTAGTATCGATGAACATTAACCATTGTTCAGTTATGTTACTGAACATTACTTAGCAAAAAAAACAGCTACGTCCAGTAGTAAACTGCTTTCAACGTTATGGTAAAGATAACTTATATGACAAAATACAAATTATGTTAAGAGGAGGCTGCCTATTTTTATGTTAATTTGCATGAATATTCTGAAACAGTCACACATACAAGCAAAATGAAACTTTAGTATATAATTTATTGGATCTTTTTTTTTTCATGTTGAAGGCAGTTACGTAATTGTAATATTTTCTCTAGATAAGTTTTTTATTCGAAAATCATGTCTTTTTTAAGGATAATTATAAAAAAACAAACAAGATTGTTTGCCTTATACGTCTAAAATAAATATTCACAGCAAGAAAATATAGTTTATTATCCAGCCACCAGATATTTTTTGTCTAGATCAATTATTACTTTAGTTATAAACAAAATAAGAATTGAGACTTACGCTATTTAGTTTCGTGCTCGAACACGATCAAAAAGCGCACGCGATACTCTATTACTGATGTGTTAGCGTTTAGCACATAACGCAGTGGCGGGGAGGAAGGGTCGGAGTTTACGAGAAAATTTGATTTAGACTGCCTGCTCTTAATGTAGCTTGAGAAGTGTAAAAAAAAAATTGGTGCTTCGTCATTGCATGCAAGGTTTTAATTATCTCAAAGATAAGGTAGTAGAAAGAATAAGACTAGATTAGCAAAATAAACTGAGCACAGGATACGTATCCATGTGCTGAACGGCTCAACTTACTTTATTACTTACGTTTTCTAACGTCGTCTCAGTGTTTGTCAAGTTTAAATACGTTAAAACGTTCGGTTGTGCAAGGAAATTGTATAAATTCTGGAACAATGTAACATTAGAGAAATTAGAAATGAAGTACACATACATACATAAACTCACGCTTTTTTCCCATGGGGGTAGGCGGAAACTATAGAACACCACCTGCTACGCTCCTTACATACTCCTTTTGCTTCGCCTACGTTCATATATCTGGTCATACACGCACGCCGGTTGCGAGTACTACGCACCTGACCTTTCAAGAACATCACCAATTAGGTCACTATATGTCCCCCTACAAGCCCCTACCTGCGTTTCCACTCATCTCCGCTTTGTAAAAAGGTCCCTTTTGTTAGTCCCCTTTCATTCATCCTCTCAACACGACTAAACCATCTAAGCATAATCTTTTCAATTTTGGTCACTACATCTTCTTTTAAACTGCACCGTCACCATAATAGATAATACGGGCTGGTGTCCGCAACTCCACGTCAATATGCGCGTATTTTGCGTACGGGTGGGAAAATCGATTATTCGATCCACCCCAGCTCCTCAAGGAAGGCCAGCAACGCCTTGGTGTTACTGACAATCTCACAGAGGGTACCTGGGTTACCGAAGTACGCGTAGTGGGCTCTGGGTCAGGCAGTTTGGTAAACACCGTCGCCTTATCACCTCATTTGAAATTAAGTAAACATAACATTATTATGTATGCTGCGAAATGGAATTCCAAAAGTTTATAGTACAACCACATTTGGCTAGTTATGTTTATGTCCCATGTAATATAGAGCAAGTCAGTTGCCAATAAACGGGCACAAATTCAGACTCTGGGCTGCAACTGAAAAATTCCTAGTGGAAAATCCCAATCCCAGTGCCCCAACTAGGGATCGAGCCCAGCGCTGTTTGCTTAGCAGTCGTGCTTACGAAACAAGGAAGTCAAAAAGTAGGTAAATATTATTTATTTTTTCCTAGTGAACTTACGTGTACGTCATCTTTGAGGTTATTATAGGAGAGGTCCAGATGTGATAGTGTGGAGAGATGGCAGGGGTTGTCATTGAGCATGGTCGCGAGATGCATCACAGTTTTTCCAGTAAGGCCGCATTGCGACAACGCAATATGTCGCAGCCCGTCCGGATTGTTCGCGAGCCCGCTCAGTATACTAATAGCACCTATAAACACAAACAATGGTGTGACGTCATAAATATTCAATGAATAAAACTAAAAGTGATTCACTGTTGATGAAAGTGAGACATCAATTCATGAATACACTGTTTATCCTACAATGTAACATTGGCAGTTGATTTAGGACGAAATTGCTCGTATATGATGTCATTTCGTGGGTGTGTTAAGTTTACAAAGGAGATTTTGTCAAGAGGGCCTATATAAGAGGGGTGTGCCTAGCAAGATTATGGCAAGGAGTTATGACTTCATCTTACAAGTAGAAACGCAAAAGGAGTGAATTTTCACCAGTGCTAGCGCACAATTTGCTCAATGATTAAAGTAAACCCACAAAAATGGGTATCCATCTACGGGCTGACTCATGCTTCAACCGCAGTTTAACCATACAGATACATCCAAGAAGCAAGTCCTTATGTGGACCACACCATGCCATAAATCAATCTTTGAAAGGTCGAACGCTCACCTTTATCCTCAATATGATTCTGCGAGAAGTCAATAGTATGCATGGCGGGTGCATGGCGCGCTCGTGTGAGGGCATGGCCCAGCCTGGCCGCGTGGTCGTGCCTCAACGCGGCCGCCCGCCACGATAGGCGCGCGGGCGGCGGGCGTGCGGAGCGCACCACGCGACACACGCTCTCCCACGCCTCGCCGTGAGCGCGCACGCCGTCGCCGCACACGCCGTTGAACCAAGTGTTGTGTTGTAATGCCATTACTAGTGGGATTAGGTCCCTAGACAAACAAAAATTCAATGTTTATTAGTTTGTTTTTTTTTGGACGTGTTAGATCTAGAACGAACTTCATCATCATCATTTCAGCCGAAAGACGTCCACTGCTGGACATAGGTCTCCCCCAAAGGGAGGTGCCATAATCGCCACGCTTGGCAGGCGGGTTGGCGATCGCAGTATAGTGTTAAAATGCATAGATTACTCTGCTGGACATTCTCTAGTAAGTCCCTTAGTCGCCTTTTACGACACCCATGCACGGGCAGAAATAGGATGGTGCTATTCTTTACGTCCGGCACCACACGAACTTTAAGTGTCACTTGTCACTAGCTATTGCCCGCGGTTTTTCGTACTTGGATGTCGGAAAATATCCGACATCCAATACTGCAGCATTAATGCCAGACAGATGCTGTCTAACGCTGGTTCTCTAATGAACCTTTAGGACCAAGTGACGGGGTGTAAAAAAAAATCAACTTCACGCATGGTCATACGGATTTTTAAAGTCTGATCAAGTGTCTGATAGTTAAATCTGCCGTCAAATGTCATGTTAGCTGTTAGCAGCCAGTCAAGTCATTTAAGATAAGATCGAAAAAACATAAGAAACCGGGAATGAGTGTGCACCCAATAAAAGATACCAATAAATAAGTATTGTTAAACCGTACCTTTGATCTAAATGATCGAAATCCTTTAGATGTAACATTCGTATATCATGTGCTAGATATATTGTATCAATATCCCACGCCACTTCAGCTCTGGAATAATAAATACGTATATAAAATTTCGTGACTGTTGACCATTGAGGAGTTCCTTCATCTGGAGCCAATCTTGGGTGTAGAATCAGGTCATGCTTATCATAAAAATGTAATGTCTTCAGAACTGAACCAACATGTAAAATGTCAACTCCGTAGGGTATGAGGAACTGGTTTTAATTCAGCCTACAAGATTTGGCCCGAACATACATACATACAAACATTGCAAGTTAAATAAAAGCTTGTAAAAGTAAGTACAGGTCATTATGGGTTACTAACCCGGCAAACAACATGAATGGAAGCAACGAAAATACAATAAGAACAACAAATAATACCGCAGAATTATTTTTGAAAAGTCATAGTATTCTGTAATCCGTTTAAATTGAAGCAGTTTTGTTTTTCTTTTAATATATAATTTGCGGTTTTCCTTCAATTCCAGCGTGTCAAAGTGAGATGAGTAATTCGTGTTAGTATTGTTTCTAAATTCTTATAGCAGGTTTTATTCGCTCAAAGTTACGGGCTTTATTCTGGAACATAATATACAGGGTCAATTTAAATTAGGTAGCGAAACTCCGCAGACGTGACGGGTATCGATATTTAAACATGATAAAACAAAATAAATATTTGATGATTTTTTGTGGGGCCATCGACCGCAGTTAGTTTAGTCACTTGAAATATCAGTTAAAAAAACCCGGGTTTTTTTTTGTGTAAACTTCATAGACATGATTGGTATCGATACCTAAACACGATAAAATAAAAGAAAACAGATTTTTCTCAAACAAACTTGAAAATTCGAGCATTATTTTGACAATCTTCTTCGAGATAAATCGAAAATGCTGTACTGGTCAAATACAAATACATGCGAGCAGGCGGCCGGCAATGATGAAAATCCATATCTGTCGTGTAATTTAAAAATGGAAGGAACTTTTTACGTCGGCACATGGCAACCAAGGAGGTAACGTTTAACTGGCTTGCAAATAGAGCTGTTTAAAGTAGCCAGTTCAAAATTTAAATAAAACCTTTGATAAGATACCTCCTTGATTGCCATGTCTCGGAGTAAAAGATTCCATTTTTAAATTACATTACACGATAGATATGAGTTTACTATGTAATTAATTTATTTGGCCGCTAAACCACGACAAATATGGATTTTCATACAACTTTTGGTGGCCGCTACTCACATGTACTTGGTCAGTACAGCAATTTTGAATTATCTCGAAGGATGTCAAAATAATGCTCGAATTTTTAAGCATGTTTGAGAAAAATAATTTACTTAGTTTCAATTTCCGCGCATTATTTGAGAAAAGCACTATACAAGCCTTGGCCACAACCAGGCATTGATGAACTCACGTATGAGTGCCTCGGCCCACATTTTTACGTTCGTCCATCAATGCCCCTTTTGTAGGCCGCTGCAGTAATGTACGATTCTCTACCCATACTTCAAACACTACGTGGTGGCGTTCACCCCAAAAAAAACTCTTTTATTTTTTATTTTATCGTATTTGGATGTCGATACCCATTACGTCTGCAGTTTCGCTAGCTAATTTAATTTGACCCTGTATAGTCTAGCGGTACAACAAACTACAAATTACAATAAGAAATGAGACTGCAATGTCTAGGATAGACCTACAATTGAACTCGATTAAAATGACCTCTACGTATGCAGAATGCATTCTTCCTCCTTCATTTATATTATATCCGGTTCTAATTCATTCTATTCGTGACCTAGATAGTTTAACATACGTAACGCATGCTCTGACCATTTTTAGGATTCGATATCCAAAGGGCACCGATGAACCCCATTACTAAACTTCTGCAGTCTGTTCGTCTGTCACAGGACTCACATACCTACTATGTAGCCAGTTGAATTTTACAATGGTCTTTATCCAGGAAAATATTTGCAAGAAACCTTGACAAAAATACATATTTTTTACTAACTCCTAATTCATGCTGTAAATTCGGTACAAAAACCTATAGTACGCGAGTCCGGGTCGTACTTTTAACGAACGGTTTTTCTTATGGTTCAACCAAGTAATGATTGATTTATTGATTAATCACGCACAAGATAAAACTTCTACTTAATTATTTCTGTAATTACTCCTAAATGCTTTACGAAGTGATAACCAAAACCATTACGCTGTAGCCTATTGATGAGATACCTGAAGGGCGTTTGGCAGAGATCGCACATCGCTGCGTACTGATTGGAGAAATCTCCGCATGTTGAATGTTTCCGAGTGCCGCTCACATGAGGCACTGGGTACGGTAGATTTACCTGTGGAGAAAAAGTACTTTAGAAATACAGGACAACCTATGCATTGATTAAACAAGTATTGCGCAAAGTAAAGAACCTTTTGTGCATTAACCAGGGTCTTTAATTGAGGACCTTATTACCCAGTAACTGGGTTGTGGAGGTCAGATAAGCAGTCGCTCCATGTAAAATACTGGTATTCAGCTGCATGCGGTTAGACTGGAAACCGACAAGGCTAGGCAGATGATGATTTTATTGAGGACCAATAGGTAATGAGTTTTAAAATAAAACAGGCATCACTGACGATGATGGTGACCTGTGGTTCCAACCACGATGACCGCTAGGTAACAAGTTTTATTCTTATCTAGGTATCAGTTAAAGTTGGAAACTTTCGCAATACTTGCAGCAAGACGACACGCAGATAAGTGTAAAATCGGTTGGCGACAGAAACTTGCGCAGTGACACTTTGCTAGTAGACATCGTGCATAAGTTCTTAAATAATTTCGTTCGGTTTGCTGGGTAGAGATTATATTAGAGATCGTATATTCGGATGCATATTTACCTAAAGTACGTTTTTTTTCCCGGCAAAGGATACAAAGTATGGAAACGACTTCTTAAAATATATTTTTATTCCGGGATCGCGTGGTTTCATTAATGACAGTGTGTACGTATACAATTTTGTATTCCTAAGTATAACAAATATTTATTATCTATTTAGAACTAGGCAAGAATTTTGTGGAAATTATAACACGTTTAAAAAACACTATTAATATTTCTTCACAACCTTTTATTCTAAAATGAAATATATTTATTCGGGGATACACAGTACAAAAGAGTAGTTCTTAAAAACTTGTCAGTCCTGGATATCGACACTTTTTCCCGTACCGAAGCGCACTCAATACTAGTCAACTTTCAAACTTTAGGTGAATATGCATCCGAATATCCGATCTGTAGTAATGATTTTCGATTAAAATGGGAAAATGAATGTATGATAGTACTATAAATTCAGGTTTTAAGTAAAATAGGCAACTGCTGATTTCTGAGTTCCTAACTCATAATTAACGGGCGTTATCGCACTAGCTAGATGACTATTTAACCCCTTATCACCTCGTACAACAAGTACCACAACGGGAAAAAGGGGCGATTATTATTAGCCGAGGTACAAACGTCATGTTTCCATATTCGAATATTTCACTTGGGACGCGTTACTTTGATGATTCACACGGGTTGATTACTGTTATCCATAAAAATACATTAACCGGCGCGACAATTAGAGAAATTAATGTTGATTGTCCAGCTAATTTAGTGCGTATGAATAAGCGACGAAAGTTTTTATTGAACATGAAATTATCATAATTATTTATACAAACCTTTGATATTATGTCAACCACGGCTACATTTGGGAATAAATCGTCGAAGGCAGCAACGAGTGCGTGTAATACATTTATGACACCTTCCGCGGTTCCTTCCTCCCCTGAAAGAAATTATATAGTGAGTAACAGTCTCTCGTCATGGCAGTAATTTCTTACATACTTCATTTTTAAACCCAAGTAGGGGATTGTACTATATGGACATTCCAAGGTACCTCAATATTCAAGTATCTAAGTATGGCCCATAGAGGTCTATTACATTTAAAAAGAAAATATTGTTATTTTTCCTATTTCTATGCTGTGGTTTACAAACAAACGTATAAAGAATAACAATGAGTTAATCAATGGTAATGATTACTGCTATGTAGTTGTAGGTAGATACAGGCAATCATGATTGGAGGAATCGAATATAATACAGGGTGGAAGGACATCGACGCGCATCCTGTTACTATGGATTCAGTACATCGTTCTTGACCCGGTCGGTTATTTAAAAAAAATTCGCTGTTCCATACATTTTGACCGAGTTGGTAAACAGCTGTTTTTTTTTTTTAATTATTGACAAGAAATTTCAACGCACGCGGGTCAAGTATGATGTACTGACAACACGGTTGGCGCAGTGGTTAAGCGGTTGACTGCTGCGCTGCGTGTCGCAGGTTCGATTCCCGCACGGAACAAATATTTGTAAAAGTAGTTGTTCCGTTTCTGGCTGTTTGTGTATATGAGTTTAAATGTTTGTAAACGCACCCACGATACATGAGAAATTCCTAGTGTGGCAACGTAAAAAAAAATGTATCCTCGATGTCCCTGCCACCCTGTATATTCATGGAATATCGAAATTAATTTCGAATTAACCTCATGTTGCTATGAGCTAAACTAAACGGCAAAAACCGCGAATATTATTTATAATTATTAATTTTACCTTGAATGGTAAAATGAATTAACCATTAATTGACGGAAAATCTGTCGTAATTATTATTATTTGAATGATAGCTGTTTTGTCGAATGCTGCCTAAGAGCTAGTTCATTAGCATACAATGGTGGTTATAACTCTTCTATGAACCTTCAAGACGATAATTAATCTGAATGTCTGTGTACTATCTATAAGTTGCTATTCAATGTAATATATTCATAATGATTTATACTAACTGTTCGGACTTTTCTACAGCAGCTTTTTGACTGAATATCCCTAATGTGTAACTCTGCAATTTGGTAAAAAAAACTTTGAGAGGGACGTTAAAAGAAGAATTCAGCTGGGCTGGGCAGCATTTGGGAAGCTTCGTCGAGTCTTCTCATCGCGTATTCCACAGAGCCTAAAGACGAAGGTCTTCAATCAGTGCGTCCTGCCTGTTATGACTTACGGAGCCAAAACGTGGACACTCACGGTACGGCTGGTTCATAAATTTAAGGTCGCTTAGCGAGCTATGGAACGGGCTACGCTTGGAGTCTCTCTAACGGATCGAATCTGGAACGAGATGATCCGGCAGAGAAAGTCGACATAGCTCACAGAATAAGCAAGCCGAAGTGGCAAGGGGCCGGCCATAATAGTCGTAGAACCGATGACCGCGGAGACCGCGATTCGGCAAACGTAAGGTAGGACGCCCTCAGGCTAGGTGGAGCGTCGATCTTCGCAGGGTGGCTGGTGGCAGCTGGATGAGAGTTGCCGAGAATCGAGCTGAATGTCGTGCAATTGGAGTGGCAGTGGTATGTCCAGCAGTGGACTGCTATGGGCTGATGATGATGATGATCCCTAATGTTTACTATTTACGTATCTGAGTGAACTTGTGAGTTATCACTTGAAACCTGCTCACAGATCCAAGTCTATTTATCTGCCTTGACTTCTAAGTAGTAATTTCTATTAAAATTACAAATCACGATTATACAGCTTTCGTCTCGCTTTCATCTAATATGTATGTAAAGGAGTACCGTAGTATAAAATATTGCATTAAAAAAAAAACATCAACGATAAAATGCGGCTTCTAGTTTGCCGGCACTTAGCTGACGATCACGATATCAGATATCGAGTACGTCAGTTATTGACTAGAACGTTGTTCGTTAACGACCAGTCAACATTAAGAGTCCATAATACCTCAGCGCCACCTCACTCTTTATCTCGCTCGCACTGGGATAACATAAGGCTCCAAGGCGCCGATAGTTTAAGTAATTTCTTTTTACGGTGTAAATAATGGTAATAAAAAAAACATAGTATCTGCTTTATATTTAGTTTAGTTATCATAGAAAGTTTCCTGATCTAATTTGAAGTATTTTTTTATTGTTCGGTTTGGAGGTAAAAGCCAAGGTTAATTTTTGATGGAAAAACATCATAAAAGTAGTTTCTAAAAATCCAATCTAATTTTCTAATTCTAAATCTTCTTCTTCTTTTCTAAATCTAATTTTAATAAAAAAAAAATATTATTAATAAATAATTCATTAATAAAATATTTAAATAAAATAAAAAACATATAGTTAATAATCCCAAGTTTTGTTAAATTAATGTATTCTTTTCCCCCTGTGTAATTTTTGGCTGTCGAATAAATTTTATGGAATAAAATTCGTGTTTTCGTCAAACATTGTAGGTGCTTGACATTAATCCTCAACTTTACCACATATTTATTTCAAAGTTAATACTGCAGTATTTTCGATACAACGGAGGATCATGCTAAGTAATTTGAGGTATTGTAGACTATTATGTGAGCTATCGTCGATCAGCCTTCATAGCCGACGTGCCGCCCATCTAGAAACGCCTATAAACTACTGCCTACTATCAATATAGATAATTATTATCACTTACCTATTAGTATAGATACTGGCTTGTGTTCATGGATGAGTGTTATTGACAGATGATTCGCCTTTTTACTGTCCAGTGCCTCTATTTCCATCAAGTGAAATCCATTGTCAACCTGACATCATTTACAAAGGTTATTTCATTGACAAAATAAATTAATGTTTCCTGTAAACCTTGGCCTACATACATTGAACATTGATATTGACATTACTTTCTTCTTCATGCAGTACCTACCGCAGCACTTGACATAGACAAGTACATGTACTCAAGGTCTGCCCATGTATCCTTGACTGCCAACTTGCATAAGGAGGCGCTTTTAAAACTTGTGTAAGCTTTAAACACAAGTTTGCTCACCATCTAAACTTCTAGATAATTGTGTATGTATATGCCTGGCATAATGGGAACAAAATGTCATCATCTGTCTAGCCTTTCCCCAACCATGTTGAGGTCAGCTTCAAGTCTAACCGGATGTCGCTGAATACCAGTATTTTACATGGAGCGACTAACCTATCTGACGATACCCCTTGGTAAGACTGGTTGTCAGACTTTCGGGTTTCCAACGACCCGTAACAACTGTCAAAGATCCACGAATGTCAGCCGGGACCGACAGGTTAACGTGCTTTCCGAGGCACGGTGGGTTCTTGGTATATTAAGATGGTCACCCATCCACGGACCAACCGCGGCAAGCGTAGCTTAACCTGATCAATGGATCCGTGCAGCTGTTATTATTTAGCCACAGCCCCTCTCTTAGCCACAAACCATAATCTGATAACAATAGACAGTCGATTGACTTGTACTGACCAGAATAGTGCTGAATCATGCATAATTTTCTTTAAATCTTTTTATATGAACTCGTTGAGAAACCGTTTAACTTTGTCACAGATATAACTTACTATAATTGTGAATATCAAAAATTATCCTTAGCTACTCATTAATCTAAAATTCTAAATAGTTGTCTGAATAGAACTTACCCTTGTTGGAACTTTTGCTGTGGTTATAAAAATTCTGTATGCTGTTACAATCTGAAATAAAACAGGCATGACAATGGAAATATTCTGTAATAAAAAACATGTAACAAGCAAGAGAATAAGGCCCTTTTTTGCAAGTGTCTGGATAGATATTAACAAGACAAAAATAAAACAGAATCTGTTTAAAATTGTCTACCTGACGAAACAAGCCCAATGATATAAAAAAAAAGGAATTAAAATAAATGGTATTTATGATTTTATTATGATACATAGTTTCTATTTATATAAAGGGAACATTTCATACATCTGAGAGCACCAACAAGTCAATAGGATTATATTTTTAGCTTTGTGTTAGAATTTGTGTCAATGAAAATAATAAAGCCAATGAATGAATAAATTGGTTTAGTCATTGTGTCTAAAGTTGACCATATGGTTTATTGTGATTGTATGCATGTGTCCACAGGGAGCACACGCACACAGTTGGCTCAGTTAGATACAGGCACACCTACATGACTCATCCCATTGTCAGTTCCTTATCATTATCAACAAAAAACTACACTGAAATAGAGATGATAAACATGTTATGAGCTCAATGTTTTCAATAGATGGATTATTTATTAAATGAATGGAACACATATTTTGAATTTTGGCAAAGCTATTATTCCAATAGAAAAGAGTAATATTTTCGCTAAGAAATTGGTAGTATATATTACAAACTAACAAATAATAATATAAAGCTGACAAAAACATGAGCTAAGATAATAAAATTGAGATTTATGCAACTTCAATAGAAAATTAGTTTGTATTCATCTACATGAAATAAGCTTGAAATTACAATAGTAATATATTTGAGGGCAATAAAAAATTATATAAAAACCTGAAACTATTTAAATTTTACATTTTTTTTATTTGTTCTATACAAACAGGTGAAAATGGAATAGTAGTGCTTACCAAAACCTTGTTGTCTACTTTATCACCTCTTGATTCCATTCGTATGAGGGACTTGTAAAGAATTTTAACATTTTTCCCCAACACATTGCTGATACTGTCTGTAAAATAAATAAAAGAAAAACTGATAATTCTGTACTGTTAAAGTTATGATACACATTTGAAAGGTATGTTAGGATTTTATTCAATATTACTACATAGTTTTAAGACTATTATATTGTAAAAACATTTACGAACCACTCAATTCCGTGGAAATATGAGATTTTGTTGACATTTTCGCGATTTTCTTCAGTGTCATTACTCCCACAAAATGTAAATATTTTCAATGCACAATACATCCATAATAGGCACAACACATAAATAAAATATAATTAGTAGAACATTAAGACACAGAACAGTACATTTAATTAAAATACTAAATAGTTAGTAGGATTATTGACCTAAAAACCACCACAACACCATTTCAATTGATGGGAAGGTAGACGGGAAGGTAGGGTAACGAACACAGAACACATATACTCAGAGAGGGTAACGAACCACCACGAACCACAGATAAAACCTTACTGCGATAGTGTTGTCCATACCATAAAATCATACAAAGCGCACAAGTCGATATAAAACAGTTTCGATCAGGGATCCGCATTAAGGCTCGTACAGTACAGTACAGACTGACGCGCTATCGCGGGCGCAACAAGCGTCACACTGCCTGTGGTGCCCGCGAATTGGCTCAAATTTGTACGAGCTTTCAGTCATTGAATCAATCAGCTTTATGCCTCTATTTCTAGTGTAGACCGTGGACATCTATACTCTCAGTACAGTTCATTATTTTGGGATCAGGTCCAACGTCCAACCTGAACATGTGGACCACAATGTCCACAATACAATATTAGTGTGACATTTTGGCTATTGTAAGGGGCTCGTGACCACAGGCCAAGTGCAATGTTATACTTATAACAGTCACACCCCTTGATCGAAAGTCCATTACATACCAATTCCCCTCCGTGCTTCAGAAAACACGTTAGGCCATTGTTCCGGCTGTTATTCGGAAATTTTTGACAGTCGTTACGGGTAGTCAGAAAGCCTGAAAGTCTGATATCCAGTCATACCAAGGGGTACCGTATTACTAATCAGCTGATTCTAATGATAATAATTCTGTAAAGCCATATTTGTTATGTCCGCGAATCATATTTAGATCAACATACAACCTCTTACTGACCTGCAAATGGCAAAAAACGTAAGAAAATTTGAATTTGCGGGCTACCTTAGCTCATCTCCCTTAAAGCCTGAGCATGACCAAAAAATTGTGCAATGGCTTAATTTTTATTTATCGACTATTTTCGTACCGATACTACTAACTTAGGCTGCATTCCGAAAGTGCTCACATCAATAATTTGCGTTCCGATTTAGATATCACGATTATGACAGCTGAGAGCTGTAAACAATTCGGAACGCTCTGGGCGCGCTCTCGGTTGGATTACAGTATTTCTTTGTGCACCCGGCTACACATCAAGCTATACATTTCCACTATACGCTGACCTCTCATTGTACGGAAATCCTATACAGTGCGAGATCAGCTTATACTGGACATGTATAGCTTGATATGTAGCCGTGTGTACACCACACACACACCACTTCTTCTTCTTTGGTTAGATGGCGACTGTAGCCAGAAGCACAATTTCGAAAATCCACACTAATATACGATGTGACTCAAAACAAAACAAAACAGCACAACTGTCATTTCGTCACCTTAATATGCAAAACTTGTAACTCCATTTTGACCAACTTTACAGGAGCCATAAAAACTGATTTAAAAAATAATGTTAGTAATTTAGTGTTAATTATGGATATAATTTGCAATTTATGGATACTGTAAAGTATTTAATTTAGGACATTGTCGGTACTATCACAAGATGGCGCATGTCATGCTTAGAGCATTTAACCTGTATGGAGGTGCCATTGTTGAGCGTACCCCTCTGCCAAATTCATTTGGCCATATGACCATGTACAGACACATCAAGCTACTACAATCTGTCAAATTTCTTTAATAGATTTTCAACTTTATCCCTACAGAATAAGGTTCCAGGTTGATTGGGAAAATTTTACAGTTTTGGGTAGCTTGACCTGCTGGCGTCTGTAGGTACGTTATATAAAAGTAGTTCTTTCGATGACAGCCGACATTGTGAATCGTATTGTGTCTCTGACTAGTTTAAAGTTATCTGTGGTATTGTGTCGCAAGTAAGTCTTCCCAAAAAATGGTAAATTGTGCAGTTTTCTGTTGCAAAAAGCGATCTGCCACTTCTCATTTACGAAATCATAGTGTTTCCTACCACATGTGGGTATAAATTATACATCAACATGGTTTTATTTAAACCACAATGTCGAAATAATCGTTATGATATTTACGATAGAAAAATACAGTGGCACGCCGTACAGGGTAAGGATTTGCATAGTGCTGGGACAACGTGAGGGAATGATTGATAAAACAAATGATATTTTCAGTCAGTATGTTCAGTAACTATAATTTTTGTGTATGTTTCTGGACAAGTCATCATCCTAATTGCGTAACACACAATAATCACAATAAAAATGATTTTGAAGGATATTGCTAAACCACTGCTTCATATGTTAAAAAAAATTGTTTGCTCAATAACGTAAATAACGCAATGAGCGGTTGAGTCTACAAGAACCCGGGCACAGAAGGTGAACGTAGTGCACATCGTTCAAGGGGGTCTACTCTCGAAGTCCGTCAACGAAGTTAAGGGCCCGTCCGAAAGTAGTTGATCCGTCAAAACAAGTTACAAATTCAATTTTTCTAACGGAAATACACATCGGGATCAGGGACCACTATCAAATCATGTTGTCATTCATTTTTAATTCGGGAAACCCTGAACTAGGGAACGCCCAAAGCTACGGATTTCGTTATTAGGGAGTAGATGCCAAATATCAACGAGCACCACAAGAAATATCACAGAACCTATTGATTGTTTCTCTCTATTTATTACTAATGATATGGTCTGTAAAATCCTGACACGAATGAATAACAACAAGAAACCCAT
The DNA here is from genome assembly GCA_963921375.1 of Tiliacea citrago. NCBI lineage: Eukaryota > Metazoa > Arthropoda > Insecta > Lepidoptera > Noctuidae > Tiliacea > Tiliacea citrago. Next base: position 13,504,873 of record OY992797.1, on the reverse strand, counting down.
GTCACTACGATCGTATATAAAAAAAGTATCGACAAAACTGTCTGATGAACTTTGAAGCGATGCCTTAATAGGAAAATTGTTGAAGTACTCTTGGTGAAACTTCGTCCAGTGCTCAATCACAATCCAGTGGCTTACAGAAAAAAAATGTGGTTTCTGCGATTTAAAAAAAAAGTCGAATAACAATGTTCTGTTGTATGTACCCAGTGAAAAAAAATCATTTGTATGAATCACTGAGGAATATTATGTGTTGATTGCTCAGAATAACTATTTTTCTCATTTCTATTTCAATTAAGTAATTATTAATTAATAAACAATTTTTAAAAGTCCAATTTATTTTATCGTTTTGTATAACGTATAAAACTAAAATCCTCGAAAAAAATATATACGTCTGAGAGGCGAAAGTTTATGAATAGTGTATCTTCCAATTCATCATCTGCCCAGTCTTTTCTCAACTATGTTGGGGTCGGCTTGTGTGTTTTTGTAACTGTGTGTTATTATGAATTCGTGAATTCATGTGCGTTTATAGCAATAGTAAGCATGTATCTGTGTGCAATTGTCGATTTTTTGTAGTGCACTGTGTTTTCCTTGCCTCCGGCAGAAAGTGGCAGAAAAAGTTGTTTGGTGATTCGCTTTTTGACATCTCCTTACGATAGATCTCAGAACAATGAAGGATAAATACTCGAAGATGTCATGACGTCATCTATGACGATTTGCGCGACATTGTTTTCGCGCTCATGCTAATTCGGTACGGATGTAAGCGCCCTCAAATCGATTACAATGCAACTCGGAACGCACCGTTAGTCAGTCTCTGAAATCTTGTGACCTCTGAAAAGGAGTTCTTGGCGGGAACGTCAAGCGTTATGTTCAGCAGTTTTGTTTTATTGTTTAGTTGAATATTAAATTGTAATAATGGTTAAGTGTTTGTGAACTTGCATTAGTGTAGGCATGAAACAAAATAGTGCCACATCTTGACTGAAACTCAATATCATCTATCATACATTTTATATGTCATTACAAAATAAACTGAATTTACAAAAAAAATACGAACTAATAACTAGGCAGCATGGTCTCTGACCCTAGCCTTTTCCAAGCAACAAAATGAAAAACAAAAAAAACTCTAAAAGTTGTCAGTCTGACAGTGAATCAATTTGATTGTCAAATGTCAGTCTTCCTTCAGTCGTGTGTGTGTCATTGTGTCAATGTCATGTTTGCTCGAAGCAATCGAAGCATCCTATTTTTACAACAATATTATTCTGTATCAGATAGAACCATTAGAGGAAGTAAATCTTTGTATCAGCAATGAATAAAAACTACGAGAGATGCACTCATTGTAATCGTCGCAAATGGCTTGCAACAGGTTGTCTACGTAAGTGGTTGAAGCCACTGGAATGTAAACATTTACAGCGAAATGTTGATAACAAAAGAGATTTCAACAACACAGATATTGTTAACGGCGTATTTTTACCCGATCGCAAGCCTTCTGTAAACACAAGCAAATTTGTAAAGTTTTGGAAAAATAAATTGTTCTTAACTGGCAATGTCAGGTCTTTGCAGAGATACTTTGGCAATAAAAATAATGGTGGCGAACATTTATGCAGTCTAAACAAATGTAGCGGCGATGCATCAACATCGTCGGACAAGAGAATTATTGCTGCCTCAGGATATGACACCAAAAAGGATTTTCAATTGAACAAACAAGCGATTAAATGCCAACATTCAGAAGGTCACTCAGTGCTGCGGGGGCACCACCAACATGCCTCACTTGAAACTTGCGCCATTTATTGCCAGTTATCAAAGTAAGTACTGTACTTATTTGTGCTGTTACAATAATCATCAATAACAATTTGTGCCTTACATCAACTTCTCATAGCAATCGGCTCAGACACATATATAAATTTGAAGGGCCATTCTCATCATGATATAGGTAGTTATAAATATTTATGTAGATAAACAGGTGATAGATAGTTTAATTAAAACGACAATTAGTAGATAGTCATTAAACATATATTCCTATCATGTTGCTCAATCCAAAGATTGTTGGTTGATCAAAGGAACCTAAACGGATGTTGCACATGTTGCCAATATCCCAATAGTAAAGTTAGCATTAGTGTCAACGTATAAGCTCACAAACCAGTTTATAAGTTCCAGATTGCAGAATACTAACTTCATAGACTTTCTTTAAACTTTTGAGAAATAATTATTTGATGAATTCCTTTTGAGAAATAATTATTTGGTGAATTAGTCCTTTTGAGAAATTATAATTTTGTGAATTAGTCCTAAAGAAATCATACTTGTTATAAATTAGTCCATTATAGATAATCATACAGTGTAACCTGGATTAATCGGATCCCAAGGGACCTAGAACTTTTTTACCTAGTTTAGCAAATGTTCAGGTTTAAAATGATAGTTGTGTTATGTACAGAGGTCCAAATGTACTGTTTTCTAGGGTTCTGTATCTCAAAAGAAAATATGGAACCCGAGATTATAGGTTCTCTTCGTTGTCCATTTGTCTGTCTGTCAGTCTGTCAAGACCCCTTTTCTCTGGAATGCATGGAGTAATCCGTAATACAAATATAAATATCCGCACACTTTTACTTGCCTTCTAAATGAGGATTTGTAAATCCAGATTTTTTGAACAATAAGAAATTGTAATAAAAAATCGGTACGAGCCAGTTTAAAATCAAAATCAAAATATTTTATTTCACATAAACCTACATGGGCACTTATGAAACGTCAGAAGCTAGGTGCACGGTTCCAATTGGTTGTTTCCTATGGAGAAGAGCCGGCAAGAAATTCCACGGTTACTCTTTTAAAAAAAAGTGGGCTTTTACAATGTTTTCAAGTTACAGTGTTAATAGGTATGGGAGGACAGTGTAGGCCCATCAACAAGTACCAAGTACTTAACAAAAGAGAAGATGGTTTACAAAACTACAGTTGATTAAGCCTACAACGTTCTCACATTCACAAATTAAAAAATAATCTATATAAAATATTACTATAATAATAAAAATAAAAACCTACATATTTAGGAGGAGCTCGTGGTTAAGTAATAACAGCCGCACGGGTCGATCCATCAGGTTAAGCTACGCTTGCCGGGGTTGGTCCGTGGATGGGTGACCATCTTTAGATACCGAGACTCTTCCGTGCCTCGGAAAGCACGTTAAGCCGTTGGTCCCGGCTGTCATTCGTGGATCTTTGATAGTCATTACGGGTCGTCAGAAGTCCGAAAGTCTGACAACCAGTCTTACCAAGGGGTATCGTATTACCCAGTTACTGGGTTGTGGAGGTCAGATAGGCAGTCGCTCCATATAAAATACTGGTATTCAGCTGCATCTGGTTAGACTGGAAGCCGACCCCAACATAGTTGGGAAAAGGCTAGGCAGATATATATATATATATAAAAACCTACATATTTAAACCAAATGACAACATTGCCATTACAATTGTAACAAATGACGCTAGTTGGTAGATAGCTCTGTTCGTGCGTCCCGCGATTGCCATGCAGTCTCGGCGAGTGGGGCGCGGGTCGGGGAGCGAGCGGGACGCGGGTCGAGGGCACATACTTTACACGCCACTTTACCCGGTTTTGGGTCCTTTCCGTATCCAACTCTTGCCTGCTACTTTGACCGGGTTGTCAATCCTTCTGGCTCTGGTGGCCTGCCTACACTCCTATGGCCAGGTCTGGGTCTACGCTCCAACATATTCCCCTTAAAACTACTGAAACTTTAAGTTCCTCACCCGTGCTTTCTGCTGCCTTACTTAGAAAGAATGTAAAGGTATGCCCTTTGGGAGTTTAGGTTTCAGCATACAAACCCCCAGGCTGTTATAAAAACTTTTAAAGATCTTAAAATTAAATCAACAGAAGATCTCTGGGGCATGTCTGTAAAAGTTTGTAGATCTATCATCGAAACCATTGCGCCCTATTTAGCTTTCATATTTAACACCAGTGTGGACCAAGGAGTCTTTCCGGATCTCATGAAGCACAGTAAAGTAGTTCCTTTGTTCAAATCCGGAGATAGTAAAGAACCCAACAATTATAGGCCCGTGTCAATTTTGCCAGTTCTCAGTAAGGTGTTTGAAAAGTTGATGCTCAATTAAATGTTACGTCACTTCAATAAAAATTCCATCTTTCATGAACAACAGTACGGTTTCACTAAAGGTCGTTGTACCACTGACGCCGGTGTCACCCTAATAAAGAACATTTTTAAAGCCTGGGAGGAAGCACAAGATGCCATTGGAATCTTTTGTGACCTCTCTAAGGCTTTCGATTGCGTTAACCATGAGACACTTCTGCTGAAACTAGATCATTATGGGATTAGGAATACAGCTCTTGATTTACTTAGATCATACCTGAAAGATAGAAAGGTTAAAGTTCAAGTAAACGGCGTGAACTCATTGGGGTCTGAAATGGCAATGGGCGTTACTCAAGGTTCGATATTGGGTCCATTCCTCTTTTTAGTTTACATTAACGATTTACCCCAATTACTTCAAAATCAACCAAAGATGGTTTTATTTGCAGATGACACGTCATTGATCTTTAAAATAGACCGACGGTCTCAACACCTTGACGACGTGAATAATTCTATTCTTCAGGTCCAAGATTGGTTTACGGTAAATAATTTGGTTCTAAATGAAAAAAAAACCAAATGCATTAGATTTAAACTACCTAATGTTAGAACTAGCGAATGTGATATCATATTGAATGGAGAAAAACTGGAATGTATTAATCAAACGGTTTTCCTAGGAATCACTCTAGACGAGAAACTACAATGGGGACCACATATTACATCTCTTGCGGGGCGGTTAAGCTCGGCCGCTTATGCTGTTAGGAAGATAAGACAGTTAACAGATGTAGAAACCGCGCGTTTGGTCTATTTTAGCTACTTCCACAGCATTATGTCGTACGGTATTTTATTGTGGGGTCGGGCTGCTGACATTGAATCCATCTTTATTTTGCAAAAGAGAGCTGTCAGAGCCATTTATAATCTACGTCGCCGAGAATCTCTTAGAGAACTCTTTAAAAGGATTAATATTATGACGGTACCTTGCCAATTCATTTATGAAAATATTATGTATGTAAGAAAAAACCTACATCTTTTCAAAAAAATAAGTGATAGACATAATTTCAATACTAGAAATAAAGATAAAAAAGATCAGCCATGTTTCAGATTATCTAAAGTACATACATCTTTTATGGGGTACTGTGTTAAATGTTACAACAAAATACCTTGTGATATATTGCAATTAAATGAAAGAAAATTTAAAACTCATATAAAAAGTACACTTTGTAAACAAGCTTATTACAAATTAGAGGATTATATCCAGGATAAGAATGCTTGGAAACATGCTGGTCCAGCTCCATAGGACAATCTAGAGTCTAGACAAAACCTAACTGATTGCTATTTTAATTGTATATTTTATTATTTTTATGACATTTATTTTACACTCTGTGATTACCTTAACTCACACACTGATTATTTTAGGAAAACTTTTTTTTTTTTTTTTACAATGTTTGTAAATATGTGAGCACCATGTATCTATCACATAATTAATTTATCTCATTGCTTCATTATTAATTCTTTTTACCTATTGTGGTATAGTAATTTTATTCTAGGTGCATCATCTTCACATATAATTATATAATTGATGTACCAATACCAAATATTGTAAAACATTTTAAAAGAGTAACGGTGGAGTTTCTTGCCCATTCTTCTCCATACGAAGCTACCTTTTGGAAGGGGCGACTAGAATCAATTCTATTTTATTTGTAAATTTTGACGTTCAAAAGTGCCATCTATGTGCCTATTTGAAATAAATAATTTGACTTTGACTTTGAACACCTTACTCCGTCCACCACCCGGTCTGCAGCATATGTGGCCTGCCCATTTCCACTTCATCCGCGCTACCGGCAGTGCTATCGGTAAGCTTCCTTCTTCTTAAGATCTTTGTATTTCTATTAAGATCACAAAGAGAAATCCCAACATTGCCCTTTCGTTCAGTTGCCTGCTAAGTGAGAGACCATTTTTCAGCTTATACCTATATGGGGAGGACACATTGTTAGTACGACGCGACGGTCCGTAATGAATGATAAGAATCGGCCTCTAGTGCTCATAAACCTACACGTGTGGCACGCCGCCGTTGTCGACGGTGGCGGCAGCAGACCAGCAGTTGTTTCTGCCGTTGCCATCGTGCCGCTCGCGTATAAGAACACTTTATAACGTGTGACTCCGACTTCGGCTATACGAAAACCATAAAAATACATATTGATGTTAAATTGTTTATAGGTACCTTCTTAGTTGACGGTTTTTGTCGTAGTTGGATTTGAGTTATTAATTTTCTTTACACTTTATGTAAGTAACATCATAATAACAAACTAATAAGAGTAGAGTTATTTTCATAGAAAGTCCATAAAATTCGGATTAGGTAGGTACTTATCCGAATTTCACAAAAAATCCAGATTTTAAAACATAACAACAACTAGTTCAACTAGCAGCGATGATGACACACAGCTAGTTAGCTAGCTTAAAGGCCAATACGCCAGCGAATGGCGAGTAAATTAGCCCGCCTTTCTATTTTTAACCGACTTCCAAAAAGGAGGAGGTTATATGTTCGGCTGTATGTTTTTTTTTTATGTATGTTCACCGATTACTCCGTCGATTGTGGACGGATTTTGAAAATTATTTTTTTGGTTGGAAGGGTATGCTCCCGAGGTGGTCCCATTGCCACCAAATCAGAATCTGATGTGGGGATCCTATGGAAATCGAGGGAAATTCTCAAATTTTATAGGCATACCTATAGCGATTTGAGTATTTTTTATAGTAACTCGTGCATTTGCTCTCGGAAAGCACCATTTGGTGAAGTGGAACTGATGATGAAGACCAATGATGGCCATCGGTACTACTTAATAATAAGTATTTCACCGTTTCGACTCGATTAGGCACTTTAATATGGTTGATAAGCAATTTATGCTCGTCAAAATGCATATGGTAAAGTCTCCATCAGTTCTCCTGGATCTTAACAGGAGAGCTCCTCAACAATTAACGCCCCTGCATCGGGAATACCAATATTTTGTAAAAGGTGATGAGCATTCGACATTAGGCTATTGTAAATTAGATAAATTACAAACTAACCCACTAAAAAGTGAAAAATAAAAACTTTTTACATAAAAAAAAACAACCGACTTCCAAAAAAAAAACACTACAGTCGGTGTCTTTGTATCTGTATTTTAGTTTTTTGCCACCGACTTCCGAAATTAAAGTTATTTTTCACTTTGTAGTTCGAGCAGCTTTTTAGGGTTCCGCAGTCAACAAGGAACCCTTATAGTTTCGCCATGTCTGTCTGTCTGTCTGTCTGTCTGTCCGTCCGTCCGTCTGTCCCCAGCTTAGCTCAGAGCAAAGAAAAAAAAGAGAAAGCTGTAATTTGGCATGGGTATAGATACCTATTAATCACGCCGACTAAGTCGTAACAGAAAACCTTAATTTTTTTTTTTTTTAGAGTAGGTAAACCTAACCCTAGTGTACCTAGTGGGGATGATATTTTTTTCTCTCGTCTATCCTATAGTGTGGGGTATCGTTGGATAGGCCGCTCAAAAATATTGTGGGTCTGTGAAAAAGTGTCCCCACCCCCTGCCAGCTAAATGGTTGGTTTTGGATATGTGAAAAAAATCATGGCAGTAGTATATATAACGAAATTAAAAGGAAAACTATCACAGCTAAGTAGGCTTTACAAGTTAACGAGTTATTGTCGACCAACTTAAATTTGCAGTTGGAGAATTGACCGTAACGTATATCGATGTATGGGAGAGCATGTTTTTCAACTACAATGTTAAGTTTGTTTTTGGGATAAATTCATCCCAAATACGGAACCCTTCATTGTGCGTGGTCCGACACGCACTTGGCTAGTCTTTTACAATCGGATACTCAAAAGCAGATTGTAAAAAAGCTCAATGACACGGAGCGAGTTTACAAGCTGCTCGCGAACTCGGTGGCTTGTAGCTTGTAAACTAGCCCAGTGTCATCAAGGTTTCACATATAAATATTATCAATATACGCTGACTCATTTTAAACGGAAGGCCCAGTCTCTTGTGATACAGATTTTATTAGGGTTCCGTACCTCAGTAGAAAAAAACGGAATCCTTATTTATAGGATCACTTCGTTGTCCGTCTGTCTGTCTAAAGTTACATGCTCTGTGTGTCTATCAGTCTGTCACGACCCTATTTTTCAGAAACGCGTGGAGGTACAGATGTTCTATGTCACGAAGTCCGTTTGGCTATGAATGTTGTCAAGCGTGCACATGCACATTGTTTTTGTGTGCGTAACCTCGAGAGCGCTCAGTGTCGATCGGGACACGGTCCGGATCAGTAGTGGTTTTTAGTTCGCGCCAAATTGTTTCACGGAGTAAGGTCAGCATGGCAACAAAACGAAGAAGAATTGTCCATAGTGTGGTAATATTTATTTATACGTTTTCAATTAAAATGTTATACAAAGATACTTAATATAGCAATAGAAGTATTTATAAAATGAATGTTTTTTTGTGTTATAAAATGTTTATATTACTTAATTATTTTGATTACATTTTGTTTTAGGGTCGAAACATGATAGCTAGTGTTTATCATTTTCTGCGAGAAGAATATGAATTTACAAATTCATTAATGGAACTCAACTGTGATTTATCTCATTTACGAGACATTACACGCCGTACAGCTGAAGCTACGGGTGTGAGCCAAAAAACAGTTCAAAGAATATTAAAAGAAGAGAAGGAATTCCAATCCACTTCATCAAAATTCACTTCACCTATGAAGAAAAGGAGAAAGCGAGATAATAAAGTGGATATAGATAATTTTACAGCCAATGTGGTTCGCAGTACTGTACAAGATTTCCATATTGTCCATAAAGAAATTCCAACATTAGCTAAGTTAAGAACAGCATTGAATGAAAAAATCGGATTCGAAGGTTGTTTAGAAACTGTTCGCAAGTTACTGTTGAAATTAGGTTACAAGTGGCGCAAAACAGAGAACAACCGTAAAGTCTTGACGGAGCGTCATGATATATAAATGTGGCGTTTAAAATATTAAAAAAAAATAACAGAGTACCGCTCTCAAAGTCGGCCCATTGTCTACACCGATGAGAGCTACGTCCTCTCGACACACGTGCGAAACAACACCTGGGCAAAAAAAAAGGAAAGAACTCCGTTTTAAAAAAAAATTAGCACAGGCACTCGCTTTATTTTAGTGCACGCGGGAACCAAGGATGGTTTTATTGAAAATGCTTCCTTGGTTTATAAGGCCAACTCAACAGCTGGTGATTATCATTCAAATATGAGCTATGATAACTATGTAAAATGGCTAAATGAAAAGTTGCTACCCAATTTACTTCCGCGCTCTGTCATTGTCTTAGACAATGCATCTTATCACAACACACGGGCTGAACGGCTACCGACGCAATCTACAAAGAAAGCCGATATGCAGCAATGGCTCAGGGATAAGGGTATAGCATTTGATGAATCTCTTCTTAAATTGGAATTGTACGATACAATAAAGAAGTACAAAGCCCAACACGTAATCTACAAGATTGACGATTTTATAAAAAGCAAGGGTTTTGATGTCTTACGCCTTCCCCCTTATCACCCAGAATTAAATGCGATTGAAAATATTTGGGGGATCGTTAAAAATTATGTCGCATCTAAAAATAACGAGCAAAACATGACGAATACGGAAAGACTGATCAATGAAAGTTTGGGCCAAGTTAGCAGTGAAACGTGGCAAAAAACTTGTGCTCATGTTGAAAAAATTGAAAAAGACTACTTGAAATATTTTGATCTCGATTTTGAATTTATAATCAATGTACAAGATGATTCTGACGACAGCAAAACGGAATCGGAAATCGAAAATTTATCTGATAGTGATTGAAAATACTGAATAGTCCTACTTGTTTCGTTTCCATTCTGTAACACCAATGCTTAATTAAATGCCTACATATTCTTAATATTTTTGTATTTATTGCAACCTAATCTAATTTATTTACAAAATGTATATACTTTTAAAACCAAAATTTTATTTAGATTATTAAATCTCGACTTGAATATATATCAGATTTTTTTGCTAACGTTACCTACTTTTACACACACAAGCGCGCTTGTCGGGATACGTCACTACTACAATCAAAGCCGAACGGACTTCGTGAAATAGAATATCTGTATCAAGTTGAAATTAATACGAGGGCGACTCTGAAAGTTTTTAGAACCGGCCACTTGTAAACGATATAATAAAAAAATAAGTTCAAATGTTGAAAATGGAACTCTTTGCCAATATTATTGTGTATGCATTTTATTCATTTGTCATTTTGTTTACGATTTGGCGGCAAATTGAAAATTGTCTGTCACATCAGCATGAATTTAACGCGAGAAAATTTATGACTTTCGATGTCATTTAAGTGAACAAGAAGACTTCGATTGGCCTTTCACGATGAAGCCCCATCTCGTGCCACTGTTTTCAACTGGTTTAATGAGTTTAAACGTGGTCGCACTAATCTCACCGATGATCTGCGCGAGGGACGGCCTTCTACGGCGACTACTGAAGATCTGAAGATAACATCAGTGTTGTGCGGCGTATGATAGAGACTGACAAAAGAGTGACTTATCAGCAGATTCGGACAAGCTTAGGCATCGGTATGAGTCAAGTGGACAAAATCCTCCATGAACATTTAGCAGTCAGGAAGCTTTGTGCCCGGTGGATACCTCATAATTTGCATTTTTGAGGCCCAAAAACTCCGTAGTGTTGATTGGTGTCGCGAAATGGTTCAAAGATTTAACGGAGGTGACTCAAATGCTGTGTTCGACATACTTACGGGTGACGAAAGCTGGATTTATTGTTATGATCCTGAAACTAAGAGACAGTCTGCTGTCTGGGTGTTTCCTTCCGAGGAGTTGCCGACTAAAGTGAAGAGAGGTCCAAGCGTGGGAAAAAAGTTGGTGGTCTCGTTCTTCGGAAGGATAGGTCATTACGCAACAATTGTTTTAGAGGATCGAATAACAGTTACTGCAGAGTGGTACACTAACGATTGTTTGCCACTTGTCTTGAAAAAAGTTTGGGAGAAACGACCTCGCAGTAGGATCCTCCTTCACCACGACAATGCCTCGTCGCACACCGCCAAGCAAACAATCGACTACTTGGTGACGTCAGACGTGGAATTACTGGGTCACCCGCCCTATAGCCCCGACCTCGTATCTTGCTATTTTTATTTATTTCCGAAAATAAAAGAAAAACTTCGAGGAAAACGTTTTATGGACGCCGAGGAAGCAGTGGCTGCGTTTCAAAATGCCGTGGAAAAGACCCCTAAGGATGAGTGGGCAAAGTGCTTTTCTCAGTGGTTCCAACGGATAAGCGATATATTGATGTAAATGGACACTATTTTGAAAAGATATAATAAAACTAATAACTTGCTAGTTTGTTCAGTTTTTGATTTTCTAAGAACTTTCAGTGTCACCCTCGTATCATATACATAGGTCTATGGTCTTTGGAATATTATAATAGTCTTACCACCTCACTCTTACTGTGATAAAACAGTCAAGCGTTAAGTTTGGTAGCACAGCTTACCAGCTATATCAAAAGGGAAAGGTTCTTAATGTCCTAAGTATGTTCCCGTGGGATAATTCCCGATGACCACGAATTAGCCTTACTGGGATAAAGCTTTTGAATTTATAAGTTTTGAAGATACTTAAACTTTTATAATTGCATTTTATTATTATTTTACAGGCATGGCTGGTACTGGGGTGGCATCACTTCAAGTGAAGCTGAAGAGTTGCTTGCTGGGCAGCACGACAATGTATTCTTAGTACGTGACTCGTGCGACTCCCGTCATATTCTCTGCGTGTCATTCCGATGCGTGGGCCGCACACTGCACGCTCGTCTGCGACATGCCAATGGACTATTTTCACTGAACAATGAGACATTTGTACCAGCAAACAGAATATCAGAACATTGTGCAGCTGTTGATGTCAAATCAAACCTTTTCGAGATGCCAGTCAAATTAGCAAGACCACTGAACAGGTACTTATTTAGTCATATTTACAAAGACAAACTACTAATATTAAATGATTATTGTTTTTATAACATTAATTATTATTTCCAGATTTGCGAAACTGGACTCTTTACAAATGATTTGCAGATTTGTCATTAGACAAACTGTATCAGCACAAGTGTGGAGCAAGTTGCCACTACCGCCAAACTTAATATCTTATGTATCTATTGGCAGTGATTACATTGTGCCATCATAGTTAATACTTAATATGTGCCTTCAGTATTCATAGAACTATGTTTATTGTAAGCATATTTACATACAACCTTTTTTAAGAGACTGCCACTTTATAAACTACGTATATGAATATATTAATTGTAAATTTTATACTGAAGTCAATATTTTATTAAAAAATTATGAAGATAAAAATTAAATAAAAATAACAACAATGTAGCTATTAAACTATTTATTACAAACAACTAAATATGAATAATACTTTGAATATCTATAATTCATAAAGTTTTCGTTGTGTGGAAATGTTTTATATAACCATCACTTATTTGCCTAATATAATCTTCATATTATTATTACTTCAGTGTATTAATTCCGAGCATATTCTTGGCCTGAAATATAAAAAGTCATGTTTAGCAAAATAATAATTATGATCAATCAACCATGCCATAAATGAAATATAATCCAATATCAAATAAAATATAGGATGTCATGAGAGCAATTAAATAGTGAGAAATTAACAACTTATTCTAAATTACTCATAATTTTTATTATGACCAAAATGTTTAAGAAACAAATCAATAAACTTATTTACACAAACACTGAGTATATGCATTGTAATATATAATACCATTGGCTCTAATATCCTGTAATCATGTTAGAACTAGTAAATTATTTTCATGTGGCAGATGGGCGATTTAACTATATCTAAGTCGTGCGTGAGTGCATGGCATAAATAATTGAAGTCTTTAAGTAAATTTCTTGCAATTCCATTTGAAAACTCTTGAGATGGTCATTTGAGTACCTTATAAAAGTAGGTAGGCACGTATTTATTACGTACTACTTAGTTTAAATTCAACAAGTGTTCATATTTGATAATTTGAGAATTATTATTTATTTATCGTAAACACAATAACGTAGAATTTACGTGCATTGAAAGCGTCGACCTAGGAGCACCGAAAGACAATCTCGCTCTTCCCTGATCAAGGGCTACGGCCGGCGCTGAAAACAAAGTCCCCCTCGCCGCGCCGCGTCTGTCTGAACGCGATAAACTCGAAAACTACCGAACGGATTTTCATACGGTTTTCAGCAATAGACGGATTGATTTATGAGGAAGGTTTAAGGTTTTGTGTAAATTGGCTGAAATATGACGATGATTGTTGAAGATGTCGGAAAAATCATGCCGACTGGGAGCTTTACTGGCGTGCGCCGCGTGTAAAAACAATGTATTACGGAATTAGTACATTGTTAAATACCTGAATTAACACATAGGGTAGGTAATTTTTTTCCCGGTAGTACGTTCCCGTGGGGTATTATCCGAAAACTACGTGGGCGAAGCCGCGGGCAAAAGCTAGTTAAACATGAATTAAGGCTCTTACACACTCACGCGATATCGCGTGTGTTTGTAAGAGCCTTTACTGTCACGCGTCGTCTCCGCGATTATGCCAGTAGTACCGTTAAAATAAAATGTATTTAGCAGTGTGACCTAAACCCGCACTTGTAAGGTCACGCTTCGCCGTGATCTATGTTTTTTTCCCGTGTCTAGTTTGCCTGAATTATCGCAATGTTTTTAACTACGAAGTTTTTAACAATGTGGCCAAAAGTAGTTCATCATAGAACATGTAGTTTTATTGCGAAAACGCGACACGAATCTTTGCGCGACAATGTGGCCGTAGCATCATTGTGTCTTGACAAACCAAGCTGGCAGCCCTAGTTCCGATTTTGGTCACGCGCCTAAAAACCTTGTAGCGTTGACCTTTGTCAAAAAATGAATTCTTCTATGAATTCAGCTATGTGAAATCATAAGTTGCATCCTAAACTGGATAGCTTGGAATCCCCTTTTTAGGTTTCCGTACCTAAAGCGTAAAACGGGAACCCTATTATTAAGGCTCCGCCGTCTGTCTGTCTGTCCGTCTATCACCAGGCTGTATCTCATGAACCGTGATAGTTAGACAGTTGAAATTTTCACAGATGATGTATTTCTGTTGCCGCTATAACAACAAATACTAAAAAGCAAAATAAATATTTAAGGGGGGCTCCCATACAGCAAACGTGATTTCTTTGTCATTTTATATAATGATACGGAACCCTTCGTGCGTGAGTCCGACTCTCACTTGGCCGGTTTTTGTAGATAATGGTACGGAACCCTTCGTGCGCGAGTCTGGACTCGCACTTGGCCGGTTTTTGAGTTTTTATCAAATACCTATCTCAAAATAAAAGACGTACTAGGTCAAAAATAATGAAAGTCTCACCCCCTTGTGTCACACCTCTCGGGATTCTTGACAGATTAATGGATGACCTCTAATTATTAACCTTAACCTTTTTCCAAATATTTTCGAGTATTTGACCTGCGGCGTGTATTTATATAATTATATAGATAGTAATTGCGTGTGATTGCGTTATATTTACGTGACTTTTAACACTTAAAAGTCACTGTGAGTGTCCTTCAGGGGCTCCGCTGACCGAACCCCATAGCCTAGGTTTGAATAGTATACGTGTTGACCGCTGCTTATCACGCGGTTTGAAATGGTCTACTTCCCTCCAGCTCCTTAATATATTTTAACTACCTCCTTAAATCTTTTAATAAATTAAAAATATGGCAGGTTTATGTCACACAAGCTATAAAATAGTATACGATACTGCCTTACGTAAGTCTATTAAAACACGGCGTTTAGCACGCCGCGCCGTGCAATAATGGACTACTTAGATCACACGTATCGTAATGTACTATTTATGGCCATCAGGAAAGGCAATGGAATATTAAATGATTTGTATTACCAGCGTAGGTAACTATTAGTTAGGTACCTACCTGTTTAAAATTACGCTGTTAAAATGAACACCATTTTTTTTTTCATTTAAATGTTCAGTTATATGCTTATTACATAATCCTGTTTCATAGGTTCATTATAAATTAAACCCATTAAACTTAATTAATTCTTACCGTTGTAAACGCAGCAGTCAATGTTTGTGGGGCTGCACCCATCACCGGACTTAAATTCAATGCCGATTGAACCAACTGGGCATCACGAATACGTGACGCAATGAAATTCTTCGTAGCAGTACTGTCTTGGCTGCTATCTGTTAAATAAAACAACTCGGCTGCTTTGTATATTCCTGCTACACCCACCCGGCGGACATACCAGTTGAACTGAAAATTAATGTTTAACTTTAGTTAGTGCAGGGTAACCCCATGATGCCGGGAGGACACGGCGCGGCATACGTTGGCAGAGTGTGCCGCATGGGAGGAGCCTCGCCGTGCCCTCATCTCAGGAGTAGGCAGTGACCTGTCGCTGCCGGCCGTGGTCGAGTCGATGGCCGGCAGCGAGGAGTCCTGGGACGCGGTGGTGTCCTTCTGCGAAACAGTCGTGTCGCAGAAGGAGGCTGCGGAAAGGGAGCGGGAGATCTCGTCCGCTCACCCAGCCCGCAGCAGGCGCACCGGGCGTCGGCAGAGGGCAGATAATGCCCTCTTCCGGCCCCCCTAAATGGGTCCAGGGACGGCGGACTCGGGGACGTCCGCCGCCCCCTATCACACTGGACCCGAGGTGGCGGCGCGTAGTGTGGGAAGGGAACACTGGGGTGGTTTTTAGTCAGTAAGAGTCTGACAGACCCCTCCGCCCGCCCCAGGGCGGAGGACATCCATGAGGATTTTCCACCCCGGCAAAAAAAAAAAAAAAAAAAGGTAACCCCATGATAGTTAATTCACACGGTTTCGGCTCGGGGCCGGAATGGCTTAATTAAAGGATGATTTATGCAAGACTATGTCGGGCGCGAGCCGTGCCATGTACGAGGTGCGGTCGACGCACGGATCCAAATCTTCACGGACATTTTATATGAAGGAGTTCATGCTACACCGTGCAGCATCCGTGTCCCGTCCGAATCTTGATCCATACAAATTAAGCAGACACGGATGCGGCTTGCACCCGTGACGGTCTACCATAAATCATCCCTTACTAGGTTTCCAGTACGTCGCGGCGTCGGAGCATTCTACGTAAAGACCGACCGACGGCCCAGTAACCGGATATGTGTAAAGTTCGTATATCATGTCTTTCCCTTCCCGGAGATACTAAGCCAGGACAGCTCGGAATCCGGAAGGACCTGACTTAAATATTAGTGCGAGGCTCCCTTGAAACTGTTTTATATGTGCTTATGGGAGTAATAGCTATACCTACTGTTCTTTGAAAAGATGTTGTATACTTACATCCACACTTCTGTCACCAGAATGATAGCATATATCATCAACAAGGGATAGTAATGTAGCCAAGCAATTGGGGACATTGTTAGGCATTGTTTGAATAGCCATCGCTTTGGGCCATGTGGTCCTAAAAAAACGGTTGTTCATTAGGTCTTCAGTACATTCTTATGTATGTGTAATTAGCCCAAGTTAGTTTTAAAAATAAAGGCCTCACTCACTTGTATGGGTCAATCATTGTTAATCTTTGGAATATAGCTTTCTCAACGAATTGGGCTGGTACTTTCTCCTGCGAATCTGTTTTGGGCCACTGCATGACAGAAAATGGATAATTCATTAATATTACAAAGTAATACATAAAATAAAAAGAAATACTTTTTTCATAGTCACTTACAGTTTTCATAGCATCCACTAATTGTTCATTACATTGAACATTAAAGTAATGTACCAAATCGCCACCTCCATTTGGGAATAGGCCATGTGTTATAGTCGGGTACCCCGCCGCTTTGGCGCCAGAACTCAATGACTCTATAGACCATCCACTCTTTGCTACAAATCGTAATGCATTTTCCAAAATAGATTTTTTAATATTTTCCTCATATTGTTGATCTTCTTGTTCATACTGATTTGTGTAAGTAGTAATAGAAAGTTTTTGATCCTTTTCAGGAGTAGTTTCAACTTGAGAACTTATTCCATGTGAATTATTGACAGAAATACAGGCAAATGGCCTAATGGTTCTACGGCCATTCTTCAAGGCTGTTAACAAAATAAATAAAGTACTGATAAGGAAGAATTATCTAGAATTAATTTAGGATGTTTGAAATGGGTCTTTGGAACAAAATAAACAAATCGGGTATTTAAGAGTGGCAAAAAATAATTTATTAAAAAAATAAGAGTTAAATATTAGTCACAATTCATTTTTAATGCCTGCATTTTATTTATATTAATACATTCAGTTACACGTGCAATAAGAACTTCAATCAGATGAAAAGCATTCAATGCAGAACATATTATCTCCTTCATATTTTCCTTGGGTATATTATCTAATACATTTCCTCCTACATTGAGTGAGATATTGATTTTCTCATCAGGTAGATGTTTTCCTTCTTCAATATCTTTAAGTTTAACCTCATAATGTGCCTTAGACATGTTCAACCCTATTCTTAGCTGTTCTAGATAATTATTCTCAATAAATGAGAAACAATCACGAATGCCAGTAATGTTTACTGTATCTTTAATTGTCAAATATCTTAGAAAATTTAAGGATGTTATAATCTGATCAGCAAGTTCAACTAGATCTGACTCAGCACCGTGTGGAAGAAAGCATATTTTCTTTAACATATTTGAAAATTGAGGACCAGTGAAGCAGTCATCCATGCCAGGATTCTTGAATGCTTCATTTATCGAGCTTTTGTATAAAGTTATTGCATATCCAATCATGCCAGAATGATTAGATACTTCAATCAAATATTTGACAAGTGCACATCTACCCTTATAATCAAATTTATTTACATGGCATCCAATCAATGCCACAGAACGCTTACGTAGAGATTCATAACTAGAATATATAGCTACATTAGCTAGTCCCTTACACATATCAAAATGTAGTGATGATGAAAGAAGTTTTTGTGTTGATTGGTTGGGAAAGCGGCTTAAAATTGCTTCACATAAAGCAACTGCCTTGGCTAAAGGGCTATATTCAGCAAAATTTAATAAGTGAATTACAGAAAGCATCGCTGTATGAAGAACATAATCTAAACTGTACACTTGTGGGATGGCAGATTCTGGTACTTCAAAATGACCTGATAATACAGTATAGAACAATCCAGAAAGAGTAGTCATATTGATCTTTTCCCTGTGGTCATAAGGTGACTTCTCATTGTCACCTTCATCTTTAATGGTTTTCTTCTTACTTTCTCTATGACAAACTTCTAAGTATACTAGGAATTTCAAAACGTTCTTCTCAATAATGCAAATGTCTTGAACAATGGTTGAGCAGCTTAATCTCGACTCACTATTTGCATTGCTTTCTGGATCCATATCAATGTAAATCAAAGGTTTCCCCAGAAGACTTATCAAAAATGCTGTTATTATTTGTTTTGTTTTGACATTGGAATCAGCTTCATTCATTTCACTAATAAAATACTTATAGAATGGAGGTAAGAGGCTGTAAACTCTAGTAATTCTTCTGATGTTAGGATCAGAATCCATCAACAATCTTTCCTTGCCTTCCAAGTGATGGTCAGGTATAGGAATATTTTCAATGTATGTGCTAATAGAGTTTAAACACCATTCTAAAGATCTTCCTCTCTTTATAGACAATCTTTTCAAAAGTTCTTGCAGAGGTGGCAGAATGAGACCAAATTGGGCATCATTTTTAGCAAGTTCAATCTGTTCAATAAATTCTAATAGAGCTTCCTCTGGTGCAGATTTCTCAATGATAATTGATAATAATTTCTCACAGGCACCATAAAGTGATGGTTTTAAAATAATAGTATCATCTTGAATTTTGCCAAGGATCACAGGTATTAAATCCCAGCAATTATCTTTAAAACTTTCAGCTAATCTCTCCTCGTTCGAAACATTCAGTGCTTCCTTATATTTTTCATTATCCAATAGCGTGGAAATTAAATCAACAACATCTAATTGACTCATGTTGAGATTTGTGTTATAAAGTACTCTTTGGATTTGTGTGAATGTTTATAAAATGTAGGTAGGTACTTTAATTCCAACAAATTCTGAAATTCAAGTGCCTCGTATGTATTATTTTTACTATTGCGAGGTTAGTAACACTTCCACATTCTAATCCGATAGCTAAGAAAATGATGTTCGGCAAAACATAAACCTTATTTCTATTGCAAAAAAGCTATAGGCCGATACTTACAGCGAAAAATCTTCTGCAATGTGCTCATATTCGATTACTTAATTTTTTTTGTAATAAATAGGTACTTTTCGTTTTTATTTTCTTGCTTGCTTGATGTGATTTTTATTAAATTTTCTAAACATCGAACTGACCGATGACATGACAGTGACTAATGACTTGACTTTGACTGACAAGTGACAGCTATTAAATCCCACGTAAATCAATCATGGAATTAGTAAGTACTTAGTACGCTCAGTCCATCCGATGTTTTTTTTGTTTGATAAGGCTTCTTGTAGTTTGTACATTTAGCCAGTGTCAAGTAAAATTAGGTAACAAGTACAGACGCCAACCACACCAAGCTACTACAATCTGTCTTTCTTTAAAGATTTTCAACTTTGTCGTTAAAGCATATGGTTCAAGGTTGATTGGGAAAATTTTACAGTTTCGGGTAGCTTGACCTGCTGTCGTCTGTATATAAAAAGTTTGTATAATACATCTCTCTAAAGATTTGTTCCCCAATGTCATGATTTCATGAATAAGTAATTCAATGGAACAAATCTACACAAAACAAAATATGTTGTAACCTAACAAAAATGAGTATTTAATGATTCTAATTCTGTAAATACATAATGTAACGCGCGATTTTAAAATTTCCCGTGTCGCCACGTATGTGAACCCCGCGGCATCGAGTGGTGAGACTAGTCCACAGAACACTTGGACTGGACACAGCGGATCACTAGGTAACGACGCAGCTGACGAACTAGCTAGGAGAGCATCCGGCGCGTCAGTCTGTGGACCCGAACCCATCCCCTTTAACCAAATATGTAGGTGGCTACAGGAGTTCACCCACACACAAGCGGAGAACTGGTGGACCTCGACATCGGGCTGCAGGCAATCTAGGGAAGCCATGCCATCCTTAGATGGTAGACTAACCAGGCGTTTGCTACGCCTGGACAGGAACGGCCTGCGCCTGGTGACGGGGACCTTAACGGGACACTGTTCACTAAACAAACACTTACACACAATAGGCATAACGGACAGCCCTCTGTGCAGGGCGTGCATGGAGGCTGAAGAAATCGTTGCGCATGTGCTCTTTGACTGCACAGGCGTCACCCAGATCAGAACAGAAACCCTCGGGTCACCCAGATCCTCCACAGATATCCTATGCAGACCAGAAGACCTAATCAGCTTCTGGAGGGAGGTGGGCTGGTTGGAATAAACCACTGACGGCCGCCATGGCCCACGCACAATGGTCCACATGAAGGACTAAGTGCGGAAACCATACCCTCTAACATAGAACATAGAACACTTGGACTGGACGGGCGGAACGTGCGCCGTATTAGATTGTTGCCGGCTCAACCAGGCTCGACTGAAAGACAGCGTTATTTGTAACTGTGAATCTGATACTGTTTTGTATTCACAACGTCTTGGTGATTGTTAACTTGCTTAATAAAACTGTACAAGTGTTGTTTGTTTCAATAACTATTACGAGTTAAAATATCAGTTATAGTTGAGAATCTTATTTTGATCAAGATACAACCTGATTCCAGACCAGGTAAATTGCAAAAAACGTAAGATTTGAATTTGGCGGGCTACAGCCAGCAGCGGGTTCACCTGTAAATATTAATTTCAATGTTTGATTGATTTTTATAAGTCAAAACTAATGTCATTAGTCAAAACTTATGTGTCAAATGTCAATGTCAATCTTAGCATTCATTTGGCAAAATTAAAAAATTTCAATTTCTGTAAAATCGCAAATCTTTACCTGTAGCCCTGTTACAGCACTCAATGATGAATAAATTGTGTTAATGTTTAATAAAAAGTTTCACGTCTTCAACACTTTTAAACTAAATTAGTAGGTAGCTAGCTCAGCAGTGTTTATCCCATTACATTATTTTATAGGAATTGAAGTAATAGGATTTTACCGGAGTTAGAAGAACATTCGTCTTTTCTAAACAGTTTTTCAAAGTCCTATTCCTTTGTTTGTACAGAGAGTTCTTGCGATGTCAATAAATGGATTTCGATGATTGTTATCATAACCGGTTTTGCGAAAGTTCAGCAGTGCATTCACCTGTTTATAGATTTAGCCTAAGAGTCTAGTACACCTGTAAATATGGCAACAAAACAGAAGAACATATTCACGCGCAGTAAACCCTTGATGAACATATATAGTGGAGTAGACCATGAAGGAAAAGAGGTAAGAAACACAATAAAACATTGTTTTTGCAGAAATTTGGAGACTCATTTTTACTAAGATTTGAATGATCTGTATAAGTTATCCATTCCTTGGTAACATTGCATTTATAAACAAATGCTCTATGTATAATCAGGTGGAGGTGCGAGAGGATGCAGAGCAGCTAGTGAAGTGGCATGAGATATCAGATGCGCTGGTCGCAGCCGGCTACTACCGAGCACAGCTGCAGGGACTCTCTGCCTTCGACAAGATTGTGGGAGGGCTCACATGGTGCATTGAACTGTGTGACATTGATGTTGATGTCAGCCTCTTGTTTGAAGAGAATCTGACCATTGGCAAGAAAATGTAATTATTTATCTAAAAACCACTCTATTCTATTCTATTTTTAAAAGGTCTGGCTCCATCGATAACATTCAATGATTTTGCCAATGTCAAGGTATGAGAAAGTAATGATTGTCAGATCGTAAACTGTTACACAACTATTGATCAGTGTTTGTAGTGGTGACATGTGTGGGAGTGGTGACAAAAACCACTCAGTATTGGCGTTTATTTGTTTGATTAGTATAGCTATGATTGAAAAAAACCTCCTTTCATGATAGTTCTTTTCATGAATTAATTAAAATGATATGAAAATTTCAATCTTTACAGAGCTCTGACTGAAAAAATTGTAAAAATACTGCCTACAATGAAATGTCCATACACGATTGAACCACATCAAATTCAAGGGTTAGATTTCATCAACATTTACCCGCTGATCTTGTGGTTAATTAAATACTCAAGTGAGTTTAGAGAGGCAAAAGAGGATGAGTTGCGGAAGTTTGCAGTCATGCAATATGATAAGAGTCATATATTTGAATCTGACAGAGCTGCCTCTATGCAGAAAGAGAAGCTGCTGAAAAACTTAGCTGTAGTACAGGTATGTTTGAAATGTTCAAGTATCTCTCTTGTATAAAGCAGATAAAATGATTGGTATGACTTACCACCCATAATATCATCATCATCATCTGCCTAGCCTTTTCCCAACTATGTTGGGGTCGGCTTCCAGTCTCACCCGATACGAGTATTTTACATGGAGCGACTGCCTATTTGACCTCCACAACCCAGTTGCTGGGTAACACAATATCCCTTGGAAAGAATGGTTGCCAGAGTTTTGGGCTTCTGATGACCCATAACAACTGTCAAAGAACTACAAATGACAGCCGGGACCAACGGCTTAACATGCTTTCCGAGGCACGGAAGTTATCTCACTATTATCATTATTTCACTTATCACCCATAATAATGGGCGATAATATATTCCAACAACAATATTTTTATCTGTTTCTGTAAGACAGTTGAAAGTCAAAAATAAAGAGATTATAAATAATATAGTAATTCAATGGTAATGAAACTAGGCAATGTTATCATCTTTGCAGCAGTAAAATCAGGCCTAAATAATAATTTGAAATGTTTTCAGAACTTGTACAAACCATGCAGAGTTCGCAAGAGGAAAGGTGGTTTCCCTGCAAATGAACTGGAACAAGTGAATGCAACACTCTCTGAGTATGATCAACGCATGCTGATGCATGTGTCCACTAACAAAGGGGATGCAAAGAGTGATGATGGATTAGATTTCTTGGTACAAATAATTATAAAATTGTATTTATAAGCTGTCTTTATTTCAGTTCATAGCATGAATTTTCTGAATTCGTTTTTTTTTTGTTGTAGTATGATTATGAGAAGACTTTGGCAGACCCCACAGAAATTACAACAGAAGTAAGTACAACATTGTTATTTGTGGAAACGTAGTTGATTGTACAGTGAATTTCTTTAGCTTTTAATATTTTACTGTTAAGTATACATTATGATTGTACTGTACAATGGTTTGCATTCCCTAACTAAATTAAATAAAATTTAAATTAAAAAAAAAAGTTGGGAATGAGAACAGAAATAGTAATCTACTTTTAGCAAAAACAACTTTGTTTACTAAAATTACTTTTACAGGCTAATAGATATGTAAAAGAGGAGGAATCAAAGGAAATCCATGCTGATACCAAAATTCATTATGCAGTTCTACAATCAGAGCTTACTGGAGAAGTTTCCAAAGAGTTGGAGGAGAGAGAAAAGCAAAAGTATTCTGAAGATGTGGAAAGACTCTCAAAGAGTATAGAAGTATTGATGAAAGACATACAAAAGTTCAAAGAAACTCATCAGGAGCGAATGGAAAGTGCTAAATCACAACACGAGAATATGCTTGGCAAGATGAAAAAGATTACTAATAAATTGATGAAATCTGATGGTATACCTAAAAGGTATGATAATAAATTGATGTTCTGTTTTTAGGGTTCCGTACCTAAAGAGTAAAACGGGAACCCTATTACTAAGGCTCCGCCGTCTGTCTGTCTGTCTGTCCGTCTGTCACCAGGCCTGGCCTTTCATGAACCGTGATAGCTACACAGTTGCTATAACAACAAATATTAAAAAACAAAATAAAATAAATATTTAAGGGGGCTCCCATTCAACAAACGTGATTTTTTTGGCCATTTTTATAGATAATGGTACGGAACCCTTCGTGCGCGAGTCCGACTCGCACTTGGCCGGTTTTTAATTGTACTAGAGATCACTTGTAATGGCCAACAGGTGTGACTGTTCTAATAAAATGCCAAGTTCAAGACCAATATTAATTTAAATACAGTAAATCTAAATTAGTAAAAGGATATTTGCAACACATTTAATCAAGTTAATAATGCTCATTGGTCCTTGCCATGTGGTTATTCTGGTTAAATGGAAGAATGCACCATTCATAAAAACAGCTAGAGCAATTTCAGTCTGTAAACATTTATATAACATATACATAATATTATACAGATATCTATGTATGTATGATATCACTATGTATGTAGTATAACTTACAGCTCAATTATGTTTCAGTGATAAAGATGTCAAACAGTTTTATAAGTCACTCAAGGAGTTAGCAAGAGAGAGAAATGAATTGTTGCAAGTAATTCAACATAGGAACAGAGAACATAGTAAATTGGAAGATAAGCTGAGGTGACTATCTGATTGGTTTTTAACTTTTTTCTTCACTTTATATATTTTATTTTTCCATGTTGCTGATTTTTACGTTAAATAAAAAAAAAATGCTACGCAAGGAAATTCCTCATGCTGCTACTACTAGGTATATGTCCTAATCTGATATGCCATAGTTTTGTTGTTAACCAACATTTACCCTTTAAAGAGATTAAATCAATTTCGAAATCATATAGGGTTGCAAAAGATCCCGATACTAAAGTAGAAGAACAGCCGTTGACGCCTGCAGAATTGAAAGAATTCAATGAAAGGCAAGAAAAACTGAAAGCTTTTATTACAAGTATGAGACTGGAACTTGCCAAATTAAACCGGGAGGTGTTACGATATTCTACTGCCATTGATGAGGTGCCTGGCACTGCTGAACTATTGCAATATGAGAAGAGGTTTATTGAACTTTATAATCAAGGTATTTAATAAGCTCTTTTGTGTTTTTTTTAGTTGTTGAAATATTTTGTGCCAAAATTCGCAATAAATTGTATAAGACTGCACGAATTTCTTTAAAATATTTCGTAATGTTAGATGTATATTCGGTAGAGATTTATCTAGAATTGTGCACGACATGATGACTACACTCACGATGTCAAAAACAGTCATGTTGCAAACACAATTTTGTTGCAACAAAAGAAAATTGCGCACGTTGTTGATACTTGATATCTTTGATATTATATGACCTAAATAACAGTAAAAACTATATGGGCTGTATAATATTGACTGGTTTTCATGAAATAAAGTTGGAACTTTGACTTTCAATATCTCCGAATCCAGAAGGTTCCCAGGTATGGTCCAGTACAAAAAAAATATCACAATATCGGGTGTAAAAAGACGCTTCACCCGTTATGATAGCACTCACTTTGTGATATTACAGCACTCACTCAAAATGTACTTTATTTAATTAAAAATAGGATATATTTTGTAATACGCAACTAACGCGAATATTTTGAGAAATTCGCGAAGTGAAGTGCCAGCATTATCTGCTTTGCACATAATAATCTATGTTGTATACCTACCTTTTACACACTTAACAATACCTCCTTTGTTCATACAGTTGCATCCAAGCACAAGGAAACTAAACAGTATTACATATTCTACAATACACTACTAGAAGTAAAACTATATACCTCAAAAGAGTTGAGTCTCCTCAATTCGATTCTGGATAACTATGATGAGTAAGTTTTTTTTTTTTTCATTTGAAGATTAAGGAGTGCTACACACTTGTTCGGATCTGCATGATTCGGCACAGCCGGGGGGCAAAATCGAATATAGCCCCTCGGCCTAGCTCGACGTGAATATGATTCAGCTAACGTAGATGCCGAACGTTGCCGAATGAAAGCCGATTATGTGCTTCGGGTCGGCATCGTTGTTCAACAAATAATAAATCTAATATACCCTAACTATATACTAAATAAATCTCAATATTGGCTATGTGTGAAATTGAACCTAACATATGTATAGATAAGGAAGCAATTAAAAATATTACATTTCTAGATGACGCATGGATGTGCTGTGATATTGATATAACGTACCTAGGTAAAAATTGAAATTAATCATGCATTGTAAAATTCAACAGCAGTACTTCA
The DNA here is from genome assembly GCA_963921375.1 of Tiliacea citrago. Taxonomy (NCBI): domain Eukaryota; kingdom Metazoa; phylum Arthropoda; class Insecta; order Lepidoptera; family Noctuidae; genus Tiliacea; species Tiliacea citrago. The sequence continues at coordinate 13,478,736 of OY992797.1, read as the reverse complement.
GACTAGGCAAATGATTTGAATGCTATAGGCCTACCGCCTCAGTTAAGTGGGAGGCCTGTAATAATCAAATCCAGTATAGTTCGACAAATAATCGTATTCAGTACTTAACTTGATAGTCCAAAAGCAAAATAATGTTACCATACTAACACTAACAAAAGAATGAATGGTCAACATAGTTGGTTTTGAAGAAATCTCAATGTGAAATGTGTTGTTCTATTAGAATACTGCAAATGCGACAAATTAACGCTTTCATTTTTAACGAAACATGGCATACATTGTAAGGTTTATTCAATTTCGCTCATTATTTTTTTATTTTTGTCAGAAACTGATATCCTTTCAACAGCCAGGTTACTGAATATAGCGAGGGATTATAAAGTAGAAATTATTTATCGAACTTTAGTCCCCAAGTTATTATACTTCAAAATTAACAAAAATTTTAATGTTGCAGGGCTATGTCTTCAGTCCGTAAGAGAGAAGAGTTTATGACGCAGTTCGAATCTATCGTGGACTGGGTCAACCACACTGTCAAAAAGGTCGAGGAGAAATTCAAAAGTGAGAAGGAACAGAAAAATGATCTCTACAACGAATACTCGAGGTTGATGGATGTTCAGAGGCAATATGCTGCTGCTCTGAAGAAGTTAGGAGAACAGAGACAGAGGATAGGTGCAGAGAGCCATAGTTGACCGGTCAATCATATCTCTTAATACTTGCAAAGGCGTTTGTCTCACTATTTTGCTACAATAGTCCAGTCAAAATAGACAAAAATAAATTAATCTCGAAATAATTCGCATAGAGATAAAAATTGCGACTTTTAAATACACTTACAAATAAAATGTCAATAGCACACAGTTCTGCATTTTCTTTGTTCAATGTCAAAGGTAAATAATATCAGTTTTAAATACAATTTTATTGTAATATTACGTTCACTTCGTTTATAGATATGCAATTGTCTACAAGTTTGTTCAGATACTTTTTTCCTACAAATCTTCATTCATGAGATAAGTATCGCGATTCCAGACACGGTACAGATAAAGTACAATTCGTCAAGTATAGCCGTATTCGCTTCGTCGACCTGGGTTCTTTAATAGGCTCGCTTCGTCCACTCGGTTCATCAGTGGGCTCGCTTCGTCCACGCGGTTCGTTAGTGGGCTTGCTTCGTCCACTCTGCTCGTTATTGGGCTCGGTTTCCTTGCAAAATTCTTAATTAGGCTACTCTTGAGATAGCTCGCTTCGACCGCTCGGTTCTTTAAGTTAGCGCGCTTGCTCACTCGTGTCGTGAGTGGGCTAGCTCTGCCGGCACGTCTCGAGAGTGGGCTCGCTTTGACCTCTTGTCTTGTGAAGGGGTTCGCTGTTCGCTTCGCTTGCTCATCTCTTGAGTAAGCGCGCTCGGCGCTGTCGTGTCGTGGCTCGGCTCACAACGCACGCTCGCCTCTGAAGAATTCACAGTTCTTACCTAACTTGCCTCAGCGGAGGATGTTCTCTAACCAAGCTTTATACATGGTGGAAAGTTGAAGCGGAACTGGAGGGGAAGTACCCTAAATATTATAAAAAAATATTTATTATTATAAAATATTATATTAATAAAAAATTGCTACCAATGGAGATGAAGGAGTAATCTATCTGTGGCAATTATTAGTTACATTTGGTTTAGTAAAATTTTGCCCCAAAATGTACCGGAAAAAATGTACTGCAAATTTTTGTCAGATTTCGTGATAGCGTCCTTAACCCAGAATCATAAAGATAAATATCTTTAGTAAACATTTCATCTTAAATTCAAGGAAGATATCGATGATATTGATATCTAACTAAATAATGAAAATAACCAATGAATATTTTTTATTTGAAATAGTAAAGGCGCTCCTTGGTTTATTGAATTTATATGTAAGTAATTGTAAGATTGTATGATGTTCCTTAAATTCAAGATCCTACGAGATTTGATCCATATGGTTGACCCTTTTAAATGGTGTCTAAAGTACATGTTGTTTTTTCCCCACGGCTTAAACCCACGTTTTCTCTCTTTTTGATCTTGTTTGATTTTTAAGCTTTAAGCAAATACCGAGACTACATTTTTTTATGTCTATTTTGTCTTGACTACATCACATGCATAGTTTATCTAGTCCTCAATTAAGTTATAAAGTAGTTAATTTTCTACTTTATATTCATTCCAGTTGCACTGAAAAAGAACCCTCAGGTATAGAATTTAAGACTGACTATAGGTTTTATATTATTCGAATTGTATATTATTTATATTGCACTGTATTTGTAAAGGTAATACAAATTTATTTAGAAATAAATAAATAACACGATTATATATCAAATATGTTTTATTTTTATACCCTGATAAGAAAGAAAATTAACAATTAGGTACACAATAAATTCGTGTCAATTGAATTCAAAATAAATATACAACTTATTACATCGTAGGACGGATTCTTTACATGAGATTCAATTTCGATTTTACAGACGTACAATACGAGTCCATACACATCGTCAGTGCACGTTCATTGAATAGCAATGTTATTCAACAATTTCAACATGACACGTTCGATCAAAGAGTGACCACACTGCTGTGACCCTTGGGAGAGCTTCTATGCGAATGACCGTGACTGTGACCTTGGCCGTGACCATGACCTTGATTATGTCCTTGACTGTGACCGTGTCCTTGACTGTGACCATGTCCTTGGCTGTGACCTTGTGGGCCTGCACTAGTTTTCTTGTACATGGTAAAGGATATCAGCTCTCGGTTGGCGTTTGTCATTGCCATGGCGTGTGAGACGACATCGTATCCAAATAACGCGTGAAGACGGTTCACCACAACTAGAGTAAGTCCTTTTTGAGTTATGCGTACAGTTCTTTCGGGTTCTAATGCTGCTGCGACCTGCATGCCGAAGGACGAGTTTAACTCCTGTAAAAGACAAGCTTTATGAATGAATGCAGAATTTATTATCTTAATAAATAGCAGACGTCACACGTCTACCTAGCTTTTACCTAGATATTAGTTATAGGTAGATATACAAAACAAGGAAAAAAACAAATGAATCATGAAATGCATGAAGATAAGTCATGCAATAAGCAATTGTGCTACCGATGCAGTTAGGTTAAATGTTCTAAGGATGCAGTTGACAACATTACTATTAAAAAACCGGCCAAGTACGAGTCGGACTCGCGTTCGGAGGGTTCCGTACCATTATCGATAAAAACAGCAATAAAAATAAAATCGCGTTTGTTGTATAAGAGCCCCCTTAAATATTCTGTTTTATTTTAATTTAATTATTTATTTTTAAAGTGAATATATAACTAAATATTCTGTGAATATTTCAAGTGTCTACCTGTTGCCATTATTAATATCGAGCAAAAAAATCACGTTTGTTGTATGGGAGCCCCTTTAAATATTTATTTTATTCTGTTTTTTAGTATTTGTTGTTATAGCGGCAACAGAAATACATAATCTGTGAAAATCTCAACTGTCTAACTATCACGGTTCATGAGATACAGCCTGGTGACAGACGGACAGACAGACGGCGAAGCCTTAGTAATAGGGTTCCCGTTTTACCCTTTGGTTACGGAACCCTAAAAAGGATTTACGAAGGTAAAAACTGCCTGCGTTTGTTTCATCAACCCTACAAAACTTTCAGTGGAGTAGGGAAAGATAGTCTGCAATCGGTACCATTTATTATTATTTTCTAAACGATTAGGTACAGTTAGACAAAACAGTTATTGTATTGTTGGAAAAATCTTCAAGAAAGCTTGTTTATTATTGAAAACTTAAAACATTATTACCCTCACTAACGAAGCCCGCTCCTCACTCTTGAGTCCGTACACAGTGACACCCTCGTCCTTAGATAGGTGAGCAGCGCTCAGGCCGCCCATAACCATCACATACGGCATCTTAGCTTATTTACAATTTACACCAAGCACAAGCACAAGCAGTTCAAATCTATGATTTTATTTAACAAAATAATCACCGGCAGATTACGTATCTCATTTTAATGAAACACGATCAAACAGAAACACAAATAATATATCATGTGAACTTGTTAGTAATAAGCAGTAAGTAACCACGCGGCCTGTTTTAACCACGACCGCTCATGTACTCATGTGTGGGTTCACTCCGCCAGGTAAGCGCTACCTGCATCTGTGGTTGTGGTATACCAACATATACAATGGCATTTCTATGTAGGTTGCTGTACGGATTGCTAATGATGCGCTTGTAGGTGTGCGAGACGTGACGTCGAACTGAGTGACCTTCACGGGTGCTTGGCCTGCGCGGACGCAGGTCGCCCTGCGAGCCGCGCTCGACTCGAGTGCTCCATAGACTAATATATAGAGTGCTCGACTGGTGACTACCGCGCACACATAACATGATTAAACGATATTATGGTAGGTACCTAATAGTTATGAAGAATGTCACTTTAAGTTAGTAGGTACGTTAAAATTAACGTAGGAAACTTGAATAGGAGGTTGACAACCGGTAAACCGCTGTCACTGTCAGATTGCATACAAAAGAAAGAGATGCGCGATGACAACAGGCGTAAAAATGCAAATAAAATCGTATAAAATTAGATATTAACTAATTAATAAAAATTAATCCATCACCGAATGCAGTTTGGCATTTGCAATTTTATGGTATACTTTTAATTATAATTATAGCTGTTACGTTGATGTATTCAATTATGTTTTGAGTTCCATCACCGTATGCACAAAAGACTTGAAAATATCATAGGTACTGTGTTTGTTTTGGAAAAAATATTTACCGTTTAAGAGATACACTGTTTTGTGTGTCTTTAAATAAAACCGGCCAAGTGCGAGTCGGACTCGCGCACGAAGGGTTCCGTACCATTATCTATAAAAATGGCCAAAGAATCACGTTTGTTGTATGGGAGCCCCCCTTAAATATTTGTTTTATTTTAATTTAATTATTTATTTTTAAAATGAATATAAAATTAAATATTCTGTGAATATTTCAAGCGTCTACCTGTTGCCGTTATCAATATCGAGCAAAAACGAGCAAAAAAATCACGTTTAATGTATGGGAGCCCCCTTAAATATTTATTTTATTCTGTTTTTTAGTATTTGTTGTTATAGCGGCAACAGAAATACATCATCTGTGATAATTTCAACTGTCTAGCTATCACGGTTCATGAGATACAGCCTGGTGACAGACGGACAGACAGACAGACGGCGGAGCCTTAGTAATAGGGTTCCCGTTTTACCCTTTGGGTACGGAACCCTAAAAACCACCTTTTGACCATTTTTACAAATCTTCACCTCTACTATAATGTAGTTTTTAGATAATGAGGTAGAACCTCAGAGATTAATAGAAACCTTTTCAGATGTCTGGTGATATATTTTTATTACGTAGTTCACTGAAAAAAAAATAATTATAAATCTGAATGTCATGCATACTGACATCTTTTCATTATCAAAAGTTGTGTATAAATATTCGAGAGTTATTTACAAATTATTTAATCATGAGCCATTCTATGAGCAGTCCCAGGAATATTCAATTAGGTACATATTGATAGATAGATAATTATGCAATGTTTATGTTTACAAATAGCATTAGTTGCAGGTATTCATCAAAGATTCATTGAAGGAAGTGACGGTAAACATACAAGATATAGAAGGAGTGCAGACATCCGCCTATTATTTACCCGAGACTTACGGTCTACCTAACCTAGGTCATTGTTTTTTACAGAATAGGATATACAAGGTGTTGGGATGATGTTGTAATATTTACCTAGATTTTACCATCGATTTACATCTCCGAATTTTACCATAATATCTACCTACCACAAAGTAATATAGGTATAAGGTATCTTCAACGGAGTTAACAAGCCGCAGTTCATGTTTAAATTCCCATATCTGGGTCATTGTAGGGTTTCTGCCAGGGTTGCGGGTTTGCCCGAAAGGGATACCGTTTTCAGTATAGTATAAAGTACTCTGTGGATACCGTACCGTGGCCCTGGCACACAGGCAACGAAAGGAACATGGGTGGGTTTAGTCAGTAAAAGTCTGACACGCCCTCCCGCTCCGCCTGCTCTAAGCGGGAGAACTGATCCATGCGTACTGGTAATTTCTTAGCTGCCACGGCTTATTTTAATTGTTTTTATCTTTTTATTGCGGACGCTTCTTTCTACATTGTTCTCACATGTATAATTTCAACATGAATTTGTTACCAATACTTTGATTTAAAAGAGTGTCCGTGGAGTTTCTAGCCCGTTCTTCTCCATACGAACCTACTACGCTTTGGAATGGACAACTACCTACCTAGCTTCATCTCTCTGACTGACCGACCCCTTGACAATTCAAAAGTGCCTGTAATTGGTTTATTTGAAATCGAGTTTGAACTTATTTGATAATTTCCCATATGCAAAAAAAAAGGTTCTTTGTAGGGTTAACAAAAAGCGAAGGTCGAAACATTTTTTTTTTGTGTGATTTTCTTATTCAAATATTTGTAACTTTTCTAGTATTCGAGACCTACCAGAAAGCTCGATTGGTATTCGTTCAGACTATGGCTGAACTGGCGACTAGATCAACTAATGTTAAATGCTTGGAGAGCGCGGGTGTTCTTGGTAAATATTATTTATTATAGTTTATATACAGGGTGGAATTTTGTAATGCCACCTGGAGGGAAAGTACTCTTAATACTGCAGATAGAAAGTTTTACTCAAAGGAAACATTCCTTTATTTTTGAATAGAAAGCAAACTGCATTCAAAGATTTTCGAAAATTCTCTTCTCCCACACCCGGGAATCGAACCGGCTAAAATCTGAAAAAATTATACCCTGTACTTTTATTGCATCGATCGTTAGGGTCAATTATTAGGATGAAATCTCTCTAACAAACATGATAAATTAAATGAAAGGAAAACCAGGAAATCTGAAGTTACAAATTCAATGAGTCAAGTTAAAGCTCTTTAACTAACATCCATCTTTTGTAATGCAGACTCCTTTGCGACATACTCGTAGCTGCGTGTATGAGGTAATTTAAATATGGAATGTTAGATTTTTGACAATTAGATTGTCATAGTTGTTATTCACATTTGATTGTTTTTACAACTCATTTCACATTTTGTCTCACGGTGAAAATGGCTTATCAAGAACAGTTTGATTTAATGGAAGCTTATTTTTTAAATAACAAAAACGTGAATCTAGCTCTGCGGTGGTATGGAGAGAGATATCAAGACCGACAGGCACCAACTCGGTTCGTATTGAAAAGAATGGTAGAAAATTTAAAGAATACGGGTGGTTTGAAGAAGAGACGGCAAACTATTCAGCAAAACTATTTCGATTTTGAACTAGATGTTTTAACATACTTTGAATCATTTCCAAAGGCTTCAAGTAGAGATGCTGCCGATGAATTAGGAACAACCCACACTCGCGTACTTAAAGTGCTGAAAAAGTATAAGTATAAATGCTATCGTGAAGGTGGGTTGGTGCAAAAATTGCATATTGGGGATCGTGACAGACGATTACAATTTTGTGAAAACATGCTTGGAGAAATTGACCGAAACCCTAATTTTTTGAGTAACATTGTATGTAGAGAATACAATCCCGGGACTTTACTTGGCTAATTTGTGTAACTAGACTTGTTTGTGGCAATCCCGAAAATCCCGAGGATTTTCGGGATTGCCACAAACAAGTCTAGTTTGTATTCCGTAGTCCGTTGCCCCTTGAAAATAACCTTGCCTAGATTATTTTAATACATTACGACAAAAAGCAACTCGTACAATACGTAGGTACCCACTATTTACTACACAGGTACAGTCCTAATAATATGTTTGTCGTAGAACTTAGAAGGGACTTCCCCACTCGGAATACTTTAATACAATACTCTTAAGGTAATTCCCCAACGAACCAACAGGGGAATCACCCGATCATCTCATATCATAATATTGTTGCGGGTATTTCCCGTCGGTCGGGGATTCCCTGTACGAAAGTAAAAATATGCAAATCAGGTTTTATTTTTTTTATTTATTGTTCTGTCAGTGACGGGTTACGTAGGCTACGTCAGTGACGACGGGTTACGTAGGCTACGTCATTGAAATTTAAAAGTCAATTATCTGAAATTAAGTATTTCAAATGGCGGGAGACTTTGCTAGACCTACTTTGACCCTATCTTTGTCATCGCCACCTGATATTGCAAAATCTTATACATGTATAAAAAACTGCTTATTCATATCTCCACATTGCTTATTAGGTTAGTACTAAAAGAAACTTAACCAACCATTCCTGGTTCCATAGGCTTAGCATGAGAACCGTAGAGAAGTGTTTTAAAGTAGATAAAAATTACGCTTCTGTGTAGACAGCTGACAGTTTTCTACGAAGAAAGATAGACAAGCGATTTCTATTCTACAATAGAGTAGAAATAGAAAGCATCATGCTAAGCCTGCTTTTAGAGTTTTAATTTTGTGTAATAAATGAAAATCACCAGTCTTTCAAAGAGCATGGGGGAGATGGGCTTCAAGTTAATCTTTGAGGATAATTGATAAAATTATTGTTGCTCTGCTATTATTACTAATATTCAGTTTGAAAAGCCTTATCAAATCCCCCGTAAAGTTTAAACTTTAAAGTTAGCAATTACCCATATTTATGGGTCTTGAGATACTTAGCTCAAGATACCATCTTGAGATACTTAGCTCAAGACACCATCTTGAGATACTTAGCTCAAGATACCATCTTGAGATACTTAGCTCAAGACACCATCTTGAGATACTTAGCTCAAGACACCATCTTGAGATACTTAACTCAAGATACCATTTATTATTTTATGCCTAGTATCTTGAGATAATGCTTGTGAAGCATTGATGTCCCAATCACCCGTACAAAGGTAATGGGTAAAACTGTGACATTAGAAGGTCACTAGGCAACATAGAGAGATTAGGTAATAACTTATTGAAGACTTACTGGACTTACTTATTGTCTGGAGTCTTGATTGGGACCAACAGGCATCATAAACATCACTGATCATAAATGCTGTAGACCTCCAGACCGTAATCATGTAAAATATATGGAGTAGGTGCCGATATTAACTATTTGCTGTCAATCAATTACCCATATTTATGGGTCTTGAGTAGAGAATACAATCCCGGGATCCCGACCGTTTTCTGGCCCCGAAAATCCCGGGGTTGTACTTGGCTAATCTCGGGATTTTCGGGATTGCCACAAACAAGTCTAGTTTGTATTCCGTAGTCCGTTGCGCCTTGAAAATAACCTTGCCTAGATTATTTTAATACATTACGACAAAAAGCAACTCGTACAATACGTAGGTACCCACTATTTACTACACAGGTACAGTCCTAATAATATGTTTGTCGTAGAACTTAGAAGGGACTTCCCCACTCGGAATACTTTAATACAATACTCTTAAGGTAATTCCCCAACGAACCAACAGGGGAATCACCCGATCATCTCATATCATAATATTGTTGCGGGTATTTCCCGTCGGTCGGGGATTCCCTGTACGAAAGTAAAAATATGCAAATCAGGTTTTATTTTTTTCATTTATTGTTCTGTACGGGTTACGTAGGCTACGTCATTAAAATTTAAAAGTCAATTATCTGAAATTAAGTATTTCAAATGGCGGGAGACTTTGTTAGACATAAAAAAGACAGTGATACGACGTCAGTGTGGAGTTATTATTTAGTTGAGAAGGACGGGAATAGTGCTAAATGTAAGCGATGCCCAGTCATCCTCAAGACTTTGGGTGGATCAACTAAGGGATTACATACACATTTGTCATCAAAACATAACATCAAGGTTATATCAGCTGCAACAAGTCAAGATTATGAAAATCTGAACACAGCACCGCCGCCAGCCAAGCGAAAGTTAGATAATTATTTTACTAAAAGTGCCGCCGATAGCCTGGATGATATTTTGCCAAGAATGATTGCATTAGATGGATTTCCATTCAGTGTATTCATAACCTCAGATGATTTGAGAAAATTGCTCTTAGCAAAATACACGGATTTACCAAAGTCAGCCGTCACTGTTCGAAAACGTGTTATGAATTACAGTGAAAAAATCAGAAAGCAAGTAACTGCAGAATTAAAACATTTGAAAAGTGCAGGTGAAAGATTTAGCCTTTCTTTCGACGAGTGGACTTCAACTTCCAATAAACGATACATGGCGGTCAACGTTCATTCATATAAAAAATTTTGGAACTTAGGACTTGTTCCTATTGACAGCTGAAAATTGTCTTCGTATATTGCAAGAGCGTCTAAGTAAATTTGACATTTCCCTAGAAACTGACATCGTGGCTATTGTAACCGATGGACCGAATGTTATGATAAAGGTGGGGTGGCTTATTTGCACTGAACAACAACTGTGTCTCGCACATGGTATCAATTTGGCGGTCTGTGATGTGCTTTATGAAAAACATAATAATTTGCAAGATAGCCCTACCTCAGATGATACTATAAATGAACCAGCTGTGACTGTTGATTATATGGACGACAGCGATGATGAACACCATTTAGAAGACTTAGACTGTCCAGAATCAGGTTTAATCGTAATGTCACAAAATGATCTTGCGCCAGAACACGTACCAGAGTTAACACAATATGAAAATATTAATGAGCTGATAAAGAAAATCCGCAAAGTTGTAGTGTATTTCAAAAGATCTCCATTGAAAAATGAAACAGTACTTCAAAAATATGTGAAAATTGAACATGGAAAAGAGTTGTCACTTCTTTTGGACTGTAAAACCAGGTGGAATAGTCTTTTAACAATGCTGGAGCGATTTTATCTTTTAAAAGCATGCATTCAAAAAGCTCTTATAGATCTCAATCATCCAATTCGTTTAGAAGATGTTGATTTTGAATTGGTAAATAAAATTGTTGATGTGCTGACCCCAATTAAATTGACAGTAGAAGCAATCTGTCGGCGAGATGCTAATTTATGCACAGCTGATGCCGCTTTGAAATTTCTTATAAAACAACTGTCTAGCAAAAACTCAGCACTTGCCAAAAAAATTAAAACATCCTTAGTGGAACGTATAAAGCAACGACGAAGTGATGATTTAACTGGCGTGTTAAATTATTTACAAAATCCACGAATGGATGTTGTCGTGCATTCCCAATCCGATAATAACTGATTTTAGTTATTATCGGATTTGGAATGGCACGACTTATTTCCAGTTCCGACACAGGCTTTAGTGAGGAAGCAAATAAAGAGTATTGTTAAAAGACTTAATAGTCGAGATTACACGGAAGAAGAAGCAAGGTCAGGATCACAAACAGATGATGAGCTAAGGTCAGAAACCTCCCAACCCCAATTGACATTAAAGGAAAAGTTACAGCTGGAAATTCACACAACAAAATGAATAAGAAGTACAAAATGAATTGGGGTTGGCAAATAGTATTAGACGTGAAATGAGCCTGTTCGAAAATGGAGGTGTTCGTGGATATCACTCAGAAACAGCATATTGTCTATTCCTCCAACCAGCGTAGAAGATGAACGAGCGTTTTCAGCTGCTGCTTATGTTGGCAATAAACTACGAAGCAGGCTCGGAAGTCAAACATTGGATGCTTTGATATTTCTGCGATTATATTTTCGAAATTCTAAATAGTTATTTTGTGCTGTTTTTGAATTTCTTGCAAAAGTATAGTATTTTTTGGTTTGTGTTTTTTCTTTTCTTATTATTATTCTGATTTATGTTGTGCAGACATTAAAGACATTTTTTTTAATTACTCGTGTTTTTTTTTATTTTAGCCCAATTAGAAACCACATAGTCTAATCCCGGGATGAGCCCGGGATCCCGGGAAAAGGCTTCAAAAATCCCGTAAGCCCGGGATTGAAAAACATGCTCGGGATTGTATTCTCTAATTGTATGGTCTGACGAAACCAACTTCAGCAATAATGGCATGTACAATCGCCGCAATAACCATTATTGGTCTCGAGTGAATCCTGTTCGTGTTCATGAAACTAACAATCAAGTAAGATTTTCTTTCAACGTTTGGTGCGGAATTATGAGAAATAATGTAGTGTTAGTCCACGTGTACGAAGGTCATATAAACACTGTCAAGTATATTGAAATACTGGATCTCTTAAGAAACGAGTTAAATGGTTTCCCCGAGGAAGAGCGAAACCAAATAATTCTACAGCAAGATGGTGCTCTAGCACATAACAGCAGAATCACTACTGCCTACATTAATAACCATTTTAATACCTGGATTGGTACAAACGGCACAATCAGATGGCCTGCGAGATCGCCAGATCTCACCCAATTAGATTTTTTTTTGTGGGGATATGTAAAAAATCAAATTTACATGAAATCTTAAGCGAATGACAACGAGTTGAGAGTTGAAGTTCAGAGTACGATTTATAATATTCACCACAACACTTTATTAAAGGTTACTAGAAATGAATTCGTTAAAAGAATAAATTTGTGTATCCAAGAGAATGGAGCCCATTTCGAGCAACTAATTAGTTAGTTTACCATTTTTTGTAAATAATTAAATTAATTTAAGATTTCCTGGTTTTCCTTTCATTTAATTTATCATGTTTGTTAGAGAGATTTCATCCTTATAATTGACCCTAACGATCGATGCAATAAAAGTACAGGGTATAATTTTTTCAGATTTTAGCCGGTTCGATTCCCGGGTGTGGAAGAAGAGAATTTTCGAAAATCTTTGAATGCAGTTTGCTTTCTATTCAAAAATAAAGGAATGTTTCCTTTGAGTAAAACTTTCTATCTGCAGTATTAAGAGTACTTTCCCTCCAGGTGGCATTACAAAATTCCACCCTGTATAACTTACTACTAACTTTAGGTACATGGTCATTTATGTACCTAGGTACTATACAGTATGTCGGTATGTTAAAATGTCTACATGTATTGAGGCAAAGCCCAACAAACCTGTCAGCTAACATCAAGTTTAGTAGCAAGCTATCAAACTTATTTAACTGACACAAATAGTGTGAATGAATAAAATACCCAAAAATTCAGTTCGGTTATCCATACTTAGGTAGGTAGGTACCTACCTACAATACGTATCTATACAGGTTTATACATGCACTAGCTTCCGCCCGCGACTTAGTCCGCGTGAAATTTCTTGTTCCTCCGACCCCCGTCGCATCGCATTGCCTGTCCGCGCTATTACTTTGTTTTCGCATATCGTTCTTTCTGACTTTTTAAGGTTCCGTACTTTCCGTAGTCAAGAAGCTACCCTTAGGTATAGTTTTGCCATGTCTGTCTGTCTGTCCCTAGATTAGCTCCGAGACTCTTAGTACTAGAAAGCTGTAATTTGGCATAGGTCTACATCTCTCTGAATGAATTCACAAAAATAATATTGTATTAAGTGTTATGTAATTATGTTATTTATGATAATTATTTAAGCTGTTTAGTTTAACCCTACCGCATTTGGATTATTTAAGGATAGCAGTGTTTGTGATAAAATAAATAAATAAATTAATTAATCACGCCGACATAGTGGTAAAATAAAATCTTGAAAAAAAAAAATGTAGGGCACTTCCCTTGCACGAGGTGCACGTATCTGTGTAAGTGAGGATGATATTTTATTATTATTTATATTCTCGTCTATGCCATGGTGTGGGGTACCCGTGGATAGGCCGTTTAAAAATATTGCTGGTCTATGAAAACCATAGAAATATCGTTCTTATATCTATGGTGAAAACCATTTTCGATTCAGGGATCCGTTTGCGTAACATTAAGCTTTAAAGTGCTATTTTTTGTTAGAGTCAAGTCCTGCCAGCTAAATAGTGAATTTTGGATATGTGAAAACATTCATGGCAGTACCTACTTAGTTTAAATAACGAAATTAAAAGGAAAACTGTCACAGCTAAGTAGGCTTTACAAGTTTAGTCGACCAACTTACATTTGTTGTTGGAGAATTGATGGTGGCGTAGGTATATCGATGTATGGGAGAACAAACAACCAATGAAACCAGGCTTGCTCCATTTAACAATAGAATAAAAAACTACCTTTTTTTTTTTTTGACTTTTCAATTGAAGAATATTTACACCAAAAATAAATCAATAACTACTACAAACACACATTCTCGTACACAGACATTGCACACACTTACACCACACCAATACCTCATGACTTCCTATTCTAAATAAATGAATAAGGCGCTCGAATAATAAAAACCGGTCAAGAGCGAGTCGGACTCGCGCACCGAAGGTTCCGTACGTATATATGATGTTGATGATTTCTGAAAAACTGTGCTATTTAGACACATCGTTTTATTTTTTCTGTAATCTTTACATAAACACGTATATATGATGTTGATGATTTCTCAAAAACTGTGCTATTTAGAGACATCGTTTTATTTTTTCTGTAATCTTTACATAAACTTCTATCACATAGAATAATTCCAGATTTTTCTTTATGCTAACTTCGGAGATTAGGGGGGACGGTATTTTTTTTTCATTTTTCATCAATAGTCGAAAAAAATGATACCTAAAAAAAAATGTTTGAGAATGTGCAATCAGCGCTCTTTCATATGATACCTACCCCACATGCCCTAGTAGACAGACTCCATTCGAATTTCTAAGACCCCTTTCAAGCCCTGTTCATAAAAGATATTTTTTAAATTTCTTTCTTGTTTGCAAAATAGTTGGGTAAATGTCATCTAAAACTATTCCAAATTTCAAGTTGATAGCATTAGTAGTTCTTGAGATATCCAGCTGTGACAGACAGACAGACTTAGGGCGGGACAGACTTAGGGCGGCGGTTATGCGTTGCGGCGGCGGTGCGGCGCCGGAGCGGTGTCGCTGCGTCGTCTTACATAGAAATATCTGTGGCATGTCACACGATGCGCTGCGGCGCCGCACCGGACTTGCAACCACCGAGACGAGGCGGGGAGGGGTGAATGCGTTGCGACGTCGGAGCGGCACCGCTCAGTTGTTTATGCGTCACAAGGAAGGACACACGCTCGCTCATTTCGATTTTTTTTCTAAATTTTTTGTTTATTGTGATTAGTAGGTAGAATAGTACGGCCAACAACAGACGTCTTTTACGATCCATTTTTTTTAACAGACTGTCCATCGCTGCTACGGCGCCGCTGCGACATAACAACGTTGCGACGCCGCACTGATTATGTGCCCGCTGATACGGTGAAATCTTTGCGGTGCGGCGCCGCAACGCATCGTGTGCCCCCGCTCTTAGTCTCACCATAAGGGTTCCTTTTTATTACCATTTTGGTACGGAACCCTAAAAATGTATTTAAATTATAATTGAATTATAAAAATGTGTCTAAATTATTATTTGAAAGAGTAATAAATACTAAATTATTGAAATGATTAATGTAAAATCGTGTCAATAGCTTATAGTTATTTTAATTTTTAATGTTAAATAACCTTCAAATTTACCATGCAAATTTAACATTATAAAATAACACCAGATTGTACACAAATAAATCTTTGTCTTTGACTTTAACATATTGTTTTAAGATAAGATAAGATAATATTTATTTTGTAAAACATGAAGGTCTTATAATTATATGAGGTGGCTACATGTTTTGCCATTTATGGCGTACAAAAATTAGATGCAATAGAGAATCAATACAAATCAAAAAAAAAAAAAAAAGAAATACAATGTCAAAATTTAAATCAAATTGAAATTAAAATGTCAAAATTTAGATTTCATTCAAAATTACAATGTCAAAATTTAAATTAAATTCAAAATAACAGTCAACATCTAAATTCAGTTTGAGTAAGACTTATATAAAAAAAATTAACAAATTGACACGCACAAACAGATTCTACACAAGCAAAATATCATTTAAAAATAAAATTCATCTACGCTATAATAGTCTCTAATAGCTCTAGTAATAACCCCTGAAGGAACTTTTTAAATTTGTTTAGAGGCATACATTTAATAATATCTGGTATTTTATTATAAATATTTGGAGCAATACCAAAGAAACTCTTTTTCATTAGGGCAGTTTTACACTTTTTTTGACATCTTCATCATCTTTTTTCAATTACAATGTCAAGTTTATGTTCCGTCGTTGTCGTTTTTAGGGTTCCGTACCTAAAGGGTAAAACGGGAACCCTATTACTAAGGCTCCGCCGTCTGTCTGTCTGTCCGTCTGTCCGTCTGTCACCAGGCTGTATCTCATGAACCGTGATAGTTAGACAGTTGAAATTTTCACAGATGATGTATTTCTGTTGCCGCTATAACAACAAATACAAAAAAACAGAATAAAATAAATATTTAAGGGGGCTCCCCTTAAATGTTGATAACGGGAACAGGTAGACGCTTGAAATATTCCCAGAATATTTAGTTATATATTCACTTTAAAAATAAATAATTAAATTAAAATAAAATAAATATTTAATTCCCATACAACAAACGTGATTTTTTTGCCGTTTTTATAGATAATGGTACGGAACCCTTCGTGCGCGAGTCCGACTCGCACTTAGCCGGTTTTATATGATTAGGCGAAATTACAAAAAAAATAAACTTAGGTTTGATTACCGGTCAGGCAATGTGGTAAAGTATTTGAAACTTAGCCGTAAGCACCATCCCGATATTATCAGCTTACAAAATATATTTTCTGCCCAATCCCAAAATATTAAAGGCGTTCATAAACCCTCACAGATTTATTGCGACCATTGCTGTCCGATGCGTGCAGCACTGTCCGCCAGTGCGCGGTGGTCGCGGCCGCTCGACTTGCCGAACACGACGAGGGGGTGGCCAGACAACTGCTAAACGGAGGAGTAGTTACCATCACTCTCGAAAATCTTAATAAATATAATGTTAGTATTCTAATAACAGTGTGGATACAGTGTGGCGATTTAGTCACCTGGATCCGCCAAAGGGTGCAGTGGAGGCAGTGGGAAGTGGGTACAATATATTAGGCTGATTATCTTAAGCTCTAAGCAATACCTACATGCATCGAAATAAACCGGCTACACTGTTGTATAGGAATTTGATTTTATTTTCAAGAATCGGATATGAGTTTCATACCGAAAGTTGTTTAGTATGACGGGTAGAATCCTTGACGGTGCAGGTTACATAAAAGGAATCGATAAGATTGTAAGTCCTTAGGGATTTTGAAAAAGGATCGGTATCCTTTTCCAAAATCCCTAGGATTTGATTTTGATTTTCCAAATTTTCCCCGACCCAGGGGGTCTACTCCGAAGCGATAATCCGAAGTAACGGCCGAATGTTCTACCGTTTCTTGACTTCCAAAGTTTCCTTTTTTTGATTTTCGAGTGTTTATTCGACTTCGTCACATTTTTGACTTTGAGTTATCTCTTTGATTGTCGTTTTTTTTCTTTAGTCTTTGTCAGCCGTAGTCAGGAAGCGGTCGAATATTCCGCCGATACTTCGGATTTATCTTCGGAGTAGACCCCCAGAGCTGGAGCTCAGCAAGTTCGTATAATTAAGTATGAAGGTGGAATACTTAGATAAGTAAAGGCACAATTCAAGATTATGTTATCAGAAGGTCGTGCTCCTAATTCCACTTATTTCCACAGGTGTATTATAAAAGGTCCGCGCTGTATTTAATGAGAGCTGTTGCTAAGTAAGTAAAGGTTCTTAAAAGGGCACAAAACTCAGTAAAAAATGAATTTAATATGAAAACTGATTTATTATTTGCAGACATAATGAAGAACTGGCTAGTGCGATAATAAGACTTGGCGCTTTAGAACATATTGTCTCCTGCCTTGAAGACTTTGACACACAAGTGAATATAAACACTATACATTTTGGTTTACTTACTTATTATGATCGTCATCCGCAAATATTTGTATAAGTTAGCGAAAGAGTAATCGGTGGTCGCGTTCTACTCAGTGTCTAATTGTTTTGGTCGGCTTGTCCGTAAAAGTTTTGAAATTCTAACAGAATATCTGTGTTACCTGTTTTAGGTGAAAGAGAATGCCGCGTGGGCCTTGGGATACATTGGGAAGCACAGTGAACAACTATCGGGGTTAGTGGTAGACGCTGGTACTCTGCCACTACTGGTATTAGCTTTCCAGGAACCGGAAATGAGTCTGAAGCAAGTAAGTTGAAAATAAAAAGTAATTTAGCGTTCCGTACCTCAAAAGGAAAAAAATGGAACCCTTATAGGATCATTATATCATACAACAATTTTTTTATGTGACCATTATTTTAAAACTTAGAATAGTGTTTATTGCAATATAAACAAGTCCGTTCCACTTTCTTAGAGTCTGATAATACAATAAAAACACTATTATTTCTACACCCGTACCCTTTGGGTATGGAACCCTAAAAAGGTTCCGTACCCAAAGGGTAAAACGGGAACCCTATTACTAAGGCTCCACCGTCTGTCTGTCTGTCCGTCTGTCACCAGGCTGTATCTCATGAACCGTGATAGCTAGACAGTTGACATTTTCACAGATGATGTATTTCTGTTGCCGCTATAACAAAAAATACTATAAAACAGAATAAAATAAATATTTAGGGGGGCTCCCATACAACCAACGTAATTTTTTTGCTCGTTTTTACTCTATATTGATAACGGCAACAGGTAGGACGCTTGAAATATTCACAGAATATTTTGTTATATATTCACTTTAAAAATAAATTTAAAATAATTAAATTAAAATAAAACAAATATTTAAGAAAAAATCACGTTTGTTGTATGGGAGCCCCTCCCATACAACAAACGTGATTTTTTTGCCATTTTTATGGATAATGGTACGGAACCCTTCGTGCGCGAGTCCGACTCGCACTTGGCCGGTTTTTCACTACACTAACTCAAAGGGTTTTAACAACTGTACCCCAAGTGTAAGTTTGCAAGAGAGTAAACGTAACTAGCGCGTTTGCGTTAAGATTTTTATTCTCACCCTTATAGTCTTAGTATTATGATCTATCGGTCAAATTTTAACGCAAACGAAATAGTTACGTTTACTCTCTTGCAAACTTACACTTGGGGTACTGAATTGCCGCGACGTTCACATGTCGGTGGAGTCGGTGTTCATGGGCCTCAGCGGTTTTTTATATTAGATATATCAATGGCCTCAGCAAATTTTTAAATTTTGATGGTGACGAGTTCCATTTTAAGGTCACGATGGACGTCGTCATTTCTTATATACCAGAGCCCGTTAACAATACTCCTGAGTCGGTTTAGTACAGCCCAACAGTTGGATGCCATACGTCCATTACCTATCGGACGATGAGAATATGCTTATACAGGATGGTTTTTTGAGATGGGGCAGTAAGGGCAGCTACCTTAACCGTTGTAGCTACAGGAAAACAGTCTTAAGAGTCTGTCCTTAACTTTTTGAGAAACTTTGATTTGCATTCACAGATTTTGAAAAAAAAATGCAGTCAGAAGGAAAATGGGCAATTTTCACAAAAACATCTATTGGACCAATTAAGGTTTGAGTACTAGAAAAGTCATAAATCGCAAAAAAAAATTTCCCATACCTTTCGTAGGAAATGAGACTGTAGCCATAATGGCAGTGTCATCTGCATAGGGCGCAATAGTATTAATTTCCAGCTCTGGTATATCATACGTGTACAACATGTAGAGGACTGGACCCAGCACACTACCTTGAGGCACGCCAGCTTTAATAATGTTTAAATCGGATTAGGTATCCTCGTGCCTCACTCGAAACATTCTATCTGTAATGTATGATGCCAAGATATCGGAAAAATCATTGGGCAGCATTAATCTTAGCTTGTATATCAAACCCTTATGCCAAACTCTTAACAAAAGTTTTTGCTACATCTAAAAATACGGTTGAGCAGACTTTTTTATCTCCAAGCGTTCTCTCAATGATGTTTGTAATTCTTTGTAAGTACTTGATCTATTGTGGACTGTTTCTCTCTGAAACCAAACTGATGGTCCGGGGTCAGGTTTCTCTCGTATATAATAGGTTTTAGGCGTTTTAAAAACAAATTTTCAAACAGCTTTGATAGTAAAGGGAACAGGGAAATGGGTCTGTATGATGATGCTTTGTGGCCCGGCTTTGCAATCATAATTACTTCAGCAACTTTCCACGGCTCAGGTACATACATGCTCATATCACGAATGCAGCATTGATAAGTCTGGTAAGTTTGACGATGGCTTTACGCAGGAAATGTTTCAGGATTTCTCCCGTAATAAGGTCATATCCTGGGGATTTTTTAAGGTTAATGTTCTGAATAAATATCCTTATCCTTTGAAACTTCTTTCGGGGTCACAACCCAAATTCTTTGATTTTTCAGAATATTGGCAAACTATAGGTTGTCTGCAGAGTTTTCATTTGGCTGAAAGGTTTATTTTATGTGATGTGCCAATCTAGCTTTTTGCTCATTACTTATGGCCCATTTTCCGTTACCATTTCTGATAAGAATTTTTAAGTAGCTTAGAATTTGTGTAATCGGCCTTTTGAGTGACTTTGTCACTTACCAAAGAGAGTATTACGTAGTATGGTCGTTGCTTAACTGACGTAGGTTAGTATTGAAAATGTCATCTTCAAAGGCTTGTATATTTCTCTTTAATCTTTTCGTAAGATTATTTAATAAAGTTTTATCTGGCGGGAATCAAGTTTGCTGCCACCTTTTTAGGGTTCCGTACCAAAATGGTAAAAAGGAACCCTTATGGTGAGACTAAGTCTGTCACAGCTGGATATCTCAAGAACTACTAATGCTATCAACTTGAAATTTGGAATAAGTAGTTTTAGATGACGTTTAACCCAACTATTTTGCAAACAAGAAAGAAATTTAAAAATATATATCTTTTTTGCAACAGGTCCTGAAAGGTCTTAAAATTTTTAATGGAGTCTGCTAGGGCATATGGAGTATCATATAAAAGAGCGCTGTTTGCACATTCTCAAACATTTTTTTTTATCATAGTTTCGCATCATAGTTTTCGACTTTTGATGAAAAATGTAAAAAATATACTGTCCCCCCCCCCCCCCCCCCCCCCCCTTATCTCCGAAGTTTGTTCTATGTGATAGAAGTTTATGTAATGATTACAGGAAAAATAAAACGATGTCTCTACATAGCACAGTTTTTCAGAAATCATCAACATCATAATATACGTACGGAACCCTCGGTGCGCGAGTCCGACTCGCTCTTGACCGGTTTTTTTTCTATGATTCCTTTTTTCAGATAAGTCTATTATCTCCTTTGGGTAGGTAGATATATATTTCCTCATTTTTAGGGTTCCGTACCTCAACAGGAAAAAACGGAACCCATATAGGATCACTTCGTTGTCCGTCTGTCTGTCTGTCAGTCTGTCAAGACCATTTTTCTCAGGAACGCGTAAAATTATCAAGTTGAAATTAATATCAAATACGTAAGTCTATGGTCCCTTGAAGCTCTAAAAAAATCAAGCTTCCAAGTCAACGCAATAAAAAAAATACGGCGATATAAGCGACATTATTGCTACATATTTCGATACTCGCAAATAAATCAAAACCTATAGGGCACTTACCGTTGACCTAGAATCATGAAATTTGGGCAGAAGCAAGGTCTCACAGCACAAGTAAAGGAAAAAGTTCGAAAATTATAAATTTGTAGTTTTATCACATAAAAAAAAACATTTTTTGCGATTACAAACTTAAATTTTCAGTTGGAAAATTGACCATGGCGTATATTGATGTATGGGAGAACATGTTTTTCAACTATGATGTTAAGTTTGTTCTAGGGATAAATTCATCCCTACTACGGAACCCTCTAATGTGCTTGGCCCGATACGCACTTGCCCGGTTTTTTATATTGAAATTTAATTGCTAAAAGGTGCAGCGTGGGTTGATGACCCTTATGAATAAATAATTCGTAGGTTGGCCCTAGAGATGGACCGACGATGGATTGAATTTGTCTTCTGAGTTCGGTCTGCCTTACTTTTTCACGCCATAACGGCTGAACGGTATTTATCCCGGTAGTACCTACGATCTCGTGGACAATTTCCGACCTCCACGCGGAGAAAAGCCGAGGGCAAAGCTAGTAAATACATAAATCTTCACTGATAATTTCTAGATTGCAGCTGGCGCTCTGGTAGACTTGGCCCAGCACAAGCCTGAAGCGGTCGTGGATGCTGGTGCTATTTGTCATTTAGTACACGGATTGGAAAACCAAGATCCTAAACTGAAGGTTATTTATTTATTTAATATCTCCATAATAACTCCTTAAGAGGTATCAGCTGTCGTTTATGAACTAGTATTCGTCACTATCATTTCACTCGAAACACGTTCACTGCTGGACATAAGCCTCCCCCAAAGGGTGGTTTGCCATAATCGCCACGCTTGGCAGGCGGGTTGGCGATCGCAGTATGGTGCTAAAATTTATAGAAAACGCTGCTGCCCATTCTCTAGTAAGTCCCTTAGTCGCCTGTTACGACACCCACGGGAAGAAATAGGATGGAGCTATTCTTTACGTCTGGCACCACACGTCACTACCTATATAGAAGTAAGTATATAATAGGGGATAATAAGAAGGCTGCGAAAAATCCCTGATTAAATTACGTCATCTATCAAGAGGGTGTAGCATCGTGTCTGATGATTTCCAGTGTCCACCATAGGTCGGAATGGTCAACCCGACTATTCCCGACACTATTCTATAGTTCAACTCGGCCTCGTGTTAGTCGGTGAAACTCTTCTCTCTCTCAACTATTCTCCCAATACAAGTCTTGTATTGGGAGAATAGTTGAGACTAACATAATAAATATTATCGTCATACCTAGCATAATAATGTATCTGAATGGTGCATGGTCAAATTTAAAGGCATCATTTTATTCATGGCAGTATCTAGGTTTAGTTGTTATGCCGGACGACCGTCTAAAAGTTATTTTTGTATCCCTCGGGAACAGCAGACCATCAAACCGAACTCCATGGGACCAACATCGATATCGCGAAAAAAGTAATGAGCCGTCCCCAATGACTTGGTTTAATTCTCTTTGGCCGTCCCGTATATACCTACAACATTATTTTTAGTATATGCGAAACCTGAATATAGTTTGTTCAGAATAAGGAACTGATTCGATTTCAATAATTTTTACACCATGTTATATTTTATCCCAAAAATATTTAAGTGTGATGGAAAATGTTATCACCATTTAATTACTTACAATACAATCGCTGTACGGTTAGGTACCTACTGCCAAATTATTATCAATGAGCGCAAGACGACCCTGGAGGCGCGGGGCTGCCGTTAGTATGTTTTTGTACGGACAACCCGGTAACATAACAACCTTATATCTTTGTGATTTTTAGAGTTCCGTAGTTAACAATAGTAGTATAGTTTTGCCATGTCCGTCTGTCTGTCTGTCCGTCCGTCCGTCTGTCCCCGGCTTAGCTCGGAGACACTTAGTCCTAGAAATCTGTAATTTGACAAGGGTGTACATATTCATTACGCCGAAAAAGTCGTATAATAAAACCATGAAAAACATTTTTTTTAGGGTACCTCCCTTGCACATAAAGCGGGGATGATATTTTTTTTCTCATCTAATACATGGTGTGGGGTATCGTTGTCCCTTGCACATAAAGCGGGGATGATATTTTTTTTCTCATCTAATACATGGTGTGGGGTATCGTTGGCTAGGCCGTTTAAAAATATTGTGGGTCTGTGAAAGCCATTTTTCAATTCTGAGTTCCGTTTGCGTAATATTAAGCTTTAAAGTGCTATTTTTTGTTAAAGTCAAGTGTCCCCCACCCCCCCCCCCCCCCCCTCCCTGCCAGCTAAATGGTTGGTTTTGGATATGTGAAAAAATTCATGGCAGTAGTATATATAACGAAATTAAAAGGAAAACTATCACAGCTAAGTAGGGTTTACTAGTTAACGAATAATAGTCCACCAACTTAAATTTGCAGTTGAAGAATTGACCGTAACGTATATCGATGTGTGGGAGAGCATGTTTTTCAACTACAATGTTAAGTTTGTTTTTGGGATAAATTCATCCTAACTACGGAACCCTTCATTGTGCGTGGTCCGACACGCACTTGGCCGGTTTTCATGATACGTTTTTGAAATTTTGTACATTGATTATTTACATAAAAATAGACACGTGTATCGGGTTTCGCATACCTATACTAAAACTAATATTGTATAGTCGAGTAGGTAGGTAGAGTTTTGTATAGGACAGTGATACATTTTTCGCTGTTTCGACGTTGCCGCGTTGGTTTGGTTGGACCACACCTTTCTGATTCATACTGTACCTACCTATACGGTTTCGAATGTTCGTAGTATGGTGATTATAATCCTCCTGGGATCACATTACTTTTGAATGGTAGGTCTTGGGGCGTACCTAACTCCCAACAGTGAACATTTTATGTTGAACGAGTAAACAACCGATTGGTATAAAGGTTTTATTGGTACAAAAAATAACTTGTGATAGGGTAATAATGTACACGTTTCACTGTAAGTAGGACTTTAGGACAAGTTAGTTGCATGTTCAGCGTATCTCGTAGGTACATATTGCCCACTCACAAAGATACTTAATTAACTGAAACGTAGGTACATCGGGAATTGTTTCAAAATCTTGTTAGAATGTAAAAGGTAAATACAAACAAGTCGTAAGTAATTATGGTAATTCACAACGCGCAATAGGCGACCTACCTTTTCTCGAAGCGTTTCGTCGTAAGTATTTTCATTTTCATACCCTCATAGCTTCAGCCAGGACAATGGAAACTAGAGAGCTCAAATTCTCAGGATAAGATTCAATGTAGTTTCCAAACATAAAAAAACACAGTTTCATTTGTCGGGCTTTTTTATTCAATTTTGATTTTATTAATGGGGACTCACCCACTCATCAAGACCTCTAGGACACTTCCAGAAGTTCTAGAAAGCTGAAATTTGGTGTGCAGGCTAGGCTTTGAACACAAACAATAAAAAAATTAAGAACTTTCACCCTCCCACCTCCGTAATGGAGGGTGCAGGTCTGTATATAAAATAAAACCTGGGCTTCCCGAATTCCTAGAAACCTGAAATTTGTTAAAAAGTGATCAGATTGAATGTAGAGCCAAGCCCCTAACTTTACAAGGCCTTTATAACTACAAACCTTACATCTGGGTCAAAATGAATGGCTTGACCGTTTCGCGGCCGTCGCCCAGATACTCATATGGGCTTATGGTAAGAAATTCAGCCAGTTGTGACATACAATAGTTTAATGGAAAGGCCAATGCATACATTTTTACCAAGATGTAAGGTTTGTAGAATTAGGCTTTAAGTTAGGGGCTACTACTAACGCCACAACCTGTTGTTACCGTTCAGCGTAGCACACTATGCGCTCTGGGCGCGGTGGCGGGTGCGCGAACGGAGCTGGCGGAGGCGGTGGTGGCGGGCGGAGCCCTGCCGCCCGCGCTGCTGCACGCGGGCCACGACGCCGCGCCCGTGCGCAGGGCGGCCGCCTGTCTGATCAGGGATATCGTCAAGCACTCCGTTGATGTGAGTACCTATTGGTTTACCAACTTCCTTAGTGGTTATTTTCGGAAAATACTTCAGTAGCTAGGCTGGAAAGATATCCTTAGGTACTAATATTAGAAAGTAACACTGTCAATCTGTCTTTTTACGCCTTCACGGCTGAACTTATTTGGATGAAATTTGGACACATGGATAGACCAAGACCTGGATTAGGACATAGGATAGTTTTGCCTTCAAATCAGCCACAAAAAATGAAATAATTGAAAGGCGCCCAGAATAAATACAGATAAAATTCGTCGCCATCTGCTGGGATCATGGTCGTAAAATGGCGCCGTTGTTGCTCAGAAACATTCTTCACTAGAGCAAGAAAGAAGCGGTCACGGAATCAGCCTGCCAATACCGAAGAGCGCGGCCAGCCAGATTGGTGTGACTCAGCGCTGCAGCGATAGCTCCAGAAATGATAAAGTGCAAGTCTATAATTAGACAAGATACGACGTCTTAAACCACTCGGGTCTTATTTTCAGTTGGCGCAATTAGTGGTGAACACAGGTGGATGTGGTCCTTTAGTGGAGCTTATGGGAGAACCGACAGGGGGCGCTCGCGTGCCTGCTTGTATGGCGCTTGGGTTCATTGCCGGGCAGTCAGACCAGCTTGCTATGGGTGTTATTGAATCTAAGGTAAGACTTGAAAGAGTTACATGATCGGGTAAAGATAAGTAGGTATGTAGTGAAGAAATAAATTAAATCGCATGATTTGGTAACATTTATGAGAACCTGTGTTTAAAATTAACTTTGGATTCTTCTCATTCCGAAATGCCTTTGCCGTTAGAGGTACCTCCTCCTATGTTTACGTTACGTCTATATGTATATACGTTATGTCTATATGTACGCAAGGGTAACGTTACATGTGTTATGTTTTTAATTTATATATAGTGTATGGCATGGATATTAATATGTGGTAAATTATTTAATAAACTGTTAATTAACTACACTACCGCATTGGGACACTGTAATTGTAGCGTATGTATGTAAATAAATAAATAAAATAAAAAAATGTTGTACCTCCTATCAGTCCTATCAGCCTGCTTCTTTAATAATCGGTAATCGGTTCGGGTGTTACTGTGATCGGCGTTATAAGACCCTGCTAAGTTTAAAAAACGAATATTACTGAACCCCATAGCTTTTCTGGTGTACCTAACCTGTAACTTATTTTAGATTCTAATTTTAGGCCATTCCACCACTTGTCGAAATACTTCAAAACCTCGATGCAGACGACGCCGAAATTTGCGCCGCAGGCTGGACCCTCGGCCATATCGCGAAGCATTCCCCTCAGCACAGCCTGGCTATTGCTGTTGCCAATGCTCTGCCTCGATTGCTGCAGGTACAATAGGACTTTTCATCTCCTGCTAGTCATTTTTTTTAAATAAAATACCAGGCATTCCAAATATCTACTGATTCTAGCCAGTGTCCCTGGGATAATGTAAAGTTTACTGATAGCTATACAATCAGTGATTCAAAAAATGACAATTATGTAGATCTACAAGTAAAATGAAATAACAAAATCAAATAATAAGTATTTTCTATCAGCAGGAAGAACTTTTAGCCATTAACATCCACAGACATAATAATAACAGGTCCACCCTTAAGTGGAGCCTACCTATTACCAGGAGTATTTAATTTTCAACAGAATACTGCCAGAATGTGTGATAGGCATAAGTATTGTCATATTTTGTAACTTATTCAACACAGCTATACACCCACCCCAAGTCTTCAGCAGAGGTTCGTGCAAGAGCATCTTGTGCCTTGAAGCAAGCCCTGCAGTGCTGCTTGCATCGACCCGCACTGGAACCATTGTTGCATTCTGCTCCTGCCTGCATCCTCAAATATGTGCTAGCACAGTATGCTAAGGTCAGTGTTGTGTATGCCATTGCTTGTTGTCTGTTTCTCTTGAAATTCAAAGAAAAGTGAGATTTAATTTAACTTAGCTCAAGTTTTTATTAAGACGAATTATGTTAGTAATATCACAGACCATTCATAGCCTAGATGAGAAGTTATGTAAAAAATATTGAATTACATCATATTTTGTAGTACCTACATAAAGTACAATATTTGATTAACCTATAAGTAGGTTACTCAAGCCGAACGGCTGCTATAACAAGACCCCAGTTATAAATTATCAGTAAACTGGTCCATCATCAAGGTTGTCATCGTCTTCATCATAATCTTCACCGTTGTCAAAGTAGTTGTTTGCATAGTCTGTACCATCATCAATTTCAAATTCTTCCTCATGCTCGTCTTCAATCTCCTCGTCGTCATTGACTTCTTGGTTCTTGACCGGCTCTTCATTTTCGTTTGTTTCCACAGTTTCGTCGTCTTCTTGATTTTCTTTCTTCTCCAACGTCAAAAGCCTCTTAGCTATTGCTGCCGGGTCATCAAGCTTCCTCTTGCGAGCTGTAGCACGCACTCTGTTCGCTTGAGGCCTCAACTCGGCCGGCATGTTTGCCCAAACACAATCCAGCACTTTCCCTTTTTTGGCATCAAGAGCGAGCATTTTATACTTGTCAGAGTACCGCTCGACGCCATCTGTATGTGTCTTTAACTTCACAAAAGCCGGTGACTCGTGTAAATACTCAATAAACTGATCCTTTACAATCAACATGTAATCTGTAGCGGCGTCGCTAACTAATGGCAGTGGCTTCGCTTCAAGCTTCGGGAACAGCGGCGGTGGTGCTAAAGTTTGTGGAGTATTGTCTCCTCTAGCTATACCGAGTGCTTGCAGTTGATCATGTGTTAAGGATAGGCCACTGCCACCACGGCCTCTTCCTCTTCCCGCCATCACAAGTTCATTCAGAAAATATGAAATAAATTTGAAAAAAATAGTTGGTTCAATACATTACGTCTGCCTGACGTTGTTTGACAAACGTGTCAAAAACACGTGTTTTTGACGTTTGACTGCACAGACTAATTATACTAAGTATAATTTATTGACTGTTCACTCTCATTCTGCTGTGATGGGACATCTTCACAGTTACAAATCTGTTTTTAAACCCAGATGGCGCGAATAAATAATGATTTATACAGGTTGTTTACATATTATTACTTAAGTAAACTAAACCCATGGCTAAGGCTTAAAATGCGTCTTAGGTTTGCAGGATCTAGAGATAGTCGATTGTTAATCATGTTGCTAATGGAGTTTCACATTTTTAGATTTTACCCAACGATGCAAGAGCTCGAAGATTATTTGTAACCACAGGAGCATTGAAACGAGTTCAAGAAATTGATTCAGTTCCTGGATCATCGCTTAAAGAATATATCAATATTATAAACAGTTGCTTCCCAGAAGAAATAGTGAGGTAATTAAATCTTGCTCGCTAGACTGTGTTTTCTGTTCTCTTTTACGCTTTTGTTAAGTCGAGTCTGCTGCGCTATGTTTGCGTGTTTCAAACATGTTTCAAACACGATTTGGGGGCGTGGCCTAAATCAAAATCATAAACCTAAACATGTTTGCCGCGATGAACGGATAACATCACCCGCGTTCGCCAGCAGGGGGCCGGGGGGGGATTCACTCATTTCGTGTTTAGTGCTCTCCAGACGAAGACGTTTCGTAACATTTTTGAAGTAAAACTTGTTTACGCACGCTTGACTTGGGGAGTAAGCTGGTGAATGCGTGACGAGAGCTTTACGGAAGCTAGCGAGCGGAAGTTGAGAGGGAGATATTTAGTTAGTGAAGATAGAAAGAGAGAGAGTTATTTATGTTTTACTTCAGTCGTGTGGTCTAAAGCATACTCGTTTTTTTTAAAGTTTGTACTTATAGTGATCGGAAAAAGTGAGCTAATATACCCAAAGTTCTAAGAACATAGTAATAAAAAGTGGAGACTTCCTTACGACAATTT
The DNA here is from genome assembly GCA_963921375.1 of Tiliacea citrago. Taxonomy (NCBI): domain Eukaryota; kingdom Metazoa; phylum Arthropoda; class Insecta; order Lepidoptera; family Noctuidae; genus Tiliacea; species Tiliacea citrago. The sequence goes on along the minus strand of OY992797.1, from coordinate 13,449,561 downwards.
TTTTTTTTGAATTATTATTTATTATTTATATGTATGTATATTAATTTTGTTTTGTTTTTTTAATTAAATTCATGTTGGCATGATGCTTGCACGTAGGTTACACAGGGGGGGTTAACTTTCTGTAATTTTATGCCTAGGACGCACCGTTTTCGAGATATTTGAATTTCTATTTTTTTAACCCATTAAAAAAAACATCTATGATCATTATTGCATGTAGTATATCTTTTAATTGCGGGCGGCTTGTAAACAGGGGTTTACAAGTCGCTGGTACGGTAGGACACGGAATCTATTTATATTGTTTCCTTGTAAAACTAAAATTTTACTATTGCTACTTTGCTAGAACAGCAGACACGTCTTCCTCGTCGGAACTCATAGTTAAAAAGAGATTTTCGTAACAAAAACATAATTTCAAACCAAAACACTGAAAAGTCGCAGCGGACGGGCTGGATAAGCTGACATGTTTAAAACATGTATATTACACGCAAATATGGCACAGCAGACCCGACTTTACGAAGTCTAAATTTAATAAAAAAAATGTTACAGATATTATACTCCGGGTTATTCGGACTCATTACTAGACAGAGTGGAGGCTTATACACCGAAGGTAATAAATAGAGGAGCTTATAGTTAAGACTTTTTATTACATAATATGCGGTTGGTACCGTTAAACATAGAAATGTTAAAATAAAAGTTTTAACTAGTATATGATTTTTATAATTTTTCAGATACCAGAGCTCTTCACGGACAGAGTACCTAGTGACTGTCAAAGTGAATTATCTGTAGAACAGGCAAATTAAGACAATTTTGGATACTTTATTTAATAAATTGATTCGTTACACTTCTTGTTTGCCTAATGTCCATACCAGTTTTTGTACTTGGATGGTTCTGCCACCTATATTCGTTTTCTCCATCGCCATGGATTGACTTGTAATCCTGTAACTGAAACAGGGTTTGCATTACTCACAAAGCTGGGGATATGTTCATTACATGACACAGCCTAGACTTTAAAAATAATGGTTACAGTGTATTCATTAGCATAATCTTTCTTATATCTTTGGCATAATATACTCACTTGTAATCATCACCACATAAGATATTCAGAACACGAATTCCTTGGGTGTCGACTTCAAAAAATTGTTCTTGTTTGCTGCATAAGAGGTTTAAGTTTGTGAACTTTTTTTCAAGGCTCGCTAGCTCATCTGTCTTCAGTCCCTGTAATATTATGGTTAGAACCTTAAAAAATCATCATATAATATAGTCCGCTGTCTATTCTAGGTAGCGGACGACGGACATCATGCTGCCTATTTAAAAACCCATGTGGCCATTGTTTGTTACCGGTCTGACAAACAATTTTTTCCAGGATATTAGGGAGATCTTATACGATCAACCGATACGTTCAATCCCGAGATTTTGGTTGATGGATCGTGTAGAGTGCTTCAAGGATCTTTTAAAGCTGATGAAGACATTGACGGGGGGCGTTGTTGGTAATTTATTTTTTGACAAAACAAGATAGCGGCGTTAGTTCGTTTTTGGCCACGCGCCAAAAGAACCTTGTAGCATTGTAGTGCACAGAGTACATTTGTATATCTAAATCGGCCGGGAATGGAAAGATTTTAAAAATTTCTTCATTAAGTTCAATCAGATTGACCTGGTGCCAGATTGATCTTCTATGATCCCTTTAAATAACACACAGCGCGTGTCAAACCACGTACAGGGAAGGTTTCCGTTGTCGGGTTAATTATGTACGCATGCACTGTGTTGATTTTATCAGCCGCAAAAATAATATTTAATAGATAGAAACCAAGAAAAAAAAGTTATTTCTGAGGTTGTAAGCTAAAATATCCCATAACTAATTGAAAAAGTGTTGACTCCAAACAATCTTTTTAGGGTGGATCCGCGAATTTCAAATTCTCTTATGTGTTGTATCTTGATCAAAATATGATTTGCGACCCTAACAAATATCACATACGTACCTTTTTACAGAGTTTTTCTCATTGAAATCATTCATACATCTCTCTAAGTTAGCCAAGGAATGAAGAGTGTACGACTTATCGCCGACAGACTGAACGCCGACAAGACTTTACTTCGATGGGACTCTTCGCCGACAGGACACTTCGCCGTAAGGGCTCATCAGGGACGCAACTTATCTCCGATAATCAGTCGTACGCTCAGCTTAACAATCATAATCAAATAGTTAGTTTTAATTTAAACTGGCATCGAGTTTTTGTTTTGGTAACTGAATTTACCAACAATAGAGGGGATCTGGCGCTCGGCGGCCGCTGCCGCGGCACGCTCGCTCGCCTTCGCGCGTTAATGGTCACTGTTCTAACCTAACCTAACCCAAATGATTCGATACAATGTTGTAACGTTACAATGTTGATACGTTACAACGTTGTAACGTCGTTTATTTTGTATGAATTTTATAATTACAAGAAACGCATAAGTAATCGATTTCCAAAGTAAGTATCTGATTATCGGAGATAAATTGCGTCGCTGATGAGCCCTGTCGGCGAAGAGTCCTGTCGGCGAAGTGTCCTGTCGGCGAAGAGTCCATCGAAGTAAAGTCTTGTCGGTGTTCAGTCTGTCGGCGTAGTGTCTGTCGGCGTTTAGTCGTCCACTGAGGAATGAACGTCGAAATATTTAGCACGTTGCCTCGAAAAGGTTAGGTTTTCTTCCCGGAGATACTACACAAAAACAGAAAAGCTAGAGCATCAGACGAAAAGAGGAGCTCCAAAAATTTTCTTCCCCGCGTAGTTTAAATTTTCTTTGAAAATGTAGGATTCAAGAGCGAGCGAAACGAGCTCGCAAAATTTTAGCAGCCTGCCCCGGATAGGCAAGGCTTGGACTCTTCATACATATACTCGTATAGGTTTTTCATCCCATCTATTCGAAAAGAGCCGAAGGATTCCTCGATAAGTGCGAGCAAAATGACAGTAACGAAATGACTTTTGAATTTGAAAGACTTGACTAAAGTTTGAACGCAATTTGCTTCAATAATATAGTCTGCCGTAATAAAAAAACCGGCCAAATGCAAGTCGGACTCGCGGACGAAGGGTTCCGTACCATTAATCTATAAAATAAAATAAAAAATTAGTACTTATTTGTTGTTATAGCGGCAACAGAAATACATTATCTGTGAGTTTCAACTGTCTAACTATCACGTTCATGAGATACAGCCTGGTGACAGACGGACGGACAGAGGAGTCTTAGTAATAGGTTCCCGTTTTACCCATTGGGTGCGGAACCCTAAAAAGCGCGTCTGACGACGCGACGCGGCATTGGGTAGCCAAATAAAAAATACGCGGGAAGTGTAGAGTTTGAAGTTATTACAAATACCCAAGTGATAGATAAGTCAACAATAAACTTCCAAAATTGCAAAAATCGTAATTATCTAATATTAATTTAAATTTGTACCTAAATATAAATATTCGTCACTACTAAAAGCATCCCTTGCTACGCTTAGGATTCTCTCTAGAATCCTTTGCTTCGCACTGTATTCAAACAATCGCTCTCGCCCTAAATATATTATTTTGGTCCCATAATTACCCCTACAATCTATTATTCCTTTGTCGACTTACGTAGAGAAGTTTGAGAAAAAAGAGAATATACGTTGCAAGAGCAAGCGAAGCGTGCTCGACAATTTTAGCACCCTGCGTTTATATAAATCGTAGGGGCCCCTAAATACAAACTACCTTTTACTGAACATACTTTGGTCTTGTTTGGGATTTTAAAAGTATTTCGGGAGATTTGCGGCCCCAAATATAAGTAGTTTTATGGGTTCAGTTTTGGCCATTTGTTTACGGAACCCTAAACCCAGGCCAAATACGAATCTAACACGCGCACAGTAGACATATTTTTTAACATGATCCCATAGCAAAGAAAATTATTCGAGGTTACGAGTACTTACGAGAATTTGAATAAAAGCACGATAGATCAGTTTAAACCACTTGAGTCAGGTGAAGAGCCATCCGGTGCAAGTGTGGGAAGGGAACACCGGGGTGATTTTTAGTCAGTGAGTCTGACACAGGCTGCCTGCCCCGGCGCGGAGGACAACCATGAGGACTTTCCACCCCAGGAACAAAACAAAAAAAGGCCTAGCAATACCTGTAATTTACAGGACGTGCAGCTGGTAGTCTCCAATTCAGTAACAATAATGTAATACATGGTTCTGAAGTAACTATGTTCAACTGTGTCCTATTGTTTTAATTTTCTACAATTTATATAAACAGTTATCTGCAAATTATCGGGTTTTCCTGAGGATGTGGTTTTTAAATGATACTGACGTATTTTCATAAAAATTATTGTCATTTATTTGATCCAAAATTTTTGTAATAATATACATAAATGCAAGAGAACTAAAGAGAAGGTTTTTAGAGGGATGCCACACGGACGGACCGCCTCAGCAAAGTAAACCTGTAAAAAACAAATGAATAATATTAGTATTAAGTAGTTAGGGAGTTGCATTTGACCAAACTTTAGTTTTAGAGTTATCAGATTATAAGTATCTTCAAAGTTTTCGAGATATATGCTTGTCTAAAAAAATTCATCACTGTAGCTACCTACTTCTATCAGGAGGGCAAGTTATATAATTTTCTTGTTATAAATCAATGGCATACGTACATTGGCATTGGGGGCTTCATTATTATTTTTTCAACGAAAATGCTGTCACGAAATGGCATCGCAGTTACTTAGATCTATCTGCAAGAAAATACAATTTGTTAGTATGAATTGGAAAATAATTATTGTACAGTAAAAAAAATTAAATTCAGTTGTTACCAAGACCATAGTTTCCCCACGGTTTTGTGAGCCAGGGATAACTAAGCAAATCATCATTTTAGAGCAAATTGGTAAAATTATTGTAACTTAAAATTACCTAGGTATTATTATTTGCAGGTCCATTCTTTATACAGGTTCTTGGGGTAAAGGTTCGTCCTAAAAAGACATTTACTAATTAATTAAAAGTTCATTACTTAGTTGTAACTTGATGTAATGAGAAGTTTTCAGTTGTTACCATACCATTATTTATCCCCATGGTTTAGTGAGACAGGGATAACAGATATTCATCATTTTAAATTCGGATACACTAATTCATGGCAAGTATATAATTAATGTTAAACGAAACTAATGAGAATGACATGACAATTTGGTTTACACTTACCACTGGAATGAGTATCTAATTTCATTTGCATTATGATTCCATCAGATACCACGTTGAGGTTGATCTGAAAGTAATATCATAAAGGTTAATACAATATAAATTTATACATAAACGATAGTACAGGTAACTTTACAAAGAAGCTCAGATGTTACCATACCATATTTTTCCCCACGATTTAGTGAGACAGGGATAACTAAGATATTCATCATTTTATAATAATTAAGGTATTTAGATATGCTGGTTTAAAACTTACCAGATAAGGATATTTTATGTAAAAATCCCTTTGTATGTAGCCAGTAGGTACAAGGATTCCAATAATTTAACCTGAAAATATTTAAACTTGTTAATATTGGTGCAGGCTTTTATGTTATTATAGGATTTGATAGACGTTAATTCAGTTGTTACCATACCATTATTTTTCCCCATGGCTTTGTGAGACAGGGATAACAGATATTCATCATTTAGTTTTACCCAAAACATAGTTAAAATAATTTTATAAAACATCTCACCCACAGTTATGCTGGTTTAAAACTTACCAGGTAAGGATATTTTATGTGAAAATCCCGTCATATGTAGCCAGCCAGTAGGTACAAGGAGTCCACTGAAAATATTTAAACTTGTTAATATTGGGTGCAGGCTTTTATGTTATTTTAGGATTTGATAGACATAAATTCAGTTGTTACCATACCATTATTTTTCCCCATGGCTTTGTGAGACAGGGATAACAGATATTCATCATTTAGTTTTGCCGGAAACATAGTTAATATGATTTTATAAAACATCTCACCTTGTTTTGAATTCTTCAGTAAATTTAATTTAGTGGCATCAATCTCGACCCTTGTTATAGTAAATTTGTTATCTAAAATAGTAAAAAAGAATTTAATATACAGATATGAAAATATTTTGAATAAAGTTTTACTTTAAAAATATGATCAGTATTTAAAAAATTTCATCAAAAGTATAAGATATATGCTTGTTACCATCATTCCAAATTAGGAGTGTTGTTATTCTAAAATTAAATTATAGTAATTTACTGACCTTGATTTATAGGGCATCCCTTTCATAACCTGTCACTTTCACTTTCCCATAGTTATCTGCAGCAATACAAAGCAGTATTAATCTTCTTGTTTGTACAATATTAATTGACATACAGTTGAGTAATTTTGTCAGTAAATCAATCAACACATTTGTTCAGACTGGGGCGATATAAAAATCATCATGAAAGAAATTAAATGAGAAAAGTCCACAAAATTTTAATGGCTTACCATTGAATAGTGATGGTAGTTTATTCTGTGACCTCACATCTGTTTTTCTACAGCAATACAATTTTATTGTTTATCTGAAACAATAAGATGCTACGTTAATCCTGTAGCCTTTTCTATGAAGATGTTGTTTGGTTACAAAATGTTATCAGTAGATCGATCAACACATTTGTTCAGACTGGGGCGATAATAAAATCATCATTATAAACTTACACAGAAATAAAAGCTATACAGAAAAATTTGAATACCTTACCTTTGTTTATTGAAGTGACTTGGTATGTTATTCTGCAGTATTTGGTAATTTTCTCTTAAAGATTTCTGAAAAAATAGTAGCTACATTAGATACATAGTCTTTTCTGCAAGCAGTAATTGTGTAGCATATTATTTTATCAGTAAATCGATCAACACATTAGTTCAGACTGGGGCGATAAAAAATCATCATGAAATAGTATAGTATAACAGGCTGGCATCTGCAACTCCACGTCCAAGCGCGCATTTTACGTACAGGTAGTATAGTGACACTGACAACTGAGATAATAATAATACAAAATAATGAATCTTACCCAATAGATGCTTCTAGTGTACTACGTCTCAAGTGCCATGATTTAGCTATGTATGTAGTAGTTGTTTCAACTGTCAACAAGCAGAAATTAAATTAATTTAAATAGTTACGAAAATCTTTGCATTCATGTGTGAATGTATTTTTTCAGAAACTATCAATCATCAGAATTCAGATAGGGGCGATACTAAGTCATCATCAAATTACTTTACAAGTGTAGTTGTGACAAAATGTTTACATACCTTGCACTGGCAAAGTTGAGCAGCAAAAAAAACCACTTTCCAAGCTGTAGTAGACCCTAAAAAGTAAATTTTTAGGTCAGAAATATACCATCAAATGAGTTTCCTTGGATATATTATTATCTATCATGTCAGTAAAGATCAATCATCAAAAGTCTGCCAGGGGCGATACTTATAGTCATCATATAAATTTCAAGTTTTTGTTTTAAGAAAAAAAGAGATTTTTGTTGTTGAATTAATTTAAAAAGTTATAATTAAATTCAATTTACCTTCTAGAACTAGGTATCCATGAATTGCTTTGTTCACATCCATAGTTATGTTTCAGCGATCTGCCAACAACATAAATTGTAAGAATAATCAATAAAATTATTAAATGCCTTGATTATATAAGTTTCAATTTGTATGTTTGTCACACTCAACCCTTGAACATACAACTATGGTAACTGGATGTCTTACACAGAGTGTGCTAATGTTCCTATCCAGAGTCAAGCATGCACAACTTGACAGTGCACACATCGGCTTTGGTAGGGTCCTTATGGTGGTCACAGATCATCAACCCTTGACTCTCTTGGAAGTCTGAAGAGGTTAATAGTAATGAGATAAAAAAATAAGCTAGTTTTTTTATGAGTTATTTATAAATTTATTTACCTGAGATACATGGTGGTTAGATAGCTTCTCAATTTGGTGTCCTGTGTGACCCATGCTTTATTTCTGTTCTGGTATCTGGTAAAATTTCTAGAACACGAAATACAGTGTCTGAATGCTGAATCCCTCAATGACAGTCAGTACTTCCCATTTTCCAGTCCTGTGAACAACAGAATAATAAAATCACAAAATTGATCAAACATTGTGGTGTTTATGGTCATAACTAGTGTGTTTGTAACACTCAACCCTTGGACATACAACTATGGTAACTGGATGCCTAACACAGAGTGTGCTAATATTCCTATCCAGAGTCAAGTATGCAAGACTTGACAGTGCACACGTCGGCTTTGGTAGGGTGCTTTTGATAAGATCATCATAACCTCATAGTACTATTGTGAGATTAACGAAATCAGGAAAGCATTTTATTATTCTAATAAGTACAGTTCTATAATGTTAATATTTACCTTAGATAACTGATGGGGTGGTTATATGTGGCTTGATAACGTCTTAATTTGGTGCTCTTGTATTATTTTTGTACTGCTGTATGGCCAAAATACCACCACCATAACTGAAGCCCGGTTCCACAGATATGACATGATTACAGTTATTACTTCTTCCTCTGGTCCTGAGAACAACAGAAAGTAAGATTACTAAACTGATCAAATACTGTGGTGTTAGTGGGCATAATTTTTGTGTTTGTCACACTCAACCCTTGGACATACAACCATGGTAACTGGATGTCTTACACAGAGTGTGCTAATGTTCCTATCCAGAGTCACGCATGCACAACTTGACAGTGCACACATCGGCTTTGGTAGGGTCTCATGAATTCAAAGCCATTTTACAAAGACAAAAATAGCTCACCTTTTTAAATAGTTAGCTGCTAAATCTTACTGCTTTCAACATTTCAGTACCTGGGAAAGATGATATACAATATTAAAATTTTATCAATCAATTGAGAATAATTATAGTATATTATAAGGTTCAATCAGTAAGGTGGTAAGTTTGAAATCATGAGTTTCATACGAACGAGACTATAAAATTTAAATTCATCATGAAAGTAACGAAACTAATTAGCATAATAATTTGAGGTTATGTCTTCTAAAATTTGTTAAATAAAATTAACTTACATTGAGTACTGCAGACCACATGTGGTTGATTTTCATCCTGAGAACAATAAAAACATCTTTAGTGTATCATTTCACAATGTTTCAACGATCATTGGTGAGAGTCTTGAATCAGCAGAGTGGTGAGTTTGAAATCATTGATTTTCATACGAACGAGACTATAAAATAAAATTCATCATATAAATAGTTTCAGTATCTCTAACAGAAGAAATATGTGTTGGACTAACCTTATTGGACTGCACCTAGCATCAATCTAGCCCGCAACTGAAACATAAAACATTTTGAGTAAAGAAAAAACACCACATGTTCTATAATATCAACTTCACTCACCTATTGTCAGTCATAGGACTGTTTATGAGTAAGAACAACACAAAAAATTGGCTTAGAGTAATTCTTTATTTATTTCTGTCCCTTGATAGTCACACAATAACCTGCTTGACGCACTAAAGAATTACTTCTTCGCCGGTTTCTTGCCGCTGGGCTTCTTGGTGCGCACCTTCTTGACGGTCGTCTTGGGTACGGACTTCTTGCCGAAGGTACCGGAGCGCGCCGCCTTCACCTTCAAGCTCTTGAACACTGCCGTCCGAGCGCGGTTCCTCTTCACACGCGCTGACGTCAGCTTGAAACGGTCGTAGTCTGTCATCTGCGCACGCTTCTCTTTGTTGGCGAGCTTCGTGGCCCACTGGCTGTCTGTCCACTTCTCTGTCAGCTTAGCTTCCGTCCATGCTTTCCTCACCATGCGTGTGGGCGCTGTGAAGGGGTAGTTCAGGCGGAACTTGGTGAGATGTAACTGGTTGAGGCGGAGCTGTTGACGTGAGACGCCGCTGCAAGGCCCGTCGACGAGAGCGCGGGTCTGGTCAATGATATCGACCACGCTCACTAACTTTCCCTTCAAGGGGCCGTCGGCTACCAGGGCAACACGCCCTGGCTCTACAAACCGTGCGAAAGGCATGACGTCCTGGAAACAGACGATTGCATGTTAATTTCACTCAACTAAACGACAATGCCGTCACTTGCCGATTATCACTGTAGGTAATAAAGCGAAAGTGGGCGAAAATATATTGTAAAACTGATTAAACATGTTGTAACGAAGAACCAACATTGTTTAGAATTGATATAAACTTAGGATACGCTTGGATCAAAACGGATAAAATTATTCTAACCTTACAACGTCTGTACAATTAACACTGTTTTCACGAAAAGAGTTTCCGTTTGTCATGTCAAGTTGACATAAAAAGCACCAGAGTTGCCACATTAAAATCTAAAAACTTTTGTCAATGGTTTGGCTTCTATTATGATTCACAAAGTAGTACTATATGATTCGAATATTCGATGCTATATGATGATTATAATTCTGTAAAGCCATATTTGTTACGGCCGCGAATCATAAATATGCTAGATCTAAATAGATCAACGTACAACCTGTTACTGACCTGGAAATTGCAAAAAAACATAAGAAAATTTGAACTTCGCGGCTGCTCTTTTTTTTTTGGGGTTGGACATTTTCAAATAACTTCTCCCGCTCTCGTCGGAGCGGGAGGGCGTGTCAGACTTTTACTGACTAAACCCACCCGTGTTCCTTCAGTTGCCTGTGTATCAGGGCCACGATATCCCTTTCGGACAAACTCGTAACCCTGGCAGGCATTGGCCCTAACAGACCCCGTCAGTTCATGCCGACATCTCTTTGAGGCGTGCGTGGAACACAACGCACCGTCATCGACCCGGGTCTGGTCCTTATCGGACGGCGAGCTACCCATCGCTCAGCGTCCGCAAGCCCGCGCCTACGGTGGCCGGGAATCGGCCTGCGACTCCCGACGCCCGGGGCGTCTCCCACGGCAACTAGAGGCGTGAAGGCGCGAATTTTGGCTCTCCCTCACGCGTTCTCGCGGGCCACCCTGACGCTTTCGCTATAAAGTTTTGAACCAGACTAAATTGAACAATCGATAATCGGAATAACAATTTATTTATCCACTGACCAGTGGAATGTAAAGGAGCTAGTAATAACACCACGTGGGTCGATCCATCAGGTTAAGCTACGCTTGCTGGGGTTGGTTCATGGATGGGTGCATCTTTCCATATCGAGACTCCTCCGTGCTTCGGAAAGCTCGCTATTCCGTTGGTCCCGGCTGTCATTCGTGGATCTTTGACAGTCGTTACGGGTCGTCAGAAGTCCGAAAGTCTGGCAAACCAGACTTACCAAGGGGTATCGTATTACCCAGTTACGGGGTCAGTCAGGTCACATAGGCAGTCGCTCCATGTAAAATACTGGTACCTATTCAGCTGCATTCCGTTAGACTGGAAACCGACCCCAACATAGTTGGGAAAAGGCTAAGCATATTGATTGACCAGTGAAACGTAGAAATTACGGTGCCTTTGAAAGTAGCATACGAAAGGAATCCTTGGACCGATCCATCCAAATGTAATTTCTTAGATTGTTATGCTAGCTACATACGCAGCGACTGAGATTTTGAAATCGCCAATGAGTGACTGCTGCGTGTGTACCTAGCATAAATAGTTATTTTCTTGTTTGTGGTTTCTACGGATGAAGAGGGCGCGAAATTTAAATGTTGCTGGGCAACACAGTAAACACAACAAAAGATTGTCTTATTAAAACTGCGTACTTTGATACCAAATATTATTAACAATTAAAAATAGTCAGTAAATATGCGGCTGAAATATTCTAAAACGCTTTTGGAAGCACAGGTAAATTAAACATCATAAAATATTGGCGTGAATTAATCCAAATTGCGTTTAGATAATACTACCTGAAATAACTACTTTTCAAGACGTACCTACTTAGCTAAAATAAATATCTTAAGTCTCGGCACTTTATTACAGGATACGGAGAGTCCTATAGCTGATATTTGTTGGTCGCCCAACAACGTAAAGCTAGCTGTAGCGACATGTGACCGTTTGGTGCTGTTGTTCGACCGCGAGGGCACTAAGCGAGATAAGTTTGCCACCAAGCCTGCCGATTCTGCTGCAGGGAAGAAGTCCTATGTTATTACAAGTAAGCATAACATTATATTACATCTATAAGACTGGCTGACCATTGAAACTTCTTGTTATACCTACTAGAAATTTGAAAAGTAAATGTGAAAAAGACCTTAATGAACCTAAATGTGAAATAAATTTGCTACCGAGTTAAATATCCACTTTTCTTCTCAATATAAGAAAAACTTGACGTTAGATGTTGTTTATATATTTAATTACTCGGTCACGAGTTGGGTCACCATCGATTAGTATGCTAGCGGTCATTTATACCATCCAAATTTTCCTAGGCATATCATTCAGCGACAACTCGGAACTGCTCGGAGTGGCTCAGAGCGACAACATGGTGTTCGTGTATCGTGTGGGGGCAGACTGGAGCGGTAAGAAAGTGATCTGCAACAAGTTCCCGCTGACTGGGGCACCCATGTCGCTGTTACCAGCAGACAACGGGTTTTATACTGGAACTAGCGATGGCAAAATAAGGTGAGTAATTTGTCATGAAATTAGATCATCATCATCAGTCTGTATAGCAGTCCTTTGATGGCTAATAGGGTCCATCTCCAATATCACGCAATTTATCCTGATTATCGGCTACTCTCATCCAGCTGCTCTGCTACTAGAGCTTTCTCAACCTTCCTTATCATGGACTACTTTTGGCCATCTAGTTTCTTATATTACGTTGCGCACGACGACGATCTAGTTTGGAGTCCCCCTTGCTTTCAAACTTTAATCATAATAAATTACACAGATCCCTGGACTGTAAGAGCAACAAGAGCAGCAGCATGTGGACGGGGGGCGCATGCTGTGTATCTTTAGCGCGCGGCGGAGAGGGCACGCTGGCGTCTGGCCATGTCGACGGTACCCTTTACTTAAATGGGCGGTTGCTACTGCGGTATGCGCTGCCTCCAACTGCACTCGTCTTGCTACCTCCCTATGTATGTTTATTTTTTTAGTTATTGGTTTATAAGGGCTATACTTAGTGTCTTAATTAAAGGCAAGGCTGCACTCACTTTAGCCTCGTTTTCGCTGGACTTACCAAGGATCATACTATCACACTTTAAATAAGATCTATCAACAAAACCGGCCAAGTGTGTGTCGGACTACGCACAATGAAGGGGGGTTCCGTAGTTGGGATGAATTTGTCCCAAAAACAAACTTAACATTGTAGTTGAAAAACATGTTCTCTCATACATCGATATACGTCACGGTCAATTCTCCAACTACAAACGTAAGTTGGTCGACTATTACTCATTAACTTGTAAAGCCTACTTAGCTGTGATAGTTTTCCTTTTGATTTCGTTAGGTATATGTGCTACTGGCCATGCATTTTATCACATATTCAAAAACAACCATTTAGCTAGCAGGGGCCAACACTTGGCTGATACAAAATTGAGCACTTCAAAGCTATTACGCAAACGAATCTCTGAAACGAACAATGATCTTCACAAACCCTCAATATTTTTGAACGGCCTAACCAACAATACACATCATAGACGAGAAAAAATATATCTTCCCAACTTTAAATTATGGAACTGAATTGTTATGAACTATGAAGTTATCTGCTAGATAATACGGAGTTGGTTTGTCCAGTTGATAGTGGGGTCGTGTGACGGGCGCGTGTCGGTGTATGAAGCACAGCGCGGTGCACTCCTGCGCAGTTTGGAACCTCAGCTGCCGCCTGATCGACGAGATCTTATATCAGCTGCACCCAGCCCTTCTGGACAGGTAAATAACGCTATAATATTACTTTACTCTCTAACTTACTAGATGCTATTATTGACATTTCAGTTTTTTTTTCAGGTCTCTTTTCGTTGAATTTTCGTTAATGGGTGTTAAAATTCTAGTACGAGTAGGTTGCTCACATTGCTCAGTATAGTATACGACCAAGAAAAACAGATACCTGCTCATACTTGGAAAAATACGGATACGAGTATCACAATATTGCCTTTATTCATAAAACACGAAATAATGTTTCGCAAAATTTTCGACGCGTTTGTTATCCTACAATCCTGCCTATTGCTGCATTAAGATGTTTACAGTCTAAAACTTCTCTGTAATGTGACTGCGACATAATAATATACTATGGGTGCTTTTATTGACCGAGCCAGCGAAGCGTCTAGCTCTGCTTCAAGTCAGGCAAAATTTGCTTTCCTCTGCTGCTCCTCTACAGGTCGTATTTTACAACCGATCTGGACGAAACTTGGTGTATTTTTGATTTGGAGGGGTAGGTCTAGGTACTTCCTACAAAAAACGGGCAAAAAGAAGGCTACTGGATATCTCCGCCTTATGAGATGTGATGATTTCGACTTTAAATTGGTTTCATAAAAATTTGGTGAAGATGTGATGAGGATTTTCGGTGTGAAGAGCAGAATAGCTCATCAAAATGAAGTAAATTGCTCACTTTTAGATTTCCACCAGTGGAATCGGCCCTTTAACTAATAGGGATTGATGGAGCACCTGGGACTGGGACCACCTTCTAATCAAAAAACTATTTACAATAAGGTCACTAGATGGCGCTACTGTGCACCGCTAGATCGCGCTGTCGTTGTCGCTCGTCAAACGGTTAGGTCCCGCCGAACATTTTGTGTGACTGAGTTTTGTTAGGTGTAAAGTAGCTTTAAAAGTAAAGTCTCCTGTAACGTGTATAACTGATAAAGTAGTTGGTTAGTTGTGGGTTATTTTATTTCTAATTAATTATTGTCTTGCCACTTGCCATGAATTTTTTGGCTAAGCGCGGTAGCTTCAATCAGTTTTCGGACTGCTTTGACTACCCATACCCAGAGCAATAATGTTTCGGCATGGCTACGACTGCTGTCGTCCACGTCGAACGGAATTAAGGCTCGTCCAGACTGGTGCAATGTCGCGGGCGCGACAGGCAGCGCGACCCTTGTGGCGCCCGCAATATCGCGCCGGTCTGCACGACCCTTAAATTTAGATTTCGATGTTGACCTATGCTTAGATACTATATGGCGATAGGTATTATAGGATTGCAGCAATGCAGAGATTGGCTCCGAACGAAGTGCAGCTTTGTTCGGACAATCTATTGTGTCATATACAAATCAAATATCTTTAGTGGCATATTAATTGAAATTCAAAAAAGTTTGTGCTCGCGAGGTCTACTGTTCGCAGAACTACTAGTTAATATTATAGACGGTGGCATTCGGTGTGTTCGACGGCTGCTTAGTAGGCGAGGTGAAAGAATCGGGCGGGATGGAGCTGTCCATGCTGAACATCCCCAACTTCTATGCGGCGCGCGCTCTCGCTTGGAGCGGTGATGGCACGAAGCTAGCACTTGCTTCACAAACAGGCGCTGTTATACAACTTGAAGCTGTATTGAGGTACGGACATTACTTGCAGATTCTTATTTTGATTGAAGATTTATGGTTTTAGAGTAGGGGTAGAATTTATAAGTGGTTTTGTAAAAGAGTTCCGGTTCTAGTCCTATAAACTTAAAAGCTTTTCCATCATCGTCAGCCTACAGAAGTCACTGCTAGACATAGACCTCACCAATCACAAGCCATTCATCTCGACGCTCGAAAAGCTTTTTAAAAAAGCAGTTTAAATCGATCTTTGTCTATGTGGATTGTTTGAATTAATGACTAGGCTGAGCTACGTGAGTCACTACACGGCAATACTGCTAGATGTGTAGGTACCTACTGCGGACCTACGTTTCAGGGGACAATAGATTACCAGGAAGGGGATGATTGTCGCTTCTATAGGTAGTATATTTTTGCTTTCGGTATAACATAGACGTTGGGTGTGGCGCGACACAGTGGAGGTGCAGCACGTGAGCGCTCGGCAGCTGGTGCTGTCGCGTCTCGCCAACGACGCGCTGCCTCTCTCCGTCACCACCAAGCAGGCTCCCGATATATTCAGCGTGCGGTTCATTGGTCAGTAGCTATTTGGAAAAAAGTTTACATACCTATATTTAAATATTTTAAGAGTCTGCACTTCGGTTCAAATAATGACTTAGCTCTGCGGCTATCCTCTCAGCAGGGTCTTGGCAAATTATAATTATTTCGTGTAGTTCAAGTTTTCTCTTGAACTCGAAATTCGAAGGGCTTTGCCTGCTTTGCAGATTGTTGCGCTTCAGTATAAGACAGTATTTTCTTGTCGCGAATAATAGTGAATTTGGTTATTTCAGGTAACGACTGGTATGCAGTATGTCGTACTAGCAGCACGCTAATATTATGTGACATCGCACGAGGTTTGACCAGTGAGGTAATCTATCGATCAATTCTAACTATCCTAACTAATATTTTGATTTTATGAAAGTGAGTTGGTGTGTTTGTAGTTCGGTTGAAAGGCTGGACGGTTTTGGATGAAATTAGGAACAAAGTAGACCATGACCTGGAGGAAGGACATAGAATACTTTATATCCCGATATTCCCACGGGATCGAGACTTATGCTGGTGAAACCACAGGGCGCAGCTAGTTATATTATATTTGTCTCCATTTTGCTAATTAAAGATCTGAATCGTGATTCCAATATGAATGTTTATTGGTTTAGATCCCATGGTCGGGTGGTGGAGAGCGAGTGTATGCGGCTGTGGGGGGTGCATGTTTGTTGCATCGGGCGGGCGAGCTGAGTGTTGTGGAGTATGGACTCGATAAAGTGCTGCATACTGTGAGTTTAATGTACAATTAATTATTTATTAAGTGGAAATAGATGGGTGGTGAAAAAAATAAAAATAAAATCATTTTAATTCAGGAATTCTACACACAATATATACATTTCACCCATAGTGACTACATGTTATACATAAGCAGTAAATTATTAAAACGAGAGACGAGACGAGAACGAAACGAACGCGATGAGTAAAACTCTATTCATGATATAGTTTGATGAAAGTTCTTAAAAAAACTTTTCACTTTTAAGTACATTGCTAGAAACTAGCCTAGGAAAAAACCTTCGTTATTTATGATGTTGTGCTTTTTCTATAGGGACACCTCTGCCTAACCGTTCGGGGATTACAGGCGTGAAGTTATTTTGTGTTGTGTTGTATCTACTAGAGTTATGGTAGATTACGAAGTACAAAAGACAAAGGCAAATGCATATAACATTATCATATACGTAATTATATCAGGTGCGAACCGAGCGCGTGAACCCGCACGTGCTGAGCGTACGCATCAACGAGGGCGTCACGGGCGGCGCGGAGCTCGGTGATCGCAAGCATCTCGCCTACTTACTGGACAGGCAGACTATTGCCGTTGTAGATCTTACTACTGGTAAGTACCTAATAATCATCCTAGCTGTAGCTGAAGAAGTGTTTTGGAGTGGCCTTCAGGGATAATTCGCATTTCATTAACATTCCCTCGCATGTCCTAATATAAACAAAGGTATTTGGAAAGTACATTTCTTTTTTTGTTCAGTCAACTTCGGTACTTTTACTCTTTCGTTTTCCAATTCCTCTAATATTAACGTTATAATGATGGAAGTTATACGATACCACCCTAAATAAAATTGATTATAAATATGAAGGTATACATGATAGAGGAGCTCGTGGCTAAGTAATAACAGCCGCAGGGGTCGGTCCACCGTGCCAGGATTGCGAGTTTGTCCGAAAGGGATATCGTGGCCCTGGCACACAGGCATCTGAAGAAATACGGGTGGGTTTTAGTCAGTAAAAGTCTGAAACGCCCTCCCGCTCCGCCCAGAGTGGGAGAAGTTATTTGATAATTTCCCATCCAAAAAAAAAAAGGGGCGATCCATCAGGTTAAGCTACGCTTGCCCGTGTTAGTCCAGTGGTTGGGTGACCATCTTTACATACCGAGACTCCACCGTGCATCGGAAAGCACGTTAAGCCGTTGGTCCCGGCTGTCATTCGTGGAATTTTGACAGTCTTACCAAGGAGTATCGTATTACCCAGTTACTGGGTTGTGGAGGTCAGATAAGCAGTCGCTCCATGTAAAATGCTGGTATTCGGCTGCATCCGGTTAGACTGGAAGCCGACCCCAACATAGTTGGTAAAGGTAGGCTGATTAACTCTTTCGTTTTCCCATTTCTGTAATATTTACGCTATAATTACACCTTAAATTGATTATTTATGCAGGTATACAGTTGGGTCAATGGTGGCATGAGGCTCGAGTTGATTGGCTCGAGCTGAACGAGAGTGGACAATTACTACTGTTGAGAGACACGAGACGAAGATTAGCTTTGCTTCGACTAAATAATGGTGACAAGGTACTAATTTATTAGTTAGAAGAACATCTCACCATCATCATTTCAGCCGAAAGACGTCCACTGCTGGACATAGGTCTCCCCAAACATTTGAGGGGGAGTTGCTATAATCGCAACGCTTGGCAGGCGGGTTGGCAATCGCAGTATGGTGTTAAAATGCATAGAGAACGCTGCTGCCCATTCTCTAGGAAGTCCCTTAGTCGCCTTTTACGACAACCACGGGAAGAAATAGGGTGGTGCTATTCATTACGTCCGGCATCACACGGGACTTCTAGGAGAACATCTGTTTCTATGAGTTTACGAAGTTTCAAAAGTACAATTTTTATTTGATTGACTTTTCTCATTATATTATTCTCTCAGGGAATCATAGCAAGTGGAGTTTCATTCGTACAATGGATTGAGAATAGCGATGCCGTTGTAGCTCAAACACCAACTCATCTGCTCGTATGGTAAGTTAGTTAACTTTATTTTATTTGTTTTTTTTCGCACTTTCGTAAAATTTTAGGAGTGCACTTTTGATTAAAGTTACCTTTACTTACCCCGCGCAAACTGCACGATAACAAAAGAAAAGCGGGCAGCGCCATACATATCGTTTTGGCGATACAATGGCCTTTGTCCAGCATTGACAGCCTTTCGGTTGATATAATGATGAAGTATTGATGAAAGTTCTTCTTTAATCATTTTTAAATATTATGTGCTAACAATTTCTCGCACAATTTATGAAATTCCAATATAATATGCCCAATATATTAGTTTCCTGTAAGTCTTCGACTGTCTATATTTATTTATTACCTATTATTTATTTAGACTAGACTGCCTCGTTGGTAGTGGTCGCAAGCACTAATGCTGAGCATGAAGTCCCGAGTTCGATTCCCAGGTCGTGGAAGTGTTATTGGGTTTTTCCATCAAGAATTTCTCAGTAGCAGCCCGGAGTCTGGATTTGTACCCGGTTGATGGCAATAGGCCCTATTACATGGGACTTAACCATAACTGGCGAAATGTGGGTGTACTATAGGTACATCTCTGCCTAACCCTTCGGGGATTACAGGCGTGATGTTATGTTATACTATGCCTATTATCACAAACCTGGATAGCTATTTATTAGATGATGTGTACGTAGGTACAGTGCGTGGGACCCCGGCAGCGTGGAGATGGCGGAGTGCGGCGGCGCGGTGGCGGCCGAGGTGGTGTCGCGCCGCGTGCTGCTGGACGGAGGGCAGCTGCCCTACCTGCAGCTCGACGAACATCGACTCGCTTTCAGTATGCTTATTATGTGTATGGGGCTATGCTGACCACTACGGATTTGCTAGGACGAAACTAGAATCAATTCAATTTCTTTTGTAAATTTTGACGTTCAAAAGTGCCTCTTATGTGCCTATTTGAATTAATAATTTGACTTTGACAGCTTTAATGAAATCCGTTTGTCGGTTTTATCCGTGGAAAAACTATTAAAAATTATAAACTTATAGGTACGCATGATAGAAAAAATTTGGTCGAATTCGCCCTTAGTCCTTTTTAAGATCAGCGCTTTGCAAAAGACAACGGTGGGCTGCATTTACTATTTCTTTATAATTATTATTTCAAACCTATTTCCTTATAGATCAAGTGAAGCAGTAAATTTTTCCCTTATAACCCTTTTGAGCCACTCTAAGAGTTTTGATAAATTAAAACACGCCGTATTAGTTTTAAAGATCTCTATTTGTATGCAAATTAGGTTAACATTTATATAGAAGATGTTTACGATAGATTAAATACGTGAAATTCAATCAAACGCAGTGCTACTCGTAATAGTCCATTTCGTAGCGAAAGATAAACTTAATCACTGCGACCGTTCGCAATTCGGCGCGTAGCTGATCTATTATTATCTGCTACTTTTTTCGTAGCGCGTAGTTAAATCGTTACGTTGAAGCCAATTCGTAGTCAATTTCTTATAAACCTAAAATATTTTTTGAATAATTAATTAATTTATAATTATTATTAGTTTCTTTCTTTCTTCTCAGTTTCCATCTCAATCCCTAATTTATCATTAAATTTTCCTTCTATATTCAATAATTTTGAAGTCCTATTACGAATTTCCAAGTAATTTGCGCAGTTTAACGTTATGTTATTATTTAGATAACGCGCTTCGAAGCGGTGACTTAGCCGGTTGTGCGCGGTATTTGGACGGTGTTGGGAACAATGCGGACGTGGCTCCACTGTGGAGGCAGCTGGCTGAACGAGCACTCACCGATGACGATGTTCAGGTAAAATTATGGAACCTGTTTCTTTAATAATGCCAATTGGTATTTATATAAGACTAGCTGCGCCCTGCGGTTTCACCCGCGTAAGTCTCGATTCCGTGGGAATATCGGGATAAAAAGTAGCCTAATTATGTTAATCCAGGGTGTCTGCTACCTCCATACAAAATTTTATCAAAATTAGTCCAGTCGTTTGAGCGTGAAGAAGTAACATACACACTCACACACTCACAAACTTTCGCCTTTATAATATTAGTGTGATTAACTATAGTGATTTTTCATGTCCAGAGATCTCCCAAGAGCAGAGGTGGCCCTGTGGTAATGGCCCCGACTTACCTTACCTGAGTTGTAGGTCGTGGGTTAAATTCGAACCCAAGCAGGCGCTTTACTTTGTGTAAATAATTTCATCACCACTGCTCTCAAAACGGTGAAGGAAAACATCGTGAGGAAACCGGCATGTCCTAGAACCAAACATTCGAAGACATGTTGTGACTTCTACCAACCCGCACTGGGCCCGCGTGGTGGATTACAGCACACTCCCTCTTGTAGAGAGGAGGCCTGTGTCCCAGCAGTGGGATCATAGAGGCTGATTATGATAGTAATTTTTCATCTAATTTGAATTGTGTAACGGAACGTTTTAACATCTTTATTTAGATACTCTCGATTTCTGTAGGTAATATTTAAATTAAATATTTTAAAGTGTTATCACACTCACACTAATATTATAAAGGCGATGGTTTGTGAGTGTGTGTGTGTTTGTTACTTCTTTACGCGCAAACGGCTGGACCAATTTTGATAAAACTTTGCATGGAGGTAGCTGACACCCTGGATTATCCTATAGGCTACTTTTTATACCGATATTTCTACGGGATCGAGACTTAAGCGGGTGAAACTGCGGGGCACAGCTAGTTATTCTATAAAAGCTTCCATGACTTGCTTCACACTTTCATGTAAACTTTAAAACATTTGTCCTTTATTTGTTAGTTGGCTGCTAAGTGCTACCGGGAGGTTGATGACGTAGCTCGTACTTTCTATTTAGAGAAGACCGTTGAAA
This sequence comes from Tiliacea citrago, assembly GCA_963921375.1. Lineage (NCBI taxonomy): Eukaryota > Metazoa > Arthropoda > Insecta > Lepidoptera > Noctuidae > Tiliacea > Tiliacea citrago. The sequence goes on along the minus strand of OY992797.1, from coordinate 13,428,108 downwards.
TTGCTGCTGCTGAAGGTGACGGTGACGTCACAGTTGGTAAGTGAACTAATGAGGTTTTAACGAACAGTCTTCATCTGCATAGCCTTTTGTTGGGCTTAGCTTCCAGTCTAACCGGATGCAGCTAAATACCAGTATTTTACATAGAGCGATTGCCTATATGACTTCCACAACCCAGTTATTGGGTTACACGATACCACTTGTTAAGACTTTCGGGCTTCTGACAACCCGTAACAACTGTCAAAGATCTACAGTTAACTGTCGGGACCAACGGCTTACTTGCTTTCCGAGGCACGGAGGGGTCTTGGTATGTAAAGATGGTCACCCATACACGGACCAACTGCGGCAAGCGTAGCTTAACCTGATCGATCGACCCGTGCGGCTGTTATTACTTAAAAATAATAAACGAAATATTTGGGTCTCGGCAAAAGACCAACGGCATCGTGGTAGGCAAAGATGATATATAATTTTCAATTTTTTTTATTTTGTTGTTTGAACTTTGCCCCGCACTGGGAATTTCTCCTGTATCGTGGGTGCGTTTACAAACATTTAAACTCACTTACACAAACAGCCAGACCCGGAACAACTACTTATAGGTCATACAAATATTTGTTCCGTGCGGGAATCGAACCTGCGACACGCAGCGCAGCAGTCAATCGCTTAACCACTGCGCCAACCGTGCCGTCATAATGGGGCAAGTTTGACCTTCATTGGTCCACAATAGCTCAAAATCTAGAGTTGTGGAAAGAAAGGGATTCCTTTGCCCTGCAGTGGGAAACAAATGTCGAAATAAAATAAAAATAAGTTTATTGACACAAAATACCTTTGTATACAATACCAATACATTTCACAATAGGTACATTGGATTTTGGGAAAAGGCTGCACAAATAGTGAAAAACTCTACCTCCTAAACTAAAAATACCGTAAAACGGGGTGAATAGGGATGCACCTTTAAAATTGATTTTAACTATGAAATAATATATAGTTTGTTGCCAGCAAGGACACTTAATAATACAGGTGAGTAATGTACTATTAAAGGTCCGTTCCGATTCACCCTTGCATCCCTATTCACCCCGTTTTACCCGGAACTAATTTTTTCTTTTATATTTTATACACACAAGCTATTCCTACGTTAAAGGTGGTTTTCAGGATTAAACAATGCCATAGTGCGAGCTCGTCTAGCAATCTTCGACGGTGACTTATCAGCGGCTGAAGAGTGTTACGTACGGCGGGCGGGGCGGCCCGACCTCGCAGTGGATATGTACAAGCAGTTCAATAAGTGGACAGAGGCCATTGTACTGGCTGAGAGAACTGATCGGGCCTCTGTTACTATGCTGAAACAGCAGCACATGGACTATTTGACTTCTACTGGTTAGTAATATCATCAAATAAAAATGCTGTTTTAAGACGGTATAAAATAACATGCGCTCCAAACCTCTCCGTCATAAAATTAATGGTTATTTTTTCAACCATGGTCAATCATTCTCGTAAAACGTTTGGAAAATCGTAAAAGGAATGTTTCATTGAATCGCACGGGTGCTTTTGGTGATTGAATCGCACGGGTGCACGGGTGGTTTTTGTGCCACGACCACAATTATTTGCACTCAGATATCTGTTGATGAAATAAATAATTGTTACATGCAAGACCTGAGTCGTCGTCGTCTTGCATGTCATCACCAGGCAGATGATGATATGCAAGACCTTAGTCGTAAAGTGATTTGTGCAATAATCCTTTCATACTTACACAATCATCCATCTTTCCTTTGCTCGGCCTCTTTTTAACTGACTTCCAAAAAGGAGGAGGTTATAATGTTCGTCTGTGTGTTTTTTTTTAATGTAAGTTCACAGATTTCTCCGTCAAATGTGGACCGATTAAAAAAAATTTTTTTTTTGAAAGGGTTTGCTTCCGAGGTAGTCCCATTGTCACCAAGTCCGAATCTGATGTGGGGATCCTACGGAAATCGAGGAAAATCTTCTAATTTTATAGGCACACTGTGTATTTCCTCTCGGAGCACCATTTGGCAAAGTGGAACTAATGATGAAGACCACAAATGGCCACCGGAACTACTTAATAATAAGTATTTAACGAGTTGCGATTCGATTAAGCAATTAAAAACTGATCCACAAAAAATTTAAAAATATAAAACGTAATGTTTTTACGTAAAATACTAAAATAGAGATCCAAAGACACCAACTTCCGAAATTAAGGTTATTTTTTTGTAAAAGATTTTTTCTTTTTTAATTATATACTGCTTATTAATATGGCTGTTCCCCTTCCAGGTCGTCTTGGCGAGGCTGGTGCAGTCCTAGCATCAACGGGCGACGTAGAGGGAGCCGTCAAGCTGTGGCTGAGAGGTGGACGATCTAAACGTGCCGCGGCGCTGCTGTTGCAACATCCACAGCTGCTTAGAGATACGGACTTGGTTGATTCAGTTCATACTCAGCTTATTCAGGTATTTTGGAATACGTTGCATTGACATGATCTTTCTTAGCAGGTTTTTGGCTCATATGAAATTTCAAATGATTTTATTTCACATAGAACACACAGAAGCTAGGTAAACAGTTCCAATTGGTCGTTTCCTATGGAAAAGAGCCGACAAGAAACTTCACCGCTACTCTTTGAAAAAATATTTGTCTTTTACAAGGTTTTCTAATGGGAGGACAGTGTAGGCCTGTCAGCAAGTACTTAGCAAAATAGAAAATCGTATGGTATGGTATTTACGTTGTAGGCTTAATAGCCTTCAACGTTCTCACATTCACAAAATATAAAATAATCTATATTAAATATTATCAAAATAATAAAAGTAAAAACCTATTTAAACCAAATGACATGATTGTCATTTAACTGTAACAAATCTGAATTAATATTTTGTCCACAAAAGCCAGTAATAAATAGTTGAAATTAAATGTCTTGGTTTTGTCTTATAGCATATCTAAATAGCGAGTTCTGTGCCACAAATGCCTCTACGCATACCATACACGCTGTTAAGAAGCTGAAAACAGTTAAAGCGCAGCCACTGTCAGAGTGCATACAAAAGAAAGAGAAGCGCGATGACACAACGCTTGTAATTTGATGCAAAATGAAGCAATTATCTATTTACTCAAAAATGAGTTGAGTAATCGAAAACAAAAACAACCAAGTTCTGCATACGAATAAGACCTTATTAATTAAATACCAACCCCACGTTGATATTTAATACAGATATTTTGGATAGAAAATCAAAGGAAGGGTAACTAGTTCACCGTTAATTTATATCGAGATTTTTTTTTCTAAACGTGTTTTGGTAACAGCCACGTTCTGAGAAATATGTTCAAGTATAACATATATTTTTTCCGCTACCACAAACTATAAAGATTTGGCAATTTTTTTGTTTAAGACTAGCGATATAATATTGCGTCTCTGGCAATATTAGCGTTGCATGCATCTGCTATCAGGATGCAGGTCTACAATATTAAGACTAGATCTCTTAATTTTTACTCTATTTGTCTAACTTTAGAGCCTGCCAAATCATATGACCCGAAATATAAATACGGTTTAAATTAAATTAGCTAGCGAAACTCCGCAGACGTAATGGGTATCAATCGAAGCAATATGATAAAAAAAAAAAAAATAATTTGATGAGTTTTTTTGGGGTCAGCAACCGAAATATCAGTTTTTATTTATATATATTTATTTCACATCAAATTAAAAGATCCATAAGTTGTTAGTAAAGGTCTTATCCTAATGTTACTAAAAACCACACTATATACAAACTTGAAACGACTGATACCTACGTGTGCAGCCGTATCCAGTGAGCCAGCATGGGGCTGTCCCGCCTATCACACAATACAGTCAGGATGCTGTGGGAGCTAGCACGTGTTCTACTGAGAATAGAAACGCACCGTTTCCGTATGATGGCATGAAAACCATCAACCCTGCCTTCGGTGAACGTCCTGGAAGCACTACAAAAGCGTGGTAGATCCAACAGCATCCTGAATATATTGTTATACTGGACACGCCGGGCGTTGTATGCCCTCAGCGTATACCTGACCCACAGACTGCACTTGTAAAAAGACTGCCACTATGCTCTGAAAAGGGTTATTTTGACTTGTGTCGTACAACGTGCAAATCTGCTGATCAGCATATTACCTCGGACAGCCATTGCTCTGCGTTCCCTTTCTATGTCCAGGTCATCTGCCCGTTTATGAGTGACCCAGTGACCCAGGTACTTAAATATTGTTACTCTAGATAACGGAGTATTCTTTATGGACACATCTGGCACGTTAGTTTAAAAAAAAAATTTTTTTTGAGTAAACGTCGTAGGCGTGATAACAACACATTTTCTCTACTCGTACTTCAAGTAAACCCACTACAAGCGGTCCTTGACCCTAAAACAAATATCATGAAATCTTTTAATTTTATCGTGTTTAGATAACCCATCACCTCTGCGGAGTTTCGCTAGCTAATTTAATTTAACCTTGTATTGAATCTTGAACAGGTCCGAACACATCTGTATTTTTTGTATAGATTTCATTTATAAACGTTACATTTTTCGGTTTGTGGCTTTCAGGAAGAATGGTGGGAGACGGCTGGGGAAATATCGGAGCGCAAAGGTGATACTCGCGCGGCAGTGGAGTACTACGCCAAAGGAAATAACTATGCGAGAGCTGTTCAGTTAGCGAGAGAGGTACTTTTATGGAGTTTCAAGCTTTTGACAGATTTGAAGAATTTATAGGTAGGTACAGTCACGAGTATAAATATATGGACAGCTTCATATATCCATTGATATCTGTCCTCAAGGTGACAATAAATTATGTGAGAGAGGAATTGTTTTTTTACCACAATTTTAAAAGTTGACAAAGATTGGGCATGCCTTATCGTCACGGGCAAGGAATTTCATAACCGTACTGCTTGAACTGTAAAAGACTTGTCATAAAAGCTAAGATTACGGTGCGTGCGGCGGGTGTGCTCGTGTCGTGGGTCCCACACACTCTACACCCCACAGACACGCAGTACACTCATATACAACAATCCCACATGCACAACGTTAAGCACTTAACTATTTTAATTATTTACTATTAAAAAATTTTACTGTTTCTTTTTTTTTACTTTATAATTTTTAACTTTTTTTAAATATTGTTATTGTTATTTTTTAACCCCTAGTGTATTTTTATCTCTGGAAGCTGGAACGCTGTTGTCTCCCTCTTGGAGGTGGGCGTTAAGTAGCTATTTACGTACGCAATCAATTTGTAAAATGTGTTTTTGTTCCAAAAAAGATTACCCTACCTACCTACGGTGGTTGATAGACAGTATCCTAATATCCACATTCAAGTTCGCGTTTTCTCATTCCCGTGGTACCTGCAGGCATGTCCGGGCGAGGTGACTCGCCTGGAAGGCATGTGGGGCGCGTGGCTGGTGGCGTCGCGCCAGGCGGGCGCCGCCGTGCCGCACCTCATCGAGGCGGGGCAGGCGCGTCGCGCGCTGGACGCTGCACTCGCCGCGCATCACCATAGGAAGGCCCTGCAGATACTGCAGGTACGGGGCTCGATGCTTCATTTATTTATTTATAAAGGTACACCAACAGCTTCTGTATACAAAATATCAAATAACAGTCATGGGAAGCATACAGTTGCCTATAACAGATGAACCAACATTCTCAAATACAGTGATAACCTAAGGTAAGAATGAAATGTATAAAAATTGTGTGGTAACAAACTATATGAACAGAAATACAAAATAACCTAAGAAATAAGTTACAGAGGTTTCAAGAGAAAGCGAGGGGAAAGGTGATACACATCAGAAATTTTTCTTCTCAGGCTGGTGTAACCAGATGTAGAGATAAACTACGATAACATGGCTCGCCCCTCCAAATTACTGTTTCAATGTGTGTAGTCACATCCTTACGAAAGAGTTTGTATGTAGTTGTATTGTAGTTTCAAGAGTTTTGAAGCATTCAAAAGAAAACGAGCGAGCCTTACAGTAATCACATAATTATAATTTGTAACATCTGACGTCTCACCTTGGTTATAAGCAACTGAGCAGCGACAGAAATTAACCTCAAAATTTGAAAAGCTAAATACTAAAATAATTATTAATTACTAGTGTTCTACCACTGGTCGAAATTCGACCCCCTATACTTACAATCTATACAGTACTTCTAATTACATGCTATTAAAAAGTACTTACTCCATCCTCAAACTGTCACTTTCTGTTACACACTTCCGTCCCTTTTTATGAAATCACTCCCATAGAAAGCGAGGGGAAAGGTGATACACATCAGAAATTTTTCCTCTCAGGCTGGTGTAACCAGATGTAGAGATAAACTACGATAACATGGCTCGCCCCTCCAAATCACTGTTTCAATGTGTGTAGTCACATCCTTACGAAAGAGTTTGTATATAGTTGTAAGTACATACTCATAATAGCAATAAAAGGTAAGTATGCGTAACCGCAAAGAAGTAACGTTTTGAAGCTACACCGCGGTTATTGCTTACGCCAGTTAGGACTTTTAATATTTCGGTTAGATTAAAATCATACATAAATATTACTAGTATAATTTGTTTATTTTTCAGGCTATAGAAGACAAGGATTCCATCAGGGAGCAGTGTGAGAGACTTGGTGATCATTTTATATCCACTCGTGTAAGTGTTCCAACAATTTTATATTTTTATGAAGTTTATAATACACCGGTAGTTTGCAAGATATTTAACCTTATAAATTTGCTGTAAGTAGTCGAAGGATAAGAGTTTGTGATTTAAAACGATTTTGTCCATATTATAGGAATGGGAGACAGCAGAACGTGTACTAACCTCATGCGGCATGGCGGAACGGTGCGTCCGGGCATACAACTCTGCCGGTCGCGTCGCCGACGGTCTTCAACTTGCCGCCGCACATCTCACGGAGGAACAGACGAGAGACATCTACATGCCGCTCGCACAACAACTGAGGCTAGACGGACAGTTGAGGAAAGCAGAACAGATTTACATCGGCCTTGGAGAACCAGATGAGGCCATTTCTATGTATAAGGTGAGTTTAAAGTGGATTTATTTTACGAAATCTTATTGAGGAATAGAATAGAGACATCTGCGTGCCGCTGGCACAACAACTGAGGCTTAGACGGACAGTTGAGGAAAACAGAACAGATTTATATCGGCCTTGGAGAACCAGATGAGGCCATTTCTATGTATAAGGTTTGTGATTGTTTGGTCATGTTGAGAGGATGAGTGAAAGTGACTAACAAAACGTACATATAAAGCAGAAGTGAGTGGATGTCCTAGGAGGACATATAGTGTACGAATTGGTGATGTTCTTCAGAAAGGTCACGTGCATTGTACTCGCAACCGGCGTGCGTGTATGACCAGATGTATGAACGTAAGCGAAGCAAAAGGAGTACGTAAAGAGCGTAGTAGGTGGCCTTCTATAGTTTCTGCCTACCCCCATGGGAAGAAGGCGTGAGTTTATGTATGTGTGTATATACAGAGTCTGGCCATCCAACACACCTAACTTTAAAAACTTATTTAAAGTTAGGTGCGAATAATATGCATAAGAATAGCTGACGTCGTAGTAAGTAAACATTATAAGCAACTTAACAAAGTGGTTGCGGGGCTGTCTATCCAGTCCAGGGGGTCTACTCCGAAGCGCTAAACCGAAGTATAGGCCGAATGTTCGGTCGTTTCTTTACTAGGCTAACTATCGCTGAATACGGCGAAAAAAAAAAGACAGTCGAAGAGATAAGCCAAAGTCAAAACTGTGACTCGAAGTCGGGTAAGGACTCAAAGTCAAAAAAGGAAACTGTGGAAGTTATAAAGCGGCCGACCATTCGGCCGATACTTTGGTTTAGCGCTTCGGAGTAGACCCTCAGTCCAGTGTCGGCACTCGTAGGGGCTATTCTTCTAATGCCTTCCCTGCCATGATGAGACCATTTTTTGTGCGCGCAGTCATAAACATGCCACGCCCCGTCGGAATGTGCCCGGTGCTTGAGCGTTGTTGACGTCATCGCGTTGCGAGGCTAGACAGGTCTTCATTTTAATGGTCAGGAGGCCTAAAATGGACGCTTTGGCAGAATCATAATATATGATAATATGAAATGGTCACAAACTGACAATTCATAATATTATGATCTACGTACAATTCATATCCCGAAATTCATCTGTTTGACAGTTTTGTATGGAGATTCGTAAAATGGTCCACAAAAATTATGAATGGCTGTATTGAAGTCTAATGTCAAATAGCAGCTGTCAAACAGATGAATTGCGGGATATGAATTGTACGAAAATCATATTATGAATTGTCAGTTTGTGACCATTTTACGAATTTTAATATGATTCATAATATTATCATATTAAGATTCTGCCAAAGCGTCCATTTTAAGTCCCCTGGTTTTGTATTGTATCAGGAAGCGTCTCAATACGAGTCAATGCTACGCCTCGTAGCAGCTCACCGTAGCTCGCTGCTGGAAGCTACGCGCCGCCACGTAGCACAGGCGCTACACGCTTCGGGAGATCTTCGCGCCGCAGAGAACTATTACATACAAGCTGGTTAGTATGGTCATCTATCTGGTCTATTCTTTCTTTCTTTCTTTGTGTACACGATATGAGGGATATTACGCACAAGTAGATTTTTTTTAACTGACAAAAATGGGTACCCTGGTTGATCTAGAATTATGTATCAGTTTGATAGGATATCCTGTATGATCATGAAAGGATATTTAAAAAAAATCTTCGTTAGCTTTTGTACTGATCCTGTAATAAATTTTTCAATGCCCTTATTAATAAACACGGAGTTAAGTTATGCCAAACTGAAACCTCGAAAATGTATAGTAAACCTTAAGCTTAATCTGGTTGTAACCGCGTTAATTATTAAGACGGTAAGTGTACTAGGGATTCTGTATACTTGACATATTTTAGGAAGAATATTGTAGGAGACAGTCTTGCCCCTTGTGTTTTTGCTGTGTACAGTGTACTTTTCAAAGATTTTTGTGAAAATTTTGTAACATTAAGGGTCGATTTTTAGGGTTCCGTACCCAAAGGGTAAACCGGGAATCCTATTACTAAGGCTCCGCCGTCTGTCTGTCTGTCTGTCCGTCTGTCACCAGGCTGTATCTCATGAACCGTGATAGTTAGACAGTTGAAATTTTCACAGATGATGTATTTCTGTTGCCGCTATAACAAAAAAACAGAATAAAATAAATATTTAAGGGGGCTCCCATACAACAAACGTGATTTTTTTGCCGTTTTTATAGATAATGGTACGGAACCCTTCGTTAGCGAGTCCGACTCTCACTTGGCCGGTTTTTTTTGCTCGTTTTTGCTCGATATTGATAACGGCAACCGGTAGACGCTTTAAATATTCACAGAATATTTAGTTATATATTCACTTTAAAATTAAACTATAATAAAACAAATATCGGGCTCCCATACAACCAACGTGATTTTTTTGCCATTTTTATAGATAATGGTATGGAACCCTTCGTGCGCGAGTCTGACTCGCCCTTGGTCGGTTTTTAATCTTCAGATAACTTTTATTTGAGAAATAAAAATTGCGGTTAGATAGCTTTTGTGTAGAAAATTTTCATACCGCCATATTTATTCTTAACTGACGCTTGAAACATCGGTCATAATTGAACTATAATTCCAGGAGATTGGAAAAGTGCGATTCAGATGTACCGTTCATCGGGTCAGTGGGAGGGCGCAGAGCGTGTTGCTCGTGCGCATGCTCCCAGCGGAGTTCAACAACAGGTACCGTATGAACTAGAGTTATTTCTCATTTTTACAATATTAACGCAGTAACAACTAACGTCAGCGAATGCGTGAATGCTTAGCAGCAAAAATATATCAATCCTACCCTTGCACCACCCTTGTTGGCTGTCAGTATTATTCGGGTCATCTTGTGTGTAGTCTGTTTTAAAAGTATTGAATGAAAATGTAAACAAATGTTTTAGAATTTGTACCTGTGGATGCTACAAATTGAGGGCTTTTTGATTATGAGAATATTTAAACCTGAAATTATAATTTTAAAGTTGGTTTTCTTGACAATAGACGTTAAATTTATCAAAAGCGAATTCACAAAAATTTTGTTTTTTTTTCGGGGTCTACAAACAGACATTATAATTATTAATTACATGCAGAATAATATGAAGAAACAAAAGTTAATATGCGGTAACATAACCTAACATCAATCTGAACCGACTCGAGTTAGTAGTTAGTTCTATATAGTTATTATGTATAGTTTTTTTTTAAATATTTTTATAGTTAAAAAAAAAACACTTATTTATCATCTCTCAATAGCAGGTTTGTAAAGCTTAGAGCTTATTTTTAAAATAAAAATGCAAGTTAAAATATATAATCGCAGACTGCATTTGTAGAAAAATTGTTTATCAATTCATTTTTGTGAAAGGTTTTTCCAATACCGACTAAGGTTTCAGCGATGCCCGCGGTGTAAAACTAAATGCACCATTTCCCACAGTGATTTGGTCATTGTCCTTTGTGTCAATGATTTTTCGATTACCTACGATTTAATTATGTTATTCAAACAATAATTGCTGGAAATAATGTTGGGATATAAAGTTGAAACCTTCGTTGAATGGGTTTGTTGACACTTTTGTCGGAGACGTTTGCAACAAACCATAATGTTCCCGATCTGACAATGCCTTATATTATGCTTCAGTGTTGTTCTCGTAAATCTGCAAATTGTAAAAAAAGAACTTTAATCAAGCTACCGAAAAATCAATCAAAAACTGACGCGAGAAAAGAACATCTCTCACCGCCAGTTGCACGTAAGTCCATTAAATATAATTCTCATTTTAATGGGGAATTAAATTTAAAGGACTTACGTGCAACTGGCGGTAAGTCTGTTAATGAAATACAATAGCGTGGGTGTGGCGTTAGGTACTGAAGTGCTGACAAATCAATGTTCAGGTGGCTCTTCAATGGGCGGGCGCGCTTGGCGGAGCGCCAGCCGCTCGACTGTTGGCTGCGAGGGGACTCGCGGCTCTAGGAGCACGGTGGGCTCTTCAAGCACAGAGGTAGGTCGGTTTTGGATCTAGCTTAAAAGCACGGCTGTACTCCCCGAAAGGGTAGCCAGTGGTTAAAGAACACCCATATTGCGTCAGTTATGTTTATAACCCACTAGCTGACCCGACTGACGTTTTCCTGTCCAAATTAAAAAAAAAACCGTGAGTTATGGTTTTGAATTCATACAAAAATCCCATAGAAAATAAGCACTTTCAGTTTTTCTCTTTCAACTTTTTAAATTTTTCTTTCCCTTGAAACCTTATTCCAGACCACGCAAAATGAAAGGTTCCGTAGTTGGGATGAATCTATCCCAAGAACAAACTTAACTTTGTAGTTGAAAGAATGTTGGGTGTTTACATCGTTATACGTCACGGTTAATCCTTTAACTGCAAATGTAAGTGGAAAACAAAAAAAAAGTTTATAAAACTACAAATTAACGATTTTGTGACATTTTCCTTTACTTGTGCTGTGGAAACTTGCTTCTTGCCAAATTTCATGATTCTAGGTCAACCTTATAGGTTTTGATTTATTTGCGAGTGTCAAAATATGTCACAGAAATGCTCGTACTTTTTTATTGCAATTGCTTAGAAGCTGCCACCGGTTTTCTCATCCTCGGTCCACGGCACTGAGAAATTGATGAGGAAAATCCTACCCTCCGCACTGAATAATTTTGACGTGCCGTGTTTCGCCGAGGCTGCGGATGCCTGGAGACTCAATCTACCCGATAATCCATTTTTCCAAAGCCGTTGGGATGAGCCGCTCTGCAAAGTAGTACAAAACAATTTACTTAACACGTCTGCTCCTACTGCGGAGCGTGCGCGCCTGCTGGCTGTGGGCAACTGGGAGTCGGATCTGTGGCTTCATGCACTACCGTCGTCGAACATAGACACCTTGTTCGGCAACACTACTTTCCACCTCGTTACTTCTATACGATTAGGGAGCTCCATGTTGTTCTCCTCATCGCTGTCACTGTGGCTAAGTGGTCAACAGTCTCGGACATAACGGCCTGTCTTGCATCCGAAGTGTAGGTCGCTTAAAGCAGCACTCAAACATTAACGATGTTATCCGACGAGCTCTTGTCACCGTCGGCGTTCCTGCTGTATAAGAACAAATCGGTCTAGCTGTTGTCAAGCGATGTGCTTAGCAACGAACATAATTTATTTTTATTTATGTATGTAATAGAAACTATTGCCAACAATCAGGCACAAATCTAGACTTCAGGCTGCAAATGTTTATAAAACTTCTTCTTCTTTTAAAATAGGTTATAATTGTTGCCATTTTTTATACCAGATGGGACATAGCAATGGAGCTAAGCTCTCTAGGAGGCGGCGTATCCCGCAGTGAAGTAGCACGGGCTGAAGCAGCATCTTTAGCAGACGAAAGGCCAGACGAAGCCGAAGCTGCGTTCTTAAGAGCCGGCGCGCCCGACCACGCTGTCCGCATGTGGCTGCAGCATGGCAAGCATCAGAGGGCTCTCGCCTTGGCTGAGCAACATGCACCGCTTATGGTGAGACGTAGAATATTATTGGTCTATTTTTCCAGTCATTTTAGTGGAAGCAGTTTTCTTAGCGGACGACAGTCTGGATGAGGCCAAAGTTGCGTTCCTAAAACCTGCAACATGGGAAGCATCAGAAGACTTTTGCCTTGACTGACCATCATGAAACGCCTATGGTGCGATACAAACGTTTAATTTATTGGTCTATTTCAGAGGATTAATAATATACAGGATAAAAAATAAACACTGTAATAAAAGTGTTCCATATTAGATCGAGCTTTTTTGTGGCACCCGCTGACACAGTGGTCACCAGAAAGATGAGACGTCTAAATCTTAGACCGACCTCAGCACAGTGAGCTGGTGATCAAAGTTTCTACGATTGACATCACCATAAACAGTCCCTTTGTTGGTTGGTTAGTTAGTGGTCGGTTATCTGAAGAGGTAATGTTGCATCGTTATTGAACGATTGGCCTCATGATGTTAATTGACAGAGAATCGCTAAACCCATTTCTTTCCCTAACCATACCTTTTTTTTGTGACATGGCATGAATAACGGTTCATTTTCTCTTAGGTTGAGGAGGTGTTAGTGAAAGGAGCGAGGGCGGCTGCTGAGCGCGGAGACTTGCCGCAGTTTGAAACGCTCATGATTAGAGCTAACAGGCCTCGTGAGGTCGTGCAGCATTATAAAGATTTGGGTAAGTCCCATTGCTTTCATAGATATTTGAGAACATTCTAACTATTTATATATCCTTACTAATATTAGAAATGCGAAAGTGAGTTTGTTTGTTACGCTTTCACACTAAAATGGCTAAACGGATTTGGATGAAATTTGGCACACGGCTAGACCAAGGCCTGGATTAGGACATAGGATACTTTTTATCCCGGTAGTACGTTACGGTGGGATAATGTCCGACCTCCACGCGGGCGACACCGTGGGCAAAAGCTAGTAATCTATAAATTAAAACTAAAATCACGTGATTTACGTGATTTCGTGTTTTCGTGCCTCGAATGGCGCGTACTTATAAATAACTTGACGACAAGTTATTTATAAGTACGCACCATCCGAGGTTGAATGCGTGAATAAAATGTTTAGCCTAAATGCCCTTAGCATAAAGTGAATAAGAAAGACGTTATTGGATAGTTTCTTATTTTTATAGATACTTAGCAGTCAAGTTATATTTAAATTTCTTATTAAGATTGTAATGAGAATAAAGTATCAACAACTGTGTTAAATTTATAAAAGAGAAATAAACGCTTACAGAGATAGGGACGTTGGCTTTTATAATATGTTAGGAATATATTTTTGCAAACATCTCCATCACTATACAGAACTATGGGAAGAAGCGTCCCGCGTATCCCGAGAGTACGTCCCTGACAGTAGCGGCAGCGGCGGCGAGGGCGTGCCGGGCGAAGTGCCCGCTCTACTGCAGCGCGCGGCCGAGCACGCCGACGCCGCTGAGTGGTGGGACGCAGTGCGACTTCTAGCCGCTGCCAGCGCTGCAGCCGCGGCTGCTGCAGCGCCCCGGCTAGCTGAGCGGGCAGCGCTGAGAGCTGCTAGATTGGCTAGAGATCACCTGCATGATGGACGACGGAAAGCTGCTGCTGATATGCTTGCTGAAAGGTACATGGAAGACAAAGGTCCAGTTGCACGTTTAGTCGGGTTAGTTAAAGGGTTCGGGGTAGTTTGTAAATTCGGGGTTAAGTGGTTAACATTTGAATTCTTATTACGCGTTGTGCCACTGTAAAGTAACGCCAGGTTAACGAACCTGATATTTGTTTTTTGAGTTGGTAACATTACAGTCCAATCGACATCGGCACCAATTGCCACAATGAAAAACAGAATAGAATTGCAATGTCTGTGCCTTGATATGTAATCCGGCAAAAGAATGATCTGGGTGACTTACTTGTAAATTAAGCGTGCACTGTACTGTACTAAGTGTTTCATTTTATTTAATAATAAAACGTTATTTTTGCATTCGAAATCTTCTGTGAAAATATTTGTCTTCTTGTGAATTATAATACTCAAGATCGTTCTGCAACCCTTATGTCATAGAAGTTTGAACGAATTATATAAAACAACAATTCATTGATCATTGCGTTATTATAAACACACCACACCACTGAGCAATTATACAAAATTACGCAACACAATATTGTTTAATTAATAATAATACATCAATACTTTTTGTTTAGACCTGTAAGAAATTTGTCTATGTGGTTTCCATGGAGATTTAGTTTATAGATTGACGAAAACTTCAGATAGGGAAAAATATGGATTATGTTTTTTTTAAAGGTAATTTGTATATTTTATTTTTATACGAGTACATAAATATATGCCTGCAGTACCGAATTTTCACTTACTATAACCTCGAACAATATAAAATACAAAATAAGTTATCAGCTGTACCTCATAACGTCAATTTATTTTGACATCACTAACACTAACCCAAAGTTAACCCTTTAACCCGGGAACATATTATAGGTGGGTTTAACATTAGTGAGTTTAATCCTGGGTTTAACTCTTTGATTAACCCTGGATTAGCTGTTAACTCCGAGTTGTTTAGGATAAACCGATGAACGTGCAAGTGGGCCTTAGTGAACACTGGCTAATGTGTCATGTAACTATTGTAACTAACGCTGGTAGCATACCTCCGCCGCGAAACCATAGCAGCGAAACCGCAGTAGTTCAATTGTACTGGTTCCGCGTCATGTTCCGCTACTCGAATCGGATGCAAGTAGCGGAACATGACGCGAACCAGTACAATTGAACTACTGCGGTTTCGCTGCTATGGTTTCGCGGCGGAGGTCTGCTATCAGCGTTAAAGTGCGTTCACTATAACTTGACGCGTGACGCGATTGGTAGCACTGAATTTTACAGTCTTAGTTTCAGTACAATAGTATTGAAACTAAGACTGCAAAATTCAGTGTTTTTAATTCTATTAAGAATTAAAAATAGCGACTGATAGAACAGAAGGTGGAGTGGTGGAGCGGTGGAGTTTCTTGCCCATTCTTCTCCATACGAAACTACCTTTTGGAAGGGGCAACTAGAATCATTTTTTTTTTTTTGTAAATTTTTACGTTTAAAAGTGCCTATTTGAAATAAATAATTTGTCTTTAACTTTGACTTTGAGAACTATCAATCACATGCCTCCAAAATTCACGATATCTTCTTTCACCGTTTTGAGAGCTGTGATATTTTATTTCCTTTTTTTTTAGTTACACGTCTTGTGATACTTTATTCACATTACAATCTAACCTATTCGCTAATAATTCATTTAAATATAACTTAAACTGCTAAGTAAATATAAAATTAAGAAATCGTCCAATAACGTCTATCTTATTCACTTTATGTTAAGGGCAAGTCATTCACGTTGGGCACGCCACAATTGTGGCGATAAGTCCCCTCTTTGAGGAGTGGCTGGAGAGGCGCCACGGCGTCCTTACCTTCCGCCTGACGCAGGTCCTCACCGGACATGGATGTTTCGGGAGGTTCCTGTTTAGGATTAAGCGGGAGGAAACGCCCGGGTGTCACCACTGTGTGGATCGCCCGGAAGACACGGTGGAGCATACGGTGGAGGTCTGCCCAGCTTGGGCGGAGCACCGCCGTGTCCTCACGGAGGCGATCGGCGGCGGCGATCTCTCGCGTCCGGCCCTGGTTCAGGCCATGGTTCGGAGCGAGAGTGCATGGGAGGCCGTCACCTCCTTCTGCGAAGCAGTTATGCTAGCGAAGGAGGAGGCGGAACGCGTGAGGGTGAGACAAGGTTCGCGCCCTCATGCCCCTAGTCGCCGCAGGAGACGCCCCGGGCGTCGGGAGTCGCAAGCCGATTTCCGGCCACCGTAGGCGCGGGCCTGCGGACGGTGAGCGATGGGTAGCTCGCCATCCGATAAGGACCAGGCCCGGGTCGACGGCGCGTTGTGTTCCACGCGCGCCTCAAAGAGAAAAACTGTCACAAACTGACGGGGTCCGTCAGGACCAATGCCTGCCTGGGTTGCGAGTTTGTCCGAAAGGGATATCGTGGCCCTGGCACACAGGCAACGGAAGGAACACGGGTGGGTTTTAGTCAGTAAAAGTCTGACACGCCCTCCCGCTCCGCCCAGAGCGGGAGAAGTTATTTGATGATTTCCCACCCAAAAAAAAAAAAAAAAAAAGTCATTCACGTGTTCTTTAGTCAGTACTTGCACTGCAGTTTAAGTTTACTCACACTGCACTTAACTAACTCAAACCGCCTTATTACAAAACAAGATTTATATTTTGACATGGCGTAAACCATGCAGCCAGTTTTTGTAATAAGAACGTAACAGTGATTGAAATACCGTTCTTTATACAAAACTGAAAACTTAGTTCGGCACTAAGTTGTCAGTTTTGTGTTTAGGAACTTTACCATAGTCGGAATAAAGTTCGAAATTCCATAATGGCTCCATGTTTTAAACGTGGGTCTGAAGATAAACCTTGTTTTGTAATAAGGGGGAAAAGGTTTTACCCTTTTTAGTCTACGCACTAATTCAGTGATGTCAAAGAGTTGGATCGCCTCGACATGCACGTGATGATAGAACAGGGATGATGAAATAAATTACACAAAGTAATTTGATTGGCTGGGTTCGAACCCACGACATGTAAGCGGTAACGGCCTTCGTTACCATTGATCTCTATTTTTATTTATGCGATGCTAGTAAGCAAAATAAAATAAGTTACCTTCAGACGCTGATAACAGGTAAACCGCGGTCACTGTCAGACTACATACAAAAGAAAGAGAAGCGCGATGACACGACGCTTGTAATTTATTGCAAAATATGAAGCAAATATCTACTTATTTACTCAAAAATGAGTTGAGTAATCGAAAATAAAAAACAATTGGTTCTGCATACAAATAAGACGTTCATGTTATTAATTAAATACCAACCATACGTTTATGTTTAATACAGATATTTTGGATTGGAACTCAAAGTAAAGGGTTAGTTTACCGTTAATTTGTATCGAGATTTTTTTTTATAAACTTGTTTTGGTAACAACCAAGTTCTGAGAAATATGTTCAAGAATAACATAATTAAATTTTTTCCGCTATCACGAACTATATAGATTTGGCATTTTTTTTGTTTAAGCTAAGCCCAGTTTTATCATTTTCCTCTTATCAGCGCCTTAAGAAGACCGTTGTGCCACTTTCATTAGATGCGTCTTGTGTGCTACACCTACGTCTTGTGTGATAGAGCATTTTTAGAACAGTGTTGCTAGCAATACGTCCATTTTTTTTTTATAATATGTTAGCTGCTTCCTAATCCGACCACTTACATGCTCTATTTGTTTTGACCAGATAAGGAGTTGGTCTATGTGAACACCAAGATACCAGATGTGCTTGAATTTTATTTTGCTAGTAAGCAAAATAAAACACCACCACCACCACCATCGCCATCGTCGCCTGGCAATTAGTAAATGGCCAGACGGAGATGGCGAGATGGGCTTGACTCTTTTAATAAAAACTAGTCCTTGGCAACTCTGTACAGAGAGATGTAGAAGGAGAGTAGGAAGGCTATTGCCCTGCAGTGGGTCAATACGGGGTTATAAAAAACACACATCGGCATCATCGGACAAAAAAATATATTTTGTAATGTAGAGTGGTTGTGAGCTAAATATTAAAAAAAAACATTTTTTTTGTAAATTATATTAAAGGGATGATGATGAATGTATATTAATTAACGACGCCGCACTAAATACTACTAAAATGTAGTAAAACGAGTGTCGACAAAATGTTTTAATATTTTTAATACTATTCAGATTCGCTGCAATCGGTCAAAATGACATCGGCGAACAACTTCGAGCAGCTCTCACTGAAGGCTACGTGGCTGATGACGAAGCGCCAGGTAAGAAAAAAAAAAACATTCATAATTAAAAATATCTAAATCAGTTTTAACATTTTGATCTCAATTGGACCCTTTACGAAACAGGTACATCAGCAGAATACGAAGAAGAAGAAGAAGAAGTAGAAGCTCCTCATGAAGCGGAGGCGGAGGCGGAGACTGAGGGGTTGGAGCGCCTGGCGCGCGGCGGGCACTGGCAGCGCTGCCTGGCGCGGGCCGGCCGCCGCGCGCCGCACTACGCGCTTAGATACACCGCGCATCTGTTCAAGGCACACCCGGTACTGACTTTAAACATTTGCTTGACTTGTAGACTCCAACACTGCCATTTTTGTATCTTTGTTCTGGGAGTTTTGCCAGTTATACAAAAAAAATATACTCGTAACAATTACAGTCTGCTTAGCTTAGCGTGTTAAGTATGTAGTATTCAAAAAGAGTCACTTTTCCAATATTAACGGCATACTCGAGTAACTTTTAAAGCCATGTCCATGAAAAAATATCTTTGACTTCCCATGCAAAGCTCCAAACCTAATAATAAACCGAAAATATTATCTAACAGCGCATGGAAGGCATAGACATCGAAAGCGAAGAACCACCGGAAGTGTTAACCCAAGTCCTAGACGTGTTACGTCAATACCTCGGCAGTGGGGAACCGGGCATCGATTCTCTAGCGGGCAGTGACGCGCCTCTCGCTAAGGCAGTGTGCAGTGAGCTGCTAGTTAGAGTGTCCACTGCGCCTAAATCTTTGTCGGCTTTAAAGGATGCTGCATCGATCATGGTGACTGCGAATGCGGAGGATAGGGCCTTGCAGGTCAGTTTAGTATACACAATATACTGATTTTCTAGCGGGCCGTGACGCACTTCTCACTAAGGCAGTGTGCAGTGAGCTGCTAGTTAGAGTGTCCACTGCGCCTAAATCTTTGTCGGCTTTAAAGGATGCTGCATCGATCATGGTGACTGCGAATGCGGAGGATAGGGCCTTGCAGGTCAGTTTAGTATACACAATATACTGATTTTCTAGCGGGCCGTGACGCACTTCTCACTAAGGCAGTGTGCAGTGAGCTGCTAGTTAGAGTATCCACTGCACCTAACTCAGTATCGGCTTTAAAGGATGCTGCATTTGTCATGGTGACTGTAAATACCTTGCAGGTCAGTTTGATTGAGCTATCGTTGTATCGTTGTTAAAAGTTATGAAGCTGTGGAATTAAACATAAGAAAGAGCCTTGGTCGATAAGTTGCGTCTACATTCTCTCAATATTTATAAGGATATGGTAGTTCTGGCGTCATTTTGCTTAAAAATAGAGTGCATTTGTTTGTTGCAGGCAATCACGTTACTGATGGCCCTTCACGTGCCTCAAATAGCCGCAAAAGCGGCGAGAGCGTTGCCTCGATACACGGACATAATTGTAGCAGATGTTGGTTAGTGCATAAAAGCAATCTTACATTTGCTATTCTTCAATCATATAATTTTAAATCTTATAACTTCATATAATCTTATAATTAATGTACTCAAACAAAATATTGTAAAACATTTTTAAAAGAGTCATAGTGGAGTTTCTTGCCCATTCTTCGCCATACGAAACTACCTTTTGGAAGGGGCGGCACCTAGAATCAATTCTATTTTTTTGTAAATTTTGACGTTTAAAAGAGCCTCTTATGTGCCTATTTGAAATAGATAATTTGACTTTGACTTCATCGTAGCACAGTGATTATGCACCGTTACGCTTTGAGTATGCATCATAGCGCACTTGGAGTAGCACATCAGGAGGTCAATTCTACTAATTATCCTGCAATATGAAAAACATGAGACCGGAATGCGATGACATTGTGAATAGACCAAAAATTGGTATTCTGCTGAGCTTAAAATTAGGTTTGTTCACATTCCGGTCGCAATATCATTGCAGTCTAGTCTCATAGCAGTCAACTTTGTTCTCGTTTACGAAAACATATTTTCACGTTGATTCAATGTACGCAGACAATATTGTGATAATTAGTGATACTTTAATTTTTAGCAACCTTATTTTCTGTTTTTTTTTAATGTCTTTATTAGTTTGCTTGATTAAGTGCATACTCATAGTATTTTCATTTATGTTTGAGAATACAAAATCATTAAAATAAATAATCGGCTAGAAAACCAACATGGAACGTATTGGTAATCGCGACGCGCATGCGCTATGCGAATGATTAAGACGTCAAAAAGAGACGTCATTATTTATTTTTACGAATGTCAAACTATAATTCAATTTTATATAATTTAATTTTGTCAGAAAGTATTCTATAAAGATTTATTCCATTTTATTTATAACTACATTGATTTTCTGGACTATTGTACCTAGCCATCGGAATGTTTTTCAATACTGTATGTCAGAATTAATGTCAATTGTGTCAAAATCAGAGTTGCCATTTGGTGAATAATTTCCCGATGTGCGGGTAAATTCAGTTATTAAACGTGTGATACTAGGTACGGTTATAGCTATTAAGGACTGAATAATAAATATTATTGCATTTGTATTAAATCGATAAATTGATACACGACCAATCCGATAGGTAGATCGTACTTCGGTCAGAAGCGACACTTACGCTGTTTTCGATTTTATTGTCCATACGACTGTCTGATGGTATTTTCGCCCTTGTTTTCCATCTGCTCTTTTAAGCGACCGAGCAAGCGAGCGAATTGAGTTGCTAGGCCACACGGTCGAACTAGGAGAAGCTAGAACGACTGAATTTATGAATAAACATACACTCAGACAGAGTCGGACTTATAATTAGTTGAAATTTGTGAAAGATAATAGGAGTACTGGAATGAAAACCTGGAGTAATTTTTATAATATTAGAATATAATTTTTAATACAGTGACATTAACCATTACAAGAGAAGGAGTGACAATAGAATTTATATTTGTTTTTAATATTTAAAATCTTAAGTCAAATAGGCATGTCTATGAAGCAAACCTACTTTTATTGAATTAACAACATAGAATAGAATAGAATACTCTTTATTATGTACACCATAAAAGTTACAGATATAAACAACAACAACAACAACATAATTTATCAGATGTGCTCTATTTATAGAATGCATCCGATCCAACAATCGACGACCGGTAATCAAATCGTTTCTGATTGGGATAAATTTGATTGAGTTTATATAGAATGTTAAGGAATGAGAAAGTTGAAAACTAGAACCTTTTTTTCGGTTAAAATAACTGAAGTTTTTTTTTTCAATTATTTTGGGGTTAGAGATCATTGAGGTCTACCTACACACTTCTTTGGTTTGGTTTTAGACTTACGACGGAACAGATGAAATTATGCTGACCATAGTTAAGTAAAAAGTGAGTACTTTTATCGTGGTTGTGGGTAAAAGACGATTATTTACTAGCAACTCTGTCATATCCGCGCGAAAGTGTGAATAACACAAAATACAACATCATATTTTTTTCTGATTTTAATAATATTACCTATTGCCCGCCAAGTGACGCCTCACCAATTGGAGCTGCTTCTAGATTTTCTGGAGGAGCACCAATCATTGGCGTTGGGCAAGGTGAGAGGCAGGGAGAGCAATGCCCTGTCCAAGAGGCTCTGGAGACATTGCGCCGATATTTTGAATGCTGATGATGCCGGTGGACTGTCCAAATCTGGGCCGGAGTGGAAGAAGGTAACTTATTGTAACCATTGTAACCACTATCTGTGCTCGCATGAGAGTCGGAAAACAACAAATACATAATTTTTTTGTTTGCAGTACGACAACCAGTACAAAAGCCGGACGAAGGCAAAACTGAGGCAAATAAAGGAGGGTCGAACAAGGAGTGGTGGGCCAGCACCCGAAATTTTGTGGTTCCCCTTCGAAGAGCGCCTGATCAGCATCGTGGGAGGATGCAGTTCAGCAGAGGATTCAGCAGAGGCTGCAGTCAGGCATTCCGTGTGGTGCCGGACGTAAAGAATAGCACCATCCCATTTCTTCCCGTGGGCAACTGATGGTAGTGGAGGATATGATGGAATAACCACTATGCAGCAGGATGCCGACCTGCCTACTGTCACGCCTACTGCGAGGCAGATAGATATAGAGTGAGCTTACAGTGAAGTTTAACATCACAAAACTAAAACAATAATTACTATAATTATGTGTTTGTTTTTTAGGCATGCCTCTGCTATGGAGGAAATAGCAGGGGCTGCAAACCGTTTGCCGGCCTCTATGAGGAAAGTCTTCGGCTGCGACGACGTAACGCAAGTGTAAGTGTTTAAGCGAATAATAATAAATCAGACAATCATACTCGAAATAGGATTTAATTTGGAGAAATTGATTGTTTTTAGAATTCAAGCAGCAGCAGTATCAGAATTGCCGAGTAGTATCCAATAATGATTGGCCAAGGTATGTAAATGTTATTTATGAACGTATTACTAACTAGCTTCTGCCCGCGACTTCGTTCGCGTGGAAGTCGAGAATTGGATATATATATATAATATATATACTACGTTAGGATTTTTCAGCAAGCATATTCAGAATGAATATGTCGATCTGAATATGCTTGCTGAAAACTCCTCTGGGCTTCCCCTACCATTTGTTGTTTTGTAAATAAAACGCTGAGTTTAAAATAAAACAATCTTATTTAATAAATGATATGTACAAAATAAAAAACTAAATTGTGTTTCCTTTCAGGGCTTTGTTGACGCTGCCGCGCCATGCTCCACGCAAGCGATGCGCCACCGGCTCTTTTTTTTTCATTTTTATTTAGTTCATTAATAAACAATATGCATATTACAAAAAAAAAACTCAATCTTATTTATTATACATTACCTATGAGGGGCTCGAGGCTAAGTAACAGCCGCAGAAGTCCATCGATCAAAGTTAAGCTACGCAGGTCACGCGCAATCGGTCCGTGGATAGGTATCATCTGAATCCAACTACTGGTACTTAGCTGAATCCAAAACTGAACGACGACCTCAATTTAATTGGTAACCAAAGAAAGCATACATAAACTCACGCCATTTTCCAATGGGGTAAGCAGAAACGAGTTATTTGTATGTACACAATGGTTGTCATTTATCCATTTCTTTACCGACTAACTTAAATCTAGGTGATCCCTCCAAATGGTCGAGTCGTGTGAACTCCCGGGGCTAGATGGATCGACGCAAAGTATACCTATTCATCTCTGCATCACATATCTGAAAATTATTATTGTAGGTTGAATCAAATAAAATAAAGTTTTGCGACACATAAAAAAACAATATAATCGCCCACACAATACATGAAACGCTGAAAATTCTTAGTTGTGTGTTTAGTGCAAAAACAGTGCAAAAATTGAGCCGTTTGCGATCGTGATTTCAGCCGGCCTGACGGGCGCGGAAAGGGGTGCGGGCGACGCGTGACGGGGCGATAGTGCAGCGGGAAGCGGGCGCGTGTGTGTCATGCCTACTTCCTACAATATTTATTTTGCTAAGTTGTTATCTAATTAAATATTTTTGACTTGACGAGGTGATAGGCCCGCCCTGACAGAATAGGCGTCGCACCCCGCCATTGTAGCCGCTGGGTAGTAGGCACTAAGTAGCTACATCAATCTTAACACTTACTATCCTCATGTTCTCTTTCTCACGTTCAGTGGGTGGCCTTTCCGGCAGCAATAGGCATCTTCGTGTTCTGATGGTTTTATGATGCAGACATGAGTACCATCAATGCAGCCAACCACCCCCGCGAATCCAAATTTGGCATAGAATCTAAAATGCAGATAATAGGCATAATATTGTATTGTCAATATTGCCGTGCATCATCATTACATTGTTACCGCGTTGTTCATTTAAACTACGCAACGGATTAAGCAGACGGTTTTAAGCATCATTTAGAGAATTTATTTAATATTAAAATGACATAGGTATAGTAAAGAAATATATTGATGTTTTGTTAAGTTGTTGCAAGCGATGTCGACGGATAACTAACTTGATTAAATTCCGTCGTATGTGGCTATCATATACGCGCTAGTCTTTAGACTTACCTACTCCTAGCCCTTTCTTGGGCACCCCCTTGTCAAAGGGAAAGGCACATGCTTTCTAAATACATGTGGATGGTTCAGGGCCAGAGTCACTTGTTTGACCGCCCTACAGACGCTCGGCTTGGAAACTGAATGGGAGCAGTGCTGCCCTACCAAATTCTGATAGAACCCGCTGGCGTAAAACGCCAGGGTTATCAGTACCTAGAAAAAGTAGATAATGTAATGTTTGGAATCCAGCTGCCTAGTTGCTTGTCAATAAATAATATGTGTGTAAGTAACTAAGACTCACCTTGGCGAGCATCGAGTCCATCTTTGCGCCTTTCCCAAGGGATGTGCGGCGTCAGCTCCGTTATTCGCCACGAGAGACTTAGTGAACCTGTAGGTCTTCACACACTCTCGGTCGCTCATGGAAAATGCATCCGTTGCAAGGCGACGACGACAGCGTTCTCTCCGTCTTTCTGAAGCCGCTGCATAGTCTGCACGTTGCGCCAGGGTTAAATAAAGTAACCGCAAACATGCCGCTAACGTAAACCACTCCTTTTTCAATAATTATCCAACTATACCAGAATATCCAAACACTGTCCTGTGTTTTATACATACGCTTATATAATAACTATGCAGCTATATATATATATTTTATAAATATCTAACTAGCAGAAGCTAAAATTATTAGTCACAGTCCGGTCAACAAATAATCTCATGCTTACGTCAGTTTTGACGTTCTTATTTTTAGTGGAATACCAATTTTTTTTACAAAGTCAATTCGAAAATTTAGCAGAATACCGTTCTGGTACATTATTTGTCTTCGGTCTAGTCGCAATCTCATTGCAGTAAACGTCACGTTTAACTTGCTTTTTTGGTTTAGTAGAATACCTTTTGTGACATTTTGGAACTTTGCGGCACTGCGACTTGAATTTGAACGTTTTTTAATTAGTAGAATTGGCCTTCTGCTATGCATCGTAGCAAATGGATTAAGAGTCGTAGCACACAGACAACGCATCGTGGTGCAAGGACTACGCGTCGTAGCATATGTACTACGCATCGTAGCACTTGGGCTACACGTCGTAGCACATGGACTACGCACCGTAGCGCTTTGGCTACGCATCGTAGCGCTTCGGCTAAGCGTCGTCGTAGCGCTTGGGCTATGCGTCGTAGCGCATGGACTACGTTTCGTAGCACATGGACTACGTTTCGTAGCGCTTGAGCTACGCACGGTAGCGCTTGGGCTACGCCTCGTAGCACATGGACAACGCATCGTAGCGCTTGGGCTACGCGTCGTAGCACATGGACTACGCGTCGTAACGAATATTTATGCGGAATCTCTTCGAACCAATCTGACTTTATTTTTGATTGCTCAGTTGTTTTTGGTGATAGAAATATTGTTACTCTTTTCGTTGTTTTTTCGGTATCGACTTCTACGTAAAGTAGCATTTATTATTTTAACAATTTCCAGCGTATTATGCATGCGGTATGGCCGTGCGTGCGGAGGGAGGGAGTGGTGCCCGAGAAGCGTTCGTATTTCTCAATCGTTGTCTCGACCTCACTGAAGCCGCCGATGATGACTCTGCGCATCTATTAGATTACACTGATTTTGGTATTACTACTTGTTTTTCTGTTATACAATATGTAACAAAAACCCAATTGTTCCTTCTACCTACGTTTTAGAAATCGGTATACATACGTAATAAAGCAAGTCATTTATAAAAACTGTTCTACAAAAATAATTAAAATAAATATTTAATTATTAATATTTGTAATGTTTAACTGATTTCTTACCTCTTTAATTCTTTGATTTTGACTTCTCGACTAGGCAATGTTTAATTTTTTTTAATTATAATTCCACCAATGTTGTGCTTGTGTAGATAAATGTATACGTCCCTAAATGGAACGCAACAGGGTTTTTGTTACATACTGTATTATTATATTTAAAGCTGATAGATTAATTTTATTCAGCACGTTTTTATATCAAGGTGCAATACTTGAAATTTTAAGATCGAATCAAATAATCAATCAATGCGTATTATTTATTTATTTATTTAAACTTCTCACACACAATAATATACAAAGGCGGACTTAATGCCTCAGGCATTCTCTACCAGTCAACCAAAGGTGGTGAAGAGATAAGATGGCGGGTGCTCTGATTGAGAGAAAATAATAATATTATAAAATATATTTTTTTTTATAAAATATTAAAATATGACATAATCAACCATATTCATATTAGAATCTTTTTTAATTTTCATGAAAAGATGACTCAGTAACGAATCAAGAAATTTGTTTTCCAACTGCCACGTTAGTCCATTATGTATAATATTTTATGTCATAGTTTAGTAAAGAATCCCATAAAATATTTGATAAGTAATTATGCGTCTTTTCTATAACTCAGAGTGCACTGACTGGAGTCGCACACCACTACTGTTAGACAGTGGGTGTGTACGTGGCGGGGCGTTGGAGGACTCACGGGAGTGGGTGCTGGCTGTCTCTATGGACCAAGCCGTCGAACAGGCAAGTATTGAACTATTTCTATTGGGGATAAACCGTAGGGCCAGCTTTCTCTGGCATAGTTAATGATGGCCGGGATAAATATGTTGTGTATTTGAATAACCCAACAAAATTAAAATTTTCACAAAGAGTTAGCATCAAACGTATTTTTTGATAAAACATCACCACATGGGGTGTTTCGTACATCTGATGCGATCGTTCAATATTTTAAGCCTCAATTGTGAGAGTAATTTATTACACAGCCGTGTAATACTCGTAATTTTAAGTTTTACCAACATTTCAAAACATTCTGACAAACCGTTTCTCATATTCCTGCTCCATTTACATCACAGTCATCTTCATTTTCAAAATAACTTTGCAAACTTGAGACTTCACATAAATTATTTAGATCGTAATGAGAGTTTCCGGATCAAGGATCTCGTGAGGACCGCGGGATTACTGAAACTTTAAGCTTTTAATAACGAGTTTCCCAACAACGAAAGTTTTATGTCTCTTGGCTTTAAGAGTATTAAATCGATTTAAGATGTAAATCTAATTGGTCTTTTGCTAACTTAATTGTGGACGGATTACGTCCCATCGTTTTAGTGAACAGAGTTACTAATTGCAGGCAATAAATTTTGTGTTTTAAGCTGAGATATTTTATTTAAGAGTGTTCGGTTTTTCCAAGTTTAACGGTCTTATTTCTTTTTTTGACTGTACCTATTTCTGAGTTGACTAGTATTCCTGTGTGTCTCAAATCTCAATCATTTGCATACTCGTAGATGTCTCGATCAAGCCAGCTTATAGCAATCCTGCTTCTTTATAAATAATTAATTAATGATTACAGCTGCTCTGAACCCTCTGCCTAACCCTGCGGGGAATTCAGGCGTCATTTTTTTTTTTTTTGGGTTGCCTCGGTCTAGTGGTCAAAGTCAAAGTATTTATTAGTGTGATTTTTGGTGATACATTAGGTCTTTAATGTTGGGTTATGGTAACTCATAAAACTACCCATTAGGCGGCATACACTATTTAACAATACAAGAATTTAAAATCGAAATTACATACAATTAACAAACATTACAAAATTTGAATACAATCATATTTTATAATAAACATTCAGAACACGATTATTATTATTAACATTAATTTCAAGAAGATGATGAAGATGTCATAATATTACATCAAATGTCACTGGGTACAATATTAATTAAGTCAATGGAGACAAGCATGTCACTTTAAATACGTAAAGATAAGAAAAATAAATAATTTATTTTATCAAAAAGTCAAATAACCAATTATATTTTCATTTTAAATATTATTGCAAAAGAGCATGTCAGGAATATTAAAACTTTAAACAAAATGAGTACCAATTAAAATTGCAACAACATCGATATTCGACACTTAGTTCCCACAGATTTTTTTCGATAGGAACTCAGGAGATATTATAGTAAGATTTACTTATATGCCTTTTAAACAAATTAACAGATAAAATTTTAATTGAATCTGGTATGTGATCATATATAATTGGTGCCATGCAGAAAACACTTTTACGCATCAGAGCTGTCTTAGACCGCATGTCGCTATCGTTACTGCTGAGCATGAGGACCTAGGTTCGATTCCCAGGTTGGGCAAAGTGTTATTGGGATTATATTTACACAGACTTACATACACACAAGTTTTCACCATATTTTATCTCTGTATCAATACATACACATCCCACATAGGTACCTTAATATGCCACATGATAATATTATGCGTTTTCTAGTAAGTAGTTATCTTAATAATAATATTCTGTGCTCGTCCTACAACTACTGATATATGTTCAAATTATAGGCGAGGACGCTGGCACCCTTAACACAAGTTAAATCTTACTCTGGGTGCCAGAGTTCATCGAAAACATTTTTTCCCTTAGTTATAACGTTGCATAGTGTTTAGATAAGTGTTTTTGTACAATTGAAGGTAATAAGAACTTTTTTTTTTCCATTAGGAACTTCTCAGTAGCAGCCCGGAGTCTGGAATTGTGCCCGGACGATGGCAATAGGCTCGCCCTCTATTACATGGGACTTAAGCATAACTGGCGACATGTGGGTAGGCTGCATCAATTGGGTACCCCAGTTGTATTAAAATTAACTTTGCTACAACTTTGCAATACAAACATATACATTCTTAAGAATAATAACAAAGTTGCATAAATAGTATAACCTAAAGAGAAATAAAATTTTACGAAAAAAAAACCTATTTATAAGACTCGGCGGTATTGAACCCGAATCAGCGGTTTTGCATGTCGCATCCTCTAGACCGATTTATCTGTTACTAACAGCTTTGAAATATTCTTGTGCATTGTTGTTTATCTTTAAACTGTTTGAAAAATATTACAATAAAATACAAAACTTGGTAGGTGGCCATCGCGGGTTCGAACGTAGGTGCTTTCAAGGGGGGTACCCACATCGAGAAGCTGACTGTACTATAGATACACCTCTGCCTAACTCTTCGGGATAACAGGCGTGATGTTATGTATGTGTGTGTATTACTATTTTTTGTATAACTACTATTTTGTTTATAGACATTGCCGGTGGACGGACGAGGCTTGTATGCATCGAGCGTGGCCGATACAGAAGCTTGCTGCGTGGTAACCGGCTATCCGTTAGGATCCAGGCTCGTCACTTTCACAAACGGTAAGTATTCCTATAAGCCGCGGGCAAAAGCTAGTTTATACATATAAAACAGGACAATTAAAATCACTTCCTTCTAGTTTTACGCTGACTCCTGAAGCTTTTGCTGCTGATAGATAGGTAAAAAGCCTTTTGCTTACAATCCGGGTAGATTTTTACACAGATTGCAGCTGATTGCATTGCGTGCACCTAGTTTCTGACTTTTCATAAGTGCCCATGTAGGTGTATGTGAAATAAAATATTTTGATTTTGATTGCGAGAGTGATACTGACTTAGGGGTTTATCAGATAAAAATAATAATTATAATAATTAAATAATAATTCATTAATTTAGATAATTTCTTAAGAAATAAGCAGTACTCCAAATTATAATTATGTCGTTTCTGTATGTATTTTACTGTGTGTACGTAAATAATAAAATAAATAAAAGTAAAGAATTTAAACACTTACGCCAAAGTAATCTGTTGACACAAACCCCTACTGACATTGCCCTTACAAAATAGTAATTTTTCATACATTGACTTCTTCCACTCCTAGGTTATGATTAATTATCGCCGTCGGCGTCGTTAAGTTGCCCGCCGGGTGCGGGCTGATGACATATAGCCTTATTAAGTGGCGGCTCCACGGAACCTGCTCGTCATGATACATTAATTATACATGGGTCCTATGATGTAATACATCTATTATGATAACGGTGCGTCGATCCTTAAATACTTTGGGATATACTGTGTGATTTGTTATCGGGTAATAGAAAACAAATCAATTGTGTAGTGA
The DNA here is from genome assembly GCA_963921375.1 of Tiliacea citrago. Taxonomy (NCBI): domain Eukaryota; kingdom Metazoa; phylum Arthropoda; class Insecta; order Lepidoptera; family Noctuidae; genus Tiliacea; species Tiliacea citrago. The sequence goes on along the minus strand of OY992797.1, from coordinate 13,397,865 downwards.
ATTGGAACTTAGCAAACTATGATTTAGTACCCATTCTCAATCCTTACACGTCACTGAATTTATTGGCTACATAAAAATAAAAAATTCTGTCGTTTTTCTAGAGGACTAAAATTTTTCTAAATCCGTGAATGCAGTTGGCAATTATTCTAAAAGTAAGGGATGTTCCCCAAAGAACTTAGCTTTCCTGAAGCTACAGCGGTTAAGGTGCCCAATGCCCAATCTCATATGACTATTGACTAAATAATAATAGCTATACCTGTTATTGGTGATTATTATTTAATACTTCGAGCACACAAATGTACAGAGGCGGACTTTCTCGTATAGCTTCCATAGAATGATTTCATCACATGTTACTTTTCGTTGCGTTTTACGTTCTTTTGTATAGTGTAAGGTAAAATTTTGTCCCATAAGGTCGTTGCGCGAACCGCGAGTGGTGGTCGCGAGCGGTGAGTGCGTCCAAAGGCGGCGGCGCGCCGGCCGCGCTGCTGGGCCACGTGCAGCTGTGGTGCGGGCCTGCGGACTACCACCATGTGTAATATAGGGCATACCATCACCAGCCCGAGGGTTACCAGGTACTCACTCAAACAAACCAATACGTATACAGGTATCTAGTTAAAAAAGAAGAAAAGATTTTTATTTTTTCCCCGGTATTAAGAAAAGTTCTTAGTTATCGTCCCCTGTCATACAGGATGTCCTAGTTCAGGGGTCGACACCTCATTGATGTAACGTGTACCGATGTTTGGAAATAAAATTACTATTGCTATTATTATTAATTGATTGCAATTTAATCTAAGAGACTCTAACTTATTATTTTATGTAGTAGATCATGGTGTAACTGAGAATAGTGTCAATTTGCACTTTTACACGATTCCATATTTGCACCACTTTCTTAGACTACTTGTCCATTGGAGCGGAGAAGAGAGAGGGGAGAGCGGAGGAGGAGCGGAGCTGTCCCAATATTAATCGAGTGAATCTTAACTCCACTCCATTAGATTCCATCGGTTAATATTGGCACAGCTCCGCTCCTCTCCTCTCTTCTCTGCTCGAGTGGACAGGTAGCCTTACGGTCTGATGATTGATAAAAACAGTTTGTTCGTGTGTTACATGTATATCACAACAAGCTCGTTTAAGCTCGTTTAAATGTTTTTTTTTTAATTTTAAAAAGTGATACATCACTGAAGAAGTGGTGATTAATATTTTTGCCTACATACCTACCTCTTTTGTTGAATTTACCAGTGCGGCGAGATTAAACCGCACGCATTCAAAAAGAAGTGGAACAAATACGAGTATACATAAGTAAATTGTTATGTATAGATAGTTGTATCTTCTTCATATTCTGTACTTTGTAGTAAATAAAGCTATTTAACTAAATTACATATTTTGCCTTCTCATTTGCTCTTTCTTTACACTGTTTTCAGCTTGTGTCTGTTACTTTCTGTTGTTTATTTGCATTGGGAATCTTTTTAATGTGTGTGTAACGTTTGATATAATAACAAAAGTTCCAATGATCATATGACCCCTAAATTCATTTAATATACTTTTTTAAATATAATGAATTATTGATATAATTTCATTTTACATAATCTTATATGGTTTAATGAACATTTTCTATAATGCACATTTTAATTAATATTCGATTAGTATAATATTCAGTTACTATGATATTAAAAATCTTCTGTTCTATGTTTGGTTTCCGCACTTAGTTCTTCATGTGGACCATTGTGCGTGGGCCATGGCGGCCGTCAGTTGGTTTATTCCAACCAGCCCACCTCCCTCCAGAAGCTGATTAGGTCTTCTGGTCTGCATAGAATATCTGTGAAGGATCTGGGTGACCCGAGGGTTTCTGTTCTGATCTGGCTGACGCCTGTGCAGTCAAAGAGCACATGCGCAACGGTTTCATCAGCCTCCATGCAAACCCTGCACAGAGGGCTGTCCGTTATGCCTATAGTGTGGAAGTGTTTGTTTAGTGAGCAGCGTCCTGTGATGGTCCCTGTCACCAAGCGCAGGCCGTTCCTGTCCAGACGTAGCAAACGCCTGGTTAGCCTGCCATCTAAAGATGGCATGGCTTCCCTGGACTGCCTGCAGCCCGATGTCGAGGTCCACCAGTTGTCCGCTTGTGTGTGGGTGAACTCCTGTGTAGCCACCTGCGTAGTTGGTTAAAGGGGATGGGTACGATAGGTTCGGGCCCACAGACTGACGCGCTGGATGCTCTCCTAGCTAGTTCGTCAGCTGCGTCGTTACCCAGTGATCCGCTGTGTCCTTTTATCCATTGCAGTGTCACTGTATTACGGTTGCACACCGTCACCCGCTCCAGTGCGTTGTGACATTCTAGTGTTAGTCCGGAGGTAATATATTTTTTCTCTAGGGATTGCAGAACTGAGGCACTGTCGGACAGTGTGTCCGTAACTTTCCTGGCTTCATGGCGTAAGCCGCTTGTATAATTCCCACGCATTCCGCCTGGTAGACGGTGTTGAACATTCCCAGCGGGCTGGATATATTTATGTTAAAATCGTGTGAGAAGACTCCGACTCCGGTTCCGGAGTTGGCCTTTGATCCGTCGGTGTATACTCTCATCTCTTTCGGGCCTGAGTAGTCACACCGTTCTTCTGTGAGTGTTACGTTGTAATGCTACTGAAAGAAGTGTATTTTCAGGGCTTTGTTGCAGGGTGATGACATCATCGGTTGTCGTTTGATTCATTCATCTTCTTTTATGCGTGTGTGTTTGACCCCAGAGTCTTTGCTCGGGGTGCCGATAAGCAGAGCATGAAGGCGGCCAGGGCTGCCTCCTCTCGCACGATGAGGTGTAGGGGTGGCAGTCCTAGCATTACTTGTAGTGCGGCAGTGTGTGCAGTCCTTATACTGCCAGTTATTGCTACACAAGCAAACCGCTTCAGTTTTTCGAGGTCTTTTTGGGCTGTGCTCAGGTCCGTTCTAGGCCACCAGACCATTTTAGCCATATGTGATAATTTTTCTCGGATGATTGTGGTGTATAGCCAGTGGGTGACCTTGGGGCTGATGCCCCAATTCCTTCCAAGCAGTCGTTTGCACTGCCATAAGGATATGCTGGCTTTTGTGGCGATATAGTTGGTGTGGTTTGCCCAGTTCAGCTGTTTGTCCAAATATATGCCCAGATATTTGGTTTCGGTTGAAAGGCTTAGGGTAGTTCCAAAGAGTCGTCGCAGTTGTAGTGTCGCCAACTTCCTATTTTGAAAAGTGAAGAGAATCAGTTCGGTGTTTGTTGGATTCACTGACAGTTGGTGTTTATTGCACCAGTCCTCTACTATTTTCAAAGCTTGGCGCACTAGGTTGCATAAGGTGTTTTCGTGGGTGCCATTTATTATTATGGTTATGTCGTCGGCGTAGCCTACGGTGACATAACCTTTGTCGTCGAGTGTTTTGATGAGGCTGTCTACAACCAGGTTCCATAGAAGCGGCGAGAGGACGCCCCCTTGCGGGCAGCCCTTCGCCACAATGGCCCTTGTAGTGTCATTTATCGTGACCTGTACAGCTCTCATTTTGAGCATATTGGTGATCCAGCCGCTCAGGGTCAAGTCTATGTTGTGTCTGTCTAGAGCCATGTTTTTTTCCATTAAAAATCTTTATAAGTAACATTTAATGTTATTGAATCATTTGGGTTAGGTTAGAACAGTGACGGCGAGCGAGCGCCAGATCCCCTCTATTGTTGGTGAACTATTTAGAACTGAACGTTATATAAAAAGAGCATTATACAAATTTAAAATTATATGATAAGAACGTTATACTAAATGTTATTAGAGCAGAATAAGGTTATATGAAATATAACATTAGATCATTTAGATCACATGAAATTAGGTTCTTTGTTTTTATAGCATATGAAAATTATATCATGTGAACGTTATTTCAAGTGATATTATACTATCTGTTATTATACCATATATTACAGACCCCTTTTTAATACACCTAAAGGGTTGAGTATGGTGCAAAGTTAAGTGGTGTCTGGTAACCAACCACCTGATACAGTTTTGTTTCGCGCTATAACAGCCTGGGATTATGAATTTTAGGAAACTTAATAAAACACCTCTTTTGGTTGTTTATATCGCTATAATAAACTCTTTTGTTATCACATTTATTTAATAATATACTTTGACACATAATATTTGTTACGTACTAGGATTTGTAGAGTTCCATTCCGTTCCTGTGATTAAAGCTGAAAACAATAATCATTCAAACCATGTCCAGTTTATATGTTTTAGTTTAAGCGAATGTTTGATATAAATGCCCAAAAAGTTATTTTTTAAATGTTTCTCTAGTGAGTTACATTATTATTATGTAAGCTTTAGGCATTTTCAGCATTCATCAAGGCACGGAATGTGGAAATGATCAGGTTCTAGGAAGGAACGATATATATGAAGGTATAACTAGAGCTAAAAGTAAGGAAGGTACATAGAATGATATCCGATACCACATCACACGTTGCGGTGTGAGGTCAGTGTGCGCGATGCGGATATGTGTCAGTTACGGGGTGCGTGTGATCGGCGGTATCGGGGCATCGAGGCACATCATAAGATTGTCTTTACATATATTACTTTGTTAACTCTAACATATCAAGATAATAAGCGTAAGTAGATCGATCCTGACACTGTCAGAATTGATGATAGATATATTATTAAATATCTAGATTTTCATTGATACATTTATAAATAATTTATTATGTATATTTTGTTCAACGTAATGGAATACAAAAATTATAGTGTAAAAATATACTTAACACCTGATATATATATATATAGGCGTTTGAATTATTATTCGAGTATTTTAATATTTAGTTAATCTAATAAGTGAATATTTAGATCTCTAATAAATACTTCTCTCTCTTGGGAAATGTACAACCACGATAAAATAAAATAAAACGACGCACCGTAAACACCGCATGCGTCTAGCCGACAGTGGCGCTACCGCTGTACGTGTGACGTAGTGCATTACAGAGCGTCACTGTCCAGTGCTAAAACTACGTCACGGTGTCCGTAAGTAAGCAAGTGAAATATTGTCAGGTGAGCCACTAAGCTATGATAGCACTGGAAGAACACAGATTTCGACAATATATATTACAATAAATACCTCTTACAGGATATGTAGTTTGTTTCTAACACCGATGATCAAAATATCATTCATCTCACGAATATTTAAATATCTACTTAATGAGTTTGTGTGTAACTACACGACGGACACGCAGGCGTCGCGGCGCTGCGAGCCGCTAGCACGCCCTCGCACTGCATTCTTTACTTATTTTAAACAGATCACATGAATATTACAACGCAGAAATTACGGTCTACATCTATAACATGATTTCTAAACACGTAATGTAGCAATATTTCGGAAATGGAAATATTAAGGTTTTTGTGAGAAATGTGTAGGTACCTACATTTGTTTTCAATCTAGGTATTATAAAAAGATTACTATAAATTCTATCACGAAAACGTTGTGCGTAGAAAATTTTGAAAAACAATTTCACAATAACTATTTACAGTTCGTAGAGTTTTGATTTTTAAGATTTTTGACACGAAGAAACAATGTTTTTTACCACTTTGGTATAGAGATGATTTGTAAATCAAGTAGGTATACGTTGGAAAATTCACTAAAGCACAACCTTGGAAGAATAGTACCTAGACGCGCTTACTTACTAGAATAACTTTAGAAATGTATTAATCATATAAGGCAAAGTGTCGAAGTTGGGGTTTATTTTGATGACGTATGCTATAAATAGTGTTGGTTCGAATATCTAAGTACTTAGAAATAGGTACATGTTACACAGACACTAACTATAAGTTAATTTCAATAAGAATGATGATAGTCGAGAAAGAAACATCTTTTGTAACTTGTACAAAATAAAATTTTCTAAGAAAGTTTTGTGAAGAGTTGGGAGTGATAGGTACGAAGTGATATACATGCACATTGCACAGTGTAAGTATCTTACAACTACTATAGACTATTGTACTTCACATGAAATTACCTACAAATTGTACTCTATTAAATATTTTGAATTTATGGAATTATATGGTGACACACATTTATAAGATTTATTAAACAACACAAAACTGCTACAAATATTTATGTTTTATAGATTTTAAGCGCAATCATCAAGTCATCTTTTAAATTAAATACAATATCCCTTGAGCTAATAATAAATTACTAGATATATCAAAGGCCTAATTGGTAATTAGGCACATCCATGTTTGGACATAACATACACACTTAAAAAATTGAAGCACTTGTCTACAATAAGCTCCTTTTTATTAAACTACAGTCTAAAATGGTGTTTATTAGTCCTGTCGGGGCTCCCTAAAGGTGTCTGTTGTAATGGAAGCATTGGAATTATGTTTTATTCCGAGGGCAAGACATTAAATTATGCCCTTTTCTTATATTGACTGCAAACTAAATAAGCAAATAATATCTTCAGGTAACATTGAGATCTGTCTACACCACAGTATTTACAATGACGGGAGAGTTATACAACACATTTATCAGTCCGATACTTGCAGCATTGTGGGCGTATGTTATAAATGCACGGCGGAGATACAATCACGTAAATACAATCATGAGGGATGTGTAGAGCCGTCGTTGGGCGCTAGTTGTCATCGTGGCGCTCCGGCGACGGCTCCCTGGATCAGTCGGGGGACTCATCGTTGGCGAAGGACGTGGCGGGGAACAGTGGGTACCAGCCGTACGTGCGCTGCGGCAGCGTGAGCTTGTCGAGGCAGATCTCTGCGCCGCCGAGCGCCAGGTTGTGCTCGAAGCCGCCGCAGCGCTGCCACAGCATCACCACCAGCGTGCGACCCAGCGCCTCGCTCGCCTAAACGTTTACGGTGTTTGTATACCAAATTTTAAAAACAAAGTGTACTTCTACTAAAATGAAATCACACTCCATCTCATTATATTGTGTAGGTAGTCAGCTAACGCGTTGTTTACTCAAATTTAAACAAAAGAGCGAAGCTTGTAACTCCGAATGTTTCACTAAGAGCCTGTTCACACGATGCGGCGTTGCGGCGCCGCGCCGCACCGCAATTGCCGCCACGCGAGCGTTGCGGCGCCGTAAAGATGTTACGGCGCAGCGGCACCGTACTGCATAGATTTCGCCGCATTGGGAGTCATATGGGCGTTACATTTAATAACATCACACATTTTATCTCATCATCCGTGAAAATATTTACAAAAAATCAGAAACAAACAAGCGTGTCCCTTTCTTCTGTCGCACAAACAACTGAGGTAGGTATACCTAGAGCAATTTAGGCCATATTCACAGGACTGCTGTATACAGTAGTCCAGTGAATGTGGCCTATAGGCCAACTCTATAGGTGAAGACGGTAAAAAAGATTGTACAACTAGAGATTAACTACGATAATATGGCCCGCCCCTCAAAAAATTCAAAATGTTTGAAAGTATTTGTACGTATGTGTGCGTAATGAGACGGCCGTCAAACAACAACAAATCGCGGATTTGTTGCTCGACTAGTGGCGTCATTAATCGCTCATTATTTAATATACAATATGTATTTTTATTGTATAGAATACGTCAGGTGCGTTGTCTTGCGCGATCGGCTAGTTATGATTGGTTGACCAACAAGTCTGGTAATAATTGAGTTTTTTTTTTTACGAGTACTTACAACTACATACAAACTCTTTCGTAAGGATGTGATGTGACTACACACATTTGAAACAGTAATTTGGAGCAGGCGAGCCATGTTATCGTAGTTTATCTCTACTTCTATTCAAAAATTTTATGAATGAATGGGTGAATAATTTCTGCATTCAATAAATAATTGTGCTGCAAAATGTGATGATACATGCCTTATACTTCCACTATCTAACGTACAAAACCTGATTAAAAGAGTGCGGTAAAAATCCGTACGAGTTCTTACTTGTACCTGATACTTGAGCGTCTGTTTGAAGTGCGGCTCAGTGGTTCGCCTGACAACGCGCGTTTTGCGCTTATGCAGCCACTTGTCCCCATCGCGCAGATAGCACTTCACGTACGAGTCCGGCACTTCACCGTTCACGCCATACACGCGGCGAGCGTGCGATACCTGATTTATTTACAACACTGATTTGAACCGAGATCATTTGGTCCAAGCGTTTGCGAGATATACCTACGCAGTTTTGTAAAGTTGGGTGAAAAAACTGCATTTCGCGATTTTAACAGATTATTAATTAATTAGCTCAATTATCTACAAGTTCATATATTAAATGACTTTACATGATGTTTATAGGTACCAGAAATTTTAAGAGAAAATTTAATAAAAAGGTACCGCAATAAGTGGTCCGCATGTCAAAGTTTGAAAATGCTTTTTCTCAAATTAAGCTTTTTCAGAGTTCCTAATTCAAAGGTCTGATAAAGAAAAATTGCCAGTTTTTGAATATTTTTCTACTTACTACTTTTCCTTATTATCAATTGACTATTCTAGAATCTAGCTTTAACCGTTGTAACTCAATAGCCCACTACTGGACCCTTTTTGCTTGGATGGCCCATATTTTATCATGTAGTGAAATAATTTGGAAAACATTCACAGCTTACTGTGGATATAAATAATACGAGGTAATGGACATGGGTCAATATGGAAAAATCTGTCATTAAAATTTTACACACATAAAAACTGTGAATAAAGTTCCTCTCCTACTTTCTTTAGAAAATAAAATCATAACTTCTTCATCACAATGGATTTCTCTGTTCTTTCTACTTGCCATTCTGCTTAATAAATATTATCCTCTATCGACCTACTATTGCACTAACCTCGAGTTCCAGTTGTCCCTTGATCATGATGATGCTGATATTGATCTCGGCGTGCAGCGGCGGCAGGTGCGCGTTGCGCGGCGGCAGCTGGCCGGGCCCCAGCGGCACGTTGTCCTCGTCGCCGCCCAGCGCGTCGCACGCGGCCGCCGCCGGCACCGCGGCCCACATGCTGCCCTTGCGCCCCGTGGCCGTGCCTGCACACTCACATACAACGTACCACCACACCCGACGTGCACCGCCCGTATACATCGATACTTTTTGGTCCATTTTATACGGATTGCGGGCAGTTTTTACTCTAATTGGTTAAACATTTAAATGTAACAAAAACCAAAGTACAAAATGATAGTAAACCATTCAATCGAACACTTAAAATGATGAAAAATAAACATTTACATAAAATAAGCACGTCAAACAGCTTCGTGCCAAATGTATACAGTTTTCGTTTACATAGAATCGAATCTTTCCTTTCCTAAACACATAAATGAAAGAGAAAGCGTTATATCGTGTGCAGCCAAGAGTGGAGTCGAATTTCTAATAGTTGTCTGAAGCGTTCCTCAACTTATTATGGTAAGCATTCCGTGTCATGAACAGCCATTTATTTGTTTTTTAGGAAAAGTTGCGATTTGTGGAGGAGTACCGAAACATAACTCATGCCACCGCTGGCTTCGGCGAGCCGCGAGCGTCCGCTACGGCATGCGCGACCGCGACCTACGCTTCACAAGTAAGTGCTACTTCCCTACTCGATTATATTTAAATAAAACGTATTGAATAAAACGTCAAACTTAACTACGGCCTAAGTATAATAGGATAATAAATTATATTTACAAGAAATCTAATAGATGCGCTTTGTAACAATGAGTGACATTCGTAGAGGTAATGAAACCAAACGTCCTAGGCGACACAATGCCATCGAGATGAACGTAGACGGGCAGCCGAACAGACGGAACACAGAGACAGATGAAGTGAGCGTGATCGCCCGCGGCCGGGCATGCGTCAGGACAGTACAGTACAGACACAGTGAAGTGATGAGAAGCTTCGGGCGCAGCCACATTCAACGGTGCGTGCGCGCGGCCGCCGCGCAAGCGATGTATGACCCATGCTACTACGTGCCCCGGTGTGCACCCTGGCGCCCGGCGCCGGCACCGCGCCCGCCCGCCGAGCGGCGCTTGACTGGTCAGATGCAAGCGGAGCGAGACGCACGGGCGCGGTGGGCGGCGCCGCGGCGGCAGGGTCCGCGCGCGGGAACAGGCGGCCGTCGGACGTCACAAGGGATCGCGTACACCGACACGCGCGGACAAACCCTGCCGGGGAGTACGCGCGGGCGCGGGCACAACGAACAGTCGCTTACCGAGGTGCTAACGGTCCGTCGCTGCTGACCAAACAAGCACAACACAGTACAAATCAGTACTACCCTCAATGTTCGCATTGTCTAATGATTTCTGTGGTATAGGTAATTGGGGGAGTCGGACTGGACAAGTTTACAAATTTCGGATTCACCTTATTATCGCACATGGTTTTTAAAGGCAAGAAGCCGAAAGGGAGGTGTTTATAGTTCAACAGTTGTGTAAACAAACATCTAAGAAAGAACTTAATTAATCGGGTCGATTCTACAGAGGAGGTACATTGTTGCTTATCAGTTATAAAGTGACACAATATTAATGAATAATGTATTGTTCGAAATGAATTTATTAATCTGAAAGTCAAAGATTATAATTAAGAACTAGTTTTATTAAATATCTATAAGAAATTAAAGTATTTCAATTGACTCTTCGGTATTGCCGAAGAGGCTTTCATTCATGGATGTAATGTGGGATAGATGCGTATGACGTGTGAGGTGGAGGTGATATAGTAAAAGCTGGTGACTTACGCCTGGCCGTGGAGCCGGACAGCGAGAGCGTGCGGCCCAGCTCGCCCTTGACGGCGCGCAGAGAGCGCAGGATGTCGTCCGGGTCGCGGCGCACGCACGACGAGCGCCGCCGCTCCGTGACGCGCCGCACGCTCACGGCCGGCGACACATCGCCGCCGCCTTCTATACAACCGCCACTAATATACTACAGATATGGCTTACCTCACGGTTGCACACACCTCACCTCTTTTGCATTGCTGCGGTTTACAATTGGCGTTTACACAGTTTACAGGTCATTTTCATTTGTTACCCCTCATAGACTCCTAATTATCAGCACAGTGAATGCTCATGAACTTAAGCTACATTACTTTTTACTTGAGCTCCTCTCGTAAAATATATCATTACCCTTCTCTTGTTGTTGGAATGAGGAACGGCGAGAGCCTGGTAAAGATCGAGAGAAATCTTTGCCAAGCTGATAAACTTCCACTTCCAGAGTTTCCGATTGTGAGGAGCCGCGTCGAGAGCCCCCCACCCATGCGTGGTCCGGGTGGAGTAAAGATGCACATTCGCCGATGGAATCCACGTCATCTGAAAACAATAACAACCATATTTATATCATGGACGTTTGCCAAGGTAACTACGGATCCTAAGTCAAGGTATACGTTAAGCGCGGATCCAAGACATGATAATAAGGGACGTAAATTTTTTACGAACATTGTAACATGCATCAATGTTGTTTACGTTAACACCGATTCAGTAAATTGAAACATCAAATATTTGCAATGGTTGTCACTCACTAATCATCTGGGTATTTTAATTGAGTATTGGGATACTTATCTTGTTACCGACGATATTGCAGTGCAATCGTGGTCCCCTGAGACATATCGCGTCGTCCTTACAAACATCAAACAGACTCCGGGAAAGCAGGGTTACTCAAGCAGATTAAATGTGGAAATGAAAAGGTAAGTCATTACACCATGACACATAGACGGATTTACATAGTTTTACATGAAAAGCTGGGACCACAAGTCTACTCCACAGTCTGAAGATTTGTAAAAGGGCGCGAATGTACGAGCAGAAAGTCTTTTATAATTGGGTATTTTGTGAATGTTTGTCTGTTTTGTTTAGTATCCTGTAAAGTTACTGTAAAGTGAATTAGTGACCCGACAAAAGGACCTTTCACGACATATATATATGCGACATAAATAAATGTGTCAGACTGAAACTAGAAGCTATTTGAATTATTATTCTTCGCCTCGTTCGTCTTTTTGTAAGTCATGAAACTGATGAATGTGGAGCAGGCTTTAGAAGGGATAGCATTGAAGTTGACAAGTGAGCAGCGACCATATTTGGACGAGTTGGGGTTGGATCCGCGTTCGGTACCTGACACTGAACGCTGGGAGGCGAAGTCTCCGCGGCGTAATGCGCGCGCACCAGTGAGCGAGCCGCGCGGCGACGCGTTGGCCGAGCGTGGACCACGCTCTTCCAGTGTCCACCACACCGCACGCTCCTCCGCGAACGCTTTCTCGATTTCCATCTGCAAGTGCATAAGAATATTTAACAAACTACAGTAACAAACACGATGGTAAAAAGGTTAATCGTATCAAAAAAGTCACACGATGCAGCCTGTGGATAGCATTATACACGTAAAACATTACAAAATGTAAGTAGATCTCATTGCAGTACGAGTACAAGTAGGCCAGTTTAATTTGACTGTAACTAGGTATATCAATTCAGTAACGATAACTTACGGTGCATTCTCCGATCAGAACAGGGTCGATGCCTGGGCAGGCGTCCCACAGAGTGAGCTCCAATGCTCGGCCTGCCAGCGTGTCAGCTGTGAGGCCACCGAAGCTGAGCGTGGCGTTCCATACCGGGCTGCACGAAGCAGATGCTGGGTCCGTCTCCACTGGCGGGCAGGTCTCACTGGGGGAAAAGTACCATTTATATCAAATAAACTGCTTCGTTGGTCGAGTGGTCGTAAGCGCTACTGCTGAGCGTGAGGTCCTGGGTTCGATTCGCAAGTCATGCAAAGTGTTATTGGGATTTTCCAGTAGGAATTTCTCAGTAGCAGCCAGGAGTATGGATTTGTGCCCGGTTGATGGCAACAGGCTCGCCCCCTATTACATGGGACTTAAACATAACTGGCGAAATGTGGGTGTTACTATAGGTACACCTCTGCCTAACCCTTCGGGGATTACAGGCGTGATGTTATGTTATGTAAGCCCGGAGTCTGGAATTTGTGCCCGATGGTGGCAAAAAAAAACGATTGCAACTAAAAATTTCAAAAGCTCACTTTTCCAGCAATCTGATGCAGTTGGTGGCATCAAATCTGAGATTTAATTACAACTGCCAGGTTTATGTTTTTTTTTTTTTTCAACTTTTAAGTGTGTTATTATTTTGGAATCCTCTCCTCAATTCCTTTATTTTGGTAACCCACATGTTACGGTCAAGAAAAAATGAAGGGTATAAAAACAAATACAAAACGGGTGAAAACAAAGTGATTAGAACATCATACTCACAGTGATGGTAAAAGCCGTATTCTAGCGAACGCTTCTGGTTCGTCGCCGTATCCCAGAGTGTGGTCCCGGGACGGCAGGTCGTCGGCCGCGATGAGCACAACTATGAGCTTGCGAAGGTCGCACTCAAACCACACTTGCAACTGCGCACGCGCAGGCGGGCGCTCTCGAGCGCGCTCCGCACGGTCCTGCTCCTACACGCAAAGCGGAAATATGTAATCTCACGCTATACCGTATAAGTTGTACAACAATGCGACTGATAGGGTTATTGGCTCAGAAATATTTTCATATAACGTCGCAGAAAACGATGTTTTAAAATTTTGAAATACAAACAGCTTTGCAAATCAATATGAAAACATCAATAACCCTGAGATGTGTTTTAGATACAATTTGTTCACAACAAAGTCACATGGTCTATACAACTTAGTCGCACATGTCTACTAAACATACAAGGGTGACGTCGGCATGAACGAAAAAAATTACAAAATATCATAATTTCCCAAGATCTGTTATGCAAACTCTAAATAAGTAATAAACCTTTGGGGAATGCAATGTACTTTATTAAGTAACATGCAGCAACCATCAGCTATTAATCAATCCTTCATCAGCCAGAGAGAAATTCATTAGACTGTTATCCATTCTGTGCGATTTATAGCAATGCATTCATATCACCATCAATATTCAGAACATGTAATATCCATTTCAAAATATTACGTTATAGTAACATGCGTCGGGCCGAGGCATTTCTATGAAACACAAAGTAATGAATAAAATCGGATGTTCTCATCCGCCATGCAGGAAGCTGTATCATGCTGATACCGGTCTCACAAGCTGCATGTACCTACGTCTGTAGCCGAAATAAAACGTTCACCCGGACATTCTCTAAGGATACTCGTTTGTTATGTGGCCTAGCTATGCCTAGGTAGTCTATAGTGTTTGTTGCACAAGCGTCCTATAGGATTGGGGAAGTCTATACCAAAGACTACATTACAAAACTGCAGATTTCAGCGAAGAAATATAATTGGTTTTCTACTGTTTAAAATCTATGGATATTGAATATAATTTAAAATGTAAAATGTACAAAAATATATTTTTTCAAAAAGTCCTATCAAATCCTGATAGTTTAACTAAAGCGTTAGGAAAGCTTTTATTTTCCTCTACACTATTATTTCTATGGGTTATGTATATGCCTTGTTTAAGTATTTTTTATAAAAATTGACGCTAGCCACGTAATCAAATCTGACTTACTTTAGTGAGTTAATACAATACTGTAGTGAACATCGGTATCTTGGAGTTGCGAAATGTGTCTATTGCAGAGCATGATGGTATGAATTGCATCGGCGCATTCATTCACATTGACAATAACAGTATTATAATAAAATAACATATTAAAACTTTAAGCGTTAACGATACAAACGTGTATTTTCACCATAACAATGACAAAACGCAATACTGTATTTGTACAGACAAATATTTTATAGCTTGAACGTAAACACATTATTCGAATCAATACTTATATCACACACAAAGGCTTCATGTCTTATACGGTGCTTTTTACTAAATCAATATGCACATATCGACATTGTGCAACTTCATGCATACTTGAATCTGTAAGTACTGGGTCGTACAAATCAACTACATGGTAAGAGCGGTTATGTACATCGTGTCGCTGTAAGGTGTCGCCACATGACAGAAGCGTCGGTGCGCGCCTGTCGTACAAGGTGTTCCGTGCGGTGACCCGTGCTGCACCACTCCAAGCTCCTAACGAGACTCTCTAGGCGCTGCGAGCGCCTTCGATGCAAGTGCGGCATTACACTAAACTAAGTCAACAGCAAGACTCGGTAACAGACACTCGATGCGCTAGATATGAGACGGTACAAACGGGAAGGAGCCGCGCCGCCGCTGGCGCTCGTCGCCGCCGTCCTCGTCGTCCGCGCCACCTCTCTACCTTCTCTTTGCGATACCATACTGTGTCACTGGTGTTTTCTTCACTTAAGTCGGTGTACGAAGTGAACTGTTTGTGCCGTTGCCATTGTGATTATAAGTACAAATGTAAAATTTTGTTGTCATTGGCCAAGCTGAAAGCTGCGGCGAATCTAGCTTCACTACGTCAGTATTCGTACTGTCGGTAGACAATGAGCGCTACTCATCCACGGTATCCTATAGATGATATTCGATGCCGGGACGAGTCCCCTAATCTACCATCGAACACTAAAACTGTAGTTAGCCTCTGACTACACTTACTTATTCGTATGTGTTTCATCGATAATTGTGTATTTGCCGATCATTCCCTAATTCCGCCTGGCGCCGATGGCAACATTATGAAATTGGTCGGGTGATAGAAAAAATAAAAATCTGAAAATAAGTAGGTAGCATTTTTTCACACACTTCACTTAGGATAATCATTATATAAACGGTAACGTATAACGAATATAGATAACAAATAAAGTTTAAATATATGTAGGTGTATAAATATTTCAAGTAAACAAACAGAGCATCCCTTTCTCTAAATAGTAAAGGTTAACAAATTTAAAGTACATCTACGATCGTATATAGAAACACTAATCTCTTACAACTAGACTAACGTGGAAGATGTCTGACTGATTAGTGCTACAGTATCACAGCAGATCAGTGGAGACCAGCCCCTGCACTCCATCCCCACCCAGCCAGAACCAAAAGGCAAAGCTTTCCTTTACAAATTACATTCGATGTGCCTTTGGATTATGTTTGGACAGAACTGGACCGACGGCAGAGCTGTGATCGCGCTTCGCATGGCCTCAGTTACACGAAACGAGCGATGGAACAAACAGTACGCCAGGAAGCACCATCAACTCCCCGTCAAATGTTAAAGAGATGAACATTAAAGTAACTCTCAATTACATCACATGTAAATCTGTACAACGGTTGGTAACCAAATGTTCCATTATGAGTCGTTCTAGGGCTCGTCTCTTTAAAGCTCATCCTCAAATAATTATGTTACCAACTAACGAATAATGAAGTCCGATCGTGATTCTAGTTAGTGGATCATCTTTATCTATACTCATTTACCTTCTCGTCAAGATAGCGTCAGAAATTCTTATAAAAATTATTGAAAATATTTAGCCTAAAGTCCTCACTGGTAGATATAAAAGAAGATGATCTATTAACGTTTCTAACACAATGCTTGAAGACCACACGTGTAGTAATGAATGATCCGAGAAGCGCAGAGGAGTAGGCACCGAGTGACAGTCTCTACAAGAGTTTATGAAGGAGCGAGCGCGGGGCTCAATGTGGGTTCACAACACATATTGTTACAATTAAAGCCTATGTATGGGTATTATACCGGGGTTTTCGGCAATTTCCGTCGGGTCGGCGACGATGGTGATTTGTCGGTATCCGGTTCTGTGAATCAAAACACAGACTAATGTACTATCACCGAGTTGTGATGAACTGAATTCAATAGAAAATAAAATAAGCTGAAAAGAAGGAAAATGCAAAACAGTGTAAAATATACCGTAATACTGCTCAAGAAGAAGGCTCGAGAAATGTTGGTGCGGAACAAGACAGGTAAAGAACAAAATGCTGTTAACATAGCAATTATATTATGTACAGATTATGTTAGGAAAGACAAACAAAAAATAAGTAAGGATGAGAAATATCTTACTAAATGTTTTATTACATAATTATTAGCATCGTGTGTAGGTGCAGTGCAGTGTTAAATGTGAAGATAAGAAATTAATGATAACTTCCGGATGAAACATTCAGATATTAGTAAATATTGATTTTATAATTATCAATAAAGAGTAAGTTGTTCTTTGGTGGTGTGTTGTTATGAAAACTTTTATAGTGACTAAGCATCATTTACTATACTGAACAATTTAACTGCGCAGTTTGAATTGCCGCTTCACTTGTACATCCTTTATTGATATATTTAAGCATTATTGATAGAAGAATAGGCCAAAGGCATTAATTATTTTGTAAAGATTTAGGATGAGAATATGCCAGTTTATAAACGATGCCAATATTCGTTCACCTACGATTGTAACTGCGCAGTTGAATAGTTCAGCCCGCAAAAGGGTTTCCAAAACAAATTCCTGTCTCGGCGCATTAAGACAAGTCATGGTTTAAGTTTTATGTGTAGTTAATGCTACTACTGCGTTTGCGTTTATATATAATAATGCATGTAGCTGAAGATAACGCAACCGTAACATTAGCGTACACGACCTACACAAGTAAGACCGTCCGCTTCTTTAAGCAGATGTCTGCGACGGCATCTCAGCGTGGACGCGGTTCCTATAACTTCGACGGACGGTCCGCTCCACGCAGCGGTGCTCATTGAATTTCTAGAAACAGATCCGCACGCGGTCCGTCCGTCGCGGACATCCGTCAAACGCAGTGGATGGCATTATACTCGGTCGATTGTTTTCGGGTACAACATTCGTTTGTACAAGAGGTGTGGTGTGTTTTGATATTTATTTATGTATCGTATAGCGCGTGGTGGTGTATGAAACTAGTATGTACCGTATAACGAGTGGTGGTGCATGGAGGACTGGTTGGACTGCGAGGGCGGCTCGTCCATCTGCGGCGCCGGTTCCACCAGCAGCTCTACGCTGTCTCCGCCGCGCTCCAGCACAGCACACACCTCTTCGAAGCTCCGCTCCGTCAGTGGAACCCCACCCCACTCCAATACCTCCACATACAATGTTACAGATGTTTTATGAGCGTTAATTGTGTGTCTTAGATGCACATTAAGGTACATTGTTTCTGCGTGTGTAAGCTCGGAAGCGCTCAGTATTGGTCGAGCCGCCTTCATGCATACAGTAACAAGGATTATGAATGGTAGGTACATCTTCAATTCTAAAAAAACCTTCAGCTTTGCTTAGTGAGACTAGTCTAGTTGCATTCAAACTTTTGTATAATTCGTTTTATGGGCTCTGTTTACGCTTATGATTCGGAAAAAACCCCGTTTGTCAATTTATAATCTAATTGGAGAATAACTGAAATATACGAGTATGTATGTGTGACTTTCAAGTACAGTTTTCGTGGCGCAAAACCATTTTTCTGCTATATTTTGTATCGAAATTGAAAAAAGTGGTGAAACCACCTGCAAGGAGACCATATAGTAATTATTTTGATGTTAAAAATTAATAGTAGTTCTTGTAAATTCATGATCAAACATCATTATCGCGTCATTTTTCAGAAAACTTGGTGCATTCGTTAGTGATTCGCTAGTATTACTTGAATTATTTTAAGAATCCCTTGCAGCTATCTGCAAGAACAAGAACTCGACTTTTCAAATCATAAACAATTTTGTTTAAATAGTTTATCCTTTTTCACAAACTGAATTTAAAAAAATATCAAAATTAGTATATTTTGTGCACGGCTCCATATGTAGGAACAGGGACGACGCGTACTTTAGTAGTGGATGGAACAAGATACTGAGTGAAGTGGATGTGGATTACATAATTATCTATGATTTAAACTTTTATTCTCCTACTTATGTCCTCAATAATCACTATCCAGTCAGCGTTATACTGTTATACAACAAAATGTCATGTTATTAATTCCTGAGACTTTAAAACTTGACAACAGGACTTATAATCAGTTGTCCTAAGCTCGCATCAATCAGTATACATAACTGCGTTGTTTTGTTATTGTCACCTTGTCTCCCTGCGTGAGGCCGGCGAGGTCGGCGGGCCCGCCCGGCACGGTCCACACGATGACAGCCTCGCGCCGCCCGCTCGCGTCCGGCTTACCGCCTACAACGCGCATTCCGAAACCGCGAGCTGTAATTAATAATTTCCACAAGCTTTGTTGAGCTTATATTTTTGTGATTACACTTAACCACATTTTTTGGTGCCATCTGACACACGTCATAACAGAAAGTGGTGATGAAAACACTGCTTGTTGAATTCATACGCAGATTAATTATGAAAAATTATAACCATTGTGGTTTTAAACCACGATGCAAACCCGCCATGGTGCTAGCAACGTTTTAAGGTAAATTGCGAAACTCGGTTAGACCTGGGTTTGGTTGCACAGTTTAAACCGCCTTGTGTACCCTCTGGCGTGTATGCATTTAGAGTTGTGTTCTAAATATTTGAATTTTAACGTGTAATAATAGTACATTTCGATGCAAGTGTGCAATGACAAATACTCATGCGTATCAAACGACATTTTTCAATCCACTTGCAAGGAAAAAATAAATAAAATTTCATAAACATAATATTTTGTAACAAATATTTGTGAAACATGGCTTGCGGATTTTTTTTCATGCGTGATTCTTTCGCATTTTGAAGGAGAGTTACTCACTCAAACCCAATTTTGCAAACTTAAATTAAAATTTGCTGTTTCATTCTGTGTAAGTACTAGACGTAGCATGTTCAACTTTTGTTACATCGTTCAATGTCAGTTCGGTCTTATAGTTTGGTACTATTATATTTCAAATCAAAACTCACATCGGTGTCCCTTATCGTTGGGATCGCGGCGCAGCGACACGCGGCGCGGCGTACGGTCATCAACATCGTGTATGACGATTTTGATGGCCTCTGCATCCACGGACATCTGCCGTGCGGCCGCCGCCAACGCCGCTGACGTGGCCGCTGATACCGAGACTGATGTGTCAGATGACGAGTCGGAGCGAGATGCCATTGCCGCTAGCGCATTTAGAGCACCCGTTTTTTGCTGTAGTGCTGCTATGTCCGGCCTAGAGAAATACGAATATTTTTGATACCTTTGTTAAAATATAAGTACAAGTGTGTAAGTATGACGAAATGACAAATCTAAAAAATACATTTTCTACAGTACAGATCTCCTAAAAAAAAAGGCATGTATTTAACACGGCGACAAATTAATCTGAATTTGGGATTAAAAAATAATTAAAGCCGGTAGCAAAAATAATAGGTTGGAAGCAAAAATAATAGGTTGGCAGCTACAGCGAAGTATTATTTTAAGTAGAAAGTAGCAGCTCAATAATCAGTTTTTAGCTTTATTTTAATTTAAACTGGCATTGAATTTTTGTTTTGGGAACTGAATTTACCAACAATAGAGGGGATCTGGCGCTCGGCGGCCGCTACCGCGGCACGCTCGCTTCGCTCGCTCGCCTTCGCTTGTTAATGGTTACTGTTCTAACCTAACCTAACCCAAATGATTCAATAACAGTAGATGACTTTGCAGCGATTAAGAAATAATATTTAATCGCTGCCAAGTTATTATTTTAGTAGCAAATAGTTGGTCGCCCTTTAAGTTATTAGTCGCCAAGTTATTATTTTAGTAGCAAATAGTTAGTCGCCCTTTAAGTTATTAGTCACCTGGAAAATTATTATCCATTAAGAAATAATATTTAATCGCTGCCAAGTTATTATTTTAGTAGGAAATAGTTAGTCGCCCTTTAAGTTATTAGTCGCCAAGTTATTATTTTAGTAGCAAATAGTTAGTCGCCCTTTAAGTTATTAGTCGCCTGGAAAATTATTATCCAAAAAAAAAGTCGAAAGTCAAACTAATTTATTTGCCAGAAACACGGTTTATAGGATGTTCCTACATTATTACGAGTAGGTATATATATTTCACCGTTACAAATATTAGATAAAAGGCAAAAATAGTAATAGTATAAATTAGTTATTAAATCATGGGTGAGGCCTTTGTGCAGCAGTGTGGGGTGATGTAGGAAATATGAAACAATCTGTGTTGATACAAAATAAATGAGCCTATTAACACACGTAACTCACAGCTGGCTTCCCCGACGCCTTATGGGTCGGTCTTCGTCGACGCTGAGGCCGGGCGCTATCGTTGGCGTGGAACTGGGCTCATCTACACGATATGAACCACGCCGCGATGTCGCACCGGCTACCACATCCACTGCTGATGATCTATAAGCAGAGAAATATCACTGAGATATGATTAACTTCAAAAATTACACGATTTTGTGAGCGTGCTTCAATGTGGGTTGTAAGAAGCGTGGTGGTGCAAAACAGTATTTTCGAACAATTCATGATACTACCAAACCAAAATAATAATTGGCTACGTAGCGCCTACGCCGTAGCAGTCGGTTACAGCTCAGCGCTACGCCAGCTACGAAGTCGTAGTACAGCTACACAGTATTTTTTTGTCAATGTGACTGAAAAATCTTACGTAACTTAATAATTAATTTGAGTTTTAGTGACAAATACATAACAATGAATCCAACATAATAACAGAGAGGGCAGCTATGTGGTACTGGTAGCTGCTGTACTACTTATAATATATGTAAGTGAGACGTTTGTTAGTGTGATCAGAGGGCAATTCCCGTATTTTAAAACGTTTTAATTCTAATCTCAGTCATAATATGTCAAACATTTTATAGCAATTACCTTCATTTTTGACATAGATTGTTGCTGATGAGATTGCGACTTGAAAGTATTTAATGTACTAGAATTGGCCGTCTGATATACGTCGTGAAATACCTCCTAGAGATGGCAGGCGGCGCGAGCGGCGCTTGCTGATGAGCAGGCGAGTGCGGCGGGTCCTCATCGCAGGAGCGCTGGCGCGGCGCCCGCACCGACCGACGACGCGCCGGTGTCACCGTGCTTGGCCGACGAGACTCCACCGTTGGCGTCGTGCTGCCGCCGCCCTTTAACTGCCGCCGCGGGCAGCGTGGTTACGAACTCACACTCCGAAGAGTGTATAGAGCCCCGGTTTTACGGGAAACAAAAGTTGCACAACATTGGATCAAAAACATGTCGGAAATCACACAGTCTGAGTGTGAAAGATGTTGCAATACAAAATGGTACTGCACAGCTTTTGCTTATTCCGTATCTTCTCGGTGGCTTCACCATTACGATATTACTACGGTTTTTAAATAAGTTTGATGCAAATTGTAAAAGCAGTGAAGGACAAACTTATGTATACACTTGGCAAAATTCAAAAGAGAGTTTCTTGTATGTGATAAAATTCATTAAAGTTATGAATGCGAAGATGCTGTATGCACAAGAAAATAGTAGAATTTCATTAAGTGCATTCATTTGTTTACCCTTATTTCATAACTGTACTATCTACTTATTGTGTGGACCTACCCGTGCGTTAATTGACGGCGTAGGAGTGCGGGTGTAAAGAAAGAATTTCGTAGGAAATAAAATGAAGATTAGTTTGGTTGTATAAATAAAAGGGCAGGGCAAGTAGATACTGTAGTTTACCTCACCCAAACTCCCACGATGCCCCGTCTGGCAAAGGGCAAAACCGTTAGTGAATGGGTTTGAGCTAAGATTCAAGTTAGTTACATAAGTGGATATTGTTTAAGATTTATTTTATATTTTTCTATTATGCGGGACATGAATTTTTGAGCTGATAAGGACGCCGTCATATCAGTGTGACCCCTTATACCTAGACCCCATAGTGGTCTGACGTCACATATTTTGTAATTTTTAATTAAACATATAATATTAAAGATGGAATTGGTAATATTTTAAGGTTTCTCGTTAGAGTGGAAGTGTCGAGTTTTATTACTTTAGATTTATACAAGTGACGTCACGAAGCTTATGACTCGTCTGCCCTCTTGTCACACGATCACACACCCCCACCCTTCCCTTAACGTGTGACGTAATTTATGGATGGCCCCTTACGGGTCGTTTTAGATTTTATTATTTCCAAAAGCATCCATAAACATTACCTTTTCGAGTTCTTTGAGCGAGGCTGGCGACACGTCCGAGTGCCGCCTTAGTTCGGGCGAGCGCGGCGGGGCCAGGCCGGCGCTGCTGCCGCCGCTGCCGAGCCGCGCCTCCGAGTGGCGGCGCTGTAGGGCCTCCAACACTGGTACGTCCAGCAACGAGTCCGTGCTGTCTTGTGCGGCCGGTGGCAGCCGGGGCTGAGCCTTGCGGCGGCATACTGAGCATCGCCATAAGCTCTAAACATGATTTCAACGATGGGGATTTTGCATTTATTCTTATTGCTTGTTAGGTACAAGTTTTAGTATAGTAATGTGTACCGAGTACATCGTCTTCACATATAATTATATAATTCAGTAATTAGGTATATGTGAAGACGATGTACCATATATAGATACGCAATACTTTGTATGCAGACTATTAAAAAAAAAACGATTTAAACTATATGTTGGCCCTTAGGTTTGCTCGATGTACAGAAGCGGTCAAACACACGCTTTTTAAAGCATACTGTACATCTCTGTACGAGACTGCCCTATGGATCAGCTGTACCAAACGTGCCGTCAATGCGCCGCGCGTCCAATATAATAACGCCTTCCGGGCGCTGATGCGGCTGCCACGTTACTGCACTGCGACAGAGATGTTCGCAAAAGCCCGAGTCGACAGTTTCTCAGCTGTCGTACGGAAGAAAAGTGCATCTCTGCTCGCCAGATTGCGTGGCAGTGGCAACAGCCTCCTGAAGGCTGACAGAATGAGAGCCCCATAATGGGACTTCTCATCAAAACAACACTGTCTGTTGTAGTGTATAAGTACTAACATATATCATAAGCCAAATTGTTACTAAAATCCTTGATTATAAGTACTAACATAGGTTAATATTGTTGCTAACATTTTATTTTTTTTATTTTTATTAGTTATTTGTTTTTGTCAGTGTGCACCTTTTGTTGTCTGTTAAATATATAAACGCCCATTTTTCTCCATAAGAAACTACCTTTTGAAAAGGGGAACTAGAATCAATTCTATTTTTTTCTTGTAAAATGTTGACGTTCAAAAGTGCCTTTTAATGGTCTACTTTGACTTTGACAGGGTTATTTCGGACCCATCAGTCGTGGGTAAGGTGGCATCTGCAGGTATTTCCCGGGGTGTTGACTCAAGATAGCAGGAGAAACCGTGGTGTGGGTGGTTTAATTCAATACAACTTAACCTTTTTTTTCGATGGGATTTCCCACTGGATACAAAGGATTTATTTACATCTTTTTGTATAGGAGTGTCTAATAAAAACATAACATCACGCCTGTAATCCCCGAAGGGTGAGGCAGAGGTGTACCTAATAGTACACCCACATTTCGCTAGTTATGTTAAGAGATTATTATTGTTATTATTTTAAGTCCCATGTACATATAGGGGGCGATTATCTAATAAGTAAAAGGAAAATAACACCAATAACATACCTTATAATAGTTCCAGTTATTTATCTTTTCTCCATCATCTCCGTAACATCGTTTATTGAATTGTAATAACTTGCTGAAGCTATTTGGACGGTTGCCAGATTTAGCTTGTTCGAAGGAGCATCTAATTATGTCTTTATTAAGCTCTTGGGACAATTTCTGAGCGATCATTTTTCAGTGAGGTGTTATCAAGATTTGATTAAGTATCTCCAGTATTTTGATTCTAAGTGCTTAAGAAGATATACGTTGCTAACTAAAAAAAAATATTGTGAGGAATTAATCTCTTCCTAACCCTACGAGGAATTTAGTCGTGACGTCATGTTATGAAAAATAAACGCGTTGTTGTTGAAACTGATGTTTACGAAGAGGCCATTGATTTATTTATTTATAAAGGTATCACCAACAGCTACTGAATTTTCTCTTTTTTACATCACTCATTATTAAAGACCAGGGGTCTCAAGCGTGCAGGGGTACTCACAGCATCTTCATCGCTGGCCGGCTTGGAGTATGATGAGCAGTCCTCACAGACGCGGTGTTGGCAGCCGTTGCAAGTGTGGTATACTTCCCCTGGCTTCAGAGCCTTCAGGCAGACGCGGCATGCACCAGCTCGGGATGGCGCTTTACCGGCCTCGCTATACGTAAAATTTTATAATGTTATGGTATTACTCGCGCCGGATACGAGGATAGTTTTTGAGTCAGTTCTGATGACAGTTCAGACAATAGCTTTTCATTGATCTTGTATGTATGAATACATATTAGGATGGTTCAGTGAGTAAGTCAGAGAGAAGTCTTCGCGACTTACTGAACTGACTCGCGAACTGCTCTCGTGTCCGCATAGCTTGTCTATAACGATCCATCCTGTAGGTATTACTACATTACTAGACTAAGTTTGATTCTGCTTAACGTCTAATGAGTCGAAATTAAAAATACTATTCAGCTTTCAAAGCGTTTTTTTGCACTGAAATTTAATTAAAAACCAGATCTAATGAAAAGCAATGAAAAAATATGATAAAGAAGAACGAAATGAATTCTTAAACTATTTTAAATAAAAGAAACTTGAACTAGTTTTGTAAGTTACGATACGAATCGTAACAAAGGTGTGAAGTTGGTCAAGAAGAAATTCAGTTTATAGTAAATTAAAGTTTACCGGTCAGTCTTAGCTTGTTGAGCAGCTGTGGGTTGTGGTTGTGCAGGTGGTGGTGCCGGCGTGGGCTCTGGTGCCGGCTCCGGCGCGACTTGCCGCGGACCCAACTTTGTTACTGGAACAAAACATGCTACCATTATTCCATCCTTCCGAAGTTCGAAACTATCAAGAACAGCGGATCAAACTCCCACACTAGATTTAAATTGACAGTTCCAAAACCGAAAGTCATTCAAACTCAAATTACATTCAGATCATTGTTATGAAATTATTATTGAATTGGAATGAAACGATGGGAATTCAAATAAGTCCGCAGCTTGTGTCTACCTTCTGAGCAGGAATGTGCTAACAATGCGTGCCTGCCCCCTGCCCCCTGCCCCCCAGCCCTCGTAGCCTGCGAAGCTCGTGATATTTCGCTATGAATATTAAGAAATGATCATGAATTCCATAGCAAACTTCTCTCAACGCTGCCAAATACCTAACACGTTTTGTCTTCTTTACTTTTACGCAGACTTTACCTATCTTACTGCAAAATGTTATATAATTGCAATCAATGCACGCATACGCAAGAAAAGATGCGTCCTGCATAAAGTATTTACCTCCACGGGTAAATGAAATGGTACATGTAGGTATTATTTTACAAAGTTTTGGTGTGGTGTTTTTACCATACACTCGCAAAGTCTACTCGACGGTAAATTCACTTATCCGAAATTCAATTACCTACATATATAACGTAGAACAACCTCTACCTTTTGAAACGAAGTTTGTAACTATAAAGCCCCGATGAAAATTGAATACCCTGTAGTTCGTGTGCGTTAATTAAAAGGGTTACATAAAAAACTCATACGGCGCGCAAATTTATGAATTTTCCTTTGTAAAATCCAAGTGTAATCCACTATAAGGTTAAAGTAAAATTAATTATTTCAATTAGGCACAAAAAAGGCACTTTTGAACGTCAAAATTTACAAAAAATTTGAATTGATTCTTAAACAAGCCAAAAGGTAGTTTCGTATGGAGAAGAATGGGCAAGAAACTCCATCGGTACTCTTTTAAAATGTTTTACAATATTTTGTTTAACTACATTAATTATATAATTATGTGTAGACGATGCACCTAGAAAAGAATACTATACCACAATAGACAAAAATAATTAAAAATGAAGCAATGACAGATAATTTATTTATGTGATAGATACATGGTGCTCACATATTTACAAACATCGTAAAACTATACGTTTTCCTAAAAACTATTAAAATAATAAATCAGTATGTGAGTTAAGGTAATCACAGAATGTAAAATCAATGTCAT
Organism: Tiliacea citrago; assembly: GCA_963921375.1. Classification (NCBI taxonomy): domain Eukaryota; kingdom Metazoa; phylum Arthropoda; class Insecta; order Lepidoptera; family Noctuidae; genus Tiliacea; species Tiliacea citrago. The sequence goes on along the minus strand of OY992797.1, from coordinate 13,371,226 downwards.
AAAAATAATAAATTATAGAATTAAAATGGCAACCAGTTTGATTTTGTCTAGACTCTAGATTGTCATATGGAGCTGGACCAGCATGTTTCCAAGCATTCTTAGCTTGGAAATAATCCTCTAATTTGTGATATGCTTATTTACGTTAAGTGTACTTTTAAAATGTGTTTTAAATTTTCTTTAATTTAGTTGCAATATATCACACCGGGCTCCGTGTGGTAAAGAATAGCACCACCCCATTTCTTCCCGTGGGTGTCGTAAAAGGCGACTAAGAGAATGGGCTGCAGCGCTCTCTACGCATTTTAACACCATACTGCGATCGCCAACCCGGCTGCCAAGCGTGGTGATTATGGCAAACACCCTCCCTTAGGGGAGGCCTATGTCCAGCAGTGGACGTCTTCTGGCTGAAATGATGATGATGTATTTTGTTGCAAGGAAACCAAAGTCTGTATAGCTTTATAATCACTTTAATGTCAATACCACACTTTGAAAACACTGTTCTAATTATTACACAAAATAGTATTTAGTCGGCTAGTGGTCAAGCTCGACTGTCATATTCCCAAGTGAGATAATGCAGTCACGTATGACGTAGGCTATCTACCGTTTGACAGCTATTATTTGTTGTCAACCGGCAACAGTCAGTTTAACAGCTATTATTCAATTACACTTGGGCTTTTAATATTTTATTTTGTAAAGGTGAAATCATGTGGTTTCAACTTTACAAAATAAAATATTAAAACTCCAAATACATCATCATGAAAATAAATATTATTGAGAGCATTGCTTTACATAATTGAATATAATAATTACAATAGCAACAACAAGTGTGGTACTAATAATCGCCATTTTGATGATAGTGGTGGGCGAGGCTAAAAAACATAACGATTGAGGAATTCATACAACCAAACAACACGGGGAAGTGATTAACACACCATTTAATTATTTGACGAACTTATCCATTGTTCAACTTAAATAAGTGGTAATTTTTGATATCCACCGTTGAAGTTTCGCGCCAATTGTGTGTAGGGGTAGAAACTATTTAAAATGTGACAAACACCTATTATTCAAAATAATATAAAAAAAAAAAACAAGAAATGCCCAGATCAACGTAATTTACAATTACAGGTCCAATATCACGTAATATTCATGACGACCACCTCTCGATAGAAGAGTAGTATATTCTTTGACAACTACTCAATTTTTGTTCAAAATCGCCGACCATTGTTTATTGTGCGAAGACGATTATGATAAACGATTTTTTTTTAATTTTTTTTTTCGACATGTAGAATAAGAGAAATTAATAGTTACATGAAAATTGTTTATTTTTCTAAGTATTAAATACAATATGCATTACTCGTATTTATAATAATTATTGATGCGTTTCTATTGTAATTTTAATAGTTTATCAGACATTGTACTAAAACGAAACCAACGCATAGACTGAATTTCGTGCTGAATTGTATCTATATTCAAAAATAATTTACTAGCTGCGCCCTGCGGTTTCACCCGCATAAGTCTTAATCCCGTGGGAATATCGGGATAAAATGATCCTATATCCTAATCCAAGTTATGATCCACCCAGTTTCCTCCAAATCCGTTCAGCCGTTTTAGCGTGAAAGCGTAACAAACAAACTCACTTTCGCATTTATAATATTAGTTGGAATTGTGACTTTTAGTTCTGGTCCATTTTGAAAATTTAATACAGAATGTCCAGTTTACATTTTGATTTTCTTGTTCAATTCAATTTATTTATTTCGGAAAACATCCATATTGTATTAGAATTAGAACTTAGAAAAATATGTTAGTAGCATTGAAATCAAAAACAATATTCCAAAAATTCCAATCAAAACCAAAAATTAAATAAAAATCACTATCAGAAATTAAATTAAATTAAGATAAAATTATAAAAATATGTTTAGTTTGTTCTTTTGAATGTTTTCAACAAGAGAGAACATTGTTTAAGCACTTATATATTGAGCGAATCTAAGTTGCCTAAATTTTGGATAGGTGTAGTAATACTTATTTTAGACAATTTTCTCAGTAGACTGACGCTGTTTGACCGACCCGAACATATAACAGTTAGTATGTTAAACATAGAATCAATTATGGACCCTGTCGGGCACAGCAAAGTTAATTTTTAATAGGAGAGAGGTTGAAGGCGCTTTTTGTTAAGAAAAAAATAATAATATTAAATTAAAATAATATCATGAAAATAGTATCATTTGCTTTTCTGGTATTTATATTTTATATAAGTATTTATATATTCGGTTTTAAGTTATTTGAATTAAATTAGTTTTAAATTATATTTTTAAATTATATATTGCAAGATTTACATTATCAATATTATAAATTACAATAAATAAATATTTAGAATTTTATTTAGTCTTGTGGAATGTTATTATCAACATTAATTGTGCACTTTTTAGCATAAGTATTCATTTTTAAATTAACAATATTTTTGTGTGTTAAAATAAATTTATATTCAAAGTGAAATTTAAAATGAAATATAGGTACTTATTAAGTAAAAAAGTTTTTATTGTTGTTGAAATTTATCGCTAAAATATTCGTCAATAGTGTAGTAGCTTTTGATTATCAGAAATTGTTTTAATTTATTTATAAAGATATTATTTTTATTTATACTTTTGATATATTCCGGTAAGTTATTGTATATTTTAATGGACATAACAAATGTACTAGAAGAGTGCATTTTTAATCGTGAAGTGGGTATATTTAATCTGCTTTCATGTCTAAGTGCAATTTTTGTTTGGATATCTCCTCTTTTGGTATAGAGTTTTCCAACACGTGTGCGGGAATAAAAATTGCCACAGATAACTTATACCTATACGTCCAAATTGGCTCAATGCCTCTATTCACACCGTCTCGCGCCAGAGACGGTCCTCTCTATTCGGAGGTGATTTTTTTTTTAAATCTGGGCAAAGCTGCGTCTTTACGGCGTTAATATTTTTGAAATATTTAAAATAATGTTTATAAATAGAATACCATGATTATTACAATAAAAAAAACGTTTATGAACAAATTAACATTTATTTGTGTTCTAAACTCAAAAATATTTGAATTTTCTATTTTTCATATTAGGCTGTTTATCGGCTTTATACCTTTGCTCCTCCTTCAACCTGGCAAAAGCAAAGCGCGGAAAGAAAGAAAATTACATCATAGTTTCCTAATAATTCATGACAAAAATATTTTTCGTTATTTTATTTTATTTCTTCAAAAGTGTATTGAAAAACGTAGTTTGATACACGTGGACATTTGTTATTGGAGTTCTCGGCTCAAAAACAACCTCACCTACGGCTCGGGTGTTAATTCAGCCTCGAATGCAATAACAAACATTCTCCACTTGTATCAAAATGTACTATTTCTTAATAAATTCGAATGCTGAAGTTGATGTAAATTCCTGAATTTAATGACGTAATTCGCAACATCCCGTCAAGTCAGCTGATGTGTCGTTGTATTTTATAGTACATACTAATTCCATGGATGTGTCATAAAGTCATAATAATTATGTCAAAATCTTGTCGAGCTACGTGTCGAGCCTATTCGTTATTCATCAAAACTAGATATTAGATCTCTTAATCGACATAAAGACCAGGATAACATCATTTTCAAAGTTTTTCTGATTATTCACACGCACAATTTATATAAATTATAAAAAAAAAAGCTTCTAACACCACCATTTAGATGGTGAAGTGGTGTTAGAAATATTTTGATCGCAAATGGCCAGTGTCTAATTTTTGGTTGATTAAATACTGTTTAGTTTGTATATACTTGTAATTGGCCATATTTTATGTATGCTATTACTCATTGTATCTGTTTAGCTGTAAGTTTTCTTAAAAATAAAATATATAAAAAACAAAAGCTCCTTCTGTCTTCTTGAAGATGATAAAATAAGCTGTGCAGCTCATTTTACGTTAAAAGGATATTAAGTATTGAAAAAGTTGCTTCAAAAATAAAAATAACATAGCTTCAATTCCACCGCCTTTTTTGTAAAAATAACAAGAAGTAAGTTAAATACAAGATTAGTATATTTATATTTATTGTGGGTTTTGAGTTAACCGTTCTTGTGGGGGTATGAGGTAAACATAAATAACGGTAAACGGCCTTAGGGAACAGGAACATAATACCAATCCTCCAATATTGAGCATACACGGATAGTTGCAAGAATAATTACCTGCTGGTAACACATACTAGTAATTTTACACCTGTCAGTTCCACTCTAATACGGTGGTGTTTTCCTTTCGTTGAAAATATAATGTCTTCTTGGCATGGATTAAAATTGGTAGGTACTTAAAAAATGTCATCTTTATTAACACATAACATCACGCATGTAGGGATCCCTGAAGGGTTGGGCAGAGGTGTACCTATAGTATACCCACATTTCGCCAGTTATGTTTCATCATATCCAAAACCGTCATGGGACGCCTGGCAGATGTGAAACATCGAAATTATTTACACAATACTACATATAGACTGTATAGTAGCGACGAATCGCCACGCGGCATGCGTCGCCCCGCCAGCATTCAGTTTTACGTGCCCCTATAGATCTTTCACATCAAAAAATACAAAACTGTAGAAACATACAAATCTGAAGCAAATATCCATCAGAACAAAAGACACCTAATTTCCATTATGTATAATAAAAAGATGTTTGTAAAAACTGTAGCTAGTTTGCGATACTTTCCCTTGTTGGCTCCGATAAACAGATTTCCGTCGACATGATGAATGGATATTGTTTCGGGATGAGAGATAACGGCCGGATGGGTACGTTTCGGGCCAAAAGAGAACGGGACCGGAATGTTGATTTTCCAGCACCCTCCTACTTGGAATTCTCATGGGTTAACTTTATGTACATCAATCTTAAAACCTGTTTAAGGTACACCAATGTAATTCAGATTGAAAGCTTGACAACGGTGAAAACCTTAAATTATATTTTATATTATTTGTATATTTTGAGGTCTTCATAGTCAGAATAGTCGTAGTTAATATTCACATAATATATTTCAAAATTGTTTTTTGTTTTATTTGTCTGTGGTTTCATACTAAAAATAGAGCCGTATGTATCATTTTATCATCCTACGCAAGTTATAGGAGTAATTTAATCTGTTGGACCGCGTAGGCGTTAGGTGGGTACTCTAACTATGCACTATCTATTTTAAGATGGTACTTTAAATGGCGATGGCCGGTGCATAGTGTTACAGGAGTAATGGATTGTTTTTTGCAAATATCTAGCCACGCCTACTACACTTTGAAATTCATTTCAGATATTTTTTACTACATTTAAGTGGCCTTAATGCCACTTAAGTAACTATGAAGATCGCTTTTAGCGATAAAACCGCCCATTGTGTCACCCTATGTAAAATTTCAACATTAATATCTGTAACTTTTATGGTGTACATAATAAAGAGTATTGTATTCTATTCGCATTTATCAAATTCAAGAGAAACTTTCTATAGGTTACTTCATTACCTATTACATACTTCAAATTGCATCTATTCGTAAGAAATTGACTGTAACGACATAGTTACAGAATGACAGGTAAAATATCTAGTACAAAAAATTGGTAATTCTCTATTTTTATAGCCACCCCTTTTATTTTTTATAAACAAACAATTGAAAACTGCCTGAAATTCAGGAAGATTAAAGCACAGAACAGATACGTTTCTGTTCCGTTGGGTCAATTTAACGCATTACTAAGTACAGGAATTTGCTCTCTTTTTGTCCGACTCGGGCGCTGTAAAAAGGGTAATTGGTTTTCGTATTCCATGGCCGATCCTATTTAGAAGTATTGGATGTTTTCGGATCAGTCTTTAGGATAACGGATAGCGTAATAGATTCAAAATATAAAGCTTTTAAAATGTAAAAGGAATACCGAAATGAGGCATCTCACTTTATCACAGATTAAAAAAAAACTGGAAAAGCGAGACGCCTGAGGAAAATAATTGTCCTATTAAGCCAATTGCACATTACAGCCTCAATGGGCCGCATACAAAAAAGTGCGGTGCGGCCAGCATAGAAAATGTAGGAAATTGATGAAGGAGGATTTTTGTGATTCGTTGCGTTGCGGTGCGGCCCGCCCTAATCTGCGCTAGCCTTTACATAACATAACATCACGCCTGTATTAGCCAAAGGGTTGGGCAGAGGTATACCTATAGTACACCCACATTTCGCCAGTTGTTTCCTATTGCCATTATCCGGACTCAAATCCAGACTCCGGGCTGCTACTGAGAATTTCTAGATGGAAAAATCCGATAACACTTTTGCCCGACCAGGGAATTGTGCCCGACTATACTAGACCAACGAGGTGCTAGCATCGAACGGCTAAGTTCAGTGAGTGTTCATGCATAAATCTTAACATCCAGTTCTCAACAGTTTCCTCACTCAGTATATGTACGCACTTCAGATATTACGGAAGTTGGACACAGTTATGTAACTTCTCGTCAAGTCTAACAATGTATTTACTACTGGCATTATTAGTGTTGCTATGAACTACGATTACAATGTTACTAGTAGTGTGCCATACAAAGTGTAAGTTTCAAAAGCAAATGTTTACTTAATTAAATCCAATTTGTGATGGACTCTTGGTGTGCTACCTTTCTTTGTGGTCTTTTCCAGTTGTTTGTTTACCTTTGTCCTGGGCTGTGAGCAGTGAGGAGGAGAGGGTTTGTCGTAGTTTGCCGAACGTCCCCGGTGACTCTATGTGTCCGGGCACTGTGTTCGATGAGTCGTCTGTCGCCACCATCTGAGGGCAACAAAGTACATTCAGATAAACATTCAAGTACACTTGAGAGTATGGAATCTTTCATAAACTTTGTGAGAATAAAATAAATCTTAAGTTATGATTCTTACTCTGCAGATAACAAAAAAAAAACATAAGAATAAAAATGTCGTGAATTAGTGAACTCGATAAAAACACTTGGTGTTGAAAAAGAACTCATGTCGTGGAAAGCGACGCCGCACGGCGATAAAACTCTTCATACAAAAATAACGGCTCCGTAATACTGTCGTAAATTTTATGGAGAGCAACAGATGGAGGATGAAATACATCAGAGAGGGGAAAATCAATATTGTCGTCTCCCGAACTAGACTGCGGAGCGTTTTATTGCCTCGCTAGCAAGTCATCTCAAACTTTCTCTTCAATAACTAACTAGGTACAAGTTACGACCGAAATAGATATGAATAAGGTCACTTACTACGAACTGTGGTAGTACACGATGTTAAGGTTCCTCACATAAAATAACTCGATAAAGCACCCGAGCTACGTTAATAGGCTTCCGGCTAATTGGAACTTGCTCGTAAAATATACTGAAGACTATAAATAGGGATATATTCTTAATGCTTTAGAAATTGTTTTCAAAGCGGAGTAGAAGTGCGGCAGGTGGAAGGAACTGAATAAAGCGTCAACAAAGCGAACTCTTGGCGGACGTACCTAGTAAAGTGGGCGCACTAACACGAGGCACAGGAACTGACGCAGGAAGGAGACCTACCTCTATAGGCACTCGTGACCGTGTTGCTACGAGACACGGATGAAGCACGCACCGAGATTTAACACTAAATGGATATACATAATTTAAAATGAATACAGTCGATGACCGACATACATAAAGAAATATCCTAACCTCGCGTATGGAATATCCGTTGCAATAAAAAAACAAAAAAAAAATGTAAAGTTTTATGACTGTAAAAGTACTGGAGCCATAGATAACCTCCCGGGGCATTATCCCGTTTTATCAATATTGTTATGTACAGTGGATATTTGATTCAATAAAAATCGAATAAAAAATAAAAAAGTTGAAAGAAGTTATTCTTTCTAAGCAATTCTGAGAGTGAAATAAAACAGAATGTTCAACATCTGCTTCACACCCGCATAGTCGTAAAATTTTACCCACAGAAGGGTTAGGTCACACTTAAGGCATTCGGAGAATTTTCTTTAGAATTCAAATGGAATTTTGTAGCTACACAGTGGGTTTGGAACTGGCATCAATAGAGTTCACTTGGACTGACTTAATCAAACTGCAGTTTCCGCGCCGAAAAGTGCAATTAACTCTCTGACACAATCGAACAGTTCAATCTATTGACGGCTGAATCATTTACTATGGGTAGATGGTGACTGCACGCAGAGAAAGATAGGGAATTTTAACATTTAGAATTTTTTGTAATTTGGTGCTCAAATCAGGTTAGGTACACAAAAAGTCACTGATAAAACAGATCTTAGTGAGTCAAACAAATACGCAGTCAAAAACAACAGACAGTTGTTATACAATATTCATGAACATTAGAGCAGTTGTGAGGCATCTGGCGCAGCGCATTCCTCTGGGACTGTGTTGGCCGCGGCTGACCTCACAGCTTCCATTCCCGCGTTATTGGATTCACCAGCCGAGCCTGCTTCGTGACCGAATACTTTCCACTTAAATACATTATAACTGAAGCCGCTGCTACCAATTACACACGCTTTTGTCGAGAGCTTTCAATGAGAACTACTTGCTGAGAACTACTGCTGATTGTTAATTTACGACTTTTGTGTTACGCGAAATGGTTTGTAGTAATTTGAAATGATTGAAAGCTAGAGTCTGTGTTTTACTATGTTTCTGTTTATTAAAAAAAAACTGGCCAATTGCGAGTCGCACTCGCGCACGACGGGTTCCGTACCATCTATAAAAACGGCCAAAAAAAGTCACGTTTGTTGTATGCGAGCCCCCTTAAATATTCGTTTTACTTTAATTTAATTATTTTTTTAAGTGAATATAGGTATAACTAAATATTCTGTGAATATTTCAAGCGTCTACCTGTTGCCGTTATCAATATCGAGCAAAAACGAACAAAAAAATTACTTTTATTATATGGGAGCCCCCTTAAATATTTATTTTATTCTGTGTTTTAGTATTTGTTGTTATAGCGGCAACAGAAACACATTATCTGTGAAAATTTCAACTGTCTAACTATCACGGTTCATGAGATACAGCCTGGTGACGGACGGACAGACAGACAGACGGCGGTGCCTTAGTAATAGGGTTCCCGTTTTACCCTTTGGGTACGGAACCCTAAAAACAGTTAAGCATACGCAATATTTGAAAGAAAGCAATACAACTTTTTATTGAAGAATAGATTCGATCAAATCACTTGGGATCAAATATTATCCTCGGTAATCGACGGTTCCACGAGTAAACGATATTTCGGAGTCGTTTACCTATGTTGAGCCCTGCGGGGAGTATTTTATCAAATCGAATATTAAGCTTGAATTTTATTTCTTTTACAAAATTAAAAGTTGTTGACATAAAAGGGACAAATATTCCTACTTATATTTTAACAGGAGATAAGTGAAACATAAACGAAGACAAAAAATATAAAGCCACAATAACTTTTCAAATATTTACACAATTTATTTTACTATTCTGTTTATTTCTAAAGCTGAAGCAAAGGGTGGATTGTACCTTACTTTTAAGTTGGGATCCGTGGATCCCAAAGGGCTTTGGGAACCGTTTTTATGTTCAATGAATAGGTCCACTGATAATATGGTATTTATTACCAAAATTGACCTGTTATTTTTATATTAGCTTCTGTTTTAGGTGAAGGGATTCACAAAATCAAGAAGTTAAAATTTACGATTTGATTTGATTGAGAATTTTTTTTTCTTTTATTTATGTTCGTCATGTAATTCTAGGAAAGGAATACCTAAAATATTTCTCTATAACACTCTTTACCTATGGGCGTTGAAGGCAATTGTTCCTACTCTTCTAATGGCTGGCTGGCTGGTGATTATGGCGATTTTGTTTGCAGGCAGTGGTAGATTTTAAAGCGTTTTACTATTGCTGTTTTGCAGCTGTTTTTGAAGTTTTAATACTGAAAAAGTGAAAACCAAATTTAAACTTAATTTTAACTTAAATTCTTACTTTCGGAGAATTTGTTTATTTTTAAAAGACTCTTATTTGGGGTATTTGTTTATATTTTAAAGACTCGTAATAAAACAATTGAGTCGTAAAAGGGGTTGCGAAATACACTTTGTGAAGCATCCAGTTTTATTATCTGCGTTTTACTTTCAGCTCAACGAAGCAGCAAGATAATATAGCGCGTTCGCAACAGCGCAACTAGTGTCAGGTTGAGCACACGGGCGTCCGCTTCGATTAGCGTTACCGGCGGAGATTTTTGAGATAAAATGGGTCATGAACAGAGCGTTCATGACCTACTGGTGAGGTGCAAGGGGTGCGTGGCGCGGCGCGGGGGGGCAGGGGGGCCACGCGGCCCTGGTTGACCCACTTGTTGCCTCAACCCAGTATTTACATTACAACTCTAATTGCTGTCGGCAAACGGCAGGTGTAAGCCTTTACTTTATCATCACCTTGGGACCAACCTTTTCTAATTCGTTGTTCGACTTGTGCAAATGTAATCCATTATTGTACGAAATTAATGTTATTTCATTTTCATTCTTTGTCTAAAACAAAGAATGATTTCTTTCATTCGGGTGCGGGCGAAAGGGCCGATCACATTTTGTATAGCGCTGTTAATTAAGCGTTGAATGGGCGTAGAATTCTTAACCGTTGATATATTTATTTGGTATCGACATATGGGCACAATAGTGGCAGCAACAATGGCCGCATCGAAGTCCCACGTTCGCGGCGAGCGCAAAGCGGAGCAAGCGGAGCGGAGACTGCGCAGTGCTACTCCCACGGACAGCACAGAGGAATGTAATTACGCATCACTGGCACACAATGCGATTGTTCTTATTTTTGGACCGTGATATATATTTTTGCTTTAATGTTGAAATATCTCACATATACAAAGTGCTTGTTGATGCGATACCAGTGCAGCTGTGGTACGAAACGTATAAATGAATAAGCTTCTTTCAGTGCAGTGTTGACAAATACGCTTAAAGTTGCTATTGTAGGTTTGTTATGTATTCAAGTTGTGAACTGAATGAAACGGAACATGACAAAGATGTTTAGGGCAAATAAAAGAAGACAAACCAGGCAAGCTATGGTCAAGTTTTAACTACTTAACTTTTGCACGTTTTAGGTGTTTGTAGATTAAAAAAGTATTGAGTACAGAATTTTGGAGGGTTTGAAAATAATTTAAACAAAGATTTATAGAAAGGTACTAAGGATTAATTTATTTAAAACATATTTGAGTGGAGTTATAATAAAGATAGCAAACTATTTAGGGCTAATAGTTATTTGGCCTTAAATTCCTACCCTAATATCGTTATGCCAAGAAATTTCATCCAAAAATATAGCAAATTACAACTATGAAATATTGCCCCGGGGTTGAACGGACGGGCGAGGGTGAAATTAGGTTCTTTCAGTGGTTGCTGGTCACCACTACAATGTAATAATATTTGAAAAGCGAAACCGCGGTCAAAGGACCGCCGCGCCGCCGACATTGCTTCGCAATATAAATCCACCCAGAGCACATTCCAAAGATAATAAAATAAAAAGAATAGAGAGCTCTTGCATATCTTAAATATCCAGGTTTACGAGCGAGTTTGAGATAGATATGCAAAATACTACAGAGAAAAGCTTTAACAGTTTTTTGACGAATAAATAGACAACATACATCTCGTGCGTTCTCATAATAGGCTTGATTTTGTTTTCTTATTATTATAAATATTTTTTTTTAATAGCCGTTTAGCTCTTCTTGTGTTAGTCGAACACGAGGTCTGTCCATTTTGATCGATCGTTGCGGCGGTCAAAGGCAGTGTATCTTGAGGTCGTAACAGGCACACACGGTACGGATTTTGTTCAGATCACAAGGATCAGAAGGTAAAACTAACAATGTCTATTTTTAAGCGACTTCCGAAAAGGAGGAGGTTATATGTTCGGCTGTATGTTTTTTTTTTTTTTTTTTTATGTATGTTCACCGATTACTCCGTCAATTGTGTACGGATTTTGAAAATTCTTTTTTTGTTTGGAAGGGTATGCTCCCGAGGTGGTCCCATTGCCACCAAATCAGAATGTGATGATGGGATCCCATGGAAATCGAGGGAAATCCTCAAATTTTATAGGCATACCTATAGCGATTTGAGTATTTTTTATAGTAACTCGTCCATTTGCTCTCGGAAAGCATCATTTGGTGAAGTGGAACTGATGATGAAGACCACAGATGGCCACCGGAACTACTTATAATAAGTATTTCACCGTTGCGATTCGATTAGGCACTTTAATATGGTTGATAAGCAATTTATGCTCGTCAAAATGCATATGGTAAAGTCACCATCAGTTCTCCTGGTTCTTACCAGGAGAACTCCTCAACAATTAACGCCCCTGCATCGGGAATACCAATATTTTGTAAAAGGTGATGAGCATTTGACATTAGGCTATTGTTAATTAGATAAATTACAAACTGACCCACTAAAAAGTGAAAAATAAAAACTTTTTACAAAAAAAAAAATCAACCGACTTCCATAAAAAACACTACAAAGTGAAAAATAACTTTAATTTCGGAATTCGGTGGCAAAAAACTAAAATACAGATCCAAAGACACCGACTTCCGAAATTAAAGTTATTTTTCACTTTGTAGTGTTTTTTTTGGAAGTCGGTTGATTTTTTTTTGTAAAAAGTTTTTACTTTATCTATACAGGTATCCAAACAAAAAAACAACACCCAAATGTTAGCTAAACACATATACAAACAACAGTTAAACAATGTGTAGAAAGTAGCAAAGTAATTTAGTAGATTTCCAGCGCTACCGCCGCCATGTTGCCCGCGAGACTTATGTGGATCCCGTTCAGAAATCACATTAAGGTAGTTTGAGCGCGGCCGGTCGGAACTACACGCGAATAAATCTAAATCACCGACGTCTGAATCTCGCCTAAATCCACTTTAATGCTCTTCACACCCGGGCGCACACATTACGCTCATGTAACCACGAGCCACGAAACTACAGCATCATGCAGCCACTGAATTCTACATTTGTTTGTGTTAAAGCCGACAACGCCTTGTGTTGTCTTTTTCAGGGCTGTATTTGCATTCTGCTAGGGAAACAGCTTTACATGAGTATGCAAACACATTTCTTATATCTTTACACAAGCCTGAGCTGTGCCGGAATAGATAACTGTACTGCGTGAAGAAAAATGTGCTAGAACATCGTGTATTTTTTATGAAAATTATGAAGTAAATAATAACTGCCGCACGGGTCGATCGATCAGGTTAAGCTATGCTTGCCACGGTTGGTCCGTGGATGGGTGACCATCTGTTCATACCAAGATTCCTCCGCGCTTCGAAAAGCACGTTAAGCCGTTGGTCCCGGCTGTCATTTGTAGATCTTTGACAGTTGTTACGGGTCGTCAGAAGCCCAAAAGTCTGACAATCAGTCTTACCAAGGGATATCGTGTTACCCAGTAACTGGGTTGTGGAGGTCAGATAGGCAGTCGCTCCATGTAAAATACTGGTATTCAGCTGCATCCAGTTAGACTAGAAGCCGACCCCAACATAGTTGGGAAAGGGCTAGGCAGATGATGAAGTAACACAAAACCAACCAACTCTCGAAAACCACTTAATTATTTCGATTCGAACTACTTAAATCAATGCAGTAGAAAATCATATAAAACTGAACATTTACGTTTAAAATCAACATTATTTTAGCTTTTGGTGCATTCTATTTTACTCAGCGAACCGAAATAATAAATTTCACCTTTGATATCATTCGTTTCGGAATATCTCTAACGAATGTTACAGTTAAGATAATATTCCCAACGGTACATACATATTCGTACCTTACGATACTGAACGAGCGATACTGAAACTAGTTAACTTCATTAGGTAAAGTTTCCAGGCAGGCAAGTTTTGCACTAAATATTAAGGCAATTTCAAAGTGAGGAATATCGTCATCATAAGTGTTGAGGTAACGGTGCCGCTCACCATTTAACACTTATTATAGTTTGTGTTAGGTTCTGACGCTCTCATCGAGATGGCGCCAATTACTCGCAGAGGCGCACATTTTTGGAGCGATCGAACCCTTAACAGCCATCATTACTCAAGAAAAGTTTACGCAAGTACGATCCAAGGAGCGTTTCAAATTCTGTGGCGTTTATTGCTGAAGAAGATTAATTGAGACGTGCGAACATGCCAAACGAAATGTTGAGCACTCTTAAATTTCAATAGTTTTATAAGTTGTTGTTTTACATGTTTCGTAGCACGCTGTGCTTGTTAAACTCAACAGCTGTTCATTTTAGGAAGTTGGCAGCGAACCACTAATGCGTTTAAAATTTAAACGTCGTTTTATACACGTTCAACGTTGTATCAAGATGGAAAACAATCGGCGGTGTCACCAACTTTTAGTAGCAGCACGCTACGGGCTACGGCGTAGCACACGGGCGTCCGGCGCTCGCTACGACTTTTATTTGACGTGTACACAAACTTCCTCAAGGTTATTTATTTTCTGGAACTGGACGTAGTTTTATTATGTTACACAATTGCGTTACAAACCTTTATATAATAATTATTATAGTGACATAAGTTGGGCTTGTAGGAAAATAATTTATTTTAGTTAGAACCATTAGAAAAAGGAAAAAACCGGCCAAGTGCGAGTCGTACTCGCGCACGAAGGGTTCCGTACCATTATCTACAAAAACGGCAAACAAATCACGTTTGTTGTATGGGAGCCCCCCTTAAATATTTGTTTTATTCTGTTTTTTACTATTTGTTGTTATAGCGCCAACAGAAATACATCATTTGTGAAAATTCCAAATGTCTAACTATCACGGTTCATGAGATACAGCCTAGTGACAGACGGACAGACAGACAGACAGAAGGCGGAGCCTTAGTAATAGGGGTTTTACCCTTTGGGTACGGAATCCTAAAAATGAGAACTTGAATTAAAAAAAAAAAAAAACTTTATTCAGTTAAAAAAAACACGGTACAACAATAATAAAAAAAGTAATAGGTTAAATGTAGGAGCCATAAGTGCTAGATTTGTACATATTCCCTGAACCCCACACTAGGATTCCCTGTGTTGTGGGGACCAGTCCAATTATAAGTGATTTTGTTTTTGAACTGAATGTGTACTGTATACAGTGTTTCTTTCAGGTACTAAGGCAGGCAGCAAGGCACCCCGGCCCGGCAGTAGCCTTACTGCCCCCACAGGGTGTTTGGAACTTAATCAATAGCAATAGGTTGCCGCTCGCTCACTTTCGCGCGTCTACAGCAGATTTACGTATATTCGCGACGAATATCCCTACAATTTGGCAAATTATTTAAACCTGGTATCATTTTAGAGCTGGAGACCCTTTATTGACGTGACGTGGCACTCAATCAGCCAATCAGGAATTGAGTAGTGCATGACATATTAAAGTAGCCAATCAGAAACCAGAATAGCGCCTAGAAAGAACGACACACTTTCGAGAATATCGCCATCCCTTTTCCTCTAACGCTATCCCATAAGGCTCCCTCACTCTAAACAGCTGTTTATAGATAGCCTGAAACTTTGATGCATTGTTTGTATGATGATTAACATCGAGGGACCAGAGACTCCAAAAGAAGAATTTCTAGAAAAAGTTCTTGATTTGTACGCATGAAAAAAGCCACGAAGAATAAGATTTTTGTAAAGAATTTATTATTCTTCGTGGCTTTTTACAATGTTACAAGTAGACCATTTTGGTTCAGCTTATAGCATCTTTTATTCATTAAAATCATCATCTGCCTAGCCCTTTCCCAACTATGTTTGGGTCCAACATAGTTGGGAAAAGGCTAAAAATCTCTAAGGTGGGGTGGGGGGGGGTGGTTAAGAGATCTGGGGGGAGGAGTAAATAAAGGAAACAACTTTGTTTTAGTAATATTTAAAATCAAAATTTTAAATAATTGATTTTTAATAATACTTTGTTTCTTTTATTTACTCCGGCCCCCCCGAGATCTCTTAACCGCCCCCCTGGAGAATTTTGCCTGAAAGAAACACTGACTGTATACGCGTCATTAATATGTAAAATATACATTAAGTTTTGTTACATCAAGCAAGAATCCACAAGTATTTGGCTATAAGCCTTTATAGCAGGGTCGGGCGGCGTATAACCTCAGTAAGCCTTTCATCTACGCGGGGTGGAGGCCCAAATCGCATAATTTGACCGGCTACGTGTTGCGGCTCGCACCCATTATCTCGTGAACTGCGTCTACAGGGTCGAGTGCGAGCTGAATATATGTACTGAGTGAGCATTGTGAGCAGCTTAGCTTGTCCCAAAGATTCGATGAAAATCACACGCCGTGTTTATGTAACGATTTACTTGGTTTACATAAGATAGCACGTGTGACACACGACATGACATAAAATACTTCGTTACAACAAACAAACCGTGGAGGCGTCGCTAATTTGTCTCCCGCCTCCCATGTTCGTCGCGAGACAAAGCAGCGTTCGCTCACGAGCACCTGCATTTAATTAAGAATGCAAACGCTTCATAATGAATCACAACTTTACCCATTTAAAATAATTTGGAGCATAAACGTAACTTAGAGTTTTGTGTCGAGGGTTGCACAAATAAACACGGTGCATAGTCCGATGATGCAGATAAGTACGGTGCATAGTCCGATGATGCAAATTGAAAAAGTTCCTCTAAGTTGAAAATGAACAGAATTAATTACACACTAGGAGCTAGCTCACCGTTCAACGAGTTGACGGAACTGTTTAAAATTCAAATACATAATGCATCAGTCAACTATACACCGGCGCCGGCACACAACGACGGAATTAGGCAATCATCGAAGTAGTTTAATTACTTACGGGAGTATTGACGGCTCTGAGTGCGACCTGGACGCTGATGGAATTGCCTTTTGATTGGCGGTGAACGTTTTGTGTGCTCCGGCGTGGGCGTTATTTATCGTTATATATTTCGTGCGACCCTCCATTCTGTTGTGTGTGCGTACATCACAGTCCTCCAAACATATTGAAACAGTAACAATGGCACTGTCTCTACATACGTCACTGGGATTCGGCTCAATACATTGTGAGATGCTGACCGAAGCCACTACAGAAGTCAGCTATTATACTGTACACGGCCCCAACCTACATTATTTCGAGCACATATATTACCAATACGGAGGGTAGGTAGGTACCTCTTAACGTCTCGCGCCGACTTCTTTATACGATTTCAACATCGGTCGAGAGTCCACGATAAAGAGAATTAAAAATAGCCCGGAGCAATATTAATTTACTTGGAAATAACAGAAAGTGGGATGAAATCAATACTTGAGCTTGGAGTTTTATTATGAGAAGCGTTTTAACTTACAGAAGTAAGTATAATCAAGGGTGGGTCCAGGATTTATTTCTGGGAAGGGGCACATGGGCCAGTCAGGCAAGAAGTGTCCGCCATATTTAGTATTGCAATATGCTGTTTTTGGGATTCATTCTTATTCAATGACATATATGAATAACTACAAAAAATAATACAATTTTAGCACCTTGCCTCGGATAGTATAAATTTCCTTTTGACCTTCATCATCTGCCTAGCCTATTCCCAACTATGTTGGGGTCGGCTTCCAGTCTAACCGGATGCAGCTGAATACCAGTCGATGGCTGGTCTCCGTTGAGATTCGCCGCCATGGCCGAAATTCGGTCAAGAGGACTATTCTGTTATATTAAACAATCATGACCGCCCTGCTCCTGGGGCACGACGTTACAGATTCGAGACTGGCAAACACCACAGTAAGAAAACCGCATGTGGAAACCAGGACAAGGCATCCTGAACTAAATGTAGCGTTTGTTTCCCCACACCGAACAACCTTATTCACCCTCTTTTTCTCATTCTTCACATTTTCAGCCAACACATTTTCCGTACCGGCTTGCTTATTCTCGTATCCAAAATTGTCACCTGTGAATATAGATAAGCAATAAATGTTCATCTTGAATACGTACAGCTAAAGTCAATTGAGTACGCAATAATGATAATGTCAGCTGAGTGATACGTCTAGCGAAGTACTAGTTAACTTTGATAAGGGTTGAAGTATGAATCACGAACACTGAGATACCTACTCACTGAATAGTTAATATACATTGAAGATTTACCCTATGCTAAACGTCATTTGGGTACATGTTTGCCCTGTCAATGCTCGTCCGTCCTTCGGCAAGATGGAGGTGCCCCAACCCCTAGTGATTTCATCGTAATTTAGTTTTGTTGCGCAGGTAAAATAATAGAAAATTGCTAATAAATTAAAGAAAAAAAAATCCAATCCAAAACAAAAAAAAATGAAATTAAGAAATAGAATAGATGTAGTAGAAATAAAGTAAAATCAATTAATTAAAGATCAATTTCATATTGCACATTATGTCTATGTAGTTAGATATTCATATGGAAATTATTTGAAGTGTTCGTTTCACCTTACGGCAAATTAGCATTTAAAAAGCAAAAAATATCCATAAAACATTCTACTGAGCGAGCGACCCGTTCATTTCGTTTTGTTTTCACTCGATGCCGAGAAACGGAGTGAGATTGGTTTTAAAAGTTCAAGCTTTCGGTAAACATTTTTACTAAACGTACTTTATTTCAATAGACAACATTAGGATGTTTCCATTTGCATATTTTGCACTAAGGTGTGTAAACATTCAGCGATTTAAAAGTACTTCAGAATACATCTAAATGAAAGCAAATATCAAGAAAACGTTTGCTAATTTAACCTAGCAAATAGCGTATTCAGGTAATTGTATTTATTTTGGGCAAAAAATGTGGACTAGTATCAGTAAAAGACTCGCTTTAATATGCACGCTTTGATAAGGTTCACCTTTATGCAGCGCGCTGTGTGCTAATAGAGGCGTCAGGGGCCGCCATTATAGAGTGCGGCTCCATTCATTGGACCTCTCGACCCCTCCCCCCCACACCACCCAACCTTCAGCAATTGCAGGATGTTTGGAAAAAATAGAATCGTACTTTTACACAGATTTTCCCGATAAAGTTTCCTGCACGGTTTGACTGAGCAATTTTGAAGGATTAAGAGTCTATACTACCTCAGCGCCACCTCTCTCTTTATCTCGCTCGCACCTATTGCTGGCGGTCACGCGAGCAAGCGAGACAGGGTGGCAGGGAGAAGACTCCAAGGCACCAATAGTTTAGTTTATTTTTTTTTTGGCGGTGAAAATAATGGTAATTAAAAAAATAAAATAACATCAGACGTGCTTTATAGTTAGTTCAGTTAATATGCACAGTTTAATTTTGTAATTTGAAGTATTTTTGGAATACGAGCGGTTTGGTGTTCAGTTTGGAGGTAACTTTAAATTTTTTTTATAGAGATAATTTTATGGAATAATGTTTTCGTCAAACATAGTACTTAACATCCTAAACTTTACCATATATTTGTTTCAAAATTAATGCTGCAGTATTTTCGACATAACGGAGGATCATGCTAAGCCATTTGAGGTAGTACCTATAGGCTCTTAACGAAAAGTTTATTTCTACGAAATTCAAATATAATGCCAAGTCGCTATTATAATTGCAAATCACTACCACGTTACAGTGGGCCTTGCTACCCACCATGATGCAATAGCATAATCAACCTTTAATGTTCCCACTCCTGGGGTACAGGCCTCCTTGGGGTCAGAGGGAATAGCCCGTAATCCACCACTCTGGCCCAATGCGGGTTGGTAGATGTCTCATGCCATGACATGCCGGTTTCCTCACGATGTTTTCCTTCACCGTTTTGAGAGCAGTGGTGATGAAATAATTTACACAAAGTAAAGCGCCTATTTCGGGTTTGAACCTACGACCTACAACTCGTAAGTCACGGCCGTTACCAATAGGTCATCACTGATATAGAAGTTCCACCTAACGCTATATAAAAGTTTGAAAATAAAAATATATTGATTATTTATTAATTATGTCGTATTTCTATGTACTTTACCGTGTGTAAATAAATAAATATAATATATTGTACCTAGTTTTCTAAAGAACACGTGGGAGTTTCCTCACATTTATTAAACACGAGTAGATATTATGTCTGTACATCAATGCAACTATCTGTCATACTGCAGCTGAACGTGACGGGTTTAGCTAACCACAAACGCTCCGATAAAACTGCTTCCTACACATATTACAATTTATTATTTAGTTAATGATTTAACGTTGGCAGTAGTATGATATACTTATGTGATGCACGTTTCCGGCACAGATGTCAAGGATAGAGCAAAACCGTGGAGAACGACAAAGAATGTGAAATGTGTGTGCGGTAAAGAAATATGAAAATGTCTGGAAAATCCTACTTAGACGACGGATATGTTTGCACTTTATCTGCCTGTTGTGTAAAGGCTTATTTTACGATATTTCTTTTGGTACCAATATTTATACGAGGTACCAGGTATTCATGTTAAACTGCCGTGCAACGACATTTACATTTAGATGAAACATTGTAATGTTTATTTGGGGAAACCCCATGAGATTTCTCAAGTTAAATCAGAACTTAAACTTGGTTAGTTACTGTGGTCTTAACAGGAATTCGGTACATTTGGGTCGATCTGGTTTGTGTGTCAATTGGGATCGACAGCCACAAGTTCTTGATAAGTCACAACGTGTAAGGAATATTTATCTTGCGGGTTTTTAACCTGTATCTAAAAATACATTCGTACAAATGTTACGAAATTCAGTTTACCGAGTATAATGTCTTTTTTATTTTGCCGACCACATAGGGGTTTTTGTTTCACAAACGTATTGTCGACGAGCGCGGAACTCAACAATATTGTTTTGATGAGAAAGAAAGACGTTTCCGCTCGGCGGAGCGTTAATTCATCTCACAGGAAGCGCTAGTGAGCCGCCACTGGCACACACAGAGCGCACCTGCCGCCTGTCGCCGATACCGAAGCAGCGTAGATACCTCATTCACACACGAAAAACAATGAATGCACACACAAAGACTTTTTGTCTACTTTTCGGTTTAATAGTGAATAGCTAAAAGGTTGCTATTTCCTGTACTGTATTTCATACCTTGTATTTTGCATTTTCAACGTTCTAGAATATCGGTTGAAGATGTAACTAGCAGTTTTGTTATACAACTTTAATACCGGAACAGACGAGGTATGTTGCGGATTTTTTAAATCACCAATTGAATTTCTGCGCACGGGATTGGACATCTAAATCGGGATTCCTACGTGAGGCATGAACGTGGTGAACTATAGATGGTATTTTCGTTGATTCTATTCTCAGGGCTGCATCTCACTCTACTCGTATTGGGGACATTCAATGACATAATTGATTGACATGGCTGTTTTAGGATTGTTTGTGATCAGTGTAGATGCCACATAACAACACAGAAAATTCTAAAATTTGTGATCTTGTCAAGTCAATCATTCTAAATCTGGTAGTGAAAATATAAATAATTTTAAAAACACCATTTAACACATTTTGTCTTTAGGATTCCGTACCTCAAAAGGAAAAAACGGTACCCTTATAGGATCACTCGTGTGTCTGTCTGTCTGGCTGTCTGTCTGTCCGTCTGTCACAGCCGATTTACTCCGAATCTACAGGACCAATTAAGTTCAAATTTGGTAAACTTATGGACTTCTGTCACCCAAACACGGAGTGTAAATTAATGAGTTTTGAACATGGGGGTCCGTCAACAGAACAATTTTATGACCAACAGTTTTAATAGGTTATACAGGAAAAAACAAAAAAAAATAACCAGTGCGCAAAAGACAAATTAAACTTAAACGAGTTTAATTAAACATATATTTTTGATTTTGATATGTCTTAGTACAAAAAAATTAAGGTATCGTTAACGAAAGAAACTTCGAAACTAGTTTTATGGTGACTTGCCGGCTGGCGCTGGTGTGCGGTGTACCTAAACAGCTGTGTGGTCGCTCGAATTGCGATTTGTAGGTTTTTACGTATTTTATTAAGATATCAAGTCGGGAAAAAAAATATTGAATAAATAATGGACATGTGTTCTATTACTGATACTGAACCACCAAAAAATAATTGCGCACTAGTTAAAAATGTTTCCTGTATTTACTATATTTTTTTTACGAGGACAAAGTTTCCTTCATTCATTTATAGTTGAATGCAATCCGTATCCTTCAACAAAACCTTAACTAAATCGTTTCCTTCACCGGACCGTTTATTTCAACCACGTAGTAACGAAACAATGGCTCGTAATGGTATTTCGTTGGATAAAATATAACGAAAAGGGCACAGCCCACTTCCACACCCCGAAGGCACACGTAGTTCCCCGCGGATCAAATCTTGCAACCGCAGGAAAAAGATAGTTTAAATAAAACCACGATATTTTCCTTTTTTACTTGTTCGAGATTGCTACTTTATTATTTTATATAAAAATATGATTTTTAGTGAATTCAACCTTGTTTTACTTAACTACATAGGTTTGGGCCCTACAACTGAAATAACTAAACTTAGTTTGGATAACAATGGCTGACCCACTTCCATTCATTCTACGAAAGAACAGGAACACCAGTATCTAACTATGATTTTTAGGGTTCCGTACCCGAAGGGTGCCAAACGAAACCCTATTACTAAGCTGTCCATCCGTTCGTCTGTCTGTCTGTCAGCGTGCTGTATCTCATGAACCGTAATAGGTAGACAGTTGAAATATTCACAGATTGCACAGCATAATTATTTATATTGCCGATGCCGCTACAAATCAAGTTAAAAAAAAAATTAAATAAAAAATGAATAGGTACAAAAAACTTGTATTTTTACGCATTTTTTACTAAATACTGTATGGTAGTACGGAACCATTCGTGTGCAAGTCCAAATCGCACTTGGCTTGTTTTATTTTTGTATTTTAGCCCTAGTTAAAAGCTGAAAAAGATTTATATAGAAAGAAAATTCTGCTAGCCGAGCAGGCGAGCACATTACAATTTATATTAGAGCAGCGACTACACAGGGAATTTTAATTAAGGCGAGGTGGTAATAAAATCAAAACAAAGATTTCTGTTTAACACAGACGGTGTGTTTTATGATAACACGAAAATAAATATTACATGTATGTAAAGGTACGTGACACGGGCTTTTGTGCCATTAATTGTGTGTGTGCTTATGTAATTAATGCAGTACCTACTGTTCCCAGGTGGCTTCATACTTAGTATACATTCGCTCATCCTGACAGAAGCAAACAGAATAATTTAGTCTGAAAATGGTCTGCGCGTTTTCCGCTCGTGAATGAAATATTTTGTTGAGAATTCATTTAATATTAACAAAAAAGAGGACTGTTCATTGATATGATATTTAAATATTAACGTTATTCCATTAGAAAATTTAAGATAAAAGAACAAAAAGTATGTGCGGCGGTTTTAAAGAGGATTATAAAGTAAATAGGACTCGCGTAAATAAATGCCTATACACAAATAAGATACTTGTTAGGTACTGACTAAAAATAATGTTCATAAGTTCATAAGTACTTATGAACATCATTTTGCTTTACAAATTTATGTAGGTGTTATCACCTACATTGATCGAAAGGCTTCGTTGGCTCATCGCTTTATTCCCAAGGTAAGAAACTGTTTCAATTTTCGAACAGTGAAAATATATGGTTCAGCATCCTAGATTTCTCATTTGCGCTGATAATAGAACGAAAAGTGAGCCCCGCTCGTTGGGGCGGGTAGATTAGAGGCACAATAGAAAAGGTTCGGTAAGAATACTATTAATCAAGCCGTGCCGTCTCGGTCACGAATAGGATCTCTTAATTACTTCCCGTGAGAGAGGTAAGAGACGATTAAGAGTTAATATAAGGATAATGGGTGGTAAAACCTACCCCTGAAATAGAAGTATAGGTAGGTACATAATACAGTGATCACCAACCTATCGAATAAGTAACATAACACACACATAACATCACGCCTGTAATCCCCGAAGGGTTAGGCAGAGGTGTACCTATAGTACACCCACGTTTCGCCAGTTATGTTTAAGTCCCATGTAATAGGGGGCGAGCCTATTGCCATCAACCGGGCACAAATCCAGACTGCTACTGGGAATAAGCGAACAAGTGAATGGGGAATTAAGTCAAAAAAGTCCTTATACTCGTACACTCTTATAAACTATGGGCAGTCGTGTTCATGCTAATATAAAGATTCACTCACCTTTTTCATAAAGGACATAACATTTGTCGGCAACATGATGTTGGTTTTCCTTTTGCCTTAGCACTTCACTTCACACAGAATCATCACACTACACTGAGTACCACCATACACTGTTTCCTTAGTCGGGGATCAGCACGCTGCCACCGAAACACGACATTTTACAAATATCTTAACACACGAGACGAAACACACAACACTGGCTTCTGAGAACGTATACCTGCAAATAAAAAAATATATGTTAGATCAAAGAGAAAATAAATGCAGACACTTAAGTGTTGAGTGGTACTGGGTATGGGTACTTATTGTTGTGGAGTTGGGTTCGCTCGATAACGACCGCACCGTCGGGAAAGCCGAGAGAGAATGAAGCTATGCTCGCAGCCACACAAGCATTCAACAGGTTAGCACTTTGTTCGCGGGGTCTTATCGCATTTCTTTTCAGATTGATGCTTAAGTATATAAGTACTGGTCTATATTGATACACTGACAAAATGGCTTGAACTTCAATGAAAAAATAATAGTCTCCGCAAAATCGATTTGTCTGAGCACATTGCTTTTCATAGAAGCTTATAAACAATTAGTTTTATACAGTCAAGGCATCTTTGAATTAAGTAGAATAAAGTACCTCTACCTGAATTTATGTCCTAACCACGTAATTTCAGTTTTAATGGGAATCGGTTTGGTTTGACATTTTCTCTATTTCTCAATTGTCAAATGGAACCGATTTCATTTAGCAATGGAATTACTCGTTCGAGTACGTACGTCTACGGATTTCGTATACGAACGTGAATTAAGTGTTGTAAGAGAATGTATAGGAATAATGTATCTCCTTGCACATCAATATTAAGGCACGGTAATGTAATCGTCTATCTAAACTGATAGACGATCTGACTTAATAATTATTTTTTGTCATTGGTTCAAACTAAGATAAGATATTTATTTGCAATTTTTTTTTAATTTAAATTATGGAACCTATTGAGAATACGATATTTTGAACATTGCGAACGCCAACATAATGGATTAAGGTAGGCATAAGCTTACTTCAAAGACAGGTAGGTACCTATTTATTATGTGTAGGTACCTAAACTGAATACCTATCTATTCTGAAGTCCATTTAAGTACCTAAATTGCATTTTCTCTATACTCTTATATATATCGATCCAAATAAATATAACAAAAGCGTAAAGCTATTCACGAAAACTATAACATTAACTTATTGCCTAATTAATGAGCATAAATTGTTATTAGCGTTCAAATTAATGGCAGTCTGATTAATTTACTAAGCCATGCCGATGTTCAGCAGAAGATATTGATTGACTCAGAAGTTTAACTGTCTGATTATTTTAGGAAAACTTTTTCTTTTTTTTTTTTACTATGTTTGTAAATATGTGAGCACCATGTATCTATCACATAATTAATTTATCTCATTGCTTCATTATTAATTCTTTTTACCTATTGTGGTATAGTAGTTTTATTCTAGGTACATCGTCTTCACATATAATTATATAATTGATGTACCAATACCAAATATTGTAAAACATTTTAAAAGAGTAACGGTGGAGTTTCTTGCCCATTCTTCTCCATACGAAGCTA
This sequence comes from Tiliacea citrago, assembly GCA_963921375.1. Taxonomy (NCBI): domain Eukaryota; kingdom Metazoa; phylum Arthropoda; class Insecta; order Lepidoptera; family Noctuidae; genus Tiliacea; species Tiliacea citrago. Next base: position 13,345,636 of record OY992797.1, on the reverse strand, counting down.
CCTTTTGGAAGGGGCGACTAGAATCAATTATATTTTATTTGTAAATTTTGACGTTCAAAAGTGCCATCTATGTGCCTATTTGAAATAAATAATTTGACTTTTGACTTTTGATAGTTATAATAATTACCTATGTTATTTTTAAAATAAAGGGCGGGACTTCAAGTCTTGTAGCAAAGTGAAAGTATTTAAGCGATTGCTAAGTAATACGCTACAGTACATCGGCAATGGTAAATATAAAGTTATGATGGGTAGCTATGTAAATCCAACTTGAATAGTAGTATTGGCTAGTTACTTGGCTTCAAAACGAATATTTACATAAACAACAAATAACTTCGAATAGGTTACGCATGAGTAAGAGTCAGATAAGTTGGGGACTGTGGGTTAGCTTAACGCGGGTAACGAATTGCATGCTTCTCCGAGTGCCTATCACCGGAAAAGTGTGTCACCCGAATCAAATCGACTTGCACGTACGGAGGGAGAATGCTAGTTAAATCGATACTCGTTATTTTCGGTCCCCGGCAAGGCACACAGTCACACAGCTTGGCAGTATCTCGTTTTAGCTGTCTGTATCAAAACGAATGTAGGCGGGCCTTGAATCAGTGGTGCCAAAGTAGTGATTTATTCAGAGATTTACAGGTTTGTAGGGCTAAACCGATATTTACCTCTGCATTCAAATGAGTCCTTCGGCTTCAGTGACAATTTGTTTTTGCCGACAAATAGAATAGCGAAACTGAGTAGGCTGGAGTGAAATAAGACTGTAATTGTAAATAGGTAACTATCTCAAGCGTGGACAGATTTCGATTATGTTTGTCGCTGGCAGAATAACAAAGTCGGGCTATATAATAAAACGGTCATGCAAAAAACTCTACCTCAAAGCACGTAGGCAGATATCAGTACCAGCGGCTAACTTAATTATGCACCATTACACAATATTCTATCATTTAAAATTAACTGAAACTTTCAAGGTCGCGTCGGGTTGGTAATAGTAGACACTTAGGTATCAACTTGCGTGAAATTGCACGTTTCAATACAACCAGTAAAGGCTTTAAAAATAATAAAAGTTGTTATAAGTGCTTATCAAGCAGCCTTGCTATTATATTAATCAAAAGCCTGAAATAATTTTCGTTTCGGGTTGCAGGTACCTACTTTATATGAGGCGTGGTCGCACTAGGGGTCATGAAAGTTTTCACATTTCCCGTTCATTTACCTACATATCGATTTTCACAATGCAGCTTACTATGTAGAATTCAAACTTTCTAAATACAATTTGTGTAGCCATATTTCAAAAGCATCCTCTGTTTTACAGGACATATAATAAAAATAGTAATAATGGAAGCTCGTAACAAAACCTTACACAAACTAAAAGCACTAAAAAATATGTGGCCAATGTACTCATTGCAAGGTGAATAATTTTAATCTACAGAGCATCGTTCCATTTATCAAAAAACACCAACTAGTTAATGGCATGTATTTAACACGGCGACAAATTAATCTGAATTTGGGATTAAAAAATAATTAAAGCCGGTAGCAAAAATAATAGGTTGGCAGCTACAGCGAAGTATTATTTTAAGTAGAAAGTAGCAGCTCAATAATCAGTTTTTAGCTTTATTTTAATTTAAACTGGCATCGAATTTTTGTTTTGGTAACTGAATTTACCAACAATAGAGGGGATCTGGCGCTCGGCGGCCGCTGCCGCGGAACGCTCGCTTCGCTCGCTCGCCTTCGCTTGTTAATGGTTACTGTTATAACCTAACCTAATCCAAATGATTCAATAACAGTAGATGACTTTGCAGCGATTAAGAAATAATATTTAATCGCTGCCAAGTTATTATTTTAGTAGCAAATAGTTAGTCGCCCTTTAAGTTATTAGTCGCCAAGTTATTATTTTAGTAGCAAATAGTTAGTCGCCCTTTAAGTTATTAGTCGCCTGGAAAATTATTATCCTTAGTTAATTACCGTATCGGCAGCTGTACCAAACTTGGAATAACGATGCTGAATAAAATTTGATATTCACCTTAGACACTGTAGCTAGCTGATTTTAACTTGTTTCGTTGTACAAAACCGGTCCGAGGAAAATTACGTAAATATTTTGCTGGGACATTGAGTGCGATATTAAATCGCGCGGGTAAGTCGATTACAGGCGGCTATCTAGCGCGGCCCGCTGCGCCGGATTACCGTAGATAATTGGAACCGGCTCAGTGAGAGCCCGGGCGGAGGGACTTACTTTGTCTTTTATGTTACCTACCTACTTTGAACCAACTAATGGGTTTACTACAACTTAATTATGTAAAATAATTGACAAGAGCACTTCAAAAACGTCCTGTGCCTTGTACACCTTGAGTCATTGGGGACGGACTTGAGCCATGAAGGTATAATAAGCTTCTTGACTTGAGCTAAGCACTCTTTTGTGATGTCAACTAAAGGCTAACGCAGATTAGGGCGGGGCGTGCTGGATCGCAACGCATTACAAAAATCATCCTATTATCATTTTCGTACATTTTCTATGAACTAACGCATACTACAAGCGGGCCGCACCGCACTTTTTTATATGAAATTGCGTTGTGCTGCCGCTCGTAGCGTCTGTAATGTGTGCTTGGCTTTAAGGCTGCGTTTATACGAGACACATAGAATATGTTGCATGTTATACAAGATAGAGGCAGCTGTGAGATGCAGATAGTCAGTTTATTCAGCTGGCCGGATAGTCCACTTAACCTGATTGATGCCAGGACCGCTTTAACTGAGTGTCACGTCGATCATCGGACCGGAATAGCCCTAGGTTGCGGCAGCCGTATTTCCCCTCTGCGGAAAGGGAGCGGGAGATCTCGTCCGCTCACCCGGCCCGCAGCAGGCGCACTGGGCGTTCCGGCCTCCTAAATGGGTCCAGGGACGGCGGACTCGGGGACTTCCGCCGCCCCCTATCACACTAGACCCGAGGTGGCGGCGCGTAGTGTTCCACGCGCGCCCCTTTCAGACTTTGCGGGGGGGGGGGTCCAACACCTCACCTCAGACTTACAGAAGCGGGGCGGCACTAGCCGGGGATTGCAGAAGTAATAATAGATCCCAAGATCCCCGGCGCAAGTGTGGGAAGGGAACACTGGGGTTGTTTTTAGTCAGTAAGAGTCTGACAGGCCCCTCCACCCGCCCCAGGGCAGAGGACATCCATGAGAATTTTCCATCCCATGAAAAAAAAAAGAAACCGTATTTCCCCTAAAGAAAGCTTTGTATCTAAGATCACCTATACAGGGATGGCGAACCAATGGCACGCGTGCAATTGGTGGCATAGAACAAAATAATTTTCGCACGGCATCATTTCAGGAATGTAGGTACCTAAGTCATCTAGTTTGCAACAGCAGAAGCCGCACTTATTTTTTATTTCATATAAAACTTTTTTAATAATAAATTCTGAGAAAACATAGTTTTTTTTTTTTCAGTACTCATAACTTCACAAGTCAAGATTGTTTGGTGGCATGTCATGGACACTTTCAATATATATTTGGAAAAATTGCACGTAGATGTATGGAGGTTCGCCATCCCTGACCTATACAAACATTTAGGTATATTTTAAAGAAAAAGAAAGAAAGAAAGAAAAAGCATTTATTGGGACTCGCACAGATCACAAATTAAACTATACAAAAACACACTCATAGAAACATAAATATCAAAAACAAAAATAAAGTAAAAATGAAAATAAAAACAGAAAGTCCTGTACGAGGCCAAAATGCCCCTATCTCAGTGTACGGGCAGCAGCTCCGCACACTGAGATGTAGGATGTAGGTGGATGAATCACTCGGGATGTGTACAGGAAATAAAATCACTGTTTTGTGTCCGATAATGATTGACTATTTATTTAATAAAACAACGAATTATATAATGCCAAAAGTAGGTGGCTTGTGGCGGGCGTAATAGCTTAGTCAGCGAATGTACATAAATCGGTGAATTAGCAACTGCTTGATCAGGTAAAAACTAAAACAATAAATATCATGTGGCGATGCTCGTACATCCTGCCGACTATAAAAGTACAAATGTCCAGTAAAATGCATTATCCAAGGGTAAGTAAAGTATGTAAAGAAAGTTATTGGAAGGTTCTATGTCCGTCGCTAACTGTCATTGGCGACGTTTCGCGATCCACCTTGCTGCTGTTAGGAAGATGTCTGGTGACCTCTTCTAGATCCGGGGTGTCTGCCTTTGCTTGTCCTTCCGTAGGGAGATGCCGTTCAGTAGGACTTGGGGCCATCTCAATCTCTTCCTTGTGCGCCTGCTTTCCTGTTCTGTTTCCTTGAGGTGTACAGAGACAGCGTGCTTTAATTTGGACGCATACCCATATGCTGAATATTGTTGCACAGGTTATCATACAGCCGTACAGGACGTAGTGATGTTGCTCCGCCTCCACGGAATTAACCATTTGTATGTCCTGTTGTTCTTTAACCAGCTCAATTTTTCTCTTAATACTCTTTAGTTGTTCTTCATGTGTTTCAAGTTCCATATTTGTTATATTTGTAATTTGACTATTGCTTGTTAATAGTTCGTTTAGATTTATCTCTGGTATGTAGATCTCTTGCTCATTTCCTAATTCCATGGTGCTTTGCATTTTGTAATGTGCATGAATCAGATGTTTATCGCCGCGCATCATGCAACCTGTAGCTAAGGTGATGATGCCTGTATTTTGTAGTGTCTGTGACGTAATTCCCGCAGGACAGAAAATGCGCATAGTGCATTCCTCGCAACACGTAAACAACCAAGCTCCCTTACTGTGCAGTTTTTTCCAGTCATTGCTGCAATTCGATACCTTAGTGCGGCAGGTTGTTACTCCTCGATTGTTTATTATGCCTGCTTCGCACATTGTTGTGGCTGTTTTTATACTGTATATAGGTAGGTCAAGGTTGCATAGCAACAGCTGATTTGTGTTTACTTGTTCGCACGATGAAAGATGTTGTTGATCCAGTGGTATCATCATGTCTAGCTTCAAGTTAACGGCTATGTATTTGGTTGTTGGTATTATGTGAATCATGGAGGTTCCCTTTATGTTGCGGATTGGGATGACTTCGGTTAGTTCGTACTGTTCGTCTGCTACTAACGGGATTTTTACTTCGAATATGATGAAGTCTTCGTTCGTTGTAAAAATACCTTGTTTGGGTATGTTGTTGTTTTGAAGCCAGGTTGGGCCTTTCCACCACAGTTCGTGAGCTATCAAGGCTGATGGTGAGATTCCTCTGCTTGCGCAGTCCGCAGGATTGTCTTCGGACTTGACATGGGCCCAGGAGTTGGGTGGTGTTATTTGGATAATTTTTGTGACTCTGTTGGCTACGAAACTCTTCCAACGGCTCACATCACCATGTAGCCAGCCAAGCACCACCATGGAGTCCGTCCAGCAATGTATGGTGTGGATCTGCGAGTTGATGGAGTTTTTTACTTTTTCGATCAGTCGGGCTAGTAGTACTGCACCACATAACTCCAGTCGTGGCAGAGAAATAGGCTTTTTCTGTGGGGCTAATTTTGTTTTAGCTGCTACTAGCCTTATCCTCTGTTTACCTTCTTTATCAGTGGTCTTGCAATATATGACACATGCATAGGCTCGTTCTGATGAATCACAGTAGCCATGAAGTTCGAAGGGTTGTTGGGTGTCGCCGATCCAGCGTGGTATGGTTATGTCGTGTATGTGTGCGAGCTGATTGCGGAATTGCTCCCATTCTTGCTGTATCTTTAGTGGGAGTTTATCATCCCAGCTCGTTGTAGTTGACCAAGCATGTTGAAAAATTAGCTTGGCTTTCACTGTTACCGGTGATAGCCAACCAAGTGGGTCATACAGTTTTGATATATCCGACAGTAGTGTGCGTTTTGTGTCGACATCACGTTTGTTGCAGAGTGTTTGTAGGTAAACTGATCCGTGCGCGGGTTCCAAGTGATGCCTAGCGTTTTGTTGGTGTCTGCATCCTTGAAGTCGAACATTTTTTGGCTTATCAATTCATCGGATAAGCCTTCAAGTAGGCGCGTTTCGCTGCTAGCCCACTTTCGTAAGTTGAATCCACCGCCCTTCAGCATTGTTATAAGTTGACTTCGAGCTTTCTGTGCTGTTATGAAGTCGTGACTCCCGCCTATTAAGTCGTCCATGTATAGCTGATTGGACAGAATAGCCGCCGCCAAGGGGTACTGTGCGCCGTCATCCTTTACCAGTTGCCTTATGGTGCGCATTGCCAGGAAGGGAGCGGACTTGGTACCATATGTTACTGTAGTCAGTTGTGACTCTTGTAATGGCTCTGTGACTGAATCCCTCCACACTATTTTTTGTAAGTGTTGGTCTTTTTCCTGAATACGTATTTGTCGGTAGAATTTCTCAATATCCGCTGTGTACACGTATTCAAATGCCCTCCATCGTAGAATAATAGCTTGTAAGTCTTGTTGTAAGTTAGGCCCGCATTCCATCAGTTGGTTTAAACTGTGTCCCGAGCTAGTGGTTGCTGATGCATTAAAAACCACTCGGAGTTTGGTTGTCGTTGAATCGGGTCTCATTACTCCATGATGGGGTAGGAAACAGCTTGGCGTGTCCGGCTCTGTGCACCTTTTCATATGTCCTAGAGCTTTGTATTCGCCGATGAAAGCCTTGTAGCTTGAAGCGAGGGTTTCGTCTCTTGTCAAACGTTTTTCCAATTGCTTGAATTGCGCGACTGCTTGTGGCTTTGATCGTCCTAAATATTGCTCGAAATTGGTCTTCATGGGGATTCTCACTTCATACCGCCCATCTTCTTGTCTTTTTGTTGTATCAGCGTACAGCCTCTCGCAGTACTCCTCATCGACAGTCGTAGACTGGTCGTCTGATATTATCTCTTCAATTTCCCAGAAACGAGAGATATCGCTAGTGTCCACCACGACATGACAGTTGAAAGTATTCGTATTTCCAACTAATACCCAGCCGAGCTTTGTTTGTTGTGCTATTGGTGCGTATATGTTTCCTCGAGTAATGTTGCTCATGACTATGTCGCCATATACCCCAGCATCAAGTAGAATGTCAATCGGCCTTGATAAGTTGAATTGTGGGTCGGCCAGGTTAATGTTTTCTATGTGAGGCCAATCTTGTTTTTCGAAGGAGTAGTTAGGCAGGTTGTTGAGTAGTTTAGCCATTACTAATGCCGGCGTTGAAAACTCGTAATCTCCGTAAAGGGACTTACAGTCCAACTGAACGGTCCCGTTGCTCTGGCTGGCAAATGCTCCGATCCCTGACACAGTTGAGTTGTGGTTGCGTCGCGGAAGCCCAAGTCGTTGCACAGCCGATTCTGTTATAAGGTTCAGTTGGGAGCCTTGGTCTAGAAGGCATCTAAGTACGGTGTAAGTTCCATCTGCAGCCTTTACTTTAAGTTGTACTGTAGCCAGTAAAACTTCGTTAAAATTTCCTGACACGTGATTGGTTTTTCGCTGCATGTTGTTGTTTGTCACGCCTTCGGCCATTTGGCTTGACGACAGTGTCGCTGACGTAGTATCGCGGACTAGGTCATGTAGCGTGGTGTGATGTGCGCCGTTACACACTTTGCATCTTTTCTGCGAGTTGCATTTCTTTCCGTTGTGCGGATACATGCAGTTTTTGCAAATGTTCAATTGCTCAATTGTCCTAATTTTTATGGCTGGCGTCATTTCTTGAAACTCTTTACAGTAGAGCAAGATGTGGCTTGTTTTGCAAACTGGACAATTTCTGTCGGAGCTTGTATGGTTTGCTTTGGGGTAGCGTCTGTATCTGTTGTACGCATCCCTTGGTACTGTTGTCATCGAGGCCCCTTTATTTGGGGTGACGTCGGCATCCGTTTGTTTGTTGGGTTTACTTGTTTTCTTCACTACTGACTCCAGCGCCGTGAACTTCCCTTCGATGAACTGGATGAATTCCTTGAAGTCGGGAAGCCCTCTTGGATTTTTCCTCGCCTCCATGTAGTCAGCGTAGGTCTGAGTGTCTAGTTTTGCTGCCAGAATGTGCACCAAAATCGGGTCCCATGTTGCCGTGTCGATGCTCAAGTTACGCAACGCGTGCACGGTTTCGAGACTGGTGTCGTGTAGGCGCTTCAGCTCGTACGCGTTTTGATTTTGAATCGTAGGTTGACTCATCAAAACTTGCATTTGCTTGGTGAAGAGCATCTGCAAGTTATTGTACCTATGGTGGAGGATTTCCCAGCAGGAGTCGTAGTTGCTCTCGGAAACAGACAGATGTTGCACCAGGCGCTCAGCTTCTCCTTTTAGCTTCCCCTTCAGGTGTTGCATCTTCTGCCCCTTCGAGAGGGAAGGGTTATTATGGATAGCCGCGATGTATAGATCGAGGAATGCCGGCCATTGTGTGTAGTTTCCAGAGAATATCGGTATTTCGATCCTTGGCGCACTATCCCGTTGTTGGACAGCGTGGTTGAGTTTGCGGTTGAGACCTCGCTTTGTGCACTCGTATGTTTCTTCGTACTGCGAGAACTCGAGCTCGTAGTTTACGTCGCTACCGACGAGAACGTTGTCGAGCTGCCAGTGCACTTCGTCAATCGCCCTCCATCGCGATTCGAGGACCCTAAGCTTGTCTTCTATCTCCCATTTCTCAATAATGTCAGCAGTACGCAAGTTGCTGACGAAACGTGAGAAGGCTCTAAAGTTGGTTGCTTGTTGATTTTTTAGCTCGTCCGATCTCGATAGGACTCCAGTGTTCTTGTTCTCTTCTTCTGGGCGACTCGCGAGTTCCGCAGTGCTTGTTGACCATGTTTGCAGCTTATGTTGTATGTTTGAGTAGTTCGACTTGACCCTGTCGTATACTTTTGTTGTGTAGTATATGTCGGTCTGGTCTATGGCGCCCTGTAGCACGCCATGATTCATTTCGAATTCGTTCCAGTGCGCCTGGAGGGTATCCAGTCTGCCCCGGATGTATGTGGCGGTTTTGCGGTCAGGGCCATCTTTTCCGAAGTTGACACCAATTTTTCGGATGCCCTCTGCGATGATTCCCTGCCGCTTGAGAAGTTCTTGTTGCCTGGCGTCCATAATTGTTGCACGAGTATGTATGCGTGTAGTGGATGGACGTTAGCTCTGTTGACTTCACTGTTGTATTGTTGTATGTAGTTCCCGAACCACCAAATGTTGATGTTTCCCACGGCGATCGCAGGGTCCAAAGGAATCTCTCCGTACGATATTGTGCGCCTTCTCAATCTGACTGGGGCGATCCGCTTGTGGAAGACCAGTCAAACCGATTCGCTATCGTAAGTAGAAACACTTCGTATCTGTGCGACTTGCAGGACTGTTTGCTCCAGTAGTGGCGATCCGGCTCGAAGGACCATAAATGTACGGGCAGCAGCTCCGCACACTGAGATGTAGGATGTAGGTGGATGAATCACTCGGGATGTGTACAGGAAATAAAATCACTGTTTTGTGTCCGATAATGATTGACTATTTATTTAATAAAACAATGAATTATATAATGCCAAAAGTAGGTGGCTTGTGGCGGGCGTAATAGCTTAGTCAGCGAATGTACATAAATCGGTGAATTAGCAACTGCTTGATCAGGTAAAAACTAAAACAATAAATATCATGTGGCGATGCTCGTACACTCAGCATGATGCTGCGGCACTTAAAAAAAAAAATAAGTGTCGCAGCGCTGGTATTCTGATAGGGCCCGCTGTGATGTCACGGATAGACCAGACACGAAAATAAATAAAAATAAAAATATATATAAAAAAAAAACATATATACCATATATTTGTATTTTAAGCCTTCTGATAAGTTAATTTTGGCGTTCTCTATCACACTAATATTATAAAGGCGAAAGTTTGTGTGTGTGTGTGTGTGTTTGTTACTTCTTCACGCTCAACCGGCTAGACCAATTTTAATAAAATTTTGTATGGAGGTAGCTGACACCCTTTCTTTTTTTGGGTGTCAGTTGGTGCTGACATCTCTTTGAGGCGCGCGTGGGTGGAACTCAACGTGCCGTCGACCCGGGCCTGGTCCTTATCGGACGGTGAGCTACCCATCGCTAACCGTCCGCAAGCCCGCGCCTACGGTGGCCGGAAATCGGCCTGCGAATACGCCCGGGGCGTCTCCTGCGGCGACTAGGGGCACGAGGGCGCGAACCTTGCTTGTCCCTCACGCGTTCCGCCTCCTGTTTCGCGAGCATTACTGCTTCGCAGAAGGAGGTGACGGCCTCCCATGCACTCTCACTCCGGACCATGGCCTGAACATCGCCGCCGATGATCACCTCCGTGAGGACACGGCAATGCTCCACCCAAGCCGGGGAGGCCCCCCCCGTATGCTCCACCGTGTCCTCCGGGCGGTCCATACAGTGGTGACACCTGGGCGTTTCCTCCCGCTTTATCCTGAACAGTAACCTCCCAAAACAACCGTGTCCGGTGAGGACCTGCGTCAGGTGAAAGGTGAGGACACCATGACGGCTCTCTAGCCACTCCTCAAAGACTTATCGCCACAATTGTGGCTTGCCCAGCGCTGGGTTGCGAAAATCGCACTCTCTATGTCGCCATGAGGTCCCGCGGGAGCTCCGTCCGCTGTGCCGTGATCTTCGCGGCAGCGGAGTTACGCCCCGGCGTTTCGCCTCCTCGCGCCACTCGCAGATGTGCGCGAGTAGTACCTGATACCCTGGATTAAGATATAGGCTACTTTAGCTTTAACATATAGGTTATTTTAGAAAAGATACGGATGTCTTACACGTCAACGATAGTCTAGCTGTTCTTTCAAAATGGTTCGCAGCTAATAATCTCTTACTTAATGCGAACAAAACAAAATGTCTTATGTTCTCATTACCAAATGTACCCCAAGTGGGTCTAAATTTAAAACTTGATGGCAAGAAACTAGATGCTATTACGGAAACTGTATTTTTAGGAATTACTCTAGATTCGAAATTACAATGAGGTGGGCACCCCATTGAAATTTCGAATCTAGCTAAACTTAATCTACTTGAAAGAGCTCTAATGTGGGCACATTAGAGGTATTTCAGATGCATATGCAGTAAGAAAAATAAGGCAGTTAACTGATATTAACAGCTAGGTTAGTGTACTTTGCTTATTTCCACAGTTTTATGTGATAAATAGCATTCTGCTGTGGGGATCGGCTGCTGATGTAGATTCAATTTTTATTTTTACAAAAGAGGCCAATCCGCGCGATCTATGGAATGGGTCCTCGTGAGTCCCTTAGAAATAAATTCAAAGAAATTGATGTACTAACTCTGCCTTCTCTTTATATCTTAGAAAGTATTTTATATGTTCGCAAAACCTTAGGACTTTTCAAAATAAGAAGCGATTTCCTTAATATAAATACATGTAGTAAACATGAAATTGTGATACCCAAATTTAGATTAACTAAAACAAGCAAGTAATTTCTTATAAACAGTATGCCTTTTATAACAAGTTGCCAAAGTCGGTTATAGAACTTAGCGAAGCAAAGTTCAAAACCAACATCAAACGTGTCCTAATCAAAAAAGCGTATTATAAGATGAAGGACTACGTTGAAGACAAGGAAGTTCTGCACATGTGGCTTCCCTGGTACCTCATAAACAATGACATCTTAATCGTTCGTAGTTAGTTTTTTCCTTTAGTTTTTTAGTTTAGCCCAAATTACGATGTTTATTTTAAATTTTATTTTATTTTTTATTATACATACCTTGACAAAAATCTCTTCATTATTTGACACTAAATACCAGACAGAATATTATTACAGTTGTAATTGCTATCTTGTCATTTGGTCTATATAGGTTTTTATTTTTATTATTTTAGTAATATTTTATATAGATTATTTTTTAATTTGTGAGTGTGAGAATGTGGCTTAATAGACTGTAGCTTTGTAAACCATTTTCTATCTTGTTAAGTACTTGTTGACGGGCCTACACTGTCCTCCCAAACCTATTAACACTGTAACTTAAAACATTCTAAGAGTAACTGTGGAGTTTCTCGCCGGCTCTTCTCCATAGGACACGACCAATTGGAACCGTGCACCTAGCTTCTGACGTTTCATACAAGTGCCCATGTTGGTTTATGTGAAATAATAGTACATTTTGATACAAGTGGAGAATGTGTTCTCGGCTCAAAAACAACCTCGCCTACGGCTCGGGTGTTAATTCCGCCTCGAATGCAATAACAAATGTCCACGTGTATCAAACGACGTTTTTTAATACACTTTTGAAGAAATAAAATAACGAAAAATATTTTTGTTATGAATTATTAGAAAACTATGATTTAATTTTCTTTTTTTTCCGCGCGTTGCTTTCGCCAGGTTTTTTTTTTTTTTTTTCCTTTTGGCTTCGCACGGTTTGTGCATTTAGCCAGTGTCATGTCAAATTAGGTAGCAAGTACAAAGTTATTTAAATAATTATGAAATGAACTCCACTCAATGCATGATAAAGATGATTGATGATATCCCGCCCCACTCCCCTTGAGTTTAAGTAAAGACGCGGCACTTTACTGAAACCTCGCGCGGACTTCTTGAGAGAACTTAAAGTGACGTTGCACTGTTTTGTTTCATTTGCCTACATTAATGCAGGTTCACGAACACTTAATGGTTAATAATCCACCACTATTACACATTAATATTCGGCTAAACACAAATTTTAGAAAATAAAACAAAACTACTAACATGACGCTTCACTTTCCCGCCAAGAAGTCCTTTCGCCAGGTTGAAGGAGAATCTCATTTATATATATTAGTCTATGGGAGAAGCAAAGGTATAAAGCTGATAAAAATTCACCTCCGAATAGACGTCTCTGGCGCGAGACGGTGTGAATAGAGGCATTGAACCAATTTGGACTAAGTATAGGTATAAGTTATCTGTGGCAATTTTTATTCCCGCACACGTGTTAGAAAATAAAAAATCGCACGCGTGTGAAATTCATTGCACTGTGAACCTAATCGTAGTGCGATATGAACCAGTTTTCGAGGAAGTGTAAAAATATTTTGATTTGATTTGACTTTTTATCCCGATATTCCTACGGGATCGAGACTTACGCGGGTAAAACCGCGGGGCGCAGCTAGTTAAATCACACTATCACGCTAAAGGCGAAAGTATGTGAGTGTGTGTGTATGTTTGTTACTTCTTCACGCTCTAACGGCTGGACCAATTTTGATAAAATTTTGTATGGAGGTAGCTGACACCCTGAATTAAGACATAGGCTAGACTTTTTATCCCGATATTCCCACGGGATCGAGACTTACGCGGGTGAAACCGCGGGGCGCAGCTAGTTATATTATAAATGCGAAAGTGAGTTTGTTTGTTATACTTTCACGCTAAAACGGCGGAACGGATTTGAATGAAATTTGGCACACGGGTAGACCATGACCTGGAGAAGGACATAGGCTACTTTTCATCCTGGATCGCAGAAGAAGTCGCGGGAAACAGCTAGTAATATTATAAATGTTTTTGAACAAATAAATTATTCTTCTTATTCTATTATAAAAGTAAGTTTGTTTGTGACGCTTTCACGCTAAAACGGCTGAACGGATTTGGATGTGCGTAGACCATGAAGTGGGGTTAAGACATAAGATATTTTTTATCCCGGTAGTACGTTCCAGTGGGATTTAGAATTTCCGACCTCAACGCGGGCGAAGCTGCGGGCAAAAGCTAGTACCTAATAATATATTTTGATAGGTAGGTAGGCATAGGCAAGTAAAAATAAAGGGACTTTGGATCTGTATTTTAGCGTTTGCCCTTTCACCTCCGAAATTAAAGTAATTTAACACTTTGTAGTGTTTTTAGGGTTTCGTAACTCAAAAGGAAAAATCGGAACCCTTATAGGATCACTTCGTTGTCCATCTGTCTGTCTGTCTGTCAGTCTGTCAAGACACTTTTTCTTAGGAACGCGTGGAGGTATCAAGTTGAAATTAATATCAAATACGTCAACGGTCCCTGGAGCTCTAAAATAATCAAGCTTCTAAGTCAACGCAATAAAAAAATACGGCGATTTATGCGACATATTTTGATACTCGCAAATAGGTAAATCAAAACTTAAAGGGTACTTCCAGTTGACCTAGATTTATGAAATTTGGATGAAGCAAGGTCTCATAGCACAAGTAAAGGAAAAAGTCCGAAAATCGTTAATTTGTAGTTTTAACCCATGAAAAAAATGCGTTTACAAACTTACATTTTCGGTTGTAAAATTGACCGTGGCGTATATCGATGTATGGAAGAACATGTTTTTCAACTACAATATTAAGTTTGTTTTGGTATAAATTCGTCCCAACTACGGAACCCTTCATTGTGCGTGATCTGGCACGCACGGTTTTTTTTGGAAGTCGGTTTTTTTTTTGTAAACATTTTTTTTTTTCATTTTTTGGTGGGTCAGTTTGTAATTTATTGTAAGTTACAATGGCCTAATGTCAACTGCTCATCACCTTTTACAAAATATTGCTTTTTTCGATGCATGAGGGCGGTAATTGCTGACGAGTTCTCCTGGTAAGAATCATGAGAACTCGTCATCAGCTCCTTTTCACCATATGCATTGTGACGAGCATAAATTGCTTAGCAACCATATTAAAGTATCTAATCGAATCGCAACCCGTTAAATACTTATTATTAAGTAGTTCCGGTGGCCATCTGTGGTCTTCATCATCAGTTCCACTTCACCAAATGGTGCTTTTCGAGAGCATATGCACGAGCTACTATAAAAAATACCCAAAACGCTGTAACAGGTGTCCTTATAATATTTGAGGATTTCCCTCGATTTCCATGGGATCCCCTCATCAGATTCTGACTTTGTGACAATGGGACCACCTCGTAAGCATACGCTTTCATAAAAAAAAGATATTTCAATATCGGTCCACAATTGACGGAGAAATCGGTAAGGATAAATAAATAAAAAATACAAGTAGTTGAAATATAGGGTATTCAGATCTTATCATTCAGATCTGAATACCCTATATTTCACAGTTCAACCATTCGAGTATTCCTATGACTATTCAAGTGACCCCTTAATCATTTCAGTTTATTCCTCTGTAACCTCATAATATATTTAATTATTCAAAATGTTCACCATGTCTCTGTTTTTCAATCAAAGCCACTTATTTCTTCGTCAAGTCATAAAATGGTCTACTAACAATATTTAAGACTTGTTTATTCAATAACATTTTTTTAAATTAAAATGCTGTATAGTAGAAGTGTAAGCATACTCATCAACAGCATTTGTTCGTGTGTGTAAATGAACAGAGCAGTTCAATATGAACTACTCATTATAACAAGCTGTTCAGTATGAACTTTTGATGGCGGTAACTGTTATAACAAATATTGCTAGTGTTTAAGAAATAAAACTGATAAGTAGGTCAAGTTAAAATATTTATTTCTACATAATTACAAAAATAATATAAAGTACATTTTGATAAGATACATTTTTTTAAAGCAATGATACATTTCTTACTTACTATTATTTACATTTTTCACTAAAGAATACAGGTAAGTTTATAGATTATAGATTCACACTTCAATTTATAAGTAGGTTTAACATTCTATAAATAATCATTCATACGTAAACTAGGATCGTTCTTATCTTACTGACAAAACACTTTATTTTCTTCACACCATTTATTCAGGCAAAACACATTTTTTAAGGCACATATATTGGTATGATGCATACAACTTATAATGTCAGATGAATCTGAATAATTGTTATATAATGCTACCAAACTTGGACAGTTTTTACTTTCTAAATTGTATACATTATTAATTTGGAATATATCTTTTAACCATGACACTTTTTCGTTTCCTTTAGTAAATATACTCGTAGATTTAGTTTTAAAAAAGTTGGCAAAGTTTGCTTTATAATTCAAATATGGTACAAAGCCTTCATTCCAGTTTATTCCTCTGTTTTTTTCAATCCAAGTCACTTGTAACCGTTCTTTCCTCGTCAAGTCATAAAATGGTCGAGGTGGTTTTATCAACAGCACTTGTATATGCCCTTTGTACATTATTGCTATTTCTTTTGGAATAAACTCGTTTCCTTCACTCTTAAACCCTTGAATATCTACGATGGCATTCATGATAGTTTTCTCACAATATTACTCAGTGGCTTGTATTCGAACAGTCGATCGTTTATTATTAAACAATAGGCAGATGTATTATCTTGAATATCTTCAGAGCATTCAATTTCTAATCGCACGTCAACTGGTCCAGTTTTATGTGAATCGTTTTGTCTTGAACAGTCAATCACAAAAAGCGGAGCAATTTCTTTAAACTGGTTTAAGCCAAGCAATGGATCAATGCCAAAGTTGTAATACGACTGACGAAAATTAGCATACATTTCATATAATATACTATATTTACCTTCATCAAATTTCAGATTAAGTGAGTCATACGGATAGTATTGAGAATTCAAATATAATTTAATATTGCTTACATTGCAGTGATCAAATTTCGAAGAACTTTTAGTTTTATTATTTTTTCGAGCTGTTTGCAAACCAAATATAACAAACCTTGGTTTTTCTAGCTGGGAAGTTGTCTTTACTGACCAGGAATGTTTAGTTGTTCTTGGTAGTAATGGATGTTCATACAAATCCCAATTTCTAAATGCTATCTGTATAGAACGATCTCTCTCCAGGCTTTTAAGCAATAATAATTTATTACGATCAGAAACTTTAATATGTGGCATACGCCATTGTATTTTTTGTATATCTATTTCTACGTTATCATTTTTGTCTAGAAGCACACAGTTCAATGCCGAGCTGCTTCGTTGTAATATAAGTTCATGTTTACAATTGATTATTATTTTGTTATAATCTTCTGCAAATCCCAGTATTCTGTTCAATGGCACGATAACACTGAAATATCCGTTTTTTAATTTCGTACCACCTAAGTTCCATCCCCAGACTGCTGCAGCTTTACTTTCACCTTCATTCATAGAGGCATACGATTTTAAGGTTGTTGTAATACCAACATTTTTATTGCGATCGATTTCAACACCATTTATTTCATACCTAATATCTTGAAACAAATATGAAATTGGATTATTTATAAAATTAACATCTTTTTTTATTGTTTTCCCTGCTGGATCTTTAGTAGATACACTTGCATAGCCTTCTATAAAAATGGAACTGTTGCAGGGCAATACATACAAATCTTGATGATGAATGGGTATTCTGATTTCATCATTTTCTTTAAAACTAGTATTATACGGATTGTAGCTATGGATCTCATAACTTTCAATAGAGTTGTCATGTTGCACTAAATCTGTTATTTGAAGCATGTTGTTATTATTTTAATTTTAATCCAATATGTGTGAGAAATCTTTTATTCTCTTTAGTAATTTTAATGTGTCTTTTAATGTTTATCGCGTTGACACGTCTGACTTCTTTGGATATAGGAAGTGAAATATTACATGTTCTTCTCACGATAGGTGTTTTATTAAAAACTAACATCTTGTTTCTATGTTAAAACAAAATAGGTAGTATTACTATTATTAAATTTTAGCTAAACTATTATTTTCAATGTGAGTAGTGATTATCATCACAGGCAATCTATGAATGTGCGTAGAGTATCAAGAATAAACTTTTATAACTTGTCCTAATTACGTTACAAGGATATCCATTTACATGAATAAAAAAAAACATCAATTTGCTATGATACTTTATTGTCTTTCCAAAATGACGTAAGAAATTTTAAACACAAGTGTCCACAATTATACATGTGATCACGCTGAACGTTTTCATAATTATACTGAATATTATTTCCAACATATTTCATAAATTCTTTTGGAGGTTTTAAGTTACCATAACTGTCAAAATATTCTACGTAATCATTTATCTTGCCATAGGCTACCCAATGAGTACCAGAGTTTTCAGAAGAGTCAAGATTGATCACTCCACATTCTATCGGCAATACTTCATCTGGTAATTTATCTCTCATAAATACACCTCGAAAGAATGGAATATTATTCGAGTGTTTTATTATATCAATATTGGTTAAAGCTCTATTGGGTAGCCGAGATTTCAGTTTTTTTTCTCTGTTAAGTAAATGCCTAAACCATCTTTGTAATGGTTGAGATGTAATCCTCTTCCAATGAACAATGCCTCCATTTCCTTATTGTGTCGTTCTGCTTCACGCAATTGCTTCTTAGCTGTTTTATATGCATTAATTGCTTTTGAAATACCGGCAGCACCTCCTGCTAAACTACCAGCAGCGGATAATCCAGCAAATATTGGTACTAAAGGAAGAAATCCTCCAGTTTTTGGTACTGGTATAATCCTAGGTAATTTTATTGGTGTATCTGATGCGAATTCTTTAGCTGCTGCGTATGCTAATTCCATCAATGCTTTCTTACATGATGGTTTTAATTTTGTAATGTGCTTTTTAGTATGGGTAACAATTTTTTTAAGAGTTTTCTTAAAACCAGCTCCTGTTTTTACTTTATTGATGTTTTTGTTCAATGCAGATGAAACTGTTTTTTTGTTGTCTATAATAACTCGTGTTGTTTTCATTGCTATTACTTTATTTTTCTCCAAAGTAATAGAAACGTATTAAATAAGTACAAATACAGGTCTATTTTGTTTTAAGAACAAATACGTAATGAATAGAAAAATATATGTATTTGCTTAAATACATTTGTTTTACCACTTAAAATACATTTGTTTTATCTATCCAGCTGTTCTCGCTAGTAGGAAGTCCGAGCCACTTCACATATACTTGATTCCCTTTTCTTTTCAATACTTTTTCAACTAAGTACAAATCAGGATGGCTGGTTTTTTGAAGTTCTTGAGCATAAAACGCTCCTAGTATTGGTCGACATCTTGCATCTTCTAACAAGTAAGTTATCGGATTAGTTTCTTGTATTATTTTTATCTTAAATATTTCTGTTGACCAATTAGGATAATAGCCTTTATCAAAACATCCTTTGTATTTACTTATTCTTACAAAATCACCAACACTAAACTTCCTACACTTACTGTTTTTCATACATTCAGCCATACGAATATATCTTTTCAGTATGTCTGTTTTATTTTCATGATTTATAGAGGCTGGAGGTTGTCCCACAGTTCTATGAGTAGTGTTATTGTATTCACATACAATTTTGATGAGCGTTCCATTCATCCATTTATAATTCCCGTTAAGACTAAATTCTTTGTACAATTTATTTTTTAATGTCCTTATTAATCTTTCAACAATTGAGGCTTTTTTAGTGGAATACGTTGAATAATGATTAATGTTGTACTTTATAACAATATTTTTGAATTTATTATTATAAAACTCTTTTCCCAGATCAGTTTGCAAATTTCTTGGAACACGTCCTTTAAGCAATAGACTTTCAAATGCTTTTGACACCTCTTGCTTATTTTTTTGTTTCAAAGGAACTGTCCAAGCATATTTTGAAAAAGTGTCTATGATTGCTAGTATATATTTGTTACCACCATTCACTTTTGAAATTGCTTGCATATCCATTAAATCTGCTTGCCAGAGATCGTCGATATCTTTAAGTATGACCTGTCTTCTTGGAAAGTTAACTCTAGCACATTTATGAATTTCATTTATGACATCTACTTTGCTCATAATGCTTATTTAATTTTCCTGAAATTTCTTTCAACACAATGTTTTTTTCAAGATGTCTTACTTTATCGTTTAAAATTGAAATCCGTTTATTCAGTTCTTCTATTTGCAAACAAATATTAACTTTAAGTTTTTCGATTTGCTCTTCAGTAGTATTTTTAATCTCAACTCGTTCCACACTTATGTAACTATCAGTTTGATTTATACGAACAGAATTAATATTTTTATGTTCATTCATGTTGCATTCAACTTTGATAACTGAGAACGTTCCAAGGGTTTTTAGTCTTTTATAATATCAGCTTCTTTTAACTCTTCTATAATTGATAGAATCTCATTGTCATGATTAGTATTACCAGCATTTTTTGAAGCAATTAGAAGTTTCAACCTTTCAATTAGTTCATTAGGGTCATCCCAGTAAACGTAATCGGTATTACTTTTATATTTTTTTAATTTAGGTAAAAATCCACCGCTTTTTGTTTTCATTATATGTCCATCATCTTGAACATAACTATTTTGCAAAAACAAAGGTTTAATAATTTGACGATATTTTAAACTTTTATCACCTTTTATTTGACCATTAGGATGAAAGTCTCGTTTATGCGCGTGTGTATTATGAAGCATATCTTTATAGACAATTTTATCTAGTTCAGTGACCAAATTAAGGTTAGGTTTACTGCGTACCAAAAGTTCCTTTAGACCTGGTGTTAATTCATAGGACCTTTTATCAATAGTGACTATATTTGTTTTGGGTGAATTACAGGTCTTATTTGCAAGAGAAAACGTAACCTTGCTATTCCCCATCATCAGTTTTTTATTTTCACTACGTATTCCAAATGGGACATTCATATTATCATAGATTTCCATCATATCTTCTTTATTTAGTGAAATCAGTGTATCATTAGAATCTTTAAAAGGATTTTTTGGAAGAACGTCTTCATAACACTCAGAATCTTCATTTGAATCTATTTTTATGCATTCTTTAAAATTTTCATACTCTGGAACGTAATCTGTTGATGAGCTAAATCTTTCAAGCGAGTTACTGTCATCTCTCGAAATGTCAAATATTGGTTTAATTATATCATTCGCTTTAATTAATGTTTCTAGTGGATCTGTTATTGGTTTGAAGACCTTTTTAAATTTTAAATGAGCTGTATCTTCTTCATTTTGCATTGTTTTAATTTTATTTTTTATGCTTTCGACTGACTTTATCAATTGTTCTTTAATATTAACCTGCATAATGTTTTTTCTTTTTTTAATAACGGCCCATCCGTTATTTACAGATATCAGATTTCGATTGGTATATTTTCTGCAGTGAGTTGGTATTTATATGCACTTTCTAAAAGTATATAAATATGTCAAACCCTTGTCTGTATCTACCCTCATTTAGAGGACAATCTTTATTAATTAACAAAAAGTCAAATCTGTCTTTCCAAATAGCAGAGCAAAGTTTTTTAAATTGAAACCATTCGATATCTGTGTTTACGTGCTCATTGTATATATGTTTTAAGTTTATCTCGTCTTGTTTGAAGATTATTAAAAGATTAACATTATCTCGTATAAGTTGTTTAGGTATTTTGGAATAGGTTTGTGATAAGTAAAAACAATCTATCTGTTTGTGTCTCCCCATTGCAAAGTAATTACGAATATTGATTTGATTTTCGCATGCTACATCATCAAAAATCATTACTGCATTAGTTAAAGCATCATTTGGGTGTATGACTTCTTTATTATCATTGAAGACAAAGAAGTTAGCACCTGGTATGTAACTCATAACTTGTTTCAAAAAACAATATTTTGGCTGGAAAGCCGTCTTCGAGTATAAGTAAATATGCTTAAACTTGAGACCATTTTCATGTAATATTAAATTAAGCATTATGTTAGTTTTCCCACAGTTAGATGGACCGCATATTATACATCTAATAGTGTCTGGTAAGAGTGCGCTATGTTTCACTTTACGTGTTTGATTTTCTAATTTTATATTATTAACTTCTAAAGTCTGTGGTTGCTTGATGAACTTCATTGTCAAAATGTAAAATAAATGTAAATGACATGCGTATATATATATATATTTAAAGGGATCAATAAATAAAACAAAGTTTGATGTAATTACATATACCTAATTATAGGTACCTTTATTAACAAATTAAATCATACTTAATGCTATAAAATAATAGCTTAAAGTTAAAAACTAGTAATAAAAATAATACACATTAACAGATTATACATCACTGGAATAATCTACAAACATAGAATCACAATGCCCCCAGGGTAATGTATGAATTTGATCCTGTAATACTTGAACTTTGTCATCGTTTCTTTCTAAAACTTGTTTATCTACTTGCTGAGTGTATAAAACATGTTTAATTGATTTTATCATATTCATTTTACATCTATGCGCTTTATTTGTCAGAAGTACATTGTTATAATCATTCAATTTTAGGTTACAAGTTACATACTTAGAAACACCTTTAGCTTTTTTAATTTCAGTCTTCACACTGTCTATAAAATATAATTTAGCTCTTAAACCGGTAAATTCTGTGATTAAATCGTCACCAACCTCATGTTTCCATAATCCAGGAATTTTAGCATTAAGTTGCGGTATGTGATATGGATTATTCATTCCAAAATTACTGGTATCAAACTTGGTAAGATCATCATGCATATCATGATAAAAATCATCTGTATAAATTAAATATAATAGGCTATCAGTATCTGTATAGCACAACTCAGCATTATTTTCGTATTTATTTTTAATAAAGTCATAATGAAATTGGTATAAATGTTGCTTCGAATATTCCAAAACGGTAAATCCAATATAAATAGGTCTATCTAAAACAACCTTTTCCCGGTACAATTCCACAGCTACGAAATTTTCTGAAAAAATTGATACACTTTTTAAATTTGGTTTACATATCAATTTTTCAGCGCCAAGATGCTTATTTGTTTTATTTCTGGTATCTGTCCACTTTGTTACTAATTTTACATCGGCTTGCTTACGTTTATTTTCGATAGTTTTTCCGAATATGGCATTATTCAATAATTTGAAAAAGTCCTTCTCGAAAGCAGTTTTGGAATTTTGACGAAGCCTAGTATTCAGATCAATGTATTTTTTGAGAAAGCATTCTTGCCTGAAGCTAATTATACGATGAATCTTTATTAAAATCAGACCTTTTTTCAAACATTCTTTCAAGTGAACATAATGAATTACATACTTTTGCTTATCATAGAGATTTGCAACCAATTTTAATGTTTTTCCATAAGGAGGTACTATTTTATCCACTGCAAAAGGTAAGTCTTTATGCTTGTAATGTAAATAATTTGGATAATTTAAGTCTACTTCCAAAATATAACCATAATCACTATCATCTGACACATCATTTACATCAAACTTGCTAATTTCTTTCAGACTCAAGAACTTAAATTCTTTTATAGGAAGTTTCTTCATCATAGCATAGCCATATAGATTATTACAATCAAGATATATTAAATAACTACTTGGTTCGAGCTCATTAAAATACGGTAAATATTTATTGTTTGCTACAGCATGACGTAGAGTACATTGTGCTAGCCCACCACGAATTCCTTTTTCTAATAACTCGTACATTTGTAAATCACTTATCAACTCAAGTTCAGTGTCGGTATATAGAAGCATTGCATCCCAACTTAAGCTCGGTGATGTTACATAATAAGCCGGATCCAACTTATAGTAATGTAAACTTGTTTTTCTAAATTGTTCAAATATATCACATAGTAAAAGCACATCACATTTTATGTATAAATCTGTATATTCACCAAGAGATTTTATTTCGAATGTATTCCAAACTGTTTGAGCGTGTAAATATTCTTCATTAGTTATATGTTTTTCGCATAGACTGTTATAAAAATGATACTTTAAGGGAAGTTTCGTCTCATCAAATTTAGACCAAGAATCAATATAGTCATATGGATAAACACCTTTTTTTCGCATTAAATCAAATTGTCTTTTATCAGTAAACTCTCTTGATAAGTTTAAAAAATCGTTTTCTGATAAACTTTTACTTAGTGCATCTAGACTAGAACTAAGAAATTGAAAGGAATCAATAAACTTTATTTGTATAGGTTGATTTTTTTTTTCTGTATTTATTAGTTTTATTATTGAAAGGTATTTTTCTTTAGTTTTCGGTATTATATTAATAGAACCTTCATACTTTGCTAATTCTTCAATGAATAAATGTGAGTCATATCCAGACAAATTATGAAAGACAACAGGAATGAATGAACAAACTCTATACATCAAATTACAATGCGAGTGCGCTGCCCCACGATACTCGGATGTAATATGATCATGATCTCGGACTTTATCATTCAGTAATAATTGTTTGCATATGTGACATGTAGTCGAATTTCGATAATCCATCTCTTGTTCTGCTGATAATGGAGTCATTGGCTTTTTACTACTTAAAATGTTATGTATATATTTAACGTCTTTTATTAAATATTTAACAAATATTTCTACGCAATCTATACCTCGATATGTAACATACTTGTTTAATTGATCATTATGTGCGCAACATATATAATAAGCGAAACATGAAGGTTGGTGTGTTTTTAGTTTCTGAGTATTCAAAGAGTTACTTTCACTATAGTCTATTAACATACATTCAAAATCAGCATAAATTATGAAATTAATTTTTTGCTGTCTCTCATAATGTTTGAACTTTAGTACAGAATTGTGTTCAGGTAATATAGTCAAAATCTTAGAGCAGTTATGAGTCTTGTGTCTATTTTCGTTACTAAATAGTTGTAGACATGCATCACATAAATAAAGTTTTCCTTTAGAACGAGTCACTTGACGTCGCACTAGACGTATTAAATCTTTAATTAGACAGTAGTGTCCGATAGATTTTTTTTCTATATAAAGTAAATTAAAATGATTTTTTCTTCTATTTAGTGTTATATAAAGAGGTCCAGTCACAATATTATTTTGTATACCGTATATATTTAAACTGATGTTGGAATTATTTTTTTCTAACGTTTTAATATCATTTATCGTAGGAGGAAATGACATTCCCTCAATATTTAAAACAGAGGTATAATGGGGGTATGAACTTGTTCTGCAAACATTATTTTTAGCTGGGTATAATCCAGCAACTATACTCCATAGTAAACAACAATTATCATTATTTTTTATATTTATACAACTTTTCGTGTGCTTAATAGCTGACGGCAGTTCTATATAAGACCCACCTCTCATAGGGGAATACTTGTTTATATTAATTTCGAGATGACTCATAGAAATAAATGTCCAACCAGATTGACAGTGCTGGAACTCGGTTAATTTATTATTTAGTTTGTTTATTACTTTGGTTAATAATTCATTCAAATCAGTGTTCTTATTTAAAATTTCATATTTGGTATTAAACGACTTTAATTGTTGTTCGTCTGATTTTGATAACATAAAATAGGCAAACAATTCAAAACTCAATTTTATGCAATTGTGTTCATTAAGTGACATATTTATCAATTCTGTTATATTTATTAGATGATCACCCAGGAACGCCTCTACACCGAGGTACTCGTCTTCCCGAGTGACATTCAATCTGTATGTCATTAATCTGTTTTTGAATGCTGTTGCAATAATATGAATATCTGTGAACTTGGTATTCAATAAACAATTTGCTTTGTGTATATTCGTTCTCATATGATAGGAATACTGATTTTCTGGTATTTCAATTTTACATTTATGACAGGTTATTGACTTTCTAGATCTCGGTTTGCTGTTGAGGTGTGTAACTGTAAAAAAGAAAACCAATGACGAGATTACTTATACAATATTTATTAATACTGCAACATCATACTTATAAAATATAGTATTAATAAGACATATTATGTATGTAGGTAAATACAATTAAAAATTAAAAGAAGATACAATTTAAAGTAAGTATATAAGCAAATATCGACTGACACCTAGTTAATCATAGGCACCCATGTGGGTGATAGCACAGTTTTTAAAATCATTTTGAGTTGCTTTAACAAACTCCTTTATGTGGGCCCAAGATTCTTTATTTTCGCCTAATTTCGTCTTAATGGTAGTTATGGCCGAGCGCCATCTATTTATAGGCATTATTTTTTTTATTTCTTCCGTATTGTAAATTTTCACTTCAACATAATATTTTCCTTCTTTAGTCTCACTTATCTGTCGAGAATATCCCTTGGCCATCCTTCTAGTAAAATATGAGTATAGTGGTGGTATATTACCAGTTTTGTGGGATCTCTGTGTTGGGATGACGCTTTCTTCAATATCACTGTCTTCACCGAATAATTCACCAGCTGTAACTCGAGCTGGCGGTGATACTGGTGAAATGATCGGCTTCGATTTTTTCGCGCTTGTCGACTCTTCGCTCAACTTGCTGGACCTTTCCCGCTTCGTTTTTCTTTCTTCAGTCTTCCTCTTCGACTTCGCCTCTTGTTCAGAGTCATCGCTGGAGAGGAAAAGGTCGTTGTTAAGTAGTTTCGACCTGTGAACAAAAAAACAAATAATTAAATATTAGTGCATTGCAATCAATCCATTTCCTTCATAATTCCTACATTTGAAAAGTAACTGATCGTGACAAAGATAAATAATTAACAGATACAAATATCGTTTGATTTTGTGCAGGAATCGAATCCTCTGAGCTAAGCGTGCTAACTATTGACGGTTAACATTTTAATACTTGAATAAATCAATTAATACATGATTCTGACTATTCAATAGTTAGATATGATTATGAATAGGTACTTACATTCTTGATTGATGCTTGCTTAGGAGACAGGTAGCTTGATTAGGAGCTCGGAGCGTTGATTCCTTGCAGAGAGGATTCGTTCCAGAGAGGAATTGTGCCGGAGACTAATTTGCGATGCGTTTTTATAGCCCTAAAATCACATCATTCAATCCAAATTTGTAAAACTGCATACTTGCAAAAATTGTCAATTACCTACACGAGCGTACAAATCGTAGCGGTTTTAAGTTTACAGCGTTTTATATAAGACGAATGATAAGCGATTTTGAATCTTATGTAGGTACTTACTTAAATCAACAAGAGTAAATTTTATACTTACTTAGAAAAAAAAAAAAACAAAGTTTGGAGATGTGACGAGTCAGAATCCAGCGTTTAAAACGCAGCGATTATAACGCTCGTCTGGAGATTGAAATCCATCTTTGTGTACGTGTCAATAATTCCTAGTCATATGGAGGCAAGAGGAGCCGTCAGTTTCGGATTACTTTACATACATAAAAACAAAATTAAAATGAACCTTAATGACAAAAAAAAAAAAAATGGATTACTACCTATATAAATCAATCCAAGATACCAAAAAAAATCATTCGAATTGACTTATCTGCTCTGCGATGTCGGTAAGTAAAATATCAAAAAGTATTTTAAATTACTTATTAATAAAAATATTAAAATGTGTATTATAAATGAATTTTTAATATTTTCACAGGGGTCTATTCTAGGATAGTTCATTTGTCTTCGTTAACTTGTAATTTAAGTATTATTTAATTAATATCTACTTCTTTGTTTCAGATGTCCAGCGATATTTTCCCCACTAATTCTTCATACTCACCAATTCCTACTGAACAAGCCCTACGTCAAAAAGTGGTCAACTATTTGGAAAGAGAAACACCATTTCAACCATTTCAATTTGAGGAAACACCACCTTGCAGCAATAGTAACAACAGTAACAATAATAAAAGACGAAGAAGTGATGTTGTTTACTCATACATACAGAAACCATCAACCGGTCATCGTAGTAAAATAATACGAATACAAGTTTTTGACGCGGAAGAATTCACAAATTCACCATGTGATTGTAATGCCAATATATGTGTCCAACATGTTGTGGGGAATGTATTTAATGATGATATTTATAAATGTGTTAAGGATATTTTAAGCAAATTGCATAAAAAAATGTGAATAAACAATCAATTCAAACTCCGTAGGTATGGTTGTCTCATATTCATGAATAAAGAAAGATTATTATAATTATATTTCAGCTGTTTTATTTCTATCACTCCTGTTAGTAAAATATCAAAATAAAAGTCACCACCACACCAAACAGACAAACAAACAAATAGACAAATACTTAGTTACACATGAATTAAAATTACTTAACACTTCTTTATGATAGGGTACACTTACATTTTATACACATACCCATACTTGTTATTGTATGAACAATAACAAGTCATGACATGAGTCTGTACTCATAATGTAAACCTATTCATTTGTCGTAGTCGTAGGTATTCATTAGGAATGTGGTATATTGGTTTAATCGAAATACTACATGCTGATTTCTGATGTAAATTAATAATTATAACTTTATAGCTATGAGGCACACGATGGGTAGAAAAGAATACGATCTGCTTCCTTTACGGGAATGGGAATGTGTTTGTTATGTAAACAATCAGTCGTGCTTAGCAACTGATTATGAATAAGATTTTTAAACGATGTTGGTATTTGTATTATACTCAGAGACCACATTAACCCATAATAAATTCACATCACTGCATCATACATTACTAAATGAAAATTTTGTCTCCCTGCAAGGGAAGGAAATACCTACATGTAACTTATAAATACCTAATAGGTAACTCTCAGTAATAAATATACACCATCATAGAATAAAATCCCAATAGTAGAAGTTTAATTCCGAATGGAGTATTATAAACGATAGTAAGATTAGTATAAACGATCCTGAATAGATGTCTCATTTCGATCTGAATGCAATAGTCACTTTGAATAGATGATTCTGAATACAATTAACATTCGTTCGAATAGAGGATTCTGAATGTCGAATAGTCATAGGGATACTCGAATGGTTGAACTGTGAAATATAGGGTATTCAGATCTGAATGATAAGATCTGAATACCCTATATTTCAACTACTAATACAGACGAACATATAACCTCCTCCTTTTTGGAAGTCGGTTAAAAAAAATAACTAGTCAACCAAGTAAATTAGACAACTGTCAGTCGTGACGATATCTCTATGTCATAGTCAAAATTGATAATCGGTTAAAACCAGTTTTGACTGCAGGAATCAGTCCAAACTGCTTTTGACCGGTTAGAATTACTTATTTTAACAATTAATTACCAACATCTATACTAATATTATAAAGAGGAAAGATTTGATTGTTTGTTTGCATTGAATAATTGAATAGGCTTCGAAACTACTGAACCGATTTGAAAAATTCTCACTGTTGGGAAGCTACACTATCCTTACTAAAACTCCAATAATGTAACCCAAGGTGTAAAAAATTTACCTAAAATATTCTTTACATCTCGTGCGCTGCGAAAACTATTGATTATAGAAGACGAATTTTCAGAACACATCATTATTTATAAAAACTGTCGCGACAGCATGTCTAACTATTATAGTTATGCCACAATAAGTGTTCTTTTAATTATAAATTTAGTTGAAATGCCGCCGTTAGTAAAAGCTCTTTATTTGTATCTTGGTCTTAATCCATATCAAAATAAATTACGAGTATTTCATATTCAAGACAGCTTCAATACCTTTATATAACTTTTTGAATTATTCAATTCGGACATTCCATTCGAAAGATATCACGAGTTTAAAAATGTAAGTATTAGAAAAAACCAAAAATTTTAAAGAAAAAAATAAAAATAATAATAATTACTATCAAAAATAATCATTTAAATAAAAATAAAAGTTCATTAAAATAATAATATTCAAACTTTCTTTATACGAGGGCTGCACTAAAAGTATCGGGAATGGAATATTTCCACTGTTCCTGTCATATTAAAATCTTTTTAATTGAAAACTCCTTGGTTTTAAAAATCGAATACCATTTATTTATTTAAAAAAAGATTCTCGGTCTTGTCACAAGGTTTTGTCAAACTTGTTTAGTCGTTGAGAAAATGGAATCGACTCGAGAGAATTCAAGAGCGATGATTTATTATGACTTTCGAACTGGTTTAACACAAAAACAGTGTGTTGACCGGATGATTTCTGCATTTGGTGATGAAGCCCCATCCAAAACCACAATTTATCGCTGGTTTGCTGAATTTCAACGTGGACGTGTCAAGCTCAGTGATGATCCCCGTCAAGGTCGTCCAAAAACTGCAGTCACCCAAGAAAACGTTGATGCTGTGCGTAAGCTGATTGAGGAAGATCGACATGTGACATACCGCGAAATTCAGGCAACTTTAGACATTGGCATGAGTCAAATACAAATAATCTTGCATGAACAATTAGGTGTAAAAAAGTTGTTTTCCCGATGGATACCGCATTCTCTCTGTGAAGAGCAAAAAGCGGCTCGCGTTACTTGGTGCGTCAGAACTCTCGAAAGATTCCACGCAGGATCCTCAAATGCTGTATACAACATTGTATCAGGTGACGAATCCTGGATATACGTGTACGAACCCGAAACAAAAAACCAGTCACGAGTTTGGGTGTTCGAAAATGAGTTAAAGCCAACAAAAATTGTTCGTTCACGGAGTGTTGCAAAAAAAATGGTGGCCACGTTTGTCTCCAAAACCGGCCATGTTACGACTATTCCTCTTGAGGGACAAAGAACGGTTAATGCAGAATGGTATGCTAGCATTTGTTTGCCACAGGTCGTTTCTGAACTCCGTAAAGAGAACTGCAACCGCCGCATCATCCTCCATCACGACAATGCGAGTTCTCACACCGCGCACAGAACAAAAGAGTTTTTAGAGCAAGAAAACATAGAATTATTAGACCATCCGCCGTACAGCCCCGACCTAAGCCCTAATGATTTCTATAGTTTCCCTAAAATAAAGAATAAATTGCGTGGACAGAGATTTTCATCACCTGAAGAAGCTGTGGACGCCTACAAAACGGCCATTTTGGAGACCCCAACTTCCGAATGGAATGGTTGCTTCAATGATTGGTTCCATCGTATGGAAAAATGTGTCAAATTTCGCGGAGAATACTTCGAAAAGCAATAAATACATTTTTAAATAGTAATGTTGTGTCACTTCCTTGATTCCCGAAATTTTCAGTGCCGCCCTCGTAGTATTATTTTTTAAGTAATCTGACGCAAACAGAAGGATGCCTTTAAAGGTGTGTGTATCATAATTTTTAATTTTGTAATTTTTGTTACAACTGCGTACAACCTCTAAAATAAGATTTAAATTGTTATTGAAATTTTTGTACCTACATTGATGGAAATAAATATTTTATTATTATTATTATTATTATTAAGTACACCATAAAAATAAAAGAAGAAAAAAAGGAGATGAGATTGATGAGATTTGATTTTTGGTACGGATGACCTGCGTTAGGACATAGGATACTTTTTATCCCGATATTCCCACGGGATCGAGACTAAAGGCTCTTTCAAACACACGCGATATCGCGTAAATCTTATTTTAGAGGTTGTACGCAGTTACATAGAATTGGAATTCTAACTCCTAAACTAAGTCAAGCTTGTATTATAGGAGTTATGAGCTGTTGACTTAGACACAAACTTGAACTTATGCAACTGTAAGACATAAACAAAGTTATTGCTTAAAAACAAAAAAAAAAAAAAAAAAAAAAAAGACCCAAAACTAGGTAACTGTAAAGTTATACAAAATGATATTAATAAATATTTATTTACTACTTACATATAACAAAACATTACTAGATACCTAATATACCCATTATACACACTTACTTTTTGACTAATAATACTCGTAGTAATTCTGTTTGATCATAAGTCAGAGTTAATAGCCAATTGTTCAACCTATGCTTTACCTCACGTTTGGTTAAATTGTATATTCCTAGTATTTTATTTACATCATTATACAATCTTGAGCTAGCGACCTCATATTGGCGGCTTGCAAAAGCTGTTCTGCAGCTAACGCCGGGACATACAACTGAACCGGAGCGCTTTTTATTTATTTTTTCATCTAGAGGTAGCCAGCGGTGTCTTCGGAGAATGATTTTTTGCATGTATAGCTGTCTCACGGTTAGTACGCGGCATTCAGCATAAAGTTTGATGGTTGGATACAAACGAGGCCTATGATGAATCACCTTCAAGACTGCTCTCTGCGATCTTTCCAACATAAGAAATAGAGTTTTATAGGTACCACCCCATATAGGTATACAGTAGGTTAGTACAGATTGACAGAGGGCAGTATATACCATGTAGATTATAGATTTATCAGCAGTAGATCTGAGCTTCTTAAATATATACATAAGCCTTCGAATTCGGCTAGTGAGAGCAACTACCTGTGATCGCCAATCAATTCGCTCGTCTAACATTATTCCAAGGTATTTGATGCTGGTCACTCGCATTAAGGACAAACAGTCGCAGTCCGTAGGCACGGCACATGTATGAAGTTTCAATATGTTGGTAGACTCGGGAGGAACTTGAGAACTTGGCAAATGAAAACAGATGAATTTCGATTTTTCTATATTTAATGTAAGTAGATTATCGGTTAGCCATTTCTTAATTGTGCGCAGTCCATTTTCAGCATGTTCTTTGGCGGAATTCCAGTCTCCTCCATGTGTTAGTAAAACGGTATCATCTGCGTAAGTAGTTATATCACAATTTGATATTTTGAGACTACACAAGTCATTAATGTATATTAAAAACAACGTTGGACCCAGTATACTCCCCTGGGGAACGCCGTAATCAATTTGTTCTTCATCGCTCACTACAGTGCCGATCCTAACAGACTGCTTGCGATTTGTCAGGTAGTCTTTGAAAATGTTCAAGACTTGACCACGTATACCGATTCGTTCCATTTTAGTAATAAGTGTGGGAATAGAGGCCGTGTCGAATGCTTTCGACAAATCTAAAAAGATGCCAAAGCATTTCTGCTTCTTATCCAGCTTGCTAATCACATTGTTACATAAATTTGCTACCGCGTCCTCCGTTGATAGACCATTTCTAAAGCCGAGTTGGTTGGCCGAGATGATTTTCGTTTTATCTAAAAAACTAATTAAGCAAGTATTTAGGACGCGTTCTAAAATTTTAGACATTGTCGTTAGAACCGAAATGGGCCGTAGTTATTTACTAGGTCTCTATTCCCACTCTTATATACTGGAGTAACAAGTGCTTTCTTTAAAGCCTTTGGAAATATACCTGTGGTTATACAGAGATTACATATACAAGCGATTAGTGGAACTAGGACTTTACTTGAGAGTTTAATAACTTTAGATGGTATGTTGTCCCAACCAGTGGCGCAATCAGTTTTCAGGGACATGGTGATGGTTTCAATTTGCTCATTAGTAACTGGAATTATGGCCATAGAGTCACTAGGTGACTGAGTCGATTAGAGAGGGGTACTTAATTTTGCTTTGTTGTTGTTTTTACTGACTACAGAGGCCAAGTCTCTTCCAATGTTTACAAAATACTTATTTACGCTATTAGCGGAACTGATTTCGTTTCTCGACAGCTCAAGAAGTTCTACGGGTACCTGGGCGTGGCGCTTTTTATCAGCCATTGAGTTAATTAAATTCCAGGTAGCTTTTGGATCATTTTTAGCTTTGGAGAATTCATTAGATTCATAGGTACATTTAATATTTTGAAGCAATGTGTTGCAAAAATTACGATATCTTTTATACGTAATGGAAAGAGTGTCATTTTCCGGATTTTTCTTTAGATTAAGATGCATTTTGTCACGGTTTGGGATGCAGCGCAAAAGACCAGGAGTAATCCAAGGCTTCAGTATTGTAGTTTTACTAGTTTTTCTTACAATTTTCGTATTTTGAGTGATAATGTTTTGTAATTTAGAAACTAGATAGTCAGTAGCCAGATTTGCATCAGTTTCATCCATGACAGCGCTAAAGTCACAATTTTCGATATCGTTTTTAATGTTGTCGTAGTCAAGGTGAGACATTGTTTTATTTTTATGGGATTGAGAGCGGATTTTTTGTCCAAGACACAGAACTACCGGTAGATGATCCGTTATATAAGTCTCTAAAACAATTGTTGTAGCTAGTGATAGTGTTTTTAATTGTATATGATCCAGACAATTTTCATTCCTTGTAGGATGTGTATGTCCCGGTAAGAAACCTAGTGATGCAGTAAAGGTAAGAAAATCATCGGTATTTTTATCTTTACTATGAGTTTTAATATCCACGTTTAGGTCACCTATACGGTCTCCATATTAGAGTGCGACCCAAGAGCGCTCACTATACTGTCCAAACCATTATAAAATCTGCTAAGATCGTGGTACGACGGTGATCGATAAATGGCAATAATTGACGTGTTTCCTATGTTGCAGACCAAACAGTTTGCATCTAATATGGGCGGTTCAGAGACTGCGCACTGAATACCTGCTTTCGTGTAAATAACAACGCCATCATTTTGGATTGGGTTATTGGTAGAAGCATAGGACATGGACCGTCCAACATAGGAACGTGGTCAACAGACTTAAGCCAACATTCTGTAAGAATAATTACATCAAATTGGAAAGATATCACAGATAGAACTGACACAAACTGATCTAGATTTTTGTTTATGCTTCTAACGTTGATATATATCACCTTTAGGTTATATATATCAACTAATAATAACTTTGTTTATGTCTTACAGTTGCATAAGTTCAAGTTTGTGTCTAAGTCAACAGCTCATAACTCCTATAATACAAGCTTGACTTAGTTTAGGAGTTAGAATTCCAATTCTATGTAACTGCGTACAACCTCTAAAATAAGATTTAAATTGTTATTGAAATTGTTGTACCTACATTGATGGAAATAAATATTTTATTATTATTATTATTAAGTACACCATAAAAATAAAAGAAGAAAAAAAGGAGATGAGATTGATGAGATTAGATTTGGTACGGATGACCTGCGTTAGGACATAGGATACTTTTTATCCCGATATTCCCACGGGATCGAGACTAAAGGCTCTTTCAAACACACGCGATATCGCGGGCGCGACATGCACCGACAAAGGAATTGTCTTTGTCGGTGCCTGTCGCGCCCGCGATATCGCGTGGGTGTGTAAGAGCCTTTATGCGGGTGAAAACGCGGGGTGCAACTAGTTAAAACTACACGGCAAAGAGCGAGTGGGATTATCGTCGTAGTACGAGGGGGAAAGGTATTTTTATCATAAATCAAAAACTATGCAGCATTCAATGAAAATATGTTTTATAATGTGCAAATGAAGCCCTCTCAAATGACACACCGTTAACCTAGTTACCCCATGTTAATAAGTTTTTAGGGTTCCGTAGTCAACAATTAACTCTTTATAGTTGGCATGTATTTAATGCGGCAACCAAGTAAAATGAATATAGGTTTTAAAAAAAAATAGAGTGGGTACCATATATAATGGGTTGGCAGCTAATAAGGAGTATCGTAATAAGTAATAGGTAGCATATTAATATATCAGTAATAAGCTCCGTTTTAATTTAAACTGGCATCGAATTTTTGTTTTGGTAACTGAATTTACCAACAATAGAGGGGATCTGGCGCTCGGCGGCCGCTGCCGCGGCACGCTCGCTTCGCTCGCTCGCCTTCGCTTGTTAATGGTTACTGTTTTAACCTAACCTAACCCAAATGATTCAATAACAGTAGATGACTTTGCAGCGATTAAGAAATAATATTTAATCGCTGCCATGTTATTTTTTTTTGCAGCAAATAATTAGTCGCCCTTTAAGTTATTAGTCGCCTGGAAAATTATTATCCTTTATAGTTTTGCCATGTCCGTCTGTCTGTCCCCAGCTTTGCTCAGAGACTCTTAGTACTAGAAAGCTGTAATTGGGCATGGGTTTACGTATTAATCACCGTCAGTGATAAAATAAAATCTTCGAAAAAAAAATTACGGTAAGCCAGCTAAGCTTACCTACACGTAAAGTGGGGATGATATTTTTCTGTCTCGTCTTACCCATGATGGTGTCATTGGACAGGCCGTTCAAAAATATTCAGGGTTTGTGAACGCCATTTTTCGATTCAGGGATCCGTTTGAGTAATATTAAGCTTTAATGTGCTAATTTTTGTTAGTCAAGTGTAGCTTGTAGTGTGCTTAGTAGCTAAATGGTTGTTTTTGGATAATGTGAAAAAATCAAGGCAGCAATACATAAATGAAATTATGATGAAAACTATGACTAAAACTAAAACTAGCTATGTAGACTATACAAGTATTAGTAGACAAACTTACATTTGCAGTTGGAGAATTGACCGTGACTTATATCGATGTATGGGAAAACATATTTTTTAACTGCAATGTTTAAAGTTTGTTTTTGGGATAAATTCGTCCCAACTACGGAACCCTTCATTGTGCGTGGTCCGACACGCACTTAGCCGGTTTTTTGTAATATAAAGTCAGTCAAATTATTTATTTCAAATAGGCACATATGAGGCACCATTGATCGTCAAAATTTACAAAAAAATAGAATTGACTCTAGTTGCCCTTGCCATATTAGATAGTTAGATAGGTCAGCATTATTTACAACTATTCCCAATAACATGAGTCAATCATTAGTAGGTACCTACCTACCTAGTTCCTGAGATGAGCAGCTGTGTTATACAGACGAAGTCGCATCAGGTTCTTTTTTAACATTTTGGTACGTTACCCTAAAAAATATTTCTTTCTAAAGTACAAGTGTACTATAAGAATTTATTATGATAGTTATTTAATTAATGAAGTGGACAAAGCAAAAGGAGTAGGTATCGTATAGGTGCCTACCTACTCCTCTCTAGGCGTATCAGGTGGCGTTCCGTTCTTTCGGCTTACCCCATGGAAAAAAGGCGTGAGTTTAGTCTTTTCCATCTTGATGGTTGAAATACTTTTTATCCAGAATACACTTAAGGGCAAATCAATTACTAATTATCCAGCCTAAATCAGTGCCTATCAATTAAAGGGTTTTAAGCATTTCTGCAGTACAAAGAAACAAGTGTTGCAACATATTTTATTATAATTACCACTTTCATCAAACGTTTTATTAAGGGATTGAAACAAACCATAAGAAAACTTATATTACATCTATTTGAGAATTAACTAGACAGTTGGAACTTGCTGCATGTACCATTATCATCAAAGATCAAATTACAAATGACATTTAGCATACATTTTATATGTTCCACTCTTTAAGAATAAAAAAAAAAACAATCAAGTTTATTTATTAAAATAGATATCACAATATAATAACTTAGTACCGGAACTGAGGCAAAAACAACATAACAGTAAAAATGAATTCAAAATGTGGATGTTCATTATTAACCATTACTATTCCTTGCAGAAAGGTTTTGCCAGTACTCAGCACCACTAATTGCGTAATACACTATCAGTAACAATGTGAATGATTTTGAAGTATATTACTAATTCATTGCTTCATGTGTTCGAAAAAATTGTCTGCTCAACAACGTAAATAACGCAATGAATGTTGTAGAACTGTCAAAATGAAACCCATTTCTAGTGATAGCGTGTTACGCGATTACCCCACAGGTGTTATTTACAAGTACCTACAACGAAGTGTGAGGGAATGAATATTATGTATAACAATGTGATTCAATTAATAATAGGAATGACCTTGCGCCATATTGTGACGTTTTAACAAAACAGCGCCTCGTTTACTCATTTTGGAGCAAAGTTAGTGAGATACAAATGACAAAAACGGGTTAACAAATAAAAACAGATAACAACATAATGTTATTTGCAAGCCGTACTTTTTAAGTTTCTTTTGACAGATCGAGGTCATTGACGTTCCTATTCTTAGTTGAATCGCATTGTACATGAAAATATTTCTACTATTAATGAACAATTTATGTAAATATATACATTAAAGTTATCAACTGAATTATTTTTACTTTGAAGAAACTTACAAGTAATGTTTGGATTTATAACTCATCTTAATCTATATTGAAATGTTGTATGAAAGCTATGTGATACATTTGTGTACACATTACTAGATAATTTTGGGACTTATATAATCATCACACTAATTATTATAACATACATGCTACCAGCTTCACTAAGTAGTTTAAATAAAATACATAAATATATGACATTGATAATGTGTTGATGCTTATTAAGGATTTATAATAAGCACAATTGCAAAATATCAGCACAGGTATTTCAATTTAGAGCAAAATACATGAAACAACAATATTTAGCTACTGTTTGGACGTGTATGCCTTTTGATTACCAATTTTAAATACATCCTGAATTGCCTGTTTGGATAAGCAGTTAATAAACACCATTAATGGATTTACAACACACATAGTTGGTTTGATTTCAGAGTTATTCCTTTGTTATGGCACAAGTTATATAATAAACATAGTGTGGATTATGACTAATTTTACAATGATTGGAGTATCAACTTTAGTGAAGCTAAAATAGCAAATTACACAAAATGTACACCTAAACAATTTGGAAAATTACTAATGATAGAAGCTCATAATCTGAACCATCACCAGCATTTGGTACTGTTTTCATGAGCATCACCTACATTGACTTCAAGCTAGTTGAGTAAATGCTTGCTGTGGCAACATTTTTAATATTATTTTGCAGTTTTTATTTTACTACAGAGTAAAACAATGTTATAGAGGGAGGAAGGAGTACATAGTATGAAGAAGCAATACAAATGCACAAAGCAACTCAGGCCCCCAGAGTCTCACAATAATAGATAATAATTGATTGTGTTGCACTGGTGATGCTTGACTTAAATATTAAAAGCCAGTAAAATTCAGTCTGTATTTGGCAGTTAATTTTAAGTAGTAATAAGATCTGAAAAATATATAAGATTTAAGAATTCTTTACAATGGAGTGAATATTGATTTTACACACAAGTTAATGTAAATATTGCAAACCACCTTTCAAATTCTGTTATAAAAATAGTTTGTGCAATTCATTATGTCACAAACAGTGCAAAACTGTAAGACTATACAGATGGAACAATGTTTTGATGATCCATACTCATGCTATGGTTGAAGTCAATGTCCATTAAGATATTAATTAAATAATAATGTCTGTGACAGTATTTCACCATTGTCTTTTGTTTTCTCTAGTAATTACATTCCAACAGTCAGATACAACAAGTTACACCTTCTATATAAATACACACAGCTTATTTGTTCATTATTAGGAAATATTCACCATTCTGCATCACCATTAGCTTTTTGAAAGACATAATCCTTCCCACCTAAGTTCATGATACCATCTTTAAGGTAGAACTTCCACTTATTGCGACTGCGAGTAATTTTGTCATATTGGCAAACAACCACATTGTCAGTATCAAACATGTCACCGGGCTCTTCATCGGAGACGTCATCCTCTGAATTGAGAGGTTCCTCCTCAGCTCCCCCGCTCTCATCACGCTCCTCCTCCTCTTCTTCTGCTCGCTCCTCTGCAGACTCCTCATCCTCGTCATCATCACCTGCACCATCTTCTGATCCATCTCCAGCATTAGATCCCTCATCATCAGAAGAGTCTAGTGCACCATCTAAAGAGAAGGGTGCAGCTCCACTGCGGCCACCTCCGCCTCCATCAAATTCATTTTGCTGTCCGGCTAGTGCAGAGTTGATGTGTTGTTGCAATAATGTTGCAGCTAATGGTTGAGGTAAACTTATAGTTGCATTTATAATAGGGCCAGTAAGTACTTGGTGTAGCTTGTTACCATTAAGTGCAGATGCAGGGATTTGTATGGTAAATGATCGCGGCTGTGATCCTGGCACACCTGGCTGAGCGGGCAGGGTGAGTTGCACGGGCACTTTGTTGTTGGGGTCCATCACGTGATGAGGATGTGCGCCTGCAAGATTAGAGACAGGAGCGCCATGCTCCACACCAGAGTTGTGGCTAGACCCTTGCTGTACCAAATGTGTATCAGTTCTCTTAGGTACAACATTATTACCGTTGGCCTTTTGAAAGTTCTGTAGTACTGGAGGCGGCGGTGGTATAGCCGGTTCAGGCTGGCTTGGTGGGTCCATTGCCCCACTGGCTTGAAGTTTCGTTTTCCATAATTGCTTTAGTTCCTGCAACACTTGTTCGTCGACACCATCGTCCAGGAAGCAATCCCTCACTCCGGCTATCACGTCGTCCACTACTGTATTGTAAAGTTTCATAACTGTTAACTGACTCATCGTCATTTTGACGG
Source organism: Tiliacea citrago (assembly GCA_963921375.1). Classification (NCBI taxonomy): domain Eukaryota; kingdom Metazoa; phylum Arthropoda; class Insecta; order Lepidoptera; family Noctuidae; genus Tiliacea; species Tiliacea citrago. The sequence continues at coordinate 13,306,133 of OY992797.1, read as the reverse complement.
CCTATGGCTGTCTATATTATACAAATAACGAAACTGAATCAACAGATCTACAAAATGTTAAGTTTAGTTGGAAAACTTCACGTTGTTTATAGTAAGGAAGGTGACGAGTGCGTATCCACTTTCGCGTTCACATCTCAATTCAATAACTCAATGTCAAGTAATACTGCGAGATCAACAGTCTTATTGGACGATAGATGTAAAATACTTCACTAGAACCGACGATCTATAGAATAATTCACAAGGCGACACAAGTAACAAGTTCATGTCCACTCCATTATTATCTGAACAAATTCCACGAATGAAAATACTCAACATAAAATTTGACAATTAATCACTAAAACATAACCTACAAACAAAAAGCAGATTCTGCTTGCCAGATAACGAAAAATTGTCTATGGTATTGGTCGGAGGAGGTTTACTTGACGCATGCGCGGAGAGGTTGCGAAACATTGCCGACGCCCCGTTTCAAAAGGCATATATTGTTGAGTTTGCGTTGCGCTATGAGCAACTAGAATTAAATTGATTTTGCTTGTGGTAAGTTAGTTAGAATGTAAGAATGTATGTGTTAATATTTTTATTTTATTTTATTGATACACTTCATAGGCATGCTTATCAATATAGTCGACTAAAATAAAACTATTTTGTTGTATGGTGTGACCAGGCATGACAGAATATGCTACAGAAGGCGCGGCAAAATTCAAGTAAAAAAAGTTCTTCGCACGCACTTTGGTTTTGATGTTTGGACTCTGACTCTGCCACAACTGCTGTATAGGGACTTCTTGGCGGGAAAGTGAAGCGTTATGTTAGCAGTTTTGTTTTATTTTCTTAAATTTGTGTTTAGCCGAATATTAATGTGTAATAGTGGTGGTTTATTAACCATTAAGTGTTCGTGAACCTGCATTAGTGTAGGAAAATGAAACAAAACAGTGCAACATCACTTTAAGTTTTCTCTAAAAGTCCGCGCGAGGTTTCAGTAAAGTGCCACGTCTTTACTTAAACTCAAGGGGAGCGGGCGGGATATCATCCATCATCTTTATCACGCATTGAATGGAGTTAATTTCATACTTTGTACTTGTTACCTAATTTTACATGACACTGGCTAAATGCACAAACCGTGCGAAGCCAAAACGAAAAAAAAAAAAACTGCTGGATACACTTTCCATGTATTTCGTTAAAAAAATTTTAACTGGTAAAACAATGTACTACTGCGTCTACTGCAATAGGTAATTCCATAAAAGAGTGTTTAAGCACAAATGACTGAGAATTCTTTTAAAATACATCCAACACGTTAGATAGTAAATTTCGATACAATTCAATCAGTATTATTCTCAGTCAAAAATTATATATCTAATACGAAAAGACATGGCTGATTTTTGTCATAGTTGTAAATTAATAGTTTTGTTAGAAGTTTATTATTTTAGTCTGTGAAGTTAGTTATTTTAGCCTCGTGGTCGCAAGCGCGACTGCTGAGCGTGCAGGCAAATTGTTATTGGGTTTTTCCATTAGGAATTTCTTAGTAGCAGGCCGGAGTTTGGAAGTTAGTTTGTTACCCTTATGTTTCGAAAAGCACATTAAGCTGTTGGTTCCTGTTGGTCGCCTGATCTCTCTCCGGTCATGTCGGATTGCCGGCCCATCGGACTATGAGAGTGAGGGAAGAGAGAGTGCTCTTTGTCTGGGCACAAACTTGTGCATTTTCATTTTTTTTTGTGCTTTTTTTATCCCGCGCCGACGGATCCCGCTGAGATTGGCCGCCATGGCCGAAATTCGGTCTAGAGGACGATTTTTAATTATTTTTCAACAGACTTGCTTGTAAAGTGAAAGTGACTCTTAGGGCAACGCATTTAGGTTCATACTTTAGCTTATTATACACTCGTGTTTTTTACTTTACATTAGCACACTAGTGTTGTTTACTTTACATATTTTTTTCCATCTCAAAATTTTTTATGTCTAAAAACAATAAATATTTTTGTGAATAAATAAATCATTTTAGGTTACTTATGATAAAATCAATCATTTCATGAAATATATTTTATCACTATATCATCATCTGCCTAGCCTTTTCCCATCTATGTTGGAGTTGACTTCCAGTCTACCCGGTTGCAGCTGAATACCAATATTTTACATGGAGCGACTGCCTATCTGACCTCCACAACCCAGTTACTGGGTAAAACGATACCCCTTGGTAAGACTGGTTGTCAGACTTTCGGGCTTCTGACGACCCGTAACAACTGTTAGAGATCTACAATTATCAGCCGGGACCAACGGCTTAACATGCTTTGCGAGGCACGGAGGGGTCTTGGTATGTAAAGATGGTCACCCTTCCAGGGACCAACCGCGGCAAGCTTAACCTGATCGATCGACCCTTGCGGCTATTAGTACTTAGCCACAAGCTATTTTTTACTACATATTAACCTTAATTTGCGTAATCAAAACATTATTTTGTGTTTATTATATTTTTTTTATAGCTGTTTAGCGATTTTACACCTGCGCGTGCATCACTAGTGCGGCGCGCGGAAAAAACAAAACCAGCAGGGCTAACATGACATGCGCGAGAACGCTCTCGTTCTCGATTTGTCGACGATTCTGACGTCATTCTAAACACTAACATGACCGCTAAGCTCGAGATATCTCGAAAAAGTCACTTTGACAGTTCTATAACTCGCAACGAGAGACCGATGTAGCAAATGATTAAAAACAAATAATTTTTATGATAGCCACATCAGCTCATTCATTCGATTTTACGCATGGAGTTAGTTTGTACTATAATGATTTTCATCCACCTCTTTTAATTTAGTTTAGTTTTTTTGTGTAACAGACTTTTTGATTAAAATAAAATGTTTTTCTTTGGCATGCCGAAATTAATATACAAAACAAAATCACGCAAATGAAAATGAGTGAGACATTTTTGGTAGGAGCCGAGTCATCAACATGCTAAACGCGTCACTGACATGTCAACAGCGTCACCGACATGCTATCAGTGTCCCAGACATGTAAACAAATTCACAACTTGCAACCACGTCATCGACATGCTAAAACCGCCCCGTCATACTTCCTGCGTCACCGACATGCTCACAGAGTTCCGACATGTTAAAAACGTGCCGATATGCTAACTGCGTTCCCGTCATACTACCTGTATCACCGACATGCTAACCAAGTCTGTCTTGCTAACTGCGTCACCGACATGCTAACCAAGTCTGACTTGCTAACTGCGTCACCGACATGTCAGTAGCGTCGCCGACATGTCAGTAGCGTCACCGACATGTCAGTAGCGTCACAGACGTGCTATCAGCGTCCCCGACACGTAAACTAATGCACTACGTTCCAAACGCGTCACCGACATATTAAAAACGTGCCGACATGCTAACTGCGTCACCAACATGCTAACCGAGCCTGACTGACTAACCGCGTCACCAACATGCTAACTGCGTCACCGACATGCTAACTGAGACTGACTGGCTAATTGCGTCACCGACATGTTAACGGCTTCACCGACATGGTTACCGATTCGCCAACATGTTAGCCACGTTACTGAAATGCTAATGTGACGTGTTGCAGACTTGCAGCAGACTGGTGTCCCACAGTGGCCTATGTACGTATTTATTATGTTATTCCAAAGTTTAAATTTTTCACGTCTGTCGCCAGTGAATGCCTTTTTTTTGTATCATAATTTTGGCTACTCTTCTCGTCGTCAAAATCGAGGACGAGTAAATGACAGAAAAATCAGAGATATCTCGTGTTGAAATGTCAAAATTCGAGATCAAATACGTGCCATGTTAGGGTTTGTCGAGAAAACATCAAGTTTGACAGAACGAGTCGAGTATTTTGTATGGGAGCGCTGTCAGAAAACGAGATAGGTTACAGAAATAGACAAGAATTACTCGCGCGAGAGTGAGTGAATTGAGAGTGAGTGGGTGAATTTGGGTTCCTACATAAGTAAGTAAGTAAGTAAGTAAGTAAAATTTTATTTGTTTAAACATGGTGTAGGTACATGATATATACATTACATGCAAGATAATATGACATACAGAAAGTTCTAACATGTTCAGCCGCATATCGTGGCGTACAAATTGGTAGGAAGAGATGGTGCAAAAACCGTGTTATTATTCATCAAAATTAAATTATAGAAATTATAAAATCATCATTATTAATTAAAGATTAAGTATCTTTACAATTCAGCAAGCATATTTTTTAGATAAAATTAAATGTCAAAGTAGTCATTAAATAAATTTGTCAATAAAAAAAAAATATTAATTACTATCATACAAAATTACAACTACAATTATTTCACAAAAAACAATAGATTACAATAACATGTCAATAAAATACAACATCGTCATCTCAAAATCGAAGAAAAATTGTCCTCTTTCATAAACTCCGCTATACTGTAATATGCTCTTTCAGTTAGTAAACTCTTCAATTTACTTTTAAGAGCAGATATATTTAATGATCTCCATGATTTAGGCAATTTGTTAAAGATGGCCGGACCCATGCAAAAGATGCTCTTACGCATAAGAGCGGTTTTAGCGCCTTGACCACAAAGTTTGAAGTTATCACGTCTATTTCTAGGGACAGCATCAGACAAAAGCTGAAATAAATGACTATTTGATTTAATGAACATTACTGTTTCCAGGATATATAACGAGGGCAATGTCAATATCTTACATTCTATAAAATGAGATTTACAGCTGTCCGTTGTTTGCAGTCTAAACATCGATCGAATGCACCTTTTCTGTGCCCGAAACGCTATTTCGTTGTCCGTGCTATTCCCCCAAAAGATGACTCCATATCTACATACTACTGATTAGCACCGTTTTAATTAAGGTAACCTAAGCCAGGGGTATAGTCATGTGGTACCGTATCCGACCGAGAATCTTCGGCATCCACATAATGTTTATTTTTGGACCTGAATATTGTACCAAGTTAGGACGGATCATCGGGTTTCAACGTTAAATGGATCATTATGTAACCTAACGACATTAACGGGATCGCTGTTTCCAGTTGCTTTTTGATATTTGACTTTTACCTCCTGCAAAGAGAAATATTTACACCTATGGTATTTTGGAGATTTAGCATCTCGAGCCGCGTAGTACCTACTTATCATTCAAATTCGATCAGTGATAGCATATTGTTTACTGCCCAAATGTAGATCTTATAATGTAGAGAGATATTTGTTGGCCACTAATAGATTCATGAAATTCTGCCGGGTTGGCACCGTTACCTACGTACAGTCATCATATTTCGATTTGGTTTGATTCACCTTGAACATTGTCCGATATTTTTTGCATATCAAAGGAAAAGATATAACTATTGTAACGAGTTTTAAATTATTGGGGTATCCGACGAGACAGACAGTAAGTTTTAGGCCCCAGCAAACATTCAAAATAATAGGTATACAAGTTAGATGATTTTGTGTTTTCGTCAAGGCTCGTGCAGACTGGCACGAATACGAGCCTTTAAGGACAGTCTAAATCAAATTTCGAATGCAAGCTCCGCTCCTCGCTCAAAAAAAAAAACATCAGTAATAAAGTTGAATATCGCGTGCGCTCTTTGATCGAGCACGAAACTAAATAGCGTTAGGTACAGTTACACATGCTCATTTCAAGCATGAAAGCATGCTTCTATTGAGCAGTTGCTACTTAGTAGTATGTGTGTCGGAATATTGCTCAAAATTAGCATGCTCATTTCGAGTTAGTTTAAAAATCGACAGGCGTGCGATTTTTGAGCATGCTACCTGCGGCGCGGGTGGAAGGGGACGTACTTTAAGCACGTCTAAACAGGTTTGCTTATTGAGCATGCTAGTATCGATCAGTCGTTCGCAATAGGTGCGCGTGCACAATTACTACTACTATACTCGCATTTTTGTAAGCAATTGAGCACTTGCTCCAAAGTCCTGCCTTCTAGATATCCAATCACGGACCCAAATCTTTCTCTTTCTTTTTTTTTTTTGCCGAGCTGATATAAGCTTCTGGATGCATTGCATCGCCAGCAAAAGAATGATCTTATTCAGCTGCATACGGATAGCTGTTTGATTGTCTATGACTTTGTTTGAACTCACAGAGAGCGAGAAAGCACGCTATAAAATGTCATGTGTATTTGGAATGTTTGCTTTGAGCATGCTTAGTCAGGAGCATACTTAAAACTAGTATGCCTATTGCTAGCAAATGTAAACTGCTCATAAGCATGCTCGTATTGAGCATACTCAATAGCACGGTTTTTAGCATGCTATTTTAGGGCATGTGTAACAGTACCTTAAGTCTCAATTCTTATTTCGTTTATAACAAAAGTAATAATTGATCTAGAGAAAAAATATCTTTTGTCGGGATAATAAACTATATTTTCTAGCTGTGAATATTTATTTTAGACAAAAGAGCTAAACAATCAATTGTTTTGTTATAATTATCCTTAAAAATACATGATTTTCAAATAAAAAATTGATTGTCAGAAAATATTACAATTACGTGACTGTGTTCAACATGGAAAGAAAAAGATCCAATAAATCACTACTACTACTAAAGTTTAATTTTGCTTGTATGTGTGACTGTTTCAGAATATTCATGCAAATTAACATAAAAATAGGTAGCCTCCTCTTAACTGACACTATTTAATCTAAATGTGGGCAGTAGGAGCTGTTAGTTAGATACTATTCCTTCGGTCAATTGAAGTAGAGGAAGTCCTATCTACCTTTTTTTCTAATTATCACTTGCATAAAATCGATTACCAACACCGACTCACTACGTTTTTGGAAAATACAGGCCTGAAACGAAGCATATTATCTAGTAGGTACATATCAATATAAGGATACAAAGCCTGTTTATTCACAATCAATTTTCGTTTAGCGTCGGGATAATGAGGAAGTGAACGGCAAATGCAGGTTGTGCGGTCGGGCGTTTGGTCGGTCGTCGGTCGGTCGGAGCGCGACAACAGATCAGGTTTGTTCGCCGGCCGGCTATTTCCGCGCGATCGATACGCTCCAGAATGTCATTACCCGCTCACCTGAGCCCAGTTGAGCCTCACGATCCAACTCGTTACCGTGACTGTCAACATTCGAAAATGTCATTACCTACCTCATTATCTTACATGGAATATTTTTATTCTACCCAAAATGTACTTACCTAGATTAAAGATAAGCGGGCAGCTTTAGAAATGGAACCATAAATATCTACGATGAATACCTAGCTACATTTCCCATTTTATAATTCTCAAACTCAAACTCAAAGCATTTATTTCAAATAAACCAATTACAGGCACTTTTGAATTGTCAAGGGGTCGGTCGGTCAGAAAGATGACGCTGGTTGCCCATTCCAAAGCGTAGTAGGTACCTACATATGGAGAAGAACAGGCAAGAAACTCCACGGACACTCTTTTAAAACATAATTATGATTACAAAATATAGGTTACATCATTCATGTTGAAAATGTACATGTGAGAACGATGCAAAACAATTAAAAAATTTAATTAAGTTAAAATAAGCCATGGCAGCTAAGAGATGACCAGTGCCTTCCCTACTGACGACGCCCGTTCACCAACATGACGCATGGTTAGCAGTTAGCACCATTCAGCTCAACCATTTTCAAGGGAGCTAAAATGTCAACGTCTGAATAAATAGTCAAATTGAAAACCTTGTTTATTTGAATGTGTATGAAAATACATATTTATTAGCATCACGCAGTGTTCAGAAGCATTTGAATTTAACGGGCAGGTACCATTTTATAAACGAGCTTGAAATGGCAAAATGTTTTCATATAGGTACCATTTCCAAATATCATTTCGATTCGACGCAACAATCTAATATTTAATACCTACTTAAGTACTCTACTTAGGTATTTGATTCTATTTTTTTAAAGAAAATCTAATTTTTGAGTGTAGGTGTACATAATACCTTCTGGTATTTATAACTTAGGTAAGATACCTACTGTTTGGGAAAGCATTTAATAAATTACAAAGCAATAAACCCAAAAACAAAGTGCCCGTATGAATTGAGGAGCCATGTCTCATATTTAAACTAATACTGAACTAATATTGAAGAACAAAACAAGAAAAATAAACTAAAAAAGGCTTATTCCAAATGGCCTTATTTTAGACCTAACTATGTTAGCTATAGCTATCTCAAATTCAGCCGTACAAAACACATTTTTATAAGGGTTTTACTCCAAATTGCAGGATTATGCCTACAAAATCGGCTAATTTACTACAAAATATTGGTAGTACCCTCGTTTAAATATGAAACATGCCTCCTCAATCCTTAAGGACACAAAAAAAATGGGAAGTTGATTATCGTATTCTATATCAGAGATAACTTTTTCTTTCCACGTCGTTTATACTTTGTCCATCGCGATAACATAAGATGTACTAACGACATCACATCTCTCACATCTTTCACATATTATTTAACACAATCAATTTCTTTAGATTAATACTTACTTATTGCAAGTGTCATACCCTTGAATATGCTGTAGTTCGTTGCACATCATATGAATTTATTGTGTAAAATAATTAGTAGCATAACCCAGAATTAGTTGACAGAAGTCTTTCATTGAATTCAGAACTGTAGAATAATATATTAAAACAGTTATAAGTATAACCCTGAATATTGTACCTCATCTTCTGCCTAGCCTTTTCCCAACTATTTTACATGGAGCGACCCTATCTGAACTCCACAACCCAGTTACTGGGTAACACGATACCTCTTGGTAAGACTGGTTGTCCGACTTTCAGGCTTCTGACGACCCGAAACAACTGTCAAAGATCTACAAATAACAGCCGGGATAGCTACTTGACGTGCTTTCCGAGGTAATATATTGTACTAAAGACAGGAAAACGCGTAGGTAATCTGTATCCTTATCACTTGCTATATTTACTGTGATATATTTTCCTTCAATAATAATCATTCCCGTTCGACGATTTCCTTCAATAATAATCATTCATACAGTTTATTCGTCGTGCTACAGTAAACCAATTCGGTTAGGTAGGTACAGTTAATGTAACATAATATGTTAAATCAGAAACAAAATGGATGGAAATTGAACACGATACATGGGAATTGTCTCTCTGAAATGCTGCAAAATGGTGATGAAAAAATATACGAAAACATCAACCTGCTTTGGCATATTTTGTAACCGGATAACATCACTTGAACGGTGTGGTAGAAATTGCATAAGTTTTAGTAGGTAGGTCAAGCTCAGAGGCCAGTTTTATATTCAAGTATTCTCGAACCTTTTATGAAACCTTAATAACGCGTTGCTATTCAATGCAGAAGGCTTGATCGATCACTCTAAAGGCGCATACATTATTAAAAAGACGGTGCATAGTCTAGTTTATGAACCAAAAAGTCGGTTTAAAGTGTGCCGCTTGTACACACTTGAACAGGCAATTAAACATGCGTGCAAACCATAACATATGATTTAGATAAACCCAAGACTGGGGAGGCATTACAGAGAGAACGCAAGCTCAGCTCTCGGCCACACTTTACAGAGAGAATACGAGCTCAACTCACGGCCACAGTTTACATAGAGAATATAACGAGCATAGCTCACGGTCACACTTTACATAGAAAACACGACCTCAGCTCACGGCCACACTTTACAGAGAAAATACGAGCTCAGCTCACGGCCTCATTTTTATGTTTTTTTTTGGTATAGTGGCGTGTGCTAGCTAACATAAGGCAAATAATTTAATTTAATGTTGTGTTGCGTAATGCAAATTCTTTTACATTTTATTGTATAGATTCAAGTTTTATATCTGAACAGACAGCTGTGCTGCTGGGGAGTTTGTTGCGCCACTTCTTCTTCCCAGCTAAAGCACTAGGAAGTGGTGAAGGGTGGGCGTTTTTGGGGGACTGTCTTATGTAATTTTTGACGTTCGAAAAGTGCTGATTCTCAGCCTAGTTTGAATAAATGACTTTTGATTTTGATTTTGGCCACAGTTTACATAGAGAACATGAGCACAGCTCACGGTCACACTTTACATAGAGAACTCGAACTCAACTAACGGCCACACTGAATGGGGCAACTGTCGCAGCCAATATTGGCCCTTCCAAGCAAAGTAGATAAATCGTTTTACAATTTACGGTTCAGAGGGAACATGCTTTATCAACAAATCGTTCTGAAACATAATATACCGCTTTCCCCAGTGAATATAGGAAAACAATTGCCTAATCTGCATATGTGACGCCGATACCTACGTGATAAATAAAATTATTTACTGTCCTAACAATTTTTGTACGATCGATCATATTCCTGACGTTGTGTCCTTTGTGGGTTTTATGGGTGGAGCGGTGAATTGCTTATTCTTTTCATAAATCTTTTCCCCGCGACGGTAACAAGTAACGGAGGCACTTTGCGCCCCTTTGGAGAACCTGCGCCAGTAAATGTGTTGCTTCCTAGAGCGCTACATTATGTACATACGTGCTCGGTTCACATACTTGCGCCGTATTCTACAACACGATATGATCGGATTTATACATCCCCGCGTGCTGTGTCATGTTTCTCGTTCTAATTCTTAAAGCCACCTTAGTTTATTTTTGCCGCAAAGAGAACGGTATCCTAATTGCACACACTTTTAAATCAAAATCTGAATGGTTTTGAAGTATATTGCTAATCCATTGTTATGAAGCAACACCATTCATCATCCATCCATTGCTATGAACATATGAATGTTCGAAAAAAAATCTGCTCAGCAACGTAAATAACGCAATGGATTTTGTTGAACTGCCAAAATGAAACCCATTGCTACTGATAGTGTGTTAGAAATTAACTAAGATAATATGGCCCGCCCCTCCAAAATTCAAAACGTTTGAAAATGTACGCATGTGTTCGTAATGAGACGGCCGTTGAACAAAAACAAATCACGGATTTGTTGCCCGACTAGTGGCGTCATTAATCGCTCATAATTAGTATGGCGCTGCACTGACGTCCTCTATGAAAACGACACGTGCGTTGTCTAGCGCGATCGGCTGGTTATGATTAGTTGACCAACACATCTGGTAATAAGTGAGATATTACGAGTACTTACAACTACATACAAACTCTTTCGTAAGGATGTGACTACACACATTGAAACAGTAATTTGGAGGGGCGAGCCATGTTATCGTAGTTTATCTCTACGCAATTACCCCGCTGGATAGATGTCGCTTTGCATTTTTATTTTAATTATGCGGTTAGTTTGGGCTAAAATTCAACCGCCCTTCATAACGCCACCGTGGTCAACTCTATGAGCCATTCACAAGGGAGTGTTAATTTCTGTGGTATCGTTGATACTTAGCACTCGTTGCGTGCGTGCGAGGTGGGTAGTTGAATGTTGCTGGTAATTTATGCTCGGCGTAACAGGTGGGGTTACTACACCATTCTCAGGCTACGCGTGCTAGGAATTTATTATTAATGGTTGGGTTACCTCTTAATTAGTAGCAACTACATTAAGCAAGCTGTGATATAACTACTTAATTAAATTTTGGTAGCTAAACTTGATATTTGATTTTGGACTGTTCTTTAACGTCTATGTTAACCTACGCCAAGTAAGTACTAACCTAATATCTAAGTCTTTTTCGAGAATAATAAACAGATAGCCACGGAATCGATCAGAAGCCATCTATTGTATTCATCTTCGGTATTGAAACTCGAGTGGATATCAAAATCTCCCGAGCCTTGTTTGTATTCCTCTGTATCTATAATATTAATAATATTATAAAAATTCCACTGGCTACCTCCCCGTGTATAGTCTGTTCCACAGATTTAGAGTTGGCTAGATACCGCATGTTCATTAGATAGTATGAAAACCGAGCGTGTCATCTTTTTATACCTACGATGACCCAGACATTTAGTGATGTGCTCAACGTAAACAGTATCGTTCGTTTCATTCGCTAAGCGCGTCTGTGAGCTAATAGACTTCGTCAGGAGTGGACGTGCGTTAACATTTTTTCATTTGACATGCAATAGGAAATCGCGATAATGCGAATGTCGAATAACCCTTGGTCGGACGGCTTGTGGTATCTAGCCTTCTCCAAATCTGTGGTCTGTTCACTTTTTACTGGCATTTCAGCGATCGTATGTAGGCATCCACATGTCGATATCGAGTGCATCGTTAAAGAATTCCACTTATTGTTTCACCCAGTTTGCACGGTACGAATAATAGGCCTCCCATTGAAATGTGCGCAATTTGTGAATTCCTGCTTTTATGAGCAGCCTGTGAATCCATGTAGTATTTTCAATAGCATTCAGTTCAATCATGATTATTCAAATGTTAGGTTTTTCTACATAAAGAATACACCTAAGTCTTGTATATTTTTTTGATAATTATTGTGTTGGGTCCATTTAGACCTTTACACAGAAAAAAATAGCAAATCGTTACAAGATAATTAGAAAAGTACACCGTAATCTCACCCCATTTCACTTGCTTAGCTTTTAAGTTTTCTTCGAAAATGTTTCTTACATCATTAGTGTATTTAATAAAGAATCTTACCCGCTTACTAAAGTAAATGAATCTCTTATTAAACTTCAGTTTATGTTAACAAACAGAAATTCTGTTAGGGTAACTTTACGTCAAATAAAACTGAGACCTGTTACTCCAGTTTTCGTGACATAGGTAAGTATTCAAGATGTGATATGATTTAAAATATTTCCTTCGCTAGAAGCGACATTAGCCGTATCATTCATCTTTATACGTTACTGTCACCTATTTGTTAGAAGAAAATTTTTGTAGGTTTTCCAAGATATACACAAACCTCATATTTTTGTAAGTACATTTAAGTAGGTACCTACTATATTATTTATAATGTAATTTTTTTTGCTTTAATTCAAATTCAAACCATCAATTAAACCAATTACATGCCCTTTTCAATTGTCAAAGAGTCGGTCAGTTAGTCAGAAAGTTGAAGCTATTTGCCCATTCAAAAATGTAGATCTCTATGGAGAACAACAAGCAAGAAACTACAAGGACACTCTTTTATTTAAATCTTTTACATATTCATAGTTATACCTATCTATGAATATCACTAAAGCAAAAATGCTTATGATAAACATAATCAATTAGAAAACTCCATTTGATGTATACATTTTTATAATCGTTACATACGAAGGTTCCGTTCCAAAGAGCTCGTGGCTAAGTAATAACAGCCACATGAGTCGATCCATCAGGTTAAGCTACGCTTGCCGCGGTTGGTTCGTGGATAGGTGACCATCTTTACATACCAAGACTCCTCCGTGCCTCTGAAAGCACGTTAAGCCGTTGGCCCAGGCTGTCATTCGCGTATCTTTGACAACCAGTCTTACCATGGGGTATAATTATCGTATTATCCAGTTAACCAGTAACTGGATAATACTGTTTTGTTGTTGTTTGTAGAGGTGAGACAGGCAGTCGCTCTAGGTATGTAAAATACCGGTATTCAGCTGCATCCGGTTAGACTGGTAGCTGACCCCAACATAGTTGGGCAAAGGCAGGCAGATTGATTGACATAGGAAGGTTCCAAGCAAAGAAAACCACGTACTTACTTAGTAACAAGGTAAGGCATAGTGGATCAAAAGGTTTTCTAAATATTCAAAGTAATGACAGGTTGTTTGCCTATTGGCTAGTGACTTATTCGCCACCATTATTTATTAGAGCAGGCAGTCTAAATCAAATTTCGAACGCAAGCTCCGCCCCTCGCTCCCCGCCACTCCGTTATGTGCTTAACGCTAATACATCAGTAATAAAGTTGAATATCGCGTGCGCTCTTTGATCGTGTTCGAGCAAGAAACTAAATAGTCTAAGTCTCAATTCTTATTTCGTTTATAACTAAAGTAATAATTGATCCAGAGAAAAAAATATCTTGTGTCGGGATAATAAACTATATTTTCTTGCTGTGAATATTTATTTTAGACATAAAAGCTAAACAATCTTGTTTGTTTTTATAATTATCCTTAAAAAAGACATGATATTCGAATAAAAAATTTATTGAGAGAAAATATTACAATTACGTAACTGTCTTCAACATGGAAAAAAAAGATTCGATAAATCATAAATACTAAAGTTCCATTTTGCATGTATGTGTGACTGTTTCCGAATATTCATGCAAATTAACATAAAAATAGGAAGCCTCCTCTTAACTTGTGTGTGGTAGTGAAAAGCGGAAAATGTTCATAATAAATATTGCAATGACATTGTACGCGGAACATCATAAGCAATAAAGGCAGCTCATGTTGATAACAGCTCTTTTCATAAATACTCCATTACTATCCCAAGAATACTTTAGACTCAGTTTTCTTTTAAAGATATAGATAAATTTATTTGTTCAAACATGTGTAACATGATACATAGATATGCACATATAGATGGAAACATAGTTTTACTGGACCAACATGTTTTGCCTCACTAACCGTACAATTTTTTTACGTTTTAATAATTAAGTTTGTAATTTTAAATTCATTATTAATGACAGTTTTATTTATAAAATTAAAGTTAGTGCTTCAAGTCAATAATTCATTAAACAATCAGAGTCAGTACAAAATGTAGTCAATATTAATAACAGATAAAATATTATGTCAATATAATCTAATAAAATAAAATTAACAATAAAATTCAAACTTTGTCATTCAAAAAATCAACAATGTTATAATAGCACTTATCAGTAAGCAACTTTTTGAGTGTTCTCTTAAATAAATTAAAATTCAATTGCTTAATGTCATTCGGAATTTTATTGTATATTAATGGGGCCATGTATACAACACTTTTTTCTTGCATTTAAATATCGTTGGAAGATATTCAAATGAAGCCAACTACGAGTTGAAGATATTTTATTACAAACGACTAGAAAAAGGAATAAGTATCGATGATCGCCGCTTATTGGTATGCAAGCGGAATTTGCGTTTTTTTTTTTTTGTTACATGAATGAAATGTTGAATGATAAGCTGTTACCTAAATTTCTGTGCCAGCATACAAACAGCATCGATTATTCCGTCAATTGTGGACGGATTTTGGAAATTCAGTTTTTGTTTGGAAGAGTATGCTCCCGAGGTGGTCCCATTGCCACCAAATCAGAACCTGATGAGGGAATCCCATGGAAATCCTCAAATTTTATAGGCATACCTATAGCGATTTGAGTATTTTTTATCGTAACTTGTGCATTTGCTCTCGAAAAGCACCATTTCGTGAAGTGAAACTGATGATGAAGACCACAGACTGATGGCCACCGGAACTACTTAATAATAAGTATTTCACCGTTGCGATTCGATTAGGCACTTTAATATGGTTGATAAGCAATTTATGCTCGTCAAAATGCATATGGTAAAGTCACCATCAGTTCTCCTGGTTCTTACCAGGAGAACTCCTCAATAATTAACGCCCCTGCATCGGGAATACCAATATTTTGTAAAAGGTGATGAGCATTTGACATTAGGCTATTGTTAATTAGATAAATTACAAACTGACCCACTAAAAAGTGAAAAATAAAAAACTTTTTACAAAAAAAAAAATCAACCTACTTCCAAAAAAACACTACCTACAAAGTGAAAAATAACTTTGATTTCGGAAGTCGGTGGCAAAAAACTAAAATACAGATCCAAAGACACCGACTTCCGAAATTAAAGTTATTTTTCACTTTGTAGTGTTTCTTTGGAAGTCGGTTGATTTTTTTTTTGTAAAAAGTTTTTTATTTTCTTTTAGCTTTTAGCTTTTTCAATGTTTTAAAATTACAGTTTTAATAGGTATGGGAGGACAGTGTAAGCCCGACAAAAGTACCAGGTACTTAACAAAATAGAAAATGGTCTACAAAGCTACGGTCTATTAAGCTTACAACGTTCTCACATTCACAAAATAAAAATATATAAAAAACTATTTAAAAAAACATAGGTGTATCAACCTAATCTAAACGTGTATGCACTCTATTATCAGGGGCAAACCATCCCCCTACAGTGTGAGCACCGATAATTTTGTTGGAATGAATACTGAATGCTGTAAGTATCCACGTTGTGCGCATATTTTACGCTCAGTGCGACTGGTGACGCTTGCCTCGTTATCGGAGAATTACACGCATTAAAATTTATTACGGGCGTCAGAATTTCTCTACTATGATTTCGTTGTCAATTTAAAGAGAATTTATGTAGGTAAACGTGTGCTATCGATGATAAATGATTTGTTGAATGTCGAAGGTAGGCATTCACCTGTGTATTTTTATCACTAAATTGAGTTTTCGGTGAATGACCCGCTGGCCGTGATAGATATTCAACAATGACCGAAAAAGCCATTTAAATTGGACTCGTTCACGAATCAGTTCCCCGTCAAAGATAAATTCACTCTCCGTTTGTGCTGTTAAATATTTATAGAAAAGTAATAAATGTTCTATCCGATACCATGGAATCGTTTTCGCTTCGTTGCGATTCATACAATTTTGCAGAATAACAGTAAGTATCGTTCGCTGGCAACATCATAATGTGTCGGCTGAGTTGAAGCAAAGCTGACAGTTATCGTGAGCCTCCCGATCGCGGTATACAATTTGTATGCTCATGGGTGGAATTTACTTCAGTTACTGTATCCATTCAAATAATATGGTATCACGTAGGTACTTTACGGATATTGTGCCTCGCTTCAGATTCTATCACACTTGCTTGAAGGGTTACAGTTTGTTACCCTACCTATATCCACATACAAATTATCTGTTCTTTTAGAGTCTTTCATGTATGTATACCTTCCGTTAGTACTTCTGGGTCGTGTACTGAATACATTCATTATGTACTGAATGTAGTACCTACCTACTCACTTATAATTAAGTAGGTATGTAGACTTCTAGCCTAGTTTTTGATGAGTAACATCTTTCCTCTGATCTCTCGTGAAAATGTCGTGAAAAGGGACGGAAATGCGTGCAACAGGAAGTGACAGTGAACTGAAGAGCATGGTATAAGTAAGTACTCATTCTGAATACATACATAAGGACGATACGGTGATAAGTGTTTTCTTTATCTTATGTATGTATTCAGAAAGAGAGAGTCCGACCACAGTCGTCTTCACTTAGGTATTTAGTGTAAACTCCACTTTTATCTATACCTTCATGATAGGTACTAACATTCTAACAACTACAAACATGATATTTCAAATTAGTTGTTGGGCCATCAAGTTACCCAGTACTACTAAGCTATGAAGTTGAACGATGCTTCTGGTCCGTTTGATAACTTTCAGAACTTGTAGGTAGAGGAAATGTTATTATTAATAGTTTCAAAATATTAGTCAAAAATCGGTTGTCTGTAAAGAAACCGACTTTACAGACAACCGATTTTTGACTAATATTTTAGATTACTGACGATAGTTGAACGTGACAACGTCATAAGCCTTAAATGCAACGCCTCAGAGCGAGGTAACGCCGCATGAGAGGTAACGCCGCATGAGAGGTAACGCCGCATGAGAGGTAACGCCGCATGAGAGGTAACGCCGCATGCGTCATGTTTTTTCGTGCGTGCAGCCGGCTCCATCGAATTATAAGACGTTGTCACGTCAAAAACTGGCCAAGTGCGTGTCCGCACAATGAAGGGTTCTGTAGATGGGATGAATTTGTCCTAAAAACAAACTTAACATTGTAGTTGAAAAACATGTTACATGTGATCGATATCCGTCACGGTCGATTCACCAACTGCAAATGTAAGTTGGTCGACTATTACTTGTTAACTTGTAAAGTCTACTTAGCTGTGATAGTTTTCCTTTTAAATAACTTATATACCTACTACTGCGATGAATTTTTTTTAGCTGGCTTTTCTAGCGAGTTGGCTTGGTCACTTGATTCTAACAAAAATTAGCACTTTGAAGCTTAATAAGTATTACACAAACGGATCCCTGAATCGAAATATGGTTTGCACAGACCCTCAATATTTTTGAACGGCCTTTCCAACGATACCCCAAACTATGGGATAGACGAGAAAAAAAAATCATCCCCACTTTACGTGCAAGGGTTACATTAAAAAATATATATAATACCACTTTGTCGACGTGATTAATATATCAAAACCATGCCAAGTTACAGCTTTCTAGTACTAAAAGTCTCTGAGCTACGCTGAGGACAGCCAGACAGACAGACGGACAGACGGGTTCCTTGTTGACTACGGAACCCTAAAAAGTGCGATGTTCATCGTTTGCCTCTCCTGCACAAAAAATAAACAAGTGACAACTGAAATCACAAAAAAAAAAAAAGGTAGGTACAGTAGAGGTTTAAGCCTGCATGGCTTTTCCATGCAACCTCCACAAGTATTTTGTAAGTTGATGGCGTGTATACTCGTAATGAGTCAAAATATGAAATAGTGTGAAACACTATCCTATTAATTTAAAAGATGATGATGTGATACATTATCCTATTTAAAAGATTAAATAAAATAGAATGCACTATGTAATGACACGAACACCTTTTGTAAACATACCATGTTTCTGGCCAATAAATATTCTATTATATTCTGACAACGCGCGTCATGATTTAAAATAAGTAGGTAGATGCAATGCTGTATATAATTATCATATTCCTGATTACGTCTTTAAGACCAATCTAAATCAAATTTCCACGCAAGCTCCGCCCTATCACATCAGTAATAAAGTTGAATATCGCGTGCGCTTTTTGATCGTGTTCGAGCACGAAACTAAATAGCGTAAGTCTCAATTCTTATTTCGTTTAAAACTAAAGTAATAATTGATCTAGAGAAAAAATATCTGGTGGCTGGATAATAAACTTTATTTTATTTCTGTGGATATTTATTTTAGACACAAAAGCCAAACACTTTTTTTTTTTCGAATAAGAAATGTATCGAGCGAAAATATTACAATTACGTAACTGTCTTCAACATGGAAAGAAAAAGAGCCAACAAATCATATACTAAACTTTCATTTTGCTTGTATGTGTGACTGTTTCAGAACATTCATGCAAATTAACATAAAAATAGGGAGCCTCCTCTTAATTTACAGTTTCCGATACAGTACCAACGTCTCGGTGCATTTCAGCTCAGTTACGCTTTCTGTTGTATCTACACGAAGTTTTTTCATATGTGTGCGTAAGTTTGCTAACGCGTGTTGTTGATGTTTGCTTACTATCAAAAGTTTTGGGATAAACTGCGTAGCCATGCGGTCGCAGCCGCAAATACGTCGGTCTATCAGTTCTTGCGGGTTTCGCAGCGGACTACTTAGGACTTCAACTTCAGGTAGATAGGTACTTATCTAAATAGGTAGATATATCTATCAACCGCAAAACAGATAATTGAAGCGTGTTGTCTTATACAGTAATGTTTATTAATGAAAGGCGTTCCTGTAAACCCGCAATAGTATAGAGTTTATACATGCAAAAAAAAAGACACTCAAAATATTTTTTCAATGGTACTTTTTTTAGAAACACTTTACACGCGCTCTTGTCGCACTTGTCTTTCCACTTTGAAATACTATTGCACATGTACAGAGTGTTTCTTTTACGTATCAATTTAATAGATATTTTTAGTGAATATAATAAAAAAAACTTTTTTTTAAATGGTATTTTTTTTTGCATGTATGGAACCTATACTATTGCAGGTTAACGGGAACGACGTTCGTTAATTAACATACTGTATTTAGCCGCATCTAAGTATCTACTTATCAAGTTATTTCGACTTACTTCACCATTTTACATGCATTTTTTAATTGTGATGCTACGGCTACACTGTCGCGATAACGCGAACTAAACTTTGTGCGCTCTCTGTTGTACAGCGAGACGTCGAGCGATGTGCGAGAGAGACTGCACGAAGTGAAGTTTGCGTTATCGGGACAATGTAGCCATAGGGTAAATGCACAACTACTAGGTGGAAACTTCAAAATAATTGTAATCCATAACTTCCACAATAAACTTGGCTACCAGCACTCGAAAGTCAGACAGCAACAAATGAATCGGAAATAGTTCGGAATACGAACTTCAGTAAGTTATTGTACCTACATTTTGTCATGAAATACATTCAGTGTCTAATGGTTGCTATAAAAAAACAAACATATTTACAAGCTAAATTGAGAATCTCCACTATTCCAGGAAGGCAGTTAGTAAGTACATATACATTAGCAAAGATAAACCACACTGTAATTATACCGAAATAATATCAAAATCTGGTATACCCAATCCCCAAAACATTAACTAAACCATTATAGTTATGTGTTGCTTATTAAAATCAACGAAATAATCTCATCGCGGCCGAGTTATCCCTTGCCTCTTAACCTACAAACGATATCTACATCTAAGGATAAATAATTACGACCTTGACCTTCACTCATCCTTGGATCGGCTTTAGTTCTCTAAGTCTCGAGAGTACTCAAGTTTGCAGCAGCCGCGCCCGTGATCTGTCAGGTGTAAAACTAACTCGCTTCTACTGAGAATCATCCCTATCTACACATGAATAACTGCTGAGTATTTTTGTGATTTATGAGGAAAAGGGTTCATTTTAATAATAATTGTTAGCGGCGTCATAATGTCGGTATACTTAGCACAATTAAAGAACAATAATTTAAAAACTACTCCAAGAATATTAGGTTCCAATTTGTGAAAAAAAACCAGAAAAAGCTTCAACTCAATAGGTAATATTCAATGGCGTATTTTAAGATTTGGCGCCCCGGGGCAATACGGTTAGCCGCCCCGTAATTTAACAAAACAAATAATTAATGTGAGAACGAGCTAAGTGAAATCGAAAATTTCAGCACCTCGGATAGATTAGATTTTGTTTTTACCATTCATACAGGTGATATTGAAGCTACTTTTTCGACTTATACATAAAAGCTTCTAAACAGTTTAGAGACTTTAGGATTCAAGAGCGAGCGAAGTGAGCTCGAAAATTTTGTCACCCCGCCTCGGATAGACTAGGTTTTCTTTGACCATTCCTACGGATATATTCGTAGAAGTTACATCGTCAACTTATTGATAAACGTTTCAAAATTGAGAGAATGCAACAGCGAGCAAAGCGAGCTCTAAAAATTTAGCACCCCGCCTCAGATAGGTTTGTTTTGACCATTCTTACAGATTAGAAGTTAAGTAGTGCTTGAATCAAGAAAATCAGGCAGACTGCAAGGGGCGCCTTGCGCCACCCTTCACGGTCTGTCGCCCCGGGCCTAAGGGTAAATACGCCATTGATTATGTTTATATCATAAAGTCGTCCTAGTAAATGATTGATTTAGAATAAGAATAATTTATTTGTTCATAAAAAAACAGACTTAAATAATATGGTGATACACGATAATACTCAATGATCAGATATTGAACATCTGTGTCCGAACTAGATATAAAATATCTGTATTTCAGACATCAGCGCTCTTCCCCTGTTGTTGTAGGCGACATTTAGAAATTAAACTTTGTTTGACCTCTATATGTATACATCTAAAACATATTAATTCATGGAGATATAATAAAATAACATTAAAATAAAAGGAAGTGACAAATGTAGGAGAACAATCTTAAATTTGTTGTATTATAGTGATGGCCTCCGGTGAAATGAGTGACTTTGATTGGATTAACTATGAATAGTATGAATAAAAACATTCCCAGAGGAAAGAATAATAAATGACACGGAAAATAAATAATCAGTTTTAGATTTCAATGTTAATTTATTTATTTATTTAAATTTCTCGCACACAATAGGTACAAAGGTGGACTTAGTGCCTTAGGGGTTCTCTACCAGTCAACCAAGGGCGGTGCAGAGATAAAATGGCGGGTGCTCTGATTGAGAGAAAATAATAATATTCAAAAATATAACATAATTAATTCTAAATAAAATAGGTGCACAAATACATAAATAGGTTATAAATTTCATTTTCCTTAAAATTTCAGGAACATACCCGGCCAACTTCAGTGAAACTTTGCGTAGGTACCGTGCGTATCAGTCCTGGAATAAACTTACTAATGGAGCTATTTAAGTTCTTTCACGTACAGATGCTTGGGGCATACCTCGAACGCATCGTGAGGCCGTAATGTCTAACTAGCTAGTAACGTGCTACAGGTGGGTAAAGCCGGAGAACTGTAAATGTATATAGAGCCAAGTGGCCAACTTTACGAGTTTCACATAAATTTCAATTTTATCGTCGACGACCGCACTGAAAACTAATGTGAAAAGCAAGCGTCCCTTGTTCGGCACAGTCCACTGAACATTTATGAACATCCGCCGTAGCCACCCATGACCATCACTCTTTATTAACATTTAAGTGCCAAAACGAACTAAAAATAGCACATTTACTGCTATTCGTTATTTTAAAACAGAGACAAAAACATCACTTTATTTAATTTTTGTTTATGAATCGTTTTGTTTTATTTCAAAACACTAGTAGTGGTAAACGAATTGGTGTGGAGCAGGTACCTTATCTAAAAAGTGAAAAAAAAACTTCTTTACAAAAAAAAAAACAACCGACTTAAAAAAATACTACAAAGTGAAAAATAACTTTAATTTCGGAAGTCGGTGTCTTTGGATCTGTATTTTAGTTTTTTGCCACCGACTTCCGAAATTAAAGTTATTTTTCACTTTGTAGTATTTTTTTAAGTCGGTTGTTTTTTTTTGTAAAGAAGTTTTTTTTTCACTTTTTAGATAAGGTACCTGCTCCACACCAATTCGTTTACCACTATTTGGTATGTAACCAACAATGACAGGAAGTATTATAACATCATCAAGATACACAAAGTGAATTAAATACGTATTATCGAAGCAAACTCAAAAACTATCCAAGCAAAATTAATAAAATTTATATGGGACCACTGCGCGAGCTTTCTCTACCAAATGAACGAATAAGAGAAAAATAATTTTCAAAATCAGTCCACAATTGACGAAGATATCTATGAACATACATAAAAAAAAAATACATACAGAAAACGAACAAAAACCTCCTCCTTTTTTGAAGTCTTTTAAAAATCAGCCGAGCTACATGTCGTGGCACTCCTGGCGATGCGCGTAACAATTTGTGTGACATTGTACCGAAGTAGAACGACGCACTTTGATTGTTATCACGTCTCACACTTTACATTATTCGGGACAGATAACTGTTAACAAAATTGCTTCTGACACGAACTTAAGGCCTGTGAACGGCGGCGAACCTACGCTGAGTCTACTCTACGAACATTAATTGATGGTAGCTGTAGGTACTTGATGATAGTTTATTTACAAATGTAAAAGGACAGAGAAACTAATTATCGGCGAAATTTATAACACCCCTTCAGATCCGTAGAGATTTCTAGAACAGTTAAGGTGACTGAGGCGTAACTGAACAGTTAAGGTGATTGAAATGATTGTGATACTTAATATAATGATGTGATATTAAATTCTATGAATAGTATGTGATAATATATGAATGAATAATGATAATATAAAATATATGAATAATGATAATATAAAATATGTGAATTAATTAATATAATATAATGTTAAGTCTGTATAACTGTAATATTGAGTAAGTATATAATTTTTTTTTTCTTCTTATGTTTTTGACCATTTAAATTGCAATGCCTTAACAGGCAACTAAGTTCTAGAACCTACCTATTGTTAACATCTACAAAATCCTGTACACTTAGTTCGCAATAAAGATTTTGAATTTGAATTTGAGGCACCGGCTCGTTACAATATTTTAATTTAAACCATAAAGGGTCCACTGGCAACCAGAGACGAGTCGCAATTAACGCGATAAAGACATTTTGTGTCCCTCGGATAGCAGACAAACAAACCCTTGCCTGCCTAAGTAAAATTAATACTGAAGACGGCATTAACAACGTGGCGCCCTCGACACGTTTTGCTTGCTCACTTTTAATTTGCCTTAAATTCCTCTACCCTTCAAAGGCTCATTTTAAATTCCTAAATAGTCGTACATTACTCAATCACAGCGGTGATTTCTAACTACGTTGAAAGGATGGGTTTAAATGACTTCATTAAGTACCCGCCCCCTTTATATTCAGCATTTCTTAAGGCGTGTAGCTTCACCCCACAAATTGAGTGTTCATCGCGCGGCGCGAGTGTTACGCAGAACGCGCTTGTTCACGAGCCAATTTAAACCGTTCTCGAACACTCCCGCTTAACAAAGCCTTCTACAAAACAAGAAAATAAAATCGCTGTAACGTTGGCTATAGAGCGTAATACGGCAACAGAAGGGCGTGTTCATAAAAACAGCGTGAAAACGATCCAGTTTTATTGACTGATTATTGTCACGTAAAACAAAAGCATATATCTGTGTTTCTGTCAATTGTTTTTTTTAAGTTAACTGCCTACTCGTACCTACCTATAGGGTACAATCAACATTATTCTGTTCTAACGACAATAGATCATAACTTTAATACAGTGTGAGTCTTGATAATGTGCTCATATCGAAATGAGGGAAACTAAGCTTAATTTTATCGACGAAAAATATATTTAAAAAAATCTAACAAATAAAAAACCCTTGTGTAAACAAATCGGTATAACGAAACAAACTCAATAATGACTAAAAATAGTATATAGTCCCGATTACCTACCCTTTTTTAGGCTTCCGTAGTCAACAGGGAAGCCTTATAGTTTCGCCATTTCCGTCTGTCTGTCCGTCCGTCCGTCTGCCCCAGCTTAGCTCAGAGACGCTTAGTACTAGAAAGCTGTAATTTGGCATGGGTATACATATAATCACGCCGAGAAAGTCGTAAAATAAAACCATGAAAAACATTTTTTTTAGGGTACTTCACTTGCACGCAAAATGGGGAGGATATTTTTTTTCTCGTCTATTCCATGGTGTGGGGTATCGTTGAATAGGCCGTTTAAAAATATGGTGGGTCTGTGAAAACCATTTTTCAATTTAGGGATCCGTTTGCGTAATATTAAGCTTTAAAGTGCTATTTTTTGTTAGAGTCAAGCCCTACCAGCTAAATGGTTGGTTTTGGGTATGTGAAAAAAATCATGGCTGTAGTAGGTATATATAACAGAAATAAAAGGAAAACCATCACAGCTAAGTAGGCTTTACAAGTTAACGAGTAATAGTCGACCAACTTAAATTTGTAGTTGGAGAATTGATCGTAACGTATATCAAAGTATGGGAGAGCATTTTTATCAACTACAATGTTAAGTTTGTTTTTGGGATAAATTCATCCCAACTACGGAACCCTTCATTGTGCGTGGTCCGACACGCACTTGGCCGGTTTATTACTTTATATTATTATTCTCCATCGTATCAGCTTTTTAAAAGTAAAAATACCATGTCTATCAACTGTTAAAGAAAGGCCTTGTATTCGGCTACGTTCTTTACTTTAGCAGGTAGAGACCCTTTTTGTTTTTTTTTTTAAATATTTTTTCCATCGATAAAATTAAGCTGAGTTTTCCCTCATTTGGATATGTGCACATTATGAAGACTCACGCTGTATAGTGCGGTCGTCATTACTTTATTACAAATTATGATAAAACAAGCTTTTAGAACAATAAAAAAAATACCAACAATAGTGTTGTTACATGACGCTATGAATACGCGTCAAGATGTGTGAAGGAAATGAAAGCCCGAGTAAGCTAATTGCGCGCAATCGGCTGCGAGTAATTGCTAATCTGTCGTGTCGACGACAGCCTCGGTTATCTTACACACACACATCTACGACGGGAACACACGAGCGAACAGCAAAACGAGCCGAACACGAGAATTTAACCACATACTTACAGACACTACATCAAAGCAATTTAATTTCCTATACATAGTTGATTAAATAAATGCCTCGGAAAGCACGTTAAGCCATTGGTCCCGGCTGTTATTCGTGGATTTTTGACAGTCGTTACGTGTCGTCAGAAGCCCGAAAGTCTGACAACCAGTCTTACCAAGTATAACCCGGTAACTGGGTTGTAGAGGTCAGATAGGCAGTCGCTTCATGTAATATACTGGTATTCAGCTGCATCCGGTTAGACTTGAAGCCAACCCCAACATAGTTATAAAATGCAAAAAAAAAAGCTTAAATGAAAACATGAGATTCATTCAATAACGAACTTCCGCGCTTCGTGGAATCGATTACACCTCTTGCGAATTTATTAATTTACTACTTGTTTTTTAGTTCCGCAAGAACAAAAAACTAACTTTTTCGAAATTTCATTAGGTGCGATGCATCACGATCACATGCGTTCGGTCGTCCGAAAAAAAGTCGCTGCGAATTTCTGTGTTGCAGCATGAAACACAGCTACGAGAACCGTAATGTAGCACCGATTTATATCAAATCGATACACGCGACTGCCGTAAAAGCGTACTAAATGACCATTGCTTAACAACTGCTTCAATAAAAATAAAAAAGAATATTATAGAAACTCGTCTAGTAAAATTGAAGTAAAAAACTGTTCTGATTTTATCCTTAGTAGGTACGCTAATGATAACAATAAATGTTGTACGTAAAGTTACTCTAAAATGCTTTTAAATAAAAACTCTTTCATTATACACTTTTAATGGAGAATGTAAAAAAATGAAATATTAGTACTAAATGGTGCAAAAAGTGCTACAAATCTTTTGAAGTATTCATATTGTACCGAAAATTAACTAAGTAAATGACACTATAAGTATGATAAATCTCCATCATAGACTTTAAAAACCAATTAAGGTATGACAATATTTTTTCTAAGTAGAGAAGACAAAAACCGGCCAAGAGCGTGTTGGACTACGCACAAGGAAGGGTTCCGTAGTTGGGATAAATTTATCCCAAGAAAAAACTTAACATTGTAGTTGAAAAACATTACGTTCCAACTGCAAATGTAAGTTTGTACGCACAATATTGAGCGACATTGAGCGACTTACCATGTTATTTTAAGGTCACAGCCTTCTTATAGGTTTTCCTGTAATCTATAAGTAAAGACATATTTTCTGTATTTTTTCTAAATTTTAGGCTCAGTAGTTTCGAAGATAAGACCCCAGGAATGGTTAATTTTCAGCTATTTTCTTAAATAATTTTAAAAGTATTTATTATAAAATTATAAAAAATATATATATGAAATCCTTACAATAAGCCCTTTGATATGTCACACGGTACAGTCAGCAAAACTAAAAAAAAAAACTAATTAGCCGGCCAGTGACCCCATATTCAAAATTAATTTATTTACATAACACGTCCGTATTTGGGTCACAGAAGTTCATATGTGTACCAAACAACTTAATCGGTTCAGTAGATTCGGAGCAAATCGGCTGTGACAGACGGACAGACGGACAGACAGACAGACAGACGCACGAGTGATCCTATAAGGGTTCCGTTTTTTCCTTTATAGGTAGAGAACCCTAAAAAATCATATTTTAAAGAAAGAATAAAGTTGGTTCTATAGCCTAAACGAATTTCACTTTCTCGCCTTTATGATCGTGGGCGTCGCTCGTTCTAAGTTGCTAGATAATAGTACTAAAATCCTCTGACCCTCTGGATCTAATTCAACGTTTGGTATAAAATTGCTCCACAATGCGACAGTGGAAAGGCTCCAGTTAAAGATGTCATTAAAGAAAAAGCCTGTCACTCCGGGGCTTTTACATTGCAGAAATCTTTTGTCGCAACACGAAATTATTCATCACTTTGTGCGAAGCTGATTTAAATTGAGCCATTCTTGCACATCAAATATCATTATTTTTGTAAGCGACAAGCATTTTGGATATAAGTATAAGTGAAATAAGATTATGTAGCTACTTAGTTTTATTTACAAAATGGTTGCTTGAGCTTGAATTAAACAAGCATGTTTTATTTTGACGTCTTTATTATGCTCGGAGAGTCTCATGACGTTGTTTAAAATACATTAAATATTTTCCTTTATACAAGATCGGAGCTCCTGTTTACATTAAAGTAAAATAAGTCACGAAAATGTCATGGTAAGGGTAAATATTTTATCAGCGTCAACTCAGTACATACGATAATAGGCAGGCGATGCGGTGGCTCAGAGTGCGGCGTACGAGTTAGTATCACATCACACTAATATTATAAAGGCGAAAGTTTGTGAGTGTGTGTGTGTGTGTTTGTTACTTCTTCACGCTCTAACGGCTGGACGAATTTTAATAAAATTTTGTATGGAGGTAGCTGACATCCTGGATTAAGACATAGGCTACTTTTTATCCCTATATATTCCCACGGAATCGAGACTTACGCGGGTAAAACCGCGGGGCGCAGCTAGTAATATATAGTTTTAAAAAAAATGATTTAATTCGGACCTTGATCCAATTATGGATCAAGGTCCGACTTAAATCATTTTGTTTTTCATAGTGTAAGTATTGCGTATTACTAACATTAGTTAGTAATACAAAATACTTATGCTCTGTAAGTAACAAATGCAACTCAAATTTTAATCCAAATACCTGTTGCACTCACTTGACGCACCGGGTACGTGCACATGTACACGCACCCAATGTGCCATAATGGTGCAACACGGCTTATCACTGATGACCTTCAGAATGTCGCTGACGCTCCCACGCACTCTGCGCATCATGGACGCAATCCTTTTTCGCAGGATGGTACTGAAACCATCAGTATGTGCTTCGGCAAACATTTCTGATGCACTGCAGTAACGTTAGCCCCAACAACATTCTGAAGGCATTATTATATTATTGAACTCTGTAAGCGTTGTATGCCCTTTGCGTATATCGAAACCACAGAGTGCATGTGTACAAGGATTGGCAAAACGCCTTAAAAAATGTTATTTTTACTTCTGGTGTACATCGAGCAAACCTGCGGGCCAACATATTGCATCGGACAGCCAACGCCCTCCGTTCTCTTTCCATGTCGGCGTCATCTTTCAAGTCCTCAGTAACTATGTGCCCTAAATACTTAAAATCAAGCACCCTTTCAACAGCCACACCTTTTAACATAACCGGTGGGATATGCTGGTTTTTCACGATTTACCCTAAACACAAGAAGTTTGCTTTTCCGTACGTAATACATAAGTCCATGCGCTTCTGTATAAGTCTCGCAGACCGCCAACAACTTCCTGAGTGCGCTAACTGACGGACTCAGCAGCACCATGTCGTCCGCATAACTAATACTATTCACACTCAGACCGTCAATATGTGTGCTACTGAGCTCGACAATCAGCTGGTTGACATACAGGTTGAAAAGCGCTGGCGAGGTCAATCCATCCTGTCTCACCCCGCATTCCAACCTGTACGCTCCGAAAACTCGTTGGCCCATCTAACATGATTCGTTTGAAAAGTCTGTTGTTACTCACTCCAGTCAAACATAATCATAGAACAACATTCGAAGTGCCTTTTAAATTGTAATATAAAACTAACTTAAATTAAATATTTTAATTTACTCCCTCCGTATCTCATGTTGTTTTTTCTGTAGAAGGTATGTACTTTTAAAAGTGGTTTGCAAAAGTTCTGGAACTTTATCTCTTCGTCGTTCATATTCACGATGGAAGCTATTATGCTTCGTTTAAGGTTATTATTTGATTTTCAAATGTATTAATCTCGAGTAAATTATGTCGTAACTTTGCTTTTTCTTTGTTCACGTTGGATAAAAACAAAGTAGGCCACTAAAATGACGGCGAGCAAATAGAGGGTAATTAAACCTCTTTACGAGCCCTGCTCATTTGTCCGTACCGGCCGGCCGACCTCTCGCTGGCCTCCAATTTGCCGGAATGAGCAACATAACATCTGTTTCTGTGCTCTTGAGTATTTTAACTAGAAACGTGCCTTTGTGACACGCGTAGATACTAATCGATTTCCATTTAATGTAAGTGTTCTTCGTAGAGGTTTTCCCGTTAGAATTTGATGTAGAAGTGCTGATAAATCAAGCTTGAAATTAATGGATAGCGGATTCGTTTGATTTCAGCATGGAAATTGGTAAACTTAAAATACATTTAATGTAAAAATAAACAGTGCGACAACCATGTCGTGAAACTAATTTCGGAAAAATAAAAAAATACACTCAGCAGTTTTAAAATATCGTTAAAAGCTCCCCCAATACTTGGTATGCTTTTGAGATGTTTCCGAACTATCAGTAGATAAAGTTGAGGTAGTCATTGAGGCGAGTAAGTGTTCACTTAGTATGCCTAACTGTGATAATTACGTCTCTTAGTCAACGTCGTACGCTTGGGGGTTATTGGGGAAGTTGCTAGTTAGGCCTGTGTCCCATGACCGTATAATGTGAAATGGTACAAGTGCGGGAGCGGCGCGGGCGGCGTGGTCACCGTGGTCTGTGATTCTGTTCATCCATGTTAGAATAGACAGAAGATAGATAGAATACTCTTTATTATGTCATCATCATCTGCCTAGCCTTTTCCCAACTATGTTGGGGTCGGCTTCCAGTCTAACCAGATGCAGCTGAATACCAGTATTTTACATGGAGTGACTGCCTATCTGACCTCCACAACCCAGTTACTGGGTAACACGATATCCGTTGGTAAGACTGGTTGTCAGACTTTTGGGCTTCTGACGACCCGTAACAACTGTCAAAGATCTACAAATGAAAGCCGGGGGACCAACGGCTTAACGTGCCTTCCGAGGCACGGAGGGGAATTTTGGTATGAACAGATGGTCACCCATCCACGGACCAACCGCGGCAAGCGTAACTTAACCTGATCGATCGACCCGTGCGGCAGTTATTTTTCAGCCACAAGCTCCTCTTTATTATGTACACCATAAAAATTACAGATATAAATGTAGACATTTTACATAGGGTGACACAATGGGTGGTCTTATCGCTAAAAGCGATCTTTTAAAGACAACCTTTGGATGGATTAAGTGGGAAAGGAGAGACAATACTGCAGGTAGTCTATGGTGTACCATTTACATATATACATAAAACATTTCTATCATAAATATATTCAATAATAATCATCAAACAAGTGCAACGAACAAAACAATATGTTTAAGGAGAGAGATAGTGTTTTTACCATAATTTTAAAACTGGACAAACATTGAGCACGTCTTATCGACACGGGCAAGGCATTCCATAAGCGTACCTACTGCTTGAACAGTAAATGAAAGAAGAATATTCTTCTTCTTTTTTTTTTATTATGTACACCCTAGCAGTAGGTACCTATGCTGTAGAGGTACTTTTTTAATTTTGACTCGCTTTATTTGTTACGCACCTGTAACAAAAATGAATAGTGTTCTATTCTATTCTAAAAGTGTGGTGGCATCAGTGGGATGGTGTAGGATCTGCGCTACAGACCATTCAAGGTCAGTTCTACCTTTAGATCCGTCTGACTTATCTGACCAAAATCGGTATCGTGTGTGGCTGTTACGGCCTCAAGATACCTACTACCAGCGAACAAATTGGTCAGATCGAACTGACGCAGATTTGTCTGTTCAGATTGATCGCTTCATGTGTGCTGTATGATAGCCTCATAATCGTCTCGCAAGTCACGCTTCCTGTGTGTCTTCGCTCATCCAAGACAATACAATATATACAATCGCGCACACACGTAGTGCCCGCTGCCGCGCCGCTTATGCACCGGATTCTGTCTAACAAAGACTTGACATATAGGTAGTTAGACACCCTATAACGTGCTTCGAATACTACAATATGACAGGACTGGTATTCCCAGTTATTGCGACCATGGCATTCGTCCTTTGTTCATGATAATTCCTAGGGGAAGTTATTAGTGATGACGTCAGGATATACACAGCTATTGTAATGAAGCTGCTGACCTTGGAAGATCGGTTATGAAATAGGGTAAACTTATGTTTTTAACCTTGGAATAAAATGAATTACTTAAAATCTAAAAACTGATGAATGTTTGAAAAAGTTTCCTTATTGGTTTAAGATATTTACGTGACAAAAAAACAACAAACTACCTACACATAACACATGCTAGTTTTGCCCTGAAGGGTTAGGAAAGGTAAATACACCTCTGCCTACCCTTCAGGCAAAAACTAGCATCTGCATGATTGAATATCATTTAAAATAATAAGAAGTTAATTAACTAGTAATGAGCAGAAGCTATAGGCCGAATTTTCAAGCTACCTAGGTTCACATTTAACAAAGCAATGTAGGTATCCAAAATATCGGCAAGTGGTCAATTTAATTGAATGCCATAAAACACATCGACACTAGGTGTTGTACAATATATTATGAGACCCATTAATATACGGAGGGGACGGCGAAGGAATACTAATCCAAAGAAAGCCTCGAAAGTAAATCGCAGAACTTCCGCCGAATATCGCCCCACTTAGTAGAGTAGATGTGTTCCGCAGCCTCTATGAATAACTGTCGCTACACTAACTTGTTGAAAGCAACGTGCCCCCATTTCCTAGATAAACAACTATCTACTGTTTATCTACTTTTAAATTTGAAACGTATCAAAGTTTTCGTCTAATGTTTTAAATATAATCTTTATGGAGGAACTGTTACTGAGTTGGGATTTCCTGAAAGAAAATTTTCACGTAAGTAATTTTCTATTGTCTAAGAAGATCTATGTAACTCACTGGAACCGTCCCATATTTTTCTATCTATGCCGTATGCTTAAAGGTCTTGCTAATCTCAAAATATCGCTGTAAACTGTTATGTGTGCAAAAGTAAATCATATATTCACAATCCAATTTCTATGTAGAACGATATTGGTTTTCTAGAGTTCTAGGTTCATCCGACATAACGTATACACAATATCTTACCGCGATGGCGTTTTGCTCCTGTTTTCCGAGACGCAATTAGAAAATAAGATTTCTCTCCGACATGAAGTATACAAAGAGCTGTGGAACACGGAGAATAATTTCCGGGCATCAGTGGCAGCCACTCAGAGCTGTAAATTACGTAGAAAAGACTCCCTCATGGCTCATGGTAGATATAATAATCGCGGCCATGACACCACATAATGACCTGATGCTTTGCTCGGTAATGGTCCGCTTACATCGTGACATACTTCCATTATTATGTTACTGATATCCATTGTTCATATGTTATGTTACATTAATGGCTATCAAGGTCGCTGACTAACTTTACGCTTTTAAAAGCCAAACGTATAAAGAATACAGTTCAACGAATACACCATAACATAACGACCTCTGTTCACGCTCGCATTCGTGACATAATCGACACGTATTTAGAAGTTAATAAACGAAAAATTATTCCATCACATCGCACGCGACATTCATGGATAAACCCCATGAAAATGTCACTAGGTATGCAAAGTAGAACAATTTCCAAAAAAAATACACTGGCTACATAATTTATGAACGTATTCTTGCTTCTATAGAGATAGTGGGTCGTGTGAAGGAAAAACAGGTGAATTTACCCGTTTCCCTTTCCGTTGTACCTATATGGGAGTGTGGTGGAGGCGATGAGACGACGTCACATCGATACCAAGCCCGCCGCCGGGCCGGGCCGGGCCGGGCCGCATCAAAATACAACACGCCCGCTTTAAAAATATTTGTATAGCCTTTCATATTGGGTTCACTTGGAAACACATAATTATACTGGATAGCATTTGTGCGCAGTCTAGCACCGAGCACGCCTGGACTAAGAAAAGCTTTTCAATTTATAACCGTTTTTACCGCTGATTTCTATTCGCAGAATATCAAAGCGGATTGTAAAATTGTTTCTTTTCCAATAATGCATTTGTTGTGCTTCACAGAAATAATTACTTACAAATTCCCTGTACCCGAGTCTATGTAGCGCAGCAACGCAGATATTTCTGATATAAAATGAAAATTCATCTAGAAATTCTCCGCCTTTCATCGAAATATTTGCTCCATGAATGCTCTTGTGCCGCTTCATGTACCGGCTCCGCCCGGGTAATCTATGACCCTCTCCACTAATGAACTAATGTAGCGAAATAAAAATGTTAAGGAATTCATGTTTTCGCTTCTAAGGAACTAGAGTAACCCAGTGTTTAATAAAAGTTATAATTAATCAATAAGTGCTGTTCGTCTAAGAAATACGAGTGGATTAGGATTTAATTAAACTACCTACTAACCTAATGTTCACTGATATTTATTTCAATAAAGCTTCACCGAAATTGGACTACGAAGGAGGTAACTTAAAAGCTATGTATACCCAGCACCTACCTAGTTCATAAATCTGTATAATCTCAACAGAAGTTTTTTTATTATACCTTAAAAAAAGCTCTTTTTTCCCTGATGTAGCTTTCAACAAATCATAGAATAGAATACTAAACACACGTATGATGAAAGGCAGACAAACACTTCTCGAACGTCCAAATTCTACCCACTTCCACTCTAATACGATGATATTCAAATTAATCTGTGAATCCAAAGAAAATGAATGAAGAAAAAAGAGATATTGGACATTACCCATAGCCAACGCGGGTGTAAGAAGTTAATTAAATCGAATTCGTCGTCAGTAACCCGCGCGTCATACGCCGCCGAACCGCGTCTGACTCACGACGCACAGATCGGCACGACGCACACTGGTCCCGAATGATAAAAAAGTGGACATTAAGAAATTTTTGACAGAAGGTCAACGGACTCGGCTGATTTTTTTTTTGTAGACAGCTGATGCAATTACAAATCACTTTTATAGATTGAGTTTTTGCCAAATAAGCCGTATTTTCAGAGAAAAAAAATATTGAAATATTTTTTGTATGAAAGAAATCCTAATTTTGTCTTTATCTTCCAAGATTCAAACGTATTCAAAATAAAACTTAGCGCAGCTTGTAGAGGTGCTAATTGCTCACCACTTTGTCATAGACACTCTTCTGCGATTTTGTGCTCCTTTTGAGTTACAGGCACTTTAAATATTTTTTGTATAAAAAAATTCTAATTTTGTCTTTATCTTCCAAGATTCAAACGTATTCAAAATAAAACTTAGCGCAGCTTGTAGAAGGGCTAATTGCTCACCACTTTGTCATAGACACTCTTCTGCGATTTTGTGCTCCTTTTGAGTTACATGCACTTTAAATATTTTTTGTATGAAAAAATCCTAATTTTGTCTTTATCTTCCAAGATTCAAACGTATTCAAAATAAAACTTAGCGCAGCTTGTAGAGGTGCTAATTGCTCACCACTTTGTCATAGACACTCTTCTGCGATTTTGTGCTCCTTTTGAGTTACAGGCACTTTAAATATTTTTTGTATAAAAAAATTCTAATTTTGTCTTTATCTTCCAAGATTCAAACGTATTCAAAATAAAACTTAGCGCAGCTTGTAGAAGGGCTAATTGCTCACCACTTTGTCATAGACACTCTTCTGCGATTTTGTGCTCCTTTTGAGTTACATGCACTTTAAATATTTTTTGTATGAAAAAATCCTAATTTTGTCTTTATCTTCCAAGATTCAAACGTATTCAAAATAAAACTTAGCGCAGCTTGTAGAGGGGTTAATTGTTCATCACTTTGCCATAGACACTCAATTGCGATTTTGTGCTCCTTTTCAGTTACAGGCACTTTAAATTTTTCGACCTTTAACCTGTGAAAATAATTGTAAAAGCGTGTGTTTTGTTGTGGAACTATAATTAAAAGACTGTTAATAGTGCAAGTGCCGTTTATTATTGAAGAAAGTGACCAAAACAGATAAGCACGCCAAGATCCCTGCCCTAAATCAAATACATATTAAGTGATAAAGTATAAAATAAATAAATAAACAAAACATGCATGTAAAGATAAATTAAGCGTTAGGGTTACAGGTAGTTCAAATTTTTTAAGTACGCCTTAATACAATACCTATATTATTATATAGGTTTGTATTTTGACGGTCCTAAGCCCGTTAAAGTACGAAGGAAAAGTTTTAATTGCAATTTATACCTTTTTATCATTCAGCGTTTCCGACGCATTCACTAGCGTTAGATGACCAAATATAGCCCAAATTGTAAGTAATCGGCTAATTAAGCAATGACTCATTACCAAAAAATGCTTATAATCTGAATATGAGTCACACAATAAATTACCTGTACCTGAACATGTCTGTACACGTTTTGAGATATCCAAGTTGTTTATTTGATATATTTAAAATAAGACTTTTTTTAATAGAAAGACATTTATAAGAGTTACTTATTAATGAAGAAAATGTTATTACATCTTAGTCTATCTTTAACAAGATTATTTCTAATCCGCCTGAATTAATTTTTTAACTCTGAAAATACGGCTTATTTAACAAAAAATACATCTTTAAAAGTTACTTGTAATTGTATCAGCTGTCTACAAAAAACTAGTAAAGCTCATCCGACAACGAAAAATTTAAAGTGCCTGTAACTGAAAAGGAGCACAAAATCGCAATTGAGTGTCTATGGCAAAGTGATGAACAATTAACCCCTCTACAAGCTGCGCTAAGTTTTATTTTGAATACGTTTGAATCTTGGAACATAAAGACAAAATTAGAATTTTTTTATACAAAAAATATTTAAAGTGCCTGTAACTCAAAAGGAGCACAAAATCGCAGAAGAGTGTCTATGACAAAGTGGTGAGCAATTAGCACCTCTACAAGCTGCGCTAAGTTTTATTTTGAATACGTTTGAATCTTGGAAGATAAAGACAAAATTAGGATTTCTTTCATACAAAAAATATTTCAATATTTTTTTTCTCTGAAAATACGGCTTATTTGGCAAAAACTCAATCTATAAAAGTGATTTGTAATTGCATCAGCTGTCTACAAAAAAAAAATCAGCCGAATCCGTTGACCTTCTGTCAAAAATTTCTTAATGTCCACTTTTTTATCATTCGGGACCAGTGTGCGACGCGTGGGTCTACGGCACACATTAACTTCGCTGACAGATTTCACGCCCGCACTCAAAATATCTCTTTTTTATTTAACAGTAATTTGCCACTGCTCCTGCGATGCCTAACATCCGACCCGACGCCCAAGGAAATTAAATTTTAAAGCTATCCAAAAATAAACCAGAGCAAGGTTTGCCCTGCGGCTACACGATATTATGCATAGCACTCATAAAAACTCAAATTACTCATGATAATGTAGATTTTTTCGGGAAGCGAATTAATAAAGAAGCTGTTTATGAGTTTCCTGTATTATTATTACATGCTGTAAACGGCTGTACCTGAGATATTTTGCAAAAAGCTGTGTTTATTAAAATCTTTTTGTCAATTCTTGCCACATCTTGCTTCAAAAGTTGGCAAGCTAAGTTCACCGCTTGCCTTCTACAGCTGCTGGGTTGAGTGAGTTTATCGCAGACTACTTATAGACCGAGACATTTGCCAAAAAAAGTGACTTACGTCGTGTTGTTTGAAGAAGTCAGGAGGTTGACCACAAAACAAGTATCTACTTTGATGCTATACTAAACGGATTATTAAATCCGTATTAGCTGCTCCAATCATCATTGTGATTATTCCAAAAGAGCGTACTTTTACTGGACTGTTCAAAACGTTATCAAGGCGGAACTGATTCGGACAAGGTAATATATAGTAAAATCAAAACCTTTACATTCCATTCGGCAAAGCACAGCTATGTATGTGTTCAATATAACATTTCATTCCTGATCTATCCAAGCTTTTAATATCACACGGATTTATGAAAACATAAAAAAAACAGTCGAATGTCAAAATTCCTAGGTATGAAAATTCAACGTTCAAATATGAACAGAGTTTTATTTTTTATTCCATCTACCTTCGTCAGCGAACATCGAATCATGTAACAACGAACATCGCTAAAACTCAAATAAAACTCTCGTTATAATTCGGATGTTTAATATGCAAATGTAAAACGGTGATGTGAAAATGCACGGCCGTAACTCCAGGTTCATTTAACTGTAAACTGAGATCGCTGTTATTAAAAACAAATAAACATAACTTTGTTATTAGTGCGCCGGAGCAAGTGACGGGAGACGCGAGCAACACAATACGTAGATGTCAAGTAAATACTACTCCTGCATAATGACGCGGTGAAACTTGCCTGACGCGGCCGCCGGCAGTTTGCCGACGACATGATGCCTTGTGTATCCAACTTACACATTGCACGCCGTCTAATAGCTAAAATACATTTTTATGTGGCCCCCGGCACATAGGTTTGTGCACTCAGCCGATATGAAACTCGGAAAATACGGTAGGGGAAAACTTGTAAAGCTGTCGCTTGCTCTCCAGGCCAACGATAAACGACTCAAAATTGTATCGGACGTCTGTGTATAGAGCAATTCAATACAAACAAAAGTCACATAAGCCCGACATAAACATAATATTATTTTCGTCTATCATCAATAGGCTGTTACGCAACACAAACAATGTTCGTGTCTTTATTAAGTTCAGGTATGTGACGAGAAGGGCCGCCGGCGACCAATGTAGACCCGGCTTATTTCTATTACTAATATAATGGAACAGGGATAAACATGTAGCGAGCCGCCCGCGACATTGTAACTGACATTATTGTAACCTATATCTGTGCCTGCCACCCGACTAAATTGGTAGGTAGATAAACTTTTTAATACGTTTCCCGAATTTTGATACGAAATTTTCCACGTGGCCTACTTAGTTTCTGTTAGGCTACCTTTTAGGAAGCCGAGTTATGTTTGCTTGAGATCGCATAGCTGTGACTTTGCGTTAAACAGCATCACCATCCATCACCTATGAAACATCAATAGATATATATTTTTGTAAGCAACATAAATTCTCAAACTCAGAAATAGACGACGATTCAATACGATTATTATTTGAATTAAATGTCTATATTTTTTTACCTCACACAGCTTTTGTGACATGTCGTCATAACAATTCCAATCCTCCAATTCGGTATGTAAAATATTTTTCAGGTATGTTTTTTATATTTTTATTTTAAAGATAAGAGTATTTGAAACACATAATTTCATCTTTTTGTTTTTACAAGCTGTAGTTATTTTTATATATTTTTTAAAGTTTTGTTTGTGCTGATTTCTAAAGTAGCCTGAATAGCTTAGGATGTTTGCCACGTTTAACACTTATTTAAAAACAAAATTCAGTAAAGTCAAACAGTCAAATTTGACAGTTAATTTGTTTACATTTCATACGAGATGCGATTTCCGTACCTTAGTTTAAAGTTATAGCTTATTAATCAAATGAATGGATCAAAGACTACTTCTGCTACGTGCTTCATACCGTCAAGTATAAACACCACAACAAAAAGCCGATACAAATTGATTGTTAGTAAAAGAAACCTTAAAAAAGAAATGGTGCGAGGAACTAAACGTTGAGTACTAGTCTGTGCGGCGTCTGTTTTATTGTGAAGATCATTTGAACGTAAGTTAAGTTTTCTTGAGGCGATACATCGATGTGATTCGACTTGTACTGTCGGCCGCTGGTGAAAAACGACACTATTTACCTATTTGAATAGAATAATAATAAGTGCTTCATGTGAATTTGTCGTTGACATTGACACTTGACACAGAACAACTTAATTATTTAATTACAAGAGGCACTGAAAATTCCCAATTCAGGCTACTTTTTATGACATTTAGAGGTCAAATAAAAGTCAAGTGATTTTAAGTATTTTTGTGAATATAAATACGATCTTATAATTTTAAGACCTATTAATAGAAACATAACTCATAAAACCTTAAAATCTCGAAATGGTTTTCAAATCGGCATAGGTTAATTTTTACTTTACATACCGAATTTCATACATCAACGATTTTATGTACAATATGAAACGCGGGACGTGCTTTTCAATGATTAATAGTAATTATCTCAACGTACGTAACGGAGAGATAAATAATTACTCGCTGGAAATAATTTACGAAAGTTGTATGTTTTACAGGGCTGAAACCAGGTGAAATTAATTTTATGAATGTTAAATAACCACAATCCCAATAATTCATATGTGAATATAAATCAAGATAAACCAACCGCGGGCTGTTAGATCAATCTGAGTAAACATATCTTTTTGATGTGATACTGTTTGATTTAGAAATCCTGATTGAGTTTTACACATTTTAATTAAAACCTGGCTCTGATTGAGCCAGTCGACTGTTCTACGTACTCGTATTATTCGGTAATACGTTCACGTGGCGAGCGTTGAACATGTGTATGCACTACCTGACGGTTATTGATTAATATCGGAACTTGTAACGTATTGAACACTGAACACCGCGTAGTCAAACAAAATTGACAACATACGCGAGTTAGGAAGCGTTGACGGACAGTATAACAATGTTCATTTCATGTTTAGCTGCTATAAATCTCAATTTCTCTACTTGTTTTACAAAATGTTCTTCCTGGCTAGGACATTTATTAGGGCGGAGCGTGGTAAAAAGTAACCAAGGACCTCAAGTTTCTTGTCAGTATGCGAGGGTGAGCGGAAGCTGCGGTAGGATAAGTCTGTAACTCACAGTGTAAGTTGATAACATCTTGTTCCGTAAGTTATTTCTGAAGGCTTCCGAAATAGGCGAAGTTAAGCAAATCGACTGCCCCATTTCAAAACCTAGTAAGGGACACTGAAGTTAAAACGATTTTTAGTAAAAAGTGTCCCTTACTAGATTTTGAAATGGGGCAGCCGAAATGGTAGATTCCATAGAGACTCCATGAGATAGTTATCATAAATTAGCAGGAATTAAATACTTCCAAGCAACGAGCATTTTATAAAATATGCATGTAATATAAGAAACCGTGTCTTAATAAAACATCCCATGATACTCGTAATTCAAAGACAAATGGATTTCTACGAAATCCCATTAATATTTAATGAACCCGGCAGAGAAATATTCCGAAAACATTTAAGAGATGTTTAAATTAAAAAATTATATGGCGTTGCATATTTTTGCGGTCCTTTATTTTCCTCCTTAAACACGGAACCCAAAAAATTAAAAGTTTGGATAAGCGCCTACTTTTTCAACGGACTTTATTCAAGTTACGTCAAAGACAACTCTTTGGCTTTAGCTTGCAGAGGCTGTACACCATTCATTATTTCTAGCCTCAAAGTATTGGCGAAACTTTCAACGCGAGTTTTGCAAAGGAATAATATTTCTTATCACAAGTAATAATAAAATAAAGTAATTTCACGAGGGCAACTTATGTGTTTTCTAGAGAGGCTCGGGAAAGGCGTTTGTAATTAATAAATAGAAAAGTTTAGATTTGGGTTGTGTTTTTTTAATCCGAACTGTTAAGATCATAATTAACAGAGCGAACATAAAAAATGATTACAAAGATCCAATGGATGTAGAACTCATTATGACATTGTTTATTGAACCCAGATATGTAGTTATATTCCATACACGGCTATTTACTCGAGAATTCCTGTGAGAGCCACTAGTTCGCATTAAGTTGGATAAACACGACGTAATTTGTTAAAACATAAGTTACGTCATATAGTCGTGTGTAATCATTGTTAGTTTGCGAATGTAGTGACATGCGAGGCGGGAAGAGGGTGAAGAGGGAGGACGGCCTCTTGTGTCCCTCAATGAAGTCAAACTGTGTCATACTCGACTCTGCCGACTGCCTCGTACGAGTACGTCGCAATTAAGAGACGCAAGCCCGCAAAACGACCTCCCTGTTATCTGACACGTGCTTGACAAAATTAAAGGTGTGAGCGACAGATTTGTTGCGTGTCGTGACAGAAACAGCGTGATGCGAATAGAACACGCTGGAATAGCTTCAACGTCGACCTAATTAGTAGTCGGAATTCTTTGATACATGTTTTGCGTCAAAAGTCCAAAGAAAAATTACTACAATACGAACAAAGTGAAAACGTGCTTATAAGTCCCCGTTGTTTGTTCTGAAGTTGGCGACAATATTAGTTGCAACAGAAGTTGTTATAAACATAGTAGTGAATTTTCGCAGCTCTATGACTGTGGCGGGTGGCCCAGCGAATCGTAGTATTGTTTTATACACTGCATAGCTTACGGCCTCGACCGCATTTCGTGACGCGACTATAAATAAACGGTAAAAGGCTTTGACATGATATATGGCACCGCCAAATAAACCTCATTTAAACATAATTAAAAGTCAGGTGTTGAAATAAGACGGAAATACCTTGTGGCGACGTTCACTTTGTTGGAAAACCTTCTAAAATAAATTAATGGAGGAGACACTGGTTGAGGTTCTATTAATGTAAA
Source organism: Tiliacea citrago (assembly GCA_963921375.1). Classification (NCBI taxonomy): domain Eukaryota; kingdom Metazoa; phylum Arthropoda; class Insecta; order Lepidoptera; family Noctuidae; genus Tiliacea; species Tiliacea citrago. Next base: position 13,264,352 of record OY992797.1, on the reverse strand, counting down.
TAACGGACTCTTTGTTTCAGTCAAAGTTAACTTTTATTTAATTATATAATTTTATACCAAGAAATTAAAGAAATAAACTTTTTTCCTTATCCAGCGAACTGGAAGGAATGTGTAAGTAAGATATTTAACGTGGAGCGCAGTGAGTGATACTTGCGTCGGTTTATCCCCAGAAATTCAGCATAATCTTTAAGACTCGGCTTTACTGTAACAAAGACGTCGTTTCCGCTGCAGATTATACGGTCTTCTGCTCCACTTAGTACTGTGTTATATACAACCAGTCATATTTACCAACCCTACCTACTCTCCATGCACAGTTAGCAGCCGTGCAACATTTGGATTGCTTTTTAGTCCAAATATAGTAATTAGAAAATCATATGCATACAGTTATAGGTCTAATAAATACGTTGGTACTTAGACCTGTGATTATACTCGTTGCTGTCTCGTTCTCGATGATGATTGGATACAATGGTGTAGTAGGCTTAGTCGAGTCTCTACGTCACATAATTTTGAAGAAATAACTAAAAACTTAACGCGTCCTCTATCTGACGCGTGCTGTCACTCGCGACTGCAAAAAAGATCATTAAGTTCGTAGCGATTTATTGGTTTTACAACACAGGGCCCATGCTCATGTCTCATCATGCTCGTATATAGCATGGAATGTTTGGGTCGGGTGGGACTCATCATCTTCGAACGAGACAGCAACGAGTATAATATACCTAATCAGTCATCTGCTCTCCCTCAACATTCTGCGAACCATTTTCCTAAGAACATCGTTTACAGACCCTGAAATAGAACTGCAAACTGCTGAACTGTATGTATGTCTTGTACAAAATTCAATGTAGCTGCGGATTTCCAAGTATCCTATAAGTAACTATGGCAATCGTTGCGCGACAGAATGTCGGAAACATAATTCTGAAAACTGTTTTAAACTTAAAACAGTGCACGCTTCAGTAATTGGGTTGCTGAGGTCAGCTGACAGACGTTTCGTGTTATAATATTCTGCTTTTAGTTTCACTGGTACTCGACTTAAAAATAAGAATAAAATATCCAATAAAAGAGCACCTTTGCTCTCAACTGTGAGTATTTATATATATTTCATTATTTATTAAAACATTATGCACAAGTAAAAAAAATACCGTTTAGAGGGCGGACTTAATGCCGGAGGCATTTTCTACCCGTCAACCTTAGGGTGATGCAGAGAGGAAACAAACACGATTATAACTATACAATACAAGTATAAATGCAAAGATTATAAACAGAATAAGCTTCGTCAGGAGAAATAACGATCAGTAGAGGAGAAAACGAATCCAGCAAATCAGGGGTGAGATCTTCTGTCAACTTCTTACGAATAATTTTGTTCACGTGCCTTCACTTTAATAGACAACCAACTGGTTGCTGTCCTGATGTTGTGATGTGTTCCAAAGAAAGACCGCCTGGACAATGAAAGAAGAGTGAATGGAACCAGAGCGGTGAGAAGGACATCGAAGAAGATGATTGTTGGTGGAACGAAGTTTTGCTTATAATATGGTTTATACAGCGTGCCGCTTTAATGGAGACATTAATTTAACACACGTATGAGGTTTCGCCTTCGCGTTTTATGAAGATATTTTAATTTCATTAAACGTTATTATTTATTTAACGTTTTATTTAGTGGAGACCGCGTATCGGCAAGCGTAGTGTGGGGCGCCCCCCAGCTAGATGGACCAACGACCTTAAAAAGGTGGCTGTGACAGACTGGATGCGGAAAGCGGAGGACAGGGTGTTGTGGCGCAGCCTGGGAGAGGCCTATGTCCAGCAGTGGACTGCTATAGGCTGAGTTGATTGATTGATTGATTGAAACGTTATTATTTAGTGATTTATTTTCAATTTTCTAAAGCAGCATCTTGGAGCAACCTGTAATTTAAGAACTGTAGCGCAGAGGTCATTTGCCAGGGTTACGGATCATTACATCGCATCAATGAAATTAAAACGAATAACGTGCAAGGAGTAGGCGAATTGAAGGAAGAAGTGAGCTTTATTAGTTAGAGCTTAGTTTGTTTGAAAATTTAATTTTTTCAATTTATAATTATTTTATCTACCACGAGCCCTACCCGTGTGTTAAATTAATGTCGCCATTGTAGCGGCACGTTGTACCTATAAGCTTTATGTATTTATTTAAGTATATGTAATTTTTTGCGTTTTACGTGTAGGTATATTTAACATTTTAGTTTAAGACTTCGCATAATCATATTTTTCTATTCTTGTTCTCACACACTATTGTCTACATTTCTTTTTTATTTCTCATTTCGCAGGCCTGCTAGAAGAAATTTCTTAAGAAATAAGCAGTAGTTACCTTTGTACTCAAAATTATAATTATGTCGTATCTCTGTGTATTTTGCTGTGTGTACCTAAATAATAAAATAAATAAATAAAACTTATAAAATACCTACTACCATAAACACACAGATTATATATTATGTGGTTAAGGTTAGACCTTTGCCCAGAAGTGGGACTATAATATGATTGAATAAACAAAAAAATGATATATTGAAAAAAAAAGGAATAAATAATTATTTATTTGTCTAAGTAAATATAGTGATTAGTTCTTACAACTTGTTTTTGGTTCGTATAAAATTATAACATTTGCCGTGTTGTTATAAGCTACAACTAGTGTTACACAAAGATCTAGAGGTATCACAGTGTCATCTGTCAGGCATGATGACACATCAAAAATTTCCGTTTTTTTAATTTTAATGTATTTATTTTAAAACAATCTTTAAGTCTCAAAAATCGCAAAGAATGTGCGCTTTACGGCTGGAGTAATGGAAATATGGAGAAGTCTCTTGACGCTGCGTGAGTGTGCGTGCTCCATCGCCGCCCGTTCGATGTCCATCGCGCACAGGATGGATGGATTATTTCCTGCTATGATATAATTTTCTGCTCCGTTGGTGTAATTGCTGTATGGCGTTCCAGTGAGAGGATAAATAAATCAACAAATCACAGGATATAACAGCGTGTATCAGTTATGTGTGGTCATTATTTTAAGGGTATTGTATGTTGGTTCCAAGGAAAAAGTTGTTCAGTTTGATGGCCTGTAGCTCCCCTTAAATATACCACGTGTTACTGATACACATTGTATAACATCTTATGTAAGCCAGCAACACATCCTACCACTAGGTAGGTACAAAGTCCGTTATTAACTCTATTCCATAGTTAGTTTTCAATTAGACCTTTAGTCCTAATTGAAACATGACCCATTAGGGACGATAAGCGTGATAATATGTACGAGTATATAAAACGTATGAACCTCGTAACATATGTCTGTAGGTAAGAACTTATGCGAAAAGGTCTACACTGCTGTACGATGGGCCCCCGTGATATATACATGCCCCCCCGTGAAATATTGCTATCATCTCAACGTTTGAGAAAGAGATATCAATGTGGTAGGTATATATTAGCCTTCCCGATAATAATGCTGCTCCGATGAGAAGGGACTTACTAGAGAATGGGCAGCAGCGTTCTCTATGCATTTTAACACCATACTGCGATTGCCAACCCGCCTGCCAAGCGTGGCGATTATGGCAAACATCTCCCCTTAGGGGGAGGCCTATGTCCAGCAGTGGACGTCTTTTGGCTGAAATGGTGATGATGATGAGCAGCATTATATATTCTTATTTGATATATTCCATTAGCCATAATTTACGGTAACGACATAGCACGCGTAAGTTATCAAGTAGATAGACATACGAAACGCCCCGCGGGAACAAACCACCCTCAACAGCCTGCAAGTATCGATTATTTCAGTCGTTAATCAACGTACTAATTACCAGACGCTAAAGCGAATGAAACCATAATGATGATAATTAAATATGCAAGCGCGCAAAATTATTAATTGTACCGAGTTGGGCTGCCGACGCAGCTAACATTTATTATTCAAATGCTTTGGTTCAATCACGAGTTCATCCAGCGTTTGGCTGAGGTCAAGGTCAAGCTTAACAGCGTCTGGCTATAACCATTTATCCTAACAAGGACAGGGGTATTAACTAAGCCTTAGTACAAGAGTCCATGTTCGCTGTCAACTGTGTGTAGCGTGAGTGAGCGTCGTCGAGTGGCCAGCATTAGGTATTCAGAGTTGACGACCCCTGCAAAATTTACTCGACTTGGAGTGACGTTTGAACAAGCTCTTGTTCTTTTGAATGCCAGCGTCCATACCAATTGTGTTCACAGACAATAAAAGTAAGAAAATTATTTTTTTATAAATAATTAGGCACTTAACAGAGTGTGGTAAGAGCATTCGATCAGCATCTTTCTTAGTCAGTCTCATGATACCAACCTAATTCTTCACGACTGATTGTTGCAGCGGACTTATAGAACGGCGATATTCATCAAAGGACATTTACAGTCTAATTAGAATTAAAATGTATTCAACGCAAATCGCAACACATTTGCAATTTTCAACTCTCTGCTTTCGAATAACAATTACAAATTTCCCATTTAGTTCATATTCCCAATGAGAGCGTACTTATACATAGATAAGGGAGACTTTAGGTTAATTGCTTAAAGGGCTATTCGTAATAAAAGCGGCCCCTAATCGTGCTAATAAAGCGCAGGCACACACGCACAGTCCGGAAACACCGTAAAAGTGTCAAATCATTAACTGAAATTACTTTTTCGTTTGTATTCGTGGTCCGTGGAAGCAATTTGTGAAAACACAAGACAACTTTAAAATTAAATCAACAATCTTTACTAACCTAAGCTACGGTTTGCATGACCTAAGCTGAACTGTGTCAAGACATCTATAATTCAATGGTATTTGGTTTCTCAGTAATATCGTGTTCTGATATAAAGTGCATTTCCTCAAACAGCCTTCATGGTTAATTCGAATTTAAAACAATGTCATGCGATCTTGAAACCAGTTATAATTTGATTTCAGGGCTTTACTTCGTTCAAAAAATTTGTGTTTGAGCGAAAATGGGTTTCGGCCTAAAACGAAGCTGAAAACAAAAATGATTTAGTCATTAAAAAATATTTATATTTCCGCTATACACTGAAATATAGTTTGTTTTTTCACACCTCGGGAGAGAAAGAGCAAATATAGGCTTTAAAATAAATAAAACACGATACTAAACTTTGTCAAAACTAAATAGATTCCTTGATTGACTCCGTATAAATCTTCAATTAACATAACGAAACGCGAATTATTTATGATATTAATACTAATTATTAATTCAATTGAGATCTCTCTTATTTTTTTGGCACTTTGTGATTAAATAATTACAGTCTTGACAAAAATTTCAATAATTTATGAGCAAAAGCAAATCATTCATAATAAAGTACGAAATAAAAAAAACAAGCTTCAGCTATTGATAATGATAATTAAACAGTCAAATAAGCTAAGAAAACCAGTTTTTCCACATTTTCCCCGAGCAAATTACTACCTACGAAGATCTGTGTCAATTTGTCCAGCAGCACTAAATAACTGTTCGCTTGGAACGCTAGTAGGCGGAGGAGAAAGTTACTTCAACACGGTTTTTCTAAGTGAAGGATGTGACTACTGTTACAATAGGAATATATGTCGACATTGTGTTGTAACTCTGGCTCTGACAGATAGCACCGTATTGTTTGTCTCAACACAGATGATTGATTTTGAGATTCCTCTGTGTCCATCTGTTGAAGTGAAGTGTCATCATGTGTAGCCCCCATAGATTTCTGATTTTCAGCTCGGCCGAAGCTTCAGCTGATTTATGGCCGAATCATGATTTTTTTGCCCGAAAAGGCCGAAAACGAAGCTTCGGTCGATCACTAGAAAAAATATTTCCAGAAATATGCATTTGTGATGACACTACCTGCCCGGTACCTACATCAATATCCATTAGGCTAGTCACTGTGTTGTCCGAATAATCGCATTAAAGCTAAATTGATGCGGTCGGCGGCGACGTCCATGTATTGATCAAATTCAAAACACACGAATGAGGGCGCTGTGTATACTGACAATATATGTCAACAGTAGAATGCCGACGAGTCGCCGTTTAGCTGGTTAAGTATTGAAGACCTATTATCCAAGCTTTCTGATACGAAGAATAAAGGGAAAGTGTTTGTTTGTAGGGTACAAGCATACAATTAGTGCATAATGGTGTGAGCTTTTATTTTTAAGTTTTAATCACTTTAATACGTTTTGAATTGGCGCTCGTGGCTAAGTAATAACCGCCGCACGGGTCGATCCATCAGGTTATGCTACGCTTGCCGGGGTTGGTCCGTGGATGGGTGACCAACTTTACATACCGAGACTCCTCCATGCCTCGGAAAGCACGTTAAGCCGTTGGTCCCAGCTGTCATTCGTGGATCTTTGAAAGTTGTTAGGGGTCGTCAGAAGCCTGAAAGTCTTACCAAGGAGTATCGTATTACCTAGTTGGTATGTGGAGGTCAGAAAGACAGTCGCTCCATGTGAAATACTGGTATTCAGCTGCATCCGGTTAGACTGGAAGCCGACACCAACATAGTTGGGAAAAGGCTAGGCAGATTGATTGACTTTTTGGAATGCTTGCATTTATACCAGCCGTTCACAACTTAGCTTGCAATTAAATGGGTACCTAACACAGGCACATGCCCCGTTACCTGTTAATTCATTAGAAATTCAAAAGCCACTTCAGCTCAGCAAAAACCGGCTGCGTAACATAATGTTAAAAAAGAAAGACCAATTTCCAGAAGCTAAAAATATTCATAAAAGATCCGTCTGAAAGCTGGATTTAGTTTATTTAAATACATTCACTTGTGGCTCCGTACCCTTGAATACAGGATGAGCATCAATTAAGCAGCCTCCTCGACACGGTCCCGCTACGATTATATTATGTAGGTACAGACCAGCGCGACCGACGGACCAGCCATTATTATATTATTTATGGACTAAACAGTACGCAGTAGCGCAAAAATGGCTGTTATACTTTTATGAGTGGTGTTGAGCGTGCTTTAAATAAAATATTTTAAGTAGGAACATTTTGTTGTTCATATTTGTGAAATACAAAAACCATTACATATAATTATGTTACATTGACAATGTTTAGCTTGCAAGACGAGCAACAGTTAAAATCGGAAAGAGAGGTAAATTCGACCATAAGACAAAAAAATCAAAACGAAACCCAATATAAATTGAGTAATCTGACTGAACTTCAACGTTCAACCTCTCGCTATGCCAAACTGGCAATCCGAACGGCAATTAAAAACTTATTTTTTTTGGATTGGCTTTCCCAATTAAAAAGGATCTAATTAATTTCTTTTGATAATTAATTCTTTCGTAGCTTCTAATAAGTCCAATGATTATTTAAAATTCTATTGAAATAATAATGTGCCTTTGATTTTATTAACACTCATTGCACAACGTCCCAAAAGAACAAAACGATTATAAGAGTCATATTAGACTATCATAGATATACATGATCAGAGATGTAGGAGTCATTTCTAAATGACTATCCTATGACGGTATAATATCTACATAAATATGATTCAAATTGTCTATGATCATAATTAAGGGATCCCATTTGACAGCAAGCATACAAATATGATCTTAACCGTCTAACCTCAAAAATGGCATCAAAATGCAAGAATTTCGTCTGGAATATCGAAACAACAAAAATATTAATAAACCTTTAAGAGGAAAACGAGTATTTTTTATAAATATTTTATCATTTTTGTCTTCTCTTTCAATGCAATTAATAAAACTGCACTCATAGCAAGGAAAAACACGGCTAAATCGTTACCCATCTTAATTAAGTATGACGTTTTTAAGATCACAAGTGTAATAAGTAAAAATAAAGAACAGAATCATATATTTCTATCATAGAATTTGACAGATATGAAATCATATTTGTATGTTAAATACATGATAGTTTAATTGGGCCTAAAGGCACTTAATGTCGTACGTACGTGGAATACTTGATAATGGGTATTTCATTAATTACAAACAAATGTCAACATGTTGTATGAACAAAGTATTTGCTAAAAGCGTTGGTTAATTCGAAATAAAATGTAAATAAATTGGGTAAAGTGCGTGCAATAAACTGGATTTTAGGGACTTGTTAAATTTTAACAGCATTCAGAGGGTTAAGGCTCGTAAGTTCGGAGGCCTGGCGCTACAACCCACTTTACGAGCGGGATTCCCAGGGCGACATTACCACCACCAAATCGATACCTTCGCTTATTATTACCTTGTTTTACAAATAACCGCGAACTCGCCATTCCGTTGAAGGAGAATGTAGGTATGTAGGACGAGCCGAAGATTTTTAAACGACTCGCCATTAGCTTGTCGTGAAATAATATTTGAAATTCAGATTTGTCAGCGTCTATCGCAAGGGACACATTTGGAGATATGAAATTGATCCGTTTTTATTGGACATTATGATGGTCTAACTTTTATTTTTTTATATTGTAATCATTCAAAGTCAAATTATTTATTTCAAGTAGGCAAATATTGAAAGTCTGAAAGTCTCACTTTTGAAAGTCAACATTTACAAAAAAATTGAATTGATTCTAGTTGCCCCATTCAAAAGGTAGTTTCGTATGGAGAAGAATGGGCGAGAAACTACACCGTTACTCTTTTAAAAAAGTTTTACAATATGTTGTTTAAGATAATGATAATATAACTAGCTGTGCCCCGCGGTTTTCCCGCGTAAGTCTCGGTCCCGTAGGAATATCGGGATGAAAAGTAGCCTATATGTTAATCCAGGGTGTAAGCTACCTCCTTACAAAATTTTATCAAAATTGGTCCAGCCGTTTGAGCGTGAAGAAGTAACAAACACACACACACTCACAAACTTTTACCTTTATAATATTAGTGTGTGTGTATTAGTGTATATCTTAAACAATATATTGTAAAAAAAATATTCTAGATGCATCGTTCACATATTATCTGAAGACTAGAATAAAATTACAATGCCAAAATAGGTAATGACAGATAATTTAATTATGAGATAGAGCATGGTGCTCACATATTTACAAACATCGTAAAAGTATATGTTTTCCTAAAAAAAAGTCTGTGTGAGTGAAGGTAATCCCAGAATGTAAAATCAATGTCATACAAATAATAAATTATACAATAGCAACCAGTTTGATTTTGTCTAGACTCTAGATTGTCCTATGGAGCTGGACCAGCATGTTTCCAAGCATTCTTATCCTGGACATAATCCTCTAATTTATGCTTGTTTACTTTTAATATGTGATTTGAATTTTCTTTCGTTTAATTGCAATATATCACAAGGTATTTTGTTGTAACATATTAACACGTGCTGTGTTCCACTAAACACTCACCGGGCACTGCCGTGCCCATAAAAGATGTATGTACTTTAGATAATATGAAAAATGGTTGATCTATTATATCTTTATTTCTAGTATTAAAATGATGTCTATCACTTATCTTATTAAAAAGATGTAGATTTTTCGTTAAATACATAATATTTTCATAATTGAATTGGCAAGGCACCGTCATAATATTGATATTTATAAATAGTTCCCTAAGAGATGACGTAGATTATAAATGGCTCTGACAGCTCTCATTTGTTGTTTAACAAATAATCAAAACCAAACCGATAATCAAAAATTATAATTATCACTCACAAAAATTTAAGAAAGAACATTGATCGCAGCGGACCGAGGACCACTTGACGGACTTAATCAAAAGACGGCCGACACTTTTAATATTGTTCTAAAACATCAGAGACCAATTACTGCAGCCTAAAGTAATACGATTCATTTTGAATATTGAAATTTACGACAAGTATTATTCAAAGAACGAGAAGTATAATCCCCAGACTTAGGAACTTTTAATGAAATATAGAAAAAGGAAGATTGTCGTAAATTTTACCGCAAAGTTGGGGGCTAAGAAGGGATGGAGCTGGGAAATTTGTGGCGGAGGCCTACATCGGCACCGGAGACGCCGGGGCTCGCTTGTCGGTGAGTTAGTTGTGTGCGACGCTCCACAGACACACAACCTCATTTAAATTATCATTGTAGATTTTACCAGTTTTAAAAAAGTGGACGTACTCTTTCAACTTCACTTTTTTGTCCGAGATACTGAAGTGGAGCTGGGAAAACTCTCTTCAGCTAATTCGTTACTAAAATAATTTTTCTGTTTATCCTACTTACGGTTCCAACCAAATTGAGTGGTCCTTGTTAGGATTGCTTTTGATACGTCCTTGGTAACGTTTTAAATTTTAGCGAAACTTTATAATAAAGCACGGCGAGGCGAGACCGGGGGTGAACGACACGCCATTACACCATTAATCACTCGAAGGTAAGTAGCAGGCACTCAGGTGACGCTCTATCTTCACTAAATAATTTCGCGTTACACAATTTAGTATTATAATACCTGGGCTTTATCTAAAAATTAATCCGACGTAGATACTATGTCATAGCTACAGACGTAGTGTTTAGTTTCGATAAGTTATTTTAATTATTGCATTTTATAAACTTAAGATTTCCAAATTTAATTTCTCGCCGACCTATCGACACTTCACATGACTAGAGGGCTGGCTCGTTCTTTGGTTAAAGAATTAGCATTTCCATTCAACGTGGCAATGCTGCCAGTCTTCTGGGCACGTTTCCGGATGACAGCGATGCGGACCCATTACTTCGACGCTTAAGTGTCCTTTTTTTGTATTTTTTTGTCTATCTTTTTTTTTGTGTAAATAGTTAGTTGCGTGATCTATTGTATATAATTATCTTAATGTATTTGTGATAAATAAAAAGATTATAACCAAATAAGTTAACCTTGAATATTTTACACACAATGGAATCATCATATTCATCACGAAAATTATTCTGTAAAATGTTTCTGTAAGTACATTTCTGTGTTTTGTATAAGTACCTATAAATAGATCATCGGTCTGAGCCCTAAAAGAAATTCTAATTCTCCAAATGCCAACATGTCTCTGTTTTAGTCCATGCCTTGTTGTTTTCACATCCATCATATTCCTTCCCCTTTCGCTCTCAGTAAAAAAAAGGTTTTGTACAAAAAAATAATTGCTTTTGGCGGCTTATAATAAATTAGCAAAGTGGATTTTTTATTATTATGTACGGTGAAAGCGTTCTTGGGAGACCCCACGGCAGGTAACACAAAATGGAATCGCACTGCTTGCACCTGCTCGTATAATTAGAAATATAGAACACACACCGACTGCCTACACAGATGAATGGTGAGGAGATAATCTCGATTTTGGTTTCCCCTACGTGATATGACTGCAAACGAGTAGTCTTCTTTGAACATTTACTGTGTTATCTTTAGAATTCGAAAAATGATTGCGCAAAATATCTTTTCAGGCTTCGGGATAGAACGTGATTTATCAGTATCAAACGATGAAGTCGCTAAATGGAGATGAATTTTGGGGTATATTTCACTTCACTTTGTTCATACCTTACGGTATAGGTACTTGGGATGACAAAATTTTGACATCAAAAATTATGAGGATAATTTTCGTTATCAATGTCTGGCTATTATTCAGAAAAAATATTATAAAGTTGTTTCGTTTAGTTTACTGTGAAGGGGTAATGAGCTGCTCTAAATGTATATCATTTTTTAAGACAGTGATGTGGGCAACTTCGTCGCCGCTCACCGTATATGAAAGCACGTTTTATAAACATTGAATAAATACCGAGATAAGGATTTTACGCTTAATACTTTGAAACATTTTAGGCGAAATTTTGCAAATTTAATAAAGTCAAAGATTTGCTAAACCTAGTTTTGAACACAAACTGAATTAACGGGATCGAAGGCCGTGATAAAAGGGAACTAAGTGTTTGTTATAAAGTTATAAATGAAGTCGAACCTATTGTTAGTGAGCGGAGGCTGCGCCGGCCAGCGTATAATTTGTGTTGGCATCTGGTGGGGCTCTGAGGCTTCGACTAAGGGATCGGTTATTCACAGTTCATTAGATATTCGAAAGGCGACCCTAGCGCACGATAACATATCTCTGAACGAACTTTTATCCCCGATTGTTCGTACATTGCTAAAATAAATTGTTGCTAAATGGCTTCGTGCTACCACACACGAAGCCATTTAGCAACAATTTATTTCTTTCGTTTATATTTTATTTTAAAAGCTATTTTGGTATTACAGAAAGTCTAAAAGGATTTTCCCGTGTACAAATTAAAATTACTCTTGCGGCTATAGAAATTTAGTAGGTACATTTTGGTTATAAATACACACTCGGAAAATTGCAAAAAATTCTTTGTCACAGAATAATACGTTTATGATTGATAACGTCGAGGGTCTCGACATCGTTTCATTTGCCCATCCTTGTACATAAGCGGATTTGGCATCAAGGCAGTCACTACACACACAAGGTTGATCAAAAAGAAAAGGAAAAGCAAACATCATGACTGTATAACACGAACATTAATGTACCCAAATCTGCGATCAAGGTGAACGTCGTAAGTACGAGAAGCCAGTATTCATATTTCTCGTATATGCTAAAAATAAACTGTCGCACACAATACATAAATAGAAGAGAGAATTGAAATTCCACTTCCATAAGATCATATTGCTCGATTCTTATTCGGGAATTTTATGTATAAAGAAATTGGGAGATAGGATACCTTTAACAGTGTACTGTGAGGAGGGACGTAAGCTTTGAATGTAGGTAGATAATAAAATGTAAGACGAATATGGAAGGTGGGCGACTGGCGAGCGCGGTGTGGTGTGTAGAGGGGGGGGGGGGGCACAGGTGGATCGTTAGCGCCGCGTGCGCCCCTCCCTGGCCACCAGCACAAGATCGGGTCAGAAGAGACAGGGAATTAACAAATCGGTGTTTGGGGCAGGCATTGGTACAGAAGGCTGGCTCCGTACAAATTGCGAAAACCCACGCACACATAGACACGTGTCTACGTACAGGGAGTGCAAGTGTACTCGCGATTGGCTTTCATGTGAGTATGCAAATTAATGAGTGGCGATGACTATCTTTGCGTTGCCGGCCTTCTGTAACCTTCTACTGTGTGCCGACAGTCCACGCTCCAAACACTCTGATTTCATCATCCCCTGTTTCTTACCCGCATATCGTTTTAAATATGTACCCATTATTGTAACATATGAAGGTACACAAAAGGCTTACGCTTTAGCTAAGCCTCTAGATTTTAATCAAGGTTTTGGAATGTGGAGAGCGGAGTAATTATGGATGTATGGATAATGGACTGAGTGGAGCAGTTATGTAGATTTAATAATATGTGTGAAAGTAGATGTAATAGTGTTTTGTTTATGATTATTACTAGACATAGTAAAGCTATATTATATATATTTATATTATATATATTTTTTTATATATACAATGACATGAATATTTACTTTGTTAAGTATTATATTGTTTTAAGTATTGTAAATGTGAAGACTATGTGGGTTATTGTTCATTTTTCTTTTTTTTCTCAGTTAGTTTTTATCATAGTCTGGCAGTTTGAGTGATTTTATGCGGCCTACCCAAATGTCCTTTCTTTGGTATTGTTCGTTGAATCGTTGAGCTCCTTAAGTTCTTAGTTGAGCTGCACGACTACTGACAAATGCGTGCACTGACTGGACAGGTCCCCTCAACCTGTGTGGTTCTTTCGTCAAAAGATCATTTCAGGCACCAATCTACATGGTCTTCACATGATCTGACCAAGATTATGTCTGGACTTTAAAAAGAGACTGTGACCTCTGAGTTTGTTTCGGCCTTTCTTCTCAGAGTAGTCGGATACGAAACGCCGACCTCACCTAGTTTTTTTTTAATATGATTGACGTGTAAAAGTGTTTGTACAAACTTACTTACAGAAATAAATCATTTATCATTTATCATTTATAATAAACAGTGGGAATCGTGAACACGTTTTCTCCGTGATTTTTCTGAAGCTAATACATATGACGGCGCAGCAAGTGGCGCCGTTTATTTTTGTTATGATGTTACTGGATTCACCGAAAAGGTTGGATAAGAGTGACACTGGCTGCTGACAGTCACTCTAGCAGAGCGTCCCATCGATGGTTACGTGGCCGCTGTCTTCTGATGACAGAAGAAGAGAAGGGAGCTGCTGTCGTACCACGTCCACGACGAACTGCTATATTCTGGCGTAATCCTAATGATATTGAAGCTGCTGAGCCACTAATACGATGATCACTTCTGGTAAAGGCTATCCTTAGACGGCACGGTTGGCGCAGTGGTTAAGCGATTGACTGCTGCGCTGCGTGTTGCGGGTGTGATTCCCGCACGGAACAAATATTTGTATGACCTACAAGTACTTGTTCCGGGTCTGGCTGTTTGTGTACATAATCAGCCTATAATGTTCCCACTGCTTGAACACAGGCCTCCTCTTTCTGTAAGAGGGAGTGGGCCGTAATCCACCTCGCGGGCCCAGTGCGGGTTGGTGGATGTCACTGTCTTCGATTTTTTAGTTCAAAGACATGCCGGTTTCCTCACGATGTTTTCCTTCACCGTTTTGAGAGCAGTGGTGATGAAATAATTTACACAAAGTAAAGCGCCTGGCTGGGTGCGAACCTACGACCTACAACTCGTAAGCCGCGGCCGTTACCACTGGGCCACCACGGCTGTTTGTGTATGTGAGTTTAAATGTTTGTAAACGCACCCACGATACAGGAGAAATTCCTAGAGTGAGGCAACGTTTAAAAAAAAAATCCAGCGCCGTTACATATAACAATATTATTATAAAGGCGAACACACAACAGTCAGCTCAGCTCCCTACTTTTATGTTAATTTTCATAAATATTCTGAAACAGTCACACATACAAGCAAAATTAAACTTTATTATATGATTTATTGCATCTTTTTCTTTTCATGTTGGAGACAGTTACGTAATTGTAATATTTTCTCTCGATACATTTTTTATTCGAAAATCATGTCTTTTTTAAGGATAATTAAAAAAAAACAAAGAAGATTGTTTGGCTTTTATGTCTAAAATAAATGTTCGCAGCAAGTAAATATAGTTTATTATCCAGCCACCAGATATTTTTTCTCTAGATCAATTATTACTTTAGTTATAAACGAAATAAGAATTCAGACTTACGCTATTTAGTTTCGTGCTTGAACACGATCAAAGAGCGCACGCGATATTCAACTTTATTACTGATGTATTAGCGTTCACACATAACGAAGTGGTGGAGAGCGAGGGGCCGAGCTTGCGTTCGAAATTTGATTTAGAACGCTGGTCTTAATCACAAACGGTAGAAGAGGAAGTTATAACAGTTATCATTATTTGAAATGCTATCTCTCATTGTAAAAGATAGCCTTAAATTAAAGCGGTCCCCTCGGCGGAATGTAATGCGAAGGTCTCATTATTTTCTGTGGAAAATGTTAGATAACAAAATCTTTAAGGACAAAGTTCCGGATTTCCACCAATCTCGATACACTGATTCGTTTAATCTCGCAATACAATATTGTTTTTCACATTTTCGACGTTTGTGCACCGCGCAGAGGCCCTCAAAGGAAGCTCGTAATTAAGTTGACTTGAGTTCCTTCAATACGACGGCAAGTAAACGATATTAGCCTTCGGAGCGGTTAGATATTGTAGCAAAATATTTGTCCGGATACACCCAACAACTTGTATCGACAACACAAATTATTTTCAGAGACTATTATATGTATAAAGAAAAAATGGTGAAGTACTACTTTCGCGTTTTTAGTAAGTAAAACTTTCATCATTATTTTCTATGTCATTGTAAACATTGTAAGAGAATTCACGACGTAACGTAGCTGAGACGATCTAAACGCCACTTTTTATGCTAAGAAGGGAAGCGGTCGGTAATCTGCGGTAAGTGCGGCAGGTGCTACGCGGGCGCTACGAGCTACGAGTGTGCTACGAGTCTACGGCGCTACGACACGCTCGTAGCACAATGGACCATTCCAACGTTGTGTGAGCGCTTAACAAAGATATATTAGAATACCGTGAAGATACATTGAATATGAGATATTTATCATGGATATACTCTTGAATGATTGAATTAACACCATTAATTAAATTATGCTTAATCAGAATATACGAATGTTTGTTAGCCTTGTACGTTCGGTTCAAAAATAAAGCAAGATTTATTTTCATTAATTTATTAAGACGGGAAAAGGACTGTTCCATAGCATATTATATAATAATATTAATATTAAACTCGCCGAAAATAATTAAAACTGAAGAAAAGTAGTACCTATCCAAAAAATATACACTTTATATCTTAGCCGCGTAATAATCGTAATTATACTTGTATTTCCAGAACCTTTTCACTTGTTACATAGCGGTACTTATGCGAAGTAAGTGACTACATATTAGTATGACGAAGTAATAGATAAATAATGTCAGGTATATTAAATAAAATATAAGAATGAAATCTTCAAATTCTGATTTTCTTTTCTAAGTGTTTCTTATTAATATCTACTATGCATGGACGTTTAAAAAATAGGTCCATGCTACTATGGTCTTAACTCAAGCTAAAGTTGTCAAAAAATAATAGGCCCGTTTTGACATTTCCCTTGAATCGATTTATCGTGAGTATCGGATCATTGCGACATAACTAGTGAAGTAACCATACTACTCGGTACTCACGATAATACGATTCAAATTAAATGTCAAAAAGGGCCTATTATTTTTTGAAAAGTATAAGAATTAAGACTTCATTAGATATAACTAAGTAACACTTTTTTTTAAATATTGAAGGAACGTTTTGGAATACTCAAGAATATATTACTAGTTTATGAGTACTTTAACGCTGTTTACCACTTTTAAAGCAGTTAAAAAATACTAAAGGAAAAGGGAGCCTCCCTTTTCTTTTAGTACTTTTTAACTGCGAAGCAATTTAGTTCCTGAAACTGCATTTTCGCTACGTGTATCGTTAAAGAAAGCTAAATTATAGTACGGCCAACCACACGTCAGTAATACTTGAACCATGAAAACCGCTTCTATTTTTTATATTTTTCTTTATGGCAATTGGTGCCGATGTCAACAATTCTGCCAATGTCAGGTGTGTGCTACAAAATAAAGGCGCAGTCAAAGTCAAAATATTGCCTTAGACGTGCAGTTGACGGTATAGTCAGCGAAAAATAAAATGTAAGCTTTAAAATCTTAATTATTGAATGAACTGCCGAAATACAATGTATCGATTAATAACATTTGGTGGTATGAGGAACAGGGTGTAAAGTTCACTCATCCACCATAGAAAAGGGAGGATCCTCCGACCAGACGGGTGTTGTGTCTGGTGGGCAACTGCCGGGTTGACGGTTGTATCGGGACTTTGTATATATGCTAGTTGCGCAGTAAACTCTGCTTGCGCGATGCAGGATTTGCGTGACGTCAGTGTGACGCGTAGTTTGCATACGGCGATGTTGTTGCAGCACCAACTGACGAGGTCCGTTAGGACCAATGCCTGCCAGGGTTGCGAGTTTGTCCGAAAGGGATATCGTGGCCCTGGCACACAGGCAACGGAAGGAACACAGGTGGGTTTTAGTCAGTAAAAGTCTGACACGCCCTCCCGCTCCGCCCAGAGCGGAGAAGTTATTTGATAATTTCCCACCCAATAAAAAAAGAGGTGTAGTCATAGACCCATAGTAGACCCACATTTGACCAACATTTTTGTGTCAATTTAGATGATGTGTAAAAGTAGCAGAGTTATTCGACTTTTAGAATAGGATTCAATAGACATTTATTTTGCAAATATGGATTATACATAATAGGTGATAAGATACATTAAAGCTCAGCCATATCTCACCATTTATATTATTATTCATTTAAGTCTAACCAAAGGCAAATACAGTAATACAGAGCAATTCAGCAAAAAAAAAATCTCCGATAAAAACTCAGTCACATTGTAGTACGTCTTATCCATTAAAAAAATACGTAGTCTACTCTTAAACTGCACTGTTGTAAAGTCTCTCCAACCACTTGGTAATTTATTATAAATAATTGGGGCCATACAGTAGACACTTTTGCGCACCAAAGTAGTAGTTACTTTTGTAGCTGACTGTACCATAGAGAAGAGAAATATCCAATCATAGGACTAACACCATCAATTCAGTGCTAAGCCCAGTGATTATAACGGTATTCCCGCAAGATCGTTCATTATTAAAGTGTGTGTGTGTGTGTGTAAGTCTCTGTGTATATGAGAGAGTGTGTGTGCATAATGGACGATTTCCACCTGAACGTGATATTTGACGAGCGACGTGACACAATGACGGGCGTTTAGAACAGACTTGTTAGGTAATAGGAGTTCAAAGATCGTGTATGTTACAGATCTTTGAAGTATGTAGATACTTATTGATGATGGAGTTACAATATGATAATAAAACTATTAAAATTGAAATATTTAGGAAAAGAGAATTGATAAAGTTAATGATATTAAAGAACAAAGCTGGATGTAATTTAAGGATCTGCCACCCAACGTACATCGCCATTCAATATTTTTTTTAATACTAATTATAATAATGGAAAACGATTCTCTCCTTTTCTTTGTTAGTAAGAATGCCTTTATGATTACATAGCATGATAATATCATAGTGTTAAATGTGCACTTTAATGTACGATAGTAAAAAAAAAAAGTTTTATTCTTTATTTTTATTTTATAAGTTTAAATTCTTAACAAATTTTCATAATCAATGTACTCGAAGAATACTGTCCCGTTCTGAGTAAGTTGTACTTGAGTGAATAAGAACGTATGTATTTCTTTACCGTAACTTGACTAAAATACGCCAGTTGCACTGCTTCTCAGATTGTTTACAAAATTTGGAGTTAACAGGGCAAGCCCATGTATATTTTAAACATAACACCCATACGCCATAATTATTTCTGTAATTCAAATTCATCATCACCTTTTAAACAAAGAAAAGCGAAACCGTAAAAGAACCTTGTGTTAATTATAAATTCATAATTGCGGATTACCTTTGTTTGTGACTATGACAGCGGCTTGCAGGTCGGGGTGCTCAACATTAACTCAAGGTGGTATTAATTGCCTTGCAATGCAAATATTTAATGATTAAAGCATAGACTCTGGGTATTTGGGGCATATAATAAACCAAACGCAAATTTTATCGGCCCGACTGTGCCGTTTCATTGTGTGACAACGACCAAATAATTTAGTCACACCATTAACGGTCATGTGTATTCATTGTTCACGCGACCAACTGTTGTTGCCGAAATCAATCATGCGGCTACCCACTAATGCCCCATTAAATATTCCTGTTTACACCGGAACAAAGGTTTAACTGATGATATATTATTATTACTAATCTACTTATGCACATAAAGCCCTCATCTCCCAACTTTCGTAATCTATATTATTGCACGGGAAACTTAATAATGGATGGTATATGTCCCCGAACCTACAAAAATAAACTTTAGGAAACGATCATTTTTCATGCGTAAGGGATTTTCTGTAATACGGATTTTCTGAAATGGGTGAAAAGGGATGACTTATTTTTTTTAAAGAAACTTTATTAAATGCACGTGTTGAATACACGAAAGAAAATGTAAGCGGTTTTGAGATTCCCCCCCATATTTTCAACATGAGGTCCAACGTATCGTATTTCTCATAACTATCTCTTACATTTATTTCTCTATGTTGTCTATGTTGTTTTCCATACTCGACAAACCCACTTCTCCTTCTTACCTAACTTCCCATCTATATTATAAAGAGGTAAAATTTGTTTGATTGTTTGTATGTAGCGGATAATCTCCGGAACTAGAGATCAAATTCTAAAAATTTGTTCACTGGTATAAAGCTACATTAGTCTTGTGTGCTATATGCTATAAATTATATTTATAGAAAGAAAGAAAAAAGAAAGACAATCGTTTATTCTGCACAAAGAAGACGCACTTTACAAAAATAAAAATAAAAATT
Source organism: Tiliacea citrago (assembly GCA_963921375.1). Taxonomy (NCBI): domain Eukaryota; kingdom Metazoa; phylum Arthropoda; class Insecta; order Lepidoptera; family Noctuidae; genus Tiliacea; species Tiliacea citrago. The sequence continues at coordinate 13,244,539 of OY992797.1, read as the reverse complement.
GACAAAAATACACACTCTAATACAAAGTAGCCAATAGTACACTAATACTTTAACAGGATAAATAATAAAAAAATTGAAAATAAGAAAAAAATTGCTAAAAGCCTAGTATTCAAAACCTTAAAAGTTTGACAATGTTGTCCATTGCTTGATGTCGGTGTCAGGTAGGGATGCAAGAAGTGGCAAAAAGTATCGATATTTAGAAAAAATATTGATATCGATTTCGATATATCGAAAAAAAATCGATATATCGGTGAAATTTTCTAAAAAGTATATGAACTTTATGAAATTGTATTGTTTGTTTTTTATTCATAGAAATTCCAAACTAAAAACATAATTTCTGATGTAAAATCTTAAACTAATAAAACATTGATAAAAATAAGTTGAAATTTTTACGGCGGTTTATTTATATCAAGCATTATTAGCCGAGCTATCACATTTTTTGTCTTGCAAGTCGGAAAAGAAACACCTTATAAAACAGAATTTACGCAAATTCTACCGGAAAGAGTCTGTACTATTTTGCATAATATATTCCCTATAAGTCTGGTCAGCCGTTAGGCTATATATTATCACGCTATTTACTATAGGGGATGAGCAATATTGCATTATGTTTGTATTCCTCTATGGTTTACAGCTAATTGTAAATAGCCAAACGGTTAGAACATTGCTAGTTGATTGCATTGATAGTTTAAGAGTTAGAATTTTTATGTTTGTCTGAATGTATGTCACGCAAATAATACCGGATAGATTTTGTTCCAATTTTGCATAGATATTCCTTATAAGTCTGGTTTGGTTTGTAGCTATAAATTATGACGCTATTTGCTATGGGGGACGAGCAATATAGCATTATGTGCGTATTGTTCTATAGTATACATTAAATTGTAAAGCGACGAGCCAAAAGGTTACAATATTGCCGGTATTTACAGATAATTATAACCTTTTAAATGATTATCATCACGCTACACCTTTATGGAGCTATGCAGTCAATTATGACATATGTATGAACGGCTATTTTAGTCAACTTTCAACAAAGCCAATAGCTTAGAGTGGTCCGACGACTGTTTTGTAAACCTGTGGTACGAGTAGCACTTCCACGCGAACGAAGTCGCGGACAGAAGCTAGTGTTCAATACTTGTGCTCTGCCCATAGTAAAAACCTTTGTTCCACCAACAATCGTCTTCTACGATGTCCTTCTCACCGCTCTGGTTTCATTCACTCTTCTTTCTTTGGCCAGGCGGTTTTTCTTTGGAATGCGCTCCCTCTGAGTATCAGGTTGACAACCGGTCGGTTAACATTTAAGTGAAGGCACGGGAATATATTCGTAACAAATTGGCAGAATCATCCCAGCGCTGATTCTTCTTTTTCTCCTCCACCAATCGTTATTTCTCCTGACACTTTTTATTTTTTTTATAAGTATGTATGTATTTAACTATGTATTAGTATATATTTTTGCTTTTCGAGTTATCTATCTAGTTATCCCTATATTGCACCTACCGTGTTTTGTCTCTGCATCACCCTAAGGTTGACTGGTAGAAAATGCCTAAAGCATTATGTCCGCCTTTCTTCAGTTTTTTTTTTAAATTTTGTATTCAATTTTTAATAAATAATTAAATTTATTTCCACCCACGTAACACTGGCAAAGAGTTACGGATAAAAAACCATCTAATCCCTGCAACCCTTGTCTTTACCCAAGTTTTCAGCCACGACTTACAAATATTAAACGAAAATCTTTCACAATACATTCTGAACAAATAACTTGAGTAAGTCTGAATAAAGGAAACAACGATACATCTATAAAGATTTTAACAAAATTCTGGCCCAACTTTACCCACAATATTCAAGATCCCTCGAACATTGCCGTCGAATAAAAATATCTGCACAAATATTAATTCCTCTATGATAAAAAGGGTAGAGGAACAATGTATTCGGGGCTCCCAGCCGCGTTGAAAATCAATAGATGTTGAACGTGTTTAAAGAACATCTTTGCGAAAGCTGCATTATTTACGAACACATATTAAATGAAACCTCGTTTGTAACTTCTGAGTAGTTCCGCATTACATATTCACTAAGTGGGATCTAGGTTACATGCATGCGAACACTCATATGTTTAGAAAGGTATGTTTATCTTTACATCCTAACCGAATTAGCAGGTACTTTACTCATGACTTTCCCATTCGGAAGAGTATAGGTGTAGGCGTAGGCGTATAGGTGGGTGATTTTCAAAACTTTTATACATTTTGTTGTGCCAAAATGTTCACGTGAATATTGTTTAGGAATAACACATTGAAGCGATCAAAGTGGTATTATTATCTTTTAACGATATGTTTTCCAGAAGGCTTTCACGATTTAAGATCAAAATAATAGGTAATAAAAAATAAAAATAAACTTTTTTAATCTCATAATATTACCATATAACAACCCCGTGTCTCTGAGCACCAGCGCGTAACAAAAAGTTCCGTAAAGAAGACACTACTCACATTTTTACATGTTCTCATTGCGCAATAGTATTATTATGACTTTAATTATAATGTAAATGATATAAATAAATAAAAAAATGTATAAGTAATAACAATAACTTCCTTTCAATATAATTATGTCTTCCATTTCGTTCATTTTTGTTATTCTTTATTGTATTATCAATATTAAGTAGTAGATTATTGAAGTTTTAAACCGGCAACATTCTCCATTTAAAACTGTCCAATCAAAAATGATAACCATCCCAGTTTAAGGGTAGGCCTTCCAGTTCTGCACCTAGTATGTAAAGATGGTCACCCATCCACGGACCAACCCCGGTAAGCGAAGCTTAACTGATGGATTGACCTGTGCGGTTAGCCACGAGATCATCTAGAGATGTACGATGAATAAATACACAATTTTGAGACTGATTCTATGACTGTAATTCAACGGACTGATAAAATATTATTAATATCAAATTATTATTATTAATTTATTATCTTCTGTGAAATAGCCCTAATATTTCCTTATTGGTTTTTTTTTTGTTAGGTTGTTTTGGTTTAAGACAATTTGTTTCACTCAAAAAGAATATAATTATTCACTTCTATGAGGAAAAACATAATAATAAAGATAAAGATAAGCGACGGTTTCGCTGGGTTATATGTATGTATGTATGTCTATTTCTTTGGCACGCTCTGTAGGCTAAACGGCTTGATGGATTTTAACATATGAGGTGTCCTTAGATTTTTTTTAATTGTGGGAGTGACATAGGCTATAAAATTTTAATGTGGCATCTGCGAATCAAAACCGAGACGCGAGTAAAATAAAATATTTTTGATTATATTAATATGGGTATCAAATAAAAGCTAGTAAATAGCCAATTCCAAATATATGTATTTTATAATACTTTTAACCTACTATTTTGACACAAACTATATAAAAGTAAAATTTCTTTAATAACAAAATCGAAGCGAAATTCAAATTGTACATTGAATATTTTTGAAAAAAATAATTAGTTTGAGGTCTGAGATCGTACTAATACCGAAAATATAGTTGTTAGAATTTTTGTCTGTTTGTCTGAATGTATGTTCTAGCATCACGCAAATTCTATTCGGATACATTCTGTTCAATTTTTGCATGTATATTCCCTATAAGTCTCAACCAATAGGTTATATATTATCACGCTATTTACTATGGGGGTTGAGCAATATTGCATTATGTTTGTATGCCTCTAAGGTTTACAGAAAATTGTAAAAAGACGAGCCAAACGGTTAGAACATTGCAGATATTTACAGATTTAACCTTTTAAATGATTATCATCACGCTATCTTTATGGCGCTAAGCAATCAATTATCATGGCATATGCAGGGTGGATTTGTAGATGGGATGTAAGGATATCTTAACCGTTGTAGCTACACAAATTCGGTCTTAGGAGACTGTCCTTAAAATTTTGAGACATTTTGGTCTGCATTTACTGATTTAAAAAAAATTTACAACCAGCAAGAAAATGAGCAATTATCACTTTTTTTATGCCAATAGATCCTAGCTGTTTCTTATGAGAGAGTTAGACCAACTGAGATTTGATGCATCGGATCTGGTACACTTGCGCGAATGACATTTCTGCTAAAGACACTTGCGTGAACCCACCTGCACGAAATATGGTTGTCGTGATTTTGTGATGATTTTCCATCATGGGTGTCGTTTTTATCGTTTTCGAGGTCTCTGGTAACAATAATGGAATCAAAATCAAAACGCAAGATTGTCACAAAGAAAAAAACGGGACCCTTCAAGGATCACTTCGTTGTCTGTCCGTCCGTCTGTCTATCTGTCAGTCAAGACCCTTTTTTTCAGGAACGCGTAGAAGTATTAAGTTGAAATTAATATTAAATATGAAGGTCTACAGTCCCTTAGAGCTCTAAAAAATAAAGCTGAAGTCAATGCAATAAGAAAATACGGCCATTCATGCGACATATTTTAATGGGATAAATTCATCTACGTAACCCTTCATTGTGCGTTTTCTGACACGCACTAGACCAGTTATTTTTTTTTATAATGAATAGACTGGCCATTAGAAAAGTCAGAAATAGCAAAAGTTTTTCCCATCAAAATCGTTTATTTGCATAAATGTGGTGGGTACAAAATATGTATAAAATTATGTGCAAAGATATATTCCGCCGTGTACTGATGGCATGCCAATATTTAATGGAAGTTACTCAGTTAAACCGTAACATACCATTGTAGTCAAACTTGTAAAAGAAATAGGTACTTATTAAATTGGAGTTTTAACGTTAAGAATTCTATGAAAGAAAGGAGTAAATTAACCTATCCTATCTTGCTAACCTTACTTTGTCGTATAGCTTATTAACTTACCAATAATTAACTAAACAATTTGTTCATTAATAACACTAAAAATCTTAAAATAAAACAAATTATTAAAAAAAAAACAAAAAACCCGACTGCAAAAACATAAACTGAAAAGATGGAAACAAGATGAAAAGTAAACCAGTATCCTTTAAGTACCAAAAATAAATAAATGCAGTTGGAGGCAAATTTTAAGGCGTTCGTATAGGCTCTTACACACTCACGCGATATCGCGGGCGCGACAGGCACCGACAAAGACAATTCCTTTGTCGGTGCATGTCGCGCCCGCGATATCGCGTGTGTTTGTAAGAGCCTTAACATCCTAGATGCCTCCGACTGCATTTATTTATTTTTGGTACTTAAAGGATACTGGTTTACTTTTAATCTTGTTTCCATCTTTTCAGTTCATGTTTTTGCAGTCGGGTTTTTTGTTTTTTTCATAATTTGTTTTATTTATATCTTCTTTTAAGATGTTTGAGACATTAAGAATCTGTATTTTTTTTATAGAACACTGAAGTTTAATCTGTAAATTTAAGCCTACAACGTTCTCACATTCACAAAATATTTTTAAAAAATCTATATAAAATATTATTACAATAATAAAAGTAAAAACCTTGATGAAATTAAAACTGTAGGTATATAATGTCAAATAAAGAAGTGTAGCAAGTAAGTATCAAGAAAGTATATGAGAAAATAAAATTAAAATAAACATCGTAATTTGGGAGCAGTTATATTTTCATCGTTTTGCCGTTAATGAGGTATCAGGGAAGCCACATGTGCAGAAGGAATTAATGCCAAACCTTGTATCAAAGTAGTCTTTAATCTTATAATAATATGCTTTTTGATAAGGACACGTTTGATGTGTGTTTTGAATTTTCCATCGCTAAGTTCTGTAACCGACTTTGGCAACTTGTTATAAAAGCGGATACTGTTTATAAGAAATGACTTGCTTGTTTTAGTTAATCTTGGGTATCACAATTTCATGTTTACTACGTGTATTTATATTATGGAATTCGCTTCTTATTTTGAAAAGTCCTAAGTTTTTGCGAACATATAAAATACTTTCTAATATATAAAGAGAAGGCAGAGTTAGTACATCAATTTCTTTGAATTTGTTTTAAGGGACTCACAGGGACCCATTCTATAGATCGCTAGGATTGCCCTCTTTTGTAAAATGAAAATTGAATCTACGTCAGCTGCCGATCCCCATAGCAGAAAACTATAAGTCATAATACTGTGGAAATAATCAAAGTATACTAACCTAGTTGTGGCTATATCTTATCAATCAACTGCCTTATTTTTACTTACTGCATATACAGCTGAACTTAATCTACCTGAAAGAGCTCTAATGTGGGCACCCCATTGCAATTTGGAATCTAGAGTTTCCGTACTAGTTTCTTGCCATCATGTTTAAATTTTGGACCCACTTGGGGTATATTTGGTAATGAGAATTTAAGACATTTTCTTTTGTTCGTATTAAGTAAGAGATTATTAGCTGCGATCGTTGACATGTAAGACATCCATGTCTTTTCTATCTATTTTCAAAATAAGAGAAATGCCATCAGCGAATAGAATTATATCCGATAAGTTAGCCATCATGTAAGGAAGATCATTAATACTAGAAATAGGAAAGGGCCAAGAAATGAACCTTAAGGCACGCCCATCTTTACTAGAGACCCCGAGGACGTCCCCGGTTAACGTTTACTTTTTGCTGCCTGTTTGATAGATAGAATTCTAATAATTATTTTACGTACAAGTATACATTTTTTTTCTTTTAAAACCTTTTGAGAAGATGTGAAATAATCATAATTGAATAAGACTTTAATAATTGTTCAGTGCATCAGTCAGGGATGATATCTTTTTTCTTATTTTCTCATCTAATCGGTAAGGCCGATATTGGGCGATAATTACTCACATCTGCATTGTTTCCGACTTTATGTATCGGTGTGACTTTGGCGATTTTTAATGTATCTGGATTTTTTAAATTTGTTAATATTCTAGAAGTAAATCTTTAATAAATCAAAAAAAATCAAATCAATTTATTTGCTTAATATAGGTAGGTATAAACAGATGTTACAAATAAATATAAAGTACTGTACTGTGTCTGTATCATCTGACCTGTGAATACGTCAATATTTTTTAAAACTTCTTTATTGGTGGTTGGTGACAACTCTGTAAGTTCTATAGCAGCCTGCGTACTTGTACTCAATCTCGAAAGCGTGTCAGTTGCGACATTTTGATAGCATTTAGGGATTTCATTTGCTAGCACTGTAACGAACGTTGAAAAGTAATGATTGCAAGTCTCACATATATGTTTTGTGTTGGTAATAGGACCTTCAAGTTTTGTAGGGCTGAGTTATTTATTAGTTTATTGCAAGTTTAATTATTAATCGACTTCCACATCTTAAAAGGCTTTCCAATACAATTTTTGAAGTATTTGTCTATTAAGAACTCTTTGATTCTGAATAACAGCAATCACATTATTTCATTCAGCTATAAAATTGCTCTTTATTTCTGCGTCTTCAGGGTTTTCTTTTAATTTCTTACACAGTCCATTGGTAGTATTAATAGTTTCAATTATACCATTGTCTAACCAATCGATTTTAGATGGGTTTAGAATCTTCGTCTTTTCAGTTTTATTTTGGTTGATCACAGATTTTAAGTATTATTTAAATGTTAATGAAATTTTCAAACTTGTTTTCATTTATAGTTTTGCAAATAATAATATTATTTTTGTATTTCATCTTCTGCAGTAGTACCTACTGTATATATTTTTTTTATTTCAAAGTTTTGTTTGTGGTCTGAAAACGACGACTCAATAACTGCCAAATGAAAGTTGTAGTCGGTGATTTGCAGGTTAGTACTAACAGGATCTAATATAGTATTGGTCGTTGAAGTTTCTCGTGTGCAATATTTTTTTGCAATATTGTGTATTTATTTACATAGTATAAATTTAGCTTCCTTTAACAAATATTTATAATCTATCACGTTTCCATCAGGTTTAAGAAGATTGAGGTTATAGTCCCCAAATATGATAGCTATTTTCATCTTTTGTAATTAACATGAATAGGTGTCAAGGAAACTTGATATAATGGTCCGTTCCGGTTTGTAAACAACTCCAACATCAAGAGATTTTTTTTCTAGGTGGACCCAAAGGTAATGGTTATATTCTTCCGTTTGTTCTTCGATGAAGGTTTGCTTCAAAGAATTGTGTACGTAAATGGATACTGCTCCTCCTCCTCTGGTATTTGTTCTGAAGTTGTAGTAATGGGTATAGTTTGGTATTTGCAGTCGTTGAGCTTCTTCACCTGATTTGATCCACGTTTCGGTTAGAACTATGACAGGTATGTCATCGTGGATGGATTCTACAATACATCTTAGTTCGTCACGTTTGCCTAGCTTGACAGTGCTTCTAGCATTCATATATTATAGGAATTTCGAGATTTATTAGTAGTGATAATTAGTATAGTTGTCTGTTTTGTAAGTAATGGTATTTTGCGTTTCAATTTGTGAGCTATTTTGTGATTTCAGTTTTTTTTTATTTATTCTGGGTATGTTTTGGAACGCCTTTTAGGCCCTGCAGTCTCAACATAGATAGCGATCGCTTTACGACCGAATTCGATCGCAAAGTCGTAATGGGATCTCAAGACGGTTAAAATCACTTGATAAACACGAAAAAATCACAATCTTGTCAAGCATTTTTGACCGTTTAGGTACTCCATTAGGACTTTGCGACCGAATTCGGTCGTAAAGCGATCGCTATGTATGTCGAAACTGCAGGCCCAGGTATTTAATACTTAAGTTTGTCTCACCATTTAGTGTGCGTTACTGTAGTTCTTTCCGGAGGTTTTCTAAGTAGCTTTGTTGTTGGGGTGTTTGGCCAGGATACATTTTGATAGATATGTCATTCAGTTTTGATTTATTGCGAAATACATACTTGGTTATGTCTTGCGATGCGTAGTATATCTTAATAGGGCGACTTTTTTGAGTATTATATTTACCAAGGTGATGAAGTTTAACTGGTTGAGGACAATCTAAGGTAATGTTGCTTATTGCTTTAATAACTTCTTCCTTGTCATGGTCATGTCTGGAAGCTGCGTTGGCAGAATTAAGTACAGATATGCCAGCAATAATTAAGTTCTTGTTTCTTTGACAGCGGTCTTGTATTTCAGCTGATGAACGTCAATCTGAAGTGTATTTATGTTCTGAGCGGTGATACTGTTGAGAATTTTAAGGAATGTTATTGCGGTTTTTAGGATTTCTTGCTCCTGAACTAATTTATTAGTGGTCGACTTAATGTCTTTTAACTGTTCATTTATGGATGCAACATCGTCACTTATTTTTACATTCATTCCTTTTGTTCAGTAGTGAAATTTGTCAATAATGTTGAAATATGGTCTTGAAGCTTTGGAATTGCACTGATAAATCGTACGGTTGTTTCCGTTTGTAGTAGTTTTTCATTTTATTAACCGTACATTTTTTTTGAAATCAGCCATATATTGGATAAGTACCCTCATTAACAAGATCTGCAAACATCAGCTGTTTTTCTGTTACAATGAAATAGCGTGGTAACTTTGGTAACTCGTACATAAAGGAGACTCGTGCACCTGTGACGGGTCGCAGCTCGTAAAACCAGGATCTCATTACTTGATCGCGATAAAAGAGATGGTACATGTCTAGGTATGTGCTGACTTGATAGCTTTTTTTTTTCTTTCTCTTTTAACTTTGATAGAAATACATTACCCTCTTTCTGAGACAGGCGGATAAAAAATACGGCGGTAATAAGATCAACAGCACGGCAGAACTAAACATATTATTCGATAATAAAAGGGGCGTTGGTACTTATAAAGGGCATGGATAAAGTTTGGTCTGGCACAGACAAAGAGTTGATTATATTTTTAAAAAAAACTGATAATATTTGAAATCTCACCACAGTTTTCGTTACTTGGCAAAACTTTGCAGTAAATATTTCAATTTAAAAGATTATTATTTTGATTCAAGTATCCGGGGAGATATTTATGTTGCCAATTTTGGAAGTATGATGGTAATTGAGAAATGCTTATTGTAAGAACTAATATGTTTTCACGAGTATTTTTAGCATATAAAATATTAAAACTGTATTTTTACCCTCCATCTCGGAAATAGTATTTTTGCTCTTCGATTTGAGTGCAAAAGCCGTTTTTATCCGCTAGAGGATAAAGTAAATTGAATTTAGAACAAGACATCATTATACCTATTTACTTCTCCCTCCATGGTGCCGAATTTATCATACAACCTTTTTTAATTCTTGGTGTACTTTTTTTAAATTAGTTTTGCGCGAGCCATTTTCTTTTCACGTCATATTGTTAAAACCTTAGGTTAAGGTTAAAGGTACTGTTGGAGCTGCTGAAGATTTCAAAAACTATCTTTGCATTGTATTAATTCAATCTATTAGTATTATATAATTGCATAGTAGATGTGTGAGTACTATGTACTTACTATAAAGCTACCATTTACTGGGTACGTCTTTCATTGACTTGAGGGTGCCCTGGCGGCTGAGGGTATGTCATGTTCACTGTAATGTCTCGCTGATGGTGGCGGGTGTGTTGGATCATTTAGCTCCCTCCAAAATTGTTGAGCTGAATGGTGCTAGTCCATGCGTCATGTTCGTGAACGGGCGCCATCAGTAGGGACTGGTCATGTCTTAGCGGCCTTGGCTTGGCTTGGACGCTTTTGACGTTTTGCATCGTTCTCACATGTATAATTTCAACACGAATGATGTAACCAATTTTTTGCAACCATATGTCAATTTAAAAGAGTGTCCGTGGAGTTTCTTGCCCGTTCTTCTCCAAAGGTACCTACTATGCTTTGGAATGGGCAATTAGCTTCATCTTTATGACTGACAATTCAAAAGTGCCTGTAATTGGTTTATTTGAAATAAATGCTTTGAGTTTGAGTTTAAAAACAAGAAACTTGAAAACTGAGTTTAAAAACAAGAAACTTGAAAACAAGTGAAAAACCTCAAATGAGTGGTTCTAGCGACGAGGAAGTTTATTTGACGACAACAGAATTGACTGAAACGGTTAATAATGCGCAAATGAGCTTTCTTCCTCAACAATTACGCGAAGTATTTGAAACAGTACGATATGTTTAACACGTGGCGACTAGCTAAAGAAGTCAACATTTCTCAGAAAACGTTTTGCTGGCATATTTTATTGAATTATCCGAGACCAAGAAATCAAGCACTCTATGGAGTACGTATTCAATGATAAAAGTAACAATAAAGATGAAAAAAACCGGCCAACCGGCCAATCGGACTCGCGCACGAAGGGTTCCGTACCATTTTTTACCATTCATTACCTCTAAATGGCAATAAAATCACGTTTGTTGAGCCCCCTTAAATATGTGTTTTATTCTATTTTTTTGTATGTTTTGTTATAGCGGCAACAGAAATACATCATTTGTGAAAATTTCAACTGTCTAACTATCACGGTTCATGAGATGCAGCCTGGTGACAGACGGACAGACAGACGGCGGAGCCTTAGGGTTCCCGTTTTACCCTTTGGGTACGGAACCCTAAAAAGACATACATTTCGACACCTATCCTAAATAAGGCATTTTAAAACGAGCCTTATCTGGTCATTTACCAAAAAAATCGAAGGTTTTCACAGCATCTGAAATTGAAAAGTTTCTTAACGAAGCACCTGATTCCGTATATTTGGCGACAAAAGTAAGTTAGTTGCACATTCAGTATCTACTTAAGTATATTAATAAACTACTTAACATAATCTAATACGTACTTAGTAGATGTTGATGGGCATAATTATGCATGCATATCAATTTTATTAATTTATTTACTACAATACTCTTTACGTTACAGGTTGTTCTTATTATTGGTATAAACGGACCACGTCGAACTAATGAACTAACACAACTTAATGTCAAAAACATTGAGAAACATTCAGATGACTCACTATTAATTAATTTATCTAATATGAGTACAACGACAAAAAGAGACCGCAACTTCGTCATTCGCAACGAATACGTAACAATTGTTGAGAAATATCAAGCCTTACGCCCGCCTAAAACTCCAATCAATCGATTTTTTCTACAATATCGCAACGGAAAGTGTGTTAGACAGCCTATGGATGCTAATAAAATTGGCAGTATCCCACGGGAAATAGCAACATTTCTTGAACTTCCGAACTCCTTTTGTGCACGGGTCATTGTTTCCGACGAACTTCAGCCACACTTTTGGCCGATTCAGGAGCTGATCTCCTGTCCCTTAAGCGCCATGGAGGCTGGAAGTCCAATGCGGTTGTAGAGGGATACATAGAGGATGCCATTCAAAATAAGTCTAAAATATTATGTAAAGGCATCGTAGGAGCCATTACACTGAAAGAGCCTCAGTCATATCCTTGGACTGGCCCTTCTACATCAAAAATGAGCCGTTACGAAACATTTACGCCAAAGGGAATCCGATGAATCGGTACAACTATTAAGTATGACAGATAGTTTACCGAAAAACAGTACAAAATTCACTAACACCAACATTACAGTACCTAACAAAAATATTACACTCCACTTAAGTAACTGTAGCAACGTTACTTTCAATTTTTCTTAATTATACCTGAGTATTATTTGTTATAATTTAAACATTATTCTGTAATACTTACCTATCATAATGTAGTAGTTAATAACTAAACTGAAATAAAAGTATCTTGTGATTGTAAATGTTATTTTTTTTGCATTTAGTCATTTTTTCGCTGAGGTGGGATGAAAAGTTACGTGTTGCCCTGGAGTGCAAAGATTTTTCACCACGTGCTCTTTTGAAATCAAACGAGTACGCGGTTAAAAAGCAAGTTTGTACTCTTGTATAACAAATAACTATTTCATCACATCTATTCAAAAAGAGCTAGTTTATTCTTCGAAAACAGGGACTAAAATAGCTCTTTAGTCCCTAGGGACTAAAAGTGATTTGAATTTGGAATGTGGGTATTGTTAGTAAAAGTTTCAATCACCAAAGTTATCAATCACGAACATTGTATTAACAAGTAACAGGCTGTATAATAAAGTATACGGCGCGAGAGCTAACTAAAATAAAAAAGTTTGTGAAAAAAAACAAAAAAATCGTGAACTGCATTCTGCCTGCGTTCATAATTGTTTACTCAAATTCGGATTTTACTTGGTTTTATGTTAAAATATAGTCATTAGCCTCTAATTATTTCTTTGTTGTTTTTGACGTTGAAAAGTGCCTCTTATGTGCCTATTTGAAATAAATAATTTGACTTTTGACTTTGTTATGTCTTATTGTTCGTAATTGTATATATAAATAAACGTACTATTCTTATTCATAAGTTGCACTTACCTACTTATTTTCTTATAGAGGGTTATAAAAAGTAGAGTGTCCACCTCAGGAGCAACACTATTTTAAGCTCGAGCGACGTACTTTTAATCCCTCACTGCACTCGGGAGTCTACTCTAGAATCCTTCGCTTCGCTCTGAATTCAAAGAAACACTCGCCTTCAAAATAATTGTTTGCTCCCGCGTTCATTATTTATAGCGACCAGGTGGTGCGAAAAATTATTTCCACACCACCTGTTCGACAATGTCAAATTCTTTATGTCATGCAAACCTTACCTAAAGCAAGTCATTAAAGCCCTGGGGTCTAGCCATAAGTATATATAATCTATGGTCTAGCCGGGCATTAATATTGTACTGGATTTCATTATGACCCTCTGGTCATTAATGTGATTTGTCGATTAATGTTTTATGCTGCTATCTACTGATGTGATGTGTCGACATATCAAAAGGTCGAGATTTCTGCGCTCTATCTAAGTTAAATATAATCGTAAACCTTCATTAGGTTTATGTATATTATTATAATTATGTGTCAATTAAATCTAAGAAAGTGTTTAACTTTTATATTATATTTTCTTATGTAAAGAATGAATATTATATATTAAAATACGTAACTTACCTTCCTACTTACTAACCTACCTGCCTATTTTTGTTACAGGCGACCTTGATTTTTGGTCGTGGAAATTAACCCTTCAACAGTAAGTTCAAAGATAAACATTCAGATAATATAATTTGTTGCTGGTAAATCCAGATACAACATCAAAGAAAGAACGGTAATTCGTACTCCGTGGAGAATACGTAAGAATTCTCGAAAAGTGCCAAGCTCTACGCCCCTCTAATATAAATACTAAATGATCTACTAACTGTAATTGTAATTTGACTCTAGTACATTGCTTTTTGTTGTCTCGTCCTTAGATGGTGTGAAAACTAGAGAATTCTTCTCGGTGATGAAGATGCCTTCATCTTAGGCGGGATTGAATCCGTCACTGCACTCAGGATTCAACATAAGACACTGCTTTATCCCCTTGGTGCATAATCTACTATTATTACGCCCACGTGAATGTAGTAGGTACTTGTACGTATAGGGAGTGTGGTGTCAGGCCGCCGATCGTTGTCAATACAACTCATATGATAAACTTAACTACTGAACATACAAACTTATCTACAACATTTAATTTATATAAAGCTGTGAACAAATAGCTATGTACTTATTTGTCTATCCCCCGATAACGAACCAAAGCAACTGAAACAAAAATCATAATAATATAAAGAATTCAAAGAATTTCTTAGCCCATTTATAATTGAGAATAATCTGATACGAATCATTATTTGTATGGGAAATACCAAATTCGAACTAAAGCTCCGGCTTTTAGGAAAAGTTATTAATATATTTCCTCGAAATAAATATCTATAGGTATTTTGCCGAATCGAAAGTGAATATTTCACTTTCGATTCGGCAAATCAAATCATCAATTTATTGAGAACTCTAGTACCTATATTGATACACGGAAAATACAATGTATAACCAGAATCATGTTTTGTTTACATTGTCTGTACTATGACTGTTATCAAGTAGGTACTTCATGAATGTAAAGGCAGGGAAATTAATTGGTAAGTAACTTCACTACCAATTTAAATTATTCGTATATTCAAATCACAACTGTCCGTCTTTGACAGTTATATGAACTGGCTATAACATGTCAAATTGACGCAGGGTGTCAATTTGCTTAACAATAAATTGCCCTAGCTTTACCTCTACCTAATTATTGTATAGGGAACGAAATCAATTTGGATAACGATAACCATTTTATTAACGTGTATTGTCTAACTTATACAATCCAAGAGGCATTCATGGCTCTGAACACAAAATACTGCCAAGGAAACCGGTGATTGTGACATCCTCCTACACACTTGTCTTGTCCTACATTCTCTGACAGTACATAGTTATGAGCGACATAACAACGTGCTAAGCCTGCGTGCACAAAAAAAAACAGTTTTTCGTTAATTTCTTATCTAATTGTGAGAAAGCTTGAAATAATTGAAACATTGTGTGTAATAATAAAAGTACAGTTTTTGTGGTGCTAAGCCATTCCTGTCAGTCTCAGCACCTGTTAAAATTTTCATCACTTTTGTGCTCTCGAAAATATTGTTTATATTTTCTTCGTTTGATTTACTTAATGAAGATATTGTATTTTCATAAAATAAAATTTTGATTTTATCACAAGGATAGCAAATCACACGGGCTTCACACGGTCACATGGGTTGCACCCAGCGTGTGATTTTTAAATTTTTTGATAGGGTTCGTTAAACAATAGTAAAAAAAAACATTAACCGACTGGGTTTTTAAAAAAATATAGGTTTTTACAACATTATTTTTATGCTATATTTTGTATCAAAGTTGAAAAAAGTGCTTAATCCTCATACAAGTAGACCAAATAATGATTTTTTAATGTTCAAAATCAAAACTTTTAAAAAGATGATGACGTCAGTCTCGCGTTATTTTTCAGAAAACTTGTAGCAAGTATTAGTTATTTTCCATGAATACTTAATTTATTTGAAAAATCCTTTTTATTTCTCTTACTCGGACAGTAGTGTTTGTTGTCTGAGTAGCGGGTGGAAAACGCTGATTTCCACCCTTGGGCAGGAAAGACTCATACGTAAATGATTCCTTCCCTAGGGCATGAATTTTAAAAATAGAACTAAATTTGGTTAGGTAGTCTACGAAAATTTTACCATAACAAAGAAATACATCGATTAAAAAAAAATATGCGGTCTTGAGAGTGTTTAGACACCAAGGTGGAATTAAAAAAAAACCTATTGAGCGAGACGGCACGCGGTGGTGAAGCGGTATATTCCATATTTAAAATTTAAAAAAGACTATTATAATACTATATAATAAGACGAGGCAAATACAGTAATCGAAAATCTTTTGCCAGAAGTTTCAAAGGAAAGATATTTAAATACATACAATGATTTTATGAAATGGCGAGCAAACAAGAAATTAAAATATTTTAGAAAAACTAAAATTTTTTACTTTCCATAAATTCGAAATGAAAAGTAGAGTGTTTACACGGGTGAAAGTCACCAATTCCTTTCGACCCTTGTATAACAATCTACTATTCCTCCCACATGCAACACAAAGAACTCGACTTTGCAAATCACAAATAATTTTGTTTAAACTATTTTTCTCTTTCTCACAACCAATGAAAAAAATTGATCAAAATCAGCCGATTTCATGCACGGCCCCTTAAGAACGTAGTTTACCTCTGTAACTCCTGTAAGCTAGGATCATAAACGATCACCAAAATTAGTACAATCGCGAAACCACAACAAAATCTAAACGCTGATAACTCTTTTCGATAGTAGATTGATTAGGATTACTGTTTTGTCCTGTGCGGTTTCAAGCGCAGTTTTCTTTCATTTTTGGATCAAAAGACAAAAAAAAAATCAAAAGACAGATTGTTACTAACCAAATGCCAAAAGAGGAGCCCGTGGCTAAATAATAGCAGCCGCACGGGTCGGTCCATCAGGTTAAGCTACGCTTGCCGGGGTTGGTCCGTTGATGGGTGGGTGACCTTTACATACCGAGAATTCTCCGTGCCTCGATAAGCTCGTTAAGCCATTGGTCCCGGCTGTCATTCGTGGCTCTTTGACAGTCGTTACGGGTCGTCAGAAGCCCAAAGTCTGACAACCAGTCTTACCAAGGGGTATCGTATTACCCAGTTACTAGGTTGTGGAGGTCAGGTCGCTCCATGTAAAATACTGGTGTTTAGCTGCATCCGGTTAGACTGGAAGCTGCCTCAACTTAGTCGGAATAGGCTACGCAGGTTGGTAGGTTGTTGTTACTAACCAAATGCACAAACAAGAAAAATACACAACCTAAATCATCATCATCATCATCAATTCAGCCGAAAGACGTCCACTGCTGGACATAGGCCTGCCACAACCTCGGGTTTGCCATAATCGCCACGCTTGGCAGGGTTGGCGATCGCTGTATGGTGTAAAAATGCATAGAGAACGCTGCTGCCCATTCTCTAGTAAGTCCCTTAGTCGCCTTTTACGACACCCACGGGAAGATATACGAACCCAAATACTTAATCCTATTACAACACACAACTGCACATCTTCGACACAGCCAGCTGTCTGCCCTATAAAGATACTTGTTGCCATTAGTCCGAGTGGGCGAGGGACAGTGAAATGAAACACTCTTTAAATAAAAGATGACTCGTAAGAAGTATTAAGACGCCGCCAAACGGCGAGGCGGTAATGGCCGCCGCTCAAAGCCCCACATTTAGCCAACTTTCCTCTAAATAATATATTTAACGTCGGTTTCTTTATTTAGCAATAACACTATTCTTAATAATTTTAGTATGTGACATTGACCTTCCTTCGCCGATTCGGAATGTAGTAGCAACAAAATGCTGACACTGTTAAAAGCTTTGGGGTCAACCGCATATTAGGTCGCCCATAAACGGGAGAAGGGTTGTGCTTTTGAAAATATTTGGAAGGATAATATCAACCGTCCCTTAACACCCGTTGGGAACACGTGGAGTAAAATAATTTTCGTATTTAACGTCAGAATAGTGCCGACGCTGCAAAAGGTTGAGATTGTGACCCATCGCATCTTTGACATAACAAACCATATCAGATTAAGTTAGGTAATATCAATGGTAATATTCGTAATATTCTCTCAGTCAAGATACACATAGAAGCTGTACGTCGCTGTGTCATATATATATCATATCAATCAATACTTAGTCCATCATACAAGATCAGCGCTGAATGCGCACCATTCAGAAATCGATTATTTATGCCTATCTTTATGCTAGTAAAAATTATGTTGCTGGCACAAAGGAAAAATAGTTCAGCCAGACGCGATAAACGTAACTATGACCAAATGATATCTTTAAGGTGAATCCGCGACCGTAGCCCGTGAAATTCCATAAAAAACTCGCGGATTCCAGCTGCAGATCTACCGTAAATTTATTGATGTCGTGACATGGAAACGGCAGCTTTTATGTACAAGTAATAACATATAATGATACATTTTCTCCCCAAACTAAATAAACAAAGTTTAGCGTAGTTCGTAAAATGTTGAACAGTGTTGCAGTTTTGTTAATAATGCACCACGAATACTCGCTGCGCAGAACTTTGTGCAACTTACAAATTCCAGCTAGCGTTAACTAAGTTACAAAAACTTGAAGAGTATCTTAAAAAAGTGATGGATTTAACATGGCGGTTGCAGGTTGCACTATGGATGACATCACGCGTCGGTTTGTAGGCGAGGGAATATATATAACGTGAACGGATGCTAAAAGGAAGGCACGGCCATGGCCGACTTGTGTGACCGATATCCGTGCTCCCCTGCGCCTGCCCTAGGGCTGCCATTAACGATGTGCACGCCCCAACAAACACTTCAACACTTTTCCGAATTAGTACATTCGAGAAAATATTGATTTTAACTTTAATCATAAAACCTTTTTAGTAGCTTTGATACTATTAAAACCAGGGTTACCGACGTAATATTAATTGATACTCGACCGTTATTCACGCAGCTAATAGAGAGGGCTTCTCTCATAGACCGCTACAATGAACGAAAATGGGGGATATTGTCATAACAATCACAATAACAGGCGACTTAATGACCTCCCTACGAAATTATTATAGTCCCGAGTGGTTGGTGGTGAAATAGTAGTCTCAGATAATATAAACACTATGAACAATGACAATAAAATGTGATAATAAGCAGAGAATCGTGAGGAAAGTTAATTTTGCTTTTAAACTTCTGTATATTGCTCTGAATAATGGAGCACTTCCATTACTATATTTTTATTATCACCTAATCGCTTGTAGACTATCATAGACTATGTTTATGGGTTATAGGTGCCAGCTCCATTACTCGCTTCAATAGCCACGGATACTAAAATATATACTCGAAAAAAAAAAACAAATATAAATATCAATAGATAATAGGTTTGCACCGCTCTTGTCATTTTAGCTTGTAGGTACATATAATAAAAATGTTTTGTGGCTTTTTATTCACGGCAGTTTAAAATATTAAAAACTCATCTGTCGCCAAATTCATGGTGTGGGTAATCTCCTTTATTTGATTTGCGATGTCATTGATTTATGCACTAATTATTTTGACTTCATCATCATTTCAGCCGAAAGACGGGACTACATAGGCCTCCCCCTAACGGGGGGAAGACAAGTTTACTAACAGATTTTTAAAATAAAATACCTAAAAATATATAAATATTAAAATATCAAAAAAAAACATCCGTACCTAACTAAAACTATTAACAAACTAAAATATGGCATCGAACAATTCGTTCGCATCGCTGTCGACTGGTAATGTACCCAAGAGACTGGAGACCTTGCCACGTTGTATGGCAATGCTTAGCCAGCCCTTGGGTCACGGGAAGTGTCAACCAGCCGTTTGGAGATTTCGTTGACCAAACCATGAGCACTCGGACCCCAAGGCCCGAGGGTTTCAACCCCAAACGAGGTTTCCCACAGACGCAGAAGCAGCGTGCGGAGCCAGGAAGATGAGATGGCGCAAGAGTATCGACACACGTTGTGTCCCACACTAAAGGCCTACCCACCTTCCATGGAAATAAAGACATGCCATCCGGTCTTTTGCCATCGTCACATACCAAGCCATTCGGATCTAATACAGCTGGAACGCCGACGGTGACAAGAACTCGTCGGATGATGTCATTAATATTCGCGTGCCGTGCTAAGCAACCCGCACTTCGGCTGCAAGACATGACGTGGTGTCCAAGGCTGTTGACAACTACGCTACAGTGACACCGAAGAGGAGAACAACAAGAAGGTCCTAGCCGCAGGGAAGCAGCGAGGCGGAAAGTAGTGCCGTCGAACAAAGTGCCTATGTTAGACGACGGTAGTACATGATGCCACAGATCCGACTCCCATTTACCCACAGCCTTGTTCTGTACAACTCTGCAGAGTGGCTCATCCCACCGTCTCTGGGAAGATAGATTGTCGGGTGGCTCTGAATTCAGGCAAGCGAGTCCCCAGGCATCCATAGCCTCAGTGAAGCACGGCACATCAAAATTAATCAGTGTGGAGGACTGAATTTTCCTGATTAATTGGTCAGTGCCGTGGACCTAGGATATGAAAGCCCATGCCCATTCTCTGCTTATTATCACATTTTATTGTCATTGTTCATGGTGTTTATATTATGAAATGATATGTAAACTAATACTAGAAATGTTGCGGATGCCGAGGCGTCCCATACGTATGAGAAGAGTAGCTAGCAGCTTTGACTGGAGACTTTTTTGCTAATAAAGTTAATAGGTATTTATAAGTGGAGCAACACTTTTGATTTATGTATATAGTTACATAGGAAACTGTATTACACATATATCCTTCAGTTTGCACAACGATAGTAAACAACTTTTGCTAGGGTTATTAGATTACGCTTGCACAATTTCAATAGTTGCGGAAATTGGTACATCCAGCACGGAACGCGTAGTTGTCAGTTATTTCCGTTGTCAGTCACAAATTCACAACTGGGACCCGGAGAGCATGAAAGTCATTTCGAAATGAATTTACCTTTTCGCTAGCATTTTTAGTTTCGTCAAACAATCGACTATTGAAAACCGGCCATATGTTTCAAGAACAGACTTCAAAGAGCTGTCAACCTTGCTTTAGTGGACAGCAATTCTCAAAGCTGCACAAAAGCACTGTTCCGAACAAATCATCATCATCATCATCATTTCAGCCGAATGACGTCCACGGCTGAACATAGGCCTCCCCCAAAAGGGGGGAGGGGGTTTGTCATAATCGTCACGCTTGCGGGTTGGAGATCGCAGTATGGTGGTAAAATGCATAGAGAACGCTGCTGCCCATTCTCTAGTAAGTCCCTTAGTCCCTTAGTCTGAAAAAATAGTATAATCTATCAATCAATTAATCAACTCAGCCTATAGCAGTCCACTGCTGGACATAGGCCTCTCCCAGGTTGCACCACAACACCCTGTCGTCCGCTTTCCGCATCCAGTCTGTCCCAGCCACCTTTTTAAGGTCGTCGGTCCATCTAGCTGGGGGGGGCGCCCCACACTACGCTTGCCGATACGCGGTCTCCACTCCAGGACTCGTCTGCTCCACCGGCCATCAGTCCTTCGACAAACATGGCCAGCCCACTGCCACTTTAGCTTGCTTACTCTGCAGGCTATGTCGGTAATTCCGGTTCTCTTCCGGATAACTTCATTCCTGATTATCCTTCAGAGAAAGTCCGAGCATAGCCCGCTCCATAGCACGCTGAGTGACCTTGAATTTGTGGACCAGCCCGACTGTTAGTATAACCTAAGTACTTACCAAATTAGTTCACTCATTTGATATGGAGCTATGACATGCAACTTTAGATCGCGTCTACGTACTTTGAATTTAAACTACGAAAATTAAAAAACTAAGCTTTAAATTGTGTCAAGGATTTCATTACTGGTACTTTTAATGCTAGTTCAAGGTATTTATTAAAGTAATACATATAATTTCTAAGTTTTAATAAACTGAAGATACCTTGACCTAGTATTCCCCGCTGCCACCCAAAGAGGCGCTGACTGAAAATTCCGAGAACAGGAAATATGAGAGCCAATAATAGAGTGACGTTCGCGGACATAGAATACCAGGAATACCTGCAAAACCCGAGTCGTTCCGCCAATGAATACGCTCCTCGCTTTTTCTGTGCCTTTTAAAAATCGATACGGGGATATGTCAAAAGAATACCTTTCCATGTCAATATACACTGACCGAACCATATAAACAATATTTCTTGCCGATCGTAATGACCAGCGGGGTAATTACGTAGAGAATAACTACGATAATATGGCCCGCCCCTCCAAAATTCTAAACGTTGGAAAGTATTTGTAGGCATGTGTGCTTAATGAGACGGCCGTCAAACAAAAACAAATCACGGATTTGTTGCTCAACTAGTGGCGTCATTAATCGCTCATTATTATTAGTATGGCGCTGCACTGACGTACTCTATGAAACGACACGTGCGTTGTCTTGCGCGATCGGCCAGTTATGATTAGTTGAGCAACAAATCTGGTAATAAGTGAGATATTACGAGTACTTATAATTACATACAAACTCTTTCGTAAGGATTTACACACATTTAAACAGTAATTTGGAGGGGCGAATCATGTTATCGTAGTTTATCTCTACTGCCTTTCATGTCAATATATAGTTACTGACCGAACCATCTTAGCAATATTTCCTGACGATCGTATGACCAGCGGGATAATTCCGTAACACTGAGTACCGTAAGAATGGGTGTCATTTTGACAGTTCAACAACATTCATTGCATAATTTACGTTGTTGAGCAGACAAATTTTCCAAACATATAAAGCAATGGATTAGCAATATACTTCAAAATCATTCATATTGTGTTTGCGTGTTACGCAATTAGGGTGCTGAGGGCCTAGACTAGACAAATGGCATTCGCTTCGGAGGGATTCAATTTCTACAATCGCTATCGCTTCAACGATAACGAAGTTCGATTGGGAGGCAATACAATAACACTTGTCAAAAAGTGCCACCTGGCTATGCATCTCTAAGGAAGTTATCGATCGACGCTGTCGATTCGTTTCATGGAATTGAATGATGATAACATTGTCTAGCTAATTTCTATTCGTTGACGTTCACGTGACATCTCGATAGCTTATGTCAACCCCATACATTTTGTGGCTTTTCTACTAGCGTCATCGCTAATCGAATGTTACTTTGTCTAGGCCCTCTGGTTCTATTCACAATAGGCGGAGTGAAAATAAAGAGTAAATAACCAACAATACCTATTCAGTAAAGATCAGACCGAATCATGTTTTACGACGATAAGATATCGTGAGACTGTATTCACGTAACTGATAATATATTTATGACTTGCGATGTTGTGTCTAGTAACTCTTTTATCTCGGACCTGACATTGTCACGAGCCACAGACAAAAACGAAATAGCTGGGCGTTAGTCTGTGTATCTAAAGAATAATATCTTACGTGGCCTTCCATTAGTGATTTTAGCCGAGGCAACATCTTAAGATATCTCGTTATCATTATTGTTTTGCAAATCATCTGTTATAATTAGTAATACGTATATAATATTTAAAACAAAGGCGTGTGTTCACTATCAAAATAATATTTAATCATATTCAATTCATGCACCAAAAACAAACAACAGCACTTATCAAAACCCAATTATAACAACAATCTATAACTTAATAACACCATGAATGGACAAAAACTTTTAACTGTTTGCTAGTTATAATTCACTTCTCTAATGAGCGCAATGGCAGCCAAAACGTCATGCCTTTATTTCGGTTATAACTAGAAAAGTTACAGCAGATGCGCTGGGGCCTGCCGAGGTGTTAATTAATAGAGCAAAGGCAGAAGTTTGTGTTGATACTTGATGCCCTCCAGGAGGACCTAGTGGCTAATTAATAATAGCCGCACGGATCCATCAGGTTAAGCCACGCTTTCCGGGGTTGGTCCGTGGATGGGTGACCATCTTTACATACCGAGACTCCTCCGTGCCTGGGAAAGCACGTTAAGCTGTTGGTCCCGGCTGTCATTCGTGGAGCTTTGACAGTCGTTACTGGTCGTCAGAAGCCCGAAAGTCTACAACCAGTTTTACCAAGGGGTATCATATTACCCAGTTACTGGGTTGCGGTCAGATAAGCAGTCGCTCTATGTAAAATACTGGTACTCAGCTGTATCCGGTTAGGCTGGAAGCCGACCCCAACATAGTTGGGAAAAGACTAGGCAGATTGTTTGAATTGATGCCCTCCAACAAGCTATCACAGCAGAACCGTAGTTACTCCACCATGCTTGCGTATAAAACAGTTCTCAGTTATAGACGACTTGCTCTTGGCACTTTTGTTTATGTAAGTGATAAAGTTTTGTACATAATCATTCAGCCTTAAACCCGACCATAATTCATAAGCTTTATATATACAAGTGACGACCAAAAGCACTCTTTGAATAATAGGTAATTATATTATATTTAAGCGTCCATTACTACGCGGCAAACTAAGCCAGTCAATTCATCCCCAGAAATAATTATTATTTGAATAGTTTATTTACAAATGTATACGTAACTTACAGTAGCACTGTTGCCCAAAATAAACCCCTATTGAAATGGGAACATAAAACACATGGGACTCAATTACAGCGAGTCGCTAGTTCGTGTTAGGTTTTGTTATTTACGTGTTCACGTTTATTACCTGGATAAAAAGTAGCATATCAGTGGATCAACCGGGCGTCAGATTTTAATGACGAGAGCACGTGTACTTCATGCATTTGCATAATTTGTAAAGCCACTCAGTAATTTGCCCGACGACGGCTTGCCGCTTCACAAGGTACTGAATCCATTCCGTACTTTTTTCATAATTCATTCGTGATCTATATTCGTGAGGAGACTTATTCGTCAGCCGTTTGTTTCAAAATATACAGAGGCAAATAAAATACACGAAGCATGTTTATATTAAAATCGATAAGCTTTTACTGTAAATCCTTTTTAGCAGAATGCAGACAGCCGCATTTTCAGAGTGAATTATTGTTTCATGATTTTAATTGGATTCTGTGAAATCGACGAACCTTATTCAACAAAATGTGCAAAAATGCCGTGTAAATATGATTTATAAATACTTATTACTATAATGATTTGCCTGAACTATTCGTATCGCCCTCGTGTTTAAAATGTCATGATTTCCAAATACTAATAATATTTGCAGTGATTTTAAATACCTACTAAATATCAAATTGAAATTATGTGATTTGTCTCAAAAGTATCTCATTTGACAGTTACGGTAAAAGTAATTTAACAAAATGGAATGAAAAACATGATATTTGGGGCGTTGATAAGTCAAATCTCTTCGACCCTCGGAACCAAAAGGTTGTCTTCAAGAAGTCATAAGTCTATACTGATATTGAGTACCTAATTATATATTTCGTTAAATATTGCTATACCTATACCAAGTTTGTATGTGTGCTAGACGATAAATACAGAAATATACGTACTGAAAAGGTGTTTCATTACAAAAAGAACTACTGAAATGTATGTATTTCAAACAAAAAAACTGAGAGAGCCTCACGCGTACATTGATAACGTATTCGGGATGATCACAATGGTTCCATATACAATAAATCCTACTGAATATCAGGCATCGAGAAACAATCAATTCCATTGAAGTTTATTCCTATATTTATGGCTAACTTTTTCCTATAGTATCTCGCATGGCTTCCGCGATTGAGTGGAAATTGTTATTGCATAGTGATACAACTAAATGATAGATATCGCCTATCGAAGCGTGAAGGAACTGTGAAAATACTGTTGGGATTTTTCGATAAAGGTGTTTCCGTTTAACAAACGTCGAGTGCAAAAAGGGGTTATACAAGCGAACACTTTACGAATGTTTTTTAAACCTTTACCTACGTTTTATTTTCAATGAGAAAAACAAGCCTTTTCGTTTTCCCGATTTCCCAGCTTTGTTATATGTATAAGAATTTATGTAGTTTCCTATTACAATTTCAAAATCGGCAGTAATTAAAATTTCGGCAATAGGTATCTTACGCAAGATCTTAAGAAAAATCATGATTTCAGTATCAATTTATTTCGCAATTAAGTTAATCGTGTGCCATTATTAACTTTAATGTTGGCATCAAGGGCATTTTTCTAAAGTACAATGTTTAATGGAAAAAGTTTTAATGGGATTGTATTTGAACGGAACGCTTCTTACGGCAGCCAGTTATGGAATCGTCTCTTGTTTGCCAATCGTTGCCTAGCCACAGAAAAGGAGGAAGATTGTTTGGTTTTATCTGTTGATAACAACTTAGTATTGATGGGCATATTATTATTGATGTGTAACATCTTTTCTCTAGCTTTATGTGGCAGTGATTTCGTGAAAAGGGACGGAAGTGTGTAGACTTGAGTATGGAATAAGTACTTTTTAATAGCATGGAATCGGTAAATACTTTATAATAGCATGGAATTAGTAAGTACTATACAACATGCCGCGACAATGGTTACATTAATTTAACACAGGAGTAGAGCTAGTGGCCAGTAATCATAAAAAAAAATATGTTGTTTTTTTATATAATTTTTAAATGTATTATATTAAAATAAATAATTATAAATTGAAAAATGAAAAAAAAAACAAACGAACTAAATAGATAATAATGCTCTCTCTTTCCTTCAATTCTCCTACTCCTTGCACGTTATTGGTTTTAATTTCATTGATTCGATTTTATGATCCATGACCCCGGCTAATTATCTACGCGCTTCTTTAAGTAAAGGTTTCTCCAAGATGCTACTTTAGAAAATTGAAAATAAATCAATAAATAATAATATTTAATTAAATTAAAATATTTTCATAAAACGTAATGGCGAAACTGTATAAGTGTGTTAGATTAATGTCGCCACTAAATCGCCACGTTGTATATATTGTAAGTAGAGGGTGTCGAGTTTCGACCCGTGTGCATCCACTAGTAATGAATAATAATTAATCGAATGAATATTACAGAATTTAGCTTTTTCTAAAATTCTGAGGTTAATTTCTGTCGCTGCTCAGTTGCTTATTACCAAGGTGAGATGTCAGATGTTACACATCATATACGACTACTGTAAGGCTCGCTCATTTTTAGGGTTCCGTACCCAAAGGGTAAAACGGGAACCCTATTACTAAGGCTCCGCCGTCTGTCTGTCTGTCCATCTGTCACCAGGCTGTATCTCGTGAACCGTGGTAGTTAGACAGTTGACATATTCACAGTTGATGTATTTCTGTTGCCGCTATAACAACAAATACTAAAAAAACAGAATAAAATAAATATTTAAGGGGGCTCCCATACAACAAAAGTGATTTTTTTGCTCGTTTTTGCTCGATATTGATAACGGTAACAGGTAGACGCTTGAAATGTTCACAGAATATTTAGTTATATATTCACTTTAAAAAAAAAATTAAATTAAAATAAAACAAATATTTAAGGGGGGCTCCTATACAACAAACGTCATATTTTTTGCCATTTTTATAGATAATGGTACGGAACCCTTCGTGCGTGAGTCCGACTCGCACTTGGCCGGTTTTTATAGATAATGGTACGGAACCCTTCGTGCGCGAGTTGACTCGCAATTGGCCGGTTTTTATTTAAATAATAATATGCCCATCGATACTTATTTGCTATTAATGACATAGGATACTTGTTCAATGCAAATCTGTCTCTGGAGAAATCCCTTGTAATAAAGTTTCATCCAACCTACACATACACACATAGCATAATCAGCCTATAATGATCCCACTGCTGGGACACAGGCCTCCTCTCTGTGAGAGGGAGTGGGCCATAATCCACCACGCGAACCCAGTGCGGGTTAGTGGATATCACATGTCTTTCTAGGACATGCCGGTTTCCTCACGATGTTTTCCTTCACCGTTTCGAGAGCAGTGGTGATGAAATAATTTACACAAAGTAAAGCACCTGCTTG
This sequence comes from Tiliacea citrago, assembly GCA_963921375.1. NCBI lineage: Eukaryota > Metazoa > Arthropoda > Insecta > Lepidoptera > Noctuidae > Tiliacea > Tiliacea citrago. The sequence continues at coordinate 13,216,893 of OY992797.1, read as the reverse complement.
GGTTCGAACCCACGACCGACAACTCGTAAGTTGTAGCTCGTTACCACTGATGGGCCACCACTGCTCCCACACATTGCACATACACACATTTCTGCTATATTAACTAATTAATAAAACCCGAGAAACACATAAAAAGTAGCCCTTTTTAATTAATTAATACAATATTAATATTCTCTCCTGTGACTACAAAATACTTAAACAACCCCGCACAAAATATACCTATGGGAAAAGCCGCTCGATCAATTTGACTGAAACCTTCTAGTAAATAAGCATACATCGAGATAAGAACTTTCTGCTTTCAGGATTCTGCGAAGTTAATAGATAAGCGTATATGTGGTAGGTAGGTACACCTGGCCCAGGGCGACGGCTCCAGAAACAACTTTCAATAGATACTGATTCTGTAAATTCCTAGTAAATATGTATATTCGTACTTTACCAAAAACTTTTTTTGCTGAGAACGTGCTCCGAATTATCATAACAGTTATTTGAAATGGAAGCAAAGCCTACAAAGACAACAAAATTATATTATTAAAGCCGGCGTTACTTTCACAAGTGAAGAAAAAAAAATGAGCTCAAACAGCGATAAAAAGATATAATATCCACATTGAAAATCTAATACTTACAACTTACACCAAATAATTGGAAAATCGGATGAAGAAGCGATTTGTATAAATGAGGAAAAAAGTTATAATGTACACCTGTGAGTAATTTCAGTGTTTTTACACGTAACTTGGTAGGATCTAAGGCTAGACATATGTCGGCATCCAAGCAAAAGTAAGAGTTAAGACTAGATTCGGTATCTAGAATAGTCAATTGATAATATTTAAGGATGTAAAAAATATTCAAAAACTGTTTTTTTTTTATGAGACATTTGCATTTGAAACTCTGAAACAGCTTGATTTGAGAAAAAGATTTTTTCAAATTTGACATCTAGTGGTTTGTTTGACCACCTTTTATTACTAAACTTTTCTCTTAAAATTTCTGGTACTTTGAAACAACATATAAAGTCATTTACTATAAATGAACTGGCTGATAATGGTGCATTAATTAATAATCGATTAAAATCGCGAAATGCAATTTTCACCCAACTTTACAAAACTGTGTACCTATATCTCGGAAACTATTTAGTTTCCGTTTTCTATTTTTTTTCCGGTTCTTGGCATTTGCCAAGAACTTTTTGCTTGGACGCCCACATAGGTACGAAATAAGGGCCTTAAATACGGCCGCGCCGACGGTTCCACGGCTGGACATAAATTAAGAAAGAATGGCTAAAGTCGTGACTGTAATAACACATTGAACCGATTAAACGTAACGCCTGTGAGACGTAAACGATTCGATCCCCCGATCTCGCTCAATGGCCTCTATTTTCCCGACCTTACTAGATTCATATCACAGCGCTAACTTTTGTAGATAACTATTTCTATATTAGATATTGCAATTACCTTACATTATAAATTTTTGGTGTTATTAATTAAGTTTTATTCAAAAGTTTAATTCGTTAAAACATTATATATTTTGATTTTCATTACTTTTCATAAGTAGTCAAATTATTTATTTCGAATAGGCCACATAAAAGGCACAATATTTACAAAAAAATAGAATTGATTGTAGTCGCCCCTTCTAAAAGGTAGTTTCGTATGGAGAAGAATGGGGAAGAAACTCTACCGTTACTCTTTTAAAATGTTTTACAATATTTTGTTTAGGTACATTAATTATATGTGAAGGCGATGCACCTAGAATAAAATTGTATAGTAATTTTTTTACCCATTATGTAAAAATAATTAAAAATGAAGCAATAACAGGTAAATTAATTATGTGATATTGGTGCTCACATTTACAAATAATGTAAAAAAAAAAATACGTTTAAATATTTTTTTTTAAGTAATAGGTCAGTGTGTGAGTTTAGGTAATCAGTATCACAGAATGAAAATACAATTAAAATAGCAACCAGTTTGATTTTGTCTAGACTCTAGATTATCCTATGGAGCTGGACCAGCATCTTTCCAAGCATTCTTATCTTGGATATTATAATCCTCTAATTTGTAATTATGCTTGTTTACAAAGTGTACTTTAAATATGAGTTTTAAATTTTCTTTCATTTAATTGCACATCACCAATTGCACAATCACAAGGTATTTTGTTGTAACATTTAACACAGTACCCCATAAAAGATGTATGTACTTTAGGTAATCTGAGAAAATGGTTGATCTATTTTATATTTATTTCTAGTATTAAAATGATGTCTGTCACTTATTTTATTAAAAAGATGTAGATTTTTTCTTACATACATCTTCTTTTCATAAATGAATTGGCAATGTACCGTCATAATATTTATCCTTTTAAATAGTTCCCTAAGATATACTCGGCGACGTAGATTATAAATGGCTCTCTTTTGCAAAATAAATATGGAATCAATGTCAGCAGCCCGACCCCACAGTAAATTGCCGTACGACATAATGCTGTGGAAGTAGCTAAAATAGACCAAACGCGCGGTTTCTACATATTATATGTTAACTGTCTTATCTTTCTAACAGCATAAGCGGCCGAGCTTAGCCGCCCCGCAAGAGATGTTATACGTAGTCCCAATTGTAGTTTCTCGTCTAGAGTGATTCCTAGGAAAACCGTTTGATTAATAAATTCCAGTTTTTCTCCATTCACTATGATATCACATTCGCTACTTCTAACATCAGGTAATTTAAATCTAATGCATTTGTTTTTTTCTTTATTTAGTACCAAATTATTTACCGTAAACCAATCTTGGACCTGAAGAATAGAGTTATTCACGTCGTCAAGATTTTGTGACCGTCGGTCTATTTTAAATATCAATGATGTGATCTGCAAATAACACGATCTTCGGTTGATTTTGAAGTAATTGGGTAAATCGTTAATGTAAACTAAAAAGAGGAATGGACCCAATATCGAACCTTAAGGAACGCCCATTGCCATTTCAGACCCCAATGAGTTTACGCCGTTCGAAATCGAAAGGTTAAGGTTCTATTTGAACCTTAACCTTTCGATCTTTCAGGTATGATCTTAGTAAATCAAGAGCTGTATTCCTAATCCCATATTTTAATCATGTAATTGAATCTACGATGCAACCCACGCGTATATTCAGTACAAATTGTTTTCTCAAATCACGTTGTGTTTTACAAAATATCTTGTAAAAGCATTCAGTGAAAAAAATGGTTGTCGCTGAAACATCGTAGACGTAATGTTTACGTAGTTCGGCTGTTAAAACAATAAAAATATACCTTATACATAGTTAATATGTGACTTACCCTGAGGGCAGATTACGGGCTCCCTTTGTACCTGGAAATATATTAAATAAATTATGTTTGTTTAGCTTTGATGAACGTACACGAGACATTTTTGAACTGTCTTAAATGTACGAAAAGATACAGGAATTTAAAGCTTTCAAGGGATAATTGTAGTGACATTGCCTGAATTGTTTCAGCCCTCTGGGGGTCATGACAGGTTATTTTATATTGTAACACGGGTTTTTTTTTAGCATTTGTGATATAATATCAGTTAATCTTAGATAGCAACAAGACTTATATAACAACAATGTTTTACAACCCTTGTGGAATGAGGATCCAAAGGATAACTCTTTTGAATCCTCATTCTATGCGGGGTGACTAGAATTTCAAGTAGCTTCAACGCTACGAGCTGTAAGTACCTTTTTTTTTTTTTTTTTTTTTTTTTGGGTGGGAAATTATCAAATAACTTCTCCCGCTCTGGGTGGAGCGGGAGGGAGTGTCAGACTTTTACTGACTAAAACCCACCGTGTTCCTTCAGATGCCTGTGTGCCAGGGCCACGATATCCCTTTCGGACAGGCTCGTAACCCTGGCAGGCAGCTGTAAGTACCTACTAACAACAAGTTGCAAAAACTAAATTAACTGTCCTGTATTTTTCCTATTATATATAATATATTATTTCAAAAACCAATCACCGAAAATTGAATGGCTAATTTAGTTTCTCAAAACTGCAGTGAATCAATAATTGAATTTATCAGCCTCTCCCAAAATAATTCGGAAACCAGATATTCTCGCATAATACCGAGAATCTGCGTCCATCGCAAATTAAATAACACAAAACTTCAATCTGACGTTCACTAATGAAAGGCCACGTCCTTAAATAATTACACTAAATAATATTGTAAATGCAAATTACATTTTGGGACTCACATCATTTAGGTCCCTACCTAGCTACCGTAAAGAAATGTAATAATGTTTGGATGTGAATGTTTTACACTGTGCTTTATTATTGTATAATTAAAACACTCGAGAAAATGTTGTTTCATTTAATTTAAAATCTTCCTTTAATATTAAATTACGGAGTAATTCAAGTGAGAGTTCCTGCTACCTACCAAACCAACCCTGTTTACCTGTACGTATTTTGTATTTTCGTACATACCTATCTACATTACATATCTACGTATTATCATTCAAATAATAATTAAATATAAAACTACAGTATCTTAATAGTACATTATGATACAAGTGCGCTATGTTGGTCATTCCACTTGAGGCGTTATATTAGATAATGACGCCGATCGAGTATGTAATGATCAATGCACATGCGTTTCTTAAGGGGGATGCGCTAAGGTAGCCCGCGAAATTCAAATTTTCTTACGTTTTTTGCAATTTGCAGGTCTGGGCTTACAAAAAATCAGTCAAATTAGATTCTCCCAGATGATATCAAAAGGCGGCGCATGTATAGAATCATCGAGTTCCCTTTAAAATGGTTGAGTTGAATGGTGCTGATCCATGCGTCATGTTTGGAGTGGTCGCCGTCAATTGGGACTGGTCATCTCTTAGTTGCCATATTGTAATTATTTTAGTTTTGTATTGCTTTTATTTTGTTTTTACTCTGGACGCTATTAACTTGCATTGCTATCTACGTCGTTCTCATATATATGTGTCGCAGATGGATTGTCGAATCCACTGTTTTAAATAACCGCTAGCTGTTTTACAAAACAGCTCTGTTATGTAAAACGGTAATGTTGCCACGTCTACCCACGTTTAGACGTTATGTAGAATGGCTTATCTGTCAAACTCAAAGCATTTATTTCAATTAAACCATTTACAGGCACTTTGAATTGTCAAGATGTCGGTCAGTTAGAAATATGAAGCTAATTGCCCATTCCAAAGAGTATGGAAAAGTAAGGTTCCTATGGAGAAGAACGGGCAAGAAACTCCACGGACACTTTTTAAATTAAAATATTGATACAACGTATTGGTTACAAAATTGAAATTATACATGATACAAAACGTCAGAAGCGTCCGTGATAAAAGATAAAAAAAAACAATTAAAATCTAAAATAATTAAAAATAAGCCGTGGCATCTAAGAGATGACCAGTCCCAACTGACAGCGCCCCTTCACGAACTTGACGCATGGACCAGCCTGCACCATTCAGCTCAACTATTTTGAAGGGAGCTAAATGATCCAGCACTCGCGCCACCTTCAGCGAGACATCTGAGTGAGCATGACATACTCTCAGCCGTCCGGGCACATTCAAGTCAATGAAAGACATATTACCCAGTAAATGGTAGCTCTATTGTACATAGTACTCACACCTGTGCTATGCAATTATATAATACAAAGAAGATTGAGTTTATACAATGAAAACACAGTCTTACAATCTTCAGCAGCTCCAACAGCATTTTCAAATGTTAATTGCATTTTTATCAGCAATGTAATCCCCCAACTTATAATGCCTGCTTGCATAGTGTGCGTTTTATACAAGATTCATAATATCAGAAGTCACAATAACTGCTTGGTGTGGGGGGTAATACGACGTGTAAAAGTTATTCCGATATCCTATTTACAGAATAAATAATTTCATTTCATTTTACTAACTAAACTAGGGCACCCTGACCAATAGGGTTAGGTTAGAATTGTGACCAACAGTGCACGAGCCAGCGAGCGCTACTTGGTCAACAACTTGGTCGCAGTTACTTGGCTATTTGGTATTTTTAGGACTGATTTTCATAAAACTCTGAAAACTTTGTTTCACTTGTCTTAAAATCACTGTTTTCATTTGAGTTAGTGTCATTTTCACTCATTACTCAATTTATTTATATCTGTTTCAGACGCCATTATTGTTGTTATGACACACGAGAGCCACGAGCGACAAAAAGTGCTGTTTTACATACTTAACCTCCAATCGTTGACCCGCTACATTGATAAATGCAAAACGTGTATGCAATTCTGCGTTGTAAACTTCAGTTATTATGGAAAATGGCTATAGGTCGGTAGCTATTTTACATAACGGAGCTGTATTGTAAAACAGCTAACGGTAATGTAAAACAGCGGATTAGAAAATCCATTTGCGACATATGTATACCTAATTGCATCATGAATGATGTTAAGTACCTACCAATATTGTAAAAGATTGTTCATGGAGTTTCTTTTCCGTTCTTCTCCATACGCTTTGGAATGGGCAAGTAGCTTCATCTTTCTAACTGACTCCTATATTTTTTTTAAGTGCCTGTAAGTATTTGAAATGAATTATTTGAGTTTGAGATAGCTGGCCACTTTAGTAGGTTCTAAAATACGATCTCAATGAATACTACGATACCAATAATAATTTTATACTTGATCAAACGAAATAAAGTTATTACAGGACCGCTCTTTAAGAACCGGCGCGATCAATAAAACGTAATATTTTTAACGATGGCAAATGTTTATTCAGACCAGCAATTAAAATAATAATGATATACCTAGTTACGTTTCCATATTATAATAATCTTATTTAATTATTAAGAGCGCTGTTATGATGACCTAATTATATTTAGATTCTTGAAATCTTATAGGAGACGGATATTAATACAAGGGATTGCCGTCTTCGCTATTGAAATAAATGAATAGAAATTGCACTTAAATACGCACTCGAAAAGATTTTACGGAACAAGAAACAGCAGGAAATGAATTTTCTTTGGCGGCCACTCAAAATATTCGTTTGACGCGAGCCAGCTGCCATGTTCCGCGGAGCCGACCTCTTTAGTTTTGTTTTAATAATACTTCAATAAAATAAGAGCTCGGACAGTTTTATTTAAGATTTTTTTTCTTCCTAGATAGTATTGTCTCTCCTCCCTTTAATCCATCCAAAGGTTGTCTGTAAAAGATCGATTTTAGCGACCCATTGTGTCACCCTATGTAAAACTTCAACATTTATATTTGTACTAGCTGCGCCCTGCGGTTTCACCCGCGTTCGATCCCGTGGGAATATTTTTCTTAATCCAGGGTGTCAGCAACCTCCATACAATTTTTTTTTTAAATTGGTCCAGCCGTTACAGCGTGAAGAAGTAACACTCACAAACTTTCGCCTTTATAATATTAGTGTGATTTTAAATGGTGTACATAATAAAGAGTATTCCAATAATTAAGCAGAATTAATTTTGACAGTAAAATATCTAACATAAGGTTAATGTTTGGTAAAACTTCTTAATACTCACGTAGCCTGGTACCATGTTTTAGTTACTTAAGCTATCGGAAAACTCATAAGTTTAGGCTTGGTCAAGTCCAATCGCTCCCAAGGGTGTCATGAGAGGTGACTCTGTTATACTTCAATGTTGACAAGCATCAACATAATACTGAGAGCCGGAAACCCACCCATCTATTTCTGCAGCGCAGAGATTACGGTATCACCGTATGAAAACTACCTGCAGAGAACAGAAGAATTCACCTAGATGTGACTAGAATTGGTAGCAGACATCGCGTCTCAAGCCAATCAAAAGTGGACGTAAACGTTTCATAAATTCGAACAATTATGGCATAGAAAAAAAAACACTTAAAAGTGGAAAATTTGTTTAATTTTGGAGGTCGGATCTTTAGATCTGTATTTTAGTTTTTTTCCACCGACTTAAATCCGCCCGCCCACCGAAGTAAATTTTCACTTTTTTGTGTTGTTTAAGAAAGTCAGTTTTTTTTGTTTTTTGTTAAAAAGTGTTTTATTTTTAGGTTTTTAGTTATAGTACCCTACACCAATTCTTATACGAGTACCACTACTTGCTATGTAAACAACAGTGTCAGGAACTATTATTACATCATCAAAATAGACAAAGTGGATTAAATACGTATTATCGAAGCTAACGCAAAAGCCACCCAAGCAAAGTTAATAAAATTTATCCACCCTGCAACGCTCGCCCAAGCTTGGACCACTGTGCAAGTTTGTCTACCAATAAAAAAAGATTTTTCAAAATTGGTCCACAATTATTGACGAAATTATCGATAAACATACAAATACTTCCACAGCCGGCTATCATTTAAAGTGAAGGCACGTGAACATATTCTTCAGAAGTTGGCCGAAGCATCTCAGCGGTGATTTGCTGGAGTCGTTTTCTTCGCTACCGGTCGTTATTTCTCCTGACAAAGTTTATTTTGGTATATTATGTATATATGTATATATCTATATATGTATTTGTATGTATGCTTGTATTTTATAGTTATTTCCGAGCTATCTATCCCATACGTTGCACCTGCCATGTTTTGTCTCTGCATCACCCTAAGGTTGACTGGTAGAAAATGCCTCAGGCATTAAATCCACCTTTGTACAGTGTACTTTTTACTTGTGCATAAAGTTTTAATAAATAAATAAATACTTAAAGACGAACATATACGAACATATAGCTACGCTTGCCGCGGTTGGTCCGTGGATAGGTGACCATCTGTACATACCGAGACTCCTCCGTACCTAGGAAAGTACGTAAAGCCGTTGGTCCCGGCTGACATTCGTGGAGCTTTGACAGTAGTTACAGGTCGTCAAAAGCCCGAAAGTCTGACAACCAGTCTTACCAATGGGTATCGTTTTACCCAGTAACTGGGTTGTGGAGGTCAGCTAGGCAGTCGCTCCTCGTAAAATACATCTGCTCAGCTGCATCCGGTTAGACTGAAAGCTCACCTCGACATGGTTGGGAAAAGGCTAGGCAGATGATGGCATACAGACGAAGATATAACCTCCTCCTTTTTTGAAGTCGGTTAAAAATAAAATTATCCTATAGCTAGTAGTACGCTAGTATTTTATTATCTGTGCTATGGCATTTTGGTTTAATTTTTTGCGACAAACACCCATAGATATGAATCAAAGACATTAAATTATTTACTTAACAATAGACGGGACATAGCGAACAAAACCGTAATCCAATACTCGTACATTTGTCCTAGTGGGCAAAAGTCGCTCAGTCTAGTGGGGTAACGTCAAGTCGCATTCGTGTTCATTTTCGAAGTATATAAGGCAATTGTACATTACGGTACTTCAAATCTCGTAGTGACAAAACGACTAGACTTAACCACGGTTTACTTTCGTTAGTATTTTGTAATTTATTAGATGTTTAAACTATCTGACGGTTGGTAATATATAAAATGTACTCTGTGTGGTAATCAAAGGTTGGTGTCGGTAAAAGTGTAACGTGTCAAACTTAGCTATTATGTAATTTTACTATATTACGCTAGATGGCGTCACTGAGACATGGGATCACAATTTTCCTTGACATTACTTCTGATAGCCTCTATATAAGTATATACTATCTATTTTAAATCTCTTTGATATGAATAAAGCCATAAAACGAAGTAGGTAATATTATGTGCGAAACGAGCATTTTCAACTGTATAATCTTTCAGATTTACGTTACGTCCGCGCGTTCGTGCTCTACTTACCTACCGACGACGCGGCGACGGATGCAAGCAACAGATACACTAGTGTGATAAAACATTCTCGTAAGAGTTACGATTTCCTCTTCAGTGCCAATATTCCGTACTCAATTCCCTGGTAGGTAGCAAATAAAAATACTAATAAGGGGCAGATGAGGCTTACCACTAATAGATTGATTACTCCACATGAGCCGGTCTAGGCAACCGACACGTTAGCTTAACGACGCCTGTCCGATCTCCGCCCACGGCATTAGGTTGGTGCCCTAATCAACTTTCTTTTGTATACCACAAAATTAAGGAGTGAACGTTATTTCGCGGAAACCGCTTTATCATTATACTCGTGGAGTCTGCGCTATATGTACCTACTGCCATTCTTTATAATAAATACTAGGTATTTTATCATCTTTAGCCAGAAATTGTCTTAGGTACTTACATTTGCTATTTTGTTATGGTTTCCGCACAAGTTGTTACCTTTTATTAGTTTCCTGTCACTCTTAATATTATATTACGGATAGGAAGTTGTTTTCTAAGCCCAAAACTATGTGGCATTAGTTACAGCCAAATCGAAACTAGGTACCACAAAACAGATAAAAGAGGCGCACGAACTTCTCAAAAGAATGTTTTAGTACCTTTAACTAAAGTTAACAATAGCTCTCAATAGGTTAGGCCTTATCTACTATTGTCATGTCTTCAAGACGAACGACCCGGCTATTTATTTTCATGCTTATTAATCCCGAATAAAATAACATTCCTTTGATATGAGTTTACGAGCGTGACTTACAATCGTAACTTAATATTTCATGCAAGATATTTACTTGTAAGTACCTAATGTACTTCCAAAAACGCGATATGACAGCTTTTCAAGATGTCGACTCTCCCGAGGTGTCGACTCATGATATCACATTTAATTAAACAATTTATTTCGTATATAACTTTGCTTAACACAACTAATTACTTAAGGATAACTCGCGGAACGCTTATAAAGAGGCTCAGAAAGTTGAAGTGTCAGCAGTAAATTACGAGACAAGTTAGCAACATTATCTATATGTGAGTCTCCCGAGGGTAGGCTTGTCACTCCTCAAATGTTCCCTCATTTAAATGAAAACAATGCATACATAAACAGACGCGGGAATCTTCCCAAAACTTGATATTATGTTCCCTTTCAATCACAACTTAACTTGAAAATTGTGGACAATACAATATACATACAATACGTGTGTACGCAAATCTACAACTTGTAAGATCGAAATAAGTTAAAACCAAATACAGTGTTCACATTCTTTACTAATTTGTTTTTATAATCTGTCGCGTTAAAGTTATAGAAATAATCAATTGGCTAAAAGGTCCCAGAAACCAGGCCATTAAACTAATTAAAAAAAAAAAAAAACAAAACGATTATCAATAATTAAAAATACGACTGTCGCTTTGTATATTATACAGATTAACTAATACAACTTGTTTTTTTTTATTTTTAGTTCATTTGTTGGCAGTCGTGTTTTTAATTTTTTAAATTATTGATTTATATTTTATACATTTTAGTGACAAGTTTTATGTTATAAAACATGTACTGCTAATTGGTGGTATTTTTATTTTAAGCACTAAAGGTGATTTTATACTCTCACGGCGGGGCGAGGCTTGGATGGGGCGTGGAGATGAAATGTTCGTTTTGCATGTACACCCTACCTATGTAAAATGTATGTCAATTTTTTATAGTTTTGGCATGTGCTCGTCAAGACCTTCAATTTGATACCCATATTGTAATAATTACCTATTTTTTTTTTCACTTTTGAAATGGAGCCATACTGGTTTTATTGATTTTTTCAAAAATGTTTATAGCTTATGTCATTCAGGATGATGTAGGAATTTTAACGATATCCTATACATCTAAATCTGTTCAGGCATTTAAAAGGTATGTGGCACAAACTCGCATAGATACATACATACCTACATACATGAACCCTTAACTCATTACACTCCTTTTTGGGCAGTCGTATAATAAGTCGTTACTACGTAGATAGGTGTCTCTCCTACCCTCCTACCTATCAATCTCTCCAGTCTCCTCCCTTTTAAATAAGTTTTTGTCAATATAAGTTTATTAAATTACTAAGCCCTTGCTACAATCGAAGCTGCTTACTTTAGGCCGGTAAGCAGCCATGCTTAAATCTGGCCGCCCCGAGTCGACATGGCCTCTTCACTTCAAAATGTCACTGTAACAATTTATCGTCAACGCCCAAATGCGATGAGTTAGTTCAGAAAGATGAACGTAAGATAAAACCCCTATCCTTTTGAATAATTCGGAGTAAATTGGAAATCTTGATGACGTCACAGAGCTTAAGAACCGAAGCTCTAGATGTGTTGTTCGCTTACTCTTCGTACTCGAATGAATCCGACGTCAAATCTGAACGAATACAAGTTGTATTTTTCTGGACGTTTTTATTTATGACGAGATTACCGCCCGACACATTGCCACTGATTTTATACCGATGTTTTGCTACTTTACATTCTGAGGACTTATTAAATCGTTGTAACTCAAAACATACAGCTGTATCTACTTGAAATGTGATGTGTAGATCACAATCTTGCAAATCACAATAAAGTTGCGATATGGCATAATTTTCATATACATACCACAATTACAATCGTTTTGTAATACTCTGAATAGTAAAAAAGCGTAACATAAGAATTTTTCGCTTTTTTAACCGACTTCCAAAAAGGAGGAGGTTTTCAATTCGGCGGTATGTTTTTTTTATTTTATTTTGTATGTTTGTTACGCGATTACTCCGTTAATTATGGGCCGGTTTTGAAAATTCCTTTTTTTGTTTGAAAGGGTATACTCCCGAGGCAAATGGCCCGAGGTGGCAATGGGACCACCCATTGCCACCAAAGCAGAACCAGATGAGGGGATCCCATAGAAATCGAGGGAAACCCTCAAATTTTATAGGCAAACCTATAGCGATTTGGGTTTTTTTATAGTAACTCGTGCATTTGCTCTCGGAAAGCACCATTTGGTGAAGTGGAACTGATGATGGAGAGCACATATGGCCACCGGAACAATATAATAATGAGTACCCTTATTTAACGGGTTGCGATTAAGCAATTTATGCTCGTCAATATGCATCTGGTGAGTGGCAGTTCTCCTGGTTCTTACCAGGAGAACTCCTCAACAATCAACGTCCCTGCATCGGGAAAAGCAATATTTTGTAAAAGGTGATGAGCAGTTAACATTAGGCTATTGTAACTTGGATAAATTCAAAACTGACCCACTAAAAAGTGAAAAATAAAAAACTTTTTACAAAAAAATAAGAACCGACTACCAAAAATAACACTACAAAGTAAAAAATAACTTTAATTTCGGAAGTCGGTGGCAAAAAACTCAAATACAGATCCAAAGACACCGACTTCCGAAATTAAAGTTATTTTTTACTTTGTAGTGTTATTTTTGGTAGTCGGTTCTTATTTTTAACAATTTAAAAGTTTTTTTTTTACTATTCAGAGTATTTACACAATGATTATATGGCTGTAGAAAGGCTTTATGTTCCTATTTGTGTGTCCTGAAGTATAATTGAGATAAATACACCGCAAATCCTTAATACTAGTTTACCGTCCGTTCGATCTTTCTTAACATCTTAAAAACAGTGGTAGGTAAACGTTGTCGGATGGACGGACAGACGCACATAGATGATACTAGCCTTTGCCCGCGGCTTCGCCTGAGTGGAGGTCGGAAATTATCCCACGGAAACGTATAAACCGTAACGTGCACGCCAGTAAAGCCCAGTCGGCATGATTTTTTCCGACAGCAAACAACAATCATCGTCATATTCGTCGTCCAGCCAATTTACACACAACATTAATGAATTATACACTTAAACCTTCCTCATGAATCACTACGTCTATTGGTGAAAATCGTTTGAAAATCCGTTCGGTAGTTTTTGAGTTTTACACGATCAGACAGATAGACGCGGCGGGGGTCTTTGTTTTATAATAATTATGTAGGTAGTGATATGTGAAACTTTTTCATGAATTACAGCCACACATGTGGAGAAGCAAAAGCGATAGTTAGCTACAGGCAACAGCTGGTTTTGGCGATATTGCCACGTTCCGCGCAAAACGTCCAATGCTTACAAAATACACTATGCTCCGACAAATCGATACCTGCCGTCTGCCATCACAGCGACGTTATATTTGTACTATATGGATTCACAGTTCACTCTGTGTGTACATTCTAACCAGTACATATAACATTGCGTTTATCATTCAGGTACATCGTACACGTGCAGAACTATTTTAGTTTTGGATCAAAAGCGACTGCTGTTACAGCGCGGCAGCGTGGGAGTTTAAAATAATATTATTTCCATTTCGTAAAATGAAAAAGCACGCGTATATGAGCTTATGTAAAACTGATACGACGTTGTTGGAAATATACTGTAGGTTTATAATATTATGTTTACTCAAGATATTTGAAATGCAAGACTTAAGCCACTACTACCGACAGATGAATTTTCTAAATATCAAGCTTTTGATCTTTTAAACTCACAACTTAAATTGATTTACCAACTTAAAATTAATTTAATAATGTTTTTCCTCTTGCTAATAAAATTTTAATAATCTTTCCAATACCTTGACATTTTGTATAATTTTGAAGCATTTTGTAAATGTGAGTAGTGAGAGCCGATTATGATGTATGCTCACTTAAATGTCTCGCTGATGGTGGCGCGTGTGTTGGAACCTTGTAATCGACATGGTTACAAAATATTACCGAAAACGACCACCATTCACCGCTTCCTACTGTTCGCATAACATGTAAAGAACATTCAACGCAACAAACTTCCCAGCTTTCATAAATTACCTACATCTCGTAATTATCAATTCTCCAATATTTTTACAAAGCAGCATTGAGTACTAAAAGTTATGAATTATGTTGCCCAAGACGTCAATTTCGCTTTATTTCTATCGTGAAAACTCAGCGCGTTCTCATTTACATACACTTTGCTGACCCAACAACGATAAAACCCTTTTTATCGCAGTAAAAAGGATTTCTGAGGTTCTACATAGAATTTTTTACTACTCGTATTTAATAGAAATTGGAACATTTAACGGACCATTCACTGGGATTCGTCATTTAAATTGGCGTTATTATTTGATCAGGGCCAGATGGCATAATTTTCAATCGTTTAACAAAATTATGTAAAACAGACATGCATTTTTCAGTCGATTTCGGTACCTACTATTTGTAAATCGCTCTAGGCAATCTTTTTGTCTTTGAAGTGTACGGTAATTGAAATCCTGCAGTGCTTCTTCTATCTTGGATTCAATTGCATAAATGTTGACAGCATCAATAAGCTTGATCGGTGTAGATACTTAAAATAATGATAACCCCACCACCGTATTACGTTGACGTCGTGGTGGGGCTTGCGCGCTCCTGAACTCTAGGTCTGTGCCGGTAGAGTTTACTTTGCCGAAACAGGTCTAGTGTGAGGAGCCAGACCAAGAAAGATTCATAAACCCGCAGGGCATCATGTGGCGAGCTGTTGGACAGTAGCGACCCCACGAGGGTCGGTGCGGTCGCCCGAGAGATGTCTTGTTCCTCACCTCTGGCTTGCCATTATTGGGCGGCTGGAGTAAACACTTATAAGAACAGAGCTCCCATCTCTTTCTTGCCTTTATTGGCCGGATTGAGCGGAGATTCGCAAGAGCAAACGTGCTCGGAGGATGGAAGTATTCGTTTAGTAGGGATCGTTGACCATACTTCCGGGATTGTCCTGATAGCCGTGGAATACCTCTGCACTCCTCATAAGCACCTCAGGAAAATTTTCCTCCTTGTTGCTATGACATGATGTCCTAGCTACCGTTTTCGGAGGCCGATTTTTGAGTGAGCAAGTCACCCCCTGCCATTTTATCTGTGTTTTTTATATAAAATATTGGTTGATCCCTTGGGAGAAGCGAGCTTAATACCTAGGTATGATCCTTTACCATCACCTTACTATCAGTGAGCTCATAAAGACGGCTCGTCCGCGCGCCTCTTTCGCTCTCGGTAGGCTCTATTTGTTAATGACCGCACGCAGCAATTTGTCACTCAAGTGCAAATTGCGCATCTACACCGCGGTCATCCGTTCCATTATGACCTATGCTTGTGTCGTCTTCGCACACGCTAACCCACACCATCTCCGTAGGATATAGACCCTCCAGAACCATTTCCTTAGAAAGGTCACGGGAGCCCAAATTGCGAATTTAGGCAGGCGTTCTATGTTCGCAATTTGGAGCAGTTCATGAAACGCCTCTCAAAGCGTTTCTTCGACTCTGCTATTAAGCACCCCAATTCCCTGATTGCGGTGGCCACCCGATACACCCCCTCCCGCATAGGATTCGCTGACCGAGACATACTCTCTCCATTCCCGATGACGCCACAACCCTCCTCCAGGAGAGTAGCAGGCCCACCAGCACTGTAGCACACAAATACAGAATCCGACCGCCATCCTTCCGTTCTTACCGCCGAGGCCCGCCGCGATGTCCCAGTCCATCCCCGCCCCACCCCTTGCTCGAGCTTTAAATTCGTCCCCTAATATATTAATCCGATCCAGCCTGTCCTTGCTGTCCTCCCCCAGCGTCGCCCTAAGCCGAGGTCCGTACCCCACAAACCCTTATATGCCCTTAGCGTGTAGTCGCTTAGTTTATAAGTTTATGCACTGGCTGGAACCCTTAATTTATTGAGGCACCCACAAGAAAGTCCGGTTAAGCAGACGACAACCTCCAAGGTTGACCTGCCAGATCCTAGATAGTTCACTTTAGCTACTTACCCACCTTGCACTTTACTTATAATCCAATATATTTGTTTCCATATCCCGCAATAGTCCTACACCAACCGGGGGCTGTCCTAGTCCGCTTGCATAGTGCGAACAGGGATAATCGTCGATTGGTCCCTCATTTAATTAAAAACGTCTATTGGGCCTCTGCTAGTTGGCTTCGGCCCCTTGTACGCCCCCGTTCCAAAGGTCCGGAACCCCAGGGTCCCAAAATATGTAAAAAAATATATAATAATGTTTCTTTTGCCGAAAACTGTACTTTACATTTACATAATATAGTCTACATTAATAGATATCTAGGTTTACATTTTTTTAATAAATGATAAATGATTTTTATTTCTGTAAGTAGATTTATACAAACACTTTTACACGTCAATCATATTTTTAAAACTAGATGAGGTCGGCGTTTCCTATCCAGCTACTCTGAGAAGAAAGGCCGAAACAAACTCAGAGGTCACAGGCTCTTTTAAAGTCCAGACATAATCTTGGTCAGATCATGTGAAGGCCATGTAGGTTGGTGTCTGAAATTGTCTTTTGAGGAAAGAACCACACAGATTGAGTGGACCTGACCAGTCAGTGCACGCATTTGTTAGTAATCGTGCAGCTCTACTCAGAACTTAAGGAACTCAACGATGCGACGATCAATACCAAAGAAAGGACATTTGGGTAGGCCGCATAAATGACTCAAACTGCCAGACCATGATTAGCACTAACTGAGAATAAAAGACAAAGGGAAAATAAAAAAGCAATAACCCACATAGTCTTCACATTTACAATAATTAAATAATATAACACTTTACAAGTAAATATTCATGTCATTACGTTTGAAATAATCATTAAATATCACTGTATATAAAAGAATAAAATTTTGCAAAAAAAAAAACATCAAACAACAAAAATAAACCACTTCAATATGTAAAAATTGGAGCAGCTCAATCCCAAGCCTTTTTGACGCAAAGGAAGACGCAAGAAAGTACTTATGAACTCCACACTAGGTCGAGCCTGTCTTGTGGAGTCCTTGGGTGGTATTGCCATATGAAAATGCTTTGTTGCAATCGAGAAGCACATGAAAATGTGTTTTAATTTTATAGCAATTTGTAACTGTGTCTAGACTAAGAACAGTTAAATTAAAAGAACAAAGACGGATAATATAATATTTTGAGCTCAATGTGCACTATGTATAAGTGTGTGTGTGTGAGAGAGAGAGTGTGTGTGTGAGACAGTGTGCGTGTGTGGTGTGTGTATGCGTTGGTGTGTTACGAAATTACCTTTAAGAGAGATTCTGATTCACTGTAGGATTGGGCTAGCAGCCATTTACGAACAATCTTTTTGACTCCGTGCCTCAGAAACCATGTTAAGCCGTTTGTCCTGGCTGTCATTCGTGAATCTTTGACAGTCGTTACGGGTCGTCAAAAGCCCGAAAGTCTGACAATCAGTCTTACCAATGGGTATTGTATTACCCAGTTTTAGGCTAGTTCTATAGTTACTGATGTCACACATTTTTACCACATTGTTGTATAAGAAATGTGACAGAGCATGAATTATTGCACGTGTTGTACGAAGATTGTACGCGTACTTATCGAAGCACACTTACAAACTCGACGTTTGAGAAATTGCGAGTATTCCGGGGTCTGTGTTACAGTTTTATTTTGATTCCGTACAATTTTAAGATTTAGAGGTAATTGTCGGACATTGAATAATGCGCTGCTTTGTACAAAAGAGCTGTCGGGAATCTGATAGGTTTTTTGTGCTTGACCCGATTCAAAACCGATCATTGGGCTCGTTCGTATTGGTTAGTCATATAAGTCGATATCTCGGTCGATATACAGCATGCGGGGTCTCCCCGCAGGCGGGTTAATGAAAGTCATAGTCATATAAGTCGATACCGCGGTCGGTACACCGTCTGAGAGACTCACACCCAATGAAAATGAGCAGCTTCTCCGTATACCGCAATCGTTCCCTATCGACCAATGAAAACAGTTTGCCGAATACGGGCCCTATGGTATGCTTTATAGAAATCTCCCGCACTTTGCATACGAGCCTTATCTACCAATAAAAATGAGCCTTAAGGCACATCATAAGTGGTGGCTTTATTGCAAAAGGAGCCAACAAGAATGTAGTGAGTCTGGAAGGACCGGTGGCACATTATGAGCAAACCTCATCATTAGAACTCCACTGATTTATAGCATTGTAAGTACCTAGTAGCTCAAGAATACTTTGAAGTGAAATTATAAGTATGGTCCACAAAGTTAAGGCGTTATTGATTTAAATAAATAAAAGTAAATTGATTAGTTATGCGCTCAAGTTCAGAATAAATGAAATAAAAGTCATGAGCCCAGTTCTTTCTTGGTACAATACAAAAGAAATGCCGAAGTTAAAAAAATATTAGCGGAAGTTTCAAAGTAATTTGCATGCTAAATATAAAGAAACACTGAAGATGGAGCATCTACGACCCGATCGAATCGCATGAGAATAAACCACGCGAGATGAATTTGTACTCTTTCGTATAACTTGAGAAAGTCGATAGAATACGAGGTAAAATATGCACGTTTCAATAGATATAAAAGCTAAGGTGATGTAACAAATGCACCTAGTCCCCGATTCGGATGGGGGCGATAAAAATTCGCTGATCATCGAAAAGGGGTCGGGCGTGCAAACGACGAGGCGTGCCCACCCAACCATTTATTTTCGATTGTTCTAAATAAATCTAGCAAATACAGCTTCAACCTACCTGTCTACACTAAACCAAATTGTCAGTGGATAACAAAATTGTTTGCTGTCATTTTTGTGGTTTATTTGGGCGTTTATGTTAAACTTTTTTATTAAGAACTCCAATCACTGTTGAATCTTTTATTACGATTGGCACAACTTAACGTGAAGATTTGGTCCTTTCACAAACCTTATTTTTTGTCCGAACTACGTATTATTTAATGTTAAATTGGACCTTTCCAACCAAACTTCTTAAGACTTATTGAGGTTACGTAACAGTCTTCCTATAGAAAAGGTTTACGTGAGCGACGTAGGTATCTGCAAAATTGCACGATTTCCAAATGTTGTGACATTTTGTGACACCTACGGCTCCTTATTTTACATAAAATAAATAAAAAATATTCCAAAAAAGTTGTTGTTTCACAAAATACTCAAAAGATTTCTGTAACATAGTAAATTACTATTATGTCGCAAGTTGCATATACTTTCTAATATATATAAATAAAAAGACAAGTCCTGACTGATTGACTGACTCATCAACGCCCAGCCTAAACCCTTGGACCTAGAAAGCTGAAATTTTGTACAGAGGTTCTCTTTATAATGTAGACAAGGAATAAGAAAGGATCTTTGGGAATTCCACCCCTAAAGGGGTAAAATAGGCGACGGAAGTTTATATGAAAGTCCGTCAGTTTTGAAGTCTGACGATTGAAAATTAATTTATACCTGTTTCAGTGTTTTTGATAATTCCACCCCGAAGGTTAAAAAGAGGGATGAAGTTATGTATGGACAGTCCTTCATTTTAGATTGTAAAAATCACTAAATTTATTATCTATGCTTATGGTCGGAAGCTAACGCAACGGTGTGGTTATAATTTCAACCTTTAAGGGGTGAAATTTTGTTTTTAATTAAAGTTCTTTATTTTTTAAGTTGAATTCACTAATAGTTCGGCTTATGGTTCGCTGATACGTAAATCGTTGTTTTTTTTTTATTTTCAACCCACAAGGGGGTGAAAACGGGGATTAAGTTTTGTATTGAAGTTGTCTATTCGCAAAATTTTGTATTTAAGTAAAAATAATAAAGTTGATAAACTTAAAACTTGGCACGAATACTTACCGAAGTAAATTATAAAGTTGTCATTTTCGTTTTTTTTTTAACTGCCCCCTAAAGGGGGATTGGGTGATGTCAAAGTTTGTATAGAAAAATTTTAATGCGCGGTCCGATAACTCGATTTATACTTAAAACCAAAAATAAAGAATAAAATATATCTGCTTTTTTTTTAATCGTTCCCTAACAGGATGAAATGGGGTTGTCAATTCTACAAGGGAGGATTTTACTGCGTGGCTTGATTAACTTGAAAATTGGTATTAATACTAAGCAACAAAAATTAAGAATAACATGTATCAGAGTTTTCCGAAAATTGACCACTCACGGGGTGAAACGGGGTAGTCAATTTGACAAGGGAGGATTTTACTGCGTGGCTTGATTAACTCTAAATTATGACGTAGGCATCTGCTAAGAAGGGATTTTTGGGAATTTGACCTTTAAAGGAGTGAAAAGGGGGGATTTCGTTTGTATGAAAAATGCTATTCCTTGAGTTAATAAATCTGAAACTTGGCACGAATACTAACCTAAGTAAATTATAAAGTTGGTAATTTTTGTTTATTTTAAAGGGGTTATTGGGGGATGTTAAAGTTTGTATGGAAGAATTTTACCGCGCGGTCAGATTTACTCGAAACTGGGTATTTTATATATACCTAATGCTCACAGAATATAACGTTTACATGTTTTTGGGTCTATTCAAATGTAACCCTTACTGGGCAAAAGGGGGTTTTTAAGTTTTAGGGAAAGACTTTACTGTGCGTCTTGATAAACTCCAAAGTAATTGAATAACACGTGATTGAATATTTTTCAAAAATAAACTCCTTTTGGGGTTAAAAGGGGGACACAGTTTATATCAAAATTATGTTTCGTTTGATCAATAAACTTGAAAATTGACCCGTATGTTTTCTAAATAAATAAAACGACCATAAACATACAATTTCGAAAACAACCTTTTAAAGGGGGTGTTGAATTTTGTGGGGGAAAATAATTGTATGAAAAGATATATCGCTCGGTTCGATTAACTTGAAACTCAGTATTTATATTTAAAATCGGAAATAAAGGAAAAGGTGTATCTGGGTTGTCAAAAATCTACCCCTTACGGGGTGGAAAGGGGTAGTCAATTTTAAAGGGGATGGTTTTATGTTTTGGATTGGCGCAAAAATGGCTGAACGGATTAAGATGAAATTTGGTAACATAGTTTATAATCTGCATTAACACAGTGCACTTTTATTCCGGTAGTACGTTCTCGTGACATTTTTTCCGACATCCACGCGGGCGAAGCCGCGGGCAAAAGCTAGTATGATTATAAAATCAATGGAACATACTAGCACAACAATACAAAATAATGTTATATGGCGTATTACATATTTATTGAGTTGTTATTCAACAAGTTAATTTAATACAACACGTTTTATTGTAAGATAAGAAACACGTCATGCATTCCACCGCGAACAACTAAATAAACGAGTGGTGCTCTGAATCAGGGACACTGTGGCAATTTGTATCATAAATGTATCGAGATACGTGTCTCGTACAAAGAGCGGTGCTATCTCACCTGCCATGTTCGACATCCACTACCGACGCAGTATTTGGCAGTAATATTAGGGCTATTTTTATGGACCGCACATTGAGAAGAATCTCTATGTGCGGTCGATCTTGGACCTATTAATTCAACACGTATCAGATAAAAGTATCATAATTAATCATAATAGAATAGTAAAGTTCTAATGACGTCTCAATATTGAACTGTATAGTACTGAGACTACTTTTTTGTTACCTGTCTACAAACATAAGAAAAGAAAGGTTAACTTTAAGTAAGACGATTTACTGCGGCTTAAAAGATACCAACCAATCAGTCCCGTTACCAACGTTGCTGACTGGATAATCTTTTCACCACGACACGAGCTATTCTCGTGTACCTCGTGCCGACACGAGTATTTTAGATAAGCATAAAAGGTGTATAATTGAACAAGTCAGCTTGAACGAGAGATTGTTTATCTGATCCTGAACCTAAAACAATAAAAAGGGATACTTTTATCAAAGTTTTTAACCTTGACTTACGTTTTTGTCTAGAAGCTAAAGTAAGCTTTAAGCTTTAAGTAAGCTTTTTCCAGGGATGAAGTACAAAGGAGTCGGTCGTACGTGGGCTTTCAGGAGACAAGACAAGGTACTAAAAATAGCACGAGGTTAATAATCGCTGAAAAACCTTTGATCGGTGCCTGTGATGAATCTGGGATCTTTTGAGTGTGGCTGTACCGGTCCGAATTGTTTGAAGTTTAAACGAAGGTGGAAATGGCAACATACCTTCATGTCAGTATAGGTACGTATTTGAAAATTGTATTAAATTGATCATTAAAATATTTATGACACGACGAAAGGCTCCCGCAGACAGGCGCGACGACACAGCGCGATGCGACACTAGTAGCACAATTTTATGAAAACTTCAACGCAAAAACGCCTGCGATATCGCGCCAGGCTGCATGAGCCGAAATAACAAGTTCTAGTGATATACATAATCTTTATTTTAGTATGTATTATCTACTGTATCTGGTATATACCCACTCTTCATAACAATAATATGATTATCAACATTTGCATTTAGGCTACTTACTGTTAGATTATATTTTTGATCTTATTTATTATAAATCTCTACCAATTCGCAACTCTGTACCTGCGAATAAATGTCTATTTCTATTAACGTAGTATTTATTCTTCGTCAAAAATATTAAATTTCCTTTTTCGGAAAATTCAGACACACATTGTACGGTTATTAGGAAAAGGTACCTTTATGGGTAAAAGTATATTGCTACTGCTTATTTACCCGACAAAGTTATAACACGGGTTAATGTATCGGCAAATTAATAAACAATGTAGGTACCTATCTATATGTATTAGGTACGAAAAGTCTGTAATCTGAACATGATATTAACAGTCTGTGCCGGTATCAACATCGCCACATGCGAACTACGCGACTGACGTCACGCAAAGTCCTGCATCGCGCAAGCAGAGTGTACCGCGCGACTTTTTTATATACAACGTCCCGACATTAATCGTTGGGCAGTTAGTTGCCCACCAGACACAACACCCGTCTGGTCGGAGGATCCTCCCTTTTCTATGGAGGATGAGTGAACTTTAGCTTTGTTCCCACTAGTTCTACTGAACAGTTCTACGTTAGAACTAATGGGATTTTTTTTCTCACTAGTACTACGATATTAGGTATAACAAAATAGTAGAACTATTGGGATTCTCTATTCCCTTTATTCCCACTAGTTCTACTGAACAGTTCCACGGTAGAACTAATGGGAGTTTTTGTCTTGTTTTCACTGAATGATTTCGTGAAAAGGGACGGAAGTGTGTAACAGGAAGTGACAGCTTGAGCATGGAATAACTAAGTACTTTTTAATAGCATGGAATTAGTAAGTATTATAAAGATTGTAAAGTTCTGTTGCTCCTCAGTTGCTTATTACCAAATTGAGATGTCAGATGTTACACATATACCTATGCGACTACTGTAAGGCCCGGTTTCCACCAAAGCGGAGAGGAGAGGAGATTTGTGTAAACGACCAATAAGATATCGCTATTTCGATGCGATGGTACGGTAACGGTATCTTATTGGTCGTTTACAAACATCTAAGCTCCTCTCCTCTCCGGTTTGGTGGAAACCGGGCCTTAGGCTCGCTCGTTTTTTTTTTGCATATTTTATTGAACTACCTACTAGCACTGACATTCGAAATGGATATGAATCATTCTGTTATCAACGCGAACAGTATTTTATACAGTTATCAAGTGTCAACTAATTTACAGGCAAGTACTGAAGTTATTTGAACCTACTAAAGTATTTTTTTTTCTATATATTCTAGTCATTTTTGGCACTCGCAAGCTGCTGTTGCGGCATGCTCGCTCGGCTCGTGTGTAAGAGATCGCACTTTTAATTTAACCTAACCATTTTTGGGAGTAAAAATAATTAACCAAATCTAACTAGTTCGTTTACGGATAGCCTACTAAAAATAATATCTTTTAATCTATTAGCACAAGCCATTTTTGTCGATTTATTAATTAAAATTACCCTTTAATGAGTTTCATTTTTAGGCAATTGCGTAATAATCTAATAATGCAATATGTAAAACGTTTATATTCCATACCTTGTTTTAAGAGACATGAATAAAATATGAATTGTTTGTCAAATAATACGTTATTAAAAACAAGTTTATTGGGTAGGTAGGTAAGTCTTTTCTTAAGGGCTTATAATACCTCAAATGGCTTAGCATGATCCTCCGTTATGTCGAAAATACTGCAGCATTAATTTTGTAATAAATATATGGTAAAGTTGAGGATTAATTTTAAGTACTATGTTTGACGAAAACACGATTCCATAAAATTTTCTTGATAGAAAAAAAAACCAAAGTTACCTCCAACCCGAACAATAAACCGCTGTATTCAAAAAATACTACTAATTATATAATGAAACTTTGCATATTAACTGAAATAACTATAAAGCAGGTCTTATGTTTTTTTTTTAAATTACCTTCACCGTAAATGATATAAACTAAAATATCGGTGCCTTGGAGTCTTCTAGGGGCCACCCTGTCTCGCTTGCTCGCGTGACCGCGGGCAGTAGTGTGCGAGTGAGTTAAAGACAGAGGTGGCGCTGAGGTAGTATAGACTCTTAAGTGAATTATTTGGCAAACCTGTGGTTGCACAATGATGAAATTGCAAATCATGTTTTTGCCAATCGTTACTTGTCAATCGTTGAAATGACAGGACACCGATATTATTAACTAGCACCTCAAGCGAAGAAACACCGAAGCGTATAGAATTCTGTGAAGTTTCCTCACATTCTGCCGCACCATCCGTTTTGTGTCTGACTTCTAAAACTAAGTACTTCACGAGCTCATCAGACAAAAACAACAAACTGTTGTACGCAAACAAACTCTTTACCAGCGCTAACTAAAGGCTCCATCGTCTATGAGTACATTATAAGTACATTTAACTTTAAGATATAAAGATGAACGAAATTGATACTCCTCACCCCGTCCAAAACATTGGATAAAGTAATATCGCAGTGAAGATAAAAAAACCCATCCTTTGTGATCATAAAATACTGGGAATCTCCTAACAAATGAGTCATTAAAATCTCATTCTCCTCTAAATATAATTTCTGGAGTGTGTCCCTTGAAATGGGGAGTATATTTCGTAAATAATGGACTGTTGGGCGAGACGGACATTGTGTGTAGACATTATTGGATGTCGAGTACAATCTTCACCTTAATGGTAGGTCGCTGTTATTATTATGAAATTGTAACTAGGTCATGTCAACTTCATACTATTGCAATATTATCAAACAAAGTGGAAAGTTTTGTTTGTTATATATTCACAGGAAACTGTTTACCGTAATAACATGAATCTATGCCATGGCTAAAAGATATATCTAATATCCTACCTACTGCCTGTAACGTCGATCCAGAGAAACGCAATCGCGGTCGGGTAAAATGGACAGCCCCATGCTGTGAAAGATAGAATTATCGTACCGCTTTTGGTAGCTAGACCACAGATTAACGCGAGACAATAATACTGTAAACTAATGTTCACAATATTATTTGAATATAATATTATTGATGTTTATACGCATCGATACGGTGTTGTGTACCGAAGTGTGCATGATAAGACACACGTCCCGAATTAATTAATAATGTACACACTCTGCGAACACAAATCTATTTACTCCAATTGGAAGCTTGTAAACTGATTATGTTATGGTTAAGAAATCCTTCAACAGAAGTCCAACAGTAATTTCCATTTAACCTACTTTAAGAAATATTTAAGACTTTCGGTCTAAACGGCGGACAAAGAAATAAAACGAACGCCGCGATTGTACCTAAATAACTTTGACAGTTAAAAAGAAAAATAAGTTATAATAACATTGCAACCTTAAAAAATACCTACTCTGCGATACTCTCGCGAGCACTCGGTTGTTTTCTTAATTAATCTTCACGATCTCCTGTGGGTATACTAAAAGCAACTCTTTATGATTTTTTATTAAAGAAGGAGATAGTAAAAAGGGAAGACAAACTTAGGTATTACTACGAACCCTGTCGGTTATATGAATCGCAAAAATCTGTAATACTCTTTGTTACACGTGTTATTATGAGACAAACTATAATTATAGCACCTATTTGTCAGTTGGAAATAGAACCAGTTCCAATATTAATGCGAGTACGTACTTGCTACGAATATATCAAATTTAATTAATATTAATAGTAGACCGTGCTAAGTAATACATAAGTAGTGTACGTTACACCGCAAACGGGGCATGTAACGCTAAGAACAAAGACAAATTGCATGAGCACACAGCACAACACCGTACACGACAGGTAGCAGGAACGTTTTAATGGAAACAAAGGTTTGATTAGAACTGTAGAGTCGTTGACCGTGTTGACCATCACTATCACGGATTTAAACACACTACTGACATCTACTTTGGCGATGACGAAGGTACGTCTCATGTGTACGGTGTAAGATTAATTAAGACTGTAGGTAAGGAAATATAAATAATTGCGGCATAAGTTTACGTGTAAAACGTCAGTCAAACAAAGTAACAAGGGTATGGGCGTCGTGCTGCCAACTAAAGTCGCCTTAGTCCAGCAATTAGATTAGATAAGGTACAGGTTCGTACAAGAAGCGTTTCGGAGTACACCCTTTGTAACGATAAGCCCATTTTATTGTCTGCGTTCGTCGCTGGCCGCTCACCTTTATCTTTTTAGTGTCAACCCGGACCGGCATTAGCAATATCCTCCACAAGTTACGGCAAGAACGAAAACTGAAAGCTAACAATTTTTTTTTTATGACTGATCGATATTACACGACGAAGTACAATTTTATCACTTTGATTCGAGATGTTAGAATAATCAAAACTATAATGAAATCTAGGAGCAGTTCCATCAATTATGTAGGTGTAGGCGTATAGCGTTCAAACTAGGAGTAGGTACCTACGTGACTGGCGGTGCGAATGTAATCAATATTGCATCCGCGTGGAGGTTGCTCCGCTAATTGGACGTATTTGCTCTCCCGAAGTATTTAATAACATATATCAATAACCGTATTGACGTGGGCAAGTAACTCTGGGAACGAAAATCCAATCACAAAATAATAATGTGCTGACTGCTGATCATAAGTTTACTTTTGATTTTAATAAATTTATTTTAATTTATCTATATTTATTACGTACTATCCGATCGTTTAGTATGCTCTAAAAAAACAATAACTAAGCTGGTGACATTAAAATTCACACGAGAATTTCGCAGCTGTTGGAACACCCCGAAGCGATTTTAACGAATAATGGAGACACGATCCACATTAAAACATGTAAATTTATTAAATACATTTATTTAATTAATTTCAAAATAACAATAGACTATATTAAACGAATTTATTATTAAAGAATTTATCAAGTCAATTTCTTCTGTAAGTACCATCACTCAGATCCTGCTCCAAGTTTCGTAGCAATCGTAGCGCTCCGTGAAAAGAAAAGAAGTTCGTTAGTCGCGACTATGTCTAAAGAAGCCGTATTCTAATTATACGTGCAGGTAGATTTATACATAAAACCCATCGAGCTCTTAATATTTTCTTAAACTTCAAAGCCCGTTTACTGCAATGCCTCTCTTTTCCGCTTGGCCGGTCCCTTCCGAATTAGGTTTACTTTAGTTGTTGCCAGGTTTACTAACGCTGTCTGCGTTGGCTCAGTTTATTTTGAAGCGTGTCTGACAGCAGACTTTACTCTATCCGTCTGAAGTGCACGAATTAGTGACTTGTATGCTAATGTTGAAGCAACAAACACAATAAACAGTAAAACACCGCTGACGCTGCAGCCTGGCTCCCGACGAGCAAACGCCAAATTCATGCAACTAAATCCCAAGTGTCTAAGAGATTTACTTATCTCATCCCGTTGTGTATCAGCCGCAATTCATTGTAACTACTATTTATCTTCATCTGAATTAAATTATGTCTCTGAATTTAGATCCAAATTTTCACCAAAAACTGTAAGTCCATGTAAAGCCTGTAGCTGATAACTATAAGTCCCTAGAGTCACCAATTATACCGGGAATTTGTCGTGAATGTTCCTCACATTTATTTTCCGCCCTCTCACAATGCACACATTTTCCATGCTCATTATCTCCACTTGGCACTGTATGAACAAAGTTTAATTAATTAGAAAACCAGTCTTTTTCATCTTCACTAACTTTTATGTGTAGCTTCTTGTTCAGATGGTATTTCAAAATGCGACTAAATGGCTGGAGACGTTATTACGTCTAGTTTTCCTAAAACCTTCTCCATATCTCCTTACAGTCATAACAACCCATACTAGTGACAGACACAATACACAACGGTGTAGGAATCTACGAAAATATAGCTTGTAAATATTAAATCGCGTGGGTGAAACACGTTTTCATTGAAACAGTTTCTGTTTTTTTGATACACAAATTGAACGAATTGTCTCCAAAAACATTTTATTTAAGCGATTTCTCTTGTCTCCCTTTCGTTAAAACATTAAAGACACCGTGTTGTTACATTTATTACAACGTGCTTCATTTTCCGTCTTTAATCAAACCCTCTCTTTGTGCATCATGTTAATAAAGTCGTCTTACATCAAAAGGACTTCAAGGGTTTCCAATTATAGCGAGTGTTTGCGAACATTCATTGTTATCTTATTTCTGACTTGTGAATCTTTCTTCTCGGCGAGGTGTGCTTGACTTGTGTAGCTAGCTCTGTTCTCTCGCTTCTTGCTCTCTCGAGCCTTTTAAACAATGTTAATCCTCCTTTATTAAGAAGACACAAATTAATATTTATCTGGGCTCACCGCATTGCAATAACGAGTCTTTATAGATCCAAATGGATAAAAAAGGTTCACTCTGCCTTAATATAGTTCAATTCAGTGAAGCTTTTTGATAAAACGAGGTAGAAGATCACAATGCAAAACAAAGGACAGGGTTTCGTTCTTTTAAATAAAAGTACACAAACCCATTTGTAACGTTTCACAAATTATAAAAAACGTAATAATGTGTTAACTGTAATTTATGACTCGTATGAAAGAAAGCAATTATATTTCAACATGAGCGCCGTTATAAATAATGGTAGCAAAAATCACGTCTCTTAACTATAATGATGCCGCCCAGAGTTGTGGGTCTAAAGCAACTTTATGAGTTTCCTGCTTGACGGAAATTGTTAGATAAGAATAACGACAAACGTTGTTCTAAATTACAGGTATCATAACGAGATGTGACAACATTGTTAAATACCAAACACCTTTATAGAACCGAACACTACGCGATACATACAGCAGCGCCATTACGGATACTAATTAGATACGTTCCATACTTAACTTCTAAATTAACAAAAAATATTCAAAACAATCATTTAAATACAATTGCTAAATATACGTCAAGGGTATATGTTGCTTCGTCATGCATTCAACAGGTACAGTTATATAGCGGACATTCACTGAAGAATGGATCCGCGTTTACGATATCTTATACGAGCGCGATAATGAAGTGGCTGCAGCGGCGGCCGAAAGCGGCGGGATAATGCAGGCAGGGAGATGTCGGCGAGCTGGAGACGCATCAGCCGGACTGAGGTAAATAATTAAATCGGGTAAGCGCTACTTACGCGGGGTGCGCGCTCCGGGGCGAGAGGACGGTGGTGTGTGAGGCCGCGTGGCCGGGCTGCGGCAGACTGTTGCTCCCGGGCCCGCTTCACTTGTTACGTGCCTCCCGCCCGCCCTGCGCGGATGGTAGCCGCCCTCCGCGCGTCGCACCTTCAACCCCGTTTAGACAACCCCGCCCCGCATCCGCTCACCAAAATCACGGGTCCTTCACTTTGCAGCATCCTCACTCACTTTGATACGCACAAAGGTGAGCCTTTTCATCATTTTCTTCCGACTGCAGCCTTCGTCAGTCAGACACATGTCACGTCAGTTGGACGCACAATTTTTGTTCAAATACAAGTTTAACATGAATCAGCGTGACGTTGCGCTTTACCTCAGTGTAATGAATGTTTAAAGTAACAATACAAAGCTCTCTTAAAGCCTGCGAAGCCAAGGTTATTTTTGTTTTCCTTAAACCTACAACAATGGATCCAACCACATCTACAATACATTTTGGTCACCTTTTTCAAATATTACCAAAACAAACATACTACGTGTTCCGTCGCGTGCGTAAATAATGTGACGGGTGATGGCCACAACACTTTCAAGAACGCAATTCAATAATACTTAGTCAAAGTACGAGTCACATTTACTTTCATAAACATGTATACAGTTTTTATATATAGCAACATTTCCCTTCAATTTCTCTGCGAGACCCGTTCCACTTACTGTGCAATTTCCCATGCGTGATATGCAGTGATCCAAGCAGTTGCAATGCGGGTTTATATTCAGAAACGGGATACCTAGCATAGGTAGTCTTTTTTTTTTTTTTTGCTGTTTTTAAGTTAAGTCTGGCGCGATATCGCGGGCGCGACAGGCAGTGCGACGTGAAGCGCGACACGTTCCATGAAGTTTTCATAGAAATTGTGCTAGTCGCGTCGCGCTGTCAGCATGTCTATGGGAGCCTTTACGCTCTTTAAAATTATTATGATAATATTTAAAGCAAGGAACGCTAATAATCTGTACCCACTTATTACGAGTATTATACCCCAGTTGTCTATCAGTATATAGGTTCGGTGGAGGTTTAATTAGCAGATTAACGTGAAAATAATCTTATCATTCAACTCAACTGCGATTTCAATGAAAATTCGTAGAAAAGAGGATTATAGAATACCTAAAGACAGCGCTGAACGAAACTGAAAAATCTCTCTTCATGTAGGTACATCGTATAGATACTTAATAGCTACATATTATTTAGAAATGGTCGTGGTATCACATAAATGGATCTCTACATAAAGTTGTGTGTACATTTGTGATAGGTACACAGCGATACGATTCGTTACAAGCAACGTTTAAGAAAGTTTGTTTTAATTAATGAAGTTAAGCATGTTAATTAAGATAGGCGGAGAATCAGTGCTTGGAAGTAGATTTGTGGGGAAGATAACCTTGACCCATACAGGAATTTTGGCGAAATACAAAATTACTTCAAGGTTAAGGGGCTAAAACAAGTACAGGTACAAGATTGAAGCCTCGTGTAAGTGGCTTCGCAGCGGTAACGCCCCAAGCAAAGAGTAATCGATAGGTAAATGCAGAGGCGACATCAATCGCGTGTCGCCGACGACATTTATCTACGATAATCCGCACAATTAAGCGACAAGCACGTCTCCTGCCCTCCCGGACGTATGTCATAGATTAAAATAATAATTATACTACGGAGAGGCCCTCTAACGGTAATGGAAGTGGTGCATCATTATTAATTTTGTAAAGTTAATGAGCGGGTAATTGGTAGGTACTTAATATAATGTGAGTGGGTTTGTTTATTAACATTTTGCTGTCAAATCTCAGAGGGATGGAAAGGTCTAATCGTTGAGGTTTCATGCTTGTATTGCTGATAGTCTTTTCATGAGTCCTTTTTTAGAGTTTCGTACCTCAAAAGGAAAAACGGAACCCTTATAGGATCACTTCGTTGTCCATCCGTCCGTCTGTCCTTGCGTCTGTACGCGCTCCTGAGAAAAAGGGTTGAAATAAATATCAAATACGTAGATCAGCGGTCCCTTCACTCCCTCCTGCTCCACCCAGAGCGGGAGAAGTTATTTGATAATTTCCCACCCAAAAAAAAAAAAAGCGGGCCCTTGGAGCTCTAAAAAGGCCACGCAATAAAAAGATACGGCCATTTATGTGACATATTTTGATACTCGCAAATAAATCAAAACCTAGGGTACTTCCCGTTGACCTAGAACTTTTCAAGAAGCAAGGTCTCACAGCACAAGTAAAGGAAAAAGTCTGAAAATCGTTAATAAAAAGTAAAAAAAAAAAAAATTGCTTTTACAAACTTACATTTCCAGTTGCTTAAACCGTTGATAACATGTTTTTCAACTACAATGCTAAGTTTGTTTTTGGGATAAATTCATCCCAACTACGGAACCGTTCATTGTGCTTGGTCCAACACGCACTTGGCCGGTTTTTAGGGTTCCGTACCAAAATGGCAAAAAGGAACCCTTATGGTGAGACTAAGTCTGTCTGCCTGTCTGTCACAGCTGGATATCTCAAGAACTGCTAATGCTATCAACTTGAAATTTGGAATAGTTTTAGATGAAGTTTACCCAACTATTTTGCAAACCAGAAAGAAATTTAAAAAAAATATCTTTTTTGCAACAGGGTCTTAAAAATTGGAATAGAGTCTACTAGGGCACGTGGGGTATCATATGAAAGAGCGCTGTTTGCACATTCTCAAACATTGTTTTTTTAGGCATCATAGTTTTCGACTTTTGATGAAAAAGGTAAAAATATAATACCGCCCCCCCCCCCCTTATCTCCAAAGTTTGCGTAGAGAAAAATCTGAAATTATTCTATGTGATGAAGTTTATGTAAAGATTACAGGAAAAATAAAACGATGTCTCTAAATAGCACAGTTTTTCAGAAATCATCAACATCATATATACGTACGAAACCCGCAGTGCGCGAGTCCGGCTCGCTCGTGACCGGTTTTGTTTATTATTTATCCTGCAAGTGTAACTGTGGTTCATGAAGAGTTGAGCACTATACAACAATTTTTCCTATTTCCTACTGCTGGAGCTGGTAATAGAAAAAACAGATAAGCACTTATGACAAAAACGTCCACTGCTGGACGTAGGCCTCCCCCAATGGGCGTGCCTAATCGCCACGCATGGCAAGCGGAGTGGCAATCGCAGTATGGTGTTAAAATGCATAGAGAACACTGCTGCCCATTCTCCATTAAGTCCTTTAGTCGCCTTTTACGACACCCACGGGAAGAAATAGGGTGGTGCTATTCTTTACGTCCGGCATCACACGGACGATAAATTCACCCTATAATATAAAATACTAGTCTAACTGCAAAAATATACATTTAACACTAAAGCATACGGGACCACATAAGTATTTTCCTTGTCATAACCTTGTACACAAAAAACCCCAACAAAGTATACGCAGTGAGCACATACAGCAATAGCGTATGCATAATCAGCTTACAATGTTCCCACTGCTGGGACACAGGCCTCCTCTCTTCGAGAGAGTGGGCCAATCCATCACGCCGGCCCATTGCGGGTTGGTAGATGTCACATGTCTTCGATTTTTTGGTTCTAGGACATGCCGGTTTCCTCACGATGTTTTCCTACACCGTTTTGAGAGCAGTGGTGATGGAATTATTCACACAAAGTAAAGCGCCTGCCTGGGTGCGAGCCCAAGACCTACAACTGGTAAGTTGGGACCGTTACCAGTGGGCCATGAACCACTGCTCTACATATAGCAGTGTTCAAAGTTAAATTCCCCGTGTAAGACCAAACCACAGTCTTTTTATTGCGGACGCTTTTAACGTGCACGTCTTTCTACATTGCTCTCACATGTATAATTTGAACATAAATGATGTAACCAATACTTTGTCACAATATTTTGATTTAAAAGAGTGTCCGTGGAGTTTCTTGCCCGTTCTTCTCCATAGGAACCTACTACGCTTTGGAATGGGTAACCAGCTTCATCTCTCTGACTGACCGACGCCTTGACAATTCAAGAGAGTGCCTGTAATTGGTTTATTTGAAATAAATGCTTTGAGTTTGAGTTTGTGACAGCTTATTCGGAAAGGTTCAGAAATAGAAGCTTGTTATCAGTATTCCACCTACGAGCATTGCATTTTATTAACTTTCCCAGTACCAACGTGGGCGGGAGGATTATGCAGCCTGTAGATTTCCCTCCTCAATTTTACAACAAAATGAACACTGGGTTCTTTTATTTTATTGAGTGACCGGTAAGGGCCTGTGCACACCACGTTTCTTAAACGCGCCGTTGACGCGCGTTTGTAGCGATACGAACGCGAGTCAGACGCAGCCTGTAGACAAGTAGAGAGTAAGCCTGTAGAAAAGCGCGCCGTCAACTGACGTTCCTAAAACGCGCGGCAACGGCGCGTTTAAAAAACGTGGTGTGTACAGGCCCTAAACTGACAAATGCGTGGTAGTTGGCAGAATAAACTGAGAACTTATTGACGTAGTTTATTTCGGGAAGCTTACAAATCTTTCTATGTTTATTTTAGCTCTAAAAATAAGTTTATGGAAAAGCAAGGATATGTAGGCTATTTTCGGTAATGACGTTTCGCTTAACAAATTTATGCCTAACTTTAACGGAAATGAGAAGAATTTTCTCATAACTAATCCAAACTGCCTATCTATACCTATCTTCCAATATCAACTTCAAGCATCTAATCACTTTATTCCGATGTCATTTTAATCTGACCCGCGCACTATATCACAAAACCGAAAATAAGCAAAAGTCTCTTGGTTTTCCAAATCGTAGCACCAAACTTATCTTCTTAAGTAAAATATAAAACAATTTGTACAAAATTGTAGGGTTCAGCCGTTGGCAGGGCGGGCGGCGCTCTGGGCTCAAGGGCCTCCTCGTACAACCCTATTCTCAAAGCTAGTTTCTTTATACATATATCTCCAAATGGTAGGTTCATTTAAACATGTCAAGGGAAAACTGGATTATCCAATATTAAAACAACAAATAAAGATAAGTATTGGTATTTTCGAATTACTTTAATATTTGTTTTGCCTTAGATGTCAGCTATAATTTGTAACTAACGCAAAGTGAGATACCTATTGGAAATCTCAATTTGAACAACGAGTTCTTGGGTAGATATTTCAATTAGATAACACTGTTTCTAAATTAATCAGAATACCTACCAACTAATTAACCGATAGTATTGTATAGTCGAGCTCGAAATGGCTTTAACACGTTTTTTTTTGGGTGGGAAATTATCAAGTCAAATCAAATAGATGGCACTTTTGAACGTCAAAATTTACAAATAAAATAGAACTGATTCTAGTCGCCCCTTCCAAAAGGAAGCTTCGTATGGAGAAGAATGGGCAAGAAACTCCACCGTTACTCTTTTAAAATGTTTTACAATATTTGGTATTGGTACATCAATTATATAAATATATGTGAAGACGATGCACCTAGAATAAAATTACTATACCACAATAGGTAAAAAGAATTAATAATGAAGCAATGAGATAAATTAATTATGTGATAGATACATGGTGCTCACATATTTACAAACATTGTAAAAAAAAAAAAAAAAGTTTTCCTAAAATAAT
The DNA here is from genome assembly GCA_963921375.1 of Tiliacea citrago. Taxonomy (NCBI): domain Eukaryota; kingdom Metazoa; phylum Arthropoda; class Insecta; order Lepidoptera; family Noctuidae; genus Tiliacea; species Tiliacea citrago. Next base: position 13,181,387 of record OY992797.1, on the reverse strand, counting down.
CAGTGTGTGAGTTAAGGTAATCACAGAGTGTAAAATAAATGTCATAAAAATAATAAAATATACAATTAAAGTAGCAATCAGTTAGATTTTGTCTAGACTCTAGATTGTCCTATGGAGCTGGACCAGCATGTTTCCAAGCGTTCTTATCCTGGATATAATCCTCTAATTTGTAATAAGCTTGTTTACAAAGTGTACTTTTTATATGAGTTTTAAATTTTCTTTCATTTAATTTCAATATATCACAAGGTATTTTGTTGTAACATTTAACACAGTACCCCATAAAAGATGTATGTACTTTAGATAATCTGAAACACGGCTGATCTATTTTATCTTTATTTCTAGTATTGAAATTATGTCTATCACTTATTTTTTTGAAAAGATGTAGGTTTTTTCTTACATACATAATATTTTCATAAATGAATTGGCAAGGTACCGTCATAATATTAATCCTTTTAAAGAGTTCCCTAAGAGATTCTCGGCGACGTAGATTATAAATAGCTCTGACAGCTCTCTTTTGCAAAATAAAGATGGATTCAATGTCAGCAGCCCGACCCCACAATAAAATACCGTACGACATAATGCTGTGGAAGTAGCTAAAATAGACCAAACGCGCGGTTTCTACATCTGTTAACTGTCTTATCTTCCTAACAGCATAAGCGGCCGAGCTTAACCGCCCCGCAAGAGATGTTATATGTGGTCCCCATTGTAGTTTCTCGTCTAGAGTGATTCCTAGGAAAACCGTTTGATTAATACATTCCAGTTTTTCTCCATTCAATATGATATCACATTCGCTACTATTACTACTACTACTACTACTACTACATTAGGTAGTTTAAATCTAATGCATTTGGTTTTTTTTTTTCATTTAGAACCAAATTATTTACCGTAAACCAATCTTGGACCTGAAGAATAGAATTATTCACATCGTCAAGGTTTTGAGACCGTCGGTCTATTTTAAAGATCAATGACGTGTCATCTGCAAATAAAACCATCTTTGGTTGATTTTGAAGTAATTGGGGTAAATCGTTAATGTAAACTAAAAAGAGGAATGGGCCCAATATCGAACCTTGAGGAACGCCCATTGCCATTTCAGACCCCAATGAGTTCACGCCGTTTACTTGAACTTTAACCTTTCTATCTTTCAGGTATGATCTAAGTAAATCAAGAGCTGTATTCCTAATCCCATAATGATCTAGTTTCAGCAGAAGTGTCTCATGGTTAACGCAATCGAAAGCCTTAGAGAGGTCACAAAAGATTCCAATGACATCTTGTGCTTCCTCCCAGGCGTTAAAAATGTTCTTTATTAGGGTGACACCGGCGTCAGTGGTACAACGACCTTTAGTAAAACCGTACTGTTGTTCATGAAAGATGGAATTTTTATTGAAGTGACGTAACTTTTGATTGAGCATCAACTTTTCAAACACCTTACTGAGAACTGGCAGAATTGTCACGGGCCTATAATTGTTGGGTTCTTTACTATCTCTGGATTTGAACAAAGGAACTACTTTACAGTGCTTCATGAGATCCGGAAAGACTCCTTGGTCCACACTGGTGTTAAATATGAAAGCTAAATAGGGCGCAATGGTTTCGATGATAGATCTACAAACTTTTACAGACATGCCCCAGAGATCTTCTGTTGATTTAATTTTAAGATCTTTAAAAGTTTTTATAACAGCCTGGGGGTTTGTATGCTGAAACCTAAACTCCAAAGGGCATACCTTTACATTCTTTCTAAGTAACGCAGCAGAAAGCACGGGTGAGGAACTTAAAGTTTCAGTAGTTTTAAGGGAAATATTAGCAAAAAAGTTTTCAAATTCCTGAGCTATTTCTACCTCTGAAGTGATGGGCCCATGTGCAGTCTCTAAATTAAATTCAGTATTACGCTGTTTTTTCCTACCTGTTTCATTATTTATTTGCCAGGTAGTTTTAATTTTATCATCAGCTGATTTTATTTTATTGCTAATATAAAAAGCTTTAGCTATTTTGCACACACTTTTAAAAATTTTAGAATATTTTGCAACATATTGATAAAAGCTTGTATTATTCATATATTGCTTTAGGCCATATAGTTCAAAAAGATTTTCCCTGCTTTTTATCAAATAACTTCTCCCGCTCTGGGCAGAGCGGGAGGGCGTGTCAGACTTTTACTGACTAAAACCCACCCGTGTTCCTTCATTTGCCTGTGTGCCAGGGCCACGATATCCCTTTCGGACAAACTCGCAACCCTAGAGGGATTGGCACGAACGGACCCCGTCAATTCGTGCTGACATCTCTTTGAGGCGCGCGTGGAACACAAGGCGCCGTCGACCCAGGCCTGGTCCTTATCAGACGGTGAGCTGCCCATCGCTCACCGTCCGCAAGCCCGCGCCTACGGTGGCCGGAAATCGGCCTGCGACTCCCGACGCCCGGGACGTCTCCTGTGGCGACTATTGGCGCGAGGGCGCGAACCTTGCTCTCCCTCACGCGTTCCGCCTCCTCCTTCGCTAGCATAACTGCTTCGCAGAAGGAGGTGACGGCCTGCCATGCACTCTCGCTCCGAACCAGGGCCGGACGCGAGAGACCGCCGCCGTCGATCGCCTCTGCGAGGACACGGCGGTGCTCCACCCAAGCCGGGCAGACCTCCACCGTATGCTCCACCGTGTCCTCCGGGCGATCCACGCAGTGTTGACGCCCGGGCGTTTCCTCCCGCTTTATCCTGAACAGGAACCTCCTGAAACAATCATGTCCGGTGAGGACGTGCGTCAGGCGGAAGGTGAGGACGCCGTGGCACCTCTCCAGCCACTCCTCAAACAGGGGACTTATCGCCATAATTGTGGCGTGCCCACCACTGGGTTGCGACAATCGCACTCTCCATCCCACCGGAGCAATTATCTTTGCATTGTATAAATTCAATCTGTTAGTACTATATAATTGCATAGCACATGTGTGAGTACTGTGTACTTACTATGTATAAAGCTACCATTTACTGGGTACGTCGTTCATTGAGTTGAATGTGCCCTGGCGGCTGAGGGTATTTCATGCTCACTATAATGTCTCGCTGATGGTAGCGGGTGCGTTGGATCATTTAACTTCCTTCAAAATGGTTGAGCTGAATGGTGCTAATCCATGCGTCATGTTCGTGAACGGGCGCCATCAGTAGGGACTGGTCATCTCTTAGTGGCCATGATGGCTTATTTTAATTTCATTTAAGTTTTGAATTGTTTTTTTTTTTTTTTTTTGTTACGGACGCTTTTGACGTTTTGCATCGTTCTCACATGTATAATTTCACCACGAATGATGTAACCAATATTTTGTAACCCTAAGTCAATTTAAAAGAGTGTCCGTGGAGTTTCTTGCCCGTTCTTCTCCATAGGTACCTACAAGCTTTGGAATGGGCAACTATATAGCTTCATCTTTATGACTGACCCCTTGACAATTCAAAAGTGCCTATAATTGGTTTTGAGTTTATTTTGCTGTGGGTGTGGTTATTCTTCAATAAACACTGTCTATAGATAACAAATCTTACCAACGTTTTAATTAATTACAAATACATTAAAATCATTATATACAACACGCAACTAACTATTTACACTAGGTACAAACGAGAAAAAAAAAGAAAATAAAAAAAGGACACTTAACCGTCGACTAACTATGCCAAAGGTAATCTCGTAACGTTAAAAAACACACTTGAGTCGTGCACTCACACATACTAAACATAACTAACCTATCCTCGTAATTAGCAAACCCGTATGGAACTCATTAATGCATGCACCAGTGCGGCTGCGATAAGTTGCAAGCCTGTTGTTTATTATTGGGCCTAAGCTAAATATAGTTTGAAACAGTTCACCACTAGCGACAACGATTATGCAAAATAATAAGTAAGAACAAAAGGCACTATGCCTTTAGTGGTGATTTTTTGTTTTTCTCATAACTGAGTAGGAAATAACAAAAACAATCACAATAAACTAAGTGTCAATATGTCACATGTAGATAATAAACACAGAAAAATATATAAATAATCTAATTCTAGATCTGTCGTATTACTGATGGCCTGGAACTCGATACAACAATAAACAATATTTACTTATTAACAATTCAATGCCATTCGTATTTAGTCAAAACATGCGTCATTAGTGGGACGTCATTGTGACCTATTATTTGAATGAAACACAAATCTACGCACAAAATATTTAATTATAAACATAATAATTATCATAATCCGTGCCATATTTTAAGCACAAAGAGCCGAAAATATTATTGAAATATAGATAGAAATAATATCTCAGTTGGGATAAAATCAAACTGGGTATTTTTAAACAACGGGGTTCACTTTGAAGGATGTCGAGTGGGGACAGTGGAGAGAAGAGAGCTATCCCGGACATTATAAGTGATGGATCTTCAGATAAAAATACACAAATCTCATTTGTTTTTCGTGTAGTATTTAACTAACCAGATGCGAACAGAAATTGAGTAGGTACCTATTTTATTATTATATATTTTGTATACTTTATTTTTCAATGTTATTCTGTAGGTATCTATATTCATGAACTTATCCTTTACCAGGAACCCAACGTTTATGGGGTTTCTCGCAAAGTAAAAACTTCGAATAAACTTTAAAAGGGATTTTCCCGTAGTTTTCCTTTCCCTTCCCCATTCTCAAGAAACGTCGATTAGATCAGCGTCGTTGTTGATCAGCTTGTTTTTGCCTACTAATGTTAATGTTTTTCCTACTTTATACCCTATGTATTCGTGAATGTGACTTATATAGTTATATCCAGATGCAACTAAATACCTAGACACTTAACCTGAATAATTTTAATTTAAACTGTGTCATCATTCATAATTTCAGCCGTAAGACGTCCACTGCTGGACATAGGCCTCCCCCAAAAGCCGGTTTGCCATAATCACCACACTTGGCAGTGTTAAAATGCTGCCTATTAAAAATGCTGCTGCCTATTTTCTAGTAATTCCCTCGCCTTTTACGACATGCACGGGAAGAAATGGCGTTAGTGCTATTCTGTGGTAAGTGCTAATCTTTATGTCCGTCCGGCACCACACAAACCAAAATTAAACTGCATTCGAAACAGATGGGGCCTGTTATACATGAAAATACACTCATACACAATAATATTAGTGATGCTAGTTACAGGTAAATAGACGACGTTATTAAGTTTGTGGGACCTGCATGATCTGCAGCCATAGTAGGTAGGTATCTACTACGTGGTTAGGTTTACTTGGATATTTTTTATTTTATTTCTACAGTTACAGGCCTCTTAATGTACATACTTTCAGTCATCACACCATTCGTTTCCTAAACGTGACCCTTCATAAACCACTAGGTCTAGGTATAATAAGTGATTTTTTTTTTAAACAGAAAAATACGTATAAATGTGATACTTATTGCTAAAGAAATCTCTTCCAACATTCCTGCGATAGGAAAGTAGACAAAGAGATGTAGACAACGTGTGTAAGAGTAGAAGAGAAAATAGAATACATAAAATCAAAAACAATTCACTTTATAAAATAAAACATATAATATAAGAATATACTAACATACATACATACTTCTAAAATAAATATCACTAGAATATTAATAATTTTATTGTAATCTTAAATAATAAATACATACGCAACTATGACGAAATAGAAAGATATGGTTTTATTCCATTTTATACAATTATTACTAGGAGAATAAGGGACGATCTGTAGGTATACCTACTCCATTGGCAAACCGGAGCTTCATAAATCTTCATCTTACTAGTGATTTTAACCGTAGAAGTGCCGACAGCGGTTTAAAATATAATTCCATTACCGCTAGGAACGGACTGCGCCTAACTTTGATGGCTCGATTTGTGTAGTTGTTGAGTGATTGACTTCCGTTACGTAGTTGTTCCGGGTTTGGGGTGTTTGTGCAAGAGAGTTTTGTATAATGTACCTATTGATAGACAGGTAGAACCAGTGACAGATTTACCAGCAGGCTGAGTAGGCTGGAGCGTAGGGCGGCAGATTTTAGGGGCGGCTTTGGGGCCAATTTTTTTTTGTCTTACAGAAATTAAAAATGTATATACCTTAATGTTATTAAGTCCACGCAAACAATTCAACGTATAATAATATTTCACCAGTCAGATATTTTTTCTACATTTGGGGTAGTCGCGTTTGGCTGCTTGCGGCGCGGGAACGAGTGACATGACCGTTCGCTAAATGTGTCTGCTAAATCTTGCACAGAAGCTTGACGCTTCTTCATGATGCTTCAAGAAATCTAAGTTTTTTTTTGCGTTTGACAACGCTGGCAAAAGTGAATGACTGAAATCGGGAAAGAGAAAACGCTAAAGAGAGTAAATCTGACCCGTTGGTCAGCTAGAGAGGACGCATGTAGATGTTTGAGAGATTCTTGGCACGAAGTACTTAAAACTTTGGAATCAATCAAGGATGATTGTACCGCCAAGCTTATAACGCGATGCGAAGCGAGGAGAATAAGTATGAATTTTAAAAAAACTGGTACCGTCGGCATATAATGGTTGTTGTGTGGAATGTTTTTTTTTGGAAAGAATAAACAAAGTTAACGTTCAAATTCACTGTTGCCGATCTTTACGTATCCCTTTGCAAGTTTTTCGTAGCGGAACGAGAAAATTTTAAGTACATATTTCAAAGAAAAGGCGATGGAGTTAAGTGTGTCGAAGCAGTGTACAAAATACATGGGGAAAAAGACAACCGAAAAGAAAATAAATATATATAAAAGGAGAAACACCCGATGGAGAAATGAGAATGACTGCGCATGATACTTTAGAGACTGACTTAGTTCAAGAATGCATACATTTTCAATTCCAGGTTTCTTCTGAAAGAACATTGGTAAAATCAGATTTTGGTTCAATGAAAAGTCTTTCGTCGTTCCTGCGAAAACAGAATTTGCAAAACGTTTATCCAAACTTGGATAGAGCAGTTCGCATGGCGCTATTTGACAAATTTTTCGGGTGAGAGCAGCTTTTCTTACTTAAAACGGGTGAAAAAATATCTAAGACAAGCCAAGAAAACCTAAACGCCTTAGTTCTATTGTGCATAGAGTCACAACTAAAGAACAATATTTCATACGACGATATAATTGATGATTTCGCGAATAGAAAATCGCCACCAAAAAGGTATTGTAAAACTTCTATAATTAATTAATTGAATTTCATCGTTATCATCAGCCGAATTGAATGAATAATAATGAATAATAATTGAATGCGTGGTTTTTAACCTAAGAGCAATAAAAATATTTATTTACCGAATGTACATTATTGTGTAAGTATTATTAAGGCTTACCTTACCCTGCCTTATACATATATTATATCATTGAGTTTGTATTAGCTCAGAAATATAGCCAAAAACTATTTCTTGTACAATCTTATCTAAGTAAATCGTTGGGTTGTAAAAATAATCTAGGAACTGACACATCGATCCCCTTAGTTCTCAATGATAATAATTTCGGGAAGAAGGTGATTTATTTAGAAGAATCGACAGTGCACAAATCATAACATTACAATTTCATTGGCATTTTTTTTTAATTAATATGATTGTGAACTAGGTATGGTATCAAATTGTAGAAATCGGTAGAGGAGGCAAAATTTGAATAGCCTACTGGCGGCAAATGTGTGAATTCGCCACTGGGTAGAACGTTTAGAGAGTAACCACAATTATCGACGCGGAATCGGCTTGAGTCGATCACATATTTCACTTTGTCGCATACGCGGAGTCGCGTCATCAGAACCGAAACGAGGCGGATGAAGTCTTTTACGTTTTTATTGCATGGACATAAATCTCTTTCTAACCGGCTCAAGCAGATGTCACGACGATAAGTGTGAGCACGCCCTTATTTGCTGCAGCAAAAGACAACACATAAGATATAAAATACCTACCGACGTTATTTTCATTGGAGGCCATAAATACGATTAAAGGCTCGTCCAGACTGTCGCGATATCGCTGGCGCGACAGGCAGCGACAAAGAAATTGTGGTGCTAGAGTCGCGTCGCGCCCACGATATCGCGTTAATCTGCACGAGCCTTTAACTTGTTCTTTCGTGTTTGTGTTCATTTTCTTTGCGTTATAATTACCGCAAGTAATCGAATTTTCTTTGTTTTCTTTCTATTTACATTTTTTTTTAATATGGACGCCAATTTCGCCATCGCGGATACTGTTGTCTGGGGCAGCTGTTGGATGTCCAGATTCTTTAATATTGAAATCACTATACCCAGCTGGTTTGTGGCGTATTTACCGATCTTGATAGATACTCGTAAGCATGCCAGCCACATGACATACTAACCTGACGTGTTGGAAGATTTTTTTTATATTTCACATTTTCGCATTATAAATCACGGACGGAAGTATCGTTTCTCGCGTGACCATCCGGTCAAGTCAATGACTGATCCGATGAACAGTGGCTAGTCCAATGTGTACATCTAGGTACCTACATAAATATAATGTTGTATGAAACATTACTGATAACTTACATTTTGGAGATGCTGTAAGAGACAATAAAAATTACATCAGATTACTTGTACCTATATCAGCAGTAACAAAATCTGAATTTTTGACGTCTGTAACATTATCTAGTCGTCACGAATAATTTTCTTCGATTTAATAATTTTCCATTGCACTAAATATGCTTGTTTAGACAGCTTGCAAAGCCACTAGGTAGGCGCTTATGGCTACAGAGCCAGCACTGGAGGAGTGTTAGGCTACCAGGAGAACAGTCTTATTTGAGAAAGTTAAATAATAAATAATATTATATTTTCACCGTTTATTTTAAGAAAACGTGGTCACTTCTCCGCGCCTAGTAAATCTTGAACTTACCTGTTGTGTATTTGTTATTTTCATTCTTATTGTTCATCATCCATCACCTTCCAATTGGCACTGGTCTTAGTTTAAAATATATAAGTTTTGTTTATTCCCCAAAATATCGCTACTGTACTTATATTTAATTCAGAGCCTTACACAGTTAAAACTGTATTAAGTACTTATTGCCGGCCAATGTAAGTTGCTTGTTTTAGAGCTTGTGTGCTACTTGGGAAGACGTCCACTGCTAAACATAGGCCTCCCCAAGCATCGCCGCTTCGACCGGTTCTGTGTTTCTTGCATCCAGCGGATTCTGAGGTCTTCACAAAGTCATCGGTCCACCTTGATACTTACCTACACCACAGACAATATAATAGGATCTGGCGTTCTAGCATAGCTACACTTAATCATAGAATAATGTGAAACATTTGAGTAAATAATCAAAATATTTTGTTCTTAAGTTTTCAAAATCTATTCACGCTTTGTTCTACCATACCCGACATAAATACGATTAACGTTTCAACTACCAAACTGAGGTTATACTCGGTCATTTCTTAGTTTAATTTACCATTCAGGTATTTCGGCATTCATCGAAGTTGACCGGATGAATTTTGAATATTAGGAATAATAACAGACGATGGTCAAGCGGATTACTGAATAGAATGTTGCGGTTGAGAACGGACTAATAAGTAGGTACCGAATAGGTAAGCTGTTGTAGTCTCAGATTATAGAAAGAAATTAAAAGATTATAGAAAGTAGAGGTTGTAGTTAACTTGCCTGTTACTTACACCAAAAAAGGAAAATAATACCTCATACCTAATATATGATGAGATATGATCTCAGACCTAATAAAAACCAAGACAGCGCTGCGAACAATAGTGTTCGCAGCGCTATGTCTTGGTTTTTGAAGCATGCCAAAACTACACCTCGCTCTGTGCATACACGCTCACACGCACACATTTATAACCAAACTACACCTTACCGGAACACTCACTAAGTGCACACATGTTTACGAAACCGGCCTCACGTCACTGATGTCTTGGTTTTTTATTTGGCCTGAGCCTATGATGTGAAAGTTACGTTTCAGTGATAATAATAAATAGGTAATGATTAAAAAATGATAGCCTATGTATGTACCTACGTAATATTAAGAAAGCCGGCCAAGTGCGAGTCGGACCATGCACAATGAAGGGTTCCATTAGTTCAGTATTTTAGGCCCCCCACTTTTTCTGATATATATCAATGATCATCCCTGCATACTCTTTGCAGACGATGTGGCCGTAATTATCCCTAAAAATAAAGAAATCTATAATGAGCAAAAATTAATAGTACCGTAACCAAAATAATAACTTGGATGGAAAAGAATAATCTTAAACCTAACATAGATAAAACTAAATATGTACAATTTCGTAATAAAAACTGGAATAAAATGGATTTAAACATCACATATATATAAACAAATACAACAATCAGTTACTATGACTTTTCTTGGGATAGATCTAGATGAGAGATGTTCCTGGATTAATCATATTGATAAGATATGTGGAAAACTCAGTAAGTTTGCTTAAGTTCTATGGCGTTTATCTAACCTAACAAGTAGACAAGCCACATTACAGGCTTATCATGCATATGTTGGTTCAATACTGCGTTATGGTATACTGGTATGGGGAAACTCGGTGCATCTCGAAAGAGCATTCATCGCACAAAAGAGGTGTATACGTGCGATTTGTAATGTAGACCCACTTACATCCTGTAAACCACTGTTTCGTAAACTTAGAATGCTTACATTAACTGGTATTTATATTGAGGAAGTATGTAAATTTACCAAATCTCACCCTGAAATGTTTGAAAAACTGGGAGATAAGTGTATGTTCAAAACCAGATATCCTAATAGATTAATTATTCCTAGAATGAAAACGGAATTATATGGGCGAAGCTGCTATCCTATATGTATTCATAACAAGATTCCTAACCAAATGAAAGAACTTCCAATGGTCCGCTTTAGAAGGGCTTTACGCAGGTGGTTACCTAATTGAGAATTCCTTCTATACTTTAAAAGAATTCCTTCAGTTTAAATTAAAATAACCTAATTGTACTTATAGCATAGTTTTGCATGTCATTATGGTATGATTAAATATGTTAAGCTACTGTAATACAACCAATGTAAGAACTTTTATTACCATATTTATCAGCAAATAAATCTTTGTCTTTGTCTTTGACTTTCCGTAGTTGGCATGAATTTATCCCAAGAACAAACTTAACATTGTAGTTGAAATGCATGTTTTTCCATACATTCCAACTGCAAATGTAAGTCGGTCGACTATCACTCGTTAACTTGCAAAGCCTACTTAGCTGTGATAGTTTTCCTTTTAACTTCGATATACCGTGAATTTTTTCACACATCCAAAACCAACCATTAGCTGGAATGGGACTTGACTCTCAACAACAATTAGCACTTTAAAGCTTAATATTACGGAAACGGATCCCTGAATCGAAAAATGCAATATTTTTAACGGCCTATCCGTCGATATCCCGCACCATGGGATAGACGAGAAAAAGAAATATAATTTCCACTTATCGTGCATGGGAGGTACCCACCCTACAGTTTTTTTTTATTTCAATTTTTTTTTTTACTATTTTGTCGGTGTGATTAATGAGTATACTCATGCCAAATTACAGCTTTCTAGTCTTGTTAGTTATTACACACATACGTACATACTTATTACACCTGGTAACTATGTAGGTAAGAATAAGTATGACAGATTCCTACTCATACTAGAGAATTAAATTTAACCGAAATCCGAAATTGCTTATTAGGTAATATGGCTAGCAATGCCGTAACTAGGAGCGGTGCCAGCGGTGCCTAGGCTCAGGGCGCAGAAATTACCAGAGTTTATTTATTTATTAAAATCTCCCTTACAACTATCATCAAGTACAGGAAATTAACTTACAATTTAAAACAATGAAAAACGTAAAAAACTAGTAGTACTTTTATTTACATCTAAAAATAATAACTATTTCACTAACTGCCCTCAGTATAGAAAACACAATATTTAAAATAAATAAAAAACAACAACATATAGCCACCTCTAATCTACACTTTAGCATAAAATAAACAACAGTATTTTTGCGAATTCACTCAAATGGCATGTAAATACATCGATCTTCACGTGAAGATCGTTAATAACCCGAATTGCGCGGGTCAATTGTGTTTTGGCGAGGAGGTTGGTCCTGGCAACCGGCACGGTCAGCAGCGGCGGGCGGCGCCGCCTCCGCGCTCGCGTTTGGGTCATACATGGTAGTAAGTAACATACTTATCTACAATACCTATTATTTATCGCGTAAAGGCTCTTACACACTCACGCGATATCGCGGGCGCGACAGGCACCGACAAAGACAATTCCTTTGTCGGTGCATGTCCCCATGTGCCCTGTAAAATATGACGCGCGCTACTATCAACAGTAGGTATGCTGTGTATACACAGCTGATATATATATTTTTCATACAAGTACCTAAATAACATTAATGATAATACACGAGATCGTAAATACTAATATTACTTAACAAGAGCTTTAGCTGCTGTCAGTCAAGTCTGGGTCTTCTTAAGGTGGATCCGCAGTGGTCGTCGCGGTATTTCAAATATTCTTACGTACGTTTTTTGCAATTTGCAGGTCAGTGTCAAATGTTGATCAAAATATGATTCGCGACTATAACAGATATATTTACAGAATTATAATCATTAGAATCATTAATACATCTCTCTAAGTTAGATTTGTTGCAATATCATAATTTCATGAAAAAATCATTCAATGGAACAAATCTAACTTAGAGAGACCTATTAATGATTCTAATGATTATAATTCTGTAAATAAACAGTACATTACTGCAGTAATAGAGCATTAAAAGTAATGGAGCATTGATGGACGAACGTGAAAATGGAGTGAGAGTGAAACGTCATACGTGAGTCCATCAATGCCTGGTTGCGGCCAAGGCTTGTCTATACAAGCTTTGGTCTCGTCAAATAATGCGCTGAAATTCAAACAAATTATTTATAAATTCCAGATTCAATGAGGAACAACGATAATTTTTCACGCACCAATGTGTTCATTTGTTTTTGTTTCAATAAACAGCTTTCTATTTGCAAGCCAGTTCGAAAATTAAATAAAACCTTTTATAAATTACCTCCTTGGTTGCCATGTTTCGGAGTAAAAGATCGTTCCATTTTTAGGGTTCCGTACCCAAAGGGTAAAACGGGAACCCTATTACTAAGGCTCCGCCGTCTGTCTGTCTGTCTGTCTGTCCGTCTGTCACCAGGCTGTATCTCATGAACCGTAATAGTTAGACAGTTGACCGTTTTTCACAGATGATGTATTTCTGTTGCCGCTATAACAAAAAATACTAAAAAACGGAATAAAATAAATATTTAAGGGGGCTCCCATACAACAAACGTGATTTTTTTGCTCGTTTTTGCTCGATATTGATAACGGCAACAGGTAGACGCATGAAATATTCACAGAACAACTTTAAAAATAAATAATTAAATTAAAATATTTAAGGGGGGCTCCCATATAACCATGGACCTATAAAAAAAGTCGGACGTATTCTCGTTAACAGAAAACTGTGTCACTCAGAGTCAGTCAGCTCACTGTACGTACAGGCACGCACACATTCACAGCATACTCACCCATTACGCGTGTAAACGTCAACACAGTCGACACGTCCTACGCGGCAAAAAAGTATTGAAATACAGCATGTCTTGTGTGGTGAAATGTTGTAAAAACAAAAAGAAAAGAAAAAGAAATAAAATCCAGGAATCACGTTTTATAGGTAAATGAATAATTCAACAACTTAGTTCCCGATTTTATAGATTACAATCAATCTTCATTCACTAGAACAAAATAATTCATCACAAGGCCAGTGTTGTCAATATTCACGTGTGCAAATTACCCTAAATATATGGGAAATTTATATTTTATTTAATCAATTCAACTTATTTAGGTTATTTATTACTAGTTATTTTATATTCTTCTTATTAGATTTCCTAAAGAAAATGAAGTATGGAGAAATTATTGGATTAAAAAAAAATCGAAATTGTAACTGTCAAAATGACTGGATTCAAAAAAAAACTCATCATTTGGGATGTTATACAATAGAAACAGTAAATATTTTTTACAATTAAAATATTTTCAATTATTAACTATGTTGTTAATTGCACATATTTTCATAGGGAGATTTGGTTCTTACCATTAACTTGTTAAAATAGCACGGTATAATTCTGCAGACATTTCCAAGAAACTTGTCTCTCGACCCGTATTTGTCTTAAAATAAAACAATAATATATAGGTAAATTTGGCTAACATTACAACCCTAAATTCACTCACACTTAAGACTGTCGCCGCCATTACGGGATACAGTTTTGTCTTAGCAGGAGTTCCGTCCGACTTTTTTTATAGGTCCATGCATATAACAAACATGTTTTTTTTGCCATTTTCATAGATAATGGTACGGAACCCTTCGTGCCCGAGTCTGTCTCGCACTTGACTGGTTTTTTAATTACACGATAGATATGAGTTTACTATGTAATTTATTCGGCCGCTAAACCACGACACATGGATTTTCATCACTGATCTCCACTTATTTCACACTGGACAGGCTGTCTCCATACAAATGACAGCAAATTTTGTGTGGTGATTTTCACGAGAACTAATTTTGACGTACACTGTAAATTCACTAGTGATTGACAAATTCTTATCGATAACATGTCGATATTCAATACCAAAAGTTGATACAGCTCAGGCTGATTCAGTAGTTGTTTTAAACCCGTTTTTCGGCAGTGTAGTAGTATTATCTAATCTTAAAACTAAACTACTTCTTATAATAAATACGGGTAGAATTAAAAAAAAACCTGGATCAGTCCCACATGCTATGCGAGTTCGAGTTAGGGACTACTCACACTTATTCCGCTCTATTCAGCTTATAGAAAACAATGATTTTGTATGAAGACGCGTACGCATCCATTCAACCTTTCGCGTCTATTCAGCTTTCGCGGCAAACAAGTATAAAATGAGGACAAATGTGTTATTATCATGCGAGTGCTATAGATAGAGTTCAGCTCTGTTCTGCCGCGTTCAGCGCTGTTCTGCCACGTTCAGCGCTGTTCCGCCGCATTCAGCGTCGAACGCGGCGTTACGATAATGTTCCCTATCATGTGCGAATGTGTGCAGGATTTAGTAATAAGTACTTTTTCCGAAGCATTATGCAAATGTACACACATCATCTATGGTTTAATAAGATTCTTAAAATTGGAAGTTATTAAGAAAAGGTACTTATTCATATAGGCACAAAAATATTATGAAACCAGCCAGTCCAGTGTGAATTAAATGGGGGGGTGGGGGGGGTCAGGGGGGGGGGGGTTCTTGGCGGGAAAGTGAAGTGTCAAGTTTAGAAAGTTTTGATTTATTTTCTGGAATTTGTGTTTAGCAATATTAATGTTTAATAATGGTGGATTATTAACCATTAAGTGTTCGTCAACGTGCATTAGTGTAGGCAAATTAAACAAAACAGTGCAACATCACTTCATGTTCTCTCAAGAAGTTCACGTGGTTTCGGTAAAGTAAATAAAATGAAAAATCTTTACTGAAACTCAAGGGCAGCGGTCGGGCAGGGATATCATCTATCATGCAATTCATGCATCATTTCATCATTATTAAACAAAGTTTATAGCTAAATAAAGACTTGGCCAAAAGGTCCCAGCAACCAGGCCAATAAAATATTATTTAAAAAAAATGGAGGTCAGTGATTTTCATACAACTTTTGGCCACATAACACTTTTGGCCGCCGCTGCTTGCATGTATTTGGCCAGTACAGCAATTTCCATTTATCACAAAGAAGGTTGTCAAAATAATGCTCGAATTTCCAAGCATGTTTGAGAAAAAAATATTTTCTTTTTGTTTGTTTTCGTAGTAATTGTATTAATAATGGTGGCTGGTATTAAGTAGTAGTGTTTTGAGATAAGTGCGTCCTCTTTTTTCTCTTCCTGTCTTCTTTGTGTTTTTTAACTGGAATATTGTTTCTTCACTGTACTTATCATTTATCGGATCGTTAAGCCATTATTTAAGAAAGAAGATAGAGAGCTCATGGAATTCTACAGGCCTATTTCTTTGATTCCTATCTTCTCGAAAATATTTGAGAAATTCATTCAAAAGGAATTAAACGGTTACGTAGAAAAGAAAAATATATTATGTAATGAGCAAAAGGGATTTTGCGAAAATAAGACTATAAATATGGCGATCTACGATTTTTTATACACTGTATTGATAAAAGTGGACAAAACAACACCTGTATGCGCTATCATCTGCGATATGACTCAAGCATTTGACTACGTAAATCATGATATTTAAATTAAAAAAACTTGACGCTTATGGTATAAGAGGTAATGTTCTTAATTTAATTAAATCCTATTTAGACAATAGAAAGCAGAAGACAGAAATCACTAGAATTAATATAATCACTAAAAAGGAAGAGATATACTTATCAGATGAACGTCAAACCACTTTTGGTGTTCCACAAGGTAGTGTATTGGGACCTCTACTTTTTACACTATACATTAATGACTTGCCAAAATCAATTCCACACCCTATGACTTTATTTGCAGATGATAGCACGGTGACAATTTCTAGTAATAACAATGACATGATCCAATATAAACTTGACATTCACAATACCTTGACATCTATAATAGAATGGTTAAACAATAATAATTTAAAGATTAATTTAGATAAAACTAAAATCATACATTTTAGCCAACGATTGACTATAGAAAATATGGACATAAATATAGATAATAAAATTGTTGAAATCGTAAATACTACAAAATTCCTGGGACTAATAATTGACAAAAGACTTGACTGGAAATCACAAATCGAGAACCTCTGCAAAAAAAATTGTAGTTCTGCGTTTGCGTTGCACTCTCTAGCTGCAGTTGTGAATGTAGATACCCTGATTGCGGCCTACCATGGCTTAGTTGCATCTCACCTAAGATACGGCCTCATATTTTGGGGAAATTCTACCGACACAAACACAGCATTTAAGACTCAATAGAGATGCATTAGATCTATGTTTGGGTTAAAAACGGCTGACACATGTAAACCGTATTTTAAAAGGTACAATATATTAACTCTTCCTTGTATATATATTCTCGAAACCGCAATGTTTGTTAAAACAAACCCCAATTTGTTTCCACGTCTACAGGACGTTGTACCGCGTAACAGACGGGATATGACCATCCTTCGAGTCTATCCAGCAAAAACGGCACTTATGCGCAAGAGTGTCGTCTGCATGGCGCCTACTATATTTAACATATTGCCTAAAAGTTGGAAGGAGCTAAATGGTAAGGCATTCAAGCGACAATTAAAAATGTTTCTTATAGTATCTCCGAATTTTTGGTCGAAAAGGATTTTTTTGTTTCTGTTTTTTGAGTGAATAATTTTATCTTTTCCTGACACTAATACTACTAATTACTAATAATATATGACACTAATATTAAATTTTTAAGAATATGGAATTTTGACATCATAACATACTAATAATTTCTAATATATTAAGTTTCTAAATTATAAAGTAAGTGCATATTTTAGGTAAATTTAAGATTTTTTGTTATTGTGAATTATTTTCAATGTTAGGGAAAAGTTTGTACGCCGATACTTACGGCTAAACATGATTGGACTCAAACGATGACTTTAATATCTCGCATGCTCTTGTATGTATACAATGTTTAAACAAATAAAGAAATCTTATCTATCTTATCTTATCTTAATCTATGTAATCTGTGGAAACGTCGTGGATTGTACATTTACCCACTTCCAATGTAATCTTAGATGTAATATAATTATAATGTCTTAGAGCATCTAATATAATGTACAATTGTTTGTTTTCCCTAACAAAATAAATAAATAAATAATGCTCTAACTATTCAGTATTCAGTAAAAGTCGACAAAAGTATCTCCTATTTCTGTGTGAATGGTCAAAAGAAAACCTAACCTTTACGAGGAAGCGTGCTAAAAATGTCGAGCTAGCTGCGCTCGTTCTAATGTCCTACTTCTCAAACTTTTCTGCATACCTGGGCGGGGCAGGGAGGCCCCATTTAGTTTTCCCAGCCCGAGCCCCTGACAGGCTTAGTCCGCGGGTGCTTGAGTCTTTACTAGGTATCTCTACTAATAAGTATTTGGTGTCATTTGTATATTGTATTGTGTATTTTGGCAAATATTTTCAAATAAACGTTTTGTTTTACCTAATCTATAAGTACTTATAATAAAATCGTAGTGAAGTCAAAATTGTAGGTACATTGAATATTTTTTTTTTAAATAATTGCTACCAGGTCTGGGATCGATTCCAATCCTGAAAATATCATTTTCAATACACTTCCTCGAAAACTGGTTCATATCGCACTACGATTAGGTTCACAATGCAATGTATTTTACATGCGTGCGATTTTTTATTTTCCAACACGTGTGCGGAATAAAAATTGCCACAGTTGACTTAAACCTATACTTAGTCCAAATTGGTTCAATGCTTTCTATTCACACACACACCGTCTCGCGCTAGAGACGGTCCTCTCTATTCGGAGGTGATTTTTTTTAATCTCGACCAAGATGCGTCTTTACGCCGTTTATATTTTTGGAATATTTAAATAATGTTTATAAATAGAATACCACCCCCATGATGATGATGTTTGATGTTTATGAAGAAATAAACATTTATTTGTTCTAAACTCAAAAATATTTTAAATTCTATTTTTCATATTAGGCTGTTTATCGGCTCTATACCTTTGCTACGCCTTCAACCTGGCGAAAGCAAAGCGCGGAAAAAAAAGAAAATTAAATCATAGTTTCCTAATAATTCATGACAAAAATATTTTTCGGTATTTTATTTTATTTCTTCAAAAGTGTATTGAAAAACGATACACGTGGACATATTATCTTATTGCAGTTCTCGGCTCGAAAACAACCTCGCCTACGGCTCGAGTGTTAATTCCGCTCGAATGCAATAACAAACATTCTCCACTTGTATCAAAATGTACTATTTTAGAATTTTTACCCTACTGCTCCAGAAGGAGGGTTATGTTTTTCGAGTGTATGTATGTATGTCTATTTCTTTGGCACGCTCTGTAGGCTAAACGGCTTGATAGATTTTAACATAATATGAGGTATCCTTAGATTCGTTTTAATTGCGGAAGTGACATAGGCTATAACATTTTAATGTGGTATCTGCGAATCAAAAATGAGAGGAGGAATAAAAAAAAATATTTTGTAATTATATTATTAAGGGTTATCAAATAAAAGCTAGTAAATAGCCAATTACAAATACATATATTTTATAACACTTTTAACCTAGTATTTTGACAAAAACTACAAAAAAGTACATTTCCTCTAACAACAAAATCGAAGCGAAGCTAAAATTGTACCTTGAATATTTTTGAAAATAATAATTGGTTTGAGGTCTGAGATCGTTCTAATGCCGAAAATATAGTTTTAAGAATTTGCAGACAATTGCAGACCGCCTTTTCGGGCGGCTGGTGCGGGTGGGTCCGAATTTGGCAGAGAGCCAGTTTGGTTACCGCAAGGGGCGCTCTACGGTGGATGCCATCATACGCGTTCGAGCCCTTATGACGGGGTATGCTGTTGCCCGGGGTGGGGTCGTCTTGGCGGTGTCTTTTGACATCGCCAATACTTTCAATACCCTGCCCTGGAGTTGCATTAGGGAGGCACTTCGGTATCACCGGATGCCGACCTACCTCTGTCGAGTGGTCGAGGCCCGATCTGACGGACAAAGCCCTCATCTACCCCGGTCACCACAGAGAGTGGAACCAGCGAGAGATGTTGTGCGGTGTCCCAAAGGGATCGGTCCCGGGGCCGTATCTGTGGGACATCGGCTACGATTGGGTGCTGCGTGCCGACGTCAGCGTCAGCGGCGTCAGCGTAGTCTGCTACGCTAATGATACGCTAGTCCTGGTGCAGGGGAGGTCGCATCAGGTGGCGGCCGAACTGGCGGCACGTGGGGTTGCGACAATCGTCGATAGGTTCCGGCAATTGGGACTCGGTGGCATTGCACAAGTCCGAGGCCATGTGTTATTATGGTCCTCGGAGCGCGCCGCTGTCGGGTTCTCAGATAACAGTCAGATCAGTGCCTTGAAGCGGCTCCTGTCCAATCTAGGGAGTCCAAACGCCTCCTGCTGGAGGCTCTACGCGGGGATCGTGCAGTCCATGGCCCTTTACGGGGCACCGGTGTGGGCGCGTTCTCTGAGGCTGCGACCAGCCCAGCGGTAGAACGCGTCCCAAAGGGTCATGGCCATCAGGCTGGTATGGGCCTACCGCACGGTCTCCCGTGAGGCGGCGAGGCTCCTTGCCGGACTACCGCCATGGGATCTGTAGGTAAGTCCTCGCGCACATCTGGGAGTCGCGCGAAGCAAAACGTCGGGGCGGAACTCCGCTGCCGTGAGAAATCATGGCACAGCGGACAGAGCTCCGGCGGGATCTCATGGCGACATGGAGAGTGCGATTGTCGCAACCCAGCACTGGGCACGCCACAATTGTGGCGATAAGTCCCCTCTTTGAGGAGTGGCTGAAGAGGCGCCACGGCGTCCTCACCTACCGCCTGACGCAGGTCCTCACCGGACATGGTTGTTTCGGGAGTTACCTGTTCAGGATAAAGCGGGAGGAAAAGTCAGGGTGTCACCACTGTGTGGACACCCTGGCGGACACACTGTGTGGGCACCCTGACGGTGGATCATACGGTGGAGGTCTGCCCGGCTTGGACGGAGCACCGCCGTGTCCTCACGGACGCGATCGGCGGCAGTGATCTCTCGCGTCCGGCCCTGGTTCAGACCATGGTTCGGAGCGAGAGTGCATGGGAGGCCGTCACCTCCTTCTGCGAAGCAGTAATGCTTGCAGGAACAGGTACAAGATCTTCAAGGACAATTAAAATGCTTAAAAGCACAAGAACAAGAAGAACCCTCAGATAAACAGGTCAGTGAGACCATAACACCTGCGCAGCCGACTAAAAGTGACGTTGAGTACTGCACGGATGAGGATGAACTCGCCAAAGAGACTGGAAGAAAAGGGAGTTGAACACCTCCCTCACTCCACCACCACTACAGCAAGCTAGAACTACCGCTAGCTAGAACTACCGCTCAGCAGCAGCAACTCAACAACAAAGAGAAGACAACCATAAAAAAAAATCTAGCACCGCCTCCAATCGTAATAGACGGTGTTAAGAATTATCAAACATTCTACGATTTTTTTACTGAATCTCAGTCAGTAGAAATATTTACCGCCAAAATGTTAAGCGATAATAGTGTGAAAATAAATGCCAAATCTGAAGAGTCCTACAGAGTGATTGCTAAACGCTTAACAGAAAATAACTGTTTATGGCATTCATACGAGGATAAGCAGACCAGGCCAATAAGAGTGGTGACAAAAAATTGCATTCTTCCTGTCTACCGGATCGGATTAAAGATGATTTAACGTCGCAGGGATTTCAGATAGAAAACGCAATTAACACGTTAAGCTGGAGAACAAAAGAACCGCTGAACTTGTTTATATTATGGTTCAAGAATGACGAAGATGTCAATAAAATATACGGCATATCCTAGGGTGTAAGGTTGAAATAAACCCGCTTAAAACGTCAAAAATAATACCACAGTGTAAAGAAAAAAGAAAGAAAGAAAATACATTTATTTAGCACAGACTAAAAGGCACACAATTTATAATACAGCAGATTACAAAAAAAAAAAAAAAAATTATAATAAAAACCCAAACAAGTAAAAAAGTGTAAAATGCGGTGTAAGAAATTAGCAGTAAAGTGCGCCTCACGGCTGCGCCAAAAAGGCCCAGTTCAGCAAAAAACTGCCAGACAACTAGTGCCTGACGCTGGTTTTCAACTGGACCTGAAAGTGTGAGGTGACGGATGTAAATCAGTTTTATACTGCAACGTGTGTATGCATACATAAATAGAATCAATGTGGGTCAGATAAAAAATAATAACGAATAAGTACATAAACAGTGTGATTTTTTGTAAAATTCCAAAAACAAAACAAAAAGCCAGTGAGCTGAGCCGAGCGCGAGTATGAGCAAAAGCAATAAGCAATTCCCAGCAATGAAATTGTATAACAACAGTTCGGTGTAGTTGTATAATTGTTGTATAACAGCGGCTATTTGCATTTTCGTGTTACATTCAAACACTGACGCATACGTAAGTCGGTAGGTGTGCATCATATAATGGAGACATTCAGTGTGACCATGTCCAACTTCCGCTGCGCCTCTATGAGATACTGCCGTAAGTGTCGTCTAAAGGTGTCTATCTGGTTAATTATTCTAATCGGTGGTGGGAAGAGATGCCAGGCCTATGGTCATACACAAAAGTATTGCGCAAAAGAGCCAAGGTGTATTAAATGTACAGGTAAACACCTCACAGCTGATTGCCTGAAATCTGCACAAGATAAACCTAAGTGTGTCCATTGTGGCTTACCTCACCCAGCCAACTACAGAGGGTGTTTAGTTGCCAAGGAGATGCAAATGATAAAGAACAAAATCTCGAAACATAATCCACCTTTCAACCCTACCGCTAAACAAATTGTTGGAAACACACATAAACAAACAAAGTGCACAGTTTTCTCCAGACAACCGCAAAAACTAGACATACATCTAAAAGTGCACAGACAGACATACATGAAAAAATCAAGTAAAAAACCATCAAGTCATGAGGGCAAGCTCAACCAGATCTTGAAGTGCATATATCCTCATTTCACAAGAGACTAGAGAAATTAGAATCAAGCAATATAAAAATCAATCATGAATAACATACTAAAAATAATGGCGTAGAATTCTAACGGACTGCTGCAACACCAACATGAGTTGCAAGTAGTCCTAGACACAGAAAATATTGATGTGTGTTTGATCTCTGAAACGCACTTCACAAAACAGTCTTTTGTTAAGTTTATAGGCTATAAGGTTTATCATTCGCTGCACCCTAACAACACGGCCCGAGGTGGTTGGTAGTGCGGTTATTATTAAAGAAAATATATATCATTACGAACAGTGTAAATATGAGGAGCCAGACACGCAAGCTGTGGCGATATCAATTAAAACAACAAAATTTAATGTAACAGTAGCGGCCGTATACTGTTCCCCAAGACACACGATAAACAAAAAAAAAATACGTACACTTCAGCCTCCTTGGACAGAGATTTATATTAGGCGGTGACTTTAACGCTAAGAACACTCATTGGGGATCGAGATTAACTTCAACTAAGGGAAGACAGCTTCTAAGTGCAGTGAAAGACATGCGCTGTGAGGTCATAAATACTAGAAAACTTACGTACTGGCCGACTGACCACCAGAAACTACCAGACCTTATCGACTTTTTCGTACCTAGTCAAAAATATATCAACCAATTATCTGAGTGTGGAAGAGGGGCACCACATGTACTCCGATCACTCTCCTATATTATTACAAATAAGTCACAAAATATTACTAAGAGAAAACCATCAGGCATTAGTTAACAAGTTGGGAAAGTTTTAGCTTTAGACCTACAAAATATTATTGACATAAAAACTTCATTAAAAAGCAAAGATCAGCTCGATTCTGAAGTAAACATGTTTAGCAACAATATCCAACAATGTGCATGGAACAATACACCACAGATTATAAAAAAATATAAAGGAAATACCTACCCAAAGGAAATAATACACCTATTATATGAAAAAGGACTCAAAGGAAAACGCAAGATAAAATTCCATTGAATAACCTTACGAAAAGATTGAAGAGAAAAATACAAGCCTTTCAAGTTGAGCAAATCTGTTTGAAAAATTGTTTTTAAAACGCTTAAAACCTATCATAAACGAGAGAAACTTGATCCCTGACCAAAGCTGATCTGAGTTTCAGAGAGAAACACTCAACAATAGGCCAAGTACATAGAATTACCAACATCATTGAGAGAACGCTCGAAGATAAAAAAGTCTGCTCCACAGTATTTTTAGATGTGGCACAAGCTTTTGATAGTTTGGCATAAGGGTTTGATATACAAGCTAAGACTTATGCTGCCCCAATCATCAATCTTCATTCAATCAAATCCAATCAAATCATCAATCAATTTCATTCAATCAAATCATCATTCAATCACACATTACAGATAGAATGTTTCGAGTAAGGCACGAGGATGCCTTTTCCGAGTTAAAAATGATTAAAGCTGGCGTGCTGGTCCAGTCCTCTACCTGTTGTACACGTATGATATACCAGAGCTAGAAAATAATACCATTACAACCTTTGCGGACGACACTGCTATTATGGCTACAGAGTCATGCCATAGGAAGCAATCAAAAAGGTACAAATTGCTGTAAATAAAGTTCATGACTGGGCACATAAATGGAGAATCAAATTGAATGAATCGAAGTCACTTCACATTGGTTTTACCAACAGGAATTGTGATTACCACCCATTCTTCATTAATAGCCAACAAGTGCCATACGCAAATACAGCCAAATACCTTGGCATAACGCTTGACGCAAAACTGCGCTGGAAAGCGCACGTTAATAAGAAAAGACAGGAACTAGACATGGGTTTTAAAAACATGTATTGGTTGATTGGACGGGATTCCTGCCTATCGATACACAACAAAATTTTATTATGTAAGCATATTCTTATGCCAATATGGACATATAGCATCCAACTGTGGGGCTGTACTAAACCGAGAAATATCAAAATTATACAAACATTCCAGAATAAGGTAGTTGCCAGGGTTGCGAGTTTATCCGAAAGGGATATCGTGGCCATGGCATACAGGCAAATGAAGGAACACGGGTGGGTTTTAGTCAGTAAAAGTCTGACACGCCCTCCCGCTCCGCCCAGAGCGGGAGAAGATATTTGATAATTTCCCACCCAAAAAAAAAAACGAAAAGCTTCGCAAGCAATGGAAAATTGTTATGTTATTCAAAATTCTACCAACTATTCACCAAAAAATCGTTTTTGGATTGATTTATTTACATAAACTTTGTCCATTTTATTGTCAGACCCAGGGAAGATTAGAACATTTTACAATGGGGCAGTTCAGTTGTGGAAGCTCGCACAGGGCGCATAACAGGCTAGTTACTGCACTGCATACATCTTGATTTCGGTTGACGTAGGGTCCTTTCATTCATGCAGGTGGTTGATGCAGGTCAGCACGTAGGTACCTACTACCTTTTCATTCTTGTGGCTGCTCTACCTATAAAAGCAGTTGTAGGCACACTGCGAGTTTTAGTGGGTGTGAGTCGAGCTCCATTGTCACAAAAGCACCCCGTTTCTCCAGTGGTAAGCGCACACGAATATTCTCAGACCAAAACATGACTCAAAAAGATTTGTGTTTTTTCCCGTTCCCGGTGCACGTATTATTTCAACTAGTTTCTAGTGCCACTCGATAAACATTTATATCATTCGAAGAGGTACCTACCCCTCTAATCAACAATTGTGGGGCCTTGCCCTGTCCTCACGTCATTAGTAAGTACGCTGCATGCATACTTACGACCTACTTTGAACTCGCCCTTATCTCACTATTATTGGAAAAGTTTTCCCTTTGTCGTAAAGATACCACGATAAGACATTGGACGTACCTACATTTAAATAAATGATGACATCATTATTTTTATTTATTTTCCAATTAAGTACAAATATGTACGATACCTAATATTAATAAAACTCGATTGTTTGCGTTAAGGCTCGTGCAAACTGGTGCGATATCGCGGGTACTATAGTCACGTCGCGCCTGTCTGTGGGAGTCTTAGTCTGGTCTTAAAATGGCAAAACATTCTGATAATAAATTAAAGATAAAATCAAGGTTATCGGCCCGTTTTATGCAGAAGTGTCATATTTATTGCCAATTTTAAACTTATATATAATTCTTTCTTAAGTTTTCAAAACAAATATATGAAGATGATGGAATTTAATTTTACATCTTCTGCAGTCTGCCTCGTTGATCTAGTACCTAGGTAGTCGTAAGCGCTACTAGTGAGTCCTGCATGTCGAGGTTCTATTCCGCGATGGGGCAGTGTTATGGGTTGTCGTGTTACCCAAATGTGTTGCTGTGTTATGAATTCTACATCTACTTTGGAAAGGTATTATTGAGGCCCACTTTACATGACCGAGGATTTCTGATGTTATTTATTATAGCAGGTAATTACTAACTGGGTATTTTTAAGCTGTACCTACTGATCGAGTTGTATCTATTCGAGTAAAAAATTACGTTAGTCTGTACTGCTAACTGTGACTAGAGTCACAGTTAGCAGTACAGACTAACGTAATTTTTTATAATAATATACATATAAGGATACAGCTGTTGCACTCTATATCTGTGAGATAAAGACTGTACATTATTTTGAAAAAAAACTGTGTACACTCCTCCTATCCAGCCGTTCCATTGTATTGTTCGGAAAATACTCAGCATTTCCTGTCCAATTTCCTAGAATATTCAATTTTGAAGCATAATACCGCGTACCGGAAGACGTAGCGTTGGAAGGCCTCCCACAAGGTGGATCGATGACCTTGTAAAGGCCGCAGGTATCCGCTGGATGCGGAAAGCACAGAACCGGTCGAAGTGGCGGTGCTTGGACTGGCCTATGTCCAGCAGTGGACGTCTTTCAGCTGAAATGATGATGATGAAGCATTGGTAATAAAGAAAATTTTGAAGTGAAAACGACAGTCTATACTGTCGTTTTCACTTCAAAATTTTCAATGTGTATCAAACCTAAACGATTACCTATGTAATCGTTTAGGTTTGATACACATTGTCAAATACTAAGCGAGGTCGAGTCTATTCTATAAATCCTGTGGCGTTTCTTCGACATATCGTCACCTTAAAACCTCATAATAAGTATGTGAAAAAGGCAACTTTACGGAGGAAGAAAAAACTGCGCCCTGTAAAATGTTATTTTCAACACATTTGCTCAAAAAATGCATTTACGAAGCCTGTATACATTGTTCGAAAGCTAAAAATTACGCGCCAAACAACGGAATGTGCGGTAAATTAGGTACATGTTTTACCGCACACTCCTTTGTATAGCGCTGTGCGTATCCTTTACGGTTTTTTTTAATTTCCATAATAAATATATAAGAATTCCACCAAGGAGTTTCAAATTACGAGAATAAATAAGTTAAATGATCGAACCTCCTTGGAAGCGCTTATGCTCAATACGTTTATCTCACTTTAATATTATAGAGAAAAAGAGACGAAAGATGTAGTACTAATTTTCACCATGCGCACTATTTTATTACAAACGTCAAAGATTGTTGCGACTGATATTTATAAACAAAATAATAAATGAGTTCAAGCGAGGAATCCGATATTAATATGGAGTCTACTCCATCTGATATCTTGAATGAGCCGCCAAAATCGCGTGAGTGCTATTTAATGATTTACAATAATTTTATATCATGGAAGACTCGAAGAAATACTCAATCATTCTCATAAAATGTTTTGATGGCTTGTTTCACTATCTATTTTACTGTTGGAAAAACGTTGTATGACACACATGCGGAAATTGGTATTTACAAACTCGTGACTATGGTAAGCCGTCGTCTACGTCTCGGGCTTACATTCGTCTACTGGTTTGTAAAAACCAACTTACCGCACTAGTATCATAAATAACTTTAACACAGCTTCTTCAAATGTGCTAAGTGTGCAATTTGCATAAATTTTCATTTTACTATCGTTAAAGCGAAAAATGCTACTTGCGAGCTTTTCTTAACGAAAACATAGTTTGCGGTTTGCAGTTACAAGTTAATCAATGAAACATAAACTTTTTTAATCCTTTTTATTTAGTTCCCTTACTTAACCTACAACAAGCAACACTTGAAGTTTATAGCAAAGAATCATCAAAAAAGTCCTAAACATAATTATTGTATATAAAATTCTAAGGTATATTGGAAACCACAAATGTTCGTTTTCGAGTTTTTCAAACTTGTCATAGATGGCGTTACAGGTTACTAAACTTATTTTGTGTGAAACTACGGCGTGTTGCGAGGTTTTCTTTCCAAAAATGTAATAGTTAAACCAGCTAAGTGCGTGTCGGACCACGCACAATGAAGGGTTCCGTAGTTGGGATGAATTTATCCAAAGAACAAACTTAACATTGTAGTTGAAATAGTAGAAAGGAATCAATTCCCATACGAGGTATTTTAGACCGAGTAGGAATTGGTGACTTTTACCCGTGTTAGCACGTTCAGTGCCGGGAGCCCTCCTGAAGGGTTCACTCAAGTCGCGGGGATGGCGGGGGCCCTCGCGGAGGGCTTATTTTAAATATCCGTTTTTCTTAGCGAATACAGCATTATAAACTGTGAAAATAAAATCAATTGCAGGTACTTATATTTTAGCAAGATTTAATAGTATACTCGTTGGTTTTCAAGCATTTTTATTTGTATTTTTATTCATATTTTTTTTTTCATTATAACTTGCAATATAAATAAAGGGTGGCATGGCGTATGACCTCTACGAAAAGTGGGTGGAGTCGAAAGTGTTAAAATACTACTTTTAATTTCGAATAAAAGGAAAGTAAAAAAGTGTATTTTTCTAAAAATTTCTTGTTTGCCACTTCTTATAAGCATTGTATGTATTTAAATATTTATCCTTTGAAATTTCTGGCAAAAGATTTTCGATTACTGTATTTGCCTCGTCTTTAACCGAACCTGGGGCCAACATTTCAGATTTTTACACAGCTTACAAAGTTAGTAGGTATTCCGCCAAATTATATACTTAGTCTTTTTTAAATTTTAAATATGGAACAAACCGCGTCACCGCCGCGGGCCGTCCCGCTTATTTTTTTTTTTTTAATTCCCACTGTCTGTTTAGATTACCTACTCACAAGGTTTTTTAATCGATATTTTTCTTAGTTATGTAAAATTTTTCGTAGCCGACTTGTTAACTTTCGTTCTATTTTTAAAATTAATTCCCGCCCTAGAGAGAGGGAACCAATTACTATGAGTCTTTCCCGCCCAAGGGTGGGAAGCAGCGTCTTCCACCCGCTACTCGGTTCAAACAAACACTACTTTTCGAGTATGAGAAATGAAAAACATGTTCCCATACATTCCAACTGCAAAACTGTGAGTTTGTCGCCAATTACTCGTTGACTTGTAAAGCCTACTTAGCTGTGATAGTTTTCTTTTGTGATAAAATGGGGGTGGGTATTTTATCAGTACCTATGTAATAATTACTATTTCTTTATAATTGCCATTTTCATGTTCTTAAACGTACCTTGTTGAAAATGCATATTTGCAGACAAGACTGTCAGTGGAGCAGCGGCAGGTGCTCATTGCATTCATGCAATGATGCAAGGGCATGAGGACCTTACTGGGGCCATGTCTCAGGACCGGACGCAGCCCGCACAAAAATATCTGCTAGACTAACCACGTAAAAATAGAATCACGTACTCCATCTACCCAAATAATTAGAATCATAGTCTAGAACGAATTTAAGTGTTACAAAAATTTAACCATCTAAAGTTATATACTTTCAAATTCAAAACTCAAATCTTTCACAAGGGTAATTATTATAAAGATCACATGGGGATCTTTATAATAATTATTTCCAGGCACATAAATTTAATCAAATAAGAGTAAAAGCATGATTTAAAACAAATCAAGTAAGTAAATAGGAGTTAAATATTGATCTAATAAACAACTTCTTTACAAACTATACTTATCTTGGATCTATGCAGCGGTCAATACCGTACATTAGGAAAACTTTCTACACCTACATTATGTATCCTACTTACTTCAGATAGTGTAGTATTTATTTATTTATTTAACAGTTAATGTACCTACACACATATAAACAGACAAGAAGAAAGGAACAGAAAAATACGTACAAAGGTGATTCTTATTTCTAAAGAAATCTCTTCCAGCATACCTGCGACAGGAAAGTAGACAAAGAGATGTAGACAACGTGTGTAAGAGTAGAAGAGAAAACTTAATACATAAAATCAAAATAAAAACTTACTAATATTTTTACTAATTTAATTTAGTATTATTACTATACATTAGTATAGTAATAATACTAACTACACTAATTTAAATATAAACATACAATAGGACAATATACTTACCTAAATACTTCTAAAATAAATATCACTAAAATATATATAAGTATAAAATAATAAATACATACCTATTACACAACTATGACGAAGTGGATAGATAGTGTTCTTTCACTCTACTTTTAAAAACTGCAACAGTTTGGCAGTCCACAATGTCAGGCGGAAGTGAATTCCACAACCGAACCGCATGCACAGAGAAGGAGTAGGAGTAAAAGTCGGTAGAGTGGGGAGGTGAATTTTTTTAAAGGGCTTTCTAGCGATGTCCATGGGATAGGAGAGAAAAAAAATATCATCCCCACTTTACGTGCAAGGGAGACCTTCGAAAATATTAAACGTCCAAGTTCATTTTCGCGGGGGCCAACTTAACACAAAAAATTAAAATCGTTTTTAAGCACCTAAAACCGAGTTACTCTTAAATATTATTTCTCTTCTCTCAAACTCTTAACGATTTTCAAGCGATGAGCATTAAAAAAAGTTCTGAATAATTAGATCGGGGGCTAACTTCACAGGAAAACAAAGGTCAAGCGAGGTAAGCTAAAAAAATGTTTTTTATATTTTTTATTTTACTAATTTGTCGGCGTGATTAATATGCATGCCTAATTACAGCTTTCTAGTAGGTACTAAGTCTCTGAGCTAAGCCGCGGACAAACAGACAGACATTTTTTTTTTTTTTTTTAAAACGTTGCCCCACACTAGGAATTTCTCCTGTATCGTGGGTGCGTTTACAAACATTTAACCTCACATACACAAACAGCCAGACCCGGAACAACTACTTGTAGGTCATACAAATATTTGTTCCGTGCAGGAATCGAACCCGCGACACGCAGCGCAGCAGTCAATCGCTTAACCACTGCGCCAACCGTGCCGTCAAGACATGGCAAAACTATGTATAAGAGTTCTTTATTGACTACGGAACCCTAATAAAAATGACCAAAATTGCATTCCCGAGCGACGATTATGACGCTTCGATGAGGAGATTTCATGAGATTATCACATGAGGTCTGAAGAACATACAATCAAAAGGCGATACCTGTTGCGTTAGTGTGAAATGACTCTTAGTTCCTTTCAAAACATCACAATTACTTAATAAATGTTTGATGTAGTAATTTGACCAATTAGTATTCAAATATCCCTCAATCCTTACTATCCTAATCCTAAAGCGCAGGCCACACCGCCAACTAGCAGGCGGGCGGGCGGGCGAAGCGAACATCGTTTCACCTCTTTACATGGTTAGTCGTTAGCTCGCGGTGTGAACCGAAGTATGTAAAGAGGTGAAACGATGTTCGCTTCGCCCGCCCGCCCGCCCGCTAGCTGGCGGTGTGGCCTGCGCTTAAGTAATATTATAAATGCGAAAGTGAGTTGAGTTGGTGAGTTGAGTTGTTGTTGTGTGAGTTGTGTTGGTTGTTGAGTTTGTTTGTTTTTTTTTTAACGGCTGAACGGATTTCGATGAAATTTGGCACATGGGTAGACCATAACCTGGGTTTGGACGTAGGATACTTTTTATCCCGATATTCCCACAGGATCGAGACTAAGGCTGCCTGTTCACCGGAGCGAAACGAGGCTGCGGAGCAGAGAAACGAAGAAATATTAACCAACTAACTTTTGCCCGCGGCTTCGCCCGCGTGGAGGTCGAAAATTATCCCACGGGAATGTACATGTGCCAAATTTCATCAAAATCCGTGGAGCCGTTTTAGCGTGAAAGCGTAACAAACTCACTCGCAATTCCATCATAATTCGAAAGACACGTGGCGCCATCTATTATCATAAGAACGTTATTGTCGTTCGGGATGAAAGGTACCCTATGTTCGTTTCTGTACACCTGACAACGTATAAGCAAAATTCCAGGATGATCGGTTCAGTGGTTTAGGCGTGAAAAGGTAATAAACAAACTTACTTTCGCATTTAAAATATTAGTTAGGATTAGGATAGGATTGCAAATCCCTGTCCACTTGCAATCTTATTGGTTAATATTTCTCAGTTTCTCCGCTCCGCGGCCTCGCCCCGCTCCGGTGGACGGGCAGCCTTATGCGGGTATCCGCGGGGTGCAGCTAGTAATATTATACATGCAAAAGTGAGTGTGTGTTCTTTTGTTTGTTACGCTTTCTCGCTAAAACGGCTGAACTGATTTAGATGAACTTTGTTACACGGGTAGACCGTGACCTGGGTTAGGACTTTTTATGCCGATATTCCCACGGGATCGAGATATAGGTGGGTGAAACCGCCGGGCGCAGCTAGACGTAAGCAAAGGCGTTATTTTTTATTGCAGGATTCTAAAAATACCTCGCAAGTTTCTAATACTTCATAAATAATTCAATACCAATGTAATTGAAGTTATTATACAGTTATTGAGGTCAGTGCTATTATGCAAGTCGATTATCAGGAACTTCCAGAAATTGTTTGCAATTAATAATGTTAGCCTACCAACAGACGCCGTAGTTAGTAACAAAACTGATTATAATGGTTAAATAAAACAAAAATAATACGCCGTCGCATTCCTTATATTGTAAGAAAACATAAAACATTAAAAATTCATAAGGTGACAATAAAATGCAAATAATTGATTTATAACATAAACAATTGATTTAAAACATAGGTGTTACAAAAATACTTTATAGAGCAGTCGCGAACGCGTGGATACAGATCATATTTTCATTACAATGAATGCGACCTATCTTCTAAAATGAAAGAAAAATGAAAGATGAGAAAGGGCGCCACCTTTTTCTCTGATGGTGTTATTTTGTATCCTTCTACTAATGACGTAAATGGTTCTTACTGCTCGATGAGTTTAGATCTGCTTATCTGAGATACAAGTAATATCTATATATCTTAATGTTAATTATCATCAAAAATATACGAAACTCCCACAACTTCTTTTTGAACAGGGTTCACAATGCGCGCTTCTCTGTCGCGCCATATTGACAGTATCCGATCTCTGGAGGTGGCGGCGTTAGTGGTTTATTTGATAAGGCCTTTGGCCTTGTAAAGGTCGCGCATTAACCCTTTAAGGTAGCGAATCTCGCGCTGTAAGTCGGAACACTTGTCGCTGAGTTTTGAGTTCCTCTCGCGCATCTGTTGTTCCTCGTTGAGAAGGTCTTCGATCTCAGCCTTCTTCTTCTGGCGGTAACGCGTCGCAGCATTCTTGTTCTGCTCCTTCTTGCGAAAGCGACGGTCGTCGGAGGGGCGCGAGTAGGGCTTGGGTCGGGATGACGACGACCACTCATCGTCAGTGCAGGACGAGCGCGGCGAAGACGGCGGCGACGACTGTGGCGAGACGCTGGCGCTGTCTCCCGAGTGCTGCGGCGAAGCGAGCTGCGCGGCGCGGTGGCGCACGAGCTCCTCCACGTCCTCGTAGCCGCAGTCGTAGTGCGGCGCGACGTCGGGCGCGGGCGCGGCCGCCGCCCACTGCTCTTGTGACGGCACTAGTGGCAGCGCGGGCGCGAACGTGGCGCATTGTGCTTGTTGAGCGTAGCTTAGGAGCAATTGAGTAGCAGGTCCGGGGGGACTCTGGGGCGGAGTGAGGTGAGTCAACTCGACGGCGCCGAACACGGTCTCGAATTCCCTGAGGAGGTCCTCCGTGGGCTGCGGCGCGGCGAAGGCGGGCGCGATGTCCAGCGACACTGGAGGTGGCGGTTCTACGCGCTCCGGTACTTGCGAGATGTTCTCAAAAATGGGAAGCTCCGATTTCTCCTCTAGCCAATTGGAGAAGATGGTCTCTGCAAAGAAAGAGAAAGACAAGAGTTTATTTACGAACTACATTATGATTTATAAATACATACGGTTAATTCAATGATATTATAAGTAAAAAGAGGTAGATAGGTATACACGCTCCGCAAGTGGCACGTCAAAACGTGGCTAATTAGCCACATTTTCTTCGCCTTCTCTTTTTCGCTCCCGGTAATTACTACACCGTCCTACTTCCACGTGTCATCTAATAGCGGGACATTGTGCCGCGTCTTTTTACTTATAATATCATTGCGGTTAATTGATAAGATTGTCTCAATTTTGTTAAAACAGAATGTGAGATGAACTAAATCCTTTCAGACTATAATTTTTTTCAATAATTACTACATTCATGAATATTTAAAGGGAATAACCGTTTAAAGATACATAAATAATGTATAACTTTAACAATCATTAAGATAGCTTTGTTAGGAAAATTCCGTTGACGATTAAAATGAACAAATGATGTAAAACAATAAAATTATTCATGTCATAAGCGTATTAGGACTACAACGTAAGCAAAGATGCAAAGTAGGTATCCACCCTGAACTAAATAAACACTGTCTCATGTTGCACGCAGACGCCCGAACAAGTGATGGGCCATTGTTCGATCATTAATGACTCTATTTATACCTTATTAAATGTCAATTATTCAACCAAGGCACAATCAGCAACCCACTTTAGGTCGTGGACCACAAAATTATCTACAGATGCGTTTATTTATAGTAGGTAACCAATCACCAAAGTCATCAGCGGGCGCATTCAGTTTTGATTTTATTTCATTACTATGTTTTAAGTCATGTTTTCTTAATTACTTAAAGTTAGAAGGATTATTTATCAAAAGTGTGATTTAATCGCTAAATGTTTACTGTACCTCTAATCTCTAAATCAAACCCTAGTTTTTTGTTACGTATTTGAATTTCAACGCAGAAGAGGGATTTCGTGTCAATACGTACAAAATGTAAAAGTAGACAACAGTTTATCAAGAATTTAAGCGCAACGAACAACGATGACCGTCGCCGCAGCGTAATCAACAATCAATTGAACGTAATTGTTCAGATTGGTGTCTCGGACCTTAAGAGGAGAAAATAACATCAATGTAATATTACAAATGTATTTTCTCGTATGTAATACTAGTCTTTTGTAGAGACTTTGTTAGCGAAAAATATCTATCAAATCGTTCGGTCGGCTGCAACAGCCTGACCCCAGATAAACCTGCACAATCAGAGTTCGGTGACACCGCGCCCTCGATAGCAAATCACTAGATAAGTTCGCCTCAGCGATGTCAACATCTTATTTAAAACTTGTTTATGATCAGACCGACCAGTCGAGGAAAAGTAAGGAATATTCCATGTTAAAAAAATCTAAATAGCCGATTCGGCCTTGTTATCATAAACTTGTCCCGAATCAGGCTTTTTTATAACTGTAGCAGAATAGTGATCAAGTTTTTTACTCTGAATTCATTTAACGGTACTTTGTTTTTCAATTAACATTAGGCCTCTATCACACTAGCCCATGACGCGTAGCGAAGGCTTTTGTCAGGGAGTTCAGAGTGGATAATCCTTTCATTTTTATTACAACATTTCCTCAAACTTGCAACTGTATCAATTTTAACATAATTATAAACAATAAATAAGAATTGGAGGAGGCGTTGAGCGCAGAGCAGTGGTTAACGGCCTCGACTTACGAGTAGTAGGTCGTAGGTTCGAACCCAGACAGGCGCTTTACTTTGTGTAAATTATTTCATCAAAACGGTGATGGAAAACATCGTGAGGAAACCGGCATGTCCTAGAATTAAAAATTCGAAGACATGTGACATCTACCAACCCGCACTTGGCCCGCACGGGGCCCACGTGGTGGATTACGGCCCACTCCCTCTCACAGAAAGAGGAGGCCTGTGTCCCAGCAGTGGGAACGTTATAGGCAGATTATGTATGTGAAGGACGCGTTCAATAAAAAGACAATGAATATTAATCGGAGCAAGGCAATCAAAGGAAAAAGTAAAGTATATTTTATCACGTGTATAATACGTGCCAAGATAACTATTTATCCTACATTCGAAAGGTGTATTGGTAGGTCACAATATCTGTATCAATGTGTAGGAATGGAAACAAGTGGTCAATAAGTCGCTTTAATTATTGGGCGAGCAAACAAGCGAGGCCGCTTTGTGCGCGAACTGGTTTATCAGTGAAACACGGCCCAAGTTATCAGCGAACAGCTATTCTTAGATGTAAACTGTTCTTCGAGAATTTCCTCACAATGAATGGTCAAAATATGCCATATACAACACAAAAAGTTGAATGCTGCTGGGAAGCCAGATAATTGTTCCCGTTATTTAGTAGCCGTAATCTGAGCACGCTGTTACTCGTTACTTGTACCACAACCTGAGCATGCTATGGGTATATATTTTGTTGCGCAAGGGGACTTGAATTCCACCATAACTGCCAATGTGATAAATAAGCTGCTAGGTGCTATATTATGACTATATTGAAACTTACAGGACAGTCAGAAAGTACTCTATTTATATTAGGTACTACATAGTTAAATTCATATCTTCAAGTATGAATATTACTGAATCATTAACCAACATCATCAGTATAATTATTTTTATTGATATCGGTGTACGTCATACTCATAATGTTTCCGGCAAAGTGAAGCTTGAACTGTATCTATGTTGTTATACAAACAAACAAGTTTGTTGCGCAGTTGAGTTATCGCTCCAAATCGAATCGTTAATGTGTCCAGTTACTTAATTGGAGTAAACATTCGAGCTGAACGCTGTTGTACACCTACTTACCACACAAAAACCAGTAGACTTTCAGTGACATAAACATTCAATTGCACAAATAACAAAACAAGAACTAGAGCATAAAGACCTTGAGTTCGCCTTTCCACCAGAATGATTCTGAATAACAAAACAAATAATATCAACTTAACATAAAAATAAGGAAAAATAAGCCATGACCACATACCAACATACATATCTGCCAGAGCCATCACGAAGTCCAATTATGTTATAGAAACTGCTTTACTATTCCAAACAAGAATGTCCTTTAATGTCCTTACTGCTACAATACAGTTCTAACGATAACTTTAAAACGATTATATGGGCAGTGGTATTAAAAAAAACTGGAATCCTCGTGGTGTGAGCAAAGGTCGTCGTTAAAGGTTCAAGGGCCAGAACCTAAGATCTAACGTCTTTTAACAAGCTTTTGTGAATTGAAAACTATCTCTTTATTCCAGATGCAACGATAGTGGCACTTCATTCTAACGGCGTCCAGACAGCGCATCGACGGTGGCAGACATAGGTTAAGACGAGAGCGCGAGCGCCCGAAATGTGCTTCTCGAGTCGAATTTATTGTCACGGGTTACAAAACAAAGAACGATCACCAGCAAACGCGGCGCGGTGCAGGTTAGTACTGAACGTGCGCGCACGCTCGCCCGCCCGACCACGGACCCCCGCGCCTTTCCCCACTACTCTCCTCGGCGAGACAACATAGTAAATACAACACCAATGTGCAATGCTGAGTTCACATTTGAAGTTCGCTACCTAATCATGACGTATACAATGAAATATAAATGTATGATACAAAATGATGAATACTTCAACAGCTGCGGATTTAATGGAAGTTTTTGAAGTGAAAACTTCTTTAGGCGCGTTGAGCACTTTTTGGGTGAACAAAAATCATGGAACTCGCGTCATCGTCAGCGAACGCTTTCCATGAGCTATATGTATACTGTGTATATAAGGTGTATCTATTCATACGCTAAATCTCTTAAGGGGTCATTGTACTCATCATTATGAACAACTTTTACTCCCTCCTGATCAGAAAGTATAAGTAGCTAAATGTCCAACAGCGCGAAACGTCTAATGAGCAGTAAGTCTAATTAGCAATATGTACATGTAGCAAAACATCCAACTATCAGATGGTCCGTATAGCAGAACATCTATTTAGCAAATCGTCAAATTCTCAAAATGTGATACTCAGGCACAAAATTCAACATTGCATCGGGAGAGAAGCATTATAGGTAATATGTACTTACAGACTCTTTAGTCTATGCACTCATAGCGTATATCATAATCTTTTTAATGGTGTCAACATTGGGTCTTTCTCAAAACAGAGAGTGCAGAAACATTGTCAACGTATGTTCTAATTTACCTCTGCTACCTTCTTCAGACATTACGGAATGTTGGATTAGCACTGTTGAAAAGGCCACGAAAAGCGAAGAAATGGTGGCTTTTTAAATTACAATGATAAAAAGACAATGGCTACAGTCTCTGGAAGATAATTATATAATAACCTGTCCAAGCAATTATAATTTTCGCACAAACAAAGCACTCGAAGGTTGGCACAGGCGGCTAAACAGGAATACAAAATCAAAGCCAACCCTGCTTCTATTCCTCAAAGCTCTTAGAAAAGAAGCGCTTTGGCAAGATCACAAATACAAGAATATGTTATTTGTAGGAAATAAGAGAAGAAGGATCGTTAAAATGTTTAATGCCAAATTTATAACAGAGAGCTGCAAAACCTTGAGGGCCAAAAAGTTAGTCCCTTTGAATTTTTTATAAATCTTAGCGATATCAAAAGGATATTAGGAATAAATGCAGAGGAATTTGCGCCAAATATCCTAATAATATTTAAGAGGCTACTAGCTTTTTAACCCCGGATATTTTTTTAACAAATAAAGGACGATGGGCAATTTACTATGGACCCCGTCCCCACTTTTTTTTTTGATCCAACAGACTTCGCTTTTGTCTCATATTTTTCGTTACAAACTACAAAATAACAATCCGCTAGTTTCAAGTCTTAAATATATGGGGTTTCCTGAAAAATTCATGTTTCAGTTTCAATTATCTAACGAGAATAGAGATGATTGTTTTCTATTTTTCGTCACAATAAATGAGATAAAACATAATAATTGCCTACTTATTTAATATGGAACATAAAAAAAATTGAAAATCGAATGTTATTTTGCTTTATTGCATATTTGTTTTAAGTATACTTACTTCTTTATTTAAAATGGCATAACATAACATCTCTGCCTACACTTGCAGGGAATAAAGGCGGTATCAGGTCACTTTAAATAAATTCCAGACCACTCTGTTGAAATCGACTTTGAGAATGTTCCTGGTGTCTTGTAAAGAGTTTTAAATAGATTAAAATAAAAACATAGTCGTAGACAATTCATTTTGACGAAAAATACAATGCAGTAGTACCTACCTATGATAGGGGTGGACCTCTGCCTTCCCCTCCCTACGAGAAATGCTATTGTGATATCATGTAAGTAAAATGAGTATAATAGATTACATCGCGAAATACAACATAAAGCAAAATGTGAATGTTCCACACATGTCTGCCTATCTATTCTTTTGTGGAATATAGGACGATGGGCAATTTACTATGGACCCCGTCCCCACACTCACACAACATTCGATTTTCAATTTTTAATAATCTAACTTATTCTCTACTACAAAATAATTATAACCACATTTTATTATTTTCCCTTAAAACCCCATACATTCGACGGTCGTCGCCATAATAAAAAATAATCAGTTAGCCAAGACCTTTTAAATGAAATATGTCCCAAGTCTGTTGACTAAGTTTGGATATCGTGTTGTGGGTACCCTGGGTATACACAATATCTACCTACACCTACGGGGTATACAAGCGTGAATATGTTATGTCATGGAAAATAAATACAATATGAAGTATCATAAGTAAAAACCAATACGATTTTCACTTATTTTTTCATAATCAAACATATTTTGTACTACAGTAGTACCATTACATTTCCTTGATTTCCCTTAAAACCCCATGCTTTTGACTATCGTCGCCATAGTAAAGAATGATCAGTAAGTTAAGACCTTTTAAATGAGATATGTCTCAAGTCTGTTGAGTAAGTTTCAATTTTGGGGACGCCAGTTCCCATCGTCCTTTAATGTAATTTACAAATGACTTTTACTTTGTATCATGAGTGTACACTGTTTACAAATGACTTTTTGATAAATAGATGTTCTGCTATACAGACCATCTGTTAGTTGGACGTATTGCTACATGGACATTTTGCTAATTACACTTACTGCTCATTAGACGTTTCGAGCTGTTGGACATTTAGCTACTTAGACCTTCTGATCAGGAAGGCTTTTACTAAGGGACCATACCTGAAATCGCGAACAAAAAAATCTGCTGTTCCCTACATTTTAACTAGTTATGAGCAGGGACCATTTTGGTTACCCATTGAAAGGGTTTTCGATAGGGTTTTTTCTAAGCGGTTAAACAAAAACCCATACGATATGGGTAACCCTTTTAGATGGCTTAAATTAAATTTTGGTTACCCGTTGAAAGGGTTTTCGATAAAAACCCATACGGTGTGGGTAACCCTTTTAAAATTCAAACGTACCCACACCGTATGGGTTTTTCTAAAATGGTAACTAAAATGGTCCCTGGGTAGAATAGAGATAGAATTGGTCATGCTACGCGTGCTGGGCGGATATCGAAATAACATAATATTATGATTTTTTCATGTCACTGGGTTTTAAATTCATTCATTGAATGAGTTATCATGTAATCCTTTCACTGGGTTTCAAGTATAAAACCCATTCAATGGGTTATCATGTAACCCTTTCATTGGGTTTCTAGTATAAAACCCATTCAATGGGT
Source organism: Tiliacea citrago (assembly GCA_963921375.1). Lineage (NCBI taxonomy): Eukaryota > Metazoa > Arthropoda > Insecta > Lepidoptera > Noctuidae > Tiliacea > Tiliacea citrago. Next base: position 13,141,100 of record OY992797.1, on the reverse strand, counting down.
TACATCACGATAAAGGTAACCCATTGAATGGGTTACCCCTTCGAAAGGATTAACTCTTAACTGGGGTTGTACGGTTCCTGGTTATGAGAACATAACAGCTGATTTTTTTTTCACGATTTCAGGTTTGGTCCCATAGTAAAAGTTGTTCATAATGATGAGTACAATGACCCCTTAAGAGATTTCGTGTATGAATAGATACACCGTGTATATGTGTACTTTTTGGGTGAACAAAAAACATGGAACTCGCGTCATCGCCACCGAACGCTACTTTTCACTTCTATCGGCAGTCCCCAAAGACTGCCCCGCATGTGTTTTTATTTTTTTTACGTCTTTGCGAATAATAATAACTGTATTTATTTTCCTTATTCCGTATTTACTTAAAACTACGAAGAAAATTATTGAATCAATAAAAACAACATTGTGAAGATAATAAACACGTCATGTCCTATTTAAGCTGTACAAAAGCAAAGATATGTAGCTGTGCTTTCATAATATCGCGTTCATAATGTGGACAGTAGCCAACGTTGTTTGTCCGTGTAATTAATTGATCGAGGCCTCGACGACGTGTCACAATCAGCAGTGCAACAAACTGCGGCCGCTGGCCCTTTTTATTTGGATACTTTTCCAACTGAGCTCTGCCCAATAGTATTCACAACACGTGTTTAGATTTGAATAAATTGTACCTTTTTGTTAACAGTAATGCTGCTTTGTTTTGTTTTACATTATTATCTTTCTTTTGCCAATTAATACTGTATTCTTAACTTTTAATTATGACACTGCTATTTAAATTATAACCTTTATATATAAAATAAATGAAGTGTTATGCATATAAGCGCTATGCGTATCGAATGAATCACATAACCGACCACAGTTGTTTTTTTATAATTTCCAATTTCTATTGTTTTCCCAACCAATAATTTCTTACTTCAGTTTTTTTAATTATTAATTTTCTTGGCCTTGGCTGTAGGTACCCCGAATATTCATTAGGCAAATAAACAAATTGACAGATTTTGTAAACTTACTTTATTGTAATTAGCATCCTAACATAGTAGTTCCTTAATTTTGAAACTTAAGTTTTGCGAGCGCCTATAGTAAATGTTTAAGTTAAATATTATATTTGACAACATCCACAGATAACGCACTAATTAACAACCGTTGATAAAGTCTGCTAAAATCACGTGACAACTAGTGGTTAGAGGTGTGTCACATCACGTTATCTAAGGGTATCATGTTATACTTAATGATAAGTTTGATTGCAGCCTTGAAATAATCGGACGTAGTACCTACAATTATTAATTACAGATTTTAGCATTGGGCAAAATCACGCATTGAAATAATGGCATACATACAGCCTAGAGACGTGTCACATTGGATACTGATAATTATTATTAAAAAAAATATTCCGTTAGATAACTCAAATGTCAAAGTCAAAGTCAAACCATTTATTTCAAATAGGCACGTAAGAGGCACTTTTGAACGTCAAAATTTACAAAAAAAATAGAATTGATTCTAGTTGCCCCTTCCAAAAGGTAGTTTCGTATGGAGAAGAATGGGCAAGAAACTCCAATGTTACTCCGTTCAAATGTTAGTCCCCCACTGAAATAACACGCATCTTATTTAACGATATTACTACCCATGAAGTGATTCATGCATGCGTGCATGACATATGCAGGCGATGCTGACATATAAATATTCCAAATCTCGTTTTTGATTGCATACCTCAAACAAATATTAGTTTCAAATTTATGTACAGACGCCAGCAGCAGGTCAAGCTATCCGAAAATGTCAAATTTTCAACCTTGAACCTTAAGCTTTAACGATAAAGTTGACAATCGTTTAAAGAAATTTGACAGATTGTAGTAGCTTGATGTGCTCCGTGTGGTGCCGGACGTAAAGATAGCACCACCCTATTTCTTCCCGAGGGTCTCGTAAAAGGCGACTAAGGGACTTACTAAAGAATGGGCAGCAGCGTTCTCTATGCATTTTAACACCATACTGCGATCGCCAACCCGCCTGCCAAGCGTGGCGATTATGGCAAGCCCCCCTTTTGGAGGAGGCCTATGTCCAGCAGTGGACGTCTTTTGGCTGAAATGATGATGATGAACGATGTGCTGACGTCTGTACAACCTTCAAACACATATTCAAATAATGGTGGAGTCATTGTTAATATTGTGATACTCTAAATAAAGCTTAATACCATACCTAATTATAACACAAAAGTGATGATTGGGTAAAAATAATCAAGTCGTGACTGACAGTTGATTGCACATCTACTTAATCCTAATTATTACACTCCTATTTGAAAATAGTGCAGACCACAGTATGTTCTTCCTTAAAACCATGGCCGAACTCACTCTAAAACAAAGTTTATCGATATGAGCAAAAAACAAGCCTTTTAGGTAAAATTCTTGACCTACTTATGACAGTTTTTTTAAGGATCGAATAATTTGGATTAAGGTGAATCTGCAGCTGTAGCCCGCGAAATTTCTTACGTTTTTTGCAATTTGCAGATATGATTGAAAATATGATTCGCGACTTTAACAGAATATGTATTTACAAAATTATAATCATTATACATCTCTCAAGTTAGATTTGTTCCATTGAATTTATTTTTCATGAAATCATGACATTGGGGAACAAATCTAACTTAGAGAGATGTATTAATGATTCTAGCAAAGCTCTTACCCTCCTATGCTTACGTAAACATTGGTACATATATTTTTATAACGCGCGTGGTTATTTCCCTACTTCGGTTCTTTCCAACTTAACCATAAAACACCGCGTGAGAGCGAGTAAGCAATATCAATTATTTTGGGGAATCCCTGAACATACATTTCGCCTTCGCGCATAAGCAAGAATAGAGAGTCCGCGTATCACTGGTCAGTTTCCCTCACTCGTCAATTTATTTAATTCGCCAGTTTCGTTGATTAGTCAAGTCTCGCTGATTGGTCAGTTTTGCGGATTAGACAGTCGCGTTAATTCGACAATTTCCAGTGTTCCCCATGTCATCAAAAATAAGCAAAACAACGACCCCCTTTGTTTAAGAAAAAAAGGGGGTCTGGTTTGCTGGAGATCTGCTTTGCTTATTTTTATAATACTTGAATGGCCCCAAGTCCTTTAATGAAGGAGCTCTTTAGTTGTTGCGTGGTAGACACTGCTGAAAAACTACAGGCTAACGAGAAGGAAAATAAATAAAGTATTTACCTTGTTTACAGTTATTGTCTAGCTGCTGCAGAAGATCGTTGGCGAGCTCAGCGCGACTGGGCTTGATCTCCGGTGGAGACGGAGGGTACAGGCTCGTCGACACATCGTCGTGAAGGTGGTAGCTGTCATATTCCGTCTTCGGTGCAGCGCTTGGGAAGGTTTTAAGCAGATCTGTGGACAAAGGAGGATATGTTTAGAAAAACAATTGAAGGCTTTCAAACTTCAACAAATGCAAATGTTCAAACCAAGCGACGGGATCGCTTGGTTTGAACATTTGCATTTGTTTGTGTTCACCGTAAGTCACCAGTATTTTTTTATTGAAGCTGTGTAAAAAGAATATTGCTCAATTAAACTAAGTTGAGGTTATAATATTTTTTTTTACATTTATGACATATGAACAGTTTTTAACGCAATTAACTAATTAGTGATTTTATTCGTATTATATTATTTATTAGTGTGCTAAGTTTATAAAGTTCTTAATTCTTAAAAAGTATTTTTATCCTTATTTTCTTTATATTCACATAATTTTCCAACATTTTACTCAATGAAGATTATATATTATTATAGTTCTTACTTTGTAGCAGCGATAACTGGAATTCCCTACACAGGTCACACATTCCATTTCTTTTATAACAACACATTTTTGCACAATTTTTGTGATTCTGACACGATTTTTATCCAAAATAATTAATTAAAATAATTATAGTAATGCGAGTGAACGAGTAGCAGAAGCTTCAAGGTAAGTAGCTTAGATAAGTGATGTACAAAATACAGCGTGAAGTGAGAAGACGTCAATATATATATGAACCATATCTGTCGCACGATATTACGTCAAAGTAACGCCCAGATGTCGTGATGCTTTAAATCTTAAGCGATAATGTCATAACAATAATTTCTGTTATTATAAAAACAACTTTACATTGTTCATTTTATGCCTTATTTTTTTTAAGATTGCCCTTATATAACATTAGGGTCACGTTAGATTCTTTCATTCAGATTCAAGCATTTAAATTCGATAATTTTTACTCTTTTATTAAATTTGAAGCTTTAGAATGACTAAGCTTATTCCTAAGAAGCTGCTGAAGAAGAAAACATTGACGATTTTTTTTTAACTATAAATTACAACTAGAGATTACTTAGATGGCAAGTAATTTGAACATAATTATGAACCAATGCTTATGTCGGCTGACAGCTTTTTAGTGATTGATTTTGAAATTAACTTTCAGGGCCGATGAACTGATGTTATTGATATGACATTAGGATTAACGAATCAAGTAAGTTACTGCAGTTTATCCGTCAAATATAAGACTTAAAAGAACCGATAATCAACGATTTCTTGGAATTTAATTGGAATTTGCTAGTTTATTTTAAACAAAGCAATAAATGAAACATAACTAAAATAATCACGCCTTAAGGCCGTAATATTCCGTATGCAGCACAAGACAAACAACATGTTATAAAATTAAATATCAAAACATATTTTCATTGGAAACAAGATAAATAATGGAAACTAGCAAACAGGCGATATGCAATTGAAAACATGAGCAGAGGCCAGTAACTTAAGACAAATATGTTTTGAGAAGATGCCTGATGACGTTATTCTTATCTCCAAACTACAGTCACTAACCAACCAAGTGATTATCAAGACACACCCACGCACTCAACGTAGCAACCAGTAAAGTTCCTTTCTTTTAATTCTTTATAACTACATATTTGCAGATGGAGATATTATATAATATATTATCTTGATTTGTATCGTCAAGGAAACACAGAGAAAACAGCGTCTAAGAATAGAAAGAATAGTTATTTATGGGTGATTTGATTTAATCTTTGTAGCCTACTGAAGTTGAAGAAAACGTGACTGTTGTAGGCACGTTTGTTGGGTATTATTTAATTTAACGTAATAAATACCTTTGCCTAGTATTAATACTAACTTCTGGTTGCTATATTGGTGGTAAGAGGGGGTTTAGCAAATAATATTTTATTAGGTTAGGCTCACTCATAGATTGAGATAGGAAAATGGACAGGGCTTCAGCCCTACCACATACAAGCCTAATAGCCCAGTAAACCGTTCATTAAAAGACTCTAACGCAAATCTATTTGACAGGTGACCTTTATCTCAAAACGGGGTCAACCATCGGAGTCATCCAAAGACAAGGGCTTTCAAAACGGCGTGCATTCATACATAACATAACCAGCTTATAATGTTCCCACTCTTGGGAATCGGGCATCCTCTGTGAAGCCGGGCCGTAACCAAACACACGTGGGCCTAGTGTAGGGTGGTAGATGTCCCCCCCCCCCCCCCCACCCTACATAGTGGTAGATGTCCGGTGGAGGTCTGCCCAGCTTGGGCGGAGCACCGCCGTGTCCTTACGGAGGTGATCGGCGGCGGCGATCTCTCGCGTCCGGCCCTGGTTCAGGCCATGGTTCGGAGCGAGAGTGCATGGGAGGCCGTCACCTCCTTCTGCGAAGCAGTTATGCTAGCGAAGGAGGAGGCGGAACGCGTGAGGGTGAGACAATGTTCGCGCCCTCGCGCCCTTAGTCGCCGCAGGAGACGCCCCGGGCGTCGGGAGTCGCGAGCCGATTTCCAGCCACCGTAGGCGCGTGCCTGCGGACGGTGAGCGATGGGTAGCTCGCCGTCCGATAAGGACCAGGCCCGGGTCGACGGCGCGTTGTGTTCCACGCGCGCCTCAAAGAGATGTCAGCACAAACTGACGGGGTCCAATGCCTGCCAGGGTTGAGAGTTTGTCCGAAAGGGAGATCGTGGCCCTGGCACACAGGCAACGGAAGGAACACGGGTGGGTTTTAGTCAGTAAAAGTCTGACACGCCGCTCCGCCCAGAGCGGGAGAAGTTATTTGATAATTTCCCACCCAAAAAAAAAAAAAAAAGGCGGTAGATGTCACAGGTATATTTTTGGTTCTAGGATATACCGATATTTCTGCAAGATGTTTTCCTTTACAGGGGCATTTGTGTAAAGAATTATTTATGTGTATTTTTGTATTTTGTGTTTGTGTGTAATTGTATCTAAGTACTAACAATAGTTTTTCTAAGTTTTTGTATACTAACCTTTGGATCTACATGTCCCAAAATAAATAAATTTGAATTTGAATTTACAGTTCTTTACGGTACTGGTGATGAAAAAGATGTAGGCAGAAACTACAGAACGCCACCTGCTACGATCCTTATTCCTCCTTTTGCTTCGTTCATGAACGTATTATACATCTACGCACGCCGGTTGCGAGTACTCACAATGACCAAGTCATCAGTCATCACTACTTCTTTTAGCTCGCAACGTTGTCTTACCACATCATTCATAATAACACCACATACTTTGCAAGGACAGCATTTATTCCATTTTCATGCCACACCCAACATAAACTTCCATACATAAGCGTATGGCACCAGCACACCATTGCGAACTGCCAGTCAACCCTTTTTTGACATCGACTGGTTGCTCACAATAGTTTTTGGTAAATAAACATTATCATATACCTATAGCACCATTCACTTTGTTCCCGCATTCACTCTCCTTCACTTGCTCTACATTCTTATCATGAAATATGTTGCACTAAATAAGGTGCACTAGACCCGCGTGGTGGATTACGCGACCTGCTTCCCTCAAACAAAGAGGAGGCCTTTTCCCACCAGCGGGATCATTATCAGCTTACTAAGGTACTGGGTTCGAACCTACGAGGTAGAACTCGAAAATCGTAGCCGTTATCACTGGACCACCACTATATTCTGCTCAAAAGGGCTTAGCCAAAATTCTGAAAACAGAATTACTGGCCGTGCTTGTAGCCAAGAATCCTGTTACTAGCTGAATCAAATAATATTTGTAAATACTTAAATAGCTAGTTAGTGAATTGAGAGAAATTATTGAAAAGGTTTTCTTGTTTGCATTACTTAAAAATAACCCAAAACCTTTAATTATCCAATCAAAAAAAGAGAGGTGTGTGCGATAGACGGTTTGTACCAGAAGTTGAGCACTAACAGATTGACTCTCGTTTAGGCAACATTGACCAAGCAAACCGTTATTTTTTTTTCGCGAGTGAAGTCGCAGGTAGCTTGTAGTACCTAGTAAATATTATATTTACCGTGACTGGAATATTATTGTAATCATATTGACCTAACGCATTATCATTGTGCATGAGGTGAGTTCGTGGGGGTGCTGTCACATCAGGAATAAACCACATTAATTATATGAGTTGTGTCAAAAGATCACGCGAGATAAATATGGATGCTGATAACAATGGCGCGAATTATGATAAGGCGGCTATACTCCAGGATGTTACGTCGGCTGTTCAAGGGAGATATGTTCTATTATATAACAATATGAAATTAATACGTCAACCCGCCCACGTTGATATTAATCGAATTTTCTAGAAGTTTAAAGATAGCGACAGCCTCCTCGGTCTGGATCTTGGATTTCGTCTGGTTGGATAAAAGTATTGGGATTTTTCATTACATGGCTACTGGGAATTGGATCGCGTCCTATTTTATAGGACTTATAGCGTCAAGTTAAGATAGCGTATCTGGCGAAATCAGTTATGTACCTCTACATAACCTTTATTTATTTATTTATTTAAACTTCTCGCACACAATTAGGTACAAAGGCGGACTTAATGCGGACCTTTCGAGGAATGCAAGCGTGATAATACGTAAAAGACGAATGTGAAAAAGTACTTATTGTCGTATCTACTTTCGTTAAAAGTCAATATAATGACCAAAGTATCATGTGCTCATCTTAATTTTAGGTATATTTTCATAAGCAGCGACGCAAATGGCCAAAAATACACTTCCAGAAATGATAATATTTATTAAAATATGTATAAAAAAATTTTACTTGAACAAATTTTGATAAGTCCAATTATAGTTATCACTAGTCAGTACAAAAATTCCATGAAAGCAGTTAAATGGTGACGTCTTCACGCAATAAATGGTTCAATAGATTACCGAGAGCATACATTATCTGCCAGTGCCAAATAAGGTCATCGATTAGAAGCGCGTGTGCTGTTCTACACGTTTGAATCCGAGCGCACCAATTAGGTAAGTGTTGACACTGTTGTTTTTGATAAAAACAGTTACATAAGTAACCATCTAGTTGTCCTACATCCATTTAATCCAAAGCCTGATGGTCCTACCCTCTGTGGTTGCGGTTAGAGACCTAAGTCCATTAAATTCACCTTTTCTAGCGCAGAAAAAGCTTTTTCACAAAAAATAAGTTTAATAACACACACATATCAGCAGGTCTGTAATCCTCGAAAGTTTAAGCAGAGGTATACCTATAATAGTACACCCACATAAAAAGAAGTATAAAACTAATAAGAGTGAGGTAGAGGTAGTAAAATTTAATAAATTCATTATGTTATTACTATTTGACTTCTAATATATTTTTTTTTAGTTTTCTAGATAACTCTGGTTTTTGTAAGCTTGTAGGTCTATAGCAATCTGAGCATTAATAATAATAATAAATAATAATAATATTTATTGACATAAGTTAAAGCATACATTTTCATGAACTCCCTAGCTCCTGCGCTAGTATACACTGTATTACAGGAGCTAGTGACAACCCCTAGTTACTGTTACATGTTATTTATGTCATCCAAAGACCACAAAGAAAATCGAAATAATAAAAATAAAGTAATCCAACATGCATAATAGAATAATAAAAAACCAATTATTAAAACGATATTGCGCAACTTCTGTAGCTAAGTGCCAGATAATAAATAGTGGCCCCACGTTCCTCATGACAGACCCCTCCCAGCTACCATTTTCTTATCACACAGAACTTCAGCTATTCTTACATTATATTACTGTCCAGAACACCACGCTCATAAAAACATTCTAGAATTAACCGTCAAATCAATCCATCACCACGCACGCACTGCGCGACTGATAACGATATTATAAAACATTTTAACAGTGCATCTATGGAGTTCCTTGCCCATTCTTCTCTATACGAAACAACCTTTTGGAAGGGGCAACCAGAATCAATTCTTGTATATTATATTTTGACGTCCAAAAGTGCCTTTTATGTGCCCAATTGAAATAAATATGGGGTAAGGTGAAATAAGTTATCGATATAATGTCGCTAAGTATTATTCCTAGTCTGAAGCGGCAGAACTAGCTTTTCAAACTACTGAGAATTTTGCAAAAACATGTCAGTCATTAAAAAAAAATGGTCGGTACTACTGTTCTACTACTTGAATAATTTATGGGGGATGCGCTGTATGGCTTTACAGAATTATAATCATTAGAATTAGCAATACAACTGACTCTTGAATGACTATTTCATGAAATAGTCATTCAATAGGATTCTATGAACTTAGAGAGTTGTATTGCTGATTCTAATGATTATAATTCTGTAAAGCCATATTTGTTACGGCCGCGAATCATATTTTAATCAACATACAACCTGATACAGACCTGCGAATTGCAAGAAAACTTAAGAAAATTTTATTTTCGCGGACTTTCATGACGCTTTCGCCTTAAGGCAAAATAGCCTCCATCAACTTTGGGCACTCACCCCACCTCGCTGGTTGGCTAACATTACAACAGCATGAATTATTATTACTAAAAATGTGACTGACACATAAGAAGAATAACGCACAAAAATTTAATTGATTAAAATGTTAAACGATTCTAATAATAGACGTAATCAAATTCCCCAAAATACATTATTGTCAAAAAACTAGCTGGGCCCCGCGGTTTCTTCCACATAAGTTTCGATCCCGTGGGTATTATATCGAAATGGTATGGGGCATGTGATGCGGAGGAATGAGGGAAATGTCGTGAGGAAAGTTATGAGTATGGATGTCGATGGCTATAAAAGTAGGGGACGACCAAAGAAACGATGGATGGACTGTGTCGATGATATGGCTAGAAAGGGAGTGACTACTGAGATGACGACTAATAGAGAAGTATGGAAGAAAGGGACATGCCGGCTGTCGCTGAAAACCAGCGCTGGGGCTCTGTCTCGCATAGGGTCGCAGCATTATGCTGAGCGATGGCCGTTTTGCGTGAATGTGACGCATATTTTCCCTCAACTTGTTCTTTCGAGTTTGTGTTTTTATTTCTTTGCGTTATGTTTACCGCAAATAAACGTATTTTTTTCTTTTCTTTTTTTTTTACATGTTGCGCCGACCCCAAATAAATTGGGTTATGGGCAGGGAAATGATGATGGGTATTATATCGAAATAAAAAGTATCCTATGTCATAACCCACGGCCAAGGTCTACCTGTGTGCCAAATTACAGGCAAATCCGTTCAGCCGTATTAGCGTGAAAGCGTAACAAACATACAAAAAATCTTTTTTTTTCTCTTTAAACGTACTATTGGGATAAAAGTATCCTATGTCCTAAACCCGGTCATGATCTGCCCATGTGCTAAATTTCATCCAAATCCGTTCCGCCATTTTAGCGTGAAAGCATAAGAAATAAACAAACTCACTATTGCGCTTTTTAGGGTTCCGTAGTCAACAAGGAACCCTTATAGTTTCGCCATGTCCAAACTCAAACCATTATTTCAATTAAACCATTTACAGGCACTTTTGAATTGTCAAGAAGTCAGTCAGTTACAAATATCCGTCTGTCAGTACGTCTGTCCGTCTGTCCCCAGCTTAGCTCAGAGCCTCTTAGTACTAGAAAGCTGTAATTTGGCATGGGTATAGATATTAATCACGCCGACAAAGTCGTAAAAGAAAACCTTGAATATTTTTTTTTGCATGTAAAGTGGGGATGATATTTTTTTTCTCGTCTATTCTCTTTCTCTCATCTCGTTATTATCGCTGGATAGGCCGTTCAAAAATATTGTGGGTCTGTGAAAACTACTTTTCAATTCTGGGATCCGTTTGCGTAATATTAAGCTTTAAAGTGCTATTTTTTGTAAGGGTCAAGTGTGTGTCCCCCCTGCCAGCTAAATGGTACACAGCTTAACGATTACTCGTTAAGTTGTAAACCCTACTTTGCTGTGATAGTTTTCCTTTTAATTTCGTTATATATACTACTGCCATGAATTTTTTCACATTTAGCTAGCAGGGGGGGGGACACACTTGACCCTAACAAAAAATAGCACTTTAGCAAAGTCGACCAACTTAAATTTGCAGTTGGAGAATTGACCGTAACGTATATCGATGAAATGAAATGAAATGAAATCGTTAATTCTGTAAATAGGATATCGGAATCACTTTTACACGTCATATTAAAAAGTAAAAAATAAGCTAGATGTAGTCGACATTTCCTATCAGACTACCCGTGAGAAGAAATGGCGAAACAAACTCAGGGGTCAAAGTCTCTTTTAAAGTCCAGACATAATCTTGGTCAGATCATGTGAGGACCATGTAGATCTGTGTCTGAAATGGTCTTTTGAGGAAAGAACCACACAATTTTGAGTGGACCTGTCCAATCAGTGCAAGCATTTGTCGTAATCGTGCAGCTCGACTCAAGACTTAAGGAGCTCAACGACTCGACGAACAATACCAAAGAAAGTACATTTGGGTAGGCCTCATAAAGTGCTCAAAATGCCAGACCACCATTAAAACTGAGACAAAGCATAAAATAATAGGAAAATATTTAAAGAAAAAAAAAAATGACCCACATAGTGCTCACATTCACAATAAATTAAAGCAGTAAATATAATACTTTTCAAAGTAAACATTAATGTAATATTGTATATAATATTCTGCAATGTCAATATTTATATAAAATCATGCATAATAACATTAAATGTCAAATTTTCCAGTTTGATCACAAGGCTTGCAGAGCGAGCAGCTCAATCCCAAGCTTTTTTGTCTTCTAAATAATCAGAAATTTTATAGTACCCTTTTTTACAAAGTTTGGTTTTAATACAGCTTTTAAATCGTTTAATGGGTAAGTTTCGAATGTCAGTAGGAAGTTTGTTGTAAAAGCGTATACATTGACCCATGAACGAGTTGCCTACTCTGTGGAGGCGAGTGCGATGTACAGCAAGATTGTGTTTATTCCTGGTATTTAAACAATGAATATCGGACATTTTCTTAAAATTTGATATATTTTTGTGTACATACAATAGATTTTCAAATATATATCGAGAGGCTACAGTCAGAATATCTATTTCTTTGAATTTTACTTGGCCATTTTTTTTTTTTAAAGTTAGGATTATAAGGAAAAGTAACAACAAAAGTACTCAATGTAACCACATGATAGCTATTCACATCATGTGTGTGAACACACCGCGTGCTAGCTCCGGACTTTACCCACATTTTTTTTTTACAAAAGATTAACGTGGTCGATACAAGAATATGTAATGATAAAGCAGCATCAGAGCTCGACGATCCCGTGCAGTAGGTGGGGCTTGAAACATTTTAAATACAAGCTGCTCATTGGTTAATTTTCTATTTTTTCCTTATTACGATTACTTTGAAGCTTGACTGACACGATAAGAACAACTCATACGTGATTCATCGTGTGATTTAAATCGACGATGCAATTAACAGAATTGGTATACTCGTAACTCAAGAGTTGACAGTACCTATACTGTTTTATCCAGTTTAACTAACCTAACCTCAGCTTGCTCACAAAGAATTTTGACGATTCATTGCGGAAAAAGGACAACTACAATCAAGAATTAAGAGAAAACACCCCCAAGCAATTAAAATATAAACGGCCTCTGAAACAATCCCACGTTAATTTGTATACGTATTGCTGAGGACCCTAGAAAAGGCATTAAAATTTCTAAATAGCTGTTTTATTGCCCACCGACAGTCAGGTATACAGTATCACTTTTTCAGAAGTTATTGTTACATTAACGGTGAGTTGCAAAAACCAACATTAGTTTAACGGAGACTTTAAATTGATGCTATCACCTTATTTTTGATACAAAATGTAAGGGATGAATTTAAAGTCTCCGTTAAACTAATGTTGGTTTCGTACAACTCTACGTAAATAGCGAAATCAAACGCCTGGCAATTTATTACAAGCAAGCCCCACTCTAGCTGCATAAAATAACAGCCAAGAGCAATGGAGCAATGGGTGGATATCCGTAATTGGATGTAAACAGAGCAGGAGCGCGTTGTTTGACAAGACAAACTCAAAGCATTTATTTCAATTAAACCATTTACAGGCACTTTTGAATTGTCAGAGTCGGTCAGTTAGTCAGAAAGTGGAAGCTATTTGCCCATTCCAAAACGTAGATCTCTATGGAGAAGAACAGGCAAGAAACTCCAAGGACACTCTTTTAAATCAAGATATTACAAAATCATTGGTACATTATTATTGTCGCTTCTATATGTGAGAACAATGTAAAAAAACAACAAAAAAATAATAATTAAAAAACAATTCAAAATATAAGATTACAAAATAAGCCCTGGCAGTTAAGAGATGACCAGCCTCAGCTGACGTCGCCCGTTCACGAACATGACGCGTGGATCAGCACCATCCAGCTCAACCACTTTGTAGGGAACCGAATGATCCAACAGACGCGCCACCATCAGCGAGACATTTAAGTGAGCATGACATACTCTCAACTGCCAGGCTTTTTTAAGTCAACATACATTCATAACATAACATAATAAACGGCTCCATGGTACTCACATTTACAATATTGGAAAAACCGACCAAGTGCGTGTCGGACCACGCACAATGAAGGGTTCCGTAGTTAGGATGAATTTCTCCCAAAAACAAACTTAACATTGTAGTTGAAAAACATGCTCTCCCATACATCGATATACGTTACGGTCAATTCTCCAACTGCAAATTTAAGTTGGTGGACTATTACTCGTTAACTAGTAAACCCTACTTAGCTGTGATAGTTTTCCTTTTAATTTCGTTATATATACTACTGCCATGATTTTTTCACATATCCAAAACCAACCATTTAGCTGGCAGGGACTCTACACACTGGACTCTAACAAAAAATAGCACTTTAAAGCTTAATATTACGCAAACGGATCTCAGAATTAAAAAATGGCTTTCACAGACCCACAATATTTTTAAACGGCCTATACAACGATACCCCACACCATGTATTAGATGAGAAAAAAAATATCATCCCCGTTTTACGTGCAAGGGGAGGTACCCTAAAAAAAAATGTTTTTCATGGTTTTATTTCACTATATATATATATATATTCTATCTTCCCGGATGAGTATCCGGGAAGATAGAGTATTAGAGTTAATATCTGCATTTAGCATCCCGTGTACCCCGAATGCTCACCAATAGACTAAAATATGAAGTTATTATAAAATGTATGACGTATTATTAAAAAAATCTAATATTTGCATTGCATTGACTCGTAGCCTGGTTCTACAAGCCATTTCGCAACGCATTTTTTTCCAAATCATCCTGTTACCTGTTATCTCAGAAATTTTATTTAGATGCAGCCTTTACTAATTAATCCTTTTGATGCTTTAATGAACTTCCCGCGCACCCTGGGCAGTCACCGTCGCTAGCATCCTGCTGTCTGGCTTACGATACGAGCGAAGAAAACCTACATTACTACGTTCTAACCATCGATAGTCTATGATCTATTTCTAATATATTCACGTAATTTGCAGTGTCAGCGTCACGTCACAGCAATAATGCACTTACACTTAACGTTATGAAGCTATACTGGGTGTAAAAAGACCCATCACATAGCCGTTATCCACGCCTTTTGTACATAAAACTAAGTAACATTGAACAATTATATAAATTATTGCTAGGAAGACTTATTTTTTTATGTGAAATATCGCTGTTTACGGCTGCGGTTAATGTAACGCAGGCAAAATAAAGTAATTCGGGTGCATGCACATTGTACATTTAAAACTTGTTTTCGTGTGGAAAAGAAAACTAAGTTGCTATATTCAATAACTACACTTTTGGATAAGTAATTCAGTTTTTTTTTTTCTGATGACTGTAAGTGATGGTTGCACTGTTGCATACACACTTTCGCATGTTACCTTTAGCACGTATCCTGTGTAAACAGTTGTTGGTGAACCAATAAAAATAAATAAATAAATAAGTTGGAACTTTGGAAAAAAAAAAAAGACCATAATGACTGGGAGGAGTACAAGTAACTCTCGACTTTTTAAGAGCCTTTCGACATCCGTTATTTTAATACTTCCAGTTAGTAACAGTTATAAATTAACTATTGATCACAATCTATTTGCATCGCGCGATGTTAAATAAATCAGCAGTGTGCGCAAGCGCAACAAATAATATATTTAGCTCAATTAGTTCACTTTTCAGGTGTCGATGTCGGCACGAGCTATACAAGAAAAGCTAATACCACGGCATTAGCTAACAATTATATGATTTAACAAGTCATCACGGTCGGCAGAGTTCTCGATCGCTGGTCTCCTATACACAGCTCATGTTACGTAGCTCGTATTTAAATTTCGTCTGCCCGACAGCTTCTTCAGCACAACCCCGTACAAGTGTTGGCATTGGCAGTACTTGTAAACAAGAACACATCACTAATACCGTCACTCGTGAACGGTGCAGGACGTTTTCTGAACTTGCAATATGAGATGTTTCTTGAACAAGCCTTTTTTAAACTAGTAAAACATACTTTATTATGTTACTCTCATAGACAAACATAGATAATAAAACTTTTAGCGGCAAAAAACGAAAATGCAAAACCAAAGACTAGAAAAGATTTTTCACTTTACAGTTTTTTTTCCTAGAAGTCAGTTGTTTTTTTTTTTTTTTGTAAAATGGTTTTATTTTTTCACTTTTTAGTTGTGGTACCTACCCCACACAAATTCGAATACCACTACCTGCTATGTAAATAACAGTGACAGGAAGTTATTAAATCATCATCCATATAGATTAAGTGGGTGAAAATACGTATTATTGAAGCTAACTCAAAAAGTTAATAAAATTTATATGGTACCACCGCGCTAGTTTCCTCTACCAAATCAAATTTCCAAAATCGGTTCACAATATTGACGAAAATATCAATAAACATAAATTAAAAAAAAGAAAATGTCAAATTACGATTCTAAACTTTGTTTATTAATACTTTTAACACGTATCCTACAACGTGGTTAGCGCAAGTAAGTCTGAATAAACAGCTAATTATTATCCTGTTCATTACTAAGAAACTACTTATTATCCATAATTCACGCAATAATTTAATTTACGCCATCGTTGTGACAAAAAAGGCAACGGCGATTATGCCTTTGTTGCATGAGTGACTAACTACGAATTACAATAAATTAATTGAACTAAAATCATTAAATTATTTGGACTATTATAATATATCCACAAAATTAAATAATATAGTGGTTTCTACAATAAATTAGGAATAAAACTAATTTCGTAGAAAAGTGCTTGTTAAAGATTGTGTTTAAAATAATGTAAAATTTCTTTGCGTGGAGACAATAAAGTAAATGAATGGGAATTCCTGGATGTGTTTCATAGTTTAATTCTGCTGCTTCCCAAAAATCTATTTTAAAGCATTTTAGACGTAAAATATTAAATTGTGTTCACTTTCACGACTCACGAAGACATGCGTAGCATGTTATGCACTTTAAATGTTGCTGGGAACCATTTTTACATCAACCTTTCTTCCACACAGACAGTGTGCGTAAAGACCGACTTTTCAATATACTCTAGTAAAACTGCAACAAATTGTTGCCAGAAACATATAGTTGCTGCAACAATATTGCTCAACGTTTGTTCACGGGGCATATAATGGCAACTTTTGTTTAACAACATTGTCTGTCAACAACAAGACGTTCATCATTTCGGGTGTTTTTTTTAGAGGCGGAAAACTTTACTTTGAAATAAAACGTGTCGCGTGTTGCGTTTCAATTGTTTCCTATTATTGTTTACATATATCTCTAGCTCTATTGCGCCATCTATATAAAACCGGCCAAGTGCGAGTCGGACTCGCGCACGAAGGGTTCCGTACCATTATCTATAAAAATAGCAAAAAAATCACGTTTCTTGTATGGGAGCCCCCCTTAAATATTTGTTTTATTTTAGTTTAACTATTTATTTTTAAAGTGGATATATAACTTAATATTCTGTGAATATTTCAAGCGTCTACCTGTTGCCGTTATCAATATCGAACAAAAACGAGCAAAAAAAACACGTTTGTTGTATGGGAGGGCCCTTAACAGGTTGAAGGACACTGAACGAGACACAATAGAGGTTTTATTGTTATGACGCCTAGTGTCCTTGAAAGTGTTAAATATATATTTTTTTGTATTTATCGTTATAGCGGCAACAGAAATACATCATCTGTGAAAATTTCAACTGTCTAGCTATCACGGTTCATGAGATACAGCCTGGTGACAGACAGACAGACGGCGTAGCCTTAGTAATAGGGTTCCCGTTTTACCCTTTGGGTACGGAATCCTAAAAACGATGAACAAAAAACTTATTTTCTTTTTAAGAACAGACTTCCTAAGCGTTTTTATAATATAATTTTCGTTGACTCTAATTAAGAGTTTCTTTGTCTTTGATTAATTTTATTAAAACAAATGAGTTCATAGTATAACCGTATAACGAACACAGATTAATGTCGTACCAACTCAAATCAATTATTTTGCATCGACGGCAGCGAAAAAAATATCATGGTATGCGACCGTTCAATTGTCCCACTGCTTCATATCAGCATCAAAACTACTTCAAGCTACTTCTATAAACTTCTATTGAGTTGTCGAGATCGCTATGATAAGACAGCATTTAATTGTGCCAAAAGCATTTTTTAGCACAATGCCATAAAGCGGCACATTCCTATGACTACCTATTTCTGCCAGAACTAAAGACCTAAGTTAATTAGGAACTGAGTTGATGGTGTCATTGCTTTGGTGTTTACCGTGAGGCAGCCTTCTACAATACGTACCATTATTGTTGTTAAAGAGCTGTTCGATGTCAGCATCGAGCAGAATGAAGCACTCTTCATTAGTAAGAAGGGAGCCGGCCGAAGCCGGCGACTGATCCCAAAAACTGGCACTCATTTTTGGAGCGATGTAAACTCTGAAATGTTTAATTCCATGGTTGATAAATCGAATGAAATTGTCCACGATAAAAATTATGATAGTGAAAAATCAATCAACCCCTATTTTTTTACCCTTAGGGGTAGATTTTTTTTTTTTTTGAATAGGACTAATGCAATAAAAAAAGAATCGTTAAATCGGACTACTCTGTAAAAAGTTACACGTGATAATACAAAAAAAAATTTGCGACGACTTTAGAACCTCCTCCTTTTTTTCGTCAGTTAAAAAGTTGAAGACACCTAACAAAGTACCTCATACCATTGACTCAGTTGATTGAGATCCAGGAGAATTTCGCGCACAGTTCCTGAGTACATGTTGCTGTGTACGGGTACATTTTGGGTCTGGTTGTTGAATTTTATAATTAGAGAACCGAAAATAAAATAAAACTTACCACAGAAGCAAAAACAAGTGCTGGGAGATCAGAGTCCGATGAAAATGGTGGTTTTTGTTGTCGAAGGACGAAGCTGTCCGGTGAGGGCGCCATGGCGGCACTGAAAAATAACACATAATTATATAAATTAATATAAAGGCATTACATTTAAGTTTTACAGCTAAACCTACATTTTAGCTAAGAAACTGACACACTAATGAAGGTATTTCAAATAATATTATTAGAGAAGGATTTAATGGGAATTGCTGAGGAGCTAGTGGCTAAATAATAACTGCCGCAGGGGTCGATCGTTCAGGTTAAGCTACGCTTGCTGTGGTTGGTCCGTGGATGGGTGACCATCTTTTCATACCAAGATTCCTCCGTGCCTCGGAAAGCACGTTATGCCGTTGGTCCCGGCTGTCATTTGTAGATCTTTGACAGTTGTTACGGGTCGTCAGAAGCCCAAAAGTCTGTCAACCAGTCTTACCATGGGATATCGTGTTACCCAGTAACTGGGTTGTGGAGGTCAGATAGGCAGTTGCTCCATGTAAAATACTGGTATTCAGCTGCATCCGGTTAGACTGGAAGCCGACCTCAACATAGTTGGGAAAAAGGCTAGGCAGATGATAATTTAATGGGAATTGCTGAATGTATGTTATATTTATAATTACAAATAATTTCTAAATTACACAACAAATATAAGGGAGATAAAAGTTTGACTACCAGCAAATTAGAAGATTTAAAATCCTCTAGTTACTAGAGGATTTTAATTTTTTAATGATCTCTAGTTGATCGTGAGATGGACCTTACCTTAGAATCGAGAAAATATTATGTATTATGTCAATCAGCAGTCAGTATTTATAACCTTTTAAGTCAGATAATTTGAGTATACATAAACATATACCATTGTACTCATGCACATTATTGCCAGTAATGTAAACACATTCCCCCCATGCATGGTCTTGTATTAGCCATATTGTTAGTGCTACCAAAAACACCTTCTATTGTGATGTTAAGCATACTACAAAGTTACAAACACAAAGGATAAGATATCATAAAGCCATAGGTCGGTAAATAAAGATTGTTGTTACTATACTGATAAAATCAGAAGTAGATTCCTTCCATACCCTTTTTCAAAATTGTTTAATACCTCGAATAGGAATGAAAACATTTGAAAAATGAGTCCGATTTAAAGTCTGAAGCTGCATTTCTGATTGTTTGACAAATTATTTGTACGTAAATCATCATTAAATTGAATGAATTGTTGCAAGGGGTAATCCATTTTCCTTCCCCCTCCGCCTTCTCCTTTGCATTGCATAGAGTGAACATTTAATAAGTAATTTATTATCCTTATTTTCCTCTACATTCAACATTCAGTTCTTATACTTAGCCGCAAATATGATAATTTGCGTCATCTATGTGATGTCATGGAGACTTGTTTTTGCGTGCGGTCTTAATTTTTTTTCTTTTGCAATACTATAGGTAATTGTTTATGTAGGTACATGGAACTATAATACTGTGAGAAGGGCCACGAAAAACATAAGATTTCTTGGATGACGGCCTTGATTTCTCGGCATTTATTTACATATTCATAACATAATAACTACGGAACTATGCGTTTTTTTACTACAGCAGAAAGTTTTTTACCATAATGCTTGCATGAGCAGTTGTGAGTCGGTCAACAGCAAGCAAACCCGTTATAGATAGGTAGATATGCTAAATGTAAATACAATAACTAGAATATTAAAACAGAGATGCGTTACTGGTTGCCTATCACGGTCTAATAGCTTCGATTCTACGATACGGAATATTTGTTTTGGGGCAATTCTTCAGATAAATTATTAACATTGAAGGCACAAAAAAGATGCCTACGAGCCATGTGAGGTCTGAAAACAGATGATAGCTTTAAATCCTTAAAAATTCTTACATTGCCGGCGATAATCATATTAGAAAGTAGTATTTTCGTGAAAACAAATCTAAAACTTTTTGAAAAAATATTATATGTACGAGATGTTCTACTAAGTCAATACAAAAAATCCTTATGTAATCGTAAATGTAAATCTGCATTAAAAAATAGGGTTCTGGGTATGGCCCCACGTATTTACAATAAAATTCCCGACGCGATAATTTTATTAAATTGAATAGTATGTACATTTCAAGATAAAAAAATAATTGTTACTTGTTCATAAATGTTATTAAACTGTTGAAGAATACATAAATAGATTACAAATTAATTTAGAATGGAATTACTTTGTTATTATATTTCTTCTTTTGCAATAAGTATGTGCCTACTGTAAGTATGAATTAAAATAATTGACATTACTTGTACCTAGGTACCTAATTTTAATTGAACACCATATTTGTACGCCTCCTGGCCTAACATAGCGCTCTATTTCATCTAACCTAAGATCTGTATTTATAAACACCTATGATATCAAATAAATAAACTTAGAATAATAACGCAAATAAATGATGATGATTAATGTTACTAACAATTCGTCTACGAACATCCCGAAATAAATTGTGTGCTTTTACATAAGAACATGTTGTAATAGATATATTATGTATAGTTAGTTTCTATGAATATAGTAGACGAAAATAACAACGTGATATCTAATCTAATATCTCATAAATAGTAGGTATCGATTCGGTATGGTGAATGAAGAGAAATGTTTTTTTTTAATTCACAGACAATATACTGATAAAGGAGCACAAAACATAAATATGTATAAGATAGTACTTACTACATAACATCAGGTATAGTAAGCTAACAGCTGCACGTACTCGTACGTATTGCAATTTAAACCTTTGACGTCATTAATGATAGCGCAGTTACTATTGGTCCACCTTTGATTCTTACAGCTTTAGAAATAAAGTTGAAAATTGCTTAAATAATAGACTCAGTGCCACTCACGTACAGAGTATTTCACCTTACTATGTCTCAATCTCAAAAGTTGATTGCATTGACTTTCAACACCCACAATCCATGATTGCGCAGTTTTGAAATGCTAGGTAGGTTATTTACATCCATTGTGAAAGTTCTACATTATTATAGAAATGTAATAATGAAATAAAATAATGGGTTTTATGTGTCCCTACATAGACATCTAACAAACCTATAATTTACGCGCGAAGTGTGTCAACGTTATTTTTCTGTCCCATTGGATCAGTAACCGAAAGCGCTCGAGCCCATTGTTCGATTCCCAGGTGTGTTACATTTTTATTACAGACTTAAAACGTTCTGTAGATCCTAATTAATATGAAGATGTTTGCTATAAATTCCGGGAACAAATATACGTAGCCAGCCGCACGAGACTCGAAATCACTGCCTATACTTTTTTATTTTTGATGTGTTTTTACTTACGAAGCTTGGTCAACAACGCAAGTCTCTCCGTAATGATCCTAGATGCACATTCTTCTAGCCGAGATCTACATGGCTTGTGTTAATAAATTGAAGTCTTTGTGGAACATTGTAAGCAATTGAATTGAACATCTACTACATAGGGAGTGTTCAAACTGAGGCGCATGTCGCGCGGGACGCGACAGCGCGCGTCAATTGTTTTATAATGATTAGGAAGCCACGCGATTATTCGCGCCAGTTTGAACGTGCCTTTATTGTTTGCTTAGCTTACAGAGCACCAATTTAATACAGATAAAATATAATTATGTCTGGAACGATAAGTGTGATTTTTTGGCATAATAACTGAAACAAACACAATGATAATCAGGTCAAACTTAAGCTAATTAAATTGCTATAAATTAGATAATAAT
Organism: Tiliacea citrago; assembly: GCA_963921375.1. NCBI lineage: Eukaryota > Metazoa > Arthropoda > Insecta > Lepidoptera > Noctuidae > Tiliacea > Tiliacea citrago. The sequence goes on along the minus strand of OY992797.1, from coordinate 13,118,790 downwards.
AAATAACAATAAGAAAATAATACTTCCTAGTATAATTTTGTTCATTACTGTTTACTAATGATAAACAGATTTCAATTTATTTATGAGTTTGTTTGAAAGAATGGGTTTTTGCTGTTATAATATTCCTGCAATGTAACTCAATATAATTGGCCAACATTGAGCAATTTAATATAACATCCCAAACAAGTGAATGACATCTACCCAGCAAGCTGACTGTAGTACATTACAATAGTATGACTTGACATGTTTATGACTGAAAAACATTAAAATCAAAAATGTCTATCAGGCAGAACTTGCTGTGACAGATTTTTTATTAGTTTAATGTTCCAGTGATTGCATGCAGATTTGACATTGAACAAAAAGAATATTAATTCAACTCAGTGGAATTGCTTGAACAAAAACAACAACAAATGAATGTTGTGACAACATTTATATCTTTCAAAAATACTGTATGAATATTTAATTCTAAATCTATTAATCTATCATTTCACCTCAAATGACATCAACAGATATGGGTGTCATTTGATGTGAAACCTAACATTGAAAAGCATTATCAAAGTTCTTGGCTTTTACACTAACTTATTTGTATGAAATAATGACATTACTACAGAATCATTTCTGAGTAAACTCAAAGCATTTAATTCAATTAATGCACTGACTAACGAACTTGGGGCCTTTTTATGGCTAAAGAGATAACAATATAATTATTCCACTATACAAGTACTTTAGTAGAGTCATAATCAATTACTAAAAGAAAGGAATATGTTGTATTTACAGCAATTTAATGATACTACGCATTTACGCAATGTAATTTTGATTCGAAAACAAAGAAATTATTATGATTTGTATCAATTTATAGAACAAGGATAAAGTAAAATAACTAATTTGCTGACTAATAAGAACAGTAATATCATTTCAATGTTTTCTAGCATGAGATAATAGCTCAAAGAAAACCACTCGTCACATTTTTGCGCAATAATTTCATTGTAATTTGAGAAAAGGTGCAACATTACAATAATAATTGTTAATTATTGACTGTCATAGTTGCTGGTTAATTGCTGATAACTGTAATGTGATGATATGAACTGGTGACCTGCTCGTGCATGTGCCACAACATACAATTAGTGAGATTGTAAACCGCTTGGCATTTGTTTTACGGAATGTCGCAATGATAGATCTCCCGCGCAACTTGGTCTTGGTGAAAGCGGACTCGACCACACACCTAAAACTATGTCATTATTCGTGAAAGATGAAATACACGCTTTTGGTATAAACAAACAAGTACGTGAATAATTAGATGTGTAAATATGAATGATTGTACCTTTTGAACAGTGTTATTTGGTTGGAAAGCAGCGGCAAGCAATAAGCTATTTAGACCTCATTCTTAACACCAAAATAATACTTCTACTTACAACATTTTTATTACGTGTGACGGCACACGTAGGTGTGCAAACTTTAGGTACTAGTAACCCATCTTGAACGCAATATTAGCACGGAAAAACAAATTAAAACACGTCTACTAGTTTTGAGCCATTGATGAGTAATAGTTAATAGAATGGAAGGGGAGGCAGCGGGCGGAGAGGGCGGAAAGCAAGCTAGCGGGACTTTGAAAGGAAGCAAAGTTGCTAGACAGAAAAAACATTTTTTGGGATGGTAGCGCCCTCTAGGTTGGTACTCAGCGAAATGATGCAATTTAAGATAAATATTACACAATCCTAAACCCAATACATTACATTTATTTTAAGAAAAAAACCGGCCACTTGCTTGTCTGACCACGCAAAATGAAGAGTTCCATAGTTGGGATGAATTTATCCCAAAAACAAACTTAATAATTATTGTAGTTGAAAAACATGTTCTCCCATAAATCGATATACGTCACAGTCAATTCTCTACTACTCGACTATTACTCGTTAACTTTTAAAGCATACTTAGCTGTGATAGTTTTCCTTTTAATTTCGTTATACATCAGTTCGGTTTATTACTGCCATGATTTTTTTCACATATAATATCCAAAACTAACCATTTAGCTGGCCTGGGGAGGGGGGACTTGACTAACAAAAAATAGCAGGAAGGAAGGTTGCTCCTATCATCAGCCCAGTACTTAGTCACTTCGAAAATTTATGCTGACTGTAATGATTATAATTCTGTAAAGCCATATTTGAAGTGGCCGCGAATCATATTTAGATCAACATACAACCTGTTACTGACCTGCAAACTGCAAGAAACGTAAGAAGATTTGAATTTCGGCTGCCTTAGCGCATGTTACACAAACGGATGATTTTCACAGACCCGCAATATTTTTGAACGGCCTATCCAACGATAACCCACACCATGGTATAGACGAGACCCATTTTTCGTGCACCGAGGTAACCCGACCAAGTTTAGGTGGTTACGAAAAAGCGAAATCGCAGAACATTATGCTATCTTTTGAAATGTTTAGTATAATACACCTTACAATTTCGGTATAGACGCGTACACTGTTAAATACATAATAATATAATAATATCTGTACTATGAAAACATTATTATTATCTTCCAGTTGCACATACTTATCAAAAATCACCGATATAACATGTCGTTCGGTGGGACGCGGGAGGGATGGGGTGAAGGGATTCGAGATTTTGCTGGGGTAACGACCCCAGCAAAATCTCGAATAACTTCGCAACCGATGAAAGAACAAATACAAAATAAGGCACAACATTTACTTCATCTAGACAACTAATTTTATAGCTAGTACCTATTTATTTAAATATTCCCATTAGAAAGAAAAAGGTCTGGCTGGGATAACGTTACCCCAGCAGGAAATGTTTTTGTGAAATAATTAAAAAACTAAGCGCAACAAATTTAAAAATGTGCGCAACAATTACAGAAGCCGCAAAACTAATTATCTATTAGATTCAAATGACCATTTTCGACAACATCTGGCCTGGGTAACGCACACCTAAAAATCACGATTGCGGGCTGCAGCTAAGAATATTTTTTTTCACTTCCTTGCATTTTAGGAAAAATCAAATAATTATTAAATTCATTATAATAGCAATTTATTATTTTAATTCACAACTTACACAATAATCCTACGAAAATTTCATGCTATAACATTCCAAATTCGACAAATTAACTAGAGCTACAGTCGTTGAATCACAAAAGTTTGGTATACACACTAGTCTGGTGCGCTGTCCATTCTCTCCTAAAAAACAAAATGTATGCTTAGTATTGAGTTACATATTATATTTTTTAGAAAATACAAATCATAGTAAGTTACCTTCATATAGATCTGTGGCAAATTCAGCAGAATTACCACAATAATATATAGCTGGGCAGTTATAAATAATAAAAGGGTCGGTTTCTGTGCAGGGGGTGCATGGTATGGTGTCAGGACAAGTTGGTGCAATGTTCCTCCACAGTAGAGTTTTCTTCATTACTTCCAAAGTGTCTTCTAGCTTACTGTATCTCATAATGTCTTTAATGGGTTCACCTGAGGTACCCAAACATGTTAAACCTGAAAAAAATCATAAATAGTAGATATTGTTGTACTGTGTAGCAGCAACTTTCTGCATAGAAGTCAAATACACACCTCCAATTTCGCATTCATAGGGATTTGTGACCCGATTGAATGATTTGTACTCAATAGCTTTAGGGAATAAACCTGAAATACAGAAAAATATTTTCACTTTTTCATTCAATTAACTTTCGTTTTTACACATTTTTATGTGGAAATAACTAACAATAATGAAAAGGCTTCTGTGGCAACATTATTCCAGTTGGATCTTTGCTGCTGGGCATAAGGTCTAGGGGTGCAACAGCACTGACAGCAGCTGCTAAGGAGTCCATCATTTCTACTGCTGCAATGAACTCAGACTCATTCACACCACTCTCATTTGTGTGACTTGCTAATACACCACCTGAAAAGCAAGATAGCTATTATTAATAAATTAAACATTGCTCCATATATTCTGAATTCTAGAGTTAGAAATTCCTAACTTTTGCTTATATTTTTGTTACAAATGCATCCTTACCAGCAACAATAACCCTGACAATCTTAGAAACTTCCTCCTGGTATTCAGATGTGCCTGACAGTCCAGACAACCATTCCATAAACAGGTGCATTGAGAACATGTGATCTGCTGTTCTTGAGGTATTCAATCCAGACATGAGGACTATGTATCTAAAAAGATATTTACACTTTACGATAGACTGGCAATATTATTATAGTGGCCACATAAGATGTGTTTGAATGATGTGTATATGTGTTACCTATCTGAACTCAAGTTTGGTAATGGTTTTTGTATACCACAGCCAGCCCAGCACACATCCTTGACTGTGAATATTCCATCTTCATCCTCAGAACCTAAAATATTATTATCTCAATTTGATTAAACTGGTTGCTACTGACATTCAATCTGTCTGATAGCTCAGCATGTCTACTTCCATGATTTATCAACCCGCCAAAAAAGGTAATTTCAAAGAGTTGAATGATCTCTGAAGTGCAGTGGAGAATTAGTTCTTTCTGTGATTAGTTTGACAAACAAAAGATAATGCAGGCAGATAGTAGTTGAAAATTTAGATAACAGTAAATATTGCATTCTGTGATAAACATACCTAACAAAGCACAAACCACACCAGTCACAACATGATGGACATCAATACATTCGCCAACAAGTTTAATTCTTTGCAGCTCATCTTCCAACACTATACTGTCCGATTCATGTACAAAATGTGTTCTGAAACAAATAATTGGAATAACAACAAGTCTTGTATTTCAAACCAGCATGTTTTAGCCTCTCATTAATCTTACCTAGGAGCTTGCGGTATGATTTCCAATTGATCTGACAATTCTTTCAAAATACTAGGTTTTAATTCTTGAAACTTGAACAGTGTTCCAATTATAACGCAAGTTGTACCCTTATCACGAAGTTCACACAGTTTTAAAATCTTATACCGATTCGACCACTTTTTCACGACTATTGGAGTCAAGATGTTTCTAAAAGTATTGAGTCTAGCCGAATAAATGTGAGCATATTGTTTTGAAAAATCTCTCGCCACTTCCTGGAACCGTTTCGAACAATCGGTGTACTCTACATCTTGCCTCTCCAGTTCACGAGTCTCAAAAACATTCTTCGTTGTAGTAGATGCACTAGATTCTGATTTAAATAACATGATTAATAAACTTGCAAATTCTGTCAGACTACAATTAGCCAATTAGGTACTTAACAATTAACTATTTTTTTTTACAGAATTTTATGATAAACGAGGGGATACTATTGGTGATAATTTTTGTTTTGGCGGTTTTCTAATTTTCTTTGACATTTCCTTCTGTCAGTGTCATTTCTGTTGACTTTTTTGTTTAATAAGTTTTATTCATGACCATAGATACAAGTCTTTCAGTCGGATACGTAGATGGGTTTTTTTGTAACTTGTTTCTTCCCTAAATGTTTTCTCTTTTTTACAGAGGAGTTCTTGGCGGGAAAGTAAAGCGTCATGATTAGCAGTTTTGTTTTATTTTCTAAAACTTGTGTTTAGCCGAATATGAATGTGTAATAATGGTGGATTATTAATCATTTAGTGTTCGTGAACGTGCATTAGTGTAGGCAAATGAAACAAAATAGTGCAACCTATCACTTCAAGTTCTCTCAAGAAGTCCGCGTGAGGTCTCAGTAAAGTGCCACGTCTTTACTGAATCTCAAAGGGAGTGGGGATATCATCATCATGCATTGAATATTTCATTTCATCAATATTTAAACAAAGTTTTGTAACTAAATAAAGACTTGGCTATAAGGTCCCAGCAACCAGGCCATTAAAATATATAAAAAAAAAAATCTTGTTTACAGACTGCTGTGCTGCCATTTAAATATCCAGATAAAAAAAATTGCAATGATGGCATCCAGCTTACTCCATACACACACTTCGAAGACTAGGGATCATGTTTATTTAAAAAAATGTCTAATTTTTTTTTATTATTTAAAAAGAAGTTTATCTATAAAAAAAAACCGGCCAAGTGCGAGTTGGACTCGCGCATGAAGGGTTCCGTTCCGTACTATAAAAACGGCAAAAAAAAAATATGTTTGTTGTATGGGAGCCCCCTTAAATATTTATTTTATTCTGTTTTTAGTATTTGTTGATGTAGTAGCAAAAGAAATACAACATATGTGAAAATTTCAACTGTCTAACTATCACGGTTCATGAGATACAGCCTGGTGATAGACGGACAGACAGACGGACGGACAGCGGAGTCTTAGTAATAAGGTCCCGTTTTACCCTTTGGGTATGGTATGGAACCCTAAAAAATATCCAATTAATATTTACCAAATCTAGCCTTCCAGACTAGCTTCTTAATTACTTTAATTCCTATGTTTAAGGAGCATAATATCCCATGCGTGCTCAATTGGCTCTGGCGATTGAGAAAGCCACGATAGAACGTTGATGCGAGCATCGGCAAGGGTGCGTGTTACGACGGTAGCAGTGTGTGGACGTGCATTGTTGTGCATTAGTCGAAACGAATCACCCAACCGGCTTCGCAAAAGGATGATCACGTCTGAAACAATCCTCTCAACATACTCGTAAATCTGAGCATTGAGGTTGCCCCTGATCCAAATGAAATCGGTTCTTCTACCAATTCAAATACCGGCCCAAACAATTATTGTTCCCCATTTTTTTTAGTTCCATAAGAATGAATTTCCTGACAAAATTTCAAACGTGCTTGACGTCAGAGGACATTCAAACTCGAGTAAGTCTTGTATCCGGCCTCATACCGAAACGAGATTTATCGGAAAGCAAACAAGTCTTCTTCCTCCTAATTTCTGTAGTCACGAGCCCATTGTAAACGGGCCCTAAGATTGCGTGGTGCTATAGGTGGAACTCTCAGCGGCCTTCGGGAACGCAGACCCACTACGATTCCGTCGAGCAGTATTTTGGATGTACCGGTACTGTCTGCGAGTGGTGATGCGAGATCGTCCTCCATGTCGCTCGGCCACGCTGCCCGTGATACGATAGCGTGTCCAGAGGCGGCTTTTTGACGCTCTGTGTAGTGCCAAGAGCGACAGCTACAGTACGTTGCCTGGAACCAGCTTGCAATTTTACGACGGCTCTCACGCTATTACACACTTAAATAGGAATCCTGATTGACAGTTGATTGTCTATTTTTAATCCAAATTATTTATTTAAATAGCGAAATTCACTAAAAAGAATCAATAACGATCCAAAAAGCTTAAAATAATAATCCTCATATTGCGGCGATACTCTAAAACGTACTTGATCCCACAGAGTACATTTTTTTCAAGGAGGAATTTATCCTTAAACACCTTTGATGTGTCTATTGCTTCATTGCTTCTCACTGAACTGTAAACTGAATAGACTAGCGGACTGGGCTCGTTTATGGAGGCTATTAAAAAAGCAAATTGATTTCCGGCCCCTATATAATTATAATGTACTCTGTGATTTCCGGCGTGCCACTTCCTGCTCTATTGGTATTTACTTATTTAGTATTTACCTCAGGTGCTGTTGTCAAAAATGGCGGGAGTTCAAAAAGTTAGATTAAATCATTTAAATATGAATATTAAAAACGCTTTGATTGTCGGTATAGTTATTGCAAAAAATAGTCCTCGAATTATAGGATTAAAAAAGAAAAATGGTGAATCAAGAGGAGTTACATCCTTCACAGTAAGAGATTCTGATGTGGACACGATCAATGTTGATGTTTGGGGCTCCGAATACTTTGTTCTAACTTTTTACGAAAGATTTTTAGTAGGAGATGTTGGTAAGGGCTTTTTCTATGTAAAACTAATCATCAATATTTCAATCACCATTTTCTAATCCACCTAACCAACATTATTTTCAGTTGAAATTACGTCTCCAAAGATTTGCGTTAAAACTGGTGACAACGAAACTTACAGACCCCATGTGAGTTCTTTTTAGAGTTAAGTACTTACTTTTGGTTCTTTTCATTCTCGAGTTCTATTCACTAGTTCAAATGAATTAATTTCTGAAACTGAGGTACCTCAATTTAATAAGTAGCTACTTTAGTTTTCTTATAAACTTTTACTCTCGGAAGGTCACCTCTCCGTTCTACTTAACCCTAAACGAAGGTATGTCGGATGTAAGCATCCACAGTGGCGATGCTTTTTCAATGTACTTACCGCTCCTCCACATACCTACCAAACAATCCTCTGGATATTACGGTCTTGCTGAAGTATTGAAACTGCCAGGTACGTACCTAATAATAATACCAGCTTATTATTGTCCCACTGCAGAGCAAAGCCTATTCCTCATACAGAGAAGGCACGCGCATTGATCACCATGAAGTACCTACGTAATACGTTCCTTTTAAGGGGGATGCGCTAAGGTAGCCCGCAAAATTCAAATTTTATTACGTTTTTTGCAATTTGCAGGTAAGTACAGGTTGTATGTTGATCTAAATATGATTCGCGGCCGTAACATATATGGCTTTACAGAATTATAATCATTAGAATCGACAAAACAACTAACTATCTTCGTAAAATCCTATTGAATGACTATTTCTGAAATAATCATTCAGTAGGGTTTTGTGAACTTAAGAGAGTTGTAGGTAATGCTGATTCTAGTGATTATAATTCTGTAAAGCCATATTTGTGACGGCCGCGAATCATATTTAGATCAACATACAACCTGTTACTGACCTGCAAATTGCAAAAAACGTAATAAAATTTGAATTTCGCGGGCTACCTTAGCGCATCCCCCTTAAAAAATAACTAGGTATTAGAGTTCTACCAATGTTCTACCTACAGCAGAAAAATATTTTATCTCTTTCTAATTAAAAACATGGATCGTGTTATCATAAGGTACACACGGCTACACATCAAGCAATACATTTTCAGTATATACAGGATGTGGCGTAAATAGTGGTCCAACGTTAAGGGTTCGACACGCGGTATATTCAGCTACCACATACCACAAATTGTTCTTTTTTACCATGGGTCTCAGAATAAAACATTTTTTTGAAAAATTTACACCTCGCGTTAGTAATTTGGCTATAATTTCCACAAAAACATTATTTTCCTATTTTGTTTTTGGTTTATAACTGCTGAATACATGTGCTATCTTATGAAAATAACTGTTTTACTGTAAACTTATAGATTAAATAATGTATTTTTTTAAATTCAGTTCCTTTTCTATTTAAATGGCAATATTTTTATTTCAAATTATGGTATCACTTATTATTATACGAGATTAGAATCTGCATTTAAGGGAAAACTTTTTCCAATAATGGGCACCGACAGTGTAGTACATTTCTTTTACACCATTCGCGTGTAGTCTTATGATTTTCTGAAGATTATAGTTAAAATTTGAAATAAACACATTTTTTCTTTAATATCTATAAGTTTACAGTAAAACAGGTACCTATTGGAATAAGATAATAATATCACATGTATTCAGCAGTTATAAACCAAAAACAAAATAGGAAAATAATGTTTTTTGTTGAAATTAGATCCAAATTAGTAACGCGAGGTAATAATTTTTCAAAAAAAAAAAAAAAAGTTTTAGTCTGAGACCCATGGTAAAAATAAAAATCAAATTGTGGTATGTGGTAGCTGAATATACCGCGTGTCGACCCCTTAACGTTGGACCACTAATTACGCCACACCCTGTATATAGGTATATATCTCGCATTGTTTATGATTTCCGTACAATGAGATGTCAGCCGATACTGGAAATGTATAGCTTGATGTGTAGCCGTGAATACACACAGCTCCATTAGGTGGTTACCCCCCAAAAGAAATGTGCGTTCAAATCAGTGATAGGCCCAAGACGGTTTTGGTATTTTGAAAAGACATTTTACAGAACAAAATTTTTTGTTCTCATAAACTTAGAAATCATTTTAAATAATAATAGGTAAATCGTAGTCGTTTACTCTTCGTCGTTTTAAGTGAACCTATACATCAAACGTTGTAGTTATAACTTGATGGTATGGATAATTTTGTATAGAAAACTTAACTCAAATTATAACATAATAGATCGATTAGAGAGACCTAAAGATAAAGTGACTCAGACGATATTATTATATAACAATTTCATCGCGTTTCATAAGGACTTGCTGGCTAGTTCATCAAACTGCCAGTATGAGTATGACGACGTTCGGTAATGCGATGGTTCGAATCCAAGTCGAAACCATGAAATCTTTTTGAAATACTTCAAAAAGATTTCATCGTTTCGACTTGGATTCGAACCATCTGAATACTCTTTAGATTATTCGTAACGAATTCAATGTTGTAGCAGTGTAACATTTTAAAACTTAAGGAGTTAGTCAGTACTTACATACCGACGCTGTGTGTAGATACCTATACTTCAGTATCTATCACCTAAGCACTAAGTTGTCTGGGCAGAGGTAGCACATATGATGGCTACCTAATTATACTTCCTCCTCAGTATGGAATGAACTGAAGAAAAAACTAAGCATAGTTAGTAGTTAGTTTGGTACCTACTTAATTTATTAGTCACTGACTAATAAATTAGAGCCTCTATTTTCTGTTTTTTTTTTTCTAAATGTCTTTCAGACGAAAGTAACAACGTTTATGTCGATTTGCTGGTAGTTGTGAAAACAGTGAAACCTGCGAAAACTATAAAAACTAGAGCTGGTAAGCAAAGTTAACTTTTCGAACCATCCTTAAAGAAATTGCGAATCTCAAGTCACCTGATGTTTTCTATTTTATAGGAGTAGACATGTCGGTTCGCGGCGTGGAGATCATGGACAACACAACGCCAGCTTCCCTCTCGTTGGACATTTTTGACATCGACACTATACGAAGGTTTTGAAGTTCACTTATTAAAATAAAGTACACCGTTTTAAATAAGTACCTACCTTCCCCCCGGACCCTGGATAATCTTCCCCGAAGTTAGCATAACATCCAGTACCAAAGCAATACTTTATGGATCGTTATACTTACTCATCACATTTCCATAAAAAAACTACACACTACATCGTGCGCAGCACTAGCGCACGATGTAGTCAGTCTGTCAGCATCCGCCCAAGGGTCTCTTCTGATAACCAGCAAGCAGAAGAGAAGTTAGTACTAGCCTAAGCTGGCTAGATCAACGACTTAAATTTCGACTTCGAGGAGATTAAAACTACAAGTGCCTATTGGTTTCTAAAAATCCTGATCTTCCTTCTACAGGGCAGAAGAATGGCGTCCATTAGAGAGCGTGCTGTTCATAGCAGATGCTAGAGTATCATGGCGAGCTCGCGCGGTCAGTATGCAAGTGTGTGCGAAAACTGTTATCACACACCAACCGCATACAGCAGACGCCGAAGCCCTCAGGCTGCACATACGTAACCAGGCAACGGCGCGTGAGTCACGGTTCCTATTTTAGCGATTATCTGAACCTGTCTGAGACGCAAATCGCAAACGTCATAATAAAAACTGTTACGATGTATTTATCTTTGTGATAAGCCGGCCACACCTGTTTTAGTAAACAATGCTGCAATATTTATTCAAAATGTACATAGGATTATTATCAAGAGTACATAATATGATTCAAGTTTGTTTCGATAGTAGTAACAAATTATTATTGCATCATTTATTGTGAAGAGATTCTAAATTAATCGGACGTTTATGTCCGATTAATTTGGATATCTTACAACAAAAATAAGTAAACTATATTAGTGAGTTTGCAAGATTTTGGGAATCGAGGAAGCCCCAATGAATTTTCTCCTACCATCAAACAATTTTTATTTTCGCTACACATTTTTAGCTTTATAAACTGTTTTTGGGTTTCTTGTGTTCCTTTTACGTATACAGGGGGCGGTGAAGCCGCAGCTTGGGCAGCGTGGAGTGGCGAACGTTCATGCGCGGCATCCGTGTCACAAGTACGGGACAGAGTCGCAGGCGCAGCACCATTCTGTGCGTCACTGCATGCACTGCTTACACATCTCGATTTGGACGAACTTGATACTTTGTATGCTTCATATTACACGCGACAGTAAAGCCGGCTAATTGCTTATGAATGATTGTGTCAATTTTCAACGTTGCTTTACAGGGATAATAATAATACTGACGATAATATCCGGGTTCGTTTTGCGGACCACACTGGAGAGTTGACGGCCCGACTTCCGGTGAACGTTCTGGAAGACACGTTGGGATATTCTGTAAATAAGCTCACTTATCTTATAGTAAAGCGGTAAAGCCCATTTTCCCAAGGCTGGCTAGAAAAACCAAAACCAGAAATTGATTTACTTGGGCTTTCATATCTGTTTATCACTGATGGTCCGATGATCAGATTTTGATTTTAGAATGAACCATTGCCCGAGGACTGCAAATATACAAGAGCCTTTGCAGAAGAGTGGGGGCCCCAAATACCAGGTTACTATATTATTTAATATTTGTAGATTGAACAGTTGAAGGCCATGCCAGCTGAGAACAGATCAGCAGTGCGTTGGGCTATTCTCCTGGAGCAATGCACTGTGAAACTTGCAGCATCGCCCCCGCGCCTGTTAGTCCTGGCTCTAAGACGAGCCACGCAAGCTGACCCAATACCTCTCTATTAAAATATTTGAATATTTTTGTTAAATTAATTTGTTTTCTTAAGTAAAACTTATAAATAGATACCTACTAAGTAAGTATCTATTATGATGAATAAATAATTTGATTTACTGCCTAGCGTAACTACCAGTCTGGCAATAGCTATTTATATTTTCATTTGCCTCCGTCTATCTATATTATGCGAATCAACAATACCTTATCAATCCACTTATTCAAAACAAAAAAAGCAATAAGTATTGTTAAAAATGTATTGATTGTTTTGAAGACCACACATTAGCATATCGTCGAGGTAACCCCGTAGTTTATCGATCAAACAAAGGCTATCTGAAGTGATCTTTCTTTGCTCCATTCTACTGAACTTACAATCATGGAAAAGCCGGAAAAAATTGAGCTTGTATATGAATACAAACGGCGTAGAAAAGAATTCGGGAAGCAAACTTTGTTTGAAGATCATGGTCCTGAAATGATAGTGAGCATTCCTAATAATCCTGCGTTTTATCCGGACTACATTCTTCGAAATCCGGTGAGCGTTGCCATCCAAAATACAGGCACTATGTCTGAGCACTGGGTAAATTCTGTAAGGTAAGTAAAGTGCTCTAAGCAGATTTGTATCCTCTAGATTTAGAACTATTATATTTTACATGCAATGAACTTCGTATTTATTTTCTCCTATTGCCATCATATCGAACACACTTCTTACATCACATTACTTATCAATTTAGAGCCGAATACACAAGTTCTGGCATAAACCACGTTGAAGGTGGATGGCCAAAAGACATCAATATGAATGATCCTGAAGCAACACAGAGATATCGACGTAAAATAGAAAAGGATGACGCGTATGTTCATGCTGTTATGCACTTAGGACATGTAAGTGTTTACGACGCGTCATTAGAAAACATACAATATTCATTGGTCAAGTATACCCAAAAGTGATACTTTTGTTCTGCAGAGCATGGAACACAATATACTCCAAAACAATGCAGTAGATATGTATGAGACCTATTGCACAGAACTGCCAACAATTCCACCTGTAGAAAACAGCGGTTGCCACACCGTCAATGTGTACCGAGAACCGGAAGGAAGGCGACCGATCCGATCACTATCGTGGCAAGCAGACGGAGGAGCAAAACTGGCAGTAGCTCATGCAGATATCGAGCTAACAAGGAATTCAAGAAATCCACAGTATTCATACATTTGGGACATTGGTGCATAATTATGAATAAACTGCCTATTTTCTATTTGGAAAAATTAAGACTCACCAAAAAATCTCTACCGTGTTTTGCAGAGAACGCGAATGCACCTGAGCTTGTAATAAAGCCTCCACAGCCTTTACTGGACCTTATTTACAATCCTCGTGATCCTCATCTTATAATTGGAGGAATGATGAATGGGCAGGTAAGTAATGAATATGGCCTCATTTACCTGAACGTCTGAAAAGTCAGTCCCGGTTTCTAATATGATTGTAGGTTGGTTGGTGGGATACACGTAAAGGTGGGGATCCCGCTGGAGTTTGTCCACCGCATGTTGCGCACCGCGATATAGCTCGAAACGTACTCTTTATCAATTCGAAAATTGGTGCAGAATTTTTCTCCGCATCTCCAGATGGTGTTGTTAAATGGTAAATTTAAATCTAAAAATTATTTAGACATAAAATTCTAGCAGAATAGCTACTTTTTAATATTAAGATTGTTTTTTTTCAGGTGGGATACTCGAAACATGAGCGAACCTACCGACTCCATGATAATAGATATCGTGAAAGCGGTAACTGATACACAGTGTATTGATAACGCTATTGGAATTTCAGCACTTGAGTATGAGCCCACGATACCGACAAGGTAAAGTAAATTATGACGATAGCATAAGGAACAAGATTACATACTATCACGCCTGTATTCCCCGAAAGGATAGGCAGAGACAATCATGTCTCGTGGGGTGTACTATGTTAACCTGTTTATGCCCCAAACGTGTAATAGGAGGGGAGCCTAATGCTATCACCTCGGCAGGAATACACACACAGAAACAACACTCCGTGCTGCTGCAGGGAATTTTCTAATTGATAAATTGAATAACTGCTCGACCTGAGGATCCAACTGAGGCATGTTTAGCAGTCAAGTGACGAGACATCTATAATAACAATGATTATTTAACTTTTATAGGTTTATGGTCGGGACAGAAACTGGATTAGTAATTGGAGGTAATCGAAAAGGGAAAAATTCTGTTGAAAAACTTCCGACAAAGGTTTGTTACAAGGACAAAGTTCTTATTTTTTAAATATTTTTATATTTATTGGCGTTTACACATTTTTGTTTAGTATGAAGCCCACCTTGGCCCTGTATACGCGCTCCAAAGAAACCCGACGTTCGTCAAAAACTTCCTAACGGTTGGCGACTGGACTGCTCGAGTTTGGAGCGAAGACTGTCGTGAATCTGCCATTTTATGGACTTATTCACACCGCACGAAACTGACTGATGGTGCATGGAACCCTATCAGGTACGATAAAACTTAAGGAAATGGAGATTTATGAATACCTGTCATGCTGAGAGCCAATCGTCGAAGAATCGTCATTAATTTATGAATAGTTGCAATGGCTATACGGTAGCCACAGATTTAGAGTAGGCTAGATTCCACAAGCTTCGGCCATTATTGCGACTTCCTATTGCATGTCAAATGAAAAAATGTCAACGCACGTCCACTCCTGACGAAGTCTATTAGCTCACAGACGCGCTTAGCGATTGAAATGATTCTGTTTACGTTGAGGACATCACTAAAAAGCTGGGGTGACGTCATCGTAGGTAAAAAACCGGCCAAGTGCGAGTCGGACTCGCGCACGAAGCCATTATCTATAAAAACGGCAAAAAAAAAAAAGTTTTTTGTATGGGAGCCCCCCTTAAATATTTGTTTTATTTTAATTTAAATATTTATTTTTAAAGTGAATATATAACTAAATATTCTGTGAATATTTCAAGCGTCTAAACTGTTGCCGTTATCAATATAGAGCAAAAAGGAGCAAAAAAATCACGTTTGTTGTATGGGAGCCCCTCTAAATATTTATTTTATTATGTTTTTAGTATTTGTTGTTATACTCGTAGCGGCAACAGAAATACATCATCTGTGAAAATTTCATCTGTCTAACTATCACGGTTCATGAGATACAGCCTGGTGACAGACGGACAGACAGACAGACAGACGGCGGAGCCTTAGTAATAGGGTTCCCGTTTTACCCTTTGGGTACGGAACCCTAAAAAAGATGACACGCTCGGTTTTCATACTATGTAATGAACATGCGGTT
The DNA here is from genome assembly GCA_963921375.1 of Tiliacea citrago. NCBI lineage: Eukaryota > Metazoa > Arthropoda > Insecta > Lepidoptera > Noctuidae > Tiliacea > Tiliacea citrago. Next base: position 13,102,989 of record OY992797.1, on the reverse strand, counting down.
TCTAGCCTAGATACTCTAAAACCGTGCGGGTTGCTTATACTCCATCGCAACTGAAACTGCCACGGATGCTTTATCACATTTTTCTATTCGATCTATTGCAGCTTACATTTCCCTTTAAGACTTTAAACTAGCACCTTGACTTACACAAATTAACTTACAGAGAAAAGAAGCACTAATTTCAATATCATCATCATTTCAGTCCAAAAGACGTCCACTGGTGGACATAGGCCTCCCCCTAGGGGGGGAGCGGTTGTTTGCCATAATCGCCACGCTTGGCAGGCGGGTTGGCGATCGCAGTATGGTGTTAAAATGCATACAGAACGCTGCTGCCCATTCTCTAGTAATTCCTTTAGTCGCCTTTTACGACACCACACGGAGCAATAATTTGCACTAATTTGCTAAACAGTAAAGTCCATAATCAAAATTCATAAACATTACCTACACTTCCTCCTCTTCTGTCGAAGGTTTTCATTGATGCTGGTGACACAATGGGATGGCTGCCTGTCTTGTTGGGACTTGTTACGAAGACGAAGCGCTCCGTTAGTTACAGCACAACTTTGCGATGAACCCTTACTCCGACTGCGCCCTCATGAAGGAGTTAGTAAAAACTAAAAAGCAACATATTCATATCATTAGCAATAGTTAGTTGTTGCGTTTAAAGAGCGCGTGTCAATCATTACAATTTAAACTTTACGTCAATGACATAAAGTTCACAACGCGCATGACTTGCACCGAATAGAACAAAGGTACATTCACTTATAAAAACTGTTTCAGGGTCTCCTCGTAGCCTGTGGCAGTAGTAAAGGAACAGTATACTTAGCCGAACTATCGGAGAATCTTGGTACAGCAGACAAGAATGATAAACAACTTTTAACCCACGTAAGTAACTACTACGTGCTACAAATTGGTTTGACAAGTCCTTGCGACAAATTGCTTCGGACGTAGAAACCTAGGTATCTTTCAATTCACTCCTTTACCGACACTTAAATGAATATGCACCAAAAAATCTAAGAAATAGGTCCTTGTCATTTGCTTTAGGTTTTGGATCGCGAAAACAAAAGAGAGCGTATTCTGGAGGCTCGGATGCGAGAACTAAGATTGAAGATGCGTCAGGTTGGCAACGTTGGTGAACCGGTCGTTGAGAGTGACCCTACTGCTAATGATAGAGACCTACAGGAGGCAACTGCAGAGTACATGCAGACTATCAGTGATCTGCAGGCACAACAGAAAACAGAGAGTTAAAAGTAATATGCAGTGATTATGCAAAACTTATGACGAATTTGTAACACGTTTTTTAAATAGTATTGGCTTCAATAAAACATTTCGTTTGGAAATATAGTTTATTTCGAAATTAACTTAATTTTAAATACGCTACAAACTTGTCAGTCATAAAAAGTAACTTTATCCGATATTTTGAAGCTACTTAGATACTATTTTTGGGCCGATTCATACTAGCGCAGAGTCGAAGCGCGTCGAACCGCAGCAAAGCGTCAATCTAAACGATAACAGCAAATTCACCGTTCGTCCGTGACCACCAACGCCAATCGCTTCCATATTTGGTAAATAAATGCTCGAACAACAAAATTGGTACCTTATTAGTTTTCGAGAAAATCGACTTTTATGGTGGTCACGCTCCTTTCAGCAGGACCACCATGAGCGCCGAAAAATTGGGCATGCTACAGCTATTCAAATAATTAGTACCATTTTATCATCATATATCATTTCGTAAACAAAATTGAAACATTTGTATTTACCGCCAAATCAACGATGATAACTTTCCCGCGCTCGTTCAGCAGGACTTTGAATGTTGATTCAAAGTGTTAGGAGCTTGTCGCTTACCTCAAACCTACATAGAGAATTAGTACCTACCCTGCAAGTTAAAATTAATAGGTACCCAAAAAACTTCAAAATTACTACTCCAGTAGTTTACGAGATATACCTTGCCATGGCTGGGGTGGCGGTAGTCACGGTGTTAAATTTTCATTTCAAGATTTCCCTATTAAAAACTCTGATTTCTTCCCAAATTTATACAAAAATTGTGCTCATAAAGAAATTATAGTGACCAAAAATTCAGATTCGTAAGTGTTGTTTTTGAGAAATTAGCTTTCATTACTTTTCCATACTAAATCTCCGCGTATAACCCGACCAAATTAAGTTGTCCATGGTATTGAGCTGTTTAGGAGATGTACACTCGTGCACATACATTTATGGATGTCGGAATAGTAGTGTGAATGGCATGGCACAAACTAGCGCGCTTACACCAATCAGCGCGAATCTTTTTTGTCTCTAAAGAAGTACATACTTAATATGTGCGCTGTAGAGTTATGGGTGAATTTCCAGTTATCTTTTAAATTGACGCTTCGCTACGCATCGACTCTGCGCTAGTATGAATCGACCTAAAAGTTTTATTACAAAATCACATATAAATGCCTTTTTACTCAGGTCTTAGAATTACGAAAAAATTAAACAATGAAACTTAAATTCTAGTCGATCAATTGTCAATTATCATTTGTTAAAGATAATTTTTAACATGCACTAAACACCCCTAACAGCTAAAAGTGAATCAAAAATACGTTTGTGTAACAAAAAATATACTTTATTAAAATAAATACTACCTCCTTTATTAGGTGAATTTCTCACATTATACTCAAAGTCATTTTCGTTACTCTTACAATTGCTTTTTATTACCATTTAAAAACTCATTTAGAAATCTCTTTTGTACATAATGAAGTGTTATTATTTGTTCTTACATCAATATTTACCTTTAGTGCACATAATGTAATCACTACACGAAGTACTCTGATATGCAGAGGTATGTACCCTCTTATTTCTTAGCAATCAAGGTTGTTTCTTGTCCTTATTGAAGGCGACGAAGGACCAACGATGTTCGATGTTAGCGCCGACGCCGCTGGTGGTGCGTTCGAATACATCCGTGTGTTTCTGCAGAACGTGGTGTATTGTAGCCTGAGACACGAGCGCGAAGATGGCGCGGACATACGACACTACGTAATCTAGGCTGGCCCCTTGTGGATGTACCTGAATTAATGTTTTTTTGTTAATAAATTGCAAGTCCACTGTAGTAGAAATCAAGACTGAAGACGGAACCTTAGATTATTTTACGTCGAAATAGCATCATCGACGGACGAAAGTTAAAACTGGCAAAATTTTGCCTTTAAGCACAAGTAAAAAATACTGTAAGTACATGGTACAAAGGCGGACTTAGTGCCTGAGGCATTTTCTACCAGTCAACCTTTGGGTGATGCAGAGACGAAACATGGCAGGTGCAACAAATTATAAAATACTAGCAAATCGCCCCGGCTTCGCACGGGTAGCACAGCTGCCAAAAAAAAATCTATCATAGTGTCTTATCAGCCTGTTGCGTCGAGCATGTGGTTTAGATTAAAATGTAACTGATGTTCATCCTACTTGGAGTATTTTGTTCCAATCCTGCAAATATTTCAAAAAGTAAAGAATAGATACAATGTATCTATTCATTACTTTTTGAAATATTTGTTATTATAAATGTTACGTTGTATACAACGTACTTATGACTAAATTACCCTAGGCTAATAAAATATAAGTTTTTCGTAATTTTGTTAATTTTAGTGTTTCGGTCCTCCTTTCGAAGCACATAACCGCTTTCGCACATCATTAGCGGCCGTTTACACGGCGCTGACATTATGACACCTAATTCACGGTAGAACGTTGGGATCACACGTCAACATCCCAATGTTCATACGGTTAAAAACAAATCCCAAAGTTATACAGTAAAATATCGTACTGATCATCTGGTCCAGAGTGTCATCAAACAGCGATGATCGCAGACCTAATAGCCGAGGAAAAGGTCATTATTAGGACTACTATCCTAGCGCCGCGCCGCCGCCGCGCCGCCGTCAACCATAACTATTTTATTACGCATAATTTTTAATCTGTGATATCTTTTAAAGTATTTATTTAAAGGACTTCTTGGCGGGAAAGTGAAGCGTCATGATTAGAGTTTTGTTTTATTTTTTTAAACTTGTGTTTAGCCGAATATTAATGTGTAATAATGGTGGATTATTAACCATTAAGGGTTCGTGAACGTGCATTAGTGTAGGCAAATGAAACAAAACAGCAACATATCACTTCAAGTTCTTTCAAGAAGTCCGTGTGAGGTCTCAGTAAAGTGCCACGTCTTTACTGAAACTTAACGGGAGCATACGGGTGGGGATATCATCTATCATGCATTGTTTAAAATTCATTTCATCATTACCTATAACTATACAAAGTAACTAAATAAAGATTTGGCTAAAAGGTCGCAGCAACCAGGCCATTAAACTATTATTTAAATAATTAAAATATTCATTTAAAGGATAAGATATCAAGTGATAATTTTAATCTAAATTAAATGCCCAATTTAAATAATCAAATTTTGAAAGATAAAAATGGTTATTGTGGGTCATCCCTAGAAGGTAGACGTATGCTATCGCGGACTTTTTTGTTGATTTTTTTAAGTTCCTGTAGATCATTAATTTTTTACATAAATAAATTACGGTCTACGCGGCGTGGGCATGATTTTTTCCGACATCTTCAACAATTATCGTCATATTACAGCCAATTTACACAAAAAATTAATGACGGAGTGATTCATGAGGAGGGTTTAGGTATATACACCTAAACCTTCCTCATGAATCACTCGTCCATTGGTAAAAACCATATGAAAATCCGTTCTGTAGTTTTTAGTTTATCGCGTTCAGACAAACAGACAGACGCGGCCGTGGGACTGTTTTATAATATGTAGTGACAAGAATAATAATACTCATTGATAAATATCTTACTTGTAAGAAAGCAGACATGACTCCAATCAGCTTGGCTTCTCCGCAGCCCGCCTCAACAGCCTCCTTAAGGTGCACTGCGGAGTCCAGATCCTCAGGCAATGGCGGTGGGGGAGGGGGTTTCACGATCGGCGACGGCAAAGGAGGCTAGAAATAAGTATTGACTCAAATCAAAGGTCATTTATTCAAACTAGGCTGAGAATCAGCACTTTTCAAGTGTCAAAATTACATAAGACAGTTCCCGAAAACACCCGCCCACTTTATTTTATCTGCCAACCCAACTACACAGTCCTACTGATTGTACAACATCTATAAAACAGTTTGTTTATGAGCGCATGAGCAGCCACAAAGTCCGAACAGATAATTTGCTTTATGGTATAAACTAACGAACGTCCCTGCTTCGCACGGTTTTTACAACTTGTTAACTAGATTTCTTTATTATGTAAGTTGTCGCAAAATGTATAGTATTAGTTTACCGGCTTTCATATCCTCGGTCCACGGCACTGACAAATTAATCAGGAAAATCCTAGCGTCCACACTGATTAATTTTGATGTGCCGTGCTTCACCAAAGCTATGGATCCCTGGAGACTCGCTTGCCCGAACTCAGGTCTACCTGGTAATCCATCTTCCCAGTGACGGAGGGCTGAGCCGCTCTGCAGTGTACTACAAAACAATTTACTTAACACGTCTGCCACTACTGCGGAGCGTGCGCGCCTGCTGGCTGTAGTAAAGTGGTAGTCGGGTCTGTGGCTTCATGCATTACCTTCGTCGAACATAGGCACTTCGTTCGACGACACTACATTGCGCTACGCTGCTTCCCTAAGACTAGGAGCTCCAGTTGTTCTCCTCATCGCTGTCACTGTGACGAAGTTGTCAACAGTCTCGGAGACCACGGCCTGTCTTGCAGCCGAAAGTTGGGTCGCTTAGCACGGCCCGCGAACATTTACGACATCATCCGACTACCTCTTGTCACCGTAGGTGTTCCAGCTGTATTAGAACCCAATGGCTTGGCACGCGACGATGGCAAGAGACCGGACGGCATGTCATTATTTCTATGGAAGGTGGGTAGGCCTTTAAGAGTGGGATGCAACGTGTGTCGATACTCTTGCGCCATCCCATCTTCCTGGGTTGGCATGCTGTGCTAGCGCTGCCGCTGCGGAGAACCTCAAGCGGCGTATGTATAATAACCTTGTTGGTTGAAACCCTCGGGCAATGGGGTCCGAGTGCTCATGGTCTTTTTAATGAAACCTCGGAACGGCTGGCTTTTACCTTGGCCAGAGGGTACGCATTGCCATACAACGTGGCAATGCCGCCAGTCTTTTGGGTATATTTCCAGTCGACAGCGCCATATTTTAGTTTGCGAATAGTTTTAGTTAAGTTAGGATATCATTTTGGTACTTTGAATAATTAATTAGTTATAAGTTGTTATTTATGTACATATTAGTTGAAGAAAAAAATATGTACTTTTAATATTAATGCATCAATATCCGTTGCGTAGTTTAGAAGAACACCGCGGTCACACAGACAGTCAATAAAAGCGACTTTATTTTTTTATTATGTATGGACCAAACAGTAAAAACTGAACAGCAGTAAACTCTTTAAACATTTTATGAGATTCGTTAAACGTAGGGGAATGGTAAATTAACTTACATTTTTCTCAATGTTTCCCTGTAAAGCCTGTCGCGCGATAAACTGTGCCTTAAATTTCTCCATCTCCTTCATACCATCAGACTTTATAACATCAACCTCATTTTTATATGCTTCCAGTTGAAATTGGAGGCTTTCATTCTCACGCTGAAATTGGAAAAATATTTATTAAATTGTTCCTTTTTCCACATGTAACAAAAAAAAGTAAATGATTATCAGTAACTGACTTTCAGTTGTTGGACTTCTTCATTGCTATCCGATGACCGACTTAAACCATTGAAATCACCTTCATCATTAAACTTTTCATAGAATTCTTCTTTCAATGAATTAAACTCCTGAAAGATGTACATTTGCTTAGTGGAGAATGAATAAACAAATATTATTACTATAACTAGTGGATACTCAAATGCATGTGTTTAAAAATTATATCATCATCGCTCCAATTACTTCACATTCCTTTCTCTGTTTACCTGTTTCTGCTGTCTTCTCGGTCACCTAGATTTTCCGCCATTCTTAACACTATTGAAGTGAACCTGCATAGGTTAGATCCATCCTATTGAAGTTTATACTTACTGACACCAAAGTTAGTGTTAAAATTATGGTTTACAATACTATAATGAAGCAGCGTTATCACGAACATTTGTATTTACATTATTTACTAAATACTCTTTCCTTGTTTCCTAACAAAACAAAAATTGCTGTAAAAGTAGTACCTGTGTCATTTTCTGCCATGTCTCAATATTCTTTCTCTGAGGTTTTGTGAAGTGATCCCATACACGTTGATGGGACGATGCGGCAAACACTTTCGCCACCTGTTCGACTGAGGTTCACAAAATTATGTTAAGAGATCCGACTTTGGTCTCGCGACCAAAACATACCGTCGTATTTTCTCGATCGACCAGTCATCCCAGGTTCTCATACTGCGGTCTATTACGCCGCACTCGCACGCAGTGTTATACGTGTACCTATCACATGCGAGGGTCACGAGCCAGTCGGCAGGGTTGCGCACACGCTGCACGTCGCGTTACAGAGATGTGACGTACGATATGATATTGTGCCATTGCACAGGAGTACCTAACATGTTCTGACAATTTATTTTTAACCAACTACATAACAAATGACTAGATATATTGGAACAAAAACACCCAAAAGTTAAAATTAAATTGTCATGATATAAATAACTTACAATAGCACCCATCTTTTCAGCAATGATTCTGTTGTTTCATTAATACTTATGGCTGGAAGTCGTACGGTGAACCGGGGCAATCCATTTGTTGACTACTGACTGAGCATTAAGATTATAAGAGTGACCATTTTGAGAAAATATTATTAATTTATTTAAGACTTGACACCCTTGAAGTTGCAGAAATGTTTGAACATTTTTTTCCAAAGCATTTTACAACATTCAAAGTGAAGACTTGCTTTATTAATACTCTGTTTCAAAACAATTTAATGAAAATATAAATACAGCAGGGTTACGGCAGTTAGTGTAACTGTGTATGGCAAATTGTATTGCCATTTATAAAATGAGATATTTGTTTATTGTAATCCTTATAACCTAATTTTAAATTATCCCACCTTAATTTTTTTTTTATTGAGAAGTTAGGTTAATTTATGACCTCACTTTTTATTGAAGATATTTTAAATTATAAATTTATAATGCTACAAGCAGTGCGCCTGAAAGGATTTCCCAACAGTAACGTCTCAGGAGCCTTAGGGTATGAGTATCCAAAAAAAGAAAGGCACAACTAACTTTTAATTATAAACAGAATTTTAAGTAACTCTTATGCAAAATTTCTAGACCCAGCGGTTTAGGCAGTGCATTGTCTGTAAGTGAATTAATGAATTTAAGATTTTTATTTAATTTTAAATTTAGATTCAAACAATCATTGTTGGAAATATGGTGAGATCATTTGAAGTATACACGAAATGTGTAACTTTAGTGAGTGATTGCATATGGATTTTACCAAAAAAAGGTTTGTTTACAATTTCATTAAAATGTTTTGGAACAGATTAGTTTCTTGTTGAATGTTTTCGTAATTGAAATGAAAACATTATGACCGTCTTACCTTTAAATTATTTAGAAATATCAAATAGTGTTGAACTAGAGACATAATTATCACTGATATCGCACATTCACCTGATGTGGTATATTGAGAAATTGTTGAAACCTTGTCTAAACAAACTTACGTTGTTCTATCACATTTGCAATGTGATTCTTGACTCGTTCCTTGCATTCAAGTAACTCTTCTTCAGCTTGCATTTTCTCACTAAACAATCTGCGTATATGTGCATTTGTTGCTTGTATCATTGAATAAAATTGATTTGCATTCTTTTTCGTACATTCTCCTCGCTCTAACCAAACAAGCAATGTCTGTAAAAAAATAATAACAATTGCAATTTAAATTATTTTTGACAATATTTTGTATAATTTTAACTACTTATAAAGTTTACAATTCATATCTTTTTTTGTTAAGTAATGGTTTTGTTATACATTAGGGACTTACAAAGTATGCATTAATAATTACATGGTATCCATGTTGGTACAATGAATTGTTGGGTATATTGCTGCTCTCCTAGCTAGATCACTGAGTAATCTGTATTTAGGAAACACAGTTGACTCCCAATTTGAGTACCACAATAATCATATTTGTATGCTTTTGGAGCATACAATATAAAACAAAACACATAAGCAAAAATCTTAAAATTAAAATTAATTAATTAATAACTTACTGGTAGAGTTGTTGACAATAGTTCTTCATTTTTAAGTTTTTCTGCCAGTTGTATCATGGATGCATTAGAATATGGTTGTACTCTGGATGGTGATGGTGTTCTCCTACGTACATCTCCATACGAGGGCATGGTGCGGTTAGCTATGTCATTTTGAGAATTTAAATGCTGCAAATGTTGTTGTTGAACCCGCAAGGCTTGTCTTTGTCGCCGGTCAAAGTCATTCTGGTCATCACGACTCTGCAAAAGGAGTTTCATGATTTTTACAGTTAAAAGAAAATTTTAAAATATGGTTAGGTACATTATAAATTGTGCTCACCAATGCATAGTCTACATGTAACCAGCCAGAAGTGGAGTGTGAATTTTCATCATCATCATCATCATCCTCCACCATGTCATCTTTTTCTTTTATGTTAATGAGTTTAATACAATAACCAGATATCATCATTGCTTGATCCACACACTCCTCTTTATAAAAACGAATGTGACAAAAGTTTTTCTTTGACAACCGCAGTGTATGTATTCTTCCATATGTCTCAAAAATTTCCCTCACAATGCTCTCTCTGATTTTGTCTGGTAATCCTCCCACAAATATTGTTCGGCATCCAGGAGGTTTAGATCTCCGTGGTGGTTGTGGTGTGCCTGCATCAGGAGGAATAAGTCTGGCATGCTTAAAAATTATTTCTTTTTTAGCCTGCACATTAGACATATCTCCACCCATATTAGGGTACATCCCCATCATGGCTGGGTCCATCATCATTCCCCCCATCATGCTCATGTCCATAGCAGGAGGAGCGGCAGGTGCCATTGCCTGTCCACCCATTGCTGACATATCCATAGCTGCTTGTGGGACCATATCCATGCCTGCTCCAGGCATCATTTCCATTCCTGCAGCAGGCATACTAGGCAACATGCCCCCACCCATCATTGCCCCTGGCATCATCATGTTTGGGTACATTCCGCCAGCCATCATCATGTTGGCTAGAATAAATTTAAGGTATTATTTACCTAAAAGTGGTAGCTTACGAAATTCAAATTTTTTGTTCAAGGAACAAATCTAATAAGTATTAATGATTCTAATGATTATAATTCTGTAAATACATATTTGTCGCCAATCATATTTTGATGAAGATACAACCTGACACTGACCTGCAAATTCCAAAAAACAAAAAAAATCACTAATGATCCTACATTTATGCAACATTGTCCTTGAACAAATAATTATGTTAACTTTTGTGGGTAAATAATGCTAATAACATGAAATACAAATAAAAAGTATGTACCTTGTGGATACATACTGGTCATCATCATAGGATTCATGACGTTAGTCATGTTATCACTAGACTTCCCAGAATCTTGAGATTTGTTATTATCACGCCTGCGAATATTGTCGACCCTTATGGGCGACCTGGACCTATCTGTTCTGTTGATACCTAGAAAAGATAGTAAAAAAATTTGACATGACAAAACTTTCCGTAGATATAATTTTGGTTTTTTGTCGTTGTTGTATTTTTTTCTGGACAAAATGAGGATATGGAGTCCATAACTGTGGAGTTAATCAGTAAGTATCATATCTGTTATATTATTAAATTATACAAACCTTGCATGATTCCTTTGATGAATAACAATAATCTCAGCAGTGAGTTCGGTTAAAATATGTGTAGTCCACGCAAAGGCTAAGTAGTACTGAGACTACTGAGTACTCCACTAAAATTGCTAGTTTGTTTGTGAACCAAGGAAATAATTAATATTGGCACAGTTTTAAAAGAAACAATCACAAGCTTGGTTGGATTTTAGACTTTACGGATTTTCGGGATTTTCATTTTTAAGGCGTTGACAGACCATAACTCAGGGGGAGTCAACTGTGTTTGTATTGGTTGGCTCAGTAGGTGGGTTTGTTATAGGGCTTCCAGTACCAAAAACAAATATTAAAAATTCGATGGTAAATGGCAACATCAACGTTTTCAATCAGACTTTGACAGTTTAATAAAATTTAAAATGGTGGTTTTCAAACGCTTCAAAACAGTTATTCGCTGCCTGTGTTAATTTGTTTTTGTCGTCGTTTTTCCTGTATTTCGTGTGATTTTCCGTTCAAAGTGCGTCGAGTTGGTTATTCTCCTCCGCGTTTTCATCGAGACTTCGAATACGGGATACCATAACGTTGCATTCGTTGTTTTACAAGCCTAGTGACTTTTTAGCCTAGTGACTTATTTTGTATTTATTTGTGTTCTTTGGTCAGTGAATCGGTGAAAAATTATGAGGGACAGTAACCGAAAATGTGCAAAGTGCAATGCATCGACAGCTCAAGATTCGGAACTGGTGTTACATCGTTTTCCGAAACCAGGACCTTCCAACGTACAGCGGTATGTATATTATATAATCCAAAGTAGGTATAGTATCAATGCCAATCGGTATTATCATTCAGATGTTGATAAAAAACTAAAATCATGTTTTCAGGTTGGTAGCATGGGCAAAGTTTTGTTACCCAGAGGGGAACTGGAATTCTGTGGAATTTCAGAGAAGCCTCTATGTAAGCCATAAAATGCTTTGCTCTAAGCATTTTCCCGAAAGTGCATTTGTTCAAGACCATTTGCAAAGGAAAATGCTGCATAGATATTCCATTCCGTCTGAACTCTCCACCACATCAACACACAGCTCTCAAGTGGAGATGTCCATTGCTGACACTGGATCCAATCAACAGCCTGGAACTGCAAGAGCACCTGATACAATCGACTTATCTGATGTAAGTTTTATTAAATATATATTATACTAGTGACCCGCCCCGGCTTTGCACGGGTGCAATGCTGATGTGCAGTGTTTCTCTACTATATTATGCATGTATTATACATATAAACCTTCCTCTTGAATCACTATCTATTAAAAAAAACCGCATCAAAATCCGTTGCATAGTTTTAAAGATCTAAGCATACATAGGGACAGACAGACAGCGGGAAGCAACATTCTTTTATACTATGTAGTGACTAGCTTCTGCCAGTGGCTTTGCCCGCACAGTCTGTTGATAAAAAGTAGCCTGTCCTTCTCTAAGGTTTAATCTATCTCTGTACCAAATTTCATCAAAAGCGGTTCAGCGGTTTAGGTGTGAAAGCGTAACAGACAGAGTTACATTTTCATTTATAATATTAGTAGGGATATTATGTTGGGACTATCTCGTTGGTCTAGTGGTTGCAAGCGCTACTTGGTATTGTAGTTATCTTACATACCAATATTATGTCTTTAGTATAACATATAGATATCTTGAAAGATTAATCCTAAGAAAACATTTTTTTTTAGTTTCTATAATAAGGAAGAAACTTTTTATGTTCTTTAATATGCTTATCATTACATATTGTCTGTCTTCATTATTTAATTTTGTTACACTAATTCGTCTAATTTACATGATTGTGTCTGTTTTAGTATTCACATTTGGAACAGCCTGGAACTTCAAAAGCAAATAAAATAGAAACAAACATCTGTATTGTAGTTACATAAATAAAACTGAAATATGTTTTTTTCAGAAAACCCCATTTATTTATTGTAGCATGTAACAAAAATTATAAGATGATATACATAGTTACATAAATACTGGTCAAAATCATAACCCTGCCTTTTGTTTCGCCGTAGTCGGGTAAATATAGATGTCTGTTGTATCAAAAAATGAATTGGGAACGGGGTATTTAGTAGGTTGTACAGACGCCAGCACATCAAGCTACTACAATCCGTCAAATTTCTTTAAAAGATTTTCAACTTAATCATTAAAGCATAAGGTTCAAGGTTGATTGGGAAAATTTTACAGTTTCGGGTAGCTTGACCGGCTGGCGTCTGTACATCGAGTCTAAAACAGTTGTAAAATAATGTTCCTTTCAATATGAAAACGTTGGGCGCACTAATAATTTTTCATGTTTTAGTGCGTTACCCTTAAAAGCGTTGTGTGAGATGTTCAATATATACCTCTTTTTCAGATATCGCGAAGTGGAATCACATTGAAGAATTTTTTGAATTGGATAACAACAACCCATTTTTCGTTTTTGCGCCAGCCCTAACGAAGAGCCATTTAAATCCGAACAATAAACAAAAAATGAAAGTAAAATTAGCCGCGCAAGTTTTGAGCCATACAGTGTCTGCTGGAATGTATGCAAAAATCACCGAAGGTGTGTTTGTCATAATAATAATGTTATAAAAACATCCATAAATTTAAAAATCAGCTTAAAATCATCTCCAACCTTAATAATTATGTTCCCACTTGAGTCTTCTCTCTGAATTGTCTTTGACGAAGGAACTAGGCTATAATCCACCATGCTAGCCCAGTGAATGTGTCCTCGAATTTTTGGCTTCGAGCTTAAACATAATAAGGGGTTCTATAATTTTATCATCCCATCACTACTTAGATTTTTTACAATATTACCCTCCGGAGCCATTTTCTTTTTCAAAAGTCGATTGTTTATTGAAATTGAAATGTTTATTGTTCTTAAAAACTCTTATATTATTTTTAAATATCATATAAATACGTGCTGAGTTTGTCCTAAAAACAAAATTAGTTTTTAATTTGGCATTACCTATCCTACTTTTTATTTACAGGCTTGTGTTTGACCACAACATTGATGTTTTAAAATATGCTTCCTATTTTCTCACGAAGAAACCTCTGGTACTTACATAAACACTAAAAAGTTTTTTTTTTTACAGGAGAGCTGCCAACAGAAGCACTTGCTACGGTCAACCTGCTAAACAAAATCGACCAATTGTTCGATAGTTTAAATGCGGACTCTCCAAGTTTAAAAAAAGGCAAAAAATATTTGAGAAATATTTCAGACCGGAGCCCTCATTTTGCATATTTTAAAGAAATGAAATTATTTTTTAAAAACTGCCTATTTATTGGTGCAAAATCAAGGGCACCTTCGCTGGATGGATGGATCCAAACCATGGCGGGAGTGGAAAGAATATGGCGGAATTTAAAACAAAAATATCCCGAAATTGGGAGTTTATCCACCAGGAGACTGCAACAAGATGCCTTAGAGAATTGTTTTGGGTGTGTCAGGAGTAATTGTGGGTCTAATTGCAACCCAACAGTCTCACAATTTGTTGCAGCTTTAAAAACTGGAATAATTTCAAATTTGTCGGCACCAAGCTCAGCAACAAATTGTGAAACCGATGAGGATGTCATTCTTGACAATTTAAATTTATTTTTGACCCACAATGCCAAAACTGATGTTGACCGTCCATCAGCAGTAAGCAATGAGGCAGATTGTTGCAGTATGTCCATGGATCAAATGGATGAAAATACTGGGGAGATGCAGGCATGTGCCTATGTTTGTGGTTATATCATTAAGAGAATGGAAACAAATTGTGTATCGTGCCTCAAATCTTTAACGTCCTCTACGGATACTGTGTGCCATTTGTTCACTATATTTAAAGAATATGAACATGACAAACGAAGTCTTAAATATGCCAACATAAAAATGGTTGAATGTGTAAACAAAAGTACATCAATCATGTGTGATTATTTAAATAAAAATGCACATAAGAGGGGTATTAAAGATTGCATTAAAGAATTGTTGAAAGAAAATATTAATTTTGATTTTCTAGATACATGTAGTGAACATAAAGGGCAAAATGTAACAATAATAATAAATTCAATATTTTACATAAGCATTATTAGATTCTGTAATGTACAAAACAGGATGTTTGCTGACAGTGCCGCACAAGCGAGCCTACAGAAGAAAATAAATATATTAAAACACAAATAATATTTTTTAACATTCTGTGTGGTACTATTTCTAAGTAAAAACATCATTATAATTCTTGAACCTTAAAATTAACTTATTGTATTATGAGTAATAATTTATAATAAATGTTTATTCTCATTCATACACATTTTACTAGAAAATAATCTTTCAGCCAGAATAAAAACTCTATAATACTAAATAACAATGTTAATTGATTAAATTTAAGAGACCAGAAACAGGAGGAATATGTATATGTAGCCATGTGTACTATTTAAAAATAATTGGCGTTTAATGTAACTAACCTATGGACAATATGGATTATGGTTTCCTTCATAAATAAAGTTGTATACGTTATAAACTGTGCTTTTATTTAATTGTTTTTAAACTTCAAGTAACGTGAGCACGTTCTAAATAAATTACTGATTCCTATTATTAACGAAAACTCGCTAATGATATGAATTAGTAATTTGTTTTAGAGCGAGCTGTTCCTGATAAACAACAAATGCAAAAATAACATTTTCAAATTTCGCGCTCTGTCTATGTTGCCTAAGGGTTACACTAGCGGCGCTAGTAGTCATACTCTTAGACCAACACTTTTGTATGAAGATGGCGTTCTTCTCCGCTAGGAGTAATAGTGTTCTGTGGACCATAACAAACAAAGAATGATAGAAATTAGAATGACTTGAATGACTTTCCTCTGTATTATCTATATTCTTTGGATTCATTTTTTTTTTTAACAATAGTTTAATGGCCTGGTTTCTGGGACCTTTTAGCCAAGTCTTTATTTAGTTACAAACTTTGTATATGTAATGATGAAATGAATTGAAATGCATGATAGATGATATCCCCGCCCGTACGCTCCCCTTGAGTTTCAGTAAAGATGTGGCACTTTACTGAAACATCACGCGGACTTCTTGAGAGAACGAAGAACTGATATGTTGCGCTGTTTTGTTTCATTTGCCTACACTAATGCACGTTCACGAACACTAGATGGTTAATAATCCACCATTATTACACATTAATATTCGGCTAAACACAAGTTTTAGAAAATAAAACAAAACTGCTAATCATGACGCTTCACTTTCCCGCCAAGAACCCCTCTTTGGATTCACTGTGTTTTCCACCACAGAGTACAGTTTCCACTTTCCAGTTTCACGGGTTCGGTTCAGTTCGGTTGTTTCAATCTTAGTGATTGAATGATTCCCACTATTCCCAACTCTAGGTGCATTCCGATTTCCGGTTTTCATATTTCTTTATGGTGAATATCCGTATCCGCTTTCGAAAAATTGGAAAGGAATGTTATAACTTGCAACCCCAGTTAGGTGTCGTTCACACTGCCCCGTCCGTTCCCTCCTGCATCGGTTCTTCCATGCGCACCTGACTTCGTGCCTGACTTAACAAAACCCGACATCAATGACATTGACAGTGAGTTTACTGACAGACAGTCAGACTGTAACAAAACAACAAATCCGACCGCGAAACATTGTTTTGAAATGAAGATTTGCAATAATTTTTTATATCAAAATGTTTGTATTAGCAGAAATGAAAGATGTCATCAGAATTACTCCAGAGCATTTTCATCAAAGCTTAACAGAGTCAATTACAACATTACTGAATAGAAAACTAGCTAATAAAGTAAGAATGTTTATAACCTCTTAATATTAAAAAAAATGCGATTTAATCTAGAACCAATGTTTCAATTGCACTGCAATAATTATAATTTTTATCAAAACGATAATATTTTTAATTAGGATCACTATTATATTGATAATTCAGCTGAATACTCATATCTGCTACTCTATCTTGCATTATTTACCTAACGGTCCACATTGCAGAAGCATAACTTGGAAACGCGTCGTATGTGTTCGCGATTCTCAGCATTGAGGGAACAAGAAGGGAGAGAGAATGTACAATAATGTTTTGAATGTTTCAGGTTGTATTGAATGTCGGATTATGCATAGCTCTATTTGACATCATAGACATTGGACATTCATATATATTTCCTGGGGATGGTTCGTCTCACACAGAAGTAAAGTTTAGATATATTGTCTTCCGGCCTGTTGTTGAAGAAATACTTATTGGAAAGATAAAAAATTGTAGCAGGGAAGGTGTACACGGTATGTTAGTAAATACTCCCAAATTTAAATTGATACTTCAATTAATTGCAGTCTGATCTGATCACAATCTGTATGGATAAGCCATACATTGATGACCTAATAAATAGGGGATGAAAGTTTGTATAGGAGTCATTTTTGCTGGTGGGAAATACCATCAGGCACACGGTTTGTGACCCAAGAAATGCCTCGCAGGCTAGGAACTAGGCGTAGGTCATATCAATGTGTCACTGTATCAAAGAGTTGAGCTGTATGATTACTGACAAATGCATGCACTGACTGGACAGTTCCACTCAATCTGTGTGGTTATTTCATCAAAAGACCATTTCAGACACCAATCAAAACATGGTCTTCACATGATCTGTGCCAAGATTATGTCTGGACTTTAAAAAAGACTGTGACCTCTGCTCTGAGTTTGTTTTGGCCTTTCTTTTCAGAGTAATAAGATAGGACACACCAACCTTCCCTAGCTATCTAGTTTTTAAAATATGATATATACAAACCTACATACAAAAATAAAATCATTTATCACTATACAATAAAATATTAAAACTCGTGTTTTAATTTGTTGTTTTATATTTCAGTGACTCTAGGATTTTTCGATGACATTTTGATTCCCGTGAATGCTCTGCAGCACCCATCTAGATTTGATGAAACTGATCAAGCATGGGTATGGGAGTACCCAAAAGAAGATGGAGAGAAACATGATTTATTCATGGATTCTGGTAATTCTATTGCATGACACTGATATTTGGTGCTAGTATGAAAATTTTTTTTTCTTTTTTACTAAAGCTAAGCTGAGCCTGTACATTGTTATCTATGATTATGGCTGTAAAACATTAAGAAACTACTCCTCTTTTACCCAGTATCTTAAAAGTTTGTAATAAGAATTTTTAAGCCACAGCTAAAAACACAAAGACAAGAGATGATCTGACCAGGACTAGGAAAGTTCAATCTAAAGTACTCAGACCATTATCAACGGCAGTTAAATATGTACCTAAATATATGTTTGAATGTTTTTTGCTATAACAGGGGAATCAATAAGGTTTCGTATCACAAGTGAAGCCTTTGAGGAAAGTTTACCCACGGGGCCTCCAGGCACTGAATGCACAATACAGACGGTGGCACCTTACAAGATAGTCGGTGGTATCAATGAGCCTGGACTGGGGCTATTAACATGGTGGGAAACTCCAGAACAAGATGACGGTGATGAAAATGAGGACCAAGAAAATGATGAATAAATATAAGCATAACAAAAGCCAGTGTTTTAACTTTTCAATTCCATTCGATAGTGCACAACTAATTTCGTTAGTTGGCTCTCCTATGTTTATGAAAAGCGACAATGAAGTACTGAAAACGAAAACTAGTTTTGATTATTTCTTCATTTTTCCATGCCATTCGATAGCGCGACCTTATTATCTTTTAGGCCTTACGCTAAAAGTTGCGTGGGTGTACGGAGTGGGTGTCCGCTCCGGACATCCGCCACGGGCCTAGGACCTGCGACGGGCATACGGTGTGTGCGCCCGCCTCATGCAGTGCTTCTAGAGCGTATAAAGTTGTGTAGGGTGCCTCCTTTAATAGATTATCTAGTAGTCGCAAGCGCTACTCTGAGCATGAGGTCCTGGGTTCGATTCCCGGGTCGGCCAGTGTTATTGGGTTTTTCCTTTAGGAATTTCTCAGTAGCACCCCGGAGTCTGGATTTGTGCCCGGTTGGTGGCAATAGGCATATTACATTAAACATAACTGGCGACATGTAGGTACCCGTACCTACTATGGGTACACCTCCGCCTAAAACTTTGGGGAAACAAGGCGTGATGTTATTATTTGGCAACAAAAAGTCGACAGCTGTCACCGTTCGTGACAGGTATATTATTTTTTTTATTTATACTAAGTGGAGAATTTCGTAACCTGAACTGTACCTTCTGACGCGTCTGACTTGCGGCGCTCAACTGATTTAGAGAAACAAGCTCAAGAAAGCCCGCCACGTGACCTGCGCCGTAGCCGCGAGCCCGCCCGCCGCCCACCGAGCGTGTAGGTCTTCGTCACACGCGCCCGCGCCTGTTAGCGGGAAATTTACAAAACAGACACGCAAGCGTGCACCCGCGCATGTTTTAGCGTAAGCCCTTAACAGGAGGCTCCCTTTTTATGTTAATTTGCATGAATATTCTGAAACAGTCACACATACAAGGAAAAAGAAATTTTAGTATATGATTTATTGGATCATTTTCTTTCCATGTTTAAGACAGTTACGTAATTGTAATATTTTCGCTCGATACATTTTTTATTCGAAAATCATGTCTTTTTTTAAGGATAATTATAAAAAACAAACAAGATTGTTTGGCTTTTATGTCTAAAATAAATATTCACAGCAAGAAAATATAGTTTATTAGTCAGCCACCAGATATTGTTTCTCTAGATCAGCCATACTCAAAGTGTGTTCCGCGGAACCCTAGGGTTCCGCAAAGCCTCTGTGGGGGTTCCGCAAAAATACTGGTCAGAATAAAAAAATAATACTAAAGGAGTGTCTACCTACTATATTTTATTTTACTCTGGTACCTGAGTAACATAATATCAATCAAAATATTTCAACAAAAGTAAAAAAATATGTAAATTTTAATGTCAAGTAATATGATTATTAATGAAGAATACACATAAAACCATTTTTGATTACTTTAGGGCTCCGTCAAATATTCTGTTTTCGAAAAGGGTTCAGTCTCCAAAAAAGTTTGAGAACCACTGCTCTAGATCAATTATTACTTTAGTTATAAACGACATAAGAATTGAGACTTATGCTTGTAGCGGCATCTACATCGCCACATGCGAACTACGCGTCACACTGACGTCACGGAAATCCTGCATCGCGCAAGCAGAGTTTACCGCGCAACTAGCATATATACAACGTCCCGACATTATCCGTCGGGCAGTTGGCCACCAGACACAACACCCATCTGGTCGGAAGATCCTCCCTTTTCTATGGTGGATGAATGAACTTTACACCCTGTTCCTCATACCATCAAACGCTATTTAGTTTCGTGCTCGAACACGATCAAAGAGCGCACGCGATATTTAACTTTATTACTTATTACTATGCATTTAGCATATATGGAGTGGCGGGGAGCAAGCTTGCGTGAAAATTTGAGTTAGACTGCCTGGTCTTAACAGTCGTTTGCAATGGACCTGTCAATCGGACTCGTTTCAAACCTAGATACTAAATTAAACCCAAGTGTGTATATGCAACAAATATATTTTTTTTAACATTTTTTTTTTATGCTCGTTCAGAAAATACAACAATATAATATAAATATGATAATACATTTGATTATTCTTATATAAATTACACTTATGACATAAATGTTAATTATAATATACTTATTTATAGATATAACAAGGGCAAACAAACAGCCGGACATCACAAATATGTATGCGCACATTTACGATATAAAACGAATGTCTCTAAAATGAATTTTAAATTAAATGTGTAAATTATGAAGATTATTTAAAACTATTTGTTCAGGATTGATGTTATCACTATACATGACAGACAAAAACACGGATATTTCTACTATTAGTAGTTTTTAAAATCCCTTTGCTAGTAAGCTAAAAGTAGAATAAAATAAAAAAACGACAATAAAAT
This sequence comes from Tiliacea citrago, assembly GCA_963921375.1. Classification (NCBI taxonomy): domain Eukaryota; kingdom Metazoa; phylum Arthropoda; class Insecta; order Lepidoptera; family Noctuidae; genus Tiliacea; species Tiliacea citrago. The sequence continues at coordinate 13,082,329 of OY992797.1, read as the reverse complement.
TATTTACCATTAAATCACAGGGTGTGTAGTGTGGTATTAAATCACCTCCCGCTCCACCCAGAGCGGGAGAAGTTATTTGATAATTTCCCACCCAAAAAAAAAAAAAAAAAAAAGGGTGTGTAGTGTGGTATTAAATCACAGGGTGTGTAGTGTGGTATTCTCGATCCTCCAACTCTCTCGTGTCTTGAAGTGTCTGCATGTAGACTAGGCATGTCAGGTCATAGACCGATTACGATAGTTTCGGCTTACATGCCGCCCACCGCGACCTCGTCAGCAGACGGTCTCAAACTGCTCTCTGACGATCTTTCAATTCTTTTTGGCCTGAGCGAATCCGTTATCATAGCGGGTGACCTCAACGCCAAACACCCGGCCTGGAATAGTACCAGTACCACGTTCCGAGGCAGACACTTGTTTGACCTCTGCCCCGTCCTAAACTTTGACGTCATCGCCCCGATGACGCCCACCCACTACCCTCACGACCCCAACCATACCCCTGACGTATTGGACATAGCGCTCCTAAAGAATATCAACCTCCGGTTGGATTCGATAGAGGCGATGGACGAACTGACTTCCGACCACCGACCAGTCGTCATGAGACTGGTCCCTCGCGACGGACTCCCTGACCCGGACGAACCCTCTCGTAACAAAGTAGTCACGGACTGGAGGAAAGTAAGCGATCGCTTGAAATCCACCACTTCGCCTCTACTAGACTCTATACCAGATCAGTTTACCTCAATCGCTGACACGACGGCCGCGATCGGCTCACTCACGGAACACGTACAATCGGTCCTGAACGATTGTTCAAGGCAAGCTCCGGCGATGGACGAACATCGCTTGAGGCTGTCGGACGATGTGCGTGAACTGTTGACTGAGAAGAACGCGGCTACTCGTGCCTACGACGTCTTTCCCTGTGACGCCAACAAAGCTCACATGCGCTATTTGCAGAGATCTGTAAAGACACGCATGGCCGAGCTGCGTGACGGTAACTGGGACAAGATGTTGAGCGAGCTAGAGCCCACTCATCTGGCATTCTGGGAACTTCAGAGGAAACTCAAGTCCCAGCAAGTAGTCTCTATGCCTCCCCTGACACGACCCGACAGGACGATAGCATTCGACGACATCGACAGGGCTGAATGCCTAGCTGACAGCCTCGAGACCCAGTGCTCGCCCAGCTCTCAACCAGTAGACCAGGCTCACCTCGCCGAGGTGGATGCCGAAGTCGAACGTAGAGCCTCTCTCCCTCCGGTCGAAGACCCTGATTGTCCTCTAGACCCCGTCTCCCCGGACGAGGTTCACGATATAATCAAGGGTCTGAAACCCCGTAAAGCCCCTGGATCAGACGGTATCACCAATAGGGTGGTCCAGTTGTTCCCGGCTCACCTGATCATGCTAATGACCACCATCTTCAATGGTGCTCTTAGTAACAACATTTTTCCACAATCGTGGAAAAATGCCACCGTCATCGGTATCCCGAAGCCCGGCAAGCCTAAGACCGAGCCTTCCAGTTACCGTCCCATCAGTTTGCTCGACGTTTTCGGCAAGGTCTATGAGAGGCTTATTTATAAGCGTCTCAGAGACTACGCCGAGACGAAGGGGCTCATCCCCAACGAACAGTTCGGTTTTAGAACCCAACATTCTTGCGTACAACAGGTCCACCGTATCATAGAACACATAAGCGCCGGTTTCCAGCGCGGGTTCATGACGGGTGCTGTGTTCTTCGATATCGCGAAAGCGTTCGACAAAGTCTGGCACAACGGCTTATTGTATAAGCTATACAAATTCGGTGTGCCAGATCGTCTCGTGCTCATCTTACGGGACTATTTGTTGAACCGCACCTTCCGCTATCGCATCGAGGGTGCGCTCTCTTCCCCTCATCCGATCCGCGCAGGCGTCCCTCAGGGGTCTGTGCTGGCTCCGCTCATTTTTACGCTGTTCTCCAGTGACATCCCGAAAAGTAGAAAGGCGCAGTTAGCTCTGTTCGCAGACGACACGGCCATCTACTACACCGGCCGCAGTCAAGACCAGATCTCCCGCATCCTACAGACCGAAGTCAACAGACTCGGTGACTGGTTCAGGAAGTGGAGGATCGAGGTCAATCCTGATAAGAGCCAAGCGGTCCTCTTTTCTAGGCCCCGGCGTAGACCGGACCTACCACGACAGATCAAGATGTTCGGCAAGCCTATCCCTTGGGAGAAGCGAGCCAAATATCTCGGTGTGATCTTAGATCACCACATTTCGTTCGCTGAGCACATAAAGCAAGTGCGTTCGCGCGCTGCTTTCGCTCTCGGTAGGCTTCATTGCGTTCTGAACTCACGCAGCAAGTTGTCCCTTAAGGGCAAATTGCGTATTTACACAGCGTGCATCCGGCCGATTATGACGTACGCGTGTGCCGCTTTCGCACACGCCCGTCCCCATCTCATTCACAGAATGCAGGCACTTCAAAACCGATTTCTCCGTAAAATTACGGACGCTCCATGGTTCGTTCGGAACGAAACCCTACACGTAGATCTTAGAATCCCCACCATCAAGCAGTTTTTGAAACGCGCGACAAAGCGGTTCTTCGAGTCCGCAGATAGACATCGCAACCCCTTGGTTGTGCAGGCAGCTAGCTATAGGCCATCTCAAATCAGTAAGACTCGCCGACCTAGGCATACTCTCTTAGACCCGGATGACCCCATTACTCTCCTTCAGGAAAGCAATAGGGCCACAAGTACAGTGCACAAACACAAACCGTCATTCCGTCCTCGCCGCCGAGGTACCACGCGAAGATCAAGAATAAATTGTTCCCCCCGTCCCTTGCACGTCGAACCGCCAGCCCCGAGGCTGAGTGAGCCGTAGCATTTAATAGTAATCCCCGTTAATAATCATGAATTTAAACTTTTGATCCAGCCCGTCCCCAATTTGCTTTGTTTTTCCCCAACGACGCCCTAAGCCGAGGTTCGTACCCCACAGGGGGTGCCCTTAGAGCGCTGTCGTTTAGTTTTTAATACTTTTATTTACGCTCCTGGCTGGAGGCTTTAAGCTAATACCTTAGGGCAGCCACAGGAAAGACCGGTTAAGCAGTCACGGCCTCTCAAGGTCAACTGCGAGATGCCATATATAAAAAAAAAAAAAAAAAAAAAAAAAAAGAGTGTGGTATTAAATCACAGGGTGTAGTTTGATATATTATCGGCAAATTCAACCAATACACCTACTCGTATCGAGACCTGATCGAGACAATGAAATAAAAAGTACTTTTTGATGTCACTATTCTAATCAAACAGAATTTCAGATGCCAGACTTGTGTGGTTAATATTAGGCATTTAGAAAAATTTAGTAGGCGACCTTTTACATAATTTTTATGGTATTCTATGCTGAAGCCGAGCGGGTGCAAGGCGGCGAAACTAACCGCTTCTGACAATGACAGCGTCACAGCAGTGCACTTTAACATAATAATTTTTCAGTAGGATCATACACACTGCGGGCATTCGCTTCGCGAATTTGTTTTGCAAACGTTCTCTGCGCAGACTTGTGTCACGCAACGATCATTCTTTCGAATTACGAGCTCACGAAATTTTCGTTGATGAATACTGCGAATGCTACGAAGCGAATGCTCGCGGTGAGTACGGTCCTACAGAACTAGGGAATGTAAATCTGTTGTTTTAAGAACGGATTTTTGGTAAATTCCGTATTATCGGATTTTTACGGACTTCAATGAAAATAAACAACTACTCGTATAACGGTGAGTTGCACGAAACCAACATTAGTTTAACGCTTTCTACTCCACCCACTTTTCGTAGAGCTCTTACGCTATGCCGCCGTACATATAGTAAGTTATAATGATAAAAATAAAAATGCTTGTACCTTTTTGAAAACAAACGAGACCTTGCTAAAATATACAATAAATTTTATTTTTTACAGTTAATACTTAATGCTGTATCACTAAGAAAAACGGATATTTAAAAAGAGCCCTCCGCGAGGGCTCCCGGCATCCCATATGCGACTTGAGTGAACCCTCCAGGAGGACTCCCGGCACTGAACGAGTTAACGGAGACTTTAAATTGATGCTGCTACTGTCTTTTTATACAAAATGTAACGGATGGCATGAATTTAAAGTCTCCGTTAATCTAATGTTGGTTTCATGGAACTCAACGTTAGTTTGCTAATATGATGTTACTAGAACAGAGAGAGATGTTTCAGAACAAAAGAAAGTTAAAAACTTAAACCCAACTACGACAAAAACGGCAACTAAAAAGGTATAAACAAGACATCAATATCGAAGAGTATGCTTAGATGGTTTGGTCATGTTGAGAGGATGAGTGGAACGCGACTAACAAAAGGTATTTATAAAGCAGAGGTGAGTGGAAACGCCGGGAGGGGACGCCCTAGGAGGACATATAGTGACCAAATTGGTAATGTTCTTCAGAAAGGTCAGGTGCGTAGTACTCGAGAGATTTGGCAATCGCGGGCCGCACGCGTTGCGCGATCTACCGACAAGCGCGAAAACTCGCATGTTTCGATTTTTTTGTTACAACATCTTATTGTTAAAAAAATCCGGTTTTGGAAGTCTAGTAAAAATGTGCGGATATTCGGACTTTTCGGAATACAGATTATCCGGATTGCATTCCCGATATATACAGAACAATTATTTTGTTATTTTTGTTGCTTACATACATCACACCATTGTCTGTGGTGTGGAAAGGCTTTACTGATAAGTGATAAATTAATCTATCTATTTTAATAGCGAACCTTCCCGACCAGTCTGCGTAATAAGATGGTATTTAGTAATTGATTTAAATATAATGTTTTTTTTTTATCAAACATAAAGTACCCTAAGAGTGGCTAGTTCGAAAGCAACATATAAAATTTACATTCTGATAAGTACTTTCACCTAACAGACACCTAGAATATGAAAAAGTATATAGAGAATACTTAAAACTAAAGACGTTTGATTTTATGTTGTTGAGATCATAATGTAGAAACCATGTGTGAAATTATTACTAAAATGTACCTAAATATGAATTAAATAACTACAAATCTACATGATCACAAAACTTAAACCTATAACTATGTCTTACAACACTGAAACTATTTAATTATTACAAAACAAACAAAAAATAAGTCAATATTTGGTCAACTTCAGCACCAGAAAAATTTGTACCAATAATCGAAATAAAGCAACTATTGCTGCAACATAATAAATTAAATATTTTTTTTTTTTTTTTTTTGTAAACTGATTTATACAGTCGGCGTTAACACAGGAAATTAAATTCCATATTTCTATAAGATCTATGATAGAAAACCTTGAAGTACAGTAATATTTAAGTTATTAGTTATCAATATGTTTATTAAAATGTATAATTACTTTCGATTCCGGACAGAGAAATTCCTATTTTAGCATTATCGTGGTCATGTGTGTCGTACACAGAGTATTGAGCAAATGGAGTGATTAAGTGAAGAAATTAATCGTATGATTACAAGCAATATTTTCGTTTACGCAGCTCAATCAATGGTCAAAAATAAGAAATTATTTCGATAAATCACCTAAGACCCCATCTGCTTAACACTTTGTCGTGTCAATAGCAACCAGCTAATTACTTGAAAGTGTACAGGAGCGGTGAGTTAGTAAAGTGGTGAGCGTTGTTGACGTGTGATATGAGTCGTCCGTCCAGTAGATGTGTTCCGTACTGCACTGCTTCGTGCTCGTCTTTAGCCAGGCCGCAGTTGATTAGCCAGCGGACGAGACAGGAGCCGCGGAATACGCCCCGGTATGTGCGCATACGCCATCTGGGATAGTGAGTTAAAAAACATTAGACGATGAATCGAAAATAGTAAGTATTACGTAACGATAAGACTGTGTCTAAGTCTTCAAACACAATGTGAATTGTTTTATGAATAAATAAATGTGATGAGAATGAGACGTCTACAGTGACCCACTGTTGGGCAAAGAACTATTCTCTCATACATACGTATAGAAGAAAATACGTGAGTTCAGATGTTTACCGTTTATATTGAATGGCAGTGAACTATATTTACCTAGTATCTTTAGCAATAGCTTCCCTGCAGCGTTCAAGATGATGCGTGATAAACTGGTCGCAAACGTGTTTCGTTTCAAAGCTTAGATCTTCAATGGTCGGCAGAATGACTGTGTCTCCACCATACCTAAATTGGAAGAACATATTGTTATAAAATAATGTAATAATTATTTGATTTGATTCACTTTGAAAACATAGTCACAACTTGTGTATCATTCGGAAATTTTATTGGAAATTTGTCGTTAATAACTCTAATAATTTCACTTACCATTTGGTCTTCAATAATCTGACAGCGGGAATCAGTATTTCTTCAGGATCAAGTCCAAATAGTATAAACATAACCAGCGCTTGTCCGTAGTTGGCTACTATGTCAAGGAACTCAATCTCGATGAACACTCCGCTTTCATCCTTCATCATCAAGTGCCAAGTCGTGTAGGTTATGCCCTGGAATATCATAGAAATACATTAATTTAATTAACTGTTGATATCACAGGATGAAGAGGAAAAACATCGGGGTGGATATTGACTTCTTTTTACTGCCTCTACATAGGGTTCAAAATCGAAACATGTTCGTAATTACACAGGATCTTTGGGGCTTGAATGACGCTGTGCTTCAAAATCAAAATATTTTATTTCACTTATGCCTACATGGGCACTTATGAAACGCCAGAAGCTAGGTGAACGGTTCCAATTGGTCGTTTTCTGTGGAGAAGAGCCGGCAAGCCACAGTTACTCTTTCAAAAATAATTGGCTTTTACAATGTTTCAAATTACAGTGTTAATAGGTATGAGAGGAGAGTGTAGGCCCGTCAAAAGTCCCAGGTACTGGTATTATTAGAAATACTAATTTTGTTACTAATTAATTAATATTTAGCTTGAGCCCAGACTCTTTTGAATGTCTTAGAATAGTTTCTGACATAATTATGAAGGGCTTGATTAGATGTCAAAGAATTCTCGTAGTACAAATTATATAAAATATCCCTGCTTTTTCTCGAAAAGAGTTTTCATGAATGCGGTGTGTAGGGTGTTAATTTAAAAAAATCGTTCAATAAAATGGAATGAAATATTTGGCTGCACAAATACGGGCAATACCTATTCAAAGACGTGCAACTCTGTATTTGGACGAGGCAAAACTTGCATGCAATAATTTTCTCGGTGTTGTGGCGGCATCAACATCGCCACATGCGAACTACGCGTCACACTGACGTCACGCAAAATACTGCATAATAAATCAATTATTTATTGCCATAAACAGGGTTACAAACAAAAATTACTCCTACTCCAGAGCTAGGTTAGAGTACCTGTATTTCAGGAGCCAGCGACTTCTTCCAGTGTGGTTACAATTTTGCAAGTATTATGGAATGAAGGTGACTGAAATTACGAGTATATTACTTAAAGTTAAGTTTACTAGTCAAGAGCAAAAATTAAACAATTTTAAAGTCAAAAATCAAAATTAAAAGAAAATAACAAAAAAAAAACGAGTGTGCTTTAGACCACACGACTGAAGTAAAACGTAACTCTCTCTCTCTTTCTATCTTCACTAACTTATATCTCCCTCTCAACTTCCGTTCGCTCGCTTCCGTAACACTCTCGTCACGCATTCACCAGCTTACTACCCAAGTCAAGCATTATATTTCAAAAATTAAAACATTGAATATTGGCAGTATAGTGAAAAGATGAATATTTTTGCATGTATACCAAAGAGCTTGTTTGGCTGTACATGTAGATATACTCACAATGAACATGCTGAGACTGTACACGACGATGAGCACGGTGTGTTTGAGCAGCTGGCCGCCGCGGCCGAGCGACTGCTCGGGCGGCAGTAGGCCCAGCGCGCCGGCCGCTCGCTCCAGCTCGTTCAGGTACTGGCACGTGCCGGGCGCAGTGCAGCGATGCTTCTGGGACGGTGGGCAAGCGCAATCCCTGGGGAAAGTGGAGGTTCGATAAATAAAAAACTTTTTACAAATAAAATCACCGACTTCAAAAAACAAAACAAAAAAAAAAGCACATCGGACCAACACGCGGGCTTCCTGTACCAAATGAAAAAATAATTATGTACGTAAACACGGAGAAATCTGTGCAAAACATGAAAAAAAAAAATACTGCGTAACCTTTGCTGAGTCCGTAACCTTTTCTTGAAGTCGGTTAAATGTTATCATCATTTTGTTTCATTTATAATACCAAAATTGATACGTATCATAATTTTTTTTCGAAGTTTCTTTTAGCTCGCATAGACTGTTTTACCTACCCAGAGACGCGTTTTTAATACAGAGCTATCTAGTATAAGTGAGAGATTCTAAAAACGTATACCTACTACATTGATGGCTTTGTAATAAAAACGCTTATTAAATTATGCATATCACACTAATATTATAAATTTGTTACTTCTTCACGCTCAAACGGCTGGACCAATTTTGATAAAATTTTGTATGGAGGTAGTTGACACCCTGGTATAAGACATAGGCTACCTTTTATCCCGATATTCCCACGGGATCGAGACTTACGCGGGTAAACCGCGGGGCTCAGCTAGTAATATATATCTAATAACGATTTACCAGCAGTTTTTTTTTTTTAGTTTAGCACAAATCGTTTTGTCACCTTAAATTAGAATAAGATAAAATACAACCACTTACTTGGCATCAGCGATGTCTTCAATATCATGAGCGGCAATCAGTCCGCTCTCACAGTTGGGGTCATCAGAACAACAGCCAGGCTGCTTGTTGGGCGATGGTGTTGTTGTTATGGTTCCGTATGTACCTACTTTAGTAATAATGTGATAAGTATAATAGTCCGCGCGCAACTGCTAGTCACCGCCTGAGGTATATGAGCGGTGAGGCGGGGGAGATAGACAAACTTCAAGCTAACTCAGTCTGCCGTCGACCGCCGCGACCGTTACACGATTCAGTTGTTCGCGCCAGTTTGTTCCAAACGCACATGAGATAAAACAAGAACACCAATCCGCCAATAACACGACAAGTGAATATGTTATTTACAATGTGAACAGTTTTTGATGTGAAACATCTATAGGCGCACGTAAAGCCGATTGCAGGCGGGGCGACGCATGCCGCGTGGCGATCGGCCACTATACACTTATACAGTCTATATGTAGTAGTGTGTCGTGCGATATTTCACATCTACCAGTCCTCCCGTGACGGCTCTTTTTTTTTTAAGATATGGATCAATTTTGTACTTTAACGGTGATAGTGAAAATTATATTTTGATTTGCTAATTGAGAAATATTAATTTCATTCGTTAAACGTCTTTTTAAACTTGTTATAAATAGATAATATCGGGTGATCTGTAACTCAGAACCCTCCTGACACCTTTCTCTATTTAAGATTGTACATTTTATTAACTAGTGCCTGTAATATGATGTTGATATTAATAAAGATTTATGATTAATATATTTACCAGTCCCATTGCTATTAACAGCAATAGGTGCCGTCTGTGAGGACGGCTCGGCGTCATCGATCAGACTTGACTCTTCGCGTGGACTTGAGGACGTCGCTATGTCGGCAGAGAGCGATGCGAACTGTGCGCTGCGCCTTCTGAACCTTATGTATAGAGTCAGACATCCCGTCGTCACTGGAACAATGTTTTTGAAAAAATTGTAATTAACAAAGAAAGAAAAATTATTATGCAAAAATTGCAATAAGTAAATATCATACGAAAAATAAATATCATACATAATCAATCAAGACAACAATTACAAATCTCAATAATAATAAAACAAAAAAAAAAACGATTCGATGAAATCAAGTTTTATCTTTAGCGATATTGTTCAATATAAAGCAAATAAAAAAAAAGCAAAGTTATGGTCTGTACCAAAAGTGTCTGATGAACGCGTGAACAAACCCATTGCACAATAAATAACAAACAAATAACTGTTCAGGATAAATTCTTACGCAATGGCTCACTAAAGCCTGATTCGAACTATGTTACTAAGTAAAGTGGCGAGTAATTTAGTAACTAAACGTTTAGTAGCTCACCAAAAATCGTTCGCACTGCGGTCGAGTACAGTACACAAATTTAGTGGTAATTTGTACTAAACTACTCTACTAAATTTTTGTTTTTTCAGACATATTTAGTTACTAAATTACTCGCCACTTGACTAAATTACTAACATAGTCCAAACCAGGTTTAAGGATATTAGTAACACATGTATGTATATTTAGCATTAGAAGGTTTCAACTTTTTTCTCACCACTTTTTATAGAATTATTGTTGATTAACATTATTAAATACCCACGCACATTGGTTCACCTGAAGGACTTAGGCCTGTATTAATAAACGTTCCCCAACGACGTACTCTAGCTCGTAATTATTTGATACGCCATTATTACGATATCAGCATCTCAAGATCATTACTAATTAATAAACACATGAAAACAGTATCTCAGTTACCAAGATCAGCTCCTCAAGGAGCTGTACTTGATGAACGATTACATCACATTGACCGAAGTTTAGAATGACATTTATCACACTTCGTTCTTGATAAGTCGTAAGATTTATTGAAGTACTTGTATTTTGTTATAACTTTAATGTATAGCGCTGTATCACGTTGTAAATATTTCTAGGGAAATTGGAAGACCTCTGTTACTGTATTTCACCAAAGAGTATTTTTATTAATGTGACTCTTGAACAAATCTAGATCATTTCTAGGGTTCCGAAGTCAACAAGGAACCTTATAGTTTCGCTATGTCCGTCTGTCTGTCTTTCCTTATGACTCTTATTAATCACGCCGACAAAGTAGTAAAATAAAAGCTCGAAAAAATTTTTTTTGGTTAGTTGCCTCCCTTGCACGTTAAGTGGGGATGATATTTTTTTCCTCGTTTATCCCATGGTGTGTTATCGTTGCCCAGGTCTTTCAAAACTATTGCGGATCTGTAAAAACTTAAATTATTTTAAAACTTATTAACTTATTAAAAAAATAAAAGGAAAGCTATCACTGGTAAGTAGGCTCTATAAGTTAACTAGTAATAGTCGACCAACTTACATTTGCAGTTGGAAAATTGACCGTGACGTATATCGATGTATAGGAGAACAGGTTTTTCAACTACAATGCTAAGTTTGTTTTTGGGATAAATCCATCCCAACTATGGAACCCTTCATTGTGCGTGGTCCGACACGCACTTCGATGGTTTTTTTTAAATGTTCACTTGGTAACTCAAAAGGATTCGAGGCATCCCATATATAGATTTTTGGCAAAAATATCGTCATAGTACTTAGTCTAATTCATCGTAATAATTATTTTCACCCAAAATATTTTGAAACTCCATGTTTCGCGCTACCAATCACGACCTCAAGTCACGGACTGCCTACACTTAGATTTAAGCATCTCGAGTACACAAACCTATTGTATAATAAGTGTCGATTTTCGTTTATTAATCAGCCCATCACTCTGCTGATAACGTAAACCCATGCCGTAACTTGAGTACATCAATTATGTTTATTAATACGATCATGACGTTATCAAGTGCGAGCTCCTGGGCTGAGTAACGTTTATTAATACGGGCCTTAGTGCGGAAACCAAACCCTCTAACATAGAACTAACATGATTAAATTGTAATTGAAAAATCATCAACGTTATAAAATTAAGCTTAATTGTCAAATGAATAACATCTTTATGGCGCTGACAAGAGGCAAATGATAAAAAACTTTTTACAAAACAAAAACAACCGACTTCCAAAACAAACACTACAAAGTGAAAAATAACTTTAATTTCGGAAGTCGGTGGAAAAACTAAAATACAGATCCAAAGACACCGACTTCCGAAATTAAAGTTATTTTTCACTTTTTAGTGGTCTAGTTTGTAATTTATCTAATTTACAATAGCGTAATGGGAAATGCTCATCACCTTTTACAAAATACTTTTTTTCCCGATGCAGGGGCGTTAATTGTTGAGGAATTCTCCCGGTAAGAACCAGGAGAACTGATGGTGACTTCACCATATGGATTTTGACGAGCATAAATTGCTTAGCAACCATATTAAAGTGCCTAATCGAAACGCAACGGTGAAATACTTATTATTATTATGTAGTTCCGGTGGCCATCTGCGGTCTTCATCATCAGTTCCACTTCACCAAATGGTGCTTTTCGAGTGCAAATGCTATAGTTACTATAAAAAATAATCAAATCGCTATAGGTCCGCCTATAAAATTTGAGGATTTCCCTCGATTTCCATGGGATCCATCCCCTTATCAGATTCCGATTTGATGGCAATGGGACCACCTCGGGAGCATACCCTTCCATACAAAAAAGAATTTTTCTCAATTGACGGAGTAATCGGTGAACATACATTAAAAAAAGCAACCGAACATATAACCTCCTCCTTTTTGGAAGTCGGTTAAAAAACGGCTTGTCTTAAACAAAAAAATTGCCAAATCTATATAGTTTGTGGTATCGGAAAAATATAATTATGTTATTCTTGAACATATTTCTCAGATCTTGGATGTTACCAAAACACGTTTAGAAAAAAAAATCTCGATACAAATTAACAGTAAACCGAGTTTACTTCGAGTTTCAATCCAAAATATCTATATTAAATATCAACGTACGGTTGGTATTTAATTAATAACAAGAACGTCTTATTTGTATGCAGAACTTGGTTCCAGTGACCAAATTGGTGATGTTCTTCAGAAAGGTCAGGTGCGTAGTACTCGCAATCCGCGTGCGTGTATGACCTGGGGGCTGATCGCGCTATTTCTCAACGTAATTACCGTTCGAACGGAACGTTTTTGGTTTTAGTTTAGTTTTGGTTTAGCTGGCGTAAGAAACGGTATCGCGCTTTTTTTGTAAGAGGATTGTTCGATCGATCGTTCTTCCACCGTAACTTCCAAAGTAAAGCTAAATCGTTTCCGTTGAAATGATTAGCGCGATACGAAATGTGTCTAACGTAACGTTTTGGTTGTGGTTTAGTTTTGGTATTAACGTTCAAAATTAGCGCGATCGGCCCCCAGATGTATGAATATGAACGTAGGCGAAGCACAAGGAATATGTATGGAGCGTAGCAGGTGGCGTTCTATAGTTTCTGCCTACCCCCATGGGAAGAAGGCGTGAGTTTATGTATGTGTGTAACTTGGTTGTTTTTTATTTTCGATTACTCAACTCATTTTTGAGTAAATACTCGTAGATAATTGCAATAAATTATAATATTTTGCAATAAATTACAAGCGTTGTGACATCGCACTTCTCTTTCTTTTGTATGCAGTCTGACAGTGACCGCGGTTTAGCTGTTGTCAGCGTCTTAAACTATAGTAAAAACCGGCCAAGTGCGAGTCGGACTCGCGCACGAATGGTTCCGTACCATTGTTTATAAAATTGGTAAAAAAATCACGTTTGTTGTATGGTTATACTTTAAATAGGGTTATACTTTAAAAATAAATAATTAAATTAAAATAAAACAAATATTTAAGGGGGGGCCCTTAAATATTTGTTTTATTTTAATTTAATTATTTATTTTTAAAGTGAATATATAACTAAATATTTTGTGAATATCTCAAACGTCTACCTGTTGCCGTTATCAATATCGAGCAAAAACGAGCAAATAAATCACTTTTGTTGTATGGGCGCAAATGAGTTTTCTTCCTCAACAATTACGCGAAGTATTTGAAACAGTACAATATGTTTAACACGTGGCGACTAGCTAAAGAAGTCAAACTTTCTCAGAAAACGTTTTGCTGGCATATTTTATTGAATTATCCGAGTCCAAGAAATCAAGCACTCTATGGAGTACGTATTCAATGATAAAAGTAACAATAAAGATGAAAAAAACCGGCCAACCGGCCAATCGGACTCGCGCACGAAGGGTTCCGTACCATGTTTTACCATTATTTCTAAATGGCAAAAAAATCACGTTTGTTGAGCCTTTGAGAGTTTATTTTATTATGTTTCTTAGTATTTGTTGTTATAGCGGCAACAGAAATACATCATCTGTGAAAATTTCAACTGTCTAGCTATCACGGTTCATGAGATACAGCCTGGTGACAGACGGATAGACAGACAGACAAACAGACGGCGGAGCCTTAGTAATAGGGTTCCCGTTTTACCCTTTGGGTAACCCTAGGTGGGGAACCCTAAAAATACGACGGCAAAATTACGATTCCGTAAAAAAACAAAGTAGGCGTCTTTCCCGCGTCCCCCGCTTCACTGCACCTTCCTAATTAGTTCCGTCCGTGTACCACGCGTGTTCATTGTGGTCGGGTGGCATCTGTGTATTGAGTTATAGCAAGCATTATGTGCCTTGCTGCCTGGCTTAAAAAAGCCAGCATTCTTGCATGAAATGCAAAAGAGCGATTTGTAGGGCCCACATGAATGTGTGTTCGAACTGTGTAGAGTAAAAAAATATATACTATTTTAATTATTATGTGATCTCTTATACCCAAGAATGTAACTGTAACTTAAGTTTATGATTCTTCAATTTATTCTGTTTTATTTCCATGTCGTATTTTTTACGAATGTTTAGCGTCCGAAGGCGATCGGCGGCGGCGATCTCTCGCATCAGGCCCTGGTTCGGGCCATGGTTCGGAGCGAGAGTGCATGGGAGGCCGTCACCTCCTTCAGCGAAACAGTAATGCTCGCGAAGGAGGAGGCGGAACGCGTGAGGGAAAGGCAAAATCCACGCCCTCACGCCCCTAGTCACCGCAGGAGGCGCCCCTAGTCGCCGCAGAAGACGCCCCAGGCGTCAGGAATCTCAGGCCGATTCCCGGCCACCGTAGGCGCGGGCCTGCGGACGGTGACCGATGGGTAGCTCGCCGTCCGATAAGGACCAGGGCCGGGTCGACGGCGCGTTGTATTCCACGCGCGCCTCATAGATGTCAGCACCAATTGACGGGGTCCGAAAGAGCCAATGCATGCCAGGGTTACGAGTCCGAAAGGGATATCGTGGCCCTGGCACACAGGCATCTGAAGGAACACGGGTGGGTTTTAGTCAGTAAAAGTCTGACACGCCCTCCCGCTCTCGGATAGTTTAGTAATCTAGAGTTAAGGTGACTTTAAATTAGAATTTTGCGTTTATGAATTCCAATTAAATAAAAGCTCTGAATTTGTAAGTTGCATTACAAATTCGGTTTAAAGAACTTTATTCTCATTAAGACAATCATCACTTACATGAGAACATTAAATCTTATTACTACTTACCAGTAATGCAGAAAACAAGCAGGCACAGTCGTATCGCGTCGGTAGCCTTGCAGTCGAAATCGCCGTTACCTTGAGTAGCTAATAACACTACCACCATCACAATAGGAGCTCCCCATGCAACGAACCCTAATACCGGCCATAGTTTCACCACAAAACAAGGTCCGCGACTCTGGAACGAACAAACAGAAAATAAGAACACAAGGAAAACTGATAAGCAAATGTTTGTAAATTCAAATCACAATTATTTTCAGTTATACGAAATGGCTATAACTGATAACACGACAAATTGAAAAAGAGAAAAGGAGTAATCAATTTGCGTCGAGTGTCGATCTCCTCGAAAGTTCAAAATCGATGTCGATTCTTCTTCGAGTTTAGATTTTTTCTCGCTTTGTCGTGATACCACTTGTAGTCAAAAAATTGGTCCGGTTTTTGGCAGTGGAGCCCTAATTGCTTTAACAAATATAGAATTGCTATGAAAATGATCAAAAATAACTAATTATTTTTATTATTCACCTGTAACATCAGTAATCCGACAGAGAGCATAGAGGTCCACAGCAAGCAGGAGTACATGCTGAATATCCTGAGCGCCTGTTGCACGGTCGCGTGCCAAGATGGCGTGTACCCAGTGAGGGGACCGCCCCAGATCACGCTTATAGCCAGGAGCAACTGGAAAATATATCAAATAAGTATAGGGGAACCATATACCACCACATAATTTAAGTAGTTCAGCCTGTGTCGCCGCACTTCAGTACACAGTTGATAGGAAAAAGGAAAGGGAGGTCCCGTTTCCTTTTTCCAATCAACTCGATCCTAACTATAGGCGTCAAACTCTATTCTCTCTCTATTTGATTGGAGAATAAGCTTATTCAATGGTTTTTTCACATTTTTTGCGAAAAATGTAAAACAAGAACAAAAAACAGGATGCGCAAAAAAAATGCGTAAGAAATGCAAGTTTAAGGGATGCGCTGGGGTAGCCTGTAGCCTTAAAACTATTACTCATCGATACAATTACTCTCTAAGTAAGAATTGACCTAAAATGTCACCACTTTATGAAATAGTCATTGAATAGGAGCAGGTTTGGAAACCGGTTAATTTTCTATGTAACCTTAACCGTTATTATAAAGGTTTTCGAACATATTTCGGTAATTATTTAGTATTTTGTTACAAAATCAATGCTGACCTTAATGTGATGAAGCAATCTTTGAAGCTAATATCAATTGTATTAAAAATAATTTGTATCTTCGGAAATAAAAATTAACCGGTTTCAAGCCCTGAATAGGAGTAATCTGAACTCCCTGAGAGTTGTATTGATGATTGTTTATTATTCTGTTATCATATTTAGATCAACAACCTTATACTAACCTGCAAATTGCAAAAAACGTAAGTATATTTGAATTTCGCGGGCTACCCTGTAGTGTTGTTTCTAAATATCTCTACGACTTACATAAACATTGACATATTTTGCTTTTCTTAAACATTATTTGGGGCTATCAGTTGTTCTTATTGCAGTTTGGCGCTAAATTTTATAGCCGTTATAAATAATATTCAATTTTTTCAGTTTACATACACATACATAACATCACGCGTGTAATCCCCCAAGGGTTAGACAAAGACGTACTTATAGTACGCCCATATTTCGCCAGTTATACGGTTTGGTAACTTTGTAATTTTTTTCTAATATGACTATGATAATTTTTTTTTAATATGACGTGTAAAAGTGATTCCGATATCCTATTTACAGAATAAACGATTTCATTTCATTTCATTTCTGGAAAAAAATTGTATGGAAAAAGTAATGGGGATGGGGATGTTTGACAAGAACACCATTTCTTGTCAAACATCCCCATCCCCATTACTTAACATTAATCCCCAACTTTACCATATATTTACTTTAAAATGAATGCTGCAGTATTTTCGATATAACGGAGGACCATGCTAAGCAATATGAGGTATTGTAGACTCTTAAAAATAAATTCCATATGCGTTCCGTCACATTCTATCAAAAAAGTTTGGTTTCCTCATGAAAAAGTTTAGATCACCCAACTGTGAAGAATGTGGAATGGTCGAAGATGTGCAACATGTTTTGATGAAGTGTGTGCGGAATGAAGCTTTGCAATTTAAATTACTTGGCCTAACAAATAAGTGCGATATTGGAGAGTATAATGATATACTGGCTTGTCCTTTATCGGAACAAGCTAGGATACTGTTTAAACTGGCATTTTTTGTTTTAAAATATTAACGTTAGAATGATAAAGTGTTTTTAGGTTAAGTTGATTGTGCTGATGTTACAGAGTGACGTCATCGCTCAGTGACAAAGCCCAAAAAAAAAAAACTATGTGATTTGACGTGATTTTTTACATTACCTGCGACACAATTAAACACAGCGTCAGTCTATGCGGCATCCGTTTGTACTTCTTAGTTACTGTGAACACGAATAGAATCCAAATCGAAGCAACTAAAGATACGATAGACAGGTCAAAGCCGAACTTCTTCAGCTGATCGGCATAGTCTTTATTTATGGCTATCATTTGCGCCGACATAAACATCATGGGGGCCGACAGGAATGTGCAGATTACCATGGAGGATGCCATCTGAAATAAGATATTTTGTGAGCAATTAAAAGATAGATATAGTCATCCCAGAAATTTGTTACACGATTAGCATTATGACCAGCGTCCATTTTATCAAGATCTAATTCTCCCTATAATGAAGATCGGCAATAGCGCAACGGTTCATGTGCAGACTGCAGAGCAATAGGCCGTGAGTTCGAACTTAGAATCCGACCCAGTATTGTAAACTTCCCACCTCAGGAAAGCTATGTAGTTCCGTATTCAACAAGGAACCCGTATACATATTAATCACGCCGACAAAGTGGTAAAAAAATTTTTTGTAGGTACGCCCTTGTTCGTAAAGTGGAGATTATATTTTTTTTTTCTCTAGTGTTAGGTATCGTTGGATAGCCCGTTCATATTATTGCAAGGTTGTTAAAACCATTTTTTCAATTTAGGGATCCGTTTGCGTAATATTAAGCTCCCTTCCAGCCAGCGAAATTGTTGTTTTTGGATATGTGAAAAATTTAATGGCAGTAGAATACAGGGTCCGCCATGGGATCTGGAGGCAAACATTTGGGAGTGGCGCGAGGAGGCGAAACGCCGGGGTGAAACTCCGCTGCCGCGAGAAATCACGGCACAGCGGACAGAGCTCCGGCGGGATCTCATGGCGACATGGAGAGTGCGATTGTCGCAACCCAGCGCTGGGCACGCCACAATTGTGGCGATAAGTCTTTGTTTGTTTGTCTTGTTGTCTTTGAGGAGTGGCTAGAGAGGCGCCACGGCGGCCTCACCTTCCGCCTGACGCAGGTCCTCACCGGACACAGTTGTATCGGAAGGTTCCTGTTCAGGATAAAGCGTGAGGAAACGCCCGGGTGTCACCACTGTGTGGATCGCCCGGAGGACACGGTGGAGCATACGGTGGAGGTCTGCTTGGGCGGAGCACCACCGTGTCCTCACGGAGGCGATCGTCGGCGGCGATCTCTCGCGTTCGGCCCTAATTCAGGCCATGGTTCGGAGCGAGTCACCTCGGGTCGACGGCGCGTTGTGTTCCACGCGCGCCTCAAAGAGATGTCAGCACCAACTGACGGGGTCCGGTAGGACTAATGCCTGCCAGGGTTGCGAGTTTGTCCGAAAGGGATATCGTGGCCCTGGCACACAGGCAACGGAAGGAACACGGGTCGGTTTTAGTCAAAAAAAGTCTGACACGCCCTATCGCTCCGCCCAGAGCGGGGAGAAGTTATTTGATAATTTCACACCCAACAAAAAAAAAAGTAGAATACAGGGTGCTTTTTTGAGATGGGGCAGTAAGGGCAGCTATCTTAACCGCTGTAGCTACAGGAAAACGGTCGTAGGAGACTGTTCTTAACTTTTTGAGAAGTTTTGATCTAGTAGTTTGTGCGTGGTCCGATACGCACTTGGCCGGGTTTTTTTTAACGGAACAATCGTATTGTATTCATGGTGCACGTGCAGCGATCGGCAACACATAGTTCGCCCATAACCACAGCCCGCTATAGACGCGTTAATCATCCATCCGTATAAGTTACATTGTATTACGTTTATGAGTAAAAGAAATATCCAAATTTATCCAACGTCAGGCCTGTCATGCCCCAATGGCTTTTGGTGGGAGTCGCCTGTCATGAAGCTGTGCCCCCCCGAACCCGAATCAGTTTACACAGGGACCCTTGAGGCCATAGAAACAAAAGAAGACCATCAAGGGTTTTAGTGTAAACTGGTTCGGGTTCGGGAGGGCGCGATCCATGACAGGCGACTCTCATTGAGAGCGAATGGAGCCTGAGAGGCTTTCTCTCCGTACACATACACCTAGAACACTAAATACACGAACACACAAAAGGAGTTTCATAAATGACAAGGAATCTCTACTTTATAAATTTTTGTAATTTTTATATGAAGTAGGTAGTAACAATTGCTTAAATTTCGACAACATGGTAAAGATAATGTTAATGATTAATTCGTCTAAATAAATAGGTAGGTATACCCCATAATGACTGATTTAATGGACTGATCATATTAGAATTTTATTACGTGTGCTGATACCGTTTACAAAATTTGTGATTAGACAAGGCAATAGCCACGCGATCGACTTACAATACTTTTTATACGTACTTAACTGGTCCAAGTTTTTAGAAAATATCTTACCAAATCTATCTCCAACTGATATAAGTTGGAAAAGACGAACACTGCAGGCGCGGTCGGTATGGTTCCATACAGGAAGGCGTAAGTAGAGAGTGACAGCGTTTCCGAGTCGTTGGCGCCCGCGTGAAGGGCGCTCACGCTCTCTCTCATAACTACTGGCAGGACGATTCTGTAATTTTTTATTTTATTAAATACGATGAACAAACAGCTCCATTGTGCAATATTACAAAGATAAATAACTTAAGTAATTATGTAGCCTACAGCCTAGCGCTGTTCACCGATTACAATGAATAAATAAAACTTTAAAGTCACTAAATGTAGTCATTTTGAAGCAAACTGCGTCGTTGATCTAGTGGTCGCAAGCGCTTCTGCTGAGCATGAGGTCTTGGGTTCAATTCCCAGGTCGGGCAAAGTGTTATTAGGTTTGTCTAACAGAATTTTTTCAGTAGCAGTTTGGATTTGTGCACAGTTGATGTTTATTAGATGGGACTTAAACATATCTGGCGAAATATGGGTGTACTATAGGTACAGTCACGAGCATAAATATATTACTATGAACAGCTCGGCAATAATATAAGATTTCATGATTCATCCATCAATATATGACGTCATATATAAGAGATAATTTGTGGAAGGCTTTTAGAAGTGGCAGCACAAATATGTCACAACACCAAAACTATCTGGCGAGACAAGCGACGCCAAAATATAGGAAGCTGCACCGGCTTCAAAAATACGTGTCAATGCAATATACAGAAATGTCTTGCGTCATAAATATCTGCCTACACAGTTAAATTCAGAAGAATGTGACACTACGTTGTGATCGAAAGTATGTAGTTGACATCACTTTGGCAGCATGTCTGATTTCATTATTCTACTATTGTGCAAGTTTTGTGATGACTAGCGGGGTAATTGCGAATTACAATAGATCGCAATGGGTTTCATTTTGACAGTTCATTGCGTTATTTAAGCTCAACACACACAGGCAGCGGGTGTGGGTCGGGCGCGGGTCGGGACGGCAGTACGGCGGGCTGAACATTTTCAGGGAAGATTGACAAACGATGGATCACGGACAGATCTCGCTACGTAAAATTTTACTGTATCTATCCTTGAGGTTCAACTTAGTATCTATCCATCGTTTGTCAATCTTCCCTGAAAATGTTGCGATGGAAATGTCACACACATATTTGTTGGCAGGATTATTATTATTTATTCAGACAACATGATCAATTTTACCTATATTAGGCATATGGATATGGATGGTTGAAATTATATGTAAAGATAAACAAATGCCACGCAGACGTAAGTTTGTTGTGCGCGCCGTTGTTGCGGATAGGATCAAGTGGGGTTTTGTATAAAATAATACCACCCTTCGGGGATTACAGGCGTGATGTTATGTGTATGTGTAATACCATGGACATTACTGTTAGAATGTCACGACACTCCTATTTGAGGGAACTTTATTCAACCTAATGAACTGGAAACAGAAGAATTAATGATAAGAGTGTGGAGCAAGTAAGTGAGTTTATATATTTGGAGAGTCAGTTTACAAGGGATGGAAAGATTGATGAAGATGTGGAAGGAAGAGTAAATGCGGGAAATAAAGTGAATGGTGCTATAGAAGCGATTGTGACCAACCAGTCGCATGCACAAAATGGCTCGACTGGCTGTTCACAATGGTGTGCTGATGCCTACGGCAATGTATGGAAGTGAATGTTGGGAGTGGCAAAATAAGCATGAAAGTAGAATAAACGCTGTGGCAATGCGTTCCTTGCGAAGCATGTGTGGCGTGACTATGAATGATAGGCTGAAAAACGCGTGTGATATGGCAACGGTGCGGTTTTGAAAGAAGATGTAGTGACAAAAATTGAGTAAGACAAAAAAGAGTATGCTTAGATGGTTTGGTATGTTGAGAGGATGAATGAAAGGCGACTAACAAAAGATATTTACAAGGCAGATGTGAGTGGATACGCCGCCGGGAGGGGACGCCCTAGGAGGACATAATTACACTTAGTGACCTAATGTGTTATTTTTCAGAAGGGTCAGGTGTATAGGAGTATGACCAGATGTATGAACGTAAACGAAGCAAACGGAGTGTATAAGGAGCGTAGCAGGTGGCGTGTTATAGTTTCTGCCTACCCCCATGAGAAGAAGGCGTGTAATGTGTGATGATGTATGAACTAAGGGTATACTTAGTACTCCACTGCTGGCCTTTACCAATATTTTTTCTTTTGATTCTGTTATGATTCTTTTATTTGAAAGAATGAATAATTCAGTTATGCTTGCTTAGATGTGTCATCTATTTCATTTGCATTGCATGTGTGTACGATATGAGAACTCGTTTTTATATAAATTCCAATGTCGCGTTTTAGATTGATTTGTTTAACACTGAATACATAAGGCGGAGTTGTGGCGCCGCTTGGGAGAATCCTATGTGTAGCAGTAGACTGCGATAGGCTGTGTTGATTGATTATTTTTATGAAGATACCGGTAAATTAGATGCATCAGGCCTGTTTCCATATTATGTAAGTGCAACTTAAAACACTTGCAAGTTACTCAACAGACAAATACGGTCATTGTTCAAAGTGGTCAAAGTACAATTTGATTGATGAAACCATATTATTATGAATCATAACTGACTCAGAATAATTGTTTATAAACGAGAACAAATTGTGTCGCTAAAACGCTATCAGTATGTAAGAGCGAAAGGGTTATCACTTATCTGGCACAGTAGTAATTGGTAATTGGGCAATTTGCAATATATTATAGTTACCGTAACATGCCGGCCGATAAAAGGTACCACAAATAAAAAGATGACTTACAACTTAACCATAATCAGGACACAAGGCAGTAAGAGGGCTGGGCCTCTAAGCCTGTGTATCTGACCCACCATGCGGAGACCCAGTAAGAATAAAGCAGTTGCTGCAAAAGATTTGCCAAATATCTGAAACAAAATTAAAATTAAAAATGTAAATAAAGTTTACTTGCTTTAAGGAAAAATATGAAGACAAATATATGGATTCATGCAAAACTTATTTAAGGAAAATCAAAAGTTGTATTTTCTTACACCCAAAGTTCCTTGGCGTTTAGGCTCCTATAAACAAAGTCAAATATACAAAGTTAAATTAGCTGGCGAAACTTCACAGACGGGTATTAATATCTAATGATGATAAAAGAAAAAAATATATATTATTTCAAGTACTTAACTACAGTACTACACTACCGCGGTAGTTGACCTCGTAGTTACTTGATATTATAAGTTTAGAGAATAATATTTTATCATAATTTGGATACCCTTCATACTGTGTAGTTTAGGCAGCTAATTTAGTGTGTCCTTGTATGGGTTGGTTCCTAGCTTTAATTAGTTTAATAATATAAAATTCTTACAATGTCCACTTACATCCAAGAGGCCTTCTATGTAAATAGACAGTTGGTGTTTGAATGCAGCATTACCAAAAATGCCCAAAACAGTCATAACAACAACTGGATTGAAGGCAATGCCCTTTGCTATTTGCTTCAACAATTTTATACTGCATATACACCATTTCGATTGACCTTCAATAGTTATAACTGGGGTCTGATCATTTTGTTTATTGATCTCCATCAACACAAAGGCGATTGGGTTCAAAATTGCCAGTGAGATTGGTGCCATCAGGTATAAATAAAGAGCATATTCCGGATGAGTTTTGTGATACAGTGCATTTACTGAAAATAAACACACAATTAAGCTTCTGCATTGAATATGAGAGAACAATTTTTCTTAAAGCACTGTCCTAATAAAACCGAGCATTGCACGAATATGCGATCGTCGCGATTATTAAAATTTGCTCTGGCTCGCCGCACATTTGAGCGCATTGACGCATGTTTAGAAACAAATTGTAACCGTATCATTTTCAAATGCTGCGCGCGCTCAGACGCTTCATTACTGGTTGATGAATGAGTTATAAAAAACTATTTTATGGCTTTTGAAGTCATTGCCATCAGTTATTTTAACATAATCAGGTGTGTCCACTTAGAACTTGTTTAATCTTAATTGTCATATTATTATTGTAGGCCTTGGCTCTTCTAAACAAATAATTAAAATTGAAGTGTCTGTTTGTAATGACAAAATAACAGCTTTTTAAAATAAAATAAATAAATCATTTATTTCAGTTTCATCCTACGATTACATCCATATTTGTTATTAATAAACAACTTTTTTTCCCTTGGTTTTCTAAATGCACAGTATATACGGTAGGTAAATAAAACAAAAAAAAAAACATTTTTTTTTTTTGTATTTTTGTTCCGAGTAATCTCCGAAACGGCTAGACCGATTTTGATGGAAATTTCACTTACAGATAGCTGATTCTATGAGGACTAACTTACTTTGATTGTAGCAAAATCCACGCGAGCGAATCCAGCTAGTTATCAATAAGATATGAAAAGCTATTCATTGTGCTTAAAAAAATGGGACTGTAATGTAACTACCTTTTCATGTTAATGCTCCCAATTAAGACAAAATCTGATTGGGGGCTTCATATCTTAATAAAAATAATTTTGGACCAACAAAATTTAATAAACTCTCATGCCATCGATACGAAGAAGAGGACGCTTAATAAAATACATAATCCTTAGCTACTCATAGTCAGTGTACATGATTAGGGAGGACCATCATGTTTAAACCGGATCTGGTACATTTGCGCGAAAGAAAGACATTCCGCGAAAGACGCTTGCGCGAAAAGATATTTCCGCGAACGGACTTTTGCGCGAAAGACACTTGCGCGAATTAAATTTCGCGAATGGACATTTGCGCGAAGACAGGACAGAGTCGATTCGCGCAATTGTCTTTCGTGTAACCCCGCATCCTATTTATGCATGTCACTTTTTGTTCGGAAAACGCCCTCAGTCGGCGAGACCACGCGTTCCCGTTCACCGAACAAAAATAGACTTTTAGAGCGCGAAGATCCCTTTTAAATAGGACGCGGTTTAAGTGTATTTTGCGCAAATGTCCATTCGCGGAAATGTCGTTTCGCGCAAAACTCCGTTCGCGGAAATATCTTTTCGCACGCATGTATCTTTCGCAGAAATGTCTTTCGCACAAGTGTCCTGCTACCGTTTAAATTTAAACCGTATTAAAATAAAATAGTTTAAAAAAAAAACTGTTTCATTGCAGTTGTTCATTAATTCATGATTATAATAATAACGAACTACGAACTACAACAAAGTAGATTAGCTATTGTTAGAGTAGCCTGTTTTTGAAAGATATAATCCCTTCTCCCAGTTGAGATTTAAACTATTACAATATTTATTATTATGCAACTAGTTAAAACTTTAAATTAAAGCTCTAATAATAATATAGTGCCTAACATACACAGGCATGGCTAACCAGATGAACCACTTCAATTCACCTATATTTAATTATTTAATACTTTAAGCACACAAATGTACATAGGACTTAATGCCATAGGCATTTTCTACCAGTCAACCTTTGGGTGATGCAGAGATAAGCAGTGGTAGGTGCAATAACGAAAAATTGTGAAATCAATATTTTTTGAAATATATGGATATATCTATTAAAAACTTAAAATATAATATATATACATAAATATAAGACTAAATAAATACATATATACAAAGTCAAAGTCAAATTATTTATTTCAAATAGGCACATAGATGGCACTTTTGAACGTCAAAATTTACAAATAAAATAGAATTGATTCTAGTCGCCCCTTCCAAAAGGTAGCTTCGTATGGAGAAGAATGGGCAAGAAACTCCACCGTTACTCTTTTAAAATGTTTTACAATATTTGGTATTGGTACATCAATTATATAATTATATGTGAAGACGATGCACCTAGAATAAAATTACTATACCACCAAATTAATAATGAAGCAATGACAGATAAATTAATTATGTGATAGATACATGGTGCACATATTTACAAACATTGTAAAAAAAAAAAAAACGTTTTCCTAAAATAATCAGTGTGTGAGTTAAGGTACTACTATAAATGTCAGCAGAGTGTAAAATAAATGTCATAAAAATAATAAAATATACAATTTAAATAGCAATCAGTTAGATTTGTCTAGACTCTAGATTGTCCTATGGAGCTGGACCAGCATGTTTCCAAGCGTTATTTGTAATAAGCTTGTTTACAAAGTGTACTGTGTATTTTGTTGTAACATTTAACACAGTACCCCATAAAAGATGTATGTACTTTAGATAATCTGAAACATGGCTGATCTATTTCATCTTTATTTCTAGTATTGAAATTATGTCTATCACTTATTTTTTTGTAAAGATGTAGGTTTTTTCTTACATACATAATATTTTCATAAATGAATTGGCAAGGTACCGTCATAATATTAATCCTTTAAAGAGTTCCCTAAGAGATTCTCGGCGACATAGATTATAAATGGCTCTGAAAGCTCTCTTTTGTAAAATAAAGATGGATTCAATGTCAGCAGCCCGACCCCACAATAAAATACCGTACGACATAATGCTGTGGAAGTAGCTTAAATAGACCAAACGCGCGGTTTCTACATCTGTTAACTGTCTTATCTTCCTAACAGCATAAGCGGCGAGCTTAACCGCCCCGCAAGAGATGTTATATGTGGTCCCCATTGTAGTTTCTCGTCTAGAGTGATTCCTAGGAAAACCGTTTGATTAATACATTCCAGTTTTTCTCCATTCAATATGATATCACATTCGCTACTTCTAACATTAGGTAGTTTAAATCTAATGCACTTGGTTTTTTTTTCATTTAGAACCAAATTATTTACCGTAAACCAATCTTGGACCTGAAGAATAGAATTATTCACGTCGTCAAGGTTTTGAGACCGTCGGTCTATTTTAAAGATCAATGACGTGTCATCTGCAAATAAAACCATCTTCGGTTGATTTTGAAGTAATTGGGGTAAATCGTTAATGTAAACTAAAAAGAGGAATGGACCCAATATCGAACCTTGAGGAACGCCCATTGCCATTTCAGACCCCAATGAGTTCACGCCGTTTACTTGAACTTTAACCTTTCTATCTTTCAGGTATGATCTAAGTAAATCAAGAGCTGTATTCCTAATCCCATAGTGATCTAGTTTCAGCAGAAGTGTCTCATGGTTAACGCAATCGAAAGCTATAGAGAGGTCACAAAAGATTCCAATGACATCTTGTGCTTCCTCCCAGGCGTTAAAAATGTTCTTTATTAGGGTGACACCGGCGTCAGTGGTACAACGACCTTTAGTGAAACCGTACTGTTGTTCATGAAAGATGGAAT
This sequence comes from Tiliacea citrago, assembly GCA_963921375.1. Lineage (NCBI taxonomy): Eukaryota > Metazoa > Arthropoda > Insecta > Lepidoptera > Noctuidae > Tiliacea > Tiliacea citrago. The sequence continues at coordinate 13,055,224 of OY992797.1, read as the reverse complement.
TTTTATTGAAGTGACGTGACGTAACATTTGATTGAGCATCAACTTTTCAAACACCTTACTGAGAACTGGCAGAATTGACACGGGCCTATAATTGTTGGGTTCTTTACTATCTCCGGATTTGAACAAAGGAACTACTTTACTGTGCTTCATGAGATCCAGAAAGACTCCTTGGTCCACACTGGTGTTAAATATGAAAGCTAAATAGGGCGCAATGGTTTCGATGATAGATCTACAAACTTTTACAGATATGCCCCAGAGATCTTCTGTTGATTTAATTTTAAGATCTTTAAAAGTTTTTATAACAGCCTGGGGGTTTGTATGCTGAAACCTAAACTCCAAAGGGCATACCTTTACATTCTTTCTAAGTAAGGCAGCAGAAAGCGCGGGTGAGGAACTTAAAGTTTCAGTAGTTTTAAGGGGAATATTAGCAAAAAAGTTTTCAAATTCCTGAGCTATTTCTACCTCTGAAGTGATGGGCCCATGTGCAGTCTCTAAATTAAATTCAGTATTATGCTGTTTTTTCCTACCTGTTTCATTATTTATTATTTGCCAGGTAGTTTTAATTTTATTTTATTGCTAATATAAAGAGTTTAGCTATTTTGCACACACTTTTAAAAGTTTTAGAATATTTTGCAACATATTGATGAAAGCTTGTATTATTCATATGTTGCTTTAGGCCATAAAGTTCAAAAAGATTTTCCCTGCTTTTACTAATACCTGGAGTCGCCCAATCACTAAATACGAAGTTTGAGTAAATACTTTGTTTTCAGTGGAAAAGTGTAATTAAATTGCGTGTTTAATAGTGAAAAGAACTCGGCGTAGAACTCATTTGGGTCACAAATATTATTAAAACTCTGAACACATAATTTACTGGCCCTATTTAATTTCTCTAAATTTTTACTTTTAATTGGCCTAAACCTATTTGAATTTTTTGTAAAGGCATATAGGAGCAAAATGTTATTGTTTGTCCACTGTGATCAGATGGCAACTTATTTACAATTTGTTTGTGTAAGTAATCACAGTTACAAAAAATATTATCTATACAAGTGGCAGAAGAAGCTGTCACTCGGGTTGAATCAATAAAAACATTTGACAAATCGAATGACCTAAAAAGACTTAAAAATCTGAGAGTATTCGAGTTATTTTCTAATAAGTTAATATTAAAATCATTATATTGATTATATATATAATATAATTATTGACTTACTATTAGTACTAAGTTTTTTAATACATCTTCCATTACAGAATCAAACACAGATAAATTCTGGTAACTTGGAGGTCTGTATACGCATACTATAACATGCTTATCAAGCTCAACACAGGACAATTCAATGGAGTGTTCAACAGACAGTCCGATGATGTCTTTCCTTTCTTTTGATTCAATAGAATTTTTAATTAATATTAATGATCCGCCATGTATCATACGTTTTCGACTAAAATGGCTAACTACACAATAATTTTCATAATTAATTGACATCACTTGATGTTTTAACCAATGTTCTGTTAAACAAATGACATCATACTTGGTTTTTTCTAAAAGCAATTCTATTTCCAGTAATTTGGAAGAGCAACCTTGGATATTTTGATTAAATAATTTTAAAGTATGTTGCACTCCTTTTGGTTTTTTTATGAGTTAAATTGCCAGAAGATACCATTTTATTATTCTCTAACAATAATAATTGGTTATTTGAAGGGGTAACTTCTGTTGTCTTACTGTCTAATTTAAATAATTATCCGGAGGGACATCCACAACTACAGCTGAAAAGTCTAGAATGCCTGTATGAGTTCCAGCAGGAAGAGAATACCCTATCTGACTGGTAGTGGCCTCCAAGGATGTTGGTATTATAGGTGGATCCTCCTTCATACAACATGATGAATCATAATTAATCACTATGTTGTTAGTATAACTAGACAACATAGAATCTTCACTAATACTACAATTGGTTATATTAGCTATAACCTCATTAATATTATATGCTATCAACATAGCAATCATATGTCTACAATTCCCAGACAGAGATACAAGTTCTCCGAGTCAACTTAAAACCACTAACAAACTTATTAGTGTCAAAATACAATAATTTGTCACTATGACAATATGTCAGCTATGAATAGTATTATTCAACTTAAAAATATAATTATTATCATCATCTGATAAAGTGTCAGAATAAGGAAAAGCACACAATATCAGCTTACCTACATTTAACTTTAATAAGGTGTTCACACCATCCACTATGTCCTTTCTGGTATTACCAGTACTATTTCCTAATAGCAAAACCATTGTAGAATAATTATTTAGGTTTGTGTCTGCTTTACCATTGTGATGATACTGCCAGCTTCTTACGAATGTGCACATTATAAAGAAATAAAAGATAAATATACTTACTAATGGGATATCCCAAAGCGAAATCATTACTCTGTGTACAGAATATTGCAAATATTCCCGCTCTTCCTAGATTCAGTGGTTTAGATACCAGCATGGTAACACTCATAACACCAAAGAATACTAAGCTCTTAGCAAGGAGTATAGCAAGAAGGAATGTCCAGTTGACTGTACTGAAGTCCAGTTGGGCCAGTGACAGAAATATAAGAGATGGTAGGGCAAATGTACCCACAAATGTTGCAATGCCTTTAGATTCTGTAGCTGATACGACATTGAGGCGGCCTGCTATGTACCTAAAATGTAAATTATGATTACAATAAACATACTGGTATTTCAAATGATTGAGTAACTTTCTGTCTGTTGATAATGTTGAAAATAAAATTGATAATGTTGTGTAATAATTATTTTCTAATTGAATTTAGTCATGATTCACATGCATGATCTTATTGCTTAGATAGGAATCCTAATTGTTTATAAAGATTACAATGCATAAATTTAATTTAATTAATTGGTAATATTTATAAACCAATAAAATAATAACTCCAAGTATACAGATTGTGAATAAACTAAGGGAAAACCAAAAGTAAACATACTATTTCTTACCCGGTTATAATGATAGTGAAGCACTGGAACAATGCTGGATATAAGTTATCAGTTGCATCCTCAAATTCAACAAGTACGACTTGATCCATATTAATTTCTGTGCTTTCAACGATAGAAAATTTATACGTCGTATGTTTATAAATCACCGTTTGAAAATCGTTTTTTTGCGTTAGAACATATTTATTGATAAAACTTTAAATTACTTTATCAACAAAAGAGATATTCAACATCATTCAGATCATTTATTTTTACTTCCAGAATTATTGAATTATTATATTTGACACCGGCAGCGGTACTAATATTAAATGTTTTGATTTGTGTCCAAATGTCCTCAGTGGAGATTTTAAATTTTCACATCAAATCCATTTAATCGACACATTGATTCGCCGTCGTCAGTAGTACTTAGTCCACAGAACACTTATTTAAACTCAGAGACTCAAGTCTATGCCCACAGAGTACATTCTAATATACAGACTGAGACCGAGAGCAGGCGACCCGCGATGTGCATTCACGTACGGACATGTCTGTACCGCCATGTGCCCGCGCAGATGAATTAATGAGATCGCGCAGACGTTCAACGGGCAAGTCTGCCAAACTGACTGACGGTCCTACACAAGCAAATATTGCAAAATATAGTAGCGAGGTCCGGCGGGCATGTCTGCAGACTTGCCCGCGGGTGTGTCCATCTAGTGAATTCCACGTTTAACACAATGGAGCATGCGTGAGGGCCACGCTAACTCTACAGAAGTAAAACAATTGTGGAATTTGAAAATCTGTAGACGGAAACACCGTCTGTACTACGAAAAAATACTTGTTATGAATTTACTGTTTACAGTAGTTTCTCAGTGAGTAATTACCGATAACCACAAAGTTTGTAGTTTTGCTTCATTATTGTAATATGAAACGATCTTCTTGTAAATATCATGAACAGGCATCTGAGTATTGCGATATAATTGGTTTTTTCATAAAGATTCGTCCCCATGAGTGGTCGCAGGATCTTATTTTATCCCTCTTCATTTATATGTTTAAAAAGGGGGGGGGGGGGAAGAATGTGGTGAAATTGGGGTCATTGAATGTCTCAGACACAGAGTACAATTTACAAAGCTGTTGTTCATCAAAATAAGGGGTTTAAATATTAAAAAAAAACTGCTGGGATTGACACATATTATTTATTGGGACCCCATAAAGCTATAACTACACTGCCAGCCGTTTTAATCAATGTTAACTTTGTTTTGCAGCTATCGTTAGGTCTCGAAAATCGGCTTTTTGGCACTTTGTACAATTTATTTCTCGGAAACAGTCAAACTTAACGGCTGGGATTTTTTTTCTACATTTGAAATATCGTAATGAGCAATCCCTTAAATTTCCAAGCGGTAAAGTGACAGTTTTTTTATTTTTTTATTTACTGCTTTTGGAGCATACTTTGTTTCGGCTAAGGGAAAAAAAATGTCATATAAATGAGGTTTAATCTTTCATAATACCGCAATTTGGTTCAGTAAAGAAGCTAAAAAAAAAAAACTCATTTTCTTCTCTCCGCAATATCCGCTCCAAGCAATTTGGAGCTATAAGTTTTAATCTATGAAAGGTTGAAAATCATCCCAGGACCTCGAATACCCAGCCCCAGCCGGTAAAATGCCTTTTGCTACAAATACGCACCATTGCTTTTACTATAATATGATGTCAAAGTACAAAAAAGCAGGGCAGCTCAACTTCTGTCTTGCTATATAAGAGCTCTGCTGCTATAAATCCCTCCGGTCGAAGACCCTGATTGTCCTCTAGACCCCGTCTCCCTGGACGAGATGCACGATGTAATCAAGAGTCTGAAACCCCGTAAAGCCCCCGGATCAGACGGTATCACCAATAGGGTGGTCCAGATGTTCCCAGCCCACCTGATTATGCTAATGACCACCATCTTCAATGGTGCTCTTAGTAATAACATTTTTCCTCAATCGTGGAAAAATGCCACCATCATCGGTATCCCGAAGCCCGGCAAGCCTAAGACCGAGCCTTCCAGTTACCGTCCCATCAGTTTGTTTGACGTTTTCGGCAAGGTCTATTAGAGGCTTATTTATAAGCGTCTCAGAGACTACGCCGAGACGAAGGGCCTCATCCCCAACGAACAGTTCGGTTTTAGAACCCAACATTCTTGCGTACAACAGGTCCACCGTATCATAGAACACATAAGCGCCGGTTTCCAGCGCGGGTTCATGACGGGTGCTGTGTTCTTCCATATCGCGAAAGCGTTCGACAAAGTCTGGCACAACGGCTTATTGTATAAGCTATACAAATTCGGTGTGCCAGATCGTCTCGTGCTCATCTTACGGGACTTTTTGTCGGGCCGCACCTTCCGCTATCGCATCGAGGGTGCGCTCTCTTCCCCTCATCCGATCCGCGCAGGCGTCCCTCAGGGGTCTGTGCTGGCTCCGCTCATTTTCACGATGTTCACCAGTGACATCCCGAAATGTAGAAAGGCGCAGTTAGCTCTGTTCGCAGACGACACGGCCATCTACTACACCGGCCGCAGTCAAGACCAGATCTCCCGCATCCTACAGACCGAAGTCAACAGACTCGGTGACTGGTTCAGGAAGTGGAGGATCGAGGTCAATCCTGATAAGAGCCATGCGGTCCTCTTTGCTAGGCCCCGGCGTACACCGGACTTACCCCGACAGATCAAAATGTTCGGCAAGCCTATCCCTTGGGAGAAGCGAGCCAAATATCTCGGTGTGATCTTAGATCATCACATTTCGTTCACTGAGCACATAAAGCAAGTGCGTTCGCGCGCCGCTTTCGCTCTCGGTAGGCTTCATTGCGTTCTCAACTCACGCAGCAAGTTGTCCCTTAAGGGCAAATTGCGTATTTACACAGCGTGCATCCGGCCGATTATGACGTACGCGTGTGCCGCTTTCGCACACGCCCGTCCCCATCTCATTCACAGAATGCAGGCACTTCAAAACCGATTTCTCCGTAAAATTACGGACGCTCCATGGTTCGTTCGGAACGAAACCCTACACGTAGATCTTAGAATCCCCACCATCAAGCAGTTTTTGAAACGCGCGACAAAGCGGTTCTTCGAGTCCGCAGATAGACATCGCAACCCCTTGGTTGTGCAGGCAGCTAGCTATAGGCCTTCTCAGATTAGTCAGACTCGCCGACCTAGGCATACTCTCTCAGACCCGGATGACCCCATTACTCTCCTTCAGGAAAGCAATAGGGCCACAAGTACAGTGCAGAAATACAAACCGTCATTCCGTCCTCGCCGCCGAGGTACCACGCGAAGTTCAAGAATTAATTGTTCCCCCCGTCCCTTGCACGTCGAACCGCCAGCCCCGAGGCTGAGTGAGCCGTAGCATTTAATAGTAATCCCAGTTAATAATCAATTGAATGAATTTAAAATTTCGATCCAGCCCGTCCCCAACTTGCTGTTTTTCCCCAACGACGCCCTAAGCCGAGGTTCGTACCCCACAGGAGGTGCCCTTAGAGCGTTGTCTTTTAGTTTGTAATACTTATATTTATGCTCCTGGCTGGAGGCTTTAAGCTAATACCTTAGGGCAGCCACAGGAAAGATCGGTTAAGCAGTCACGGCCTCTCAAGGTCAACCGCGAGATGCCATACAAAAAAAAAAAGAAAAAAAGCTGCTATAAACATACTGCGACTGAACGCCGTTTCGGTCATACTGCGTTCGGATCTCGCTGCGAACGGTCGTGTTTGTGTGCTGCTATAGCTGTGCTCCTGCCCTCCCGCCGCTCTCTCGTGCCCGGTACTGTTACGCTTGCGTAACGCTCTTGTAGTCGCCCCGACTACATCCGATCGTCGATTGATTGGATAGATTAATTTATTAATCAATTCAATCGAAAGACCTGGATCTCAAAAATTGTCTTTTTCAAGACAGGTTTCTCTGACAGGAAAACGTTCTTTAAATTCACTAGGCCCCTTATGGGTAAAACCAGAGTTTCGTGGTCCTCGGTGGATACCTTACGGTGCCAACGAAACCGAGTGGGGTGCTGACCCAAACGCACCCGCCGAACCCCCTCAGGGAGAGGCAGTAATTTGGACGGGTCCCAGAGTTAACCGGCCTTGGGGGATCTCCTAGTCGGCTCTGGTGACAGTTTTCCTTCAACAGCGACTCACCTCGTGTCTCTAGGGTGTGTCTACACCCTTCGCGCTAGACGAAATAGGCCCCCCTTGCACAATAAGATTGGCAACGTGGATCACAAGCTTAGGGCTCACCACAGGTACTCATCCTCCCTGTCTACACCCGACAGGGAGCGAAACTCATCCCCGGGCCAATCCACCCAGGGAGTTAGGCGTAGGGCCACGATAGGCTTTTTTCAAGTAGTAGAGACCGGCTCCAAAATTTCCCCTCTCGGAGTTATGGAAGACGACCTCATTCCGACGTTCGTCAGAGAGGTCCTCTTCAAGGACCAGGACTTCTTAAAGAAGTACTCAACTCAGATCAGTGGGTTGAGGGCTAGGCCATCAACGAGCCTCTCCCAATTCAGCGATGCGCTCGCTATGAACGTAGACGACTCTGACTCTCAGAGTCGGTCCTCAAGTCCGATTGTGTCAATGGACACCACCGCCCCCGCGGACTATAACGCGGCGGCGGTGAATTCGAATTCAGATTCTTCGGATGCGGAGATCGGTTCTTCTTCTTCTTCCTCTGGTCCAGAGGAAGGGGGAATAACTTCAGGCCCTGGGAAGAGGAAGAAGAACAAGAGCAGGTCTTTGCAGCCAAGCAAAATGGTAGCGATCGAGGCTCCCTCAACCTCCGTTCCCTCTACCCCCGCGGTAGTCGCCTCTAGGGCTCCTACCCCAGCTCCGTCAATTGCGCCGTTGCAAGCTATCGCTTCCGGTTCCGCATCCGCTTCCGCCAAGACTCCTTCTGCCTCTAAGAAGGCATCCCGTCCCCCACCCATTGTCATTCAAGATAAGGGTAGGTGGACCGAGGTTTCGCAAAGGTGCGTTGATCTTAGGATCAACTTCACCAGCGCAGTCAGTACCCAGCCTGGCATCAAGGTTACTGTTCCTACGTCGAATGACTATAGGGAACTCACAAAACCGCTTCGGGTGAGAGGAATCTCATTCCATTCATATACCCTCCCCGAGGACCGTCAGTTACGCGTGGTGATCCGTAGGATCCCCAATGAGATCGCCACGGAGGATATCAAGGCCGACCTAGAGAGACAGGGGATCCCTGTGCTCGAAGTCCATCGAATGCACCGTTCCAGAGGTGGTTCCCCATACGACATGGTTCTTGTCGTATGTCCCCAGACTGAAGGGCATCACCCTATTTTCAAGGTTGGCTCTATATGCAGCCTTAAGGGCTTCGACGTTCAGAAGCCCCATAAATCCAGCATCATAGGCCAATGCCACAGATGCCAACTGTACGGAGACGCGCAAAAGAATTGCTTTGCGAAACCCAGGTGCGTCAAGTGCCTGGGCGAGCACGGCACTTGCGAGTGCAGCCGTCTAAAGGACCGTGCCCTCTGCACTGAGCCTCCCAGCTGCGTCTTATGCGGCCAACAGGGACACCCAGCCAACTACTGTGGCTGTCCAAAGGCTCCCAAATCGTCTTCCTCGAAACTGACCAAGCGTTTCGACGCGAGGCAGCAGCGAGAGCACCCCGGGTACCCCCCTACCCTGTCCCTACCTCCGCAGGCGACTGAGCCCTCAAAGGTCCAGTCCGTGGAATTATTTCAACCACCAGCAGGCCTTCCCTGCCTTCGGCCAATATATGGCTCCTCCTCTCCCTCCTTAACCTCTGATGATGGACCCCAGTTTTCGCGCTCAACGCGCTCAACAGGCACCCGCCGCTAATACCGCGCCTCGCGCGGCTCGCGCGCCTCCCGCGCCCCGCGCGCCTCTCGCGCTCCGTGACCACTCCTAAAGCCGCTCCCGCCGCCAGCACTCGCGCACCCCCTAAACCCGCGGGCACTTCAGTTGGCGCCGTCGCTAACGCTCTAGACGCGTTTAATGTGATCACGAGCACATTTAACGTCTTCATGTCTGGTAGGAGATATAGTCAAGGCTCAATCCTCTGGCAATCTTTCCCAGATCCAGAGTATATTCAATGCGTACCCGGAGATTACGAGCAAGTCCTCCACACCTTCGCGAAACGAAACCCCTTGAGGTTGGGGTTGGGCTTGAGGAAGGTTTCCTGTTCTCCTAGTACAGGAAACCTTCCTCAAGCCCAGTCATCAAAACCCGTCAGTTACGAACTATCGCATAGTTCGTAATGACAGGTCTCGATGCCACAGGGGCGGCACCTTGATCTATTCTAGAACCCCTCTATACTGTATCCCTCTCGATCCTCCAACTCTCTCGTGTCTTGAAGTGTCTACATGCAGACTAGGCATGTCAGGTCATAGACCGATTACGATAGTTTCGGCTTACATGCCGCCCACCGCGACCTCGTCAGTAGACGGTCTCAAACTGCTCTCTGACGATCTTTCAATTCTTTTTGGCCAGAGCGAATCCGTTATCATAGCGGGTGACCTCAACGCCAAACACCCGGCCTGGAATAGTACCAGTACCACGTTCCGAGGCAGACACTTGTTTGACCTCTGCCCCGTCCTAAACTTTGACGTCATCGCCCCGATGACGCCCACCCACTACCCTCACGACCCCAACCATACCCCTGACGTATTGGACATAGCGCTCCTAAAGAATATCAACCTCCGGTTGGATTCGATAGAGACGATGGACGAACTGACTTTCGACCACCGACCAGTTGTCATGAGACTGGTCCCTCGCGACGGACTCCCTGACCCGGATGAACCCTCTCGTAACAAAGTAGTCACGGACTGGAGGAAAGTAAGCGATCGCTTGAAATCCACCACTTCCCCTCTACTAGACTCTATACCAGATCAGTTTACCTCAATCGCTGACACGACGGCCGCGATCGACTCACTCACGGAACACGTACAATCGGTCCTGAACGATTGTTCAAGGCAAGCTCCGGCGATGGACGAACATCGCTGGAGGCTGCCGGATGATGTGCGTGAACTGCTGACTGAGAAGAACGCGGCTACTCGTGCCTACGACGTCTTTCCCTGTGACGCCAACAAAGCTCACATGCGCTATTTGCAGAGATCTGTAAAGACACGCTTGGCCGAGCTGCGTGACGGTAACTGGGACAAGATGTTGAGCGAGCTAGACCCCACTCATCTGGCATTCTGGGAACTTCAGAGGAAACTCAAGTCCCAGCAAGTAGTCTCTATGCCTCCCCTGACACGACCCGACAGGACGATAGCATTCGACGACATCGACAGGGCTGAATGCCTAGCTGACAGTCTCGAGACCCAGTGCTCGCCCAGCTCTCAACCAATAGACCAGGCTCACCTCGCCGAGGTGGATGCCGAAGTCGAACGTAGAGCCTCTCTCCCTCCGGTCGAAGACCCTGATTGTCCTCTAGACCCCGTCTCTCCGGACGAGGTGCACGATATAATCAAGAGTCTGAAACCCCGTAAAGCCCCCGGATCAGACTGTATCACCAATAGGGTGGTCCAGATGTTCCCAGCCCACCTGATTATGCTAATGACCACCATCTTCAATGGTGCTCTTAGTAATAACATTTTTCCTCAATCGTGGAAAAGTGCCACCGTCATCGGTATCCCGAAGCCCGACAAGCCTAAGACCGAGCCTTCCAGTTACCATCCTATCAGTTTGCTCGACGTTTTCGGCAAAATCTATGAGAGGCTTATTTATAAGCGTCTCAGAGACTATGCCGACACGAAGGGCCTCATCCCCAACGAACAGTTCGGTTTTAGAACCCAACATTCTTGCGTACAACAGGTCCACCGTATCATAGAACATATAAGCGTCGGTTTCCAGCGCGGGTTCATGACGGGTGCTGTGTTCTTCGATATCGCGAAAGCGTTCGACAAAGTCTGGCACAACGGCTTATTGTATAAACTTTACAAATTCGGTGTGCCAGATCGTCTCGTGCTCATCTTACGGGACTTTTTGTCGGACCGCACCTTCCGCTATCGCATCGAGGGTGCGCTCTCTTCCCTCATCCGATCCGCGCAGGCGTCCCTCAGGCGTCTATGCTGGCTCCGCTCATTTTCACGATGTTCACCAGTGACATCCCGAAATGTAGAAAGGCGCAGTTAGCTCTGTTCGCAGACGACACGGCCATCTACTACACCGCCGCAGTCAAGACCAGATCTCCCACGTCCTACAGACCGAAGTCAACAGACTCGGTGACTGGTTCAGGAAGTGGAGGATCGAGGTCAATCCTGATAAGAGCCAAGCGGTCCTCTTTTCTAGGCCCCGGCGTACACCCGCCCTACCCCGACAGATCACCATGTTTGGCAAACCTATCCCTTGGGAGAAGCGAGCCAAAATCTTTGACTATTGCGGGGCATTGTAAGATCTCCTATTAAAACTTAATTTTAGGCATGGACGTAACGTCCATGATTTTAGGATAGTACACACGGCTACACATCAAGCTATACCTACATTTCAGTACAAGCCTATCTCGCATTGTATAGGATTTCCGTACAATGCCGTTGAATCAGCAATGAACTCTCTAACTTCGTAGATTTGATATTATTAGATTCTATTTTGTTGATTCTAATTGTTGTATTGCTGATTCAAAAAACGTTAGAAAATTTGAACTTCGCGGGCTATTCCTTAGCGCATCCCCCGCGCATGATTCTGATCAAACTAGATCTGAATCACTAAGTACCAGCAAAAAAAGGAAGGTTTGTGACCTGTGTATGCAATTCTAAACAATCTGGTTTTCATTTCAGAATTTTCCATTTTCCTGTTCATTATGTAGTAGAATAAATAGTACTCATTTCATTCCGCACGTGTACGCCTTATCTAAGTTTGCCTAAAAATAAATGAAACAAAGTTTTCATATGGCAATAGTCAAGGTGAGAAAATTCCGTTTCCGGTCGGCGGCCATTATCGAGTTGTTCGTTCGCCGGGTCTGAGAAAGGTAGCTGGTGAATGAAGAAATTTTAAGAATTCCAAATTCTCTCTAATCGAGAGGTCAGTATTCGTCTGTGAAATTAAATATTGAATTACTAGCCTAATTTCAATATATATTTTTGTTATGTGTGATTGTCATCATCTTGTTCCAGATACCTACTCAAGCGATCAGCACCTCACAAGACCACAGAAAAGACTTATCGCACCAGGATGCAGTACAACGGATTCCACAACCAGCATCCGATGTAAGTATCTGGCATGATTTTCTATTTTTCACCTTTGTTTAAGTTTTCTCACAGTATCGATCGTGTACTTCACGGGCGGCCATTTTGTGAAGTGCATTCATTCTGCTCAGCTGATATTGAACGCAACCCACTAAAATCAATAGTTCCGTTTTCTGGAAATATCTATAATTGTTCATAGATTTTGCCTAATAGATGGTAATAATGGTATTTTATGTTATTGATTCGTTTATATTTCATCAATCTGTAGTGTTATTGGTTAGCTATGTGGGTTATTAATATAAAAAATGTTGAGCAGTTGAAACCAACTTGTTCATGAGGCTTTGTTGGAGAACATTTTAATCATAACTCCGGAACTAATTTGTAAATTTAAACATAATTGATCGTGTTAACAAGCCGTTCTAGGTTTCCAAATTCTGCTCAGTTTGAGCTGAAAATTATATAGATTTTGAGATGGCTGTTTATTACCACCCCTGACTATCTAACATTTTTCAAGGTTAATTAGGCTGTCATAACCTCTAGGGTTTACACACAAACAAACCATATTGTTGATGATCACGCTCAAAATTAAAAAACAAAACCCAAGTTTTCTTTAGTTGCTGTAATGAATTTTATCCACTTGATAATTGAATTTCTATGTCTGTCTACTGTCAGTAACCAAACCAGTCTGTTGTAAAATCTTTTAATGGTTAGGTTCATTGTTAGCTTAGTATCAAGCCTTTTATTGTCATTATAAAGTGGGCTAAAAATGTGTACTTTCACTTGTGGATGGGTGGGGCGGGATTGCATAGGTTTGCTAAAATATTATTACATAGCCTTGATATTTTAAGAAGAAAGAAAAAAGCTGAATAAAAGCAATAGCTTATACAGTGGGAGGAATAAATATATATGCTACAATACACATCAGTATAGCTTAAATATGAGGATAGTTGTTTCTGGGGTGTAGGTGAAGCTAATATTCAACAAAAGACCTTGGGGGTGGGGTTTGTTATGTCAGCAGTAATTTTCAAACAATCAGTATGTTACAAGGCAATATTTAAAGTGATAATAATTATGTCAGTATTAGCCTACAGGTTACACTGTGGGCTGGTGACCAAGAGGTTGTGTTCCCGACCCTGCACTATTCACATGGTACACATGGTTACACATCCAAGCTATACATTTTCAGTAGAGCTGATCTCGCATTATATGGAAATGTATAGCTTGATGTGTAGCTGTGTTTACCTCTGGTATCACAAACATATCTATTTTTGTTGGGTTCAACAAGCAAACTAGGAAAATATGCAACCCACATTGCTATTAATTAATTATTATTTTACTATGTAAAACAAGTAATACATTCAAGATGGTTCTGACCTTGAATGTATTACTTATTAAAAAATGTTAAATGAGACAGACTTAGAAAGGTGACTTTAAATAATGGCTTTACAAACACCTAGACCTTGAACAACTACTGTAGGCCACAAAAAAATGTCTGTTCGCAAATGATACCTGCACTGCAGCCAATGGCTTGGCCACTGCCAACTATGTATGATTGTATCAAAGGTGGTTTATTGTTTGCAAGGGTGTGTAGCTGAAATGGGTGGATCTTTTCAGCCATTTTGTTGGGTACATAGTAGGCAGTTAATTTTGTGTGAGGCCGAAGTAGCAATTTGTAAGCTGTCTTCTGTTTGGATAACTGCCATCATCTGCTAAGGTAGTTTTTGGGTTATTACTTCAGGGCTCTACTGTATTTTCATTTTGTTAGTAATTTGCTTGTATACATAAATTCAGTTTTGCTTCTATATGTGGAAGTTTACTTAAAGACTTTTACATGCACGTAAGTACCTATGTAATAGCTATTTTAACCTTTTAAGGATTATTAAAAGTTGAAAATATGATTATTTATTCCCACTTACTGGCTTTCATTAGTGATCACTTTATTATGTATGAATGGTTTGAGGCCACAATCTTCAGTTAATATATAACATATGTATTTAACCACTTTTAGTTTCAGACCTCGACCAGACCGGAATGAACAATTCGGTAAAATACCATTTTTTAATGGAATGGATTTTGGGGGGCCTAAAAATTTTGGACCTAGAAACATGGGAAACAAACCCAATTTTCGGCCCAGAAATGACTTCAATGGAATGAGGAATGACTTCAAAAATGAAAATGGTGGAAACCAAGGTGATTTTGGTGGACCAAAAGATTTCAACAAATTGAAAAACAACTATAATAACCAACCCATGAAAAAAAATGATTATGAAGCTGATAAAGCGGCAGGTGGAAATATGCAGTTCTATGGAGCCAATGGCAAACCTGATTTTGGTGGACCAAAACAAGGTTTTCCCAAAAATAATTTTGGTCCTAAAAATTTTAATAACCAGAATGGACCACAAAACTTTGGACCAAAAAAAGTTTTCAATCCTAACAATATGCAACAATCTGTTTTTGATGGCAAGCAAAGGGGAAAGAAAACCAAACATCCTGGAGATAGCTTAGTTAAGCCCATGTGGGATATAACACAACTTGAGCCAATCCAAAAAGATTTCTATAAGCCGCATGCTAATGTAGAAGGTCGGTCAGATGAAGATGTGCAGACGTTCCGTGTCTCAAAGGAAATAACAGTCAGTGGAAACAATGTTCCACGCCCTAATCAAATTTTTGATGAGGGCAATTTCCCTGATCACATCATGAGCACCATCAAGGAACAGGGCTGGGCTGAGCCTACTGGCATACAAGCTCAGGGTTGGCCAATTGCATTGTCTGGACGTGATATGGTAGGCATTGCTTCAACTGGATCTGGTAAAACCCTTGCATACATGTTACCAGCTGCTGTTCACATTGTAAATCAACAGCGCATCCAGCGTGGCGACGGCCCTATTGCTCTTATTCTTGCTCCTACCAGGGAATTGGCCCAGCAAATTCAATCTGTTGCTCAGAGCTACAGTGCACGTGGCTGTATTAGGAATACTTGCCTATTTGGAGGCTCACCAAAAGGACCTCAAGCTCGCGACTTGGAAAGGGGTGTTGAGATAGTGATTGCTACCCCCGGGCGATTGATCGATTTTTTGGAGCGTGGCACTACTAACTTGCGCCGCTGCACTTATTTGGTATTGGATGAAGCTGACAGAATGTTAGACATGGGCTTTGAACCCCAAATTCGTAAGATCATTGAACAAATTCGCCCAGATCGCCAAGTATTAATGTGGTCTGCTACATGGCCCAAGGAGATTCAAGCTCTTGCTGAAGATTTCCTTAATGATTATGTCAAAGTAAACATTGGTTCTTTAAATCTGTCTGCCAATAATAATATCAAACAAATAATTGAAGTTTGTGAAGAGCATGAAAAAGAGATGAAGTTGACCAACTTGCTGAAAGAGATTTCTCAAGAGAGGGATAACAAAGTCATTGTTTTCGTGGAAACAAAGAAAAAGGTATATTTTTTACTATTTCTTAGCCATTATCTTACCTTCATCTTAAATCATAAAGATTATAAGCTCAGTAAACAATATGATTCCAGGTGGACGATATTGCTCGTGCTGTACGTCGCAAGGGACACAATGCTCTTGCTATACATGGCGACAAGTCGCAAATTGAGCGCGATGCAGTGTTGACGGAATTCAGAAACGGCGCAACCAGTATCCTCATTGCCACAGATGTTGCAGCACGCGGCCTTGACGTCGAAGACGTTAAGTTTGTCATCAACTTTGATTACCCAAATTCTTCTGAGGATTATATTCATAGAATTGGTTAGTTTAATTTTGTTTCGTAAGGTGGTTTCCAAATGATTAAATACATACATTTATAAATAGCGTCGTAGATTAAAATGGAGAAACGTAAAAAATATGATCTCTCAACTGCAACGTCGCGCGTCGTAGTGTAATTCATCAGGCTCTACATTCTACAGTATATGCTAGTTTACTCATCAACTTCACTGTGATGTCTTCAGCTCTGTTTAATTGAATGCTCCAAAAAAGTTATATGTATACAAAGCTAATAAAATCCTTACTTCATTATAGGTCGTACGGGGCGTTGCCAACAGTCTGGTACAGCTTATACTTACTTCACATCTGGAGACGCCCGCCAGGCTCGTGGCCTTCTTGCTGTGCTTCGCGAAACTGGCCAGAATCCACCAGCTAAACTGAATGATATGGCCCGCAGTAACAACAATAACTCTGGTAAGTTAAATAAAATTCATACAGATGAAAATGATGTGTCATACAAATAATATATTTATTTTTAACAATAAACAATTTAATTTGACAGGTCGCAACCGCTGGCAACAACGCAAAGAAAACAACAGTGGTGCCAGTTCACCGCGGCAACAACAGAATAACCAGTGGAACAACAAGATGGCAAACTCAAACCCCGAAGAAAGCCAAAACTCTTATCAAAATCGTGGTGGAAACCCACAAGCTCCTCGATTCTCAAACCAAAACCAAGGAAACCAGGGTTACAGGCAGAACAGTTATCAAAAGCAAGTGCCCTTCCCTAGCCCAAATGTATTTGAATCTATGGGCAATTACCAGGGTGGTTACAATAATGGATATCAAAATGGATACAATGGACAGAATGGATATGCCCAACGCCCATACAACAGTTAGTATTTACGCCAATGTTGGTTGGTAGTTAAACAAACGCGATTTGCAACTGCGCCACATAAATGCTCTAAAAAAAAATATATATATTTTTTATTTTAATTATTTTTAATTTGTATTAGATATGCGCAACGGCGGGCAACAATACCGTAATAACAACGCTGGTAACAAGACTAACGGCACCGGCTCATCGTACGGATCTCCACCACCGCACTTTGCTACACCACAACACTACCCCCAGATGCACCCTCATCATCAGGAGATGCTAGGTTTGTAAAAAAACATTTTTCTGAAGTAAAATTAAATTGATTTAACTCTTAATTAATTAAAAATAGACACACAGATGCTTCATACTTGAGAGCTTAATTTGGTTATTACTAATAAATAAATTATATGAAAGAAAGTTGAGCTTTTTAATTAAGATTTCTTTTATAACTTTAGGTGGCAAATTCTACGGCGGTGGTGTTGGTGGCGGTGGTCCCTGCGGTTACCAAGCTGCAGTGGGTGTAAGCGGGCCTTACGCGCACCTGCCGCCCGGCCCCCTGCTATACGCGGCTCCAGTGCAGCAGTAATAAGATTTTGATGACACACCGCCTCTAAGCTCTACCTAAAAACAACCGGTTTAAAGTCGTATGCCAATTTATAGGCGATAGCATTATCGACTTAATAGTTATATTGATGTTCAGCATAGATTTCACTGTTAGCTCTCTCATTGTCAGTGTTCTGGTACTTGAGCTATAATATCAGATAATACTTACGTCTAAGCGGGGTGTTGATTCTTTCGATGTCAATAATATTTTATTAATTTCATCTTTTGTTAGATCTGAATGAAGGCTTACAAAATTATTTTTACTAAATAAATGTGTGGACAATATATCCTTACCATAATGACTAATGTAAAAAATTGCATTGTCAACTAGATTACCTTAGAGTATAAATACTTTGTCTATAAAATGATGAAACTTTTGTGAATTCTCTTTCAGATCCATTTGAATTAAAGTTAATAATGTGTGTTAGGTTTATAAGATTATTCTCTGTTGGTTGTGTTAGTTTTATGAAACACAAGAAAGTGGTTTTAACATGCATATTTGGGCAGTTGTGATATACCCAAAATGTAAAACTGTACGTTTTTGTGGATACTTCCACACAATATTTATAAACAGCACTGATGCCGCCAACAGAGAATTTAAATTTTTCCAAAATATGATTGTGTAGTGGAACATTATTATGAAAAAAAAATTGTCAGTTTCACTTTAGATTTTAATCATTATATTTGTTAGAGTAGTTGGTGTGGGTACCCACTCGTGTAATCCCGGGTGCCTTTTGTTTTCTTTAAAGTGTCTGTATGATGTACGAAATGCACGAAACATATAGAAGATGATTGAAAATTTAGGAGGAAAGTTTTAATATGACAGAAAATTATCTGAAATATTTTGTATAAATTATTTTTACTATTAACGATTGAATCCAGTGGATAATGGGACAATTTAGTATTAGAAAATTTAAATACTTAAAAACGCGTTATGAAAATGCTTTTGATATTCTTCATAGTAACAATCTGTATTGCCAGATAAAATTGTGAATATTTTTCTTATGTAAAGTGATGTCAATGACATTTCAGTCACTGATTTCAATGTTATTTTTTTATTAAAGATTAGATCTTTATAATCTTGAATATTATGCCTAGGGATACTAATTAGTCAGCGTCAATTTGATCTAAGACAAAGTTGGGCTTTGAATAAAAAACTCATTTTACCATTCACAAAAATGTAGAAGTGTGTATATAACATGCATTTAACTTAGAAAGATTAGTATTTTGTGCGTGATAAATAATCGACCACAATGTTTACTTTCATAGCAAAATAAGTGATTTGTTCTTATTTTTGATTATTTTTATGTCATCATTTCAGATAAGTCGTCTAGTTACTTACTGGATTTCTTTGTACGTACACGGGTTCTAAAGGCTATTAATAAGGAAGTCAATAGGTACAAATTATACTGAAAGTTATAACATATGTATTGTTTAGATGCCCGTTACTGTCCAAAGATTTGGAAAAATCTGTGATATTTCATTACTATATAACCTGTCGTTGCGTTGGTCAATTGTAATGCATAAGAACACTTCCTAAGTCTGGAATGTGTTTCCTAGACAAAAATATATTTTTTGACTATTTGAACGAATTTCATGAGAATGTTTGTGACAACAAAGCTTGCAAGTCGTTCACAAATATATAATAATTATAATAGGTGTAAGATTTAATAATTTATTGTTATTCAATTTAGTTTTCCGTTAACCGTTAGGTGACGAAAATGAACCAGTTCAATGGGACGTAAAAGTTATTATCTATAGTGAGAACCCCGTTTTATGAAACATCCCTGAGATACGATGTAATAGCAACGGGTCTAATAAACGGATATAGGGGGTGAACAACGTGTTTGTGAGTTTCGCATTCGTGACGAGTTTAAATGCGGGCTTGCTTTGTTATTTGTGTACATTATAAGAGAAGACTGCCATGAAAGGATGTATATGTGCGTAATTTCGTCTCAAAGATGATATCATAATGCTAGCTGGCCAGGGAAGTCGTCGTTAGATTTTTTTTTTACTATTTATTAATCAGATTTCGTCTGAAGTAGGTCACTGGTGGCGGTAGGACGGCCATGCTAGTTATGCGTGCGTAATTTAGATTGGCCATCGTGTGTCGTGTCCGGAATGGTCGCGGATCGCAGGTAGCTCCTGTATTATTATGTACAAAGTACTGCACCCACCTCTACTAAACAACTGTGATAATAACACTAAGTAGCGTAGCAGGCGATTTATATACTAGTTACGTCCATGAGAAGGGATGACATCATATCTGACATATTGTATTGTGATAATATTTATATCAAGACGTGCTCACCGCGTTTTGACAAAATGTTTTCTCTAAACAAGACTGATTATTTCTTATTAATAAATATTTTATACAAGTTCCACTTTTGACTGAATGAATTAAGATGTCTGTATTTATATTGGTAGTATTTTCTTCTCTCTTGCTGTGTGTTTTCTCAAAAATTGAGTACTCACTATGTTGGATATGTGTCACAATGCCTTTCTATGCGGTCACCGAATTGATAAAATTTTATGTTCATTTCGTTTTGTTCATTGATTTCTAGTTTTCTTTATTGTGATGGAAAATGTTGTTGACAAATTATGTGGCAGCGGCAGTATAAGCACTAACTGTAGAGTATATTATTTGTTGTTAATTTCCAAAATTTTATTGATCCAACAGATATCTCATAGGCAATCGTACTTTTATGCTTTACTATTTAAGGATTTAGTTTCGAAAATTGAGAGTTGGTGAAAAATATACATAGATTTTTAAGTATGTGGCAATGCAGATCTTCATAAATATTGATTATATTATCACGAGCGACATATTTATCCAGTTTATAAAATATATGGAGAGAGACTCCTTATATAAAACTGTCCCAAAGGGAAGTCTTCTGAATGTTTCGAAGAAGTGCATTTCTTCTATGTAATACAGTATTAAATTCAGAATAATAAATGTATGATTATTAAAATAAAGCGCATTTTTTAATTATCACACTTCCTCACGTGAATTTGTTATTACCACACTTATCTGGCGACGCGCAGCAAAGCGCTGTTTACATTGATATATTAGACAAATAGCAATGAAAGCCGGCGTGCTACCCATCGCTCACCGTCCGCAGGCCCGCGACTACGGTGGCCGGAAATCGGCTAGCGACTCCCGACGCCCGGGGCGTCTCCTGCGGCGACTAAGGGCGCGAATCTTGCCTCACCCTCACGCGCTCCGCCTCCTCCGTCGCGAGCATTACTGCTACGCAGAAGGAGGTGACGGCCTCTCGCTCCGAACCATGGCCTGAACCAGGCCCGGACGCGAGAGATCGCCTCCGTGAGGACACGGCGGTGCTCCGCCCAAGCCGGGCAAACCTCCACCGTGTCCTCCGGGCGCTCCACACAGTGGTGACACCTGGGCGTTTCCTCCCGCTTCGTCCTGAACAGGAACCTCCCGAAACAACCGTGTCCGGTGAGGACCTGTGTCAGGCGGAAGGTGAGGACGCCGTGGCGCCTCTAGCCACTCCTCAGAGGGGACTTATCGCCACAATTGTGGCGTGCCCAGCGCTGGGTTGCGACAATCGCACTCTCCATGATCCCGCCGCAGCTCTGTCCGCTGTGCCGTGATTTCTCGCGGCAGCGGAGTTTCACCCCGGCGTTTCGCCTCGCGCCACTCCCAGATGTGCGCGAGGACTTTTGCCTCCAGATCCCATGGCGGCAGTCCGGCAAGGAGGCTCGCCGCCTCACGGGAGACCGTTCGGTAACCCCGTACCAGCCTGATGGCCATGACCCTTTGGGACGCGTTCAACCGCTGGGCTGGTCGCAGCCTAAAGAATGCGCCCACACCGGTGCCCCGTAAAGAGCCATGGACCGCACGATCCCCGCGTAGAGCTTCCGGGAGGAGGCGTTTGGACCCCCTAGATTGGGCAGGAGCCGCTTCATGGCAGCCCCGGCCCGCTTCAGTCTGGGAGCCAAACTTCGAAAATGCTCCACGAAGTTCCACCGGCTGTCGAGGACGAGTCTCAGGTACCTACTTCATCGTCGACTGGACCCCGATGTGAACCCTTCCCGTCATTATCTGGGAACCCGACAGTGGCGCGTTCCGAGGACCATAAAAACACATGGCCTCGGACTTGTGCAATGCCACCTCGAGTCCCAATTGCCGGATCTTATCGACGATTGTCGCAACCCCACGTATCGCCAGTTTGGCCGCCGCCTGCGAGGACCAGCGTGCCGTCAGCGTAGCAAACCACGCTGACGCCGCTAGGGAGGTCGGCGCGCAGCACCCAGTCGTACCCGATGTCCCACAGATGCGGCCCCAGGACCGATCCCTGTGGGACATCGCATGACATCTCTCGCCTGTTCCACCACCCAACTTATACCCCCTGACCACTACAAAACTGGGATGTTGACGTAAGATCACAATTTTTTTGACTACCAACACCAATCGCTTCCTTAATAGGTAAATAATTAGTACTCAATTAGTGCTCGAACAAAAAAATTGGTACCATACGGGTCCGTTCACACAGACCGAGCTGGTCTGTGTGAACGGACCCGTATGGCCGGAGAGCATCGGCCGGCGCGGCGCTCTTCGTGTGCGTTACCCCAGCAAAATAATGTCTAAAAATAGCTATAACTATGGATATTATGTTTATTGAATATTTGGTTAATACTCTGACTGAAAGAAAACGCAATTTGGTTAAATTTCCTCGATAGAATTTAATTCCGAAAAGACCTCAAGATTTTTTTTCGTTTTGGCTGTAATTCTAAAATCCTGAGTAATATAATTCAGATAGTTACAGATATTTAAATGATTATCATCACGCTATAACTATAAGTTCGGTTCGGCTATATGGAGCTAAGCAGAAAGCAGTACATCATGACATAATACAGGGTACATTTTTGAGATGGGCCAAGGGACCTTAAGCGTTGTCGCTACAAGATAACAGTTTTAGCAGACTGTCCTCTGTTTTTGAAACATTTTGATCTGCAAAAAACGTCCCTTCTATGTAGGATATTAAACTGAGATGAGAGAAAACACAATATAAGTACTAGTGTAGGTACTTAGGACAACAGTCGAATTAATCCATTACTTCACTGGGTTTAATAGAGACCGAATATAGCAAATAGCAACTGATTTAAACTTGATAATTATCATCCTGCAATACCTCTAAGGAGCTAAGCAGTCAAACATGACATAATTTAAGAACGGCTGTTGTAATCAACTTTCAACAAAGCAAATAGCATAGAGTGCCGACGGCTGCAAAACCTAAGTTTGATTCCCAACAATTGATATTTTTTGTGCTTTATTGTTTTTACAATTTGATAAACTTTAAATGATAGTTCGTCTTCGTAGCACGTGCACAGAAAAACATAAAGTTAAAAATAAATAACCATGGTTAGGTAACTGATAATCGACGGACTGAAATCCCGGGCCGTTTTTTTTTTTTTTTTTTTTTTTTTGGGTGGGAAATCATCAAATAACTTCTCCCGCTCTGGGCGGAGCGGGAGGGCGTGTCAGACTTTTACTGACTAAAACCCACCCGTGTTCCTTCCGTTGCCTGTGTGCCAGGGCCACGATATCCCTTTCGGACAAACTCGCAACCCCGGCAGGCATTGGTCCTCACGGACCCCGTCAGTTTGTGCTGACATCCCTTTGAGGCGCGCGTGGAACACAACGCGCCGTCGACCCGGGCCTGGTCCTTATCGGATGGCGAGCTACCCATCGCTCACCGTCCGCAGGCCCGCGCCTACGGTGGCCGGAAATCGGCTTGCGACTCCCGACGCCCGGGGCGTCTCCTGCGGCGACTAGGGGCATGAGGGCGCGAACCTTGTCTCACCCTCACGCGTTCCGCCTCCTCCTTCGCTAGCATAACTGCTTCGCAGAAGGAGGTGACGGCCTCCCATGCACTCTCGCTCCGAACCATGGCCTGAACCAGGGCCGGACGCGAGAGATCGCCGCCGCCGATCGCCTCCGTGAGGACACGGCGGTGCTCCGCCCAAGCTGGGCAGACCTCCACCGTATGCTCCACCGTGTCCTCCGGGCGATCCACACAGTGGTGACACCCGGGCGTTTCCTCCCGCTTAATCCTAAACAGGAACCTCCCGAAACATCCATGTCCGGTGAGGACCTTCGTCAGGCGGAAGGTAAGGACGCCGTGGCGCCTCTCCAGCCACTCCTCAAAGAGGGGACTTATCGCCACAATTGTGGCGTGCCCAGCGGTGGGTTGCGACAATCGCACTCTCCATGTCGCCATGAGATCCCTCCGGAGCTCCGTCCGCTGTGCCGCAATTTCTTGCGGCAGCGGAGTTATGCCCCGGAGTTTCGCCTCTTCGCGCCACACCCAAATGTGCGCGAGGACTTTCGCCTCCAGATCCCATGGCGGCAATCCGGCAAGGAGGCTCGCCGCCTCACGGGAGACCGTGCGGTATCCCCGTACCATCCTGATGGCCATGACCCTTTGGGACGCGTTCAACCGCTGCGCTGGTCGCAGCCTCAGAGAACGCGCCCACACCGGTGCCCCGTAAAGGGCCATGGACCGCACGATCCCCGCGTAGAGCCTCCGGCAGGAGGCGTTTGGACCCCCTAGATTGGGCAGGAGCCGCTTCAAAGCAGCCCCGGCCCGCTCCAGTCTGGGAGCCAAACGTCGAAAATGCTCCACGAAGTTCCACCGGCTGTCGAGGACGAGTCCCAGGTACTTCATCGTCGACTCGACGCCGATGTGAACCCCTCCCGCCGTTATCTGGGAACCCGACAGTGGCGCGTTCCGAGGACCATAAAAACACATGGCCTCGGACTTGTGCAATGCCACCTCGAGTCCCAATTGCCGGATCCTATCGACGATTGCCGCAACCCCACGTGCCGCCAGTTCGGCCGCCGCCTGATGCGAACTCCCTTGTGCCAGGACTAGCGTGTCGTCAGCGTAGCAGACTACGCTGACGCCACTAGGGAGGTCGGCGCGCAGCACCCAGTCGTACCCGATGTCCCACAGATGCGGCCCCAGGACCGATCCCTGTGGGACACCGCACGACATCTCTCGCCGGTTCCACTCTCCGTGGTGACCGGGGTAAATGACGGCCCTGTCCGTCAAATAGGCCTCGACCACACGACAGAGGTAGGTCGGCATCCGGTGATACCGAAGTGCCTCCCTAATGCAACTCCAGGGCAGGGTATTGAAGGCATTGGCGATGTCAAGAGACACCGCCAAGACGACCCCACCCCGGGCAACAGCATCCCCCGTCGTGAGGGCTCGAACGCGCATGATGGCATCCACCGTAGAGCGCCCCTTACGGAAACCAAACTGGCTCTCCGCCAAATCCGGCCCCACCCGCACCAGCCGCCCGACAAGGCGGTCTGCAATTACTCTTTCAAAGAGCTTGCCCACCTCGTCGAGCAGCACGATGGGCCGGTAAGCGGACGGAGAGTCCGCCGGGCGCCCTGGTTTCTTTATGAGGACCAGTTTCCCCGTCTTCCAACGAAGTGGAAACTGGCCCCTCTCCAAGCATGCGCTTAGGAGCCCCCTTAGTCGAGGCCCGAGAGCCTCTAAAGCCAGAACCCAGGCTTTTCCAGGCAAGCCATCGGGTCCTGGGGCGGTATTCTTGGCATTCAGCCTACGTACCGCCACTCGAAATCCCGGGCCGTGTGTTTACAATCTACTGGTATTAATATTATAATAATTATTATCTATCAGGAATAATCTGTAAGAATACATCAGTCAGTGTATCAGTGTTGTGCCATTAGATAGTATATTTTAAGAAGGAACGCAGGCGTTCATTAATTCATTAAAAACGAAAAACTTCGCCAGCAATGCGAAATTGCTACTGAAGGCTGCGAGTGTTGTCCTCAGGACGAGCTGCTTCTCACAAGGACAACTGTACGTCGCTTGCTCCCGCGTCACCAGTCCTGACTCTTTCATATTTTGGCTGCTGAGATCGAAACTACAATCGTAGTTGGTACCTATACCTAAGGTTTTAGGGTTCCGTACCCAAGGGGTAAAACGGGATCCCTATTACTAAGGCTCCGCCGCGCCGTCTGTCTGTCTATCTGTCCGTCTGTCACTAGGCTGTATCTCATGAACCGTGATAGTTAGACAGTTGAACTTTTCACAGATGATGTGTTTCTGTTGCCACTATAACAACAAATACTAAAAAACAGAATAAAACAAACATTTAAGGGGGGCTCTCATACAACAAACGTGATTTTTTTGCCGTTTTTATAGATAATGGTACGGAACCCTTCGTGTGCGAGTCCGACTCGCACTTGGCCGGTTTTTATAAATGTGGCTGTTATTTTAGTATATTGTGGTGTCTTATGACTTCCACTCGAACGAAATCGAGGGCAGAAACTAGTTAGTATAAAGCTAGTAGTACCTATAAATCTACAGTCCTTTCACAGTTATTTTACCTCATTTTGAATCATTGTCAAAATTTGTTATTTGCTATCAGAGGTAATATAACTGTGAAAAGACTGTTACTGCCAAGTCCCACGGAATAGGCCGTGGTTACTCCCAGTCCCATCCCGTTCATGTGAATTTGAGAATGGAACTACAGTATCAATCAGAATGCCCAAAATATCTTTCCTACTGCCACCTATCGGAAGTCTCGCTGAACCGGGAAACAAATATTCGTACGTTCCGTTTCCGTTCGGACTGTTTGTAAGGAATCATCTTTGATGTTATTAGTGGTCACCAGATGGCGTAATGTCTAACTTCGTAATAGTCAGTCATGCTGGATTTTGGGTTGAATGTCTGATAATAATTATAGGTGATTGTTTTTTTAGGAAATTTGCAATCAAACGTACAAGTGTATAATATTGTGATGTTGTGTGAATATTAGTTAATAAAGGGAATAAGTGAAAACATTGGAAATAGCTGGACGTCGATTAATTTTGGTGTTTGTGATAAAAACTGTAACAAATTTAATAATCGAGGTCATCATTTTGCAATGGCTGAAATTGTAATGGTAGGTGAAGTGTTATTATCTTTATTCTCGTACTTTCTGTAAATATACGACTAAATGATTTTAGCCTCCGCTTAATGGAAGTTAATTCAGCATTTCTTTAATTTTCCACTCCTACATAACCTAACTTTTATGAATGCCTACATAGATAGGTAGTAGACGACCTTGAATCTAATCTTGTCAAGTCAATGTCGTTGTTTATCAATAATTCCATCTAGAATTTGAAGTCCTCCTCTCAATTTAACAATATTTTCATGATATTTAATTAAGTTCAGTTCTTCGCGGTGCATTGCTTTATTTTTATTGAGTATGTTATTTTGTATCCATAGCTATTAAATAAATTTAAAATGGTCAAGACAAAATATTGGGTACGTACGTAATAGATCAATGTGATTTTTGTAATTAGTACCTATGTATTAAAGATAATGTGGTGAAGGAATTTAATCTAAGTACAATAAAGGTACACTTTTTGAAGACGACGGCCGCGGCAGACCGTGGGCAGACCGCAGTCGGCAAAGTTACATGCTCTGTCTGTGGTCGGCAGCGGTGGCGGCGGCGCGCGGCGTTGTGGTTGGTGACAGTAGGTAACAGTTTCGCGTTGGTATACAAAAAAACCGCCCAAGTGCGAGTCGGACTCGCGCACGAAGGGATCCGTACCATTATCTATAAAAATGGCAAAAAAATCACGTTTGTTGTATGGGAGCACCAAGTGAATATATAACTAAATATTCTGTTAACATTTCAAGCGTCTACCTGTTACCGTTATCAATATCGAGCAAAAACGAGCAAAAAAATCACGTTTGTTGTATGGGAGCCCCCTTAAATATTTATTTTATTTTCTTTTTTAGTATTTGTTGTTATAGCGGCAACAGAAATACATCATCTGTGAAATTTCAACTGTCTTAACTATCACGGTTCATGAGATACAGCCTGGTGACAGACAGACAGACGGCGGAGCCTTAGTAATAGGGTTCCCGTTTTACCCTTTGGGTACAGAACCCCAAAAATACGTCTGCGCTCTGTTATTGACAGCCACTGACAGCCAGTACGATAATTATCGTATTAGTACGATTATTTGTCATAAAGAACGATATAGGTACTATCCATTCAACGATCGTACGCAAAAATACGATAATTTCTATGTTGACAACTTATCTTACTGTCACCATGTCATGCGATGCAATAAAACTTAGCTAAAGTGGTACCTAATTGCACCGATTTGGAACCCCCAAAAGAAATGTTAAGAAGACCAATGACCAAAATACTGACGGAATTGCAGTGCATTGCAGAAATCAAAATAAATGTTTCGTATTTAACTTAGAATTACCAATGGATCAATCTAAGTTAAGTGATAATTTAAATTCCAATTTATGATTAAATTGTGTCTTCTATATTTTCTTGGTTCCTTTATTTATTCTTCCTCTAAAGTGTTATTCTGGGAGAGATTACCGTGATTGAATCTGTTTGTCCAAGATATACGATTTTTTTTTAGAAACACTATCTTTTTGAACGAAACTTGCGATTTTTTTTTATCTGTCCGATTCCAACACTGCTGAAGTGCTGACAGCACTACTGGGGGCCTAAAATGGACGATTTGGCAGAATCATATTATGATAATATTATGAATCATAAAATTCGTAAAATGGTCACAAACTGACAATTCATAATATGATCTGCGTACAACTCATGTCCCGCAATTCATCTGTTTGACAAAAATGTAAAATAATTTGCATTACGCAACACAACGTTAAATTAAATTATTTGCCTTATGTTATATGCCCACACGCCACTATACCAAAAAAAAACATAAAAATCGTCGAAAACTATACTCAAGCAGAAATAACGTAAACAGAACGTACCTAAATAAAAGCCTCCAGGCATAATGGGCGTGCCCGCTTACATAAAGCTAATAGCTGTAACTCGAAGACACAAATGATAAACTAGCACCATCGAAGTGAAATAAAAAAACAGACAACAATAACAAAACCATGGTCAGCAAGACGACCAGTCACCACAAGCAGCACCCGTTCACGAACGTTACGCAAAGATCAGCCATCACCCCCCTCGCCATATTTGAGGGAAGGAGGCAACCCGACCCCCGACGCTACCGCAAGCAGTGACATCTAAGGGAGCACGACGAACTTGCTGCCGGTTGCTCAGGCAAGAATAATATAATCAATTGTCGAGGTCGCTAGCTAACCACTTATTGCTATACAACTCATAAAAAAAACATTTTCATGAGTATATTATGTCACTAATAAATAAAAATAAATTGATTTAGACAGTCAAATACAATAAAAAACTATATGAACTCATATAACCTGTCAGTAGGTACGCTAACTCTGGAGAAAGAACATGAACATTGTCTTGAGTTAATCACAGCGACCAACTATTCTTATCGTGAGTAGGATAAACACGCGAGAGGTTAAGTAGTCATTGATAGAATAGTATGCCTTTGAACAAAGATTAGATTTAACTTTAACTTTAAACGCATTATAAGGCAAATCTAGCAAAGAACCCTCTTCTTTGATAGATTTGCCTTATAATGCGTTGTAGCTTGTTATAAAAAGTAATACCAAGTCCAACAAATGAGTTATGAACCTTATGAAGCCGGTGAAATGGAGCACTTAATTTATCCTTATTTCTGGTGTTAATATTGTGAATATCACTGTTTTTAGTGTATAAGTGTATATTTTGCCTAACATATAAGATGTTGGCGAAGATGAATTGTGATGCCACCGTGAGAATATCAATATCTTAAAAAAAATCTCTTAGAGATTGGCATTCTTACTGGCACCCAGCTGGTAAATTGCTCGAACAGCTCGTTTTTGAAGTTCAAATATATTTTGAATGTCAGATGCTTTACCCCACAGCAGAATACAGTAGGAGATAACCCTATGAAAATAACTAAAATAGACTAATCGGGCTGTATCAACGTCAGTGTATTGTCTTACTTTCCTGACGGCGTATGCGTCCAATCTGAGCCTTCCCGCTAGGCTTGATATATGAGGTCCCTACTGAAGTTTGGCATAACTGTTATACCCAGAAACACTGCCGAGTCTACAGTTTCAAGCACCTCTTTATCTAAAACGATGTTGGGACCTAAATTTCTAACATTCGGTAAGGCAAACTTTATGCATTTCGTTTTCTTGGCATTGAGAACTAAGTTATTTGTTGTAAACCAATCCGTATCCATTGAGAGTGCAAT
The DNA here is from genome assembly GCA_963921375.1 of Tiliacea citrago. Taxonomy (NCBI): domain Eukaryota; kingdom Metazoa; phylum Arthropoda; class Insecta; order Lepidoptera; family Noctuidae; genus Tiliacea; species Tiliacea citrago. The sequence continues at coordinate 13,025,727 of OY992797.1, read as the reverse complement.
GTTTACGTCGTCAAAATCTTGTCTATTCCTGTCTACTTTAAAAATAAGAGAGGTATCATCTGCAAACAGTACAACGTCACCGATAACCTTTATATAGAATGGTAAGTCGTTAATATACACTAAGAATAAGAATGGGCACAGTATTGAGCCTTGAGGTACACCTAACTGAACTGGTAGCTCGGAAGATTTCATACCATCAACGTCTTCACATTGGAATCTATTATATAAATAAGAATGTATTACTTTAAGGGCTTCGTTTTGGACGCCGTAATGATGTAGTTTACGCAAAAGCGTGTCATGGTGCACGCAATCAAAGGCTTTGGAGAGATCACAGAAAACTCCAATAGCGTTTTGCGAGTTCTCCCATGCGTTAAATATGTGTTTCAGCAGTGCAACACCCGCATCTGTAGTGGAACGACCTTTTGTAAAGCTATATTATTCATTGTGAAGGAGGCTATTTAAATTAAAATATCTTAGCAACTGCTTGAGTATTACTTTTCAAATATTTTGCTAAATGCAGGTAAGATAGAATTAGGCCTGAAATTGCCAACGTCATTTTTATTACCTGATTTAAATACAGGTATGACTTTACTACTCTTCATAAGGTTAGGAAAAGTTCCTAAATAAACACATTTATTAAAAGTAACAGCTAGATAGGGGGCTACGATGTCTATTATATTACTTAATAGTTTAATGCAGATGCTCCAGTATATATAATAATATGATTCATAATAATTATTATCCGTGCCTCGGAAAGCACGTTAAGCCGTTGGTCCCGGCTGTCATTTGTAGACTTTTGACAGTTGTTACGGGTCGTCAGAAGCCGGAAAGTCTGACTACCAGTCTTACCAAGGGGTATCGTGTTATCCAGTAACTGGGTTGTGGAGGTCAGATAGGCAGTCGCTCCATGTAAAATACTGGTATTCACCTGCATCCGGTTAGACTGGAAGCAGACCCCAACATAGTTGGGAAAAGGCTAGGCAGATCATCATAATAATTATTATCATAATATTATGATTCTGCCAAAGCGTCCATTTTAGGCCCCCGCACCTGGTATGCTGTTGCTCGTCTGCGCTTGCCGCTAGACCGCAGTAGCAAGCGGCAATGTCGAAAGTAGTAGTGTCGCTGCGGGCTGTTATTGCGGTTGGGCGGCTTTACCGCTACAATTTGCGGTCTGCCATCTCGTTCGGAATTGTACCTCGAAACAAAACATGTGTGCAGTCAGTGTGAATCCAAGGCTCGTGCAGACTGGCGCAAAATTGCGAGCTTGACAGGCAGCGCGATGCGTAGCGCTACTAGTGTCGCGAATGACGAAATGAACTTGTAGATAATTGAGCATTAATTGTTAATCATAACGGTCTTCCAAAAAGGAGCAGGTTATAATTTTCGGCTGTTTTTTTTTTTTGTCCCTCGATTTCCGTGGGATTCCCTCATCAGGAGGTCTACTCCGAAGTGCTAAACCGAAGTATCGGCTGGATGTTCGGCCGTTTTATAACTTCCAAAGTTCCCTTTTTTGACGTTGAGTCCTTACCCGACTTCAAGTCACAGTTTTGACTTTGGCTTATCTCTGCGACTGACTTTTTTTTTTTTTTCGCCGTAGTAAAGGCATTATTTATTGGGACCCCAGAAAGCTATAACTACACTGCGAACCGTTTTAAACAATGTTAACTTTGTTTTGCAGGTATCGTTAGGTCTCGAAAATCGTTTTTTTTGGCACTTTGTACAATTTATTTCTCGGAACCAGTCGAACATTAACGGCTGGGAATTAAAAAAATATAAAAATTCTACATTTGAAATATCGTAATGAGCAATTCTTTAAATTTTCAATCCTTTAAATTGTAATCAATTTTATTATTGCTCAATTATGTACAAGTTCATATAGTAGTTGACTTTATATGATGTTTCTATGTACTAGACTATTTAAGAGAAGTTTAGTAAGAAAAGTTACCTACTTCCCAGTGGTACCAGTAAATTTGAAAATGCTTTTTCTCAAATCAAGCTTTTTCAGAGTTTCAACTTCAAATGTTTGATTAAAAAATGTGTCAATTTTTGAATATTTTTTTAATCCTTACTTATCGATTGACTATTCTAGATACCGAATCAAGTCTTAACTCAATACCCCACTACTGGACCCTTTTTGCTTGGACGCTCACATAAAGTTAGGACAACTGGAAGCCGCCCTCTGTCGGCGCGACGCGGCGACGACGCGTTCAGGTTCCCAAACAAAATAGCAATATCTTACTCGAAGCAGAGACAGCAGATGGCACCACCTAGACACCACGTAAACAAAGCAAACTGTCAAAGGCGCCCGCCAAATTTTTTCGGCTTTTTCATGTTTTTCGGCTTAGTTTCATACCATAAACATGCCACAAAAATATTTCAAACAGATTTGTTCTTGAGATATTGAACTACTATATAAAATACTTTTTCAATAAAGTTGATAAACATGGCGTACTTTCAGAGGCTATAATTATGATTCGAAAATGAAATCTTTTGCATAGGCATCTTTCTGTTACGCGGTCGTGAATTTTGTTTACGAGCATTATTCATTAGTTTTGCAGCTAAGTTTTAAAATAAGTCAATTTAAGAAGTTTAGTAGCAAGGAGTTTTCATACATAGAATAAAATGGGATAGATTTTAAAGGAGGAAAAATGAATGAGTCCGTCTTAGCATTGAATTCTCAAAAGTCTTTTAAATGATTCTTTAATATATTTAATTACCAGTTTTAATTTAATTATTTTCACATCAACATTAGTCAAAAATCAAATAGGATGTATAGGCTGTTTTCGTTGTAAAAAAAAAAATTCTAGTTGCAAAAACGCGCCATTTTCTGAAAATTTTAATTAATTCTTTGATTTGTTTTTTACTCTTTTCCCACAAGTGTATTGAAACACGTCGTGTGAGACACGGGTGTGTAGGTTATTGCAAACGAGCTGTCGTGAATCGAAGTCGAAGGCGAGGGTTTTTAATGACACGAGTTTAACCTACTTTCCACCCTTGTATCGCAATGTACTATTTACTTACACCATGACACTCTAGCGGGATAAATTGGCAGTAAGGTGTATTACCGCGACGATCACTTATATTAGGACACAGTCCCACAGCCTATAGCTTTATCTGTCTTGACTCCGTATCAACTCCAAAAATAGGTATTTACTACCTACTATGGCTAAGTAAGAACCGCAGGGTTGATCGATTAAGGAAAGCATACGCTTGCCACAGTTGATCCATGGATGGGTGACCGCATCCATTTCCTAACGAGACGGGTTCCTTGCCGCAGAAAGCATCTCGAGCCTTGCTGTCTATCGTAGATATTTGCTTGTCGATGTCTGACAACCAGTTTTATCAAGGGGCATCCAGTAGCTGGGTTGTGTGTGGAGGGCAGATGGGGTTTCACTCTATGCACAATACTGTTGTTCAGCTGCATCTTTAATGTCATCATCATCATCATCATTGGGAGCCTTGTTTCCGACCACTGCTTAGTAGATAAAGGCCTTTTGTGCCATGCTTCCCTGGTCTGTGCGAGTCTCAACCAGTATCCTTTATGATCCCACCAAAAGACGTACGTATCGTATTCTATCGACCTCAATGTCGCCCACGTGCACGGACGTAAAAATATCACGGCGTGATTTTAGCGCGCACTGGATTTTTAATTCTCGGTGTTGATTCGAGCATTGAGAATCCTACAGAGTGCATCCCAGCGAGTCGAAAAAACACACTGTTGGATTTTCAACTCTCGGCGCAAAGCGTAGCGTTGAAAGTACCTACAGTGCGCGAAAAAATATCTCCGCGGGAAAAATCGCTCGTGCGTACCTGGGATAATCTAGCAAAGATTAGTAAAAAAAAAAAAAACTATGTGATATAAATGACAGCGTCTCGCGCACTTCACCCGATTCTCGTAGCCATAGAAGCCACGCGCGCCGAAGTGAGTCAGCTAGGTGTAGTGAGCTACCTTAGCGCATCCCCCTTAATATAAATCTTAAATTAATTTATTCACGGACCGACGACGCACAGCTAAGCCGCTGGGGTCTAGAAGCATACAATTTTGCATACAATTCCTTATTAATTTATTTTAATTATTTTAGGAGAACTTACGCCTAGTACCTAGGTATGCATTAACATTATTTAGATGATGGCGAATTACAACGAAGGTGAACAAACTAAGGAAGCATTTTTGAAAATTGGTTGCCTTGGAGGGGTTAAATAGGTCACGAAAGTTTGTATAGGTCGTTATTTTTGCTACTGAGAAATCCTATCTGGCACTTGGCTTGTATTTAAATAACGTTCACAGTAGTTTTTGGTCCCAGGTTAAATTATGTCATTAATTTTGACAATTATTAATAAGAAATATTTTAATTTTATAATAGGTAAACAGACGATCTTAAAATATTGAATTAGGTGCCTAACTTATAAACAAAAAAACATGTTGTTGTCGCCTGAAATAAACGACATGTTACCTATTTAAACCCTGAGGCATGTGAGACTTTCCACGTGTGATTTAATTAACCTGCTTAGAGCGGAGCGACCTAGAACGCGGAGATCACATGTTTACTCAAGAAGGTAACCTTATATTAGACAAATCAGAAGTTAGGCTTCAACTAGATATTTACTGTATTTATCTGTTTATATAGCTATACGTCTGAAGGAACAAAGGAAATAAGACGCATGTTACTTTGTTGCTAGTTAAATTAAAATCACACATTTATTACCAAACCATGATTTCTCAGAACCTTTTCACTTATTTTACACATAATATACTTAGTATTTTTGGAATTTAAAACATTGTGCATACCTATACTTTCTACATACGTTATAAAACTAGCAAAAATTACACAATAGAAATTAATATTAAAATTATACGCAATAGTAATTAAATCAGACTGACTCGCAGTAGGTCCTTCACTTGTTAATAGTTGTTTCTGTACGACTATATGTAAGCTATTACTTACTACCGTGTACCTTGTGGTGCCGTACGTAAAGAATAGCGCCTTCCTATTTTCTTCCCGTGGGTATTGTAAAAGGCGCCTAATTGACTTACTAGAGAATGGGCAGCAGTGTTCTCTATGTATTTTAAGTAATTTTAACACCATACTGCGATGATGCGATCGCCAACCCACCTGGTAAGCGTGGCGATTATGCCAACAGTGGACGTGTTTCGGCTGAAATGATGATGATGATGATGAATCTACTTACTAAGTCAGGGTGCTCAAATTTTGAGCTCGCTTCGCTCGCTCTTACATTATCTTGGTAAAATCACAACTCGCTTAACCTAGTATCCGAGTCAGGATGCTCCAATTTTCCAACTTGTTTCGCTCGCACTTGCATTCTCTTAGTAAGATCACAAGGACAGCTTTACCTTTCAAGTCAGTATGCCATTTAATTTATTTTGTAAAAACAATACCCTCCTTTGGAGCTTCGCCGCAGTCAGGTAAAAAGGGGCCCAACAAATTTAGACACAGGGACTTTTTGGACTAGCTACGCCACTGAACTCAAGCTTTTATCAAACGGATGCAACTAGATGGATCCATAAGATTACGTTTAGCTTTAATCTTAAGGGGGATGCGCTAAGGTAGCCCGCGAAATTCAAATTTTATTACGTTTTATGCAGTTTGCAGGTAAGTAACAGGTTGTATGTTGATCTAAATATGATTCGCGGCCGTAACAAATATGGTTTTACAGAATTATAATCATTAGAATCGGCAATACAACTCTCTTCGTAAAATCATATTGAATGACTATTTATAATCATTCAGTAGGATTTTATGAACTTAGAGAGTTGTAATGCTGATTCTAATGATTATAATTCTGTAAAGCCTTATTTGTTACGGCCGCGAATCATATTTAGATCAACATACAACCTGTTACTTACCTGCAAATTGCAAAAAACGTAATAAAATTTGAATTTCGCGGGCTACCTTGGTTGCATTCTACATTTCAGGACGCGACCACTAACTGTAAAAGAGTTTTTATTGCGAAGACAATAGGGGTAGCAGCATCAAGTCATCTCTTAAAACCATTTGCATCTGCGATAAAGATAACCTTAACAAAAAGTCGAGGAATGAACAATGTTTATTTTTCTGAAAATTGAAACATAATATATTTTATGTGCGTTATATCTAGTCCATTTTAACCATTTCTTCTTCGTAATGTTTCCTAATGTGTAAAAAGGTCATTATTTATATGGTTTCTTTTCTATCCAGGAACAAATACATAGGCAGATGGCGACCAAGGGCGTCAGCAACTAGGTTAAGGCGTCATACGCACATAGCCAGGCCGTTATTGCGGAACGAGGTAAGTAAGAAACACTGCCTTTTATGGTCTCGCAACTCGCTTGTCATAAAAAGAATGCGTGGTAAACACTGATTCATTCTGTTACGGTATGCAGGTGAAATTCTATGTGATGCGTCACCTTTGTTTTGGCTTTTGGTTCCTTGTTTACCAACGTTTCTCCATAAATTGTCCATTTGTCCGGAATGTATTGTTTAATCGTGATCCGCAAAGAAAATTACACCATTTCGTATTTCTTCATTTGTTTTATTTTAACAATTCGCTATGAAAAGTCTTTGTCAAAATACGAAATCGAATTCTACCTCGTCACCTCGTGCGTGATCTAAATTAAAACGTGACGGCGCGCGGCGCGGCGGTTGATTTTGTGTTATTTATTAGCTTAAAAAATCTCCGAAAGTGGCAGTTTTACGTAGTCAAAACATGAAAATTAAAACTGACACTATTGTAAAGTGAAACCACCTGGTACATGTTGTTACCTTCACCAGTCGGTAGACATGTTTACAAACAAACGCAACGTGACCGCGCCTGCCTGAATGCCACGTCTCGTCGCCGCCGTCTTAAGCAATCATTGTGAAACATTGTTTATCCATGAGAATGTGTTTTCCAGACCATCAATTCTTTTATTATTGATAGGCTTTGTAGCTAAAAATAAAAGAGTTTGAAGGTCTCAGTTGAAAAGGCCAAAACCTTTTCAACTGAGACCTTCAAACTCTTTATTTTAAAATTTCAAATTAGGCCTCGGAGCTTTACTATTACAGAAGAAAAATGTGAAAAGAAGTACCTATCTTTTAACATTTTTCTTCAGTATTACCTAATACTGCAGCAACCATAGATATAAGAAATCACGTCGCGCGGACACAGACAAGCCCCCTTGCCAATTCTCCTGTTGTTTATATATTTCTATGGAAGCAACGGTAGCTAGTCACAGTAAAAGACTACTTTCTAGTACCTACCTACGTTCATATCGTTGAATAAATAGTGTTGTTGTTGTTTGTGATCGTCACGTTCATACATAAAGTCATTCATTGGGGTCAACTGTTCAGTGTTCACTGCCCACGCTACTTTCATCGATCCGTTTCGAAGAAAAACATATTTAGAAATGGAATAACTTGTAAAAACATTACTGGTGGAACACGTTCATAAAAGTGTGTAACCTTTTTTCAGTCGAATTAATTTTAGATCTACCTATTGTATCATATACAGAAAAACATCTACTACTAACAAAGAAATGTAAGTAAACATCCACTAAAGAATAAGTTTGTCTTTTTTAATTTGCCTTCTTATAGAACGGTCGTATTAATCGAACTTTCTAAGTTACATAACGGTAGAATTTTGCGTTTGTTTTTAAACAAAACTGGGGGTCTACTCCGAAGCGATAATCCGAAGTATCGGCCGAATGTTCGGCCGTTTCTTGACTTTCAGTTTCCTTTTTTGACTTTGAGTCCTTACCCGACTTCAAGTCACATTTTTGACTTTGACTATCCTTTTTTTTTCGCCTTAGTCATCTATAGTTAGCCGTAGTCAGGAAACGGCTGAACATTCGGCCGATACTTCGGATTTATCTTCGGAGTAGACCCCCTGTGTCGTAACGGTAACGGATCCTGTTTACAAACAACATTTACAATAACAAGCCCTCAGCACGGGCACCTGCAGTTCCACCCGCATTTTCCCAAATGAAGCCACGTAAACTTACCAACTTGAGACTTTCCTTTGACGAACTACAACACAACCGTGAAACTTTTTTTTTTTTTTTTTTTTTTTCTTTTTGGCTTCGCACGGTTTGTGCATTTAGCCAGTGTCATGTAAAATTAGGTAACAAGTACAAAGTTATTTAAATAATTATGAAATGAACTCCACTCAATGCATGATAAAGATGATTGATGATATCCGCCCCACTCCCCTTGGGTTTAAGTAAAGACGCGGCACTTTACTGAAACCTCGCGCGGACTTCTTGAGAGAACTTAAAGTGATGTTGCACTGTTTTGTTTCATTTGCCTACATTAATGCAGGATCACGAACACTTAATGGTTAATAATCCACCACTATTACACATTAATATTCGGCTAAACACAAATTTTAGAAAATAAAACAAAACTGCTAACATGACGCTTCACTTTCCCGCCAAGAACAACCGTGAAACTTGATAACAAAATTTCGAAAAAAACGGCCGTTGAGCAATAAATCTTGTTTTGCAACTATTTGTGTGCGTATTAGGTACATATTTTGAAATTGAAGCTGTCTAGGTAAACAGTAAGTGCCAATTTCACCAATGAAACTGAACGCGATCAACACTTAAACTACGTTTAAGAGCTGTCAGTGTAATTATTTTCTTTGTAATTTTGTCACTGACAGCTCTTGAACTCGGTTTAGATGTACTGATCGCGTTCAGTTTCAATGGTGAAATTCGCCCTAAGTATTTTCAGTCTTTAACTGAAGAACGAAATTGTAAATGATTAGAAAGCAAGCTTAGGAACTGTAAAAACTGGGGGCTGAAAATATTTACTTCTTTTAGAGTTGAAAACGTTACATTACATGAGAACGGCTGTCATGATTTCCAAATACTTAGGTATTATTAAGATTTGTAGTGATTTTATATACTAAATATGAAATGGAAAGTAGGGATGTGATTTGTCTCAAATGATTTTTGTATCATCATTATGTCATCAGTCATGAAGTTTAAAAAGTATCTCATTTGACAGTTACGGTAAAAGTACTGGTTTTTGAACAGAATGGAAAGAAAAACATGATATTTGGGGCGTCACGTAGTATTTATTTTGTGCTTCGTTTAAAAGAACCAAGTTCTTAATAATTAATTACAATCTAGCCTTTAAGACCAATAAGCAATGTTAATCTAACCTAATTTTTTATATGATAATTACTTTAAAACTTAGAAAAAACAAGTCCGTTCCACTTTCTTAAAGTCTGATATTATAATAAAACAGTTTGTTCATGTGTTTATATGTGTGTCATTGTCACTATTCGATACGCGTCACGTAGTTGATAAGTCAAATTCTCTTCGAGCCTCGGAATGTAAAGGTTGTCTTCAAGAAGTCTAAAGTCTATGCTGATATTATATTGAGTTCCTAATTAAATAGTTCGTTGAATATTGCTATATACCAAGTTTGTATGTGTGCAAGAAGATAAATACAGAAATATTCGTATGTTACATTACAGCTGGATAATATTTACCACATTAGACAAGCCATGCTTGTTAACATGAGAAGAGCAAATAAACACGAAACAACCGCAACCGTCTAGATTGTGTGTGACATCCGCCACAGAAGCGGAATGCGAGCGCATTGCGCAACTTGTTTTGACGGCGACGCGGGCGCAGCGAAACCTTCATTGCTTCATTCCAGTCAAGTAACAAATAAGACAGGTCTGTGTACGAGCTCTCTTTGTCCGCGCGTTCAGTCGCACAACGACTTACTGATTTAATGTAAAGGATGACAGAGACCGACACATTCCGGGTTTCGATCTTCCAAAAAGCGAAATTGATCGAAAGAGTTGGTTTGTACAGATGCCAGCACATCAAGTTATTACAATCTGTCAAACTTTAATAGATTTTCAACTTTATCCCTACAGCATAAGGTTCAAGGTTGATTGGGAAAATTTAATAATTTCGGGTAGCATGACCTGCTAGAGTCTGTACTATTTAAAGTTGTTTTCTATTTCCAATTGTCTCGCTGCAAGCAAATTTGAATAAAGCGTCAGTTATTTGCTATTTATAACATTTTGCAATGTTAAAACATCATTGTTTCTAATGTTTCTACTTAAACTTTTAAAGAATCTCAATCACTGCAAGGCACCGCTGTTACATTCGCATAATATACAGGGTGGAATTTTGTAATGCCACCTGGAGGGAAAGTACTCTTAATACTGCAGATAGAAAATACTCAAAGGAAACATTCCTTTATTTTTGAATAGAAAGCAAAAAGCATTCAAAGATTTTCGAAAATTCTCTTCTCCCACACCCGGGAATCGAACCGGCTAAAATCTGAAAAAATTATACCCTGTACTTTTATTGCATCGATCGTTAGGGTCAATTATAAGGATGAAATCTCTCTAACAAACATGATAAATTAAATGAAAGGAAATCCAGGAAATCTTAAATTAATTTAATTATTTACAAAAAATGGTAAACTAACTAATTAGTTGCTCGAAATGGGCTCCATTCTCTTGGATACACAAATTTATTCTTTTAACGAATTCATTTCTAGTAACCTTTAATAAAGTGTTGTGGTGAATATTATAAATCGTATTCTGAACTTCAACTCTCAACTCGTTGTCATTCGCATAAGATTTCATGTAAATTTGATTTTTTACATATCCCCACAAAAAAAATCTAATGGGGTGAGATCTGGCGATCTCGTCGCCTCGGCGTCCTCTTCTAGTGTTTAAAATATGATTGACGTGTAAAAGTGTTTGTACACACGGCTACACATCAAGCTATACATTTCCAGTATCAGCTGACCTCTCATTGTACGGAAATCTTAAACAATGAGAGATCAGCTTATACTGAAAATGTATAGGTTCATGTGCAGCCGTGTGTACAAACCTACTTACAGAAATAAAATCATCATTTCTTATGTTCGAAAAATTTGTCTGCTCAACAACTTAACTAACGTTATGAATGTTGTAGAACTGTCAAAATGAAACCCATTGCTACTGGTTGTGTGTTACGCAGTTACCCCACAGGATAATAATAAATCTAAATGCGAGATGCAATTCAATAAATCTGTCCGTCATAGTTTATTGTATAATTTTCCTGTTGTTTTTATCGCTATATTCGGTTTTACAAGATCTAACGTCAATTACATACGGCGAACATTGGACTTCCGTAGATAATTAATGCCAAATCATACCTTCTACGATATTTTGGTATTTACGTCAGTGAATTATCGTGCAATAAATAATCTAATCACTGACAATGTTATGCTTGGAAAAATGCAGCTTTGTATTTGTTATGTGTGCCTGTAACCTACATATAACGGTGAATAATATAGTAGTTTGCTGGTAGTAAGGTACATAAAGTATACGTAAGTTATGTGCTTGTTGAGCTGTTCGTAACCAGCTGGTCGGATCCGGCTGTGCGGAGTCTGCGCCCGCGCCGCGCTCGTGTCGATAACCTTGCTGGAGGCGGTGTTTTTGCAAAACTATTGCAACAACAACGAGGCTGCGATTGACTCTCTCTTTCTTGTCCTGTTGCGAATAACTGCTTGCTATTGAAAGCAAGTTGTTGGCATTATTAAATCACTTTGTGAAGCATTTCTTAATAGTATTTTGGAGCTGTCAAGACATTGAAGACCTATCTGTATTGTGTACCTATCAGCGCATGTGCTATTAATTATACATCAACAAGAAATTCATTACGAAACAGACCTGCTGACCTGCTGATCAAAGCCTAGGATACAGATCTTGAAACGATACTGAACTAAAGTTGCAATTTTTTGGTCATCAACTCATCATTCATCATGGAATCAATCGCCTTACCTACTTCAAAAGATCGAATCAAACAATTATTTTTAATATTTCTTAAATAGGCAAAAACATCATCCAGACATTGCAAAAAAAAATCATAGCAATTCGTGTCTTGCTTCTTTAAATTAAACACTTAGGTATGTAAAATCATAGTAAACATTTGTACGTGTTCGCGAATTTAATCAAAACGTTGACATTAAGTTCGCATTGCGGTTAATTACACTTGTTAGTTATACATAAGCATTAACCATTCGTAAATAGAATGTTGGTTGAAAAGCTTTATACGAGTAGTAGTAACTGCGTATATAGGATGTACCCACTGTGAAAATATCAATACTGAAAACTGCAATGTCATGTTTTCCGTGGCGCCCGCCTCCCGCCGCCGTTAGCGTACATAAATAACGGTTCTTTTGAAATGAGTCGACGTTGTATGCTGTCCTAATTTATAATTTGCAGCCCGTGTTACACTCATACCGAATTCAGATATTAATGGACTTTCCTGGTCGATGTCATCTTATCACGTTTGAAGTATCAGAACTTTGAGTCTCTCTGTAAGGAAATGACTCTTGATGTGTTGTTTAATTTTTTGTTTGGTATGTCTTGTGGTGGCTCGAGCATACTGGCGCGATATCGCGGGCTCGACAAGCAGCGTGACAGTTGTCGAGCCCGCGATATCACGTCAGTCTGCTCGAGCCTTTACTCGTACATAGTATTTCGACACTATTTAAGTGGTATTGTAATATTTGTCGCTCCTGTCACTCTAAATTTCATTCCATCAGTTGATCGTACCGTAGCACTGATTCCTTTAGTCTCTTTCCTCTTTTAACCTCGTCTTAGATTAATTTTGTTATTCTTATTTATAAAACTAGCTGTGCCGCGACTTAGTTCGCGTGCATATCGGTAAACAATAATGTGTCGCTTAGAGAAGATGTAGTTAGGTACCACTTCTCTATTGAAAAGGAAGAATCTTCCGATCTTGTCTGGAGGGTGCGCTACCTGAAGTTCTCTACCACAGCCCTTTCGAATGCAGTCACTGCGTCTTCAGGGTCCATAGTGGCAATGCGACGAAATGTCACTTTGATTTTTGAGGATAAATAAAAATCAAGGCGCAGGCGGTCGGGGCTCATTATCTGTGCACCTGCCGTACTCAATAAATCGATTGCCCCTCTGGCGGAGTGTGCTGGTGTTAGCATGGTAAAGAAGGATCACGATTTAAGAGCGCTTTTGAAAAAAAATCAAGAAAACAGGCAAAATAAAAACCATGAAATTATCAATATAAAATTATTGTGATTTCTATTGTACGAGTATCTGTGTGTGTATCCTTTGTTGGAGATCCCAAATAAATACATAAATATCTTAAAAACTTGTTTTCATTAAGAAAATGCTTCTCTGTAAACGATGTTAAAGAGGTTGCTTGCCCCTCGAATGAGCTCCTACATACAGTTGCCCGTGTAAAAGCAACTCATTTACTCCTACATGCAGTTACCCGTGTGAAAGCAACTCATTTACTCACCTCTGGTTATGGCCGCCATTTTAGATTTTGATTTCTTGATTTTTGGTTTTCGAGGGCGCCCTCGAAAACTATGAAAATGACACCAATGACGAAAAATTTTCACATTATTTTTCTCCTCTCTTTTACTCTCGAAAACCATAAATAGTATACCCCCGCTTTAGAATTAATACAGTATGTGTCCATCGTTAAAAACAACTTATTAAAAAAAACAGGCCAAGTGCGAGTTGGTCTCGCGCACGATGGGTTCCGTACCATTATCTATAAAAACGGCAAAAAAATCACGTTTGTTGTATGGGAGCTTTAATATTTGTTTTCTTTGTATTGTATTCTTTATGAACACCACAGCAATTATTATTATCTTACATTATCACCACATTCCATTTGAAATTCTTTGAGCGCCTCTTATGAACCACCAATGGAAAGCGATTTTTTTAACATTATATCATTATCGTTATTAGGGTTCCGTAGTCAACAAGGAACCCTTATAGTTTCGTTGTTTTTCTGTCCGTCTCTGTCCCCAGCTTAGCTCAGAGACTCTTAGTACTAGAATGCTGTAATTTGGCATGGGTTTGGGTATACTACATATTAATGACGCCGACAAAGTCGTAAAACAAAATCTTGAAAACATTTTTTTTTAGTTTACCTCCCTTACACGTAAAGTGGGGATGTTTCTATTTTCTCATCTACCCCATGGTATGGGGTATCGTTGGATAGGCCGTTCAAAAATATTGAGGGTCTGTCAAAATCATTTCGGGAACCGTTTGCTTAATATTAAGCTTTAAAGTGCTATTTTTTGTTAGAGTCAAGTGTTACTTACATTAATTGTAGTTGGAGATTTGACCGTGACGTATAACGATGTATGGGAGAACACGTTTTTCAACTACAATGTTAAGTTTGTTTTTGGGATAAATTCATCTCAACTACGGAACCCTTCATTGTGCGTGGTCCGACACGCACTTGTCCGGTTTTTTTTTAAATAACACAGGCACAGCTACCTTTATCACGTGTTATTACACGGCATAAAGGTAACTGTGTAGTAACTGTAAAGTTACTATAAACTTATTAATTGTTATGGTTTATCTCATATATTCGTTAGTACCATTTGGCGTCAATAGATGGCGTTACGTAATTCTTCTTGAACATATTAAATTCATAATTTAACTTTTGATAGATTGAAGCGATTGCGATGAAACAAAAACTAAATATAATTCCGAGTTACACACAATATTTGAGTATAAAAGTAAACCAAATTGGTTTTGTACTTTTTACGTGATACTGTAACAACTTAATCTCTCACATACAAGCAGATAAATAGACAAACATTCCAAAAATAGTAGAAATGGCATCTGTTGGTGGTTTAGTGCACCAACATTTTTTTTTATGTACAGAAACACCTCGTCTACAGATTTATTATATGTATAGATGTAGAATAGATAGATTATAATCCATGGGTCCGCAAAGTGAGACATTATTCTGTAGTAAGTACCTAATATCTGCTACGAACTCCACCCACCGCTTGACATTATAAAATTTTTAGTGAAAATATACGTCAGGGAAAATGATTTCCTTTGAATTTTCTTTCCAGCTCTCGTTAGTCGTCTCGTGCTTGGTATATTAATTCCTTCCTTTGTTATCATTGAGCTTGACCCAATTCTAACCGCAGGGCTATTTTATCGACGGCTTTCCTCTTTTCATATCAGCCTGTTCCCGTAAACGTTTCGTAATCAAAGTACTTTTACTGTTAAGTGTTAACTGTTACTTAACTATCGGGTTTCACAATTAATTGAGACATTTCCTCCTTCTCTTCCTTGTTATTGTTAACTATGTTTTAATACTGAAACTAATTTCAGTATTCACTATTCAGTTTTGTGTTTCAAACAGCGTTGCCAGATCTTTTTTCGGGTAAAAAAAAAAGCGGGATTCTGTCGTCAAAAGCGGGACATGATAAGAAAACGTAAATTTTATAATCACAATATTTTTACTACTTATCCTTTTATTTGAGTTACAAATTAAGTTTACAATGATGACATACAATAGAAAATATATTGCAATGAAAATACGTTACTTTACTATAGGTACTACTAACTGTCTGGTTTGCCCTGCACCTAAGGTAATTAAGTCTTCACAGGAATATAAAAAAGTAATCCATTACTTACTTCTATTATTAATTTTTCCATCCCCGAAAAGCGGGACTGAGACTGTCTCGCTCTGGACGTTTAATTTTGGGCTGAAAATCGGGACGTCCTGCCAAAATCGGAAAGTCTGGCAAAGCTGGTTTCAAATGTCACATAGACATTTCATTTTTAGGGTTCCGTACCCAAAGGGTAAACCGGGAACCCTATTACTAAGGCTTCGCCGTCTGTCTGTATGTCTGTCTGTCCGTCCGTCTGTCACCAGGCTGTATCTCATGAACCGTAATAGTTAGACAGTTGAAATTTTCACAGATGATGTATCTCTGTTGCCGCTATAACAACAAATACTAAAAAACAGAATAAAATAAATAGTTAAGGATGCTCCCATACAACAAACGTGATTTTTTTGCTCGTTTTTGCTCGATATTGATAACGGCAACAGGTAGACGCTTGAAATATTCACAGAATAATTAATTATGTATTCACTTTAAAAATAAATAATTCAATAAAAATAAAACAAATATTTAAGGGGGCTCCCATACAACAAACGTGATTTTTTTGCCATTTTCATAGAGAATGGTACGGAGCCCTTCGTGCGCGAGTCCGACTCGCACTTGGCCGGTTTTTTACTACAATATTTCTTATTTCAGTAGTCTGTATTAATATTGTTTATTTCCCAAGTTTTTGTATTTATGTACAGTTTTAATGCGGTGCATAGTTCGTGTTTTTGTGGAGCGCTGGTGCAGTGTTTTGTTTGACTCGAACAACCACGGCAAGGTTGCCACTTGCTCCACTGTCACTCACCGCCACCGCTCACGTTGTTTCTCCTACCGTTCGTCGTAACATCAATTTACGTAACATTGAAATGTGCACAGCTGTTGGTGAAAACAAAACATTCAACGTTTTTATAATACGCTGCTATTTACTTAGCATTCAGTTTCTTATGAGGTACAAAAGTAACAAATAAGTTTCTCGAACCGTCATTATTGTTTACAGCCACTTGTTTATGCTCAACACGAACTTAGCTTAGGTAACAATACTTTTGTTGACAGTTACTTTGTTTTTGTCTGTTCCTTAATACTTTATTATCATCATTGTCATCATATACAGCCTGTTATCAAATTCATTCGTTTGGTAGAACAGGTTCAGGTAGAACGTCAACTATTTTCAGACGCCCCGTTATGCCTGTTGCAATAAAGCCGTCATGTGTAATTTACACGCGATCCACAGTCGCTACATAATTCAAGACTACCACAACTTGTGTCAATCAAGTCAACCTACACCGGGCTCTTTCGAAATTGTGTCACAGTTGCTGGTGGGGCTTCTCAGCACGCAGCCGCCGAGTGCTCCACTACACCTCACGCCGCCGCGTCGCCAGCGCTCACAACTGGGCTAAGGTCGCGACTGCATTTTTCATGTTACCTGTATTGTTACACGGCATTGTTACATTCCAAATCCATTCATATTACACAGAACGAGTTTTGCACTTAAAAATCCAGTTTAGAGAGTTGTCACACATAATTAAGTACGTAATCCATAGAGCTGATTTCGAAATAGTTTTTAACTTAAATCGTGCATTCCATTCTAATACATAACAAACATATTATGTTCTGTAATTGATATCTAAATAGGAGCTCTTTTAAAATGCTTATTTATATAGGTACATAATTGCCGAGTTCTTAAGAACGTAGATTTAATTCTGAGAACGTTAAAATGTAAATAACACAGCAAAATGCCACTAATGAAGTCAATTGACCTATTAGACATGCGGTATTTCGGATCAATGTGATAAAACTGGGAATGTTTCAATCTTGAACGTTTGAACCGATCATTCAATTTTGCCAATGGATGTCCAAACAGACCAACACAAACGTACGAGTTAATAAAATGTTCTATGTTTGTTTAAGGAAAATATAGATGCTGACATTACGTCCACCGAGGAACGTGAATGATTTAGAACAGGGGTAAAAAACTAAATAAAGCTACATCTAAAATCGTTTTCATGTCAGAGTGCGATGCGATGCGGCTGCGCTGTGCTGCGACTGCGTTACAAAACTAGGTCAGCAAGTAAAACAAGCCACGTTTGATACGGGCTTGTATTATGACGCCCATCCTATACTGGCGCCGCCACCGCGCTGGTGCAATCTACCACTTGGTACATGATATGAGGCAATTTGGAAAATGGGACACCAAACACGATGCTTGTTCTTGCTATTTTATTGGATAACATTAGTGGAGATCTTTGATGATGATATATTGAAACATCGATTGAGATTTGACTACGAAATCAACTTTCGATTACATTTCGGAAGACATAACCATTGATTCTGTCAGTAAATGTACCTAGATAAAATTGACTTCTGTTTAGTGACGAGGCTCGTATCCCATTGGGTTACCGGGGTGTAATGAGTCGGGACGGTGGCGCCGCACCTCCCGCATGAATCATGCCGTACCTTGCGCGCAGCCAGCAGACGCAGCCGGAATGTAGGTCACCTGCTCGCGATAGTTTGTTTGGGTCGGTGGCTACCCCAAATTAGAATGTGTTAATAATACGACAACCTTTGCTTACAGCGTCTCGCACGTCACGTTTTACATCACTCTATTTTTATCAGCAGTTAAACATTATCAGCATGCAGTGGCATCTCGGTGACACTAAATACTCTCTCGCCCACTGTTCTGCTCGTAGCTACACTCAATCATGTTGCTTTCTAAAGTTTCTATAGTTACTTAAATCGTTTCTAATGACTATTCAATTTCAATTATCGCAATGGAATCATTTGTTTTTCAGTCTCCACGGTAATAATTTATTTATATCTGGCGGAACAATGCATAATCTGCTGCACGTAGATTTTCCTGTTAAATCTTGCAACAGGAAAATAAATATTATTGCACCAAGAAACCGACGACTTATGATTTCCAGTAAGATAATAAGGAAAGCCCGTTCTTCTAAGTAAGCATAACTTGCGATGATTTGTTTGTATAAGGTATAAGTACGAATTGCTTGCCAAGTCGCGAAGGTGAGTATTCTTGGAATGTTTTCTATTTCTTGGATATTGTCATGGCAGTGAGCCACTCGGTGCTGACATTCCGCAATCATTTATCGATTCTACATTTCTCCGAGTTATGCAAGCTGCATGTTGGCGCCGTAATATTGCTGCATCCGCCGGCCTGCTGGTAAATAGGTCAGTCGCCCACCGCCGCCGCTGCGCCCGTTTGTTTGGGTCCCCTTTATTGATCAAGCTCCTCGGTACTCAAGCTGTGCGCACGCAGACACCCCAGCTTGTGCATAAACTTGCCGATGCAGTCTCTACTCTCTTTACTCCAATACTCAACCTACATAAAATATTTATAAGTAGGTACAACATTGAAGGGAAGCCGGAAATTCAGTAATTTCGGCTTTTTGCTTTACATGGACTAATTTATCAAGTTGCATTTTACTGACGATAGTGATGAACTAATCCCACAAAATATTAAGAGTTATATTAGTGTGTTGATTTAGAGGGACGTATCAGGGTGGAACCGACACGGGTGGGTCAGATGGAGACAGACACACACGCCCCCGCTATAATCTTTATGTTAGGTTGACATGACACCGACATATTACGAGGACTCCAGACGGGGCTCCGGCTGGATCCGGACAAGAGGTTTTAACAATTAGGTACCTATGTAATATTATTCACGCAGGAAGACATAAATTTATGCAAAGTACAAAGAAAATATCTCCAAATTGATTGATTACCTTTGAGGTAACATGTGTAGTTAAATATCAAAACCACTCCACTCTAAGTGAAAACTGGGAAATGAAAGAAATATATTTTTGGCTAAAGATTATTAAGTTATGGGGGTTTTACTAAACAATCACTCGTGTGATTATGTTTATTAGAATAGAAATAAAAATAATATATAAAAAACGGAGTAAGCTGAAAAATCAGGTTAAAGTATGGACATAGGTCCATACTTTAACCTGGTTTTTTAGCCTTATTAGGAAAACGTACCGGAGTCTGAAAAAAATCACTATGAACTCGCCGACTTCACTCCAGATAACTCACTCACCTCACACTTATTATGTTATGTTAGTAGTGTTATTGTTTTTTTTTGTGACATAACTTAATATGGAAAACACAAACATTATGCAATTCCAAATTTTGAACTCGAAAATGGAACTGTGAATGGGGTTTTAACTTTAAGTCATTATCGGGTTTTGGGATATTATTTATCCTTCCATAATCCTTCGATAGGTAAAGAAAATATGGGTCAGGGAC
Organism: Tiliacea citrago; assembly: GCA_963921375.1. Classification (NCBI taxonomy): domain Eukaryota; kingdom Metazoa; phylum Arthropoda; class Insecta; order Lepidoptera; family Noctuidae; genus Tiliacea; species Tiliacea citrago. Next base: position 13,006,051 of record OY992797.1, on the reverse strand, counting down.
AGCTCCGCCCGAATAATAATACCAGATACTACGTCGTCAAAACGCCTAAAAAAGTGCTGTGTACCGTCGGCATGAAAAATTCGACCTCTTAAATGATTGAAGTATGTTTTAATTTATTGATAGAATGCATTTATTTATTTTTATGACATAATATATAACAAAATATTATTTTAAATTGAATTGAATGCTATGAATTTGTTACCATGTTATTTTAAGACCATAGACATCTTATAGGTTTTCCTGTAATCTATGTAAAAAACTATTTTCTGTATTTTATTCAAAACCTTAGTAGTTTCGGAGATAAAGGGGGAACGGCCAATTTTCATCTATTTTTTTAAATAACTTTTAAGGTATTTATTTTAAAATTATTAAAAATATATCTGTAATCTTTACAACAAGCCCTTTCATTTGTTATGTCACACGTCACACGGTACCGTTGTAAAACTTTATTTTTTAATTTTCTAATTTGCCCCCAAAAGTAATTCCATATTCAAAATTCATTTATTTACGTTACACGTCCGTGTTTAGGTCACAGAAATTCGTATGTGTACCAAGTTTTAACTTAATCGGTCCAGTAGATTCGGAGAAAATTGACTGTGACAGACGGCCAGAAAGAAAGACACACGAGTGATCCTATGTGGGTTCCGTTTTTTCCTTTCGAGGTACAGAACCCTAAAAATAATTAAATTATATTTCTTTAGGTATCTTTAGACATTTTAAAAGGGTGGTTTGACGAAATAAATATACGTAATTTCGAAGTAAAATCATAAATCAATTTTCACGTTGAATTTTAAAACAATGTCGTACGAGTAGCATCCTAGTAGCAATTGCTACGAGCTGAAATTATTGGAACAACATTTGAAACTTTATAAATTATTACTACTTATATATATAATGAAAGTAATGGCGACGCTGCTTGTAAAGGGAAGATATCAAAAACCCTATACATTCAATGTACCTTCCTTTGGAGGAGGCCTATGTTCAGCAGTGGACGTCTTTCGGCTGAAATGATGATTCAATGTTAGTACCTTATTTCGCCACGTTTATTAAGTCATGCGACATGTCTGGCGACATCAATTTTGTAGTTTTCGACGTCCCGTCCCTTCCCCAGACATACCGGGCGAATTTGTGCGATTTCTCTATCACGGAGCGTGTTTCCCCTCGTGAGTACATGGCCTTTTGATCCGTGTTGCAGTATAAACTGTGAGCTGACCTGTCCCGGCAAGTAGGCCACGGCTGTTGGCGTTAGGTCGCCAGCGCAGTGGCTGGCGACCTAACGCCAAACGCGAACTCGTGATTGCACTCATAATTTCAGCAAAATACACCACCAATGTCGGAAATATAATAATATTTAATGACTATTCGCAATAACTGTGTATTGTTGTGTGTAATTATTTTAAGTCAATGACAAATAAAAACTTGTAAAACCAGTAGTTCTGCGAACAGTAGAGCTCGCGAGCACTAACTTTTTGCAATAATTAATCTAAGTACCACTAAAGTTAATGAAAACATCGTAAAAAAAATGATGAGTAGTATAGCATCTAGAAAAATTAAATAATAGATTTTAATTGGCAGAGGTAACGCTGTAGCCTAGTTTTGTGATGAGAAGGTGGTCCCAGGTAGTTAAAGGGGCGATTCCCCTGGTAGAAATCTAAAAGTGAGCAATTTACTGCATTTTGAGGAGCTATTCTGCTCATCACGCCAAAGATCCTTATCAGATCTTCACCAAATTTCTATGAAACCAAGTTACTACCATTCAAATAAAAAAAGAGCCATCGAAATCGGATCTCATAAGGCGGATATATCCAATAGCTCCCTTTTTGCCCCTTCTTTGAGGAAGCATACCTCCAATCAAAATCCCCGACGACAAAAAAATCTATAAAGTCGTAAAACTTATATAACAAGTTTCGTCCAGATCAGTTGTAAAATACGACCTGTAGAGGAGTACCAACAAACTGCCAGAGGAAAGCAAATTTTGCCAGACTTGAAGCAGAGACGCTTCGCTCGCTCGGTTAAAAAGACGCTACTCATAAACATTTTAAATCGTTTGTTTATCTGCTGTTTTTAGGGTTTCGTAGTTTCGCCATGACCGTCAGTCTGTCTGTCTCCGGCTTAGCTCAAGTACTAGAAAGCTGTAATTTGGCATGGCTATACATATTAATCACGCCAACAAAGTGGTTTTTTTTAGGGTACCTTCCTTATTTTTTTTCTCGTCTATCTCATGGTGTTGGTTATCGTTGGATAGGCCGTCCAAAAATACTGCGGGTCTGTGATAACCATTTTTCGGTTCAGGGATCCGTTTGCGTAATATTAAGCTAGACGTATATCGATGTATGGGCGTATAAGTTTTTCAACTACAATGTTAAGTTTGTTTTTGGGATAAATTCATCCCAACTACGGAACCCTTCATTGTGCGTGGTCTGACACGCACTTGGCCGGTTTTTTGTTTATTTGGAACCTGTTTGGAACATAAGCGATTGTTCAAATTTCAGGTAAAAGCTTGATAAAAAGTTTGTGGGTACTTCTGTGTTTTTATGGATGGGTTAAATTATCTTATCGTGGGTTGTAATGTTCGTGTATAAAATAAATAGTTCCTAACAAAATATGATTGGTCTAAAAGATTTCTCTAGTTTTCTTTGCTAATTCAATTACTGTCCAAAAAAAATATTTTATGTGCACTGTACATAGCTGTTATTTCATCATCATCATTCATCATTTCAGCCGAAAACGTCCACTGCTGGACATAGGCCTCCCCCAAAAGGGGTAGGGGGGTTGCCATAATTGCCACGCTTGGCAGGCGGGTTGGCGATCGCAGTCTGGTGTTAAAATGCTTAGAGAACGCTGCTGACCATTCTCTAGTAAGTCCCTTAGTCGCCTTTTACGACACCCACGGGAAGAAATAGGGTGGTGCTATTATTTACGTCCGGCAGCACACGGAGCTAACAAAGTATAAGTTATTTAACAAAGCTGAAAAAACCGGCCAAGTGCGAGTCGGACTCGCGCACGAAGGGTTCCGTACCATTATTTATAAAAACGGCAAAAACATCACGTTTGTTGTATGGGAGCCCCCTTAAATATTTATTTTATTCTGTTTTTTAGTATTTGTTGTTATAGCGGCAACAGAAATGCATCATCTGTGAAAATTTCAACTGTCTAACTGTCACGATTCATGAGATACAGCCTAGTGACAGACGGACAGATAGACAGACGGCGGAGCCTTAATAATAGGGTTCCCGTTTTACCCCGTGGGTACGGAACCCTAAAAAGCTTACACACATATTTACCTAACAAATAAATATGTAGTATGATTAAATAGAAGTAATCGTTGCTTTTTGGCGGCCACGTGGCCAGTACCCACGTGGTTCGATTGATTGGTGGTTCCGTAGTAGTCTTGTACCTTGTACACATAATAAGATAACTTACTTTAGTACCTGAATTATTTACTGAGCTTATTTATTTTCTGTAATTAAGTCGATACCAAAATAATTTAGGGGTTTTTCGTGACCATTTATTTCACTATTAAGGCATGTATGGATTTAATTTTTGGATATAATGTTTATTTACTATTTGATTTATACTCTGACTGAAGGAATACGCAAATTTCCTCGGTAGAATCTAATTCCAAAAGACCTCTACTTTTTATACTTATTTCTGTAGGTAATTCTATAATCCTAAGTAATTTAATTGCAAAGATGCATTCAAAATGTGCGTATTAGGTAATTGAAAACTCTGGCTGAAAACATTTTTGATACATAGCTTAATATACTTTTAATTTAAAAAAAAGTGGTTTGGCGTTCTTAGGTTGTTTTATTTTGGTTCCAGCGCATTGTTGCGCTCTCTTTTTTCGCATGTGGAAGTAATTGACTCTGTCACTTTCTTATGCCCGCCCAGTTCGCTATGATTTAATTTTTACGTACCTATCACCTCAAGCAAAACCTTCTAAAATATGTTAAACCATGTCTTTGCGGCATTATGAGTTCGGACATTTAAATTAAAACCAGACCAAACTGCTGGAAAGTCTGTGTAAATAAAGTATTATATGATATCCATGGTTTTCGGATGAATAAGTTTCATGGACGAAACCTTGTTGATTTTTATATAACAACAATTGCAAATCATATCGTCTAGCAAGTTTAGCCCCGCGCCTGGGCATCGTAGCCGTGTTTCGCCACCCCCATTCTAGAGTTCGATCGTGTTACGTAGACGGTACGTGAAACGTAATCGTAAGTAGGTCGCTGGCTGGCGGTGCGCGCGCAGGCTGACCTCTCCTCCCGCGCCGCCACTACGACGTCACTATTGATCGCGCACGTGGCGCCGTAAGTGACGTAGAGCCTGGCGCGTCCGATAGTACAGCCTCCCCCTGTCTGCCCCCATCGGCGTACCTTTCCACTTGCCACCCCTCCACCTTTGACGCTGGCGCCCACCCCTTCTACTGCATACTGCAATTACGATGCTATGCACCTATTTTAAGTACCAACGATGACCAAAATAATCGCAGTTTTGTTTGAACTTGACGATTCTTTGATCACTTTAGGAAATGAGGAAAATAATAATGCCTACCTGAGCCATGATTATCCTACCTGGCAATTTGTTTTGTAGGTCTCTTACGGTAAATATTGTGTCTCCAGAACTTTGAAAGTTACTCATTTCATACGCTGCATACGTGACTTGTTATTGTGAAAAATACTAGTAACATAATTATATCGGATTATAAAGACTTGTTATTGTCGTACTTTAGTTACCTGGAACTGATAAATAGCAGCAGATCTAAGTGCGATTTCTAGTTATTTTTACTTTGCACAATCGAGTGACGTCACAGTACTATGTTTCATAGAAGTAGTCTATGACTTAACGAAAGAACGAGTTATTTAACTTGATTTCCTGTATGTCACTACTTAGCGACAACAGCGTAATATTTAGATAAATGTTCAAGTTAAGATAAGGTAATTAAAGTTCTTTGTTTAATTTCTTAGGGCACAATGTTCTGCTAAGACTGTTGTGGCTTCCACAATCAATGGAAAATGTACGAACATTATTATGTCGATATGTCCATCTGCAATGTTCGTCCACGTGCCACAAAATTGTACGGTTTTGTTTACCCATTTGATTTCAAAAGAACCAAGCCACCACTTGCAACAAATACACTTTGGCAGCAGGTAGAATAAGCAACGTTATTTCGTTTTAATCGTTGAAAATATTTGTGAGCAAATAGTACAATCAAATATGCACTCAGTTATTTATCATTCATGCTCACACAAAGCCTTATAAATGTTACCAACACGTGCGTGAAACAGTTTCCGACACGTGTTTTTACTATTTGAAACCCGTTCAAAAGATGAATGAATTCATAACGGGACTTGCTAGTATGCGTTGTATATCGATTTGAAACTGTGTCCTGCATTATGTCAGGAACAATACAAACCGCATAGTCGGCTAATCTTAGATTTCACATGAGTACTGAGAGCTCATAGCACAGTGGAGCTAGCCTGTGTGTGGACACAATTTGCATGTGCGTAACAACCGGCTTAGGCGCGCCCTACATAACGCCCTTCACTTTACAACAGAATGCATTTAGCATTGTTTACGTAACACTGCACTTATAGCGCTGCAAGGAAATCGTAATAATCCTCTTACTTAGATACCGGTCTCTAATCAAATACCTTGTTCTACATAACTAGGTTTCTAGAATGATGTCACCGTATTGTGCAATGTTTTGAAACGTGCACGTAAATAGTGTTTATCATCTCAAAATAGAGCCTGTGCAGCGCAGATACCTTATCAATCTTAAATTAATTCAAAGCAAGTATTCTATAAATATCGTTAATTATCTCTTACGGCACTTACAATGTCCGGTTATGCAGTAGGTTATAGATAAGGAAAGACAATAACATAGGAAACCTAGTATGTTGCTCCGAACTAGACTTAAGGCTCCCGCAGACAGGCGCGACGCGACACTAGTAGCACAATTTCTATGAAAACTTCATGGACAGTATCGCGCTGCCTGTCCAGTCTGCACGAGCCTTTAAGCTGAAGCAAACCACAGCCGACCTAATGCGATGGCGCCACTTGTAACCACGTGTTGACATAGATCAACACGTACTCTGTGGCGTAGATATTATTGTTGTACTTAAGTACTTATGAGAAATAGACACCGTAAATTAACTTTGTCTTTGCCTAGTATGATCGTGATGATAATACAGTATAGATTACAAATCAACTCGTAAAAAGATGATGTTTGCCTATTTTCGTCGGTACAACAGGTATAAGTACATTATACCTGGGGCCCAAGTCTGCTATTTTTATAAATTCAGTCATTCCAACACGATCCCATTGTCATTTTGCTAAAAGTTCGTAATCTGGTAAATTCATAATGGTCGATCATTTTCTTTGCAATTTCTTTCAATGTAGTGTCAGTGGCCGACCATTGGAAAGTCATAATGACGCCATTATAATAGTAGATTACCAAACTTGTCAAAATCAACAATTATGAAATCAATGATCGACCATTCTGACACTATTGTAATAGCAGACTTGAGGCCCTGGGCCACAAGTCTGCTATTACAATAGTGTAGTTGTTGATTGATGAGATGATGTTGATGAGAGATGTGTGTTGATTTTGACAAGTTTGGTAATCTACTATTATAATGGCGTCATTATGACTTTCCAATGGTCGGCCACTGACACTACATTGAAAGAAATTGCATAAATATTGGTAATCTCGTACATAATGACAAATTAATGACATTTCTACTAATGGGTTTTATAATAATGGCAATACGACAATGCCATTATAATAACACAATTATATTACGAGAACATTGACCGACCAATGATCGACCATTATGAATTTACCAGATTACGAACTTTTAGCAAAATGACAATGGCATGACAATGGGATCGTGTTGGAATTACTGAATTTATAAAAATAGCAGACTTGGGCCCCAGAAACGTGCGAGAGATAAAGTAATTAACAAAACAGTAATGAAAAATATCCTGGAATTTTTAACGGGCAAAACTGAAAAAAAAAATATGTTTCATTTTTATTCAGTCTTCGAATCTTCTATATTATTGAAGTGTCGTGTTTGTAAAGTCCATAGAACAACATTATTCTGTGGTATGGAACAGCACTATCTATACTCCAGAAATGTGTCATACAGCAGGAATGCTGACACAAATCTGAAAATGTGCAAATTGTTTACAGTTTCCTTATTTATTTTAACATAAACCTATGTAGCTTGTATGTGGGTAGGTAAAACAAGCTCATGATGGAAAAATATAGGGGTTCCTCCTTTATTTGTTTCGAAAAGAAATATGTTTGATGATTAGTCAAGCACACAGATACCATTGCTTAACTTCCTGGAGTGTACAAATTAATTTTACCTGACTTTTTAATTCTGCCAGATAACAATCGTCATGGTTGTAGGTTGGGCAATGATATAATAAGTAATAAAAAACTTTTTACAAAAAAAAATACCCGACTTCCAAAAAAACACAATAAAGTGAAAAAACACTTATTTCGGTAGTAGTGTTTTTTTGGAAGTCGGGTATTTTTTTGTAAAAGTTTTTTATTTTTCACTTTTTAGTGCCGAAAAAGAATTTTCCAAATCGGTTTCTAAATGACGGAGTTATGCGCGAACAAAAAACGCAATGCAGAGTAAACGAAAAGGTCGAAATTTAAGGAAAAAATTTTTAGATGATTGTTGATTTTTCAAAAACCGCTTGTCCGATTTCGATAAAAAAAATTGGGACCATTTGGGAAAAATACCCTTTCCAACAAAAAAATAATTTTTCAAATCGGTTGGCAAGCGACAGAGTTATGCGCGAACAAACATTAAAAAAAAAAATACAAACATCCAAATTGAGAACCTCCTCCTTTTTTAGAAGTCGGTTAAAAAGACGTAGATACTTTACCTACGCAACATTCGATCTTCAAAAACGGCACCATATCGCACTGCTTATCAGATAACACGTGGAAGTAGGACGGCATGTCGTAATTATCCGGAGCGAAAAAGAGACAACACGAAGAAAATGTGGCTAATTAGCCAAATTTTGACGTGCCGCTTGCGGAGCGTGTATAACCTAGCTACCTCTTTTTAACGCTCTTTTATTAGCTTCATACGTATGCAAAAAGGATTGTACGTAATTACGTATGTTATGTCATATAATATATATGTCATTTAGATAATATCTATTGATATTTTACAATATTTTTTTTCTTATTTACACTATTATTTATTCAAATTTATAAAAAAAAAACTATTTTTTTTGTTGGATTTTCTACAAAAGCGTGTTTTTTTTTTAACTATTAATTTTACTTAAAATATATATGGTTGTACAGTACGTGGTTTTACGCTGCTGCCCAATCACCTGAAATAATCTCTCAGTCCAATTTTACAACATCCAGCGGTGATTTGTTATTAGCCAGGTCTACAAAGGCGTTACCTAAAAAAAAACATGCAGACGAACATAAAACTTCCTCCTTTTTGGAAGTCGTTTAAATATAGAAAATTCTGTGGTGAAAAAAAAATTAATGAAAAAGGTGTTTTTGAAATAAGCGTCCTGAAATGAACAGTATATGAGTAGTATTAAAATTTATCAGAAAATATTTACCTTCAATTGGCATATTTGTGCAATGTTTGTACACACGGCTACATAGTATTATCAAGCTATCATTTTCCAGTAAAAGCTGATCTCGCATTGTCTACGATTTCCGTACAATGAGAGGTCAGCTTATACTGGAAATGTATAGCTTGATATTATGTAGCCGTATGTACAAACATTGCGAATCGAATTAAATAAATATTTTGTTGTGATGACAAGGTTCAATGAATGTTACACGTATATTTATTGACATTTGTATACGAATATAATAAATAGTTTATTCATTCATAACAATTTAAACATGCCACTAAAAAAACAACTAGATGCGGTCTGCGTTTCCTATGTGACTACTCTGAGAAGAAAGGCCGAAACAAACTCAGAGGTCACAGTCTCTTTTAAAGTCCAAACATAATCTTGGTCAGATCATGTGAAGATCATGTAGGTTGGTGTCTGCAATGTTCTTTTGACGAAAGAACCACACAGATTGACCGGACAAAATGAAACACGTAACTTTTTGTAAAATGAAATTTATTTAAGTGACAATGTTATATTTAAAACTAGAGAAATAAATTAATTCTGAGTTTGAGCGGACCTGTCCGTGTCCAGTCAGTGCACGCATATTGACGTACGGCAGTTAACCTGTGTCAGTAATAAAAAACATGACGTTATTGAACGTAAAATAAATGTTATTATAAACAAAACAAGTTACATTTTGACGTGAGTGAAGGGTTGCGCAATGCAATTTTTTAGAGCCTGAAACTGAACAGGTATACATCCACTTGCCGCTCTCACTGCCGGTGCACGACGAGGATCACGTGACGCGGGAAATTGCGCACTTTGTACGCTTGTATAACCTTTATGATTGCTTCTGAGGCTATTCCAATGATGACGTCAGTAGTACGCTAAATTGTCCCGCGGCAAGGGTACGGAATGACCGTGTGTTTGCTCAACAATAACACACAAACAATGAGAATGAACACACATTGAGCAACGTTGTTGTAATTATGTTCTTGGCTTGATGTTACCTGCTACGTTTCCAGTTGGTGCTCTAAATAATTTTATTGATGTTTGGTAACTGCGCAGTTTGTCTGTGCTGTAAGCTCTGTCCACCTTGTAGGGAAGTTAGCGGTAGAACATAAATTGCTTAAAGCTTGTGCTGCACTATCATTAAACATTATACTGCCCGTTCCGCCTGCAGTCCACAAGGCCGTGGGTGGAGCTGAACTTTACACCCACTGTCGTACTCCCACGGTAGCCTAACAACTTTAATTTGAATGCCGTCACGGGCGAAAAAGTCGCAATAAACTGTCTGAACCGGATATTTATTTCCTGGTCTTACTGCTCGTGATTTTATCCGCTTCGTCGTGATTTTCCGGTTTTCCAGTACGAAACTTACCTTAATTATGTTTACTTCAGACGTGTCACAAAAATCATCTACAAATTGAAATGTTATTATTAAAAAAAAACTTCCAACGAAACGTTTCACGAATGGAACTTTCGCATTCATTTGGTAGTGGAAATGGTATAACAGAAATCTAGCTTCTCGGAATTCGCTCGTATGATACAACATTGCATCAGTTCGATTTGGGTCAGGCCACGCTGCAGCGGAAAGGCCGAAGGTCGTGGTGCACTGCAGCTGCGGGGCGTGGGTGTGCGAGGGTTGGAGGCGGCAGGTAGGCGCCAGGAGTAGGCGCTGAGGGGGCGCGTACACGCCAGCGTTACGTAACTCTACAGCTGTAGGTATAGTACTTTACTTGCCGAGTTCCGTTAATACCGAAGGTTGCTGCGCATAAGGTCGTCCGTCTGGGTCACGACGCCAACCGTGGCGCGCCGTATTTACGGCTATATTTTCTATGTAACCTTCTAGTTCATATACTGCCGTTTATGTTCGTAGCTATTTTTAGCTTTCAAAGAAAGTTAATTATTACTCTCGTGTAAAGAGTAATTAGAGAAAATCTTTAATTTCAGAATTCGGTGTCTTTGGATCTGTATTTTAGTTTCTTGTCACCGACTTCCAAAATTAAAGTTATTTTTCATTTTGTAAATCGTTTTTTTTTTGTAATTAATTTTTCACTGTTTAGTGGGTCAGTTTGTAATTTATCTAAGTTACAATAACCTAATGTCAACTGATCATCCACCTATTACAAAATTTTGCTTTTCCCGATGCAAGCATGCTACCTAATTGTTGAGGAGTTCTCCTGGTAAGAACCAGGAGAACTGCCACTCACCATATCCATTGTGAAGAGCATAAATTGCTTAACAACAATATTAAAGTACTTAATCGAATCGCAACCCATTATAGACTTATTATTATGTTGTTTAAGTGGCCATCTGTGGTCTTCATCATCAGCTCCACTTCACCATAATATGGTGCTTTCCGAAAGCAAATGCACGAGTTACTATAAAAAACATTCCCAAATCGGTATAGGTGTGCCTATAAAATTTAAGGATTCCCCTCGATTTCCATGGGATCCCTCATCAGATTCTGACTTGGTGACAATGGGACCACTTTGGAAAGATCCCCCCCCCCACCCCTTTTAAACAATTTTATTTTTTTCAAAATCAGTCTAAAATTGACGGAGAAATACATTAATAAAAACACAAACACAGACGAACATAAATAACTTCCTCCTTTTTGGAAATCGGTTAAAACTAAGAACCATCAAATTTTTAAAACATCTTATTTCTCAGTTCTTTTAAAACTATTTCAACACTATACAATATTTTGACCATAATTATTGTGGTCCATAAAGCCAAAAAGTGTTATTGTGTATGTGTAGTAATAGTATCCGCCGCGTTATCTATTCGTCGTATCTACGATGTGGGTTCACTATCTGTTGTTTTCAGAGTGCATTTTATCAATTTACCACAATACCTATGCTATATTTCATTCAAGTACGTTTGGCACTTAGCGTCCCCAAACTTTAAACTCAATTGTTCGTCATGTAACAAACAAGTACGGTGCACCCAGACATGCATGGCGGAATTATAAACCAGGAACTGAAATCTCTTAACCAAACATTACTACGCCAAACTTACACTGCTGCTACGCTTAATCTACGCTCCGTCTACGACCCGGAGTCTACGCTGAGCCTACGCTGCCTCTACATCGCCGTTCCCATACTGCTGCTACACGAGCCTACGCTGCGTCTACGACGCGGAGTCTACGCTGAGCCTGCGCTGCATCTACGTCGCCGTTCCCATCCAGCTGCTACGCGAGCCTACGCTTCGTCTACGGCGCGGAGTCTACGCTGAGACTACGCTGCCTCTACGTCGCCGTTCCCATACTGCTGCTACGCGAGCCTACGCTGCGTCTACGACGCGGCCTCTACATCGAGCCTACGCTGCTTCTAAGTCACCGTTCCCATACTGCTGCTACGCGAGCCTACGTTGCGCCTACGACGCGGAGTCTACGCTGAGCCTACGCTGCCTCTACGTCGCTGTTCCCATACTGCTGCTTCACGAGCCTACGCTGTCTCTACGTCGCCGTTCCCATATTGCTGCTACGCGAGCCTACGCTGCGTCTACGAGGCGGAGTCTACGCTGAGCCTACGCCGCCTATACGTCGCCGTTCCCATACTGCTGCTACGCGAGCCTACGCTGTGTTTACGATGCGAAACCTACGCTGCTGCTACGCCGAGCCTGCGCTTAAATTATTTTTGTGTAAACAGAAACGAGAGCATTCTTTTTTTTTTTTTTTTTTTTAAAAGGTACACTAACGACCTATTCACTAAAAACATTAACATAATAAAAAATAACATATGCATTGAGTTATGGTGAATTTAAGTCACTTACAGGCGTACACAGCTTACATAAAAAATAGCTTCTTAAATATAAATAATATTCTTTCGTTGGTCTGTCCTAACTCTAATGTCAAGAATATCTAGAAATGAATGCTCTTGCTCTTCTTCTGGTTCTACGTTCGTTTGGTTTAAACACACCATAAGCCGAAATTTAAAAATAGCTTTAAAAAGTCCAATTAAAAACTATCGTTTACCTAATTAACAAAATACATTTGTCAAAACAACAGTTATCTGAATCCTTGTAGTTTTTAGTAGGTACACAATATCGCGAACAAACGTGGTCCAAGGACAAATAATAATTTCCTTTACGTTGGGATTTCCTAACATGTAAAGGCTCGTGCAGACCGGCGCAACTAGTCGCGTGACGCGACACCGGTAGAACAATTTCCATGAAATCATAGAAATTGTTCCACGGTGTTGCGTCGCGCGACAAGTCGCGCCGGTTTGTACGAGCCTTTACGTTGTAGTTTTATTAGATTACTATTTTATACGTATTTATTGCACCGTTGTAGACGAAATATTTGGCTGTGATTTTTTATCTTAGTTTCTATAATCCAACCATAGAACATACTCACTATCAATGTATTATCTAGGGAATTTAGTTTCGCGTAATTTGATATACAATTAATTATTTTTATTACATGCGTATTAAAACTTTAATCATTCTTATCAGCGTATTGATAACATCTTATAGATGTACAAGAGTACTTTTATACAATAAGGTATTTTGAAATATTTGTGGTTGTAGGATTTCCCCGCTCCGTTGTGCGTCATCAGTGTATCATGCTGTACACAGCATAATGTAGGTACTTTGTAGTTACCAGACTATTTATAACTTTAACGAAGTTATTTTAAAACGAGTAAAAACCTATATAGTAAGGAATAAAATTGCATTGGTATTGTTCGTTATAAATAACTCAGTTCATCGAGCTTTTCGTCTGTAAATTTTAGTGGCCGCTGAAACTTTGAAAATGACTATAAAGACGCGGTTGGCGGCGCCGCCGGCGCTACCGTCTCGCGATGACGAATCAGATGGTAAAGATGTTTCATCGTCCTGTAAAAACCAGATAGCTCATCTTAGCAAGGGCTGAAGTGTTGTTATTGTTCTTATAAATAATTTATGCATGACTAATCTTTGTTGATGATGTGTTGCATGAATCATGACATGACTTTAAGAAAATAAAATGCAGTTTTGTATTATGACGAACTAGGATTCTGTGGTTTGTTTCACATTGTTATTTCTTTAACGTACCTACATAACTTTGACCAATAGTGCAACGGACTTTGTATTCTAATTACTCATACCAATATTTTTCAGCCAAATGAATAATAAGGTTTCAAATGAAAATCAATAAAAGATACAATAATTAGTAAAAAAACACAACTGGTTTACCTGTTTACGATAGAAGGTACTTACGTCAGTCAACCATCCAAGCTACATATAAGTGTAAAAACACACAACCTTGTTTTTTTTTGTTGTTTCCTCGATATATCCTCAAAATACAACTCCGTTCCTGTTTTCCATTTTAAAATGGTTTTTAGTTGCAGATTGTGATCATAGAAAATTGAAAACATTCTGCAGTCTTTACAAATGGGTCTTCACTTTCCTGCCACTTCTAACAAAGCCACATAAAAAAAACAGCTTTCAGTCTGGGATTTTGAAAATTATTGTAACCTTTGATTGTATTTCTAAGCTGCTCTGAGGTTGAGTTTTGTCTTGTTAGTAGAATGACTTTTAAATAAAGATAATATCAGTTGTTTTAACTTGTTACCGAGAAAGTTTAGTAAAATCACATCAAGGCTTTTGATGTGATTTAAATTATGTTTTATATTATATTTATATATATATTTTTATATGTTATTAATTAGAAATTTATGTAAAATCACTGGTTTTACTAAAATTTATAATTAGTAACATAATATCATCACGCCTGTATTAGCCCTACTACACACCTCTGCCTAACTCGAACTTCGCCAGTTATGTTTAAGTCCAATGTAATAGGGGCGAGCCTATTGCCATCAACCGGACACCAGTCCAGGCTCCGGGCGATGTTCATCTGGAATTTCTTAGTAGCAACTAAGAAATTCCAGATGGAATAACCGAATAACACTGCCCGATCCGGGAATCGAACCCAGGACTTCATGCACAGGAGTAGCACTTGCGGCCGCTAGACCAACGAGGCAGTTTGCAACGAGCTGTTCAAGTGCGCAGGTTCATTATCTACTGATATCGAATTTGACAAAAGGATAAGTATACTGCTGAGTCACCCAAACAAGGTATTTATTCCTAGAACGATTTAGTGATATTGCAATTTAATAAACGTTTTTCCTGTATCTATGATCGTCGAAATTGTTATTGTCGAAAATTGCTTTATCAATTACATAGGATGACTAAGACTAACAACACTCGTAGAATGGGTAGAAGTCTCTACAAAAATATAGCATTTAGCACCCATGAATAGGTGCTTAATTGTTTATTTATTTTATACATAATTATATTTTTATTCTTGATGCCCATATATTCACGCAGTTAAAATGCCCAAATATCCTCCTAATTCGCACATCCGTGTAAACTACAGATTATATAAGTTAAATGTAGATTATTGACATAAGAACCACATGTGTTTAATTAAAATTATGCGTGTGTCATGTGTGTATTCTAATAATTTATGACAAATGAATACACAATTGCAGCTCAGTGGGAAAATGATTTCCATTCACGTAACTCGTTCAGTACGGATTCCACAAAAGTGTAGGGCACGTGAATCGGGCTCAGGACTGACGCAAGTTGTTTTGCCAGCTTCACTTAGTCACTACTTTATAAAGTATTTCGCAAGAAAAGGTGCCGCGTCCCCGTTTCAGTTTGTAAACAAACATCGCCACGTTTCTACGGACTCATAACGCGTCTAAATCATAATTTCTGTGTTCATTCAATTGTATTTCATCAGTGTGAGACAATAAATGCAGCAATTTTTAATTGACTTACGAAACTATGACTGTGGAGCCTTTGTTAGTGCTCAATATGTTCCAGAGCCCGGTAAGTTACATTTTTTATTTACAATTATTATATGTAGGTACCTAACTGCCTGTACTTACATACGTGTTTTTGAATTGTTTTGATTAGGGTCCTCAACTCATTATTTTGATTATTAATTATCAAAATAATGAGTAAAAAAAAAATGTTTTTAATAAATAAATTAATCAATTTTTATTTATTATTATTAATGAATTATTATTATTTATCTCCGTATTAATAAGCATAACAATAAACATTAGAAATGTAGTGCATTAGTCCGAGATCAAATCTCTGTAAATAATAACTGTGTATACAGGCTACTTACGTCTTATCTTAAATCTAGATACTACCCAAGAATCAATAAAAATAAAACACGTATTTGACTGTACAATCGTCAGTCACACATTGCGATTGTCTACGAATTTAGAAAATAGTGTAGTCATACAATGAGTCGTATGTAGTGTAAATAGAGATACTTAGGGCCTCATTCACCACCCTCAAGTAAAGTGTCGAGTAGGCTAACCGCCAGTTGAAGTCCCCCATTAGTTCACGTACGAATTTCACGACGTTCGAGTAGCACTACTCATAGGAACTTACTCCCCACGTGCGTCGTCCGCTAGTTAGCGTGTTTACTTGACAGTTAATTACTTAAATGTTTTCTGTTTTCGTTTTGTGCATATTACCAACGATTATCTTAATATAAATGAATAAAATTGATTTATTTGATTTGATTGACCATCAATTGGTTAGATAAGAACATTCCACGACGTAAAGAATACCGAGGATTCGTGTATTTCTTTCTTTTTTCTATGTTGAAACATCGCTTTGTTTGATTTCTAGCACTGCTTGTATTTTTGTACAAGAGATACCAAAATATCCCTCTCATGTAAAGAAAAGTTTGCACTTAAGACGAAATTAAAAAATAAATTAATTCATTCATTTAACTCAGGTAATTACACCCATTGCCAAAAATAAATTAATATAAATTAAATGAGATAAAATCAAAATGACAAATTAAATTAAGTCCAAATAAATAAATCAACAAAATAATATAATTAATACTTTCTTTCCGACGCTGGTACAGCAACACAATTTAAGTACTAAATAACAAATTAAAACCACACGCGATTATATTCCAAACAATTCGTCAAGACACAAAAATACACAAGACAGCAAATGACAACTGCAATGACGTTTCATCTAATATTGAACGAATGTAACGTATGATTTGATACGTCATTCACTTAGCCAGTAAGTTGTTGCTCGAAGCTTTGTTTTCGCTTGTGAAATTGACAGAAGTTAATCGTTACTTTTACTTGCCAATTAACGTTAATCAGGAAGTAACAAATCAACGCTTTACTTGAAGATGGTGAACAAGGCCCTTATTGTTCTATTTCTTGATTGTGAAACGGATGTTTTGTCGACGCCAATCTCTATCGACATTCGTATTCGGTTATCTGTCGTAAACAATGACGCTTTCGCGTACCTACACTACACGTCGAGAGCTACGAGTATCGGACCCTTATATAAATGTTACAAGTCATTTATCGGGAAATAACTTTTTCCATATGAGTATGAGTACTATGCTGTCGTGCATTTAAGATCTAAAAGCGTTCCGGGAAATGTTATATTTTAACTTCGTAGACTTGTTTGCTAGCTACAGATTTTACAATGCATGCGAATATTGACGATTTCGTAGCATTAATTTTTTAGATCTTAAAACCTAAGTTAATCATGAATATTTCAATAATTTCGTAGCATTTCTTTGCTAGTTTCAGGTTTCGTTCGCACATAACTACAATAAATTAAAGTGACTTTTCGTGTTTCTCTGTAAGACCGCGTTGTTCTTCTAAACTACGAAATGGATTTTGATGCGGTTTTCACCATCATTTAGAATTTTAGATAATTAATTCCGAAATGTTTATGCGTATAATACATTAATATTAAAGAACATATTACCTATAATAAAGAAATCTCGATGTTTTATCAGGTCGTATAAACCGTGTGAAGGAAAAACGGGTCGCTAGTTATGTATAATGGCTCGTGCAGTTGTCGCGCATTGCGTCACCGACCGGTGGAATGATTTATATGAAATTTTCATAGTAATTTTTCTACCGGTGTCGCGTCGCGCGACAGTCTGTACGAGCCATTATTTGAACAGTTTCTAGGCTTATTCAGATCGCCATTTATGGTTTGTTTTTTTTTATGTATGTTCACTGATTACTCCATCAATGTGGACGGAAAATTTTTTTTTGTTTGGAAGGGTATGCTCCCGAGGTGGTCCCATTGCCACCAAATCAGAATCTGATGAGGGTTCCCATGGAAATCGAGGGAAATCCTCAAATTTTATGGGCATACCTATAGCGATTTGAATATGTTTTATAGTAACTGGTGCATTTGCTCTCGGAAAGCACCATTTGGTGAAGTGGAACTGATGATGAAGACCACTGTTGGTCACCGAAACTACTTAATAATAAGTATTTCACCGTTTCGATTCGATTAGGCACTTTAATATGGTTGATAAGCAATTTATGCTCGTCAAAATGAATATGGTAAAGTCACCATTTCCACCCATTTCTCCTGGTTCTTACCAGGAGAACTCCTCAACAATTAGCGCCCCTGCATCGGGAATACCAATATTTTGTAAAAGGTGATGAACATTTGACATTAGGCTATTAGGCTTATTAGATAAATTACAAACTGACCCACTAAAAAGTGAAAAATAAAAACCCTTTTTACAAAAAAAAAAAAAAAAAAACAACTGACTTCCAAAACAAACCCTACAAAGTGAAAAATAACTTTAATTTCGGAAGTCGGTGGCAAAAAACTAAAATACAGGTCCAAAGACACCGACTTCCGAAATTAAAGTTATTTTTCACTTTGTAGTGTTTGTTTTGTATATCATTCTTTATTTTTCATTTTTATCATTCAATCATTATAGGTAAATGTTTACCAATATTTTGACAATAAAGCCTATTGTGGACTAGAATATCAGTTGGGGAAGAAATGTTATTATTTAAGTATAATGATAATTTTGTTTACATGCATATTCTATGGGGTTTTTCACAGTCATTAGCTTTGTTTTTTCCTCGAATGATTGCTGTTTTATGGCTATAATACTAAATACAGTATTATCCTTTTCATACATTTTCATAATATAAATATCGTATGGGTAGATACCTACCTAAAGCATTATGTGTATTGTGTACCTAACAGGCAGAAAAATATTTTGGTCTTCCGGAAAGTAGTGACCGTTATATTCTAACGTTAGTTACTTCAATAATTTAATGAATTTCAATAAAAAATCCATTTACATCTTCATTAGGTTACTAGTTATCCCTAAGCCATGTTCAGTGTTTATGAATTTGTTTTGATATCACAAAAATGGAAATTCCGCAGTGTGCAAACTGACGATAAAACTGATTTTCTTCGTATTATATTTCTTTGGCTAGAAAAATCCATAAGTTATGACTTTATGAGCCAACATGGTAGGTACGTTTATTTATACATATAGAACCACGTTGGCCCGTGATTTTAGGGATATTTCCGGAGGGGTCTGATGGTCAGCCATCCACGGACCAACGCTTGCCACGGTTGGTCCGTGGATGGCTGACCATCTTTACACACCAAGACCCCCTTCGTGCCTCGGAAAGCACGTTAAGCCGTTTGTCCCGGCTGTCATTTGTAGATCTTTGACAGTTGTTACTAGAGAATACAATCCCGAGCATGTTTTTCAATCCCGGGCTTACGGGATTTTTGAAGCCTTTTCCCGGGATCCCGGGCTCATTCCGGGATTAGACTATGTGGTTTCTAATTGGGCTAAAATAAAAAAAAAACCCGAGTAATTAAAAAAAAATGTCTTTAATGTCTTTGCACAACACAAATCAGAATAATAATAAGAAAAGAAAAAACACAAACCAAAAAATACTATACTTTTGCAAGAAATTAAAAAACAGCACAAAATAACTATTTAGAATTTCGAAAATATAATCGCAGAAATATATGCTTTGCATCCAATGATTGACTTCCGAGCCTGCTTCGTAGTTTATTGCCAACATAAGCAGCAGCTGAAAACGCTCGTTCAGCTTCTACGCTGGTTGGAGGAATAGACAATAGATACTTATATGCTGTTTCTAAGTGATATCCACGAACACCTCCATTTTCGAACAGGCTCATTTCACGTCTAATACTATTTGCCAACCAACTATTTTTTTACTATTTGGATTTCATACTCTTGTTAATTTCCAGCTGTAACTTTTCCTTTAATGTCAATTGAGGTTGGGAGGTTTCTGACCTTAGCTCATCATCTGTTTGTGATCATGACCTTGCTTCTTCTTCCGTGTAATCTCGACTATTAAGTCTTTTAACAATACTCTTTATTTGCTTCCTCACTAAAGCCTGTGTCGGAACTGGAAATAAGTCGTGCCATTCCAAATCCGATAATAACTGATTTTCAACATCCATTCGTAGATTTTGTAAATAATTTAACACGCCAGTTAAATCATCACTTCGTCGTTGCTTTATACGTTCCACTAAGGATGTTTTAATTTTTTTGGCAAGTGCTGAGTTTTTGCTAGACAGTTGTTTTATAAGAAATTTCAAAGCGGCATCAGCTGTGCATAAATTAGCATCTCGCCGACAGATTGCTTCTACTGTCAATTTAATTGGGGTCAGCACATCAACAATTTTATTTACCAATTCAAAATCAACATCTTCTAAACGAATTGGATGATTGAGATCTATAAGAGCTTTTTGAATGCATGCTTTTAAAAGATAAAATCGCTCCAGCATTGTTAAAAGACTATTCCACCTGGTTTTACAGTCCAAAAGAAGTGACAACTCTTTTCCATGTTCAATTTTCACATATTTTTGAAGTACTGTTTCATTTTTCAATGGAGATCTTTTGAAATACACTACAACTTTGCGGATTTTCTTTATCAGCTCATTAATATTTTCATATTGTGTTAACTCTGGTACGTGTTCTGGCGCAAGATCATTTTGTGACATTACGATTAAACCTGATTCTGGACAGTCTAAGTCTTCTAAATGGTGTTCATCATCGCTGTCGTCCATATAATCAACAGTCACAGCTGGTTCATTTATAGTATCATCTGAGGTATCTATCAAATATTATGTTTTTCATAAAGCACATCACAGACCGCCAAATTGATACCATGTGCGAGACACAGTTGTTGTTCAGTGCAAATAAGCCGCCCCACCTTTATCATAACATTCGGTCCATCGGTTACAATAGCCACGATGTCAGTTTCTGTCAAATTTACTTAGACGCTCTTGCAATATACGAAGACAATTTTCAGCTGTCATACTATCGTAAATAGGAACAAGTCCTAAGTTCCAAAATTTTTTATATGAATGAACGTTGACCGCCATGTATCGTTTATTGGAAGTTGAAGTCCACTCGTCGAAAGAAATACTAAATCTTTCACCTGCACTTTTCAAATGTTTTAATTCTGCAGTTACTTGCTTTCTGATTTTTTCACTGTAATTCATAAGACGTTTTCGAACAGTGACGGCTGACTTTGGTAAATCCGTGTATTTTGCTAAGAGCAATTTTCTCAAATCATCTGAGGTTATGAATACACTGAATGGAAATCCATCTAATGCAATCATTCTTGCCAAAATATCATCCAGGCTATCGGCGGCACTTTTAGTAAAATAATTATCTAACTTTCGCTTGGCTGGCGGCGGTGATAGCACCGCCGCCAGCCAAGCGAAAGTTAGATACATAGGTTCAGATTTTCAGAATCTTGACTTGTTGAAGCTGATATAACCTTGATGTTATGTTTTGATAACAAATGTGTATGTAATCCGTTAGTTGATCCACCCAAACTCTTGCAAGACTTCACAAGCAAGATACTAGGCATAAAATAATAAATGGTGTCTTGAGCTAAGTATCTCAAGACGGTGTCTTGAGCTAAGTATCTCAAGACGGTGTCTTGAGCTAAGTATCTCAAGACGGTGTCTTGAGCTAAGTATCTCAAGACGGTGTCTTGAGCTAAGTATCTCAAGATGGTGTCTTGAGCTAAGTATCTCAAGACGGTGTCTTGAGCTAAGTATCTCAAGATGGTGTCTTGAGCTAAGTATCTCAAGACGGTGTCTTGAGCTAAGTATCTCAAGACGGTGTCTTGAGCTAAGACCTCCCAACCCCAATTGACATTAAAGGAAAAGTTACAGCTGGAAATTAACAAGAGTATGAAATCCCCAGATCCTGAAGTACAAGTACAAAATGAATTGGGGTTGGCAAATAGTATTAGACGTGAAATGAGCCTGTTCTAAAATGGAGGACAGTAGCTTAGCTCAAGACACCGTCTTGAGCTAAGTATCTCAAGACGGTGTCTTGAGCTAAGTATCTCAAGACGGTGTCTTGAGCTAAGTATCTCAAGACGGTGTCTTGAGCTAAGTATCTCAAGACGGTGTCTTGAGCTAAGTATCTCAAGACGGTGTCTTGAGCTAAGTATCTCAAGACGGTGTCTTGAGCTAAGTATCTCAAGACGGTGTCTTGAGCTAAGTATCTCAAGAGGGTGTCTTGAGCTAAGTATCTCAAGACGGTGTCTTGAGCTAAGTATCTCAAGACGGTGTCTTGAGCTAAGACCTCCCAACCCCAATTGACATTAAAGGAAAAGTTACAGCTGGAAATTAACAAGAGTATGAAATCCCCAGATCCTGAAGTACAAGTACAAAATGAATTGGGGTTGGCAAATAGTATTAGACGTGAAATGAGCCTGTTCTAAAATGGAGGACGGTAGCTTAGCTCAAGACACCGTCTTGAGCTAAGTATCTCAAGACGGTGTCTTGAGCTAAGTATCTCAAGACGGTGTCTTGAGCTAAGTATCTCAAGACGGTGTCTTGAGCTAAGTATCTCAAGACGGTGTCTTGAGCTAAGTATCTCAAGACGGTGTCTTGAGCTAAGTATCTCAAGACGGTGTCTTGAGCTAAGTATCTCAAGACGGTGTCTTGAGCTAAGTATCTCAAGACGGTGTCTTGAGCTAAGTATCTCAAGAGGGTGTCTTGAGCTAAGTATCTCAAGACGGTGTCTCTCAAGATGGTGTCTTGAGCTAAGTATCTCAAGACGGTGTCTTGAGCTAAGACCTCCCAACCCCAATTGACATTAAAGGAAAAGTTACAGCTGGAAATTAACAAGAGTATGAAATCCCCAGATCCTGAAGTACAAGTACAAAATGAATTGGGGTTGGCAAATAGTATTAGACGTGAAATGAGCCTGTTCTAAAATGGAGGAGTTCGTGGATATCATTGTACATATATAATATAATTACCTACAGTACAGAGTATATTACTTTTGTATTATATAATGCAATGGCCTGTTGGTCCCAGTCAAGACTCCAGACAATAAGTAAGTCCAGTAAGACTTCAATAAGTTATTATCTCTAAGTTGCCTAGGTCACTACCTTCTAATGTCACAGTTTTACCTTTGTACGGGTGATTGGGACATCAATGCTTCACAAGCCTCTCAAGATGGTGTCTTGAGCTAAGTATCTCAAGACGGTGTATTGAGCTAAGTATCTCAAGACGGTGTCTTGAGCTAAGTATCTTAAGACGGTGTCTTGAGCTAAGTATCTCAAGACGGTGTCTTGAGCTAAGTATCTCAAGACGGTGTCTTGAGCTAAGTATCTCAAGATGGTGTCTTGAGCTAAGTATCTCAAGACCCATAAATATGGGTAATTGATTGACAGCAAATAGTTAATATTACCTTCTCCATATATTTTACATGATTACGGTCTGGAGCTCTACAGCATTTATGATCAGTGATGTTTATAATGCAATGGCCTGTTGGTCCCAGTCAAGACTCCAGACAATAATTAAGTCCAGTAAGTCTTCAATAAGTTATTATCTAATCTCTCTAAGTTGCCTAGTGACCTTCTAATGTCACAGTTTTACCCATTACCTTTGTACGGGTGATTGGGACATCAATGCTTCACAAGCATTATCTCAAGATACTAGGCATAAAATAATAAATGGTATCTTGAGTTAAGTATCTCAAGATGGTGTCTTGAGCTAAGTATCTCAAGACGGTGTCTTGAGCTAAGTATCTCAAGATGGTGTCTTGAGCTAAGTATCTCAAGACGGTGTCTTGAGCTAAGTATCTCAAGACGGTGTCGGTGTATAAATATGGGTAATTGATTGACAGCAAATAGTTAATATCGGCACCTACTCCATATATTTTACATGATTATGGTCTGGAGCTCTACAGCATTTACGATCAGTGATGTTTATAATGCAATGACCCCAGTTAAGACTCCAGACAATAAGTAAGTCCAGTAAGTCTTCAATAAGTTATTATCTAATCTCTCTAAGTTGCCTAGTGACCTTCTAATGTCACAGTTTTACCCATTACCTTTGTACGGGTGATTGGGACATCAATGCTTCACAAGCATTATCTCAAGATACTAGGCATAAAATAATAAATGGTATCTTGAGTTAAGTATCTCAAGATGGTATCTTGAGCTAAGTATCTCAAGATGGTGTCTTGAGCTAAGTATCTCAAGATGGTGTCTTGAGCTAAGTATCTCAAGATGGTGTCTTGAGCTAAGTATCTCAAGATGGTATCTTGAGCTAAGTATCTGAAGACCCATAAATATGGGTAATTGCTAACTTAAAGTTTAAACTTTAAGGGGGATTTGATAAGGTTTTTCAAACTGAATATTAGTAATAATAGCAGAGCAACAATAATTTCATCAATTATCCTCAAAGATTAACTTGAAGCCCATCTCCCATGCTCTTTGAAAGACTGGTGATTTTACATTACACAAAATTAAAACTCTAAAAGCAGGCTTAGCATGATGCTTTCTATTTATACTCTATTGTAGAATTGAAATCGCTTGTCTATCTTTCTTCGTAGAAAACTGTCAGCTGTCTACACAGAAGCGTAATTTTTATCTACTTTAAAACACTTCTCTACGGTTCTCATGCTAAGCCTATGGAACCAGGAATGGTTGGTTAAGTTTCTTTTAGTACTAACCTAATAAGCAATGTGGAGATATGAATAAGCAGTTTTTTATACATGTATAAGATTTTGCAATATCAGGTGGCGATGACAAAGATAGGGTCAAAGTAGGTCTAGCAAAGTCTCCCGCCATTTGAAATACTTAATTTCAGATAATTGACTTTTAAATTTTAATGACGTAGCCTACGTAACCCGTCGTCACTGACGTAGCCTACGTAACCCGTCACTGACAGAACAATAAATGAAAAAAATTAAACCTGATTTGCATATTTATACTTTCGTACAGGGAATCCCCGACCGACGGGAAATACCCGCAACAATATTATGATATGAGATGATCGGGTGATTCCCCTGTTGGTTCGTTGGGGAATTACCTTAAAGAGTATTGTATTAAAGTATTCCGAGTGGGGAAGTCCCTTCTAAGTTCTACGACAAACATATTATTAGGACTGTACCTGTGTAGTAAATAGTGGGTACCTACGTATTGTACGAGTTGCTTTTTGTCGTAATGTATTAAAATAATCTAGGCAAGGTTATTTTCAAGGCGCAATGGACTACGGAATACAAACTAGACTTGTTTGTGGCAATCCCGAAAATCCCGAGATTAGCCAAGTAAAGTCCCGGGATTTTCAGGGCCAGAAAACGGTCGGGATCCCGGGATATTATTATATCCCGGGTATTCTCTAGTTGTTACGTATCGTCAGAAGCCCGAAAATCTGACAACCAGACTTACCAAGGGGTATCGTCGTGTTACCCTGTAACTGGGTTGTGGTGGTCAGATAGGCAGTCGCTCCATGTATAATACTGGTATTCAGCTGCATCCGGTTAGACTGGTAGCCGACCCCAACATAGTTGGGAAAAGGCTAGGCAGATGAGATGATGAAAGGAGACAGACAGGCGCGACGCGATATTGCGCCAGTCTGTAGGAGCCTTATTTGATGTTAACTATGTTATTGTTATATAAACTGATAACCATTAGTTAAAACGTTGAGTTAAAAGAATAATAAAAAAATATTCTTAGAAACACTATAATGTAATAATGACGCTCGCCCGAAATTTGAAATTATACAGACGTCTAGACAAGACTTTTTGATTATACATCTATAGTATTGTCTAGACAGGCCATGACCCTTTAAATATCAGAGTACTTGAGTGTTAAGGTAGACGAATTTCATGAGCGTACTACGAATTTACTGCTGGGTGTGACTTGTAGCTAGTGCTAGTGACCCGCGGGGGTTTACTCGCACTTGCCACTGGTCTGGATGATAACGGGTGAAGGGTTCATAATTTCATATCAATCGGATTATGTAAGTCCCCTACAAACAATTCAGTCTTATTATACAAATTTCGCACTGCACTGCTACCAGATTCCACCACAGTCACAGTGTTTATAGTTGTGATTATAATTTTGTTTAATATAATTTAATTGATTAAAGTTCAGCTATAGACAAGGGCTCTTAAAACATTGTGTTCTCAAACTTGGTAAATAATTTTGGTCTTGCTTCCCTATGACTTCTAAAAAAAACTCTTGCCGGCCAGAAGGTGGTTCTAGGGGAGACAGATTTCGCGAGTGGCTAGTAAAATCCTTCAGGATGAAAAAATAAGATTTCTAATGAATATGATTTGGTACACAACAAAAAAAGATTAATGTTCACCTGAACGCTCAGAATAGGTATGTCTGGTATCAAGGTGAAACTGACTGTCCTAAGTTAAATGTCATGAGACGCGAGACGGTTCCTAATATTCTATCATCAATTACGTATTCTTGAGCAAATAACATACGAAATAATTATGTATTTCGTTGCATTCATAACGATTATTGTTATCTTATCGTTTATTTTTGTCATTGTTACAATGTCTACATTATTTATAACTAAGTACCGATTAATTTTCAATTATAAATTATGTGATAAAAATGTAAATTGTGGATATAATATATAATAATATAATATAACGTTTATTTCAGAATCCATGCTCCATATAATTATGTTTGTAACAGTGTAAACTTATAAAACTAGTGTTAGTACAAAAAAAAAAAAATCTAAGCAGCGTGAGGCACGCCGATCTTGGGGACTGCCTACTTCAGATTATTTATTTTCTTATTGTAGTTTTTCAAAACAAATCTTGATCTTCTTAAGATCCGTTTTCGAAGATATTTTAGGATGAGAAAGTCCAAGACAATAAAGTAAAATAATTTGTAATATTAATGTGTATATTTCCAACTTCTATTTAAATGAAATACTACACAAACTAACCAAATTGTTGATTTTGTTGCTAATGGCGATACTTAGAATATTGGAAAACAACATCATCATGGAATCAGTAATGATGATTCTCAGCAATTATTTTGTATTTCCGTCTCAGAATAACATGTTATTGTGCAATTGTTGTTCATTTGGCGTTATCTCTTTTCTGTTCGTGTAAACACAAGCTAAAGTGTAGGTAGAGCTCGTGTCATTAGCAGTCACATTGCCATGACAGGATCACGCGCTGTTTTGGATCTCATGAAGGACATGGACGTGAGAATATCGTCTTTTGTGTGCCTTATTACTGAAATAAAGAACCAATGACGACACATGCGACCTTGTTTGTTTACATACTCACATAAAATAGAAATACGAATGTGTAACATAAAAAAGTTGGGTGTGAATGTGAACATTTGTAAATATTATGAAGACATGAACATGATGAATCGATATCGTTTAAGCTTGGCGGCCGTGGCGCGGGCGCGGCGAGGTTTCATTCTGCACCGAAAACTTTTAAATTAATGTTCAGCAATATAATTATAAAACTCGTCACTGTTTTTAACAATTTTATTTAAACTAGACACTGATGAATTATGTAAAATGCGGTCAATGTGACATTCATGTTGCATAGTCGCTGTTAGTAATTTTGACTGGAAATATGTTTATTTTATGTTTATAATGTTCAGTAGTTGCTTTATGCATGCAAAATAAATATATTAAAGTGCGTTTGCGTATGAATTTGATCAAAAAGAAGTTTTTTCTGCCAAAGGCAAGTGAAAAACTTCTGTTTGAATGAACTGAACAACATTTCAATGATTCTCACTCGAGAGGCTGGTTTTTAATACGCAATTCATCGGCTCCGAAATTGCCAAAGTACCTTATTAAATACTAATGTTGTTTAATAAAATATTACTCATTGAACTGGTTTTGATAAACGATCACAGATCCGTGTCGTGATCGTAGTGACACTAACGATTTGGTCACTGATAATTTTAAATAAATTCAGTTGAATTGAAAAAAAAACCCAACGAATGAAAGTGTTGTGGTAATACATAATAGCATGCGTCGTTTCCGGGGCTGTGGGTGCGCGGGCGCACGCGGACGAGCGCGGAGCGGCGCGGGCGCCACGCGCGTGGGAACTGCGCAGCCTCCACAGAGTTCCCACGTCCTATTGTCTCTGATCGGCTCACCGCCCAACCTTTGACACATCATATTCGACCTAAAACCCTGCAGACAGGTAAAGTAGTTATAGCCGCGTTATTGTTCTAATGTCCACACACTCCACATGGCTTAGTGCTATTATGAAGCACAGTATTATTATTACATCTATTTCGACACTCACAACAATTAACGCTTATTGCAAGATTTAATATAATCTCGATCACGTTCTGTTGTTTATGTGGTGAATATATAATATTTCAGATAAGATAAAAGTGTAGCAAGGTACGCAAAAAAGTACGTTATACTTCTAAGCAGCTTTACTATATCATAAATGTTATCGTGAGTTGTGTTATGTCATTATTGTTTTAATATGTTTAGCGAAGACAATACGGTTTGCGTCGGCGGCGCCGCGCCGTCAAGGTCGGGGTCATTGAACCTATTTACGTCTTTCAGCAAGAGGCGCCGGGCGTCGCGCCGCGCCTGCCATGCCACCCCGCTCGTGGAAATAAACTGACAATAATACAACACCCTACGATAACTAGATAACTTTAATATGATAACTTCACAATGTAGTTTTAATAGCAACACATTTTAAAAATTATAATAAAACAATGATTGATTTTAAAAATCTTAAGATACCATCTATCATTCTGAGCGTGCTTATTCGATATTAAGATTTGTTTGGTTATTATTCTAAAACAACATAGGTTTCATAACAATGTGATAAGCCTTGCTTATGCAAGTACCCCCATGGCCCCCAGCAAAAGTTAGGTACAAATGTGCGATGATATTATGAGACATACATAATATTATAAATAAGCGAAATTATTAATGACTTAAATTTGTGTGTAATTTAGCGCCTCATTTAAGTGTGTTAATTCCTGTATTGTGTCTGATATAATATGCAAAACTAAATAGCGGCGGCGTACAAAAGCGCGGATTGTCAATATTTGTTGTTTCTCTGACGTCTTTCACCGGCGCGCCATCGCCATGTTTGTTCAAGTGGGCCTCAATACTCACTCACTACTCAGTGCTCGAGTTTTGTGGCCTCATCGGTCTCATTGTGCTTACCGTCAATCAAAATATCATTTATTGACACGATCGACTTTACGACATTGGCCACTGTTTGACAAAGTTTGTAACGCCCCCAGTTCATTTTGTAGTTGTTAACGCTCTTTTAATTATAATCTACTTTAAATATTTAACTGGATTGACCCAAGAGTTCAGTTTGTTCTTCTGTAATAACAACCCATTTCCGGAAATAGTAAGGTAGAGGTAATCACGACATCTTCATAAACTATTAAGCGCAGGCCACACCGCCAGCTAGCGGGCGGGCGAACATCGTTTCACCTTAGTCGGTAGCTCGCGGTGTGAACCGAAGTATGTAAAGAGGTGAAACGATGTTCGCCCGCCTAGCCCGCCCGCCCGCTTAGCTGGCGGTGGTGTGGCCTGCGCTTTACCTCTAAACTCTTTATCTGACTTTAGTTCAGAGCTTTAGTTACACTGACAACCATCCAGCAAAAGACCCGTATATTTTGTCATCGAAAAAATTCAGGGATATAGGGCTCCCTGAATTTTGATGCCACCACGTTGATCAAGCATTTTTCAATTGACAGATATAATAAACTTACTGCGCAGTGGCTTCGGGCTCAAATGGTCCGAGATGGTAGATTTTAGTGTTGAATAAGAATTTCACATTCTGCTGCCAAAAGTGACATTGACTTTGCGTGGAAATCAGAAATATCTCAGTGAGAACTTAAACACAAACAACACTCGAGGTGTACCCACGTCGAGTCCTCAGCTCACCCACTATGACAAGCGGCGCAATGGTATCGTCCCACTACTACGAGTATAATACACCGTCAGATTTAGTTACTATCGCGTGGGTTTTCTCACATTTCCCTTCATAGTTTTATACTGGGTGATAAAGAAGAATGACAGTTTTGGTGTCGCTTAATTTTAGAAGCGTTCATGAATGAAAGTATGTAAATTATTTATAACTATTTATCGCCTTGATGTCGAGTCCCGCCACGTCGAGTCGCCGCCACGTCTACTTCCAATACTCCCGCTTTAATTCCCGCCTCGTCGAATCGACGAAAAAGTCTCTTTTATTACCGCCGTCTACTTAACCACTTTTGATATACGTTTGTATCAGCGTAATTTGTTATTTACTGAAAATCCACCTAGTATACTAATCTCTACTTAAGACTGTACTGGCTTTGAGCCTGCTCACTAATAAAGCAATACCCATAAATTTGAGCTTTCATGAGGCATTTTCCCGCAGCCAGATTCGGCTAAAGTACATATTATTTCGTTTCCTTTTTGTATGAAATTCAAAGAAACAGGCAGTGACCGGTTTCGGTATCGATTGTACCCGGTCCGATTTACCCGGGGCGTTAGCTAAAATCAGCATTTTTATTTCATTTAAATAGCTGTAGCTATACGCTATGCCAACGACTTACAGATGAAATAGATGACTCCAACAACAGCAACAACTTCAATGTGGTTACACTTAAATAACTTTAATTTCGGAAACCGGTGTCTTTGGATCTGTATTTTAGTTTTTTGCCACCGACTTTCGAAATTAAAGTTATTTTTCACTTTGTAGTGTGTGTTTTTAGAGAAGTCGGTTGTTTTTATTTTTGAATTTTTAGTTATGGTAACTATCCCATAACAATTCGTATATCACTACTTGCTTTGTAAAATAGTGACAGGAAGTAAGTATTATAACATCATCAAGATACACAAAGTGAAGTAATACGTATTATCGAAGCTAACTCAAAAACTACCACAGCAACGGTAATAAAATTTATGGGACCACTGCGCAAGCTTCCTTTACCAAACCATTTTTTTATCGATCCATTTTTGAAAATATTGAAGAACACATATAAAAAAAAATACATACAGACGAACATATACTTAACCTCCTCCTTCGGTTAAGGGGGATGCGCTAAGGTAGCCCGCGAAATTCAAATGTTATTACGTTTCTTGCAATTTGCAGGTCTGTGTCAGGTTGTATGTTGATCTAAATATGATTCGCGGCCGTAACAATTATGGCTTTACAGAATTACAATCATTAGAACCGGCAATACAATTAACTCTCTTCGTAAAATCCTATTGAATGACTATTTCTGAAATAATCATTTAGTAGGATTTTATGAACTTAGAGAGTTGTAATTTTGTAATGCTGATTCTACAAACACTGACCTGCAAATTGCAAAATTCGAGTACGTAGTAAAACTTGAATTTCACGGGCTACCTTAGCGCATCCCTCTTAAATAAAAACAGGCCACGAGTCTTTTATTAACCGACTTCCAAAAAGGTTTCTAATGTTCGTTCGCCTGCATGTTTTTTTTTTTGAAAGTTGGTCTTGTTTTTGCAGAATAAACAATTTTTCTTGCTTTCTTTTATTAGGTACTTTAATGTGGTTGCTAAGTTATTTATGCTCGTCAGAATGCATATGGTGAAGTGTTCTCCTGGTTCTCACCAGGAGATCTCCTGAACAATTAATGTCCCTGCATCGAGAAAAGCAATATTTTGTAAAAAGGTGATGAGCAGTTGACATTAGGTCTTATTTGTAACTTAGATAAATTACAAACTGACCAACAAAAAATTGAAAAATAAGAAACTTATTACAAAAAAAAACCGACTTCCAAAAAAACACTACAACGTGAAAAATAACTTTAATTTCGAAAGTTAGTGGCAACAAACTAAAATACAGATCCAAAGACACTGACTTCCGAAATTAAAATTGTTTTTCACTTGGCAGTGTTTTTTTTTGGAATTCGGTTTTCTACATTCGAAAACATTTTGAGCTGTTTGTTGTTTGTTTACACATCAACGAGACGGGAAGGAGGTTTATGTTTTTGCGGTTAGATTTGTTTGTTTGTGTTCCTGCTTGACACATTTTTTTCTAGTGACGTCAGACCTATTTTGTTTGATGTAGGCTCTTCGCTGTTAAAGCTGATGCTACGTCCGCGCTTGCTACGAGCAGATTCGATAACAATTATTGTGGATGTTAATAATGCCCTCATTGCTCTCTTCTTGATCAACAGCTCCGATTAATAATAGTGATCGAAGATCAACACCAACAGATTTAAGTCAAGTGGTAGTTTTCCCTCTAGATATCAAAACGACACTTAACTTCTAAAACTTTGTTGTAGTTATTGTACTTAAGCTATAAAATATGGCGTCGGTTACAATAAGTTAAACCAGAACACGTTCTTAGTAGAATGTATACCTACACGCATATTTGCGCAGACCTTGGAACAACTCACCATACCATGCCGGTGAGTGACCGTCGACTGGCCGGTTACTGACACCCATCGCAAAATCTCGCGCCAAATAACATGGAGATTAACGTGCTCATGTGAAAATAACACACTTAGAGTGCTTGGAACCCTTGGACCTTGCCTTCCGTAATAGCTCGCTAATCTGGGGGCCTACTTCGAAGTATCGGCCGTATGTTCGGCCGTTTCTTCACTTCCAAAGTTTCCTTATATGACTTTGAATCCTTACCCGACTTCAAGTCACGTTTTTGACTTTGACTTATCTCTTTGACCGTCGTTTTTTTTTATTCCGCTGCACCGTAGTCAGCCATAGTCAGCCGTAGTCAGGAAACGGCCGAACATTCGGCCGATACTTCGGTTTTATCTTCGGAGTAGACCCCCTGGCAAGTAATTAACAAATTCTATCCAATTTCGTTATTTTTGCCGGATTTAATAGCTATTAAATTGGCCAAAAATACACAGACACAGGAAGGTTAACTAACTGTCGTGAGTCCCGTGTCCACATAGAATTCATGCCTGTACCCCAAGTGTAAGTTTGCAAGAGAGTAAACGTAACTAGCGCGTTTGCGTTAAGATTTTCATTCTCACCCTTATATTCTTAGCATTATGATCTATCGAAATAGTTACGTTTACTCTCTTGCAAACTTACACTTGGGGTACTGATGATGTCAAAGAAACTAATAAGGACCATGTAGGCATCAAATGACAATGACGTTTTAATTGAATTATTTTTGTTTTTATAGGTATGTTATAATCAAAAATATAACATACCTATAAAAACAAAAATAATTCAATTATAACTTATTTTGTGGTTGGTTTTTCCGTACACCACATTAGGAGGCGAAAGCATGCTCTTTAGGGATAAAAATCGAAGTTGTTATTATCCTTATTTATCCGAATTGATAGGTACCGAATACCTACACACTCTTGAAAAATACTTGGTTGATTTTACTACCGACTCATTTCTGTAGAATTTTTTTGCCTCGTTGCAATCGCTACTGCTGAGCATGAGGTCCTGGGTTCGATTCCCGGGTCGGGCAAAGTGATATTGGGTTTTTCTATCTGGAATTTCTCAGTAGCAGCCCGGAGTCCGGATTTGTGCCCGGTTGATGGCAATAGGCTCGCCTCCTATTACATATGGGACTTAAACATAACTGGCGAAATGTGGGTGTACTATAGGTGCACCTCTGCCCAACCCTTCGGGGAAACAAGGCTTGATGTTATGTTATGTATTTGTTGTTTTACCTCTCGCCCGAAATGATGAACTCATTTCACTGTTAACAAAATAACATACCTATACGGAAAAATAATAAATGTAAATCACAAACCCTATTATTTATTGAAAACATTAGGTAACTGTTTTTTTAACTTTTGTTTTTGCGACTACTGTACCTAAAGTAGTCCGCTTATGATGTGTAACAATCTGACATCTCACTCTATAAAATACTTACTAATTCCATGCTATTAAAAAGTACTTACTTATTCCATGCTCAAGCTGTCACGTCCGTTTTCATGAAATCACTTCGATGTTACACATAAAAAAATATGATTGCTAATCTAAAACATCGGCTGAATGCATCGCAGGCAGGAAGTCTTACAAATAACAAAGATCGCATCATCGTCCCATTTGTTCTATTCCATGAGTAACAGTTCTAGCTAACAGAGATAAAAAACTACCTACTTCCAAAAAAAACAGTACAAACCGAAAAATTACTTTAATTTCGAAAGTGGTAAGTTTTTGGAAGTGGAAGGTATTTGGTTTTGTATTTTTTTTTCCGGCTTCCGAAATTAAAGTAATTTTTCAGTTTGTACTGTTTTTTTTTGGAAGTATGTGGGTTTTTTTGTTAAGTTTAAATTATTCACTTTTTTCGGAAGTACTTATATATTAAAAAAAAAAAAACACTTTTTAGCTGTGGTAGGTACACACGGCTACAGATCAAGCTATAGCTTTCCAGTATAAGCTGATCTCGCATTGTATATGATTTCCTTACAATGAGAAGTCAGCGTAAACTGGAAATGTATAGCTTGATGTGTAGCCGTGTGTACCTACCCCACAAAAATAGGTACTAATATAAAGTAAGGAATGTAAAGATAGTAGTGGTATACGAATACCACTACTTGCTATAGTTTCCATGTCAATAACAAGACAACATATGACTCATTAGAACTTGGCCAAATTTATATGGGACCACCTTTGAAGTATAGCCTTTCAGACAAAAAAACCATGTCTAAAATCGGTTCATAAATGACGGAGTTCAGAGTTAACATTTAAAAAATATATATTAGATTGGGGAAAAAGTCTTTTCGCATTATAGTATGTATGAACTTGTAATAAAATCTCTTTGGCTATACTATTTGTATCTGGCTGGTTTTAGTATCATTGAAAGTTTAAATTTTAAAGAACATAATTCCAAATTTAAATTAGGAAAATGTGTGATTTTCATTTGTTTTTCGTACTATCAAGAAGTGAATCTAATGAAGAAATTCGATACATTTTAAATTTTTACTACAAAAAAGGTAAAAATGCAACGCAAACCGCGAAAACAATTTGCGATGTTTATGGACCTAGTGCAGTGTCTGTGAGAGTAGCACAAATTTGGTTTAAGCGTTTTCAATCCGGAAATTTTGATGTCAAAGATGCACGTCGCTCTGGTCGCTCTATTACGGATAAAATGGATGCCATTTTTGAAAAAGTGGAGCAAGATCGGCATATCAGTAGTTACGACGTAGCTGAAGAACTGGGAATTGACCACAAAACAGTTTTGGCATATTTGAAAAAACTGGGTACACAAAAAAGCACGATATTTGGGTACCTCACGAGCTCACTGAAAGAAACCTAATGAACCGTGTATTCATTTGTAATTCTTTATTACGACGTAATGAAACCGAACCATTTTTGAAGAAGCTGATAACTGTGATGAATAGTGGATCACGTACGACAAGAACGGTCGTGGTCAAAGGCCGGTCAGGCTTCACAGACTGTGGCGAAACCCGGGTTAACTCGCAACAAGGTGATGCTGTGTGTGTGCTGGGATTGGAAGGGCATTATTCATTATGAGCTGTTACCACCAGGCAGGACCATCGATTCTGAACTCTACTGCGAACAACTGATGAGATTAAAGCAAGAAGTTGAGAGAAAGCGGCCGGAATTAATCAACAGAATGGGTGTGGTTTTTCATCATGATAACGCTAGACCTCACACATCTTTAGCCACTCAGCAAAAATTAAGAGAGTTTGGCTGGGAGGTGTTAATGCATCCGCCGTATAGTCCTGACCTTGCACCTTCAGATTTCCACCTGTTTCGGTCTTTTCAGAATTCTTTAGGCAGTGTAAGGTTAACATCACGAGAGGACTGCCAAAACCACTTGTCGCGGTATTTTGATCAGAAGTCCCAAAATTTCTATAGCAATGGGATCATGTCCCTACCTACAAGATGGCAAAAAGTTATCGAACAAAATGGTACCTAATGTACTTTAGTTAAATGTAAATAAACTATATTAAAAAATGTTTTGAATTTTCTTAAAAAATGCGAAGAAACTTTTTCCCCAACCTATTACAACTGAATTGAAAACCTCCTTCTTTTTTTGAAATCGGTTAAAATCAATAATTTATAGTATGAAAATGTTTTGGCCAAAATAATTTCGTATTGTGTCGGTGTGTATGTGGGTGGTGCAAGCGGCCGGGTCCGGTGTAGTGTGATGTGTTCGTGTCAGAGCGGAGTCCAGCGGAATATTCTTGGAGCTGTTTGCCGCCAGCCCGCGAGCGATGCCCCGTGTTTACTGTTTACAATCATTGTACCCAGCACACTCACATCACATACCGTATTTAACTATAATAAAACCACAATTTAGTTTGTGGCGAACCGTAAATAAGAAATCGTTTTATTAGATCCGCCTTTCATTGCATTTCATCGTACTCCATTACCGAGATGTTTCATGTCCATCTTAATGTTTTCGTATCATGATTGTTATAATAACATAGACACAATTAAGTTGTTATTTCATAACAAGCCATGCATACACATATGTATCACGTTGGCTGTTTAAAAATTTTATGACCTCTAGATATTGAGCGTGAGTAAAATCGTGTACTATGTTTACAAACACGACCTTCTGATAAATAGGTTATCAAGTGTTCACGTTGAATTTCTGTTTTATTAGCCGGATGAATGAATATATCGGGAAAGGATCAGAATATCTTGGGTTCGTTTTTGCGAGAGTGACGATATTGTTTACTGTGAGCGGAATTCAAAGAATGAAACAGTAGTATACTCGGCGTGTTCTATTATTAGTAGATGATGAGCTGCTTGATGGATGGATGACGCGGCCTCGCCGCCGCGCGCCGCGTCGCTGCAGCTTGGCGCGGCGCCGCCGGCGACCCGCCCGCGTCGCCGGCGACTTGAGATCACGAGGAGGGCGCCATATACTATGTACTACCTACTTACATCCTCGTTGGACACATCTGTATTTAATATCAACAATTATATTATTACACATGCCTTATCACGAGGTGACGTACCTACGTTTCGCGTACCAGTGATGTAATTTTGTGCTGATCGCATGATAAACACTGAATGAATGCTATTTTTATTATAAAACCGTCAGATGATGATGCAGGTAGTCGTTTTGTTATAACTAGCTTGTCAAGCTGGAAGTAGGTTCTAGAATCTAGACTAGAGGCATAACATTAAACGAGCTTGACTGATGCGGAGGCGAAAGTCAAATACTTACCTAAGTACTTACCTAATTGATTTCTGTAAAGTTGATTCCTGAAAATAATGAATATTGCTTCCAAAATAAATGAATACACGCGATTATCTTACAAGTTGTTTGTATATTATGTCAAGTGCACGCATACGACTGACCGGCCTGACAGAATACTGAGCTCTAAATTGTAGCGACAAACAACGGTACGTTAACAGATTTTTTTTAGATTACTGGCGTCACAACTTTTTGTCAGAGAACTGTCAGAACAATAAAGATATTATTTATAATAGGGTCAGGTTAAAAACAGAGCGTGTGAGTGTCACAAGGCGACTGATTTGGGCGCGCGGTGCTTGCGCCTACGCAACTAGTGATTCATTCGTTTGGCCGCGCAACGGTAAACATTACCCTAATTACTGTACACTAGTGCAATGCGAACCGACCCAGCTATAACCGAAGAATGTTAGCGTGATCAGCTGTGTAATGGTGACATTCCTCTGCAAATTGGATGAGCCGCAAAAATTGTTCGTTGGCCCAGAAAGGTGTCGATCCAACTAGTGTGATCTAGGCAGTTCTGTAAATTAATTAGTCACTTCTTTGATGTGTTCTTATTCATAATATTATGATTAACATTATAATTAAGTATTTTAATTAATCACCCTGCTAGATAAGCAAGCAATTAAACTAGAAGCCACTATTCAATCATTTGAGGTTCACAGATCATCACATTAGTCGATTCATTCAAATCGTTAAATTCTGTGTAAAAACCAGCAATAACGAAATGAGGTTTTTGTGTGGTTCAAGGGAATACCTGGGTTAGTTATCTCACCATTAATGATATAAACTGTCATTTCCGTAAGTGGTTATTAGCTTATATGCCTATAAGGTTTACACAGTTATTAGCATTCCTTGCTAATGGAGACGTGGGCAAAACCTATTGAATAGTAATTTAAAATGGTTACTGGATGGCTGTGTGTACTTGGACAAAGAACTTTCCATATTTTTGTTGCAGAATTCAAGGTCTGTGATGTAAATAAACAAGTGCATAATAGGAAATACAAATATAAATAGCCTTATATACTAGAGAAAAATGCCAGACGTTTTTATGTTCAGTATTTGCAGCGCCAATGCGGATGCGTGCTGTAACGGCCTTGTGTACAATTTAGAATCATAAAATAATGCAACGTTCGTAATAAACAAAGTGATTCCTATGATATGGTAAGCAGGCTGTCAAGTTTACAGTGTAAACATTCGCTCGTTATTAAAATTGCAATCCTTAAAGAAAGTATAACCCACCAAAAACATGTGTAGGTTGCCAAGACGTACTTACATAACGCTTTCATTGCACTGTTAAAAAGTTATCAGATCTAATGTAGAGCCAAGCCCCTCACTCTACAAGGCCTAACTCTACAATCCTTACATCCTGGTCGAAATGTACGGCTTGGCCTTTCGCGGCCGTCGCACAGACACATGGGCTTATGGGCCTTATGGTAAGAAATTAAGTCACTGGTCTCTAATGTTGTGTCATGCAATAGTTCAATGGAACGGCCAAGCCATACGTTTTGACCAAGATGGAAGGTTTGTAGGAGTGCCCCTGCTTTTTGTTTTTGGCTCGTCTTGGCCCCCGGGCGCTACTTTGCCCTAAGATTTTAATACTTAAAGAACACAAAGATAAAAATATTTAATTTTGGTATTTATTTTGTTAATATTGTAATTAGAATTTTTATCTTGGTAACGTCCGAGTAGATATACGCATGGTCCCTCGATCTACGATTTCACTCGCAATTCTTTACATGGGGGCTATCACCCGCTCAGCTAACTACACTCATTATTACAATAAATTATTATTAAGTATTGTGTATGAAAACGTTACATCACATCACAGCTGATAGAAAATGTTTCTAAATATATGTAGAAGTACTTCTAAATATATAACGCATCGACATTAGGTAATCGCTCTATTACGTGTGCATAACCATTGGCATTGTCATTAATAAGCTCGCATGAAGGATTACTCATACGCACGTCAATCGGAACAATTGATGTCGTAATCATAACTCTCCTTTTTAATTATACAATAGAAATAAAAGAATGTTATTATCAGCTAACCAATCACTATAAAAGTTACTAATAACAGAGACTGTTAAAACAAATAGGAATGCATAACAGTCCGCGAAGTACGCAGGTCATACGCAGCAATGATACAATGACGCCAGTCATCGTCAAACTTTGTTGAAACAATTCATCTGGCGATACAAGTAAGCGAAGGTCCACCTTGTTTACTTTTGGGACGGGTTACAGGAAGTGCCCGGCTGGCTGTTCTGCAGAAATGACTTCAGTCGTTTTGGCAATATTCCTGTAAATATTTCGTCATTCGTAGCGCGCAGATTGCGTAGCGTCCTTGCGTTGGCACTCGGGATGGGCATATACATTGGCATTCTGCAGCTAGATAATGTGCTGTTAGCTAGATCGGTTCTATCTATATCTGCGTGGTCTTGGGTGTTGCTTATTTGCGTTTATTTCTGCGTGCGCTTCGGTGTCGAGTCCACTTTTAGCCGCAACATGAGCCGCGAGCGTGCAGACGCCGCCGCCGCCATGACGATGCATCGCGCCAACAATACGACGACTTACTCTGTTATAATTCTTTTTTTTTTCAAATTCCATTCCGATTGATACACCAAGAAGACTTCTTTGATAATGTTTATGCGTAGATAGATACCTAATTCTTCCAGGCACTGTGCCAGCGCGGTCATTGATCAGTTGATCACAGTTAGGGCTTGATATTTGATAGGCGCCGAAAGAAGAAAACAAAGAATGAACGTCATATCATTTCTGGGAGGCGTATTTTTAAGCGCCTATGTTGCATTTTATGCGGCCTAGTAATGGAGGAGGACGGCCGACTCAATGAAAATATATAAATAAAACACGCAGACGCTGCCCTGCTGATCTGTTTTTCATTCTTCGAAATGTAGCGTGTTTACTAAAGATTTATTGGTGTCAAAATTTTCCTAGCTTATGATATATCGTGTGACTTATATTAGTTATATTGCATTAGACGTTCTTTACATAAATTATAGATTTTTATTATGCACACAATCTTCTGTTGGTGAATTATTTATTTATTGTCCAAAATATGCTATCATTAATTGTGGCGATAAAAACACATTGCCGATTGTTTCGAGGATAACACCTCAAAGCTCAGCAGGAAGTTCAGGAGAAACTTTTCATAATCGAATTTATAGTTATTAAAAGGAAAACTTTCCATAATCGAATTTATAGTTATTAAAAGGAAAACTTTCCATAATCGAATTTATAGTTATTATATAAAGCGTGCAGTAGAGTTCATTGAATGTCTCCCTTCGCTTCCACGTGCAATTGTTGTACTTCGTCATCGTGGTTGATTTCATTTTATATTGCGATAATGGAAAATTTTATTCCTTTTCCGTGCTCACCATTATTTTTTCTTGTAACTGATAAGCGGTTAATGTAGTAAGTTCAGTATAGCGTATAGTATACACCACGTGTAAGCGTCGCACGCACCATTTTATATCGCTTTATTTATCTACATGTACAATAGCTAAGGAACACGGAGACGTTATGTAACAAAAGATTAGGTTTATGGCCTTTCAGAGCTGTGAATAATCGATAAAGTATACATGATGGCATGTACGTGCAAATATCTTGCACTCTTATCGCCAAACACGTGCTCCCAGTTTACTATGCCACAATACTACTTGCACTATTGTGAAAAGCGACGTAGCTGTTAGTAATTTTCTTGACAACCGATAACTTGTGAACACGTTTCATTTATGTGATTGTGGCTTATTGGCAATATTGTTTGATCAATTATCCTATCCGTGCCTCCTACCCGTATGCTCTCTATATCGCCAGGGAGAAGCGTGGGAGTAGAACACACTGCTCTTGATACAATATGTTCACATAGGGTTCGTCATACATTTATGTAGTTGATGCCATCGATATTCGTTTTACTATCAAACTCGGTTGTTTCGTTTCGTTTTGCTTTGCCTATAATTATGTCTTGTAGTGAACCAATGTTCATCCATATTGAGTGAAAGTGCTACGTTCGTTAGTATACTTTAGAGAGGGACGACAACATACAAATTCACATTTAAATATAAATGTCTTAAGATACGGCCGCATATTACTTACATACTCTCAGCCTGGGTTCACCCAAGGTGAGCAGACGGCGAGGCGGCGAGACGCTTGCCGACCTCTACGCTCGACTTACTGGTTTCTAAATTAAATCATGTCTTTGATTGTCACTATGGAAATTCAATACTGTCTGGCTAACACAATGAACATAAAGAACAGTTTTATAAAGACGTATTGTACCAGAACGCAAGTCTCCATAAAACCAGTCAAACACGCACGAATGAGATTTGCAAGAAAAGGTTCCGCACCATTGTTTAATTTAAGGTACACCAAGCAACCACTTCAACCACTCGCCGCTTTGAGTTTTTTTTTAATAATACGGAATAGAGCTTGGTCATGTTTATCTGGTATAAAGACACTGAATTCATTATGTAACAAATTAATGTATCTATAACCAGTAGAATGTGGGAGAATGGAGGAAAATCTAAAAATAACTTAACTACCTACTTATTAAGGTAAGGTCAAATACACGTTTATTCTGCGAATAGAGTCTGGAGTTTCAAACCCACATCCTTGTGTGAACAAAGAAATATCAAGTGATCAGGGCCTCAAGTCTTTTTTTTTTTTTTTTTGGGTGGGAAATTATCAAATAACTTCTGGGTGGAGCGGAAGGGAGTGTCAGACTTTTACTGACTAAAACCCACCGTGTTCCTTCAGATGCCTGTGTGCCAGGGCCACGATATCCCTTTCGGACAGGCTCGTAACCCTGGCAGGCATTGGCCCTTTCGGACCCCGTCAATTGGTGCTGACGTCTCTTTGAGGCGCGCGTGGAACACAACGCGCCGTCGACCCGGGCTTGGTCCTTATCGGACGGCGAGCTACCCATCGCTCACCGTCCGCAAGCCCGCGCCTACGGTGGCCGGGAATCGGCCTGCGATTCCCGACGCCCGGGGCGTCTCCTGCGGCGACTAGGGGCGCGAGGGCGTTGATTTTGCCTTACCCTCACGCGTTCCGCCTCCTCCTTCGCAAGCATCACTGTTTCGCAGAAGGAGGTGACGGCCTCCCATGCACTCTCGCTCCGAACCATGGCCTGAACCAGGGCCGGACGCGAGAGATCGCCGCCGCCGATCGCTGCCGTGAGGACCCGGCGGTGCTCCGCCCAAGCAGGGCAGACCTCCACCGTATGCTCCACCGTGTCCTCCGGGCGATCCACACAGTGGTGACACCCGGGCGTTTCCTCCCGCTTAATCCTAAACAGGAACCTCCCGAAACATCCATGTCCGGTGAGGACCTGCGTCAGGCGGAAGGTGAGGACGCCGTGGCGCCTCGCTAGCCACTCCTCAAAGAGGGGACTTATCGCCACAAGGGCCTCAAGTCTGCTATTACAATAGTGTCAGAATGGTCGATCATTGATTTCATAATTGTTGATTTTGACAAGTTTAGTAATCTACTATTAGAATGGCGTCATTATGACTTTCCAATGGTCGGCCACTGACACTACATTGAAAGAAATTGCAAAGAAAATGATCGACCATTATGAATTTACCAGATTACGAAATTTAAGCAAAATGACAATGGCATGACAATGGGATCGTGTTGGAATGACTGAATTTATAAAAATAGCAGACATGGGCCCCAGGTTAATCGCTGATAGTTATTGCTCATTATATCAATTTCTAGCTAGACCAACCATGAGAAATTGAAACTTGCATGCAAATTGTATTGATCAACGACAATTTTCTATATTGCTGTGTGAAAATTTGCTTTCGAATTCAAAAAATATTAGTTTGAAAGGGAAAAATTTAATTGAACCTCTAAAACCTTTCTGTTTATTCTCTATAAATCTGTGCATCACTGGTCAATGGATGTACGCTTTTTAGGGTTCCGTACCCAAAGGGTAAAACGGGAACCCTATTAGTAAGGCTCCGTCGTCTGTCTATCTGTCTGTCAGTCTGTCTGTCTGTCACCAGGTTGTATCTCATGAACCGTGATAGTTAGACAGTTGAAATTTTCACAGATGATGTAATGTATACTAAGAAACAGAATAAAATAAATATTTAAGGGGGCTTCCATACAATAAACGGGATTTTTTTGCTCGGTTTTGCTCGATATTGGTAACGGCAACAGGTAGTAGACGCTTGAAATATTCACAGAATATTTAGTTATATATTCACTTTAAAAATAAATAATTAAATTAAAATAAAACAAATATTTAAGGGGGGCTCCCATACAACAAACGTGATTTTTTTGCCGTTTTTATAGATAATGGTACGGAACCCTTCGTGCAGGAGTCCGACTCGTACTTGGCCGGTTTTTTAAATAAATGTGCATCTTTTTAAGTTTCGGGAGTTTCTCAAAGTTCGTCACATTAACTCGGCCAAAGGGTTAGGAGGTTAGCACTGTGACCAACGACAACCCTAGTTGGTCTCGGTGAATTGGCTATTTAGTATTTTAGGACAAAAAAAATGAGAAATATTTATTATAATTTATTAGTGTCCATTCATATTTTGAGCACATCAAAATGGGAATTATGTGGGGTTAGATTAAATACATGCTGTGATGTTAAGGCTCCTGCAGACAGGCGCGACGCGACAGGGCGACGCGGTTCTGGTAGAACAATAGGGAATATGCATGTATTATTTTTTTTTCATTAAATCAATAATAGACAGTAATTATAAACCTAAGAAAAGTATTGAAAGTTAAATTGAACTACGGATTGATGCTTGTGAATGCATGTGCAATGAATGTGATGCTATGAATTTTCTACTACAGTTCAAACGTCCGTTTCTGTCGCGGTCATAATGTGGCGTCATTGTTCACGAAACTGCTTTGTTTACATCTGTTTTTTAGCCCCAAATCTTACATATTAAATTATTGTTTATGCTTTATTCAAGTAGAAATCGCAATTACATATTTACCTTAGTGAGATTTCAAGCATTTTGCAAAGAATGGATTTTATTCAAATGTATTGTTTCGTCACTTCCAGCATTTTCGAAGAGGACGCGTTTCGAGTTTCCGTTCCGTTCCTCCAAAAAAACGCAACATACATTAATTAATTGTAAAATAAGTAATGCATTCAAAAATGTAAAAAATATTGGAATTTGTTTCTTGACTCCTACACAATGTATATATCAAATAATGGATACGTTTGGAATTACGTGCATATTCCCTATTTACGTGAAGTTTTCATAGAAATGGATCTACTAGAGTCGCGTCGTGCCTGTCTCCGGGAGCTATTATCCGTTGTGTTGTTTGACCAAGGATTACTGGATCCGATCTAATCATTTCGTTTTTATTCAAAAAATGATCTCCAGAATATCCACATCCTGTTTGTGTTTCGGTATTTTAATAAATGTAGGTGTACTGAACTTTCTGGTGTTAAATCTTGTCAGGCTGGGCAATAAGCTATCGTTTTTAAAATTATAAATCAATGACTTTAGATAAATATTGATATTATTCAGATAACACCCTTACACAAGAATTTATCTTGAGTTTGTAATCTTTTGTTATGTTTATAAACTATGATAAAACACAATGCGTTTATCATATTCCCAATGAAATACCTACCTGACCATGATGACATTGAACCATACCATAAAACATTATGTCGTAACTCGTACGATATTC
Source organism: Tiliacea citrago (assembly GCA_963921375.1). NCBI lineage: Eukaryota > Metazoa > Arthropoda > Insecta > Lepidoptera > Noctuidae > Tiliacea > Tiliacea citrago. Next base: position 12,961,509 of record OY992797.1, on the reverse strand, counting down.
TGTTTTGGGGAAATGCCTTTGACATTCAAACTCTTTGTTTTGCGGAAAAGGAAAGGAACGAACTTTTCTCTCTGCGAGTAATTTTAACTCTTCTCTGCTCTTGTAATCAGCGCTGTGCTGTGGGTCCCCCATAGCACAGCATCATACTGACTGCAAGCCTTCTTGTCACAGTCATGACGTGCAGCTGCCGACTATTTTTTTTTGTGCTCGTGATTATAATGTAGAATGTGTTTTGTGTAATGTTTACCTACTCGAGTTTTATGTTTTCGTATGCACGTGTTTCTGTGACAAATAAAATTATTTTTCTTTCTTTCTTTCTTTTCTCCGAGTCTCTCGGACTTATACTCCATTTGAAATAAGATTAGAAATTTAAATAAACCTTTTTTACAGTCCGTTCAACTGATTTTGACTTGTATTGGGTTGGTGGCATGACAATTGCAGCTGTAATAAATAGTTGGTATTGTAACCACGTTTTTGCTTTTAATGCCATCCTTATGCCTACGGAATAGAAGTCAAAATCGGTTGAACGGACTGTAAAAAAGGTTTATTTCAATTTCTAATTTTATTTCAAATAGAGTGTAGTTAAGCCCGAGACACTCTCGCAGAGAGAAATTTAAGGAGATTAATGGAATGACTGCCTTCTCAGTATACCTATTTATGATTTTTTTCAAATTGTTTATATACCCATAAAAAAATATAATTGTTAAAAAAATACAGTACCTAATAACCATAATATTACATTAATACTAGGAACTTGTTGTTTCTAACTTCCAACCATAAGTGAATCAAAGCATAATAAATAACACAACTTAGACGTTCGAATGACCAATGTTATGAATGCTTTCTCAGTCATCGATCGGATTCATCAACAGGGAAAATAATATCTTATTTTTAATGACTTGACAATAATCAACAAAAAACGTTTTCGTTCCAAGAGGAAAAATAACAAGGAGTGGTTTAGGTTTCATTCGAAATTGTCCTCATTTCTATCAATGTCGAACAAAATCTGCGTTCAATAGAGACACCGATCGTTTTATCTGAATCATCGTACCTACCAACATTATTATATTCCTTTTTGATAACCTAAAGTGCCATAACCAGTGTTTGTGAAACGTTTGGCCAGTGCCCAATAAAAGGGCATGCACGAATAAAAATTCAAGCCCTCCCGTAGTTCAACTGCCTTTAGCCCTTCACACGCACATGTGTGTAGTCCTACTGTAGTACTACGTGCACTGTACAGTCACCAGCATAAATACCATAGTAACAAAAAAAAACTTTTTTTTTCTATCCTAGTAAGATAAATTAAATAGTGCGCTTAAGTTAAGTATACGCAAAATTCAAAAGTGGCTTTCTAGTGAAATAAAATTTGCAACTTAGAGAAAAGACCTACTTCGTATTAACATCATCATAAAATTTGGGCGTCAAAGCAAAAAGGGTCCAGTAGTGGGCGGAGATTTCTAAAAATGGTCAAAAAGGTGGTTTTTTAAAGCAGTGTATCTCTTAAACCGTAAATATTTTTTCCAAAACAAAAACAGTATAATATTTTCAAGTCTTTTGTGCAGGTGATGGAACTCAAAACATAATTTAATACATCAAAAAATCCTTCAAAGACAACTCTTAATTATTTTTAAAAGCAGTTTATCCCTTCGTTAACAGTTATAATTATTTTTTATTTTTTTTAAAAAACGTTGCCCCACACTAGGAATTTCTCCTGTATCGTGGGTGCGTTTACAAACATTTAAACTCACATACACAAACAGCCAGACTCAGAACAACTACTTGTATGTCATACAAATATTTGTTCCGTGCGGGAATCGAACCCGCGACACGCAGCGCAGCAGTCGATCGTTTAACCACTGCGCCAACCGTGCCGTCATTCAAAGTATACCAGTCAATTAAAGTATACCATAAAATTGCAAATGCCAAACTGTATCCGGTGATGAATTAATTTTTACTAATTAGTTAATATCTAATTTTATACGATTTTATTTGCATTTTTACGCCATACGTTGTCATCGCGCATCTCTTTATTTTGTATGCAATCTGACAGTGACAGCAGTTTAGCTGTTGGATTAAAACAATATTCAAACACTGGCACATTTTATTTATCAGACTTTTGAAGTTGAAACTCTGAAAAAGAAACTTGGAAACATCATTTACTATATATGAACTTATAGATAATTGAGCATTAATTAATTAATAATCAATTAAAATCGCGAAATGCTAGTTTTCACCCAACTTTACAAAACTGCGTATATCTAGGAAACTAAATGCCGAGAACTTTAGAAGAAAATCGCTCTTGAATCTTGCGTAAATGTAAGGTATTTATGCTCGTGACTGTACAATATCGGCGGTCGTTCTCTCGTCTCGTGCTCTCGTCTGGGACGCCGCGGCATCGGCAGGGGAAGGACGAAATTAAAGTATTTAGCGAGCCGCCTGAGGGTTGGCTGGGTAAGGGCGGCGAGTCGCGGCTATGACCGAGACGGCTGGGTGAATGTACGCTCCGAACACCGCCACGCTACGCTCCCTACGCTACACTTATAAATGGTACATGTTTATTATAGCTGCACTCGATTTAATGCCTATATGTCTGCATTAAACAGATTGCATAGACAACTGCTTTTTTTCCTTATAAATGTAAACAAATTGTACTGAGAATTATCGCATAGAGCAGCAAATTTTATAACGTCCTGTTACTTCTGAAGCACAGTCTATATCGTGGGGTACCTGTTTTATTAAAAATTAAGAGAACATAATTTCCGAACCTTTTCCCTAAAAGTAAAAATCTAAGTACAAAGAGGGTCGACGACATAGGATTATTCTATTTTTATGCCGTCTGTATCCGATCGACCGTTAGATGAGTCCATAACATAAAAGCCCAGATTACTCATCGGTAGTACCTATACCTACCTACTCAACTCAGTACAATTACATGTAAATTGAATAGCTTTATGACTTAGCTCCAAGCAGTTTCCTAGTATGGAGACACATTCACATGCCTTATCTTTTAAATGTGCTGGGAATGAATGATGATCCTTAATTGTTGCTATAAACCGTTCCGTAACCATGTACGCCTGTTCTTGGCGTCCGTTGCTCAATAATATTCATGTGGATTGTACCACGAAAGCCAGAAGGGACTGTGGTCAACCCTAACTTTGAAATGCTAAAGGAAAACTTGCGAACATTTTAAGGTAGAAAGAAAAACTTATTACGAAAAATATTTAATCCAATAATTAAAGTAGGGTTAATCAAATAACTATTTGCACCATTCAATAGAATCTTTGAATTGTCACCTAAGAGCCAAAACAGCCTAATATGGCATCTGCATAATATGAAAATTATAATAATTTGGTTTGAGGTCTAGTTGTCTCTACTTCTAAATACTTCAAATCAATACAAACCTCAGTAAATCAGGACAGCATAGTTGCAACACTGCAGGACATGCTGTTAGTTCGTGAATGGGCGCGGACAATAGGATCCGCGAGCTTGCGCCGGCGCGGGCGGCGGCGCCGCCTCCGCCGCGCGCCGGGGCACGGTGACTCACGCGCAGACCACCCACGCCTTCTACCAACGCGCTAGGTACTTACTTCCCTGACTAAGTGTGCCTTTGACGAAACAATGCCAAGAGATATTCTGCAGTTATAATGCCCTAGACTTCCTTGATGAAGACGTGTTGAAAAACAATTTGCACTGGACGCGTCGCTACAAAAGAACACGTGGTATTTCTAATGTCCACATAATTTTGATCGAAAACAGATCGGATTAATTGTTTGCTGTTGGCAAAGATTTCGGCTTTTGCCAGAGATTTCGTTATTCGCCAGTCTTTTTCCAGAATTTCATCGTTTCTGTAATGTCTCCTAGGTTCTTGCCGACAAAAGATCTAAAATCAATATTTCAATCAGTGAAGAATTCCGACAGCCATTCTACAAGATAAACAAAGAGACAAACAAACCCGGAAATCTGAATCACTCCTTTGTTCTTTCAATCTTACTGAACGGGTGCGTGCTAAGAAAAAAAACGATATGAGCAATATTATAAGTATAACTATTACTATACAATATTTCTATCATAGATTATTTTGGGAAACTAGTCTAAATACTTGCACTTCTTCAAATAATCTTCAAAACATGTTCACATGAATAGCTTTTAGAATTGCTTTTACCAGCTAATGTAGGACTAATGTAGTGGCGGGAATGGTATGCGTGGAATGCAACTTCGTCTCGCGAACGGTGCAGCGGGTGGCAACGGAGCGGGCGTGCAACTTCGGAGAACGACCGTTTCAAAGGTGCGCCAACATGCGTGGCTTCGGTCGGCTTCGCGACTTGCGACCACCAAACCCTGTAGACCTGTTTTGATTGCATTCCCTCGGCAGTTGATTCATCCCGGCCTGTCCTAGCGGGCTATAAATAATGATCAGTGCAGTCATTATTTATTATGTGCTGATTTTTATTCTTATAAATTCACAGCTTAGTGGAACCGCTACACTGAGATGTTATTTAATTAACAGTGTTTTGTCGAACGAAAGACGATTATTATGATGTTAGTAACAAAGTTAGAGTTGCGTGCAGGTATTGTTGAAAGACATGCATTGTCTTACGATATTGCCCAAAACAAAAGAAGTTAATTGCGAAACTGTGACTAGATTGCTTATTACTTAGTGCTCGTGCAGACTGGTGCAATATCGCGGGCGCGATGCGATACTAGTAGCACAATTTCTATGTTGATTCCTGTCGCGCACGAGCCTGTATTTTAGGATAATCTTTGCTCAACCGAAATTAAATATTAAGCAGATTGGCCACCAGTTGATTATATAATATGGTGAAATTGAGAATTCATATAGTTGTCTATTACGGTACAAATCCACAATTATCATGAATAGAAGAAATTTATTATTTTTAGCAATTGTTTTATTGTGAAATAAATAAATTCGTTGCGTAACAATAACCAATGCGTAGCAAATTGTTGCAAGTAACATGCTTTGAACCCAGTGAGCCAAAAATTATGCGCAGTAACCCATTGATATACAAAAAACCCGGTTAAACGGAAAAAAATATTTTTTCGCAGTAAACTGAGGTTTTTCTTTGTTTCAAGGCTGTGGTAGTAATAATTCCGACTTCCTTAATGATACTTATTTGACAGAGGTGAGTACGAATTCGTACAATTTTATAGTAATTAATAGTTTTACGTAGCTGTTGAGGAATTGTAAAGTACAGTAAGCAAACCAATAATGTACGTATTAATATGGTATTAATCAAAAATATTGTCAATATTATAAAATACATATGTTTCGTTTTTTAAATAAAATAAATACTGAATAAGTAATTTTGTTTTCAAGTTAGTAATGAAATAACTTATTGCTTTAAGTACATATATACTAGGATACTTGTTAGTACCTCTCGAAACCGTGGTAATAAATACCTATTGCATAATAAGTAAATCTCTGCAAGCTGTGTAGAATTCTACTTTCACATCGTAAACTTTACCGTTGTTGAGCGGGAAGAGACAAAACAAATCGTGATTTTCCTTAGAGTTATCAAGAATATTTCCACGAGGGTTCTAAGCACTCATGCTTCAACACATAAACTTGCCCTATTATTAAAATTTCTCGTTTTTCCCGGAAATGAAAATCCGTTAAAGATCAAGACATTTCCATTCGATTTATAGCAGCTTTCTGCCTTTTGCTTCTGGGTTCAACGGCCAGACAGTTCGGATCGTTGATTTTTTCGCTTGAGTGCTTGTCTGTATTCACCAATTTTCAGGTAAGTATATTCTTATATTTACTTATTTGCTAAAATATATTCTTTGGAAATACCATTTCCGTGTTATTATTCGGTGAAATATTAAACCATAGGCTGCATAGTGAAGATTATTTGCTTGCAATTTCAAACGCAACGGTCACCGGTAGGCTAGCCGGTTGAGTAAAGTTGAATGTATCGGCAGGCATCTCATCCTTCGTGGAATTTGCACCCACACATTCTAACGCAGAACTGCACATTACGATGCCGCCCTCGCTGCGAACGCCGCGCCGCGCCGCCGCCGCCGCCGCCACCGCCACTGCGCCCGCCGGCCGCCTTTATACCTACTTGTTGTTTTTTCAAGTCGCCATACTTTTCCAAGAAGGACCGAAATCTGAAAAAAATAAATTGGGGTCCTGTGCACCTATTGTGATTTATTTTGAATGAATTGTTATTCACAATATTCACGTACACATATAAACACGTAATAGCTTTATTTTAAGAACCGAAGTCAGCTTTTATTAATATTTAAATGCTCATTCTTTATCAAATTATTTTCATTGTTCATTTTTTTTAATATAATATCTGTATTCTGTAGGTACCTGGATTTTTTATTATTCCTTTGGAAACTAGTAAAATTATTAGAAAATACAATGAGGACTTGAAAATAGTGCCTACAAAATATTAAAACATGATACTCAAAATGGAGAAAAACAAATCGTAGTAAGCAAGCGTGGCCTGTTTGTATTTGTTGAGCACGTGGTCGCCGCCATCTTGGAGCACACGCTTTTGGCGCGAAAGCAGTGGTTCCTGTTCTATGCTGGCTGGCTACCACAAGTTAATTAGTATTACTATTAAGTTTTTATTTGTGTATTTATTCATATCTACTATAACAAAACAATTAATGCGGCATTTTTCAACGTAACTTTCCAATGGAACAGAAGAAACGTACCTTTCTAATTGCACATTGCACCGTATTGGGTGTATCTAAATGTATTTCCAAAAAAAAGTGCCTTATGAATTAGATTACAGAATTAAGGCTAAGGTTACAAGGTACCTAAATAGGTAGTCAATCTAATAAGAACTGTTTATTTCCTTAAACGGATGTATTGGCGCCAAAATGCGGCGCGGTACTTCCACATTAATGGCTGCCGTCCATTGCGCTCGCTTGGGTGTATTGCCCGCTGCTCACCACGCGCATCCTGCCTACTACGTTTACTGCGTCCTGCTCGCACTTATTTCTTATGTTTAAACACAAAAGAGACGCCCACTTCACGTGCAGCAATTTTTGTGCCACAGAAGGACGCGCCTGAGATCAATGCACTTTCCGAGGACAGCGAGCCCGTTTTTATTAATCGTTAACGTTGGGCTACTCTCGACGTAATAGGGATCTTAAGAGATAGCCCTAAGAGTTAATTTGGCAGTAGCAAGAACTTGGAACTAGAGGTCGTCGATGTCTAGACGCGCGGGAAGTGATTAAAGTATGTGGAATTGTGAGTGGAAGGCATTCCGCTCGTATAGGGCTGTCCTGTCCATCTCTACTGTAACTTAGGGTGCATTTTGAATAAAGGGCTTTATTATTAAACTAAAAGTAATTTTTACTTTAGAGAAAATTAAGTTTTTTTTTTTTTTTTTTTTAATTAACATTCAAGAGGATGGATAAATGATCTTAAATAATGTTATTAACATTGCAAATTGGTCAACCCTGCTCAATTATGTGTGTGGTGCCTGCCGCTTGGACGCTGCGACGCGAACGCGACGCTGCGCTGGCGACGCAACTTTTAACACGCTTTTTGCCTTGCACTTTACATAGTCTTGCCAGTTTATAAGGCTTACTTATTTTTAACTCAGACGGACTAAAATACCAGTGCTCTGACTAGATTTATTTTTAGTTTATCCTACGCAAAGGAGCAAGTTATGTGCGTATTTAAAGGTACTTAGATGTTCGTTGCTAAAATGATGCTTTCGTTAAAATTATAATTTAGTTGTTGTAATTTTGTGCCTTTGTGCACGCGGTCAAAGCCGCGGGACTAGTTGTTTATAAAATTAAAACTTATTTAATTCTGAGGGTAAAAATAACGAAATGTTAATGACGAGTTGGTAAATCGAAGATTGTTAGGGTTCCGTACCAAAATTGTAAAAAGGAACCCTTATGGTGAGACTATGTCTGTCTGTCTGTCACAGCTGGATATCTCAAGAACTACTAATGCTATCAACTTGAATTTTGGAATAGTTTTAGATGACGTTTACCCAACTATTTTGCAAACAAGAAAGAAATTTAAAAATATATATCTTTATTTGCAACAGGGCCTGAAAAAATCGAATGGAGTCTACTAGGGCATGTGGGGTATCATATGAAAGAGCGCTGTTTGCACATTCTCAAACATTTTTTTTAGGCATCATAGTTTTCGACTTTTGATGAAAAATGTAAAAAAAATAAAAATACCACCCCCCTCCCTTGTCTCCGAAGTTTGCATAGAGAAAAATCTGAAATTATTCTATGTGATAGAAGTTTATGTAAAGATTACAGGAAAAATAAAACGATGTCTCTAAATAGCACAGTTTTTCAGAAATCATCAACATCATATATACGTACGGAACCCACGGTGCGCGAGTCCGACTAGCTCTTGACCGGTTTTTTTTGTATACCTACCTAAGGTCACATTGCGTTATGATATCTATTCCTTGCCAACATTATTTTGATCATAAGGAAAATGAGCAAAATTGACTAGTAATAAAATACTGCACGGAGACTAAACTTAATAGTTTCGTGTTTTTTTTTTTATGGATTTCATTCGTTTAATGCAGCATATTTTTTATGGGCTCTTCTATACTCAAAGAATTTTAAACAGAGAGTAGATTAATGTCTACTACTATTTACTTACAATTTTTTTTTAAACTATTTATTAGTTTATCCTAGTAATGTTTCATTCGTTAACTTATTCAGATTTTACATTGTGCTGTACAAAAAAATGTGTTTACAAAAATACAAGGGCAATTTTCGTGATTTGATAACCTCTTATTCGTCGAAAAAGAAGATAATTATCATGATCATTTTATGTGATTGATATAATTTTTGGTGTAAAATTGTATTTTTTTAACCATTAATTGCGTCACTCCACAAGACATCATTATTGTGATACTGATGATAAAAGATATTATATAATTACTTTACATACAAGTACCTAAGTAGTGATGCATGCCATGCATGACGTAGTACGGTCGCGTGAAAAAATCTATATTTTCTCCATCCCTAAAAGTAAAAGACGCTCTAGTTAGCAAAAAGTAATAACAACCTTTAATACTTTTAAAATAATAATAATCAACAACTAAGATAAACAACAGTTCTATTTTTAACCAGGCTATTGCACAAATAAACATGTTCATGTGTTTTGGATGTGCATAAGATAAACTTAATGTTATCTCGGCACAAATTCTTGTACTTTGACCCGCTCTACTATCTGTGACCGCAACTAAACTGTTTGTTGTTGCGTTAATTGTTTTCCGATGAGACAACACACATGCTCTGTCCATTATTTTATCGATATTGTCCGCGGGTGGGACCCGACTCACTGCATGCCATGCCGATGACTACGCTGTCATTAATGCATTATTAAAAGGAATTCATTCATCGACATTAATCGCGTGCCCTCAATTATCTTCAGTGTCATATCATTATTAGATTCAAATGCAGTAAAAATATAAAAGAACATGCATTCAGATGCATGTCAATATATTAGTACCTATAGTTAATTAAAGTTTTAATGATGCATGAACAGGAAAGAAGCCTTTTAATAGTAAAGGAAGCTTCACGTATTATAACTCGGGCATCAGATTACACAGCGTTATCGGCGGCGTGTTCCAAAAAAACAAATACATACATAGTGTAATAACAACAAATTATTTTTATATCAATACATTTGTTTGAGTTAAACGACTCTATTCATAAATAAACTACCAGCTTATAGATTAATTTAATTTACATGTTAAGTTGTTAACGCCAAATCCATCCCATGTAAATACATTATTTAAACTGATTCCTGCTGTTCATAAATATTCATTTATTTGAAATAAAATATAGACGGATAACTAGGTATCCTACCTAACCTAACTAATAATAAAAACCCGAAAGTGAGTTTGTTTGTAACAGTTTCACGCTAAAACGACTGAACAGATTTGGATGAAATTTGGCACACAGATAGACCATGATCTGGGCAAGGACATACTATCTAGGTATCCTACCTAACTAATATTATAAATGCGAAAGTGGTTTAGTTTGTTACACTTTCACGCTAAAACGACTGAGCGGATTGCGATGAAATTTGGCACACAGATAGACCATGAGCATGTCCTGGGTAAGGTTTTCACCCTGGATCACAGATGAAATCGCGGGCAACAGGTATTTTGGTAAAACAATTATAAAACCTTCAAAAATATACTTGTATGTCTAATCGATACGGTGTATGTACTATATTTTATGATGTTAAATGTTTAGTGTACCACATTAGTCAGTGGCTAGGTTAAAATAAAGAGTAAGTACCTATATTGCGAGTTTGGCGAGTTCGGCACACCCGCGGGGCCGCAATTCGAAGGTTATCAGGAAAATAAAAACTACGGTTAAGGCCCTTGAATTAATTCATCGATCATCGAACTTATTACGCGTCTGTCGCGAAAATAATTAATTAAAACTCTGTGAAACTGTGAAGCGACACAACTACGCAAATGATTCGCTTGTATGCCTAGTTGTTTTAGTTCAAATATCATGTGGAAATGATAATGTAATAGATACCTTTATAATTTTAGTACGGTACCTACTTACCTAGTTTGTAGTTAGTACACATTCTACACATGCACTGAGTTAATTGATCTCAATATACCTAATAAATAACTGTTCAAAGATTCAACTTCAAACTTAGTGTTTTTATTTATATTCGATTTCTATGAAAATTTTAATTACCTACTTATGTAGCATAAACCTCATACTTATCTTTAGTAAATTAAGTATGAGATATTTAATTTATCTGAAAAATTACTGACAGCCTGTTTTAATTAATTTTCAATACTTACGTTCAAGTGTCTAGGAGTTTGGTTTTAGCTTGTGTTATGTTTACATAAGTGTGTATTATTTATGCCATAAGACCGTTGAAGATTTAAATATTTAATAAGCGAGGGGCACTCGAGCAGGTGGTTCGAGAGCGGCGGATATTACTTCCAATTGAGGGTCAAAGGACTACTCAAGGCCGCAGCCACGACATTTCGGAACGTCGATAACCTTCGTTGGGCGCCTTCGTAAGTTCGCACTGCGGGTACTGTTCGGGTTTACAATTGTTAAAACACTATTAATAGATTAAATAGACACTGAACTAATAAGGTAAATTTTTATTACGTTCTTTATTTTTCATTTTTTAGTGGGTAATTTTTTAATTTATCTAAGATAAAATAGCAATGTCACTGCTCATCACCTTTTACAAAACATTGCTTTTCCCGATGCTGGGTCGTTAATTTTCACAGGAGTTCTCCTGGTGAAAACCAGGAGAACTGTCACTAACCATAAGCATTGTGACGAGCATATATTGTTTAGCAACCATATTAAAGTACCTAATCGAATCGCAACCTTACATACTTTCACAACCTTACATACTTATTATTATGTTTTTCCAGTGGCCATCTGTGGTCTTCATCATCAGTTCCACTTCACCAAATCAGAGGACAAATGCACGAGTTCCTCTAAAAAAATACCCAAATCGCTAAAGGTGTGCCTATAAAATTTGTGGATTTCCCTCGATTTCTATGGGATTGCCTGATCAGATTCTGATTTGGTAGCAATGGGACCACCTCGGCAGCATACCCTTTCAAACAAAAAAGAATTATCAAAATCGGTCTACAATTGACGGAGAAATCGGCGAACATACATGAAACAAAAAGAAAACATACAGCCGAACTTATTAACCTCCTCCTTTTTGGAGGTCTGTTAAAAAATAAGCAAATGTTCTAAGTAGATCTACTTATTTTATATAAGTTCCTTTATTCATAAAAATAACCCAAATATATTAAATAAATATATTTTTAAAAAATATTTAAAAAATCCTGAAACATATTTTGTAACCCTTATTTTTGCTTTGAATACAATTCATATTCTTAATTATTATTTATGTTAACCGAACTTGTACACGCGGAAGTGTTGAAGGATATTGTTGCAATCATTAGATTTTACACTAGCTCATACATATCAACATAATAGTACGTATACATCACGCTTACATGTGTAAGATTCAGTATTTTATTAAGAGTGCAATGACATGCAGTTGCATATACGTGCCGTAGTTGCATACAATACATATAAATTACATATTACTTATTGGAATAGCTGAATAACATGCAGTGCAACAGTGTAGTCCGACCTTGTCATACTTGCACGTGTTTTCAATAATAAAGAAGATATTGCCATGGAAGTGTCGGGTATGGGCTAAGGTAGAGGAGAATTTGAAAGTGGATTGTGAAAAATACAGATTTTCAAATGACACTTTTTTTTTTGGGTGGGTAATTATCAAATAACTTCTCCCGCTCTGGGTGGAGCGGGAGGGCGTGTTAGAATGACACAGGACATTGCAAGATCGATGAGAAGCTATTTATTTAGCAAATTGCCTTGGTTGGTAGGAAAATGGAATAAACAAGAGTGGAAAAGAAGCGGAATACTAACACGTGGTCATCGCCTTTCTATAATTATGTTAAAGAAAAGAACAGATTATATTGTTCATTACATAAAATGCAAATTCATATATTTTGTTGACAATCAAATGCTTTGTTTTGTAATTATTTATTATTCGGATGATAAACCTTATCTGCGAAGGATTCGCGCACGTTATCGTTCGTTATCGGTGTGATATCGATATACCTACGCCGAAATAGCTAGAGGTGTAAACTGAGTGAATCGTAGTTTTCGCTCTTTTATCATTTGAGTTGTACCGACGGTTATCAGTTTGTTATTTTAGTTCAGCGCCATACTTACATATTTTAATGAATCCTGAGCATCATCACGGTCACCTAAGTAAGTGATTATTATATAGGTAAATAACATTGTTTGTTATTACGACACATGTGTAGAATGCAATATGGTAACCGGTACGAGTTATTAAACTGATTCCAACACCGAAAAAAAATATTTTCAACTAAAACTAACATTTCTAATGTAGAGAAGCCAATAGGTACCTCACGGTATTTTTTTTCTGTCCCCTTATGGATACCGTATCACATAAAAACAGTGCCAGGTGGTGGGTTCAATGTTCGATGCAGCTTTTATTTTGTTTTGAAACGTATCTTCCTCGGGGGGCAGGGGTTGCAACTGCGACAGACAGACTGCTATTCAACTCAGAAAAAAAAAACATACTTTGATCCACCTGGCGATGCTTTTACATCCATTTGACTTGAATCGTAAACTGCATAAGTTCGAAAATTAAGTAAACTTCAAATTAAACGTTTATATCGCGTCGAGACTCGACAGACTTGTTTATTGAGAACACCTGCTTTAACACAATAACAATTGTCGTTTTTATTTACATTTACGTTGTATGTACGTAGTTATGTACATAAACTTTAAATACACGTATGTAGAACGTCAGTATTTTTTTCTTCACTGCAAACGTTGTCCTCTAAATTTAGCTGATTTGAATGTAAACAACATAATTAAAAATTAATATGAGTACCTACTTACCTAATTGTTTTTAATTAAGAAATAAGTTTATTCTAGTTAATACATAGCTTAGCCACTAATAATAACTTAAATAAGTTTCTTGTAACTATTCATCATGAAGTTCGGGAAATAATGAACTGAATTTTATAAGCTCGCATAGGTAAAGCCGGAAATGGACTACCTACTAGTTAAAGCTATTGTACGGTTGACGCGCAAAGTGAGCAAGTTGTAGCATATTGTTGTATAATATGTCTGTATTACATGAATGCAGGGATGGTTATCAAAATGCACATGCGTGCCCGACAGCACGAGCTTGGGACACGTGCTACCAACAGCTGCTGCGACCCACTCCACCCACATAATACATTGAATCAAGAAAAAAACACCTTTCTTATACCTACTCTGAGTGAGAGTCTGAAGCTTTTTCGACTCTGTGTTTTAATAGCATTACCCAGATGTTTAAAAGGTATGGGACAGATAAGATGTGAATATTTGGTGCACCCTCACAGGCAGCGACATAGAAATTGTGCTACTAGTGTCACGTCGCGCCCGCCATATCGCGTAAGTCTGTAAGAGCCTTAACCCTTAGACATAAGATTTCTGTAAAAGATTAATAAACAAGATTGACAGTCCTTCATCCTTAGTGAGCTTATGAGGGTGCACCAAATATTCACAATATATTTTTTAATAATTTTAAAATAATCTGTTTTTTTGTAATTTAAGAAATTAGATGAAAATGGAACACCTCCCCCTTAACTGCAAAACTACTAAGCCTCAATAAAAAAAAATTGCAGAAAATAGTTCTATAAGTACTTACCTATAGATTACAGGAAAACCTATAAGAAATCTATGGTCTTAAAATAACATGGTAAATCTCTCAATATTGTGCGTACAAACTTACATTTGCAATTGGAATGTATGAGAGACCATGTTTTTCAACTACAATGTTAAGTTTGTTCTTGTTTAATATTTATATGGGAAGGCCCAACCAACCCAGTTTCACGTAGGCAAAAAAGTATAAGTAAGTGGTTACTTACTTATACTCCTCGGGATGAAATACGGTTGTATTTCGTTAGTCATAAACCTATGAATGTCCTAGGTGGTGTAAGTTGTAAGGTCTTGAAGTAGTAGGCACCTTACACTTGTACAATAAGTTATAGCTCGCACACTGAAGTAGTCAAAGTTAGTTTAGGTGAGTTAACGGAAACCACGGATTTAGTCACACTTGAAAGTTTATTAAGTAGCCCGAATTACAAGTAAAGATTTGGATGCTAATCCGCAGCGCTCGCGCTAGTAGTAATTTGTCAACTAACTTAAAAATATGTTTAACGCTAATATAAGTGAAGAAAGTAAGTAGGTTGCTGCGTATGCAGTTTAATACTTTTTACGTGAACCTTACATAAGTATTTGCAAAAGGGCACCATCATGCTAACTTTTTGCAAATACTTACACCACCACTTTCCAGCTTTCCACACACCTTCGTTCCAGGCAGAATAAATGAATAATATGAATATACAAAAAAAAAGTAATATTTCAAAAACGGTATTGTTATTAAACAATACGCAATGGTCCATTGCCTTTCTAGTATTGCCCGCATGCGCCTGCGCAAGTGTGTAGTTTAAATAAATCACAGTATAACGGGTGGTCTTTCAAACTGGGTAGAATTCTCTTATTCGTAAAAACTTACCATTTATGATTTTTTATATACTACCTGTACAGCCTTTTCATCAAAAAAAAACCGGCCAAGTGCGAGTCGGACTCGCGCACGAAGGGTTCCGTACCATTATCTATACAAATGGCAAAAAAATGACGTTTGTTGTATGGGAGCCCCCCTTAAATATTTGTTTTATTTTAATTTAATTATTTATTTTTAAAGTGAATATATATCATTCTGCGAATATTTCAACCGTCCACCTGTTGCCGTTATCAATATCGACCAAAAACGAGCAAAAAAAACACTGCTGTTGTATGGGAGCCCCTTAAATATTTATTTTATTCTCTTTTTTAGTATTTGTTGTTATAGCGGCAACAGAAATACATCATTTGTGAAAATTTCAACTGTCTAGCTATCACGGTTCATGAGATACAGCCTGGTGACAGACGGACAGACAGACAGTCAGACAGACAGACGGCGGAGCCTTAGTAATAGGGTTCCCGTTTTACCCTTTGGGTACGGAACCCTAACTAGTGAGAGCGAGAGTGCTTTATACTAAGTATAAGTGTTTATTTTTTCCAGATCTAGATCTTTGTTTTGGCTGCAGGTCACAAGAACAATCTACGACTCCCGCATTTCCCTTTACCCGGGCAAGATTTAAAAAACAATGGATAAACCTGTTGTCTTGTACGGATCAGAATGTTGGGCCATGAAAGGGATGAATGAAGGGCAATTGGGATGTGTGGTGTTACGCGAATGAATATAGAATAAATAATATATGACTATGTAGGTATGTATGAGAAAGTCTGAAAGTGACACCAGTGACTGAAAAGTTGTGTAGCAATCGGTTGTCATAGTACAGTAGTAGAGGAATGAGGAAAATGTCGTCAGGAAAATTTTGAGTATGAATTTTGATGGCGAAGACCAAAGAAACGATGGATGGATTGTGTGTAAGATGATATGGCTAGAAAGGGAGTGACTACCGAGATGACGACTAATAGTTCTCTATTAGTCGCCATCTCGGTAGTCACTCTCTATGGAATCCCTCCGTATGGAAGAACAAATTATTAAAAAAAACAAAAAAACGCGACTACAAAAACACTTACCTATTTGAAAAAAGAGAAAAACAAGCACTATTATCTATTAGAGTTTTGATTAAGATATTGCAGGCACAAACCAATAACCTAAAATATTGGCGTAACTTTTGTTTGTCCCCGCCAAATCGTTGTGATTTGATACTATGGAAAAACGCACATGGACGCAGATTGTGCACGATGCATCTGACGCAATACGATGCTGCATTCTGTTTGATTCTATTGATTTGTTCCCACTTCCCGCTCTCGAAGTCTCGACATACACCCCGAGAACTTTTCCGAGGCGACTCGAACAATCTTGGTTCGAACCTCCCCCGCCCACCCTACTTAGAACTTTAGAAAAATAGTCACGTGCGGTGCGCCCGGAAGGCGGCGCGTCGCGTCGCGTAGCTTTGAAGAATAAATACTTTTCTTGATTATTGGAATCGTTTTTCATGAATAAAACAATAATATTACTCCGACAGCAATTAGGATTTCTTCAATTATTTTAACAGAACTTTAATTCGTTATTTTTACAAGATGTTATTTGCTATCAAGTTTTATTTCTTGATTAGCTTCGAAACTTGCCTTCAAGAGTAGGTACTATTTTTGAAGGGTAATTATCTAGGTAGGTGATATTCCAGTGTTGCCACGCTTCGTCCTTCCACACATAGATTGAACTCGGCGGGGTAGAGTGGGTTGCGAATAGGGAATGGGGTCTCACAAGTACTCCAAGCCGCGCGCGCCGCGCCGCGCTTCACCTCCCCCCCTGGCCCCCATACATACCGAGTACTCCGCGTAGTCAATGCTCCGCTCGCGTCAGGTCGCTCGCTTCGTTGCATTCCAGTATTAGTTGTCAGTCCGCAACGCGTCGTTTGAACGAACGGACGTACGCGCGCAATTATCATTGGGAAATTATCGTTGTTTATTTATTTATCTTGATTGCAAATCTCTTAAATTTACTTGTGCTTAAAATTTGTGACTACTTCTTGCTAAAGAAAAATAATCAACCTTCATGAACTGTGATCGTGTTTTTGACCGTTTCAAACAATAACAAAACGGTAGAAAACTAAAGTGTGAGACAAGTCGAAATGAGCGGATTGACCAACAGAGTTAAAAGAGGATCGAGGGGTAGTGCAACTCTTCTCGAAGCAGCTAACAGGATTTTGCGGTTACTTGGCGTTAGCTCCACGAAGCGCGGGAAACAGCCCTCGCCCAAATCTAAGGTAAGGTCAATGACTGTCTACAGCCCGTGTTTATGTGTACCCCCATGTCGGTCTGTTTATAATAATGTTCAATAACGATTGAGTGTAGTTTGAATTAGGTGGTTGTAATTGTAGTGAGGTACTGTGAGATTTATTTTCTAAATTAATTAATAATAATAAATACTTAACTATTTATTATGATGTAATTTTAATTGAAGTACCTATATTAATACGGCATGAAATGTTTATTTATCAAATAAGTAATTTCACCGCAGTTTTAATATCAACTAGCATTACAATATAATTGAAAAAGTATTTAGTCACGAGTAGACAGACGTGGCAATGTTTTACGTTCGCAAACTTTCGCTGTGCAAAACGGTGATTGCACACTTTCGCCCTGTCTTTCTGTATGTCATTGGATGGCTCGGTGCAGTCGGTGCTCCGTTCACTACTGCGAGTGTGATACAAACAAACATCGGCGGGCGCGGCACAGCACTTGTTTGTTCACGCGTCGCCGGCGTGACCAGCTTGTTTACTACTGCGAACTCCTCACGATCTCCGCATTCAGCAGGAGTGACGTGTACGGCTGCAATCATACAACTTATCGTAAACACAACGTATCCTTACACGCAGATTGTTCAGTTAACGTTGCCGCGCAATATGCATGAATTGCACGACCTTTAGAATATAGTGCTAGTGATGTGCTCACGTGGGTATTGGCCAAAATATTTGCTTCGGAAAATGTTTAGACTTGTAATGATGACTTTCGGATAAATTATGGTAGACAAGAAGTTTACTAGTAGGTACTTGACAAAATAAGATTTCCTAATAATTATAACTGTTCTACGCATCTGTCTGCCGATTTGATAAAATAACAATAGTCACGATATTTTTCCAAAATAATATGTAACAATATTAAATTAGCAAAATGTTTTGCTATGCACTTTGCCCTTTACCCATACACTGTTATCTAAATAAAAACAAGCCAGAGCCATCGCCACGAGAATGTATGCTCATACGTCACCAGTGATGTTGTGTTGTGGCGTAATAATCTGCGGAGGAGGTTATGTACACCCACATTCTTTATCTTTCCCGATAATTTTTGTAGGGCTTGTGCCATTTTGACTTGTGGAAAAAGACAGACTTCACTGGAAAGTAAACAAATT
Organism: Tiliacea citrago; assembly: GCA_963921375.1. Taxonomy (NCBI): domain Eukaryota; kingdom Metazoa; phylum Arthropoda; class Insecta; order Lepidoptera; family Noctuidae; genus Tiliacea; species Tiliacea citrago. The sequence continues at coordinate 12,942,986 of OY992797.1, read as the reverse complement.
AAACTATACGAGCACTTATTGGTACTAAATAATTGTTTAAAAACGACATCAAAGCGATTGTAGCACAGCTGTACTTACATAGTACCTGCCTAGTTCGTTACTTAAATTACCTTCTACATAATGACATGTACAAAACATGTTTGTAAGTTTTTGTTTACGAACGTAAACGAAGATAGGCAGACTCATATTTTATAATATTAATTAGAGGTCGTTCTGAGCGCGACGAAGGATGTCGCTTGTTGTTGCATGTTCTCAACAAAGGTTGTTTACACTTCGTGATTCATGATCACGCATTCGGAATTCTCATTCATCTTTCACTTTTACTAAAGTTGTATTATAAAATAACTTATCCGTTATATTTAACGGTTAAACAACTCTCAGTATGCTGACTAAACATTAGTTAGCTCTAAAACGGATGTAGATTGTAAGAGTAAACATAAAATACCTACACCACATCCGTCTGAACTTGATAGGCAGTTTTATTGCACATAGATCATCACGTTATTTATTTTCAAAAGAAAACTAACATACCTAATAACTTAAATGATAATACCTACTTATAAAACTGCAGTATTTTATCCATACAAATCTCAAGCGTTACATAAAGTCGTGTAGGTATGTTGCAAACGGCATTGCAATGTGTAAAGGAAGGTTCGGTGGTGGGGATCTAGGTCGGCAATGAAGTCGGTGTTACGGTAGTGGACGGTGGAATCCGTTGTTGTGGGAATGCGAGTGTAAGTACCGTTGCGACGCGCGACGGTGCGGTGGTCTGGTCTACACCGCCGCCGCACCGTCCCAGCGCCCCAGCCGCGGAATGCGAGACCCATTTGCGGCGCTTACAGCCAAGCTTAATTGTTAGTGACTCATTCCCTCCTAACCAAACTGCAACGAAACATGCAGCTGTGTTACAGAAGTGCAGATTCCATTATGTCCCGTTTATTTTGATTTTATCGTAAATACCTACCTACCTACATTGTAAGTTGTTTTCGAAATAAGCGTAAACAAACTTGCAATTTATCTTATTGTGATGACTGAAACTTTCCATCCGTGATCAACGCGTGCAACGCGAATTATTATTAGAGCCTGTCTAGATATTAATGTAGACTCAGGTCTTTTAGGTTTTCTTATACATAATATTATTTCCGTCGTCATATCTAGCCTCGGGGACTGTTTATCTCTTAACTGACAAACGTAATTAGCTGTGACCTAGTGGTAATTATAGTTTGTAACTCATCGCCTCCCGCGACACCCTAGTACTGGTATTCTCCACTAGTTAATTACCGCCTCCGAAATAAATGCTGCCCCACACAGGATCCACAAGAACTTTCACTGAAAGTAGTGTCGAGCTGTTTCGCAAATACCAAAAGAATGTCTTAACCCAAAAAAACTCGAACGTACAGTGAAAATTGAAGAACGGATATCCCGCAAAGTAACGGTAAAATTATAGTTACTTTCATTTGCTTTTCATTAAGTTTGTTTTTGGATAATATACCGTTAAACACGAACGTGGTATTTTGCAGCGTTGTTAGAAAGAGACAGAATTGCAAATGCAGCTATCTCTGTCTGTCTTCACTCACGTTGAATGGAAGCGTCATTTTTTGTTCGACGACGGCCCCGTAAAAAATGAACAAAAACTCAAGCTACGAACTCGAAAAATTGGATCATCGAACTGTAGACGAGGCCAGTTTACGTGGCAGCCGGAACATTTTGACTATTTAAATCCTCGAAGCTAAAAGCTTAGGTACATTTTCTGATCTAGAGCTGTACTTCCAGAAAGTAGAGCTCTAATCTTAAAAATAATAAAATATCCTGAAAGACTCTGTTGTAAATACAATAGAATAATTTTTTTGGGACAAACATTCGCGTAAAATGATTTTCAAAGGTCTGGTCTCGAAAGTGCGAAAACCTGCATGCTTGCAATAAAACATTGTTTATTTTGACGTTCCATTGACAAACTGTTGTAAACACATCACAAATGAGATGTTTTTTTCAAGGTTTAATTCACCTAGTTCTAGCATTGTTTACGTATTTAACGGTCACCTAAATTAAAAGAAGCCGACACTGCAGACGGCGCGTTGCCCCCTGGCCCCCACCGCGCATGACGTAGCCACCATCGCCGCCGCCGCCGCCGCTGCTCACTGCTGCCAGCCGATAAACAAGTGCACGCTTTCGAAGCGCGACGACGTCGCATTTCTCTCACGACGTTCCACTAGACAAAGTCCGTGATCTCGTACAGTTCCGTGAATAAGTATTAATGTTATTTTACTCAGTGGGTGTTTTCATTATTCCAGATCAACGGTCGAGCGTCTAGTGAGTTACGGGCCCCAATTGCTGCGGCCGAAACCATAGTGGAGACCCCAATCAAGATGCAAGCAGCGCCCGCGCCCGCTCCGGCCACGCCGGCGCCTGCGTCTGCCGCGCCCGCTTCCTCGCCGGCGCCCAGCCAGGCACAAAAGCCCACCAAACGAACTGCTAAAGATTATATTTTTGGCAAATTAATCGGCGAGGGCTGTTACAGCACCGTGTTTCTTGCAAAGGATATACATAGTGGAAAGGAATATGCAAGTACGTATTACTAATTATTTTTTTAACTTAGGTAAACGTTTTTTTCCCCTATAAATGTGAAGCTATTGGTCCAAATGTTTTGATTGCGAACTTTACAAGATTCACAAAATAATCTGTTAAATTTCTTTTTTTACAGTTAAAGTATGTGAAAAACTTCACATCATCCGAAAAAAGAAAAGAGAGTACATTAAACGCGAAAAAGATGCCTTGAACATGTTGTTCAATGTAGCTCATGGTTTCGTGAAACTTTACTGCACATTTCAAGACGAAGAAAGGCTGTATTTTGTTTTGTCCTTTGCAAAAAATGGCGAATTACTGTCTTACATAAATCAAGTTGGCTCTTTTGAGTTAAATGTAGCTAAATTTTATGCGGCTGAGTTATTGATGGCCTTAGAGAAAATGCACGCCAAGGGAATAATTCACCGAGATTTAAAACCAGAAAATATATTATTAGATGAAAATATGCACTTGCAAATTGCTGATTTTGGAACGGCTAAAATCCTTGAGCCTGAAGAGATGCGTGGCTCACCGAATAATGCAGATAATGAGACGCAAAATGAACGATCTAGAAAAATTAGTTTCGTTGGAACACCGCAGTATGTTAGTCCAGAATTATTACACGACTGCGTAGACACACCTGCTTCAGACTTGTGGGCGTTGGGATGCATCATTTACCAAATGATTTCGGGCTTACCTCCATTCCGCGCAGCCACAGAATTTCTCACGTTCCAAAAAATTCTCAAGATGGATTTTGAGTTCCCAGAAGGTTTTCCCGCTGACGCAAAAGATTTAGTGGAAAAGCTCTTAGTACTAGACCATACCAAAAGACTTGGGGTTAATGATAAGGGAGAAACCTATGATAGCATTCGCAATCATCCGTTCTTCGCTGGAATGGACTGGGATAATGTATGGGAGCAGACGCCGCCGACAATTAGCCCATATTTACCCGGAGGTTCGTTTGAAGAGGAATACAATGTACCCGATCATCTTGAACCAGGATTGGGCAATCAGCAACTTGTGAGACTGTGGGAATTCGACTTATCTACCTCTAAAGGTAAATTTTAATTTTGTTATGGTGATTCTGTAATACTATCTTAGATTGCTTCTTTAGCTTTTTAAAACCAGGATTTCAAGGATATTTTAAGTTTCAATTTAGATATGCTTTACACTACAAAATAATGTTCTTATAATTACATCCTATGGGTACTAAAAAGCTATTTTGGAAAATATTAGAAGTCTAAATAGATGTTAGTAGGTTGAGTATGTAGCCGATGTGGACAATTACAAAGTCTCGGGCGAGTGCAGTGAAGCGACGAGTAAGAGGCAACTGGTGCGTCCATGACCTGAATTCTTGGCAAATTTATACGCTTCTCGTTTCATAACTAAACCGAGTCCAATAACGTTTTATTTTGTGATTATTTTCCAAATATGCATTTGTCTTTTTTTAGAAATTAGCGCTCATGCAAACATTCATATTTCTTTTATTTAAACATGTAGAACATCGTAATACGATCCTTGCACTCGCTGCACGAGTAGCAACTAGCCACTGCGTCATCGCATTCACTGCTATAGGAGTACACATTCGGAACGGACGTCCTCAGTCAGTGTATGGTTTACGGTTTTATAGTTGGTATGACGTCAACCTTCCGGCACGTCGCTGCCGCCGTCGCGCGTCGTCCCGGAGTGGCGCATTCTCAACCGCTTATGCCATGACATGAATGACTCGCTCGTTACGCCCTACATGTTTTATTAATGTTGACCTTATAATCAGCTGTGTAGCTACACGCACTCGTTTAAGGATTCAGTGGGAACTGAATTTCATTAGGAAGTTTAACATATAAATTTTTGGTGAACATTTTATTGAATTTAACATTTTTCTTTCAGGAATCTTAAACATCAGCCCCGAAGAAAAACGTCGTCGTCTCGAAGTGCAATCTCGGGAGAGCAAGTGGCACCAGTTCGTCGATGGAGAGCTAATTTTAAAGCAAGGCCTGGTAGACAAAAGAAAGGGCCTATTTCCTCGACGCCGTATGTTGCTGCTCACAACAGGACCGCGCCTATTTTACGTCGATCCGGCCAACATGGTGCTCAAGGGCGAGATACCTTGGTCACCCGAGTTGCGGGTCGAAGCCAAGAACTTTAGAATATTTTTAGTGCACACGGTGAGTTCCTTGATAACATACATTTTCGCACTCCATAGCAAAAAATTCTTTTAGGTAGTTAGGTATTCAAAATTACCCGGGATATAATAACAAACAATAACTGAATTGTTTTCTTGTTACAGCCAAACCGTACATATTACTTGGAAGACCCCGATTCGTATGCTTTGGAGTGGGCAAGCGTAATCGACGAAGTGCGCATCGGTACATATGGACGGGACACTACTTAAGCGACGGCGCGGCCGCAGCTCCGAGACGCGCCCGCGCCGCCGCCGCGGCCCCCGGGCCTCGCGCCCGCTCCTCGTACCTCACACGGCGAGTTCACACTTCTAGGTTACTTCTAGCCTTGATTTAGAGCATGGCAAATTCCAAGCCGAAAGCTTTCGCATCGATGATCGAGCTCGTGCGTGTCCTAAGTTCCGCATCGGCCGGTGCGGGGCCGTCGCCGCCGCTGCGGAGCGCGCCGTGAGCCGTGGGCGCGCTACATAATAATTTATATTGAAAAAGCGCACGAAGTCACGCCCGCGCCGGCCGCTCCGCACGCTGACGGTTACGAGACGACGACCGATCGACTATACTGCTCGATCACTGTGGATACTGAATGACTGATTCCTATTAATAATAATATCCCGACTATCTTAAATTATTCTAATTTAAGTTCCTTATTTAATTGTGGAATACCGACGATGATCTGTAAATATGTCTTAAATTATTATTGCGATTGCTTAGTAATATTTAATTGTGGGGCGATGTAAGTTTTATTGTATACAGGCCTCTTGTAAGAATGGACTTGTTATTCACCACCTGCGTGTTCACGAAGCCCATTCCGGTTGGTAACTAGGCAATTTATAGCTAAATTTAATATTTATTTTATGTTTAATTATTTGCCAACGGAATGTGACTGCTGTACAGATATAACAATAGAAAATTATGATTGGTATGTTTCTATATTCTACTTCAACTATATTTATCGGTGACAATTGGAAAGTAAAGATAGGAATTAGCAAAGGTGTAGATTTTAAACGGAATTACCAATTGTCACATACTGGTTGCTGTAGAAATAGAAGCAGCTAGACGTAAGAAGGGTAGCTTCATCACTAAATAATTGAGAGTTTTGGCGAAAACCGATCCGATAGTGAGCGGTCACCTTACTTTCACTCAGTTGGAGTATAATATTATGCTCTGAGATAGCGAGGAACACATTGTTGAGGAGTTTCAATGCTTTTTAATGTGCAAGTTACTTGTGCTCTTTAATTCTAACATAGCAAAGGTATACGGATAATGCCACCAAAGGTGAAAATTACTGCTATTTCATTGCTTGGTAATTAATTGTCTAAAATATGTTATTTTTGTTAATTGCAGTCGAATTAAGACATTGGGATTGCTTAATGGATAGTGATTAGTGAAAATTTGTTTTTAAATGTTTTGTGTTGTTATAAACAGTGATTTTATGGCCATAGCAAATATTCAATGTCATGGCACTTTGAGTTCTAAAATTGTATTAAAATTGTAATGGTGACTTATCATTTAATCATTTTATGATATGAGGTATATTAAAATGCCTAAAACTTGCCTGTAATATTTAACATTAGGGCTTAAATGGGATTTAATCCATAGTTCAATACGAAACCCTCATTTAGCAAAATGTAGAAGAATAAGATTTCACTAGTATGAAGGACTGTTTTATTCATTTCATAGCTTATTATGGGCAATGAGACACAATATTATAAATTGGTCAGCATAAATTGGACTTTTCCATGACATTGTTATGAATAATTAAAATTAAAACCTGCATTTAAAATTTAATACTGTTAACTATTGTAATTATATTTTACAACATTTGTATTGCATAAATTCCATAAAGTAACAAAATAAGAAATTGAAAATAAATTGAAGTTGATTTTTTATGATATACTTATTATTTTTCTTCTGATAACCCCCACTGCCTACACACTACATTACTACGTATGGCCCACACATACACGCCTAATTTAATACCTTATCAACAAATGACTAGGTAGGTACACAAATATTTTTAATATTCCTTTGTGATAATGTCTCAAAAATATTGTTGTTACAAAAAGGGTTGCATGGGCAGTGTTAATAGACTTGTAGCTAACCCTGTGGTCAACCCTACCAATGCTTTAAATCTGGCACTGTTTCTCATAGCTTTTTGCTATGTAAGCTTGGTAGTAGAAATACTCAAAACACCTACCTACGTACAGCCAATATCTCTTGGTTAGTTATATTCTGGGACTAATAAGCACCTGCATGACTTACATCTACTCTATCATAGATCTATGACGTAGGTTTGGGCAATGACAACACTGTTGATGATTTGATCTTAGCACCCCAAATATCCAGGCTATTTAGAGGAAATTACATTTTAGATTAATTTGTGAAGTCGATGTTCGGTCTATCTATATTTTTAAGCTTAATTAGGTATAGCTAATCATGAGTGCCTACTCTACTGAAAATGTTACTTGGTTATTGCAGTAAAAAAATAAGTAGGAAGGTACCTACTTACATACCTAACAATATTACCTTTAGAACACTACCTACCTACACTTACACTTTTGTACCTATTGAGTGTACAGAACGGATATAGGTAGGTAAATTACAGAAGCACTTCATAATCTCTGCTCGGTTAGATCACAGTGTAACTAGGACTAATAATTAGTGACTTGGTTAAAAACTTTAAAGTTTTACCGTAATTTTAAGGCGATACCAAAATACATTTGGGGGCTTTTTCGTAACCATTTATTTCACTATTACAGCATGTATGGATTTAATTTTTGGGCATGATTTTTTGATATAATAATTATGTTTATTGACTATTTGATTAGTATTCTGACTGAAGGAAAACAAAATTGGATTATTTTTTCGATAGAATTTAATTCCGAAAAACCTAGATTTACTTTTTAAATTTTTTTTTCTGTAATTCTAAAATACAGATTTCATTGCAAAATTGCATTCAAAATGTGCATATTAGGTTGGTACTTAATTGAAAACGCTGGCTGAAAATATTTTTGATACATAGTAGGTAATTTAATAAAAAATACTTAATTTATTTTGATACAATTTTTATTTGGTTTGGCGCTCTTACGTTGTTATATTTTGGTTCCAGCCAGCGCATTGTTTCGTACTCTTTTTTTCGCATGTGGAAGTAATTGACTCTGTCACTTTCATACGCCCGCCCAGTTCCTATTTTTATAGTGCTCGAGCCCAGTTCGCTATTTTGTACGTACCTATCTACACAGTGCCTAGGTATGCCTAAGTACACACACATGTAGTGAGTGTCACATAAAAGGTAGGCTTGTAGCGAGAATCAGTGACAAACATAAAAAGCAAGCAGTGTTGCGCCAAAACTTTCGTGAAAATCAAATAAACTTACGATTTAACCAAATTTATAGTTTTAACCTACTCACCAAAGCTGTGTCCAAGTACCTACAACAGAAACTAAGTAGGTATTTATTTTGAGTAGGTACTTGCTGTTCCTTGATCAATTGATCAAGACCAGTTATGAGTTGATAATTAAAAAAAAAAATGTTACTTTCTCCGCATGTTTTCTTTTTCTTCAGTCTTGTTTTGGCTAAACGGGTGGCGGTAAATACCAACTATATGTAAATCTTTTAAAACTGAGTGAAAAAACTATTATTCACTTTGAAAAAAAAGTATTAGTGAAAATGTGAAAAACTAGAATGCAATAACAAAAGTTATGAAAACAAAAACGTAACACCACGTAACACGATGAAAACAGCAAGAGAAAAAAAACAAGAATTGACTTGTTAGAGGAGTGCACTGTCATCTATTGGGAACAGAGAATATTACACATTTTCAATTTATACAAACTTCAGCAACCATCGATAGATGGCGTTAAAGTACAAACATGAAAAGAAAACTATATTGCGAATAATATTATTCTTTAAAATAATATGAAAAATATTTCCAGAGAATTTTTGCAATATGTTGTGTCATATTGCGAAAATTCTCAGAGAATCCAATGAATGAAAATATTATATTAGGCTGTATGATTTTGAACTTGAGCATTTAGGAACTAAAAACTAGTTATATTTTTCAAGCTAACAAACTTTGTAAGTTTGTATTCACTGCAATAGCAACTAATGATCACGTTTTTGTAATGTAAGACAGTGAACATACCGCCACAGAGTACATTCGTATATAGGGTAATACCGCGGAGACCGTTTCACGCGTAGTATCGGGTTCTGTGGAAAAATGCAAAGCGAAGCATGCACACATTACTCGCCACGAACATAAGTGTTAACAAAAGTTAAATTCAGTTCTTCTCCTATATTATGAGCATTTAAGATTTATTAAAAGTAGGAAGATAGCACACAGTACAACACTATCTTCCTACTTTTAATCATATTAATACTCACCATTTTTTCGAGATTTTCGTTACTTATTTCATTTTCAAGTTCCACAGAGATTAAATAACATTGAATTGAAATATTATTACCCATGGTAGAAGCTAACTTCACAGTCACAGACACTTTTAGGTTTCATTTGATTGATGATTGATATCGATGCACGATTAAAGTGCCGTGGAAGTGGATACCCAGCTTTATGTCAGTGTTGCGAACAGTATGTATTCTGTGGTTGCGCGGGTTGCGCCCTTTAATCTATACCTTCATAGTTGCGCCGCCCGCCGCGCGCCGCCGTCGGTCGGTTTTTTTTTTTTTTTTTGGCTTCGCACGGTTTGTGCATTTAGCCAGTGTCATGTAAAATTAGGTAACTAGTACAAAGCTGTAACTAATATTAAATGTATAATTATGTAATGAACTCCATTCAATGATGCATGATAAAGATGATAGATGATATCCCGCCCCGCTCCCCTTGAGTTTCAGTAAAGACGTGGCACTTTACTGAAACCTCGCGCGGACTTCTTGAGAGAACTTAAAGTGATGTTGCACTGTTTTGTTTCATTTGTCTACACTAGTGCAGGTTCACGAACACTCAATGGTTAATAATCCACCACTATTACACATTAATATTCGGCTAAACACAAATTTTAGAAAATAAAACAAAATTGCTAACATGACGCTTCACTTTCCCGCCAAGAAAGTCCGTCGGTCGGTTGCGAACTGCAAAGCTAGAGCAGTTCTTGGCGGGAAAGTGAAGTGTCAAATTTAGCAGTTTTGTTTTATTTTCTGGTGTTTAGCCGAATATTAATGTGTAATAATGGGACTTCTTGGCGGGAAAGTGAAGCGTCATGTTAGCAGTTTTGTTTTATTTTCTAAAATTTGTGTTTAGCCGAATATTAATGTGTAATAGTGGTGGATTATTAACCATTAAGTGTTCGTGAACCTGCATTAATGTAGGCAAATGAAACAAAACAGTGCAACATCACTTTAAGTTCTCTCAAGAAGTCCGCGCGAGGTTTCAGTAAAGTGCCGCGTCTTTACTTAAACTCAAGGGGAGCGGGGCGGGATATCATCAATCATCTTTATCATGCATTGAGTAGAGTTCATTTCATAATTATTTAAATAACTTTGTACTTGTTACCTAATTTTACATGACACTGGCTAAATGCACAAACCGTGCGAAGCCAAAAAGAAAAAAAAAAAAAAAAAAAATGTGTAATAATGGTGGATTATTAACGTGCGTTAGTGTAGGCAAATTAAACAAAACAGTGCAACATCACTTCATGTTCTCTCAAGAAGTTCGCGTGAGGTTTCAGTAAAGTACCACATCTTTACTGAAACACGAGGGGAGCGCTCCTTTCATGTATCATTTCATCATGAAAAAAAAGTTAATAACTAAAAGTTTATAACTAAATAAAGACTTGACTTCTTGGCGGGAAAGTGAAGCGTCATGTTAGCAGTTTTGTTTTATTTTCTAAAATTTGTGTTTAGCCGAATATTAATGTGTAATAGTGGTGGATTATTAACCATTAAGTGTTCGTGAACCTGCATTAATGTAGGCAAATGAAACAAAACAGTGCAACATCACTTTAAGTTCTCTCAAGAAGTCCGCGCGAGGTTTCAGTAAAGTGCCGCGTCTTTACTTAAACTCAAGGGGAGCGGGGCGGGATATCATCAATCATCTTTATCATGCATTGAGTGGAGTTCATTTCATAATTATTTAAATAACTTTGTACTTGTTACCTAATTTTACATGACACTGGCTAAATGCACAAACCGTGCGAAGCCAAAAGGAAAAGAAAAAAAAAAAAAAATAAAGACTTGGCTAAAAGGTCCCAGCATCCAGGCCATTAAAATATTATTTAAAAAAAACTGCAAAGCCAATCAAGTGAATTCAAGTGTCAAGTCAATGTCAAATTGTTATTTATGAATTTTACCATCCATCATAACCTAAAGTAGCAAAAGAACCGAATCCGTTCATTATTATTATTCGTAACTAGCCTCTACATTTCTTCTATCAAAACATGTCTTCGGCGACTTCGACGGTAATAAAATATGTTGGCCGAACAACGGATTTCAAAGGTAAAACTGTATGGGAAATTGTTGGAAGCCTAAAAAATTTCGGCGTTGGAAGAATTATTGTTCGATCTGTTTTTGAAAGATACCCGGAACCTAGTTTCATGAAAATAGTTAAAGTTGAGGCTTGTCCTGATGAGGTGAGAGATTTGAATCATTATATTTTTTATGAATCATAATGTTATGGTTGCTATCCAGCAGACCAATGCCTGGCCACAGTGGCCACTTTAGTCATCAGTGTTACGGTGAAGTGTAGTTGACCGGTTGATCAACAAACTTCACACTGACATTCGAAACTTACCCATTAGATGATTTAAAAGCTGTATTAAAACCAAACTTTGTAAAAAAGGGTACTATAAAATTTTTGATTTTTTAGAAGACAAAAAAGTTTTGAATTGGGCTGCTCGCTCTTGTGATAAAACTGGAAAACTTGACATTTTTAATTATTATGCAAAATGATCATTATTAATAATTTTGTAGACATTGAATATTTTAAACAAAATTACATGAATATTTACTTCATTATTTTAATTTTTTGTGAATGTGAGCACTATGTGGGTAAATTTGTTTTTCGCTATTTAATTTTCTTTTTTTTTTCTTTTTCTCAGTTTTAATGATGGTCTGACATTTTGAGCACTTTATGCGGCCTATCCAAATGTCCTTTCTTTGGTAATGTTCATAGAGTCGTTGAGCTGCACGATTACTGACAAATGTGTGACAGGTCCACTCAAATTTGTGTGGTCCTTTCCTCAAAAGACCATTTCAGACACGGATCTACATGCTCCTCACATGAGCTGACCAAAATTATGTCTGGACTTTAAAAGAGACTGACCCTCAGTTTGTTTCGCTATTTCTTCTCAGGGGTAGTCAGATAGGAATGTCGACTACATCTAGCTTATTTTTTATTTTTAATATGACGTGTAAAAGTGATTCCGATATCGTATTTACAGAATAAATGATTTCATTTCAGCCCTAGTACTATTATACGTTTTTAAGCCAGCGAAGAATTGCTATTTTCATTTATCAATGAGCTTTCTTATTTTTTCAGGAAAGACGTCGAGTGCGAATATGGGTTGAGAAAACATTCAGGGGTCGCAAAATGCCGAATCTGACAGAAATTTATCGTACATCTTACAAGCCAGATTATAAATTAATACCGAAAAATGAAGAGGCCAAATTGTTAGCAGACACAGAGAAAGTACTTGATCAGCCAGTAGTGATCCTACCAAACAGCATTGAAATGCCGCCACTCATGAAAAAGTTTATTATCAAGGATCATGAAAATAAAGGACTAGAGGTAAGTACAACTCCTATAATACTAATAACTATTGGTTAAATTGTCTGCTTTAAAGTTAGTTTGAACAAGTTATTTCATACTGGCTGAAAATGAACAATAATAATTTTCCCTTAGTGCATATGATAAGAGATTGAGCATCAGCTGCTCCAGTAGTGCGGAATTACTTAATTTTAAGTAATAGAATTTTATACCTTTGCTGCATATAAGTTGCTTAATTGTAACCTGCCTGGAAAAAGTCATTGGCTCCTGAAATACAGGTACTCTATTCCAACTCTGGAGTCAGGCTACCACATTTTTGTGTTACCTGTGCCTATGCCAATAACGCATACGCGCGTTTATGCTCAGTGTGTTTCGTTGCGTTATGTTTACCGCAAATAAACGTATTTTCTTTCTTTTTTTTTTCTTAATAAAGAATTTATTTATTATTATGAAAAAAAAATATAACAGGAAAATTAGCTGTGAACAAGTATGTCTTAATAGTCGCAGGATTCAAGTTTTCTGACCTAAATTAATAATCTCAATCTAAATTTGTTTTCGGTATCTTAACATCCCTCTAGTAGCAGTAGTACGGTTGACCGAACTAATGGTGGCCACGTTTGTCTCCAAAACCGGCCATGTTACGACTATTCCTCTTGAGGGACAAAGAACGATTAATGCAGAATAGTATGCTAGCATTTGTTTGCCACAGGTCGTTTCTGAACTCCGTAAAGAGAACTGCAACCGCCGCATCATCCTCCATCACGACAATGCGAGTTCTCACACCGCGCACAGAACAAAAGAGTTTTTAGAGCAAGAAAACATAGAATTATTAGACCATCCGCCGTACAGCCCCGACCTAAGCCCTAATGATTTCTATACTTTCCCTAAAATAAAGAATAAATTGCGTGGACAGAGATTTTCATCACCTGAAGAAGCTGTGGACGCCTACAAAACGGCCATTTTGGAGACCCCAACTTCCGAATGGAATGGTTGCTTCAATGATTGGTTCCATCGTATGGAAAAATGTGTCAAATTTCGCGGAGAATACTTCGAAAAGCAATAAATACATTTTTAAATAGTAATGTTGTGTCACTTCCTTGATTCCCGAAATTTTCAGTGCCGCCCTCGTATATTATAATAGACAACTATAGTTTTTTACTTAATATTTTGCATTTATTTCCAGATAATGACTGACTTCACGATGCCCATCTCCTACAATCACAGTCCGAACAAAATGAAGAGGATAGCAAAAGGTGATGAAAAACCTACAGTATCATTCACAATGGGCCTCGGAACCCCTGCCAGTTCTTCTCTCTATGAGGGAGTACCCCTTAGTTGAAGGAAAGAAACAATATTATTATTACATGTGTATTTAATATTAGTAATGTTATAGAAATAAAGTAGATGATAACAATGTACGTTTTTACTTGATTGAACCCTCAATTGAGTTAATTATTCCCAAAAATATGTTAAAAAAACCGGCCAAGTGAGTGTCGGACCATGCACACTGAAGGGTTCCGTAGTTGGGATGAACTTATCCCAAGAACAAACTTAATATTGTAGTTGGAAAAATATGTTCTATCATAAATTCCAACCGACTGTTACTCGTTATTAATATTACTGCCGTGAATTTTTTGACATATTAGAAAAGTGTATTTGCCATCATCCATTTTGGTGTGCGTTACGATTGCTCCGCCAAGATATCCATACAAATTTGACAAACAAAAATTAGCACTTTATAGCTTAATAATACGCAAACGGATCCGTGGTTTGAAAAATGATTTTCACAGACCATCAGTATTTTTGAACGGCTATCCAACGATATCCCATAACATGGGATAGACGAGAAAAGGAGGTACCCTACATTTGTTTATCAGTAGACATGGGCACATTGCTCAATAAAAAGAAAAGATTGAAATGTATCTTTCAATCACTGGGATATGTATCACTCTTTTATATCTTTATATCCTTATGTACCTATTAGTAGCTCATGCTCGCGCGCACGACACGCAGCATCTACAAGAGTGATTGATGGAAACGGATTGATTCATATCTTTTTTATCTATCTCTCCTGAACTCTCAGTTTATAATGGTCACTCTCTCCGTCTTGCGAAAGCGCGACAGAAAATTCTAAATAGGGAAGGTGCGAAATAGACGTCTGGCCTTTCCGAAAATTTGTTATTAGTGTGGCTACTATGCGGTTGCGTTGCGATACAGATTGAAGAAAAAGGCCGTGAGTGAATGAGTTTTAAAGATACACTGATACGTTCGGATGTGAATGGATATAAAGAGTGATTGATGGTAACGGATTGATTCATATCTTTTTCATCTATCTCTCCTGAGTTACCCATCTCTATTTGTCAGGGTTTCATTTTCCTACTTTTTTGGCGTGATTAATATGTATAATTAATAGGTACCCATGCTAAATTACAGCTTTCTAGAACTAACAGTCTCTGAGCTAATCCGCGGACAGACAGACAGACGGACATGGCGAAACTATAAGGGTTCCTTGTTGACTAGGGAACCCTAAGAAAAAGCTTTAAATTGGAATCATTGTTTGTAATCTTTGGAACAAAGATGGCAACAGTGTATTTGCCATCATCCATTTTGGTGTGCGTTACGATTGCTCCGCCAAGATATCCATACAAAAAAACTTCGCCAAAAAAATTGTCGGAATTTGTCAAAATCGAAGGAAACAAACCAAAAATTTGTCAAAGTAGAAATAAAGAAGTTATAAGGGTTATAAGTTGGCCGCGCGAACGTAACGTGGAGGATTGCCCGGCCTTGGAGATCAGTGTCTTGAGTTTTTTTGAAAAATTCAACAACAAGGTGCGTATTTTTTTAGACTAGAAATTATATTGGACAAGAAATAGCTCAATCTGTAAAATTTATTATTAATATTTAAATAAAAAACTTGTATATTTCAATAATTTTATTTATGTTATTCATCAAAGCTTACAAAATTTTGCGCTCTCACTCTCACTATATTCATCATAGCATTCGGCCGGTGGTCCACTGGCCTATACAAGCTTTTTATTTAATATTAATAAAAAAAATTACAGGTTGAGCTATTTGCTGTCCAATATAATTGGTAGTCTCCAGTTATAGGTATTCCCAAATCAAATCAAAATTATGGTTACCCTGGTCGAACATTGTATGACATAACATAATTTTTGAGATTACACGCGTTGAAAACTGTTCTGAGGGTAAAACGATACCTATGTCATTCTAATAAGGTAAATATGTCGAAAAATTGGATGTTCACACCGAAATCCTAGCAATTATAGATGATGAGATTCAGCGTACAAAGTAACGTTTCGACTGCGGCCACGTGCTTTTTGTTTTGGACTGATTTCGTATATACAACGTGGCGATTAGGTTATCACATTAAATAGTACAGCGGTTATTACAAGTTGTTATCAGTCTGTTAAAATAATAAAAATTTAAATAGACCTAAAAATAGAAAACTGAATTTTTCTAACAAACTAAATAGCGTAAAAATTGGCAATAAATAATCCACCCTTGATACTACGGCGCACACGCCAAACGACAGTGAGACTAGCGGAGGGTAGGTACTTGCGCTCACGCGCGGGGCGTTATAATACATGATGTTGTTAAATACTAAAAGGGAAAAAAAGGTCTCACGGGTAGAATGTTAACTTTTATTAATTATTTTATTTATGTATGCTTAAAATACGTAATGTAGAATACGTGGTTTGAATTAATGTGATAACCTAATCGCCACGTTGTATATAGTATTTATTGCTTTCGTTAGTTTTGACAAATTAAGACCATTCTTCTTGTAACAGTTTTACTGTATAAGTCATAAGTTTAAAAAAAAAATCAACAATAAAGAAACAATAAGTGCATGATTGCGCGGCCATAACTTCCAAGGTGAATATTTCGTAAAATATTGATCTAGAGCAAATAATTGGTTTTCGATTTTTTTTGACAAATTCAGTCTTCAATTGACATAACGAATTAGATCTCTAACCCACGTTACGTTCGCGCGGCCAACTTAAAATCCTTATAACTTCTTTATTTCTACTTTGACAAATTTTTGGTTTGTTTCCTTCGATTTGTCAAATTTAGACAATTTTTTTTGCAAAGTTTTTTTGTGTTTGTATAACTTGGCGGAGCAATCGTAACGCACACTACATTTTGAACGCATCACATAATTATGGTGTTATTGAGTTGCTTACTACCTGTAAGTAGTATGGTTCGCATTTTCGCTTCAGGGCGTAAATAGGTAATTAATTACTTTTTAAGATGTGATGAGGATGCAAACGCTTTGGCCAAGAAAGGATTGAACTCCATGACATCGGGATTTTGGCGTTCCACTTCAAGTTTCTGTAACATACGGAAATATCTTAGAACAAGATCTATATAAAAGGTAAACAGAGATCTGTAGATACCTACCGCTAAGTCCAGTTAAGGTTCGTACAGACTGGTGCGATATCGTGGACGCGACGCGACACTAGTAGCACAATTTCTATGTCGCCGCCTGTCCCGCGGTGACTAGGGGCGTGACGGCGCGAATTTTGCCTCTCCCTCACGCGTTCCGCCTCCTCCTTAGCGAGCATTACTGCTACGCAGAAGGAGGTCACGTCCTCCCATGCACTTTCGGTCCAAACCATGGCCTGAACCAGGGCCGGACGCGAGAGATCGCCGCCGCTGATCGCCTCCGTGAGGACACGGCGGTGCTCCGCCCAAGCCGGGCAGACCTCTACCGTATGCTTCACCGTGTCCTCCGGGTGATCCACACAGTGGTAACACCCGGGCGTTTCCTCCCGCTTTATCCTGAACAGGAACCTCCCGAAACAACCGTGTCCGGTGAGGCCCTGCGATGGACTTTAGCCTAATGACGCAGTTTCATTGCTGTCCATTGAAAATGTAGCACGCACAGATAAGTGGCTCGATGATGACAAAAACACGTGCGTGGTTTTCTCAGATGTATCACCCACGCAGCCCAACAACGGGGTGCACCCTGTACAGGCGGAACACGAAGACGTCGGTCCAAGGCGTCGTCGTTTGTTTATTTTATAAACTGGTATGAACTGATTCGTGCACTGCACTGCTGCAGTAGTAAGGAAAAACTCACGCAGCCAGAAAAATGAACCCACGCAGCTAATGTGCGTAGTCTCTGAGTGCACATCCTACGCAGCGGAACTGCGTCTTAATACAGACGTGTGTCGTCGGGCTAGCTCGTAGATTTTGTCGAGGCGACGGCGACGGACAGCCAAGACAGCGAATGTTGTGGGATAAAAGTAATGCTGATGATTACCCTCCAGAAGTCGCGCATTTCTTGCACTTCCTCTTGTCTTTGTATGAAGTACTGGCGAACAGTTTTTTGTATGAGAGTGGCAGCATACTCGTCGGGCCATAGCCAGGACTTGGGATAATACGGACGAGGACTGTAAGTATTAGATTATTTCGAATGAACTTGGATAAAATAGAGGGCTGAAATAATATCACAAGCATAACTGTGTGCTGTTGAAACTTGGATTTTTTACATACCTAACTACCCTAAAGGGCACAGGCCCTTTGGGAAAGTTAGGTACTTATGTAAAAATATAAAGATGGAGATGACATGATTATGTAAAAGAGCAATGCTTGAGGTTTCGACAGTTATCTAGGAAATGAAATGAAAGCACCCCACAAGCCTACAAGTTAAGTTTCCGGCACTGTTATACATAAGTTGGAGGCCTATGTCCAGCAGTGCAGTGAGTCTATATATATTAGTCTATGGTGCAGTGGACGTCTTTCGGCTGAAATGATTATGACAATGATACATATTAAGTAGGTACGTACTTGATTTTAAGAGCTGCTCTGACCCACGGCATGTTGAATATATGTAAGTCTCTCTCCTTACGTCCTGGAAAACGAGGGTTGTTGTTCCAGAGGACCTAGAAACATTCGACAGGTATGGTAATGTATAGTTTATTTTTAGATTTTATATTGACGTCTAAAGAAGGAAGGCAGAAAAACCATGATAGACGGAACGTCCTAGCTTCCAGTCTGCTGTTAAGTAGTGGTAGGTAGTCTAAAATAAATTAATAAAAAAAGGAGTTTTAACCCAGTCAGCAATTTTCTTTAATTTTATTATTTTTCTTTTGCAGTTTTGGATACGTGTTAGGCTATTTTTTTTTTGCTGACTTTACTTCCTTACCTAGTTATAGGTATTTATGGCACAAAACTGATCTACCTGTACGATGTGGTCTATGCCGTTGAAGAAACATTTATCTCTGGTAAAAGCGTCCCATATCTTAGCCTTGTTCAGAGTTTCCACTAAAGCCGGTATGAGATGAACAAATACCTCATTCTTAATGTAATCGGTTTCAGTTTCTGAAAGTAGAACACCGACTGAAAAATCGGGTGAATCTTTTATCTAACAACAGCTCCTTCCTGAAGCTACGCTTGGGGAAAAATAACAATGCACATTTCACGTTTGTTATGTTGCCATGTCAATTTTAAAAGTGAATAACTAACTCAGTTACCGAAATATTTACCTATGGTTTAACTACTCCACAAATTAACTAAAACAACCAGCAAATTGCGTGTCGGACCACGCACAGTGAACGGTTCCGCCGTCGGGTGAATATTTACGAATGCACAGTATTGATTTTATTGGCCGTAAAAATATTATTGTATCCTTGAAAAATGCATGAAAAACAAAGTTATTTTTGGAAATGTACATTTAGGTAATTATAAAATGTTTTTTTTTTTACATTATACAATAACATAATATCTAGTTTTAACTTATTGGCTAAACGCCATCTAAGTCATTTCTATGGAATTTTAACGAAAATTTTACTTAGGTATCCAAGTACATTTTATAAGATGGTCGACTATTACTGCTGTACTCGAAGAACCTACTTAGCTGTGATAATTTTCCTTTTAACTTCGTTATAAAGATATATCTTGAATACTACTACTACTGCCTACTATCTTGAATACTTTCACATATCTATCCAAAACCAACGGTTCGAACAAATTACAGCTTTTTGTACCAAGACTCTATGTGTTACACCACGGACAGACAGACAGACAGAGATTTAGCGAAATTATAAGGGTTCCTAGTTACGGAACCCTAATAAAAGGCCAAACAAAAAAGCCTTTTATAAGGAACGACATTTTTGTTTCACAAAAACACAAACAACACAACTCAACTAACACAAATTATTTGAAGATCATTATTGATCTGCAAATAATTTGTAGTTTAAGAGAAGAAGGTACTTCTAACTTACTAAGGAACGGTGGTTTAGGTATAGCTAACTGTTTGCTCTCTTGGTATTCTTCTAATTGTTTATGCCATTTATCACTTTCATCGACAACATCCTTCCAGCTCCCGCGGGGTCTTCTTCTAATAAGCACTGGGAAATTAACTTCGGAACAAGGAAGGCTGTCAGGTAAAGTGAAACCTGCTGCATCATTTTGGTCAACGGCATTACTGAACTTCGGTACATTTCCTTTTCCTTTACGATCTCTAGCAGTCATAGCAATATCTCAGCAAGCACAGAGTCACAGAATAATGTATACTCAAGCGCACAGAGTACATTATTCAGTAAACACTAAATTGAATTTTTGTTTGGATTGTCAATAATGTGACAAATGACAATGTGACAGGTGAGAAATACTAGAAGCCAGCATGTTTTGGCGAAAAAAATACAAAATACTTTATCGAGTGGTGAGATAAATGATACAAAAATGTATTTCTTATTCATACAGTTTATTTTTAAAATATAAAAATCTGCATACGCAATTACTCGGATGCTCTGGATATTACCACCCAAAGCTTAAAAGTAATAAATATTAAATAAGTACATCTAGATCCTAAAAATAAATATAAGATACTTAAACCATTTAGGTGTCGACAATTTCTTTAAATTAGATATCATTTTTAATGATTACAGCATCCTTTTCAATAATTTGAAAACTTTCCCGTGATCTGCGAGATCCAGTCTAAGTATTGAGCAACTTTAACGTATACTCCAGGCACTCCGGGCTGGCCACAGCCGATGCCCCACGAGACCACGCCCACAATCTGCCAAGTGCCGCTGCGCTCACACACCAGTGGACCACCGCCGTCACCCTTGCACGCGTCTTTGCCTTCCTCACCTCCAGCGCAGACGAAGCCGGGGTTTAGTTCATAGTTGTAGCCCAAGCGTGTCTGCTTCAGCTGCTGTTGACACTGGCCGTGTGATAGAATAGGCACATCCACTTCTTTTAGGATGTTCTGATACTTTCCGTTATCTCCGAAGGCATCCTTGCCCCATCCTGTGGTCCAGCATCTTTGTCCAGCGTAGTCGGAGTATTTGTCAGGCAGACAAGCGGGACTAATGTGGGGATATTTGGTCCATTCGACGGGATGGTCCATCTTTAAGATAGCGAGGTCGTTATCTAAAGTGCCGGCGTAATAAAGAGGGTGAACGTGGACAGAAATAATGTCTCTCTCAATGTATGGGTAGAACTCAACGTCGCGGTTCACGTCCCATTCTCCGAGGCGAATTCTTAACTCGAAGCCTTTGTATCTAGAATGAGAAAAGTAATTTTAACTTTGATAAATATTTAATTTTATTAGAAAGGTACGCACCGAATTGTGTAGGTACTTGATCGATCATAAATACACATTTCAAAATTATGGAATCTATGGTATATACTTACGATTTAACACAGTGAGCGGCAGTCATAATGTGAAGACCATCAATGAGTGTCCCTCCGCAAACGTAGACAGATTCCTTGGGGTCCTTCTTCAAAATAGCTGTTTGCCATGGGTACTCTCCGAATTCACTCTCTCCATCTACGTAAGAAGGAGTTTTAATCCTGCCGTTGATGCCCTGAGAGTGTCTGATGCCGCACTGTCCTTTATTAGCAGCCTGAGGTTGTAGGGGACGACGGCAGCATACTTGGTTTTGTCTGCACTGCTGAACTGGAGGACGCCCGAAATAACCTTGACGCTAAAAGAAACAGAAACAGTCTCAGAAAAATGACTTAGTGCGGAAATTTTGAAGCCATATTATAAAAGCGATTGCTTTGCACGTGATTAGAATATACCATGAATGAAACATCAACAAGCCAATTGATATTAGAACGCGGTGCAAAGGAGGAATTTATGAAAAGTGCATTACCTCTAGTACAGTTATGGACATATTTTCTATATCGATTTCCCTCTTCCTTCGCTTGTCAGGAAATCGGATTGTTTGGTATCCCCGGTTTGCCGGAGGCGGTGTCGAAGGAAAGTCATAGGAGCGGGAATAAGCGGACCGGTTCGCGTGACTCAGGTCAGTATCATCAGTAACTTTTTCAGATCTATGGGAAGTATTGGAACTTCTATGTTGGGCCTGAGGATAATCCTCACTACCACCATTTCGACCATGTTCATCATAATAATCATCAAAACCTTCTGAAGGTTCAGGACTGGAATGATCATGTTCTTTGTAGTGAATTGGCTCGTAATCCGCGTAATTTGGGGAGTAAACTGGAGGCCCGTCATAGGGCGAGTGCGGCAGAGGGCCATCGTAATGGGGTGGATAATGAGGAGGTCCATCGTAATGGGGTGGATGATGAGGAGGTCCATCATAGTGAGGTGGATGATGAGGAGGTCCATCATAATGAGGGTAATGGGGAGGTTCAGAGTGGGGTGAATGATGGGGATGTTCTTCATAATTGGGTATATAATGTGAGTATGTAGAATGGGGTGGGTGAGGTGGATATCCATAGTGTGGATTATGTGGCTGAGGAGGGTAGACAGGTGCCGGGTGCACAGGGTGTGAGGGATATACTTGAGGAATAGGGTACGTATGAGGATGAATCATATGGTAATGATGATGTTTGTTAAACAGAAGTGCCTTTTTATCATCGAAAAGTTGAGTAACGGCCATGAGTTTCTGTTGGCTTGGTGTAACATGAAAATGTACAAGAGGTTTATAAATCTTTTGCCCGTCTTCATCTTTGGTTATTTGTAGAGAGAGCAGTGGATTAACTATGCCTACTCCTAGATTAATACCGCCTGCCGTGACAGCACGAATGATAGGAAGGAGTTGGGGATTAAAAGGGGGGTAATTAGTCTGACTGGGATCGCCAGGAGTGCCGGGGGGCAAGCCAAAAGAGATACCAAACGTGGGCTGCACACGTCTGTAGTCAATACCGGCATGATCGCTGAAGCCAGGCAATCGGAAGCGCTGTAGTCATATTTACTTATATCAATAAATGAAACTATATTTTAAAGTAATGTTAGAGAGTGCCCATTGTTTAGTATATCTTTTGTAACCGTTACATTAGATTTCGGTATTTAATTATCATATATGATTTAATCCAAGTGTAACACTGTTACCCCAGGCTTATATATTATGATGAATAAAAATCACGAAAAGATTATGTTGGTTTTAGGGTTTCCTAGAGGTGAGTGCTGAGAATAGGAAGAGGAGAGGTAAATGTTAAGATGATTCTGGGAAAAAGCTTGACTTGCGATGTATAACTTCTATAGGACGTATAACTATGAATAAGAGTACTTTATGCTTACCGGTTCAGCTTCTTTCTCAGCTTTCGCAGGAATATCTTCTTTGGTTTCACGTTTGCTTAGGTTCTTTGCTTCCGTAGTGTTTAGCGAGCTTTCAGCGATTGTAGTTGCGTCAGTTTTGTTCAAACTGTCTAATTGTTCCTCAGTTAAAGCAACGATTTCACTGCCTTTATTACGTGGGTCAATTGGTAAGTACAAGTCATCTCTGCGTCCGATCACTTCTTGGCTTGGGCATTGATCATAGTTTACACATACACATTCAAATCCTTGTGCTTTGGCTTCATGATAATTTTCAGCAAAGTTGTTTTGCCCGAAAGTTGCTGGTCCTTGATTATATAGATTATTTTGAGATCCTCCCACATGTAATTCTTTTTTGTAAAATTCAGTATTCTGAGAAGCGTAACCACCGAGACTGTTTCCATACTTTTGGTCTTCGAAAGCGTTGTTGGTATATTGATTTGGGAGGCCTTGATTCAAAATGCTACCACTGTGACCGACTTTGTTAGAATTGTGTCCGTACTTTGAGCCATAAATTGTATCAGATTCATATATCGGCTTGCTGTTGCTGTTGTCTAAAGAAAACCCGCCGGACATGGGCTTAAAACCACCCGCAGTAATGCTACTATAGTCACCACCTCCTGCAGTTAGGATATCAGAAGATTGTAAGTTTGACCCGTAACTACTTTGTGAATTTAACTGACCGATAGATCCTACAGGAATTGCTACTGGTTTAATAATAACTTTGGGGTCTTTGTTGTCAGAATCGTGCACGTAATGATGATGGATGTGTTGTTGTACAACAGAATCTGTTTTTGAACCGGAGTGTGCAGATGAACCTTTGTTGTAAGAAGGTTTAGTGTTCTCATATGCATAGGGTCCTTGGGTCGCTTGGTGGTAAATGGGTGATTTGGTGACGAAATTAGATTCTTGTCCGTTGTATTGTGCATTGCTTTGGGAGAATTGAAAGTTTCCGCCCGCTACGCCATACTTTTCTGAGAAACCAGGTCTGACATTGCCACCATACCCGGGTCTTTTAGGTGGGTATTTCTGTGGTCGCGGAGGGTAAGGCACAGGCTGAGGTGGTCCGTAAGCTCTGGGAGGACCGCGGACCTGAATTGATGCAATCGGTTTTCCAAAAGGCTTGATATCGACGGGTTGGGCGTAAATTACTTCATCTGGTGATAAGTATGTGCGTTTTTCATGCCCGTCTTCATCTTCGCACTGAAATTATTAAATTAAATAACGTTAGAACAATAATTTGATGTATGAGTCAACATGGCCTCAGAGAATCTGTAATAACTACACAATTATATTCTTTGATACGTACTTGTATGAGACCTAGAGTACACAATCTTCCTTTGATCAGGTTCCTAGCTTCAGCGTCATCTCCTGCGTCCAAGGCATCCTTGATCGTGGGATCGCTGTACACGTCGTCGAAGCCGCCCAGACTTCTACCTTGTTTACTGCTCACCAGCTCGTCCACAATGTCATCTAGAACGGTGCTGTTTGATTCAAAGTTTTTCTCTTGAGCTTCCGGTAACTGTTCTCCTTCTAACAAAGTTGAAGGTTTCTGCTCGGGTTGGTGAGCGGACTTGGTGTCCGCTTCTCCACCCCACGACCATTCCGCGTTCGCAGACGCGAATATTATAGGTAGCAATAAAAAGGTAACCGTTGTCCACCGCATGTTCTGTAACAAAAATGGATAAAACTGTCAAAACGCTGATGTCATTTGATCCTTATTTTGTAAAGCATGTCATTGTTTCGAAACTGCAAGCGAAGAATCACTTTTACTTTCGCAGACAGTCTGTAGTTATGTAAGGCTCCATAACGCCAGCCGAGTTGTGGCTGCGCGGTCATTGGAAGGCGTGGGGCCGCGAAAGCACTCTCACACGATGTATACAGAGCTAAATAATTACGAATCTACGTATCATGGTTGGCTAATGTCGTGTTTTGAAAAACACTAGCATAAATTACTTCAGTTTATCTTATGATTAGCTGTAACTCTGAACCTTAATTAAAAGAAAAAAGAAAAAAAAAGTGAATGATGATAATACCAATTTTTTTTAAAAGTGATTAGATAATTAATTGTATCAATTATAATTCCAGGAGTACCTAGATTAAGTATTAGTTCAGCATATAGGTATCCTATTACGTTTTCGAGGTCAGCTTTTGTCTTATGTTATGAAAGAAAGCCAAATATTGGTGTCAGTGTCGTGGTGTCGAACAAAACTGGCACAAGCAGCTCGTTGGCAAGCTGCGTGCGTCTCGAGCGATGCGTCACAAATTCGGTAACCGCCGATAATCATTACATAACTTCCGATATTATTCTATTTTGTTTGTTTTAAGCAACACGTTACAGCATAATCAGGCGAAAATTATCATTTTTATATTTCCGTAACTTTTTAGATTACGCGGTTAGTAGAGCACACTCGCACACTTAAGAAAACATAAAAGAAAAGCATTTTGAAAGGCGTGTGATCTGAAAGTGTTGTGCGCGCGCACTGTAGACCTGTGCACGTTGGATGCAATTAAAATATGAATGTTTACACAAAAAATATACAATAAAAAATTGGTACCAGTCCTGCCAAATCAATGATGTTTAGATTCGTTACTATTGTTTTGGTTTGATCGATGTCAACGTTACCGGTCTAATCAAGCGTCATCCCTTGCAGTGCAGGCACAACTATGTCGGTTAATTTATTACCAAAGAGAAGAACAATCTTAGTAATTATGAATGCGGAAATTTTATAAGCCATGTTAAGTGCGCCATGGCTTTGTTGTTATGCAATGCTTTACATATTCCTGATGTTGTGGTCGAGACCAGCGCCGGGCGCAGAAATAACCGACCGGAAAGTGAAAGTTAACGCGAGGATTATTTACTTGGGAAACTGCTTACTTTTATTGTATTTAAATCTTATAATTAGAGCAAACTTTTTAATTTTTAGATATTTTAAAGCTACAATAATGTTCTAATTTGGTCATGTTCTGAATTACCGATTAGTTTTTTTATAATTAAAATTAATTAATCCAGTGAATGTTATGATAAACAAATATTGTATTGTTATGTTGAACCACTGTAATATATTCGCACGTCAAACTAATGATTATGATGCTAATATGATAAGTTACACCATTTCTGCGTAATGAATATGTTTAGACGCAGCGGTAGTTGCTTTTCTCCATCGGATATCGGAAGAGAAATTCTATAACGAGATGTTTTTGTACCGCAAAAACAATTTTGTTTCCGTCACCGCAAATCCTCTGATGTAACCGCCGAACCCGAACTTTAGAAGCACTTCAAACTTACTTTTAGGTTCTTCACTCCTTGTATGCCACTAAAACTATTTCAAATGATTAAATTTTCACAAGTTTACCGGCGCACTGTCTGCGTCCGAATGACTGCCACTTCTACCACTACGTCGCTTTATACTTCGACCAACGCAAAGATGCACGCGGACCGATTTTGTAAGACGATCGTACGCAGCCTCCTACCACTTCACCTCAGATCAGGAAAGGACTGACCAAACTTAGCTGCATCTGGTCGCTAAACGTCTGTCGTACATGTATCTGGGTAGAGGCTATGACGTCCGCCATAACATTGATCAACCCTTAGTTCATTCATGTTCCGAGTAGTAGTTTGGCAATATGGGTTTTTGAGGTCGTCTTAGCGGATCTGTATTGTTAACGTAAGCTGAATACTGACATTAAGTTACTGATGTCATACATTGGATGCTAACTTCCATCTATGTAATTTATATGATGTGTTAAGAAAATACATTTGAGTTCTATATAGGTTCCTGTTTATTGTATAATTGTTGTAAACTTAGTTATGCATAAGGAAATCGTTTATAATTCTAAAGCTCATAGTATGTATGTTTCCAGAAACTTGTCATTACAAGCACTCGCTTATCTCATCGCGAAGTAGCCGTCTTGGGTGATGCCAAGTACCTGTATTACAGATAAGGTTATATACAATGTTTAAGTCAAAACTATCCGAGATTAGCATAATCTAGCAGCATACATTTTGAAGAGCTACATTTTGCTGAATTAGTTTTCTAAAACAATCAAAAAATCCTTCAGGCAATTTTTTTTCTTAATATCATTCATTTCAATGTCGACCACAATACAATACAGTACAATTGAAAAATACTACGTCCCGTACTTTGCCTGTTGTTATTGTGAAAAAGTATATAGCTAACAATAATAACGAAAAGAATAATAAAGGTTGATAGTAGATATCGTAAATATGAACAATCTTTCATATGGAATCTACTCTGAAATATCGAAACAACATCTGCTGTTCCATACATTACAAACAGATTGCTTTTTCTATGAAACAATTGTTTTCTATATACATATTTTTGTAAACAAGCCACAGTTGCTTGTCACATACAAACATACGTACCAATCTATTGTTAGGTAATAAGCCATTAAGCCACCCACATGGTTAGAGCTCACCCTTCCATATCAAGATAATAAGCCACTTTCTCAGGACCATAGTTTTCTAATAAGGCACGATGACCTAGTAACTTCTGCTCGCCGTTTTGTTAGTATATATTGCCGAAAAAACATTTACATTCTAAGTAGGCTGGTATTGAGGTTATGTTGATTGGTAGAATTAATTAGGACATATGGGCCAGAGTCTGGGTACCGGAACACGCGGTCGTCGTCCCCGAGGGAGCCGTAAGAAACGCTGGCGACATTACTTAAGAGATGTTCACGGGAGATTGGAGAGAAAAGCCAACATACAGGGAAGAGAAGAAGGATATGGGGGACATCTTTGTTCAACAACGGGATAATACAGGTTTATAAAGAAGAATAACAAGAAAGCTGTACGTAGGTTGGGTCAAAACTGTCTATCACTCTGTGTAAACAATGATGGCGTACACACTCGCAACAATACAGTATCATAGTCTAAGTTTACATATTGGACTTTTTTTTTCTTTTTTTTTTTGTGTGGGAAATTATCAAATAACTTCTCCCGCTCTGGGCGGAGCGGGAGGGCGTGTCAGACTTTTACTGACTAAAACCCACCCGTGTTCCTTCATTTGCCTGTGTGCCAGGGCCACATATCCCTTTCGGACAAACTCGCAACTCGCTTTTTTTTTTCTTTTTTTTTATTGGACTAAAAACAGGTTTTGATAGAAGACATCAGACTGTGTTTAAGTGTTCCGTACTTCAAAAGGAAAATACGGAACCCTTATAGGATCACTCGTGTGTCTGTCGGTTTCGAATCTAATGGACCGAATCAGTTTATATTTAGTACACATATGAACTATTTTGTAATCTTTTAATCTTATATTTTGAATAGTTTTTTTTTTTTTTTACATTGTTCTCACATATAGAAGCGACAAGAATAATGTACCCAGGATTTTGTAATATCTTGATATTTAAAAGAGTGTCCTTGTAGTTTGTTGTCTGTTCTTCTCCATAGAGATCTACGTTTTGGTATGGGCAAATAGCTTCAACTTTCTGACAATTCTGATAATTCAAAAGTGCCTGTAAATGGTTTAATTGAAATAAATGCTTTGAGTTTGAACTTTGGTGACTCAAACACGGACGTGTAACGTAAGTGAATTTTGAATATAGGATGACTTTTGGAGGCCAAATTAGAAAATTAAAAAAAAGTTTTGCAAACTGTACCGTGTGGCATCAAATGAAAGGGCTTGTTATAAGGATTACAGATATTTCTTCTTTAATGCTTTTAAAATGATTTAAAAAAAATAGATGAAAATTGACCATTCTTACCCCTTATCACCGAAACTACTGAGCCTAAAATTTTGAAAAAATACAGAAAATAGTTCTTTATAGATTACAGGAAAACTTATAACAAGTCTATGATCTTAAAATAACATGGTAAATCTCTCAATATTGTGCGTACAAACTTACATTTGCAGTTGGAATGTATGAGGGAATTTTTTTTCAACTACAATGTTATGTTTGTTCTTAGGATACCTTTTATTAAATCCCCACTATGGAAGCCCTATCTAAGGCTTTTCTTTAAATTATAGCCGTACCATCTATCGTCTTGTATTATAGTCAATCACAATCTGTCTGCCTGATTGATTGTAGGAGAATGTGACAAGAAAAGTGTTCAGTATAAAATGTGTGTGATTGCTCTGAAGGAAGTAAATACTGAGATTTCGGCTGATAGAGATTTTTGGAAGGAAAACATGTGCCCCACGAAATTAAGATAAGGACAGGAGTCGCAGGAGGATAATGACTTTGAATAATGGTAGTTATTAAGAAGCTCATATTCAAGGTTCAACGGTGGTAGTTTACGGGCTGATTTGATTGTAAAAATAATGAATCTTGATCCTAGTACCAGGGCTTGAAACCGGTTAATTTTATTTCCGAAGATACAAATTTCATCACATATAAACAACAAATTATTAAAAAATTTACGAAATATGTTCGAAAACCTTTATAATAAGAATAACAGTTAAGGTAACATAGAAAATGAACCGGTTTTCAAGCCCTGCCCAGTACAATAACATATAAAGCAAAAATGTCCAATGTCCAATACGTCTATTAGCACTTACACATTTTTGCATAAACCTAAAATTATATGTTTATTTATATAAAATCAATGATAAAATAATAAATAATTTATGGTTTAGTTCCCAGCGAAACTACTACATACATTGACATAATTTATTTGCAAAAGATTATACCTAATTATGTCAGTACAAAAGACTTCAACGCATCGCAACATGTTGACATTACGTCATTAAAATGCATTCGTTACATAACGCTAAGTTAATGCGATTTGCCACCCATTGTGCTTAGTTTGTTATGTAAGGACTTAACGCTCATAATAGGATTTGTTTGGAAGTACTAATTCCTACTCTGTACGTCCCTACGTACCAAATGATGAGATGAAAAGAAACCAAAACAAAATACCGATGTCCCTACATCGGTATTGTTGTTTTGGGTTCATCACAATGCAATGCTGTGTGGTGACTCGTCCAAAAGGGTATGAGTAACAAATCTTTATTACAATAAAGATTTGTAACTACAATTTTTATTTTTTATATATATTTAAAATATTTATTTGTGACTTGTGGACATAATATTAATTCAGATTTGTTACAGTGGTAATGGCAATCTTGTCATTTGGTTTAAATACGTTTTTATTTTTATTATTTTTTTAATATTTTATATAGATTGTTTTTTAATTTGTGAATGTGAGAACGTTGTAGGCTTATTAGACTGTAGCTTTGTAAATCATTTTCTATTTTGTTAAGTACTTGTTGACGGCCTACACTGTCTTCCCATACTTATTAACACTGTAACTTGAAAACATTGTAAAAGCCCATTATTTTTAAAAGAGTAACCGTGGATAGGAAACGACCAATTGGAACCATACACCTAGCTTTGGACGTTTCATAAGGGCCCATGTAGGTTTATGTGAAATAATTTTTTTGATTTTGAATAAACTTAAGGTTTTTAATTATGAAAATCAATGAGATGAATCATTATATGTAATAGGTAAGTATTATCAAATATGTAATCGCTAATGTATTGACCGTCAACTAAGATTTCAACGCCTTTACTTAAAAATATTTATTTCTAGAATCTAGTTGTTGCTAATTAGAAACAGGATTTATTTTTTTCGTCACTGCGCATTTGTGCACCACTTGCACAAGAGGGGCTTTCCAGCGCGGTGCGAGCCGGACCTGCGCGGGCGCAATGCACGCTGACGCTACCAAACGCTTGCGCAACAGTTCGGTGAACCATTTCTATGACTTCAATGCTCTATTGAATGAACTTGCGTGTGGTTTGTTGCCAAATAATGTCAGTAGATACTGTCGGTACTCGACGGTGTTGTTGAAATGTTGATGTATCGTGAAATGTCATCTGCATTCGAAAGTAGATCATGTATATTAAAGATGCTGTGTTGGCATTTGGTACTTTTCAGAAATACATAATATTTTTAACCGTCTTCTAAAAAAGGAGGAGGTTCTCAATTCGGATGTTTGTTTTTTTTTATGTTTGTTCGCGCATAAGTCCGTCGCTTGCCAACCGATTTGAAAAATTCTTTTTTTGTTGGAAAGGGTATACTTCCCAAATGGTCCCATGAAAATTTTGTAGAAAACGGACAAGCGGCTTTTGAAAAATCAACAATCATCTAAAAATTTATCCACATTGTCTACATTTACGATCTTTTCGTTTACTCTGCATTGCGTTGTTTGTTCGCGCATAACTCCTTCATTTACGAACCGATTTGGAAAATTCTTTTTCGGCCAAAAAAGGAAAAAAACACAACTTTTTTGAGACTCGAAACGTACTTACTTTTGGCAGTTTATTTAAATTGAGAAGTAACGAATATTGATTTCGCTCCGTGTGGTGCCGGACGTAAAGAATAGCACCACCCCATTTCTTCCCGGGGGAATCGTAAAAGGCGACTAAGGGACTTACTAGAGAATGGGCAGCAACATTCTCTATGCATTTTAACACAATACTGCGATCACCAACCCGTCTGCCAATCGTGGTGATTATGGCAATTAGGGGGAGGCCTAAGTCCAGCAGTGGACGTCTTTTGGCTGAAATGATGAATGATGATGATGATTTCGCTATTGATTTTTCTGGAAAACCCAACTCATTTGAGTAAAATTGTTTCTCTTTTTTTTCTCTCAGCTTGACCTTCAGTTGTATCTGAAAAATGTATAAGTATGTTAATATTCTTTTGTATTTCTGTATTCTTTTTTGGAACCATATTAGCAATCACTCACACATAACATATGTCCTTGGCCCGATACTGTTGAGGATAGGCAGAGAATAAATATCATTTTAGTCAGAAGAGTTGAGAAATGGTGAGTGAGTCATCGTGTATATGATTAACATTATTATGTAAATAGACTTGTGTGTGTAAGCTGTATTCATTAATTTAGATATGTGTGTGTGACTTTTCTTGCTTTGTGTTAACTATTAAACTAACATCAAAAATGATGACTGCGAAGTGTTTTGAATGAACTTTCTAATTAATATGTATTATTGTGTATATAATTCATAGTGTAGACAGCATTTTAAATTCAGTTTAGTTAAGAGTAGTATTTAGCTCCAATAATATTGATTTCCTATTTAATGCTGACTGTACGATAACTACGTATCTATAAATCTTTTGTATGTCATCATCTGCCTAGCCTTTTCCCAACTATGTTGTGGTCGGCTTCCAGTCTAACCGGATGCAGCTGAATACCAGTATTTTACATGGGGCGACTGCCTATCTGACCTCCACAACCCAGTTACTGGGTAACACGATATTCCTTGGTAAGACTGGTTGTCACACTTTTAGGCTTTTGACGACCCGTAACAACTGTCAAAGATCTACAAATGACAGCCGGGACCAACGGCTTAGCGTTCTTTCCGAGGCACGGAAGAATCTTGGTATGAACAGATGGTCACCCATCCACGGACCAACCGCGGCAAGCGTAGCTTAACCTGAACGATCGACCCGTGCGGCAGTTATTATTTAGCCACAAGCTCCTCTCAATCTTTTGTATGTATGTGTATGAATCCAATATTTCTCGTTATCATGTAAGGTAGGTTGTCTTAATGACATACGTAACTGACACAGTAAAGCGGCAATGAAGCATAAATTTTTAGTGCAACGAATTGATCGTATTTGGAATAACTTTACATAACAGAAGCTGTGTTGATTTGATCAATTTTGGTAATAAACTATTATGATGTTTGGTAATGTGCGATGTGATGTAATGTGATGTATTATATAATTACAAAAGGGATTCTTTTTAACAAAAATATTTCATGCTAACTCATTAAATCATAACAAAATCGAACAACCGAATAAAAAAAACCGGCCAAGTGCGAGTTGGACTCGTGCACGAAGGGTTCCGTAAAAATGGCAAAAAAATCACGTTTGTTGTGTGGGAGCCCCCTTTAAATATTTGTTTTATTTTAATTTTGTTATTTATTCAAACTCAAACTCAAAGCATTTATTTAAAATAAACCAATTACAGGCACTTTTGAATTGTCAAGGGGTCGGTCAGTCATAAAGATGAAGCTAGTTACCCATTCCAAAGCTTAGTAGGTAGGTACCCAGTAAATGGTAGCTTTATAGCAGGTGGTGGTGGTGGTTTTTTTTTTTTTGTATTTTTAAAGTACATAATTATATAACTAAATATTCTGCGAATATTTCAAGCGTCTACCTGTTGCCGTTATCAATATCGAGCAAAAAAGTCACGTTTGTTCTATGGGAGCCCCCTTAAATATTTATTTTATTTTATTTTTTAGTATTTGTTGTTATAGCAGCAACAAAAATACATAATCTGTGAAAATTTCAACTGTCTAACTATCACGGTTCATGAGATACTGCCTGGTGACAGACGGACAGACAGACAGACAGACAGACGGCGGAGCCTCAGTAATAGGGTTCCCGTTATACCCTTTGGGTACGGAACCCTAAAAACTGTACAGTTACTTTGTTTCTAGAAAGTATATTACATACACCACCTATCTTTCAGAACTCCTTGCTCGTAAGTGTAAGTAGTAAATAATTGCTACATAAGTAGATAGTAAGTCATTTCTCGTTGCGACAAACCTCATACAATCAATAATTCAAACATGAATGATCGGCGAAGAAATTCCGCGAGCTCTCGCCGTGCGTCGTGAATGACGTGTATACGTCATTAAAATAAAAAGAGGTCTATTACCTGGTACTTTACAATAAATCAAACTAGAGCAGGTAGCAAACACACGTCTAAGATACCGCGTTGTTGAGTGCGTTGAACTCATGACGTCACTATGTTGGTACTTGACGGCTTGTACGGAAATGAAGAGTCTAGTCCTCAGTACAAGCTGTTTACATTTTTTATGGCATCTCCACTGCAATTGGGTGACTGTTACGTAACTAAGGTGAATGACTTTGGGATCTGGTAGTAGCGTCTTCTTCTGGTTCTGACTTCCGACTATTTCATTTTTGTTTTGATTTTATCTTTAGCTAAATAATGTAAACCGCATAGTAAAGATTAGTTATGATGATATAACTACGAATTACTGCGTTTGTAAATAATTTTTCGGTTTATTTTAATAAACTGTTGGGGTTTTTACTTGGGTAACATTACAGCTTTATTTGGATCGTTTAACTCTTAACTCTCCTAGTAATAGATGCATTGAAACTTCCTTTCTAGGCTTTATGATTATGTAGTAAAATATAAATAAACTTCGTTAATTACAGATTGTAACAACTTGTAAACGGCATTCTAATAAATTCTTGGTTTTCCCAAACAATTATTTTAAGTAGATATTCAGTCAAATTATAAAGTTACTCATGAAATATTGAATGTTTTGGTAAATTACTAGGAACTCGTATTGCAAGACGCGGGTTTTCCGAATTGCGCTTCGGTTTTGCAACGTGCCTCGCGCAAGGCCAAGACAGACATTTTTATATCGAACACAGAATGGATGGAGTCACTGTTTCAACTATGATTAAATAAAATTGTATTTATATTAAAATACTATTCTACTTACAGCTCAAAAAACCGTTGTAAGTTTTGGCATCTGAAAAATCGACCACTTTGCGAGGCCTTGGTTGGGCTATCAGGTAATGCCTAACAATGCAGTAACGTTATGTAAGAGACATGAGTTTATAATACTTAGTGCATGCAATTTGGTTGCGTAAAGTCTTAAGCAACGGTTGTTCGTTTGTAAGCCGCAGTGACACTCGCACGCTTTTCTTGTAAGTAACTAGCATGACGCACACACCTCTAACATTACTGGTAGGTAATTGAACATTGAACTTTCCAGGTGAAATCGTCAAGGGAAATTGGTAATGTATTGGCACCAAAATTAAAACTTAAACAATACTTAAATCTAAGTATAAAATAAAGTTTTTGAGCGTTTCAATGATACGAGGTATATAACTACTAGGTTATTAATTATGCTAAAGTTACTGGCTCATTTAAGCAATAGTTTTTCTATTGGTGCGAGGGACCGAGGAGGAGGTTAAAGTTGGCTTGGCACGCAAACCAAAACAGAGAACGTTAAAAAAAAACGTTAAAAAAAAATTTGTTGCTACACGACTCACGGATTTCTGTGTGCGAATTAAATCGATGACCCAGATTGCGCCCAGTCGCTACGTAACTCTGGGCTTCCCTAAGGTTCCCTTCAAGGACTCCTATTCAACTCCACGCACCCGGTGACCCACGGGTTTTTTCGTAGATTTGATTGAGGAAAATTAATAGATACTTTTGATAAGCACTCATTAATTTTATGTAAAGAATGCTTGAACAATGGACAATCGAAAAACACCCAGTCGGTGTTATGGAGTTGCCGTTCTGCATCAATGTTTTGATTGATATATATATTCACTTTTAGGAGTGTTATTATATTCATATTCATATATTTATTTGCATTCCATAATGTTTAAAAGTGTTACAATCAAATAAGTAATATTATCAAAATAGGGTACTTCTATATTGATTAGTTTGGAAGCCGACCCCAAGATAGTTAGGAAAAGCCTGGGGGCGTAAAATGGACGCTTTGGCAGAATCATAATAATATGATCTGCGTACAATTCATATCCCGCAATTCATCTGTTTGACAGATTAGTATGGAGTTTCGTAAAATGGTTCACAAATTATGAATTGCTATAATGAAGTCTAATGTCAAACAGCACCTGTCAAACAGATGAGTTGCGGGATGTATGAACTGTACGCAGATCATATTATGATTCTGCCAAAGCGTCCATTTTAGGCCCCCTGGGGAGATAGATGATAATGATGGTGGCCAAAACTAATTTCTAGATGACTAGGGAAACTAGTTTAATGATATCAGATTCAGGCTAACACATACTCCGTGTGTAACAATCGCTGTACATTTTGATTTACGCGAGGTTTCGCCTATGTTTGAAGTAACAAGGACATTCGCGAAATAACTAAGAGATTTTCTAATATTTTAGACAAGTTTACAGTCTCATATTTTTTAAACAGTAAGGATGATTCTTCGAAGTTTGTTATGAATAGTGACATCACTTCTGTCTGAGGCTCTATGGAGAAAGTCTAACATAGTTTTACACAATGGCTTCAAATATGGTATTTGATGCACTGATTAAATATCTTACCCATTCTTTGTTTTATATTCCCATGCCAATCTAGATAGAATGGTAAGAGGTATAGCCGCATTTAATAAGCTAATGTTGCATATTTTCTCACAGAAAATATATGAAACATTTGAAATGATAGTGCCGTTAGTATATTTGTTTCAGTTTTGAAAAATAAAATGGAACTTGTCACCACCATCACCCAAAAATTTGCTGAAGCCCACGAACAAACACTGGCAATTCAGCTGCTAGACAACACGGACATAGTGCGTAGGCTAAAGAGAAGTAAACCATTTGAGTTAGTGTAGTGTATAAGTAGTGAATGAATAATAGTAACAATGCTGTGCTATACATGTAACACATGCACAAAGTGTTTTTATTAATTATCAGACTCTAAGAAAGTGCTACGGACTTGTGTAACAGTGCAAATTGACACTATTCTTAGTTATAACGTATTCTATCACGTAAAATAATAAGTTAGAGTTAAATTGCTTATTAGTCTATTAGTCTAGATAGTAATAAATTATTAAGAACTTTTAGTTCTTATTATACAAGGGAAAAAAAAATATAAACAAATATAACATAACATCACGCCTGTAATCCCCGAAGGGTTAGGCAGAGGTGTACCTATAGTACATCCACGTTTCGCCAGTTATGTTTAAGTCCCATGTAATAGGGGGCGAGCCTATTGCCATCAACCGGGCACAAATCCGGACTCCGGGCTGCTACTGAGAAGTTCCCGACCTGGGAATCGAACCCGTTACGAGCCTGTCCGAAAGGGATATCGTGGCCCTGGCACACAGGCATCTGAAGGAACACGGGTGGGTTTTAGTCAGTAAAAGTCTGACACTCCCTCCCGCTCCACCCAGAGCGGGAGAAGTTATTTGATAATTTCCCACCAAAAAAAAAGGACCTCGTGCTCGGCAGTAGCGCTGGCGACCATTAGACCAACGAGGCAGCCTAAACAAATATATGAGAACTAAATAAAACAGTAACAACTAAAACAAAACAAAAACTAAAACAGTCTAAACAAATATATGAGAACTAAATGCTTAAACATCTCTCACTTTCCGACGTTAATCCCTCGAAATCAGTTCTCAAAAATCATCTTCCTGCCCCTGTCCCATGTTACTCGGGGTCGGCGCAACACATTTTTTTCTTCGATTCTCCCTTGTCAGCCATCACGCTATCATTCACTCCGATCTCATTCATATCATTCCTCACACAATCCATCCATCTTTTCTTTGGCCTTCCTCTTCCTCTCCACCCATCAACATTAATTTTCATCACTCTTTTAGTCTCATGCGTTTCTTCCCTGCTCATCACATACCAAGCCAAACGGGTTCCTTTCAACTAATACAAATAAGTTCTCAAAAGTTAATACTTTTTACAATTTTGTTGTTTACAATTTTAAAATGTTTTTATAATAATTAAAAAAAACAACCTGCCTGTGGTACCCAAACCTGACACCTCCCAATGCGCATTAATGTAAGTACAGTGACATCTGTCGTGAAAACTTGAAACTAACAAAACCGAGAGGCTCTTACTGAACTGTTTGTAGCAATACAGCCTTAAAATTACTAAACGTTTACGGTACGCTTACTTTAGTCAGCTTCAGTTACTACGTACTGCTTTAGTTTGTCCTGGTTGCGATAGAGGGCGTGATTTAAAACAGAACTTCTTTTGATTTAATTACAGGCAATCATTTAATTATTTTATTCAAGGTAGTATTAGAATATTATAAAGTATTATTTTAATATATAAGTTTTAATAATAATATAATAGTAGTATTTTCATAAAAATACTTAATATTCAGTAAACATGTTTTTGTCTGAGTTTTATTCTGTCTTAGGACGAGAAGCCTTCCCCTATATTCTCGAGAAGAAGTAAGAATAGTGACGACTGCTGAAGTCCTGCCCTGCGATTTACTTAACATTGCATCGACAGCGCAGCAGTAGAAAGGAAAAAAACCGGCCAAGTGCGTGTCGGCCCACGCACAATGAAGGGTTCCGTAGTTAGGATGAATTTATCCAAAAACAAACTTAATATTGTAGTTGAAAAACATGCTCTCCGATACATTGATATACGTTACGGTCAATTCTTCAACTGCAAATTTAAGTTGGTGGACTATTACTCGTTAACTAGTAAACCCTTAAGTAGGGTTTACTAGTTAACGAGTTGCGCTGAGCTGTGATAGTTTTCCTTTTAATGTCGTTATATATACTACTGCCATGACTTTTTTCACATATCCAAAACCAACCATTTAGCTGGCAGGGGGGCGGGACACTTGACTCTAACAAAAAATTGCACTTTAAAGCTTAATATTACGCAAACGGATCTCAGAATTGAAAAATGGCTCTCACAGACCTACAATATTTTTAAACGGCCTATCCAACGATACCCGACACCATGTATTAGATGAGAAACAAAATATCACCCCCGTTTTACGTGCAAGGGAGGTACCCTAAAAAAAATGTTTTTCATGGTTTTATTTTACGACTTTTTCGGCGTGATGAATATGTACACCCTTGCCAAATTACAGCTTTCTAGGACTAAGCGTCTCCGAGCTAAGCCGGGGACAGACGAACGGACGGACAGACAGACAGACAGACGGACAGACAGACAGACGGACATGGCGAAACTATAAGGGTTCCTTGTTTACTACGGAACCCTAAAAACTTAACACTACAATGTATGAGCAAGTAAGAGGGCATATAAAACGGATATATAAAAGCGGATAGAGCATACCGTAGCAATAGCGCAGCGTTGCTAATTTAAATTTCAATTTAACTTCTAATTTTTATGATCATAATTATGTGAATGACAAGAGCCTTATTGGAATATCGACGATTAAAGTGGGTACAAATAGTATGTAGCCTTTAGTTGAGGAAAAATTTAAGCAGCATTTGTGAATTATAGCATTACCCGGAAACATTGATAAAAAGTAATACGAGGTAACCCTTGAAAGTGTTGACTTTTCTGTATGTATTGGAAAATAAAAGTCGTAGTATCGTAATTAAATCCAATTTGTCACGGGTTTCTGGAAACTAAGAGGACATCATATTTTTCATATTAAGTTCATCCGAAAGTGTATCCTAAGATACAGAGTATTTCCTAGTTTAGGAGACAAGGTTTCAATGATTGAGACTGACTTTACTAAAAAAAAAAGTTTCATCAAAAGATGAAGGAAAAGTTTTCCATTGTGCCATGAATCAAACTAACAACCTTAGTCTGACTTATGTAAGTACAAACTTCATATTTCGTATTAACCCCTTAATACGAAATATGAAGTTTGTATTTGCGCTATGCGCTAACGTAGCCCGCGAAATTAAAATTTTCTCAAGTTTTTTGCAACTTGCAGGTTTGTGTCAGGTTGTATGTTGATGTTATATATGTTACGGCCCCGAATCCTATTTTCATCAACATACAAAGAACAACATACAACCTGTTACTTACCTGCAAATTGCAAAAAACTTAAGATTTGAATTTCGCGGTATACCCTGACGCTTTCGCCTTAAGTACGAAGTTGAAGGCCGTAGCTGTGTAGTAGCCAAAGTCGAAGATCCAACTTTTTGAAGTCAGGAGCGATTTCATTGATAGATCGATTGCCCTAATTATTATCGCTAATAAAGCAGCTGTTAGATCATTAAAACCGATGCCATTGTCGTTTCAAAGGTTTTTTTATCATCAAAAGGATCAGGCCATCACACGTATTAACTAAGTTAGTATCACTGAGTTTTTTGTTGTGGTAGGCTTTCAGCGTACTTATGTGTTTTCTGTTACCGATGTTTTGTGTATTGGATAACTTTTAAGCTTGGAATTAATTAAAGTTTTGCAACTGCTTTTGCCGCCTTTATAATTCCCTTATATTGTGTGTGGGGAGTACTGGGAGCATGTGCTCATCTACAGCAAATAGGAAACACGAGAGTATCTGTTTGAATCTCATTATGTATAGGTCATCTTTACATAAAAATGCCATATTAACGATGTGAACAGAAGCAAATTAATTTATTAATTATAAATGTCAACCTAGTACGAAATGAATTCCTTATTATTTGATTTTGCATAAAATCTAATAAATATTAAAAACTAGAATTACTTATGTACCATTCGATCACTTCATCAACCTGCCAATACGTCTTAAATTGCGGATATGAGGCGGATATTGCTTGCCCTTGAAGTAATAAATATTTCTAGATCACAACGAGTTCGCAATGAGTTTTCGCGATATGGTCCGCCTGTCGTCGCCAATATCCTCATTAAATGTCAAACATCCAATATCTAGTAGATTATGGTACAGACGCCAGCACATGAAGCTCTTACAATCTGTCAAACTTCTTTAAAATATTTTCGACTTTATCGATATAGCATAAGGTTCAAGGTTGATTGGGAAAATTTGACAGTTTCGGGTAGCTTGACCCTCAGAACAATGATGATCTGCTGGCGTCTGTACGTCACAGCCTAGGCTGCAGGGGCGACGGCTTCATACAACCCGATTCCTACCGGCTTCCCTTCGGAACCGGGTTCCCTCTTATCTGAGTTTACTATTACTAAATAATGGATAAAAAACGCGTACCTAGGTACGTACGCGTTTTTAGGATAGACTATAGGTATCCAAAATCGCGAACGCTGTTTACATTTTCCGTTTTAAATAAGAATTCCGACAAATATACATGGCGTTAAATTAAGAAAAGTAAAAGAATGACAAACATTTTTGAGGTAATTTTGATGTTATCTTGAATTAATGTGAACTGAACAACTTTTTCTTCGGCTTCCCTCTAGTGGAAGTTGAAGCTTCGCTACTGCTAGGCTGAGTTGGAATCGAACAGATAAAAAAATATTGTACGTTCAAGAAGTTAGTATTTATAAAAAAATCGTACCTCTTGGAAAAACAGAGTCAAACATGGTCATCTCTCCCAATATACCACTTTAGAGGAAGAATAAATAAAATAACCAAGAAAATATAGAAGACATATTTAATCTTCAATTAGACTTAAAATTATCACTTTATTTAAAATGTCTTTGTTCTAAGTTAAGTAAATGAAACATTTATTTAGATTTCTGCAATCTCTTCAATCAGTATTTCTTCTCTTCCGTCAGTATTTTGGTCGTTGGGTTCGAAATCGGTGCAATTAGCACTTTTACTAAGTTTTATTGCATCGCGTGACATGATGACAGTAAGATAACTAGTCAACATAGAAATAATATCGTATTTTTGCGTACGAACATTGAATAATTATAGTATATCGTACTTTATAACAAATAATCGTACAATTACGACAATTATCGTACAAAATCCAACACTGCACAGGCTTACATTAGGCGTAACTGTATCAACAAGTGCGACCTTTTCAAGCAGCAGCTGATTTAGGCGACAACGACAAGGACGGTCGGTTTTGTATTCCTAGACGCCCAAATAACAAACTCAGATACTCATACATAGATTATTATCATACGTATAAATAGCGGGACGATTCTGTGTTGGTCATCAGTCGACCGAGATCGGTTAGAAGTGATCGTCCTCATTTGTATCCCGACACAGACCTCGTTCACTATGAGATCGTTGGTGGTGTTGTTCGCTCTTGTCGCCGTGGCCGTGGCCGCCCCCAGTGCTACTGTGGAGAAGAGGTCCATCGGGCACGTGGCCGTTGCGTACGCCGTACCATCGGCAGTCTCGCACCAGTCCCGGGTGGACGTGCACTCTTCTCCCGCGGTGGTGGCTGCTCCGGTGGAATACGCCGTGGTATCCGAGCCTGTGGTTGCTGCGCGTACTGTTGCTGTGGCTCCTGCTGTGTACACCGGTGCCTCTGCAGTGTCTCATCAGTCCCGTGTGGATGTGCATCATTCTCCAGCGGTCATCACTAGCTATGCCGCCCCCGTGGTGGCTCAGCAAGTGGTCGCCGCCCCTGCTGTTGTAGAGGCTCGCTCTGTGTACGCTCCCGTAGCTTCCGTGTACTCTGTTCCCTCTGCGGTTTCTCACCAGTCCCGTGTTGACATCCAGTCGTCCCCTGCCGTGGTGTCCCAACATGTGTTGTCCCCCGCTGTGTTCGAAGCCCGCTCCGTCTACGCACCCTCCGTCTACGCATCCTATTGGTAATCGACAAGAGTGATAGGATCTGATGAAATTAAGTTAAGGTGATAAGCTTTATAGTAGAAAACGTATGTATTTTTTGTAAATAAACGACTTTTATATTTTTATAATTTTATTTTTTATTCATTGCACTCGGACATTTAGTGCGCTTCGAATTGAACGCAATGACACATGCACATGAAAACCAACACAAATGCCTACTATTACACTAATACGTGCAAGTAATATGGTCCAAACTTTAATTTAACTGTATATGCTAATTCTAAAAAAATATATTACTATTTCATGGTAATAAATACTTATCCACTCATGACTTGAATAAACCAAAGACTAGTTTTAAAATATTTTTTTTATCGATGTCTTAATTAAATTAAAAGTAGGGCTCTACTTTTAATTTAATTAAGACATCGGTAAAAATCTTTTTTTAACTAGTAGAATTCACATTCATTATTAGAATCATACTCTTTTTATAATAGGTAAGAAAAGCATAATTATGTAACCTCAATCACTAACTATTATGTTCGTGGGTGATACTGGCTTGGAAGTGTTACTATTGCTTATTACTAGCCGTACTAACTACTAGGCGGGAAACAAGTCGGGCTCTCGAAGTACATCACTGAAAGTTATAAAAATCGATTGTGATATCACTATCGATTTTTAGCCCGACTTCTTTCCCGCCCGACGACTTTACAACTTTTTCATTAA
This sequence comes from Tiliacea citrago, assembly GCA_963921375.1. Classification (NCBI taxonomy): domain Eukaryota; kingdom Metazoa; phylum Arthropoda; class Insecta; order Lepidoptera; family Noctuidae; genus Tiliacea; species Tiliacea citrago. The sequence goes on along the minus strand of OY992797.1, from coordinate 12,900,147 downwards.
ATTCGATGATCCATGGAATGTACTCCTCGTTCTTAGAGGTGTGTCGTTTGTATATAATCATGATTATAAATAAAAAATAAAAATAAAATAAAATACATTTATTTGGATCTACTATAACTCATATTGTGGAGTACACACAAATACGGAATACAAGGATAATAAAAATAAAACAAAACTAAAATACTTAATATATAACCAGCCCTTTTTGACGGCAACATGCCTATCACCGCAGTGCCGTATGTATAAACAGTCCATCCGGTCCGCGATCATCGCAAGGACGACATTGGGGCTGCCCCACACCCTATGCACCATGGACGCACCCCGCTTCCGCATGATCGCGTGGAATCGGTACGCGCCTCAGCGAACATACTTGAGGCGCTGCAGTAGCGAGGCAGCCCCTGTACAGCCCTGAATGCGTTGTTGAACTAGACGCGGAGGGCTCCGTATGATGCACACGTGTACCTCGCCCACAGACTGCACGTGTAGAGAGACGTGCAGTGCGCCCTAAAGAGCATTATCTTCACCTCCCTCGAACAGCGCGCAAACCTGCGTGCGAGCATATACTTATAATATCTTCAGGAAATGGTTAGCCGAGGTCACTAAGTATGTGTATATCTATTTTATTTGTAAATAGTTCCTGGGCAATGTTCGTAGGTGGACACTCACATGTACGACACGCATTATACATGTCCTACTTTACTAAGCCTTGTTAAGCTCCTTTAATTGACAACATTAAAATAGCTTCCACGTGCAGTGATACTTTGGTGAACAACCGTCAGACTCTGGACAATCAACTCGCTTCTACCTCACGAAATGGTTAATATTGTGACCACGCCGTGAGGTATTCTCATATACCTACCTAGTTTGTGTTTTCCTGAGAAAAGAACAATCGAGAGTTGGTCGACAAGACATCCCTCAAGATCATTGAGATAGGCTACCTATACAGGTACCTATCATAGGTACTCTTTGATGTTTACGTTTCTATGTTACTCTTTGGGACGCACTGTCAACAAGGCAACACAAAATAAAGTCAACTAATCTATACAAATTATAAAATAGTAACGAAGTCACCGTAACACAGTGACACTGCAATGGATAAAAGGACACAACGGGTCACTGGGTAACGACGCAGCTGATGAACTAGCTAGGAGAGCATCCAGCGCGTCTGTCTGTAGACCCGAACCTATCGTACCCATCCCCTTCAACCAACTACGCAGGAGGCGTGTACGCAGGAGTTCACCTACACACAAGCGCAGAACTGGGAACAGCGGGTTGCAGGCAATCCAGGGATGCTATGCCATCCTTAGATGGCAGGCTAACCAGGCGGTTGCTACGCCTTGACAGGAACGGCCTGCGCCTGGTGACGGGGACCATTACGGGACACTGCTCACTGAATAAGCATTTCCAGACAATAGGCATAACGGACAGCGCTCTGTCGAATTTTTGTCCGTTTGACTGTATGTATGTTCCGGATTGGCGCAAAAGCGGCCGCACGGATTTGGATGAAATTTAGCACACAGATAGTTGATAGTTGACGTGGATTAACGCATGGGGCCACTTTTGAAATGAAATCGTTTATTCTGTAAATAGGATATCGGAATCACTTTTACACGTCATATTAAGAAGTAAAAATCAGCTAGATGTAGTCGACATTTCCTATCTGACTACCCCTGAGAAGAAATGGTGAAACAAACTCAGGGGTCAAAGTCTCTTTTAAAGTCCAGACATAATCTTGGTCAGATCATGTGTGGACCATGTAGATCTGTGTCTGAAATGGTATTTTGAGGAAAGAACCACACAAATTTGAGTGGACCTGTCCAATCAGTGCAAGCGTTTGTCAGTAATCGTGCAGCTCGACTCAAGACGTAAGGAGCTCACCGACTCGACGAACAATACCAAAGAAAGTACATTTGGGTGGGCCGCATAAAGTACTCAAAATGCCAGACCACCATTAAAACTGAGAAAAAGCAAAAAATTATAGGAAAATATTTAAACAAAAAAAAAAATTACCCACATAGTGCTCACATTCACAATAAATTAAAGCAGTAAATATTATACTTTTCAAAGTAAACATTCATGTAATATTGTATACAATATTCTGCAATGTCATTATGTATAATATATAAAATCATGCATAATAATTAAAAATGTCAAGTTTTTTATACCGGTAGTACGTTCCTATCGAACATTTTCCAACATTTCACGGTTTATATGAACAGACCGAAGCATAACACACTGTAGGTCATATACAATATCAATGTATCTATCTCAAAGCTTTCAGTGCCGCGACATTCCCGTGGCATTTCCGCTGAAAATGTCACAAATAGTGTGGCTTTTTGCATACCATGTAGGATAGGTACATTAATATTGTGTTTGTATCGCCTTCTGACATTTTGCATTACTACAGTAGTTTAGCAAATTTTAGCGAGAGCTGTGTTTGAGTGCCTGTCAAAAGTTTATGATATTGTTATAGTTTTGACGGTAACTACCATATGACTCACTAGCTTCTGCCCGTGACTTCGTACCCGTGTAATTGTAGGTTTCTTTCTGACTTTTTTCGTTTTGCTCGGCTCCTAACGTGGTGTTTAATAGCCTATTAAATAACTCATTGCTAAAGTTTACAGACTTACAAGTAAATTTAAATTGTGATCAGTGGCTAGACGCGAGAGCAATCCTTGCACCTAAAAACGAAACTATTAACCAGATAAACTCTGACATTTTGAATAAGGAGCAGGGAGATATAAAGGAGTATTTGTCAATAGATACCATCATGGACCCAGAACAGAGCACTTCATTTCCCGCTGAATTTCTAAATTTTATAGACTTGTTAGGTGTACCTTCGCATAAACGTCAATTAAAATTAGGTGTACCCGTTATGCTTATGCACAATTTAGATGCACCCCGATTATGTAATATGACGAAGCTACGGATTACAGAATTAGGACAAAATATAGTTGGAGCCACATCAATCGATTCTTTAAAGAATATTTATGAGTCTTTAATGGTTTAAATCAAACAATCAACTCAGCCTATCGCAAGCCTACTGATGAAAGAAAAGAAAGAAAGAAAAAGCATTTATTGGGACTCGCACTGACCACAAATTAAACCAAACTAAACACACTCATAGAAACAAAGAACAAAAACAAAAATACGTTGGTTTATTTATTTAGTACACCAACAGCAGTACATTATTATTATCAGCTGTCTGTGGCCCATTGCAGGGCAAAAATTTTAAGTCAAACTCAAATTATTTATTTCAAATAGGCACATAAAAGGCACTTTTGATGGTCAGAATTTACTAAAAAATTGAATTGATTCTAGTCACCCCTTCCTTTAAAGGAAGTTTAGTATGGAGAAGAATGGGCAAGAAACTCCACCGATATTCTTTTAAAAAGTGTTACAATATTTTGTATATAATGTATAAAATATTCTAACTCCTCTGCTGACATATTTACGAAGTACAGACATAATATTTTATTATGTAATCTTCTGAACACGTTGATGGCACTAACGTAGTGTTGGTATTTCCAAAGGTCTCCGTACAGATAAAGGAAGTGTGAATGACAGGAATTGATTACTTTTCCCGTTGCTGCATTTTTTCTTTGCCCTTTTGGAAGTCAACCTTTCGGCTTTACCCATTTTCTTTACGAAACTCAAAAAGAGAATTACATTTCAGGTTTAATAAAACCTGAAATGTAATTCTCTTTTGAGTTTTTGTAGCTTGGGAATCCATTGTCACTCCGGAACACAGTCAGTTTTCGCTGGATTAAACGGGTGTTCTAGAGTAAAAAAGGTTCGTCGCTTCACTCAATATATTTATTGCTTCCACATGTGAACCTAGGTGGTAGGTTTTACAAAATATGATTATTGTGACCCTGTCGGGCACAGCAACAGTACGAGCGAGGAAGAGGGCTTTTATTTGACGCCGTAATTTTTTTACGAAACATGTAACTTAAAATTTGTCATTTAAATATTCATTGATATTATACTAGCATGTAGATGATAGAAAGTGTAATTAATCAATATTTATAGCGTAATGTATATTTTGTATACGTGTTGGTAATTTCGAACGGATTCGCGTAATTGTAGAATGTATTGGCAGGGGAGGGTTAGTATTTTATGTTCTTGGAAATGAGGTTTGCAGCTGTCGGTGGCTTCTATATTTTTATTCCTATTTACTAGGATTCTTATAAGTCTGTTTTGCAGTGCCAATTGTGTTCGAAGTACGTTGTTAGTTTGATGCAGAAAGTCTTTGCCAAGTATTTTTCCTAAAGATGTCCTGAACCACCAATGTCACATAAAAGCAGCAACTGACGGGCAGTTGCTGTTGTTATTCATGCTTAAATAACAAGAACCAGACATCTATACGTCTTACTATTGAATATTTTGATTCGGATGGGATTTGAACCAAACGTCCTTTTTCCGTGCATTTCGTCTTTCTTCCGTCCGTGCATTTACGTTTATCAAGCTGTCATTTTAACTCATTTGAATATTTTATGAACTTTATATTAATATTAAAATAAATCTATACTAATAATATCAAGACGTAAAGTTTGTGAGGTTGTAGGGGGGGGGGGGGGTGGGGGTAATCTTCGGTTCTACTGATCCGATTTTGAAAATTCTTTCTCTAATGGGAAGCTACAGTATTGCTGAGTGTCATACATAGGATATAGAAAAAATAAGAAATTTCACGCGAACGAAGTCGCGGGCAGAAGCTTGTATTTTATAAAGTCTTATTACTAGTTACAGGGTTGACAAAAACCCAAACAAATTGTATTCTGCTCGTGATCTCAAATAAACTTGAAACAAGGCTTGCGTGAGAATATGTAATTATACACTCACACTTATTTTGTACATAAGATCTGTTTTTTATTTTGCGTAATCACCTACATGCCTTACGTATCAGAAAATAATTACGAAAAAATACTCCAAGAAGACCTACTTTAATAAATCGAAAGAAATAAGTTTTGTGATATACCTACAAGTCTTTAATATGCGAAATAAGATCGCTAAAAAAACTTTTCCAAATCTAATCAAACTGAACTTATGAAAGCTTTCAAATATTATTTTTATTAAGTACTTTTGCCCGCGGCATCACCCGCGTGGTGGTCGGAAATTATGCCATGGAAACGTACTACCGGGATTAATAAATTTATCCTAGGTGTTGATCCAAGTTATTAACTATCTGTTTGCCAAACATCCAAATTAGTTCAGTCGTTTTTCTATCGTAGTAATAGCAGAGGCGAAGGTCATTGTCCCGCGTCGCACGCCGTCATCAACCATAATTATTTTGTTACGCGTAATTTAGAATCTGTGATATATTTTTTAAAGGATTCATTTAAATGGTATGATGCCAAGGAGTATTTTATTCTAAATTAAATGTCCAATTTAAATAACATATTTTATTGAATAAGGACCATATATATCGGTCAATATAGCTTCGGGAATAACAATGAATTTTTATCAAATTCTGAAAGTTCAAAATGGTTGCTGTAGTTCATCCTTAGAAGATAGACATGCTATCGCGGGCTATCGACAAACGCGGCGGGGGACTTTGTTTTATAATATGTAAGGATATTTATCTACAGGTGTAATTATATAGGCACACAATGTTTTTATACATAAATCTATTTCTTATTTATTCCTAGATTATAAAACAAAATATTATGGTTATTTAAAAGTAGGTTAGTGTTTTAGGGCGTGACATAGATCCACGTCTAAGGATTAGGTAGGTACTGCGCTTAGTGAAAGACAATACAACTTTACTACAAACTTATTACGTAAAGTTGCCGTTACACCAGTAACTTTGACGAAATACTGCTCTATAAACTGAATATATTTCTCATATCATTAATATGGTTTTCTGTATGTATCCGCGTTACGCATGTTGACGCAGTTTTATTTTATTGGTGCTATACGATTTATTTTACCTTTGAGCCATGATTACACAGGTACACGGCTGCCGAGTAGGAAGCGTGATTAAGTACAACGCAAAAGCCGCCTTAGTGCAAGGCTGATTACTTTCATTATGACACTTGACATTGCTATTCACTAACTAATATGTTTTAAGATCTGAGAAATTATGAACTGTGTATGTACCCAGCTTATTATTTGACCGCTCGGACTATAAAAGAGTCCGATAGCGAGTGAAAAGTATCAGTCAGCCGTTACACGGTTTGAAGTGATCTTGTGTATCGTCGAATCTCACAACACAGACCACGTTAAAATGAATACGCTGGTGGTGTTTTTCTCTGTAGTGGCCGCGGCGTGCGGATCTCTGTTGCCGCTGGCGCAGCCACCGCACCATCCAGCGCTCCTGCTGGACCCGCACGGCCGCCCGCTCGACACCGCCGAGGTGATCAACGCCCGCGCCCTGCACCTGCAGGCTAAGGCCCTGGAAGGACATCATTACGCTCCCCTCGCGCACGCCGCCGTCGTGCCCTACGCCCACTCTGTGGTGGCCCCCGCCGTGCTGGCCGCACCCTCCGCTGTGTCCCACCAGTCCCGAGTGGACGTGCACAGCAGCCCCGCTATCGTGAGCCACTCCGTCGTCACCCCCGTGGTCGCGCACTCCGTCTACGCCTCTCCCCTGCTGGCCCACTCTGCTCTCGGCTACGCCAGTCACGGACACTACCTGAAGAAGCGATCCCTGGGACACTTCGCGTACGCCGCGCCCGTCGTCGCCCACGTGGCACCCTCCGCCGTGTCGCACCAGTCCCGCGTGGATGTCGTCTCTAGCCCCGCGGTGGTGTCTCACGCCGTCGCTCCCGTCGTGTCTCACGCCTACGCCGCTCCCGTGGTGGCGCACGCTGCCCCCGTGCTCGCCGTGGCTCCCTCCGCCGTCTCCCACCAGTCCCGCGTCGATGTGCGCACCAGCCCCGCGGTCGTCTCTCATGCCGTCTCTCCCCTCGTCCACGCTACTCCTGTCTACGCCGCTTCCGCATACGCCGCCCCCGCATACGGGTACGCCGCGTACGGCACTCATGGATACTCCGCATACGGTGCTCACGCTGGACTCGCTCTCTCTCATGCTCATCTCTTGAAGAAACGATCTCTGGCTCACTACGCGGTCCCCGTTGTACACGCCGTCCCCTCTGCGGTGTCCCACCAGTCTCGTGTTGATGTGATCTCCAAACCCGCGGTGGTGGCTACCTATGCTCACGTCGCTCCTGCTGTGTACGCCGCCCCCGCTGCCGTGTACGCCGCGCCTGCTGTGTCCCACTTCGCCCCCATCGCTCACTCTGCCGTCTGGAGTGCCCCCCACCACTTGAGTGCCGCACTCTGGTGAACCAAAACTTAGATTCGACGAAAATTACTGTAGTTTTCGTTTTAATACTTATTTATTAAAATGAATAGACAAATAATAAAACAATAATTTATATTTCCTGATTTTCATTTCATACACTATTGTATATCTGTGTTTTGTATCGGCGGGATCGCATAATATGTATAAGATAAATGTTGATTTTGTTCACGAAAATGTAGACGACATTAAAATCCAGCGAAGAATTCAAAATAATTACCTCTGGATTTAGCTTAACAACGGATCTGGCAACCATTGTTACCACTTGTCTCTCAACGTTACCTGTATGTTAATCGTCATTGGAGAACTTTCGAGAACGGACGAGTAGTTAAAGGTGACGCATATATTATGGGAACGTCACTGCTGCCCCAAACTTGGCGTCGTGGTTATTACATTATACAAGGTATGATGCTATGGTTAACTTAATTTTTTCCACGTGCTCTACGTCATTAAAGTAGATTAGTTACTAATTGCAGCCTATCCTGGAAATAGCTAAAGTGTACAGGGCGTATTGTTGGCCGATTATAACACTTTGGGAAAGGCGAAAAATGTTGCAAGGCTGAAGTCAGCTTCTAGTTCCACAACATTTTTTCTCATTACAGAACTTTGCATGAGAAATCATGCATGCAGATATTGAGGGACTTAGGCAGGAATATCTTATAACATTATCATAATAATCATCATTGGGAGCTATAATTATGTATGAGCCGTTTGGGGTTGAAACACTAGGGCCTTGGGGTCCGAGTGCTCATCAAGTAATCAAGCGGTTGGTCGACTCTTCACGTGACCAGAGGGCTGGCGTATTTTTAGCCCAAAGAATCACCATTGCCATCCAACGTGGCAATGTTGCCAACCTTTTGGGCACTTATCCCATTGACAGCGATGCAGACGAATTTTTTGATGCCCATAAGCACTTCCCCCTTTTTTATTATTATTTTATTATATACTTGTACATACTTTACATATTTTAGAGTTAGCTTGTGTATTAAGGATCATTTATTGTAAATATAGAAGATAATCATCATTGGATTATCTTATTTTATATTCACTTACTACATACGCTATTAATAGTGTAAGTAGTAGCGCGGGTTGTTTTTTGTACATCTTTGACAGTTGTTACGGGAAGCCCGAAAGTCTGACAACCAGTACCAACCAAGGGGTATCGTGTTACCCAGTAACTGGGTTGTGGAGGTCAGATGGGCAGCCGCTCCATGTAAAATACTGGTATTCAGCTGCATCCGGTTAGACTGGAAGCTGACCCCATCATGGTTGGGAAAAGGCTAGGCAGATAATTATGATATATGCCATTAATGTTTGCATGCCGCATTTGTTAAGTATACAGGGTGGAATTTTGTAATGCCACCTGGAGGGAAAGTACTCTTAATACTGCAGATAGAAAATTTTACTCAAAGGAAACATTCCTTTATTTTTGAATAGAAAGCAAACTGCATTCAAAGATTTTCGAAAATTCTCTTCTCCCACACCCGGGAATCGAACCGGCTAAAATCTGAAAAAATTATACCCTGTACTTTTATAGCATCGATCGTTAGGGTCAATTATAAGGATGAAATCTCTCTAACAAACATGATAAATTAAATGAAAGGAAAACCAGGAAATCTTAAATTAATTTAATTATTTACAAAAAATGGTAAACTAACTAATCTCTCTCTCGAAATGGGCTCCATTCTCTTGGATACACAAATTTATTCTTTTAACGAATTCATTTCTAGTAACCTTTAATAAAGTGTTGTGGTGAATATTATAAATCGTATTCTGAACTTCAACTCTCAACTCGTTATCATTCGCATAAGATTTCATATTTCATTTCAAGAGGTCAAAATTGGTATAATATTCAGACGATTTTTAAACGCTAATGTGATGTACCTTATTAGAAAGCTTATTTATTATGCTACTCGATTATAGTTAAATCTGATTTATTCAGGCGCCCATTTTTGTAAAAAAGTGAAAAATGTTTCAATACAAACAAAACGCACATAGTCTTTATTTATTCATTTCTATGCAATATAAATATTTTATGTGGCTAATATTTCCGTTTCTATTAAATACTTTGGGATTTTATTATAATTTTAGCTGCAGCTCCATGACAAAAAATATTGATTATCATGACAATGCAATAACAAAACGTATCGAAAAAAGTCAAAGCTCGGATTAAATAGCCGCTGTAAATGTCAAGCCGAGACCTGCTGACTGACGTTGTCATTGGCACGTCATTTGCCACAGGGCTGCCATTCCTAAAATATAAATAATGCTTGTAGAACATTTCATTTTTCAACACTTGTTTTAAAAAAACGGGCGGCTGTAAAAAAAAATTAAATGCCCAAAGACGTCAAAATAATTACCCTCTTTCAGCCTATATAGGTCAGAAGGCTGTTTAAATTTTCAATTATTTTAGTACCAAGTCCCATACATTTCGTGAACATCTCCTTTGATTTTTTACATATCCGCACAAAAAAAAATCTAATGGGGTGAGATCTGGCGATCTCGCAGGCCATCTGATTGTGCCGTTTGTACCAATCCAGGTATTAAAATGGTTATTAATGTAGGCAGTAGTGATTCTGCTGTTATGTGCTGGAGCACCATCTTGCTGTAGAATTATTTGGTTTCGCTCTTCCTCGGGGAAACCATTTAACTCGTAACTCGCACTTTGAAATACATATACAATATGAATTTTAGTATATGCGAAACCCGAAACACGTGTCTGGTATTTTTATGTAAAGAATCTATGTACAAAAATTTAAAAACTGTATCATGAAAAACACAAAGTTATAAGGCTGTTATGTTACCGGGTTGTCCGTGCAAAAACATGCTCACGGCGCCCCCGCGACGCCAGGGTCGTCTTGCGCTCATTGATAATAATTTGGTAGTAGGTACCTAACCAACAGAGCGTTGACGTCAATGGAAAAAGATCTCCCGGATCTATAGTAACAATGGGAGTTCCGCAGGGCTCAATTCTTGGTCCTTTCTTGTTTCTTATTTATATTAATGGCTTGCCTTACCTCATAAAGGATAATCATGATATAGTGTTGTTTGCAGATGACACTTCACTTTTGTTTAAACTTAAACGTCAGCAGCGTTACTGACGATGTAAATAGCGCAATAAAATTGGTTCATTGGTTCAATGTTAATAATTTACTTCTAAATGAAAAAAAAAACCAAATGCATTAAGTTTACGCTACCTCACGTTAGGTAGGTGAAAACTGATGTGTTGATAAAGGGCGAAGAATTGAATCCAGAAGATAGCACAGTATTCTTGGGCTTAACTTTGGATGCTAAGCTTCAGTGGGGCCCACATATAGATAAACTGTCAAAAAAGCTAAGCTCCGCAGCATAAGCTGTTAGAAAAATTCGTAATTTAACTGACATAAGAGACAGCCCGTTTAGTGTACTTTGCCTATTTTCATAGTGTAATGTCGTACGGTATTCTATTGTGGGGAAATGCCGCCGACATTCAGACTATCTTTGTTTTGCAGAAAAGAGCTGTATGATCAGTTTATAAATTAAGTCCAAGACACTCTCTCAGAGAAAAATTTAAGGAGATTAATGTAATGACTGTACCTTCTCAGTATATTTTTGATAATCTTTTATATGCCCATAAAAATATAAAATTGTTTAAAAAATACAGTGATATCCATAATATAAATACTAGAAACAAACATAAATTTGTTGTACCTACAACAAGGCTCAAGAAAATAGGTGGCTCGTTCCGATGTCATTGTATATGCTTTTATAATAAACTTCCAAGCCACGTTCAAGATCTAAGCCTTAATAAATTTGGGCACGCCACAATTGTGGCGATAAGTCCCCTCTTTGAGGAGTGGCTAGAGAGGCACCACGGCGTCCTCACCTTCCGCCTGACGCAGGTCCTTACCGGACACGGTTGTTTCGGGAGGTTCCTGTTCAGGATAAAGCGGGAGGAAACGGTGGAGCATACGGTGGAGGTCTGCCCAGCTTGGGCGGAGCACCGCCGTGTCCTCACGGAGGCGATCGGCGGCGGCGATCTCTCGCGTCCGGCCGTGGTTCAGGCCATGGTTCGGAGCGAGAGTGCATGGGAGGCCGTCACCTCCTTCTGCGAAGCAGTTATGCTAGCGAAGGAGGAGGCGGAACGCGTGAGGGTGAGACAAGGTTCGCGCCCTCGCGCCCTTAGTCGCCGCAGGAGACGCCCCGGGCGTCGGGAGTCGCAAGCCGATTTCCGGCCACCGTAGGCGCGGGCCTGCGGATGGTGAGCGATGGGTAGCTCGCCGTCCGAAAAGGACCAGGCCCGGGTCGACGGCGCGTTGTGTTCCACGCGCGCCTCAAAGAGATGTCAGCACAAACTTACGGGGTCCAATGCCTGCCGGGGGACCAATGCCTGCCGGGGTTGCGAGTTTGTCCGAAAGGGATATCGTGGCCCTGGCACACAGGCAACGGAAGGAACACGGGTGGGTTTTAGTCAGTAAAAGTCTGACACGCCCTCCCGCTCCGCCCAGAGCGGGAGAAGTTATTTGATAATTTCCCAACCAAAAAAAAAAAAAAAAAGCCTTAATAAATTCAAATCATTCATTAAACGTAAGTTGTGCCAGAAAGCCTTTTATACCGTTAAAGATTATATTGAGGACAAAAAGGCTTGGTATTGAGCTGCTCCAATTTTTACTTATTGAAGTGGTTTATTTTTATTGTTTGATGTTTTTTTGCTAACTTTTATTATTTTATATACGTAACGTAATATATACGTAATGTAACGTAATGACATATGAATATTTACTTGTAAAGTATTATATTATTTTAATTATTGTGAATGTGAAGACAATGTGGGTTATTGCTCTTTTATTTTTATTTTCCCTTTGTCTTTTATTCTCAGTTAGTGTTAATCATGATCTGGCAGTTTGAGTCATTTATGGAGCCTACCCAAATGTCCTTTCTTTGGTATTGATCGTCGCATCGTTGAGGTCCTTAAGATCTGAGTAGAGCTGACCGATTACTGACAAATGCGTGCACTGACTGGTCAGGTCCACTCAATCTGTGTGGTTATTTCCTCAAAAGACCATTTCAGACACCAATCTACATGGCTTTCACATGATCTGACCAAGATTATGTCTGGACTTTAAAAGAGACTGTGACCTCTGAGTTTGTTTCGGCCTTTCTTCTCAGAGTAGTCAGACAGGAAACGCCGACCTCATCTAGTTTTAAAAATATGACTGACGTGTAAAAGTGTTTGTACAAACCTACTTACAGAAATCATTACTTACAGATATTATTTAACCGTACGGCGATTGTATTGTAAGTAATTAAATGGCGATAACATTTTCCATCACACTTAAATATTTTTGGGACAAAATATAACATGGTGTAAAAATTATTGAAATCGATTCAGTTCCTTTCCTTATTCTTAACAAACTATATTCAGGTTTCGTATATACTAAAAATAATGCTGTATATAAAAGAAATAAACATAATCAATGATCATATGAAGAACTCTTTGTGATTTCTTTTTTGATCACGTTAAATAATGTTTACGCTGTTTGAAACACATTTTTACAAATATTATTTTTTTAATACCTACTGTTTTTACTCAAAACACTGTCGACCATCTCAAATATTTTTGGTTTATATGCTCTCTTCTATCTGTGAAAACTTTTAATTGGCCTTATTTTAATTACTCTCAATCGTGCAAAAGTGTTTAGCTGTAAGTTTTCCAAAAACTGTAAAATAAAATAAAATATGACTTGTGAATGAAACTGCAGACTTACGATCCCTATTTATTATTTGGCGAAATGTGCTATCGGACATTCCATTATATAATAATATACTTGAGTAGCATTTAGGAACCGTCCTCTCACCGCCTCTCACGAATACCAAATACGTTATAATAATTATAGTGTTAAACTCGGTAGCTAACTCATGTAGTCGAAGTGACAGTTGCAAGGACACCGCGTAACTTTAATTGCCTATCCTACAAGGTTAACAATTGGCAAATATATATCATTGAGTAGATACATTAAGCGCATTCCGAAAACCATTATTACTAGACTATTTAAACTCATTGTTAGAAGGCATTGCTCTAAATGCAGATCTATTTTGGTAACTACTGAATGTTAAATGATTTATTTCTGTAAGTAGGTTCCATACCTATTTAGAAATGCTTCTGTGTGCTTCTATGAAGTTGACGATGAATAAAATCATTTTCTGGCAGGAATGAGCCATTAACATGTTCATCTTGGCCGATTTAAGTAAGGCCTTCATTTGTTTCTACAGTAATTAATCAATTAACCGTAACCGTGTTTGAATAGAGTTGTTTTGTTGTGGTGTATGGTTATAACTATGTGTTTTCAAATAACGAAATACTTCTTTGAACAATTAATAAAGAAAAATAAAGTTTTCGCCCGATTAAAATCAGTTACAAGGCTTAGGACCCCGTGTTACTCCTGATTTTAATTACTGATCGAAAATATCCTACTGTAGATGTTTGCAGGGCAACTGGGGTACAAGCAATGAAATAACTGGCCTACAGATTCACAATCATAATTACACAAGAAACTATCGGGGTAAGCCGACCTTACCACTAAATTATTAACATAATTAGGAGAAACTAAATTTTCATCAGCCTATATAGGGTGATTTAGGAACAGTCATATTTATAAGGACTCTAAGTAGTAGGTCTAGTAGGATTGTGATCACGACATTAGTTGTGAAAAACTACCTGTTTTCTAAGCAGCTTTCTAAGCAGCCTTATAAGTAACACTTATAAGGCTGCTTAGAAACAAACTTTGCAAAGGGTCTACAAAATATAATTCGCAAAACCTTTTTTTATATTGTACGCTGTTTTGGTGGTTTTCCTTCGCTATCAATAAAATCAGTTAAATGTCTCAAGGCTTAAATGTACGAATTTTTAAATGAAAATAATAGGTCATTTTTTTTGTATTATTTATTTCATAAAATTTTTTTTACAATTTTACATCATCTTAGGTTCATAGTCTTAGGAGTTCGTCAGTTTCACTGTTCACCAGGCGTGGTGGCCGTGGGCAAGGGGGGCAGAGTGGAGGAGTCCAGCATGAGCACCGTACGCGGCGTATCCATGAACTCCGTATGCGGGGGCGGCGTATCCATGAGCGGCGTATGCGGGGGCGGCGTATGCGGAGGCAGCGTAGACAGGAGCGGCGTGGACGAGGGGAGAGACGGCGTGAGAGACGACAGCGGGGCTGGTGCGCACATCAACGCGGGACTGGTGGGAGACGGCGGAGGGAGCCACGGCAAGCACGGGGGCAGCGTGCGCCACCACGGGTGAGGCGTAGGCGTGAGACACGACGGGAGAGACGGCGTGCGACACCACCGCGGGGCTAGAGACGACGTCCACGCGGGACTGGTGCGACACGGCGGAGGGCGCCACGTGGGCGACGACAGGCGCGGCGTACGCGAGGTGTCCCAAGGAGCGCTTCTTCAGGTAGTGTCCATGACCAGCGTAGCCGAGAGCTGAGTGGGCCAGCAGGGGAGAGGCGTAGGCGGAGTGCGCCACCACGGGGGCCACGACGGAGTGGCTCACAACGGCGGGGCTGCTGTGTACGTCCACTCGGGACTGGTGGGACACGGCGGAGGGTGCGGCCAGCACGGCGGGGGCCACCACGGAGTGGGCGTAGGGCACGACGCCGGCGTGCGCGACGGGAGCGTAATGTCCTTCCAGAGCCTTAGCTTGCAGGTGCAGGGCGCGGGCGTTGATCACCTCGGCGGTGTCGAGTGGGCGGCCGTGCGGGTCCAGCACGAGCGCTGGATGGTGCGGCGGCTGCGCCAGCGGCACCAGAGAGCCGCACGCCGCGGCTACTACAGCGAATAACACCACCATCGATTTCATTGTGAACGTGGTCTGTGTTTTTTCTGACGAACTAGAAGATCACTTCAAAACCGTAGACGGTCGACTGATAATTTTGACTAGCATGCTCGTGTATTTATACTGACCGGATATAAATTAAAGGTAAGGCAATTTCAGACGTAATATATTCGTTGCTACATTGTTTCTAGCTTTGCATTGACCTCGGTGAGTGTGTGGCGGTCAAACTAAAATACGTCGGAAGTGTAGGTACGACTTGCACCGCTACATCAAGGGTGAGCCTGCGCCTGATTTAGTATTATGTGTTTATAAGCTGGTGAATTAGATCGGACCAACCTGATCTCAATAACCAGGCGGAATGTCAAAGACGAAGGAACAAAATTCATATACGTTTAGTAACCTGAAGTTATGTCTTTATAGGTTGGTTTAACTGTTATCCTGATCAAGAAACAGGGCTCCTCACTGCTCTTAGGGGTAGAGAGTTAGAGATACGTATAATGGCAGTAGCTTCGTTTCGTAACTTTTTCATAAACAAGATGAATGAAGACTTTGCTAAGCGCGAAGTTCATTAAAATATTGTCAGTCTAAATAAGTGTAGTTGTATATTAGAAATTAAGTTCTATTTTAAGATTATCTCTTATGTGTAAATCAACCTACCGCGATACTGAGAATGGATAGATAGTACACGAGTAATTTCATTATTTCACTAGGGGTCGCCATTGTCATGATAATTTGACAGTAACTTGCAAAATTATTCATGAGAAACACCTCAGACTCAGGTCTCAAGAGCAATATAGCTCATGTTAGGGTAAGCGGATTGTACTCCCCACACAATTGACATTGCTGCCCACATTCGGCCTTAGATATCACAGACAAATAATTTAATAATACAGAGACTCTTAACCAGTGTTTTGGGTCTCGTCGTAGCCTATAATGTTTAGGCATGACAACTGGCTTATTGGTTGATTTGCAGATTACTCGCCCGAAACGAGCGAATCGACACTTTTAAATAATATTATTATTTCTGTAGGCGATTTGCACGACTTTCGTTTTTTTTCAAAATATTGCTTTTCCCGATGCAGGGGCGTTAATTGTTGAGGAGTTCTCTTGGTAAGAACCAGGAGAACTGGAACTGATGGTGACTTCACCGTATGTGACATGATAAAGTGCCTAATCTAATCGAAACCGTGAAATACTTATTATTAAGCAGTTCCGGTGGCCATTTGTGGTCTGCGGTCATCACCAGTTCCACTTCACCAAATGGTGCTTTCCGGGTGCAACTGCATGAGTTACTAAAAAAAATACCCAAATCGCTATAGGTGTGCCTATAAAATTTGAGGATTTCCCTCGATTTCCATGGGATCCCCTCATCAGATTCGGGCTTGGTGTCAATGGGACTACCTCGAGAGCATGCCTTGTCAAACAAAAAAAGAATTTTCAAAATCGGTCCACAATTCACGGAGAAATCGGTGAACATACATAAAAAAAAAGAATCAAACATACAGACGAACATATGTACGAGTATAACCTCCTCCTTTTTGGAAGTCGGTTAAAAAAGCCGTTCGTGACAGTTATTTTCGTTCAATCTCAGATTTGAGGACAGCAACCACCAGACTCCCTGAAGTATTTTTTGAAATTTTTGAAGCAATAGGTATTTTGTGCACTTTATCTAGGTTTCTATGCAAGCAAAAAATAAAATTTTTGAATAACAAATTCAGTATTAGCCTGCAAAAATCTGCCTTTTTGCACAAATTTTACCTGAACTTTGGCCATTCATAATGTACTCATAAATTGTAAAAGTAAAGTAAACATCGTGATAGAAACCTCGCACATGTAATGGAGAATCTAAATAATAAACATTTATTTAACAAGCTTGTAAGGCTTACGCAAAAACACGTATTTCCTGAAACAAGTTTTATTAGATTTCCGCACACAATTTTTCGTTTAATGTTGTCGCGTTCTCACTTGCTTGTTAGTTCTCACTTGCGCTGAACGAAATAACAAACTTTTCGAACATGTTCGCGTTGACGATAGACGGACCGGCCATCTTAAGAGCAGGCACTGCAGGCAGTCTAATTCAAATTTCGAACGCAAGCTCCGCCCCTCGCCCCCCGCCTCTCCGTTAAGTGCTAAACGCTAATACATCAGTATTACTGATGAAGTTGAATATCACGTGAGTTCTTTGATCGTGTTCGAGCACGAAACTAAATAGCGTAAGTCTCAATTCTTATTTCGTTTATAACTAAAGTAATAATTGATCTAGAAAAAAAATATCTTGTGGGTGGATAATAAACTATATTTTCTTGCTGTAAATATTTATTTTAGACATAAAAGTCAAACAATCTTGTTTGTTTTTTATAATTATCCTTAAAAAAGACATGATTTTCGAATAAAAAATGTATTGAGAGAAAATATTACAATTACGTAACTGTCTTCAACATGGAAAGAAAACATCAAAAAAATCATATACTAAAGTATAATTTTGCTTGTATGTGTGACTGTTTCAGAATATTCATGCAAATTAACATAAAAATAGGGAGCCTCCTCTTAATTTTGATAATAATTTTATTTATTCATATTAGTATTGCATTATAAAGTTACTCTTGTTAAAATTAGAATAACGAACACTTCGCCCGTGACTTCGTGTGCGCGGATTTAGTATTTACCCCTGCAGACTTCAACACCCCCTCCAACCTTTTATGGGATGTTTTGGAAATTTAATCATTGTGATCTTTATTATTTACCTAGATAAGTAATATGTGCCAAGTTTCAAGTTTCTAAGCCGAAGGAATGAAATCTGTCATACAAACTGTTAACCCCTTTCCTACCCGACAGAGTTTGATTTTTCATTAATCGTTTGGTGTGTTTGTATTTTTTGAACTTGATAATCATTTTTCACCCAGTTACGCGTTCATTTTCGAAAAATCCAAATACACGTTATTCTTATTATTTAATGCTGAGTTTTAAATTCATCGAACCGTGCATTCATTAGATTCTTCCATACAAACTTTAGCACCCTCTAAACCCCTAATGGGTGCAAGTTTAAAAAAAACTTGTAATGTCTAACTTTTTATTTACTTAGGTACGTATTCGTGCTAAGTTTCAAGTTTATAAACCCAAGGAATAAGATTTTTCACATGAAACGATTGTTTCCTTTTCATCCCCTTAAGAGTCAATTTTCTTAGTACACCCGTTCGTTTTAAGATAAAAGTACTGTCCAAAATTATTCAAGTTTCTATCTTTAGCAGTTTGGGCTATACAAGAGTCTTACCACACCCTGTTCCTTTATATATACATAAATTATAATCTTAGGTAGATTTCCTTCGTAAATGTCCTAACTCTGAGAACACTAATGAAGTTCACAGCTTACCGGATGTACCCTAATAGTGTCGAGGTAATAGTATCACTAATATCAGCCAGTAAGTAAGTTTGATAGCGGGACTGACTGTCTGAATTTTCTTCTGTCCATTTTTGGAAAAGGTTAAGTGAATTGACAAAGTCCTAGTGTAAAATAATTTTACACTAAAACTTTGTCAATTCACTTAACTTAGTAATTACTGAGGATATCTATCTAAACATTTAGACCAGTAACTTACTAATGAAAATGAAAACCATGATCCGCTAATTCATTTATTTTGCTAGAGCATACCGGGGTGGTGAATTCGTGATACATGGATATCAGTTTTCTAGTCATCAGACTCTCCATTTTGCGCACAGCCCAGATTCATTGTTATACCTATGTAAGGTACTCTCGTCTTTACGACTATAATTTAGGTATTATCTGCAAAATTATGAATAAAACACATCATATACTTTAAAATAAAAAGTGGGGGTTATATCTAATGGTATCAATGAAAGTAAGGAATTAGGTTTATTATTTATTTTATAAATAACTTTTTTTTAATAATTTTTACATCATCTTAGGTTCATAGTCTTAGGTGTTCGTCAGTATCGCTGTTTACCAGGCGTGGCCGTGGGCAAGGGGGGCAGAGTGGAGGAGTCCAGCATGAGCACCGTACGCGGAGTATCCGTGAGCGCCGTATGCGGGGGCGGCGTATCCATGAGCAGCATATGCGGGGGCGGCGTATGCAGAGGCGGCGTAGACCGGAGCGGCGTGGACGAGGGGAGAGATGGCGTGAGAGACGACAGCGGGGCTGGTGCGCACATCAACGCGGGACTGGTGGGAGACGGCGGAGGGAGCCACGGCGAGCACGGGGGCAGCGTGCGCCACTACGGGAGCGGCGTAGGCGTGAGACACGACGGGAGAGACGGCGTGCGACACCACCGCGGGGCTAGAGACGACATCCACGCGGGACTGGTGTGACACGGCGGAGGGGGCCACGTGGGCGACGACAGGCGCGGCGTACGCGAAGTGTCCCAGGGAGCGCTTCTTCAGGTAGTGTCCGTGACCGGCGTAGCCGAGAGCAGAGTGGGCCAGCAGGGGAGAGGCGTAGGCGGAGTGCGCCACCACGGGGGCGACGACGGAGTGGCTCACGATGGCGGGGCTGCTGTGCACGTCCACTCGGGACTGGTGAGACACGGCGGAGGGTGCGGCCAACACGGCGGGGGCCACCACAGAGTGGGCGTAGGGCACGACGGCGGCGTGCGCGAGAGGGGCGTAATGATGTCCTTCCAGGGCCTTAGCCTGCAGGTGCAGGGCGCGAGCGTTGATCACCTCGGCGGTATCGAGCGGGCGGCCGTGCGGGTCCAGCACGAGCGCCGGATGGTGCGGTGGCTGTGCCAGCGGCACTAGAGAGCCGCACGCCGCGGCCACTACAGCGAATAACACCACCATCGATTTCATTGTGAACGTGGTCTGTGTTTTTTCTGACGAACTAGAAGATCACTTCAAAACCGCAGACGGTCGACTGATACATTCTACTCGCACTCAGCCGTATTTATACTGGCCGGATATATACTAAAAGGTAAGGTAATTTCAGGCGTTAGTATATTTGTTGGTACGAGTAACATAGATACAACAATGTCAGTTGTCAATATTGTGACCTCGGAACGTGTGTGGCGGTCAAACATTACGTAGTCAAAGAATTTCGTGGTCGGAGTATGTAGTGCGCGACGATGTCAGCGAAATGTATGACGCTCTACGTATAAACGCAAAAAAAATGCAAACGGATCTCCTAATATATTTCAATTAATTAAAATAACAATTTATGAAAGCATTTCAGCCTTCGTATGACTCTTTTTGGATTGCAGCATTAGGAAAGTGCCTTGACTCTAATTTAGAACTTACTAATCTAATAATAAATTAGCCAATTGTAGCTTTTGCTTGACCTAAAAGATTTACCACGTTATAAGTACTATTATTAAAAAAGCTACATCTTAGTATTGTTGGAATGAGAAGTACGAGTAAGTGTGTGAGATTGGGCAATTTAAAATCATTCGTATAATCATTGGCATTGGGATCAAATTGTGTCAGCGATATGGTGAAGCTCGATCGGTGCGCTTGCGATTCGGTGTGCGGACAATGAAAGGTCCCGCCCAGTCAAGCGGAGTGTTGTCCAAGAACACGAGGAATTACTCGATTACTAATACATTATAGTTCCGTGTTCTTGCCATGAGACTACATACGGCCAATATATTTGCACTGTTTTTCGTAAAGAAAATGTGTTACGTATGAAAGCTATACTTAAACATTGCCGAAGTGATACTTCTTTTTCAGCACTCTTCTTTCTCTCTTCCTGATAAGAAATTTGATTATACAGAGAAGTGAAGAATATTCACACATAGTTATAAAAGAAAAACCGTTACTAGAATTTGGCCGCACCTGCTTTTAAATGATTGAAGTCAGATGCCCGAAAGTCAGACTACTGATCTTACCTCGAATTACGATATCCAAGATATGTACATACACATGAAATAATAAAATTAGTGTATTAATAATAGATGTAGAAAGAAGTATTTTTAAAGAATTGGCGGATGATGTTTTTCAATTCGCATAAACACATTTTTTTTTCGTCTTTTCTTATAGAGGTGCACTGTAATTAGTGGCATAGACATTAACTATAAAATAGAGCGTAAACGGACATAGGTACCTATTCGATACGTTCGATAAAGGATATTAAACTATTCGACTTAATTATTCTGAAATAACATTGCGTCAGTTATTTTTTATGACTACATTATTTGAAAATTTGCGGAAATATCGTAGCTTATGGAGATAATAATAGTTAATACATAAACTCATAGATAGATAAACGCGTGGGCCTTATAATATTCCTCATTAACTAATTAATGTCAAACCTATTAATCTGTTACCACGTCATCACTATTATTTCCATGTCCATCATTAAAATTTAAATGCACAATCGCACATAATCTGTTTGAGCCAGCCCGTAGGTAAGTGTCGACAGATACCGACGAAGAAATTGTGCTAGTAGTCAGCGTTGCGCCCGCGATAACGCACTAGTCTGTACGAGCCTTAAACATTGCATGAATATTTAAGGTAAAAAGTACGACTTTTATTTATGACACGTGTTTGTAGTTGGAATGTGATAAACATATGGAGAAATAGTACTTAGTGTCTTTTCAGTTGTTATTATTTACTAGCTGCGCCCCGCGGTTTCACCCACGTAAGTCTCGATCCCGTGGGAATATCGGGATAAAAAGTAGCCTATGTCTTAATCCAGGGTGTCAGGTAACTCCATACAAAATTTTATCAACATTGGTCCAACTGTTTGAGCGTGAAGAAGTAACAAACATACACACACTCACAAACTTTCGCCTTTATAATATTAGTGTGATGTGATTATGAACAGCATGTCGATTCTGTAAAAATCTCACCGTGAATTATTCGTGGAGTGAGCTGTCAGTGTCATTACACTGATGCTAGGGATTGACCAAGGATTACATTTACAATCATAATCGAGATTTCAATAATATTTTTATGCTAATTCTATTGATCATTTTATATTATTTCAAAGCTAGTATTTATCTTTGTTAACATTACTATTTAAGGGGTTTTTAAATAAAATTGCAAAACAGAAATTTTGTCAAACTCAATTTAATGTAAAAACCAAAATTGAGTTACTGTTCAAAATCATGGTTATGATTGTAAATGTAATCTTTGGTCCATCCCTAGCATCAGGTGGGATGACACTGACAGTTCACTCCACGCTCGCTTCATCTAAGTTTTCACGGTGAGATGGTTACTGAATAGCACTGCAGTTGACGAACTGATGATGATAAAATTCATCGATCAATTCGGAAATAGACTAATTTAACTTCATGCAGCAATATTGCTTCCACTACGTTCGCCTTAGTCACTACAGATAGTATTTATTCTTTGCATAGGTCCTACATTCCAGAATATGATATTTTATTTTATTGATGTATGTGGTCATGGTACCATAAGGAAGGATAGCATTAAGTTGGTACAGGGCCAAAGTGATTGAAGTTATTAGATAGCATACGAACAAAAGTAACTATGGCTCACCTTGGAGCAATCAATACGGGCTGATTGAATAAAGTTAACTGTTCAGTTACGCCTAATTGAAGTATCATTGATAGATTGTTCATAGTTGGCTCGATTTGTCCGACACCCAATGCGGTGCTTCTAAGTCCTGATCAAACACTCGTTGTGGTGACCCAAGTGTTCCATTACCTGCATTCTGGAGGGCATTCATTCTAATGTATTTTATTTTAGTGACGTAATTTTTTTTTTTAATGTTTTGTATTTGTGATTGGTATATTGGGACTTCGACCGTTTCTGTGCTTCCTGCATCCAGCGGATTCCTGCGGAATTCACAAGGTCATCGGTCCACCTTGTATGAGGCCTTCCAACGCTATGTCTTCCGGCTCTCGGTCGCCACTCCAGAACCTTTCGGCCGAAACAGTCGAAGTAGCGGTGCTTGGGGGAGGCCTAGGTCCAGCAGAGGACGTCTTGAAATTATGATTTTGGGATATAGTAAATAAATAAATTAGTCCCTCTTATGATGCGATTTACGTAGCCCAAGTAATTTAAGAACGTGCCATCGACTTGAAAAGAAAAATAAATTGGCCTGTAAACGCCAATTTATTTTAAATATTAAATATTATATTAAATATCCCTGACGAAGCCGAAAACGTGTTTTAAAACATAATATAGCGTTGTTCAAAAGTTTATAAGGCAACAAACGTAGGTTCTTTTATCATGTGTCCGTGTTTTCAAACAAATTGTTTATTTACTTTCTTTGTTTTTTTTCCGGTACACGGAACTGTCTATTTGTAGCAGCACATGGAAGTGCGTATATTTCGGTCGAATCTCCGCTCCCTGTGGACATATCTTAACTGACAGCAATAAACCTGTTATCCATATTTAGCAACTGCGCAGTGTTGTTTTGCGTTCCATTTCTAATAATATACAAGAGTTTTGTCTATGGATTGGTCAATAATACCTAAGATTTTGTTTGATGGATTCTTTTAGGATTCTTTTGACAACTAGAAATAACCCCCTGAGGATTAAACACATCTTCCTTATGGTATGTCTTTTCCTGTTTTACGACTATTACATCCTGATTTTTCTTACTGGCCATCTGAGGGCGTCAACCCAACAGGATGCTGGTCTGATACAGTTTAAAACGCTCTTTAGCTGTCACATCTGACTTAGCAATTAAATTTAGCACGTGCATTGGGTTAATATTGCGTTTCCGTTGGCGTTAGTACCTTTTCTTAAGGTCATTGACATTAAAATGGGTCGTTCCCATTTGAACGTGGTCCGATAACTTGGGACGTTAGTTATCGGTTCTATGAGTATCTAAGATGAAGTAAGACATAGCTTTCAGTGATTTATTGATCAGTCAGAAGAATTAATTATTATTAGAGAAAACTTGAATAGTTTAACTTTTCTGACCGAGAGAGACGGTTCTTGTAGTAGAAGAACAATACTTAAATCATATTTTGAAAACTCTTTTCAAGAATTCTTTTTAACAGAAAAGAAAGGACAGGGCGTAGATTGTTTAGGGATTTTGATTTTAATACAATGCCAACATAGGTTGTAAATGAATTATTAGGTTTTTAAGCTCCTGAATGACTTTACAATTATTTGTTCTTTGCTTAGTTTACAATGAATAGAAAAGGTAATCTAAGAGCAGTGCAAATTTGATTCATGTTATTTATTTATCACATCCATTGACCGAAGTAATTGAAGCAGATAAATAAATAATGGCCGTGAAGTGCTGTCTAGCCACTGTTTGTAAAGGTGCGATTGAGCATTAAGGCTCGTACAGACTGGTGCGACATTCACCGACAAAGAAATTGTGCTACTAAAGTCACGTAACGCCCGTGATATCGCACCAGTCTGGACAAGTCTTACGATTATGTCTGGAATTTATCACGAAGTGTATAAAATTAGTACCTACTTAGACATCACAGATTCATTTACGTATAAATGTGACAAACGTGATTAAATTCCCATTAATGATTAGGCCAGATCGCTATAATCTTCGATCAATAATAGTAAATAGTAGCAGACGTCACATATCTACTTAATCTACAATTTACATACCGCAGAAGCACAACAGAACTGTGCCTGAATTTTTTTAAATAATATTATTACATTCTTTATTTCAGACCAAACAGATTTAAAATACTTACTATAAAGAGGCTATGCGAAGAAATGTCATAGATAAACTGTGATGCCATTTCTCAGAGATCGACGCCATCTAAATAAAACGAAGTTTGGTCGTTTTACCATAACGACATTTGCAATATCGTAATGCGCGACTTGGCAAATTTACTTAGAAAATATTTTTCTTTTGTGGCCACGAATGCGACTTGACATGCAAGCGTACCACACTAGACTGAACGACTTTTGCCCACTAGGACATATGTATCGGATTACGATTTTGTTCGCTATGTCCCGTCTATTGTTTAGTAAATAATTTAATGTCTTTGTTTCAGACATATAGTCCACTTTGTTAGTAACAATTTGACTTATACACTATGTAAGTAAGAAAATTACAAGTAAGACGATTCATTTTGGCTTCGATCGAATATCCTACTAGGAGGTTATTCGCTCAAAAACCGGATGAAGGCCTTCATAATTGGAGAATCGAATTTCTCCGCAATAACCTGCAAGATGCTCTTAGAACTACCGCGCAACCTGCTCAATAATAAAGCAGTTCTTTTACATATATGATGGCATGGAAGCCATCAACCCTTGCTTCCGGAAACATATTCTGTCCGGTGTGTCTTAATGAAATCTTGCAAGTTAAATTTGACCTACTTCCCGGTTTACGATTGAGTTGAAATGCATGCATATGTAAATCGGTTAACAATGCAATATTATTATAATATGGAGCTGATCTGATGATAGAGCTGGAAGGTGGCCATGGCAACTCTGTAATAAAATGACGCAACCCCATCGACTTTGGGCTTATTTCATTCGCCTTGACAAGGACTCTGGTCCTTGATGATAACCAGGGTCTGATGTTGGAGCTTGAAGGTGGTCACGGGTATTCCTTAACTAAACAAGATAGCCCTGTTGTGTTTCGGTCATTTAGATTTATCTTGACAACTACCTTACAAGGGAAGGCGATAGAATAGATATTTAAATAAATTCTAATGCTATAAAATAAAACATAGGTAAAAAAAAATTACATACACACATAACATCACGCCTTGTTTCCCCGAAGGGTTGGGCGGAGGTGTACCTGTAGTACACCCACATTTCGTTATGTTTAAGTCCTATGAAATAGGGGGCGAGCCTATTGCCATCAACCGGGCTCAAATCCGGACTCCGGGCTGCTCCTGAGAAATCCCAGATAGGAAAACCCAATATCACTTTGCCCGACCCGAGAATCGAACCCACGAATTCATGTTCAGCAGTAGCGTAGGTAAAATAAAATTGTTTTAAAAACAAGCTTTTAATAAACTAAAAAGTACTAAATAAAACTTATGAAAACAAGAACTTTAATATTTTCTTAAAAGCTTGAGGCGTAAACGTCCTTCTTAGACTTAAAGATAAAGCCTCAAGCTTTTAAGAAAATATTAAGTTTTGTTTAGAACTTTTTAGTTACTTAAAAGCTGGTTTTTAAAACGATTTTTTTTACCTATATTTTATCAACTAATCAGTTTTGACCAGTAACCCCCTTATTTATACAAGTAGCTTTAAGCTCTATTGAATAGCGTCTGTTTAGTCTTATATATTTTTCTCGATTAAGCATGCGTCATTATGGCATTATATCCATCCCTACATTACTTACACACATTAATGACATTATCCTATAACCTGTTAACGCCTATTTTATTTGAATTTAAGATGGAGACTATGGAGACTATATTTCCGAAGATACAAATTATTTTTATACAATTGATATTAGCTAAAGATTGCTTCATCACGTTAAGTTCAGCATTGATTTTGTAACAAAATACTAAATAATTAACGAAATATGTTCGAAAACCTTTATAATAACGGTTAAGGTTACATAGAATATTCACCGGTTTCCGAGCCCTGGGAGACTGTTAAAGCCGTTGTGGCTGGCCGGATATGTCAGGAATCGAGGTACTTAGAATGTTTCCAAATAGTACAGTTAGTATCCGTTGACATTTATGCAAGCTATGAGCGGTGGACAAGCCTAGCTTATCGCTGGCATTTTAATATGACTTATCTAGAGAATTATAGGCCGTTTAATTACATAGCTCTGATAGGTACACATTGTTTATTAGAAGTACAAAACTATTTGAATACAAGAATAAAATATTATTCTATGAGCTCAGTTTATATATTACGTTCTGTTATAAAAATCGTTGAAATACCATGCCATAAGGAAATTCAGTGAGTGAGTAATACTCACACACTGACTTCTTATTATTTATTTTTAGAAAAACATACTTTTATGATGTTTGTAAATATGTGAGCTCCATGTATCTATCTAATAATTAAGTTATTTTTCATTGCTTAGTTTTTAATTCTTTTTACCTATTATGGTATAGTAATTTTATTCTAGGTGCATCGTCTTCACATATAATCATATAATTAATGTACTCAAAAACAATATTGTAAAACATTTTTAAAAGAGTAACGGTGGAGTTTCTTGCCCATTCTTCTCCATACGAAACTAGCTTTTGGAAGGGGCAACTAGAATCAACTCTATTTTTTTGTACATTTTGACGTTCAAAAGTGCCTCTTATGTGCGTATTTGAAATAAATGGTTTGACTTTGACTTTTGAAGGGGAATGACTGGGTTTTGTAAACCGATTAAAACGTTACATAGTAACGTAAATTTGTTTAATTTTACCATAAAATGGGTAGCTTATGATGTTAAGTTTAATAAAAATGTTTCGTTTAAACAATTTTTTTCTTATAAACGATATCTCTTTTCTGTATCACCTACAATTCTTGTAAAAGTTGTTTCTTGAACTTCCTGATAATACTTTAGTGAAATTAAATTTTTCATTAAAGTTTTTTTCTTGATAAGCGTATTTAAAGTGCATGCAAAGAGTAATAATTAATTAGATTCATTAATTAAATTGAGGACGGTTTACTTTTTATGGGGACTTAGTTAACTTTAGTAATTTTGCTTAATTATTTTCGAACTGCCTCGTTGGTTGCAAGCGCTACTGCTGAGCATGGGGTCCTGGGTTCGATTCCCAGGTCGGGAAACGTGTTATTGGGATTTTCCATTAGAGATTTCTCAGTAGCAGTCCGGAGTCAGATTTGTGCCCGGTTGATGGCAATAGGCTCGCCCCCTATTACTTTGGACTTAAAACATAACTTACGAAATGTGGGTGTACTCTAAGTATACCTCTGCATAACCCTTCGGGGATTACAGGCGTGATGTTTTGTTATGTTATTTGTATTTTACAGCAATTTCACTGATGTCTGTGTGAAACTAACTCTATGTATACCTACATGTGTCTCTCCACCAAAATTTAAGACTATAGCCAACAAGTTACGGCATAGATTCATGGTCTTCCTTTTATTTGTGACACTATGTTATTTAGCAAAAAATAATCCTTATGATGCAGCTTTTCGATCGATGATAAGCGGTTGATTATTTTTCTCGTGTAACGGGTTCAATCTCCGGTTCAACCATGTAATTATTTAAATATCTATGAATGTAGTTTAAATTGTTTTTTTTTAATTCAAATAATGTCTTCTTTCAGTAAAATGTTCCATCTACAATATTCAAGGTACTTTCCCTCCATGTGGTATATCCGTGGGACGCCCTGTATTTGACGGCGCAGCACGTGGCGCCGTATATTTTTGTTACAAAGTTACTGGAGTCACCGAAAAGGTCGGATATGAGTGACACTGGGTGACAGTCACTATAAAGCAGAGCGTCGCATCGATGGTTGCGTGGCGGCTGTCTTCTGATGACAGAAGATGTCAGGGAAGTTGCTGTCGTGCCCATGGTCATACCACGTCCACGACGAATTGCTATATACCGGCACTATCCTGATGATGTTGATACTGCAGCACCACTAATACGATGATCACTTCTGGTAAAGCCTATCCTGCAGTAGCGAAGCTATAATTTTTCTTAGAGGTAAGCCGAAGAAAAAGTTGTTCAGTTCTCATAAACTCTAGATAACATCAAAATTAATTAATTCAAACATTTTATTCATTCATTTACTTTCTAAATTTAACGCCAGCTACGGTCGGAATTCTTTGTTTAGTCAAACAATTTAGACATTTTTGTAATTGATTTATTAAACTGGTACTAAATATTTGTAATGTGATTGATACACACAAGTGTAAGAAGACTGGTTGTTCCGAAGGGAAGCCGAATGGAATCGGGTTGTATGGAGGCTGCGCCCCTGCTATCCTGTGCCGTTATATTTATTTGCATTTCATAATGTTTCAAGGTGTTACAATTAAATTAAAGCTAAGGTACAATTACGGACCCTGTAGGGCACAGCAGAAAGTATTATAAAATTAATTTAAAAAATAAAATTAGTAAACCATCGCATTAGTAAACAATCAACAATTTTTAAATAGGTTAATAACATTAAATTAGGTAAATATAACATTAATATTTTATTGAGATCAGTTATAGGTTGTGGTACATAATAATTATTTCAAAGATAAAGAGAGAGAGAGAGAGAGAGAGTTTATTTTAAAGATGGGGGTAGGCCTTGATGTAGGTATATCATATTATATAATATTTATCTATGTATGTATGTATACATTGTGTACATGTATACGACTAATTGTGTGTGGTGTCTGTTTGTGTTACACATTTTTTTCTGTCATTTATATGTATTCGTTTATTGTGTAGTATTCTTTTTTAATTAATATCAGATTAAGCTTATTTATAAACGTCGTATCGCTGGTTTCATATTTTATTGCATCTGGTAGTTTATTAAATATTTTTATGGACGTAGCCAACGTCCATAAAAAAATTTTGGAATGTAGTTTCATGCGCGTCGGTCTGTTATGCGCATCGGTCGGTATATTTTTCGCCGCGGGTTGTGAAAAGTTCATGTTTTTCCTAATAAATTTGCATATTTCCGTTTATTCCCACTAGTTCGATTCATTAGTTCGATCGTCGAACTAGTGAGATTTTTTTTTCTCATTTGTCCGACCGTCGAACTAGTGAGATTTTTTTTTTCTCATTTGTTCAACCGTCGAACTAGTGAGATTTTTTTTCCTCATTTGTACGTATAGTAATTTAGTTAAATTGGATATTGATGAAGAGTTTTTGTTTTGGTAACTGAATTTACCAACAATAGAGGGGACCTGGCGCTCGGCGGCCGCTGCCGCGGCACGCTCACTTCGCTCGCTCGCCTTCGCGCGTTAATGGTCACTGTTCTAACCTAACCCAAATGATTCAATCTGGCAAAGAATGTATATACGCTCTGGTTAATTTGCTGTGCAGTCTATAAATGATGGACCGGGCGAACCTTTTTTCAGTTAATTTGTTCTGCTTTTAGAAATAATGCAATGTAAAAGGAATTTTTTGTTATATTAATCATTAAACTGTATTGCATTATGAGGAAAAAAGTAATGTTAAAATGAGGAAAAAAAATCTCACTAGTTCGACGGTTGAACAAATGAGAAAAAAAAATCTCACTAGTTCGACGGTCGGACAAATGAGAAAAAAAAATCTCACTAGTTCGACGATCGAACTAATGAACCGAACTAGTGGGAATAAGCCCATATGTCCAGGGTAAGGTGAGTATTTTATATTTCATAAAAAAGGGTTTACAGCTATCGGTTGGTTCTCATTGGTTCTATGTTGACTATGATCCGAGTTCATTTCTTCTGGAGAATGAAAAGCGTAGGCGCATGTTGTGTGTGCTATTTCCCCACATTATAATGCCATAGCTGACCCATGCATGAGCGTAGGCGTAGTATGTGCAGTTTGCAAGTCGGTAGTTTTTGGACTTCTCAAATTGCGTAGGTTTATTGGGTATTTTCAGAGTATTGATCGTACCTACTTTTTATATGGGGCTTCCATGAAATGTGTGTTTCTATTGTTAGTTCCTAATACAGTAAAGTAATTAACAACTAATTTTTTTGGTACTGTTCCAAATCAGCAATGTGTTCACCATTATTCTGCAAAAAAGTGTAAATAAATCATGTTAAATTTTTTGCCAGTTTCTAAATCCTTATACGGCGTTTTTAATCAAACAACTTTACGTTGCCAAAATGCTCATATATTATATTATATATTAAACCGCACTTGTGTATGTGTGTCACATGTGCTTAGACTGACGACAAGACGATGTTTAATACATGGCTTTTTTATTAGGTATTCCGTTGGCGTTATGTAGACGCTGATTGTAAAGTAAAAACGGTAGCAAAAAATGTGCAAAGACCGGTATTTGAAGAATAAGGATATACTTAAGGATACTTTGAGGATACAGCTAGTTTTTTGTTAATCAGGAGATAGATGCTTACATAGAATGTTTTCTATATCCGTACACGAGTCGGTTTTTGCATTTTATAGCTACTAGTTCATTAAGTAAAAAAAAAAGCCATCGTTATATTCAGATATAATTAAATAAAAGTATCTATTCTACATAGGATGTGATGATTGGTTTATATCAACAAAAAAATAGACCAACATGTTCTAAGAGGTTAGAGCGATAGGTATTACTAAGTAGGTACTTTTATACTGAAAATTAAAAAAAAACATTCCTACAGTCATTTTTGGTAAGGTTTAAAGTCCGTCATGGGTGAAATTGATATTGACGTAAATTATAAATTAATACGCACCAAGACATGCTGATAAAAAGCAAGACCTCAAAAATCGTAGCGATCAATGTTTTGTCATTTAATCTACAATGTATCTAGACTGTTCTCAGCGAATTTATGAAAAAAATAAACAGTTCAAGTTTATGCTCGCGCTTATATGTGTGAAAAAAAATGTTTTAGTCATAGCGTAGCGCTCATTGTTTACAGGAGCGGTCCTTATGTCGATGTTTTTCGGCTGAATGATGTTAGAGATTCATTTTTTAAAATTAACGAAAAAAAATTTTACTCAAACAGACAACATACACAGTTATTCGTATAGATACAGGCATACATACATAGATAAATATTATAATATGATGTTTTTATTGACCTTATGAAATAATTATTATGTACCTACCACAGCCAATAACTGATCTCAATAAAATAAATATTAAATAAAAAAATTACAAATATATTAAATCTATTTAAAAAATTGTTGATTATTATTATTTTTTCTAATTTTATTTTAATTTATTTTACTATACCTTCTGGTGTGCCTTACAGGGTCCGTAATTGCATCTTAGCTGTAAGCTATTGCAACACCTTTATTTATTGTGGAATGCAAATATTTTATTATATAAATAATTATGAATATGTGGAGTTAATTGTACAGTCGGTGACCAGCATTATCTGACCACTCTTCCATTCTTCTTCTTTGTAAGAGGGGTCAGGTAATGCTGGCCATCGACTGTACCTACAATAATTGTTGGGAGATGATTGAAAACGGTAACAGCAATAAAATAAATAGTTTTATTTAAATAAGATAGCCGAGAAAATATATTTATATAGAGACTTGCACTCGGTCTTAGCTGCTATCCGAATGACGGCGGAGCTCGTGTGTCTCGGCTCACCGCCATTGTATCGAATGCGCATGTGCAAGATGCGCACGCATGTACTCGTACATATTCCCAGCCTTGAAAGAGCTAACTTTCAACAGGTTCCTCAAGTTCTTCTTCACCCGGCAGCCGGACGATGTAATGGATGGCTCTGCGGATTGTTCCTTTGGATTTGTAGATATCTACCACACGGCAAGTGTTGTCTGCGCCCATATGTAGACGTGTAATGCGTCCAAGCCGCCATCGTTGCGGAGGCAGCTTCTGGTCCTTTATTAATACCATGTCTCCAATTCTAGGACCGATAGACCCAGTTTTCCATTTGGACCGCTGCTGGAGTTCCGCTATAAACTCTTGAGACCATCTCTTCCAGAACTCGAGGCGTAGTTTGCAGATGAGGTGGTACTTCGGTCTGGAGTCTTCTGCTGCAAAAGAGGGCACCGACGTCAGTGGCCGTCCGATTAGGAAGTGCCCGGGGGTCAAAGGGTTTAAATCGAGAGGGTCCGAAGACAAAGGGGAGAGAGGGCGAGAATTGAGGATCGCCTCTATTTGTATAAAAAGACTTGACAACTCCTCAAAAGTAAGGGAAACGTTGGCTGCTGTTCTTTTTAAATGATATTTGGCTGCCTTTACGCCTGCCTCAAAATACGGTGAATAGGCCGGACTAAATTTAAATAAAATGCCTTCGTTAGTAGTATAATCAATGACTGAGTCACGACTAGAGCGTAGCACTTTACCTAGTTCATTATTTGCCCCCACGAAGTTAGTGCCATTGTCACACCAAATTTCGTAGGGCTTACCTCTGCGAGTCACCAACTCTAGGTGAACCGCTCTGGTACTTAAGCAAACAAATAGACAAAGGTAACATTTATTTATTCGATTACCTCTTCCCCTTTTACTAGAGATTTGAAATGGTCCCGCGAAGTCAGTACGAGTCGAGTGGAAAGGGAAAGTAGGCCTCATCCTAGAAGATGGTAAGTTGCCCATTATTGGCTGTATAGTCTTACCACGAAATCTAGTGCATACCATGCATTGTTTATTGACTTTGCGCGCTAAGGCCCTCCCACCTACAGGCCAGTACATTTCTCTCATAGAAGATAATAACAATTGCGGACCTGCATGAAATAAACGTTGGTGTTCATTTTGCATTAATAAAAGGGTAAGCCTATGTTTACGATCGAATATAATTGGATGTTTCTTGTTATAATCAAAACTTGAATTGTCAAGACGACCTCCTAGTCTTAATTAACCTTCAGAGTCAAGAAACGGATTTAAATTGAATATTTTGGATTTTTTAGGTATTCCTAAACCTTTATTTAGAGATTTCAATTCTATATCAAACGATTCGTGTTGACATATTTTAAAGAGAATAGTATGTGATTTATTTATTTCGCTAGTTTGTAGTGAATCATATAGTTTAGTTTCGTTCCTACAGTTATGCAAAAACCTAACCTAACCTAAACCTTTATTTAGAGATTTCAATTCTATATCAAACGATTCGTGTTGACATATTTTAAAGAGAATAGTATGTGATTTATTTATTTCGCTAGTTTGTAGTGAATCATATAGTTTAGTTTCGTTCCTACAGTTATGCAAAAACCTTAGGTATTCCTAAACCTTTATTTAGAGATTTCAATTCTATATCAAACGATTCGTGTTGACATATTTTAAAGAGAATAGTATGTGATTTATTTATTTTGCTAGTTTGTAGTGAATCATATAGTTTAGTTTCGTTCCTACAGTTATGCAAAAACCTTAGGTATTCCTAAACCTTTATTTAGAGATTTCAATTCTATATCAAACGATTCGTGTTGACATATTTTAAAGAGAATAGTATGTGATTTATTTATTTCGCTAGTTTGTAGTGAATCATATAGTTTAGTTTCGTTCCTACAGTTATGCAAAAACGTTAGGTATTCCTAAACCTTTATTTAGAGATTTCAATTCTATATCAAACGATTCGTGTTGACATATTTTAAAGAGAATAGTATGTGATTTATTTATTTCGCTAGTTTGTAGTGAATCATATAGTTTAGTTTCGTTCCTACAGTTATGCAAAAACCTTAGGTATTCCTAAACCTTTATTTAGAGATTTCAATTCTATATCAAACGATTCGTGTTGACATATTTTAAAGAGAATAGTATGTGATTTATTTATTTCGCTAGTTTGTAGTGAATCATATAGTTTAGTTTCGTTCCTACAGTTATGCAAAAACCTTAGGTATTCCTAAACCTTTATTTAGAGATTTCAATTCTATATCAAACGATTCGTGTTGACATATTTTAAAGAGAATAGTATGTGATTTATTTATTTCGCTAGTTTGTAGTGAATCATATAGTTTAGTTTCGTTCCTACAGTTATGCAAAAACCTTAGGTATTCCTAAACCTTTATTTAGAGATTTCAATTCTATATCAAACGATTCGTGTTGACATATTTTAAAGAGAATAGTATGTGATTTATTTATTTCGCTAGTTTGTAGTGAATCATATAGTTTAGTTTCGTTCCTACAGTTATGCAAAAACCGCAATACATATGCAAACACGCGCCTTATGTGATTAAACTTGGAATACTCGTAATTATTAAAATTAATAATAGAGTTCAAACTGTCATCGTGAGCCACCTTTGCTTGCACATAAACCTTTAGTTCAGGTAATTCCACTGACTTATCACGTTGCTGTGGCCAAGCAGGTGATCCCTCCTTTAAGAAGGAGGGTCCTTCCCACCACAAGGGTTTGAATGGCATTTTAACAGAAAATCAACCATTGGGAAGACGCTTCATATTTTCTAAAAAATGTCGCTCACATAATTTGTCTTGGGGTGAAGTGTTATCGACACAACTAAGTTCTTCAACTTCCCAAAACCTTTTAAGGTCGTTATGAATTTCCTTTGTGAAATTACATGTCAAGTGACTAAGGCTACATTCTCCTAAACGGCCACTGACTAACCATCCGAAATGTGAATTTTGTAGGATAGGTTTACCTACACCCAGTGAAATACGCTTAGTTCCTACAATGTTCCAAAAAACATCCGCCCCTAATAAAATATCAATATTAGAAGGATAATGGAACTTTGGGTCTGCAAGCACGATATTTTTGGGTAAATTAAGTTCCTGAATATTTACAGGTGCGCTCGGCAACGTTCCTGTAATCTGTGGTACAATAAGACAATTTACTTCCATATTGAATGCATCTAATCGCGACTTTATATTTACATTGCAGCGCTCGGATGTATTAAAAGAAACATTATTAATACCTGAAATATAATAATCGAAAGTCCTAACTTACTTTTCAAGTTTTCTGTCACAAAGGAAGATTTGCTGCCTGTGTCTAATAGAGCCCGAACAAGGTAAGTCTGTTGAGTATGTCCATTTACTATTTCTATCATAGCGGTACACAACAGAACCTGGGTGACGGAGACGGCAGACAATGATACTGGTAGTGGTTGAGTTGATGTAGAAGGTGTAGCGGTAGTTGGGTCTCTGTCAGTATTATTATTTTGAGGTTTGTTTACATGTAATAAACTGTTATGTTTATGTTTACAAAACTTACATAAACTCCTCATACGACAACGAAATGAATTGTGACCCTCACGCAGGCAATTTGAGCATAGTTTTTATTGAGATACTTCTTTAAGCCTGTCTTGTACATTCATATTTTTAAATTGAGTACATTGGTAAATGCGATGACCCTGCTTACTACACAATAAACACAAGTATGCACACAAGTTCTCAACCGAAGATACGAAGGAATTCGATCTATCATGTTGTTTATTCTTCCAATCGTTAGTTCGAATATTTGTATTAAAATTCCCCTTATCATTTTTATTTAGTT
Source organism: Tiliacea citrago (assembly GCA_963921375.1). Classification (NCBI taxonomy): domain Eukaryota; kingdom Metazoa; phylum Arthropoda; class Insecta; order Lepidoptera; family Noctuidae; genus Tiliacea; species Tiliacea citrago. The sequence goes on along the minus strand of OY992797.1, from coordinate 12,864,183 downwards.
GTGACGTGACTGATGTAGTTTCTAAAATATCCGCACGACTACGTGTAAAATTAAAAAAGTCATTTAGCGTTGGTAAGTCAGGTAAAATATTCCTATGTTCTTCCCACTTTACGCCCGTACTGGTATCTAACTTCCCAGTAATCATAAATATTAATAAAGTGTCCCACTGATCAGTCGGTTGCCCTAGAGTGTTGAGCGCTCTTAAATTTTTTGAAACAACGTCAACTAAGTTACGTAAGTCTATAAATGATTCCTTAGTCAGTGTTTCAATACTGCATAATGCTTTAAGATGATTGTTAATGAGGATTTTCTTATTATTATATCTATCACAAAGTAACTCCCATGCTACAATATAATTCTCAGAGGTAAACTCCAACGACTTGATAACTTCAATGGCACCATCCTCCAGTGAGGATCTCAGATAGTGAAACTTATTGATGCCTGGTATTGATTCATTGCGATGAATTAAAGATTGAACAGTGTCTCTAAATTCTAGCCATTTTAAATAAGAACCATTAAATGTTGGCAATTTTATCGTTGGCAATTTTATTGACTGGACCCCATGAGATAGGCAAGTTGCATGTGAACCTTTGTTACTACATGCATCATCAAATTTGTCTTTCTCAGACCCTTGTCTTTCTATTATATCCTCAATAATTGACATAACGAAAATAAACTTAGTTTCATTTGAATCTCTTAACGTGATTTGTTCATTCGTAGCGGATTCATCACAGCTGTTTTTAGTTAATGTTTGAACGTCATGGAACTGCCTAAATAATTCTTGGCAAATATCCAAACGTCTACCTAACTCTTTTATATTTACGCTACTTAGAGCACCAATGTCTAGCTTTTGCATTTCCTGTACATATTCGTTTAATTTAGTTAAACGCCCTCTAATATTACCGCGTTTCCTAATTAATTCACTTAATTCACTTTTGCCCACATCCTTATCCATGATCGGCATCTTTAAATCACAATAACCGAAAACAAACAAACAATGAAATAGATAATAAAAATGTGCATCAAATCAAACAGTCGCTACAAGTATGTACGCTCCAGGCGCAGCTCGCAGTCACGCGGTGTTACAGCAGGCACGGCGCCGGCTAGATGGCCGTTCTGCTGGTTATTCCGCGGCGGCCGAGAAGCCCTGGTGGCCACGCGGTAGCGTATGTAGACGGGAGGCAACACGCAGCCGCAGCCGATGATTTTCTGGAATCGTTTGGCAAATCTATTTGAAGCGCGGATGCAGTGCAAGGCTTTAAGCTGTGCAATTGGTGCACAGAGACACGAAATTGGGATTTTAGTACAGGAATGTAAATATTAAGAAACTAAAGCGCATTAGGCCATGATGGATTAAGTAGGTATTTATGCATGAACAGCGAATGCAATGGCATGATTATAGACATGCTCGACATAAATAGTCGCCTATTTAGACTAGGTATAAGGTTATAGAGGTATTAATTACCTATAGAATTTACATGTCCACAATGCATTGATGTTAGCAGTTAGCTGCCCTTTACATTAGAGGAAGCTGTAAACCCTAAACACAAATAAAAGCGGAAATCGGGAACGGAACATATAATAGGAACGAGCTTACTTCCCTCGGATAGACCACCTGACGCGATGCCCACAATATCCAGGTAGATCTTCAAAATAGGTAGCAGTAGCCTCCTTGAGTTCCAGCGATTTCACTCCAGAGGCACGTGGATGCGATGAACGATGAGCAGCGGCGCTTGCCCGGAGAGACGTGGCCCGGTTCGAATTGTTTCGAACAAACGAGAGCACGTCACCGAACCGCAGTTGTTTTTTCTTCGTTCGAATTTCAATTAGCAGTTTCTTCTGTCACGGTCGCCAAATGTTGGGAGATGATTGAAAACGGTAACAGCAATAAAATAAATAGTTTTATTTAAATAAGATAGCCGAGAAAATATATTTATATAGAGACTTGCACTCGGTCTTAGCTGCTATCCGAATGACGGCGGAGCTCGTGTGTCTCGGCTCACCGCCATTGTATCGAATGCGCATGTGCAAGATGCGCACGCATGTACATAAATTTATAAATAAGCTCAAGCAAATATTAATTTGAAAAGCATACTAGCAAAAGCACAAAAGCAAAAGCAAATACACAAAATTAACGAAAAAAAAATTTACTCAAACAGACAACATACACAGTTATTCGTATAGATACAGGCATACATACATAGATAAATATTATAATATGATGTTTTTATTGACCTTATGAAATAATTATTATGTACCACAGCCAATAACTGATCTCAATAAAATAAATGTTAAATAAAAAAATAAAAAATATATTAAATCTATTTAAAAAATTGTTGATTATTATTATTTTTTCGAATTTTATTTTAATTTTAACTAATTTTACTATACCTTCTGGTATGCCTTACAGGGTCCGTAATTGCATCTTAGCTTTAAGCTATTGCAACACCTTTATTTATTGTGGAATGCAAATATTTTATTATATAAATAATTATGAATATGTGGAGTTAATTGTACAGTCGGTGACCAGCATTATCTGACCACTCTTCTATTCTTCTTCTTTATAAGAGGGGTCAGGTAATGCTGGTCATCGACTGTACCTACAATAATTAAGGTCATTACTGCGTTGTTACTGCATTTTAAATTTGTAATAACTTTTACTCCCTATTTAAGTTTTTGCCTACTCTGACATTTAAAAAACTAATATTTAAGATAGTCTTCGCAGATTAGCTGGACTTAACATTGACGCCCGTTTAAGGTCAGATCAAGATGAAATATAGAGCTTTTAAAAATAAACATATAAATATAAATTGTATATGATATAGAAAGGACATTGGATTAGGCTATGACAGCCGTGAGTGTAGATAAACGTGATCTTAATAGTACTACCTTATATGGGGCTCTCATAAAAGTACAATAGTTATCTTAATCATAAACGAACGAAATGGCAGTAATGGAATGTACGTGATTCTTTTAGTATTTCTTTGCTTTACGTAATAATAATCCACATGCCGTGTGTGTTAAGGCATTTTGTGGGCGTTTCAAATGTAATGTCAAATTCAGTAAACGAATCTACCTACACACATATATAATTGTTAAAAACAGCGCGTCTATGTATAGGCAAATTTTGTAGAATTCAGTTTATGTATTTGCTTTTGTTTAAAAATCTGTCTGTGGTTGTGTTCGCTAAACCTACAAGTCCACAATCCATAAAAAAATATTTGTGGATTACACTCTATGCGGGATTCAAACGCCTAACCTAAAGCACAGATATCGAGCACCAAGGCACCGAAGTAAACCGAACCGTCTTTTAGTTGTTTGTTCCGACACCCAGCGCCTTCAAGCTATTGGGTAGGTAGTAAGTACAGTCGGCACCAAACTGTTAAATTTCTCGAATTAATTTTAAACCTTAAAAATGTTAATGGTTAAGTTGAAAATCTAATAAGTAGATTTGACAGTTTGTGGTAGCTTGTTGTGCTGGGGACTGTACTTTAAGCTTTTGTTAGTGGCTCCTGATGCAAGTTACAAATACATTTCGTCATCACCATCTTGTGCAAGTTCGTAGCTAACTGATTGAATAGATCGCTTATCAACTACTTAATTTTAATTGCTTTTTAGTTCCCGATGTGTAAAAATAATAAGTAGGTAATGCAATTTAATTTGATTGCCAAATGCATTCGATTTGAGAGGCATTAGTATAATTTTAATGGCAATGGAGTGATTTAATTACCAATTGCATTTAGAATTTGCATTGCAATTGCATTTAGAATTTACATAAACGTAGTTTTAAGTCTCCACGACATCGTAAAATCATTCTTGAAGTGTACAAGTTTAATGAAATGGTTTTATTTCTGTATATTCAATCGTACTAAAGTTATAAATAACTATATCTACCAGTAAATAATGAAAACAACGGACGTGTCAAAAAGGGAGTGTGCGAGATAATAAATAGCACTAAAACTTAAACCAGAATGAAAAGTTCAAGCAATGTGTTGTAAAATAAATGTGTTCTGCCTTAAATGACGAGGTGGGTATGATAATTGAGAAATAATGCTAATAATATAAAGTAAGTACATTCACTGAATGTCAACAGCTGACGTACCAGCCTCCGCGACTGCTTGGCATCCGAAATACCAAGTATAATGTTGATCTGGTTCGTCGATGCTCGACACAAAGTTATATTAAGTTACTGGCTGCGTCCTGCGGTTTCACCCGCGTAAGTCTCGATCCCGTGGGAATATCAGGATAAAAAGTAGCCTTTTTCTTAATCCAGGGTGTCAGCTACCTCCATAGAAAGTTTTATCAATATTGGTCCAACCGTTTGAGCGTGAAGAAGAAACAAACATACACACACACACACACTCACAAACTTTCGTCTTAATAATATTAGTGTAAGTGTAGTGTAGTGTGTTTTGTGTGTGTTCATGGGCACTTTCATACTTATCGAGCCCTCTCCGTGACTCGGAAAGCACGTTATGCCGTTAGTCCCGGCTGTCATTCGTAGATCTTTGACAGTCGTTACAGGTACTCAGAAGCCCAAGTCTGATAACCAGCCTTACCAAGGGCTGTCGTGTTACCTAGTAACGGGGTTGCGGAGGTCAGATAGTCAGTCTTTCCATGTAAAATACTGTAAGTCACCCCCAACATAGTTGGGAAAAGGCTACGCAGATTGAAGTGGTGAAGGGCGGGCGTTTTTGGGGGACTGTCTTATGTAATTTTTGACGTTCGAAAAGTGCTGATTCTCAGCCTAGTTTGAATAAATGACTTTTGATTTTGATTTTGATGGCACTTTCATAAATCTAAGGATGAAGGATTGTTGAGGCATTTTTTAACGACTGGTTTCAGAAAAAGGACATTTTATTGCCATTTTAAACCATTCAAAATCGATGGCAGAAAATATAATGTTCATGATCGTTAAATGGAATATTAATAGTAATTAACTGTCGCATATTTTGTCGTTCACTTGTATTTTGCGGTAATTATTGACAAAACTATCAACTATTACCTAAAACACATTTTAAACACATCCGAAATGGTTCTGAATGTATGTGTATGGAGCTGTAATGAAACGGCTTTTTGGTTGGTTCGCACGAATTTACTCGCCCGCGACGGGCGAATCGACACTCTTAAATGTTTTTTTCTGTAGGCGATTCGTCCGAAGTTAATTTATTAGTGGGCGAACGACAAATACAGAAATAAGTATAAGGCAATTGGCACATTTTAAATTTTATGCAATAAAGTTATGAAAAAAGTGCACTAGAAACTACATTAACAATTATTTTTGTACAAGTTTATATTTTCTTCAGCAAATGTTTATGAATAAATATGAAAGAATAGTACATTTTGTCACGTGTATCAAACGACGTTTTTCAATACACTTTTGAAGAAATAAAATAAAATAACGAAAAATATTTTTATCATGAATTATTATATTATATTATATACTTTATTTCGGATTACACATACATGTACACACAATCCATATAATATTAGTAATAATGACTTAAAAACTATGTTAGTAAACTTTTACAAACTAAAACAACTAATAGCGACGTGGCCCAACACGCGTTGGCACGTGCCTCCGTACCCAGTGCCTTAAGAAGGGACTGTCAATTTTGTCTAATAATGTTTTTAGGATGCTGTTGGAGCTTCCGCGCAACCTACCCATTATTGACGCTGTTCTTTTTCTCATAATGGCATGAAAATCGTCAACACGGGCTTCCGAGAACATCTGCGAAGCACTACAGAAGCGCGGAAGCCCCATCAACATCCTAAATGCATTATTATACTGCACGCGCAGGATGTTGTAGGCTCTCTGCGTATATTTCACCCACGAGCTGCACGTGTAGAAGGTTTGGCAGTATGCCTTGAAAAGTGATAACTTAACATCCTTACTACAACGCGCAAACCTGCGGGCTACCATATTACATCGAACCGCCAACGCCCTCCGCTCCCTCTCTATGTCAGCATCGTCAGATAAGTCCTCCGTGACTACATGCACTAGGTATTTAAACCGTGTGACTCTCTGTAGTGGCTTTCCGTTTAAAGTCACTGGAGGAACATCATCCAACGAGCTAGACTTACATTTAAACACCATAAACTCACTTTTCTGCACATTATATGTGAGTCCATGTGACACAGCATAAGACTCACACACAGCCAACAACTGCCTGAGCGCGCTGATTGATGGACTCAGCAAGACCATGTCATCTGCGTAGCTGAGATTATTCACCATAGTGCCATCAATCGAGCAACCGACGCGGCGACGTTGGTTGGTAAACATTAAACAGGGCCGGGGACGTTAGTCCACCCTGTCTAACACCACATTCCAGGACGTACGTCTCAGAGTGAGCTCCCGCCCACCTAACACTGTTAGTCTGCGAGCTATACCAAAACTTCAGTACATTAATTAGCTCCTCGGGTACCTCTAGAAGTTTAAGCTTCGACCAAAGCTTATCGTAACAAACCAAGTCAAAAGCCTTGGAGAGGTCGAGAAAAGCAGCATATACTGGCGTTTCCCTATCCGTGTAGTAGCCAAACTATGATTTAATTTTCTTTTTTTTCCGCCCTTTGTTTTCGCCAGGTTGAAGGAGAAGCAAAGGTATAAAGCCGATAACAGCATATACACATTTTTTTTATTGTAATAATCATGGTATTCTATTTATAAACATTATATAAATATTCCATAAATATTAACGCCGTAAAGACGAAAGTTTGCCGAGATTTAAAAAAAAATCACCTCGGAATAGAGAGGACCGTCTCTGGCGCTAGATGGTGTGAATAGTGGCTTAAACCAATTTGGAATAAGTATAAGTTATCTGTGGCAATTTTTATTCCCGCACACGTGTTGGAAAATAAAAAATCGCACGCGTGTGAAACACATTGCATTGTGAACCTAATCGTAGTGCGATATGAACCAGTTTTCGAGGAAGTGTATTGAAAAATATTTTGTGTGCTAATTGCCTAATACGTATAATAATATAATTTAAAAGTGTAAATTCACCCGTTTAGGGCGAGTAAATTCGTGCGAATCAACCAATAAGCCAATGAAACGCATTCTTCTTGTTCACACTAATAATTGTCGACGACCACAGTTTATAGGTGGTTGTGTATTATTATGTACTTAGCTTTTTAATGCAGCGGCATGTGGCAAGCGGCACTATTATCTCTTATTACGGTCACAAAACTAGGGCGGCTTCGGTTTTGTCTTACTAATGAGAGCTGCACTTTACAGTTCAGCTCTTTTGTTTCTTTTTGAGCTAAGTTATTTTGCAAGACTCGAATACTGCTTACCCAAAAACAACAGCCCAAATCACAGAACCGCTCTAAATGACGATATTTCGGCTTAAAAAGTAACCTAAATCACTCTATCCTTAATGAACAATCTCCCTAGCTTATTCCCAACTTTGTTGAGATCGGCTTCCAGTCTAACCGGATGCAGCTGAATACCAGTATTTTACATGAAGCAACTGCCTATGTGACCTCCATGGTTACTGGGTTAGACGGTCCCTTTGCAAGACTGGGTTTAGACTTTTGGGCTTCTGGCTACTTCGTAACGACTATCTAAGATCCACGAATGACAGTCGGGACCACCGCGTGCACCGGCTTTACGTGCTTTCCGAGGGACGGAGTGGTCTTGATATATAATAGATGGTCATCCATCCATGAACCGAACGCTCAAGCGTAACTTAACCTTCGATAAGACCCATGCGGCTGTTATTATTTACACCTCATTTCTTAGTAAACGCTATCCCTAAATCTCCAGCAGGAAATCATGAGTTTCGTGCTACCTGATATGGCTAGATTTTTGGGATAGCGTGTCCCTCGTAAATGTAGTGGTTTGGGCTTTCGCTTTCTGATATGGAGTGAGAGCCATTTTAAAAAGAAAGAAAGAAAACGCATTTATTGGCACTCGCACAGATCACAAATTAAAATAACAGACACTCATAGAAACATAAAGAACAAAACAAAAAAAAAACAAAGTTAATGTGTTGTTAATGAAAATAAAAACAGAAAGTCCTGTACTGGGGGGGGGGTTTGCAGGTCATGACTAAAGCTTCTGATTTCCATTGTTCACTTCTAGATTTTTTATTAATATTTTAGACATAAGAAAGAGACAGGCAAGCTGATAAATTAACTTACAGTTTTGTTTTAGGTTTTACTCAAATCATATATAGATATTACACTATATTTATTATCATAGTTTTCGACTTTTTAGATGAAAAATTAAAAAAAAATGTCGTTCCCCCGCCTGATCTCCGAAGTTTGCATAGAGAAAAATCTGAAATTATTCTATGTGATAGAAGTTTATGTAAAGATTACAAGAAACATAAAACGATGTCAATAAATAGCTTAGTTTTACATAAATCATCAACATCATATATACGTACGGAACCCTCGGTGCGCGAGGCCGACTCGCTCTTGACCAGTTCTTTTTTATTGCGTTGACTTTTTGAGAGCTCCAAGGAACCGTAGACCTACGTATTAGGTGTTTTCAACTTGATACCTCCACGTATTCTTTAGAAAAAGGGTCTTGACAGACTGACAGACAGACAGACGGACAACGTAGTGATCCTATAAGGGTTCCGTTTTTTCCTTTTGAGGTACGGAACCCTAAAAAGGGATGTATGAAAGGCAATTGCATGTAGCTGAGATCAGAATGCTAAGAGGGATGTGTAGTGTTACGCGAATGGATTGAAATGAGTACATAAGAGGTAGTCTGAAAGTGGCACCGGTAACTGAAAAGTTGTGTGGAAATCGGTTGTCATGGTATGGGCATGTGATGCGGAGGAATGAGGAAAATGTCGATGTCGTGAGGAAAGTTTTGAGAATTAATGTAGATGGCTATAAGAGTAGGGAAAGACCAAAGCAACTATGGATGGACTGTGTGAAAGATGATAATGGCTGGAAAGTGGTCACTACAGAAATGACGACTAATACAGAAGTATGGAAGAAAAATACCGCAAATAAATTGGGATAAGGGCAGGAGAATGATTAAAGGTCAGCATTCAATTCGTTAGAACCTGTTTTTTATATGTCTATGGTTAGAATACTTGAGGCTTATTGACATTTAGATAAATTCCTTTATTTAAATCTGAGAGAATCTACATAATAAGTAGTTGACTACAATCCCATTTCCCATTTCACTTATATCGTGCAAATAATATTTAATACCTATTCATCTTTTATTATAACCGAGTCAGTAGCTTCTATAAATAGCTTTCTTGATGTCACTGAGAAATTAAATTAAGATTCACGCATTATATTCACTGAAATCTTCAAAGGCAACCAATGATATTAATTCTTCTATAGAAATTATATAATGTCGATATAATAATCTTTTAAATAAAAATTATGTAAACTCATACTTATTTGTTACACAAATACTTTTATTTGATTAATATACATACATAACATAAACTCACGCCTTCTTCCCATGGGGGTAGGCAGAAACTATAGAACGCCACCTGCTACTCTCCTTACATACTCCTTTTGCTAAACATTTTATTATACACACAACAACATTTTATTAAATTTTTTATTTTTTTTGGATTAATATACTACCTGATAATGACCAGCGAATTGCAAAAAAAATAAGAAAATAACTGTCACAACTCTTGGTCACAACGACAACTTACTGTCAAACATCCATTTTTTTTTTCTAATTTTCCTTATGTGGAACAGGCTAGGGTCAGAACCATGCTGCCTAGTCATTAGTTAGTACATATTTTTTTTGTATATTCAGTTAAATTCATCACATTATTTTTTAATGAAATGGATGATAGATGATATCCGATGATAATATTGAGTTTCAGTAAAGATGTGGCACTTTACTGAGCCCTCACGCCGACTTCTTGAGAGGACTTGAAGTGATGTTGCACTATTTTCTTTCATTTGCCTACACTAATGCACGTTCACAAACACTTAGTGGGTCATCCACCATTATTAGTCGTACACGTTAATATTCGGCTAAACACAAAATAAAATAAAACAAAACTGCTAAACATGACGCTTCACTTTCCCGCCAAGAAGTGCTGCCAAACATCAATTTTATTGTAAGGTGTTGTGCAGATAGAATCTTTTAAAACATTAAACTAAATTTCAACATTTAAATCGATATTCTACTCGAAAATAGTCAGTCAAAATATTTATTTCAAGCTCTTCCTCGTAGAAGGCACTTTTGTATGTCAAAATTTACAAAAAAATATTATTTTTTCTAGTCCAAAATGTAGTCTTCCAAAATGTAGTTTCGTATGGGGATATAAGCTACCCATTTTATGGTAAAATTAAACAAATTTAAGTACCCAAAGGTTTACTAGGTAACGTTTTAATCGGTTTACAAAACCCAGTCATTCCACTTCAAAAGTCAAAGTCAAACCATTTATTTCAAATACGCACATAAGAGGCACTTTTGAACGTCAAAATGTACAAAAAAAATAGAGTTGATAACAAACCCCCCCCAAAAGCCCCAAAGCCTAGCCTAGCCTAGCCTTCCAAAAGCTAGTTTCGTATGGAGAAGAATGGGCAAGAAACTCCACCGTCACTCTTTTAAAATATTTTACAATATTTTATAGACGTACCTACATTAATTATATTTTAAGACGATGCACCTAGAATAAAATTAGTATAGGTACCACAATAGGTACAAATAATTAAAAACCGGCCAAGTGTATGTCGGACCACGCACAATGAAGGGTTCCGTAGTTGGGATGAATTTGTCCCAAAAACAAAATTAACATTGTAGGTAGTTGAAAATCATGTCTGTCGACATACGTCACGGTCAATTCCCCAACTGCAAATGTAAGTTGGTCGACTATTACTCGTTAACTTGTAAAGCCTACTTAGCTGTGAAGTCTTCCTTTTAATTTCGTTATATCTACTACTGCCATGACTTTTTCAGATATCCAGACGAACTATTTAGCTGGCAGGGGGGGGGGGGGGGGGGCTGGCAGGGGGGGCACTTGACTCTCACCATGGCATTGACGAGATTTTTTTTTTATCCCCAGTTTACGTGCAAGGGAGAAAATTCATTTACCCTAAAAAAATGTTATATTACGGTAAAATATTATATTTTACCACTTTGTCGGCGTGATTAATATGTACACCCATGCCAAATTACAGCTTTCTAGTACTAAGAGTCTCTGAGCCAAGCTGGGGACAGACAGACGGACAGGGCGAAACTATAAGGGTTCCTTGTTGACTACGTAACTAAGCTAAGTACATATTCTTGCTCGTGACTGTAACTATATTGTTTATAAAGTTTTGGCTATACTGAGGTGTTATCTTAATGTTTCTTATCAACAATAGAATTATAAATAAGTACATACATCAATCTATTTGCATTCTGGTTTATTAGATACTAGCGACCCGGCCCTGCTTTCACGATTGGACAACACATCCAGATTTCTTTATATATGTCAGTTTAATATTAGTGTAATATACACATACGCCTTCTGGTATAAATTCTCTAAATGACAGTAATAACAGTGTTAATTGCATCAAATTCCATTGCGTGGACAATGCGGTCACACAGACAGACTCGAAAAGCGACTTCAATTTATAAATTAGGTTGAATTGTTGGACTCGTTGCTATTACCAATATATCTATGTATGTACATTATTATGTGGCTTTTGCTATTAATGTCCACTAACCCGCACTGGGCCCGGGTGGTGTGTTACGGCCCACTCTTTCTCACAGAGAGGAGGCCAGCATCTATCCTAGCAGGCTTTGGTCCAGACTACTGTAAACTTCCTCATCAACTTGATCCTTCTTGTTCTTTTGTTTTTGAAATTCCTCTTTTGGGTCATCCCATACTCGTAGATTTCTGTAGGGATGTCCGTGCCAATGCAGCGGGCCCTATCAGAATACCAGAGCTGCGGTGTTTATTTTTTAATATCACAGCATGACGCTGAAATAGGACCCCGCTGCGTCTCGGAAAGCTCTTTGACAGTTGTTATGGGTCGTCAGAAGCCAGAAAGTCTGACAACCAGTCTTACCCAAGGTGCATCGTGTTACCCAGTAACTGGGTTGTGGACGTGAGATAGGCAGTCGCTCCATGTAAAACACAGGTATTCAGCTGCATCCGGTTAGACTGGACGCCGACTCCAATGTGTAGTTGGGATAAGGCTAGGCAGGTGATGATGCTGATACAGGAGCCTTTTTGGGTTCGCACAGGTCTTTCTATATTGTTTTTTTTTTTTGTTTTAAAGCTCAACACACACAGGTAGCGGTGCGGGTCGGGCGCGCGTTTCGTGTGGCGTCATTCATATAAATACAGAGAATTCAGCCCGCCGTACTCCCGTCCCGACCCGCGCTCGACCCGCACCCGCTGCCTGTGTGTGTTGAGTTTAAACGCTCTTTTTTTAGAAAGAAAGAAAGAAAATACGTTTATTTGCGAAAAAAGAACATAACGACAAAAATAAGAAAAGGTACTACTGGGGGTGCTGGGGTTTTACTGATTGTATTTCCGGTGCGTGTCCCAAATAAAATATTTTTCTTTCTTTCTTCTTTCAAAAATAAAATGGTAAATCCTGGTGAGCATGATATGCTCCTATTGATTTCGGTGGTATGGGCGTGGTTTGTACAATGTCCAACTCATATGTTAATGGGAATATCACGCGTCTGTTCACTGATGTTGTTCTTTGTTCCCCTGTTACTTTGTACAACACCTAAACACGTGGAAGACTTTGGAAGATTTCGTATCCGAAATATCAGGCCCACTTTTTAAATTTATTTTTATTCACCCTTTATTGGCCCACTGCTGGGCAAAGGTCTTCCACAAAAATCTCCACTGTTCCTTGTATGGTGCCTTCTCTGGCTAATCTCCCGCCAGCGTTTCCTAGGCCCCCCTCGGTGACGAAGACTCCCGTTTTCTACGGCCGTACGAACAAACAAAAAATAAAAATGCCCGCTCTTAAGAAATAAACCTCAATCGCGATAAACGTGTAACATAACTTATGTTGTCCTACTTATTAAGAGAATAGAAGCTCTGGTGGATGCGGGGGCGAGCTTGACTGCACAATATACCTTAGTGGTAAACTGGAGCGATCTGATAAGACGTCAGACGCCATTTTCATTCGAACAATACGTTATACGGCTCACGTTTGCATAAAAGCGTCCCGCTGTTACACCGAAGCGTACCATAAAGCAATCGGCCTTATAAGGCAAACATTGAGTGCTCAGTTGCTCGCTGTTGATATCAAGCGCGATTTATCGTTACTGCGCGTCGGCGCCTCCAGATAAAATGGTCGATAAAGGCTTTTATGAATTCATGAAATAAAAGTAAATCTTTTTTATGAGTGAGTACTTATTTGTGTCGCTATTTATTAATTTATTATCTTTGTAAAGTTCAGGCTTTTCGTTGATATAAATTGTTTATGGTAAATACGGCCATTAAAAAAAAACCGCCTCTAGCAAGAAAAAGTATGTAGGTAACAAATTACATTTAAAGCTTTGAGAAGGAATTATACTCATGATGTATGTCCGTGTCAAGTTTTAATGATAGTTTGAAGAAAACGGTTTTCGTCGAACACCGTTTGTCCTGACTCAAGATCCACCGAAAAACGTTTGAACAATTTGGATTCAGCGTTTTCGTTATTTTTTTCTCGATAATTATATAATATCTATTGCACGTACGTGGCGCAGAAGGCCGTTAGTGACATTTCAAAAAGTAATATTGTGAAATGAAAAATAGATACGTAGGTATATTTATATATATAGCACGCTTTACTTTCGCTTTTCAGTCGCTTACGCTGTTTGGAAAATCCGCCAATTAACAGACCTGGGGGCCGATCGCACTATTTCTCAACGTAATTACCGTTCGAACGGAACATTTTTGGTTTTGGTTTAGCTGATGTAAGAAACGGTATCGCGCTGTTTTTTCTGAACGACAAAATCATTGATGTTACCCAATACTGAAAGTTCGATCGATCGTTCCTCCAATGTAACTTCCAAAGTAAAGCTAAATCGTTTCCGTTGAAATAATTAGCGCGATACGAAATGTGTCTAACGTAACGTTTTTGGTTGTGGTTTAGTTTTGGTATTAACGTTCAAAATTAGCGCGATCGGCCCCCTGTTCTTCTCCATATAGATCTACGCTTTGAAATGGGCAAATAGCTTCTACTTTCTGACAAACTCTTTGACAATCCAAAGGTGCCTATAATTGGTTTAATTGAAATAAATGCTTTGAGTTTCAGTTTGAGTTTAAACCTATAGGTATAGAACTATAATCAACAACTTTAACATGCTAGAGATTAAGAGTTTAGCGTTGGCAGCTACTGTATAAAATTCTGTTTAAACAGTCTGCAGCTTCCTCATTTTTTGCTACGTAATTTACGGAATGTCTTTCGACATTATACGTGATATTATTTTTCAAACAATATGAATCTATTACGAATAATGATCGGATAGGTGGAGCGACGACCTTCGCAGTGTGGCTGGTGGCAGCTGGATGAGAGTTGCCGAGAATCGAGCTGAATGGCGTGCAATTGGAGAGGCCTATGTCCAGCAGTGGACTGCTATAGACTGATGACGATGATGATGACGCATAATGATTCCGGTTAAGCTTTTACCAATGTAAACTATGCTAATAATTCCGTGTAAATGGTATTACTTCTTGACATTTGTTTGGGCTACGCTATAGTCGTGTTGGCAACCAGATTTAGTAGATCAAGGCGATCCGCGTCAATACAGGTAGTAAGTTGGCATAAGCTAAACATGAACTCGCCTACCCCCGCAATACGAGTCCAGCTTAAACTTTACAATGCGATTGTTATCAAAACTAATTGATTTGTGATCGAGTGTTTTGGACATCAGACATGTTGGTATGACTAAACGACTCAAGCAACGTGAGGTAGCTAGAATAGTAGAAAGAGATAGGTGTACAGGCAGTTGGAAATATCTATATTGATCTCAAAATCTGCAAACGTTCATATCGGTAAGATATTTGTCATTTAATTGTAAACAATGTAGTAGGTATCTGTGTTGTGCCGGACGTAAAGAATAGCACCATCCCATTTCTTCCCGTGGGTGTCGTAAAAAGCGACTAAGGGACCTACTAGAGAATGGGCACCAGCGTTCTCTATGCATTTTAACACCATACTGCAATCGCCAACCCGCCTGCCAAGCGTGGCGATTATGGCAAACCCCCCTTTGGGAGAGGCCTATGTCCAGCAGTGGCCGTCTTTCGGCTGAAATTAAATGTTAACAAACGGATCAGAATATGCACGCCGGGTACGTTTTCTGATCCATTTATTGTACGTTTTTATTAGATGCCAATTTGTAAGTAATAAATAAATAAACTTTATTCATTCCACACAATTAAATAACAATTAAAATTATAATACATAAAATAAAAATGAAATTCAACAAATAGAGTTCTCCATTCTTAATATTATTTGATTTAAAATACTTAAAATTATTGAATTCAATTTAAATCATGTTTTCAAATAAATTGATTGATTCATCACTTCAGCCAAAAGTCGTCCACTGCTGGACATAGGCCTCCCTCTAAGGGGGGGTGTTTGCCATAATCGCCATGCTTGGCAGGCGGTTACTTAATTGATTAATTTCGAATAAAATAAAAAAAATATGATTAAAATAAAATAACATATAAGTGTGGGACCCTTCGGGTGAAATTTATTGAAACGAATATTTGTTTCCATGTTCTGCAATAACCGCACCAACCGTGGGTTGTCCTTGGGTGCACTTGCATAGCGCATACAGGGTGCAATCATTGGTTGATGCCTCATTCCATTTAAAATTGGCTAAGGGGCCTCTGCGAGTTGGTTGGCTTCGGCCGCTCGTATATACGCTTTCAAAAAGCATACATAAGCAAGACATACAGACAATAAGACGTACATAAATAAGACATATAGACAATAAGAAATACATAACCTCGCTCCTTCTTTCCATGCGGGTAGGTAGAAACTATAGTACTCCTACGTTCTGGTCATAAACGTAGTAAAATTAATTACAAAAGAAATAACTATAATTATGGAGGTCAGTCTTTATAAGTCCTTGCTGTTAGATATATCCTTTTGTTACCGTTGTCATTGAACCGATAATATTCTAAGTTTTGACCTAGCTGGAGGTCGCAGACAGTTACGCGGTGATGATAATGTCTATATCCATTATCATGATTAGGTTATAGACATACAATACTTCGTTATTGGTCGAACGATACGGGGAACTTATTTGAGGGTTAGATAACATAATGTAACATAGGTACCTAATAATTACGTTATGAACTTCAAACTTCGGTCAATACAAAAAGCTTGTGACGTGGTTATCTGTTTCTGGGATTAATTTTAGGATCCCATTTTGATATATTCCAGAATTACTAGATGAGCTTCCGGATAAAAATAAAAAAATTAAAACTATTTATTTCTTATAACTTTTCATGGTTTTTGTAAATTAAATATAGCGCTTAATCTAAATACAATAAGATTATGTGTGTGATCGTGTGAGCTTATTTTATATAGTTGCTCACTTAAAGTTTATGGCTGAGAACCTACACGCTGACATCCTCCATTCCATACTTCCCCACAGTAAAGTAGGCTTTTAAGATGTTTTTAATTTGTTTAGGTTTTTTGTCTTCTAATTTTTTGGCAATTTTCTTTGGTAGTTCATTTAGAATGGCAGGAAAGGCGTACGTCCAGGCTCTCTTACCATATTCATTATTCATCTTTGGCAGTTTATATGTAGGCAAGTACGACAGGTTATGAACAAAGTTTGGTCTCTTTGTTTTCTGCAGTTTATTCATAAATACAGAGTAATCAGAGGCAACAGCCAATTTAACTTTGTCGAACACATTTATGATTTTACAATATTTAAATAACATGTCATAATCTGGTTTATATTTATGTTTAATTTTATAAGGTACCAATAATTTATGGATATTATTAGCTTTCGTTTATTTAATGTTTCACAAGTTTTTTGTTGTTTGGCGAAGGGTAAAGGCTCGTGCAGACCGGCGCGACACCAGTACCTCAATTTCCATGAAATTTTCATAGAAATTGTTCTACCGATGCCTTAATGCCACTTCGGTTCTATGTACTTTATTTTCTAAATATTATAAAAAACCAACAACGGGAACAGCTGGTTCCAGCTGCCGGTGGTCACACAAATCTGTAGAGAGGAACCTGTTCACTGTGCGTGCCATATCCAGGAGTACTGCTTTCTACATCAAGCCCTTATTCCAGCTGCCCAATGAGAGCCCTCTATTACTATCCATCCGTATTTGTCAGGATATATCCGGATTTTTGACCTCCCGTCCGGTCTATGTCCTGTATTTTCATTTGTCCGGATTTTTAAACAACTACAGAAATTTTTGTGAAAAATTCTACAATAATTTAAAATTGGAGAGATTTTGGCAGGTTTTTTCAAATTCCAATTGGTAACCCTACTTCAAAGACATTTGCCTGACTACTGTTATTATTTAAATGAGTCGTGGCTTCTTATCCTCAAAAGTGACCGACAGTATGATTAATAAGCTACAAAATTATAGTATTTACGTTATAAAGTAGGTTAACTTTATGCTAATTATGTGAGATAGTTGTACAAGAATGGCGTCCACCAACGACGCGGAATGCTATTCGTTATGACCGAAGGCCTTGCTTTAGTTTATTTAATGTTGATTTTTTGTTTAGCGTACACTGTAATTATAACAAAAATAACCAGTCTTGATTGGATAATAAGTACCTGTGTACGCAGTTAGAGTGTTTCTACGTATTGGTAAATTTAACTTTTTTTTTCTTAAGCTTAAATAATTTACTTAAGGCGAAAGCGGCAGGGCAGCCCGCGAAATTCAAATTTTCTTACGTTTTTTTGCAATTTGCAGGTCGGTTGTATGTTGATCTAAATATGATTCGCGGCCGATTAAGTTCGCGGAATCCTATTGAATTACTATTTCCTGAAATAAGAAGAGAGTTAGTTGCTGATTCTAATAATAATAATTCTGTAAAACCACATTTGTTACGGTCGCGAATCATATTTTAATCAACATACAACCGACCTGCAAATTGAAAAAAACGTAAGAAAATTTGATTTTCGCGGGCTACCCTGACGCTTTCGCCTTAAGTAAGTTATTTAGGCTTCAGCAAAAAAATAGTTCAATTTACCAATAGGTAGAAACACAGACATGCAAATTTCAAAAAACTTAAAAAAACTTGAAATTCGTGGGAAACCTTAGCGCGGCCCCCTTAATGACTCTGGAAATCGACAGGTGACCACAAATAACGTTTAATTGAGAAAACCAGATTTTAGTTTGATTAGTGCAGTGATTGAATAATTAGTTTGGTAGATATACTAAGTTGCTGGTCGCAAGTTTCATTTCCGACCGGAAAAAATTATTGTCTGGCTTGCGGGGTCAAATTAAATTAGCTAGCGAGACTCCGCTAACGTGATGGGTATACATTTAAACATGACAAAAAACAATTTTTTTACTTGAAATGTCAGTTTGAAAAATCCGTTTTTTTTGTGATAAACTTCACATACGTGATTGTTATTAATTAACAACATGTCCCGGAATTAACACACAACCTCATTGTACTCATCATTATGAACAACTTTTACTATGGGACGAAACCTGAAATCGCGAAAAAAAATCAGCTGTTCCCTACATTTTGACGAGATTTTTCTTCGCGAGTTCAGCTTTGGTCTCATAGTAAAAGTTGTTCATAATGATAAGTACAATGACCCATTAAGAGGTTCTGCGTTAATTCCGGGATATCATCACACTAATATTATAAAGGCGAAAGTTTGTGAGTGTGTGTGTGTGTGTATGTTTGTTACATCTTCACGCTCAAACGGCTGGACCAATTTTGATAAAAATTTTGTATGAAGATAGCTGACACCTTGGATTAAGACAAAGGCTACTTTTTATCCCGATATTCCCACGGGATCGAGACTTACGCGGGTGAAACTGCGGGGCGCAGCTAGTGTTGTATAAACTCGATGAAATAAACATAAACTCATTTTCTCAATTCCTGCTTCTAGCAACTACAATACCAGCGGTTGTAGACCCCGAAAAAAGTCATCAAATCATATGTCCAGCAGTGGACGTCTTTCGGCTGAAAAGATGTTGATGATAGGGTAAATATTTTCGAAAATTCCCAATCAAATTTTCTTGGAATTAATTGAATAAAATGTTCTTTATTTCATGATATTTCTTTTAGTTTATTTGTTTTGATGTCTATAGATACACGCGTAAGTTGTTGGTTGTTTTTCCAAACTGTTGATTTGTTTACAAATAACAGCTGCCTCAACAATTCAACTATAAACAGCTGTATCGATCACCGCTTCAGGCTCAAGTCTGTACTAACAAACATAACATAACTTTAATATTATAACAGTACTCAGATGTTGCTAATACCAACAGAATAGTTGATTACTTAAACAATTGCTAGGTGCTGAAAATAAGGACTGAGTTTATGATGGTATTGATGGCGCAGTGGCTGAAAGATTGTTGTGCTACGTATTGCGGATTTGTTCCCCGAGCATAACAGACATTTTTACGCTCACAGACCGAATCCAATGAACGCTTGACCAGCACGGTAGCATTTCCGGCGAAAAACTTACCGAGACCCCTCCGTGTTTCGGAAAGCACGTAAAGCCGTTGGTCCCGGCTGTTATTCATGGATCTTTGGCAGTCGTTAGGGGTTGTGAGAAGCCCGAAAGTCTCTTACCAAGGCGTATCGTATTACCCAGTTACTGGGTTGTGGACTTCAGATAGACAGTCGCTCCATGTAAAATACTGGTACTGGTGTTCAGCTGCATCTGGTTGGACTGGAAACCGACCCCAATATAGTTGGGAAAAGGCTAGGCAGATTGATAACATAAAACCACGCCTGTTTGGCTAGTTCTCCCTAAGGAGAAGGCAGGGTTTATTGTATATTTTGTCAGTTACGTTTTAAATTCGATTCAAATAGGGTGCGTGCCCATTGCCATTAACCGAACACGAATCCAGGCTACAGGCTGCTATTTGGTACTGAAAAACCAAGTAGTCAGTCGTATTTATGGTAAGTATACGTGAGCTTAACATGATGTTGCCAACATTTTGATGTATCCGTTCCCAGATAGTAGTTTGTATTAATACAGCCACGGAAGCCGCATACATAGAACGACGATACGCTGCATGGAAGCCGGTCACAGGAAATCATTTCATATTTCTCCTGATCTTATCCCAATTTATTTGGAGTCGGCGCAACAAGCCTACAGCCAAACGGAACTAATCGGTATTGCCAGCAGCCGACCGGCCGTAGGTACGAGATTGACTGTAGGTACATAGCACGAATTAACTCTAAATACTTCCTGGGCAAACTCTTCCAAGGCCCTCCACAACACATCCAGAGGTACCCATTATACGGTTTTTCAGGATCAATGGACACCATGAGCAAGTTCTTGTGTGCACTTCTGTACTTCGCACAATTGGCGGAGTGCTAAACTATGTATAGTAATATCATAAACTCACATTGGTTCGGGGTAATGTCACTCTCCTCGCGCAATCTTTTCTCAGTTACTATCTCCTATACCTTCATTAAGTGACAAGCTGGTCACAAGATATAAGCTGAATGGTCACAAAGTTGAACGACCTATAAGGAAACTCAAATATCAGTTATTGAAGTGTCCTTGGAGGTCGTTCAACTTTGCTCCTGTTTGAACCTTTCTAAGTGACGCGATGGACCTGCGATTGTACCGGAATGTTACTTATTAAAATTTCGCAGTACAATGGATTATTAAACCTCTGACAAAGGGAGAGGCGAGAACGAATTCGGTTTTTTTTTATTTGGTTTCAAAAGCATCTGTTTTTAATTCTTTTGGGGTGTAAGTATATCTGTAGCCAGTGTATTAAAACTTACATTCAGTATCTACATTATGCTTGTTCGTAATTGTATTATTAAACCGAACAGACACACAGGAGATAGGTACCCTACACTCAAAAATAATAATTTATTTACGTTTTAGGATCTATTAGAATTCAACTGGCAGCCCTATGATGAAGATAGTCTAATAAAGCATAAGAATATCAAATGGAAATGTATTAAAAAATAAACAAAGGTGTAGGGCCTTAACAAAAAACAAAAAAAAACATTAATTCAATGTACACATTCCTCATATAATCAATTAATCACTTATGTACGCCATAAAACCATGATGTAATTTGACTTTCCATTACATCAGCTAAATGCCCCCCACTCCCACTTCCCGCCTCGACACTAAACTTGTAAATCAAATATGTACCAAGATACCTATTTCAAAGGCTACAAAACATGTTAATGTAGAACTAAGATTATGTTTAGGTCGAAGAGGGAAATATTTAAAACTCGCTGTTGCCTGCGGTTTCACTCGCGTTTTAGGGATACTGCTACATTCGGGAGTCGCAGGCCGATTCCCGGCCACCGTAGGCGCGGGCTTGCGGACGGTGAGCGGTGGGTATCTAGCCGTCTGATAAGGACCAGGCCCGGGTCGACGGCGCGTTGTGTTCCACGCGCACCTTAAAGAGATGTCAGCACCAACTGACGGGGTCCGTTAGGGCCAATGCCTGCCAGGGTTGCGAGTTTGTCCGAAAGGGATATCGTGGCCCTGGCACACAGGCAACGGAAAGAACACGGGTGAGTTTTAGTCAGCAAAAGTCTGACACGCCCTCCCGCTCCGCCCAGAGCGGGAGAAGTTATTTTATAATATACCACTCAAAAAAAAGGGATACTGCTACATGTAAAGTATCTTATTTGCTAGTATAGGCCTGCCCGCGTGCCAAACTTTACCCAAATCTATTTAGCCGTTATAGTTCTGTTTGTTTTATTATTTATGTACACACAGTAAAATACAAAGAGATACGACATAATTATAATTTTGGTACAAAGGTAGGTTATAAGTTAATATTTTGTATTGGTAACAAATATGCAAACGCACAAAGTCATACGTTGAAGCTGAAAAAGCTTCGGGTCAATAGTGCAACGCTATTCGCACAAGTCTGATTCAAGTCAAGTTCTGCACAAAGTCATACGTGGGGTTCTATCTCGCTAATCGGCAGTCGAAAGAATGTTTGTGTGATGAATTACTGATATCATGACTAGTGTTGGCAGATCCGTTTTTCCGAAGCGTATCCGTTTTGGCGAAGCTATAAGGGATCCTTGTTGACTACGGAACCCTAAAAACCGGCCAAGTGCGTGTCGGACCACGCAGAATGAACAGTTCCGTAGCTGGGATGATCTTATCCTAAAAACAAACTTAATCTTTTAGTTGAAATACACGTTCCATCATACATTCCAACTGCAAATGTAAGTTTGTACGCACAATATAGAGAGATTTTCCATGTTATTTTAAGACCATAGACTTCTTATAAATTTTTCTGTAATTCATAAATAAAGAACTATTTTCTGTATTTTTTTCAAAATTTTAGGCTTTATAGTTTCGGAGATAAGGGGCTTCCCCCCTTATCTCCGAAACTAGGTTTCGGAAAATATGAAAATAGGTTGGGGAAACAGTTTCTTCACATTTTTTAAGAAAATTCAAAACATTTTTTAATATAGTTTATTTACATTTAAATAAAGTATGTAGGTACCATTTTGTTCGATAACTTTTTGCCATCTTGAAGGTAGGGACATGATCCCATTGCTATAGAAATTTTGGGACTTCTGATCAAAATACCGCGACAAGTGGTTTTAGCAGTCCTCTCGTGATGTTAACCTGACACTGCCTAACGAATTCTGAAGAGACTGAAACATGTGGAAATCTGAAGGTGCAAGGTCAGGACTATACGGCGGATGCATTAACACCTCCCAGCCAAACTCTCTTAATTTTTGCTGAGTGGCTAAAGATGTGTGAGGTCTAGCGTTATCATGATGAAAAACCACACCCCTTCTGTTGATTAATTCCGGCCGCTTTCTCTCAACTTCTTGCTGTAATCTCATCAGTTGTTCGCAGTAGAGTTCAGAATCGATGGTCCTGCCTGGTGGTAACAGCTCATAATGAATAATGCCCTTCCAATCCCACCACACACACAGCAACACCTTGTTGCGAGTTAAGCCGGGTTTCGCCACAGTCTGTGAAGCCTGACCGGCCTTTGACCACGACCTTTTTCGCACGTTCTTATCGTACGTGATCCACTTTTCATCACTAGTTATCAGCTTCTTCAAAAATGGTTCAGTTTCATTACGTCGTAATAAAGAATCACAAATGAGTACACGGTTCATTAGGTTTTTTTCAGTCAGCTCGTGAGGTACCCAAATATCGAGCTTTTTTGTGAACCAAGTTTTTTCAAATGTGCCAAAACTGTTTTGTGGTCAATTCCCAGTTCCTCAGCTACGTCGTAACTACTGATATGCCGATCTTGCTCCACTTTTTAAAAAATGGCATCAATTTCATCAGTGATAGGGCGACCAGAGCGACGTGCATCTTTGACATCAAAATTTCCGGATTGAAAACGCTTAAACCAAATTTGTGCTACTCTCACAGACACTGCACTAGGTTCATAAACATCGCAAATTTTTTTCGCGGCTTGATTTGGATTTTTACCTTTTTTGTAGTAAAATTTTAAAATGTATCGTATTTCTTCATTAGATTCACTCATCTTGACAGTACGAAAAACAAATGAAAATAACACATTTTCCTAATTTGAATTTGGAATTATGTTCTTTAAAATTTAAACTTTCAATGATCCCAAAACCAGCCAGATACAAATAGTGTAGCCAAAGAGATTTTATTATAAGTTCATACATACTATAATGCGAAAAGACTTTTTCCCCAACCTAATATAAAGCCTAAAATTTTCATCTTTTTTTAAAAATAATTTCAAAATTATTTATTTCATAATTATAAAAAAATATATAATTATCTGTAATCCTTACAACAAGCCTTTCATCTGATAATATGTCACACGGTAGTTTGCTAAACTTTTTTTTTTAGTTTTCTCGTTTACTCACCAAAAGTGACCATCTTCAAAATTCATTTATTTACGTTACACGTCCGTGTTTGGGTCACAGAAATACATATGTGTATCAAACAATTTAATCTGTCGTGTAGTTTCGGAGCAAATTGGCTGTGACAGACGGACAGACAGACATAAACACCAGTGATTCTATAAGGGTTGCGTTTTTCCATTTGAGGTACGGAACTCTAAAAAAAGCAGGTCTGGGACGGAAACATCGAGACGAAGCAAAATCTAAAATATTGTTACAATCCTTTAATTTCAAAACGAGTCTTTAATGAGATCAAAAAAGATCCGCCCGCTCGCCATTGCGTTTCTACTTCTGCTGATTGATTATTTCCTACAGCGCCAACGGGCTACTTATATGAAAAAGCGGTTTTTGGGCATCCCGCTCAGGGTGCTGACGGGACGCGTCCCGCCAAAAGCGGGACATCTGGCAACACTAAAATAAATGGTCTACAATGTATATGTCATGATTCATGACATATACATTGTAGACCATTTATTTGTATCGACAAGAGCTATTCGTGTACGTCACGGTAAATAGGTAAATGTGCGGGATTGACTGCCTATGTTGCGTTCGATCTATACTTAAGTTGATAATAAATAAGTATCTTTTTATGCATACCATGGAAAGGCAGTTCTTTTTACAGTGTTATGTCGGATAATCCATAGTGATATCTAAAAGCAGTTTTTTGATATTATTTGTCGAGTGGTTGGAAGTTCTGAGTTGAAGTTCACGATTGCTGACAAATGCGTGTTCTTTCCTCAAATGACCATTCCGTAACTATACTGCAGCTATAGTTTTGAAAAAGAGACGCAAACGAAAAGGGGTGGAAGCCAAAGCCCAGCTTGTGTGTAAGGGCCACATAATACGTCTTGGTGTGCGAAATGCATGCCATAAAAATAATAGCTTTCGAAATCATGCTATTACCGGTAGTAGATGATTTTGAGTGCAAACAGCAGATGCAAAATAATTCGCGTCCGCTTAGTTACCGTGGACACATTAACAATAAAATACTTTAAATTAATTAAAACTGCACGGGATGGTGTCGTTTGTCGATACAGAATAAGAGGGAACATTCTGTAAACTTTAAAAAAAATTGAACTTTAATTAGAAGATTACATAAAGGAAAGCTTTGTTCCGGCTCCACCCACTCGGAGTCTACCATTTTCTGAGACAAAAATAAAAGTGTAGCCGAGTACAATGACCCCTCTTCAGGTTTTTATTTATTTCAATTACACCTTTTGTATGAAACATTATCTAAATCGATTCGATTTGTTAGTAAGAAACAGACAGACTTACTTCATTTTTACCGTGTATTTACCTACATACTACTACGTTTCGTTTTCTTACCACAATTACAATTAACTATAAAAACCTTAACAAAAACATAACCTACGATACGATATACAATAATTTTGACGTAACAAAAACTTGCTTCGTCATTTCTTTTATTGAAATCATCCTCGATTTCAATTTCAGTTTCAACAGTGCCAAGAGGCAAGGTCAATTTAGCCATAGGGGCAAAAACGTGAACGAAACTCGTTGTTAATATATGTATGTGTAACTGGTATATGTGTGTGGTACGTAAGAGCTGCGTACGCGCACGCAACCGGTTCACACGTCACACTCTCGTGACTGCACGCGATGTCAAGTTCATGCGCTTTTTTATTGCTCGTATGGAGATGAATATGCATGTATTGTTTATGTTGTAACTGTTCTGAAATAATGCATCATTTTTTTTTGTAGGTAGTTTTTGTTTACACATGTATATACTGGGTCAAATTAAATTAGCTAGCGAAACTCTGCAGGCGTGGTAAGTATCGATATTTAAACATGATAAAACAAAAAAATAATAAATTTGGTGAGTTTGATTTTTGGGGTCATCAACCGTCGGTAGTCACTCGAAATATCACAGCCGTGATGGATATCAATAACTAAACACAATAAAATATAAAAATAAATGGATTTTTTCAACTCCTATTTCGAGTAACAACCTTATGCAATTAACGATTCCTCAATTTTTTTTTTTATCAAATCTTTTTAATTTTATTTTTCGTGTTTAGATTTCGACACCTATCATATAAATCAATCAGAAATGAAGAGATCCGCAGGCGAACCGAGGTAACCGACATATCCCGAAGAATTGCCAAACTTAAGTGGCAGTGGGCAGGGCACATTGCTCGCAGAACTGATGGCCGATGGGGCCGAAAGGTTCTGGAGTAGCGACCGCGTATCGGAAGACGTAGTGTTGGAAGGCGTCCTACAAGGTGGACCGATGACCTTGTGAAGGCCGCAGGTATCCGCTGGATGCGAGAAGCACAGAACCGGTCGAAGTGGCGGTGCTTGAGGAAGGCCTATGTCCAGCAGTGGAGTGTCTTTCGGCTGAAATGATGATGATGATGATCCATCATATCTGCGGAGCTAGCTAATTTAATTTGACTCTGTATTGGTATCTTCATAAGGGCCTCCTGTCGATACAGTATGTAGGTACCTATGTTATTTTTGTTTACTGTTTCGTAAGTACATACTGTGCCTTGATTTCCACTTTTATTAATATAAAAAATTGTAAATGTGTGACAAATCGTATAATTCATGTTGGTCATAGACCCCCTAAAACGTCTTCTGATATAATATGTGAAATAAGATACTTATCTTCATCGAATATGAGAAAACAGAAGATATCTGCCCCTTAGAATCTCGAATGACAACTTTGTTTTATTGGGCTGTACATACCCATGTCTTATAAGGATACTCGTAGTAACACTTGAGGGTACTACAGTACATGGGGCTCAGCCACATCTTCGAATTCCAGTAGGTATAGTATTACCACAGGATATTAAACTTATAAGGTTTGATTCCCAGGTTGGGCAGTGTTATTGGAATTTCTCAGTAGCAGCCCACTGACATTAAATACACAAAGTAAAGTACCTGCCCGAACACAAACAAGCGCTTAATGTATTTAAATTCATCACCACAGCTCTCAAAACGGTGAAGGAAATCATCGTTAATGTCCTAGTCCAAAAATTCGAAGACGTGACATTTACGAACCCGCACTGGGCCTGTGTGGTGAATAATGACCCATTCCCTCTCACCGAGAGGAGGCCTGTGTCCAAGCAGTGGGAACATTATAGACTGACTTTGCAGCAGCAGCCCAGCGTCTGGGACCTGTGTCCGGTTGATAGCAATATGCTCGCCCCCAATGCGTAATGTGGGTGAACTAATAGGTACATTCTGCCTTCGGGGAAACCGGCGTGATATTATGTTTTGTTAAGATTAGATTAATACATTTTTCGTGACCCAAAATATTTTTTAAAACAGCCTGTAGGCACGTAATTTATCACACTTTGTTTTTGAAAAGCTTTACAAATGCCAAAATAAATTAGAACTTCTGTTTTGCAAACTATTCATGGCATATTTTTTAAAGAAACACTATCAGAGTGTTGTGGTTTTTGTGTACTTTATTAGTTTAGGGTTCAGCGGCTGGAATGTGCTGAAAGGGTTGTAATTAGGGCTGAGTTCAATGACCGATTCATTAAACGTTTACTGAATAATTGTTTACTTAGTGATTTTTTTTTTCTTAAATAGTTTTTTATACATGAAAGTGATAACTGTTTCACCGTGAGCCTGAGATAATTTCTTATTATCATCTAACGAACTGGGGGAGGCCCATGCCCAACAGTAGACGTCTTTCAGCTGAAATGATGATGATGATCTAATAAACTACGCAAATGATAATGATAATCTAACAAACTACGCAAATGATGATGATTGTCTAACAAACTACGCAAATGATCATGATGATCTAACAAACTATGCAAATGATGATGATTGTCTAACAAACTACGCAAATGATAATCTAACAAAGTACGCAAATGATAATGATAATCTAACAAACTACGCAAATGATGACGATTGTATAACAAACTACGCAAATGATAATCTAACAAACTACGCAAATTATGATGAACATCTAACAAACTACGCAAGTGAACATGATGCTCTAAAAAACTACGCAAACGATGATGATGATCTAACAAACTACGCAAATGTTGATGATTGACTAACAAACTACGCAAATGATAATCTAACAAACTACGCAAATGATAATCTAACAAACTACGCAAATGATGATGATGATCTAACAAACTACGCAAATGATCATGATGATCTAACAAACTACGCAAATGATCATGATGATATAACAAACTACGCAAATGATCATGATGATCTAACAAACTACGCAAATGATCATGATGATCTAACAAACTACGCAAATGATAATGATGATCTAACAAACTACGCAAACGCTTGGGGTAATGTTTTTTAGATTAGCTATTATCATAATAATTACGAGTTTGTACTTAATTAATAGGTACTATTAATATTACTGGAAATTATCTGTTTGTATTGCACCATAAGCCTACATAGTCTTTTTCTCAAACATGCTTGGAAATTCGAGCATTATTTTGACAATTTTCTTCGAGATAAATCGAAATTGCTGTACATGCGAGCAGCGGCCGCCAAAAGTTATATGAAAATCCATATTTGTCGTGGGTTAGCGGCCAAATAAATTACATAGTAGACTCATATCTCTCGTGTAATTTAAAAATGGAACGATCTTTTATTCCGAAGCATGGCAACCAAGGAGGTAACTTATCAAGGTTTCATTTAAATTTCGAACTGGCTTGCAAATAGAAAGCTGTTTATTAAAAAAAAAACAAATAACACATTGGCGCGTGAAGAATTATCGTTGTTCTTCATTGAATCTGAAATTTATAAATAATTTACTTTGTTTGAATTTCCGTGCATTATTTAAGAAAAGCACTATACAAGCCTTGGCCGCAACCAGGCATTGATGGACCCACATTTTCACGTATGTCCACCAATGCCCCTATTGCAGGCCGCTGCAGAAATGTACTATTTCCAGGCATGTAGATAGGTCATGAATTTCAGCAAGTAAGTTGCAAACGTTGAATAAAAACATCTAAAGAAAATATCCTTTTGGGGGATTATTTTGGAAATTGTAAAAAATATAATTATCATACTGACTGTCTCTATAGTTTAGTGCTCGCATGCGCTACTGTTGAGCATGACGTCCTGGGTTCTATTCCCATGTTGGGTCGGGTCAAAGTGTTAATGGGTTTTCCCATCTAAAATTTCTCAGTAGCACCCCGGAAACCGGATTTGTGCCCGGATGATGGTAATAGGTTTACCGCCTATTACATGGGACTTAAACATAACTGGCGAAATGTGGGTGTACTATAGGTACACCTCTGCCTAACCATTCGGGGAATCCAGGCGTGATGTTATGTTTATGTAAAATTCTGATATTGAAAGGTATGTTAGCTGAGAGCTGGCCTTTAAAATGTTTAAAAGAGATTAGGCTGCTCCGAAATATGTATGACCCTAGCCAGGAAATTTTGGCTACCCTCGGAAATGCCAGATGGCGTTTTTAATGACCCGTCGAGGACTAATGTGATTTTATAAAGTGAAAATGTATCTGTTTTCATGAAAATCACCGGTCATTGACCCGAGTATTATCCTTGTTTGTTGTAAAAGTCCTGTTCTTTGAATTTGAAAGTACTTAGGTGCCATCTTTACTTTCTAACTAATATTATAAATGCAAAAGTGAATTTATTTGTTTGTTACGCTTTCACGCTAAAACGGCTGAACGGATTTGGATGAAATTTGGCACATGGGTAGAGCATGATCACACTTACACTAATAAAGGCGAAAGTTTGTGAGCGTGTGTGTTTGTTACTCCTTTACGCTCAAACGGCTGGAACAATTTCGATAAAGTTTTGTATGGAGGTAGCTGGCCCTGGATTACCATATAGGCTACTTTTTATCACGATATTTCCACGGGATCGAGACTTACGCGGGTGAAACCGCGGGGCGTAGCTAGTAGTTTCAATAAAAACATGGCACACTATCTTTTGCCTAAAACTTCGTCAACGTGTTTTATCATGTAACATCTTCTATGGCACTCGGCAATAG
The DNA here is from genome assembly GCA_963921375.1 of Tiliacea citrago. NCBI lineage: Eukaryota > Metazoa > Arthropoda > Insecta > Lepidoptera > Noctuidae > Tiliacea > Tiliacea citrago. Next base: position 12,834,249 of record OY992797.1, on the reverse strand, counting down.
CGTGGCAATCTATTAGTGAAATATTTTGTATGCTGCCTTTGACAAACATATGAACATTTTACCTCTTTAAAAAAACTTTTTACAAAAATAAAATAACCGTCTTTCAAAAAAACACTACACAGTGAAATATAACTTTAATTTCAGAAGTCGGTCTTTGGATCTATATTTTAAAGTTACTTTTAACTTTGTATTGATTTTTTGGAAGTTGGTTCGTTTAAATTTGTAAAAAGTTTTTTTGTTAATAACCAGGAGAACTGCCACTCACCATATGCATTGTGATGAGCATAAATTGCTTAGCAACCATATTAAAGTACCTAATCGTATCACAACCCGTTAAATATTTATTATTAAGTAATTCCGGTGGCCATCTGTGTGTCTTCATCATCAGTTCCACTTCACCAAATGGTGCTTTCCGAGAGCAAATGCACGACTTACTATAAAAAAATAGCCAAAATACTATAGGTGTGCCTATAAAATTTGAGGATTTCCCTTGATTTCTATGGGATTCTTTCATCAGATTCTGACTTGGTGACAATGGGACCACCTCGGTAGCATACACTTTCTAATAAAAAAGGATTTTCAAAACGGTTTACAATGGACGGAGAAATCGGTGAACATACATAAAAAAAAAAACATAGACGAACATAATTATATCCACTTGGTTTTTGGAAGTAGGTTAAAAATTTGTTTATGTTTAGATAAATCACCTTCAATGATAAGCAGAATATTCGTGTATCGTTACGGAGAGTTACGGCATGACATATTAAAGGTTTTACATAGATAAATTAAAAGATTTCCTATCTTCTCATCAGAATCAGAATCAGAACTTTATTTGCTTAATATGTAGCAATGTGTACAGGTATAAGATGTTCTACATAAACTAATGAGATCGGCTACTGTCTACCTTACGGCGTGCAAATTATTACATAAATTAAAATATGAATAGAAACAAAATAATGTCAACAAAACAAAACAGAAATTAAAGTGAAGTCAATTAATAATAATAATTATAGTCAGGTAGGTACATAACGATTAAGTAAAGCAATCAAAGTTAGTTACGAAATGTATGTATGGTTGGTTCAGGAGATGTGTATCATCAATTTCATTAGGTACCTTTCCAAGTGTGTAATTTGTTATAATAATTTATGATTATTCAAAATTCAAATCATTTATTAGCAGATAATAAAATCCAATTTGTTAGTAATTACATACACATCTTTACATACACATTATAATAATCGCCTAATTTTCTAACCGAACTTCTTCAATTGTGAAATAAAATTACGTCTCAAGCAAGATATTAGGAGATTATAATATGTAGATATTATATTATACATTTATATTAAACTTTACAAATTAAAGTAAGAAGTCATTGACACTCATTCCCTTTACAGTACCAAAATTCGTAATTTATGATAGGTACTCGTATGACGAAGACAGATGAGTTCATTTATTACACGAGTGTATCTCATTCTTATTACGCAGTGCGGAGGGGTAATTTAGAATTTTTACACATTGAGGCGAGTAATCACTTGAAGTGAACGGCCCTTTATCAATGTCCAAGGTGAACATGGAAGTACTGTCAGTTCTGGAGTCATTTTCAAATGTATACCGATTTATTTAGAGTTGACTTTTGCATTATCTCAATACCCGCTTCGGCGGACACTGCTTGTGGCGCCTGCGCCGCCCCATGGTCCTTTTCTATCCACCGGCTACCTACAGCCAACGCCTAGCCGCATATTTGCTGACGTCACAAAGGTATCTGGAATACGCCTACGAAATTGATTGGTATATAAGCTGAAGCTTAGAGGGTAAGAATTACAGTTGCTCTCTGCTAAGAAAACAACACAGACCACAATGTACAAGCTGGTGGTGTTGTCCTCCGTACTGGCCCTGGTGGCCGCCAAGCCCAGCGGTTTCGGTGCGCTCGGCCTCGGCCATCTCGGCCTCAACGGCGTAGGCCTGGGAGCTCCATGGGGTCTGGGTGCACACCTGGGTGCCCCGCTGGTCGCACCCGCCGCTCACGCTCCCGCCGTCGGCGTTGCCGGTCCCGTCGTGGTCCCTGCGCCTCTGGGCGGGGCTGCCCTTAACTACAGAGGACCCGTGTCGCTCGCTCCTGGTCAGCCCGCCAGCATCTTGGCTCAAGACGGCAGGCCTTTGGACACCCTCAGTGTGAACGCCGACCGCGCCGTGCACTTCACAGCCAGGGCTGTCGACCACGCCACCGGAGCGGCCGCAGCGGTCGGAGCGCACGGACACCTGCTAGGAGCGCACGCGCATCTACTGGGAGCGCACGGGCACTTGCTAGGCAAACGCTCGGCTCCCCTGCTGGGCGCGCCATGGGCGGCGCACGGTCTGGCACCCGCTGCTGCACCTCTCGGCTGGCACGGACCCGCCGCTGCAAATCTCGGCTGGCTCGCACCCGTCGCTCCTCTGGGTGTGGGACATTTGGGTCATGCCGGTATCCTGGGACATCATTGGTGATAAACTGTGTAAAGAAAGTTTAGTATATTCGACAATATCTATACCTGCCTATAGTTTATAAAGAGAGTTACCCGGAAAAAGCATTTTTCTTTAAACATCATATACTTACCCCACTTAATATTTAGATGGATCGATATAAATAGTGTATTACTGTGCATTTGCCACTTATATCATAAATATGCGTTAACTTATTATTTCTCAGCGACATACCTACCTTATTTTGTGTCGGTGTTGGTGTCAGTAGTCATCTCGTTCTTCATCGGTAAATGTTTGTATGGAATTTTATAGGAAGTTGATTGTTACAAAAATATATCTTTCTTGTCTCATCTTAGTGAATCTTCACTTATCGTTACTAACATCTAGGGTTGATTAGTAGGGATGTCTGTCATTTTTAGGGTTTCGTACCTCAAAATGTGAAAAACGGGACCCTTATATGATCACTCGTGTGTCTGTCTGTGCGGACAGACACAAGACAGAACAGACGGCTGCACAGCCAATTTGCTCCAAATCTACTGGACCGATTAAGTTGAAACTTGGTACACATATGAATTTCTGTGACCTAAACACGGACGTTCAACGTAAATAAATATAAATAAAAATAAAATCTTTATTTCTCCAAAAAAATTTTTTTTTAACATTTTTTAGATCTAAAAATATGCCTTAAGCTATAGTGTTCCAAAGTGAAAAACCCTGACTTCTAAACTAGGTTTATGTGCCTGTATCTTAGAAGTGTGTCTCCAGTGTCCCTTCAAAGTGATGAGCATATAGAAAATTGGGCACACATTAAATACAAAAATCCATTAGGGCAAGTTAAAGAGAAACAAAAGAAAAGAAAACGAAAAGTAAAAAAATAAAAAATAAGAAAATGTTGTGAATGTTTCTAATGTATTTGTCTAGAGTTATGTGTGTGTGCGTGTTTGAGGGGGTGTGTATGTTTGTGAAAGAGTGTGTGTGACTGTGAGTGTAAGTATGAGTGAAAGTGGGAAGTGCGAACGTATGCCAGAGTATGATTTATAGATCATAAATTAACCTATACAAAAACCTTAACTATATATTTATATTTCCAAAATTACCCAACAGAAGATCCTCAGTGTTGCGATAAGTTAGTTTTAAAAGATATTCCTGTAACTTAGATTTGACTTGATATTTAGTATCGGGATAAATTTTCAGTAACTTGTTAAGCTGGTTATAAAGTTTCGTGCTGGTGACATAATAGTGTCTCTTGGCAAACGAAGTTTTACACGAATCTTGGGAAAAAACCGTGTGCTTAATTCTGCCTGTTGGTTCCGAGGACGGACGAGTAGGGTGCTTACGGAGCATTGACTGAAGGATATACAGCTACCTGACAGTTAACACTTTAGATTCCGCATATAGCTGTACTGTGGAGTATCTCAGCGGCTGAGAGAGCAGAACCTTCAGAACTGCTCTTTGTGCACGTTCTAGTCGGATAAAATGGTTCTCAGTAGCTCCACCCCAGATTGGAATACAATAAGCCAAGATCGATTGGCACAAAGCAAAATAAACCACCCTCAAAGTATCCCTGTCAGCGGACTTGCGTAATTTTTTAAAAACGCAAATCAGCTTGCGAGTTCTACCAGAGAGTGTGTCTAGGTGTTTATGCCAATTGAGATGTTGGTCGATATGTACGCCTAGGTATTTGACGGTAGTGGACTTAGAAATGGCTAGGCAGTCACAAATGGTGGAAGGCGTACATATGTGGGACTTAAGAGTAAGGGCAGGTGATGGGCATAAATCAGACCTGATAGAAAATGGCATATATACCGTTTTACTGACGTTTAGAGTGAGTAGGTTGTTACTCAACGATTCCATTACACGTGCAAGCGCTTTCCCAGCACTTTGATAGCACTGGGCCCAGTCTACTCTATCTATAAGCAGGGAAGTATCATCGGCGTATGTAATGATTTTACAGTTTTGAATGGGCAGTTTACAGAGATCATTTATATAGATAAGGAATAGAGTGGGACCCAATATGCTACCCTGCTAAATGAACTTGAAATAATGCAAGTTGTTAAGGGATTTATTCGTTATTTTACATGGAGCGACTGCCTATCTGACCCAATTACTGAGTAACACGATACCCCTTGGTAAGACTGGTTGTCAGACTTTCGGGCTTCTGAGTTTCTGACTACCCGTAACGACTGTCAAAGATCTACGAATGACAGCCGGGCCCAACGGCTGGACGTGCTTTCCGAGGCACGGAGGGGTTTCGATATGTAATGGATAGTCACCCATCCATGAACCAACCGAGTTAAGCGTAGCTTAACCTTCTATCGACTCGTACGGCTGTTATCATTTAGCTACTTTTTTTTTCACTGTAACATAAAACGGCCAAAAGCCAATTACATTATAGTTAAAAACACAACACATTATATAAGTACAAAAACAAAAGAATACAGCTACTCGACAGTCATACGCTCATCTCACAATACTCCAGTCATATTGACAAGATCTTCTTCCATTCATCTGCGAACACATCACAGTGAGGCTTAGCGTCCAAGAGAGCGTTGAGCGCAGAGAAAGTGCGAGGGACAGGAGACTGGGGGTCTACTCCGAAGCGTTAAACCGAAGTATCGGCCGAATGTTCGGTTTTGCTTAACTACGGCTAACTATGGCTGACTACGGCGAAAGAAAAAAAAAAAACGACAGTCAAAGAGACAGATAATCCAAAGTCAAAAATATGACTTTAAGTCGGGTATAGATTTAATGTCAAAAATAGAAACTATGGAAGTTATAAAAAGGCCGAACATTCGGCCGATACTTCGGTTTAACGCTTCGGAGTAGACCCCCTGGGCTCGAGCGACGGTTCGACGCCAAAGTACGGCGAACAATCTATGCCTCCTGCTACGGTTATAGTTAATCGGAGCAAAAAGATGGGACAGTTCGTCATGCAACTCAGGAGCATCTGTTTTTCCGTGAAGGAAACTCATCTTAATAAATTGGTCATTTTTTCTTCGAACCTTGAGAAAATTGTAACCTAAACAGCCTCAAAGTAAGTTCGTAGGGTACATAAACGGATAATATCAATTCTAACGTTTATATAGATACCTAAGATAAGCCTTTTGTACCTTTAGTGAAGTGTACTTATTTTCGTGCGGGTTCCAGACGCATGCACTGGACGCTACGGCTACGAATCAGATAAGCAATCATACGAATATTTCAAATAGGTAATTTATCTTATTTAGTATACAATTATAATAAAATCGTAGCAAAGTCAAGTACATTGAATATTTTTGAATAAAAGTAATCTGTTACTAAATTTATTAAAAAAAAATAACAATAAATCGTCGCTATTATGAGTTGTATCGTTTAGTTTAGTATTGAACTGGAAGTTTCGGTTTTAACCTATCGCTCTGCTGAGCCCAGTATAGGCTGTTTTTCTGTTAGATCACTCTCACTTCGTCTTGTGCTCTACACACACATACTCAAGTTATGACCTTAATTGCTTCGTTGTCAAGGGATTTCAGATAAATTAATACTGATCTTAATCAACGAAATCATATTTGTATCTAACTCAAGTTTAAGTTGTACGTATGACCAAGTTGTTACGCATCGCTTCCAAAAAATATCTTGATTTTTAATTTGAACTTAGTTTCCGGTTTCCTGGTATATGTACCTCAAGTTATATGGAAAAGTAGGTATATGGAAAAATAAACACATAAGTATACAACTTTACAAAGATATTTTACGCAAGTTTAAAACATTTTGATAATTTAGGCAACATGTTTTTTTCGAATGTTTATTATGTAGGTACTAATAATACGTAATACCATAGCAGAGTGATATTGCTTTGTTCGTATGAATTATTTTCTCGGAGAAAAGTAGTCTTTTCATGGCCAGCGATGCATTCCGCTGACGCCTATCATGTTAATCTTATCACACTAGTATATAAGGCGTCTGTCACCGTACGAATGCATCAGTGCATCTGAGGCAAGATATCAACACAGACCACTCTACATACAAAATGCTGCAGCTGGTGGTGTTGTCCTGCATGGTGGCCGCGACAACAGCAAGCGTGCTGGCGCCCTTCGCGTCCCTCGCCTACACAGCGCCCCTTGCTTACGCGGCGCCACTCCTGGCGCCCTATGGCAGCAACTACAGAGGACCGCTATCTCTGGCGCCCGGCCAGCCCGCCAACATCCTCGCAGCGGACGGCAGGCCTCTTGACACCCTGGATGTGAACCTGGACCGCTCTGCGCACTACACCGCCAAGGCGCTCGAGGGCGGTGTGCACTTCCTGAAGAAGCGCTCTGTTGCTCTGATCGCACCTCTTGCCTACTCGGCCCCGCTATTGGCCCCCTACGGACACAACTACAGAGGTCCGCTGTCCCTCGCTCCCGGCCAGCCCGCCAACATCCTTGCTGCTGACGGCAGGCCGCTCGATACCCTGGACGTGAACCTGGACCGCTCCGCGCACTATACCGCTAAGGCTCTCAGCGGCGGCATCCACTACCTAAAGAAGCGCTCGGCTCCGTTGATCGCGCCGCTCGGTCATGTGGTCGCCTCGCCGCTGATCCACAGAGTGCCGCTCGCCTACTCCGCACCTGTATTTGGCTCGCGCCTGGCCGTGGCTCCCATCGCCTACTCTGCTGCACCTATTGCTCACTACACGCACTGGTAAATACTCTTAGTTGCTCCTCACTCTGTAAATAGGTACTAAATGTATTAAATGAATTTTGAAATATATCCTCTTGTATTTGTTTATATCTCAACATTTTCATTAAGGTTCTGGAAGTCAGATTAGTTAAGCTGCCTTTTTATGGGATAAGAATGAATTCCCGTACGATGGTCGACTTCTTTCTAGGATATACCTATGTAGTTTAACTATGGTTTTACTGAAAAAACCACGGTAGAAATAAAAAGGAACGACAATTTGAATGACTAATGTTTCAATTTGCGTGATACATTTAGCTATTTTTAGAAAAAAGGACTCGGCAATAATCATAAAAAAAACGTATGTACGAGTATTGCGTCACGAAATTTCGGTGAAAAGGTTAATTTTTATATCATCTGCTGTAAAATATTATATCGTTTTATATCGACTACATACGGTACATAGAACCGATTTATATTCTACCAGCTATTTATAAACCATATTGACATTTAACAAATATAGTTTTTTTATGATTTATCCATCGCAAAGTTGTTTATAATATGAGGCTAAATACTTTTCATAATGATTTATATTTATTATTTATATTTCATAATACTTTCAATATATGATTAGCTGAAAAACTGAGTTTATATAGCTGTGATGCATGGTGACGAAGAGACTGCGAATTACTTTTGGTACAAGTGGGGTTAAAAAGACTACAGAGCAACATGGGATAGGTTGGTCATCGAAAAAAAATCAAATCAAAAAAATCAAAAATGTTTATTTGTTAGGATATGGTACAATAGATATTACTATAGTGGTTCCAGCATACCCTGCCATAGTATGGCGTACAAATATTTATTTATATGTATTAGGTTGGGGAAAAAGTCTTTTCGCATTATAGTATGTATGAACTTGTAAAAAAATCTCTTTGGCTATACTATTTGTATCTGACTGGTTTTGGTATCATTGAAAGTTTAAATTTTAAAGAACATAATTCCAAATTCAAATTAGGATAATGTGTGATTTTTATTTGTTTTTTGTACTGTCAAGATGAGTGAATCTAATGAAGAAATTCGATACATTTTAAAATTTTACTACAAAAAAGGTGAAAATGCAACGCAAGCCGCGAGCAAATTTGCGATGTTTATGGACCTAGTGCAGTGTCTGTGAGAGTAGCACAAATTTGGTTTAAGCGTTTTCTATCCGGAAATTTTGATGTCAAAGATGCACGTCGCTCTGGTCGGCCTATTACGGATAAAATGGATGCCATTTTTGAATAAGTGGAGCATGATCGGCATATCAGTAGTTACGACGTAGCTGAAGAACTGGGAATTGACCACAAAACAGTTTTGGGACATTTGAAAAAAAACTGGGTACACAAAAAAGCTCGATATTTGGGTACCTCACGAGCTCACTGAAAGAAACCTAATGAACCGTGTACTCATTTGTGATTCTTTATTACGACGTAATGAAACCGAACCATTTTTGAAGAAGCTGATAACTGGTGATGAAAAGTGGATCACGTACGACAAGAACGTGCGAAAAAGGTCGTGGTCAAAGGCCGGTCAGGCTTCACAGACTGTGGCAAAACCCGGGTTAACTCGCAACAAGGTGATGCTGTGTGTGTGGTGGTATTGGAAGGGCATTATTCATTATGAGCTGTTACCAGCAGGCAGGACCATCGATTCTGAACTCTACTGCGAACAACTGATGAGATTAAAGCAAGAAGTTGAGAGAAAGCGGCCGGAATTAATCAACAGAAGGGGTGTGGTTTTTCATCATGATAACGCTAGACCTCACACATCTTTAGCCACTCAGCAAAAATTAAGAGAGTTTGGCTGGGAGGTATTAATGCATCCGCCGTATAGTCCTGACCTTGCACCTTCAGATTTCCACCTGTTTCGGTCTCTTCAGAATTTTTTAGGCAGTGTCAGGTTAACATCACGAGAGGACTGCCAAAACCACTTGTCGCGGTATTTCGATCAGAAGTCCCAAAATTTCTATAGCAATGGGATCATGTCCCTACCTACAAAATGGCAAAAACTTATCGAACAAAATGGTACCTACATACTTTAGTTAAATGTAAATATACTATATTAAAAAATGTTTTGAATTTTCTTAAAAAATGCGAAGAAACTTTTTCCCCAACCTATTATACAAAAACAAAGCCCATATTAACCTATTTATAATTATGAATAATAATGGATTAGAGAATAAAGTAGTAGGTATGTTTAACACTGGATTGCGAAAAGCTGGTATTCTGAAAAAATATAGATTGTAAAGAAGGCCGGAAGACTACGAAGTACGACTAGAAGACTATGGACAACACCGAGTTAAGCTGTTTAAGAATCACTTCCGTATTTCTATTTCATAATAATGTAGTTTACCGTTTTGAGTGGAAGTTGGTTGTCGTGGTATGGGCTGTGATGCTGAGGAATGAGGAAATGTGAAAAGAGATAGGTATAATATTAGGCAAAATCCTTGTCACCTACCGAGAGACTTACTTCAAGCTTAATTAAAGTTTTAATGAACATCTCAGGCCCTAAGTAGGTATTTATGGTGAGTTTATTATAAATTTATTATCATTCGATTTTTTTTTATGGACACTTGCATTTCTAATTCACTTTAGATTTTGGCAGATTACTCTTCTTATAATTTTAGCTGGACATTCCAACCTGCCAAACAATTTTATATTTTTTATTATGGCAAGCAAAGCAAATATTAACCATTCTGCTTATGTCTAAGAGTGAACAAAATTGGAAAAGACAAAGTGCTTTAAAAAAAAATACAACTTTAGACACAAATAAAATTCTTCAATTGATATACATAGTTGAATACGATTTAGATCTTTTATATGACACGTATTTATTTAAGTTAGATTAGAATTGCTTATTAGTCTAGATCGCAAATAATTAGTAAGAACCTGTACCCTAATTGCGCAACACTATCACAATGTGATTGATTTTGTAGTATATTGCTTATCCATTGCTTCATCAGTTGGAACAAATTGACTGCTCAACAACGTAAATAACACAATGTATGTTGTTGAACTGTCAAATTTAAACCCATTGCTATCAGTAGCAATGGGTTTAAAGTCAACACACAACTGATAGTGTGTTACGCAATAACCCGCTGGATCTTAAAAAAAAAACTATTTATATCTTGTTTGGTTAGTACCCGTCATCATCACCTTCCTGCCCTTGTCAGACGTTCCTTGGGGACAAGGTTGGTTACGGTTGATACCAGTACGAGACTGAAACAGTCAATTTTATAACTTTAGTAATCTTTAAATATTTTTTTTTTTTGAGGCTTTTGGTTTTACTATAACCGTGTATAATTTTCCTCCGCCTAACCCTTCGGGGAATACAGGACTGATATTACGAGTACGTTAGGTTATGTATATGACGGCGCAGCAAGTGGCGCCGTCTAATTTTGTTACGAAGTTGCTGGAATCACCGAAAAGGTCGGAGAAGAGTAACACTGGCTTTTTCTTTTTTTTTTGGGTGAGAAATAATCAAATAACTTCTCCCGTTCTGGGCGGAGCGGGGGGCGTGTCGGACTTTTACTGACTAAAACCCACCCGTGTTCCTTCCGTTGCCTGTATGCCAGGGCCACGATATCTCTTTCGGACAAACTGGCAACCCTCGTGACAGTCACTCTAACGGAGCGTGACATCAATGGTTGCGTGGCAGCTGTCTTCTGACGACAGAAGAAGATGTCAGGGAAAGCCGCTGTTGTACCACATCTATGACGAACTGCTATATTCACGCACAATCCTGATATTATTGAAGCTGCTGAACCACTAATTCGATGACCACTTCTCTCGTAAATGCTATCCTGCGCCGTTATATAATTATAATTTTTGTAATGTGCGTTTTATTTGAGCAGTTTAAACATTTTTTTTTAATTCTTAAAAAATACATAATAATTATTTCTTTCATGCACATAGCAGCACTTTCCGAGTTTTTGATATAATTGACAGAGTAATGCACTAACTGTAGAACAGAAATATTCAAACGGATTCCTCTTAAATTGCCTATTTTCCTGTTCCACCCCTGTTGTGTGTTTCTCTAGATTTTTTATCTAGCTTGTAATGTAAATGACAACACCTCGACGCCGACGTTATTACGTGTCGCATGTCACTTTACCGTGTGTAGGTGACATAGGTGTGATCAAACAATCTTTGTTTCAATACTTCAATACGCAACAAATCGCTCGATTACGTTTCGCTGACATCCGATACTTGAAGGTCTGCCGGTAGCCTGTCAATTTACAAGGTAATTGATACTGATATTTGTCTGTTATACCCATAGAAATATACAACAGATCTATGGTTATACCACTTTTGTTAGCTGTATTATTGTGTTCCATGAGGCAACACTGGCTAAAAGAAAACCTCTTTTCCTATTGTTGAAAACACGTTGGTTACCACTAGGTAATTTTACGAAAAACTGCTATTTGTTATTATTTTGGATGCAATATTTTCGCAGTAATTCTTTCAGTAATTACTATGCGGTATTTATGAAATGTTTTCTCGTGTTATAATGTTGGTAAAACTAAGCTCAGTTGATTAATTTATGAACACAAAAACATTGATTTGCTACAAGATAATTTTAGTGGATTGGTAATTAATCAAAACATTTTTTTTTTATTCGGTCGTTTGTTTATTTTTTTGAAGTCCAGTGTGCGCGGGTGTTTACCAGTAATGAGCGATGGGTGCGCCAGAGTAAGCGATGGGAGCCACGGCCAGGCGCGAGCCGAACACAGGTGCGGAGTAGGTGAGCGGCACTCTGTGGATCAGCGGCGAGGCGACCACAGGGCCGAGCGGAGCGATCAGGGGCGCCGAGCGCTTCTTCAGGTAGTGGATGCCGCCGCTGAGAGCCTTGGCGGTGAAATGCGCGGATCGGTCCAGGTTCACGTCCAGGGTATCGAGCGGCCTGCCGTCAGCCGCGAGGATGTTGGCGGGCTGGCCGGGAGCGAGGGACAGCGGCCCTCTGTAGTTGTGGCCGTAGGGAGCCAGGATTGGCGCAGAGTAAGCAATGGGTGCAGTGTAGGACAGGGGTGCGATCAGAGCAGCGGAGCGCTTCTTCAGTAAGTGTACGCCACCCTCGAGCGCTTTAGCCGTGAAGTGCGCAGAGCGGTCCAGGTTCACATCCAGGGTGTCAAGAGGCCTGCCGTCGGCTGTGAGGATGTTGGCGGGCTGACCGGGAGCCAGAGACAGCGGTCCTCTGTAGTTGCTGCCGTAGGGCGCCAGAATTGGTGCCGAGTAGGCGAGGGGCGCTGAGTAGGCGAGGGGCGCCGTGTAGGCGAGGGGCGCGAAGGGCGCCAGCACGCTTGCTGTGGCCGCGGCCACCATGCAGGACAACACCACCAGCTTCAGCATGTTGTATGTAGAGTGGTCTGTGTTGATATCGCACCTCAGATGCACTGATGCATTTGTACAATGTCAGGCGCCTTATATACTTGTTTGATAAGATTAACTTGATGGGCGACACCGGAATTCATCGCTGGCCCTGAAAATACTACTTTCCTACGAGAAAACAAAGTTCATAGGAACTGAGCATTTTAAGCCTTTTTTGTGACATATTGCAAGTACAAATAGGTATTTAGTATCATTGTATAGCGAGGTGTTGGTGTTCTAAAATATGCAAATGTGAACGTTAATTATATTTGCAGTTTATAAGATTTCTGTTAGGCACTGTGTATTTTCAAAAGCTTTTGTCTTGCTGTTGAATTAACTCGTTAATCGTTTTTCATTGCATTGTATCCTAAGTATTTTAGGGATTGACCCGAATTTCAGAATAACAAGTTGTCCGTTTTAACTTAAACCTACTGATTTATTTTACGTTTACGGCTAACAATGTTCATTTGGGTTTAAAAGTATTTATTTTCTATTTTCTTGTCGGGGGAATGTACTAACTTACAATTTTTTTTTTAAACCGTCCATTTTCTGTCCTGTTTAGACTAAACTGAATAAAAAATAGAACCGATATCCACATATTTTAGTCGCAGTAAAAGGAGCCTAAATAAATAAGAAATTACTACAAAACATTAAACACGCAATTTCTCACTCATCAATATAGTAATTAATATCAGTATCGGGATTGGTTGGCCAAAATAACAACATCCCATCAAATCACTTGAAATGAGATTCGAGAACAGATTAATTTCAATACGCTTTTAGAAATGGGTGTTAAGTAAACCGTAATAAGGCACCTGCTCGTACTCTAAAAATACTTTTAGGATTAACTTTCAGTATTATGTTACTTTATAAATATCTCGAGTTGATCACTGGATAATTTGCAATGTCGGCAGGTATGTTAATCACAATCCCACAATAATTTATTGTGACATGACTTCTACTTATAACACCACTTGTCATTTGGTTTAAATAGGTTTTTATTTTTATTATTTTAGTAATATTTTATATAAATTCTTTTTTAATTTGTGAATGTGAGAACGTTGTAGGTTTAATAGACTGTAGCTTTGTAAACCATCTTCAATTTTGTTAAGTACTTGGTACTTGTTGACACTGTCCTCCCATACCTATTAACACTGATAACTTGAAAACATTGTAAAAGTCCATTCATTTAAAAGAGTAACCGTGGAGTTTCTTGCCGGCTCTTCTCCATAGGAAACGACCAATTGGAACCGTGCCCCTAGCTTCTGACGTTTCATAAGTGCCCATGTAGGTTTATGTGAAATAAAATATTTCGATTTTGAACAGAAAAATGTATAAAACAAATGGTTCTAATAACAATTTCAAGCTAAAAAAGGTTATTGTTGAACTTACGTGCAGACCCCAGTTCCAGTTCCTATATTCACAAGCGGATTATTCGTCTTACCTGCATTAATCTCTTGCATTTATGTTGTCTAATTTAGTTATTATCTAACTTCAAAAGGCTGGTTGACATTTCCCGTGACCCAAGGGCTGGCTTTTACCTTGGCCAGAGGCTAAGCATTGCCATACAACATGGCAGTCTTAGTATATTACCAGTGGACAGCGATGCGGAGGAATTTTTCGACGCCATATTTTAGTTTGTTAAAAAAGTTTTAGTTATGTTAGGTTGTTATATATTTTAATAGTTTGTTACGTAATTTAATATAGGATGTTTTTCCAGTGTACATATATTATAATCCTCTTAAATATTTAGTTATTTCAACTTCATACTTACTAGTTTTAACATTTGGAATTTGTCAACTAATATTCCATTAGAAAAGTCTAGGAAATATGTTCATGAGGAATGCTAGCACTTCCTATTTATTAGACCGTACTTAAGAGGACTATGTGCGGGATGCGGGGGCATGTCAGACTTTTACTGACTAAAACCCACCCGTGTTCCTTCAATTGCCTGTGTGCCAGGGCCATTATCCCTTTCGGACAAACTCGCAACCCTGGCAGGGCCAGTCAGGCAGTGTCTCTTGTAGGATAGGTAGGATATAGAAATCATGAGACGATACTTTGGTCAGCGGTTTCATTTTGATAGTTCAACAATATTCATTGCGTTATTTACGTTGTTGAGCAGACAAATTTTTCGAACATATGAAGCAATGGATTAGCAATATACTTTTATATTGTGATTTATAGCATGTTACGCAATAACGGCGACATTAAGCAATTCCGTAGCTCATAACTCGATGACAACGCATTCTAAATCCATTTAATTGCATGCAATGCCGACCTAACCTCAAAAAACCCATACAAACCGTTATATCTTGTAAAGGAAGCGAGATCTAAGAGCAAAAATAACACGCTTGTAGAGTTTTCCTAAAGTGGTTACACTTAATCATGACACATCGGACTGGTCGGAGAGTCGGACTGGTCTACAAATTCAAGGTCACCCAGCGCGCTATGGAGAGGGCTATGGTCGAGGTATCTTTAACCGACAAAATCATACATTAATGAAAGTGGCAGTGGGCTGGCCATGTTTATTGAAGGACCGATGGCCAATGTAGCAGATGAGTCTTGAAATGGTGACCGCGAATTGGCAAGCGTAGTGTAGGATGACTCCAAGCTAGACTGACAGTCGACCTTAAAAAGGTGGCTTGGACAGACTGGATGCGGAAGTTGGAAGACCGGGTGTTGTGGCGCAGCTTGGGGAGGCTATGTCCAGCAGCGGACTGCGATAGGCTGAGATGTTGATCCCAACAACGCCCCCTGTCCATGTCACTGAGGCGCCAAAAGATCCTTGAGCACTCTCTATCTACCAAAAGATCCTTGTAGTACTCTCTTTCTACCATAAGATCCTTGTAGCACTCTCTATCTACCAGAAGATCCTTGTAGCACTCTCTATCTACCAAAAGATCCTTGTAGTACTCTATATCTACCATAAGATCCTTGTAGCACTCTATATCTACCATAAGATCCTTGTAGCACTCTTTATCTACCATAAGATCCTTGTAGCACTCTCTATCTACCAGAAGATCCTTGTAGCACTCTCTATCTACCAAAAGATCCTTGTAGCACTCTCTATCTACCAAAAGATCCTTGTAGCACTCTCTATCTACCAAAAGATCCTTGTAGCACTCTCTATCTACCAAAAGATCCTTGTAGCACTCTCTATCTACCAAAAGAACCTAGTAGCACTCTCTATCTACCAAAAGATCGTTTTAGCACTCTCTGTCTACCTAAAGGTCCTAGTAGCACTCTCTATCTACCTACCTATGTAAATAAAATTTTCTAATTTGGAAAGAAGAGTTCGCTTGGTGATGGAAAGAAAATAAATTGTAGATTTCAGAATCAGTTCGTTTTTATTTTACTCGTTCCAGTGTGCGTTGTTTACCAGTAGCGAGCGATAGGTGCTCCGGAGTAGGCGATGGGAGCCACGGCCAGGTGCGAGTCAAGCACAGCTGCGGAGTAAACGAACGGAGAGCTGTGGAGCAACGGCGAGGTGACTACATGGCCGAGCGGCGCGAAAAGCGGAGCCGAGCGCTTGCCCAGGAAGTGGATATATTGTTGTTCTTGAGCCATGGTGGCGTAGTCTGCGGAATTATCCTGGTTCACATCCTGGGTGTCAAGAGGCCTGCCGTCAGCCGCGAGGGTGTTGGCGGGTTGGCCGGGTGCAAGACACAGCGGTCCTCTGTAGTTGTTGCCGTAGGCTCCAGGCACAAAGGTATCTGAAGGAACACGGGTGGGATTTAGTCAGTAAAAGTCTGACACGCCCTCCCGCTCCGCCCAGAGCGGGAGAAGTTATTTGATAATTTCCCACCCGAAAAAAAAAGAAAAAAGAAAGGGTTCCAGGATTGGTGTCGAGTAAGCGAGGGGTGCCGGGTACGCAAATGGTGCGAAGGGCGACAGTGGCAACGCACCGGTTGTGGCAGCAGCCACCAAGCCGGACAACACCAGCAGTTTCAGCATGTTTTATGTAGGTCTGTGTTGTTATCTCAGCTCAGATGCACTGATGCATGTGCACAAATAGCGATCGCCATTTATATTAGTACATCTACATATAATGAGACTATTGACTTCATAGGCGTTGCCGGAACACATCGCTGGCCTTGAGGGGGCAACTTTTGCTCAAGAAAATAAAGTTCACTCGATCGTTGTTTATCAGTTTGCATGTAAACAATGAAATAATTAAGTGGTTATATGTGGATTTAGTATTATTGTGGGGACAGTTCGAGTAGACGTCAACGCCAGAATTGTGAACATCGAAATTATGCATATTGCAATTACATGCGGCTCGCACCCGACGGCGCGACCTGACATATGTCAAGGGTGGGTCTATTATTAAAGCCACTACAATTTTGGAGTTTGTTTTGTTTTTGTCGGGTTGTTTTGGCTGCGAATAGATTAGCTAGCTGATTATAAAACACAACAATGCCTAAATTTTGATTGAATGGAAGATCTATGTTAGCTTTACCGTTATGCCAATTAATTTTTACAGTTCCGGAGAGGAAGTTAGTATTAAATAGACGTTAGTCCATACTAAATATTAACACATAAGTTGTGTATTCGTTTTTGAAGACTTGACAGGGTTGCAGCAGGAAAGGACTGCGTATTATTGCTAAAACTAAACAGGAGTTAACGCTGTGATAGCTGAAGAACAAGATGATAACGACTCAGAATTGATTTTGGATTCTTTTTTTTAACTAGTTTACAAAAAACGGGAAAGTATTTTTCGAGTTTAGGAAGAACACGCAAAAATGGTGTCAAATACTTGACGCCACGAAGACGATTATTAAAAAGATAGCTGGAATGAACTGGATTGAAACCGCCCAGTCTAGAGAAGACTGGATATCTTTGGAGGAGGGCTTCACCTGTAGAGGGGTTCTTGCAGAACAAATTATATAGGATACTTAGAAATTAAATAATACAAACACACTTCAACATACAGCTTAGTTAGAATATACTTACGAACATAGTTAAAGTTTTATTTTATTTCTTTGTGTAAACTAGTTAAGGTTGGCAAGAAATATAAGACTTTTTATTTTATTTACTTATAACTAGGCTTTTAAATTAGTATTCAGTGATCTACAGCCTAACTTAAATTACTAGCACCGTGCACGATCCTTATCCGACATAGAGGGTGAAATGACGTAATATAAACAACGTACGAGTATGTGGCGAGCTGGCTTGGTGACGACCCCGACATGATGCCTTACAAGAACTTTTTATTGATTTCAGAATCGGATTGTGGTGACAACATTTCTGTAAGCAATTTAAGGGCTTTTTTTTATAAAATGACATAAATTCTATTTTCTCTTCTACTATTCTATTTTCTCTTCTACTCTTACACACGGTGTCTACATCTCTTTATCGACTTTCCTATCGCAGGTATGCTGGAAGAGATTTCTTTAGAAATAAGCATCACCTTTGTACGTATTTTTCTGTTCCTTTCTTCTTGTATGTTTATATATGTGTGTACATAAATTGTTAAATAAATGTGTGCAGTGGTAACGGCTGCGACTCACGAGTTGTGGGTCGTAGTTTCAAACCAAGCTTCGTAGGCTTTATTTTGTGTAAATTATTTCATTAGCACTGCTCTCAAAAAGGTTAAGGAAAACATCCTGAGGGAAGCAGCATGTCCTAGAACCAAAAAAACAATGACATATTGTGTCATCCAGCAACCCGCACTGGGCCCGCGTGGTGGATTACAGCCCACTCCCTTTCGCAGAGAGAAGGCCTGTGTCCCAGCAGTAGGAACGTTATATTTAAAACGTACACATCTTAAGCATAATCAGCTGATTATGCTTATGCTACTTAAATGTGTATGTTTTTAGGGTTCCGTACCCAAAGGGTGAAACGGGAACCCTATTACTAAGGCTCCGCCGTCTGTCTGTCTGTCTGCCACCAGGCTGTATCTCAAGAACCGTTATAGTTAGACAGTTGAAATGTTTACTCCTGTTTTATTTCTGTTGCCGCTATAACAACCAATACTAAAAAACAGAATAAAATAAATATTTAAGGGGGCTCCCATACAACAAACGTGATTTATTTGCAATTTTTATAGATAATGGTACGGAACCCTTCGTGCGCGAGTCCGACTCGCACTTGGCCGGTTTTTCAATTAACGTTTACTACAAATTGTTTTTATTTTTAAAGGATATTTGTTGTCTCAAGAATATACATACACTTCATGTATATTCTTTTGGAGAAATAAAGTATACGTACCTAATATTGCTAACATACATTGGGATTTCGCTTAAAGCTCGATTGGCGCTATGGCTCCGCGAGAAATACGCTTACTGCGCCTCGGACCGCGCCGTGGTCACAGTTTCGATTCCCGCACTGAAAACATATTTATATTGTGTTTTTCCATGTAACAGAGAATGAGCCTGTTGCTATATTATCTGCCGGTGATAATATATTCCATTCTAAGTAATTAAGATTTTGTTCTAACTTAGGTATTTCAGTTAAAACACAGACAGTATGGAAAATATTCAAGCTTTTTCTACAGTAAAGGGACCATAGTAACAGAACCATAGTCTATAGCAGTGGTTCTCAAACTTTTTTGGTGACGGAAACTTTTTGGAAAACGAAATTTTTGACGGAGCCCTAAAATAATCCAAAATGGTTTTTTGTGTCTTCCATATTAATAATCATAATTATTACTTGACATTAACATTTGCATATTTTTGTACTTTATGTTGGAATATTTAGATGGATTTTATTTTACTCAGGTTTCAGAGTAAAATAAAATATAATTCAGTATTTAATTTTTTCGTTATGACCAGTATTTTTGCGCAGCCCCCACAGAGCACACTTTGAGTAAGGCTGGTCAATAGTGTTTATAGACGTATACAAAGTCCCACATAAAGCTTATTGTTTAATATTGTAACAAATGTAGAGACTTCTACGAAAACGTGGTATCAAATTGATTGTGTTTGTATAAAGACACACACGTATCACATATATCTAATAAATGTTAATGAGCTTAAATTCATTATTAAAATAATTTTCAACCTGTAGTTTATTATATTTTAATAGGCAATTGGGTAGGTGGCAACAGTGTCCCCCTGGCAACAGAACAGTATATTTATGAAAATTATCGTGACAGTGAAAATTAATAATAGAAAAATACATAAAACTTTTCATGGTCCTTACTTGAACTGTTCGATGTTGTGTAGATTTCCAGGAACATTCTCCTATGGATTGGACTAATTACCTTTTTTTATTTGGGTGGGAAATTATCAAATAACTTCTGCCGCTCTGGGCGGAGCTAGGGCGTGTCAGACTTTTACTGACTAAAACCCACCCGTGTTACTTCCGTTGCCTAATTACCTAGCAACACATTTAGGTAGGTTTGATATTGATAATATTAATTCCACTTAAGAGGTAAATCATATCGCGGTGTTCATTGATATTTATATTTTTGCGTGCTGATATTTTGCATGCAGGGGCGTTGACTGCACCGTCTAGTTTACTTTTGTTGGCGCGTTGGCATATGTATTGCAACAAAAGAATTAAGACGATGATGAACTGACCAGGCGGGGCTGTAGACGACCTCGTGGGTGTTAAATACCAGCTTCCTGACCGGCCGACTTGCACCGGTTTGCAAAACGAGATCGCCCTTAGCTTTAGTGAATACTTTCTATAAATACGAAGCGACACATTGTCAAGGCATCAGTCGTTCATCCGAGCAACAAACAATACAGACCAACATGTTCAAGGCGGTGGTATTGTGTGCTTTCTTCGCCGCTGCGGCTGCTAAACCCGGTGTCCTAATCGCGGCGCCCATCACGCAATACTCGACCTTCCTGAATCCCGGAGCGACCACCATCACCAGACAGGACAGCAGTGTGATCCATCCTTCGCCGCTCATTTACCAGGCTCCTTTGGCATACACCCATTTCATCAAGAAGCGCTCGCCACAGTACCCTCTGACGTACGCCGCGCCCGCCACGTTCTACCCTAACTACTATGCTGCCACTACGTACAACGCGCCGCTGATACACAGCACCCAGATCCTGCCAGCGCCTATTGCATCGGTACCGTCCGTGCACCTCATCAAGAAGAGGTCCGTGGTACCTGCCTATTACGCGCCCAGCACCTACGCAGCTACCACCCCAGTTCTGGCATCCACGTACGCCGCGACCGCCCCTATCTACAGCCATACTCCCCTGATCTCCCAGCCCTTGTTATCCCATCCCCTGATCTCCCATCCCATTTACAACCACCTCATCAAGAAGCGATCACCTGGTGTGTTGAACACTTTCATTGCCCCCACGTCTTACTCCCATCAGTCAAGATTCGACCTGCAGACCACTCACACCCCCTACTCCTCCATATCCTATGCTTCCCCAGCCATCGCCTACTCTAACCCCCTCGCTTACTCCAGTCCCCTTGCTGTATCTCATCTGTACTAAATGAGAGTACGTCACAGGATACACCGCAAGCCCTGAACTTCTATAATGGAAAACTATGAATCCAAAATTGTCCATAATTTAAAATAGTGTTCTCAAATGTATATAATATTCATGACAGTTTAAATAAATTCTGGAATTTTTAATAACACTTTTATTTATTACCATAGTAGTTATTATCACGCAGGCAATAAATTCACAGTTCAGTGGATTTTTAAATATTATAGTCATTCAATTGTTTTACCATATAGGGCCATTGCTATTTAGTAAAGCAGTAGTATCATGTGTCACTTCTACATTTCTAAGTATTTAATGATCTGACGAGTCATTAATTAAATCATTAGCAACATACCCGAGTACTACATAGTGTGTGTAACCTTTAGATAATACAGCCGGTCATCTTGGAATGGTCCAAGAACCGACCATGAACTAAATTGTAGGGCTATCAGTTTTACCAGCAATTTGCTGTTTTTTTCTTCATTTTTTTTATATTTCGGTGTCATTGATTAAATTTAAAAGCAGCTATCTTTTGTTTGAATAATATGATAAAAATTGATCAGATTTTGAGAACAGTAGAATATTTTTTTCAGTAAAATTTCTAGTGTAGGCGATTTTCTCGAAACTAATTCATTGCCATTTTATAAACTTTACTACCTTTCAAAGTTCTAACCTAAATCTGCCTGTATGTAGGTCAAGAAAAAATGAAAGCTATGCCAAAAACAGTGTTCTTGCTTCTCTAGATCGTGTGAAAACTGTAGCCGGTTTAAACGAAAATCCATGTTATAACTGAAAAATAATTAGTATTTGAAGCTCACGTTTCCGACGGAGACGTAGGAAGCAGCACTAATGCACCCTTCGTAGTCACGTGTACTTAATACGTGTTGTATTATTACACATTTCCTCAACTATACTGAACAAAGAACTTTTTTGCACGAGTTTCCACACAATAGGCATGTTCAGGTGTATTGTAAACACATCAAACACCACAAACGTTGGCTGTTTTTGTTCTTGTTTGGATTGGCTTTTGAAATCAAATTTTGGTTATATTTTGAAGTTCATTGCTTCATAAAAGTGTAAGAACAGAGGAAAGTATGTGGAGATCAGTCAGTGGTTGATGAAGTTGATAAAACGTGGTCTCTTGTTTACATTATTTTACTGTAATCAACATGTTACGGAGCACGTAAAGTTGGCTCATGGAAATATGGTTTTTAAAGTAGGTAGTACTGGAAAATCTGTGTGATTAAAGAAGCATTTTTTTTTTGCCAAAACTGTTTTTTTATTACATAGCACCAAGCCTGTAATCCCCGAAGGGTTAGACAGAGGTGTACCTATATTAGTCCACCCACATTTCGCCATTTATGTTTAAGTCCCATGTAATAGGGGGCGAGCCTATTGCCATCAATCGGTCACAGATCCAGACTCCGGGCTGCCACTGAGAAGTTTCTTATGGAAAATCCCAATAACACTTTGCCCGACCTGGGAATCATGCTCAACAGTCGCGCTTGCGACCACTAGACCAACGAGGCAGTTAGTTTTTTTTTTTTTTTTTCTAAAACATTAGCCTATATTCTATTTGGTTTAGCCCCACAACGAAAACCTCTCAGGATTTATCTGTGGGCTGGCGAGCCGTTCATTGAAATTTTATATTATTGTTAATTACTATAAAGATATATAATACTTTCATAATGATGATAATAATTTATAGGTACATAAATACATACATTAGGAGAAATTTTGAGTAAGGTAACATTTTGATTTGTACTTATATCTTTTCGAACACATTTTGTATAACGTTTGCAAATATTCTGGAAGTTTATTAAGAAAAAGAGGTACTAAATGTTGAGGGACAAGTATGAGTAGATAAGATTAGCATGGAAATAAATTATGTGACACGAATGTTAAAACTTATTTATTACATCACGCAAAATAATATAACCGTCACTTTAGAAAACCTAAGTCTAAAATGTTCATGATACAAATAATTCAGTCTGCTACACATTACTTTGTATAAAATAACTTATTAAAGTCGTCTTCTCATATTCTTTAAAAATTAAAACCAAATCGATCAAGGTTCTGTGACACTATCCATATTCGGTTCACCTGTTGTACTCCGTACTTGATTGTTGCCATCGTAGGCTATTGTTACGTAATTTTTATCTTGTTTCTCTATCGTTATTTCTTTTTCTTGCTCAGGAATTCCCGGAAACATTGTGTTTTGAATGTCTTCATCATTAGTTTTGAATGATTCTTTCAGCACTTTTTTTTGTACTTTATCTATCGAGATAGGATGTTCAAGTGCTCTTGCAGATGGTAGATTATGGAAAAAACTAAATGCTACCGGTGCTAATATGGTATGTGCCGTGAACACCGGGGTTAACACTGTCTCTTGTGTATTATCCTTAGTTTGGTGACTGGCATAAAACGATGTTCCTGGACTGTATATCAACGGCCCCGCTATGAAGCCAGGACTATGCCTAATATCGATCCTCGATTGATGAGAAACTGCACTTGGCGCCGCGTATATAAAAGGAACTATTTGTCCATGCACTGTACACATTACACTCACAAGTAAAAGTAACGTAATCATTTTGTTTCTTGCACTAAACCTGAAGTGTGTACAAAAGGCAGATGGGATGTTACTTTATAGCTGCATAACGGTAGTTGTTACGTAGTGCGTGGGCGCAACGCAACGGGTTCAAGTTCTCGGCCGTGGCTCTGGGACGGGTCGTTGCGTCACTGCGGCTGCGGCCGCGGGGCACTGGCCGGATTGAGATGCATTATACAAACCTCACTCATTACCATTTATGATTGATGCGCTATAACGAAATAATCACAGATGAATCATACCTAGTTATAATTTATTCGTAGAACATTTGTTATTATTACACGGGTTTATTCACAGCTAATTCAGGGTCTACTGTAAGAAAGGCGACAACTTTGTTATGAACACGTACTTTATCTATTGTGTTTATAAAAACCAATTTAGTTACAATAAACTGGCGAATTCCAACTTTTTTGTGACAACAATCACAATGTTCAATAGAACGATAAATGTATTAATAGTTTTGATCCTGTCACTCTGAATCAGCATTTGGGGTATAAGAAGGTAACCCTCGAGTTCTAATGCCAGTCAGCTCTTGCAGTTCGTTCAGATTTGTGATCTTGAAGTAATAAGTTGAAGATGTTTCGTGTTGTCGTGTTGTTTGCATCTCTGGCCTTGTGCCATGGCCATGCAGTGCCTGTAGTGGCCCACCACGCTGCTGTGGTGGCTCCAGTGGTTGCTGGCTCCGCTGGACACGGCTACGGTGGACATGGATATGGAGGATACGGTTATGGTGGAGGACTCGGAGGTCACGGAGGTCTGGGCTACGGAGGACTCAGCCACGGGGGACTTGGCTACGGAGGCCTTGGTCACGCAGGACTCGGTCATGGAGGCGTTGGTCTTGGAGGAATTGGACACGGCGGTCTCAGTCATGGTGGATTCGCTGTTGGAGGACTTGGACACGGCGGGCTTGGTCATGGCGGACTTAGCTACGAAGGATTTGGCGGCATTGGAGGACATGGTCACGCCGGACACGGACATCATATTCTGAAGCGGTCTCCTCATCTCGTCGCTCCGTTCGCTCATGTGGCTCACGTGGCTCACGTTGCCCCGGTGGCTCACGTCGCACCCGTGGCGGTGTCTCACCAGTCTCGTTTGGACGTGCACCATTCGCCAGCTGTCGTCGCTACTTCTGTGGTGGCACCCGTGGTAGCTCCAGTGTTGCATGCCGCACCTCTTCTGCATAAGTCCTTTGTCGCAGGACCACTGCACTTTGGTGGAGGATACGGAGGTGGTTACGGGGGTGGTTACGGGGGTGGTTACGAAGGTGGATTCGGAGGTGGCTATGGTGGACATGGTCATGGCCACGGTTACTATTAGTCTTGTTAGGACTGAACGAAAATAAATCAGTGTTGTAAATTAGATACGAAGCATGCAGTTTTATGATATAGTGTTTAAATATGCAAATAAAGAAGTGATAATTATTTTTAATGTATTATTTAATCCAGCAAACTGTTTGAATATCAAAGTTCTACTTCTACATACTACACACCATCACGCAACATAAATTTTATTTTTATTCCTGCAGTTTACGCAGTAAATTTTTATATCTAAATGAGTACTTGACACTTTAATTCCCTTGCCAGCAGGGTTAGCATGATGCTTTCTATTTTTACTTTACTGTAGAATAGAAATCGCTTGTCTACCCTTCTCGGTAGAAAACTGTCAACTGTCTACACAGAAACGTCATTTTTGTCTACTCTTCCGTCGACAAAACGCTTCTCTACGGTTATCGTGCTAAGCCTGCTGTAAATGTGCAAGTCTTCGTAGAACGAAACACATCAGCACGTTTGACGTTTGGCAGCGCTGGGCTTGAGAGGGTATTAATGATAAATGATAAATGATAAATGATTTATTTCTGTAAGTAGGTTTGTACAAACACTTTTACACGTCAATCATATTAAAAAAAACTAGATGAGGTCGGCGTTTCGTATCCGACTACTCTGAGAAGAAAGGCCGAAACAAACTCAGAGGTCACAGTCTCTTTTTAAAGTCCAGACATAATCTTGGTCAGATCATGTGAAGACCATGTAGATTGGTGCCTGAAATGATCTTTTGACGAAAGAACCACACAGGTTGAGGGGACCTGTCCAGTCAGTGCACGCATTTGTCAGTAGTCGTGCAGCTCAACAAAGAACTTAAGGAGCTCAACGATTCAACGAACAATACCAAAGAAAGGACATTTGGGTAGGCCGCATAAAATCACTCAAACTGCCAGACTATGATAAAAACTAAATGAGAAAAAAAAGGAAAATGAACAAAAACCCACATAGTCTTCACATTTACAATACTTAAAACAATATAATACTTAACAAAGTAAATATTCATGTCATTGTATATATAAAATTAATCACTGTCAATGTGTATATAAAATACGGATATAATCTTGGTCAGATCATTTGAGAACCATGTAGATTGGTGTCTGACATGGTCTTTTGACGAAAGAACCACACAGATTTGAGTGGACCTGTCCAGTCAGTGCACGCATTTGTCAGTTATCGTGCAGCTCAACTCAAAACTTAAGGAGCTCAGCGATTCGACGAACAATACCAAAGAAAGGACAATTGGTTAGGCCGCATAAAGTACTCAAACCGCCAGACCTGCATTAAAAATTTTTTTGATTGAGAATAAAAATAAAAAAACAATTCACATAGTCCTCACATTCATAATAATTAAAATAATATAATACTTTACAAAGTAAATATTCATGTCATAGTTTAGGTATTTAAAAATTTCAATCAAAAAATAGTATAAATAGTTGGCAAAAAAAATCGAATCAAGATTCACTGTAAATTGGAGCAGCTCAATCCCAAGCCTTTTTGTCCTCAATAAAGTCTTTAACAGTATAAAATGCTTTCTGGCACAGTTTCCGTTTTATAAAACATTTGAATTTATTAAGGCTTAATTCTTGAATATGGCTAGGAAGTTTATTATAAAAACGTATACACTGGCATCTAAACGAGCCACCTATTTTTTTAAGCCTGGTTTTAGGAACAACAAATTTGTGCTTGTTCCTAGTATTTACATTATGGATATCACTGTATTTTTTAAACAGATTAATATTTTTATGTGCATACAATAGATTTTCATAAATATACTGAGAAGCTACAGTCAGTATATTAATCTCTTTAAATTTGTCTCTGAGGGAGTGTCTGGGACTTAATTTATAAATTGCACGAATTGCTCTTTTTTGTAAAACAAAAATTGTCTGAATGTCGGCGGCATTTCCCCACAACAGAATACCGTACGACATTACACTATGAAAATAACTAAAGTATACTAAGCGGGCTGTCTCTAAATCAGTTAAATCACGAATTTTTCTAACGGCGTATGCTGCAGAGCTAAGCTTTTTCGACAATTTATCTATATGGGGGCCCCATTGAAGCTTGGCATCCAAAGTTATGCCTAAGAACACTGTAGAATCTTCGGGTTTCAACTCTTCACCCTTTATGAGCACACTAGTTTTTACTTGTCTAACATGAGGTATTGTAAACTTAATACATTTAGTTTTTTTCTCGTTAAGAAGTAGGTTATTAACATTAAACCAGTTAACTACTTTTTCGAGGGCACTATTTACATTGTCAGTAACCAACTGCTGACGTTTGAGTTTAAATAAAAGTGAAGTGTCGTCTGCAAACAACACTATATCATGTTTATCCTTTATGAGGTAAGGCAAGTCATTTATATAAATAAGAAACAAAAATGGGCCAAGAATTGAGCCCTGGGGTACCCCCATTCTTACTACAGATCCGGGAGATCTTTTTCCGTTAACATCAACTCTCTGAATCCTATCACTTAAATATGAAGTAAGAAGATCCAGAGAGGCATTTCGGATTCCGTAGTGGTGCAGTTTCCTGATTAATGTTTTATGAAGAACGCAATCGAATGCCTTGGACAAATCGCAAAAGATGCCCAAAGCATCGCATTTATCCTCCCATGCATTATAAACATGTCCTAAAAGTTCAACACCGGCATCAGTAGTCGAACGACCCTTTGTAAAACCGAACTGTTTGTTATGCAATAACTTATGTTTATTAAAAAATCTTTGCATTTGATCTAAAATAAGTTTTTCAAAAATTTTACTAAAGGTAGGTAGCACTGAAATAGGTCTATAATTAGTAGGGTCTGATGTACTACCCGATTTAAACAACGGTATTATTTTACTGTTTTTCATAAGATCAGGAAACTCACCAAGGTCAATACAATTATTAAAAATAACAGCTAAAGTAGGTGCTACAATGTTTATAATCGACTTAGCAACGTCCACAGAATTACCCCATAGATCTGCGGTCTTTTTAACATTTAATGTGTGAAAGATTTTAATTACATCTTTACAGGTGACATATTCGAAATGAAATTCAGAATCACAAACTGGAACGTTTTCCTTAAGTAAAGACTCTGCAGCAGTGGTTGATGAGTTTAGAGATTTAGTAGTCAATACAGGAATCTCTGCAAAGAAATTTTCAAAGGCCGCGGCGACTTGAGAATCTGATTTAATTATACTGTCATCAATAGCAAGGCTGTAGTCACTACTTCGGTTGCATGACCTTCCCGTTTCACTATTAATGATATTCCATGTCATTTTAATTACATTACTACTATTTTTGATTTTTGAACTTAAGTAACGTGACTTGGCCATACAACAAACATTTTTAAATAATTTTGAATAATTCTTAACATATAAATTAAATTCAGCAGTGTTTATAATAGTCCGTTCATCATACAACTCATATAGTCGTTTTCTACTTTTATGTATACCAACGGTGGCCCAGTCACTGAAAGAAGCATTACTATTAACCAAGAATGTTTTTGGAATGAAAGTGTTGGCAAATTGTGTGCAATACATACAAAAGAAATCATTATATTGTTGATTAGGGGCGACATTAGTTGACAAAACTGGTAATTTACTCAACAGTTTAGTTTTAAATGTTTCCAAGCGCTTAGTAGTTTTTGGGGTGACAGTGATATCTTTTTTAATAACTTTTTTGTTCGGATTTGGAATAGTGATTAATTGTCCGCAATGATCTGAGTCTATTAGATTAATAATTTCTTTGTGGGTTGGTATAACATCTGTATAAATGTTATCTAGGCATGTGGCACTAGTGGGAGTTATTCTAGTGGGCTCCAAAAATTGGTAAGCAAGATTGTATGACTGAAACAAACTTATAATTTTAGTACTTAACCCGGAATTTTCTAATAAATTAACATTAAAATCACCACAAGTGATGATAGACTTATTTGAATTACAGATTTTGTGCAATACATCATCCATAACCTTTTCAAAACAATCATACAATCCTGAGGGAGGTCTGTACACACTTAATATAATGAACTGCTCCAATTCTATACAGGCTATTTCAATTGTCCGCTCAACAGAGAGGCTCACAATGTCCTTGCGGTCTTTAAATCTAAGCTGGTTATTCACTAAAATTAATGAGCCACCATGTATAGCATTTACTCTGCTGAACGAACTACCAACCTGGTGATTACTAAAATTGAACATGAACTGGTGGCTTTTAAGCCAATGTTCTGTCATACAAAGAATATCTATATTGTTACAATTCAGGAATAATTCTACTTCTAAATCTTTGTTCAAAAACCCTTGAATGTTTTGATGCACCAAGTTGATACTATTTGATTTTTTTACACTTTCATTTGATTTATTATTTGCTTTCATAACATTTTTGCAAGAGTTTTCCTCCATTGTCCTTATTTCTAATTTAAATGATAATCAATGTCATCAATTGTTACCAAATTATTGACAGAATAGTTTAAAATTACACTGCATTGCTCAAAAGAAGCAATTTGTTTAGCCAAATTTTTGGCTGAAATAGTAAAAAAATATGATAGCGACACAGCTATCTGTCTTTTGTGGTAGTTAGAAAGATAGTACATAACAACATTATATCTATCAATAAACCCTAAAAGTGAATGTAGGAAATCGTGAACAGAATTAAAAAAAAATGCATTTACCTACTCTATCAGGAACACAGCCAACAGTATACCTAGTCTAATAAAAGTGAAGGACAGCTAAAATTAGTTTATTCTCATACTAAATACAAAGCCTTAGATTTTAATTGAGCTTAATTTGTTACAGCTGCTATCATAAACACTAAAACTATTTAGCGGTGCATACATTATTACGTGTACGTGATTGGGAAAACAAGGCGTTTAAATTATACTCTAAAAGTGAATGTAGGAAATCGTGAACAGAATAAAAAAGAAAATGCATTTACCTACTCTATCAGGAACACAGCCAACAGTATACCTAGTCTAATAAAAGTGAAGGACAGCTAAAATTAGTTTATTCTCATACTAAATACAAAGCCTTAGATTTTAATTGAGATTAATTTGTTACAGCTGCTATCATAAACACTAAAACTATTTAGCGGTGCATACATTATTACGTGTACGTGATTGGGAAAACAAGGCGTTTAAATTATACTCTAAAAGTGAATGTAGGAAATCGTGAACAGAATAAAAAAAAATGCATTTACCTACTCTATCAGGAACACAGCCAACAGTATACCTAGTCTAATAAAAGTGAAGGACAGCTAAAATTAGTTTATTCTCATACTAAATACAAAGCCTTAGATTTTAATTGAGCTTAATTTGTTACAGCTGCTATCATAAACACTAAAACTATTTAGCGGTGCATACATTATTACGTGTACGTGATTGGGAAAACAAGGCGTTTAAATTATACTCTAAAAGTGAATGTAGGAAATCGTGAACAGAATAAAAAAGAAAATGCATTTACCTACTCTATCAGGAACACAGCAAACAGTACCTAGTCTAATAAAAGTGAAGGACAGCTAAAATTAGTTTATTTTCACACTAAATACAAAGCCTTAGATTTTAATTGGGCTTATTTTGTTACAGCTGCTATCATAAATACTAAAACTATTTAGCGGTGCATACATTATTAGGTGTACGTGATTGGGAAAACAAGGCGTTTAAATTATACTCTAAAAGTGAATGTAGGAAATCGTGAACAGAATAAAAAAAAATGCATTTACCTACTCTATCAGGAACACAGCAAACAGTACCTAGTCTAATAAAAGTGAAGGACAGCTAAAATTAGTTTATTTTCACACTAAATACTAAGCCTTAGATTTTAATTGGGCTTATTTTGTTACAGCTGCTATCATAAATAATAAAACTATTTAGCGGTGCATACATTATTAGGTGTACGTGATTGGGAAAACAAGGCGTTTAAATTAAACTTCCGCAATTAAAAAAAAAGCGGGCATAGCCGTAGTTTATTTACATAATGTATAAATATATTATTGCTTTGTCGAGAGTAGAACCACTTGTAGAGTTCTTCGCTACGCAATATTAATATTGAGTTGTTTTTGGAGCAAATTCTGATACGAAAAACCATCTTTCGGTTTTCTTAAGTGAAAAGTAGCGGTGTGTTTATCCTAACTAATGTTATAAATGTTAAGTTAGTTTATTTCTTTGTTTATCACGCTTTCACGTTAAAACGGCTGCACCCTTTTGGATGAAATTCGGCACATGGGTAGATCATGGCCTGGATTAGGACATACAATACGTACGGTACCGATATTCCCACGGGATCAAGACTTATGCGTGTGAAACCGCGGGGTGCAACTAGTTATATTATAGTCCTCAACACGTGTGCCCTTAGGTCTAACATATTTCTAAAATCAAATTCAGTAAAACAATGCTAATAAATTGTGTAATGGTTTTCACGTCATGTCACGTTAAAAATGTAAGAAAACAAATAAAAGATGGCAAATAATAATAAAATCGTTTTATTCGGCAGTGATAAATTCGTTACATATTGGTTTGAAGGCTTAACAGTATACTAGGTTGGTTTAGTAGGGGTGGACGCTGAGGGCCTTGGGGTACACAGCAGAGTAGGACAGGGGGTGGCTGTACGCGGAGACCACGGAAGAGGGGTAGGCAGAGGAGTAGGCAGAGGGGTAGGCAGAGGGGTAGGCAGAGGGGTAGGCAGAGTAAGCGGATACGACGGGAGACGAGTAGGCGGAGACAACAGCGGGGTTGTGGTAGGCGGACACAAGGGGGCTAGAGTAGGCCACGGGGGACACCACCGAGCTGTAGGCCACGGGGGCGACGCCAACAGAGCGTTTGTGGAGGTGGTGGTAGCCAGACAGAGCCTTAGCCTGGTAGTGGGCAGCGCGGGCGGCGACTACCTCAGGGGTGTCGAGGGGCACTCCGTTGACGGCATCCAGGATGACGGCGGGGGAGTGAGGTGCCTGGGCCAGGGCGACGGGAGACACGACGTGGGATCCGTAGACAGCAGGCGCAGAGTAGACAGCGGGAGCAGAGTAGACAGCAGGAGCGGAGTAGACGGCGGGGGCGGAATACACAGCAGGCGTGGCGTACACGGCAGGGGAGCCATGCACCACGCTGGAGCTGTACTGCGACACCGAGCTGGATCCGGGCTGCACCACGGCACTGTAGGCCAACGGCGCATATACACCAGGCTTAGCGGCAGCCAACGCCGCGACAGAGAGCAACACCACCAGCTTGTACATTGTGAAGTGGTCTGTGTTGTTTGCGTACTAAAGAAGTTGGATCAACTGATGTCTAACGCACTATGACGGATCCTTTTATACGAAGCGTTGAGCAAGTATTCATTACCAAAACAAGTGCTGCCCGAACAACCTTCAAAACCACATCTATGCCTTGATATTTAAGCTACCTAATATTTTTATTCCAGCAAGAGATTTTTTGTCATGTGAGATTAGCTTCCGGAATCGTTTTGCAGATAGTGACAAGTGTCGCCTGAAACTCAAGGTGTTTTTTTGTATTAGGTACATTATTGTTGGATAATCGATTTGTTAAGTTATTCCTTGTGTTATGTGGGTGATGTGGGAAAACCTAATTAGTTCACATTATATATTTCTGTTAAGTATATCCTATTATTCTGATTTATTTGCACAATGATCAATTTGAGTTGTTGTTAAGTCTTAAAATGCCATGTTTATTTTCAGGAAAATCGAAATTCACTAGGTATTAAAAAAGTGATTATGCACTGTTTTTTTTTGTCAGGAACAACTCAAGACCGTAAAAGGATATATCGCAGACTTTTTGGAAATTTGACTAATACATTCGTTACATTGCATCAATAATACTAGATTTTTGATCTCTCCAGCGTACCTACCGTGTAAAAGTGTCAAATTTGACTAAAATCGATTTATTAATACAAAAGTGATCTTTAATCACTTGTTACATGTGATTGCGTGTGACAGACATATAAATTATAATATAAATAACTTTGAGAATTTCTTATTCGAAGAGTCTTAAAACCTTTCTCGGCTACAAATTCTAACATTCATTTTATTAATTAATCAAAACCAATTAACGTAAATACAGTTTATTCAAGTCGAATACATAAATAATTAAATATTTTTTGCAAAAATACAAGGCCCTGATAATTTTTGCATTTAATTGTTAAGGTCTTTAAACAGGCCTAATATGTAATAGTTACTGTAGTGGAACCGTATGTTGGTAACTGAGGTGCCTTACATTACACCAGTGTTTTGCCTATTGTTATTATTTATTTATTTAATCAATACTTTAAGCACACAAATGTACAGAGGTGGACTTAATGCCATAGGCATTTTCTACCAGTCAACCTTAGGGTGATGCAGAGAAAAACAGCGGTAGGTGCAATAGCGAGAATTGGGAATAAATATTTAAATATAAAAATAATATAATATATAATATGATGTTATTAATTTGCGTATAATCATCTCCAGAATCTCCAGAATCATCTCCCCTTTAGAATCATCTCCCCTTTAGAATCATCTCCCCTTTAGAATCATCTCCCCTTTAGAATCATCTCCACGATAATATTACAGTGCCATTTATATAGCGGTTGGTAAGTTAAACGATTTATTTCTATACATTGAAAACAACAGTGATGATAAAATCCTGTTTATTCAACTGCCCTAGGCTTTCAACAATAATATTCTATCAAAAAATGTGACCACGGCGCAACAATAATTGTGGACTTATTAAACATGTCAGCATCAATTTATTTTAGTTTAACATTCAATGATCTGTCTAATCTTTTAAAAGATAGGTCAAGTGATAACTATTGTCAGCAATTCTATTTATCTGAGTATTTAAAATGTCAGGCACTCATCAACAAGTTGGTCAAAACTTAGGCAGTGCGCACACCGGAGTCAACAAAGCTTTTTTGTTATAGGCTGAACAGTTTTGCCTTATATAAAATTGTAAATACATCTTTTTCAGTAGATTTCAAACAACTTTGACTACGAGACTGTCTTGTTGCAAGTGTGCCATTATCGTTTTCATTGAGTAAAAGTCTGTCTGGAGAATTTCTTGATGTTATTCACGTCTGCGCTCGACTATAAGCAGTCTTTCCACCAGAAATGTGCTAAGCTGCGTAGCCATGGCTTTGTATGATATCAACCAATAGCATCGTTTGATTTCTTTAGCGTACTTTGGCTTACCAATGGCAAAAAATGGTTCACCGAAGCTGTCTTTTACATACTCGCAAACCTCATTTTTAGCGTTCCGTACCCAAAGGGTTTAAACGGAGCCCTATTGGAGCTGTCACTCACGTGTCCGTCTGTCACACAGGTGGAATTGAGAATTTAGTGAATTGGTTGGAGCTATGGTCTTAAAAATTTCACAATATTTTAGCATCTTGTTGACCCAAAACATAAATAAAATAAATATATACCCATATAAATTGTCAAATAAATAATAATAAATATTTTTGTATGTTTTAAAGGACCATACTACTCCATAAAACAAAGGAGGTCGTGACAAAAAAAATTACCTTCCCCATCGAAGGGGTTGGTTGGTTGGGGGTTGTTTAGAAGTTGTTGAGTAGATAAATACTGTATTTTTTGTTTTAAAAATCATTGGAAAGCAAAGGAATGAGAAGCCACCATAATCAGCTTTTTTAACAAAAGTTTGTTCCGACGATTTTTTTAACTTCCCATTGGCCTATGAACATGAAATTTGGTGATAATATTTATTATTACGTATATTTTACTAAAAAATACCAATGTATTGATAAATCATATTTTTTCTTTGAAATTCCCTTATTTTTCCTATTACAACCTACTCGATTTTGCGGTCAAATGCGCACTACTGCTTATGAATATTTCTGCCATTCAGACGGCTTATATTCTAAATTTGCGAAACCCTAAATGTGCGAAGTCCGACACGCACTTGGCCGGTTTTTATAGCACATCTTACTACGCCCCGCTTCACCACTTAGCTTTGGTGGAAATAGAGTATATTTTAAACTAACTTATAAATAAATAACATAAATAATATAAATAACTTTGTAGCTTAGCTTCACCGCTTAGCTACCTCACACTTCTCTGGTGGAAAGGCAGCCTAACCCTATGTCCCAACCGAAAGCGATTGTCGCGTGAGCACGCGATCGTCGCGCGAGTTTATAATATTTACTCGTATATGGGGTACTCAAGCGATCAATCAAGTGACGTTTGTGCGTCATAATTCAAGTAAACGATCGCGTGATCGCAAATTCGTGCGACAATCGCTTTCGGTTAGGATGCGGCCTTACAGTCATATATGGTCTGTCAAATGTGTCACGCTTTATTATCTAAGTAGCACACTCGAAGTTTAAGTGATAGCATAAACAAGCCGTCATTGTGTACGTAAATGTCAGTATCTTAGCACGCAGGTCTATTTAATTAGTGCATAAAAAGGCAAACTTGACATTTACAGTGAGAATATTTCGTGCATGTTTTATTAGATTTTGAAAGCTTGCGTGACATACTTGCAATGCAGACTTGTTGCTGCTGTGCATATTAAAACGCTATAAAATGATGCTATTTGTTGGGACCTTCAAGTATCGTGGGTGGAGAACGAGTGTAAATAATATTCCAGTGTTCAAGATAAAATCTATTGACAGATGACCATGTTAGAATCTGATGAGGTATCCCATGGGAATCGAGGGCAATCCTCATTTTTTATAGGCACACCTATATCGATTTCAGTCTTTTTTATAGTAACTCATGCATTTGCACTCTGAAAGCACCATTTGGTAAAGTGGAACTGATGATGAAGGCCACAGATGGCCACCGGAACTACTTAATAATAAGTATTTCACTGTTGCGATTCGATTAGACACGTTATTATGCTAAGCAATTTATGCTCGTCACAATGCATATATTAGTTCGTGTTTAACTACTATTGTGAACGGACGTACCGATCGCGCGCGCGTGCTCTAGTTAAGAGTATTTTGCAGACGCATCACAACATCGTCGTCACGGTGTACGTCGATCTATCGGGGCCACCACGATGACCCAGTTACAAGTGCGGAAATCATTATGAAGTGTTTATCATAATTGTTTAGGTGTCATGATCGCCCTAAAACTAAATAATGGCTGCAAAACAGTCTATTAAAATAAAAACAGACCTGGAAAAGCAGTTGTATGACTGTTACATCCAGGAAAAAACGGACAGAGCAAACCTGCAACAAATGGTACGTCAGCTGAACGGCCACATACAAAGCTTGCAGGAACAAGTACAAGATCTTCAAGGACAATTAAAATGCTTAAATACACACGAACAAGAAGAACCCGCAGATAAACAGGTCAGTGAGACCATAACACAGGCTCAGCCTACTAAAAGTGACGTTGAGTACTGCACGGATGAGGATGAACTCGCCAAAGAGACTGGGTGGATTAGGGCGAAAAATAGGAAGAAAAGGAAGTTGAACACCTCCCTCACTCCACCACCACCACTACCACAAGCAAGAGCTACCGCTCAACAGCAGCAACTCAACAAAGAGAAGGCAACCATAAAAAAAAATCTAGCACCGCCTCCAATCGTAGTAGACGGTGTTAAAAATTACCAAACTTTCTACGACTTTTTGACTAAATCTCAGTCAGCAGAAACATTTACCGCCAAAATGTTAAGCGGTAATAGCGTGAAAATAAATGCCAAATCTGAAGAGTCCTACAGAGTGATTGCTCGACGCTTAACAGAAAATAACTGTTTATGGCATTCATACGAGGATAAACAGACCAGGCCAATAAGAGTGGTGGCGAAAAAATTGCATTCTTCTTGCCTACCGGATCGGATTAAAGATGATTTAACGTCGCAAGGATTTCATATAGAAAATGTAATTAACAAGTTAAGCTCACAGAGAACAAAAGAACCGCTGAACTTGTTTAAATTATCGTTCAAGAATGACGAAGATGTTAGTAGAATATACGGCATTAAACATATTCTAGGGTGTAAAGTCGAAATAAACCCGCTTAAAACATCAAAAATAATACCGCAGTGTAAGAGATGCCAGGCTTATCCAAAAGTATTGCGCTAAAGAGCCAAGGTGTGTTTAATGCACAGGTAAACACCTCACAGCTGATTGCAACAAACCTGCACAAGATAAACCTAAGTGTGTCCACTGTGGCTTACCTCACCCAGCCAACTACAGAGGGTGTTTAGTTGCCAAGGAGATGCAAATAATTAAGAATAAAAACTCTAAACATAATCCACCAAACAACCCTACCGTTAAGCAAGTTGTTGGAAACACCAACAAACACAGATAACAAAACAAAGTCCACAGTTTGCGCAGACAACCGCGATAACTGGAAATACTTCTAAAAGTGCCTCGTATGCACCAGCGGTAAAACCAAGTACACAACCATCAAGTCTTGAGGACAAGCTCAACCAGATCTTGAAGTGCATATCCTCTTTTGACAAGAGACTAGAGAAATTAGAATCAAGAAATACAAAAATCAATCATGAATAACACACTAAAAATAATGGCGTGGAATTCTAACGAACTGCTGCAACACCAACATGAGTTGCAAGTAGTCCTAGACACAGAAAATATTGATGTGTGTTTGATTTCTGAAACGCATTTCACTAAACAGTCTTTTGTTAAGTTTAGAGGCTATAAGGTTTATCACTCGCTGCACCCTAACAACACGGCCCGAGGAGGTAGTGCAGTTATTATTAAAGAAAATATCTGTCATCACGAACAGTGTAAATATGAGGAGCCACACACGCAAGCTGTGGCGATATCAGTTAAAACCACAAAATTTAATGTTACAGTAGCAGCCGTATACTGTCCCCCAAGACACACGATAAACAAAGAACAATATGTACACTTCTTTAGACTCCTTGGACAGAGATTTATATTAGGCGGTGACTTTAACGCTAAGAATACTCATTGGGGATCGAGATTAACTTCAACTAAGGGAAGACAGCTTCCACGTGCAGTGAAAGACATGCGCTGTGAGGTCATAAGTACTGGAAAACCTACATACTGGCCGACTGACCACCAGAAACTACCAGACCTTATCGACTTTTTCATAGTCAAAAATATATCAACTAATTATCTGAGTGTGGAAGAGGGGTATCACATGAACTCCGATCACTCTCCTATATTATTACAATTAAGTCACAAAATATTACTGAGAGAAAACCACCTGACATTAGTCAACAAGTTTACAGATTGGGAAAGTTTTAGCTTAGACCTACAAAATATTATTGACCTAAAAACTTCATTAAAAAGCAAAGATCAGCTCGATTCTGAAGTGAAGAAGTTTAGCAATAATATCCAACAATGTGCATGGAACAACACACCACAGATTACAAAAAAAATATAAAGGAAATACCTACCCAAAGGAGATAATAGACCTATTATAAGAAAAAAGGACTCCAAGAACAAGATGGCAGCAAACTAGGTTCCCGCAAGATAAAACTCTATTGAATAACCTTACGAAAAGATTGAAGAGAAAAATACAGACCTTTCAAGATGAGGCTTTCAATAGTAACCTACGTCAGTTAACCAGCGACCATACAACGCATTACTCTCTTTGGAAAGCGACAAAGTCATTCAAAAGGCCAATTACACCAATTCCCCCTATCAGAGATGTTAACGGAAAGTGGGCCATAAGCAATGAGCAGAAAGCTCTAAGATTTGCACATCACTTAGAAGAAACTTTTCAGCCAAATGACGCGTCTGTAGACAACCTACAGTTCGCCAATATTCTGCAAGATCAAAGAATTAAGCTTGTGACCCCGAAAGAAGTTGCAAAGGAAATTCAAATCACTAGCCTTAAAAAGTCCCCAGGGTTTGACCTTATTACGGGAGAAATCCTAAAACATCTACCGCGTAAAGCCATCGTAAGCTTATTAGGCTCATCAATGCAGCATTCGTGTTGAAGCATGTTCCTGACCCTTGGAAAGTTGCTGAAATGATTATGATTGCAAAGCCCGGTAAACCACCTCACGAAGCATCATCATACAGGCCCATTTCCCTGTTGCCTATATTATCAAAACTGTTTGAACAATTGTTTTTAAAACGCTTAAAACCTATCATAAATGAGAGAAACTTGATTCCTGACCATCAGTTTGGCTTCAGAGAGAAACACTCAACAATAGACCAAGTACATAGAATTACCAACATCATTGAGAGAACACTCGAAGATAAAAAAGTCTGCTCCACAGTATTCTTAGATGTAGCACAAGCTTTTGATAGAGTTTGGCATAAGGGTTTGATATTCAAGCTAAGGCTTATGTTGCCCAATGATTTTGCCGATATCTTGCAATCATACATTTCAGATAGAATGTTTCGAGTAAGGCACGAGGATGCCTTTTCCGACTTAAAAATTATTAAAGCTGGCGTGCCTCAAGGTAGTGTGCTGGGTCCAGTGCTCTACCTGCTGTATACGTATGATATACCAGAGCTGGAAAATAACACTATTGCAACCATTGCGGACGACACTGCTATTATGGCTATAGGGTCATGCCATACGGAAGCAATCAGTAAGGTACAAATTGCTGTAAATAAAATTCATGACTGGGCAGAAATATGGAGAATCAAATTGAATGAATCAAAGTCACTTCACATTGATTTCACCAACAAGAAATGTGTTTACCACCCAATCTTCATAAATCGCCAACAGGTGCCATACGCAAATACAGCCAAATACCTTGGCATAACGCTTGACGCGAAACTGCGCTGGAAAGCGCACGTTAAAAAGAAAAGACAGGAACTAGACATGCGTTTTAAAAACATGTATTGGTTGATTGGACGGGATTCTTGCCTATCAATACATAACAAAATTTTATTATACAAGCATATTCTTATGCCAATATGGACATATGGCATCCAACTCTGGGGCTGTACTAAACCGACCAATATAAAAATAATACAAACATTCCAGAATAAGGTACTCAGGAGTATTGTTAATGTGCCCTGGAATATAAGAAATGACGACCTCCATCGTGACTTAAAAATGGAACCAGTCACCAACATAATTAAAAAATTTGCTGAGGCCCATGAACACCGACTCCACCGACATGTGAACATCGAAGCAATTCAGCTGTTAGACCAAACAAATATAGTGCGAAGGCTAAAACGAAAAAAACCTTTTGAGTTAGCGTAGTGTAAAAAGTGTAGTGTAGACATAATAGTGACAATGACACACATTATAACACATGAACAAAGTGGTTATATTATTATATCAGACTCTAAGAAAGTGGAACGGACTTGTGTAAAGTACAATCAGCACTATTCTAAGCTTTAAAATAGGTATCACATAGCAAATTAAGTTAGATTCAAATTACTTATTAGTCTTATAGGCTAGATTGTTATTAATTATTAAGAACCTGGTTCTATTTAATAAAGGATAAAAAAAAAAAACAATGCATATGGTGAAGTCACCATCAAGTTCCAGTTCCCCTGGTTCTTACCTGGAGAACTCATAATCTATTAACGCCCCTGCATCGGGAAAAGCAATATTTTGTAAAAGGTGATGCGCAGTTG
Organism: Tiliacea citrago; assembly: GCA_963921375.1. Lineage (NCBI taxonomy): Eukaryota > Metazoa > Arthropoda > Insecta > Lepidoptera > Noctuidae > Tiliacea > Tiliacea citrago. The sequence continues at coordinate 12,793,953 of OY992797.1, read as the reverse complement.
ACATTAGGCTATTGTAACTTAGATAAATTACAAACTGACCCACTAAAAGGTTAAAAATAAAAATCTTTTCACAAACTTTACAAAAATCGTTTTGCGACCGAATTCGGTCGTAAAGCGATCGCTATCTACGTCAAGACTAGGCTTAACGAATCATCATCATTGACAGCCAAAGTGGTCGCCAGGGTTGCGAGTTTGTCTGAAAGGGATATCGTGGCCCTGGCACACAGGCAACGGAAGGAACACGGGTGGGTTTTAGTCAGTAAAAGTCTGACACGCCCTCCCGCTCCGCCCAGAGCGGGATAAGTTATTTGATAAATTCCCACCCAAAAAAAAAAGCCAAAGTGGTCAACATAGCTCACCGAATAAACAAGCTAAAGTGGCAATGGGCTGGCCATATTAGCCGTCGAAGCAATGAAAGTTGTAGTTGGAGTAGACGTGTTCTTTCATCCAGGTCTTCTTAGAGCGGTCATCTTTTTAATTCAGTGGCATGTTAAAAGATATTAGTGAATAGTATTATTTTTTCATTTTAAGTATTTTGTTTTCTCTTCTACTCTTACATACGTTGTCTACTTTCCTATCGCAGCTGGAAGAGATTTATTTAGGAATACGTATCATCTTTATAGTCAAATCTCATCTTTATAATCAACATCTTTTGAGTCAAAGCTTAGGTACAGTATAACTCTATGGGGTAGGTAGTTACGCGTACAATATAAATACAGCTTTCATTATACAAAAAAGGGCAATAAGAACCATGGTGAGGATTCCACAGTGGGTATCGTGTAAGGAGTACTTTAAAGAACTTCAGATACTAACGGTCCCTTGTTTATATATTTTAGTTCTTCTCACGGATCTTATGAAACAGCTGCAGAATTTCGAAACACCAGAAGAAAGAAGTAAGCGGGAAGCTACTAGGCGTAGGGACTTACAAAATAAGATACAACCACATTTAAAAGTAGTGAGTCATGCTGCAGGTTATCAATCAATTAAACTGTTTAATAAACTACCTGTACACTTCAAGTCATTATACAACTTAAATCAGTTTAAGCAGCAGTTAAAATCATTTTTGATAGAAAAGTACTTACACCCTTGATGAGTTTCTCTGTGACACTTAAAACTAGGTTTAATTTATTATTGGTATACTATTTATGATGACATGATATTTTGTATGTTTGACATTGTTTAACGGATGAATTTGATTTAATTGGTTTTTGTATTCTTTATTTGACATAATTATATCATTTATAACATCACAATTTTTATTGACATTAGATTATATTTTTGACATACGTAATAATCTTTAGTTTAATTGTTTTGTTACTAATCCTATTTTTTTATGACGTTTAACATCATATTTGGGAATTGCAAATGTTTTACTTTCTTATTTGGTTACGGTTTTAATTAATGATTTAAATTGTAATTCTTTTAATTGTTATCTATCATTTTGTGTAAAATTTCGACACAAAATAAAAATTGTTACAGAAATAAATAAATAAAAATTATACGTATTTTTCTGTTCCTTTCTTCTTGTCTGTTTATGTGTGTACTGTATATAAACTGTTAAATAAATAAATAAGGGAGAACGTTTCTTCATAATCACTTCGTTTCTCTACAAACCTAAAACAGAATCAATGTATCAGCTCTAAATAATATTTTAGATATCCAAAGAGTAATTACAATCACGTGCCTTCACTACCCCATAAAAAATAACAATGTTTCCAAAAAGTTTTAATTAATTCCAATGTTTAAAATAAAAACTTTTAATTGAAAGTTCAATCAAATTAACATCGGCCACGCTTCAAAAGTTATTTGTTTTGTTATCTGCGCAATTTTATTTAAACGTGATATTGAAAAGGTTCCATTGAAATAATTTCACGTGTCTAAGGTTTATCATAGACTTCCTGAAGTTAGTAACTTGAATGTTGAGTAATAATACCTAGTGATAAGTGAGGATTTGTAAGTGCTATATTATTTCATATGTTTCGAGTTCTTCTCATACGACCTGGCACGATAGGGTTAGGCAGATGTGTACCTATAGTACACCCACATTTCGCAGGTTATGTTTAAGTCCCATGTAGTAGGGGCGAGCCTAGTGCCATCAACCGGGCACAAATCCAGACTCCCAATAACACTGCCCGACCTGGGAATCGAACCCAGGACTCATGCACAGCAGTAGCACTTGTGACCACTAGACCAACGGCGCAGTCCCGGAAATAAATGAATAGAAAAAAAAAAAAAAAAAATTTAATTGTGTTATTAGTCCGCATAATATAATTAATTGTTAACTTTGTTTTAGTTTGTGGGTCTCAAGTAAATATCCTGGATAAGTTCATGCGGTTTCTCGATTATTATTGTTTTAGATACATAGTTTTCTATTTAAAGGCAAACCTGTGGGAACATTTATATCATACGTGTGCACAAACATGGGTGTACGAGAACATTCTATTATTTAGAATGAAAAGCTTTTTGCATTATTTAAAGCTCTTATTAAAGCTCATTGCGTAGTCAGTCAAAACTTCTTTTTTTTTTATTTGATAAGAGAAAAATATATATAATTTCTTATAAATTTATTTATTTACAAGCCATTTTATCATTTGTCGTTCGTCTAATCTGAACCGAGGAAAGGTCCTCGTTATCGTGGTGACGTTCACCAGGGGTGCACGCTGTACGCCTTGGTGATCAGAGGGGTGGAGTAGGCGAGGGGCGCGGAATACGCCAGGGGAGTGGCGTGCACGGTGGACAGGATGGGGGCGGACGCGTACGTGGAGATCACAGGGGAAGCCAGGTGGGTGGACAGCAGCGGCGATGCGATCAGAGTAGCAGAGCGCTTCTTGATAAGGTGGGCACCAGCCAGAGCCTTAGCTTCAAAGTGGGCGGCACGAGCAGCGATCACTTCAGGGGTGTCCAGGGGCACAGCGGGTCCGGCGATGGCGGCGGGAGCAGCGTAGGCAGCGGTCAATGCAGGAGCAGCGTAGGCAGCGGTTAATGCGGGAGCAGCGTATGCCGTCTTCAAGAAAGTGGGTGCCACGGCGCCGGCGAGGATAGGCGTATTGTAGCCGAGGGCAGCACCGTAAGTGACGGGAGCTGCGCTGTAAGCGACGCCAGCACTATATGCAACGGGCGCGGACACCACTGTTCTGCTGATGGCGGGCGTCGACTTGATGTCGATGCGGGACTGGCTGGACACGGCGGCGGGCGCAATGGCGGCGGTAGCGATGGCTGGGGCAGCGATCACAGCGGGCTCGGAGATGATGGTACGGGCGATTGGCTCAATCGATGTTGATACCACTGCTGGCGACGACTTGATGTCCAGGCGCGACTGGCTGGACACTGCAGATGCTCCAATAGCGGCGGGAGCAGCGTAGATGGTTGGTGCGGAGTAGAGAGCAGGTGCGGCGTACGCAGCAGGTGCGGCGTATGTCGCAGCAGCACCGAGGATTGGCGCCGAGTACGACGTCAGCACGGGCTCCAGCCCCGAAGGCTTGCCAGCGACGAGCGCCACCACAGATAAGAACACCACCAGCGAATTCATCGTGGTCTGTGTATATTCAGATGCGAACGACAAGGGAATGAGATGAAACTGATGCTTTCTTTTGGTTTACGAATGCATTTATACTGCCCGCGATGTCCTGAAATGAAAGTCAAGTTCGACAAGTTTCGTGTAAGTACTCGTACACGCAATAAGTTCACTTTATTACATTATTTTGTAAATTTTTGTGTTGGAAGTTAAAACAATAAATCGAATTTTGTGAATAAGTAAAACTACCTGTTCCTACATGCACTTGACCATGTTCCTTTATCATGTTATACACTTTGCAGCTGAATTAAATTACACGAATGAAACTATTTTCACTTTTTTACAAATTTCCTATTCAGGAACACACAAAACGATAAAATAACCATTTTTATTAGGAAAGGTGTTTTAGCATAATGTTCTAAGTCGGTACGGTACAGTCAAGGATTAATATTATTAAAGTACATTTTTGGTCGCACCTTATTATTTTTCCGACTATATCAATGCAAACATTTTGAATGAAAATAACAGTTTGAAAAGGTGACGCGTATGTCACCTTTTCAAAGTTAAGTGGGAAATGATTTTGTACGAAAATTGCTTAACATTGTCGCTCCTTGATTTACGAAATAAGTTTGTAATGTGAAAATAAACGTTCTATACCTACGTGCTTTTAGCATCTTGAAACACTCACATTCTTTGAAGGATGCGATGTTTTTTTGTCCCAAAAAACCAAGACAATCACTGCCTAATTCGGTACTATTGCCAAAATCTTCAAACGTTTTCATACTAGTTTCTGCTGTATGATCTGATTACGTTACGTTATACCAGTGGCTTAATTTAATTATGATCATATGATAAAGTAAATTATCGTCAAGACTTATTATAAACGTGTTTATTGTTATATCCCGAGAAAGGATTCAATTCAGTTAACGCATATCTCAGAAGATTTATGTATATTTGAGAATATTCAACCATCATTTTGACTTTATCGTAGTTAGGGTTGGAAATACGACACAATTTACTATACATACTTACTTACATATCACTATATGCATACTGTATTCATTAAGCTGCTATTTATGGAAACAAAAACATAAAAAGTAGTACAGTAAATGTGAACCTGCAATGAGATATTGTTGGTACAAGTGGTGTGTTGGTGTGACCGTCGTAAAAACTTGGACTTTATTTTTTGCGGCAGTGTGTACACTAAATGTTAAGGTTTGATCGACCTTGGACGCGCTTTCATACTCATTCTGAACAACTGGGCGTAGGCTTGACTTGTATATGTATAGAGTTGTTAATACGAGTTGTATTCTAGAAAATATGTATGATTCTTGGATTTTGAAGTAATGTAAGTAATGGCCATCATTTCTAGCACAGCATGGCACATGTACGGTCAGGGAATTTGATTGTTTAGCACGTTTACAAAATAATTAAATTTGCCATATTTTGCCCTTTCATACGATTGACAAAGAATAATAGTTGTGATTTGATTTTACGGAAAATTTATGTTGATGTTGTGAATTTGCAAATCAATCAAGTTCTCTTACTTTACAACTTACAGATGTTTTGTCATTACTGTATGAATGGTAAAGGTAATTCAAGTCAAATAGCAATCTATTGCTTAGTATAGCTGTAACAAATATAGTAGCCCAAATTGCACACAGGCCTATCAGTTTCATATGTATTTTTTTAAATTAAAAAAATATATGTGAGTAATTGCATAATTAATTTTAAAATAACCACCAAATTAATACCTTGGCACACATACCAACAGCTCTCGTAATATATGTATCAAGAGTGTCAACAGCATGGCATTACGCATATCGTGGCATGCGGAATCTGACAGGCCGTATACGGAGGCAACCGTATCTACTGCCTGCCCAAGTCCGAGCTTACTGCACGTACATGTATGTGTGTAATTCAGATTAAAATAAGTAGTCATTGGGCTAAAGGCCTAGGCATTACAGAAATTCGAGTAAATAGACTACAAACCGTCCATCTTTAGTTTTGTAAATTGACTGCAAAATTAGTTCCAAATATAAAATACCGACAGTATTTTATATTTGGAACTAATCCGTTGTTATGGTAAAATGGTGATGGCATTCACTTTAGGAAATAGACTTTTTGTTTGCCAGATATACGCCGTTCTTTAAAAAAATGAAAAATCTTGGAGCATGTTTAATTGCTTGCATTTTGCTAAATGATAAGTCTTATAATACGAATAATTTATTACCCATTCAGAGCGTACTGTCAAAATTTATATTCGTGCCAGCTCTGGACTGAGTATACAAAGAAGTCTTGGGATAGCATACGTGTACAGTACAATAACATCTACAGACATCTAATGGGATTGAAGCGCTACTGTAGTTCGTCCGGAATGTTCGCGGAAGCGAGGCTGAACACGTTTAACGCCATTCAGAGAAACAGAATTGCATCATTCATGTCCCGGGTTGGTACGTGTAGAAACAGTATAGTTAAGGACCTCGCTGGTAGGATGTATGTTACCAAGACCTGCGGTGGTTGGAAATAGCCAGCTAAATGTTAAAAATTCAGAAAGGCGTAATTTATGTTTGTTTGTAATTTTATTGTATTTTTTTGTATTGTGTAACTACATTGTGTTTTTTATGGGCCATGTGGTCTGCAATAAAGATTTTTATTTATTTATTTATTATTATTGACATCTACATCTTAATATCATTCATTATCATCATTTCAGCCGAAAGACTTCCACTGTTGGACATAGGCCGCCCCAAAAGGAGGGGGGGAGGTTGCCATAATCGCCACGGTTGGCAGGCGGGTTGGCGATCGCAGTATGGTGTTAAAATGCATAGAGAACGCTGCAGCCCATTCTCTAGTAAGTCCCTTAGTCGTCTTTTACGACACCCACGGGAAGAAATAGGGTGGTGCTATTTTTTACGTCCGGCACCTCACGGAGCTCTTAATATGTAAACTTTAATTACATAGCTAGGTACTATCGATATCTCCGAACAGGTAGTCGCCCAGTAATAATCTACAAAAACGCGACCTTTCCAATGGGAACTAATTACTGGTATTAAAATGATACGCAAACATTGAACCTGTTACCTGTGAAGGTTTTCCTCGGCTCCTTTGTGTCCGCTGCGCCTGCGCATGCTTATTAGTTGACAAGTTTCAAACTTGTGGATTAATGGAGACTGACTTAAGGCGCAGATATATTATTTTAGTGACTTTTAAATCTGTCATTACGAATTCATATAATGTAAGTATGTTATGCAAAAAATGTATGTTAAACTAGAACGCGTACACATCAATTCTATTATATAATATTGTGAATATTTAAGTATTGTATTAAAATACTTTATGAAATAAAATCAAGAAGTAATGACTAGCCGAAGCATAAAAAACGATATTACTTTCATACTAACAAAGATATTTTTTTTTTTTGTATGAATACACTATTTTATTATCTATAATTCTATTTGTGATCTTTTAAAATATTCATATTTTCGTTACTTAAAAATAAATATTCACTATGAAACCGAACGGCGCGGCGTGACGTGAATGTGACGCGCATTTGTATAACCAAGGTCAATGGCAATTACCCGACCCTTAAGTCCGTTATAGTAAAAACGTTGCAAGAACTTGTGTAGTGATTGTGCTGGTATTTAGATAAGTGAAATGTTCTGGTTATTGGTAGGTTCCGTAGAGACTTTTAACCAGCTCTGAATCTCGAGACCTCTGTGCGTCACGAACCGCCTATTAATAATTGTAACAACTAGCATTTCCTTTTTTTTCGGCCTTTATTTTGTTAAATATTTCTGTATTTCACGTCGTATTTATAAATATAGCTCATTTCCGCTTTATTAAAATAACAAGTAACTCGTAACTTTTTCAACTAAAGGCCCTATAATCATTTATGTCCTCTGCCAGTGCTGTGCACTTCTGTAAGTGTTTTCACGAATTCACAAACCTAAAACTGTATGTGATATTTGTTTGTGTATGTTTTAGTAAGTCATTGCAGTGTCATATCCAATAAATAAATTTACATTATAGTGCCGGACCTAAAGAATACCACCATCTTATTTCTTCCCGTGGGTGTCGTAAAAGGCGACTAAGGGACTTACTAGAGAATATTCAGCAGCGTTCTCTATGCATTTTAACACCATACTGCGATCGCCAACCCGCCTGCCGAGCGTGGCGATTATGGCAACCCCCCGCTGCCCTTTGGGAAGACCTATGTCCAGCAGTGGAAGTCTTTCGGCTGAAATGATGGTAGGAAAAATGCTGTGATAAACGGAAAGTAAAGTCTCTTGTTTGAGAAGGTATTTTTTCATGTGAAAAACTTATAACAAAAGAAAACAAAATGAATTTACAGCATTTAATTACGATTCCAAACATGGCACAACTTTCCAACTCGTGTTAGAGCTAGATTTTTGCCCCAATCTAACATTGCGAATGGTCTTACAACTATTAATAATAAATATATGGAGTAGATGTTGACTGTTGCCCTATCCGGGAATAAGCCTGGGTAGTATGGCCTGCATTGTGTGGCCTGGGTAGTGTGGCCTGGATGGAATGGCCTTAGTTAGGTGTTCACCAGCCGTGGGCGTAGGCTGGGGCGGCCACGAACGGCGCGTGCGCTGCGACAATGGGAGCGTGGGCTGCTACTAGCGCGGGAGATGCAAGCTGGAAATATATCATATTATGTGCTCTGAGATTAATCATGTTAGAATAAGATTTGAAGTGAGTGATTATACGAAAGACCGCGGAAAAGAAATGATGTGTAATGATGTTTACGAATGACAAAGAGATTTAAGATAGATGAGATAGAAGAAAATAGAGAGGCTATTAGAAGTAATTTCATAGAAAAATTGTGATCCCGTCTCAGTGACGCCATCTAGCGTAATATAGCAAAATTACATAATAGCTGAGTTTGACACGTTACACTTTACCGACACCAACCTTTGATTACCAACCGTCAGATAGTTTGAAACATCTAAGAAAATTATTTATTTTATCTCAATACTGGGTAAATTACAAAATATGTAATAAAATAAACCGTGATTAAGTCTAGTCGTTTTATCAATACGTGATTTGCAATACCTTAATGCACAATTCAGTATATACACTTCGAAAATAATTTTCTTTTAGTGGACGCGAAGGCGACTTGACATGTAGGCCTACTACACTAGACTGATCAACTTTTGCCCACTAGGACAAATGTATTGGATTACGATTTTGTCCGATATGTCCCGTCTATTGTTAAAAGTAAAAAATTTCATGTCTTTGACGAATGGTAATGAAAACAACAGTGTTTTAAAATAAATATGACGCGATGACATGAGTCTATTTCTATGGCAAGAGGTATCAACTTTTGCCCACTAGGACAAATGTATTGGATTACGATTTTGTCCGATATGTCCCGTCTATTGTTAAAAGTAAAAAATTTCATGTCTTTGACGAATGGTAATGAAAACAACAGTGTTTTAAAATAAATATGACGCGATGACATGAGTCTATTTCTATGGCAAGAGGTAGAGAGCTAATCATAGAATATAGAATTACGTTTTCCGGTCTGAACTAGTTAAGTTAGTTCCTATTTTTATTAAAAAGTGTATAATTATGCGTATAAGTGTATATCAATCTATTCAGGTTAAAAGACATCAACGCGTTGAATTTTTTCTGCTTTTTTTTTTAATGTTGTCTAGATACCTAAGATATATCTAATATTCTTTTTTTTTTTGATATTTTCATTAAGTCTAGAGTGCATATGTATCGGATGGGGACTACAGCTATGACGTATTATCGCATAAATGCCACCACTCAGCTGTACTCCATTTAAAATAAGATTAGAAATTTAAATAAACCTCTTTTAAAGTCCGCTCAACCAAAAGGATGGCATTAAAAGCAAAAACGTGGTTACAATACCAACTGTTTATTACAGCTGCTATTCGTTCAAAATCAGTTGAAAGGTCTGTAAAAAAGGTATAATTGTCTTTCTAATCTTATTTCAAATGGAGTAAAGATCACCTTACCTTTGTTTGTACGTGCAATTTCAATCCATATAAAAAAATATGGATTGAAATTGCACGTACAAACAAGTTGCAACAATAAAATACTAATTAAAATTATCATACCAGTGACCAGTGTAATTACCTTAACAGTGTTAGCGTAAGAAGTGGCGACAGGTACGGCGGTCTTTACTACGGCGGGGGCGCTGTAAATGGGGGCGCTGACGACGCCGTGTCCCCAACCGGCCGCGATAGGGGCTGCAGCGTAGGGAGCAGCGTAGGGGGCAGCGTAGCCACCGTAGTAGCCAGGGGCGGCGGCTGCGACAGCCAGCAGAGCGGAGAAGACAACCTGGAAATAGTGTTAGAAGGAATTTGTATTAAGATTGATTAAAAAATTGATGAGGATTTTGTTGAATCATAAAATGTAGGATAAATATTAAATAAAAAGATTATCTGATAGAAAATAGGTACTGATGTTTTTAACCAACTGACGGCCGCCATGGCGCATGCACAATGGTCCACATGAAGGACTAAGTGTGGAAACCAAACCCTCTAACATAGAACATAGGTACTGATTTATTATTCCTGTAATTGAAGGTTGTACTTGTAGAGTTTACTTAACAAAAAGTAATGTAACAATAATGTGATGACGTCATTGTACCTAGTATGTGTCCCTGAGCTACAAAGTATACTTTTATTGTGTGTTGAGATTCAGATTCTGCAGATCGAATTGTACAAGTTTTTGTTTGTGTATTATAAATGTATTTTTTAATCAGCTTTGGCGTTATATCATTCGTGTACATTTCAGTTTTAATAAACTTCGACATTCAAAGGGCTTCATTTAAAACTTAATTATTTCTCAGTTGCCTTACGTCACTCAAGGGAAGGTTTAGCGGTCTATTATTTTCTTATTCAATTGGCATATTACGCTTTATTAAAATCAAAATTGAATAGAGCATTGTAGCTACTCACAATAGATTACGTTACCTTCTCCACAATGAATCAATTGGTATGAAACAAAAATACCATATAAACTAGTCCAATTGGGGCAGATAGTCAAATTTCCTTTCATAAATTGTTAAAGGGTACAGAAGCCCTTCTGAAAGGTACAATAAGATCACGTGGTCAGGCGTAATGATCGTCTTTTGTCGGATCTATTGTGGCAATCAATCACGCGCCTCGCATATGCTTGCTCAAAACAATCACCATTATATATCTACTCTTATACAACCGATTTTTTTTTGTTATTTATTGTTGTACTTCTTTCAACCTGTTTTGAAAATAGACGTGTTTGTTATGTTTAGTTTGATTTGAGGAATTACGATGGTCCACTGTGGATGACGTATGCTATGCGGTGGAGCAGTCAAATTATGAGATTATTTTTAATAGCAAAATCTTTTACTATTACAATATTTCACAATCAACATATCAACTCAGCCTATAGCAGTCCACTGCTGGACATAGGCCTCTCCCAGGTTGCGCCACAACACCCTGTCCTCCGCCTTCCGCATCCAGTCTGTCCCAGCCACCTTTTTAAGGTCGTCGGTCCAAATTTCACAATAAATTAACCAAAATAATAGTCAGTAGCAATAATAAATAATAGTTAGTGTTGTTTGGATTTTGAATGTCTTAAAAAACAATCGGCCTAAAAATAATAAATAATTAAAATGCGTAGATACAAGGATTTTGTTACTAACATTTCCGCTCGTGATATTTAAACAACTAAGTATCAGGTTAGTAGTTATTTTAATTCATTATTCTTATCTTGTTTTTACAAAATTGATGAGCTGTGAAAGTTAAAATTTTAACAAATAAATCACGACTTCGTCACGTTATAATTTTACCTAACTACCATAAAAAAATGAATATCATGGCCTTGAAATATCGTTAATAGGAGCTCGTGATTAAGTGGTAACAGCCGCACGGGTGGATCTATCAGGTTAAGCTACGCTGGCCAGGTGGTCCGTGGATGGGTGACCATGTCATTCGTGGCTCTTTGACAGTCGTTACGCGTCGTCAGAAGCCCGAAAGTCTGACAACCAGTCTTACCAAGGGGTATCATATAACCCAGTAACTGGGTTGTGGAGGTCAGATAGGCAGTCGCTCCGTGTAAAATACTGATATTCAGCTGCATTCGGTTAGACTGGCAGCCGACCCCAACATATTATAGTTGTGAAAAGGCTAGGCAGATTTATTTTGGCGTTGAAAAACGGTTCAAATGACTAATATCAGTTAAAGTTTAAGAGCAAAGGGCTTGAGTAGGAGGACATATTTATGGCTTATCTAGACCATGGGTAATTTCTAGACCGGTCCTTATAATTACGTTACCGTTGACGATGTTCTTGACATCAATTCAGTAAGTAATATTAGTTAGTGCTTAGATTACTACAGGCAGGAAATAATTTTATTTAATTGTTAAACCGTGGTATAAATAATTTGGGAGGTTTTTTTCAAGGAAAATAGAATAACAATTAATTCACAATCGTAGGTACTATTTCGTGCGTTTTGAATTTGGCAAATTAATTTAGTAAATTGTTAGTTCCTATGGTCAATATTCTTATTCATATCGAAGTGGTCTTCAGACACTACATCTGTATGTTGTGTATGTAAATGTAATGTCTGTAACAATGTTTTCACTTTTTTTCAGTCTTTAGAAAGAAAAAAAGAAAAATAATTTTATTTGTCACAGAAATACGTGCATTCAAAAACTAGGTAAACATTACACAAAGACAAAACACATCTAATTTATAATCACGAGCACAAAAAAACAAACAGTCATCAGCTGCACGTCAAGCCTTCTTGTCACAAGAAGGCTTGCACTCAGCATGATGATTTACGCTGATTTTCAGTGGTCACCCGAAAAATATGTACGGAACCCAAGTCAGGTTTAATGAGTTGTACATATATAATATAGTTGTATATATATATAATAGGTAACAAAATAAAATAAAATAAACAGCATTTAGAATATAATCCCATGCTATGCATGCTTTACCATTTATATACCAGCGAAGTTATAATGTACGCATAGCCCGATACTAAAAACATGTTCACTTTCTTCAGTACAGGGTCTTTGTTCACGTCAAAAAAGTAGGCTGGGTAAGTTATCCCACGACCAAAAATATTTTTTGGTCAACACGATCTGTGTCACTAAATATACTGAAATATACTGGATTTATGCATAAATGACTTTGTAGCACGCTTGCTAAATTAAAACAAATAACCTTCATTTCACAGTTTTGACTACAGAGGTTATAATTAATTAACAAAAACCAAAAAAAAACAAATTCGATTAATTTTAGAAGACATCGGTGTGAACCACAAACCCACTATTATCATCCGATTATAATGATACCTATTCGATTATCGATAATCATGATACATCGGATTCAAAAGAAGTATCCTAACAAATCGAGTCCACATAATAATTAAAGAAGTAATCATGACTAAATCATATTTATTTAATAACATATTCCGCCCACATTAACTGGACACCGATTTAATAAAAAGTGAAATAAATAGTTTAAAACTATTCAATATAGGTATTACATTCGACTTCATTATTTTTTGCGGAACGATACCTACATAGTAATAATTTAATCCAGCCAAGTTTATGGTACTAATAAATTTTTTCACGGTCGCCGTATAACGAACATTGACATAACATTGTATTGGGTTGAGCTATTTGTACTGATTAACGATTGTATAAGTAAAAAGTGCGGCTGGTCGAGTACCGGGTGGCAACTGGAGCGACCTCGGCGGGTCGTTGCCGCTGCAGAGAATGTCACTCAACAAAAAATGGCAGAAACTAAAAATATAGGTACCTTGTGATTCATGGACACTTGTCGCCTTTGGAGGATAATTAGAGGACGAAGGTACACCCTTGGCTCTTGTGACAGGATAATTAGTTCCTTTTTTATTTAATTTTAAATTAAATACGTCAAAATATTTCGCGTTTGCTCATGTAACTGTTGCAATTGCTCAAAAGTTCTAGATTATGTTTACGTGAGTTTAGGGGTATCCGTTTATGCAGTAATAGAAAAAAAATATCATAGATAGATAGATAGAATACTCTTTAATAAGTAAACCTTAAAAAAAAAAGATATGTCGAAATTGTACGTAGGGTGACACAATGGGAGGTCTTAAGAGAGTATACGACGTACAGCATTTCATACAAACTTACAAGCCGTTGTTTTTCGAAATGACTGAACCGATTATAATGAAACTTAATACGCATAAGCAGAACACAAAGGCCTAAAAAGTTAGTTCAGAACATTTTCGAAATGTCACATATAAAAACAGATAACTGGAAATCTCTGTTTCTATGGAAAATTTTAAATCGGTCTAATTTGGCTGTAACACTATTTTTCGAAAATGTTCTAACTTTTTAGACCCTTTTTGTATCCTGTGTATGCGTATGAAGTTTCATTAAAATCGGTTTACTCATTTCGAAAAACAAGGGCTTGAAAGTTTGTGTGAAATGCCGTACCGCGTATACGCTCTTAAAGTAATTTAAACATTGATAAATCTACGAGAAAGCTTAAATTTTGAATAAAGGACTCTTCATAACATATCTAAGGCTGACTGTTACGATGATTTCTCCACATTAAGCTTTCTATGTCTTAGTTGAACTTGTTTAGAAATAGATCAGTGGAAAGTCATTTTTGTGTACCCACGAAAAGGTATGATGTGTCATGTAGTTTAAAAAAAACAAATCTTACCAGCTTGTACATTTTGAAGGGATGGGGGTGTTCCGTAAGTGAAGGAGGATGTAGGAGCGAATGTGACTAAGGGCCTGTTAACTGTGCCTTATATACCTCATAGACACATGGCCGGCCAAATCCGTCTAACCCTACCCATAGCCTGGGCCTAGGTCAGTGCGATACCTACTACATAGAGTACGGACAGCAAAAAAGGGTTAGTCCCAAATAATTTTTGGATAATCTCAGAAAGGGTTTATTTATTATGGGTATTACAATTACTATATTAATCACCTGCATTGTTTAGATTCTAGTGCCCACATCGTTTAGTATTCGCCCAGAATTCGCATTTCGTAGCTGCCCTTTCAAGTTAATAAAGTGGGCAGTTACTTCAATCTGACTTGATTATTCGCAGCGAAATGTTATTTAGCAATATTGTACAAGTATTACATCATTTGTTGTGTTACGTAATTATATTTGATCAATATTCACGTAGACAGAAAACAAAGAATTGGTAACTTAATATGAAACATTAGCTGAAGCTTTCAAAATGAAAAAGAATATAATGTTTTCTTAAAGTAAATAATAGGTACAAACAATCTGGTTTCAATAAATATAGTCTGGTATTAATTTCCAAATTGTGTAAGAGTAATAAATTCTAATCAAATATCATTCTCAGTTTATTGGCGGTCAGTTGATATGATATTGTCGGTTTAATAGAATTCAAAAGACTAATAGTGATTTATAATCACGTTTTATGGTTTTGGTGATTCAAACACAAACTACACATGTGTGTTTCTAAAAGCGGTTACACTGGTTTGTGTTGGTAAATTACATAATAATCACGAACAAAAATATAAATCTGGGTTTACAAAAAAAAGTAGGTAGGAAGAATGAAGTTGTCATAAATGGTACGTTCAGTGCTCTGTATTATCTGACCCCTCTTACAGAGAAGAAGAGGGGCAGAGGGGTCGGGTTATGCAGAGCACTGGGCACTGGGCACTGTCTGACTGCTTGTGATCTGTGCGAGTCCCAATAAATGCTTTTTCTTTCTTTCTTGTACGAGTAAGTGATATAATTCTTCTTCCTTGTTTTGGAATTAGTTCCAAGGTCCAACTACGCTGAAGGAAGAAATCGTACGAAAACCTGATGTAAAATCGCCAACATAGTTACAGTGAGCAAGCATCATTT
This sequence comes from Tiliacea citrago, assembly GCA_963921375.1. Lineage (NCBI taxonomy): Eukaryota > Metazoa > Arthropoda > Insecta > Lepidoptera > Noctuidae > Tiliacea > Tiliacea citrago. The sequence continues at coordinate 12,778,558 of OY992797.1, read as the reverse complement.
GCATTCTTGATCTTTGCCCTGCAATGGGACAATTGCAGGGCAATAATAAATCATAATAACCCTCACAACATTTATTCCGTTTACTTAATATTGCACTACAATACAAGATAAATAGTACAGTCGCCAGCACATCATTATGCCACAAACTGTCAAATTTTCTTATTCGATTTTGAACTTAAACATCAACATTTTAAGGTTTAAAATCATTTGGAGAAATTTGACAGTTATCCAACAGACCAACAGTTAACCTGATGTGCAACGTGCAATGCAATGTGGCAACTGTACCTACCTACACTTATCTAGTGTACTGTATTCATAGCCCGGCAAGCTTGCATTTCATCACAATAGGTTCTTCGGAATCGATTCCTGATAATTATCATTAATGGACCCCATGGCCCGGAATTAACGCACACTACCAAACACCCCAATTCGAATATTATGATAACACATAATAACGCTGAATTTTTATTATTATGTTTTAAACATTGTTTATTTATTAAATTTGTTATACTGATTGGAGGAGAAAACTGTGGTCACATTACAAATCTACGCACGAACACAGTCAAAGATGTTTATGGCTCTAGCGTAGTAGTTACTTCGTCCATTTTTGTTTGTTTTGACTGTTCGGTGGAAGTGTGACTGTAATTTACGTAGTTTTAATAATTTTTGGGAAAAAAAAATTACTTATATTAAAAACTAGCTGCGCCCCGCAGTTTCACCCGCGTAAGTCTCGATCCCGTAGGAATATCGGGATAAAAAGTAGCCTATGTCTTACTCCAGGGTGTCAGCTACCTCCATACAAAATTTTATCAAAATTGGTTCAGCCGTTTGAGCGTGAAGAAGTAACAAACATACACACACTCACAAACTTTCGCCTTTATAATATTATAGTGTGAAGACAGATTGATTCAGTAAACGATTCTGATCAAACTACTTTCATAATGAGCATTAATTCAGTTACACATCATAGATGACTGGTCGGTCTAGCAGCCATTGTAGTCCCGCCTATACAAGGCACGGTAAGGCTTCTTAGTTAAAGCTTGGTAGGAAACTTCAAAGGTTATAAATAGATATCTGAAATGTGGAACTAACTTGATATACATTACCTGATCACTCATTTCTGGTTGTTCTCTTATTGGCACGTGCTTAATACCAAAAGCATGTTGATGATGATAGCGGACAGGCTCGACTGTACAATAGGGTATTTGACTGTTTTTTTTTAAGTATTTCATATTTTCGAAACCATAAAAAAAAATGATTCAATATCTGAAAATATGCCGAAGTGGTATGCGTTTTAAAGTCAATTGTAGACAGAGACAGCACTGCTGGGATCTGACGTCACAACACAGGAACGCCATATTATAATTATAACTTCACGCCTTTCAGTACAATGATCGTTTTGCGTGACAAGGACAGTAGAGTAATTACAAAAGCGTGTAACTTCTCAATTTTCCACCTTTTTTTTTTTTTTTACAAATCGTCTTGTTTGGTAACACCTTTAAAAATAGGATTAGTTCATTTATATTTTTAATAGCAGTCAAATACCCTATTGTCCATTCATTAGAGACGCTGTGACTTGCACGTCACCTACAGTCGTCGGTCACTCGCGCGTGGTCTGACAGACCCCGGTCGGTATTTAAGCTTTCATATTTCTGAGATTTTCACGTCTACCGCCTTTTAATATTTAAGTGTTTTTTGTTGTTATCATTATTTTAGTAAAGCAAAAGCTGTTTTCTAGAATTAAATTTCATTAGTAATAAAAAATCGTGGTCTATATGACCCCGCGTGACTGATAATGTAAATGTTGGCGCGAGTGATTAAGGGCTAATATGAGTGTTGATAGTGCGGTGGTTTTTGTTTTGTTTTGTGTTGTCTGTTGTGTGTGTAATGTATTAAATATTGTGTATGAGTGAACAAATGAAAAAAAAATAACGAACATAGTTTTTGTCATGTTAAGAAGTAATCTACTCAATTTGAATGGTAAAGGCATACAATCGCCACTGGAGACGTTTTTGTGAACAAAGGTATCAATTAAGCTGGCACAATAATGCCGAATGGTAACAAGATAGCTAATTTATTTAATTACTAGCTGTTGCCCGCGACTTTGTCTACGATCTAGGATAAAAAGTAGCGTATGTCCTGACCCAGGTCATGGCCTACCCATGCGCAAAATTTCATCCAAATCCGTTCTAAAACGTCTGAACGGATTTGGATGAAATTTTGCGCGTAACAAACAAACTCACTTTCGCATTAATAATATTAGTTAGGATTTCTGTGTGTAGGTATTTTAAAAAGTATGTTTAATTAATTTGGTCAAGATAAAATAATGATTTAATTGAATAAAAAGAAAACATAATTGTTTATTAAACTTTGAATCTAACGGTACTTTGAACACTTGGTAGTTCAGTTAGATGTGTTTTTAATTCTAAACACACGTTATGTTCATATACTAATAACGATTGAAGTGATTTTGATACTTTGTTAAATATTAAATTATGTAGTTTTTTTTCAAAATGTATTTTTTGTTTGTGTATTTGTCAGTGTCTTGATGGGTTTATATGTATATATGTTACGGCTAATACCCGAAGTGCGGCTACACCTAGTTTTAGCCGGTTAGAACTAGGTGTAGCCACTTACTCTTGGTTAAACCTAGTACGAGCCGATTGTTTTCGGGTAAAATCATTTGGGTTAGGTTAGGTTAGAACAGTAACAACAAGCGAAGGCAAGCGAGCGAAGCGAGCGTGCCGCGGCAGCGGCCGCCGAGCGCCAGATCCCCTCTATTGTTGGTAAATTGGTTTTATCCAACAGGGATTGTCTGGACCTATAATTCTAACCGGCTAAAACTAGGTGTAGCCGCAGTTCGGGTATTAGCCGTAACATATATATAGGGATCCCTTCTTTTCGCATAATGTTCTTTGTCCTAATATACTTCGGCATAACGATTTTGGCACAATTTGTTTTGGCATAATAATACTTTGGCATAATTTTTTTAGACATACATTTTATGTTGGCATAATCATCTTAAAGACTAATTTGTTTTGGCATAAATTTGATTCGCATAACGTTAGTAGGCCTAATGACTATTAGCATAACGTTAGTAGGCCTAATGACTATTGAATATTGTTGGTTAAAAATTTAATATGCTGTGCAACAAAAGTTAGTGACAGAACCGAATTGCTGCAAAACTGACTCCACGTAGTCTTGTTTGTCCTACCCCTAGAGTGTAATTTAAAATCGCGTAGGCGCGTAGGGGCGAGGCGCAGCTTCGGCTTGTTGGCCGGCTTCGCCGGCCAGCCTCAGCCGCGGTGGTGAGCGAAAGCCGTCTGCGACGATTAGCACGCGTGGGGCCGCTGGAGGCCCGCAGCGCCGGGGCCGTGACAGAAACCCTGCCTGCTGCATGCTGCATGCTTGCTTGCATGCTTGCTTGTTTGCTGCATGCTTGCTTGCATGCTTGCTTGCATGCTGTATGCTTGCTTGCATGCTGTATGCTTGCTTGCTTCATGCTTCCTACAGCGAAAAAAAAACCAACAAAATTGTTCAATACGTTTATTATATTAATATGTTATATATTACCTGATTCAGGAGATATGGCTTTTTTCCAATCGTCGAAATAAATTGGTATATCCTCTTCGGGCAAAAAAGCTAGGGCGTATAAACATTTAATTTCCATGGCAAATAAATAAATGGTAAATCAATTTATGCTTTAGGATATTATGCTTAAAAAAGTTATGCTTTAGAACTTTGTGCTTAATAAATTTATGCTTTAGAATATTATGCTTAATCATTATTATGGTTAGAGAAATTATGCTTAAAAAAATTATGCGTAAGCTGTTATGCGTATTTATATTATGCGAAAATATAATTATGCCAAACAAAATTATGCTAAGTTATATTAGGTCTTAAAATTTTATGCAAATGGATAGGGAACCATATATATATATATAAACTCACGCCTTCTTCCCATGGGGGTACGCAGAAACTATAGAACGCCACCTGCTACGCTCGTTACATACTTCTTTTGCTTCGCCTACGTTCATACATCTGGTCATACACGCACGCCGGTTGCGAGTCCTACACACCTGACCTTTCTGAAGAACATCACCAATTTGGTCACTATATGTCCTCCTAGGGCGTCCCCTCGGCGTTTCCACTCACCTCTGCTTTATAAATACCTTTTGTTAGTCGCGTTCCACTCATCCTCTCAACATGACCAAACAATCTAAGCATAGGTTTATATAGGTGTTATAAATAAACTGTAAAATATGCAATTTTTCTTGATTATGGTATTGAGTTCCTATGAGTAGGTCTATTTTAGTTAATAAATCTCTACTTTTTAGCACAAATTTGCTGTAAAACATTATGAAAAGCGGTCGCATTTTAAACCAGCTTAAAAGTTGAAGATTTGGCGGATATTATCTTTCATACAACATTGCCAAGCCTGTGTTATATAATTTCAACATGAATGATGTAAACAATATTTTGTAACAATAATTTAATTTAAAAGAGTGTCCGTGGAGTTTCTTGGCCGTTCTTCTCCATAGGAACCTATTAAAGAAAGAAATAAAAAAATAAAAATTATTTGACCCAGGTTCCTTAACCTGGGTCAAATAAATTTATTTTCTTTATTTCTAACAACAATTACTTTCTACACAATATTCACACAAAAAAACAGAAAAAAAAAATGCTTGAGAAAAATGATTGAAGATAGTATTGAGTGCCTCCTGCCGGCTGCGCCAAATAGGCCCAGTTCAGCAATTAATGCCAGACAACTAGTGAATGACGCTGGTTTTCAACTGGACCTTATGTTACGAGGACGTCTTACGGATGTAAATCAGTTTATAGTGTGTAAATATTTAAATAAAATTAGATAGATATGTGTAACAAATTATAATATAAACGATTAGATATATTTTGTTTAAAAAAGAAATACAATAAAAATAATTATACATTAGAGTGGTGTTTAAGAAATAAATAAATAAAATGGTATGGTTGCACAAAAAAATAATGGACTGTTGTCGATAAGTAAAAGATACATAATTTATATTAATGAAACATTCAAATTGATCATGTCTAGCTTCCGTTGCGCATCCATGAGGTACTGCCGTAGGCGTTTTCTAAATGTGTCGATCGTGTTAATGGCCCGAATAGGTGGTGGCAGGTTATTCCACACTTTGGAGGCCGCATAACGGAAGCTACCCCTAAACGCAGTTGTCCCATATGACTGGGTCGAGAGCTGCTGCGAGTATTGCCTTCTCTCACATTCCCGTTTACTCGCTATCCAACTCAACTTGTCGTACAGGTAGTCCGGTTTCTGGTATTTAACTACACCAAACAGAAGGCACGCCAAGTGTAGTTTACGTCTCGATTTCATTCTCAATGTGTAATGTTTGTTTAAAAATGGAGTTACGTGAGTTCTGGGAGGAATTGTATAACAAAACCGAGCACAAGCGTTTTGGACCCTTTGAATGAGCCGGTCTGTGCAAGCCAATACTACGCTTTGGAATGGGCAACTAGCTTTACCTTTCTGACTTGACAATTCAAAAGTGCCTGTAATAGGTTTATTTTAAATAAATGGTTTGAGTTTGAATAGGATTTGCCTTAAGAGGGCAGAGTAGCTATCTCTAGGCGTCCGTACAAAGTCAGATTATGTTGCGTCTGAAAATCAAAAGGATCAAAACGTAGCAAGCGGACTACAGACTTAGTTAATATAGGTTGACTAAAATTTATTTGTCCATACATGAAAATCGCTTACTCGATGCTCGTACACAAGCAAAGGAGGGCAGGGCGTTCTCAATGACACTATTATAAGTACTCACTCGGTCAGCTGACTCGTTATCTTTTCATATCACCATGACAACACTTAATTTTAATATATTATATGTTACAAGTATTGATAGTGTCAATTACCACAGCTTATGTTAACATTAAAATTAGATTTTCATTAAACCTATACCTACTGTTTTATAAGTGGTGTTTGTCGTTTGTTATAAAATTCAAATTGAATGTTAAAAAAAGGATGTAACGTCTATGCGGAAATAGACCAAAGTAAAAAAGAAAACTCAAAACTTGTTTTTCAAAATGGATCAAAACCACTTTTTTCTTGAACGTCGTACATAAACCATCCCCCAAAAATGCATACCTTCCAACCCTTTCAGCTGAAACAGAAAAAACAGACACAAATAAAAATCATGAAGCAAATTTACCTATAAATAATATACAAACCTTTTAATTACGATATAGAATTAAATATCGCCTCCTAATAAAATTAACTTATTTGCATAATAGTAATTAATTTTATTCTTTAAGAAACACCATATTCGACCAATACGTGTTATTTATGTAAACAAATTATAAAATATAATAGGAAGTTAGAAGTCTGTAGTTATCAAGCTAATCTAGCTGATTAATAATAGTCTTACAACAGATATGATAATTTTTCTATGAATCATTTTAAGGAAACGGTGTAAAACATACACTTTATTAAAAATGTTAAAAGTAATTTATTTATTTAGGTTTACTACCTACTAACGTATTTCAGTTTACTCCTTGATTATCAACTGTAAAAAACCGGCCAGGTGCTAGTCGGACTCGCGCACGAAGGGTTCCGTACCATTATCTATAAAAATGGCAAAAAAATCACGTTTGTTGTATGGGAAATAAATATTAAATAAAAATTTACCTTACCCTTAAATATTTGTTTTATTTTAATTTAATTATTTATTTTTAAATTGAGTACCGTAAAACGGGGTGAATAAGGATGCAGGGGTGAATCGGGACGCAACTTTAAAATGGATTTTAACCTTGAAATAATTATAGTTTGTTGCCAACAAAGACACTTAATCGTTAAATATAATACAGGTAACACATTATAGTCCGTTTTGGCAACAAACTATAATTATTTCAAGGTTAAAATCCATTTTAAAGTTGCGTCCCGATTCACCCCTGCATCCTTATTCACCCCGTTTTACCGGTATATAACTAAATATTCTGTGAATATTTCAAGCGTCTACCTCTTGCCGTTATCACTATCGAGCAAACCCGAGCAAAAAAATCACGTTTGTTGTATGGAAGCCCCTTAAATATTTATTTTATTCTGTTTTTTAGTATTTGTTGTTATAGCGGCAACAAAAATACATCATCTGTGAAAATTTCAACTGTCTAACTATCACGGTTCATGAGATACAGCCTGGTGACAGACGGACAGACAGACAGACAGACAGACGGCGGAGCCTTAGTAATAGGGTTCCCATTTTACCCTTTGGGTACGGAACCCTAAAAACAAAACTAAAATGATGAATATTTCAGAATAATAAAATATAACATCATGCCTGCAATCCCCGAGGGGTTCGGCAGAGGTGTACCTATCTATACACCCACATTTCACCAGTTATGTTTAAGATTTGAGCCCATGTACATGAGTACATGGGCTCAAATCCAAACACCGGGCTGCTACTGAGAAATTCCTGATGGATATTTCAGAATAATTGTATATTAATGTAAAGACACTTTCATTTTGTTAAACACCAAAACAAATACTGTGTACCTACCTACATAATTTCATGACGCATTAAGTTCTGGTACAGTTTGAATATAATTTACAAGTCCACATGAATTTAAGCTGGTCGGAAAGCTACGCTTTAATAAAGAGCTGTCTAAACCGAAAACAGGAATAACGGGTTCCAGTGCAAAGCGGAACCATATAAATGCTACGAAAGGCAATGCCGCATTTCAATCAGATATCCATTATAATAGTTACAGTCAAAGCGGTTCAAAAATACTTCATTAGATTTCGATGTAAGAATTCAAATATTATTTTTTGTTTTTTATTCAACAATGAGTGCAATTAAGATCTTTTTGCTGTCACGTGATTAAATGGAACATGCAAAGAACGAACACAGACTACAATGAGATATGCGAACGAATGACAAACTGGTTAATCCCGGAAAAAAATGTGTGAAAGTCATCTAAGTTTATTGATTAATTTCTTCTTCACGACAAAACCTCTTTGGTTTTTCCTTTTTCACGATAAAGCTAGTATTTTCTGATTTTGAAAAGACTTTTTGCTAAACAAAGCTTTATAGAAAGTAAATATTTGATACATTCATAACAAAGATTATTTTCTAGAAATAATCTTGAGAGTTTTGAAGTTATAACTTTTTACAGAGCAGGCAGTACAATGGTCAATATTTTACGTAAATTTTAACAAAAATCTGATATTTGTCATTCCAAAAATAGTTCACAATGTGGAATAGTAGGTTACAAAGCCCTTTTAACATTCACGTTTATTTTTTACAATGTAGGTATCAAAGAACTGCAATTATTTGCGACACTCGGTGTTTCAGCCTTGTACCTGTTGTAATTGAATCATATAATGATAAGACACATTTAGCTGCACCATAACTGGTAAAGATATGAGTTACCTAGAACATAAGTATTACTTTAAATAACTTAGATTTTTTTGTACAAAGCATGTACTTGAAGTTTTGAACCGATACGAAGTAGCACGTGCGATCGTGTACAATTGAGAACATTTAGTTTTAATCAAGGTACTTGACATCTTAACCGAGTTATTAAATAAGTTTTCTAGTTTTAGGTTTTTGTGCCAATGACACATCACAACTTTTTCCCAACTTCAAACGTGCGTAAGATTATGCATGTCGCAAAAGAAAACCCAAAAATTTCGAGAGACATATTTTTTACACTGTTTTCTTAAATCAATTGTACATAAGTGTAGGTACTAAATACTAGATAATATTATGCCCTATGGAGTTTCGTGGGTAGCTGGGTATCTATGAATAATGGGGTTGGTCATTGTGATGTTTATCAGCGGTTCTTACTATGTTTCTTACCAAGTGTACAAACACTGTGGAAGTGTGCGTGAAAACAAGTAGTGTCAGTACATAACACACACGCTCACACACACGCTCACACACACCTTGGTAACCATAAGTACAGCGCGTTGCTTCGTGATATAAAAATACTATAGCTATTTTATGTCTCCTCTTCAACATCTTACACAACCCGTCTTATCCTTCCTACCTGCGGGAGCGTTTTTCTTACGCTCGCCCTAGCGACGCTCCATGTAGATCGCACCTTAGATCGTTCCTTAAATCTCATCCTCATAAAACTAGCTACTATTCTTATTCCTTCTCGGTGCATGCTGTAAGATTGTGGAACTCATTTCCGCCTAGCAGTCGTGTTTTAAAACAATTTCCTCATTCAAATATCAATTAAAAGAGCACTACCTTTGCTCTCAAATGTGAACATTTATATATATACAGGATGGATTTTTGAGATGGGGCAGTAAGGGCAGCTACCCTAATCGTTGTATCTACAGGAAAACGGTCTTAAGAGACTGTCCTTAACTTTTTGAGAAATTTTGATGTGCATTCACAGATTTTGAGAAAAATGTACAGTCAGCGGTCCATCTATCGATCATAAAAAACTAAGTTAGAGTATCATTTCTTACGAAATGTATGAGAAAAGTTTTTTTGCGATTTATGACTTTTCTAGTACTCAAACCTCAATTGGTCCAATAGAGGTTTTTGATCCTTATAAGAAAGAGGATCGATTGGCATAAAAAAAAAGATTTTGTGAAAATGACCCATTTTCCTGCTGACTCTACATTTTTTACAAAATCTATGAATGCAGATCAAATTTACTCAAAAAGATAAGGACAGTCTCTTAAGACCGTTTTCCTGTAGCTACAACGGTTAAGGTAGCTGCCCTTACTGCCCCATCTCAAAAATCCACCCTGTATATGTTTGTATATATATGCTTTATGTATTTATTTAGGTATATGTAAGTTTTTTGCACGTGTGTAAATTTTATGTGTGTAGCGTGTGTTTTTTTTTTTTTTTTTGATATGGTATAGTATAGGTATATTGAACATTTTAGTATAAGACTTCGCATATTCATATTTTTCTCTTCTTGTTCTCACACTATTGTCTACATTTCTTTTACATTTCTCCTTTCGCAGGTCCGCTGGGAGAAATTTCTTAAGCAATAAGCAGTACCTTTGTACTAATATTATAATTATGTCGTATCTCTCTGTATTTTACTGTGTGTGCATAAATAACAAAAATAAATAAATAAATAGCTGTTTTCATTCATGGGAGTGACGTAATTATCTTTGATTCCTATAACTATCCTAATCTTAATTTTAAGCACAATGTATCTAGAACCCGAGGTACTGGCCAGGGACCAAAAGTAATTTGAAATTTTATTTCTCCGTCTCGCGCGTCTCCTTGATTTCGAAACGACGACAACGAAATATTTCCTTTATTATTTTTCCGTGATCCACGTAGTTATACGTTTTCAGAGAATTTATTTGGCAACATTAAAACCACTGTTTTCCGTCATACTTATTTGTCCTAACTGTTCTATGTCATATATTAGGTACAGTCTGTGTCAGTATGTGCTAACCCCTCAAGTTTTAAAAACATTGAACTCGTTACGAATAATCTAAAGAATTCTTAAAAAAGAGTTCATTGTTTCGACTTGGAATTTGAACCATCGCATCACCGAACGTCGTCATTCTCATACGCCGCATTTTAACAAACTAGCCAGCGAGCCCATACGAAATGTGATGAAATTGTTACCTAGTATCGTCCGAGTCACTTTATCTTTAGGTCTCTGTCTAATCGAAAGCTATTATAATTTGAGGGTATCCATTTTACGTTTCCTGAAAAGATCAAAGTTTTGTTAAATAATAGCAATAATAATAACAATAATTTAAGGCAAAGGCAAGGCAAAGGCAAGGGTAAGGCAAGGAAAAGGCAAGGCAAAGGCAAGGCAAAGGCAAGGCAAAGGCAAGGCAAAGGCAAGGCAAAGGCAAGGCAAAGGCAAGGCAAAGGCAAGGCAAAGGCAAGGCAAAGGCAAGGCAAAGGCAAGGCAAAGGCAAGGCAAAGGCAAGGCAAAGGCAAGGCAAAGGCAAGGCAAAGGCAAGGCAAAGGCAAGGCAAAGGCAAGGCAAAGGCAAGGCAAAGGCAAGGCAAAGGCAAGGCAAAGGCAAGGCAAAGGCAAGGCAAAGGCAAGGCAAAGGCAAGGCAAAGGCAAGGCAAAGGCAAGGCAAAGGCAAGGCAAAGGCAAGGCAAAGGCAAGGCAAAGGCAAGGCAAAGGCAAGGCAAAGGCAAGGCAAAGGCAAGGCAAAGGCAAGGCAAAGGCAAGGCAAAGGCAAGGCAAAGGCAAGGCAAAGGCAAGGCAAAGGCAAGGCAAAGGCAAGGCAAAGGCAAGGCAAAGGCAAGGCAAAGGCAAGGCAAAGGCAAGGCAAAGGCAAGGCAAAGGCAAGGCAAAGGCAAGGCAAAGGCAAGGCAAAGGCAAGGCAAAGGCAAGGCAAAGGCAAGGCAAAGGCAAGGCAAAGGCAAGGCAAAGGCAAGGCAAAGGCAAGGCAAAGGCAAGGCAAAGGCAAGGCAAAGGCAAGGCAAAGGCAAGGCAAAGGCAAGGCAAAGGCAAGGCAAAGGCAAGGCAAAGGCAAGGCAAAGGCAAGGCAAAGGCAAGGCAAAGGCAAGGCAAAGGCAAGGCAAAGGCAAGGCAAAGGCAAGGCAAAGGCAAGGCAAAGGCAAGGCAAAGGCAAGGCAAAGGCAAGGCAAAGGCAAGGCAAAGGCAAGGCAAAGGCAAGGCAAAGGCAAGGCAAAGGCAAGGCAAAGGCAAGGCAAAGGCAAGGCAAAGGCAAGGCAAAGGCAAGGCAAAGGCAAGGCAAAGGCAAGGCAAAGGCAAGGCAAAGGCAAGGCAAAGGCAAGGCAAAGGCAAGGCAAAGGCAAGGCAAAGGCAAGGCAAAGGCAAGGCAAAGGCAAGGCAAAGGCAAGGCAAAGGCAAGGCAAAGGCAAGGCAAAGGCAAGGCAAAGGCAAGGCAAAGGCAAGGCAAAGGCAAGGCAAAGGCAAGGCAAAGGCAAGGCAAAGGCAAGGCAAAGGCAAGGCAAAGGCAAGGCAAAGGCAAGGCAAAGGCAAGGCAAAGGCAAGGCAAAGGCAAGGCAAAGGCAAGGCAAAGGCAAGGCAAAGGCAAGGCAAAGGCAAAGGCAGGGTTTTTTTGGAAGTCGGTTTCTTTTTTTGTAAAAAAGTTTTTTTTTTAGATGACATATAGCTACAGTGGTGGCTAGCGAGATGGGCCTATAGTTAGAGCTGTCAGAGGGATCTTCTGTCTTATGCTTGATTACTGGCAGAACAATAGCTTTCGTGCACTCATCCGGTAAGTATGAGTGTCTTATACAAAAAGTATAAAACATAGATAACATTCAAGGCAAGTGTAGACTTTGTACCGTACGTGCTCAATGCTTAAGCCATCGTATCCAGGGGACTTACCTCTCGTCATCCTACTAATGGTGGAAGCTACTTCCTTAGCAGGGAAACTGACTGATGTTAATGTATTAGACTTTAGAGCTTCAGCCTTGAGCACCCGCGGCAACGCAGGTGGTCGATCAGGAGGCACTCTTTTAAATTTATTAACAAACAACATATTAGCAATGTCAAGTGACTCACCGAAGTCGTCGACGCTGAAAGGGGTGCACGGTCGTAGATTCAGCTTGCTGGTCTCCCTCCAAAAGCTTTTGAAGTTCTTATTCGCATGCTGTGAGGCCAAAACATCCATCTTTACCTGTTCTGCGTTAATCTGACACCATTTCAGTTTCGATTTAAAAATACGACGAGACGCTGTCATTTTGTCATACTACGAGTATACATTAGTCCACTACGCGGACGACCAAGTGAAAATCATAACTGAAACTGCGACTGCGCTTCCATAAGAGCTGGGTAAACATGCCTGTTCCAGCCCACAACACCCTTTTTTTCGTGACTGCAATTTACGATCAAAGCTATCCACGGCCGCTTTACTTAATACCTACCATACTAAAATAAAATAAATAAATACTTAAGCAAAATAGGTTTAGGATTCGTTTGGGTATGCCTGGGCCACACTTATGGTGGCCAGATGAAACATAGCATTCATCATCGCCTTATCCCAACTATGTTGGGGTCGGCTTCCAGTCTAATAATAATAAATAATAAAATTTATTCAAAAATATAAGATACAACTTTTACAGTTTTCCTTAAATCAACGTCAAGTTCACGATGATTTGTGCCTGAACTAGGAAGTCTTGTGTTTCAGGCGATTGGAGGTAACTTTAGTTGACATAATAATCACATAGCTTAATAATATATTTGGTAACAAGGTATGTTAAAAAAAATTATAGTATCTTAACCTAGCTAACTAAAATAAAATAAAAATAAAAAATAACAATATGAACAATATTTACTTTAGCACAAGTAATAACTTCTCTGTATCTTCATAGGACATAGTTTGAAGAGCTTCCCTAAGGATTTTCTTGCAGTTACTGTGGTTTAAGGAGTAGATGTTTCCTTTTTCATTTAGCCTGTTATAGAGTAGCGGTCCGAGGTACATATAAAATTTGGCTGTGAAAGCATGTTTTGTACTTTTTTGAGGGCAAACTATATCTTTCCGTCTTTTTTTAGTAAAATCAGTGCTGTATGGAAGTCTAACCGGATGCAGCTGAATACCAGTATTTTACATGGAGCGACTGCCTATCTGACCTCCACAACCCAGTTACTGGGTAACACGATATCCCTTGGAAAGACTGGTTGCCAGACTTTTGGGCTTCTGACGACCCGTAACATGATGAAACATAGCATTATGAATCAAAATCAGAAAACGGATACTTTACGCGTTTCTTTAGAATTTCTTGAATTATTGCATTCGACCTGTCTGTCCGTACTTGTACCGAGTTTGTTCCCCATTAAATAGAGAATATATATGTTTGTACTCGTAAGTGACCTGAACCATATGCCAGTTTTAAAATAAATATAATATTTTGTTATTAAATTGGAGTATGTGACAGACAGTCACACAGTCTCATTACAGGTGACCATGGATGATGCATTCAATATGCATTCAGCAGCGTACGGACCCTCCTATCTGGGCGTCGAGTTCGGTCGGAGTCCATTTGAGTTTGCCGAAAGAGTACATCAAAACCGGCATGACCCAACCGATGCAGACGTGCACCTTGTTTCCGCCTGATAGAAGACGATTAAATACTTTCTTCAGGCGCCCAAAGAAGCTCCTTCAACGATTACTTCATGTCAGTAACATTGATGATCAACGCTTCCGACATACTCTTATTATACACATAACATCACGCCTGTAATCCCCGCAGGGTTAGGCAGAGATATATTACCCTATAGGTACACGCACGTGCCTCGCCAGTTATGTTTAAGTCCCATGTAAGTGGGCGAGCCTATTGCCATCAACTGGGCACATATCCAGACTCCGGGCTGCTACTAAGAAATTCCTGGTGGAAAAACCGAATAACACTTTGCCCGACCTGGGAATCTAACCCAGGACCTCATTTATGCTCAGCAATAGCACTTGCGACCACTAGACCAACGAGGCAGGCTCTTATTATTATTAATAATAATTAAACGTGGAGACTAAAAACATAAATTAAAAAAAACGGAAATAACGCACTAAAATAAGGCACTTGTGGGTTTTCTCGTTTCCTATTTCGCTGGCAACACTATAAAAAAGTATCTATTTCTATTTGAAATCAGACTTGTCCATCCAAAAATAAATATTATAAGAAAAACTGTCGTGGCGAAATAAGCCAGAAAAAGAACAAGGCTATTTTAAGGAAGCAGATTGAAATAATGATCACGGGTACAAGCTAATTATAAGAAAAAGTATTTTTGTTAATAAAAGAAATTTATTTTCGTTTTGTTACAAAAGCGAGTTTAGCAAATCCGTCTGACTTTTAGGTTAGTTTGGTAACAAAAGGGGTGATTTTGAATACGGTTATAAATTACTTTATTATTCAATGTCAAGGCCGTGTATTTCCTTGTTGTCATAATTTTTTCAGAAATTCTAAAGACGTAAACAAAAATGGCCCCTCGAAATTGTCTATGGTTTAGTGATGCGGGTAGTATGAATTTAAAGTCAGATCAGGTTATCGATCTTACAATATTGACTGCCTGACCTAGTGACTCCTGACATACAGGTATATTTAGTTCAGGAGTCTTCAAAGAGTCTCAAAAGAGAGGAGGCTTCAAATAATTTTCTGTAACCTATTATGTCAATAAAGAATTATTATTATTATTTGTGTGTGTTTATATTATATCTCGGGACCTTTGGAAGGCGTACGAGGGGCCGAAGCCAACTCGCAGAGGCTCCTACTTTAAATGAAATGAGGCACCAACCGACGACCCAACCGATAAGCTAAGCGTAAAAAAGGGTGTTGTGGGCTGGAACAGGCATGTTTACCCAGCTCTTATGGAAGCGCAGTCGCAATTTCTGTTATGATTTTCACTTGGTTGTCCGCGTAGTGGACCAGTGTATAGTATGACAAAATGACAGCGTCTCGTCGTATTTTTAAATCAAAACTGAAATGGTGTCAGATTAACGCAGAACAGGTAAAGATGGATGTTTTGGACTCACAGCATGCGAATAAGAACTTCGAAAGCTTTTGGAAGGAGACCAGCAAGCTGAATCCACGACCGTGCACCCCTTTCAGCGTAGACGACTTTGGTGAGTCACTTGACATTGCTAATATGTTTGTTAATAAATTTAAAAGAGTGCCTCCTGATCGACCACCTGCGTTACCGCGGGTGCTCAAGGCTGATGCTCTAAAGTCTAATACATTAACATCAGTCAGTTTCCCTGCTAAGGAAGTAGCTTCCACCATTAGTTACGTTATTTCTGCTTGAGTATAGTTTTCGACGATTTTTATGTTTTTTTTGGTATAGTGGCGTGTACTAGCTAACATAAGGCAAATAATTTAATTTAATGTTGTGTTGCGTAATGCAAATTCTTTTACATTTTATTGTATAGATTCATATTTTATATCTGAACAGACAGCTGTGCTGCCGGGGAGTTTGTTGCGCCACTTCTTCTTCCCAGCTAAAGCAAAGCACTAGGAAGTGGTGAAGGGTGGGCGTTTTTGGGGGACTGTCTTATGTAATTTTTGACGTTCGAAAAGTGCTGATTCTCAGCCTAGTTTGAATAAATGACTTTTGATTTTGATTTTAGTAAGATGACGAGAGGTAAGTCCCCTGGATATGATGGCTTCAGCATTGAGCACGTACGGCACACAGTCTACACTTGCCTAGAATGTTGTCTATGTTTTATACCTTTTGTATAAGACACTTCATACTTACCGGATGAGTGCACGAAAGCTATTGTTCTGCCAGTAATCAAGAATAAGACAGAAGATCCCTCTGATAGCTCTAACTATAGGCCCATCTCGCTAGCCACCACTGTAGCTATATGTCGTCATCTAAAAATAAGTGATGCACAGTTCGGCTTCCAAGCGGGACTGTCCACAGAAACATCAATCTTATGTCTTAAGCATACTGTCCGGTACTACTCGGACTCGAAGACTCCAGTTTATGGATGCTTCTTTTATTTATCAAAAGCATTTGATTTATTGTCCCATGAACATCTTTGGGAGAAACTGAAGGCCACCTCACTCCCCGAGGAGATCATTAATGTTCTTGGTTACTGGAATAACAACCAAGTCAATGTTGTACTTGTAAGGTGGGCGTACGTTCTATCCAATGAGTACAGGTTGGAGTGTGGTGTAAGACAGGGTGGTTTAACATCCCCTCGGCTCTTCAACCAACATCCAAATTGCGTAACAGACTTTAAATCACAATCCAAAAGTTTTGAAGGCTATTGCTAATCCATTGCTTCATTAGGTTTGAAAAATTCATCTGCTCAACAATGTAAATAACGCAATGGACGTGGGTGATCTGTTACAATTAAACCCATTGCGATCAATTGTCGTTTTTTATGTGTTACGCTATTACCACGCTGTTCATCAATGAGTTGATTGAGGGTCTCAGTAACTTTTGCGCAATATTTTGCATGCCGTAAGGTAAAATGTATCGGGACACTTAATAAATATTCCAACTTATATGTATACCTACATTATCAGCAAATAAATGATTTCTTTCTTTCTTTCTTTCTAACAGTAGTGTCGCAGAAGGAAGCTGCGGAAAGGGAGCGGGAGATCTCATCTGCTCACCTGGCCCGCAGCAGGCGCACTAGGCGTCGGCAGAGGGCAGATAATGCCCTCTTCCGGCCACCCTAAATGGGTCCAGGGACAGCGGACTTGGGGACGTCCGCCGCCCCCTATCACCCTGGGACCCGAGAGAGAAAACAAAGGGCGATGGCTGTCCGTGGGAACATGCTGGCTCGCAGGTTTAAACGGTGCCCGAATGAGGTAAAGTGCACAATGTTCAGGGCTTGCTGGTAATCGTTTTATTCGTCCATTCTGTGGGTCAACTGTACCCGGCAGACACTCAATGCCCTTCGTGTACAATATAATAACGCTTTTAGGGTGTTGTTGAAGCTGCCGAAATGCTGTAGTGCGTCTGGCATGTTTATGGAGGCTCCGATTGATGGCTTTCATGCCATCATGAGAAAGAGACTGGCCTCCATATTGCACCGTATCCGAGCAAGCTCCAACAGCATTCTAAAAGCTATAGGGGACCGGTTAGACGGTCCTTTTCTTAGACACTGGATCGCGTTCAATGTGTCTATTTGATTTCGTTTGAATATTTTAAGTTTTGAGGTTTACTAACGTAGTCCTAAGTAGGTACTTACTAACACAAATAGGGATGTTTGGTAATGAATAGGCTGAAATAAAGTTATTAATATACACTGTGGCATTGTTATCGTCTTACAACGGCAGCCCAATTCATGTATCTAATGACTAATAATCATTCATTAAAGTAAAAAAATATTTATGTACATTCGAATAATCAAAAAAAATACAAATAGTATTCATTATGTGATTATGATGCAAGATGTAGTTTGAAACACCATGTTATGAGCGCGGTGCGAGCATTGCGCTCTATTCCGCGCCGCTCTTGGAACGCACGGCTCGCACTGCGCTCGTAACAGGGTGTTTGAAACTACGTCATGCGTCATATTGAAGTCGTCAATTAAAATGCCACGATGTGTATTATAGATAAGAACACACATTTATGATAACAGTTCTTTTTATAAAGAGAAGTTCTTGGTGCCCTAGGCAGAACTATTCTATCTGGATCTCTTACTTTTCGAGGGCCACGGTCTTGAACCTTTTTAAACAAGTGTTGTCGTACTTTAGTACATTCTAAAATATACATACTGGGATGTAAGGAGTTTTAATTTTAGAAACAATGAAACGAATAGACTGTTTTATTATCTATAATTCTATCTGTGATTTTATTCAAATATTCATATTTTCGTTACTAAAAATAAATATACCCTATGAAAATGAATGGTGGCGCGGCGGGCGTGAGCGCGACGCGCATTTGTATGGCCAAGGTCATCGGCGATTATCTGACCCTTAAAGAATCTCTTTGATATATTTGCTCTTTAAATCGGATACCTAATTTTGAAATCTCTGGTAACTTAGATAAGATACAATTTAGTTCGTTTTTAGAAGTTATTGACATATATCTGTGCAGTCTAGTTCAGACATATTAAATTAAAATCATTAATAATAAACCCTCAGGCTATAAACCATGTTACATATAAAATATTAAGACCATTTATTAGCATAGTAAGTGGGTTCAAGTTAACTGATAACGATTATAAGTGGTGATATGTTGAACTAGTTTTCTTGAAAACAGGTGTGAATGCAGTTAAATAATTAAACTTAGTTTATCGTAATATTAGGTGTACTAACTGACATGTGTACCTGTAAAATATTATACATTTTGATATTATTAAGCTAATGTAATTCGGTTTAAATTGCAAAGAACGTACTGAATTACCAGTAAAAGGATATAAGTGTAGCGTTTGGTATATTTATGTTCCGGATCTTGTTGTGTAAAGGCAATTGCATATTTGCACTGCTACTGTCACTTGTCTGTTTTGTAATTTGCATCGTGATCCGTGCCAAACAAAATTGACAAATATAAAAATGTAAACGCTACAAGGTTCTTTTGGCGGGCGGCCAAAAATGGAACTAACGCCGCCATCTTGTGTTTAGAATACATATCAAGTGACTTAGAAAAAAGGTACAAATGTTTCCAACAGCGCCCCCAACGTCATTCGAGCGCTAAAATATCCATAGCGGTGTAGGTGATGAAATCAACAAATAAACATTAGCACGAAATACTACAGATATTTAGAATTACAGTTTTACTCATCTAGCGTTTTATTCTGCAAAAAAATCGAGGGCCTTGTCATAATTAATCTGATGTGCGGTCAGATTTTCGCGAGACTCGACTTATGCTGAAAAACTTAACACAAAATAACACGAAAAAAAACGACGAATACGCGATGCAAAATTTTGGCAGAGATTTTTAAGTAGGTACTTAACCAACTTTTACAGAAAAGTTTTAAAAATTAACTAATTTCTAATATTTCTAAAATAAAGGATGTTTTCCTTAATTTTTTGGTACCACAGAGGCGCTCATCCGCCTCTGGTTCACCACGAAACCTTGCCTTTTTTATATCGCCAAGTAAAAGTGGAGCATGGGCTTAAAAAGCCGGCCAAGTGCGAGTCGGACTCGCGCACGAAGGGTTCCGTACCATTATCTATAAAAATGGCAAAAAAATCACGTTTATTGTGTGGGAACCCTTAAATATTTGTTTTATTTTAATTGAACTATTTATTTTTAAAGTGAATATATAACTAAATATTCTGTGAATGTTTCAAGCGTCTAACTGTTGCCGTTATCAATATCGAGCAAAAACGAGCAAAAAAGCCGGCCAAGTGCGAGTCGCACTCGCGCACGAAGGGTTCCGTACCATTATCTATAAAAATGACAAAAAAAGCACGTTTGTTGTATGGGAGCCCCCCTTAAATATTTGTTTTATTTTAATTTAATTATTTATTTTTGAAGTGAATACATAACTAAATATTCTGTGAATATTTCAAGCGTCTACCTGTTGCCGTTATCAATATCGAGCAAAAACGAGCAAAAAAATCACGTTTGTTGTATGGGAGCCCCCTTAGAGTGACAGACAGACAGACAGACAGACGGCGGAGCCTTAGTAATAGGGTTCCCGTTTTACCCTTTGGGTAAGGAACACTAAAAATCACTTTTGTTGTATGGGAGCCCTCAAATAACTTCTCCTGGAGCACACGGGTGGGTTTTAGTCAGTAAAAGTCTGACACTCCCTGTGTCAGACTTTTACTGACTAAAACCCACCCATGTTCCTTCAGATGCCTGTGTGCCAGGGCCACGATATCCCTTTCGGACAGGCTCGTAACCCTGGCAGGCATTGACCCTTGCGGACCCCGTCAATTGGTGCTGACGTCTCTTTGAGGCGCGCGTGGAACACAACGCGCCGTCGACCCGGGCTTGGTCATTATCGGACGGCGAGCTACCAATCGCTCACCGTCCGCATGCCCGCGCCTACGGTGGCCGGGAATCGGCCTGCGATTCCCGACGCCCGGGACGTCTCCTGCGGCGACTAGGGGCGCGAGGGCGTGGATTTTGCATTTCCCTCACGCGTTCCGCCTCTTCCTTCGCGAGCATTACTGTTTCGCAGAAGGAGGTGACGGCCTCCCATGCACTCTCGCTCCGAACCATGGCCTGAACCAGGGCCGGACGCGAGAGATCGCCGGAGAGATCGCCTCCGTGAGGACACGGCGGTGCTCCGCCCAAGCAGGGCAGACCTCCACCGTATGCCCCACCGTGTCCTCCGGGCGATCCACACAGTGGTGACACCCGGGCGTTTCCTAAATATTTATTGTATTCTGTTTTTTAGTATGTGTTGTTATAGCGGCAACAGAAATACATCATCTGTGAAAATTTCAACTGTCTAGCTATCACGGTTCATGAGATACAGCCTGGTGACAGACGGACAGACAGACACACGGCGGAGCCTCAGTAATAGGGTTCCCGTATTACCCTTTGGGTACGGAACCCTAAAAACGAGGAGTTCCTGGCAGAATTAAACTGCGCCCAACCCGCCCCGTTTGGCGATTTATACCTACGCTAATAACGTAGTGATTAGAGTAACGTGTTTTTTAAGAGGGGCCTTCCCGGTCCGTCTATCGTCAACGCGAGCATGGTCGAAAAGTTTGTTGTTTCATCCAGCGCAATTGAAAACTATTAACAAACGAGTGAGAACGCTATAATATTGACGAAAAAGAATGTGCGGAAATTTCATAAAACTTGTTCCAGGAAATACGTGTTTTTGAGTGCCTTACCAGTTTGTGAAATAAATGTTGGTCATTTAGAATCTCCATTACATTTGCAAGGTTTCTATCGTAATGTTTTCTTAACATTTACAATTTATGAGTACATTATGAATGGCCAAAGTTCAGGTAAAATTTGTGCAAAGAAGCAGATTTTTGCAGGCTTATACTGAATTTGTTTTTCAATTTTTTTATTTTCTGCTTGCATAGAAAACTCAAACTCAAAGCATTTATTTCAAATAAACCATTTACAGGCACTTTTGAATTGTCAAAGAGTCGGTCAGTTAGTCAGCAAGTGGAAGCTATTTGCCCATTCCAAAACCTAGATATAGTGCACAAGATACCTATTAGTTCAAAAATTAGTTCCATAATCACGTACGAGCGTTTGTATGAAAAGTGCCCGCAGAGAAAGATAATAAGTGCTGCGCGTCCCATTTATCGATCCGGCGATCCGGCGCTGATTTTCCGCACGTAATAATTACATCTGTGACCTTGACATTTAAATATAATTTATGTTGTTGCGTGTTATACTCGTTAACAAACGTTAGATGGATTCCTGTTTCGATTAACTTGACATGGGTCTCAGTAGGCGTGTAGGTACTAAAGTTGGGAAGAACCCATAATAAGTACCTACCAACTTGAATTAGTGCTAGGAAACAACCAAGTTGTCAAAGTCATAGCACATACCTATTTTCATACTAAGCTAAATTACCACCTACTTATTTATAAATAACTTACTTATGCAAAATCACCTGAATCCAGGTCCTTTTTTAGGGTTCCGTACCCAAAGTGTAAACCGGGAAGCCTATTGCTAAGGCTCCGCCGTCTGTCTGTCCGTCTGTCACCAGGCTGTATCTCATGAACCGTGATAGTTAGACAGATAAAATCTTCACAGATGATGTATTTCTGTTGCCGCTATAACAAAAAATACTAAAAAACAGAATATAACAAATATTTAAGGGGGCTCCCATACAACAAACGTGATTTTTTTGCTCGTTTTTGCTCGATATTGATAACGGCAACAGGTAGACGCTTGAAATATTCACATAATATTTAGTCATATATTCAATTTAAAAATAAATAATTAAATTAAAATAAAACAAATATTTAAGGGGGGCTCCCATACAACAAACGTGATTTTTTTGCAATTTTTATAGATAATGGTACGGAACCCTTCGTGCGCGAGTCCGACTCGCACTTGGCCGGTTTTTTTTGTTATTATCAAGTACCTAAGTAAGCTCTCAATTTTGATGATAGGAACATCTTGCACATTAATAGTACCTGCTGTTATTAACTTGCTTGATTGGGTAAAATAAAGATTTGTACATGTAGCATGCCGGCTATCGTATTGCAAAAGTAGTATAATCATTCATTATTAATCAATGCATGTCGCATTGTATGTTAACGTTTGGTAAAGCTGCATTCCGATCATAGTTTGTCGTTTTCTGTTTTGTCTTTGATGAAAAAGGTTTGAAATAAAATGCAAAGTATGTATAAATTTGTATATCAACAATATGCATAATACAAATAACTAGGAAGCATATTATCTGAGCAAGTCACTAGGCAATGATATCACCAAATTCGTTTATAGGACGTATGGGGCGGAGAGGTATCTGGCGAAGTATGGGGCTGACGGAGCCACGAGGGGTGCGGCAGGTGCGGCGACGTAGGGGGCTGAGGCGTATGGGGCTGCGGCGACGTATGGAGCTGCGGCAACGTAGGGGGCTGAGACGACCGGGGCAGCCACGGCGTGGTTCACGGCGTGCGCCGAGTAAGAGCTGGCGTAAGGAGCCACGTACGCCGCAGGGGCGACTGGAGCAACCAACGCAGCAGGTGCGACAGCTACGCTCGCATTGGCAGCAGCGACGGCGAGGGTGAACACAACCTGCACAAAAAATGACAATAAGTTAATATTTCAATTCTAAAGTGACTGAAAATGTAACTCAAATTCAGAACAAATTGTGAATTGCAATTGTTTATCGACTATACGAGTATATTGGTATAGCAGTAAAGCCCTTTAATCAGTACAATTAATTTCAAATTCTGAGTAACAGAAGTGCCGAATGAATTGATCGGTTAAACAGTTCGAATATTATTTGATTATTAGCCTTGCCATGTGACTGGTCAATGTGTCAACCCTCGTTATAATTATATCGAAGCAACATGGCCAGAAATGTGACCAGACGCTATTGTTCAGCTCTTCTGTCCTTCTCATTAAACAAGAAGGCGACTTCTATTGATGCACTTTGTAACTTGTTGCTAATATTCAGATAGAAGAGAGTGGACTTTAAAAGCACTGAATCGAAGAATCAAGAAAGTTTAAAACAAAACACTTACAACGAATTTGGCGATCATTTTGCTAGGGATGTGTGACTGCTCACAAGTGATTACACTGAAAAATACGATGGACTGTGCCGTCTCCAGGGCGTCGTCACGTTTTATACTACTGTTGGTTTCGTTGAGCAATACCGCGGACGAACCACGCATGCGCGGCTAAATAATGCGCAGGACATCGCCGTTGGCTCGTCGTTGATTTTCGACCCAGACTTGGTTGACGGACTGAGCATTCTAATTTGAACTCTGTGCACACCAATTTCACTGCTCGTTATGTAAATGTCAAAAGGGAAATTCATTGGAACATAAAACACATATTGTCATACACATAACTGCTTGTAAGGCGAAATCTAACTTGTTATCTGCAATTAAGAAGTGGGTCAGGGTGGGTTAGAGAAATCTCCGTTTGATCTAATTCATTTGATAAAGGTGGATTGTTGACGGAGCCTGCTTTGATTGTCTGCACGATAGTGCACTTTGCAAGTTAATTTTATGTAACTACGTATTGCAGTGCCTGCTACATGCCATGTTTTCTTCACGCGATGTGATACAAGTTCGGAGATGGTGTATTGCATGCGATCATCATCACAATCGGCAAAAGGAGACCTATATTTTGAAGATTACAGTTGTTACACAATCAATATCGCCTTTAAATGTCATATGCCTTTTAATGGTCACTCTTATCACTAAACCTGGCTTAATAAGCATACCACCAAGGCATCACATTAATCAATGCATAGATATTTGAGCTGTCTCCAGAATGTTTGTTTCCAAACAGTTTTATACTTATCATTCTTCCAACCTGCTACTTATTCTACCTTTTGTCTTGAATATTGATTGTGATTTTATTTCATTCCACTTACTTCTACAAATAATTTTTAGTACATACCTACATGTCTTGCAGCAGAAATTGCACAGCGGTAAAGAAAAAAGTTTCACAACGAAAAGTTTCCCAATGTGCTCCATTTCTCCACGCACGCCTCCGCGAATCCCAATTGACCGGCCGCAATACGTCAAATGTTTATTTTGTCGGACGATATCTGAATCTCAATAAACAAGGTATAAAAAGCCGATACTTTTCTTGATAGTCACACTTCACATCCTCTTTTCGATAAGGAAGGTCCACTACCAAAACACACAAGATGTTCTCTTTCAAATCTGTGAGTATTTTGTCTAACAATTGAAATTCTATGGTTCCCTATAGAATATATTAACTGAAACTCAATTTCCGCATTACAGATCGTGCTCATCGCTGCGGCTTTCACCATTGGAGCGGAATGCAGTGGAGTTGCAGTAGCAGCTGCGCCCCTGGTGGCTCAGGCGGCGGTAGGCTATGCTCATGCTGTGCCCCAGAACATCCCACCGTATGCGGCGCAGGTCAGCGTGGTCAGCAAGGCACTTAACCCTCTGGTTGCGGCGCCGTTCGCTGCGGCACCTTACGCCGCCGCTCCCTATGCCGCTGCTCCTTTCGCTGCTGCACCCTATGCCGCTGCACCGTACGCTGCCGCCCCCTTTGCTGCCGCTCCCTACGCTGCCGCCCCTTACGCTGCTGGGCCTTACTTCGCTGGCGCTGCACCTGTGCTGCCCGGCCCATACGCTGCTCCTGCAGCATACGCGGCCCCCTACCCCTACGCCGCATCTCCTCTAGTACGCGCCTCTCCTTTCGGTTACGCCCCAGCGTACGTACGATAGATTAGAAGAGAACACTCGACTGACCTTCCTTTAGAAAAGACATGTATCAAAGACTAGACTTATATATTTTTTACTTTTTATAAAATAAAATTGTTATTGTATAGTACTTTTTTACTGAAGAAACTGAGCTTACGCTGATATAAATTCTCCTGAAACAATTTGTAATCTTCACACCATCGTTATAGATACTTGCTTCTATCAAAAACTTTTTTGCTCTGCCAATACAATGGTTTCCATAATTAACGGGGCTAAGTGCAACATTACAACAAAACTTTTACATTTCAATGCAAAGCAAGAAACACACAGAAAATCTTACAATGACGAGAACAATAATTTAAGACGTGGATTATTTAATCATAAACACAATGCAGTATGTCGTCTGTGTTTAGCTAGATAGATAATGCTTAATTGTACACCAAAATTTAATAAAGCTTATTTACAAAATCATTAATGAAATCATTGTCTATGACACATAAAAAAATAACTGTTAATTAGTTCTACTTTAAATTGCCTCGTCTTGAGAGCAATGGTGGACTGGTGGCCCAGTGGTAATGGCTTAAGAGTCGCGGGTTCAAAACCAAGCAGAAGCTTAATTTTGTGTAAATAATTTCATCACCACTGCCTGCTCTCAAAACGGTGATGGAAAACACCGTGAGGAAAGCGGCATGTCCTAGAACCAAAATTTCAAAGACATGTAACATCTACCAACCCGCACTGGGCCCGCGTGGTGGATTACAGAGGAGGCCTGTCTCCCAGCAGTAGTAACATTAAAGGCTGATTATATACAGGGTCAAATAAAATTAGCTAGTGAAACTCCGCAGACGTGATGGGTATCGATATCTAAATAGGATAAAACGAAAAAAAAAAGAAGATTTTTTGGGGTCAACGACTAGTTACTTGAAATATCGGTTTTTAAATCAGTTTTTTCTGTGTTAACTTCACAGACGTGATGGGTATCGATATCTAAATAGGATAAAACGAAAAAAAAAAGAAGATTTTTTGGGGTCAACGACTAGTTACTTGAAATATCGGTTTTTAAATCAGTTTTTTCTGTGTTAACTTCACAGACGTGATGGGTATCGATATCTTAACACGATATAACAAAAACTCAACTAATTCAAGTAACGTCACTACCAGTGGTCATTGACACCAAAAAAAATCGAATCTTTTTTTTTTCTTTGTTTTATCGCGTTTAGAGATCGATACCTAATACGTCTGCGGAGTTTCGCTAGCTAATTAAATTTGACCCTGTATATTACACTATTGTATTAGGTAATTAAGCCTGTGATGATAGTTGTACGTGTTTGTAAAATAAATTATGCTTATCATTCGATTTCTTATTTTTTTACTATACATGAATCAATTGTATCGGATAGCTCGAGCCGATTCGAAAAAAGAAGAAAAGACTAAAAATAAAAAAATTACTAGCTGCGCCCCGCGGTTTCACCTGCGTAAGTCTCGATCCCGTAGGAATAGCGGGATAAAAAGCCCATATGTTAATCCAGGGTGTCAGCTACCTCCATACAAAATTTTATCAAAATTGGTCCAGCCGTTTGAGCGTGAAGAAGTATCAAACACACTCACAAACTTTCGCCATTACAATATTAGTGTGATGATTTATTTATGTCCTATCCACAAACGGAATTATCTATACTTATTAACATACTCTTAAACAGTTAGCTCAGGTATATTGTTTTACAGATCATTGTCCTACTGGAGATGGGTTATGGGTTCGCCGGAACATTTCAATGAAAGTTGTGATAGACGCCATATCAATGAATTACATCGTGACCCACCCTCTTCAGCTGTCGAGTAAAGCTCCTGTCATCGTGACGAAATAATCTTCGTAAAGTAGTTTCAAGATGACCCAAAGTTTATACGAATATTAAAATTGTTTATTGTTTTGCCTCTTTTCTCGCCTCGTGATATTTCAAATTGATTATATATTAGAAATAGTTTTTTTCCCTAGTGCCTCGTGTCCCATATATATTGACTAAACAAATACTTATAAAATGATTGAAATGAGGTCTTTCATGCCTTTAATTGCATTTTTCCCTTGTGTTCGTGTTGGGTGCAATCTTCACAATGAACTCTTAATTAAAAAAAATAATATCTAAATATTCTTATTTTAAAATAAGGTGTAATTAGATTTTCTTTTGAAAATGCAATCATTTCTTGTAATTTTCACCAGTTAATTAATTTGAATGTTTCATATTGAAACTTACTATTTTTAAACATCTAAGTACATGATAAGTTTTTGTGATGTAAATATTATTAAAGGGTAATTAAATTAAATCATCTGTATATTTTCAAAATTTATTTACAAAATTTGGTATAAAAAGTAATGACTAAGTACGTTAACTAGAAAACAATCACACTATATAACAATTGAATAAGACTAGATTCATTTCCACGCAAACTGTTTGAATAAGGGCGCTGGGCCGTAAGGCACAGGAGCGTAAGGGGATATGCTAATGGGTGCCCTAGCCACAGGCACGGGTGCGGGCCCATAAGCAGGCGCGAAAAAAGGAGCGGGCTGCGGTACTGCTACAGGTCTAACGATGGGAGAGAACGGTGCCGATGGCAATGCAGGAACTGCACGGCCGAATGCGGGGGGTGCAGCAAAAGCTGGGGCGAACCTAGGGTATACAGGGGCTGGAAACACGGGTGCCGGTGCTGGGAAGGCCGGTGCAGGCGCAGGGAAAACGGGTCCTGGGCCGCCGAAGATCGGAGCTGGCGCTTGGAAGACAGGTCCAGGTGCTGAGAATACTGGTGCGGGCGCTGGGAACACTGGTGGAGCCGCTTGGAAGACCGGTGCGGGCGCTGGGAAAGCTGGTGGAGGCGCCGCAAACACTGGAGCAGGAGCCGGGAAGACTGGCCCCGGGGCTGCGAATACTGGTGCACGTGCCACCGGAGGCGGCAATGCTACTGGTGCTGCCACAGCATGTATGGACCTCACTCCTACTCCATTCGGGAAGTTGTAGAACGGAGCATACCGAACCACTGATAAGGACTTGAAGGCGGGAGCGATGTGACCGATGCCACTAGCATTGCAGCTAGCTATAATGGCGATGGCGGAAATGACCTAGAAAGGAAAATTAAGAATAATTAATAAAAGTTAACGTTATTAAAAAAAATGGAAGAAATTTCTCCAATGATTCAAATACTTACTAATCTTGTGAAGGACATTTTGATTAATTTGATAACTGAACTCGGTCAGTTGAGTGTCAACGATGAAATGTATCGATGGATTTGTTACATGTCGTTATATAGTTCATACTGTTGCAAGCATTACGTCTATGTTGGTAGCCGTCGGTTTCACTTTCCTTAGGAAGGACTTGCGCATGCTCAATTAGGTGTCGTATGGACACCATCAGTTACCGAATATGTCAAACTACCGGCCATTCATAGGAATATTATATAACTGCAACAATTAGACGTACAATTAAGTGCCCCTTCGGGCCAAAAGTTGGGGTAATTTTTATTGCATGCGGCCTTGTAGTGCTAGTTAATTATAAAAATACAATTTAGAGAAATACTTTGTTAAAAATATGCGGTGAAAATTTTGAGTTTATATTGAAATCTTCATATGGTCTAGTTTATTCTTAAATAGCTTCTGCCCGCAACTTCATCTGCGTGAAATTTCATATTCCCCAACCCGTTCGTTTTCGCTTAGCATTCTTTCTGACTTTTTTTCTTTTTGCTCGGCTCCTAACGGTCGTAGCGTGATGTAATAGCCTTTAACTTTCTCAAGAATAGGCTATCAATTACAAAAAAGAATTTTTCAAATCCCATGGGTAGTTCCAGAGATTACCACCTTTTTATTTTTTATTTCTTTTTATCGCGTGGAAATCCTCATAGATGTCCTTCACCCTGGGGTGGATGAAAGGGTCTGTCAGACTCTTACTGACTAAAACCACACGGTGTTCTGCTGCTACCTTTAGCCGGGGTGCTGGAGTGCTTGCGCATTTCATCACGCTCCCCCGGCTAGGTGTTGGCCCGGATTTATTCATGCGGACCCCATCACCCTCAGCGGCCGCATACGGCCGCAATTCCTCGAGAGAGAAGCGCGCGCGAGAGATTACCCCTACACACAAAATTACAAACAAACAAATTTTACCTCTTTATAATAATTATTAGTATAGATATTTATAGCGATTCAGTGATGTGGAACTTGTGCTGAAATTTGATCTAGGTAATAATTTCATTCATAAACTGAAACTCTATGAAGACACTCGAGGCGATGATAAAACTTTATACTATCAGAGAAACATTCACTTCAATAGACTATGACTTTGTCCAAACATACTACATACATTTTATATATCAAATAACTAGGTAAGTTACAAACAATAATAAACCAGAAATCAGTAACTCGCAATAACTAGAACACTCGATTAATATACACAAACGATAGATGAAGAATTCTTCGTCAACATTAAGAAAGACAACGGTCAGCAGTAAATAATTTATTGAGAAAACAAGAAGTGAAATAGCCACATATAAATAAATACACATGACATGGCTAGACATGCTGCATGTAAATAAATAGATTTGTTACACCTGAAGCACAATTCTATTCTAATAAGAGCTGTTTACAATCAATACAAATCATTTGTGTTATCTCGATTCATGTAATTTCCATGTGATTATGGAAACTAGAGGAAATAATAAAATTAACTTGAACATTTTTTCCACATAACTTGGCAACCGATACAGGTGTACATAATGTTAACAGTTACACTTACATTGGCAATAATTAGAATACTAATCATCATAGCTATAAAGGGAACTTCCTAGCCGTTAGTATGTGTACAATCACATCTGTCTGTGTGATCCAAATAGTTTTAATCATCAGCTAGAATGTGTATTATTCGTTGATTAATATCAATATTAAAATCAATGATATAGCTTTGGTAGTGAGCTTTTTGTATGACTACAAGAGCTTTGTATTCTACACCAATACGCCAACCACATCCTTACGCAGATGTCTTCTTCAGGTTGTCGGTTCATCCAACAGTGACAACTAAAGTCAAAGATCCCTGCCATGCTTCGATTAACAAATGTTAACACGGCATTGCTTTTCTGGGTGGCTTATTGTAGAACTCCTAGGTGACCACGGCTGTCAGTGGATGACTAGACAGTGGCGATTTCAACCTTACATCATAGAATTTATGAGCTAATCCCATTTTCCTATTAGTAAGCAAAATACATAAATGTAAGTAGTTATACATCGGGCATTTTAATCGTCTTACAACGGCAGCCTACTTCATGTATCCAATGACTACTAATCATTCATAAAAGTAAAAATAATATTTATTATCAATTGAAAAAAAAAAAAAAAAAACATTATGACGCATGCCGTAGTTTCAAACACCCTGTTACGAGCCTGACATTCCAAGGGAGGCGCGGTATGGAGCGCAAGGCTCGCACCGCGCTCATAACAGGGTGTTTCAAACTAAATCATGCGTCATAATGAACAATATTTAAAAAAAAATATATTCAAATAATGATAAATATTTTTTTTACTTTTATGAATGATTAGTAGTCATTGGATACATGAAGTGGGCTGCCGTTGTTAACGATAAAAATGCCACGGTGTATATCTACAAAGTTACAAAACAGTGATTCATGTAGACTGTGTATCAATATGCATACTGTGTAAACAGAAATGGTGGTCTGTCAAAAAGTAAAAATGGCAGTTCTAACTATTATTCATTAAAGTTTTTTGTACCAACTTAGGTGTCTATATGCTTTGCATAACAAGCATAATCAGCCTTTAATGTTGAGAGAGAGATGTAGAGAGTAGTCTCTTAGAGAGGGAGTGGGCCGTAATCCACCACGCGGGCCCAGTGCGGGTTGGTAGATGTCACATGTCTTTGAATTTTTGATTCTAGGACATGCCGGTTTCCTCATGATGTTTTCCATCACCGTTTTCAGAGCAGTGGTAATGAGATAATTTACACAAAGTAAAGCGCCTACGTGGGTTTGAACCTTAGACCTACAACTCGTAAACCACGGCCATTTCCACTGGGCCACTACTGCTCTATATTCTTTATAAGGTTTAAAAACTATTTCTGGAAAACTTCAAATTTTAAATTATGAAGGCTGCTTGAAGCGCATGCACTACTCCAACTTTCAGTCAGTTCCTTAGACAGGACTGAAATTTTGCGAAGAAGGCTGCGACTACAGTCTCTTTAATGTCTAGAAAAATTGACACAATGTAGGGACACAACACACCCGTGACGAGTAATATTTATTGATCCTTAGGTTTCTATTTCCTGGTGTAGGATATGTGCATAAAATAAACTCGTGTCAATCATTTTGGTAAATGCTTGGCACGCGATATATCACTGTCGGACCAACAATTCGGTTAACTGTGACAGTTCATAATGTATGAGCTTAGATATCGGCTCTCAGGCTTGCGGTATTGCGGCTTGAGGTTTCGAAGGTAGGTAAAGTCTCTTGTAATAGCGAGATGGCGAGAAATGAAATCATTATGCAAAAATCACATGTAATAATCCATAAATGAAATATCTACTACTCTGTTGGTTCAAACATAATTAGTTTGAACCAACACAGTAGTAGATATTTCAAGAAATGCTTGTCATTATCAAAAATAAATAAAGAAGTATTTTTCTCTTGTTTTTGCGGGCAATTACTATTCTCTGAAAATCTCTCATAATTCATTTAATTGCCAGGACTGCAATCAAATAAAGTGTGAAAGATTTTTGAGGAAACCTCTGTAGTATTTCTGATTATTACGGTTTAGCGACGGAATTGACGCCTTTGAAAAATTACCTCGCACTTGGTATTACGTAATAAGCTGTTCCAGAGCCATCCTGGTATAATAAAATGGTTCTGAGAACTCTTCTTTATGATTTTGAAAAAGTAAAATGAAAATAAATAAAAGTATAAAAGTCTTTTGTTGACATCGTTATTACT
Source organism: Tiliacea citrago (assembly GCA_963921375.1). Classification (NCBI taxonomy): domain Eukaryota; kingdom Metazoa; phylum Arthropoda; class Insecta; order Lepidoptera; family Noctuidae; genus Tiliacea; species Tiliacea citrago. The sequence continues at coordinate 12,746,439 of OY992797.1, read as the reverse complement.
TTTTCACGAATATCCACTACATATTACCGAATTTTGATTTAAAACGTGAAGCAGATGAAACGTCGATTATGTAAATAGCAATCGGTGAATTAATTCACGGATGAAGGACGCCCTCGATATTATGCGCAGTGAACAGAATCACCATGTATGAGTCGAATTGTAATCACTTACCGCGTCACTCGTCCAATTGATTTGTATTCAGAAGTGCGCGCCACCGATACGGAGAAATGGTGCCGCGAAAGAATACACCTTAAATTGCTTATTGTAATATCCAGTTTCGACTTTATATTAAACTAGCTGCGCCCCGTGGTTTCACCCGCATAAGTCTCGATCCCGTGGAAATATCGGGATAAAAATTATCTTTTGTCCTAACTCAGATCATAGTCTATCCATGTGCTAAATTTCATCTAAATCCGTTCAGCAGTTTGAGCGTGAAAGTGTAACAAACAAACATACAAAAAATCTAATCTTTTCTCTTTATAATATTAAGTTTAGATTTACATGTTGAAATTCTCGGAAATTTCACATTGATTTTCAATTTATAGTTAAATTACAATTGATTGCAATTAATAGTTACTATAATATTTTGGTAGCCTGCGTCAGACCCTTATTTGAAATTTCAACACGGTTTCTTCTACGAGTACCTACACGTACTGTTACAGTTTTATTGTAACGCAGAATGGAATTCGCACAAACTTTGTTTTGTTATTTGCAAATTAAGATGTTTACTCTACTGATTTTATTACAATCTCACTTCATCAGCCGATCAGACATACTTTCATTGAAGGCACGTGTTTGATGAAGCAGATTTTTAGGGTTCCGTACCCAAAGGGTAAAACGGGAACCCTATTACTAAGGCTCCGCCGCCTGTCTGTCTGTCTATCTGTCCGTCTGTCACGAGGCTGTATCTCATGAACCGTGATAGTTAGACAGTTGAAATTTTCACAGATGATGTATTTCTGTTGCTGCTATAACAACAAATATAAATATTTAAGGGGGGCTCCTATACAACAAAAGTGATTTTTTTGCTCCTATTTGCTCTTTATTGATAACGGCAACAGGTAGATGCTTGAAATATTGACAAAATATTTAGTTTTATATTCACTTTATAAATAAATAATAAAATTAAAATAAAACAAATATTTAAGGGGGGCTCCCATACAACAAACGTGATTTTTTGCCGTTTTATAGATAATGTTACGGAACCTTTCGTGCGCGAGTCCAACTCGCACTTGGCCGGTTTTTATAAGTAGAGATCGTCCAATTTAAAACAGCACGCCCTTCCCCTAAATTTTATATACAAACATTTAAAATGAGTATGCAACAAGCAGTGGAGGGGCGTGCAATTATAAATTAGACAATCTCTAACTAGACTGAATAACACGCACAATTTTCCCGTCATCATCTTTAAGTTTCTCTCTAAGGCCAACTGCAGAGAACGCTGTAGAGAACCTGTTGCTATTTTGTTTAAAAATTCCAGGATTTAACGCTGCCATCGATAGCGTTAAAAAATTTCGCGTCTTTCACGCTTGGAACTCTTATAGGTAATAGGTAATAGGTAATACGGGCTGGTGTCCGCAACTCCACGTCAATGCGCGTATTTTGCGTACGGGTGGGAAAATCGATTATTCGATCCACCCCAGCTCCTCAAGGAAGGCCAGCAACGCCTTGGTGTTACTGACAATCTCACGTAGGATACCTGGGTTACCGAAGTACTTTGCCCTGTATGTAGCGATCACAGGGCAGTTTAACAGCACATGAGCCGCTGTCTCGTCGTCCTCCATGCAGGCCCTGCACAGCGGACTGTCTGTGACTCCTATGACAAAGAGGTGTTTATTAAATGACCCATGGCCAGTTATAGCGGCTGTAACTGTGCGCTTTTTTAAACTCTTGTATTGTACTTGTACTTTGGAACTCTTGTATTGATATGTAGGAACTGCTGGTGCCGTTTCTCCTAATTAATCTGCAACGTTACTGAAATTATAATTCGAGACCACAGGCTATAGGATTATAAAAGCAAGTACTACGCAGGCTTTAACTTGTTGTTTACACAAAGGAGAAGTAAGAAGCTTCATTTCTAAGGCAGCACGTGTTTCGCAGATGGTAAAGAATGAAAGAAAAGTTTACAAAACACATTTCGGTCCACGTGACTCGCTCAGTAAGATTGTTTTCAGTGTTTTTATTAAATGGAATCTCGGGCTTGAAAAAAAAGCCGCACGTTTCGCCCCCGTTCTGCGTTTCGTCTGACGTAGGGTTTGAAAGGATTGCACGCAAAGCATGTGACTTGAAAGTGGACCATGTTTCAGCTACCTTCTACAGTAGTACGTAGCAGCTATTACAAAACCGTCGCAACCCGTAAAATACTTATTAATGAGTAGTTCCGGTGGCCATCTGTAGTCTTCATCATCAGTTCCACTTTACCAAATGGTGCATTCCGAGAGCAAATGCAAGAGTTACTATAAAAAAAAAACCGGCCAAGAGCGAGTCGGACTCGCGCACGAAGGGTTCCGTACCATTATCTATAAAATGGCAAAAAATCACGTTTAAATATTTGTTTTATTTTAATTTAATTATTTATTTTTAAAGTGAATACATAACTAAATATTCTGTGAATATTTCAAGCGTCTACCTGTTGCTGTTATCAATATCGAGCAAAAACTATTTTTTTACATAAATACTCGTATAAATATTTATTTTATTCTGTTTTTTTTTTGTATTTGTTGTTATAGCGGCAACAGAAATTCATCCTCCTGTGAAAATTTAAACTGTCTAACTATCACGGTTCATGAAATACAGCCTGGTGACAGACTTACAGACAGACAGACAGACGGCGGAGCCGTAGTAATAGGGTTCCCGTTGTACCCTTTGGGTACATAACCCTAAAAATACCCAAATCGCTCTAGATGTGCCTATAATATATGAAGAATTTCCTCGATTTCTCCAGGATCCCATCATCATGTCCTGACCTGATGACAATGAGACCACCTAGGATCTATATACACTTTCAAACAAAACAAAAATCCAAATCGGTCAAGTAATTTTCGCGTAATTGGGAAACATACAGTAAAAAAAAACCGGCGAACCGAGAACCTCGTCCCTTTTTTGAAGTCGGTTAAAAAGAGGTTCTTACTTCTTAATGATGATGTGAGTATGTAAGTACTTCATTCAATATTAGAGTAATAATAACCTACTCATGCGTTAGGTTTTGAGTTTGCAGTTTTTCGGCGTAGGTTAATTTCAGTAGCCTGTCTTTTGTTTTATTTAATCCCTAGCCGATATTTTAAGCCTCCCACTTAATAGATTATGTCAAGATTGTATGCCGAATGTATAAACAAAAAAGAAATCAAAATTTATTTATTAAGACATAGATATCCATAATGTTAGTAATACCTTATAGCTAGTGTTAGTAAGTAAAGTAATATTATTGCTACATATTTGAGTTTGAAGCACTTTGCACAGAAGATGACCAAGTAAGGTATAAGTTTCTCACTTGGCCACCCTCTCCAAAAATGGCCTCAAAATGAGAGAATAGAAAATCTCTGTCACTGTTCTCAGAAAAAAAAACTGTGACTAGAATTTTGACTGAGCATACATTGGAGAAATCTGATAAAGGAAATTCACCAATCCATCTACACAATGCAGAGCTTAAAGATTATGTATTTCACTACCCTCGTGCTGTTAGACTCCATCTTTGAATGATTTTCATTGATGGACAAGTCCATATCTAAACGATTTGCACCCCAAGAACTATCTATCAAATTCCTACCTGTTATAATTTCTACACTTTTTTTAAATTTCTACATTTCTACAGTTCAAATCAACTAGTATTACAAAACTTTAAGGAAATAATTAAAAAAATACAGTTGCACAGAAAAATAAAGTCTGCATTTAATTTCTTGAGGCAACGTGAACTGAAACTAAATTAGAATGTGTAGAAAAAAAGAATCACTTAGTTCACGAATCAGTGTGGGTGCCTAAGTAGCTAGAGTACTGCGAAGTTGGACTTACTTCTCAACAAACTTATAAAGGAAAGCCTACAAGTACAGCCTTCTTCGTCGTTTAGGTTACCATTGTATTGATTCCTTTAAAATTATGATGATTTTAGTCTACATTCCATTCATAAATTTTTGTGGAAAGCTGAAATCGATATCTGGGAAGTCTAACAAACAAGTATTTTTCTTGGTGATTACGTACTTAGGTATGTTTATCAAAATATTATCACCTTGTACAGAAATAGGCAAATATAATATCCCCTTTTGTTTTGCGGCTTCTTTTTGCGGTAACGTGTACCGCGTTTTGTTCGTACGCAAATTAGTTACTTTTGCCAAGGACTTGCAAACTTCCTTGAAACTAAAACCACGATTTCGATCATGCTTAACAACATGCGCAACTAGCTCCTTGTAAGGGTTGAGTTGGTGTCAAGACTAATGACGCAGGATTTTTTTATTAATTATCGTAATTAGGTAATTAATTGTGTAGTAAATATGTGTCAATGTGTAAATTATTAATTGTATTGTATGGTGGTGTGGTGCAGTGTATTGTAGTGATTAGCTGTATATAAAATACATATATAGCAGATCATATGTATGTGTATATAGCAGATGTAGCTTTCTTTAACACTATGTTGTTATATGTCTGTTGTGTTGTTGTTGTCTTGATGTAACTAAGTCTTTATTTAGGCTACATATCTTTTCTTTAGTTTTAAGTAGACTTGTAAACTGTATATGTACCTAGGCTTACAAATTAGCATAATTTTAGTTCATGTGGTGTTTACCTTTAAGTAATTGTTACACTGTTCAAAGTTTTTAAGACGTTATTTTTATCAAGATGTTAGTGTTAACGATTGTTGGTGAACCAAATAAATAAATTATGTGTAAAAAACTTATGTTGTTATCCTGGGCTTCTGTACGTTGGGTACATTATTTTTCACAAAAGAAAACCACAAATAAGTCATAATTATATATTCTTCAGTATAAAAATGGGCTAAGTATCAGTCGTAATTTACTTGAGGGCAGAGGGGGCGTAGTAAGGAGAAGCCGCGTAGTAAGGAGCGGCGGCGTACCGGGCGTAAGCGGGCAGGACTGGGGCCGGGGCAGCTACGTAAGGGGCAGCAGCGGGGCCCACGAATCTAGCTGCTGGAGCGACGGCGTATGGAGAGGCCACGTAAGGAGCAGCCACAGGAGCGGCCACGTAAGGAGCAGCCACAGGAGCGGCCACGTAAGGAGCAGGAGCAGCGACCAATGGAGCGGCAGCAGCGTACAAGCCGTTGTAGTTCCTGGCGACGTATTGGGAGCTGGTGGCGGTCACGAAGGGTGCAGGCGCTGCGACCAAGGGGGCCGCGGCGACCAGGGGGGCGGCCACTGCGCTGGGCTTGGCGGCAGCCAAAGCCAGGGTAGCGAGGAAAAATACCTGGAATAACAGAAGGATCAATATTAATAACAGTAAAAGCAATGAGAGATTAAAAAAAAACTCGCATCAGTCGCAGGGTAGGTAACACAAATCCGATTGTTTTGCAAGCACTGTTTTGAATTAATTAGTAAAAACTGAATACTCACGATCTTGTACATGTTGATTGGTTTGGTGGTGTCTGTCTGTGAACAGAAGATGTGAGTGTGATGTCCGAAGTTTGGTGACATTACCTTTTATACTGTACCCAAGTAAGATTCACCTTGTGTCTCGTTTCGTCATCGATTGCAGTGGCTCGTTAGACGCTGGGCACGCATTGAGGACGCGTATCATTACGACAGTAAAGCTGGTCAGACTGATAACATTATTGGGCTAGTTGACCAGTTTTGGGCGTTACCTGAAGTCTTGTCAAATAGAGATTTATTTTGGGGGTGGTGTTGGAAATATTAATATGTTGCCGTGATGTTCACATGGTGGTTTTAAAAAGCCTTTTTTTGGTAAGTGATTACAATAATACAGTCTAGTAGGTATAGTAGCAGTAGACATTGATCCAGTTTTTAATATCTCTATTTAAAAAATATTGTTTCTACGTTTAGGTAGATATACAATCGTCATTTAGCAAATTCGATTCCTACATGGAACAAATATTACAGGGATTTTAAACATTTTTTTAAAAGAACCAATAAAATAAACATACCACTACACTGGTGTACCTACTATAAATACACATCTGCCTAACCCTTCGGGGGTCACGGCCTTTTTTTTTTTTTTTGTTGCCGGGGTGGAAAATCCTCATGGATGTCCTCCGCCCTGGGGTGGGCGGAGGAGTCTGTCAGACTCTTACTGACTAAAAACCACCCCGGTGTTCCCTTCCCACACTTGCACCGGGGATCTTGGGAGCTAGTATTACTTCCGTGATCCCCGGCTAGTGCCGGCCCGCCTCTGCGGGCCACCTCAAGTCTGCGGGGGGGTGAGGTGTTAGACCCCCCGCGACGTCTCAAAGGGGCGCGCGTGGAACACTACGCGCCGGCACCTCGGGTCCAGTGTGATGGGGGGCGGCGGACGTGGGGGTTACGGCCTGATGTAACCCCCGTGAGTGAGGTGAGTCAACCGAAGATGGTGTTATTTGCTGATGACACATCATTGATCTTTAAAATAGATCGACGATCACAAAATCTTGACGACGTGAATAACTCTATTCTTCAGGTCCAAAATTGGTTTACGGTAAATAATTTGGTACTAAATGAAAAAAAAACCAAATGTATTAGATTTAAATTACCTAATGTTAGAAGTAGCGAACGTGATATCATATTGAACGGAGAAAAACTGGAATTTATTAATCAAACGGGTTACCTAGGAATCACTATAGACGAGAAACTGCAATGGGGACCACATATAACCTCTCTGGCGGGGAAGCTAAGCTCGGCAGCTTATGCTGTTAGAAAGACAAGACAGCTAACAGCTATAGAAACCGCGCGTTTGGTTTATTTTAGCTACTTCCACAGCATTATGTCGTATGGCATTTTACTGTGGGGTCCGGCTGCTGACATTGAGTCCATCTTTATTTTGCAAAAGAGAGCTGTCAGAGCAATTTATAATCTCCGTCGCCGCGAATCTCTCAGGGAACTATTTAAAAGGATTAATATTATGACGGTACCTTGCCAATTCATTTATAAAAATATTATGTATGTAAGGAAAAATCTACATATTTTTAATAAGATAAGCGATAGACATAATTTTATTACTAGAAAATAATAAAATAAATCAACAATTTTTCAGATTATCTAAAGTACATACATCTTTTATGGGGTACTGAGTTAAATGTTACAACAAAATACCTTGTGATATTTTTAAAATTAAATGAGAGAAAATTTAAAACACATATTAAAAGTACACTTTGTAAATAAGCATATTACAAGTTAGAGGATTATATCCAGGACAGAAATGCTTGGAAACATGCTGGTCCAGCTCCATAGGACAATCTAGAGTCTAGACAAAATCAAACTGGTTGTTATTTTTATGATATTGATTTTACATTCTGTGATAACCTATACTCACACACTGACTTATTTTTTTTAATTTTTTTAGAAAAACATACTTTTACGATGTTTGTAAATATGTGAACACCATGTATCTATCTAATAATTAAGTTATTTTTCATTGCTTAGTTTTTAATTCGTTTTACCTATGATGGTATAGTAATTTTATTCTAGGTGCATCGTCTTCACATATAATCATATAATTAATGTAGGTACTCAAACAAAATATTGTAAAACATTTTTAAAAGAGTACCGGTGGAGTTTCTTGCCCATTCTTCTCCATACGAAACTACCTTTTGGAAGGGGCAACTAGAATCAATTCTATTTTTTTTGTAAATTTTGACGTTCAAAAGTGCCTCTTATGTGCCTATTTGAAATAAATGGTTTGACTTTGACTTTGATGTTAAAAGAAATAAAAGTTGCATTGAATATTACAGATACAGATATAATATATATTATTTCATAAGTTATGTTGTGTTGTATTATTGTTTCTGTTTGTATCTTAATTAATTATACATACTAATATAGTATACGTAATATTGACTAACAAATAATGGGTAATGTGCCTGAATTAAAGATAATAAATAAATAAATAATATTTATTTTACAAAATCATACCACCTACTACGAAAATATTCTATTAGATACATTATGACGCTACGCCATAATAATTATGTGCTACGAGTCTACGGCCTTTGCTACGACGGAGACGATATCGAAATCGTGACGCACCTTAAAATGTTATGCGATATCCGTGACTTGTTGTATATATATATACAATACACACTTTATATCGTCACCATCGTCATAACTTAAATTTGTTTGTGTTCACGTCATCAGATATTATGTGATTTTTATTTCTTATCCAACAGTTTGAGTACTTACGTATGCTGGTTCGTGTTTCTCTTTATTTGCAGTTTCTTGTAGACTTATTCACGGAGCTTTCCTAGCGAATTTTTTATCATACCATAAGAGATAGGCCTGGCCTTTGTCAATACTAAGTTTTATTCGGTTAAGAAATTCTCAGAACGTTTCAAGTTCCTTCATGACACACATAATAGATATCTGAGGTCATCGGAAAACTTGAGACTAGAGATGCCGATGCATTCCACCAGTTTTTATGACAAGTCTTTTACAGCTCAAGCAGTACGGTTATGGAATGCCTTGCCCGTGTCGATAAGGCGTGCTCAATCTTTGTCCACTTTTAAAATTCTGGTAAAAAAACACTTTCTCTGTTCTTAGACAGCATCATTACAGAATACAGTTCCTTGATCTTGTTTCATGTTTATTATTGTATATATATATTATGGATAAGTTATGCTTAGTGTATGTATGTATTTATTGTACATGTAAATAGTTCACCACTGACTACCTGCAGTACTGTCTCTCCTTTTCTTTTTAATCCATCCAAAGGTTGTCTGTAAAAGATCGCTTTTAGCGATAAGACCGCCCATTGTGTCACCCTGTGTAAAATTTCAACATTTATATCTGTAACTTTTATGGTGTACATAATAAAGAGTATTCTATTCTATTCTATTCTATTCTATTCTCAGTAACAGCCCAAAGTCTGGTTTTGTGCCAGAATAATGGCAATAGACCGTCCCTTAACATGGGTCTTAAACATACTAGCATCTCCTTATGTTCAAATGTAATCCACATTTCATTTATGAACCACTAGCTGCGCCCCGCGGTTTCACCCGCGTAAGGCTCGATCTCGTGGGAATATCAGGGTCAAAAGTCAGCTACTTCCATAGAAAATTTTATCAATATTGGTCCAGCCGTTTGAGCGTGAAGAAGTAACAAACACACACACACACACTGACAAACTTTCGCGTTTATAATATTAGTGTGATGAATGTGATGATACATCTCTTTCTTTTCAAGTACCTACCCGATACATCAACTTATGAAAACAAAGGTTCTTCCTTTAGTTTACAAATTAAATATTAAGTATACTGCAAAGTGTTTAACAAAGTTATTCCCAACTAATATTATAAATGCGAAAGTGAGTTTGTTTGTTTCTTACGCTTTCACGCTAAAACGGCTGAACGTATTTCGATGATATTTGGCACATAGGTAGACCACGACCAGGGGCCTACTCCGAAGCGATAATCCGAAGTATCAGCCGAATATTCGGCCGTTTCTTGACTTCCAAATTTTCCTTATTTGACTTAGCATCCTTACCCGAGTTCAAGTCACGTTTTGTGACTTTGACTTATCTCTCTGATCGACGTTTTTTTTTCGCCGTAGGCAGCCATAGTTAGCCGTAGTCAGGAAACGGCCGAACATTCGGCTGATTCTTCGGATTTACCTTCGGAGTAGACCCCATGGGTTGGAAAAGGATACTATTTATCCCGGTAGTATGATCCCGTAGAATAATTTCTAAATAGTTAAAAAAAAAGCTAGTTTTCAAATAAATTCAAAAGGTTACGTCGCAGTTACAACCTCGTACAATCCTCGTCTTCAAAGATTTCTTCAAGGAACTCAATTTCTATAAACATTTCCTCGAAAAGCTTCTAGGGACTTATTTACGTCGCATAAGCCGAAAGGTGAATGTTTTGACGCGAGAAAAGCGCCAATTAGTATCTTAGATTCTTGTTCTAATATTACGTTGATATCATGTGTATTTATTTCTGTATCTTATAATTGTCTGTAATCTTTGTTGCTAATTTTGTCATCTGAAATGTCAGACTTATTGAGAATAGTGATGTTTATTTTAGATGACTGAGACAAGACTGACGAAGGGTGAAGATAAAGGAATTTAGGCAATTATGGTTGAATGGATACGTTTTATTGGGCATTTATTGTTTTAATTGTAAATCTATTATTGTAATCGACCAATGGACGAAACAGAGAAGGCAGGGAGGGTAGTCATTGGTTTTATCGTGGCCTTAGATATTGTGGCCCTGGCACACAGGCAACTGAAGGAACACGGGTGGGTTTTAGTCAGTAAAAGTCTGATATCCCGCTCCGCCCAAAGCGGGAGAAGCTATTTGATAATTTCTCACCCTAAAAAAAAAGAAGGGGATTCATTGGTTTAATGTTAAACTACGAGTATATATAACGAACCTATGCGGCGTTATAGAAAGTGTCTTTTTCGTAAAATCCAATGTATTGTTTCGTAGGTACTTAGGAAATGAAGCATGAGTGTTTCTTTAGCACTATTTTCTTACGTCTGCTGAATACATAAGTGGCACGACTCTTCTTCAAGGTTTCAACTACTTACTTACTGTCACTCAAAAATAGAGTAAGTGAGCCTTGTAAGCCTTGTGTTTAGATTAATTAGAAAAAATATCTTACTAAGATGTCACCAAATAACATTGAAAGATACAATAAACATGAATTACGGAAGTTTTCCCGTTTGCGCACCTATTTTTTGAGCACCTGTGCTCAAACGGCAATACTTCTAACTTTAAGTATGATTATTGTTCTGGAAAAGTTTTTCAACAGGGTTCTAGGTCTACAATAAAACCTTAATAAAGAGTTTTAAATGCGTGTTTAATCATTTGGAAAGGATGCAATTGTTTTCGTTCCTTTTTTCGCATTTTTCCTCGACGTTGTAGAATGTGCCAGCGAATTACACATAGGCTTATCAGTAAGCATCAAATGCACGTCGCCACTAATGCGATTAAAATCGGTCTTTAACATCGTATCACAAACTCAAACGTACTTTAGTTGAGGGAAACATTTAAACGTTTATCTTGATGTTGATCTAAGTCTATTTTTTCTTCTAAGTGTTGTGACTAGCAGCTTTTCAACTTCACTAGGCGTTACGGTACGTGTAAATTCAAAATTAATGTTACGAGTACATCATCATGCCGCATAACATAATAATAAATTCATGGAAAACCCCTTGCTTGTCATGCAAATGTCACTTTCATTACATTGCTTTATAGGTCCAGTGTCATTGAAAAAGCGTGCACGTCTTCCAAGCTACACAACGGTTGCACAACTAATAATGTCTAGTTGGCCTAGACCGAGACTACAACAATGTAATGCCATAGGAAAAGTGTGTAATTAAAACAAACATATACAAAAGTATAAATATTTATCTATATTACCTCATTCTTAAACCATATTTACAAAATGTGCATTTTTATTAACGAGTGTACATATTGTCTATTTAAAGTTATACCTTAGGCGGTTTAGTGTTAGGTCTAGGAAACGGGCTGAAAGTAGTCACTTCAATGTCTCTAGCATTAGCCCTTAAATTCTGGGGATGGACTTTCTTTATCTTCACCAGGCGTACTTTTCTTGTTTTTACAGGTCTTACGATGATTTTAGCATGACTGGCGGGTACAAATGTATAAACATGTTTAACTACTTTCACGTGTGCGTGGGTTTTGTGAAGTGGTGGAGGAGTTATGTACGCCAGTGGCACGGGCACGACTTCTACTGAAGTCTTCAGCTTCTGAGGCCTAGCATGTTGCTGTGGCCACGGCTGTTGAGGTGCCTGGTATACCGGACGGGGCTGCTGCGGCCGCGCCTGTGGCTGGTACTGCTGGTGAGGTGGTTGTGGTTGTGGCGTCGGTTGGTACTGTGGTCGCGGTTGCTGTGGCACTGATTGGAACTGCGGGCGCGGCTGTTGCGCTTGTGGCACTGGTTGGTACTGTGGGCGTGGCTGCTGCGGTGGGAACTGCGGCTGAGGTTGTGGTGGTGGAAATTGTCCCTGAGGTCGTTGATGTGGCTGAAATTGTGGTTGTTGTGGCTGCAACTGAGGGTGGGGTTGATGCTGTGGGAACTGTTCCTGAGGTCGTTGAGGCTGGAACTGGGGTCTAGGCTGTTGAGGTTGGAACTGACCGTTAGGTTGAAACTGACCCTGTGGTTGGAACTGGCCCTGAGGTTGGAACTGTCCCTGAGGTTGGAACTGACCCTGAGGTTGGAACTGTCCCTGAGGTTGGAACTGTCCCTGAGGTTGGAACTGCCCCTGAGGTTGTTGTCCCTGGAACTGAGGGTGAGGTTGGTTTGGCTGGAACTGTGGATCAGGTTGAAAAGGTGGGAACTGATCGTCTTGCGGCGGCAGTGGCGGGCCATACTGGTTAAAATTCACATCGTTAGAAGGCAATGCTTGTTGCACAAAGTTGTCATCACTGCTTGATGGTATAGGCGTCGTTTGTTCGGGCTCTTGCGTTGTTGTTTCCTCAGCTTGCGTAGTTGACTGAGTGGTCGGTTCCTTGTTATTCTCATCAGGCACGTTAATAGGTTGTTCTTGAGGGATGAAGCCAAAGTTTGGTGGGAATCCGAAAGGGTATGGCGGTAGCAGAATAGTGGCGACAGGTGCGGCGGCGTGCGCTGTCGCGATCGCTATTGCTACATTTGGATGAACTGGAGCCGCTTGGGTTGGCGGTGGGTTCACGGCAACAGGAACTGCTCTGGTAGGTTCCACAAATACTGGGGGGGCTGGGGCAACTTGGAAAACTGGTTGCAGGGGAGGTGGTGCCACTGGAGCTATTGGAGCTGCTACTGGAGGTACTACCAGACGGTTGAAGGTTCTTTGGAAGTACTGTGAGCTAGCAGCCGTGACCACTGGTGCTGGACCGGCTACTGGTGCAGGTCCTAAAGCAGCCACGTGGCCGAAGTGTGCCAGTCCATCTCCGTGCACTCCCGAACTTCTCACCAAACCACATATCGACATTAACAACAATACCTGAAAACAAAAAAAAAACATTACACAAAAGGTTTGCCAACATTGCCAACAATTTTAATGATTTTATAAATTTTATAGGACTTTACCGTTCGGATCATTTTGAAGACCCCTGTCCTGCCCGCTTTTGATATTATAATGCGGGCGTTAGAATATCGGACCCCCTCTTTTATATAGGTGTAAGAAATTTTGCATCGTGGTGAGGCAACGTGGTGGGTGTCGCGGAATACCTAATGGTACAATGGGTAAGGACACGGACCTTGATGGCTACAAAAATCGTATTGAAAACGTCGTGGGAATAATAACGATGGGCCATTGGGAAAGTACCAGCGGACACCACAACACTCGTAACATCGTATTTGCCTAGTTATCGCTCCCACTAACCCACTTTAGGTTGCATAATTGACACATTCGTCAATTACCAATCGAGTTTCTATGGAATTCGATTTCTGGCTACGTTAAAAAACTCTAAGCTAATCTAGCGGATTAGGCACACGGGTATTCGTTTTCATTTCTATTCTTTCAATTCCTTCAATTTTCAATTTCTATTCATTCATATCTACTGGAGACATTGTTTTCCTTCTTATAAGGAAAATTCATTCATATCGTTACGTTAGTTTCTAGGGGTAAGCAGGATAATTGGAGCAATGTTTGCGTACGACGTAAAAAACGACACGTGTTAAGCCAGTGGGTGTAAGTACCACTCGTTGACTACAAAAATTGTATTACTCGTATGATTTAATATTTTCAGATGAAAAATATTAAAAGTTTTTTTTTCCGTTTTAAAACTGAGCTTTTCCGATATTGCAAACCTCTGGAGTAAAATTTATATGTTGGTTGGCTCGATTGGCTACCAATACTATAAACGGCTAGATTGAGCCATTTTTTTATTTTGTGTGGGATATTATCAAATAACTTTAACCAAGACTTTTACTGACTAAAACCCACCCGTGTTACTTCAGTTGCCTGTGTGCCAGGGCCACGATATCCTTTTCAGACAAACTCTCAACCCTGCCAGGTAGATAGACCCATGAAAGAAAATTTAATATTTGGAAGCAAGCACGCGCGGTTTGCTTTCGTCTGGGTATAGTAGCAATGGCAATGGATATAAACTGGGAGCTCGTTATTTGTGATTGCTATTGTAATGATAACAGACAGCATGCATGTATAAGGACTTCAGAGTATTTCAAATATTTAAGCTTTTCTCTGAAAAAGAGAGGTTACAGCTAAGCTAAGTGTTGGCCGTGCGTTGAGATACAGGTTCAGTCTACTCAGAAACTTTGTTCAGTTTTCCTGTTTTCAGAATGTAATAATAATAACTGTCTTATTTAGGCGCCGTAAAATGTACCTATTTATAAACATATCGACACGGTTGGCGCAGTGGTTAAGCGATTGACTGCTGCGTTGCGTGTCGCGGGTTCGATTCCCGCACGGAACGAATATTTGTATGACCTACAAGTAGTTCTTCTAGGTCAGGCTGTTTGTGTATGAGAGTTTAAATGTTTGTAAATGCACCCACGATACAGGAGAAATTCCTAGTGTGGGGCAACGTTTTTAAAAAGAAAAAAAAAACATGCGTCATACAATACCGAGAAGACGATAAACAAAGATGCTACGCTACGTGAGTAGACTAACACAGTCTTAAATAATACGTTTTCCTGTAACAAAACCAAAAAGTTCAAATTAATTTATAAAAGATTGGTAATCGAAACAAAGGCTCTGAAAGTTTCATAGATTATGAGTAAAAGAAGCTTTAGATGAATATTAGGGGCTTCATTGATTCATTTCAAGGTTGTTTCCAAATGTTGTTATTATAAACAACCTTGAAAATGTAACACAATGTTATTATAGAAATCATGTTACAAATTAACTCGAGGTAGGTACTTAGAGGTAATTCCACGTTCTCTTTTGTTCTAGTATAAAATTAATTTGTGTTTGTTAAGCTAGGTACTGACCAAAGTTACAGGGTGTAATGTAACATTCGCATCGAGCATGTTACGCCGTGTTCTAAAAACGGTGTAACATGCTTTATTGAACTCTGTGGTCCATATTCGCCGGCTAGTCTCAGTCAAGATGTCTGAAGACTAGGTTGTGTTGGGATCTTTACAATCGCCAATCTAACCCAAGCATCTTCTTTCTTTAATTTGTCATACTTAATGTTCTGGATGATGTTCATTAATCTCCATAACAATAGTTCTTCTCTATATTTTTCAATAAAATACAGAGTTTTTTCTTTGTCCCACTCCATGGTTCAAGAAATAAACGTACGGATATCTATACGGAATAAAAGGAACGACGTGTGTGCGAGCGCTCGTGACGATTTGTTGCTGCGTACTGACTGAACCGTTACACTCAAAGCATTCGCCAAAAAACCGATAGCCGGGTGGAGCACTCAAAGCGAGCATCGAGCGGCTAGTTGCGCGCTGGTTTCCCCGTAACACTACGTACTGACTGCATGAATGCTCGCCGTGTAACATGTTACATTACACCTCGTAACGTCGGTCAGCACCCAGCTTTAGAATACAAATAAATTTTGTTTGAAACTGTATTAAACATTGGCGGTATGCCAATAGACTTTTCTGGAAAAATATACGTAGGTCTTAAATAGTTTGTGACATTGTGTTTTTTTTTACATAAAATAAAAATAAAAGTATACCTAGTACCTAGTGCCAAGAAAAACTGTTAGAAGTTACCCATATAGAAATAGCGCCAATATCCTATTATTCATGTTTCTAGGAAATAGGAGAGTAGCTTATAAACTTATCGTTCTATCGTGTCAACTGCTTCATAATTGAAGACTGGTGTTTTTTTACAAGTAATCAACTACACATATTTTGTATAGTTTAGTGTAGAAGATTTATTCATCCATTAGTAGAACACGCATGTGAATTAGACATTTCAAAAGGTTCATATATTATTATGTTCCTATGTAATATGTTAGTTCTATGTCAAGGATTAAAGAAAAAAAATAAGGATTTCAGTTTTTTTTAATAATTTTAAAATAAATACTTTTGAAATTATTTACGAAAATAGATGAAAATTGACCATTCGCCCTTATCTCCGAAACTACCGAGCCTAAAATTAAAAAAAAAATTGAAAATAGTTATTTACTTATAGATTACAGGAACACCTATGAGAAGTTTATGATCTTAAAATAACATGGTAAATCTCTCAATATTGTGCGTACAAACTTACATTTGCAGTTGGAATGTATCAGGGAACATCTTTTTCAACTACAATGTTAAGTTTGTTTTTAGGATAATTAATCCCTACTACGGAATCATTGTGCGTAGACCGATACGCACTTGACCGGTTTTTTTAATGAAGTACCGTGTTTTTGAAATGAATAAAGTTTTTATTTTATTTATGTATACAAATAATAATACTAGCCTATCCCACTACAGGACAAGGCAAGGCCTCTTCTCATACAGAGAAGGCACAACCATTGATCACCACGCTTGCTCAATACGGGTTGGCCATTTCGGACTTATATTAATTAAGTCCAGCGACCTTCTGGTTTCATCACGATGTTTTCCTCCAGCGATGTTAGTGATGTCTAAGATGAACTTAGAAAGAACATACGAATTTAAAAAGTCACATTGGTACTTGCCCGGATTTGAACCCACAACCTCGTGCTTGGAGGCGAGGTCTTAACCACTGGGCCATCACCACCTCCAATATAGCAAACTTTAAAAAACTACCATTGGTAGAATTTGTTGTTTTGTTTTCGGATAGAATCAGGTTACGAGAGGCGTTTTATAATACTTATTTACATTCGAGGGCTCTAGGCGTCTTTTTAGTTTTTACAAAGAAGTTAAAACTAAAAAGACGCTCATCAGAATGGTGATAAAAAAAAACATCGCAACTCATTAAATGAAACATAGTTAAAATCGGTATCTACCTATAAGCTAGATTATACACTTAGAATTAAAAAGTTAAGCAAATCAAACATCAGAACTAGGTACTATTTTCACTTAGAAGCGAAATGCTGTAAGTAATCTGTAAGGCGCTAATAATTTAGAAATTTTAATAGAGTAACTGTTAATTTGAATATTACAGTAAAATACAGAGAGATGCGACATAATTACAATTTTAGTACAAAGGTATCAGTTAGGTGGGTGGGTTAGGTGTTATATTTTTTTATAATCGACCTGATTTTAAGAGTTTAAATTGTTAGGTATTAACGTAACGTATGTGAGAGCAAGGGTAAAACCTATCACATCGTGTAATACCCTTGTATAGGTGTATTATGTACTTGTGGTTGTATATGTGGTAGGTTTTACCCTTGCTCTCTAAGCTTATAAGCGCCTGAAAAATCTATAAGCATTTTCCAAACTATTTTGCTAACAAATCGAGAATAAAACGCACATCATCATCATTATTCTCCTGCCTATATCCTAATGTATTTGGGGTCGACGCAACATGTCCCTTTCTTCCATACTTCTCTATTAGTCTTCATCTCGGTAGTCACTCCTTTTCTAGTCGTATCATCTTTCACACAGTCCATCCACCGTTTCTTTGGTCTTCCCCTACTAGCATCAGTGGCGAAACCACCGTATAACACGATTCCTACCGGCTTCCCTTCGGAAATTCGAAACACAACCACTCTATCGTCATTGAAAAATGGCACAATCAGTAGTGTTTAATAATGCCAAATAATATGTATAATCACACAGTAGGTATTTAATACACCATACAATTAAAACATTACACTTTTGTCTTTATATCCCAACAACAGAGCATTTTGCTCTAAAATAACTAGCAGGCGCGTCCGGCTTACTGTGAGTTCAGTTTCTATACAAAATAGACGTCGTCAGGAGGCGTTTATTTTATATAGAAAATATTTTATTGCTCCGGCTTATCTCTCTTATAAAATCACCCTTCGCCACTGACTAGCATAGCCATCCACATTCATACTCAAAATTTTCCTGACTATATTTCCCTCATTCCTCCGCATCATATGCCGTGACAACCACTCAACAAACACTCAACTAATAAATAAATAGAATAACACGCATATACCTAGTCTATTTCATATTTTATTACAACAACATCACCCGGATTATCTGAATAGGAAAGCGTATAGTTATCTGGACTCTGTACGATCTGTACCCAATCTTTCTTGTTGTGGACAACCTAGACCTATTTTTCGCAACAAAACAAGTGGAATCCGAAGTCCTTCAAGGGACCTTGTGCCATTAACATTAATCTCAGAAAGCCTCGACAATAAGCCTAGGAAAAAAACCTTGTCATTGACCTAATACAATTACGAACATCAATCCACTTTATTGAAAGGGAATTTTGTTAATTTCTTTATTTACTCGTATCATTGATGATGTAGAAGTAATAAAATAGGCAAAGGTATACAATATAGGTATGATCTACAATTCTACATAGACAGTCAAGGCTGTGAACTCGTCGAAAAAAATTGCTTCTAACAGTTGGCCGCAAAATTCACGCACACTAGAATAACACGCAATGGCGTGCGCGCGTGTAAGACGTGTCACGCATTCCAGCCTGTCAAACTTGGCCTGTTTGTTTTGCAGCGCGACACTATCTAGACATATAAATAATCAAAGAAAATTGGTTTGAAACGCTTCGAGAAAAGGTGTGTAGTGCGTTTGCTTTTCATTTTTGGATCGTTTGGGTGCGGGTACTACCGTGCTTCCAGATGTAAAGGTCAATCAATCTGCCTTAGTAGTACCTATTTAAGATGTGTCGATGCTATAATTATTCAACTATATAGGTGGTGCCTGCACCTTTGTCTGTCTGCACCTGTGTGACCGTCGGACACGCACCGATTTTTCGGATTCATGTGCGCATTGTAAAATTATCACTCGCTTAAAAAACGATGAAGGAAAACGTGAGGAAACCATACCTTTTTTTTTGGGTGGGAAATTATCAAATAACTTCTCCCGCTCTGGGTGGGGCGGGAGGGAGTGTCAGACTTTTACCAACTAAAACCCACCCGAGTTCCTTCAGATGCCTGTGTCACGATATCCCTTTCGGACAGGCTCGTAACCCTGGCAGGCATTAGCCCTTTCGGACCCCGTCAATTGGTGCTGACGTCTCTTTGAGGCGCGCGTGGAACACGACGCGCCGTCGACCCGGGCTTGGTCCTTATCGGACGGCGAGCTACCCATCGCTCACCGTCCGCAAGCCTGCGCCTACGGTGGCCGGGAATCGGTCTGCGATTCCCGACGCCCGGGGCGTCTCCTGCGGCGACTAGGGGCGCGAGGGCGTTGATTTTGCCTTACCATCACGCGTTTCGCCTCCTCCTTCGCAAGCATTACTGTTTCGCAGAAGGAGGTGACGGCCTCCCATGCACTCTCGCTCCGAACCATGGCCTGAACCAGCCTCGGACGCGAGAGATCGCCGCCGCCGATCGCTGCCGTGAGGACACGGCGGTGCTCCGCCCAAGCAGGGCAGACCTCCACCGTATGCTCCACCGTGTCCTCCGGGCGATCCACACAGTGGTGACACCCGAGCGTTTCCTCCGGCTTAATCCTAAACAGGAACCTCCCGAAACATCCATGTCCGGAGGAAACCATGCCTAAGAGATATTTAACGACGGCATGTGAAGCCAAGTCAGAGGCCTACGGGCGGCATAAAAACTCTGACACCAGGTTAGTTACTAACCACACTAAAAATAAAGAAAGAAGTGTTGTTTACATATTAAAGGTATTTAGGTATGTATGTAAAATACTAGTAGCTACGTACTTTACTAGTGATTCGCTGAAGTTATATTTGATTGTAATGGTTTCTACGGGCCGTCTTTGAAGTGCCCAAATTAATTTAGGTGTTAAATCGTTATTTATAAATATCACGTGTTAAACGAATTAGTATTACTAATACTAGTAACTTTACAATTATATTTGTTTACAGCTATATTAATTGGGCCGTATGGATGTAAATTTTTAAAGCTGTTCCATGTTTTATTGGACTGTTCCTGATTCAGATCAAATATTTTGACACGGATTTAGCATTATTAAAACAGTGGTATCGGCTGCGACTTACGAGTAGTAAGTCGTAGGTTCGAACCCATACAAGCGCTTTACTTTGTGTAAATTATTTCACCACCACTGTTCTCAAAACGGTGAAGAAAAAAATTCGAAGACATGTGACATCTACCAAGCCGCACTGGCCTTGCGTGGTGGATTATAGCCCACTCCATCTCACGGAGAGGAGGCCTGTGTCCCAGCAGTGGGGACATTATAGGCTGACTATATAATATAACGAGTGTGAAAAATTATACCATAACTAAAACTATAATTAAGTTACACAACAACAATTTGCTACCATAGTTATGTATACCTACTTTATCTCAGACACAAGATTTTGTTTATACACTTTTTTGAAAAAAAGCACAGGGTAAAATGACTTATTAGATACTTGGAAAATAATAAAAGGTATCAAAAACTCTTCAAAACATCTTTAATATAATCAACAACCAGTGCAAAAATAAAGTCGTAGTATCACAATGAGCTCACGAAGCGAAGTCCAAAAACTTAGTAGGCAATGAGAGGGGCTGAAGCGGCAACGTAAGGAGCAGCATACGGAGAGGCAACATAGGGAGCGGCCACGTAAGGCGCTGCAGCGGGAGCGACGTAGGCCGCAGGAGCAGCGACGTACGCAGCAAGACCACTGTTGAAGCGGTGGTAGTATTGCGAGCTGCTTGCCGTGACAACCGGAGCGGCAGCCACTAAGGGTGCGCTGACTAAGGCAGGCTTAGCGGCGGAGATGGCTACAAGCGCGGCGAGAACAACGATCTGGAATATAAAGAAATTGTTGTTACAAAGATGTCACTGTTATAACAAATTGGGAAATAATCAGTTATATTGCCATCACTAATACTGTAACTAGATCTATTGATGGGCATAGTTTAGATTCTTATTTTTTTTCCTTATAGTTTTTTGCTCAGTCATTTGTGGGTGTCATTGAAGGCTGCCCTGCCTGTTGAAATTATAACGATAGGGTCTGAAACTGAAGAAAGAAATAGAAAATAATGTGTGACTTTACGAAAAAAGTCCCTAAAACTTTTTTGTTAACACTTTTACTGATTTAAATCTTAACTACTTTTCACTCAATATGATGAAAGGATACTCACAAGCTTCATCATCTTGAAAGTTGGGTTGGTAGTGCTTGTACTGCTAGAATAGGACTCGTACTGTTCGCTTGTTCGTCAGTACGTTATATACGTCGCAGGCGCCGACGGTGTTGCAACTGGCCATCCTCGGCGACGTCTCTGGCATTGATCGCTGCGTGATCAGCGAGCCAAGTCTCTGCCTTCGGGAGTCATCGGAATTCACGAGAGCACCTATATTTTATTGCGATTTACCTGTACTTGTAAATCTTTCACTGTACTCGAAAAACATTTAGTTAAGGATAAATTAGTAGAAATATCTTGCCATTGTAACACCAGGAAGCTGTTTGCTGTAGCTTTTTTGGAAGCATGTCATAAATAACATTGTTCTTTCGGCAGTAACACCTGTATCTTGGTATTTATTTGGATAGGAATACCATTTGTATATGTATAGGTACATTCTGCACATACATATAATTAATTATATTAGGTACACATTCTTAAATATTACAGGAGAGGCAAAATAAAATATCTCTGCATGCCTGGTCTTTTTATGATTCATTTACCGAAACAAGGACAGAATCAGGCCAAAAAAGATTTTAAAAAATGGTGTATTTTTTTTCTCCCACTCTATAAATAAAACTAAGACCAGATCCATAAAAATACTTATGGAAATTCTATTTTGGGATAGGCAAAATTACCACGTTGATATATACAATAGTTACCTGTAAATAACCAATCAAGCAAGTCGATACTTTTTTTGTCACTACCTCCACGATAAATGGAAAAATTAATAAATTGGTAAACAACACGAGACCGTTGAAACCTCCACGTGATATCTCCATCTTACAGTTGTTTTTTTCCCTCGGTCCAACGAAGTAAACAAATCAATATTCGAAATTGACAAATGTCTGCCGATATCCGTACTAACTAACCTAACATAGAAGTTAAACATTTAAAAGTAATGGGTTTTGAGGTCATCCTTGGATGTAACAAATTAGTTTATGCATGTCTTTATGCACTGTATTTATTTATGCAAATTCCAATATGAAGTTTAGAGAAAACTACAAAATGTCACGTTGTTTACATTGTCGTCATATAAAAACTAACTAGAGTGTGACGTGAGCTTTTGACGCGAAAGGTGAAAGGTTAACAACGTGCTCTAAAACGTGAGCTGATCCTCCTGAATAAACCACAACCCTCTCACGAACGTCACTCTTAACTGTTTCTTGTTTCTGTATAGAAAAAAAGAGATTCAATACCTCCAGCCTTATTCAGTGACTTCCAAAAAGGAGGAGGTTTTATTTATGTTCGTCTGTGTATGATTTTTTTGTTGTGTTTTTTTGGAAGTCAGTTGTTTTTTGGTAAAATGTAATTTTTTTTAGCTTTTAGACACTATTGCAATGTTGATTGGAGTACCAAAATAATTAATGTATTTAGGTTTTTAATATTAATATGATAATTATTATAGTCATTATGTATCATGAAGATCCAACATTCCTTTCAGAGCTGTTTAATTAGTGTGTAATTATTTAAATACTTGGTTTAACTATTCATTTTCTATGAATAAACGAGTACCTATCTAACCTTTTGATGGCAAATTATTACTGTAAATTACTGACTATATTTTGTACTCTAATTAAGATAAATTAAGTAAGCATTATAAGACTCGAATTATAATTACTATAATTTAGGCATGAACCACTGTACCGCCACCGATTAGACGCAGACAGTTCTTTCAAAGCGAATACAAATAGCTTTTGTGTGAGATACACACACCTGTATGTAACATTTCAGCTTTCATTATCAACAATAGCCTGTAGTTATATGCGTACATCAAAACTAACTATGGTGACAAACATTTGTATGTAGATAAATACAAATAATATGACTGAATACAAACAATAGTTTCGGTAAGCGATTACATGTTCTGTTCATGTACGTATGGTCTGGTATCTGATCTTTTATGTAAAGGTTATCGTGTGCGTAGTGCTGGATCAGCTTCGGCTACATAAGAATTAATATGTTCGGCAAACATAATTCTTATGTCGTGTGTGTTTCTTAGTCGCGTGTACGCGAATAATCCCGCAGACAGGCGCGACACGACACTAATAGCACAATTTCTATGAAAACTTCAAGGAAAGTGTCGCGCTGCCCTTCATGCTGCCTGTCGCGGCATGTCTGCACAAGCCTTAACGCAAGAAAATCTTGGTTATTGATCGAGAAAAAAGTCCATTGTTTGAATCTGCCGCTAGATGACGGAATTCGTTTTACTGTGTGTTAACACTTCACGTTTAGTTGATTTTTACTGCAGTCGACTCCGATAACATTATTAACGATACGTGATAGACATAATTTTAATACTGATAAATGAAATAAAGATAAAAAGGTCAACCATTTTTCAGATTATCTAAAGTACATACATCTTTTATGGGGTACTGAGTTAAATGTTACAACAAAATACCTTGTGATATATTGCAATTAAATGAAAGACAATTTAAAACACATATTATAAGTACACTTTGTAAACAAGCATATTACAAGTTAGAGGATTATATCCAAGATAGGAATGCTTGGAAACATGCTGGTCCAGCTCCATAGGACAATCTAGAGTCTACACATAATCAAACTGGTTGTTATTATAATTGCATAATTTGTTATTTTTGCGACATTGATTTTACATCCTGTGATTACCTAAACTCACACACTGACTTATTATTTTAAAATGTTTAGGATAACATATACTTTTACGATGTTAAAGATCCATGTGATGTGTGTGTGTGAAGATCGATGTGTATTGTGTCTTTTGCGATGTGAGCACCATGTATCTATCTCATAATTAAGTTATTTTTATTGCTTAGTTTCAATTCTTTTGACCTATTATTTTATAGTAATTTTATTCTAGGTACATCCTCTTCACATATAATCATATAATTAATGTACTCAAACAAAATATTGTAAAACATTTTTAAAAGAGTAACGGTGGAGTTTCTTGCCCATTCTTCTCCATACGAAACTACCGTTTGGAAGGGGCAACTAGAATCAATTCTATTTTTTTGTAAATTTTGACGTTAAAAAGTGCCTCTTATGTGCGTATTTGAAATAAATTATTTGACTTTTGACTTTTTAACTCTTCCATATTGGGCCAAATAATATTCATGTAACGAATTCTGATAATATCTGAAACTTGTTAGTAAGGACCTACTAGAATAACTTGTAACAGTTTGGTTTTGCAGACAAAAATATAGGTATTAAAAAAGTACACATTTTCTCGACGTATCCAGGACACATATTGCCAGGGAGAGCTTTTGGGTCAGTTCACTGTTGCGTAACAATAAGTCCATAGAAGACATACCAGGAATTATTGTCGTAGCCATTTGCAATTGACACGTACATTTTTCACTTGCAAACATCGATACGTCCATTCCACATTCGTATTTTATGTATAAACGTACCTATCTTTTATTCCTTACATAACCTGTCTTTTTTTGTTTTTGTTTTTGAGGTATGAAAGTAGAGCACGTTATATGGGCTATGTTTGGTGAATGAAATAGTTTATTAAAAACCTTTGGAGTTTTGATGAATCTGCGAAAGGAATTTAATGCTTGATATTCTATAAAATACTACAAGCAGTGTAGTGGTTAGTGTTGATTTGTCGTTTTTAATTTAGTTTGCTTCAAGAGCAGGCTGAAACACGAATTTAATGCTGCAAACAGTTTTTTTCCTTTTAATGGCATCTCGCAGGTCAACCTAGGGGGTTGCCGTCTGCTTAACCGGACCTTCTTGTGGGTTCCTCTATTATTATTATTGATTTCTTGTATTATTATTTTTATTTTATTTCTATTCTATTGGGTTTACTGGAAGCTTTAATTATTATTAAAGCTACCAGTCAGGCCATAAACTTATAAACCAAGCGACTACATGCTAAGGGCACCCCCTGTGGGGTACAGACTCGCTTAGGGCGTCGTCGCTGGGGGAGGACAGCAAGGGACAGGCTGGATCGGATTATGCAAACAGTGACCATACGACAGTGCTTGCAACAACTGCCAGGTAACCTACGAGTATCTAAAATTCGATAATAAGAGTTTCCCAAACTGTATTTTATTGAAAGATATTCGCGAACATTGTGTACGATCTTTCAATACCATAAGCTTCCTATGGAAGCTTGCCGCAGTCCCAGTGTGTGAGTTTTCATTCGAAATAAGAACCATAGCAACAAGTTGGAATCACAGGCACCCATAGATAAATTTTCAACCAATATGTAAAAAGATACAAAATAATTCCACGAATTATGTTTTAGCACAATACTGCCCCAATTTCATTAAATAAATAGGCTCCTTGAAAACAGGATATACATACAATGAAAAAACGAATAACAATGAGTTGGGCTGGATCATTTATAATAGTAACCTGTTTTACTTTATATTATTGCTTAATCTAAGTACGTATTTCAGCAATTTGTTGCCTTTTAACAAAAATGTCTTTTGTGGTTTTTTTACGTTAATATAATAATATATTCTCTTTTAATTTTAAATACTAGCTTAGGTAAAAATGATTGTTTTACTTACTTTATTTATACGGAAATGGGACAGGTTTGCGCAGGTCTCTATTCTCCACGTGGTGTCCACAAAGGCTCACATGCTTGAGTTTTTACAGTAAACGCTGGATTTTCACATGCTTATTACATTTAGGTATAAAGTATTTACCTACTTGCGTGTGCAATTGTAGATTTTCTGTATTTAAAATGTTATGGACACTTACTATTACGGAAAGATATACCAAGCCATTTTTTTATATTTTTCAGTACTATAGTCAGTCAGTCTTTCAGCGTTGCTTATTTATTGATATGATAAGTGAAATAATCGTAATATTTTGTTATTTTTGTCTGTTGTCTTATATGGTTATTCTTTTTTTCTTATTCGTTTGTATTTTTTTTATTATTCATTAGATGTGTAATTCACTTTTTTCCTTTGTGTGTTTTTCGTGTCATGTATAACACCAGTTAAGTAAAGTAAAGTCTTCGTTTATGTAAAGTATCTTGATTTATTTTAATGTTTTTTTTTTCTTGTCAAACTTAATGTACCTAGATTGTATGTAAATGATGTGGTCTCCTATAATTGGAAGCACACACTTGTATTCGTCCCTTCGATGTATAGTTGCATGTAATTGTGTAGCCTCTGCTGGAGATCCAATAAATAAATAAATAAATAAGAAACATTTAATTTACGGAGGACAAATGTAGGACTACAAAACTTGTGTAATTAAAATATGAAAACTAGATAGTAAAAACTAGGTACTAATCACATAAGTTGAATGTGTGACATCTGATATTTTTGCATAGACTGTGCCACAGCCTTCAAATGCTTTTCTATCGATAGAAAGTTCTAAACAACAGTGTTGATTTCAAGTGAACAAAGCTGATGTTGTCGCAACAGTCTCTAGGACTCGTGTAAGGAAACTTTCAGGAGCGAGTGGATAGCGAAACTTTCCATTAGCTTATTAAACATACCTCCAAACGTATTTAGGCAAACAATTGTTGAAAATCAATACGGCCGCTAAGAACATAATGCAACTTTGTTAAAGAGTCACGAGACGTTCTTTGTCTGTCTATGAATGTGGTTTTGGTAATTGTAATCTGGAGATCTAAATTCGGATTCACCTAAAGGTCGATTCAGACCAAACGAGCGAATGCACATTCTAATTTTTTTTTTATTTTTTTATTTTACAGAAAGCTTACAGACTAATAGCACGATTAAAAATCATTAATTGGTAGGAAAATTGCTAATTACAAGCTGCTTACAGTAATATACATGTGGAAACATGTATAAAACTGTCTCCTCTTCTGTCCCTCCTCTACCAAATTCCTTCTGTATAAACAGGGCTAGAACATTCCTTCGTTGGTCTATCCCTACGATTTACTAACATGTCAAGAATAGCAACAAAATAATGCTCTTGCTCTTATTCTGATTCTATGTGATTTGGTCTAAACCCACCCTTACCTTAAGCTACGTTCTAAACTGTGACGAACGGAAACGTATAAGTTTCCGTTACAAGAAATAAATGCGCACCGGTACATTCGTAACATGACGTACACAATCTGTCCGTAACTTTCGATGAATGTTGTTGATAAAAATGTGCGAAGTAATGACGTCATACTGGAACGTGTTCCATACAGTTTCATGGATGATTGACGAAATTTCATGCATGACGCGTTTGCAAAGATGAATGCTCAAGTGGCCCGAAAATAACTAGACGTAGGTGCAATGGACTTACGTGCTTTGTTAAAAATAAATTCGGGGTGATGTCCATTCATCATGCAATTATGTTGGCACATAAAAGTGTTTTGTTCTGTAATCTGAGGCGAGCCGAAAAAGTGAAATCCTTAGTTTAAAGATTTTTCAAACGCGTTATAATTTTGAAAAGAACATGACTCATTTGCGTGTGAATTACTCGAATAGTTTTAAGTCTACATAGAAATCATAAATCATTATCATTATATGATATGATTCACATCAACTTAATTATTGAAGCCTATTGTTCAATGTGTGAGCTTTGGTGGTACCTGACTAATCTTGTCACAGCGTGATAGTGTTGTCTAGCGGTTCGACATCATGGTTGTCATCGTGTTTCTGTGGCAGATTCTTTCATCGTTTAGCTGAAAGACGTCGTCTACTGGACATAAGCCTCACTTATTTGTCATAGTTGAATGTAAATAGCTCGGCATATTAGCATGAACAGTCATGATAAATGAGCTTAATCAGATTTTGGTCACAGATATGCAGGTTAATTTGGGTAATAAAACTGGAATACTTATAGTGGTACCGAGCACTGTAAGTATAGCAACATTTAAAAATGTTTTGGTCAAATGAAATTGTATTATAAGGTCCTACAATTCTTGCTGAAGAGCAGTGGTGGCTTTGAAGAGCAGTGGTGTAAGAGTGGTAACGGCCGCGGCTTACGAGTTGTAGGTCATAGGTTCAAACCCAGACAGGCACTTTACTTTGTGTACATTATTTCATCACCACTGCTCTCAAAACGGTGAAGGAAAACATGTGACATCTACCAACCCACACTGGGCCCGCGTGGTGGATTACGGCCCACCCCCTCTCACAGAAAGAGGAGGCCTGTGTCCCATCAGTGGGAACATTATAGGCTGATTATGTACAATTCTTGCTGTAACTCTAAGAAATCCTGATGTAAGATTTTTTTTTTTTTTTTTAATTTAAAACTATTTATTTTATCTGACTTTTCATGCTTTTTGTACATTAAGAATAGCGCTTAATCTAGATACAATAAGATTATGTGTGCTATAAGCTTATTTTATATAGTTGCTCACATAAGTTTATGGCTGAGAACCTACACGCTGACATCCTCCATTCCATACTTCCCCACAGTAAATTAGGCTCTTTTTTTTTCATACAGTTCTACAATTTAGGTTTGTGTTTTTTAGGTTTGTCTGTGGGAACCCAGAGACAAACCGTGAAACGAGGCGACAGTTTTGCGGGGCTAAGTCCTTAAGTCAAGATTTTTGTAAAAAATGTTTTTTTAATAAATAAATAATAATAATAATAAGATGTTTTTAATTTGTTTAGGTTTTTTGTCTTCTAATTTTTTGGCAATTTTCTTTGGTAGTTTATTTAGAAAGACGTATGTCCAGGCTCTCTTTCCATATTCATTATTCATCTTTGGCAGTACAGATGTAGGCAAGTGTGAAACTATAATAAGAAAACGATTGTTTTGTGGAATGCTATTCGTTTTACAAGTCCTGTTTTTTATAGTTGAATAGGTAGATATTATATTTGATACGTTTTTTTCTATAAACCATACCTTGCAGCTCTTCTAATTTTCTCTTACTTTTATATCGTAATAAGTTATTAAACGTTAAATCTTGATTAACTGTGTTAAGTTATTAAGTTGGAGATAGGTTGTGTGCAGGCCTAATCCCCAGACGAGCAGTGCTTGTTATAATAAATTGTGCAATCAAAGAGTTAATCATCTATATGTAGTTAATTGTAAGGACGATTAGGGAAAAGGGCAAAACTTAACCTTTATTCTGTACTTGTTCGAATTTCCACAAACTCTGTTGAAAAGTCAAGACTTACTTGGCTTTTTGCATTTTATTCAACTCTGAACTGAGGATTCAATTCGTCACAAAAAAATAAGATTACACATAACGTTCTAAAATGTTTAATGTTCAAACGATGCTTTTGTTAATCCTCATTTTGATCATCCTGTGCAACCTGGTCAACAACCGTCAATACGGCCCTGACTGACCCTGACTAAACTCGGTCAGTGCTACTGGTCCCTCGGGTGCCACAAGGGTGAGATGTGCTTAACTTAGGTGAATGCACGGTCGACCAGCTACTGATAAGTGTCTAAAGGTGATTTAGGGCACTAGCTATCTGCTTTTACAAGGGCATAGGTGCAGCAGTGAGCTTATTATTTTATTGAGCCTGAGCACACATAATCCCACATTTAAATTTTTTGTTATTTTTAAATATGTTAAAATGTGCTCCTTGCATTTACGTGCGAAAAAAAAAATATTCCTTTCTTGCAAAAAGTGAATAAACAAAAATGGCCTTCCCGTACACACGGCTACATATCAAGCTTAACAAATTCAGTTTAGGTTGATCTCGCATTGTTTCGGATTTCCGGTCAGCTTATACTGGAAGTGTATAGCTTGATGTGTAGCCGTGTGTACCTAAGTTATTTCTCTAAACAAAGGGTCGCGTTATAATTATAAAAACAGACCTTGAAACAGGTCATTTTAAAGGTCCTTGACCCAATGAGCCAACTGAAACCAACGTTTCTATGTTAATCCATTTTATAATATACCAAAATTGGAAGGTTTTTAGTGTAACTGCCCAAACTGTCTAATTGTCCGTACCTCAGCAGATTAACCAAACAGTCATCTCACTAAACTGGATCAAACAAACTAACTCCCACCGTGTCATAGGTTCGTCACTGCGAAATCTGAGTTTCCCCATAGATTGCACAAGTGACTGAATTTCCTGTGCAATCTATAGAGAAATGCAGTTTTTAGATTTAGTAGGTAATTAGATCCATATATTCATAAACTTATCGTGTCATGGATTAACTGGGTGGATCTTATGCCCATTACGTCGAGTCTGCCCACCCTCATATTATTTTTGGCCGTAATACAAGATTTATTTCCAATGATTTTTAGGGTTCCGTACCCAAAGGGTAAAACGGGAACCCTATTACTAAGGTTCCGCCATCTGTCTGTCCGTCTGTCACCAGGTTGTATCTCATGAACCGTGAAAGTTAGACAGTTGAAATTTTCACAGATGATGTATTTTTGTTGCCGCTATAACAACAAATACTAAAAACAGAATAAAATAAATATTTAAGGGGGCTCCCATACAACAAACGTTATTTTTTTAGCTCCCTTTTGATCGATATTGATAACGGCAACAGGTAGACGCTTGAAATATTCACAGAATATTTAGTATATTCACTTTAAAAATAAATAATTAAGTTAAAATAAAACAAATATTTAATATTTTTTCCCATACAACAAACGTGATTTTTTTGCCGTTATTATAGATAATGGTACGGAACCCTTCGTGCGCGAGTCCGACTCGCACTTGGCTGGTTTTTAATAACAAAGGTGTTAAAACTCGTTGATTGATCGTTTGGTTCTAGTGGTAACAAGCACTACTACTGAGCATTGGTCGGGATAAGCGTTATTGGGTTTTTCCATCAGGAATTTCTCAGTAGCAGCCCGTAGTCTGGATTGGTGTCCAGTTCATGGCAATAGGCTCGCCCCATATATGTGTGTATGTATTAAATTGGGACTTAAACATAAATGGCAAAATGTGGGTGAACTATGACTAAACCTCTGCCTAACACTTCGGGGATTACAGGCAGCCTGTTATGTGTGTTGTATTAAACAATCTTTTTATATTTGGAGCTAGTTAAAATGATAAATATGACTACGGAAACCAAATTCTTTAGAAGAATCCACATCCACATCCAAATAATATACAAGAACAAAAAAAAATCTGGAAAATTCGGTTCTGCTAAATACCAATTATTTAATTGCTTTTGTCATTACTATTCCACGTGTTATCACATCGCCTGTAACTTTTTTTGCTGGCGACTGTACATCGAGTCCCGCTTTTTCGAGCCTTAAAGACTATTGTTCTGAAATGATCGTGATGACTGTACTTCCTATTTACCCGACTGCGTCACGCAAAGGAGGGTAATGTGTTTATCAGCTATGTATGTATGTATGTTTGTTCCTTTGTGGTACTCTAGAGACCAAATGCGTGGGCCGATTTTGATGATTCTTACGTCAATCGATTTGTCTTAATCTTCTGAGTATCACTAAAGACATGACAGTAATAAAAAGTCAAGTCAAAGTCGGCTACAACCAGACGCCATAATTATTCTGAAAAAGAAAAAAAAATAAGTCGACGAACTACGTCAGGTGGGGTATCTAAGAGGTCCCCCCGACAGCAATGACAATTTTATTTATCTGTTTAGTCAGCGAGTAAATGAGTGACCTTTCGCTTTGTACATAAAGGTCACTCATTTACCTACCCCCCCACCCCTTTTTTTGTCCTCTGGGACATGTTCAATAATACAATCAAATATGAAATCGCGAAAAAAATCAGCTGTTCCCTACATTTTCACGAGTTATGAGACCATACATGTAGGGAACAGCAGATTTTTTTTTCGTGATTTCAGATTTTGTCCCATAGTATAATGACCCCTGATGTGTAGTTGTTCATAATGATAAGTATAATGACCCCTTAAGAGGTTGTGCGTTAATTCCGGGACAAGTTGTATACAGATTAACTAATACAGCTAGTTTTTTACTTTTTAGTTCGTTTTTTGGCAGGTCAGTCGTGTTTTATTTTATTTTTATTTAAATTTAAAGTTCACTTTTTAAGCAGTCGCGTTTTTGACATTTAAATTTGCTTTTTTTTTTGAACGACAAGTTCGGTGCATATTATAACAGGTTTTTTTTTTTCATTTTTATTCATCAAAATCTGTATTAACAATTACACACATAAAGTCTGCCAAACTGCAAAACAGTTTGTCGGCAGTAATTCTCGTCTAGCAATGGATTACAAATTTTGAAAATAATAGCCAAAAATTAATTTAACTGTGCTAAGCAAACTATGAAATAATACCTCCAGTTCAGATCAAAAGTTTCAAATTAGACAAAAAAAAAAAACATTTTCTATGGACACAATGAGAGATAATGTTTTTGTAAAACTCTTTTAAGTTGGTCCTTAGACTTGACATGTGATATAAGTTTGGGGGGTAGCTCATTCGCTAACGTAGGTACTAGGTACCTACTTATTAAACACAACTTTTCTACACCTCAACATAAATTATACTTTCAGGGGAAAACAAACTCCTGCCAGGGTTGCGAGTTTGTCCGAAAGGGATATCGTGGCCCTGGCACACAGGCAACGGAAGGAACACGGGTGGGTTTTAGTCGGTAAAAGTCTGACACGCCCTC
Source organism: Tiliacea citrago (assembly GCA_963921375.1). NCBI lineage: Eukaryota > Metazoa > Arthropoda > Insecta > Lepidoptera > Noctuidae > Tiliacea > Tiliacea citrago. The sequence goes on along the minus strand of OY992797.1, from coordinate 12,713,770 downwards.
CCGCTCCGCCCATAGCGGGAGAAGTTATTTGATAATTTCCCACACAAAAAAAAAAAAAAGGGGAAAACAAACTGCGCAGTTGATTGAGTAAAAGCTTGATTTGATAATAAATGGCGTTTTGTGGGCGCATTCACGTGACGATTGCCACGCTCTCACGTTTTCCACAGCTACACTATACGTCTCGGGCATCGCCGATGTCATTATACTGCCCTTTTATTACCGTATCGATCGATAAAATCACTAACCTCCAACATTAATCGACGAAGTTAGCACGTCTATAAAATCTACCTTAACGTTGAACGTAATTTAATTTACAAACGAGTTTTTGTCCAATGTTCATTTAGCGTTCGTGTTCGAATTTCGATCCGGCATTTCAATAATATATCCCTAAATGCACAGCCTTGATAGTTTCATATTGTGACGTACATGTTTAGTTCATAACAATAATTACGAATGTAGGCTGTATTTATTGAAATACATAAGCCCCATATTATAATGTATAATGGCATAATAGCAACAACATTTGCAAAGATATCATAGAAATACTTACTTGGTATTTTGTAAGTTCTGTAACGCTGAAAACGTGTTTTAATGCCCTTATAGCTAGAGCACAATAACCTTAGCAATTAAGTCAGTTATTACCTTAATTATTAAGGTATTTATGAATGAACTATCACGTCACAATTAGCAAGTCAATAGAATACTTGACGGCATTATTACATTACAAAGAGTAATTGTATTACGAGTATTATTCTATTATTCAATCAAAAAGCCTTTAACCTTTCATAGTACATAATAATATACGGACCCAAATAATGAGGCACACTAAAACCTGACCTATTTAATAAAGACCGATGTGAAAATACAATGAATTGCTGGTCATTCATAATATACTAAAAACTGGCGAAATATGGGCGTATACTATACCTATTTACACCTGCCTACCCCTACGGGGAATCAGGCGTGGTTTCATGTTAAATAAATGTTGGCAATACAAGGTTACAGAAGTAAAAGGTCACACACAAGAAATGAAAAAGAAAGATTAGTATCGAATATAATTTATTCTGATGATTGCTGTGCAATTTAATAATAATTTACATATTTGTATCATAGTCAGTTTTCAAAGAGTCCATAGTCTCAATCTCTCAGCGTACGTAGTAAGTGTATGGGGCTGCGTAGCTGTAGGCGGAGTAGGGGAGCGCGTAGTCGTAGGCGCTATAGGCGGAGTAGGCGACCGGAGCAGTGTAGGCGGCTGCTACGGGAGCAGTGTAGGCGGCTGCTACGGGGTACTCCAACACCAGAGGCTTAGGCTTTGCTGAGGCGAAAGCCAGGAGAGCAGCGAACAGCACCTGGAAATATTATTACGTTTTAGTATAATTATACACGTAGTGGAGCTAAATTGGTATGAAAAAGATAATATTAAATAAAGATTTGTCTCATAAATTAGTCTCTTCTCATCTTTGACATGTTTTTAATTAGATTTTAGGCGATTAGCGATATTTAAAAAAAAATAGACCATAACCAGCAAACATCAGTTTTAAGTGGAAATATGGAGGGAGCATCTAGGGCTGATTTAATAATGAAAAATATCGGTCTACCAATGTCAGTCAACATAAAATTATTATTTAAACAAAATAAAGTTCGAATCAACTTTCACACTACAGTTTAATTAGAGAATGGTAGGTACTTACGTATTTGAACATCTTGATGTTTGTTTGTTTTGTTGGGAGACGTAAGAGACTGTAGAACACAAGATCTGATGCACAATGATAACCAGTCAATCGGGGCTTCTTTTATATCAGTGGTCAAGTGCTCGACAATGCGTAGTATGGTAGTAGTGTAACCGGATAACGCCGAAATATCCTCCTTTGGCCCATTAAGCAGTATGAGCACGCACAGCCTTGCGCCGTGTCACCAACGGCCGGTAAAACATCAAGGACTTAGGACACTATTTCTAAATTCCATAGCCAAAAAACTTGAGAAATTCATAAAAACACGGACCTATTTTAGCAGTTACACAAGATTGTCGTCGTCGTAAAGTTTTTCGTTCATTGCTCTACTCTAGGTAAAGTTAACTAAAGTGTCTGTGTTGTTTTAGTCTAGAAAATCAGCGGGAACTAACTTTCTGAGTGTTTTAGTGAAATAATTTTGTACTTTCTTGAAAACTCAATTGAAGCGGGTTCATACACCTTTAATTCAGGAGCTACAAATAGTCTCCAAAAACAAAATTATGCTCAGTTTAAGAAGACAGGGAAGTTTGGATTCATAGGAAATTACAAAACCCAAATTCCATTTGGAAAATTTATTTATATCATATTGTCGCGTTGTGACGTCAAGCTAGGTGAGAGTCCTCATTGGAGTTAGAGCAGGATTCTCTTGGGGACCTTGACGCGTGGCAACTTGTTGTACAGGATGATGGGGCGTCGCCGGTGGTGGTGCACGAGAGCACGCCTTGCGTCGCCCAACCCCATAGCCATCACACACGCCACGAATAAGAGGAGCCACTGGGAATGAAGGCAGTTCAATAATCAAATGATCTATCTACATTCATAATATGTAAGTACAGTCGAACAAGCTTGGTATTTATGTCCGCGTAACTCGGTGTACCTCTGCCTAACTCTTCGGGGATTACAGGCGTGATGTTACATTATGTTTAACTCGACAAAATGTATGCAGCAGCTGTTTCTTTTTTTTGTGATTTCAGTGTTTGTAATTTTAAGTAGGTACAATTGCCCCTATTCAGATTTTCAGTTATTTTAACATGTTCAGGGACACTAAACGCCTACATATGCGTCAAAAATAAAACTTTTATTGGGTCTCGTTCAGTGTCTTCAACCTGTTAATTACACCGTGTATAGACGCTGTGTCTAAAATACCTATTGAGATAATCTTGCAACTGTGTAGAACCAAGCATTAGCGATTCAATACAGTCAGTAAATCATCGTGGATTTCTGCGACAAGGTTTTATTAACCTTGCAAAGCTGTTCTTAGGTAGGTACTCTGAGTGTGAGATAAAAAAAATATGTTTCTGTAATGAAATTTTCAGGTTCTTTTAGATTACATACATCTATATTCACAGCACCGGTGTCGGTTGTAAAATGCGTGCCGTAGTAAAGAGTCCAACGACCCTGCATTACTTTCTGAAGAATTTTTCTACGGATATTTCCTTGAAGAAGGAGTTAGGGGTACTGAAATATTTTACATTTTATAAATTACTTACAATGCAATCTTTGACACGTAAAAAGTTATCACTCTTTTTTTTGCATTTATTTTTCGTGTGACTAAAGGTTTTTAACTTATAGTGCTTGCTTTAAATTAGTGTTTAGAAAACAATTGAAGAAACATAATGCCCTTTTTTGTAGTGGACAAACTATATGTGGAATACATAGTTTTGAAACGAACGGTAGCTTGTTGATAAATTATTTATGGACCTGCTTGAAAATTTAATCAAAGTTGGAAAAACCTAACAAAGAATAATAATTAATAATATTTTTATTGTTCCAAAAACACAGATTACTGACTGTAGGTTACAGATTATTTTTCCACCAGTTATTGATAAGCAAAAACTATGCTATATAATACAGTGCTTTACTTTATTTGAAAAAGCACCAGTATCCTGTACTAGTGAAAAAAAACATATTAAGTAAGTATAGGTAACCATTGAATCTAAATACTTAGTTTAAATTCATATTACGAAAGCCTCAATCTATTAGATCTAAATAATTACCGTATACACAAAGCTAAATCCTTACTGCCCTAATATTACAATTCAATATTTTCACGATACTTACTGCTTTAAGTAACATCGTCACAACCATAAACTCAGCGATACGAAACTAAAATGCTGCTTATATACCATATTAATTAAAAAAAGTTGTTAATTTCAGCTGAGATTTGTGCAGCTCGTAGTATGAATAATTAATTAGGTCTGTTTCAACACTCATTAGTTAATGTATCGATAAGGTTTAGCTCGATAATCAGTCTTGTTTAAAACGCCTCTGACGATGGATACGGCTAAAAGTATATCTACATTATACTTAAATTGTAACAAGTGAAAACAATCAGAGAATTAGTTTATTTATTAAGGACAAACCAACTAAATACTCACAAAGACATTCAAAGTACATATCATTTACCAATACACACAGCATTGCGTGCATCTAAATTATAGGTAAGCGCAGCATTTAATTAAGATCTCATCATACAATAATAATTAATAGAAAGATGGATAACAATGTAATTAGAACTAATATTAATAATCTTTCATGCTTAAAATTAACTTGAATTATATTAAATAAGAGACAGAGACACGTATTATAATAGAATGAGCTCTTTCTCAGCCTCATATTATTATCATCTTAGTTCAAACCGTCACAAATTTATCGATAATTACATTGATGGTATAAAAAGTAAAAGATCATTTTGGACACTGGAGAGAGGAAGAGGGCTAAGTAACAATTCAAGCAATTCAATATTATTATAAATTATTAGATGTGTTTAATTGGGTGTATAATTATGTATATATATAAATATATATATAATTATATATATATTATTAGGTTTGTGTATACAGGGTGTCCCGTAAATAATGGATCAAACGTAACGGGTAGGTAGCTTACCTCATTTCCAACAACTAATTTGAATAGTAAAAAAAAAACCGATAAGGTAACCAAGATATTTTTTTTTTCGATTTTTACTATTTTCTGTACCAGCATTCAGTGTTTTTAATGCTGTTGCTGCAAATGGTATCATATTTAGGTGTGATTTTTGTCAAACATTTCTGAATAGTTTACTAATGTTATAAGATACCATTTTTTTAAATAACATTATGTCTTTTCATCGTAAAAACAGAACTTTTCAATTCAAGTTTTTTTTTCTAAGGCAAATAAAATGTTATTTAAAAAAAAAAATGGTATCTTATAACATTATTAAACTATTCAGAAATGTTTGACAAAAATCACACCTAAATATGATACCATTTGCAGCAACAGCATTAAAAACACTGAATGCTGGTATAGAAAATAGTAAAAATCGAAAAAAAAAAAAATTCTTGGTTACCTTATCGGTTTTTTTTTACTGTTCAAATTAGTTGTTGGAAATGAGGTAAGCTACCTACCCGTTACGTTTGATCCATTATTTACGGGACACCCTGTATAAGTATAGTAGTAGTTATTTTTATTTTATCTATTACATAAGAATAATGTAGGTAATTATTATGAAATTCTTAGAAGTATTTTCATTATTATTAAATTATGCTATTATTTATGTATTCATATTTTCATATTTAAATTTATTTTTTAAATTCCATATTTATATAATTATGTTATGTTTGGTGTTTATGAAAGAGAATAATTTTATTTTGCAATCGATTTGCCATCTAAAAACTTCTTTACTGAGTAGTATGACTTGCATTCCAGAAATGTTTTCAAATTATTAATAATACATTTCTGTTGTTTACTTCTCTAATGTTATTTGGCAATTTATTATAATTTTTTATGGAACTAAAGGACTGGTTGAGTGCATTTTGAGTCGGGATTGAGGTATGTTTATTTTTTTTTGTTTTTGTAGTGTCGAAATTTGTGTCTTGTTTGTGTTTCTTCGCAAGTGGTGTCAAAATCTGGATGTTTTCTGACAAATTTACATAACTGATATATAAACAGGGAAGTGGGCTATCTGTTTGTTCTATGTTGGTTATTATTCGAATTAACTTCTTTTGTAAAATAAATGTTGTTTGTGAGTCTGTACAACATAACCCCATAGCTGAGCCATGCTTGAGCATATGCATAGTAAGTGACAAGTGTAGTTCATTCGCTCGTTTGGTTTAAACCGAACTTTATGGTTTATTATGTAGATTTTTTTTACTGTGGAGTTCAGTGAGTTCAGTTTATGAAAAAATCAGAATTCCTATTCTCATTGGCAGGAAGTTATGAAAGCATTCAGACGTCAGTAGTAATATGACGTAATGAAAATTATCTAGGCGAATACGAGACTACAATGTATTGTATCCTTGGTTTCTAGATACGTCTTTCGACGCTTCATGCCGATTTAAGTATAAAAGAATGTGTCAAGTTACAATCGCTTGATATTATTCAGGAACCACCAGACAGGGGAACAAATGATCTGTTTTTTTTGACGGAACAAATAGATTTCCACACTAATTCCGAATTCAGAAAAACTAAGTCGAGCACTAAATATGGATTGTCTGCTGAGTGTTGAATGGCCGAATTTATTATTCCGGTCAGGTAGAACAAGGCTGTATCTTTAAACAAGTCTAGAAAAGAATATAAATCATCAGTGACACAGTGCGACATCACACTCATCTCAGCTCTATGCTCTGGTTTAGTATTATTACTTGTACTCCTTATTGTACTCCAAACGCTGAAAATGTTCAAGGTTGTAAGTACCTAATACACTGAATTTATCATAATTTAAAACTAAGTTTTTGGTACGCATGTAAAGTCAACCGAACATCGGTGGTACCACTATTTTTTACCTTCAGCTGACCTAACGGAGTACGGAATTTCAATAGAATAAGAGGCCGGTTTATACTAATTTTTTTACCACTGACGTGCGCCTTTCATTTAGAAAGAAAAGAAAAGAAAGAAAAGTAATTTTATTTGTCACAGAAACACGTGCAAAACATATGAAAACATAAACTGGTAAAAACAAATAGTCGGCAGCTGCACGTTATGACTGTGACAAGAAGGCTTGCGCTCAGCATGATGCTGTGCTATGGGGGACCCACAGCACAGCGCTGATTTTCAGTGGTCATTCAAAGAAAAAAAACGAAAAGAAATTAGAGATGAAATTTAGAGTACTATTAATTTTTTTTCTTTTAACTTTTTTTTTCCAATGACTGCATTAAGTATCAGTTACTTTCGCCAGCATTGGAATGGTAGGTTGAGAGCGAAGAATCCGCCGCGCCCTTCACGATCATTTTGTGTCATCTTCAAAACAGGCTAAACTCTGATGATGATGACGAGATTCATTGAAATGCGACCTACTCTGGACCTCAGAACCAAATCACTTGTTTTAAAACAGGTGCCTAATCAATTTATTTTTATTTCAGTTGGTATTCATTTGCTTGATGGCGGTAACGATGGCGGCACCCAAACCTGATTTAGTATACGCAAGTCCATTGGCATCGACGTACTCAGCGGCAGCGTACCCAGCGGCGGCGTACACAGCGGCGGCGTACCCAGAGGCGGCGTACACGGCTGCGGCGTATCCAGCAGCGGCGTACTCCTTCCCATTTGCCTACGCCTCACCATACACCGCAGCTTCCTCCTCTTACTACTACACAGGACCCTACTCCTTCTTAGTCCGTTGATTGAAAAGTGAATAAAAATAACAATTAATCTTACGTAAAAAATAAGACTAGCATTTATTTATCAGGCAATAAGTCCACTGCTAAACATGGTAATAGTGACCATCAATAAATGTTGTCTTGGAGAGACTGACACCATTAATTCATGGTTCATACTACGCTCATAAGCTTGCTTCGATCTAGATAACTCCAAACTCGTGTTGTAAGTACAGATGCGAAGCCGGTTGACTACGTTCTCAACCGAGGGGTAAATTTCGATAACAACCGTTGTCTACCAGTTTCGACGGCTTGAAATGGATGAAATCCTGTTTTCTTAATGGAATCTTTTTTTTCTCTTTGATATAATTAAAGATTCTTTATTTTTAATGTAAAGTAACTTTTATGAGAGATTTTGCGGTAGCGGAACGGCATCAGAAGCACGGTGCACGACACGGCAACGTTGCTCACGGTCACGCGACGACGGCGTAAGTTTATGTGTAGGTACCTAATTATTTACGAGTTTCGTATTATTAACTTAGGAAGGGTCCACGGATGGGGAGATCCACGGGTGAATAGATCCAAAACTTTAAACGTGTTTTCAAGGTTGAATTATTCATGTAGTTTATTACTAACAAGGTAATTAACAATTTTTTTTTTTTTTAATAAAAATTAATATAATGTTACATAATCTTCACACTATTATTTTAATTCAGTAATACAATTCTAGAACTTGTTGGCAACAAACAACATTTTCATTATCATGAAAAACCATTTTAAAGTTACAAATAAAAGAATTTAGGCTCAAAATACAACCAACCCTTTTTATCTTGCAGTCGGATAAACGACCGGTAGTCAACCGTTGTTTATAGGTTGTTATCTGCTAATTTGGATAAAAATCCTTTGTCTACGTCAACGTAAGTCACTACTACGTAACTATTTACATTTAAGTAAGCTATTAACGCTTTCACGCCGGTTTTTTTTTGGGTGGGAAATTATCAAATAACTTCTCCCGCTCTGGGTGGAGCGGGAGGGAGTGTCAGACTTTTACTGACTAAAACCCACCCGTGTTCCTTCAGATGCCTGTGTGCCAGGGCCACGATATCCCTTTCGGACAGGCTCGTAACCCTGGCAGGCATTGGCCCTTGCGGACCCCGTCAATTGGTGCTGACGTCTCTTTGAGGCGCGCGTGGAACACAACGCGCCGTCGACCCGGGCTTGGTCCTTATCGGACGGCGAGCTACCCATCGCTCACCGTCCGCAAGCCCGCGCCTACGGTGGCCGGGAATCGGCCTGCGATTCCCGACGCCCGGGGCGTCTCCTGGAAGGAGACACAATATAAGTTTTATTGTTATGACGTCATCAGGCGTTCACTGTCCGCGAAAGGGTTAACTACTGTCTGGTGTAGAACTACACGTACGGACTTTTTTGCTAACGAATAAGTAGGTAGGTAGGGATGAATAAAATGTGTCTGATTCAGTGACAGAATTAGTGTGTCGTATTACGATTAAGGGCAAGAAGAATGTTAACTGGTCATTGCCACCTATGGACATCAGAGGTATTTCAAATACATTGTTATTTCACAGACAAAGCTGCAATGTCTCATTTGTCTGTTATTACACCGCGCCGTGCATGAAATCGACTGATTTTGATCAATTTTGTTCATTTGTTGTAAGCGAGAGAAAAATCATTTTAACAAAATTGTTTGTGATTTGGAAACTAGAGTTCATTTTAGGGTTCCGTACCCAAAGGGTAAGACGGGAACCCTTTTACTAAGGCTGTGCCGTCGGTCTGTCTGTCTGTCCGTCTGTCACCAGGCTGTATCTCATGAACCGTGATAGTTGGACAGTTGAAATTTTCACAGATGATGTATTACTGTTGCCACTATAACAAGAAATACTAAAAAACCGAATAAAATAAATATTTAAGGGGGCTCCCATGCAACAAACGTAATTATTTTGAGCGTTTTTGCTCGATATTTGATAACGGCAACAGGTAGACGCTTGAAATATTCACAGAATATTTAGTTATATATTCACTTTAAAAATAAATGTTTTAATTAAAATAAAACAAATATTTAAGGGACACACAACAAACAACCAACGCGCAACCAACCCATACAACAAACGTGATTTTTTTGCCATTTTAATAGATAATGGTACGTGGCACGTGGCCGGTTTTTTTTACATGTGGCTGAAAGGGATTTTTAAAATAAATTAAGCATTCATGGAAAATCACTTATATTCACAACAAGTTTTCCGAAATATAACGAGAGACTGCACGTTTGACTATCGTTTTACAATGAACTAGTTTTTATTTTGAATATTAAAAAATATCATCAACCTCATTGTATGGTCTACTTGCACGTGGCTGGACCACATTTTCATCCTCGATACAAAATATAGGTAGCAGTTTTTTTATTGTATGCATGTATTTATATCATGCTATGTATTTTTCCTATTATTTAGCAAAACATTCTAGAAAATTTAAATTACACATTAGTCTTCAGCTATCCTTAAAATGAAATCAAAATTTTATTTTATCAAAATACTTTAACTTCATTAAGTAAATGAAAGCCGAAATGAGCTATATAGCTGTGACTGACACGAATGGTTTAGCGTCACGAAAACTGTACTTTGTAAACGTACTTGTACTGTTTAAATTATTTTAAGCATTCCCACAATTAGATAAGAAATAGACAAAAGAGGATTATTTTTCGTGCACGTAGCCTTAAACAGGAACATGCTACTTGGCAGCAGAAATCGTAATGGTGGGTTTGCTGCACAAAGACCTCGAATAAAATGTATTTTTAACGTCCCAAAAATAAGTATCAGACTTTAAAAAAATATAATGGTAATAGATAGTTTAAGAATTACCTGTTGATAACAAAAATACATAAAACAATTTGTAATGTAGTCTATAAAATATAATATTCAGAAACAATGATCTCAATTTCTATTTAAAATCTTATCACAGTACATCTTCAGACCTAGCCGCGACTCCAACCTGTATCCAAAGCCTGGCATCGGTCGGCGCGGCGGGTGAGAGCTCTGGCCAAATCTAGTTTCCACCACACTATCGGCTTGGGCTACTGCTTCAGCGCCTACTGCTCCACCTAATTGGATTCCACTTTGTAAATTTCTTTTTGCATTCGCTTGGAATCCTTCTCCATTTAGAGATCCACCGTTTTAAATACCTGTATCAGCGTAAAGAGCGTTTTCACTGTATTTAGATTCGTACTTAACTCCTTCGTTCGTTTGTGCAGCTTATTAAGTTCCAGATCCTCTTACGTAGTGAGCTCCCCCATTATGTTGTAATCCTCCGCTATATGAAGAAGCAACATTTGTTTAAAACTCTGCATCAGCTTGTCCTGAACTAGTTCATTTATTTTCCTTGCTATATTGGACCCCACCGCTTGATTGACCCACTGCATCGGCTAGGGCAGAAGTTTTGTACTGATTTCCACTGTTTATATGAGCCATTATTCCAGGTTGAGTTTCAGCGTTATATTGTACCTGTATATTGCACCATATCCAGCATATTTTTAAGCCTCTGCGTCAGCATTAGCTGCAGTTACTTCCACTACTTGGCTCGTATGTACCATTGAATTAGCTTGAGTTTCTTCCTGATATTGATGTTCACCGTTTTTCCATGCATCTGTTTCAATTTGAGTTCCTCCTTCCGCTTGAACTAAAGTTTCAGCTTGAGCAGGTTTGGTATAAGGATTCCAATTAGTATTATTATAAAAAAAAAATATTTTTTGATCCAATTAGGTCTTTGAGTTATTTCATATCCATTATTCATTGGTTTAAATTTTTCTATTGCAATGTCACTGAATGCTTGGTGGAATAGGTTGTGCGTATTGATATACGGGGGGTCCATTATTGTATATAGAGGAAGGATCTGTATCAGATTGCCCAAAGACCACACCGCAATATTTATGATGACAAGGCAATGTGATAAATAAGGAAGTTCAAATTATAATTAATTATTTCGCCCTAAGTAGCTTGTCATTATTCATAATGCGCGGCCATTATGAAAAATGCCCCTATTTATTACTTGATCCATAACATATATACTTGAAATATGCAAATTCGCTCAAAACACCAAGACTTTTTCACTAAATGAGAAGTCATACAAACAAGATACACACTCTGATACAAAACACGACTAAACTTACCAACATCCCGCTTAAAAATATGTAAATAGTTATGTCAATAAAAATATATAGTTTAAATATATATTTTTTTCTTTTCTTATTGATTCGGGTAACTTATTAAGTTACCCGAATCAAAAAAAAAAGAAAAAAAACTCCATCTAATCACGATTAAATTAAAAAAGCTATTAATTAGTAAATGTTATTGCAGTGTAAACGAACATTTCAAAGATAAATCCCTAAAAATTGTATAAAATACACAAAAACAGTTTTTTTTTAATGAGTTACAAGATAAACGATAAGTCCTCATCTCTAAAAATAATAAATAATAATAATAAAAATCTTTATTGTTACAAAAACCTTAGACATTGCTTAAAACTAGGATACATAACTTGGTTAAAGGTCATACTTATAATTTAAACCCTGACTCCTAAACTAGGCGATCCTGTGACTTAAGAGTCAAAACTACCTACTATCTTTCTTTTGCTGTGTCCTACAGGGTCCACGATTGTTCTAAAGCCAATGTTGTATGTTGAATGCAATCAAATCATTTATTGGCAGATCATAAAATCCAATTTGTTAGTAATTACATACACATCTTAAACACTAGATTAGGCATTTTTAAGGTAAAACACCTTAAAAATTTTGATTTGAAAATTTAGGTTAATTTTATAACCTCTATTTTGGACATTTCTTTTAGGTTTTTAAATTAGGTAGGTACAATTTAAAAATGTTGTTAAAACAATAATGGTTGGAAACAGTGGTTGGGTGTAAAGTTGGGACCTTCTAAATACCGAGGAATGTGTTACGAATTCCCTAAAGGGAATGGGGGGGGGGGTGTTTTGTTCGTTCGTTCGTAGGGGATTCACTAAAGTGAGTGATTGCGTACGAAATTAACATGGACCCTATTTGCGTAACACAGTTTGTTTCGGAATGCAATTCCAAAATTAAGCAAACTCTGGTCGCAATCTTTTGCCATATTTAGAATTGTGTAATAATTTTTATTCCAGTCCAGTAAAATTTTATAGAGATGTAGTACATACGTGAGGTTAACTATTTATTGAGGTTAAACTACTTATTAGCTATTTACTTGTAATTATACTATATTTTACTACACTACTATCCACCACCGCTAAACATAAATACAGGCTAAGGAAACCAATAACTTGTATAATGAATTATTAAACACTAATTGCAACCCTCATTCCTTAATAACAATAGACCTTACTGAGGATTCTTTATTGAAACACAATAATAGTAGTTATAAAGTAAGTCAAAATAAAATTAAGAAATATGCAAAACTAAATAAAATTATAAATAAATGCAATAAATTTAGGAAACAACAAAAACACAGTTCCAATAATATTAAACTAAGGAAAGAACGTGGTTTTCTTGTAAATAAATTACATAACTATCAAATTAAATTAGAAGACAGTAAGAACATTTATGAGATTGACACTCAACGCTTACAGTCTGATATTCAGATACTAGAGGCATCATTACATTCACTCTATACTAAGTATGTGACGTCTGAAAAACAAATTCAGGAGCACATACTCGCTGCAAATGAGTTAATGGCTATGTGCAACTGTAATGCAGACCAAGTGGACCCGCTGACTCTTAGCAGCTCTCAATCTTCATTGCATAGGAATTTCAGTCTTGGCACTCTCCAACCTGAGGCAACGGAGGATTCGTACCAGTTGGGAAGTGCTCAGGTCTCTATTCCCAATCAGGATACACCAGATAATGTACAAGTTCCATTGCAAGTAGTTCAGATGGAAGCTAGTCCATTATGTAGCTCCATTATGTTTTCTGATAGTTTTGGAAAAGGGTTAGGAAAATTACTTAGCAACAACCTGAGTCATTCTTCTCTAAACTATTGCATGCCTCAGACTTCCTACAAACAAATAATGTATTCAATAACTAGGAATGAATATGATCCTAACGCCATTATTACTGTACTAATAGGTAATAGTTTTAATGTTAAAAAAGATGATATCACTGATAGTGTGACCGAACTTTTGAAGGTAAATTGTAAGAAAATAATTTTGTGTGCTTTTCCGTACTTTGAGCACTTGTCAAACAGGCAAAACTGCTACATTCATATGTTAAATAATTACATGCATTTCTTAGTTAGTCACCATAGTGACAAGTTTATATTTTTTGACACCAACATTTTTGTTGATAAGCTAAGGTCGACTAGGGATACTGTGTATCTGCCTATTAGTTTTAGACGTCAAATAGCTAGGCTATTAGCTTTTAATATTAACCCAGACATAACTAATATGTCGAAGTCTTTATTTAGCACCACGATTAGTAATAGTACTAATGTTAAGGTGGTTAGTTCAAATAATTTAAACTAGTTTGTAAGACAACAGAAGGTACCACTAACAGTTTAGTTACACTTAATAACAAAATGGTATTTTCTAGCAAAAACATTGTTAACTGTAGAAAAGGGGCTAAGCAGAAATCCTTGAAATTATTTCATCAAAATATTCAAGGTTTTTCTTCCAAACAATTGGAAATCGAATTGTTTTTAGAAAAAACAATGTTTGACATTATTTGTTTAACTGAGCATTGGTTAAAAGATTATGAAATGTTAATTAATTATGAGAATTATAGTGTGGCCAGTTGTTTTAACCGGAAATCAATGCTGCGTGGTGGTTCACTGATCTTAATTAGAAGTTGTATTAAATCTAAAACTCGTAAAGACATAGTTGCTTTGTCGGTTGAACATAGCATTGAACTGGGGCCTTACTCCCGACAGCATCGAGTACTGAATCAATCGAATTAGATTCGAAACAAATGACGATCCATACTCTTGAAACCGACACTAGCGCACGATCGTGCGGTTCAAAACGACACTAATTTCGATCGAAAGATTCGTTAGAATCAAAAAGTTCGTACTCCACACGCCATCTGACAGTTATGTATCGAGTAGTTGAATCAAAACTAAACGTCAAATAACTCGATAGCAAAGAAGCTACTTTATGAAGATCGAGTGAGATTTTTTTGTGTTCTTTACTGCTTTATTTCTTCAAAATCTTTATTATTATGGCTCGCCTTACTTTGTTTTTCAATGTTCTTGAGAAAACATCGTATGGATCTTCGTGCGAAAAGAAATATGAATCGATATAATACCCGGGGCTATAGAAATGGATTCGGAAGAATTTCGAAGAAGTTATAGTTTCTCGAAGGAGTTGTTTAATGTGTTGGTAGAAGATTTAACACCATACATGAAGAAATTAACCAGACGAAGTGACATTTCCATTAAATGCAAGGCGAGAAGCCCGAAAGTCTGACAACCAGTCTTACCAAGGGGTATCGTATTACCCAGTCACTGGGTTGAGGAGGTCAGATAGGCAGTCAACATAATCAGCCTATAATGTTCTCACTGCTGGGGCACAGGCCTCCTCTGTGTGAGTGGGAGTAGGACGTAATCCACCACGCGGGCCCAGTGCGAGTTGGTAGTTTTGACATGTCTTCGAATTTTTGGTTCTAGGACATGCCACCGGTGTCCTCACGATGTTTTCCTTCGCCGTTTTGAGAGCAGTGGTGATGAAATAATTTATACAAAGTAAAGCACCTGTCAGGGTTCGAACCTACGACCTACAACTCGTAAGTCGCTGTCGTTACCACTGGGCCACCAGTGCTCTCAAATAGGCAGTCGCTCCTTGTAAAATACTGGTATTCACCTGCATCCGGTTAGACTAGAAGCCGAGCACAACATATATGGAAAAAGAATAGGCAGATTGGTTGATGTTTTTTCATAGGATTTTATTTGTTAAGTTAAAATAAAGCACTAGGGTATCGTTTTTTACGTGAGAAAGTGATAGAGAAGTAAATAAATTCAACCACATAAAAGATTCTAACCACAGACATAAGACACTTGACAATGACGTAATCCATGAATGATAGGATATAGACAATGACAGGCATAACGACGCTGATAATACTCGAACCTATGTCGATCTTGGTTTACGATTCGATTTGGTTCGGGAGTAAGGTTTTAAATCGAGTTCAGATCAGAAACGAGTTCCAATCGAAAACAAAATCAAACTCGAATCGTTTTCGGGAGTAAGGCCCCTGTCTTGTGTTGAGCTAGATAGGCATGTTATAGTGTGCGTTTACAGACCCCCAAACTATCAAAACTACTCTATATTTGAGTCTGTTATGGAAGATGTTTTGGCAAAACTTGTAACTGGGAATAAATCAGTAATTATCTGTGGTGTCTTTAACATTAATATTTTAGAAAATAATTCAAATACCAGTAGATTGTTAAATTTGTTTGAATCATTTAATTTGTCAAATGTGTTTGTAGAACTAACCCGAATAACTACGACTACTGCTACATGTATTGATAATGTTTTTTGTTGCTGCGACTATTTAGATAAAGCTATAATTAATTATCTCCCTTCTGATCACAGCGGTCAAACCGTAACTTTTGAGTCCAACATACCAATACAGAAGGTGCAGATACAATTTAGACCAATAACATCTGTTAATTTAAATAAATTTAACAGCACTTTAATTTGTAAGTTAAGTGTTATGAACCTTACAATGAACAATGTTGACATTTTGTATAAAGAATTCTTTTCGGTAGTCCAAAGCGAGTTCAATATTTATTTTAAGAAGAACACTAAAACCATCAGCCCTAGGTTTTTATTTAGTGACTGGGCAACTAAAGGACTCAGGAAAAGTAGGGAAAGACTTTTCGAGCTGTATGGCCTTAAGCCTTATATAAACACGGAAACTTTTAATAACTTTGTTGCTACTTACTCTAGAACTTTTAAAAACACTTGCAAGGCCGCTAAAGCCTTATACATTAGCAACAAGGTTAAATCAGCAGACAATAAAATAAAGACGGTTTGGAAAATTATCAATAATGAAACGAATAGGAACAAAAAGCATGATTCTGATTACGCACTGGAGACGTCATGTGGACTCATTTGCGATAGCAAACAAGTTGCTCAAGAGTTTGTAAATTTCTTTACCAGTATCCCACTTAAAACTACTGAAACCTTAAGTTCCTCGCCCTTGCTCGCTTTTGACTCTGTAAGGGCGAACGTTGCAGCCTGCCCGATTGAATTTAACTTTAAGCATATTAACCCCATAATAGTATTAAAAGCTTTTAAGCAAATCAAGATCAAATTGTCCGAAGATCTTTGGGGAATGTCCATTAAAGTCTGTACCTCAATAATTGAGACTATGGCGCCTTACTTAGCCTTAATATTTAATTTGTGTGTGGATCAAGGAGTCTTCCCGGATTTAATGAAATACAGTAAGGTAATACCACTTTTCAAATCCGGAGACAGTAAAGACACAAATAATTATAGACCCATATCCGTTTTGCCGGTTTTCAGCAAGGTGTTTGAAAAGGTAATGCTTAATCAAATGCTCAATCATTTCAACGCGAATAAAATCCTTCACGATCAACAGTATGGTTTCACCAAAGGACGTTGTACGACTGACGCCGGTGTAACCTTATTAAGACACATTTTTAACGCGTGGGAAGAGGCCCAAGACGCCATAGGAATCTTTTGTGACCTTTCCAAGGCATTTGATTGCGTCGATCACGAAACCTTACTCTTGAAGCTTGAGCATTACGGACTTGGAAAACTTGCGCTTAGTTTAGTAAAATCTTATTTAAACGATAGACAACAGCTAGTTCAAATAAATGGTATCAATTCACTGGGTTTAAAAGTAAAAATGGGTGTTCCTCAAGGTTCGATATTGGGTCCTTTCCTCTTTTTAGTGTATATTAATGATCTTCTCCATTTATTAAAAAATCAACCACAAATGGTGTTATTTGCTGACGATACTTCCTTGATTTTTAAGGTAGATAGACGTGCTACAAATTTTGACGACGTAAATAACGCCCTACTGCAGGTCCAAAATTGGTTCACTGCCAATAATTTAGTATTAAATGGAAAGAAAACTAAGTGCATACGATTTTCTTTACCAAATGTAAAAAGTAGTGATTATGAGATAGTATTGAATCAAGAGAAACTAGAATTCGTCGATAAAACTGTTTTCCTGGGGATCTCGCTCGACTCTAGGCTTCAATGGGGTCCTCATTTAACATCTCTTGCAGGACGGCTAAGTTCAGCAGCATATGCTGTCAGAAAAATCCGTCAATTTACTGATGTAGATACCGCAAGGCTAGTCTATTTTAGTTACTTTCATAGTATCATGTCTTACGGTATTTTACTTTGGGGACGGGCTGCAGACATCGAGTCTATTTTTATTCTGCAGAAAAGAGCCATCAGAGCCATATATAATCTCCGCAGGCGCGATTCTCTTAGGGAACTGTTTAAGAATATTAACATCATGACGGTGTCTTGTCAATATATCTATGAAAACATCATGTACGTAAGAAAAAATTTACATCTTTTTAGTAAAAGAGGCGAAAGACATAATTATAGTACTAGAAGTAGGGATCTATTAGCTCAACCAGGTTTCAGACTGGCTAAAGTAGACTCATCTTTCATGGGGTACTGTTTAAAATGTTATAATAAAATTCCTCCCCACATACTTCAACTGAATGAGACGAAATTCAAATCTTGTATAAAACGCACACTATGCAAGCAGGCATATTATACTGGGGGATTACATCGCTGATAGAAATGCTTGGCTCAATGCTGGTCCTGCTCCACAACGTCAACTAATTGATTAACATTTGAAAATACTGTTGGAGCTGCTGAAGATTGTAAGACTATCTTTTCATTGTATAAACTCAATCACCTTTGTATTATATAATTGCATAACACAGGTGTGAGTACTATGTACAATAGAGCTACCGTTTACCGGGTAATATGTCTTTCATTGACTTGAATATGTCCTGGCAGCTGAGAGTATGTCATGCTCACTCAGATGTCTCGCTGATGGTGGCGTGTGTGTTGGATCATTTAGCTCCCTTCAAAATGGTTGAGCTGAATGGTGCTGATCCATGCGTCATGTTCGTGAACGGGCGCTGTCAGTTGGGACTGGTCATCTCTTAGCTGCCACGGCTTATTTTTAATTATTTTAGTTTTGAATTGTTTTTTTTATCACGGACGCTTCTGACGTTTTGCATCGTTCTCACATGTATATTTTCAATAAGAATGATGTAACCAATACTTTGTATCAAATATTTTATTTTAAAAGAGTGTCTGTGGAGTTTCTTGCCCGTTCTTCTCCATAGGAACCTACTATTTGGAATGGGCAACTAGCTTCATATTTGTAACTGACCGACTTGTTGACAATTCAAAAGTGCCTGTAAATGGTTTAATTGAAATAAATGCTTTGAGTTTGAGTTGAGTTTGAGTTTTGAGTTTATGAAAATAGAAAAGAGAATCACTGCCTAGACTTCGCATTAAACCACAAATTATGCGTTTAGTTCTTTCTGATTTAGGGTATGCCAAAATATTTTGGATAAGTCCAACATCCCACATGTTTAGTTTAAACTCCCTAGCCAATGATTCCCTTTCATCGTTGTTCTTAGAACATTCCATCAGCAAATGTTGCACGTCTTACTATGGAATATGTTTGAAGACATTATATTATGTAGGTTCAGTCGCAGGGATGTTCCTGATGCTGATGCTTATTTTTACAAACAGCTAGATATATGGTAATACTAGCGACCTGCGCAGGGGCAGTTCGCATGTAATTATGTAAGTTTATTATGTAAAAAAAATGTAAACATAATATCACGCGTTGTTTCCCCGAAGGGTTGGGCAGAGGTGTACCTGTAGTACCTACAACCACATTTCACCAGTTATGTTTAATACCCATGTAAGAAGAAAGAAAGAAAAGAAAGAAAATACGTTTATTTGCGGTAAACATGACGCAAAAAAGAACATAAACACAAAAATAAGAAAAGGTTGAGGGAAACATGCGTCACATCCACGCAAAACGGCTATCACTCAGCATTATGCTGCGACCCTATACAAGGCAGAGCCCCAGCGCTGGTTTCCTTTAAACCTTCCGAAATAATGTCGCTGAATGATGGTGAAAACATCACAGCATCAAAATCCGTTGCGTAATTTAGAAGAACAATCCGATCCCACAAACAGACACGAAAAGCGGATT
Source organism: Tiliacea citrago (assembly GCA_963921375.1). Taxonomy (NCBI): domain Eukaryota; kingdom Metazoa; phylum Arthropoda; class Insecta; order Lepidoptera; family Noctuidae; genus Tiliacea; species Tiliacea citrago. Next base: position 12,694,241 of record OY992797.1, on the reverse strand, counting down.
TAATCTTCGTTCATCCTGAAGTTTTGTCGCACATATTGAAGTTGTGTTTCGTTCCAAATTCCAAGTATTATAAAGGTACAGTCAACAAAAAAAAAAAAAATATTTTAAATTTTTGAAACAATAATCTATATACATATTATATACATATATGAATCACTATTTCCTTTGGTCACGCCATAACTTGAGGATGAGTTTATCGATGAAATCGATAAACTCATCCTCAAGTTATGGCGTGTTTATGGCGTCTTTAAGTTTTCCAATACTTTGTAGAAGATTCTTACGGAAAGAATAATTGAGAAAATTGCGCAGAAAATTTTAGAAATAGCAAATACTTAATAATTTAGTTCTCTTTATGTAGTAGTAGCAGTAACCTAACAAAGTACTAGGCTTGCATGAATAATTTTAATATAAAATAATATGAGTAAATTTTCTCTCGCGGAGGAGACAGAGAGGAGCGGTTGTTTTAAATAGTTATTGACGTTAAATATTTATTAATACGTAACCCTTTTTTGCCGATTGTACAAAAAAGTAAGTTTAGCCTAGACAAAAAAAATATGGGCCGTACAAGGTATATAAAATAGGACGAAGCGAGAATAAAACAATTAAAATTATATTTTGGGACGAACGAAGCATATTGTTTGGGACGACCCAGGATTTTTTTATGTAGGACAAAACTCAGCGGGCCGAACGAAGAATAAATCGAAAAGCGACTTTAAGTGTGAATACTAATGTTAATTCTGGTTATAAACTTTATCTGTGTGCCGAATTTCATCTAAATCCGTCCAGTAGTTTTTGCGTGAAAGCGTAACAAACATCCATCCATCCTCTTAATCTTTCGCATGTTTAATATTATTATTTTAAAACTATGATATATCATGATATTCATTGAAATCTGATGCTATGATGTCAAGGGCAATTTTGTTCAAAATTAAATACTTGTGATGAATAACGTATTTATTTGGATAAAGGCACGCAAACACACGCGATATCGTGGGCGCGACATGCACCGACAAAGGAATTGTCTTTGTTGGTGCCTGTCGCGCCCGCGATATCGCGTGAGTGTGTAAGAGCCTTAAGGATTAATATCATGTTTATAAAAACACCTTCGCAAATAATGCATTATTTTAGAACAAAGATTACCTACCATAAAAAGGTTATAGGGAGTCATATATGCTGTCGCGGACTTTTTTTATAACTTTTGAAGGGGAACAATTCCGTCATACATGATTTTTGCGTAACTTTAATCGTTTTGGGCAGCGTACGCAACGATAGCTCTCAAAAAGATTTATTGCCCCCGTTTTTGCAGCATTTTTCATTTATGCTCCGCTCCTCTTAGTCGTAGCGTGATGTTATTATAGCCTTTTGCATTCCTCGATAAATGGACTATCCAACCCAAAATTATTTTTCCAATTCGAACCAGTAGTTCCTGAGATTAGCGCATTAAACCAAACCAACTCTTCAGCTTTATATGCTAGTAGTTATGTTATCACCAAGTTTAAAACAAGCTATACAGGGTTAAATTAAATTAGCTAGTGAAACTCCGCAGACGTGATAGGTAGGTATCGATATCTAAACATGATTATACAATAACTAATGTTTTTTGTGGGGTCATCGACCGCAGTTAGTGTGGTAACTAGAAATATCAGTTAAAAAAATCTGATTTTCTTTTCTGTAAACTTCACAGACTTGATAAGTATTGACATCTATTCACGATCAAACAAAATAAAACTGATTTCCTGAACCCATACTTCAAGAAACAACACTTCAAGCGGTAGTTGACCACCCAAAAAAAAAAATGTTTTAATTATGTATAGGATATTGAATGGACATATTTGCCCTGTATATTGTATGGACCTATTTCTGGTGGTGTTTTACATCCTAACTTTGATTGAACAAAGCTTTTCACTTCAATAACTTTTATTTTATGGCACGGCTCACGACTTCGAACTGATTAGTTGTAGGGTTGCATTTGAACGACTTATAAAATGAAATAATATTTGTTTTTGATCAATGATCAACAAGATAGCAACCTGCATGGAGTTTGCAAACAACGATAATAATGTGTTTAATTTAATTCGGCAGGTATTGTTTTTTTAGTATCGATGCTCAAACCCTTGAATTTATCACTAGAAAAGAAGAAGCTCGAGATTTTTGATGAAAAACACTGATAGCGATTCAGATTTGTAACCCACATCCTTTGTTAACTCGAATGACTGGCTATTCACATAATCACATAATCAGCCTATAATGTTCCCACTGCTGGGACTCAGGCCTCCTCTCGGTGAGAAGGAGTGGGCTGTAATCCACCACGCGTGCCCAGTGCGAGTTGGTAGATGTCACATGTCTTCGAATTTTTGGTTCTAGGACATGCCGGTTTCCTCACGATGTTTTCCTTCACCGATTTGAGAGCAGTGGTGTTGAAATTATTTACACAAAGTAAAGCGCCTGCCTGGATTCGAACCCACGACCTACAACTCGTAAGTCGGGGCCTTTACCACTGGGCCACCACTGCTCTCACTGGCTATTCGCAATGACTAAATTCAGGCACGCCAAATCGGTAGTCTTGGAAACTGCAATTGCGTCAGTGTTTACCTACTATATTTTGGCTGAATATGAAAGTAAGGGTTAAGTTTGTTTACTGACTGGTCAGATAATTTAAAAAAATAGATAAGATCTCATTCCTACGTAACAATCAATCAAGGAATGAGCAGGCACGTGTCGTGGCAACGAGGCTCAAGCGTGGGCATAAACAAATTGCTCGCCTATAGTCTTCGACAACCGAGAAGCCTGTGCTTACCTAATCATTTATCGTTACCCGTGTTTATTAAATAGTTAATCGAGTACGACTCATTTTCACCTAAAACATATTTTATGAAGGAATGTATTTAATAGATCCTCAAATAATTACCATTTTGATTTCCCAAAAATACTTATAGATACGATAATATACTAATTTAGTGTAATTAATTTTACAATTGAGCAAAAGAAGTGATTATCATTAGAATATCAAAAAGTTTTTAGAGGATTAATTAAATATTCCCCTTTTGTGTTCCAATCTTTGGTATTCTGCAGCGTAATTTTGTAGCTGTGCATTAATAAGATGACAAGAAATAATGTTCTCGTTACGTGAAAACTGATCGTTGTATTATCTGTCACTTTATGGGGCTAGTATTCTCACAATACATGCACCGTCCTTCGTCACCGCTATAAAGAAGCGTCCGGACACTCAGTGAACATCATTTAGCTCAGTAGTGCTCAGTGACAACAACCTCCGAAATGTTCAAATTGGTGAGTGAATTATTACATAATTTTTCGTCGATTTTAATCAGTGTTTTAAGAAATCCTCATTAGTGAAAAGTCGTTATCAAGTATTTTATTTTAGAACTATTTCTTTGGTTCGTGATTATAACCAATATTTTTAATCAAGTAAATTACATAATCCCATCATAGTAATTAAAAACCGGCCAAGTGCGAGTCGGACTCGCGCACGAAGGGATCCGTACCATTATCTATAAAAACGGCAAAAACATCACATTTGTTGTATGGGAGCCCCCCTTAAATATTTGTTTTATTTAAATTTAATTATTTATTTTCAAAGTGAATATATAACTAAATATTCTGTGAATATTTCAAGCGTCTACCTACATGTTGCCGTTATCAATATCGAGCAAAAAAATCACGTTTGTTGTATGGGAGCCCCCTTAAATATTTAGTTTTTTCTGTTCTTTAGTATTTGCTGTTATAGCGGCAATAGAAATACATCATCTGTGAAAATTTCAACTGTCTAACTATCACGGTTCATGAGATACAGCCTGGTGACAGACGGACAGACAGACAGACAGACGGCGGAGCTTTAGTAATAGGGTTCCCGTTTTACCCTTTGGGTACGGAACCCTAAAAAAGGCTTCATCGTAATTGAAACGATTAAATTAAATCCAATCATGTTTAAGCTGCAATCATGAGGTCGGTGGTTATATACTTAAACATTAACTAAATTAAATCTGGTGAGTTACAATTGATATTGTCGAATTATTAATTGGTTTCATTTAACTACTAGAGTGATGTAGTCCCAGAGACACCTTCGTGTTTATAGCTCCATCACACTCCCTTAGATTAAAATAATTTCTAAACCAATTTTATAAAAGTTATAGATATGTTGGTACCAGCTCATAAAATGCAAAATGTAGCAGTTGAGAAATGCAAAGTTAAGTGAATAATATTACAATGTTTGCATACGATGAAGGATTTCACTCTTTGTCTATGCTTTACATACGTAGCCATAAACAAGGATGTGCTTCACTCATTACTTGTTTATGAATTCAATTTCACAGAACATATTATTTTTGCCCAAGGATGTAATTGTTCAGTCATGCTTAATTAGGTGGACATGCATGGATTTAAATAAATGTTTATGCTGAAAATAGGTAATTATCATTTAACTTTTAGTACCTACTTAATGAGTAAGTTGTAATTAGTGGATTCTTCTAAAGAATTTGGTTTCCGTAGTCACATTTATCATTTTAACTAGCTCCAAATATAAAAAAGATTGTTTAATACAACACACATAACAGGCTGCCTGTAAACCCCGAAGTGTTAGGCAGAGGTGTAGTCATAGTTCACCCACGTTTCGCCATTTATGTTTAAGTCCCATGTAATACATACACACATATATGGGGCGAGCCTATTGCCATTAACTGGGCACCAATCCAGACTACGGGCTGCTACTGAGAAATTCCTGATGGAAAAACCCAATAATGCTTATCCCGACCAATGCTCAGTAGTAGTGCTTGTTACCACTAGAACCAAACGACCAATCAACGAGTTTTAACACCTTTGTTATTAAAAACCGGCCAAGGTGCGAGTCGGACTCGCGCACGAAGGGTTCCGTACCATTATCTATAAAAACAGCAAAAACATCACGTTTGTTGTATGGGAGCCCTCCTTAAATATTTGTTTTATTTTAATTTAATTATTTATTTTTAAAGTGAATATAATTATAACTAAATATTCTGTGAGTATTTCAAGCGTCTAGCTGTTGCCGTTATCAATATCGAGCACAAAAACACATTTGTTGTATGGGAGCCCCCTTAAATATTTATTTTATTCTGTTTTTTAGTGTTTGTTGGTGTAGCGGCAACAGAAATACATCATCTGTGATCATTTCAACTGTCTAACTATTACGGTTCATGAGATACAGCCTGGTGACAGACGGACAGACAGACAGACAGACAGACGGCGGAGCCTTAGTAATAGGGTTCCCGTTTTACTCTTATGGTACGACGGAACCCTAAAAAGACCTGCTGTACCTTCTGTCTGACAGATCAACGTTCAGCCTCAGTTAGGTACGGCTCAATCTGCCTAGCCTTTCAGTCTCAGTTAGATACTACTATGGTTAGAAAATTACAATAGGTTCCTTTGGTATGTTATGCTTCCAATATGGAAGAATTTTTGGAAATTACACCCTTGAGGGAGGAAAAATATGGGTTTGAGCTCGTATGGCGAACGGCTTACAGAAAAATTATAATAACACTAGATAGTAAAAACACGCGAAAAAAAACAGATGACAAAAAAAAGCTTAAACGTCATGTTGTTTAATTTCCATCTGTCTAAGCTAAAGAGCAATGGTCCCTCTAGCGGGAGAAATTGCCAGTAATCTTCCCTACTGCAGCACCTCAGATATCACTACTACCCAACGTCTAAGAATTTGGCAGCTAGCTGTCACTATCCATTTTTAGGATTCCGTACCTAAAAGGTAAAACGGGAACCCTATTACTAAGGCTCCGCCGTCTGTCTGTTTGTCCGTCTGTCACCAGGCTGTATCTCATGAACCATGATAGTTAGACAGTTGAAATTTTCACATATGATGTATTTCTGTTGCCGCTATAACAACAAATACTAAAAAACAGAATAAAATAAATATTTAAGGGGGCTCCCATACAACAAATATGATTTTTTTGCTCGTTTTTGCTCGATATTGATAACGGCAACAGGTAGACTCTTGAAATATTCACAGAATATTCAATTATATATTCACTTAAAAAATAAATAATAAAAACAGCTGTTGACTGCCAAAATACGCGAACCCATGTATTTGCCAAAGATGTTAAAAGATGAAAACTGTGAAAGGAAGCTCTTGGAAAACAAACGGAAACCCGATATTTCTTCGAGACTATGTGTTATCCTTTTGGGAAATTACACCCTTGAGGGAGGAAAAATAAGGGTTGGAGCTCGTATCGAAGATTTCAAAATTCATGTGGATGAAGACGGAGGCATAAGCTGGTTACTGTTTAAATTGTAGTGTAATGTGGTCTTATTAATATTATGAAGCATACCTCTTCTTGTCTATAATGTGAAGAAACCATGGGCGGGAAACGATATTTTAATCGACGAATGTGATAACATGATTTTTATTTCACAGTTCATCTTCACTTGTATGCTGGGAGTGGCAATGGCGGCCCCCGAGCCCCAAGTGTTCCTCAGCTCGCCGTACTCTGCAGCATACTCCGCTCCGCTCGCGTACTCCGCTCCGCTGGCGTACTCCGCGTACTCCGCTCCGCTAGCGTACTCCGCATACTCCGCTCCGCTCGTTTACTCCGCATACGCTGCTGCACCGGTTTCCGCATACTCCGCTTACAGTTACTCCGTATCTTCTTCGCCTTACGCGTTTTACAAATGAGTTGTAGTTTAGTAAATACGAGTACAAGATAGCGAACAAATAAGTTATTAATGTTATAAATTATATTATATTAATATTTTATTTTGACTTATCCCCTGTGACGTGCTAAGAACGTCATCCTCCTTTGCTACGATACATTTCCGTAGTACAAACTTTTCTGTAGTGCTTTCATATTAACAAAACGAACCAAACCGGCGCGGCTAGCCTATTGCCACTAAATGGGCACAAGACTGGGCTGACATTTTGCCCGATCAGGGGTACGATCCCAGGATCCTACACTCAACAGTCTTGTTTGCTAATAAGAGTAGTGAAAAGGCACAAATGAAATAAAAACCCACATATACCACATGATACCCACTTTTTAACAATATGTTATCTGCATTACACCTAAACATTCTATGCATTGGGTACCTACAAATATTTACAATATGAAGATTATGTACCTAGCAATTCAAAGCCCATCTGCGTCAAGAGCTTTGAATTGCTACCAAACGACGAATTCGCATGGTTTCCAATTGTTTTAAGACTGCGATAGAGATTATGGAAAATAAAGACAGTCATGTCCAACTGTCATATATAAATGTCTGGAATGATCATCCATATTGTCTAGATCTGTCTAGATACATTGCTGTTGCACAACTACTGCTGCCCTTTTCAGATACCTACCTAACATACTGTTGCCATAGCAACAATTATACAATCTAGGGAATCTTACCCAACGCGCTGATGGCGCCACTAAGACCGACGTTAACGAAAAATAATCTGTCAAAGACGCGAGGCAAATATAAGCTTTTTCAATATTTTTCGGCTCAATTTCATCCCAGTAAATATAAATGTAGGTTAAAAATATATAAGTATTTCTAACACATTTTTTTTCTCAAATACTTATACGTATACCTAATTACTCTACAACAGCCATACTCAAAGTGTGTTCCGCGGAACCCTAGGGTTCCGCAAAGCCTCTGTGGGGGTTCCGCGAAAATACTGGTCAGATTAAAAAAAATACTAAAGAGGTACCTACTAAATTTTAAGACTTTAACAAACCTTAATATTACGCAAACTGATCTCTGAATCGAAAAATAGTTTTCACAGACTTATAATATTTTTGAACGGCTTATCCAACGATACCCAACACCATGGGATAGTTGAGAACAAACATATCATCCCCACTTTACGTGCAAAACGTAAAAACGTGTTCACCGTAAAAAAAACGACTTTGTCGGCGTAACTAATATGTATACCCATGCCAAATTACAGCTTTCTAGTACTAAGAGTCTCTGAGCTAAGCCAGGGACAGACGGGCGGACGGACGGACAGACAGACATGGCGAAACTATAACCCCCTTATTAAAATACAAGATTTATATTTTGACATGGCTTAAACCATGCAGCCAGTTTTTGTAATAAGAACGTAACTGTGATTGAAACACCGTTCTTTATACAAAACTGAAAACTTAGTTCGGTACTAAGTTGTCAGTTTTGCATCAGGAACTTTACCATAGACAGAATAAAGTTCGAAATTCAATAATGGCTCTATGGGTAAAACATGGGTCTGAAGATAAACCTTGTTTTGTAATAAGACGGTTGGGGTTCCTTGTTGACTATGGAACCCTAAAAAGACATAGATATGTTACCTACTCAACATTTGATCTTCAAAAACGGCACAATGTCACACTATTAGATGACACTTGGAAGTTTGACGGCATGTAGTAATTATCGTGAGCGAAAAAGAGACAACACGAAGGAAATGTGGCTAATTAGCCATGCTTTGACGCGCCACTTGCGGAGCGTGTATAACCTATCTACCTATTTACCTTTTTACTTAAAGGTAATATCATTGATGGCCGGAGTTTTTGGGATGTTTGTGGGTGGAATAAAAATGCTTCACTCTTGACCTCTAAAATGGTCAGAACACAACCTTGAATGTTTTGTGGCAGTCAAGTGCTTGCGACGATGAAAGAGCTCACAACATAGAACTGGCGCCTGGTGAATGCGGTCTTGTGGCTGATAGTTGGGAATATCATTTTAGCTTTTCGCTTAGTGTTATCTGGTGGGGGAATTTGTTTATGCTTCCTAAGTGTGGCTTGGAGGACATAGAGCTGTCTCACCATAAGTAACTTACAGTTCGCATACAATTCAATAGTGGGAAACCTATATGGTTTACCAAGCATCACCTTGAGCACAGCTCTCTGTGCCCTCTCCACTTCGATGAACTTGGTTTTAGCGGCTCCTCCTCAATCCGGGATGAAGTAAGTGATAACGGACTGACAGAGTGCTAGGTAAACCATCTCAGAATGAGATTTGAAAATATCACTACACCCAGGTACTTCGTTTGATTGACGCGAGTAAGCGCTGCGCATGAGCAGTGGTTGTGATCAGAACATGAGTGTGCAGTGATTTCAAATTCCGGTGGCGCTTTGTTTTTATAATTAATAAAAAACGGAATGAAACTTCATCAGCTAAAACCAACTGGTTTTAGCCATGTTTAGCGTGAGAAGGTTCTCTCGTAGCCACCTCTCAACATTGCTCAAGGACTGTTCCGCAGTATACTTGACATCGCTCCACGTATTACCATAAACGACAATCGCAGTGTCATCAGCGTATGTAAGGATTTGTGATTTATGTAGGGACAGCGTGCATAGGTCACTTATGTAGATTTGAAAAAGTGTGGGTCCTATCACGCTGCCTTTCGGGACGCCGTATTTGACAGTTTCTTCATCACTTAGGCATGAGTCGATTTTAACAGCCATCTTTCTGTTTTGGAGGTAATCCTTGAAGAGGTCGAGAGGTTTACCACGAATACCTATACACTCCAGTTTGTAAAAAAGGGTGGGAACAGAGACTGTGTCAAAAGCCTTTTTTAAATCTAAGAAAATACTAGTGCATTTTTGCTTTTTTGTGATACAAATTGGGTTAGATCGATAACTGCGTCTTCGGTGGACACTCCTTTTTTGACCCCGTATTGGCTGGATGCTACAATGTTGTACTTGTTCAGGTAGTTTACTAAGTGACTGTTTATCAACTTTTCCATTACAAAATGTCCATCAGTCTAAGCTAAAGAGCAATGGTCCCTCTAGCGGGAGAAATTGCCAGTAATCTTCCCCTACTGCAGCTGGGACGATCTAATGAGGATAAAACTGCCACTTGCTCTTTTCAGATTTCGCTACTATCCAACGTCTAAGAATTGGGCAGCTAGCTGTCACTATTCATTTTTTGTAAATTAGTGACTTCTTTTACGCATAATTAATTAATATGCCCCGATGCGCAGCTGTTTACTGCAAAAAATACGGGGACCCATTATTATTTGCCAAAGATGTTAAAAGACGAAAACTGTGGAAGAAAGCTCTTGGAAAAATAAGCTCCGACTACCAAAACTAACACTACAAAGTGAAAAATAACTTTAATTTCGAAAGTCGGTGTCTTTGGATCTGTATTTGAGTTTTTTGCCACCGACTTCCGAAATTAAAGTTATTTTTCACTTTGTAGTGTTAGTTTTGGTAGTCGGTTCTTATTTTTTTGTAAAAAGTTTTTTATTTTTCACTTTTTAGGGTCAGTTTTGAATTTATCTAAGTTACGATAGCCTAATGTTAACTGCTCATCACCTTTTACAAAATATTGCTTTTCCCGATGCTGGGACGTTGATTGTTGAGGAGAACTGCCACTCACCATATGCATAGTGACGAGCATAAATTGCTTAATCGCAACCCGTTAAATAGGGGTACTCATTATTATATTATTCCGGTGGCCATATGTGGTCTCCATCATCAGTTCCACTTCACCAAATGGTACTTTCCGAGAGCAAATGCACGAGTTACTTTTAAAAATACCCAAATCGCTATAGGTTTGCCTATAAAATTTGAGAGTTTCCCTCGATTTCCATGGGATCATCTGATTTTGATTTGGTGGCAATGGGACTACCTCGGGAGTCCCCTTCCAACGTCGGGAGTCCCATTCCAACTTCGGGAGTACCCTTCAAACAAAAAAAGAATTTTCAAAATCGGTCCATATTTAACGGAGTAATCACGTAACAAACATACAAAAAAAAAAAAACATACCGCCGAATGGAGAACCTCCTCCTTTTTGGAAGTCGGTTAAAAAAACGGAAGCCCGATATTTCATCGAGACTATGTGCTATCATTTTGAAACCTGAAGACTTTTATAGGAGAAATTCTTATACAGGTGATGCTCCCAAGAGAACCAAGTCTGTTTCCTTTACCTACAGGCACTTGTGATGTGATTTTATGTAAATTATAGTAAAGGTGTATGTATGTTTTGTATTATCATATTAGATCAGTGCTAGAATTGACATCTCCGAAAATTTTCAGTCAGGAAGATCATACTCGAGTTCGCTTTTAACTCTGATCGGGTTATTTCTGTCGTACGCCTCACACAAACACAAAATAACCTATAATTATAAAACATTCATAATTTATTGACTTTTCCACTAAAGCTGGTTTTCACCAGTGGTAGACGTTTCCCTTGTTCTTAGCTCGTCTTTTAATAGTGGTAATAGATTCGTTTAATTTGGGATAGACACAAAAGTAAACATAAACAAAATAATGGCGGTTTGTCAACGGACAATTACTGTGCTGCCACCATTCACTCAATTTTCCAATACATTTTAAGGGTCAAAAAACTGAAAAATTCATGGAGCAAATAAACGATCATTTATTTGTCTGTCAAGGTTTCAATCGAATCGACCGAATGATCAATCGCGGGCGAGAATACGCTAGAAGTAAAAAAAAAAAATGTCAGTTGTTTTTTTTTGGGTCTTTTTAGTGGGTCAGTTTGTAATTTATCTAAGTTACAATAGCCTAATGTCGACTGCTCATCACCTTCTACAAAATATTGCTTTTCCCGATGCAGGGACGTTAATTGTTGAGGAGTTCTCCTGGTAAGAACCAGGAGAACTGCCACTTACCACATGCATTGTGACGAGCATAAATTACTTAGCAACCATATCTAAGTACCTAATCGAATCGCAACCTGTTAAATACTTATAAATTTAGTAGTTCAGGTGGCCATCTGTGGTCTTCATCACAGCTCCATTTCACCAAATGGTGCTTTCCAAGAGAAAATGTACAAGTTACTACAAAAAATACCCAAATCGCGATAGGTGTGCCTATCAAATTTGAGGATTTCCCTCGATTTCCATGGGATCCCCTCATCAGTTTCTGACTTGGACCACCTCAGGAGAATACGCTGTCAAACAAAAAAAGAATTTTCAAAATCAGTCCATTATTGAAGGAGAAATCGGATAACATACATACAAAAAATAGAGACGAACAAATAACCTATTAACATAATATAACATAACTTATTTCATAGTTGCGTGGACACACGTAGACAGGCTATAATTTGCGTAGATGTCAATACTTGGATTAAAAGATAAGTAAGTACATTTTTGTATGATAATTAGATCTTAATTAGCCTAATTATCATTTTGATTAAATTGTTTCGTAAGCTCTACCATTTTAACTTTTCAAATATACTCTTGTAAACATTACTACCAGCGTGGCAGCGTGCAGTGTAAATACTGCCGTTGTACCCTCAATTGTTTAAAGATATAAACTGTGGCCAGCAGTGCTATTCTGTAACCATCTCACCGTGAAAACATAAGTGAAGTGAGCGTGGAGTGACCTGTCACTGTCATCCCACCTGATGCAGACTGATGCTAGGGATGGACCAAGGATTACATTTACAATCATAAACGAGATTTGAATATTTTATGCTAATTCTATTGATCATTTTATATTATTTCAAAGCTAGTATTTAAGTGTCTAAACTCTAAACAATACTATTTAGGGGTTTTAGCAAAACTGAAATTCTGTCAGAAACTCAATTTTTTTGTTACTTTTTTTTTCTAGACTAGTCTTTAACATTACTATGTTTAGACACTAATCCATCCAAGAATCCAAATAGAATTAGCATAAAAATGTTATTATAATCTTGATTGTGATTTTAAATGTAACCCCTTGTAATCCCTAGCAACAGTGAAATGACAATGACATCTCACTCCACGCAAAATTCACGGTGGGTTTTTACAGAATCGACATGCTGTATCTTATAGTAACTCTTTGGTGCATTCGTCCATGTACGAGATGTGTTCTGTTACAATTTTGGTGTACCTACAATAAAATTACATGTATACTCTATCTATATATTTATTCAATTGTGAATATGATGTTTTTCGTAAAAAAATCAAGCAATGAATTTATTTGGTGTACGAAATAAGCTTAATGGTATCTACTATTTCACGACAAATCAGGGAAATTATATCAAGAACAAAGATGAATATTTTTGTCTTCTCTAGAGTCTTAACTATTGATGTCAACTTTAGTAAAAGTAAAAAGAAAACAAAAGAAATATTGATTACATTAGGTATTATTTATTTGCTCGTATATCGATTTTCCTCATAAACAGATTATTTCCGTAGGTAGTAAGCGGCGTAGGGCGAAGCGTAGGGGTAGGCGGAGTATGCAGCGAGTGGTGCGCTGTATGCGGAGTAGGCGAGCGGCGCGGTGTAGGCGGCCGCCACCGGAGCGGTGTACGCCGCCGCCACCGGCGCCGTGTACGCGGCAGAGTACAGCAGGCCGGGCTTGGGCTTAGGCTCAGCTACGGCAACCGCCATCATGCAAGCGAGGACCAACTAGAAAATAATAAACACCATTAATTCACATTTTCTATTATTCTAACATTTTCTCGAACGAGGTGATGTCAGATTGCAGTAGAGGCTGAACTGACTGACTGACTGGGAAAAGCCCCAGGTCTATGCAACCCCTATTTGAGCTCCAACACTAGAAGAACGCACAATAAAGAAGGTAACTTCACTTTTTGTTTCACATTCACAAAATTCTCAATACTGCAATCCAGGCCTTAAAGTTAACTTGCGTCTGATATGTATACGCACCATATATTTGAACATTTTGATTGTTTTCACTGAGCTGCTGCTGCACTGAATGATACGAAAGATGCGATAGCTACGAATTTTATAGTAACTTGAGAAGGACGAACGCACTCAACGTGAGGTTAATCGAGAACGCAACTGTGCTCTGAATAATCATTAGTTTCCTTCAATGAAGAGTGTCGATGACTGTCAATTGAATTTAACTAAGGCACTTAAATAGAACGTGATGATTAATTATGTATGTTAGTTGTAATCAATTAGTTGCTTTTATAATAGAGGCACTTATAATGGAAGTTACCTATTTCGCTATTTATTATTAAGGTTTTAACTTTTATTATTTTAACTGTGGGAATATCGGGATAAAGAGTAGCCTATGTCTTAATTCAGGGTGTCAGCTACCTCCATACAATTTTTTATCAGAATTGATCGAGCCGTTTGAGCTCGTGAAGAAGTAACAAACATACACACACACACACTCACAAACTTTCGCCTTTATAATCTTAGTGTGATGATAATTTAATATTTAACATTGGTTTTTTTTCCATTTTCTATTTTGTTAAGGACCTGGTACTTTTGACGGGCCTACAATGTTCTCCCATACCTATTAACACTGTTATTTGAAAACATTGTAAAAGCCAATTATTTTTAAAACAGTAACCGTGGAGTTTCTTGCCGGCTTTTCTCCATAGCAAACGACCAATTAGAACCGTGCACCTAGCTTCTGACGTTTCATAAGTGCCCATGTAGGCTTATGTGGAATAAAATAGTTTGATTTTAATTTTTGAATCCATGTTCCCCAGGAAAGTTCAATATCTTCAAGGAATTACATTGGAAAAAATATAATTATCTTATACGAGCTTTAATTTATATCCTATGTATATATCTAAATACAATAAGCAAAGCATACATTCAGTACACTGACTTACTGTTACTGAGTTCATTTAATTAAGGTGTTGATTCGATATTTGAATATGATAGATGATGATTCCAAATGGAAGTATGTGTTTCTAATAAAGTAATCATTTTCACTTGTCTTTTTTTAAGAATTTAGTAAAAATTCATCATCATCATTACAGCCGACAGATGTTCACTGCTGGCCATAGGCCTCTCCCAAAAGGTTGCCATAATTGCCACGCTTGGTAGGTTAATAATAAGGTTGTCGATCGCAATATTATGGTGTTAAAATGCATAGAACGCTGCTGCCCATTCTCTAGTAAGTCCCTTAGTCACCTTTTACGATACACACGGGAAGAAATAGGATGGTGCTATTCTTTACGTCCGGCATCACACGGAACAATACGGAAAAATTGTTATAAGCTAATTAATATTATTTTTAACGCTATTTATATTTATTACATGTGCATTACCTATTTCGTGTCAATTTAAACATTGGTTGGTTTAAACATGATAAGCGACTTAATTGTGATCTACGTTTAATTTTACTTTTACAACTTGTTTTTGGTAATTAACATCGGGGGGGCCGGGGTTCAAAGTGCCGGGGGTAAGTTGTTCCGGCACGAATAGCTTCATTAAGAAAAGAGGTAGTAGTAAATGTGAAATTCATCACTGAACGTTGTACCATCGCCCTGCTTCGGCAGCCATTTTATTGAGGCCGTAAAGACATGTTTGTTTGGTTTTCACTAGGTGGTACATATTTGTTACGTACGTAAAATTTTCTGTTCTTCCACTTTTATGTCTGCTTCAATCAATTTTACAGCAATTTTTATACGAGTTGTACTTATCAGTTGGAAAGACAATAAGGTATATTTTTAAATAGCATTATTGATAATTTGTTACTTGTGTATTTAAACGTTTGACATAACTATGGAAAATTGAATTTGGGGTTAAAAGTTCCGCTGGTTTGGGATCAGTTGTGCCAAAAAAAACGTACACAAAATGAAGCAACTTAAATAATAAAATGAATGAATAATTATTATGTTACAATGAAAACATAAATAAAAGAAAGATCGAATTGGGCAAGAACTCAGTTGACCTGTGGCAGCACTGGCAGCGGGTAGCTGATGACATCAAAGATGATAGATCTAGCTCAAAACGGTAGCTCAGGATCAACAAATATTTCATTTGTTTAAAACAGTAATGCTATGTTCCTTTTTTTAATCAATGATACATGAATATTTCATATATTTAACACTGGATATTTTTGCTTTAATTTGTGTAAATCCATTTTCAGTTACTGCATCATTAATTATCACAATTGCTACCGGAAAATCTTGCCTCAACGATGGAACAACCAACCCCATGAGCTAGTTTGTTCCTTGTCGACTTTTCCCAAAAAAACGTTTCTGGTCAAAAAGATATTACAAAGTTAATAAATATGACCATTTAGTTTAAAACTAGGATACATTCTGTCTCTGGGGTTGAAAGACATTGGCCAAGTCTGATATACGTCAAATCGGCAATTCGTCAAATTTGATATTGGTCAAAGCTGAAGTTCGTCAAATCGTCTTTTTGTCCAATTTTGAAATTTGCCAAATCGCTATTTGTCAAGTCCATGTACAATCGATGAAAACATGCGTTACAATATTTCAAAGTCTTGGAGATCAGACTTCGTTTTAACGGTTTGTTTACGTGTTGTTTGAAAATCGGCATCCACTCTTTAACCAAACAAAGCATCTAAATATTTTGCATATACCTACTATGTCAACTTTAACATCTACCAAAAGTTTATAAGAACTGAAAGGCATTTTTTGTTCAAAAATATTGTAATTTAAAAAAAAACTAATGGATGAGAAAAGCAATTCTAGTGACAGAAATGTTAAGTTAGGTTAGGCAAGTCCAATTGAAAATTAACTAAGAGTATATCAAAGACTTAGTGACTGGTAGGTACATACGGCTACACATCAAGCTATACATTTCCTTTTTCTGTAATTTGGATTTTAACTCTGAATATAAGTTGTGTAAGCAGTTCACGATGTTTCTGTTTAAAACATATATCGTATTTCTTGGCCCAGTGGTGACAGCTGTGACTTAAGAGTTGTGGGTCATGGGTTCGAACCTAAGCACTCACTTTACTCTGTATAAATTATTTCATCACTACTGCTCCTATAATGGTGAAGGAAAACATCGTGAGGAAACCGGTATGTCGTACAACCAAAAATTCGAAGACATGCGACATGAGCCATCATTTCAGTCAAAAGATGTCTACTGCAGGATATACGCCTCCCATCTAACTATCGCTTCAACGACCAGTCCTACGCCTCCCGCTTTCAGTTTTATACGTGTTCCTTGATATTATGTGACAAACAGATGTTGACAGCCTTAAATTATGGAACCCTTAAAGTCAGTTCACCATTTAAGTTCACCACTAAGTTTGGTAGAAATACTGTTGTGTATGAGGTGGATCAACTCTATAACTCTAACGGTCTTATTCATAAAAACTTATCGAAAATCTAAAACCTTGCTAAAGTCTGGTTGTCAAAAAGTCTTATTCATAAACGCATTTTAGCACTTAAACGTTCTATAAAGTTATGAAAGTCAGAACCAATTAGGGTTTTGGCTTTCATAACTTTACAGTAGGTTGTAAACATGATGAAAAGCATTTTAAACCAGCAAAAAGGTGGAGATTTGGCGGATGTTATTTTTTATACAAAATTACCAAGCCTGTTTTATGTAATTATGCGAAACTATCTAGTCATTTTTTTTGTATATTAAATATTGTAAAGTAAAGTTCGAACCGAGTCCGAGTCCGTTCGAATTGTACCTTCGAATTGGCACCCTGTACAATGTGCTTATCAGCATATTTATTTTAGTAAAATAGGGTTATGTTCATCTTCAAGTACTATTTCTATATATTAGGTCATATAAACCTAAGAACTATTTACTGAAAAGAAAAGGATTATTATACAGACTGGATTTTTGTAAGGGCCTCAACACAAACTAGAGTTTTTTTTTTTATCTTTATATGAAACAGGATCGATTGGAATAAAAAAAAGTGTTTGTGTAAATTGCCCAATTTCTTGCTGTCTGTACAGTTTTTTTCAAAAATTTGTAAATGCAGATCAATACTCAAAAAATAGGACGGTCTCTAAGACCGTTTTCCTGTCGGTACATCGGTTAAGGTCCTATATCCAATCCACCCTGTAACTATAGAGGAATTAAAAACAATATTGAGGTATATTACTGTACTATTGTTATTTATTCGTTTGTTATTATATCATGAAGATCGACTTATTTCTTCATTTCTTCAGGTAGTAAGCGGCGTATGGCGAGGCGTAGGGCGAGGCGTAGGGGTAAGCGGAGTATGCGGCGAGTGGTGCGCTATAAGCGGAGTAGGCGAGCGGCGCGGTGTAGGCGGCCGCCACCGGAGCGGTATACGCCGCCGCCACCGGCGCCGTGTACGCGGCAGAGTACAGTCAGCTGAGCCCAAGCCGGGCTTGGGCTCAGCCATCGCTGCCACCAGCATGCACACGAATACGATCTGCAAAGAAAAACAAAAAATGAATACAGGTTTGTAACTGATCTTGTGTGCTGAAGTAAAATATATCCTAGTTGTACATAATAGGCTATACATAAAGCACTTTTTAACCGATTTCAAAAAAAGGAAGGGGTTCTCAATTCAGATGTTTATATTTTTTTTTATTGTATGTTCGGGCATAACTCCGTCATAATTATATAGACGGATTTGGGAAAATCTTTTTTATTTGAAAGGGTATGCTGTTGAGGTGGTCCCACTGTCACCAAATCGGAATCTGATGAGGGGATCCCATGGAAATCGAGGGAAATCATCAAATTTTATAGGCACATCCATTTGGGTATTTTTTATAGTAAACTCATGCATTTACACTTGGAAAGCACATTATGGTGAAGTGGAACTGTTTATGAATACAACAGATGGCCACCGGAACTTCTTAATAAATAGTATTTCACGGGTTGCGATTCGATTAGGCACTATAATATGGTTGCTAAGCAATTAATGCTCGTCAAAATGCATATGGTGAAGTCACCATCAGCTCCAGTTCTCCTGGTTCTTGCCAGGAAAACTCCTCAACAATTATCGCCCCTGCATCGGGAAAAGCAATATTTTGTAAAAGATTGCACAGCAACAACAGCAGCAGTTGACATTAGGCTATTGTAACTTAGATAAATTACAAACTGACCCACAAAAAGTGAAAAATAAAAAAAACTTATTTATAAAAAACACAATTCTTACAAAGTGAAAAATTACTTTAATTTCGAAAGTCGTTGTCTTTGGGTCTGAATTTAAGTTTTATGCCACCAACTTATTTTTTTTCAAAGTTTTTTATTTTTCACTTTCGTTTGTTTTTGAAAGTCGGTTGTTTTTTATTTTGTAAAAAGTTTTTAACCACCTTCACAAACATAATATTTTATTATGATTGTGGTTTTGGTTTCTAACTGATTTCATCTGAATTCTGAATTTCTAACCTTTGTAGATTAATTGAGTACTTTAGATAGCAGAACTCACCATATATCTGAACATCTTGATTGTTTTCACTAAGCTACTGCTGCACTGAATGATAAGAAAGATGCGACACCCACCGACTTTATAGTATTAACAGAAGGCCGAACGCACTTTAACGTGAGGTCCATCGGGCTTCATACCGCGCAACGAATAGCAATGAGTTTACTTCAACCAACAGTAGGTTCATTCCAATGAATGAATCAACTACTGCCCCTTCTAATTAGCTAAGTAATGGAAATAGGGTTTAATAATTGCGTGTTAAGTTTAAATATATTTACTTTTTTGATTCCTTATTGGCTAGGATCTCCTTGACAGATTCTATTAGGTACCAAAAAAAAAATCTGACAGAAAAACTATCCCATTCATCATTTTTTTTTTCGTTTTTCAACAGGCGCGGCGGCCAAGCGTGCCCTGATGGAAACTAGTTAAACTGCTAGTAAAGAAAAGTCAGGAGATTACTGATATGATGCCAATACTCATATTATGGAATCTGAATCACAATAATGCTAAACGATAGAACAGAATGAAAGTCAGGAAGCGACGATAGTAGGTAATATTTATATGTAACTATTTCGCAGTACGAGTTTTTTTCTATAAACTATCAACTCTAAATTAATTTTCTGACAAACGTGTATATTCTTTAATGTAAATCTACTGCTATTGTTTTGTGCCTCGTTTCTAAGATTGAGGGCACGCCGGGTTTGATTAGACTTATATATTTTTTTAAGTGAAAATTTCTTAGACGCGTTGAGCAAATTTTGTAGGGGAAAAACTTACGTATTTGCGTCACCGACACGTGCAAAGTTTAATTTGTGTATACAGGTGCATTGGTTAAATTTTGTTTTTGATAATCATAATTTTATTTAAGTGAAAACTTCTTCAGGCGCGTTGAGCGATAAGTTTTCAGTTCTGTCGGCAGTTCCCATGACTGCATAAGTTTTTTTAAACTGTTTACCTATAAATGACGATGTTTTATTGCCAGTTGAGTATTCTAGGGTCTCAAAGGTACCAAAACACCCAAGCTGGAGGAAAGGAAACTGTAGGGGTGTTAATTAAGTTCGAAATAAAAACGTACGTAGTTTTAGATAGAACTCTTTACTGAAATAATTATTCATAGGCGCTTTACTTTGGGTAAATTATTTCATCAACACTGCTCTCAAAGCGGTGAAGAAAAACCTCGTGAGGAAACCGGCATGTCCTAGAAATAAAAAATCGAAGACATGTGACATCTACCAAGCCGCAGTGGGCCAGCTTGGTGGATTATGGCCTACTTCCTCTCACCGGGAGGAGGCCTTGGGGTCTACTCCGAAGCGTTAAACCGAATTATCTATAGCTGACTACGGAGAAAAAAAATTAAAACGACAGTCAAAGAGATAAGCCAAAGACGAAAATGTGACTTTAAGTCGGGTATGGATTCCAAGTCAAAAAAGGAAACTATGGAAGTTATAAAACAACCGAACATTCGGCCTACTCGGCCATTCGGATACTTCGGTTTAACGCTTCGGAGTAGACCCCCTGTGTCCGAGCAGTGGAAACATTATAGACTGATTATGTATAAATATAACTCAAACAAGTAGCTGACGTAGCGCAGAAGACCAGGGCCTCAAGTCTGCTATTACAATAGTGTTAGAATGGTCGATCATTGATTTCATAATTGTTGATTTTGACAAGTTTGGTAATCTACTATTATACGAGTAATGACATCATTATGACTTTCCAATGGTCGGCCACTGACCCTACATTGAAAGAAATTGCATATATTGGTAATCTCGTACATAATGACAAATGAATGACATTTCTACTAATGGGTTTTATAATAATGGCAATACGACATTGCCATTATAATAACACAATTATATTACGAGAACATTGACCGACCAATGATCGACCATTATGAATTTACCTGATTACGAACTTTTAGCAAAATGACAATGGCATGACAATGGGATCGTGTTGGAATGACTGAATTTATAAAAATAGCAGATTTGGGCCCCAGTATATATAACGCCTGCGCCAATCGAGCTGTGGGCCTAGTACGAACGCGCGGAGTACCTAATTATAATAAGAACCTATTATTGTCCCACTGCAAGGCAAAGGCGTTATAACTCATTGATCACGTTGGAGATAACTTGGACGTAACGTAAATTCGAACGATTTTAAAGTGAAAATACTCGTTTTGCACACAATATTTACGTAGCATTAAGACTTTATTCATATCTGTGGGTGATACTTATTGTAATTGTAATCAAAATGCTATATGGAAGTTGTATTTTCAATTCAAAGATCGTTCGAATCTATGGTACGTTTATGTCGCGCGTTCGTACTAGGGCCTCTGTATGAAGCAGTTATTGAGACGAGAGTTCAAAATCGAATGGCTTGCATTTACCAATGTGAACTTTTCAGTCGTATACTTATGTTTTTCGTGAGTAAATGTGTGACATTACAAACATAAGCATGTCCTTTCTGATATATTTTCTTATATCAGTTACGCTACTTACTTACTTAGATACGTACGTCGAGCTGATGTGCTGTCGCACTCCTGACGTTCGTTAGATCGTACTGTTGGCCAAACATCTGTCGTGTATTCGTTTGTCGCAACTATGTTACGTAGTCGCCGGCTGTCACTGAAAACCAGCGCTGGGGCTCTGTCTTGTATAGGGTCGCAGCATAATGCTGAGTGATAGCCGTTTTGCGTGGATGTGACGCATATTTCCCTCAACCTTTTCTTATTTTTGTGTTTATGTTCTTTTTTGCGTCATGTTTACCGCAAATAAACGTATTTTCTTTCTTTCTTTTCTAGTCTAATTTCTGATCATGACTCCATTAGTCATCGAGTTATAAAAGCCAGAACTAGATCTTTGACCAGAATCGTGAAGAGAAACGCTGAAAGGCTTGGTCTAGAGCCCGATACAAAAGGCGGTAGGAACAGACACACCAACAGTGAGTAGGTTTCTCACAATCAATCCCTAACTATTAGTTATTTGAAGCTATGACTACATCATTTGATACTGATGCTTTGCCTAATCAAGTGAATAACTAAGGTCTTTCCGGGGCCTTATAATAATAATAATCATTTTATTTCAAGTATCAGAGACTCATTAACTTAAATATTTATACACACTCAGTCACATTACATATTTAATCAAATACCATTAACACAGAACGATATATAGAAATTAGGAAATTATACAAAAAAATAACAAATAGGTACCTAATAGACTTGTTGCAGTGTTGCCACATTACCTGCGTTCAATGTGTAACATACAGCAGTGATTAATGTAGGCGCAATCGACCCTTTCCGCGAGCGCGGCCAACATGCTGTCGGAGCTCCCCCGCACTCGCCGAATCAGCGAGGTGCCTCTCTTGCGCATTGTTGTTTAAAAACAATCTACGCGCGCCTCCGCAAACATTGTCGAAGCGCTGCAGTAATTGGGGAGACCCAACACCATCCTGAATGCATTGTTAAACTGCACTCGAAGGGCGCTGTACGACTTTTGCGTGTAGTTAGTCCATAGTCTGCATGTGTATAATGTAGTGCCTACTGCACATTATACACATGCAGACCAGCTCTAAAGAGAGTAATTTTAACTTCTGCTGAGCATCGTGCGAACCTACGGATCATAAAATTCGCTCTGACCGACAGCGCCCATCGCTCCCGTTCATGCGTTTATGCTGGATAACATTCAATTAAATTGGCACTGCTCAGTATCTTGATAAGGCTCAGCTATTCAGAATTCTATGCAGATTGAGTATCCACACCATTATTTGATTGTCTGATACCTTTATTTACTAGTGGTTAGCCACTGCTTTAAAGCAGAATACAAATAGAAACTATGTTGGTATAGGGCAGGTTACATCCTTCACAGCTTGAAGATATTTACTATCAATGTTGTATGGAAATAAAATCCATGGTATATTATGCTAATTATTTTAATTTATTCGATTGCAGGTCTTCATTGATTATGTCAAAATTATTTCTTCAGGTAGTAAGCGGCGTAGGGTGAGGCATAGGGCGAGGCGTAGGGGTAGGCGGAGTATGCGGCGAGTGGTGCGCTGTATGCGGAGTACGCGAGCGGCGCGGTGTAGGCGGCCGCCACCGGCGCGGTGTACGCCGCCGCTACCGGCGCCGTGTACGCGGCAGAGTACAGTAGGCCGGGCTTGGGCTCAGCCATCGCTGCCACCAGCATGCACACGAATACGATCTGCAAAAGAAAAAATATATTTATACAAATTTTCGATCGTTTTTTTGTGTCATTCCATTGATGCATTAAAACTCACTGCCATGACCTATGAGTCTTTCAAAAAATACTTACCATATATTTGAACATCTTGAATTGTTTTCACTGAGCTAGTGCTACACTGAATGATACGAAAGATACGACTGCCAGGAGTTTTATAGTAATTTAAGAAGGCCACATGCTTGTGCTTGCATCGTGAGGTTAATGGAGCTCGCCTCCATGCCGCGCATAGAATAATGATGAGTTTCCTTCAATCAAAAACGTCAATGACTCGTCTTTTACTTTCAATTTCATTAGAGGAAATGAATTCAGATCCCTACACTGTCAGAGTCAGGCTTAAATATTTTATTTTGTCGTAGTATCGAGGGCTTTTTAATTAAAATTTGAATTTTGTTGCAAGTAAGCTAATTATTACAATTATTTTTTTGAAGTGTGTTTGAATGACATAGAGTTAAAAAAGAACCGGCCAAGTGTGTCGGACCACGCACAATGAAGGGTTCCGTAGTGGGGATTAATTTACCCTAAGAATGAACTTAAAATTCGTGTTTGGGTCATAGAAGTTCGTGTATCAAATTTTAACTTAATCGGTCCAGTAGATTTGGAGCAGACAGACAGACATACAGACACACAAGTGATCCTATAAGGGATTGGTTTTTTCCTTTTGAGTTACGGAACTCTAAAAATTATGCAGATGTAAGGAAACACACCTCGTGTTTCCTTTAATTTGAAAACAAAGTTAACTCATAGGTAAATATAAGTCTTATAATATATATAAAACAATTTAAGCAAAATTTAAATAATTTGACGAAAGAAATTAAAACGCTATGTTTATAACTATGTCAACCTTAGTGAAGAGAGAAATAAAGATTATACTTCTACATTACCGACTTTAATATTTTCATAAAAAATGGCTACATGAGTCACTTCTCGCTTATCAAGCTGACCGCCTTAGCAGTAAATCTCTGGCTTCCAAACCCCAAATGATCCACCCAGACCTCAAAATATTATCACAAGCTTTTGCAAACCGTAAAATTTTGTGAATTAATTTGCATTCACAAATCGAAACGGAAAGCATTGGACGGTCACTTGCTCTTCATTAACAAATGCTGGTGCGGCCAGCTGATCGGTATTCGATACACGGCACCGCTTCGAGAATGGTTCTTTGCTCACATTGCGTGCATTGTCCTTCTTCATTTACTATAAAGTTGGTTGCTGCAGGTTCTTTGATATCATTCAGTTCACAGCAGCTCCTTGACAACAACAAACAAAATGTTCAAACTTGTAAGTTTTTTTTTTTCTGCGCTTTATCAGCTATAATAAAAAAAGACTTATCGACTTAGAATAGTACCATCATCTGCCTAGCCATTTCCTAACTATGTTAGGGTCAGCTTCCAGTCTAACCGGATGCAGCTGAATATTTGTATTACCGTATTTTACTTGGAGCGACTGCCTATCTCACCTCCACAACCGTGGGTAACACAATACCTTGCTAAGATTAGTTGTCAGACTTTCGGGCTTCTGACGACCCGTAACAATTGTCAAAAATCTACAAATAACAGCCGGGACCAACGGCTTAACGTGCTTTCCGAGGCACGGTATGTAAAATGGTGGTATGTAAAACTGGTTACCTATCCACGAACAAACCGTGGCAAGCGTAGCTTAATCTGCTCGATCGACCTGTGCGGCTATTATTACTTAGCCACTAGCTCCACTTAGAATAGGTTTATCGAAAAACCTTAAAAACAATTATTTGTAGCCTCTACCTACACTACATTTACGTATAAAAGGAGAGATTTTTTTTTGCATGATGGCGGTGGCTGCGGCTGGTTCCAAGCCTGTACTCTGCCATGTGAAATTAATTTTGTTTATTATTTTTCAGTTAGTCCTCGCTTGCATGATGGCGGTTGCCGTAGCTGAGCCTAAGCCCAAGCCCGGCCTGCTGTACTCTGCCGCATACACGGCGCCGGTGGCGGCGGCGTACACCGCTCCGGTGGCGGCCGCCTACACCGCGCCGCTCGCCTACTCCGCATACACCGCACCACTCGCCGCATACTCAGCCTACCCCTACGCCTCGCCCTACGCCGCTTACTACCTGCGCAAATAAGTCTATCTTCAAGATACAAAAAACACAATCGAATAAATGATAAGATTATTACCTCTAAAATGTTTTTAATTAAACTGTAGGTATAACCCTTAACCCTTAAGGGCTAACCATAGTGAGAAGCATTGAGAAGTATTTATTTATTTGAATGGGTATTCAAATAAATAAATACTCTTCTCGTCATAATTGGACTATGATCGATCGTCAACCTATTACCGCTTATGCAAAATACTATCTATTAGAAGAGAATGCTAAAACATTTACTACAACATTGCATTCCGCGATACTTATGACAATTAATGAGTAAAACTATAGTTTAAAATATTACAAACATAACAACATCACGCCTGGTTTCCCCGTAGGGTTGTGCAGAAGTGTACCTGTAGAGAACCCACACAAAAAAAAACAGTATTAAAATCCGTAGATTTTTAAACGGCTTTGTTCTACTTCCATTGATTACTAATTCGTATGCCACATAGGCCACAATTCCACTATCTTATATTTATCATACAAATATGATTTCATATCTGCCAAATTCTATGATCATAGTTAAATGATGCTGTTCTTCATTTTTACATATTACTCCATATTTTCTTATTTATTTTACATATTATATCAAAAAAACTTCAAACTTAATCAAATTAGATAACAATTTAGCCGTGTTTTCCGTTGCTATAAGTGGAATTTTATAAATTGCATTATAAAAGAAGATAAAAACGGTTAAAAATTTGTAAAAAATACTCGTTTTCCTCATTAAGGTTTATTCTATTATTTTATTGTCGTTTCGATATTCCAGTTGAAATTCTTGCATTTTGACGCCATTTTTAAGGTCAGATGGATAATATGATCATATTTGCACGCTTGCTGTCAAATAGGATCCCTTAACTATGATCATAGACAATTTGAAACATAATATGTAGATATTATACCGTCATAGGTTCTTTATAATAAAAAAAATACTTATACATCTCTGATCATATTTCTATGACAGTCTAATATGGCTCACTAGCTGCGCCCCGCGGTTTCACCCGCGTAAGTCTCGATCCCGTAGGAATATTGGTATAAAAAGCCTAGCCTAGCCTATGTATTAATCCAGGGTGTCAGCTACCTCCATACAAAATTTTATCAAAATTGGTCTAGCCTTTAGAGCGTGAAGAAGTAACAAACATACACACACACACACACTCACAAACTTTCGCCTTTATAATATTAAGTGTGATGTGATAGATATTACATGGACAATGGTGTGTCAATGTCTACCCATCAAGACTAGCTAATAATGACCATTACAAGCAAACAATACGTATACATACTAGTTATACACTGACCCTGCTGCATCGAATACTTTCCTCGTGAATCGAATTTGGACTTAGCCAGCTTTAAATGATGATAACTAATTTAAATTAATTTAAATTTTAATTGATGAGAACTGTACTTGAAAACTGTGGTAAACACAGATTCGATAAGAGTCCGAATCTATTGATGCACCAACGTAATGTTGAACACATGCAACACACTGCGATATTAAGACCAATGCACGCAATTTGGTATTGATATAATACAGACATTCTAATTTTGACGACTATCTAGTTAGAGCGACAGCTCTCTATTTGTGATATCCGACCAACACTTTATAAATTTAAAAATTCTTATTGTGCCCAGGCTCTATGTTTTAGTATTGTTGGTGAATTAAAAAAAAATCTGTATAATTATAAAACAGATGAGGAGAGACACTTGAGGGAAAGTACGCGCAGGGAAGATTTTAAAAGCAAATTAATACCCTAACTTAAGATTGTTTAACATAGGCCTCAATATCAAGCAGTGCGGATTTGTAATAGGTTGCCATTGGACTTAAAAACTATAATTTACAAGAGCTAATTTAAGTCAAGACTCAAAGCGTTCCTATTGGAGAAATGTCTGTATTCGATAGACGATGACATATCCACGTTTTAAAATTTTTATATTAATTAATTTGAGACTGGGTAATATTAGTATGTAGTAGCTTGTAATGTTATTGAATTTTTAATTGGATTGAATGTTTATTTTCTATAATTTATTGTATTATGAATGTGTTAGTTTTATAATTTTAATGATCATGATTTTTTTATTTTTTATTTATGATTTCAAACACAATGTGAATTGTTCCTGAATAAAATTTGAATTGGAATTTGACCAACGAGTGCCATACGCTAGAATAAGAAACACAAGTGTGTGTCCGTTTTTAATTAATTAAGAGAATAAATTAAAGGTGACAATATAAAAAAGCTCATACAAAATAAAAATAAAAAATATTGTGATAAACATGTGTGTGTGTGTATTGTGTTGTGAATGCAATGTGAATTCAAAATCTGTGTATTAACTACATTAAAAATATAGAAAGTATAAATAGAAAGTACCTTCAATGCAAAATCGTTGTTATTCTATACAACGAAACTAGTTTTGATGCGGATTTAATTACCATTTAAACTAGGTATAGGACAAATAAAAAATAATAAAATTGGTTAAATCGATAAAATTAGTAAAAATTATAAAATTGGTAAAATTGATAAAATTGGTAAAATTCGTAAAATGGATAAAATTGGTAAAATTGATAAAATTCGTAAAATGAATAAAATTGGTAAAATTGATAAAATTTATAAAAATTATTGTTTTTAAATGGCAGATATATATTATGTCGGCTCGAACATTTTCAAAATCTTTTTGTTGGTTTAATAAAAATACTTTTAATTTCAATTTGAAAGTCGAGCAACTTTTACTATATTTTATGGGAGGAGGGATATATTTCCAGCATTTAGTGGCCTCATAGCGAAAACTGCCTCTAAAAGCCACCGATTTGTTGTCTTCTTGTCCACGATAGTCTGTCATATAAGTCTGTAAGAAGGGGAATGGGACTTAATAACACCAAAGAGTAGGCTCACTAGGTGGAGTTAACGTCTAGCTTTCATTTTTAGGGTTCATTTCCCAAAGGGTAAAACGGGAACCCTATTACTAAGGCTCCGCCGTCTGTCACTCTGTCATTCTGTCTGTCCGTCTGTCACCAGGCTGTATCTCATGAACCGTGATAGTTAGACAGTTGAAATTTTCACATATGATGTATTTCTATTGCCGCTACAACAAATACTAAAAAACAGAATAAAATAAATATTTAAGGGGGCTCCCATACAACAAACGTGATTTTTTGCTATATCATTTTTTTTGCGATATTGATAACGGCAACAGGTAGACGCTTGAAATATTCACAGAATATTTATTAATATATTCACTTTAAAAATAAATTGTTAAATTAAAAGAAAACAAATATTTTGGCGGGCTCCCATACAACAAACGTGATTTTTTTGCCGCTTTTATAGATAATGGTACAGAACCCTTCGTGCGCGAGTCCGACTCGCACTTGGCTGGTTTTTTTTAATGTTGTGTTCATTGAAGAAAGGTACACATGTGCCCCCCTAAAGGGAACTTTAAAACAGAAGCTTGCACAAGTTTTTGGATTATTTTTTCAGTTTTTGACAGTAGTCGTGGGCCATATACTGTGTCCGCATAATTTAACTTCTATAAAACCAACGACTCCACAAGTAAGACTCGCAATTCTTCACTAAGATAGGGACGGGCTTTGTATAAAATTTTAAGTCTGTAATAGCAATTACGGATAGACTCAGATACGTGTTTGTGAAAACGAAGTTCCGTGTCCATGATAAGACCCAGATTACGTGCTTCGTAGACCCGTTCGATAGGTTCTCCCATAACAGTCACATAGCCGGGACAGGGTTTAATTTTATTTAACTGATTTTCAGTTCAATAGTGCCTATGTTGGGTGACGGTAGCGCCTGAGGTCAGAGACCCAACTCCCGTTCTCCCACAGCCAGCAGGTGGACACGCTCAGCAGTATTTATGAGGTTATTCCGTACCAACCTGCAGAGCGACTCATCCCACTGTCTCTGGGAAGACGGGTATGACTAAATTAATGAAAACTACTTTACCGACATACATCATTATTTCTCACATTAGTGAAATTCAATTGAAAATTTATTCATCGACACTCTTGTTTGAAGGAAACTAATGATTATTCAGAGCACAGTTGCGTTCTCGATAAACCTCACGTTGAGTGCGGTTGTCCTTCTCAAGTTACTATAAAATTCGTAGCTATCGCATCTTTCGTATCATTCAGTGCAGCAGAAGCTCAGTGAAATCAATCAAAATGTTCAAATATATGGTGCGTATATATTATAGATAAAAATAAGTTAATTTTAAGGCTTGGGTTGCGGAATTAAGAATTTAGTGAAAGTGAATGAAAAAGTGAAATTACCTTCTGAATAGAGCCATTTCTTCCAGTTTTGAAATTCAATTAGCAATCGCTCTGATCTGAAAAGAGACTTTAATGCCAACTCGTTTGAAAAAATGATAGACAAATGGAAAATGTCAACTCAATGGTGGCTTTATCTTTTGCAGATCGTATTTGTGTGCATGCTGGTGGCAGCGATGGCTGAGCCCAAGCCCGGCCTACTGTACTCTGCCGCGTACACGGCGCCGGTGGCGGCGGCGTACACCGCTCCGGTGGCGGCCGCCTACACCGCGCCGCTCGCGTACTCCGCATACAGCGCACCACTCGCCGCTTACTCCGCCTACCCATACGCCTCGCCCTACGCCGCTTACTACCTGCGGAAATAAGTTGATCTTCGTCTATATAAAAACGCAAACAAATAAATGATAAGATTACTTATTTACCTCTTTCTTTTAATTATCTATAAAAAACTTTTTATCACAAGTCCCTTCAATGACAGTCTGACATTGCTCTAAATCAGTGGTTCTCAAACTTTTTTGCCGACTAAAACCCTTTTGGAAAACGAAATATTTAACGTAGCCCTACATAATCAAAAAAGGTTTAATGTGTATTCTTTATTAATAATCATAATATATTACTTGACATTAAAATTTTCATATTTTTTTACTTTATGTTGGAGTGTTTAGATAGATTTTATTTTACTCGGGTTGCAGGTAAAATATAGTACTACTTTAGTATTTTTTTTTCCGTTATGACCAGTATTTTTGTGGATCCCCCGCAGAGGCTCCGCGGAGCATACTTTGAGTATAGCTGCTCTAAATCAACGTGGATGGCGGCGCTGCTTTTAAGGGAAGGTGTCAAAAAACTCTCCAAATAAAAGAAAAGAGAAAGAGATCCAGGGTCAGCCTGTAAATAAATACTGGTTGTCACCGTAGCAATAGCACATTGTGTCTAAGTACAGGTAAATGGTTGGTGATCGAAGTAACGACCTCAACCTAGCCAAATCTGACTAGCTGTGAAGCTATTGTCGCTTGTGCACATTTGTCCTACCTACATAAACAGCCCACATAACAACAATGGACGAAGAAAATGCTCTTGAATGGATCGCTTTCAATAAAAAATTATAAGAATATATATTTATTTTCTACATACATACACACGCCTTCTTTCCATGGGGGTAGGAAGAAACTATGGAACGCCACCTGCTACGCTTCTTACATACTCCTTTTGCTTCGCCTACGTTAATACATCTGGAGGTCTACTCCGAAGCGTTAAAACGAAGTATCAGCCGAATGTTCGGCCGTTTTATTACTTCCATAGTTTCCTTTTTTGACTTTGAATCCATACCCGACTTAAAGTCACATTTTTGATTATGGCTTATCTCTTTGACTGTCGTTTTTTTTTCTCGCCGTAGTCAGCCATAGTTAGCCGTAGTCAAGCAACGGCCGAACATTTGGCCGATACTTCGGTTTAACGCTTCGGAGTATACCCCCTGGTCATACAAGGACGTCGGTTGCGAGTACTACGCACTATATTTATTTTCTAATTATCTGTAGTTCTTTAACTATCTTTAATATCAAGTGCACATTGTGTAAACCTTAGTCAATGGTTTAATATAAACCAGCACGTAATTCAGAACATTTTAAGTGGCATTGTTCTACTGCCGTCGATTACTAATTCGTGTGCAATATAGTCATTACGTCGACAATGCGTCAATGTCTACTTATCATGACTAGCTAATAACGAAAAGCCAAACAAATAAAATCAGACGCAAGGCAGTATGAAATTTCTTCTTCGTGAATCGAATCTGAACATAGCCAGCTTTGCTTTTAATGACATTATGACATGAGTATTGCCTTAATACTATTATAATAGTGCCTACATTTATATTATATGGTATTATTTAGATACTTACTAATATTTTTAGGTACCTCTCTTGTATCGTACCTATACTACATTTGAAATAAGATTAAATTTAAATAAACTTTTTTTCAGTCCGTTCAACCGATTTTGACTTCTATTTCGTAGGCATAAGTATGTCATTAAAAGCAAAATCGGGGTTACAATACCAACTGTTTATTACAGCTGCCATTTGTCATGCCACCAACGCAATAGAAGTCAAACTCGGTTGAAAGGACTGTAAAAAAGGTATATTTAAATGTCTAATCTTATTTCAAATGGAGTATAGTGAATTCACAGACTCAAATCTTACATGCACAGACACCATGTGAACCTACTGTAGTGAAATAAAAATTAAAATTCACCACAGTAACACGTATAATAATTGATTTATATTTAAAATAGAATCGCATCAAAACTATAATATGCTAAGAGGAAAGACATTACGAGAAAGCTTATGGTACATCGGATGGTAAATCTTTGTTACGCATTTGGTTTCCGAACTAAGGAATCAATTGCAATCGGTTTTAGGTTCATGACAACAAAATTACGTAAACTTTCAATTGAATATTATCATATAAAGATGAACCTAAGTTATCTCGATATAAACAGTCCTGATCAAAGATCAACTAGTATTCAAATGTTACCCCTGAAATCACTAATGACATAGTTAAGTGTGATGGTTTAGATAACAAGTCGATCCTGATGAACCACTACCTCAAAACGTAGCATTCCTCTACAGAATCGCAGGTGACACGACGATCATGTGTGGGAGACCAAAACGGACTTGCCGGTTGTGAACGCAAAGTCTTGAACGCGGCTGGTAAAAGCAACCCAAAAGCACGCAAGGCTGGTAAATATCCCGGTACCCGGAAAAAGGCCGAAAGTATCCATTTTATCTGGTTCTACATCTACGACAAATAAAATAGGGTATTAGATCAGAGAAAAGGCTAATACTTCCGCTGAGAGAAAGGGAAAGAACATACCAAATTCTATTCTAATATAACTTGGTTGACTGCAGATTCGCAACTATAACAGATATGTATTTACAGAATTATAACCATTAGAATCATTAATACATCTCTCTAACTTAGATTTGTTCCATTGAAAGACTTCTTCATGAAACCATGACATTGGGGAACAAATCTAACTTAGAGAGATCTATTAATGATTCTTACATACATACATAATCAGCCTATAATGTTCCCACTGCTGGGACACAGGCCTCCTGTCTGGGAAAGGGAGTGGGCCGTAATCCACCACGCGGGCCCAGTGCGGGGGGTTGGTAGATGTTACAAGTTTTAGATTTTTTTTTTAGTTCTAGGACATGCCGAGAGCAGTGGCGATGAAATATTTTACACAAAGTAAAGCGCCTGTCTGGGTTCGAGCCTA
The DNA here is from genome assembly GCA_963921375.1 of Tiliacea citrago. Lineage (NCBI taxonomy): Eukaryota > Metazoa > Arthropoda > Insecta > Lepidoptera > Noctuidae > Tiliacea > Tiliacea citrago. The sequence continues at coordinate 12,661,310 of OY992797.1, read as the reverse complement.
CGACCAACTACTCGTAAGTCGCGGCCGTTACCACTGGGCCACCACTGCTCACTTAATGATTCTTATATGATTATAATTCTGTAAATACATTTATGTTATAGTCACGATTCATATTTTGGTCAAGATACAACCCGACACTGACCCGTAAATAGCAAAAAAAATTGAATTTCGCGGGCTATAGCTGCGGATCCACCTTAAAGAAAAAATTGAAACACCTATTGCAAATCACTGGACTTCATATTTTTATACTATGTCGTAGTAAATTTTTTTTTTTTTCTTTCTTTCGTTTTGAATTTTTTTTCGAGTATAATTAGGACATTAGACTTTTAACGCCAATCAAGTTACAAAGCGAAGATAAACTACGTAAACGAAGCGCATGCACGAAACACAAAACTTGCAAAGTAACCCAGCTAACATTTCACTTGCATCGAACATAATAACGGTTTCTCTGAAATTATTTTAAACAAAATATTTTGAAAAACAACTACAAAATGCATGAACATGGTAATAATAACATAATTATCTAGTTAATACCTATTCATAAGGTGATAGCGTATGTAATTGTAAACAACTGTCATTTTTGAAACATTGATGATGCTCCAATAAGGTAAAACACACGGGTCCCCTATGTTGTTTCGAACGCCGCTGTTGCGACACACGCTGTTGCGAATTATTTTTCCACTGCCTCACAGGTTCGAAAGCTCACGGACTCGAATGAAGTAGTCGCGAAAGACGCTGTTTCGAAAAACATTTTCACTGCCTCATACGCTCGAATGCTTGTGATAGTAATTTAGTTAAATTGGATATTGATGAAGAGTTTTTGTTTTGGTAACTGAATTTACCAACAATAGAGGGGACCTGGCGCTCGGCGGCCGCTGCCGCGGCACGCTCGCTTCGCTCGCTCGCCTTCGCGCGTTAATGGTCACTGTTCTAACCTAACCTAACGCAAATGATTAAATACTTTTCTGTACACTTTATGACTAAATAAATCGAAATCACAAGCATTCGAGCGTATGAGGCAGTGAAAATGTTTTTCGAAACAGCGTCTTTCGCGACTACTTCATTCGAGTCCGTGAGCTTTCGAACCTGTGAGGCAGTGGAAAAATAATTCGCAACAGCGTGTGTCGCAACAGCGGCGTTCGAAACAACATAGGGACCCCAAAACACACAGTTTCACCGCATCTAACACTAAACAAAACCTCAAATAATTTTACTAACAGTACTCGTAGTGCTTATTTTATGATTTGCTTACTACGTATAAGTTCAAAGCATTACATTATCCAAAATCTTTTAACGAAAAACACGGATCACTTGCATTAAGCACATTGAAATGGCTAAATCGGTAACTTTTTACACAAGTGTCTCTATTACGCTAAAGCATATAGAAACTAACTGAACTATGTAATTGATTATACCTACTTATGTATTTCTCACATTAGTCAAATTCAATTGAAAATCCATCGACACTCTTGATTGAAGGAAACTAATGATTATTCAGAGCACAGTTGCGTTCTCGATTAACCTCACGTTGAGTGCGGTCGTCCTTCTCAAGTTACTATAAAATTCGTAGCTACCGCATCTTTTGTATCAGTCAGTGCATCAGTAGCTCAGTGAAAACAATCAAAATGTTCAAATATATGGTATGTATATATCAGGAATAAGTTAATTTTAAGGCTGGATTGCAGTAGTAGAAGTCAATAGCGATCGCTCTGAGAAGAGACTTTATTCCGAATTCAACTCGTTTGACAAAATGATAGAGGAATGGTAAAATGTTATATCAATGGTGATTTTTCTTTTGCAGATCGTATTCGTGTGCATGCTGGTGGCAGCGATGGCTGAGCCTAAGCCTGGCCTGCTGTACTCTGCCGCGTACACGGCGCCGGTGGCGGCGGCGTACACCGCGCCGGTGGCGGCCGCCTACACCGCGCCGCTCGCCTACTCCGCATACAGCGCACCACTCGCCGCATACTCCGCTTACCCTTACGCCTCGCCCTACGCCGCTTACTACCTGAAGAAATAATTTCGAAAGACAAAAAAATGCAAATTAATAAATATAATACTTACCACTAAAATATTTTTTTTATTTAACACACCTTGCTATCTTGGTATCTGACTTCACTGCTGCCAAAAACCTAATGTGTGTTAATCAGAAATCAACAACTTTCCTTAGCATAAAATAACAAAGAAAATAGTTTAAAAGCAATAAAAGAAAAGATTACAAAATATATTTTGATGACTTTGCTATGCAAAAAATATCTTAGCAATTAATTACTGTCAGTCAATAGTTTGATTGTAGCAAAGAGCTTTACGCTGAATCTTATGAATAAATTACATCAGGTAACAAAGCTGCTAGATCAAGATCTAGTACTGGAACACCGCATTGTGATGCGGCTTCTCTAGATCCCTAGCCAGCCTAAGCATATTTGAAAGATATAGTTTTCATAAAACGTCTTTCAAATATGCACGTAATTATATGTATACAGAAATTACAAAAAAGCATTCAAAATCATTAGTAGGTATGTCTTAAAAATACTGCATGCAGTACTAAGGCTGTTTGAATAAGTAACATCATTGCAGACTACATTCTTATAACTCCTGTTTACAAGAACCAATCATATTGTGAATGAAAACAGCGTACGTTAGAAATAATACTCAAGGAACATAATACGAGTATAACGTTTAGAACCCCGTAACAAGTTACAAAATTCTAAATAAAATAGTGACAAATAAGGAAGGATAAAAGAAAAGTCAAAACGTCCGCTTTTGTGCAATATCTTTGTACATAATAAAAAAAAATATAAAAACATTTATTTCGTGTGGGAATCGATCCCGGCCGCGGTAGATAGAATTTGAGTGTTAACCCAGATGTACACGGTGCAAGTTCATGGAACGCTCAAACTCAATAATCGTATGCCATAAAGCACGTTCAATTTTGTTGTACGTGCTGTTTACACCGATACCAATTTTGAACGGCACATAACTTGCCGTTTAGACGGTGCCAGTCAATTGTTGCTTAATTTTGATGGTATGCCACAGGCAATTAACTCGCACCGTATAAATGAGGCTTTATTCGTCACAGTTTTTTAAGCAAACTTCAACTAGTTTTTGAAGTTTCATTGCTCAGGATACTCGAGGTTAATTTTCAAGCTAGGCTAGCAAACCAGAGATATTCTAGAGTTGATTACACGATGATATAAGCCTCTAGCTTTGCAACGACTTACTTGAGTAACTACGTCACTATAATGTCACTCAATGCTATTGAACACAAGCGAGCTAGCCCAAAAATAGAATCCCACCCTAATTAACTATCACGCTGGATTACTATCATTCTCATTAGCGTTAATGACTAGCCTAAAAATGTGGGAAGTTATGTGTACACATAGCCAGACACACCTACAGTTTGCTAGCTTACTAGCACTACCTTGCTATTCTAGCTCGAATAACTAGCTTCGTGTATCAAGCACAGTATGACGGCTAAGGATGCTTAGCACATCATTAGCCGTCATACTGTGCTTACTGATAGTGTCGGCAATGAAAAACTACTACTTATGTGTTTAACTAATATTATTATAATATATCTGGGATAATTTATTTATTAAAAAAATATATATATTTTCCAACTTACATCCATCATTACAGGGGTAACCTAATGCTATAGTGTACTTATCTAAAGTCTTATCCTAACTTATTATTATAATTAAATGATAACATAATGCTTATAATATATGTAGGTCCCTACTGGCTTGTGCCCGAATCTTCGCCCGCGTGGAGGTTGAAAATTATCCCACGGGGAGGTACTACCGAGATAAATTCAAATCTTCAACATAAATTAAGTAACTAATATTTTTCTAACAATATAGTTTAAAAGAGATTCCATGGAGATTCTTGCCCGTTCTTCTCCATGGGCAAATAGCTTCATATTTAAACATATTATTATTTCATATTACATGGTATTATTATTATTTTAACTGTCTTTGACATATATCGGAACCCTGGGTCCCAGACCGTTGAAAGGCGTACGAGGGGCCAAATCTAACTCGCAGAGGCCCGTTCGACTACGTTAGACACTAACCGACGATTATCTCGCTTCCCATTATGCAAGTGCACCCAAGGACAACCCCCAGTTGGCGTAGGACTATTGCAGGATATGGGAACAAAGATATTGGATTATGGGTTTGAGTGGCTAAAGTGAGCTGGTTACCTAGGACTACGGAAAGAGGCCCTGCCTGACCAATGTTTTATATAAAATACACCAACATGTCCTGAGGTGCTTATGAGGAGTTGAGAGGTATTTCACGGCTATCAGGACAATCCCGGAAGTACGGTCAAGATCCCTACCAGCATCTTATTAGAATACTTCCTTCCTCCGAGCACGTTTGCTCTTGCAAAGCTCCACTCAAGCTGGCTAATAAAGGCAAGATAGAGGTGAGAGCTCTGTCCCTCGTTAGTGTCCACTCCAGTTAGTGAACAATACTTCTCCAGGAAGATAGGGTCCGTGGGGTCGCTACTGGCCAGCAGCTCGCCATATACTGCCCTGCGGGTTTCTGTATCTCTTTTGGTCTGGCTCCTTACCCTTGACCTGTTCCGGCAAAGTAAACTCTACCAGTACAGACCTAGAGTTCAGAAGACCTCAACGTAGAGATACGGAGGTGGGGTTATTATTACTATTATTATATTTCTGACTGACCGACTCCTTGACAATTCAAAAGTGCCTGTAAATTATTTAATTGAAATAAATGCTTTGAGTTTGATAAAAAGTATCCTATCTCCTAAACTGCTAATCCAGGTCATGGTTTATCCATGTGCCAAATTTGTTGAATAGGCAACAGACAAACAGAGTTACTATCGCATGAACCAACGATGTATCGCAGTCATTTAAATACCTCAGATACACTAAAAAACTCTGCAACTAAACAGCTTGGCTTCGTTGATGGATTTTGGCCGCTGTATGTTAGTCTAGTCATTAATAGCTGATATCATATATAGCACATTGAAATATGTATATTTTCAATTATGCCATTTTATACAGATTGATAAGTAAATATCCTATACGATTGAATCATATTATAGTAGATAGAGCTACGAACCGCCCACTTAGTACTAAAATTAAATGTAGGTCCATGAAAACCGTGCTTGTACTTTTATGCCACTCCATTCCCAAACCGTGCAAATCTGCTCATAAAACATATCAAAATTTTAAAGTAGCTATTTGTAACTTTTTTGTAAGAAATAGATAAACAAGATAATATCGTATTCGAAAATGTATAAATGAAAAACTGGATTTTAAATTTAAATCAAAAATAACCTTTACTGATAGTGAATTCTGTTTCTAAACGAACATTGCGTGTAGATTCTGAGACGCTTTGCGATGTGTGAGAATTTCCTTAAGGGTCAGATAGTCGCCGTTGACCTTGGCGATACAAATGCGTGTCGCGCTCACGCAGCGCAACCATTAATTTTCATAGGGAATATTTATTTTTAGTAACAAAAATATGAATATTTGAATAAAATCACAGATAGAATTATAGATAATAAAACAGTCTATTCATACAAAAAAAAAGCATGAAAATATCATAAGTAGTTTCAAAGTAATATCTTTTTTTATGCTTTGGGTGGACATTACTTCCTGAATTTATTTCATAAAGTATTTTACTACAATACTTTAATATTCACATATAGAATTGATGTGTATGCGTTCTAGTTTAACACACATTTTTTGCATAACATATTAGCATTATATGAAGGCGTAATAACAGATTTAAAAGTCACTATAATCATATATCTGCGCCTTAACACTTTCGGTTGAACTTAACTCGGTAGTAATTGATATTCCTTTCGCATTATCTACCGAAACTACGCTTAACCTCTACTAAACCACGTCCACCGTCCTTCGTTTTTACTATAAAGTTGGTCAGTACTGCACCTTTGATATCATTCAGTGCATCAGTAGCTCAGTGACAACAACTAACAAAATGTTCAAATATGTGAGTCAACGGTTTTGTTTACTTGGTCACACGCAAAGATTAACAGATTTAATGCCAGTAATGTTGTGAACGTGCAGTGAATTAAAATAATGTTTAGTGAATTTACGACAGCAATGAGAATTCCTAATCGTTGTAGATATTCGCCGCTTGGATCATAACTATAAATTTACGGTTCTGACTAAGTGAACGGTCGACGATATTTAAAAGGGATTATTTCTCCTTCCGCAACAGATTCATTTTACGAATATCATTTGTTAATTGTGTGCTGTTTCTTTTGCAGATTGTATTCGTGTGCATGTTGGTCGCAGCGATGGCTGAGCCCAAGCCCGGCCTGCTGTACTCTGCCGCGTACACGGCGCCAGTGGCGGCGGCGTACACCGCGCCGGTGGCGGCCGCCTACACCGCGCCGCTCGCCTACTCCGCATACAGCGCGCCACTCGCCGCATACTCCGCTTACCCTTACGCCTCGCCCTACGCCTCGCCCTACGCCGCTTACTACCTGAAGAAATAATTTGAAACTTCGATAACCTATATATATCTTGGAAATGACAAGTGAAAGAGAGAGAGACGCTAGTGAATAAAGTAAAACTTCGATCACAATATTGAATTTTATTACCTACTCTAATACTGAAGATGAATCTAACTTACTGTACACACAGCTACACATCAAGCTATACATTTCCAGTATACGCTGACCTCTAATTGTACGGAAATCCTATACAATGCGAGATCAGCTTATACTGGAACTGTATAGCTTGATGTGTAGCCGTCTGTGCCTCTGCAGTGCGATTAGAGGAATGCACATGCTGATCATTACTATATTGTACGACACTTACAATAATCTATCTAAGTATCTATCTATTTAGCCCATAATGTCCCACAGCTGGGCAAAGGCTTCGTATCCCTTTTCACACACTACTCCCTTTTCACTACTGCTATTGCGGGCCAGTCCTTTCGGAGTCAAGTTTGTCCCTCCGTCTTCGGCTTGGTCTGCCGCGATGGTATAATGTATTAATTATAATTAATGTATACAGTTATATTTTAGCAACGTTTTACCAATAATTAAAACTAGATCATGGACAAAGACTCCAAGTATTTCGCAATACGTACTAGGTGTGGGTTTTTGGAAATAATAAATGAATAACAATGTGTCTGTGTGTTGCTATTGCAAAAGTAGGTAAACTGTAAACCAACACACGCACAAAATCGAACTGCATTTTTTTTTCATTATCTCGGATGCCGAATAGGCAGTGGCCTTTCTAATTAGGTCTTTTCTGAACTTCGAGTATAGATAGTCACCTAGTCGTCGTTCAGAAATGGCCTAATTTTGATGTAAACTGTTGGATGCCTCGGCTTATATCTAATGCAATAAGAACTTTTCCTACACGTTTACAATTATGACTATATGGAGAGTTTTAATCGCACAATTGTTTATTGCAGTTTATATTACGCCTTTTGATGTACCAAAACCATAGATATAAAAAAAAATCTACGACCAAAACTATGCCCGTGAATATAGTGCCTACGTTAAAAAATATATATTACGTAAATTATGTAGCTTATAAACATTATGATCTAATATCGAAACTGATATAATAGTTATTTGATAAACATAAACAGCAAACATTGTTATACACAAGACAAACAATATTATGGCTTGGTTGCACCAACTTCAAGTTAGTTTGACGCCGTGCTAGGTGGTTAGATACCGCCGCTGCTGCCACCAACTGTAGTGCCTTGTCATACCTTGCCAAACGACGGAATCGCCTGTGTGAACCTTCGAGATAAAGATTAAAAAAAAACGGCCAAGTGCGAGTCGGACTCGCGCACGAAGAGTTCCGTACCATTATCTATAAAAACGGCAAAAAAATCACGTTTGTTGTATGGGAGCCCCCCTTAATTATTTGTTTTATTTTAATTTAATTATTTATTTTTAAAGTGAATACATAACTAAATATACTGTGACTATTTCAAGCGTCTACTTATTGTCGTTATCAATATCGAGCAAAAACAAGCAAAAATATCACGTTTGTTGTATGGGAACCCCCTTAAATATTTGTTTTTAGTATTTGTTGTAATAGCGGCAACAGAAATACATCATCTGTGAAAACCTCAACTGTCTAACTATCACGGTTCATGAGGTACAGCCTGGTGACAGACGGAAAGACAGACGGCGGAGCCTCAGTAATAGGGTTCCCGTTTTTACCCTTTGGGTACGGAACCCTAAAAAGGATAAACATTATGACATAGTTAAAAAAGAAAGAGAGTAAATGCGTTTATTGGCATACATACAAATAAAGCACCTTAAAAGATTGTGTCATAAGGGACCAAAATAATGTATTGAGGGCGGGAGCGATTGTTTGAATCCAGAGCGAAGCGAAGGATTCTAGAGTAGAATCCGAAGCGTAGCGAGGGGTTCCGTACCCAAAGGGTAAAACGGGAACCCTATTACTAAGGCTCCGCCGTCTGTCTGTCTGTCCGTCTGTCACCAGGCTGTATCTCATGAACCGTGATAGTTAGACAGTTGAAATTTTCACAGATGATGTATTTTTGTTGCCGCTATAACAAAAAATACTAAAAAACAGAATAAAATATATATTTAAGGAGGCTCCCATACAACAAACATGATTTTCTTGCTTGTTTTTGCTCGATATTGATAACGGCAACAGGTAGACGCTTGAAATATTCACAGAATATTTAGTTATATATTCACTTTGAAAATAAATAATTAAATTAAAATAAAACAAATATTTAAGGGTGGCTCCAATACAACAAACGTATTTTTTTGCCGTTTTTACAGATAATGGTACGGAACCCTTCGTGCGCGAGTCCAACTCGCACTTGGCCGGTTTTTTATTACCAGTCAGGACTTTTTCGAAGCGAATTGCATTCAAACTTTTTAATTAAATAGTGTTCCAAATTCAAAAGTCATTTCGTCACTATTATTAAGTGCGCCGGAATTACCCATTTTGCTCGCACATATCGAGGAACTCTTCGACTCTTTTCGAATAGATGGGATGAAAATTATTTTATTTAAATACCTGCCAAGGTACTGATTAACACCTGACGCTGATTTTCAGCTGCATCCCACGAGTGCCACACAGTCCAAAACGTTTACCAAATTAATAATAATATGTAACTTAGCCTTCGAACACACTACACACGGGCGATTTTTATATACAGGGCCAAATTCAATTAGCTACGCAGACGCGATGGGTAAGATTTCTAAACATGATAGAACAAAAATAAATTATTTCGATGAGTTTTTTTTGGGGTCATCAACCGCCGGTAGTGTAGTCAGTTGAAATATCAGTTTAAAAATCAGTTCTTCCGTGTAAACTTCACTGACGTATTTATTATCAATAACTGAACACGATAAAATAAAAATAAAACAGATTTCCTCTACCAACAGTCGTTGACCTCGATTTTTTTTCAATCAAATTTTTATCATTTTTATTTTTTCGTGTTTAGATACCCATCACGTCTGTGGAGTTTCGCTAGCTTATTTAATTTGACCCTGTATATTAATTCTTGACGCGCTAGGATACAATCTGTCGGATTCTCAATGCTCGGGTCACCACCGAGTGTTAATAATCCAGAGTGTGACAAAAAATCGTCGCGTTAAAAAATTACCAGGGCTTATACCTAAATAATATGGATATTATAGTGTGAGGTGTATAAAAATTGTTACAGGTCCTACCTAAGGTAAGATCCTAAGGTACCACCTACTTTTAATTCGGAGCTTGTTAAAATGTTTAATCCTTGTATTCGCATCCTAGAGATTGGTCAGGATTCTACTGCCAATCCTAGGTTACTTAGTCAACCTTTATGACCTTTGCAAAGACATACTGTATACATAAACTCACACCATTTGCCATGGGGGTAGACAGAAAGCCTCACCTGCTTCGATCCTTAGATACCTACTCCTTTTGCTTCGCGTACGTTCATACATCTGCTCATACTGGCACCAGGAAAGAATAGGTATTATAAACTGTATGAAGAAATAATTACAATGATTTTGAATAAACGCAACACGATAAAGAAGAATAAAGCCCACGTACGCACGGACGTTAAAAATCGTGGCAGGATAAAATCATTTGCCGCGCTTGGAATGGAACAAAGAGAAAGCGGTACATCAGTTCGCACGGCCGCGGTTTTTCCCGCCGCGATTAATATCGCGCGGTGTTCGATTTTTAACGCTTGGCTTAAGCGTTGAATAGCTGGGTCCAAACTGGACGATCCAGTGCGCTCCAATCGGGCGTGGCAGGAGCGGAGTTCATCTGGCCAAAACGTGGATTGGCACTAAAGCGCAGAAGCAGCAGAATTGCGCGTTTCCTATAACGGATCGTGAATAAAAATCTCCTATCGTGATCGTGGATCGTGGCGCGCTTCCCAGGGATTCGATTACGAAACAAGATTAATAAAAAAATCTTAGTTTTATTTATTATGATATCGGATATTTGCCCGTTGTTTTGGTTTAGAACACCTCCGATGTTTTGAATTCTAATATTAGGTACTTACCTAACTATAATATGGAATTCTAAAATAGTTCCAGGCATAGGTAGGTATATATGGGTGGAGTTTATCATAAAAAAATGTAAACATGAAATGTTTTTAATTTGAGAAAACACACTATATCAAACATGCTATTTAATTGATAATTATTATAATTTTTCAGTATATTTCCTTAAAAATTATTTAATTAAGGAAATATCCTGTATGGCGTCAATTGCCTTTTAAATATAGTTCATTATTCAAAGGAAGCAATCAAAATTTTATGTTTTTTTGTGATCAAATGGCTACCGCTAATTATTTACAATAATTTGCATGAAGAACTAAGTGATTTTTTAACGCTCGGTCGCTCGTTCGTACATACGAAGTCGGTAAAAATCGCGTCCAGCGATTTTAATCCGCCGCGATTTTATTACTTCCGTGGGAACGTGGGCTATGTGACAGTAAATTGTTTATTTCTGCGCAAAACTAAATCCGATAGGTATTAATACAAGATGCCAACTTAATTTACCGTTATTTTAGTTTGTATAATTCTTAAAATCATATTTAAAATAATAACAATCACATACAGCTATCAGATCTTTCGTCTAGTGTCGAACCTTAACAATATTTTTTCTAAACTAATATTATAAAAAGAAGACTTGATTTTTTGTTTGTGTTTGATTGTAATGGATAAACTCAAAAATACATAACCGATTTTATAATTATTTCACTTATAGAAAGCTTTAACAGCGAGTAACATGGGTATTTTATTTTTCAAAAAGATTAGAGATCCTTACGAAAATTGGAGTAATGTAACCCAAGGTATCAAAAATTTGCCTGTAAAAATCATAATTTGGGGTGCGCTGTGAAAACTAATGATGATATATAAAATAATGTACTACATATTTATAGTACTCATCATTTCCCACAAAAAAGTCCGCGTAGCTTAACGTCTAACTATTATAGATCAGTCACAATAACCGTTTTTTGTTCTAATTAGTAAAAAGTACTAATTTATAATTGATTTTATTTGTTATTACGTGAGGTGTTACAAAGATTTGTGTTAAAGATTATTTGCCTGTCATTGAAGATTTTAGGTCATTACACGCTCTCCTAATTGTAATCCAAAATGACCATACCATGGAAAAATTACTCTCAATTTTAATAAGAGCCACCTGCATTCATAAGTGATCTGTATTACTCGTCCAGTTTAAATAGGCGCATTGACCTCCACATAGTCACATGCGCAACTAGAGTTAGCATTGTAACAGTGGACACGTACACGCTGACCTCTGACGCAATCACAGTGGCTCATCCTGAATAATGATCTGTTTGTCGCATGCACAAGTGAACCAAGAAAATAAAAGAAATGCACAAGTTTTTAAGTCACTTGACTTCATTATGACACTTTAAGAAGTAGATGACTGTATTAATGAAACCTATTCAGTCATTAAAATGGTGCTGGATATACGCTAGATAAATTGAAAGATAAAATGACAATACAGCGTGGTTCACTTTCCTATAACTTGATCATCGATGTTTATCTTGAATTCGGAGCACCATTGCACATGATAGTTAGCACACCCTCGCAGTGTGGTGGAATTTATTTCGTATTCACTTGAATATATAAAGTCCTGGGCTTTGGTCAAAGGTATCATTCACATAACTTGTCTACTACGAGACACACATACAAACACTTCAAAATGTGCAAACTGGTAAATAAAAGTTTTGCTTTAAAGAATGTTGATTAAACATATTGATAACGAAAATGTAATTCAAGTTCATAAAAAAGTTCATGTCAATTTACGTGCCTTCAAGTAATCTTTGATTTGATTTTAATATTTTTTTTGACGCTTTCTTAGACGTATTTTTTTTAAGAAGTTCTTATTAAGGTTCTAGCAAACTTATGAATAATCAAACTGACACAGATTTTCACTTATTTTTGTTTTGTTCCAGATTATCCTCGCTGCCCTCCTCACCATCGCCGCTGCTAAGCCCGGTATCCACTCCGTTGCCTACTCCGCACCCCTAGTGGCGGCGCCAGTAGCCGCGGCATACACCGCTCCTGTGGCCGCGGCATACACGGCCGCATACACTGCTCCCTACGCTGCGTACGCCTCTCCCTACGCCGCATATGCTTCTCCCTACGCCGCATATGCCTCTCCCTACGCCGCCGCATACACTGCCCCTGTTGCCGCGTACAACGCATACTCAGCACCTTTAGTAGCTGCTGCATACAAAGCTCCAGTTCTGCTCAAGTGAAAATCTACCGACTAATAATCACCAAATTGTAAAAATTGTACATATTGATATAAGTAGCAACATGACAATATAAAATATTTTTATCTTGAAATTACTTATTTTATTTCTTAATCATCGTTACACCTACTATTTAAGTTTTAGGCAAAATACAAAACATCGACAATGTGTGTGCAAAACCAAAATAAGTCTATTTCTAAAATCACAAAATAGAAAGGTATAGCTAATTGAAGCAAATAATATACTCCACGGTTTGGACTGTCTGTGTATTGAGTAACGATTTTGCATGCGTGCTAAATATACATACATCGGCAGATGTATCGATCGCAGATCGGTAGGTATTCCAGCATGACACAATCTGCCAAAATAGATAGCTCGCAGAACACTAGGTACTAGAACATTTTAGTAACGAGAACAACACCGAATAAATGAATATTGCTAATTAGAACGTATTGCGAAATAGCAAGCAGGTATATGTACTTCATGTTACATCACACGACGGGGTTAATTTTAGGGTGTTCATTGTGAACGGTCGTTTACAATGACGTCATAATGCTCCACTGTGAAATCATGAAGCATTCGCAAAGCGTTCATTGTGATGCACCAAGTATTTCTGTATGCTGATTAAATAACTTTCTATGTATAGAAAACGCGCTGCCACAAAAGGGATGAATGAAAGGCAATTGCATGCAGCTGAAATTAGAATGTTAAGAGGGGCCTTCCCGGTCCGTCTATCGTCAACGCGAGCATGGTCGAAAAGTTTGTTGTTTCATCCAGCGCAAGTGAAAACTATTAACAAACGAGTGAGAACGCGATAACATTGAACGAAAAATAATGTGTGGAAATTTCATAAAACTTGTTCCAGGAAATACGTGTTTTTGAGTAGATCTTACCAGTTTATGAAATACATGTTGGTCATTTAGAATTTCTATTACATTTGCAAGGTTTCTATCGTAATGTTTACTTAACATTTACAATTTATGAGTACATTATGAACAGCCAAAGTTCAGGTAAAATTTGTGCAAAAAAGCAGATATTTGCAGGCTTATACTGACTTTGTTTTTCAATTTTTTTATTTTCTGCTTGCATAGAAACCTAGATATAGTGCACAAGATAAATATTAGTTCAAAAATTTCAAAGAAACAATGTTACAACGCCATAATCACGTACGAGCGTTTGTATGAAAAGTATGTCGGGTTGGCCGCCCTTAAGAGGGATGTGTGGTGTTACGCAATTGGCTAGAATAAGAAATGAATATGTCAAAAGAAGTCTGAAAGAGTCACCGGTGACTAAAGAGTAGTGTGGAAATCGGTTGTCATGGTATTTGCATGTGATGCGGAGGAATGAAGAAAATGTCGTGAAGAAAGTTTAGATTATGAATGTGGATGGCTATAAGAGTACTCGAAGACCAAAGAAACGAGGGATGGACTGTGTGAAAGTTGATAATTATGGTTAGAAAAAGAGTGACTACCGAGATGACGACTAATAAAGAAGTATGGAAGAAGACATGTTGCACCGACTCCAAATAAATTCTTTATTTCTTTTATTTTTTTTTATTTTAACGGTGTTCCACACTGGGAATTTCTCCTGTATCGTGGGTGCGTTTACAAACATTTAAACTCACTTACACAAACAGCCAGACCCGGAACAACTACTTGTAGGTCATACAAATATTTTTTCCGTGCGGGAATCGAACCCGCGACACGCAGCGCAGCAGTCAATCCCTTAACCACTGCGCCAACCGTGCCGTCAATTGGGAAAAATGCAAGAGAATGATGATGATGCGGTGTGTGTTGTGTGTGTGTTTCTGTAGAAAACGCGCTAATGTTCTTGTTGTAGTGTTTAGGTTCTAAGTTTTCAGTCATACAGAATTTTGAAAATTAGAAAAAGAAATTGTTTTGGAATCGTTCATAAAATATTATAATAAAAGATACCTATATTTAAAATCGATTAAAAACAACATGGATTTATTAGAGTTTCTCCGTGCAATTGCAATTCACACACAGTTTTAACACGTTCGCGTGAGCAACCTCATCTCTGAATGCTTGTACTGAGGCGCAACTTTTTCTCATACAAAGTTATGGCTGGCTTGCTGCGCGCAGCCTAACTGCCGGTGGGGATAATGGTGCAAGGGAGCACGTCATAAGACGTTTTACATGTGTACGTACAAAACAAAAAACAAATTTTTTTTAAGTCACGCGGCGGTATAGCCTTTGAAAATCGAATTAGTTGCGGCGCAAAATAGATGCGCCATAGAAATTTGCCCATAAAACAGACGTCCAGAGACGTTCCGTCGAAATAAATATGACAATCTAGAGGCCGTCATATAACGTTGCGCCATTTCATAATTACCTATACCAACACGACGTCGGAAGTCGTTGCTCACGCGAACGTGTTAAAATGTAGGTACCTATAAAAAATAATAATTAACGATTAAAATGAGATTAATTAGTTAATTTTGTGTTTTGCTTGTATTCTATATAAAAAGTATTCAGTATATTGATATTTCGTTCTAATGAATATGCGATGCGTGGAACGCTCGATCAAACAAACATTCGATATTTTTTACACTCGATGTATTTACACGTTCGATTTATAGTGGTCGATCAATTGATATTCGATTTGGCATAGTACACCGAATACAAACCTATTGATCTCACAAAGACTCTGAAAAAGGTCTGAGTTTTCTTCATAAATCACTTTTACTATAGTTACAATCAACGAATACTTTTTAAATTTAGAATTCTGGCATACCTGTGCCATTATTGTTTGGTGTTTGGCGTTTCATTAAATATTTATGTCTACATTTTTCATGTTACCTATAACCGCTCGCTTTGACATGTAAATGGTGATTGAATAGTAAGCAAGTCTGGGAAAACCTACTGAGTCATGAGGAGGACAAACATATTTCAATGGTCCAAAAGAATAAGTATGTATTTAAAATCTACGTGACGTCACAAAAAACTACGCGTAAACCTTTCAGCTGGTTAACGAATATAATACATAACTTGACTAATGAACATGCTATAATTTAAACAACCCACGTTAAACGAATGAATAAAAATGTTCTTTTATCTGTCTATGCTTTTTAAATAGTACTTATTTTTTTCTGTGTTATATTTGAGCATTACATTTAGTTAATATTCTCGTTATAAAAAGGTTTGTCTTGATTTTACGTAAAACACTTAATTTAAAATGATTTTAGATTTTGATTGAGAATAAACGTTTTAAACCTAATTTAATTGCGTTTTATTATATTTTGACTAACCAATTTTGCGCTCGACTGTATCCACGGGCTTCCACGGGCGGGAACTTTAAACAATAGATGTTTTTATGTGGGTCCAGTTAACCAATAAAAATACAGAAAATAAATTATGTGGTCAAGTGGACCCGCGGGTCCAGTAGCGACCGGGTCCAGCTGACCGAAGACTCATACCTTCATAAATATTATTTCAGATTTAAAGTTATTACGCAACTAATAATAAAAAAAACCGGCCAAGTGCGTGTCGGACCACGCACAATGAAGGGTTCCGTAGTAACATTGTAGTTGAAATACAATATGTTCTCCCATACATCGATATACGACACGGTCAATTCTCCAACTGGAAATGTAAGTTTGTAATCTCAAAATATAAATAAATATGTGAGTAAACTACAAAGTAACGATTTTCGGACATTTTCCTTTACTTGTGCTGTGAGACCTTGCATCTTGCCAAATTTCATGATCCTAGGTCAACGGGAAGTACCCAATAGGTTTTGATTTATTTGCGAGTATCAAATTAAGTCGCAAAAATCGCCGTATTTTTTTTGTGTTGACTTGAGGCTTGATTTTTAGAGCTCAAAGGGACCGTAGACCTAACGTATAATATTTGATATAAATTTCAATTTGTTACCTCCACGCGTTCCTGAGAAAAAGGGTCTTGATATACTGACAGACAGACAGATAGACAGACAACTAAGTGATCCTATATGGGTTCCGTTTTTTCCTTTTGAGATACGGAACCCTAAAAATGAAAAAACAAATTGACACCGCTTTGGGCAAACACATTTGACACAGGGATTTCCACTATTTTCAGTGTTTCGTAAGTTTTGTAATGTAACAATAACTGTCATCTATTTTAGCGTCGTCTTCTACAACACGTTGGTGAGTAGCTAATTAAGTAAATGAGTCTTGTACGAACGTACGCACAATTAGACCGTTTGCCGGTTTCAAGTCAAGTTTAAACACATATGGATGAGTGCATAGTTCGTATTTAGAAGCAGAATCACCGATAATATTTTAGTATACTCGTACCTCACCTATTACGAGGTATCTGCGAGATCGTTATTAGTTATTTTCTTGTGTCTCTGTCTTGTCTGTTGTGCTGTAGTTTTCGTAGCCTGTCATGGGCAACTGAACATGAATATTGTCTTTACCTAAACACTTCGAAAAAATGAATCCAACGAAATTGAACGAGTGATTTCCAATCGACAAAGTGTTAGTTACCATTATAATATTTTGTCATTATCTGAAATGTAGAAGAACGACACTGGACATACACAGTTTGAATGATTAATTGATTAGTTGGTCACTTTTCCTTTCTAAGTTTTCCTCCAACGGAGGCAAACCTTGACAGTACTTAGCCGACCTTATGTCAACCAGGGATCACAAACATTGCGCCATGACAAAATATAGTAGTAGTTAAATCAAGTTCAAAGTCATGCCAAGTTGGGCTACAGTAATGGTGGCCTTGAACGCTAGCACCTGATTTAGTAGCACAGTCCGTGCGTCCGGGCAAATGTCGCTTGCGCACATAGAACGTTCTACACGCATGACGCGAGATCCTTGCGGCTTGATTACACCGTGCCGATGCTGCTGCCAAAATACAGCGTGACTTTTTTACGCTTGAATTTTGACATGATTATTTTATAGGTAGGTTTTGTTGCTCATGAAATGTCAAATGAAACTTGATGAAATTGGTGGCGGCCACTTACCGGTCATCTAACTGCTAAGTGCAAGTCTTAAGTGTATTATTATAATCATTGGATTCAGGGTCTGGATTTTTGCCCGGTTGATGGCAATAGCCTCAACTCCCTAAAACATGGGACTCAAAGATATCCGGTGAAATGTGGGTGTACTATAGGTATACCTCTACCTAACCCATCGGGGATTACAGGCGTGAAGTTATGTTATGTTATTATGATAATCCATTTTACTTGAGATTGCTATTTGAAAAGCAACAAAAAAATGGGTTCCTTCCTAAAAGATATAAATTGTTAATATTTATTTTATTTATTCCAGTGCAGTTAATTTGTTGCATCAATTAACACGCGCCTTAAGCATATTATTAAATCATAAATCAATTTTGTGAACGTTAAATAAAGATAAATTTTTCATAATCAGTTCATAAAGATTTATATGAATACAGGGTTCGTTTTTATATGAATACAAAGTATAGATAACTAATTACCGAGTCCGAACTGATTTATGATTATGTTGTATTTGCATTAAGTATGAATACAGAAGCAAAATATAAGTATTTTTTTTATAGCTACGACAAAAACGGCTACAAGAACTACATTTTTAACCGACTTCCGAAAAGGAGCTGGTTTTTTTTTATTCTGTATATTTATAGCGAGTTTAATCATAAACTGATTATGCCACCCTCATCGGTACAATCAATTATTCTTTATGATCTAAATCCTATTTTTGCTACCTTATTAAACTTCCTTTTACTTTCCTTTTACCGATACCTCATCATATTTTGGTCCAAGAGAGTTATTTACACCATCTTGTTAAATTTTTCATTCTCTATCGAACTGTATAGTCAAAGTAGCGACATTTATGAAAAAATGTTCATTACTACCCAATATTATAGGGCACTTAACGAAGTTTTAATGTGAATTATGGCTGTAAATCACAATTATTCATGATCACATAATCGGTTAGGTTGTATAAATTGAGTACACTGTAATTGATTTAGAATGTAAAGCACATAATTTTATAAAAAAATGACTGCATTCGATTCGTTTTCAATCTTCTATCACACGATTATCATACGATCATCTGTCCGCCAACCGGTTGGTTTTAAAGTAGTTGCGAAGAGAGTTGAGGGCTTTGTCTATTTGGTTTTCCATACTCGACAAACCCACTTCTCCTTCTTACCTAACTTCCAATGCTCAATACTTGTGCTCTGCCCATAGTAAAAATCTTCGTTCCACCAACAATCGTCTTCTACAATGTCCTTCTCACCGCTCTGGTTTCATTCGCTCTTCTTTCATTGTCCAGGCGGTTTTTCTTTGGAATGCGCCCCTTCTAAGTATCAGGATAGCAACCGGTCGGTTAACATTTATAGTGTAGGCACAGGGGAATATATTTGTAAGAAGTTGGCAGAATCATCCCAGCGCTGATTCGTTTTCTCCTCCACCAATCGTTATTTCTCCTAACACTGTTTATCTTGTTTATCATTAGGTATTAGAATACCTAATGATAATGCTTGTGTATGATATGTAGTCGCTATGGGTGAAATGTATGTATTGTATGTACAATTCTTGAAATAAAATGTTTTTTTTTCATGTTTTATAAGTATGTATGTATGTATCTATCTAGGTATTAGTATATATTTTTGATATACGAGCTGTCTGTCCCCTATGTTGCACCTACCATGTTTTGTCTCTGCATCACCCAAAGGTTAACTGGTAGAAAATGCCTCCGGCATTAAGTCCGCCTTTGTACAGTGTTTATTTTTTAATTGTGTTGTTTTACAAATTGTTTTTTACGACCTTATATGAGTATATTTGAAGATCTTACGGATGAAACTGCAATGGATGTTATTGTTGGCTGAAATTCACAAAGCTACCTCGGATGAAGCACTTATTCATGCTGAAACTTTGACTTTTTGTCGGATGAAGGAAAAAAACTAGACTTCTCATCGGGTAGTTCTGACAATTGATCATGCAACGAATCAGACTCGAGGTTCGTCTGTATCTTTTTAAAAATCTATGTTCACTGATTTCTCCGTCAATTGTCGATTTTGAAAATTCTCTTGTTTGAAAGGGATTGCTCTCAAGTGGGTCCCATTGTCACCAAGTCAGCATGTGATTAATGATGAAATCCCATGAAAATCATGGAAAATCTTCAAATTTTATAGGCACACCTACAGCGATTTGGGTATTTTTTATAGTAAGTCATGCATTTTCTCTCGGAAAGCACAGATGGCCACTGTAACTATTTAATAATAAGTATTTCAAGGGATGCGATTCGATTAGGCACTTTAATATGGTTGCTAAGCATTTTATGCTCGTCACAATGCATATGGTGAAGTGGAGCTCATGGTGACTTCACCATCAGGTTCTAGAACCTCAACTCAACTCCTCAACAATTAACGTCCCTGCACCGGGAAAAGAAATATTTTGTAAAAGCTGATGACCAGCTGACATTGGGCTATTGTAACTTTTATTAATTACAAACTGACCCACTAAAAAGTTTACACAGCCATTAAACCTACCAACGCGGCAACGGTGCGGTGGACGGCGACGTAGACGAAGCCCTAACTACTATGATCATCCAGAGGGCCTAGACAGTGTTATTATATAAGGGATAATAATTTTCCAGGCGACTAATAACTTAAAGGGCGACTAACTATTTGCTACTAAAATAATAACTTGGCGACTAATAACTTAAAGGGCGACTAACTATTTGCTACTAAAATAATAACTTGGCAGCTATTAAATATTATTTCTTAATCGCTGCAAAGTCATCTACTGTTATTGAATCATTTGGGTTAGGTTACGTTAGAACAGTAACCATTAACAAGCGAAGGCGAGCGAGCGAAGCGAGGGTGCCGCGGCAGCGGCCGCCGAGCGCCAGATCCCCTCTATTGTTGGTAAATTCAGTTACCAAAACAAAAATTCGATGCCAGTTTAAATTAAAATAAAGCTAAAAACTGATTATTGAGCTGCTACTTTCTACTTAAAATAATACTTCGCTGTAGCTGCCAACCTATTATTTTTGCTGCCAACCTATTATTTTTGCTACCGGCTTTAATTATTTTTTAATCCCAAATTCAGATTAATTTGCCGCCGCGTTAAATACATGCCTTATATAAGCAATAAAGATTCTATTAGCAATAAGTCTAAAATGTATTGGATTGACATAAGCTACCGAAAAGCTTAAATGTCAATCCTGTTGAATGTCACTGTCGAAAAGCTTTGAAAGCGATTGTCTTCGCCCTCTGGTTAACTTTGTCAACTGAACACTCTGGAACCTAAAAATAAAATCATCAGCCTGTAGATTTTAAAACTAAGTGCAGTGAAAATATTCGCGTCACGTGTGGGTCCCGATCGCGCACGTCTCGCCAAGGTGCGCGGGCGCCGAGCCTCTGCCAACACAATGAGACCATATTTGACTAGATACTTATATATTAGCCGGGAAGTCACACCATTAGTCAGTATTGTCGGAATAAGATAGACCAACAGTCAACATGTTCAAATTCGTAAGTATTGAGTTTTTTACGAATTCTTTTTTTTTTTTTGTTTTGTTTGTTTACTTTCGACTAACTATTACCTACAAAGAAATGTCATGAAATTATTTTTGTGACTGCAATAAATTTCTTTAATCATTTTACAATAATAACATTCAAATAATCTAAATCAAGTTGCTAAGTTATAGTTAATATAAGTATAAGTTATATATTTAAACATTTACACGCGCTGCCGCAAGAAGATCAAATGTCTAATTTAGTCATTAGAAGTCTAAAGTCGTCCCGTTTTATATTTATGATTGTACTACTTTAGACTAAATAATCTTCAAAGGCACTTTGCCAACTTAGGCCAAAATTGACAAATTCGTAAAAACCGTCGTAGCTAGCATATAATCTCTAATAACGGAAGATAGATATTTTTATTGGAGCGGACGATTTATGCGTTATGACTATAATCCCCAATTTGTATATAAAACATTTTTTTCTCCAGATGATCTTCGTCGCTCTCCTGGCTTTCGCCTCAGCGAAACCGCTGGTCCTGAGCTACGCCTCTCCGGTAGCAGCCGCCTACACTGCCCCTATAGCAGCCGCATATAATGCTCCCGTTGCAGCCGCCTACACTGCTCCCGTCGCCTACTCTGCATACAGCGCATATTCACCCGTCGCGTACTCTGCCTACAGCTACGGTTCCCCATACTCTTACTACCTCTAATCGGACAAATATAAAAAACGGAACTTATTTATTTTATTGATCTTTAAACAATGATTATAGGTGAAATAGAGTAAAAATACAGTCATCACTACGCCAAATTGACTTTTTATTTTACACCATTCAAGTTTTGTTACATCCTATTGAATTCTCCAAAGAACCGTCATCTTTAAATCTGAATAAGCAAAGTCTGTGTTTGCCTATCAGGCTCTATAAATAAATCTCCTCAATTTCTATTCCAGTGTTCATGACAGCCGAGATTGATAACTGATTGATTACCCGATTTTGGAAGTCAAACCTATGAAAATTTTTTGAGCACTTACTCGCAAAGCAGAATTTGACAACAATTTAATGTAGGAACTTTCCGGCACGTCCCTTTAAACACAATTTATTGACATAAATGACCGCATAATATTTGGTATTAATTTCAAACAGGCTAAGTTAATTTGTGACTAACAAAGATTACGGTTTACAGACGAGAGAACATAATTATGCATTACTAGCTGCTCCCCGCGGTTTCACCCGCGTAAGACTCGATCCCGTGGGAATATCGGTATGGAAAGTATATGTTAATCCAGGGTGTCAGCTACCTCCATACAAAATTTTATCAAAATTGGCCGTAGCCGTTTGAGCGTGAAGAAGTAACAAACACACACACTCACAAACTTTCACCTTTATAATATTAGCGTGATATAATTATATTTAAAAAAATAGGCAGTCATGGGGATTGCCGAAAAAAGTGAAAACTTATCGCTAAAAGAAGACAAAAGAAGTTTTCACTTCAGAACAATTTAACATCACTTACTGCTATTACACCATGTCGGCGCGGACATATCGGTGACGCGAAACCATAATATTTTCCCCTACCAAAAATCTCTCAACGCACCTAAAGAAGTTATAATTTCAATCAAATACTTAGTTACTGCAATAGCTACTGCCGTTGTTAAGGCTCCGTGCATGAAAAAACCCCTTTTTCGACAATTTATCATATAATTGTGAGAAAGCTTAAAATAATTGGAACCTTAAGTCTGTGTAACTATAATTTATGTACAGTTTTTGTGGTGCTAAACCATTTGTGTCAGTCATATAAGCAGTGAACAGTTTCATCAATTTTGAGCTCTCGAAAATATAGTTTATTTCGCCTTTGATTTACTTAATGAAGATAATAAAGTCAAAAATAAGATCATAAAATAAAATTTTGATTTTATATTAAGGATAGCTGAAGCCCAGTGTGTGATTTTAATATTTATTTGTAAGGTTTGCTAAATAATAGGAAAAAAAAAAAAAATATATAGGTTTTTTCAACATTATTTTTCTGCTATATTTTATATTGAAGTTGAAAAAAGTGGTTTACCTACGTGCAAGTAGACCCTATAGTAATGTTGATTATATTTAACTTGTTGATTAATGTGTAAAATCATAAGTAGTTTTTTATAAAAAAATATGAAACGTCAGTTTCGCGTAATTTTTTGGAAAACTAGGTGCGAATATTAGTGGTTTTCCATGAATACTTAATTTATTTGAAAAATCCCTTCCAGCCACATGCAAAACATAGAACTCGACTTTTCAATTCACAAATAATTTTGTATATTTTTTTTCCTTTTTGAACATAATTGATCAAAATCAGCCGATTTTGTGCACGGTTAAAGTAACTAAGTACTTACCATTTTTTTTACTTAGTGAACTGCTACTAACATAGTCTTAAGTTTTTTTTATTAACACAAGTTTTGTTTATATTCAAATATGTATGTTATATGTATAAAATAATATGTCGAAAATAAACGATATTATTATTATTATAATTATTTTTATCCAAAATGCACTCCAATTTTCATCATGAAGTTCACTAAAGCTCTTAATACGCCGACTGCTCTCGCATTTCCACTTACGCAAGCACGAAATAATTTGCAATCGTAACACAACCATCCTCTCTCCATGCAGAACCAGTGACCCATTCTATTCAATAGGTCACCATCTGGAAAAGGTTACATTCACTTATTAATAAATCGATTGTACTGGGCAAGAATTTGAAGTATGTTCTTGATTGGCGATCAAGTACCGGAGTATGTATGTGAACCTTTTTTTTTTGATGAGAAGTAATCAAATAATTTCTCCCGCTCTGGCCGGAGCGGGAGGGCATGCCAGACTTTTACTGACTAAAACCCACCCGTGTTCCTTCAAATGCCTGTGTGCCAGGGCCACGATATCCCTTTCAGACAAACTCGCAATCCTGGCACGCATTGGCCCTAACGGAACCCTTTAATTTGTGCTGAAATCTGTTTGAGGCGCGCGTGGAACACAGCGCGCCGTGGACTCGGGCCTTATTGGACGGTGACGTACTACATCACTCACCGTCCGCAAGCCCGCGCCAACGGTGGCCGGGAATCGGCCTGCGACTCCCATCGCCCAGTGCGTCTCTTGCGGCGAATAGGGGCGTGAGTGCGCCAAATTTGCCTCTCCCTCACGCGTTCCGCCTCCTTCTTCGAGAGCATTACTGCTTCGCTGAAAGAGGTGACGGCCTAATGCACTCTCGCTCCGAACCATGGCCTGAACAGGGCCGGACGCGAGACGAGATATGTATGTGAACCTAAGAATATAATAGAATAAGCTAAGTAGGTCATCATCATCTTGATGCCTTTGTCCCATGTTAGGAACTTGGGGTCGTTGCTTCACATTTTCATCTTCCGTTCTCGCTTATAAGCCGCCACTTCATCATTCACTCGTTAAACTACTACTACTGTTTCCAAGAGGTAGATGCAAGTAGCTAAAAGCTGTACGTTTCTTAAGTCTATGCAAGGTGTCTATGACCAACAGTGAGCTTGACATGCTGTAAAGCTAAATAAACTGGCTTGTTAAGATAGAATCATTTTAACTAACAATTACAAAAAATTCGAAAAAAAAATGGTGGTTGGTTTTGATTGATTGTTAGAAGTTGTTCAAAGATACTTATTGTTGTTATAAATATAGAGTAACGATAAGAATCAAAACCAGTTTTTAAATTAAGATCATTACATGGCATAGACAATAAAATATATTTTTTACCGCCTCTATGGTCTAGTGGTAAGACCACCTGTCTCAGACCCATGGGTCCCGGGTTCGATTCCCAGCGGTTCAATTTTCTGCTCGGTTCGGTTGGTGATTGGGCTTGTTCTAAGTCCGCCTGGCTAGCTACCACCATTTTATCTAAGTTTGTCGCCATAACAATAATGTTAACAGCATTGTTGTGTTTCGTCAGTTAGAGGTAAGATAGCCAGTTCCTCTGTGGTTGAGGATTCCAGGTGAAGCTCGTTTCCACCTTCGGCCTTATCATCACTTACCATCAGGTTAGATGAAGGCCATGAGCTTCCCCGTTGTGGATAAAAAAATATATCATCATCATCATTTCAGCCGAAAGACGTCCACTGCTGGACATAGGGCTTCCCCAAAGGGTTTGCCACAATGACCAAACTTGGCAGGCGAGTTGGCGATCGCAGTATGGTGTTAAAATGCATAGAGAACGCTGCTACCCATTCTCTACTAAGTCACTTAGTCGCCATTTACGACACCCACGGGAAGAAATAGGATGGTGCTATTCTTTACGTCCAGCACCACACGGACAAAAAAAATATATAATGATTTAAGAATCCAAAAATAGAATGCTGTTGAAACCTCATACAAAAAGTAAATGTGTTCTCAAACAAAATGACTCAGAATGATGGGTATTGTATAAATGTATTGTATTGTATTGTACATTGTATAAATGTCGATGTTCTATATATAATATATTGGCAGTTTGGGACTAAGTCCGGTTTTCTTTCCATAATCGTATAAAATCACCGTTGAAGATGCGAACCGTCATTCATCGTTGAGAACCAGGAAAATCAACTAACATGTTGAAGCGTGTGAGTAAATTCACTACGAGTATTAATTAATTTATTACATTTTATTCAAAGTAGGTATAGGTGGTAGATACCTACCATATTACTCCAATCATGGTCTGTAATCATGGGTCCCATTCAATAGTGTTGTACACAAACCTGTTTTATTCTTGTTTTGATTGTGTAGTTTTGTAAACAGTGAAATGTGTTATGTGCCAGTGTTTGTAGAATATAGATCGAAGAAAGAGGGTCATCGGGAGTGTGTTTAATTTTTAAAATATTTATATGATATACCGTGACTGACTATACCGTGTGACATATCAAATGAAAGGGATTGTTTTAAGATTTCTATAATTTTTAATATTTACTAACTAAATAATTAATATTTTTTATAATTTTAAAATAGCCACTGATCTAGCCTATTAGCGAATGCCCTACTTGTCATGGGTACATAAAGCCTGGAATACACAAGCTACGAATAAGCATGCTTGTGTGCTACTAGGTAGCATGATCTCTGTGGCTGTAAAATACTCAGGCTCTTTTCGTATACACATGCTAGTTGAATACTACTAAGTAGCAGTTTCTCGAAAGTAGCATGCTCTTGTACTACTAGGTAGCATGTGTATTCCACGCTTAAACACGGTATTTATCAGTTGTGTAGTTTTGCGCCTAATGTGCCTACATTAGGCGCATACACATGCTTAGGCGCAGACATCGAGAGCAATCGTGATAGTACAAAAAAAAATGTAATAAAAAAATAATATGTAAATAATACTAATCTACTAATAATACAAAAAATAACTATCCTTGAAATACTGTTTACATATAATGTGTTATTTTTCTTAGCTTTTTTTAAATTTTTAATGCAGGTTTTGGCACTTCTTTCGAACATTGTTTTCTTTTTTCACAACATATGCATGCGTCCTGTCGGTTGTTATAAAACTAAAATACTAGGTACTGTAAACTCACAATCAACAACACTGCGAGATCGTGATGTTATATAGTACACTACTGCCTACCCCTTACGTCCTAAGGCTAAGACTCTACTGCCTACCCCTAAGGCCCTCGCTTAGACACTTCTGGCTACCACTTAGGCCCTAAGGCTTAGACACTACACAAAAAAAAAGAAAATATGTCTATATGATATATTGCATAATATTAGGATAGCCATAATATTATAAATATATACTCCATTTGAAATAAGATTAGACATTTAAATATTTCTTTTTTACAGTCCATTCAACCGATTTTGACTTATATTGCGTTGACGGCATGCCAAATGGCAGCAGTAATAAATAGTTGGTATT
Source organism: Tiliacea citrago (assembly GCA_963921375.1). NCBI lineage: Eukaryota > Metazoa > Arthropoda > Insecta > Lepidoptera > Noctuidae > Tiliacea > Tiliacea citrago. The sequence goes on along the minus strand of OY992797.1, from coordinate 12,634,238 downwards.
GTAACCACGTTGTTGCCTTTAATTCCATCCTTATTCCTACGGTATAGAAGTCAAAATCGGTTGAACGAACTGTAAAAAAGTTTATTTAAATTTCTAATCTTATATCAAATGGAGTTATAGATGAAGAAAATGATATTAAATATAAGCTTTAGCACATTATAAGTAGACTCATATTAATAGAAAAACAAATAAAAAGCATACAAATATTATAGAGAAATAAGTTATAAGTTATTAGGTATGTAAGATTTAGTTAGTTAAATAACCGATTATTAAGTATTACAAAACACATAGACGAAGTGCGGAAACTGGTTCCAGGTACTCTCTACTTCCTAAAACAGGACCGCCAAAATTTTTAATAAAACAAAGTCGCTGATCATGTCAGAGGGACACTGAGCAAAGGCAGGAGTGGATTTTAGCCGGTAAGAGTCCGGCACTGCCCAGACTGGCTCATCAGTGAGGCAGTTTGGGCGTCCATGAGGATTCCCCACTTCTGCAATATCAAAAAAAAAATGCTTAGACACTATTACTGCCTACCCTTTAGGCCCTAAGGCTTAGACACTACTGCCTAGCCTGCTTAGGCCCTGAGCAGTAGCACCCTACGCAGTAGTGTACTAAAAGAAATACAGGCGTATTGTTGGTAGGTATTAAGAACGTAATGACTGGTGTATGTTAGTACATGATACACAAGCAGGCCAAATGCCTTCAAATCGGTTTATGATAATGCGAATAGTTTTCCTTTAAATCTCAATTACCTATACGTATAGCGTAAACACATTTTTGTCCGAGGAGGAAATATGAACATTTTTATTGCTACAACATGAGAAAATAAACAAAACAATGGACCGGATACCATAAAATATAATATACATAAATAAAACCACCAGTGTTTGCATAGGATTTTTTTTTTACACCTTTTAAATCAGTACACAGGTATAGACGAATGTTTAGGGTTCCGTAGTCAAATGGTAAATAGGGACTCCTAATTTAAAAAAACCGGCCAAGTGCGTGTCGGACCACGAACAATGAAGGGTTCCGTAGTTGGGATGAATTTATCCCAAGAAATACCTTAAAATTGTAGTTGAAAAACATGACCCCATACAATCCAACTACAAAATATGTAAGTTTGTACGCACAATATTGAGTAATTTACCATGTTATTTTAAGATCACAGATTTCTTGTAGGTTTTCCTGTAATCTATAAGTAAAGACCTATTTCCGTATTTTTTTTTTCATAATTTTAGGCTCAGTAGTTTCGGAGATAAGAGGGGGGAATGGTCCTTTTTCATCTATTTTCTTAAATTATTTAAAAAGTATTTATTTTAAAATTATAAAAAATATTAATTATTTAGTTAGTAAATATTAAAAATTATAGAAATCTTAAAACAATCCCTTTCATTTGATATGTCACACGGTATAGTCAGCAATTTTTTTTCATTTTTAATTTTCTAATTTGCTCTCCAAAACTGACCTCCATATTCAAAAATAATTTAGTTACGTAACACGTTTGTGTTTGGGTCACAGAAGTTCATATGTGTACCAAATTTCAACTTAATCGATACACTAGATTCGGAGCAAATCACCTGTGACAGACGGAACGACAGACAGACAGACACACGAGTGATCCAATACGGGTTCCGTTTTTTTTGCTTTTGAGGTACGGAACCCTAAAAATACAATATTTTTAAGAGTCATTTATGTCAATATGAAACATGGATATTTTCATTTACAACCGCAGAAATAACTTATTTTTCATAATTTTTTACTAACCTATTTTCGTGGCTGGTAAAATCAATACTGTGCATGTATGCATGTACTGTGCAAATATTAAATATTCCTCCCGACTACGGAACCCTTCTCTGTGCGTGGTCCGACATGCACTTATAAGCCGGTTTTAAATCATATTATTGTTACAGTTCCTGATTGGTGTTGCGTTGAGCATCGTGACTGCGCAGCAAAGAGGCCACCAGTCATACCCGAACTATAACTCAAATAATAACGCCAGACTATCGAATCCTTCCTCAAACCAGGGATCTTACCCTTCCTCAAATCAAGGATCCTACCCTAAAAACCCAAGTTCTTACCCGTCCGATAACAAAAGTTCCTACCCTAACTCATCCAGAGGTTCCTACCCAGAGCGAAGTTCGTATCCTTCTTATCCAAAACCTGGATATGCACCACCATTAAAAGTAGATACGTATACTTCTCCTGTCTCTCGTTCATTTTCCATTTCTCCTCCTTACTCTGATCACTACTCTAAAGGTGGACCGACCTTCTCTTCCCATACGTCTCAGACATTTATAGCATCTGTGCACCCATGAATCAACAGGAATGAAGACTGTCCAAGTTGGCTTACAAAGAGAGCTGATTGTACAACCGTTGGACTTGGCTAAGAAAGTATAAATTAAATATATTTTGTACGAAAAGGAACCTGTTTTTTATTTGAATAATATTATTTGATTTAAAAATTCGCTAAAACAGCCACATGTACCGATTTTTTTTTTTACGCGCGTATCCCTATTGATCGGACGGCCTATTTCCGCAGGATGCCATCTAGAGTGACTATAATATAGACCTGAAACTGAAGAAACTTTAAAAGTAAATAAATAGATGTAGAGTCGACCTCATAATTGCTTTATCACCTTATGGTTGAATGTGACTTGCTCGTCATAAACCGACTATTTGTTTATGTGACATATCATTTCAACCTTAGTAAAGTTTTAATTTACTAGAAATTGTTGTCAAAACACCCTGTACATCCTGTGTACCCTTCGGGGATTACAGGCGTAGTGTTATGTTTTGTGTTGTGGTCAAAAGTGGTTAAGCGATTTAGAGGTCAACTATACGAAAAAAAATGTCACCAAATGACCAGCTGCCAACTTATTTACATGGCAAATTAAAATATTTCGCCATGTGTACAGAGGCTGTAGATGCTATAATGAATCTATTGGCTTTTTTGTCTCTTGCCTGACTCGCCACACTTGTCAGGACAATAGGCTACAATTTTGGCACGTGTGTTTCTGCCTTTACACTTCTTCGTTACGATTATATATTCTTTTGTTTTTCTAAGAGCCGTTCAACAAGGCCTTGGCAGTACTATTGAAAGAGTAATTTCTTCCATAAAAATATTCATTTGTCTCTATGTTGGTCCCCAAACTCGGCCAAATATATAAGGTAGGACATTTTTCATGTTAGTCAGTGCAAATTGAAGAGTGTCAAACTGAACAAGTGTAATAAATATTCACAACAAAACATAACAAAATGTCGAAGTCAAGTTTGGTAAGTAGATAAGTATTTAGGCTTCTTTAGAATATATTTATTCTTTTGTGTGTTCTGTGAACTGTTTGTTAATTTAGACTTTTTCGGTTAAGTTTACTAATGTGTAGTCTCAACCTTAGCGTCAGTTTTGTCAATCTCATTCATTATATTTCAAGATGAGAGGTGGGATAACAGGGCTTCTAAATGAAAGCCTTATGCTTGTCCTACTACGATCTGAATTTGTCTGATATTTTATCCTTACCATTATAAAACGACCTTGATAATGAAACGTCAATCTACATTTCAGATCACAGTCCTAGCCCTCATAGCATCAGTGTCAGCCAAGCCATACATCTATGGTTATGGAACGCTTCCCTACGCACCCCGGGCAGCTTACACTGCAGCAGACCTTTACAACCCAGCGGCTGTTGCCCCCTTGTCTGCTGCATACTCTGCAGCTTACCCTGCAGGGTACCCTGCTGCGTATTCTGCAGGGTACCCTACTGCGTATTCCGCAGGGTACCCTACGGCATACTCTGCAGCCTACTCTAGCTACCCTGCATCGTATGCAGCACCTCTTTCAGGAGCGTACTCTGCACCACTACCACTATCATCAGTATCAGCCTACGGTTCTGCGTACAGCGTTGAAGAATTAGCACCGCTTTACAACCCCGTGTCGTCGCTGGCCCCTGTGGCCCCTGTAGCCCCTGTGGCCCCTGTGGCCCCGGTCGCTTCTCTAACCTACGCATCGCCTTACAGTTATGTATACAAACTATAATTTTGTAAAATAACCCCAATGTATCGTTTGTTGATCACAAGACTACTGATTTGATTGTATTATAGGACTCCTGATTATTATAAGATTTTTGTTTGTTATTTTTTGAATTAATAAATTAAGTGTGGCTGTTTAATATGATTGTCATTTATAAACCTCTAACCGCAGTGCTCTAAGTGGAATACCTCGTCATCAACTGATCTGGATTTGTGAGAGATGTATATTTTACAAGCAGTCTTGCTGTTGCAAAGCCTCAGTTATTTTAGACTTGCCAGTATCGCTAATGATTGATACTCCTGTGGAAGCTCTATAATATAATTATTAAGAATATATTAAACTGTGTTCCGTGAGGTGCCGAACTTAAAGAATAGCACCATCCTATTACTTCCCGTGGGCGTCATAAAAGCCGACTAAGGGACTTACTAGAGAATGGGCAGCAGCGTTCTCTATGCATTTTAACACCATACTGCGATTGCCAACCCGCCTGCCAAGCGTGGCGATTATGACCCCTTTTAGGACAGGCCTATGTCCAGCAGTGGACGTCTTTCGGCTGAAATGATGATGATGATATTAAACTGGCAAACTTACAAAAGATGTTGTATGTACCTAATTACATACCTATGTAGATTAAAAAACCTATAACGGTTAAATTAAATATAGAAGAGGCTGAAATCCGAGCAGGAAGCAATGAAAGACTAATAATAACGTATATCACTATCTATTGAACAGCTAATTGAATATTTACATTGATAAAAGCCTTTCCTAGTTTCTCATAAGATTAAAAACACGTTCCTGTCCAATAAAATACTACATTGTTAAAACATATCATGTAAGAAATGGTAATTGAAAACCATCATAATTCCTTACATGTAATTGTGTGAATAGAAATAATGGATAAATTAATTTAAATACAGTCGTCACCGCGATCAACAGGTGCTCTGATACCACAACAAATGCCCCATAACTTAATTTTAATGCATTATGAACTGACGCTTGTAAGTGCACATAATAATAACTTAGATTCATATAGAGTGGATAATTCCCACACGATCACAAATATTTTTACACAATACATACATTTTATGGTAAACTAAATGCTAAGTTATTTTGAAACAAGATTTCTACAATTGTAGGATCCTGAAATAAAGAAAACCATAGAAATTATGAAACCACACCAAACTAAAAAGCTCAATATAACCAGATTTAACAATTTTAAATATAATATCAAGTAAGTTATGATGAGGATAGCCACTGAGGGCGAATTTCACCAATGAAACTGAACGCGATCAGCACATCTAAACCTAGTTCAAGAGCTGTCAGTGTCAATATTCCAAAGAAAATAATGACACTGACAGCTCTTAAACGTGGTTTATGTGCTGATCGTGTTCAGTTTCATTGGTGAAATTAGCTCTGAGTGTTGGAGCCACCTAGATGAAGACAAGTGTTACTGTCCATGGAGGCGTAGCTTCAGAGACGCGTATTCGTCATTATAAGCTTGGTATACGCCTGCTCACGGCTTATATACAAAACTATGAAACTCTGTCCACGGAGCGGCAACGTCGCGCTCGCGTCGCTACATGCAGGCTTCATGACGCCTGCCGTACCGCATGTCATAAATACGGGGCGTACATCGAGTGAAAGCCTATTGGTGTTTTGCTTTTGTATAAGTGGTGCTACGATTTTATATAGTTTTACTCATGTGTCAATGAGTGAAATACACTGTCACCATCTAATAATTCTCTTGCCGCTACGAACAATCTACAGTTGATGTTTTTTTCTATATATGGATGCGTCCAATATAATCGTCGTCTTCGGCGACTTCGAATGTACTAATATGCCAAAATAACGTCTTCGTCGTCCGCCGGCATTGTCACAAATGATTGAAAACGTACCCGTGTAATACGCCTCATAGACAGGGTTCAGTACTCTGGGCTGCTGAAGCTGTTTGCCGTTTTTAGAAGCGTCTATGAAGCTACGTCTCCGTGGACAGTGACACTAAGGTTTCTAGTTTTAAAACTGCTAGGTAACTTTATTACTGACCGAAAACATTTTTTTTTAAACGTTGCCCCACGCTAGGAATTGCTCCTGTATCGTGGGTACGTTTACAAACATTTAAACTCACATACACAAACAGCCAGACCCGGAACAACTACTTGTAGGTCATACAAATATTTGTTCCGTGCGGGAATCGAACCCGCGACACGCAGCGTGGCAGTCAATCGCTTAACCACTGCGCCAACCGTGCCGTCAATAAATCTAAAACTGAAAACTCATCGCCTAGTAACAAGCTTTTCATTATATTTTCATTAACTTTGCTTTAGTTACTTAGGTTTTTACCGGCTTCCAAAATTCGTCTGTAAGGTTTTTTTTTCACCGATTTTCCGTTAACTGTGGAACGATTTAAAAAAAAAATATTATTTCAAAGGGTATGCTCTCAAGGTGGTCCCAGTGTCACCAAGTCAGAATCTGATGAGGGGATCCCATGGAAATCGAGGGAAATCGTCAAATTTATAAGCACACCAATAGCATGTAAGTGATACTAACATAGCTTTAAGTTTTATTTACTATCGCCATTGTTAATGTATGTATTCATCTCAGGTTAAGGTACGAGTATTCATCTATGGGTCTTTGTAACCTGAAAATAAATGAAAGAAAGAAAAAGCATTTATTGGGACTCGCACAGATCACAAATTAAACTAAAATAAAACACACTCATAGAAACATAAAGAACAAAAACCAAAATAAAACAAAGTAAAAAAGAAAATAAAAACAGAAAAGTCCTGTACGAGGCCAAAAGGCCCTTATCTCAGCATAATGCTGAGAAAAAAAAATGGAAATAGAATGGTTTATGTATGTTATGTAATAGCGATTTGGATATTTTTTTATAGTAACTTGTGCATTCGCAAAGCACCTGTTGGTGAAGTGGCACTGATGACGATGACCACAGATGGCCACTGGCACTACTTCATAATAAGTATTTCACCATATTAAAGTACCTATCTAAATATTTTAATATGGTTTCTAAGCAATTTATGGTCGTCAAAATGCATATGGTGAAGTGAAGCCCCAGTTCTCCTGGTTAGGGCCAGAAGAACTCCTCAACAATTAACGTCCCAGCATTGGGAAAAGCAATATTTTGTAAAAGGTTATGAGCAATTGACATTAGGTTATTGTTACATATATAAATTACAAACTGACCCACAAAAAATTGACAAAAAAAACCTTATCCAAAAAACAAAACAACAAAATTCCAAAAAGAAAACAATAATGTCAAAAATAACTTTAGAAATAAAAGTTCAAAAAATGTTTTTGTTTCGATTTTTTTTTTTTTTTGTTATTTTTAACTAGGTAATTAAGGAGGTTCTTCCCAAACTATCCGCTCTATATAGATACTGGAGCAGTGGCAGCAACTGGTCTAGTGAGTCTATCTGAAGCGGCTCGGAGATAACTCCTTTGCCAAGGCCAAGCTCCGCATGGTCGGTGCCATACACTCCGCTTAACGCACTCATTAACTATTCAAAAAATAAGAACAACACACACTGTTGGATTCATTTATAGAAGTGCAGTAAAGAGCAATCATGTATTTACAATGTACATAAAATATTCCCAGTACATTTTTAATTTATGATGATTATAGGGATGGATGTGATGATACTGATCAGCTTAATTTTACACACATATTGTTCGTCATTTGACTTCATTGACAGTTAAATTCACCACGCTTGTTAATCATAGGTGAAAATTGGTAATTTACCGTTATTCTTTATTAACATTATGGCAAGGCAAGAGAGAAATCTGTCAGACAAAATTTTGATGTCTATCTAAACATTTACAAAAACACTTAACACGAAACGTCAAAATTTTAAGGCTCGTACAGACTCGGGTGATACCGCGGGCGCGACAGGCACCGACAAAGAAATTGTGCTACTAGTGTCGCGTCGCGCCCGCGATATCGCACTAGTCTGTACGACCCTTTACTTGCTTGCTAACAAAGCCCTTTGTTACTAGGCAGTGTTTCTTGCAAATTAGTCTTTGTACCTAATGATAAAACTGGTTCTAATATTCTAGTACTAGACATTGTAATTACGTACTACCGGTCGATAATGACTATCTGCATAACATTGATATTTCCTTAATGAATATCCCATAAATTACGACTAACTAGCTCAAAGCTTCTGAGGGACACTCAGGCAAGTGCAATAATAAATTCGCATATTAATGAGTATGTTCTCAATACTCAATTAAGGACAAGAAAAAACTTGTTTTGACCTTTAAGAAAAAATTCGAATGTAACTTTGCGGTCTGTATAAAAGATATTATTTCTCTTCGTTTTAAAATTAACATCCTCTGCATAAAGTCGTCCTGTGAATGTTAAGGTCAATGCTATTGAAATTGCAGGTTGCATAGGTGAGTATAAAAATGCTTTCGGCCCTTCGTAGGGCATCATTCACCCCTGTGAACGAGCCACACCCAGCAACATGTACAAACTGGTAAGACTACGACTATTTAATATATTTAATTAAGAATCCCTGGTTTCCTGTGGGTTCATTTTACTCATGAAATGTGTTTTTTAAATCGATAATTGGGACAGTAACTTAAGTTACCTTACTTTAGTTAAAATCAGAAGCATAACGAAACGCAGAAATGTGTGGCTAACTGTTTGTAGACTTCCACATATAATTAAATTCTGAAGAAATGTCCGTTAATAATTCTCTTTACAAAAGATTTATTGATCCGTCAACAAAGGAATTATAAAACAGATCGTGAATGTTCTGTGAATGATACTTCTGTGCATAGGTTATGTTTCTTTAAAATAATATCTTTTCTTGTAACGCATATACTTAAGCGTTCTAATATTATAAATGCGTAAGTAAATCTCTTTCTGTCTGTTACCTCTACTGAACCGATCGTTCTAAAATGTCAGATAGATAACCTAGGACCTGGAGAATATTACGTAAGTAAAATATGTATTGTATTTAAAAAAAATATAGTATACAAAATATACGTAGGCGAAGACGAGTCGCAGGCAACAGCTAGTTTACAACAAACGTTTACAAAACTTATGGCTGCTACACATGTTGCCACAAAATCATAGCTCCCTTTCTAGGCAAGTCTAGGTATAAATAGCCAACTTTAACACTAAATATGTATTATTAAAGCCAATAGCTTCTTTATGGCCATTAGTTATCCATTGTGTGTGGGGATTCCAACCATTTAGGCTCGCTTACATTGGGTTGTCTCTGATGGTACTCGTCCTTAGAGTACTGCCTAATCGTCAAAGTGTCAATAATAAGTTATTACGAAACTCTAAAGCTAAACCTCGGCGGGTACCCGCCGAAGTTACACTCAGAGAAAAAAGTCGATTAGGTAACATTTTAGTTTTTTTTTAAATCTTAATTAATGAGCTAAATATTTAATTAAAATCGGAGACAAGGCAAAATGAAAAAAATATTAACTCTCAGATATTTTATGGAAGTAATGCTGAAATACAACGTATCGAATTATTTTGTCAATGTCAATACTGAGGATGTGTAAAATTAGCAGTGACCTAGTGAAGCAATCGACTATCCTAATATTTAGTTTTTTTCTGTAAATACCTACTAACAAATTCAACTCAACATTTCCAGCTATCTTTCCTCGTCATCCTGGCGGTAGCGTTCGCGGCGCCCGCGCCAGAGCCAGGGGCGGCCATCTTAACTCCTGCCGTGTACCGCGCACCGCTCACGTATGCGCCTGCGCTGGGCTACGCGGCCCTGCCTGCTGCACCCCTGCAGTACAACGCTCAGTACCTCGGCTCTTACCCCGCGGCACCCCTCGCCTCATACCCCGCACCCATTGCCTACAAGTACTACTGAACACAGCAGTGACTGCTTGAAGGTTTTAAAGTATTGGCAGTGATCCGTTTGGTACCTAATGCGCAATAAATTATCGTTCCGCCTAAGTTTTGTATTTTATTTGTGATCTGATTGATGACCTCTCCTATTAAAGGCTGGTTTCACCAGTAAGACTGAACGCGATCAACACATTTAAACTGCGTTCAAGATCTGTCAGTGTCAATATCCCATGTCAATAATGACACTGACACACTGACTGACGTGCCGTGTGGTGCCAACGTAAAGAATAGCACCATTCTATTTCTCGTGGGTGTCGTAAAAGGCAACTAAGGTACTTACTAGAGAATGGCCAGCAGCGTTCTCTATGCATTTTAACACCATACTGCGATCGCCAACCCACCTGTCAAGCGTAATCGCCACGCTTGACAGGTGGGTTGGGGGAAGCCTATGTCCAGCAGTGGACGTCTTTCGGCCTAAATGATGAATGACAGCTCTTGATCTCGGTTTAGATGTGCTGATCGCGTTCAGTTTCATTAATTTCGGCCTTAGGGTTTTACATATGTAGGTACCTAAAAAGATTATTTCGGCTGCCTGGCGTACAGTTTAGTGATGTTATAACTATAAATTCCACATGCATGGCAGCATGGTGTCCTTTCTTGTCCCATAACCACATCAAGTAACAAAGTAATATAGGAACGCAAAACGTTTAATTGTGATATTATGGACTTGTTATTTTTTAGACATGTTGGTTGGGCTACGGCTGTATTACGCCGATTTTTATTATTTTCCTTGTTTTCAACCAAAAAAATAACATAACACGGTTTGTAAATGTAAACATTAAACGAAAATATTGGACAAAACAAGTATACCAGTTGCAAACAAATGGCTTACCGAGAAAATGTTCATTAGAATTGAATTAGAAGTTTGGTTAGCTAACGACAAATCATTATGTAACGACACGTCATTATCGTGTGATCCTATTGGATTGGGGCTCGCGGGTGGCAGTGGCAGGCACAAACATCTGCCGCTGACACTGAATTCACGTAACCCTGCAGCGGAACACAATTATTATACTGAACCAAATGTTCAATGCATAATATTTTAATACTGACATCGGTATAATATGTATTATTTACAACATAATTTTGTAAATAATAAATGTCACCTGATTTTGATATCGATAGAGCAGGAAGTTACAGTAAAGAATCAGCTGTAAATATAGGTATAGTATGTATAAGTTACAGTTAATATTAAACTACTGATCAATAACAATTGATACACAGACTAAAATGAGATATTTAAGCACAGAATTAACACTGGATGGATGGAATGGTGGCAGGTCACGGGAGCAATCTGCGACTCCCGCATTCCTCTTAAACTTAAGGGGAAGATATATAAAACAATGGTTAGACCTGCTGTCTTGTATGGATCAGAATGTTGAGCCACAAAAGGGATGAATGAAAGGCAATTGCATGTATCTGAGATGAGAATGCTAAGAGGAATGTGTGGTGTGACACGAATGGATAAAATAAGAAATTAGTACATAAGAGGAAGTCTGAAAGTGGCACCGGTGACTGAAAAGTTATGCGGAAATCGGTTGTCATGGTATGCCCATGTGATGCGGAGGAATGAGGAAAATTTCATGAAGAAAGTTTTGAGTATACATGTCGATGGCTATAAGAGTAGGGGAAGACCAAAGAAATGATGGATGGACTGTGTGAAAGATGATATGGCTAGAAAGGGAGTGAATACTGAGATGAAGACTAATAGAGAAGTATGGAAGAAAGGGACATGTTGCGCCGACCCCAAATCAATTGGGATAAGGGCAGAAGAATTGACTAAAATGAGATATTTAGATTGTTGGTTTTCATCGAAGGTTGATAGGTGTTTTTTCAGCTGAAAGCTAATTTTATTATATTACCCAACTGCGGCAAAGCCAAAAAAAGAGGGTCAAGTGTTTGACCTGTGGGTATGTATGTATGTCCTTCCCTATGTATCGTAAACACTAAACGGCTGAACCGATTTTGATAAATGATATATTGTTAGATTCGTCTTTATTGTGCGAGTGTTACTGTGTTTATTTATTCAAATTATAAAAAATCAAAATGGCGGATCTTTGGAACCTAAATGTATGTTTAAAAAAAAAACTCCCGTACCCATGTGGGGTATCAAAATAAAGGGTTTGAAAAGTTGATTACAAAAATATACACAAATTATATGTAATTTGGAATGAGAAATGACAAAAAAAACTATCCCGAATTTTTGGAATGAGTGAGCAAGAGGCCGTTATCACCCCATTTATAAGTGGGTAAATAACCTAATTTACTGTCTTATAATCCTAACCAAAAAGTATAAAATTAATAAAGTTAAAAAAAAACCCACTGCGTAAATCTGAACTTTAAAAAAGATGGAACCTAGAATTAAAGATTTTTAAAGTTCACTTTTTACGCAGTCGGGATTTTGTTTTATTTTTTATTTTTACCTAAGCTAATATCGTGGTTCTACCGAATAGTGAAACTAGCGCTGGTCCTCAGCAGTATCAGTCCAAGGCTTGGAACCTACATAGCCGTTTACTGATGATACTGGTGAGAACCCACGCTAGTTAAATAAGGTACCATTAGAACCTGCTTAAGCTACCATTAGAACAATAGAAATATCATCATACCTTCCTACATTTTAAACCATCGCACAAAAACAAAACGTTAACCATAATATTGTGTCGCGTGTCCTACATATACATTAGGTTCAATAAAAAATGAATAATTGGTTATGCCATCAAATTGACAGCTGTCAAAATTTCGGAGCTTCCGCGCATGTGAGCGCGAATACGTGGGTAGCAATCGAATGAAACAAAAAACATTTGCGATAAAAACTTATATTAAAACATGATCAAACATTTGGGGGTCGGTGTCATTGAGCAAGCAAGAGTAGTTCTGGTGAGTTATCAACGGTAGTATGCAGAGTATCCGTAGGGATAGGCAGCGGCAGCGTAGGGAGCGTACGCCGCGGCGACGGGGGCGTAACCGGCGTAGCCGTAAGGGTAGGCAGCTCCAGCGGTGTAGGCCAACACCTGGGGCTCAGGCTTGGGGTTGGGGTTGGGGTTGGCGAAAGCCACGGCCAACACGGCGAAGAGGGCGAACTGCAAACAGAATAAATAAAACCTTGTAATTAACATGAACAACAACTGAATGTAATTAAATATATTGAATATAATAATATAATTTATTCCACCATCGACTGAACATATACGAGTAATTATATTTGAATAATTTGGTACAAAATATTAGTAAAACGTTTTAGACCAATCCATTTCTACTTGAAATCACACCCAAATACTCAATTTCTTATTTCACTTTTAAAACAATAAAAATAATGAAAAAAACTAAATTACATGCGGTAATTGCATGCAGTATTAATAACAGTTTAAGAACGAGTCCTATCAAACTTCGAACAAGAATTTATATTATTTTCACTTGTTCATCAGAAATTAAGTGTTGTTAGAAATTATAATCGAGTTCAGCGTGGGCAGTCGGCTTCATGCTTTGTGTTAACATTTCGTTACGGTGTTTATAATGGAATTATCCTACATACATACAATAAACTGAGTTTATTCTCTTGGTCAGAACCCAAGTCTTGAGCGAATAAACAAAAAAATTACGTATATACCTACATAGTAAGTATCTACCATTTTGTAGTATCATATTTTGAACATGTTTTGAACCAATAAAAAGCGAAACAGCTTTGACCGTTTCCCATAAGTGAATCCATAAAACGATATTATTATGATAAAACTGACTCCGATCAAACGCCCTGAAAGTGGACGATATGGCCGAGCAATTGGCACGGTGCCCTTGTTACGACGATGATATATTTCGCTAACAAGACAAACGATATTAAAACGTTTACCCGTGTTGTATTTCCTAATAACTTGGTTGACCTTTTATAACTTTATTTGAAGGTAGTAACAATGTCTACGTCTGAATGTATTCATCTTGAGGACGGAATTATGGGGTCTTGAAAAATGTCATCTCATGGTTACGATAACTTTTTGGATGATAAGTGCCTGTTTTTGTTGTTGCGTGAGACAGCTGTGGCCAATTTCAGCTGATTTCAATTTAACAGAAGACCACATATTTTATGATGGCTAGAAAAATATGATTTGATGGTCAGGTTTGATGGTTAAAATCAATGATAAAAACCACAATTTAATTAAAACAATTTGTGATTAGATAACTTACCAGTTTGAAGAACATGGTTGTTGAGTTACTTGGGATTGCTGTCACAAGTGATAATGTTAGGTGGCCGGTCCCGGCTTATATACAGATCTAAACGACCACGCCCCGATTAGCAGTCTTGTCGTACTGAGATAAAAAGTGTCCTTGATCTTCAGTGTAATAAATTAATCTATGTACCTGCTCCATATACAATTGACATCCGCGTTAGGCGGCAATCGGCATCCATCTCTATTGGTCCTATCTCCAAGGCATTCATTACATTGTAAGTGCCTATTATTAATAATTTAATCGTAAATGCTGTAGGTATGTGAGCTTGAACTTGCTAATCTGTGTTGAATAGATTTTCTTACACGAGTTATTTAAAACAGTCCGTAATCTAATTGAATGCAGATCAGTAGATGTTGCTGTGAATCATTCTCAAATTTAGCTCACTTTGCAAAATGTAAATTAGGACAAAAAATATAATTGTATGTGGTGATTTTAATGTCAATTTATTAAAGGCCTCATCCTTGTGCCATCAATTTAAAAAAAACTCTTTCATATAACCTTGATCATTTATTTTTAAAGCCCACTTGAATAACCGCCACCTCAGCTACATTTTTAGATATATTGCTAACAAATTAGGTACCAATACTTTTAGAGCTGATAGTACTCGTCTCTAGGAGTAGACTTAAGTATGAAACATTGAAAAGTTTATGTTACTTTTTGGAGATAATTAGGGAAACAACGTTACTGCGTAAAAACACCCTGTTAATAGATAGTCAACAATCATTGACGTTAGTCACAAACGACGATGTTCACTTGACAGAAAGTGTGTCTTGTCAGTTAAAAGCACAGGATGATTATGTTTGGGCGAAATTTTAATTTATTTATTTTGTTCCGTAAATTAAAACAAAAATATCATATAAAAAGTTTTCTTAATTTCTATTTAAAGTTAATTGTTTTGATGTAATGTAACACCTCTTAAAATATTGGTACTTAATTTGTTAGCACCTATATATATATAGAGAGAGATATATATAGATTTTTTTATTGCAATTAGTGTTTGGTGAAGATTTATTTTAAACTTTATCCAGATGAAACATTATAAGATTTCAAAAAAAAATATTTACTTGATTAAGCATATTTGTCACTCGGGAATTCTACTCTCACGATTTAAATGACTAATTATAACCGTGTTTCTAATAAAAAGATGACGTCCGAAAAATGGTGTCTATAACACACTGCACTGTAGTTTTTTAGTACCAAAAAAATGCAGGTCGTTTGGAGAGCTTTAAATTGCTATATAGTGATGATCCTGATGACCGATGGGGCCGAAAGGTTCTGGAGTGGCGACCGCGTACCGGAAGACGTAGCGTTGGAAGGCCTCCTACAAGGTGGACCGAAGACCTTGTGAAGGCCGCAAGTATTCGCTGAATGCGGGAAGCACAGAACCGGTCGAAGTGGCAGTGCTTGGGGGAAGCCTATGTCCAGCAGTGGACGTCTTTCGGCTGAAATGATGAATGATGATGATCCTAATGAACTATAAAATTCCTTCTATTCCACGTTTTTTTTATTGTTTGATAATATTATTAGTTATAATTAGTTATTTGATAATTTCAATATGTTAAGAACTATTCAAAGTTATTTAAACAAGTTTATAGCGAAACTGAGGCCCGTATTAATAAACGTTACTCAGCCCAAGAGCTCGCACTTGATTACAGTCTTGAGGTCATGATTGTATTAATAAACATAATAATTGATGTACTCAAGTTACGGCTTGGGTTTACGTTATCCTGGCACACAGGCATCTGAAGGAACACGGTGGGTTTTAGTCAGTAAAAGTCTGACACTCCCTCCCGCTCCACCCAGAGCGGGAGAAGTTATTTGATAATTTCCCACCCAAAAAAAAAAAAAAAAAAGAAAAAAAAAGCCGAGTGGTGGATTGATTAACCTTTGAAGCCGTATCTGCGCGAAAATCGACACTTAAGTATACAATAGGTTTGTGTACTCGAGATGCTTAAATCTGAGTGTAGGCAGACCGTGACGCGTCGTGATTAGTAGCGGGAAACATGGAGTTTGAAAATATTTTGGGTAAAAATAATTATTACGACGAATTAGAGTAAGTAGGTACTATGACGATATGTTTGTCAAAAATCTATATATGGGATGCCTCGAATCCTTTTGAGCTACCAAGCGAATATTTTAAAAAAAACCTTCCAAGTGCTTGTCGGACCACGAACAATGAAGGCTTGCGTAGTTGGGATGAATTTATCCCAAAAACAAACTTAACATTATAGTTGAAAATCATTTTGTCCTATACAACGATATAGTCAATTTTCCAACTGCAAATGTAAGTTGGTCGATTATTACTAGTTAACTTGTAGACCCTACTTAGCTGTGATAGCTTTCCTTTTAATTTTTTAATAAGTTTTCAAATAATTTAAGATTTCACAGATCCGCAATAGTTGTGAAAGACCTGGCCAACCATAACACAACATGGGATAAACGAGAAAAAAAATATCATCCCCACTTAACGTGCAAGGGAGGTACCTACCCAAAAAAATTTTTTTGCTTTTATTTTACCACTTTGTCGGCGTGATTAATAAGAGTCGTATGGAAAGACGGACAAACGGACATAGCGAAACTATAAGGTTCCTTGTTGACTTCGGAACCCTAAAAATGATCCAGATTTGTTCAAGAGTCACATTAATAAAAAGACTCCTTGGTGAAATACAGTAACAGAGGTCTTCCAATTTCCCTAGAAATATTTATAACGTGATACAGCGCTATACATTAAAGTTATAACAAAATATAACTACTTATTTCAACAAATCTTACGACTTATCAAGAACGAAATGTGATGAATGTCATTCTAAGCTTCGGTCAATGTAATGTAATCGTTCATCAAGTACAGCTCCTTGAAGAGCTGATCTTGGTAACTGAGATACTGTCTTCATGTGTTTATAAATTAGTAATGATCTTGAGATGCCGATATCGTAATAATGGCGTATCAAATACACAGTTGAGTGCGTCGTTGGGGAACGTTTATTAATACGGGCCTGAGTGCAAAATACTTATAATAATATAATTATTTAACCGATAAAATGGTTAAAAACTAAGAAAATATAAGACAAAAGCATGGTGGAGAAAACAATATCGATATTAAAATTGAAGATAGCATTTTAATTCGACGCAGCAAAGATAAACCATGTTATAAAAAAGATAAAGTAACAAGTAATAGTCACCACAATACAGTCGCGTTACAGACCAATCAGAGACAAACTAAGGTTCCAATTAAAGGCATATGGAGTCCTCCAAAAGTTCGTCCTCGGATAGTGGCTCAGGAAGCCCTGAGCCAGGGCCTTCAAGACACAGCAGCGAATTCAAGATCATCCCGGGATTATTCCTATCAAGGAAGGGCGAGCAAGTCTTAGCTTAACTACTGGGCTTAGCAGGGTTCGATTCCCGCACGGAACAAATATTTGTATGACCTACAAGTAGTTATTCCGGGTCTGGCTATTTGTGTATGTGAGTTTAAATGTTTGTAAACGCACCCACGATACAGGAGAAATTCCTAGTGTGGGGCAACGTTTTTATAAAAAAAAAGAAGCTTAGTTTTACTTGCAATTTATTATTTATTTATTTAAAAATTACGTAAATAACACCATAACAGCTATATAATGTGCCAATGTGATGTTACTACAATAAATCATACTAAATTAATAAAAAAAACAATAAAATGGCCTCTAAAAGTTTTCAATGCACTTCAGTGCTACTTCTGTGAACCTGTTCAGGCTGCACTGAAATATATCTACCTCCATAGAAATAATATTTAATAATCTTATGGGTCGTGACAAGGGGGTAAACTTGTTCAGGTTTGTCCTAGAGCATGGCTCCAGTAGCGTAGGCATGGGGCGACGCGCGCCCCCCGCATCCGGTCGGCGCGGGCAGCCCCAGCTCTGCCAGCAACTCGGGCTGGTGCAGCCAGCCGCGCCCGAAACATGAAGCTACAAGGTGTCACGTCCCTCCACATCGCCAGCCTTGATTTGTTAATACATAACTATCAAACCATACTCACCAGATTAGATGAAGTAGAAAAGATAATGAAAGAGATGATGATGTAATTTTTATGGTGTACATAACAAAGAGTATTATATTCTAGAAACAGCTGTTCCTTGTAGTCGAGTTAATATCCTACACCGATCAATCATTGATGTAACGGAGCTTCTCGTTATTATAAAGACACTGAAAAAAATAGAACAGTTAGTGTCTGTAACACTAGAAATTCGTCAAACATAGAAAGAACATTGTACAAATTTAAAATCATACATAAAAGGCAAACGAATAATATTTATTACATCAATTCCAACCATCCAACGAGAAATCTATAGAATTATTATCAATTACATTTCCATTTTCAATGTATAACCCCTGAACAAACCTTACATTCCTAATCATTCCCAAAGATCCCTATATTCTTGCGAAAGGGTTGAAAATATTACCGCTCTCACAGCCATGCAGGGAAACCGACGACGGATAGTTTATTCATTGCGAGACAGACATCTCCCAGGCTGACGAAGACACACGTGCATCGCGGACTTAATGAAGTTTTCTACTGAAATTTCAATGTGTTTTCCTTTGCCAGTGATATCCTACAAGGTGAAAAACAAACATATACAGACGGACACTTGAATCCTATTTTCCGGTGTTCACACATGGTGGAGTATTGCGAGAATGACATAAACCAGCACAATATTCTCGGTACCTATATCCTGGCTATCACTTTGACAAAACGACACATACAAGGAGATCAGGTGGCAGTCCATACCACGCCGAACGCACATTTACCCAGTATTCCGATACTGACCAGCTTACAAGGAAAACCTCCGATATTTTTTTTTTATGAAATAGACATTAAAAACTTACAGTTATTGGCGCATTCCCTGAAAAAATAGTGTAGTGTAGGTACAGTGATAAAAGCGAAATGCATTTAGTGAATAATCATACTATTAGTGTAGGAACTCTAATCATTTACATATTAATTCGAATTATCTTATTAACTGTATTTCGTGTCAAATTTAAGTCTAACATATTATCTATTTGTAATATAAATCAAATTTCAGAATGCAAATGATGATTTTGAAGTTAGGGAGGAGTTCTGCATACCAGGCATCAACTCCCAGTAGTAAATATCAGGACATAATAACACCTGGACACCCTGTTTCTAACCCCTTGTATTTATTATTTAGTTAAATAGCCATGTCACCGATTCCAATTTTTATACATCTCTTTCGACACCTTTTTGTAACACTTAAGTTAACGTTTATCTGAACTAGCCTGGTTCAGTTCCATTCCAGAAATATGCTGTCATTGTTTAGGTTAACCTTTGTTTTATATAGAATATGTACCAATAGTTCGTAAGCCATTCCGTCTGTCTGTATCGTTCTAATCGAGCACACCTCCTCATTACTGTAATAATTGTAATTAATGTTTTTTTTTTAACTAAATCACTACCGTTCCTATTTGACTACCTACCTTATAACTAAACAATATGAAACACAAAACAATCATGAACTGCCAGCGAACCAACATCGCACAAAATGACAACTCACTAATTTATTTAGTTTTATTTATTATTTATTAATAGGTTAGCCTACGATTGTTTAAACTTTTCATTTCAATTAAAAGTACACGCTATACATTTATAAGTGCAACAATTACAGGCTAACGCCACATGCACTATATATTAAGATTTTACATTTTTTATTACTGCAATTACTGCAATTAATTGGGAATAATATGGATGATAAAAATAATATAAAAACGAAGCATAAATCTAGCAATTTAAAACACAAATCAATAACGGAATTAAATTAATTAAAATTTTTAAAAAAAACTTTTGATTGGTAAATGAGTGATAGATAGATAAATAAAATTAAACTAAGATTAAATATTTGGTTTACATTAGATAACAATTAAAAATTAAATTAAATAACGTTGATTATGTATGTAAGATAATAAATTGGTAATTCAGATTATGCATTAGTTGTGCGAATAGTAATAATTAATTTACTAAAATTCCCTATGCTATCGTGGTGTACGTCGATCTGCGGGCTAATTGGGTAACACACTATCAGTAGGAATCGGTTTCAATTTGACAGTTCAACAACATTCATTGCGTTATTTACGTTGTTGAGCAGACAGTTTTTTCTAACATAATTATTAAGCAATAGATTAGCAATATACTTCAAAATAATTCCGATTCCGATTCAAACTGTGTTACGCAATTAGGGTATAAAGGTCACTACAGCTGTTTAAGATTTTGCACATTCGCGATATAGGTAAGTTAGCACCTAGGATAGTTTTACGCAAAGGGCGGGTGGAGCGGAGTGATGGGTATTCGAGGACAGCGGGTTGGGGCATGAAACTTGATGAGACTTAGTAACTGTGGACAGTCTATTTGCTTTCTGTGGAGTTTGTACAGAAACAGTGCATAACTTCTCTTCGAGTTGATACGAGTAGCGAGATCATCTTGAAATTTTGCAGACGGGACACATAGGAGGGAGCTGCTTGCTTTTCCCTTTGGAAAAAGCAAGGTGCCATAGAAATCGTTTCTGGACCCGTTCTAAGAGAAGTTTATGTAATGTGGTCTCCATACAACGCTACAGTACTCTAGTATGCTTCGTACAAGGCAACACAGCAATATTTTAGTGCTGACCTGTTTGAAACCCTTGGTATTGCGTAGCACAAACCCTAACATTTTGGAAGCTTTTTAATAGTGTTTTCGATGTAGGGGATAAAATTACCTTTTTTATCAAATAGGACTCCTAGATCCCTTATAGTTTCTACTTCATGAATTTTATGTTTGTCTATAAAGTAGCTGTAGCTCGAATGGATGGGATGAACATTTCTAGAAAATGACAGGTAGTGGCATTTATTGAAGTTCGATTCCATTTTGTTATTCTTGCACCATTCATTTATTCTCTTTAGATCATCCTGCAGAAGCTCAATATCATTTGAAGATTCGATTTTCCTTGCAATCTTTTAATCATCCGCGCACAAAAAACACTCTGAAAATTGTAGACAGAGGGGAAGATTATTTATAAAAATGATAAATAAAATGGGGACCAAATGGGAACCCTGCGGGGCACCGGAAGCCATGCGATAATTGTTGGTAAACAATGGCGGAAACCATTAACCACTACATAAAATTCACGATTAGCGAGGTATGATTCCAACCATTTCTGCAAGGGTCCCGAGATACCATATGTAGCCAGTTTTTTTATCAGTATGGAATGGGAGATTTTATCGACCGCCTTACAGAAATCGGTGTATATCACATCAAACTACTTATTTGAGTGAAAATTTTATATCAGGGACTTTTATAAAAATATTATCTACGTATGGAAAATCTACATCTTTTTAACAAGATAAGTGATAGACATCATTTTAATACTAGAAATAAACATAAAATAGATCAAGCATTTTTTAGATTATCTAAAGTACATATATTACATCTTATAAGGGGTTAAATGTTACAACAAAATACCTTGTGATATATTGTAATTAAATGAAAGAAAATTTAAAACACATATTTAAAGTACACTTTGTAAACAAGTATATTACAAATTAGAGTACTATATCCAGAATAAGAATGCTTGGAAACATGCTGGTCCAGCTCCATAGGACAATCTAGAGTCTAGATAAAATCAAACTGGTTGCTATTGTATAATTTATTAATTGTATGACATTGATTTTACATTCTGTGATTACCTTCACTCACACACAGACTTATTATTTTAATTTTGTTTAGGAAAACATACTTTTACGATGTTTGTAAATATGTGAGCGCCATTGCATCTATCTCATAAATAAATTATCTGTCATTGCTTTATTTTTTTTGTTACCTTTTGAACCATAGTATTTTTTTCTAGATGCATCGTCCTCACATATATATATTTTTTTAAGGTGGACGGTGGAGTTTTTTGCCCATTCTTCTCTATTCGAAACTGCCTTTAGGAAGGGGCAACTAGAATCAATTCTATTTTTTTGTAAATTTTGACGTTCAAAAGTGCCTCAATATGTGCATATTTGAAATAAATAATTTGACTTTTACTTTGACTTTGGGACAGATCATTGACTCGAATACCTTGGTGAAAGTGGAGAGAATCGCAATGGGCTGACACTTTGAGATAGTCTGTTTTTTGTCCGACTTGGGTACTGGTTTTGACTTTTTTCCACTCGGACGGAAAAGATCCAGTGGCCTAATGACATCTTATATATTTTTAGTAGCGGAGAGACGAATACTGGCGCACAGGAAGAAATAAATAGCAGTGGGATTCTGTCAGGTGTCTTTTCCAATCTCAAAAGTTTTCAATTTTCTGAGTCAAGAATCCATGCCCAAGTTTGGGGTTATTAGGCACTGGCTATTAGTTTCCAGTACATTAAGATAGCTTGAGTCATTCTTAAATGCTGTATTATTTTCAGGGGAGTATACTGATGAGAAATAATTACCAAAAAGGTCATAAACAGTCGAGCCATTATTCGTTGTAGTCTGTCCGTCAGTCATTGTCAGTGGATAGACACTAGCTCAGAACAATGAAAGACACTAGCTAGAGCATAATCTTTTAGCAAAATTTTGATAACGTTTTGCAATTCATTTTAGTTCTATTTTATCTCGCGGATTTTTGTTCTTCTAAACAGGACGGTGCGGCGCAAAGCGCGGCGCAGCAAGACGCCGTCTATTTTTGTTACGAAGTTACTGGAATCACCGAAAATGTCGGTTATGAGTAACACTGGGTGCCAACAGTCACTAGTAGAGCGTCGCATCGTTGGTTGCGTGGCAGCTGTCTTCTGCCGACAGAAGATGTCAGGGGAGCCGCTGTCGTAGAGAATAACTACACTCCTACCAACTTATCTGTGAAATGGCAAAAATTGGAACTACGGCCGTCATGTTGAAATGTAGTACTAGTATAGTAGTACCAACTCTACAACACTGAATCGACGGTGCCGCCCTCTTTCAGTTCACAGATAAATTGGTAGGACTGTACGATAATATGGCCCGCCCCTCCAAAATTCAAAACATTTGAAAGTATTTGTACGCATGTGTGCGTAATGAGACGGCCGTCAAACAAAAACAAATCACGGATTTGTTGCTCGACTAGTGGCGTCCTTAATCGCTCATTATTATTAGTATGGCGCTGCACTGACGTACTCTATGAAAACGACACGCGCGATCTTGCGCGATCGGCTAGTTATGATTAGTTGACCAACAAATCTGGTAATCAATGCAATATTATGAGTACTTACAACTATATACAAACTCTTTCGTTTATGGATGTGACTACACACATTGAAACAGTAATTTGGAGGGGTGAGCCATGTTATCGTAGTTTATCTCTACCGCGTCCACGTACTGCTATTATTCCATCACAATCCTGATGACATTGAAGTCGTTAAACCACTAGTACTATTACTAATACTAAACCCACTTCTCCTTCTTACCTAACTTCCCATGTTCAATACTTCTGCTCTGCCCATAGTAAAAATCTTAATTCCACCAACAATCGTCTTCTACGATGTCCTTCTCACCGCTCTGGTTTCATTCACTCTTCTTTCTTTGGCCAGGCGGTTTTTCTTTGGAATGCGCTCCCTCTGAGCATCAGGTTGGAAACCGGTCGGTTAACATTTAAAGTGAAGGCACGGGAATATATTCGTAAGAAGTTGGCAGAATCATCCCAGCGCTGATACGTTTTCTCCTCCACCAATCGTTATTTCTCCTGACACTTTTTATTTTGTTTATAAGTATGTATGTATCTATGTATTAGTATATATTTTTGATTTTCAAGTTATCTATCCCCTTTGTTGCACCTACCATGTTTTGTCTCTGCATCACCCTAAGGTTGACTGGTAGGAAATGCCTCAGGCATTAAGTCCGCCTTTGTACAGTTTTTTTTGTACTTGTGCATAAAGCTTTAATAAATAAAATAAAAAAACGAAGACCACTTCTGGTAAAGTCTTTCCTGCGCCGTTAAACACAACTAACTTAATTTGAAATCTTATCTAATTTGGGCTGAGCAGTTCAAATAAAATTAAACGTTACCGCAGCCTTGTCCGGCTAGCTTTCTATCTTCTCAGTTACATCCATTATGTCTGATACATTTTTTATTTAGCACCTCAAACAACATCAACATCTCAACATCTTTAAATCATCAACATCTTTAATTGATAAAATACACCTATCAAATCCAACTTACTATAAATTATTGTAGCTCCTGACAACTCGACTAAATTATCGTCAACGATTGGGAAGGAAAAACAATCCTTAACCATTTTTTTTTATCCTAAAGTCGCGAAGTTGCAAAATCGCGTTTTACAATAGGTACTTCTTTTTAACTAACACCAAAGGACATTCAGAAAATCTTAGTTTCACAATAACCCTTTCTTATAGAGAGGTATTGTGAAACCAAGTTTTTCTAATTGTCCCGTCTGTAACTTCCCTCAGCTCCGTCGCCGGTATATCATCTTTCAACACAATCTCCTTGATTTGTAAGGACTTATAAACTTTATATCCTTCAAACAGATCAGCCGCACTTGCTTGAACACTTGGAAGAACATGACTAATTTCAATCCCGGCCGAGCCCCCAAAAGTTGTGGGCATTGTAGGGCAAATAAAATTCAGCATATAAATCGATAAAACTATATTATTTAAAATACATACCAGTTCACACACACATTTCTTGGTCAGAGCATTTATCCTGTATTCTTGCCTCATCTTCGTTCTGACAGAAAAAAAAGTAATTCTCCAACTATTCGTAAATCAAATTATTAAAGTATCCCACTCACCACGCGCGAGTGTCACTAGGTAAAATTACAAAAAATCTAAATCCATAGAGCCGCCGATCTTTTGCGCCTTAATGTATGTTTAAAAAAAACTCAAATACATATCGAGTGGGTCATCAAAAGAAAGGGTTTTATAAGGTGATTACAAAAATATGTATACACAAATAATATGTTTAAATGTAATTTGGAATGAGGAATGATGAAAAAAACTATCCCGAACTTTTGGAATGAGTGAGTAAGAGGCCGTTATCACCCGATTATAAGTGGGTAAAATAATAACCTAATTTACCGTCTTATAATCCTAACTGAAAAGTGTATAAAAAAAAATATATTTAAAAAAATCAAAAATTCGACTGTGTAAAAAGTGAACTTTAAAAAAACCGGCCAAGTGCGTGTCGGACCACGCACAATGAAGAGTTCCGTAGTTAGGATGAATTTATCCCAAAAACAAACTTAACATTGTAGTTGAAAAACATGCATACATCGATATACGTTACGGTCAATTCTTCAACTGCAAATTTAAGTTGGTGGACTATTACTCGTTAACTAGTAAACCCTACTTAGCTATGATAGTTTTCCTTTTAATTTCGTTATATATACTACTGCCATGGATTTTTTCAGATATCCAAAACCAACCATTTAGCTGGCAGGGAGGGGGGGGGGGGGACACTTGACTCTAACAAAAAATAGCACTTTAAAGCTTAATATTACGCAAACGGATCTCAGAATTGAAAAATGGCTTTGACAGACCCACAATATTTTTAAACGGCCTATCTAACGATACCCCACACCATGTATTAGATGAGAAAAAAAATATCTTCCCCGTTTTACGGGCAAGGGAGGTACCCTAAGAAAAAATGTTTTTCATGGTTTTATTTTACGACTATTTTGGCGTGATGAATATGTACACCCTTGCCAAATTACAGCTTTCTAGGACTAAGCGTCTCTGAGCTAAACCGGGGAAAGACAGACAGACAGACGGACATGGCGAAACTATAAGGGTTCCTTGTTTACTACGGAACCCTAAAAAGATGGAAACTAGATTTATGTAACTTACTAATATAAATCTCAATATCATGCAGTCGGAGGCAATAGGTCCTTGTTGTTAAATTTAAGAAGATGCCTCCGACTGCATGAGATTGTTTATAGTAGTTCCTAAGTTATATAAATCTAGTTTCCATCTTTTTTACAGTTCTCTTTTTTTTTGCAGTCGGGCTTTTGTTTTTTTATTTTTATCTAAGCTAATATCGTGGTTCTACCGAATAGTGAAACTGTCGCTGGTCCCCAGCAGTATCAGCAGTCCAAGGCTCGGTACCTACATAGCCTTGGACTGATAATACTGCTGAGGACCCACGCTAGATAAGCAAGTTAAGTACCTACCTACTTATGCTACCATTAGAACAATAGATACATCATCATACTTCCTACATTTTAAATCAGCGCACAAAAACAAAACGTCAACCATAATATTGTGTTGCGTGTCCTACATGTACATTAGGCTCAATAAAAAAAAAATAATTGGTTATGCCATCAAATTGACAGCTGTCAAAATATCGGAGCTTCCGCGCATGTGAGCGCGAATAGTACGTGGGTTGCATGCATATGATCGAATAAAACAAAAAACATTTGCGATAAAAACTTATATTAAAACATGATCAAACATTTGGTAGTCGGTGTCATTGAGCAAGCAAGAGTAGTTCTGGTGAGTTATCAACGGTAGTATGCAGAGTAGCCATAGGGATAGGCAGCGGCAGCGTAGGGAGCGTACGCCGCGGCGACGCCGGGGGCGTAACCGGCGTAGCCGTAGGGGTAGGCAGCTCCGGTGGAGTAGGCCAACACCTGGGGCTCAGGCTTGGGGTTGGGGTTGGGGTTGGCGAAAGCCACGGCAAACACGGCGAAGAGGGCGAACTGCAAACAGAAATATAACCTTGTTATTAACATGAAAAATAACCGAATGTAATTAAATATATAACGTAGTAAGCGTCATCATCGTATTTTTGAATTGCCCACATCCACATTAAATACCACATTGAATAGCCCTCTAACACGTATGGCAAGGCAATATAATGAAAGGTCCAACTTGACAGATTACCCTATTGATATTTTCTCCATGAGTTTCGCTTCATACAGGCGTTCCCTATTTAAACAGTGCGAAGGGTGCACGTCTGTGTAGCTCAAATTGGTTTATTTTGTAATGTTCTAGATTTAAGTCTCTAGACACACTTTGAATTTTTCTTTTTGTCTCTAATATTCATACGCTAATGTCATGCATACCTGTTATTTGCATGGTTACTGAAGTTACAATTCTAGATGTTATTTAATTTTGAATTGTACTGTGCTGTTGGTGTGCTTATTATAAATAAATAAATAAATATTACCACCAACAACTGAACTTAATGGTATAATTTGAATAGTTTGTTCCAAAATATTAGTAAAACGTTTTAGACCAATCTATTTCCACTCGAAACCACACCCAAATACACAAGTTCCAATTTCACTTTTAAAACAGTAGAAATTATGAAAAATACCGAAACAACAGGTGATTGCATGCAGTACATAATGACAGTTTGGTGGTGGTAAGAACCGTCTTGAGCGAATAAATAAAAAAAATACTTATACATAGTATGTACCATTTTGTAGATTTATATTTTGAACCTATAAAAACCGAAAAAGCTTTGACCGTTTCCTGTAAGTAAATCCATAAAACGATATTATTATGATAAAGCTGACACCGGTCAAAAACCCCGAAAGTGGACGATATGGCCGACCAATTGGCACGGTGCCCTTGTTACGACGACGATATCTTTTGCTAACAAGACAAACGATACTAAAACGTTTACCCGTGTTGTATTTCCTAATAACTTGGTCAACCTTTGATACTATATTTGAAGGTAATAAAATGTCTATGTCTGAATGTAGTCATCTTGAGAACAGAATTATGGGATTTTAAGGGATTATCTTGAAAAATATATATCTTGGTTACGATAACTTTTTTGTTTTTCTTAGGTGACTGGCGTTTGTTATTGTGTAAAACAGCTGTGGCCAATTTGAGCTGATTTCAACCATGAGCAAATATTTTATGATGGTGAGAAAAAGCTGATCTGCCGATCTATTCTGAAAAAATCTCACCGTGTAAACATAGGTGAAGTGAGCTTCATGTGAGTTGTTAATAGTGTCAATCCCTCACTGACAGTTCACTCCACGCTCACTTCACCTAAGTTTTCACGGTGAGATGATTACAGAATAGTACTGCTGATGGTCAGCTTTGATGGATAACATTGATGATATTAAAATTACAAATTTATTAAAACAATTTGTGATTAGATAACTTACCAGTTTGAAGAACATGGTTGTTGAGTTACTTGGGATTGCTGTCACAAGTGATAATGTTAGGTGGCCGGTCCCGGCTTATATACAGATCTAAACGACCACGCCCCGATTAGCAGTCTTGTCATACTGAGATAAAAAGTGTCCTTGATCTTCAGTGTAATGAATTAATCTATGTACCTGCTCCATATACAAGCGACATCCGCGTTAGGTGGCAATCGGCATCCATCTCTATTGGTGCTATCGCTAAGGTATCCATTACCCTGCCAGGGTTGCGAGTTTGTCCGAAAGGTATATCGTGGCCCTTGCATACAGGCATCTGAAGGAACATGGGTGGGTTTAAGTCAGTAAAAGTCTGACACGCCCTCCCGCTCCGCCCAGAGCGGGAGAAGTTATTTGATAATTACCCACCCAAAACAAAATGTACTTTGTTAGTGCCTGTTATTAATAAACGTAAATGTTGTAGGTCTATGAGCTTGAACTGGCTATCTATGTTGAATAGATTTTCTTACATAAGTTATCCAAAACAGTCCGTAATCTACTTTATATGCGTGGAATGTCTTATTGGACGTAGATCAGTCGACGTTGCCGTAAAACGTTCTCAAATTTTGCAAAACGATAAACGTACGATAACATAATTTTTTTTGTGAGTATCTTAAACTTCTTCTAGTATACTGGTACCCCAGACCCAGCTACACCAATGTGTATATCCCCAATGGGACAAGAGGAAAAGAAACACAACGCTCAAATCAAACAAATACTTTTTTTATAACATATTATATTGCATGAAATTAACATAAAGGTACATCAAATAGCTAGGCGTAAACATTGGGGCATTAATAAGTCATTTGGATCAGTAGTAGCCGTAGCCATAACTGTAGGGGGAGGCTCCGTAGGTGCCGTAGGAGCTGTAGCTGACAGGGTTGGAGTAGCCGGAGTACCCCGAGTAGCCGTAGTAGCCGGGGTAGCCCGACGAGTAGCCACCGTAGCCGGGGTACAGCTGCGGCCGCGCAAGAGCAAGTGCGAACACGGCGAACAAGATCACCTGGAAATTGAAATATTATTAATTGTATAACTAAATAAATAAAATGCGTAAGCAGATGAATACACATGGACCAACTGACGGAAATATGGGGACCAGCTGAAAAAATAAACATATGAGTATAAAAAAAAAACAACCGACTTCCAAAAAAAACACTACAAAGTGAAAAATAACTTTAATTTCGGAAGTCGGTGGCTTTGCATCTGTATTTTAGTTTTTTGCCACCGACTTCCGAAATTAAAGTTATTTTTCACTTTGTAGTGTTTTTTTTGGAAGTCGGTTGTTTTTTTTTGTAAAAAGTTTTTAATTTTGCTTTTTAGTGGGTCAGTTTGTAATTTATCCAATTTACAATAGCCTTATGTCAAATGCTCATCTCCTATTACAAAATATTGCTTTTCCCGATGCAGGGGCGTTAATTGTTGAGGAGTTCTCCTGGTAAGAACCAGGAGAACTGATGGTGACTTCAGCATATGCATTTTGACGAGCATAAATTGCTTAGCAACCAGTATAAGTAGTTCCGGTGGCCATCTGTGGTCTTCATCATCAGTTCCACTTCACCAAATGGTGCTTTTCGAGTGAAAATGCACGAGTTACTATAAAAAATACTCAAATTGCTATAGGTATGCTTATAAAATTTGAGGATTTCCCTCGATTTCCATGGGATCCCCTCATCAGATTCTGATTTGATGGCAATGGGACCACCTCGGGAGCATACCCTTTCAAACAAAAGAAGAATTTTCAAAATCCGTCCAGAATTGACGGAGTAATCGGTGAACATACATAAAAAAAAAAAACATACAGCCGAACATATAACCTCCTCCTTTTTGGAAGTCGATTAAAAATGGGGCATCACTACTCCGATAAGTGCCCAAGCGCATATGTGTTGTACAATATTCGCTAAGACGTCTACTGCTGAATATGAAATGACCACAAACATAATGATCATAGTTTATTATTTTTTGTAAAGAGACACATCTTATTGCTAAATATTGTTAACGATACTTATACCCATGGAAGATGATCTTCCCTATATTTAGTCTACAAAAACCTACTACAGTACCAAATTGTAGCCACCGCTACTGGTAATCAGTCTCAATAATTTAGCCAAAATAGGGAAGTCAACGACTTGGTACGTCATGAGCCACATTGCCATAATAACAGTTAGGATAGTTAGCCAGCAAAACAAAGCGGCTCTTTATCTACAAAGTTGGCTAAATCCGACGACCTAATAATAGTTGGAAATAGGCTTATTCCTGTGTCACATGGACGCTTTTACCGAAAGCAAACATAAACTACCACACGTTCGTTAAAAGACTACCAAACTCAATTTCGACAAACTGTAATACGACAAGATTTAATTTCGACAATATTGAACTCCGACACGTCATAATTTCGACAATACTTAGGTTCGATGCGTCTTAATTTTAACAATACCTATGTTCGAAATACCTTGTGTCTCAGAAGTATCACGTCGATTTAAGATATTGTCGGAGTACAGCATGCCAGAGTAGACTATGTCGAAATTGACTTATGTCGGACTAGCATAGTTGTCGAATAAATATGTCGTCAAAGTTGCATCGTTTCCTAGTTAAGTCATGTCGAAGAAACGCCTTGTCGGAGTATAGTAGTATCGGACTTAAGATATATCGAACATAAGTATTTTCGAAATTAAGACGCATCGGACCTAAGTATTGTCGAAATTAAGACGTGTCTGAGTTTCTTATTGTCGAAATTAAATCTTGTCGCATTACAGTTTGTCGAAAAGTTTGCCTGATCTTTCGTACGGATTATGCTTAAAATTGTAATTAATGTTAACAAATTAATCACTATGCTGCTTCCGTCTGCTGTGTTGTAAAAGATATTCGAATAGACCATCTGCCTCGTTGGTCTAGTGGTGGTAAGCGTTACTGCTGAGCATGAGGTCCTGGGTTCGATTTCCGGGTCGGCCAAAGTGATATAGGGTTTTTTTTCTCAGTAGCCGCCCGGAGTCTGAATTTGTGCCCTGTTGATGGCAATAGGCTCGCCGCCTATTACATGGGACTTAAACATAACTGGCGAAATATAGGTGTTACTACAGGTGCACCTCTGCCCAACCCTTCGGGTAAAAAAAAAAAACCAAGCGTGATGTTATGTTATTTCAATATATGCAACCTAATTAACACATCCTAAAATTTTGTGTTCCTAAAGGAACACTAAATTACTAGAGTAGGTAAGTACCAATCAATTAAGAAAGCTGCCAACCTGGTTGAAAACGACGACGGATGTAACTAAGATTCGAAAAAGGGAGATCCCACCAATCCATCTTAAACATAGATGATATGAATGCTGATACTCGTGATGGAACAGCAACTCCTTTGGCATCATGACTATTGAAATCTATTTGCATTTTACCATAGGTAAAATAATAATAATAAAAAAAAATATAATCACATTTCGTTTTCTTCAACTTCAACTTAGGTACAACCAAAATATTATTTACCTAACATTTATAACATAAGCTCAGTAATAAATTATTCCCTCAACGCTGAACAATGAACGAAATATTAGATATTTTCTCGGACATCCGTCGCGAATACCAACACATTATGATCTGCTTTGATAAGCTTATTACGTTAATGAAAACAGGATTATTTTATCAATGGGACATTAGAAATTGATAGATAATTGATTGGAATACACAGTTTGACGGCGTTATTAGAGAAGACTACTGAATCACGCGCAAAAAATGTGTTTTGACGAACATAAGCCTCCCCCACAGTGACGGTCGGTATGACCATAGTAAACAACGCTCATGTGAAATAATGCCTGCTCCGTATATTCGTAGTATTTTGTTAATAACAGACAGGATTGCTGCAAGTTTATTAATTCCCCAAGTTTACGGGAATAAGCGGGCACATATAACATTAAAACAAGATCTTACAAAACTAGAAACTCTACTCACCAGTTTGGCAAACATTTTAATATAAAGATTGTATTTATTTGTATATTTAACAAATCCCGGTAGCTCCCGATACACTGCCTTAAGTTTAGCACTCGTACTGTTTTTAATTCAACTCTTCCCTCAACATTTATAGGTGGCTCATGTCCTTGGACACTCAAACAATAACGGAAAATCTATACTTACAAATGATTCTGTTGGGAATCAATGTAAATTATGAGCACAGACAAACGTACAGGGTACGCGCTCTACATAACCAAGTAGGCTGCCTTTGTTTATACAAAAGCTGCCATACACAAACTTAAAAGAATAAATTATGCATCGTTTCATTTTTATTGCTTTTAGAGCATACTAGGTAGGCAATTTGTGACTTGGAGACTTGACTCGTCCTCAAGCGTACATAAAGGAACAAAGTCATCGCTTCCAAAGCTTCACTCGTTCAAAGTAATGTATGTATTAACAATACAGTTTCCTTATAAGGCGAGTCAGGATGCGGATTTTCTATTAGATCCCGCGGATCATCGACCTGAGCCAGCGCCCTTGCTTTGAGTTGACATATTGTCATCCTAACGAAATAGATCATGTATGATATATAAAGATCAAGGCTAATATTTTGTTATATAAGCTCCGCGTTACTAAAGCTAAGTATGATTCAGTACACTGCATCGCTCTTTCAACATGTTCGCTAAATTCGTAAGAAGTTTTGTCTCTTTCGTCATCCATTCAAAATAATCATTAAAACATTAAGAAACTTCAATTTAGACTAAACTTCTTTGAAAAGGGGCAATCTTAGAAAACTTTTTATTTAAGAAACAATTAAAGTTGGAACGGGCTGAAACTTTCCCCTGTAATAATGCTGTAACTAAGTTTACACTTAGTGAAAGTTGGGAGACACCTCAAGTTGTCCCAATATTCTAGATAATCTTTTTTTGAAGTGTTTCATTTACCTACACAGTTAGAATTAACTTTATATTTAAGTTTTGTTTGCTCCTGAAAGTTCAATGACCACCTAAGTTAGTTACGAGTATGCATCATACTTTTTTACTCTTTAACATTAATGGTAAGAGGGATAAAACTTTGAGCAATATGTTTCTAATGTCTAACGTTTGTATAATAACAATTTTTTTTTCTTGTTACCTCCCACACCCTTGTTACATCCCTGGATAAGTGTTACAGACCCAAATAATAGATGTTCTTTCAACGTGAATCCACCTACAGAACCAGCATTACTAAGGTTGCCTGGAAGAGATCGCAGAAAGCGATAAGGCCGCTCATTGTATGTTTTGTGGTGTTTGATTTCTTTTTTGTTATGTATTTTTGTGGTGTACAATAAAATTTATATAAAAGTATAAATATATATAAATTATCAGCTAGTTACTGAAAACGAAAACTCTAATTTTGATTTTCTTCTTGTTTACAGTTCGCACTCTTCGCGGATTTACAGGTGTGCAGGCCCTGGGATAACCAAGAAGTGGAAGCCCCAAAGTTTTTTTGGAGCATGTTTTTTTTTTTTTTAATGTACCATCTGATGTAAACTTTTTTTCTTTGATGGACACAAAGGATGTATTTTCTTTCTTATCTAACAAAACAAATTGTGGAGGCGTCTTCTTTGTTGAGGCCCGGGGCTAGCGCCCCTGTTGCCCTGCCCTAAATCCAGCCCTGCATATAAATCATGTATCAGTCGTATCACCTTATTCTACAAGTATGCATACTCGTATACACTACTATTTTAACATAATACATTGTAATATGCAGTTATGCAATATGCAGCCGGCTTTAATAATAAATTTATGTAGTCATTAAAATATTTTGCAATTTAACACTTAGTATTACAGGGTCAAATTAAGTTAGCTAGCGAAACTCCGCAGAAGTGATGGGTCACAATATATAGACACGACAAAATAAAAATAAAAATATATATTTTTTTTGGGGTCAACAGAAAAACACAAACTCTCAAACACAGACAGTATTATTTTTTGAAGTATGAGTTAGTTTGTTTTTTTCGTGAATCACATCTGTGAAGTTTACACAAAAAAAAACTTATTTTTTTAAACTGATATTTCAGCTACATTGCGGTTGATGACACCAAAAATTATCATCATACTAATTTATTTTTTGCTTTATCATGGTTAAATATCGATACCCACTAATTTGACCCTGTATAACATACCTTCTACATTGTACATAGATAAGTAACCTTACTCGTCATACTGTCATGGATCTCATAAACAGGGGCCCAAGTCTGCTATTTTTATAAATTCAGTCATTCCAACACGATGCCATTGTCATTTTGCTAAAAGTCCGTAATCTGGTAAATTCATAATGGTCGATCATTTTCTTTGCAATTTCTTTCAATGTAGTGTCAGTTGCCGACCATTGGAAAGTCATAATGACGCCATTATAATAGTAGATTACCAAACTTGTCAAAATCAACAATTATGAAATCAATGATCGACCATTCTGACACTATTGTAATAGCAGACTTGAGGCCCTGGTGATCCGTTAGTTGGTTTGTTTAGAATAGACAATTATGAAACCATTAGAGGAAATTCTTATAGTTAATTATTTTCAACTCTTCAGAATATATAACAATGCGTCCCCGATATCATATCCATCAGTCCGTCCCATCATCGTCGTGTGATAAAAGATCTAAATGATATCTAAATCGTTTACCTATTAGATCAAAGACATAAATAAGTCTAAATCTAGACATTATTATTTATTTTAATTCTTTACATTTATCTTTATTTCTTTTTTAGCTTGACTGACATACATTGAGTTTCACAATACCAACATTAGTTTAACGGAGACTTTAAATTCATGCCACCCCTTACATTTTGTATCACAAATAAGGTGACAGCATCAATTTAAATTCTCCGTTAAACTAACGTTGGTTTCTTGCAACTCACCGATAGACATGACAGTTAAAGCAGAGAACTCTTAGAAAAAAATTGCGTCCAAATGTTGGCCGCAAAATGCACGCACACTAGAATAACACAATGACGGGCGCGAGTGTTAGACGTAAGACGGCGTTAGACGGGTTTTAGTCAGTAAAAGTCTGACACGCCCTCCCGCTCCGCCCAGAGCGGGAGAAGTTATTTGATGATTTCCCACCCAAAAAAAAAAAAAAAAAAACAAGAAGACGTAGCTGTCACGCCCTCCAGCCTGGCAAAGTTGGCCTGTTTGTTTTATTTCTTTTGTAACGCGACACTCGATCTAGACATATAAATAATCCAAGGTAACAATACAAGGTAGTAATAAGGTAAGGTGGGGGGGGGGGGGGTCATAGGGTGAATTTGCCATAATTTTTTTTGATACTTACACATACATAATGTAGACTCATAGAGAAGTAGTCGACAATGCAATTGAAGATACACACAGCTCAGGCAACGATGGAGATTTTGAAAAACTTATTTCCAGGCCATGTGTTCTACCGTTTTGGCCATTGGAACTGGCCAATCAGATTCGAGAGAGATCAAAGCGATATTTTTGAAATCTCACGTTTACCACAACAAACCACCAACCTAGCAAGTCTTGAAAGCAACGTGGAAGAAGTTATCACCAATATGGACCCAAATGTTTTGCGAGCAACAAATCAAAATGACTTAAAACGAGCATAAATGTGCATCATCTCACGAGGTGGTGTTTTGACCGATATAATTTGTTCGACTTTTAATCGAATTTACACCTTTAGAGACATTGAAAGGGAACGTAGGGCGCTGTCTGTTCGTGCGAGTATGATAGCCCGCAGATTTGCTCGGTGTTCGAGGGGCGCCAAAATAGCCCTATTTAGGGCATTTTGTACGTCCTTCTATACTGGCAATCTGTGGATGGATTACACGCAGAAGCAGTACGGCGCTCTACGCGTCCAATACAACAACGCGTTCAGGGTGCTCTTGGGGCTGCCTCGCTTCTGTAGCGCATCGGGGATGTTTGCCAAGGCGCGTGTGGATTGTTTCCACACAATCATGCGTAAGCGGTGCACATCCCTCGTGTGTAGGGTGCGGGTCAGCCGCAACAGTATCCTGAACGCTTTTGCTGAACGTTTTGACTCTCAGTACGTGAACCACTGCTGCATGGTTCACGTACTGACTAAAGTTAGGTTTTTGTTTTTTATATTATTGTATAATTTTTAATTTTCAATTTAATGTATTTATTTAATTGTATTAATAATTTTTAATTTAGTAATTGTATGATCCAAAGTTGATTGAAATAAATAAAATAATAATAATAAACTTTCCGTGACCTGTTGCCGCTATAACAACAAATACTAAAAAACAGAATATAATAATTATTTAAGGGGGCTCCCATACAACAAACGTGATTTTTTTGCTCGTTTTAGCTCGATATTGATAATGGCAACAGGTAGACGCTTGTCACAGAATATTCAGTTATATATTCACTTTAAAAATAAATAATTAAATTAAAATAAAACAAATATTTAAGGGGGCTCCCATACAACAAACGATGATTTTTTTGCCATTTTTATAGATAATGGTAAGGAACCCTTCGTGCGCGAGTCCGACTCGCACTTGGCCAGTTTTTTTTTTCATTTACATTATAATGCAGCCAATTCACATTATGACATTACTTTTGCGCCACCCTGTATTAGATAGGTATCTATAAGATGTGCGTAATATAAAATGTCATGAGTTAGGAAGTACCTAAAATATAACCTTGAACTTTAAATACAATAGTACTGCCTACCTACGTATCCACGCACTTCCCCGATGGTTTTACTGACAACGTTACAAGCTTAGTAGCCTATTGTGCCAGCTGATGTCATAAGTACGGTATTGTTCATACGGACATGACCGATGGAGCTGTGACTATTTTTGGATACAGGTACCTAATTGATGTCCCCATTAATTTGTTCTGCAATGGTTTTTTATGTTGTTTTGAATGTAATGTTGTAGTTAGTCCATTTTGGCATTGCATGATAACAGGAACATAAATAGCTATTCATTTTGCATCACTTTTAAACCCTGTACGACTTAAAAATAAAACGAGACCTTTTTGTAAAAAGTTTGCATAAAACTAACATCAACGTCTTCATTTGTTTAACTGACTTCAAAAAAGGAGGAGGTTCTATGGTCGTCAGTTATTTTCTTTTATGTTTACTTTTTAGGTTTAGAATTTTTTTTTTCATTTAGTAGGGGAAGCTTGCGCGATGGTCCCGCTAAAAATTTATTAACTTTGGTAGTTTTTGAGTTAGCTTCAGTAATAGTTATTTTCCCACTTAGTCTTCTATATAACTTATTATTACTAACTATAACTTCCTGTCATTGTTATTTACATAGCAGGTAGTGGTATTTGAATTTGTGTGGGGTAAATAACTAAAAAGGGAAACCTAAAAACTTTTTTCAAAAAAAAAAACAACCAACTTCGGAAAAAAAACACTTTTTTGGACTAGTGGTCACAAGCGCTACTGCTGCACATGAAGTCCTGGTTTCGATTCCCGGGTCAGGCAAAACTGTTATTGGGTTTTTCCATCTGGAATTTCTCAGTGGCAGCCCGGAGTTGGATTTGTGCCCGGTTGATGACAAGAGGCTCGTCCCCTATTACATGGGACTTAAATATAACTGCCGAAATGTGGGTGTACTATAGGTACACCTCTGCCCCACCCTTCGAGGAATACAGGCGTGATGTTAAGTTATGTATATTATTTATATTTCTCTAAATTATTTAAAAAATGGTTTAACGTAACAAAAATAACTATGGAACCTATAATTTACACGACAACTATCTGTATACCTAATCACACAACCTCCAAATTATCGGTTTTTTGCCAACATAATATTTACATATTACCGAGTTACGGACCAGTATATGCCACAAAAACAATGTGCCTATTTAAATTGTTATTGGATCAAATTGCTGGATCGAGCAAAAAGAGTTTATCACACTCTCTTGATTGCGATTCTATTGAACCTGACTTTGTCAAGAATATTCTTTAGATATTGCGCAATACGCTTGAAGCTGCACTTTATCTACAGGTTCCATACATCACATATAGGGAGTATTATTCGAATACTCGAGTATTCGCCTGTTCTAATATTCGAATAAGACCACTCAAGTATTCGAATATTTCGAATACTAATTTAACTGTTAACTGTTACTCATCATGATTATTTACTCGGGAAATTCAAAGTCGGATTTCTTTTGAGATATTTATTTGTAGGTCTACCCGTAAAAGCAGAACTGGGAGACTGTAAACGATGTTAAAGTATTGTGCAATTTCACTGGGTACAAATTTCCAGCTCCGCTTTTGTTCGTCCAGCAGCCTTGTTGTTTAAATTTACTTAAAATGTGAATAAGAGACAATTATTGCATGCAGAAATCTTTGAATTTTGACATTAATCTAAAGTTTGTAGTTTATTTGTAAAAGTCAAAGGCTCGACTAAAGATCAATGATGCTGAGGATACCACTTAACGTTGCACAAAGAGAAGATGATTACAAGAGAATTTACAAGAAATAACACAGAGTAAATATGTTTCTTGCTTAACATGCGCTCACGCCGGTGGACATTTTTTTTTGTGAAGTGGGACCCTGTGGGTCTGCCAGGTATTAATAAATTTACGAAAGAGGTGCGCATAAAAACTTGCAAATGGCAAATTCAAATTCAAATATTTATTGCTAAACACAGTACATATATCCATTTACAGATGTCAAGTGAATGCGCAGTCCACTGTATTTACCAATTCAGGCATGCAAAATTAAAAATTATAGTTAGACATTTTCACAAAATCCAATTAATCGGTTATATAATGTCATAAATTCAAAAGAATAGTAATCCCCTGAACAATAATATATTCGTTGACCTCGAAAATGCATATGACTGAGTGCCGCGTGATGCTTTGTGGTGGGCCCTTAAGGAGAAATGTATGCCTGGGAAGTATGTGCAGTTGATTCTGGCGATGTACAGTCCATGCAATAAGTTGATAAAGTAATAAATGAGTATATAAGGGAGAGTTGAAGAATTAGCTTTATGATTATGACCTTTTATCATTGTTTATGACCGTCTTATAATACAATTCGAAAACTTCGGAAAATTCGAAGTATTCGAATAGTAAAATTTATAGAATTCGAAATATTCGAATAGTTAAAATGAGCGTGTATTGGAATCCCTAATCTCATACCTACATAGGTATGTACCTACACACAATTAATCGATTTGGAGCTTGAACCTTCATAACAAGCATAGGCTGATTTTGTTCAACTAATGACTATTTAAATCTAGAGATTAAAATTAGAACTAGCTCTTGTTATGAAACAATAATAAACAAGTTTAGATACATTAGCTTAAAGGATCATCAATCAAATTGTATCAAGATAAAGGTATCGTCTCCTAATTAAAATTGGCATGAAATATCGAAGAATCGTAACACGTAGGTGCGAAGAACGAATAACATCCGTGAGAAC
Organism: Tiliacea citrago; assembly: GCA_963921375.1. Lineage (NCBI taxonomy): Eukaryota > Metazoa > Arthropoda > Insecta > Lepidoptera > Noctuidae > Tiliacea > Tiliacea citrago. Next base: position 12,594,585 of record OY992797.1, on the reverse strand, counting down.
GATCGGGGTGACATATTTGTTGTTAATCTATTGTGACATGAATAACTTGGTCATTTGTATGTTAGGTATGAATAGATAGATATCAAATAGCCGTGTACGAGCGAACAATACATGGTGAACACGAAAATCGAACACCGAACATTTTGTTCATACGTGTGGACGTAAATTAGCAATGCGAACACGAATACCATACAACGTCCACACAGAACACCGAAATTGGATCGCCACAAACATTTTTAGGGAACACAGTGTTTGATGTTCGTTAGTGGGTTACGCACATGCGAACAAACCGTTCGATGTTCGTTGTTCGTTCGTGCATATACACGCCTTACGTGCGATGTATTCCTACGAAAAAAATAACTAAAAATCGATTTTAGCCTAAGTACTATATCTAGGTAAATAGATAGCTGAACCAAATATTTCAAATCAATATGTTAAAATACGTTAATTTAGCAATATCTATCAATATGTAAGTGGCATCGTCGCGTTGGTCTGTCCACGTCGTCGAATCGTTCTGTGGGCCAACAGTTGAACAATGCATGTTTACTAAAATAGCCCAATCCCTCGACACGGCGACCATGTTCGGAATAATGATGCACTCATACGGACACATTATCATTCTTACAAAATAACTTATGGAATGCGCACACGTAAAACATATTTCAAGATAAAATAAAGATTCGAATTAATATTGGACGTAATTTGTCCTTAAGAGTAGTCTCAAGTTGATTTTCTTTAAAATTCTATCCATAATTCCATGAATACGTGCTTTAATGAATCCCGTTTTGCTATGTTAATATACCTGCTACCTACTTTTATTATTCATAGTTACTAATCATCGTCTATTCAGTAAAAAATACAGACCTTGGCTATAATTTAAACTTGTCAGTCTTAGCAAGCCTTAACTTTAACAACATTCAAACAATAAAAACATTAATTACTTTCTGATCTTCTGCTTCTGAAGTACTTATATTCCTCGGACATTTTTAATGTTAAAAACAAAAAGTCGTAAGTTGGTTAAACGTTCGAATGTTCAAAAATACCGTCCGGGATGGGGATGATATTTTTAAACATTCCACAAATAAAATTGCTGTAATCCAAAGCTTTTGTTTTTGCGATGTGTTCTAAATAAATAACAAAGAAAGCGTTTAGCTACATTTAGCCCCGTCAAAGTTGTTAGAGACCAATGGTTTTATTATAAACGTTTGTTTTGGTGTTATTTACATCGTCGGAGGAAATCGAAGAGGCATGTATGAACTAACTGACTCCCAAAAAAAACACTACAAAGTGAAAAATAACTTTAATTTCGGAAGTCGGTGTCTTTGGGTCTGTATTATTTATTGTTTTGTGTTTTTTGCCACCGAGTTCCGAAATTGGTGGGTTAGTTTGTAATTTATCTAAATTACAATATCCTAATGTCACCAGCTCATCACCTTATACAAAAAATATTTTGTAAAATGTGATGAGGACTTGACATTACCCGATGCGTTTCCCGATGCAGGGACGGTTTTGTTTTAGGAATTCTGCGGGTAAGAACCATCAGCTCCACTTCATCATAATTATGTATTGTGATGAGCATAAATTGCTCAGCAACCCTATTAAAGTACCTAATCGAATCGCCACCTGTGAAATACTTATTATTAAGTAGTACCGGTGGCCATCTGTGGTCACTTCGCCAAAATGGTGCTTTTCGAGAGCAAATGCACGAATTACTATAAAATAAAATAGGGGATGATTTTAAAATACACACGATTTTTTTTAAAGATTTATGGAATTGAAATATAATCTATTTATTTTCGTATTTATATATTAAAATCGGTTCACCCACTTAAAAGTTATTACAATTTAAAGTTATAAAATAAATTAACTAAAATGTAACTATAACACGGTCAATGGCGGCGCTAGAGTATTTGAAATTAGTGGTGATAATAATAATAATTATTATTTTTAAGTTAGACATTCAAATAAAACAAAAATCGGTTAAATTAAAAAAAAAAAACTTTACATTTATTATCTGTCTGTCTGCCCTTACACGCTTGACTAGGATGATAGGTAAACGGATAGGCCATAACCTGGGTTAGGATGTGGTTAGGACATAGGATAGCTACTTTTTATCCCGGTATCACGTCCCCGTGGGATAATTTCCAACATCCAAAATATTATTAGATTATAAACCAGGCATTGCATACAATAATCATAGCAGTCCAATCGACGGACAATCGTATCAATGGACGTTGAATTGTATTAACATTATGTAATGTCATCATAATCACAAACTGTTTCAAAAGGATTGACTGTGTACCACGCAAGTACAAGTACGACGCTTCTAAATTTAGACAAATAATCGGCTTGTCGGGGTTGAAGCTATGATAATATTATGCAACAATGCACAATGTAATTAGCCCATACAATAGGCGTAGGCGGTGTCCACTACGGCATATTCGTCTGTTCCGATTGGCTTACGTGAATTTCATTCCCGATATGACGTAATAGAAGTAAACATAGAAATTATTATGAATTTCCACTTTTTGGTACGTCATGAGTTAGATGGCCGGGTAACTGGCATCGGACATCGGGTTTATGACCTGTGAAGTTCAGCATTGAGAGAAGATGAGGCCTTCTAGACTCCGCTTCTGTAGATTATCATGAATAAGACAGAAGGTAGGTATATTATGTTTGTTTCAAGTTTTCAACACGTTCCAAGACAGTATCAGATAGTGTCGCATTTCTATCTAATCTCCATCGTCTGATTTGTTGTACTTATGAAAGCTTCTTTATTTTTATTTTGTATTTGGCATCTCGCAGGGCAACCTAGTACGTTGTCTGCTTAACCAGAATTTCGTGTGGGTGCCTCAATAAATTGAGGCCTAGGGTGTGACTACACGGGCGTCGCTGGGGCAGTATAGCATGGGATGGACTGGATCGGATTAAAATTCGGGGACGAATATAAAGCTACAGGCTCAGCGGCGCGGGCGCTCAAGCGAGGGTCGGGGCTGGAGTGAGGGTCGGGGCTGGAAAGCTTTTATCTTTACCTTGCAGGTATTTTTAAATACACCGACCGTCAAAACTTAGTACCCAGAGCAATATTTTGAAGTCTGGGCTTCAAGCCTGCTATTACAATAGTGTCAGAATGGTCGATCATTGATTTCATAATTGTTGATTTTGACAAGTTTGGTAATCTACTATTACAATGGCGTCATTATGACTTTCCAATGGTCGGCCACTGACACTACATTGAAAGAAGTTGCATATATTGGTAATCTCGTACATAATGACAAATGAATGGCATTTCTACTAATGGGTTTTATAATAATGGCAATACGACAATGCCATTATAATAACACAATTATATTACGAGAACATTGACCGACCAATGATCGACCATTATGAATTTACCAGATTACGAACTTTTAGCAAAATGATAATGGGATCGTGTTGGAATGACTGAATTTATAAAAATAGCAGACTTGGGCCCCAGAAGCCTCGTTTCTCCGTCAGGTAACGATTCGTATGAGATCTGATAGCAGCTTTCCAGAGTACGGATGGAGGAGGTCTAGAGCGCATATGACGCTCAACTGATAAGCATTACTTTTGGTCAATCACACAATATAGTCTAGACGCCCGTTCGTCTCATTTTTGTTCCGTCATTTTTCTTTTACTTGTTAGTAAAGTTGTTAGGTTGGTCGGTGACAAACAGTTTCTTAATAATTAATAATAAAAATGCATACAAATGTGAAATAAACGTAGAGTGAAGTATCAATAAATAGTCTGTCGTTTCTGCCTTCTCAATGTAAAACAGCGAGGACCGCCCAATGTTATGCCCATTGTTCTCCGTGGCTTTACGAAAATAAACGCTTTACGCGTTTAACACAATATTAAGTAACTTTGTTATTGTTACCATAGGCGTCGGTTTCAGTTAAAATTAGTCTGTCACAGCCACGTATGACTTTGAAACCAAACATTACAATCGTTGCGTAATACTGATATCCGTACCTATTGTGTTGGTTAGTAGGTGCTGGGAAAACTTTCCATACCTAAAACTTTCATACGTTATATTTAAAACATAGAGATCACTATGAAGTGATGTTTCTTGATCAATTTTATGAAGCATGGTCAGTAAGTATTGCAACCTAACAGCCCAGAATATGCTAGGTGCTGGTGATGAGATCACAAACGATGCGTTTTGTGATATAAGGCTTATATAATCAAGGTTTTGTAGGTCAGTTGTTGCTTTGCGAATCGTAGAGACAATATCACGACGCAGTGTCACTTTTACATCACACCACGAAGGTAGAGGAGGTCGTGGAGTACATTAGGATGAAGACCAAGTTCACCTTAAGAGTCGAGAAGTTGGAGTCGCACCCTATGATTTACTTCAAATATTTTGTGGTGCGGGTTCCGACTCATTACCTGGACACTTTCATGAAGTAGGAATTTTGGCCGACGACGGGTGTCGTGCATCGGCGTTTTCGTGGAAGGCTACATAACACCACGACTCAGCGCAATACGTCGCCGACCCAACGTGACGTAGTAACTAGATTTTGTAGTGATGTTATTATTATGTATTAGTTTATTAATTTGTAAGATTATTTTTGTTTTTTGTTTGTTTTTTTTAAAAAACGTTGCCCCACACTAGGAATTTCTCCTGTATCGTGGGTGCGTTTACAAACATTTAAACTCACATACACAAACAGCCAGACCCGGAACAACTACTTATAGGTCATACAAATATTTGTTCCGTGCGGGAATCGAACCCGCGACACGTAGCGCAGCAGTCAATCGCTTAACCACTGCGCCAACCGTGCCGTCAGTCGTCATATTTTGTCTATGGGCCTTAGTTGCCTGAAAATAAAGCTATTACTATAATCATATGCTTGTGCAATAAAATGTACGCAGCTGCGAGTCGTTTCGTGACGTCTTCGCAGTCACGGGGCGGCGTAGCACCGCCGTCAAAAACGTGCTCGGCAAGTTTGCGGTCCCGCCTTCATGAAACGATTTTATCAGCTGTCGTCTCACGCACGATTTCTTGGTTAAAAAGCTCGTGAAAAAAGCACGTTATGTACGATTCACTATAGGTATTGTCATTATTTTATAAACTCCCACTTACAATAGTATAACAAAGAGCTGACAAATTAGTAGTTTAAAGTATCGGGAATAATAAATCTATGAATGGCAGAAAACAGAAATATTTTTTGGAAGGCCGTGTCTATCCGCCATCACACGTAAACAATAACAAGTCGACAGATACCCAGGTTACTATTGGTAGTAGAAATATAAGGTAAAAGCAATCTATGGTAAAAGCAATATACAATATTCTACAACTCTGCTATTTCATAGTTTTTATAGAATAGAATGCATTTATTTGTCAGAATATTGTACAAAGTTGTTATGTGCATTATATTCTGTATTATCGATCTGAATAATATTCTGCAGTTTCCGGCGTACAAATATGGTTTGTAAAAGTATGGGTCATTATTATTCGATAATTATTAATAATTAGAATTAGAATCACAAATAATTGAAATAAATTGAACACTAGTTGTAAAAGAGATTAATTGTATAAGTCAAAATGCAATAAGGTCAAGGAGATAAAAATGATTTATAAGCAATTATGTCAAATATTTAGGTAGTCATTCATAAAATCTTCAGTCGAGAAATAACATTTGCTTAATAGAAAATTAAATAGTTTACATTTAAGTTTTCCGTGGCTGAGGGTTTTAAAGCCATCAGGTAATTTGTTATAAACAGTAATCGACATGCAGTATACATTATTAGAAAACAATTTAATTCTACGCCTAGGAATATTAAGTATATGCACTTTGCGGCCGGGTCTGGATACAACATCATTATACAAGTCAAATCCATGTCTGTTTAGGTGTACAAAGATACAAATTTCAAAAATATATAGTGCTGGAAGTGGCAGTATTTTAAGTTTTTTAAATAGTGGAACACAACAGTCTAGTGGGTGAGCTCCACAGATTGAGCGTGTTTTCTGAGCTCGAGACACTCGATTAAGTTCAACCGAATTACCCCATATTATAATGCCAGAGCGCCAAATTGATGACACATAGCCATGGTATGCACATAGTGCCGCATTAACACTAGCCACACGTGTTAGTCTATATAAAACGAATACAAATCTATCTATATTCTTACATAAATCATCAATATGAGATTTCCAGTTACAGTTTTTGTCAATTATTATCCCCAAGAATTTTGCGTAATCGACATCTTCTATCGTCTCATTTCCATATTGTATTTTAACCCGTGGACGCGTACCTACTGTTATATGTCTGGAATTGTATCATTATTGAAGATTATTATGTTCAAGCCATGTAATAATTTTATTTAATGTCATGTTTATTTCATTTTGGTACTCAACAATGTCGTCATTTTCGTTTATAATACTGAGAGTCATATCGTCAGCGTATAGTATACAATTGTGGGAAGTTACACTAGGCAAGTCATTAAGATATAGCAAGAATATAGGTGGCCCTAGTATGGTCCCTTGGGAACACCGCAGTTACTTTCACGATACTGAGACCTATGTATGAGCATTTGATTTCCTGTTTGTTCCGAAATCTCAACACATTGCTGTCGATGTGTAAGGTAGCTTTCGAGCCATTTCAACGCGTTTCCCCTTATGCCATAACAGTCTAATTTATAAAGTAACAGTATATGGTTCACGAAATCAAAAGCTTTGGACTTAACTAGAAAAATGGAGACAATTGGTAGTTTACCATTGACGCTTTTCGTTATTAATTTTAATAGAGCAAAGCTGCTGTAGTCAATTTATGTTTTCTGAAACCAAATTGATCTTCACTTAGGATTTTGTATTTGGATAAAAATCGGAGAGTTTTTCATGCATGACCTTTTCAAAGATCTTTGATAATATTGGTATGAGTGTTATGGGGCGTTAATTATTCATATCACTTCTATCACCTTTCTTGTGGATTGGTTTAAGAGCGTATGTGGATTGGTTTAAGAGCGTATACGACGTACGGCATTTCATACAAACTTTCAAGCCCTTGTTTTTCGAAATGACTGAACCGATATTAATGAAACTTCATAGGCATAAGCAGGATACTAAGTCTAAAAAGTTAGTTAAGAACATTTCGAAAAATTGTGTTACAGCCAAATGAGACCGATTTTAAATTATCCATAGAAACAGAGATTTCCGGTTATCTGTTTTTAAATAAGACATTTCTAAAATGTTCTTCACTAACTTTTTAGACCTTTAACGACCTTTTTGGCGCATATAATGGTATAAGCTTGGATTGGCAATCTTGGCTTATTTTTTGATGTGTAATAACATCTATTCTCACGCTTTATGTGGCAGTGATTTCGTGAAAAGGGACGGTAGTGTGTAACAGTAAGTGACAGCTTGAGTATGGAATAAGTAAGTACTTTTTAATAACATGGAATTAGTGAGTACTTTATAATAGCATAGAATTAGTGTCCTCATGTAATTAGTAAGTACTTTAAAGATTGTAAGTAGAGGGATTCATTTCTGTCGCTGCTCAGTTGCTTAATTACCAAGGTGAGATTTCAGATGTTACACATCATATGCGAGTACGGTATGGTTCGCTCGAATATGTCCTTTAGATTAAAGAATTAAACGTTTTGTCCAATTCTTCGTTTCATATAGGTAATTATGAAGAAACGTATTTACAAAAAAATCGTCGTTCGTAAAATCGTTTTTTTTTTATAAAATTATCTTTATCTTTACAAAGTCTTTATTAAAACTACAATAAATGCTTGTGTTACTAGGGATTTGATTTTGTATTTAACGTTATAACTGTAGACAGAGGTATAAAAGTAACATATATAGGAGCTCTCTTGTCACCGACTAAGTTGAACAAAGGAAGCGCCAATCACCGGAATAATACGTCACTCTTAACATTAAAGCAGTTATATCTTAAGTCGAGTGATGACGTGTTACATTTCCCCTTTCATGACGTCACGAGTACGAATACCTTTTGTTAGTGTATTCGTGTGTTTTTCTGGAAGCTGTAATGGAGAATGGTTTTTCGGTCTCGAAAAATGTGGGTACGGAATTATACTGATCAAAGGATCGAGTTTGTATGAAATACCGTACGTCGTATACGCTCTTAACAATTGAGAATTTTAACTGTGAAGGGAATAAACCTTGCATAAATGACGAATTAATAATATGGCCAATATGAATTGATAAAAATGTAGAGCATCATTTAAGAATTTTTGTGTTACGTTCCGTTACTACAATGTCATCATAACCTGTAGAGTTGGTTGATTTTAAAGAGTTTCTTATTTTATATACATTGCTGTCATTAGTTGGAGTCAAATACATAGTTTTTGGATGATAAGTCATCGGTGGTGTGTAGTCGATAGATGGGTCAATGGTGTCATTCCTTATATCAACAAAAAAATTGTTAAAAATGTCAGCTATATTTTTAGGTTGAGTGTATGTTTGATTGTCTAATTTTATTTATGTCATGAGAATTTTGTTTTTCGCTGGTATTACTTTTCATTACTTTCCATGCAGCCTAACATTTGTTGCTGGATTGAGACAAATAACGCGTGTTTTCGCCTTTTTGTACCTGCATCATGCATATTTTTAGTAGTATATTTACAGTAGGTGTTTTTATGACAGTTTTTATTTGCTGTTGAGAGACGATATTTTAGATATAGACGCCGTTTGTTTATACAACACTTTTTTATGCCTTTTGTCATCCAATTATGTTTTAAGATCTTAATAGTTATTTTCAACTTGATTTTGGAGAAACATAAATTATAAAATAATAGTAAAATATCATGGAAATAATTAAATGCAATGTCAGTATCTTCAGTCTGGTAAATATCTGAGAAACACAATGAAGATAGACAGTTTACAAACTTATTTATATTATCTTGATGAAAATCGCGTCTTTGTTCATAATAATCTCTTCTCTGATCTTTTAAAATTCGTGGTGTCTACCGTTACCTAAAAACCTAAAGATTGTCCTGTTTCGTGATCAGAAAGAGCGAGTGTATTTGGGGCTTAACATTTGGTATAATACTCGTGATTAAGTCGATACAAGAGAGTTTTCTTGTTGGATTGCTAATATGATTCAAAGTAAATCAAATCATTTATTTGCATAACACAGGTTCAGAGGATATTACAAAAGGTTCATAAGGTACACCGTATTATAACCATACGAGGTGTGCAAATTCAATATATTCGGAACATTATGACACAATTATTCTTAATCGGTTATCTTATTAAATTATCATTAAAAATATACATACATAGACAACTTCGTTACACATTAAATTAAATCTGAACTAATAAAATAGAACAGTAATGTCAAGCAAATTAATAATATCATAGTAATTGTAATTATTAGCATGTTGAATTAATGTACAAATATATGCTATAATCAAAATACAATATCAAATCTTCGAAATAGTCTTTTACATTATAATAACACTTTTAATTAGGAATGTGTATAATTTCTTCTTAAATAGATGAGTACTTCTTAATGTCATCGGGCAATTTATTATAAATCAGTGATTTACGGCAACGGCATTACTCAATAAAAGTATTATTTGTATGGACAAATAATACTTTTATTGAGTAATGCCGTTTTCCCATACGGTATTTCTACGTCTAACCTTTTTTTGTCACGTAATTGTCTATAATAGCTTTTAGAAGCAGTCTTATAATAGTTCGGATTCAATTTTACAAAAAGATTTAATTCGTATATGTACAACAAGGAAGGTAATGTTAGATTTTTTAAATTTGTAAAGTAGGTATTGTTGACAGCTTGTAGTACTATCTAGATGGCACACTGCTCTGATGCATTTCTTTTAGGCTTTGAATACATATTCCTTGTCTACCGAGTTGCCCCAGAATATAATACCATATCTTAATATAGTTGTAACAAGTCCGTGATATGCCGTTAAGACGGCTTCTTTGTTGACAATTTTGGGCAGTTTGTAGAGAGCGAAAGAGGATTTATTAATTCTTTTACAGAGATTATCTACATGTGTTTTCCAAGACAATTTTTCATCTATATCAATTCCCAGAAATTTTGTATTTGTTACAGAATGTACTCTCAGTCCATCGCAATTTAACATTAATATTTTTAGGTAGAGTTCTTTGGCGAAAGTGCATTATTTTTGTTTTGTGCATGTTTATTTTAAGATTATTGTTTATAACATTGAATTATTGTTTGATTGATTTCATCTTCATAATCATTTGGTTTATCATGATACTGTTTGCATATCGTCTGCAAACAGTATCATTGGTTGCTTGACGTGTCTAGAAAGATCATGAATGTAAGCTAGGAAGAATCAAGGACCAAAAACAGTACCTTGTGGAAGTCCAAATTCTATAGTTCTAGCGTGGGATCTATATTTGATCTCATTTTGTGTTAGAAACTGTTACTTGTTTTCTGTTAGAAATATATGAAGAAATTAGGTCAAGCGCTATACCTCTTATGCCGTTCATGATTAATTTTTGGAGCAATACTTTGTGGTCAACACAGTCAAAAGCTTTGCTCATGTCCATGAAGATAGCACATATTGGATATTTTTTGTCCATATCAGTCAAAACAGTTTTGATTAGGTCATAAATAGCAATGTTAATGATTTGCCCTTGTGAAATCCTCTTTGTTTTAATCCTTAACCAAAATATTATATTTTTCTAAAAAGTTATACAACGTGGCGATTAGGTTATCACATTAATTCAAACCACGTATTCTACCATTACGTATTTTAAGCATACATAAATAAAATAATTAATAAAAGTTAACATTCTACCCGTGGGACCTTTTTTTCCCTTTTAGTATTTAACAACATCATGTATTATAACGCCCCGCGCGTGAGCGCAAGTACCTACCCTCCGCTAGTCTCACTGTCGTTTGGCGTGTGCGCCGCCCGGGCCCGCCGCCTAGACGCCCGCGCCGCGCGCTGCGGCGTTGCCGCTTTTACAGGTCAGTAAACTAATAGTATCAAGGGTGGATTATTTATTGCCAATTTTTACGCTATTTAGTTTGTTAGAAAAATTCAGTTTTCTATTTTTAGGTCTATTTTTATTTTTATTATTTTAACAGACTGATAACAACTTGTAATAACCGCTGTACTATTTAATGTGATAACCTAATCGCCACGTTGTATAGTCGACAATTTACAATTTTTTCAAATAATTTTGAGAAGATGGGGTTCAAAGCTATCGTTCTATAATTTCCCATATTTTGTTTGTCGTCTTTTTGTGGAGTGGAATAACAAAATAAAGGAGACGTTCACGAAATGTATGGGGCTTGGTACTAAAATAATTGAAAATTTAAACAGCCTTCTGACCTATATAGGCTGAAAGAGGGTAATTATTTTGACGTCTTTGGGCATTTAATTTTTTTTACAGCCGCCCGTTTTTTTTAAAACAAGTGTTGAAAAATAAAATGTTCTACAAGCATTATTTATATTTTAGGGATGGCAGCCCTGTGGCAAATGACGTGACAATGACAACGTCAGTCAGCAGGTCTCGGCTTGACATTTACAGTGGATATTTAGTCCAAGTTTACAGCTTTGACTTTTTTCGATACGTTTTGTTATTGCATTGTCATGATAATCAATATTTTTTGTCTTAATTTCATGGAGCTGCAGCTAAAATTATAATAAAATCTCAAAGTATTTAATAGAAACGGAAACATTAGCCACATAAAATAATTATATTGCATAGAAATGAATAAATAAAGACTATGTGCGTTTTGTTTGTATTGAAACATTTTTCACTTTTTCACAAAAACGGGCGCCTGAAAAAATCAGATTTAACTATAATCGAGTAGCATAATAAATAAGCTTTCTAATAAGGTACATCACATTAGCGTTTAAAAATCGTCTGAATATTATACCAATTTTGACCTCTCCTTTTCTAAAATAATTTAATGTTTGTTTTTGGTGCAAACTGAAATAATAACAAAATTGTGCTACCTTTTGGGTTTGCAAAGTATAGATAGAAAAAAAACCGGCCAAATGCATGTCGGATCACGCACAATTAAGGGTTCCGTAGTTGGGATGAATTTATCGCAAAAACAAACTTTACATTGTAGATTAAAAACATGTTCTCCCATACATCGATACGTCACGGTCAAGTCTCCAACTGCAATTAATGTAAGTTGTAAGTTAACTAGTAAAGCCTACTTAGCGGTGATAGTTTTTCTTTTAATAATTTCGTTTTATGTACTACTGCCATGGTTTTTTTCACATATCTAAAAACAACCATTTAGCTGGCAGGGGGGGACACATGTCTCTAACAAAAATTTGCATTTTAAACTTAATATTACGCAATCGGCCCTGAATCAAAAAATGGTCTTTACATGCCCGAAATATTTTTGAACGACCTATCCAACGATACCACATCCCAGGACAGACGACAAAAAAAATATCATTGCCACTTTAAGGGAAGCTGCTGCTTTAACCCGGGCTGTAAGAGAGCTACCCTAAAAAAACCATTACACTTTATTCAAGATTGTATTTTACCACTTTGTCGGCATCATTAATATATAAATTACAGCTTTCTAGTACTAAGAGACTGCGAGCTAAGCCGAAGATAGACAAACAGACAGACGTATCTGGCGAAAACTATAAGGGTTCCTTGTTGACTACAAAACCTTAAAAAGAAAAGAAAGAAATGTTTAAATAGTAGGTTCATTTTGTCACTCATGTTAAATTCCGTAAATATAATAAGAGACGAGATCATTGGCACTAACCCACAAATGCAGACTGTAGTTTGTTACAGAGAATTTCTTAATGAGAAAACACAATACTCTCCAATATTTTATTCACACTGCAACTGTAACTCACCACGTGAAAAATTAAATTGCCCTAAAGCTTGCCTGAGACACGTTCCCGAAAACAAAAGATTCTAAACGTTGAGTGTTAACGTTTAGAATCTTTCTAATTAATACCTGCCATCGTCACAAGAACTCACGACACGCCGCGTGCCGTGCCATCGAATCGAGACAAATAAGTTCAATTACAAGTTATTTAACTCGATCCTGTGCGATCGAATACGTCACGTGCCGGCCGACCTGTGACTTAAGAATTCTTAAGAAAAACCAAGACCACGTTGTTTACACGGGATCAACGTTATGACTTATGACCTTAATACGTCATATTATTTGTTAACTTTATGCTCGCAGTGACGCAGCGTTGATTGTTTATAATAAGTTGAAGGATATGATGACATGGAAGTCAAACAGTAGTTGAATACCTACCCGTATTTTAGAACTATGGGTACTCAAGCTTTGGTCATATTAGTTTCATGTTATTTTCAAATATATTTATTTATCAACGGAACAATTATCAAAATGCAATTAACCTAAGCTACATTAACTCATTATAATTGAGGCACTTTATGAGGCTAGGTATTCGCCTTTCAAAGCTTATGACAGATAATATGTAGTTTTAACTGTTAACTACATAAACTTAATACACAATAAACAACGGCAAAATTATTTAGTTACGTATAATTTTGCTGGTTGCATCTAGGTATAAGAAAAAATAATTTGCTGATCGCACGGTTTACGTATGTAAATACTAGCAACCGTGCGAACACTTTGATCATATCGATTTCATTCTAATCTGACAGCTTTTCATACAAGATCAATGCCTTAACAATGAATGCAAGAGCCTAATCTTGGCTGCGTAAACACGACTATAAATACCGTTAAAATGAACCACTAACACTATTATAAGCCAACGTTTAATTACCACGGCGCGTGTCTTTAATAAGTGAATGCTTAGGAATATTTTCAGTAGAGGCTTGTTCTCGAAAACCGATTCGTTTACGCTCCCAACAACATTACAGCAAAATGAGATAATGAACTTATTACGGATTAAGGAAAGTCATTATTTAACACTAATAGAGAAAGTAATTTCAGGATTCTGATAGCACATAAACGCTCTAATATTCTTTTGAAAACTATTGCTTAGAATATCTTATGTTTAACTTGATAATAACACTGGTTAGTATTGACACTTAAAAATATTGCATGTAGTTTCAGATCCTCGGTAGATATCTGAGTCAGCCTGTATTAATATGGCTTTCAAAATACTTCGAAATCAACCTATCATTGCACATAAATCGAATTTCGATCACTATTTTAAATTACATACAAATAAATGCTTTGTACTTCTTGGCGGGAAAGTGAAGAGTCATTTTTAGCAGTTTTGTTTTATTTTCAAAAATTTGTGTTTAGCCGAATATTAATGTGTAATAGTGGTGGATTATTAACCATTAAGTGTTCGTAAACCTTCATTAGTGTAGGCAAATGAAAAATACAGTGCAACATCACTTTAAGTTCTCTCAAGAAGTCCGCGCGAGGTTTCAGTAAAGTGCCACGTCTTTACTGAAACTCAAGGGGAGCGGGGCGGGATATCATCTATCATCTTTATCATGCATTGAATGGAGTTAATTTCATAATTATTTAAACAACTTTGTACTTCTTACCTAATTTTACATGACACTGGCTAAATGCACAAACCGTGCGAAGCCAAAAAGAAAAAAATGCTCTACTTACTCTCATGAAGATCGGAGACGCTACACATGAAGTTATGGACGAGTATGTTTACTGCAAAGTAAATAAAAAACTGGCTAAGTGCATGTCGGACCACGCACAATGAAGGGTTCCGTATTTATCCCAAAAACAAACTTAACATTGTAGTTGAAAAACATGCTCTCCCATAAATCGATATACGTTACGTTACGGTCAATTCTCCAACTACAAATTTAAGTTGGTTGACTATTACTCGTTAACTTGTAAAGCCTACTTAGCTGTGATAGTTTTTCGTTTTACTTTAGTTATATATACTACTGCCATGAATTGTGGGGACACTTAAAGTTTATTATTACGCAAACGGATCCCTGAATTGAAAAACGGTTTCGACAGACCCACAATATTTTTGAACGGCCTATACAATATTAAGGGATAGACGAGAAAAAAAATGTCAAACCAGTCATCATTGGTTTTTGGTTTAGTTCGTCACGTAGTACTGTTGAGCGTGCCTGTCTGCCTGGTAGGTCCAACTTCGAGAAAGAGGTCAATCGTCGAATCCGACTCGGCTGGGCAGCGTTCGGGACGCTACGCAATATCTTCTCGCCCCACATACCGCAGTGTCTCAAGACGAAAGTCTTTGACCAGTGCGTGTTGCCAGTGATGACCTATGGCACTGAAACGTGGTCGCTCATAATGGGCCTTATCAGAAGGCTAAAAGTCACCTAAAGGGCTATGCTTGGATTTTCCCTACGTGATCTAATCAGAAATGAAGAGATCCCCAGGCGAACCAAGGTAACCGACGTAGTCCGAAGAATTGCCAAGCTTAAGAGGCAATGGGCAGGGCACATTGCTCGCAGAACTGATGGCCGGTGGGGCCTAAAGGTTCTGGAGTGGCGATTCGACCGCGTACCGGAAGACGTCGCGTTGGGAGGCCTCCTACAAGGTGGACCGATGACCTTGTGACGGCCGCAGGTATCCGCTGGATGCGGGAAGCACAGCACTGGTCGAAGTGGCGGTGCTTGGGGGAGGCCTATGTCCAGCAGTGGACATCTTTCGGCTGAAATGATGAATGATGAAATGCTCTACTTTAATTTACATTGTCTGACCAGTGCGTGTTATATGTTGACAAAATAAATACAGTTGAAATCAAAATTAAGACATGATTTATGAATGGTCAAGTTCATTAGTATTTTGTGACTCGTGAGATAAGTCATTGCACTTATGTTACACACAATTCTCATTATTTACCCATTTTTAAGAAACTCCTACTATACTCTGATTTCAATGAATAGAATTAAGCTTTCTGTTGCTGCAATGAAAACAAAAGGCGTTAAGGCTTTTACATACCAACGCGACTTGACTTGAAAAACTACTTGTTGAAATACTTCTACCGGTGTCGCGCCAGTATGTAGAAGCCTTTACGTTTTTGAGTATGAAAGACGATTTATTGTGATAAATTTTGTGTAGGTAGTAGGGAAAATATATCTCAATAATAATTTTCTTTATTCTTTACTCAAATTACAAAAAAATCCTTTCTGTAAAGCAGTTTGATCTCTCTCAGATTTTATCTCTTCTTTTTGTGTTCCTAGAGTTATGAACAAGAACTTGATCGCACGTAATTTAATATAAAAGTTTTCTTCTCTTTTTCACTAGTCTAATTAGTAAGTAAATTCATTAGTAGGTAAAATGTGAAAATGTTGCAAAATTCAACCCTATTTGGTATACATAGCGACATCCCAGTGATTCCAACGGACGGTAGGCATACATACGTGTACCGGTGCATTAACAATAAAGGCCTAACACTACGCATGCGCGGGAAATTCCATATAAACCTTGCCAGCCTCCCACCCGCCAACAGTTCGCGACTAACCCTCACGAAGCGACCTTACGCGCCTAACTCTACAACCAACTCGAAAACGGAAAAGTTTGCAATCACAACAACTGTTACAATTCGTTGTAACAAAAAAATCAAAATAATACTACTGTGTTTCCATCTATAAAGGAAGTGATTAAGTCGACCTTATGAAAAGTAAGATGGGAATCAACTTTTTGACGAGTGAGAAGTTCGTCGGCGACCTGCCGGTGAACCTGGCTGGACAACAGCGGACGCCGAAAAACAACCCGCGCCGCGAGTCTGTCACTCCAAAGATAGTGGTGTGCCCACCAATCGAAGAGACGTCAGAAACTATCTCAGCTCCCCGCGGCGGAAGACTGCTGAAAGCTCTCAGCAGTCGCCTATCTCGAAGAGCTACCGACTCGGAATCCATGGGCAGCTCGAGTAGCAACGAAAGTGTATCAGGAGAAAACGGACGTGCTGATGACCGGTCTTCGTGCTCCGGCAGTGATTCCGGAAGCGACGGCTCCAACCACCAGCGCCGGCACCGCTCTACCGTATCTCTTCGGCGAGTGTTCCAAAGTCTGACCCTCTCATCCCGCTCTCAGTCCTGCACACCAACGGAACGTACGCGCCCGCCCAAGAAGCAAACACAACCGAAGCGGTTTCTTCGGCCCCCTGTAACATACACCTACGTACGTGGTCTCTCCGGTCTGCCGACTCAGAGGGTACCACGACACACAGTGTGCAGCGAATCCATGGGCCTCAACCGATAAAGGAAGCTATCATTCGGGCCGGACACGGGCGGAGATTAAGACTGGTTAAGATTTATGAGTAGGATAAAAGTGCTCGAGAGGCAAGTTCTCATCATATCAGTAGATAAATGCTGAAGCCTGAGCGAGTAGCCGACGTAACGATGTCTTCATAGAGGACCAAGCGAGGTGGCCCGGGAGAGTTGCCTTGCTCCCGCGCACACCTCCGCAGCGCTCGCTGCAAGTTGAGCTGTGACTCGTTTAGTTCTAATTAAGGGACAATACATAAGACTGTGTACTGAATTGCAACTAGTTGTTGGTCTGTGAAACATACTAGTTAACACTCTTTCTAATAATATCTACTCACTGGATATTATCATTATTTGCATACTGTACTGCACTCTAGAACACCAATATAAATTACGTTAGACTAAAATTCGATCGAACCACAATTTATTCTGTACTTGTTTGAATCGCCACATAACTGCATGCGTTTTGTCATCGTTTAAATAATAATTTAGTCTGAGTAAATAATGTTTGTACTGCAGTGTTCTAAAGAGAGTTGTAACGTATAAAACTTTTGATTTTGTTTAATCAAGCATAGTGCCTTTCCACATTTGGAAAATAAATAGGTCTAGATATATGCGGTATACTATTAGTACTAAGAACTATGTACCTTAATACTATCAATTTTCGGTGTGCCGTGTGCCATTTAAGTACTTCGATACAGCATAACACACCACATCTAATAGCGTAAATGTAAATTTACTTAATCATCACTATTTGAAAATGTTTCGAATTTGTACCTATACATTATAGATGCAATATTTGTCTACTATTTGATCAGTAAATTACTTAGTTGATATTGCCGTATACTAAGTAGCTAGTTTAAATATTAAATCAATTAGATGTAAGTAATTTTTATTGTCGATTAACATGAGTTTTCGTATTTGAAATAAAAACTATAAAAATTATGCCTGATTTTTAATCCTCTTACCTTATAGCAAACACCCATTTAACGTTTCAAACTTTCAGGAGCACAATATCACAATGCCAATCTTATGACAAACATCATAAGTCTGTCTTCACATAGCATCAAAGCATAGCGTAATGAAAATATGCGTGATATCTTTTGATTATAGCAAGCACTTCAGTCGATCAATAATTTGATCAAGGAAACGAAGTCAAAAAGATAATCCATTTACATACACATCGAGTCGACTTCCAGTCATCTATCTACAGAGGCTTTAAACAAGGCAGTATATTCAGAAATGACTTTAAATGTGTATGTTACACACGTAAACTTAAAGAAAGGTTATGAAAGATTTTTCAAATAAAATTGGTCTACAATTCATTTTGTCTGTCAAATAAGCATTACAAGCTATCGAACTTTACAAACAATTAATAAACCCTATCAACAAGTAGCGAATAAAAGAGGCCTTAAAAGAGGCATTTTTATAGTAGTCTGCTCATAGATATTGTGACTGATAATGTCCGCAATTATCATTATCACCCAATTGACTGTGCTTGCCAGAAGAAATGGGTTTCTTTCTGCCAAAGAAATTTATGTTAACCAACACGAGGATTTTTCTTGTGTCGTGGGTGCTTGTACAAACGTGTCTTAAACAAATACACATCTAGAGGTCATGAAAATATATGTTCAGTGCAGAAATCGAAATAGAGACACATAAAGCCGTAACTAATCGCTCACTAACTCTAAAATAAAAACAGATCGCTTCACTAATCCGTATACAATGGACAATAGCCATGGTCACCATGCATGATACTAACTAAAAGAAAGACGTAGTTTTACTAACAAGACGTATTCTGCAAGAACCACAGCAAAATGGCAATAGTCAAAGTCAAACCATTTATTTCAAATAGGCACATAAGAGGCACTTTTGAACATCAAAATTTACAAAAAAAATAGAATTGATTCTAGTTGCCCTTCCAAAAGGTAGTTTCGTATGGAGAAGAATGGGCCAGAAACTCCACCGGTACTCTTTTAAAAATGTTTTACAATAATTTGTTCGATTACATTAATTAATAGGTTGGGGAAAAAGTTTCCTCGCATTTTTTTAAGAAAATTCAAAACATTTTTTAATATAGTTTATTTACATTTAACTAAAGTATGTAGGTACCATTTTGTTCGATAACTTTTTGAGACTTCTTTGAAATTTTGGGACTTCTGATCAAAATACCGCGACAAGTGGTTTTGACAGTCCTCTCGTGATGTTAACCTGACACTGCCTAATGAATTCTGAAGAGACCGAAACAGGTGGAAATCTGAAGATGCAAGGTCAGGACTATACGGCGGATGCATTAACACCTCCCAGCCAAACTCGCTTAATTTTTGCTGAGTGGCTAAAGATGTGTGAGGTCTAGCGTTATCATGATGAAAAATCACACCCCTTCTGTTGATTAATTCCGGCCGCTTTCTCTCAACTTCTTGCTTTAATCTCATCAGTTGTTCGCAGTAGAGTTCAGAATCGATGGTCCTGCCTGGTGGTAACAGCTCATAATAATGAATAATGCCCTTCCAATCCCACCACACACACAGCATCACCTTGTTGCGAGTTAACCCGGGTTTCGCCACAGTCTGGCCTGACCGGCCTTTGACCACGACCTTTTTCGCACGTTCTTGTCGTACGTGATCCACTTTTAATCACCAGTTATCAGCTTCTTCAAAAATGGTTCGGTTTCTTTACGTCGTAATAAAGAATCACAAATGAGTACACGGATCATTAGATTTCTTTCAGTGAGCTCGTGAGGTACCCAAATATCGAGCTTTTTTGTGTACCCAGTTTTTTTCAAATGTGCCAAAAATGTTTTGTGGTCAATTCCCAGTTCTTCAGCTACGTCGTAACTACTGATATGCCGATCTTGCTCCACTTTTTCACAAATGGCATCCATTTTATCCGTAATAGGGCGACCAGAGCGACATGCATCTTTGACATCAAAATTTCCGGATTGAAAACGCTTAAACCAAATTTGTGCTACTCTCACAGACACTGCACTAGGTCCATAAACATCGCAAATTTTTTTCGCGGCTTGCGTTGCATTTTTACCTTTTTGTAGTAAAATTTTAAAATGTATCGAATTTCTTCATTAGATTCACTCATCTTGACAGTACGAAAAACAAATGAAAATCACACATTTTCCTAATTTGAATTTGGAATTATGTTCTTTAAAAATTAAACTTTCAATGATACCAAAACCAGCCAGATACAAATAGTATAGCCAAAGAGATTTTATTACAAGTTCATACATACTATAATGCGAAAAGACTTTTTCCCCAACCTAATATATGATTATATGTGAAGACGATGCACCTAGAATAAAATTACTACACCATAATAGGTAAAACGAATTAAAAATTAAGCAATGAAAAATAACTTAATTATTAGATAGATACGGAGTTCACATATTTACAAACATCGTAAAAGTATATTTTTCTAAAAAAAAAATTATAATAAGTCAGTGTGTGAGTATAGGTTATCACAGAATGTAAAATCAATATCATAAAAATAACAGATTTTACCATAAAAATAGCAACCAGTTTGATTTTGTCTAGACTCTAGATTGTCCTATGGAGCTGGACCAGCATGTTTCCAAGCATTCCTGTCTTGGATATAATCCTCTAACTTGTAATATGCTTGTTTACAAAGTGTACTTTTAATAGTACAATAGGCCCCATTTTAGATGTGACTTATAAAACTTGCGACCCGCTGACCGTCCCTTCACACGCAGGGGTGCTATCTGCTGATGTGGCGACATGTCAAAATATCAAGATTTATGTGCAATAACTGAGTTAAATATTAATGTGCTATACACAATACACAAAAAACGTTGACGTTCAAAAGTGCCATTTATGTGCCTATTTGAAATAAATAATTTGACTTTTGACTTTGACACATAATCCTTCCAGAATAAATTCTCTAAATTACCAAAACCGCATCAATATCTATTGTGTAGTTTTGAAGAACTAAGCGGATAACAGACAGACACGAAAAGCGATTTGTTTTATATTATTTATAATAAATTATAATTAATAAATATTATTAGTTTTTAATAGATAAATCGACAATACCCGCTAACAATTGCATGTATTTGTTAAGGAAAGGTTTCAGAAGCCATTGTTATTCAAATCTTTATAGCAATCCTCTTATTACTTTATTGACTTATGTCAAACGTGCCTTAATTTATATCAAACGATTACTGAAAGTCAGTCTATGTTATCGGAATTCACGTGTGATTTGATATAGCAATTTTATCTTAATGTTTAGAGTTCAGTAGCAAAATGGCAAAAACGGAACCCTTGTAAAACCATGAAAAATCTAATTAACAGCCTGGCCACGGAACATTCGCAGCCTCAAATATTCGCGCGGTGCGTATGGCGACTAAAACAATTGTATAGAAATGTACTAATCGTTACGAGCCTGTCCGAAAGGGATATCGTGGCCCTGGCACACAGGCATCTGAAGGAACACGGTGGGTTTTAGTCAGTAAAAGTCTGACACTCCCTCCCGCTCCACCCAGAGCGGGAGAAGTTATTTGATAATTTCCCACCCAAAAAAAAAAAAAAAAAAAAAAAAAATGCCACGCGTAGCGGCGACCGCGCGACCGGCAGCAGCGGCGGCGCGACATTTGCCGAGCGAATCGCAAGAGCGTTCGGTGGCGCGCGGCGCGGCGCGGGCGGGTGGCAGAAACAAACGTATGGATCAGGGCGTCTACTCCCTAATCACGAAATCCGTAGTTTCGGCCGAAGTTTTGGGCGTTTCTTACTCCGTATCACTTACGGACACAAGATTAGTTCAGAGCCCAAATTAAAAATTAATGACAACATGATTTGATAGTGTTCCCTAATCCCGATGTGTATTTACCCGTTAGAAAAATTGAATTTGTCACTTGTTTTACGGATCAACTACTTTCGGACGGGCCCGTATCTTCGTTGACGGACTTAGAGAGTAGAGCCCCAGTACCGCGCATGCCACGGTATTGCGCGGTAAACGCGGCGAATAGTGCAGGAACCAAACAAGTTTAGTTGTATTCGCCGCGAAATAATGAACACCGAAACTTTTATTGCCGAAATACTGGCTAGGCCAGCTATTTGAAAGTCTGGTCACCCCAACATAAATATAAACACGTAGCGAAGAGATTGAGGGGAGAAAAAAAAACTGGATATAGTGTGTATTTGTCGTACTTCTTGTGGAATTCTCCATCTATATCCTGGGGGTCTACTCCCTAAGCACGAAGTCCGTTGTGTCGGCCTTCGTTACGGGCGTTTCCTACTCCTTATCACCTTCGGACGGATGATTCATTCCGGGCCCGAACGAAGAATGAATGACAACACGATTTGACAGTTGTCCCTACTCCCGATGCGTTTTGCCCGTCCAAAAGTTCAACTTGACACTTGTTTTCCATACTTTTTGCTGCAGTGGTTGGGGCCATTTTACAACATATATAATTGAAATTAAAATAAAATAAGTAATCCTTCCCGCCTAGTACGAACTAAGTTAGTTTAGTAACTATGAAATAATTGTTCGTCGGGTTACCCTTACCTTATACGGAGTCTGTCAAAAAAAGTTTGTAAATGAATTTGGATCCTGAGTTAATCGCAATAAAATCTAAAATCTCCAGCACAAAGTTTCAAATGAACGTGGAATTGGGCTATGTTGTAAATTTTCTCCGCAAGTAAATTAAACTAATTATAGAACAATGGTGCTAGTTGTACTATACCAGTAAAAAATCTGTCAAATAAAATGTGTACAATGTCATCTTGAGTTTTCAAATATCAACATTGAATTATTTATTTTAGCCTCGGAATCTATTTAGTTTTTCAATTCTTAACGTTTTTATTAATAATCGTTTCGGAAGTGGTTGTTTCATGTATTCTATTTCACAGTTTCTTTCCTACAATGTGATAAATTACGAAAATATTATTTACGCAAATAAACTATATCTCAGCGCAGGCGAAAATTTGAGCATACGAGTAGTCCTCTCGTCACAACAGAGCGACAGCGACTGATTTGTGAAACAAAATCTACAAAAACATGCTTGAAGGTCGCACCGTGCGACGGAAGATGACTTCTTCCACAAACTAGAAATGTCGTAAGTGCTAAAAGCTTGTAGTCGTGATAAAAACAAAAATAAAAAGAATTTCAATAAATTCCTGCACAAATTTTGTCTACTTGTAATAAATAAAAATAAATAAATCAACAAATAAATCGCAAGTCGACCTTCTCGGTTGTCGTCTGTTTAACCGGACTTTCCTATGGGTAGGGTGTAACTTACTTTAAAACTATGCGACAACACGGGCGTCGCTGGGGGAGGACAGCAAGAGATGGGTTGGATCGGATTAATATTCGGGGACGAATATAAAGCTACAGGCTCAGCGGCTGGCTAGAGCGAGGGTCGGGGCTGGAGCGAGGGTCTGGGAGCGAGGATCGGGAGCGAGGGTCAGGGCTGAAAAGCTTCTTTACCTTACGGGTCTTTTTAAATACACCGACCGTCAAAACTTAGTACCCAGAGCAACATTTTCATACAAACGAGGTCTTTTCGATGGCTCGTTTCTCCGTCAGGTAACGATCCAGATGAGATCAGATAGCAGCTTCCCAGAGTAAAGGCGGAGGCGGTCTAGAGCGCCTCCACAAAGGGAAGGTCGAGTGGGCGCAGGTTGGGACCTGATGGTCCGTGGAGGAAGGGCCCAATATGGCCCGAAGGAGGTTTTGAAGGTCAGTTGTTGCCTTTCGAGAAAACCATAGAGACAATATCACGACGCAGCTGTACGTGTCACGTTTACATCACACCACGAAGGTAGAGGAGGTCGTGGAGTACATCAGGATGAAGACCAAGTTCACCTTGAGAGTCGAGAAGTTGGAATCCCGCCATAAGATTAACTTCAAATCTTTTGTGGTGCGGGTTCCGACTCATCACCTGGACACTTTCATGAAGAAGGAATTTTGGCTGACGGGTGTCGTGTATCGGCGTTTTCGCGGAAGGCTACATGACACCACGACAGCGCAATACGTGCGTCGCCGACCCAACGTAGTAACTAGATTTTGTAGTGATGTTTTTAATAAGTTAGAATTTAGTTGAAATGAGCTGTACTATTGATTTTTGAAGTGTAATCTTTTAGTTATTGTTGTATGGGTATGAATACAGTCATTTTTACGTTGTATATGACTGTCATCCTATACCACTAGATGGCGTTACTTTTGGTATGGTTAGGATCTATTTATTTTGTTATACATTGATTTTACATTTAAACATACATCACGCCTTCTTCCCAGGGGGGTAGGCTGAATCTATAGAACGACACCTGCTACGCTCCTCACATACTCCTTTTGCTTCGCCTACGTTCATACATCTGGTCATACACTCACTACGGTTGCGAGTACTACGCACCTGACCTTTCTGAAGAACATCACCAACTTGGTCACTATTTGTCCTAATAGGGAGTCCCTCGGCGTTTCCACTCACCTCTGCTTTATAAATACCTTTTGTTAGCCGCCTTTCACTCATCCTCTCAACATGACCAAACCATCTATCTGTTAATTAATGCGAGTATTCAACAAGGAAGATATCCGTCAGAATTAAAAACAGGTATAGTGCGGCCCATTCATAAAAAAGGTAAACTTAATAACTTGGCAAATTACAGACCCATAACGATATTGCCTGCCATTAATAAAATTGTTGAAAAATTTATATGCGACCAAATACACACTTTTTATCAGGACAATGACATAATTTCCAAAGCACAATATGGCTTCCAAAGGAAGAAATCTACAGCTCAGCTACTTTCCAATTTTACTGATGAAGTTAACAACTACCTAGATGACAAGCAGCATGTGATACTTATATTCATTGATTTCAGCAGGGCTTTTGACACACTCGGGCACAATACACTATCGAAAACACTTGAAAACTCGGGTGTAAGAGGGAAATTACTCGACTGGTGCAAAGAATACCTTCGTAGCCGAAGTTATCGCGTCAAAGTTGGTACTAGCCTTAGCAGACCTGTAAACGTGACGAAAGGCACAGCCCAAGGTTCAGTTTCTGGTCCACTCCACTATCTGGCATACGTTAATGACCTAGAAAATATTATAACACACTGTTCCCTTTATCAATATGCTGATGACACCTGTATACTCTCTGCTAACAAAAACCTTAATTTGGCCGCAGAATGTTTGCAAAAAGATTTTACTTCTATGGCTAAGTGGGCCCATGATATGGGACTTGTTCTGAATCCACAAAAAACTAAAGTTATACACGTACATTCAAGTTACATAAGCACCTCTCATTCCTTTCAAATCATAGCTCGTAGTCATGATTGTCTGCATAAAAACGTGCCAGACTGCCACTGCTCGCCTATAGACCAAGTCCCATATCATACATATCTGGGACTAATAACTGATAACCAATTCAACTGGAGTTACCAGGTGGAATCAGTTTGCGGGAAGTTACGTGCGATACTCACCAAATTTTCCATTATAAAGCGCAATATACCGTACAGAACCCTCCTTCAAATGTACACAGCTCTTGCTGAGTCTATAATCTCCTATGGACTCACCAGTTATGGACGCACATTTAAAAATTACCTAGATAAAATACATATTTTGCAAACACGCTTGTTGAAACTTGTAGTACCAAACTATGTAAAATATAAATACCAAGACAATTACACAGGGTTATTTATACATTGCAAAGTATTACCTGTTCTAGCGCGCGCAGATTATATGTTCCTCATAGAGCGTTATGATAACAGAGATATTCAAATTCCAGTAAAATATGATGTGAATACACGACAAGCCAAATCAAAATCACTGCAAGTGCCACGCAAAAATAACTTTTATGGCAGGCGTACCGCTTCTTTCAAAATACCCAATTTACTAAACCAAATACCTGTAGACATTAGAGACTCAATGAATAGTAGAAACATAAAGCATAAACTGAAAGAACATTACATCAACTCTATTATAATTTAACTGGTAACAGCGCGTTGATCAAATCTCAGGTCATGGCATGCTAAGACAGACCCCAGAGGTCTAATTGTGTGCTTTGTTTAAGTGTTAAGTGCAACTTGTAATTTATAAAATAAATAAATAAAAAAATCTAAGCATACTTTAAGCATACTTTTACTTTTAAAGTTATCCATTAATTAATTCCTGTATTTTATATAACACAAAACTACTATTTAGAATTGTTTTGGTTTCTATTCAAGATCTCAATTTTATTAATGATACTGTTTTACCAAACAAGGTATCGCGCTACATCCGGTCCCCACTCTTGTTGGTGGCGTAGCGAATTGGCTCTTGTCCTCTTGAGGCAGTCTGTTACTAACTGTGGTGCAAGCAAGTGATGTAATAAAAGTATTAAATGTAGCCGTAGCATAAAAGTTAGTTTTATTGGAGCAGATTCAACATTTCAGAAACGAGGTATAGTTGGTTGAGCATTAAAAAAAAAAAAAAAAAAAAAAAAAAAAAAACTGGCATAACATCCGATTATATCCATGCCCTACGTAAGTATGTTTGGTCACTTTTCAAGTTATGAGCTAGACTTAATTTTAAAAAAAACTTACTTGTACTCTTGTGATGTTTATGTTTATTTATGTGAGCTGTGTTTGTGACATGGGTACCAGACTATGATATAAATAATATTGTACTTTTATCCTTGCTATGCCACGCAGGTACTATGTTATGATAATTATGTTAGCTGAAGCCCGACACAGGCAAAGCTATAATATATATTAATATACTTTGCTTTTGTTTTTTTTGCGTAGTTTTTGGTGCGTACTAGAAATACGGTATATATTATAGCTCCGTCTGAGGTCACTCGAAGATTACTATGAAAAATATATCGTAATATGTCTTGCTATAATATATATTATAGCTACGTCTGTGGTGGGCTTAATTCTTGTTTTTCGAGTTTATATATATATATTTTCTATGTCCTACATAACGATTTTTCTTCAAAATGATACATGTGTATTCGACGTACACGCAGCTCCATTGAGTGGTTACACCCCCAAAAGACATGTGCGTTCACATCCGTGATAGGCCTAAGTTGGTTCTTGTATTTAGCAAAAACATTTTATTATAATTAATGTATTGTTTTAGTGAATAAGTTTAAGTTAGTATTTCAAATCAAATCAATTTATTTTGCCATAAGTGTTAGTACAATTTTGATCTTAACATAAATAATTAAACATATCCATACCACTTACTCATAACAATTTGACATGCAAACATTTGGGTTTTTACTTAAATAGTCATAACTATTATTACATACACACAAACATAAACTCACGCATTTGTATAGTTAAAATTCAATTACAATTTAGTAGCAATATTTTTACATTTAAAAAAAAATACTGGAGGGACAGGCGTGTAAATAGCCGTGTTTCCTATGCGGGTTGAGGATGAGAAAAAATCAGCGTGTGGAATGCACGCCGATTCAAAGTGCCTATTTATTGTGACAAAATTAAATGAGATCGGTGGCGGTTAGGTGGCGTCGGTAGTTAAACTGGGGTTTTCTGGGGCAAATAAAGCAAATGCGTACCGCATTGTCTTTAGGATCCTCCACAGTGGCCACCATGCGTAAAGTCGGTCACTTGAAAGTCTATTTTTCACACATTAATCGGACGCGGGTTTTATTTTATTTTTATTTTATTTGGGAAAATAAACGGATACACATTACAATGTTATGCTAAAGAACTTAAAACTAAAATAGGAGTATAAATGTATAACCAACAACATTTTCCACATAATATAAAAAAAAGTTAAACAAACACGATACGCGGGTTGATGTTTATACTGTTGAACGTTACAATGGTAACTCCCCAAGGATTACGGGATAATACACATAAGTTTATAGATTTAGCGGGTGCGATGATTTAAGATTACAATGTGGTTCCTTCAGTGAAAAAAAAATACACCGAATCGCGCGCACGCCCTTTTACATCTGACAGCTGTCATTAGCCGCTCAGTCCTCTGATGCCCTCTTCACATGGCCGCGACAGCAATACATGCCTAAGGTTGGACCACAGACACCGTAAAGGCTCTTACACACTCACGCGATATCGCGGGCGCGACATGCACCGACAAAGACAATTCCTTTGTCGGTGCATGTCGCGCCCGCGATATCGCGTGTGTTTGTAAGAGCCTTAACACCGCCCACAATCAACGATTATATCTTTAGGGAGATTGAATATGCCACACCAAATACTTTTAATGTCAGTGGGTGATTATGATTATTATTTATTTTTCCATCTCTCATTAAATATGTCGCTAACTGAGTAGACTAATAGTAATACTTTAAGATACCTTCTAAATTTATTAGCTGGTAAGATTTGAACACTGTCAGGTATAGCATTAAGTATGCGATCACACATTCCATAGCTATTCTTACTATTTATAATGCTGTCCTAGGAATTATGGGCAAAGCTAGTCTATTACTTTTTGGAAAAATTTCATGAGCTTGTTAACAAATATAGCGAATTCCAAGATATACAGATTTGGAAGGGTTAAAATCTTGAACTTTTTGAAAAAGGGTTTGCAAGATCCTCATGGGCTTTTATTCCTGCTATGGCGCGGATGCATTTTTTTCTGTGCGATAAACACTCTCTGACTTTCTGTTGAGTAACCCCAGGTAATAAGACCATATCTCAACACAGAATCAACGTACCCATAGTATACAAATAATACAGTTTTTAACGTTCGTATGGAAAATATACGAATTTATTTATTTTATTGCATGCTTTATTGACTTGGGCCTTCCAGTGTTTATCCATCGTGATACCGCAAAACGAAATTTATTTTATAAGTATTGTTTTTATTATTGCGTACGAGTATAACAAGAAATAATAGTGTTAACATTTAATAAATGTCTAAATAGACCGGAGGTTTCAAGACCGCTTGCCGTGCATAAGATGGGAGGTTCGCATTCTAGGCATGAACTCTGCTTTTTGGCATGTACCTATTATATTTCTTTGAATGTAAAGTATTTTCCTATTGTTTTAGTAATATTTGTAAAGAATTTGAAAATCAAGAAAAATAAAATATTTAAATGAATCATTTAATAATATTTATTATTCCTATTATTTGACAAAACTTTGATCATATTTTATTACAAAAATGTATATACATATTACAATTTGATAATTTACAGTTATCATAATATACGAGTACATATTTTGCCAACTGACACAAACGGGTCCCTAGACAAGTGACACCGGCGATAGTAGATAATAATTTCATGGCAATTCATATGGGCTCGCTGGCTAGTTCTTCAAACTGGTGAAGCGGTTGGTTCGAAACAATTAACTCTTCGTGAAGTAATAGATTTTAAGATTATTCGTAACGAATTAAGACCCGTATTTATAAACAAGCAATTACTTGCTGCTAAGTAATTGCTTAGTGAAGTCGTTACTTGAGGATAGAATTCTTCACTACAATATCATAATCTATAGTCGAGTAATGTACGTTACTTACTTGAATAGGTAAATGCTTGAGTAAGAATCAACGCTTGATAGTTGTTTCCTTCTGGTATAACACTCAGTTACTGCGTTTTGTATTATTTTACTTTAACATCTATGATGTTACTGAGGTTTGGGTATTTTTTTAAATTCTGATAAAATTATCTTTAAAAAACTTTATTTTTTATTTTTAAAGCAAAGAAGATTGAACAAAACGTTTGTCACGACATTCTCACAACAATCACTTCTTTTCTTAAGAAATAATTAAATGAAAAAAAAAATATGATTAATAAAAATTAGTTTTTTGCAAACATGTTACAATAGTTATACAATACTTTAAATACATTCAATTAGTATCTGAGATCATTAAATTTTAATGATCTCTTTTTAAAACAATCTTCTGAATAATCATGAAATAGATCCACATCACGAAAGTAAACTTAGCGATTTTTAGGCTCAGCTACTTCAAAATCCGGTAGTATGGCGTTATCGATATCATCTATAAACAGGTGTAATAATTGTTATAGTTTATTTAGATCTTCAACTATTACCTGTCTGTAATCCCTAATAGTTTCAAGGTAGTAGCGGCTTGTAACACTACTAAATATATTTCGTATAATTACAGTTGTAATTGTTATAGTTGATTTAGGTCTTCAAATATTACCTGTCTGTAATCCCTCATAGTTTCAAGGTAGTAGCGGCTTGTAACACTACTAAATATATTTCGTATAATTACAGTTGTAATTGTTATAGTTGATTTAGGTCTTCAAATATTACCTGTCTGTAATCCCTCATAGTTTCAAGGTAGTAGCGGCTTGTAACACTACTAAATATATTTCGTATAATTACAGTTGTAATTGTTATAGTTGATTTAGGTCTTCAAATATTACCTGTCTGTAATCCCTCATAGTTTCAAGGTAGTAGCGGCTTGTAACACTACTAAATATATTTCGTATAATTACAGTTGTAATTGTTATAGTTGATTTAGGTCTTCAAATATTACCTGTCTGTAATCCCTCATAGTTTCAAGGTAGTAGCGGCTTGTAACACTACTAAATATATTTCGTATAATTACAGTTGTAATTGTTATAGTTGATTTAGGTCTTCAAATATTACCTGTCTGTAATCCCTCATAGTTTCAAGGTAGTAGCGGCTTGTAACACTACTAAATATATTTCGTATAATTACAGTTGTAATTGTTATAGTTGATTTAGGTCTTCAAATATTACCTGTCTGTAATCCCTAGTAGTTTCTAGATGGTAGCAACTTGTATAGTCGCCGGCACGTAACTTGGCAAGGTTTTGGCGTAGTGGGAGTACGTTCTCGCATGTATACCTACTTAGTGCAACAAAAAAATGGTCAGTTTTATTGTTTCTGTGTTTTATTCTTTGGTTATTACCATAGTTTATTTTAAGCCTGTCTGTTTAGAAGAAAGCTAAAGAAAGGAGAGAAACATCTAACGAATCTTGCCAAGTTACGTGCCGGCGACTATAGCACTACTAATATATTTCGTATATTCATATTTACCCACTCTTGTTGGTGGCCGGTAGCGCGTTGGCTCTTGGGGCAGTCTGTTACTAACTGTGGTGCAAGCAAGTGATGTAATAAAAGTATTAAATGTAGCCGTAGCATAAAAGTGAGTTTCATTGGAGCAGATTCAACAATTATGTATTAGTTTATTATTTTGTAAGATTATTTTGTCTATGGGCCTTAGTTGCCTGATAATAAAGATATTATTATTATATCGTGTTCTTTATTTTTCTTCTCATTTAAGAGAGTTTTACAACCTTACCCATGGGCCAGAGCCAAGTTTGTAATGGTAAATTAAAATTGAAAAGGTGGATGATAGAGAGAGAGATTTAGAGATTTATTTATTGAACAAATAATGGTTGAACAATCAAACACTTACAAACACCACCATGCGTAGGTATACAATAATAGCGTAATATATTACAATTATAACCATTAGTGCTATGTGCAGTCTTTGTATGAACTCTGGTATCCAAATAAAGATTTAACTTGTGTTATGGATAACAGCATTCTCACATAAATGAAAACATCTGTAGGTTACATTGGTTGCATCAGATGACGATATCAAGAGTGGCGCAGTATACAAGAGAAGAAGCCTTTAGTAGAAGAAGTAAGGAACTTTCGGTTGATGCGACAGGTGTTGAGAATGGTGGATTTTTGGAGCATGTAAAGTGTGTGGGAAGGCATGTATAGAGTGTTAAAACTTTGTGTGAGAGCCTTCGGCACTACACCAGTAGATGATTATTATTAATATTTTAGGTGTATTTAATAAGTACTTATAGAATAGTAAAATTAGATGGTTGAAAAGCAATCATTACTATAAACATATGCTTGTGCAATAAAAGTGTACGCAGCTACGAGTCGTTTCGTGACGTCTTCGCCGTCACGAGGCGGCGTAGCACCGCCGTCAAAACGTGCTCGGCAAGTTTGCGGTCCCGCCTTCATGAAACGATTTTATCAGCTGTCAACAGTCTTACGCACGATTTCTTGGTTTAAAAGTTCTTGAAAGAAGCACGTTATACGATACACTATAGGTATTGTCATTATTTTATAAATTCCCACTTACAATAGCATAACAAAGAGCTGACAAATTAGTAGTTTGAAGTATCGGGAATAATGAATCTATGAATGGCAGAAAACAGAAATATTGTTTGAAAGGCCGTGACTATCCGCCATCACACGTAAACAATAACAAGTCGACAGATACTCCAGGTCCCGGGTCCCAGATTACTATTGGTGTAGAAATATAATATAAGGTAAAATCAATACATTATTCTGCAACTCTGCTATTCCATAGTTTTTAAACCGAAATAATAACAAAATTGTGCTTTTGGGTTTACTCTGCAAAGTTTAGATAGAGAAAAAACCGGCCAAGTACGTGTCAGACCACGCACAATGAAGGGTTCCGTAGTTGGGATGATTTTATACCAATAACCAACTTAACATTGTAGTTGAAAAACATGTTCTCCGATACATAGATACGTCACGGTCAATTCTCCAACTGCAAATGTAAGTTAGTCGACTATTACTTTTTAACCTGTAAAGCCTACTTAGCTGTGATAGTTTCCTTTTAATTTCGTTAAATGTACTACTGCCCTAATTTTTTTTATATATCTAAAAACAGCCATTTAGCTGGCGGGGGGGACACTTCTTGTTACAATATATACTTGTAAATCTGTAGCCTTGTTTACATGACATTAGAACGTTCTATTCTAATCTGTGAGCATCGTTATATAGCCAACTCTTTCTTGATGTGCTAGCTCGCTCTTCCCTTTTTGCACGTCTGCCATTGCATAGTTCGCATGTCGCTCTTCTATCGCTCTTTTATTTTTACTATTGTTAAATATACCACTGTTATTTTATCAAAAACTCGTTTAATTTAACACTTCTTGACGGTAAAAAAAATTTGCACATTAATGCTTAATATTACGCAAACGGAGCCCCGAATCGAAAAATGGTCTTAACTCATTCGAAATATTTTTGAACGACAAACGAGAAAAAAAGGGAGATACCCTAAAAAAACCCTTACCCTTTTTCAAGATTTTATTTTACCACTTTGTCGGCGTGATTAATATGTACAGCCATGCCTAATTACAGCTTTCTAGTACTAAGAGTCTAAGCCGGGGACAAACAGACAAACGTATATATGACGAAAACTATAAATAAGAGTTCCTTGTTGACTACGGAACCATAAAAAGAAAAGAAGGAAAAGTTTCAATAGTAGGTTCATTTTGTCAGTCATGTTAAAGTCCGTAAATATAATAAACAAACGAGATCATTGGCACTAACTCACAAATGCAGACTGCAGTCTGTTACAGAGGATTTCTTAATGAGAAAACAATATCACAGAAAAGTGGTTCAAGTGCTGTAAATGAGATAAACACCTACTTCTCTAATATTGGTAAACTGTTAGCAGATAAAATAACACCAGCTCAAAATTATTATAAATTTGACATAACCCCAATCCCAAATTCAATAGTGTTACTTCCGCCAGACGAAGTCGAAGTTGAAGCGTTGATTATGAATCTCAAGAATGACTGTGCTACTGGTTGGGATTCGATCACAGCCAGGTTTCTTAAATTGGCTAGACACATTATCGTCCCTCATCTAACTAAACTCATTGAGATCTGTCTTACCCAGGGTATTTTTCCGAAAGTCTTCAAGAAGTCCCTTATTACTCCTGTCCACAAGGGGGGAAAGAAGGACGATGTTGGAAACTACAGGCCCATCTCAGTTCTTACTACTTTATCAAAAGTATTAGAAAAGGTTCTAAACAAAAGGCTCACAAACTTTCTGCAACACAATAAGATACTGGCAGAAGCCCAATTTGGCTTTAGGTCGGGAAAAAGCACTGAAGATGCCGTAAACCAATTGGTAGATCAAGTCACGCTAAAATTAGATCAAAAACAGAAATGCGTCGGCATATTTCTCGATCTGGCCAAAGCTTTCGACACCGTCATGATTTCTCTCCTTGTGGATAAGTTAGATAAGATTGGTGTTCGCGGAAACGCTCTAAACATTTTTAAGGATTTTCTCTGTGACTGTACGCAAAGAGTTAAAATAAAAGAAGACGTTAGCTCTGATGCTGAGGTTACCTATGGCGTCCCACAAGGCAGTATTCTTGGCCCAAGCTTCTTCTTGATTTACATAAATGACCTGTGTCAGCTGCCACTAGTAAATGGCAAGATCGTTACCTATGCTGACGATACGGCATTAATTTTTCATGGACGGACCTGGGACGACGTTCGACGAAGCGCCGAACTGGGGCTGCATAGGGTAAGCCACTGGCTGAGAGCTAACCGACTCACTTTGAACCTTTCCAATCCACATTTCTCCAATTCTCTTTTTCTAAAATTAAACCTGCCAATTTAGATATTAGATTACATGACTGCCACTTGGCTTCTTCAACGCCATGTGCATGCTCTGCAATCACTAAGTCTACACATGTAAAATACCTTGGTGTGATTCTAGATGAAAAACTTGGCTGGCGACAGCACATAGAACTCACCTCAACGCGGATCAGAAAACTAATTTGGGCATTTAAAAAACTTAGACACGTAGCAGACTTCGAACTCCTTCGCACTGTGTACTATGCGCTCGTGCAGTCAGTCGTGGGATATTGCGTTACTGTATGGGGTGGTGGGTGCAAGACTTTTATGATTCACCTGGAACGTGCCCAAAGATCTCTGCTTAAAGTCATGACTTTCAGACCCTTCAGATTTCCCACCAAAGACTTATACGAGAAGTGTGAAGTACTCACAGTAAGACAGAATTATATTCTGCAAGTAGTTTATAAGCAGCACAGTATTACCCCTTATAATGCACAAAGTAATAAGAAGCGCACTATAAAAAACGTTTGTTTACCTTTACGCTGTCACACGGCGTCCGCTAGGCGTCAGCGGGTATATCTTGCCGCTTTTCTTTATAATAAATTAAACAAAATCCTAAACATAAATCCCCTTACGACTCGTGAAACAAAAAAGAAAGTAAAAATCTGGTTACTGACACAGGACTACAACGCAACTGAAAATTTACTGCAATCAACATAAATATATAAGAACACAAAAAATGGTATTCACACACACACACACACACACACTCCAATACACACACACACACACACACACACCCCCCAATACACACGCACACGTACACACACCCACGCCCACATGCACATTGACATACCTGCACCCTTAATTCTAATATTATTTTGTTCATCCTAGCTGAATTGCGATTTATTCCAATTTTATTACATACTTTTATTTTTGTACTCTTTATTTTTAAAATTAATATTGTTTTAAATTCAATTATTAATCTAAATTTTAATCCTGATTTAATTCTAATCTTGTTTTCTAATTATATTTTTTGTGCCTATGTAATTTAATATTTAATAATAACTATTGAACTTAATTTTAGATACATATTACTATTTTGTCACTTTTTATGCATAAAACTTGCTAAATTGTAACCTAAACGGAAGAAGTCACTGGCTCCTGAAATACAGGTACTCTAACCTAGCTCTGGAGCCAGGGTCTCACATTTTTCTGTAACGTGTTTTTATGCTAATAAAATTTTATTTTATTTTTTTATTTTTAATATCGAACACGTCACGTGCCCATGATGACATGGAAGTCATACAGTAGATAATGAATCATCATCATTTCAGCCGAAAGATGTCCACTGCTGGAGATAGGCCTCCCCCAAAAGAAGGGGGGTTGCCATAATCGCAACGCTTGGCAGGCGGGTTGGCGATCGCAGTATGGTGTTAAAATGCCTAGAGAACGCTGCTGCCCATTCTCTATTAAGTCCCATAGTCGCCTTTTACGACACCCACGGGAAGAAATGGGGTAGTGCTATTCTTTTCGTCCAGCACCACACGGCCGAGATAATGAATATCTACCCGTATTTTAGAACTATGGGTACTCAAGTTTTGATCATATCGATTTCATGCTAATCTGGCAGCTTTTCATACAAGATCAATGCCTTAACAATTAATGCAAGAGTCTAATCTTGGCTGCGTAAACACGACTATAAATACCTTTAAAATGATCCACTAACTCTATTGTAAGCCAACGTTTAATTACCACGGCGCGTGTCTTTAATAAGTGAATGCGTTTTCAGTAGAGGCTTGTTCTCGAAAACTGAGTCGTTTACCCAACAACATTACAGGAAAATGAGATAATGTACTTATTACGGATTAAGGCAAGTCATTATTTAACACTAATAGTGCAAGTATTTTCAGGATTCAGAAAACACAGTCATACCTAAACGCTCTAATAATCTTTTGAAAACTATTGCATAAAATATCTTATGTTTAACTTGATTGACACTGGTTAGTGTTGACACTTAAAAATATTGTATAGCGTTTCAGATCCTCTTGAAATAGGTAAATATCTGAGACAGCCTGTATTAAAATTGCTTTCAAAATATTTGAAAATCGACCTATCATTGCACATAAATCGAATTTCGATCACTGTTTTAAATTCATCATTCCAGCCAAAAGAAGTCCACTGCTGGACATAGACCTCCCCCTAAGGGGTGTGATTGCCATAATCGCCACACTTGGCAGGCGGGTTGGCGATCGCAGTATGGTGTGAAAATGCATAGAGAACGATGCTGCCCATTCTCTAGTAACTCCCTTAGTCGCCTTTTACGACACCCACGGGAAGAAAAAGGGTGGTGCTATTCTTTACGTCCGGCACCACACGGAGCAATTACATACAATTCTCATAATAACTCATAACACATAAATGCTCTATTTTAATTCACATTGCTTGATCAGTGCGTGTTGACAAAATAAATACAGTTGAAATAAAAATTCAGACACGATTCATGAATGGCCAAGTTCATTAGTATTTTGTGACTCGTGAGATAAGTCATTGCACTTATATTACACAGAATTCATATTATTTGCCCATTTTTAAGAAACTCCTACTATACCCTGATTTCAATTAATAGAATAAAGCTTTCTGTTGCTGCAATGAAATCAAAAGGCGTTATGGTTTTGAGTATCAAGACGATTTATTGTGATAAGTTTTGTTTGTAGAGAAAATATATTTCAATAATAATTTTCTTTATTCAATTCTTTACTCAAATTATAAAAAATCATTTCTGCAA
Organism: Tiliacea citrago; assembly: GCA_963921375.1. Taxonomy (NCBI): domain Eukaryota; kingdom Metazoa; phylum Arthropoda; class Insecta; order Lepidoptera; family Noctuidae; genus Tiliacea; species Tiliacea citrago. The sequence goes on along the minus strand of OY992797.1, from coordinate 12,557,358 downwards.
AGCAGCTAGACCTCTCTCAGATTTTATCTCTTCTGTTTGTGTTCCTATAGTTATGAACAAGAACTTGAACGCACGTAATGTAATATAAAAGTTGTCTTCTCAGTTTTCACATCAGGGCTAAAATACAGTAGGTAAAAGGTGAAAATGTTGCACAATTCAACCCTATTTGATATCCATAGCGACATCCCAATGATGCCAACGGTTGGTAGGCATGCATCTACGTGTACCGGTGCATGAACAAATGTGGCCTAACACTACGCATGCGCGGGAAATTCCATATAAACCTTGCCAGCCTCCCACCCGCCAACAGTTCGCGACTAACCCTCACGAAGCGACCTTACGCGCCTAACTCTACAACCAACTCGAAAACGAAAAAGTTTGCAATCACAACAACTGTTACAATTCGTTGTAACAAAAAAATCAAAATAATACTACTGTGTTTCCATCTATAAAGGAAGTGATTAAGTCGACCTTATGAAAAGTAAGATGGGAATCAACTTTTTGACGAGTGAGAAGTTCGTCGGCGACCTGCCGGTGAACCTGGCTGGACAACAGCGGACGCCGAAAAACAACCCGCGCCGCGAGTCTGTCACCCCAAAGATAGTGGTGTGCCCACCAATCGAAGAGACGTCAGAAACTATCTCAGCTCCCCGCGGCGGAAGACTGCTGAAAGCTCTCAGCAGTCGCCTATCTCGAAGAGCTACCGACTCGGAATCCATGGGCAGCTCGAGTAGCAACGAAAGTGTATCAGGAGAAAACGGACGTGCTGATGACCGGTCTTCGTGCTCCGGCAGTGATTCCGGAAGCGACGGCTCCAACCACCAGCGCCGGCACCGCTCTACCGTATCTCTTCGGCGAGTGTTCCAAAGTCTGACCCTCTCATCCCGCTCTCAGTCCTGCACACCAACGGAACGTACGCGCCCGCCCAAGAAGCAAACACAACCGAAGCGGATTCTTCGGCCCCCTGTAACATACACCTACGTACGTGGTCTCTCCGGTCTGCCGACTCAGAGGGTACCACGACACACAGTGTGCAGCGAATCCATGGGCCTCAACCGATAAAGGAAGCTATCATTCGGGCCGGACACGGGCGGAGATTAAGACTGGTTAAGATTTATGAGTAGGATAAAAGTGCTCGAGAGGCAAGTTCTCATCATATCAGTAGATAAATGCTGAAGCCTGAGCGAGTAGCCGACGTAACGATGTCTTCATAGAGGACCAAGCGAGGTGGCCCGGGAGAGTTGCCTTGCTCCCGCGCACACCTCCGCAGCGCTCGCTGCAAGTTGAGCTGTGACTCGTTTAGTTCTAATTAAGGGACAATACATAAGACTGTGTACTGAATTGCAACTAGTTGTTGGTCTGTGAAACATACTAGTTAACACTCTTTCTAATAATATCTACTCACTGGATATTATCATTATTTGCATACTGTACTGCACTCTAGAACACCAATATAAAATTACGTTAGACTAAAATTCGATCGAATCACAATTTATTCTGTACTTGTTTGAATCGCCACATAACTGCATGCGTTTTGTCATCGTTTAAATAATAATTTAGTCTGAGTAAATACTGTTTCTACTGCAGTGTTCTAAAGAGAGTTGTAACGTATAAAACTTTTGATTTGGTTTAATCAAGCATAGTGCCTTTCCACATTTGGAAAATAAATAGGTCTAGATATATGCGGTATACTAATAGTACTAAGAACTATGTACCTTAATACTATCAATTTTCGGTGTGCCGTGTGCCATTTAAGTACTTCGATACAGCATAACACACCACATCTAATAGCGTAAATGTGAATTTACTTAATCATCACTATTTGAAAATGTTTCGAATTTGTACCTATACATTATAGATACAATATTTGTCTACTATTTGATCAGTAAATTTCTTAGTTGATATTGCCGTATACTAAGTAGCTAGTTTAAATATTAAATCAATTAGATGTAAGTAATTTTTATTGTCGATTAACATGAGTTTTCGTATTTGAAATAAAAACTATAAAAATTATGCCTGATTTTTAATCCTCTTACCTTATAGCAAACACCCATTTAACGTTTCAAACTTTCAGGAGCACAATATCACAATGCCAATCTTATGACAAACATCATAAGTCTGTCTTCACATAGCATCAAAGCATAGCGTAATGAAAATATGCGTGATATCTTTTGATTATAGCAAGCACTTCAGTCGATCAATAATTTGATCAAGGAAACGAAGTCAAAAAGATAATCCATTTACATACACATCGAGTCGACTTCCAGTCATCTATCTACAGAGGCTTTAAACAAGGCAGTATATTCAGAAATGACTTTAAATGTGTATGTTACAGACGTAAACTTAAAGAAAGGTTATGAAAGATTTTTCAAATAAAATTGGTCTACAATTCATTTTGTCTGTCAAATAAGCATTACAAGCTATCGAACTTTACAAACAATTAATAAACCCTATCAACAAGTAGCGAATAAAAGAGGCCTTAAAAGAGGCATTTTTATAGTACTCTGCTCATAGATATTGTGACTGATAATGTCCGCAATTATCATTATCACCCAATTGACTGTGCTTGCCAGAAGAAATGGGTTTCTTTCTGCCAAAGAAATTTATGTTAACCAACACGAGTCTCTCTTGTGTCGTGGGTGCTTGTACAAACGTGTCTTAAACAAATACTCATCTAGAGGTCATGAAAATATATGTTCAGTGCAGAAATCGAAATAGAGACACATAAAGCCGTAACTAATCGCTCACTAACTCTAAAATAAAAACAGATCGCTTCACTAATCCGTATACAATGGACAATAGCCATGGTCACCATGCATGATACTAACTAAAAGAAAGACGTAGTTTTACTAACAAGACGTATTCTGCAAGAACCACAGCAAAATGGCAATAGTCAAAGTCAAACCATTTATTTCAAATAGGCACATAAGAGGCACTTTTGAACGTCAAAATTTACAAAAAAAATAGAATTGATTCTAGTTGCCTTTCCAAAAGGTAGTTTCGTATGGAGAAGAATGGGCAAGAAACTCCACCGGTACTCTTTTAAAAATGTTTTACAATAATTTGTTTGATTACATTAATTAATAGGTTGGGGAAAAAGTTTCTTCGCATTTTTTTAAGAAAATTCAAAACATTTTTTAATATAGTTTATTTACATTTAACTAAAGTATGTAGGTACCATTTTGTTCGATAACTTTTTGCCATCTTGTAGGTAGGGACATGATCCCATTGCTATAGAAATTTTGGGACTTCTGATCAAAATACCGCGACAAGTGGTTTTGGCAGTCCTCTCGTGATGTTAACCTGACACTGCCTAATGAATTCTAAAGAGACCGAAACAGGTGGAAATCTGAAGATGCAAGGTCAGGACTATACGGCGGATGCATTAACACCTCCCAGCCAAACTCTCTTAATTTTTGCTGAGTGGCTAAAGATGTGTGAGGTCTAGCGTTATCATGATGAAAAACCACACCCCTTCTGTTGATTAATTCCGGCCGCTTTCTTTCAACTTCTTGCTTTAATCTCATCAGTTGTTCGCAGTAGAGTTCAGAATCGATGGTCCTGCCTGGTGGTAACAGCTCATAATAATGAATAATGCCCTTCCAATCCCACCACACACACAGCATCACCTTGTTGCGAGTTAACCCGGGTTTCGCCACAGTCTGGCCTGACCGGCCTTTGACCACGACCTTTTTCGCACGTTCTTGTCGTACGTGATCCACTTTTAATCACCAGTTATCAGCTTCTTCAAAAATGGTTCGGTTTCTTTACGTCGTAATAAAGAATCACAAATGAGTACACGGATCATTAGATTTCTTTCAGTGAGCTCGTGAGGTACCCAAATATCGAGCTTTTTTGTGTACCCAGTTTTTTTCAAATGTGCCAAAAATGTTTTGTGGTTAATTCCCAGTTCTTCAGCTACGTCGTAACTACTGATATGCCGATCTTGCTCCACTTTTTCACAAATGGCATCCATTTTGTCCGTAATAGGGCGACCAGAGCGACATGCATCTTTGACATCAAAATTTCCGGATTGAAAACGCTTAAACCAAATTTGTGCTACTCTCACTGACACTGCACTAGGTCCATAAACATCGAAAATTTTTTTCGCGGCTTGCGTTGCATTTTTACCTTTTTGTATTAAAATTTTAAAATGTATCGAATTTCTTCATTAGATTCACTCATCTTGACAGTACGAAAAACAAATGAAAACCACACATTTTCCTAATTTGAATTTGGAATTATGTTCTTTAAAATTTAAACTTTCAATGATACCAAAACCAGCCAGATACAAATAGTAAAGCCAAAGAGATTTAATTACAAGTTCATACATACTATAATGCGAAAAGACTTTTTCCCCAACCTAATATATGATTATATGTGAAGACGATGCACCTAGAATAAAATTACTACACCATAATAGGTAAAACGAATAAAAAATTAAGCAATGAAAAATAACTTAATTATTAGATAGATACGGAGTTCACATATTTACAAACATCGTAAAAGTATGTTTTTCTAAAAAAAAAAATTTATAATAAGTCAGTGTGTGAGTATAGGTTATCACAGAATGTAAAATCAATATCATAAAAATAACAGATTTTACCATAAAAATAGCAACCAGTATGATTTTGTCTAGACTCTAGATTGTCCTATGGAGCTGGACCAGCATGTTTCCAAGCATTCCTGTCTTGGATATAATCCTCTAACTTGTAATATGCTTGTCTACAAAGTGTACTTTTAATAGTACAATAGGCCCCATTTTAGATGTGACTTATAAAACTTGCGACCCGCTGACCGTCCCTTCACACGCAGGGGTGCTATCTGCTGATGTGGCGACATGTCAAAATATCAAGATTTATGTGCAATAACTGAGTTAAATATTAATGTGCTATACACAATACACAAAAAACGTTGACGTTCAAAAGTGCCATTTATGTGCCTATTTGAAATAAATAATTTGACTTTTGACTTTGACACATAATCCTTCCAGAATAAATTCTCTAAATTGCCATGAAAACCGCATCAATATCTATTGTATAGTTTTGAAGAACTAAGCGGATAACAGACAGACACGAAAAGCGATTTGTTTTATATTATTTATAATAAATTATAATTAATAAATATTATTAGTTTTTAATAGATAAATCGACATTACCCGCTAACAATTGCATGTATTTGTTAAGGAAAGGTTTCAGAAGCCATTGTTATTCAAATCTTTATAGCAATCCTCTTATTACTTTATTGACTTATGTCAAACGTGCCTTAATTTATATCAAACGACTACTGAAAGTCAGTCTATGTTATCGGAATTCACGTGTGATTTGATATAGCAATTTTATCTTAATGTTTAGAGTTCAGTAGCAAAATGGCAAAAACGGAACCCTTGTAAAACCATGAAAAATCTAATTAACAGCCTGGCCACGGAACATTCGCTGCCTCAAATATTCGCGCGGTGCGTATGGCGACTAAAACAATTGTATAGAAATGTACTCATCATGCCACGCGTAGCGGCGACCGCGCGACCGGCAGCAGCGGCGGCGCGGGCGGGTGGCAGAAACAAACGTATGGATCAGGGCGTCTACTCCCTAATCACGAAATCCGTAGTTTCGGCCGAAGTTTTGGGCGTTTCTTACTCCGTATCACTTACGGACACAAGATTAGTTCAGAGCCCAAATTAAAAATTAATGACAACATGATTTGATAGTGTTCCCTAATCCCGATGTGTATTTACCCGTTAGAAAAATTGAATTTGTCACTTGTTTTACGGATCAACTACTTTCGGACGGGCCCGTATCTTCGTTGACGGACTTAGAGAGTAGAGCCCCAGTACCGCGCATGCCACGGTATTGCGCGGTAAACGCGGCGAATAGTGCAGGAACCAAACAAGTTTAGTTGTATTCGCCGCGAAATAATGAACACCGAAACTTTTATTGCCGAAATACTGGCTAGGCCAGCTATTTGAAAGTCTGGTCACCCCAACATAAATATAAACACGTAGCGAAGAGATTGAGGGGAGAAAAAAAAACTGGATATAGTCTGTATTTGTCGTACTTCTTGTGGAATTCTCCATCTATATCCTGGGGGTCTACTCCCTAAGCACGAAGTCCGTTGTGTCGGCCTTCGTTACGGGCGTTTCCTACTCCTTATCACCTTCGGACGGATGATTCATTCCGGGCCCGAACGAAGAATGAATGACAACACGATTTGACAGTTGTCCCTACTCCCGATGCGTTTTGCCCGTCCGAAAAGTTCAACTTGACACTTGTTTTCCACACTTTTTGCTGCAGTGGTTGGGGCCATTTTACAACATATATAATTGAAATTAAAATAAAATAAGTAACCCTTCCCGCCTAGTACGAACTAAGTATGAAATAATTGTTCGTCGGGTTACCCTTACCTTATACGGAGTCTGTCAAAAAAGTTTGTAAACGAATTTGGATCCTGAGTTAATCGCAATAAAATCTAAAATCTCCAGCACGAAGTTTCAAATGAACGTGGAATTGGGCTATGTTGTAAATTTTCTCCGCAAGTAAATTAAACTAATTATAGAACAATGGTGCTAGTTGTACTATACCAGTAAAAAATCTGTCAAATAAAATGTGTACAATGTCATCTTGAGTTTTCAAATATCAACATTGAATTATTTATTTTAGCCTCGGAATCTATTTAGTTTTTCAATTCTTAACGTTTTTATTAATAATCGTTTCGGAAGTGGTTGTTTAATGTTTTCTATTTCACAGTTTCTTTCCTACACTGTGATAAATTACGAAAATATTATTTACGCAAATAAACTATATCTCAGCGCAGGCGAAAATTTGAGCATACGAGTAGTCCTCTCGTCACAACAGAGCGACGGCGACTGATTTGTGAAACAAAATTTATAAAAACATGCTTGAAGGTCGCACCGTGCGACGGAAGATGACTTCTTCCACAAACTAGAAATGTCGCAAGTGCTAAAAGCTTGTAGTCGTGATAAAAACAAAAATAAAAAGAATTTCAATAAATTCCTGCACAAATTTTGTCTCCTTGTAATAAATAAAAATAAATAAATCAACAAATAAATCGCAAGTCGACCTAGGAGGTTGTCGTCTGTTTAACCGGACTTTCCTGTGGGTAGGGTGTAACTTACTTTAAAACTATGCGACAACACGGGCGTCGCTGGGGGAGGACAGCAAGAGATGGGTTGGATCGGATTAATATTCGGGGACGAATATAAAGCTACAGGCTCAGCGGCGCGGGCTGGCTAGAGCGAGGGTCGGGGCTGGAGCGAGGGTCTGGGAGCGAGGATCGGGAGCGAGGGTCAGGGCTGAAAAGCTTCTTTACCTTACGGGTCTTTTTAAATACACCGACCGTCAAAACTTAGTACCCAGAGCAACATTTTCATACAAACGAGGTCTTTTCGATGGCTCGTTTCTCCGTCAGGTAACGATTCAGATGAGATCAGATAGCAGCTTCCCAGAGTAAAGGCGAAGGCGGTCTAGAGCACCTCCACAGAGGGAAGGTTGAGTGGGCGCAGGTTGGGACCTGATGGTCCGTGGAGGAAGGGCCCAATATGGCCCGAAGGAGGTTTTGAAGGTCAGTTGTTGCCTTTCGAGAAAACCATAGAGACAATATCACGACGCAGCTGTACGTGTCACGTTTACATCACACCACGAAGGTAGAGGAGGTCGTGGAGTACATCAGGATGAAGACCAAGTTCACCTTGAGAGTCGAGAAGTTGGAGTCCCGCCATAAGATTAACTTCAAATCTTTTGTGGTGCGGGTTCCGACTCATCACCTGGACACTTTCATGAAGAAGGAATTTTGGCTGACGGGTGTCGTGTATCGGCGTTTTCGCGGAAGGCTACATGACACCACGACAGCGCAATACGTGCGTCGCCGACCCAACGTAGTAACTAGATTTTGTAGTGATGTTTTTAATAAGTTAGAATTTAGTTGAAATGAGCTGTACTATTGATTTTTGAAGTGTAATCTTTTAGTTATTGTTGTATGGGTATGAATACAGTCATTTTTACGTTGTATATGGCTGTCATCCTATACCACTAGATGGCGTTACTTTTGGTATGGTTAGGATTTATTTATTTTGTTATACATTGGTTTTACATTTAAACATACGTACGGCTGAATCTATAGAACGACACCTGCTACGCTCCTCACATACTCCTTTTGCTTCGCCTACGTTCATACATCTGGTCATACACTCACTACGGTTGCGAGTACTACGCACCTGACCTTTCTGAAGAACATCACCAACTTGGTCACTATTTGTCCTCCTAGGGAGTCCCTCGGCGTTTCCACTCACCTCTGCTTTATAAATACCTTTTGTTAGTCGCCTTTCACTCATCCTCTCAACATGACCAAACCATCTATCAGTTAATTAATGCGAGTATTCAACAAGGAAGATATCCGTCAGAATTAAAAACAGGTATAGTGCGGCCCTTTATAAAAAAGGTAAACTTAATAACTTACGCCATTAATAAAATTGTTGAAAAATTTATATGCGACCAAATACACACTTTTTATCAGGACAATGACATAATTTCCAAAGCACAATATGGCTTCCAAAGGAAGAAATCTACAGCTCAGCTACTTTCCAATTTTACTGATGAAGTTAACAACTACCTAGATGACAAGCAGCATGTGATACTTATATTCATTGATTTCAGCAGGGCTCTTGACACACTCGGGCACAATACACTATCGAAAACACTTGAAAACTCGGTTGTAAGAGGGAAATTACTCGACTGGTACAAAGAATACCATCGTAGCCGAAGTTATCGCGTCAAAGTTGGTACTAGCCTTAGCAGACCTGTAAACGTGACGAAAGGCACAGCCCAAGGTTCAGTTTCTGGTCCACTCCACTATCTGGCATACGTTAATGACCTAGAAAATATTATAACACACTGTTCCCTTTATCAATATGCTGATGACACCTGTATACTCTCTGCTAACAAAAACCTTAATTTGGCCGCAGAATGTTTGCAAAAAGATTTTACTTCTATGGCTAAGTGGGCCCATGATATGGGACTTGTTCTGAATCCACAAAAAACTAAAGTTATACACGTACATTCAAGTTACATAAGCACCTCTCATTCCTTTCAAATCATAGCTCATAGTCATGATTGTCTGCATAAAAACGTGCCAGACTGCCACTGCTCGCCTATAGAGCAAGTCCCATATCATACATATCTGGGACTAATAACTGATAACCAATTCAACTGGAGTTACCAGGTGGAATCAGTTTGCGGGAAGTTACGTGCGATACTCACCAAATTTTCCATTATAAAACGCAATATACCGAACCCTCCTTCAAATGTACACAGCTCTTGCTGAGTCTATAATCTCCTATGGACTCACCAGTTATGGACGCACATTTAAAACTTACCTAGATAAAATACATATTTTGCAAACACGCTTGTTGAAACTTGTAGTACCAAACTATGTAAAATATAAATACCAAGACAATTACACAGGGTTATTTATACATTGCAAAGTATTACCTGTTCTAGCGCGCGCCGATTATATGTTCCTCATAGAGCGTTTTGATAACAGTGATATTCAAATTCCAGTAAAATATGATGTGAATACACGACAAGCCAAATCAAAATCACTGCAAGTGCCACGCAAAAATAACATTTATGGCAGGTATACCGCTTCTTTCAAAATACCCAATTTACTAAACCAAATACCTGTAGACATTAGAGACTCAATGAATAGTAGAAACATAAAGCATAAACTGAAAGAACATTACATCAACTCTATTATAATTTAACTGGTAACAGCGCGTTGATCAAATCTCAGGTCATGGCATGCTAAGACAGACCCCAGAGGTCTAATTGTGTGCTTTGTTTAAGTGTTAAGTGCAACTTGTAATTTATAAAATAAATAAATAAAAAAATCTAAGCATACTTTAAGCATACTTTTACTTTTAAAGTTATCCATTAATTAATTCCTGTATTTTATATAACACAAAACTACTATTTAGAATTGTTTTGGTTTCTATTCAAGATCTCAATTTTATTAATGATACTGTTTTACCAAACAAGGTATCGCGCTACATCCGGTCCCCACTCTTGTTGGTGGCGTAGCGAATTGGCTCTTGTCCTCTTGAGGCAGTCTGTTACTAACTGTGGTGCAAGCAAGTGATGTAATAAAAGTATTAAATGGAGCCGTAGCATAAAAGTTAGTTTTATTGGAGCAGATTCAACATTTCAGAAACGGGGTATAGTTGGTTGAGCATTACAAAAAAAAAAAAAAAAAAAAAAAAAAAAAAAAAAAAAAAAAAAAAAAAAAAACTGGCATAACATCCGATTATATCCATGCCCTACGTAAGTATGTTTGGTCACTTTTCAAGTTATGAGCTAGACTTAATTTTAAAAAAAACTTACTTGTACTCTTGTGATGTTTATGTTTATTTATGTGAGCTGTGTTTGTGACATGGGTACCAGACTATGATATAAATAATATTGTACTTTTATCCTTGCTATGCCACGCAGGTACTATGTTATGATAATTATGTTAGCTGAAGCCCGACACAGGCAAAGCTATAATATATATTAATATACTTTGCTTTTGTTTTTTTTTGCGTAGTTTTTGGTGCGTACTAGAAATATATATTATAGCTCCGTCTGAGGTCACTCGAAGATTACTATGAAAAATATATCGTAATATGTCTTGCTATAATATATATTATAGCTACGTCTGTGGTGGGCTTAATTCTTGTTTTTCGAGTTTATATATATATATTTTCTATGTCATACATAACGATTTTTCTTCAAAATGATACATGTGTATTCGACGTACACGCAGCTCCATTGAGTGGTTACACCCCCAAAAGACATGTGCGTTCACATCCGTGATAGGCCTAAGTTGGTTCTTGTATTTAGCAAAAACATTTTATTATAATGAATGTATTGTTTTAGTGAATAAGTTTAAGTTAGTATTTCAAATCAAATCAATTTATTTTGCCATAAGTGTTAGTACAATTTTGATCTTAACATAAATAATTAAACATATCCATAACACTTACTCATAACAATTTGACATGCAAACATTTGGGTTTTTACTTAAATAGTCATAACTATTATTACATACACACAAACATAAACTCACGCATTTGTATAGTTAAAATTCAATTACAATTTAGTAGCAATATTTTTACATTTAAAAAAAAATACTGGAGGGACAGGCGTGTAAATAGCCGTGTTTCCTATGCGGGTTGAGGATGAGAAAAAATCAGCGTGTGGAATGCACGCCGATTCAAAGTGCCTATTTATTGTGACAAAATTAAATGAGATCGGTGGCGGTCAGGTGGCGTCGGTAGTTAAACTGGGGTTTTCTGGGGCAAATAAAGCAAATGCGTACCGCATTGTCTTTAGGATCCTCCACAGTGGCCACCATGCGTAAAGTCGGTCACTTGAAAGTCTATTTTTCACACATTAATCGGACGCGGGTTTTATTTTATTTTTATTTTATTTGGGAAAATAAACGGATACACATTACAATGTTATGCTAAAGAACTTAAAACTAAAATAGGAGTATAAATGTATAACCAACAACATTTTCCACATAATATAAAAAAAAGTTAAACAAACACGATACGCGGGTTGATATTTATACTGTTGAACGTTACAATGGGACCTCCCCAAGGATTACGGGATAATACACATAAGTTTATAGATTTAGCGGGTACGATGATTTAAGATTAGAATGTGGTTCCATCAGTGAAAAAAAAATACACCGAATCGCGCGCACGCACTTTTACATCTGACAGCTGTCATTAGCCGCTCAGTCCTCTGATGCCCTCTTCACATGGCCGCGACAGCAATACATGCCTAAGGTTGGACCACAGACACCGTAAAGGCTCTTACACACTCACGCGATATCGCGGGCGCGACATGCACCGACATTCCTTTGTCGGTGCATGTCGCGCCCGCGATATCGCGTGTGTTTGTAAGAGCCTTAACACCGCCCACAATCAACGATTATATCTTTAGGGAGATTGAATATGCCACACCAAATACTTTTAATGTCAGTGGGTGATTATGATTATTATTTATTTTTCCATCTCTCATTAAATATGTCGCTAACTGAGTAGACATCTATACTTTAAGATACCTTCTAAATTTATTAGCTGGTAAGATTTTAACACTGTCAGGTATAGCATTAAGTATGCGATCACACATTCCATAGCTATTCTTACTATTTATAATGCTGTCCTAGGAATTATGGGCAAAGCTAGTCTATTACTTTTTGGAAAAATTTCATGAGCTTGTTAACAAATATAGCGAATTCCAAGATATACAGATTTGGAAGGGTTAAAATCTTGAACTTTTTGAAAAAGGGTTTGCAAGATCCTCATGGGCTTTTATTCCTGCTATGGCGCGGATGCATTTTTTTCTGTGCGATAAACACTCTCTGACTTTCTGTTGAGTAACCCCAGGTAATAAGACCATATCTCAACACAGAATCAACGTACCCATAGTATACAAATAATACAGTTTTTAACGTTCGTATGGAAAATATACGAATTTATTTATTTTATTGCATGCTTTATTGACTTGGGCCTTCCAGTGTTTATCCATCGTGATACCGCGAAACGAAATTTATTTTATAAGTATTGTTTTTATTATTGCGTACGAGTATAACAAGAAATAATAGTGTTAACATTTAATAAATGTCTAAATAGACCGGAGGTTTCAAGACCGCTTGCCGTGCATAAGATGGGAGGTTCGCATTCTAGGCATGAACTCTGCTTTTTGGCATGTACCTATTATATTTCTTTGAATGTAAAGTATTTTCCTATTGTTTTAGTAATATTTGTAAAGAATTTGAAAATCAAGAAAAATAAAATATTTAAATGAATCATTTAATAATATTTATTATTCCTATTATTTGACAAAACTTTGATCATATTTTACTACAAAAATGTATATACATATTACAATTTGATAATTTACAGTTATCATAATATACGAGTACATATTTTGCCAACTGACACAAACGGGTCCCTAGACAAGTGACACCGGCGATAGTAGATAATAATTTCATGGCAATTCATATGGGCTCGCTGGCTAGTTCTTCAAACTGGTGAAGCGGTTGGTTCGAAACAATTAACTCTTCGTGAAGTAATAGATTTTTAGATTATTCGTAACGAATTAAGACCCGTATTTATAAACAAGCAATTACTTGCTGCTAAGTAATTGCTTAGTGAAGTCGTTACTTGAGGATAGAATTCTTCACTACAATATCATAATCTATAGTCGAGTAATGTACGTTACTTACTTGAATAGGTAAATGCTTGAGTAAGAATCAACGCTTGATAGTTGTTTCCTTCTGGTATAACACTCAGTTACTGCGTTTTGTATTATTTTACTTTAACATCTATGATGTTACTGAGGTTTGGGTATTTTTTTAAATTCTGATAAAATTATCTTTAAAAAACTTTATTTTTTATTTTTAAAGCAAAGAAGATTGAACAAAACGTTTGTCACGACATTCTCACAACAATCACTTCTTTTCTTAAGAAATAATTAAATGAAAAAAAAAATATGATTAATAAAAATTAGTTTTTTGCAAACACGTTACAATAGTTAATACAATACTTTAAATACATTCAATTAGTATCTGAGATCATTAAATTTTAATGATCTCTTTTTAAAACAATCTTCTGAATAATCATGAAATAGATCCACATCACGAAAGTAAACTTTGCGATTTTTAGACTCAGCTACTTCAAAATCCGGTAGTATGTCGTTATCGATATCATCTATAAACAGGTGTAATAATTGTTATAGTTTATTTATATCTTCAAATATTACCTGTCTGTAATCCCTAATAGTTTCAAGGTAGTAGCGGCTTGTAACACTACTAAATATATTTCGTATAATTACAGTTGTAATTGTTATAGTTGATTTAGGTCTTCAAATATTACCTGTCTGTAATCCCTAATAGTTTCAAGGTAGTAGCGGCTTGTAACACTACTAAATATATTTCGTATAATTACAGTTGTAATTGTTATAGTTGATTTAGGTCTTCAAATATTACCTGTCTGTAATCCCTCATAGTTTCAAGGTAGTAGCGGCTTGTAACACTACTAAATATATTTCGTATAATTACAGTTGTAATTGTTATAGTTGATTTAGGTCTTCAAATATTACCTGTCTGTAATCCCTCATAGTTTCAAGGTAGTAGCGGCTTGTAACACTACTAAATATATTTCGTATAATTACAGTTGTAATTGTTATAGTTGATTTAGGTCTTCAAATATTACCTGTCTGTAATCCCTCATAGTTTCAAGGTAGTAGCGGCTTGTAACACTACTAAATATATTTCGTATAATTACAGTTGTAATTGTTATAGTTGATTTAGGTCTTCAAATATTACCTGTCTGTAATCCCTCATAGTTTCAAGGTAGTAGCGGCTTGTAACACTACTAAATATATTTCGTATAATTACAGTTGTAATTGTTATAGTTGATTTAAGTCTTCAAATATTACCTGTCTGTAATCCCTAGTAGTTTCTAGATGGTAGCAACTTGTATAGTCGCCGGCACGTAACTTGGCAAGGTTTTGGCGTAGTGGGAGTACGTTCTCGCATGTATACCTACTTAGTGCAACAAAAAAATGGTCAGTTTTATTGTTTCTGTGTTTTATTCTTTGGTTATTACCATAGTTTATTTTAAGCCTGTCTGTTTAGAAGAAAGCTAAAGAAAGGAGAGAAACATCTAACGAATCTTGCCAAGTTACGTGCCGGCGACTATAGCACTACTAATATATTTCGTATATTCATATTTACCCACTCTTGTTGGTGGCCGGTAGCGCGTTGGCTCTTGGGGCAGTCTGTTACTAACTGTGGTGCAAGCAAGTGATGTAATAAAAGTATTAAATGTAGCCGTAGCATAAAAGTGAGTTTCATTGGAGCAGATTCAACAATTATGTATTAGTTTATTATTTTGTAAGATTATTTTGTCTATGGGCCTTAGTTGCCTGATAATAAAGATATTATTATTATATCGTGTTCTTTATTTTTCTTCTCATTTAAGAGAGTTTTACAACCTTACCCATGGGCCAGAGCCAAGTTTGTAATGGTAAATTAAAATGAAAAGGTGGATGATAGAGAGAGAGATTTAGAGATTTATTTATTGAACAAATAATGGTTGAACAATCAAACACTTACAAACACCACCATGCGTAGGTATACAATAATAGCGTAATATATTACAATTATAACCATTAGTGCTATGTGCAGTCTTTGTATGAACTCTGGTATCCAAATAAAGATTTAACTTGTGTTATGGATAACAGCATTCTCACATAAATGAAAACATCTGTAGGATACATTGGTTGCATCAGATGACGATATCAAGAGTGGCGCAGTATACAAGAGAAGAAGCCTTTAGTAGAAGAAGTAAGGAACTTTCGGTTGATGCGACAGGTGTTGAGAATGGTGGATTTTTGGAGCATGTAAAGTGTGTGGGAAGGCATGTATAGAGTGTTAAAACTTTGTGTGAGAGCCTTCGGCACTACACCAGTAGATGATTATTATTAATATTTTAGGTGTATTTAATAAGTACTTATAGAATAGTAAAATTAGATGGTTGAAAAGCAATCATTACTATAAACATATGCTTGTGCAATAAAAGTGTACGCAGCTACGAGTCGTTTCGTGACGTCTTCGCCGTCACGAGGCGGCGTAGCACCGCCGTCAAAACGTGCTCGGCAAGTTTGCGGTCCCGCCTTCATGAAACGATTTTATCAGCTGTCAACAGTCTTACGCACGATTTCTTGGTTTAAAAGTTCTTGAAAGAAGCACGTTATACGATACACTATAGGTATTGTCATTATTTTATAAATTCCCACTTACAATAGCATAACAAAGAGCTGACAAATTAGTAGTTTGAAGTATCGGGAATAATGAATCTATGAATGGCAGAAAACAGAAATATTGTTTGAAAGGCCGTGACTATCCGCCATCACACGTAAACAATAACAAGTCGACAGATACTCCAGGTCCCGGGTCCCAGATTACTATTGGTGTAGAAATATAATATAAGGTAAAATCAATACATTATTCTGCAACTCTGCTATTCCATAGTTTTTAAACCGAAATAATAACAAAATTGTGCTTTTGGGTTTACTCTGCAAAGTTTAGATAGAGAAAAAACCGGCCAAGTACGTGTCAGACCACGCACAATGAAGGGTTCCGTAGTTGGGATGATTTTATACCAATAACCAACTTAACATTGTAGTTGAAAAACATGTTCTCCGATACATAGATACGTCACGGTCAATTCTCCAACTGCAAATGTAAGTTAGTCGACTATTACTTTTTAACCTGTAAAGCCTACTTAGCTGTGATAGTTTCCTTTTAATTTCGTTAAATGTACTACTGCCCTAATTTTTTTTATATATCTAAAAACAGCCATTTAGCTGGCGGGGGGGACACTTCTTGTTACAATATATACTTGTAAATCTGTAGCCTTGTTTACATGACATTAGAACGTTCTATTCTAATCTGTGAGCATCGTTATATAGCCAACTCTTTCTTGATGTGCTAGCTCGCTCTTCCCTTTTTGCACGTCTGCCATTGCATAGTTCGCATGTCGCTCTTCTATCGCTCTTTTATTTTTACTATTGTTAAATATACCACTGTTATTTTATCAAAAACTCGTTTAATTTAACACTTCTTGACGGTAAAAAAAATTTGCACATTAATGCTTAATATTACGCAAACGGAGCCCCGAATCGAAAAATGGTCTTAACTCATTCGAAATATTTTTGAACGACAAACGAGAAAAAAAGGGAGATACCCTAAAAAAACCCTTACCCTTTTTCAAGATTTTATTTTACCACTTTGTCGGCGTGATTAATATGTACAGCCATGCCTAATTACAGCTTTCTAGTACTAAGAGTCTAAGCCGGGGACAAACAGACAAACGTATATATGACGAAAACTATAAATAAGAGTTCCTTGTTGACTACGGAACCATAAAAAGAAAAGAAGGAAAAGTTTCAATAGTAGGTTCATTTTGTCAGTCATGTTAAAGTCCGTAAATATAATAAACAAACGAGATCATTGGCACTAACTCACAAATGCAGACTGCAGTCTGTTACAGAGGATTTCTTAATGAGAAAACAATATCACAGAAAAGTGGTTCAAGTGCTGTAAATGAGATAAACACCTACTTCTCTAATATTGGTAAACTGTTAGCAGATAAAATAACACCAGCTCAAAATTATTATAAATTTGACATAACCCCAATCCCAAATTCAATAGTGTTACTTCCGCCAGACGAAGTCGAAGTTGAAGCGTTGATTATGAATCTCAAGAATGACTGTGCTACTGGTTGGGATTCGATCACAGCCAGGTTTCTTAAATTGGCTAGACACATTATCGTCCCTCATCTAACTAAACTCATTGAGATCTGTCTTACCCAGGGTATTTTTCCGAAAGTCTTCAAGAAGTCCCTTATTACTCCTGTCCACAAGGGGGGAAAGAAGGACGATGTTGGAAACTACAGGCCCATCTCAGTTCTTACTACTTTATCAAAAGTATTAGAAAAGGTTCTAAACAAAAGGCTCACAAACTTTCTGCAACACAATAAGATACTGGCAGAAGCCCAATTTGGCTTTAGGTCGGGAAAAAGCACTGAAGATGCCGTAAACCAATTGGTAGATCAAGTCACGCTAAAATTAGATCAAAAACAGAAATGCGTCGGCATATTTCTCGATCTGGCCAAAGCTTTCGACACCGTCATGATTTCTCTCCTTGTGGATAAGTTAGATAAGATTGGTGTTCGCGGAAACGCTCTAAACATTTTTAAGGATTTTCTCTGTGACTGTACGCAAAGAGTTAAAATAAAAGAAGACGTTAGCTCTGATGCTGAGGTTACCTATGGCGTCCCACAAGGCAG
Organism: Tiliacea citrago; assembly: GCA_963921375.1. Taxonomy (NCBI): domain Eukaryota; kingdom Metazoa; phylum Arthropoda; class Insecta; order Lepidoptera; family Noctuidae; genus Tiliacea; species Tiliacea citrago. The sequence goes on along the minus strand of OY992797.1, from coordinate 12,539,441 downwards.
TATTCTTGGCCCAAGCTTCTTCTTGATTTACATAAATGACCTGTGTCAGCTGCCACTAGTAAATGGCAAGATCGTTACCTATGCTGACGATACGGCATTAATTTTTCATGGACGGACCTGGGACGACGTTCGACGAAGCGCCGAACTGGGGCTGCATAGGGTAAGCCACTGGCTGAGAGCTAACCGACTCACTTTGAACCTTTCCAATCCACATTTCTCCAATTCTCTTTTTCTAAAATTAAACCTGCCAATTTAGATATTAGATTACATGACTGCCACTTGGCTTCTTCAACGCCATGTGCATGCTCTGCAATCACTAAGTCTACACATGTAAAATACCTTGGTGTGATTCTAGATGAAAAACTTGGCTGGCGACAGCACATAGAACTCACCTCAACGCGGATCAGAAAACTAATTTGGGCATTTAAAAAACTTAGACACGTAGCAGACTTCGAACTCCTTCGCACTGTGTACTATGCGCTCGTGCAGTCAGTCGTGGGATATTGCGTTACTGTATGGGGTGGTGGGTGCAAGACTTTTATGATTCACCTGGAACGTGCCCAAAGATCTCTGCTTAAAGTCATGACTTTCAGACCCTTCAGATTTCCCACCAAAGACTTATACGAGAAGTGTGAAGTACTCACAGTAAGACAGAATTATATTCTGCAAGTAGTTTATAAGCAGCACAGTATTACCCCTTATAATGCACAAAGTAATAAGAAGCGCACTATAAAAAACGTTTGTTTACCTTTACGCTGTCACACGGCGTCCGCTAGGCGTCAGCGGGTATATCTTGCCGCTTTTCTTTATAATAAATTAAACAAAATCCTAAACATAAATCCCCTTACGACTCGTGAAACAAAAAAGAAAGTAAAAATCTGGTTACTGACACAGGACTACAACGCAACTGAAAATTTACTGCAATCAACATAAATATATAAGAACACAAAAAATGGTATTCACACACACACACACACACACACTCCAATACACACACACACACACACCCCCCAATACACACGCACACGTACACACACCCACGCCCACATGCACATTGACATACCTGCACCCTTAATTCTAATATTATTTTGTTCATCCTAGCTGAATTGCGATTTATTCCAATTTTATTACATACTTTTATTTTTGTACTCTTTATTTTTAAAATTAATATTGTTTTAAATTCAATTATTAATCTAAATTTTAATCCTGATTTAATTCTAATCTTGTTTTCTAATTATATTTTTTGTGCCTATGTAATTTAATATTTAATAATAACTATTGAACTTAATTTTAGATACATATTACTATTTTGTCACTTTTTATGCATAAAACTTGCTAAATTGTAACCTAAACGGAAGAAGTCACTGGCTCCTGAAATACAGGTACTCTAACCTAGCTCTGGAGCCAGGGTCTCACATTTTTCTGTAACGTGTTTTGAAGCTAATAAAATTTTATTTTATTTTTTTATTTTAAATATCGAACACGTCACGTGCCCATGATGACATGGAAGTCATACAGTAGATAATGAATCATCATCATTTCAGCCGAAAGATGTCCACTGCTGGAGATAGGCCTCCCCCAAAAGAAGGGGGGTTGCCATAATCGCAACGCTTGGCAGGCGGGTTGGCGATCGCAGTATGGTGTTAAAATGCCTAGAGAACGCTGCTGCCCATTCTCCATTAAGTCCCATAGTCGCCTTTTACGACACCCACGGGAAGAAATGGGGTAGTGCTATTCTTTTCGTCCAGCACCACACGGCCGAGATAATGAATATCTACCCGTATTTTAGAACTATGGGTACTCAAGTTTTGATCATATCGATTTCATGCTAATCTGGCAGCTTTTCATACAAGATCAATGCCTTAACAATTAATGCAAGAGTCTAATCTTGGCTGCGTAAACACGACTATAAATACCTTTAAAATGATCCACTAACTCTATTGTAAGCCAACGTTTAATTACCACGGCGCGTGTCTTTAATAAGTGAATGCGTTTTCAGTAGAGGCTTGTTCTCGAAAACTGAGTCGTTTACCCAACAACATTACAGGAAAATGAGATAATGTACTTATTACGGATTAAGGCAAGTCATTATTTAACACTAATAGTGCAAGTATTTTCAGGATTCAGAAAACACAGTCATACCTAAACGCTCTAATAATCTTTTGAAAACTATTGCATAAAATATCTTATGTTTAACTTGATTGACACTGGTTAGTGTTGACACTTAAAAATATTGTATAGCGTTTCAGATCCTCTTGAAATAGGTAAATATCTGAGACAGCCTGTATTAAAATTGCTTTCAAAATATTTGAAAATCGACCTATCATTGCACATAAATCGAATTTCGATCACTGTTTTAAATTCATCATTCCAGCCAAAAGAAGTCCACTGCTGGACATAGACCTCCCCCTAAGGGGTGTGATTGCCATAATCGCCACACTTGGCAGGCGGGTTGGCGATCGCAGTATGGTGTGAAAATGCATAGAGAACGATGCTGCCCATTCTCTAGTAACTCCCTTAGTCGCCTTTTACGACACCCACGGGAAGAAAAAGGGTGGTGCTATTCTTTACGTCCGGCACCACACGGAGCAATTACATACAATTCTCATAATAACTCATAACACATAAATGCTCTATTTTAATTCACATTGCTTGATCAGTGCGTGTTGACAAAATAAATACAGTTGAAATAAAAATTCAGACACGATTCATGAATGGCCAAGTTCATTAGTATTTTGTGACTCGTGAGATAAGTCATTGCACTTATATTACACAGAATTCATATTATTTGCCCATTTTTAAGAAACTCCTACTATACCCTGATTTCAATTAATAGAATAAAGCTTTCTGTTGCTGCAATGAAATCAAAAGGCGTTATGGTTTTGAGTATCAAGACGATTTATTGTGATAAGTTTTGTTTGTAGAGAAAATATATTTCAATAATAATTTTCTTTATTCAATTCTTTACTCAAATTATAAAAAATCATTTCTGCAAAGCAGCTAGACCTCTCTCAGATTTTATCTCTTCTGTTTGTGTTCCTATAGTTATGAACAAGAACTTGAACGCACGTAATGTAATATAAAAGTTGTCTTCTCAGTTTTCACATCAGGGCTAAAATACAGTAGGTAAAAGGTGAAAATGTTGCACAATTCAACCCTATTTGATATCCATAGCGACATCCCAATGATGCCAACGGTTGGTAGGCATGCATCTACGTGTACCGGTGCATGAACAAATGTGGCCTAACACTACGCATGCGCGGGAAATTCCATATAAACCTTGCCAGCCTCCCACCCGCCAACAGTTCGCGACTAACCCTCACGAAGCGACCTTACGCGCCTAACTCTACAACCAACTCGAAAACGAAAAAGTTTGCAATCACAACAACTGTTACAATTCGTTGTAACAAAAAAATCAAAATAATACTACTGTGTTTCCATCTATAAAGGAAGTGATTAAGTCGACCTTATGAAAAGTAAGATGGGAATCAACTTTTTGACGAGTGAGAAGTTCGTCGGCGACCTGCCGGTGAACCTGGCTGGACAACAGCGGACGCCGAAAAACAACCCGCGCCGCGAGTCTGTCACTCCAAAGATAGTGGTGTGCCCACCAATCGAAGAGACGTCAGAAACTATCTCAGCTCCCCGCGGCGGAAGACTGCTGAAAGCTCTCAGCAGTCGCCTATCTCGAAGAGCTACCGACTCGGAATCCATGGGCAGCTCGAGTAGCAACGAAAGTGTATCAGGAGAAAACGGACGTGCTGATGACCGGTCTTCGTGCTCCGGCAGTGATTCCGGAAGCGACGGCTCCAACCACCAGCGCCGGCACCGCTCTACCGTATCTCTTCGGCGAGTGTTCCAAAGTCTGACCCTCTCATCCCGCTCTCAGTCCTGCACACCAACGGAACGTACGCGCCCGCCCAAGAAGCAAACACAACCGAAGCGGATTCTTCGGCCCCCTGTAACATACACCTACGTACGTGGTCTCTCCGGTCTGCCGACTCAGAGGGTACCACGACACACAGTGTGCAGCGAATCCATGGGCCTCAACCGATAAAGGAAGCTATCATTCGGGCCGGACACGGGCGGAGATTAAGACTGGTTAAGATTTATGAGTAGGATAAAAGTGCTCGAGAGGCAAGTTCTCATCATATCAGTAGATAAATGCTGAAGCCTGAGCGAGTAGCCGACGTAACGATGTCTTCATAGAGGACCAAGCGAGGTGGCCCGGGAGAGTTGCCTTGCTCCCGCGCACACCTCCGCAGCGCTCGCTGCAAGTTGAGCTGTGACTCGTTTAGTTCTAATTAAGGGACAATACATAAGACTGTGTACTGAATTGCAACTAGTTGTTGGTCTGTGAAACATACTAGTTAACACTCTTTCTAATAATATCTACTCACTGGATATTATCATTATTTGCATACTGTACTGCACTCTAGAACACCAATATAAATTACGTTAGACTAAAATTCGATCGAACCACAATTTATTCTGTACTTGTTTGAATCGCCACATAACTGCATGCGTTTTGTCATCGTTTAAATAATAATTTAGTCTGAGTAAATAATGTTTGTACTGCAGTGTTCTAAAGAGAGTTGTAACGTATAAAACTTTTGATTTTGTTTAATCAAGCATAGTGCCTTTCCACATTTGGAAAATAAATAGGTCTAGATATATGCGGTATACTATTAGTACTAAGAACTATGTACCTTAATACTATCAATTTTCGGTGTGCCGTGTGCCATTTAAGTACTTCGATACAGCATAACACACCACATCTAATAGCGTAAATGTAAATTTACTTAATCATCACTATTTGAAAATGTTTCGAATTTGTACCTATACATTATAGATGCAATATTTGTCTACTATTTGATCAGTAAATTACTTAGTTGATATTGCCGTATACTAAGTAGCTAGTTTAAATATTAAATCAATTAGATGTAAGTAATTTTTATTGTCGATTAACATGAGTTTTCGTATTTGAAATAAAAACTATAAAAATTATGCCTGATTTTTAATCCTCTTACCTTATAGCAAACACCCATTTAACGTTTCAAACTTTCAGGAGCACAATATCACAATGCCAATCTTATGACAAACATCATAAGTCTGTCTTCACATAGCATCAAAGCATAGCGTAATGAAAATATGCGTGATATCTTTTGATTATAGCAAGCACTTCAGTCGATCAATAATTTGATCAAGGAAACGAAGTCAAAAAGATAATCCATTTACATACACATCGAGTCGACTTCCAGTCATCTATCTACAGAGGCTTTAAACAAGGCAGTATATTCAGAAATGACTTTAAATGTGTATGTTACACACGTAAACTTAAAGAAAGGTTATGAAAGATTTTTCAAATAAAATTGGTCTACAATTCATTTTGTCTGTCAAATAAGCATTACAAGCTATCGAACTTTACAAACAATTAATAAACCCTATCAACAAGTAGCGAATAAAAGAGGCCTTAAAAGAGGCATTTTTATAGTAGTCTGCTCATAGATATTGTGACTGATAATGTCCGCAATTATCATTATCACCCAATTGACTGTGCTTGCCAGAAGAAATGGGTTTCTTTCTGCCAAAGAAATTTATGTTAACCAACACGAGGATTTTTCTTGTGTCGTGGGTGCTTGTACAAACGTGTCTTAAACAAATACACATCTAGAGGTCATGAAAATATATGTTCAGTGCAGAAATCGAAATAGAGACACATAAAGCCGTAACTAATCGCTCACTAACTCTAAAATAAAAACAGATCGCTTCACTAATCCGTATACAATGGACAATAGCCATGGTCACCATGCATGATACTAACTAAAAGAAAGACGTAGTTTTACTAACAAGACGTATTCTGCAAGAACCACAGCAAAATGGCAATAGTCAAAGTCAAACCATTTATTTCAAATAGGCACATAAGAGGCACTTTTGAACATCAAAATTTACAAAAAAAATAGAATTGATTCTAGTTGCCCTTCCAAAAGGTAGTTTCGTATGGAGAAGAATGGGCCAGAAACTCCACCGGTACTCTTTTAAAAATGTTTTACAATAATTTGTTCGATTACATTAATTAATAGGTTGGGGAAAAAGTTTCCTCGCATTTTTTTAAGAAAATTCAAAACATTTTTTAATATAGTTTATTTACATTTAACTAAAGTATGTAGGTACCATTTTGTTCGATAACTTTTTGAGACTTCTTTGAAATTTTGGGACTTCTGATCAAAATACCGCGACAAGTGGTTTTGACAGTCCTCTCGTGATGTTAACCTGACACTGCCTAATGAATTCTGAAGAGACCGAAACAGGTGGAAATCTGAAGATGCAAGGTCAGGACTATACGGCGGATGCATTAACACCTCCCAGCCAAACTCGCTTAATTTTTGCTGAGTGGCTAAAGATGTGTGAGGTCTAGCGTTATCATGATGAAAAATCACACCCCTTCTGTTGATTAATTCCGGCCGCTTTCTCTCAACTTCTTGCTTTAATCTCATCAGTTGTTCGCAGTAGAGTTCAGAATCGATGGTCCTGCCTGGTGGTAACAGCTCATAATAATGAATAATGCCCTTCCAATCCCACCACACACACAGCATCACCTTGTTGCGAGTTAACCCGGGTTTCGCCACAGTCTGGCCTGACCGGCCTTTGACCACGACCTTTTTCGCACGTTCTTGTCGTACGTGATCCACTTTTAATCACCAGTTATCAGCTTCTTCAAAAATGGTTCGGTTTCTTTACGTCGTAATAAAGAATCACAAATGAGTACACGGATCATTAGATTTCTTTCAGTGAGCTCGTGAGGTACCCAAATATCGAGCTTTTTTGTGTACCCAGTTTTTTTCAAATGTGCCAAAAATGTTTTGTGGTCAATTCCCAGTTCTTCAGCTACGTCGTAACTACTGATATGCCGATCTTGCTCCACTTTTTCACAAATGGCATCCATTTTATCCGTAATAGGGCGACCAGAGCGACATGCATCTTTGACATCAAAATTTCCGGATTGAAAACGCTTAAACCAAATTTGTGCTACTCTCACAGACACTGCACTAGGTCCATAAACATCGCAAATTTTTTTCGCGGCTTGCGTTGCATTTTTACCTTTTTGTAGTAAAATTTTAAAATGTATCGAATTTCTTCATTAGATTCACTCATCTTGACAGTACGAAAAACAAATGAAAATCACACATTTTCCTAATTTGAATTTGGAATTATGTTCTTTAAAAATTAAACTTTCAATGATACCAAAACCAGCCAGATACAAATAGTATAGCCAAAGAGATTTTATTACAAGTTCATACATACTATAATGCGAAAAGACTTTTTCCCCAACCTAATATATGATTATATGTGAAGACGATGCACCTAGAATAAAATTACTACACCATAATAGGTAAAACGAATTAAAAATTAAGCAATGAAAAATAACTTAATTATTAGATAGATACGGAGTTCACATATTTACAAACATCGTAAAAGTATATTTTTCTAAAAAAAAAATTATAATAAGTCAGTGTGTGAGTATAGGTTATCACAGAATGTAAAATCAATATCATAAAAATAACAGATTTTACCATAAAAATAGCAACCAGTTTGATTTTGTCTAGACTCTAGATTGTCCTATGGAGCTGGACCAGCATGTTTCCAAGCATTCCTGTCTTGGATATAATCCTCTAACTTGTAATATGCTTGTTTACAAAGTGTACTTTTAATAGTACAATAGGCCCCATTTTAGATGTGACTTATAAAACTTGCGACCCGCTGACCGTCCCTTCACACGCAGGGGTGCTATCTGCTGATGTGGCGACATGTCAAAATATCAAGATTTATGTGCAATAACTGAGTTAAATATTAATGTGCTATACACAATACACAAAAAACGTTGACGTTCAAAAGTGCCATTTATGTGCCTATTTGAAATAAATAATTTGACTTTTGACTTTGACACATAATCCTTCCAGAATAAATTCTCTAAATTACCAAAACCGCATCAATATCTATTGTGTAGTTTTGAAGAACTAAGCGGATAACAGACAGACACGAAAAGCGATTTGTTTTATATTATTTATAATAAATTATAATTAATAAATATTATTAGTTTTTAATAGATAAATCGACAATACCCGCTAACAATTGCATGTATTTGTTAAGGAAAGGTTTCAGAAGCCATTGTTATTCAAATCTTTATAGCAATCCTCTTATTACTTTATTGACTTATGTCAAACGTGCCTTAATTTATATCAAACGATTACTGAAAGTCAGTCTATGTTATCGGAATTCACGTGTGATTTGATATAGCAATTTTATCTTAATGTTTAGAGTTCAGTAGCAAAATGGCAAAAACGGAACCCTTGTAAAACCATGAAAAATCTAATTAACAGCCTGGCCACGGAACATTCGCAGCCTCAAATATTCGCGCGGTGCGTATGGCGACTAAAACAATTGTATAGAAATGTACTAATCGTTACGAGCCTGTCCGAAAGGGATATCGTGGCCCTGGCACACAGGCATCTGAAGGAACACGGTGGGTTTTAGTCAGTAAAAGTCTGACACTCCCTCCCGCTCCACCCAGAGCGGGAGAAGTTATTTGATAATTTCCCACCCAAAAAAAAAAAAAAAAAAAAAAAAAATGCCACGCGTAGCGGCGACCGCGCGACCGGCAGCAGCGGCGGCGCGACATTTGCCGAGCGAATCGCAAGAGCGTTCGGTGGCGCGCGGCGCGGCGCGGGCGGGTGGCAGAAACAAACGTATGGATCAGGGCGTCTACTCCCTAATCACGAAATCCGTAGTTTCGGCCGAAGTTTTGGGCGTTTCTTACTCCGTATCACTTACGGACACAAGATTAGTTCAGAGCCCAAATTAAAAATTAATGACAACATGATTTGATAGTGTTCCCTAATCCCGATGTGTATTTACCCGTTAGAAAAATTGAATTTGTCACTTGTTTTACGGATCAACTACTTTCGGACGGGCCCGTATCTTCGTTGACGGACTTAGAGAGTAGAGCCCCAGTACCGCGCATGCCACGGTATTGCGCGGTAAACGCGGCGAATAGTGCAGGAACCAAACAAGTTTAGTTGTATTCGCCGCGAAATAATGAACACCGAAACTTTTATTGCCGAAATACTGGCTAGGCCAGCTATTTGAAAGTCTGGTCACCCCAACATAAATATAAACACGTAGCGAAGAGATTGAGGGGAGAAAAAAAAACTGGATATAGTGTGTATTTGTCGTACTTCTTGTGGAATTCTCCATCTATATCCTGGGGGTCTACTCCCTAAGCACGAAGTCCGTTGTGTCGGCCTTCGTTACGGGCGTTTCCTACTCCTTATCACCTTCGGACGGATGATTCATTCCGGGCCCGAACGAAGAATGAATGACAACACGATTTGACAGTTGTCCCTACTCCCGATGCGTTTTGCCCGTCCAAAAGTTCAACTTGACACTTGTTTTCCATACTTTTTGCTGCAGTGGTTGGGGCCATTTTACAACATATATAATTGAAATTAAAATAAAATAAGTAATCCTTCCCGCCTAGTACGAACTAAGTTAGTTTAGTAACTATGAAATAATTGTTCGTCGGGTTACCCTTACCTTATACGGAGTCTGTCAAAAAAAGTTTGTAAATGAATTTGGATCCTGAGTTAATCGCAATAAAATCTAAAATCTCCAGCACAAAGTTTCAAATGAACGTGGAATTGGGCTATGTTGTAAATTTTCTCCGCAAGTAAATTAAACTAATTATAGAACAATGGTGCTAGTTGTACTATACCAGTAAAAAATCTGTCAAATAAAATGTGTACAATGTCATCTTGAGTTTTCAAATATCAACATTGAATTATTTATTTTAGCCTCGGAATCTATTTAGTTTTTCAATTCTTAACGTTTTTATTAATAATCGTTTCGGAAGTGGTTGTTTCATGTATTCTATTTCACAGTTTCTTTCCTACAATGTGATAAATTACGAAAATATTATTTACGCAAATAAACTATATCTCAGCGCAGGCGAAAATTTGAGCATACGAGTAGTCCTCTCGTCACAACAGAGCGACAGCGACTGATTTGTGAAACAAAATCTACAAAAACATGCTTGAAGGTCGCACCGTGCGACGGAAGATGACTTCTTCCACAAACTAGAAATGTCGTAAGTGCTAAAAGCTTGTAGTCGTGATAAAAACAAAAATAAAAAGAATTTCAATAAATTCCTGCACAAATTTTGTCTACTTGTAATAAATAAAAATAAATAAATCAACAAATAAATCGCAAGTCGACCTTCTCGGTTGTCGTCTGTTTAACCGGACTTTCCTATGGGTAGGGTGTAACTTACTTTAAAACTATGCGACAACACGGGCGTCGCTGGGGGAGGACAGCAAGAGATGGGTTGGATCGGATTAATATTCGGGGACGAATATAAAGCTACAGGCTCAGCGGCTGGCTAGAGCGAGGGTCGGGGCTGGAGCGAGGGTCTGGGAGCGAGGATCGGGAGCGAGGGTCAGGGCTGAAAAGCTTCTTTACCTTACGGGTCTTTTTAAATACACCGACCGTCAAAACTTAGTACCCAGAGCAACATTTTCATACAAACGAGGTCTTTTCGATGGCTCGTTTCTCCGTCAGGTAACGATCCAGATGAGATCAGATAGCAGCTTCCCAGAGTAAAGGCGGAGGCGGTCTAGAGCGCCTCCACAAAGGGAAGGTCGAGTGGGCGCAGGTTGGGACCTGATGGTCCGTGGAGGAAGGGCCCAATATGGCCCGAAGGAGGTTTTGAAGGTCAGTTGTTGCCTTTCGAGAAAACCATAGAGACAATATCACGACGCAGCTGTACGTGTCACGTTTACATCACACCACGAAGGTAGAGGAGGTCGTGGAGTACATCAGGATGAAGACCAAGTTCACCTTGAGAGTCGAGAAGTTGGAATCCCGCCATAAGATTAACTTCAAATCTTTTGTGGTGCGGGTTCCGACTCATCACCTGGACACTTTCATGAAGAAGGAATTTTGGCTGACGGGTGTCGTGTATCGGCGTTTTCGCGGAAGGCTACATGACACCACGACAGCGCAATACGTGCGTCGCCGACCCAACGTAGTAACTAGATTTTGTAGTGATGTTTTTAATAAGTTAGAATTTAGTTGAAATGAGCTGTACTATTGATTTTTGAAGTGTAATCTTTTAGTTATTGTTGTATGGGTATGAATACAGTCATTTTTACGTTGTATATGACTGTCATCCTATACCACTAGATGGCGTTACTTTTGGTATGGTTAGGATCTATTTATTTTGTTATACATTGATTTTACATTTAAACATACATCACGCCTTCTTCCCAGGGGGGTAGGCTGAATCTATAGAACGACACCTGCTACGCTCCTCACATACTCCTTTTGCTTCGCCTACGTTCATACATCTGGTCATACACTCACTACGGTTGCGAGTACTACGCACCTGACCTTTCTGAAGAACATCACCAACTTGGTCACTATTTGTCCTAATAGGGAGTCCCTCGGCGTTTCCACTCACCTCTGCTTTATAAATACCTTTTGTTAGCCGCCTTTCACTCATCCTCTCAACATGACCAAACCATCTATCTGTTAATTAATGCGAGTATTCAACAAGGAAGATATCCGTCAGAATTAAAAACAGGTATAGTGCGGCCCATTCATAAAAAAGGTAAACTTAATAACTTGGCAAATTACAGACCCATAACGATATTGCCTGCCATTAATAAAATTGTTGAAAAATTTATATGCGACCAAATACACACTTTTTATCAGGACAATGACATAATTTCCAAAGCACAATATGGCTTCCAAAGGAAGAAATCTACAGCTCAGCTACTTTCCAATTTTACTGATGAAGTTAACAACTACCTAGATGACAAGCAGCATGTGATACTTATATTCATTGATTTCAGCAGGGCTTTTGACACACTCGGGCACAATACACTATCGAAAACACTTGAAAACTCGGGTGTAAGAGGGAAATTACTCGACTGGTGCAAAGAATACCTTCGTAGCCGAAGTTATCGCGTCAAAGTTGGTACTAGCCTTAGCAGACCTGTAAACGTGACGAAAGGCACAGCCCAAGGTTCAGTTTCTGGTCCACTCCACTATCTGGCATACGTTAATGACCTAGAAAATATTATAACACACTGTTCCCTTTATCAATATGCTGATGACACCTGTATACTCTCTGCTAACAAAAACCTTAATTTGGCCGCAGAATGTTTGCAAAAAGATTTTACTTCTATGGCTAAGTGGGCCCATGATATGGGACTTGTTCTGAATCCACAAAAAACTAAAGTTATACACGTACATTCAAGTTACATAAGCACCTCTCATTCCTTTCAAATCATAGCTCGTAGTCATGATTGTCTGCATAAAAACGTGCCAGACTGCCACTGCTCGCCTATAGACCAAGTCCCATATCATACATATCTGGGACTAATAACTGATAACCAATTCAACTGGAGTTACCAGGTGGAATCAGTTTGCGGGAAGTTACGTGCGATACTCACCAAATTTTCCATTATAAAGCGCAATATACCGTACAGAACCCTCCTTCAAATGTACACAGCTCTTGCTGAGTCTATAATCTCCTATGGACTCACCAGTTATGGACGCACATTTAAAAATTACCTAGATAAAATACATATTTTGCAAACACGCTTGTTGAAACTTGTAGTACCAAACTATGTAAAATATAAATACCAAGACAATTACACAGGGTTATTTATACATTGCAAAGTATTACCTGTTCTAGCGCGCGCAGATTATATGTTCCTCATAGAGCGTTATGATAACAGAGATATTCAAATTCCAGTAAAATATGATGTGAATACACGACAAGCCAAATCAAAATCACTGCAAGTGCCACGCAAAAATAACTTTTATGGCAGGCGTACCGCTTCTTTCAAAATACCCAATTTACTAAACCAAATACCTGTAGACATTAGAGACTCAATGAATAGTAGAAACATAAAGCATAAACTGAAAGAACATTACATCAACTCTATTATAATTTAACTGGTAACAGCGCGTTGATCAAATCTCAGGTCATGGCATGCTAAGACAGACCCCAGAGGTCTAATTGTGTGCTTTGTTTAAGTGTTAAGTGCAACTTGTAATTTATAAAATAAATAAATAAAAAAATCTAAGCATACTTTAAGCATACTTTTACTTTTAAAGTTATCCATTAATTAATTCCTGTATTTTATATAACACAAAACTACTATTTAGAATTGTTTTGGTTTCTATTCAAGATCTCAATTTTATTAATGATACTGTTTTACCAAACAAGGTATCGCGCTACATCCGGTCCCCACTCTTGTTGGTGGCGTAGCGAATTGGCTCTTGTCCTCTTGAGGCAGTCTGTTACTAACTGTGGTGCAAGCAAGTGATGTAATAAAAGTATTAAATGTAGCCGTAGCATAAAAGTTAGTTTTATTGGAGCAGATTCAACATTTCAGAAACGAGGTATAGTTGGTTGAGCATTAAAAAAAAAAAAAAAAAAAAAAAAAAAAAAACTGGCATAACATCCGATTATATCCATGCCCTACGTAAGTATGTTTGGTCACTTTTCAAGTTATGAGCTAGACTTAATTTTAAAAAAAACTTACTTGTACTCTTGTGATGTTTATGTTTATTTATGTGAGCTGTGTTTGTGACATGGGTACCAGACTATGATATAAATAATATTGTACTTTTATCCTTGCTATGCCACGCAGGTACTATGTTATGATAATTATGTTAGCTGAAGCCCGACACAGGCAAAGCTATAATATATATTAATATACTTTGCTTTTGTTTTTTTTGCGTAGTTTTTGGTGCGTACTAGAAATACGGTATATATTATAGCTCCGTCTGAGGTCACTCGAAGATTACTATGAAAAATATATCGTAATATGTCTTGCTATAATATATATTATAGCTACGTCTGTGGTGGGCTTAATTCTTGTTTTTCGAGTTTATATATATATATTTTCTATGTCCTACATAACGATTTTTCTTCAAAATGATACATGTGTATTCGACGTACACGCAGCTCCATTGAGTGGTTACACCCCCAAAAGACATGTGCGTTCACATCCGTGATAGGCCTAAGTTGGTTCTTGTATTTAGCAAAAACATTTTATTATAATTAATGTATTGTTTTAGTGAATAAGTTTAAGTTAGTATTTCAAATCAAATCAATTTATTTTGCCATAAGTGTTAGTACAATTTTGATCTTAACATAAATAATTAAACATATCCATACCACTTACTCATAACAATTTGACATGCAAACATTTGGGTTTTTACTTAAATAGTCATAACTATTATTACATACACACAAACATAAACTCACGCATTTGTATAGTTAAAATTCAATTACAATTTAGTAGCAATATTTTTACATTTAAAAAAAAATACTGGAGGGACAGGCGTGTAAATAGCCGTGTTTCCTATGCGGGTTGAGGATGAGAAAAAATCAGCGTGTGGAATGCACGCCGATTCAAAGTGCCTATTTATTGTGACAAAATTAAATGAGATCGGTGGCGGTTAGGTGGCGTCGGTAGTTAAACTGGGGTTTTCTGGGGCAAATAAAGCAAATGCGTACCGCATTGTCTTTAGGATCCTCCACAGTGGCCACCATGCGTAAAGTCGGTCACTTGAAAGTCTATTTTTCACACATTAATCGGACGCGGGTTTTATTTTATTTTTATTTTATTTGGGAAAATAAACGGATACACATTACAATGTTATGCTAAAGAACTTAAAACTAAAATAGGAGTATAAATGTATAACCAACAACATTTTCCACATAATATAAAAAAAAGTTAAACAAACACGATACGCGGGTTGATGTTTATACTGTTGAACGTTACAATGGTAACTCCCCAAGGATTACGGGATAATACACATAAGTTTATAGATTTAGCGGGTGCGATGATTTAAGATTACAATGTGGTTCCTTCAGTGAAAAAAAAATACACCGAATCGCGCGCACGCCCTTTTACATCTGACAGCTGTCATTAGCCGCTCAGTCCTCTGATGCCCTCTTCACATGGCCGCGACAGCAATACATGCCTAAGGTTGGACCACAGACACCGTAAAGGCTCTTACACACTCACGCGATATCGCGGGCGCGACATGCACCGACAAAGACAATTCCTTTGTCGGTGCATGTCGCGCCCGCGATATCGCGTGTGTTTGTAAGAGCCTTAACACCGCCCACAATCAACGATTATATCTTTAGGGAGATTGAATATGCCACACCAAATACTTTTAATGTCAGTGGGTGATTATGATTATTATTTATTTTTCCATCTCTCATTAAATATGTCGCTAACTGAGTAGACTAATAGTAATACTTTAAGATACCTTCTAAATTTATTAGCTGGTAAGATTTGAACACTGTCAGGTATAGCATTAAGTATGCGATCACACATTCCATAGCTATTCTTACTATTTATAATGCTGTCCTAGGAATTATGGGCAAAGCTAGTCTATTACTTTTTGGAAAAATTTCATGAGCTTGTTAACAAATATAGCGAATTCCAAGATATACAGATTTGGAAGGGTTAAAATCTTGAACTTTTTGAAAAAGGGTTTGCAAGATCCTCATGGGCTTTTATTCCTGCTATGGCGCGGATGCATTTTTTTCTGTGCGATAAACACTCTCTGACTTTCTGTTGAGTAACCCCAGGTAATAAGACCATATCTCAACACAGAATCAACGTACCCATAGTATACAAATAATACAGTTTTTAACGTTCGTATGGAAAATATACGAATTTATTTATTTTATTGCATGCTTTATTGACTTGGGCCTTCCAGTGTTTATCCATCGTGATACCGCAAAACGAAATTTATTTTATAAGTATTGTTTTTATTATTGCGTACGAGTATAACAAGAAATAATAGTGTTAACATTTAATAAATGTCTAAATAGACCGGAGGTTTCAAGACCGCTTGCCGTGCATAAGATGGGAGGTTCGCATTCTAGGCATGAACTCTGCTTTTTGGCATGTACCTATTATATTTCTTTGAATGTAAAGTATTTTCCTATTGTTTTAGTAATATTTGTAAAGAATTTGAAAATCAAGAAAAATAAAATATTTAAATGAATCATTTAATAATATTTATTATTCCTATTATTTGACAAAACTTTGATCATATTTTATTACAAAAATGTATATACATATTACAATTTGATAATTTACAGTTATCATAATATACGAGTACATATTTTGCCAACTGACACAAACGGGTCCCTAGACAAGTGACACCGGCGATAGTAGATAATAATTTCATGGCAATTCATATGGGCTCGCTGGCTAGTTCTTCAAACTGGTGAAGCGGTTGGTTCGAAACAATTAACTCTTCGTGAAGTAATAGATTTTAAGATTATTCGTAACGAATTAAGACCCGTATTTATAAACAAGCAATTACTTGCTGCTAAGTAATTGCTTAGTGAAGTCGTTACTTGAGGATAGAATTCTTCACTACAATATCATAATCTATAGTCGAGTAATGTACGTTACTTACTTGAATAGGTAAATGCTTGAGTAAGAATCAACGCTTGATAGTTGTTTCCTTCTGGTATAACACTCAGTTACTGCGTTTTGTATTATTTTACTTTAACATCTATGATGTTACTGAGGTTTGGGTATTTTTTTAAATTCTGATAAAATTATCTTTAAAAAACTTTATTTTTTATTTTTAAAGCAAAGAAGATTGAACAAAACGTTTGTCACGACATTCTCACAACAATCACTTCTTTTCTTAAGAAATAATTAAATGAAAAAAAAAATATGATTAATAAAAATTAGTTTTTTGCAAACATGTTACAATAGTTATACAATACTTTAAATACATTCAATTAGTATCTGAGATCATTAAATTTTAATGATCTCTTTTTAAAACAATCTTCTGAATAATCATGAAATAGATCCACATCACGAAAGTAAACTTAGCGATTTTTAGGCTCAGCTACTTCAAAATCCGGTAGTATGGCGTTATCGATATCATCTATAAACAGGTGTAATAATTGTTATAGTTTATTTAGATCTTCAAATATTACCTGTCTGTAATCCCTAATAGTTTCAAGGTAGTAGCGGCTTGTAACACTACTAAATATATTTCGTATAATTACAGTTGTAATTGTTATAGTTGATTTAGGTCTTCAAATATTACCTGTCTGTAATCCCTCATAGTTTCAAGGTAGTAGCGGCTTGTAACACTACTAAATATATTTCGTATAATTACAGTTGTAATTGTTATAGTTGATTTAGGTCTTCAAATATTACCTGTCTGTAATCCCTCATAGTTTCAAGGTAGTAGCGGCTTGTAACACTACTAAATATATTTCGTATAATTACAGTTGTAATTGTTATAGTTGATTTAGGTCTTCAAATATTACCTGTCTGTAATCCCTCATAGTTTCAAGGTAGTAGCGGCTTGTAACACTACTAAATATATTTCGTATAATTACAGTTGTAATTGTTATAGTTGATTTAGGTCTTCAAATATTACCTGTCTGTAATCCCTCATAGTTTCAAGGTAGTAGCGGCTTGTAACACTACTAAATATATTTCGTATAATTACAGTTGTAATTGTTATAGTTGATTTAGGTCTTCAAATATTACCTGTCTGTAATCCCTCATAGTTTCAAGGTAGTAGCGGCTTGTAACACTACTAAATATATTTCGTATAATTACAGTTGTAATTGTTATAGTTGATTTAGGTCTTCAAATATTACCTGTCTGTAATCCCTAGTAGTTTCTAGATGGTAGCAACTTGTATAGTCGCCGGCACGTAACTTGGCAAGGTTTTGGCGTAGTGGGAGTACGTTCTCGCATGTATACCTACTTAGTGCAACAAAAAAATGGTCAGTTTTATTGTTTCTGTGTTTTATTCTTTGGTTATTACCATAGTTTATTTTAAGCCTGTCTGTTTAGAAGAAAGCTAAAGAAAGGAGAGAAACATCTAACGAATCTTGCCAAGTTACGTGCCGGCGACTATAGCACTACTAATATATTTCGTATATTCATATTTACCCACTCTTGTTGGTGGCCGGTAGCGCGTTGGCTCTTGGGGCAGTCTGTTACTAACTGTGGTGCAAGCAAGTGATGTAATAAAAGTATTAAATGTAGCCGTAGCATAAAAGTGAGTTTCATTGGAGCAGATTCAACAATTATGTATTAGTTTATTATTTTGTAAGATTATTTTGTCTATGGGCCTTAGTTGCCTGATAATAAAGATATTATTATTATATCGTGTTCTTTATTTTTCTTCTCATTTAAGAGAGTTTTACAACCTTACCCATGGGCCAGAGCCAAGTTTGTAATGGTAAATTAAAATTGAAAAGGTGGATGATAGAGAGAGAGATTTAGAGATTTATTTATTGAACAAATAATGGTTGAACAATCAAACACTTACAAACACCACCATGCGTAGGTATACAATAATAGCGTAATATATTACAATTATAACCATTAGTGCTATGTGCAGTCTTTGTATGAACTCTGGTATCCAAATAAAGATTTAACTTGTGTTATGGATAACAGCATTCTCACATAAATGAAAACATCTGTAGGTTACATTGGTTGCATCAGATGACGATATCAAGAGTGGCGCAGTATACAAGAGAAGAAGCCTTTAGTAGAAGAAGTAAGGAACTTTCGGTTGATGCGACAGGTGTTGAGAATGGTGGATTTTTGGAGCATGTAAAGTGTGTGGGAAGGCATGTATAGAGTGTTAAAACTTTGTGTGAGAGCCTTCGGCACTACACCAGTAGATGATTATTATTAATATTTTAGGTGTATTTAATAAGTACTTATAGAATAGTAAAATTAGATGGTTGAAAAGCAATCATTACTATAAACATATGCTTGTGCAATAAAAGTGTACGCAGCTACGAGTCGTTTCGTGACGTCTTCGCCGTCACGAGGCGGCGTAGCACCGCCGTCAAAACGTGCTCGGCAAGTTTGCGGTCCCGCCTTCATGAAACGATTTTATCAGCTGTCAACAGTCTTACGCACGATTTCTTGGTTTAAAAGTTCTTGAAAGAAGCACGTTATACGATACAGTATAGGTATTGTCATTATTTTATAAATTCCCACTTACAATAGCATAACAAAGAGCTGACAAATTAGTAGTTTGAAGTATCGGGAATAATGAATCTATGAATGGCAGAAAACAGAAATATTGTTTGAAAGGCCGTGACTATCCGCCATCACACGTAAACAATAACAAGTCGACAGATACTCCAGGTCCCGGGTCCCAGATTACTATTGGTGTAGAAATATAATATAAGGTAAAATCAATACATTATTCTGCAACTCTGCTATTCCATAGTTTTTAAACCGAAATAATAACAAAATTGTGCTTTTGGGTTTACTCTGCAAAGTTTAGATAGAGAAAAAACCGGCCAAGTACGTGTCAGACCACGCACAATGAAGGGTTCCGTAGTTGGGATGATTTTATACCAATAACCAACTTAACATTGTAGTTGAAAAACATGTTCTCCGATACATAGATACGTCACGGTCAATTCTCCAACTGCAAATGTAAGTTAGTCGACTATTACTTTTTAACCTGTAAAGCCTACTTAGCTGTGATAGTTTCCTTTTAATTTCGTTAAATGTACTACTGCCCTAATTTTTTTTATATATCTAAAAACAGCCATTTAGCTGGCGGGGGGGACACTTCTTGTTACAATATATACTTGTAAATCTGTAGCCTTGTTTACATGACATTAGAACGTTCTATTCTAATCTGTGAGCATCGTTATATAGCCAACTCTTTCTTGATGTGCTAGCTCGCTCTTCCCTTTTTGCACGTCTGCCATTGCATAGTTCGCATGTCGCTCTTCTATCGCTCTTTTATTTTTACTATTGTTAAATATACCACTGTTATTTTATCAAAAACTCGTTTAATTTAACACTTCTTGACGGTAAAAAAAATTTGCACATTAATGCTTAATATTACGCAAACGGAGCCCCGAATCGAAAAATGGTCTTAACTCATTCGAAATATTTTTGAACGACAAACGAGAAAAAAAGGGAGATACCCTAAAAAAACCCTTACCCTTTTTCAAGATTTTATTTTACCACTTTGTCGGCGTGATTAATATGTACAGCCATGCCTAATTACAGCTTTCTAGTACTAAGAGTCTAAGCCGGGGACAAACAGACAAACGTATATATGACGAAAACTATAAATAAGAGTTCCTTGTTGACTACGGAACCATAAAAAGAAAAGAAGGAAAAGTTTCAATAGTAGGTTCATTTTGTCAGTCATGTTAAAGTCCGTAAATATAATAAACAAACGAGATCATTGGCACTAACTCACAAATGCAGACTGCAGTCTGTTACAGAGGATTTCTTAATGAGAAAACAATATCACAGAAAAGTGGTTCAAGTGCTGTAAATGAGATAAACACCTACTTCTCTAATATTGGTAAACTGTTAGCAGATAAAATAACACCAGCTCAAAATTATTATAAATTTGACATAACCCCAATCCCAAATTCAATAGTGTTACTTCCGCCAGACGAAGTCGAAGTTGAAGCGTTGATTATGAATCTCAAGAATGACTGTGCTACTGGTTGGGATTCGATCACAGCCAGGTTTCTTAAATTGGCTAGACACATTATCGTCCCTCATCTAACTAAACTCATTGAGATCTGTCTTACCCAGGGTATTTTTCCGAAAGTCTTCAAGAAGTCCCTTATTACTCCTGTCCACAAGGGGGGAAAGAAGGACGATGTTGGAAACTACAGGCCCATCTCAGTTCTTACTACTTTATCAAAAGTATTAGAAAAGGTTCTAAACAAAAGGCTCACAAACTTTCTGCAACACAATAAGATACTGGCAGAAGCCCAATTTGGCTTTAGGTCGGGAAAAAGCACTGAAGATGCCGTAAACCAATTGGTAGATCAAGTCACGCTAAAATTAGATCAAAAACAGAAATGCGTCGGCATATTTCTCGATCTGGCCAAAGCTTTCGACACCGTCATGATTTCTCTCCTTGTGGATAAGTTAGATAAGATTGGTGTTCGCGGAAACGCTCTAAACATTTTTAAGGATTTTCTCTGTGACTGTACGCAAAGAGTTAAAATAAAAGAAGACGTTAGCTCTGATGCTGAGGTTACCTATGGCGTCCCACAAGGCAGTATTCTTGGCCCAAGCTTCTTCTTGATTTACATAAATGACCTGTGTCAGCTGCCACTAGTAAATGGCAAGATCGTTACCTATGCTGACGATACGGCATTAATTTTTCATGGACGGACCTGGGACGACGTTCGACGAAGCGCCGAACTGGGGCTGCATAGGGTAAGCCACTGGCTGAGAGCTAACCGACTCACTTTGAACCTTTCCAATCCACATTTCTCCAATTCTCTTTTTCTAAAATTAAACCTGCCAATTTAGATATTAGATTACATGACTGCCACTTGGCTTCTTCAACGCCATGTGCATGCTCTGCAATCACTAAGTCTACACATGTAAAATACCTTGGTGTGATTCTAGATGAAAAACTTGGCTGGCGACAGCACATAGAACTCACCTCAACGCGGATCAGAAAACTAATTTGGGCATTTAAAAAACTTAGACACGTAGCAGACTTCGAACTCCTTCGCACTGTGTACTATGCGCTCGTGCAGTCAGTCGTGGGATATTGCGTTACTGTATGGGGTGGTGGGTGCAAGACTTTTATGATTCACCTGGAACGTGCCCAAAGATCTCTGCTTAAAGTCATGACTTTCAGACCCTTCAGATTTCCCACCAAAGACTTATACGAGAAGTGTGAAGTACTCACAGTAAGACAGAATTATATTCTGCAAGTAGTTTATAAGCAGCACAGTATTACCCCTTATAATGCACAAAGTAATAAGAAGCGCACTATAAAAAACGTTTGTTTACCTTTACGCTGTCACACGGCGTCCGCTAGGCGTCAGCGGGTATATCTTGCCGCTTTTCTTTATAATAAATTAAACAAAATCCTAAACATAAATCCCCTTACGACTCGTGAAACAAAAAAGAAAGTAAAAATCTGGTTACTGACACAGGACTACAACGCAACTGAAAATTTACTGCAATCAACATAAATATATAAGAACACAAAAAATGGTATTCACACACACACACACACACACACTCCAATACACACACACACACACACCCCCCAATACACACGCACACGTACACACACCCACGCCCACATGCACATTGACATACCTGCACCCTTAATTCTAATATTATTTTGTTCATCCTAGCTGAATTGCGATTTATTCCAATTTTATTACATACTTTTATTTTTGTACTCTTTATTTTTAAAATTAATATTGTTTTAAATTCAATTATTAATCTAAATTTTAATCCTGATTTAATTCTAATCTTGTTTTCTAATTATATTTTTTGTGCCTATGTAATTTAATATTTAATAATAACTATTGAACTTAATTTTAGATACATATTACTATTTTGTCACTTTTTATGCATAAAACTTGCTAAATTGTAACCTAAACGGAAGAAGTCACTGGCTCCTGAAATACAGGTACTCTAACCTAGCTCTGGAGCCAGGGTCTCACATTTTTCTGTAACGTGTTTTTATGCTAATAAAATTTTATTTTATTTTTTTATTTTTAATATCGAACACGTCACGTGCCCATGATGACATGGAAGTCATACAGTAGATAATGAATCATCATCATTTCAGCCGAAAGATGTCCACTGCTGGAGATAGGCCTCCCCCAAAAGAAGGGGGGTTGCCATAATCGCAACGCTTGGCAGGCGGGTTGGCGATCGCAGTATGGTGTTAAAATGCCTAGAGAACGCTGCTGCCCATTCTCTATTAAGTCCCATAGTCGCCTTTTACGACACCCACGGGAAGAAATGGGGTAGTGCTATTCTTTTCGTCCAGCACCACACGGCCGAGATAATGAATATCTACCCGTATTTTAGAACTATGGGTACTCAAGTTTTGATCATATCGATTTCATGCTAATCTGGCAGCTTTTCATACAAGATCAATGCCTTAACAATTAATGCAAGAGTCTAATCTTGGCTGCGTAAACACGACTATAAATACCTTTAAAATGATCCACTAACTCTATTGTAAGCCAACGTTTAATTACCACGGCGCGTGTCTTTAATAAGTGAATGCGTTTTCAGTAGAGGCTTGTTCTCGAAAACTGAGTCGTTTACCCAACAACATTACAGGAAAATGAGATAATGTACTTATTACGGATTAAGGCAAGTCATTATTTAACACTAATAGTGCAAGTATTTTCAGGATTCAGAAAACACAGTCATACCTAAACGCTCTAATAATCTTTTGAAAACTATTGCATAAAATATCTTATGTTTAACTTGATTGACACTGGTTAGTGTTGACACTTAAAAATATTGTATAGCGTTTCAGATCCTCTTGAAATAGGTAAATATCTGAGACAGCCTGTATTAAAATTGCTTTCAAAATATTTGAAAATCGACCTATCATTGCACATAAATCGAATTTCGATCACTGTTTTAAATTCATCATTCCAGCCAAAAGAAGTCCACTGCTGGACATAGACCTCCCCCTAAGGGGTGTGATTGCCATAATCGCCACACTTGGCAGGCGGGTTGGCGATCGCAGTATGGTGTGAAAATGCATAGAGAACGATGCTGCCCATTCTCTAGTAACTCCCTTAGTCGCCTTTTACGACACCCACGGGAAGAAAAAGGGTGGTGCTATTCTTTACGTCCGGCACCACACGGAGCAATTACATACAATTCTCATAATAACTCATAACACATAAATGCTCTATTTTAATTCACATTGCTTGATCAGTGCGTGTTGACAAAATAAATACAGTTGAAATAAAAATTCAGACACGATTCATGAATGGCCAAGTTCATTAGTATTTTGTGACTCGTGAGATAAGTCATTGCACTTATATTACACAGAATTCATATTATTTGCCCATTTTTAAGAAACTCCTACTATACCCTGATTTCAATTAATAGAATAAAGCTTTCTGTTGCTGCAATGAAATCAAAAGGCGTTATGGTTTTGAGTATCAAGACGATTTATTGTGATAAGTTTTGTTTGTAGAGAAAATATATTTCAATAATAATTTTCTTTATTCAATTCTTTACTCAAATTATAAAAAATCATTTCTGCAAAGCAGCTAGACCTCTCTCAGATTTTATCTCTTCTGTTTGTGTTCCTATAGTTATGAACAAGAACTTGAACGCACGTAATGTAATATAAAAGTTGTCTTCTCAGTTTTCACATCAGGGCTAAAATACAGTAGGTAAAAGGTGAAAATGTTGCACAATTCAACCCTATTTGATATCCATAGCGACATCCCAATGATGCCAACGGTTGGTAGGCATGCATCTACGTGTACCGGTGCATGAACAAATGTGGCCTAACACTACGCATGCGCGGGAAATTCCATATAAACCTTGCCAGCCTCCCACCCGCCAACAGTTCGCGACTAACCCTCACGAAGCGACCTTACGCGCCTAACTCTACAACCAACTCGAAAACGAAAAAGTTTGCAATCACAACAACTGTTACAATTCGTTGTAACAAAAAAATCAAAATAATACTACTGTGTTTCCATCTATAAAGGAAGTGATTAAGTCGACCTTATGAAAAGTAAGATGGGAATCAACTTTTTGACGAGTGAGAAGTTCGTCGGCGACCTGCCGGTGAACCTGGCTGGACAACAGCGGACGCCGAAAAACAACCCGCGCCGCGAGTCTGTCACTCCAAAGATAGTGGTGTGCCCACCAATCGAAGAGACGTCAGAAACTATCTCAGCTCCCCGCGGCGGAAGACTGCTGAAAGCTCTCAGCAGTCGCCTATCTCGAAGAGCTACCGACTCGGAATCCATGGGCAGCTCGAGTAGCAACGAAAGTGTATCAGGAGAAAACGGACGTGCTGATGACCGGTCTTCGTGCTCCGGCAGTGATTCCGGAAGCGACGGCTCCAACCACCAGCGCCGGCACCGCTCTACCGTATCTCTTCGGCGAGTGTTCCAAAGTCTGACCCTCTCATCCCGCTCTCAGTCCTGCACACCAACGGAACGTACGCGCCCGCCCAAGAAGCAAACACAACCGAAGCGGATTCTTCGGCCCCCTGTAACATACACCTACGTACGTGGTCTCTCCGGTCTGCCGACTCAGAGGGTACCACGACACACAGTGTGCAGCGAATCCATGGGCCTCAACCGATAAAGGAAGCTATCATTCGGGCCGGACACGGGCGGAGATTAAGACTGGTTAAGATTTATGAGTAGGATAAAAGTGCTCGAGAGGCAAGTTCTCATCATATCAGTAGATAAATGCTGAAGCCTGAGCGAGTAGCCGACGTAACGATGTCTTCATAGAGGACCAAGCGAGGTGGCCCGGGAGAGTTGCCTTGCTCCCGCGCACACCTCCGCAGCGCTCGCTGCAAGTTGAGCTGTGACTCGTTTAGTTCTAATTAAGGGACAATACATAAGACTGTGTACTGAATTGCAACTAGTTGTTGGTCTGTGAAACATACTAGTTAACACTCTTTCTAATAATATCTACTCACTGGATATTATCATTATTTGCATACTGTACTGCACTCTAGAACACCAATATAAATTACGTTAGACTAAAATTCGATCGAACCACAATTTATTCTGTACTTGTTTGAATCGCCACATAACTGCATGCGTTTTGTCATCGTTTAAATAATAATTTAGTCTGAGTAAATACTGTTTCTACTGCAGTGTTCTAAAGAGAGTTGTAACGTATAAAACTTTTGATTTGGTTTAATCAAGCATAGTGCCTTTCCACATTTGGAAAATAAATAGGTCTAGATATATGCGGTATACTAATAGTACTAAGAACTATGTACCTTAATACTATCAATTTTCGGTGTGCCGTGTGCCATTTAAGTACTTCGATACAGCATAACACACCACATCTAATAGCGTAAATGTAAATTTACTTAATCATCACTATTTGAAAATGTTTCGAATTTGTACCTATACATTATAGATACAATATTTGTCTACTATTTGATCAGTAAATTACTTAGTTGATATTGCCGTATACTAAGTAGCTAGTTTAAATATTAAATCAATTAGATGTAAGTAATTTTTATTGTCGATTAACATGAGTTTTCGTATTTGAAATAAAAACTATAAAAATTATGCCTGATTTTTAATCCTCTTACCTTTTAGCAAACACCCATATAACTTTCCAAACTTTTAGGAGCACAATATCATATGTCAATTTTATGATGTTTGTCATAGCAAGTACTTCAGTCGATCAACAGTCTGATCAGGGCAAGGAAGTCAAAAAGATAGTCCATCTACATACACAACGAGTCGACTTCCAGTCATCTATATATACTGGCTTTAATAAGTCAAAAATTACTTTAAATGTGTATGTTACATACGTAAACTTAAAGAAAGGCTATGAAGGATTTTTCAAATAAAATTGGTTTATAATTCATTTTGTCTCTTAAATAATTCATAAAACATATCAACAAGTAGCGAATAAAAGAGGCCATAAAAGAGGCCATAAAAGAGGCATTTTTATAGTAGTCTCCTCTTAGCTATTGTGACTGTAGTGTCCGCAATTATCATTATCACCAAATTGACTGTGCTTGCTAAAAGAAATGGGTTTCTTTCTCCCAAATAAATTTATGTTGATCAGCACAAGGATTTTGCTTATGTCGTGGGTGCTTTTAGAAACGTGACTTAAACAAATACATATCTAGATGTCATGAAAATATTTATTCAGTGCGGAAATCGAAATCGAGACACGAGAAGCCGTGGCTGATCGCACAATAACGCTAAATAAAATCAGTCCGCTTCTCTAATCCGTATATAATGGATCATAATGGACAATAGCCATAGTCGCCATGTATGATACAAACTAAAAAAGACGTAGTTTTATAAACAAGACTAGGTGTTAAAGGGCCGTGCACGAAATCGGCTGATTTTGATCAATTTTGTTCATTGGTTGTGAGAAAGGGAAAGAGAATCTAAACAAAATTATTTGTGATTTGAAACGTCGAGTTCTTTGTTTTGCATGTGGTGGAAAGGGTTTTTTCAAATAAATTAGGAATTCCTGGAAAATTACAAAAATTCGCAACAGGTTTTCCAAAAAATTGCACGAGACTGACTTTTGATCATCTTTTTACGAGAAACTACTGTTGATTTTGAACACTAGAAAATATAGTCAACATTAACTATATAGCCTGCTTGCATGTGGCGGAAGCACTTTTTTCAACTTCGATACAAAATATAGCAGAAAAATAATGTTGAAAAAACCTTTTTTTTTTTAAACACAGTCGGTATTGTATTTTTTTTATTATTCAGAAAACCACATCAAGACATTTAAAAATCACACACTAGACTTCAGCTATCTTTGAGATAAAGTCAAAATTTTATTTTACGATTAAGTATACAATACCTTCATTAAGTAAATCAAAGGCGAAATAAACTATATTTTCGAGAGCACAAATGTGATGAAACTATATAACAGGTGCTGTGACTGACACGAATGGTGTTTAGCACCTCAAAAACTGTACTGTTATAGTTACACAGACTTATTGTTTCAATTATTTCACGCTTTCTCACAATTCGATAAGAAATTGACGAAAAAGGGCTTTTTTCGTGCACGGAGCCTTAACTATGACCACCGCCTACAGATGTCGCGACATGTCAAAAAACATAAATCTTAATTTATGTTCTTTATCTGAGTTAAATAATAATGTGTTATACACACATACTTCCGGAATAAATTCTCTAAATGACCATGAAAACCGCATCAAAATCCATTGTGTAGTTTTGAAGAAGTAAGCTGATAAACAGACAAACACGAAAATCGATTAATTTTATACAATTCATAATAATAGATAAATCGATAATACCCGCTAACACTTGAATGTATTCGATAAGTAAAGTAGAAATCATAATTTTTGAACATGGGGAAGGACTTCAGAAGCCATTGTTATTCAAATCTTCATAGAAATCCTATTATTACTTTATTGATTTATGTCAAACGTGCCTTTAAAACAAATACTCGTAACTACTGAAATTCAGTCTATGTTATCGGAATTCATGCGTGATTTGATGTAGCATTTTTTTTCTAATTTTTAGAGTTTAGTAGCGAAATGGCAAAAACGGAACTCATATAAAACCATGAAAAATCTAATTAAGAGTTGCTACTCCCATTCATGTAACCGAATGGAAAAAAAAATTAATGCACCTAATACTCCATTCTAAATAAGATTAGAAATTTAAATAAACCTTTCTTACAGACCGTTCAACCGATTTTGACTTAATATTGCGTTGGTGGCACGACAAATGGCAGCTGTAATAAATAGTTGGTATTGTAACCACGTTTTTTGCTTTTCATGCCATCCTTATGCCATATAATAAAAGTCAAAATCGGTTAAACGAACCGTTAAAAAGGTTTATTTAATTTTCTAATCTTATTTCAAATGGAGTATAAGGTTAAAGCAAGAAAATTTTGTATATTGTTGGATCCCAGAATTAAAAACGATGATGTTGTTTCTAAAGTGACTTTTTTATTTAAATCAATAGTTTGTGAGATATGGAATATTTTTCGTTACAACCGAACTTTGTTTTGCAGTTTCTTTGGATCCCAGAATTAAAAACGATGATGTTGTTTCTAAAGTGACTTTTTTATTTAAATCAATAGTTTGTGAGATATGGAATGTTTTTCGTTACAACCGAACTTTGTTTTGCAGTTTCTTTGGGGATTAAGGCTCTTACAAACACACGCGATATCGTGGGCGCGACATGCACCGACAAAGGAATTGTCTTTGTCGGTGCCTGTCGCGCCCGCGATATCGCGTGAGTGTGTAAGAGCCTTTACTATGAAATACAAAGTTAGTCAAATCAGTATTGTGCATGCGTAAATATTCATCCCGACTACGGATCCCTTCTCTGTGCGTGGTCCGACAGGCACTTGGCTGGTTTTTTCCTAGTTTTCCGAGCTTGGCTGTTATCTGTTCTAAAATCATCATTACAGCCGAAAGACGTCCACTGCTGGACATAGATTTTCCATAATCGCCATGCTTGGCAAACGGGTTCGCAGTATGGTGTTAAAATGCATAGAAAACGCTGTTGCCCATTCTCTAGTAAGTCCCTTAGTCGCCTTTTACGACACCCACGGGAAGATATAGGGTGATGCTATTCTTTACGTCTGGCACCACACAGTCAACGGTTACGGTTCTAAAATAGCAGAACAATAAAATCAGTCTACCTTGAGAAGACTAACAAGTGAGGTTTTTGTTATTGCCTATTCTTTTGCATAAACCATATCGTTATATGCATTTATGCAAGTAAAGAGAGACCTGCGTGAGTCTTTGGTCAACAGGACCCACTCGAAATGGACCCGCGGGATCACTCAACCCAATCACATTTTGAATAGGTCGACTGGACCCATTGCCCAATTTTATTATTAGTACAGTCACGGAGTAAAGCCGAATCCTTTGGTTTTATTTTAATTACTACCAACCCAATACCAATATTATTAAATTAGGTATTTACACTAACGTACCACACCTATTCACTAACACTAAAACTAATTATTTTTTTACTGTTTCAATACCTAAATTAAGTGCACGAGCACCACTAATACTTGGTTGATTACTATAATTTAGATACTTTTATCTGTCTGATTTTTAAATAGTACTTGCTTATTTTTTTCTGTGTTATATTTGAGTATTACATTTAGTTAATATTCTCGTTATAAAAAGGTTTGTCTTAACTTTACTATGTACCTAATGTAATTTGATTTTGAATTTTGATTGAGAATAAACGTTTAAACCTAATTGAATTGCCTTTTATTATATTTTGACTAAACAATTTTGCTCTCGACTGTATCCACTAGTAGCTTTAAACAATAGATATTTTTGTGTGGGTTCAGTTAACCAATTATAATACAGAAAATAAATTATGTGGTCATGTGGACCCGCGGGTCCAGTAGCGACCGGATCCAGCTGACTGAAGACTGCCTGTGTCTGTGCACACACTAGTGCACTATAATATCTCTCGCGTCGAAGGCAAGTCTCCGCTGAGATTGTCGTCATGGCCGAAATTCGGTCAGGAGTACGTTTTTGATGTGTAACATCTTTCCTCTCCCTTTCGGTGGGAGTGATTTCGTGAAAAGGGACGGACGTGTGTAACAGGAAGTTACAGCTTGAGTATGGAATAACTAAGTACTTTTGAATAGTATGGAATTAGTAAGTACTTTAAAATAGCATGGAACTAGTGTACTCATGGAATTAGTAAGTACTATATAGATTGTAACTATATTGTAGCCGATACCAGTGGTGGCCCAGTGGTATCGGCCCCGACATACGACTTGTAGGTCGTGGTTTCGAACCCAGGCACGCGCTTTACTTTGTGTAAATAATTTCATCACCACTGCTCAACAAACGCAACTGCTCCCAAAACGGTGAAGCAAAACGTCGTGAGGAAACCGGCATGAATCAAAATTAGAACCAAAAATTCGAAGACATGTGACATCCACCAACCCGCACTGGGCTAGCGTGGTGGATTACAGCAGCCCACTCCCTCTCTCAAAGACGAGGCCAGTGTCCCAGCAGTGGGAACTTTATAGGCTGAAGAGGGAGTCATGTTAGCCGCTGCTCAGTTGCTTATTAGCAAGGTGATATGTCAGATGTTACACATCATACGCGACTACTGTATTTTTTATGCAAGTAAATAGGACGAAGAGGCGCATTTGTCCACTATCTTTTGATGTAAAACATCTATAAGCGCACATAAAACCGATTGTTGGTGGGGCGACGCATGCCGCGTGGTGATCGGCCACGATACACATATACAGTCTCTAGTGTGTAAATGTGTGTGTGGTGCGATGTTTCATATCTGCCAGTCGCGAGTCGTACCGTGACGGCTCAAATTTTGTTTTTGTTATTTGAAACGGACGAAGTCGAAGTAGGCTGGTATATCTTACGTTGGTTTAAAATACTGTAGGGTATACTATAAGTAACTGGTATACCGTTTCGTTTTATATTAATGAACTCGCTTGCATTTGAGGCTGATCTTACAAGAGTGTTACAATTCGGATAGCCACAGGTATGAGAGACAGTAAGGTCGCTCTTCAAAGCCAAACATTTTCTCCAATCCCATGTGCCATGGCCGTACTTACTACTCCTATTAATCAGTGCAGAACATTTCCTACAAAACGTGTAACTAATAGACCGTTACAATACACAATCACGTTTACTAACTAGCTGAAACTCCATGCTTTTCGCCTACACGTATGAAAAACATTTGGTTTGTCAGTACATAGCAGTGCCGGTCACCTGCAGCGCCCGCACATGACCGAGACGCCTACGCACCATTCGACACGTGAGCGACCATAAAACTGCAACCAAAAAGTTATGTAGTTTATTATGATTGGATTATACAGGGTTGCTCGGTAACTCGACCTATTCCTTAAAAGGGGTTGTACAAGAGGTCATTTTCAACAAATTAAGCCAGCAAACTGGGGGTCGAAAATTAATGGTTTCCGAGTTACGGAAGTCTTTAGATTATTGTTTTAATTTTCAGACTGGTCACCAAAAACAAATAATTTAAAAATAACTACTTCTCTCTCGACACTTAGGTATTTGCTATTTTTCTGATTGATGATAAAAGTGCTCATTTATAAAAAATACATACCCTAAATTTCCATAATTTCAGAAATAAAAGGTCTTAAGTTAAGTGTTATTATTGTTATATTATTATTATTGGTTTATTGTTCTCGCTATGAAGTTCTTCATCTATGTGTATACAAAATACAAATCAAATGTCCCATAGAAAGAAAAATTGGAAAAGGGTTCCGGACAATTCGGTAAAAACTGAAAGTGCTTTTTTCTATGAGTTTTTTTGTATGAACTCAAGGACGACGACTGTCGGTCAGTATTCTAGATAAAAACCCGTCTACTACTGAATATGCGCTTTCTCGTAAAAACAAAGAAATTACCGTGAGACCACAACACGCAAACGGCTACTGCTGCATACGGCATACTACCAAATAGAGTTCAACAAAAAAAACATACTATTAAACCACAAAAATTAAATATCTTAAGTATTTATACATATTTTCCGTTTTAAAACATAAACTTTTATTAAACTCAAACTCAAAGCATTTATTTCAAATAAACAAATTACAAGCACTTTTGAATTGTCAAGGGGTCGGTCCATGGTCGGTCAGAAAGATGAAGCTTGGTGCCTATTCCAAAGCGTAGTAGGTACCTATGGAGACGAACCGGCAAGAAACTACACGGACACTCTTTTAAATCAAAATATATGGTTACAAAATATTAGTTACATCATTCATGTTAAAATTATACATGTGAGAACGATGCAGAACGTTAAAAGCGTCCGTAATAAAAATAATTATTATGTAACTAGTATACAACCTGTGTCTTTATAAATTATTGGATCAATAAACTTATTATTTATTTATTTATTTTATTTCACTTCTCCCAAGCAGCTATACCCTTGATAAGTAGATACCAAGAACAAATAAGTGGGCACCTTGAGTAACTTTTAATCTGTAACATATAATAGATAGATTAAAATTGCATCAGGAACCTACCCATACAAAGTCGTGCCTTTAGAAAATCTTAAAATAGCGGCCACCGGTGTAGGTTACAGTAACCGCATTGCAGTCAAAAGTGGCATTTCATATTTATAGGCCAGCATGTAGGTTGTAGTCGACACCGGTCTATATTAGCTGAAGTTGGACAGGGGGTCAACGACCTGATGCACCTATCGATCGCGCAGCCTCCGCCTTCTCTGCACGTTATCTAACACTCATTATTCTCATAAACTGCAATACATCGTGATTTATTATATTTGTTATTCTGTGACATAAAAGTCCAAATTATTACTGAATATTCTAGCTTCAGTAAATTTTCATAAAAAAACTAAGTACTTTGGTCCACTACTTGAAGGATTAATATAAACAATGATGCGTTTAAACACACCGACAGTGTTTGATTGATGGATTATTAAGTACTTTGAGTAAACCTTTTGTATGAATAGAGTTATGGAGTTTGAAGTGGGTCTTTAGGCGATTATATTAAAGTTCAGCAGGTCATTGTTGGCAGGATTGCAAATGGGACTCAGAAACCGTTCTATGTTTAATAATAATCGAACGTAAACTGAACACTAAAGTAGAAACCACTGAGAAAACTCATACAGTACACAACAACAACATGCCACTGCTACATCAATCACTCACTAAACGGATACTAAAAACTCGATTACAACTTCGTTTTCCTGTCAAAGAAAACACGTCACCAAATTACAAACGGACAGGTCAATGGACCTGATAACACAACTGACGAAAATTATCAAACATACCCATTATAAGGGCTAAAGTAACGCGCAAAAAAAGTTTGAAAGGAGATTGCTCCCAAAATATGTACATAAGCAAACATGACAACAACATTGGCGTACGGTTTGTTTTACATAAGGGTTATCATATACTTAACATCCACATCGCTGTAAATTACTTTATGTGGAAATAAGGACATTATTGGATAAGTTCATCGGCCGATCAAGGCTCGAGCTGACTGGTTCCATTGTCTTACGGTAAAGAAGCCTTTCATTGCAATGCCTGCTATCTTAAAGATGTGGGTATTGTTGTTTTGTGTTGTTTTCTGTAAAATAAAATAATCAGTTTACTTAAACTTTTACAAACTAAAACAATTGTCTTGTGCTAATTATTTAGCTCAATGAGTTAATGAATGAAAAGAAAAACTTTAGGGTACCTAAAACAATATTCTGCTATTTTTGAAGTAAAACTTCTTTACGCACGCTTGACTTGGGCTGGTGAATGCGTGACGAAAGCGTTACGGACGCGAGCGAACGGGAGTTGAGAGGTAGATATAAGGTAGTGAAGATAGAAAGAGAGAGAGTTATGTTTAAGTTTTACTTCAGTCGTGTGGTCTAAAGCACACTCGTTTGTTTATGCAACAACAGCACGTTTACTTTTTGTTCATTTCCAAAAACGCGTGAACTACCATCAGCATATAGTGTTCCCAATGCTGGGACACAGGCTTCCTCTCAATGAGAGGGAGTAGGCCGTATTCCACCACGCGGGCCCAGTGCGGGTTGGTGGATGTCACATGTCTTCGAATTGTTGGTTCTAGGAAATATCGGTTTCCTCACGATGTCTTCTTTCACCGTTTTGAGAGCAGTGGTGATGAAATAATTCACACTAAGTTAGTAAGCGCCTCTCAAGATTCGAACCGACGACCTACAACACGCAAGACACGGCCTTTACCACTGCTGCACATAATAAGATAAACATTCTGTAGGGCTTAGTAAGCTACATTACATTTACATTACTTAATAATTGAATTGTTTTTTTTTATCTTTTATTACGGACGCTTTTGCATCGTTCTCTCATCTATAACTTCAACATGAATAATGTAACTAATATTTTGTAACGATAATATTATTATGTTTATTAAAAAGAGTGTCCCTGTCCGTGGAGTTTCTTGCCCGTTCTTCTCCACAGGTACCTACTACTCTTTGGAATGGGCAACTAGCTTCAACTTTCTGACTGACCGACACCTTGGCAATTCAAAATTACCTGTGATTGCAGGTTTATTTGAAATGAATGCTTTGAGTTTGAGTTTGACAGTCGGTCGTTAAAACGGCACATAGAGAGTTAGAAAAAGCTTGTCTTTGTAGTCATTTCCATCGTTCATCTCT
Organism: Tiliacea citrago; assembly: GCA_963921375.1. Taxonomy (NCBI): domain Eukaryota; kingdom Metazoa; phylum Arthropoda; class Insecta; order Lepidoptera; family Noctuidae; genus Tiliacea; species Tiliacea citrago. Next base: position 12,504,709 of record OY992797.1, on the reverse strand, counting down.
ACGTCACATTGGTGAATTTCAACAATGAAACTGAACGCGATAAGCACATCTAAACCGTGTTCAAGAGTTTGTCAGTTTCATTGTCATCAGTGTCGTGAAATATTGACACTGACAGCTATTGAACGCGGTTTATATTATGATTGAGCTGACCGCGTTGAGTTTCATTTGTGAAATTTGCCCTAAAACTCGCTGTATCTACTTTACAGTGGAAACGCACATTGGAGCAGCACCCTCTTCGCCTACTCTGATCATAGCACGCGGAACTCGGGCCTGACGCTGAAGTGATAAATTATCATAATGTATGCGTGTCAGGCTGCCACGTCGGTCGCCGGGATAAACAGACACTATACCGACACGTAATTATAGTTACACGCGTTCAGTTCATGGCAGTGCAAACTAAGACTAACTAAGTTAAGAACAAAAACTAATGTAAAAAGCTCGAATAATGCAGGAAAAAATACCAACCCTATTACACAATGTCACCATGCTTGGCCATTAAATTGGTGATCGCATAATGTTGAAGAATAATTATTTCACTCAAAATGAATAGGTACAATAATTATTCACCTCTATCTATCTGCCTAGCCTTTCCCCAACTATGTTGAGGTCGGCTTCCAGTCTAACCGGATGCAGCTGAATACCAGTATTTTACATAGAGCGACTGCCTATCTGACCTCCACAATCCAGTAACTGGGTAATACGATACCCCTTGGTAAGACTGGTTGTCAGACTTTCGGGCTTCTGACAACCCGTAACGACTGTCAAAGATCCACGAATGACAGCCGGGACCAACTTCTTAACGTGCTTTCCGAGGCACGGAGGAGTCTCGGTATGTAAAGACGGTCACCCATTCACGGACCAACCCCGGCAAGCGTAGCTTAACCTGATAAATCGACCCGTGCGGCTGTTATTAATACTACTTACAATCTCTATAGTACTTACTAATTCCGTGAGTACACTAATTCCATGCTATTAAAAAGTATTTACTTATTCCATGCTAAAGCTTCCTGTTACACACTTCCGTCCCTTTTCACGAAATCACAGAAAGCGAGAGCGAAATCACATCACACTAATATTATAAAGGGGAAACTTTGTGAGTGTGTGTATGTGTGTATGTTTGTTACTTCTTCACGCACAAACGACTAGACCAATTTTGATTAAATTTTGTATGGAGGTAGCTGACTCTCTGGAGTAAGACATAGGCTACTCTTTATCCTGATATTCCCACGGGATCGACACTTACGCGGGTGAAACCGCGGGGCGCATCTAGTATGATATACATCAAAAACGTGAAAACAATTACTTGATTTGTGGCTATTATTTGTCGAAAACCATAATTATAAAACCCTGCAGACACTTTTAAGTCGTTAGAAAAGTCAAGTGAGTCTTATTTTGCCACCAAAACGCTAATAATCAGAAAAGTTGTTTTATTTACCGTGAGAACTGAAAATGCCTTCAATCGTGTGCTGAATTATTTTTGCAAAAAGTAGCAACACTCCATGACCATCAGAATCTATTAATTCGATTTACATTATAACAATTATGATATTATACCACAATTAATCAAAAGCTTACATTGGCAGATGGCAGCATGTCAATATAAACACATTATTGAGAACACAATTATATTTATTCATGCGTTTCCTTGGCCTTCATCCAAAAGCTGCTATCCTAATAAAAATAAAACCATAAAAGCACGTGTATACCAAATACGGCAAATCTATAAAAAACTAAATCTACATTTTTTTTTATTAAATGAAATACTAGCTGCGCCCCGCGGTTTCACCTGCGTAAGTCTCGATCCCGTGGGAATATCGGGATAAAAAGTAGCCTATGTCTTAATCCAGGGTGTCAGCTACCTCCATACAAAATTTTATCAAAATTGGTCCAGCCGTTTGAGCGTGAAGAAGTAACAAACATACACACACACACACTCACAAACTTTTACAACTTTTAAAATTGTTACATCACATCAAGTTTAGTAGTGAAACGCATTTATTGATTTTACATAAAATTTTATGAAATAGTGACATAAATTGTTATTCTACATTTAAAAAAACATTTTTTTTTGTCATTCTCTTTTCGGTGATTTTTAGTGTTGCATAGTGTGTTCCATCTTTTACTCAACCAAAGTTTATTTGGGTACATTCGGAAGAAGGCTTCTCGAATCTCTCCGAATTCCAGGTCCAACCTTGATTAAAACCTATTAGTCTTCATTCCTTCGCCTCTAAGCAAAGTGATACAGAAATAGTGTTCAAGGAAGTCTCAAATAAACCTTGACATGTAGAAGAAATAAATTAAATAGTACATAAATCATTACTAAAAGCTTAATCACTGTACCATTGAAATATCTCTTTGCCAATCTAAAAAATAGTCTAGATTTACATATCAGCCTTGCTTGTCTTGAAAACTGAGTTAAATAAAAAAAAACATAAAAATTAAATTAAAAAAAAAAACAACATTTATATCTGTAATTTTTATGGTGTCCCTAATAAAGAGTATTCTACTGTATTACCTATATTCTAAATAGAAAACACAGTATACAGTAATAAAACATAAGTAACTTAAGTTTACATTATCTTTTAGCTTTTAAGGGAAATTAACTCTCATGTTAGGTCATCATACTGCATCATCTGCCCTTATCCCAATTTATTTGGGGTCGGCGCAACATGTCCCTTTCTTCCATAGTTCTCTATTAGTCGCCCTTTCAAGCCATATCCTCTTACGCACAGGCCATCCATCGTTTCTTTGGTCTTCCCCTCCTCTTATAGCCATCGACATTCACACTGAAAACTTTCCTCACGACATTTTCCTCATTCCTCCGCATCACATGCCCATACCATGAGAACCGATTTCAGCATAACTTTTCAGTCACCGGTGCCACTATCAGACTTCCTCTTATGTACTCATTTCTTATTCTATCCATTCGTGTCACACCACACAGGTATAACAAAGTTAAAGCTTACATACAATTATAGTAAAAGTAATAATTACTGTGAAAATAATAGTTCTGAAATGAAAATGTGTTACTCGTAGTACTCATTTGAATCACATTATCATATTTGGTATCTTGCCCAAAATCATGAATAACAAACAAGCGTGGAGCACACCGGTGCTTGACGTTCTGATTCTGACACGTCTAATTTTAGCGTTAACAGCGGCCTTCCCATAGGTAGCCGCGCTACATCTGTATGTGAAGCCTGCCGAGGCTACCACAAACGGAGGCCGTTTTGCCCACGGGCATACACTCACACATCAAGCCTACCCGCACGCACACACATGCACTGCAGCACTAGTATATACAGTTAACGTAGAAACTTCCATTGAAAACGCAGTTCCTACTCCTTCCAAAAAGTTTTGCCATCTAGTCGATACAACTCTTGGGTTTCAGGCGCGGAACATGTTGCCAGGGTTGTACTGCCTACGTCACTTGGATCCCTGGATTTTGGGTCAGTAGGTCACGTGAAAGGACTGCAGCTGTGCGAACCGGAGGGGGGGTATAATTTTTAAACTCAACATTGTGACGTCATCGTGCGAGCCTTGGACCCCTCCCGTGCCTCCCCGCGTGAATGATGAATGAATAGGTCAATTGGTGCTAAGTAACTCTAACTAGGTCACACCACATTTTGATCAAAGGCTACAGATGCAACACTACATACTCCACACAATCTTATTTTTTCCTATCAATTAATTCGCTGGACCTGGGAACCCTCTAGGCCGCAGCGGTGGCAGCCTCTACCTAGGTTCAGATTTGCACAGGTCCCAAAAATATTATAAAGTGAGAAAAATGGCTAAAACCTAAAAAAAATACATTGCAATACATACATACTTCTTATTTATTTAATGTATTACATTAATTAACAGTACTAATCATGCAATTACCTAACTTATTCAAGGCATAATTTGTGATAATTAAAAGAATAGTCAGGACTTATTAATATCACCATAATCCACGGAAGCTTTAAACCACATTAGTTAATACGACCAGAAAAAGAAATTCAATCCTGCCGAATTTTAATGACGGTCCAGGAAATAACTTAAAATACTTTTAAAATATTTGTAACATTCAGGAACTATTTGGCTAGTGAATCGTGGATTGCGTCAGTAAAATGCGCAAATCTCAGCGCCTGCCATGACCTGGTTTCTCTCACATTATTCAAGGCTTGGTAATGTCCTTCTCATCCAGCCCGTAGTAAGGCTTCAGTGCAATAACTACTTATTGATATAATATGGCCGACTCTTTGGCTATTTATATATGGGATTACTGCGTATAATGATCGTAATAAGGGTGTATGTTACACCACCTTCAGAGCAAGGCTGGGTCCGATACAAACAGATCATACGACGTAACCTTTTTTGAAAGGGCAATTTTTAGGGTTCCGTACATGGCAAAAATGAGCCCTTATGGTGAGACTAAGTCTGTCTGTCACTGCTGGATGTCTCAAGAACTACTAATGCTATCAACTTGAAATTTGAAATCGTTTTAGATGACGTTTACCCAACTATTTTGCAAAGAAGAAAGACATTTTAAAAAATATATCTTTTTTGCAACAGGGCCTGAAAGGGGGGGGGGGTCTTCAAAATGTGAATGGAGTCTACTAGGGCATGTAGGGTATCATATGAAAGAGCGCTGTTTGCACTTTCTCAATCATTTTTTTTTTGGCATCATAGTTTTTCGACTTTTGATGAAAATTAAAAAAAAAAACCGTTCCCCCCTTTATCTCCGAAGTTTGCATAGAGAACAATCTGAAATTATTCTATGTGACAGAAGTTTATGTAAATATTACAGGAAAAATAAAACGATGTCTCTAAATAACACAGTTTTTCAGAAATCATCAAAATCATATATACGTACGGAACCCTCGGTGCGCGAGTCCGACTCGCTCTTGACCGATTTTTTTATTAAGCTCTAGCCTAGGATTTAGAATACTCATGATTTGTGGGTTAAGTATTATTGTGCGTTAACAGACACAAATCACACGGCCTGAGACTAACTACAGGCCCAAAATATTTATTTAAAAAAAATCATCCGTAGGACGCTATTCGGGTTCCCCCGTAGAAGTATTGGCCGAACTTTCGGCCGATACTTCGTATTTGTCTAATTGTCTTCGGAGTAGACCCCCAGAGCCCTTTTTTTTTTGGGCGGGAAATTATCAAATAACTTCTCCCGCTCTGGGTGGAGCGGGAGGGAGTGTCAGACTTTTACTGACTAAAACCCACCCGTGTTCCTTCAGATGCCTATGTGCCAGGGCCACGATATCCCTTTTGGACAGGCTCGTAACCCTGGCAACCCCCAGAGCCCTGAACACATTATTATACTGGACGCGCACGGTATTGTAGGCTTTTTGTGTATAGTTTACCCATAGGCCGCTCGTGTAGAATGTCTGGCAGAATGCCTTGAACATTGTTATTTTAACAGGAGCATTACACCAAACGAACCTGTGTGCCAACATATTACCGCGCACCGACACCTCGTCTCAATGGACGAGCATCACGAGAAGTCACGATCAGTATTGTAAAGGAGCAAATCAACTACTTCGCCAGTCGAGTGTTGAAATACACCCGGAAGGGTAGGTAGGAAGGCATAGGAACAGTCAACACGTGTTGTTAAAAGCCATACCACGATAAAAATATACATTGTGTTCCGGAAGTGTGGGACGACGGTTTGTTTGTTTTTTTTTTGTTAATTCCTGTTGTTTTTCTATATTTTGTATACTGATGTGACGTGGTTTTGGATTTTAAATAGACAATTCAAAGTTCAGGGGGTCCTCTCGTTTAACATTTTTGAGCGTATCCACGTTTTACTCCATATTTTTTTTTTTTTGTTATCCTCATGAATACCTAAGTAAAGACTGAGTACATATGGTTGGCGCTAACGCCGCTAACACATATAAGTTAGTTATCCAAGATCTCCAGTGAAAGGCACTGGTGACTATCCTGTGTTAGACCATGAAATCTACTATTCTAATTTAGCAATTCTTTTGTTTTAGTATAGAATCTAAATGATAAATTACAATGTTTTATAAAATACTCACTAAGCTATTCTATAACAACTTGTCAAATTAAAGCCCTCTCTAACTGTGCTCGACAGGGTCCACAATGATCATGTCCTTGTTGTAAACCTACCACAATAATTATATTTGTTTTGTGTAAAAAGTTTGTTTTCCTGTAAGCAAAAATCATGATACGCCATGCTTACTTTTGAGAACACCAAAAATAATGAATACACTGGTGATTTTATGGGAAAAATTATTGATGAAAAATATACGCCGTTCCCTTTGATATTTTCGGTAACGATCGCCTCCGTTCGCCTGATCTTGCTAAGGTCACTTCCTTTCAGTTCGAAAATAGACGGGTGATGAAAGTAATTGTTCCGATATTAAGTGGTCCAGTCATGTGAACGTGTAAATGTCAAAGAAGGAGACATTTTATAAACAACGTTAAACAGAATTAGCTATCTCTGGAATGGAAGGGCTTACTGGAATTACTGTTAGTGTCATTTTATAACGAGAATTACACATTGAATGTCATACTACGTCATTTTGTAAGATCATTGGGATTTATGTCTAATCTAACAATGCTTTTTTAAACATAATTATGTTTTTGATCCTTAATAAACATTATGATATTGAACGACGGGTATCTTTAAACATTCGTCATCGGGTCGGGTCGCGAATACAAAACATGACAAGTTATAATAAAGTAACTTTTAAAACACTTCTTGGGCAACATTCACTGGTAAAGGAAAAACCAGCCGATCTATTCTGATAAAATCTCACCGTGTAAACGTAGGTGAAGTGAGCTTGAAGTGACTTATTAATAGTGTCAATCCCTCACTGGCAGTTCACTCCACGCTCACTTCACCTAAGTTTTCACGGTGACATGGTTACAGAATAGCACTGCAGAACAACAAAGTCCGGGGTGCAGGTGATCAATAATCATTATTTGGGCTTCTTGGCGGGAAAGTGAAGCGTCATGTTAGCAGTTTTGTTTTATTTTCTAAAATTTGTGTTTAGCCGAATATTAATGTGTAATAGTGGTGGATTATTAACCATTAAGTGTTCGTGAACCTGCATTAATGTAGGCAAATGAAACAAAACAGTGCAACATCACTTTAAGTTCTCTCAAGAAGTCCGCGCGAGGTTTCTGTAAAGTGCCGCGTCTTTACTTAAACTCAAGGGGAGCGGGGCGGGATATCATCAATCATCTTTATCATGCATTGAGTGGAGTTAATTTCATAATTATTATAACTTTGTACTTGTTACCTAATTTTACATGACACTGGCTAAATGCACAAACCGTGCGAAGCCAAAAAGAAAAAAAGAAAAAGAAATCATTATTTGGTTTTTAATCCACACTACACATGAATGCTACAAAATTGCATAACATCGTACCCCCAGTATATCCGACCCTGTCCATGTGCGTGATAAAACTGCGGGCCCTTCGGAGATGAGGAAACAGCGTTAATGATGGTAATATTGGTAATGTTCCAACAGTAATTAAAAGCCAGCCAATGTGACGGAGAGCAGTGTTGGCCCAATAGTAACGACTGCGATTTCGACTGTGGTGCGTTCGAACCCAAGCAGGCACTTTATTTCATCGATTCGAACACATTATTACAACACCACTGCTCTCAAAACGGTGAAGAAAGAAATCGTAAGGAAATTGGAAGGAAGGAGGTATGTCCTAGAACCAAAAATTCGAAGACATATGACATCCACCAACTGGACCTGCGTGGTGGATTATGACCCACTCCCTCTCACGGAAAGAGGAGGCCTGTGTCCCAGCAGTGGGAACATTGTTGGCTGATTATGCAATGTTCTGGAACACGCGACCCGCGGCTCGTGGTCGTCCGTCACGCAGCGCCGAAATTGCTCAAAAGGTGAAGTTGGAAGGAGCGGGCTTCACTGTGACGTACACACCCGACGTAACCATTTTATTTTTGAGGTGGCATTTAAAAGTTAGGGAAAACCTCTTTTTGGAAGTTAGGGAAGTAACACAATTACAAAAATAGCTGCTTAAACTGGCTAGATTCGTTGTGTAAATATTTCGAAAGTTCTTATAAAAACAATAGGTTTTTTGTGTCGCTTTAATTCCCTTGTTGAATAACGGTAAATTTTTAGAATCATGTCTCCACAATAGTGTTGCTCCTTTTATTGAGTAATGCTGTAGCTATTTGTATCTTGTGACTTATTTGTCAACAAAGCTTTGATGCTCACCTGCAGAGTTAATAGATACATGTTTACATATTGGTGCCCATACCTTTAATGTATTAGTCTAAGTGTTGCGTAATTAAGGGGTGTTTACGTCGCAGTTTGAATCCTTACCAATACAATTTAAACGTTAAAAGCTTTGAAAAAGAAAAGCTACCGAGTTCTTTGTTTACTTCATAAAATATACTACGCACAAAACCCTTGTGAAAAAATTTAAATGTCACGTTGGAGGTGTGTTCGAATACTTGAAAAAGAACAGCGTCGGTCGCGATTCTATAGAAACTCCGTCATTCTTTGTAAGAAAATATATTGCTTCAGTTTGCAGAACGTAGTCATGTTTGGCAGCGTGCTTATAGGTACCACGCGTGACTTTAAATATTAACAAACACCATGACGAAGATCATGTTTCATTTGCTTCCATAGGATGTTTCCATAAATATTCTTCACATTGAGAAGGATTCTTCTTTACCTTATTTTTGAAAAGGGATATTTTTCTTTGAACAATTTTAACGAAACAATGCCAATGAATATAATTTTATTTTGTATGGTAACGAGTAGATGATTAGGCCCCCCGCTGTGTTCGTGACCTAGACAACGGCAAATCAGTTGGTAGGTACCAGTACTAGCTCATATAATACAAGTTCTCTGTTGGAACTAAAATACGAGTATCACATAGTAACAAAACAAGGTATCTAATAGTAATTAGAAACGAACAAAAAAAAACGAAAACAACGAAGTTCCTTCTCACGTAAGTACGTATGATTTAAATAAAAACTAAATTTTTAGTTTTTTTAAGCAGCCATCAATCTTGGATTTACATTTTAACGTCACTATCGGCTTTAACACCCTCGAAAACCATGAAAACGACACCTATGACGAAAAAAATAGAACATTTTCGCAGCCGCCATCTTAGATAATACATTTTGACTAAATTCACACTTTCAATTCACTTTCAATAGAGAGAGACAGAGAAAGTGTGAATTGAAAAAGAGAGTCACAAGTATGAACGCTTTTTCGCGTAACGATTTCTGCCAGTTTACTCCTACCGCAAGCCGCGTTAAAGAACTTCGTTCCAAAACGTGACGGCAACTTACCCTACGCTTGCCGATTTCCGATTTCCCAATCGGCATCGGTTCTGCGGCTAATTTGACCGGTCTATTACCAATTCAGTTTGCGTATTTTGTGAGTTATGTTAGTTAGTCTAGTACTTACGAGAGCCCACGACCAAAACCATGTCGCATCGTTTTACGGGCAAAACCGTATAAAATCGTTGGTTTAGAGATGATTCTGAAACTGTAACATTTCAGACCGGTACTGCCCAACGAGTCGCGATGGGAAGTACCGCTCAGAAACGTCACAGTTTTATGGGAGCCATCATTCATTGTTTCGACTTGGATTCGAACCATCGCATTACCGAACGCCGTCATACACATACGCAGTTCGACGAACTAGCCAGCGAGCCCCTAAGAATTGCGATGAAATTGACTATCGTCCGAGTCACTTTATATTTAGGTCTCTGTCTAATCGAAAGATGTTATAATTTAAAGGTATTTACTTAAGTTTTATAAAAAAATAACAACCATACCCTCAAGTTATACCTACAACGTTTGGTGTATAAGTTCACTTAAAACGACCAAGGATAACGACTACGATTTACCCATTATTAATTAAAATGATTTCAATTTTTTTGAGAACAAAAATAGTACTTAGTTCTTTATGAACAAAAGGTGAGCATAAAAGGAATTGCGAGACAGCTTGGCATAGCAGTAAGACAACTATAATATTATTTGTGGTCACCGATTTTTTTTGTTCAGTTAGTTGCGGTATCTTTGGAGTGGTATTTAATAAGTTATTTAAAACCATTATTTTCTATACAGAGACAAACGGTGCGCAGATTGTAAGAAACCGGCGATGCCATGGGTCGGAGGACTACTGGGATCTATACGGGCCAATCTGAACGTCATCGGGATATTGTTGAGGTTCAGTACCCCAAGTGTAAGTTTGCAAGAGAGTAAACGTAACTATTTCGTTTGCGTTAAAATTTGACCGATAGATCATAATGTGACTATAAGGGTGAGAATAAAAATCTTAACGCAAACGCTAGTTACGCTTACTCTCTTGCAAACTTACACTTGGGGTACTGACTACATCGCCGTTCACATCCACTCGTTACAGTTCGCAACGACATGGAATATCTCTGTCCACGGTTCGAAGACATTTACACGCAGCGAACATTCACAGTTATCGACCTGCAAAGAAAATATATCTAACGGAAGAACATCGAAGAGAACGAGTGCGATTTGCCCAGAAATATATTAGTTTTGATTGGGAAAACAATATCATTATCTTCAGTGTCGAAAAAACCTTCTGGACGGACTGTGACGGTCGAAAAATATTGTGAAGGAAACCTAATGAACGATACCAACCTCAAACTGTTCTACCGAACAGAGCCAGTGGTAGAATATCATTGGGTAAGTTACCTTACAATAAGTAAATTAATATGTATATTCCACCCTATTTAGTTACCTAATATTGTATTTTACAAATATAAATGTATCACTGCCTATAGAACTATTTATTTACTATAATTTTAATACAGTAAGTATATTAAATTATTACCTATTATAAATTATATACTTTTTATAATTCAGTAGTATTATATACTTATTATTAAGTTATTATATACTTTTTTATATATTTCATTATATTTTGAACGTCATGACAATTGTTTGGAGACAAACGTCTAAAAACAAAATTAAACCTTTGTTGTTATTTTCAGAACATTAGGGGTGGATGTCGTCCATGGGACCGGGAGAGTTAGTAGAAGCAAGTGGGCGTATGAACCGCCAGACCTATTTGCAAATTTTGCACGATGTTATGGTGCCAACAGTGCGAGTTAATACCCAGAAGGACAGATCTATTTTATTCAAGATAACTGTTCGATCTATCGTTCGCGTATAGTGATGGAATGGCTCACTACACAGACTGACATAACTGTCATCTCCTGGCCATCGAAAAGTCCGGATTTAAATCCAATAGAAAATATGTGGGTCAAATGGTTTTAAACCGGGATTCAAGCGAAGTGAAGTCCAAGATTAACTTGCACAATGAAGTTTTGAGGAGTTGGAAGTTGATGCGGGGTAGTAATGCAGGTTGGACGATGGTTACTCAAATGAGAAGCAGACTCCAACAAATAATAGAAAGAGAAGGTCATCCTCTTCGCTACTAAATTTAATATACCTATTTCTTCACGTCACACTTCGCAATACCGGTTAAATATATATTATAATAGAACAGTATAAATGTATCCGTAGTGAAAACATTTCGTTAACTAAATATAGCTTAATCTCAAAGTTTTAAGCGGTTATGTTTATTAAGTATGAGAAGATAATAAACAATGAAGACATTAAACTCATTTGATCCACTATTTTATTTGGTATAGCCAAATATTCTAAGTAGATATCATGAGTTAATAAAAGATGTTAATTGATTATCTATTGATAACATTCACTTATTATGCTCATGATTGTAATCATACCAAAATAACTTCTAGGTCCTATTCAAGTTACAAACGCTTCTTAGCTTGTCTCTTTTGTTGTCGCTTCAAACTGTCAAATGTCAAATTTGTACGCATAGACCAAATGACAGATCACGTGACATTTCGTAACCTTAATAATTAAGTCAATCTAAAATATTTCAAGTAAAAGTATTAACGTTTTATTGAAAAAAAAAACAATGTTCAAAAAAGATTCTTAAAAAATAAATACTAACTTAAACTTATTTATTCACTAAAACAATACATTAATTATAATTAAATGTTTTTGCGAAATACAAAAACCAACTTGGGCCTATCACGGATTCGAACTCACATGTCTTTTGGAGGGGTAACCACTTAATGGAGCAGTGTCCACACCGCCGCCGCTGCTGTGTTTCAGTGTGATACTCTGAAAGTTTTGCGTAACTCATAAATAAAAAAGATATTATTAACGTGTAAAGTAATTTATTTACTGCTTTTCAAAGTAATATCCATTACATTTTAAACACTTTTTCTGTAGTGCAAACCATTTTGAAAACATGAGGACTGTGTGGCGGCATCAACATCGCCGCATGCGAACTACGCGTCACACTGACGTCATGCAAAATCCTGCATCGCGACAGGGCGTGTCAGACTTTTACTGACTAAAACCCACCCGTGTTCCTTCATTTGCCTGTGTGCCACGATGCATCCATGCCTAATGGAGAGGTCTATAAACAGATTAAATAGCATCAGCTGCGCTTTGTTAAACATAAAAAAATAACACCTACGAAAACAAAAATAGAAGATGGTTTATCCAAATTAGATTTATTTTTTCCTCGTATTGTTTTAGGAGCGTGGAAAAACGAGGTTATCTATGTCATGTCTCATGTTAGCAGTCAGTTTGCGAAGCTTTTTTTTTTTTGGGTGGGAAATCATGAAATAACTTCTTCCGCTCTGGGTGGAGCGGGAGGGCGTGTCAGACTTTTACTGACTAAAACCCACCCGTGTTCCTTCCGTTGCCTGTGTGCCAGGGCCACGATATCCCTTTCGGACAAACTCGCAACCCTGGCAGACATTGGCCCTAATGGACCCCGTCAATTCGTGCTGACGTCTCTTTGAGGCGCGCATGGAACACAACGCGCCGTTGACCCAGGCCTGGTCCTTATCGGACGGCGAGCTACCCATCGCTCACCATCCGCAGGCCCGCGCCTACGGTGGCCGGAAATCGGCTTGCGACTCCCGACGCCCAGGGCGTCTCCTGCGGTGACTAGGGGCGTGAGGGCGCGAACCCTGCCTCTCCCTCACGCGTTCCGCCTCCTCCATCGCGAGCATTACTGCTTCGCAGAAGGAGGTGACGGCCTCCCATGCACTCTCGCTCTGAACCATGGCCTGAACCAGGGCCGGACGCGAGAGATCGCCGCCGCCGATCGCCTCCGTGAGGACACGGCGGTGCACCGCCCAAGCCGGGCAGACCTCCACCGTTTGCTCCACCGTGTCCTCCAGGCGATCTACACAGTGGTGACACCCGGGCGTTTTCTCCCGCTTTATCCTGAACAGGAACCTCCCGAAACATCCGTGTCCGGTGAGGACCTGCGTCAGGCGGAAGGTGAGGACGCCCCGTGGCGCCTCTCTAGCCACTCCTCAAAGAGGGGACTTATCGCCGCAATAGTGGCGTGCCCAAAAGGACTATTGGTCTGAGGGCATGTTTTTCACGTGCTGGTTGAAAGCTACCACGGCCTCTTCTGGCCCCGTAAATGTCAAACGTCTAGACTGCTACGTGCAAACGTGCTAGGTCTGGACTGTGTGCGGGATAAGCTCTACTTTTTCAGAGGCAAAAATTACTTTGTCTTGTTCGCGGTGTGCGCCGAAGCATTGTCATGGTGCAATAGGATGCGACGTCTTGGTCGTTTTTTCCATAACTTTTTCAAAGACACTGGGCAAACAAATTGTGGTGTACTCACTCAGCATTAACTGTATTTTGTTCTTCAAGCGGGATCGTGCAGACAGGACCCCGGCTGGGAGTAAAAAAAGCAATCTTTTTTTGCCTACGCTTCTCGCCTGCCTCGGTTTTTTCATGCATGTAAGGATTGGCGATGTCGACCGACGTCTCTAGTTGAAGTGACTCATTTCGTGTTTAGTGCTCTCCAGAAAAGTCGTTTTGTGTCATTTTTTATGTTTTAAGTGCCTTGATAACTATGATAACAGCTCTTCAAAATCGCTTTCTTAACAACATTTTTGGCTTACATGTTTAGCTAAAGAAAATTGGCGGCGGTGGCAGCGGACCCGGCTTATGTGGGCGCAATATGATAATAATAATATAACCTGCTGCTCCTCCCAAACTGCTGAATTCATTCAAGTATTACGTTTAGATGAACAAAGCTTTAATTCATTTTTATAAATAGAAACAGTAATAAATTATTTGTGTACACAATATCCTAGAAATGCGAGAGATATTTCATTGCACGTAAACGTGTAACGCACACTATCATTAAAGTTACATGACCTAGATATAAGGAATTACCTACAGTATGATAATGTTATTAGCACATAGGAGGACGCTATCCACTCTCTAAACTAAACTAACCTCCGTACTAAACACTCAGAGCCGCTAAGGAAGTGTCAAAGTCATCACTGCTCTAGTCCGAGAAAGATAAGAAGCTATACAGAACTTAAAGCGTAATCCCTTTTCCTCAGTGAAAAATTTGATTAGTTTGGCTGGCAAAAGTCATAACAGCTGAGACTGGTTGAAAATCGCAAAATACTTACCATAATACCCTGATAAAAATTCAATAAAAAAAATAAAAATCGTTTATAGCTGTACCAGGATCTTTTGGCGCGTGGCCAAAATCGTAACTACCGGCGCCATCTTGTTTTTTTATTACATAATAAAACAATTGCACATAATTACAACGGCGCCCCCCTGTTTTCAGGTTATTTTGAGCAGTTGATTGGAGCATAATAAAAGGTTGGAATATAAATAATACTCTAGATGGAGATTTTGCCTTTGCCTTGACTAGGTTAACACGAGAAGTGTGTTCCCATACATTTCCTTAAAATAAGTACCACACTATACTATTAAAATATAAATGTTGCCATTCTTTGGCCAAAGAACGAGCCAGCCCTCTGGTCACGTGAAGTGACAATCAGTCGGCGAGAAATTTCCTTAAAAAGGAGACGTGCACTCGGGTCCCATGACCCGAGCTTTTCGACCCCAAACGGCTCAAAACTGTAGTTACCCATAAGATTACAGTATTTGCGCCGCTTGAGGATCTCAGCAGCAGCAACGGAGCCAGTACAGCCAGCCGTGCTTTGAATATGAGATGGCGCAAGGGTGACGCCTCAGGTTGCGTTCCACAAGAGAGGCTTACCCACCTTCCAAGGCAATAACGTCATGCCGTCTGGTTTCTTCTCATCGTTACGTACCAAGCCGTTTGGTCCTAATATTGCTGGTACGCAATACAAGGGCAAGGACAAGGGCTCGACAAATAATATAGTTGATGCTGGCGTGCCGTGCTATACGACCTGCACTTCTGCAGCAGGACCGGCGACGGCTTCATCGTAGTGACACCGATTTGGAGTAACACAAAGTGCGCCCAAGCGGAGACACGTAGCGAGCCGAAATGATGAGTCATCCATCATAGTGCCTATGGTGGATGACAGTAGCGCCTGAAGCCACAAACCTGACTTCCATTCTCCCACAGCCAGCAGACGGGCACATAATCCACATTTCAGCCGAAAGACGTCCACTGCTGGACATAGACCTCCCCCAAGCACCGCCAGCGGCCACAATCATCGGTTCACCTAGTAGGAGGCCTTCCAACGCTACGTCTTCCGGTACGCAGTCGCCACTCCAGAACCTTTCGGCCCTATCGGCCATCAGTTCTGCGAGCAATGTGCCCTGCCCACTGCCACTTAAGCTTGGCAATTCTTCGGGCTATGTCTGTTACCTTTGTTCGCCTGCGGATCTCTTCATTTCTGATTCACTTAGGGAAACTCCAAGCATAACCCTCCATTGCCCTTTGGGTGACTTTTAGCCTTCTGATAAGGCCCATTGTGAGCGACCACGTTTCAGTGCCATAGGTCATCACTGGCAACACGCACTGGTCAAAGACTTTCGTCTTGAGACACTGCGGTATGTGGGGCGAGAAGATATTGCGTAACGCCCCGAACGCTGCCCAGCCGAGTCGGATTCGACGATTGACCTCTTTCTCGAAGTTGGACCTACCAGGCAGACAGACACGCTCAACAGTACTACGTGACGAACTAAACTAAAAACCAATGATGACTGGTTTGACATTTTTTTTCTCGTCTATCCCTTAATATGGGATATCGTTGGATAGGCCGTTCAAAAATATTGTGGGTCTGTCGAAACCGTTTTTCAATTCAGGGATCCGTTTGCGTAATAATAAACTTGAAGTGTCCTCACCCTGCCAGCTAAATAGTTGGTTTTGGATATGTGAAAAAATTCATGGCAGTAGTATATATAACAAAAGTAAAAGAAAAAACTATCACAGCTAAGTAGGCTTTACAAGTTAACGAGTAATAGTCAACCAACTTAAATTTGTAGTTGGAGAATTGACCGTAACGTAACGTATATCGATTTATGGGAGAGCATGTTTTTCAACTTCAATGTTAAGTTTGTTTTTGGGATAAATACGGAACCCTTCATTGTGCGTGGTCCGACATGCACTTAGCCAGTTTTTTATTTACTTTGCAGTACCGTTTATAATGTCCTACTTTACCGCTGCTAAGAGGCTGACAACAGGTAAACCGCTGTCACTGTCAGATTGCATACAAAAGAAAGAGATGCACGAGTACACAACGTATGGCGTAAAAATGCAAATAAAATCTGTTAGGAAGAAAAGAGTTTTGTGTCTTAGTTTTTCTACCTCTTTAATAATTTCTTCTTTTGATATTGACTGTATTCCTTTTGACATGTTTTATCTCGTTTTATACTTTTCGCTGGTCTTCTTGCTTTTTTCCTGATGTGTCAACAATAAATTTTGAACACAACATATTCTAGAGTTATTTATTACTAGCGTGATAAAAATATTAACACGTTATGGGATCCAGCATGTAAATGATTATAAAAAATCGCAGAAATGTCGGACAGCGGAAATGGTAACGGGAGTTCCCAGACACATGAAACTGGAATTTCAAGTAGTAGTGGCTATAGAGAGCTATATCTAATACACGACAATCTTTGGGAGTACACGAGTGTTACACCTGAAGCCACGGATGTACAAGGTATGAGAAGGGATCAACGAGCTCGAGCAAAGATTTGCTTAATGCTCAGGCTCCTTTGCTTAGTTCATGTGCGCAAAGCGAAAACGGCTAGGGAAGCATGGGACGCTCTGAGAAATGCTTTTGAAGACAAGGGTCTTAACAACCGGTGCCGCTTATTAATAAAGTTGGTAAGCATGAGACTGGAGCAATTTTCAACGGTTAGAGAATATGTGACGTCAGTTATGGCCACGTCACAGGAGTTGCATGACCTTGGAAAGGAAGTCGACGATGAACTGTTGGCTGCACTTTTGTTACAAGGACTAACCCTGGAATTTCAACCAATGAGATCAGCCATAGAGAATAGTAATATTAAGCTTACTACCGACTATGTGAAGACGAAGCTCTTTCAGATGGAAGATACCTTCTCGGCTAGCTCAAGTGTAAGACAGCCATCAGCATTGCTGACTAAGAATCACAAGAGCAAAGCTACACCCAAAAAGAAACCAAAAGTGAAGGTCAAGTGCTTCATTTGTGAAGGACCACACAAAGCACACGAATGTCCAGATAATCCGAAACAACAAAGGAAGGAAGCACTACAAGCCTATGCGTTGGGCGCACGACCAGAACCAGATGTTTCGTCGAGGTGCTGGATCATAGACTCTGGAGCATCAACACACATGACGAATTTTAAATCGTGGTTTAAGGACTTCAAGGACACTATAAAGCCTTTGAGGGTGACATGTGCTGACGGTAATGAGGTATTGGGTAAAAGTAGAGGAACGGTGGTATGTGAGTCAATAGGTTTGACTATCAACAATGTTACGTATGTACCTAAGTTATC
Source organism: Tiliacea citrago (assembly GCA_963921375.1). Taxonomy (NCBI): domain Eukaryota; kingdom Metazoa; phylum Arthropoda; class Insecta; order Lepidoptera; family Noctuidae; genus Tiliacea; species Tiliacea citrago. Next base: position 12,486,912 of record OY992797.1, on the reverse strand, counting down.
ATCTAATTTATTAAGTGTGAATGCGATCGTGAAAAAGGGTCACGTGGTGGTATTTACAGAAAAAGGATGCGACATCTTTAAGAGTGATGGTTGTGAGATTCGAGGTAAGGTTGTAGTGAACGGTGTGGAAGAACGAGGCATATACAAAATTAAATGCTGTTCACAGGGTTCTGCGCTAGCTGCAGCTAGCAGAAGGGGACTCAATTATGCTATGGCATCGGAGGATGGGGCATTTGGGTATCAACAATCTCAAACTACTAAGAGATAAGATGGCGACAGGGGTAAGTTTTCCTAACACTTCAGCTCAACTTGAGTGTATACCATGTATTATGGGGAAGCAAACCAAGAAACCATTTAAAAAGTTGAATGCTACTCGAGCTAAGGAAGTGCTAGAGCTTGTGCACTCGGATGTGTGCGGACCTATGGAGGTGCCTTCCGTTAGCAAATTCAGGTATTTTTTGACGTTTATTAACGATTTTACGCGCAAAACTTTTATTTATTTTTTGAAACAAAAGAGTGAGGTTTTCGAAAAATTTGTAGAGTTTAAGGAGTATGCCGAAAAACAAAGTGGTAAGAAGCTGAAGATCTTACGCACCGATAACGGCACCGAGTTCGTCAACAAACGGATGGATAATTATTTGAAACAATTCGGAATTCAGCGTCACCTAACGGTGGAATATACGCCAGAGCAGAACGGCATCGCTGAACGCGCAAATAGAACTATCTGCGAGAAAGCAAGAAGCATGCTTCAAGATGCTAATTTGGCAAAACCTTTTGGGCAGAGGCTGTCCATCATGCAGTGTTCTTGAAGAACAGATCACCAATGATTGCGGTGAAAAATGTTACGCCAGAAGAGAAATGGTCAGGTAAGAAGTGCGACCTGAGTACAGTGAAGACTTTCGGATGCAAAGCTTTTATGCACATTCCTCAACAGAAGAGAGGTAAGTGGGATCCGAAAAGCAGAGAACTGATTCACACAGGTTTCTGTGATAACGCAAAAGTATATCGACTTTTAGACTTCACTACCGGCCAAGTATTTAAGGCAAGAGACGTGGTGTTTTTCGACCATGAGCAATCGAATTTAGAAGAACATCCAGAAGAAATACTCCAAATTTCTGAAGCTGAAAAAGAAACTGTGATAGGACACAACGAAGGATCTGATATTCTGCAAGCACCAGAAGGTGAATCCGAAGCAGACATTGACCCTAGGGTAGATCAAGGTGAAGATGGCGATAGTCAGAGAGAGAATCAACCAACTGAACCTGAGGATCATGGAGATCCGGAGCCCATTGTGGACGATTTGGATGTATTCGAAGACTGCGAATCGATTACAAATGTCGACGAGGAATCTCACCAAAGTGGACGGAGGTACCCACTGAGAGATAGAAGACCCAAGCAGTTCCCGGATTACATCCTGTATCAAGCTGCTGAATCAGATCAGAATCCAACTACGGTTCGAGAAGCATTGTCAAGAACTGACAGTGAAGCATGGAAGTCAGCGATTCAGGAGGAGCTGGATGCGATTAAGAAAAATAAGACTTGGACCTTAGTCAAACCACAAGCCAAATGCAACGTCGTTGATTCGAAATGGCTTTTTCGAATCAAAGAAGAGGCGGGAAGTAAGAAGAGATATAAAGCTCGACTGGTTGCAAGAGGCTTTAGCCAGAGATATGGGGTGGATTACGATGAGACTTTTTCTCCAGTTGTTAGACATAGTTCACTTAGTCCTTTTAGCGATGGCTGCTCATGAAGGCTTTAATGTTGATCAGATGGACGTGAAAACAGCGTTTTTGAACGGAGACTTATCTGAGACTGTCTATATGAAGCAACCTGAAGGATTTGAGGAGAAAGGAAAAGAAGATTATGTGTGTCTTCTTAATCGATCGCTTTATGGATTAAAGCAAGCCCCTAGAGCTTGGCACAGCAAGTTAAATAATGAGCTGTTACATCTTGGCTTCTAACGAAACGATCCAAGAATGAACCATGCGTGTATATAAGATCCAAAGACAAGAAGGTCATCATTCTAGCGGTATATGTGGATGACATGCGTATATTCTGGAATGACGCACAGGAGTTGCGCAAAGTGAAAAAAGACCTCATGTCTAAATTTGAGATGAAGGATCTTGGTAAGGCAGAACTAATCTTGGGGATGCAAATAACGCAGAACGAGACAGAAATCAAAGTTGACCAAGAGAAGTATGTCAATAAAGTTTTGAAGATGTTCGGGATGGATGATTGCAAGATCGCTACAACGCCATCAGTTACTGGTCAAAAGAAGCCAAGAAGCCAGGACCAGAATATAAATCGGATCCGAGCATTCCGTATCAAAATTTAATTTTGTTTTTTTTTTTGTTTTTTCATTTAAAAAACGTTGCCCCACACTAGGAATTTCTCCTGTATCGTGAGTGCGTTTACAAACATTTAAACTCACATACACAAACACCCAGACCCGGAACAACTACTTATAGGTCATACAAATATTTGTTCCGTGCGGGAATCGAACCCGCGACACGCAGCGCAGCAGTCAATCACTTAACCACTGCGCCAACCGTGCCGTCTGTTTGGTTCTCTTTTGTACTTGTCTGTTTGCACGAGGCCAGACATAGCACATGCAGTAAACTATCTGAGTCAATTTAATAGTTGCTACAGTGACGAGCACTGGACGGCCGCAAAACGGGTACTCAGATATTTAAAGGGTACTAAAAGCTTTGGCCTAAAGTACAAGAAGAATAATAATAGTAATGATTTACAGTGCTATGCAGATGCAAGCCATACTACATGCTATGATAGGAGGCGATACACCGGAGTAGTTTTCCTATTGAAAGGAGGAGCTGTGTGCTGGGAGAGCAAGAAACAGAGAACAGTAGCTCTTTCAACTGCAGAGGCAGAATATCTGGCAATATCTGAAGCTACAAGAGAAGCAATATTTCTTAAAAGATTTATTGCAGAGATCAGTGGTCTACCAGAAGTGACTGTCAAGATCTACAGCGACAGTCAATCCGCAATTGCTATTGCACAGAATCCTGTGCACCATCAACGTACAAAGCATATTGACGTACGCCACCACTTTATTAGAGAAGCCATTGAGAATGGGCATGTTAGGATAGAGTATGTGGAGACGACTCGAATGGTGGCTGACAGTCTGACTAAAGCTTTGTTGAGAGGAAAGTATGAATGGTGTGCGAAAGGAATGGGTCTGGAGGAATGAAACTCAGGAGGAGTGTTAGGAAGAAAAGAGTTTTGTGTCTTAGTTTTTCTACCTCTTTAATAATTTCTTCTTTTGATATTGACTGTATTCCTTTTGACATGTTTTATCTCGTTTTATACTTTTCGCTGGTCTTCTTGCTTTTTTCCTGATGTGTCAACAATAAATTTTGAACACAACATATTCTAGAGTTATTTATTACTAGCGTGACAAAAATATTAACAAAATCGTATAAAATTAGATATTAACTAATTAATAAAAAATAATCCATCACCGGATGCAGTTTGGCATTTGCAATTTGATGGTTTACTTTTAATTATAATTATAACTGTTATCGAAGGAATAAACTGCGTTTAAAAATAATTAAGAGTTGTCTTTGAAGATTGTTTTGATGTATTAAATTATGTTTTGAATTCCATCACCGTATGCACAAAAGACTTCAAAATGTCATACTGTTTTTGTTTTGGAAAAATATTTACGGTACACTGCTTTAAAAAACCACCTTTTTGACCATTTAGTAGAATTATTTTGCTCGCCTGCCCCGTACATTTTATTTATCTGCTCTTCTATAATGAACCTGGCTGTCAGCTGAGATAGGTTTCGTTTTTCAACAGGCACAGAGTCCCATGCAGAAAAAAAAATAAGAAATGTTCTCCCAGCGAACTGATGAATTTTGATATATAATTATATTTTCAGCTATCTCACCTTTAACTTGACGTATCTGAGACACGATTGCTTCTACATATTTTAGCAATAAATGTTGATATGGATTTAGAACTCGAATATTTTTCTTGGAAGTAGTTGTAAAATGTAATAATAATAAAAAATAATAAAAAATGTTTATTTCAACAACTTACAATTTGTTACATTTTTACTTTTAGGAATGTCCTTTTAAGCAAAACAGATGCTTGTGTTATGACATTCCGCCCTTCCAATGGTTAGAAAATTAATTGTATATAGGTAATTGAAAAGAACTAAATTAAAAGAAGACGAAGAAAAACACTCAATTTCAAAGGAGTCTAAACTAAACAAAACAAAAAGCAAAATGAAAAGAGGGTAATTTAAGAGAGCGCGCGCACTCGTGTGTGTGTGTGTGTGAATGTGTGCGTGTGTGTGTGTAAGGGCTATGATGTGAGAAGGGGGAGAGGATTGGCGTGATAGTATTGGAGAGATAAGAGAGGATTGGTTTGAAGTATTACTCGATTGAAGTATCAGTTTGGAGTTAGCCCTACGACAAGTCTTGGGATCAGAAGATGTTGTAGGTCAACATCTTCCACTAACCGTTGTTTACTGTTTGTATTAAACATTCAACTTCTTCGTACGTTTTAGATTTTAACCATTTCGTAATAATACTTTTAATGTTAATGTGCAGTGACACATCAGATTCCTGCTCGTAAATAGCATGTAGGTCGTCCCAAATTTCTTTTGCGAACTCGCAATTTTGGATGCATTGCTGTACGAGTATTACCCAGTCTCGCAACAATTAATCTTAGGGCTTTCGCGTCCAGCCTCTTCCACGTGGTGATTTTTGCTTCGTCACTTTCCGGACACTTGGACGTCCCTTCCACAAGGTTAAAAAAATTTACCGCTTTCAATATAACCTTTACATGAAATTTCCAGGTGTGCCAATTATTGGCACTCTCCAGCAACAGGCGATTGCTTGAAACCCTGAACTTGCCGACTTCGCCCTCCATCTTTGACGCCTGCTTGACCGCAGTACAACTGTTTTACCACAGCGACAACCACCATGATTCCTCGTTATTTTGCTCCGGGCGCCTGGACCCATACCCTTTTCAGGTTATTTTGGGCAGTGGATTGGAGGGAAATAAAAGGTTGGAATACAATTAATGCTTGTTTTATTTCCGTATACTACATAGATGGAGATTTTGTCTTTGCCTTGACCAGGTTAACACGAGAAGTGTGTCGCCATACATTTTCCTTAAAATAGTTAACACACGAGACTATACAAATATAAATGTTGCCATTTCATTCAATATGTCAACGTCAAAATCGTGGGTGAAGATAGTCCTTACAAAACAAATGACAGTCAGATACATAACACTATTCAGTTCATCGTTTGTATGGAAATGACTAATTCAGATTCTCAACTCACATCTGGTAAAGGTCTGAGACAAAACAGTATTGTCTGACATTCTCATTGTAAGCAGATTGTGTAAACGGGATAATAATTATGTATTATTAATTTATCCTTACTTAATGTAAACAAAGAGTAAGCTTGTTCATTAGTTATAGTTTGGCTTGGTAATACGTCTTGACAAGCCCATATTGTCCATTATCCTTTACAGCCTGTAATACATCGGATGAGATTGTGACATGCAAACGAACTTGGGTTATCTATCCTAGAGACGTGAGCTTATATTGAACTTTAACAGATAGATAAAAAAGGACTAAATTGACAACCACGATTTTTTTCAATACATCTATAATTTTACTGATTCCGTTACTCTGATTCGTATTAATGTATTTACCTTTGTTCATTCCCCTTATATTGCTGTTTGTCTGTTCAATACCTACGCGTGAACTCGGAACACCCACACCACAATTATTCCGAGCTCAGAATTACATAAAATTTCCTGTCTTGTGGTTTCTTCCATGTCCGAGCAGAAATTCTTATAGTTCCTCGTTTTCAAGCACGCGGCCCGCCCCGTCACCGTTGGCAAAAGGATTCCGCCCGCGACAGTCGGCGGTACTCAAATTATTCTCATTTTTTATTGTATAAGTAATACACAGCCTTTGTTATTGTTTTTGTTACTGGCAAAATACATAATAATTATGAATTATTTAACAATCATTTTGAATATTCGATAACCTGTATCCTAATTGCGTAACACAGTTTGAATCGGAATGATTTTAAAGTATATTGCTAATCCATTGCTTCATAAGTTAGAAAAAATTGTCTGCTCAACAACGTAAATAACGCAATTAATGTTGTTGAAATGTCAAATTGAAACCGAGTCCTACTGATAGTGTGTTACACAATTAGCCCTCTGGTCTTCGTTAAGTTGAATCCGCAGCTGTATCTCGCGAAATTATTTTTTTTTTTTCGTTTTTTTGCTATTTTCAGGTCAGTGTCAGGTTGTATCTTGATAAAAATATGATTCGCGACAATAACAAGAACAAGTGTATTTACAGAATTATAATCATTTGAATCATTAATACATCTGTCTGAGTTAGATTTGTTCCCCAATGTCATGATTTCATGAAAAAGTCATTCAATGGAACAAATCGAATTTGAATCATGACCTACTTTGACGATAAATCGTTTGAAACCGTCAAAATAACAAAGATTTCCCTCCTTTACACTTAGGACGTTTTTAATAAGCTATGTCAATACGGGTCGGAGATCTATGCAATTTTAACTTTTGTCATCACTGCAATAGATAATATTTTTAGATAAAGCATTAATAATCATATTTTGAATCCAAACTCTTTGGAATTAACTATAACTCAGAACAATTTTTTTTTTTTTTTCAAAACCATGTTCCAATCTCACTCAGAAATTGGTGTCAAATAATAATTTCTATGTGAATAAAAAATAATTTGTTTATATTTATATCGTATAATGGCAGAACAAAGAGCGCCGATTAAATGTAGTTCTCACTTCTCAGTAAGCAACGCATATACGAGAAATATCGAGCAGGTAAGATCAGGCGATATGAAGGCGATATGAAAATAGACGGCGATATAATCATGGCGTTCGTCAAATCACGAATCAACAGAAAGCCGATATGCATAATCATTACGACGAACATCCGTTTTACGCACTCGGTATTTTGCAGCACGTTACGACGTTTTTCTACAAACGATAAGAAATCATTTGCACTCTACAGGCTTAGCACGAGGACCGTAGAGAAGCGTTTTGTCGACGGAAGAATAGACAACAATGACGTTTCTGTGTAGACAGTTGAAAGTTTTCTACTGTCCTTAGCACGACGATTACAAGATCAAATGTAAAGAAACTTGTCTTCTCTACGCTAGACAACTGTCTACAACGTCGAACACGACGTACAATATTTCTCCGATTTGACAGTTTGGGATAGAAAACATTCTTCCGAAATAGTCTAATGGTTGTAAATTATACGCAATAAGCACAAATGAGTTTGAAAACTTAGTTGGTGGCTTTAACTTGTATGCGCCACAGCCTTAAACCAATACTTATAACATTAACATTCGTGTTTTGTTATTGAAGAAAGATTCGTTAAAAACAATTTGCTTCTTCTATTTGTTTGAGAACAAAACACAAAAATACGATAAAATTGTGTAGCCCACACCACACACCACTAGCGAATACCCCGTTGCTACGGACAAGACACTTTCTACGAAGAAACCCGAGTCTAGGTGTGACCTCGTGCTCGGGAAGAAGAGATTTCGAGAAGTGTAGACAAGCGATCTCTATTCTACAGTAGAGTAGAGTTAGAAAATGCCATGCTAAGCCTGCTGGTCTGCACTATACGAGTACACATCACGCTAAGAAATTCGACTTAACAGATGCAAGATTAAATTTTGCACGTGAATATTTAAACTTTGACTGGACTAACGTTATCTTTTAAAAGTATTTAGTATTTTAGAATAAATATCGCCAGTGGGTTGGGTTAAAAAATCCTGGCCAGACTATGATTAAGAAAAAATTCTTAAATTACTTTTTTTTAAACATTGCTATCATTCCTTTAATTAATAGCAAATAAAATTAAATAATAAAATTTTGTAATATGATATTATACAACGTGCCGCTACATTTTTTTCATTCAATTTAACAAACGGGTAGGGCTAGTGGCCCTAAGAAGCTATTTTATAAAATTATAAATAACCCAATAAATAATAACGTTTAATGAAATTAAAATATCTTCATGAAACGAAAACGCGAAACCGTTTTCGTGTGTTAAATTAATTTCGCCAATAAATCGGCGCGGCTGGGCACTGAACGCTGCATTATTTATATGAACTGTATTCGACAAGGAGGTATGGTAAAAAATGTTTGAGCGCCACTGTTTGCTACCACGTTTTGTGGGAAGGAATACCTAGACTATGGCGCGCACGTGTAGTATCACATTTCTGTACTCTTTTCCAACAAACGGTCCGTAGGAAGAACCTCAGAGAACGTGGCGTGGCGTGGCGAGGTATAGTACTAGGTACTAGCTACTTTATTTTTATCTATTTAATTACTCAAAAACTTATAGTTATTGGCTGTTTATGACTTAGTACTAATTAGGTTTCGGTTATTATTTCACAGTTGGGGCAGTGCAGTGGTAGCCCAATGGTAACGGGCGTGACTTACGAGTTGTATGTGGTAGGTTCGGACCCAGACAAAGGCGCTTTACTTGGTGTAAATTTCTTCATCACCACTGCTCTCAAAACGGTGAAGGAAAACATCGTGAGGAAAAAGGCATCGGCATGTCCTAGAACCAAAAATTCGAAGTCAAGTGACATCTACCAACCCGCACTGGGCCCGCGTGGAGAGTTACGGCCTATTCCCTCTCACCGAGAGGAGGCCTGAGTCCCAGCAGTGGGAATATTATGCTATTATTTAACATCAATTGGTACCTGTAATGTATACCTCAGTTTTTCTGACGAAGCTATACTCAGTATTCCAAAAGCTTTTGTTTCCTGTGTTTTCTTTTATAGAAAGTACCTAAACAAGTTTAGGTACCGATAATAGATATACCTATTTACAAAATGTCCACTATCACAGATATCATAATATCAGCCGAAAGGCGTCCACTGCTGGATATAGGCCTCCCTCAATGGGGGGGGGGGTTGCCATAATCGCCACGCTACGCAGGCGGGTTGGCGATCGCAATATGGTGTTAAAATGCATAGAGAACGCTATTGCCCATTCTCTAGTAAGTCCCTTAGTCGCCTTTTACGACACTCACGGGAAGAAACCCACACCATCACAGATATAAACGTTTATAATACTAAACAAATTAATAGGTAGGTATAGTCATCTTACTGGTGCCCTCAAACGTGACCGAGCAGCTGAGCTAGATGTAAAATGAGCAATCCCTGACTAGATGGAAAACTCAACTCTTTTTTATGACTTCTGCATTGAGGTGAGGTTGATTACTTTGAAAATAAATAAAATGGTATGTTATGGAAAATTCCATTTGCTGCACAACGTTTTTGAACCGTGTGTACATCTGAAATATTTCACAAATTATCAGGGTTTCCAACTGAATACCAGTATTATACATGGAGCGACTGCCTATCTGACCTCCACAACCTAGGTACTGGGTAATACGATACCCCTTGGTAAGACTGGTTGTAAGACTTTCTGGCTTCTGACGACCCGTAACGACTGTGACCCGTGACGAATGACAGCCGGAACCAACGGCTTAACGTGCTTTCCGAGGCACGGAGGAGTCTCGGTATGTAAAGATGGTCACCCATCCACAGGCCGTCAATATCATAACATATTTAATAAACGACTCCATGGCACATTTACAAAATTGAAAAACTGCTTTTAAATTATACAACAATAGAGAATTTGCAATGTATTTGTAAGATTAATAAAAATTTACTAGCAAAAGGAAAGAAAATCATTATTATTATAACCATACTTGCACAAATTAAACCAGTACACAGCCACGAATACTTCACTGCTGAATGGATATAGTGTATAAAAGTGGTGAATAAAGACATTGTAGAAAGTTTGATTTACCTACTTGTAGCCGCAACCCTTAAGGACGCTATCACAAAATCTGACAAAAATTTGCAATTATAAATAAATAAATAAATTGTTTTTCGGTACATTTTGCAGCAAAATTTAACTAAACCAAATGTAACTAATAATTGTCACAGATAGATTACTCCTTCATCTCCATTAGTAGCAATTTTTATTCGAATATGTTGGTTTATAATATTGTAAAAAATTATTTCCGTTGCCTCTTCACACAAAATTGACGATATCGTGTTGAGTTTAGGAACATTTTTCTTAAATATATTACCATGAATTTTGTTACTATAAATATTGTATGTAAGCAGACATGTTCAACTCAAAAAGGTAGCAAAAATAACTATAAAAATGTTACAAATAGTCTCAGAAAATAATGTTGATAAAACCATTTTTTTTTAAAACACTGTCGGTAATGTACAAACCACATCAAGAAATTTAAAAATCACACACTGGGCTTCAGCTATCCGTGTGATAAAATAAAAAAAATATTTTATTATTATACAATATCTTCATTACGTAAATGAACGGCGAAATAAACTATATTTTCGAGTGCGCAAAAGTTATGAAACTATTAAACAGGTGCTGAGACTGACACGAATGGTTTAGCACCACGAAAACTGTACTTTTATAGTTAGTTACACAGTATAAGCAAGCAGCGCTTAATGTTTCAATTATTTCAATCATTCTTACAATTAGATAAGAAATTGACGAAAAACGATTTTTTTTGTGATGCACCCTGCAGAATTCTGCGAATGTCAATGTGGGCAAGCTTTGTAACCGAAACCAATACTCCGACTACGGTTGCGGACACAACACCACGACACGGCGCCGCCACCGTGAAACGGTACGACGTCGTACCGCGGAACGGTACCATGTACGGTGCACCGCGCCAGCTAACGGCAGCAACCGTCGGTTCAAACGTGTACTCAAACTTGCAGTTTTGTCTAGATATGGACCGCGAAAGACGTATTCTTCTCCTGACATTGCTAAGATGATGAATTAAGAGAAAACAGGGTATCATCAGTCGTCTTTTGAACCGATGGTTGTTATCGTGAGCCGACGCGGCGCAGCGTACACGGCACCGGTCCGCGGCACGACGTCTTGCCGATTCACGGTGGCGGCGCCGTGCCGTGGTGATGTGTCCGCGCCCTACGAGTCACGGGCAAGCATGGCGATTTTCTCTCATGACGATCTTACGCAACTTCAGAACATATTCAAAGGAAATCCCTTACAAGCCGAAAAAAACTACGCATCGAATACAATAACCTCCTCCTTTTGAAAGTCAGTAAAAACACAATAAAAATAAAAGCATAAAACTAAAATTGTCTCCACAAAACATTTTTAATGTGAATGACATTATTTCACAATCTGCCAGCCACAACTAGCGGGACCGAATGGCGGGGTTATTTTTATTTGTCGGCGAAGGGTCCTAGTCGGCGGGCGCACGGGGGGGGGGTGCGTGGCGTGGCTGGGAACGTGACCACCACTTCATTGGTGTTACACCATGCTCGTCCTCAAACCATACAATACAATAAATTAATAAAACTTAGCTTTATGTGCCCAAGTGGTGGGCCGGCTCGGGGCGACGAGTTTTGTTACGTTAAAATTCCAGACAAAGAGTGATCATTGTGGTGGAACTTGTCATTTTTTTTTTACTAAAACATATCAAGCCAAATACATATATATTAGGAACTTATATCACACATTACTTTACTTTTAATTTATCTATATCTGTACGTACAATAAAATCGTAGCGAAGTCAGAAGTGCTACGAAGTCTAGGAAAGATTCTAATGCCTAAAATGTTTTTTTAAAATTTTTGCCTGTTACCTACGAGCCTACAAAAACGAAATAGTAGATTGTTATACAAGGAGCTAAAACGACCCATTACCGAGTTATAATCGGTTTTTAGCGCCGTGTGTGCCACTATAATTTTCACTACGATTGCGAGAAAATAAAATAATCCAATACACCTTGACAGCAACAATTGAAAATTATTTTTATCCTTTCTCTTCCATCTGCAAATACGGGTCTCCATTCTCACTAGATGATGACATTTTCACTGCTGAAAAATAAATTACGGTCACCAATTCAATTTGTAATTAGAGAAAAAAAAAACTAAAGATTTCGCTAGTTCGGCAGTAAAACTACCTCGTATATTATATAATGGGTCATTTTAGCCCCTTGTATAACACAATCTTTGACGGCACGGTTGGCGCAGTGGTTAAGTGATTGACTGCTGCGCTGCGTGTCGCGGGTTCGATTCCCGCACGGAACAAATATTTGTATGACATACAAGTAGTTGTTCTGAGTCTGGCTGTTTGTGTAAGTGAGTTTAAATGTTTGTATACGCACCCACGATACAGGAGAAATTCCTAGTGTGGGGCAACGATTTTTAAAGAAAAAAAAAAAAAAAAAAACTACTATTGTTGATTAAAGTCCCCCATATTTCCTGTCCTAATGTATATTAAAGTTAAGGCCGGTTTTTTTAATAAATAAACTAGCTTCTGCCCGCGACGTCGTTCGCGGTTCGTAAAACCGGAACCCTATTACTAAGGCTCCGCCGTCTGTCTGTCTGTCTGTCACCAGGCTGTATCTCATGAACCGTGATAGAAAGACGGTCGAAAATTTCACAGATGATGTATTTCTGTTGCCACTATAACAAAACATACTAAAAAACCGGCCAAGTGCTAGTCTGACTCGCGCACGAAGGGTTCTGTACCATTGTCTATAAAAACGGCAAAAAATCACTTTTGTTGTATGGGAGCCCCCCTGAGTATTTGTTGCTATAGCGGCAACAGAAATACATCATCTATGAAATTTTCAACTGTCTAACTATCACGGTTCATCAGATACAGCCTGGTGACAGACGGACAGACAGATAGACGGCAGAGCTTTAGTAATAGGGTGCCCGTTTTACCCTTTGGGTACGGAACCCTAAAAACAGAATAAAATAAATATTTAAGGGGGCTCCCATACAACAAACGTGATTTTTTTGCTCGTTTTTGCTCGATATTATTAACGGCAACAGGTAGACGCTTGAAATATTCACAGAATATTTAGTTATATATTCACTAAAATAAATAATTAAATTAAAATAAAACAAATATTTAGCGGGGGCTCCCATACAACAAACGTGATTTTTTTGCCATTTTTATAGATAATGGTACACGGAACCCTTCGTGCGCGAGTCCGACTCGCACTTGGCCGGTTTTTTTTATTCGTTTTTGCTCGATATTGATAACGGCAACAGGTAGACGCTTGAAATATTCACAGAATATTTAGTTATATATTCACTTTAAAAATAAATAATTAAATTAAAATAAAACAAATATTTAAGGGCCCATACAACAAACGTAATTTTTTGCCGTTTTTATAGATAATGGTACGAAACCCTTCGTGCGCGAGTCGGACTCGCACTTCGCCGGTTTTTTTATTTATTTTTTGTCGTGTTTAGACATCGATACCCATCACGTCAACGGAGTTTCCCTAGCTAATTTAATTTCACCCTGTATAGTTGCATAGCGTGCGCAGCCTAATTCATTGATAAAATTGAATCCGACCGACCAGGGCCTCAGGTCTGCTATTACAATAGTGTCAGAAAGGTCGATCATTGATTTCATAATTGTTGATTTTGACAACTTTGGTAATCTACTATTATAATGGCGTCATTATGACTTTCTAATGGTCGGCCACTGACACTACATTGAAAGAAATTGCAAATATTGGTAATCTCGTACATAATGACAAATGAATGAGATTTCTACTAATGGGTTTTATAATAATGGCAATGCGACAATGCCATTGTAATAACACAATTATATTACGAGAACATTGATCGACCAATGATCGACCATTATGAATTTACCAGATTACGAACTTTTAGCAAAATGACAATGGCATGACAATGGGGTCGTGTTGGAATGACTGAATTTATAAAAATAGCAGACTTGGGCCCCTGCACCCTAATTGCGTAACACAGTTTGAATCACAATCGGAATGATTTTGAAGTATATTGCTGATCCATTGCTTCATATGTTATAAAAAATTGTCTGCTCAACAACGTAAATAATACACAATGAATGTTGTTGAACTGTGAAATTCCTAAAAAACCTATAAGCAAACCTATAAGGTTTTTTGCACGTTTTTTGTGTTTTGTTTTTTAATGTGTATTACGCAATTAGCCTGCCTGGTCAGATTCATATAGAAAGAGTGACACTGCGCCACTACCTAAAGGGTCAACCCCACCCAGTATTTAATTCGTGATCTATTTTTTTACCCATCCTACGGCAGCTCCAACGAATGCCCGAATGTTTCTAACTTCTATTATATTTATAACACTAATAATACCTTTGAGCTTACTATTGAGCTAACATAATAATAATCATAATTTTTATTATTTCATATGATAATTAACCATAATAACATAATATTATATTTCGTTTTAATCTCTATTCTTGCATTCAATTCTTATTCCATTGTCCAACTAACTGAAAACTACTGTATTACTTAGATTCAGAGGTATAGAAATTATTGGACGTGAATGACATTTCCAAATGTTCATACTGTTCATAGACCCCAGTGCTTTAAACCGATGACAAAATAGCTTTATTAGCACTAGTGTAATGTCAATGAACTCCACTATTATATCATATTCATTGTTACGCTTTCACATATTATGTGAATTTAGGTTGAAATGTCACTCACCTTTACTGCTATTATATCTTTTGTAATATTTCGTTACTAGCTGCGCCCCGCAGTTTCACCCGCATAAGTTTCGATCCCGTGGGAATATCGGGATAATAACTATCCTATCTGTTAATCCTGTTGATAAACTAGTCTGGCCATAAATACTGTTACATAAAAACCATTTTTTTTTTCGAATTTTCAATTTGGAACGCGTTTATTATGCAAATAACTTCTTTAAATTTCCCGCCATTCCACATACTTTTTCGTGTTTATTATCAAATTACATTATGGAATGGGGTGTAGTAAAAATAATGGGGAAAAAGCTAAACTCGTACCAAGAAAGACTGAAGTATTTTAAAATGGTGTCGCTGGAGAAACGAAGGAATATGCTAGATTTGGTTTTCCTTAAGAAGTTAGTAACAGGCTCTCTGAACTGTCCCGATTTGCTCAGTAGGGTGTTTTTCCATGTGCCGCGTAATCTGCCAAGAAGTTCTAATAGGAGACTTTTCTGCATGCCAAGATGTCATACCAACTGAAGGCAATACTGTCCACTATCTAGAATGTATGCTGCATACATAGAGCACAAACTGGACATTGACCTCTTTCACTCGTCAGTACCTGCTCTAAAAAAAGCCGTGCTTGCCATTTGATGGTTGTTTCTAGTCCAAAATCAAATAATAACCTTATATAAAATCTTATATTAAAATTATCTAAAATAAAATCTAATTTATTTTAATTTATAATTGTAATCAATTTAGCTTTTATTATTTTTTATTTTTAACTAAACTATGTATATTTTTTTTTTATCTGCGCATAATGTAGTGCATACTGTGCTTTTCTATAAGTAATGAGGCGCTTAGACTTAAGTTTGCAATGTACAAATTTTAAAGTATTAGTGTACTCATTTTTGAAGAACCTAATTAATAAACATAAACATGTAACATATTAGCATCTATACATAGTATTAAACAAAGTCGCTTTTCGTGTCTGTCTGAGACTGCTATAGATCTTCTGAACTAACCAATGGATTTTGAAGTGGTTTTCAACATCATTTCTTAGAGCATTTTTTCCGGAAGAGTTTTGTGTATACTACATTATTACCTCGAGTTAGTTGGCTCCGTGTGGTGCCGGACGTAAAGAATAGCACCACCCCCTTTCTTCCCGTGGGTGTCGTAAAAGGCGACTAAGGGAAGGTTATAGTGAGTCAACCTTAAAAGATCGACATTGCTGTCGCGGACTTTTTGCAATGAAAGGGGAACAATTCCGTCATACATGATTTTTGCGTACTTTAATAATTTACGTACTTTAATAACTTTAATAATTTACACAGCGTTTTTACCGTTTTTGCAACATTTTTCATTGATGCTCCGCCCCTCTTGGCCATAGCGTGATGTTATATAGCATATAGCCTTCCTCGATAAATGGACTATCCAACACAAAAATAATTTTTCAATTCGAACGAGTAGTTCCTGAGATTAGCGCGTTCAATCAAACAAACTCTTCAGCTTATAATATTAGTATAGATATTGATTATGTCTTTCTTGTACCAATTTACAAGCACACACCTAGATTAACATAAAAGCTAAGTCAAAGAATCCGCTTAGAGCTTTAAGGGGGGATGCGCTAAGGTAGCCCGCGATATTCAAATTTTATTACGTTTTTTGCAATTTCCAGGTCAGTAACAGGTTGTATGCTGATCTAAATATGATTCGCGGCCGTAACAAATAAGGCTTTACAGAATTATAATCATTAGAATCAGCATTACAACTCTCTAACTTCATAAAATCTTACTGAATGATTATTTCAGAAATATTCATTCAATAGGATTTTACGAAGAGAGTTAGTTGTATTGCCGATTCTAATCATTATACTTCTGTATAGCCATATTTGTTATGGCCGCGAATCATATTTAGATCAACATACAATCTATTACAGACATGCAAATTGCAAAAAAACGTAATAAAATTTAAATTTCGCGGACTACCTTAGCGCTTAAGGATTTTTAGAATAGTTGAAGCGTACTTTTCTTAACTGTCGCAGTTCCTGCAGAGATTATCTTTAAAATCTTATTACGTTTTCTTCAATAGATAATTATGTTATCAAAGTTTCTAGAATCCTGAAATATCTTAGTTATATGATACCCCAGAAAATGTGTCCTTTTGTTTTGAAGAAATCGTACCAACACATACATATATCAGTGTCAAAACATAAACAGACTAGTAAACATAGGCGATGACCTTCGTCAGCGTCCTCTAGCGTGAAGGTAACGCAGCAAGCTCTCTCTCATCTTCTACTGTTATGAAAGTCGCATCAACGCAGCCCATAAACATTAATAGAATGATATGAAATGAGCGATACTTACGACGTGGCTCAGTAACTGGAGCTAGGTCATGTCGTAACCTTAGATGGGAAAAATTTGATGCCCACAGTTGTTGGAACTTCACATGACCCAGATACAATGCTTGATGAAAGCGGATTACTGAACTTAGACACTATTTGTCTTATTCTTTTCGCTATTTGGGTAAAAGGAAAATTCAACTGTAATACTGCCTGAAGTATTATTCTGGAAATCTTGTTTTTGGTCTAAATATATCATCAATGAACTAAGTATTGAGCCACTCCTACACAAGACCAGAAATAAAGTAAGCCTACCTATATTTTAAGAAATTCTTGCCTAAAATCTTCATATGATTTTATCATGACATAATATTTTGAAAATAACTTGAATTAAAAACAAGTTCCGATTTTATTTTTCACCTGAACTGCCTTGAAGTTATTATGAAACTCTAATCGTTAATTTATAAACGTTGCTAAAAGTTGTACTTAATGATTAACGTCTGTTTAACCATATATTTTTTGACTTTTAAACGATGTTTTACTTTAAACAACTTCTCTATGTAATTACCTACTTACGTGACTGAATGTGTGACTAATCTTATTGCATGTTTTGTCTAAGGCCTTAGACTAAGCATTATGTTAGAAGTCATGCACTTTAAATAATCCCTACGGTCGTACCGCGGTCTCGCTTTCGCCATGTGCAGTCTTCTAAATTCTAGTTATATTCCCCCAAAATATTTCAGGGAATTTATAAGATATGAACCACTGGCCTCTACCCACTATGGTGGTATACCAATAATAGGATAACAAACGTATTGGTACCCACCCTATTAAGAGGGGGCTCCCTATTTTTATGTTAATTTGCATAAATATTCTGAAACAGTCACACATACAAGCAAAATGAAACTTTAGTATATGATTTATTGGATCTTTTTCTTTCCATGTTGAAGACAGTAACATAATTGTAATATTTTCTTTCAATATTTTTTTATAATAAAAAATTTATTCAAAAATCATGTCTTTTTTAAGGATAATTATTATAAAAAAAACAAACAAGATTGTTTAGCTTTTATGTCTAAAATAAATATTCTCAGCAATAAAATATAGTTTATTATCCCGTCACAAAATATTTTTTCTCTAGATCTGGAATTGAAACTTACGCTATTTAGTTTCGTGCTCGAACTTTATTACTGATGTATTAGCGTTTAGCACATAACGGAGTGGTGGGGAGTGAGGGGCGGAGCTTGCGTTCGAAATTTCATTTAGACTGCCTGGGCCTTACTCCCGACAGCATCGAGTACTGAATCAATCGAATTAGATTCGAAATAAATGACGATCCATACTCTTGAAACCGACACTAGCGCACGATCGTGCGGTGGTTCAAAACGACACTAATTTCGATCGAAAGATTCGTTAGAATCGAAAAGTTCGTACTCCACACGCCATCTGACAGTTATGTATCGAGTAGTTGAATCAAAACTAAACGTCAAATTACTCGATAGCAAAGACGCTACTTTATGAAGATCGAGTGAGATTTTTTTGTGTTCTTTACTGCTTTATTTCTTCAAAATCTTTATTATTATGGCTCGCCTTACTTTGTTTTTCAATGTTCTTGAGAAAACATCGTATGGATCTTCGTGCGAAAAGAAATATGAATCGATATAATACCCGGGGCTATAGAAATGGATTCGGAAGAATTTCGAAGAAGTTATAGTTTCTCGAAGGAGTTGTTTAATGTGTTGGTAGAATATTTAACACCATACATGAAAAAATTAACCAGACGAAGTGACATTTCCATTAAATGCAAGGCGAAAAGCCCGAAAGTCTGACAACCAGTCTTACCAAGGGGTATCGTATTACCCAGTCACTGGGTTGAGGAGGTCAGATAGGCAGTCAACATAATCAGCCTATAATGTTCTCACTGCTGGGGCAAAGGCCTCCTCTGTGTGAGAGGGAGTAGGACGTAATCCACCACGCGGGCCCAGTGCGGGTTGGTAGTTCTGACATGTCTTCGAATTTTTGGTTCTAGGACATGCCACCGGTGCCCTCACGATGTTTTCCTTCGCCGTTTTGAGAGCAGTGGTGATGAAATAATTTATACAAAGTAAAGCACCTGTCAGGGTTCGAACCTACGACCTACAACTCGTAAATCGCTGTCGTTACCACTGGGCCACCATGCTCTCAAGTAGGCAGTCGCTCCTTGTAAAATACTGGTATTCAGCTGCATCCGGTTAGACTAGAAGCCGAGCACAACATAGTTGGAAAAATAATAGGCAGATTGGTTGATGTTTTTTCATAGGGTTTTATTTGTTAAGTTAAAATAAAGCACTAGGGTATCGTTTTTTACGTGAGAAAGTGATAGAGAAGTAAATAAATTCAACCACATAAAAGATTCTAACCACAGACATAAGACACTTGACAATGACGTAATCCATGAATGATAGGATATAGACAATGACAGGCATAACGACGCTGATAATACTCGAACCTATGTCGATCTTGGTTTACGATTCGATTTGGTTCGGGAGTAAGGTTTTAAATCGAGTTCAGATCAGAAACGAGTTCGAATCGAAAACAAAATCAAACTCGAATCGTTTTCGGGAGTAAGGCCCCTGTTCTTAATATAATAGTATTACCACATGACTAACTGCAGATTAAGTCTTCAGTACTTCTCACTGAAAGACGTGTTATTCTTAGTTCACTATTCAAGTTACACCAATTACGCAGGTGTGTATTTTTGTAATGACGTATGTGCAAGTTACACGTGGACACCCAATACCAGTCGCCAATCGCTGAGCTCCTACGCAGAAACTAGAAACAAGATTCCGTTGTTTCTTTAACTTATTTTTAACAAAACTTTAGTAGAATACCGACGCAGTTTCCAATCATGACGTATCCAATCCAACAGATAATAAGAATTATTGGATTTTTGTTTAAGGAAAACCAAAAGCAGGCTGCTATAAAATCAACAAAGCAAGAGGAACTTCATCCGTAACACGGTGGACATGAGGTTTTGATGTACTCTATCACAAGGTTTTTACTGGTGGCATGGTTTAGCTTTAGACTCAATGTAAACTCTTTTTTGGACTGCAAATAAAGAAATAAGAAACATACAATATCGCAGCATTCTGATGAGATAGGAGCCTTTTTGGCATCGCACAAGTCTTGATTGTTTTTTTTTATTGTGTATATTGTTAGTTTTGAATGCTATTTTTGTATTTCGTGTGCGTGTCCCAAATGAATATTTTTCTTTACAAATAAACAAAATAAAATACACAAAATGGTTACATTTAAAACTGCCAAAACCAATGAGAAAACAGACAAAATCAGTTAACAGTTTATTCCTGAAATTTAATTTATTTGCAACGAATTGTTCAGTCCGTTCAGTGAATATTTTCATAGTATGAACCTTGGAAGTTCCGGCTGCGCTCTCAAAAGGGCACGACCCTAGCTATTCGTGTCAAGGATTGTTCTTTATATAGACCTTTTGAATTTGCTACTTGTAGCCTAGGCTTTATTGATTTTAATTGGCTTAGACCTCAAGCACATCATCGTGCTGTACAAATCTTCTTTCCCTATAATGCTTAGACTTTTGTCAACACACGTCAGTCTAAAAACCCGTTGTCAAGTCTTGCATGTTTTGGAATTGGGATCATAAATACGCATCCTTTGAATGGAGATCAATTTTTGTTGTTGTAAATTCTTTATCATCACAATCAGCTTATAACGTTCCCACAGCTGGCCGCCTCGATGAGAGGGAGTGGGTCATAATTCACCACGCGGGCCCAGTACGTGTTGGTAGATGTCACATATCTTCGAATTTTTGGTTCTAGGACATGCCGGTTTCCTCACGATGTTTTCTTTCACCGTTTTGAGAGCAGTGGTGATGAAATAAATTACACAAAGGAGCACAATATCACATGTCAATCTTACATATGAAATAAACATCATAAGTCTGTCTTTACATAGCATCGAAGCTTAGCATAATGAAAATATGCGTGATATCTTGAAATTATAGCAAGACTTCGGTCGATCAACAGTCTGATAAGGGAAACGAAGTAGATTCGGTGTAGATTCTAAATACACAACGAGTCGACTTAGTCGTCTATATAGTAAAGCGCCAGCCTGGGATCGAACCTACGACCTAAAACTCGTACGTCCGCGTCGCGGCAGTTACCTACCACTGGGCCACCACTGCCTTTTTAAATTATAATGCAGAAATTATAATGCAGAAATTATGATGCAGAAAATATAATGCAGAAATTATAATGCAGAAAATATAATGCAGAAATTATAATGCAGAAATTATAATGCAGAAATTTACAGTTGCATGAAAATTCCTTTCAGTGAATATTCCGTTATGATGTTTGATCTCCTAGTATGTAGATAGCTGAGTGTTGGTCTGCGGCAGTGAGAATATAATCTTTCATAACCGAATCAACGAAACACATTGTTCGCCGTCGCATTGTAAGTTATTCAAAACTTACAATATTGCAGAAATCATTGGTAAACCTAAAGCTCGTCAACGGGTGGTTGACTTTGTTGTGCCAACCACACCAAAGGGATCCAGCACTGTTGTATGATGATACAGTTTCCAGTTAAAACAGAACCCAGTAAGAAATAATAACTCTTTTTTAGATAAAATATTTACTGAAAGATTGCTGACCTTATTAGTGTGCATTTTCAAGTTTCATGACTTCCAGATCAGTAGAAAATAATGAAACATTAGACAGAATTAAAGTTTTGCTGATCCCAAAAAACACCATCATCTTTTTTTAACCGACTTCCAAAAAGGAAGGTTATATGTTCGGCTGTATGATTGTTTTTTTTTTTTTTTTATGAATTTCACACACCGTTTACTCCGTCAATTGTGGACGGATTTTGAAAATTCTTTTTTTGTTTGGAAGGGTATGCTCCCGAGGTGGTCCCATTGCCACCAAATCAGAATCTGATGAGGGGATCCCATGAAAAACGTGGGAAATCCTCAAATTTTATAGGCATACCTATAGCGATTTGAGTATTTTTTATAGTAACTCGTGCATTTGCACTTGAAAAGCCATTTGCTGAAGTGGAACTGATGATGAAGACCACAGATGGCCACCGGAACCACTTAATAATAAGTATTTCACCGTTGCGATTCGATTAGGCACTTTAATATGGTTGCTAAGCAATTTATGCTCGTCAAAATGCATATGGTCAAGTCACCATCAGTTCTCCTGGTTCTTACAAGGAGAACTCCTCAACAATTAACGCCCCTGCATCGGGAAAAACAATTTTTGTAAAAGGTGATGAGCATTTGACATTAGGCTATTGTAAATTACAAACTGACTCACTAAAAAGAGAAAAATAAAAAACTTTTTACAAAAAAAAAACAACCGACTTCCAAAAAAAACACTACAAAGTGAAAAATTACTTTAATTTCGGAAGTCGGTGGCAAAAAACTAAAATACAGATCCAAAGCCACCGACTTCCGAAATTAAAGTTATTTTTCACTTTGTAGTGTTTTTTTTTTGGAAGCCGGGTGTTTTTTTTTTATAAAAAGTTTTTTATCATAGAAAGCTTGGTCGAAGGAAAATATTTTGTCATTATTTTATACCTTCAGTGACCTTAGTGTATAAATAGAAACTAGGGTGAAATGACCTCCAGCATTACTTCCTGCGGCCTCGATGATAATTGTATATCTGAGGAGGGAAGGTGAGGTGGAGTGCACCCCGAGCTTGTGATCTAGTTTTGAATGGGCTCGCGGAGGCTCACGCGTGACGTCAGGAGGCGTAGCAGTGACGTCAACGTGAAACTAGGTCGCGCGGTCAACGACCGAGGCCTCCGCTGCACAACCAACACCACTGTCCTTGGAGGCTCGACCAAACGTGCTAAGTCTGAAAACAGTCCGATTTCGTTGGTCACATAATTATTTCTATTTCACAGAACAATTTTTCATGAATGTTTTCATTAAACTTAATTCCAAACAAAAAATATTATAATATTTTTCCAAACCACAATGCTTTTCTTTGTAATTTGGATTCAATTGATTAGTTTTCATATTAGTTTCAGGAAGAACTAGAAAAATTACGGAAACAGACCTTTACGAGAACAACAACAGTTTGGTAACAATGTGCATAATTACTATTAACAAAGCTGAATAACTGAGTAACGTCTGAACGTCTGTAGTTTAACTGTCATTTACGGTCAATTACTTAGAGAATGCTCCTAAAGTTCATCCCGCCATTGTCTGAAAGGACACGTGTCTGAAAAACTACTGGCTGGAACAAACAATTACAAAATATAGTGCGTTCATTATAACTTGACACGTGACGCAATAGGTAGTACTGAATTTTGCATTCTTAGTTTCAATACTAATAGAGTTCAAAATGGCGACTGATAGAACTGAACTACCAATCACATTACTGCAAAATTCAGTGACTACCAATAGCGCCACGCGTCAAGTTATTGTGAACACACAGAAATTATGAATTTTAATTTGAGTCTGTACACGCTCAGGGTAGTTAACAAATTCGGTTGGAGTGTGATCGGTGGTAAGAACACAAATTGGTATGGTAACTAGTTATTTCTTGTTTATTATTATTATTATTTTTATTTCAGATAAAATGAATCCATACAGTGCAAAATACAGATAAATAAATTAAATTTATTAATTTAAAATTAAATTAACGGAAAGCACGTCAAGCCGTTGGTCCCGGCTGTCATTTGTACATCTTTGACAGTTGTTACGGGTCGTCAGAAGTCCATAAGTCTGACAACCAGTCTCACCAAGGGATATCGTGTTACCCAGTAACTGGGTTGTGGAGGTCAGATAGACAGTCGCTCCATGTACAATACTGGTATTCAGCTGCATCCGGTTAGACTGGAAGCCGACCCCAACATATTATAGTTGGGAAAAGGCTAGGCAGATGATGATAAAATTAAATTTATTAATTTAAATAAAATTAATTATACCTACCGTTTACCACCACAAAACATGATTAAAGTTGGAAATGTACCTATATTCCAAAATTTATTTTTGTTGACTTACTCTGTTTGGCTTTAAGGTCCCTCCCTCATCCTCCTGTTTCATTGAGGGTTGCAAACTAGGTCAGAGCTTGATGCTGCAGGCCCGGGCCCCGCCTCCGATCGATGCCTCGGCGTCAATGAGCACCAGGCCCGGAACCCGAGCACCGTTCACTATAGCCAGCACCAACCGCCTATAAATAGACCCCAAGGTACTGCGCCATGTTTCATATTTCAGAATGCCTGCTACTATTTTTAGAATCGTTGACCTACTTTGTTTCGGAACCTTCGCTTCAATGTACGAGGCCTTTAAGACATTATTACAAAGGTTATCATAGAGTGCCAAGCACTCGAGGACAGAACCCCATTAGATAGTTCTCAGGCGGAGGCTACATTAGACCGCGACACGACCTGCGACACATGAGCGATTAAAACAAATAAATGAATGCTCACGTATATGGCTACACCGTACATCAAATATTACAAGCGATCTTTGATTTCTTTAAGCGATCGGACAACATTCAGTTTCAGATCGGTTACATCAACGTATCAGCGAAAAGCCACGTCATTGCTGAATATACGCCGGATTTTCGCATGTTTATCTCGTTTCGCTCTTCCAGTCGCATCGCAAATCGCTGCCTACTGTAGCCTCAGCCTCAATGTCTAGGCATGTAAAGGAATATATTCTCATACTAGTTTGGACGAATTGTTTGAAATATACCTAGTGTAACATGACCTTAAAACGAAGAGAAACCTGATTAATAGAAAGGCCAAATAAATTTTATACTTAGTCGCTGCTTTATGAATCTAAACAATAGCTAACGCAGAACTCAATCGCTTAGCTATGGGGTTATTGCGTCCAATAAATTTACTTTTTAATATGTTTTTAATGAAGCTAACATAACTTAATGAACCACTGAACTACATAACAAAATTAATTAAGAAAGTACTCATGGATATAATCAAATTGTCTATAAAACGTGCAATCTAGTAAAATGTCAAGTTGTTATTGTTTCGCGTAAAATATGATTAAGTATTTCAATAGATTTTTGAATAACTTATTGTTAGGTCATGTGGTCTTCTCACAAAGGGTGTAATAAAATTCGTGCACTTTAAAAGCTTCTACCAGATACTCGTATAAGATATCTGTATATAATCATTTGTCACATTAGTCATTTAGGGGTTTATTTATAAACAATGATTAAAGTTAAGAGACGTTTTTAAACGACAAAAATGTGTATGGTTCAACAGTCGCTAATCATTACTTCACTTTAAGCAGCGTTTAGAAATAAGGGGGGTTAATGAATCGCATCATATTCTCAAAACCACGCGCTCCAAAAATATTTCATTGTTTTGTCAACTGGTGCTATTCAATCAAAGCCGTCATAAAATCATAGCAGTTACACTGTTACTCTATGATAAGTTAAGGTGAATCCGCAGCTGTAGTCCGCGAATTTTAATTTTTTTTTTGGTTTTCTGCAATTTGCAGGTCAGTGTCAGGTTTTATCTTGATTCAAATTTGATTTGTGACTATAACAGATATGTATTTACAGAATTATAATCATAAGAATCATTAATACCTACATCTGTCTCAGTCAGTTTTGTTCCATTGAATGATTTTTTCATGAAATCATGACATTGGAGAGCAATCTACGAGTAAATCAGAGAGATGTATTAATGATTCTAATACCGGAAGTCGGGTGGCAAAAAACGAAAATACAGAACCAAAGACACCGACTTCCGAAATTAAATTAAATATAATAATAAATGTGAGACACCTCTGCCCAACCCTTCGGGGAAACAAGGCGTGATGTTATATGCTTACGAAATTAAAGTTATTTTTCACTTTTTAGTATTTTTTTTGGGAGTATATTGTTTTTTTTTTTTCTTGGCAATTGAGCCGGTGTCGACTATTCTGCCAGCGTCACGTTAAGATGGCAGGCTGTCGAACTTTGTACTTTGTGGTAGTTACATGTTAGTACTGCAAGGACGGAAACAGGGGTAAAAACATGTATTATAATTTACAAAGTTATCTAAAATAGGCTTATATACAACACAAAAATATACATAGGTATAGAAAACTTTTACGCACCAGTTAAAATTTTAAATTATTTTCATTTAGAAATGTAGCTAAAATTTGTATGATTTTGGGGGAGAAGTGGGATAGAAGGTAATGGAAGTTAGTTAGGAGAGGAATGTTATAATTTAAAACACCTTTGTTCTCATATCCCAAGCAACAATGTTCCACCCTGTTTACAGTGAATGCACCCGTGCCGCATTCAGCGGGCTTGCGTCACACGCGTCCAAGATGCGTCAACGTATCGAGGTTAATAAACTCTCGATAAAATGCTGTAATATGATAGACTATAGTTTGTTCCTAAGGGGGGAATTTAATAAAAGTCCTCGTCCGTCACTTTGACTGTTCACGTTCTTTGGATAGATCCCAAGTTTAAGTGTAAAGTTCCAAATTTTTTTTCGTTGATTAGTCGCCTGACTTCTTATTAATTACGTGACTATTTAGTAATGTATGCAGAATAAAGCTAGACTTCTTCGTACTGCGACAGAATTCGAATAAGTTGTAGAAGTTCGAGGTACCTTTAAAAAATAGGTACTTATCAAACAAATTAAATTCACTAATGCCAGGATATAACCTTAATTACAATGATACTACAGATGCCATACGGATGGACAGACGCGACTTTAAAATAAAGCACTTGCTCTACATGAATGACACAAAATTGTACGCTTTTTCACCAGAGGACTTGAATGAACTCGCAAATGCCACAAATAAATTTTCGAGTGATGTAGGAATGGAATTTGGAATTGATAAGTGTAAAATCAATTCAGTGAGGGCAGGACAAACATACGAACACTCATATACCACACAGTCAGGTGAAACCATAGATTCCTTAGATGAACACGGAACATACAAATACTTGGGATATATTCAAGCGAAGCAAGTTAATCATAAGGTAATAAAAAATAAACTTACACAACAATTTAAACATAGACTAATAGTACATAGTTATACAAGGGGCTAAAATGACCCATTATATACGAGGCAGTAATAGAAACCGAGTTTTAATGGGTTTTTAGCGCCGTGTGTTACACTATACTTTTCACTACGATTGCGAGAAAATAAAATAATCCAATACAATATTAAATAGTTTATTTTATTAAAAATTAAATGTACAATTCGTACAATTCTGGACATTTTTGATGAGATGTTTTTTCCCGGCCACTTAATTTCAGTCCTCTGTGAAGATAAATATTGAGTTGTTTGTGGGGTAAACATTGGAGATACACCCAGGTTTAAGGGGCCCTCGTTCGAATGTTCTGAATAGAGAATCAGCTGAGTTGACTCATCTCTTGATGTCGATGGTCGTGGGCTAGTTGGGAGAATATTATATTTTTTTTTATATTATTATATGTATATATATATATATTAATATTATAATAATTATATACTAATAATATAGCGTTCTGTGATACGCTTGGTGATGCCAAACTTGTTTTAAATGGAGTCCTAATAGCCTTCCGCCACTTGATCGGTTATCCATCCACCGAGGCGTTTTAACGTTGTTATATTTGCACCAGAATCCGCCGAAAGAGTGGCGGATGTTCTTCGGAAACAATGGCTAGTGTGCTGTTCCGGATTAGGCAAATTTTGATAGGTGGCGATCTCTTTTGGCATGTTGCTAAATTAATTTTTGCCTATAACTTGCCTTGTGCATTTTCCGTTTTGATAGTTGAGAAAAAATCTCGGCGTGTACACTCGGCCGTAAAACTTGATAGGCTTTAACAATTTTTAGAAATTCTCCACTTATAACGAATTTCCTCTCCTTATTTGTCTTTGTATTGGGCAGATTTATGGCTTAAAGATGGGCATCAATTTCGACATATTCCACTGTAACGTTAGCCAGTTCTATCCCTCTGCAGGCACCGCTGATAAAAAAAAATTAAAGCAACCTGTAAAACGAAAATAAGTGTGTAAAAACCACAGAACAGATACAACAGGTTAAAACTGTATTTTGGTTGGTACAGACGGCTACACATCAAGCTATATATTTTCAGTATAAGCTGATCTTGCATTATATAGGATTTCCGTACAATGAGAGATCAGCGTATACTGGAAATGTATAGCTTGATCAGTAGCCGTGTGTACCTACCAATTTAGTTTGATAGAAAATAATAGGAAAACGTTTACAAATGTAAACTAACTAACCAAATGAAAAATATACTTGGCAACAAAGGCCTTTGTTGCCAAGTATATTTTTCATTTGGTGCGTTATTTACGAAATTCTCGATATCTTTCCTCATTTCTTGGCCTTGTAGCCGGTGGATAATTTCTTGAGAAAAGCCGTCAAATTTACATTTTTCTTTATATTGACATTATGTTTTGTCCGTATAGTTGTTCGTAACATTGAATATGTGCTCCAAAGGATTGAACTTTGATATTTTTTGGAAAGTTCATCAAAATACGTAAGAAAAATTCCTCCCGTAAGTGAATCTACTCGTTTTTCTGTCCTCCACTTCATAAACTTTTCGTAAGTATTTAAATAAAAGCTTTGTGACCTTGACGGCAACAGATTGAAAATTATTTATCTTCCTTTCTCTTCCAGCTGCAAATTAGGGTCTTCATTCTCACTAGATGATAAAATTTTCACTTTTGTAAAATAAATTACCGTCACCAATTCAATTAATATTAATTAGAGAAAAATTCTAAAGATTTTGCGCCAATGCCTTTTTTTTTATTTCTTCTGTAGCCGCAACGCACATTACACATAATCACACATTCTACCGAAGATATATATTATATATTCATCTTAACCTACTTTTTATTTATTACTATTATTTTTTTTGGTTTTTTACCACATATGCCTGCCATTTAAATAATTTTGGAATGTTATCTTATTGCCTTCGTTATCACGTTCTACCGTTTTGATTTTTGAATTTGAATTTTACTGTTTATTTTTTAATTTAATACTAATGTTTTAATTTTGATTCTAATAATAATTTTGATTTTAATATTTGATTCTAATTTAGATTATGATTTTGTTTTTACTTAATGTTTTGTTCTTTGTTAATAATTAATTTTTCTATCCTCACTACCAGTAAAATATCTTGTTAAAACATATATTTAAGAAGCTATTTTTTATGTAAGTGCTGTGTACGCCTGTAAGTGACTTATTCACCATAACTCAATGTATATGTTATGTTTTATTATGTTAACGTCTAGTGAATGGGTCGTTGGTGTACCTTTCAAATATAATAAAATAAAATATCGCCGCTTATAATTCCATTTTCAAAAATAAAATGTTTTTCTTTTCTATGAAACAATAATAAGTCGAGTCTTTATTTATGATTATTTTACTTAAGGTGAATCCGCAGCTGCAGCCCGCGAAATTCAAATAAATTTTCTTACGTTTTTCGCTATTTGCAGGTCAGTGGCAGGTTGTATCTTAATCACAATATGACTCGCGACTATATGTATATAAATAATTAAAATCATTAATACAGATTCTTCTTAAGAATAATTACTTTTTCGTTTTTGTAGGCTTGTTGTCGTCGGTAACAGTTAAAAAAAAAACGTTTTCTCCTAGAGGGATGTT
This sequence comes from Tiliacea citrago, assembly GCA_963921375.1. Taxonomy (NCBI): domain Eukaryota; kingdom Metazoa; phylum Arthropoda; class Insecta; order Lepidoptera; family Noctuidae; genus Tiliacea; species Tiliacea citrago. Next base: position 12,457,371 of record OY992797.1, on the reverse strand, counting down.
ATGCTATTTTAGCCCCGCTCTGGTACGCTAAAATGACGGACTTTTTGAGCAAGAGTAGTGAAAAATCCATTTTAAACACTCAATTGCAGTCCAAAAATACTATTAAAGCAATAAATACATATGCCATAGCCGTCCTTACGTATTCCTTTGGTATAATAAGCTGGACCAAAACAGAACCTAACAGTCTACAACGCGTCATTAACACCAGTTTGACCAAATATAGAGAACACCATCGATCGATCTTGCGTACAGCGACTAACACTACCCAGGAAAGAAGGAGGACGAGGAATAATACATATAACGAATCTACATAATAAACAAATCAGTACCATAAGAAAATATTTTAACACAAAAAGCAGAACCCTCTACCTTACACAAATAAATAATTTATAATGATCAAAAACTAACCCCGCTAAAAATGTCCGACAAACCTACTCAAATTAACGAGGTAAACAGACTGACAGACAGACTACGAGACTGACAGTCATGTTCGTGAACGGGCGCCATCTTTTTTTTTTTTTTTTTTTTTTTTTTTTTTTTTTCTTCTGGCTTCGCACGGTTTGTGCATTTAGCCAATGTCACGTTTTAGTTTTATAAAAAGGTAGGGAAACAAAATTAATATAAATATAAATTTTAACGGGATTTAGGATATACGGGATAGGATCAGTATTACGTTAATTACACTATAAAAAAATAAAAAATAAATTACAACTTAATATTATTTAGAGTAATGAATGAAACTATACATTTATAAACAAGAGAGCTATTTGTACAAAGTAAAGAAAGTATTGAGGTAGGAAAAGGAGTATGGAGGGATAAGAGGTTACTAAGAAAGGAAGAACGGTCATATAAGGGACAGGAGAAAAAAATGTGATCCAAGTCGCTTACATCTGTGCCACACAAGCATATGGGATCGTCGATGATATGAAGTTTGGCAAGATGAGCTGGAGAACAAACATGACCCAGTCTCATCCGTATTAGAATGGAGGTCTCCATCTTGCCAAACTTGGCCCTGCCAAACCACGGTTTTTCTGGAACGTCGGGTTGAATATACGAAAAATAACGTCCCTTCGATTTACTTCCGATATCCCAAGCCACCTTCCAGGTTTCCCGAAGAAAAGTCTTTGGTAACGATACGAGGTCATAACTAAAATTTGTATAAGGAACTAAGTCCCCACACTGCACCGCATCACCGGCAAGTTTATCAGCCGCTTCATTGCCATGGATTCCAGCATGGGCCGGAATCCATACAAATTGTAGTGTATTACCCTCAGAAATGGTCCTGAACGCTAATTCTCTTATTAAATAAATGATAGGTAACTGCGATTTGTGTTCGAAAGCGGATTTATTGATGGCTAGAAGAGCACTTTGAGAATCAGAAAAAATTATAGATTTTTTGAGCTTTAAAATACGGATATATTCTAAGGCTTTAAAAATGCCGAAACATTCCCCGGTAAAAACAGAAGTCTCCGGAGGCAGTTTTATTTTTTGTTCGATGTTGTATTGAGAATGGTAAGTACCTATTCCAACACAACCCGTCGGAGAAGGCTTGGCAGCATCCGTATAAATATGGTGGTACTCTACGTGTTCAGCCAGAAAATGATTAAAACTTAAATGGCAATCGGGATCTGATTTACTTACACAGTTATATTTTATAATGGGACTGAATTGTAAACTCTCATAACTATTGCTAAATATGGGAAGTTTATTGGAACGGTGAATAGGAGAAGAAAGTGAAAGGAATTTTTTATAACTTACAACTAAACAAGGATCACGTCTATGGGACCAGTAATCTGATGATTCAATCTGCAACACTAATGTGTCCAGTTTAGGAATGAGAGGATGAGTTGAGAATTGAAGAATCCGGAACAAATATTTGTCAGATAGGAATTGTCTTCTAAGATATAAAGGAGCATCCCCGCATTCAACTTGGAGTGCATTAATGGGACTAGACTTCATTGCACCTGAAATAATGCGTAATGCTTTAGACTGGATGCGATCCAATTTTTTAAAAGCCATGACATTACCTGGCTCTAGAACGAACAATCCATAATCCAGAGTGCTTCTGATGATTGCGTTGTAAATGAGTTTCAAAGAAAAGGGATGTGCACCCCACCACACACCAGAGAGGCATCTAAGCATGTTTAGGTGTTTTTCACATTTGTTAACAATATATTCACAATGAGGGACACTACTTAATTTACAGTCAAGTATTATACCTAGATATCTGAATTTATCTTTAAATGGGATAGGTATTTCCTTATAATGGAGATTTACTATGGGAATATTTCTCTTCCGGGTGAATAAAACAGCCGCGCTTTTAGACGTGGATAAATCCAAACCGTTTAGATGTAACCATGACGCCAAAATAGATAAAGCAGAATTGATGGCAGAGCTAGCTTGCTCAACAGATGGACTTGAAGAATATAATAATAAATCATCGGCATATTGAAGAACCTTAACATGACTAGTTAAGGATAACTCTAAATCATAAGTGTAGATATTGTATAGAAGGGGACTGAGCACAGAACCCTGTGGGAGACCCCTCCATACAAGATGAGATACCTCATGGTCTCCTATTAACATGTTAACAGAGCGTTCAGTCAAGATATTAATAATGAAATTTAACAAATTCAATGGAACTTGTAAGGCTTCTAATTTATTTTGTAAAACCGATAATACAACATTATCATAAGCTGCATTAATATCAAGGAAAACTGCAACGGTGGATTGGTTATTAGAGAAGGATAACCGAATATCGTATGTTAATATGCTTAAACAGTCAGTTGTACTTTTACCTTTTCTAAAGCCATATTGTGATTCTGCCAAGAGACCCTTACTTTCAACATACCATTCTAGGCGATTTTTAATTAAGTGTTCCGCTAATTTCATCATAATTGAAGACAAAACTATAGGACGGTATGAAGAAGCATCAGAAGGAGGTTTGTTTGGTTTAAGGAATGGCAACACCATTTGACGTTTCCATTCAACAGGGATGTTTCCTGTATAAAAAATAGAATTAATAAGTTCTAAATAATAACTGAGGACTTCATCATTTAAATTAGCAAAAAAGGAATACGGGATGCCATCAATGCCTGGTGCAGAATCATTAGTTTTATGGATAACAACCTTTAATTCAGTGAGAGTGAATGCAAGATCTAGCGTCGTATGAGTGTCTCGGATATTGGAAACGAGAGACAGGTTATGGTTAGTACAAATAGCCTTAGCCTCAGGAACCCAAGGCGGAGCTAATATATCAAAAAAATCACTGGCTAAAGAATCAGGAATAGGAGAAGGGTTGTTATATATGGACCTAAATCTACGAATGTTGCGCCAAACAATCGTAGGGTGAGTATTCGGTGAAATTGATAAGCAAAAGTTACGCCAAGATTCAAATTTTTTCTTTTTAAAAAGTTTATAAGTTTCATTATTTAACTTAGTAATGATATCAAAATTCGTATCAGACATATCAACGTTATAATTATATTCAGCCTCTTTACGTTTTTTAATCAATTCAGTGCACTCAGAGTCCCACCACGGAGGCGAGGGAATTGTACTAATATTGTTATTTTTTACAGGAAAAACTTCATCAGCCGCTGCAATTAATATGTGTGCTAAAGCTTCAGCACAACTATTTTCATTGCCACCAGAAATTACGGGCAAGGAGCTAAGCTTACTGTCAACAATGTTCCTAAATTTGCCCCAGTCAGTATTATTTCTATTAGGCAGTTTATATTTTAAGTTTGATTTCCTTAATTGTGCATTTGGTTTGGGAAGAGGATAAGAAATAACTATTGGAAAATGGTCACTACCATAAGTAGAGGTTAAAGTATGCCAAGTTAATGAAGAGGCTAAGTTTGGAGAACAGATAGAAAGGTCAATTGCGCTTTGGTTCTGATTGGGATCTGAACGACGAGTGGCAGCTCCAGAATTTAAAATACATAAGTTGTGTAAGTCTATTATATCTATTAACTCATCACCATAACAGTTCGAAGTTGAACAACCCCATGATTGGTGATGGCAATTAAAATCCCCCAGTATTAATAATGGCTTTGGAAGAAAAGAAACGAGATTATTCATCTCTTGAAGAACAGAAAAAGAAGGGTGAGGAATGTAAATAGAAACAAGACAAGTATGATGCACTTTAATAGCTACAATTGAAATTTCCTCACTATGAAGAGGTAATGTAATGGTAGAAAAAGGGATAGAATTCTTGATAAGTATAGCTACTCCACCATACCCATCAGATCTATCCTCTCTAATGGTTAAATAACCATTCATTTTAAAAATATGATTAGGTTTGAGCCAAGTCTCTGCTAAAGCAAAGGCAAATGGCTCATATTTGTTTAAAAGATGTATAACATCACTCTTTTTGTTTACTAGACTGCGGCAGTTCCACTGGATTATTTTGGATGTGTTGTCCATTAAGGATGGATTGTGATACATTGAAAGATGGGGCAACGTTGGACGGTGAAATGTTGAACTGAGACAGAAGATTGTGTAATGCAGAAAGAAAATCGTTTATGGAAAAACTGGCATCAATTTGTCCATTGTTATGATTAGAAAAAGCACAACCATTTGCTGGTTGAGGAATGTCGTAATCTTTAATAATGGCGTTGTGAGCCTCTTTATTATATCCTTGTACAGATTTGGGAGGTGAGCGTGGTTTAAGGAAGACAGTTTTTTTATAGCTACTTGAAACAGGCATTCTATTAGAAGAAGGGAAAGATGGAGTATCTGCAAAGTTTTTGGAAGGAGAAGACAAAAGTGTATCGGCATACGATTTAGTAACTGGGGGATACATTTTTGCCGCTTCAGCATAAGATACTGAACTTTGTGCCATGTATGTTTTAATTAATTTTTGTCTAGACATTTCTGGGCAAGATTTATTAGTAGCATAGTGAAAACCAGAGCAAAGGCAGCAAGATGCACTTTCTTGTTCTCTTTCACAACTGTCCCCAGTATGGCCTTGGCCACATTTATAACAACGAGGTTTGGACCTGCACTGAATTTTTGTGTGACCAAAACGACAGCAATTGAAACACTGTACAGTAGGGAAAATATATAAATCTACAGGTAATGCATTATAGCACATAAAAATTCTTTTAGGCAGAATCTGCCCATCAAAAGTAATAACTATTGATTGGGATGGTTTCCAAATGGTTGTACCATCAACAACAGTTTTAAAATTGAGGCGTCTGACTTTTAAAATTGGACCGCAACCAATTGGTACAGTTATATTATCAATAACTTCCTCTGGAGACCATTCCGCAGGAACACCACGTACTAAACCCATTCTAGTAACATTAAAAGTAGGTATAAAAGCTTTATAATTATATGTTTCAAGGCTATTATGTGTAATAAAAGAATTTGCGTCCAGGAAATTGGAAAAAGAAATAGATATTTTATTACGCCCGATTTTTTTGACGCTACCGTTAATAATATTTTGGAAAGCGTTGTGTTTTAGGAACTTGCCAAATGTAATAGGGTGCAATGACGTTCCATCATCTGGTGATACTAAAATTTTTTGTACATGAACAACGTATGGCGCGCTGTCAGTTTTATCATATGTTTTTCGACCAATCTGAGTGGGAATAACTGGAGGCGGAGCAGGAATATCTGGAATATCTTTATAAATTATTTCAGAGCTTTTAGGCTCCGATGGAGTTAGAGAGGGAGGTGTAGAGTCCAAGCAACCACAACCCAAAGACTCTGAACCTTGATTTTTTCGGATACGACGGCGTTTATTGCAATTCTTGCACACATGTATGCGGCTTCTTTTTAAATGGCGAGCCGACGACGACCCATCGGTATCCATGCCCGATTCATTTGAAATTATAGTTACAAAATTGCCTGCCGGGGGAACAAAGTCCCCCGGGTCAGGCGGGTCTTTCATTTTCCCGCTATGAAATATTAGTAAAAAAAACTTACCCTACTGAAGAAAATATACAGAACTATAATTAAAATAAATGTGAAAGAAGATAAAACACTAAAACTACTACTACTGATCCTATAATACAAGTTAATTAATTATTTTCAATTTAAGTAAAAAAGGACACGTCCTCAAAGTTAGGTTTCCCGCTCCGGGCGCCATCTTAGGGACTGGTCATCTCTTAGCGGCCATAGCTTATTATAATTCTAGAATGGTTTTTTTTTATTTTTTTTATTACGGACGCTTTTGACGTTTTTCATCGTTCTCACATGTATAATTTCAACACAAATGATGTAACCAATATTTTGTAACCATATGTCAATTTAAAAGAGTGTCCGTGGAGTTTCTTGCCCGTTCTTCTCCATAGGTACCTACCTACTAAGCTTTGGAATGGGTAACTAGCTTCATCTTTATGACTGACCGACCCCTTGACAATTCAAAAGTGCCTGTAATTGGTTTATTTGAAATAAATGCTTTGAGTTTGAGTTTGACTAAAATATCGGAATGGACCCAGAAGTGTGCCATGGAAGACATCGCCAAGACCTTTTCCAACCTAACGTGGACAAGTTAGCATCGAACGAATGGCTCAGACGCGGAGGTTTATTCCCTGAGACTAAAGGGTTCATGACAGCAATTGAAGACCAAGTTATTGAAACCCGTAACTACCAAAAACACATCATGTGGGTCCCTCTTTCAACAGACATTTGTAGACGATGTCATAGTTCTTCTGAAACAATTCAACACATTACTGGAGCATGTAAAGCAATAGTTCAGACTGACTATGAACACAGGCACGATCAAATAGCCAACACAATCCATCAAAAACTTGCCATTAAATATAAATTAATTACTACACCTCCAGTACTTACTACAAATATACTCCAGAAACAGTTCTTGAAAACACAACACAAGCTATACTTTGATCGAGCCATCGTCACAGATAGAACAACACATTACAATAGACCAGACATAACTTTATTAGATAAAATTAATAAAACCGCGCAAATTATTGACATAGCAGTTCCAAACACACACAACCTACAAAACACTATAGCAGAAAAGCTGTCAAAATATACAGACTTAAAAATAGAAATAAGCCGAATGAGGCGATTAGTCAGCGTTGTCTTTATTCCTGTAGTGCTTTCAACCACCAGTGTGATTTCCAAACAACTGCATCAATCTTTGAAAACACTAGACGTAGCTCCCTCCACCTACCAAACCTTACAGAAATCTGCTATCCTGAACACTTGCAGAATTGTTCGAAAATTGTTGCAGAACGACAATGACGCACAGATATCACACGCACAAACATCAATCACCACTGCAACACAATATCATCACGCCATTATTATTATCATCAATTATTATCAGCAACGGAAGGAACACGGGTGGGTTTTTTTAGTCTGTAAAAGTCTGACACGCCCTCCCGCTCCGCCCAGAGCGGGAGAAGTTATTTGATGATTTCCCACCCAAAAAAAAAAAAAAAAAAGGGTAGCACTTGGCTATGGCACGTGTAACCAAAAAAAAAAACTGGCAGATCAGTGCCGAGATACAAAAATGTATACCAACAAATAATAATAGTAATCGTCGCAAACTATACTCTAGACTAGAAGAAAAAAAAAAAAAAACAGAATGTACCTAAATAAAAGCCTCCAGACATAATGGGCGTGCCCGCTTACATAAAGCTATAGCTGCAAATCGAAGTCACAAATGATAAACTAGCACCATCGAAGTAAAATAAATAAACAGTAGTAGTAGTAATAACAATAACAAAACCATGGTCAGCAAGACGACCAGTCACCACAAGCAGCACCCGTTCACGAGCATAACGCAAAGATCAGCCATATTTGAGGGAAGGAGGCTACCCGACCTCCGACGCTACCGCAAGCAGTGACATCTAAGGGAGCATGATGAACATGCTGCCGGTTGCTAAGGCAAGAATAATTAATGATCAATTGCCGAGGTTGTAATGAGTAGATTGTCACTAATAAATAAAAATTATAATAAATTGACTTACGACAGTTAAATAAAATAAACAAGTTTAAGAACTTATTACGTATAACCTGTCAGTAGGTAAGCTAATTCTGGAGAAAGAACATGAACATTGTCTTGAGTTAATCACAGCGACCAACTATTGTTGTTGTTTAAGTAGGCGTTGATAGAATAGTATGCCTTTGAACAAAGGTTGGATTTAACTTTAACTTTAAACGCATTAAAAGACAAATCTAGCAAAGAAGAGGGTAGCTTGTTATAAAAAGTTATACCAAATCCAACAAATGAGTTATAAGCCGGTGAAATGGAGCACGTAATTTGTCCTTATTTCTGGTGTTAATATTGTGAAAATCATTTTTTTTTTCTATGGCCTTTCAATGGCACTACAGTGGCAAGTGAATGACCATAAATAGTTTGTAGAATACCAAATGTCAATGACTATTCTATTGAGACACTACTTACACACTACCGACCTGTCTACGCTACCGACACACTATTGACAAGTTGGTTATTTTACAGAATTGGGCCCCTGTAATGGGTTTCAGCTTCGATGTATTCGTCTTCGGTCTCCTCTATCTGTAATTGTATGTTTTGCAGTCCTTGGTAAGTATTTTGAAGTGCCAGTAATCGTGTTTCTAATAATTCTTCTTGTGTATTGTATAATATACATTTTGTTCTTGGCTCGCGAACGTTTTGCTTTCTTTATATCGAACGGCATCGTCGCCAGATATTAGATATTAATTATGGCATAATATTTCGTGATAGCAGTATTTTATTGAATGACATATAAAAAGTAATCAACAACCGTAACCAAGCGACACGTAGGTATTTAGTCTATGACAATTTCAATATATTCCAATGCAAATAAACAAATAAACCATCATGCGTCACCTCTATTCTAAAATCCTCATACATTGACTGTATTATCTATGACATTGACTTTATGATCCGCCTACTGCGTGACGTAGAAGCTTATCAAGCTACGCATCATATTTATAGATTTATGTATTTGCTAACACATAATATTAGTGGGACTGATACTGAGGATAGTTCCATGATATAATAAAAGTGTGAAGACCACCCTAGATTTTCTATCTTTGGAGGTTTAAGATTAACACGACGTCAGAGGTCGGGTGAGAAACAAGTATGTTCGATTGTTTGTGATTTAGCGGGGGCTTATTGAATATTTCCTAACATGGAGAAATGACAAGGAGTTTACGGAGTTTATGACCAACCTCCAGTAATAGAGGCACGATCATCAGGGAGACAGGAAGAAGAATATACTTTGTTAAATCGAATGCATCAGATAGCAACGTCAAGAAAAGGGAGACAGTGGGGTACGGGCTACACGTGTAGATCATAATGTGATTTTGATCCAGCTTCGCAAACTGACTGCTAACATGAGACATGACATAGATAACCTCGTTTTTCCACGCTCCTAAAACAATACGAGGAAAAAATAAATCTAATTTGGATAAACCATCTTCTATTTTTGTTTTCGTAGGTGTTATTTTTTTATGTTTAACAAAGCACAGCTGATGCTATTTAATCTGTTTATAGCCCTCTCCATTAGGCCGTCAACGTCTGGAGAACTAGAAGACACTTGATGACAAGGAACGTGCAAAGAATGCAACCTTGTGCGTCACAGTGCCTGACAATGAACCTGTAAGCGAAGAGACACGTGTTCACGCCCATTAGCAGGTAATATTATCAATCTCGCCGACATAATTTAAAAGCAACCACTTAGTTTAACACACAGCTTAGTTTAGGTCGGCAGGCGTCGCTGGGTTTCTTATATGCAGATTTTTTCCGTACAGGAAATGGACCAAAGTTTTTGAAGTGAAACCTTCTTTAGGTGCATTGAGCGATTTTTAGGAGGGTAAAAACTCATGGGTTCGTCACCGACATACTAATGTGACGTTTTGCACCAGACTTAAAGTTATAGTTATGCTCTGTGGCCAGACTGGCGACGCGCAGCGGCCTGTGTACCTACATGTATACGCTATATAAGCTATTCCAAAGTTTTAAGTTTACACTACTGTCGACAGTCCCCAGGACTGGCATTTTTTTTGGTTTATTTGGAACTTTGTTAAGGGTTTGCGATATTACTTGGTAACACGTTCACGTTACAAGAAGCCATTTACAAATAAGTCGACGTTACGTACATTAAAAAACCACCCTTGTGCAAGTCGTACCTTCTACCTGCTTGCGCAATCATTTTTCCGTGGCAGGTACCTATAGCAAAAGCCACTAGACAAAGTTTTTAACCGTATAGTTCGACATACACCATAAATTGATTATGTAAATATTTTATAAGCTACCCATCAAATCTTAGGAGTGTGCGGTAATTAAAACAGTTGGTTAAAAAGTTCATATGTCAACGCCATTAAATCTTTCATATTTAGCACGCAAGTTTAATAATTAACCTTTATAAAATCCAAGTGTGTGCGATAATCGCTATTTTGATGACAGCTTAGTGGTGGCCGAGGTTAAAAATAATATTTTTTTTTTTGTATCTCAGACATCCTAACTGAAGGGACAAGGGCAGTGATTAACTCATGATTTAATTATTTGACGAATTCATTCATTGTTCAAGTTAAATCAGTGGTAGAAATGAAGTTTTTTGATATCCATAGTTGGAGATTCGAGCCTATCGTGCGTATTTACATATTTATTTTTCACAAATATAACACACAACACACCTAGATACCTGTAACCTAGATACGGTTTGACAAATATAATTCTAAATATTCTAAACACCATGAACATGCCCCTGATCGTAATTTACAAACACAGTACCATAATTGAATTCGGAAATTCACATTATATGAAATTAATTATGCGATAATTAATTTCATATAATGTGAATTGGATTTTTACACACTATCAATCACAAACTAAATAATTTTGAAGTATATTGGTAATCCATTGATTCATAGGTTCGATAAATTGTCTGCTCAGCAACGTAAATAACGCAATGAATGTTGTTGAACTGTCAAAATGACACCTATTGCTACTGACAGTGAGTTACTCAATTACCCTGTGGTTGCGAGTTTGTCCGAAAGGGATATCGTGGCCCTGGCTGTGTGCTAGGACCACGATATCCCTTTCGGACAAACTCGCAACCACTGAAGAGAAAGAACACGGGTGGGTTTTAGTCAGTAAAAGTCTGATACTCCCGCTCCGCCCAAAGCGGGAAAAGTTATATAATCTCTCACCCAAAAAAAAAGGTCTATTAACACGTAAACACAACAACCTTTGTAAGTGTTGTACGCGTTTATTACAAAAATGAAACTTGCTTATAGACGCCTTGAGTAAATGTTTATTTTATAGATGAATAAATATTTACGCGTATTTTAAATTTATTTAATGACTACTTAATTTGTGTTCACCATTTTTTTTTTCGTTGTTAATATGTGCAAAGGCGATAGCCAAACGTTTTTTTTTTTATTATTTTCGATTGACTCGAGTAAAATAATATCAGAAATCGTTTCCTTAAAATTTAAATAAAATAATTTTAAGCATGAAATACAGTAAGCATTATTTATTATAATTATTTACGCTTTTCTAATTTAATTAAAATCCTTTTTCTGAAATTAAACTAAAACCAAGTCAATAGACAGGACCATAGAACTAATTTATTGAATTTCGCGCCGAATTGTATCTGCATTCAAAATTTGAATTCGGAATGTGCTCGCAAAATTAATTTCATAGAATGTGAATTTGATTTTTGGTGCTTTCCGAAAGTTTGATACAGAATGCCCAGTTTACATTTTTAGTAAGCGTAGCACAAAGGAGACGTTTCATTTTTGTATAGGACTCCGGCCATTACATGTACGCTTTAGAAACCCTGGGAAACGAACCCTTGAGTACAATAAATAATGTTTTTATCATAATATCTAATATTTTTAGGCACTAAAAAAAACTGAAAATGTTTGATGTTTGTCATTGAGAGTTATGACCATCGACAACCAGCCATGACAGGTTGGAGAGATGACGTTTTTCGTACAGAAGTACCTACAAATCGCCCCTTTAGGACGAAAACGACGTAACTCAAATAAAACGAAAATTTAGGTATTGTCATAAAATGACTCAAAACGAAATTCTCAATGTAACAATAGTTCAAACAAAGCCATATTCGAGTGGGAACAGGATAAAACTGTTATATCGGTCTCTTTCTTACGCGGTGACATGCGGGCCTGAGTCGGGGGGGAAATGATGCAGTTAGTGTTGTGTTCGTATCCCTAAGTACAGGACGTCGTGCAGTCAGCCGGGTAGTGACCCAAAGCATACTACGTCGTTTTCGTCCCGAAACAATTGGTAAGTTCACTTTCGATTATTAGTATGGAAACGACCAATTTAGCTTTGCGATTGTTTACTTCCGATATATCAGTTTATATTAGTGACCTAATCAGGTTTGTGGCATTTTAATATTAGAAACACTTATAATTCCAATGACGGATTTAAGTCTGTGTCGTTTTATTATTAAATAATGCTAAATGTTTTGAAACTAAATTTGTCCTATTGGAAATCAAGTCGTTTTTTTTATGTACCAAAGTAATATTGTTTGTGGCTCATTGATTATTAGGTCATTTATTTATTTATTTCTAGATAAAAAGGATGGCACATTGGTTAATGTGTCACTACACAATTTCTGAGCCAGCAAGTTATTAAAGAAAAAGTCACATAAAAAGATTCTTAAATGAAAAGAAGGAAGGACATTATCATGGATAATGCATTAAGAAATGTGAAAAATTCCAAAGCAAACGAACCCGAAGTATGAACAAGTACATATTATACAAATCTTTGAAATATATTCTCTGAATTCCACAGAGATTGTCAATTTTCCAAAATAAAAGACTGGAAGTAACAATTTTTATGACATCAATAAGATTGAATAATTTTAGTTTAGTTTAGTTGTTAGTTTGACCTTGAAAGCGCCTTTATTCCGTTATGATAAGAGCTATTTTCGTAGTCTAGTACGTTAGGTACCACTGATGTATCTACTGCAATTGACCGTACCTTTTTTTAGTCTAATTTCTCACTTATTTAGCTATAGATAAAGTGTATGTAAGTTTATACTGATAATACTATTGACATTTTATCTTCCGCTAGGAATCGCCGGATAAAATCCATATTCCGCTGCTACTGAAGAATCACTAATTAAAATGACAAACAGCGGCAATACTCCTGGCAATTATCAGAGTGAACTTGTAAGTAAAATATGATATTAATTTTCAATCTAGCTAAATAAACTTACAAACTGACTGAGACTAATAGCAGCGGCATTTTTAACCTTACCCACTATATAGAAACTGTAAGTGACAAATGTCTCTATAGGGTATAGGTACTTATTAGGTACTATAATATATAATCTACTTTACTTACCTAGCGGTTTGGATCTTTTTTCAGCACCGGAATGATACTTCAGACAATGAGTCAATTCTTAATCAAGACACACTCACCAGAAGACCTACTCAGGAAAAGAGTATCTTCTTCATCTTGTAATAGTTCAAGTTCATCTCGTTCAAGTTCCAGCTCCTCAAGTTCTAGCTCCTCAAATTCTAGCTCCTTAAGTTCCAGTTCATCCTCTTTTAGTAACGCTCTTCGAGTAAATCTAACGTGATTACCACTCATATTAATGCGAATGGTGCGAGTACCAGCCAATTAGCTACATCCCGAAATCGAATTATTGTGTATCACCTGTTAATGCTCCTGAAAGTGACCCTGATTTAAGTGATAATGACCCCACATTTCAAGATCCCTATGAAATGTATCTGTTTATTTAATTATTGGGTAAATTACAAAATAATACTAACGAAAATAATCCATGTTAAGTCTAGTCGTTTTATCACTACGGCATTTACAATACCATGAATACCTTATTGCACAATTCGGCATGTATACTTCGAATGTAATTTTCTTTTGTGGACACGAATGCGACTTGACATGCAGGCGTACTACACTAGACTGAGCGACTTTTGCCCACTAGGACAAATGTATCGGATTATGATTTTGTTCGCTATGTCCCGTCTATTGTTTAAGTAAATAATTAAAAACCCATGTAGTAGTAGTAGTAAATAATGAAATATCAGAAATTTGTCCTCTTCTTCGACAGACTCTATTTCACAACCTGAAACACCCCAACATGACATACAACAACCTGAGACAAGTAACATCACTAATGAATCGAACACGACTCAAAGAAAGTCAAGAAAAGGCAGCGTAATCCCGCATCATGGAAGCAAAATATTACTAAGGTATTGAGCAACACTGGGAAATCTTACAATTCCCTATCGAAATCTAGATAAGAAGTTCCATCCTGTTGTATGAAAAACCCATGCGCTCCATGTCGATTAAAATGTCCTGACCAAATGAAGTCCAAAGGACTGCGATTTTTGAATCGTATTGGAACCTTGCAAGCATGGAACTTAAAAATCCTTCATCAGTTCTTGCATGATGGAAGTCAAACCAAAATATAAATATACCAATGCTGAAAAGCCCAGAGCACCAAATAATGCGTTTTTTTTCACTGTTAACAATCAGAAAATTCGAGTTTGCAAAACGTTTTTTTATAAACACCAGATTTAACAGAAAGACAGATAAGAAATACAAAAGAAAAAACCAATGAAAACGGATTCATAGCTAAAGATCGAAGAGGAAAGCACACTTATGAAAATATAATTGACGAGACCATTATAAAAATATATTGAAAACCATATAAATGTCAATCCCAAGGGTAGAATCACACTACTCTTATAAGGCGTCCACATCTAGCGTTCATTAAAGGAGGGAAGACCGTAAAAGATCTGTGGAGAGACTTCTCAGAAGCAAGAGATCCAAATAAACAAAGTAGACTACTGGCTATACAATCAAATGTTTAATAACAATTTCAACTTGGGTTTCTTTCAGCCTAAAAAAAGATCGATCTGATTTGTATTTGGAGTACGAAATGACTCTGTAGATCATAAAGAAAAGCTGAAGGAATTTTGAGGAATTCCATACCCAATTGCCTTTGTCGCCGAAAAGAAGAACGACTGCAAAAACATTGGTGAAGGATATATGTACCCTATATGATTTGCAAGCAGTCATGCAATGCCCTTTAGGAGACTCGAGTTCTTTTTATTACTTATTAAAACTCAACTGCCTAAATTTTACTATGGCTGCGCTGGTTTAGAAATCCGACAAGAAAACAAATAAAAAAACAAAATAATGGATAAGAATTTGAAGGGAACGAGGGAGAAGGTAGAATTGAAGAAGAAACTGTAGGCATATAATTACTTTTGGGATGAAAAACAAGGAAAAAGGGGGGCAAATGAAATAGGATCGTGCATATTTGAGTATTTACAAAATGTCAGTGAAAAAATCCTGATAAACAACTGAATATAATTTTCTGTTACTTTATTCATTATTTTATTATGATTACTACACAGCAATTGCTGTGGGAAAAATAAAATGAGGTATATTGCACGTCTATATAATATGTGTCGCGATTTACACTTCTCACCAGTATGTTGCCCTGATAAAAAGTCATGTGCAATGTGGGGTGTAATGAACAAAGATCTCGATTTATTATTATAAGTGTTGATTTTGATTTTTAAATGTCACTAGTAAAGGATTATGCTTAACAGAATCATTATGACCATTTTCGTTTATGTCAATGTTTATGTAAAAAATCTTAACTTTATTTTGTTTTATTATTGTTCCAATGACTCAATTTCCACTATGGTATCCCATAATTTGCTAAATAATGGGGAAAAACAGACATAAGTCGAAAAACGTCAAAAAATTTCATACGCATATAAAAACAAAAAAGGCGTAACTCTTAAACTTTCACATTTAAGACATTTTTTTCGGACGAAAAAAGACGCAACTCATATAACGTCTTCATTTTTCTCGGTCCAAAACTGACTGATAAAATAAATTACCTTTTTTTCTACATTATTTATTTTAATAATTACGTTTTTTTGTGACACAATAATAGCTGAATGACTTTTTTTTAATTTGCCGCACAAACATAGTCATAACACGTAAATAATCACGAAATAGTAGACGAAAGATTAAGGAGGTGTCAAAATTGTAAAACTTGTTTTGCTATTTCCCTAAAAGTAGTTTTTTTGAGTTACGTCGTTTTCGTCCTAAAGGTGCGAAATCTACGGTCAGTGGGTCGTCTTAGGGTACAATCCACAAAAGTAGAATATTTTTTTTAACGATCACTTTTTTATAATTAGGCAAAAAAGTTGTCTAAAATAGCTATCTTATTATCTTATCTTAATACATGCCTTTCATATTTGTATACATAACGTCTACGAGTACGTGTTATAATCATATAATTAATGTACTCAAACAAAATATTGTAAAACATTTTTAAAAGAGTAACGGTGGAGTTTCTTGCCCATTCTTCTCCATACGAAACTACCTTTTGGAAGGGGCAACTAGAATAAATAATATTTTTTTGTAAATTTTTGCCTCTTATTTGAAATAAATAATTTGACTTTGAGTTTGTTATTATTATGTTTTAATGTAACATGATTTCTGAACGAAAGCAGTATGCAAGTAAGACGACGCCATGATCGTTAAATAAGGCAATAATTTGAAAAACCTATTGTATTTTGTACCGAAGTAATCAGGAAAATATTCAGGAAAGAATATTTTGTCGTCGAGCCAGCGCAGAACGACACTGAACAGATGAGAGAGATGCACATGCATAATCAGCCTATAATGTTCACATTTCTCCTCGTAACGTCTTGAGAGTAAAGTTGACCAACTGCGTTGAAAACTCTAGCATATGATGCAACTGAAAAAATTGTGGAAACTTAAAACTTAACTAGTTCATGCACTTACATACATCCTCACTCACACACACACACAGATACACCCTCACTCACACTACCACTCCACACTGCACTACACCTATCAACATACATGTCTTTTATTTTTATTATTGCATGTTTACGATTTTTATGTAAACACCAAAGTTAGCTTAACTGTACCCATGGCACAGCTAATGTCAGAAACAATGTGTTTTATAAGTTTAGACGGGCGTTGATAGCTGCGACACAGTTTTTAACTTTTGTCGCTATCATCGTTTCTATTCTAATTAAGTATGTCAATTTGTCCAAAATAAAACTTTTGATTTTTTTTTTACTTTGTTGGTCCACACAAGCTTCCTCTCTGTGAGCGGGATTGGGCCGTAATCACCACGCGGACCCAGTGCGAGTTGGTAGATGTCACATGTCTTCGAATTTTTGGTTCTAGGACACGATGATTTGACGAGATTTTTCTCACGCTGTTTTCCTTCACCGTTTTGAGAGCAGTGGTGATGAAATAATTTCAAATTCAAATCTTTAATGCTTATCGCATGTGTGTACAAGATCTTAAAAATAATTATAAAGTTCACATGACGTTGTCGTCGGGCACAACAATTTTACACAATAATACACAATATGAAAGTGGCATGCTTTAAAATCATTAAGTAAACAGAAATAAATTTGTACGTACATCATAATAAAATAATAGGTTATAAGTATTTGGCTAACATTTGAAACTTAATCAATTTAAATAAATAAATAATATCACATTCATCATAATATAGCATCATCATATACGTCATTATAAATTGTAGCATTAAAAAGCAATTAAATTATACCATTATCAATTCAATTACCTGCTTTGAATATAATACATAATGAAAATGAGAAATAAATAATAATATCACAGATTAAAATAATATTAAAAATTGAATTAAATTAATACAAGTAATAAAAATCAAATAAATGTCTAAAATAGTAAAGTCATCCCATTTTGATGTCATCATTAAAAAATAATTAATTTACAAAGGTACATCGCCTGTCTGGGTTTAAACCTACAACCTTACAACTCGTAAGTAGGGACCGTCACCACTGGGCCCCACTGCTCTCACTGAGCCACCACTGCTCGAGATGCACAATCATTGTAACAGATGAATTACAATCCTCATCATTTTTGAAGTCAAACCGACATCAAAAACCGGCCCAGTGCATGTCAGACTACGCACAATTAAGGGTTCCGTAGTTGAGATGAATGAATCCCAAAAACAAACTTAAAATTGTAGTTGAAAAACATGTTCTGATGATGATTTTTTTAGAGCTCCAAGGGACTGTAGACTTACGTATTTGGTATTAATTTCAACTTGATACCTCGACGCGTTCCTGAGAAAACAGGGTCTTGACAGACTGACAGACAGACAGATGGACAACAAAGTGATCCTATAAGGTTTCCGTTTTTTCCTTTTCAAGTACGAAACCCTAAAAATACAAAAAGTGGATGCAAGTACAGATCTGGGAGTACTGTTTGATAAAAAATAACTGTGGGGACAACACTCATTTTTCACATCGAGAATATTATCAGGAAAGCATCGGTGTGAATATATATTATATTATGTGAAAATGTTAGGATTTGTGCTAAGAAACACTAGGGGCTTTAAAGGAGCCTTGTACGAAGCGTCCTGGAGTATTGCAGTGTTGTATGGAGATCACACTACGCCACACATAAGTTACTTTTGGAAAGAGTTCAAAAAAAGTTTCTGTGGCACCTCACATTTTGTAGAGGAAAAAGTAAACAGCTGCTCTCCTATAATACTTCATACGTCTCAAATATTTCAAAATGAACTCGAAGAGAAGTTATTGTTGCCAGCGTCAGACAGCATCTGTCTGGCATTAATGCTGAAATGAACCTTTTTGGCGCAGCCGTGAGGCACACATTTTTGTTGTCAAAACATTATTTTCACTGTTATTTTTTTGTTGTTTGTATTTTGTGTTTCACGAACTGTGTCCAAATAAATTTTATTCTTTCTTTGTTTCTCTATAAGTTGCCTAGAAATAAAATTGACTGCCCAAACCTACTGAGTCTCCTAAAGTTTCGTGCGCCAGCCCGATATTCGCGAAATCCTATCGCACCACTGCCATGGTGGCAGTGGTGCGATAGGATTTCGCAGAACGGTTCTGGGTGCTAACTCACAGATTTCTGATCTGTGTAAAAATCCAAATAGTTGCAGTGGTCTTACTGATATACATCATGACAGCATAGGAAAATTTTATAAAATAATAAATGAGTACCATTCCCACAACCAAATAATCTCCCTACTGAATGTTAATTTTTTATTTCTATTATTTTAGATTTAAATTATTTTTATTTGTTAATGTTATAAATGTGTTTATTTTAAAATATTTTAAATGAAATTTTTGTTTTTATTATTGTTACGCGTGAATTACCAAAAAACATTGAATAAAATTTAATTGTAAATATCCTTTTTGGCTCTGTAATATTATGTTAAACCATAAATAGTGCATGTTGTTTTAGTTTTAAAATATTTTAAATGTATTGGTTGGCTAACCTAAATAAATAAACACATTTTTTTATAATTTTTATCAAGATTTGATCGTGTCTTTATGTATTTTAGGTATGAATAATGTGGCATAGGTAAGTAAAATGCAGATAAAATGATAACATTTTTATTTTGCGCTTTTGTATCTTTTCAGCTATCGAGAATTATATCTACATAATTATGTTCAGCGAATCTAAGCTACCTATGTTTTAGATAGGAGTATAAGTAATACCTATTTCACGCAAATTTCTCAGTAGACTGACGCGCTTTGACCGACCTCAACATGCCTATAATTAAAGATATTTGCCACAAACTTATTGTACAGACGCCAGCAAGTCAAGCTACCCGAAACTGTCAAATCTTCCCAATCAACCTTGAACCTTAAGCTGTAGCGATAAAGTTTAAAATCTATTAAAGAAATTTGACAGATTGTAGCAGCTTGATGTGTGCGTGTGTGTCTGTACTTAAACAAATAGTTGCGGTAACATAATTCGAATACTGAAAGTTGATGTAAATTCCTGAATTTCATGAGGCAACCTTTCGCAACATCCCGTCGAGTCAGCTGATATGTGTCAGGCGTCAAAATCTTGTCGAGTAGGAGTGGTTATCCCTTTAACTCAACTGTCGATTGCCGGTTGAAATTCTGATGCCGAAGCCGGCGACTCGCGACTTCAAAATGTCATGTCCACACATAGATTTCGAAATCGCTAGCGAATCGGTGGTAACTAAAGTCGCTGCGTGTGTACCTAGCATAAAAACTGGTTCACACATATAGTACATACTAATTCCATGGTTAATTATTACTACTATATTAGTACATCTTAACATTTTTTTTTATTCGAAAAGGTTTGGTAACTTCCAGGTTTTTAATTAAATACCGGTCGAATTTGATGAAAACTTTAAAAGCAAAGCCATTTGGGAGTGAAGAAAAAAAAAAGACAAATGGCTTTCATACAATAGTTGACTGGCCAGTTCGGTTGGCATTTAATCATGTGACAGCTAAAAGTTCCTAAATGCGTTCAAACACATCATCATCTGCCTAGCCTTTTCCCAATTATGTTGGGGTCGGCTTCCAGTCTAACACCTAATATATTAAGTTAAATATTAAACTGAATAATTTGATCTTTGTAAATAATATTAAATAGGACAACTACACAATACAGCAAACATATTGAATTAGGTAACCAAATTATGTCAATGCGGAAGTTTTGGCGGCCTCAAAGACTTAAAAGCCAACTTTGAAGTCACAATTCAAAGCAAAAAGAACAGTCACAGAATAATAAATACTGGGTCACCTTTTCTACTATTATTACTTTTTTCCAGTTTCCCAATGTCATTGACCGGTAAAAGTCGATTACCAATGCCTCCGATCTTACGATAAATAGGCCAGTGAAGTTTTGATTTATGTAGATACCCACGGGCAAAGGGCCGAGTTCCGAATGGTAAGCCATCATTACGTAACTTCAGATACCTATTCCAAGGAAAAATATAGGCAAGCGTGGGCAACCGATATGATTTCATACTTATAATTACGTATTCCTTTTTTAAATAAATCTGCCTCAAGAACAATCGGCGGATCAAGTATCGCAATATTGTTGATACCTATATTTTTTTTAATAGGTATGATTTGCAAGGAAGACAATTTATGTTTATTGCAAAGTTCACTCGGGTACAAACTCTATGTAGGTGAGATCAATCGAATTCCCTGGTGATCTTTAGGTAGGTAGTCATTTAGCTTATTAGGTATCTAAACTAGGTACTACACTTGCTACTTAAATAAATAATCTTAATTAAATAAATAATAAAAAATTTAAAACACGAATGCCCTGCCAAAAAACGAACTAAAAAGTAAAAACCGGCCAAGTGGATATCAGCCCACGCACAATGGAGGGTTCTGTAGTTGGAATGAATTTATCTAAAAAAAAAACTTAACATTGTAGTTGAAAAACATATTCTCCCATACATCGATATACGTCACGGTCAATTCTCCAACTGAAAATGTAAGTTGGTCGACTATTACTCGTTAACTTGTAAAACCTACTTAGCTGTGGTAGTTTTCCTTTTAATTTAGTTTTAAGTACCATGAATTTTTTCACATATCCAAAAACAATCATTTAGCCGGCAGGAGGGAGACACTTGACTCTAACAAAAATTTGCACTTTAAAGCTTAATATTACGCAAACGGACATGTATAGAAAAATGGTCTTTACAGATTTTAAATATTTTTGAACGGCCTATCCAACGATTCCCCACATAGTGGGATAGACGTGAAAAAAAATATCATCCACACTTTACATGTAAGGGAGGTACCCTAACAATTTTTTTTTCATGATTTTATTTTACCACTTTGTCGTCGTGATTAATATGTATTCCCATGCCAAACTACAGCTTTAGTACTAGACTAAGAGTCTCTGTGCTAAGCCGGGGACAGACAGACAGACAGACGGACATGGCAAAACTATAATGGTTCCTTGTGGACTACGGAAACCTAAAAACAAGTTCTATTAGTTAATCCGTTTAGCTGTGTGTTTACTCGCTAAACAGATAAATTAAATTGTCTTTGCTGTCGGGGAATCGTTATGTGGAACTTTTTATTATAAGAGTTAATTTTTAAATTATTTATTTTTATTTTGTAACTAAACTGCTAAGTGGTGGTATTTTTATTTTATTTATTTATTTATTATGGCACTCCAACGACTAGTTCACAAAATCATTTACAGAAAACTTTATCTTATTTTAAAATTGCTACAGTGAACTTGTCACTTAAAGGTGTACACAGCACTTACATAGTTTTAAGGGGCGCTCTACGGTGGATGCCATCATGCGCGTTCGAGCCCTCACGACGGGGGATGCTGTTGCCCGGGGTGGGGTCGTCTTGGCGGTGTCTCTTGACATCGCCAATGCCTTCAATACCTTGCCCTGGAGTTGCATTAGGGAGGCACTTCGGTATCACCGGATGCCGACCTACCTCTGTCGTGTGGTCGAGGCCTATTTGACGGACAGGGCCGTCATCTACCCCGGTCACCACGGAGAGTGGAACCGGCGAGAGCTGTCGTGCGGTGTCCCACAGGGATCGGTCCTGGGGCCGCATCTGTGGGACATCAGGTACGACTGGGTGCTGCGTGCCGACTTCCCTAGCGGTATCAGCGTAGTCTGCTACGCTGACGACACGCTGGTCCTGGCGCAGGGGAGGTCGCATCAGGCGGCGGCCGAACTGGCGGCACGCGGGGTTGCGACAATCGTCGATAGAATCCGGCAATTGGGACTCGAGGTGGCATTGCACAAGTCCGAGGCCATGTGTTTTTATGGTCCTCGGAACGCGCCACTGTCGGGTTCCCAGATAACGGCGGGAGGGGTTCACATCGGCGTCGAGTCGACGATGAAGTACCTGCGACTCGTCCTCGACAGCCGGTGGAACTTCGTGGAGCATTTTCGACGTTTGGCTCCCAGACTGGAGCGGGCCGGGGCTGCCTTGAAGCGGCTCCTGCCCAACCTAGGGGGTCCAAACGCCTCCTGCCGGAGGCTCTACACGGGGATCGTGCGGTCCATGGCCCTTTACGGGGCACCGGTGTGGGCGCGTTCTTTAAGGCTGCGACCATCCCAGCGGTTGAACGCGTCCCAAAGGGTCATGGCCATCAGGCTGGTACGGGGTTACCGCACGGTCTCCCGTGAGGCGGCGAGCCTCCTTGCCGGACTGCCGCCATGGGATCTGGAGGCAAAAGTCCTCGCGCACATCTGGGAGTGGCGCGAGGAGGCGAAACGCCGGGGTGAAACTCCGCTGCCGCGAGAAATCACGGCACAGCGGACAGAGCTCCGGCGGGATCTCATGGCGACATGGAGAGTGCGATTGTCACAACCCAGCGCTGGGCACGCCACAATTGTGGCGATAAGTCCCCTCTTTGAGGAGTGGCTAGAGAGGCGCCACGGCGTCCTCACCTTCCGCCTGACGCAGGTCCTCACCGGACACGGTTGTTTCGGGAGGTTCCTGTTCAGGATAAAGCGGGAGGAAACGCCCGGGTGTCACCACTGTGTGGATCGCCCGGAGGACACGGTGGAGCATACGGTGGAGGTCTGCCCAGCTTGGGCGGAGCACCGTCGTGTCCTCACGGAGGCGATCGGCGGCGGCGATCTCTCGCGTCCGGCCCTGGTTCAGGCCATGGTTCGGAGCGAGAGTGCATGGGAGGCCGTCACCTCCTTCTGCGATGCAGTTATGCTAGCGAAGGAGGAGGCGGAACGCGTGAGGGTGAGACAAGGTTCGCGCCCTCGCGCCCTTAGTCGCCGCAGGAGACGCCCCGGGCATCGGGAGTCGCAAGCCGATTTCCGGCCACCGTAGGCGCGGGCCTGCGGACGGTGAGCGATGGGTAGCTCGCCTTCCGATAAGGACCAGGGCCGGGTCGACGGCGCGTTGTGTTCCACGCGCGCCTCAAAGAGATGTCAGCACCAATTGACGGGGTCTGTTAGGACCAATGCCTGCCGGGGTTGCGAGTTTGTCCGAAAGGGATATCGTGGCCCTGGCACACAGGCAATGGAAGGAACACGGGTGGGTTTTAGTCAGTAAAAGTCTGACACGCCCTCCCGCTCCGCCCAGAGCGGGAGAAGTTATTTGATAATTTCCCACCCAAAAAAAAAAAAAAAAAAGCACTTACATAGTTTGCCTATTATCAGACATAAAGATAAAATCAAATAAGTTAATAATAATAATAAAATCAAATAAATTCATAATAACAATAAAACAAATTAATCAGTAATATTACAGTAAAATAAATCAAATTAAATTAAGTTAAATTCATTTATGAAAAATAATTACATTCATTAAAAAGTTAATGCTCTAGCAAAGAATAATGAATGATGGAATTCAAATTAGAAGTTGCAAAAGATGATTGCGAAATTGAGTTAGGGTGTTAGAGAAGATGTCAATGCTATTGGTGCGAGAGTGGCTTTTATTATAAGTTCTCAACAAACGGTTCAATGGCGCTGATCGCCCGAGGTTGGTTCGAGCTGTAATTGGTGCAAACACATCCAATTTGCGGTCGGGCCTGGGTTGACTACAACGGGGAACAGATATATTTATGTCTTCTAGAAGTTTTGGAACATGGATCAGTCCATTGACAATTTTGAAGAGTATAATTTGATCCATAATTTTTCTGCGGTTTTCGAGGGATGTCAGGTTAAAGTGACTCAATCTTGCAGGGTAATTAGTTGTGTTGGGGCAGCTGTTCGATTTATATCGCAAGTACCTAGTGAAGCCTTTTTGGACGCGTTCCACTCGATCGATATGGACCTGATAGGTAGGATTCCACACCTGCGATGTATAATCCAATACACTTCTGACGAGGGTGAAGTAGAGAAGTTTAAGGGTACGAATACACTTAAAGTCGTGACAGATACGCTTCAGGAATCCCAACATTTTATTTGCCTTTTTGACAATATTATCTATGTGGGGAATAAAAGTGAGCTGACTGTCGAGGCAGACTCCCAGGTCGCGAATTGTGTTAACCTTCTGCAGTGTTAGACCATTCAGCGAATACGAAGATGGAAGGGTTTTTTTTTTTAGTGAAGGTCATATGTTGACACTTTTCAGCGTTAAGAGTCATTCTGTTCTTTATACACCAGTGGTGCACTGAGTTTAGGTCCTCTTGCAGCAAGGATACATCTCTGGGTGAATTTATTTGTTTATAAAATTTGACATCGCCTGCAAAGAGTGAACATTCACTGTGCTTGATGCAGCGCACTATGTCATTGACAAACACTAGAAACAATATTGGAACCATATGGGAGCCTTGTGGAACTCCGGAAGTGGAATGGTAGAATAAAGACTGATGGCCCTACTATTACCTATTTTAAGCACTAAAGGTATTTTATACTCTAACGGCGTGCGAAGCGAGGCGTGGATGGTGTAGGGATGTCATGTTTATTTGCATGTACAATGAATGCCAATACATTTTATAGTTTTGACATGTGTATGCCACCATCAAGACCTTTAATTCGATACCCATAAGGTAATAATTTAAGTTATTTTTTCACATTTGGAAATGGAGCCATACTGCCGCCATATTGTTTTTTTTTTCAAAAATATTTATTTAATTCAATTCATTTATTTGCATATCATACTGTGCATAAAAGACGACACATAAAGCTTAAAGCTAAAGTAAAGTTATGGACCCTACAGCAACATAGTAATAACTTACAATTAAACTTCAAAGATAAAATACATAAAATAACAATTCTTATAAATTTCAAGTGAACTTTTGTTAATGTTAGTGTTAATCATATTATTAAATAAATTAACCAAAAATAAATAGAAAAGATTAAGTTATAAATTAGAACGGTAAAAGTAAAAATAATGTTAAAATCAAAATCAGTCATGTATAGTTATTATTATAAGTAAGGATATTATTCTATGAGGTTAATAGGATTCTAACGGTACCCCATACATCTAAATCTGTTCAGGCATTAAATTTAAAAAGTTACGCATAGATACATACAAACATGAACCCTAAACACATTACACTCCTTTTGGGCAGCCGTGTAAAAATACAACAGCGTTGAATATTCTGCGGCTTGGACCGAAATAAGTAGAGCGGTTGTCGAATCTTTCATCAAATATGATTTAAGTGTCTGGTCTAAATATAATCTGCAGGTATTATCTACATTCAGGTGACTTTAAATAATGTTAATCCAACGCGTAGCCTATGTATTGGATTTTATATTTCTTCTCCGTAAAAGTCGAAGGAGGCGGTCATTAACCGACTTCCAAAAAGGAGGAGGTTATATGTTCAGCTGTATGTTTGTTTTTTTTTTTTATGTATGTTCACCGATTACTCCGTCAATTGTGGACCGATTTTGAAAATTATTTTTTTGTTTGAAAGGGTATGCTCCCGAGGTGGTCCCATTGCCACCAAATCAGAATCTGATGAGGGAATCCTATGGAAATCGAGGGAAATCCTCAAATTTTATAGGCATACCTATAGCGATTTGAGTATTTTATAAAGTAACTCGTGCATTTGCACTCGAAAAGCACCATTTGGTGAAGTGGAACTGATGATGAAGACCACAGATGGCCACCGGAACTACTTAATAATAAGTATTTCACCGTTGCGATTCGATTACGCACTTTAATATGGTTGCTAAGCAATTTATGCTCTTCAAAATGCATATGGTGAAGTCACCATCAGTTCTCCTGGTTCTTACCAGGGGAACTCCTCAACAATTAACGCCCCTGCATCGGGAAAAGTAATATTTTGTATATAAAAGGTGATGAGCATTTGACATTAGGCTATTGTAAATTGGATAAATTACAAACTGACCCCCTAAAAAGTGAAAAATAAAAAACTTTTTAAAGCCACCGACTTCCGAAATTGAAGTTGTTTTTCACTTTGTAGTGTTTTTTTTGGAAGTCGGTGGTTTTTTTCTGTAAAAAGTTTTTATTTTAAGTCCTTACTTACGGTGGATTTCACGAATGAAACTTAACGCGATCAGCAAATCTAAAACCCCGTATATGAGCTGTCAGTATCATCATAGTTGTCAAAAATTGACACTGACAGCTCTTGACCGCAACCTAGATTTACTGATCGCGTTCAGTTTCATTGGTGAAATTGATACTTAGTTCATCCGAAATCAAAAATATCAAAATCAAAATATTTTATTTCACTTAGACCTACATGGGCACTTTATGAAACGTCAGAAGCTTTATAGGTGCACGGTTCCAACTGGTTATTTCTAATGGTTACTCTTTTAAAAATAATGGGCTTTTACAATGTTTTCAAATAACAGGACAGTGTAGGTAGGCTCATCAACAAGTACCAGGTACTTAACGAAATAGAAAATGGTCTACAAAACTACAGTCTATTAAGCCTACAACGTTTTCACATTCACATATTAAAAAAGATAAAATATTACTAAAATAATAAAAATAAGTTTCACCAATGAAACCGAACTCGATTTTTTTATGTGGATATGGGACAACTAGAAATGAAATGTTTCTTTGCCCCCCCCCCCCCCCTCCCCCCCCACTCGTTGCACTATCGACGTGATTCGTTCGTGCTATTGCTAGAAGTAGAATCAGCTATTAATCAGTCAAAGGAGTCTTCGCTAAATATGACGCTTCACTTTCCCGCCAAGAAGTCCTGGCACGATTTTATCCGAAAATCCTTTTAGTTTATAGACATTATCAGGGGTCATTCACATTCCTACAAAGTTCACACAAGTATGAAGTACCTATTTATATGCATAGAAACCCACAACAAATCATAAAACATGATATAAAGTTGGACTAATCGTGTGTTGTATGTTCGCGGGGGTCCCATATCATATCTGAGTAAAAACTTTCTAAGCACATTATAATGACCAAGAAACAGGGCGTGCCTTCGTTTCGGCGAATACAAGTAATTTATTATATACCTACATAATAACTTATTATAGCTTAACTCATTATAAGTGACTATAGGTATAAGTAGTGGCCGCCCGGAAGTTTGGATTTGGGCTCAGTTGATTGCAATAGGCCAGTTAGGCTGGCTTTTTCCCAACTTTATTGGGGTGTTTTGGGGGGGGGGGTTTGGGGACTTCCAGTCTAACCGGATGCAGCTGAATACCAGTATTTCACATGGAGCGACTGCTTATCTAACCTCCACAACCCAGCCGGGACCAACGGCTTAACATGCCTTCACACATCCACGGATCATCCCCGGACCACCCCCGTAACTTAACCTGAGGGATCGACCCGAGCGGCTGTTATTAATTAGCCACGAATACCTTGTCCTCCATATTTTCACAAAACGGTATCTACCAATAATTACAAAACTATCTCTTTGACCTTTTTTTTTTTTTTTTGGGTGGGAAATTATCAAACAACTTCTCCCGCTCTGTGCGGAGCGGGAGGGCGTGTCAGACTTTTACTGACTAAAACCCACCCGTGTTCCTTCCTTTGCCTGTGTGCCAGGGCCATGATATACCTTTCGGACAAACTCGCAACCCCGGCAGATAAGAGGGACAGCGCGAACGCAGTCCCTCACTACCAAAAATAACGCGTCCGAGATATCCACATTAGGGATATTCGCAGGGGTCAGCCCAACCGCAGTGCAATGGTAGGCCTCGCCCTGGAGGAACCGCCGTAGTGATCACGGTATCCCCTACGCCAGGCGTTGACCGTCGTATCGTAAGTGGTGGTCATTGGAAGGCCTAAATAAATGTTCAGGACATTTGTATATACACCATATTTCAAAAAACACCGCTAGCAAATGATAGAAAGCTAGAATAATTATAAGAAAGTTTTCTATTAAGACGTTGACAACAGCTAAACCGCAGTCACTGTCAGACTGCATACAAAAGAAAGAGAAGCGTGATGACACAACGCTTGTAATTTATTGCAAAATATGAAGCAGGCAATTATCTATTTACTCATAAATGAGTTGAGTAATCTAAAATAAAAACAACCAAATTCTGCAATCAAATAGATAAGACGTTCTTGTTATTAATTAAATAACATAGTTACGTTGATATTTAATACAGATATTTTGGATTAGAGCTCAAAGTAAAAGGTTAGTTTACCATTAATTTGTATCGAATTTCTTTTTCCTAAACGCGTTTTGGTAACACCCAAGTTCTGAGAAATATTATGTTCCAGATTAACATACCTATATTTTTTCCAATACCACAAACTATATAGATTTGGCAATTTATTTGTTTCAGACAAGCTTACTTAGATCATTCGCCTCTTGTCTGCACCTTAAGGTAGGTACATATCGTCCGAACATAAAGGGGTCTATAGAGTATATTGCTGTCACATTCACATCGCGAAGTTTGTTCACAAGAGCTCATCAATCATTCTTTTGAACATCTTTATCGGAGTGACAGTTGCTTACAAAACCGCCTTCACTTCGCTAGAGTAACATATCATACAACATAGGCACACAGTGTCATTGACTTTATATGTAACTAGCTTCTACCCGCGACTTCGTCCGCGTAAAATTTATTGTTTTATCATAAAATATCCTATAACTGTAATCTGCCCCCTAACTTCGTTTTCGCTTAGCTTTCTTTATATAACACTTTTTTCTTTATGGTCGGCTCCTCAGTGTCATAAGCATGATGTTAAATAACCTATAACTTTTCTCAAGCATTGAGCTCAAATGAAAAATATCTTTTTCAAATCTGACTGGTACACACAGCTACACATCAAGCTATACATTTCCAGTATACGGTGACATCTCATTGTACGGAAATCCGACACAATGCGAGATAAGCATATACTGGAATTGTATAGCTTGATGTGTAGCCGTGTGTACTTCCAGAGATTAGTGCGTATCAATCAAAATATTTTATTTCACATAAACCTACATGGGCAAGCGCCCATGTAGGAAATACGTACAAAACATAAACTCGAGTTGCCTGTGACAAGAAGTGCTTGCACTCAGCATGATAAATAGGTATGGGAAGACCGTCAACAAGTATACCAGGTACTTGAAAAAATAGAAAATGGTCTACAAATGTACAGTCTATTAAGCCTACAATGTTCTCACATTCACAAAATATAAAAGAACCTCTTAAGGGGTAATTTTTTTCATCATTATGAACTACTTTTACTATGGGACCAAATCTGAAATCGCAAAAAAAAAATCAGCTGTTCCCTACATTTTGACGAGTTATTCGAACATAAATGTAGGGAACAGCTGACTTTTTTTTCTCGATTTCAGTTTTGGTCCCATAATAAAAGTTGTTCATAATGATGAGTACAATTGTGCTTTAATTCCAGTAAATGTTGTATGCAAAATATTATTAAAATAATAAAAGTAAGTAAGTTTGAACATATTTATTTGTAATCTGTGGCAAATTTTATAATGTCTTAATGATGAGTACAATTGTGCTTTAATTCCGGTAAATGTTGTATACAAAATATTATTAAAATAATGAAAGTAAGTAAGTAAGTAAGTTTGAACATATTTATTTGTAATCTGTAGAAAATGTGGGGGGCTGTTTCCGTTTATCTATCTATCTATTTATAAGATTGCATGGCTATTTGTTGGTAAGCGCACCATTTGAGACCGGCTGGACTGATTCGGATATTTTTTGTTTTAAATTCATAATATAGTCCGAGTAGTTTAAGAGCCCTCTTACATTTCGGCGCTGCGCTAACTTAGGTATTTTTTTTTATATTTATATTATATTTACTCAATAGTAGTACTGACATGACAAAGAGCGTGAAATCAATTGACATAAGTCCGTCCTTGACAAGAATTCGTTCGATATTGAACACATATCGCCGGCACGGTGAAATATATGTATAGTACTTTTAGTTTATTTATAAAAAAATAAACGAAGCAAAGAAAAAAAAACTCTATTGTTTAAGAAAATGTTGGAGATTATTTTGGTAAAAAAACTACTTCAAAATGATGTAGAACTTCGGAGGTATTCAGACTTGCTTTCCAACCTTTTTATTAGAAAATTGAATTAGGTCCGCTCGTTTTTTTATTTATTTAAAGGGCATAAAACAAAAATGTATTCCAGTATTATAAAAGTATAGGATATTTGTATTAGGAGAAAACATATTTAGATGGATTATATTCAACAAAATCTTGCCTAAACATGCATCAGGAGAACGATTATTGCTAAATAAATAAATAAATAATTAAAAAATCGCTATATTATTATTTAAGAAGAGAAAATGAATGAATTATTATTTATACGAACCAACGAATAGTATTCAATTTCTACAAGGACATCTTGCATTTACGCGTATTTTGTAATAAAAATGTAAGGGCTCTTCTGTGGGGCCCCATCGTCTCTCCGGAGTGTCACCTCGCCCCAACCGTTGAGCCGCATCGTCTCACCGGAGGGACACTACACACACACGCCATTAACAGCTGAATTTCTACTAATATTAAGTCTAATATTGTGTGTGGGAAGTTTGATCGTCGGGCCTGTTAGATATTCTAAAAAATTAAACATTTCCAGAGACAAAACACGGCATGCCAACGTAAAGAAATAATATTTTAGTATCGCGTGAGGCGTCCACCATTGGTTACACCACTTGTTGTGAAATGGAGTGCAGTGAAGTGAATTTATTTAGTGTTTAGTGCTATTATTGGATGTTTTTTGGGGTAAGTGGACTTATTTTCATAGACATAACATAAGACCAAAACAATGACAGCTGTTATCTGAAATCATATTTTTTTTAGAAAAACAATACACTTCTCAGGGGCCCAATTCTGTAACTTTGAGTTAAGCAACACGCCATTGACACTCTGTCGACACAGTACAGACATTATTTTGCCACTGTTGCAATTTTGGCAACAATAATTGGTAGTCTGGTCCACTATAATGATACAATGGCATCGTGATGCCAAGCTTACGGTAGTCTGTAAATATTTTAAGTGTATTTGACAGTTGTTTCTATCGTGTTTGAATAGTGTTTTGGCCATCGAACCGCCATTGTGAAGCCATCGAACAACGACACCTATTTTCCCTATTGTTGATTGAGTTCAATTTGTATATTTTTTAAATTTGAAATAATGTGTCCGTGTGTGTGTGCGACTTACGTAGTGAAATTGATAAAGTCGAGCTCATTCCCTTTCTCCAGAGACAGCGACGGCGGAATGGAATCCCTGCTAAATTAAAAATTTTGATTTTAAAAAATTAAAATTTTGAAAACGGTGCGTCCTAGGCAAAAAATAACCTAAATTTGACCCCCCCCCCCCCCCCTATGTACCACCCCCCGTGTAAACAGCATCCCAACATGAATTAAGGTTTTTTTTTTTTTTTAATCGAAGGCCTGTATCTCGGAAACGATGCGTCGTGGGGCCACGTGTGGGCTGCCACACAATCGACATACTACCGACACACTACTGAGACACCACTGAAACGCCATTGAAGTTTTTGCAGAATGCCAAATTTGCAACAGTGGCAAAAGAATGTCTGTAGTGTGTCGATAGAGTGTCACTGGCGTGCTGCTTAACTCAAAGTTACAGAATTGGGCCCAAATGTCAATAACTATTCTATTGAGACACTACTGACACACGACCGACACACTATTGACAATTTGGTTATTTTACAGAATCGGGCCCCAGATCCATTGTTGTAATTGTTTATTATGGCCTGTCTAATTAGCTTCTCGGAAAAATTTACTCTTTAAGGCTTATGTCTTTTGTTATTTATTGAAAAATATTTTTATGAGCGCCGGCGGCCCCTGTCATAAAAATGACAGGCCATAAAAAAAGGGCGGTCCCTGAAATGGAAACAAAAAAAAATCGGGAAAAACTGAACGTCGTTTTTACTATGGGATTTTTGTATGAATTATTGAAAATTAGACAGGATAACGTCTGTCAGGTCAGCTAGTTCTTAATATACTACTGTACTGTTTGTTATCCTTACAAAATAAAATAAATTAAGACTGTTTAATTTAAAGTGGTTTTTACAAAATGCTAGGGTACTTAGGAACACCAGAAGTTTGTCTGATTAACAAAACAATCGGCTGTCGTCAGCCGCCGAACGCCTCTCTAATATTATTCGCACATAATGTGTTAAATGTAAATGTATTCCTTCAGCACGTCACGCACTGTTAGTTGACGCACATTATTTTAAGGCTCCCGCGAACAGGCGCGACACAATGCAGATGGTGCGACGCGATTCTGGTAGAACAAATTCCATTAAGTTTTTATAGAAATTGTTCTACTAGAGACACGTTACGCTATCGCGTCGCGCATGTCTGCGGGAGCCTTTAAACTCTCATGGAAAAGTACCAAATACGCTCTCAAAATATCACATTGTGCTCCGTAGGGATAGTAACGAATCAAAGGGGTTGATGAAACTTAAAGATTATATCACCTTGAGTTTGTCGTTTTCTTATTATTTTTTTATATTTATGGTGGTCGGAAATTATCCCTCCGGAACGTACTTCCGGGACAAAATGTATTCTATTATATGTCCTAACCTTCAGCGATTAAGGCATGTGTGGATCGCCCGGAGGACACGGTGGAGAATACGGTGGAGGTCTGCCCGGCCCCGGTCAGGGAGGCGAGCGACGGCGGCGATCTCTCGCGTCCGACCCTGGTTCAGGCCATGGTTCGGAGCGAGAGTGCATGGAAAGCCGTCACCTCCTACTGCGAAGCAGTAATGCTCGCGAAGGAGGAGGCGGAACGCGTGAGGGAGAGGCAAACTTCGCGCCCCCCTAGTCGCCGCAGGAGACGCCCCAGGCATCGGGAGTCACAGGCTGATTCCCGGCCACCGTAGGCGCGGGCTTACGGACAGTGAGCGATGGGAAGCTCGCCGTCCAATAAGGACCAGGCCCGGGTTGACGGCGCGTTGTGTTCTACGTTCGCCTCAAAGAGATGTGAGCACCAACTGACGGGGTCCGTTAGGGCCAATGCCTGCCAGGGTTGCGAGTTTGTCCGAATGGGATATCGTGGCCCTGGTACACAGGCAACGGAAGGAACATGGGTAGGTTTTAGTCAGTAAAAGTCTGACACTAATTCCCGAAGGGTTAGGCAGAGGTGTACCCATAGCTCACCCATATTTCGCAAATAATGTTTAAGTCCCATTTAATAGGGGTCGAGCCCATTGCCACCAATCGGGCACAAGTCCAGACTCCGGGCTGCTACTAGAAATTCCCTGACCTGAGAATCGAACCCAGGACCTCATGCTCAACAGTCGCGCTTGCGACCTCTAGACCAACGTGGCAGTCAAATTTACACGAGTCGGAGACTTGTACGCAGTACACATCAGGCAGACGGAATCTGTGATATCCGTCATCTATATATTGATGATTAATCTTTTTTTAGCTGTGAGATAAAATCAACATGTGGAACACGAGTTTCGCGTTTATTTATTCTCTCTGGATCCGGTTCAATAAGGGTAGGTGTACCGTGTAAGCTAGTAACCGTTAATAAAATGTCTGTGAAAGTCAAGGCTAATCGGCCGATGACTTGTCGCCTCACCCCTTTGTGGATCATGAGAAGGAAACATTTGCTTAAGGCAGGTAACATACGCCTAACCGAAAGTCTCCCATTCAGGAATTGACTTTTTTTTCCTTACCGGTTCTTTCTAAATCTATACTAATACTAGCCGACCGGATAGAAGTTGTCCTGTTTCCAAGAACTTGATCGCACCGCCACTTACCGGATCCAATTGTGTATCTAAACCATCAAGAAAGTACTCAAACACATACAAAAAAAATCATCAAAATCAGTCCAGCCATTTAGGAGGAGGTCAGTGACATACACACATACTGAAGAATTATACTTATATAATGTATAAAGATTAGAAAGAGGTAAAATTTGTGAGTTACCTCCTACACACAAACGCATTTCTCAAGAATATTTTGAATCGGACCAGTAGATCCTTTCACTAATAGGAACAACACTAAGGGATACAGCAGTGCCGAGTGTCATAGGATAATTTTATGTTAAAACAAGACATTTCACCCGGATGAAGTCGCGGGCAGAAGCCTAAAGTAGAAGTAGGTATTTTCAGCAACACAAAATTATGGTAGAATTTGCAAATAATAATACTCCGTAGGTATCTACACAATAATTCACTCTAACAGAGACTTGTATACAGATGATCTTTTCAATTAGGCTGTTACTGCCCTTTGGAAAAGCCGCATTAGCAGTGATAAGTGCGTACAAAATCCAGAGTTCAATGACTGTGTCGCTAGGATGGAAACACGCCGTCACGTATGAACAAATTGAACCTTCGTCCAGAGGATGTCGGAAGTTGAATTTGCGTGCCATTGACCTGGGGCTGTGGACACTGCCGCGAGATACAGCCCTGAAATATTGCCTTCTTTGATACTATTTTTGATATTAACGGCCCTGATTTATTACCAACGACCGTTTCCTCAAATATTTTGCGTAATCGTATTCCATTTCGTATTATTTATTAACGTAGACTGCCTACTTACTAGGTACTTTGACTTATGACGAGTAGTGTCCATAATTCATTACTTTCATAACTTTAAGAATGCATAATGCTGAAGCAGACAGTTCAGTAAGTCATGAAACGTAAATTATCTGATTACGAATTCAAGTAGGTACCTAATTCATTATTTTTAAATTCTCTAGTTTTTATTTTACGAGTATTACTAGCTGTGCCTGCGACTTCGTTCGCGTGCATGTCCGAAAACAATAATGTGTCGCTTAGAAAAGGTGTAGGTGCCACTCCTCTATTAAAAAAAAAAAGAATCTTCCGATCTTGCCTGATAGGAAGCGCTACCTGGAGTTCTCTACCACAGCCTTTTCGAATGCAGTCACTACGTCTTCAGAGTCCATAGTGGCAATGCGACGAAGTCACATTGATTTTTGAGAGTAAATAAAAATCAAGGCGCCTTGCCTTGTCGGAGCTAATTATTTGTGCACCTGCCTTACTCAATAAATCGAATGCCCGTCTGGCAGAGTGGTGAAGTTACCATGGTGAAGAAGGATCATGCTTTAAGAGCGCTGTTGAAAGTTTTCCTAGAAAACAGGCAAAACAATTATGAAATAATCATGATCTTAAAAACTTGTTTTAATTAAGAAAATACTTCTCTGTAAACGCTGTTGGAGAGGTGGCTTGCCCCTCGAAAGAGCTCCTACATACAGTTGGTCGTGTGAAAGCAACCCATTTACTAAGATCCACCTCACGTTATGGCCGCCCTTTTGGATCTTGATTTCCGGATTTTCGGCACCGGTGCCCTCGAAAACTATGAAGATGACACCCATAACGATCTCCCCCTAGCAGCACGAAAACGTTTTCAACATCAATATAGCAGCCTATTTAGATCATACGAGTTCTTTTAGAGACGGACAAGAGTCTCAAAAAATGATTTTGTCTTTGTAAGAGTGATTTATGAGTTATTATACAGGTTAAACTGTATAAAATCTTTATTAAGGGATCCGCGTAAGCTGGGGTACATTAACCGACTTGTCAGTGAACTCAGCAGTGCCAGTGTCGGGTGCTATATAGACGGCATTCGTCTCAACAATATTAGTTACGCAGATGATTTGGTACTGCTGAGTCCATCGATCCGGGGCTTGCGTAAGCTGGTACGGATTTGTGAGTCCTATGCGGAGGCTCATGGGCTCAGATACAACGTCAAGAAAAGTGAACTCCTAGTATTTAAGGAGCGGGGCAAAAATTACATGACTGTACCTAAAGTCACCTTAGCTGGTACCCCCTTAAATAGAGTCGCTCAGTTCAAGTATCTGGGTCACTGGGTTTCCGAGGAACTAAAGGATAACGCGGATGTGGAAAGGGCACGTAGGGCGTTGGCTGTCCGATGTAATATGTTGGCCC
The DNA here is from genome assembly GCA_963921375.1 of Tiliacea citrago. NCBI lineage: Eukaryota > Metazoa > Arthropoda > Insecta > Lepidoptera > Noctuidae > Tiliacea > Tiliacea citrago. The sequence continues at coordinate 12,420,820 of OY992797.1, read as the reverse complement.
GCAGGTTCGCGCGTAGCAGTAATCAAGTGAAAGTGTCTCTTTTTAAGTCTTACTGCCAAACACTTTACACGTGCAGTTAACCCACAGGGATTAACTATACACTTGGGTCATACAATGCCCTACATGTTCAAATACAACAACGCGTTTAGGGTGCTGCTGGGGCTACCACGATTCTGCAGTGCTTCAACTATGTTCGCAGAAGCGCACACTGATGGGTTTCATGCTCTTATAAGGAAGCAGTGTGCGTCGCTGCTGAGTCGTGTTAGGTCCAGTAGCAACAGTCTAATAAGCGTGTTCGTGGACAGGTGGGACTCTCCACTGCTGCGCCACTAGATACGTTTGCATACTGCACTGTGACCAGTGGACAGTTCCTCCCGGTCCTAATGTGTGTAACTGTGTCTTTGACTGCTTCTATTTTTTGTGTGTTGTTTGTTGTGTATTAGTTGTTTTTAAAATATGTGTCATGAAATATTGATATTATCTGAAATAAATGTTTATATTATATTAAACAGAATATTAATACTCTACTATGCAACTTTAAGTATTTTGTGACACTTCAATCTGGTTTTATCGTTAAAGCTGTATACAGGCTGTATTTTGCACGTGATCACTTACTTATTACAGCTCTAAGTGTTATTATTTATAGTAACACTTGATACTTGTTTCTGTACTAATGGTATATGCAAACTCCGTTCTCATACTTATTTGTATGGCGTTATTATACACTCTGGTAAATACAGTGGTTTTATGACTCCTGTCTATGAGGGTGTTTTAAAAGTAAAAAAATAAATAACAACTACAGTACAGCTTTAGTCTGTATTACTGACACAGTCGATCGATTGCATGAATTAACGTTTTCATTGTGAACAAATGCGATATGTGGAAAAAAGATAAAGATATTGTGCAGACAAGAGGAGGATTGAAAGGGAATATTTGAATATTACAAATTACCAACCACATAACAGTAATGATAGTGAACCATCGGGTATGTGTTGTGTTTATGTGTGTGTATGTGTGTGTGTGTGGGGTGGATGTGCGGGGTACCATCGGCTTCAATAAGTAAGGCAATTAGAGAATACTTACAGAGAAAAGGTCATCATCACCTAGCTTGCTTAGTCTTATCTAGATACATAATATAATTACTTGTCCTAACTGACTGGTTTATCAACGCAGAGTCGAAACTACTGGGTTAGTAATGTGAAATTTTGAACACGGGTTCCCTTTACAATGTAGGGGAGCACGAAGAAGGGGTTTCTGGAAATTCGACCTTTAAGATTTTGTTTGCATGAAAATTTTATTCCTTGAGTTAATAAACTTGAAACTTGGCACGAATACTTATGTAAATCATAAAGTTTGTCATTTTTTGTTTTTCTAAACTACCCCTGGAGGATTGGGGTTTCAAAGTTACGAGTATTATGGAAAAATTTTAACGCGCGGTCCGATTAACTTGAAACTCAGTATTAACTTAAGATCGTAAATAAAGAATAACGTGTATCAGGGTTTTTTTTAATAATAAAAAAAATAGTCGTCAAATCTACTTTGTCCAAGCGTACTTTGATTGTGTCAACGCGGCTTTAATGGGAGGGTGTTGAACTTCGTAGGGTAAAGTACGAAATCTACGCGGACGAAGTCGAGGGCGAAGTGCAAGTATAAACATCTTAGTCCAAACTATATGTAGGTAGGTTACAAACGAACAGTTGGAAGAAACATAGTATTCTCAACAAGTTCAGCTATCATTTTAAAAACATTCTTCGCAATAGATATGATCCTTGCCCAGTATTCGGAAAGCAACCCTCATGAGTTCACTGATCTTGAACTAGCTAACTAGACGAACAAAATGTACCAAGTTCACATCCCCCTGCTCATTATTTTGATACATAATACTGTTATTTGCTAACAATACGGGTTTCATGATATTATCTATTATATATTTAGCTATAAATCTCTATAAAAGTTTCTGAAACAGTTAGCTTATTGCCAACATTAAAACTACCAGTGTCATAGTAACCATAATATCATCCAAACGAGTGTTATAATGTTGTACTTTCATTATGCAACTCCTTTGCTTTTTCGATCCCTTCCTTACTCATCAAACAGCCACATTCTCACTAGGTACTCATTCGTGGTATCTTTATGAATTTCAAAAAAAGAACATTGTCATGCAGGCGCGTTTAACTACCACAACGACGAAAAAAAACTACTATTACCTATACATAGTTTGTTTGTATTATATACTCAGCAATTAAACATTCCATGAATATACTTATAGTTCTTACAGTACTGTACATCATTATGGTCTCAGAAGTTTTTATAGAGGATTCATAACATGGGTGATAAAGTCTAGTATGCATCTGTACATAATTAGGTATTAAACCAGGTTTATCACACGTGTGATAAACCCACATTCATGTTTTAATACCCCTTAATATACAACCGTTGCATAAATAACTAATATACTTATGACCTTTCTTCACTTCCTTTGTATACACCTACGTATTCGTTCCATAAATACGTGAAACGTTATTACCTGCAGATAAACCCTTTGTTACACAATAAAGCTACCTCATTACTGATCATTACGTAACGTGTCTACAAACGGTATTCGTTTATTAGGTTCATTTTAGCAGATTGGTCCTCTCAATAGCATTGACACCCCGCTGGTCGCGTCGCGTCGTCCAAACAAGCCTGTGATGTGCTCACAAACAAGCGACTTGTTGGCTATTTGTGGACCAGTTTAGGGTGTACTGACCTATAATTTAACAAATATCATGGGGGCACTCAGAATTTTGTCACGAAGAGGTTCTCGAATGTTCACTAGCCTTTGCAACACAGTATAGATATTCATCATTATCATTACAGCCGAAATACGTCCACTGCTGGACAGAGACCTACCCCATGCAATAAGGGGGTGGCCATAATCGCCACCCCCTTATTGCCCCCAATCTTGGTTGAATTCTAATGTTGTGTTAATTTTCATGAAAACTTAACACTGGGAAATCGCAGTACCAGGGCCTCAAGTCTGCTATTACAATAGTGTCAGAATGGTCGATCATTGATTTCATAATTGTTGATTTTGACAAGTTTGGTAATCTACTATTATAATGGCGTCATTATGACTTTCCAATGGTCGGCAACTGACACTACATTGAAAGAAATTGCAAAGAAAATGATCGACCATTATGAATTTACCAGATTACGAACTTTTAGCAAAATGACAATGGCATCGTGTTGGAATGACTGAATTTATAAAAATAGCAGACTTGGGCCCCAGTCGACATGTTCTGGATAAAAATTTCTATGAAAACTTCATGGAAATTGTTCTACCGGTGTCACGTCGCGCCAGTCTGGACGAGACTATGCTGTACCTAATAACAGAAGAAAAAACTGCGACTTTTCGATTCTATCGACAGCCACTTAGTAGGTACCTACGCGTGGGTATATGCTCGTTTTTGTGTGAAACGTTGCTATAATGTATATACATAATTATATATTCTGAGAATGTATACTATTATGTATTATATGGTAATAATCAGGTACCTAAAAGTACCTAAATAAATACAGAGCATTTCTACAAATCGATAGGACGTCAGATACGACATTGACCGTAATGAAAGACGGTCTCGAGGTATTTCTGGCATTAATACACATATTAACAAAATAATATTAGACTTAAGTGTCCAAGTACCATGAGACTACAATGGGCAAAAATAGTTTGCAAATTTTGAAGCGGACAAATTACATACTTACGAACATTGCAAGTTAAATAAAAGCTTGTAAAAATAGCTTATGCCAAAATGTTGCTGCTTTCGTCCGATGTGACAAGTACCCAGGCAGCACTGCCGTGCCGCTTCTAGTTTGATGAAAGGGGATAATGAAAACGTAAAGTGATGGTATCGTTTACCTAAAAGCTCTCCACGAGCCCCATTTGCTTTTTTGTAGGGACCTTACAAATGTCTGGCATCTCGCAGCATTACGCATTACCCGGGGAATTTACGCCAAATTTTAGACTAACTTGGCATTAATTAAAAAAAAAAAAAACTTATCATTTATCGTGTACGGTACTTACACCGTGGTATTTTAATCGTCTTACAACGGCAGCCCACATCATGTATCCAATGTCTACTAATCATTCATAACAATATTTTTTTTTATCAACATTTGAATAATTTAAACAATTCAATGACGCATGATGTAGTTTGAAACACCCTGTTACGAGCGCGGTGCGAGTCTTGCATTCCAAGGGCGGCGCGGAATGGAGCGCAAGGCTCGCACCGCGCTCGTAACAGGTTGTTTCAAACTACATCATGCGTCATAATGAATATATTAAAAAAAAATATTATTCAACTGTTAATAAGTGGGCTACCGTTGTAAGACGATTGTACGGTGTATAATATACGATAAAAATAAAATTACGAAATTTTTGAACTTTACTTCAAGCAAAAATATAAACATATGTTGTTTTTCACTATATTAATTACCTAATTAAATATTTTAATATCGAAATGTCTGTTTAATTCTGAAAAAAATGTATTGGGTAATTTTCCTGTTAACTATTTTGCCACAATTTTTCAAAAAAAAGCGCTTTTTTTGGTATTGCTGTTCTACAATCATAAAATGCTGTAATAAAGGATTAGAGGGCACTTATTGAGCACTAGGTAATCGTTGAAAATAAAATGTATAAAGATATCTACTTAAAAAATCTGTTAGTCAAACCAAAATCAGAAAACTAAAATCATTTAATTGCTACATTTACAAAATTATGCTAGTTGAATAGGTAAGTACATACATGGGTAAATATTGAATCGCCGTTGTCGTATTATTGATCGAATTTTAAGTACATTACACTGTGCCTCTGGGTTCGAAAAAATAACATTGATGGTACGCGCTTCCCAACACGCCTGTAAAGTGAGGTTGGTAGTTATATATCACGTACTGATTTTCTTCCGCCTCACTTGCGAAAGTATGGAGATTTTTCCTGCACTCCTTCACGAAGAAATCCATGAAGTAACGGTTTGACTTGACCGCGTTTAGTGTATGCGTGTAATTCTTAGACTTCTTCCATTCGAAGGAGCTCTTCTCTGGGTGGAACTGGACGCCGTAGAATGGATACCTGTGAGTATATGAATGCTGTGAAACGAATATATTGTATTGTGTGTGTGTGTATTGTTGTTGTTGTGTTGTGTATTGTGTTGTATGAATGGTGTTTTATAAAGTATTAACAGATTATTTCATTATCATCATATCAACCAAGAAACGCCATAAAGAAATGTCGTGTGCGTCAGAATGGCTGGTTGCCTGTGGCTTTGGTCTATGAGAGTTGATTAAAAAATTGCTACATAATTGCTTATATTTGCTACATTTAATAAATAATTGCTACATACTATATATATTTAGAAATAACATATTTTTTTTGTACAGCCATCCTGACGTTTGGTTGGCTGGTCGCCTCCTAGTTTAAAGCCAAGCATGCAGAGTTTCCCGAAATGTATTGCGTCAATAATTGCTACATATTTGCTTCATTTATCTAATTTAGTTGTATCTTCAAACATAAATGTTAAATAAAGGATGTAGCAATTATTTTAATTATCCCAAGGAAAAGTGCCTGATAAAACAATAAAGGCAAATACTTAGTTATGTTGAATCGGTTTAATCGTTTAAGCTCTGGCAACAGCGTAAGTAATGCGATTCTTGCGTTAAAAAAAAATATGTACCTACCCTCAATAATCCAATAATTATTATTATAACAATTATTCTTAGTCATTGCTAGTGCAGATATCGTATTGGAATCACAGTCTAGGCATTATATCGTTATCGTTATATGTTGCCAGAGCCTAAACGATTAAACCGATTCAACATAACTAAGTATTTGCCTTTATTGTTTTATCAGGCACTTTTCTTTGGGATAATTAAAATAATTGCTACATCCTTTATTTAACATATGTTTGAAGATACAACTAAATTAGATAAATGAAGCAAATATGTAGCAATTATTGACGCAATACATTTCGGGAAACTCTGCATGCTTGGCTTTAAACTAGGAGGCGACCAGCCAACCAAACGTCAGGATGGCTGTACAAAAAAAATATGTTATTTCTAAATATATATAGTATGTAGCAATTATTTATTAAATGTAGCAAATATAAGCAATTATGTAGCAATTTTCTAATCAACTCTCATAGACCAAAGCCACAGGCAACCAGCCATTCTGACGTACACGAAATGTCTTATATTGCCCGCACCGGGCACCCAGCGGATAAAATATATGGAATGTTAACTCTAGTCTTGCTCTTTTGAGAGTCGGCGCGTCTCTAAGGTTAAAATGTATGGGGTTTATTTATAAACGCTGCTTCGTTAAGTAATGATTAGCGACTGTTTAACCATACCTTTCTGATGTTTATAGTTTAGTATAAAAATTAAATATAACTTAATAGTATGGAAATAAATTTGAACTTTCAATGTTAACGGTCTTAAGTACAAAAACAATACTGCAGTATGCTAACATTCTCTTAACATTGAAATTTCAACTTTATTTCCATAACAATTAAGTTATATTTGTATTCGTCGCCTAAAAATACCTAGCCATGCCGTGCCGCCAATGGGCGTCGGGCCTAAACGTCTCTTAACTGCAACGTTTATCAATAAAGGGGTAAGAGTCATTAGATTGGTAATACCTGGTATGTTCGACAGAAGCTATGAACTTGACTCCGTTGGCGTCATTAGAATAAGAAGTCACTCGCCAATCTTGCGTTAAATTGTGAGATATCAGGTTCTAGAAAAGGAGTAAAACGGTGTTAATATTATTTTTGAATATATCGTAGTAGTAGTATCGCAGTACCCGGGCGTAATTAGGACATAAAAACAGAAAGATAAACACAAGTGTGAAGGCTCTCAGCCCCCATAATGCGTGATACCTACTCTCTGTACAAAACCGAACATCTTTGACGCTCAAAGCTTTTTCACTCCTCTTGTTCAAAATGTCCGTCATTTTAGCGTACCAGAGCGGGGCTAAAATAGCATATCTTCCTCTAGGGGGGAAAAGGTTTTTTTTTTTGTTTTTGTCTGTTACCAACGAGCCTACAAAAACGTAAGTAAAAAAGTAATTATTCTTAAGGTGAATCCGCAACTGTAGCTGTCTATTAATGATTTTAATAATTATGATGATGTAAATACATAATACGTATTTGTTATAGTCGCGAATCATATTGTGATTAAGCTACAACCTGACACTGACCTGCAAATAGCAAAAAACGTAAGAAAATTTGAATTTTGCGGGCTATAGCTGCGAATTCACCTTAAGGGGGGTGCCCTAATGTAGCCCGCAAAATTCAAATTTTATTACGTTTTTTGCAATTTGCAGGTCAGTAAGAGGTTGTATGTTGATCTAAATATGATTCGCAGCCATAACAAACATGGCTTTACAGAATTATAATCATTAAAATCAGCATTACAACTCTCCGAGTACAAAAAATCCTACTGAAAGATTATTTCTGTAATAATCATTCAGTAGGGTTTTTTGTAGATAGTTAGTTGTATTGCCGATTCTAATGATTATAATCCTGTAAAGCTATATTTGTTACGGCCGCGAATCATATTTAGATCAACATACAACCTGTTACTGATCTGCAAATTGCAAAAACCTTAATAAAATTTAAATTTCGCGGGCTATCTTAGTGCATCCCCCATAGGTAAAATGATCATGAATAAAGACTCGACTTATTACCGTTTCATAAAAAAAATAACATTTTATTTTTGCCAATGGAACAAAAAGCGGCGATCTCTTCGGTAGGCGAGTATAAAATAATGTTCCTTGGTTGCGGCTACAGAAGAAATTAAAAAAAGGCCGTGAAATCTTTTGATTTTTTTTTCTCTAATTACAATTTGAACTGGTGACCGTAATTTATTTTACAACAGTGAAAATGTCATCATCTAGTGTGAATGGAGACCCGTATTTGCAAATGGAAGAGAAAGGAAAAAAAATATTTTTCAATCTGTTGCCGTCAAGGTGTATTGGATTACTTATTTTATTTTCTCGCAATCGTAGTGAAAAGTATAGTGTAACACACGGCGCTAAAACCCCATTATAACTCGGTTTCTATTTACTCCGTCACTAAAGCTCGGGAGTAAAACTACTCGTATATAATGGGTCATTTTAGCCCCCTGAAAAAACTACTATTTTTTTCTATTTCTCTTTGTACCGTAATTACCACCTACGACCGTATGTAAGTAACTTTCTAAGATTCTAGTTACAATTACCTACTATCAAAGGAACGTTACCCAATTAGTGTTAACGAGGTAGAGTTAACTACAATTTGTACTGAGTTACTAATTGGCCAGATAAACTAAAATGAAGAGTTGGTTCAAAGAACTGGATACAGACAAGAGAAATGGATTTACGAAGTGACTTTACCTCATCTACGATACAGAACTGGTGAACATTCACTGTGATATCTTCATTTTCCAACAGGTCTAAAACGTCTTCCGGTGCCTTTTTGAACATCTTGCTGGAATGGACATCTGGAAGTAATATAAAAGTCTTTTAAACAACCAGTTATGCTGCCTATATCAAATAATTTTAACTTATTTCATTGTAAGGTTAACACTAACTTATATAAGTATTTGTTTTTTTATTCCCTTCCAGGGAATAAAAAAAATAAACATCATTTCATTTTTTTTGTTTTTTTTTTTTGTATTAATAAGAACTAAAGTTCCTAATAATTTATTACAATCTAGCCTAATAGACTAATAAGCAATTTAACTCTAACTTATTATTTTACGTGATAGAATACGTTATAACTAAGAATAGTGTCAATTTGCACTGTTACACAAGTCCGTAGCACTTTCTTAGAGTCTGATAATTAATAAAAACACTTTGTTCATGTGTTACATGTATAGCACAGCATTGTTACTATTATTCATTCACTACTTATACACTACACTAACTCAAATGGTTTAGTTCTCTTTAGCCTACGCACTATCTCCGTGTTGTCTAGCAGCTGAATTGCCTCGACATTTACATGTCGGTGAAGTCTGTGTTCGTGGACTTCAGCAAATTTTTGGGTGATGGTGGGGACGAGTTCCATTTTAAGGTCTCGGTGGAGGTCGTCATTACTAATGTACCATGGTGCATTTACAGCGTCCCTGAGTACTTTATTTTGGAATTGTTGGATTATTTTAACGTTGCTTCGTTTAGTACAGCCCCAAAGTTGGATGCCATACGTTCAAATGGACATAAGAATATGCTTGTATAATATAATTTTATTATGTATTGATAGGCAGGATTTTCTTCCGAGTAACCAATACATACTTTTATAACGTATGTCAAGTTCCCGTCTTTTCTTTTTAACGTGAGATTTCCAACGCAGTTTAGCGTCAAGAGTTAAGCCAAGGTATTTGGCTGTATTAGCATAAGGCACTTGCATGCCGTTTATATGGATTGGGTAGTAATCGCAGTGTTTGTTAGTGAAGTCAATGTGAACTGATTTTGACTTATTCAGTTTGATCTTCCACTTTTGTGTCCAGTTATAAACTTTGTTCACAGCTAATTGAACTTTTTCTACTGCTTCTTTGTGGTTTGATCCGGTAGCCATAACAGCAGTGTCATCTGCAAAAGTCGCAATTGTGTTGTTTTCCAGCTCTGGGATATCACATGTGTATAGCAAGTACATGATTGGGCCTAACACACTTCCTTGTGGTACCCCTGCTTTTATAGTTTTTAGATCGGAATATGCATCCTCTTGCCTTACTCTAAACATTCTGTTACTTATATATGATTCTAATATGTCTGCGAATTCTGGAGGTAGCATGCGTCTGAGTTTGAATATCAAATCATGCCAAACTTTATCAAAAGCTTGCGCGACATCTAGGAATACGGTGGCGCAGACTTCCTCGTTTTCGAGTGTTCTTTCAATAATGTTAGTTATTCTGTGTACCTGGTCTATTGTAGAGTGTTTTTCCCTGAAGCCAAATTGATGGTTAGGTATTAGCTCTTTTTCTTCTATTATTGGTTTTAATCGTTTTAACAACAGTTTTTTCAAATAGTTTCGATAATACGGGCAACAGGGAAATGGGTCTATATGATGATGCTTCATGGGGTGGTTTCCCAGATTTCGCAATCATAATGACTTCAGCAACCTTCCATGGCTCAGGTACATGTTTTAGCATAAATGCAGTATTGATAAGTCTGGTCAGCTTTACTATGGCTTTGCGTAGTAGTCGTTTTAGAATTTCTCCTGTTATGAGGTCGTAACCCGGGGATTTCTTCGAGCTAATGTTGTTTTGAATTTCTCTCAGAACTTCTTTAGGAGTCACAAGCCGAATTCTTTGACTATGTAATAACTTTTGACTCTCAAGTATTTCTATGGAGCTCTCATTGGGTTGAAAAGTGTTTTCTAAGTATTGGGCAAACTTAAACGCTTTTTGTTCATTACTTATGGCCCATTTTCCGTCGCTGTTTCTGATGGGTGGTATTTGCATAATCGGCCTTTTTAGTTGTCTTGTCGTTTTCCAAAGAGAAAAATCCGTTGATTGGTCGTTGGTTAGCTGCACAAGTTTAGTATTCAGACATTCATCCTCAAATTGTAGAATTTTCCTCTTTAAACGTTTAGTGAGGTTATTTAATAATGTTTTATCCCGCGGCCATCTTGTTTGCTGCCACCGCTTTCTTTGCTTTCTTTTCTCAGAAAGTAAATTCACAATTTCCTTGGGATAGATGTGTCCCTTATATTTACGTTTTAACTGTGGCGTGTTTTTCCACGCACTTTGTTGGATATTAACAGCATATTTGTTTACTTCTGAGTCCAGCTGATCCTGATTTTGTAACGGAGTTTTTAGGTCGATAATATTATCTAGATCAATGGCAAAACTATCCCAGTCTGTAGACTTATTAACTAGGGTTAAATGGCTTTCTCATAGTAGAATTTTTTGACAGTCTTAGGATAATCGGGGAGTGGTCCGAATTCATGTGAAGACCTTCCTCCAAATTAATGTAATTGGTGGATATATTTTTACATATGAAAAAGTCTATAAGATCCAGTATTTTCTGGTGGTAAGTGGGCCAGTATGTTGGTTTGCCTGTGCTCATAACTTGACATTGTGTATCTTTAACTGCATTTAAGAGCTGCCTTCCCTTTGTTGTAGTAACTCTTGATCCCCAGTGCGTATGCTTGGCATTGAAATCACCGCCTAGGATGAACCTCTGGCCTAGAAGTTCAAACAATTTTAAATATCGCTCTTTTCTTATCATGTGCCTTGGAGGACAGTATATGGCTGCTATGGAAACGTGACAAAATTTAGTTTTAACAGATACTGCTTGTATACTGCTTGATACGGCTTGAATGTCTGATTCTTCAATTTTACTGTGCTCGTAATGATTTATGTTTTCTTTGATTATAACCGCACTGCCTCCTCTGGCGGAGTTGTCAGGGTAGAGTGAGTTATATACCTTGTATCCTCTAAATTTGATGAAAGATTGGTTCGTGAAGTGCGTTTTGGAAATCAAACACACGTCTATATTTTCTGTCTCTAGGACTGCCTGTAACTCATTCTGATGTTTGAGGAGCCCATTAGAGTTCCACGCCATTATCTTTAGTGTGTTATTCATTTTTGATTATTAAAAGCTTTTGTCAAATGTAGTAATACACTTCAAGATCTGATTAATCTTATCTTCCAGATTCGATGGTTGCGTGGCTTGTTTTGTAGCTTGCGCATAGGAACTACTTGCTTGAACAGGTTTTGCAGTTGTCTGAAAACTTTGTTTCCGTGCCTGTTAGTCAGAAGGAGACTGGTGGGCAGTTGGCACAACAAGTTTCTTTTAATGTTTTTATTTTTCATAATTTGCATCTCCTTGGCTACTTCACACCCTCTGTAGTTGGCTGGGTGGGGTAAGCCGCAGTGGACGCATTTTGGTTTCTCTTGCGGAGATTTAGTACAGTTGGCTGTAAGATGCTTGCCAGTGCATTTTACACACCTTGGCTCCTTTCTGCAGTATTTATGAGTATGTCCATATGCCTGGCACCTTTTACATTGAGGAATGAGTTTCGGGTTTTTGAGAGGGTGTATTTCAATTTTGCACCCTAAAATGTGCTTTGTACCATAAATTTTATTGACATCTTCGTCATTATTAAACGATAAGACGAACATATTGAGTGGTTCTTTACTCTTCCAGCTTAACTTTTTGTCAACTTTTTCTATTTTCAGACCTTGTGACATTAAATCGTCTTTGATTCGATCTGGCTGACAAGAAGAATGTAATTTTTTCACTACAACTCTTATTGGTCGAGCCTGTTTGTTCTCGTATGAATGCCAAAGATATTCTTTTACTGATAAAAACCTAGCAATCATTCTATACGAGTCCTCGGTTTTGGCGTTGATCTTCACACAATCTCCATTCATCATTATTGCTGTGAATGATTCAATTGGTTGGGTTTCAGTTAGTGAGTCGTAGAACATTTAGTAGTTGTTGACTCCGTCTATTATGATTGGGGGTGGTGGAGGCACTTTTTTGACTAATGTCTGTTCTTTCTCACATTTTTGTTGTTGTTGGGCGCTTGTTCCGGGTTGTTGTGGTGGAGAGAGGGAGATGTTTAGTTTCCTTTTCTTCCTGCTTTTAGCCCTAATCCACTCAGTCTCTTTAGCGAGTTCTTCCTCATCTGTACAGTACTCGACGTTTTCTTTTTCAGATTGAGCAAATTTTATGTTGCTCCTAGTTTCCAACTCCTTGGGGTCATTATTTCCTTGTCCATTGGAGCTGGGATTTTCTTTTTGGCGGTTTAGAAGTTGTCGCTGGAGGCCTTCTATTTGGACCTTCCGATCATTAACAAGAAGTTCCAGCTTTTCTCTCTCTGATCTTTCTTGAATGTAATTGTCATTCAACAGCTTTTCCAGATCAGTTTTAATTTTTACCTTAGTTGTCGACATTTTACGGTTAGTAGAAACTTCACCTTCACAAATATTTAATTATACTGTTTACACTATAATTAATAACTGGGCCATCGCGGCGACCTTGATAAACCGATTTCACAACACGGTGGCGACGGTATTATTGTGATGCGCCAGCGAATTACCCTAAAGTAGAGCACTCGCGCGCGAATAATATACGTCCGTTCTCGATATAAGCCAAACACGGAATGAAATGTTGTTTAATGAAATGATGTTTATTTCTGTTTACACGAGAATTTTTTAGTCCATAATATATTTTAAAACTAGATGGATCACTGAGGAAAAATACCGAAAGAACCTCACAGGTCTCTTTTTAAAGGCCAAAAATTATATTATTAAGATAGTATGTAAGCCTGAGCGGCTCAGTGACCATTATTTCGTCGGCCGCCGCCGGTACCCCGTCCCTTGAGGCCGTCAAGAGGGGAGGGGGTCGCGTGGCAGCACGGTTCGGGGAGATTGTCGTGGTGGGAGTATACTTCTCCCCGAACCGAACTCTCGTCGCGTTCCACAACTCCCTTGGGGAGTTGAGAGTCGTCGTCGTCGGGTACCATCCCCTCCCAGTGATCGTCCTCGGGGACTTCAATGCCAAGAACGTGGCTTGGGGTTTCCGGTATACGGACACACGGGGCAGGATGGTGGAGGACTGGGCTCTAGAGACAGGCCTGGTCGTCCTAAGCCGGGGTTCTGTCCCCACGTGTGTGCGGATGCGGGGTGAATCAGTGGTGGACATCTCGTTCGCCAGCCCCGCTCTGTCACCGCGTGTCATCGACTGGCGCGTCATGGAGGGGGTGGAGACCTATTCCGATCACCGGTACATTCGGTTTGACGTCTCCGCCCAGACTTCGGGCGCGCCGGTCCGACAAACCCCGAGTGGTCCGCGGTGGGCGCTAAAGAAGCTGGACCGGGAGCTCCTCCTGGAAGCCATGATCGTGCAGGCCTGGGTGTCATCACCGAACAGGCCTGCCGACATCAATGACGAGGCAGAGTGGTTCCGGGAGGCCATGTCCGAAATATGTGACGTGGCAATGCCCCGGGTCCAGCCCGGACGTGCCCGGCGCCAGGTGTACTGATGGTCGCGTGAGCTGACCGCTTTACGCGAGGCTTGCGTTGCTGCGCGCCACCGGTACTCCAGGCACCGCAGGCTCCGTATCCGCCCTCCGGATACGGAAGCCATTCAGGCGGAGCTATACGAGAGGTACAGAGCAGCGAAGACTGCCCTCCGAGCAGAGATCCAGCGGGCCAGAGGACTGGCCCGCGAGGAGACGCTGGAGACTCTCAACAGAAACCCGTGGGGACGCCCCTACAAATGGGTGCGAGATAAACTCCGCCCATGGGATCCCCCGCTGACGCAGAGTCTCCGGCCCCAGCTCGTGGAGGACGTGGTGAGCGCTCTGTTCCCTTCGCGAGGGGAACATTCTCCCCCGCCCATGGCTCCGCCTCCTGCGGTGCCAGATGCGGACCACACCGACGACGACGATGCTCCAGAGGTGACCGAGGTAGATCTGAGAGTGGCGGTACATAGGCTAAATGCCAAAAATACCGCCCCAGGACCCGACGGCTTGCCTGGAAAAGCCTGGGTTCTGGCCTTGGAGGCTCTCGGGCCTCGACTAAGGGGGCTCCTAAGCGCATGCTTGGAGAGGGGCCAGTTTCCACTTCGTTGGAAGACGGGTAAACTGGTCCTCATAAAGAAACTAGGGCGCCCGGCGGACTCTCCGTCCGCTTACCGGCCCATCGTGCTGCTCGACGAGGTGGGCAAGCTCTTTGAAAGAGTAATTGCAGACCGCCTTGTCGGGCGGCTGGTGCGGGTGGGGCCGGATGTGGCAGAGAGCCAGTTTGGTTTCCGTAAGGGCGCTCTACGGTGGATGCCATCATGCGCGTTCGAGCCCTCACGACGGGGGATGCTGTTGCCCGGGGTGGGGTCGTCTTGGCGGTGTCTCTTGACATCGCCAATGCCTTCAATACCTTGCCTTACCTGGAGTTGCATTAGGGAGGCACTTCGGTATCACCGGATGCCGACCTACCTCTGTCGTGTGGTCGAGGCCTATTTGACGGACAGGGCCAACATCTACCCCGGTCACCACGGAGAGTGGAACCGGCGAGAGATGTCGTGCGGTGTCCCACAGGGATCGGTCCTGGGGCCGCATCTGTGGGACATCGGGTACGACTGGGTGCTGCGTGCCGACCTCCCTAGCGGTGTCAGCGTAGTCTGCTACGCTGATGACACGCTGGTCCTGGCGCAGGGTAGGTCGCATCAGGCGGCGGCCGAACTGGCGGCACGCGGGGTTGTGACAATCGTCGATAGAATCCGGTAATTGGGACTCGAGGTGGCATTGCACAAGTCCGAGGCCATGTATTTTTATGGTCCTCGGAACGCGCCACTGTGGGGTTCCCAGATACCGGTGGGAGGGGTTCACATCGGCGTCGAGTCGACGATGAAGTACCTGGGACTCGTCCTCGACAGCCGGTGGAACTTCGTGGAGCATTTTAGACGTTTGGCTCCCAGACTGGAGCGGGCCGGGGCTGCCTTGAAGCGGCTCCTGCCCAACCTAGGGGGTCCAAACGCCTCCTGCCGGACGCTCTACGCGGGGATCGTGCGGTCCATGGCCCTTTACGGGGCACCGGTGTGGGCGCGTTCTTTAAGGCTGCGACCAGCCCAGCGGTTGAACGCGTCCCAAAGGGTCATGGCCATCAGGCTGGTACGGGGTTACCGCACGGTCTCCCGTGAGGCGGCGAGCCTCCTTGCCGGACTGCCGCCATGGGATCTGGAGGCAAAAGTCCTCGCGCACATCTGGGAGTGGCGCGAGGAGGCGAAACGCCGTGGTGAAACTCCGCTGCCGCGAGAAATCACGGCACAGCGGACAGAGCTCCGGCGGGATCTCATGGCGACATGGAGAGTGCGATTGTCGCAACCCAGCGCTGGGCACGCCACAATTGTGGCGATAAGTCCCCTCTTTGAGGAGTGGCTAGAGAGGCGCCACGGCGTCCTCACCTTCCGCCTGACGCAGGTCCTCACCGGACACGGTTGTTTCGGGAGGTTCCAGTTCAGGATAAAGCGGGAGGAAACGCCCGGGTGTCACCACTGTGTGGATCGCCCGGAGGACACGGTGGACCATACGGTGGAGGTCTGCCCAGCTTGGGCGGAGCACCGCCATGTCCTCACGGAGGCGATCGGCGGCAGCGATCTCTCGCGTCCGGCCCTGGTTCAGGCCATGGTTCGGAGCGAGAGTGCATGGGAGGCCGTCACCTCCTTCTACGAAGCAGTTATGCTAGCGAAGGAGGAGGCGGAACGCGTGAGGGTGAGACAAGGTTCGCGCCCTCGCGCCCTTAGTCGCCGCAGGAGACGCCCCGGGCGTCGGGAGTCGCAAGCCGATTTCCGGCCACCGTAGGCGCGGGCCTGCGGACGGTGAGCGATGGGTAGCTCGCCGTCCGATAAGGACCAGGCCCGGGTCGACGGCGCGTTGTGTTCCACGCGCGCCTCAAAGAGATGTCAGCACCAATTGACGGGGTCCGTTAGGACCAATGCCTGCCGGGGTTGCGAGTTTGTCCGAAAGGGATATCGTGGCCCTGGCACACAGGCAACGGAAGGAACACGGGTGGGTTTTAGTCAGTAAAAGTCTGACACGCCCTCCCGCTCCGCCCAGAGCGGGAGAAGTTATTTGATAATTTCCCACCCAAAAAAAAAAAAAAAAGTCTCTTTTTAAAGGCCAAAAATTATATTATTAAGATAGTATGTGAGCCTAAGAAGGGCCATGTCTGGAAGAGCCTTCGCAGCTTTGAGTTGACCTGTCCCAAGAGTCAACAGACGGCATGCATGCATCAGTCATCGTGTAGCTCAACCCTATTTTATGGAGCTCAACGATCTGTCACGCGACACTACCAGAAAAAATATAAATATAACTCTTTAACTCACCTTTAGTAAAATCAAGAGGAATATTAGAATACGAATAGCAACGGATCCTGTTTTCTGGGTACCCTCGGCCTGAAGCCAAGATGATGAGCAGCTCGAAGCCAAGGCAGGTGCCGAATACAGGGAAGTAATCGCCAGCGTCGTTAAATTTTTGGGCTACCTCGTATATGTGCTGACCGGCGTCGGCGTAGCCGTTGGACTGGTTGAAGTAGGTAGCTCCACCGGGGATCAACACTCTGGAATGGCCCACAGGAAAATGTATTTAGAATAGGTATTGAAACTCTGAGAGTAATTCGCTCCGCCCACCGAATAATATGGTAATGTGGTACTAAGACAGTTTTCGTTTTATTGCATTGGTGTTTAGAGCATTAATTACCATCTTATATTTTTTTTTGTATTTTTTCTATGTATATTTATAAAAGTACAATAATTTCAATGGTAGGTAGGTACCGTAATGAACATAATAATATTATTCCCTTAAAATCTAAACACACTTTTTGCACGAATAATACCATAATAAGTTATTACAGATTATGCAAACATTAACTTTTTCGGTAAGCGACGATTACCATTCGTGTGCTATTTTTATTTACAGGAATTGGTAATGTCTTTTTACAAAACATGTTAGTTATTTATGCAATATCGTAACGTCGTTCACTGTATCTTATAGTTAATATTTTTGAAGCAAGTGGTTTTACAATAAAATATTGTGATGATGTCGGTGTAATAATGAATAGAGTAGGTACTCGTAATTATTATCGATTGACGAGTAAAAGCGCACGGTCAATGATAATGATAATGTTTATTAAAAGAAAACTTAGACATTTAATTACAAAATATTTTAACAGGCTAATTTAGGTCAGTATAAGTGGTATGCTCATCTGTAGCCGAACTAGGCAGAGCCTGTATTTCGGCTATCAGCGCCAAACCCGGAGTATCACACAATATAATAGTCATTAATATTTCTTTAGTAGATATCTTAAACATAATCATTTTAACAATTTATAATGTAGATATATACTTTACTTCGGTATTAGAAAAAGAAAAAAGTACCTATAAAAAGAAAAATAAATAAGTTTGTGTAGTGTTTGCATTCAGTTCCTCTTATTTGTGTGAGATGGGAATGTACGTGTCTGATGTGTAAGAGAATGTGTGTGGGGTTGTCTTGTGTTCTGCTACGTTTTATGATGTGAGTGAGCGTGCGTGCGTTTGTGTGTATGTTATGAGTCAATATTTTATCACACCGTATTTCAACGAATAATACTAAGTATAATGCATTAATATTGAGTACGTTATCGTTGTGTTTACACGCCAATAATATGGTAATGATGCAGTGCATACTATACTTTCGCCCTTTAATTTCAGTAACATTGTTTTTGTCAATAACTTAACTTTGTTAAACGATTACAAAAAAAAAAACATATTATAAATACTAAAATAGTAAAACAAAATTGCTTTGTTTTGACGTATTATACTGTCTATCTTACGATCTACCCGTGCTCAGATATACGCATAAATGCTCTTACAGAACCACGCAATATCGCGGGCGCGACAGGCAGCGACATAGAAATTGTGCTACTAGTGTCGCGCCGCGCCCGCAATACCGCACCAGGGGCCCAATTCTGTAAAATAACCAACTTGTCAATAGTGTGTCGGTAGTGTGTCAGTAGTGTCTCAATAGTAATAGTGTGTCAGTAGTGTAATATAAAAACGTTTTATTATTAGAAACATCAAATTTCACTAAAAACATGCGTTTAATAACGTTTAATGAGTGTAGCCTTAGGGGCGCTATGGTGCGAGGACGTTTTTTTCGAAATCCTACCAATTTTATTGCAGTATCGGGACCTTGACCATAGAAATCATTCAGGCTCGGAGACGCATGGCCCCACGATGCACCGTTTCCGAGATTTGGGCCTTTCAAATATCTAATATTTTTTTATTAATATACAAATTCAAATATTTCGAAAACGGTGCGTCCTAGGCAAAAAAGACCCCCCCCCCCCTGTGTGCCCGTGTAAGCAGCTAACCCAACATGAATTTAAGGTTTTTTTTATTATAAAAACTTTTTTTGTAAAAAGATTTTTATTTTTCACTTCTTAGTGGGTCAGTTTGTAATTTATCCAATTTACAATAGCCTAATAGAGGAACCTCCCGAAACAACCGTGTCCGGTGAGGACCTGCGTCAGGCGGAAGGTGAGGACGCCGAGGCGCCTCTCTAGCCACTCCTCAAAGAGGGGACTTATCGCCACAATTGTGGCGTGCCCAGCGCTGGGTTGCGACAATCGCACTCTCCATGTCGCCATGAGATCCCGCCGGAGCTCTGTCCGCTGTGCCATGATTTCTCGCGGCAGCGGAGTTTCACCCCGGCGTTTCGCCTCCTCGCGCCACTCCCAGATGTGCGCGAGGGCTTTTGCCTCCAGATCCCATGGCGGCAGTCCGGCAAGGAGGCTCTCCGCCTCACGGGAGACCGTGCGGTAACCCCGTACCAGCCTGATGGCCATGACCCTTTGGGACGCGTTCAACCGCTGGGCTGGTCGCAGCCTTAAAGAACGCGCCCACACCGGTGCCCCGTATAGGGCCATGGACCGCACGATCCCCGCGTAGAGCCTCCGGCAGGAGGCGTTTGGACCCCCTAGATTGGGCAGGAGCCGCTTCAAAGCAGCCCCGGCCCGCTCCAGTCTGGGAGCCAAACGTCTAAAATGCTCCACGAAGTTCCACCGGCTGTCGAGGACGAGTCCCAGGTACTTCATCGTCGACTCGACGCCGATGTGAACCCCTCCCGCCGTTATCTGGGAACCCGACAGTGGCGCGTTCCGAGGACCATAAAAACACATGGCCTCGGACTTGTGCAAAGCCACCTCGAGTCCCAATTGCCGAATCCTATCGACGATTGTCGCAACCCCACGTGCCGCCAGTTCGGCCGCCGCCTGATGCGAACTCCCTTGTGCCAGGACTAGCGTGTCGTCAGCCTAGCAGACCACGTTGACGCCACTAGGGAGGTCGGCGCGCAGCACCCAGTCGTACCCGATGTCCCACAGATGCGGCCCCAGGACCGATCCCTGTGGGACACCGCACGACATCTCTCGCCGGTTCCAATCGCCGTGGTGACCGGGGTAGATGACGGCCCTGTCCGTCAAATAGGGGTCTGTCGGACCAGCGCGCCTAAGGTCTGGGCGGAGACGTTAAACCGGATATATCGGTGATCGGAATACGTCTCCACCCCCTCCATCACGCGCCAGTCGATGACACGCGGCGACAGAGCGGGGCTGGCGAACAAGATGTCCACTACTGATTCACCCCGCATCCGCACACACGTGGGGACAGAACCCCGGTTTAGGACGACCAGGCCTGTCTCTAGAGCCCAGTCCTCCACCATCCTGCCCCGTGTGTCCGTATACCGGGAACCCCAAGCCACGTTTTTGGCATTGAAGTCCCCAAGGACGAACACGGGGAGGGGATGGTACCCGACGACGACGACTCTCAGCTCCCCAAGGGAGTTGTGGAACTCGGCGAGAGTTCGGTTCGGGGAGAAGTAAACTCCTACCACGACAATCTCCCCGAACCGTGATGCAACGCAACCCTGTCCCCTCTTGATGGCCTCGAGGGACGGGGTACCGGCGGCGGCCGACGAAATTAGGGTCACTGAGCCGCTCAGGTCCTCCACCCAGTCATCCCTGGGCGGGACAAAGTACGGCTCAGCGACCACGGCGATGTTAATCGACCACTGCGCTATGCTCTGGAACAACAGATCCTGAGCGGCGGCGCAGTGGTTGATGTTCGCCTGGAGGAGGCGTAATGGGGCCATTTATTGGCATTCCATATCAGCCTCCTCCCGGGCCCTCTGGGATGGCCCTGCCGCGGTGGTAGCGGCGGCGACGACGACGGTGGTGGAGGCGGCAGCGGCGGCGGCATTCGTGGCGGCTGCGGCGGTGACGGCGGTGGCGGAGGGCTTGCCCCTGCCCCTGGGTTTGGGGGGAGGAGCACAGGCCTTGCCCCCAGCCCGGTGATCTGCCGGCTTGCCAGCCGCCGCACATGCAAAACATTGCGGCGTGGCATTACAGGAGCCGGCCTTGTGACCGGGCTGACCGCAGCGGAAGCAGTTATTGCTGCGGTCCACCTCCGAGGTACAGCATGCTCCCACGTGGTTTCCCACCCGGCAGCGGAAGCACCTCAGAGGTCTGGGTTCCAGCAGTTTCACCTGCGGGGATACCCAGCCCACCCGGAGCCTTTGGCCCTCCCCGGATATTTTTTGGGCCGCCGACACGGGGCAGCTCACCATAATGGTTTGCATCTCCGATTTGTCAGGACGGAGGGTGCCGGCCCTCACCTGCTCGGCAGAGCACTCTCCAGTCTTAGCCACGGCGGCCACAACATCTTCCGCCGTCACGCAGTCATCCAGGCCTAGGATGCGCATGTCAGCGCACTTGGTGGGCCTGGAGACTCGAGCCTCCTCCGCATTAAGGGACGCCCTGAGCCTTTCGGCCAGGGCGTCCTTCATCCTGAAGCCCTCGGCGACGCCGATCTCCTCCAGGTTCACCGCCTGCCACGCCTTGGCGAGCACCTCACGGTAGGTCACGCCCTTCTTCTCCGCTTCCGGCTGTAGTGAGATCACTACAGCTGCGGACTTCGGGGCGCGGAGCCTAGCCGCAGTGCTTCGCTTCTTGCGCCGTTGCCGCCTCTCCTTTTTCTTGGCCGCCCTTTTGGCTTTAGCCACCTTCTTTTTCTCCCCGGCTACTTGCCATTCGGCGTCGGCCAGAGGGGCATTAGGAGGCTGGGGGGGGGGGGCGATTGTCCTGCCGCAGTGGCTGGGGCCCTTACGTTCTGCGTAGCCACCTGTGCAGCCGCCCTGCCCTTCTTGGGCTTAGGCTGCGCCGATTTCGCCGGAGGCACGGGCTTGGCCGTAGGCTTGGCCGCGGCAGCCACGGTGGCCGCAAAGGTAGCCGGCCTGCTCGCCGCAAGCGGGGGGCGCAGGACAATGCCCGCAAGTACGGAGAACCGGCTGTTGAAGGCAGCCAGCTCCTGCCGCACCAGGGACAAAACCCGGTCCTCCGCCGGCAAGAGCAGACCCTGCCCTTGCTGCACTCCTCCATGCGGCACCTCCTGAGGGCCAGCTCCTCGGAGCCGGGCCAGGTCCGCTCGGAGCTCCTCATTCTCCTTTCGGAGAAGCTCCATAGCAGCCGTCAAGCGGCCGACCTCCGCCCGCATCTCGGGCCATAACGCCCCTAAGACTACACTCATTAAACGCATGTTTTTAGTGAGATTGAATTTATCAAATTTAGATTTAAAAAAGTGGTATGTTTGGTGTACCTCATGGTAGATTTTTGACAGCAACAATAAAAACTATTGTACTGCCACACTATCGACATACTATCGACACACGAGAAAATTTGTAGAATGCCAAATTTGCAACAGTGGCAAAATAATGTCTGTAGTGTGTCGATAGTGTCAATGGCGTGTTGCTTAACTCAAAGTTACAGAATTGAGCTGGGGCTCAAAAAAAAACTGTTTTAAGACTCGTACAGACCCCAGTCTGTACGAGTCTTAAAACAGTTTTTTTTTTAAACAGTATTTTTTTATTTTGACCAGTATTTTTGCGGAACCCCCACAGAGTCTTTGCGGAACCCTAGGGTTCCGCGGAACACACTTTGAGTATGGCTGATCTAATCTATATTCCGTTGGTTTAGGTAGTTAAATAAAGGTAAACAAATCATAAAAAGGGCCCTTTTTTCACAAGTCATATCAATTCGCTCCCTCCACTGAATAATATATGGTAATCGATAAATCTAAATTTTACAGAAAAAATAAAAAAACTGTTTTAAGACTCGTGCAGACCCCAGTCTGTACGAGTCTTAAAACAGTTTTTTTTTTGAGCCCCAGCTCAATTCTGTAACTTTGAGTTACTTAGGTACCCCGTCCCTCGAGGCCGTCAAGAGGGGACAGGTTCCAGCAGTTTCACCTGCGGGGATACCCAGCCCACCCGGAGCCTTTGGCCCTCCCCGGATATTTTTTGGGCCGCCGACACGGGGCAGCTCACCATAATGGTTTGCATCTCCGATTTGTCAGGACGGAGGGTGCCGGCCCTCACCTGCTCGGCAGAGCACTCTCCAGTCCTAGCCACGGCGGCCACAACATCTTCCGCCGTCACGCAGTCATCCAGGCCTAGGATGCGCATGTCAGCGCACTTGGTGGGCCTGGAGACTCGAGCCTCCTCCGCATTAAGGGACGCCCTGGGCCTTTCGGCCAGGGCGTCAGCGGTTGGGCCGCTTGCCGCACCAGGGATCTCGAGCATCCGGGCCCCAGTCGCCGTGACCTTCATCCTGAAGCCCTCGGCGACGCGATCTCCTCCAGGTTCACCGCCTTCCACGCCTTGGCGAGCACCTCACGGTAGGTCACGCCCTTCTTCTCCGCTTCCGGCTGTAGTGAGATCACTACAGCTGCGGACTTCGGGGCGCGGAGCCTAGCCGCAGTGCTTCGCTTCTTGCGCCGTTGCCGCCTCTCCTTTTTCTTGGCCGCCCTTTTGGCTTTAGCCACCTTCTTTTTCTCCCCGGCTACTTGCCATTCGGCGTCGGCCAGAGGGGCATTAGGAGGCTGGGGGGGGGGGGGGCGATTGTCCTGCCGCAGTGGCTGGGGCCCTTACGTTCTGCGTAGCCACCTGTGCAGCCGCCCCGCCCTTCTTGGGCTTAGGCTGCGCCGATTTCGCCGGAGGCACGGGCTTGGCCGTAGGCTTGGCCGCGGCAGCCACGGTGGCCGCAAAGGTAGCCGGCCTGCTCGCCGCAAGCGGGGGGCGCAGGACAATGACCTCAAGTACGGAGAACCGGCTGTTGAAGGCAGCCAGCTCCTGCCGCACCAGGGACAAAACCCGGTCCTCCGCCGGTAAAAGGAAAACTATCACAGCTAAGTAGGCTTTACAAGTTAACGAGTAATACTCGACCAACTTACATTTGCATTTATAGTTTGTCAGATAATGCTCCGAATTTTATTATTATAATATACTCATCAGCATCTCCTCTGTGATGTTAATTAAAAATGGTGTTGTAAATAACACCACGCTTTTGAAGCAGTACCATGGACTGCTACTGAGAAAATCCTGATGGAAAAACCAAAACATTGCCTAACCCGGGAATCATACCCAAGCGCTATATAGTGAGTCGCGCAACAACTTACTCGCGGCCATCTTGTATTTGAGGCAGTTACAGAATGTTCGCACTTTTTAGTATTTTTCTTATTTGCATTTTCCGGGTCTGCAAAATGACTATGTAAAATAAAAACGTACATACCCGTTCAATTTTCCCAGAAGTTCCTCATAGTAGCTGCGGTCTTTTCCGATCCTGTAACATTATTTTTATATTTACGTACTTAAACGAAAGAATTCAAATGTAAAGGCTCGTACAGACTCACCCGAAATCGCGGGCGCGACAGGCAGCGACAAATAAATTCTGCTACTAGTGTCCGCGTCGGACCCGCGAAATCGCACCAGTCTGTACGAGCCTTAAATTGTGTTATTGGTATATGTTGTGCCTACCAAATGACTTACAGAATGGGCACAACCCGAGCTCCGGATGCCTCCACATCTTTGACGTAGGACGCCGCTATATAGCTGGTGTAGTTCTCCGCCGGGTACTTGGTGTGAAGGTACATGGACTGTTGCTGCGACAGCACGCCGATGATCGGGCGGTCGTTGACGACTGCCCGCTCGTCCGACCGCACGACCACCGCTCCTTCGCAGTGCAACAAATACACGACCGTCAACAGCAGAGCTCCCTTCATGATCAGCATCACGGACCAACTGTCTACTGTACTCATCCACCTAAAATTTATGCGAATTTAATCGTATCTCTTATCAACTAATAATCACCGTGATTGTTTGTTGAGTCACTGCCTAACAATCAGATTAGGATTACTTGATCTAACAACAAATCTACTTTGATTTTGCCGCTCCAACGACTTACTTTGAAAACA
Source organism: Tiliacea citrago (assembly GCA_963921375.1). NCBI lineage: Eukaryota > Metazoa > Arthropoda > Insecta > Lepidoptera > Noctuidae > Tiliacea > Tiliacea citrago. The sequence continues at coordinate 12,396,018 of OY992797.1, read as the reverse complement.
GCTTTGATTTTTCATTAATATATACATAAAAATATATTGTTCAGTATGTAAACAACCACTAACCTCAACAAAATAATATTAACACCATCGTTAACTAAGCAAACTATGACGCACACTATGACGTGTTGTACCACACGGCGCGCGCGCATCGGTTTTACAAAGCGGTCTAAAAACTAAAAATAAGTTTCACCTACAGTGAGTCAAACTTTGTTGTTTGCAATTCCCACATAGTTGAATGAAAGCCAAAGATAACAGAAAGGGTGACATTCGTCCCACACACAACAATAACACATTCGGATCATTTTAAATTATTTTAATTTAAACGAGTCCTGGATAACAGAATAAGTTAATAATTAATTAAATATACCGATAGAAACCGATTATCACAATCAGATATTTAGCAAATCGGCAGTTTAGTGATTCTTATCCTAAGTACCTACCTACCTAGATGTAAACCCGGCCCTTAACTAACAACACGAAAACGTTACTTACCTACATTTATCTAATAAAAATAACATCAAAGTAAAAAAAAAAATATATAATTAAATAAAAGCATTGCGATCAGGATTAGCGATTTACTTTGACGATGAAACTTCAGCTCTAGTAGAGCAGAAGTTACCTAAAGATACATCTGTTAGTATCTACATACTTTTTTATTCATTAAGGAAAGATGGTTATTTACTGTTCCACACTGACAGTGTTGCTAGTTGCTAATCAATAATAACACAAAATGGTGTTAGACAAAGACTAGGGGATACCCATGGACGTATAAAAAAAGTCGGACGGATTCTCGCTAACAGAAAACTGTGTCACTCAGAGTCAGCCAGCTCGCTGTACGTAAAGGCACGCACACATTCCCAGCATACTCAGCCAGTCAGCCATTACGCGTGCAAACATCAACACAGTCGACACGTCTACGCAGCAAAAAAGTATTGAAATACAGCATGTCTTGTGTGGGGAAATGTTGTAAAAACCGTAGCGATCGGAAGAAAAAAAATCCAGGAATCACGTTTCATAGGTAAATGAATAATTAAACAACTTAGTTCCCGATTTTATAGATTACATTCACCAGAACAAAGTAATTCATCACAAGGCCAGTGTTGTCAATATTCACGTGTGCAAATTACCCTAAATATATGGGAAATTTATATTTTTTTCTAATCAATTCAACTTATTTAGGTTATTTATTACTAGATATTTTATATTATTTTTACTAGATTTCCTAAAGAAAAGGAAGTATGGAGAAATGATTGGATTAAAAAAATCGAAATTATAACTGTCAAAATGACTGGATTCAAAAAATTACTCAGCCGTTGGGATGTTATACAATAGATACAGTAAACATTTTTTACAATTAAAATATTTTCAATTATTAACTGTTTTTAATTGCACATATTTTCATAGGGAGATTTGGTTCTTACCATTAACCTGTTCAAATGGCACGTTATAATTCTGCCGACATTTCCAAGAAACTTGTCTCCCGACCTGTATTTGTCTTAAAATAAAACAATAATATATCGGTAAATTTGGCTAACATGACAACCCTAAATTCACTCACCACTTATGACTGTCGCCGCCATTACGGGACATACTTTTGTCTTAGCGGGAGTTCCGTCTGACTTTTTTTATACGTCCATGGGGATATCTAACTTCGCTTTCGGGAAAAGAAATGCAGCTAGCCTACCTAGCGTTTTTAGGGCTCCGTACACAAATAGACCCCAAAGTCTAATTGCTATTGTAATCAATCTCGTGGCGTAAGTATGCATTGACCAGACTGCATTGTTTTAATACATATCTAGATATTACGGCCCATTATAATGCAGTTACGATACAAATTATCTATCAAGCACTGACGATACATTGTAAATATGCACCAATGCTGTAGTGCAGTAGCAAATAAATTCACACCGTAGTGTTGCTGAATGTTATTTAATCATTTATTTGTAGAAGGTCCTTTACAGTAGCTAGGTTAGCTAGGTATACCTACTAACAACAAAAACACTCACCTTTTATAAATTTACGTAGTATTCTTTTTATGTATATATAACTAGACATGAACTTAAAGAACATTTTAGTGAACATGTTTGTAATTTTTGAAAATATACTATTATATAACTCGTACATACTTTGTTTATTTTAGAACCTCTACGTTAGAACCAAAGTGACTGTGATGTTGACTGTTCTTCAAGTCAAAATAAAATCGACCTTTTACAGTTAACGCATGCGCATTGCATCCTGCCTGCTAAATTAAAGAAGGTTAGCTAATATTATACGACAATAAAAAAAAATAACCTCTGATCTTTGATCCTCTGATAATAACTTCAAGTTTGTTTCTCCAAAATACTTATTAATAGGCACCTTACCTATAAGGTGGGTACACAGTTTATAAGTTACTGAACTATTCCAAGATCTCAATTCTTACTAACTTCCGAAGAGACTGTTAGTAACATGATAAATGAATATTATCAATCATTATCTTATTAAACTGATAATTATGATGACGACACCTACTTCAGCTCATCAGCTGGTAATCCTTCAGAACTATATAATGGGCTGTCTAAAAGACCGACTCGTTAAGCCCAACACAGACATAGCTATAATATATATTAATATACTTTGGTTTTGTTTTTTTTTTTCCGTAGGTTTTGGTGCGTACTAGAAATATATATTATAGCTCCGTCTGAGGTCACTCGAAGATTACTATGAAAAATATATCGTAATATGTCTTGCTATAATATATATTATAGCTACGTCTGTGGTGGGCTTGATGAATAACTACCGCAACAATCTTACATTGAAGCTGTAGCAGAGATAGAAAGAGTTGTCGCATATTTTTTCTGTAACTAGGTACGACTTCAGTAAAAACAACTAAAGTCATAGGTACCTACTGGAAGTGAACGATTAGACCAACATAGTTGGGAAAAAACTAGGCAGATGATGATGATACTAATTAGATGTGAACGCCATCATTTAGGTACTTACGGAATACTTCAATACCATGCTGCCAAATGATGGAGAAATTGTGGAGACCACTGACCATGGCTGTGTGAGTGTGCAACATTTGTTTCGCGCGAGTTGCGGGACCCACTTGGACCAAAGATAGGAAATTATGGAAATGCATGGAGGAGGCCTTTGCGTAAAACTGGGTACCCCAAAACTAAAAATCTAATTCAATCTAATTGTATACAAAGTTATTTTTAAGTCGTCAATAACCTCTTAAGGGGGCATTGTACTCATCATTATGAACAACTTTTACTATGGGACCAAACCTGAAATCGCGAAAAGAAATCAGCTGTTCCCTACATTTTAACAAATTATTCGAAGATAAATGTAGGGAACAGCTGGTTTTTTTTTCGCAATTTCAGTTTTGATTGGACTATGATTGGTCCCATAGTAAAAGTTGTTCATAATGATGAGTACAATGACCCCTTAAGAGGTTATTGACGACTTAAAAATAACCCTGTATTATTTTTTTAATTAGATTATACTGATAACGTTAACCTATATAATTGGATCAATTGTTATTAATTACTTTTTAATTATTTATTTATTTAACAGTATACGTTTTGTACGTATACTGTTAAATAAATAAATAAATGTTTATTTCAGGTGATGCTTATTTCTAAAGAAATCTCTTCCAGCATACCTGCGACAGGAAAGTAGACAAAGAGATGTAGACAACGTGTGTAAAATTAGAAGAGAAAACTTACACATACATAAAATCAAAATAAAAATTTATTTGTGTTATCATAATTTTAATTTTTACAAAGTATAATTTTAATAAAATAAAAAGTTAAATTGTCAAGATTTGAATTTATCAATTGTTATTTGCAAATTTATAATAATGTATCAATAAATAAATAGTAATATTAAATGATACATTCTAAAATAATGAATAATACTAATGAAATAAAAGTGTTTATGTAGTTTATTCAAACGTTTCAAATTTATACATTTAACATCAGAACTTAAATTGAAGTCTTTTTGAATAACCCTAATGTAATTTAGTTTGTTAATTTTTTTTTTTTTTTTGCGTCTGATTCTGTTACTGCATGAAATAGATATTTAAGGAATACGATAAAGTGTAATATGTTATATTTTGGGAATAAATGGCTTTATTATTAACTCCTTTATTTCACAAAATACTTATAAATTATATTTTTTTAAATATATTATTTTTTTAAATAAATTTTTTTTTGGGCTACAAATTTTTATATTTTTAAATGTTTTTATATATATTTTTATTAGAATATAAAAATATATATAAAAACATTTAAAAATATAAAAAAAAATGTAGCTCACCGGTATCGGAAACAAATTCCAAGCTACCCGGCGGTCAGGGCTCCAGAGAGAGGAACCTGCTAACAATGCGAGCAGTGTCCAGAAGTACCACTATCTGAATCAGGCCCTTAATCCAACTGCCCAACGCGAGCCTTCCTAGGCGTTGGTAGAGGCTCATGGCAATTAAGCCATTGGCTGATACAACTATCCGCACAATGATTGCTGAGTCCACATCCCACATGTCGACAACCTCGCGAGCCAAGTCAAGATACTTGAGATGTCGAGCGGTGTGCGAGAGGGAGCATGCGTAGTGTAGTTCGCGTTATCGCGATAATGTAGCCGTAGCATTAGAAGTAGTACCTAATAGGCTGCACTCATGCACAAACAAGATAAGTGGACGCTGCTAACGTTGCGGGAGAGGCCTACAAAAACAATATAAATAAAATCTGCGACATGCGACAGGAAACGCTGTGATGTGACGATGTGACTCCACGAACACACCACGCCACTGGGCCCGCGTGGTAAACGTAACGTACGTATTACAGTCCACTGAGAGGAGGCATGGCCTGTGGCCCAGAAGTGGGAACAGGCTGATTATGATTATGCTAGCTATGTTTTTGGACACAGAGCTCCGATTCGCACCAGTTTGTAATACTCTTTTTTACCTTAGACTTTAATTTTACTGTGTAACTTTAGTCGATTTTCCTCGTTAATTGAAAGATAAACATAGACTTGGATTCATGGATGGACATTTATTTACATTTATGGAAGTAAATAATGGCAACACTAAAATATACCTCGTCAAAAGAAAAATGCCGCTGCCAAGAAGAAACGTAATGATAAAGGTATTTTGATAATAATTATTACTGTTACAATCATCACCTTGTGTACATAAACTGAGTGAGTGTTCAATTCGGATAACATCCTTTAACGTATCCAAATGATTTGAAACATCAAATAGGTAAAGAAACACTTTGTTTTAGGTTGGTTTTCTGCGTTGACAGTGGAATTCGCGTATTTTCTTTTTCAAGTCAAGTACACAATAGAAAATGTTTGAAATGGTAAGTATTCTCTCAATTATGGACCTTTACAAACCGATTACAGATTCTGTATGGTGTTATCGCTCTACATTAACGGCTAACAAATATCACGACATTGTCTTTATTTTCAGAACACAGCTGAACCTATGCAGGTGGACGTTCCACCTGAAGATAATGAAAACAATGAAACAGAATGTTATGTAGTAGAAAATCCTACTTTAGATCTGGAAACTTACTCCGCTTCATATACTGGTTTTGCAAAACTGTACAGACTGATGTTTGTAGCCGACCATTGCCCTTCCCTTCGATTGGAAGCTCTTAAAATGGCTATATCTTACGTCATGACAACATATAATGTAAGTCTTTATCAGACACTTCACAAAAAGCTTGCTGAAGCAGTGGCATCGGCAGGCTTGCCAGATGTTGCAGTGCAAATGGGTTCACAAGATATCCCAGTCCTGGACACTATATGGATTGAATCAAAAACCAAGAAGGCTGCTATAAAGTTGGAGAAGTTAGATACAGATCTTAAAAATTACAAAACAAATTCAATAAAGGAGAGTATTCGAAGAGGTCATGATGACCTCGGCGATCATTATCTTGATTGTGGTGACCTAACAAGTGCATTGAAGTGTTATTCAAGAGCCAGAGATTACTGTACAAGTGGCAAACACATTATAATGATGTGCCTGAACGTTGTGAAAGTGTCAGTGTATTTGCAAAACTGGGCTCATGTTCTTAACTATGTGTCTAAAGCAGAGGGCACCCCAGATTTCAATGAAGTCCCTGGCAAGGACTCCAACCAGTCAATATTGACAAGATTAAAATGTGCTGCTGGTTTAGCTGAGTTAGCCACAAAGAAGTACAAGTCTGCTGCAAAACACTTCCTAGCAGCCAGCATTGATCACTGTGACTACCCAGAGCTTCTTAGCAGCAATAATGTTGCCATATATGGTGGATTGTGTGCACTTGCAACATTTGATCGTTCTGAATTACAAAAGCAAGTCATAGTTAGCAGTTCTTTTAAATTATTTTTAGAATTAGAACCGCAGTTACGTGACATAATTTTTAAATTCTATGAATCTAAGTATGCTTCCTGCTTAAGGCTATTGGATGAAATAAGAGATAATCTACTGTTAGACATGTATTTAGCTCCACATCTAAACTCACTTTACATGCAAATAAGGAACAGAGCATTGATTCAGTACTTCAGTCCTTATCTGTCAGCTGACATGCGTCTGATGGCTGCTGCATTTAATCGCACTGTAAATGCTCTGGAAGATGAATTGATGCTGTTAATACTAGATGGCCAAATCCAGGCTCGTATTGATTCTCACAACAAAATACTGTATGCTAAAGATGTGGATCAAAGGAGTACTACTTTTGAACGGAGTCTGGCCATGGGAAAGGAATACCAGCGAAGAACTTCTATGCTTATTCTACGTGCTGCAATGCTCAAAAATCAAATTCATGTTAAGGTGAGACTAACCATAAGCAAGCTATGTTCACAATAATTAACCATGGCGTATACTAAAATATTTTTGTTTGTTTCCAGAATGTTGGCCGAGACACTGGCCCTCAAAGTGGTGAAGCACCTGGATCTAGCACCAGCCTCACTCCTCGTACTTTTGACACTGTGCCGTTGTGATGAATTTACTCATTAAATAGTCTACTAAATGTTTTGTCGTGACAATTTAAGTACCATAATCAACCAATTTAAAACAAGCATTGTAATAAAAGATGAAGAATTGTTATGGATCTAAGTGGACTCTATTTACATTGTCACGTGAAATCAGATCTTATTTTAAAAAGAACTCTTTTTGTGTACTGAGTATCTGCTTTTGTTTTTTGTTTAATGAGACTGCAGGAGTAGGCCCGCAAAGTTTAAACAGTTTTGCCATTGCAAACTACTGATAATTATTGTTTTAAGGAAAATGTTTTATCAGCAATCACAGAAACTTGAACAGCTGGTGCAAGCATTATTTCTCAACATTGTTTATACTGAATTATTCTATGTAACCACAAAATATTATGTCTACGTAATTTTTAATTAAAAAGTAAAGGCATAAATTGTTTTAATAATTTTATCCACTGCGTCCATGGCATAGAGAAAGGGTTCATGTTAAGAACCTTTCATTCAGATGGAGGGGTGTCCCGGACCGGAACTATGGGGCAATGGCCCTCGCTAGGTTGGGACGTACAGGCAGAAAAATTTACACTTGTTCTACGAGAAAGCACCTTAAAAAAAATTCTATGTAATTTTACAATCATTTGAATTTCGCGCATAAGCAGTACAGCCCTATTGCAATTGAGAACCTGCCTTTCGTTAACTATCAGTCTCCGTCGACATAGACGACCTGTCACTGTCATTGTCAGTTTTGAGCTTTGTCCCAGATTTGATCCGCTTTGCGTAAGGGGGATGCGCTAAGGTAGCCTGCGAAATTCAAGTTTTCTTACGTTTTTTTTGCAGGTTGTATGTTAATCTAAATATGATTCGCGGACGTAACAAATATAGCTTTGCAGAATTATAATCATTAGAATCAGCAATACAACTAACTATCTTCGTAGAATCCTATAATCCGAACAGAGTTAGTTGTATTGCTGATTCTAATGATTATAATTCTGTAAAGCCATATTTGTTAGGTTACGTCCGCGAATCGATTAACATACAACCTGTTACTGACCTGCAAATTGCAAAAAACGTAAGAAAATTAGAATTTCGAGGGCTACCTTAGCGCATCCCCCTTAAGTTGCGAAAATAAGTATCAATTTTAAGAGCAGGCAGTCTAAATCAAATTTCGAATGCATGCTCCGCCCCTTGCTCCCCGCCACTCCGTTATGTGCTAAACGCTAATACATCAGTAATCAAGTTGAATATCGCGAACGCTCTTGGTAAACTAACTAGCGTAAGTCTCAATTCTTATTTCGTTTATATAGAGTAATAATTGATCTAGAGAAAAAATATCTTGTGTCGGGATAAAAAACTGTATTTTCTTGCTGTGAATATTTATTTTAGACATAAAAGCTAAATAATCTTGTTTGTTTTTTAGGATTATCCTTAAAAAAGACATGATTGTCAAATAAAAAGTTTATTGAGAGAAAATATTACAATTACGTAACTGTCTTCAACATGGAAAGAAAAAGATCCAATAAATCTTATACTGAAGTTTCATTTTGCTTGTATGTGTGACTGTTCAGAATATTCATGCAAATTAATTAACATAAAAATAGGGAACCTCCTCTTAAGTATTGCTTTCATAAATTCTGATTCCAACTTTCACAATTCTTTGGGATTGTTCACTTAGGCCATTAACACACGGCACCGCGCACCGCCGCGGTAGACGGTCAAGCGGACCTCATGTCGCATTGGCCTCTAACAAATCCGTTGATGCCTAACACACGTATACCGCCCGACCGCGCGGTCGAGCGATGCTCTAACCCTCTCTCACCACGTCGCCGCGGCGGTGCGCGGTGCCGTGTGTTAATCGCCTTAATCCTAAACACATTTTCAAAGAGTTTTAACAAAGTGGCCCGCACCACACGAACATTTTTTTGTTCCCTTCTAAGCACTAAAATTATTGATGAACGAGGACCAATTTATTCGTCCTGCCCCGGGGCCGAAAGTTACGGCTCTGAGAGTGTCGCACGCATATATGCATTTTCTTTTTAGGGTTCCGTACCCAAAGGGTAAAACGGGAACCCTATTACTAAGGCTCCGCCCGCGCCGTCTGTCTGTCACCAGGCTGTATCTCATGAACCGTGATAGTTAGACAATTTAAACTTTCACAGATGATGTAATTCTGTTGCCGCTATAGCAACAAATACTAAAAACCAGAATAACATAAATATTTAAGGGGCTCCCATACAACAAACGTGATTTTTTTGCTCGTTTTTGCTCGATATTGATAACGACAACAGGTAGACGCTTGAAATATTCACAGAATATTTACTTATTTACTCATCACTTTAAAAATAAATAATTAAATTAAAATAAAACAAATATTTAAGGGGGGCTCCCATACAACAAACGTGATTTTTTTGCCATTTTTATAGCTAATGGTAGGGAACCCTTCGTGCGCGAGTCCGACTCGCACTTGGCCGGTTTTTTTTCATCCTTCGGTTACATGATTGTATTGAAGTAGGGAATGCAATGTCGATCTTCGGTAAATGTTTTTGTTTATTTACAAACTAGTTGCGCCCCGCGGCTTCACCCGCGTAAGTCTCGATCCCGTGGGAATATCGTGATAGACAGTATATAGCCTATAAGTTAATCCAGGGTGTCAGCTACCTCCATACCAAATTTTATCAAAATTGGTCCAGCGGTTTGAGCGTGAAGTAACAAACACACTCACAAACTTTTGCCTTTATAATATTAGTGCGACTACAGCACGATTACCTACCCTAATTAGGCGTATTTTTCATTTAAATTGAGTTTTAAGTAATTGTGATTTAAAAATTTGGCGAAAATTCCATCTCGAAATCTTGACCTCTATTCTGATCGCCAGGGGAGATCTCGAATGGCCAATCTCGACGTCATATGTACTTAGCAGTTAGCACGCATGATCTCGAGATGGCATTCGGAGTATGGGGAGAGCCACCCCTAATAGTTTTTTTGTAATTCAACCACACTATTTTTCAGCAGTGCACAGCATAGGTACACATATCAAATTTTCATCGATATAGTGAAACTAGTTTCAGAGTAAAAAGGCTGTGTAACATATGGACAGACGGTCATGACGAAATTACAAGGGTTCCATTTGACTACGGAACCCTAAAAATTGCATTTCGATGGGAATATGATTCCTATAGATAAAAAGTCGATAACAAATAGTGCATCATGGCAAATGGCTATATTTTGCGCCGCCTAGATTGAGGCGCCCGCGTGCGCCGGACGCATTGCACGCCCGTTTCCGGTGGGCCTGAGTACGTAGGGTATCCTATCAATAGGTATTCAAGAGTGGGTAACAATATTGAAGGATAAAATTGGTAGGATTACACAACTAAATTTAATCATGTATCATAAATCAAATAATCATGTATCAAATTTAATCATATCAGTATCACAGATCTGTCGCTAGGTATATTAATATTACAATTTTAGTTATCCTTTTCATTACATGTAATAGGCTGGAGACACGTGGGACACCCGCCATTCGCAACGCCAAATGCAGGAGGCCGGTTACCAGCACATGCCACTAGCCACTGAAAAAATAACAATGTTTTAAATAATATGTAGGTACATATTGTAGTGTTACAATAATTGCAAGGACTATAAACAGCAGTCATTTTTATTGCTGGTTTTGGGCCTTGTTATGTTGTTTGTGCTATGAAACTAAGCTGATAGCATTATCAGCCTAGCTTCTTCTTTCTTATTCTTTATTATAGAAAGATAGATCAAGTACCATATCGCAGGCTACTAGTTATTACACTGGTTTGAGAGTTGTCCCATAAATTGTACAATTTTTTATAGGAAATCTTGAATAATAATTAGTGGGCGTCGGATTTGGAAAAAAAAATAGTTGGTTATTCAAATAAAAAAAATGCTCTATTTGTACAAATACCTGATACAAACAAGACCTATGGTAATAGACCCCACATGACAAATTTTGACAAAAAGGTAGCGCTAGACCAGTTATATCAGGCAAGTCAGCACATAAACATATTCCACATTCAACAGAGTTCACTGTGTTGTTATCTTCAGTGTCCATTTTATGTCGCTCCAATTGTTTAGCAGTAGGTTGTGGGAATTGACTTAAATCTGAAAGCAATTTTTATCCATGTATTAATGAATTGAAATGATTTAATCATAATAGTATTGTACAGTGAAGTTATTATAATGTAGATTCAAATTACCAAATATAGCCATAATATTATCAACAATATTTTTATCATGATCCCAATTCAGAAGTCCTGCTTGTAGCTTGTTGTGCCATTGCTCTGACTGTCCAACAAGGTGGATATTTGTTGCTAAGCCTTCAGTAGTCACCTCTACATGCAGCCAAGTCCTATCATCTGGAAAAGACAAAAAATTATTATACTTATTTACTTTTAAAATTACAATATCTTCTGTAATTCTGAAAGATTGAAGACCAACCAGACCTCGAACTACCACCGTTTAATAATTAGTGACACTGAACTCACCGAGAAATATTCTTCTATAATCATCCTTGAATGCTCCGTTAACTGGCTCCATGATTGTACAGGACTGATCCATATTTTCCAATTCGTAAAAGTACCTAGTTAACTCTTTCACATTTTGTCTAAAAGTTTCTATAATATCTTTGATACATCCGTATTCCTGATTGTGCATTGAAGAGCGAGGCAATTTCACAGTAGAAATTAGCAACTTTTTGGGAGCTTTATACTGTAAATATATTTCATGTTTCCTCGGTTCATCATCTTCTATCACAATTTTTATGTCTCGCAAAGTTTTTCCAAAATACAGACCTACATTCCCATCTAAAATAATATCTTTTATTTCGTCTAAAATTTCAACATCGATAAGGTCCGATTTTACTGACTGTATAAGTTCTGCATTAGATTTCAGCATCTCTTTTAAGCTTTCTGAAAGTAAAAATAAATTCTTAGGCTCTCCAGTTTTCATCGTGTTTATCAAATAAAATTTAAAAACCTCCTCTGCCTGCAGAAAAGAAACAAACACTTCACAGTTCACACTTTTTATTTTTTTATAATATTTTAATGGCCTGGTTGCTGGGACCTTTTAGCCAAGTCCTTATTTAATTACAAACTTTGTTATATTGATGAAATGAAATATTCAATGCATGATGATGATATCGGGCCCACCCGCTCTCCTTGAGTTTCAGTAAAGATGTGGCACTTTACTGAGACCTCACGCGGACTTCTTCAGAGAACTTGAAGTGATGTTGCACTGTTTTGTTGCCGTTTGAAGTGATGTTGCACTGCCTATACTAATGCACGTTCACGAACACTTAATGGTTATAATTACATTATTACACATTAATATTTGGCTAAACACAAAAAAATTGCTAACATGACGCTTTTTGTTCTGCGTATAGATGACATTTGAAGCGCCATCACATGAAGCGATGGGCCTATTTAGTTATAATGTCTGTGATGCAGAGGGGATTCCCCGTACCATAAATTGCGTACTATATTGCAACTTTGCAACCTATGGTACGGGAAATCCTATTTTCAACTAAAATAATCTTAGACTAGAGATTGATTATGATTGTTTGTAGTTTGGTTAAGGGGGATGCGCTAAGGTAGCCCGCGAAATTAAAATTTTATTACGTTTTTTGCAATTTGCAGGTCATTAACAGGTTGTATGTTGATCTAAATATGATTCGCGGCCATAAAAAATTTGGCTTTACAGAATTATAATCATTAGAATCAAAAAAGCATCATCATCAGTTCAAAAAAACCTACTGAAAGATTATTTCTGAAATAATCATTCAGTAGGATTTTTTGAACTTAGAGAGTTGTAATGCTGATTCTATTGATTATAATTCTGTAAATATAGGTAGTATATAGGGCTTTCTTGGGAAAAAAATGTCACATCACTGACCTAGCGGTCAGTGATATCATGGTGATTGATTGCCCGTGCTTCGAGGGCAGATCAATTATGATAATTTTTTTACTTTCGCCCTACCTGTAACCAATGCTGCCCTATCTCAAATTCAACTCTAGCTACAGCCCTGAGCGCGACGCGCGTCGCACCCGTGATATCGCGCCAGTCTGCACGAGCCTTTATATAGTAAAAATCGTGCGAGTTGAAATAACTTTAAAATATTTATTTTACCATTATAAATAAATATAATTGAGACAGTCACAACAAGCCCTGTTATTAGATGTGTCACACGGTCCAGTTTGCAAAACTATTATTTATTATTTTTCTAATTTAGTCCATACAAGTGACCCTTATGTTCAAAATCCATTTATTAATTCACAGGGTGTTGCGAGTTTTCCGAAAGGGATATCGTGGCCCTGGCACACAGGCAACGGAAGGAACACGGGTGGGTTTTAGTCAGCAAAAGTCGGACACGTCCTTGGAGCATTTAACCTGTTTAAATACTCAAAGGACACGCCCTCCTGGTCCGCCTAGAGCGGGAGAAGTTATTAGATAACTTCCACCCCAAAAAAAAAACCTTAATCGGTCTAGTAGATTCGAAGGAAATCGGCTGTGATAGACGGACAGACACAAATGATCCTTTAAGGTTTCCGTTTTTCCTTTTGAGGTACGAAACCCTATAAATGAAATGCTTCGTTGAAGCGCAACACTCACATCATCACAGAACGGCAACGGAACGGCAGCGGCGGTACAGCTGGACCGATTTGGCAAATTTTTGTTGTTTTTAGATGTTCCAAAAAGAAAAAAATTAAATGTTGCTTAGAAAATTCGGGAAAACTGAAAGTCCATTTCCTATTGGAACATTTGTATGAATTATTGAAATTTGGACAGGACAACGTGTCGGGTCAGCTAGTTACAAATAAATACAGAATGGTGTATGCATTGGTCTAGGCATCGCAAACGCGACTGCTGAAAGTGGTGGTCCTGTGTTTGAATCACGGAAGGGTTGCGTTTATGTAATAGAGGGCAGTGTTATTTGGGTTTTTATATTGAGAGAGTAGTATATTCCTTGGGATTTTCAATCAGGAATTTCTCAGTAGCAGCCCAGTCTGGATTCGATTACGTTTACATCTAAAAATTTATTATAATATATTTAATATAATCTTTCTACCGTAAAACGGGGTGAATACTATGCAGGGGTGAATCGAGACGCAACTTTAAAATGGATTTTAACCTTGAAATAACATAGTTTGTTGCCAACTCGGACACTTAATCGTAAATTATAATACAGGTAACACATTATAGTCCTTTTTGGCAACAAAAGATATTATTTCGTCTAGATTCACCCCTGGCCCCTGCATCCCTATTCGACGCGTTTTACCCGGTATTTTCAATGTCAGGTCTTTGGAAACTATTGAGTGGGGTAGCAAAAATACTTTGCTATTAACTAGAAAAAATTACAATTCTTACTAATAAAGATTATTTAATTAGGCAAAATATAAACAAACAATACACTACGTACAATTTCATTATTTTATTAATTCCGCGGTTGACGGTGTTCAAATGTTGATTGAGCGTTTTGCCCTACGACTAATAAAATATTTTTTTATTTACTTGAACTAAGCAAATGGTCTAATGTAAACATTGAAGTTATCACACACCTAATAATAAAATACCTACCTATAGTAAAATGTAAATAAAACCACACATTAAATAATTATACAAAAAATAGGGTAAAATAGCACAAATACACAACAAACCTTAATTTTAATTTAAAAAATTGATGCTACAAGAAAGTCTGCTTACATGGAAGTTAATTACTAAGTTGTCTTCCAAAAACCTAACACAATTGAAAAGAGTACGAGAGTAAGAGTATTGTAAGGAAGTACTCTTTTCAAATCTCTCTTTGTATGTCTTTTTATCAAATTACATACTATCACATTGAGACAACTATATACATTTTGGCTAATGTTTACATTTGTTTTGTTTATGGAGCTGGTATCCGCAACTCAAGTCCAAGCGCGTTTTTTGCGCACTAATGTACGCATACATTTATATTAAGAAGATGTTGCCTGCTGCGGTCTGACAAGTTTGGTTTCAACTTTTACCATGTCATCTCCTCTATAGAGTTCAACTTGCAAAATGGAAAATACTTGAATAACCTGCTTGACTTCTGGCAAACCATTTGCAGCAGTCCATGTCAATTCCATTTTCGAGAGTCGAGAACATTCCTCATTTTTAATACATTGGAATTTTCCTGGAAAATCCTGGAAATCAAGAGTCAAGATTTAGTTTTAATGATTTCTCAAATATTTCAGAGAAATGCTGATAAAAAGAAATTTTCAATAAAATAAAATAAATAAAATTTGAACCCTTAGCTATATGATTTATACCATGATATTTTCCCATCTGCAACAGTTGGCATAGCTGCCACAGAGGTTCCTGTTCAAATACTCAACCTTTATCAGATACTGCTGATGAGTAAATGATTTGATATAGAGATTATGTATACCTAAAAACCGGCCAAGTGCGTATCGCACCACGCACAATGAAGGGTTTCTGTGAATTTTGTTCTTGGAATAAATTCATCCCCCGTAGTTGGGATGAATTTATTCCAAAAACAAACTTAACATTGTAGTTGAAAAACATGTTCCCCCATACATTCCAACTGCAAATGTAAGTTTGTATGCACAATATTGAGTGATTTACCATGTTATTTTAAGACCATAGACTTCTCATAGGTTTTGTGTAATCTATAAGTATAGAACTATTCTCTGTATTTTTTTTTAAATTTTCATATAATAATGTGTTCTTGAATAACTTTAAAATTATTTATTTAAAACTTATATTTGAAATCCTCTCAATAAGTCCGTTCATTTGATATGTCAAATGGTACAGAATGCCAACGTTTATTTTATCAATTTAAAAAAAATCTCCCAAAAGTGAACCCCATATTCAAAATTCATTTATTTACATTTTATTGTTTGGGTCTCAGAAATACGAACATGTACCAACTTAATTGGTCCAGTAGATTCGGGGTAAATCAGCTGTGACAGATGGACAGACAGACACACGAGTGATGCTATGGGTTCCATTTTTCCTTTTGAGATACGGAACCCTAATAAAAATGGAAAACTTACATTGTTGAAATAGATTCGTCTATTCAGTCCCATGGCTATTATTATGACATCAATGTATTTTTCCCTCACTTCTACGATAGCTGCATCAGTTACTACTGGAGACTTCATTTCAATGTACTTGAGTGTGTACATTTCTGTAGACAATTCACTTGCTTTTTTAGCATTGTATTTTTGTTTATTGCATTGGGCTGCAATCATACGGACTTGATCGACATCCCAGTTAGGGTTCTCTCGATATTTTAAACTTGCAGCCAACAACCTGAAAATATGTAATAAATATTGATTCACTTGTAGTGGTTCTACATGTAGCCAGTAGCGATTCAGTTCAAATAAACAAAGCAAAAATAACGAAAAAATATTATCTTACAGTGAAAATGCATAAATTATTATAAATATTGTAAGTTCTTACCTGTGAACCATAATATCTGCATATCTGCGTATAGGGCTAGTAAAATGTGTATAAAGTGGAACATTTAAAGCATAATGATGGAAGTCTTCATCATGGCATCCACCAGCACAGAAATACTTAGCCCTAGTCATTGGCTTAGCACACAACATGTTTAAAACCATCACTTTGCCTTGGTCTGTGCAGTCGGGGCCAACATGTTGCAGCAGGGAGCGATGCAAATCTCCAGCAGAGTCTATATCTAAGTCAATACCCATGGGCTTCAAGGACTTAGCAAGTTGTTTCAACATGTATTCGCTTGGTTTTGGATGACATCTCAAAAATGCTAAAGATGGATGATCCTCTCGAATTCGTTCAGCAACTGTCATATTTGCAAGTAACATAAATTCTTCAATAAGTTGGTGGCTTTCTTTACTTTCATATATCCAAAATGAATCAGGTAAACCATTAGCAACATTCAAATGAAAAGCCACTTTAGGTTGGTCAATCCTTAAAGCTCCACTATCAAATCTATTACTTCGAAATTTAGCAGCAATGCTTCCAATAATTTTGATTGCTTTTGATATATCTGTAAACTCAAAGCCATTGTATGTTTCAGGAAAGCTTGCCTTAGCATTTTCTTTATCTTCAAGTACTGATTGAGCTTGTTCATATGCTAGTTGGGCACAAGAGTTAATTACTGTTTTTGAAAATCGATGATGAAGAACTTTTGCATCTTTAGTTATTTCCCAGAATACCGAAAATGCTAATTTGTCAACACCCGGAAATAGAGAACAAAGCATGCAGAGATCATCAGGTAACATGTGATAAGCTTTTTCAACCAAATAGATTGTTGTAGCTTTTTCTGCCACTTTTTCATCAAGTGGAGTACCTTCTGTCAAGAAGTGGGCTACATCAGCTATATGAACACCAATTTCGTAATTTCCATTCTCCAGTTCTCTGCAAGACATAGCATCATCAATATCACGGCAATTGAATGGATCAATGCTAAACACACACAATTTGCGGCAGTCTTCTCTGATTGCAATATCCTCATCGGGTATTTTGTAATCTAAACGTGGATATAAATGTCTTACTTCAGGACCAAATGGTGTAATATCTAAATCTGTTTGGGCCAATATTGCTTTAGTTTCTGTTACCATATCTCCAGACTGTCCTATGTTAGAAATTATTTTCCCAATAGCAAATCTAGTATCTGTCCAATCTGATATTTTGGCTAAAAATAATGTACTTTCATAATTCTTAGCATCAAGATAAAAGTTATCAGGCCAGCTTGTGAATGGTACATTGAGCCTAGGCATTCTGAGATCACGAGGAATAAACAAAGCTTTCTGCCTATTTTTATCTGCCATTAACTTCAAAGAGCCAATGCAAGTTCTATTGTGAACAATTTCTTTGATATACACCACTTTTCCCTTTTTTTGTTTAGTTTCCTCACCACTGTCTTCATTATCACTGTCTGTAAATTGTACAACTACAATATCACCTTCTAAAGCACGATTTCGATTTTTTAATCCATCAATGAGAATATCTTGTTCACTTTTGTTGCTACTAGAAACATAAGCATGTTGGAATTGTTTTGGGTTTATCCTCAATACACCCTCAATGAACACATTATCTTTTAGACCAGCTTCCATTTTCTCTGCTGATATATAGGTATCGAATTTCATATCGCTTTCTTTTGTTTTTTTCTTGTTCTTCTTGTGTTTAGGAGTTGCATTTAGATCACTATTATCTTCTCTTTGCATAGGCAAGAACTTAAAAGGTTCCCCACTCCTTACATTAAAGGACTTACTGAGTAATGGATGTTGTAAAAAGTTTTGTATACATTTGGGAGTCATAGAGTCAGCTTGAATAACTGGTGAATTAGGTACACTCACAGATGGTCTTTGTGTTACTTGAAAAATAGGAGTATTTGGCAAACTTGTAGCATGTTGAGTGTTCATTACAAATTCTCTTCCTGCCTGAATATTTTGGGATAGCTGAAATTGTGGATGATGACGAAGGTTTTCAAGGTACCTTGAATTTGTACTTGCATACAAAGGACTTATTTGCTGAGAAAAAAGCTCTTGCAAATAAGCGACATCATTTTGTGCTGATCGCCCCACATAAGCCCCGGATGGTTGTGGTGTGTTGTTCATGGCTTCTCTTGACGGAATTTTAATTTTTTTTATTCTTTCTTTTTTCTTTGCATGTTTTCTTTTCGGAAATGCAGGTGTGTCGCCTTGGTCTACTTCATCATTCTCACTGTTCAAATTTATGTTTTGGCACTGCGTAGCTATATCACTAATTGACGAATTAGTAAATGTTTGGGAAGGAACTCCGGCCTCACCTTGTGATTGTTTATGCCGTGAGAACGAATGCTTTTGGGTCTTTTTTACTGGACAGTGATTTTGATGTTCTTGAATCCTATTATTGAGAGAACTTTTAGAACGAAAAGGTTGCGACGTGGAAAGTTGTGCACCTGATGGCCTATTTACGTCAAAATTTCTTTCAGATGTACAATCACACAAGTGAGACATTGCTATTTAAGTATCGGAAAACGAACTTTTGAACTTAATACGATGATACAAGAAATTTCCATAAAAAAAACTAGAAACATAGAACAATTAAAATTTTAGGGTCTTTTTGAAATCTCTTTACCAAAATGTTAGGTTGACAAACTAGGCCAAGGTTACCAGCACAGAGTACATTTGTCTGTAGGAGGTTACCAGCCTAAAATTTAATCTTCAAAGACTTCAAATCTTGTTATCATAGAGTGGAGTTAGCCGAATCCGTACGAAACATAGAAAGAGACACAGCATGGATACTAAAAATATGGGTACATCACTAGCACAACATCACAACATAAACTCGCGGCTGGAGTTCTTGGCGGGAAAGTGTAGCGTCATGATTAGCAGTTTTGTGTTATTTTCTAAAACTTGTGTTTAGCCGAATATTAATGTGTAATAATGGTGGATTATTAACCATTTAGTGTTCGTGAATGTGCATTAGTGTAGGCAAATGAAACAAAACAGCGCAACATATCACTTCAAGTTCTCTCAAGAAGTCCGCGTGAGGTTTCAGTAAAGTGCCACGTCTTTACTGAAACTCAAGGGGAGCGCACGGGCGGGCAAACAATGCATGAATGCATCTATCATGCATTGTTTAGAATTCATTTCATCATTACATATACAAAGTTTGTTTATAAATAAAGACTTGGCTAAAAGGTCCCAGCAACCAGGCCATTAAACTTTTTTTTTTTAAACTCGCGGCCTCGCGCGAACCCAATAAAAAAAGGTAAAACGAATCTCTCCTCGTCGGGATGTTCTGTGAATCTATCCATGAACCTCTCCACCAGTGTTGCCAAATGCACCGTAATTACGGTAAAAACACCGTAATCAGCATATATCTACCACCTACCGTAGGATTATAATTACGGTAGCAAAATACACCGTAATACCCATTGAAGACCGTATTTTTTTTAATCTGGTAGATATATATGATTATCTAATATCTAAAATAATTTCAGCAAGTTTGAATGTTTATTTTCTTTATGATATGGTATTTTCATTTTATTCTACCGACAACCTACTACTAGTACCGCGCTATTGGGGAATTTTCCGACGCATAAAATGTATGCGTCGGGAAATTCCCCAATAGCGCGGTACTAGCTTCGAGATATTACGCCAACGAATTCGGTGGTGCTGTATGTATTTGAATTTCGATGAATACTTAGAACTTTTTAATTTACCTAGTTTATTTGTTTCATTCGAATAATATTTTTTCATTCATTCATTACGTAAGAGTTTCTTGTGTTGTTTTGTGTGTGATCTGAGTTTTTAAAAATATGGAGACTGATAGCGACAGCGCTACTGATCGAGAAGATAGCCTAATACGAGTACCGGCGAAGAGAAAGCGATATAAGCAGAAGTTTCGGGAAGAATGGTTATTGAACAAAGAATATAGTGACTGGCTAAGAAAAGATAACAGGGACTTATCTAAGGCGACCTGCAATGTTTGCAATACATCTTTCAGTGCCGAAATAAGTGTAATAAAACGCCACAAAGAAGGAACTAAACACGTGAATAGTTTAAAGAGATGTAGTGCTTCAACGTCCAAAAAACAACAATCTATAGTACGTGTTTTTAAATCCATGCCAACTAATGAAAAGCAAGTGTTAAAGACTTCAGAAATAAAATTAGCAGCTTTCGTTGCTGAGCATAAGGTATCACATAATGTCATGTATCACTTAGCGGATTTGTTACCAAAATTATTCCCAGATTCTCAGATAGCCAAAGATATTAGATTAAAAAGAACTAAAGTTCAAGCTGTGATAAATAACTGTATTGGCGAAACTGAAAAAGAAAATTTAATCAGGGACTTGAAGTCACAAATGTTTTCAATTTTGATAGACGAAAGCACAGATATTGCTGTAGTAAAGACAGTAGCTGTAGTGGTCAGGTATTTTGATCCAATGATTGGTAAAGTTATCACTCGGTTTTGGGATTTCATTCAATTATTCGATGAAAAAAACAACCGATCATGTTGCAAATGCCGAAAAGCTTTTTAATACTGTTATTAATACATTTCAAAAGTATGAGATTCCTACGGAAAACATCATAGGTTTCGGCTCTGATGGATGCAACACAATGATGGGATGTAACAACTCAGTTTCAAGTCGATTTCGTCAACGTTGTCCAGGCATAATTGTGATCAAATGCATTTGCCATTCTCTGCATCTTTGCGCTAGTGACGCATGTAAAGAGCTTCCGCAAAATTGTGAAAAAATGGCCCGAAATATTTATAATTAACTATTTTAAATCCAGTAGTAAAAGGCAGAGTGAGTTAAAGGAGTTCCAGTATTTACCTGAGGCGGATCTGCACAAAATTCCTAGACCAGCCCAGACTAGATGGTTGTCTTTAAATGCAGTAGTGCAAAGGATTCTTGAACACTCGGATGCATTACGTCTTTATTTCGATAGCAAATGGCTGGAAGATTCGGAGTGCCATGATATTCATTCATTCATGCCTGAATGATCCCATAATCAAGGCTTATTATTATTTTTTGGCTTGGATGTTGCCAAAATTTACAACATTAAATAGCTGTTTTCAGAGCGAATCTGTTTTAATTGCAAAACTACATGAGAAAATGACAGCTTTTTATAAAGAACTGTTACTATTGGTTTTACACAGAAATTATGTGAATTCTGCTCCTATTGAAACTCTAGATCCAATGGCAGAAATAAATCACAAAGACCTGAAAGACATATATCTAGGTTTGGGAGTCCAGAAAGAACTAGATTCTATTGAAAATGAAGAAAGAAAGTTAATTCTGAGAAAGTCGTGTAAAAAATTTATTATTAAAGCTTGTGTTGGCATTCGTAAACGGTACTCTTTTAATGACACAATTATGACAGAAATAGCAAAATTTGATCTTGAGAGAGTAATTTCCAATGACAGGGAAGAGTCAGTTTCGTCGTTATTTCCATTACTGCCCAGAATTTCCCCAACTTCAATTCAACATCAACAAGAACTAGATGATGAGTGGTGGAAGTTGCCCGTTTTACCACAAAGATTTGGATTTAAGTCAACCTCCTGACGTCTTTTGGCACCAGGTAAGTTTCCAAGTAAACTCGAAACAAGCTGAATTCATATTGGTTTCTATTTTTGTAGCAGCCTAATCATATGTATTTCCTTTTTTTCAGGTAGCTCAACTGCGCGACCAGTGTCGAGAAGGGAATACTTATTTTAAATACTTGCCAAAGTTTATGTTGGCCATTTTGTCGCTACCACACTCCAATGCTGAGTGCGAAAGAGTATTCAGCAGAGTTAACGACATCAAAACCAAAAAGAGAAATAAACTTCTTACGAAAACCATCAAGGGAAATCTTTTATCGCAGCAGGCCATACAGCGACAGGGAAAAAACTGTGTTGATTTTATTCCCACTGACGCTATGATACAAAAACTCAACAATGATATGTATAAAAATATTGAAATGTCTGATTCTGATTAAAATATGTTTTTTTTTTCAACTCTGACCCTTAACATGCTACTAATAAACAAGGTAATTCTACCGTATTTCAAATATAAATTATAACATAATTTCGGAAAATCTACCGTATTTTTAGAAGAAATCTACCGTCCGCTAGATTTCAGAGCTGGCAACACTGCTCTCCACAGACAAATTAGTAAACCTCTGACAACCAGATCACAGCATTGACAGCCAGGTGACGCTTGACATAAGAAATGACGGGAGGATTAACAGGATTATAACCTACAAACTAGACTAACTTTATTTGGATGTTTACTAAAATTGCTAAAATTGGGAAATATAGATACCTATTTTGTTCGGTTATTACTGCTTCCTGCTGACGAAATACTAGCTACTACAAAGAAGTTCGACATCTAAACTGCTGTTCACGCCCTAAAATGAAACTCATAACACATAATATGTTAACATCAAAGTGTTTAAAAGGTGTAATGACTGGATATCCGCTTGCTATTAATGCTACAGATATAAAAGTAACAGAAGTAGATTTCAATCCAGAATTTATTACCCGTGTAATTCCAAAATTAGACTGGGAAGTTCTCTGGGCTGCTGCCAATAGCATTGGTCATGGTGAGGGACTACCAAAAGCTTTAGAACCCAAATTTGAAGAAAATGAAGACTTGCTTAAGAAAGTTCACAAAGTCTTATTAGAAGTGGAGGTTGAAGAAGGAAATCTAACATGCCCAGAATCCGGAAGACAGTTCCCTATTTCAAAAGGAATTCCAAATATGCTATTAACCGAAGCAGAAGTACAGTGAACTAATTTAACTTTTTTCCTTTGTTAAGTGTTAAATTTATTTCTAATCATATTTTTTTAATTTAGCCATTATGTGTAAATACTTTACTGGGTGTGATACAAAACTGTGTTTCATCAAATTGTAACAAAAATAAATATATTTTTGTTTTAATACTATTTGTAATGATTTTGTTTCCTCTAATGCATCTAGAACAACTACCAGTGTCACTGTCACTACAATCTTAGGAAATAAGATATTCTGTGTTTCCCTATACACTCATCAGACATAATGAGAATTTCTTATTAGTAGCTGATCAAATAGGGAACTGCAACTCCTTGGGTTTTTTGGGCACCAATATAAACTGAATGTAACAAGTAGCACTTCTGCAGACAAAAACCTTTGTGTCTTTCTTAGAGCCACACAATAAGTTGTTGCAGCAGTGCAACACCTGAGAAGTGCAATAGTGCTGTCTTAGAAAAAAAATCCCTGTCATGCAACAACAACATATTATTTACTAGCTGCGCCCCGCGGTTTCACCCGCGTAAGTCTCGATCCCGTGGGAATATCGGGATAAAAAGCCTATGTCTTAATCCAGGGTATCAGCTACGTCCATACAAAATTTTATCAAAATTGGTCCAGCGGTTTGGGCGTGAAGAAGTAACAAACATACACAAACACACACTCACAAACTTTCGCCTTTATAATATTAGTGTGATGTGATATTAGTACCCCCGTGCATTGCAACATCGCACGGTAATATCGCAGCAACGCTGGAGCTGCACCTCATAATGTCGATAACAGTTTTTAGTCTGTTATCAACAATATGAGGTGCAACTCGGTAGCGCTGTAGAAAAGTTGCTCCGCCGCACCAGTGTGACGGGTGGTGACCCGTGTGGCCCCAATGTCGCATCATAGCACTTAGCGGAAAATCTGCTTGCAGTGAGCATCTAAAGTTACAAATAGTGGGCGCCGCAATAACAGTGGCGCCGCCATGCAAAGACTTCGGACTGAAACTCTGAAGTCTTTGGGGCGTCCAGCCGGTTAAACTTGCAGGTCCGCCAGATTGGGTATTGTTACATCCTTATTCTTTTAAATGGTGTACAGTTTAAAGGTGGATGGATACATTTGATACCTACGTGTAAATTGGTAGGTATAACGATGGTATTATTTTTAATGAGATCCAGCAAAGATATAAAAACTCCATCCATGTAAAATACTTTTATTCGGCTGCATCTGGTTATACTGGAAGGCGACCCCAACATAGTTTGGAAAATGCTAGGCAGATGATATAATACAGCAAATATAGCAGGAATACCTACTCAAACAAATGATTTTAGCGATGCTAAGTTTCTGTTAAATAAATTGAAAGTGATAATGAAAAACAAATACGACGAAATGGTTTAGCTGAGGGCATTCTCATTCTCAAGTACCTGCGCAGGGGAATCTATATTACCTAGTGTTTATTTTTGTAAAAAGAAACTGCACGTGTAACATAGCAAGTTCCTTCTTACAAAAAATAAAGTATCTTTATCTAAACAGAAGGTTGTTATAACCGCCTCGTAATATAAAAATAAGTAAGTATTTAAAAAAGGCGGGTATTGTATTGATTTCTGCGCGCACTAAGGTGCGTTAGCTAATTACACACAAGCGATCACAAACACTAGACCCCTAACACGATCCCCTTACGTAACCCAGTGCTTAAAACACAAACAATTTGAAGGAAACTTGTTCAAATCATTTTTATCATTGAATAAGTAGGTACCTAATAATATGTTAGATTTAACTCCGGATATTTAACCCACAGAGTACATTTGTAGGATTTAACCCAAAAACAGATTGCTTTGACAGTAGAGGCGCAGGCGCGCCATCAGCACAGAACATAATTATATACCCTACGGGGCCATCAGTATATTAGAATGTACCTACTCTGTGAGGCGCACGCAGTTGGAAATAGTCCATTTCAAGCATTCACAGAGTACATTATATATAGGGGGTACAAGCATTGTAACAACAGTGATTGTATTGTGCTAAATAGTGCCATCGTAGAATTTATTAGAAGTTTTTTTTTTTTTTTTTATGATAAAGCATGTGACGTTTACTACAACAAAAAGTGAGGGTGTCTAACTATCTTTGTGTCTGGAATCTGTAGTAGCCATCTTTGATTATAAAATAATTAAAATTAAAGTCGACTAAAGGTACGGTAGTCAAGAAAATCATTAGAAGGCTCGCTAAAATATTCGTTATCATGTGAGGTAATCAAACCCGGATCTGTAACGCATAAAGGCTTGTACAGACTCGCGGGCACGACAGGAAGCGACAAGGAAATTGCGCCCGCGATTCGCACCAGTCTGTACGAGCCTTAACGGGTCGGATAGACGGATACACCAAATCCGTCATTGGCCGAACTATGCTCGTACGTAGTCGGCCGGACGCGGCCGATCGAACCAACCATTTATGAAGTCGGTTGAAGTACAGACGCCAGCACATCTAGCTACTGAAGCTACTACAATCTTTAAAATTTCTCTAATAGATTTTCAACTTTATCGCTACAGCTTAAGGTTCAAGGTTGATTGTCAAAATTTGAGTTTCGGGTAGCTTGACCTGCTGGCGTCTGTAATTACGCACTTCCTTTTACATTGTTATGTTTGGTTCGATCGGCAGAGTTCGGCCGACGACGGATTTGGTGTACCTATCCGAGCCGTAAGCCTATCGGTCAGGCACAAACGTTCACAAAGTAACACTGCGCCAACTTTGAGCACAAATTTGTTGTCGTTTCGCAGATTTATCTTGCTGTAATCCCCACCCTAGCAACGCGTGGGACGAGATGCAGATATTGTACTCCTTTCATACCTCTCAAAGATACGTCTCTTACCTACCTACCCACACCTTACTTACTACTAGTTTTGTGCTTCCACACGATACGCAACTCAAGTAGACTCAGAAGTGTTAAATTAAATAATTTAGTTCAGTAATGATTTATTTATTTAGGTAAAACAATAAATTATAATCAATAATGGTCACATTATACTATATTGGTAGTTTCTCACATCACGTTCTGAACTATTAAATAAAATGATTAACAACTATAAAAGGTGTGAATTTATAATTCATCTACATATGGAACAAATGCGAGGTTTCCAGCGGCACCCATGGAAACTTTTTGTCCGGCAGCAGCAGAAAGAACCTGTAAACAAAGTTGTAAACATGCATTAATATACAAATTAAGTGCTTTTTATTACTAAGTACTTGTTGTTTTTCGCATGAATGTGAAGGAGGGCAATTTTCTTTGCTTTAGAATTACATATATATTACATTATACTGTTGAATATCATGCCAGCATTACAAACATTATTGTACTAATAACAAGTAAGTGAGACGCGCTTTTGTAAGCTTGTTGCAGTATATGTTTACAGGTATACTAATGGGACTATTGATAATAATGTTTATGATTCGATTTTGAGATGGAGGAAATAAGTAAAATCAGTGACTCTCTTGACTGCTTTGCTTTTGTACTAGAGTTTAAGGAAAGTTGAAACTATAATTTTACTTTAGTTAAAAAGAGCTTTTTAAAGCACCCTGTATTATTAATCGAGACAATAGTGTTGCATAAGCGATCATCGCATTAGTTTAAAAGTTGTTTTTATATTATGTGGAAAATGTCGTGGGTACATTTACTCACTTTACAGCTCAAATTTTATGTATTATTGTAATGTGTAACTGTTTATTTTCCCAAATAAATAAAATAAAAATAAAATATAATTATAAAATTACATGCAAGAAATAGAGTACTCATACAAGAAAATTGACTATCTCTGCTTTGATAAGCTTACCTGTTGGATATCATTAGAGGAGACGGCATCAACATCCTTTGCGATGTCAACGGGTGTCTTGACACTACCCGTGTAGAAACCTTGGGCAGCAAGCGACTCAGCAAGAGATGTACCCTCGTCGGCTTCACTTAGAATCTGAAGCTTCAATTGGTTCTTGCCAGCTTTGATGGCATCCTCGCTCAATGATGCATTCTTCAGGAAACCGGCGCACGCCTTCACCGCCTAGAAAAGTGATTTCAAAATACATGTAGTAGTGCCTATTTAAAGTATTATTATTCAGGACTAGCTGTTGCCGGTGACTTCGTTTGTGTATTTTGAATTCCATCCTTTTTTAAAACAAATATTCAGGATTAAGAGTAGCCTAAGTATGACCTTCTCCAGGACCCAGGCTACCTATCTGTCAAATTTTATAACGAACGCTTCTTTAGGCGTAAGAAATGTGAGGAACTGCAAAAGTAACTCTGTCTCACTGTCTGTTGACAGTCAGTTACTTTCGCATTTAATATTACTATAGATTATGAATCAGTTTTGTTTAAAAAATTGCAGTAGGAACAGTCGCCAGCACATCAGGTTATACCAAACTGTCCAATTTCTCTAAATGATTTTAAACTTTAAAATGTTAATGGATAAGTTCAAAATCGAATGAGAAAATTTGACAGTTTGACTGTACTTGGTTGACACTTGGTTTCTGAAAGACTAATCAAGTTTTGAGTCACCAAATCTCATGTTACTGATAAATAACCGATGAAATTCAATCCCTCGTAGATTTAGAATACCATTTGTTTTTTAATTATTCCAAAAGTGACTGAAAGTTGTAAGTACTAACGTTGTTGGCTTCATCCTTGGGTACAGAGAGTACGACACCGAACAGGCCGCTGTCTGAGTATGACACATTGAACCCGGCGGCCGCGAACGGACCGATATTGCCGATCGCCTTAGCTAGGGGCGAGTTCACTGCGCCCCACTTGGTGACCGGGCCGCTGCCGAGAGCTGAAAGACATGGATAGAAAATGCTTTATTGTACGCCATATTTGTAACTTGCAGTGTTACCAATAAAAAAAAATATGAACACTGGTATTTTGTCGATAGTTTTTATTTATTTATTAGAATACGGAAAAATTAAGTACATACAAAGGTAATGCTCATTTAAACTGAGAAAATTAAATGTCTTCTATTTAGCTAGTTTATATTTGGAGGGTTCCATCTTATTATTAGCAGCAGATAAATAGCACCATTTACAAAACATACAGGCGTAGGCAGTAATAGGAAATAAATATATACGTGTTATAAATATTACATCGCCACATGCGAACTACGCGTTACACTGACGTTACGCAAAATCCTATAATATAAATAAAAAAATAAATAAAATTTATTCAAGTTTAAAATTATGATCTAGATTAATTACAATCGGGGAAAATTTAATTCTAACTGTAATGTAGACCTGCCTAAACTAGGTTTATGAAAAACCTGTGTTTCAGACCATCAATTTACATCAAACATTTAAAATGAAGAAGCATCGCGCAAGCAGACTTTACCGCGCGACTAGCTTAATTAAAAACAACGTCCCGACAATTGCTTAAATTAAAAATTGCGGAATCACTTCAGTTTTTGTAAGCAATGCCCAATCGTAATTTCGCCATTCATAAGTTCCATTTAGACCTCCTGTATATAGTTGTTGCGATTAATACTTTTGATTGATCTTTCTGCAGAGGCCCACCAGACACAACACCTGTCAGTTCGGAGGATCCTCCTTTTTCTATGGAGGATGAGTGAACTGTACACCCTGTTCGTCATACCTCTATAATTATAAATGCTTGTGTATTATTACATTTTATAATTGAATAGTATTATTTATTTTATGTTATAATTAGAGATCGGATGCATATTCACCTAAAGTTTGAGAGTTGACTAGTATGGAGTGCACTTCGGTACGGGAAAAAGTGTCGGTTTCCAGGACTGACAAGTTTTTAAGAACTACTCTTTTGTACTGTGTATCCCCGAATAAATATATTTCATTTTAGAATAAAAGGTTTTGAAGAAATATTAATAGTGTTTTTTAAACGTGTTATATTTTCCACAAAATTCTTGCCTAGTTCTAAATAGATAAGAAATATTTGTTATACTTAGGAATACAAAATTGTATACCTACACACTGTTATTAATGAAACCCCGCGATTCCGGAATAAAAATATATTTTAAGAAGCCGTTTCCATACTTTGTATCCTTTGCTGGAAAAAGAAACGTACTTTAGGTAAATATGCATCCGAATATCCGATCTCTAGTTATAATATAGATCAGTGTAGGTTAGATCAGGTATGTTATTATGTTGATAAGGTAGTGTTACAGATCCTATTACTTTATGTCTTTTGTGTTGTCCTTTATATTCAAATAAGTTAGTACCAATGGATTTGTAAATTGACCCCACTGTCGCTTTTAGTACACACCCGTAATGATAGTTGAAAGGGAGATTTCAATAAATAAATATTGACTAAACGTTGACTTGAACAATTTTTTTTTTTTGATCAAATTCTATAATCACCTCTGGCAGCAACAGCTAAGGCAAGTGACTGTGGAGTGCCGGCCTTAGCGCCCTGAACAGCAACCGCAACGTGCGCCAAATCACCACCCATTTCTTTCCTGGTTACAAAACATGAAACATATTCAAGTATAGGAAACTAGCGACCCGCTCCGTCTTCGCACCGCGCACGGTATTTAAGCCATGACAAAACAACGAGATTTCTGTATTATATGAAAGTTAAATATATAGCAGCAGGCTGTCGAAATCAAATTTCGCACGCAAGCTCCGCCACTCGCTCCCCGCCACTCCGTTATGTGCTAAACGCTAATACATCAGTAATAAAGTTGAATATCGCATGCGCGCTTTGATCGTGTTCGAGCACGAAACTAAATAGCGTAAGTCTCAATTCTTGTAATAATTGATCTAGAGAAAAAATATCCAATACAGCATATACTAAAGTTTAATTTTGCTTGTTAAAATTAACATAAAAATAGGGAGCCTCCTCTTAATGGCAAGGGGCAACTAGAATCAATTCTATTTTTTTTGTAAATTTTGACGTTCAAAAGTGCCTCTTATGTGCCTATTTGAAATAAATGGTTTGACTTTGACTTTGACTTTGACTTTGAATGTTTAAACACATAAACCTGGAACGGATCTTTACGCACAATGATCCACATGAAGGACTAAATGCGGAAACCAAACCCGCTAACATAGAACATAGAACCTTCTCGAATAAATTCTCTAAATGATGGTGAAAACAGCATCAAAATCCGTTGCGAAGTTAAGAAGAATAACGCGGTCACACAAAAAGACGTCATCACGACATCGTAGTTTCGCTAGTTAATTCAATTTGACCCTATATAAGAAATTATGCAAGGTAATGTGGAAAGTTACAAATTATGGCCGAAAATTTTGTAACGATACATTGTAACTAATAAGTACTTACTTACTATTTATATTATATTATTAAAAAACCGGCCAAGTGCGAGTCGGCCTCGCGCACGAAGGGTTCCGTACCATTATCTATAAAAACGGCAAAAAAATCACGTTTTATAGGAACCCCTCTTAAATATTTGTTTTATTTTAATTTAATTATTTATTTTTAAAGTGAATATATGTATAACTAAATATTCTGTGAATATTTCAAGCGTCTACCTGTTGCCGTTATCAAAATAGAGCAAAAACGAGCAAAAAAAATCACGTTTGTTGTATGGGAGACCCCTTAAATATTTATTTTATTCTGTTTTTTTGTATTTGTTGTTATAGCGGCAACAGAAATACATTATCTGTGAAAATTTCAACTGTCTAACTATCACGGTTCATGAGATACAGCCTGGTGACAGACGGACAGACAGACAGACAGACGGCGGAGCCTTAGTAATAGGGTTCCCCTTTTACCCTCTTGGTACGGAACCCTAAAAATGAATATCGACTTTTATGTCAGTCTGTGTGACCGCGTTGTTCTTCTTAACTACGCAACTGATTTTTCGCACTCTTTTGGTGTTGAAATTTAAGTATTATGGTCAATATTATTGTGAGGAGCTCTTGACTAAGTTACTAACAGCCACATGGGTCTATCCATCAGGTTAAGCTACGCTTGCCGTGGTTGGTCCGTGGAAGGGTGACCATCTTTATATTACCGAAACTCCTTCGTGCCTCAGAACGCACGATAAGCCGTTGGCCCCGGCTGTCATTCGTCGATCTTTGACAGTCGTTACGGATCGTTAGAAGTCCGAAAGTCTGACAACCAGTCTTACCAAGGGGTATCGCATTACCCAGTTACTGGGTTGTGGAGGTCAGAAAGGCAGTCGCTCCATGTAAAATACTGGTATTCAGCTGTATTCGGATCCGGTTAGACTGAAAGCCGACCCCATTATAGTTGGGAAAAGGCTAGGCAGATTGATTATTGTGGGGATCATAGTAGATAGATCATAGAGAAAGACGGCGGTTAGCAACTTAAACACTGCGTATATAAAGACATTGAAAACAATTTGTAAGAAGTTTTAAAATGAAATAAACCAGTTGTTACCCATCCTGGCGTTGGATTTCCCACATTAATAACCTGAAGTTTCTACTGTACAGACAGAGAATATTATAATATACTGTACGGACAGAGAATATTATAATATGAAAGTGTTGATTTTACCTTAACTCTCCGCCATAATACTTGGTGGCGACTGCAGATTTGTCTTCGCTATTGGAAAGTTTAAGATTCTGGGCAATCATGGTGGCTCTCTCCTGTAATATCAATACAATTATGTGTTAACAATCGCCAGATTAATCGATGAGAGGCAAATTCATATTTCTTTTCTATGAATGCCAAGCTTATTAGACAGACGCTTTCGATGCCAAGAACCCAGCATGTGGGTCGACCCATATGCTGAGTGGGTTCTTGGCATCAAAAGGGAATTTTATCTTAAAACTAATTAGGAATGCTAAACATAAAATAAATTATGCGGACCACAGAATAGTACCAGCACTATTTGTAAATAAATAGGCATACATTATGGTCTTTCTCTCACGAGGCTATTAACAAGTTACGCGACTGAGACCCGAACCAAAAGTCGCCTACTGATATGTTACTCTATCTATTCGGTGTCCGTACACGGCGCTACCCAAATTCGACTATATTCATTCATTCTTTCTTGAGCTGGATGTCACAAATTTTATGTTTACTTCTTGTTCGGCCGCCATTGTTATGCAACGCGTAGCCTACTCAAGTAGCGTGCGACCAACACAACCAGTAGCATGCAACTAACGTACGTAGACGCCAGCAGGTTAAGCTACCCGAAACTGTCAAATTTCCCCAATCAACCTTGAACCTTGTGCTTTAACGATAAAGTTGAAAATCTTTTAAATAAATTTGACAGATTGTAGCTGATGTGCTGGCGTCTGTACGTCAAACGCGTTGTCGTCGCGTCGTGTGCGGAACCTACGAAATTGTATGGCGGCTACTTACAAGAAACTAGTAGGGTATGCGTAGGTACAAAACGCGAGTCGCTTGTTAATAGCCTCGTGGGAGAAAGGACTATATGACGTGTGGTAATGTACGATACTTTAGGCTTGCGGACTTTGTTTACCTGCCGCAAAGGTGTTTGGCAATTCTTTTCATCATTATATTATTAAATAGCTTCTGCCCGCGATCTCGCCCGCGTGAAATTTCTTGCCCTCCGACCCAACTCTTCGCATCGCATTTTTACGCGATTGATACACATTGATGGGCAAATTGATTGTCTACCAAGTGCAATTGAAGCGATTGACAATATAACTACAATAGAAATTTATGGTAATTGATCAATAAATAGTAATTGGTCAATGTAGTAATTGGTATATGGTAATTGATCGATGGCAATAGGCTCGCCCCCTATTACATGGGACTTAAACATAACTGGCGAAATGTGGGTGTACTATTAGGTACACCTCTGCCTAGCCCTTCGGGGATTGCAGGCGTGATGTTATGTTATGTTATGAATTTTATTGAACCTGTGTTATTGAACCTCCAATCATAATATCTGCTACAAGCGAACTTAAAACTTCCGATCTAATTATACTAACATCACTGAAATATTCGTGTGGATTGTTGGTTGTCGATATAATTATCATAAAATGTTTTTGTAAGAATACAAAAAGCGGTTAGGCAGCTTTATCGGATTTGAAGTTGTGTGTAAGTTGCTGGGGTACCTAGTTGATGTAGCTACTTACTCTGTCTTTTTTTTACTGCCTACAAAATCATAGTATGATGTCAAAATTACATAATAACTGATTTATCTTGCTAACCCAATTCCAAAAACGGGAATCATATAATGACTTCCGTTATTAATTTACCTGGGAATCTCCAACGACGGCAACAGCGCAGTTAGCCGCAGACAACAAGTTGCAGGCATAGTGCTGCAGAGACTCAGAAGAAATCGTGCCAATCCTCTTGGGTGAGATGAAAAGTGAATTTCCCAAGCCGCGGCGGTAAGCGGCCTTGTGGAGCAGATCGACCGCACGGATCTATAACGAATAATAACATTTTTTTATTTTTACGCAATATGGGTGTGGTTCAAACATAGACAGGAGATGAATAGAGGGACCATTCCCGTATTTTTAGTCAAAACTATAATTTTCCTCAATAAAAACAGATTG
Source organism: Tiliacea citrago (assembly GCA_963921375.1). Classification (NCBI taxonomy): domain Eukaryota; kingdom Metazoa; phylum Arthropoda; class Insecta; order Lepidoptera; family Noctuidae; genus Tiliacea; species Tiliacea citrago. The sequence goes on along the minus strand of OY992797.1, from coordinate 12,362,354 downwards.
TGACTAGATTTTGAACTAAACTTAAATATTCAAAACATTGACATAAACTTAAAATTTAAAATAATAATAAAAAAACATAAATCACAGTAAATTATCATGTAGGTATTGGTATTTTTTATTAAAGGTCTTAATATTTATGCTGCGAGATACTGCTTGAACAGTCTGGCTACTATAAAGCAGAGAAACGTAAGTGATTCCTACAAAACTATTGTAAATTGTAAAAATAGATTTCATGAATCATATTTGGAATTCATTTTAGGAACATACATGTGTGTGTTTGTGAAAGAACATATCGCCATCAGACTGCATAACAGCAACAGGCTAAAATCACAATTTGTAAATTGTATCAGAGCTAAAAGGGATTATAAAATTACCTGAGGGGGAAGTGCAGCAATGTCGAACTGGAGGCGAGGCACGTTGTCTGTCAGTTCCCAAGGTCTGAACTCCTGGGCACTGACCATGTTGTTCAGGATAGCCACGGCTTCATCCACATTGTCTTGGGTAGTCTGAAAGAGATCAATCATGTTTTAACAGCCAACAGGCAACTAAGTTCTAGATCCTACCTATTGTTAACATCTTCAAAATCCTGTACACTTAGTTTGCAATAAAGAATTTGAATTTTAAAGACTTGTAAATTAAGTTAATTCATTAATTACAAATCAGTATCTTAGATACAAATTTATGTTTAGCAACGCTCATTATAAATGAAAATAGTACTTACTTGGTCTTTTACAATGCTTTTTAATAAATCTTATTAGAATAATACAGCTATTAGTGGTTTGGTTCATCAGGCATATCGAAACAGGTACTTTTAGGGGGCACAATTCAGTCAGCTGCTTCTCACCTATTTATCAAATACTTACTTAAAAATCTAAACAAGGTTACCTCAAGGGTGTAGTAGACAAACTCGCGATCACCAGAGGCAGTAACAGATGCACCAATCTGTGCCAATTTACGTGCCATTAAGAAACCATTAGAATGTTTGGTACTGAGCCCAGCTGCAGATCGGAGCACATGGGCGATACCCAACTCATTTTGAGGTTCATAACGTGAACCAGCCCTGAAAAAAATTTTTTTTTGTAAATTTTAGAACTCCATATTCATGGCTGATCTATACAAAATAGACTGCTCTTATCTCTTAGGTAAATGGAAAGTAATTAATATTATTGATTATAGTCATACAGTAGTACATCCATGTATCTTAACAACAATTCTGCAGAAAGGGTAATTATTATGAATACTCTGCCAAGAATGGTGATAATAGCTGTTCCTTTACAGTGAAAATATTAATTATAATAGCTGTCTTTAAGGGCAACCAATGTTAAGCATCATCCCCTGCTACGATTAACATGATTGGTTGAAGACCACGCTTCGTTGCTAAGGTAATCTCAAATTAAATACGGGTACTTACTTGAAGGCTACGGTCACTCGAGTGACCGGGGACCCATTGTCAAAGGCAGCAACAAACGTTTTGTTGGGCAGGATTGTCTTTGAGATCCTGGGTTCACTGCTATGAGCAGGCGCAGCCTGGGCATAGCCCCTGGTCTGTAAGCAGAGTATAACACATGTTTGAGAATGATTTAATCCATTAAATAATCACGGAAAATGTCAAAAAGGTTTACATAACAGGGGTTTGACGGTTCAGATTATTTTAATATAATCGTTTTAGAGTTGCTGGCTGATAGATGTAAATTGCTAAATATTTACCGTAACATGACGAATAAGGGGAGTTACGAAAGTTTTCGATTTCGATGCCATTTCAAGGAATTTTCCAATTTTAGACTGCGCTGCAATCAGTAGCACGTCGGATTACGAGGAGGTAGCGAAAACTTCAAAATTAATGTGACAGACAAATGACGGCGAGATTGAAAAGTATTTTAGTCGATTATCCAGAATTCGCTATTACGATGGTGTAGCTAAGGCTTAGAGCATAGCTAAGGTGTAGCTAGATGCAGGCTTTGTGGGTGCAGGCAAATAGCTAATGCTCTAAGAGAGCTAGGTGTGTTTTTCCCAGCCATGATTTTATTTTACCAAATTGTTGGCGTGATTAATTTGTACATACATAACATGCCAAATTATAGCTTTTTACTCATTGATATGGCTTTTTAGTATAACAATGTTTCTTTTACTTAGGCTACGTCCGCACAGATAGGCGGTTTGCTTAGCGCCTAGAGCCTAGCGAGTCACCTAGCGAGTAGCTTAGTAAAACGAACGTTCTAGAATGTTCGCAGCCGGCCGCACTACGCACTTGGTGCCTAGCTAGTCGCTTAGCGTGTATCGAAGTAAACAAACGTGTTGGTTTCTTGTCACGAGGCGCGAGGCATTTTAGAAGAAAAAAATGGATTAAACATTAATTGCATAAGTTTTTAAAAGATAACTTTTTCTAAGATGAGTATCCAAATGAGTTAATTTTCCTTGAACTTTACTGAAAAGTAGATCAAAAAAATGTTTCTCTTGTCATAAGCAAATATTCCTAAAGTTTGCCGTCAAAATTACGCAATTGTATACAGAACACTCCCCATGATTTGACCGTGACTTATTTATGTCAAGAACCCAAAATGATGGATAAGGCCATGAAATGGTCAGCGTCAGAATCACCGGTCAACAGTCGTATTTAGCTTTGAAATAGTGCCTAAAAATTAGTTATCAATTCATCATGGTAAGTAAATATAATTGCTTACCATGATGAGAGAATTGACTATTTCATAAGTTTTATGAATTAAAACATTTATGATTGACCGACCATTCTGATGTCAGAATGTCTGGTCAATTTCTGTAGAGAAGTAACTATGTTGAATTACAGAAATTTTCATGGGCTAAAAATTGCTTATTAATTCCTTATTTCACAATTATAACCCTAGACCCGGTTATTCTTTCTATAAGCTAGCCATGAGTTTCAAAGCCCCTGCGCCTGTTAAATATAATATGGTATATTTTAAATGTGAATTTTCTGTAAGTAGCAGTTTTAGAGCTATTTTTGAAAGTGACATCTCGTCACAAGCAAATGAGCAAGGCACTTAGCGACCCACCATGCAAACCACCTGCAGTGCGGCCACCGTGTATCATAGCAAGTAGCCAGAGCGCAAGCGACTAGGCCCTAGTCGCTAAGCAAGCCGCTTGTCTGTGCGGACGTAGCCTAAGAGTCTCTGAGCTAAGCTAGGGACAGACAGACGGACATGGTGAAACTATAAGGGTTCCTTTCAAAGGGGTTCCTTATTGAATACGGAACCCTAAAATGAAAGTATTGTTTTTTTTTTAAACTGAACCTATCATCAATTTTCAACTCTTGATAAATTTTATATTGAACGAACGTGATCGAAGGTAGGTACGGTAGGACACGGAATCTATTTATATTATTTCTTTGTAAAACTAATTATACTATTGCTAGAAAAGCAGACACTTCTTCCTCGTCGGAACTCATTGTTGAAAGAGATTTTCTTAACTAAAACATAACTTCAAACAAAAACACTCAAAAGTTGCAGCGGACGAGCTGATAAGCTGACATGTTTATAACATGTATTTATCACGCAAATATGGCGCAGCAGACCTACTCCGAAGCGCTAACCCAAAGTATTGACCGAATGTTCGGCCGTTTTATAACTTCCATAGAGTTTCCTTTTTTGACTTTGAGTTCTTACCCAACTTCAAGTCACAGTTTTGACTTTGGCTTATCTCTTTGACTGCCTTTTTTTTTTTCGTCGTAGTCAGCGATAGTTGGCCGTAGTAAAGGAGCGACCGAACATTCGGCCGTTTTATAACTTCCATAGAGTTTCCTTTTTTGACTTTGAGTCCTTACCCGACTTCAGGTCACAGTTTTGCCTTTGTCTTATCTCCTCAACTGCCTTTTTTTTTTCGCCGTAGTCACATAATCAGCGATAGTTAGCCGTAGTAAAGAAACGACCAAACATTCGGCCGATACTTCGGATTTATGTTCTGAGTAGACCCCCGGGTCTGCTGCGCCATATTTGCGTGTTTCAAACAGTTAGAAACATGTTTCAAACAAGATTTGGGTGGGATGGCATATAGTGGCCTTTAGGCCATGCACTCAAATTGTGTTTGAAACATGTTTCTAACTGTTTGAAACACGCGAATAGGGTGCAGCAGACCCGGCTTAAGACTTATGACGTAAATAGAGTATTGTAGCATAGGTACTTTATTAGTGTCATAGATTATAATGGAAACCTTTTCGAAATGACAATATTTTATAGTACGGGTGGCAACCCTAATTCTGAAGCAGAAACTTCTGTAACTTTTTACCCACAGAGCACTCTATAATCCTTTCCCACATTTGCTTGATTGATATGCTCCCGTGCTTGGGTGGGTTCGCTAAACCCAACTGCAATTTCTCTATGATTATTTTTTATTAGTTCGTGTTTTTTTTGTAAATTCAGATGCATATACGATATCCGATGATATTGAGTTTCAGGAAAGATGTGGCAGTTTACTGAGACCTCACGCGGACTTCTTGAGAGAACTTGAAGCGATGTTGCACTGATTTGTTTCATTTGCCTACACTAATGCATGGTTACAAACACTTAATGGTTAATAATCCACCATTATTAAGCTGCGGCTACATTGTCGCGATAACGCCAACTACATTTCGCACGCTCTTATGTACAGCGAGCTTAAGCGAGACGTCGACCGGTGTGGGAGAGGGAACGCGCGAAGTGGAGTTCGCGTTATCGCGACAATGTAGTCGTAGGGTTACACATTAGTATTCGGCTAAACACGAATTATAGAAAATAAAACCAAACTGCTAAACGATGATTCAATTTCCCCCCAAGAAGTCTCGAATTTGGTAAAACATATTTATTTGGCGCCACCTGTCATTGTTGCATGACTTATCCACACACGTTCAAAATTACGTTGAATATTTCAAAGTTACAAAATTGTTTTGAACGGTAAATAGAGCTTTTTAGTGCTTTTAGATAATGTATCAAGGTAACTTGTTCAACATGACATAATCATTGTTAAAACATGATACCCAAAAAAATCAAGTTTCTAATAAAAACCGGTAAAATGAAAATAAAGTAACGTTACTTAGACATTACAGCAGGCCACAGACAAGCATTACCATTCAACTTCTATCAATAGTCGTTGACCTATAATACTGTCTTTCGATTATAATAACTATATAAAAGCAGACCTGCTTTAGAACTGACTGGAAATTGAATGTATTTTTAGAATCTCATAGTAAGCCCCCCTGAACGCCGCTTATAGGTAGGAACGCGTTTTAGCCCTACAACTAAGATCCAAATCTTAGTTGTAGGGCTAAAACGCAGAGTGCCAACTTTATTTTTGGAAAAATAAAACATTTCTAAATGTCAAAGTGTCAAGTCAAACTTCTGTCAACAGTCAACAGCAAAGTGCACTAATGCCGCCAAATTGATTTTCGGTATGTATTCCTACCATTTTTTAATAACAACTTATCAAAATATATTCATCAACTTGATTAAATACCTGTCTTATAAACATTGTGATAATATAGTGCACGCCAATCACAGTAAACTAGTAAATCTAACCTTACAGCACTTAAAAATGGTATATGAATGGGTACACATCTTCTGATACACAATAACTGTAAATGTTAAAGCGATTTTGTGGAATTTCCAGGGAAGGAATGACAAGTTTGGTAGCAACTGAGTCCGTCACAGTGGTCGACGATTTTTCAGTAATTGAATCTGAAACAAATTGCTGTAAGAGTCGTCAACGAAGACACATCCTTAGGTCCAAGGAAAATACTTACAAACACAGATGTAACCAAGTGCTTAGAAGAAAACTAAAGAAGTACAAACTTAGACAAGATGGCCAGGAGGATCAAGATATTTTAGATGTATCGAAAATCCTTGTTTCGTCACTAATTATAAAATCTCCAAACAATTATAACCAACCCATTTTATGTGAAGGTGACATAAGTGAGTTTGAAGACTTGAGACCTCGAAACTACCTTTTTAAAATGGTAAGAAGAAAGGAATCTGTTAAAATAGGCGAAAGCTTAAAGAATACCAAAGCAGATGTCAAGATCCACAATGTAACTATTGCCATTCCTTTAGTTACCAATAGTCAAGAAAAGAAACAAACAAATGCTTTTAAACTGTTAATGGACTCAAGAAATAAGAGTCTTGGGAGCAACTCTCCAGGTAAAGATAAAAGCACTGATACCTCGGATAATGAAGAGGTAGTTGAAAGGAAAAATAATAAGGCTAAAAGGCATTTACTGCTTCAAAAAATGGCAGAAGCAAAAGGTTCTATAAAGAACAAAGAAAAGGAAGAATACCAGGATAATATAATTAAAAAGCAATTGGAAAAACGAGCAGAAAAATTTAAAAGTATGATTTTAAAAGATGCTATATCCGTAAAAGAAAATGAAGGCACAAGCAAAACAGTTTCAAAAAAAGATGATAATTCAAAATCATCACCTAAAGACAAAGCAGAAGTTGTTAATAATAAAAAAACAAAGAAACAAACATTGACAATAGTTGATATATTTAACACCATTGAAGATCCTGTCAATATTACTAGCAGTATTAGTCCAGTAAAAAGATTTATACCTAAAGAAGACCAAGAATTTCTTAACAAGTTATCCCCATCTTTGAAGAAAAAGGAAAGCATGCTTTGTTATTTTAAAAAAATTGATAAAGACACTGAATGTTCTCCTACTAATTCTGAAAATGATAATCTCATAAAGGTAAAGCTAAAACCAAGAAACAAAAAAAGGGGCAAGAAGAAAAAGTTAAGTTTAAAAAGGGACACTTTAGGCTCCTGTGATTTGAAAGAAATTAATGAAGATGATACCAATGGAGTAGCTAGCAATACTATTGAAGAAAATAACAAAGTTATTGCAAAGGGAAATATCAAAACTAAGAAAGAAGTGGGTAATGTTATGCATATACCTGAACCAGCATTGATGAACAGTGTCCCCTTGAATGATAATGTTAAGGTTGACGATTCAGAAGTCAAGAGTGAGAGACAGAAGCGGAAACGAAAATCTAAAGTTGATGCCAAAGTAACTGATTCTGAGAATACAAATGTAATAGTCAATAATGAAAACAGACCAAAGAGGTCAGTGAAAAGACCTGTTAAATATGTTGATGATGCATGCTTGTCCAGCTCTGATGAAGACTTACATATCTTTACACCAAAAAAGAAAAAGCACATTGATTTGGCGGTTAATGATAAAAAGCCTATTCTTTTTAAATCAAATCATTCTCTTGATGAACCTGTAAAACCTAAATCCGAAAAGGAAGCAGAGAAGGTTCTCAAGGACACAGTGACATTCTCGAAAACTGCCAAACTGGCTCCTATATTTGCACCTAAACAATCCGATCTAGCTGCTTTAGAAGCTAAACAGAAATTTCTCCAAAGCGGAGTCCCAGATAAACTGAAGAAAGTTATTCAACAGCAAAAGAATTGCTTCACTCCAGATAATAGTTTTCCTGTTGTTGTTCATGTGCAACAAAGCAATATAGAACTAACTTCTGAAGAAAATAAATTTGTTGTCAATATACCTATAATGAATATGTCTGACGAAACCTGTCCATTAGCATATGAAAAGAATGCTTTTCAAAAATTGTTATATCTTAATCAAGAAAAAAGTGCTTGTAACATAGATACAAAACACAAGAAAAGCACACAGACAATGCTACGGAACATGAAACAAATACATCCAAAGTTTCCAGTCTATAGGACATATCGGCATTTAAAGGGTAAAGGAAAGGGAGAAGTTAAAGACTGTAATTATGTAGATGTAGATAACAGTATTGAAATTATGAGTGATATGGTGGATATTATCAATGATAGCCCTGATAGATTAAATTGGACTGACAAATACAAAGCTACTTCAACCAATCAAATTATTGGTAATTTTGAAACTATAAAAGAATTAAGGAAATGGTTGGTATCATGGACTGAGAATGAATTGAAATCAAAAACGAAATCTAAACCTGGGTCAGATTCATCAGACTACTACCAGTCTGAATCAGATAGTCAAGAGAGTATGAAGACCATGAATAATCTTCTTATATTGACTGGTCCAACTGGATGTGGCAAAACAGCAAGTGTATATGCCGTTGCTTCAGATTTAGCCATGAAGGTAATTGAAGTTAATGCTAGCAGTAGAAGGACCGGGAAAATAATGTTGCAGGACTTGCAAGAAGCCACCCAATCCCATAAGGTTAATAGAGGTACAGGAAATCCAGACAATAGTCAGAAATCACAAGAAAAACTTCAGCCTGTTTTGACAAAAAAGAATAAAAAGAGAGGAAGACCAAAAAAGTCAATTGATGATGAAAAAACTAAAAAGGTTTCAGGTAAAACTGAAGTTTTAAGTGGTGCACCTCTTAGTCAAGAAAGTACAAGAACAGATTCATCTCTTATCCTTATTGATGATGCTGATATTGTTTTTGATCAGGATGATGGATTTTCATCAGCTATTGTGCAGCTGGTACAGTGTTCTAAACGACCTGTTATACTGATAACATCATCTTTAGTGTGTCCTCATTTGCAAAGATTTCTGCAAAATGGAAAACTATTGAAGATGTGGTCTCTTCTACCAAGGGTGATTGGGACATGGCTAGATGTAATGTGCCTAGCAGACAGTGGAATATGCTGGCCAGGTATTGGAGCCAAATTCTTGAATTATTTTAAAGGAGATATTAGAAAAACTATTAATTACTTACAGTTCTATATACCTAGTTATGTAAATGGTGTTACCTCAGAGGATTTACAAAATATAGATTTTTATAAGAGCAACATTGATGAAGAAAATTCATGCCCTTCTTGGGCAGAAAATGAAGATTCAGGAGGAAAAACAATTGCATCAGTTAATAATAATGTTGATTTGGAAACCAATACTGTTTGGACCGATTTTTCTTATAAACATTCGAATTTATTCAACTTTACATATCCTTTACAGTTATTTAACATTTGGTGGAGTATGCCAGGTCTTTTGACTGCAGTAAATAATATTGATGAACCTTTTGAAAAAATTAACAATAATCCTCAGAAAAAGCATAAGGTTATCTTTGAACTGGAAGCAATGGCCAATGCAGCAGATGCTTTTTCACTGTCAGATTATTTTAGTCATATCAACCCAGATGCAAACACCTATATTACATCACAGCCGTGGTGTTATCCTGAAGGGCACAGTGTATCAGAAAAAGAAAACTCTGACTATTATCATAAAGAATACGAAGTCACTAGTGAGATTTGTCAAACAATGGTGACTAGTTCTATTGAGACAGCACAAGATGTTTTAAGGTGTGGTAGAAAAGCGGATATAAGTTTTCCAGGAATGACTTTACACAGGTAATTATTATTATTTTCATTTTCCTGGCTTAGGGTAGACATTTAGGGCCGTATTACAGAAGGAAACTCACACATTAATCCCTGATTAAAACTAGTTTTATGTCAAGTTTTAATTTTAGAACATTCCTCAAGCATAGATTCATTGATTAAATGATCATAGTTCAGCTTAGTTTGGTTTATTTTAGATCTTTACTCAGTTCGTGATCTGAACCCAAGCAGTGGTTTGATCTGTAATCACCCAAGTGTGGTCAAGACCGCGCTGGACCAAAGATTGTCCTGTAAATTTTTGTTATTTTCATGTTTATCTGTGTTGTCGAGTTTTTTTTTAAATATTCACAGCAAGAATTGAAGCATTACTATCAAAATGGATATACCTATTTGGAGAAGTTGATTATTACAATCCTTTATTCATTCCTTATACAATACAATTCTTTATACATTCATTGCCAAGCCAAAATACTGAACTTCTCCCTAGTGGCCAAAACAAATACCAAAACCCAATATGCTGCGGCCGCTATTTTATGGCTCGTACATAATTGCCAGGCACCATTCAAATACAAGATTGAACTTTAGCATTCCTCTCAGATATTTAAAAGATACACAGGACCCTTATAATTGCGAAAACTTTAAAAACAGGTTTTCATTTCAATATTTTTCATTATAAAACAATATGTAAAATAATCTATTTTACACATAAATATCTATTTTAACAATAATCTGCTGTATTTTAGTAACATGAAAATAAAAACAATAAAAAATACAACGCTATAAGATTATTACCGATAGATTGATTACCGTTCTGGAATAAGACCGATGCTCAAGTACTGATTCTATACAATTATACAGTGATCAACTGATTGACGATCAAATGAACTTGAGAAACGTTCTGTAATACGCATTGATTTCGCGCTCTCACTGAAATGTGTATTTTTTTGTTTGGTAGTTAATAAGTTCACCTTTATTTCCTACCTAACACTTCTATCTGGCGATCTGTACCATCCGTTTTCTGATAAACAACTGATAACGCAAGTAGTTGCACACATTCGGTAGTATTACATTTATCGAAATCAGTTGACGTGGTAAACATTGCTCGCTGAACATACATTAAAAAACCGGCCAAGTGCGTGTCGGACCACGCACAATCAAGGATTCCGTAGTTGGGATGAATTTATCCCAAAAACAATCTTAACATTGTAGTTGAAAAACGTGTTCTCCCATACGTCGATACATATACGTCACGGTCAATTCTCCAACTGCAAATATAATTATGTAAGTTGGTCGACTATTACTCGTTAACTTGTAAAGCCTACTTAGCTGTGATAGTTTTCCTTTTAATTTCATTATAAACTACTGCCATGAATATTTTCACATGTGCAAAAACAACCATTTAGCTGGCAGGGGGGGGGGGGAGGGGGGGGCACGACTTACAAAAAATTGTACTGTAAAGCTTAACTAATATTACGTAAACGGATCCCTGAATCGAAAAATGGTTTGCACAGACCCGCAATATTTTTGAACGGTCTTTCCAACGATACCCCACACCATGGGATGGACAAGAAAAAAAATATCATCCCCACTTTACGTGCTAGGGAGGTGTCCTAAAATTTTTTTTTGTTTGTTTTTATTTTACCACTGACGGTCGGCGTGATTAATATGTTTACCCATGCCAAATTACAGCTTTCTAGTACTAAGAGTCTCTGAGCTAAGCCGCGGAAAGACACACACACCGACGCGACGGACAGACAGACGTACATGGCGAAATTCTGTTGAATTGAGAACCTCCTCCTTTTTTTGAAGTCGGTTAAAAATAACCTTGAGTGCCATTTCAAAGATTTAAGCGCAGGCCACACCGCCAGCTAGCGGGCGGGCGGGCGAACATCGTTTCACCTCTTTACATACTTCGGTTCACACCGCGAGCTACCGACTAACCATGTAAAGAGGTGAAACGATGTTCGCCCGCCTAGCCCGCCCGCCCGCTAGCTGGCGGTGTGGCCTGCGCTTAATTTGCAATTTGCTTAAACATATTGGACGAAATGTTATCTGTGTCTGTACTATGTACTGAAACTCCACCGCTGCCGGCGCGTGTAGTGTGGGAGAGGTCGGCGTGGGCGCAGCTCGAACCTTGCGCGCGGACAGACCCTAGCGCAAACGTTCAGTATCTAGTTCCGAGAAGAATTATCAAAGTTATTGTTGAGTGAGGAACTTAATACGAGATTTAGTAACTAGGTGCCAAAACTGTGCCTATGTTATCCAAGAGTCAAGATTTCGGCAATGTCATCTCGGGGTTTTACGCTTTAAAATTATGTTTATTTTGTAAAATGCAAGGTTATTTTGTAATGGCTTTTCATGTACTATGTTTTGTTTCAGACAAAGAGACAGAGTGATATCGCGACACAACAGTTTGACTAGCTATTTGAATATGTCCGTAGTTTTGGACAGGAGAGCTCTCGCACTGGACTACTGGCCTTCATGTCGCACTATCTGCAGGTTTGAGAAGTCCAAGGATGGCAGCAACCTGAAAAGGAACAATCGGTACTGCCACTATCTCAAATCGCTGAGTGTTCTTTGTAAAAGTGATACTTTCGATAACCTCTGTCACAGTTTGTGTTCTAATGAAGGAACTGAATTAAACATCAATAATTGTAATGAACTATAGATAACATAGTATGTCTCTACTATGTTTCCTGTACTTGTAAAATATTTAATAATAATGTTAGTTAATTCATGAGTATATTAATTGGTAGTTACTCCATTATTTGAATTTTATTTTCATAATTAGGTGTATGGTTATTGTTAATGGAGTTTGCCATCAAGTAAAATGTTCGGATTTGTATAGTTTTAGTTGTATATCATAGTGAATTGTCTGACGTCACGCTTGATGGTTGTAAAATAAAATCAAATTATGTCATATTCACAGTTTTATTCGAAATTGAAAAAAAATGCTGTAATCACCCAGCCGCACAAAGTGCACGAATTCCGACTATATGGCTCATTAGCACTGAACAGTATACATAATTACGCAACATTTGATAATTAAGTTATTTTTGAACATGTTGCTAAAATTAAAATTGTTTTTCGAAGAACTTAAACCATATTATCTGTTGGCAACTGGTACCTATTCCTGTTTTGTCTGTCTGAGAACAAAGTTATTGCTTTATCACGTATGTAGATAACAATATCTGTGAAATAACAAATTTGTCTTAATTTTCATGTTTTTTTAAAGTAATTAATTACTTAGTAACAGGCAATTTATATAAACATAATAGCCCCATTTCAGTTCTTAATTTTGTGGATTAAGCCTTGGCGCTCACTAAGCGCGATGTGACGCTATGACAAGGCAAGGCGATTCAATCGTGTACACGGGAATTCAACGCAGTTGGAATTTCACATTTATTGTCTCTAAATAATATATTATATTATAATCATCTAAATACTGCATAGTATTTAGGTGATTTTCTAAACAGAACTAAATCACCTGAAAACTTTTATAGAATTCGGTAGGTATATATGCATCTTACACGTTGCAAAATAAGTTCCATATTCCATTGTTCTACATAATCGCATCGTGCCTCTAGTATGCGACGCTTACTTAGTAAATTCAAAACTGTCTGTGAATTTTGCCCCAAGGCTCCACACAGGCCCAAAGAAGAGCGCAGTGGTTTTTCTGACGAAATTAAATAATACACTTTATCACAATGCTATAAAGTGCAAACTTGTACGCACATCGATGTAGATCAAACGGGTCGCCGAAAGCGTTCTCGCGTTAGCTTGTTTTCACTTTATAGCTCTAAAAATGAGGTTTATTACTCAATGACAAAACTGAGTTCATTTTTGGTATACTCGGAACCTAAGGCTAGGAGTAGGCAGACTGATTGCTGTTGTGCATGACGGTTCGTCGTTTTGTCTAAAACTAGCATTGTCCATGTCCAAACCTTGGCTTAAGAGGAGGCTCCCTATTTTTATGTTAATTTGCATGAATATTCTGAAACAGTCACACATACAAGCAAAATTAAACTTTAGTATATGATTTATTGAATCTTTTTCTTTCCATGTTGAAGACAGTTACGTAATTGTATCTAATATTATCTCTCAATAATTTTTTTATTCGAAAATCATGACTTTTTTAAGGATAATTCTAAAAAACAAACAAGATTGTTTAGCTTTTATGCCTAAAATAAATATTCACAGCAAGAAAATATAGTTTATTAGCCCGACACAAGCTATTTTTCCTCTAGATCAATTATTACTTTAGTTATAAACGAAATAAGAATTGAGACTTACGCTACTTAGTTTCGTGCTCGAACACGATCAAAGAGCGCACGCGATTTTCAACTTTATTACTGATGTATTAGTGTTTAGCACATAATGGAGTGGCGCCGGGGAGCGAGGGACGGAGCATGCGTTCGAAATTTGATTTAGACTGCACATGCCTGCTCTTAATGTATCTTCCTTTGGTACTTTTTGCCACTATCTTTACACTTTATTTCATATCCTTACTTTCTGGTATTCCTGTGCCGTTAGTGCTATGTAGTGTTTTATGTTGGTTCGCAGTAAGGGACGTTATTATTTATTAAATTAATATATGTGTGTGTACCTACCATAGCTACCCATAATAATTTAAGATTTCAGGATTGGACAGGAAACGAATACTAATTTAGAATGTTATTGCTTTCTCTGCATGCCCTAGGTGTCCAACAGTTTTCTCATTTCTTTAAATTGATTGACCTCCTAACAGTCAGATAAAAGGAATAGGATACCCACCTACCCATTTATTGTTGCCCTAAAATAATGTAGGTGCCTAATTCGTTCATTTACAGGTAATGGCTTCTTATGGGTATTTAGGTAGTTGTTACTTGTTACCGCTAGAGATATAAGCAATTTACCTTTTGATAGTTTTAAATGTAGGTTGGTATTTACTGGTCTGCAATACAATGTTAATTTGACTTCTCTTTCCTTAACGGTGCCCGCCCACGAGCGTTTTTCGCCGAGATAAACGCTCCTGGGCGGGCACCCTAATAGGCCGTAGGCGCCTACTTTATTTCACTTGTCACGCTTTAAACATGTTCTTTACACACTAAAGTGACCTTAAAACATAAATGTACATTACACTTTGAACAAACTTCGAAGTAAATGACCCCTTATCATGTTATTTACTTTTTCTAAATAATAATGAGGGCTCAGACGTGCCAGATTTCCCCGTTTCTAGAGTTCGATTAATCTTATTCTGAAATAATGATTTTTATACGTAAGTACCTATTTGGGGCGAAGTTTTGTAAGAGAAAAATTCCAATGACGTGAACAGCCTTAAATAATCATGCTTTTATAATATATTTATGGTAATAAGAAATTATTAGGTACGCGGACACGCTTTTATCAAATCATGCTAATGTAGGCTTAATGTAGGTAATGAATTGCTTTATGACTCGGATAGTAAAACGTAAAATTGTAAAAAAAAAACTTAGATAAATTTAAATATCTTTAGGTAATCCATTTGTAAGTAAATTTTAATTATAAACACCGTCAGATGTCCTGATCTTGATATTGTTTAAAACAAAAATAAATATATGCGTGACGAAAATATTTGTGCTTTTCAATTAAATGTTGATCACTGAGAATCTCAATCCTTATTACATCACTAGCTGCGCCCCTTGGTTTCACCCGCATAAGTCTCGATCCCGTGGGAATATCGGGATAAAAAGTATCTTAATCCAGGTCACGGTCCACCCATGTGCCAAATTTCATCCAAATCCGTTCAGCCGTTTTAGCGTGAAAGCGTAACAAACAAACAAACTCACTTTCGCATTTATAATATTAGTTAGGATTAGGGTTTCAGAGGCTGTATGCAAGAACATTGTTGTGTTACAAATACACTTATAAAATATCAGTGACATTATCCGCTCGCAACAAGATACTAAAGTTTCATCATCTCGAATCTCGAAGGGCGTTCAATCAATGAATGACTCAATTACTAATCGAACTACTGTTGTGCCATTTGTTTAGACGAGACGCGTAATATTTGTTTAGCAACTGATATACTAAAAAACCCATATATGAATGTTTAGCAATCTAAATATAACTTTGCGCTGGTAGGACATCTCCGCCGCGAAACCATAGCAGCGAAACCGCAGTAGTTAAATTGTACTGGTTCGCGTCATGTTCCGCTACTCAAATCGGATGCGAGTAGCGGAACATGACGCGAACCAGTACAATTTAACTACTGCGGTTTCGCTGCTATGGTTTCGCGGCGGAGATGTGCTACCAGCGTTAATGTCGTCTAGTTTGGTATTGATACTTAGATATGTAAGTAGGTACATATGGAGGATAACTAAATAGATATAGAGGTGTTTTATTTATCAATGCTGATGGAGGAGCATTGTGGGTGGCATCACCGACCTAGAGTAGGGCTTTGAAAGTCCCGATACGCCCGATGGGTCACAAAGTGGTCAAGTTATTTGCAGGACTTTATAAATAGTCGAGTTGTTTACACCATGTCGCCCGATACTTAGATAAGAGACAGAGCTTCGTCCAGATGATTCCAGAATGCACTGCTTGATTTGTTCGTAGACGAGACAAATAACTTAGTTTCCATATTTTGTTTAAGATTTTTGCAAGTCATTCGCTTTTTCAACTAGACTGGTTTGTTTGTAGGTACCTTCTATGAATATGTAGTACATAATACATACATACATAATCTGCCTATAATGTTCCCACTGCTGGGACACAGGCCTCCTCTTTCTGTGAGAGGGAGTGGGCCGTAATACACCACGCGGGCCCAGTGCGGGTTGGTGGATGTCACATGTCTTCGAATTTTTAGTTCTAGGACATCTTACGATGTTTTTCTTCACCGTTTTGAGAGCAGTGGTGATGAAATAATTTACACAAAGTAAAGCGCCTGTCTGGGTTCGAACCTACGACCTACTACTCGTAAGTCGAGGCCGTTAACCAATGGGCCACCACTGCTCTTGCTGAAATGAATATGTAGTGCAGTTAGTTAATTATGTCCTCCTTATGCTTGAATTAGAATTCATAGATCACACGTCGCCCAATTTATTTGTTAAATAGAGATAAGTCATTTACATACGCATCAATGCAACACGATCAATAACGAGTAAGACGACTGGTAATAACCGGTAGAGATGTGGAGCAGCTGCCTTTATCTAGAATATGCTATAACAATCGTACCTAATTTTCTACCTACCTACATCTATTGATATGTTAATTTTAATATGTACCTACCTACCTACCTATTACCTAATACAAATGGTGTAAATGAAGTAATATTGGTTTAGTTTCGAAATATGAATAGATACTAACAGCTGTGCAATAAATGTTGTTTGGGTATATTTTCATATAATTGAAATAATTTTCTCTTAGCAACAAATAACTCAAGGAAAATGTGTTTACAACATGGTCTGACTCTATCCTAATTTTCTCATAGAACATGGCATTTTTTTTTTTTTTTTTTTTTTAATTTGTACGTCGTAGGTGCAGAGTTCTTCTACGTCGGCTTGTTATACTTACTAGGTGCATGGTTATCTACCCATTTGTAGCCATGTGCAGCAATAACTCGTAAAATATTACATCTCCTGATTATAGGTACCTACTAGGCACTTATTAGGTACATGATAATTTACTAGTGGTGTGATACGCACACGCTACATTCGTCAGAGCAGCTACTTACCTACCTACTTATATTCATGGTAGGTAACTTGAAATACTTATGAGGGAACCTTGGTGTCACCAAAACCAGCTGTATTAACTTATTTTTTATGTATCTACCTACACTTTTGTTTTGTGTGCTGTTGATCTCGTACGTTGTTGTTATAGTTATTTTACATCTGCATGCTTCGTCATTAGACGACGATTATTTATGTTATTATATATGTAATAAATTAAAAATAAATTAAATTATTTTTTGAATTTTTTTGAATGTTAAAAGTTAAATCTCATTTATGTGAACTGTATCATGTTCTTATGAGAAATAAAGATTCTTTAAACCTAAATACTTGGATACCTACACTTCATATTTATTATATGGATATAGGTAGGTACTATGGTATGGTCACTTTCTTATGTATTTTACTTTAGTAAGTAGATATAATTCTTCGCTTGATGTGTTATGGAAAGAAATAGGACACTACCTGTATCCGATTGTAAAAGGAACGGACGATCTTTTTTGGTTTCTAGTCTAGACCCCAGAGGACACACTGCACATACACACACCACACCACCGCCACATTCTGAACACCAACTTTATGATAATCACTTGAAGCCTCGATTGGCCTAGTTGCATTGAAATTTGCCTATTGCTGAATCGTTGTATGGGCAATTTGACATAAAAATGTGTGCTTGCGAATTTAGAGTCGGTACCTACAATTATTGGAATATACACAGATGTTACTTAGGTTATTCAATATTATATTTTCCAACATTCTTTACATACCAAACAATACCAGAGATACGTACCCGCTGACCAATCGTTACAGTTGTTGATTACCTATGTGGATTATAATACCTACTATAAATTACAGGGATATTTTTCTGGCAGTGCCGCAGTTAGTAGTCAGTGCGGTCACCAGCGCTGGCGCCGGAGCCGGGGTTATCGGCGAGGCGCGTGCGCGACGCCCGGCGTGTGCATAAATATCATCGCTCAGTGACAACCGGCTTCAGTCCTCAAAGTGCGTCACCATATTCACACATTATTCAAAATGGTTCGCAGTGCTCTTCGCGAAGATAGTTGTGGTTATTGCACCGCCTGCGTTCGTGCCCGTTTGAGTGCTGCCCGGGGTAGGTGCCCTGAGCCTTCGGAGTGCGCCTACAAGCATATTTTGGAATCGTACAGTCCAAATGGAAAGCCGGGAAAAGTACCAGAGACGCCAAAATCAGCGTGTGACTCGTGTCGGTGGACGTCGCACGCGCAGTTCCCGGAGACGCCACCATCGTCGAGTGATCTAAGCCTGGAGTGGAGCTCGCGCTCGTCGCAGCAGTCCCGCACGCGCCGCCGGAAGAGATAGGATAGTGCGAATGTGTTGAACACACCACTCGAGTTTTCATCTAGGGATACAAACCCTCAACAGCGTCGGTAGACCACCAGCGCCTGACGACCGACCTCCCGCAGGCTCTCCTAGCCAGCCACTCTAATTGTGATATTATAATGTATCTTCTGTTTATTAAATTATTGTTTACAGTCAAATCTGTGTTTTAGTTATCAGACCTTAAAGAAGTTATTGAAAAATTCAGTTCAGAATTCTATGGTAAAGCCCTAGTTTAAATGCCTCCAGGCGGCTTTAGGTCTCTATGAAGACAGTGTTGAAGTGAAAATGTGTGAAAATTAAATCTATTTTCTAAGTCGATCTTTACGATAGTCGATAACCTACTTTTTAGATACATAACTATAGTAAGTCGGTATCAATGTATTGTCACAGGCTCACAGGAAGCTGTGATTCATAAATTATTATATGTATTACTGATAGGATTGCTGACGGTCGTAAATTACAAACATCCAGAACGGATGCTAAACGTTGAAGTTCAGGTACAAAGATCAATAATGTTGTCTGGCCTATCATATCATAGCAGTAGTAGGAATCAAGGTCAGAATGATAGTGGGAGACGAGCTACGTCAAAAGGTTCAGGTTTAAGTAGGTACACTAATAACAATAGTCCCACCCCGATAGGTAAGTACCTATATTCACTGTAGTGTTAAATGCTGATAGAAGGAAAAGTAATTTAACTAAATACCTACCACAAAAATTATTTAACAATTGGATATTGCTAACCAAATTTTGAAGTTATTTTCCGTGACTGATGCAAAGAATATAATAATAAATAAGGAGGATGGATGTCACATATCATGTGTCATACACATGCCCATAATTAAACTGCTAGTTACTTAGAAATGAATAAGTGAATTTATGGTACTAAATGTGTAGTACACATTTAGTACCATAAATGCACTTGTGTACTAATAAAGCTCAATTATATCTACCATCCAAGCAATTTATTAGGTTCGTTAGTTCAGACACGTGCTGAATACAATTAAGTTAATCAACCCCGCCTTGGGTAATTAATTATATTTGTCACAAAATCCACAGAAGGAAATCAGTTCTACTTTACTATATGTAAAAACGTTTTTAACATTTAATTTTAACTAGTTTTCACAAGAAGCTGGTTGCTATAAGTTGATATTAACTAGTAATGAAGCGCCGAAAGAGTACTCAAAAGTGTCCGATACAGAGAGGTCACAGGTCTGGTTATACAATTTAATCCCGTGTTACGCTTTGTATCTAGACCTACGTCATTAATTGTTCGCAATTATGAATTAGGTATACCTAACTAACATAACATCGGTAACGCCTGTATTCCCTGAAGGGTTAGGCAGAGTTGTATTATATTTATAGTAGGTAGGCACATATGCGAGTACGTAGCGGTGTATCCTGACATTGCATGGCGGAAGTATATTTAAACCTCGAACTAAAATCTCTTAACAAAACATTAATGAACACCTTCAGCCATAAGTTATAAGAGTTGTAAACGCTGATAAAAAAATAAACTAACAGCATTCGCGCGATTTCCCGCAGCCTACGCTGTGACTTGTCGCGCAGCGGGGAGCCTACGTTGCAGAGCTACGCTGAGCCTAAGCTGCGTCTACGACGGGGCCTACGCTGCTGCTATGACAGAGCCTACACTACTGCTACGCTGGGTCTACGGCGCGGAGCCTACGCTGCTGCTACGCCGAGCCTACGCTGCTTCTAAGTTGCGTCTACGATGCAATGGGGCCTAAGCTGCAGCTACGACTAAGCCTACACTGCTGCTACGCTGGGTCTACGACGCGGAGCCTACACTGCTGCTACGCCGAGCCTAAGCTGCGTCTACGACAGGGCCTACGCTGCTGCTACGACCGAGACTACACTGCTGCTACGCAGAGCTGACCTTTTTCTATGGTACCTTGACTACACACCAGACGTTTCTTTCCCGCACTGACGGCGACGACGTGCAAAATGGGTTTTTAAGCGTACCTATGGTAGACCACCTAGTTACCTACTACTATAGCCGTTTTCGTCTTACTAGCTCTAGAACAATTAATTGGTACGAGAAAAAAATTGACTCTTAGGGCCGGATCAATTAGAGGTTAAAATGTGCCTAGAAAGCGCTGTTCTCACACTTCCGGCGGTGGCGCATGGCCTAAGGGTGCTAGCCCACAAGCGATTTTTTCGGCCGTAAATTGCCATGAAAATCGCCGAAAAAATCGCTAACTAACGCCACCATCTTATTTTTTAGAGTTCCGTACCTCTAAAGGAAAAAACACAACCCTTTATTTATGGGATCACTCGTGTCTTTGTCTGTCTGTCCGTCTGTCACAGCTGAATGTGGTACACATGAATTTCTGTGACCCAAACATGGACGTGTAATGTAAATAAATGAATTTTGA
This sequence comes from Tiliacea citrago, assembly GCA_963921375.1. Taxonomy (NCBI): domain Eukaryota; kingdom Metazoa; phylum Arthropoda; class Insecta; order Lepidoptera; family Noctuidae; genus Tiliacea; species Tiliacea citrago. Next base: position 12,341,620 of record OY992797.1, on the reverse strand, counting down.
ATATGGGGTCACTTTTGGGGGCAAATTAGAAAATTAATAAAAAAGTTTTGCGAACTGTACCGTGTGACATATCAAATGAAAGGGCTTCAAAGGATTTCAGATATATGTTTTTTATAATTTTAAAATAAATGCTTTTAAAGTTATTTAAGAAAATATATTAAATTGACCATTCCCCCTTATCTCCGAAACTACAGAACCTAAATTAAAAGAAATAATACAGAAACTAGTTCTTTACTTATAGGTTACAGGACAATACAGGAAAACCTGTAATAAGTCTATGGTCTTAAAATAACATGGTCAGTCTCTCAATATTGTGCGTACAAACCTACATTTGCAGTTCTTTGTATTGTAAGAGGCATACTTTGCATGGCCCCAAAAATATTTAATACATTACCAAATGGAATTAAGTACTTAAATATTATTCAATTTAAAAACAAATTAAGACATCTATTATTGGAAAAATGTTATTATACTATTGACCTTAATGATAAATTGTAAGTTAATTGACATTGATATTTATTTAATTTTTGACAATGTATTATCATCATTATTTCCATTTATTTTTTATATGTATACTCAACTGTTAATGTTTTCCTCTTGTCTTAAGTTATGTTGTGTTTCGTTGTAATTATTTTATTTTATTATGTTGACTATTCTTTTTTTATAATAATTACTAATTGTGTGAAAGAGTGTACACCTTTAAGGTAGATTTTTGAGGAACTACTTATTTATTATTAAGATCTCAAAAACCACACCAATAAATGAATTTGAGGGAACGTGTTTTTCAACTACAATATTAAGTTTGTTCTTGGGATAAGTTGATCCAATTTCCGGAAACCTTCATGGTGCATGGTCCGACACGCAATTGGCCGGTTTTTTTAAATACTTTTCAAGTGACATTTCACAAATCAATACGATGCATGTCATTTTTTTTTCACCAAAGCAATAATAGTCAGTTATATAAATCCAAGAAAAGTATTAAAAGTTAAAATGAAGCACTGCTTGTTGCTTAAAAAAATTGTGAAACTTCAACAATTTTCTACTACAGTTCAAACGTCCGTTTCTGTCGCGGTCATGATGTGACGTCTTTTACCACGAAACTGCTTTGTTTACATCTGTATTTTAACCCCAAATCATATAAATTAAATTATTGTTTATGCTTTATTCAGAAATCGCACTTACTTATTTACCTTAGTGAGATTTCAAGCAAATAGATTTTATTCAAATAGTATTTTCGTCACTTTTGGCCGTTTCGAAAAGGACGCGTTTTGAGTTTGCGTTCCGTTCCACCGAAAAAACGCAACATAAAATAATTAATTGTGAAAAAACTAATGCATAAAAAAATAAAAAATAAGAATTTGTTCCTTGACTTCTCGGACCAAATAAAAAACCCTTGACTCCTACACAATGTATAATAAAATAATGGGTAAGTTTTGAATTACGTGTATATTCTATTGCACAAATGTTTACCAACAACCCTGTGAACCCTGTGAAGTCATTCAGATGCCAACAGTCACACACACACACTCACACATCCACACACTCACCCAAGCACTCTACATCCTGCGCTCTAGACAGGTTGCAGGTACATGATCTACGTAGGTGACGTAGGCAGTACTTACAATATCTTGCTATTGTTGTAGGAAGGTAGCAAGCAAACTGTAGTTCTTAACATTTATGTTTTATTAAAAAAATAACATTGCCCGCTCTGTTATTTATAATTATTATTGTGCTTCATAAATTATTATAATAAGTCGAGTCTACGATAGACACGACTTAATTGATTGTACTTACATCTAGAAACAGGCAGGCACTGATTAAAGCATTAATAGCACCGGTCTACAGGGTTAATTGATTTATTGGTGTAGGATTGGATAAAATAATGCTTTCATACATGTTAGTATTGCAAATAGGCACTTACGTGAATGAATGACAAAGGAGATTATATTAAAATGGCGTGTATCATACGTAGGTAGGTAGGGACATTGCCCTCGGATCAAACGAACGCTACTGATAAATGTTTTGAAATAAGTCAGTAATGTTATGTTATACATACAGAAATTATTACTTTTCTCAAGCCTTTTTTGTGTGTTAATTAAATTATCGGATTATTTCAGATAGTAAGTACGAGAAACCGCCAGTAACAAGATCTTTTGTTTGGCAGACCTCTTTAAAAATAGGACGACCTTTGCCATGAATTTATCAATTTGCTAAGTGTTAATTGAAATGTTGACTTTATCAATTAATGTCACATCAACTTTTGTTTGTCTAAGTAGTTAAAAAGAAATGTGTATTTTCGAACTTAGTTAAGTTTAACGAACTTGTGTGTGTTGACGTCTAGTAAATTTATTTATTTATTTATTACATTTGGGAAAACAAACAGTAGTATATTAAGCATAAACAGTGTTGTCTTAAAATTAAACTTAACTACTACCCACAACATTTTCCACAGATTACCACATTATATAATAAAAACAAGCCGTTAGCAAGCGTTAACTGTAGCAGGGCTAACTTAATAAAAAACAAGTTAAAAGAGAAAAAAAATAAAAAAGGTTAAACTATATTCTATAAAAGATGTAACAAACAAAAAAGGAAAAAAAAAACTAAATTCAAACAAATAAATTCAAAAAGATTCATGCGTGATGTATCATACATGTCCCTAGCCTATTAATAATGATACCTACATTGTGTAAAACCTATGGAGCCAACTGCCGATCCTTTAGAATTGTAATTATATCACTGTAGTAATTAAATAATCGTAGTAGGTATTTATGTAGGTAAATAACGCTATATATTTAAAAATAACTTATTTTAATAGGTGTAGTCATTAGTAAACTTCGAACACCGACTTGAATGTGCCCTGGCGGCTGAGAGTGTGTCATGCTCACTCAAATGTCTCACTGATGGTGGCGTGTGTGTTGGATCATTAAGTTCCCTTCAAAATGGTTGAGCTGAATGGATAACGAAAGGTCTTAAAATTTGTTGCAGAACCAAAAGAACGCTAAGATACAACTACTACATAAATAGAAGCAACAATAATAAATTAGAGTATATAAAATATTCCAAATAGTTAAGGAAATGTATAAATAGCACTCAGTCGCTTTGTAACCAAAGGTACATAACCAACTCTCGCAATAAAGGTAAAGCAACTTGGGACGTAGTTAAACGCTATGTTGATGGTTCTATACCTAGGACTAGTAAATTCATTGATAATCTTGTCGACAACGGATGTACAGTTACATCTGGATCTGACATAGCAAACATATTTAATAATTTTTTCATTGATGTAGCTCAAAATTCTTGTGGTTCTGCTTCTGTCAATAATGAGTCTGAGCGTCGCACATCAAATTTAAAAAGTAACGATTCAAGTATTTTTTAAATCCCACGGATGCAAACGAAGTTTTCAACACAATGATTTCATTGAAAAATTCTAAGTCGGCAGGGTATGACGAAATTAATTCCGACTTATTGAAACGTATTGCCCTATTTATATCGGAACCATTGGCTCACATTATAAATCTATCTCTTGAACAAGGATGTTTTCCAGACAAACTCAAGTTGTCGATAATAAAGCCACTACATAAGAAAGGGTCAAAATCAGATAAAAATAACTTTAGACCTATTGCTTTAACCCCGGTCCTATCTACTCGTAAGATCTTTGAAAAAATTAAGCTCAAAAGAATCGTTAACTTCCTAGATAAATATGACATTTTGGCACCTGAACAATTTGGTTTCAGGAAATATCGGTCAACGCAATTAGCTACCTTCACCTTAATAAACCGCATCATTAATAATATCAACAATAAGATCCCAACATCAGCTCTACTATTAGACCTTAGTAAAGCATTCGACTTCGTTGATCATTCGATGCTCATCTCGAAACTTGACAAATGTGGAATAAGGGGTTCTTCTTTGTTATGGTTTCAGTCCTATTTACAAAATAGGAAACAATTCACTAGGATTACTAAATTTGATACTGTAACAAATAATGTAGTTGAGTTTGACTCGAATCAAAGGATCATTTGCTCTGGGGTGCCTCAAGGTAGCATCGTGGGGCCCCTATTATTTCTTATTTACGTCAATGACCTCCCAAGTGCACTCGCACATGATTGTGTCTTGTTCGCTGACGACACAACTATTATTATGAACTGTAAAAATATTGATACATATAAAACGGAAATATATGAAACGTTAGAAGATGTTATTCAATGGCTAGACAGAAATAAATTAAAAATAAACATAGAGAAAACCAAACTAATTAACTTCAAAACGTATAAGAGTAAAAACATCGAATTAAATATTAGTTACAACAATTCACCTCTACAACAGATAAACAGCGCCAAATTCTTAGGCATTATTCTGGATACACATTTTTCATGGAAAGAACATATTAATAGTTTATGCATAAAAATAAACAAGTTTGTTTTTGCACTTCGAAAGGTAAAAGACATAGCGAGCAGACATACCTCTATTATTGTGTATCACGCTTACATATGCTCCATTTTACGGTATGGCATAGTTGTCTGGGGAAACTCATGTGACATCACGAGGGTGTTCATAGCACAGAAAAAATGCATTCGGGCACTGTACGGCATGGATTGGTCGGAATCCTGTAAACCGATCTTTAAATCTAAGAATTTACTAACTGTTCCCTGCATATACATTTATGAAGTAGCAAAATTTGTAAAATACCACAGTCATCTTTTCACCCCCAACGACAATACATTTAAACGTAAAATTACCCACCTGCCCTTAAAAATGCCTGTTCCTAAGCTAGAACTGTTCAGAAAGAACTGTGCCTATATGGCACCTCTAATTTATAACTCTTTGCCCAAAGGAATGACTGACCTGCCATATAAAAGATTCTGTTGTGCCTTGCGAAAATGGTTAATCGCGGAGAGTTTTTACACCGCCAAAGACTTTTTGAATAAAAGCACATGCCGACTTGGTGTCCATTAATTAAGAGACTGGTTCGTCGTATTTCCTGTCACTTCGTATTTAATAATATTTCAATATTTTAAGTAATTGAAATCGCTATATTTATAATAATTGTAATTCAAATGATTCTAATAATTGTAATTCACATTTTCTTATATATGGTAATAATTCAAATAGTTCGAATAATTGTAATTTTTTTTTAATAATTGTTGTAAATTAACCATAATTTTGCATGCCCTTAGTGAGGGTGAAATATGTCCTGTGCTATAATTTAATTTAACATCTCGTGTAACCATGTTTCATGCAAATAAATGATTTATGATTTATGATTATGAATGGTGCTGATTTCTTAGCTGCCACGGCTTATTTTAATTGTTTTTTTTTATCTTTCTACATTGTTCTCACATGTATAATTTCAACATGGATGATGTAACCAATACTTTGTAAAAATATTTTAATTTAAAAAAGTGTCCGTGGAGTTTCTTGCCCGTTCTTCTCCCTAAGAACCTACTATGCTTTGGAATGGGCAACTAGCTTCATCTCTCTGACTGACCGACCGGCGATCCCTTGACAATTCGAAAGTGCCTGTAATTGGTTTATTTGAAATAAATGCTTTGAGTTTGAACATTTTTCTATAACGTCGGAATTGGAAGATTACTGTCATTAACACGTTCCGGAAGCCCTTCTGCATAGCTGTTAGCTCGCCGAGGGCACATGTTAAATATCCGTTTTTCTTAGCGAATACTGAATCTAAATGGGGAATCTAAATCTGAATTTAAATCTTACATTATAAACTGTGACAATAAAATCAGTTGTATATTTTAGCAAGATTTAATGGTATACCTACTCGTTGGTTTTCAAATACAAGCATTTTTATTTTTTTATATTCATACATATTTATTTTTATCATTATAACTTGCTATATGTTGGTGGCATGGCGTATGAGCTCTACGAAAAGTAGATGGAGTCGAAAGTGTTAAGTTAGGTAAGTATCTCTAGTAGGTAGGTATACCTACGTAACGATATGTTACCGGGTAAAACGGGGTGAATAGAAATGCAGGGGTGAATCGAGACGCAACTTTAAAACGGATTTTAACCATGAATTACTTAATATAGTTTGTTGCCAAGGCACTTAATCGTTAATTATAGTACAGGTAACACATTATAGTCCTTTTTGGTAACAAAAGATAATATTTCAACGATAAAATCCATTATAAAGTTGCATCTCGATTCACCCCTGCATTTCTATTCACCCCGTTTTACGGTACTGATTTACTTAGTAATAGTTTCTATAGCAACGATGAAAATGTGCCCTCGTTTAATTTTTAATCGAAGGATAAGGAGATGAATGCGCGGCGTGCGTGATCTATGTGTGATGCGTGTTCGAACAAACAGAGAAAGATAATTAAGTGTCAAGAAAAGTTTTTTCTTAACGTGAAATGGAATCTGCCTCAACTGCAACATGAAAATAATAAAAAGACTACAAAGTGAAAAACAACTTTAAATTCGGAAGTCTTTGGATCTGTATTTTAGTTTTTTGCTACCGACTTAAGTTATTTTTCATTATGTAGCGTTTTTTTTTTTTAAAGATTTTTATTTTCTCTTTTTATTAGATCAGTTAGTAATTTATCTAAGTTACAATAGCCTAATGTCAACTGCTCATCACCTTTTACAAAATATTGCTATAAATTACTTTTTTCTGTACACATGACTCGACCAAATTAAGCATGGCACATGACTCTCAAACATGACGCGCGGCGGGCTTTTCGGTGTTCGTATTATCTCGGTAATTTTCGCTGTGTGTTGCAAGTGAGAAGGAGTATTACGCTAGTCGGTTTTTTTTTGGGTGGGAAATTATCAAGTAACTTCTCCCGCTCTAGGCGGAGCGGCGGAGGGCGTGTCAGACTTTTTCTGACTAAAACCCACCCGTGTTCCTTCAAATGTCTGTGTCAGGGCCACGATATCCCTTTCGGACAAACTCGCAACCCTGGCAGATGCGCTAGTCGGCTGGCTGCGAAATTAGTGAACTTAATTAAAACCGTATCATTCATGTACATGCGTGCGCATCTTGCACATGCGCATTCGATACAATGGCGGTGAGCCGAGACACACGAGCTCCGCCGTCATTCCGATAGCAGCTAAGACCGAGTGCAAGTCTCTATATAAATATATTTTCTCGGCTATCTTATTTAAATAAAACTATTTATTAAAAAAAAAAGAAAAAAAAAAGCCAAATGTTGGGAGATGATTGAAAACGGTAACAGCAATAAAATAAATAGTTTTATTTAAATAAGATAGCCGAGAAAATATATTTATATAGAGACTTGCACTCGGTCTTAGCTGCTATCGGAATGACGGCGGAGCTCGTGTGTCTCGGCTCACCGCCATTGTATCGAATGCGCATGTGCAAGATGCGCACGCATGTACATATTTCTAGCCTTGAAAGAGCTAACTTTCAACAGGTTCCTCAAGTTCTTCTTCATCCGGCAGCCGGACGATGTAATGGATGGCTCTGCGGATTGTTCCTTTGGATGTGTAGATATCTACCACACGGCAAGTGTTGTCTGCGCCCATATGTAGACGTGTAATGCGTCCAAGCCGCCATCGTTGCGGAGGCAGCTTCTGGTCCTTTATTAATACCATTGTAAATAACAACTTAGCAGTTAGTTAGTTATTTTAAGATTAGTATATAAGCCCTTACGTATGTTTTAATAATAGTTATAGGCATTAGTAGTCATTTAAGATTATAGGCCATTTATTATGTTTTAACTATTGTTTACGTCATTTCTTAGCACCTATATAGTAATTAAGCTTTACTTGATTGTTATCTACCTAAATACATAGTTTTACTAGTTGTTTATTAAATATTAAGCCTTCTGTTAAGCATCAGTCAATGAGAGAAAATTGAACCTATTTGAATTCATTCCAATTGGAATCTAAATCTAATACTGTATAAAGTCTGATTGTAATCTAATAAGATTGTGTACAAATATGTGATATAATTACTAAATAAATAAAGCTGCTGAACACACACTAACACACAAAACTATTACCTTAATTAAAATTACACTGGCCACTAATAATTTGAGCCACTGCGCAACGCGCTATAGAGGCGCGCCTATAAATACAAGGCGCGCTAAGGCACGGCGTTGGCACTTCAAAACCGATTTCTCCGTAAAATTACGGACGCTCCATGGTTCGTTCGGAACGAAACCCTACACGTAGATCTTAGAATCCCCACCATTAAGCAGTTTTTCGAGTCCGCAGATAGACATCGCAACCCCTTGGTTGTGCAGGCAGCTAGCTATAGGCCATCTCAAATTAGTCAGACTCGCCGACCTAGGCATACTCTCTCAGACCCGGATGACCCCATTACTCTCCTTCAGGAAAGCAATAGGGCCACAAGTACAGTGCACAAACACAAACCGTCATTCCGTCCTCGCCGCCGAGGTACGCGAAGTTCAAGAATAAATTGTTCGTCTTGCACGTCGAACCGCCAGCCCCGAGGCTGAGTGAGCCGTAACATTTAATAGTAATCCCCGTTAATAATCATGAATTTAAACTTTCGATCCAGCCTGTCCCCAATTTGCTTTGTTTTTCCCCAACGACGCCCTAAGCCGAGGTTCGTACCCCACAGGGGGTGCCCTTAGAGCGCTGTCGTTTAGTTTTTAATACTTATATTTACGCTCCTGGCTGGAGGCTTTAAGCTAATACCTTAGGGCAGCCACAGGAAAGACCGGTTAAGCAGTCACGGCCTCTCAAGGTCAACTGCGAGATGCCATACTAAAAAAAAAAAAAAAAAAGGCACGGCGTTCACTCTCGCCACCGCCGCCGCCCACGCAACACGTATCAAGTCACTACTCACGCAGCAGCTATTTCTAAAATAAGCATCTGGTTTTATTTATTTCGCCCGAAGTCTTGAAACACACATTTGATTGCTGATACATCAAATAATGGTCCTTCGTCGTCGGATTTCAAGATTCAAGCCAGAATAAAGAAGATTTCAAGAATAAAGCCAGAATAAAGAAGATTTCAAGATATAGTCAGAATAAAGAAGAATTCACGTCTGAAGCTGTAAAGTCAAGAAAGAAAACTGAACGCGCGAGTTATTAGTGTGGCTTGCTTACCACACTAAGATACTTGGAAGCAATCATCATTACGTACGTGGCCACCTAACGGTGATAAACGGCCAACTGAATGTACGGAAGCACTGTGGACTATCTGACGACTCCACGCACCCCACCAGGTGTATCAGTCAGGCCCCGCCGGTAAGGTGCGAAACGTTTTGGGACCACGAGTTGGTACGCAACGACGAGTGTCGATTAATCCCACCATACTCTGATGCACCCATAAGCGCCCGCATCCTCTGCCGGGAGGTTCCTACCTTCCTTTACCTTATCTTTCCCATTCTTGGTCCGGCATCACCACGTTAGGAGTCCGGCCAGGCTGATAGACAAAGTTAGGTTACAGACTATAAGTGAAAAGTGCTAAGTGAAAGTGAAAGTGTTAGATTTAAGTAATACAGTTAGGGACCCCCTCGTGCGCAATGGAAAACGCACGTGTATTGCGTTCAGGCAAGTCTGCACCTACACCAGACGCAACAACAGCGTCAGGGCAGACAGGCTCGACCGAAACTAATACGTGGAGTAAGGGCACCGGCATAGAGGATACGTCCGGCGACAGCAGCACGCACAGCAAAGATAGGACAGACAGAGTAACCAACGATAAGTCCGTGGAAATCGATTTAAATAACCAAGTTAGAAGTGCGCCGGGCACGGTAGTTAATGTCCCCGTGGATAGAACAAGTAGTCGTTTGTCCATTTTAAAAGCCGAACTAGAGTTATACAATTCCGAGTTAGCACAGGCTAGGGCGGCATCCCCCGCAGCGTCGAACCGATTGGAGATAGCTAGGTTAGAACTAAAAAGCTCAATCTATGCGGAACCGCCGCCCAATGTTGAAAAGTCTCGTGTAGAAGGTTGGCTCTCGGATCAACGTGCTTTCGATAGGTCGGCAATACAGGGCAAAGTTCGAAACCCGGGGCAGGGCGGCACACGGCCACTCAATACAGGTAGGAACGAACCACGCGCAGGCGAAAACATGCACGCAAATGACAATAGCGACATGTCGATGCTGGCCAACGCGATAGTGCAGGCGGTAAATTCCAATAAATCGGGCCCCACGGTACCAAAATTCATCCACGAGTTACCCCATTTCGACGGAACTATAACTGAGTGGATGGCATTTAAATCGGTTTATAGTGACACAGAAGCCATGTTTACTGACATTCGAAACGTAGCTCGTTTGCGAAAAGCCTTATGCGGCGCGGCTCGCGAAACAACCAGAGCGTTATTATTCACGGTATCAGATCCGTACGAGATATTAGATTCACTAGAAAGACGGTACGGAAGACCGGAATTACTCGTACTGTCTGAACTCGAGAATATTAAACACATGACACGCATGTCGGATGACGGACGCAACTTAAGTAGTTTCGCGAGTAAAGTAGCAAATACAGTAGCAGCTATAAAATCACTAAAACAACCGCAATACTTGTATTCACCCGAGTTAGTAAACAAAATTGTAAACAAACTAAGTATCATCCTAAAATATAAATGGTACGAATTTAAGTCTGAACATACTGGCGCGCCCGAGTTAGAGCTTTTATCTAGATTCCTCAATAAAATGGCCGATCGATGCGGAGCTATGTTCGCGTACGATATCGCGAGAGAAGATAAAAAATCCAAACAAAGGCCCCGCGCGGCGAATACGACGCGTGAAAGACGCAGTCGCGCCCGCTCGTGTAGTGAAGATAGCGACAGTTCATGGCAGTCTGATACCGAAACTCGTAAAACAGTAGCTTTACTAAAAACGTCTACAAAAAAACAAACGCTTAAAAAATCACACCCGCCGCGCATGCCAACCGAATCGACACAGTCGGACAAAAACAAGTGCGCCATTTGTGCGGGAAATCATAGCACTACAGAATGCGCAGATTCAAACAAAGACAAAACTCAATGTAAGCGAGAGATGGGACGCGGCCAAAAATAACAAACTATGTTTCCGATGTCTGTGTGATTCACACAAAAAATTCGTTAAATGTAAATACATAGCATGCGGAGTGAACGGATGTGAAGCCTCGCACCATAAATTATTGCACGGTGGCAACAACAAAAAAGATGATAAACAGACGCACACATCTCTACCTACCCGCGCCAACGTAAGCTCGATTAACCATATACATAAGGCTAGTACCTACCTAAAGATAGTGCCGGTCGAATTAATCGGTCCAATAGGTACGATTACCACCCATGCCTTATTAGAGGAGAAGGTTCAACCATGACGCTAGTTGAACAAGAGGTAGCGGACAGTATAATATCTAGGGGACGCGGCCAGCTCTTATGCTTAGAGGGAGTAGGAGGGAATAGAATAGACGAGACGGAATCGTGCCACGTAAAGCTATCAATACGCGGTTTATGTAACAGGAACATAGAAACTATGGATGCTCGTACTATAGGTAATTTAAACTTATCTACGCAAGAAGTGAATAGTGACTTGGTGCGGCAATGTAGCCACCTAGCTGAAATAGAGGAGGAGTTATGCTACGAACAGGGAAAACCGACCATTTTAATAGGTCAAGACAACTGGCATTTAATAACTTCTAGGCAGTTACGCGTTGGCCATAAAAATCAACCCGTAGCCTCGCTAACTAAACTAGGTTGGGTATTACATGGGCAGGACTCGCGGCCACGTAATAATGTCGCGGTAGTCAATCACATACGGTCTACACAGGTCGAAGATCCCGCACTACAGCTGATTAGAGAATTTTTCAGTATCGAGTCATTAGGTATTGAGCCGCGAAAACCAGCGTCTGATCCAGACCAGCGGGCCCTGGCTATCTTAAATAAGACATGTAAAAAGTTAAAAAATAGCAACAGGTACGAAGCAGGTTTACTGTGGCGAACAGACACTGAGGAAATGCCTAATAACAAAAAACAAGCTCTCAGTCGTCTATTCAGCCTAGAATCTAAATTAGATAAAAATAATATTTTAAAAATCGAATACAATAAGCAGGTAAATAACCTTATAGAAGCAGGCTACGCTGAAAAGGTAGAATCACCGGCCACATCGTTGCGCAGTTGGTACCTACCTCATTTTTCAGTTGTTCACCCACAAAAAGGTAAAATACGCCTAGTATTCGACGCGGCCGCCAAGTACGGGGGCAAAAGCCTAAACGACGCACTCTTAGCAGGCCCTGACCTACTACAATCGCTATTCGGCGTATTAATTAGATTGAGAGAAGGCCGAATTGCAGTCGTAGCCGACATAAAGGAAATGTTCCTACAAGTTAAAATAACTCAACAAGACCGTGACAGTCTGCGATTTTTATGGAGGGGTGAAGACAGAGAAGGGCCGCCGCAAGAGTATAGAATGACGTCATTAATATTTGGGGCAGCGTCATCACCATGTACCGCCATTTATGTTAAAAATAAAAACGCAGAAAACCACAGTCAACAATATCCTGAAGTCGCGAAAGCCACAGTACGTAACGTCTACATGGATGACTACTTAGGCGCGTTTGACACCGAAAACGAAGCGAAGCGAGTAATAAACTCTATGTACAAAGTCCATATGGCGGCATCTTTCGAGTTACGCGGGTGGGCGTCGAACGTGCCCGAGACAATTAGTGACGTTACGGACACGCGTGGCAGCGACACGACTACGTTAGGTAAAAGCGATACAGAGCGAACACTAGGTTTAATATGGAACCACGCACGCGATACATTAGGGTTTAACGTCAACCTCAGGAGCACACCTGTCAGCGTCATTCAAGGAGATACTCTACCTACTAAACGACAAGTAACTAGCGCAGTTATGTCGGTATTTGACCCGCTAGGTTTAGTGTCGCCGGTCACAATGATAGGTAAATGTCTTATCCAAGAAATATGGCGCAGCGGCATAGGTTGGGACGACCCTATTACAGCCGAACATCACGTGACATGGTTATCATTCATAAAATACCTACAGATGTTAAAAGAGCTAGAAATAGATCGATACGTACCCGCGACACCCTTTGGCAAAGGGGAGTTACACGTCTTCTGTGACGCTAGCGAAAAGGTATATTCCACAGCGATATATTTCGTCAGTACAGGGGCAGATGGTATCAAGAAGTCACGTTTACTATTAGGCAAAGCTAAAGTAGCCCCGCTAAAACCTATATCAATACCCCGTCTAGAATTACAAGCCACCGTGTTAGGTAGCCGATTAGCTGAATCGGTCAAGCGTGAGTCTGATTATAAAATAACAAAATGTCATTATTGGTCCGATTCAAAGACGGTATTAGCTTGGATTAAATCAGACCCGCGCACATTTAAGTCGTTTGTCACGCACCGATTAGCCGAGATCGAAAACCTAACCACGCCAGCAAACTGGCGTTGGGTACCTAGCGCCGGCAACGTCGCGGACGACGCGACCAAGGGCATTCCCATTAACTTCAACGCAAAGCATAGGTGGTTCTATGGACCCGAGTTCATCAAGAACGACCCCACAACTTGGCCGCAAGAAAAGCAAGTTGTGGTGCTGTCACCCCCTTCAGGGGAAGAAAGAGTATTGAAGCAGATCCACGTAGTTATTAGGCATGACATCAGCGATTATTTACCTAAAATAGAACGTTTCTCGAAATATATAAGATTAATTCGTGCTGCTGCAACCGTTCTGCTCGCCGCTGAGGTATTCAAAGCCAAACTACTCAAAAGAATCACTAGTACTGAACTCACACCGAGTCACATAAAACTAGCAGAGTTATTGCTAGTAAGAAGAAGTCAATATAACTCGTTTGCCGAAGACATCAAGACAATAGAGGCTGGGCGACGACCTCCGAAGAAGTCACCGTTCTACAAACTCTCTGTGAAGATCGACCGCAACGGCATCCTGTGTTTAGACAGCAGGATAAAAGATGAGCACAACCTGCCAGTCCTACATGCCAAGGAAGGCTTCTCACAACTAGTGGTGCATCACACGCACACAGCCTTCAACCATAATAAAAATAAAATAATAAAAATCTTTATTCAGTTACAAAAAAAAAACACAGCAACCATCAAACTGTTATGAACGAATTACGACAACGATACTACATAATAGGACTGCGCAGTGTTATACGCTACATATGCAACCAATGCCAATGGTGTCGGACCTATAAGGGGATCCCCTCAAAAATCCCCCTAGGCGACTTACCTGCAGAAAGGCTGGCCCAGAATCAACCGCCATTTACTGCAACAGCGGTGGACTACTTTGGGCCCATGGATGTCACCGTCGGACGAAGGCACGAAAAAAGGTGGGGCGCACTATACACGTGCCTCACTACACGTGCGGTACATATGGAAATGGCCACATCTCTCACGGCGTCTTCCATGATAATGACTACGTCGCATGATGGCGCGCAGAGGCACGCCAACCGTGATATACAGCGACAACGGTACCAATTTCGTAGGCGCTGAAAAAGAAATAAATGAAGCCATACAAGACATCGATAAAAGCCTGGGTACCTTTGCATGCGAAAAGCTGATCACCTGGAAGAAAATACCGCCAGGCGCTCCAAGCATGGGAGGCGCCTGGGAACGCCTTGTGAGGTCAATAAAGACAGCTTTAAAGGTCACTCTAAAAGAGAGGTTTCCTCACGATGAAGTCCTACACACACTATTATTGGAGGAAGAACACATAGTTAACTCGAGGCCATTGACCCCTGTGAACCCTAATCTACAAGAAGAAGCGCTGACCCCTAACCATTTCCTTATGGGGCCCTCTAGTGGAATGTCACCGTTTGGCTCATTTAAAGTTACCCCAATGGATTTACACACCTGGAAAACCACTCAGGCATTAGCCTATACCTTCTGGGCACGATGGTCGGCGGAATACAAACCTCTGCTGATGCCCCGACCCGGCTCCAACGACCAACACAAAAACTTGGAAATTGGCGACATCGTCATAATAGCTGATAATACGATGCCTAGAGGAGTATGGCCCCGCGGCCAAGTAATCCAGGTATATCCAGGTCCAGATGGACGTGTGCGAGTGACTGAAATCAGAACAGCAGCTCGTAATTACTACAACGGACTAATCATTAGTTTTAGTGCTTGCGCACGAGGGGGAGATTGTAAATAACAACTTAGCAGTTAGTTATTTTAAGATTAGTATATAAGCCCTTACGTATGTTTTAATAATAGTTATAGGCATTAGTAGTCATTTAAGATAGATTATAGGCCATTTATTATGTTTTAACTATTGTTTACGTCATTTCTTAGCACCTATATAGTAATTAAGCTTTACTTGATTGTTATCTACCTAAATACATAGTTTTACTAGTTGTTTATTAAATATTAAGCCTTCTGTTAAGCATCAGTCAATGAGAGAAAATTGAACCTATTTGAATTCATTCCAATTGGAATCTAATACTGTATAAAGTCTGATTGTAATCTAATAAGATTGTGTACAAATATGTGATATAATTACTAAATAAATAAAGCTGCTGAACACACACTAACACACAAAACTATTACCTTAATTAAAATTACACTGGCCACTAACAATTTGAGCCACTGCGCAACGCGCTATAGAGGCGCGCTAAGGCACGGCGTTCTTAATCATGAATATAAACTTTCGATCCAGCCCGTCCCCAATTTGCTTTGTTTTTCCCCAACGACGCCCTAAGCCGAGGTTCGTACCCCACAGGGGGTGCCCTTAGAGCGCTGTCGTTTAGTTTTTAATACTTATATTTACGCTCCTGGCTGGAGGCTTTAAGCTAATACCTTAGGGCAGCCACAGGAAAGACCGGTTAAGCAGTCACGGCCTCTCAAGGTCAACTGCGAGATGCCATATATATAAAAAAAAAAAAAAGGCACGGCGTTCACTCTCGCCACCGCCGCCGCCCACGCAACACGTATCAAGTCAATACTCACGCAGCAGCTATTTCTAAAATAAGCATCTGGTTTTATTTATTTCGCCCGAAGTCTTGAAACACACATTTGATTGCTGATACATCAAATAAACATGTCTCCAATTCTAGGACCGATAGACCCAGTTTTCCATTTGGACCGCTGCTGGAGTTTCGCTATAAACTCTTGAGACCATCTCTTCCAGAACTCGAGGCGTAGTTTGCAGATGAGGTGGTACTTCGGTCTGGAGTCTTCTGCTGCAAAAGAGGGCACCGACGTCAGTGGCCGTCCGATTAGGAAGTGCCCGGGGGTCAAAGGGTTTAAATCGAGAGGGTCCGAAGACAAAGGGGAGAGAGGGCGAGAATTGAGGATCGCCTCTATTTGTATAAAAAGAGTTGACAACTGCTCAAAAGTAAGGGAAACGTTGGCTGCTGTTCTTTTTAAATGATATTTGGCTGCCTTTACGCCTGCCTCCCAGAGCCCACCAAAATGCGGTGAATAGGCCGGACTAAATTTAAATAAAATGCCTTCGTTAGTAGTATAATCAATGACTGAGTCACGACTAGAACGTAGCACTTTACTTAGTTCATTATTTGCCCCCACGAAGTTAGTGCCATTGTCACACCAAATTTCGTAGGGCTTACCTCTGCGAGACACGAATCTTCGTAAGCACAAAATAAATGCTGATGTAGTAAGATCAGTCACCAGCTCTAGGTGAACCGCTCTGGTACTTAAGCAAACAAATAGACAGAGGTAACATTTATTTATTCGATTACCTCTTCCCCTTTTACTAGAGATTTGAAATGGTCCCGCGAAGTCAGTACCAGTCGAGTGGAAAGGGAAAGTAGGCCTCATCCTAGAAGATGGTAAGTTGCCCATTATTGGCTGTATAGTCTTACCACGAAATCTAGTGCATACCATGCATTGTTTATTGACTTTGCGCGCTAAGGCCCTCCCACCTACAGGCCAGTACATTTCTCTCATAGAAGATAATAACAATTGCGGACCTGCATGAAATAAACGTTGGTGTTCATTTTGCATTAATAAAAGGGTAAGCCTATGTTTACGATCGAATATAATTGGATGTTTCTTGTTATAATCAAAACTTGAATTGTCAAGACGACCTCCTACTCTTAATTAACCTTCAGAGTCAAGAAACGGATTTAAATTGAATATTTTGGATTTTTTAGGTATTCCTAAACCTTTATTTAGAGATTTCAATTCTATATCAAACGATTCGTGTTGACATATTTTAAAGAGAATAGTATGTGATTTATTTATTTCGCTTGTTTGTAGTGAATCATATAGTTTAGTTTCGTTCCTACAATTATGCAAAAACCGCAATACATATGCAAACACGCGACTTATGTGATTAAACTTGGAAGATTGTGTACAAATATGTGATATAATTACTAAATAAATAAAGCTGCTGAACACACACTAACACACAAAACTATTACCTTAATTAAAATTACACTGGCCACTAATAATTTGAGCCACTGCGCAACGCGCTATAGAGGCGCGCCTATAAATACAAGGCGCGCTAAGGCACGGCGTTGGCACTTCAAAACCGATTTCTCCGTAAAATTACGGACGCTCCATGGTTCGTTCGGAACGAAACCCTACACGTAGATCTTAGAATCCCCACCATTAAGCAGTTTTTCGAGTCCGCAGATAGACATCGCAACCCCTTGGTTGTGCAGGCAGCTAGCTATAGGCCATCTCAAATTAGTCAGACTCGCCGACCTAGGCATACTCTCTCAGACCCGGATGACCCCATTACTCTCCTTCAGGAAAGCAATAGGGCCACAAGTACAGTGCACAAACACAAACCGTCATTCCGTCCTCGCCGCCGAGGTACGCGAAGTTCAAGAATAAATTGTTCGTCTTGCACGTCGAACCGCCAGCCCCGAGGCTGAGTGAGCCGTAACATTTAATAGTAATCCCCGTTAATAATCATGAATTTAAACTTTCGATCCAGCCTGTCCCCAATTTGCTTTGTTTTTCCCCAACGACGCCCTAAGCCGAGGTTCGTACCCCACAGGGGGTGCCCTTAGAGCGCTGTCGTTTAGTTTTTAATACTTATATTTACGCTCCTGGCTGGAGGCTTTAAGCTAATACCTTAGGGCAGCCACAGGAAAGACCGGTTAAGCAGTCACGGCCTCTCAAGGTCAACTGCGAGATGCCATACTAAAAAAAAAAAAAAAAAGGCACGGCGTTCACTCTCGCCACCGCCGCCGCCCACGCAACACGTATCAAGTCACTACTCACGCAGCAGCTATTTCTAAAATAAGCATCTGGTTTTATTTATTTCGCCCGAAGTCTTGAAACACACATTTGATTGCTGATACATCAAATAATGGTCCTTCGTCGTCGGATTTCAAGATTCAAGCCAGAATAAAGAAGATTTCAAGAATAAAGCCAGAATAAAGAAGATTTCAAGATATAGTCAGAATAAAGAAGAATTCACGTCTGAAGCTGTAAAGTCAAGAAAGAAAACTGAACGCGCGAGTTATTAGTGTGGCTTGCTTACCACACTAAGATACTTGGAAGCAATCATCATTACGTACGTGGCCACCTAACGGTGATAAACGGCCAACTGAATGTACGGAAGCACTGTGGACTATCTGACGACTCCACGCACCCCACCAGGTGTATCAGTCAGGCCCCGCCGGTAAGGTGCGAAACGTTTTGGGACCACGAGTTGGTACGCAACGACGAGTGTCGATTAATCCCACCATACTCTGATGCACCCATAAGCGCCCGCATCCTCTGCCGGGAGGTTCCTACCTTCCTTTACCTTATCTTTCCCATTCTTGGTCCGGCATCACCACGTTAGGAGTCCGGCCAGGCTGATAGACAAAGTTAGGTTACAGACTATAAGTGAAAAGTGCTAAGTGAAAGTGAAAGTGTTAGATTTAAGTAATACAGTTAGGGACCCCCTCGTGCGCAATGGAAAACGCACGTGTATTGCGTTCAGGCAAGTCTGCACCTACACCAGACGCAACAACAGCGTCAGGGCAGACAGGCTCGACCGAAACTAATACGTGGAGTAAGGGCACCGGCATAGAGGATACGTCCGGCGACAGCAGCACGCACAGCAAAGATAGGACAGACAGAGTAACCAACGATAAGTCCGTGGAAATCGATTTAAATAACCAAGTTAGAAGTGCGCCGGGCACGGTAGTTAATGTCCCCGTGGATAGAACAAGTAGTCGTTTGTCCATTTTAAAAGCCGAACTAGAGTTATACAATTCCGAGTTAGCACAGGCTAGGGCGGCATCCCCCGCAGCGTCGAACCGATTGGAGATAGCTAGGTTAGAACTAAAAAGCTCAATCTATGCGGAACCGCCGCCCAATGTTGAAAAGTCTCGTGTAGAAGGTTGGCTCTCGGATCAACGTGCTTTCGATAGGTCGGCAATACAGGGCAAAGTTCGAAACCCGGGGCAGGGCGGCACACGGCCACTCAATACAGGTAGGAACGAACCACGCGCAGGCGAAAACATGCACGCAAATGACAATAGCGACATGTCGATGCTGGCCAACGCGATAGTGCAGGCGGTAAATTCCAATAAATCGGGCCCCACGGTACCAAAATTCATCCACGAGTTACCCCATTTCGACGGAACAATAACTGAGTGGATGGCATTTAAATCGGTTTATAGTGACACAGAAGCCATGTTTACTGACATTCGAAACGTAGCTCGTTTGCGAAAAGCCTTATGCGGCGCGGCTCGCGAAACAACCAGAGCGTTATTATTCACGGTATCAGATCCGTACGAGATATTAGATTCACTAGAAAGACGGTACGGAAGACCGGAATTACTCGTACTGTCTGAACTCGAGAATATTAAACACATGACACGCATGTCGGATGACGGACGCAACTTAAGTAGTTTCGCGAGTAAAGTAGCAAATACAGTAGCAGCTATAAAATCACTAAAACAACCGCAATACTTGTATTCACCCGAGTTAGTAAACAAAATTGTAAACAAACTAAGTATCATCCTAAAATATAAATGGTACGAATTTAAGTCTGAACATACTGGCGCGCCCGAGTTAGAGCTTTTATCTAGATTCCTCAATAATATGGCCGATCGATGCGGAGCTATGTTCGCGTACGATATCGCGAGAGAAGATAAAAAATCCAAACAAAGGCCCCGCGCGGCGAATACGACGCGTGAAAGACGCAGTCGCGCCCGCTCGTGTAGTGAAGATAGCGACAGTTCATGGCAGTCTGATACCGAAACTCGTAAAACAGTAGCTTTACTAAAAACGTCTACAAAAAAACAAACGCTTAAAAAATCACACCCGCCGCGCATGCCAACCGAATCGACACAGTCGGACAAAAACAAGTGCGCCATTTGTGCGGGAAATCATAGCACTACAGAATGCGCAGATTCAAACAAAGACAAAACTCAATGTAAGCGAGAGATGGGACGCGGCCAAAAATAACAAACTATGTTTCGAAATTCGTTAAATGTAAATACATAGCATGCGGAGTGAACGGATGTGAAGCCTCGCACCATAAATTATTGCACGGTGGCAACAACAAAAAAGATGCTAAACAGACGCACACATCTCTACCTACCCGCGCCAACGTAAGCTCGATTAACCATATACATAAGGCTAGTACCTACCTAAAGATAGTGCCGGTCGAATTAATCGGTCCAATAGGTACGATTACCACCCATGCCTTATTAGAGGAGAAGGTTCAACCATGACGCTAGTTGAACAAGAGGTAGCGGACAGTATAATATCTAGGGGACGCGGCCAGCTCTTATGCTTAGAGGGAGTAGGAGGGAATAGAATAGACGAGACGGAATCGTGCCACGTAAAGCTATCAATACGCGGTTTATGTAACAGGAACATAGAAACTATGGATGCTCGTACTATAGGTAATTTAAACTTATCTACGCAAGAAGTGAATAGTGACTTGGTGCGGCAATGTAGCCACCTAGCTGAAATAGAGGAGGAGTTATGCTACGAACAGGGAAAACCGACCATTTTAATAGGTCAAGACAACTGGCATTTAATAACTTCTAGGCAGTTACGCGTTGGCCATAAAAATCAACCCGTAGCCTCGCTAACTAAACTAGGTTGGGTATTACATGGGCAGGACTCGCGGCCACGTAATAATGTCGCGGTAGTCAATCACATACGGTCTACACAGGTCGAAGATCCCGCACTACAGCTGATTAGAGAATTTTTCAGTATCGAGTCATTAGGTATTGAGCCGCGAAAACCAGCGTCTGATCCAGACCAGCGGGCCCTGGCTATCTTAAATAAGACATGTAAAAAGTTAAAAAATAGCAACAGGTACGAAGCAGGTTTACTGTGGCGAACAGACACTGAGGAAATGCCTAATAACAAAAAACAAGCTCTCAGTCGTCTATTCAGCCTAGAATCTAAATTAGATAAAAATAATATTTTAAAAATCGAATACAATAAGCAGGTAAATAACCTTATAGAAGCAGGCTACGCTGAAAAGGTAGAATCACCGGCCACATCGTTGCGCAGTTGGTACCTACCTCATTTTTCAGTTGTTCACCCACAAAAAGGTAAAATACGCCTAGTATTCGACGCGGCCGCCAAGTACGGGGGCAAAAGCCTAAACGACGCACTCTTAGCAGGCCCTGACCTACTACAATCGCTATTCGGCGTATTAATTAGATTGAGAGAAGGCCGAATTGCAGTCGTAGCCGACATAAAGGAAATGTTCCTACAAGTTAAAATAACTCAACAAGACCGTGACAGTCTGCGATTTTTATGGAGGGGTGAAGACAGAGAAGGGCCGCCGCAAGAGTATAGAATGACGTCATTAATATTTGGGGCAGCGTCATCACCATGTACCGCCATTTATGTTAAAAATAAAAACGCAGAAAACCACAGTCAACAATATCCTGAAGTCGCGAAAGCCACAGTACGTAACTTCTACATGGATGACTACTTAGGCGCGTTTGACACCGAAAACGAAGCGAAGCGAGTAATAAACTCTATGTACAAAGTCCATATGGCGGCATCTTTCGAGTTACGCGGGTGGGCGTCGAACGTGCCCGAGACAATTAGTGACGTTACGGACACGCGTGGCAGCGACACGACTACGTTAGGTAAAAGCGATACAGAGCGAACACTAGGTTTAATATGGAACCACGCACGCGATACATTAGGGTTTAACGTCAACCTCAGGAGCACACCTGTCAGCGTCATTCAAGGAGATACTCTACCTACTAAACGACAAGTAACTAGCGCAGTTATGTCGGTATTTGACCCGCTAGGTTTAGTGTCGCCGGTCACAATGATAGGTAAATGTCTTATCCAAGAAATATGGCGCAGCGGCATAGGTTGGGACGACCCTATTACAGCCGAACATCACGTGACATGGTTATCATTCATAAAATACCTACAGATGTTAAAAGAGCTAGAAATAGATCGATACGTACCCGCGACACCCTTTGGCAAAGGGGAGTTACACGTCTTCTGTGACGCTAGCGAAAAGGTATATTCCACAGCGATATATTTCGTCAGTACAGGGGCAGATGGTATCAAGAAGTCACGTTTACTATTAGGCAAAGCTAAAGTAGCCCCGCTAAAACCTATATCAATACCCCGTCTAGAATTACAAGCCACCGTGTTAGGTAGCCGATTAGCTGAATCGGTCAAGCGTGAGTCTGATTATAAAATAACAAAATGTCATTATTGGTCCGATTCAAAGACGGTATTAGCTTGGATTAAATCAGACCCGCGCACATTTAAGTCGTTTGTCACGCACCGATTAGCCGAGATCGAAAACCTAACCACGCCAGCAAACTGGCGTTGGGTACCTAGCGCCGGCAACGTCGCGGACGACGCGACCAAGGGCATTCCCATTAACTTCAACGCAAAGCATAGGTGGTTCTATGGACCCGAGTTCATCAAGAACGACCCCACAACTTGGCCGCAAGAAAAGCAAGTTGTGGTGCCGTCACCCCCTTCAGGGGAAGAAAGAGTATTGAAGCAGATCCACGTAGTTATTAGGCATGACATCAGCGATTATTTACCTAAAATAGAACGTTTCTCGAAATATATAAGATTAATTCGTGCTGCTGCAACCGTTCTGCTCGCCGCTGAGGTATTCAAAGCCAAACTACTCAAAAGAATCACTAGTACTGAACTCACACCGAGTCACATAAAACTAGCAGAGTTATTGCTAGTAAGAAGAAGTCAATATAACTCGTTTGCCGAAGACATCAAGACAATAGAGGCTGGGCGACGACCTCCGAAGAAGTCACCGTTCTACAAACTCTCTGTGAAGATCGACCGCAACGGCATCCTGTGTTTAGACAGCAGGATAAAAGATGAGCACAACCTGCCAGTCCTACATGCCAAGGAAGGCTTCTCACAACTAGTGGTGCATCACACGCACACAGCCTTCAACCATAATAAAAATAAAATAATAAAAATCTTTATTCAGTTACAAAAAAAAAACACAGCAACCATCAAACTGTTATGAACGAATTACGACAACGATACTACATAATAGGACTGCGCAGTGTTATACGCTACATATGCAACCAATGCCAATGGTGTCGGACCTATAAGGGGATCCCCTCAAAAATCCCCCTAGGCGACTTACCTGCAGAAAGGCTGGCCCAGAATCAACCGCCATTTACTGCAACAGCGGTGGACTACTTTGGGCCCATGGATGTCACCGTCGGACGAAGGCACGAAAAAAGGTGGGGCGCACTATACACGTGCCTCACTACACGTGCGGTACATATGGAAATGGCCACATCTCTCACGGCGTCTTCCATGATAATGACTACGTCGCATGATGGCGCGCAGAGGCACGCCAACCGTGATATACAGCGACAACGGTACCAATTTCGTAGGCGCTGAAAAAGAAATAAATGAAGCCATACAAGACATCGATAAAAGCCTGGGTACCTTTGCATGCGAAAAGCTGATCACCTGGAAGAAAATACCGCCAGGCGCTCCAAGCATGGGAGGCGCCTGGGAACGCCTTGTGAGGTCAATAAAGACAGCTTTAAAGGTCACTCTAAAAGAGAGGTTTCCTCACGATGAAGTCCTACACACACTATTATTGGAGGAAGAACACATAGTTAACTCGAGGCCATTGACCCCTGTGAACCCTAATCTACAAGAAGAAGCGCTGACCCCTAACCATTTCCTTATGGGGCCCTCTAGTGGAATGTCACCGTTTGGCTCATTTAAAGTTACCCCAATGGATTTACACACCTGGAAAACCACTCAGGCATTAGCCTATACCTTCTGGGCACGATGGTCGGCGGAATACAAACCTCTGCTGATGCCCCGACCCGGCTCCAACGACCAACACAAAAACTTGGAAATTGGCGACATCGTCATAATAGCTGATAATACGATGCCTAGAGGAGTATGGCCCCGCGGCCAAGTAATCCAGGTATATCCAGGTCCAGATGGACGTGTGCGAGTGACTGAAATCAGAACAGCAGCTCGTAATTACTACAACGGACTAATAATTAGTTTTAGTGCTTGCGCACGAGGGGGAGATTGTAAATAACAACTTAGCAGTTAGTTATTTTAAGATTAGTATATAAGCCCTTACGTATGTTTTAATAATAGTTATAGGCATTAGTAGTCATTTAAGATAGATTATAGGCCATTTATTATGTTTTAACTATTGTTTACGTCATTTCTTAGCACCTATATAGTAATTAAGCTTTACTTGATTGTTATCTACCTAAATACATAGTTTTACTAGTTGTTTATTAAATATTAAGCCTTCTGTTAAGCATCAGTCAATGAGAGAAAATTGAACCTATTTGAATTCATTCCAATTGGAATCTAATACTGTATAAAGTCTGATTGTAATCTAATAAGATTGTGTACAAATATGTGATATAATTACTAAATAAATAAAGCTGCTGAACACACACTAACACACAAAACTATTACCTTAATTAAAATTACACTGGCCACTAACAATTTGAGCCACTGCGCAACGCGCTATAGAGGCGCGCTAAGGCACGGCGTTCTTAATCATGAATATAAACTTTCGATCCAGCCCGTCCCCAATTTGCTTTGTTTTTCCCCAACGACGCCCTAAGCCGAGGTTCGTACCCCACAGGGGGTGCCCTTAGAGCGCTGTCGTTTAGTTTTTAATACTTATATTTACGCTCCTGGCTGGAGGCTTTAAGCTAATACCTTAGGGCAGCCACAGGAAAGACCGGTTAAGCAGTCACGGCCTCTCAAGGTCAACTGCGAGATGCCATATATATAAAAAAAAAAAAAAGGCACGGCGTTCACTCTCGCCACCGCCGCCGCCCACGCAACACGTATCAAGTCAATACTCACGCAGCAGCTATTTCTAAAATAAGCATCTGGTTTTATTTATTTCGCCCGAAGTCTTGAAACACACATTTGATTGCTGATACATCAAATAAACATGTCTCCAATTCTAGGACCGATAGACCCAGTTTTCCATTTGGACCGCTGCTGGAGTTTCGCTATAAACTCTTGAGACCATCTCTTCCAGAACTCGAGGCGTAGTTTGCAGATGAGGTGGTACTTCGGTCTGGAGTCTTCTGCTGCAAAAGAGGGCACCGACGTCAGTGGCCGTCCGATTAGGAAGTGCCCGGGGGTCAAAGGGTTTAAATCGAGAGGGTCCGAAGACAAAGGGGAGAGAGGGCGAGAATTGAGGATCGCCTCTATTTGTATAAAAAGAGTTGACAACTGCTCAAAAGTAAGGGAAACGTTGGCTGCTGTTCTTTTTAAATGATATTTGGCTGCCTTTACGCCTGCCTCCCAGAGCCCACCAAAATGCGGTGAATAGGCCGGACTAAATTTAAATAAAATGCCTTCGTTAGTAGTATAATCAATGACTGAGTCACGACTAGAACGTAGCACTTTACTTAGTTCATTATTTGCCCCCACGAAGTTAGTGCCATTGTCACACCAAATTTCGTAGGGCTTACCTCTGCGAGACACGAATCTTCGTAAGCACAAAATAAATGCTGATGTAGTAAGATCAGTCACCAGCTCTAGGTGAACCGCTCTGGTACTTAAGCAAACAAATAGACAGAGGTAACATTTATTTATTCGATTACCTCTTCCCCTTTTACTAGAGATTTGAAATGGTCCCGCGAAGTCAGTACCAGTCGAGTGGAAAGGGAAAGTAGGCCTCATCCTAGAAGATGGTAAGTTGCCCATTATTGGCTGTATAGTCTTACCACGAAATCTAGTGCATACCATGCATTGTTTATTGACTTTGCGCGCTAAGGCCCTCCCACCTACAGGCCAGTACATTTCTCTCATAGAAGATAATAACAATTGCGGACCTGCATGAAATAAACGTTGGTGTTCATTTTGCATTAATAAAAGGGTAAGCCTATGTTTACGATCGAATATAATTGGATGTTTCTTGTTATAATCAAAACTTGAATTGTCAAGACGACCTCCTACTCTTAATTAACCTTCAGAGTCAAGAAACGGATTTAAATTGAATATTTTGGATTTTTTAGGTATTCCTAAACCTTTATTTAGAGATTTCAATTCTATATCAAACGATTCGTGTTGACATATTTTAAAGAGAATAGTATGTGATTTATTTATTTCGCTTGTTTGTAGTGAATCATATAGTTTAGTTTCGTTCCTACAATTATGCAAAAACCGCAATACATATGCAAACACGCGACTTATGTGATTAAACTTGGAATAATTATTAAAATTAATAATAGAGTTCAAACTGTCATCGTGAGCCACCTTTGCTTGCACATAAACCTTTAGTTCAGGTAATTCCACTGACTTATCAGGTTGCTGTGGTCCCTCCTTTAAGAAGGAGGGTCCTTCCCACCACAAGGGTTCAACCTGCAGACGCTGAAGATCTACACCTCTAGAAGCAAGATCTGCAGGGTTGAGGTGGGTTGGAACATGCCTCCACGTAAAGCCTTGTGTCAACTCATTTATTTCAATTATGCGATTGGCTACGAATTGCCTTTAAAAGGTTTGGTTGTGCACTAATCCAGGCAAGTACTACTGTTGAGTCGGTCCATATTATCTTTTGTGTTATATGACATCGAATGGACTGGATTACCTTTATAGACAACCAAGCACCAAGTAGTGCGCCACACAATTCAAGGCGAGGTATGGTCATAGCTTTCAGAGGTGCAACCCTTGCCTTCGCACACAACAATTTTACATTTACAATATTTTCATTATTAATTGACCGAATATAGACACAGGCTCCGTAGGCTTCCTGGGATGCATCTACGAAACAACGTAATTCAACTGACATGGGAAAATCACATACTACATTTCTAGGCAAATTAATTTTACACAGATTATTCATATTCTCTGATATCTTCACCCACTTTTTTTCGATATGGGGTGGCACAGGATCATCCCAGCCTAACTTTTCATTCCATAATTGCTGCAAAATCATTTTAGCTTTAATTATGCATGCACATAGCAGCCCTAATGGGTCAAATATTTTACATGTTAATGATATAATAGTACGTTTAGTAAGTTTCCTACTCATATCTATATCAACCGTAAAATGTAACGTGTCCGGTGAAGGTGACCAGTTTAGTCCTAAAACTGTGGCATGTTTACTCAGATCAAGAGTTTTAGGAGTGGTCTCTGTTTGTAACACCTTGGGACAGTTTGTGCGTATTTTATGAAGAGGCAAACAAGCTGAAGATAAAATTCTAGTGACCTCTACATAGATTTCCTTAATTTCTTTCTCTGACTGACATCCAGTATTTAAATCATCCATGTAAATATCATGTTCTAAAATATTTGAAATTATGGGATCAGAACATTCGCGAGCTAACTGAACAAGGCACCTCGTGCTCAAGAAAGGTGCAGATGCTGTCCCATAGGTGACAGTGTTTAGCTGCAATACCTTTATAGGCTGAGAATAATCATCTCTCCACAAAATTTGTTGCAAATGACGCTGAGATGGATCTATTTCAATTTGCTTATACATTTTTTGTATATCCCCAGTTAGCACATACTTATAAGTTCTAAACCTTAATAAAATAGACAACAAATCAAAATTGCTTCATATTTTCTAAAAAATGTCGCTCACATAATTTGTCTTGGGGTGAAGTGTTATCGACACAACTAAGTTCTTCAACTTCCCAAAACCTTTTAAGGTCGTTATGAATTTCCTTTGTGAAATTACATGTCAAGTGACTAAGGCTACATTCTCCTAAACGGCCACTGACTAACCATCCGAAATGTGAATTTTGTAGGATAGGTTTACCTACACCCATTGAAATACGCTTAGTCCCTACAATGTTCCAAAAAACATCCGCCCCTAATAAAATATCAATATTAGAAGGATAGTGGAACTTTGGGTCTGCAAGCACGATATTTTTGGGTAAATTAAGTTCCAGAATATTTACAGGTGCGCTCGGCAACGTTCCTGTAATCTGTGGTACAATAAGACAATTTACTTCCATATTGAATGCATTTAATCGCGACTTTATATTTACATTGCAGCGCTCGGATATATTAAAAGAAACATTATTAATACCTGAAATCCGTAAAGGTTCGGTAATTTTAATCGAAAGTACTAAGTTACTTTTCAAGTTTTCTGTCACAAAGGAAGATTGGCTGCCTGTGTCTAATAGAGCCCGAACAAGGTAAGTCTATTGAGTACTTATGTCCATTTACTATTTCTATCATAGCGGTACACAACAGAACCTGGGTGACGGAGACGGCAGACAATGATACTGGTAGTGGTTGAGTTGATGTAGAAGGTGTAGCGGTAGTTGGGTCTCTGTCAGTATTATTATTTTGAGGTTTGTTTACATGTAATAAACTGTTATGTTTATGTTTACAAAACTTACATAAACTCCTCGTACGACAACGAAATGAATTGTGACCCTCACGCAGGCAATTCGAGCATAGTTTTAATTTAGATACTTCTTTAAGCCTGTCTTGTACATTCATATTTTTAAATTGAGTACATTGGTAAATGCGATGACCCTGCACCCTACACAATAAACACAAGTATTCAAACAAGTTCTCAACCGAAGATACGAAGGAATTCGATCTATCATGTTGTTTATTC
This sequence comes from Tiliacea citrago, assembly GCA_963921375.1. Lineage (NCBI taxonomy): Eukaryota > Metazoa > Arthropoda > Insecta > Lepidoptera > Noctuidae > Tiliacea > Tiliacea citrago. The sequence goes on along the minus strand of OY992797.1, from coordinate 12,312,693 downwards.
TTCCAATTGTTAGTTCGAATATTTGTATTCAAATTCCCCTTATCATTTTTATTTAGTTGTGACGTGACTGATGTAGTTTCTAAAATATCCGCACGACGACGTGTAAAATTAAAAAAGTCATTTAGCGTTGGTAAGTCAGGTAAAATATTCTTATGTTCTTCCCACTTTACGCCCGTACTGGTATCTAACTTCCCAGTAATATTAATAATGTGTCCCACTGATCAGTCGGTTGCCCTAGAGTGTTGAGCGCTCTTAAATTTTTTGAAACAACGTCAACTAAGTTACGTAAGTCTATAAATGATTCCTTAGTCAGTGTTTCAATACTGCATAATGCTTTAAGATGATTGTTAATGAGGATTTTCTTATTATTATATCTATCACAAAGTAACTCCCATGCTACAATATAATTCTCAGAGGTAAACTTCAACGACTTGATAACTTCAATGGCACCACCCTCTAGTGAGGATCTCAGATAGTGAAACTTATTGATGCCTGGTATTGATTCATTGCGATGAATTAAAGATTGAAAAGTGTCTCTAAATTCTAGCCATTTTAAATAAGAACCATTCAATGTTGGCAATTTTATCGTTGGCAATTTTATTGACTGGACCCCATGAGATAGGCAAGTTGCATCTGAACCTTTGTTACTACATGCATCACCAAATTTTTCTTTCTCAGACCCTTGTCTTTCTATTATATCCTCAATAATTGACATAACGAAAATAAACTTAAGTTTCAATTGAATCTCTTAACGTGATTTGTTCATCCGTAGCGGATTCATCACAGCTGTTTTCAATTAATGTTTGAACGTCATGGAACTGCCTAAATAATTCTTGGCAAATATCCAAACGTCTACCTAACTCTTTTATATTTACGCTACTTAGAGCACTAATGTCTAGCTTTTGCATTTCCTGTACATATTCGTTTAATTTAGTTAAAAGCCCTCTAATATTACCGCGTTTCCTAATTAATTCACTTAATTCACTTTTGCCCACATCCTTATCCATGATCGGCATCTTTAAATCACAATAACCGAAAACAAACAAACAATGAAATAGATAATAAAAATGTGCATCAAACCAAACAGTCGCTATAAGTATGTACGCTCCAGGCGCAGCTCGCAGTCACGCGGTGTTACAGCAGGCACGGCGCCGCCGCGCCGGCTAGATGGCCGTTCTGCTGCTTATTCCGCGGCGGCCGAGGAGCCCTGGTGGCCACGCGGTAGCGTATGTAGACGGGAGGCAGCACGCAGCCGCAGCCGATGATTTTCTGGAATCGTTTGCCAAATCTATTTGAAGCACGGATGCAGTGCAAGGCTTTAAGCTGTGCAATTGGTGCACAGAGACACGGAATTGGGATTTTAGTACAGGAATGTAAATATTAAGAAATTAAAGCGCATTAGGCCATGATGGATTAAGTAGGTATTTATGCATGAACAGCGAATGCAATGGCATGATTATAGACATGCTCGACATAAATAGTCGCCTATTTAGACTAGGTATAAGGTTATAGAGGTATTAATTACCTATAGAATTTACATGTCCACAATGCATTGATGTTAGCAGTTAGCTGCCCTTTACATTAGAGGAAGCAGTAAACCCTAAACACAAATAAAAGCGGAAATCAGGAACGGAAAATATAATAGGAACGAGCTTACTTCCCTCGGATAGACCACCTGACGCGATGCCCGCAATATCCAGGTAGATCTTCAAAATAGGTAGCAGTATCCTCCTTGAGTTCCAGCGATTTCACTCCAGAGACACAAACGAGAGCACGTCACCGAACCGAAGTGGTTTTTTCTTCCTTCGAATTTCAATTCGCAGTTTCTTCTGTCACGGTCACCAAATGTTGGGAGATGATTGAAAACGGTAACAGCAATAAAATAAATAGTTTTATTTAAATAAGATAGCCGAGAAAATATATTTATATAGAGACTTGCACTCGGTCTTAGCTGCTATCGGAATGACGGCGGAGCTCGTGTGTCTCGGCTCACCGCCATTGTATCGAATGCGCATGTGCAAGATGCGCACGCATGTACAATTCATGTAATAAGGTTTACGTTTTCTTGACACCGCGGACTGCCTAGTTCGAGATGTTCGAAATCATGACTCGCACACTTTATGACACTCAGTTTATAAGTAATGATGTTTATCTTCTACAACGCGAGCATTTCATTACAACAGCCATGTGGTGCGTCATTTCGCCTCATGTTTGGAGTCATGGTGTAATGCAACATTCCTCGGTACGAAGCTAAGAAATGTAATGTCATATTACATCACTTTAAAACGCACTGTTTTGAGCATGTCTATTTGAAATCCTCATAAAAAGTCGTTTCATTTGATATGTCACACACATATTCGCAAAACTTAAAAAAAAATGTTTCCCCCAGAGTGAACCCCATATTCAAAATTCATTATATTAATTACGTTACACGTTCGTTTTTGGGTCACAGAAATTCACATGTGTAGGTATTATTATTTTTTCCTTTCAACTTTAACGGTTCAGTAGATTCGGAGCAAATCAGCTGTGACAGACGGACAGACAGACAGTCACACGAGTGGTCCTATAAAGGTTCCATTTTTCCCTTTTGGGGTACGCAACCCTAAAAAAGGGAAAGCATATTTGGTTACGTCCTGTACCTACGAAATCGAAACAGAATAGCCCTATAAGCCATTGTTCGCACTGTTAGCGGAGCGGTGTTGGTGCCGTGAACCGCAAAGCCATGCGATTTTATGCAGGCCTGGAGTCTATACGTTGTGTCTTCTAGGTCATGGAATTGAGAAAAAAAAAACAAATATACAGATATGTATCTATTTAATTGATAATTATATTTACACTGGTGTTATGTACATTCAAATATCTACACTGTAGAACAAAATTGTTTCGTAGAAAAGCAAGAGGTAGCCATTTCATAGGTTGGTATTTTACATTAATACGAGTACAATACAACAGTCATAAGTCACTCCACTCACTTAACATTTTTTTTTCAGTCTCACTAAGTATTTTTTTATTCTAATAAATTACAACCATTTACCCTTCCATGTCAAGCAAAATATATTTAAATTAGTATCATCAGTTTACTTGTTCAAGTTTATTTAAAAAACCGGCCAAGTACGTGTCAGACCACGCACAATGAAGGGTTCCGTAGTTGGGATGAATTTATCCCAAAAACAAACTTAACATTGTAGTTGTAAAACATGATAGCCCATACACGTACATCACGGTCAATTGTCCAACTGCAAATGCAAGTTGCTCGACTATTACTCGTTAACTTGTAAAGCCTACTTAGCTAGGATAGTTTTCCTTTTAATTTCGTTAAATAATTCGTTATATTTCGTTTTATCGAGATTTTATTTTACCTTTTTTATTTGATTAATATGTATATTAATCACATCCTTAATCATATTAATCCATGTCAAATTACAGCTTTCTAGCACTAAGAGTCTCTGAGCTAAGCCAGGGACAGACAGAAGGACAGACGGACATGGCGAAACTATACGGGCCCTAAAAACGAACCCTAAAAAGTCTGTAATTTTAAAATTGTAACCATATTTTATTTATTAGGGTGATTTTTTCGGCGATTTTTGTCAGATGTAATAACATCTGACAAAAATCGCCTTATATAGATTGCCTACTTTAGGTAACAATGCGAAGTGCCTATTTAAATTTACTAGCAAAGGTTCGCTGACACGAAATGTTTAACAAACTTAATTATTACGGCGGATAACAGTTTGATTAAATAACTTACAGCTTCATAAATAGGTAATTAGGTATACATATGTATATTTAGTATGTTTGCAAAAAGTGTGTCAGTACTTTTGTAAAAAAAAATATTAAGTAGGTAAGTAAATCGTTTTGTTGAGTAAAACAATAGCCACGTTAGCACCTTCGAAAGGGTCAATTACCATTGAAAATTATAAAAATGCGGTCGGTAGGGAAATCCAACTTATCTGTACCTAGGTAACTTGTAGGGCCAAAGGGAACAAGATTAAAAATGTTTACTTATCATACAAATTTATTTGTCATTTAATTAGTAGATGTCCAAGGGAAAGACCGTATACTTATAGTAAAGGACTTATTTTGTAAATAATTTATATTAAGTAGATACTTATACAGAAAATATACATTGATTTTTATTTGTGTATGATTTTTCTAGTAGCTATAAAACACAGGTCTGAAATGGCTACTGCCTTTTGCTAAATGAATTATTTCAAATAATTTCAAACAAAAACAAGCTAGTTCTACCTTTGTTCAAATGGCCAGTTAACTATCCTGCTGCTGTACAGTTCTGCGTGACCGTTCGGCTGTGTACTCGTAGATACCTACGCATGTCGTAAGACGGCATGCAAGCCTGCAACCTTATAATTATAATAGTAGTCTAGATTACTATTATAATTATATGGTTGCAGGCTTGATTTAAGGCGCGCCTTATCAAACATTTCGTGACCACATTGTCAACAACTCGCAGAAATGATTTCCTTCTGTATGTGTTTTGGTTATCTAAAATACCGGTCACAACTACACTTCCTGAATCGAGCCATTCTGCATTTTTTTCGTATAATCGTATAGGTCTGTACTTTAGATGTTTTTGAATTTAATTTTGGAATAATGATGACACCAAAATGATGGCCAGTATGTTGGTGTCAAAAACTGCATTAAACTTTTCTTGACTCAAAATTATTTTGATGTTTTAGACCTTTATACCTACATATAAATATGCACGGTGGCTCGATTTAGGAGTGTATTATAACAGTAAGGTCTAGCGCGATGTCCAAAATTTTTAGTCTAGTGTTTAATCTGTAGCTAAACTAGCTAAACTAAATTCCATTTTAACTGGTTCCGGTTTCATTACGTTAATGTGTTTTGAAGTAAAAAAAATAGGTTCTTCCGAAAATTACGAATTAAATGTTGCCAAAGCAAAAAATATTGCCTAGCTTAGTAGTAGTTCGTAATTTTCAGAAAACCCCTATTTTCGTAAGGACTCCAAAGCAGCGTATACATAGGTGCTGCCATCTCTATTTTGCAGCGGGTTTTACGTAAGCAGTTAGTGCGACACGGTGACGGCGTATGTTATGTTAGGTGGAGTGGCGGGCGGCAGCGTGGGCAGCGGCGGCGTGGGATACACGCGGCACGGCGCGAACGCCGGGGGGCCCAGCATGCCCAGCAGCAGGTACGACACCAGCGAGCCTGACAGCAGACCGCCGTTGTACGACAACGTCATCATGTTACCTGACCGGCAATGCGATGAGAAATATTAATTTTGGAAGTAAGTAAAATGTCCACAGAGGAACTGGGCAGGAAACGACTGCTGTCAGATGAATTTTAGGCTAAAGTTCCCATAAAACGACAACGGCATCGCAGCAGATTCAGACAAAGATTGCGAGATGAGCATGGCGCCTATATAGAGCTCTAGTATTTTTAGCATAATAAGATCAAGTTAAGTGTAAAAAGAAAAGAGGGACTTGTGCCTTCCGATATGACAACACTGGCTAAAAATAATGACTTACTTATCTAACGAGTACTTGTCTAACGAGATAAATATAAGATACAAATCAATATTATTCTTACCGGCAATTTCTCGATGTTCGCGGCCGACACGAGATGGCGCTAGTATCATTGGTACGGAGCCAAACAGGCCATTTGTGAAACCTAGCACCACGGAGAATAATATTGGGTAGACCTGAAAAAGCATAAAAAGCAACTAAGAAAGTTCAAAAAAAAATTTATTTAATATCGGTATTTATAGCAGATACGTACGTCCCCAACGATGTGTGGTGAATGTCTGGGAGCGGCGCACAGTAGCATTAAAGGTACAAGAAGTAACCGAAGACCACTCGCCATCAGGAGCTGACTACGACTCCACTCATACGGCCAACAAGCCGCGATCTAATAACGAAAAATACATGTCATGTCACTTTACTGTTAACTAGCGACCCGCTCCTGCAGTGCAAGTACGTAGCACTCGATTTGATAAATTTGACAATTATTCTCGATAAAATGAATTTTTGTCGAGAATCGAATCGATGTCGCATATTTTTAGCGCTTGATAAAACATCGTACACAAAACCTTAATTAATTATACACCAAACGTTCCTCATGAATCACTCCGTCCATTGGTGAAAACTGTATAAAAATCCATTCGGTAGTTTTTGAGTTTATCACGTTCAGACAGACAGACGGGGCGGGATGATTTCGTTATTTATTATGTAGTGATATAAAGGTATGGTTGGTAATAAATGTTCCCTAAGCATTGGCTGATTTGAGGCCAAAACAATATTTAAACAGCCAGATGTCGGAAAAAAGAAACAAAAAAATAAAGTTTTAATGCCATCCCATTTTTTTTCCAGCAAATAGCCAATAAGTTTTTGTTGAAAACGAAGAAGGTTACTAAAGAGAATATTCCTAAAGATAATTATTAATTTTGGAAAAAATAGTGACAATGATTAGGCACCACAAACGCCTCTATTGTATAGCTAAAACAAATTAGCAAGACGCTTACTTTTCCAATGAAGTCAAAAAGGTTAAAGGCGGACATAAGTATGATGGGCATCCAGGTCCCAAGGCGACAAGAAGGCACCTCGGAAGCGATGCCGGGGTACAGGCTCAGCGTCGTGAAGTACACCAGACCGATCGACACCATGTACGGGTAGATCGCACGAGCCACCGCCCAGCGCGCCAGCACTCCACCTGCAAAGACAGGCAAGATGTCTGATAAGTATTACGGGCAAGTATGAAGTTAATTTCCAGCTTTTAATAAGTAAAACTGTAAGCAGTGCCAGTGCTGAGTGCATCCAGCCTTTGTTTGTACTGTAGTTAATTCAAGTCGAAGAGGAAACTCTCGCATGTGACCGAAAGTTATTCGGTAGATTAGTGCAGAAGTGGATTCCAAAAATCCCTGTATCTACTACTGATATGTACTTGAGTAAAGTACGTTTTAATAGGTAGGGTCAGCAACACTATCTCTCTGTCTTGTAGAAAACAAGATCTCTAAACGTCTAACTATTAATAAGATGTTACGTTTGAACGCTCTCCAGGAGGTTGGTCTTTCGGGCGACTCAAAGACGACGTCTTCTACTTTGTAGGAAGGTCGAGGGGTGCGCAGAGCCGACGAGGGCTCTGACGTCACACTGTCCGGGAACGGCTCCACAGCGCTCTCTGCTGGAGCGGACACGACGGCTGTCGGCGAGTACACAGGGTTGGCGAAACTGAAGGCGTTTGTGTCGATTTCTGAAATATATGATTAGTAACGTCGTTATTTTTACTCTCCATGGGATATTTGTTGTTCCCAGCGCATTGGGGCAACATTTTATTGTCAATGCTTAACAAATAGAAGAAAACCTTTAGAACTGAACTGCGTATGCTCGCCCCCTATTACATGGGACTTGAACATGACTAGTGAAATTAATGTGGGTGTACTATAGGTACACCTCTGCCTAACCTCTCAGGGAAAATAGGCGTGATGTTGTGTTATGGTATGCTTTAAAAAATATGTTTACCTTGCCCGGTAGACGAGAGTACTGGACTCTGCAGTTTTAATACGCCGTAGCTGGCTTCGCCGGCCTCGCTCTCCATCTGAAATTATACTAAGTACAGAATTACAGTTTTAAAACAGTACACTAGGATACCGTGATGTGTCACCAATCATCAATATGTTAAGTTCACATGACTTTTGGAATATCTCATATTTTTTGTAATCTGCCATCGGTGGCACTATATGAGGTACCGACTAGTGTTCCAGCACTACGTTTTCCTACGGTCTCGGTCGGCTCTATTCTAGGTTATAATTATGTCATATCCCCAAATCATATGACCAAGTTAGTATAAGAGCTTTTAATAGGCTGAGTAGCAACGACAACGTGTTTAATTTGGACTCGATGAATGTCCAATTCTTTAGATTGACTGTTTCGTTTGTATAAGCGTCAGCCCTTCTCTTCTTGATTTAAAGTTACTATTGTTTTAATTTACTAAATTCTTACCAAAGTAGCATCTTCGTTAGGGTTTAAGTGCAGCTGAATGCGCCTCCTGTGTCGCGACTCGTTAGTCAGGCGCAGATAATGCTGCACAAGGGGATGGCGCATCATAACATGATGAAGCATCGAGTGTCCCAGCAAGATCAGTATTGAGAACACGAAGAACATAAAGGTACTTCGTTGCGGCTGACGGAAGCCGTACTTGGTGACGATGCGGTCTAGTGACACCCAAAACCCAGCGGCACCTACAGAATTGATTTGAACACTTAAACACTGTCAAAATAACGTTAGTTAATATTCATTGCTGAGAAGAGTGAAGAGAAATCTAAAAAAAATAGTTGTGCACATTCTTATTATTTGGACGGGGGTAATTTATGAAGGCTTTCTTTCTCCAGTGGAATCCTCAAGAATTACATTTTCCTAAGTCTTTAATATCAGAACTTACTTTCGCCAGCCATCACTGCCTGTGTATATCTCGGTGGAAGGCAGCCCGTGAAGCCGTAGTACGAAGCCTGCTGCACAGTACAGCCGAACGCGACCACTCCGATGGCGACCAGGTTGATAGTATATGATACGCCTGTCGAGAACCCGTCCCAGCCGATGTTGCACACAGCCACGAACAACATCGTCGCTAAGGATACTAGGATACCTGGAAGTTTACATACATCGATTGCAGAGAGCTTCTTCGGTCAGCTTTGTTATTGAAAACTTTTGCTTAAAGAAAACATAATTAATGAAAACTTGACAAGCTAGTAATTTTTAATTTTTTTCGTGCTAATACATTAACACCAAGCTATCATGACTGCTCTGCAAATACTATTATATAGTATTATGAAGAAGGCTGTTTTAAATCGTCTGTACCTAATAGGATAGGAGTGTGTGTGTGTGTGTGTGTGTGTGGAGAAGAAGAAGTAGCAGCTGTGGAAAAAATTGAAGAAAAAGAAGAAGAAAGCAGAAGAAGAAGATAAAGAACATCGCTTTATCTTATTGGTATCTTGCCATCAAACTTACCGAAGGTGATCCTAGTGTTGTAAGTAAAGACATCGAGCAGGAGGTTGTTCAGGCAGACGGCGACACACGCAGAGGCTATGTAGACAGTGGACATGTCGAACATTATCGTGGTGTTCGGGTAGTGCATCTGGAAGTAGTCCACCGCCATGATGAAACTGGAATGTTAGGACGAGAGTTTCGTTAATAAAAAGTCCTCCGTAAAAGGGAAAAAGAGGATGGTTGGGCGCTATCAATACGTTAATGACGCCCAACAACGCAACAACCCCGGTCTCGGCTTGATGGCGCCCAACAACCTTCTTGCTTAAGCTGATTGCGCCCAACAAGCTTCTCGTCTCTACAATGGCTCAGAGTTTAAGAAATATTTGCAGGGAATTTGCTTTATCCACGAATTTTCCAGCCTACTTTCCAACTTAGCTGGGGTTCCTCGGTGCGACCTGACAAGACGAGCGTTACTGGGCACCGGGCCGAAAAGAGAAGCTGTTTAGCATATCGACTAAACTTAGTGGAGTTGTTGTTATTGGAATTAGTATAGTTAAGGATCAGGAGAGGCTGCGGTGAGCAGATAGTGAATGTTAGTTACCTGTTAAAGGGCAGTAAGAAGGCGGCGCCTGCGACAAACAGTGTCAGGTAGACGGAGTTGTACCGGTCTGGCGGCGGCGCGCCTGGGTCCGCCATGGTCGACAGCGGCTCGCCCCTCGCGGCCCGGATCGCTTCGATGCGGGCGTACCCGCGACCTAGGGTCTCGTTCATTTTGCGAAACTTACGACACTTCTGACATCTACATCGTTTATTTACTTATCAATACCAATTTTATTGTTTACAACAGACTGATCTTCTAGTAAACACGATCAGTTAGTATTTTATTCGACTGAAAGGATTAGCATGTTCGTTTATTTTAACGTTATCAACTTTTGGTTTATATTTATACAAGAATCAATTAATCACACCTACACACCTCGCTAGAATTAAGTAGTTAGTGCCATAATGTTACCTAACGTTAGATACACTGACTATTACTTGTTTTGTATTTTGTTTCGTTAAAGTTATTCGTTTGTTTTGAATGGATTTGTTTTCAAGATATTTAATATTCACTGTGTTATAAACAATATCCTTCACCGGCGCTCTTGACAGCGGCGGAAGAAAATCTGTAACGCATGCGCGATACACATTGATTTTCAGTGAGGAGACGTCGCGACTCGTGACCCTCGCCCTCTTAAAGCGAGAACTCGGTATCTTTGTTTTATCTGTTGCGGGATATACTTAAACTTAATAAACTTCAAAATAAGTTTTCGACACAGAGTTTAGCATTTTTCTATTAGAAATCGTATGCCTTTACAGAAATTAATAGTAACTCAGCCTACACCTTAGTCGAATTTCCAACTCTTTGCTTATGCGTTTAGCATTCGCTTTCTTTGAATTAAATAAGTAGATAGTGTTAGTAGTTTAAAATGAATCGAAACTATTCTAGTTAAAATCCCATGTGTGATCTGGCGTTTTAATTATTGTAATCCATTCACTTCATTTATGGCAATAAATGAAGTTTGACAATAACTACTTGGGTGTCATCAATAAAAACAAGTCGTGCGGGTGTAACGACCTTTATTAATTATTATTATTATTATTTCATTTATTTCAGATAATTAGAATCAATAAATAGTTTTTATACCGTTCATTGTTCATAATTATTATCGCGAGTTTAGACTAAGGACGTTAAAACTATCAGCTTTACATTCTGGTTTCAAAAACGACTCGGAAAGGTTTAGCAGAGAGCGATAGACCGTCATTTGGTTCAACAGAGGGAACAGTGTCGCCATCTGGTATCTTCAATCGGAACTTTTGCAGAATATGAGTGAGGAACATGAACAGTTCGGAGCGGGCCAACCCTTCGCCTATACAACGTCTTCTTCCTAGAAAATAAATGAAGAGTTAAAAAAGCGGCCAAATGCGAGTCGGACTCCCACACGAAGGGTTTCGTACCACCGTACTATATTTTTAAATTTTAAATAGTTTAGTTATTTTATTTTTATTATGTCTTCCAGTCTAACCGGATGCAGCTGAATACCAGTATTTTACATGGAGCGACTGCCTATCTGACCTCCACAACCCAGTAACTGGGTAATAGGACACCACATGGTAAGACTGGTTGTCGGACTTTCGGGCTTCTGACGACCCGTAACGACTGTCATAGATCCACGATCATTCATCGCTGTCATCAGCCGGGACCAACGTTTTAACGTGCTTTCCGAGGCACGGAGGAGTCTCGGTATGTAAAGATGGTCACCCATCCACGGACCAACCCCGGCAAGCGTAGCTTAACCTGATAGATCGACCCGTGCGACTGTAGCCACAAGCTCCTCCTCCTATTTGTACCTAGTACAGTTAAAAAAATACAGCCTTGTGATAGACGGATATACAGCGGAGCCTTCGTACTAGACTCCCGTTGGCACCCTTTAGGGACGAAACCCTAAAATCAGTGGCGTATTTACCCTTATGCCAAGAGGGCCATGGCCCAGGGCGGCAGATTACAAGGGCGGTGCAAGGCGCCTCTTGCAGTCTGCCTGGTTTTCTTGAATCAAGCTCTACTTATCTTCTATAGCCGCCCTAACTTCTAATCTGTATGGATGGTACAAAAAACCTACCTGATGCGGGGTGCTAAAATGTTTGAGCTTCGCTTCGCTCTTTTTGCATCCTACAATCTCTTAATTATTCTTGAAGCTTTTATGCATAAGTTGAAAAAGTAGCTTCAATATCACTTTAAGAATGGTTAAAACAAAATCTAATCTATCCGAGGTGCTATTTTCAAGACAAGTTCTCTCACATTTATTTGTTTTGTTAAATTACGGAGCGGCAAACCGTATCGCCATTGCCTAAAATCTAGGTTACAGTACAGCCCTTTGGCATACAGACGCAGTGGCTTACATAGGTTTCCGTGGGTACCCTTTGCATACGGAACCCTATAAAAAGACGGGTAGGACGTACATACATACCTCACTCTTTCTTTGTATTGTACTAAAGTTTAATTTTAGAATACCTGTTTCTTGTGGAATATTTTGAGACCTTTAGGGCTCAAATCAAGTTACTGAAAACTCGTTTACTTTAATCATAAGTACTTTCGAGAGTCAAACTAAAAATAAACCATTCAATAGGGTTCTTAAACTCTTGCTTTTATAAAGAGCCAACCTGTTCCAAACGGCATGAGCCACTCGTCTTGAATCAGATTTCCTTCTTTGGTGATGAATCTCTCTGGTCGGAATGTGGCGGGATCCTTCCAGTGGCCATCGTTGTGTAGATCGAACATAGACAATAGAATGAACGTACCCTGGGAAATATAAAACCTTGTTAGGGAGTAATTAACATCCGATTCTATTAAGTGCTCTTCTAATAGCCAATAAACCTTCGCGTTGATCGACTATTAAGTTGTTTCATTAAGTATCATTATCAGCATTATTTTCTTTATTCGTAGAATAGAAATGTTTATAAACGACTAGCTGAGCCCGGCGGTTTAACCCGCATACGTCTCAGTCCCAGAATATCGGGATAAAAATTTCCAGGTCATGGTCTACCCATGTGCCAAATTTCATCCATAGCAACCAAACTCACTTTCGCATACATAATGTTAAAGTTAGGATTACCTACTAGCTTTTGCCCGCGGCTTCGCTCGCGTTAATGTTGATTTTGTCAATCATTTTCATATCCCTCGGGAATAGTACTTAAGTACTTAAAGATCGCTTTTAGCGATATGACTGCCCATTGTGTCAGCCTATGTAAAACTTCAACATTTATATCTGTAATTTTTATGGTGTATATAATAAAGAGTATTCTATTCTTTTCTTACTTCTTTTCTAGAGGAAAGGTGCCCTGTGCCCTTTTCTGTACCCCTGACAACGTGTATGCAACATTTCATGATGATCGGTTGAGTAGTTTAGGCGTGAAACCGTAACAAACAAACTCACTTTCCCATTTAGAATATTACTAGCTGCGCCCCGCGGTTTCACCCGCGTAAGTCTCGATCCCGTGGGAATATCGGAATAAAAAGTAGCCTATGTCTTAATCCAGGGTGTCAGCTACCTCCATACAAAATTTTATCAAAATTGGTCCAGCCGTTTGAGCGTGAAGAAGTAACAAACACACACACACACACTCACAAACTTTCGCCTTTATAATATTAGTTTGATATAGTTAGGATTAACAAGTTAATGAACAGCATTCAGAGCTATTGCTGATTTCTGACCTCATTAAGCCTCAACATTATCCAGAAAATTATGGATTTTTTACGTAATAGAATCAGGCATTACTTAGTATCTTATAGATTTATAGATGTCCATAAAGTTCATTACCTTAGGTATTACATAGTTGCCGAGGCGTGCATCGTCGATCGCTATGTGCGGGATGCCCATAGCCGCCACACTTGAAATGCGCAATGACTCCAGTAACACCGCCTCTGTGTACACCATCCTTTACAGATAAAGCGATTTATATTAAAAACCTTTGGCAAATAATAATAATAAATTCTTTATTTCAGACATATAGTCCACTTTTTAATAAGAATTTGATTTATACACAATTTTAGTAAGAAATTGAGCATAATTAGAAAATTATAAATTGAAAATTACAAGTACGACGATTCATTTTAGCTTCGATCGAATATCCTACTAAGAGGTTATTCGATCAAAAACCTGATGGAGGCCTTCATAATTGGAGAATCGAATTTTTCCGCAATAACCTGTAAGATGCTGGTAGAACTACCGCGCAACCGTATGATGGCGTGGAAGCTATCAACCCTTGCTTCCGCAAACATATTCGAAGCATTACAGAAACGCGGTAGCGCCAAAAACATCCTTTAGCCATTATTGTATTGGACTCGGAAGGCACTGAGCGATCTCTGAGTATATGTGGCTTATCGTGTAAAATGTTTGGCAGTATGCTTTAAACAGGGTGATTTTAACCTATGAACTGCAACGAGCAAACCTGCGTGCCAGCATATTATGTTCTATTATCTGACCGCCAGCGCCCTGCGCTCCCTCAATATCCAGTCCAAGATATTTAAAATGAAATACACGAAATTCCAGGTTAAAACCACACGACACGGTTGTTTAAGATTGAAAGAAGAGAGAAGGAGAGATAAAGAAATAATATCATCAAGAGTGTCTTCATAGAGCTTTAAGTAAAGGTATGACCAATTGTCCAGCATATGCATTGATGTCGCTTTCACGTCTAGTAGACGCCGCGTGAATGCACACACGGTAAGAGTGTAGCGGAGCCGTTTATTTTGACATTATACCTAACGAAATCTTGCAACTATGTGGAACAGCATAACTAAATAGTGTTGAGACCGTCCGAAACAATTTAAATAATAAACCTGGCTCTATCGCTAAGTGTTGGAGGCCTCAGAGGACCGATGACGTCATCTATCTCGTCGTGCAGCCGCCGCTGCACGTCGTCGTTGCATACGATGTGCAGGAGCATGAACACGGTCGTGTTGGACACCGTCTCCATGCCAGCCTCCAGCAGATCTAGGCACACCACTTGCAGTTCCTCGTCTGTAACTAAAGGGGTACTGTTTTATTTTATTGGTTTATCAAGGTAATGTTTAGTAAATAGAATACAATGATTTAGCAATATCAGCTACACCAACCACACAAAAATAATAAAATATACTCCGAATGCACAACATGGCCAAAAAGTTAACAAGCACAAGCTTAAATATACTAAATGAAAACGCGTCATCTGGTCAAGCACTAAGACCCGTATTACAGAACTTCACTCAATACTCAAGCATTACTTAAAACTAGTTTCAACCAATCAAATGGCTTGATCTAGTTTATGCTTGAGTATTGAGTGACGTTTTGTAATACGGGCCTAAGGGCTTGTCCAAGTGAGGCGTTTCACGCGCGAGACCACTCGCGCGCTTTAAAGTTAAACATTTTCACGTTTTGTCCGCGTTCTGCGTAGTTCAGTATCAAAATTATCACGCTCCATTTCGAGACAAATACGTTCACTCGCCACGGACTCGCGTTTACTACTGGGCGAAGCAATGGCGCCCAAGTATCTCGAGTTCGCGAATTGCGCGGCGCTTGCGCGTACAACGAGCGAATCGAGAGTCCGGCGTTGCACGCGTTTTACGCGCGAGAGCATGACGGGATGTATCTAGTATCTTGGGTTGGGAACGCGCGAGAGACTACGCGTGAGTTAGCTCGCGCGTAAACGCGTCATCTGTACCCCAAGTGTAAGTTTGCAAGAGAGTAAACGTAACTGTCGCGTTTGCGTTAAGATTTTTATTCTCACCCTTATATTCTTAGCATTAAGATCTAACGGTCAAATTTTAACGCAAACGAAATAGTTACTTTTACTCTTTTGCAAACTTACACTTGGGGTACTGTACCCCAAGTGTAAGTTTGCAAGAGAGTAAACGTAACTAGCGCGTTTGCGTTAAGATTTTTAGTCTCACCCTTATAGTCTTAGCATTATGATCTATCGGTCAAATTTTAACGCAAACGAAATAGATAAGTTTACTCTCTTGCAAACTTACACTTGGGGTACTGCGCGGCACGCCAGATGAGATATATCGCTAGATTGATTGAATACATCAGCATCATAATTTCAGTCCAAAGACGTCCACTGCTAGACATAGGCCTCGCCCAAAAGGAGGGGGGGATGCCATAATCGCCACGCTTGGCAGGCAGGTTGGCGATCGCAGTGTGGTGCTAAAATGCATAGAGAGAGCTGCTCCCTTTCACGACACCCACGGGAAGAAATAGGATGGTGCTATTCTTTACATCCGGCACCACATGGAACAACGCGGATTGAATAATGAAACCTATGTAATATAATAGTTAAAGAGTGCAGCACCCTAATTGCGACACACTTCCAATCATAATCCTAGAGCTTATCCATTGCTTCATAGGTTTGAAAAATTCGTCCGCTCAACAACGTAAATAACGCAATGAACGTGGTTGAACTGTCAAATTGAAACCCATTGCAATCAATTATCAGTTTATGTGTTACGCAATTGCCCCGCCTGGTTCCGTACAGAACCATAGTAATTAATGTTGTATTTAATTATGTATTTGCCGGCGCAGCAATTGGCGCCATATATTTTTGTTAGATAAACTACGATAACATGGCTCGCCCCTCCAAATTACTGTTACAATGTTTGTAGTCACATCCTTACGAAAGAATTTGTATGTAGTTGTAAGTACTCGCAATATCTCACTTATTACCAGAATTGTTGGTCAACTAATCATAACTTGCCTTAGCCAATCGCGCAAGACAACGCACGTGTCGTTTTCATAGAGTACGTGCAGCGCAGCGCCATACTAATAATAATGAGTTATTTATGACGCCACTAGACGAGCAACAAATCCGTGATTTGTTTCTGTTTGACGGCCGTCTCATTACGCACACATGCGTACAAATACTTTCAAACATTTTGAATTTTGGAGGGGCGGGCCATATTATGGTAGTTACTCTCTACGTGGCGGCTATCTTCGGATGATGGAAGAAAATGTGAAGGTAGCCGCTGTTTGTACCACGTCCACGACGAACTGCTATGTTCCGATATTGAAGCTACTGAACCACTAATACGATGATCACTTCTGGTAAAGGCTATCCTGCGCCGTTATATTTAATTAACGATGAGCTGATAAAATCTTTAAAAAACCACTAAGTAAACAAATTAGGGTGTTAATTTCAAGTACCTAATTGATGTCAAGTTGACATTTGAGTAGCCCAAGACGGAGATAACAAGATAACAGTCATGCTATTTGATAATCAACAAGTTTTTTGCGTCAACGTAGAAAAAAATGATTATTTATTGGAAGATAATTGCCTTTTATTTATAACTAGCGACTCGTCGACAGACACGAAAAGCAACTTTAATTTATAATATGTAGATATAGATAATTAATATAGATTAAATTATTATAGGATCTTCTCTATACCTACTCCATTTGAAATAAGATTAGAAATTTAAATAAACCTTTTTTTACACTCCATTCAACCGATTTCGAGTTCTATTCCATAGGCATAAGGATGACAAAGCAAAAACGTGGTTATAATACGAACTGTTTTGTTACAGCTGCCATTTGTCATGCCACCAACGCAGTAGAAGTTTAAATCGGTTGAACGGACTGTAAAAAAGGTTTATTTAAATTTCTAATCTTATTTCAAATGGAGTATAGTCAATACGTACAGAATTGATCTTTGCATTCCATTTGTTCAATGAGAAAGGCGTCGATGACGTCCCTTGGGTTGGTGACGTCGATGCTTTGTTGATGTTGCTCTATGGTTTCCTGTTGATTAATATCATTGCAAATTGCATTAACTTTTATACGTCACTCTAACTATAGGAAGTGTGCACGACCTCGGATAAAGTATTTTTATATTATTATAAAAGAACAACGAATTCTTTATATATATTTTTATACTTTTTTATAGGTAAGTTATATGTAAGTGGTTCTGTTATTTTTACGTTTGGCACTTTAACTTAATATATTCGGGCTATACCGATGCTAACCTACCTAACCCCCCCTGATCTAATCGGTGATGTTCTTTAGAAAGGTCAGGTGCGTAGTACTCACAACCGGCGTGCGTGTATGACGATGTATGAACGTAAACGACGCAAAAGGAGTATGTAAGGAGCGTAGCAGGTGATGTTCTATAGTTTCTGCCTACACCCATGGGAACAAAGCGTGAGTTTATGTATGTATACCGATGATAGCCCAAATATTCAGTTGAACTGCCATTTTGATATTACAATATACCGACTTCTTACATACGAAGGGTCAGCAAGACTACATCGTTTCAAAGCCATTTTAAATTATCGAATGCAGGGAGAGATAGTACCTAGTAAGTTTCTCCCGATCCCTACTCAAAGAGCATACCTACCTGCCAATTATAAGTGAGCTAAACTATTGATCAAAATATCCAATCTCTGATGACGTTCTTGGAACACAATAAAAAAAAAATATATAAAAAAACCTGACAACACTATCCCGAGTTACACACGTCCCTGAACTAAATGACGCAGCTTATCTTATTTGCTGAGATACGTTGTTATTGTGAACTTGACCTCGCCTTATTGTAATTTATACATATTTTTGTATCAACTCACCCTCAGAAAGTCGTGGAGTGCCTTATGGATAGAACTTAGTTCGGTGTACCCTGACAGACCAGGCAGCACATGCCTCATGAATGGCATAAAGTTGAGGATGCCTCCACTCATGTCTACAGCTCGAAACAACCTCATTATCAAATCACATAATAATTTGAGCTTTCTGTCTTCTAAATCGTATCTGGAATTCATAAATGAATAATTTAGCAACTGATTACAATAAAGTTTTTATATTTGCAATACATTAATGTATTTAAAAGGTATTTCTGTCACGAATCTTTTCTGTTGGCTCTACGAAATAGTAAAAAGTGTCCTTGGCAATGTTTATTATCATCTGATAGAAAAAATAGCGGAGATATGCTACGTGGATGCTTGGTATTGATTACGAGCTATACGTACCTAGCTAATTTAGACATGTTCATTGCTCTTCATTGATTTCCGAAACCTTTGTGCTAAATACAATAATAAATACTCGTTTCGTAAAAATAAAGCTAATACTTAAAAGTTGTGACCTTTTCCCAGCAACGAGCCTCCACAGAATGTTGACGATCGTGATATTAAACATGCTATTGACTAGTATCGGCTGCCCGGCGTCGCCCATCCTCAGTTTGACGAGGGCTCTACACTCCTCGCTAATGTAGTTCTCCATGAACCGCGAGTTGTACCCAAAGCTCTTCAGATATTTCAGCACGATGCGCCTTGTCTTGCTCCAAGAGGCTCCGTCATTGAAGACTATTCCTAAAAAATGCATTATAAATAGGGTATAGTCCTTTTGATTAAAGAATTACCGCTATAGCTTCACAACGAGTTCATGTAATTATAATTTAATCCCACCAAAAACATTTCATGTAAAGTAGGCTAAGGTCAAGCAAGGCTGTTTCGCGGCCGTCGCAAAGACAAAGGCTTGTGGTAAGAAATTAAGGGGAATTTGCATGAATATTCTGAAACAGTCACACATACAAGCAAAATTAAACTTTAGTGTATGATTTATTGGATCTTTTTCTTTCCACGTTGAAGACAGTTACGTAATTGTAATATTTTCTCTAGATACATTTTTTATTCGAAAATCATATCTTTTTTAAGGATAATTATAAAAAAACTATCAATATTGTTTAGTTTTTATGTCTAAAATAAATATTCACAGCAAGAAAATATAGTTTACTATCCAGCCACCAGATATTTTTTCTCTAGATCAATTATTACTTTAATTATAAACGAAATAAGAATTGAGACTTACGCTAATTAGTTTCGTGCTCGAACACGATCAAAGAGCGCACGTGATATTCAACTTTATTACTGATGTGTTAGCGTTTAGCACATAACGGAGTGGCGGGAAGCAAGGGGCGGAGTTGGCGTGGAAATTAGATTTAGACTGCCTGGTCTTAAAAGTTACTGGTCTTTTATGTTATGTCATGCAATCGTTCAATGGAACGGCAAAGCCATACATTTTGACCAAGATGTAAGGTTTGTAGAGTTGAGCATTGTAGAGTTAGGGGCTTGGCTCTACATTAGATAGATCTGATAACTTTTTAACAGTGAAAGCGTTATGTAAGTCTTGGCAACCTACTTTACATGAAATATTTTTATGTGGTGCTCTATTTCTTTTTATTTTAGCGGTGATATTGTACTGATATTACACATACGTGTTAAAATTATAACCCTTACTTCTAGCATAGTCAGTTAAAAGGGTATTTCTTGCACACCAGCAGTTACTTTCTTCATAGCCAATGAAAAAGACTTTCTTCTTCGTTGTATATGTACCTACATACCTATTATCCGTAAGATATACAGAGGTACACCTCCCTTTAAGGGGGTTGCAGGGTGGAAGTTACAAACTTCATTCTTTTTTGTTGTTTAAATTTTAAATGATTTTTATTTCTGTAAGTAGGTTTGTACAAACACTTTTACACGTCAATCATATTTTTAAAACTAGATGAGGTCGGCATTTCCTATCGGACTACTCTGAGAAGGGCGAAACAAACTCAGAGGTCACAGTCTCTTTTAAAGTCCAGACATAATCTTGGTCAGATCATGTGAAGGCCATGGAGATTGGTGTCTGAAATGGTCTTTTGAGGAAATAACCACACAGATTGAATGGACCGGACAAGTCAGTGCACGCATTTGTCAGTAATCGTGCAGCTCTACTCAGAACTTAAGGAGCTCAACGATGCGACGATCAATACCAAAGAAAGGACATTTGGGTAGGCCGCATAAATGACTCAAACTACCAGACCATGATTAACACTAACTGAGAATAAAAGACAAAGGGAAAATATAAAAAAAGCAATAACCCACATAGTCTTCACATTCACAATAATTAAATTAATATAATACTTTACAAGTAAACATAACTGGCGAAATGTGGGTGTACTACAGGTACACCTCTGCAAAACCCTTCGGGGATTACAGGCGTGTCGTTATGTTATGTTAAATATTACGTTTGTGTGCAAACCCTAACCTGAATGTCAACAGCTGTCTAGGACCTTGAAAAGTATCAGTAATAGTAGTAGACTTGCAAGTCTGTATATGAAATAACACCTCTAGGGTACTATTCTACTTCTACTTGTGGTGCACCACAGTAAATATATTTACTGTGCTTGCCTCCCTTTATGGGAGTTAGAGGGTGAAAGTTCCAGATTTCTTATTTTTTGTTGTTGTATGTGTGTGGCTAGGATTTGCACACAAACCACAACAAAAAAATACAAAATTTACCCTACCAAATTTCAGCTTTCTAGGACTCCGGGAAGTACCCTAGAGCATTTATTTTATACTCGCTGCGCCCCGCGGTTTTACCCGCATAAGTCTCGATCCCGTGAGAAATGTCTTAACCCAGGTCATGGTCTACCTATGTGCCAGATTTCATCCAAATGCGTTCAGCTAATTTAGCGCGAAAGCGTAACAAACAAACAAACTCACATTAGCTTTTATAATATTGAAGTAAGGATATATTACTAGCTTCTGCCCGTGGCGCCGGCCGCGTGGTTGTCGGAAATGATCCCACGAGAACGTGCTACCGGGATAAAAAGTATCCTAATGTCCTAACCAAGGACTTATGTCCTATCCGTATAGTCGTATACCTATCATGTATATCCATTCAGCCGTTAAGACGCTGACATCAGGTAAACCGCGGTCACTGTCAGACTGCATACAAAAGAAAGAGAAGCGCGATGACAAAATATGAAGCAATTATCTATTTACTCAAAAATTATTTGAGTAATCAAAAATAAAAAAACAACCAAATTCTGCATACAAATAAGACGTTCTTGGTATTAATTAAATTCCAACCGTACGTTGATATTGAATACAGATATTTTGGATTGAAACTCGCAAGTAAAGGGTTAGTTTACCGTTAATATGTATCGAGATTTTTTTTCTAAACGTGTTTTGGTAACAACCAAGTTCTGAGAAATATGTTCTAGTAAAACATATATTTTTTCCGCTATCACAAACTATATAGATTTGGCAATTTGTTAGTTTAAGACAAGCCTACTTTTATCGTTTGCCTCTTGTCAGCGCCTTAAAGCGTGACAGATAATAAAAAACATTTTTATTTTTAGTTAAACAGGTTTTGATGCTTCTATATGTCTAACTTAAAAATAAAAATAGTAAATTTTAATATTATCACCATTAATTTGAAATACTCTAGCGCCGCCATTGACCACGTAATATCTACATATCAGCTTTATCTTTGTATTGTAGTATGTAGTAATAACTTTTAAGCTAGTAAGCTGGTGGACCGATTTTAATTAAATAAATATAACCTCACGCTACGAATCGAATAAATGTATTTATTCGTAGCTCAAACTTCAAGATACGGACTCTGACTATATTTTCAATTCCTTAAATCTCTTAAAAAGAGGTACACAAAAATTTCAATAAACATGTGAATTTTAAAATCATCTCCTATTTTACTCCCTTGGGGGATGATTTTACAAAAACGCTGAAACACGAAATTTTTTATTTCTTACTAAAAGCATATTTTCATATCCCTAACTTAAGAAATGTTTAGTTCCCCATACAAACTTTCATCCCCTATACCCCTTTTATTTTTGAGACAAAAAGTAGCCCATGTCCTTCCCCAGGATGCCATCTATCTTCTTGCCAAATTTTATCGAAAATCTTTCAGTAGTTTAGGCGTAAAAAGGTAACATGCAGACAGACCGATAGAGTTACTTTCGAATTTATATTTTTAAATATATACGTAGTATATAGCATGGATACATAGTTAGGATTGGATTTACCTGCACCTCCCATTACGGTGGGAGGGTGAAGGTTACAGATTTCTTAATTTTTTTTGCTGTTTGTATGTAAATCCTAGCCTGCATACCACATTTCAGCTTTCTAAGACTTCGAGATGTGCCCTAGAGGTTTTGATGAGTGAGTGAGTGAGTCAGTCAGTAACTAAATTGATGTATTTATTTAGGTATGAATGAAATCTAAAGTATAAAAGCTAGACAGATCAAAACTTAGTGTTTTACAAGTCTGCTAACTACATCTTACTCACTAGCGTTATCCAGGCCGAAGCTCTAGGGCCTTGTAAATACGACGAAACGCTTCAAGAAAAGGTAGGTAGTGCTTTTTGTTTTTGGCTCGTCTTGGCGGGGGCACTACCATGCCCACAGATTACCACCTTTAAACCACCTTTACTAGCTTTTAGTACACTTTTGTATGTAAAATAGCTAATCGATAGTGATCATTATGGTCGTGTTGGGATAACATATAGATAAAGTTTTTAATTGATAAATAAATAATTAAGTGATTAATTTGTAGTAGTTGTGCGTCATTCATTATAACGTTGTGAAAGATGTTGGTACAGTCACAGACCAGCATTGCCTGACGCCTCTTCCATTATTCTTCTTTATAAGAGGGGTCAGGTAATACTGGTCGCCAACTGTACAATGTTATGAATAGGAAATAATTAATATGCTTACCCAGCTTTTTACCAAACGATCTCATCATAAAGAAAAATCCATCAGGTCTACCGTCGAAAACTTCGCGTGTTGACACTTCCTTTATTAAGTCCTTTCCGGAGACGATCACAACATTGATGAGTCCTAGTCTCAAGCCAAGCACGTTCCCATACACGCGAGCCCATGACCGCCATAACGTGTGGTGGGGGATCCGAGACCTCAAACTAAAAGCAATGGATAACAAGTTCCCCAAAAACGGCAATGGTGTTGGTCCTAAAAAATTACAAGCTTATTTAATATATTTCACGGTATTATTAATATCGAAGCCAACTCAAAAACACAACCTGGAGGATAGAGGTGTGGTCTTCTGAATCTGTGTTTTAACAAATAGCAAATTAATAATACTGAGAACACAATAACGGCCCACATCGTGTCTGCCTACAGGGAACTAACTGAAGACATGTCCTGAATACGTCCCTCTTATTGTATGCACAATGGGCCGTACAAAAGATCAAATCTCTAATGTTTGAATATGTTATATTCGAATTTCCGCATAATTATTATTTATTCAGGTTAAAGGTAGGTATAAAGTTCGTGTCTAAGCCCACTTGTCTTTGTAATCTTCTAAGAAAACTTTAGATAAAAATTTACGTAATTTTTAGACAAAATTATCAATAATGAGGTGAATAAACAATTTTTTTTAAATATTTTGTTTATTCATTTACTAAGTAGTTACCTATACCTTAGCAGCAATGCGTTTATGAAATTAGGTATCCGATGTACCTACGCCATTACTTTACACAGAATATGTTTACAGTACAGAATATGTTTACAGTACAGAATATGTTTACAGCCCAGAATATGTATTGAAGAGTAAAATTGTATTTCACGACTGTATGTACCTACTTATTTTATTTTTAGGGTTCCGTAGTCAAAAAGGAACCCTTATAGTATTGCCATGCCCGTCTGTTTATTCGCGGTTTAGCTCAGAGACTCTTAGTACTAAAGAGCTGAAATTTGGTATGGGTATACAAGTACCTACATATTAATCACGACAACAAAGTAGTAAAATAAAATAAAATTTTTTTTTTCGTTATTTATCAAGTGCTGCTGTAGTTTGAAATCTTAGGTCTGTTTTAGTTTTCAACCCACCACAAACAACTTAAGAACATAGAATGTAGTTGGGATTGGGATTGTTGTTGCAACTACAAAGTTGAAAAACTACAAAATCCCTTACATCGATATACGTCGCGGTCAATTATTGTCCAACTGCAAATGTAAGTTTGTAATCTCTATTGGATAAATAATAAATAATATTGGTGCGAGGAGGCTAAGATACGGGGCGAGAGACTGTGGCAGCGACAGATCACGCTCCGCCGGTCGGGGCTCCGTCAGGTCATGGTGGTGGAATGGCGGGAGATGATCTTGCACCCTACCTACCTGGATTTAGTCGAGGCGATCCGGCCAGTGCTGGACGACTGGCGTGCGAGGAAGCACGGCTCCCTGACGATTCGGGCGACGCAAGTGCTCTCGGGGCACGGCTGCTTCGGCAAATACTTGTGTTACATGGACGGAGCCACGCCGTGGCCTCGTTTCAGAAGTGGGAAACGACCTGACGCTGCCGACCGTAGTTCGTTCAATGGTCGGCAGAGCAGAGTCCTGGGACGCGGTGTTATCCTTTTGCGTAAAGAATCTCGCAGAAGGAAGCTGCAGAAAGGGAAAGGGAGAGCACAATTGCTCTCCCGTCCCGCAGCAGGCGTACTGGCGTCAGCAGAGAGCACAAATGCCCTCTTCCAGCCCTCCTAAACAGTTCCAGGAGCGACGGACCTGGGTATATCCACCGCCCCGCATCACACAGGACCCGAGATGGCGGCGCGTAGTGTTCCACGCGCGCCTCTTTAAGACGTAACGGGGGCATTCAACGTCAATCAGCCGTAATAGAAAAAAGCGTCTTTATGTATTTCGGCTAGACGTTTTGTAATACGTCATATTATACAATTCGGCTGCGACATATTAGGTATTAGGTACTTCGGATTCGGAGCAGTGGTCGCCCAGTCGTATCGAACGCGACTTACGAGGTATAGGTCGTAGGTTCAAACCGACAGGCGCTTTACTTAGTGTAAATTATTTCGTCACCACTACTCTCAAAACAGTGAAGGAAAACATCGTGAGGAAACCGGCATTTCCTAGAACCAAAAAATCGAAGGCCTGTGTCCCAGCAGTGGGAACTTTATATAGGCTGATTATGCTTTTAAACCGGATGATCTTATTTACAGTCTTGAAAAAAATAGGGTATATTAGGTGAACGGACTAGAAGCCTATGGCATAGTCCTTTATTTTTTTTTAAATAATCGCACGCGGTATAATTTATCAATGAACTCGTAGCGTGATCCTATCCTTTGAAGCCAGCCGATAGTGAAACGCCGTGCATTTAGTGGGGTGCGTATGATTTGAATTTCGATATTTTTTTTATCATTTTTCTTTTTTTTTTTCAAAATTTATTTTTTTATCGTTCTAATATGAAAAGTTTACTTCAAATGTGTAGTATTTATTGATAGATCAATTTCTTACTACGTTATTAAAAAAAAAAAAAAAAAAGGACTATGCCCATAGGCTTCTACTCCGTTCAGCTAATATACCCTATTTTTTTCAAGACGGTAAAAAATCATCCAGTATACTTGCTTGTTCGTATTATGCAAGTTTGATGATTCACTTCTCTGTTGTCAGTTTGTCAGTCCCACCCACTGATAACGTTGACAACGTCAGAAGGTGCATGTGTCCTCTTATTTTCATGCCTGTTTTCCAAAGCACATTATTGTAGGTAGGTACCCATTGAAGTCAACGTGCGTAGTAGATATACGCATAAGGCCATATAAAACCCATTTTATTTTATCAGTTTTTCTCGAAAAAGACGAACAAATGGAATGCGTAGGAACTTTGATAAAAACAATAAATGCCTACTTAGAAGCAATAATATGTAAGTAGGTACTTATCTACTATTGTGTCGGTCTGTTCTCTACAGCTATCTTTATTTATCATTGTTTAATCTACTGGGGGGCTTGTCATAGTGACAACAGGACTGTTTCAAATATTGTATGCATATACTAACTCGATAATGAATAGTAGATTGCTATACAAGGGTCGAAAGGAATCAATTCACATACGAGTTATTTAGATGGGAATTTAGGGCAAGTATTTTCTTACAAATGAGCACTCATTTATCATCACTCAGAAAAATAACAAATAAGTGTCGAGAGAGAAGTAGTTATTTTTAAATAATTTTTTTTGGTGACCAGTCTGAAAATTTGAATAATAATCTAAAAACCTCGGTAACTCGGAAACCTAACGGACTCAGATAGTCGGATAGAGTTTTATGATCCTTATAAGAAGCTGGATTGATTGACAAAAAACAAGTTTTTGTGAAAATTGGCCATTTTCTGGCTGACAATTTTTTCTAAATCTGTGAACACAGATCAAAATATTTCAAAAAGTTAAGACCGTTTTCTTGTAGTATCAACGGTTAAGTACCTGCCCTTATTGTTTCATCTCGAAAATACACCCTTTATATGTCATAAATTACTGCTTAGCTCCATAAAGGTATACCGCGATGATAGCACGAATGATGAAGGCACGTGAACATATTCGTCAGAAGTTGGCCGAAACATCTCAGCGGTGATTTGTTGGAGTCGTTTTCTTCGCTACCGGTCGTTATTTCTCCTGACAAAGTTTATTTTGGTATATTATGTATGTATGTATATATCTATCTAGCTATGTATTTGTATTTATGCTTGTATTTTATAGTTATTTCCGAGCTATCTATCCCGTACGTTGCACCTACCATGTTTTGTCTCTGCATCACCCTAAGGTTGACTGGTAGAAAATGCCTCAGGCATTAAGTCCGCCTTTGTACAGTGTAGTTTTTTCAAACAAAAATTCTAAAAACTATGTTTTCGGCATTAGAATCGATTCCAGACCTTGTAGCAATTACTTTTTTCAAAAATATTCAGAGTACAGTTTTGCCTTCGCTATGATATTACGTATTATATACCATTTTATTTTTAAAACATATATGTATATGCGAATCTTCGTATAATATCTGAATATGATTTGCATTGATAAGTTTGATTAGAATATTTTTAGCCACCTCTCAAATGACACGACATTTGAAAAGGTCAAATTCCCCTGGTAACTAAGTATTTACGTATATTTATAAATATACAAATAGTTATTCTTAAATTATTCCTTGATTTGGATGTGAAAGACACAGAAGTAGCGAAGCTCTACTTTTTAACCGACTTCAAAAAAGGATGAGGTTATATGTTCGACTGTTGTACCGATTAAGAATAATCTTTTTAAAGGGTATGCTCTCTAGGTGGTCCCATTTTCACGTCGGAATCTGATGGATCCCATGGAAATCGAGGGCAATCCTCAAATTTTATAGGAACACCTATAGCAACGTGGATATATTTTATAGTAGCTCGTGCATTTGCTCTCGGAAAGCACTATTTGGTGAAGTGGAACTGATGATGAAGAACACAGGTGGCCACCGGAACTACTCAATAATTAAACATTTCACGGGTTGCGATTAGATTACTTTAATATGGTTTTTAAGCAATTTATGCTCGTCACAATGCATATGGTGAAGTGGAGCTGATGGTGGCTTCACTATCAGCTCTATAGTTCTCCTGGTTCTTACTCGGCGGAGAACTCCTCAACAATTATCGCACCTATCTCGAGAAAAGCGCTATTTTGTAAAAGATGATGATCAGTTGACATTAGCCTATTGTAAATTTGTAACTTAGATAAATTACAAACTGACGCACTAAAAAGAGAAAAAAAAACAACCGACTTCCAAAAAAAACACTACAAAGTGAATAATAACTTTAAGTTTGGAAGTCAGTGGAAAAAACTAAAATACAGACACAAAGACACCACTTACCTAATTAAAAAGTGAAAAAAAAACAATTAAAGTAATTTTTCACTTTGTAGTATTTTTTTGGAAAGGCGGTTGAATTTTTTTTTTAAAATAAATTCAAGTTTTATTCAATAGCGGCTAGGTTCCCCCTGCGTATCTATTTTAAAATAATGTTGTTGTTTAGCTTTCGATCGTATCTATCTTGACCTATCTCACCCCGGAAATAAAGACGATCATCATCATAGATCGTCATGTACTCAGCTTATTTCAATTCTTGTGGTCTCTTTTATTGGTACGACACCACAAACTTTTCCGCCTTCTGTATCTAGTCTTCCCTTGTCAGCTTATGAGTCTATCTACTTTGTTTAATTTTTCTCACAATTTCGACAAATCAGAGAAATGAGGGACGTGACGCGAAAGTCGTTAATGGTGACTTAAGTTGCTGTTGACTGTTGAGAGCAGTTTTATTTTGGCAAGAGCTAGTAGTACTTCGTACAGTTCAAGGCTCCCGCAGACATGCGCAACGTGACAGCGCGACGCCACATTAGTAGCACAATTTCTATGAAAACTTCATGGAAACTTGCGCGTCCGCGAAATCGGGACAGTCTGAACGAGCCCTTAAAGGGAAGTTATTGATGTGAAACATCTACAGCCGCACGTAAAACCGATAGCTGACGTGGCGACGCATACCGTGGCGACGCGTCGCCAGTAGTGTGTAAATAATTTCGATGTTTCATATCTGCCAGGCGTCCCGTGACGGCTCACAATTTTTTTATACAACATTATTTTTAGTTTATGTGAAACCTGAATATAGTTTGTTCAGAATAAGGAACTGAATCGATTTCAATAATTTTTACGAGTGTACGACTAAACGCCGACAGACTGAACACCGACAAGACTTTACTTCGACGGGACTCTTCGCCGACAGGACACTTCGCCGACAGGACTCTTCGCCGACAGGGCTCATCAGCGACGCAATTTATCTCCGATAATCAGATACTTACTTTGGAAATCGATTACTTAGGTATGCGTTTCTTGTAATTATACAATTCATACAAAATAAACGACGTTACAACATTGTTACGTATAATATGGTACCTACCTAATCCTAAAACATTAACTATTGTTTTAGGATTAGGTAGGTACCATATTATACGTTACAATGTTTTCTATTAATGCAAGTCGTTTCTGGCACTCGCCGGCCGCTACCGCGGCACCGCTCGCTTCGCTCGCTCGGCTCGTGCGTAGGAGTTCAGTTTTAACCTAACCTAACCTACCTGTCGGCGAAGAGTCCTGTCGGCGAAGTGTCCTGTCGGCGAAGAGTCCCGTCGAAGTAAAGTCTTGTCGGTGTTCAGTACGTCGGCGTAGTGTCTGTCGGCGTTTAGTCGTACACCGAATTTTTACACCGTGTTATATTTTGTCCCAAAAATATTTAAGTGTGATGAAAAATGTTGTCACCATTTAATTACTTACAATACAATCGCCGTACGGTTAGGTAACTACTGCCAAATTATTATCAATGAGCGCAAGACGACCCTGGAGGCGCGGGGGCGCCGTAAGCATGTTTTTGTACGGACAACCCGGTAACATAACAACTTTATAACTTTGTGATTTTTTATGATACAGTTTTGAAATTTTGTACATAGATTCTTTACATAAAAATACTAGACACGTGTTTCAGGTTTCGCATATACTAAAACTAATATTGTATATGTAAAAATATTTTGTTCTTGATGTAGGTACTTGCTAGAAAATAGGTTTCATCAATTAAGATTCATCATATCGGCATCGATTATATAGGTAGGTAGTAAATTCAACTTACTTAGTTGATACAAGGATCAAGAAAATTATTTGAGAAGGAAACCGTAGGTATACCTAACGGTTTCCTTCTCAAATAATTTTCTTGATCCTTGTATCAACTATGTAAGTTGAATTTAAGTTATTTAAGACTACTTTATTATGGCACTTACCTAAATATTTATGTTGTATAAATATTTGTATCTCTGTACGATATCCATTAATATTGAATTAATTAATCGGATGACCGAAACTAAGTATGTAATACCTAAGTGACTAGAATTTGGGACGGAAACAACATATTTTGCGTGTCCCTATACATAGGTATCAACCTATAAGGCCAGGGTTTTAATAAGTTGGTATCCTTGACCTAAGAATAAGTATCTAAAAACTATTTGCACTGCCTAGGTACTGCAGATGTGGGCAATAAATTACAAAAATGGCCAAGTGCGTGTCAGACCACGCACAATGAAGGGTTCCGTAGGTTTTTTAAATCTTTGACGTGGTTAAATAAAGTTGGCGATTGATTTTCTTATAAATTTTATACTATCGTTAGTTGATAGCCTGCTAATGACCTTTGTGATGACAATAATTAAAAAAAACCGGCCAAGTGCGGGTTTGACTCGTGCACGAAGGGTTCCGTGCCACTATCTATAAAAACGGCAAAAAAATCACGTTTGTTGTATAGGAGAGCCCCCTTAAATATTTGTTTTATTCTGGTTTTTAGTATTCGTTGCTATAGCGGCAACAGAAATACATCATCTGTGAAAATTTCAACTGTCTGACTATCACGGTTCATGAGATACAGCCTGGTGACAGACGGACAGACAGAGAGATGGACAGACAGACAGACCAACAGACAGACGGCGAAGCCTAAGTAATAGGGTTCCCGTTTTACCCTTTGGGTACGGAACCCTAAAAACCAGCCAAGTGCGTGTCGGACCACGCACAATGAAGGGTTCCGTAGTTGGGATGAATTTAGCCCAAAAACAAACTTAACATTGTAGTTGAAAAACATGTTCTCCCATACATCGATATACGTCACGGTCAATTCTCCGACTGCAAATGTAAGTTGGTCGACTATTAGTCGCAGTCGAGCTGCACGATTACGACAAATGCTTGCACTGATTGGACAGGTCCACTCAAAATTGTGTGGTTCTTTCCTCAAAAGACCATTTCAGACACAGATCTACATGGTCCTCACATGATCTGACCAAGATTATGTCTGGACTTTAAAAGAGACTTTGACCCCTGAGTTTGTTTCGCCATTTCTTCTCACGGGTAGTCAGATAGGAAATGTCGACTACATCTAGCTTATTTTTTACTTTTTAATATGACGTGTAAAAGTGATTCCGATATCCTATTTACAGAATAAACGATTTCATTTCATTTACTCGTTAACTTGTAAAGCTTACTTAGCTGTGATAGTTTTCCTTTTTAATTTCGTTATTATACATATAATATATAAAAAGCATGTCTGGCATGACTATGAATGATAGACTGAAAAATGAGGTGATAAGGCAACGGTGCAGTTTAAAAGAAGATGTAGTAAGAAAAATGGAAAAGAGTATGCTTAGATGGATTGGTCATGCTGAGAGGATGAGTGAAAGGCGACTAACAAAAAGTATTTATAAAGCAGCGGTGAGTGGAAACGCCGGGAGGGGACGCCCTAGGAGGACATATAGTGACCAAATTGATGATGTTCTTCAGAAAGGTCAGGTGCGTAGTACTCGCAACCGGCGTGAGTATATGACCAGATGTATGAACGTAGGCGAAGCAAAAGGAGTATGTAAGGAGCGTAGCAGGTGGCGTTCTATAGTTTCTGCCTACCCCGATGGAAAGAAGGCGTGAGTTTATGTATGTATGTACTTATATACTACTGCCATGATTTTTTTAACCGACTTCTAAAAAAGGAGGAGGTTCTCAATTCGGATGTTTGTATTTTTTTTTAAATGTTTTTTCGCGTATAACCCCGTTGCATGCCAACCGATTTGAAAAATTATTTTTTTGTTGGAAAGGGTATACTTTCCAAATGGTCCCATCAAAATTTTATCGAAATCGAACAAGCGGTTTTTGAAAAAATCAACAAACATCTAAAAATTTATCTACATTGTCTACATTAACGATCTTTTCGTTTACTCTGCATTGCGTTTTTTGTTCGCGCATAACTCCGTCATTTACGAACCGATTTGGAAAATTCTTTTTCGGCACTAAAAAGTGTAAAATAAAAAACATTTTACAAAAAAAAATAACCGATTTCCAAAAAAACACTACAAAGTGAAAAATAACTTTAATTTCGGAAGTCGGTGGCAGAAAACTAAAATACAGATCCAAAGACACCGACTTCCGAAATTAAAGTTATTTTTCTCTTTGTAGTGTTTTTTTGGTGGCAAAGGGACCACCTCGGGAGCATACCCTTCCATACAAAAAAAGAATTTTCAAAATCAGAGTAATCGGTGAACATACATAAAAAAAAAAAACAAACATACAGCCGAACATATTACCTCCTCCTTTTTGGATATCAGTTAAAAATATTGTCGATGTCAATTGGTAGCGGCGGGGGCAGGGGCGGCGGAGGTCTTGGGGACAGCTGCGGCGGCGGCGGAACTTTCGGCACGCTCGTAGATAGGTCGCATGACTCGTCCTTCTGCATTGCGTCGCTGACGGTGACTGACGCGAGAATGATATGAGCAGGTTACACGATCATTCATCATTCAAAACGGAATGACAAAATTAAGTTAAGTGTTTTTTTGGAAGTTATTTTTTTTTGTAATAAGTTTTTATTCATATACTTATCCAAAAACAACCATGCAGCTGGCAGGACATGACTCTAACAAAAAAAAATGCACTTTAATGCTTAATATTTCGCAAACGGATCCCTGAATAGAAAAATGATTTCTACAACTCTGCAATATTTTTGAACGGCCTATTTAACGATATACCACACCATGGGACAGACGAGAAAAAAAAATCATCCCCGTTTTACGTGCAAGAAAGGTACCCTACAAAAGTTGTCGGCGTAATTAATATCATGTATACCCATACCAAATTTCAGCTTTGTATTACTAAGAGTCTCTGAGCTAAGCCGCGGACAGATAGACGGACATGGCAAAACTATAAGAGTTCCTTGTTGACTACGGAACCCTAAAAAACGTAACGTAACGTAACGTAAACGGAAGGTCTGGGTCAATTTAGTGAGTTTTTTTTTGGGCTACATACGAAATTATTTACGTTTGTTAAGTACTGTATGTTTTGTTCAAACTACCACACAGGTTCTACGAGATATCTAGATCTTACATAATTTTTCACTTATTGCACAAAAGCTCATAGTCTTCACAAACTATAAGGTAACTCGCAACAATAAATATTGCATCTGTAGACAATAAATTGTTTTGCACTAACATCGAACCCGCAAACCCAGTGATGCAGACATTCTCGCTAACCATTACCCGCCGAAAAATATATTCACTCAAAATTCACAAGAAAAAAAATCAAATCTATTAAAGGTTAGGTACCTACGTTTTCAGCAAGGTAAAAAATCGTATCAAAATGATGTAACCCAGTGCAATCATGCACCTAACTAAAGTCGCGAAAACAAAATCTTAATTTAAAATATTATAACAGATTAAACGCTTATTTTGTATCGATAAGCGAGGACGTACCCTTCCTCTGAACACTGGCTGAAGTTAACACACCCAATGAACTTGTACAACGATAACTTTATCAAAGCGTCCACTAACTCGAATGTATAAAACTGACGAAGGCAATCGTCCACCGCATTACATGCTCGGACATCAACCAACAAACATCTACGCTAACATTTTTTAATTAATTACAATCAATTAACCAAGTGCAGTGATGGCTCCTATTAACGCGAATGACATTAATGACGCCAAGGCTTTCGTGCCGGCGAAGAAAGTTTTGCCTGAAGTCGAAACGGACGGTGCTAATGGAAACGGAAATGGGAATTCGGCTAAAGGGTATGTACCAAAGCTACTTTATCGTGTTTACAAATACTCAGTTCTAGCGTTATTCCAGTTCAAGTTGTAGGCCCTGCTATTTCAAAGAATACAAGTATTTCTAGTGTCTTATTTTGTTAATATATTAGTTTTTTTTTTTCAAATATCGCAGCTCCATGCCTAGGAGGATGCATAGGAGCCTTCTTGGCATTTTAGTAGTTTTAATGTTCTTATTTTATTGTTGCATTTCCTGTGCGTGTCCCAAATAAAATATTTTCCTTTCTTTCTCTTTCTATTACTAATTACTCAATTATTATTTAATTTTTAACTTTTCAAATTACATCGTCATGTCCTAACTTTCCTATCTAAGTTAGTAATAACTTATATCAGTAGTAACTAAATTACATAATTTATTATCGTATCGTACCTACGCATGTTAGCTATACCTATGTTTCTCTAAGTAATATTTAACTTATAGTTGTTTAACAATTTGTCAAACAGTCAGGTATAGTACCAATCAATTTTGATCAAGTATGCCTTTTACTAAGTCTTCCCGCAAAACAAAGGAAACAAATAATTGCAACTTGAAATTGGCTTTCTTCTACATATTACTTCTGACTACTCGAAAGTGAATAAAATAAAACTTGTAACCATCCTCCAGTCATTGGAACTTATCGATAATTTCTTGAGAGATCTATTGTTACGCTAACGATCCAAGACTAATAGACTTTAACAGGGGTTAAACGATAAATTAAACAATAATAACAATCATTTGCAGTGTTCAGAAACTTCTCCATCCTTGAAAATTATTCGATCTATCAATTACCTACTTACGTCACAGGCGGTCCATTTAAATACGATCCTGTTCTTAGCATGTTCTTGGCGTACCTAAATAGTTCGAAAAAAGTTGCAATTTTGACTACTTTTGAGTGAAATCTAAAAATCTAATTAATAATTGACTGCGACTTAGCTGTCCTCATTCAATTTACTTTATAGCACTCTTTATTTACCTAAAGGGATACCAACATATCGAGTGATTCATTCTAATTATTGTGAAAATAATATGTACTTTACACAACAGCTGTAGTAAGTTACTCATAGGTAGGTACTTTAGTCAAGTATTCACCAACCAATAAATTCAAAACCAATTTAATTAAAAATGTATCTAGTAAAACTAGTAAGAAATTGGATTCAACTTAACGAGTTTTTTTCCACAACGGAATGGCACTGTAATGACTACAATCATCTCGGCGCCGACACGAACGCCGGGAGAGATGCAGATTGCAAATTACATGCAATTCACAAGCGGAGAGCTAACCAGCGACCGATGATGACATGTCACAAGAGATCCGACTTCTTGAGATAGGACAGGGTTTTTCTTGGAATAATTCATGGATTACATGCTACCTGCTGATGTAATCATTACCTATACAAGCGTGACTACTTTTTAAATAAATGTGATTTAAAAACAGATAACAAAAGTATTTTTAGTGTGGGGGCGTGTTAAGTTATCTCTAAATTATCTTGACTGATAATGGTCCAGATAAAACTACGAGTGAACAGTCTTCAGTTCTGATAAAAAAATTAAACTAATTAGGTGTAAATAAGATCATTATGTATAGGACACGGACATAACAAACGTTACCTATATCAACTTACCTTAGTAAAGTAGATAATTGTTATCAAAGCAATATTATTTCCAAGAAAATCGCTTAGTGAACATTACATCGGTAACAAAATAAGCAAATACTGAAAGCGATTGCAATGATAGGAATAAAAATTCACGAGTCAACGGCATAAATAATCTGATGATAAACACGTATTTCAGGAATTTTAAAGCTTGCGCTGCAGGCAGCAGTAAACATTTCAATTTTCAGTTGGTTAGAATATAGATAATTTTTGGGGACCTCAACATACATAAGAAAAGATTATGCAGGGGATAGTGTATTCCCAAGTTGAATATTGACCCACTAAATCCAACTGTAAACGAATCTCACATGTTTTCACATTTATGCCAAGTGCTGTCGAGTCTATTTCATATAAATTAGGCCGAGGCACAATGCGACAGCTCAGCAAACAATCATTGATTTTTGTATGGATCTGACCATGTAGGATTCTGATGTAGGAATAGGTATGCTATACAGTATACCTATTCCTACATCAGAATCCATGTCCATGGTTAGTTATTGATTGAGTAGGTACTTCCCCTTATTGAAAGTGCCACCGCTCCAGTCCACTTTTTAAGTACCTATAAGGTACCTACCCTTCTCACTTCTTTTTGATTTCGTTAAAAAAGAGACAGAGATTTACAAAATGATGGTAAGCAGTATATAGCCAAGCTTAGTGTTTCTCCAAAGTATGATAATGATGATGACGTCAATTTTCATGTTGTTTCAGATACTCTTACGAAACACTACTGGAGATAGCAAACTTCTTATTGTCTCGCATAACGGTGAAACCACACATCGGCATTATTTGCGGCTCTGGGATGGGTTCGTATTGGAAAGAGGGTATATATTAATTCACGCTATCATTAACTTGCGAAGTTGTGCAAAGGGAACACATTATATGGCGATAGAGACATGCTTGACAGGAAGCTTTAAACAGACTTTATTTCCTTCCAAAGAAATATTGAGAAAGGACCAACTCAGTTGAATTGCTTTTGTCCATTTAACTTGGTGGTGGGAATTTATTTATTTCAATAATAAGGACACTTGTTGAAATTGAAATCATCACTTTGCATAGCTACGTCCTGCAACAGTAATGAGTCAAACTGCCTCTTTTACCTACATGTTTGATTAATTGTAAATCTAATCAGGCATTTGAGCCATTTCAAATTTTCTCTGGCAATGCAGTGTTGCATGTGTCCAGAAGGGGCGGTAAACCACTTTCCAGCTGGTCGGTCGTCGGCAGTACGGTCTATGCCAACATTTAGCATTTAAAAGTATTGGGAATTCTCGTAGTCAATGACTTGAACAGATAAACGAGCCAACAAGTGGGGGCAGATTGATTCTTTACTCAATAGAGCAATTCAATAAAATGTGGTAAAAAGAGACACAATTACAATTAATGTTCATATCTTTCACAGGATCTCTGGCTGAGACCATCACAGATTCTCAATCTATATTATATGAAGACATCCCCAATTTCCCGTTAAGCACAGTCGAAGGGCACCATGGACAGCTGGTGTTCGGCAAGATCAGTGGGATCCCGGTGGTGGCCATGCAAGGACGCTTCCACTACTATGAGGGATACCCATTGTGGAAGGTAACTAAATTACATTTTCATGAATGCAGTTTTAGATGATTTTTAATGTAAAATATATATGATTTCGGAGACATGCTCCAAGCATCAAATCGGAATAAGGATCAACGATCATGATACTCCAGTATTTCGTCCTCAATTCGTAATATGTCTGGGGAGCTAGAGTTTGGGCTTAAAGATAGCAAATATTATTATTTGTGAACGTCAGAGATCACAGTGTAAATAGCAGATAACAATGATGTAATACTTCCTAAAGTCTTACGATCTTTGCGTATCTTCTAAACTACGCGTCGATATACAAATAATCTACGTCGTAGTAATCTACGGAAAATTCTCGTCGTCGACTTACCCGTATCTGGATGTGGCTGATGCAAAGCGTTCTCGACCCCCAGCAGTGGGGTTATCTCTTGTTATGAGCATTACAATGGAGAGTAACGGACACGTTAAGATAAAATACTACCAGTGACTGACGATCTTGTTTTTTTTTATGCCATCATGAATATAAAACGCAGATAAAAATAAATCCGAGCAGAAGAAGGACAGGCACACTTTTAAGCGTCTTGTAAATGGTTAATAATAAAAGGATAATTTCTCCTTAATCACCTGCATGATAGGTGAATAAAGTCGGATTATCCGTCCTAAAGTCTAGCTTGTTAACCAACTTATTTCTATTTCCCTTTAGTCAAAGTAAGTAAATGTACGCCAGCACATCAAGCTAGTACAATCTGTCAAATTTCTTTAAAGTTTACCTTACCTTACCTAATTTTCACAATCAACCTTATCGTTAATGCATAAGGTTCAAGGTTGATTGGGAAAATTTGACAGTTTCGGGTAGCTTGACCTGCTGGCGTCTGTACGTCTATAGGGATAGTCCCGTTTGGCACCAGGGACTCAAGTCTGCTATTACAATAGTGTCAGAATGGTCGATCCTTGATTTCATAATTGTTGATTTTGACAACTTTGGTAATCTACTATTATAATGGCGTCATTATGACTTTCCAATGGTCGGCCACTGACTCTACATTGAAAGAAATTGCATATATTGGTAATCTCGTACATAATGACAAATGAATGAAATTTCTACTAATGGGTTTTATAATAATGGCAATACGACAATGCCATTATAATAACACAATTATATTTCGAGAACATTGACCGACCAATGATCAACCATTATGAATTTACCAGGGGGCCAAGTCTGCTATTTTCAATGACTAGTCATTATGACGACCATACCAAGGCAACGCCATGACCATTGTGCCAATAGTTTGTAACCTCCTAAATTCATAATGGCGTGACAGTGGTCCATAGGGAAGTCAAAATAATATGAGCTTGTCAGTACGAGATTACCAAATACACACAATTTTTCCAATGGAATGTCAGTGGCACGTCATTGGAAAATCATAATGACGCCTTTCAATTAGGAGATTAGCAAAACTGTCAAACTCTACAATTACGGTGCCAATGATCGGCCATTCTGACACAACTGCGTTAGCAGACTTGGCCCCCAGATTACGAACTTTTAGCAAAATGACAATGGCATGACAATAGGATCGTGTTGGAATGACTGAATTTATAAAAACAGCAGACTTGGGCCCCAGGTATATTGTCATGCGGTTAGGTACGCACCTACATAGTAGGTACTAGGTAAATACCCCGTAAAACTGTTGACAAATACCTAAATTACTTAAGTACCTACTCAATAAGCTCACATCAACTCACGTTGGATACCTACACGCTGATTGAACATTAAAGTCGAATTGGTCATCAACAGTCAACTGCGAATTTATTAATGGATTTCTACAAACGTGGGTATCAACTAATCATCAACATTGTTTAACAGAGCAGCTGTTCACACGTTATCAACATGTTTTTTCATATCATTATTCTACTAAAAAATATGAATGGGTAATTCAATATGACGGCACGGTTGGCGCAGTGGTTAAGCGATTGACTGCTGTGCTGCGTGTCGCGGGTTCGATTCCCGCACGGAACAAATATTTGTATGACCTACAAGTAGTTGTTCCGGGTCTGGCTGTTTGTGTATGTGAGTTTAAATATTTGTAAACGCACCCACGATACAGGAGAAATTCCTAGTGTGGGGCAACGTTTTAAAAAAAAAAAGGAAATAGTAATAATATAATTAAACCAACTACCTTGTTAGATTACTCAGAAACCCAAAGCACAATTCGTCCGACTGCCCCAGAAGGAGGGTTATGTTTTTCGAGTGTATGTAGGTATATCTATTTCTTTGGCACGGATGACTAACAACCCCCCCGCCTGTAATCCCCGAAGGGTTAGGCAGAGGAGTACCTATCACTCACATTTCGCCAGTTATGTTAAAATCCCATGACATGTAATTTTACTAATGACAATTTTCCAACATTCTAGTGTTGTCTACCAGTACGTGTGATGAAGCTCATTGGTATCAAAGCCTTGATCGCTACCAACGCGGCAGGAGGCCTGAACCCTTCGTACAAGATCGGTGACATCATGATCGTGAGGGATCACATCAACATGATGGGATTCGCCGGCAACAACCCCCTGCACGGACCCAACGACGAGAGGTTCGGACCTCGCTTCCCTCCCATGAGCAAAGCTTACAACTACGAATATAGAAAAGTTGCCCGAGAGGTAAGGGCCCTATGAGTCATAAAATGCCTTTTTACATGTTATCAGAGAGTGTTATCCACCGGTAATGACATTGTCACGGGGGGTTATGTCAGATATAGAATAGGTATAGTTACTTATCAGCGTTTCACATTTTCTCGCACGTGAGTTTTAATCTTTGGCTTTATGACCTGTAATGTGCGTCTTTCTGAAAAGCAGATGCAGCTAAAGATTTGAGATTACTCTCAATCAGTTCCTTTGTCATCCTTTAAAAATGTTTTGTGAAGCCCCGGTTTCATTAACATAACTAGAGCCAGGTTATCAGGGGTCGCGAGTATGATTTACAACTTGGCGCACAACAAAATGAGCGGCGTAATGTTGTATGCGGCATCTTCCTGTTTGCCTTGTTAGGGCGCTCTGATAAATTAGTGCTTAAAAGTAGAATACTGGTTTGGTCATTATTTATCGAGAAGACCATTGACATTTCACAGACATTTTTATTCCAACGAATACTTAATTTTGCATGCGAGGTTTAATTGAACAACACGTTTATGGATAAGGCCTTTTATATTATTGTCTTATTTATCGTGTAGGATTAAATGCCTGGAGATTACTTAAATAATGTAAAAATAGGCAGTCATGGGGACTGCCGAGGCAGACAGAAGTGAAAACTTAAAAGTTTGGAATATAATAGAATACTCTTTATTATGTATCTACTTACACCATTACCACCTCCAATTACTGACAAAAATGTTGAAATTTTACATAGGCTGACACAATGGGCGGTCTTATCGCTAATAGCGATATTTTACAGACAACCTTTGGATGGATTAAAGGGAGGAGAGACAATACTGCTGCAACACGCAACACGTCACATTAGCATGTTGGTGACGCGAACCCATAAGTTTTGCCTCTACCAAAAATCACTCAACGAGGCTAAAGAAGTTTTCACATAAAAAATACTAAATTCGTGTTGACGATACCGACAAAATGTCTATAGATAGCAGGCATGGTCATTATCTAAACATAGGGTTTATTGATTATTGTATATCCGTTTGTATAAGTGCGTCCATATTTATTTATCAATCACGAAGCTGATTATCGGCAGTAAATAAAACTCCATGCGGTGGCAACACAGGTGCAGGTTTCCCTAAAAGTCACGAAACTAAAAACGTGCAAATAGATTATAAAACTAGCTTACTGAATGCAAAACTTGATAAGACGATTACACTAAAATCAAATACCTATTTCTTCTTGATGTCACAAATCCCGCTTAATCCATACTAGGTACCTACCTTAAGTATATCTAAACTATTATTATAAAGAGGTAAAATTTGTTTGTAAGTTTGTTTGTTTGTATGAGGGGGTAATCTCCGAAACTTATGATCCAATTCAATTTTTTTTTTCACTGGTAGAAAGCTACATTATTCCTGAGTGCTATAGGCTATAAATTATATTGAGGTACATATCAATCATATTAGCCGAGCTATCACAATTTTTGTCTTGCAAGCCGGAAAGAAATACCTCATAATACAGAATTCACGCAAATTCTACTGGATAGTTTGTTCTAATTTTGCATATAATATTCCCTATAGGTCTGTCAGCCGGTAGGCTTTATTTCCTTTATTACATTTGTATACACATTAATTACATTTTTAAATATTTTTATAAAATCATTAAAAAAAAAACATTTAAATATATAAAAAATAGTGACCCATCGGCATCAGGAACAGGGTCCAAGCTGCCGGTGGTTAGGGCTTTAGAGAGAGGAACCTCCTCACTATACGTGCCGTGTCCAGGAGTACTGCTTTCTGAATCAAGCCCTTGATCCAGCCGCGCAATGAGAGCCTCCTGAGGTGTTGGTCAAGGTTCTCCGCTATTAGGCCATTTACTGTTACAATTATCGGTACAATGATTGCAGAGTCCACGTCCCACATGTCGACAATCTCGTGTGCTAGGTCTCGTGTGCTAGGATATTTGATTTTTGTATCTTTCTCAGCTTTCACGAGATTCTCGTCATGAGGGCAGCGATATCAACAATCATTGCACGGCGCTCTCGTCGATCTATCACCACAATATCAGGCTTATTGGCTACAATAGTCCTGTCAGTCGATCCCAGTACAATGTGGCGTGACCATTCTCGAGAACTGGGTCGGGCACATACCTGTAGTATGGTACTTCAGACTCCACAAGGTTGTACTGCAAGGCAAGTTGCTGGTGGATAATCCTAGCCACTAGATTGTGTCTGTGCAAGTACTCGCAGTTAGCAAGACGAGAACAACCAGAAATAATATGTCGGATTGATTCACCGGGACGGTGGCATGCCCGACAGATGTCAACCGTACCGTCCTTGACAATGTATTTCCGATAATTATTCGTCATAATAACTTCATCCATAATCGCACAGACAAAACCTTCGGTTTCCCCGAAGAGGTCGCCGAAACGCAGCCAGGATACGGACGCCAGAAAGTCTACATCAGGCCCATGGAGGGCCCGGAAAAAGCGTCCATGAAGCTCTTTGCCTTGCCATACTTCCTTACGATCGTTAGTATCAAGAACTGTAGGTTTGCGCCAGTTCTCTTTCGCTAAGGAGAGCGGAGTGAGGCCTTTATCTACTGCAACCACATCTCGGTGCATCCCCACGTCGATTTGAAGGAAATATTCCCTGAGACTGCAAATCTCGCGGTTGTGGAGGGTTTTAGCATTTAAGAAACCTCGGCCCCCACTCTTCCGCGGGATGTACAGTCTCATCACTGATGACCGTGGGTGATGCATTCGATATGCCGTCAGCAATGTACGGGCCTTCCTATCCAGGGCATCAAGCTCTGTCAGAGTCCATTTGAGTATGCCGAAAGAATACATCAAAACCGGCATGACCCAACCGTTGAAGGCACGTACCTTGTTTCCGCCTGATAGAAAACTATTTACTACTTTATTCAGGCGGCCAAAGAAGCGCTCCCCCAACGACTGTTTCATGTCGGCAACATTGATGCCTAATGCTTCCGACATACCCAAATACTTGTAGGTTTCGGTTGAGGAAAGGGATCTAAAGTGTATGGAATCCGAGAGTTTGGTTCCCACGGATTCCATAATCTCCCCTCGCTTTACATGCATGACTGCACATTTGTCCATACCAAATTCCATCCTGATGGCGTTACTGAACGTTTCTGTTACCTTCAGTAACTCCATCAGTCGCAAATTGTTGGGGGCAAAGAGCTTCAAGTCATCCATGTAAAGGAGGTGAGATATCACCTGACCACCTCTTCTCAACCGATAGCCTACACCTGAATCCTCCAGCAGTGTGCTTAGAGGATTCAAGGCTAAGCAAAACCAAAGCGGACTCAAACTATCGCCCTGAAATATTCCCCGCTCGATCCTGATCGGTTCGTCGATCCCCCGGATCTGTCGACATCCTGGATAGAGAAGGACCGTCCTCCATTGCCCCATACACGACATCAGGAAGGTGCGCAGAGTTGCATCTATCTTGTACAACAGGCTTTATA
Source organism: Tiliacea citrago (assembly GCA_963921375.1). Classification (NCBI taxonomy): domain Eukaryota; kingdom Metazoa; phylum Arthropoda; class Insecta; order Lepidoptera; family Noctuidae; genus Tiliacea; species Tiliacea citrago. Next base: position 12,269,642 of record OY992797.1, on the reverse strand, counting down.
TTATTACGCTATTTACTATGGGGGATGAGCTATATTGCATTATGTTTGTATTCCTTTATGGTTTACAGCAAATTGTAAATAGACAAGCCAAACGGTTAGTTAGAACATTGCAGACAGTTATAGATTTAATTAACCTTTTAAATGATTATCATCACGCTATGCCTTTATGGAGATAAGCAGTCAATCATGACATATTTATGAACAGCTATTTTAGTCAACTTTCAACAAAGCCGATAGCTTAGTGGTCCGACGACTGTTTTGCAAACATGCGGTACGAGTACGACTTCCACGCGAACGAAGTCGCGGGCAAAAGCTAGTTAGATATAAAGGCGAAAGTGACTCGGCGTGTGTGTTACTTTTGCACGCCTAAACCCCTGTAGGTATCTACCTCGTTATGAAAAATTGATTGAAAGGTAGCCTGGGACCTGGAGAACGACATAGGCTACATTTCATTCTAGATATTTGTTTAAAGAAATACACGCAGACGAAGTCGCGGGCAAGAGCTAGTTTTGTATCAATGCGAAAGTGTGTTTCTTGATTTGTTCTTCTTTCACGAAACAACGGAGTAACATATCGACTTGATTTTTCTTATTGATAGTCGTATGCACAGAGTACATTTGTATATGGTCGTATGGTCTATAAAAATATGTACGGTGGTGGCGGTAATGGTCTATAAAATTATGTACGGTGGGAAAGACCACGAGAGCAAAGCCACGGGTAAAAGCGAACGTATGAATAAATTGTGAAATGTATCTCTTTACAGATAGCGAAAGAGTTAAACATCGACAACATAGTGCGAGAGGGTGTGTACACGTGCCTCGGAGGACCTAACTTCGAGACCGTCGCAGAACTGAACATGTTGAAGATGGTCGGAGTCGACGCTGTCGGCATGTCCACCGTTCACGAGGTATGGAGATAAGATAAGCATAGAATAGAATAGATATTTATCAGTCGGTTAATTACCTAATTAGGTACCTAGTATTATACTGCCTCGTTGGCATAGACATTGCCGCCTCCAGGATACAAACTTCTGATAGCGGCTTAACATACCGGATTTTTTTAATTCTAGGTTATAACCGCAAGACACTGCGACTTAAACGTGTTCGCGCTGTCCCTCATTACCAACGAATGTGTGACGAGCTACGAGAACAACGACGAGGCCAACCACGAAGAGGTTCTCGACGTAGGGCGCATGCGCCAAGACATCCTGCGAAATTTCGTCAACAAGCTGGTCGAGAGGTTCGCACAGATCGAGGCGAACAACCCCTGAACACTCACATTATACGAACTGAACTTCAAACTTACTCTACACTCATAGAAACTCAGGTCTACTTTGATAAACCTCAAGGGTTGTCACTTTTTTCACATTAACGATTACTAATTTGTAGAGTAAATTCAAACGTCTTGCCGTTAATGGCGGCCATTTTGTTTTTAGATACATTTCTATTCCCAATTTCCGAGTGTCGTCCAGATGAGTTTTTTATTGGGTATAATAAGAAGTATATTTATATGTAGACGATAATGTACGTTAAGATAGATCAATTTATAAATGATTATTTTATATTTAAGCTGTTACAATTGTTTGTAAGTTTTATACGAATGTTGTGTACCTATGGTATAAGTATCTAACTAATATTAAGTAATTACCCACTATTACATTAGTGATTAAGGTAATAATAAAGATCTTGAACAAGCTCATATCTGTTCGATGTTGTGTTCAATGAAAATTAAAGATAAGAACAAGAAAAAGTTATTTTTATAATAAAATTATTTAAAAATGCTGTTGCATGTCTTATTACTAGTTAGGAACCTAGAAAGTCAGAATGTAAAGAATACACTTGTTCTGTACAAGTGTATTCTAAATATACCTACCTACATCGAGTTCTAGTTGGCTATAAGTATAAGTACCTAGACTTAACTAGTCACAGTTAATAGTTATAGGTATTTAGCAGTTGCCGAGTAAGACTACATTTTGTTAAAAGAACTAAGTGTAGCCGAACAGAACTATCAGAGTAGCTACTAAGACGCAATTACCTAGCTGGCTAGAACCGTGTGTAGTCGCTACGAATTAAAGTCACAAAAGTAGGGAAAACGACTAAAATACATTTACCTATTCGTTAACAATAATTTAATTACACACAATCTATTTGTTAACAATAATTTAATTAAGAATGCACAAAAATTACGATTATTAAAATAGAAACAAATGAGAGAAGAGATTACAAAAAATTCAGACCAATACAAAGTTGTTAGCTGTTTTAAAACACAATACACTTTTCCTCATCTAAGTATTTTAACCATCAACTCCTCACTGAGGTACTTCAACAATCTTCTATTTAAGAGGATGTTTCTTCGGAAAGAGGTGTGCGAATTCTTGACAAGCTTCGTCAATATCTGAGTATCTATATTTGAAACCATATTCTAGAACTCTTCTTGGTACGACGTACTGCCCTTTAGTCATTATCATCGCTCTCTCATTGTGGAGCACCATATTCAAGATGATTTCGGGAACTGGCAGAAAAGCAGGTCTCTGCAACGCTTTGGCGAAAGACTGAAAAATAATAAATATTGTTATTTTAAATGCCCATGACATAATAACGAGACATGTCAGCTACGTCAGAATTGAAACGAAATAACAACGGCGTTCCCTCGGCCCCTCGCTAAACCCATCGACTCTTAAGCATCAAAGACATTGGGCAAAAATGTATGGCAAAAATGCTTGGTCCAAACGTACACCACTAACGAGACGCCATGCGCGTATTGTAGCTACTTAAGCATATAAAATCCAGGGGGGGGGGGGCAGCTAGATGAAATACCATTTATGCACCTTTGGGTGCCGCTTTGCGTGTAGCAATTTTTGAAATTTTCGATATGTGATCTTTCAAATCTTTGACGTGGTTCAATAAAGTTGCCGATCGATTTACTTATACTATCGTAAGTTTAAATTAACCTGCTTATGACTTTTATGATGACAATAATTAAACGTACGTCTCGCGCGATTACACGAGATCCATTTGTTCCTCAACGAACACACATAGGTAAGTCTGACAGAATTGTTTCAATTCCTTCTTTTAATTGTCTGATAAATAAACAGTATTCTCAAAAACTTCAAATATTACACTGGGCAACTGAAAAACAACTGTTGTTTGCCACAAACAAGTAAATGTCCAAATTGGTCCTTTATGTACCTTCTATTATAATCACAACATAATAAAAAATAGAGCGTAATAAGTTAGCGCGCACAAGTGCTGAGTGCTACTGATAAAATTAAGCTCAAACGTCCTATTTTTCAAAACCTTAAACCTGAAAATTAGGAAACTGACGCGACTCGACCTTCGGTGTTTCAACACCCGCGACATTCAGGTCGCGATTGAGCAGAACCGAGGATCGAAAGTGTTCGCTCAGCATTTAGGGAGGTCCCATTTGACGAAACTAAGAACTGCTGATGGCAGATTCGTGACTTCGAAGCCCGTGATACTCGAGCAAGTCGAGGCTTTCTACGGACACCTATACTCAACGCGCATGGCAAAACCAGCGGGACATAGTGCAGATGACCATCGAGCCAAATTATTTTAAATTAATTATTATTAGTGTGGTGGTTGTGTTCTCCAAAAAAGGTGACAAAACCTTGCTAAAGAACTATAGACCCTCACCCAGCTCACTTCTGAGCCACGTATACAAGCTGTTCTCGAGGGTCGTTACGAAACGTCTAGCCAGAAGACTTGACGAGGTCCAGCCGCCAGAACAAGCCTGTAGACCACATTCATACTGTTCGGCAAATTTTACAGAAGACCGACAAGTACAACCAGGCATTTGTGGACTACAAGAAAGCCTTCGCCTCCATCCAAATATGGGCAGTTCTGGATTCTCTACAACGATGTCGAATTGACTAGCGCTACATAGAAATGTTGAGAATTTGAGATGTTTGAATGACGCTGCCACCATGACTGTCCAGACCCAGGATCAGAAAACCAGCCCCAACCAACCGCTCAGAGGGGTGAAACAGGGCCATGTGATATCCCCGAAACTGATCGCCAATGCGTTGGAGGACGTCTTCAAGACGCTGGACTGGACTGGACAGGATATCAACATGAACAGCCAGCACATCCACACCTTCGCTTTGCTAATGACATCGTCATAATGGCAGAGACGCTGGAACAGTTAGACCAGATGCTGCGCAGCCTAAATGGAGCCTCTCGGCGGGTTGGCCTCGGCATGAACTTGGACAAGACAAAGGCATGAACAATTCGCACGTCTTGGCGAGTCCAATCCACATCGAAGGGTCACTCCTCGAAGTTGTGAAGGAGTATGTCTTCCTCGGGCAAGTCATTTAGCTCGGTAGACACAACTTTGAGAAAGAAGCCGACAGATGGATCCACCGTTGGTTTTGGCAGCGTTTAGAAAACTTCGTCAAATCTCGTCGCTTGTCCCGCAGTATCTGAAGACTTTGGTCTTCAACCATTGCGTCCTGCCAGTCATGATATACGGTACCGAAACGTGGACACTGACAATCGGCCTGGTCCACAAATTCAAGGTCGCCGAGGACGACTTAAGAAGGTGGCTGGGTCAGACTGGATGCGGAAGGCGGAGGACAGGGTGTTTCGCCGCAGCCTGCGAGAGGCCTATGTCCAGCAGTGGACTGTGATAGGCTGAGTTGATTGTCCTATTTTTAAACAACTACCCTTATTAACCTACGCTACTCGTATACTCTAATTAGGTACCTATATTACAGACAATAGATAACTCAAACATAATCACGGTGATTAACAAATGAGTTACTTAGTTCTTGGAATGCAATTTTGTAAAAAAAAAGCGTTTATTATCAATATCGTTTTTAGGGTCCGTAGTCAACAAGGAACCCTTATAGTTTCGCCATGTCCGTCTGTCCCCAGCTTAGCACAGAGACTCTTATTACCAGAAAGCTGTCACTTGGCATGGACTTACATATTAGTCACGCCGACAAAGTGCAAAAAAAATATTTTTTTTTAGGGTACGTCCCTTGCACGTAAAGTGGGGATGATATTTTTTATTTCTCGTCTATCCCATATCGTTGGATAGGCCGTTCAAAGATGTTGCGAGTCTGTGAAAACCATTTTTCGATTCAGGGCTCCGTTTGCATATTTTTTTTGTTAGTCAAGTGTACCCAAAAACAACTACTTAGCTGGCACGGGGGACCCCGTGCCAGCTAAGTAGTTGTTTTTGGGTATGTGAAAAAAATTATGACAGTAGTATATATAACTAAATTAAAAAGAAAACTATCATAGCTAAGTAGCTGGCTTTACAAGTTAACGAGTAATAGTCGACCAACTTAAATTTGCAGTTGGACAATTGACTGTGACGTATATCGATGTATGGAAGAACATGTTTTTTAACTACAATGTTAAGTTTGTTTTTGGGATAAATTCATATCAACTACGGAACCCTTCGTTGTGCGTGGTCCGACACGCACTTGGCCGGTTTTTTAATTATTGTCATCATCACAAAGGTCATTAGCAGGCTATCAACTAACGATAGTATGTATAAGTAAATCAATCGCCAATTTAAAAAACCGGCCAAGTGCGAGTCGGACTCGCGCACGAACGATTCCGTACCATTATCTATAAAAACGGCAAAAAATCACGTTTGTTGTGTGGGCGCCCTTAAATATTTATGTTATTCTGTTTTTTTAGTATTTGTTGTTATAGCGGCAACAGAAATACATCATCTGTGAAAATTTCAACTGTCTACCTATCACGGTTCATGAGATATAGCCTGGTGAGAGACGGACGGACAGCGGAGTTTTAGTAATAGGGTTCCGTTTTACCCTTTGGGTCCGGAACCCTAAAAATCACTTATCGAAAATTCAAAATTTCAAAAAATTGTTTTTAAAAAAGCGACATGAAAGTGCATGAATTGTAAGAATGTCATCTTGATTGCCGTGTATGGTACAAAACTTTAAGTGTTTTCTCCCATACAAAAAAACACAAAACTTTCTCACGGGTGGACCTACTAATACCATCCATACATTAATATTACGGAACCGGAGGGAGACCCTCTGGTATCCCCTGGTTTTTTTTTGCATTTTTACATAAAAAAATTTTTTATTCCTTACTTGTTACTACTTTATTTCTACGTTGTGTTTAATGAGTATGGAGCTCAATTTTCAGACCACTGTGCGCCGCAATGATTGACAGAGCGAGCAAAGCGTCTCTGCTTCAAGTTGCAAAATTTGCTTTCCCCTGTCAGTTGCTACTCCTCTTTTGATCGTATTTTACAACCGATCTAGACGAAACTTGGTATACCTAAATGTTTTACGACTTGATAGAATTTTTTGTCGTCGGGGATTTTTGATTGGAGTATAGTACTTTGTCCAAAAAGGGGCAAAAGGGGGGCTACTGAGGATTTACTCCGAAGATAAATCCGAAGTATCGGCTGAATGTACGGCCGTTTCCTGACTACGTCTAACTAGGGCTAAGTACGGCAAACGAAAAAAAAAACGCCAGTCAAAGAGATAAGTCAAAAGTAAAAATGTGAGTTGAAATTGGGTAAGGACTCAAAGTCAAATAAGGAAACTTTGGAAGTCAACAAACGGCCGCACATTCGGCCGAAACTTCTGATTATCGCTTCGGAGTAGACCCCCTGGATATCTCCGCATTATGAGATCCGATTTCGATGGTTCTTTTTTTTTATTTGAAAAGTAGGTAGTAACTTTAAGTTGGTTTCATAGAAATTTGGTGAAGATCTGATGAAGATCTTCTGCGTGATGAGCAAAATAGCACCTCAAAATGCAGTAAATTGCTCACTTTTAGATTTCTACCAGTGGAAACAGGCCTTTAACTACTAGGTAGGGATTCATGGAGCACCTGGGACTACCTTCTTATCACAAAACTAGGCTGCAGTTACCTCTGCCAATTAAAGCCTATTCGCAATTTTTTCTAGCTGGCCTACAAATTTTTACTCATCATTTTTCTTTACTGTGTTTTTAAAAACAAGCAGTATAATAAGAACATCGTCCGAGTACTCCCTAAACAGAGTTAATTATTACAACATTTCACTATGACAAGAACATCCTGATTGTATGAACTAGCACAATGGATAAAAAATTGTCAGAGGTGCCCGTAACTCTTTTGATAAAGCTGGCAGGGATGGAAAGCAACACTTTCTAAAATTAACGAAAACATTCAACAAACAACTTGTTTATGTTGTAACATTTCTCTATTCAAGGTTTTATTGCAACTACTATGAACCTCTGCGCTCGATATTGTTGCTGATATCATCCCTAATTCGTAGTGATGGTTCGTTTTGTGAGTTTTGTTAAATTAGCTTCAACACTTCTACTTAGGCCACCAGCTGCAAGGAGTTAACAATTTAAATTCAGCCGCCACCCGCCTTCTTATCTCTTCACCACCCTTGGCTGACTGGTAGAGAATGCCTAAGGCATTAAGTCCGCCTTTGTACCTTATTGTGTGCGACCAGTTTAAATAAATACATTGAAAGATCACGGAGATACACAGTTGTTTTTAACCTACTTAAAAAAGAAGGAGGTTATCAATCGTCTGTATTTATACAGGATGTGTTTTTCAAGTGAGCATAGGTGGCCAAATTCGAAACTAGAAGTAATAGAGCTGATTTGATAAAATTGGATTGAGACTTATGTTGGTGAAACCGCGGGACGAAGCTATTATTATAATTAAATATACTTTTCACTGACAGATTCTTATAGCCAGTGTCACTTGCGGTATCAAGACAAATCCTATGATACCTGATTATTCAAATCAATTAAGCTGTTTGTGCTAAAATAATTTAATAAATAAATCATTTTCATTGAGCTATAACTTCTTAATGACATATATTTTTTTATGGGTGTCGTATTAAATATGACTCCATTCACTATTCATTATCATAGGTCTCGTTAGTGCACATACAGCTAATTGAATACAGCATTTACTGAGCTTGAAATTGAATAGAATATGTCAGTATTCTTTTTAGTTTTTATAGTTAATTAGTATCTGAGTGATTATTATGACCACTGTGTTCAGCTATGGTATGAGTTAAAGACTTCTTTTTTATAAAAAAATGCCTCGTACTTACTTTAGTAAAATCATCGTTGGTAATGACTTGCGGCGCCACGCCGTTCAGCACACCGCGAACGTTATCATTTTCGATAGCAAAGAGGATGAGTCGAGTGAGGTCGTCTATGTGGATCCACGGCAGGTACTGCTTGCCGCTGCCGATGCGGCCGCCGAGCCCGAGGTAGAACGGGAGGAACATATTCTTGATCATACCTCCCCAGCGGCCCAGCACAGCACCGGAACGAATTACTACCTGTGGAGAACCATTAGACATTTTTTCACTGTTCATTCCAAGGTTGCCTGGAAGAGATCGAAAAAAGCTATAAGCATTTCGGGTACGCCCATTGTACTTAAGTTTCTAATGTTAATATTTTTTTTAATATAATATTTTCTAGTGTACAATATAGTATATTCATAATGATACATTACCTAATAAAATAACTGCATTGTATTAAGTACACTGCAGTCTTTTCACACCTATGGTTTGAAATGATTTTATTATGTTCAAAAAGAATACAATATTCTTTAAATTATACTAAAAGAAGAACTTGGTGTAATTTTCCATTGGTTTTATTTATTTACTATTTTTTTATAACTCTTTTATTATGTTTATAAATACTTACAAGTCTTACAGGTGGGTCTACATAAGCAGCTTTTTCCCACTCAACAGTGAGCTTGGAGAAAAAGTCAAGGCCTGTGGTAGGACTGCTTTCATCATACTTGTTACACTCTGAAGGTTCATAAGCACCCACGCCAGTGAGGACAACATAAACTTTTGGCTTGTCATTGGTTTGGTTAATTGCTTTAGCAAGGGCTTTGGTTGTGTATACCCTTGAGTTCTGGACATTTTGTTTAAATCTGAAAAGTGTGAATATCAAAATATTTAGTGTCTATTACTGCAGCTTGTTGCAGTCATACTGGATGCAGGCTTCTTAATCTGGAGGTGATCACTAGATGGTCACTTTCCTGGGTACAATTTTTTTCCACTTCCTTATATTGTTAGAGGCAGGAACAAGAGTTCTACTAGGATGCCCAAGATTTGAATAATAATGAAAAAGGTTTTTCTTTTTAGTTATCTTTGCATCTATACTGGCCTGTAATAGATCTTTTGCAGGGTCTTTTATTGAAATCTAGTGAAAAAATAAAATAGGTAAATATGTTGAGATTTTACCCAGGTGTCCAGGACTTTGTAAAGTCCATGAATTGTTGGCCTGCACAGTTGACAATGGCTAATGACCTTTTGGGCAAGCCTGAGTTTTCTAGCACTGACCATGAAATGTTATTGGTGGCTGGCATGCGGGCTACATTGACAACATTGTAGCCTTTTAGAGCAAGAAGTTCCCCTAGATGACTTCCAATGAACCCAGTGCCACCCCCTGAAATGTTATAATACATATACAGTCATACTTTTCTGTGTACCTACTTTATGATAGGCGTAATTTTCAGAATATTATGTTACTAATACTGCCAGCAGTGAGTTCCCTATACAGAAACAACCTGTATTGTTTTTATAACACATAACATAATATATGCATTCATTATATACATTCATGAAGAAGGTACTATTGATAGTTAAAAAATGTATTTTAAGTGCAGTGCCTGTTAGTTAAATGAGGCAATACTCTCAGGAGGTACACTTGCTGATATAGATTAACACCAAAAACCAATTAACAAACAACCAAAAACAAATGGTACCTGTGAACAAACTGTACCTCTTAAGAGTATTTTTTTCAGATGCTTGTTATTACCTATTGTGACAAAGTTCTCCACAACATATTTTTCTTCAATTCAAAAAATAGTTGTTTTATACATTGTTGAGGCTGGTTTGGGCAAATGATAATATTAAATTGCAACACTTTCATTTTAACACCTACTTATGTTGTAATATTTTTAAGAAAACCATAATAGGGTGTAGGGACTTCATGTAAGTTTAATATACCACCGAATGCAAGTAACGGCGCATTATTATGATCAGAGGGTCCTCAGATTTTAGGACATGGCAGACAAGGTACATATAAATCCATCTTGTCTGCCAAATCCTAAAATATCCTAAAGCCTCAAATTAATGACAAAATGCTGAAAAACTTACATACCAACAACGACTTTTCTGCTTGCCATTATTTAGAATATTATATAACCACCGCCGAAATTATTATTTCAACTGTGATAGACATCTGTTACTGACAAGAGCTATTACAATTAAAATATTCAGGTAATACTCAAAGTTAGACACCTCCAGTAGCTTTAATTTTCCTTTAATGTCATAAAAGAAGATTTGTTACTTTCTCTAAATTTTCGTACAAATAAAAATTCAATTGTATCAAGTTTATTTTCAACATCACAGCTGATATTGGCAAATGACATGTGATGATGTTATCATGTTAATGTGACAGTACTGACAGTACACATGAGTGACAGTGCGTAGTGAGTGACCGTGCGCAGGTAGGACTGAGAGACGACACGTCGCCGTCGTTACAGTTGTAAATTAACAGATAAGTTCGATGTTCGAGATCCGTAGATGTTTTTGTGAAAAATGCTGCTAAGCCTAAGAGCAAGATTACACGCTCAGTTTGGCATCAGTTTAGTCTATCAGTCTGGATTGACTTGACTGAAGCCAGAATGATGGATGATTTTCACGGTTACACAGTCTATATTGACCGTGTCAGCAGACTGATGAAAAGTACGCCAGTGGACGTTAGACTTTACACATCACATAACATCACGCCTGTAATCCCCGAAGGGTTAGGCAGAGGTGTACTTATAGTACACCCACATTTCCCCAGTTATGTTTAAGTCCCATGTAATAGGGAGCGAGCCTATTGCCATCAACCGGGCACAAATCCAGACTCCAGGCTGCTACTGAAAAATGGCAATAACACTTTGCCCGACCTAGGAATCGAACCCAGGATCTCAAGCTCAGCAGTAGCGCGTTAGACACGGCTCGTTACGTTAGACTTCGGATGATAAAATATTTTCGATCTCAATTGGTGGCGGCGCCAGCGGGGGCAGCGGCGGAGGTGTTAGACAAGGCTGCGGTGGCAGCGAAACTTTCGGCACGCTCGTAGATAGGTCGCATGACTCGTTCTTCTGCATTGTGTCGCTGACGGTGACTGACGCGAGATTGATACGAGCAGGTTACACGATCATTCTCCCATCAGTCATTCATCATTAAAAACGGACTGACAAAATTATTTAAAATATTTAATTTTCATCAGTCTGTCAATCCGGGGGTTACACTATCATTCTCCGATCATTCTGACAAGACTGTTGGACCAGACTGACGCCAAACTGAGCGTGTAACCTTGCTCTTACACGGTCAATCTAAACTGACAGCAGAATGATGAAAAGTACACCAGTGGACGGTAGACTTCACACATAACATAACATCACGCCTGTAAGCCCCATTATTTTAGTACCAAGACCACATTTCGTGAACGTCTCCGTAACAAAATAAAGACTTGGCTAAAAAGTCCTAGCAACCAGGTCATTAAAATGTTATAATAAAAAATTGGCAGCACTGATTCACTTATTCTGTGGTCAATGTATTTGTTGATGATTTGCTGAAGGTGCTATTTTATTTATTTCATTTAGAAAACATTTTTGGTGGTATGATTATTGTGTGTGTGTGGTAAAGTAACATTCGAAAATATTCAAATCGAACGATGATATCACTTTACGTTGAAAATGGCGTTGCATATGTATGGAATTCTGAAGGTAGTTTTATATCTTAAATGTTTAAAATATTCTATTACGATGATTTTTGTCTTATAAGTTTGTTTTAAATCTAGATTGGTACGTTCTACGAGCTAGCCATCGTATATGCGGTTCCCTAATTGGTTCCATACCATCGTTTCCAAGACAGAACGATTTTTTAGGTATGTGCCTTTATTAAAATTACTTAATTGTAAAAAAAATCGTTTTAGCAGACTGGTCTATTCATTACGTTTTATGTTTTTAGGATTACCAATGGCTTTGACATCTGAAGAAGCTGCATTATTAGTGGAAAAAGGTGTTTGCGAGTTGTTTGAGTTACCAAGTTTTACAAGAAAACCTACAGATGAAGAAAAGCAGTTAATAAAAGACCTGGAACAAAAGTAAATTATGTATAGTTTGGTGACAAGTTGCTGTAAACGTTATAATAACAATTTTAGGATAACATGAGTTTAAAAAGTATTTGGCCATTGATTACCTCATAGTAATATGATTTACCATTTGCCATTTACCATTGCAGTGTTTTATCAGAACAAACCGAGGCTTTGAAGAAGCGAAAAATAGAACAGTTGTCACAGAAGATTGACATTATTATTGCTGGGAAAAGACAAAAACTACTGTCTAAAGGAGTAACTGGTATCTATGCAGGCTTCTAATAAAACCATTTATTGGAAAATTATTTTTTGTAAATTAAATAATGATCTCTGAATCCTTTTATTTTACAGACATTCAGTTAGACAAACATACATTATTACAAGAAGAAATAAATAAATTGCCAAAGCTAGCTCCTGCACATGTTCTTACACACTTACCAACAGGACATTACATAGCTACAGGTAACTATTGTTTCATTAATTTATTTAATAAACCATGTAAGTAGTTCAGAATGATTAAAAAAAACTTGATTGTTTCAGAAAAGAAAAATGTTAACATTGATGTTTTAAAACCCAGTGTTGTAGAAAGAAAAGGTGCTATCAAATACAGGATTTTTAAGAATTTATGGGAAAGAAGACATCATATAACAAATGGATCAAAGTTTGGCTGTGACTTTCTTTTATACCCTGGTAATTTATGATACAAAATCACAAAATGTATTATTTAACTCATCAACTGCCTCAGCTCAGGCTCAAGCCTTATTTTGACTTAATAATTCACTTATAATGAATTTCTAGTAATGTGAATGCTCTTTCAAGCATCTTGATTTTAACTTTTTATAGTTGCATGTAAGCACTGATAGACTTTATTAAAATTTCAGGAGACCCAGTGAGATTTCATGCAACATACATGGTGCGATGTATTTATGACCAAACTGCCACCATCAGCCCTGCTGAGTTTGTAGCATTTGGCAGATTATCCGTAGCAGTAAATAAACTAGCTGTTTTAGCTTGTTGCAATACTCATGGGAAAATGGAATACCAAACACTCCAGTGGCATGATAATGTTACGTAAATAAACAAAAATATTTTAGTAAGTCCTCTCTTTTATTTATTTTTATACTTAAAATCACGCCTGTAATCCCCGAAGAGATAGGCAGAGGCGTACCTATAGTACACCCACATTTCGCCAGTTACGTTGAAGTCCCATGTAATAGGGAGTGAGCCTATTGCCATCAACCGGGCACAAATCCAGACTCCGGGCTGCTACTGAGAAATATTTTATTTATTTCGTTCGTGACATTTATATAAAAAAAGTCTAGTGGTCGCAAACTGGCCGTTCTTCGTGGTCAAACTGATTTGACCACAAGGCATTCTGTTCCGGATAGTCAAACTACTTAGTTTTACGAAAAATATCCACCCTTTGGTATAGTTCGTAAATATACTTAGTCATTAAAAAAATAATTAGGTATATTAGTTAATATAACAAGTCCCCAACACATAATATAGGTTGGGGAAAGTTTCTTCGCATTTTTTAAGAAAATTCAAATCATTTTTTAATATAGCTTATTTACATTTAACTAAAGTATGTAGGTACCATTTTGTTCGATAGCTTTTTGCCATCTTGTAGGTAGGGACATGATCCCATTGCTATATCAATTTTGGGACTTCTGATCAAAATACCGCGACAAGTGGTTTTGGCAGTCCTCTCGTGATGTTAACCTGACACTGCCTAAAGAATTCTGAAGAGACCGAAACAGGTGGAAATCTGAAGGTGCAACAGGACTATACGGCGGATGCATTAACACCTCCCAGCCAAACTCTCTTAATTTTTGCTGAGTGGCTAAAGATGTGTGAGGTCTAGCGTTGTCATGATGAAAAACCACACCCCTTCTGTTGATTAATTCCGGCCGCTTTCTCTTCAACTTCTTGCTTTAATCTCATCAGTTGTTCGCAGTAGAGTTCAGAATCGATGGTCCTGCCTGGTGGTAACAGCTCATAATGAATGATGCCCTTCCAATCCCACCACACACACAGCGTCACCTTGTTGCGAGTTTACCCGGGTTTCGCCATAGTCTGTGAAGCCTGACCGGCCTTTGACCACGACCTTTTTCGCACGTTCTTGTCGTACGTGATCCACTTTTCATCACCAGTTATCAGCTTCTTCAAAAGTGGTTCGATTTCATTACGTCGTAATAAAGAATCACAAATGAGTACCTACACGGTTCATTAGGTTTCTTTCAGTAAGCTCGTGAGGTACCCAAATATCGAGCAGTAGTACCCAGAGTAGAGTAGGTACCCAGTTTTTTTCAAATGTGCCGAAACTGTTTTGTGATCAATTCCCAGTTCTTCAGCTACGTCGTAACTACTGATATGGATATGCCGATCTTGCTCCACTTTTTCAAAAATGGCATCCATTTTAAGGCTCTTACACACTCACGCGATATCTCGGGCGCGGAAGGCACCGACAAAGACAATTCCTTTGTCGGTGCATGTCGCGCCCGCGATATCGCGTGTGTTTGTAAGAGCCTTTATCCGTAATAGGGCGACCAGAGCGACGTGCATCTTTGCTTTGACATCAATCAAAATTTCCGGATTGAAAACGCTTACTTAAACCAAATTTGTGCTACTCTCAGAGCAAGGTTACACGCTCAGTTTGGCGTCATTCTGGTCCATCAGTCTAGTCAGATCTGATCGGAGAATGATCGTGTAACCCACGGATTGACAGACTGATGGTCCAGAATGATGAAAATTAAATATTTTAAATAATTTTGTCATTCCGTTTTGAATGATGAATGATCGTGTAACCTGCTCATATCATTCTCGCGTCAGTCACCGTCAGCGACGCAATGCAGAAGGACGAGTCATGCGACCTATCTACGAGCGTGCCGAAAGTTCCGCCGCCGCCGCAGCTGTCCCCAAGACCTCCGCCGCCCCTGCCCCCGCCGCTACCAATTGACATCGACAATATTTTTAACTGATATCCAAAAAGGAGGAGGTAATATGTTCGGCTGTATGTTTGTTTTTTTTTTTTATGTATGTTCACCGATTACTCTGATTTTGAAAATTCTTTTTTTGTATGGAAGGGTATGCTCCCGAGGTGGTCCCTTTGCCACCAAAAAAACACTACAAAGAGAAAAATAACTTTAATTTCGGAAGTCGGTGCCAAAATTAAAATACAGATCCAAAGACACTTATTTTTCACTTTGTAGTGTTTTTTTGGAAGTCGGCTGTTTTTTTTTTTGTAAAACGTTTTTTATATCATCCGAAGTCTAACGTAACGAGCCGTGTCTAACGCGCTACTGCTAAGCATGAGGTCCTGGGTTCAATTCCCAGGTCAGGCAAAGTGTTATTGGCATTGTTCAGTAGCAGCCCGGAGTCTGGATTTGTGCCCGGTTGATGGCAATAGGCTCGCCCCCACATGGGACAACATAACTGGCGAAATGTGGGTGTACCTACTATAAGTACACCTCTGCTTAACCCTTTGGGGATTACAGGCGCGTTGTTATGTTATGTGTAAAATCTAACGTCCACTGGCGTACTTTTCATCAGTCTGCTGTCATTCTAGATTGACCGTGTAACCGTGAAAATCATCCATCATTCTGGCGTCAGTCAAGTCAATCCAGACTGATGGACCAGAATGACGCCAAACTGGGCGTGTAACCTTGCTCTCACAGACACTGCACTAGGTCCATACACATCGCAAATTTTTTTCGCGGCTTGCGTTGCATTTTTAGCTTTTTTGTAGTAAAATTTTAAAATGTATCAAATTTCTTTATTAGAGTCACTCATCTTGACAGTACGAAAAACAAATGAAAAACACACATTTTCCTAATTTGAATTTGGAATTATGTTCTTAATTTAAACTCAATGATACCAAAACCAGCCAGATACAAATAGTATAGCCAAAGAGATTTTATTACAATTTCATACATACTATAATGCGAAAAGGCTTTTTCCCCAACCTAATAAATCGCCATGCATTACTTGCAGCTGACACTTCAATTTATGAAATTGAAATTGGTCTTGGCGGCGCGCGGCGGAGAGATACTTTGGCTGCTTTCCGAATTAGAAGTGACAGCGCTCACATCAATAATTTGAGTACCAAATTATACAGTACGATTATGACAGCCGACAACTGTCAATAATTCGGGACGCTCGTGAACGCGCTGAGATGGCAACTGTAGCCAGAAGCACAATTTCGAAAATGCCACTAATTAGTTAGGATGACAATCAAAACAAAACAACGCAACTGTCATTTGTCAGACAGCGCTCACGGTGATATCATTTTAGGGCATGGTCGGCGTTACCGCAAGATGGCGCATGTCATGACGTCATCTATGTCGTTTCACGAGACAACGTTTTCGCGCTAACGCTAATAGGGAACAGATTTTAGCGCGCTCAAATCGATTACAGTCTATCTCGGTACGCACCGTTTTTCAATAGAAGATTTTTCTTTTTGTATTATGATTTCAATTATACCTTAACCAATGAAGTATAGGTACTCCCATCCTTCTTCAATTTTATTTTCGGGTAATAACGCGAGTGCTGCACACAATCTCACTACTCTCCTGTCATCTTTAGATTTAATTTTTATTTGTTTTGCCTTTCGCCATTGGCTATTTTAAAAATGATGAAAACATTTTACAATTTGTATGTCCGGCAAAATTGTTATTAATGCATTGCTTGCAGCTAATTCAAAATCTAAATGGAAATTGGTGACTATCCTTCCATCTTGACTTTATAGAATGAATAAAGTCAATGTTCTAGTAATCTAATGGTTCTAAGCGTAGCTGCTGCGCTTGGGATATTGTATATTGCGAATAGTGGTTTTTTTGGGGGTTCCCATTATGACCTGGCTGGTTTTGAGCAAGGTTAATGGAAATAGGCTCACTCCACTGACATCTAATATATAATTAGAGGTCAGTCACGTGGCTGATCGCTCCCTTTTAGATGAGACCACAGACCAAGTAGTACTGATGAGACACAAAACTGTCAAAATATGAGTGAACTACACCCATAATTCACTAGTTTTCTACAACTCTGCATAACTCGTCGGTGAATACCTACAGGGTTATTGGGGTTATGTTTTGTGCTTTAATCCAACGGTTCATACTGGAGGACTACCTACGTAACTAGGACATCGACGCGCAACCTGTTACCATGAATTCAGTACATTATTTTCAACCATCTCTATGATAATCTAGAGTCTAAACAAAATCAAACTGGTTGCTATTTTATAAAGTTTATTTTACGAATCAAAATCAAAATCAAAAGTCATTTATTCAAACTAGGCTGAGAATCAGCACTTTTCGAACGTCAAAAATTACATAAGACAGTCCCCCAAAAACGCCCACCCTTCACCACTTCCTAGTGCTTTAGCTGGGAAGAAGAAGTGGCGCAACAAACTCCCCAGCAGCACAGCTGTCTGTTCAGATATAAAACTTGAATCTATACAATAAAATGTAAAAGAATTTGCAATACGCAACACAACATTAAATTAAATTATTTGCCTTATGTTAGCTAGCACACGCCACTATACCAAAAAAAAACATAAAAATCGTCGAAAACTATACTCAAGCAGAAAAAACGTAAACAGAAAGTACCTAAATAAAAGCCTCCCGGCATAATGGGCGTGCCCGCCCACACAAAGCTATAGCTGTAACTCGAAGTCAAAAATGATAAACTAGCACCATCGTAGTAAAATAAAAAAACAGTTAATCATTAATAACAATAATAAAACCATGGTCAGCAAGACGACCAGTCACCACAAGCAGCACCCGTTCACGAGCATAACGCAAAGATCAGCCATCACCCCCCTCGCCATATTTGAGGGAAGGAGGCAACCCGACCCCCGACGCTACCGCAAGCAGTGACATCTAAGGGAGCATGACGAACTTGCTGCCGGTTGCTCAGGCAAGAATAATATAATCAATTGTCTAGGTCTTGTCTAGCTAACCACTTATTGCACTACAACTCATAAAAAAAACATTTTCATGTCACTAATAAATAAAAATAAATTGACTTAGACAGTCAAATAAAAATAAACAATTATATGAACTCATATAACCTGTCAGTAGGTACGCTAATTCTGGAGAAAGAACATGAACATTGTCTTGAGTTAATCACAGCGACCAACTATTCTTATCGTTTAAGTAGTCATTGATAGAATAGTATGCCTTTGAACAAAGATTGGATTTAACTTTAACTTTAAACGCATTAAAAGGCAAATCTAACAAAGAAGAGGGTAGCTTGTTATAAAAAGTTATACCAAGTCAACAAATGAGTTATGAACCTTATGAAGCCGGTGAAATGGAGCACGTAATTTATCCTTATTTCTGGTGTTAATATTGTGAATATCACTGTTTTTAGTGTATAAGTGTATATTTTGCCTAACATATAAGATGTTGGCGAAGATGAATTGTGATGCCGCCGTGAGTATACCAATATCTTTAAAAAAATCTCTTAGAGAAACTCTGGCACCCAGCTGGTAAATTGCTCGAACAGCTCGTTTTTGAAGTACAAATATATTTTGAATGTCAGCTGCTTTACCCCACAGCAGAATACAGTAGGACATAACGCTATGAAAATAACTAAAATAGACTAATCGGGCTGTATCAACGTCAGTGTATTGTCTTACTTTCCTGACGGCGTATGCGGCCGAACTGAGCCTTCCCGCTAGGCTTGATATATGAGGTCCCCACTGAAGTTTGGCATCTACTGTTATGCCCAGAAACACTGCCGAGTCTACAGTTTCAAGCACCTCTTTATCTAAAACGATGTTGGGACCTAAATTTCTAACATTCGGTAAGGCAAACTTTATACATTTCGTTTTCTTGGCATTGAGAACTAAATTATTTGTCGTAAACCAATCCGTAACCATTGAGAGTGCAATGTTTACGTCGTCAAAATCTTGTCTATTCCGGTCTACTTTAAAAATAAGAGAGGTATCATCTGCAAACAGTACAACGTCACAGACACCCTTTATATAGAATGGTAAATCGTTAATATACACTAAGAATAAGAATGGGGCTAGAATTGAGCCTTGAGGTACACCTAACTGAACTGGTAGCTCGGAAGATTTCACACCATCAACATCTACACATTGGAACCTATTATACAAATAAGAATTTATTACTTTAAGAGCTTCATTTTGGACGCCGTAATGATGTAGTTTACGCAAAAGCGTGTCATGGTGCACGCAATCAAAGGCTTTGGAGAGATCACAGAATCTTCCATGCGTTAAATATGTGTTTCAGCAGTGCAACACCCGCATCTGTAGTCGAACGACCTTTTGTAAAGCCATATTGTTCATTGTGAAGGAGGCTGTTTAAATTAAAATGTCTTAGCAACTGCTTGAGTATTAACTTTTCAAATATTTTGCTAAATGCAGGTAAGATAGAAATAGGCCTGAAATTGCCAACGTCATTTTTATTACCTGATTTAAATAAAGGTATGACTTTACTACTCTTCATAAGGTCAGGAAAAGTTCCTAAATCAACACATTTATTAAAAGTAACAGCTAGATAGGGGGCTACGATGTCTATTATATTACTTAATAGTTTAATGGAGATGCCCCAGTAATCACCAGTGTTTTTAGATTTAAGTGTGATAAAAACATTAACTACATCATGAGGTGTTACATGTTCGAAGCTAAATAAACGACTACATTTAGGCACACTACTATGCAAAAGACTTTCAGCTTTAGACAGGGATGAATTTAAGGAGCGAGTCGTAGTTATAGGCATGTTGGCAAAAAACTCATTGAATGCTTCAGCTACGTCAGCTGCATTATTAACTAATTTGTTTTCGACCATAATTTCTAGTTGTTTTTCTTGTTTAACAGACTTACCAGTTTCATTGTTAATAATTTTCGTAGTGGTTTTTACTTTATTATTAGATTTTTTAATTATATCGCTTAAAAATTTAGATTTAGCAAAAACACAAATCTTTTTAAATAATTTTGAATAATTTTTGACATACTCTAAAAAAGGAGGATCAAACTTGTATTTTTTCAAACCATATAACTCGTATAGTCTCGCTCTACTTTTATAAATACCTGGGGTAGCCCATTGGTTAAAGCCAACGTAGGTACCATTAATGTTAATGGATTTGGTCTTGAAAGTAGATTGGTACTCCTTTTGTACAACATCAAAAAGGGCTACATAGATGTCATTAGGATTCTCGTGTTCTACTAAAGATGGTGTAATTTTATGTGCTATATTATTTTTAAACTTGTTGCAAGCTGTATAAGGCCTGCATTTTATTTTATGCGTATTTTTACGTAATGGCATAGGGAAGCTAGCTAGTAAACCACAGTGGTCAGACGTTAAGTCACTTAACACTAATTTATTTTTGGCATCACAATCACTAAATATATTATCTAGACATGTCGACGAATATGCCGTGATCCTAGTAGGTTCAAAAAACAAGTTACTTAAATTATAAGACCTAAACAGATTGAGTAGTCGAATACTTAATGGAGTAACAACTAAAATATTAATATTAAAATCTCCACATAAAATTATACTTTTATTACTACTTGAATTTTTGTTTACACACGTCGCCGCGTCGGGAAGGCCCTGTATCATTCATATTGATAGTTATGGCCACAGACAATGATATTATTATGGTATATTGCGTACTTACATGTGGTATGAGATCCGTTGTGTTTTATTAACTTTCACTTTCTAAATACACACGATGGCATTTTTTGAATTTTTTAGCTGCTTCAACTAAGCGTATTACTCGTCGTCATGTGTGTCGCAGACTAAAGTCAATACGTCCCAATTAGGACGTTTTCGAGTTTTAACGATTGCGCGCTCACAACATATCTGTTGTTGTGTTGAATATCATTGGCCACAGAGCACTATTTATCACAGAGCAATGGTGATACGGCTGATATGGTGGAAAGCGATACGCCCCTGACCTAATGGGGAAGGCAACTGTTAAAGTGGCGCTGGCGTAGCTAAGTCCCAAAACAAGATAATAATATTACAAGGCGTGAGGCTTGAGGTAGTTTTATTTTATTTTTCAGAAAATGACGTGTCGATTAAACAGAGATCGAAGCTATAACGAAAACATTTTCAAGAATTTTTAAATTCTGACGATGTCAAATACTTGATATAAATCATTGAAATCATCGAAAACTTATTGAAAATAACAAAAATTGTGAAATAAAACCAAACTAATGAATGAATACGTATGGAATGAATAACGAAATGTTTTTATTGTAGGCCGTAGGGACCGTGCATATGCTATGGTCTCGCAATCTACAAACTATTAGCTTTGACGGTTGACCGACCTTCTCCTAAATTCATCGGTTAAATTATATGTACCTAGGTAGATGCTAGGTAGGTACATATTTCCTTTTTAAGACTGCTGTGTTAATCGTGTCGATAAATTATAAATGCCATCGCATTTTTTTACGTTTTTTTTTTTGTTGTTGTGTTTTGTCTTTTTTGGTATCCATTGACAGTTAATGCTATAACACAATTAATAACAACAATGAACTAGTGTGCTACAAGCTTTGGCTTCAAAAGTACTACTTAGTGTGTCGTTTATTAGAATGTACATGTACTCTGTGACTTAGTCTGTGGCTACAAGAAACCAGTCAGGGACTCAGGGTATATATGGTCTGTGCTAGAAACGGAACGCAATAACGCCATTTATGTCAAAAAACGAAAGCAATAAAAAAAAATATCGAGTTGAATAAAAAACTTATATTTTTGTAAGCATACATTAAAAATTAAAATGGGTGACCCAGAATTAGACAAGATTAGACAACAGCGGCTCTCTCAGCTACAGGCTCAACATGGGGTAAGTGTGAATCATATAAGGAGGTTATGTTTGGTTCGATACCTCCTTTACCTTCTTCGATTTTTGGAATAAAATTGTTTAAAGCTTTCGTATTTTCACAAATAAAAGGCAACTATAAGATATTTCAAACTCGAATCATGTATTTCAGGGAACCGGTGACCCCAATCATGCTAAACAGCAAGAAGAAAGAATGCAGCAAATGGAGGAAGCTAAACACACAATTCTTGCACAAGCACTCAGTCAAGACGCTAGAGCCAGACGTAATAACTTATTATTGATTAATTTAGCCATATGACTTAACGTCACATAGGTACCTACTCAGAATATTATCATGACAGGTCATCAACATAATCTTATGCTTTTCTTTGCAGTGAACACTATTAAACTCAGTAGACCAGAAAAAGGTGCCATGGTTGAAAATATGATCTGTAGAATGGCTCAGATGGGCCAAGTTCGTAACAAAATAACAGAACCAGAACTGATTCAACTCCTTGAGTCTCTAAATCAACAGATGCCCAAATCCACCAGCACTGTGAAGTTTGACAGAAGGAGGGCTGCTCTTGACTCAGATGATGATGATGATTTCTAGCACTGCTTAATTAAGTTAACTCATGGAATAATGTTGTTACTGGAATGCCTTAACAAAATATTAAATGCTTATTTATCTTTACAATCATGTTATTTTTGTGTAACGTAACTGAAATGTATTTTATAAATGAATAGAGGAACACATTTTTTTTGTAATTTTAACACCGATAATAATACATATTTGAAGATTCAATTTTGTTCAATTTTGTACAACAAAAAATAATGTCTTAAGCGCAGGCCACACCGCCAGCTAGCGGGCGGGCGGGCTAGGCGGGCGAACATCGTTTCATCTCTTTACATGGTTAGTCGGTAGCTCGCGGTGTGAACCGAAGTATGTAAAGAGGTGAAAAGATGTTCGCCCGCCTAGCCCGCCCGCCCGCTAGCTGGCGGTGTGGCCTGCGCTTTATTAAAATGCTCCCAACCTAATCCAAATTGATTATGATTCAAACTGAACATGAAAATATATTTCTGCCATTTCAATAAAAAGGTGATCTAAGTAGGTAGGTATTCACTATGGATATAGCAGTATTTTTGATGTATTTTAAATATTTTTTTTAACCATTTTACAGATGTAAATATATTTTATCACAGCCCACCTCTGATAGTAATTAATTACTAACTAAACAGGGCCTGCATCAGCTTCTGGCAGTGCAAGAGAATGATAGGTAAGAAGTGGGGCCTATGTATACCGCAGTGATCCGCCCCACAATCATTTATGTGGCCGTGGTCTGGTGGCCCCGCACCAAGCTGGTTACAGCCTCCAACAAACTACAACACATGCAAAGACTAGCCTGCATGGCGAGCACGGGCTGCATGAGGACTACTCCGCTCAGCTCAAGCTGCAGCAGTCGAAGCCATGCTGGGTCTACCAACGCCCACCTGTTCATACAGCAGGAAGCGACGATGGCGGCGGTACGTCTGAATGCAATAAATCTCTGGGGTAATCGGGATATACAACACACCGCTCTGCTTGAGGGACTAAATAATGATTTCCCCATTACGAAAGACAATGACATCAACAGTCAATGACAAAGACAACGAAAGACGGGTACACAAACAATTTAATTCGATAAGAAATACAAAATCCAACTTCACGACGATCGCCGATGCGAGGGTTTGCGCCGCCCAGAGCTGCGCATCTTCACGGATGGATCCAAAACAAGTAGTGGCACAGGTGCTGAAATCTTTTCCGAGAACTTCAACATACACATAGCCACACCATTGGGAGTCCATAACACAGTGTTCCAGGCCGAATGCATGGGTATTTCTCTTGCAGCTTCAACGATCACGGCCAGGAAAGTTAAGGACCACTCGATATGCATACTCTCAGACAGCATGGTTGTTTGCCAGCACTAAACAGTGATATAGTTGACTCTGGGCTGATACGAGAGCCACCAGCGCCTGAACCAGGTAGGTGGGTTGCCTCAATAATATAACCATTCAATGGACCAAAGGAAGCAGCGGTTCGCTAGGTAACTATGCAGCCGACGTACTCGCCAGAAGGGGGTCTAGCATGGCACCAGTGGGACCCGAACCCATTGCGCCACTCCCCTTCGGTTATCTACGCACTCTGGTAACGAAAAGAACCAGGAACATAACAAACTATGGTTGGACCAAAGTGAGTGCAGGCAGGTGAAGGAGGCACTCCCTACTATCGACGGCCGCCTCCCGAAACGGGTTCTACAAGGTGTCCAGAAAGGGTATCGGGTATTTGTTTTCGCGCCATATTCGAAAGGGTGCGGGGAGGGGTTCGTGGCGTCCGCCATTTTGTGGAGTTTTAGTCACGATGGAACAGTACTCGGGGACGCACCGCGCATTTTGCGTACGAGCGTATTATCGTAATGGTGATTCAATAGTGACTGCTCAACGTCTCTATCGTGCGGAATATCGTACACGCCACGCGCCAAGTGACGATAGCATTAGGAAATGGATCAGGATGTTCGAGAATACAGGTGCGACAGTTAAAATTCAAAACTCTGGTCGTCCTCGTACAGTTCGCGATGAAGAAACAATTGAAGAAGTTGAGGCGTCGGTTCGTCAAAATCCGTCTTTATCCATCCGAAAGCGAAGCCAAGCGTTGAACATAAAAAAATCGTCTTTACATTCGATTTTAAAGAAAGACTTACATCTAAAAGCCTATAAAATTCAATTGGTTCAAGAATTGAAGGATACGGACTATGCTAATCGACTGAATTTTGCGAACGAAATGCTGCAGCGATTTAACAACTTTAACAACATACTGTTCAGTGACGAAGCAAATTTTCACCTGAATGGTCATGTTAATAAGCAGAATTGTCGGTACTGGGCAGTGGAGAATCCGAGACGAAAGCATGAACGACCCCTGCATAGCCCAAAGGTCGTTGTTTAGGCCGCTATGTCTGCTAAAGGCATAATTGGTCCTTATTTTCATGAAGATCAACGAGGCCGAGCAATTAATGTGAATAGTGACCGTTATTGCGATATGTTGCGAAATTTTTTGGTCCCAGAGTTGCAGGAGTTTGCAGGTTTCAACTCAAGAACGTGGTTCCAGCAAGATGGGGCCACTTGCCATACCTCAAATGACTCAATGGAAGTTGTTAACGAATTATTCCCTAATAAAGTCATTTCGCGAAGGGGTAACATCAACTGGCCTCCCAGAAGCCCCGACCTTAGCCCACTTGATTATTTTGCATGGGGATACCTTAAAAGTAAGGTTTATCAAAACAATCCGACGAATCTAACCCAGTTAAAGCAAAACATCAGGTCAGAAATGGCAGCAATATCAATAGCTATGTGTCAACGTGTTATCGCCAATCTTCGTTTCCGTTTAGAAGAGTGCCAGCAACATAACGGTCATCATTTGGATAACATCATCTTTTCCAAATAATTCTCCAATTCATATGCTAATAATAAACAATAAACTTTTTTATTGGATACAAATAATTTTTGTTTCAATGAACTTACAAATACCCGATACCCTCGCCAGTTATGTTTAAGTCCCATGTAATAATGGGGCTAGCCTATTGCCATCAACCGGGCACAAATCCAAACTCCAGGCTGCTACTGAGAAGTTGCAGATGGAAAATCCAATAACACTTTTGCCCGACCCAGGTATTGAACCCAGGACCTCATGCTCAACAGTAGTGCGTTGGACCACTAGACCAACGAGGCAAAATACATGTAGGGAATTATAGCACGAGTAGTAATTACATGTAGGTACTATTACGCGCATTTTCCCATGATATGCTAGAGCCAATATACATAGTATAATGAAAAGTCATTTAAATAATTGTTTGTTACCCATTGCAAGTAATCATACCAATTCATTTAAGTATCAGCGTTTTTTTAGGTTGGTAGTTTTGTATTCTTACGATTTAAAAAGTTAAAATCAATCGTACTGATGTACCTAATGAGTTAATGAATGTAGGTAACTGATGTGATTAGGTATGGGTACTTTTAGGGTTCCATACCCAAAGGGTAAAACGGGAACCCTATTACTAAGGCTTCGCTGTCCGTCCGTCTGTCTGTTTGTCTGTCTGTCTGTATGTCCGTCTGTCCGTCTGTCACCAGGTTGTATCTCATGAACCGTAATAGTTAGACAGTTGAAATTTTCACAAATGATTTATTTCTGTTGCCGCTATAGCAACAAATATTAAAAAACAGAATAAAATAAATATTTAAGGGGGCTCCCATACAACAAACGTGATTTTTTTGCCGTTTTTATGGTTCCGTACCCAAAGGGTAAACGGGAACTCTATTACTAAGGCTCCGCCGTCTGTCTGTCCGTCTGTCACCAGGCTGTATCTCATGAACCGTGATAGTTAGACAGTTGAAATTTTCACAGATGATGTATTTCTGTTCCCGCTATAGCAACAAATATAAAAAAAAGCAGAATAAAACAAATATATAAGGGGGCTCCCATACAACAAACGTGACTTTTTTGCCGTTGTTATGGTTCCGTACCAAAAGGGTAAACGGGAACCTATTACTAAGGCTCCGCCGTCTGTCTGTCCGTCTGTCACCACGCTGTATCTCATGAACCGTGATAGTTAGACAGTTGAAATTTTCACCGATGATGTATTTCTATTGCCGCTATAACAACAAATACTAAAAAACAGAATTAAATAAATATTTAAGGGGGCTCCCATACAACAAACGTGATTTTTTTGCTCGTTTTTGCTCGATATTGATAACGGCAACAGGTAGACGCTTGAAATATTCACAGAATATTAAGTTATATATTCACTTTAAAAATAAATAATTAAATTAAAATAAAACAAATATTTAAGGGGGGCTCCCATACAAAAAACGTGATTTTTTTGCCATTGTTATAGATAATGGTAACCCTTCGTGCGCGAGTCCGACTCGCACTTGGCCGGTTTTTATTTAATGGTAGGTATCTCTGTAATCAAGGAGAAAAGAAAGACCATAGGTTACCTTTTTTTTATTTTTTTTATTATGCATAGGTACAGTATTGTACCATTAAACCAGAAATGGTTTTTATTGGTACTCGCATTCGCTATTTTAACAAAAGTCCTTAATCACATAATTAACAAAATCAAATAATGTAGGTACATGAATATTACTTTGCACGTAACTATTTAAGCCGTAAACACACATCTGTCCGTACGTGCGTGAGTCATGTAGGTAATGTTTCAAATCTGAGCTGCTCGCTACTGAGCCGCTCATTAGAAGACCGGTTCTAGTCAACATAAAATAAATCTTATACAGGTTGAGTCTCTTTTATTTATTTTTATTAGTGTTTTAAATTTTGGGAATAAAAAAAAATGCTGTTCGTCTGCCATAATAATTTCTAACCTGAGGTACTGTTAGTTTATTATTGGTGATACTTCTTGTGATTATTTTATGTGATAAGGGTATTTGGATGCTTTTGTTATTAAATTGCTCAATCAAGAGGGCCATGTTGATTCTAGTCTGTACTGGCAAAATTTTACAATATTTAAATAGTTCGATGACGTTATCTTTACATTGGTGTTTTATTTTTCTGGGTACGATGAGTTTTAGAAGTCTAACTTGCAGTTTGGAAATTCTTTCAGTATATGATTTAAATGTTCGCCCATAACTCGTGATTCCGTATGCTATAATTGATTCCGCTAAAGCAATGTACATGTTGAGCAGGATTTTAAACGGAACTTTACGTTTCAAAATGTAGAATTTTGCCAGTATAGCCCGCACATAGCCCGCAACTTGTCACAGACTGAGTCCACGTGAAAGGTCCAGCTAAAACGATTGTCTACCTACCAAACAGGATTTAGATACCTCCTCATTTAGGTGATAGGCATATGGTGTCTATTTTGAACTGACTCTCAAAAAGGAAGAGGTTATTTATGTTCGTCTGTATGTATGTTTTTTTTTCATGTTATTCACCAGTAACTCCGTCAGTTGTAGACCGATTTTGAAAATACTTTTTTGATTGAAAGGGTAAGCTGTCGAGGTCACATTGTCACTAAGTCTGAATCTGATGAGGAGGATCCCATGGAAATGGAAGGAAATCCTCAATTTTTTTAGGCACATCTGGAGGTAGCGATTTGGGTATTTTATATAGTAACTCGTGCATATGCTCTCGGAAAGCACAATTTGGTAAAGTGGAACTGATGATGAAGACCACAGATGGCCACCGGAACTACTTAATAATGAATACCTACCTATTTCACGCGTTGCGATCAGGAGCGGGTCCAAGATTTCATTTCATTGGGGAGGGGCATTCTGACAAGGGTCGGAGCTATAGAACTTCGGCAATTTTCGGCTTAACGTTCAATGTTCCGTTCTGTAAATCCATGACATTTGATAGGTATTTAGCTTTTCGGTCAGAAAATAAATAAGACGTATTTTTGCTATCCCTTGAGGTACATAGGAATTCCGTTAGGTACTTATTTTTGTTGTTAAAACCATGAAAATTGGTAGGTATTTAGCCTATTGCTTGATGGAAAATTGCGTGTTCAGCGTTTTTAGAAATTCAACTCAAGAGTAAAAAATTGCGTTTTTAAGGATTTATGTTCATTTCAAGGTCCCAAATGGACGTGGTTAACCACGTCCATTGAGAGGTGGGTCGCTTGTTAGTGGTCCTAAGTACCTACCTATGTGCATGCTTGTTATATCTTTGTATAATAACTGAGAAGTAGAAATTTACCTGTTGTAAAGAATATATTTCTGTTTCCTGATATACGTAGGTACCTACTTACCTCATATCAGTATCTAGGTATGCTGTGTAAAAATGCACCTGAATTGAATCGAATACCTAGTTTAGTCGTATTATGGAATGGCCTGGGTCTTTGGGGGAGGGGTATCTGCCAATGGTTGCGATTCGATTAGGTACTTTAGTATGGTTGCTAAGCATTTTATGCTCTTCACAATGCGTAGGTATATGGTGAAGTAGAACCAGGAGAACTCCTCAACAATTAACGTCTCTGCATCGGGAAAAGCAACATTTTGTAAAAAGGTGATGAGCAGTTGTCACTAGGCTATTGGTACTTAGATAAATTACAAACTCACCCAAAACTGTTTTACAAAAAAAAACAGCCGACTTAAAAAACTTTACTTATAAAACTCGCGAAAAACAACTTTAATTTCGGAACTTGGTGTCTTTGGATCTGTATTTTAGTATATATATTTTCCGAAATTAAAGTGTTTTTCAGTAGGTAGATAGGTAGTGTTTTGTAAAAAGTTTTTTAGTTGATAGAATAGACGAACGTAGTACCTAGGTAGGTTCTTGAAATCCCAAAACGGTTGCCTACCTAGCTAATCTGAGTCCAAGCATAGCTGGATAATATTTTACTCTATAGAAAATTAAAGAAAATGAAAAGAAGAAAGAAGAGATAGCACTAGAGCGAAGAAGTATGTAAGAAGGTCGAGTAGTACATGGATGCTGGAAAGCACTGTCTAATAAAATAGGTATTGTAGCCTAACTCCATGGTCGAATGGTTATGGCGTTAAAGTTTAAAAAACCGGCCAAGTGCGAGTCGGACTCGCGCACGAAGGGTTCCGTACCATTATCTATAAAAACAGCAAAAAAATCACGTTTTTTGTATGGGAGCCCCCCTTAAATATTTGTTTTATTTTAATTCAATTATTTATTTTTAAAGTGAATATATAACTAAATATTCTGTGAATATTTCAAGCATCTACCTGTTGCCGTTATCAATATCGAGCAAAAACGAGCAAAAAAATCACGTCTGTTGTATGGGAGCCCCCTTAAATATTTATTTTATTCTGTTTTTTAGTATTTGTTGTTATAGCGGCACAAGATCATCATGATCATCATCTGTGAAAATTTCCACTGTCTAACTATCACGGTTCATGAGATACAGCCTGGTGACAGACGGACAGACAGACAGACAGACAGACAGACGGACAGACAGACAGGCAGACAGACAGACAGACGGCGGAGCCTTAGTAATAGGGTTCCCGTTTTACCCTTTGGGTACGGAATCCTAAAAACAAACAAACTCAACTACGCATGGCTATGAACCGGTGCTGCACCCGGGTGTAAAATATTAGGGATATCTACCTACTTAGTTTTATGTGGGACAAACGTATGACCTTATTAAAATTATGTAGGTAGGTACGTACATCCTATCTAAGTACGTCTAACATAAAGGTACTAAACAACACATTAACAACATATTAGGTACATGGCTAATAATCTAAATAGGTACAGTAGAAACAAAATTATTTGATACACGCTTGGTATCTAGATTAGAGTTAGTATGTTTAGATTTTTTCTTTAATTAGCGTTTAATAATAACTATAATTTTAAACCCCACCGCCCGGCTATCTCTTTGTGACGTCGTGATGGGGCTTGCGCGCTCTGAACTCTAGGTCTGTGCTGGTAGAGTTTACTTTGCCGGCACAGGTCTAGGGTAAGGAGCCAGATCAAGAGAGATACAGAAACCAGCAGGGCAGCATGTGGCGAGCTGTTGGGTAGTAGCAACCCCACGGACCCTATCTCCCGGGAGAAGTCTTGTTTCTCACCTCTGGCTTGCCTATAGTGGCCGTCTGGAGTGAACAATGAGGAGGAACAGCGCTCCCACCTCATTTTTGCCTTTATTGGTCAGCTTGAGTGGAGATTCGCAAGAGCAAACGTGCTCGAAGGAAGGAAGTATTCCAGTAAGATGCTGGTAAGTAGGCTGGAGTGAACACTGACGAGGAACAGAGCTCCGAACTCATTCTTGCCTTTTATGGCCGGCTTGAGTGGAGATTCGCAAGAGAAAACGTGCTCAGAGGAAGGAAGTATTCCAGTAAGATGCTGGTAGGGATCTTGACCATCTTCCGGGCTCTGGGATTTTTCTGATAGCCGTGGAATACTTCTCCACTCCTCAAGCACCTCAGGAAGAATTCAAGCCTTAAACGGGAGCTAGTAGACCTACATCAGCAATATCTGGATGTTGTTGATGAACGCGATCAACTGAAGGTAGTCAAGGTTGGTTTCAACAGCTGTAGTAACTTGTATGAGGAGGCTTTGAGAAAAGTTAGGGACCTAGAAGATGAATTAATTTATGCAAAAAGTCGTATTATCCAGTTAGAGAAAGAAAAAGAGTGTACTCAGGTTAATGAAACTAACCACTTATTTAATGAATTATTAAATACAAATTGTAACCCTCATTCCATAACAACTATTGACGTCACTAAAGATTCCTTGCTGAAACAGAATTATAGTTATAAAGTTAGTCATAAGAAAATGAAAAAATATGCAAAACTGAATAGAATAATTAAAAAATGTAATCAAATTAGGAAACAACAAAAACACTTTTCCAAAAATATTCCACAGAGAAAGGAACGTGTTAATCTAATTAATAAATTAAACAATTTTGAAATCAAATTAGAAGACAGCAAAAAAATCTATGAAATTGATACACAGCGCTTACAGTCCGACATACAGGTACTTGAGGACAGACAGAGTTCCCTTTACATTAAATATGTGGGCTCTCAGAATCAAATTAAAGAACATATTCTTGCCGCTAATGAGTTAGTTATGTGTCAGTGTGCTTGTCAGGTTTCAAACCCTGAAGCTGTCCAGTCTGAGGCAACGGAGTACCCGTCTTAGACTGAGAGTTTATCTAAAGACTGTATCCTCAACCAAGAAATTGCTGGTATTGTGCAAGAATTATCTCAAGTGGTACAGTCAGTTGCTAGTAGTGTTTCCTCTTGTAGTAATCAAGTTTGTTATCAGTCAGTTATTTTTCAGATAGTATAGGAAGAGGTTTAGGGAAGTAACAACATGAGTTCTTCTACTCAAAACTATTGTTTACCTGGGACGTCTTTCAAAGAAATAATATCATCAATTACAAGAAATCAATATGATTCTAATACCAACATTACTGTATTTGTAGTTGTACCCAGGTTAAAAAAGAAGATATCACTGACAGTGTTACTGAGATTTTAAAGATAAATTGTAATAAAATTATTTTGTGTGCTTTTCCATATTTCGAGAAGTTATCAAATAGAAAAAACAATTTTATACATATGCTTAATAAGCATATTGAGTTCTTAGTAAGTCATTACAGTGATAAACTTATATTTTTTGACACCAACATTTTTGTTGATAAGTTGAAATCGACAAGGAATACAGTGTATCTGCCAATTAGGTTTAGACATAAAATAGCGAGGCTATTATCTTATATAAACTCAGACATAAGTAGTATGTCGAAGTCTTGTACTATAATTAACACCGCAAGTATTAGTAGTAGATCTAATGCACAGGTGGTTTGCTTAAATAACTGTAGCACTAATGCTATAACAATTTACAATAATTGTACGAAGGAGGACCCATGTGTCACTAGGGCAAATTCTTGTCCTAATGTGATGTCCACAAGTAGTAGGATCTCATTGCCTGGTGATGGCATGGGAGTATTGGGGCTCACTCTGGATGTTGATTTAAACTAGATAGTAAGACAACAGAAGATACCGGTAACAATATAGTTATACCTACCAACAACAAGGTGTCTTCTTGCTCACAAATGGTTAAGTGTAAAAAAGCGTCTAAGCAGAATTCCTTGAAATTATTTCATCAAAATATTCAAGGTTTTTCTTCCAAACAATTAGAAATTGAACTATTTTTAGAAAAAAACTATGTTTAAAATTATTTGTTTAACTAAACATTGGTTGAAAGATTATGAAATGCTAATTAATTATGAAAATTATAGTGTGGGCAGTTGTTTTAACCGCAAATCTATGCTGCGTGGGGGTTCACTAATCTTAGTTAAAAATTCTATTAAATCTAAGACTCGCCAAGATATAGTTGATCTGTCGGTGGAACATAACATTGAACTCTCCTGTGTTGAGCTAGATAAGCATGTCATAGTGTGCGTTTACAGACCCCCAAATTATCAAAACTACTCCGTATTTGAGTCGGAAAAGGAAGATGTTTTAGCAAAACTTGCAACTGGTAAAAAATCGCTTATTATCTGTGGTGACTTCAATATTAATATCTTAGAAAATAGTTCAAACAGCACTCGATTATTAAGTCTCTTTAAATCTTTCAATTTGTCAAATGTGTTTACAGAACCAACTCGCATAACTACAAGTTCTGCTACATGTATTGATAATGTTTTTTGTTGTTGCGAATACTTAGATAAAGCCATTGTAAATTATCTCCCTTCTGATCACATCGGTCAAATCGTTGCTTTCAAGTCAAAAACACCATTACAAAAAATTCAAATACAATCTAGACAAATAACACCCAGCAATCTAAATAGATTTAATAATATCTTAATTAGTAAGTTATGTATAGGTACCGGGCCATATTAAAAACAATGTAAATGATGTTTATGAGGGATTCTCTTTCAAATGATGTTTATGAGGGATTCTTTTCGGTAGTGTGCACCGAGTTCAATGATACTTTAAAAAAGAAAACAAAAAGTATTTGCCCAAACTTTTTGTTTAGTGACTGGGCAACTAAGGGCATTAGGAAAAGTAGGAAAAAATTTTTTGAGCTTTATGGCGTTAAGCCTTATATTAACACTGAAACTTTTAGTAAATACGTTGCCACTTATTCTAAAAAATTTAAAAATACCTGCAAGGTAGCTAAAGCCTTGTACATTAGCAACAACATTAAATCAGCCGATAATAAAATAAAGACGGTATGGAGAATTATCAATGACGAAACTAACAGGAATAAAAAACATTTAATTAATGATTTCACTCTAGAAACTTCATATGGTCTCATAAGCACAAACAAAGAAGTTGCGCAAGAATTTGTAAATTTCTTTACCAATATCCCACTTAAAACGACTGAAACCCTAAATTCCTCGCCCTCGCGTTATATCGATTTATTAAAAGCAAACGTTTCATCCTGCCCGATTGAATTTAAATTCAAGCATATAAACCCCGTTAAAAACAGTAATGAAAGCTTTCAAACAAATTAAGATCAAATTAACAGAAGATCTATGGGGAATGTCTATAAAAGTTTGTACCTCCATTATTGAGACTATAGCGCCGTACTTAGCCTTAATATTTAATTTGTGTGTTGATAAAGGAGTCTTCCCGGATCTAATGAAATTTAGTAAGGTAATACCACTTTTCAAATCCGGGGATAGTAAAGACACCAATATAGACCCGTTTCCGTGTTGCCGGTCTTCAGCAAGGTGTTTGAAAAGGTAATGCTAAATCAAATGCTCAATCATTTGAACACTAATAAAATCTTACACGATCAACAGTATGGTTTCACCAAGGGACGTTGTACGACTGACGCCGGTGTCACCTTATTAAAACACATATTTACGGCGTGGGAAGAGGCCCAAGACGCCATAGGAATCTTTTGTGACCTCTCCAAGGCATTTGATTGCGTCGACCACGAAACATTACTCTTGAAACTTGAGCATTACGGCCTTGGAAAACTTGCGCTCAGTTTAGTAAAATCTTATTTAAATGATAGACAACAGCAAGTTCAAATAAATGGAGTCAATTCACTTGGCTTAAAAGTAAAAATTGGTGTACCACAAGGCTCGATATTGAGTCCTATCCTCTTTTTAGTATATATTAATGATCTACCCCAATTGTTAAAAACTCAACCACAAATGGTGTTATTTGCTGACGATACTTCCTTAATTTTTAAAATTAATAGACGTGCATCAAATCTTGACGACGTAAATAATGCCCTACTGCAGGTCCAAAATTGGTTTACTGCTAATAATTTAGTATTAAATGGGAAAAAAACTA
The DNA here is from genome assembly GCA_963921375.1 of Tiliacea citrago. NCBI lineage: Eukaryota > Metazoa > Arthropoda > Insecta > Lepidoptera > Noctuidae > Tiliacea > Tiliacea citrago. Next base: position 12,234,943 of record OY992797.1, on the reverse strand, counting down.
AGTGCATAAGATTTTCTTTACCAAATGTCAAAAGTAGTAATTGTGAGATAGTATTGAATCAAGAGAAACTAGAATTCGTCGATAAAACTGTTTTCCTAGGGATCACGCTCGACTCAAGGCTTCAATAGGGTCCGCATATAACATCCCTTGCAGGACGGCTAAGTTCAGCAGCATATGCTGTGAGAAAAATCCGTCAATTTACTGATGTAGATACCGCGAGGCTAGTCTATTTTAGTTACTTTCATAGTATTATGTCATACGGTATTTTAACTATGGGGACGGGCTGCAGACATCGAGTCTATTTTTATTCTGCAGAAAAGAGCCATCAGAGCCATATATGGTCTCCGCAGGCGCGACTCTCTAAGGGAACTGTTCAAAGATATTAACATCATGACGGTACCTTGTCAATATATCTATGAAAATATGATGTATGTTAGGAAAAATCTATATATTTTTAGTAAAAGAGGCGAAAGACACAATTATAGGACTAGAAATAGGGACCTTAATTCAACCAGGTTTCAGGCTGGCTAAAGTAGACTCATCCTTTATGGGGTACTGTTTAAAATGTTACAATAAAATACCTCTGCACATACTTCAACTGAATGAAACAAAATTTAAATCATATTTAAAACGCACACTATGGAGCCAGGCATATTATAATTTGGGGGATTACATCGCTGATAAAAATGCTTGGCTCAATGCTGGTCCTGCTCCACAAGGGCGCAAAAACTTAATTGATTAGCATTTGGAAATAGGTACTGTTGGAGCTGCTGAAGATTTCAAAAACTATCTTTGCATTGTATAAATTCAATCTATTAGTATTATATAATTGCATAGCACATGTGTGAGTACTATGTACTTACTATAAAGCTACCATTTACTGGTTACGTCTTTCATTGACTTGAATGTGCCCTGGCGGCTGAGAGTATGTCATGCTCACTGTAATGTCTCGCTGATGGTGGCGGGTGTGTTGGATCATTTAGCTCCCTTCAAAATGGTTGAGCTGAATGGTGCTAATCCATGCGTCATGTTCGTGAACGGGCGCCCTCAGTAGGGACTGGTCATCTCTTAGCGGCCATGGCTTATTTTAATTTTAGAATTGTTTTTATTTTTTAAATCTTTTTATTACGGACGCTTTTGAAGTTTTGCATCGTTCTCACATGTTTAATTTCAACACAAATGGGACTTCTTGGCGGGAAAGTGAAGCGTCATGTTAGCAGTTTTGTTTTATTTTCTAAAATTTGTGTTTAGCCGAATATTAATGTGTAATAGTGGTGGATTATTAACCATTAAGTGTTCGTGAACCTGCATTAATGTAGGCAAATGAAACAAAACAGTGCAACATCACTTTAAGTTCTCTCAAGAAGTCCGCGCGAGGTTTCAGTAAAGTGCCGCGTCTTTACTTAAACTCAAGGGGAGCGGGGCGGGATATCATCAATCATCGTTATCATGCATTGAGTGGAGTTCATTTCATAATTATTATAACTTTGTACTTGTTACCTAATTTTACATGACACTGGCTAAATGCACAAACCGTGCGAAGCCAAAAAGAAAAAAAAATATATATATTTTGTAACCATACGTCAATTTAAAAGAGTGTCCGTGGAGTTTCTTGCCCGTTCTTCTCCAGAGGTACCTACGTACTAAGCTTTGGAATGGGTAACTAGCTTCATCTTTGTGACTGACCGACCCCTTGACAATTCAAAAGTGCCTGTAATTGGTTTATTTGAAATAAATGCTTTGAGTTTTTTTTTTAAAGAAGTGTTGCCCCCTTGTGGCTTCGTTTACTTTGTGCTAGCGACCGTTTTCAGGAGTCCATTATTGAGTGTGCAAGTCGCCCCCTTCCATTTTATCCGTGTATTACATAACATTGATCAGGCAGGGGAAATAGTCAAGTCCTCCCATTGTTCAAGGTCATCAATCCACTATAGCCACCCAAACCTATAGCCCAATATGTTTTGTTTTCATATCCTGCAATAGTCCTACACAAACCACGGGTTGTTCTTGGATGCACTTGCATAGTGCGAATAGGGATAATCGTCGGTTGGTGCCTCATTTCATTCAAAACGTCTAATGGGCCTATGCGAGTTGCCTTCGGCCCCAGGGTCCTGAGAAATATCAAAGAATAAATAATAATAATTATTTATTTATTCACTCAGACAACAATGGTCCATTTGTTTGTTATTACCTAATTATTTAATTGACTTTCGTTGCTCACTGTACCTTTAGATATTAGGTATATCTGCCTATGATACTAGATCTAGATAGGTACACGATATTATAATGGCATTTACCAGCTTTTAGGATTGTCCGGTATCGTTATCGATGCTTAAAGAATTCTTTATCTTAATTCTACAGAAGTTATAAAAGGCGGCACCTAATATTGTTTACGGTGAGTAGTTACCAGCTGCATATGAACAATGTTACGTGGAGGGTTGTTAGTGTTCATAGTTGCGTGTGCCGCTCTGGTAGCGGCCAAGAGAATTCCCCAAGTTGACAACATACAGGAATTATTGATAAATATTGACTCACGATATTCAGACAACCTCCTTGAAGATGCGAACATAGATGTGGTGAGAGCTACTGTGTTAAAATTTTTAATGTTAGTACAATACGTGCTACTAAAGATGAGACTTGACACACCATGTGGTGAAAGTTGCGCAGTAGACGGTTTTTACACAACTGTACCTGCGCATGCTCCCCACTACTGCCGCTCGTCAAGATACATCTTTCGTGGTACGTACTATACTACTCTTGGGTGTCCATCCAGTACCATGCATACAAAACTTAAGTGCTGGTGCTGGTACTGGTCAGAGTAGCAGTTTCCATTCTATTCTGTCTCAATGTTATCTGTTTTATTTGCTTAGGAATAGGTACCTAAGTCTTTATATAGGTCCCTCATTTTTTCTTCTTTTCCCAACTATGTTGTGGTCGGCTACCAGTCTAATCGGATGCAGTTGTATTTTACATGGAGCGACTGCCTATCTGACCTCCACAATCCAGTTACTGGGTAACACGATACCCCTTGGTAAGACTGGTTGTCAGACTTTCGAGCTTCTGACGACCCTTAATAACTGTCAAAGATCTACAAGTGACAGCCGGGACCAATGACTTAGCCTGCTTTCCGAGGCACTGAGGGTACTGATTGGTATGTAATGATGGTCACCCATCTATGCACAACCACGACAAGCGTAGCTTAACCTGATCGATCGACTCGTGCGGCTGTTATTACTTAGCCTCAAGCCCCTCTCTATATGTCCCTATCTTCTCAATTTTCTTTCTTTACGTTGGTCTATACTTCTGTCGCTTCTTCGGTCTTGCTCTTTTTATTTTTGCCTCTATTTAGCCTTGTAGGTATATACTTATTCATCATTACCATATTCATTTGAGGTCGGCGAATCACATCTTTTTCTTTAATACCTACATCTCTTGGTATCCGCCGTCATCCATCCATCTTTCCGTTGGGGTACCTCTTTTCATAGAGCCAGCGAAATTCCCATTCCATTCATTTCCTATTTTCCCTTCTTAGCTTAATAATGCTGGAAATAAATTATGTTTTAATTATTTCAGCCCGATCTGATCACAAAATATCGTTATCCTGTTGAAGTTCATAATGTGACGACTGAGGATGGCTATATATTGCAAATGCACCGTATCCCTTACGGACGTGACGCCAACAATGTACCAAATCAAAGAAAACCTGTCGTCTTCGTGATGCATGGTCTACTTTGCTCTTCTGCTGATTTTGTTTTAATGGGCCCTGGCTCAGGCTTAGGTAAAAAAAATAATTTACGATAATTTTCGCATGATAATATCTACAGGGTCAAATTAAATTAGTTAGCAAAACTCCGAAGACGTGATGTTACGTGACGTGTTTTGGGGCCAACGACCGCAAGGATTGTAGTTACTTGATGTATGAGTTTAGGACCTTAGTATTTTTTTGTGTAAACTTCATATAGGCATGTGATGGGTTATCTAAATACGATAAAATAAAAAATAAGTTTTTTTTTTTTTTGTCTTGTTTAGATGCCCACAAATTACATTATTATTTTTATTCTTTATTTTTTTATTATTCCAGTGACCCGTAACGTCTGCGGAGTTACACTATCTAATTTAATTTCAGCCTGCATATTTGGACCTCTAAACGAATTTCCGTTTTCTAAAGGTACCAAAGTAAGTACATAGATTATCTAAATTTAATATTCAATTACTTTCATAGCGTACATCCTCGCCAAGTCCTTCCTCGGCGAGGAAGTACGCTGTGAAAATAATTGATTCTGCCGATTTAGTCATTATGGGCCCTGGTTCCGGTTTAGGTAAGTACCGCCACCGATCAACTGTCCTACCGAATCTATGTAGTTGTCTACTGGGTTTGTTAGTACCTGCGACATATCGGTTAGTAAATAATTACCGGTAGACAATACAACTAATATAATTTTTTCAGCGTACCTCCTCGCCGAGGAAGGATTCGACGTCTGGATGGGTAATGCTCGCGGTAACTACTACTCTCGAAAGCACGTTACTTTGAACCCTGATGCTATACTGAACACGGCATTCTGGAAGTTCTCTTGGGATGAAATAGGAAACATAGACTTGCCCACCATGATCGATTATGTATTGGAGGTGTCTGGAGAAGAGAGGCTGCACTATGTGGGTCACTCGCAGGGCACTACGTCTTTCTTCGTGTTGGGGTCGATGCAACCGGAATATAATGATAAAATTATTTCAATGAACGCACTAGCTCCAGTAGCTTATATGGCACACAATCAAAATCTTCTTTTGAATATGTTAGCACCTTATTCTAATGATATTGAAGTAAGTTAACTACAGCTTGCGTACATTGCCGGTACCGAAGCTAATTTGGATTTGATTTGTTTAACTTTATTTTTTAGAACATTGCTTCCTTGGTCGGAGCCGGTGAGTTTTTGCCTCACTCTATTCTGTTCACTTGGGCTGGCGAGGCGTTATGCCGTGATGAAGTAGTATTCCAACCAATATGCAGTAACATTTTGTTTTTGATTGGTGGATGGGACGAAGCCCAACTTAACACGGCAAGTATTTAATGATTCAAGTTTGTTTAATAGAAACCTACTAAATTGAAATACTTTAGATATTTAAGGTTGAGTTGTTCGTATTTGCAGACCATGATGCCTGTGATCTTTGGCCACACACCCGCTGGCTCATCAGTAAGACAGCTCGCACACTACAGCCAAGGAATCTCCGGAAAAGGCTTCCGTCGCTACGACCAGGGGTCTCTACTAGCTAATTATATTACGTATGGATCCTCTAGTCCTCCATCTTATGATTTATCTAAGGTTACCGCTCCAGTGTTTCTTCATTATTCGGAGGGTGACCTATTGGCGGAAGTTGAGGATGTTGATAGACTGTTCGAAGAACTCGGTAGTAAAACTCTAAGCAAATTCCTGGTACCTTTGAGCAGCTTTAGTCATACCGATTACATGTATGGGATCGATGCTAAGGAATTAGTTTACGATAGTGTTATTGACCTTATTAAAGCCATGGATGCTGATGCAATTGATGATCATGTTTAATTATGTAGGTAACACATCGAATTAGAAACTCGACCGAGCACGAGTAATACAACTATCTCTTATTATTTTACGTAACCTAATGTGTTTTTTGATAGCAGATGATTATAGTGAACTTAATTAATTCAATCGCATTTTGACATCCAGTATCTAGCGGGAAGATACCTAGATAGAGCCTTCCATGGGTAGAGCAGACATAGTTAATTTAAAACAGCGTTGTTATTTTGAAGAAATTTTATTCAGATCGAGTCCGTAAATATCCGGCTATGCTTCTTCTTTTTCTGATTTTTTCTATTATCATCATCTTATTACTTTTATTACCAAACGGATTTAATGCATATTTTGACACTGGCAGTGGCACAGTGGCACTCGGGCCTCGAACTGAGCGTCCTATACCTACCTAGTTTGTTGCTAGTCTACGGTGTAAAGTTGATGGTTGACAGCGCCCTTTGGCAGATTTTGGGATTGCTTACCTAGCGACTAGGCTGTGTGATGCCAGACACAGCGGCTACTATCACGCCATGCACCCGCCGATCTAGATACCTAGTTGAATATTCAATAGAGGTTAACTTTTCAATAGGTAAGTAGGTACTGCCAAATTATCTTCAGCTCTAGTTACAAAACAATTATAAAAATATCACAACTTGAGAAGGTACTTTTACATAATTCTGATTACATACGTTATTATCGTATCGCCGCCCCCGCAGAATAAACGCGTAAGTGCTATTGTGGCGGTTTTGATTTTAATCCATATTCGTAATGTATAGGTCAAAATACATCACCTCAATTTTTTCCAGATTTTTATATCCAGTATTTACGAAGTTACGAAAAGTTATTACTTTATTCTTTATTTAAAACCAAAATCAAAAAATCTGCAATATATATTTGCGTACCACAATTAAAGTCTTACATTGTGTAATGCGGGGTCCCTATGTTGTTTCGAACGCCGCTGTTGCGACACACGCTGTTGCGAATTATTTTTCCACTGCCTCACAGGTTCGAAAGCTCACGGACTCGAATGAAGTAGTCGCGAAAGACGCTGTTTCGAAAAACATTTTCACTGCCTCATACGCTCGAATGCTTGTGATTTCGATTTATTTAGTCATAAAGTGTACAGAAAAGTATTTAATCATTTGGGTTAGGTTAGGTTAGAACAGTGACCATTAACGCGCGAAGGCGAGCGAGCGTGCCGCGGCAGCGGCCGCCGAGCGCCAGGTCCCCTCTATTGTTGGTAAATTCAGTTACCAAAACAAAAACTCTTCATCAATATCCAATTTAACTAAATTACTATACGTTATATTAAATGATGATGTTGACACCGAATTTGTTGATTTTATTTAATTACTGCTTAAATACTTTTCTGTACACTTTATGACTAAATCGAAATCACAAGCATTCGAGCGTATGAGGCAGTGAAAATGTTTTTCGAAACAGCGTCTTTCGCTACTACTTCATTCGAGTCCATGAGCTTTCGAACCTGTGAGGCAGTGGAAAAATAATTCGCAACAGCGTGTGTCGCAACAGCGGCGTTCGAAACAACATAGGACACCCGTGTAATGCATATTACCATACTTATCAGGTGCAACTGAGACATCACTTTAACGGCGTTGTCCATTGCGCGTTTGTTCTGGTGCAGATTTTAATGCTATAATTCCGCAACGTGCAATCGCAGAAAACTTCAAGAACTTAATAGTACGATAATATCCTTTACATTTCGTTTCCATCTTAATTGTTATTGTAAACGTAGTTGTCAACCAAATAATCGTATTTTTAACTACGCAAGTGATATCGTTCTCTCTTTCTATTGTGGTGCAAACTTTTTGGCTGTTCGCAAATGACCTTAAGCTTCATTCGCTCTCGGCTGGTAGGCGTGGTCTGTTGTGCTTTGGAGTTTATGGTCAACGACAACAGCTGTTGAGTGTATTTCGTAGTTACCTAATTATGTATTGTGAAAATTATAATTTTTAACAAGTGCAATGGATAAACAACGAAAACTATGTTATCGCAATATAAACCCACGAACAAAAAGGAGGTTGATAATGTAATGTGGACCAGAAGAGCAAGGTAAGATAATTTATTTACCTTATTACTTATTTAAATATCCGTATTTTCATATTCAGTAGGTAGGTACCTAATACATACCTAACTTAGTCCCTTTCTATTTATTTTCACTCTTGTGCAATACCTATTTTTATAAAATACGACACATTAAGGCTGCTACATACTGGCGCGACACGCGACGCGACAAAGGTCCCGCGTGTCGCGCGACGAGCGGTGCCTTTGTGTCGCGCGACAAGTCGCGCCTGTATGTAGAAACCTTTAAGTGGAGTAGGCACGTCCATCACGGGAATTGGTTCTCCTGTTTTATGTCTCTCAAAATCAGTCCCTGTAACGTATAAATTGTAAGAATAGCATTTTAGGTATTTATTTGAGAATGTAAACAAACCAGATCACGTCACTGTGTGTATCACCTAATTAAAGCTGTTCTTACCAATGTTTATAATATGTCAGTACTCGGGAGAGCTGACTGAGTAAAGCGGGTTTTACTGGGTAAATATGGATTTGTTTGATTACATTATTTTAAATACCTAACATTGACAATAGCGAATCATACCTACTTCATACAGCTGACCCGCGCGACGACGTGGACGGCGCGGCGCCGCGTGGTGTGATAGCGTACCTACTTCGGTGGGGTCTGCCTGTGCGATCTACGACTTTAATGATTGAGCTTTTACATAGCTTTGCCGCAAAATCTGACATTTTGCGGAAAAATAATAATAAATATTTACTTTTCAGAAGACAATAATTTGCCTGAATCAAGGATCAACGAAAGGGATTGCAAAATATTGCAACATAATAGCGGTAAGTTTTTGAGGGTTCCGTACCTAAAGGGACTCGATTGCTAAGCCTCAGCCATCAGTCTGTCCGTCTGTTCATGCACTTAGCCTAGTTGTATTTTAAAAGTGAATAGTGAAATAAGTTTTTTAACACATTTGTTTTGTTTCAGTTTTACCTCACCGATAATAAACAAAAACGTCGTGCTTGACGTATCAAATGAAAGTAATTTATCAGTCATTTCAGAAAATCGGGACAATTCCATTAATACGTGTTCGAACAGCCACATCAGTGCTTCTCTTCAAGGTTATTCATCTATACTTCTAATATTATAAATGCGAAAGTAAATCGGTATATCTGTTTCACTTTCACGGTTAAACCGCTTAAGCGAATTAGAAGAAATTTGGTATACTATCATACGACACTATTCCCTCGCGAAACCAATATATAACCGATTCCACTTCTTTTGTTGTGCCGTCATTTACCTATACTATTGAATTCTCATATCAATTGATTAAAAAAATCATAATAGTAAACCGTTAATTAACTCATCAATTATTTATTTGCCTTCAGAACCTGGTTTAGAGTTTTAGAGGGTTTTAGAGCTATAAACCGTCGTACGGCTTAAAAAAATTTGCCTTCCAAAATTTTGTCCCCAATCAACAGCTATGCTTAATGAGACAGATTAAGGTTATTCAGGTAAAACATTAGTTTAATGTAATTTATTTTACGAATTATGATATAATTCGATACATTTTTTTTTCAGAATCTATGGAGTTAAACAATGTTAAGTCTGGTCATAATCTACGTTCCCTCAAGGGTCAAAATCACACCGTAGAAGATTCGGATGACTGTATAGATGGAGACTTTACACCAGATGTATCTGAATATCTTCCTAGCCCTGAAAGAGCAGACTCTTTACTTGGTGAGCTAATTGATGAGAATATGCAAACTCCTTCAGCAATTTCTAATATTTCTAACTTTTTTGATAAAATGGCTACTCCTCCTGCACTAAATAATGCAAATAGTAAAAATGGTACGCCGAGACAAGCTGTAAGTGTGAATGTAGAAACTCAAGAGTCCCCAAAAATGTTTTTAGACTTAGATACACAAGAAACATCCACGTTGCAACCTGTTTACGATTTAGGTGCATGTAACGTCACTAATTTTGAAACACCATTATATTCAGACAATTTAATTAGTGTAGATCAATTAAACACAATTCCAATGGGACACCTAAAACACTCACAAGAAAAAGAAAACGCAATACAAACGATTGGCAGGATGGGAAGAATAAGAAATTAAAGAACACAGGAAAAGCTTACGTTTCTATTCGCTCAAAAGTACCCCGGCCTGCTAAAACTATTCGCGAAGTATGCTCTTGTAAGAAAAAATGTTATGAGGCATTTACAGAGGAAGAAAGAGTGGCTGTTTTTAATCAATTCTGGAATAATGGAAACCATGAACGCCAATGGCTTTATATTTTACGATATGTTGAATCCAAGGATATCAAAAGAATGTCTCTAACTAGACGCAACAACCGCACACAAACACTTTCATACAGATTGCCTCTTAATGGAGAGCTTGTTGTGGTTTGCAAAAAGTTTATTCTAAATACTTTAAGTATTGGTTACACATTTGTTTACACTGTTCTTGAAAAAGGAAAGGCAGACTCAGATATCACAGATAATAGAGGTATTCATAACAATCGGCCACGTAAAATGAAGGAAGGCACTGAACAGAGTATAATAACGCACATCAGTCTATTTCCCGTAAAGGAGTCGCACTATATGAGAAAAGAGACTAAGAGGTTATATTTACACGAAGACGTTAAAAGTATAAGGAATATGTACCGTCTATACAAAAAATGGTTCATATAATTTAGCAAAGAACATCCGGAAGTAAATGAGGCTACAAGAAGGCAATACGAGACTATATTTAACACCCGATTTAATTATTCGTTTTTTAAGCCAAAAAAAGATATGTGTTCGACCTGTGCACTATATAATGAAGCTGATGAAGCAAGAAAAGTGACTCTAGAAGAAAATTATAAGGCACACATATTAAGAAAAGAATATATACGTGACATTAAGAAATCGGAGAAAGAGCAATCAAATCCCACGACTACAACAGTAGCATCATTCGATCTTGAAAAAGTGCTGAACATTCCTCAATCTAACGTTGGTGTCTTCCATTATAAACGAAAATACCCAGTGTATGACTTCACAGTCCATAATAGTCTAACAAAAAAAGGTTACTGTTACGTATGGCATTTGCAAATAGCTAAACGAGGTGCCAATGAAATCGGTAGTTGCCTTCTAAATTTTATTCAGCAGGAACATAACAGAGGCATCAATTTATTTTCTTTTTATTCCGATAGCTGCCCCGGCCAAAATAAAAATAGATTTATTTTTGCCCTCTATCTGTACCTTTCAAAAACAAAAAATATAAATATTACTCATCGATTTTTTGAAGTGGGGCATAGCCAGTCCGAAGTAGACTCGATGCATTCATGTATAGAGCGAGCCAAAAATAACAAAATTATATACACACCTGATCAAATGTACGGCATCATAATGAACGCTAAGACAGAGGGACAAAAGTATGATTTGAAAGAGATGCAACAGGCGGACTTCTTTGATATCAAACTGTTAGTGGACGGCAAAAATTGGGATCGTGACAATACTAACGAGAAAGTTAAATGGTCCCAAATAAAAGAGGTTAGTGTATCAAGCACAACACCAGACCAGCTCAAGTTCAAATACGATTTTACTGAAAACTATCGCACGATCAACACCGAGATATCTACTAGACCTTCAAGAGGCAGCGCAAGATTACCCCGAGGAAGAATAGCTGCAACTAATACAGGCAGCAGTTCAGTTTTGAGTTCAAACACCGAACCTACTGGTATCTTGCTTAATTTAAAACCAGCTTATAGCCAGCTTCTTCCAGTGCCAAAGGCCTTCTATAATGATTTAATGAGTTTGTGTCGTACTGAGGCTATTCCTCGACACTATCAAGTATTTTATAAATCTTTAAATTGTGATATTAATACTGAAGAGGCTGATTCTGATGAAGAAGAGAGTTAAAATCTAGTCATTAGCGCAAATCATTAAATTGCGAGAGTTAAAGACTTTAATCATAGTAGAGTATATTTTAATCATCTGTAATAAGTTAATTAAAAAAAGTGCCTGCTACAGAAACTATAATCGTTTTAGAATTAAAACAAAAAGCTCCTTTCAGATTATCGTAAAATATTGATCTCTTATAATAAAATTGATGTACCAATAAAGAACCAAAGTATCATGTTTTTATGTAGATTTTATATTAAGTACCTTAATTGGTAAAGTTATTCGTTTTGTCATAAATAAGCTGTACATGCAGAATAACTAGTTGAACTATTTAAGTTTAATTAAATATATTTAATTTTATCGAACTTATTAAGGTATACAGATAAAGAAAGACAACAATTAGTAAGAAAAAATGATTGTTAAAGTCTATTTTTTATAATTATAGAGTTTTCTGAAGGCTGATTAATTAAGTGTTAGAAATGTTTATGTTTGACTATCCAAAATTATTAAAGTAAAGATTTCTTTTTTTACGGATTTTTATTACTTTATTCATTTATAAGTTATATTCCTGCCGATGTACATAACATAACATAATGTTATAATGACGACCTTGTTAATATATTATCCGGAACAAAAACATAATCACCTATTACATTATCAGAAGCTTTTCGACTGCACCAGAATAAACGCGTAATAGTCCATTAATGGTATCACTGTACTGCGAAAAACGCAAAGAAAATAAAAGTTATATTACATTGCAAAACGAAAAAAATAATAATAGGGACAAGAAAAAAACTCAAAGAAATTTTAACGATAATAAAAAATTACAATGTGTCTGTAAAATGTTTTTTTATCAATAACTCAAAAACGGTACCTGTTTAACACTTAATATTAATTAGACTATCTACAAAAAAAAAATCTTTTATACGACATAAAAAACAAACTTATATTCGGTGTAGTCATAAAGTTATGGATCAATTTAGGTTTTTTATTTTTCCTGTAAAATTTACTTTTTACACTTGCGCGTTTATTCTGCGGGACTATGTAATCCACTGGGAAATAAGAGATAAGATAGAGATTATAATAACGTATTTAATACGCATGGAAGTGCCATTAGTTGCGTAATTTCCAAAAGGTGATTTGTGATTTTATATAATCACTGTGGGCTAGTAAAGGGTGTCTCAGAATGTTTTTCGTTTTTAGATTTTAAATAAAAAACAACAATATCAATCAAAACTAGTTTTATTTATTGTTAAATTAAAGAGCAGTTCTTGAAGTTTATTTATGAAAAACAACCGTTTGCAAATGTGCACCATTCAGTTGTTCGCACTCATTTAACCTGGAGCTAAAATTTTCAATCACTCGCTGGAGCATCGCTCTTGGAATAGAGTTGATTTCTTCAGTGATTCTTTGCTTCAAAACATTCAGGTTGGGTGGCAATGGATTGTAAACTTTACTTTTTAGGTAGCCCCATAGGAAAAAATCAGCAGGCGTTAAATCAGGGCTCCTCGGTGGCCAGTTGATGTCTCCTCGGCGACTTATCACTCTTCCAGGAAAAAAATCGTGAAGAGCAGCTAATGAGTCATTTGTAACATGAGAAGTGGCTCCATCTTGCTGGAAAAAGGTGTTGCGGTTGTAGCCATACTGGTTTTGCATTTCTGTCAATATCGATCAGAATTAACGGTCTGAGTTCGACCTCGGTCATCCTCAAGAAAATAAGGACCGATAATTCCTTGACTTGATATGGCAGCCCAAACAACAACTTTTGGCGAGTGCAAGGGCTTCTGATGCAGTTCTAGCGGATTTTCGGAAGCCCAGTATCTGCAATTTTGTTTATTCACGTGACCGTTGATGTGAAAATTCGATTCGTCGGAGAACCAGATGTTATTGAAACTCCTAAAACGGTTTTTCATTGTCCTGCAGAATTCGACTCGTTTTTCAGGATCATCAGGCTTCATTTCTTGAACAATAACAATTTTATAGGGGTGAAAATGTAAGTCTTTCGAAATAATGCGATGAACCGTAGATTTGTTCAAATTAAGAGAAGCTGCGCGCAATCTCAACGACTGTCGTGGGTCGTCCATAACAGACTGGCGAACGCGGTCGACGTTCATGCTCGTTCTTGATGTCCTTTTGCGCCCAGAAGATTTGTCCGGCATTGTATTCCCAGTCTCTTCAAACTTGCACACCCAATGTTTAATTAAATTGGCACTTGGCACATGTCTTAAGCTTGTTAAATTAAAATGTGTCCTGTAGAGATGACGAACAATAGTGTAGGAATCGTTGTTTTTATAAAACGCTCGCACGCAAAATGCGCGCTGCGGTCCCGTGAAACGATTCATGGCTACTAAACTTAGCAAGCCGGCCAAGCATTTGAGAGCACTCCCCTCCCCCTGCTACCTGCGGTTGGCGCGTATTGGTCAATTCAAAAACGAAAAACATTCTGAGACACCCTTTACATAATTGACCATTGTTTTTTTACAATTTCTGATTCTTCATAGTGGTGTGGTCAGCATCCTCCCTGTCCAGTTGTCCACCTTTCTGATGGAAATAACAGCCCTGCTGTTCTGCTCGACTGCAAGTTCTACTTAATATGGAGCAGCGCTGACGACACATCTCATCATGCACCCGTGTCAAAATGTCTGCGAAAAAAACACAATTGTGTCGGGAGTTCAAGAACCATTTTCATGGTCGCTGCATTAAGCTAGGTTTACACCAACGCAGGACTGAATGAGTAAACAACGTCCGTCTACCTAAGTAGACCCAGGTAGTAGATCAGGTTGAGATACGCTTGCTGCGGTTGGTCCATGGATGTGTGAACATCTTTACATACCAAGACCCCTTCGTGGCTCAGAAAGCACGTTAAGCCGTTGGTCCCGGTACTCATTTGTAGATTTTTTACAGTTGTTACGGGTCGTCAGAAGCCCGAAAGTCTGACAGTCAGTCTTCCCAAAGGGTATCGCGTTACCCAGTAACTGGGTTATGGAGGTCAGATAGGCAGTCGCTCCTTGTAAAATATTGGTATTCAGCTGCATCCAGTTAGACTGGCAGCCGACCCCAACATAGTTAGGAAAAGGCTAGGTAGATGATGACATTGTACGGTTATAGATATCGGGAGGTTAGCTATGAACTGCAGCCCGGCGCCGCTCCCCTGCGATAAATTTTTGCACCTATCAATTAATCAACCAACACGGTTTATTATTAAGCCATTTACAATATTTTACTTTTTGTCCCCTTTATTGGAATTGCGACTACAGATTTTTTTTCGCCATTTATTTATTTATTATTACGCTCTTCAAAAATGAGTATACTATTACTTTAATTGTACTCATTGCAAACTTAAGTCTAAGCGCCTCATTACTTATAGAAAAACACAGCATGCACTACATTATGGGCCAAAATCAATTAAAACAAGAAATACATGGTTTAGATAAAAATAAAAAACTTAAATGCTAAATTGATTACAATAAATTACAGAGATTAAATTAATTTAAATTAGATTAGATTTTATTTTTGATAATTAGGGTGCCGTAACTCAAAAGGAAAATACGGAAGCCTTTTAGAATCACTCGTGTGTCCGTCCGTCCGTCTCTGTCTGTCCGTCTGTCATAATAGCCGACTTGCTATAAATCTGCTGGACCGATTAAGTTGAAATTTGGTACACATATGAATTTCTGTGACCCAAACACGAAAGTGTAACGTAAACGAATGAATTTTGAATAATTATAAGGTTCACTTTTGGGGGAAAAATTAGTAAATTAAAACAAAAAAGTTTTGCAAACTGTAGGTACAGCTCTATCTTCTTTGATAACTTTAAAACGAATTATTAAAAAAATATACTAATTCTCATCACAAGTCCTTTTATTTGATAAGTCATACTTGCTATGAGATGACATAGCAAATAAAAGGACTTGCTATGAGAATTGATATATTTATTCATTTGTTTTTTTTTTAAATAATATTTTAATGGCCTGGTTGCTGGGACCTTTTAGACAAGTTTTTATTTAGTTACAAACTTTGTATATTGATGAAATGAAATATTCAATGCATGATGATGATATCCCCCCACCCGCTCTCCTTGTGTTTCAGTAAAGATGTGGCACTTTACCGAGACCTCATACGGACTTCATGAGAGAACTTGAAGTAATGGATGTTGCACTATTTTGTTTCATTTGCATACACTAATGCACGTTCACGAACACTTAATGGTTAACAATTCACCATTAATTACACATTAATATTCGGCTAAACACAAATTTTAGAAAATAAAACAAAACTGCTAAACTTGACACTTCACTTTCCCGCCAAGAAACTCCTAATTTGTTTTAAAGTTATTAAAAGAAGATTAAAATTTACCAATCTGTTCCCTTATCTCCGAAATTGCCGAGCCTAAAATAAAAAAAAACCTATACTGTATTATAAATTACAGGAAAAGCTATATAACAGTTTTCTAATAATTACTTTAAGTCCCCGAACGGCACCTGCATACAGTTTGTAGTGATGGGACGTATATTATATTCTGTGTTCAGGACAACTATAACATGACGAGTAGTAAGTGCAATCGAACCACGCACAGTAAAGGGCTCAGATATCGTACGTAAAGAATGCGGGTAGATTATTACGTATGCAATTTGTTTAACGTTAGATTCAAATCACTAGACTATTTCAACATAGCATAATAGCAGAGACGCTGAAATGCTGAAATAACCAGATGCTGCACAGCTTAAATGGAGCCTCTCGACGGGTTGGCCTCGGTATCAATTTGGACAAGACGAAATTCATGTACTATTCATTCACACGTCTTGCCAAGACCAATCTACATCAAAGGGTCGCTTTTCGAAGTTGTGAAGGAGTATGTCTACCTAGGGGAAGTCATCCAGCTCGGTAGACACAACTTTGAGAATGAAGCCGACAGAAGGATCCAGTTGGGTTGGGCAGTGTTTGGAAAACTTCGTCAAGTCTCTTCGTCACCTATCCTGCAATGTTTGAAGACCAAGGTCTTCAACTAGTGCGTCCTGCCCGTGACTGTTTATGAAAAACAGTGACAAAACGTGGACACAGACAGTCGGGCTGGTCCACAAATTCAAGGTGGCTCAGTGCACTATGGAGCGGGCTATGCTCCGAGTTTCTTTTGTAGGATAAGATCAGAAATGAAACTATCCGGAAAAGAACCGGATTTACCGACATATCTTGCAGAGTAAGCAAGCTGAAGTGGCAGTGGGCGACCCATGTTTGTTGAAGGACCGATGGCCGATAGAGCAGACGAGTCTTGGAGTAGAGACCGCGTTTCGGCTAGATGGACCGACGACCTTAAAAAGTAGCTGAGACAGATTGGATGCGGAAGGCGGAGGACAGGGTGTTGTGGCGCAGTCTGGGAGAGGCCTATGTCCTGCACTGGACAGCGCTAGGCTGAGTTGATTCATCTCGTGGACGATATAATAGTTACTTATTCCGTTATTATTGGTTTCGAGGTAACGTATCTCCGTCGTAAAAAAACCCTTTGAAGTAACGTACCATCAACGAAGTAAACTTTCGATGAAACGTCATTCGAAGTAATAAACGTAAAAACGTGTAAAAACTTAAATGTAAAGTATATATTTTACTTGTAACAAAACATCGAGCCGCTCTAATGTCACCATCACCACCCTTTCATACACATAACTATAAGCTGACACAAAAAGTAAAAAAAATGTACCTACATAAACTAACTACCCACATAACAAAATTTTGAAACAAATTTGTAACTTGAAAAGTATCATTATATTGGTTCTGTATTTTGATGTTCTTGTTTATCACACTGGAAAATCTGTAAGTATGTGAATTTGTGTAGAATTAGGATTCGCGCATCAGTTAATTTTTTTAAAATATTTTTTCGCTCACATCAAGACATCAATGTGTTTTTGATGTTATATCATACGTATAGTTAGTAGCATGATGTTGGCATGAGTGCGGTTTCCTCCACTACAGCCACATATTATGAGGAGTTGATTTGATTCCATTCACACATACCTAGATACATACATAATAATTTAAAAAAATCTAAACTAAAATCAATTTTGAAAGCAGTCGTTAAAGTTACTAACAAGTCCAAAATGGCGGAAAATAATAAAAGTTAATATGCCTAACCTAGTTCTCAAAAATGACCATGTCACATTTTACTGGGATCGGTATGTCATTACTGACCGGACTATTGCGCTTGTTCCCAACAAGTCACACCTCAACGGGTAACAGTGTGACTCGTTGGGAATGTTTTGGATAATAATTCCCAACGAGTCACAGTTACTGTTACACTGTTACTCGTTGGGATGATTTTTTCATTAGTTCCCAACGAGTCACACTTAACCTGTCACACTGTGACACGTTGGAAATAAATGTAAAAGATGTCCCAACGAGTAACAGTAGCTCCGACTCGTTATGCCGTCAACAGCGGCACAATGTCGCCAATATACCTGATATAGTGGTGATAGATCGATTAGCGCGCCGCGCAATGATTGTTGATGTTGCCATTCCACATGACGAGAAACTCGTGAAAGCTGAGAAAGAGAAACATAATATCTCGACTCGAGCTTGTTGACATGTGGAATGTGAGCTTGACTGTCATTGTGCCGATTGTCGTTACGGGTTGGATCAAGGGCGTGATTCAAAAGGCAGTATTCCTTGATACGGCTCGCATTGTGAGGAAGTTCCTATCTCCTGCAGCCCTAACAACTGGTAGCTCGGACCCTGCTCCCAACACCGGCGGTACTCATTTTTTTATATTTTAAATGTTTTTTTTTATATATTTTTATTGTAGGAAATATTTAAAAATGTATTCTGGGAAGAAAACAAAAAATAAATGACATAATTATTATTATAAATTAGACATCATCTACATGATAACACGCAATTACTAAACTTGCCTCGATGTGACAGCCCCGACTCACTGCATAATAAAACATACTTAGATTTCATGTAGCGGTCTTTATGTGTGAGTGTGTTCATTCAACCATTTTTGTTCCTAGTTGAAATACTGTGTAATTTGAACAAACGAAATCGCTAAGAAAAGCGACAAGGTCTGTCATTTTTTGTTTACTGACAGCGACACAAATAAAACATTACTATTTGCTCCAGGTGAACAAAGTGGAATTATCTGGAAGACTTAACTTCTGATTTGTATCGATATGTTTTGTTTGCTAATGTCTTGAACAAAAAAATACACCCCATCACTAAAAAAATATTTTACATAGGTGCCGTTCGGGGACTGAAAATAATATTAATAAATTGTTCCACCGACTTATCGCCGCACTTATCAAAATTTTGTTTCAGTGCGTTTTAGTGGAAGTGCTCAGGTGCGGTTCGGACAAGTGCTGTTGAAATCAGTGCTCTGAGTGGAATACCTCTTAATTATTAGTCAAATTTTATTAAGCTGCTTTATTACAAGCTGTTTATTTGTTTTTCTTTAGGATAATAAAATAGTGCGGCAAACTAAACAACTCTTATACGTTAGACCGAAACTCGAAATCCAAAATCACGCTATTCCGAATGAACGCTGTCCCGAATCACTCTATCCCGAATGAAAGCTATCCAGAATCACGCTATACCGAATGAATGCTATTCCGAATAATGAGAGTCCGAAATAACGTTATCTCCAACGAACGCCACATGTTGTAGCAATGATGAACTTTTCACACAATATTTCTAAAGCCTGAAGAAAGATCGGAAAAGCCCGGTGAGGATCCTTCACTAGGGTTTTTATTTTGCAGTAAATATCAAGTGGCGAGCTGTGGGTGTACTATAGATACACCTCTGCCTAACCCTTCGGGGATTACAGGTGTAATGTTATGATGTTATGTAAATATCAAGGATTTTTCTGGGCTAAAATGCGTAATTGTTAGTAAAATAAAATGGACTGAGAAAATTCTAATAGTACTTATTAGAAACAATAGTAAAAAAACAAATAACAAAAATATTATGCGCTGCTTTAGTCATATTGATTTCATGTATGGCATTAACGCAAAGGAATTAGTTTACGACAGAGTCGTCAACCTTATTTAAGCCATGGACGCCAATGCATTATGATCATGTTTAATCGACCAACTCTATCCTAGGTACCTACCTAAACAGTATTACAATCTCAATCAAAATACAAGTCTTTGTTTTATTTTTTTGTCACAACTCGTAAGTGACTTTATTTTTCGTTAAAATGTTGTACTTGTGAAAGGCTGCTAATTTGGTAGAGGCCAAAGGAGGGACTAACGATATCAAAATCTCCTAAGGCATCTGACTCAACTGCAAGGCAAAGGCATGGTAAGGCATCTGGCGATTAACGAGAAGCGAGTGGAGATAGCAACTAAAAACGAGCTGGCGAGCAACCAGCAGCGAGTGCGTGACGGCGACGAACGATTATTCGCTGGTATACGTATGTTCCAAGCGTCAGGCTCTCAGCGAGTGTTCTGCCCGCCAAGCGAGCGTCGCTTAGCGAGTAACTTATTTGAAGTAAGAAAATAAAGAATAAAATTTATTTGGACACAGTTCGTGAAACACAAAATACAAACAATAAAATAAAAACAGTTAAAATAATGTTTTAACAACAAGTGTGTCTCAAGGCTGCGCCAAAAAGGTTCATTTCAGCATTTATGCTCCTATCGCTGCGACAAACTGGTGAATAGCCAGCGATCAACTATTAATATCTCTTTAACTTACACGGGATGTACAATCTTATGTACAGACGCCAGCACATCAAGCTACTACAATCTGTCAAATTTCTTTAAAAGATTTTCAACTTTATCGTTAAAGTATAAAGTTCAAGGTTGATTGGGAAAATTTGACAGGTTCGGGTTGCTTGACCTGCAGCTGGCTTTTGTACGTTTCTTGAGCAAGAAAATCGTTGATAGTCAGTCTTTTCCTCGTGGGTGCGGGCGGCGGTAGGACATGTGCCTTAGACTCGATCAAATTCGTCAAACACAACAAACGCTAATCGACTATTAACTAGTTTGCGTAGGACCCGCGGCGCCTTGTGCGATATTGAAAAGAATGAAGCCAACCCTAGCCCTAAAAACTTTTACGGCAAGAATGATGTGAAAACAGTGAAAGTATATAAGTATATGTACAAGGGCAAAAAGCAAGAGCAAAAAGGGCCCAGTAGTGGTGTACATATTGAGTGAAGACTAGATTCAGTATCTAGAATAGTCAATTGATAATTAGGATTAAACAATTATTAAAAAACTGGCATATTTTTTTTTATCAGACTTAAAATTTAAACTCTGAAAAAGTTTGAATTGAGAAAAAGCATTTCAAAGACATGCGGTGCTGCGGCACCACTGGTACCTGTTCACCAAACTTTTCTCTTAAAATTCTGGTACTTAGAAACATAATATTAACTAATATATAATATTTACTAAATGAACTTGTAGATCCATAATTGAGCATTAATTAATAATCAATTAAAATCGTGAAATGCAATTTTTTCACCCGGCTTTACAAAACTGCGCACTTATTTCTCGGAAACTATGCTGGAGAAATGCCCTTTTTGCTTGGACATATACTATGATGATATGATCTAGTATTCGATTAATTTTCATAAATTAATAAAATAAAATAAACATAACAACAACACAAACTCAAATCAAAACCGGGTTTTTACCAAATTTTGATATACATAATTTGTACATTTTGTCATTGTTATACATTTTGTATTTGTTCATACAACGATTCCAAAACAAAGTACTCAGGGATATAGTCAACGCGCCCTGGTACATTAGAAATAGCGACCTCCACCGGGACCTCAAGATGGATGTCGTAAACATAGTAATAAAGAAATATGCAGAAGCTCACGAATACAGACTTCATCATCACGTGAATGTCGAGGCGATCCAGCTCCTTGATATCACCGAATTAGTGCGAAGACTAAAAAGGGCACCTTTTAGTTTAGTGCAGTGTGAGTGAACATAAACTGTAGTGCAAGTGCTGACTAAAGAACACGAGAATTAAGTGTGAATAAGAAAGACGTTATTGGACGATTTCTTAATTTTATATTTACTTAGCAGTTTAGGTTATATTTAAATTACTTATTAGCGAATAGGCTAGATTGTAATGTGAATAAAGTATCACCAGCAGTGATACTTTATAAAAGGAAAAAAAAAAATATTTGTACGATTGTATTAAATTCATTGCCAGTGCGAATGAATCAATAAACTATATTATTAACTGTTATTGTTGGCGAAGCACTATGATTTTAGGAATATAACAACATAAGTTGTAACCATGTTTTATTTATCTGTATTATGTTTAATAGGAAATAATCAGATATGCTGTTATGATTATGTTATGTAAACATCGCCGTTTGTCATGATTACAAAAGACTAACAAGCATTGTAAATACCCAATGAGGTAGATAAAGGTTCGTTGCTAAGTAATCAGTTGTTGAAACCCTTATTATTATTTTGTACAGTACAGCTGCTATCACTTTACATGATAATAACTTTGTAACCCTGGCATGTAGAGTGAATTGAAGAAAACTTCTGATACACATAAGCCATCAGCAACCTAATTAGCATGTATTTTAATAACGTCATCATCTGGATGACCGGAAACAATGCGAGGTAAACTCAAATTAAATGATGTACTATCAATCTTACGCCATAATATTGTCAATTGCGTAAGATTAAGCAATTTTGCAACATAATTCTGAGGTGGCGACCTGAGAAGGCCAAACCAGACTACGCATTGGTGTCTTGAAGCGTTGTATGGAAGGATATATAAAAACCTTCAGGGCCCACCCGCTACTTGAGCTAATGACCAAAAATATATATAGAGGAGAAATTCAGTAAAATTAAGTTCTAATTATGTCAGCAAGTTCAGTCTTCAACAAGTCTCCGGTGAAGTAACAGCTCCTCATAACTGTTAGTTTTACAAGTCGCGAATACTCTATAAATAGCTCAGGGCAGTAAAGTTCATCATAGCTTAGGATTATTTTACTTTTCTAATTGTCTGATTTATAATGTGTACTCTTTTGATGAATCTTATTGACTGTATTTCCGTGTTTTATACGTGTGTTTTTTATTTATATTCGTGTAAATAATTGTGTGTGTGTAAATAGCAAATATCAAGTTTTGAAAGTGATAAAAGTGGTTTCCATTAAATTCCCTCGTCAAGGGAACATCGTCACCCCCGCCTACATCACCTGACTCCCGCGTTAGTAACATTTTGGTCATGTCGAGCCGGATCAGGTTCAATCAGAGGGAATTTATAACAAATAATAATAAATTAATTAAACCACCGTAATAATGAGTCTAAGGAGTGAAATAACCACACGCAGTAAACTACGTAAGCTTACGGAGGAAATGAGTGTTCGTAGACAACAAGAGATGGTCTCTGACTCAGGTGTGCCACCGAAAGGGCACCAGAGTCACCGTCTGTTGCACCAACGATGGCAGCTACGTCTGCCCTCAATATCCCACTAACGGGTGGTCGAGTAGTCGACTACAGTCGGAGTACGCCAGAGGGACCACAGGGAGGACAGACAGCCACTAAAGACCGACATGGATCGCCGCGAAGCAAAGGCTCATCTAAACATAGCCGAGTCGACTACTTAAGAAAAAGAATCGAATACGAAGCTGAGCGCGAGTTGGTACAAATGAAGGAGAATCTAGTTAAAAAGAGACTAGAAGCTGACATCGCCGAAATAGAGGCGGCTGCTGACAGCGATGACTCTCACTCAGATGTGAGTACGACACAGCGCGTGGAAGAGTGAGAGAATACAACGCCCCAGGTGCCGCAATTGAACGAAGTATTGCGCACACCGGCTGTGTCAGGCACGCCTGCTGAAATGGCTGCACCCCGTGAACCATCTGAAACTGTAAGTAGAGTGAATCGCGTACCGAATACATACCGTGCGTCGTCAGTGCCTAATGAAATTGTGTCGCGTATAACAAGGGCATCTGAGCCAGTACCGTTACGTAACATAACGGTACCAACTACGCCATCATACGTGCCAGTGTCGACAGAAGGTGTTAGATTCCGTCTACCTGAGTATTATCCCGTCTTTACCACTCCGGTCGCAAGTGTACCTCGAGCATCAACACTCGAGTCGGATACACGGCGGCAGACGCAGTACGGAGCGGGTGAAAGAGAGAGACGGCGAGAATCTTCGGGAGACAGAGACATTAAAATCGACAGACTGGCAGAGGCAATCTCAAGCATGGCACGACCACGGCCGGTACCAAGACAGGCTTACGAATTACCATATTTTAATGGGGACCCATTCGACTGGATATCATACAGAAATATGTATTAGGATACGACCCAGCAATACGAATTTAAAGCACATGAAAACTTAGCACGGTTAAAAACCTTATTACAAGGCGAGGCAAAGATATCAGTGGAGGATTTATTAAGGACGTCGACGGATCCCACTGATATAATGCGTGCGTTAGAGGACGAGTTTGGTCACCCGACCTTAGTGCTACAGTGCGTACTGAAGAAAGTACGAGATTTACCTAGAGTGACGGAGAGTTGCCGGGAGCTAGGTAAATTCTCTTCTACAGTAAGAAATTGTGTATCGTTACTGAAAAACATACACGCAGAGGGCTACATAAATAACCCATAGTTAGTGAGTGACCTGCTGAGCAAGTTAACACCGGTACAACGTTCGCAGTACGGTGACCTTGCGATGGACCTAGATAACGCGCAGCTGGTGGATTTAAGAGTGTCACCGAACTTAGAAATTTTCTCGCAATTCCTGACACACCTGACACTTTCGGCATCATACTACGCGCAAGCAAGCATGTTCGAGTCGGGTCCACCGAAACAACCTGCGAAGCAACAGAAGCACGGCACCGGTCAAACCCGACCAGTAAACACTGCACGCCCCGCTGCCAGCAGCCACCGTGGATTCAAAAGGTGAACACGCAAAGTGACGAATCCCTCGCACCGAAAGAGTGCATAATATGCCAGAAAAAAACACACCATAGAAGAGTGTGAACAGTTTAAAAAGCTGACTGTGCAACAGCGTTGGGACACAATCAAAGAAAAGAATACGTCTTTCAAGTGCCTTATGAGAAAACGCCCTAAGAGGTTTTGCCGCGCGAATAGATGTGAAAAGTGCGGCTACGGGCATCATCTGTTGTTGCACGCGGACAAGCAGCCGAAGGAGGATAAACAGCCGAAAGCCGAGAAAATGGAAAGCATAACGAACATAGGAGAGTGGCGAACAACCGCGTTATTAAAAATAGTGCCGGTATCAGTCAGTGACAATAAACAATGTTACGCATTATTAGACGATGGTGCGACGGTATCGTTGATAGACAGTTCACTCACTACCGACCTAGAGGGTCCGTGTGTACCTCTTTCGCTGAAGACCGCGGGCGGCCACGGAGTGACGGACCTAACCTCGCGAATGGTACAAGTGCGCGTAAAAGGGCCTAATGGTCAGAGTCACAACATTAAGTGTCGCACAATGGTAGACATAAACCTACCAACGCAGACAGTGTCCGCCTCAGTGATAGGCGACAATGCCCATCTCAGCGACTTGGGTTGCGTGGAGATGAAGGGCGTGCAGCCGCTGCTCCTCCTCGGGCAGGACAACTGGGAGCTACTCGTCAGCCAGGACATCCGCCAGGGACGATCCGGTAAGCCAGTTGCCTCACTTACTAGGTTAGGTTGGGTCATACATGGACCGTTCGATAATTCTAGTTCTAATGAAATAGTCAATTGCATGACAGTCTCCCTCCCTGACTTACATAACTTAGTTAAGTGACAGTTTGAGCTACAATCAATAGGCATTTCAGAAAATAAGCGCAAACATAGGGATGTCGAAAAGGCGTTAGAAGTGTTGGACAGCACTAGCCATCGCACCACAGATAAGTCGCAATGGGAAGTAGGTCTATTGTGGAAACATAATAACGTACAATTACCCAACAACTACAATCAGGCCCGGCAGAGGTTGTACGGTATAGAGAAACGGATGCGCAAAGACTTCGCAGAAGAAGAAGAAAGAGATTTCGCAGAGGCATATGCGAAGCAAATAAATCGATTAGTAGACAAGGGTTACGCGCGCAAAGTAGAAGGTGAAATAGCCAGTACATCGGTATGGTATTTGCCAGATTTTGCAGTGATAAATCCCAACAAACCGGGGAAGCTTCGCCTAGTGTTCGACGCGGCCGCCACGTCACATGGAACGTGCCTTAATGACAACCTACTAACCGGACCTGACTTGTTATATAAAAATGCCAGTGAGTTTGGAACTACATATCCCGAGGCTGTTGAGGCCATAAAGACCAGGCATTACATGGACGATTATCTAGATAGTGCCTGGTCCGCAGACGAAGCCAACAGACTGGTTGAGGAGGTGACCAGTATACACGCCACCGGCGGGTTCATAATCCGGGGGTGGGTCACCAACTCACCAGAGCTTAGGGAAAGACTGGCAATAGATATGCCTGATAAGGTAGCCCTAGAGAAAGGAGCAGGCACTGTGGAGAGGACCCTAGGTCTAATATGGTCACCAAAGAACGACGAGTTAGGCTTTGATCTCTCATTTAAAAGGCTGGCGGCCGAAATATTACGTACCCTCGTCTCGTCTCGTACCCTTTTGCTGTGCCCTACAGGGTCCATAATGATCTAAATTATATAGTTACCACCTAAGTACACATTATGGTAAAGCAATAAAGATATTGAGTATTGAGTATATTAAACGGTAACCTAGTGCCCACGAAATGTCAGTTCTTGAGCATGATTATGTCAATTTATGATCCACTGGGTTTTCTTTATCCATGCGTTATTCAGTCGCGCATATTGATGCAGAGGATATGGAAATCGGGAATCCAGTGGGACGAACCCTTACTAGACAAGGACGCCAAGGTATGGTTCATTTGGTTAGATAATCTGAAACGTCTAGAAGATGTAAAAATACCAGCAAACTAGCATACGCCGCGGTCATTTACCTAGTAGGTTATAACTCCGTAGGCAGCAGGGAAATTGTCATGCTGCTGGGGAAGGCGCGAGTGGCTCCACAAAAAGTAGTGTCTATTCCCAGACTAGAGCTGCAAGCTGCGGTATTAGCCTGCCGGTTGGCAGACACCGCTGAGAAAGAGTTAGGTTTGCAAATTAAAGAGAAATTCTATTGGACCGACAGTAAAACTGTCCTAAAGTGGATCAATTCTGATGCTCAAGAGTTCCAACGATTCTTTTCTCACAGACTAGCCGAGATATATAGGTTATCAGACAGAGGCAACTGGCACTGGGTACCCTCGGAGGACAACTCAGCTGATAAAGCGACCAGGTTGTGTTGGCCTGATAACAATGCGGAGTGGCTCTCGGGCCCCTCTTTCTTGCGTAACCCACAGGAGCAGTGGCCGGCGTGCCGCGAGCCTGAGGCAACAGAGGTGGACCTCGAGCGCATTCAGCGGGTCCACGCAACCACAACGCCCGCGGCACCACTCCTGCAGTACGAGCGCTACTCGTCATGGGCGCACAGCGCGTCACAGCACGCGTACTAATTTTTGTCGCCCGGTGTCGCAAACGCCGGGCCACTACCGAGCTAAGCCCACGTGACTTAGAGGAAGCACACGACTTCCTAATAAAGTTGTCTCAAGAAGATAGCTTCCATGACGAGCGGGCCGCAATCTTAAAAGGCCTGCCCGTCCCTATCAGCAGCAACATCAAGGCACTCGACCCGATGATCGCCGACGGAGGGCTGCTACGAGTGAGGCGACGTCTGAGTGCCTGTGAGGCGCTCACATTCGGCGAGAAGCACCCAATAATATTGGAGGGTCGTCACCCTCTGACTAGAAAGCTAATCGCACACTACCATGCGATGGCTCTACATGCTAACCACGAAACAGTCGTTAACAACCTACGAGAGAAATCACAAAGGTAAGGACCTCAGTAAAGGCAGTAGTCGCAAATTGCCAGCTTTGTCGTATTTGCAGAGCTAAACCAGCCCCACCAAAGATGGGTGACCTCCCACTCGCCAGGATAGAGGTGAGCCTTCGTTCGAGTAGGAGTCGACTACTTCGGCCCGATGGAAGTCGCCATCGGGCGACGGCGCGAGAAGAGGTGGGGAGCCCTATTCACCTGCCTCACTACGCGCGCCGTCCACCTGGAGTTGACCAACTGGGGGCAAATACCGAGCTCCGAGAGGCCCTGAAAGACCTCAACCATGGTCGAGTAAGGGACGAGGCCATCAATCGAGGCACCGAGTGGCATTTCAATCCCCCGGCGGCCCCACACATGGGCGGCTGCTGGGAGCGCCTGGTGAGATCCGTAAAGAAAGCGCTGCGGAGCACGCTTAAAGAGCGAGCCCCCCGTATACCCTCCTCACAGAGGCCGAACTGATCGTCAACAGCCGACCATTGAGCTACGTGTACGACGACCACCACCAGCCCGTGGTCCTGACCCCGAACCATTTGCTCCTGGGCACGGCGTCCGGGAGTACTCCAATTGCACCAGGCAACGTCGACGACGTCGACTCGCGCCGGCAATGGCGGCGTGTAAACGCGCTCGCCGACATGTTCTGGCGGCGCTGGCTGCGGGAATATCTCCCAACGCTGCAACGTCGCGAAAAGTGGGCAGATAATGTGCCAAATGTGCGTGTCGGCGACATAGTGATAATAGCCGACAATAACAAACAACGTAGTGCGTAGACTAAAGGAGTCATAAAAACAGTGTACCACGGGAGTGACGTCATCATCCGTGTAGTAGACATTAAAACTACAAACGGGATCCTGCGTCGGCCTGTAGCTAAGATCATCGTGCTTCCCACAGACCAAGAATGTAATACGGTTGAACCCTGTTACAGGGGGTGGAATGTAGGCGAAGCACCATGATTTACTAATACAACAACATGAGTTGTAACTATGTTTTATTTACCTGTAGTATGAAATAATCAGATATGCTGTAACAGATTGTGTTACGTAAACATCGTAGTTTGTCATTAACAAGCATTGTAAATACCCAATGAGATAGATAAAGGTCCGTTGCTAAGTTATCAGTTGTAATAACACTTATATTTTGTACAGTACAGCTGCTATCACTTTACATGATAATGACTTTGTAATCCTGGCATGTAGGGTAAATTGAAGTAAACATCTGATACACATAAGCCATCAGCAACCTAATTAGCATGTATTTTAATAACATCATCATCTGGATGACCGGAAACAATGCGAGGTAATCTCAAATTAAATGATGTACTATCAATCTTACGCCATAATATTGTCAATTGCGTAAGATTAAGCAATGTTGCAACATAATTCTAAGGTGGCGACCTGACTCAAGGCCAAGCCAGACTACGCATTGGTGTCTTGAAGCGTTGTATGGAAGGATATATAAAAACCTTCAGGGCCCACCTGCTACTTGAGCTAATGACCAAAAATATATATAGAGGAGAAATTCAGTAAAATTAAGTTCTTATTATGTCAGCAAGTTCAGTCTTCAACAAGTCTCCGGTGAAGTAACAGCTCCTCATAACTGTTAGCTTTACAAGTCGTGAATACTCTATAAATAGCTCAGGGCAGTAAAGTTCACCATAGCTTAGGATTATTTTACTTTTCTAATTGTCTGATTTATAATGTGTACTCTTTTGATGAATCTTATTGACTGTATTTCCGTGTTGTGTAAAATTATCTAGAAGCTTACGTATGTGATTTATATTCGTGTAAATAATTGTGTGTGTGTAAATAGCAAATATAAAGTTTTAAAAGTGCTAAAAGTGGTTTCCATTAAATTCCCTCGTCAAGGGAACATCGTCACCCCCGCCTACATCACCTGACTCCCGCGTTAATAACAGTTATTATTTACACGAATAGTACCTACAACGGTACGGAACGAAAAGAGGATGTCTTTACAAAAATGTGTAAAATAAATATAATCCATAAGTATTAATTGCCATAATAAGAAGAGAAGCACAAAATTGATGTTATAATACACACTTCGCTCTACTCTATACCGCATTTAAGATGTGTACTTCTCCGAGGCGGAAGTTATAACAAACGGGGGCAAGTTGTATGACATCACAAACTTTTTATTACAGCCAATTCAATCCAACTTTGCGCTTGTTTATGTTCGTAACTAAACTTGTAGGTACAACCGCGAACAATGGGTGTCGACCACTTTTCACCCTTATGCTTTTAATAATAAGGTTGAAAAGTGTTTCACAGCACAGCCAGTGTACGCAATGGTACCTACTTCTTCATAGCGGTGTTGTTGTATTTCTAGAGCTAATATAAAAGAAGTCCTGAGTAAGTACCTTTATCTTTAGTAGGCAGATATAAATAGTCAATCTATTAACCAGCACGCTGTCATAATGATGATTTATTGTTAAGATCCCTTTAACCCAGTTGTTACTGAAACTTTTTTTTATCTCGAATCTCAGTAATTTTTTAGTATTGTTACCTTGATGCATATAGTAAACATGGAAAAATACCAAAAAAAAACTGAGTTTTCAGGAAAGCTCGGAAAATGCGGATCGTTTTAACGATCAGTAGTAATAGGCAGGTAGGTTAACGCTCATATAACTACCACTTTATCGATTGTATCCTATTTTAAATTAAAGAAACAGTTATAATTATGAAAAAGGCTTTATTATCTAAATATAAAACGTTAATTAACAAACAAGTCTATGTAGGAGTATGGTAAGTAACAAAACATGTTTTAGGGTGCAAATGGATTTTACATTTTTGACAGGTGAAGTTTGTATTTTTTTTGCAAAGCGAACATCGAAGCTGAGAGTCATTGTACTCTACTAGATGATCAACTCTATCATAGCGTGAAGTTTCCCTGTATGTTCTAGGAGTGGGACAAGGACCACGTTTCTCATTTTTTTTATATGTTTCCAAGATACCTCTGGCGATAGTTCTTCGGAATGTGAGATGATCGTACTCTCCTCCATTCGTTTTGTAAACTTGCCACGCATTGTGAGTCGCCATGTCCAAGCAGTGACAAAACAATGAGAAATACCATTTCTTGCCACGGATAGATGTACGATAAAGACCAATGTTTTGGTCGGACCTATCGACTCCCCCCATATTTTCATTGTAGCTTTTTATAATTGCAGGCTGATCGATGTATACATATTTTTTCTGCTGATGCGAGAACCGTTTAGCTTTATGTAAGGGCTCGATGTTTTCTGAATTGGATGCAACCGACACCACACTATTATCATTCCATTTGCAAACCAAAATATGCTCTGGTTGGCTAGACTTGTACTTGAATGTGCCTCTTTCTGTCTTCTTGAATTCTTTATTGGACGGCAAAGGACACTTTTTTGTACGGTCCTCGCGAATTGTTCCAGTGGCTTTGAGCCCTCTGTTACTCAATTCGTGGAAGAGTGGAATAGAAGAAAAGAAATTGTCAAAGAATAAGTGACAAGACACACCTGGGTGACGAAATTGTAAATGATCAGCAAAACGCAAAATCACACCAGCTCCCATACCTAACTGCCTATAAGTCGGTGGAATAATTGCTGCATGGCCTTGGTACGGATCAAACCATAGTACGTATCCCAATCTAGTCGCTCCAACCCAGAACTTATATCCCCATCTAATCGGTTTTCCACGTATAAATTGTTTACAGCTGTGTCCTCCATAATATGGTACCATAGCCTCGTCTATGCTGTACATTTCTTCTAAAGGAGCCATATTCAGGAAATTGAAAAGCGGTCTCAACTTTGCAAATTTGTCATTTCCAGTAGTTATCTGAGCGTTGTCACAACAGTGGAGGTGAGTCATGATAAATGTGAATCTATCCCTCGACATGGCGTTATATATAATACTAAAATCAGTGTCTGATGATTTCTCCCAGTACATGTATCTTCGGGGAACTTTGATATATCCACTGTAAAGAAGTATAGCAAGGAAACACTTCATTTCACTCGTTGTCACATTGCCCACTTTGTTCTTTTGAATCGCGTAAATATTTGTATATTTGATCAATAATTCGATAACAGAGTCATCAAACATACAGTCAAAGTAATACATGGGTGTTTGAAGGTATCTTGGCCCATGGTTTTCTTGCCATTGTGGTCGGTCGCGAGGATTATGGCGATTTCTCCAAGTATATGTTTGATTTTTTGGTACGGTTGGATCAACAAAAGAAATGGCTGACGTGCTGCTAATAACTGGAGCTGAATTAGATGTAGATGGCTCAAGTTGCCGACCTTCCACAATTAGGGGTTCTTCGGTGGTTCGACTTCTTTTTGCTAAAGAAGACAAGGGTTCACTGTCCTCGTCACTTTCGGAACAAATGTATTCTATCTCAGCAGGAGCTCTTAGCTGAGAACCTAGATAGAAAAAAATATATATAACAACTGTCATGAGAAAATAACGTAAGGATTTATATGACATCTATATCAAACCTGGAAGATTATTCAGAGTTACAAACTCCTCATCACCAGAATCTTCATCTGTAACATCAGCATTCGCGTTATCTGGTGGTAAAATAGTTATATTTCTTGGAAATGGGGCATCATCATCTAATTGTTCCAATTCGTCAACGATTTCATTGAGAGACAATGGTTTATCGGTATTCCTGGGTCTGAAAGTCAAAAATACATCCCCAAATTACGACCGATCGTTAAAACGATAATCAAATATAATATCATTTGTTTTTTATAAAAGATATAACAAGATCAAATTTTAATTCACAGTTTTGTTAGACAGGTTATAAATTTATAAAAAAACGTGCATAAAATAAATTTCAATCACAAGCTAATTTGTAAACTTACCGTTTTGACGACATAGTGAAAGTTAATTACGCCAATACGGACTAAAATACAAACGCACTTCAAAATTATGATCATAAGATAATTTTCTATGCACCGAAACACTGTCAAACGATCACTGCAGCGATTGGTATACAATAAGCAAAAGTTATCCGCTCGTTATTATTTTTAAATTGAGGGTATTCCCCAGTATTTTTTTTGATCTTTATAACGATCGGTCGTTATAAGTGGGTTAAGTCCACCTTTATATTGAAGTAGTGAAAAGCAAACATCAAAGTTGTATGTGGTATACACATAATTTTAAAGCTGTACCTACGAGTTTTCATTCTACTACTAGAGTGCTGAGATCGGGGAGACGAGTATATAGGATCAAATGGTTCTTACTTTTAAAGCCTAATTTTTTTATCTATAAGTTATCCAAATCCTGGAAAAAGTAGAAGTCTGTTGGCGCAAGGACTGGTGAGTATGGCGGACGATGGAGAGCTTCCAACCCTAGCTCTTGTAACTTGGATACCGTCTGCTGTGCAGTATGAGGTCGCGCGTTGTCGTGCAGGAGCAACGGAGACGAGCGATTAACCAAAGTTGGTTGGAGACGTGGTAGCTTCTCTATCATTATGTTCAGTTCTTCACAGTACACATCTGCAGTAATGCTCATCCCGTTTGGCAAGAAGCTGTGATGAATCACACCGGCCTAGACCACAGCACACACACGGCCTAGACAAACAGTGACCATCACTTTTCTAGGGGTAAGTTTTCGTTTAGGGCATTGTTTAGGTGCTAAACCTGGATCCAACCAACTTGCTGAACGCTTGCTATTGTCAAACAGAATCCATTTTTCGTTGCAGGTAATAATGCGGTTCAAAATTCCTACGATTGTGTGCCTGTTGAGCAGTGCAAGACACGTCTCGACCGTACTTCCCGCTGGCAATCATTGAGTTCGTGGGGCACCCATTTGTCAAGCTTTTTTACCTTGCCAATTTGACGCAAATTGACCAATATTGTTTTGATGCTAACGTAGAAAGCTGACTGCTAGTTCAGCCGTAGATTGAGTATCATCAGCTTTCACAATCACCTTTGATTCGTCATTGTCGACCCAAGTTTTCGGACGAGCACGGGGTACATTTTTCAGGTCGAGTTTTCCAGAACGGATGCGGGCAAACCAAAAACAGGTGGTGCGTTCGTTTGTAGTTTGGGGGTATGAGGAACAGGGTGTAAAGTTCACTCATCCACCATAGAAAAGGGAGGAACCTCTGACCAGACGGGTGTTGTGTCTGGTGGGCAACTGCCCGATGGTTGTTTTTTTTTTTTGTATGGCATCTCGTAGTTGGCCTTGAGAGGCCGTGACTACTTAACCGGCCTTTCCTGTGGCTGCCCTAAGGTGTGAGCTTAAAGCCTCCAGCCAGGAGCGTAAATATATTTATTAAAACTAAACGACAGCGCACTAAGGGCACCCCCTGTGGGGTACGAACCTCGGCTTAGGGCGTCGTTGGAGAATAACACCAAGTTGGGGACAGGCTGGATCAAAAGTTTAGATTCATGATTATTAACGGGGATTACTATTAAATGCTACGGCTCACTCAGCCTCGGGGCTGGCGGTTTGACGTGCAAGGGACGGGGGGAACAATTAAGTCACGGCGAGGACGGAATGACGGTATGTGTGATTTGTGCACTGTACTTGTGGCCCTATCGCTTTCCTGAAGGAGAGTAATGGGGTCATCTGGATCTAAGAGAGTATGCCTAGGTCGGCGAGTCTGACTAATCTGAGAAGGCCTATAGCTAGCGGCCTGCACAACCAAGGGGTTGCGATGTCTATCTGCGGACTCGAAGAACCGCTTTGTCACGCGTTTCATAAACTGCTTAATGGTGGGGATTTTAAAATCTAGATGGAGGGTTTCGGTCCGAACGAACCAAGGAGCGTCCGTAATTTTACGGAGAAATTGGTTTTGAAGTGCCTGCAATCTATGAATAAGGTGAGGGTTAGCGTGTGCGAAAACAGCACAGGCGTAAGTCATGATCGGGTGGATGCACGCTGTGTAAATACGCAATTTGCCCTTAAGGGACAACTTTTTGCGTGAGTTAAGAACGCAATGAAGCCTACCGAGAGCGAAAGCGGCGCGCGAACGCACCTGCTTTGTGTGCTCAGCGAACGAAATGTGATGATCTAGGATCACACTGAGATATTTGGCTCGCTTCTCCCAAGGGATAGGCTTGCCGAACATGGTGATCTGTCGGGGCAAGATGGGTGTACGCCAGGGTCTAGACAAGAGGACCGCTTGGCTCTTATCAGGATTGACCTTGATCCTCCACTTCCTAAACCAGGCACCGAGTCTGTCGACTTCGGTCTGTAGGATGCGGGAGATCTGGTCTTGACTGCGGCCGGTGTAGTAGATGGCCGTTTCGTCTGCAAACAGAGCTAACTGCGCCTTTCTACATTTCGGGATGTCACTGGTGAATACCGTGAATATGAGCGGAGCCAGCACAGACTCCTGAGGGACGCTTGCGCGGATCGAATGGGGGGAAGATAGCGCACCCTCGATGCGATAGCGGAAGGTGCGGTCCGACAAAAAGTCCCGTAAGATGAGCACGAGACGATCTGGCACACCGAGTTTGTAAAGCTTATACAATAAGCCGTTGTGCCAGACTTTGTGGAACGCTTTCGCAATATCGAAGAACACAGCATCCGTCATGAACCCGCGCTGGAAACCGGCGCTTATATGTTATACGATACGGTGGACCTGTTGTCCCGATGGTTGATGTCGGGACGTTGTATATATGCTAGTTGCGCGGTAAACTCTGCTTGCGCGATGCAGGATTTTCGTGACGTCAGTGTGACGCGTAGTTCGCATGTGGCGATGTTGATGCCGCTATGTATTCGCTCCGTAAACGACGTTGATGTTGCGTACAACGTACCGCTAAGTGCCGCGTTGCTGCCACGACGGTACTCATATTCCTAAATTACTCGATTTTTTAACGTATCGTATAGCATAACGCTAATCAATAAACAAATGACTAATTTTGAAAAAAGAATTCCATGTTTTTAAAATAAAATTAATTTTTAATTAGAATTCTTAGCCAAACAAAAAATACTTTATTTGATTTCATATGTAATGACTTATTATTAAAATATATATACAGTATGTTTAGGATAAGGTATTTAATTTATTTATTTATGGGCCTATGTCGCCCGAAATAAAATAATGGTTTATTATTAATAGAACAACTGACTGTCCCACCGCAAGGTTAAGGCCTATCTTCGTATTTAGAAGACATTAAAGGCGATTTCAGTACGTGACAAATAGGTTTACCTTTCGACGTTTTGACAATAGCTGATAAGTATGTATGCGTCGTCGCATTTAATATACGACGTATATAACACGTGACGACGACGACAACACGACGACGTGTACAACACTGCAGGCCAACTTTATTGTTCCAGTTGCGACCGGGTGTTCAAAACTAAATTCGGTCCAGCGAGTCATATAGGGAAGGAATTGATTTCTAAAGGTCGCCGATATCGAAATCGATAAGGAGGTACTTATGATAATGTCAGTTGTATGTCCTTACGGCAATGTCAGCTTTTCATTTCTCTGAACAAAATTTCACATCAAATGTTAAAATTCATGGTCTTCCTTTTATTTGTGACACTATGTTATTTAGCAAAAAATAATACTTATGATGAAGCCTTTCGATTGGTATGATAAAGCTACAGGGTGATTATTTTTCTTTTCAATTGTTTTTTAAATTCAAATAATGTCTTCTCTCAGTAAAATGTTCCATCTACAATATTCAAAGTACTTTCCCTCCATGTGGTATATCCGTGGGACGCCCTGTATATATATATATGTATGTCAGCTCTGCTCCGTGGTCTCGGTGATCACAATCGCGGGTCCCGGGTTCTATTGTCAGATTTTGGATTAATGTTTCGTCGCATTTGTGTGCGCAAACACTTGTGCACTATAATATGTGCAGCTCGTCACTGGATTGGCATCGCCTCAACTGGACCCATTCAGTATTCTTTCTGCGAAACTCCATACTGCAACGCACACTCAGCATTGTAATGGCATCATCACCCCTCGGGATAAGCTAGTGAAGAGTGAACCGCATGCAGTTCGTGATCAATTTGCATGCACCTCGCTTCCGTCGGGTGGTCGTCAAGGCATCAGGGAACGATGGGCGGAACATCTGTTGACCCCGTGCTTGCATTTCGCTAACCATCCACGAGCTTACACTCAGCGGCACCGCGCCTCCCCTTTTTTTTTGTGTCCGGGGTGGTAAATCCTCATGGATGGGTCTGTCAGACTCTTACTGACTAAAAACCACGCCAGTATTCCCTACCCACACTTGCACCGGGGATCTTGGGATCTAGTGCGACTTCCGCGATCCCCGACTAGTGCCAACCCGGCTCCTCTGCTCAAGTCTGGGGGGGAGGGGGAGGGGGTGAGTTGTTTGACCCCCACTCCCCCGCGATGTCTGTAAACGGCGCGCGTGGAACACTACGCACCGCCACCTCGGGTCCAGTATGATATGGGGCGGCGGACGTCCCCAAGTCCACCGTCCCTGGGCCCACCGCGCCTCCCCCTGATCTCTACTATTATGTTATATGTTAATGATCTTATAATTTGACTACGGCAATAGCATTTATAAATATAATATTTTGTGCCGATACGACTGAAGAAGAACAAATTAATGTATTTAAAATCAGCCTAATATACTACGGGTACGGAACCACGGCCTACACTGCTGTGAATCTCCGATAAGATACTAAATTGACGTAAGAACAGCACAATTGATATTATTTACATAGTAAAGGTTACGTAGGTACCTACATAAGTGTTTATCTACGTGATAATTTGTTTATTATTATAACTATTTGCCAAATTTCAGCTTTGATTGCTAATTTTATCAAAGCTTAATTCTTTATCTAATTTCTACAAAAGTTATAAAAGACAGAATATTATTCACAATGAGAAGTCATCAGCTGCGTATGAACAATGTTACGTGGAGGCTTGTTGTTCATAGCCACATGTGTCGCTCTGGCAGCAGCCAGAAGCTCTCCTCTAGCCGACGACATCCAGGTATTGCTGAAGAGCGTTGATGCACGCTATTCAGATAACGTATTCGAAGATGCGAAATTAGATGTGGTGAGTTATAGTTTAACATTATTAGTCTAAGATCCGAAGTAAGATCGCCTTTACCCATCTGGTACGGGATGAAAATATTTTTATCAAATATAGCGGTGGTATGGTGGTAGGTGAGTTAGGTTAGGACCAGGAAAAGGTCTAACAAAATCTAACTGTTACATGTTCTGTATGCTACTTTCAATTGGAATCTAATTCATTTGGTAAACAAATCAGTAAAATCTAAAAAAAAGAAGACTTTCAGTATTTTGAATTAATTATAACCATTAAATATTTAATTAGGCAACCCATTTACAATATATTTGTAAACATATTATATTCGATAAAATAATGTTTTCATCCGGTAAACGGGTGAAGGTTGGATCCTATAAAAATTCAAAGTCAAAGTCAAAATAATTTATTTCAAATAGCCACATAAAAGGCTTTTTTGAACGTCAAAATATACAAAAATAATAGAATTGGTTCTAGTTACCCCTTCCAAAAGGCAGTTTCGTATGGAGAAGAATTGGCAAGAAACTCGACCGTTACTCTTTAAAATGTTTTACAATATTTTGTATAGGTACCTACATTAATTATATAATTATAGGTGAAAAACGACGCACTTAGAATAAAATAACTATACCACAATAGGTAAAAAGAATTAAAAATGAAGCAATGACAGATCATTTAATTATGTGATTTAGACACGGTGCTCACAACATATTTACAAACATCGTAAAAGTATACGTTTTCCTAAAAAATCGGTTTATTCTACGCAGATAAAATCTGATTAATCATTTTGATAAGCCGTGTTGACTTAAATTCCGCCATCTGCCATAATTACAAAATTATCAATTCCACGTCTGTCCGAACTCGCTAGAGTTCGACGTCCGAAGTTAGACCGAAAAGAATAGAGTAACTTTTGAAACAAGTGTCCAACCATAGAACCCAAGGCAGTGACGGGGTGACTGTGCACTTTATATTTGACACAAGGCAATTTGACCTGCCTGCACTTCAACTTATGATACATATTAGTACGGGCCAAAGGCACAATACGGATGGAGAAGTTCCAGTCTATGCGACTGTGGTAGAAAAGACTATACTGTAGAGTGTAGACCATATTTTATTTCAGAAATCATGCATCTTATCGTAAAACGCTTACCTATAATTATCTTTGTCGTTTTATGTAACGCTGATAGCTTAAATGAATACTAATTTCTAAACAATAATCAATTTAAGTTCCCGCTTATTATTTCAGCCTGATCTGATAAGAAAATATCGTTATCCAGTTGAAGTTCACAATTTGACGACTGAGGATGGCTACATATTGCAAATGCACCGTATCCCTCATGGACGAGATGCCAACAATGTACCAAATCAGAGGAAGCCCGTGGTGTTTTTGATGCATGGTCTACTTTCTTCATCTGCCGATTTAGTCATTATGGGCCCAGGTTCCGGTTTAGGTAAGTAGGTACCCTACCGTAGTTCTACCGAATTAAGTTGTCTAATGGGTATTTTACTACCTACGAATATTATTATCAGTTAGTAAATAATTTTATCGGTAGAGAATACAACTACATAATTATATTTTTTTCAGCGTACATCTTTGCTGAGGAAGGATTCGACGTGTGGATGGGTAACGCGCGCGGAAACTACTACTCTCGTAGGCATATTAGATTGAACCCTGACGCTTTACTGAGCACGGCGTACTGGAGGTTCTCTTGGGAGGAAATAGGAAACATAGACTTGCCCACCATGATCGATTATGCGTTGGAGGTGTCTGGAGAAGAGAGGCTGCACTATGTGGGTCACTCGCAGGGCACTACGTCTTTCTTCGTGTTGGGATCGATGCGACCAGAGTATAACTCCAAGATTATTTCAATGCACGCACTAGCACCAGTCGCCTATATGGCCAACAACAGAAGTCTTCTTTTGAGGGTTTTAGCGTCTTTTTCTAATAACATTGAAGTAAGTAGACCACAAACGTACATAAACATTGTTATAAAACTTCTACTTACTCTACTAACGGTCTGCTTTTATTTTGATTTTTTTTTCTAATTTAAGAGCATTGCTTCTTTGATCGGGATCGGTGAGTTCATGCCCAACAGTTTGGTGTTCACATGGGCTGGCCAGGCCTTGTGTCGCGATGAAGTGGTATTCCAACCATTATGCAGTAATATGATGTTTTTGCTTGGTGGATGGAACGAAGACCAACATAACACGGTGAGTTCATAAATTAAAATGTAAAGTCAGACATCTAACACGTTCAATAAGTCCCGAGACTGACTTGGAGGTGGCGCATATATTAAAAAATCAATAGAGTTTTTAATTACATGTATTTTTTTTTTTGAAAATTGTACAATAATAATATTGAGTTCTGTAACTCAATATTTTACGGCTTTACGGTTGTTTTTTTTTCGGAATTATGATATTATCTATTATATTTATAATTTCAAAAACAATGAAAAAAAAAACGAGTTTCATGTGTAGATAAAACATTGTTTTTTAATTGGAAAAAACATCGTTCAAACACAGCAGTTGCAAGTAAAAGTGTTATCCGGAATCATGGAACACCGTCTAAACCAACTGTTTGTCGGTGATATGGCGATTTCAAACGCGGTCATAAGGACACAAATGATGCTGAACACTCTGGTCGTCCAAATGAAGCAGTGACTTAACAAAACATCAACCAAGTCCTGAAAACCATGAAGGAAGATCGGAAGGTAAAAATGCGCGAGATAGCTGAGATAGTGAAGATTTTAACTGGGCCATGTCTTTTCTTTTCCAAATGAGTGCCGCTTTTGTTAACAATTGCTCAAAAGCAACAACGTATCAATGATTCAGAGCGCTGTTTGGCACTATTTAATAGAAATAAAAAGGATTTTTTACGTCGGTATGTGACAATGGATGAAACATGGATTCACCATTTCACTCCGGAATTCAATCGGCAGTCAGCCGAGTGGAGAGCGGCCGGTGAAAGCCGCGGGCCCGAAGTGGCCTAAGACACAAAAATCTACCTGCAAGATATCAGACTACCTTGATAAGAGGAAAAATATATAAATAGCGAATATTACATGGAATTATTCGAGCCATTAAAGTCAAACACGCCAGTCAGTTAAATCACGGAAACACGACCTCAAATGAAGAAAAAAAAGTGATGTCTCACCCGGACAATGCGCCGTGTCACAAGTCCATGATAACGATGGCCAAACTGAAGGAATTGGGCTTCGAATTACTTCCCCATCCACGTTATTCTCCAAATCTACCCCCCAGTGATCCCCAGTGGCTGTTTGACCTCAAAAATGCTCCAGGGCAAAAAGTTGACTCGTCAAGTAGTCGCAGCAACGGAGGCTTATTTTGACGCCAAAGATAAATCGGTCTACACATATAGAATAGCAAAGTTAGAAAAGCGTCGGAGGGACTGTATCGCAGTTGAAGGAGACTACGTAGATGAATAAAAAATAATTTTATCAAAAAAAAAACTTGTTTTAGTATTTAATATTGAAACTTATTGAACGACGTATAAAATACTAGTATTCAGCTGCATTCGGTTAGACAGGAAGCCGACCCCAACATAGTTGGGGAAAGGCTAGGCACATTGTTTTATTGAACGACGTAATAGTTTTTGAGGTATCAAATATATGTTTTGTTTGCAGACAATGATGACCGCTATCTTCGGTCACACGCCGGCTGGTGCTTCAGTAAGGCAGTTTGCACACTACGGTCAAGGAATCAATGACAGGGGATTCCGTCGCTACGACCAGGGCTCTCGACTATCCAATTATAGAAAATATGGATCCTTCAGTCCTCCACGTTACGATTTGTCTAAAGTTACCACTCCAGTGTTCCTTCATTACTCAGATAACGATCCTTTGGCACATGTCAACGATGTTGATAGATTGTTCAGAGAACTAGGTAGGCCGATGGGTAAATTCCGAGTTCCTATGAGCAGCTTTTCTCATATTGATTTTATTTATGGTATTGATGCAAAGCAATTAATCTACGACCGAGTTATCAATCTCATTAAGGCTATGGACGCGAATGCATTCGCAGGAATATAAGGATTAGCAGATAACGCTTAACCATCGAATATTTATCCAAGTACGTGGGGTATGGTTAATAAATACACTTTCCAACAAACAATATATGATTTTTTAATTATTTAGTTGCTTTTTTAGGAAATCGTGTTCAATATTGTGCCTATAAAAGTTGCTGTTGATTGAAGACGTAATCTATACATAGCCTCAATCAAAATTCGGTCACCGAAAGTACCACGAACTCTCTTGGTCATCCGCTTTCCCAGTCCTCCCTACCTAGCTGTCTTCTAAAAGTAGAGGTCTTCGCTCTATTTAGCTGAACCACTTCCAGTACCACGTCTAAGGATCGAGCATTTCCAAGGTTGCGACCAGTATGTGTATGAACTCCGATAAATAGTATCCTACCTTACAGAGCCTAAGGAGGTAACGACTGAAAAGCCAAGTGTCAAAAAAAGTAGCAGAAGTCTATAGTCCTAATGTAGGGCAGTAAGTACTGCATGGGTTTAGTAGGTAGTTTTAGTACATGTAGTTCAACATAATCTACGATTTCTTTATTAGGTATGTACAAATATCAACATTTTGCATAACGTGTCAAAATTAAAAGTCATACATAATAGGCAAAGAATCAGCACTTTTTGAACGTCAAAATTACAAAAGACAGTCGCCCAAACCTTCTGACTCTCACTACTTCCTAGCGCTTAGCTGGGAAGACGAGCGAACTACCAATATGGTACACACGTGGAATAATAATTAATTCAGTGCAAGTGCATTTTTATTGTAATTTAATTTAATTTTGATGCATGTAATTTAATTTATATTTATAATGGATTGTATTTTTGTAATTTTTATTATTTTTGTAATTTTAGTATGGGCTTAGTGCCTGAAATAAACGATATAATAATAATAATAATAAAGGCAATCAATTAACTAAGATGCTATAATACGACCTTAGAAGACAAATACTCAGGACGAAAGAAATTAAGCATCGCAATAAGTATCTAGATAAAAAAAAAAAAACATCAGTGCAAAGATTTATGGTTCCGATTGTCTTGATGTTATCCCGAAGCCGAGTTTTATGATACCCACGAGGGCAAACATCATCATCATTTCAGCCGAAAGATATTCACTGCTGGACATAAGCCTCCCGCAAAAGGAGGGGGTTGCCATAATCGCCACGCTTGGCAGGCGGGTTGGCGATCGCGGTATGGTGTTAAAATGCATAGAGAACGCTGCTGGGCATTCTCTAGTAAGCCCCTTAGTCGCCTTTTACGACACTCTCGGGAAAAAATAGGGTGGTGCTATTCATTGCGTCCGGCATCACACGGAACAAGGCAAGCATATCGAGAACTAAATAAAGTTGTCCGTGTCTTTAATTTATGAATAGCTTCATTGTTAGATTAAATACAACAGTTAGTAAACTCAGGGAAATTGTTTCTCAAATTGACTACCAACTAAAATTGACTGTAGATAATTATATTATAATCAAAGAGTAGAGCTGATTCTATGACAATTATTATTGTATGAAATGATGAAATGGCTATATCGCGATCGCAGCCTCATCGCAGCAAAGGACATTAATAAGGCTTGGCCTAACATTAAAAAACAAAACCGGCCATGTGCGAGTCGGACTCGCGCACGAAGGGTTCCGTATACCATTATCTATAAAAACAGCAAAAAAATCACGTTTGTTGTATGGGAG
The DNA here is from genome assembly GCA_963921375.1 of Tiliacea citrago. Classification (NCBI taxonomy): domain Eukaryota; kingdom Metazoa; phylum Arthropoda; class Insecta; order Lepidoptera; family Noctuidae; genus Tiliacea; species Tiliacea citrago. The sequence goes on along the minus strand of OY992797.1, from coordinate 12,191,937 downwards.
CCCTCCTTAAATATTTGTTTTATTTTAATTTCATTAATTATTTTTAAAGTAAATATATAACTAAATATTCTGTGAATATTTCAAGAGTCTACCTGTTGCCGTTATCAATATCCAGCAAAAACGAGCAAAAAAAATCACGTTTGTTGTATGGGAGCCCCCTTAATTTTTTATTTTATTCTGTTTTTTAGTTTTTTTTTGTTATAGCGGCACCAGAAATACATCATCTGTGAAAATTTCAACCGTCTAGGGTTCCCGTTTTACCTTTTGGGTACGGAACTCTAAAAATAACTGATAATATTGTGGAGAACTTCGGTCGCCACATGACTCGTTAAGGGAGTCTATGCTTTTCAGTGGTTTGAAGTTGTCATAATGTCTACAAACAAAAAAGTTAAATAAACCCAACATTTGGGTAGTGTAGCTATAATTTTCTGTTCCTCAATGTTTGTGTTTTTGTAGGTGTTGTGCGCTCTTAGTTTCCTAGCCACAGGATCCTATCAGCGAATTGTTGGCGTCACTCATCATCTTGCCGAACGCACAGCTAGTCGGCGCATCAGACAAGTTGATGATGCTTTGAACCAAACACATTAAATTATTTACTTAAGAATAGACGGTACATAGCGATCAAAATCGTAATCCGATACATTTGTCCTTAGTGGGCAAACGTCGCTCAGTCTAGTGTGGTACGCCTGTATGTCAAGTTGCAATTCTCATTCGAGTCCACCAAAAGAAAATTATTTATGCCTAATTGTGCAATATAGTATTGCAAATTTCGTGTCACAGTTAGCGTTTATTGAATTTTGCTGTTTTATGCTAGACGGCGTCACTGAGACATGGGATCACAATTTTTCTATGACATTAGGTATAGATAGTTTTGATAGCCTCTATATAGTATGGAATTCCTACTATATATCTTAAATCTCTTTGCAATGGTTTTGGCGCACGTATACTTATGGTAAATAGTTATGCCCTATGTATGTAGGATTCTTTATTCTCTCATAGCATCCAGATATCTAGATGCATTTGAATGATTTACATGTCGTTAGGTTTGCAGTGACCGCCCTGCGTAACGCACTTCACTTTCAATTGAAATCCGAAGGATTTTGAAGGAAATTCCCAATCCAATAGGTGAAAGGTGACGTTTCACAAAAATATGACATATGACCCTGGGGTCACCAGGGTCGTTTATTATTTGTAGTTTTTTATTTGTTCACCAACAATTGTTTACACTGGTTGTATGCTAAAAGTAATATGCAAAAGTGTGATGCAACAGTGCATCAATCAATAACAGTCCTGTCATATTTTAGGAATCGTCTAGTGTCTACGTCAAAAAATTACTTATTGTCATAATTATAATTATAAGTACTAAAGCGTACTCTTTCTAACACTCAAGATGTTTCGTACAGAAAAAAGAAAAATTAAACATTCCGTTACATTTTTTATTCTTTTTTTTTTGGCTTCTCACGATTTGTGCATTTAGCCAGTGTCATGTAAAATTAGGTAACAAGTACAAATTATGAAACGAACTCCATTCAATGCATGATAAAGATGATAGATGATATCCCGCTCCGCTCCCCTTGAGTTTCAGTAAAGACGTGGCACTTTACTGAAACCTCGCGCGGACTTCTTGAGAGAAGTTCAAGTTCAAGTTATTTATTTCATAACAAAAATACATTTGAAGCACATACAAAAGAAGCAACATAACGAATTATAATATAATATTTAACCTCGTTCCTCACCGTTCATCAAAGTTAGAACGTCTATCCCAATACAAAATACTAACTTTACAAACATTAATATTCTTGTGTATACAAAGTCCCTAGCAAAATTCTACAAAATACATTTAATGTCAAAAAAAAAATAAGAATAAAAAAAAACAACATTTATAAAGTCAAAGAGTACACATATTTAATTTAAGTTTAATAAAATACTAGTTTTAAGATTTTTGTCATTATAATATTCGTCAATGCTGTAATAGGCTTTGTTGATTAACAAAGCCCTGAGTTTATTTTTAAACATGTTCACATTCTGAATATTCTTTAATTCTGCGGGTAATTTGTTAAACAGATTGACAGACTGCACGCGTGACGAGTGTTTGACAACATTAAGCTTTGCCTGCAGAATAGTAGCAAGATCTTCTCTGCGAGTATCTACTCTAATTTTTCTTTCATCGTCTGTTTCAAACTCGTTTAAGTTTTTGTTTAAGTGAGTAAGGAGAACTAAAATATAAGGACATGGTACCGTTAAAATTCTAAGTTTAATAAAATATTCCCTACATGATTCTGCCTGGTTTAAACGAAGCATGGTTCTTAATGCTCGTTTTTGTATAGTAAAGGCTGCCTTAATATTATATTTATAGCTATTTCCCCAAAATTTAATGCTATATCTAAGTTTAGATTCAACTAGAGCAAAATAGACGGTACGAAGTTGATCAATTGACAAAATATCTCTCAGAGATCGGATAGCATAACACGCACTACTTATTGAATTCGTAATAAAATCTAATTCTGGCTTCCAATTAAGTAAAGAATCAATTTATACCCGCAAAAATTTTAAACTTTCTGCTATATCAATTTTACTGCCTAAGGATTCTACGTTTACTAAAGATTTGTTCCTAACTGTAGATCTAAATATCATACATTTTGTCTTACATACATTTAATTTAAGATTATTCATAGAAAACCAGCTTTCACAAGCAGCTATTAATACATTTAATTTACATTTTAAGGTCTCTATATTGTCAGCAGCTATAACAGCACTCGTATCGTCAGCAAATATTATCAAGTCAGCTTCTGGTAAAATGTTTTTAATGTATTCAGTTAGGTCGTTAAGAAATATTATAAAGAAAATGGGTCCCAACACCGAACCCTGCGGAACACCTCTAGTTACAGTAAATGATTTCGATTTATGGATTTCTTCCACACCTTCGTGACGTGATTTAATTTCGACGTACTGTTTCCTATTGGTCAAATAAGAACTAAAAAGTTTTAAAACATTTCCTCTTATACCGTAATGCTCCAACTTATCCATTGTTCTACAGTATCAAATGCAGAACTTAAGTTTAGGAATAAGCCAGCAACTGTTTATTGTTCAGCTTATTTACCACGTTATTAACTAACGAGTCTATTGCATCCAGTGTCCCTTTCCTTTTTTGGTATCCAAACTGATTACGGTTTATTATTTTTAAACTACTCAAATGTCTTACAAGCCTAGATTTGATCACTTTTTCAAAAAGTTTGGATAGAACCGGTAACAGTGAAATGGGCCTGTAATTGCCCGGATCTGTTTTAGCACCTTTCTTAAATAGAGGTAGAACTCTGGCTAACTTAAATTGGTCAGGAAAGACGCCTTCATTGACGCAGTTATTTATTATTTCAGATATTGGGTATGCCAGTATATCTATATTATCTTTAATTATGGTCAGCGGTATTTCATCGTGTCCAAATGACTTTTTACTATCCATACCCTTTACCATTTTGTAAATCTCTATCGGCATGACGGGATTAAAAGCCATAGACTTATCAACTCTGTCAGTATTTTCAATTAAATGCTTCTTAGCCAGTTCTGGATTACCAGTGTTTACACCTTTAGTGTTGTCAAACTTTTCCGCAAAAATGGTAGCAATGTCTATAGGATTACAAATTATTTTATTATTATTTTTAAGTATGATTTTATCATTTTCAAAATTATTGTCAATATTTTTCCGAGTTTTATTGACTATTTCCAAATTTCTTTGCTAGAGTTAGATGCTTTATTAATTTGATTGGTGACTTCCTTTTTCTTAGCGTTCCTAATCACCTTTTTATAAATTCTAAGATACTGTTCACGATATTCCAATAACGATTTGTCACACGTAGGTTTATTTATAAAATTTAGAAATCTCTTAATTTTGCTGGATATCCTTATTCCTTTCGTTAGCCATTTAGATCGGCCAATTCTTTTTATGTTGATTTTAACTTTTCTTTTTTTTAAAGTAGGTACTAGAATGTAGTTCCTTGATTTTTCGTATAAACGTGCTTCACCATGTACATCATCCTTAGTTCTTATTGGTTGTTCTGCCGGTGAGGGTGTTTTTATAGAAGTTTGTTTGTTCCTCACGGTAATATTGGATGTACAGTCGGTACTAGCGTATTTTTTAATTTTGATGCACGCCTTACATCTCCACTTTTTTTTTGAACAGAGAACTTAAAGAGATGTTGCTCTGTTTTGTTTCATTTGCTTACACTAATGCAGGTTCACGAATACTTAATGGTTAATAATCCACCATTATTACACATTAATATTCGGCTAAACACAATTTTTTGAAAATAAAACAAAACTGCTAACATGACGCTTTACTTTCCCGCCAAGAAGTCCACAAAAAACCATTGTTTATCTTTTAATGCCTCCCTCTATGCTAGATAAAGGTCTGTGCAAAGCATAAATGACATATGACAAATGCATGACAATGACGGGCAGTGACAATGATTATGAAAGATAAAGAATGTGCTGCCATTACATACTTTTAAGACTGGACTGATCTATTGATACATTAATAAATGTTTATATATCATGTTCATTACAGTCTAGTTATTGTTCAATACGCTTTAAACACAGTTTTAATATTATAGACAAGCTTATGCCCGCGGCTTCGCCCGCGTGGATGTCGAAAAATGTCACGAGAACGTACTACCGGAATTAAAAGTACGCTATGTGTTATTGCAGATTATAAACTATGTTTCCAAATTTCATCTAAATCCGTTCAGCCATTTTTGCGCCAATCCGAAACATAAAATCATCCCCTTTAAAATTGACTACCCCTTTCCACCCCGTCAGGGGTCAATTTTCGAAAAACTCTGATACATGTTATTCTTATTTTTTGTTGCTTAGTATTAATACCAATTTTCAAGTTAATCAAGCGACACAGTAAAATCCTCCCTTGTAAAATTGACAACCCCTTTTTCATCCCGTTAGGGAAAGATAAAAAAAAAGCTGATACATTTTATTCTTAATTTTTGGTTTAAAGTATAAATACTGAGTTTTGAGTTAATCGGACTGGGAGTTAAAATTCTTCTATACAAACTTTGACATCCCCCAATCCCCCTTCGGGGGGAACTTTGAAAAAACTAAAAATGGTAAACTTTATGGTTTACTTAGGTAAGTATTCGTGCCAAGTTTTAAGTTTATCAACTTTATTGTTTTTACTTGAATACAAATTTTCCGAATAAACAACTTCAATACAAAATTTTGATCAACCTTTTCAACCCCTTGTGGGTTGAAATTAATAAAAAACAACGATTTACGTTGTATAAGCCAACCATAAGCTGAAATATTAGTGATTTTAACTTAAAAAATATAGAACTTTATTAAAAACAAAATTTCTTCCCACTTTTCACCCCTTAAGGGTTGAAATTCTAACAACACCGTTGCGTTAGCTTCCGACCATCAGCCTAGATAATAAATTTAGTGATTTTTACTTTCTAAAATGAAGGACTTTCCATTCACAACTTCATCCCCTTTTTAACCCTTCGTGGGTGGAATTATCAAAACCGCTGAGACACGTATAAATTAATTTTAAACGTCAACCTAAACACAAAATTTGAAGATCCTAACTTAAAAACTGACGGACTTTCATATAAACTTCCATCCCCTATTTTACCCTTTAGGGGTGGAATTCCCAAAAACCCTTACTTATTCCTTGTCTACATTATAAAGAGAACCTCTGTACAAAATTTCAGCTTTCTAGGTCCAAGGGTTTGGGCTGGGCGTTGATGAGTCAGTCAATCAGTCAGTCAGGACTTGTCTCATGGACCTATAAAAAAACTTGGACGGAACTCCCGCTAAGACAAAACTGTGTCCCGTAATGGCGGTGATAGTCTTAAGTGTGAGTGAATTTAGGGTTGCCATGTTAGCCAAATTTACCCATATATTATTGTTTTATTTTAAGACAAATACAGGTCGAGAGACAAGTTTCATGGAAATGTCGGCAGAATTATACCGTGCTATTTTAACAAGTTAATGGTAAGAACCAAATCTCCCTATGAAAATATGTGCAATTAACAACAGAGTTAATAATTGAAAATATTTTAATTGTAAAAAATATTTACTGTATCTATTGAGGCATTCCACCAAGAGCACTGATTTCAACAGCACATGATCGAACCGCACCTGATTGTATAACATCCCAAATGCTGAGTATTTTTTTTGAATCCAGTCATTTTGACAGTTACAATTTCGTTTTTTTTTTAATACCGTAATTTCTCCATACTTCATTTTCTTTAGGAAATCTAATAAGAAGAATATAAAATAACTAGTAATAAATAACCTAAATAAGTTGAATTGATTAAATGAAATATAAATTTCCCATATATTTAGGGTAATTTGCACACGTCAATATTGACAACACTGGCCTTGTGATGATTTTTTTTGTTCTAGTGAATAAAGATTGATTGTAATCTATAAAATTGGGAATTAAGCTGTTGAATTATTCATTTACCTATGAAACGTGATTCCTGGATTTTTTTTATTTCGGTCGCTACGGTTTTTACAACATTTCACCACACAAGACATGCTGTATTCCAATACTTTTTTGCCGCGTAGGACGTATCGACTGTGTTGACGTTTGCACTCGTAATGGGTGAGTATGCTGTGAATGTGTGCGTGTACGTACAGCGAGCTGACTGACTTTGAGTGACACAGTTTTCTGTTAACGAGAATCCGACCGAGTTTTTTTATAGGTCCATGACTTGTCTTTTTATTTTAAAATATATAGATTCTAATAATACTCGCAGAATGATATCAATTCTTACACTAAGCATGTCCCAATTACCATCATATTTCCAAAACTGGCAACATAAATACGAGTAGGTCCCCGAATACTTGCATCAAAATAATAATCTTTTAAATTGAAATATTTCCTGCAAAGTTTTGCCAAGTAAGCTGTGGTAGGATTTCAAATATTTTCAGTTATTTTTTTAATATAATTACATCTTTGTCTGTGCTAGGCCAGGCATTATCTATGTCCTTTTATGTGCATCTAAGGTAATTTAAATTGACAATTATTGTTACAGGTTCCACAGATTTGGCCTGCCTGGTGTAATTGGTTGCATAGACTGTACCCAAGTACCTTTGGTAAAGCCCAACGATGAAGAGCATCTTTTTAGGGCTGTGTACCTCAAAAGGAAAAAAACGGAACCCTTGTATGATCACTCGTGTGTCTGTCTATCGGTCGGTCTGTCACAGCCGATTTGCTCCGAATCTACTAGACCGATTAAGTTGTTTGGTACACATATGAACTTCTATGACCCAAACACGCACGTATAACTTAAATTAATTTATTTTAAATATTGGAGTCACAATTGGGGGCAAAATAAAAAAAATATAAATTAAAGTTTTGCTAACTGTATCGTGTGACAAATCAAATGAAAGGGCTTGTTGTAAAGATTTCAGGTATATTTTTTATAATTTTAAATGAAATTCTTTTAAAATTATTTAGTAGTTATATTTATTAGAAAATAGACCTTTCCTTATCTCGGAAAGTACTGACCCAATTTTTTTTTTTTAATTGAGAAAATAGTTCTTTACTTATAGATTAGGCACATGAAAACCTATATCAGACGGACTGCAACGCAGCAACCGCGCAGTCGATATATTCAACTGGATGCAGTTATCTGCAGTCGGATCTGACTTTGCGCAGTTGACGCCACGCATCGAGCCTAGGAGCTCAGTGTAAAATTTGACGTCGAAATGGAAGTACAGACGTTACGAGAAGTAACGTCTGTACTTCCATTTCGACGTCTTTTATTATTATCACGGCGCCGGCAGCCGGAAGCGGTGTAATCGAATTGAAAAGCTGTAATGTGCAGCGCGGATGTGGATCCTTTGCTATTATTTGGCCATACAGAAGGTGAATGATAGGCTAAAAAATGATGTGATAAGGCAACGGTGCGGTTTAAAAGAAGATTTAGTGACAAAAATTTAAAAGAGAATGCTTAGATGGTTTGGTAATGTTGAGAGGATCACTGAACGGCGACTAACACAAGGCAGATGTGAGTGGAAACGCCCTATGTGGACATATACTAATTGGTGATGTTCTAGAGAAAGGTCAGGTGTGTAGTACTCGGAAGAGGCGTGCGTGTGTGACCAGATGTATTAACGTAAACGAAACAAAAGGATTATGTAAGTAGCGTAACAGGTGATGTTCCCATGGGAAAAAGGCGCGAGTTAATGTATGTATTTATGTTTTATAAAAATAGCATAGTCACGTCTGTATTCCTCGAAGGGTTAGGCAGATGTGTACCTACCTATAGTACAACTACATACAATTTTGCCAGTTATGTTTAGGTCCCTTGTAATAGGGGCGAGCCTATTGCCTTTAACTGGGCACAAATTCAGACTTAGGACTGTAACTGAGAAATTCCAGATGGGAAATCGAACCCAGGACCTAATGCTCAACAGGAGCGCTTGCGCCCAATAGACAAACGTGGCAGCTTTTTATAAAAAATGTAGCTGTTATTTGTATAATATTTTGGTGTTTTACGACTTCCACGCGAACGAAGTCGCAGGCAGAAGCTAGTTGATAATAAAATGGAAAATAAAATAATAAATAACCTATATTTACAGGTGACGATAGCTCAACTGACAATTTTGGCTCATCATCCGAAGAAAATGATTGGATGAAGATTCAATCACTTTTGCTTTTTCTTGATTTTTTTGTGATTGAGTGAATGTTATTGTAACTAAAAATAATAAATTAAAGACAAATTGACCTTTCGTACCATTATATCATTTCAAAACACCTACAATATTAAATTTCAAGTTAAATTTTCTAATCAGAACTTTAATCCAATGCACTTTACAATACATAATCAAATCGATCAAATACTCATACAAACTTGAATCGATTTATCGTGAGTATCGAGTTGTATGGTTACTTCACTAGTTACGTCGCGATGATAAAGGTTAAAACGGGCTTTTTATTTTCAGACAACTTTACCTACCGCTGACCATGAAGGTATAGATAAACCTTCATGCCGCTGGCAAACCGAATCACATCAATGTCATACACAAAAGTGAAAGTACTCTGTGGTCATAGATAGCACAGAGTACAATAAATAATACGGACAATAGATAGATCATGTCATTTTAAAAATCATAGTTATATTCATATAATGTAAATGTTTGATGGTAATTGTTAAATTATTTTTATGTGTCACAATGATTTTACAATAATGATTAAAAATACCAAAGATTTAAGTGTCTTAGTATGTGGTACACCTCACAAAAAGAATGTGATACTAGTTGACGTGAATATACCATATAAATTTTCAATAGATAGAAATCGGAATACTTTGTTTTTCTGTATAAACGCCGATAATTTTTCGGATCAAAGCTTTCAGTCGGTGGTGTTGAACCTCGACACTGGGTTGGCCTCTGTTATACCTGGAATTCGTAATGGGTTTGCGAGTGCGGTGGATCAGGCGACCGGTGACGTGTACCTTGGAGGGAGTGATGGAATATACAAATACAATTACGGTACCAACGACATTGAGAAGCCGGCCCTTGTCCGCAAGACAGATATCTTCGATATGTATTTCAGCGACAAATTGTACTTCGTAGACACAGCCAAGCAGAACCTGTACGTATACAAAAACTACACGAAGTGTTTGGTGCCAGAGGCGAAGGATAATCTTATTCAGCACTTTGTAATCGACACTAACAGTGATTTATATTTCGTTAATCCAACTGGACTATTTGTATTGAAGAACGGCTGTAAATCACCGGTGTTAGTTTACGGCATTTTTTGTGGCGGACAATGGAATCTATTCTTTTGACAAAGGAAGCAAAGAGTTTGTGATGGTATTATCAGTAAATAACGGCTACGGGTTAGCCTTCGACAAAAATAATAACATGGTTTATAGTGACGAACGTACGGTGATCATGTTGGTTCCCTATTAAATGAATAGTACAATTGTATAATATAAACATACTAAGAACTTGCAATTATATTATTTTTGAATAAATTAGCGATTGTTCTACGTACCTACTGAGTACCGGATCGTAACTAAACCGTAAATTAAAAGCCCAACCGCTGGCACGTGTGGCAACTTGATTAAGTGATTGTGAACATTTTGATTTTTGACTCAGTAGAGCGGAATATTGGGGTTTAGTCAGACACGTTTAGAATTGCAAATAGACTAATAAGTTGTGATGTAATTTTTATTATTAGAATGTTCTCTAAGAAATGTATGGAATAATTGAATATATTCTGATTTCAAATGGCATTACTTACGCGCATACTGTAGGTGGTAAAATGAAATGTAATTTATATTCTTGGAGAGTCCAGCTGCGAGCCCGGGGCCCGGGAGCCCGGGGGACGGCGCACGCTCCCGGCGGAAAATGTGGAATGACACAAATGGAAATAAATGAATCTTGGTTTCGGTAATTTCGATATCAGTACTTTCTACCATTCTTAGGCAAACGGGCTTAATGACAAGCGTTTTAAATTAAATTACTTGTGCATTAAGGAATTATATGAATGCATAATGAAATTATTTGAAAACATAAGTAGGGAGTGTTATACGAGTATTTAGTGTGAACAGCACCGGCCGCTTATAATTGTTGAGGTTTTGACTTGTTATCATCAAAAAAATACCTACCTATAGAATAATGAAATTTTATGAAAACCGCGTAAATACATGCTGATGACCTTCGTTTATGCACAGAACAACTAAAACTGCACAAGAACTGCCCCGTTGGTCTAGTGGTCGCAAACGCTACTGGTGACCATGAGGTCCTGGGTTCGATTGTAGGGTCAGGCAAAGTGTTATTGGGTTTTCCCATGAAGAATTTTTGCCCAGTTAAAATATAACTAGCGAAGTATGTGTGTGTACAGCAGGGTGGATTTTTGAGACGGGGCGGTAAGGGCATGTACCTGAACCGTTGTAGCTACTGGAAAACGGTCTTAGAAGACTGTACTTAACTTTTTGAGACATTTTGATATGCATTCACAGATTTTGAAAAAAATGTACAGTCAGCAAGAAAATGGGCAGTTTTTACAAAATCTTTTTTGATGACAATCGATCCTGTTTCTTATAAGGATCAAAAACTTCTATCGTAGTAACAGGTTTGAGTACTAGAAAGCCCATTTACTTGCTGATTGTATTTTTTTTCAAAATCTGTGAATGCAGATCAAAATATCTCAAAAAGTTAAGGTCAGTCTCCTAAGTCCGTTTCCTTGCAGCGACAACGGTTAAGGTACCTATCTTTACTGCCCCATATCAAAAATCCTGTATAGGTGCAACTCTTGCTCACCTTTCGGGGTATACAGGCGTGATGATATGTCTAAATAATAAGAATTTTTTAGGGTTGCGTACCCAAAGAGTAAAACGGGAACCCTATTACTAAGGCCGCTAAGGTCGCCGTCCGTCTGTCACCAGGCTGTATCTCATGAACCGTGATAGTTAGACAATAGAAATTTTCACAGATGATGTATTTCTGTTGTCGTTATAGCAACAAATACTAAAAACCAGACTAACATAAATATTTAAGGGGGCCCCATACCTACAACAAACGTGATTTTTTTGCCGTTTTTATAGATAATGGTACGGAACCCTTTGTGCGCGAGTCAGACTCGCACTTGGTCGGTTTTTTAATTATGTTAGCAACGTTAGAGCAATCCTTATCATAGCTGTCATCGAATCCGTTGTGGGATTGCGCCAGCTATCGGTCACTTCGACGACATTCATTATTTAAACGAGCATCATTCAGGATGGTCAAATAATAACAAAAACCGCCCAAGTGCCTGTTGGACCACGCACAATGATGGGATCCGTAGTTATCCGAAGAACAAAATTAACATTGTAGTTGAAAAACGTCATGTTCTTCCATATACATTCTAACTAAAAATGTAAGTTGGTCGACTATTACTCGTTAACTTGTAAAGCCTACTTAGTTGTGTGTTTTCCTTTTAACTTCGTTATATATAAATTGCCGTGAATTTTATCACTCAATCATTTAGCTGGCTGGGGGCATTCGACTCTAAGTCAATTTGAAAAATGAATTTCACGCACTCACAATATTTTTGAACGGCCTTTCCAACGATACTTCACACAATGGGGTAGACGAGAATAAATATCATCCCCACTTTACGTGTATGAGCGGTACCCTAAAAAAAAAAATATTTTACCACGTTGTCGTCATGATTAATATGATTGTATACCCATGCCAAATTACAGCTTTGGCTCTCTGAGCTAAGCCGCGGACAGACAGACAGACAGACAGCCGGACATGGCGAAACTATATTAAGGGTTCCTTGTTGACTACGGAAACCTAAAAACATTATTCAACCTTCGTTAACATTATACGTAATTAATTAATCAAAACGATTTTGATATTATCTCCATGCTAAATTCCCCGCTATGTAATTAATTTGCTATAGATAACTGTTCAAAACAATATTGAATGCGTATGTTGTGAACTAGCAGGTAGTCTCGACTCATCACGCGAGTCACTCGTTAATGCCTCCGCTTGATAGATTAATCCGACTACGTGATTGATGGATAGTTCACTTTATTTAAATTAAAACGCCTTCTAAAAACGAAAAATTTTGCTTTCGCTACCCATTCTATCAAATTCGAGCAGGAACGGAGAATGTAAAAGAAATAGAATTTTTAGAGGATTATGAACAAAATACTTTTAAGACTTTTACAGTTTAATATGAAAAGAGGATCATCGTGATTCAGTGCGTAATAAGGATTATAATAAAGCAGGTAACATGAGTTACATTATGTTCAGCAGTGGCGTAGCTACCGGAGGGCTAGACGGGGCAGTGCCCCGGGGCCCCCAAGCTCAGGGGGCCCCTCGGACTCTGACTTACAAACTATAAATTGAACTAGTGAAAATTTCTCCCACATTCGGAATCTAAATAAACCAGATTCCAGGAACGCGACTTAATGGCAACTTATTTGAAAAAATACAGGGGAATTCCCAACAAGTCTCGAACATCTTTGTTTGAAACTTGCGGGGAACTCCCCTGTACTTATTTATACTGTCACAGGACTGTATTTTTTAAACGGTAGCAGGTAGATACCTATTTTCTTTTATTTTCATAAAATAGTTTTAATTTGTTCATTAAAATAAGTAACAACATGTATTTGGTTTTTAATTTTATTATGGAGTCGACTGTATTACGACGAGTCTAGAGTACGACGAATCTGGATTACGACAAATCTGGAGTACTTACGTCGAATTCGGAAAACGACGAATACGGAAAAAACGATTTTAAATAGTTTAGTTGGGGCCCTAGTGTATTTTTTGCCCCAGGGCCTTTGGTTAACTAGCTACGCCACTGCTTCAGCAACATTTTTTAGGCTATAACTACACCCATATTTAACGCTACTGGGTAATGTTGAAGTAGTTTATTAAGGTCGTTCCGTAAAAAAGGGTCTTCAAAGACTACTCAAAATGAAGGTAAAAAAGGGTCCTCAAAGACTACTCAAAATGAAGGTAAAGTAATGTGTAATCCCAATATAATGTAAGTATTTTGGAGTGCCATGTGTCCCAAGACGGCTTAGGTAAGGCTCGGTAGCCCGAGGCAAAGGCTATATTCTCCAGGCCTGCGATGGGGTAGTTTGTTGTCGTTGACTTGTTCCGCGCCGATGACAATGGCAGGGAATAGGTAGTTTCCTTTGCGAAAGATAAACATAATAATACTTTAAAAATACATGTGGGTTCCGGCGTTACTATCCGCATACATAGCGTACTATGAGAGCTTGTTCGTTCTGGGTCGAGTTTGTCTGATGTATGAACAGTTGTACACATGTGTAGGTAGGGATTACCATAACGTGGTGAAAAACTTATTTGTTTATTTCTTTGAAGCCGGATATCACTAAGTCGAAAGATATACCATTTTGAGCTGAAAATAATTATGTGTCTAGAACTCTAGATAGGTACCGGAGTTGTTGGCACTTGGTTGCGAGTTTGCGACAAACGCTTTACATCATTCATTTATTTACAAATTTTTATGGCACTTCAACGACTACACAAACAAAAATCACATACAGTTTTACGAATTGTGAGTTCTTCACTTACAGAAGTGCACCAGCACTAGCAGAGAAATTAAAACTATGTACAAGATATCGTTAGTTGCATTACATAAAAGTTAAAAAAAAAACTAGAATGAAAATAAGATAAGTTCACGAATACGATTGGAAAGACAAAAATATAAAAAAAAAGAAAAATAAGACTGGCAAAGAAGGGAATGGAATAAATGTATCTACTATACATTTATTAATAGGTGACTCGTGTTGCACAGGCGAGTCGAAACTCCGAGCTGGTTAAAAGTCTCGATCGGATATGCCGTAAAGGGTTAGAGTATTATGCCGATGCTATTGGTTCGTGTAGCGATTTTATTGTAGTTTCCCATTAGACGGTTTATAGGTGCGGAGCTGTAGCAGCATCAACATCGCCACATACGAACTAGGCGTCACACTGAAGTCACGCAAATCCAGCATCGCGCAAGCAGAGTTTACCGCGCAAATAGCATATATACAACGTCCCGACATCAACCGTTGGGCAGCAGCCCACCAGACACAAAACCTGTCTGGTCGGAGGATCCTCCCTTTTGTATGGTGGATGAGTGAACTTTGCACCCTGTTCCTCATACCACCAAAGAGCTACCGAGGTTAGTACGACTTGCAGTTGTGGCAAAAGTAACGGTTTTTCGACGATCATATTAGTATATCGTCATAACTAATATGAACTACTTTGGCAATCAGACGAAATCTGAACTATCGACAATATTCGATTTTACACTATTATTGATAGACGATATAAAGGCTCGTACATACTCGCGCGATATCGCGTGCACGACAGGCACTGAAAAAGAAATTGTGCTACTAGTGTCGCGTCGCACCCGCGATATCGCACCAGTCTGTACGAGCCTTATGTCATAGCAACAAATTGCCAAATAGGCGTTTATCTGGAATTCTGATGAGATTAAGATAAGGCAGCCATCATATTTTTGAATCTAGTTCGAGAATAAATTGCGTCAACAGCTAGATGTCCATATTACTACTGAATACAAAGATAGGTAGGTACAATGGTACGTTACTAGAAATGTTTAGCAGCGCCGTAAGTGAATACTTACATGGTACAAGTAAGTAAAGCTGCATACAATTCTAGTACACGAATAAGAGAACTACCATTTAATTTCTACAAAAAAATTCTAAAATCATGGCTTCTCCAAAATAACTTTTACACAATAAAAGAATTCCTTGAAAATAAAAGTAATAAAAATTATATATATTTAGTTTTTTTAATACAAATGTTGTTGTTGTTGTGTTTTTATATTGTTTAATAGAGTTTATATGTATCTTTGTGTCTATAGTCTAAGTGTTTTGTTTTGTAAAATAGAGTAAAAGTAGTAATTGTATAGGTAAGTTAGGTTTTATGCCCATGTGCAATATTTAATATTCGTATGCCGCTTGTAGCGGTGGATGTGTCCTGAACAGAACTGAAATTTCTACGAATAAATGTCTTTGTCTTTGTCTTAGTCTTTTGTTAATCTCCTGTTAGTTACCACAGGTTTTCGTCACCAAAGATTTTCTTCAGTAACTTTAACTACACAGTACCTATATGCCAGAGCTACCTACATAGGTATATAGCGTTCGTTGTTGGTAAGGATGCCATAAACTAGAAACGTAAATCCCCTTTAAAGGTCAGCTGCGTAGTACTCGCAACGCAACCGGCGTGCGTATGTAACCAGAAATTATGAACGTAGGCGAAGCATAGGGAGTACGAGTACATGCGATTCAATTAAGAATAGGAACGACCTTGCGCCATATTGTGACGTTTTAGCAAAACAGCGCCTTGTTTTCTCATTTTGGTGTAAATTTAGTGAGATATAACAAAAATAAATTACAAAACTTATAACAACAAATTTAACTAAAAACGAATACCAACAAATTTTCTTTGTAACCCGTATATACGGTATATCTATTCATACACGAAATCTCTTAACGGGTCATTGTACTCATCATTATGAACAACTTTTATTATGGGACTAAACCTTAAATCGCGAAAAAAAAATCTGCTGTTCCCTATATTTATGTTCGCTTATCTCGTCAAAATGTAGGGAACAGCAGATTTTTTTTTCGCGATTTCAACTTTGGTCCCATAGTAAAAGTTGTTCATAATGATGAGCACAATGACCCCTTAAGAGATTTCGTGTATGAATAGATACACCTTATATATTTCAAGTTTAATTTGACTGTTTGAGGTCATTGACGTTCCTATTCTTAGTTGGATCGCATTGTATGTAAGGAGCGTAATAGGTGGCGTTCTATAGTTTCTGCCTACCCCCATGGGGAGAAGGCGTGAGTTTAAGTATGTATGTATGTGTAAATCCCCTTAGAAAATAAAAGTCACAGAATTTTATAAAGCTTTTATTCAATGGTATTGTAGGGCGTTTCTTGAGAGAATCCCGCGCCGGCTCTGCACCGAGATTGAATGGACTGGGCCACTGAGCTTAGGGAACAAAGGCGTATTTATGGAGGAAAATAACATTAATACTGTAGCCTCCTAATACCCAGCAATTTTCACTGCGTTTACTTCAGCCCGATAATTATATAATTAAAGGCTTTATTTTCTAACGTTTTTTCCGTGGTTTCTTTTGCAGGCTGAATAAGATTAATTCTAAATTCTTAATTCTTTAATTTAGTCTTAATTCTTTATAATTACACTTTCATGTGATTTATTATATATAGTGGACAGAAAATCACATATCATTAAAGATTTGGATTGAATTCATGACGTATAGATACCTAAATATATTTCAGATTATAAATTAAGCATTCCCATAAGTTTTAAACATAGTGGAAAGCTTTAGGTGTACATTTTCTTTGAATGGACGTCGTAAAACCGTTATGGATCACAGCTACGCTGATCAATCCAACGACACAAAGATATTGTAGCAACGTTTTTTGAAAAAAAAAAAAAAAAGGGCCTGATCTCATGCAATATAATATCAATGAAAGCTGTACCAGAGATAAACTTCGCTTGCAAGCCGAGCTGTCCTCTAGAATAAACTCTTGGGTTGGGACTCCCACGGAAAATTGATTTCGGGAGGAATCTAAAACAGGAATCAATTTTCCGTCTTTCATTACGACTCTTGTTTTATGAAACCTTAAAAGCGTAAGCTTGATTGCAAATTCATTTTGAATGTAGCAATCTGTTAGACGCGAGAGATTTCTGTGAAAAGTAAGTCAGTACGGAGCTTATTATAATTCAGCGGGCGACGCGGTCAGTGGCGAGGCGAGCCCTCAACCGCCGCGTGCTCCGAACAAAATAGCGGGCACGTGCCGGATGACGTGATCATGTGCATACTGTGAAATATTCCGTTTTCATGACCTGATATAATGTTTATTTATCGTATCCCTCGTGCATTTAGGTCCCTTTTCATCATTGACCACGCTTCATTGCTTTACTGTCTTACTGATTACGACTAGATTTGTTGTTTCCATGTATAACGCTGCTTAATATGTAGGTACCTAAGGTATTTCCAATTTCCTGAATAAGTATGAAAAATTTAATCAGCCGTTCTTCCTCCTCCAGTTCAGGAAGTTATAGCTATACAATCTAGATATATAACATAGGTTGGGGAAAAAGTTTCTTCGCATTTTTTAAGAAAATTCAAAACATTTTTAATATAGTTTATTTACATTTAACTAAAGTATGTAGGTACCATTTTGTTCGATAGCTTTTTGCCATCTTGTAGGTAGGGACATGATCCCATTGCTATAGAAATTTTGGGACTTCTGATCAAAATACCGCGACAAGTGGTTTTGGCAGTCCTCTCGTGATGTTAACCTGACACTGCCTAAAGAATTCTGAAGAGACCAAAACAGGTGGAAATCTGAAGGTGAAAGGTCAGGACTATACGGCGGATGCATTAACACCTCCCAGCCATACTCTCTAAATTTTTGCTCGTTGAGGGCGCGGTAAAGTGAGCTCGTGAGGTACCCAAATATCGAGCTTTTTTGTGTACCCAGTTTTTTTCAAATGCGCCAAAACTGTTTTGTGGTCAATTCCCAGTTCTTCAGCTACGTCGTAACTACTGATATCTACTATCTTGCTCCACTTTTTTTAAAAATGGCATCCATTTTATCCGTAATAGGGCGACCAGAGCGACGTGCATCTTTGATATCAAAATTTCCGGATTGAAAACGCTTAAACCAAATTTGTGCTACTTTCACAGACACTACACTAGGTCCATAAACATCGCAAATTTATTCGCGGCTTGCGTTTCATTTTTACCTTTTTTGTAGTAGAATTTTAAAATATATCGAATTTCTTCATTAGATTCACTCATCTTGATAGTACGAAAAACAAATGAAAATCACACATTTTCCTAATTTGAATTTGGAATGATGTTCTTTAAAAATTAAACTTTCAATGATACCAAAACCAGCCAGATACAAATAGTATAGCCAAAGAGATTTTATTACAAGTTCATACATACTATAATGCGAAAAGACTTTTTCCCCAACCAATATTTTCGATTCTGCTCTGAAATATAATCTTGCTGATCATTAACCTAAAAATAAAAAAAAACTTTAGCTTGTTGAATTCTGAGTTGTCGCGTAATCTTAAGAAACTTTATAATTTACAAGGGTTTCTATGTAGCATACATAGAGAGCAGGTTGGTACCGACATTAGCATATTAAAGTGATCTGCATATAAATACCCTGTCTTGCCAGCGCGTACGACCAGCGCCGCGAACGACGTGTTGGCGAAATGGACTTAGAAAGTTTATTAACAAAAACTAGAACAAACTCAGGTCTAGGTCTTCGTACATTATACATTAATCTACCAAGTAGGCAAAAATCAATTAAAACCTGGTGTTTTAAAATTTTCCAAAGATGTAAACAACAATGGCCGGTTTAGTGATGTGGTTGTGTGAATTTAAAGTTCAGGGGTAATCGATGTTACAATTATAGGTAATTATAAGTACCTATTATTTCCGCACCGAGTAGATTACATGAATTGAATTTTGATTATTTCCGTTTGTTTTAATATGAAAAAAACCGGCCAAGTGCGTGTCGGACCACGCACAATGAAGGGTTCCGTAGTTAGGATGAATTTATCCCTAAAACAAACTTGACATTGTAGTTGAAAACATGTTCTCCCATACATCGATATACGCCACGGTTAATTTTCCAACTGAAAATTTGAAAGTGAAAGTTTGTAATCGTAAAAAATGATTTTTTTATGTGATAAAACGACAAATTAACCATTTTCGGACTTTTGCCTTTACTTGTGTTGTGAGACCTTGCTTCTGTCCAAATTTCATGATTCTAGGTCAACGGGAAGTACCCTGTAGGTTTTGATTTATGTGCGAGATATTCGCAATTTTTTTTTATGTGATAAAACTACAAATTTACAATTTTAGGACTTTTCCTATGCTTGTGCTGAAAGACCTTGCTTATTGCCAAATTTCATGATTCTAGGTCAACGGATAGGTTTTGATTTATTTGCGAGTATCGAAATATGTCGCAATAATGTCGCTTATATCGCCGTATTTTTTATTGCGTTGACTTGGAAGCTTGATTTTTTTAGAGCTTCAAGGGACCATAGTCTTACGTATTTGATATTAATTTCAACTTGATACCTCTACGCGTTTTGAGAAAAATGGTCTTGACAGACTGACAGACAGACAGACAGACGGACAACGAAGTGATCCTATAAGGGTTCCGTTTTTTTCTTTTGAGGTACGGAACCCTAAAAATTAATCCAAATTAGTAGTTGTATTGAAATACCAGTTTACCTATATGTAAAAAAATATTAGGTAATAAGAAAAGAAATATCACACGCTAAGAACCTGCGTTCTTCCAACAATCTTCTTCTACTCTGTCCTTCTCATACTTCTGACTTCGTTGGTTCTTCCTTTTATATTCAGTCCATTCTTCTCTGGAATGCGCTTCCTCTCGCAGACGCTTCAAATATTCACAGAATGTTTAGTTATATATTCACTTTAAAAATAAATAATTAAATTTAAATAAAACAATTATTTAAATAGGTATAGGCAATAGGTAATGGTACGGAACCCTTCGTGGGCGAGTCCGACTCGCACTTGGCCGGTTTTTTACATGCTTTGATATAACCTACAATTTTAATTTAAAATATTTATTAGTGACTTGTGGACAGAATATTTATTCAGTTTTGTTGTCATTTGGTTTAAATATGTAGGTTTTTATTTTTATTATTTTAGTAATATTTTTTATAGATTATTTTTTAATTTGTGAATGTGAGAACGTTGTAGGCTTAATAGACTGTAGCTTTGTAAACTATCTTCTATTTTCTTAAGTACTTGGTACTTGTTGACGGGCCTACACTGTCCTCCCATACCTATTAACACTGTAACTTGGAAACATTGTTAAAACCCACTTTTTTTTAAAACAGTAACCGTGGAGTTTCTTGTCGGCTCTTCTCCATAGAAACGACAAATTGGAACCGTGCACCTAGCTTCTGACGTTTCATAAGTGCCCATGTAGGTTTATGTGAAATAAAAAAAAATGATTTTGATTGTGTGGGAGAGGTTTAAACAAATAAATAAATATGCAAAATTTCTACCCCAAAGGTTTCTTCTTCGCCCTTTTATTATACAATATTTTTTTCCAGACGCTAATAGAATCATCCGTTAAACACCTACGACATTATATTTTTTTCTATAAATGTGTAATTTTTTATATACTCTTGTACAGTCGCCAGCACATCAAGTTACCACAAACTTCCAAATTTTTTCATTCGATTTTGAACTTAACCATCAACATTTTAAGTTTTAAAATCATTTGGAGAAATTTGACAGTTTGGTATAATCTGATGTGCTTGGCGACTATAATATTGTCAATATTATGTCACATCCTTACTTCAATGTAAGCTTCAATGACACAAAATTTAGACGAGAAAAAGGATGTTAGTTGTTTGACGTTTTGTATCAAAGAATATACTAGCTTCTACTACCGAGAGTTTTGTATAAAATTAAAAAATCGTCCCAGTTTTTCATCCCTCCGGTCGAAGACCCTGATTGTCCTCTAGACCCCGTCTCCCCGGACGAGGTTCACGATATAATCAAGGGTCTGAAACCCCGTAAAGCCCCTGGATCAGACGGTATCACCAATAGGGTGGTCCAGATGTTCCCAGCCCACCTGATTATGCTAATGACCACCATCTTCAATGGTGCTCTTAGTAATAACATTTTTCCACAATCGTGGAAAAATGCCACCGTCATCGGTATCCCGAAGCCCGGCAAGCCTAAGACCGAGCCTTCCAGTTACCGTCCCATCAGTTTGCTTGACGTTTTCGGCAAGGTCTATGAGAGGCTTATTTATAAGCGTCTCAGTCTACGAGTGAGCCGTAGCATTTAATAGTACTCCCCGTTAATAATCATGAATTTAAACTTTCGATCCAGCCCGTCCCCAACTTGCTGTTTTTCCCCAACGACGCCCTAAGCCGAGGTTCGTACCCCACAGGGGGTGCCCTTAGAGCGCTGTCGTTTAGTTTGTAATAATTATATTTACGCTCCTGGCTGGAGGCTTTAAGCTAATACCTTAGGGCAGCCACAGGAAAGACCGGTTAAGCAGTCACGGCCTCTCAAGGTCAACTGCGATATGCCATACAAAAAAAAAAAAAAAAAATAGTTTTTCACTACCTAATAATCTTGAATATATTTTCGTGATCTACAGGATGAAATAGTGATTGTGATAAACCGTCGCGCGTTATTAATCAGTTATTTAATTAAGTTATTAATCGATAAGATGACACTTTCTTGTCTATAAATACGTTGTAACTTATAATCAAATTATTATTTTTTTAAATTATTATTACGATAAATTCCTCTTTTATTACTATATGTTAAACTTTATCATTTATTCTTATACTACTCTTCGTAGATGTAATTGCTTGAGCACAATTATTTAATTAGATTTATATATTACTATATTATTTTGTAATCTGTATATTGTAAAGAGCCCAAAAAGACATGTTCTCCAAACGTCAACGAAATAAAACGTTGCTAAATTAAAGAGTACAACTGTGCCGTAGCATGCCAACTGAAGTGACAGGTATTACGTTTAGTCGGTTACTTGACAGCTCTCTCGTCACGTGGGTTATTTTGTTTACCTTTATTTAACTACTTAAACCAACGGAATATAGACAAGTTCAATGTTATTACTTTTGGTTCCTGGGCACCACCTTTAGTATAGGTATATAAGTAGGTCTATCCTTCAATACAATATATTATAAAATAAAATCGCTTTTCGTGTCTGTGTGCGACCGCGTTGTTCCACTAAACTAAGGAACGGATTTGGATGCAAAAAAAAAAAAATTGAAAAATTTTGATTTGATAATTTTGAAAAATAAATTATTTAAAATTATGATGGTGAACACACCATCATAATTTTAAATAATTTATTTTTGGTTTTATTTGTTTTACTATTAAACTTACATCAATTAAAGAAATGTCGATGTAATCACTGATTGCGATTAGCCGCCCATTGTATCACCCTAATTTTATATTGTAGGTATGGTTTTATCTTCTTAGGTAATGCCTACTAAAGATTATTCTATCATCTATGTATATCTAAATATCTTAGAGCACAGATAAATACTCAAAGCTAAATAGGTATACATAGATGATAGAATACTCTTTAGCGAGTCGACTTCTAATGACTCTATCATTAGAAGTCGACTAAATTGTAGAACCCACTAACAGAATTTACTGAAAGTGGGTTCTACAATTTAGTCGGTTCCCTAACATGTTTGTTGACTACAGAATCTTATTCTACGTAGAGGAACACGCAACTGGCAGGTTTTTCATTTACACCGACAGCTGAAATTTATTGATTGATCGAAACCCATTACTCCCTCTACCCACACCTGCTAGAGATGTGGCTACATCGACAATACCTGTGACTTTATTTTGATGGATTGATGGGAGTGTTTACACAAAATTTTACACAAACCTTCACTCACTGTTAGCTTCAACGTTTGAACATTTAGCAGAGATATTTATTCTCAAGTAAACATTTACCTTGGCTGTATTTTTAATTTAAGACTTTAGTTCTTTTTGTTTCATTTAATCAGATGACATATTGTGTTGAGCAAAATCAAAATCAAAAATCAAAAGTCATTTATTCAAACTAGGCTGAGAATCAGCACTTTTCGAACGTCAAAAATTACATAAGACAGTCCCCCAAAAACGCCCACCCTTCACCACTTCCTAGTGCTTTAGCTGGGAAGAAGAAGTGGCGCAACAAACTCCCCAGCAGCACAGCTGTCTGTTCAGATATAAAACTTGAATCTATACAATAAAATGTAAAAGAATTTGCAATACGCAACACAACATTAAATTATTTGCCTTATGTTAGCTAGCACACGCCACTATACCAAAAAAAAACATAAAAATCATCGAAAACTATACTCAAGCAGAAATAACGTAAACAGAACGTACCTAAATAAAAGCCTCCAGGCATAATGGGCGTGCCCGCCCACACAAAGCTATAGCTGCAACTCGAAGTCAAAAATGATAAACTAGCACCATCGTAGTAAAATAAAAAACAGTTAATCATTAATAACAATAATAAAACCATGGTCAGCAAGACGACCAGTCACCACAAGCAGCACCCGTTCACGAGCATAACGCAAAGATCAGCCATCACTCCCCTCGCCATATTTGAGGGAAGGACGCAACCCGACCCCCGACGCTACCGCAAGCAGTGACATCTAAGGGAGCATGACGAACTTGCTGCCGGTTGCTCAGACAAGAATAATATAATCAATTGTCTAGGTCGCTAGCTAACCACTTATTGCAATACAACTCATAAAAAAAACATTTTCATGAGTATATTATGTCACTAATAAATAAAAATAAATTGACGTAGACAGTCAAATAAAAATAAACAATTATATGAACTCATATAACCTGTCAGTAGGTACGCTAATTCTGGAGAAAGAACATGAACATTGTCTTGAGTTAATCACAGCGACCAACTATTCTTATCGTTTAAGTAGTCATTGATAGAATAGTATGCCTTTGAACAAAGATTGGATTTAACTTTAACTTTAAACGCATTAAAAGGCAAATCTAACAAAGAAGAGGGTAGCTTGTTATAAAAAGTTATACCAAGTCCAACAAATGAGTTATGAACCTTATGAAGCCGGTGAAATGGAGCACGTAATTTATCCTTATTTCTGGTGTTAATATTGTGAATATCACTGTTTTTAGTGTATAAGTGTATATGTTGCCTAACATATAAGATGTTGGCGAAGATGAATTGTGATGCCGCCGTGAGTATACCAATATCCTTAAAAAAATCTCTTAGAGAAACTCTGGCACCCAGCTGGTAAATTGCTCGAACAGCTCGTTTTTGGAGCCATTAATTTGTCTGTTCACACAACATTTTTAAAATGTTTAAATACCTCCTCCATACTTTATGGCTACGTACCTATAGTCTTTCTTTAGGTGTTGTGGTCGAAACATTATATCTTATCAAGGGATAAAGATGAACATCATAGGTACCTCTAGATAGTAGGCGGTTAATTGAGTAAACAATCTATTAATTGAATGTTTATCAAAGAAACATAACATAACATCACACCTGTATTCCCCTAGGCAGAGGTGTACCTATAGTACACTCACATTTCGCCAGTTATGTTTAAGTCCCATGTAATAGGGGGCGAGCCTATTGCCATCAACCGGGCACAAATCCAGACTCCGGGCTGTTATTGAGAAATTCCTAGTGGAAAATCCCATTAACACTTTGCCTGACCTGGGAATCGAACCCAGGACCTCATGCACAGCAGTAGCGCTTGCGACCAACTAGACCAACGAGGATCAAAGAAACGTCTTTATAAAAGTCTCATTTCACAACTACGCGTAACAATTTGGTTGGTTCTAATAAACAAAAGGCCAAGGTGTTCCCTGCAGGTGTAGCACCGAAGTTAACCGAGGGCCTAAAGCACGAATGATTTTCCACAGTTTTATAAAATACAGCACAATATTCCCTTCTTCCAACATTTCCTATCCTAATTATTTACGAGTCCCTAACAAGTTCCCCGCACTTACTCGTATAACTAAATCATAAACCTCGAACATGAACTCTAATTACATTTGGAATGCATAATGTAGTGTAGTATGCGGCATATCCTGTCAAGATCTAATTATTTAGTTAGTTGGAGACACGAGTTAACACAATAAACCGCTGCAGTTCGCCCATGACCGCAAACAAGCCCACTTTATAACGATCACGGAACCACGACCTAACTAATAATCTAATTTATTATCTTGTTACCTCCTCACCTTTGTTCTGCTGGAAGACAGCATTCTCTGTACAGTGGAAATCTATTTACAATGAACTTACTGGGTATGTCAATTTCCTATATAATACTTAAGTGAAAAATACAGGATTCAATTTAAGTCACCTACGTGATCGCATGTCTAAATTACAGCGAATGGAGAATTATAGGAAAAAAAGAATAAGGTTTTAGAAATATTCCCTTTATAAAGTTGCCAGTTACTAGAGATTTAACACTCTTTAGGTAGATTACCTATTTTATTTTTTAAGGACGCTATCACAAAATCTGACAAAAATTTGTTTTTCAGTACAAATGGGACTAATAATTGCCACAGATAGATTACTTCTTTATCTCCATTGGTAGCAATTTTTTATTCGAAAATGTTGGTTTATAATATTGTAAAAAATAATTTCCGTTGCTTCTTCACACAAAATTGACGATATCGTGTTCAGTTTAGGAACATTTTTCTTAACATTAACTTAGTTATTCAAAATATTGTATGTAAGCAGACATGTTCAACTCAAAAAGGTAGCAAAAAGAACTATCAAAATATTACAAATAGTCTCAGAAAATATTGTTGAAAAAACCTTTTTTTTTTTAAAGCACTCGGTAATATTTGTTTTCCTATTATTTAACAAACCATATCAAGATATTTAAAAATCACACACTGGGCTTCAGCTATCCGTGTGATAAAATCAAAATTTTATTTTATGATTATACAATATCTTCATTAAGTAAATTAATGGCGCAATAAGCTATATTTTCTAGAGCGCAAAAGTGATGAAACTATTAACAGGTGCTGAGACTGACACGAACGGTTTATCACCACGAAAACTGTACTTTTATAGTAACACCGACTTAATGTTTAAATTATTTCAAGCTTTCTTACAATTAGATAAGAAATTGACGAAAAACGTTTTTTTTGTGATAGCACCCTTAAATGTATTTTTAATCATAAACAAGACAAACGACAGGACACGCTCGTCAACGTAGGCAGAAGGTAATATTTCAGGACTATTGGCTATCGTTCTATAGTCTTGAAGGTTACAGACAAAAATGTTTGTCCATATACCTAGATTAAAAAAAAGCGTTCGATAAAATTTCTATCCCCATCTTAATTTCCAAACTTGAGAAGCTTGGAGTCAGAGGAACCCAGCTACAACTTTTTCAGAGCTATCTCACCGGG
Source organism: Tiliacea citrago (assembly GCA_963921375.1). Lineage (NCBI taxonomy): Eukaryota > Metazoa > Arthropoda > Insecta > Lepidoptera > Noctuidae > Tiliacea > Tiliacea citrago. The sequence continues at coordinate 12,165,422 of OY992797.1, read as the reverse complement.
CGTAAGCAGAGTGTTCGAATAGGTAGTCATGTAAGCGCTGATCTCCCGGTTTCTTTCGGCATTCCACAGGGCAGCATTTTGGGCCCAACACTCTTTCTTATATATATTAATGATCTTACAAGTACCATCATTCCCAAAGGTTTATAATTATAATATGCTGATGACACAGCTCTCCTCTTTTCCGCCGATACATGGGACGAGGCTTTTAATGCAGCGCAAACTGGATTTAACATTGTTAATGACTGGCTTCGGCTTCATCTGTTGACTCTAAATAATGACAAAACAAAATTTCTGACTTTCAGTATCCGTCAACCGTCACTAATTAAGAGTAAGTACAGTATTCTGTCTCATCAATGTTCTCTGGGTATAAATTGCACTTGCGAAACAATAGAACATGTTAACACCTTCAAATATTTAGAGGTTTTGATAGATAGTAATCTCAGCTTTAAAGACCACATAAAACTTCTTAGCGCTCGAGTCAGAAAACTCATATATGTCTTCAAGAGGCTGAGACATGTTGTGGATGCTTTGTTATTAAAACAAATCTACTTTGCCTTATGTCAATCTATCATAACGTATTGCATCTCATCCTGGGGAGGAGCTCCTAAAACTGTTATTAAACCAATTGAGATTACGCAACGCACTATCCTAAAGGTATGCACTTTTAAGCCTCGCTTATTTTCGACCTATTTATTATACCAATACTGTGAAGTACTTACTGTCCGTCAGCTCTTCTTACTTACTACCGTTCTAAGGCAACATAAGGAATTGATCTTTGACTTCAACTATAAACGTAGGCGCAGGGATCAAATAGTGTGTACTCGTAAACACAAACAAACTACACACGTCATTCATTCGAAGATTTTTTCTATTCTTGGGTCCCTATATCTATAATAAAATTAACTGTCACTTACATATCTATTCTCTAAACAAGAACCAGTGTAAAAATAAGGTGAAAGAGTACTTTTTGACACTATCTTATGAAGAGACAGAAAAACTTTGAACTGTACCAGAGTAACCAGGTCTCTTTTACCTAAGCAATTTTTCATCATAAACAACTTTTTACTACCTTCTCAAGATATACTATCACATAGACATGCGAACTCACGCTCACACACACACATACACACTCACCCACACACACTTACTCTCACTCCTGTCCACACTCTACAACTTATAAGTGTAATCAATTTCTCTATTTTAATAACTAAAATACTGTTTATTAATTAAATTGTTCTGTATTGTTGTGTATTGTAAATGTTGGCTATAAATGTCCAGTGGCCAGAGAGGAATGGCGCTGTATGCCGAGATACAGGTTTTTCACCTAGTTCGGCTGCAGATGCTCCCATGTTGTTTTATTTACATTATAGCCTACTTTTCTTTTTCGCATTATGGTTGTTATAATGTTAATATTTTTGGTATCAATAAATAAATAAATAATAATTAATTACAAGTCACAGTGTGGTGACTCTCGATATTCTCTCTGCAACGTCATCGCTCAGGCCTAACGTAGTTCAGTTATTTCCGTCAACTCAAGCAATAGTATGTTGGTGCACGTCCAACCACTACCTACAGGAACCACGTCTCTAATACCAATCAAGAGTGGAAATCACACTAATATTATAAAGGCGAAAGTTTGTGAGTGTGTGTGTGTGTATGTTTGTTACTTCTTCACGCTCAAACGGCTCGACCAATTTTGATAAAATTTTATATGGACTTAGCTGACACCCTGGATTAAGACATAGGCTACTTTTTATCCCGATATTCCCACGGGATCGAGACTTCCGCGGGTGAAACCGCGGGGCGCAGTTAGTAAACTATAAAAACGACAATAACAATAACCCCACCACCGCCGTATCTCTACGTTGACGTCGCGATGGGGCTTGCGAGCTCCGAACTCTAGATCTGGGGGTCTCCTCCGAACATAACTCCGAAGTATCGGCCGAATGTTCGGTCGTTTCTTCACTACGGCTAACTATCGCTTACTACGGCGAAAAAAATAAGGCAGTCGAAGAGATAAGCCAAAGTCAAAACTGTGACTTGAAGTCGGGTAAGGACTCCAAAAACAAAAAGGAAACTATGGAAATTATAAAACGGCCGATAGTTCGGTTTAGCGCTTCGGAGTAGACCCCCTGTGGTAGACTTTACTTTGCCGCCATAGTTTCGGATTTAGGCCTGATGTGCCATCGCAAAAATCAGTCTGGATTAACTTACTTACCGTGATACATGATTTTGTTAGTAATGTAATAATGTACCAGAGGATATGGATAACAGCCCCATACAAGCTTGGCCCAGAAATGAACACAAATAAAACAAAATGTGTTATGAAACTTTATTAGTGTTTCATAGCCCTGTATATTTTTGTCGTCGTAAAACTTTGTCAAGGGACTTAAGATCCTTCTCAAATCTGATGTCTTGAAAAAAATAATTCAAACCTGTCGATCGCTGAGTGATCCACTGTCTTCCAGCAGATTGAATTTCACTCAAATCTAACGACAATAACCCAAATGATTCATTTGCTATGCCCCAGTTTATAAAACGTTGGATCTCCGTTGGAAATCAGGTAAAATCAGAGTGGTCCGAGATTTTAGTAATAGGTATTGTTATTGTAGCCCAGGTAAACTGTAATGCGAATATCCATAGTCCCAAAAAGGCGAAGTCACTCAGAAATGCAAAAAGGTAACCAAAAACACAGCCAATGATATTTTTGAACAAATCACAAGAATATACTTCAAAACATTCATGATGCACAGTGATACGCAGCACCACAGAGTTATAAAAAAAAAGAAATCGTCAAAGACAGAACCGAACAAATACCATGTATTTGTATGGTACATAGTTATGCCCTATGTATGCAGGATTATTTATTCTCTCATAGCATCTGGGTGCTATGTTGCAATGGTGATGGTAAGGATACACTTACGCGTACATTACGCGTCAATTAAGATTAACTATAAAAAAAAAGAAGACTTGCCTTGTTCCTACCGTATTGTAGCTTGATTCATTGAAAGATCTAGAAGGCGGCTATGCTCTTTAAGTATCGCAATATCGGTAGGATACTAGGCCTAATAATCATAGCAGGTACCAAACCAAGAAAATACTTGAAACCATTAAAAACAAACAATGGCGAAAACTTTCACGTATCGCTGCAATATTTTTCTCATTTAAACTACTCATTTAAGGCGACTTGAAAGGGATTCTTTAAATTTATTGCGAGTCTGTGAAAGTAGATAGATTGGTTGGCAGACGTGCCATTTCGTGATAGGTTTTATAAAGTTTGTTAACGAGGAAAGTAGTCTCAACCGCTTTATAAAGTGGGGTTATTGATTGAAGTCTCATATAACTATGGCGCCATTAAAACCTCGTAACTATGTGACCGAACTCTAATCCCATTAGCAAGTCAGAGTTGCGTCAGTAGTCAATTATCACAACACATTCTTTCAAAATGAGGTATCTACCGATAACCCTTGTAGAAGTGAATGTTTGAGACTTAAAGTCGGCCGGATAGGTTTTTCTAATTAATTAATTTTGAAGTCATCATCTCACAAAATAATAAAATGATTCCTTGACCAGTTTATTATTATGTATTCTAAAAACTGAAATAGGTATACAAACAAAATTTTAACCTAAAGCAATTAATACGATCAATGTTTAACACCATCAATAACATCGTAGATAAAAGAGAGTAATGAATAGTTCAAACTGCGGTATTCAGCTTCATACGGTTAGACTGGAAGCCGACCCCAACATAGTTGGGAAAAGGCTAGGCAGATAGATAGATCGAATAGTTCAAATAAAACCAAAGTATCAATTTAGTTTTAGAGTTTATTAAAGCCAGGAACACAAGTGTCAATAGTACGTACAACTTTACTTGTTTATGTTTTTGAATGAATCAGTTCCAAAATGCAGTGAGTTTAGGTTTTGCGGGGTTACTATAAATTACACAATTAGACATGTGGAATGGGTACATCGATATCAACACTAATGTTTTCTTATATTTCTATACAGGATTCGCGTAACGTTAATAACACACATTAAATTATACAGATAGATGATAAATAAGACAAGCAGACAATAGTTTCGTAGCTAGAAATGTAACATGACGGTGTGATATGCATTTTACATCATAGTAGAATCGCAAAATATTTATCGTCCATTTTCTGCTTCAAAAAGTAGAATGTTTATAAAAAGTTTTTGTATATATTGATTTTATATAAAACAAGTCGATCGTCGCTGGCACATGACTTTATTAGTTTTTAACATTTTATAAAATATATATAGATTTGAATGTAAAGTATGTTGTTTTTGAATAGCCTATTTTAAATAATTGACTTTTGGAATGGTCTTGTTTAGCCAAAGGATCATAAATTTTGTTTTCATAATGCCTTTTAAATGTACAGTAGGTTTTACCAACGTATCAAAACAGCATGGCAGAGCGGTACTGCATCGATTACTAAGATTGGCATCTCGAGCAGAGCCGCGGAGCCCGAGCTGCGCAGGTATAAAGTTTAAAGTAGATACATAATAATATATCTTAGGTAAACGTTAAAAGCTCAGCGATATGGCTAGGGTAGCACTGGATATGACGGTTCGAGGTTTCTATTAGGTGCGGAGTAGGTATCCATCAATCACAATTTCAACTACAGTGTGGTGGTAAGTACACAGGAGCGCAGAAAGTTTACAATATCATCATATTATACGTATGGTTTTCTTATATCTTATAGAATAATTTTACGGTCACACATTAATTTAAAATTAAGATTTTGAATTATATCTACTGTGGCTAACCGGACCCTAGATGTTGGTTAGTATTCCGTGTCGGTTCCTTCATTCTAGTAGGTAAGTTAGTTTGTGTGCCGCATCGCTGAGAGGCTGCCTACTACTTTACAACTTGGATCCCTTCTCACAAAATATAATAAATCTGCCACGTCCCTTCTTTACCTAAACATGAATCATTCATTCTCTTCTTCTAAATACAAATCCTTCTCATACAACTTTAACATTCCGTTATACTAATTGTTACATGTATAAAGTAGGTATATATTATATTCATTTGCTAATTTAAAACATCAATACATCATCTATTACAATAATATACTTGTATACATAGTGTACATACGTCATGTACAGTTATAAAATATACCTCGTACAATTAAATCTAACGATGAAAAAATCAGTCGTCGAAGACAATGCATTCCATACTATATATATATTTAAAATTATATATTCATTAAGTAATAGATGCGACGGTTGTTAATAAAAAGCTCGTTTTAAATGCATAAAGTTTTATAAAATTTTTGTACACAATATATTTTTGAAAGATTTTTTACCAATCATCGAGCTGTGAAATACGCACCATTGTGGTTTATATAACAATTTGCAAAAACCTTTGAAATCTTATGGGGTGTATGTCACTCAATAATGATAATTACTTAAAACATAACTACTTAAATATACCTACGAATTGAACTTTAAAAGCATATTTTTCTTGAATTCTAAAATATGTATACTTATCAATGGATTAGAATACGTTCACAATCAGCAGAGGTAAGGCAGCAAAAAATTGAAACATCAACATCTAGGGATAAATATAATAAATAGGTACTCATCGGAAATACTCAACAAACACGGATTTGATACTGTTAATTACATACTAAACATTTATATATTTTCCGAGGGTCAAATACTATTTGAGTGACATGTCATTATGTTATGTAAATTGAATTACAACTATATATTGTTATATAATAATTTACTGTTGACAAAGCTACTGTATTTTAACAACTAACACCATAATAATGATTTTTGGTTTAAAAAGTGCGCAACAGTAAAGTCCATGTAAACGAAGAAGGCGGGTCGAGCACAGTAGCACGTATGGCATTGTTAACAACGGGCCTTAAAGTACTTGGTCGGGAACTTCTAATAGAGACTAACGACTAGGGACATAAGCTCCGAGGGTGCGTACTAATTCTATACACATATAAAATGCATTGAAATTACACATACACAATAGTTTATACTTACATACATATTCTCTCATGAGTAGAAGAATTACAGTCTTTGTATGTTTCATTTTTTTTTTTTCATATGTTAATACTGATGACTTTTATACATCTTAATCATAATAAATAGGTATGTACTCAATAACTTAAATGTTACTTAAAATATATCGAATTCCTTTTTGTAAATTTTTGTATATATTGTCAACATTTTAATGGACGTTGTGTGTAAATAGAAATGACGAAATAAGTATAGTCAGAAATAGATACTTGAAACTTGTCAGACAACTTACTGCTCGGCGAATCTTAACTTTTGTTTCTTGACGAAGTCAACGGCCAGTTTATCTGTGGTGCGTGACTCCAGGATTTGTATGATGGGATGATCTGCAAACAAAGTTAACATAAAGTACTTGGAAATTTCAACACGATCATCTCCAGAAGCCAATTTTTTGTCTCTTCAGTGAAAATGTAAGCGTTTTAATTTAGCGTAAGTTAAAGTTATTGAACTGAATATGATGAGAAAACGATCATGTTTAATTTTATACAAAATATCATAGGACGACTTCATAAAGGACCATGAAAATCATTATTGGAGTTATAAATTAGGATGATAAGTAACAAGAAATTATTCAGGGTCATCAATACATTGACATTATTGTGAAACGTTTTGTTGATTAATTAAATGTTAATAGGACTTCCTTTAAGAAATTAATGACGTGCTCGGGCTGTTCATAGGAAGTTCTTTGAGTCGTCCTATCTCTAGCAATGCACAACGAAGTGTCAATTTGAATGGCAGCTGGAAAAACCTGAGTAATAGCCGCTAGAAGGCCGTAAAATGTAGGTATAGTGAGAAACAGAATGAACACAATGAATAGCTACGATTATATGTGTGATCCGGAGCAGTAATAGTGTAGTGATTTATTAATATCACTCCCAAATTGGAATGGTCGGATGAGTGAGATTGTTCGGCTACTTGGTAGGGGTTCTGATGTAGTAAAGTGTAACGTATCAGGTACTGACTGCGATCGTGCAGCTGCATGAGCGGTAGTTCCATGGGGCGCAGCGGGTCGGGCGCGGCGTGGCAGTTGACGCCGGGTATGCGCGCCAGCGACACGAAGGCCTCGCCCGCGAAGTCGTCCGCGGTCAGCACGTCGCGATCCCACACCGACAGCGCCAGCGCCGCGCCCGGACAGCGGCACGCCTCCAGCGACACCCCGAACTCGAAGCACTCATCCCAAATCGGGTTCAGCGTTTTCTAAACACAATGTGCGCTTTAATAATTTCTAATGTGGCTATATTGTCGTGGACGTCCACGGCATCGGCATCACGATAGAATCGAATCTCCATCTTAACATTTGGTATAATATACCATTTTCAAAGCTCAAAAGCGCTGCCTGCGAGCTACTTATATTTGGTCTTGGAGTAACAGACAGTTGCGTACCTATGTTTAAGTCTCATAAATTGTTAACCTTCCCAAGCCTTTATATACTTCAATTAGCAATATTTGTAATAACAAACCGATGTCTATTTCCAACATTCATAGAGACTAGAAAACGAAGTACAGCTATGAGATCTCAATACCAGAATTTATTATGCACGGGCGTATTTAAAACTAGCTTACTGAAAAAAAAAAGTGATTTGTATGGCTCCTGTAATCTTTAATAAAATACCTGACCAAAAAGTGTTAAAAACTTTAATTTAAAATTTTTAAAAACGTTGCAAAAATTTAAAAACGTTTCACAGAATTACTTTTAGATAAATGTTATTATTCTGTGCAGGATTTCTTAAATGATAATTCTTTGTAATGTCTTTTATCCTATAATTTGTATTACACTTGCATGCTTTATTAAGGCAGAACGTACATGGATCCTATTATATAATTTAACAATTTATTTTTATGTACCTACATTCTAAGCAAATAAAGACCTATTCTATTCACAGGGAAGTAAAATGTATGGAAATATATGAAGACTCTTTTAAATTACCGTCCACGCAAACGTTATAAATAACGTGCACCGATGTTTTAACAGCAACGGTAAAATCGTAGACATCGACGTCCACGATAACGTGATGTATATAAAAGCGCATATTAGTTGTGTCAGCACCTAGGATGCCCTTGTCAGTACGGCAGGTGCTCTAAAGTCATCTTGGCCTCAACACGACCAACCGGTGATTTTGGTAAAGTTACAACTAGGATGTTTGCAGTCGATTGATCACCTCAAAATATGTCACGTTGCCAATGTGTCATCGATCGACCGCATTGTGTATAGTTACATCCTAAAATTAAGTAAAGCCGTGCACACCTATAATTAGAGAATGTGTTATAGTCCGCATTAATTATGTATTGTATTTGTAGCGGGTAGCCACTCCTAGGCAAATGATGTCTCTCCATAGTTCCGTCTAGTAATGAGCAGTTCTCAGGAACGTCCTGACTACCTATTCTTTGCTGTAAGTTGTGAGAAACGTTCTCTTCGGAGAGAATTAAAAAAAATATTTATAAAAAAATATTGCTGTCCTTCTAGTTCTTCTCTATCAAAATTTGCGTGTAAACTTGATTTTATTCCTATAACCTGAACATTTTTCTTTCAAAGTTTCAATAATAGGTAAATAGAAAAAAAAAAAATATATCACTACTGTCCAGAGGGCCTAGACAAATGGCATTCGCTTCGGAGCGATTCTATTTCTACAATCGCTAACGAAGCGCCAAAAAGCGCCACTTGGCGACGACAAATTTCTTAGAGATGCGTACATCTCTAAGAAATTTATCGTTTGACGTTGTCGCTTCGTTTCATGGAATCGAATGATAATAACATTGTCTAGCTAATTTCTATTCGTTGAACTATGACCACGTGACATTTCGATAGCTTATGTCAACCCCATACATTTTTTGGCTTATCTACTAGCTTATTCGTTGTCGAATGTTACTTCGTCTAGGCTCTCAGGTCTTACCTTCTGCACATTGGTGGTTTGTTCGTGAGCCTTCGGGAACAGTCGTTTGGGCACCAGCTCGAGCACTACGAAGGGATCGCTTAAGCCGTTCGGGTCCAGCGGAATCACGTCGCGCGCAGACAACACTTCCACGCACAGCGAGTCGTGATTGAAGTACACACTAAATAACGATATACGCTATATTACAATGGTATAAAATGTATATACTGAAATTGACCTGTAATTGCGATTCTCGTCTAATGGACCAGACTACTACAACTACAAAGTCGTCAAACGTTTGTAAACTAAAAGCTAATATGGTATCATTGAGATAATCACGTGGCCGCTTCCATACTGAGAGCATAGATATACGAACCTAGTAACCGTTAGATAGGTTATACAGTAGCATATTTAGACGAGTTAAAAATAAGCTCATCTTTCAATTAAATTCTTACTGGCTTCGTTGAAGAAAAGATCGCCAAAAGGATAAAAACAACTTATCCTTCTTTTTTCCTACAATTATATTTAATACTGCCTGTAACTCGAACACGATAAGAAAGTTGAAAGTAAATACGAATAAAAAGCCAGTCAAGTGCTAAATAGTTCAAGTCTAGAAGTTCTTATAAATCTTCAGATATCCATTTCACAAGAATTGTAAAAGGGTTTTACATAGAGGTAGGAAAGAACACCCACAGAATAGATACACTATTGCGATGTATGTTGGATTTAGATTGAATCGAATATAATGCTCATAAATATGCAGCTTGAAGAAACTTAGGTAATTATGAAAGCAAGCAACACGAGAACACATCAACCAACACAAGTTTTACAAGTATAACTTAAAATAATTTGCGTTACTTAGTTGATTCTTTCTTGTATGCAATTCATGTAACCAGCAAGAGACAGATGTTACTCAAATACGTACGTTACACAACGAAGGTAGGTAAGGTGGGGAAGCTGTAGGATCGTGTTTCTAGTAACGATACTGATATTGCATAGCCTTCTAATATATAATTATTGAACGGAAAATCTACCTCAAACAAACAAAAAATTTCCAACAACAGTGGACCTATGGCTTATTTTTATTTGTGCTATGAATTTATTCTTTGTTTTTTAAACACAAAACTGGAAAGGCTTCCACTCAATGCATTAAAACAATCTTGACTAAGAACAGAAAGAAATGAGCCTGTCGGACAATTTTATGATATTTTATACGCCACTTTCTTAATTGGCTTGCAGAATCCCAAACGTAAAATATAGGTAGAAACACAAAAATTAAACATCAAAATGTAGTGATAACGTTATCTGAAAACATAACTTAAACATTTGTAAATCATTTTAACAATATTTATCTTAACGAACATACCTGCTCAGACAGAAAGCCTTTATACAAACAGTAGAAAAAATCTTGCTATGAAACAAACCTAAAAGTAATAAAAAAAAGCTTGAGAAACTGAGGGTTGCTATGGCTCCATGGCTCGTCAAACTTGTGTATTCGGCGAAATGTACTCGATCCAAATTACTAACATGACAAAGAGCGATGGAGCGTAACCTTTTAGACATAAAACGAAGAGACCAAATTTAACAGTAAATGGGAGTAAACTAAGTAAGAAAAATATACTGACAGAAATATAAAGGACACAAATTAGACGACACAAAGCTGTTATAAAAACATTTGGGAAGCTCTTGTCTTTTTTGTTTAACAGATATAAATGATGGTTTTGAAACCTCTTGGAATAATCTAGAACTTTACTAAAATAATATTTCAACAAAATCCTACTGACCGAACAAGTATAGAGCCATATCGCGAGGGCAGCGGTGTGCGAGCCTGCTCAGCCAGCCTATCAGCGAGCCACAGCTCCAGTAGTTTCTCAGTGGGCGCCTGGTGATACTCCATCCTTTGTTCCACACGGAACCACTCCGAATTGTGCACCTCCGACATCGGAAGACCTAAATAGATATCGATTAACCATTGTTTACCAACTAAGCCTCTTACGACCTCTGCCGGAGAGTTCCTAACTCCGCTGTCTAACTTCGTCAACATTTTAACAAGTAATATATTTCATTATTAAAAGTTACTTGGTGAGTTGTATCTTTTTAAAGAGATTATTTTTGAACGGGTGGCTGCAAAGTAACTTCATTAAGTAACTTTAACTCTTTGATTGGGTGTATATTTTTCTTGCTTATTTTTATTAATGGATAATGTAAAGTGATATTTAATATAATAACTAATTGCGATTATGAAATGATTACAAACAAGAGTTTTACAAAAAAGAGCAATTCGTGCAATTTATAAATTAAGTCCCAGACACTCCCTCAGAGACAAATTTAAAGAGATTAATATACTGACTGTAGCTTCTCAGTATATTTATGAAAATCTATTGTATGCACATAAAAATATTAATCAGTTTAAAAAATACAGTGATATCCATAATGTAAATACTAGGAACAAGCACAAATTTGTTGTTCCTAAAACCAGGCTTAAAAAAATAGGTGGCTCGTTTAGATGCCAGTGTATACGTTTTTATAATAAACTTCCTAGCCATATTCAAGAATTAAGCCTTAATAAATTCAAATGTTTTATAAAACGGAAACTGTGCCAGAAAGCATTTTATACTGTTAAAGACTTTATTGAGGACAAAAAGGCTTGGGATTGAGCTGCTCCAATTTACAGTGAATCTTGATTTAATTTTTTTTGCCAACTATTTATACTATTTTTTGAATTTAAATACCTAAACTATGACATGAATATTTACTTTGTAAAGTATTACATTATTTTAATTATTATGAATGTGAGGACTATGTGAATTGTTTTTTTATTTTTATTCTCAATCAAAAAAATTTTTAATGCAGGTCTGGCAGTTTGAGTACTTTATGCGGCCTAACCAATTGTCCTTTCTTTGGTATTGTTCGTCGAATCGCTGAGCTCCTTAAGTTTTGAGTTGAGCTGCACGATAACTGACAAATGCGTGCACTGACTGGACAGGTCCACTCAAATCTGTGTGGTTCTTTCGTCAAAAGACCATGTCAGACACCAATCTACATGGTTCTCAAATGATCTGACCAAGATTATATCCGTATTTTATATACACATTGACAGTGATTAATTTTATATATACAATGACATGAATATTTACTTTGTTAAGTATTATATTGTTTTAAGTATTGTAAATGTGAAGACTATGTGGGTTTTTGTTCATTTTCCTTTTTATTCTCATTTAGTTTTTATCATAGTCTGGCAGTTTGAGTGATTTTATGCGGCCTACCCAAATGTCCTTTCTTTGGTATTGTTCGTTGAATCGTTGAGCTCCTTAAGTTCTTAGTTGAGCTGCACGACTACTGACAAATGCGTGCACTGACTGGACAGGTCCCCTCAACCTGTGTGGTTCTTTCGTCAAAAGATCATTTCAGGCACCAATCTACATGGTCTTCACATGATCTGACCAAGATTATGTCTGGACTTTAAAAAGAGACTGTGACCTCTGAGTTTGTTTCGGCCTTTCTTCTCAGAGTAGTCGGATACGAAACGCCGACCTCATCTAGTTTTTTTTTAATATGATTGACGTGTAAAAGTGTTTGTACAAACCTACTTACAGAAATAAATCATTTATCATTTATCATAACAAACATAAAACCAATTGTATTCCTAACCTTTTCCTTCTGCGTGGAAAAATTCGGCTAACAGGTCGAGTGCCTCCCTGAGTCTATGATGGTAGACGCGCGGGCGCTCGGCACCTCCCGCGTCTGCTTGCGACGACACCTCTTTGAGCACGCCGCTCCAGCAACCCGCCAGCGCGCGGATGAACGCCCGCGGAAGAAGCCAGGTGTTCAGCGACGACAGGTGCTGGTCCAAAAACTCCAGCAGAGGAGTTATTGCCTAATGCAGAATTATAATTAGAAGTGTTTCTTAGTCGTTTCTACGTGTTTAAGTAAGCTTTTTGTTATAAACTTGCATTAACGCGTAACAAATCCTAACAATTACCTTAAAAAAAAAGTTTAAAAAACTAAAAACACCCTTTAATAGAAAAGTAAACTAAAAAGTAGAAAATAATTTGAAATAATAATAGTGATAAACAAGAAATTTATTTTATCGTAAAAAAGCGTGGTGGGGTGCTTGATGTAAATTCTTGCAAATATTTTATGGACACATATTGGTAAAAGTAGAATCATTATGAAAAAATCTTAAAACGCTTTTTTACGATAAAATAAATTTTCCTGTTAATCACTATCATTATTTCAAACTTATTTAAAATTATTTTCTACTTTTTAGTTTAGAGTGTACGAAACTCTCCAGTTGATTCTGCCAATAGTTACATGCTTGTCTCAAAGTTTAAGTCATGTATGCCTTAGTACTTGGCACAAATCACTACCGTGTTGCTGAATATGGAAAAAACAGATAATCCTGAAGATCCTGGTAAGGATAATGGGACAAACTTATTTAATTATTGTATTATCATCGGACCTTGAAAAGTGTGCAAAATTTTAAATTAATCAGACGTTTTGAAGTGGTCGAAAATCAAGTTCAAAGTTTCCGTTACATACATACTAACATACGTATGAAGCTATAAAAAGCGTGTTAACATACCTGTGGTGTGGGCAGCGTGTCTGGTGACCATGCCAAATGGAAAACGGCTTTCCTGAGTGGTGGCCGTGCTCGTGCGGCAAGCGGCGCGGCCGCGCGTGCAGCCCGCGCGTCTAGCGTGCCAAGCGCGCCGCGTACCAGCTGACGTGAGTTCTCGTCGTTCAAGCTACAATATTATCCTTTTGTGATTGTTACTTACAATATTTCGTGGCGTCAAAGGACTTTCGTTAATTAACGTGTATTTTGCACGTTAGACGTGCCTGTGATAGTATTAACGAGCTTTAGCTATACGAGTAAGTTTCAGAAATAATCACGAAATTTTTATAGAGCAATAAAATATCTAACCAATTTCACTGTCCATTTAATTCGTGTAGTGAAATGTTCATTAGCACGTAACAGTAGTTATGACATGCATATGAAAATCGTAATTGGTGGGTATGTAAGTATGTCAGTACACAAAGTGGAATGCAATCATCGAGTGAGGCATAAACATGCGTTTAACACAGAACAGTCTACATTTCACGTTTTAAATTGTCAGCTATTGCTCTCAATTGATTTATAAAGATCGTAAAGTAATGTACCAACTTTTGATTGAGTTTCAACTCAAACTGAGATAGTTCTCAAGTTGTTTTAGTTTTAATTAAGATTTATAGGCAACTGCGTGGTAAGTATTTACCTACGTTACAAGTTGTAAGTACTTGCTGATGTACTACATCGTAAAATGTGAAAAGATTTTCTACAGCAGTTTATTCGGTACAAGTTCGGCCATTAACACGAGATGGCTATATCCCAGGGCGATTTGTTCTTAAGGACCACTAAAACTTCTGAATGGCTGTGTGGCGCGTGAAACCGAATGTCTTGCGTACAAACAAATGTTCAGGAGCTTACGCAAAGCTATTCAGTTAGGTACAATAACAACATTATTAAACAATTTGTACTTTAGGGTTATATCTCCTGGCAAAAGGTTTACCTTCACTGTTAAGATGCTTGTTTGATCTTCCGTAACAAAACACGTTTAACGTTTCAGTACATACGTTAAGAGCCATTAAATAAATAAAATCTCTGATACGCGAAATATCAACGTTGTTATTATTTTCAGCTTGGATGAAGACGCTGTGCAGCTGAGCGTTTTATGTTCTATCAATCGCTGCATGACAATTTCTGTAAGTTAAGACTAGTAAAGCGAAATGTATGCTGATATAAGCTTTAGAATGGTATTCTTAAGCCTTATATTTGTTTGTGTGGAATTTATAAAATTTATGCTCCACAGCGTGTCGTGTCGTGAGAGTAGAACGCGCAATATTCACGGTCCAGAGATTAGCTCATACTTACATGTGTTCGTCGTCGTACTCGGCTAGAGAGCGGCGTACATATTCCAAGTTGTTCACGATCGTGCATATTTCTTCCGTCGTTTTGTTTTGACCTGTGATAAGAGTTTAAGTAAGACAACGTTTTATCCGACAAAAAGGAAGACGATGTACAAAAGTAGTTACCGCAGGTTACGGGCGATCAATAGAGCAGAATAATAGATCGTGAAATAGTATTTTGTCGGTACACAATAACACAAATATTATAACCACTTTATTGAGTGTTCACCGTTGGTGTTCACAAACACTCAGTTTTGTGAGTGACATATTTTTCCTAAGAATGGTTGGGAACAAATAAGACACTTATTGTTAGGAGCTCGTGTTTCAAATATAGCATTCTTCTGAACATATGTTCGAAAGAACAGAAAGAAGGGAGCGAAAAGTCGCTTTCCGGAAGCTCGATACAACGTCTGAAGGCACACATTCGGATGCCAGTCGCAGCGATTTGCTAAGTTACTCTTCGGTATCTGCAGAAAATACGCAAATCGCGTAATTTTGATAGCAAATACATACGCAGCGAGTCGCCAAAACGCGACATATCACCGATGCAATGGATTTTTTTTTTTGGTTGGGAAATTATCAATTGACTGCCCGCACTCTGGGCGGAGCGGGCGTGTCAGACTTTTACTGACTAAAACCCACGCGTGTTCCTTCAGATGCCTGTGTGCCAGGGCCGCGATATCCCTTTCAAACAAACTCGCCACCCTGGCAGGCATTGGCCCTGTCGGATCCCGTCAGTTGGTGATGATACATCTCTTTGAGGCGCGCGTGGAACACAACTGATGCAATGGCTGACCAAGCGATTTTGTTATCGCTACTGAACGCAGAGTGTCGCAAAAGCACGCCTATCGCCGATGCTAGCTTGTTTGCTAAGGTCCTAAGCACACTTAAATGTTTTACGTTCCTGGAACATACCGTAGTTCTCGTAGTACCCCTGGTCTGCGAGTGCGCCGTGCACGAGGTCGGCGTAGTGCAGAGCGGTGGCGCACGCGGCCTCCAGCAGTCGCACGCTACCACCTGCTGTACACTCCTCGGCTCCACCCACCGAACGCCATACCAGGCGCATGTGGTATAGGCTAGACAAGGTAAAGGAACAAATTTAATGTAAAAATAGTATACAGAGATATAGGTAAGGAACTCCATTACCAGCCATTTATTGTCTCTTTGCAGGGCAAAGGCCTATTCCCATACAGAGAAGGAACGATTATTGATCACTAAACTTCCTCAAAACGGGTTGGCGATTTCAAACTTATATTAACTATAAGCCCAGGTTTCCTCACGAAGATTGTCTTTCACCGGTGTCTGTAATGTCTAAAATAAACCCAAAAAGTACTTAGATATGAATAGTGACATTTCAAAAGCACTGATTGGGTCCCTTATCTTCATAATATCTTAAATAAATAAATAATGTTTATTTACTCAAAAACAAAGCATTGTCTATCTATTTATTCTAGTACTGTATAGTTATTTTCGTGTTATCTATCCCTTAAGTTGTACCTGCCATGTTTTCACTCTGGATCACCCTAAGGTTGACTGGTAGAAAATGCCTCAGGCATTAAGTCGGCCTTTGTACGATATTTTTTTTACTTGTGCATAAAGTTTTAATAAATAAATACCTACTACAGTAAAAACTTTAATCTAGTGATGGAGGATGGAGAAAGTCGACTGACATAAGTAGTGTAGGTACTTGGACCATGGAGGCTATTGTTTTCCTAGAGCTTTATCAAAACTATTACGACTTCACAATACCTGCTGCATTTTCCTGTTAGAGTTCCTTACAGCACATTATTCATACAAATCATATTTTGCTTGAATGATGTAATTAGGTCGTATTTACCGACATAATAACAAAAACATAAATTGAACGCAAAAAGTTACGAAAGTCCGACACACGGTTCACCTCATGCACAAAAACCTTATTTAAACATCAAGGGCACGGGCCACCCTGTTAATTTTTAGCCAGATAACAGTGACAAAGTTAAATATGTGCTAAAACTGGACTTAGTATGTATGCCTACTGCCCTCTACTTTACGCGGGTTTATTTGAGTTACCTAAATGGTAAATTCAAATGTGTTTGCTTGCTATTCATCTTTTACGGTACATTTTCCCAGAATTACCTGTTGAGAGCACTAAAGTGTAAAGCAATAAGCTTCGTAGCGTTCGTAGCGAGCAGGGCTTTTAAACATTTCCACGTAAACTGTACATTATATGGTCTTATATTTATTGCTTGTCTGAATATTTACTCGTATTTTGTGTTATCAGGCAATTACTCAGGAAGAAAGCTTCCTAAGATGGACTGAAGTTAATTATGCAGAACAACGATCAAGTAATCAATTTTGGCCTAGAAGTGCTTTTAGTTCTACCCTTGTCTTGGTGTTGTCTTTACAGAATAACACGGCGGGCTGGTTATTGATAAAAATGTTTGTGTTAAAAGCCAATAAGGCAGGTAGGTAATACGTACTGAATACTAACCCTCAAAAATGTGCGTGGCCTGAAAATCATAGTAGGCGGGATTTGTAATAAGCTACGCTTTCCGGGGTTGGTCCGTGGATGGGTGACCATCTTTACATACCGAGACTCCTCCGTGCCTCGAAAAGCACGTTAAGCCGTTGGTCCCGGCTGTCATTCATGGATCTTTGACAGTCGTTAGGGTTAGGGTTCGTCAGAGGCCCAAAAGTCTGACAACCAGTCCTACCAAGGGGTATCGTATTACCTAGTTACTGGGTTGTGGTCAGATAGGCAGTCACTTTATATAAAATTCTGGTATTCGGCTGCATCCGGTTAGACTGGTAGTTGACCCCAACATAGTTGGAAAAAGGCTAGGCTGGTTGATTGATTAACTCACCAAGCTGCTGTGTCCACGGACGAGGTGCTGTGTTTCACGAGGTGCTCGCCCTCCACAGGTCGGTCTGGAAACAATATCTCCGTTATAAAGTTGAATTACAATTTTGAGACAAACAACGCAATTTATAAGCTAATACAATATTCAAGGTACTCTATCAAACCTACTTGGTAACATCAAAAATACACTGGCGGGCTCCTAAATCAAGCCATCTTGCATTTTTATGTTTATAGGCCTAAAACATCACAATAAGTCAGAGAAAAAGTTTATAAGCAGTTTTGAAGCTGACATACTGGCCATAATTTTGGTATCATTATTGTTCCAAATATGAATTCACGAATTTGAAAAAGGGAAGAAAATCGGAGTTTGGCTCTTAAAGAAGCAACAAGTTTTGACTAGAGCATCTATAAGTCAATAGTTCTTTTGTTATTTGATTTGCATAATAGTTATTTTGTTATTTGTTTTGCATAAAAAGAGTATCGTTTTTCTTTATTTTGTTATTTGTTTTGCATAAAAAGAATATCGTTTTTCTTTATTTTATTATCTACTCTGACGTTCAAATCAAAATCAAAAGTCATTTATTCAAACTAGGCTGAGAATCAGCACTTTTCGAACGTCAAAATTACATAAGACAGCCCCCCAAAAACGCCCACCCTTCATCACTTCCTAGTGCTAGCTGGGAAGAAGAAGTGGCGCAACAAACTCCCAAAATTACTACTACTACCTGATACTGTACCTGAAGTAGCTGCGCAAACTGTGATTTAATAATATACCTTTAAGGGGATGCGCTAAGGTAGCCCGCGAAATTCAAATTTTCTTAAGTTTTTTGTAATTTGCAGGTCAGCAACAGGTTGTATGTTGATCTAAATATAAATCGCGGCCATAACAAATATGACTTTACAGAATTGTAATCATTAGAATCAGCATTACAACTCTCTAAGTTCATAAAATCCCACTAAATGATTATTTCAGAAATAGTCATTCAATAGGATTTTTCGAAGAGAGTTCGTTGTATTGCCGATTCTAATGATTATCTTTCTATAAAGCCATATTTGTTACGGCCGCGAATCATATTTAGATCAACATACAACCTGTTACTGACCTGCAAATTGCAAAAAAAGTAATAAAATTTGAATTTCGCGGGCTACCTTAGCGCATCCCCCTTAAACAAAAATATGCAGGGTGGCTCGATGCAAGTGTCCGGGAGTGTATATAAATAATTATTAGTATAAATGGTTGTATATCATTTACATAATGTATAATGAATGTTGCATGTAAAATGAATAAACAGTAAATGCCATAAGTATCTCTTTCCATTTATGTTTTGGTGTGATACAATAAAATTGTATATATAAATGTACCTACATACTAAAAAAACAAACAAGATTATTATTCTGCACAAATAAATAATAACGTAATAAGGAAATCCTACGAACTCGATATGACCGCCAGTGACGGATCAATTAGAGATTGGCTGGGTCTTTAACAATTTTATTGTAATTTGATATGGTCCTTATTTGATCTTTTACTTTGGTATCGGATTTCTTATTGAAACAATTTATTTTGCCTCGTAGATGATAAACGTATACTTAGGTATATTATGTAGGTATAATAAATAGTAGAGCACTGTTTATAGCTACATACTGAAAGAGAAAGGGTTCGTTTTTGCAATTTAGATAAAGGTGTACGTAGGAGTTAGTAATAAGAATCTTGGCGTTAATTTTTGAAGACAGGGCAAGGTTTAAATATGTCATCTATATGTATAATAACAATTTACAAGCAGTCCTTTATTTGTCTCGGTTCAATAAAACGTTTCGTGTTACGGCACAATTAGAGCTTGATGTTTATCTAAATGGCGGCCGCCCTAACGCGGGTGTGAACCTTCGCCTTTTGCCTTCACAACAATTATACTGCCTCTTTCGAAAATCACTTCTTTTTATACCCCGCTAGGTTTTAGTTTTTTTTGATAAGCACAGACAGGTTGCGACATAGAGGTTTTCTTACAGATATCGACTGGACACTGGTTTGAGTTCCTCAGATTTACATAGGTGTACCTAATTCCTAAATACATTGGTTAATTGTATTATTTGAACTACGAATCGTAACTCACAGGGTACATTTTATGTGTGTACGGCCAACTAGGTAACTCGATTGTCGTAATTAATGTACATTCACGAGCGCTAATATGTATACATGGTGGCAGTGACATCGACGCGAAACCTGTTCACATGGATTCAGTACATCATACTTGACCCGGTGCTTTGAAATTTCTCGTCGGTAATTTAAACAAAAACAGCTGTTTCCTACAGAAGTGCAATACCTACTCGGTCAAAATGTATGGGACAGCGAATTTTTTAATAACCGACGTTAAATTTTAACGGAGGGGGGTAAACAATGATCTACGAATCCATGGTAACAGGATGCGCGTCGATGTCCCTTCCACCCTGTATACTTAGCAACTTTTAATGATTTCCTGCAACTATTATATATTGATTGTAATTTTATTTTACTACGAACATAGTATTTTCGAACTCAAATTATTATAAAATAGATCTTTTCTCAAAGTTGCAATCGTTATTCCACGAGGAAATCGGTTTTGAATTTTGCGAAGTGTTTTCATAATAGTGCTCATGACTGCATATACGCATTTACATAAAAGTGTTATTTCTAATGTAATAAGACTGTGTTAGATTTATTGCTCACTTGTAGGATTTCATGTAATATAGATAATTACACTTGGTTGTGAAATAACACTATTTTGTCGCACATTGTTGACACTACAATGTGCCACTTGAATGAGGAAAATTAATGATTGTCTTTTATTTAATACTTAATAAATACTGGTTATTTATATGGGTTCTTAATCAGGTAACAGATGGGTCAACATTTTCATAAAGAAACACCTGTCGCCAAGGGCTATATTTGTTATTTTTAACTTACCAGAATAGAAAGGGAGCTTATTAAAGTTATTCGGACATGACTTGACACAATACATTATGAAGATAACTACATAAGGTACGGATTTTTTTTATTATTTTGGAGTTTCTCCTCCACCTGTCTCTCGGGATTAACCCGTATACACTTAGACATATATGAAAAATAATTGGACACAGTAATGCTACAAGTAACAAATAAGAAATGACGTGCAAGCTTACCAAGTTCGACGGCTGCCCGAACTCTTTGCAGCGCCATAGTTTTGGTGACGGCGAGCCACCGATCGATCAACGGCTCGAACCACCTGCGACCACAATAACATTACCATAGCGAAACGAAGTCTGTCGCGTTCCACTATCATCACCCACGTTAACGCTTTGCTGCTAATTACCACTAATTATCAAGTTGCGCAACATGAACACTGCGAGTAGGTACTCCTTTACTTAATCCGTCAGCTTTTGATAAGACTTGTTAGTTAACAAGACTTATAAAACTCTGTGCTTGAACAAAAACTTATAGTTTGAGTTGGGTTTTAAAGTGTTAGGTTTAAAGTATTATGACAAAGGTATAATCACTCTAATATTATAAAGGCGAAAGTTTGTGAGTGTGTGTGTGTGTATGTTTGTTACTTCTTCACGCTCAAACGGCTGGACCAATTTTGATAAAATTGTATGGAGGTAGCTGACACCCTGGATTAAGACATAAGCTATTTTTTATCCCGATATTCCCACGGGATCGAGTCTTACGCGGGTGAAACCGCGGGGCGCAGCTAGTAAAGATATTAACTGGAATCAACACGTAGATAATGTTAGTATTAGAATTAATAAATTTGTGTATGCACCGAAACAAGTTATAAATGTAACGAATGTAAAAACTGCTATTTTATCATACTACGCGTATGTAGAATCATTACTACGCTATGGTCTTGTAATGTGGAGAAATAGTACCAATCTGACAAGAGCATTTCTCGCTCGAAAAAAGAGCAATAACGATGTGGCCTTCAACCTGATGACTCATGTCAACCAGTGTTTAAAAAGCTTGGTTTGTTACCGTTGCCATCTCTGTATATTTATGAAATAAGTGTGTTCGCTCGTAGTTAAGAATAAAGAATTATTTAAGACAGCAAATGATGTAAATCCTCGGAATAGACGAGATCCTTATAAATTACACATACACATAGATACATAAACTCACGCCTTCTTCCCATGGGGGTAGGCAGAAACTGTAGAACGCCACCTGCTACGCTCCTTACATACTCCTTTTGCTTCGCCTACGTTCATACATCTGGTCATACACGCACGGCGATTGCGAGTACTTCGCACCTGACCTTTCTGAAGAACATCACCAATTTGGTCACTATATGTCCTCCTAGGGCGTCCCCTCGGCGTTTCCACTCACCTCTGCTTTATAAATAGGTACCTTTTGTTAGTCGCGTTCCACTCATCCTCTCAACATGACCAAACCATCGCATACTCTTTTAATTTTTTGTTACTACATCTTCTTTTAAACTGCACCGTTGCCTTATCACCACATTTTCCAGCCTATCATTCATAGTCACGCCAGACATGCCTCGCAAGGAACGCATTTCCACTGCATTTATTCTTCTTTTACCTTATACTCGTAAATTAGTGCTGAATGATTTGTCAAGACTTATTGCCAAATACAACAAAAAATGCCTAGCAATGTGCGTGCGTATTTATAACAAGATGCTAGGCAAAATCAAAGCATTAAATTCTAAATTATTTAAGATGTACAAGTGGTTGATTGAGTGTAGCTTCCATAGTGTGAAAGAATTTATGGATAATTAATTTTTTTTTATGTAAGTTTGATTCAAACACCCCGAAATTTTGCATGCTTTGTTTTATATTAGCTAGACATGTTTGTGCCATTGTAATTTATTTTAACACCATTGTATGTATACCATGTCTTATGCAAATAAATGATTATGAAAACTTTAAAGACTATCTGAAAATCAAAGGACAAAGAACAAAACTAAAGGTTAAAAAAAGTTAGTTATCATCTGCCTAGCCTTGTTCCAACTCTGTTGGGGTCGGCTTCCAGTCTAACCGGATGCAGCTGAGTAGCAGTATTTTACATGGAGCGACTGCCTATCTGACCTCCACAACCCAGTTACTGGATACCTCTTCGTAAGACTGGTTGTCAGACTTTCGGGCTTCTGACGACCCGTAACAACTGTCAAAGATGTACAAATGACAGCCGGGACCAACAGCTTATCGTGCTTTCTGAGGCACGGAGGGGTCTTGGTATGTAAAGATGGTTACCCATCCACGGAGCAACCCTGGCAAGCGTAGCTTAACCTAATCGATCGACCCGTGCGCTGTTATTACTTGCCGCAAGCCCCTTCCTCGGAATTTTATGTAAGATACAAAAGCTAAAAATAACTTAACATTGAAAAGAATATTGACGAAGCTTTTGGTTCTCTCATTCTGTGCTTTCCATTCTCGCGAGGATAGAAATAAATAAAGCTCGCTGTTTTTCGTTGCAATGAATATTTTATGTGATGTAGTTTTTGCGGTTTGTACCGTACCTACGTGATCATGTTTTGGTGAAATAATATAATAATGTGACGTTTTCTTTCTTCTTTCTTTCTTATTATTTATTTATTTCTTTTCTATTTATTTATTTAACTAGGCAAAACTTGGGGAACGTGAAGTTATTATTGTATATTTATGTTCAATGCTCGGGTAGGCAGTAAATACTTAGTTTGGTTTTTATAACTCATCAGTAGGTAGGTTGCAGCCTCCACTAGAGACGGTTATATAATATATAGACCGTCCGGCGCACCATAAACAACATGGCGACCATTTTTGCTGACAGGCCAGTCCTGTTACAACGCTAGACTAGAAATTAATAATAAAAGTATTCCCGTATTACTCGTGCCGACGAGAGCGAGAAAAAAAGGAAACATCAGAAAAGAGCTTTAACATCAAAATCTGTTTATCAAATCCAATTTATTTTAGAAACGGGCGCCTTCATCATTGTGTTCGGATTTTAATCAATCATTTGTCACTAGCAGTCTGTGTGCCGGTAAACTAGCCGGAAAACTTATTAACGTTAACGGTCCATTCATACAGCGTGACAGACCAGGAGATCGGGTTACCGTGAATCTATTAGATGTTACAGCATATTCAAGAATTTAACAGAGTTTGACAGTAGAACGGATAGCTGTGCAGGAAATTCGTGCCCTTACGAGTATCTGGAAAATTGCGCTGCATTCTTCAAACAATATATACAACGTGCATAATGCAGTATACCCGACAGGACGTGCATGTATACACGTTTGCGTGCCGAGACCCTTGACTCGCTGTCTAGTTACGAAATAGATGGTAGACGTACCTATTTCCGAAATCATTCGATTACTGACACTTTAATTGACTGTAAACTCGAGTCGCGAACTACTTCCTGAAACACCTAATCGATTCACCGTAATATAATCTCCAAACAGATTTGTGATCCCACTAATATCATAAATGGGAGAGTCCTTAACTCAATTATCCATGTCGACTGGACAGATTTAAATGGAACATAGGACGGTTAGAATTTAACCAACTTAATTGCAAATAGGACTGTAATTTAGCCCGGAAAATCTGGATATGTAATACAGCGAAAATAAATCTGCGTTTGCTTCATTAATTATTTCTTCGCGTTCAGCGCGTTATTTATTTATTTACATGTATATATGTAAACAAAAATATATAACAAAAAATAAATGAAATACTACAAAATATACAATGGGCGGCCTTATCGCTTTCTGCGGCTTCCAGGCAACCTTGGAATGGACAGTGATTTGCCTGGACATAGTGTGGTGGAGTTGGGATCTTAATTAAACTTGACTAAGTACCTACGTTGGTTTAAAGAAACTTTATTCTCTATAAAGACATACTTAGGTCACTCACTTGAGAACAATAATAGAACATAAATACATAAATTACACAAAGTTCGTCGTCATCAGTTAAAAACAAGTTAAACAATGCCTTCACTTCTCCAAAAGTGATCGATCCGCGATTATATACTGACTAAATTGAGTTTTGAACGCATTAAAAGAGTGTAAATTTCTTATACTAGAGGGTATTCTATTATAAAGTTGTGCTCCTTCAAAAGTAAGTACCTAATCTTGTAATAAATCGTAATTGATCATAATCAAGTCACAGGTAAATTTGAGGCACTTACAGGTATGCATCGAGCAACTGCGGTGGCGGGTCGTGCGGTGCATGGGGGTGCGTCTGTGGTTGCGGCGCGAGGGATGCCGCCGCACAAAGCTCGCGGACCGCCGATAGCACTTCAAATGGCAGCGTCTTCGCTAATGTCACCAGGCATACTGACGGACAAGGCAACAATTAAACCTAGAATGCTGTCAATGTAAGAAGTTCTGGTAGATGACGATCCAATTTGCCAGTTCGATGATCCAAAAATGTTGACCTATCATCCTTACGCCCTACTACATCACCTAATTACAGTTAAAACGATTGTTTGTTTTATGGACCCCTGTCATATTTTGGTAAACCAAGACTGAGAGAAGACACGTAAAGGCTCGTGCAGTCTGGCGCGATATCGCGGGTGCGACAGGCAGCGCGACACTTTCCATGAAGTTATCATAGAAATTGTGCAACTAGTATCGCGTCGCACCTGTCTGCGGGAGCCTTAAAGGTCATCCAACCAAGCAATCGATCGGTAGTTATGTGTTTATCGTATAAAGTTATGCTGACTAACTGCAATATGTTGGTATATTTTGCATTTCATGAAGTCGGCGGAAGTTCCGTGTGGTTGAGACGTAAAGAATAGCACCATACTATTTCTTCCGGTGGGTGTCGTAAAAGGCGACTAAGGGACTTACTAGAGAATGGGCAGCAGCGTTCTCTATGCATTTTAACACCAAACTGCGATCGCCAACCCGCATGCCAAGCGTGGCGATTATGGCAACCCTCCTTTTGGGGGAGGCCTATGTCCAGCAGTGGACGTCTTTTAGCTGAAATTATGATGATGATGAAGTCGGCAAATTAAGGTTATTAATGATAGAAATGAAGTTATTCCCAAATCACTAGGTCTATTAGCACAGCAGTAAAACAGGGGCGATGTCTTTAATGGAACATACATTTTTATCTTTACATAAAAGCTAATCATTTTCCAGGCAAAATATTTAATAACACATCTTTCAAAGCTTGCGAACGCCAGATGTTTCCGTAATACCTTGCTTGGCTCTAGTTTATGAATTTACAACCTTAATATAGATAAGTTAAATTAATATTCCGGCTACGTTGACCTTTCAAAGCCTGCCTACACCTTTGGCAATAATATTTATAGCCTTCAGTTTTATTTCAATTTGTTTAACATGAAAAAAAAAACAATCTGCCTAGCCTTTTCCCAACTATGTTGGGGTCGGCTTTCAGTCTAACCGGATGCAGCTGAATACTAGTATTTTACATGGAGCGACTGCCTATCGGACCTACGCATCCCAGTTAATGTATGGGTGCTCGATCCCCTTGGTAAGTTGGTACTGGTTGTCAGTCTTTCGGGCTTCTGACGACCCCTACCGACTGTCAAAGATCCACGAATGGCAGCTGGGACCAACGGCTTAACTTGCTTTCCGAGGCACGGAGGAGTCTCAGTAGTAAATATGGTCACCCTTCTACAGACCAACCCTGCCAAGCGTAGCTTAACCTGATGGATCGAGCCATGCGCCACGAGTTCCTTAACGTTTAACATGAAAAATAAATAAGTATTTCGGCCTTTTCGGCATAGAATACGGAAGTCAATGTGTATTAGGACCGCCGTTACTACTTGAATAGGTTTGTGAAGTTTTGTTTTTCAATTCAATTCAGTCAAAAAATCTTAAAAAACGACGGGTTCGGGACTTTTGTAAAAAGTTTCTAATAAGCAAAAATGCTGAGCATAAAAATATACTGAATGCACTACGTGCAAAAATGCTGAGCAAAAGTGTACAATATCTTTCTCGGATATTTTAGCGAAAGGTTACAGAGATAGACATCTACTATGTATATTTTCGTCAGACATTTTATCGATAGTACCGCCGTGTCATAAGTTGGATATAGTCTGGGACCACTCATGTAAGAAATAGAAAACCCTTGAGAGGGATATACGAGAGTTGGGCAAAATTGTTAGATCCTGCCTTATATTATAATATTATTTTGTTCAGAATTTGTGGTAATATGTGTAGTTTAATGAGATGTAGGTAACTTACTTCCATTCCCGTGTTCATCGTACATCGGTTCTTCGATGACGCCGCACCAGCCCTCGATCACCCAGTGCTCCACACACTGTCTCACGTCCTCTGATAGCTATAAAATAAATGAACCCTTTATTTTTAGCTACCTACCAATATTATGTGTACCATTACATTATGTTTTACTCGTAATCTAATCCCCTTTACCAAGAGGTATTTTGGAAAAGCATCCCAGAGGGATTTTGAAAGTAATCTCTTTAACCAACAGGGTTGCCGATATTAATCTTCGTTGTTACCTATGTATCGTGTGTAAAAAAAAAATTTAAACCACGTTTTCATGAAAATATTAAATGACGAATAAAAACCATACAATTGCGTGTCGGACCACGCACGATGATGGGTTCCGTTGGGATGAATTTATACCAAATACAATCTTAACATTGCTGTTGAAACAAATGTTCTCCCATGCATCGATATACGCCACGGTCAATTTTCCAACTGCAAATGTAAGTTTGTAATCGCATTTTTTTTATTTGATAAAACTAAAACTCTTCAGACGTTCATTTTCAGACGTTTTTCTTAACTTGTGCAAGAAAACCTTGCTTCTAGCAAAATTTCATGATTCTAGGTCAACGGGAACCCTATAGGTTTTGATTTATTTGCGAGTATCAAAATACGGCAATTTATGCGATATGGTCACTAGAGCTCTAAAAAAGTCAAGCTGCTAAGTAGCAGTAGCTTGATTTTTTAAGAGCTCAAAGGGACCGCTAGACTTACTACGTATTTGATATTAATTTCAACTAGATACCTCCACGCGTTCTTGAGAAAAAGTTTCTCGACAGACAGACGGACAACGAAGTGATACTATAAGGGTTACGTTTTTTCCTTATGAGGTACGGAACCCTAAAAACATAATTGTGCTTAATATTCCTACTACGTACGCCTAAAAGTGGTATTGTGAATTTGCTAACAACATGAGCTGATGAAAAGAGTGTAAATCTTCACCCCATATACGAGTACCTCACCCTAAGAACTGTGTGCATAATAATGAGTCGCTTTATTAAGGAAGAGAGAACTATAACCCTACATTTACGCATGGGTTAACTTTCAGGGGAAAAGTCCTTTAATAGATGATAGCCATTGGAAGGAGCATTGGGACAAAAGTTAAACGTAACAAGTCGGTTATTAACAAAAGTTAGACGGTTAAACTTTGCCCTTTTTTCTTTCGATTTAAATAAAAAATAATTACGTAAAATACGACTTCACCCGATTCCCATCACAGTTATTGAAATATGCAACATTTAATGAAGGTAAACATATGGCTGGTGGGAAAGAAGCGCGGAATGCACCCGTCTTGTTATTTATGCATCATGAGAAACACCAGTTGTGTATCCTTGGACTGGACATAGGAAGTAGCTGGAATAATCGCTCTTAATTTCCGTCTTTTACATATTCGTAGTACTACGAAGGAAGTGCACGCCTTCGTTTGCTACTAAATCATTGTTATACAGGGTTACTGGTAACTCGACGTATTCCTTGCAGGACGTCATAGTATAGTTAAAATGCAACAAATTAAGCCACCAAATGTTCTACCGAAATTCAGTGGTTTTTGAGTTAATTAGGTTTTTAGTTGTTTTATGAAAATTTAAAAATGATTTACGGTGCGACTACACTGGAATTTAATTTATTATCATAGCTGATGCCATAGAAAATCTTTGTTAATAATTTAAAAAAATCTAAAATGCCGAAAACTTGGCAGAGATCACTAATTAAACATTTTATTTTTCGTAATTTTTGTCATTACTTTATTTAAAAAAAACTCAAAACTACTGAATTTCGGTAGAACATTTGGTGGCTTAATTTGTTGCATTTTAACCATACTATGACGTCCTGCAAGGAATACGTCGAGTTGCCAGTAACCCTGTATAATGCGAAAAGCTGAGTATTCGAACCTACATACATATCGAACATAGTATTGAACGTACCGGAAAGTCTGATCCGTAACAGATTTTGTCAATTTTAGTACCAGTGAATCCAGCTCTAGACAATAATTGAATACGAGTGCGCCAGGTCGTCACAGTCAACGAGACATAACCAAATTGTCCACTTACCATTTTGTCTATCTGGTTGAAAACTATGCTGAAGTACGGCACATTATTTGTCCTGTAACAGAAAGGCATGTGATATTTCGGATAACGGAAAATATGAACAATATAAATCGCTGGGGACGCGAACACTTCCCGACCACAGTTCCTTTCGTTTGATAATCATGAAGAATGGGGGCTCGGACAACAATGGACAACCGGGTTTGAACATCGATAAATAAATATTGACACATACCAAAGGTTAGCCTTTCCTTTATTCTAACATAATAAATCTTGATTAAATGAATTGGAGGAGGAAAATTTTGACGAATTCATCTCAAGAATCCTCCTCGGAGACCGCTTATTTGGAACTTAGGCAAAGGGATTTGGTTCCGGCTGTTAGCTTTGAGCCGCAATTAGACTCGTAGATAAGAGTGTACGAGCCCGAAGATTAAAAGCGTAGGCTAAAGTTAATGTAAAGATGAATCAAGGATGAAATAGAACGTTTCATAGATTAAATTGAACGATCTACGGTGCATATCGTTTGTAGAACACAATTTATGTGAATGTGTTTCTTTTTGTATTATTTACCTGACTTTAATGCTGAGTAATAGGGCAACAAAGTCTTTCATAAAAGCTTTTTGTAAGATAATTGATAATATTGTGCTTATTTCTATACTTACGTCTCAAACAAAGGATGGTAGTAGGTGAGTCCCTGCTGTAAGTCGATCTGTATGAGCGTGATGAGATTGACGAGGTCTTCCCCGCGTTCGGAATGCGTGTCCTGTCCGCACAGGGCCTCGTACCACTCGGAGGTGCCCTTGCGGAGCGCGCTCACGATCTCGCTCCTATTGTCAACAGTTATTGCCACGGTTATTGGTGCTTACTGCAGCCTTTGTGTTCTGGATTCAATATTAGTGGCACTTGTGCCTACTGTATACAAGTAATTGTCAATTTAGAAGGAGCCTTCTGGTGATTTAAAATGTCACTCAATGGCATCTGGATTACAATTACGTACAGTCTCACGTTTGTTAAATAACATTTTAGTTTAACAATAGCTAGAAAAATAAAATGGTAACTATTTTCAGAATACATCCGCACTGGTTTCTTTGTAATCTCAATCTTGAAAGTTAAAATAAAACAGTCTTTTGAAAGTCTAATCTGGCTTCACCACACAGTTTCATTTTCACAGCTATTTAACGTTCCCATTTGCAAAGGCAATTATTTAGAAAATGCTGTGCTAGATCCTTTCCCCCAACTCATTTGGCGAGGGTAAAAAGCTGACTTTAATCTCGCAAAAATACTCTGAGAACTATGAAGCGGCGCTGTCTCTTCCGAATAATTTATGCTTGTCTAATGCTCCGGTTTAAAGTTTTTTCCGTGGCATACAGTTAGGTTACAAGCAAATTAAAATGTCAAGTATTTGGTTAATATGGTGTTTTATCAATAAAGTTATTTTTGTCCAAATCTGAATACATTTACAACAAAAACAAAGCTTCATGTTTGAAAATAAATATAGGAAGGGCCTATTACATTGTGAAATCCATTAACTGTTGTACTATTCGCAGAATTAACTTAAATAGCTGAATTAACATCCGAACATAGTAATTATATAAATGAAACAGGGAATAAGATGGTCCCACTTGCCTGATTTCCTTGTTAAAGGGGCAGCATCGCCAGAAAGCCTTCATTTGTGAGAGCTGGCTCAAGCATCGCAGCAGATACTCCAACCTAAATACAATAACTCAATTTAAAGTTACCAGATCCATTTAAATAATAATACGAGTACAATTCTGTAGGAGTTTTTAGAATATTTTACATCAGAGTGGCAAGTGTAAAATATTTTAGGCAAGTGTGATAACATTATACTTGCCTAAAATATTCCGACTATGTTTACACACACCCTAATAATTATTATAAATTGTGCTACATTTATTTTCCAGTGTGATACATTCCGTTGTGATTTCCGTTATGCAATTACGTCAAAAATTTGGTCCTGACCCATCAATCTCTGAACTAAAGTAGTAGTGTCAACTGAGTGTCATTTTAGAGTTCGCAATATCGATCGATTGACGATTAGACATTTATGAGCTAGGCTAGGCGCCCGAGTACAGCTCAATGCATAGTACACGATAATAGTAGACACATTAATAAAGTCATCAAAGTGGAACAAGCTATTTTTAAACGAGTAACTTGTTGCATATTTATATTAAAATTCTGTTTTTTCGGTCAGATCTTTATGATAGGCTGCCTCGTTGGTCTAGTTGGTCGCAAGCACGACTGCTGAGCTTGAGGTCCCGGGTTCGATTCCCAGGTCGGGCAAAGTGATATTGGGATTTTCCATTAGGAATTTCTCAGAAGCAGCCCGGACTCTGGATTTGTGCCCGGTTGATGGCAATAGGCTCGCCCCCTATTACATGGGACTTAAACATAACTGGCGAAATGTGGGTGTACTATTATGTACACCTCTGCCTAACCCTTCGGGGATTACAGGCGTGATGTTATGTTATGTTTTATCTTTATGAGTTCAAATACCTACCTGCGAATGGTAAGTGTAGATCAATACGTATAATGTTAAAGAACTTAAAAACCAACCCTCCGTTTACTACCAATAAAAAGCTTTTAAATGGCTATTCGTCATATAAAACATGGCTTTCTAATACTTCATCGCGTCTGAACGAATATAATAAAGAAAAGAAATATTGTTTGTTCTTGAAGTAGGTAATCTTGAAAGTGCCCACTCAACCTAATTGGATAATTTTTTCACTTTGGATAGCTTATCCTCTCCTCAGTCATAGACTAGGGAATGCTTAGTGAAAAACAAAAGTGTAGGTAAGTGAATAAATTGTTCAGTGGTTACCATTTTCGATCGACAACCTATCGACTGAAAAGTGCTTTGTGAATTTACATTGGCGTTTATATACGTTTAGGTATGTCGAATGTTAAACACGCTGAGAGAATAACCGCTACAAATGAACTGTCACAAGAGAAATGTGTACAATCAGGGCGCTTTACAGACAGATGGTAATTGCAGTTTGTTGTGACTAGCTGAGAGGAGAACAATGCCGTGCACGCCGTTGACGCCTTTGACACCCACGGGCGGGTAAGGGGCATTCACTGCAGGGAACCACTGGAAATTTTATTGATTTCTTTAAAGTCAATTATAATCCTAAGTTTCTTGGTTAGTAGTTTACAGCATGTGGAGTTAAATGTCGAAGTTTAGTAAGTTTTGTAATACAAGTATATCAGTAGTAAACAACTATCTTTATTAGTGCCCATTTTGGACCAATACGAACTACCTGTAATGATCCACATATGATTGCCATAATTATTATCTATCAGCTTTATATTAATTACATTACCGCATTACATAGATACACGTGCCAATGAATTAATTCATGTTTAATTATTTCATTCCGTGCCGTATAATTATGAGGTTAAACCGTTTAGTACCCAAAATATTCTAGTAATTTA
Organism: Tiliacea citrago; assembly: GCA_963921375.1. NCBI lineage: Eukaryota > Metazoa > Arthropoda > Insecta > Lepidoptera > Noctuidae > Tiliacea > Tiliacea citrago. The sequence continues at coordinate 12,133,009 of OY992797.1, read as the reverse complement.
TGCTTTGAATATGTTTAGTGGAAACACAGGTACCGCTGTCGTGTAATTAATAATTCAAGTAAATCATAAGCGACATTTTATCGTAGTTATGCTAAATGAATGCCGACAGAGCCCGACCCAACTCGTATTCATTGTGTTTCTATCAATTATTCCAACACCCTAAAGATTACAAGGGTAGATTTTATTGTAAACTTGTCAAGGAGCATGGTATTTATTTTGTTTATTTCTGAGGTTAATGTTGCACGCAACACTTAACAGTCCATCAAGTATGAACTTTAGTGGGCATTATTGATTTAGTGAGAATATTAGAAAGGAAATCATGCCTTCCCGTGCTTTGCAGGCCGTTTAGTAATCGGACATTTCAAGCTCTCACAAATGCAAGAATCGAGGCCCCATTATGGGAATCAACCCTCAGGCATAAGAACTGGGATAATAATAAGAACAGCGGGCTAATTGCGTAATACACTATCAGTAGGATTCTGTTTCAATTTGACAGTTCAACAACATTCATTGCGTTATTTACGTTGTTGAGCTTTATTTTATTTAATTTGTTCTAACATATGAAGCAATGTATTAGCAATATACTTCAAAATTATTCCGATCGCGATTCAAACTGTGTTACGCAAGAGAACAATGAAGACATTTTAAAACCAAAGAAACATTTCATGAAGTTTAACTCTCTTGGAAACTTATTTTAACTAGTTTGTTATCTCAAATACATGTGTAGTCAAAATACAGTTTGATATTTTAATCATGTTTGACTAATAAAGATGAAATGTTGATCAAATAACAAATAAATGCACAAGATGAATACAGTAAAACTGTAAATATAATTCTATAACTCAAATTACCATCGATTATACGTGATCTTAATTTGTTCGTAGTGTTGAATATCAAAGTACCTATAGTCGGAACAAAAAGGTTTTATCTAGACAGATGCCACGAGCACAAGTAAATCGAATCTGGTGCGTGTAAGAGCTCGCTTTGAGCGACTAGATAGGAATGGAAAGTACCATTCAATTCCAATATAGCCTGATAAAGCTTAGCCCCACAACGATGTTCTGAACATAAATCTACCTAATAACAACACAATGCACCAGTGTTTTTTCAGATCCTAATGATTGTTAGGTACAGGATCATCATACCGTAGCTGTTAGGGAATTAAACAATATTCAATGTCAAACAACCAAATTTATTTAAATAGTAGAGAAAAAGAACACAAGCTCATCAAACAAATAACGATGCTACTGCACGAGTGTTCTTTTTTTCATTATTGAAAGAACGGGCCGTAGTTGATTAAAAAAATCGCTATCGCTTACCATTTGCACGGTATGTAATAAATTAATCTCTCACAGTCGCTTGGCAACCAAATCCTGTGTAATACATTTTACGTTCTTTTACAAAAATACATTTATTTTTTATACAACTTCGTTTCAGATTAATCGATATACTTACAATACCCTTAACAATTGCATCTCCTAAACGTATCTATATTTAAATTAAAGGTTTATTGTAATGGAAAACGTATAAAAGTTATGTGAATGTAAATTATAGCTAGTATTATAATGTTTGTTTGTTCTTTTTAAGGTTTCGTACCCAAAGGGTAAAACGGGACCCTATTACCAAGACTCCGCTGTCTGTCCGTCTGTTACCAGGCTGTATCTCATGAACCGTGATAGTTAGACAGTCGAAATTTTCACAGACCATGTATTTCGTGTCCGTATGGATTGAGGAGCCGTGTCTCATATTTAAACGAGGGTAGTGGGAGAACTACCAATATTTAGTAGTAAATTAGCTGATTTTGTAGGCCCGATCCTGGAATTTGTAGTAAAACCGTTAAAAAGTTATAGCACGTTTAAGGTGGCTCCTCAATCCAGACATCTGGTATGAGGAGCCACCTTAGAACTCGAAAACTAGCATACGGATGTTTTTAAAAATTTGGTAGGATTTAGTAGTGTTTATGAGTAATTTGTAGACAAAAAATGGTTTTTGTACGACTGAAGTTGAGATAGCTACAATGCTTTGATTTTTCATAAAAATCCATAAATTTCATCCTCGGAAAGTCGTCAACCAATTAAAACGTATTTTTAGTATAATTTAGTAGTAAATGAGTTATAATTTGTAGTATAAAAATAAAATGGAAAGACTATATAATTTCGGAGATACAACACATTTTATGTGGCTCCTCAATCCTGACGGTGTATAAAATATAAATGTTCGTAGCTACTAAAGCAGTTGATCAAATTGGATAACAATAGCACCAATATTTAGTAGAAATTTCTACTAAATATTGGCATAATCAAAAATCCTAAACACTCAGTATTTCAAAAGATATTAATAATTTAAACATTCCTTAACAATTTTGTGAATAGGGTGACCATAAATAATTCAAACTATGATCAGTTTTATTTACACGTGAATCATTCTAAACCAATCAGTACAATACTGAACACAATATAGTATTGCAAGCTAAGAAGTAACAAATAAAATAAACTAAAAGTGGATTATCCTAAATTGCCTTATTTATACTCACTCCAGTATTAAAAAGATCGATGTCAACTTCCTGGCAAGTCGTGTTGTGTACACGGCTCGCCTAATCATGTACGAGTTTTGTATAGATGGTTCTTTTCACTGGTACGTGCAACAAACGAGAGACGTATACAGAATGCCCAGTAAACATGACGCAATGAAAGAACATACAACATAAACTGGCGCAGCATATAATGAGACACAAAATACCGGCTAAGTGCACAATGAAGAGCTCCGTAGTTGGGTATAATAAAATACTAAACATTGTAGTTGAAAAACATGTCCTGCCTTACAACTTTGAACTTTAAATCTTTTTAATTAACTTGAAAGTGCTAAGAAGGCTCGGTTCCAATTATCCTTCGTTTTGTGCAATTAGCCGCCCGGTATCCATTTTTATGGCAATTAATTAAGTTAGACTCATTACAATCATACGACTCAGTTATAATTGCGAGATTGAATAATTACTTCATGATTTCATAACATTTGAGGCCAATTCTAACCTATTGAGTTGAGTTGTTTGACTTATTTATTTATTTATTATGGCACTCCAACGACTAATTCACAAAATCACTTACAGAAAACTTTATCTTATTTTATAATGACTACAGTGAACTTGTTCTAAACTTTATTTTTTTATGTTTGTTCCCGCATATCTCCGTTGCTTGCCAACCGATTTGAAAAATTATTTTTTTGTTGGAAAGGGTATACTTCCCAAATGGTCCTATAAAATTTTTATCGAAATCGGACAAGCGGTTTTTGAAAAATCAACAAACATCTAAAAATTTATCTACATTAACGATCTTTTCGTTTACTCTGCATTGCATTTTTTATTCGCGCATAACTCCGTCATTTACGAACCGATTTGGAAAATTCTTTTTCGGCACTAAAAAGTGAAAAATAAAATACTTTTTACAAAAAAAAATAACCGACTTCCAAAAAAACACTACAAAGTGAAAAATAACTTTTCTTTTTTATTAGGATAAATTCATCCCAACTACGGAACTCTTCATTATGCACTTAGCCGGTATTTTGTGTCCCATTATATGCTGCGCCAGTTTATGTTGTATGTTCTTTCATTGCGTCATGTTTACTGGGCATTCTGTATAAGTCTCTCGTTTGTTGCACGTACCAGTGGAAAGAACCATCTATACAAAACTCGTACATGATTAGGCGAGCCGTGTACACAACACGACTTGCCAGGAAGTTGACATTGATCTTTTTAATACTGGAGTGAGTAAGTAATAAGGCAATTTAGGATAATCCACTTTTAGTTTATTTTTCTTTTTTAATTCTTAGTTTGCAATACTATATTGTGTTCAGTATTGTACTGATTGGTTTAGTATGATTCATGTGTAAATAAAACTGACCATAGTTTGAATTATTCATGGTCACCCTATTCACAAAATTGTTAAGGAATGTTTAAATTATTAATATCTTTGAAATACTGAGTGTGTAGGATTTTTGATTATGCCAATATTTAGTAGAAACTTCTACTAAATATTGGTGCTATTGTTATCCGATTTGATCAACTGCTTTAGTAGCTACGTACATTTATATTTTATACACCGTCAGGATTGAGGAGCCACATAAAATGTGTTGTATCTCCGAAATTATATAGTCTTGCCATTTTATTTTTATACTACAAATTATAACTCATTTACTACTAAATTATACTAAAAATACGTTTTAATTGGTTGACGACTTTCCGAGAAACAGCGTGATAAAATTTATGGATTTTTATGAAAAATCAAAGCATTGTAGCTATCTCAACTTCAGCCGTACAAAAACCATTTTTTGTCTACAAATTACTTATAAACACTACTAAATCCTACCAAATTTTCAAAAACATCCGTCGGCTAGTTTTCAAGTTCTAAGGTGGCTCCTCATACCAGATGTCTGGATTGAGGAGCCACCTTAAACGTGCTATAACTTTTTAACGGTTTTACTACAAATTCCAGGATCGGGCCTACAAAATCAGCTAATTTACTACTAAATATTGGTAGTACCCTCGTTTAAATATGAGACATAGCTCCTTAATCCATACGGACACTGTATTTCTGTTGCCGCTATATCAACAAATACAAAAAAACAGAATAAAATAAATATTTAAGGGGCTCCCATACAAAAAACGTGTTTTTTTTTGCCGTTTTTATAGATAATAGTACGGAACCCTTCGTGCGTGAGTCCGACTCGCACTTCGCCGGTTTTTTTCTTTGTGCAGCTTCGTAAAAAACAAGCTATTACATACCAAATAAAGCCTTTAATATTGAATCGCTTCATATTACATATATACTTATCATAAGTGAATGCTTTTGAAATTAAGCGAAACCAGAATTGCTATTCTTTTTTACAAAATGAGTAACACAATTTATAGTACTAGATAAATAACTAACTTGTTGATGCTGTATTGGTGCAGCACTGGGTAGAGGTCCCGGTGCAGTCGCAGCTGATGCAGCGCTCGGTCCACATACTCGCCGAAGCAGTCAGCCAGCCAGCGCTCCTCGTCACGGGAAGCTCCCGACCCTGAGTCCCCGCTGCCACCTCCAGATATTGCTTCACAGGCGCACCAAGCACGCTCCAGCTCTATCAGCAACTTGTGCATGTACCTAGACCAAAGGAAATTGATTGATAAAGGCATGTCCTCCTTTCAGAAAGACCTATCTGTGGGAGTGATAAGCAGGGTAGCAGCAGTAATACTTACTTAGAATCAAGAGGAGCATCAGCGTTGAGTCTGCAAGCCGCAGCGAAACGTGCAATAGATGCCTGAAGCGCACTAAGATCGCCTTGTATGGCATGCTGGTGAAGCAGAGTCTGTGCAGCTCCGCAGAGATCCCCGTCCCAGGGCGGCGTGGGCGTGGCAGCGCTGGGCTCGGGCTGCCCGGCATCCGCAGCGACTGCAGCTGCGGCCGCAGCGGCTGCGGCTGCAGCGCGTTGCAGCTCTACCTCATGCGCCAGGAGCACGCCGAACAGGCGCTCGTGTTGACGCACCTTACCAATGATGTACAGCTTTAATTAACGATTTTTCCTAATGATTGCATTTTGTGCTAACGTATCGCTAAAGTTACATTTACAAGAAGCTGTAAAGTAACAACCACTACAGTTTTTTTTACGAATAAGTAAAATAATTCAATAAAATACGAATTTAATCTTTTAGTCAGCTCCTTCGAGTAAATATGCATTAGATACAAATTAAAGAGTTTTAAGAGTAAAATACGGAAAGCCGAGCTTGATTGACTTTGCTTCTTAAAACCTTTTTTATTTACATGAGATTTCTCAGCAATAAATAAAGCTCAAACCCTAAATAATCATATGAATATGTGAAAACTTTTGAAGCGTACAAAAGCCAGTCCCAATGACTGAGTCACAGTGAAAAAAGCACCTATGAGGAATAAATTGGATTTATCGTGTAATCGCAATTTCGCTTCAGTCGCTCGCTCAGTTGATTACGCGAGGCTAAAAGAGAGATCCAGTCACTGAATACTTTGAATACGTTATCGAGATACTGGAGAATCTTTATCGAGATGTTAAGAGATTCTTAAACGGAAATTTATTCTTATCTAAGTTATTGTAAATACGAGGTGCCTGTAGTTGTAATACTAGTTCATGTGTTTAAATAATAATGTGAGCCAAAACGCAGTTGGTTGTTCCATTGGCTCCCTTTATTGTGGCGCTCTTCTTGGATATATTAAAGGAACCAGTTCAACGTTTAATAAGAACACGTAGAACTATTTGCCACTTTTGCATGCTTATTTATTTTAACTTCTCGCACACAATAAGGTACAAAGGTGGAATTAATAATAATATAATAATACCGTTTATTTCAGGCGACACAGGCGCATAGAAGAATTAATGCCTTAGGCATTCACTACCACCCCGGGCGTCGGGAGTCGCAAGCCGATTTCCGGCCACCGTAGGCGCGGGCCTGCGGACGGTGAGCGATGGGTAGCTCGCCGTCCAATAAGGACCAGGCCCGGGTCGACGGCGCGTTGTGTTCCACGCGCGCCTCAAAGAGATGTCAGCACAAACTGACGGGGTCCGTTAGGACCAATGCCTGCCGGGGTTGCGAGTTTGTCCGAAAGGGATATCGTGGCCCTGGCACACAGGCAACGGAAGGAACACGGGTGGGTTTTAGTCAGTAAAAGTCAAATAATATTAATAAAAAATATTAAAAGTTGACATAATAGATTATAAATAAAATAGGTACACAAATACATAAATAAGTTATAAACGTATAATACACATACATACATGTTTACTATAATATACACCTACATTATATATACATACAAATTCAAGGAAAAGAGGTACTTGAGATGACTACGCTATTTGTTTTGAAAATAACTCAGCATTCAGCAATTTCCGCTTAAATGCATACATGCATGTTGTGATCTTAACACAGACTATAAACAATTGTTCATATATCATAAAGTGTTCCAGAAAAAGGTATCACTTCTAATAAAGATGAGAGTGATGAGAAATTGGACGATAATAATAATTTGACATTGTAGCTGATAAATCTATATCGGTATGGGTTGTTAAGCAAATAAAAGAGGCAGTATGATCCAAAATAACAACATGGGCGATGGAGCGTGGTCGACACGCGGCTCGGCCCTGACGATAGCGCTATATTTGCTGCTAGACAAAGCCGCCCATACACGTATACATCATACATCAACGAATGGTTCGGTGCAAAAGCCAATAAAATGTTTTATGTACGGTGGCTCTGTGGATGGCAATATTGATATGTAAGCCTATAATCCGCGGCGGAGCGATTATCTTTATTGTTAATTTATCAAAGCTTGTTAATCCAAGATCTTTCTGCGATATTAAAAGAAGGCACCGTTATTAATATCGAGTTACTGAACTATAAAATTTGACTAAACGAAGCAAGAAGAAAATCACGTCGTTGAATTGTACTATGCTACTCGGACGTATAAGTGCTTTGGTTTTCGATTTCACGTCTGTTTGGCTCTACGCATGGAGTGTTATAATCTAATTAGTAGGTACGGTTTGTTTTTTCGTGTAATCAAACTTCTAGTTGAAAATTGTACTTTAATAAAAGTTAAATTTACAATAAAAAAAATACTGCAGGCTGCATAATAATGCAGTTCATAAACTAACGATGAAATGAGTATAGTTAGTCTACCTCAGTTATTAGCTAACTTTTGTGTTAGTAGATGTTTATTTGTTTCAGCGCCAGCGGACAACTCTGTGAATAAATCAATGTGCAAATGAAGAGCACAGCAGTTTCGATTGTAGTGCAGATGCGATGTTGTCCCTACATGTTGTTGTCATGGAACGAACATACACAAGGAAAATCCTATTACCTACTTTAATTAATGTATTCTGTGTGTAATGGCTATCTCTGACTTTGTCAACAATTAATTAGGTAGGCAGGAAGGATTATGGACGGTATTACCTTTTATTTGAAATCCCAGTGAATGACTTTTGTTTAAATTTATTAAATAACCCCAAACACATTAACACTCACGAATAGAAATATAACTTTTGTACTTCAGTTTAAATTAAACCAGCTTCCGAAATGTGCTATAATTCGTTTCAGGCAGAAAATATCTGTGACAAAAAGACCAAGAAGTGTTACTTTTTGAAAGTTTTAGCAGGAAGAACAGAACACACAAATGGATACAAAAATCCATCGCTACAATGGCAAATTGTCGAGCTACAGACGTGACGTTGGATGACGTTGTTACCTGTTGCCAGTTGTCATCGTCGTGGCGGCCGGCCTCGCGGGCTGATAGCCACAGGCGCAGGCGAATGCGGCCCTGCACAGACGAGCGCTGGGAGCGAGCCTCCAGCTTGTACCAAGCCTCCTTGCCCGTCGACGGGATCTCACGAAGCGGGACGTTCACGCAACCTGCACAAGAAAAAAAAACACGTCTATTATTCAGTATTCAAAAAACCCGGCCAAGTGCGTGTCGAACTACGCGAAATTAAGGGTTCCGTAGTAAGGATGAATTTATCCCAAGAACAAACCTAACATTGTAGTTGATAAACATGTTCCCCCATACATTCCAACTGCAAATGTAAGTTTGTACCCACATTATTATTGAGTGATTTACCATGTTATTTGAAGACCATTGACTTCTTATAGGTTTTCCTGTAATCTATAAGTATAGAACTACTCTCGGTAATTTTTTTCAAAATTTTAGTCTTAGCAGTTTCGGAGATAAGGGGAATGGTCAGTTTTCATCAATTTTCTTTAAATACTTTAAAAACAATTATTTAAAAATTACAAAAATAAAAATGAAATCCTCATAACAAGTCCTTTCATTTGATATGTCACACGGTACAGTCTGCGAAACTTTTTTTTTTTTCATTTTCTTTAATTTCTCTCAAAAGTGAACCCCATAATATTGAAAATTCATATATTTACGTTTACACGTTAGTGTTTGGATCACAGAAATTCATATAAGCATTTACCAAATTTCAAGTTAATCGGTCCAGTAGATTCGGAGCAAATCAGCTGTGACAGACGGACAGACAGGCAGACACACGAGTGGTACTATAAGGGTTCCGTTTTTTATTTTGAGGTAAGGAACCCAGGTAAACCTAACGTGAAAACCTTAATAGGATACACCGATACAGCAAATATTTTCCTGAAAACTTTATTGGTGTAATCTAAAGTCAAATTATGTTACAGAAAATATCAAATATGAAGCAGTAGATATCAAAACAACCCATGTTTTTAAATCTTGCTTGTTTTATTTACGAAGTTAACGAAGTTATGTTTCCATTTCAAAGTTGCGAATTTGAAATATTATATTTTCACCTACCTACCAAAATATTTGTTTTTACCTGTTTCTACTGTAGCGGTACGGATCGGTTATGTTATTTGTTGTGAAAATAAACAGATTTCTGCAGGGAGGCTCCATAAGCCGATTACGTTCACAAAATAAATGGAAATTTAATTGATGCATTAATATAATGAAGCTTTGTTTCCTGCTTGATACAATTATTTTACCTGCCATGCTTTATCGTAAAAGCCTTTAATGAAAAATCGAAAAGGGATATTAATTAATTAAAAACAATATATAATAAATAAATAAAATAAGTTTATTGACACAAAATACCCTTTTAAACAATTCCACTACATTTCACAATAGGTACATTTGATTTTGGGAAAAGGCTACACAAATAGTGAAAAACCCTGCCTCCTAAACTAGGGGAACCCTGTGACCTAGGAGTCAGTGTTCTACTGTAACTTCGTGTACAAAAGAAAACTTTATATATGTGTGTTATTAAACCCATTATGACCTGATTTAACTTATATGAATATGAATGTGTGAGTATGTGTGTGTGATGGGGTGGGAATGTGTGTGTGATGGGGTCAGTGTGAGGTGTTGTATGAGAGGGTGGGGGAATTTTGTGGGTGTGTGGGGGTGTGTGTAGTCGTGTAAGGTGTGTGTCTAATATTCTTTAGTTATTTGAATGCCATTACATAAACATTCGTGATAGGTGAAAGCTTCATGGAAAATGGTTCTGTTCGATCCCCACAATAAGCCACGGTTTCACTACCCTGCCGAGTGAAGTTTTGCTTCGAGCAAAAATTTGCTGTTCGGCCGATGTTCGCTCAAAACAGAAAACAACTGTTTATGTTGCACTTATTCAATTCGAGAACAATGAAAATTATATTCAGTTCAAATAAAATAAACCGACAACTGATATTCGTTGGAGAATTGATGGAAAATATTGAATGGACAGATTCGACAGGTCTGTTCCATCAATTCATCATTCAGTTTTCCAATGAGTTCACATTTCATCTCTAAGCCTAAAAAAGAGATTTGAAAATGTCAACATTGAAAAGCGGGATTTTGTAGCTCGGGAGTGCTGCCATATTGATTGTCATCGCTACGTGGACTACACATTGTGTCTAAATGAGTAAGAATCTCGACATAGTCGAAGTTTTGGCTTGAATGTGGTTTTTAGTTAGGTTTAAAAAAACAAGATGTTATCGCGAGGCATTTTAAAATTATCCTTATAATTCTCAATACATGCTATTGTAGCAAAGTTTGTTGTATTAATTAAAAAACCGGGCTAGTGCGAGTCGGACTCGCGCACGAAGGGTTCCGTACCATTATCTATAAAAATTGTAAAAAAAACACGTTTTATGTATGGGAGCCCCCCTTAAATATTTGTTTTATTTTAATTTAATTATTTATTTTTAAAGTGAATATATAACTAAATATTCTGTGAATATTTCAAGCGTCTACCTGTTGCCGTTATCAATATCGAGCAAAAACGAGCAAAAAAATCACGTTTGTTGTCTATGAGCCTCCTTAAATATCTATTTTATTCTGTTTTTTAGTATTTGTTGTTATAGCGGCAACAGAAATACATCGCCTGTGAAAATTTCAACTGTCTAACTATCACGGTTCATGAGATACAGCCTGGTGACAGACGGACAGACAGACAGACGGCGGAGCCTTAGTAATAGGGTTCCCGTTTTACCCTTTGGGTACGGAACCCTAAAAAGCTAGAAGTAACATGACCTACAGAGTAGATCGGTTTGCTCTTGGGTCGCTATTTATCGATTCCCATCAACACAAGTCAGACACTTGACGTCAAAGGGGTGATTGCCACAAGAGCAATGCAATGTTATCAGATTACCCTCACAGTACCATAAACAGATTTATGTGGAATGAGTGCTGAGTGGGAATTACGCAGTTCAAACAATGACGCATGGGAGACAAGGTTCCATCCCACGCCCACACCACCGCGCCGTTCGATTTGGCGTCCGCCGCGCCGCGCTGCCCTGAAATGCAAGCAAGCGCTTTGCATCCCTCATTTGAGTTCATACATTGTAATAAAGTAGGTACACATCATAATATACTTTCTTTGTTTTACTTAAACAAATCTTTATTAGTTACATAAAGTGCTTTGCGTGCTACCTGTCCATAAAAACATAATTTGTCAACTAACTGCTTCGCTGTCTATGTGAGGCATTATGGGGATTTAATAAATACTGTACTTTGTATGATTAATGGCTGGTCCCAAACAGCTTTGTGTGAAACGCACTTGCTCATTTAATACCTACTACAGTCTTCTTTTCTTATAACCTATATGTAGACAACAATACTTCTTCTTATAATTTTAGTATATCTTTTTTAATATGAATGTGTTTTGAGTTAAGATGATTCGTTCTCTATTGTGTGCTTTTATAATCAAAAGCGCACAGTAGAGAACGAATTGGCGAAGACGATAATATCGTCACGTTAGATATTAATCTAATGTGACGATATTATCGTGTTTGTCCACGTCTACGTCCATAAAATTTATGGAAATACGTGTACGGTATTACGTTATCGTGGACGGTTTAAAAGAGAATTCTTATTTTTACATACATTTTACTTCCCTGTGTTATAGTGATAATATGTGGACGTCCACGTTAAGATCGTCACATTAGAAATTATAAAAGCACATTAATAAACTAAACACTCTAATCATTCCTTTTACCAATTAGATTGAAAAAAAACATCAAAGTTAATGTGCCAATTCGTTCTCTATTGTGCGCTTTTATAATCAAAAGCGCACAATAGAGAACGAATTGGCGAAGACGATAATATCGTCACGTTAGATATTAATCTGATGTGACGATATTATCGTGTTCGTCCACGTCTACGTCCATAAAATTTATGGAAATACGTGTACGGTATTACGTTATCGTGGACGGTTTAACAGCGAATTCTTATTTTTACATACATTTTACTTCCCTGTGTTATAGTGATAATATGTGGACGTCCACGTTAAGATCGTCACGTTAGAAATTATAAAAGCACATTAATGAACTAAACACTCTAATCATTCCTTTTACCAATTAGATTGAAAGAAACCATCAAAGTTAATGTGGGTGGTACCTAAGTATAAATATCGCTGTAAGAAACTAATAGCTACTCCTTGATATTCTTCAATTAGTTTTATGAAACCTTGTATCTGTCTATCTAGCTAGAGTAATTGACTGATTATGAAATAATTCAGTCTAAAGCAAATCTAATATGTTTCGTCTGGCTGCCTCATGACACGTGTTCATTAGGTTCAGACTATCAATTACACTTAATCACTCGGCGTCGTCCATCAATCTGCGTTACACCCATTAGATTAATGTAGTTTTTTTTTTCGTATTTCTGACTCACGTTAGGTATATATGGCCTTTACGAATGTAAAGATTCAAACAAAGAAAGAAAAAGAAAACAAAAGTTGGGACTCACATAGGAGATCACAAATTAAACTAATACACCCCCTCTTAAAAAAAAAACAAAAACTAAATAAAAAAAAGTAAACAAAACTCCGGCTAAGATTGCAATCCTAACTAATAATATAATACTTTCGCATTTGCAAACTGAGTAATATATAAAGGCGAAAGTGAATTTGTTTGTTTGTTACGCTTTCACGCTAAACCGGCTGAACAAATTTGGATGAAATTTGGCACATGGGGTAGACCATGACTTGAGCTAGGACATAAAACACTTTTTATCTCGATATTCTCACTGTGAAACCGCGGGGCGCACTTAATCCTAACTAATACGAAAGTGAGTTTGTTTGTTTGTTACGCTTTCACTCTAAAACGGCTGAACGGATTTAGATGAAATTTGACACATGAGTAGCCATGACCTGGATTAGGACATAGGGTTCCTTTAATCCCGGTAGTACATATCCCGTGGAATAATTTCCGACCTTCACGCGGGCAAAGCTAGTGAAGAATAAATCGAGTTATATGGGTAAATCTTTTTTCCATAATAATAAATAATGTTGTGTAGTGTGTTGTGGTGTTGTATTTTTTGTTGGTGGTGTTGTAGTGTTGTAATGTTGTTGTTGTTGTTTATGTTTATTGTTGTTTCTTATTTTCTTGTATGTGTTTGTGTATTTTGTTGTTTATACATATACAATCTCATGCAGTCGGGGGCAATAGGTCATTATTGTTGATGCCTGCGACTGCATGAGATTGTTTATACTACTAATATATTAATCTTGTTTCCATCTTTTTTTAAGTACGCTTTTTACGCAGTCGGGTTTTTTAATTTAAGTAGGTACTTTTTATATTTTACACTTTTTAGTTACGATTATCAGACGGTAAATTAGGTTATTTACTCACTTATAATATATAATCGGGTGATAACGGCCTCTTACTCAGTCACTCCAAAAGTTCGGGATAGTTGTTTTATCATTTCTCATTTAAATTACATTTATACATATAATTTGTATATATTTTTGTAATCACCTTTGAAAACCCTTCATTTTGATACCCCACTCAATTTCGGAGATTTTTTTTTTTCGAAAACACCTTTTGTCACAAGCACAACCAGTGACACTCGCGCAATAAAGACGAATCTAACGACATATATCATTCATCAAAATCGGTGCAGTCATTTAGTACTTACGAGGAAACATAGGGACAGACATACATACATACATACAGACACATAACCCTCCTTATTTGACTTCGCCGCAGTCGGGTAAAAATAAGTTTCTATGTCAATTCTTAGATTACATTTCTACACGCACAGGAGCCTTTTTTTTTTGGGTGGGAAATTATCAAATAACTTCTCCCGCTCTGGGCGGAGCGGGAGGGCGTGTCAGACTTTTACTGACTAAAACCCACCCGTGTTCCTTCCGTTGCCTGTGTGCCAGGGCCATGATATCCCACGACCACATTCTTCGAGCCTACGACCACATTCAATCTTCCAGTCTTTAGTACCTACTTACCTTTACCGAGTGTACATGGTACATGTACTCCATCTCACGGATTAATCTTAAAAATAAACACGTTCAAAGCATAAGGTACTCGGTGCTAAGTAGGCAAAGTAAGTAAACCCAGGTGTGATGAGTTCAGATCGCGTGTTAGCCTCCTCGGAGCCCCAGGGAACACTTTATAAGTCGCTCGTTCTAGACAATAAAACAAATAAGACCTTATTTGCTTAGCTCTTGTTTTTATATGCTTCATCTTTTCGGTAGACATTGGTAGAAATGATAAACAAATTAAATATTTTGAGATAATTGGTAGATAGGTAGGTAGGTATGTATTATATTGTAGCTTCTTGCGGATTGCAAAACCAAAGCAAGATTAGCTATGTTGGATCCGCGGTTAACCACTTTATAATATTGTACATAGTAACCTAATAATATCTCATAAACTCGCGACATGGTGCACCTGTTAGAAAGATAATTTGACCAAGTGGTCTATTTTAACATAATATTGGTAATTAAGGGTCAGATAATCGCTGTTGACCATGGCAATAGGGAATATGCACGTAATTCAAAACGTATCCATTATTTTAATATATATTGTGTACGAGTCAAGAAACAAATTCCAATATATTTACATTTTTTAATGTATTACTTATTTTACAATTAATTAATTTATGTTGCGTTTTTTTGGTGGAACGGAACGCAAACTCAAAACGCGTCCTCTTCAAAAATGCCGGAAGTGACGAAACAAAACATGTGGATAAAATCTAATCTATCCTAAATGCTTGAAATATCACTAAGGTAAATATGTAAGTGCGATTTCTACTTGAATAAAACATAAACAATAATTTAATATATAAGATTTGGGGCTAAAAAACAGATGTAAACAAAGCAGTTTCGTGAACCATTGTTCACGAAACGATGACGCGGTCATGATGTGACGTCATTACGTCACAGCATGACCGCGACAGAAACGGACGTTTGAACTGTAGTAGAAAATTGTTGGAGTTTCATAATTTTTCAATACTTTTCTTGGGTTTATATTACAGTAAATTATAGATTTAGATGAAAAAAAAAATACATGCATAATGTGTGATCTTAATTTATTAAGGCCAAAAGTTGCACCTGGACTACCTAAATGTAACAAAGTAACATGGGGTGACAGAGACTTGCAGCAGACTGAGTTATATAGCAATTATTGTAATGATCTCTTGAAAAATTTAGACTTTCCCTTACAATTTACTGAATGTAGTAAAAGTAGTTGTAGAATTAAGGAACATGAAACCATTTTAGATGATATGTATGCGGAAATTGTGCATATTCTCTATGAAGGTGCAATCACCAGTAACTGTAAGAACGGAATACAGCGCAAAAAGCGTTACATAACGGGCTGGAATAAACATGTAAAGGACGCACACGGACAGGCTCGGCTTGATTTTCAAACCTGGACGTTGTTTGGTAGGCCGAAAAATGGTGATTTGTATGAAAAAATGGTGGAAAGTAGAAGGGTTTTTAAAAGTAAATTGAAATGGTGTCAAAATAATAAGGACCAAATAAAAATGAACATCATTGCAAGTCATCATGACGCAAAGAATTTTGGTAGTTTTTGGAAAGCCACGAACAGGTTGAATCCCAGGTCGGGTCTGCCTGTGAGTGTTGAGGGTCTTAGTAATCCTAATGATATCGCCAACCTATTCAGCAGAGCCTTTAAGGTTGGGTCTCCCCTAGGTACGTCGTCTGGCGGGCCGGAGATGTTGGGGGGGTCCAGGGACATGCCTATTAGGTTTGCGGCCAGGGAGGTAGCTGCTGTCATACGCAACTTAAAGAGAGGCAAGTCGCCGGGTCACGACAGCCTAAGTATAGAGCATTTACTTTATGCTGGTAAGCACTTACCGCGAGTGCTAGCAATGTTTTTTAGCTTGTGCCTGAGTCACTCGTATCTTCCACTTGATTTACTTAAAACTATTGTTGTGCCCATTGTTAAAAATAAGACTGGAGATGCGAGTGACAAGAGCAACTACAGGCCTATATCCCTGGCTACCATCATTGCAAAGGTGTTGGACAGTCTGATTGATCAGCAGCTGGATACGCACTTAACACTCAACGACGCGCAGTTTGGGTTTAAGCCACGTTTATCCACGGAAACAGCTATACTATGCCTCAAACAGACTGTTCAATACTATGCAAGAAGGAAAACACCTGTGTATGCATGTTTTCTGGACCTCTCCAAGGCCTTCGACCTCGTATCTTATGACTGCCTATGGAGGAAACCGTAAAATGTTGAGAACCTCCCAAGCGATATCATTAGGATGCTAAAGTATTGGTATAAAAACCAATACAATTATGTTAAGTGGGGGGGTGTCCTGTCGGATGCATACGGGTTGGAGTGCGGTGTGAGGCAGGGGGGAATCAACTCACCCAAGTTATTCAACCTGTATGTAAACGAGCTGATCTGTGAGCTCAGCAATACCAATATCGGGTGCTCCATTGACGGGCACTGCGTCAATAACATCAGCTACGCGGATGATATGGTATTGCTGAGCCCATCGATCAGTGCACTTAGGAGGCTTCTTTGCATCTGTGAGGACTATGCGGTGGCTCACGGCCTCAGGTATAATGCGACCAAGAGCGAGCTACTGGTTTTCAAAGCGGGTAACAAATGTTATAATACTGTCCCACCAGTCACCTTGGGGGGCGCTCGGCTTTCCAGGGTCACGAAGTTCAAGTACCTGGGGCATTGGGTCACCGATGGTCTGTCCGACGATGCGGACGTGGAGAGGGAACGCAGAGCATTGGCAGTTCGATGTAACATGCTGGCTCGTAGGTTTGCACGTTGTACTAGGGAGGTGAAAATTACACTCTTTAGAGCGTATTGCCAATCTATGTACACGTGTGCCCTGTGGGTCAGCTATACAAAAAGCTCGTACAATGCTCTGCGAGTCCAGTACAATAATGCCTTCAGAGTTATGTTGGGGCTGCCGCGCTTTTGCAGTGCATCGGGGATGTTCGCGGAGAATGGCGTGCCAGATTTTTACGCTCTGATGCGGACACGGATAGCATCCCTGATGCGGCGAGTGCGCGACAGCTCTAACAACTTGGTAGCTATAGTAGCCGACAGGATGGACCGTCCAATTATGTGGCAATGGCTGACCACTCATCGTGCGTCATTCCATTATTTAAAATAAGTTGTTTTATTGTATTTTTTGTGTAGGTATGTGTTTTCATGTATGTGTGTATGTTTTGTGTATAAAATTGTAATGTATGTTGTTTATGGACTTATGGTCTGAAATAAATTTATATTTATTTATTATTTATATTCCCTATTCCAATGCGCGTCCCGCTCACGCCGCGCCACCATTAACTTTCATATGGATTAATTTTTTTTAGTAACGAAAATATGAATATTTGAAAAAAAAATACAGATAGAATTATAGATAATACAACAGTCTATTCATACAAAAAAAGCACGAAAATATCTTAAGTAGTTTGAAAGTAATATCGTTTGCTTTGGGTAGACATTAGTTCCTGAATTTATTTCAGAAAGTATTTCACTACAAAACTTAAATATTCACATATAGAATTGATGTGTATGCGTTCTAGTTTAACAAACATTTTTTGCATAACATACTTGGATTATATGAAGGCGTAATATTTAAAAGTCACTAAAATCATATATCTACGCCTTAAACTCAAAATTACACAAATTACAATGTTACATTAACCTCTTTATTTATAAACGTTAATAAAGTTAAGAGACGTTTAAACGTTAAAAATGTATGGTCAAACAATCGTTAATCATTACTTTAACTTCGTTGTGGTGTAAGTAGTATATACCACAGACTACCTGCAGTATTGTCTCTCCTTCCCCCTTAATCCATCAAAAGGTTGTCTTTAAAAGATCGCTTTTAGCGATAAGACCGCCTATTGTGTGACCCTATGTAAAATGTCTACATTTATATCTGTAATTTTTATGGTGTATATAATAAAGAGTATTCTATTCTATTCTTAACTCTAAGCAACCTTTATAAATAAACCTCTCAATGTGAAAGTTCTAGAGACATATTTTGTAAAATAATACCTAGAAGTACAGACGGCTACACATCAAGCTATACATTTCCAGTATAAGCTGATCTCGCATAGTATAGGATTTCCGTACAGTGCGAGATCAGCGTAAACTGGAAATGTATAGCTTGATGTGTAGCCGTGTGTACCTACCTATATTAATGATGATTATTATAAGTTAAGTATAATTAAAATACATGCATAGGTACACCATAGTTATTATTATTAACCTTCGTAAACACATTCAAATTGTAACACACACGAACTGATTAGTGAGTTGGATAGTTTGTTCTTTGAAACTGAAATAGGGACTGCTTATAGGTTAGTTAGTTTGCTTCGCCGATAAATAAATAAGCCTTTTATTAATTCTCATTTTTCTATGCAGTTTTAAAATAATTTGATTAGCATGCAATAATATTAATAAGTATATACTTAAATTTATTAAGTTTTGCAATATTTTTTTGTATTTAATGTTAAGTTTAAATGCTTTTTTCTTCATTTTTTTGTTTTATTTGATTTCCAATTTATTATTAAATTTAATTAATATTTGACTTAGTTTAAATAAGAACCCCTGTGTTGGGTAAAGGCCTCCTCCATTTTTATCCATTGTTTTCTCTCGCTTTCGTTTGCCATTTCGCTGATAAGTCCCACTTAAATTAAATGGTAGATACTCGTAATTTCGTACAAATTCTAATCTTTATTTGAATGTTATTCTTGTATAAATCTATCTACAATGACATCAAATAATGATTTGTCCAAGTTGTCTTTTTATATACATATTGCACATCGCTCTTTGTTAGTTTAATATCCTACATCATGGATATCGCTCTTATTCTCTCCGACTGGTTAAAAAATAAATTAGAAGTTGTGTTAAATCACAAATACGCGCCTTGACGTGGAGTTGCGGATACCAGCCCGTATTAAGTACATGTTACTTATTTAACACTACAAAATGCATACATACATACGCCTAGTTTCCATTGGGCTAGACAGACACTACAGAGTGCCACGGGACTATATTATTATGGCTATCTTTCAAAGGTATAATAGTCTTTAACACTTATAGGCGAAACTAGTCTGGGCCTTTCAACAAAACTTTACATTTTAAAAATGTCAATTTTCAAATTTATAGTTCTTACAAGATTCTGTACCACAAAACTCTAAGCCACATAATTGTAATAGAAAATTCTTACAAATGTGTAAATTGTAGTGACAAGTCTACAATTTAGCGTAACAGAAAAATTTACATACAACATGTATTTTTCTGGACAGCCCTACAAATTTATAGCCGACAATATTGTAAGAATAAGGTTTGTGTTACAGCAAATTTCTGCAGAAAAGGGTCTTGGCAGACAAATTTAGTGATTAGTTTACATATTTGTAGAATTGTAGCTACAAGTCTACAAGTCACGAAGAGTATGCCAGAGGGTACTACAATTTTATTCGTTAATATTTTTGAACCATTAAAATTTTCAGTTCTAGTAAAAGTAGCAGCGATATCTAATAGTATTTAGGCAACCTAGGTAGGACGTACAGAGAACGCATAAATGTAAGATAATTACGCATATTGAAAGATTCAAAGTGAGTAAACTTCCAGTGAAATAATATCTCATTCAGAGCAGATTCAGTGTTTAAGGTGAACATCTCAAACATACTACAAGAAGAAATCACGCTCTCAATATAACACGAGTTTGTAAGTTCAAAGTCAAATTCAAAGTCAAATTATTTATTTCAAATAGGCACATAGATGGCACTTTTGAACGTCAAAATTTACAAATAAAATAGAATTGATTCTAGTCGCCCCTTCCAAAAGGTAGCTTCGTATGGAGAAGAATGGGCAAGAAACTCCACCGTTACTCTTTTAAAATGTTTTACAATATTGGGTATTGGTACATCAATTATATAATTATATGTGAAGACGATGCACCTAGAATAAAATTACTATACCACAATAGGTAAAAAGAATTAATAATGAAGCAATGAGATAAATTAATTATGTGATAGATACATGGTGCTCACATATTTACAAACATTGTAAAAAAGAAAAAAAAAGTTTTCCTAAAATAATCAGTGTGTGAGTTAAGGTAATCACAGAGTGTAAAATAAATGTCATAAAAATAATAAAATATACAATTAAAATAGCAATCAGTTAGATTTGTCTAGACTCTAGATTGTCCTATGGAGCTGGACCAGCATGTTTCCAAGCGTTCTTATCCTGGATATAATCCTCTAATTTGTAATAAGCTTGTTTACAAAGTGTACTTTTTATATGAGTTTTAAATTTTCTTTCATTTAATTGCAATATATCACAAGGTATTTTGTTGTAACATTTAACACAGTACCCCATAAAAGATGTATGTACTTTAGATAATCTGAAACATGGCTGATCTATTTTATCTTTATTTCTAGTATTGAAATTATGTCTATCACTTATTTTTTTGAAAAGATGTAGGTTTTTTCTTACATACATAATATTTTCATAAATGAATTGGCAAGGTACTGTCATAATATTAATCCTTTTAAAGAGTTCCCTAAGAGCTTCTCGGCGACGTAGATTATAAATGGCTCTGACAGCTCTCTTTTGCAAAATAAAGATGGATTCAATGTCAGCAGCCCGACCCCACAACAAAATACCGTACAACATAATGCTGTGGAAGTAGCAAAAATAGACCAAACGCGCCGTTTCTACATCTGTTAACTGTCTTATCTTCCTAACAGCATAAGCGGCCGAGCTTAACCGCCCCGCAAGAGATGCTATATGTGGTCCCCGTTGTGGTTCTCGTCTAGAGTGATTCCTAGGAAAACCGTTTGATTAATACATTCCAGTTTTTCTCCATTCAATATGATATCACATTCGCTACTTCTAACATTAGGTAGTTTAAATCTAATGCATTTGGTTTTTTTTTCATTTAGAACCAAATTATTTATCGTAAACCAATCTTGGACCTGAAGAATAGAATTATTCACGTCGTCAAAGTTTTGAGACCGTCGGTCTATTTTAAAGATCAATGACGTGTCATCTGTAAATAAAACCATCTTTGGTTGATTTTGAAGTAATTGGGGTAAATCGTTAATGTAAACTAAAAAGAGGAATGGACCCAATATCGAACCTTGAGAAACGCCCATTGCCATTTCAGACCCCAATGAGTTCACGCCGTTTACTTGAACTTTAACCTGTCTATCTTTCAGGTATGATCTAAGTAAATCAAGAGCTGTATTCCTAATCCCATAATGATCTAGTTTCAGCAGAAGTGTCTCATGGTTAACGCAATCGAAAGCCTTACAGAGGTCACAATAGATTCCAATGGCATCTTGTGCTTCCTCCCAGGCGTTAAAAATGTTCTTTATTAGGGTGACACCGGCGTCAGTGGTACAACGACCTTTAGTGAAACCGTACTGTTGTTCATGAAAGATGGAATTTTTATTGAAGTGACGTAACATTTGATTGAGCATCAACTTTTCAAACATTTTACTGAGAACTGGCAGAATTGACACGGGCTTATAATTGTTGGGTTCTTTACTATCTCCGGATTTGAACAAAGGAACTACTTTACTGTGCTTCATGAGATCCGGAAAGACTCCTTGGTCCACACTGGTGTTAAATATGAAAGCTAAATAGGGCGCAATGGTTTCGATGATAGATCTACAAACTTTTACAGACATGCCCCAGAGATCTTCTGTTGATTTAATTTTAAGATCTTTAAAAGTTTTTATAACAGCCTGGGGGTTTGTATGCTGAAACCTAAACTCCAAATACCTTTACATTCTTTCTAAGTAAGGCAGCAGAAAGCACGGGTGAGGAACTTAAAGTTTCAGTAGTTTTAAGGGGAATATTAGCAAAAAAGTTTTCAAATTCCTGAGCTATTTCTACCTCTGAAGTGATGGGCCCATGTGCAGTCTCTAAATTAAATTCAGTATTACGCTGTTTTTTCCTACTTGTTTCATTATTTATTATTTGCCAGGTAGTTTTAATTTTATCATCAGCTGATTTTATTTTATTGCTGATATAAAGAGCTTTAGCTATTTTGCACACACTTTTAAAAGTTTTAGAATATTTTGCAACATATTGATAAAAGCTTGTATTATTCATATGTTGCTTTAGGCCATATAGTTCAAAAAGATTTTCCCTGCTTTTACGAATACCTGGAGTCGCCCAAACACTAAATACGAACTTTGAGTAAATACTTTTAGTCTTCAGTGGAAAAGTGTCATTAAATTGCGTGTTTAATAGTGAAAATAACTCGGCGTAGAACTCATTTGGGTCACAAATATTATTAAAACTCTGAACACATAATTTACTGGCCAAAGAATTATTTAATTTCTCTAAATTTTTACTTGTAATTGGCCTAAACCTTATTTGAATTTTTTGTAAAGGCATATAGGAGCAAAATGTTATTGTTTGTCCACTGTGATCAGATGGCAACTTATTTACAATTTGTTTGTGTAAGTAATCACAGTTACAAAAAATATTATCTATACAAGTTGTACATTGTACGAATTGTAGACTTGCATTTCTACAAATCGTACAATTATGTAGGGCGTCGTGACACAGCCCTCATCCTTTATGTTACGGTTTTAAAAATGCGATGTACGAGTAGATTGTAAATTCATTGTGTATAATCGCATACATATTTGTATTACATATTCCGTGTTCCGCAGTTTTTTCTAAAACTTAGCATTTTTGTAGAATTGTTGAGGGTTTGTGATATAGCGCGCATGGTCTGGCCACTCGGGACAGATTGACCGTAAATCGATTTAGAATTAAATTTTAGTTAGTTACTAAGTTAGTCTACCTGGGTCATGTTCAGACAAACTGATATTGGCGAACGTTAGGTAAGGTTACATATAGGTATTTGAATATGACCTAATTTGATAATGCCTGCTTATCTAGCCAAAATTTAATAGTAAACTGTAAATTCTTTCTTTATTTCACCGAAAGCCCTTAACAATTAACAATATCCAAAATCATAAAAGCTAAACGGCTAGCCATAAAAAAAGGCTAAATCATAAAAGGCCGCGTCAATGTTGAGAAAGGCGTAAGTTTATATTTCTATGTCATTTCATTGTATTTTATTTGTATTATGTAACTATTTTTTTTTGTGGTTTTTGTGGATCATTTGGACTGCAATAAAGATTTTTATTTATTTTATTTATTCAATACAAAGGTCAATATTGAAATGGACTCCTAAACTAGGTGTAAGTTACTGTCACTTAGGAGTCAGTGATTCTCCGGAGCAACAATGCCATAAAATGTTAGTATTTTGGAAAAAAATACTACTTATTAATGGTGGAAAACAGAATTATAATTTCTATAAAGATAAAAAAAAAAATTGAGTATGCGTATGATGACGCATGTGTGTAGTGTGTAAGTGTAGGGTGTGTGTTTAGTGTATGTGTAAGGTATGTGTCTGTAATGTGTAGGTATAGGGTGTGGGTTTCGTGTGACTTAAAGAATAGCACCATCCTATTTCTTCCCGGGGGTGTCGTAAAAGGCGACTATGGGATTTACTAGAGAATGGGCAGCAGCTTCCTCTATGCATTTTAACACCATACTGCGATCGCCACCCCACCTGCCAAGCGCGGCGATTATGGCAAACCCCCCTAAATTGGGGGAGGCCTATGTCCAGCAGTGGGACGTCTTTCAGCTGAAATGATGATGATGAGGGTGTGGGTGTGTATGTATATATTTATAATTAAACAGCACTGTAAATTACCCAGCAGAAGATCCTCGATACGTTAATGTTTGTATATAATCTTTAAGTAAGTTATTACAATGAAACTTTGAGTAAGAATACATTTTTAAGTCTTTAGGCACTTATACATTTTTATGCTAGAAACATTGAATTGGCGTTTGGCAAAGGCAGTTCTATGACGTTCCAGAGGAAATCATTATGCTTAAGTCTACCAGCCGGTTCCTTAGGGGAACGCACACAGTGTTTGCGTTGCGTCTACAGGAGCACATAAAGTTGTCTAACTGTGAGTACCCAGCAATTAGCATAGAGCTGTACAGTGAGATACCTTCGTGGACGAAAGAGCATTACCTTCCGAACAGCTCTCTGGGTTCTCTCAAGGCGGATAAAGACATTTTGGGTGGCACCACAAGCAGTACGTTAGGACAGACCGGCAAAGGACAAAATATACTAATTTGAGCGTATCATGATCAGCGAGTTTCATAGCTTCTTAAAAACATAGCTTAGCTTACGTATTCGAGACGTGACTTGTATTTATTAGAAGTACACTTTCAAACAAGTCGTCACTGGGTGGATAGAATAATTCAAAGTTACCTAAATGAGATATTACTGACGAAATAACTCACTAAAACTTTTCATGTATTTTAAGGAATGAAATCAATAAAATGTACTAAAACATGTTGACATTTGGCTCGATATCGAGTAACGCCATTATATTTTCATAATTTGTGATGTTTGGGTTGGTGGACTTTACTGTCAATAAAGCTGAAAAAAAATGAAAACTGTTATTGAAAATAATAGCCTAAAGTTTTTGGTAGTTATGTATTCGAGACTATAAGTAAATGATATAAAAGACTTTAATACTAGACCACAGAAAGAGGAGGCCTGTGTCCCGGCAATAGAAACATTATAGGTAGATGATGTTGATGTAATACTAGACCATCCAAAGGTTAGGTAAACGTTTAGCCAAGTTCTGCTTTCAAGTTAAGTACGTAATAAATAGATAAACCGACTCAGTCATCCATCACAACATCTTGGAATAAATTGTATTCCAAGATGTTGTGATAATTCGAATATATTTATGGATTATCAAAAAAAACCGTCATGAATGTTATCACACTAATATTAAAAAGGGCGAAAGTTTGTGAGCGTGTGTGTGTGTGTGTGTGTATGTTTGTTACTTCTTCACGCTCAAACAACTGGACCAATTTTGATAACATTTTGTATGGAGGTAGCTGACACCCTGGGTAAGACATAGGTTACTATTTATCCCGATATTCCCACGGGATCGAGACTTACGCGGGTGAAATCGCGGGGCGCAGCTAGTTAATTATAAAAACAGCATTACGGAGCTTCAGCTAACGATTTAAACGCCCTGTGTATAATGTTCAAAATTAAGCAAAGTGACCGACCGATATAACAAGATCGATATAATAAGTAATAAAAATAGCCTTTAATCCATGACATGCAAAAACTAATTATTTCATTATTTATTATTATTACTATAATACAATCTAAATCGATATTAATTAACTATTATTTAGATTTTATTCTCTAATCCATTATTATTCATAATTATAAATAGGTTAATATGGGCTTTGCTTTTGTATACATATAAATAAATATTTGTACGCCATACTATGGCAGGGTATGCTGGAACCACTATAGTAATATCTATTGTACCATATCCTAACAAATAAACATTTTTGATTTGATTTGATTTGACTATATAACTTTTTTTTTTTAAATTCATAACTTTGTTCCTAGAAAGATTCTTACAACTTAAAGTTTTAATAACGGTAGGTTTAAAACTTAAAAACTCTCTTAAAACAAAGACTGTGTTACAGTATAACTCCTGGGGTCCGGTAGCTGTAAAAAAGAACGAACATTTTCAAAACTTTGATTAGAAATGTGAAACTTACCCAGAAAGTCATCCTGGCTGCCCTGACGTGCGCTCTGGCAGACTTGTTTGAAGAACCGCCCGAGACCGCGCACTCCGCGCACCTCGTTAAGCCGCGACACAGCGTCCAGCACCGAGCTCTCGTCGTCGTGGTCCCAGATGTCCAGGTGCAACACATCCGATGATATGTCATCAATATCGCTACAAAAAACACCATCAATTAATCAGTATCGAGAGATTGGGTTTGTGTGCACATTCACGATCAAATTTGAAAACCAACAAACAAGGTCATATCTCATTGTAATAAGGTATAAATTAGAATGTACAGCGAGAGTTCCATCAAACTTTTTGATCGTGAATGTGCTTCTTCATACTGGGTATGAGATGTACCTGTAATTATTTACCTACGTACCTCCATACTTAGCAAAAGTTGGAACTCAAACGATTTCATGTGAATGTATTTTGATTCTATTTATAACGCATGAAACACTTACAATTTGAATGTCTCATTCCACTTGGGCGACAGCGTGTGTTGCCGCACACTGGTGGCTCGTATGTACCGAGCCGGCAGCCTGCCGAGGCTGTCGCGTTGCTGACGACCGTCGCGGCGCTTGAAGCTCAGCCTGAAGCCATGTTTACGCCCCTCGTCCTCAGAGGCACGTGGAGAGGCCGGCAGGGATGCTGGCTGGATTCCCAGCATGCAGTACGGGTCACTGAACCCTAGGTGGTATAAGGTGGCGCCTTTTAAGGGATTTCATACCAGTTCAATCAAGAGGAATTCGTTTTCAAATTGAAAATGTTTTATCATAGGTAGATAAAAGAATGGTAATACTCAGACTTCTAATACTATGAAACTCGTCTTCGTAATAACCGCTATAAAGTTTTATTATTTTATTATAAGACTTTTTCTCAAACATGCTTGGAAATTTGGGCATTATTTTGTCGAGCTTCTTCGAGATACGAGTAAATCGAAATTGCTGTACTGGCCAAATACATGCGAGCAGCGGCCGCCAAAAGTTGTATGAAAATCCATATCTGTCGTGGTTTAGCGGCCAAATAAATTACATAGCAAACTCATTTCTATAGTGTAATTTAATAATGGAACAATCTTTTATTTCGAAACATGGCAACCAAGGAGGTAACATATGAAAGGTTTTATTTAAACTTCGAACTGGCTTGCAAATGCTTGAAAGCTGTTTATTGAAAACAAAAATAAC
The DNA here is from genome assembly GCA_963921375.1 of Tiliacea citrago. Lineage (NCBI taxonomy): Eukaryota > Metazoa > Arthropoda > Insecta > Lepidoptera > Noctuidae > Tiliacea > Tiliacea citrago. The sequence goes on along the minus strand of OY992797.1, from coordinate 12,105,908 downwards.
AAATGAATATAAATAATGAATATGAAATAAAAATGTTCGTTGTTCGTCATTGTATTACTATTATTTGAGAAAAGCATTATACAAGCCTTGGCCGCAACCAGGCATTGATGGACGAACGTGTAAATGTGGGCCGAGGCGAAGCCGAGGCATACCTACAGTCCATCAATGCCTCTTTTGCTGGCCGTATGGCCGGTGGCCATTGATGGATGTAATAAATTAAAATAATCAACATAGCAAAATAAAATAAAATTTATGGTCGGAATGTATCACAATAAGTTACTAAACCTTTTTAAAAGCGTGCAGCTTTAGTTCACTCTATCGTAGCAATTGTAGCAGTGTATGCTACGCCGTAGCTCGCTGCGTAGCGTAGCAAGGGTAGGCGTAGTGCGCAAATGGAAGCCGCGGAGTTTCGACATTTTGTAAATTACGCGCTGAGTGCTTTTCAAGAAGTTATTGATGTTTTTTAAATGTGTTTATCGTAAATCATATAGCCTAGTTGCCTTCTTTACCTTTTATAATACAGATTTTTCCATTATGTTATCAGTGTCTAGCTGGATGATACCCGTCCATCAAGTAGGTACCCGTTAGATACTTAGTCAAAACCAAATAAAAATATGGAATGCCCTTTTTTCAACCGACCCTTAACAAATATTAATCTAAATAAAAATAACAGCGTCTCAAAGCGAAAAATTCTTGGACAAAACTAATTAAAATAGCCTTTTCGCTTCATTTCACCACAACATTTGGCATGTAGGTATATGTTTTGCGAAACTCAGAGAAGCGTAATTGAATACCTTTCAACTTTACTAGCTGTTTGCAAACCTGTCGAAACAAAGTTTTGCTTGAATAGAAATTTGATTTTAACTTTCAGTGGTAGCAGCATTTATTTTACAGAAAATGTGGCTGTTTTTTCGAAGCATTATTTTAACATTAAAATGGAAGTTGTTTGCAGCGTTTTATGCATAATGTGATGTCATTTGTCGTGATTGTGAGTGTATTCGCGCGCCTCGTCGGGATCACGCGGTATCTCGGCGCGCGCCCATCGTTTTCGCGTAATTCAATATAACAAGCGTAGCTGTCAGCACGCCAGCCCACTACATGCCACAGACATTATTTGTTACACCGTTTAATTTTTATTTTCCCCACTTTGATGTTGACGCAGACATTTTAAGTTATTTTCGCATTTAGTCGCCACATTATTTCGTAATGTCGAGATTTGAGAGTCCTTATACGAGTACGTATGATAAATACATACTTCATAAACGTGTGCAGTATAAGAGTTCATGTTTGTCGAGTGAAAAGAAACAAAATCATGAAACATTAGAGACGTTTTTTATTACTATAAATGTTCCAAACGTCGCCGCCGCTAAATCAACCGAGGGAAAGTCATGAAATGTATTCAAGGCGACACTCATCATTTATGAATATGATTTATGGACACATAAAAGGTCGACGTGTGAGCAACAAGCGACGCTTCTATTACCTAAACGTAAGTTTACTTCCCATACCTTACGAGTTATTAAACGACGGCAAACTTTTCAGAATAAGTTCATTTACCAAGTAATAATCAGAAGTTATCTTGTTACTTAGTTCTACATTTTTACCAACATATTTTTTGGACTGAAGAAAGAGTAAATACAAATTTTAACACCAGCTGGAGCGACGATCTTCGCAGACAGACGGATGTGCTACTGGGGAGTTTGTGGCGCCCCTTCATTTTCCCAACTAAGGCACTAGGAAGTGATGAAGGGTACGCATTTTGGGGGTGTCTAATTTTGACGTTCCAAAAATGCTGAAGCCTAACGCTCAGCCTTATCTGAATAAATGAGTTTTGATATTGATTGACTGCCTCATAATAAGCTTACCATTAGCGTCTTTGGCTTCCAGTCCATCAGCCTCGATGACGGAGCAGCCGAGCACGACGGTGGGCGGTCGCTCGCTGCCGGCAGAGCGCACCGCACGAGCATGTACCTCCGAAGACACCCGGAAGGCACGGCGCGCGTGTTCCACCACCTCCTCCTTGTAAGCTGCGAACTGCCCGTCCGGGGCCGGTGCTCCCACTGCATTCTCGATGCAGTACAGCACCTAGTATGAGAAAAGGTATCGGACTAATAAATTTCTCAATAGGACAAAAAAGTAACTAAGTATGCAATGAACTTATTAAATAATTATTTATTACTTAATTATACCTTTATTAGTATTACTTAGTAAATATTAATTTTAGTAGGCTGTGGATACAAAACTATTCACAGTACGACGCCCACGCTTAGCTATCCTCGAAATCATAGATGGTCTTTTTATGCCGTCTTTGGTTAATAAATACCTACCTACAAACTGTATCAGATCATACCCGTATCGACTGGCAACTTGATTCTATATTGTATAATGTTAGGTAAAACAATATCCGAGAAGAAAGCGGATATCCGGGTAAAACGTGCGCACGTGCTACCTACACCATATTAAGTATCACCTTTTGAACTGACTCCGTAACGAAAGAGCTGACGTGACGGAATGTGTTTTCCGCAGGAAGACGACTTTGCATGCCCCAACATAGTTCGCAACAGACAAAGTATTCAATTAGGGTAGTATTCTGCTTTTTTTTTGTTATTGCATTACTGTTTTATTCCTGGGTAAGTGAAAAAGAATCCCGCGTACATTTTATATTAAATTCAAATTCAAAAGTTTATTGCTCAACACAGTACATAATAATACATTTCTAGATGTCAAGTGAATGCGCAGTCCACTGTGTTGAAAATTAAACAATTTCATAAATTACAAAACAAAATCAACACATAATTAAGAAAAAAAAATCAATGAAGTAATTTAAATAAAAATAAAATAAGTTGGACTCAAGTATTCACCATATTTATATTTATTATTATACATACAAATTTCCATCTGACAGATATTCATTCAAAGTGTATTAGGTATTTAGGTGTGAATACCACTACATATTACGAATTTAGAGTGAATCTTCTCTTCCACGAAGACATGTTACAAGTGAAGTAGGTAATTAATCACATTTTTGAGACCCTTTCCTCCTAAATTATGACCCCGGAGAGAAAGGGTCGGACCCTTTCGCCCGATTCATGGAAAAATTTCAGTGGCCTTGTCATAGTCAATCATTTAGAAAAGCTGGAATAAAACCAGCATCGTACGATTTCTCATAATCAGCAGGAGGCTACTTTTATTTGGTTTTTAGGGTTCCGTAGTCAACAGGAACCCTTATAGTTTTGCCATATCCGTCTGCCTGTCTATTCGCGGCTTAGCTCAGAGACTCTTAGTATTAGAAAGCTGTAATTTGGCATGGGTATACATCAGTGTGAGTTTATGAGAAAGGTAAGCCGGAGCAAAAAAAAAAAAAATTTATAAATTCTTATAAATTCTAAAATAGTTATAAATTCTATTAACTATTTACGTCAATCGTCAACAAACATTTAAAATTACTGCCCGGCCCGAGAGCGTGGAGCGAACTTTGTCCCTCCCCCCGTCCCGAACCAAACCGAACGCTTACGAAATTCAGCGAATGGATGGACCTATATTCCTACACTGTACCTACCATAACTCGACTTATTGCGGCTTACTCGGCCTCAAAAAACAGCGTGTCACGTGACCTGAAGTGACGTCATGACGAGATTATTTTGTATATGTATGTTTTCATAACCCGAGCGGACAACGAGTTATACTGGAGGCACTAGAGCAAAATTGGCGCGCACTTTAAATGTTTTGTTTTCGTTGGAATATAAAGACATTTTTTTTAATGTAGGTTGGGGTTTTGTAATACTTTAATTTTATGGTGTAAGTATTAAATACGTTCAGTGTGATTATTAAACACTGCTGAGAACTACTGACTGTCATAATTTCCTAAGGGAAGCCGACAGGATTAGCTGCGCCCCTGGTATACATATTAATCACGCCGACAAAGTGGTAAAAAAAATTTAAAATATATTTTTTTAGGGTACCGGGTACCTACACGTAAAGTGGTGGTCACATTTTTTTTCTCGTCTATCCCTTTGTGTTGGGAGTCGTCGTTGGAAAGGTCGTTCAAAAATATTGCCATTTTTCGATTCAGGGATCTGTTTGCTTTAAAGTGCTAATTTTTGTTAGTCTCCCCCCCTGCCAGCTGGAGGTTGTTTTTGGTAATGTGAAAAAAATCACAGCAATAGCATATATAATAAAGAAGATAAAAGGGAAATTATCACAGCTAAGTATACTTCATAAATTAACGAGTAATAGTCGACCAACTTACATATGCAGTTGGAATGTATGGGAGAACATGTTTTTCAACTACAATGTTAAGTTTGTTATTGGGATAAATTCATTCCAACTACGGAACCCTTTATAGTAGGTGGTCCGACACGCTTTGGCCGGTTTTTTTGTTACTCTTTAGTTATGTAATTTCTTATAAAGGCTATAAATACTACAGTTCTAATTTGGCAAAACGAACTTATTGGTTATAAGATGCTGATGTTTTGAATGCTGAACTACAATTACCATACCCGACAAAATAAACGTTGCAAATTAGTCGACTAATGTGCCAATTATCCCATTCACGCATATTAACCAAGACGTATGGATTACAGACTGCCACGTTATTAATTACGCTACGTTTGGTTTTATTGAATTATTTCTATCATATGCCACTAATAATATTTGCTAATAATATAAAGATACCTAATATTGAATATACAAATCTACCTCATTTTTAACATGGCTGCAAAGATGGATGGTAAATGTTCATTGCACGTATATTTCGCAATATTTATCTAAGAATTATATTGTATATATTAAATTCAGCGCTCTATTTAAATACTCTTTCTAAGTATTCAGCTCTTTCTTTTTGTAGTTATGGAAATGTTGGTGAACACTTTTGATTTAAAGTGTTATACAACGTGCCACTACATTGGCGACATTAATTTAACACACGGGTAGGGCTAGTGACCAGAAATCATAAAAAATATAATAAGATAAAATAATTCGTACATTGAAAAATTAAAATTTTCAAACAAACTAAATAATAAAACTCTCTATTTCCTTAAATTCGCCTACTCTTTGCACCTTATTTGTTTTAATGTCATTGATGCGATGATAAGATCTGATCCCCGCCAAATGACGCTCCAAAATGCGTTTTTAGAAAATTGTTAATAAATCAATAAATAATAACGTTTAACAAAATTTACTCGTAAATATCTTCATAAAAAGAAAACGCGAAACCGTATAGGTGCATTAAGTTAATGTAGCCACTAAAGCGGCACGCTGTATATTTATTATAGCTCAAAGTCAAAGTCAAATTATTTATTTCAAATAGACACATAAACGGCACTTTGAACGTCAAATAAAAGCTGGAATTTGGCCTAGGTAGCAGTCACACTACTTGTAGCTAAATGTCTATCTTAATCTTAAAGATTTAATTTAATATCACAATTAAACTTTGACAAATGAATAATTATGTGCCTAATTACGTTTAAAACACACAGTAGATAAAGATATGAAAGATAAAGCAGCGTCTAATATCTGAAACAAAGCTAAGCTCCTAATTTGACCAATGCCTTTGTAGGTAGGTACCTACAAAGGCATTGTAAATCTTCGTAGAATGTAGGTACATATACAACCGATTTAACGACCCCTGGGTTCTCGCACTTTCTCGGGTCACCTTTACTTTTAACAAAACTTTATTAAAAAACTTGGGTACGATTAGAATGACCGACTTTGATGAATATAATGAAGAGTTTATTACTGTGCCTATGGGCAGTATGACGTACAATTTAAAGGACATTGTTTAGGCGTTAAAAGGTAACAAACAGACAGACAGAGTTACGAATTAATAATGTTATAGTATTGATATGGATATTATTAAAATAAAAAGTAACCTTTGTTCTTCCCCATGATGTCATCTATCTCCTTGCCAAATTTTTATTATAATCCGCTCATTTGTTTAGGCGTGAAAAGGAGACATACAGACAGATAAACAGAGTTACTTTCGAAATTATAATATTATACTAGCTGTTGCCCGCGACTTCGTCTGTGATCCAGGATGAAAAATAGCATATATCCTTACCCAGGTCATACTCTATCTGTGTGCCTAATTTAATCCAAATCCGTTCAGTCGTTTTTGCGTGATTGAGTAACAACCAAACAAACTCACTTTCGCATTTTAATATTAGTTAGGATAGTACTAATTCCACGGGCTTGTATATAATAATTAAGTTTCTCTTACTGTTTCACATTTTTTGATAATATTCTTTTTGTTTATAAATTCTAATTATGGTCTACGATCTATAAGAAATACTAAAAAATGCGATTCGTTTTAGATTTTCCGTTTCTTTTTAAAGAAAAAAAAAAGGGTCGCAATTACCCCAAAGAAGTTTTAAAAACTTCCACGTACCCTCAGCTTTCCAAAGTAATAAAAAAAAAACGTACTGAACATAGTAGGTAAGGCGAAAAACACAATTATGTCATACTTGGTAGTACTAAAATATTGTACGTTTTTCCGCTTAAAGTAGTCCTTAACTTATGTTCTTCCTAGCATCTAATGAAGCCGCTTCCAAATTGTTTATTTGGACGTCATTTCACGGGCCACCCTGAATAAGCTAATAAGAAAATAAATCTGTATAATAAATAATAGTTCACAAAAATTTAACTTTACCTTATAATAGAATAAAATGTTTACATTGATGTAATCATTTCTGTTTTAGCTACATACATAAACTCACGCCTTCTTCCCATGGGGGTAGGCAGACACTATAGAACGTCACCTGCTACGGTCCTTACATACTCCTTTTGCTTCGCCTACGTTCATACATCTGGTCATATACGCACGCCGGTTGCGAGTACTACGCACCTGAGTTTTCTGAAGAACATCACCAATTTGGTCACTTTATGTCCTCCTAGGGCGTCCCCTCCCGGCGTTTCCACTCATCTCCGCTTTATAAATACCTTTTGTTAGTTGCCTTTCACTCATCCTCTCAAGATGGTCAAACCATCTAAGCATACTCTTTTAAATTTTTGTTACTACATCTTCTTTTAAACTGCACTGTTGCCTTATCATCTCATTTTTCAGCCTGTCATTCATAGTCACGACAGACATGCTTCGCAAGGAACGAATTCCACAGCATTTATTCTACTTTCATGCTTCTTTTGCCACACCCTTTTTTTTTGTTTTTTTTGGGTGGGAAATCATCAAATAACTTCTCCCGCTCTGGGCGGAGCGGGAGGGCGTGTCAGACTTTTACTGACTAAAACCCACCCGTGTTCCTTCCGTTGCCTGTGTGCCAGGGCCACGATATCCCTTTCGGACAAACTCGCAACCCTGGCAGGCATTGGTCCTAACGGACCCCGTCAGTTTGTGCTGACATCTCTTTGAGGCGCGCGTGGAACACAACGCGCCGTCGACCCGGGCCTGGTCCTTATCGGACGGCGAGCTACCCATCGCTCACCGTCCGCAGGCCCGCGCCTACGGTGGCCGGAAATCGGGTTGCAACTCCCGACGCCCGGGGCGTCTCCTGCGGCGACTAAGGGCGCGAGGGCGTGAACCTTGTCTCACCCTCACGCGTTCCGCCTCCTCCTTCGCTAGCATAATTGCTTCGCAGAAGGAGGTGACGGCCTCCCATGCACTCTCGCTCCGAACCATGGCCTGAACCAGGGCCGGACGCGAGAGATCGCCGCCGCCGATCGCCTCCGTGAGGACACGGCGGTGCTCCGCCCAAGCTGGGCAGACCTCCACCGTATGCTCCACCGTGTTGCCACACCCAACATTCACTTGCATACATAAGCGTAGACACCAGCAAACCATTGTGAACAGCCAGTCGAGCCTTTTCGGGCATCGACTGAGTGGTCACAATCGCATGTATAGCACCATTCACTTTATTTAGGTTTAAAGAATCTTTATTTCTCATAAGAACATGATACAGTTCACTTATATGAGATTTAACCTTTAACATAAATAATCGTCGTCTTATGACGAAGCATGCAGATGTTGAATAAGTAAAACTATAACAACAACGTACGAGATCAACAGCAAACAAAACAAAAGTGTAGGTAGTTACATATAAAGTAAGTTGGCCAATTTGACACCAAGGTACCCTCATATGTACTGATTATTCACTTTGTGAGAAACATAAACAACAATTACTGTGTGAATGTGTTTGTGTGTGCTAGTATAGTGTGCGCACGTGTTTTTTTGCTTGTGTGCGACAAGAAGTATAGTCTCGGAGACCGCTGATTATTTATAATTGTGATCATCACGAATGTGGTCTGGTTTTATGTGTTCTCATTTTGTATTATTGAAGTGTAGTTTTTATGTAAGTATTTTATATTGTGTTGTCAGGGTGTTTATGTAGAAATTACTTTTCTCATAATATAATCCTTTATTTTTCTTTTATAAATATTAGTATTTATGGACTCTTTGATTTCATTTGGCAATTTATTATATAATTGGACCCTTTCATATAAAAAGTTATTTTTTCCAAATTTTATTTTCGCATTTACTCTCCTTTCCACATTTACTACCCATTATGACTGTAATATCAGTACTAAGTGGCCGGGGTCTGAGGCCCGGGGTGGGGTCGTCTTGGCGGTGTCTCTTGACATCGCCAATGCCTTCAATACCTTGCCCTGGAGTTGCATTAGGGAGGCACTTCGGTATCACCGGATGCCAACCTACCTCTATCGCGTGGTCGAGGCCTTTTTGACCGACAGGGCCGTCATCTACCCCAGTCACCATGGAGAGTGGGTCCGGCGAGAGATATCGTGCGGTGTCCCACAGGGATCGGTCCTGAGGCCGCATCTGTGGGACATTGGCTACGACTGGGTGCTGCGTGCCGACCTCCCTAGCGGCGTCAGCGTAGTCTGCTACGCTGACGATACGCTGGTCCTGGCGCAGGGGAGGTCGCATCAGGCGGCGGCCGAACTGGCGGCACTTGGGGTTGCGACAATCGTCGATAGGATCCGGCAATTGGGATTCGAGGTGGCATTGCACAAGTCCGAGGCCATGTGTTTTTATGGTCCTCGGAACGCGCCACTGTCGGGTTCCCAGATAACGGTGGGAGGGGTTCACATCGGCGTCGAGTCGACGATGAAGTACCTGGGACTCGTCCTCGACAGCCGGTGGAACTTCGTGGACCATTTTCGACGTTTGGCTCCCAGACTGGAGCTGACCGGGGCTGCCTTGAAGCGGCTCTTGCCCAACCTAGGGGGTCCAAACGCCTCCTGCAGGAGGCTCTATGCGGGGATCGTGCGGTCCATGGCCCTTTACGGGGCACCGGTGTGGGCGCGTTCCTTAAGGCTGCGACCAGCCCAGCGATTGAACGCGCCCCAAAGAGTCATGGCCATCAGGCTGGTACGGGGTTACCGCACGGTCTCCCGTGAGGCGGCAAGCCTCCTTGCCGGACTACCGCCATGGGATCTGGAGGCAGAAGTCCTCGCACACATCTCGGAGTGGTGCGAAACGCCGGGGCGAAACTCCGCTGCCGCGTGAAATCACAGCACAGCGGACAGAGCTCCGGCGGGATCCCATGGCGACATGGAGAGTGCGATTGTCGCAACCCAGCGCTGGTCACGCCACAATTAAGGTGTGCGTCCCCTCTTTGAGGAGTGGCTAGAGAGGCGCCACGGCGTCCTCACTTTCTGCCTGACGCAGGTCCTCACCGGACACGGTTGTTTCGGGAGGTTCCTGTTCAGGATAAAGCGGGAGGAAACGCCCGGGTGTCACCACTGTGTGGATCGCCCGGAGGACATGGTGGAGCATACGGTGGAGGCCTGCCTTGCTTGGGCGGAGCACCGCCGTGTCCTCACGGAGGCGATCGGCGGCGGCGAACTTTCGCGTCCGGCCCTGGTTCAGGCCATGGTTCGGAGCGAGAGTGCATGGGAGGCCGTCACCTCCTTCTGCGAAGCAGTAATGCTAGCGAAGGAGGAGGCGGAACGCGTGAGGCTGAGGCAAGGTTCGGGCCTTCGCGCCCTTCTTCTCCGCAGGAGACGTCCCGGGCGTCGGGAGTCGCAAGCCGATTTCCAGCTACCGTGGGAGCGGGCCTGCGGACGGTGAGCGATGGGTAGCTCGCCATCCGATAAGGACCAGGCCCGGGTCGACGACGCGTTGTGTTCCACGCGCGCCTCAAAGAGATGTCAGCACCAACTGACGGGGTCCGAAAGGGCCAATGCCTGCCAGGGTTGCGAGTTTGTCCGAAAGGGATATCGTGGCCCTGGCACACAGGCAACGGAAGGAACACGGGTGGGTTTTAGTCAATAAAAGTCTGACATCCGCCCAGAGCGGGAGAAGATATTTGATAACTTCCGACCCAAAAAAAAAAAAGTGGTGTAATTTCATTACTTTATTCGTCGACGGCAACTAAACCTATGAATTGAGAACTCACTGGTCGAACGGTACTTTAATTAATAGAAATAAAGTTATTTTGAAGCATTATTTTGGCGGGGAAGTGTGTTATAAAATAACTTTTGAATATTTTAAAGACCACTGCGTCTTGCCAGTGATGACTTATGGCACTGAAACGTGGTAGCTCACAGTTGGTTTCATTAGAAGGCTGAAAGTCTTACCCAAAGGGCAACGCAGAGGGCTATGCTTGGAGTTTCCCTACGTGATCGAATCAGAAATGAAGAGATTCGTAGGAGAACCAAGGTATCCGACATAGCCTGAAGAATTAGCAAACTTAAGTGGCAGTAGACAAGGCACATTGCAGAACAGATGGCCGATGGGGCTGATAAACTCTGGAGTGGCGACCGCGTACTGGAAGACGCAGCGTTTGAAGGTTTCCACAAGGTGGACCTATAACCTTGTGAAGACCGCAGGAATCCACTGGTTGCGAGAAGCACAGAACCGGTCAAACCGGATATGCTTGGGGAGGCCTATGTCCAGCAGTGGACGCCGCCTTTTGAATGAAATGATGATGATGACGATGAGTCTTCTTTTAAGGTACTATTTTTGATTTCTTAATTAAATCTAACGATATGAAAATAGATAATAAAAAGGCGCTTTTTCACGCTTTTCTCTCTAGAGAAGCAAGTACCAAACAAGAACATACCTCTGTATAAAGATGTTCGTGTTCCTTGTGAGATAGCTGTGCCGACACGCTGGGCAGACCGAGGTCGTGCGGCGCTGGTGGCGCCCTCTCCGACCTGGCTTCCACCAGCCTTAGCGCGGCCAGGCGCCTGTTCTCGTGCCGCCATGACAGTGCCGTGAAGTTCTCAAAGTACGAGCCGTCTGTGTCTTGGACTCTGGACAAAACATATCAAAATCTACTTAATAAAAATCTTAAATGTATTACTGATAGAAAACGCACAGTCTAAACCGCTGAGTCTAGAAGCATGAAATTTTGCACAAGAGTTCCATATACATATAATATTATAGCGAAAGTGATCACTAAGGTAGGATTTCTGAAACAGGAGTTAGGTATATGGGAAATCATGCGGTGCATGGCCCTTTACGAGGCACCAATGTGGGCGCGTTTCATGAGTCGGCGACCAGCCCTCTTGTTGAACGCGTCCCATAGGGTCATGGCCATCAGGCTGGTCCGGGGATACCGCACGGTATCCGGTGAGGCGGCGAGCCTCCTTGCCGAATTTCCACCATAGGATCTGGAGGCAAAAGTCCTCGCGCACATATGGGAGTGGCGCGAGGAGGCTAAACGCCCGGGCGTAAATCCGCTGCCACGAGAAATCACGGTACAGAGGACAGAGCTTTAGCGGGTTCTCGTGGCGACATGGAGAGAGTGATTGTCGCAACCCAGCGCTGGGCATGCCACAATTGCGGCGATAAGTCCCCTCTTTGAGGAGTGGCTAGAGCATCCTCACCTTCCGCCTAACGCAGGGCCTCACTGAACATGGTTGAGAGAGTTGGAGGAAACGCCCGGGTGTTACCACTATATGGATTACCCGGAAGACACGGTGGAGCATACGGTGGAAGTTTGACCGGCTTGGGCAGAGCATCGCCGTGTTCGAAAGGGATACCGCGCCGAGGCCCTGGCACACAGGCAACTGAAGGAACATGGGTGGGGTTTAGTCAGTAAAACCGTTTCGCTCCGCCCAGAGCGGGAGAAGTTATTTGATAATTACATTTTGCTTGGCATTTTCATACACTTTTAATATATCTCCATCGGTAATTGACTGGTTTCGAAGTTAACTGTTCGGTCGCCGGCAACATACTTGCATAGGAGAAACATAGTCTTCCTGAAGCAATACTTCTGCCCGCTAGTCCCGCTACCACAGGGTAGCGTGCTATCCCCTTTACTTTTCGCAATTTTATTAACTCAATCTCCGACAAACTAATTTCATCCTACAGTTATACAGATGATTTACAAATCTACTCATGACAGAGATTTCCTCTCGGAAATATTTCAGAGGCTATCTTATGATTAATCGTGATCTGGCCCGTATTTGCGACTGGAGCAAAAGTTATGGAATTATACCCCATAAAGCCGCAGGTTATTGTGGTGGGCAGTTCTAGGATGGTCTCAAGGACGGACTCAAGGATTGCCTGGACGACTCCTCCTCAAGTTTCTTTTGACAACTCAGTTATTAACTTCAGCGGGAAAGTTAAAAACTTGAGGATTTTTATTGACAAGAACTTCTCTTGGACTCCCAGCTACAGGATGGTAGCCGCAAGCTGTTTGCTTCCGCTGCTTCTTTGAGGAGACTGCGTAATTTTCTACCGACTGCCACCAAGATTGTGCTAGCACAATCACTTCTTCTACCCATCATCATGTATTGAATACGAGGCTTTTGGCTACTTTGTATGTGTGTATTTTATTTATGTGACTTTGTTGCAATGTGCGTTTTGTTTGTGCAGAATAAATATTTTTTTCTCCATGATTTTGAATTCTTGATTATGCTGATGCCAGCTTTCTTCACTTTACTTACTTCAAAAGTGCCTTTTATATGCCTATTTGAAATAAATAATTTGACTTTGACTTTGCCTTTACTCAAGACCAACTCGATAAACCTGAGCGGCTTCAAAATTGTATACGGTTTACGCAAATATGAACATTTTTCCGAATTTCGTGTGAAGCTCAAGTGGTTACCAATTCGCCTTCGCCGGAATGCTCATTCTTTCCCTTTTGTATAATGTGCTCTTTTCCCCTTTTACCCCTCTCTATCTCAAGAAACGTTTTCAGTGTTTTTGCAACTCCCACACGAAATTTTTAAGGTCATCAGATAACTTGAAGCTTAAAATACCCATGCATTCCATAACATTTCTTGACGAATCCTTTACTAACCAGGCCGCTCGTTTGTGGAATGCATTAACAGTTCCAATAAAACCCGCGCAATCGTTGCCTGTGTTTAAAAGACTCGTGAAGGAACATCACTTGCCGTTGTGATTTTGTTCTCGTTATTAGCTGTAATAATCTATAGTCTTTTTTATTTTCGTTGTGTATATACGTAGTTAGTATGTATATGTATCTATTATATAGCATATATCTGTGTATATATTATAGTATATTGTACTTATATGCTTTTTATTTGTACTAAAGACAACCCCATTGTATGTCTAGAAAATCACGAAAGCGATAAAGCCGCCCATTGTATATTTTGTAGTGTATTTTATTTTCTTTTTGTAACATAATCTGGTGTACAATAAAGTATAAACACACCCTGTATAAATAGCTCTGTAATCAAATGATCTACATTTAAACAAATTACTTATGCATGAATGGAAAATTTAATGAAATGAAGATCTACATTTAAACACGTTACATAAGCATGAATGGAAAATCTAATTAAATGAATATTCTTAAACCTTTTATCGAACTCCGAAGTCTTTATTTGTTTTGGACGACTGTTTCACAAGTATAATTATTACGAATTTAAATCGTTAAGAACTTGTAACTGATTTAAAACACTAATTAGTTTTTAATGACTATTAAAAGAAACTTCGAATTACTTTGAAGTAGGCGGCCATGTCATAATTTTCTAACGGCGAAATGTAATGTTTTTTCGTGATATATCTACTTAATTCTGCTCTTCAGTAGATATCATAATAAGTATCTACTTATGATCGCTGCTTACCCTGTATTTACTGTTACTTATATCTAAATATCAATATTTCGTGATTCGACCGTAATCCCTAAATCGGTCCAGTGGAGCATTTATCACGTATACCATTTCGTATTATTTATTTACTTTCATAAATACGACTGTGTGGTGGTATGGATAAGACGTAATATTAGGCGGGAGTAATATTGATGGTACACGACTGAGTACTCGTCAAAATGTTTAGGCAAGAGAAAAACAACTTTTACGAATAAATCAATGCAGGTACGAGTAATACACGAAGAATACCTACGTGCTACTTATTTATCAGTCTCTAGAACTAAGCAACCTATTGGTAAAATAATCGGCTTGATTTAACTCGAAAGAATTTTGTACGACATGTAGCACTTCTGGCTAAGTTATAACAGCCGCACGGGTCGATCGATCAGGTTAAGCTACGCTTGCCGCGGTTGGTCCGTGGATGGGTGATCATCGGCGTGCCTCGGAAAGCACGTTAAGCCGTTGGTCCCGGCTGTCATTCGTGGATTTTTGACGTCGTTATGGGTCATCAGAATGTCGTCTGACAACCAGTCTTACCAAGGTGTATCGTGTTACCCGGTTAGGTACTGGGTTGTGGAGGTCAGATGGGCAGTCGCTCCATGTAAAATGCTGATATTCAGCTGCATCCGGTTAGACTGGAAGGCGACCCCAACATTGTTGGGAAAAGGCTAGGCATGACGAACTAGCACTTTTATATTCTAGAGTCTCTATAACGTATTCTAACCGATCTCTATCAGAACGTTCATCTCATAGCTATTTCCATTGAAAACTGGTGATTTAAAAAGTTCCTATCCAATGGAACTCGACCTCCGTAATAATTTTTATTTTATTTTTGTATACTCTGTTCTCATAACTTATACAATGAAAAGTATGAGCTAACATTGACCTTCTGGCAAAGGTATTTTGTTATGTACGGCCGCAGTGGAAAACAACAAGTTCCTACTGATTGATGTCGGCAATCAATACGAGGCGCGGAGCTTTGCAGACACCCTCAGTGAACCCCTATTAGGGTGTTACATTGGCAGTTACATTGAAAACCCGATACTTATGGGCCTGTATATCAAAAATAATATCGATGCCTAACAGCCAAAAAGGGATAAGCGACATTTTTTGAGAAATTCAGTTATATACATACTTAGAATCGCCTTTTTTTTCTGCGTCGATTGGTCTAGGTAACGTTTGCCTACGTGAAACTTTTTGTCGGTTACGCGGTAGGAAAAATATAGACTTCTGTCAATTTATTTCGTTGTAAACGACTTCAATTTTTGTAAAATTATTTTTTTGGTGTTTGATCTACGAATTATTTAAGAATAAAGAAGTTACACCTTTTGGACTTTTTGTAATATTTTAATGATTGTACGTTAAACTATTTTGGCTGGAAGCAAAAATTCAGAAATATGTATTTAGTTTGTTATGCCTGTTCGTGTTTAAAACATAATTAGTCGTTTATTCCGTTTTGGCCGCATTTTGCAACCTCTATTTGGTCTGTAGTCTTTTTTTCCTCGTTAAAAATAAATGAAAAAGAATATAATATAAGAGTATTTGTTACTTTATTAAAGTTGAACTTTTTTATAGTTTTTAGATTAGGTACCTATATTGCAATTATTTGAATTGTTCTAAGTAAAAAATATATTGAGACAAGTGATTATGATGTTGAAAGGGCCACTAATTTTAAGAATTTGTTTTCATTATTTTGATAAATTTGATTTTAAACAATGATCTCAATGTGATACAAGTAGCTGTTGCTTTAATTGCAATAGTTCTAAGTCTATTTGATCACGGTGATTTTTTGATACGAGGGTTTATTACAAACAATTGTTATTTAGTATGTTTTTAATTTGATAAGTGCGAGGTGCCATTTTTATGTTAATTAAAGACTGAGCTGATTACCTAAAAAATAAATGGTTTTTTATTGTATACCTATACCTCTTGGGTGAACTTGAAATGTTAAATGCAGAGATAACAGTTTTTTAAAGTAAAATAATCAAAATACATCCACTAAATAATTGACATATTTTCAAAAAATGTGCTTGATACAATTTTCCTTTCAGTCAACTATTGTTACATTGTTGGTTAGATTATATTATCACATTTTTTTCTCTAAAAACCAAGACTTGACCTTTTTTTCTTAATTTAAATAAAACATGGGTTGAATTTAGGTCATTTTTACTCGCATCAGATAATTTGATAATTCAATTTACGACATTTTGGGTGATTTTAAAATAAAGACCATTTGGGGATAACCGACAGTAACTGCTTCTTGCAGGCTGAATTACGTAAAAATAAAAACGCCATCTTATAGATAGCATGCTAAATATTATAATAACTCATTTCCAGGCTTTCGGTAGCTATACTTAATTTTTTATGATTTTTTTTCGTTTATTTTGAACTTTAAATCACTCCCCTGTAAAATTTGAAAAGAGGCGGTTATCCTTTTTTGCCCGTAAGGCATCGATATGGTTAGAATCAGCTTTTTTTTCTGCGTCTATTGGTTTAAGTTTCATGACCGTAGGAAAACTTTTTGGCGCTTAGGCGGTAAAAAAATTAGGGTCCGAAGGCTCACTTTTTCGTCATAAACGACAGTTATTTTGGTGCTTTTCTTATTATGGTGGTTGGATAAAAATAGTATTTCAAAACTAAGACTTATGCAATTTTGGCCTTATATAAAATGTTCTTGCTCGAAAATATATCTAGCCCAGACTGGTTAACACCAGTCTGGGCTAGATATATTTTTTTCGAAAAATTACATTAATCAAATTTTGCTTCAATTTTAATTATCTAAACTTTCGGTTAGGATATTATGTCAGTTTCTTTGTACAAAATAATTGTCATTTATTACAATTAGGCTACATTCTTGAGACTTTATTTGGCACTTTTGCTGTTTTCCCAAGTCATTATACCAATTATCGAAGGCGCTTAGCCTAAATCGTCAAAACGAATCTTGCTTAACAAATTGTCGCTTATCCTTTTTTCCCTCCCAATAAATTTAACGAGTATGGTCGTTAGATGAAAAAAGGTAAAACAAAAATGTATAGTTATACCAATTAAATATCAAAGCTTTGGCGGTTATCCCTGTCATTCAAAGGAGACTTCAGTTCAGTGCTTAGGCCACCACGCGTGGATGTGAGTCATTTTGGCTCGTAATTTAGTGTCTACTTCGAGTGACTTTGACAGTAAAAAAACGGTGAGTTTATGGACTTTCATTATTCATTTATGTGTATGTAATTAGTTATTTTAGATGTTACAAGTAAAAAGTTATGATGTAGCATTTTATTTACTTATTTATTATTACATATTGTACACCAACTCAAATCATAAACATTGACGGTTAAAAACTAAGCAATTATAAACAAAACAAGCACTTATTAGTAATATTATTCTTTTTATGTCTTGTTCAGAGTGGTTAAACACGTAACTATGCTCGTAGCTTCGTTTTTGACTGCTTTGTTTATTTGGTGGCAAGTATACGGCTGAGGATCATTGGGTCACGGGTTCGAATCCAGGGTCGGGCTAACAAGAAGTTATTGGGTTTTTGTTGAATTCTTATTAGCAGCCCGGAGTTCAGATATTGGCGTTGGTGTTTTATCCCCATGCTTCAGAAAGCCCCTAAAGTCGTTAGTCACCCTGCGCCTGATCTCCCATGTCCTTACCTCTAACTTCAGCTTATTTTGTTGAGACAGAAGCTTTGCCTTCTACAAGCTCTAGTGCAGTATTGCAATCACCACCTATTTCAGAACCAAACATAATGTATTTACTTCCAACTTCAGCTAATTTTGTCGAGACAGAGCCTTTGCCTTCTACATGCTCTACTGCAGTACTGCAACAATCACCTATTTCAGATCCAAACATAAATAGTAACCCATGAGCCTTTAGAAAAAAACGCAATGTAAAACAAAACAAACAATATTTCGATTACTTATCCGATGAAGAAGATTTTACAGCTATTTTTGGAGATACTATTGATTCGGATATTTATGAACCTTCATCAAGATCATCTGATACTGATGAAGAAATAAATAATACTAATAAGAAAATACGAAAGACGTCTAACAAAAGTAAAAAGTACATAGGAGACCCTCCTGTGCATCAAATAGAGCTTAATATAGTAGGAGTTAATGTGATAAAAAGGCAGCGGAAGAATGAACAACGAAATCTGAAGCAATCCGGTCAACCATACATGAAGAAAGACGGAACTAAAATGCCTGCTAAAGAAATGAAATTTAATCTGTGTGTAGGTAAGAAATGTGGCAATGGTTGTGAGAAACAAATGAAAAACGAAAAAGTATATTTGACAATTTTTGGAGTCTATCAACGACACGACGCATAGATTGGCTGGTATCTATGACTCAGAAAACAGCTACAAAACGCAAAAGGATTAAGGATTCTGTTAAACGATCTTACACTAATAAGTACTCAATAACGGAAGGTGAGGGAAAGCGACCAGTTTTTCTTCAATTCTTAGCAGCTACTTTGGATGTTAGATTAAAATTCATTGAATATACCGTACAAAACTGAAATTGGACTATCTAAAGAAGATAACCGTGGTAGAAGTGAACCACATAATAAAACTAAAGAATTAACAATAACAACAGTAATCAATTTCATCAGACCTCGAAGACGGTGATATTGATTCAACAATGTTTATTTTTATTTGATTACTTTACCAAATGTACAATTTTTGAGAATTTATTATTAAAATTACCAACTTTCGCATTTCAATTCGTAATAACAATACATAGACATTGTTTTTACGAATTGAAATGCGAAAGTTTATTGTTGTTTATTAGATTTTAATACAGGTATTACTATTGATTAGAATGTCCATTTTAAGACTGTTGATTACTTGTGTTCCTAATATTAATAAGGTTTCTGTTAAGGTGGTGTGCGGTAGTGGTGTTGATACTTGTCATAAAATTAATAAAGACTTACATTTGACATAATTTGTAAAAAAAAAGATGATGTAAGTAAGATATTAAATCATTCTAATTTGTATTGATGGTTGATACAAAATCAAAATCAAAAGTCATTTATTCAAACTAGGCTGAGAATCAGCACTTTTCGAACGTCAAAAATTATATAAGACAGTCCCCCAAAAACGCCCAACCTTCACCACTTCCTAGTGCTTTAGCTGGGAAGAAGAAGTAGCGCAACAAACTCCCCAGCAGCACATCTGTCTGTTCAGATATAAAACTTGAATCTATACAATAAAATGGAAAAGAATTGGCATTACGCAACACAACATTAAATTAAATTATTTGCCTTATGTCTTAACACACGCCACTATACTAAAAAAAAACATAAATAAATAAATACATAAAAATAGATTTTTGTTATTAAAGTGGCTTTATTGATTTTTATAATAATATTTCTTTTGAGTTTAAAATTTAAAGTTTATTATTCTTTTGTTGTACCTAAGAGTAGATAGTCCATAGGTAAGAATGGCTGCACATGATGTATAGTGCAAGACTAGATACACTACAATAAATAACTGTGATTTTGTATAATTTTGAAAAATAAAGACTGATTTAGCAAAAATC
The DNA here is from genome assembly GCA_963921375.1 of Tiliacea citrago. Taxonomy (NCBI): domain Eukaryota; kingdom Metazoa; phylum Arthropoda; class Insecta; order Lepidoptera; family Noctuidae; genus Tiliacea; species Tiliacea citrago. The sequence goes on along the minus strand of OY992797.1, from coordinate 12,086,334 downwards.
TTATTTTCTTTTAATATCCTTTTAAGTCCGTATGTAGACATGTAGTTTTAAAAGACATAATCACATAGCACTTTCTCGTAGTTTAAAAGTGCTGATTATTATTTTTTATAAATAATTAACTTATTACAATTTCCTTGTCTGCCTGTCATTAACCAATAGCTGGTTAAATCATATTGTTACCACCTAATGAATATAAAACTCACAGTTACGCTTTTTTCCATAATAAAAATAAAAATAATTGTACAGTTAAATCATTTAGGTTGGAATTGAATCAGTGAGTTGTTCACATTTACGACGTTCTTCCTGTTAGTAAAATCAGGGCCATTTGAGGGTAAGCGACAGTAAATGGTGCTAAGAGGTTGATTTATATTGACTTAACGATGACATTTCGTAGAGATATATTTAAAAGTTATATTGGTAAATTTTGAAGCTTTCGGAACCTACAGTAAAATTTATGTGATTTTTTTCATTTATTTTGAACTTTAAACCTCTCTCCTGTAAAGTTTGTAAAGTGGCTGTTAGGCCTTTTTGGCTGTTAGGCATCGATATGAATAATGTAATTTTCGTGAAAGGGGTTTAAAAAAAAAATATTTCCAACAAATATGATGAGATGGAGTCAGTCGTCAAAGTAATGATGATTTTGTTATTCCCTACTAGCTGACAAATATCAATGACAAATTTCAACAGTTCATTCAAAAAACCCATAGAAAAAAAAGATGTTAAATTTTCCTGTAATTTTTTCCGATTCTTTCTATAATTCCAAATTTGGACTATCGCCAAATCGGTCTAGACGTTCTCAAGTATATGCGCGCTTACCAACGCTTATTTCATTTTATTAGGGTTCCGTACCAAAAGGGTAAAGCGAGAACCCTATTACTAAGGCGCCGCCGTCTGTCTGTCTGTCTGTCCGTCTGTCACCAGGCTGTATCTCATGAACCGTGATAGTTAGACAGTTGAAATTTTCACAGATGATGTATTTCTGTTGCCGCTATAACTACAAATACTAAAAAACAGAATAAAATAAATATTTAAGGCTCCCATACAACAAACGTGATTTTTTGCTCGTTTTTGCTTGATATTGATATCGGCAACAGTAGACGCTTGAAATATTCACAGAATATTTAGTATTCACTTTAAAAAAAAATATTAAAATAAAATAAAACAAATATTTAAGGGCTCCCATACAACAAACGTGATTTTTTTGCCGTTTTTATAGATAATGGTACGGAACCCTTCGTGCGCGAGTCCGACTCGCACTTGGCCGGTTTTTATACCTATTTGATTTTGTATTCATTTAAAGTGAGCCTGATGTAAATAAAAGAAGCCTATAAATCATAGTTTTCTTATCCAAACAAAACCCAATGTGAGAATACGTTAAATAAAAAGCAAAAACACAGAATCTAAAGGGCACAATCAATACTATTAAATCAGAATTGTTTCGGGACCCTTTCGTAACTTGTATAACACAGAGGTTTTTATTTAATAGTTAGAGGCTTGCCGGGGTTCAGGGGAGGGTACAATGTACATAAAGGTAACATAAAGCCAGACCCACGCGTATCGGAAACGCGCGACATGTTCGTGACGGTCAGTTTGCTGGGACTCTTAAACATTACACACGTGACACGATACAACATGCTGGTCGAACGTGTTTCTACTACGGAACAGTCTGGACAAAACTATGGATGTTGCTTTTCTTTTTATGTGTTTCATCATATTATGAGTCCGAAACCGAAGTGTTTGATTTTATATTTTGTACAAATAAAGACTCACCATAAGAACCTCACCTTTTTTTGCATTCAATGTAAACATTAGGTACACACGGCTACACATTAAGCTATACTTTTCCAGTATTCGCTGACCTCTCATTGTACGGAAATCCTATACTTACAATGCGAGATCAGCAATGCGCCTGATGTGTAGCCGTGTGTGTGTACATATAAAATTATTGAATATTTTTAGACCCGTTTTATGTATTTTAAACAAGTATTTTGTACAACTATTTAAAAAATACAATAAATCCGCGTGTTTAGGGTTCTGTAGAACAAGGAACCCTTATAGTTTCGCCATGTCCGTTTGTCTATCTGTCTGTCCATCCGTCCGTCTGTCCCCGGCTTAGCTCAGAGACTCTTAGTACTAGAAAGCTGTAATTTGGCATGGGTATACATATTAGTTACGCTGACCAAGTAGTAAAATAAAATCTTGATAAACATTTTTTTTTAGGGTTCCTCCACTTAAAGTTGGGATGATTTTTTTTTTCTCGTCTATCGCATGGTGTGGGGTATCGTTGGACAGGCCGTTCAAAAATATTGTAAGTCTGTGCAAACCATTTTTCGATTCAGGGATCAGTATGCGTAATATTAAGCTTTAAATTGCAAAATTTTGTTAGAGTCAAGTGTTCCCCACCCTGCCAGCTCAATGGTTGACTGAGGATATGTGGAAAAATTAATGGCAGTAGTATTTATAACGAAAGGAGACGTTCATGAAATGTATGGGGCTTGGTACTAAAATAATTGAAAATTTAAACAGCCTTCTGACCTATATAGGCTGAAAGAGGGTAATTATTTTGATGTCTTTGGGCATTTAATTTTTTTTTACAGCCGCCCGTTTTTTTTAAAACAATTGTTGAAAAATAAAATGTTCTACAAGCATTATTTATATTTTAGGGATGGCAGCCCTATGGCAAATGACGTGACAATGACAACGTCAGTCAGCAGGACTCGGCTTGACATTTACAGCGGATAATTAGTCCGAGTTTACAGCTTTGACTTTTTTCGATACGTTTTGTTATTGCATTGTCATGATAATCATAATTTTTTGTCTTAATTTCATGGAGCTGCAGCTAAAATTATAATAAAATCTCAAAGTATTTAATAGAAACGAAAACATTAGCCACATAAAATAATTATATTGCTTAGAAATGAATAAATAAAGACAACGTGCGTTTTGTTTGTATTGAATCATTTTTCACTTTTTCACAAAAACGGGCGCTTGAAAAAATCAGATTTAACTATAATCGAGTAGCATAATAAATAAGCTTTCTAATAAGGTACATCACATTAGCGTTTAAAAATCGTCGGAATATGATACCAATTTTGACCTCTCCTTTAAAGAAAAACTATCTCAGGGCTTACAAGTTAACGAGTAATAGTCGACCAACTTAAATTTGGAGTTGGAGAATTGACCGTGACGTATGTCAATGTATGGGAGAACTGGTTTTTCAACTACAATGTTAAGTTTGTTTTTGGGAAAAATTCATCCCAACTCCGGAACCCTTCATTGTGCGTGGTCCGACACGCACTTGGTCGGTTTTTTTTTGGTTATTATTTTGTCTAATGCTAGATCGAACACGCCCCGTATGTAAATATTGCATCCAAGTATTGAACATACCTTCTTAGGTACCTAATACAACTTTTTTTAGCGGTATGGTCGGAAAACTCTTTAGGTAAACGTAAAGTAACTTGTATTTTGTGATATTTGTAAAATACCATTAAAGTTTTTTATTTACCTTTTTTTGTAAGATTATGGCGTTTTTATCTGAACTTGTCAGCCTGAAGTTTTATTTTGTTATAGTCAGAACTTTTTGCTCCGTTAGTAAAGTTAAGTTTAACGCACGCTTCGGAAAACTGGTCCTTTAGCAATGGACTTTAAAGGATCTGTATTTATTTAAACTATTATTATAATTTTATCTCATCATTGAATAAATCCCGTGGAAATATGTAGCTACCGACTAGACAACATGAAAGGCAGAAATTATAATCAATTTGATATTAAAGTCTTCTTTCAATGCACTTGTGGTGTTTCTCATCCAGCTTAAGAATTTTCATTTTGTGACTCAAGAAAATAATAATAATATTCTATTGATAGCGAAAATGTTTAACGCCATTAATTAATGGCATCAAACATTTTCGCTATCAGTTGAATATAAAAGATATATATAAAAACAAAATATATATGTATATATTAGAGTAATGTTGCCATATTAACGTTCCTCTTATTGATGAGGAACGATAATATGGCAACATTACTAACTACTTTGGCAAACTATGGAGGTTTTAAAGGCTTTGAAGAGGTCGCGTGACCACGTTTACAATAAATGGTCCTTCATTCATTGTTGTGGCAAGGGAGGCCCGTGCTCACCCTAGACGTTAACGGGCTGATAATGAAATTGATAGACAGGAACTTACAATCTACAGCCTTAATATACCTTTTTCGACGGCAAAGTTAGTACGGGCCCCGAATTCCATTTCCGCAAAGAACAAAACGTATTCATAGGTACACACGGCTACACATCGAGCTATACATTTCCAGTATAAGCTGATCTCGTATTGTATAGGATTTCCGTACAATGAGAGATCAGCGTATACAGAAAATGTATAGCTTGATGTGTAGCCGTGTGTACCTACACGGAACTGGAATTATACGTTTTACATTCGTATTCATTCATCTTTCTACACGAGAAGGCCGGTCGAGCTAACAAGAACTTCACAGTAAAGGCTCGTAAAGACTCGCGCGATATCGCGGGCGCGATAGGCACCGACAAAGAAATTGTGCTACTAGTGTCGCGTCGCGCCCGCGATATCGCATTAGTCTGTACGAGCCTTTATAAAGGATAATTATCCACCATTCGTTAAATCCCCATAATTTGTTTTGTTAATTACAACTAAACATGCAAATATTTTAAAATGAAACGATTCTCGAAACCTTCACTATGACTGTGATCCATGACTATAAGCTCTCTCGGGAAATTTATAACGAAAGAACTGAGTCCTGTCGCTAGGTACTCGTATTCCTAGTAAAAGTAAATATCTAACAGCTTATATACCTTATACATATGTAGGTACTTACCTATGCATGGTATGAAATTTCCTAAAACTTGCATGCGCTGAAATTATAATTACTATGCAATGTTATGAGTTTATTTTAGTATTTCATATGTACCAGTTTAACTTCCATTAGTAACAGAATACCTCCCTATCTATACGGTTCGTTTACATTCATGTTTGGGCTAATCGTTCGGTTAACCCTCGTAAGACGCGGGCCCACAACCCATAGTAACCGTTCGTAACGTCTAGCCGAATCAACCTTCAGCAGAAAGGTCATTAGAACAAGCATAATGTTTAGCAACTGCAAACTGTAAGTGAACTTTATGACTTTGACAAAGGTTTGGTGGCCATTGACCTGTCAACAGTTCCATTTAAATGAACACGTATTTCATTTGCGTTTCGTTTGACATAACGTTATCTCTGAGCATGTGGAGCATAACCATAGAGGTTATGCTCCACATGCTCAGAGATAACGTTACGATAATGCTACAACAAATCATCCTGGCGAGTTCCGGTCATCCATAAGACCTTCGTTACCGTCTGTCCACCAACATTGTATACTTCCACATTATCTTGTTACATCCTACACAAAGTTAAGAGCGTATACGACGTACGGCATTTCATACAAACTTTCAAGCCCGTGTTTTTCGAAATGACTGGAACCAATTTTAATGAAACTTCATATGCATAAGCAGGCTACAAAGGTCTAAAAACTTAGTTAAGAAAATTTTCGAATAATATTGTTACAGCCAAATTAGCCCGATTTTAAATTTTCCATAGAAACAGAGATTTCCAGTTATCTGTTTTTAAATAAGACATTTCGAAAATGTTCTTAACTAACTTTTTTGACTTTTGTATCCCGCTTATATATTTAAAGAGATTAATATACTGACTGTAGCTTCTCAGTATATTTATGAAAATCTATTGTATGCACATAAAAATATTAATCTGTTTAAAAAATACAGTGATATCCATAACGTAAATACTAGGAACAAGCACAAATTTGTTGTTCCTAAAACCAGGCTTAAAAAAATAGGTGGCTCGTTTAGATGCCAGTGTATACGTTTTTATAATAAACTTCCTAGCCATATTCAAGAATTAAGCCTTAATAAATTCAAATGTTTTATAAAACGGAAACTGTGCCAGAAAGCATTTTATACTGTTAAAGACTTTATTGAGGACAAAAAGGCTTGGGATTGAGCTGCTCCAATTTACAGTGAATCTTGATTTGATTTTTTTTGCCAACTATTTATACTATTTTTTGATTGAAATTTTTAAATACCTAAACTATGACATGAATATTTACTTTGTAAAGTATTATATTATTTTAATTATTATGAATGTGAGGACTATGTGAATTGTTTTTTTATTTTTATTCTCAATCAAAAAAATTTTTAATGCAGGTCTGGCAGTTTGAGTACTTTATGCGGCCTAACCAATTGTCCTTTCTTTGGTATTGTTCGTCGAATCGCTGAGCTCCTTAAGTTTTGAGTTGAGCTGCACGATAACTGACAAATGCGTGCACTGACTGGACAGGTCCACTCAAATCTGTGTGGTTCTTTCGTCAAAAGACCATGTCAGACACCAATCTACATGGTTCTCAAATGATCTGACCAAGATTATATCCGTATTTTATATACACATTGACATTGATTAATTTTATATATACAATGACATGAATATTTACTTTGTTAAGTATTATATAGTTTTAAGTATTGTAAATGTGAAGACTATGTGTGTTATTGTTCATTTTTCTTTTTTTTCTCAGTTAGTTTTTATCATAGTCTGGCAGTTTGAGTGATTTTATGCGGCCTACCCAAATTTCCTTTCTTTGGTATTGTTCGTTGAATCGTTGAGCTCCTTAAGTTCTTAGTTGAGCTGCACGACTACTGACAAATGCGTGCACTGACTGGACAGGTCCCCTCAACCTGTGTAGTCCTTTCGTCAAAAGATCATTTCAGGCACCAATCTACATGGTCTTCACATGATCTGACCAAGATTATGTCTGGACTTTAAAAAGAGACTGTGACCTCTGAGTTTGTTTCGGCCTTTCTTCTCAGAGTAGTCGGATACGAAACGCCGACCTCATCTAGTTTTTTTTTTAATATGATTGACGTGTAAAAGTGTTTGTACAAACCTACTTACAGAAATAAATCATTTATCATTTATCATTTATTTATGCGTATGAAGTTTAATTACAATCGGTTCAGTCTTTTCAAAAAACATGGGCTTGAAAAGTTTGTATGAAATGCCGTACATCGTTTATGCTCTTAAGTAGTTATTTATAAATATTTGTATTGATTCACTCTTCCCTCTTTCCTTTTTCTACCTTTTTATTTCTGTCAGCTCCATTCACCAAGCACAAGTGAAGTGTAAACCATCCGTGGAATTTTCCTCTGTTCTCATTTATGTCTGTTTATCGAGAAAAACGGTGTGTTGTTATCACGGACTGTTGTTATTCCCATTACATTCTTAATATTTTCCGATGTCTATTAAAAGGTTATATTTCATGTTTCCGTTTGCGAACACGATAAAATAATTGTAGCCACCCGAGTGAATATTCATACACTGAGTAAAGCAAAATTGTATTTTGTAAATATTAAAGTAGAATCAGACTGAATTTAGAATCCCATTTTAGAAAGGTTGCTTGTTTCGTATTTTATATGAATAATTGGATTTCGAAAGCCCTTTAATTAAAATTAATAGTAGGTACCTACGTGTAATGTATCTTACATGGCTTAGGGCGTCGACACATCACCACGGCACGACGCCGCCACCGTGAAACGGCACGACGCTGACGTGCCGCGGAACGGTGTCGTGTACGGTGCCACGCGTCGGCTCGCAGCAGCAACCATCGATTCAAAAGACGACCGATGATACCCAATATTTTCTTTGGTTTTGGTTTTTCTTCATTCGTCGTCTTAGCAATAACAGGAGAAGAATACGTCTTTCACGGTCCATATCTAGACAAAAACTGCAAGTTTGAGTACACGTTTGAACCGATAATTGCTGCCGTTAGCTGGTGCGGCGCACCGTACACGGCACCGTTCCGCGGCACGACGCGGACGTTTCGTGCCGTTTAACGGTGACGGCGGGCGCCGTGCCGTGGTGATGTGTTCGAGCCCTTATAGGCAGTCAACCGTGAACCTAAATTAAGTATTTATTTATTTATGAAACTTTGTGCACAATAAAGATTCGAAAGCGGGTTTAATGCCTCAGGCATTCTATATACCAGTCAACCGAAAGCGGCGGAGAGATAACATGGCAGGTGTATTGCAAGTATCTTGTTTGTGTATCATCATCTGCCTAGCCTTTTACCCAACTATGTTGAGGTCGGCTTCCAGCCTAACCGGATGCAGCTGAATACCAGTATTTTACATGGAGCAACTGCCTATCTGACCTCCACAACCCAGTTACTTGGTAATACGATGCCCCTTGGTTAGACTGGTTGTTAGACTTTCGGACCAGTATTATACAAGTGCTCTGTGCTTTCGGGCTTCTGACGACCCGTAACGTCTTAGTAAGTATTTTTTTTGTTAATAAATAGATATTATTGTAATGCATCGCGCAACGGCCATGAAGTAAGCAGTGCTTAACGCGCACTGCATTACAGTTTCGTCCATGTTGTTCATTTCGTTCGAGCTATTAATGGCGCTCGCTACGGCAATATAGGTATTTCTTCCATCGATAATAAGAAAGGTAACTAATTCTGTTCCTATTGTGACCTAAGTTTTAGTTTGCGTTGCAGGAAAGTCAAGGCGGTTTTACTTATTAGGAACACATTTTCTACATTTGCGCTTTGCCTATGTCATGAAAAATTATAATGATTCTGTTTATATCACTTTCGTATGCGAAGTTCGATCTGGACATATAGCACGTCGCAAATCAATAAACATATCCAGTGATTAATAATATTATTGTACCTAAGTAGGTCAGCTGGCGACCTGTTGCACGTCCTTGCACGTGTCCCCGCGGCGAGTGCGTCGTGCGGGCACGCCCGTCCTCCGCAGCCGACCGCCCCCCTCCGTCCCCCCACGTCCCCTACGCAAGTACGCACTTCCCCTCGTCCCGCGCCTTTTACTTTGCAATCATCGCGCCACTGTTGCCAGCTTTTATCTAATTGAAAACCTCTCGTGTCAACTTATGTCGAGACAACGCGCTAATGGGAGGGACGAGTCCGCCACGGCTGAAAACTTTGAAACAGAAACTAAGGCTGACTTTATTACTGATCGCATAAAAGCGGTCTCCAGAGGGTTTTGTACTTGCCGCTCTGCACTGATAAACCTTATCAAAGGCGTAATGAATTAAGTTTCCGTTGCGTAGCATATGGACGCGTCGAAGTGCTTTGCTTAATGGATTTCATGAGAGATACGAGATAATTTGTTGAAAGTTTCGATAATGTACAAAAATAAACGCTTTAGTCACGCGGTTACCTTTTAGTATTCAGATATTCATTTCATACAGATACATAATGTGCATATGATCTCGTGAACTCTTATAATAGAGGTAAAAAATCGTTACATTTTCATTTCAAGTGGCAACATAAATAAGCCACCCGCTGGTTTAATCAAGTTTTCTATTCTCCCAAATGGAGCTCCTGCTGGTAAATCGATTCATTTAACGACATCACATCTCTCACATCTTTCACATCTTATTTAACACAATCAATTTCAAAATAGATTAATACCTACTCACTTATTGCAAGTCTCATACCCTTGCATATGCTGTAATAGTTCGTTGCACATCATATGAATTTATTGTGTAAAATAATTAGTAGATAGCTTAACCCAGAATTAGTTGACGTTCGCCAAAAGTAACAAAAATTTGGTCGACAACTGTTCATTCTTTAGAAGACAACTAATCTCTATTCCTGACATGTTTCGTCTCAGGGCCGTAAGGAGTTACCGCTAATTTGCAATTCCCCTTTCCGTGGAAACACGTTAATATCCTTCGAGAGGCTTTGATTTCCCCAATATCATTATTTGTCTTGATAGCCTTTGTTGACAGACGGCTTTAGAAGCACCAAATAGAACCCGTAGATTTGGCGAGTTAAAGGGAATTTCAGACCTATTTTGAATACAAAAGTAAGAGTTACTTACCCAGAATTGACGGAGTTATCAACTTCAGGCCAAGAGAGTCGCCTCTTGCAGAAGGCCATGGTGGGTTTCTCCGGGGGCTGCTGGTTGCGAGCTACGCGCAGTGAGCCCCCGCGGCGCGGTGGCGGCGCCGGTGCCAGGCAGTCCAGGGTGCGGCGCCGCGCGTTCAGCGCTGATGCTCCCTCCGTTGGTACAACTCGAGGGAATCCTAGAAATGAACAAAACATTCGTTTGAAGTGTACAATTTCAGCTGACATGAAAACACAAAAAAACCTTCATATAGACTTATTAATATCTAACCAGTCATGTTCGTAATCTGTGATATTACGAAACTGGCTTTGCCGCAGTAGGCTAAAAAGTAGCCCGTACCCGTTCGATGGCAATATGCTCGCCCCTATTACATAGGAAACTGGCGAAATGTGGGTGTACTATAGGTACACCTCTGCCTAATCCTTCGGGGAAACAAGCCGTGACGTTATGTTTTGTGTAATTTCAAGAATTCAGTGTTTTGGACCAATTGAATGAAATTGTGAAAGTTCTTATCCAAAAGTGGCTACGTCGCTGCTCGAACGGTACTATTTATAAGCTCGATTACAGATTAAGTTTTTTAATTAATAAGTCTATGTTAAATCAACGCATAAAGCGTAAATTTTTTAATTTGAATAAGTTTGAACATTTTCTTTCAAAGTTACAAGCCTGCCGCGGGAAATTTGTGTGACGACACACTTCCAATCTGGCACATAACAACTTTGAAGTCTTTAAGAATTTGTTAGCTTCTAAAACGGCTGCTATTTTGAAAGTTTGCAGTAAAACAACGTGCGGCTTGATACATTATCCAGTACATTAAAGAATATGATAACAACAACATAAAAACAAAATTTTTTATTAATATTTTTTTTATTTATATTATTAAGCAACCAACAACCGATCAATGCAAATGGCAGCAACGGTACCTATGTGGTAAATTATTAAATTAAATTCAACCAAAAGGATCGGTGTCCATTCATTAAAATTCATATCCATTATAATTACCAGAAATTGCATAGTTATATGAAAATTCCTGCTGTATTTTCAGTTGTGTAAAATAGGCATTACTACCCCTATCCAAAAGGTAGGCAACTTAGATTCGTTGACATTATGCAAAAGGTGGTTCTTTTTTAGAATGAGAATTTCTCTATGTGATGATGATAAAGAAATTATCATTCCATCTGCATTCTTACTTTCACGATTGTTCAGACTATATTTATAGTCTAAGACAAAAGTACATTAAAAAAGCCGGCCAAGTGCGTGTCGGACCACGCACAATGAAGGGTTCCGTAGTTGGGAAGAAATCCATCCCAAGAACAAACTTAACATTGTAGTTGAAAAACATGTTCTCTCATACATTCCTACTGCAATTGTTTTTGGTCAACTTTTACTCGTTAACGTGTAAATCCTACTTGGCTGTGATAGTTTTCCTTTTTAAGCCCGACGAAAAAGAGGGGTGGTGCTGTATATCTGTGTGTCCGTCTGTGGCATCATAGCACCTGAACGGATGAACCGATTTTGTTTTTGTTTGAAAGGTGTCTTAATTGAGAATGTTCTTAGCTATGTTTCAAGAAAATCTGCTCAGCCGTTTGAAGATCTCCTCTTTTTTCTAGTTGATGATGAAATAAAAACAACTTCCACAGGTCTGATCGATTCTAAATTTGAAATCCTGTCAATGGAACAGGTTATCAATGGTGTTACAATAGCATGGTAACCTTGACCTGATGCTCAGGCATCACCAGGATCCTGCAGGATGCCCAACCCTCCAGAAGAACTCCTCAAGCCCCCCACGCAACACTTGACTCTAACTAAAATTTGCACTTTAAACCTTAATATAACGCAAACGGATCCCCGAATCGAAAAATGGTTTCCACAGACCAAAGGTAGGTACTTAATCTATTTTTTTTTTAAAGATTACCTCTTTGTCGGCGTGATTAATACTGGGTGGCGCATAAAATATAATAAGTTTCATTTAGCTATAACTTTTTTTAAATAAAATATACGCAATAAATATTTCGGAATACATAATTATAAAAGACCTGTAAATTCATTCCTATTAGGTTTTGAATATGGTGTTCTTCAAATGATGGCCTCCAACGTCAATGCAAATTTGAGCTCTTTTTAAAGCAGTTTCTATCATGCTTCTCAAAACTTCCGGTGTTATGTTCTGAATTTCTTGACGAATATTGGTTTTTAGAGCTGATAAAGTTTGTGGCTTATTCACATAAACCATGGAAGCGCCTTTAAATAACCCCATAGAAAAAAGTCGGGAGTGGTCAGATCAGGTGACCTTGCGGTTCAATGCAAGTTGCCAAATCGGGAGATAACGCGACCTGGCAAAGTGTCATTCAATAAGGCCATATTTTTTTATTCTCCCTTTGTCTTTTTTTCTCAGTTAGTGTTAATCATGGTCTGGCAATTAGAGTCATTTATGCGGCCTACCCAAATGTCCTTTCTTTGGTATTGATCGTCGCATCATTGAGCTCCTTAAGTCCTGAGTAGAGCTGCACGATTACTGACAAATAAATGCATGCACTGACTGGTTAGGTCGGTAGGTCCACTCAATCTGTGTGGTTCTTTCCTCAAAAGACCATTTCAGACACCAATCTACATGGCCTTCACATGATCTGACCAAGATTACTCTGAGTTTGTTTCGGCCTTTCTTCTCAGAGTAGTCAGATAGGAAATGCCGACCTCATCTAGTTTTAAAAATATGATTGACGTGTAAAAGTGTTTGTACAAACCTACTTACAGAAATAAAAATCATTTATCATTATCATTTAAGGGCATGGAATCGTGGGCTGAATGTGCAGTGGCACCGTCCTGTTAGAACCACATGTTTTTCAATCCCAATTCATTAGATTTGGGTATCAAGTCACGTAACATGATTCTGGACGGTAGTCGCGTTGCCTGCTTCGTTTTCGAAAAAGTAAGGGTCCAATCACTGATTCAGCACGCAGCACCACACTGTATCTTTCAGTGGATGTAAAGGCGTTTCGTAAATTAATTGCGGATTGCCTGTGCCCCAAAAGCGGGTATTCTGCTTACTGACATACCCTGAGAGATGAAAATGTGCTTCGTCACTCATATTGAATTTCAAAAGAAAGTCGTCCTCGTCATGGGAGAGGTTTATGATAGACTCACAGTATACCAGACAAGATTGAAGGTCTGCGGGTTGCAGCTTATGCACGGTCTGTGTTTTATATGGAAACATCTTTAAGTCCTTTGTCAAAATACGCTGCAGAGACCGCCTAGAAATGCCTATTTACGTAGCTCGTCGTCTCTTCAACGTTTCTGGATGCTCTTCCACATCTCGGCGCACACCTCCAATATTATCTTCTGAACGACCTGTTTTTGGCCTGCCAGTCCTCGGCTTATCTCGTGTTGAGCCAGAGGGTCGAATTGTGCGACTGATGAGTTCCGAACGGCGGAGAAATCTTTGGCAAATTGACGTTGCGTTATTATCACTGACGAACTGTTCCGAAAAAAAGTGGACACAATTATTCCTCGTTCTTCGGGAGTATAGCGCTTCATTATCGATCGTTGAAAATTTTACGTATGCTATGTACACAATTGTCAATGTTATAAAGAAAGGAGGTAACATTTAAAAAAAATATAGACAATTCCTATTGTGCTTTAGCGCCACCCGTTAGTATACCCATGCTAAATTACAGCTTTCTAGAACTAAGAGTATCTGACCTAAGCCACGGACAGACAGACAGATGGACACGGTGTAATATATAATATAAGGGTTCCTTGTTGACTACAGAACCCTAAAAAAACGGTAAAATCTTGACAAATATTATGAGAAATTGTGTTGCAACGTGACACTTCTAAAGACTCGTACAGACCCGCGCGAAATCGCGGGCGCGACAGGCACCGTTGTGCTACTAGTGTCGTTTCGCGCCCGCGATATCGCACTAGTCTGTACGAGCCTTTAGTCCTTACCATACGTGCTGACCACTGACCTCCATATATTTCACACAATATATGGAAGTCAGTGGTGCTGACCGTCCACCCAATTTTCAATTTTTCTTTTTTAATTCGATTCAAAAGTTGCATTCAGCCTAATCGATACTCGCAATAATATCGAGCTTGGAAAAAAAGAGTACGTAGATACTGAATTTATATTCAGTACCTATAATTATACTCTTTGGTTTGTTTTGTTTATTATTTATTGTTGAACATGCACTTAGAGTGTATTTATTGTTTTTTTTTTAAATAAGTAGGTAGTTATTAGTTAGTATTTTTTTTTCGGTTTTAGTAGTGACAGTGACCTAATTCCGTTCCGTTTTCCGTGCTTTCCTTCAGAAAGGTTAGGTACGTAATATTCGCAACTGGCGTGCGTGTATGACCAGATGTATGAACGTAGGCGAAGGAAAAGGTGATGTAAGGAGCGTAGCAGGTGGCGTTCTATAGTTTCTGCCTACTCCCATGGGAGGAAGGCGTGAGTTTATGTATGTATGTATAATCATTTAGATATTTTTAACGGGTTAAGCCCCACTGTATCCGATTCGGATGCCGACTTCAAAGGTTTGTAATTCATCTGTTACATGTGCTCTCTGCCAAATATGAACTGAATTGAAAAACAGATTTGTTTTTAGGCTTCCGTAGTCGTAAAAGGATGCCTTATAATTTCGTCATATCCGTCGGTCCGTCCATGCGGATGACACACAGTAATTTTATTCGGGGACACTTTTCACTTTATCGATTAAAATTATAAAAGTGTAGAAACAATTTGGCGCGAAATTCAATAAATGCAGTACCTATAAAGCCATAGGTCCTGTCTGTTGACTTGGTTTTAGTATAATGTCCGCAAAAAGATTAAAAAAAATATATTTAGATTTCCAATATTCTTTACCTATAATCATCACACTAATATTATAAAGGCGAAAGTTTGTGAGTGTGTGTGTGTGTGTGTATGTTTGTTACCTCTTCACGCTCAAACGGCTGGACCAATTTTGATAAAATTGTATGGAGGTAGCTGACACCCTGGATTAAGACATAGGCTACTTTTTATCCCGATATTCCCACAGGATCGAGACTTACGCGAGTGAAACCGCGGGGCGCAGCTAGTAATGAATAAAGCCGACAGAAATTAAAAAAAAATCGTTTGGCATAAGCATGTTCGTACATTATTCATTACATACAATAAAATAAAAAAATGGTCGGCGATTTTGAACACAAATTGAAAAGTGGATTATGTGTTGTTGTTTTTGTATTTTGTAAAATATTTGCCACATGCGTGTGTGTGATACCTAATAATTGTAAACAATAAAAATGTGAACAAACCCATGATTGTCGCGAAACTTTGACTTTGAAAATCAAAAAACTTCATTAGATTACTACTACTAATTTAACTTGAACAATGGCTGAATTCATCAAATAATTAAATGATGTGTTAATCACTGCCCTTGTGTGGTGGAGTTTGGATGTCGGAAATCCTAATTTTTTTATGTTATTTAGCCTCGACCAGCACTGCCATCACACTTGGATTTCATAAAGATAAATTAATAAACTTACGAATTTTATCCAACTCTTTTAATTCCCATGCACTCACAACATTTGATAGATAGCCTAATCAATATTTTCATAATCAATTTCGTATGTCGTCATTCTGTGTCCAATGTGACCAGCGAGTACTACTGAGCGGGCAGACGTTCGTGTTTTCGGCTCTATTTGGAGGCGCTTCCAAACTATGAAAATTATATCGATTTTGTTTAGCGAATATCGACTTGCCCGACGACTTTTTTGCTGTCTGTTAGGAATCATAATATTACTAGGTACGTGAAGCGAAAGCTTTCGACTCCTTTTTACAAAAATTACGCGGTTGGAGGAGTACCTACCTATGAAATTTGGCACAGTTAAAGTTTATATGGAGGAGGAGTGCAGAAATATAATATGCAATAGAAATAAATTAAATGAATTTAAAAAAAAAATTACACACACTACCATGCGTTTGACACACACACACATAGTACCAGGGCCTCATGACTTGAAGATCGATACGTAACAGAAGTGACAGCTTGAGCACGGAATAAGTAAGTACTTTTTAATAGCATGGAATTAGTAAGTATTTATTTGTGTACTCATGGTATTAGTAAGCACTATATAGATTGTAAGTAGTCTAATTTCTCTAATTTCGACCAGTGAGCCACCACTAGTAATAATAAATGTTTTTTTTTTTGTATCCGTGTATTTCCTTTTCGGTCATTTTATATTTAACTAGCCTTGTGGCTTTCACTTGCCCTTATCTATGTCAGATTTAAAATAAGGTAACTTACCCTTTGACTTTGCTAACAATTCTCGGAATGGCAAGTGGTATCCAACGTAAAATTCGTCTTAAAACTTCAGAACCTTTTACAAGTCAAAGATGGGTTTGAAAAGGCCTTTAAAAAAAATTAAATGGACGAAAAAGAAACTGAAAAGCAAAAAATAAACCTTTCAGTCTTACCAAGCACCTAAATTAATGTAAATTACAAATTTTGAGTCGGCGCCAAACAAACACAAAGGCGCCAAGTAAAATAATGACAGCTTGATTGATCTTCGTTAATTGATCTGCGTTGATTGTTTGTTTGGCGCCGCGCCGATAGTTTGTAATTTACATTAATTTAGGAGCTTAATAAGACTGAAAGGTTTATTTCTCGCTTTTCAGTTTCTTTTTCAAATAAGAACTAATTTATTTATTTAGGTCTACCAACAACTGCTTACACTCTTACGCTACTAACATCTTTTAACAAATTATGAAATTAAAACTAAATACAGTGGAATGGTTAAAAGTACACTATGTAAACAAGCCTTTGAGTATTTATAAACAAGCATATTACAAATTAGAGGATAATATTCAAAATAAGAATGCTTGGAAAAACTCTGGTCCAGCTCCATAAGACCAATCTAGAGTCTAATGAACCTATACAAAATAATGCAAAACATTTTACAAGTGTAACGGTGGAGTTTCTTACCCATCCATCTCCATAAGAAACTACTTTTTGGAAGGGGCGACTAAAATCAATTTAATGTTTTGTAAATCTTGACGTTAAAAACTTTTTTACAAAAAAAAAAACAACTGACTTCAAAAAAGTTATTTATTTTTACTTTTTAGTTGTGGTACCTAACCCACACCTCACCCCATCACTCAACTCAAAACTAGTTTTGAGTTAGCTGTAATGTATATGGGACCGCACAAGCTACCACTACCAAATGAAAGAATTATAAAAAACGGTTCATTTATAAACAAAAAGTTATGCCCGAACATATATAATACTAGCTTTTGCCCGCGGCTCCATCCTCGTGGATGTCGGATAAAATCTCACGGGAACCGGGATTAAAAATACCCTACATAAAAGAATCCTAGTGCAAAATGTTACGTCGCTAGTCCCAGTAGTTTGGGTTGTGCGTTGATACGCCAGTCAGTCAGTCTACATTTATATATAGATTTGTTATTTAACTCAATACAAAATAATAATAAATTAGGACTTATTAAAATTTTTTGTTGTTCAAGTGTAATCGATTTCAAAATTGATAACATTTACGTGATCAACGTCCTGACAAACCTTGAAAATGAAACCATGTTGATTTGTGGACTATTTACCTCTTTTCACCTTCTGAAAGGGTTGTTTTTGAAAAAACATGAAACACGTTTTATTTATTCGTTGACTGGAGTAATCCTGCGAATTTTTGAATTGATAACTTTTATATGATTTCTCCATACAAATTTAGAAACCCCGTTACAGCCCTATGAGCCCTATAAGGGTTGAATTTTCAAAAATCTTTTTTTAGCGGATGCCTCATACTAGACGTCATAATAACTATCTGAGTGCCAAATTTTAGCCCAATCCATTCCTTGGTTTGAACTATGTGTTGATAGATCAGTCAGCCAGTCACTGTTTCCTTTTGTACAAGATTATACATATGTGTAATTCGACATATTACGATGACCCCAAATAAATTGGGGTTAGGCCAGGAGACTGATGATGAAGTTATTCAGGCTAAGTTTATGTTTAAAGATCAACGAAAGAAGATTTTGTTCATACAAACTGTATTCATCTCCCCTTTACGTAAAAGAGGTTAATTTTTAAAGTGGTTTGCAACTTTTCCATTATTTGACTAATTTTATAGGTTATACCAATTTTCGAGTTAATCAAGCCACCCAGTAAAATCCTCCGTCTCAGTCAATTTTACAAATTTACTACCCCTTTTCACCCCGTTATGGGTAGATTTTCGAAAAACCCTAATCCATGTTATTCTTTATTTTTGATTTTAAGTACAAATACTGAGTTTCGATTTGATCGGACCGTGCATTAAAATTCTTCTATAATAATATAAGCTTTGACATCCCATCTATTGAAGTTGATAAACAAAAAATTACAAACTTTATAATTTATTTAGGTAAGTATTCGTGCCAAGTTTCAAGTTTATTCACTCAAGGAAAAAGATTTTTTATACAAACAAAATCGGGGGGATTTTGTTTGTATAAAAAATCTTATTCCTTTTAACCCCCTTAAAGGTCGAATTTCCAAAAACCCTTTCTTAGCGGATGCCTACGTCATAAGAACTTTCTTTGTGCCAAATTTCAGCCCAATCTGTTCAGTGGTTTGAGCTATGTGTTGATATACCAGTCAGTCACGGTTTCCTTTTGTATATATGTCTAGATATACATATATATATATTGAGAACTTCCTCCTTTTTTTGAAGTTTAAAAATCATTTATAGCCAGAGTGCATCTCATGACAATTCCAATAAGATCAAACACGGGTAGGATACATTGTTTTATTACGGAGTTCCAGTGCCTACCTTCCGGCTTCATCACCAGATCAGTTTGATGGTACCATTTGGACCAGAACTATTTATTTAAATTTGCGTCGCTTAACTATCTTAATCGAGATATCTTATCGCTACCCGTGAAATACTTATCATTGAGGAGCTCCGATAGCCATCTGTGGTCTTCTTCATCAGTTCCACTTCACCAAATTATACTTTCTGAATGCAAATGATTGACTTGTTGACAAAAATATAAAAATCTCAATATGTATGCTTATAATAAATATTATGCACATACCTCAAATGAGGAGTTCTCTGAAGTACTCATGGATCCCAACATCAGAACTCGATTTTGATAAAAATGGGACCAATCTGGAAGTATATGCTTTCAAATAAAAAAAACATTTTGTAAATCGGTTTATAAACGAAAGAGTTCTGAGGTAATAAACATTAAAAAAAAACTCCTCCTTTTTGTGAAGTCGGAAAAAGTGTCTTTTATGTGCTTATGTGAAATAAATAATTTGACTTTGACTTTGAACAATTACTTAAAGGTAAACAATAAGGGTGCTCGCCCACGAGCGATTTTCTCGGCGATTTTTGTGTGTATGTAAGTATTTCTTTCTGACAAAAATCGCCGAGAAAATCGCTCGTGGGATAGCACCCTTAAACCACATTACCAAAATTAAGTTATGTTAACTGACAGCTTGGGTATGCCAAGTTTACAAGCAAACTTAATACTAAGGAAAAAACTATGCTAATAATAAAAGCATCCTAAAGCCTTCATAACATTTTAGATTTCTGCTTAGTTAGGGAATCAAAGTGTAAATCGATTAGATGATCCCTGCAACTATTTAAAACTTTGCAAAACCTATCATATGGACAGTTAGATTCCAACACTGTTCTTGGAACGTTCGTGGAACTCCAAAGGAGATATTATATACGTTAGATTGATAACCGTTTACCATGACAAAGAAAGATCTATCTCCTAAATATGAAATCACTCGTTCAAGTAAGCTGTCAGTGATACCATATCCACGCAACTTATTAGAAAGGATTTCGTGGGGAATCTTTATTAAAAGCTATGCTGAAGTCTGTATAAATGACGTCAGTCTGATGACCAGCATCAACAGCCCCAATTAAAAATTCTGCAAATGGAACCAGATTAATATTTGTTGGTAGTGATCCAACAAATCTATGCTTGTTGAAATGGACTTGGTTGAGATGGACCTATAGTGTTTTTACGTTGTCATTGTTATCCGATTTATGTAACAAAAGGGAATATATGCCAGAAGTTAAGGATTTGCTGTATATGTGCATAAGTGGACACACTTAACGGCCGTGCAAGCTAATAACCTTTGTTAATTTCTAAACGTTTGAATTTTTCTGTGTTTGTTCTCCTTCATAAATCAACTTCAGATCTCTATTTTATTGAAGTGTCATAAGAACTATGTATATATATGTGCCAAGTTTGAACAGAATCGGTTCACAAGTAAAAATTCAGTAGGTGAAAAATATACAACCAAAAAAATCAGCTGTACCCTACATTATGTTCGCTTAACTCGTCAAAATGTAGGGAACAGCAGATTTTTTTTTCGCGATTTCAACTTTGATTTCATAGTAAAAGTTGTTCATAATGATGAGTACAATGACCCCTTCAGAGATTTCGTGTATGAATAGATACACCTTATATAAAAAAAAACCCTTTCAAATAAAAAACAATTGTCAAAATCGGACTACTCTGGAAAAAATTATGCGTGGTCATACCCCTTGTGTGTGTACCCCAAAAATGTGTGTTTTCTTACCTCTCATGGTCGCAGTGGATGGTGGCGGCGGGTGCGCCTGCGACTCCTCAGCGGAGCGGTGGCGGGAAGGGGGCGCGCGGCGCGGTGACAGCGCCAGCCCGGCCACGCTGTCCGCCACGCCCGCCACGTACTGACCCAACGATGTCAAGAAACTCATGGCTACAGAACACCACTCAGTCTTATGAAACACTCATCTAAATTGGTACACTGTCCAGTTAATTAGTAATACTCATTTCAATCAATTCACTGTTCCGTTCTAAACGTTCACAGTTCACACATCGTCGCGGCGGTCACAGATGATTTACAGTTTACCTGAAACAAAACAATATAAACGTGAATCATAACAATTCAAATATAAACCTACGTCTAAATAACTGACAGTAATTCCTTTCACCGCGTCGTCTGCACATTACAAACATAGAATCAGGCTTATTATCCGTGGCAGCTGAAACTGAGTTTCAATTAAGACGAAACACTTCTTGAACCCATGTTTGACACAAATGCGGTGTTTGAATAAATGGCCTTCGTGTTGTGGTAGAAACAATGAAACATTGCACCCTGTTAATAGGGAGCAGTGGCAGGCTGCCAACCCTTCGTCTAACAGTGATCGGTAATATTGAAACTAGTATCAAATATGGACATGAAATTAAAGGATATTGCTGTTTATCATTATGATGAAATCTGCATGTTACCCTCTGGACAGTAGAGGCTTTGTGTGAATAACAATTGTTTGAGGTCAGACGATGTCAGGCATAGTTTCACACAGGCGATGGTATGTTTGTTTGTGATGTAGGTACCTATGTAATATTTTTTTTTAGAATAGATACTTTTCTTCATATTATTAGTACCTAACTAAATAAATCAGAGAAAAGATAAAGATAAATAATTATTTCAGTTTAAAGTAGATTTAAAGTAAACAAAAGAAAGCAGACGTCGAGATTCTGTAAATAAAAGCATTATTTTAAGTATTGGAAAACACACGATGCACGGAAAACGTAACTGAGGCTAGTAACAACAATACCGGTCATTGGTTGTTAAAAGCAAAATTGTTTTAGTACTAAAACGTGTCCGTTCCCCAAGCTTTAATGTCAGCCTAGGTTTTACTGGAATGATTAATTATTTAATGCTTTCAGTGTGACCTGAAAGCCAGTTTAAAAATAATTTGTACCTACATTTAGATTTTTTGCTATTGTTGAAACCTTAATGTTGTGTAGCGCACATCTACGTCCGTTCACAGTTATTTTTTGCATCACTGATAACATTAAGGTGATCTTTATTCTCGTAACAATAAGGTTGTTATTGAGTGGCTGCTCTCCGAACTAAAATAACTGTGAAAAATGGTCAGGTAGTCATGCCGTCCTTTAGCATAATCAGCCTATAATTTTCCCACTGCTGGGACTCAGGTCTCCTCTCTCCCGAGGGAGTGGGCTGTAATCTGCCACGCGGGCCCAGTGCGGGTTGGTCTTCCTTTGCTGTGAAATGATACCTTTATGATGTCAAACTCAAACCATCGATCCTTTTTATTGATATTAAATACTAACAATATTCACAAAATTGTCAGCTTTAACGTTTACATGAACTTTAACAAGGTAGCAACCTAATGTTTTAATATTATGGTAAGTATGGTGAACAAAAAAAGTAACAATGTGAATACCTATTCAAGATCAATTTTATCACACTGAAATACCTACCTATAGGGATTATAAAATTACGGGAATCTGATAGCTATTAAAAATTAAAGACGGGTTTATAAAGGCTGCAATATTTTCATGTAATAAATTCAAGCTATAAACATTTTATGCTCGCCGAGATTTTTCTCAAAAGGATGTCCTTTGTTACATTTTATAGACACTATAAGATTTTTTATTGAGAATATTTTTTCCTCCGTCCCTCATTCTCGAGTATTATTTATTTATTATGTTGTGGACCCGTGATCCGTGTGGTGCTGGACGTAAAGAATAGCACCACCCCATTTCTTCCCGTGGGTGTCGTAAAAGGCCACTAAGGGACTTACTAGAGAATGGGCTGCAGCGATCTCTATGCATTTTAACATCATACTGCGATCGCCAACCCGCCTGCCTAGCGTGGCAATTATGGCAACCCCCCTCCCCCCTTTTTGGGGGAGACCTATGTCCAGCAGTGGATGTCTTTCGGCTAAAATGATGATGATGATGATGATTCGGACCCGCCCGATGACCGTTGGGGTAGGTAGACGTGTTCTTGAGTGGAGTCGAATCGGCAAACGTAAGGTAGGTCGCCCTCAGGCTAGGTGGAGCGAGGATATTCGCAGGTTGGTCGGTAGCAGTTAGATGAGAGCATTGTCAATAGTCAAAGTAGTGCGATGAGACTAGCCGAGGAGTAAATTGAATGACGTGCGATCGGAGCGGCCATGTAGGTATGTTCAGCATACACTCCGCAACGTCAACTTCAAGGCATTCGTGGTGCGAGTACCGAATTGTTTTCTGTCCGTCGTAGTCATGGAAGAAGTATTTTGGCCGCAGGGGGTGGTGTTCCGTCGCTTCCGCGGACAAGTACCACAGGACAGCACAAGGACAAGCTAGTGAAGTGATGTGCAAATAACATAGTTTTAAGCTATATTTATTAACACAAGTTTTTGTTTTATACTTGATATAATGTTAGTTTGTCAGGTATAGTGTCTATGGGCCATTGTAGCCTGAAATAAATGTTATATTATTATTATTTTAAAATTTATTTTATTTTCTCGGCTAGCCGGGAAGACCAGATAACACGGGCCTAAGCCAAGTGATTATCAGGTGGATTGATTAAGTGCGGTCATGTGCAGAAGACTGCACAGAAGATGGTTGGGTATTTGTGTTTTGATGTGGGTTTTCTGATTTACGTTGCAGAAACTTTCTCACAAGTCTGCATGTGTTTAGTATCGTTGCTTTCTGCAGCAGATGAAACGTATTTGGAGGTAAGTTAAGAGAATTAAGACGCTGAGTACAGGTAAACCGCGGTCACTGTCAGACTGCATACAAAAGAAAGAGACGCGCGATGACGCAACTCTTGTAATTTATTGCTAAATATGAAGCAATTATCTATATACCCAAAAATGAGTTGTTAATCAAAAATAAAAAACAATCAAGTTCTGCATACAAATTAATAAGACATTCTTGTTATTTATTCAATACAAACCGTATGTTGATATTTAATATAGATATTTTGTATTAAAAACTCAAAGTAAAGGGGTACTTTACCGTTAATTTCTATCAAGTTTTTTTTTCTAAAAGTGTTTTGGTAATAACCATGTTCTGAGAAATAGGTTCAACAATAACATATATTTTTTCCGCTACCACAAACTATATAGAATTGGCATTTTTTTTGTTTAAAACAAGCCTATTTTTATTATTTGCCTCTTGTCAGCGCCTTAAGGGACTGGTGAAGTTGTTTTGGTATGCCTCCTGTTGTAGACTTTACTATTTGTACTATTGTAACTTCTTGCAGATGCCAAAGTCGGGCTACTTCATCTTTTAATTCAGTGTATTTGCTCAGTTTCTCTACTATTGTTGCCTGCAAGTTGTGTATTTGATATAGCAATATCTATTAAATATCCAGTTTTGTTTATCTTGTTTATAAGTGTAATATCTGGTCTATTGAAATGGATTGTTCGATCGGTAAGAATGGCGCGGTCAAAATATAGTTTTGTTGAGGGTTTCTCTAATACAGTTTCTGGATGGTATTTGTAGTATGGTGTTATTATACACTGCTACAGGTTACTGAGGATGCGAAAATCTCCAGGTATAGACGCAAGGTCTATAAAAATTGCGATTCTCATCAAATACTATAGAAAATCTTTAACCAAGAATAACTTGTTATCTTGTGAAAATAATTTATCATCTTATTTTTGCAAGCAAAGAACAAATTCTTCGAAAAACTAGCTTTTTCCTTCATAACAAGCTTTGGAATTTCCAACTATATTATTATTATTCAAATACCTACCCACGTTTATTCATTTCCGTTGATAAATCTTTTGCCAAATTAATTAAAGAACTGAAAAACGTTGTGCGAACAATTATAAACGCTGGCACTTGTGTCAGTAAACAAGGAGGTCCGGGGTATATTTGCGGGGCGCAACTGGCAGTAAATCCATTAAGCTGGGAATCTGATGCTCCGCCATAATCCCGTCTGCTCAGTACCTACCTACAATATTAGGAGGTGTCCGGCAGCCCGGCCAGCGCGCGCTACAATATAGCCTACCGGGGTTTGATTAGGCAGGGCTTTGTTTAAACGTACCGCGCTATTACGACGAACGGTGAGGCTTCCATCCTGCACTGAATTGGATAGTAACTCTATTATATACCATTTTATCATACAACAATATCAATAAAATTCAACCCATATTTAACCTCAATAAGGAACAATGTAAAAAGAAGCTTACCACGTGGCTCCTGGAACTCAATTATGATGACACCGAAAAACTACTTACCACCGTGACTTAATGTATACCGAATGACCAAATGCTACCTAATAAATCCTCACCCACACCCCATACACCCACCCCCACATACGCACTCTCAGACATACACACACGAAACCCATCTACTCACGCTCTCACTACAAATGTTTACTAACAATACTAACACATCACCAAATCATACTATAATTAATTTTATTTTTTTCATTTTTTATTTCTCAAACTTTTGTGTTGAGATACAGACTTAATTTGAAATTGTTAACTCACTCTTTCTTTATTGATTTTTAGGGTTCCGTACCCAAAGGGTAAAACGGGAACCCTATTACTAAGGCTCCGCCGTCTGTCTGTCTGTCTGTCCATCTGTCACCAGGCTGTATCTCATCATCCGTGATAGCTAGACAGTTGAAATTTTCACAGATGATGTATTTCTGTTGCCGCTATAGCAACAAATACCAGAATAACATAAATATTTAAGGGGGCTCCCATACAAAAAACGTGATTTTTTTGCTCGTTTTTGCTCGATATTGATAACGGTAACAGGTAGACACTTGAAATATTCACAGAATATTTAGTTATATATTCACTTTAAAAACAAATAATTAAACTAAAATAAAACAAATATTTAAGGGGGGCTCCCATACAACAAACATGATTTTTTTGCCGTTTTTATAGATAATGGTACGGAACCCTTCGTGCGCGAGTACCACTCGCACTTAGCCGGTTTTTTTTTTCTGTTCTAACTGCTAGAGGGTGGAGACCTGGTGACCTGAAACACAGGCCCTTAAAGCCTAGCTTAGGCACCAGTCTCCCACAGTAAATTTGAACCATTTCATGTCCCTGTATATGTAATAATGTCTGTATGTTTATTGCGGTGAGAAAAAAAAAGCTATTTTTATTAACACAGTCGCTAAACCATCCGCAATACTATTCAATATTTATAAACGTACATGTCGTACTCCTCTGACTATAATTTCTTGAAAAAACTTGCAAGAAGGATCGAAGGAGTTAAATAAAACCAATCATCTTGTAATTTAATATATCATTCTCATCGTTTGCTACTCGGATACTTTCATTAAAAAGTTAGACTCAAGTATTTGAATTATAAATGAATCAACTTAGGCAAAAATTTATTGCTTCTTTAACAGCAAACCCATTACTGCTCAAGATACCTATATAAGTTTGAAAGTATTTTTGGAAAAAATCGAAGGCTATCAATCTAGACGTACCTACTATACCTACTTAGTTATTCAAATTCAAACTATTTTGGTCTCCAGTATCCTATTGCAATTTGCAATAAGAACTAGTGAACCGAAGAAAATTTATAAAAGTACTAAGCTTGAATTTTAAGCTTTCATTCTTAAAATAAGCCTTGATTAATATAGTCTACTTGATCTAGATTATGATCTATCCATAATATAATCAGCTTATGACGTTTCAACTGCTGGGACACAGGCTCCTCTTTCTGTGAGAGTGAGCCGTAATCCACCACGCGGGCCCTTGCGGGTTGGTAGGTCCAGTGCGGGTTGGTGCGACCACATTTATCTGTTCTGTGGGTGTGACCTAACCATGCCGCTCTTTAATTCAAGTAAATAAAAGTTTTTTCTCGAAAGAAAAGGTTTGTGATAATACCACCATTGATGTTCTATACGCACACGAGTTACTAACATAACTTTAAGAATACTTAATGTGAAATTTTTATTTAATGTTAAAATGACATGAATATTTACTTGTAAATTATTCATTATTTTAATTATTGTGAATGTGAAAACCATGTGGATCATTTTTTTTCCCCCCTTATTCTCAGTTAGTTTTAATCATGGTCTGGCAGTTTGAGTCATTTATGCAGCCTACCCAAATGTCCTTTCTTTGGCATTGTTCGTTGCATCGTTGAGCTCCTTAAGTTCTGAGTAGAGCTGCACGATTACTGACAAATACGTGTAATGACTGGACAGGTCCACTCAATCTGTGTGGTTCTTTCCTCAAAAGACCATTTCAGACATCAATCTACATGATAAGGCCGACCAAGATTATGTCTGGACTTTAAAAGAGGCTGTGACCTCGGAGTTTGTGTCGGCCTTTCTTTTCAGAGTAGTCAGAAGAGAACGCCGACCTCATCTAGTTTTTAAATTACATAATTAGGATTGACGTGTAAAAGTGGTTTGTACAAACTTACTTACAGAAATAAATAATTTTATCATTTAAATCTATTCGGTTAGTTAGGGCAAATTACTAAAGATCACAGAACGGCTTTGACATCAAAACTCATTCCGTAAGCTGAGAAAGTCGTAGTAACCATAGCTAAAAGTATGAATTTTGCAAACGGGTCGCCTCCTGTTTAAGGGTTAATGAACAAATTAAGGCGGAGTCCCCAGATGGCTGCGTTGTCTCCCCAGGGCCACTCTCAGCTCGGCCACTTTAATTTCGTTAAAATTAGTTTTTTTTATAAAAAATTCACACCTCACATTTTATAATGCGACCGTCCGTCAAAAGTATTTTAATTAAATTGTGATTTTTATTACTATATACTGCAGTATATTATTTTCGACAATAAAACTCGAAATTGTGATTCTTATCGATATTTTCTTCTTCAGTGATCTTAATGAACATCAACTAGATTTAGATTCTAGATTAGATAAAAGCTCATAATTATAACTGTATCTACACTAAAACCTACGTTCATACGTTCGGGAAGCTCTCCTAACCCCCAACACTTGCGACTTGCCCGAATAGCTCACAAATTATCTATAAAACAAATCCCTGCTATTCAAAGCTCTCGGGCTGTTTTCCTGTTACGGCACATCCTAAATTTATTATTCCCCATTTGTTATATAATTTCATGTGAGAGGACTTCCACTCGGTACAGGTAACAAAATTGTGTCATTCTCAGAAACGTGGTTCGAACAATAGAATTAATTATTCCGTGGAACAAAACGGGGGTGTACTTTGAAAACATAACACTGAGCGGATCTGAGCGCCTTGGAGATAGCAACTGGCAAAGCGATCGCCGAGAACATTGTTCACAATGAAACCTCTTACAAGCTCTAAATTGCTTGATTGTGATTTCACTTGACTTCATTAGCCATTCATTCAGTGTTATATTTATAAACTAGCTCCAGCCCAAGGCTTCGCCCGCGTGGCTTGTTCTTAAATAAAAGTATCCTAATTTTACGTCCTCCTATAACATCAGCTACCTGAAAGTCAGCCAGCCAGTGAAAGTCCCGTCAAAATCAATCGGTATCGCCGTTTCTGAGATTAGCCTGAACGAACAGACAGACAGACAGACAAAAAAAAAATGTTTTTTGTTATATACTTTCAAAATGCATTTAATAGAAAGCTTTTATTTTGACATTACAAACAGACACATCAATTTGATTTATTTTTATAGATAATACATCTCTTTTGACGACATATCCTGATATCTATCGACGTATCCTGTCATGGTACAGAAATTATACGCCCATAAATATTTTCAATTCCACACCAGAAAATATGTAAATCTAAACCCAACTAGCTCGACAGGAAAAATAGTTGTTTGTACGACAATTCTTCAATATTTTTACCTATGTACTTAAATCATGGTGAATTTTTGAGATGGAACTTTAAGACAATTTTATAGTCCTCTTCACCGTATCCGGCGACTGAGATCTCGCTTGGCGGGAAAGTGAAGCGCCATGTTTAGCAGTTTTGTTTTATTTTCTAAAATTTGTGTTTCGCCGAATAGTAATGTGTAATAATGGTGGATTATCAACCATTAAGTGTTTGTGAATGTGCATTAATGTAGTCAAATGAAACAAAACAGTGCAACATCACTTCAAGGTTTTCTTAAGAAGTCCGCGTGAGGTCTCAGTAAAGTGTCTTTACTGAAACTCAAGGGGAGCGGGCGGGCAGGAATATCAAACTATAATGCATTGAATATAATTTGTTTCATCATTATCTAAACAAATTTTGTACTTGTTACTTAATTTTACTTGACACTGGCTAAATGTGCAAACAGCACGAAGCCATAACAAAAAAAAAAGTCTCAACTCCAAAATTCACCCTGTGTTCCATGAACCTACTGACCAAAAACAATACAGTGTGT
Organism: Tiliacea citrago; assembly: GCA_963921375.1. Taxonomy (NCBI): domain Eukaryota; kingdom Metazoa; phylum Arthropoda; class Insecta; order Lepidoptera; family Noctuidae; genus Tiliacea; species Tiliacea citrago. The sequence continues at coordinate 12,057,310 of OY992797.1, read as the reverse complement.
TAACAACATAAATTAATTAATGAGTATGCGGAATGCCTACATTATTTGCACAACGAAAAACAATACTCTTATACGTGAACAATTGGGACACAACAGTCAGAAAATTAAGGTCCCGGAAACAAAGGTCGTTTAATCAATACCTCGTACAACCTTTGTACTTTGTGGATTCTCGACGAGTGGCAATCGGAAAGACTTATGAAACTTCACAACCGTTTCTTGTATCGAGAATGGAGAAGTAGATACAGATCTGGCTCCTGATGAAGGAGCCAGATCTATACTTGTCCATTTCCGACTTTCATCGATCATCTGCCTAGCCTTTTCCCAACAATGTTGGGGTCGGCTTCCAGTCTAACCGGATGCAGCTGAATACCAATATTTTTCATGGAGCGACTGCCTATCTGACCTCCACAACCCAGTTTATTTATTTATTTGGGACAAACAAACAGTAACACATTATATCTGCGCAAATAATATAAACAAAGATATTAACACGATACCCCTTGGTAAGACTGGTTGTCAGACTTTCGAGGTTCCGACGACCCGTAACGACTGTCAAAGATCCACGAATGACAGCCGGGACCAACGGCTTAACGTGCTTTCCGAGGCACGCCGATGATCACCCATCCACGGACCAACCGCGGCAAGCGTAGCTTAACCTGATCGATCGACCCGTGTGGCTGTTATTACCTAGCCACAAGCCCTCTCCGACTTTCGTAATGTGAAAACAGTTTTTGTGGTGTATCAAAAGCCTCAACATACCAAACGAAAAGCAAGGGTGGTGCGACGTTATAGTATCAAACACCATTTCAATGCTAATCTGGGACATCAACGTTAGAGGATGTACTTTTATGACAATGAAGATAGTTCGATAAGCTGGCACAATAAGGTTTTAACTAACCACAAACGATGTTGTATGCACGGCTATCATCATCAACTAGATCTCAGTACTCATATAACAGTACATTATAAGCAGAAGATTGATGAATTGGGATAATAATGCGAACGCTAATCAGTGGGTCTAAAATGGACGCATTGGCAGAATCATAATATGATCTGCGTCCAATTCATACATCCCGCAATTAATCTGTTTGCCAGCTGCTATTTGACATTACACTTCATTATAACAATTCATAATTTGTGCACCAGTTTACGAAACTCCATACAAAACTGCCAACAGATGAATTGCGGGATATGAATAAAATTGTACGCACATCATAATTATGATTCTGCCAAAGCGTCCATTATAGGCCCCCCTGTTTCACACCAAAAACAGACTCCAAGAAATTGCGGAGACATTTTCGGCACAACTGAATAGGTACAAATATATTAATAAAATAAATTACAAAATAATCTCTTGAGTCAGCTGGTCTTCCTGCGGCTCGTTTAATTAAAGTCTCTACTCCGCGTCCGACGCAGACTTGGCAAATAAACTTTCATGTAAATTGCTACGTCCATCTCCTCTGCCTCTTTTTTAATCGGTTTCCGTACTTTAAATGTCATCTAAACCGGATTTCCTTTAAAACCTGTATTTCGTTGAATATTTAAAGAGCTTTTATTTTTAGGCTCTAATTTCATATTTTTAGGCTCTAACTTCATATTTAATTTTACCATATTTATGTGACGATCGGCCGATGATCAGGAACGCTCGCCTAGAAAAGCTTTCTTCGTTTATATAATATGTTATATAAATTAACTTATATATGTTTGTAGTTATATAAGTTGTATATGTTTCACTAGCGTTTGCCCGCGGCTTCGCCCGCGTAGAGGTCGTTAATTATCCAACAGATTTGTACTACCGGGATAAATTAATGCTACGTGTTAATCCAAATTATTAACTGTGTGCCGAAATCCTTTCAGCCGTTTTTCTGTCATAATTATTTTGTTACGCGTAATTTTGAATCTGTGATATCTTTAAAGTATTCATTAAAATGATATGTCGTAACAATAATCGTCCTATTTCAGTCAATTTACACAAAATCTTAATGAATTTTCCACCTAAACCTTCCTCATGAATCACTCCGTCCATTGGTGCAAACCGTTTGAAAATCTGTTCAGGAGTTTTTGAGTTTATCGCGTTCAGACAGACAGACAGACGCCATGGGGGACTTTGTTTTATAATATGTAATGATACGGACCACTTCCTAGGAGAGGATATTTTATGTTTCTTGCATAATTTACTTACTATGTTTACTCATAAAAGTGACTACATTTTGATATTCAATACGTGACGGTAATCAAGGTTTACGACAACAATGTTTTGGAGTTCATTTTCATTATATTATTTGTAACGTAGATCTCATGCATGTATTTACAGTGCCTTGGGTACGTTTCGCAAGAAAACATAACCACGCGAGCGAACCGCGGATAAAATCCACATTAAATATGCGAAGAAAACATTACACAAGCTTGTTTTATCTACGCGAATCCAAAATGTATTTAAATTACGTATTTTTCTTGACGTAGTAATGTGTTTGCGAAGTTCTAAGTCACCCGCAGAAAGCTCGCCTACGCGCCAAAGACACAAAACAGAAACCATCGAAGCTTGAATTCGTCAAAATCTCATAAGGAAGCAGAAAATTTGATTACGAGAGATGAAAATATCCGGAGGACTCCGCGCCAAAGGTTATCAAATAACTGTTGACGCTTACCGGATAGCAACGTAGATATACAGCAGCAGCACATTTCGATAGATTATTAGTTGAATAGTAGAAACTAATATTACTTAGATCGAAAACACTCAATCGGTGGCGTACCTGGGTAGACCGCTGCTGTAAACACAACTTGAAAAAATTGGGTCCATACACCTGTACTTTTGAAGATCTGATGAATGCTATTGAAGCTAAACGCGAGTCCCTGTGGATGTTTAGGAAAAAACGAGGTTAGTTTCTGGGTAAATACGGGCCGCTGATTTCATTTTTGATGAAAAAAAAACAAATAGGGAAGGGAAAAGAGGATTTTTGGTGGTAAATATCTTACCATTATCCATTTACAACTTGTAAAATATTACGGTGGTGGTAAAATAGTTACCATTATCCAATACGATCTGTTTAAATTTCTAGACTAGTTGCTTTCCCTGGATCTGCTTGTGTACTTTGGGTTATACTAAAATTTGTATTTACATTTTTTTTTTGTACAATATATTAGTCTCCCTCTGAAGCATTCGACCCAGAAGGAGGCTCATTTATTTTGAATGTAGTCCTTTTCTAGTAGGTAAATAAAATATTATGGTCGTGTTCATAATAAGTACATAGTGTTATTAATTATAAAAAGAAAAAATACATAAAAGTAATATTTCATATTTATCATGATTTTTATAGGTTAGTAAATCCAATTCAAATTTTGGCACAAATCGTCAGTGGTAAATAATTTACCACTATTACCCATAACTTCACACGATCAATAAACATACATATAATACCGGATTTTGCAACCTGATGGTTGTAAAACGACAAGAATATAACATAGTTTATGAAACTGAACGCAAAAATCATTTACCAGATTTTTTGTTGAACAATATTTTTTTTTTTTAAATTTTCTTCACCAAACCGCCGCTGACTGGGTGAGGTTTATGAGTGAAATGATGCCAGTAGTTGGATGTAAAAAAGTCAACGTTTTATTTACTTTCAAATTCAAGTGTTGCCAACGCAAGAAATATATTTTTTTAAACATACAACTCAAGTGGTAAATATTCTACCTTTATTTTAATAAGGGTCGTGGCCGCCCACTAATTCCAACAAATTTAAAAAAGTACCATCGGCGTGAAAAGAAGAAGTTGCGTATCCGCGGCGACACATCTATACCTACCTGATTAAAAAATCAAGTCCTTTGGCCATGACATAAAGATTGTCGACCTCATGAATATCTCTAGTAATTCTTGTCAAGGTTTCAACAAAGTCTCGCACATATCTTACAGTTTAGCTCGGAGACAATAATGGAGTAACCTAGACTTCATTATCTCTAAAAAGAACTGAAAACTTCAGCCGAAGTACATTAAAAGTCTGTGGTATGTTGTAAACCATTTTGAAGATCCCTCCAATAAATTCTTGTAACAACGCCACCAATGTCTGGAATGTCATATTAAGTTCTGTTCTATCTTCTATGCCTTATGTGGTATAATGTGTGACTATAATACAAAACAAATAAAAATATTCAGACATGAAACCTGTGTTTGAAACGAAAACGAAATTTCTTGAAACTGAACTTACACCGTAGCCTGAACAGAACGGCGCATTGTGTTCCAGCGCGCCTCAAAGAGATGTCAGCACAAACTGATGGGGTCCACTAGGGCCGATGACTGCCAGGGTTGCGGGATTGTCCGAAAGGGATACCGTAACCCTGGCACACAGGCAACTGAAGGAACTGCACGGATGGCTTTTAGTCAGTAAAAGTCGGACACGCCCTCCCACTCCGCCCAAACCGGGAAAAGTTATTTGATAATTTCCCACCCAAAAAAAAAATACAGATGAATTTTGTAAGCCTTCAGAGGAAATAGCACTAAGAGAGACCGGACCAGCGCCACAGTCATCTGATTCATAAAATACTCAGAATTCAGGAATCTCTTTGATGTACGCATACCGTGTACCGGGTAACCATGGATACTTAGAACTGTCCTTCCAGTCAATTCAGTTATACCAAAATCAAAAGTCATTTATTCAAACTAGGCTGAGAATCAGCACTTTTCGAACGTCAAAAAATACATAAGAAAGTCCCCCAAAAACGTCCACCCTTCACCACTTCCTAGTGCTTTAGCTGGGAAAAATAAGTGGCGCAACAAACTCTCCAGCAGCACAGCTGTCTGTTCAGTTAGAACACTTGATTCTATACAATATAATGTAAAATTATTTGCATTACGCAAAACAAAACATTAAATTAAATTATTTGCCATATTATGGCAAATAAGCTTAAAAGCTAAGTTTAAGCTTGCTCAAACTACTATTAAAAAAAAAAAACTATACTCAAACACAAATAAAAAATTTAACTAAAAAATTAAAACTAAATAAAAAATTACCCCACACCAGCTCTAGCAGCTACCTATGTAATCTCAGTTCCAGGACATACCAATTACCATTTAAATAACGCAAAACGCATGTAAACGCGGAAATAACGCAATGTTGTCGGTTCCAAGAAATATCAAACAACGTTCACAGAGTTCCGGCCAGAACAATTCGGTGTCCAAGTTTATAAAAACTGTTAAGCCCGTGTCATGCGTGTCACGGCATGCTGATTGATATGTGCCTTTGGGCTCATTAGCAAAACGTCTACTTCGCAAAATGTCTCCTGACGTCTCTATCTCATAATGTCTCTTTCCCTGAATGTCGCTTTCGCAGAATGCCTCTTTCACAAAAATCTCTTTCGCACAATGCCTCTTTGGCAAAATGTCGCGTTAGTAACTTAGAATGAAATGTTCTTTAAAAAAAAAAAAACATTTATTACAATAAAGTAAACAAATCATAACATTTTTAATTTTGGTACTTAAATTTACTTTAGTGTTACATATTGTATTATAGTTTAAAAAAAAATCATTTATAATTCAATTGGATAATTACTATTTTAAAGTTTAATATAGTTTTCAGTAGTAAATACTTTTTAGAGAACCTCATGAATGTAAATGCCAAAGTTTGTAAGCTTTCTTTGGTTATCACATTATTTGTTTTATATTTGTGTTAATATTATATATCATTCTAAAGTAAATTTAAGTATCAACATGAAGAAATTTATGATTTTTTAACTTTATAACTTTAATAAATGATGTTTTTTTACTATAATTATATGTAACACTAAAGTAAATTTAAGTACCAAAATGAAAACATTTATGATTTTTTACTATTGTACTTAATACGTTTTTTTAACGAATTTTTATCCTAAGTTAATATCGCGACATTTTGCGAAAGGTGCATTCTGCGAAAGAGACAGAGAAAGAGACATTTTACGACCAGTTTTACATTTTGCGAAGTAGACGTTTTGCGAATGAGCCTGGCTTTGTAAGGAATTACATTAAAGGAAAACCAGATAGGTAGTAGGTACCGGGTAGTTTTCATCAGAGCAAATTCTAAGTCATTGTAAATCTAAGTTTATTTTAGACATTACCTAAATCATACATGAAGGAAAACTTTGTGAGGAAACCTGGAGTTATATTTAATACTAGCTTCTGCCCGCGACATCATCCACGTCAAATTTCTTGCTCTCCCAACCCACTGCGTTGCATTGCATCGCCCGCCCACGCTATACGCTTAGCGTTCTTTCTGACTATTTTTCTTTTTGCCCGATTCCTAAGTGTCGTAGCGTGATTTTAAATTGCCTTAACCCTTCCTCATGAATTGGGCTATCAAAAAGATTTTTTCAATCCGACTGGTTGTTCCAGAGATTACCCCCTACTACACACAGGGACAGTATTATTATCAGTGCAAACGTGGTGCAAATAGTTAGAAAATAATAAGTTCAGTTTGCTTTAAATGATTACCTTTACAATTATATTTTTCGGTGAAGCGATTGACACATAGTGTGAAAGCTGATAATTCTGGCTAGGAACGGGTTGAATACCTACTAAAATGATGGCTGCAATAATTGTACGAATGAAAAAGGCACGCTGAGCCCACCCCGAATCAATTAGCCCTCGGGCAGGTCGATGAGGATGATGATGATTTTCACTGTAAAACTGTAGATCTGCCCTCAAAAATACATTTTAAATACCTAAGTAATGTTACTTACTTCTAGCCTCAAGTTAAGTTATTAGGTTAAACCTCGACATGTATGTTAATAAAGTATCGAGTCTACACTAAACTCAGCCATACGACGAGAACATCCGCGGGATGGAAACTAATTTCCAGATCAGAAGATTAGAGAGATTTCACCAAAATTATTACATCTAATTAGGTCGTGGAAATATGTAAATTATATTCTGAATCAAAGCTTTCTCGTCCATTGTAATTTGAATAGTATCAAATTGCAATTTTTTGCGCGTATACAGATTGAGAGTCCGGCACTGAAATTACGAATTTTCCGACAGTCATCCGCCGCTCCGACGTGTTTCATAAATGGGAATAGTCAACGATGGAAACGGCGGACGAATAATTAAAAAAAGCGTTGCTATGTGCGTTGGATTCATCGACGATTTTATGCAACAACTTTAAAACGAGCTTCACAGAAACCTTCATTGTTCGGTATGTTTGCAGGCAGTAGTGTGAAGGTTTGCGACGCAGCAAACCTTCACATTCGCAAAGGTTAATTAAAACAAACGTTCTCTCTGGCATGTAATTTACTTTTTAAAACTACTTTACCACTCATCTTTCTATAAATGAAGAGTTACCTACATGACTTGACTGTTGGCAGATGGTGTTAATGTGCGGTGGCTGCTAACTACAAATTAAAGTGTCCAATCACATCCCTGAGCGGAACGAATGCAAAGCTGCAATTAATGGGCTCGCAGCCGCGGCCTTCACATTTTGGCATCCGAACCCCACCTACACAACTGTGGACGGTGCAAAAGAAAATCAGATATACAGAGCACGTCCAGCTTCCCACTGTTTGTCGTGAAAGTAATACAATATAAACAAGTATTTTATACAATTTCATCGGAAAACTTGTGAAGTACAAACAAGAAAATGTCTTCACCAAGAGAATGTTTTATTTGTAAATGAACAGAATGTAGGTCTTGTTTCTTTCTATACGAATGATATTTACAAAATGTGTTGTTACGTAGTATGCGCTTTCCATTGCATTAATTTGCGTGTGAAATGCGCTGTTTTGTTGTCAAATAACGTATTTTAGTTAAAATCATATTATCTTTAAATAGAAAAAATATTAAAATGATTTTAAAATGCATAAATAATGCAATATTAGGCATGACATGTTTGAACGAAACGTAATTTACCGGATAAACATATATTTACATCTATTATAACTAGTAAATAAGACATTATGTAAACAAATATTTCAAATAGTTCATACGTATAAAGCAAAGTTAACAATATTGTTTACCGAAGAAAACTACTTGCGAAATATAAGTTGGCACTTAATGTTACTGAAACTTACCTGGCCTCAAGCGAAATACATGATGAGGGCGCGGAGAATCCTTCGCTATCCGTTGGCACTCTGTAAACTTCGAACGATTTCAGTTCTTTTTCCGATATTCGAACTTAATTTGCGACGAACGTTTAAAAGGTTCTATTTCGGGAGAAATGTCTGCTGTTTTAGGGATGTTCAAAAATGGAATAACTGAATTTGGATACGTGATGAGGCGTAAGTGAGTCGAGTACACGGTCGGTGGTGCAGCGCGGCTGCCTCGCGGGGTGACGTGCGTCGCGAAGGGCGGCTGGGCGGCGACTGGCGTCCTCTCCGCTCCTGCGAGCCTCGCCCGGGTGGCTTCCTGTTGATCGTGTACGCGACAGGTGATCTCAAACCTCTTTAATCACTAACTTCTGTTTACAACTCTATCACAATATTGATTTATGGATATTCACTTCAATGCTTCCTTGTTGTAGGATATCGCTACTACTGTTTTCTTTATCAGTACTTATCTACTTATAACTAAAGATGCAAAGCGCAGAAAATATGAATAGTTTTGCTTTACTACTTATCTGTCTTTTAGTACATAACAGTCCTTATAAAGCTTTTGATATAAAGTATGGTTAATAACCTATTTCTGTATGTACATAAGTGTAAAATCAAACAGCATTGTACACTTTTAAGGAAATTCAAATTTATGCACTTTACCAGATGCAAAACTTTCCATTTGCGACTTCCAACGAAACAATAAATAGTAAAATAGAGAAAAATGTACGATAAATTAAAATTTTCCAGATTATATTGTAACTTATAAGGATAACGAAAAGTGCTTACTTACTTTTAGTTGGATAAAATTGCTAACAATGTGTATTAAATGCTTTTTAGCCAAACTAATGGAATAAAAATGTAAACTACTAACGGAATCTTAATCGATAGATGCAAAATAGCAAGTCCCAATAAGAACCCCAGCAGTCTACGGACCAAACTATCGGACCACAGTTGGCTGATGTTATTCTTATGTTAGTCAGTATGCGCTCTCTCATAAATTGTTTTATACAAATTTAAAATCATTATATAACATATCTTCATAAGTTTATGTACACCTGTGCCTAAACCTTCAGAGAATACAGGCATTCTCCTAAAGGTTAGCACAGGTGTACAGCGACCTGTCGCTGCCGACCGTGGTCGAACCGATGGTCGGTAGCGAGGAGTCCTGGGACGCGGTGGTATCCTTCTGCGAAACAGTCGTGTTGCAGAAGGAGGCTGCGGAAAGGGAGTGGGAGATCTTTTCCGCACCCGGCCCGCAGCAGGCGCACCGGGCGTCGGCAGAGGGCAGACAATGCCCTCTTCCGGCCCCCCTAAATGGGTCCAGGGACGGCAGACTCGGGGACGTCCGCCCGGCCCCTATCATACTGGACCCAAGGTGGCGGCGGCACTTTTAGACGTCAAACACCTCACCCCCCCCCCAGACCTGAGGTGGCCGCTGAGGCGGGCCGATACCAGCCGGGGATAGCGGAAGTCGCACTTGATCCCATGATCCCCGGTGCAAGCGTATGAAGGGAACACCGGGGTGTTTTTTAGTCAGTAAGACTCTGACAGACCACTCCGCCCACCCCAGGGCGCAGGACATCCATGAGGATTTTCCAACCCGGACACAAAAAAAAGGTGTACCTAAACTTAAAATCGCCCCATTAAACGTTGTCGTAGCAGTCGTAGCAGGCGTAGCAACCGTAGCGGTCGTAGCAATGGTAGCAGTCGTAGCTTCTTTTCTTTTTCTTTCATAGAAAAATTACAAACGGAACGGAATTTCAGCACATTCTGAAGAAAATTCACAATACAGATCACGTTCAGGGTGCACTGCTGGTCATGACGACATATTTCCCGGGAAAAATAAAAAATATACAAGATTTATATATTTGTTACGACACCTACAGGTTGCACATTTTAATATAAAAAGTAATAGAACTTTTAGATTTCAGAAAATGTGTAATAATCTTCCCGGTAAGTATGATTAAAGTGGAAGAAAGGACCAGTAGGTATAGTTATGTCATGTCCGTCATCAACGTATTTTTTTTGTTTGGGACAAACTTTAATGCGACCCACCGCATGGTAACCGCCGCCTATTTATCATAGGAGTGCGTTACTACCCCAAGCAAAAACAAATCTCAAATGTCTCTGAGTCTCAAATGTCTTCTTTTTTTTTCAGTTAGAAAGACATGAAAAACCGGCCAAGCGCGTGTTGGACCACGCACAATGAAGTGTTCCGTAGTTGGGATGAATTTATCCCAAGAACAAACTTAACATTGTCTTTAAAAAATATACATATATGGTCTCCCATACATTCAAACTGCAAATGTAAGTTTTTATGCACAATATTGAGAGATTTACCAATTTACCATGTTATTTTAAGACCATAGACTTCTTATAGATTTTCCTGTAATCTATAAGTATAGAACTATTTTCTGTATTTTTTTGAAAATTTTAGTATCAGTAGTTTCTGAAATAAGGAAATGTTTCTGAAATAGGGAATGGTAAATATTTATCTATATTCTTAAAAATAACTTTAAAACTATTTATTATAAAATTATAAAAAAAATATATACTTATATTTGAGACCCTCACAGTACCTACGCCCTTTAATTTAATGTGTCACACGGTAAAGTTTGTAAAACTTTTATTTTTAATTTTATAATTTGTCCTCCAAAGGTGACCCCATATTCACAATTCATTTATTAACATCACACGTCCGTGTTTGGGACCACAGAAGTTCATAAGTATACCCAACTTAATCGGTCCATTCGATTCGTAGCAAATTGTCTGTGATGACAGACGGACAAACAGACAGACAGACCGACCACGAGGTATCCTATAAGGGTTCCGTTTTTTTTACGGACGTACGGAACCCTAAAAATAGTTTATAGTTGTGTGTTAAGAATGCTAAGATAGTTTTGTGTAAGCTAATATTGGACCACTTCCTCTACTTGGTACATTATTTATATTTCAATAAAACTATATGTACGTGACCTGATGCTTCGACCAAGATCGTCTCCGTTGAGATTTGATAGTTAAACGTACCCTAATTATGAACGACAGGCAGTACTTTAGTACAAGCTTGTTTTAAAAATTGCAGGTTTAATTATTGAGTAAGTCTTCGGAGAATGATGACGTACAGTTTGGACGTATGTTACACCCTTTTCTCGAAGCAACTCTAATCACTATTTAAATATCCCTCGTTGTCATTGTTTAATAATTTGATATTTTGCTTCCTTTCTACGAGTTAATGGCTGTCATTATGTGTACATAGTTGAATAACTTACCGTACAGCTGCTAGTCCCGCATGCATTCCGCGTAACTTCGGCCAGCACTTGAACAGTTCCTTTAGTTGTTAGCTTATAGCGTTAGCCCGATTTCAGCACGAATATATTTAGCAAGTGCCAACTTGACTGTGGTAACTTAATTACTTTGAGTAAAACTTTCTTGTGGTAATTTATTCTTAAACGAGTGGTCGTTCGAACGGTGATTAGCAAAGTTTTGACTGCCACGTCCTACCCCGATAAAATAAGGAATTTTACTTTCATATTTTGCGTGTATTTTTAACATTTGTGTGTTTTTGTTTGAGATATTATTAAATGAAATCCATCTTCTATAAATATAAAATCGGAACACATAATTAGAAGTGGTGAAATAACCCTTAAGAAGGGTTTAAACGGCGTTTGATAGTTTACGTATGTGAAAATCACAGAATTTGAATTCAACCAAATGGTAACCTAATTGATATCCTCGTAAAGTCGCACGCAAAACCTAGACTGGTGTTATAAATTGATGCAAACTATAATTTTTTGATAGTACTCTCTTAGTTGCGTGGGTAACTCCTCTTGGAAACTGGTTTTGCAAAAAATCTCATTTGATTTCTTTGTTCAATAAAGCTATTATAATTTACCGTCAGACAGCGATGTCTAAGATTAGGTAATTTAAAAAGTAAGGAAAGGTCACACTGCCAATTCCAAGCAACCGCTAGTCCAAGAAATACTAATGTAGGTGTTTACCTAAATCTTCATAAGGGAATTTGTTAAAAATATAGAGGGAAAAAATCGTTTGATGTCATTCAGCGCACACACTTTGTTACAGTCAGCGTCAAATAGTTAGTGACACTCAGGGTATCCAAATAAATAGACGCAACCAAAAAGTCAATCATATCGGTACAAACAAAGTTTTCATATTGCTGTCAACAATATAGTCGCTCAAAAGGTCGAGACGTTTAAAATGTCTTAAAGATCGGTTCAGTCAAACCGCCATAAATATGGTTACAGTCATCTCGCCAATGGTATCCAAGCATTACAAGTGTTCAAAAATATGGAACACATTAGAAAAATAAACCTTACTGCTTTAAATTTTAAATATTATTTCTCACGTCAGCATTTCACAAAATGAAAGCGATAGAAACTTCTGCTGTCCTTTTCATTTTAAGTATGACGTCATAGACATGTCTTTTGTTTTGTAAATAATTTCGTGCATAGCCGTTTACGATACTTATATGTGCTTATATTTTAAGCAATAAATAGCTGACTGGAAATAGATGTAAACCTCATTGATAATGAGTATGTGTACCTATATATCTTATAGAGCAAGAGTATAGTATCTATGATTCAATATCATGTTCATGTCACTTATAATAATACGAAATTATTTCGTATTGAATTTAACTTTTGTACCTATTGATTAAAATTAGCACTTTCGATCGTACAGAGCTCTAAAAACTCTCATCGGATGTAAAAATAAACAAAAACATTTTTGCTCTAATTATCTTTATTTTTTTAACTAAAATCGTGTATATCCACCGTCTGCTAGAATTACGTCAGAAAGACGTCTTCGCATAGATTGTACCGCATTATAGCAAAAATTGTCTCCTCTCATGGACTCCCAAACTTCTTCGACGTGAGTCCTTAAATTTGCGGTGGTTCGTGCTCGAGTACTGTCCCATACCTGAACCATTTTGCCCCACAAATTTTCGATCGGATTTAGATCGGGACTATGAGGCGGCATCTTAATTAACTCCAGGTCCATGTTACCATCCAAGTAGTTTTGAACAACTCTGGAGTTGTGTACGGAACTGTTATCTTGGACAAACCTAATCCTTTCATGGGGATAAAAAATCCGGGCTGTTGGAACCAAAACGTTTTCGAGGATGTCTTTGTATCGGGGGCCATTCATTCTTCCTCCCACTTCGACTAGCTCTCCTGGTCCGCTTTGGGTCATCCATCCCCAAAATCCTAAGGTGATTCGGCCGCTGCGGTTATTAGGGAGGACATTTCTTTCATCATACCTTGTTTTCGATGTTCGGTATAGAGATAAGCGTCCCTGGGCAGACGAACAAAAAACTTTTTCATCTACAAAGATCACATTATCAAAATTGAAATTTAAATAATATCGTGCGAATTGTAAACGCTGCGCTTTAAGCCTCGGTGTCAATATAGGCTTTTTAGCAGGAATACGATGGTGTAATCCATGTTCTCGCAGGCGTCGTCTTATTGTGCTCTGTGAAGTACCAAATTCCACAGACATACTCCTGGAGTTTATAAAACGATTGCTAATAGCTCGCTGCACTATATCTCTGTCTTCATTTGTACTCGTTTGACGTGGACGACCAAATGAAACATGGTTTTGCAATGCACCATCACTGCGCCATCTCTCTAGCCAACGGTATACGGTGTTTCTCTAAATAAAAGAAAGAAAAAGAATCTTAAGAGATGCGAATTATTCGATAGTTAACTCATCTAAAGCGATACTTACAGATATTCCCAGTTTATTTGAAATCTGTTACGGAGACACCTTACTCCCTCAAATATATAATTCGATGTTTTGTGGTGTCACTAATGCGATAAGTAGCCATATTTAAGCATGAAACACTATTATTGCTTCAATATTATTTCTAGCTTGCTTTAGTAATGCACTTGACATTGATATGACTGATAGATAATATAATGACATGCAAACAACACAAGATTGCCTAAAGAGGTTTTCATCTTTGGGAAACCGTTTATTCTTAAAAGGGCGGCCGCACACGTCAGGTTTTTGTGTCGGGTTCCCGATGCGGTTATCGAATCAAGGCATCCAAAGGCGTCAATTCCATAGAAAATACTCGTGCACCACACACGCACGATTCTGCCCGAACGATTAAAAAAGCTAACGTTCGACCAGGATGTACGGGCAGTGCGTCGGGTCGACCCGACGACCGTTCAAGCAAGCGAATCGGGTACCTGAAGGCGCACTCGCAGTAGAATTTCTATGTAGCTGTGCACGCATTCGGTTCGCTCGTACGGTTTTGTCTCCAGAAGTCCGGGTCGCCTTGGCCATCGTGCGGTGCGGACGTACGTGGTGCTGATTAATTGCCGAAAAGTATCCCGTATGTTTATGGAACATACGTCATGACGACTTAAACGATAGAATTGACTTCGTACAATCTCTGCGTATACCCAATAGCATCGCTGTCTTTTCTTTCATTCTTTTGACAAAAGAATTGCTAATAGAATTTCGTCATCTCCATTCTTTTTAAATTATTTTTTATTTCATGCGTTCAAGCGTTCTTCGATACAATCGCCACAAGCTCTGGCACACGAGAGCGTAGAAACCGAATACAATCAAACGCCTGTATGCGAAACTCGTCCGATCGGGTTTCTGAATTAGAGAATCGGAAAAGGTACCTGACGTGTGTGGCCGCCCTTACATGCTAGTTTATTTTTCTATGTGTTCCATATTTTTGAACACTTATAATGCTTGGATACCATTGGCGGGATGACTGTCACCATATTTATGGCGGTTTGACTGAACCGATCTTTAAGACATTTCAAACGTCTCGACCTTTTGAGCGAATATATTGTTGACAATAATAAGGAAACTTTGTTTGTACCGATATTATTGACTTTTTGGTTGCGTCTATTTATTTCGATACCCTGAGTGTCACTAACTATTTGACGCTGACTGTACCAGACTAGTACCTACTTACTTTATAAAATAGGACATTTGTTTACCGATACTATAATAATATTGTAATACTCTTCCTCAAGTTTTTATAAACGTGGCACGTGACAAGTGTCTGGTGCCGGCAATTTGTCAAGTTGATGGCTGCGGCACGAGGGTCCGTGTCAATATTGTAGTCATCAACATAGACGAAACCTTACCCTGCAAAAGAAGGTATGGGGACGTCAATATTGCAGATTCATGTAAAATACTTTCTTTGAATATTTGCGTAACAATCAATCGTTTTCCTGATACAGAATTTTCTTAGTATAGGAATTATTATTCTACGTATGTAAGTAGGTACGAACCAATTGTGATTATAGCGCGCAGTGTCCGCCGCCTTTTGTTTGCCTCTCTGCCCAGTTTGGCTGTGCCTTATCGAGCCCCAGCAGCGAATAAGTCCAAGATCCAATTAATCAACTAATTTGAACGTTGCTTCATCCGTTTCGAACGATCGCGATTACCTACAGTGATTATCGTTAACAGCTGAATATAGTTTAATTCTATCAATTAATATCGAAGGCCATACGTATGTCAAAACACTAAAATTACACTTTTGCAAAATTCAGTTTGTTTACATAAATATTGACATACTACCTGCATTTAATTACAGATACAGAGCATTTGGCATCATTTTCGTAAAAGCCTTGAATTTACCTAACCCGTCATAATAACACAAAGTTTCTAATTCCAACAAGGGTCTGTGTCAGATGTCGGTAAACATTTAAGTAAACAACCTATTAGTTAGCTTTCTGATTGTCTTCACCAGTCGTTACACACCAACTGATGTAGCTGTTACGAGCGCGTAAATTAACACACGCCATAAAATTCGCAGTAAGTTATACGAATTCTGAATATTCGCGTAAAACACTGTACGTCAGAAGCAACAACAGAGAAGATTATAACTAGCGATAAACGTTCATTGAAAAAATATAAACAGAACAACCTTTATCATTGAGCTTAATTACAATTCGGCGATAAAAATACATAATGAATGTTATCACTCATCAAACATGACATGTGAGTAGATAGTACGAACAAGATTAGAACATTGTACTCTAGATATGAAACGTAATAAAAGGAAAACACGATGAACTATACACGACTGCAACCTTTGTCTCACGAGAGTGGTTTGAAATCGGATTGGACTTATTCGCAGGAGAATCAAAATTGTAAATGTCGATCAAAAAGGAAAAACAAACAAATAGTGAAACGAATGGTCTCTTTGATCTGGCGAACAACTTTTCTGAAAAAATTGTTATAGCCTAGATTGGAACTATGCCCAATACCTACATACACAGGTATTCGCTGACTCCCAAAAGTATTTGGAAATTTGAAAACCTTTTGAATGGATGAATCAATACTTGCATATGTTATACATATATGATTACATACGAGTAGATCTCAGACTACATTAGTGGACATTAGAGCAATATTCTTAACCTATGCATAACACGGCACATATGCAACTAACCTAAAAATAATTGTGTGTTAAATCATTTTTTTACAAGGAATCCATGGAGTTTTATTTTATAATTTAAGCACACAAATGTACAGAGGCGGATTTAATGCCATAGGCATTTTCTACCAGTCAACCTCTGGGACAGAGACAAGCTGTGGTAGGTGCAATAACGAAAATTGTGGAACAAATATTTATTTAAATATAAGGATAAACACACATACACATAATTATATTAAAAACTTTAAATATAATATATATACCTAATTATACATAACTATAAGACCAAATAAACACACATAAATACACTAAAACAAACCAAATAAACAACGGGAAAACATTACCGTTGTGATGATACTGCCAGCTACTTACGAATGTGCTCGCGAACTTTAACTTTAAAGGATAATCGGTTGGTTGTCATCCAGATTTCCTGTGGGAGTGCATTCCACAAAGAGATAGACTGAACGAAGAAGGATGAGCGAATGAAATCAGTGATGTGAATGGGAAATTGAAGAAGACGATTGTGTGGTTGTGTCATACAGGCTCATTGCGCTTGTTCCAAAACAATCAAGGTATTTGAAAAACATATTTATGCACAAACCATTTTGACAGAGAAACAAAAAGGCTTTCGGAAAACTAAAACTATCAATATGGCCATCTACGAGTTTTAAATAATTTTTATACGAATTTTGACAAAAGAATACCTGTGTGCTCAATATATTGTGATATGACTCAAGCCTTTGACTATATGAACCATAATATTTTGCTAAGTAAACTGGACGTCTACGGCATTAGATGTAATGTCTTGAACTTAATAGAATCTTATTTAAAGAAAACGAAACAGTACGTTGAAGTATCTGAAATAGATTTATAAAACTAAATGTCAACGAATCTACAAGTCTGATCTTCGAAAAATTACTTAAGGCGTACCCCATGGCATAGTCTGAGACTAACCCAAAGTTGTTTAAAAAAAATATCTGACAATAAAATAACCGAAGTAACGGGATAACAATAGCTTATGCGTAAGAAGGTTCCACACAACATTAATTATTAAAGTTATTATTATAAAAGTGTGTTTTGCATGGCGCCAGTCATATTTAACCACATACCACGGTCAATCAAAAAATTTAACGTGATTCAAATTATGAAAGAGGAATATATAAACGCACTTTAAAAATAATGTTTCACACTTTAAAATGTTTAGCTTTAAAATTAATTGAATGAACTATAAACACAATGGTTTCCACTATAAATATGCTCTTTAAAATTAATTGAATGAACTGTCAAACTAGCAAAGACTCAGCCAAGTGATTCAAATTTAGTTCAAAACAAATTGTTTGTGGTTGGTATGATACCTATATATACCTACTGTTATTGAATCATTTGGGTTAGGTTAGGTTAGAACAGTGACCATTACGCCAGTAGCACATCTCCGCCGCGAAATCAAAGCAGCGAAACCGCGGTAGTTCAATTCAACTGGTTCGCGTCATGTTCCGCTAGTGGCATCCGATTCGAGTGGCGAAACATGACGCGAGCCAGTTGAATTGAACTACTGCGGTTTCGCTGTGATGGTTTCGCGGCGGAGGTGTGCTACTGGCGTAATGGTTTCAAACTAAATTAAAGAAAATTATATCTTTTGATTGTGTATGATTTTATTTATTTATTGTTTTTTTTTTGATGAAGTAAAGGCTAAATGATAAGTGGCTTTTAAGTAATGCACGCAAAAACAAACAACCCGACAAAAAAATAAAAATTAAAAAAAAAACATTTTTACCTTGTTACTTATTTCTCGCATCTTGTCTTGTGAGTTGACATGTAAAAAAAATCTCTTTTTATTGACATTAATTTATATTGCTACTTATTATTAAATAATTATTTGTATTAAATGTGTTGTGTTTTTTTTATCGTCCAGGCTTATTTAATTTAATTATTAAGAGTTGTGGCTTCATGTAATTACAAATATTTGTAATTACGCCTTTTTTAATAACAGCGCATTCTTTATACACCTCCTACCACTAGCTAACCCGTGCCCACTTCGTTGGGCGGAAAGTCTTTAAATTTTTCGGATATAATAAATAATGCCTATGACACTCACAAATAACGTGGCTTTCTATGGGTAAAAGAATTTTCAAAATCGGTTCAGTAGATCCAAAGATTACCCCCTACAACCTCACAAACTCACAAACTTTACCTATTTATAAATATTAAGTAGGTATACATAATTATTATTGTACGTATATTAGACAAATAAATAAATAACAATATAAATGATGAATATGAGTATTAACTCAGCTTTCAGAAGCATATCAGTCTGACCTTTTCTTCAATTTAACTCAACAGGCAACAACATATTCCAACCATAACTTCACGTACAGATCAGCCGATCTATTCTGAAAAAATCTCACCGTGTAAACGTAGGTGAAGTGAGTTGTTAATAGTGTCAATCCCTCACTGACAGTTCACTCCACGCTCACTTCACCTAAGTTTTCACGGTGAGATGGTTACAGAATAGCATTGCAGGAACATACTAAACAAAACGGTACCGACTCTTCTATAACATCGACATGAAGAATATATAAGGTTAGGCAGGATAATCATATGGTTGAAGCAGACGTGCGTGTCGAAGTAAGATGTATATTCATAGGTCGCAAATCCAATCTAAGCGGAGTGCACATCAATGGATCTGATTATCGACTGGCGACCGGAAATGAGCGTGGCGAGTGACGGCCACTCCACTACTCCGTTGCATAAGAAAGCGCAGAAGACCTGGGGGCCAAGTCTGCTATTTTCAATAATTGGTCATTATGACGACCATAACAAGGCAACGCCATGACCATTGTGCCAATAGTTTGTAACCTCCTAAATTCATAATGGCGTGACAGTGGTCCATAGGGAAGTCAAAATAATATGAGCTTGTCAGTACGAGATTACCAAATACACACAATTTTTCCAATTGAGTGTCAGTGGCACGTTATTGGAAAATCATAATGATGCCTTTCAATTAGGAGATTAGCAAAACTGTCAAACTCTACAATTATGGTGCCAATGGTTGGCCATTCTGACACAACTGCGTTAGCAGACTTGGCCCCCTGATCTGAAGAAAGTCTGAACAGACATTCGTACGTGCTCATTGGCTCTGAGTAACAGTGTACGGAAAATTACAATTCATTCTGGTCATTATTCCATGAAAACCAGTAGCTATAGTCCTGGAATTAAATTAAGTAAAATAATATTCCGCCCGCGACTTTCTTCGCGTGGAATTCGTAAGACACGACAATATACTAAAATCACTTGGTCAATCTCCATTCATCTAGTTCAGCAGTGTTATTCAGTAACAAATACCCAAACATACCCACTTACACATATACAATATTAATAGTATTATTTTCTTAGTCATTTTAAATTAGGTACTTATTCATAAGGATGTGATTTAGATATCGCGTAGTTGTTACAGCGCATGGTTTAGACATTATGTCTGGTAACAGTGTGTCGGAGTTCAGGTTTCGAGTCACATGACTCCTAATCCTTGACTTCTTACGTTTGTCGTCCGTCACACAAATATGCGTCACGCTTGTTTTCAATTTCCTTCGAGTTGATTCGTGAAATTTGTCACAAGCCTTTACTTTCCCGATGATATAGTTACGCGTAGACAGACGTTGCGGGCGTGTGATGTGTCATTCGATGAATGTAATTTTATAAGGAAGTTTCCTTATCGTAATTTTACACTGTTTTCTCAAACAGTTTGTCTTCTCCAGAACTTAGAGGCAAATTTTATTTAACTTTGTGATATGTCTATAGTAGATAAACTTTTTACTGCTTTCTTTGTAGTAGACCTTCTGTAGTTACTACTTATGTGGAATCGTTAGACTAGTGCCGAGAACCCACTTCCTGCCAACTTAAAATGTTTACCCTATAACTAGGCACTACTAATTTATACGTTGTTTGAGCTATTACTTTGCAATTAGGAACATTTTCATGTCTATATTTTTCATTAATGGCAATCGGTTCACATCTTTAAAATTAATCCTAACTAATATTCTCAAGATTCAAGATTCTTTATTTGTGGTGTTTTCTAAATGCGAATGTTTGTTTGTTTGTTACGCTTTTACGCTAAAACGGCTAAACGGATTTAGATGAAATTTGGCATATGGGTAAACCACCACCTGGGTTAAGGCATAAGATACTTTTTATCTCAGTAGTACGTTGCATGCATACAAGAAGGTATTCTGTTCACGACATGTTTTGCACAATTTCTGAGCAGCAACCTAACAAAAAGTAAGTACTAGGCTTACATGAATTCACGATAGTATTTTAATCATTATTTATGCTACTAATAGGATTTGGATGGGCAGCAGCGTTCTTTATGCATTATACCACCAACCCGAGGCGCCAAGCGTGGCGATTATGGCAACCCCCCTCCCCATTGGGGGAGGCCTATGTCCAACACTGGACGTCTTTCGACTAAAATGATGTTGATGAGGATTTGGATGAAATTTGGCACACATATAGTTTATAACCTGGAGATACTTTTTATACCGGTGGTATGTTTCCGTGGGATAATTTCCGACTTTCACGCGGGTGAAGCCGCGGGCAAAAGCTGGTAGTTTATTGTCTACAAACACAAAATAATCTTTGCCTGCATGTGACATGCTACAGTACCGTGTGGTGCCCGATGTAAAGAATATATATTACATATTATATAATAAGGTGTCGTAAAAGGCGACTAAATGACTTAATGGAGAATGGGCAGCACTGTTCTCTATGCATTTTAACACCATACTGCGATCGCCAACTCACCTGCCAAGCGTGGCGATTATGGCAACCCCCCCCCCCCCTTTTGGGGGAGGCCTAATTCCAGCAGTGGACATCTTTCGGCTGAAATGATGAATTATGATGACATGCGAGATCATTCCTTTTGAACTGAAATAATTAATAGACACTGACCGAGTTAGTTTCAAAAATTGGGTTTGACACTTTCACCTAAACTATCTGTAATCCATCTTATGCAGAAAAAAATAGTAAATAGTTTCAATTGCGTAGTATGTGAAACGCGAACTTTCAATTGATAGTTTACATTGTCTGTAAATTGTAGGTAACAAAGATAAAAATAAAAATAATTTCTGCAAATATTTCTTGTTGCTGGAATAGTAACAATGTTGTATCAATTTGTAGTACTTAATAAAAAATCAGGCTTTGATCCCTAACAGATTAGCCGGGATGATCCGGACTACAATATCGGCATCGAAGCTCTAATTGGAATAACAATCGACTAAAGAGCTATACGGTAAACGTACCTATAGATAGTATAAATAGTTGAACTGCGTAGTTAAAATATAAGTCGCCAGCCAATCTTCAAAGGATACCGGACTACTAGCTCTACTGAAGTGAATCCATCGTAAATAATAATTTTGGCCAAACAGCCAGCCAGATTAGAAGATGACAAGTAAAAAGAATGTTCCAATGCTGGGCAAAACGTCAATAATTCTATCAAGCTCTATTGTTTTCCGTTTGTCGGCATTTGTTATTGAACAAAATCAAAAAAATCAAATTCAACAATTTTTATTTCACATAAACCTACATGGGCACTTATGAAACGTCAGAAGCTAGGTGCACGATTCCAATTGGTCGTTTCCTATGGAGAAGAGCCGGCAAGAAACTCCACGGTTACTCTTTTAAAAAAAGTGGGCTTTAACAATGTTATAAGTTACAGTGTTAATAGGTACGGGAGGACAGTGTAGGCCCGTCAACAAGTACCAAGTACTTAACAAAATAAAAGATAGTTTACAAAGCTACAGTCTATTAAGCCTACAACGTTCTCACATTCACAAATTAAAAAAGAATCTATATAAAATATTACTAAAGTAATAAAAATAAAAACCTACATATTTAAACCAAATGAGAACATTGTCATTACAACTGTAAAAAAAAACTGAATAAATATTCTGTCCACAAGTCACTAATAAATATTTTAAATTAAAATTGTAGGTTATGTCAAAGTATGTAAAAAAAAGAAATAAAAATCGTAACGCTACACTAGTACGCTACGCTACCTACCTACTCGATTTTAAAAGTAAAATGTATAAGTGAACACGAAGTAAATAATGTATCGAGTGTGCAGTAAGTATTGGCCACAGTGTGTGCACTGAAAGCCGCGGCACAGGTGAGCACTGTGCTCTGTAGCGTAGGACTCTCACTGAGTTTGACCCATATTTTAAACCTATTGATCGCACCGCTTTCGCAAGGAC
Organism: Tiliacea citrago; assembly: GCA_963921375.1. Classification (NCBI taxonomy): domain Eukaryota; kingdom Metazoa; phylum Arthropoda; class Insecta; order Lepidoptera; family Noctuidae; genus Tiliacea; species Tiliacea citrago. The sequence goes on along the minus strand of OY992797.1, from coordinate 12,034,585 downwards.
CCTTCACGCCAAGCAATTCCCAACCATGTTTATCTGGCGCAGTTAAATGTCTTCTTAAGGAAAAGTGCCAAGTTTCACTTGAAATTATTTCGTTTGCAAAACACCCACTTTTACTTGTGTGTGGCTTTGAAGAAAGTAGGTAACTGCTTTCAGGTAAAATGCAATATTTTTTTCTCAATTTCCTGTTTAATTTCGACACAACCTTAAGGCTCTTACAAACACACGCGATATCGCGGGCGCGACATGCACCGACAAAGGAATTGTCTTTGTCGGTGCCTGTCGCGCCCGCGGTATCGCGTGAGTGTGTAAGAGCCTTAATGAGCAATGTGGCATTATTCTGGAAATACATCGTCGCAAAAGCTTCATGAGGACAAATAAGTACGTTTTGGTCACACACGACATCAGTCCTATCGCGATATGATATCCTTAATCATTCAAAGGAACTTCCTTCTGCAGAAGATAAAAATATAAACCAACACATAGTGTCTTCTTAGGTAACTTGATGATTTTGACTTATCTGCAATATTTTAAATACGTATCTCTGTTTAACTAGTAAAAAAAGCTTGTCATTAAAAAAAACCGGCCAAGTGCGTGTCGACCACCCACAATGATCCTTCTGTAGGGATGAATTTATCCCAAAAACAAACACGCCTGAAACACAGGTTTGAATAAACCTAGATCGGGCGGGTCACTACCAAACATTCTAATTCCGAACACCTGTAATTAAAAATATTTTAGTTTATTATTAGGCACTACTGTTGTATAGGATATTTATACTACTATTGGCTAAATTTAATTATTACGATACTAGGGATTGACACTATTGACAGCTCATTTCACCTTGGTTTTCACGGTGACATTTTTAGAGAATAGATCGGCAAGTGGCCAACGCAAGTTAATCGCGCTCTCGATGTGTGAGAAATGAAACATTGGGCATCACTAATTATTTTTCTCATGTCACATCTAAAGGCGGCACTTTTGATGTGATCTTAGAATAATGACTCATTATTCTAAGGAGGTGATGTTGATACTGAATGTTGTTACAGCTCTTTTAATTGTTTATTGTGGAACGCAGAATGTCCGTTTCATGCAGATATTCGCAATTAGTATAATAAAATATATTTATAATTATTATGTACACACGGCTCTCGCATTGCATAGGATTTTCATTAAATGAGAGGTCAGCATAAAATGGAAATGTATAGCTTGACAGACAGACAGATAGACAGACGAACGGACGGACAACGAAGTGATCCTATAAGTGTTCCGTTTTTCCTTTTCAGGTACGGAACTCTAAAATCACCATTGCATGCTCAGCAACGTGGTTGAGATAAATATGAAATACTATTGAATATCGTGATATCAAAGGGACACGAGAAAATTACAAATTCCTCTGCTTGCTTCCAAATAAATATCATAAACTGTTACACTTAAATACTTAATAGAATATAATATCTTCTGAAAATAAATAAAGTCTAAGTATTCAACGTACAAGTGGAAGCAACTCGTAAACGGGTATTTCGCCCACCGCTATGACGTCTGCTAACCGCAAATTCCAATAACTTGTTGTATCATTTACCTATGAATAATATTATACCTATGTAAGTTGTTGTTTCCCGTTTCACATTACAGTATCATTATAACCACCAGCCTGTCTACTGCCTTCAGGACATACACAACACATAAAATTTAATGTGCATAATATTTTGAAATACATCCATGTGGTCAAAATGTCGACAGAAATTGTGCCATCGACTGATATCCACAATGTTCCGGATTTGTTGACAACGGTAGCGCCGACGGACTCGGACAATAAAAGTGAATTGTTACTACCAATTGCTACAGGAGAACAGTTTGCCACCAATGGAAGTGCCCTCAACAGTTTTGAAGTAGAAAGTGCGCTGTACAGTGAATACTCTATTTTTCAGATTTTTGTTGTGATCGAACTAGTTATGACAACTTTAGAGTTAATAATATCGATTTTCGCAGCTATCAAGATGCCACGATGGAGAAGAAATTATAGAAATCAAATGTTAATGCAATTAACTTTTGCCAGATTTATTAAAAGGATTATATTTACAATTAAGTTTTTAGAATGTAAGGGTAATATAACACTGACCGAGGTAGTCACTCATATATTAAATTGCTTTCAGATTTATATGAACTTTGTTGTAGTAATACTAGTATTCTTTTTTATAAAACACATGTATAACAGTTTAATAATAGTGTTAGTTAAAATAAGCCATATGAGTTTTTATAGAGTACTGTCTTGTTCATGGGTCATACCTGTCCCTGTCAGCGTGGCGTGCATGGCTGTCATAATCACCAACTTGATGAGCAAGTGGTACGTCAACTTGTTGATCTGCAGTATATTCAGATGGCCGCTAATATTTATCGGCACGGCGCTGTACATCGCTATTGTGTACAGAGTATTGTCCGATAAAAAAAGACAGTTTGCCAGGAGTCTGGCAGTCGTTACATTTTTACTTTGTTTGACCATAAATGTTTATTTGTTTTCCAAGGACATAATAGACTTGTGGTGTTTGAAATCCTTAATGACATTTCTTATAAGTTACATATCTGGTTTTCTCATGAATTTTTTTATTCTTGTTTTGTATATCGTTCTATTGATGTTAAGTTACAATAATAAGACACAGTCTTCGAAAACATTACCTGACTATAGTTTAGCTGACGTTAATATGAAATGTTAAAACATTCCCCTTCCCAGTTTTGTGATTGGATTGTGTGTGAGTGGTTTTAACTAATGACTAATGTTACTGTGTAACTGCCTTGGTGGCTCGCGAATAATACTCGTACCTATATTAAATTTTATTTATTTAACACCAGATGTCGTTTGAATTGATTTATTTTCCCCAGATTACAGACTTCTATAAAAGACAAAGCTATCTAGCAGGGACTTCTAAAGTTCGTTTTTTAATCCCAGATACTAATTTGACAGGTGCAAATGTCAAACCCAAATTGAACTTGTGCGTGTCGGACCACGCATTATGAAGGGTTCCGGAGTTGGGATGAATTTATCCTAAAAACAAACTTAACATTGTAGTTGAAAAACAAGTTCTCCCATACACTGACATACATCACGGTCAATTCTCCAACTTCAAATTTAAGTTGGTCGACTATTACTCGTTAACTTGTAAGCCCTGTGATAGTTTTCCTTTAAATTTCGTTATATATACTACTGCCATGAATTTTTCCACATATCCTCAGTCAAACCATTTAGCTGGCAGTGGGGGGGGACACTTGACTCTTAACAAAATTTTGCACTTTAAAGCTTAATATTACGCATACTGATCCCTGAATCGAAAAATGGTTTTCACAGACTTACAATATTTTTGAACGGCCTGTCCAACGATACCCCACACCATGCGATAGACGGGAAAAAAATATCATCAATTCAATTATTAATGAATATATTATTAATCATATTATTACCCTAAAAATTTTTTTTCTCATGATTTTATTTTAAGACTTTGGTCGGCGTAACTAATATGTACCCCTGCCAAATTACAGCTTTAGAGACTCTTAGTACTAAGAGTCTCTGAGCTAAGCCGGGGACAGACAGACGGACGGACAGACAGACAGACCGACATGGCGAAACTATAAGGGTTCCTTGTTGACTACGGAACCCAAAAAGTTACCAACAATCATTTGAAATGACAAATTAGTCCCTTTACTATAGTCTAGATTTAATTGCACGACATGATTATCGTTATGTTTGTCTAACATACTTATTTCTAAATAACAAAAACTAAACAAAACTCGATTAAATAAATATGTATAATATACCTACGTCAGAGCTCTTTTATTTCGATAAATTCTGCAGTGCAACAACATAGTATTTTAAATCCTATACAATGCTTGTATTGTTATATTGTGCAAGATAATGTTGGCAGTAGGAAATGGAAACAGGACCGAGCACCTTCCTTCTCGTAATTCTCTTACATAACGATATTGAGCGAGGAACTTACACTTTAACAAACGGCTCTTGTAACAGCTACCCTTGAACAGAGGGCAATCGTCTTTGTAAGGAAATAGGAAACAAGTCTGTATAGAACTGTGCGATACTACCCCTCTGTTTACTGGAGTAATAAAATATTTTTATGTTGGCAATAACTTCGCAGCAATGCCAATATTATAAAGTTAATGAAATCTGCGTTGCATCAAATCACAATATCTACATATTTATAACTCCATTGGTTTAGGTAGTTTTTTTTTTTTTTTTCTTTTGGCTTCGCACGGTTTGTGCATTTAGCCAGTGTCATGTAAAATTAGGTAACAAGTACAAAGTTATAATAATTATGAAATGAACTCCACTCAATGCATGATAAAGATGATTGATGATATCCCGCCCCGTTCCCCTTGAGTTTAAGTAAAGACGCGGCACTTTACTGAAACCTCGCGCGGACTTCTTGAGAGAACTTAAAGTGATGTTCACTGTTTTGTTTCATTTGCCTACATGAATGCAGGTTCACGAACACTTAATGGTTAATAATCCACCACAATTACGCATTAATATTCGGCTAAACACAAATTTTAGAAAATAAAACAAAACTGCTAACATGACGCTTGACTTTCCCGCCAAGAACAACCAAAGGTAGTTTTTTTTTTTTTTTTTTTTCCTTTTTGGCTTCGCACGGTTTGTGCATTTAGCCAGTGTCATGTAAAATTAGGTAACAAGTACAAAGTTATAATAATTATGAAATGAACTCCACTCAATGCATGATAAAGATGATTGATGATATCCCGCCCCGTTCCCCTTGAGTTTAAGTAAAGACGCGGCACTTTACTGAAACCTCGCGCGGACTTCTTGAGAGAACTTAAAGTGATGTTGCACTGTTTTGTTTCATTTGCCTACATTAATGCAGGTTCACGAACACTTAATGGTTAATAATCCACCACTATTACACATTAATATTCGGCTAAACACAAATTTTAGAAAATAAAACAAAACTGCTAACATGACGCTTCACTTTCCCGCCAAGAAGTCACCAAAGGTAGTTAAATAAAGGTAAACAAATCATACAAAGGGTTTTTATAGATGACACTTTCTTGTTTAAAAATACGTTGTAACCTACAGCCAAATTAAATTTATTTTTGATTTTTACGATAGTTTCCTCTTTTATTACTGTGTGTTAAACTTTATCATAATTATATTCTTAAACTACTTTTTGTAGATGTACGAGTAACTGCTTGAGCACTATTATTTTGTTAGATTTATAACAATACTATCATATTTTGTAATCTGTCTATTGTAAAGAGCCCAAAAAGACAAGTTCTCTAAACGTCAACGAATTGTAACGTTGCTAAATTGAAAAATACAACTGTGACGTAGGATGACAACTGAAGTGACATGTATTACGTTTAGTCGGTTACTTGACAGCTCTCTCGTCACGTGGCTTTTTTGTTTACCTTAATTTAAGTACCTAAACCAACGGAGTTTTATAGGTCTGTGCATCAAGTAAACTAATGGTAATAACCATTGTTTCTCATTTTCGATATGATATTACCTACCTCTGGCGAAACATAGGTGCACCTCTGCCTAACCCTTCGGGGATTACAGGCGTGATGTTATTATGTTATGTTATTACCTACCTACCTAACGTTTAGTACTTTCATTTCAAGTGTAAACCAACTATCGAATACATAATGTTAATTTAGGTAATTAAATCCTAGCTTGTAATTATGGCGGGCTGTACCCTTATTCCCGAAATTTTGTCAACATTTCGAGATCTCTTTGAACCCGACAACTGTCCTAGACCATTCGATCATTAGTGGTCACTGGCCACAACCACACGACGATTCAATTAAAACCAAATTGCCAGTTTTTGTGAATCTGGGTAGTGATAATTAACATTCTGTTATTGAAATCCACAATCTGGTAATAAAGGATACTAACATAGCGATTTATTTGTTCTTGCTATTGAGATATTTACACGATACGTATTTGATTTTATGCTTAGGCCTATGAAATAACTACAATACCTATTCAACATTAATTCAAACAGAAAGAAATATAATAGCCTCCACTCGATTGCAGAACACATTGCTCTCTTCAAGTAGCGCGTTAAGTGCGTAGCACTTTGAACTTCTTGTCTTCATCCCAGAGTGGTTATGTATGATGGGTGACTGAACGTCTGAGACAGCACTATATAATCCCTGTGTAGACATGTAGCATGGCGTTAGCGAGTGTCTGTGAGTACTTATGGGGTGCATGCAGGTGCTTGTATAAAAAATACACAGAAACTGTGAAGCACATTTCATATTCCGCAACTTTAGCTCATTTAATCATGATGCACATGATTAAAAGTGAATCTCCTGGCTGTGAGGCATTCCACTAAGAGCACTGATTTCAACAGCACTTGACCGAACCGCACCTGTAGTGATATTCTGTAAATATCTATCAAAACTTAGGTGAAGTGAGCTCGAAGTGAGCATCAATACATAGTGTCAGTCCCTAGCATCAATGGAATGACAGCTCACATCACATGAGTTTTCACGGTGATATTTTTACAGAATAGACCGGCCGAGCACTTCCACTAACCGCACTGAAACAAAATTTTGATGAGTGCGGTTCGGTGGAACAGTTTTCTAATATTACTTGAAGTCCCCGAACAGCACCTGCATACAGTTTGTAGTGATGGGACGTATACGAGTATTATATTCTGTGTTCAGGACAACTATAACATGACGAGTAGTAAGTGCAATCGAACCACGCACAGTAAAGGGCTCAGATATTAATCATGTTAATAGAGAACGTTGTAGGCTTAATAGACTGTAGCTTTGTAAACTATCTTTTATTTTGTTAAGTACTTGGTACTTGTTGACGGGCCTACACTGTCCTCCCATACCTATTAACACTGTAACTTGGAAACATTGTTAAGGCCCACTTTTTTTTTAAAGAGAAACCGTGGAGTTTCTTGCCGGCTCTTCTCCATAGGAAACGACCAATTGGAACCGCGCACCTAGCTTCTGACGTTTCATAAGTGCCCATGTAGGTTTATGTGAAATAAAAAAATATGATTTTGATTTTTTGAATAGGCAGACGTCATTCGTTTGTCGTGAATGAATTATTTATCTAGATCCCAGTTTACATCACGTTTTTACGGCCCTTACTGCATCGTGCATTAAGTGCCATCGAGTGTTTGGATAAAAATCGTGACGTCATGGTGTAAGGCGATCATCAATCGACTGATTTGCTACTTTTGCAAGCTGAGTACCGATATTACCTGCGATCGATTTTGGTACCTTACATCGAGACTTCTCCGCGCAGTGCGCATAAACTACTTATCGTCGGGTTACAAGCATTCCGAAGCCGATTGTCTGACAACTGATACAACTAAAGATCCGCATACAATAGGTACTGAAATTCAGTCACATCGAATGTCATTGGAAGCCAACGATTGGAGTGGAAGTCGATCGACACTCTTGAGGGATAAGGCGATACCAAAATAAATTGAGGCATTTTTCGTAACCATTTATTTCACTATTACAGCATGTATGGCTTAATTTTTGGATATATGTTTATTGACTATTGGATCAATACTCTGACTGAAGGAAAATGCAATCGGGTTAAATTTCCTCCATAGAATTTAATTCCGAAAAGACCTCTTTTATTTTTATTTTTTTTCTGTAATTCTAAAATCCTAAGCATTGCAACATTGCATTCAAAATGTGCCTAATTGAAAACTCTGGCTGAAAATATTTTTAATACATAGCTTAATTTATTTTTAAACAATTTTTATTTGGTTTGGCGCTCTTACGCTGTTTTATATCGGTTCCAGCGCATTGTTGCGCTCTCTTTTTTCGCATTTGGAAGTAATTGACTCTGTCCCTTTCTTACGGCCGCCCAGTTCGCTATGATTTATTTTTTACGTATCACCTTAACACATTCGAGTCCACCAGTTTTGTTTGAGTCGCTTATTTTGTTGGTGGGTTTCTTAGTTGGTTGGTAAGCTTATATTTTTAGAATTAGAGAGATGTATGATAAACTTTAATTATAACTTTAGTAAACTTTTATTTTTTGTTTTTTGAGCGGCAATAGTAACGCACTATCTGTGTAAATTTGAACTGTAAAACTACTACGGTTCATGAGATACAGCCTGCTGACAGACAGACGGACGGACGGACGGACAGCAGAAGCTTAGCAATAGGGTTCCGTTTGGCACCCTTCGGGTACGGAACCCTAAAAATCGCAAAGATATCCATATTTGTATTTTATAATGATACTGTGAATTACCAAAGTTAGTTTTTGCAAATGCAGAAAATCACCCATATTTTATTTATTATTATTATTTATTTAAAAACACATACAACTATCATCACAGGCTTACCTAATACAAAAGTGTAGTTATATAGCTAAATAAAATACCCTTTGAATCGGCACGCGTTTTTAATATTTGCTGACTGAATACAATATTTTATTATTATTATATAACTGTCACTAGCTTGTGGCTAAATAATAACTGTCGCACGAGTTGATCGACCAGGTTAAGCTACGCTTGCCGCGGTTGGTCCGTGGATGGGAGACCATCTGTATATACCAAGATTCCTCCGTGCCTCGGGAAGCACGTTAAGCCGTTGGTCCCGGCTGTCATTTGTAGATCTTTGACAGTTGTTACGGGTCGTCAGAAGCCCAAAAGTCTGACAACCAGTCTTACCAAGGGATATCGTGTTACCCAGTAACTGGGTTGTGGAGGTCAGATAGGCAGTCGCTCCATGTAAAATACTGGTATTCAGCTGCATCCGGTTAGACTGGAAGCTGACCCCAACATAGTTGGGAAAAGGCTAGGCAGATGATGATATATAATATAACTGTCACTACTAATTGCTGGAAAAAAAAAATATTTTTGACGATGGCCTTTTTACCCAACTGCGGCGATGCTAAGGAAGGGTTCCTTACAATGAATAGGTATGTTATATACCATGTTTTTTTATCCCAAGAACCAACTTAACATTGTAGTTGAGAAACATGTTTTCCCATACATTCTAACTGAAAAAGTAAGTTTGTACACAAAATATTGAGATATTTACCATGTTATTTTAATAGTTACCACTCGTTAGTGCACCACACGAGTCGTCTCACATAACTCGCACTTGTCCAGTTTTTTAGTCAAAGAATCGGTGTTTTTCCATTGGATGAAGCTACTTATGTTTTTATCAACCACCAAAAACTGGTTATAGGGGTTTGCACCACGTCATTTATCTATATTAGGTTCTTATTGAATCCTCACCACAAACTAAGAACGGTAATTTATTCATATCCACACAGACAGTGGCTAGGTAATTCATGTTTATAACACTTCACAAAATCACAACATTCACAATATAAATAAATAATCTTTGTATTAAGGTAATTTATGCAATTTAACACGTACGTGTAGTGATCAATGTTCGGGTGTTGATTCTGCCAAACATAAACGACACCAATAGATACGTACATTAGTACGTAGGTATCTATTGTTGTTTTCAGTTCATTAGAACTGAAAAGTTTTATGATGCGTAACATTGGTGAGCTACTGTTTTTAAGTTTTGTTGATAAGTAATAAGATTTATAAAACCCATTCAAGTGATTTACCCCATTTGACCTAGCTACCCCACTTTAAAATATAAGCCCCCCATTTAGTTCCCTGTTGTCATTCACATGTTATCAGATGAACAAGCATTTTTAATTAATATTTATTCAAATTGCCAAGTCAAGCATTCGTTCAGTCTTAGCATTAGTAGCATGACAGACAGACGATGTCGCACCATAAATGTTCTTTTTTTTCGATTTTGATACGGAACCCTGAAAAGCCTCGATTATATTTAAATTTGTCCGTGATTTATAATCTCAAAATTAATATTTTTATTGTATATTTGTAACCGTGCAAAAGGGTTTGTCACCCCTGAAATACTGGCCTCCAAATAAAAAAAAAACGCGTACACACCTATACTAATTTATTTTATTTTCTCATTTTATAACGGTGTATTTCCTAAGAACCTACTTTTAAAATGAGGCCTCCACGTGTCGTAAAAGGCGACTAACGGACTTACTAGAGAATGGGCAGCAGCGTTCTCTATGCATTTTAACACCATACTGTGATCGCCAACCCGCCAAGCATGGCGGTTATAGAACCCCCCCCCCCCCCCCCCCCCCAATTTGGGGGAGGTCTATGTCCAGCAGTGGACGTCTTTCGGCTGAAATGATGATGATGTACATTGAGTTAATTGTATACTAGGATGTATGTGTCCATTATTTTAACAACTGTGAACACAATAATTGGGTCTCACGCGACAAGCGATCAAATAAAACTTTCAGCCAAATAAAACTAGTACAAATTTAATTTAGGATCACAATATTAGAATACAAGTTTGATTTTAATTTTACAATATCACCTCACTTGTTAATTAAGGAGCAAGGTATACAAACAAGTTTTAAGAGTCCCTTCAGAAGTAAATGCATTTCTATTTTTACCCCAAACAAATGCAAATATTCTTATCTTAACAAATCAGAGCTACTTTCTCGAAAACCAATTAACAACAAACAGAACAGAGTGTGTTCGAGGTTGTGAATTAATCTGCAGATGGATATTGCATCGCCGACCTCCTTCTACTACCCCCACAATTACAACATGTACGTATGCACCTATACATACGTACCTAATGTTAAAACTATTATTATACCTTACATTTTGCATTCTCAAGTAAACAGTCGGTAAAAGAAATTAATACGAGTAGGTACATCGAAACAGGAAACAAACGAACTATAAAATTTTATAATTATTTAACAAACATTAAAATTTCCCATAAATACAACCTCTATGCAGCGATAGGTAATTAAAAACCATCATCGGAAGCTCATGAATTAACAACTTTATTTACAGAAATGTTAGAGATAAGCCGTTATTATGTTAACTAACAGGTGTCATTATCTGGTACAGAATAGGTATTGGAGATTGAAAAATGGACGGAGAGAAGCGCGTGTGCGCTACAACAGCGCGGTGCGCGGGCGCAGGGTACGCCTCTACGGGCCGCAGCTGCAAGCGCAGCGCTTCACGCGCTTTTCGCTGTTCACCAAAGCGTCTACGCTACGGACCGAACGGGGATGCAGATCTGAAACAACATAAAACCATCATATCAGTATCATTTCAGTAGCTCGGCATCGCGTAAAGTATTGCGATAGTCATCTTGTACAATTTATACACCGTGGCATTTTAATCGCCTTACAATTGCAGCCCACTTCATGTATCCAATGACTACTAATCATTCATAAAAGATTTTTTTTTTTATTAACATTTGAATATTTAAAAAAAAAAATATTTATTATTCATTATGACGCATGATGTAGTTTTAAACAGCCTGTTATGACCGCGGTGCGAGTCTTGCACTCCATTCCACGCCGCCCCACGGTGGGCTGGAAATCGGCTTTCATAGACTTAGGGATTTCAATTTGCAAGTGCTTGATTTTTTGCCGGATATCGCTTCTATTAGTCATTACTATGTACAAAAATTACACCCGAGTTAATTCTGCCCAAAAACGAAGGAAATATATTTTTTTACGAAAAATTTGTATGAAGCTAGTATGAAAAATCGAATTATCTCCTAAACGGAATGTTTAACCGTACTATCCTTGGAGATGGTCATAGTGCTAATTATTTATGATTTTTTGGTTGCCGATTTGACGAAAAATTTTATGCCGTTTTTTTTAAAAAAATCGTTAAAATATTTTTATTTATTTTTACATGTAAAACGATCCCTTTTAGTGTCCAAGTTAAAAAGTTCGATATGTTATTAACCCAAATATTAAGAACACACAAAACAAGAAAAATTAAATAAAAAAATTGCTGTTTTTTGACACATTTTTACTAATTTAAATAAAAAAAGATTATCAAACTCTTATTTAAGTAACATATAAAGTTATATTATATACAAAATAATTTATTTAAGGAATTAATACTAAGCATTTGTAAAATAAAGTAAAATAATTTAAAAAAAAATACAAAATATCATTAAATATTACAAAAAAAACCCAAACACACTCAAATACAAATTTACAAATATGTACATATATAATTTTTTTACAAATTTTCCTTATCACTCTCGTTGTCAGACTCCAATTCTGAGTCAGCATCCAGATTGGATATATCCAAAAACTCGAACTCAGTTTCCTGAAATTTAATTAAGTCGAGAGTTTCAGCAAAAAAGCTCTGCTTTTTCTTGGCATCTAACTTAGGCCTTTGTGCACTTAGCAAAGGATCCGAAGAAACAACAAGCATATTTAAAATGTCTTGATTGGAATCCTGCCTGCTTCTTTTCCGCGAATGATGTTCTCGAAACCTCCTAAAATCTTTGTTTCGAGACTCTGAGGCTTCTTCCGAGAGAGTCCCAATCGGCACAATATTATTTTTCTCGATTATGTCAGCCCCATGGATTAATAATTTATGAACGGTTGACGACATGCAGTACCAGTCGTATAATAATACGTACTTTTCTGCTGTTTTGCGGGCATAATGCCCGGAACGAAGATTCTCGGAACAAAGATTTTAGGAGGTTTCGAGAACATCATTCGCGGAAAAGAAGCAGGCAGGATCAAGACATTTTAAATATGCTTGTTGTTTCTTCGGATCCTTTGCTAAGTGCACAAAGGCCTAAGTTAGATGCCAAGAAACTCAGTTCGAGTTTTTGGATATATCCAATCTGGATGCTGACTCAGAATTGGAGTCTGACAACGAGAGTGATAAGGAAAATTTGTAAAAAAATTATATATGTACATATTTGTAAATTTGTATTTGAGTGTGTTTGGGTTTTTTTTTGTAATATTTATTGATATTTTGTCTTTTTCTTATTTATTTTACTTTATTTTACAAATGCTTTACTAAGCATTTGTAAAATAAAGTAAAATAAATAAATAATAATAATATACAAAATAATTTAATTTAAGGAATTAATACTTTAATTCCTTAAATTAAATTATTTTGTATATTATATACAAATACAATTATATACAAAATAATTTAATTTAAGGAATTAATACTTTAATTCCTTAAATTAAATTATTTTGTATATAATATAACTTTATATGTTACTTAAATAAGAGTTTGATAATCTTTTTTTATTTAAATTAATAAAAATATGTCAAAAAACAGCAATTTTTTTATTTAATTTTTCTTGTTTTGTGTGTTCTTAATATTTGGGTTAATAACATATCGAACTTTTTAACTTGGACACTAAAAGGGATCGTTTTACATGTAAAAATAAATAAAAATATTTTGACGATTTTTTAAAAAAAAACGGCATTAAATTTTTCGTCAAATCGGCAACCAAAAAATTATAAATAATTAGCACTATGACCACCTCCAAGGATAGTACGGTTAAGTATTCCGTTTAGGAGATAATTCGATTTTTCATACTAGCTTCATACAAATTTTACGTAAAAAAAATATATTTCCTTCGTTTTTGGGCAGAATTAACTCGGGTGTAATTTTTGTACATAGTAATGACTAATAGAAGCGATATCCGGCAAAAAATTAAGCACTTGCAAATTGAAATCCCTAAGTCTATGAAAGCCGATTTCCAGCCCACCGTGCGCCCTTGGAACGCAAGGCTCGTAACAGGGTGTTTCAAACTACGTCGCGACATTTTTTTTTTTTTCAAATGTGAATAAAAAAAAATCTTCTGTGAATGATTAGTAGTCATTGGATACGTGAAGTGGGCTGCCGTTGTAAGACGACTAAAATGCCACGGTGTATAGACAAGAACCGTGAGTAATCAAGAATTTACGTTCCCATACCCCACAACCCATTCTCTTAATATTACGGACTCTTATGGACGTATGTCTAAAATACAGATAAATTAAATTAATGCTCTTGTAAACAACTTAGGAGAAGATCAAGAGCAAGACACGTTGAGACTAATTCAGGTCAATAAACACTATTGACCTGTATTAATTACCAATTATGAGGAATCAATGAGTGCCAGAACGACCCAATTACTTGAAATTACGTCCATCGACGTCAATTTAAGTGGGTTACAGTACACTACGTATATTCTACGATATCCGTGTCGTCACCTAGCTATGATTTTGTTGACTAACTCATAATGGAAATTACAATAAACATAATTATTTTGATTTAGTTGGATCCTGTATGAATGTGTCATTAATTAATTACAAATGTTCATACAGCAGTATAGTTACGTATTGAAATTCTTTTGATCTCAAATAACTGTTCCATAATTACTGAAATAAAGCTTAGTTAACGAAGTTCATGACCGCAATCTCTCGACAAGTGGATTACGAGATATAAGTACCAAATTTAAATAGGTAGGTATTATACGAACAGTTAAGTTACAATATACTGTTCTGAAGTGGTTCTGAATAATAAATCTAACAACAATTCGTGATTGAAATTGACTATTTACAGTCGCCAGCATTTTAAACCTTAAAATGTTGATGGTTAAGTTACATCGAATGAGAAAATTTGACAGTTTGTGGTAACTTGATGTGCTGGTGACTGTACGTAGGTACCTACCTAAATAAAATCCCTTTACACGTGCCGTTCGAATCTTCAATTAATTTTCAACATTTTGATGAAAGTATTTAACAAAAAATACGTTAGTTTTAGTAGGTAGGTACATCATTTACTTTCTGCAACTTCGTGTAGCGATCTTGAAATCTCGGAGCGTCCTTTGGCACTAGCATTTAATTATGCACGAATGGATGTTGTTCATTGTTCAGCATGTACAAGTAGGTACAGTCGCAAGCACATCAGGGGGCCAAGTCTGCTAACGCAGTTGTGTCCGAATGGCCGATCATTGGCACCGTAATTGTAGAGTTTGACAGTTTTGCTAATCTCCTAATTGAAAGGCGTCTTTATGATTTTCCAATGACGTGCCACTGATACTCCATTGGAAAAATTGTCTGTATTTGGTAATCTTGTACTGAAAAAACGTATTATTTTGACTTCCCTATGGAGCACTGTCACTCCATTATGAATTTAGGAGGTTACAAACTATTGGCACAATGGTCATGGCGTTGCCTTGTGATGGTCGTCATAATGACCAATCATTGAAACTAGCAGACTTGGCCCCCGGGTTATACCAAACTGTCAAATTTCTCCAAATGATTTTAAACCTTAAAATGTTACAAATGTGGTAGTTTATTTCAAAATCAAATGAGAAAATTTTACAGTTTGTGGTAACTTGATTTGATGACTGTACTACCTCACCTGAACTTTATACGCGGTAGTAAAGGTACAAAGCGACTAACTACCGTCCGTTGTTATGTAGACACGCGACACAGATTTATTGGGAACTGATGTGACTCATGTGTTTTTGTGGTAGACTTCGTGTCTATTCATTCGTTTTGTTGAAGGAAACATAGCATGAATGAGCAGTAAGATTCTGCTAGCTGAATAAGTGATAGTATTGGTAATGAAAATAGATAGATGAATATGTTATCTGATGTATTGGTATGTTTTAGCTTTATTATTATTAATATTATCTCAAGTTTTATCAGTGATCAAAAACACACACAACGTCGAAGCAAAAGCAACGTGTATATTTAATGAATATGCACGTTGCTTACGTTTCGACGTTGAAAGTATTGTAATACTCTTGTTGTTAAGAGTTCTATCAATAATGAACTAAGTTGACGAATTTTTAACAAGCTTTGAAAGTTGAGGTACAACTTAGCAGACACTCAGACAGACATATAGACATGTTTACAAGAGCAGACATGAGCGGAGACGTGGTTAATTAATGACAGTTAAAGCTCTCCTTTACTCCAAGGTATATTTCTTTGGCAAAAAGGTTATATTATATTTTTGTTAGCTTGTCTATGGTAATCTAAATGTACTCGGCCCAGAGTTCGGCTACGTGTTTGGCGTCCAACAGTTCCTATAATGCGCAGCCGACAGGACACGCAGGACATGATACTAAGTGTCCTATCGTTTGTGGAACAGCACCACATTTACACTCTAAGGCGGAATCTTCTATGAATCTCCACCTGAACAGGCTTCCTTGCATCGGCCAACTTGGGTCCGAAGTCTGTTTAAATACTTCCAGGTTAGCCAAGGCAACTCATATCCAGGTGGGAAATCTTCAGCAGGTGAGACGAATGGTTTGGGTTTGGAAGGGCTATCTCGCCACAACTTTAGTCCTTCTTTTGATCGCTCGCCAGCGAGTGGGACACACTTTAAAAAACTGTTTTGGCTTTTCAGCCTCTATGACTCCGCCGACTCTTTGACAATTCAAAAGTGCCTGTAATTGGTTAATGTTGTTGCTTTGAGTTGAAAGATGTTGTCATGCAAAGGGTGTCGTGTGTCGGAGACCATTTTGGCTCATTTGCTGGAGCTTGCCACCGCTCGCAAACTACTGATTTATTCCTATTAGTGGATACAGTATTTGTACCGGAGGTTTTAGACAACCAGTGATGATCTGAATCAAAGACGATCTGGACGATCTGAACGTTTCATTCAAAGCTGTATACACTAACTTTGCACGAGCAGAACGACTCCATACGGGGCACGCGAATTCACCCGCGGAAAAGGATAGTGCCAGCCCAGTAGTACGCATAAGGGCAGGCGGAGCAGCCCACTTCGATGAGACTAATCACTGAAGAATACTGTTTCAAGTGTGCACCTTCTGCTTGAGGTTTATGTTTATATTATTAAACAGTGTTAGTTAAAATTTAAATACTGGGCAGTATTGAAGTTTTAATTCTGATAAAGTCTAGTCTCTAAAGTCTGATATATTATATTAGCTTAACGATTCAACTACAAACAGCTTAACGTAGAAAGATAATTTACAGCAAGAAGGTTTTTAATATCATCATTATTTTGCCCTTATCCCAATTTATTTGTGGTCGGCGCAACTGTCCTTTTCTTCCATACTACTCTATTAGTCGTCATCTCGGTAATCACCACTTTTCTAGCCATATCATCTTTCATACAGTCCATCCATCATTTCTTTGGTCTTCCCCTACTCTTATATCCATCACTTTCCTCACGACATTTTCCATATTCCTCCACATCACATGCCCATACCATTTTTAATTTTTTGGTTGGGAAATTATCACATTACTTCTCCCGCTCTGAGCGGGAGGGCGTGTCAGACTTTTACTGACTAAAACTCAGCCGTGTTCCTTCCGTTGCCTGTGTGCCAGGGCCACGATATCCCTTGCGGACAAACTCGCAACCCTGGCAGGCATTGGTCCTGACGGACCCCGTCACTTGGTCACTGCTGATATCTCTTTGAGGCGCGCCGTGGAATACAACGCGCCGTCGACCCGGGCCTGGTCCTTATCGGACGGCGAGCTACCCATCGCTCACCATCCGCAAGCGCGCGCCTACGGTGGCCGGAAATCGGCTTGCGACTCCCGACGCCTGGGGCGTCTCTTGCGGCGACTAGGGACGCGAGGGCGCGAATCTTGCCTCTCCCTCACGCGTTCCGCCTCCTCCTACGCGAGAATTACTGCTTCGCAAAAGGAGGTGACGGCCTCCCATGCACTCTCGCTCCAACCATGGCCTGAACCAGGGCCAGACGCGAGACGTCGCCGCATATGCCCATATCATGACAATCGATTTCCACACATTGTTTCAGTCACCGGTGATTTTTAATACTGCTTCAATAACATAAATGCAAGACGGTTTGTGTGCTCGTATCATAATATTGTAAATTCAATGAGTATTTATCTGGAAATTTCTACGAACATGCAGAATTATCTGAATACAGATTGAATAGAATTTCGCTTCAATAACATGAAGTCATGAAAGGATGTTTTCCATGTAATGTGTGCGTGTGTGTGGATGTTTTTCATAAAGCAATGGTTTTCACCGTAGTCAGCATATCCAGGTAACCAGCTCGCTATAGTAAAATACACAATTCCAAGTATCTGTCCGAAGTAATTTGGACAGTTCCGCGAACACCATTATTTTTATAAACACTATCTACAAAGTTGGTTAACAGATCCAGGAAAAGCTTCAGTGAAAGGATACCTAATATTACCCAGTATTCGACCGCAAGCTTAGTACATAATGATATTTAGGTTTCCCTGGCTGCTGGTCGACTAATGAATAACCTTTGAAACAGTAAATCTACTGTGAGTACCTATACCTACTCGTTTACTGTTATTGCAAACAAATTTAAGTGCCACGGGGCTTGTGGCAAGTTATAATAGCCGCACGGGTCGATTTACGGTTAAGCTACACTTGCCGCGGTTGGTCCGTCTATGGGTGATCATCTTTACATACCAAGACCCCTCAGTGTCTCGGAAAGCACATTAAGCCGTTTGTCCCAGCTGTCATTCGTGGCTCTTGGACAGTTGTTACGATTCATCAGAAGCCCGAAAGTCTGACAACCAGTCTTACCAAGGGGTATCGCATTACCCAGTAACTGGCAGTCGCTCCATTTTAAATACCGGTATTCAGCCGCATTCGGTTAGACTGGAAGCCGACCCCAACGTAGTTGGGAAAAGGCTAGGCAGATAATGACTGTTAGGTTCTTTTGGCGCGTGGTCATAATCGGAACTAACGCTTTTTTTTTTTGGGTGGGAAATTATCAAATAACTTCTCCCGCTGTGGGCGTAGCGGGAGGGCGTGTCAGACTTTTACTGACTAAAACCCACCCGTGTTCTTTCCGTTGCCTGTGTGCCAGCGCCACGATATCCCTTTCGAACAAACTCGCAACCCTGGCAGGCATTGGTCCCGTCAGTTGGTGCTGACATCTCTTTGAGGCGCGCGTGGAACACAATGCGCCGCCGACCCGGGCCTGGTCCTTATCGGACGTCGAGCTACCCATCGCTCACCGTCCGCATGCCTGCGCCTACGCTGGCCGGAAATCGGCTTGTGACTCCCGACGCCCGGAGCGTCTCCTGCGGCGACTAAGGGCGCGAGGGCGCGAACCTTGCCTCACCCTCACGCGTTCCGCCTCCTCCTTTGCTAGCATTATAGCTTCGCAGAAGGAGGTGACGGCCTCCCATGCACTCTCGCTCCGAACCATGGCCTGAACCAGGGCCGGACGCGAGAGATCGCCGCCGCCGATCGCCTCCGTGAGGACACCGCGGTGCATCCGAACTAACGCTGCCATTTTATTTTATCAATACAATATCTGTTAAATTTTCACAAATGGTTACCACCAACGGTTACCCATGATGTTATTAGATGTTATTCGTGCGCCAAAATATCCTTGTAGCACTCACGGTGTGAATGATATGAAGCTGGTACTTACAGTGCGGCCTCTCGTCCGAGGGCATGGGCATGTCCTGAGGCAGCAGCAGCGTGCGCGGCGCGCGAGGTGCATTCGCTAGGTCGGGTCTCGCCTCGCCCTGCTCGCGCTGCTCGAACTGCGCGCGCGCCTCCGCCTCGACCTCGGCCTGCGCCGCCTCCGCCAGCGTCTTCACGATGGTCTTTACCTGCAATAGTTAATACGTTCATTAAGGGAATAATTTGGGGCATTGAGTATGGTGTGAGTTTCTATGAACATACGAGAAAGCACGGACGTTGTGATGGTATCCGAGTTACACCTAAGGTTACTTAAACATTTCTCGTGAAATGTTTTAAATTCTAGGCGTTAATTGTTTTAGTGTCCGGTAGACATTTTCTAATTTTCTTAACGTTTTCATCCTCCTGCCCTGTAAATTTATTGCGCACGCAGTGTGTCTTATTTCTTACATCTCCAATATCAGACATCCTATAACTACCCTTGGTCTCCATTTCACTTAACTACCGTTTCGTCATTATGTTGTGCTGATTAGACGCAATTAATTATGAGCAGTGATGGTTTTTAGGGTTCCGTACCCAAAGGGTAAAACGGGAACCCTATTACTAAGGCTCCGTCGTCTGTCTGTCTGTCTGTCCGTCTGTCACCAGGCTGTATCTCATGAACTGTGATAGTTAGACAGTTGAAACTTTCACAGATGGTGTATTTCTGTTGCCGCTATAACAATAAATACTAAAAAACAGAATAAAATAAATATTTAAGGGGGCTCCCATACAACAAACGTGATTTTTTTGTTCGTTTTTGCTCTATATTGATAACGGTAACAGATAGACGCTTGAAATGTTCACAGAATATTTAGTTATATATTCACTTTAAAAATAAAATATTAAATTAAAATAAAACAATTATTTAAGGGGGGCTCCTATACAACAAACGTGATTTTTTGCCATTTTTATAGATAATGGTACGGAACCCGTCGTGCGCGAGTCCGACTCACACTTGGCCGGTTTTTTAGTTTAATCACTATTCTAAAATATTTCTACCATCTATTAAATATAGTTAGAAGTTACGCAACCTTTAAGCCTACCGAGTCCCAGATGGCACATTTTTTTTACTTTCGCCTAACCCTGCCGGGGCGACCTCCGAAAGTCTCAAGTTTTATTAACTAAAATACTTCTGTATTGAAAATGTTGTGCCTAAATATACGCTCGCTTGGGTAAAGAAAAAATAAATAGAACAGCGAATACTTGTGCAAAACGGTAATTTTTGTTTGAAGTCTGTTTATACCACAAACACAATGGTGGTCAGTACACCGAGGTGGAACTCAGTAGGTATTTTATCGATCTGTTGAGCCGTCTAATTGTCATTTAAACAAAGGATAGAGACACCTCGCTGGTCAGCACTTCGCACACAATGCCGCCACAACTACTGAAATACACATACCTGACTAATATCCAGGTATCTAGTTGATGGGGTCGACACTGCATTGTGTGTATGAGACAAATTAATCTTCAAATAATTTGTGAACATTGAAAGATGCTACAGTTAGTGAAAAATAAGATAACAATAATGTCATTGACCCACCTACACATATTTACTGATTCTAACATTCTTTTCACACTATCACACATATTATAAAGGCGAAAGTTTGTGAGTGTGTTTGTTACTTCTTCACGCTAAAACGGCTGGAGGTAGCTGTAATTTCGGTATCTGCATTATTAGATATCCGTGGGTCAGTCCAAAATTATACTTAGTACCGTGAACATGTCGTTTCATTTATTAAACCTAGCAAACAGTTCAACACCCTGGATTAACATATAGGCTACTTTTATCCCGATATTCCTATGGGATCGAGACATACGCGGGTGAAACCGCGGGGCGCAGCTATTTAATATATAATAATATAAATATTCATTTAATTAAAACAGATATAAAGTCCGTAAATGTCCTGAATCAACATTTTTCACGAATGAAAAACGATACCTACATAATTTGTCGTTCGGATTCCTACGAAGAGACATTAGGAAAAGGTCAATGACCAATATTGTCACCTTGGTTTGGTATAAACAATAGGTACGTAATAACTAATATTTAATGACTAAAAGTGTTGTTCTTATTTAACCTTGAAAAAATAAAATATTTTCCTGTTGATTTAGCTAAGCTACTAAGCGTTTACAGTTTTAATTTTTAAATAAACGATATTCGTTTGCGTTACCTTCTGACAGGCACTTGTACCTACAGTGCTCAATACGTTGTCATTCAATATAATATGTAATTCAAGGATATTGAAATAATAACCAGACATGCCTACCACTTATCATTTTCCTCTTAATTAAACTCTATCAAACTGCGCACATTCATTAAGTTATATATTAATTATTTCATATTTGCGGTTATTGCCGTGTGCTTCCAAATAAATACCTGCTACCAATGATATTCTAAATAAAAAGAGGTAAATAGGATAAACACGCTCCGCAAGTGGCACGTCAAAACTTGACTAATTAGCCACATTTTCTTCGTCTTGTCCCTTTTTCGCTCCCGATAATTACGATATGCCGTCCTACTTGCACGTGTCATCTAACAGCAGGACATTGTGCCGTTTTTGAAAATCGAATGTTGAGTAGGTAACGTATCTACGTCTTTTTACATAAAATATCATTGCCTGCTACACGCACACTGTACCTGCTAATAGTTACACAATTTTATTACTGAAATAGCAACGATTTGTCGAGTTTTATATTTTTTATACATTTTTGATTTGATTTTTATCATTTTTTAACAAACCTATTGTTGCGAGCGGTTCTCAAAAATGTAAATGTGTTTGTTTTTGAATTTGTGTTCGCAATCGAACGATCCTGGATAAATTCGATACAACTTTCTGTTCAATCTATATAATAGATATGAACGAAGATCTATGCGTGTCTTTGGCTAATTCCCTGAAACACAGTACATTCTACAGTACCTAATGTAGCGCGCTGACAAGAATCATTTCTATCTACTGTCTTTTTAGCAACAGCCCTAGTATAGTTCGTCCTCTCTATAAATACTCAATCCTTACCACATGTGCCTATAATTTCAACATGAATGATGTAACCATTATTTTGTAACAATATTTTGATTTAAAAGAGTGTCCATAGAGTTTCTTGCTCTTTCTTCTCCATAGGTACCTACTAAGGTTTAAAATGGGCAAATAGCTTTGTTTCTGACTTACCGACTGCTTGTCAATTCAAAAGTGCCTGTATATCACTATGTTTTAATTGAAATAAATGCTTGTAGCTTGAGTTTACCTCCTGCATGTCATTGTCGATCTGTTGCTCGCGGCGCTGGTTGGCGGCGGCGTCCTCGGCCGTGCGGTGGATCATGTGCAACTCTTCGGGGCTCAGGTTCCACGGCAGGTTCATCTGCACACCACCATCGAGGGGCATCTTCTGTACCTGCACACAACAAAGGATTCGTAAAGCTCCACAATTCAAAAGAAATTCCACCTTTAGAGCACGGGATTCTATTGCATACTGAAAAGAGATAATTATTATAATCGTTAAATAATGTTGCGTAAACTTTATACATACGGCTACAAAAATCTTGATCAACTAAATAAGGTGATACACCGACATACCGGCCAAAGGAATTAATTGTATGCGTATAAGGCAGAATAGAAAAAAAATCCTTTCTAAAAATAGATTTTCAAAAGGATTCTCTTAATACTGTCAATGTCCTCGCTATGGGTTTTACGACGGAAACCGTTTAACTCATGCGTTATGTACATTTAGGAGATCATGTTGGTGCGAATTTTGTATGCAGGTGATGAAATACAATCTGTTAACGGAAATCTTCATTTTGTTATGGCATTGATACCTAAAAAATTTCGTCGGTAATTAAAAAAAAATCGGCCAAGTGCGTGTCGGACCACGCACAATGAAGGGTTCCGTAGTTAGCAGTAGTAAAAAGCAGTATTAGTAGTAAAACAAACTTAACATTGTAGTTGAAAAACATGTTCTCCCATACATCGATATACGCCACGGTCAATTTCCCAACTGAAAATTTAAGTTTGTAATCGCCAAAAATGTTTTTTTTTATGTGATAAAACTAGAAATTAACTATTTTTGGACTTTTTGCTTTACTTGTGCTGTGAGACCTTGCTTCTGCCCAAATTTCATGATTCTAGGTCAACGGGAAGTACTCTATAGGTTTTGATTTATGTGCGAGATATTCGCAATTTTTTTTTTATATGATAAAACCACAAATTTACAATTTTAGGACTTTTTCCTATATTTGTGCTGTAAGACCTTGCTTTTTGCCAAATTTCATGATTCTAGGTCAACGGGAAGTACCCTATAGGTTTTGATTTATTTGTGAGTATCGAAATATGTCGCAATAATGTCGCTTATATCGCCGTATTTTTTTATTGCGTTGACTTGGAAGCTTGATTTCTTTGGAGCTTCAAGGGACCATAGACTTACGTATTTGATATTAATTTCAACTTGATACCTCTACGAGTTCCTGAGAAAAATGGTCTTGACAGACTGACAGACAGACAGACAGATGGACAACGAAGTGATCCTATAAGGGTTCCGTTTTTTCCTTTTGAGGTACGGAACCCTAAAAAACAGCTGTTTCCTACAGAAGTGCAATACCTACTCGGTCAAAATTTAATAACCAACGAAAAATTTTAGCGCAGGGGGCAAGAATGATGTACTGAATCCATGGTAACAGGATGTGCGTCGATGTTCCTTCCACCCTGTATACTACCGAATGATGCAATGAGTTTATTGAGAAATAGCAATTTTGTAATCATTACCTACGTTTCAGATAATGAATGAATCTATCAAAAAACTTTTAACATGGATAGGAATAAAAAGTCGAATACAATGAAGCCTAAAAAAAATGTTTGAGAATGTGAAAACAGAGCTCTTTCATATGATACCCCACATGCCCTAGTAGACTCCATCCGAATTTTTAAGACCTCCTCTCAGGCCGTGTTGCAAAAAAGATAGATTTTTGAAATTTATTTCTTGTTTGCAAAATAGTTGGGTAAACGTCATCTAAAATTATTCCAAATTTCAAGTTGATAGCATTAGTAGTTCTTGTGATATCCAGCTGTGACAGACAGACAGCCAGACTTAGTCTCACCATAAGGGTTCCTTTTTACCATTTGGTACAGAACCCTAAAAATGAAGATGCATTCAAGAAGAATATTAAGAACCTACCTCAGGCTGGTCGAGTTCTTGTGTAGGGGCAGACTGAGGAACGAATTGGTGCAACACGGTGGGTTGCTGCAATAAAAAAATAAAGTCAATCAAAATCTTGTAAATTGTATACACAATCCGTGACAGCGATGCAGGTACCCTTGTATAACAATCGTAAGGCACGCATGGATCGCGCCGCGATGCTAACAAGCCGAGTTCTTTAACCTCTGAGAAAACGCTTCAGTGATCTCAATGTAAGGTTTTTGTATATTCACTTATTCTTTAGTCATTCGTTTATTTATATGTAAATCCTTTGTTGTTGATATTTAAGTACAAAGGATTCTTCATTTTACGCGGGAGCTCAGAGGTTATTACTTAACCGTGCATTTTCTATCTAGAATAAGCTATGCAAATTGAGTTTCAAAGAAATAAAATCAACAGCAGCTATCTATTTAAATAAATATTACTTTTGATGTGATGAGAATCTACATGCATTTAAAATAAACATGTCTATGATAAATACCGTGTTAATTAAGTCTATTTTAATCGTTTTCTAATATTGTTACAAAGTTACGGTGCTACGAGTCGGTTCTGATATTTCTGACATATTTATTATTACATAATTACGACTCTTAACGTGATACATAACAATTCATAACATATATGTTTATTTAAATAATTCAACACTGTTGGCAAGTGCTATTATCGAAGCACGTCCATACATACATAATGATACACTTAAGCTTCCGTGTAACATCATCTTAATACTCGATACAGAACTTGTAAATTGCTTGCTAACGGAGTATTTTTTGCATCAAGTTCTAAAAAGTTTTTCGACACCGGACTTCTTGTTCGAGATTTTAAATTAGTGTAGCGAATTCCTTAATATATTCCAAAGAGATTAATTCAATTCAATTAAGTTGAAAAAAACTGTTACAAAACATATTGGTACGAGTCGCCATCACATCAGGTTATACCAAACTGTCAAATTTCTCCAAATGATTTGAAACCTTAAAATGTTGAAGATTAAGTTCAAAACCGAACGAGAAAATTTGACAGTTGGTGGTTATTTGATGTGCTGGCGACTGTACTATAACTATAACATTGGTACTTCGCCGTATATTTATTTTTATTTGCCCGATGATACAACCGTGTATTTAAATAATCATTAAAAAGTGATTAAAACCATGTAACTTCTGTAGCATTAAGCTTTTCTTTCAAGTAAGTTGTATGTAGAACTGCGACAGATAAAGACATTAATTGCGCTAACTTGCAGCTATTCAAATTAGCTCTGTGGTAATTTGCGAGTATAAATAGTGTAGTTGTTCCATAATATATTACATTTAAGTTGGATCCGCAAACGTAGCCCGCAAAATTCAAAATTTCTTACGTTTTTTTGCTATTCGCAGGTCAGTGTCAGATCGTATCTTGATCAAAATATGATTCACGACCATAACAATGTGTATTAACAGAAGTATAATTTAACTTATACTACCTTGTCAATGCATTAGACCTAGATACTTATTTGAATACCGTAACTTTTGAAGCAGACAGAACAGTCAATTCATATTCATATATTTATTTGCATTCCATAATGTTTAAAGGACGTTCAATGGCTTAAAGCTAAGGTGCAATTTCGGACCCTAAAGGGCACAGCAGAAGGTATAATAAAATTAATTCTTAAAATAAAAATAAAATTGCAAAACAATCAGCAAACAACAATTTTGAAATAGATTATTAACATTAATTAATATATTGATTTAGTGCTCAAATTAAAGCATTTATGAAGATTTTAACAGTGTTCATTTACACTCTGTTTGTGACCTTACTCAGTGTCTACAAAAGCTTTAAAACAATCTCAACTCAATTCAAAGCATTTATTTCAAATAAACCAATTACAGGCACTTTTGAATTGTAGTTGTTGTAGTGTGCAATATAGCACAAACATTGCCTGCTGATGTTTCTTCAGCAGGCCCTGTAAACGATTCACTGCGTTGACTACACATTCAGTTATTGTTTTTAACACCATCAGCTATGGATAGAAGTGCAATGAAGCGCACTATATTCAGTAAACCTGATCAGCATGCGATGCGCAGTGCTATATCTGTCAAAGAGGAGGCTATATCGCCGACAGATAGAAGGAAGTCCGCCTATAAGTCTCCCTCTCCCATGTGATACTCACTTCGTTCTGGTCATGGCCTTGTGGTGGTGGGGGTGGGGGGGGCGCGAAGGGTCCCATGGTCTCCGGCGGAGGGGGCATGTTGTGCGGCGCGGGAATCGCGATCACGCGCTGGACGTGAATGCGCATCTCACGGGGTCCACCCATCTGCTCCTCCGAAGAGTCCCATGGCATCTAAACAAAAAGAGACACAATATTGTAAAATGCGGTTCTTATAAATATTTATCCTTATTTGAAACTCATTAACCCACTAAGCTCTATCACATTGGTGATCGCTGCATATTTTATGAGACCTCTAAATATAACCTCGACAAATATCTTTCCATAATAATAAAGTCACCTAATAAAACGACACCAAGTTATCTGTGATAAGTGCATTAGCATTGTAATATGAAATTACCGGGGAACAAAGGACCATGGAGGCACGATCATGTCGGTTATGAATAATGCATGCCGTAAGTTGCGCTAACGCAGCAGGAGCGTCACATCTCAGAGAGATAAACACGGGCGATCAGGAAGCAATGACCGCTGACACCCGAGGACACGCCCGCGCCTGCCCGCGACCTGGTCCGAGCCATGCAAAACAAAGCCGACGAACTCTTTGCGTCACGCCGCACAGGCACCGATGTGTCAAAACTAATAAACACCCACCAACCAAAAATCACTACTCAAGACATTGTCAAGATAAAATATAATAGACCTTGGCCTATGGAATTTCAACAATGGCATCTGATATTAAATATTCAAAAATAAAACATGAACTCTGATCCGGTACCGATCTATCCAAACTTAGATGTTACAAGCTAAATGTTAGAACAACAAAAGATCTCGCAGCAAAAACCTAACCGTTCTGTGGACAAAGAAGCTCGACGAACATTGAATTAGGATAACGAATATTAATATTCTAATGATGATGCCGCTTGGTGCGGGACGAGACAAAAACACGGAAGCAGCGACGAGCACAGTATTGTCCATTCATCCTTGTGCGTTGGCTCCTCAGTCTCAGTGCAGAGAGTGGACACGAGCTGTGCGATGTGAGCTATTGTCAGAAACAAATTGATCACAGAGAACCGGCACCGACCACTTTGTTATCACGCAGATAAGCATGATTGAATTAATTAGCGTCATTAGTCTCGCTGACGGATATATTTTAAACAGGCTCCAGCCTCCTATCGTCGACATATCTACACTTGTTACCAGTTTCTATACATATTAAGATACTGTTCGTTTTTTGTACCACATAATGAGAATGCTCACCCGTACCTATCTTTTACACCAATGATTTAAGGATCGCGTAATTCATCAGAACATTCCTTATTGTACAGGTGGTAGCAGCCAACTCTGAACGAATGAGTTTAAGAGACCAAGCTCTGCTACACATCTTTCTACTATAGATATGTTATAGGAATAAAGATTGCTAGAAACGATGAATTGATTGCGTAAAAGATAATATGGCTAGAAAAGGGGCTACTACTGAGATTACTGCTAATAGAGTCAAAACGAAAAACAAAGGAATACATAAGGAAAGAAATTGATTGATGATGAAAGGTTCTTAGAATCGAAATTGTGGCTGAAAAAAGTCACAAATACTGGTAAAGGAGTGAATTTACGAATTAAAGCACTCATGAATCGGTAGCGATATGAGAAAAAGATAATAGGTAATAAAATATACGATTGTTAAGAAAGATCATGAATCTAAACACAATGATTAAATTATCATAAAACAGTGTAAATGTCATCTAATAAAATGCATCGACCACGCACGAATTAGGCAACTGCAGAGTTTTTGCATAAACATTTTCGTGCCCAATTTATATCGCAATCGGTTGTTATCGATTCGAGGTGTCTTCGTCCGGAGTTCCTCGCCTTGGTTGCTTCCACTCCTTTCGAGCCACATGAACATCCACTATCCGCATGCTAACTGTACTTCCGTTTATAATAAAAACGATTTCCGTCCTAACTTACCGAAACTTGTTCACTCATTACCATTTAATATAAATAGAACATAATATTTTAACTCGTTACATATGCTAATTAGGTTTGCTGCTACACTTTGCATGGTAAATGCTTATTTATTATATTATATATTGCTTTATTAAATATTTACTCGGGTTACGGTTTGTTTAGTTTCGACACTAACTCGGATGTGTATTAAAAAAAAATCTTCTGCATTATTATTTATTATATGAGGGGCTCGTGGCTAAATAATAACAGCCGCACGTGTTAATCGAAGGCTAAGCTACCCTTGCTGCGGTCGGTTCGTGGATGGGTGACTATCCATTACCATCATATCGAGACCCCTCCGCGTTTCGGAAAGCACGTTAAACCGTTGGTCCCGGGTATCATGCGAAGATCTTTGACAGTCGTTACGAAAAGTCAGAAGCACAAAAGTCTGACAACCAGTCCTACCTAGGGGTGTAGTGTTACCTAGTACTTTACTCGGTTGTGGAGGTAAGATAGGCAGTCGCTCCATGTAAAATACTGGTATTCAGCTGTATCCGGTAAGACTGGGAGCCGACCCCAACATAGTTGGGAAAAGGCTTGGATCTTTGATTCATAAGACGAAGTCGACAGTCTAAACACCTGTTTAAAAGAAAATAAAAAGCGAAAATCGATGAATATCGAAAGTATATTAAAATGTCAGTGAGCTTCTTTATAATTCCAATTTGTAATTCTATTAGCATAAAAATTTAGACAGACATTTGAATAAAGCAGTTATAGAGACGCAAAGCAAACTGACCACTATCGTCCAAACATTATAATAAGCTAATAAACGCATAATTAAGTTTTCCCACAAACCGTGGAAAATGTATTCCGTTTACCGTAACTAAGTGTAATAACGTCTATTTTATCTTTATTCATTTACTTAAGAGTGTTATGTAATCACCGGACCAAGACAGATCTCGGAAGGTCGGCAGCTTGCCCTGTATTTCCTGTATACATACGCACATATATTGTATTACCAAGCTTTTCGAGATATGTTTTGGAGACGACCTCGACTATTTGGTTCCGGATGCTTTCTATTTTGAATTATTCGTTTATTAGTTTCTACTACCAGTTAAGGATGGAGAAACCAGAAGTTCATTAATATTCGTTGATAGGAAGGACATTCGTATAAAATTTCAAAATCTATAGGTTCCATAAATGCGTATTGAAGAGCGACATATGTATTTTTAAACCTGTGACTATATAAAAAAAAATAAAACAAAATATAGGTACGTCCAAAAAAAAACCCTACAAAGTGAAAAATAACTTTAATTTTGGAAGTCGGTGTCTTTGGATCTGTATTTTAGTATATTGCCACCGACTTCCGAAATGAAAGTTATTTTTCACTTAGTAGTTTTTTTTTTTTTTTTAAGTCGGTTGTATTTATTTTTTGTAAAAAGTTTTTTTTATTTTTCACTACTTAGTGAGTCAGTTTGTAATTTATCTAAGTTACAATAGCCTCATGTCAACTGCTCATCACCTTTTACATAAAAATGCTTTTCCCGATGCAGGGGCGTTAATTGTTGAGGAGTTCTCCTGGTAAGAACCAGGAGAACTGGATCTGATGGTGACTTGACCATATCCATTGTGACGAGCATAACTTACTTAGCAACCATATTAAAGTGTGTAATCGACTCGCAACCATGAAATACTTAATTATTAAGGGGGATGCGATAAGGTAGCCCGCGAAATTCAAATTTTATTACGTTTTTTGCAATTTGCAGGTCAGTAACAGGTTGTATGTTGATCTAAATATGATTCGCGGCCGTAACAAATATGGCTTTACAGAATTATAATCATTAGAATCAGCATTACAACTCTCTAAGTTCATAAAATCCTACTGTTCATAAGCCATATTTGTTACTGCCGCGACTCTTGACTCTCGACTCTCATCTGCCTAGCCTTTTCCCAACCATGTTGGGGTCGGCTTCCAGTCTAACCGGATGCAGCTGAATATCAGTATTTTACATGGAGCGACTACCTATCTGACCTCCACAACCCAGTTACTGGGTAACCCGATATCCCTTGGTAAGACTGGTTGTCAGAATTTGTTGGGCTTCTGACGACCCGTAACAACTATTAAAGATCTACAAATGACAGCTGGGACCAACGGCTTAACGTGCTTTCCGAGGCACGGAGGAACCTTGGTATGAAAAGATGGTTACCCATCCACGGACTCACCGCGGCAAGCGTAGCTTAACCTGATCGATCGACCCGCGCGGCAGTTATTGCTTAGCCACAAGCTCCTCGATAAACATCCATAAAAAAAAACAATCATACATACGAACATATTATATACCCTTCTCCTTTTTGGAAGTCGGTTAAAAACTGTTTCATATTGGCGACTTGGCGTGTACTTATTAATTATAGTTTTGCGCTGTATTACAAACTATATCAGTGTCTTCTATAGGGAAGGTATTGCCCTGCGTATAGGTACCTTTTTCGTGCAATGTTCAACAACAATACGATCAATGCTTATTTCAAAAGAGTAAATAATGCTAGATTAGAGCAGCTATCAGCTAACCAGTTTGCTCCAATGTGCGTCACTTGCGTGCGACATATTGTTAAAATGCATTTAATTTTTACCACGTACTCTGTATACTACAAAAGAATCTTCAATCTTTATTAAACTACTTCCTTATCACAATATATTGGCAACTAACAAAGGTTGTCTATTATTGTCTACACGCTGTACTGGGAAATATGGAAAACTGCAAAGGACATGTTAAAAGAGCATAACTTCCATTTGAATAACTAGCTACCTACACTTTTAAGTTATTTGAGGTGCTATAACTGTGTGTCAGATCAACAACTTACTGAAAACGACAATTTTACAACAAGTATCGGCCTAATTACAGAAAAGTAAACTTTCTCTATTTAGCCGAAATCTACACCATAGTAGAAGACACAGAAAATATAAAAATAACTCAGTTATAAGTAGGTACGAGTAAAGTAAGATAATACGCGTAAGACAAAGTTGCGTTAAATGTTTAGCCGCAGTTACTGGTAGGTACATTATCCTTGAACAAATCGTGCTCTATGTCTGTAAATGTGCAATTTGAGGTGGTTATGCACTAAACACAAATTAAACTTTTAAATATGTAAACACTGCATAAGTTATAATTATCTCAATCAAAGAATAAACACACTTCAAATTATGTACAAACAAAGAATAAATAGCATATATTACAATAAGTAGTCCTATTTGAATATATTCGGTACGTAGGTATAGAAAATAATCAAGAACCAATACCAAACGAATAAAAATCTTCGTATTGAATGATAACAATCTTCTTAGGTCCACCTTAACTATGTAACGGTCGCCTTGTGCCGGTGAGAACACATCACTTAATGTTGGTTAATGTAAGTGGAACAAGGTTCATGAGCGTTCGTAGTCACCAGTGCATCAAATTATACGAATAATTGCACCGCGGCCGCAGCGGACAACGCGGGCTGGAGCCGACGCGCGGGGCCCACCGCGACCCTCAGCCGCCTGCGTCGCCGCGACACACTACCAAGTTCAAGAGCGTCTCAAGCATAACGATCACAAAAAAATAAATAAGAATCTACACAAATTGGGCACGAATGGTATCGATCGGTGGTATATATAAAAATGTGTTGTTCGAGCGCGGCTCATACACTCGACACACACCGCATCATGCACGCGTACCTCGCGCTAGTGATTGCGCTGGCGGCGCCCGCGCTCGCTGCGCCCGCCCGCCTCGGTTACGAGAGAGAGATAGATTCCTCCAGAATAAACCTGCTGCACAAACGCCTGGAACCCTACGTCCTCAATGATGAATACATCGCCTCGCAGAAGAACAGAGGGAAACTTATCACCAGGCCGCTTCCCTTCGATATCATAGCCGATGATAATGTGTTATTAGAATCGAATGTGTTAAATATAGTGAGACCGGCGAAAAGAAACGTGGAAAGCCAAGTGAGTGATGCGCTGGTTCGGCAGCGGCGGGGATACAACCTGGAGAACGTGAGGGTTCCGGCGCGGTACCCGTACCTTCCAGTGCCGAACTATAACCGCTTCCGGCGCTGGGGCTAGTGGCCGCTCGCCGCCGGTGCACGCCTCCACCAAATGTCAAGGCTGCGTCGTTGATAGCTCACTGCGACTAGGACGAGCCGCGCGCGCATCCCCCGGACGTGCGTGGACCAAGCTCAGACTGTACTAAGTTTAATGTTATTTATATGAAGTGGCTGTGATCGAACGCTCAAGTTATGCCGTTATCTGAACGGTTTAGTGGCAACGATTGGCAGAAAATAGATTTAATATTAATTGCACGACGATAGTGTAATTAGAAGTTATGTAATAGATACTATTAGATAATACACGATAATATTTAAAAATATTTTTGTTTTTAACTGTGCTGAAATATAATATTTACAGCTGATGTTGACACACGTGAAACCGTTTAGTCTCACTCCGAATTAGTTATGATAATTTATGCGCAATACCTGAATAATCAAATCATATTTTTTAATGAATATGGTTTTGGAAATAGTCAATTTCCAATTACAATTGACAAACATTCGCTAGATCGATTCACGTCAGTAAATTAATTTTGGAAGGTCACGTATTCGAAAAACTTTTTGTACCCATGCGAATTTTTTATATATTTATAATAGTATTGGCAACGTGCTATGCAGACCACTGCGATATAATATAAGAAGTATTATAGGTAGGTGCCGAAGTACCTACATTACGTGTAAACACGACTAGTCTCGCACACAGAGTAGGTACCTCTGTATTACAGTAATTAGACCCTATCATTTAGTAATGGGAACAATGAAATATAATGTATGCGAGGTTAAAATGCAGTTGCTACAATCGGTGTCAGCCAGGCCTGTTCTTAGACATTAAAGTTGAACACTGACTAGTTTCTGAAGCCATGCTTGAATTGTTACAGTAATTACATATACAAACAATTGTTGCTCAAACCGAGCCGGTTGGAAATAATTAGCTTTATGCGGTTAACTACTCATATCATCACAGCGGCGAAAATCCTAATCGACACACTTTCTAATCGAAACTTGTCCCTTTGTTGAATAGCGAACTAATGAAAGTAGCTTACGTAAAGAGTAGTCCATTTGTCTCTATTATAGAAAGCTGTCTGTAAGATAATATACTCCGATTTCAAATACTGGTAACATTCTTAGTGCCTAGCAGCTTAAAGTTTATCGGTTTTAGAGTGACGATGAAGTTATGCATCTGTTAAGGGTAGTTCCAGTGAATCTCCGAAGACTCTTTGTTCGGCAGTAAAATTAAAAAAAAACCGGTCCAGTGCGTGTCGGACCACGCACAATGAAGGATTACGTAGTTGGTATGAATTTATCCCAAAAACAAACTTAACATTGTAGTTGAAAAACATGCTCTCCCATACATCTATCAATCCCCACACTATAGGGTGGACGAGAAAAAACAATACCTATCATCCCCACTTTACTAACAAAGGAGACAACACTCAATATTTTTTTTTTTTATGATTTTATTGTACCTCGACGACACAACGTCGTGATTAATAAACTATACCCATGCCAAATTACAGCTTTGTAGTATTAAGAGTCTCTGAGCAAAGCCGGCGACAGACAGACAGACGGATGTGGCGAAACTATATGGGTTCCTTGTTGACTACGGGATACTAAAAAGGTTTTCTTCTTTGATACCATTTTAATTGATAACATTGCAGTTAAGTTAAACATTACTACTTAATTTGGTAGGAGAAGTATTAAGCTTTTGGATGATTAGGAACATGTTTTTTTTTTTTTTTGCTGTCGCGGGGATTTTAGTAAATTTCATACAATAAAAGCTCGTACATACTGGTGCGCAACAGGTGCAACAGGCAGCACGACCCTTGTCGTGCCATATTGCACCAGTCTGTACCAACCTTAAAACGTCACCGGCTTCAAATAAATTAAAACCTAAAACTACTTGAGCAGATGATGCTCGCTAGTAAAACATGCTAACAACATTACAAAAAAGCGGAAATCTAAAGCAATAGCCAAAAATTACGCAATCTTTAATGTTGTAATATCAATATTGGAACATGAAACAGTCATCAAAATAAAACCTATTAATAATAATCTACAGTACAGCTCGTCAAACTTGCCTCATCACTTATATTTCAATGGAACAGCGATGTAGCCAAACCAGCTGGAATAATTTGGAGGTATCAATTTTAATACAGTCTATTAACATTAAATACACGTCTAAACTTAAATGTTGTGTAGTTAATAAAAATATACGGTCTTACATAAAGTTCCTCATTAAATGACTGAGAATTTCAAGGTAATGTTTATCTTTTTAAAGTAAAATTCAAATCAAAGCTGGCTGGGTACTTCCGAATAGAAGTGCAGGAAACCTTGACGATAACCTCATACGTAACCGGGCTCAGAATATACGCAGTATTCATGAAAACTTTAGGTACTTGGTATTCAAAGAATTTAACGAGTCGAAGTACCGAAACAAAGAGATTAGGAAGCAACAATGAATGTCGTTATTGGATGTTGTGGCAACTGGCAACTAGCTGTCGAGGTGTCTTGGGCGGTGCCGAACTGCCGACGTGCAGTCTGCGGCAGCGGCACACGCTGTACTCCCACAGCGAGCCCCCACGACCCACAACCGGGGCAGACCTCCGCCCCAACTCCTACACAATTACTGTCAGATGCTTTCACTCAAACGCTCCAAAAATAAAAACATTTTAATATTTTACGATGACAGATTTCAACGTAAGTAAATGAAAGAAAAAAAAAAGAATCAAAATGTTTACATAAGTTACGCTTTATTTATTTTTATTTATTTGGTATGGTGAATGTGTTGATATAACAAATTTAATATAATAATTATCTTTTAGATTTATGTTCTACCAAGTTGTTATCCCAAGTCACGCTAATACACCTACATAATCAGTCCTGCCTGTTTTGCATACCTTCAAATGTTAGGCACCAACTGGAAGATTTTGATTTTGATACATTGGATAAACTTCATGCGAGCATTAGGCGATCTCATAAGAAAGCGTATAATAGAGTATACGCGGATAAATAGCGTATACGCGCGTATAATAGCGTATACGCGCGTATAAAAGTGTATGCCAATGTTAGTTGGTGAATACAAAAATGTGGGTGAGTCCGGGAAAAGCTACATTTTACTTTTAGTTGAAAATAATGTTGTCATAAGAATACCTACATATAGATAGAAATGTATGTTGCTTTTAAAGGTAATTTATGATGTAAATTAATGTTTACCATTCAATATATCACATTTCTACTGTAAACATCTAAAACGTATGATCGAGCAAACCGTCTTTCACTCCCTTTGATCATTTATGGGTTAAATAGATCTAGAGTAGATAATTATATACCTTTTGACTAAAGGAGTAGCGGACTGCGGTCGCATTAAATCTAGTAAATAGATAATTATTATTACAAGTCCAAGCCTCAGACTAAGTAATACATAGATACTAAAGCAGACCGAACAGATTTATAGAAAGCAGAATATTCAAATAAGTTTTGGTTAGTCTGAAAATCGAGCCATAAATGTCAAAGTTCAATCGCCCAAGGAGAATTTAATTTACACAAATTATTAATATTTACCTTAATCTTTCTTAAATAGAATTAAAAAGCTTTTTGGACATGTAAATTAGAGTTAGTGTAATAATTTAGACCTAAATACGTGTGACAAGCACATAGATAGCAGATACATAGCTGTGCACGCTCAACAGGGTAGCGGATAACATTTACTTATTTTCTTGTTCACTGAACGACTTCACTCTGGCGACCTCTAGGATGTTATGTTATAACACGAAAAATTTAGGTGATGAATTAGTCAATTTAGTTCATAAAATATATATAGGTCCCCAGTATATTTAAAAATTAGAAAGTTTTTTTTTATATATTGTATATTACTTAATCTGCAATCGGCTTATATAGCCATAATCAAATGTGATTTTCTTAATATTTTATTTGACAATGTGGCTCCATTGAGCCGACATCAACAAAAAGCATGATAAGAACTAGATGTTCTCAGTCTCTCTGATCCAGGTCCAGTATATGCCATCTTTTTAGGCGTGTTGTGGTTTGGTTATATAGGAGGTTCTTAATGTCTAGGAACACCGCTGAGCAATATTCTTGATCTAATAAGTAGAAAGTATGGAGATTTATATGTAGAGTTAACTATCCCATTAGGGCAACCTGTAATGAGGTGATATAAGGTGTTGTAATAAATTAATAATAATTTCCACGCAGAAGAAATATTTGGTATTCATTTAAACCATTCTTAGAGTACCCCTATACAAACAGTACGATGTTCATCTACTTAACTTTCTTTAGAAAGGTTTCGCTCAACGTTCATGCCTTTCAACGATACAAAGGCGTACGCTTATTTCTGTTCGACAATAGTTGAGCTGTCAGACGTGTAAAAACATCATGTACAGTTAACTTTCTGTGTGAGATGAACGATTTGGCCGACTGACACCTAATTATTGTCTTAGGTAGGTACTCTCACGATCTAGTACCGCTATTCACCAGCTGTACAAGCAGCTAAGCGGTACCTGCACTCCTTTTACGTACACGTATTATTTGCACAACGATTATTCAGGACAAAACCATATGTTTAAATAAAAGTATTATTTACAATTATACTTCCTCGTCTGCCAAGCGAAATTGGTGAGCTCATTAGTTTTATTACGAGTTGACCTCATTTGTGATCAGCTATCATCCATCTCAGCTCATTTAGAATGAGAGTAGCCAACAGCTCCCCTGCGCTATCTCAAAACGAATTTGTTTTCTCGAGAGATAAAAATGTAAGTCGTTTTGTATTTTTTGAGGATATGAAAAAGCTTCAGCGATGATGTTCAGTTTCCATTCCACAAAACTTTAGAAACTTACGTATCTATACGCTAGAGTACTACAAATCAAAGTAGTTACCTTTCTAATATAAAAACTGTAAGTGTGTGAAAGAATATATTATGGTATACAGAAAATTTTGTAATTTTCTACTTAACTATTTTTCTACT
This sequence comes from Tiliacea citrago, assembly GCA_963921375.1. NCBI lineage: Eukaryota > Metazoa > Arthropoda > Insecta > Lepidoptera > Noctuidae > Tiliacea > Tiliacea citrago. Next base: position 11,996,996 of record OY992797.1, on the reverse strand, counting down.
TCTACTTTACAATTTCTTTATAAATGACATATCAAGCATAATCTGTATCAAAGGTAGCTTTTCCAATGCCTAAAGGGCAGGTGCTTACAGCTAGCTAGCATGCGAATAATTAGAATTACTTTGAACACATTTCAAAGGTTCAGTTCCATCATAGTTAGTATATTTTGTTGTTCGTTGTGCTGGCGCGTCTCAAAAAGCAATAAAATGATTCATATTTGCAGGCCGAGACATTGCAGTGGCGAGCGACCGCGCCCTACGTGATCTTGTTATAGTGCTGGCTTCGGAACGAAAATCTGTTATTTATGTTATGTCTTTGACATCCTCACAAGCATGATACAGGAAACAACAACACAACATTAATTGAACATTCAAAACTCAAAAGAATATGAACGAACGTTTTTAAGAATTGTGAAATCGAACGACAAAAAACTACAACAATAAATGAATACATAATTAACATATAAACATATTGCATTTACATGTATACCGAGCTGACCTATCCAAGGTCTAACCTATTAATTTTAAAATACTTGAATGTAGATATAAAATAATAATATATACATATACATCGCATAAATCAAACCGGTCGTAATCATCTATGAATGATATCAACGTGGGATGGTGTTGAAATTATTATAGTAATTACCACAGAAATTACTTTGAGCAGGAAGTGTGAAATACATACTTAACTAGTCAAAGAGAACTTGACCTGGACATGTGGACAAAGTATTACGTGCATTACTGAGCAATAAGCCCCGGCCACTAGGTGAAACTCAATTGTTTGATAGCGTGACAAACTGTCCGAACTACACTTCATACGTTTCAACATCGTGGAGAATTTATTTTTCTTTTATTTCATTAGCTGTCTTGTCCGGGCGTCAGTTCCAGACAGCCCCTTCGGTGTATTATTGTAAATGTCATGTCAGTAAATGTGTCGCCGTGAGACAACGTGACTATAACTGTACTTTTCATAGATATGTGGAACCTTTTAGATCTGTAGGTACACCGTGTTGAAGCTACAAAAAATACACATCATGAGTAATTAAAAACTCAAAACGGTGAAAGAAAACATCGTGAGTACCGGCATGTCATAGAACTGGACAAAAAATTCGAAGACACGTGACATCTACCAACCCACATTGGGCCCGCGTGGTGGATTACGGCCCACTCTCTCTCACAGACAGGAGGCCTGTGTCCTAGCAGTGGGAACATTAAAGGCTGATTATGCATGATGAGCAATTATGTAAAGGGAAAAATATCTGCGGGATAATTTGCGTAACTCACTATCTGTAGCAATGGGTTTCATTTTGACAGTTTAACAACATTCATTGGGTTATTTACGTTGTTGAGCAGACACATTTTTCGAACTTAAGAAGCAATGGATATGCAATATTTTTAAAATTATTCAGATTGTGATTTCAACTGTTACGCAATTAGGTAGCTGCAGTTTCCTACTTTTATGACTCTGGCCAAAACATTATTAAACTGAGAAATCTGTTACAAACTCCTACAAGACTGGCCTTAAACATGAAAGAACATATTTTTCTCAATTATTACTTAAGATGCTGACAACAGCTAAACCGCAGTTACTGTCAGACTGCACACAAAAGAAAGAGAAGCGTGATAACACAACACTTGTAATTTATTGCAAAATATGAAGCAATTATCTATTTACTCAAAAATAAAAAAATAAAAAATATAAAACAAAAACAACCAAGTTCTTAATACAAATAAGACGTTCTTGTTATTAATTAAATAGGTACCAACCGTACGTTAATATACAATACAGATATTTTGGATTGAACTCAAAGTAAAGGGTTAGTTTACCGTTATTTTGTATCGAGATGTTTTTTCTAAACGTGCTTTGGTAAGAACCAAGTTCTTAGAAATATGTTCAAGAATAACATATACTTTTTCCGCTACCACAAACTGTATAGATTTGGCATTTTTTTTGTTTAAGACTAGCCTACTTTTATCATTTGCCTCTTGTCAGCGCCTTAACGCTCTATCACCTGTAACTAATCAATGGCTTAGCATCCAAATCGCTTTAGTAACACCCGTCGTTAGCATAATAACACAACGTCGTGTAAGCAGGTTTATGTTGTTTACCACACAACTCTTAAGTGTATTTATAGTAGAAGTGATTCATTTTTCTCTATCTAATTAATATACCTGCCGACGGAACACATTTACTACAGACGAGTTGGTTAATTAATATCCAAGCAAAAACTAAGAGAGGTATAAAAGCATTATCTCAGAGGATTATAACGAGGTATTCAATCAATGATCAAAACTTAATTATAACATCTGTCCCGCGCCCGTGTAATAGAGCGAACGCAAGGCGAGCAGGGGGCCGATCGCGCTAATTTTGAACGTTATTACCAAAACTAAACCACAACCAAAACGTTACGTTAGACACATTTCGTATCGCGCTAATCTTTTCAACGGAAACGATTTAGCTTTACTTTGGAAGTTACGTTGGAGGAACGATCGATCGAACAATATTCTCACAAAAAAAAGCGCGATACACGAGCTAAACCAAAACTAAACTAAAGCCAAAAACGTTCCGTTTGAACGGTAATTAAAAAATTAGAAATAGCGCGATCGGCCCCCTGAGCGTCTCCGCACCCGTTTGTTTGTTGTGATCGGGAACGTTTACATTTGTTTACGTACGCGCGCCTTCTCTCCGTGGCCAAACTCCAAATGCCTCGGTCCCCCCTCACACCTGGGCACCACCACACTCCCCCAGGCGAGGCGTCGAAGCGCCTGTCACCGCGAGGTGTCCGCCCGGGATGGGGCACACACAACACACATTTGAACTCGCGTGACTTGAATCATTCCATTCATATCTTCACCCTTGTCCCTTGCAAAGTAAGATAAACTGTCACATCACTCAAACTTTATATCAAGTTTAATTCTACAGCTCTGCGTGTATTATATTACCTCATTATAAGGGAAAAGTTTCAGTCGTAATTGTTAGCAGCTTAGTTACTGTTCGCTTACTTTATGTTAGTCAAAAGCAAAGAGTTAAACAAAATGAAGTTTGTCATTTTGTAATTATTTACCTACTGAAACTTTTAAAGCTTTCTGAAAACATCCATTATGTTAAGTACTAAGTAATCCGACTAGCTCCCGATTTTGTTTTACTTGGGATCTTTGCTTCGAGGCTATTAAGTATTTTACCTTCTACAGCAGCGCACAAAAAAACTATTATTATATTCGCTACGAATTATTTATTCTTGTCTTTTGATAATAAAACTAGTTATCAATTCAAATGATAGTCGTTCTGAAAGTTGCCAAGAAGAATAATATGTTACTATAGGTACCTAGTTCCCGTTAAAATATCTTGATTTGTAGAGCATTTCAACCTAAACTCTTCATATTTAAAGATTGTTTAGAACAACAATGCGTGTCTCCGATTCATTTCCTTTCTTTTTCAGTTTTATTCTAAGAAAACATCGCTGGAGAGTAAACAGGAAAAACGATTACCTACAGGAAAACAGCAATGGGAATACAGAAAATCGTCTGAGTGCCAACGTGCCCATTTTTCTACGACCATACCCAGAGGTGGAATTTCATTCCGGGGTTATCTCTGTTGTAATAAATGTTTCTTGAATTCCTTACATTACGTTTCATATTAAAAATAACTCTCGAGAATACTCTAATTCACGGACAAAGTATCGTTTGTTACCCGCGCTCTCACTGGTATCACTTTAATGTAACTAATGTTCCCTAGATAATAAGTCAATTTCCGCAGTTCCGTAAATGGTCACACGCAACATGAGGCAATTTGGCCGTGTTTTATGGTTTAGCAGTAGCTTGTTTTTTAACTGCTCTCGCTCTGTGCTCGATAGTGATAAATGAAAGGGTAAAACAAGTAAAGTGAGCCCGAAAACCGGAACGTTTGTGATTGCATAAGCACATGTGCACGCTGCAACCAGTGTCGGGGACTCGGGCCGATGACCGACCGACCCTGATTTTTGCAAAATTTTCGGTTCAAGAAACGCGGCCCGGGAGCTTTAAAAATGCTCCATGTCGCATATATATTTTACTCGCGGGGTTTATACATCAGCTTAAAAAATGATTGATTGTTATACGGAATATTATTTTCTGTAACAGTTCGCGGGATTGTAGTAGTGTAACACTACGAAATACATTGGTGTTGCCTATGACCACGTGCCAAAATAACATGTTCATCATCATCATCGTTCCAGCTAAATGACGTCGACTGCTGGACATAGGCCTCCCCCTAAGGGGGTGTGTTTGCCATAATCGCGATCGCAGTATGGTGTTAAAATGCATAGAGAACGCTGCATCCCATTGTCTAGTAAGTCCCTTAGTCGCCTTTTACGACACCCACGGGAAGAAATGGGGTGGTGCTATTCTTAACGTCCGGCACCACACGGAGCCGAAATATCATGTTAGGTTTAAAGAATACAATGGAAGAAAGCTTAGTCGCGTGATCGTATCGCCCACAAGTAGTGTCGCAAAACCATCGCAAAGGTTACAAGAAATAGCCACTTTTTGACATGAGCTTGGTAGCACTGCAACTTACTAACTTAAGTAAGTATTATAGACAAGAACCGATGTAGCAACAGCAAAGGTAGTATAGGTAGCTACCTATTTTATTTTTTTTGTTTTCATAAAGCTGGCTGTTAAACTATGTGTACGCTTATATATTATTAACGAAATAATTGAACAATTTACATGTGGTAAAATAGAAACTAAACTTCACTTAAGTAAAACTTAAGTTTCTTTTTTGCAACTTTGCTCGTAGAAAGTTGTATTTATCACACTAATATGATACAGGCGAAAGTTTGTGAGTCTGAGTGTTTGTTACTTCTTCACGTTCAAACGGCTGGACCAATTTTGATAAAAAATTGTATGGAGGTAGCTGTCACCCTGGATTAACAGATAGGCTACTTTTTATCCCGATATTCCCACGGAATCGACACTTACGCGGGTGAAACCGACGTAAGTTATTCGACGAACATGTTATAATCATGATTCCTATGGGTACTTATAGACCTCGAGATAGGGGTGTGAATTAAATGGAGTCTTTGTAAAGGTGAAGGTACAGTCGCCAGCACATCAGTTTATACTAAACTGTCAAATTTCTCCAAATGATTTTAAACCTTAAAATGTTGATGGTTAAGTTCAAAAACGAATGAGAAAATTTTAGTTTGTGGTAACTTGACTGTACAATAGATAGGTATACCTACTGGGTACACTTTTATCTTAGGACGACACCGGTCAGGCTAGTTTTTGTTCACTGCAGCGTCAAGTAGCAACCTTTTTAAAAATACTTGTTCCTTTCCTTTGGTCACACCTCCGGACAGTACAATGTTACCACGTTATAATTTACTTGTAAGATTCGGAACTAAGTTGGCGTGCTTCTGCTCTGTTGCTTTGCTTTATCACACATATGTAGTAACTTTGCAAATTCATTAGCTTAAGCTTAGAGCTAAAGTTCTGTTTGGAGACTTAAAATTCAAGCCAAAATAAAATCGTGAAGATAATTTTATTATTAAAGTACATCACGCACACACAATACTTTGTTGTAATTAGTTACCATTACCAATATTGTAGAAGATTATGTACACACGGCTACATAACAAGCTTTACATTTCCAGGATAAGCTGATCTCGCATTGTATAGGAATTCCGTACTATGACACGTTAGCTTATACTGGAAATGTATAACTTGATATGTAGCTGTGTGTACAATGTTATTTAGTTATTTTCATAGAACCTGTGGGGTAATTGCCATTCATTTTGACAGTTCAGCCACGTTTATTGCGTTATTTACGTTGATGAGCAGACGATTTTTTCCGAACCTATGAAGCAATGGATTCGATATATCCTTGAAAACCCTCGGATTGTGATTAAGGATGCTGGTTTGTGTTAGATAGTACCGAGAAAAAAACCGCAAACATTCCATTTATGGAGACTTCCGAAAAAAATTCTTTGTATACTTTTTACTTTCGCCTCATTCGCTCCCTTGGGTACGCTAAAAGCTCTTTCTCGTATGAAATCTCATCATAATTGTGGAAAAATTTAAGGAACCAGAAGCCTATGAAGGAGTGATAACAGTGACATGTCATTCAATGAGAAAATATATAATCGTCAGTGGAAAGTAGAAAATGCTAAAGCGCCAAAATGGTACTTTGGGAAATAAGGTTTTCATTTATATCTTTTTTATTTTTATTCTGTATTTTTATTTAAAAATATAACATTGTTAAAAATCTGTTGTACCTACATGTAAAAAGTATTTATGATATTTATCTCTATTTCGTAAAATAGTAGTCGCTTTAGCAAAAACATTTTGAATAACAGGAAAATGTTAGGCAGGAAAAAAATGCTCAAACGTCAAAATTAAATGTATCAATCGAATTCATCGAAAAATGCTTATAAATGGTAAAAAAAAACCACTTCTCTTGGAAACATTTTTTATTTTATTCTCAGTTAGTTTTAATCATGTTCTGGCAGTTTGACTCATTTATGCGGCCTACCCAAATGTTCTTTTTAGGATTCCGTACCCAAAGGGTAAAACGGGAACCTAAAACGGAACACCAAATACCAAAAAACAGAATAAAATAAATATTTTATTCAGTTTTTTGGTATTTGTTGTTTTGATTTAAGGGGATTTAAGGGGGCTCCCATACAACAAACGTGATTTTTTTGCTCGTTTTTGCTCGATATTGATAACGGCAACAGGTAGACGCTTGAAATATTCACAGAATATTTAGTTATATATAATAATAAATAAGTTATAAATAAATAATTAAATTAAAATAAAACAAATATTTAAGGAGGGATCTCATACAACAAAAGTGATTTTTTGCTGTTTTTATAGATAATGGTACGGAACACTTCGTGCGCGAGTCCGACTCGCACTGGGACGGTTTTTTGGTATTGATTGACGCATCGTTGAACTCCTTAAGTTCTGAGTAGAGCTGCACAATTACTGACAAAAGCGTGCGCTGACTGGTCAAGTCCACTCAATCTGTGTGGTTCTTTCCTCAAAAGACCATTTCAGACACCAATCTACATGGCCTTCACATGATCTGACCAAGATTATGTCTGGACTGTAAAAGAGACTGTGACCTCTGATTTTGTTTCGGTCTTTCTTCTCAGAGTAGTCAGATAGGAAACGCCGACCTCATCTAGCTTTTAAATACGATTGACGTGTAAAAGTGTTTGTACAAACCTACTTACAGAAATAAAAATCATATAACATTTAACAAAAAATGCTACCGATTGCTCATGATGGTACACTACATAGGCTATGCAAAAAAAAATACTTTAGTGCACGGGCATAACTGAATAAATGCAACCAAAAGTTACCAAAGGTAAATTATTAACCATTACTGTAGTCGATCATGGTGGGTCTATCCTATCAGTAGATTAGTGAAAACAACGAGATAAAGCACATAGAAATTTTAATTAGGTTTTTCATGACAACATAGAAAATAACACAGTAATGACACACATCATGTTCCTAACAAACATATTTAAAACATCCGTCATCTCCCATACCAGCCAGTTTGAGTAACGCTTGCAAACCTCTTCTTAACACTCCTCCTCAAGCGTTTCCCTCTGACTCACTCTTGCACACCCATCTCCTTACGACAAAACTCATGCTTACTCTTAGGCACAGGTTTTGTGACAATATCAGCGGCCATCACATCTGTTGCGAGATATTTCAATTTAATAATCTCCTTCTCTAAGGCTTCTCTAACAAAATGATATCGTAAATCGATATGCTTAGTCTGCTTATGGTGCACTGGGTTTTGTGCTATGGCCATTGCTGACTGACTATCCGTGTAAACTGTGATAGCTTTTTCTTGGGTGTCCACCAGTTCCCCCAAGAACCTTCTCAAAAATATGGCATCTTTAGCAGCTTCCGATAAGCTGACATATTCAGCCTCTGCTGTTGAAATGGCTATGCTTCTCTGCTTAGCACTCTGCCATAACACTGCTCCTCCTGCCAATGTGAAAACATTTCCGGAATAAGACTTTCTATCTATTATATTTCCTCCATGGTCAGCATCAGAGAAACCTTGTATCTCTGTACACGAGTCTCATGTTCTTAGTACCTTTAAGGTACCTTAGAATCCTCTTGGCAGCACTCCAATGGATCTCTTCATAACAGTTACAGAACTGACTCATAATATTCACAGCATGAGCCATGTCTGGTCGCGTACACACAGCCAAGTACAACAGTGATCCTATCAACTCTCTGTAAGGTATTTTGTCACTTGGTGTATGTGAGCCCTCTGGCTTCTTGAAATGTTGACCAGGTACTGCAGGTGTGACAACTGTCTTGCAGTCTTCCATGTCAAATCTGCGTAAAAGCTTCTCTATATACTCTTCTTGGTCAATCTTTATGTGGCCATTCTCTTGCTTTAGCCGCATCCCTAAAAATAATTCAGCTTTTCCTAAATCTTTCATCTCGAATTTGGACATAAGTTCTTTCTTGACCTTATGCATTTCTCTTGCATTGTTATAAAAGATTAGGATATCATCAACATAAATTGCAAGTATTATCATATCATTCTCAATACGCCTTGTGTAGACACATGGTTCATTCTTGCAACGGTGGAAATTCAGACTCTCAAGCTCTGAATGAAGTTTAGAATTCCATGAACGGGGCGCCTGTTTCAGTCCATAAAGAGATCTCTTTAATAAGCATACATGGTCTTCCTTGCCTTTCTCTTCGAAATATGGTGGTTGTCGCATGTAAACCTCTTCATTTAAATTCCCATTTAGAAACGCTGTCTTGACTTCCATGTGATTTATTTGCAGATTCATCTGCGCTGCTAGTGCTATTAACAGCCTCAAAGAGCTATGACGCACAACTGGGGAGAACGTCTCATCGTAATCAATACCTTTTCTCTGTCTGAAGCCTCTTGCAACCAAACGAGCTTTATACCGAGTCTTATTTCCCGCCTCCTTTTTGATTCGGAACAGCCATTTGGGATCAAATAAAAAGGGTTCCCAATCTAACGTTGACAACTATAGACCTATAGCACTAACTCCCATACTTTCAAAAATATTTGAAAAAGTGATGTACAGGCGGTTATTAAAATTCCTAGATAAATATAACATTCTAGTCAGTCAGCAATACGGATTTAGACAAAATAAATCCACTACCGTAGCAATTTATACGTTATTAAAACAAATCATGAACAATATCAATAAAAGAATCCCTTCCTGTGCATTATTTTTAGATTTAAGCAAGGCGTTTGACCTTGTTGACCATGTTAGGCTATTGGATAAAATGGAAAGATACGGAATAAGGGGTCCCGCTTTAAAATGGTTTTAGTCATATTTACGTAACAGGAAGCAGATAACAAGAATAGCAAAGTTGAACCATAAAGCAAATAGTATGGATAATTTCGAATCCGAACCAAGAATTAACCTTTGCGGTGTCCCTCAGGGAAGCATTCTCGGGCCGTTATTGTTCCTTCTCTATATAAACGACTTACCGAAATCATTAAAACATCAGTGTGTTCTGTTTGCTGATGACACCACAATTATTATTAAATGTGAAGATGATCAAAACTATGACAATGAAATTAATCAAACATTAAACGATGTTAAAAAATGGTTGGACATTAATAAACTAAAATTAAATATTGCGAAAACGAACGTACTCCATTTTAAAACATGGAAAAGTAAACCTGTCCATCTTCATGTCGCGTATGATAATATGAGCGTAAAGCAGGTACATAACACAAGGTTCCTAGGGGTAACACTTGATGAGCACTTAACATGGAAGAATCATATCGAGATACTCTGCAAGAAAATTAACCAAATTGTATTTGCGCTAAAAAAGGTCAAAAATGTAACGTCGAGAGAAACCTCCATAATGGTGTATCATGCCTATGTCTGTTCAGTAATTCGCTACGACATAATTGTGTGGGGAAACTCCTCAGAAACAGATCGAATTTTCATTGCACAAAAAAAGTGTATCCGCGCAATTTTTAATATGGATTGGTCTGATTCGTGTAAGCCTATATTTAAGTCACATAACCTTTTGACTGTACCCTGCATATATATCTTCGAAGTTGCCAAGTTTGTGAGATCCAATCTTGCATTATTTGAACGAAGGGATAATACAAATAAAAAGAAAGCTGCACATCTAGATTTCGAGATACCTGTTCCTAACTTGCAACTCTTCCGGAAAAGTTGTATCTACATGGCTCCCCTAATCTATAATGCTTTGCCGAATACAATTACCCAACTACCCTTCCAAAAATTTTGTTCGGCACTGCGAAAGTGGCTGTTGCAGGAATGTTTTTACTCAATTCACGAGTTTTTTGTAAAATGTCCCCGTAAATTTTTTTCGCTTGATCTGGTATCAAAATACAGGCATAAGTAAAGTATTATTTAAGTTAAGTGTTATTATGTTAAACTTATTGTTTTATTTAATGTCATGTCAAAAATAGAAGTGTGTAGTTTATGTATAATTAAAATAATGATTAAAATTTTTAATATTAATATAATGCAAATAATGTTAACTATAAATTAATGTACTTCAATGATTGTATGTAATAATATTTGTAACTTGATTTGCATACCGTTAAAACGGTGAGACATGTAGCACTATGCAATAATACGAACACCTTTTTTAAACATACCATGTTTCTGGCAAATAAATATTCTATTCTATAGCATATCGCTAAAACGCTTTATACCTTAAGAAAAATGCCTTCCTATTTATAAAACAAATGATAATACTTTTGATACAATTTTATTTTCGGTAAAGAAATTAAATTAAAAAAAAAATACTTAGAAAAACTGTTTTGAGCAGAGAACAGTTTTGCTAAAGCGCCAACAGTTAAAAACAACAGTAATGAATAATAGCTAACAGGTTGTTGAACAATAACATTAAATTAAAATTGCTAATGTAACAATGTCATACAAATTATAACAAAAAAAATAAAAATGTTTATGTTGCCGTTGTGAAGAGAATGTTGAAAAAAAAAACGTTCTAAAGGGCCTCTGTCCTAACAATGTGTTGCTAAAGCGATGTTTGTTCAAAAAACATCGCAAAACCGTCGCTTTAGATCTTGGAATCCGGGACATCCCTACATTTTTACAAATGCTAAAGTGCTAAGAATTGGCTCCGATTGTCTTGAAACCTAAACCGATCGTCGAGAAAAAAAACTAATCCAAAGATATATACAGCGTACCGCTTTAGTGGCGACATTAATATAATACACCTTTACGGTTTCACGTTTTCTTTTTATGAAGATATTTTAATTTTATTAAACGTTATTATTTATTGATTTTTTGTTTTTTTTTTTTTTGAACAATTTTCTAAAATAGCATTTTGGAGCAACCTGTATTTAAAGAACTGTAGCGTAGAGGTAATTTGCCGGGGATCGGATCACAACATCGCATCAATGATATTAAAACATTCAAAGAGTAGGTGAATTGAAGGAAAGAGAGAGCTTTATTATTTAGTTTGTTTGAAAATTTTAATTATTCAATAACCAAATTATTTTACATTATTATATTTTTTATGATTACTGGTCACTAGCCCTACCCGTGTGTTAAATTAATGTCGCCAATGTACCGGCACGTTGTATAACTCATTTTGGCCCAGTGACGAATTATGTATATAACTACTGGTGACTACAATTAGACGACATTGTCGAAGCAATAAAGTCCTGTACGTTTGTGTGGAACGTTATCAGATAAGCTGATATTGTTGATGCGCTACTTTGTTGCTACTATCTGCTACTGTGGGCTGCGGGCACGTTGCGGGTCGGCGCGGAGGACGCTCGCGACAATACTCTTTTTACTGAAATAGTCCGCTATATACTACATGGTTTTACACTTTGTTACATTACATTTTTGTTTCATAAATGCGAATTCTCTTAAACGAAAGTATCACGATATGACTGTGGAAACCAGGATCATTTTATTCTAAGTATGGCTCACATAATATAATATGTAGAAAAAACTTTCAAGTTACTTTGTAGATTTAATTTATCTTTACTGAATTGGGATAAAATAGACGACCTTAATAATTAAAGGAAAAATGTGTCCGGTTCTCTAACGAAATGTAGTCATACAAACATACCTTTTGGGTACTATTACAAAAGCGTTTCTCTTTCACTTCACGGAGGTAGCTTTTCTATGCGTTTGGGAAACCGGGACGATGTTTCTGGGAAAACGTAGGTATTTTTAAAAGTAAAGTGTGCCTACTCTACCGACAAAATAACGTAGGAAAATATTGAGTGAGAAATATTGATTGAGTAATTAAGAGTGAGTGGGTATATTACCGTTGATGTAAACATTGGTTGCTACCTATAGCACATGTAGGCGACATGTTAGCAGTAGGTACAGTAAGTGGCAAGCATTTAATAAGTGGTCGTAATTTATATGTCCTCGACCACTATTCAGAGATTTACGATTACTATTCGGTGCACACGCCTATTTATACATGAAATTCTAGCCTTATTACTATACAATATAAACATATATTACTAGAATTAATCATTCAGAAGGTAGTTCTTACATTGCCACATAGTCTGCTACTTTTAACTACTATTTTTCAGGGCATAAAAGCCAACTGTTCCTGGAGGCTCATGTACTTTATAGAAACCTGTCTACCTGTCTGTGTGTCTGTCTTTGGGCACATAGCAATTAGCTATTTATAACGTTTAATCTAGTTGAGACGAGAGCCCGTTAGAAGAATACTCTCAGTTATCACTTTATCAGATAATTAATATAATTTTATGACATCACATCATAAAGGACCCCAATACAATGTGTGGAACTATGAATACTCTCCCAGATCACTCTACCGTCCTATTGTTAGAACTTAATACGTTTAAGGCTCCCGCAGACAGTTGCGACGCGACTCCAGAAGAACAATTTCTATGAAAACTTAATGGAAACTGTTCTACCAGAATCGCATCGCACCGTCGCGTGACGCGTCGCGCCTGTCAGCGGGAAGCCTTAGTACTGACAGCGATAATAGTTGCTGCCTCCCATCGGGAAAACCCGGGGGGTAAATAAAGTCTAGAAATAAACCTTTGACGTACGAAGTCAATTTCCTCATCGTTATTTTCGTCCGGATATTTTAAGCACACGAGACTACAAAATTAATAAATTATTTATTACCTTTTATAAGTTTTGTTTTTTTTTTTACTTAAAGCTGTCAAATCATAAAAGTAAAAGAAAAGTTTCCTTTGAAAAATCTATCTGAAGATTATATTATTATAGCGATAATGGTAAATGAAAACAAAACGGAATACAAAAACCTACTAATGATAATAAAACGGTCTAAATTTCTTACAATTTTATCAAAAACACCGCTCAAATCCGCCGACATAATTGGCAACGAATAAAGCTGATTTAAAATGGATCTCAGCGGGCAAAGCCCTAAGCTAAGTCGAGACGCGCTCACGCACCTGATTCTATAAAACAGACAGAAAACTGGGTACCTAAGTACTACAGAATTCATAAGTACCTACCATGTACTAAACTTTGATGCTAATCTAACGTGGTGGGTACAGGCTATATGACCTGATTGTGTTCTTGCGAAAAGTCTGTTCACATACCATTCCAGTTTATGTAGTCATACAAAATAATGTCTTAAAGAAATGATAAGCAGCAGTCGGTATCCTAGTATGTCTTATTCTAATACTATGAGCGCCGATCAGTTTTCTAAGCACATTGATCACCAGGTTATCTAATTTAAAATAAAATAATATAAGTGGAAACTTGTAATTGGCTTTCTTCTGCATATTACTTCTGACTACTCGAATGTATTAGCTGTACCTAAGTTTTCTTAAATTTAATAAAAATAAAATAATTATGATACTGTGCTTATTATTTTGTTCTTGAGGCCAGTAAAATAAATCGTTTATTACATGTATATAGGTAATGTTACAAGCTAACATGATCAATCTGCGAAGCCTTTTCCCGACTATGTTGGAGTCGGCTTTCAGTCTAACCGGATGCAGCTGAATACCAGTATTTTGCATGGAGCGACTGCCTATCTGACCTCCACAACCAAGTAACTGGGTATTACGATACCCCTTGGTAAGACTGGTTGTCAGACTTTCAGGCTTCTTAAGACCCGTAACGACTGTCAAAGATCGAGGCACGAAGGAGTCTCGGTAAGTAAAGATGGTCACCCACGCACTGACCAACCCCGGCAAGCGTAGATCGACCCGTGCGGCTGTATTACATAGCCACCAGCAGGGCTCGGAAACCGGTTAATTGTGTATGTAACCTTAACCGTTATATTATAAGGTTTTCGAAAATGTTTCGTTAATTATTTCATATTTTGTTACAAAATCAAAGCTGAACTTAATGCGATGAAGCAATCTTTGAAGCTAATATCAATTGTATCAAAAATATTTTGTATCTTCGGAAATAAAAGTTAACCGGTTTCATGCCCTGGCCACCAGCCCTCCATGTTACAAGGTGACATTTGTGTTCTAAATACTTACATACACGTGCAATATATTGATTATTACGGAAGAAAAACCCCAAAGTGATCCACAATAAGTTCTTTTTCAGAATACGTTATAAAAATACCTATGCCGCTTTCACACAATGCCTAACGTTTGTTGTAAATAGATAGTGTGGGATGCGGTTCTAATATAATTAGCGCAGTTACAATGTGCAGACAACAATACGTCAATAAATAAACAAAAATACTGGCACATATGAGTATTTTGAAAATAACAAATAATACATGTATTATTATGGTGAATCCGCAGCTGTAGCCCGCGATTTTTTTTTTTTTTTACGTTTTTTGCTATTTTCAGGTCAGTGTCAGGTTGTATCTTGATCAAATTATGATTCGCGACTATAACAGATGTGTATTTACACAATTATAATCATTAGAATCATTAATACACCTCTCTCGCGCAGCGAGGGATTCAAAGTACGTCACTCGAGCTTAAAAAAGAAGAGCTATTTAAGTCCCTATTTACGAAGAATAAGCTAGCTCTTTTTGAATAGATATGGTAAAAAAATATTTATGCATTCCTACTCCTCTCTCGCCGTCTAAGAATTTCATAACTACTCTTTTCATGTTTTGAGACTCGTGAGATTTGTAGCATTAAGACATTTTTTACTATGATAACATATGCATTCAAGCTTGGCATTTCAGCTACGTATTTTAGTAGTTAAAGTTTAGAATAAATAAGGTGCATTCATAACACTGATAACGTTGTATATAGTCCTTTGCCTGTTTACATCTGCAATGGACGCTGGACATATAGATGATGCTAATACATTTCATGTAAACATAGTTCCTTCTTTGACGGACAACCAAATCACAGCTGAATAAAAACCACTGAATATAAAACTCTGCATTTCGAACAAGTTATGTTCCAGGTGTTGAGGTGCACTATTTTAGAAGGATTTCGAAACTGAGGAAATCAAAGAGGTGATAGAAGTTTGTTTGTAGGTACGTATATCGCTACTAACATTACGGGGTTATATAATATATATATTCAAATATAATTTAAGTTGGTAAGGGTTTACCTGCATGCGACGTAGGCAGTCCTACAGATTTTAAAATTGCGCGACGTCATTGGATTACATTTACATTACCGCTGCACCGGCTCGCCGCGACTTCTCGCCGGCCTCATCATGTCGCTATAAACTTAATCGCTAAGTCGATTCTATCTCTCTAACCGAAATGAACGACTGACCGTACATTTTGAATTGAAACACGTTGTAATTTACATTGTTTATTGTTTTAATTTCCTGTTAACTATTACCATTTACTGAAATAAATCTGGGAAATATGTATCATTTTATGCTTACTATATTCCATTTAATGCTTATTTTTTTAAATAGCAAGTAGATCTTCTACAGAAGATTCTTCAAGACAAATCTCCTAGTGCACAAACTGCTTGTGTGAAATCAGTCAAGATTTAATAATTTATATGAAACAAACGAGCAGTTTTAATCAATGTGTTCCCATGCCGATCTAGTAATTAAAGAGAAACATGGAGTACTTATCTTGCTCGCTAGTTATAACAGTCAGTGAGAGATACGACCGCCGTTAGTGCTTCTCGCGACTAATCACTTGAAGTTATGCGCTGTTGCGAACATTAGCTCTGGGGGTCTACTCCGAAGCGCTAAACTGAAGTATCGGCCGAATGTTCGGTCGTTTTATAACTTCCATAGTTTCCTTTTTTTACTTTGAATCCATACCCGACTTAAAGTCACATTTTTGACTTTAGCTTCTCTTTGACGGACGTGTTTTTTTTTTCTATCGTCGTAGGCAGCCATAGTTAACCGTAGTCAAGCAACGGCCGAACATTCGGGCGATACTTCGGTTTAACGCTTCGGAGTAGACCCCCTGTACACAAGATGTGCGTGCTGTACATAACTTACTTTTGTACCAAGTTCAGTACTTTTAGTAGCTAAGACACAGATCGCACGTTCGATCTCTGCATATACCAAATATTTGCATGGGCTATGACTATGGATACATACACATGATTGGACGTGATTTGTTGTGTATGAGATTATCCATTTAAGTAGCTATGTGTCCGCCAACGCAACTGTACTCCTCAGCATACTTTGGAGCTAATAGAGTTGTTGTTCTGCATTTATTTGCCTCAAATGGTAGATATGTAAAGAAATTCGGAATGCCTAAAACGCCAACTTTTACAAAGCGTTTGATTGCGCTTCGTTTTCTATTTTAGCTTGAACCTGGATTTAACTATAATGTCATAAGCGAAAAATTCAGACCGTTTATAAATTAGAGGAAACACCGACTGGTATATTTAATAATGTATACCTACGTAAATCAACTTAATTAGTGTTATTCAGTCATATTTCACCAATCAAAGTTATTATACTCAGATGCGTCATTCATGTGATGTCTTGACGTAATGAAATTATTATAGCAGGCCATGACAGACGTAATAAATGCTCCCTCGCCGTGGCAGCACTTATTGTGCGGAAACACATCACTTTTATTGTTTAGCACTTCCA
This sequence comes from Tiliacea citrago, assembly GCA_963921375.1. Taxonomy (NCBI): domain Eukaryota; kingdom Metazoa; phylum Arthropoda; class Insecta; order Lepidoptera; family Noctuidae; genus Tiliacea; species Tiliacea citrago. Next base: position 11,980,005 of record OY992797.1, on the reverse strand, counting down.
AGTGCTTTGTGACCCGAATACATTACTTTAATAGTGCTACCGAACATCTTCATAATACACGAACTGCCCACATTGTAAAGTTATTTTCCTCGCAAGCATATGACCAATTTTAAACATTTATTCTCTTCTCTAAGGAGAAGGTACCTATCTACAGACCAAAAAATAGAGCGAATAGATATAAATTAAAAACAATCTACAATAATAATAAAAGTAAATACTAATAGTAAATATAACATACATTCAACCATAGGCATGAGGTAATTATAGCAAAAACCTAAGAATTTGTTAGGTAGCAACTGAACCGCTAATACACACGAGTACACGAATCACCAATAACAATAAAAATCATTTGTCGGACGTCTCCAAAGAATTTCACGTAAGTACAGACTCTTAAGGAACACAATAGGCTTAATTTCGCCGATGTAATTACAGCGATCGACATTACAAGCTGCGCGCCGTTTGAAGCGAACCATTAATTAGATGAATACTCTCCTATGTACTGAAAAACTTTCTGTTTCTATGATATGATGTGTGTCATCTGTGTGATGGATTCATACCTCCTTTTCTAATATTCACAGAGTCTATTTCGTCATTCGTAGTTGGACCAATTCCTATTGGTTTTTAATAACGAAAAATGTTTTTTTCGTTTCGAAAACCTTGTCACAAAAGTGGTCTAGAAAAAAACTTACGTAGGGACAGGCGTTGAACATATAAATTGAATTCAGGTTGGACGTGCATCAACCTGAATTCAATTTTACTAACAGTCCTTCGTAATCCATTTCGTTTTGTAAAATCTCCCAACCTACCGTTTTGGTATTTCAAAAGAGAAAATTTTCAAGTACCTAATTTCAACTTTAACCTCACAAATTCAAGTTCAAAGCCTATCCCTACGTTCGTTTTTTTCTAAACCACCTTTGTGGCAATATTTTCGAAACGGAAAAAGTGTTCGTGACCGCCATTGCGCCATCTGAAACTGTTAGAGCCCTTGGTCGATAAACGACACGATCGTAGGATAATCCCCAGCAATCACGGTCTCACTTGACCCAAATACCAATTCATATTACGTGCCTCTCTACCACATCAAACGTACGATTACATGCAAGGGTCACAAGTCATCCCTTTCTCTCTTTGACAAAACCCTACGACTTATTATAATAATTAGGTACCTCCTAAGCTCGTAGTAAGTATAATCGTTTCAAGTCGCCATTACATTTATTACGTGCAGACTTGTTCCTCGTCCATTATTTAATTAGTTTTATAATGATTTATTCTTTATGACTCCGGAAGACGAGGCAAGCTATTATGGTCAATTACAAACTTGTGATGTTCACATTAAGATGCCTCACTCGTTCGTCACAAGGTGACCGCAGCTTCCGGGGCTGTATTAAGTCTGTTACAAGATTTTCTCTGCCATATTATTCTGTAGGTATGAAGCGGTAGATTTCTACGGTGAATATTAATATCGTTAGTCAAACAAAGAATAGACTGAAAAGTACGGGTGTATCTCAGATGCTCATTTTGAACTTAGAAAGGTACTTACGGGTAGGGGGAAAGGTGCCTGACGGTGAGCAAGGGGCGCGAAGCCAGGGGGCATGCGGGGTCCTTGGGGCCCGGGTCCAGCCATGGGCGGCGCCGGCGCACGGTCGGGCTGCGGGCGAAGCGGTAGGCGCACGGGGCCTGTCAGGGGGAATGCGAACACCTGCGACTGGGGCTCCGGGAAGTTCATCGGTCTGGAACAAAAATCTTTCATCAATATTTTCGAACAAGCTTTAACAGCTTAGATACTAATTTTTCAAACTGGGCTCTGTGTGACCTCTTAAATAACGGTATTGTTTGAATTAGGTAGCAGCATTTAAACGGTCTGGCAGTAAAAGTGCATAGTAAACCCAAAGCTCGTTCTTTTATACTCCACTTAAGTGAAAGAAGCTTTAAAAATGTTATGCACAAATAAAATCCGAGGAACGACACGATAGGGTAGGCAGCTGTGATGCAACAGGAGAGGCCCGAAGACTAAGCTCGAAGTTGTCGTCTTAGTAAGATGACAACTTCGAGCTTAGTCTGAAGTTGAAGAAGTTGTCATCTTACTAATATAATAAATGTGAAAGTTTTGATATCTGTTGACGCTGTTACGGCTGAAGAAAGGATGAAAGCAGCACAGATAGACCATATCTTTGAAACACACGTAAATATTGTTTTTTATCCGTAAAATATAGTAAAGATAACGCGGGTAACAGCTTCTGTAAAATATAGTATATTGTTATACAAGGGTCGAAAGGAATCAATTCCCATACGAAGTATTTAGACTCCCGAGCGTAGCGAGGGCGGGTATAATGCGAGTAGGAATTGGTGACTTTCACCCGTGTTAAACACTCTACTTTTCATTTGGACTATATGGAAAGTATTGTTCTAAAATATTAGATTATCTTGTTTGCTAGTATGCACTTCATAAAATCATTGTATGTATTTAAATATCTTTCCTTTAAAATTTCTGGCAAAAGATTTTTGATTACTATATCTGCCTCGTCTTTAACCGAATCTGGGGTCAACAGTTCAGAATTGCTTGAACTCATTTTAATTATTTAATCAAATATTAGTCTATAAAACTGAGATTTTGAATTTCGATGCAGCTTACAGAGTAAGTATCCCGCCAAATTATATAGTCTATTTTAAATTTAAAAAATGTAACACACCGCGTCACCACCGCGGGCCGTCCCACTTAGGTATTTTTTTTAATTTACACTGGCTGTTTATACACTCACAAGACCGTAGCTTTTTTTTTTATTTTGACCGATATTTTTATAATTATGTATAAAATTTCGTAGCTGACTACCAAATTTAGTTTTATTTTTTAAATTCATTTCCGCCCTAGAGAGGGAAGCAATTACTATGAGTCTTTCCCGCCCTAGGGTGGCGAGCAGCGTCTTCCACCCGCTACTCGTATCAAACAAACACTACTTTTCGAGTATGAGAAATGAAAAACGTGAAATCCACCAACATCTTTTCCTATTTATTTAATTACTTACCTACAGTCGGTACAGTTGGGTACAAAAAAATCTATTCGATATAAGTAAAGGCCAACAAATTACCTTAAATTCAATTATCAAATAATCACATTCGACCGATTCCTACCTCCAACGTCCTGTTTAGTTGCTTACCTTCACTTAGCCAATTGGTTGCCGGAGGCGTAGCCAAGAATTAAGATATCAGTGATATCACTTACGTTTACTAATGACTCCTTTTGTCTTCCAGTAACAAGATATCCGATCCTACTCTGAACTTCCCTAAAATTATAATTCCAAACATGTCTTCAGCTCAAATTATTATCATTTTCAAACAGGAATCGTTAGATGTATATCATATTTATTATGATATTAAGTCTTTGATTCTCATGTGGGTGGTAAAGCTTGATAAATTTTCACCACTGTCTTCACATGTAGGAGATTATGTCAGGAATGGTACAGCAAAACTGTTACATGCTAGAAAATGCCCATGGACAAATAAAAACGGCATATTTACAAATAAGTACCTCAGTGTATTGTTTGTGTTGGTCATTCTCGATTAAATTAAAGGCAAATATTTGGCCAATTTCTCCCTAGAAATATTGGCAATATGCTATTTCGAGTATGTATGCAAAAATGTGATTGGAGAGGCCTGTGTTCAACAGTGGGCTGCTGCAGGCTAATACAAATAATGCAATGTTACACCCTGTGTGGTAGGTACTCACTCAGATATTTCATTGCGTTTTCTTTTCTCGTATAAAATGTATCTTAATTTACTATTTTACAGCACTGTCACCTTGTTGATAGTAACATAGAGGTGTTCTCAAGGTTGGAGCAAGACTTTTAGAGGAATGAGGAACAGGATGTAAAGTTCACCCATCCACCATAGGAAAGGGAGGATCCTCCGGCCAGACGGATTTTGTGTCTGGTGGGCAACTGCCCGACGGTTGATGGCGGGATGTTATTATATGCTAGTTGCGCGGTAAACTCTGCTTGCGCGATGCCGGATTAAGCGTGACGTCAATGTGACGCGTAGTTCACATGTCCGCAAACTAACTGCTTCCATCACTACAGAAAAATACAATTCCCATAACCAAGATAAAGGCAACTGCTTAGTTTGGGAACTATTGATTAAATTAACCTTTAACTAAAATAAGTTACCGATAAAATTATTATCCATCAAAAGGTCTTTAAAAGATCGCTTTTAGCGATAAGACCGCCCATTGTGTAAAATTTCTACATTTATATGTGTAATTTTTATGGTGTACATAATAAATAGTATTCTATTCTATTCTATTCTTTTGTGAGGTAAGTAGTTACCTATAGGTACTCGTATTCTGTTTTAGTTAACGAATTAGGTATAAAAAAAGGTTGTTAATTGCCCATGTGGGCAATATAATATATTATATTATGAAACGTCAGAAGCTAGGTGCACGGTTCTAATTGGTCGTTTCCTATGAGAAGAGCAGGCAAGAAACTCCACCCAAAGTTACTCTTTAAAAAATAATTGGCTTTTACAATGTTTTCAAATTACAGTGTTAATAGGTATGGGAGGACAGTGTAGACGTTCAATAAGTACCAGGTATCTACTTAACAAAATAGAAAATCGTCTACAAATGTACCTTAGTATTAATAATCATAATATGGTATCCTACCGATAGACGATAATATAATGAAAGTAAGTACTTGCGTAAGTCGTTAATTCCCAAGTGCCTTTCAAGCAGCCGGCTGTTGGTGCCTGATAAAGTTTTACAAGCACGCTCTTAGGGACTCATTCTGTTGCCAACTACCAACTAGCCTTTCACTATGTCATCAGTATTGAAGACATACGTATGTGAGGTAATTTAAGTCTCTAATGACTGCGTTTGAATGACAATTAGTGACACAAAATTACTTAATTATAGACGTGTAAGTATTTATACCGCCAAAGTCGTAAATAGTTTTTGTGATTGAATTATTATGCAGACCGTTTTATTATTCACAATGAATACAGCGCCCAACTTAAACCTACGCCTGACCTTCGCCTCCTATACAGGTAGGCAGTGTTTGTCGTATAAATCTAAAGCTTAAAGAAGGCCATACAAAAAATATAAACACGGTGCGTGCAATAAAGTACGAAGAATGGAACGCAAGCCTTCGGACGTTCTAAGAAACAGGAATAATCGGTCCACTCCGCCGCATTTCAATGCGAACCGCACAAAACACTCAACAAAAGAATTTAATCGGTATTGTTAGTTATATGTTTTATTCTTACGTACGGGTTAAATATACCGAAGATACGTTAAACCTCAAGTGATGATGATTTTATATACAACATTAATTTTAGTATATGCGAAACCTGAACATACTCGTAGTTTGTTCAGAATAAGGAATTGATCGATTTCAATCATTCTTACACCATGTTATATTTTGTCCCAAAAATATTTAAGTGTGATGGAAAATATTATCACTATTTAATTACTTACAATAAAATCGCCGTACGGTTAGGTACCTACTGCCATATTATTATCAATGAGCGCAAGACAACCCTGGAGGCGAGGCGCGGGGCGCCGTTAGCATATTTTTGTACGGACAACCCGGTAACATAGCAACCTTATAACTTTGTGATTTTCCGTGATACAGTTTTGAAATTTTGTACATAGATTCTTTACATAAAAATACTAGACACGTGTTTCGGGTTTTGCATGTACTAAAACTAATATTGTATTTTATATTAAACTAAATTAAATGACGGTGCAGCAAGACGCGCCGTCTATTTTAGTTATGGAGTTACTGGAATCACTGAAAAGGTCGGTTAAGAATGACACTGGCTGCTGACAGTCACTCTAGCAGAGCGTCGCATCGATGGTTGCGTGGCAGCTGTCTTCTTATGACAGAAGAAGATAGGGAGCCGCTGTCGTTCCACGTCCACGACGAACTGCTATATTCCGGAACAATCCAATGATATAGAAGCTGCTGAACGACTAATACGATGAACACTTCTGGTAAACGCTATCCTGCGCAGTTATATACTACAAACCTTCAGTATCATGTATGAAATCAGCCGAAGGTCGCCCTCGGCAACAGCTTTTTATTTACTCACATTAGGACTTACGACTTGACATTACATAACAATATCTTTGATCTACCCATAAAAAGGTCAGCTACAAAATAATGACAAACCTGTTTTTAACGTAATCAAAAACAAAAACAAAGCAAAGTTAACACAAGGCGAACGGTTACCTCACTATGCGTGCGAAGGCTGGACATAAATTTTGCAGAGAAAGTCTCCTGTCTGTTTATGTTGAGATCGCTCAGTAATTTCAGTGCTGAGTGTTTTCGGCTAAAAAAGGCTACACTCTCTCCTCCCGTGGGAGTTAAAAAAGGTCACTGATGTTTGAAAATATTCGCAGCGTTGTCCTTTTTTAACAACATACACAGATCACGAATCTGTCTACAAAACTGACTATAGCAACAACGTTTTTGATCGTTCATAGAAAGATCCATTGTTCAGCAGTGGCTGTTTCCCGATAAGACATGCTGATGAGTTAGTTTACCTAGGCTCATCGCCTCCGTGGCAGATGATAGCGATGCGCTCTGCCTGTGCGCTGCGCGGCGCGAACGCTCCGAGGATGTTGAAAGGGAATCGTCTCTCCATCGGGTCATCGCGGCGTCTCTCCACCATACAGTTCATGCGACCCCTGGAAACAAACACATTTATTTTATAACTAAGTAGTTACTTGTGACAAAAATAAGATTTTTCTTCTAATAAATTTAACCTAAAACGAGTTTCTTATTTAGGGGTCCGTAGTCAAAAAGGAACCCTTATAGATTCGCCATGTCCGTCTGTCCCCAACTTAGGTCTCTGAGCTGTCTTAGTACTAGAAAGTTGTAATTTTGCATGGATGTACTTAATCACGCCAACAAAATAGTCAAATAAAATTTTAGGGTACCTCCCTTGCAAGTAAAGTGCGGATGATGTTATTTTTTCTCGTCTATCCCATGGTGTGGGATATCGTTGGATAGGCCGTTCATTCGTTAAAGTTCTATTTTTTGTTAGAGTCATGTGCCCGTCCCCCCCCTGCCAACTAAATGGTTGTTTCTGGATATGTGAAAAAAATCATGGCAGTAGTATATTTATAAAGAAAATAGAAAGAAAAACTATCACGACTATATAAGTAGGCTTTACAAGTTAACGAGAAATAGTCGACCAACTTAAATTTGCAGTTGGAGAATTGACCGTGACGTATATCGATGCATGGGAGAACATGTTTTTTAACTACAATGTTAAGTTTGTTTTTGGAATAAATTCATCCCAACTACGGCAAAGAGTTTAGCAATCTGTCAGCACGTAAAAACGTCGGAGTCGGACAAAACCTCTTTCATTTACAAAACCTTTGTTAACAAGAAATGGTACCAAACAACAGTTGGTTTCTTAATTAACAAAATATGAATGCAAATGAGATACCTACTTGGCTGGAACTTATTTCAATAAGAAATCTATCCAAAGCACCGTAATACCTAACGGACACCAAATGTTAACTTCGCTAGAGAGTGTCGTTAAAACGGTATATCGAACAAAAAGAGGACTAGTGATGTTTCTATTAATTAATATTATGCGTGAGCAACTATTGTTGTATAAATAGACGGAATTTTCCCCAGAGCGATTGCCACAGTTCTTCCTGTGTTCTCATATTATAACGATTTGAGTTGTTGTGTAACACCGGTGCCGGTGCTGGGCGGAAGGAGCCGGAGAAACTTGTGTAATCACATTAATACTAGCTCATTGGTAATCTGTAGGAATATATTGTGTGATGTGACCTAACGCGGCGCAGATCGACGATGCACATCGATGAATATTGCAACGATCGAAGCATTTCACTTATAGAGATAGGAAATCATACGTAATGATGTGACACGAGTCGTAATAGGTACGTTCACATATCTTTTTTTTTGTTATTTTATCTCGCTTATATACACACGACTACGGTGCTATTAGTCAGTCTTAGTAATAGATGACGTATAATAAAAGAAGTCGGTTAATTAGGTCATGTTTTAAAAAGTTACAGAATGATTTGTTAAGAAATAAACTGCGGCTAGTCACACACTATCATAGCTTGAAGTGAAGCTAATTGCAGATTTTCATCACATTTCATCACAAAATGAACATTCTGTAACTTACTACCTACTTCTTTCAGTCGGCACATAAATTCAATAGATAATTGCTGCAATAATCGGTCGCAGTAAAAATTCGCAATAAAATGAGAAAAGGTTTTTACAGTCAGAACCTACATAAAAAGTAGCAGCCAATCAGATGTTTTGATTATTGTTGTTGTTTGTTCTAGAATTTCAGGTTGAAGGTTATATGAAAACACCGGCCAAGTGCGTGTCGGACCACGCACAATGAAGGTTTCCGTAGTTGGGATGAATTTATCCCAAAAACAAACTTAACATTGTATTTGAAAAACATGTTCTCCCATACATCGATATACGTCACGGTCAATTCTCCAACTGCAAATTTAAGTTGGTCGAGTATTACTCGTTAACTTGTAAAGCCTACTTAGCAGTGATAGTCTTCCTTTTAACTTCGTTATACTACTGCCATTAATATTTTCACATATCCAAAACCAACCATTTCGCTGGCAAGGACACTTGAGTCTAACAAAAAGTCGCACTCACTTTAAAGCTTAATATTACGTAAATGGATCGCTGTTTCGAAAAATCTTTTTACAGACCCGCAATATTTTTGAACGGCCTATATAACGATAACCTACACCATGGGACAAACGAAAAAAAAAAATCATCCCCACTTTACGTGTAAGGGAAGTACCCAATTTTCTTCTTTTTTTTTTCTTTTTTTTTGTGCTTTGTCGGCGTGATTAATATGTAGGTACACTTATGCCAAATTACAGCTTTCTAGTACTAAGAGTCTCTGAGCTAAGCTGGGGACAGACAGACAGACGGACATGGCGAAACTATAAGGGTTCCTTGTTGACTACGGAACCCTAAAAAACCCTAGTTTCGTTCTGGAAAAACTATTTAACGCACCTTCGAAACATTTTCAATGATAAACTACGCAGAGTAAAAACAAATATTTGAAAACGTTAATGGTGCTCGGAATTGAATTACAACCACACAACTGACTTACTGACCCGTGATAAATTGATTATTCTCTAACAGGCTATTGCATAATTTCTGACAAGGCTGTACAACTGTACAATAAACAAACTGACAAACTTTTGATACTTATCTCTGAAGAGTAACTTGACCTTGGTCTTATTTACATAATTGGTCGTAATGTGGAAGAAACAACAACGCATCAAACAGCGTCTTGTTTAATCCTCGCTTCAACGTGTACGTGTAGTCCCCAGATTAACTATGTAAGTGCCCGTATTAGTTGTGTACCCACTCCATGGGGTAGAATATGTAAACCCACCTTACATAGTGTGTTGTTAAAGATAACTCGGAAGTTTTAGAAGCTATTTACTGTGACCAACGTTTCCTTATTTACTGTACTATTGCAGTGCTAACAAGACAGGCGCTTTAGGTAACACTAGAAACTCAACGAATCATTAGCACAATGATAACCTAGTCGTGTGTTTCTAATGCACATTAGTTTATGTTAGTTTACCAGTCTTTGATAAGGTTTTCTGGAACCTAGTTCGAAAGGTAGAAAAATTGGATGTTTTGTCTACTCACTTCTGATTGTTAGCCAGGAAGGCGCCAGCTAGGTCGTCCAGGTCGAACTGTATGGGCAGCTTGAGCATCGGCCGCACAGCGTCGAGCTCGTCTTCCTCCTCGGCCGAACTGTCAGACTCCGAGCTGTCGTCGCTCGCTGAGTTCGGAGAGTCATTTCTTTCATCGTCGATTTTCTGAAAACGTGAATAAATATCATCATGAAAAAAACCGGCCAAGTGCGTGTCGGACCACGCGTAATGAAGGGTTCCGCAGTTTGGATGAATTTATCCCAAGAACAAACTTAACATTGCAATTGAAAAACATGTTCCCTCATACATTCAAAGTTTCAAACTGCAAATTAATGTAAGTGTGTACGCATAATATTGAGAAATAAACCATGTTGTTATAAGACCATAGACTTCATAGATGTTTTCCTGTAATCTATAAGTAAAGAACTATCTATATTCTGTATTATCAGTTTCGGAGTTCAGGGGGAATGGTCAATTTTCATCTATTTTATTAAATAACATTAAAAGTATTTATTTTAAAATTATAAAAAATAATCTGAATTACAATTTTTTTTTAATTTTCTGATTAGTCTCCAAAAGTCACCCCCGTATTTAAAATACATTTATTTACGTTACACGTCCGTGTTTGGGTCACAGAAGTTCATATGTGTACCAAATTTCAACTTAATCGGTCCAGTAGATTCGAAGAAAATTGGCTGTGACAGGCGGATAGAGAGATACACGATTGATCCTACAAGGGTTCCGTTTTTTTCTTTGAGAGGTACGTAGCCTAAAAATCACATATATTTACTGTAAATTGCTTTTGACTGTCACCTTTTAATAAAAAATATAGGTATCTAATAAAATGTGAAATAGTCGTATTTCATGAGTCCATTTATTATTTGAAACTGAGCCACCACATTGGAATAAGAATGCATTATCAGCTAGACATGAGAAGCTCAGGAGCTAACTTGACCTCTCACACATTTGACCTGACCAGCCCTAGAAAGGTAGGTAGCTTTCGCTTTCGTAACGCTTGAACTGGAAGGGAAGCGAAAGCAGCGACATTTATTAAATTGATTGAAGATAATTCCTGCAGTGCAGATAAAGAGTGAACGTAATTTTTATAATGTCATAAAATGCTGCGATAAATTGCATTTAACACTTAATGGAAAAGCAAAGTGTGAAACAAGAACATTATACATCTCGTTCTGTGCTGTTTACCCGGTACAATGGTTCGGACATCCTGCGCGAGACAATGCGCCCGCGCACCATTGTTCCACTGCCCTCCGTTTGTAAATACTACTAACATTCAGATAGATAGCTCATCGTTGAATCAGCCTATGTCTATGCAAATCTTATTATTGTATCAAAAGAATATCAGGCCCAGCGTATTGTTTTCCGCTCCTTACCCTGTAATCATGCGAATGCTGTCTCCATCCGCATGCTGTGCATTTTTGCTAACCAGTTTCATGAACTTCTTGTTTAAGAGTGAAACGATGAACGCAAATGTCTAGACGTAAGACGGTGTTAAGGGGTCAATATGTAGAGTCAGCTGAACGTTATAATTATATGGAAAGACAACACAGATCCAACACCAAGTCTGGGTTCTGTGGAGAGCCAATTACAAAAGGCGCAAAGCGCAAATTTGCTAAACCAAAATGACAGCTGCGATAATAATAATACGATACATAATTAATATTACAGAGACAAAACGACAACAGTGAAGGTCCTCCTGTAAAGAATGATCCAGTGGTCCTTGGTGAGGTTCACAAATGTTATTTTAGCCTAGCAAATAAAAATCAGAGTATAGGTATATACCTATGCAGATTAATACTACCTAGTACAGATAGCTAGAAGATCCTTGTAAAGTAAATTAAGACATTAGAAAGCTGTTTCTGAAATAAATAAACATCGAGCAAGTCATATTATTTATTAGTCATCTAATCATCTGTATTCGAAACCTTCATATAATATCTGCAATGTGCATGTCATTTTGCGTTCCTTGACAATATCTGGGCAATACAAATAATACAAAGTGGTCGCTTTCACGTGGTCGTGGTGCAGCATTCGAGCTTCCCCCCCCATCGCGGGCCCCGCGCCACCACTCACCGGGCGGCGAGTGAAAGCTGACTGACGTCACCACTTGCACCCACTGACAAATGCACATTTCTACAAGACCTCTTCACTCAGAACAGTAACGTCCTCCTCTTTTTTACATTACTTCTTAAACCTACCATTACAAAGCTCTAATCGCATCAATTACTTATGTAAATTATGCAATTTATAATCACAAATTGTAAGTTTCTTTTACTTAATTCTACCTTAGAGTAGGTAGATGACCTACGTCTAACACGATTATGATTTTCTTAGGCCTTTCACGCGTGAAACTACCGAGAGAAACCACTCGCTGACCTTAACCAATCGCTTATTTGTCGACTGCACTTTTACTATTACAGGAAAGATAATATGGAACTGAGTGTCGTTTGTTCTAGAAATCATAGAACAAAAGAGGTAATTGTTGATAAAGATTTGATTTTTGATCCACAGTTTCTTGGAATAGAGAGGCAAACTAAAGTTATAAGCATTGATGAGTCGTGCTGACTCAACGTCGCGTCGTGTTGTAACATCATTCTTATTTGAACTATGCTTTCAACCTTGTTTGTAGGTACTTATTTCAAACCAAAGTGATTTCAGCACCTTTTTTGACCTCTGCCAATTCTACGAAAATTTGAATACAATATTCGATGCTGGGTTTCACCCAGCTTCGAATATTTTCGAACTCTTTCTAGCCCAGTTTATCCTTATAAAACGTACGCATCTTGCAAACAACCATATAGACACATCAACTCCTTAGTATTCAAGCAGCGACAGTGTGGGAAAACATATTCACCTGTAATTTGTCTTCGTCGATCTTGGACTCGGCATGGTTGAGAGCGTCTTCTTTGAGTTGGTTGGCGGGGACGGGAGCGCGCGCGCTGGGTGCCGCCGGCTCCGGCGCCGCAGACGGCGGCGGCACGCCGTGCAACGCGTGCGCATTGTTTATGGGGAGTGGTTCGTCCTAAAACATACAAATGTTTACATTATTAATAAGTAACTAAGGTAATAGCAAAATATCTTGCTCGAAAACTTAATTATAGCAGAATATAATTCTGGCAAACTGAGGACAGGTTAATAATAATAATACGACTGCAATGTCTTAAGTTCTCGGATAGCTAAGCAGAGGTGAACAATCCAACCTTTTCTCAATGGGATAGCAACGAGTCTCATCATCTGCCTAGGCTTTTCCCAAGTATGTTGGGGTCGGCTTCCAGTCTAACCGGATGCAGCCGAATACCAGTATTTTACATGGCACGACTGCGTATCTGACCTCCACAACCCAATTACTGGATAACTCGATACCCCTTGGTAAGACTGGTTGTCAGTCTTAGGCAGTAATTACGGGTCGTCAGAAGCCCGAATGCTTCTGACGACCCGTAATGACTGCTAAAGATCCACGAATGACAGCCGGGACCAACGGTTTAACGCGCTTTCCGAGGCACGGAGGGGTCTAGGTGTGTAAAGATGGTCACTCATCCACGGACCAACCCCGACAAGCGTGTGCAACAAGTAACCTGATCAACGAATCTATTGCTATGCAAATGCAAATTTTCCGACACTTTGTTCTTCAGTGACAAAATCTAGAACCTTGGGTAAACCTCGACCACTTCCAGTCGGATTGCGGGATACGTTTTGTAGCATCTAAATCTTATACACGCTTTACTAGTATTTTTCTGGGTCTACATAGAGTTTGAATATTATTATAGATATATGATAATATTATTACGTATATTTATATTGATAGAATTTTGTCTTAAAATCACATATAAGTAAGTAATTCGTAGTGCACATAATGTTACCCAAGCTAAAGGTCTGAATCAGTTAATCGAATCAAATAAGAAGGTCACGCTTAACTCCTATTGTGGTAACTGGCAGTGTCACTTACGACTACGCTACGAGTTCTGAATCGTATAGACTGTGTCAATTTTAGTTTCCATGTAACCACTTTTTGTACAAGTCGTTTAAAGTTATTTAGGAAATCTTTGCAAAATCGCAATTTCTACAACAAATTAAAGTTGAAGCATTGCCAACCTCGCCGCTCACTTTTCGCGCAAAAACCATCAAAGTGCTCATCGCAAAATAGCGGATGCCTTTAGCATGCAGCCAACCTCTTACGTAACCTGAGTACGTAGGCTATGTTCACGTACCTATGTATTTACCCACACGGTATCGCGTCTCATCATTGTTCATGTCAATTGCTGTATTCTCATTGGGTAATTACTACTGTTGGCCGGTCGCAGTCATGCAATGTGCTTAAAAAACGTTCGTATAACAAAGTGCAAGGCTGCAGCCCTAGCGGACAGGCCGACGATTGTTAAACAAAACGAATGAATTGAAGGACCCTTTAAAAGTCTCGATACGCTTTTCAAAACAATTACAAATTGATTACATTATTGAATGGTCACTGACTGTGTATTTACTTACGAAGGTCATTTATGCTTACCGAACAAGTTACTGTAGGTACTGTGGCTTCATAAAATAATATAGGTGCAGGCAATCGTCAACAACTAAGAGTATTGTTGGCCTATTGCCAAAATCCGACTAGGTTTGAAGTAAAATGTGTTGTGCACCTATGTAATTTCTTCATCTGAATCATCCAACCTCGATTTAAGTCAAGCTGACAAAGTGAAAATGTAGTCCTTCTCGATCCCAGCCCAGACATTCCGATCGATGTGAAACTTGAAAGATGAAGACTCCCTTAAGAGTGTACGCAAATTTAGATGGATTGTGTCGTGCCTTAGTTGTGAGAACTATTTCATTTGAAAATTATACTTGCCACGGGACCTACTCCTACGCAAACTTTTGGAAATCCATGGAAAATACGACGACTAACAGTCAATTGCACGCAGGTGGTTCGTTGAGTTTAGTCATCTTCGAAGATACGTGCGTCGCACTTTGCTTATGACAAGTGATGAATTCTAAACATGTCGTGGAAAACTTGTCAGATTTCACGGAGATATGTTCGTATCTTGGTGAGCAAATGATGTTCTGTGCGCTGTCAAGTATCAGACGCAGCGGAGCGCAAAGTGTTTGCGACCGCAACTGATAGAAAACGACGATTACGTCGACAACTATTGTCGCATTGTGCACTACGCCCACAACACTTTTACTGGATTTACGAAACGTTTTAAACATTTAGTAGTTATTGTTGCTTGCCGCACCAAACGTTGCGTGATAACGAGGAAATTGCGCGTCTCGCGAACACAGAAAGTAAGCAATCGTCTATGAACAAGAGTCCTAAACGGTTAGCTTAGGTCACAACTCACAGTTATGAACATTGTGTATTGTAATAAGTTGTGTGTGCACAGATGATATAAAATCGTCCAGACCTATTGGAATTCTGTACGCATATTTATTTATAAATACATAGGTAGCAGCTAGCAACGCTTGCACGTTGAATACAAATATTGTGCTCGTTTATATGTGAATAACACAACAAATATAAAATGACTAATATAAAGCACAAACAAATTCATTTTTTAATCCTTGTTGAGGTTTTGGTAGTACCTATATTGTACAATACTGCCTCCTAATTAAAACATTTATATTTTGATTTCTTATTTCGTGATTTTGAATGCAGTCGATTCAATGGTTAGGTATAACATAAATAAGGATGACAAAGTACCTGCCCTCAATATTTGTAAAATAATTCATTGGTAATGATTTTAACTCGGACGCGGTGAAGTATAACGATGCCAACATCACGATAGATATATAATTTGAATGCCCCCAAAGGTCAGTGGAGGCATACATAATCATACATATTCGCCAATCAATGTCCATCATTATAATAAATCGTCAAATAAAATTCCAGCATATTAGCTATGGTGAAAATGTACCTACCTACTCCATGGAATAAAAACTAGTCCCTGCTATAGTCAGAGTCAAATTATTTATTTAAAATAGGCCCTTATGAGGCACTTTTAAAAGTCAAAATTTACAAAAAGAAATCGGTTGTCTGTAAAGTCGGTTTACTGGCGATAGTTGAACGTGACAACGTCATAAGCCTTAAATGGAACGCATCAGAGCGAGGTAACGCCGCATGAGAGGTAACGCCGCATGCGTCATGTTTTTTCGTGCGTGCAGCCGGCTCCATCGAATTACGAGATAAGACGTTGTCACGTCAAAAATAGAATTGTTGATATAGTGGAGGATGGTAGATCCAAGTTGGTAACGGGGTAAACCAAGTTAGGAAAACGTATACTTTTACAATTTTTGTAAATATGTGAGCACCTAGGTATCTATCACATAATTAATTTATCTACCATTGCTTAATCGTTTGAAGATTTTTTTGATGGATTAAATTATGTTTAATTATGTTTTAAGTTCCATCACCGTATGCACAAAAGACTTGAAAATATCATACTGTTTTTTTTTTTGGAAAAATATTTATGGTTTAAGAGATACGCTGCTTTAAAAAACCACCTTTTTGACCATTTTCAAGAAATCTCCGCCTTAAGAAGAAAGTTTTCCGGCTGGGTTGTGTTTTTGTTTATGTAGCTGTATTTCGGGTATTCATAACTGTTAACTTAGTTGTTTTATATAGTTGGAAACAATCTGGGAAAACAATGTTGGTATAATCCTTACAGTGTTGTAATGAAACAGTATATGTATAATACAGTAACACAGGCTCCTGGTTGAACAAATACCTTGATGTTAAACGAGTATATTTGCTTTGAAAAGATAAGTTTTTGATTACTTACGTATACCTACATGAGAATTGTCGTGCAGGTTTAATTAGCAAGTAAGAACAATTAGAAATCTTCGTATAATACCATATTAGGTAGGATAATAAATTATTTTGACTATTTATTGAAAGAAAAAACCATACAAATTAGCTGACGCTTTAGTTAGGGAAAAGACCAGTTTTAACGGCACGATCTAAAAGAATAAGCATTATATTCTACTTAATCTAGTATTTTCTAAGCAAAAAAAAAATACAACGCGGAGTCCGTGTTCCCGGCAGGTTGCAATAATGTAACTTGAGACTTAGTTGTGTAGGTACTCCAGGGCGATTAAAATGTTCTCAGAGTAGCCTCGAATGGTGAAATCAATAGCATCGAGTCTTTCGAGAACAATATGCTAGTTATTTCTTGTCTAAGATGATTTTTTCCGTTGCTTCCACTGGCTACGCTAATGGTTCTATCAAGAGCATCTATTAATACATAAAATATAATGTAAAATTAAAAATAAAATTATTTATATATTCATTCTAGGATTTAACACAAAAAAAAAAAAAGAAAACTTAATGAAAAATCTACCTAATCCTGCCGTCATTTTCACCTAAGAGCGAAGCTAGCATTACTTCAATTACATTTAATAACATATGATCGAGTCTCAAGAGCACTTGAATTGGTTGGAATCAGCCGAGCAGAAAGAATGTTAATTAAAGTACGATGGCGAGTCAATAATTAAACGATGACAGCGCAGTGGGCGGGACGCGCGGGTGGACGGATGCGAGGAAGATCATTGTGATGCGCGTGCGCGGAAAATCGACGACTTCCGCTCAACGCACACACACACAAACATGAATTAGACATAAGTACGGCTATTTTTATTACTGGTTTGATCATTTTTACAGATAAGCTAATATACGGACAAAGTCTAGATGCATCCACTATGTAATGTTCTATCGTGGATGATTAGGCCCAACCGCACTACAACTTAAGGCTCGTACAGACTCGCGCAATATCGCGGGCGCGACAGGTGCCGACAAAGAAATTGTGCTACTAGTGTCGTGTCGGGCCCGCGATATCGCACTAGTCTGTAGGAGCCTTTATTCCCTTTTTAAACGACGAAAAAAAGAAGGAGATTCTCAAGTCAACGCATATATATATGTATTTTTTTTTTGTTAATGTATCTCTCATAACCGTTTACTACAAATTTTTGTCTCGAAGTAAATTCTCCATGTAAATATTCAAGTCTTGAATTATACGATTGTTTAGACATAAGTCGCTCAGCGCCCCTTCTCACTGTGCGTCCAGAAACGTGTATCAAAGCGGTACCTAGGATTCTTTGCTCCGGAGGCACTAAGCATTTGGTCTGACAAGTGCTCGGAGACAGACTTTACGAAATTATGGTTGAGTAGCGGTTAGCCAACTAAGTAATTATTATGGAAATTAACAGAATTGTATGCTGAAACAATTAGAAACAAACCCAGAAACTAACAATCAAGACTTTGTCCTACCAATGCGCAATGGTTTTCGTTGTAAAGTTCTCATTGTAATAAGCAAGCCAACTACGTGTTAATTTTCAATACAATCGGTCACGGCGACTGACTCAAGGACTTCACGCCTTTTGCTTGTTTACATTTTTACTTGCCAAAAACACGGTCAGTCAAAGTTTATTAAACGTGAAATTATATTGACAACGTAAATATGACAGCTCGACACAATGCTAAGCAATCATCTTCCAACGATAAATATATGCGTTATTAAAATAAACATATTGTTCATGCTTCCAAGTTACGAAAGACCACACATGTCAGAATTGCGTTTTATCTACTAAATAACTTTACCTACGAAATAACCCTAAACCAACTTTGAAGAATTTGGAATAAGAATTTAATTCAGGACTCAAATAAATTGAAGTAAGTATAATAAGTATACGAGTAATGACACCCAATGATAATCTTCTGAAAACCTGCTTACCAAAGAGTTATGATATCTTTAAACATATTAGTTTTAGGGTATCGTACCTCAATAGGAAAAAACGGAACTCATATAGGATCACTCTGTCTGTCTGTCTGCCTGTCTGTCACAGTCAATTTGCTCCAAATCTACTGGACCGATTAAATTGTAATTTGGTACACATGTGAACTTCTGTGACTCAAACACGGACGTGTTACGTCAATAAATAAATTTTGAATATGGGGGTCACTTTTGGGGAGCAAATTAGAAAATTTATAAAAAAAAGTTTTGCAGACTTTACCGTGTGACATATCAAATGAAAGGGCTTATTGTACGGATTTCATAGATATATTTTTTTTATAATTTTAAAATAAATACTATTAAAATTATTTAAAAATAGATGAAAAAAATACAAAAGATATTTCTTTACTTATAGATTACAGGAAAACCTAAAAGAAGTCTGTGATGTTAAAATAACATAATAAATCACTCTATATTGTGCGTATAAACTTACATTTGCAGTTACAATGTATAGGGGAACATGTTTTTCAAGTACTATGTTAAGTTTATTCTTAGGATAAATTCATACCAATGACTATAATTCTCTTTGATTCATACCAACTATGGAACCCTTCATTGTGCGTAGTCCGACATGCACTATGCCGGTTTATTTTATTGTGTTCATTTACTTATAGAAAGCCAATTAAATAGACAAGCTATGTGTAAGAAGAACAACAGCTTATTCAATGTAGGTAGGTATGTACATCGCCGCAGGAAACGCCCCGGGCGTCGGGAATCGCAGGCCGATGAGACGTCAGCACCAATTGACGGGGTCCGAAAGGGCCAATGCCTGCCAGGGTTACGAGCCTGTCCGAAAGGGATATCGTGGCCCTGGCACACAGGCATCTGAAGGAACACGGGTGGGTTTTAGTCAGTAAAAGTCTGACACTCCCTCCCGCTCCACCCAGAGCGGGAGGAGTTATTTGATAAATTCCCACCCAAAAAAAAAAAAAAAGGTAGGTATGTAGTACATACAGGCTTTCCAATTAGGTACAAGTCCCCACGTATAGTTATGAAATACCGGGTGTGGGAGAACTGACTGGACTAAAGGATCATTATAAGGCTCCACAACAACGGCCATGACTACAATAGCACACCCGGATTATCCATTTACATCCTGAACACGACCACTACGTTTGTACTATGGGCATGGCCTGCGTTTGGCACTGACCGTTATCATGGTTTTGAATTGATGGCTGACATAAGACAAACGAAATCGTTTGTGGTTCATAAAGCCATCGAATATGGCTGTGCTTTTGTGAAAGAAAACCCTGTGAATGGAATGAATGTTCAGCTGTAGTTGTATGTTTTTTTACATTTTGTTAATCCCTGGTAAGGTAATAGATAAAAAGTAAATTTAAGTAATGTGAGGGTGGGTTTATAGACTAGTCTAGCCGTACAGTATTATGTTAAACGCTTTAACGTAAGTGCTCTTGAAGTAAATCTTTTATTTTGGATAAGCTTTATCGATTGAACATAGTCAAATTCGCATACAATTTTGTATTACGGATAGACGGAAAACTTAATTAAAGAACAATACTCGTGATAGTTAATTAGTAATGTAGGCAAACAAACTCACTCAGATATTATAATCCAAAGTCCACCCACCAAGCACCATCACTCAGACACACACACACACACTAACATAATACCACACACTCCCACAAAACACAACAAAAACACACACGCACACAAACTACTCAAGAGCATGCATGCAATAAATTCCTTTAATTAATAATTTTACGTTATTTTAATTTTATTGCATCGTATTTTTATTGTACCAAAAACAGGTGAAGACACTGACTCCTCTAACACAGGTACCACCTAGCTCAGGAGTCAGGGCTTCAAATTAAAATGTAACTCCTTATTTAATGTCAATTAAACACTTTTATTATTATTTATTACGTACACGAAAAACTACTTTCGAAGTTGAATCAACTAAGTTAGTTATGATCGACGTTGAAATCGTAACCAATTGGAAGATTTTATATAATAGGATCAACGACCTGAGTCGATAAATAAAATGTTGAAACTTTTTCCAGCGGTGAAGAACCAGTCAAGTTCACATATTAATAGTAAGTTTGTTTTTGATTCAAAGTTCATCTATTTTCGTAGATCCCACATGACGGGACGGTGATTACAGCACTATATGGCAAAACCAACTGCATAATTATATCGACGCTAACAAGCTTTATCAATCAATATGAATATCAGTAACTCAAGTAAATAAATCGATTCTAATTTGAGATTCACGATGGCAGAAGCTATTGTCCGAGTGTCGTCTTCACTCTGATGTCATATAATAACAATTTAAAGCACATTAACATAATACAAACATGTCGGAGCTTTAACTTACAGGGCCGGTACCTAACATGTAAGTAGGTAGAGTGCGAACGAACATGATATTTTATTTCGGCCGAATACGAATAAAATGTTTATTTTTTGTCGAAAGGTTTTTCTTTGGTAAAAGTAAAAAAGAAAAGTAGTGTTATTGTAGTGTGTGATGTGTGTGTGTGTGTCGTGGGGTGTGTGGGGGGTGTGTGTGTGTGTGTGTGTTAGTGGTGTTGTAGTAGTGTTATTTTAATCATTCCATTTAACCGTTTATAAAAACATAAAAGTCACACGAAAATGTACCTATAATGGTTAGCGTAAATTAGGAATGTAATGTAAAAAGCATCAATCAAGAAATCAATTGAACGTATTGATTTGCCAGCACTTAATTTTTTCGCCCATCAAAAATGAAAATTTCTGAAAAAGGATATTTCAGCTGAAAATGATCGAAAACCGAAAACAAAACTCGGTCGGACTCTATACGTAACACCTCCCGCATAACAATGAGATTCAATACAAAAATAAGCAACAAATAGGTTCAGTGAAATGTGACCGTGAATCCGTGATACATGTGACGTAGAGTGGCAAACAACAATAAATGAAGAGTGACTGGCCAGAACGAAAACAACTAAAAAAAGAAAGTCCTGCCATTGAAAGTATTGAAAACTCTTTAAAACAAGCAACTATTGATGTGTGCCTAATTGACAGACAACAGTTAGGTACCTTCTATGTTACGGTAGAAAATATTTGAGCGGTTAATGTTACCTTAGCAAGCTATTAAGCAACAGTAATTAAAAAAAAATTAAACATGCTAACGGAAATCATAAAAATATTTTTATGACCTGAGACATTTTCACAATAATGAAAGTATATAAATATATATGAGCTAATACATATTTTACCTGCAAAGTTAGCATTATTTTGTAAACCTATGACCTATGCTTCAAGCATGGCTTCAAGGTTGCCTGGAAGAGATCGCAGGACCGCCCATTGTATATTTTGTAATGTATAATTGTTTTCTTTTGTCCCATTTGGCCCATTGTATATTTTGTAATGTATAATCTGGTGCACAATAAAGTATATTATATAAATAAATAAATAAAATAAATATGCTAAGATTGATTGATTGAACTCGTATCCAAAATGCACAGAAAGTCTAATGGCTAAGCAAATGGTCAGTCTTTGTCTCATTCATAGACATTACCAATATTGGCAACACGTCATGCTCGTATGAACAAAGCAGAACGTGAAATCCTGCTCATTTCATTTTTGAATGCCTGTTTGTATGCCATATATGGCAACATTCACTTTACTCACACACGTACAGTTATGTAGGAATTTCGAAACCAATATTTATTTCGGAATGACTATAGGTTCCTGTACGGTTCTTTCGATGAAATTGAGACAGATATCGCTTTAAAGTTTCATATTGCATTAATCTATATGGTATATGAACGCAATATCAAACTATACCGCAATACATCGTCTGATCGTCAGGTACGGAGTGGGCGAGTGCGTCTGTGCGTGCCATACTCAAAACGCACATCAGTTCACATGACATTACCATGTGTCACGATCACGAAGTGATGCGCGCCACGGGTTCATCGACCCCGTCGCCAGCCGCTTTCGCTACAGATCCATAATCATCAACTCCGGCCAGGTATTTGTGCATAACACATAAATTCTCTCTAGATTGTCTAGAATTCTAGATGAAGCGTCGCTGACCTTGACTTAACCCAACTACAATCCTTTGATCGTTAGAGTTCTGCCGTGCAGGTATAGACTACATTACTTTGTATCGGACTGTTATGACTATCTCTAAGGTATTTATATATACGTAAATGATACTTAAATCCAAGGCGTCTGTTTTGTCGTTTTCTGGTTGATCATTAAAATTGATTGCAACTCTTCGTGTTGCCAAAATTCTCGCATTGAGAGTATAAACAATTAGAAACTAAGAAAATACTCTTTGTAATGTCTACTTTGTTTTTCAAACAAAGTTCTCGGAAAGGCATGAGAAACTAAGAGACCTAACCTCGGGCTTAACAACAAAATCTTTAAAGTTACCAGTTGAGACGGACTCTGTATAAATATGGCAGATAGGTACTAGAGATACATCAAGTTTCGCAATCGTACGTTAGAGAAATCGTTAGGTTATAGCCACAAGTCAACTCCCATGTTCTGTGTGGAAATTCAAGGTGATCCGGTCGCAACGCAACTCGGTACCTCTTCAGTGCTCCACGAGCTCGATGGAAACTTACAAACATACGTATATTTACGTTACATACAAGTATACATACATTTAAGTAAATGTTGCGGTACAATATTTCCTCATCGCGTGTCGGCACCGGCGCCGGCGTGTGGACCTATAACAACTTGTGGCCTAAACTCGCGCGAAGCTTCGGTCAGTTACATGTTACATCATAGCCTAGGTATCACTTCGTTGTCCACCAATAAACACGAGGGAGTTCCCTTCCCCTCCCTGTGGACCAGTACAATTAATTATCCTAGCCTAGTGCCTAGTGAACACTACCATGATAGATAGGCTCGAGGCTGCTAAGCCCGGCTCAGACATAGGTATAATAGAGCATGGAAGTACCTACATGTTCAAGATAGATAGTGGATGTTATAAAAGGATCTTCAAGGATAAGCGAATATGACATGAATCATGAACCTTTTCTTTGAATCTTTGCTCGTAGATTTTGATTTAATGAAGGTCACAAAGGGGTCGGTTGAGGAGTCCATAAAACGTTTGCCATACGTAGTCAATTTGCTACGCATGACGATCAAAGGTGATAATAATCAATTATTTGAAATTTTGTAAGTTATATGAAAAGGGTGCGCAGTGCGACGGTTGTGAGGGGAAACATAACACTTTTTAAGGTTTTCTGCCTAAAACACTTTACACCAATAATCTGAGAGCTAATCATAACCAAAAAACTGACTACACTCAGCGCATAATGCCATTCAATAATCTCTTCAGGTTGTTGTTGATGCTTCCACCTCACTGTACTTCGTCAGGTATGTCCGTTGTTGCAAATACCGGTGATTATTTCGATAATACGCAGAGTGAGAGAAAGCAGCAACAGCATTCTGTATTTTGCTGAGTGGCTAGAAGGGCCCTTAAGTTACAATACAAACAAAAGACAGGTTTAACTGTCCTACTAACATATTTTTTAAGTAATTTCGTAATTTGTAATACTAACACGCTATTGGCCTTCGAAGCCTGATTTTTTTAGGTTATTTTTATATACGGACACCTACGGATAAGCAAATTATTTAGGTTTTCAACACACTTGCTCGAAAAGTGGCTCTTATTGCACCGCTTGTAGCTTTACAATGCAGACAATGGAGTATATTGAACATGCGTGCTTTTTACTTTGCATTCCCGCACTACCGCGGCAAAATATGCCGCAGATACAAATATAGGTACCTACTAATCAGAGATATGTCATATTTTTTAATTCTCCGCGAAGAACCTTCATGCCTTTTTACGCCTACATATTTTGTGATTAGTGATTAAAAAAAAGAAAAGATTAATGAACATTACATTTCATCAAATTATTATTTTTTGTCAGCAAATGAACATTCCTTAATCTATTTAATAAAAATGAAATGCTGTTCGTTGGTAAGCGAGTCACTTCAAGGGCCCAAGTCTGCTATTGTTATAAATTCAGTCATTCCAACACGATCCCATTGTCATGCCATTGTCATTTTGCTAAAAGTTCGTAATCTGCTAAATTCATAATGGTCGATCATTGGTCGGTCAATGTTCTCGTAATATAATTGTGTTATTATAATGGCATTGTCGTATTGCCATTAATATAAAACCCATTAGTAGAAATGTCATTAATTTGACATTATGTACGAGATTACCAATATATGCAATTTCTTTCAATGTAGTGTCAGATGGCCGACCATTGGAAAGTCATAATGACGCCATTATAATAGTAGATTACCAAACTTGTCAAAATCAACAATTATGAAATCAATGATCAGCCATTCTGACACTATTGTAATAGCAGACTTGAGGCCCTGAACGGCTGGACCGATTATGAGAATTTTATTTATTTTTCTTTGCAAGTATGTTGAAAACAGTTGTTTGATACGCGGGGAGCATTTGTCATTGTGCACTTCATAAAATTAAGCACTATTCTTTATGTTAGCACACCTGCCTGTCTCTACAAACACCAACAACATAACATGCATATGCATAGATAACCTTGGAAAACCTTTATTGTTTTTTAAAAATATAGATTTTTTATCATCATTATGTGATAATAATAAGTCTGAATACATAATCTGCCTATAATGTTCCCACTGCTGGGACAGAGGCCTCCTCTTTCTGTGAGAGGGAGTGGGCCGTAATCCACCACGCGGGCCCAGTGCGGGTTGGTGGATGTCACATGTCTTCGATTTTTTAGTTCTAGAACATGCCGGTTTCCTCACGATGTTTTCCTTCACCGTTTTAAGAGCAGTGGTGATGAAATAATTTACACAAAGTAAAGCGCCTGTCTAGGTTCGACCCTACGACCAACTACTTGTAAGTCGAGGCCGTTAACCACTGGGCCACCACTGCTCAAGTCTGAATACTCGTTATCGAACCATAGTATTGTATCGTCATTTTACATCGTTATTATGTTGCCACGCACAGAAATTACAACACAGCACCTACCGGTCTGTACACGGAACCAACACATCTCTACAAACATTACATAACTCGGGTAAACATTAATATTATGTACAAGTCACGGATGATGTATGCACATTGTTATCTATATCTCGTATATTCACATTATTTTATCCTTCACCCGTTTTTAGGGTTCAGTAATGAACAAGGAACCCTAATAGTTTCGCCATATTCGTCTGTCTGTCCGCGGCTTACATCAGAGACTCTAAATAGTACTAAAAAGCTGTAATTTTCCATGGGTATACGTATATTAATCACGCCGACAAAGTGGTAAAAAACATTTTGTTCCCTTGCACGTAAAGTCGGGATGATATTTTTTCTAGTCTATCCATGGTGTGAGATATCGTTGGATAGGCCGGTCAAAAATATTGCAGGTCCGTTTACGTAAATTATTAAGCTTTACATTTGCAGTTGGAATGTATGGGAGAATATGTAACGACTACTACAGTGTTAAGTTTGTTCTTGGGATATATTCATCCCAACTACGGAACCCTTCATTGTGCGTGGTCCGACACGCATTTGGCCGGTTTTTTTATAGTGTTTCATTAACATCAAAATTATAAAAAAAATCAAGTTTGGAAACTAGCAAAGTCAGTTAAACTTAATGATGTTGAATCCAAGGTTTCTTAAAGTTAACTAGGTACCTACATAACAACACAAGGTGTCATTAATACTGAAGCCTGACAAGAAGTGTAATTACTGTTAAATACGTGTCCGACATTACGTACCTACCTACATTGAAATGTTGAAATAAATTGCAATAATTGTGTGTGGAACTGTGTTGTTGCGACTAATATTCAATATTCACGAATGACTGCCTCGTAGCTCTAGTGGGTCGCAAGCGCTACTGCTGACTTTGAGGTCCTGGGTTCGATTCCCAGGTCGGACAATATGTTATCGGGTTTTTCTATCAGGTATTTCTCAGTAGCAGCCCGAGTCTGGATGTCTGTGCCCGGTTGTTGGCAACGGGCTCGCCCCTTATTAAATGGGACTTAAACATAACTGGCGAAATGTGGGTGTACATGGTGTACACCCCTGCTTAACCCTTCGGAGAATTACAGGCGTGATGCTATTTATGTTAGCTCAGAGTGTAACTAATCATGTCGCACTAACTACCAGATATAACGTATTGGACAACTATCTTGCTTTCAGCATTCAACGACTTAAATTCTTATTAGGTACTTTCAAAACTTAAAATGTAAGAAGTCGAAGGAGTTTCTTGCCCCTTCTTCTCCATATGTAGGTACAGACTACGCTTTGGAATTACTAGCTTCATATATCTAACTGAACGACTCCTTGACAGTTCAAAAGTGCCTGTAAAAATGGTTTAATTGAAATAAATGCTTTGAGTTTGAGTTTGAATTTGAACAGCAAAACATAGATTTACTTGAAGATCTTACCGTTGCAGTTTTTAAAAGAAGAGTGAAAGAACACTATCTTTCCATTTCGTCATATTTGCATAATATGTATTTATTATTTTATTCTAAATTGTAATTATAAATATTTTTGTGTTATTTATTTTAGAAGTAGATATGTATACCTATATGTAAGGACATTCTCTTATTGTATGTTTATATTTCATATATCCACTGTATCCCTTTCGGACAGACCCACAACCCTGGCAGGACCTACTTACTCCTAAGTCACACAAAAACGAAACAATCCATAGCCCTAAAATAGTCTTAGCTACAAATAAAAGTATAAATAAAGAATAGTTCTGACTCCTTGTATGTAATGGTTTGTTGAAAGATAAAATCCAACGTATTTTCACTAATGGAGGCTATGTTATTAGCGTATGTCATGTTTCTAATAACCTCAAAATTCGAAAGTGTTTTGGATTTTTTACAATTCTCAAATGTGTTCGTGATTTTAATTTAATTAGTTTAAATTGAATATATGCATTATTTAGAGAACACAGAATGTAAATTTATGTATCTGTTGGCTCTCAGGCGAACGATGTATGGACGCTGAACAATGTCCTTTTTGAATAGATTTTTTGATTTTATGTTTTTTGTTTTCTCTTATAATCTAACGCAATGTGCGTTACGTCTACATCTCTTTATCTACTTTCTTATCGCAGGTATGCTGCAAAAGATTTATTTAAGGCTCGTGTAGACTGGCACGATATTGCGGGCATGATATTGCGGGCACGACAAGCGTCGCGCTGCCAGTCGCGCCCGTGATCTTTAGAGTAATAAGGATCATTTTTGTACGTACGTATTTATTCTGTTCCTTTCTTCTTGTCTGTTTCTACGTGTCTACATAAACTGTTAAATAAATAAATAAGATCGTCAGTAGTCGAATAAACAAAATTAACTCTATTGCTTGATGATAAGTTAGTTCGAGATTAGATCATAGCAAATCACTTGTAAAAAGGCGATCCTTATGTATTGTACAAGAAAGTCATGCAAGTAGGCATTACTCGTCTCGAGAAACGTGACTTCTCTTGATTTCGTGAACTGCAGACTCAAACGATATCTTCGTCGCCTGCCACTTCAATGCTAATGATAATAAAACAAGTTACGGACAGCACTTCTGGTTATTTGTTTAAATTAGTTCGAATTGATTTTATCTACATCTACACTAAAAAATAGTATAAAGAGAAAAGATTTGTATGTTTGTATTTTTTTCTGTACTGAATAAACTCAAAAACTACTGGACCGATTTTAAAAATTATTTCACCAATTGCTATATTTTCACTAAGTAACATAGGCTATAATTTATAAAGATATCACGCGGGGAAAGGGCGCTGGCGGAAGCAATATTGAATAATATTGTTATAGACACCGCTTGCACCATAAATCGCAAAATCGACTAAAAGTTTTTAAACAACGCTCTGTTTTAGTCAACCGTTTGGAGATAACAGAGAAAGGATGGAAATATAAGCACTAAACGCAAGCGAGCCGATTTATTCTTCGTTAGGCCCACTAAGTTTTGTGCTAGATAAAAAATCCTGGTTCGTCACAAACAATATGCTTCGTTCCAAAATATAATTTTAATTCTTTTATTCTCGCTTCGTCCTATTTTATACTCCTTGTACGGCCCATATTTTTTTTGTATAGGCCAAACTTCCTTTTTTGTACAATGTGCAAAAAGGGGTACGTTTATTAATAAATATTTAACATCAATCAACTATTTAAAACAACCGCTCCTCTCTGTCTTTTCCGCTTGAGAAAATTTACTCGTATTATTTTGTAATAACATTATTCATGCAAGCCTAGTACTTTTTGTTAGGTCTACTGCTCGAAATTGTGCACAACGTGTCGTGTCGTGAACAGAATACCGTATTGTATGCAACGAACTACGGATAAAAAGTATCTAGGTTATAAACTATTTCATCCAAATCCTAATTAGTGGGATAACACTAATGATTAAAATACCCTCTTGAATTCATGCAAGCCTAGTACTTTATGTTAGGTAACTGCCGACATATAAATTATTATTTGTTATTTCTGAAATTCTCGGCGCTATTTTCTTAATTTTTCTTTCCGTAGGAAGCTTCTTCTCTTTTTCTTTATATGGAATTCATAATATAGAGTATTCTATTCTATTCTTTAAGAAAGTATTGGACAACTTAAAAAAAACATGAATGAAATCGGTAAAGTCATTGTCAAGTTATGGCGTGACCAAGGGAAATAGGGATTCATTTTTATATAAGAAGATTGTTTTGAAAAATTTCAAATATTTATTTTATTGTGTGTACCTTTAAAGTACTTGAAATTTGGGACGAAACACAACTTCATTAGTGTTATGGGACGAACTAAGATTTTTTTTAGAATGTGGGACAAAAGTTCGGGACGAACGAAGAATAAATCAAATGAACGTACCGACAAGTACAGTTACCGAAAAATAAATCAACATTTACTAAGTAAATGTTAATCTAGAAAACATATATTTTATTATTTAAACATTAGAAGAATCTGTAGAACATAAGGCAGAACAGTTTATTCAGAAGACCTCATTGTTATTAACGTATATAACTAGCGTATCGATAAGCTTTGCCTGATTGCCTACATTGTAAATGTTTAGTTTTCCATCTACGTCTTAAGTTCTCTACATTACGAGTACCTATCTACATTCCGAAATAAACTATTTTTCTTTATTAAACAAAAATAAATATTATACCTACGTACTGTATCTGTTCCTGACCTATGTAAATTCAAAAATATAATAAAGTCTCACAAAATTAAAGTTATATACTTATTCTGAAAGATGATCCTGTAGATTAAATAACATTCCTCAGTTTTTTTAAGTTCTTTTCTAACTAAAACGTATAACTAACTTACCTATTAAATTATGCCTCACTTTTTTAAGTTGTTCTGAGTTACACATTGAAAGTTGTCAGTACCTACCGAGTGTAACACTAAACATTTAAATGTATGAACTCCAATATACGATTTACGTGTCAATATGTACCTGTATTATATATATGACATTCCAACGAGGAATGGATCGCAGCATGATAAATGTAAAGAAAGTTCGAAAGATAAGAAACGCATAAATTTGAAAAATAATGAAATCCAAGGATGGGCTAGTACAAGCCCTAACAATAAAAATGAGCCGAGCATGTAGCGCATCTACAAGACCAGAGGTGGATGAAAAAGGTAACGGCATGGCTGGACCCCCAAAGAACACGCAAGAAGGGGAGACCCTACGCTAGATGGGAAGACAATATTAAAAAGATAGCTGGAATAAACTGGATTGAAATAGCTCAGTCTAGAGAAGACTTGATATCTTTGGATGAGGCCTTCACATGTCGAGGGGTTCTTGCAGAACAAATTATATAATAGTTAGAAAGGTAGGTACTTAGAAAGTAAATAATATAAACACACTTTAACATACAGCTTAGAATATTATGATTACTAACATTTAGTTTTAGTTTTATTTTATTTTGTAAACTAATTAAGGTTGGCAAGAATGTTTTGATTTGATGTATTTTGTTTTCTCTTCTACTCTTCCACAAATTGTCTACATCTCTTTGTCTACTTTCCTATCGTAGCTGGAAGAGATTTCTTTAGAAATAAGCATAACCATTGTACGTATTTTTCTGTTCCTTTATTTTTGTCTGGTTATATGTGTGTACACACGGCTACACATCAAGCTATACATATCCAGTTTAAGCTGATCTCACATTGAATAGGATTTTCGTACAATGAGAGGCCAGCTTATACTGGAAATGTATAGCTTGATGTGTAGCCGAGTGTACATATAAAACTACTCTCTTGTAAGAATCAGAATGTTGGGCCACAAAAGGGATGAATGAGAGGCTATGAATGCTAAGAGGAATGTGTGGTGTGACTCGAATGGATATAATAAGAAATGAGTACATAATAGGTAGTCTGAAAGTGGCACCGGTGACTGAAAAGTTGTGTGGAAATCGGATTTCATGGTATGTGCATGTGATGCGGCGGAATGAGGAAAATGTCGTGAGGAAAGTTTTGAGTATGAATTTCGATGGCTATAAGTAAGTAGGGGAAGACCAAAGAATCGATGCTACCGAGCTGTCGACTAATAGAGAAGTATGGAAGAAAGGGACATGCGCCGACCCCGAATAAATTGGGATAAGGGCAGGAGAATAATGATATGTGTGTACATAAACTCTTAAATAATAAGTAAATAAGTAATCGGTTCGATTCCAGAATCGGGTGTAATTGGGCTTATCTATGTATGTTTATCAGTTTATGTATTCTGTGAAAACTTAGGTGAAGTGACTGAACTGGTCAATAGTTTCAATCGCTAGCATCGGGTGCAATGATAGCACACTTCGTGCTCTTCACCTAAGTTATCACCATGAAGAGAGATGCGTGAGATTTTTGTCTCTGGTCTGAACTTTTGTTTGAGTTCATTAAACAGTGATAGGCCTAAGAGCGAGACCATCCCTAAGGTATGACACTAAAATACTGAATGGAAATTGTGCATGTTCACCTATTCAGCGAGCTCGGTTCTACGTAGAAAAAACGCGAGACGTAATGTTTGTATGTACTTACTGCCAGCAAGGCGTCGTTTCCGTATGCTCGTCCTTCGAGCGCCAGCTCCTTGTCGAGCATGGCATCGAGCTGCTCGAGCTGATGGCAGGAGGCACGCGCCGCCACCCAACTGGAGGCCAGGATGAATGCGCCCAGGATGAACGAGGCTGCCACCACAGTCAGGGCCGCGATCCTCGCTATTTGTACTGATGATGACACCCTCTGCCGGTAAGCCTGAGACAAAAAAAAACATTAGTTGATTAACATTTTTTGATAAGTCAAATTTTTCCTCCCGCTTTCTGTGGGAGTGATTTCGTGAAAAGGGACGGAAGTGTGTAACCGGAAGTGACAGCTTGAGCATGAAATAGAAATAATATTTATTTGTATAAAACATGGTGTATAAAGTTCTTTTAAAAATAAAATAAAGAGCATACATGCTTTGCTTATACGAGTACCATAGCATGCTATAGGTTACAGTACAAAATGTTTCTGGTCAGTAAATGCTTTCATGCTGTAAAAATATTGTTGTTAAACCATTACAGTAGTATTTTTGAAACAACCTAAAATCTAAAGTTTTTTATAGCACTTGGAATGTTATTATATATTCGAACACACTTGGCTAAACAGCTTTTATTATATTTAGCACTAAAACTAGCACTAGCACTAGCTTTTTTTTATTTAGCAATTAATAGTACTAAAATAAATTGTATGATATGTAGTCACTATGGGTGGAATGTATATATTGTGTGTACAATGCCTGAATTAAAATATTTTTTTTTTTGCCAGTCTTGGTAAGTCATTTAATATTTCTGTGAGGATCTCGCCGGTTTCGAGGATATACATCCTATGGCTTTTTAAATAAGTCTTTATGGAATAAGCAAGTATTTTTTGATAGCATGTAATTATAGTAAGTACTTTTTAATAGCATGGAATTAGTAAGTACTTTTTAATAGCATGGAATTAGTAATAACTTTTTATAATAGCATGAAATTTGTGTACTTATGGAATTATTAAGTAGGTACTATATAGATTGTAAGTAGAGGGGTCATTTCTGTCGCTGCTCAGTTGCATATTACCAAGGTGAGATGTCAGATGTTACACATCTTATTATGCGACTACTGTACGACTCACTCGTTTTTTTTTTTTTAACAAAAAACCTTGAAAGCTGTTGTTTTAATGTTTTAAACCACTTTATAAAGTAAAGTACCCACTCATACCAATTTTTTCACGCAATAACAAAAAGTAAAACTGTGACTAAAATCTTCAAACTATATTTATATTATACCTACCTATGTAACTAAGTACGTACACACCGCAGCTATTAACTACTTATTCTATAGTTATATTTTTAGGATTATGACATAATTATTATATCAAAGCAGATTAATAAAATCTTTACAAATATAACTACACAATTTTATTTTTATCTACAGGGTCAAATTAAATTAGCTATCGAAACTCTGCAGAATTGATGAGTATCGATATATAAACACGATAAAATATATTTTTTTTAAATGTGATGTTTTTTTTTGAGTCAACGACCTCTGTTAGTTTTATTACTTGAGTATGAGTAGATAAAATCTGTTTTATTTTGTTTTAACGTGTTTAGATCAAACGAAGAAAACAATGTTTTAAGCTAATATTTCAAGTGATTACTCTAAATGCGGTTAGTGACCCCACAAAAAATCTTTAGATATGGATGCTCATCACGTCTGCAGAGTTTCGCTAAGTTATTTAATTTGACTCCGTATAAGTAATTTAATCGACTACCTACATTGATCGAGAGGTGGCAACAAGTTAACAATAATTTACATTTTCTTGGATGAAATCATAAAGATCGCGTACTAAATATGCAAATTTATAAATCCTATTGGATATTCATCTGTAGCATTGTAGCTGCAGTGCATATAAAAAGTAAACGTTCAATCAAGCCGCAACGCTGAGTAAATAAACAGTCTATAAATCTAATACCGACCGTGATTACCTCTGCATGGTAGATGTTCTACAGCTGCCATATATTATGTACTTGAAGGAGGTTATCTTTCTTTTTTTTCCTTTATAAAGAAGAAACACAATAGGTGATACTTTATTCACATTACAATCTAGCCTAGCTATTAAGCTAATACGTAATTTAAATATAACTTAAACTGCTAAGTAACTATAAAAGAGGTCATCCGTCTATGGAAATCAAAATAAAAATAAATAAAATTGAAATGTCTGTTTGTAATGCCAAAATAAAAGCTTCTTAACAAATGCATTTAAAAAAAAAATGGCGCTGCGTCTGTCTGTCTGTCTTTTTGTTCCGGCTAATCTCCGAAACAGCTGGACCTATTTTGACGGGACTTTCACTGACAGATAGCTGATGTTATAATTAAGGAGTAACTTAGGCTTTAGAAAAACAAAGCGGGCGTAGCTGAAGCCAACAGCTAGTAGGTACTATATTAATATTACAAAATGCGAAAGTAACTCTGTCAGTCAGTCTGTTACATTTTCACGCCGTAACGGCTGTTATAATATTAGTATTAGTAAGTAATAATATGGATGTTGACAAAACTATAATACTTACATTATTACGGATTTTTCCATAAATAAATAAAAATTGTTTTAATTTTAGCAAAGATAATAACTGGATTCCTCAATTTATACGGCGTGTTCTCAAGTCGTCCGTCGATTAAAATAATAATCGTCTTTTATTGTATACTAGTATTTGCCCGCGGCTTCGCCCGCGTGGATGTCGGAAAATATCCCACGGGGACTTACTACCGCGATTAAAAGTACCATAATTGTGTGTTAATCCAGCGCCGTAATTGCGAAACATTTGATGACAGTTCATCACAATCCAAATGATTTTAAAGTATATCACTAATCCATTGCTTCATATGTTCGAAAAATTTGTCGGCTCAACAACGTAAATAACGAAATGAATGTTGTTGAGCTGTCAAAATGATCCCATTGCTACTGATAGTGTGTAACGCAATTACCCCCCAGGCTATAAACTATCTGTGTGCCACATTTCATCCAAATCCGTTCAGCCTTTTTTGCGCCAATCCGGAACATGCATCCAGACAAATAGAAAAAGGGATACACTTCGTAGCTACGCTAGAATTACATTAAAAAAAAAAACAATGTACAGTTTTGGCTTTGTTACTATTTCATTATAGGTGAGTACCTATTTAAATATATTTCGAGGCAACAGTTTAATCAAGAAGAAGAACTGTAAAATATGTGATTTTTTAAAGAATTTTCTAGCTTAAAAGCATTGAAACACTCTCCTAGTATATAGTTATCTGTGCACTCTCCGCGGAAACTGCGCCCAAGAGTGTGTCAAAGGACTTCTTGGCGGGAAAGTGAAGCGTCATGTTAGCAGTTTTGTTTTATTTTCTAAAATTTGTGTTTAGCCGAATATTAATGTGTAATTGTGGTGGATTATTAACCATTAAGTGTTCGTGAACCTGCATTAATGTAGGCAAATGAAACAAAACAGTGAACATCACTTTAAGTTCTCTCAAGAAGTCCGCGCGAGGTTTCAGTAAAGTGCCGCGTCTTTACTTAAACTCAAGGGGAGCGGGGCGGGATATCATCAATCATCTTTATCATGCATTGAGTGGAGTTCATTTCATAATTATTATAACTTTGTACTTGTTACCTAATTTTACATGACACTGGCTAAATGCACAAATTGTGCGAAGCCAAAAAGAAAAAAAAAAAAAAAAAAGTGTCAAAAAATGTATGTAACTTATGTCATCTTGTTTTAAGTAAAGAGTTCAACGCGTGTAGGACTGTAGGCACTTTAAAAATATAACACAACAGAATTCCTGCCTGAAAATCCTGCCTGAAAATCCTGCCTGAAAATCCTGCGTGTTTTAGTTTTAACTTCGGATTAGTTCCGGTTAACTTCATGCAAATGATGTCATTCCATTTCTGTTGCATTGTTGTTTCAATTTCTGGTACTATATCTAGTTGATAGAGCTTCTGCGGAACCCGAAACCCCATAATATTTCGAATTACCTATACTCCATTTTAAATAAGATCAGACATTTAAATAAACCATATTCACAGTCCGTTTAACCGATTTTGACTTCTATTGCGTTGGTGGCATGACAAATGGCAGCTGTATTAAGAGGCTGACAACAGGTAAACCGCTCTCACTGTCAGATTGCATACAAAAGAAAGAGACGCGCGATGACACAACGTATAGCGTAAAAATGCAAATATTATCGTATAAAATTAGATATTTATTAAGTAATTAATACAAATTAATCCATCACCGGATGCAGTTTGGCATTTGCAATTTTATGGTATACTTTTAATTATAATCATAACTGTTAACGAAGGGATAAACCGCTTTAAAAAAAAATATTTTTTTGTGAATTAAATTATGTTTAATTATGTTTTGAGTTCCATCTCCACGTTTGAGTGCATACGCACAAAATACTTGAAAATATCATATTGTTTTTGTTTAGGAAAAAATATTTACGGTTTAAGAGATACACTGCTTTAAAAAAACATCTTTTTGACCATTTTCAAGAAATCTCCGCCTTAAGCAGTTGGTATTGTAACCACGTTATTGCTTTTAATGCCATCCTTATGCCTACGGAATAAAAGTAAAAAATCGGATGAACGGACTGTAAAAATAATCTTATTTCAAATGGAGTATACGTATCACCTCGTACATATACGTACCTCATACTCGTACATATCAAATCACAAAATAATGTCCATTGCTGATTATAAGTACCTACGAAACTAACATAACGTAGCTGCCAGCACTTTTTGTACACTTTTCATATTGACAGCAATGCGGATTAAATTTTTTGATGCCCTTTGATCCTTCCCCCACCCCTGTATACATGTTGTATAATTTTATTATTATTTTAATACTATTAGTTTATAAATTATGGATAATTAGAATTATAAACGTGAAAGTGAGTTTGTTTGTTTGTTACGCTTTCACGCTAAAACGGCTCAACGGATTTGGATGAAATTAGGCGCATGGGTAGACCATGACCTGGTTTATGACATAGACTTTTTATCCTTTATCGCAGACCAATTCGTGATCAACCTAGCTGTTGATCGCGATAAAGAATAAACAAGTTTCTAAACATAATGTAGTTACCTATATCATAATTTTCCGGGTTGACGACATGTTGGTAATAAACATGTTGTAGGTCGATTATGTACACATGTCGCCTACCCGGAAAATGAAGCTTATAGATAAGTTTCTAACCAGCAGGGTAATCACCCTGTTGGTTAGGTTAGGTCAATTGGTAATATTATGTGTGTTACGCAATTGCGTAACACACATAAAATGACAATTGATCGCAATGGATTTAATTTTGACAGTTCATCCATGTCCATATTGCTTTATTTACTTTGTTGAGCAGACGAATTTTTCAAAGCTATGAAGCAATGGATTAGCAATATCCTTCAAAACTCCCGGATTGTGATTCAACCTGTGTTACGCAATTGGGATGCAGGACTGGCCAAATAGTAATTAACTAAACTTGATTCCTTTAAAAACAATAAAGATTAACACGCAATTTATTTTTATTACCCTATTGAGATTTATATTATGTGTCCGTAGGTCACATGGCATCACAGCGTGCCCTATCAGAATACCAGCGCTGCAGTATTTATTTTTTAATAATAGAGATAGAAGCCTTTTTGGCATCGCACAAGTCTTGATTGTTTTTTTTTTTTTGTATACGTATTTATCGTTTTAAATGCAATTTTTGTATTTCTTGTGCGTTTCCCTAATAAAATATGTTTCAATTCATATCAGTGTATTACCTAATCCTAAAGGATCTAATTTCTACTTGCATTCGTTAACAACTTCGCCGTACTAATTGTGTTGCCGTAATTTTCCCCAATCAAGCATTTACAGCAGAAGTCAATTAAAATGAGTGCAGCAGACAAACAAACATATTTTTTATTATAAATCATTTGATTTGTTTGTCTTTGCTGTGAATCAGGTCAATATAACAATACCTGAGCTATATTACTGTATGAAAATAAATGTCATATCAATCATGATTGTTTATTTTCTACTAGCACCATTGACAATAGTTTTAAATATTTTCTATATCTCTGCCGCAAATAGATACTACCGATTATATCTTCGTCATAATCGTATTCTTACAAATCTATGATCTAAATGACGTGTTAGTACTTATATACTAATTTTATTGTCCACAATAATAAAACAAGAAATCTACTTAAGGTATCCGCAGCTGTGGCCCGCAAAATTCAAATTTTAGTCAGGTTGTATCTTGATCAAAATATGATGTGCGTGCGAGTATAACAGATATGTATTTAGGTACAGAATTATAATCATAAGAATCATTAATACATCTAAGTTAGATTTGTTCCCCAATATTATAATTTCATGAAAAGGTCATTCAATGGAACAAATCTAACTTAGAGAGACTAGAGAGTTAGAGACTTTCTAATGGTTATAATTCTGTAAATAATACTTATCTGTTACAGTCGCGAATCATATTATGATCAAGATACAACCTATCAAGATACAACCTGTCAACCAAATAGCAAAAACGTAAGAAAAGTAGAATTTCGCGGGATACAGCTGCGGATACACCTTGTGACAATGATCTCTCAGTGTAATCCGCACCGATCTACAAAAAGTAGATATAAATACATACTTACAAGAATTAGGGAATCCCAGTGGTGGTTCGGAAATTATCACTTAAGAAATATACTAAGTATTGAAAGTAGGTACCTACTTAAACCTAAAAAAACTTTTCCTTAATAAACAAGAGCTTTGAGAACTACATTATTATACAACGTGGCATTTCAATCGTCTTACAACGGCAGCCCACTTCATGTATCCAATGACTACTAATCATTCTTAAAAAAAAAATATTATTCATTATGACGCATGATGTAGTTTGAAACACCCTGTTACGAGCGCGGTTCCAAGGGCAGCGCGGAATGAAGCGCAGGGCTCATAACAGGGCTTCAAGTCTGCCATTACAATAGTGTCAGAATGGTCGATCATTGATTTCATAATTGTTGATTTTGACAAGTTTGGTAATCTAC
Source organism: Tiliacea citrago (assembly GCA_963921375.1). Taxonomy (NCBI): domain Eukaryota; kingdom Metazoa; phylum Arthropoda; class Insecta; order Lepidoptera; family Noctuidae; genus Tiliacea; species Tiliacea citrago. The sequence continues at coordinate 11,941,509 of OY992797.1, read as the reverse complement.
TATTATAATGGCGTCATTATGACTTTCCAATGGTCGGCCACTGACACTACATTGAAAGAAATTGCAAAGAAAATGATCGACCATTATGAATTTACCAGATTACGAACTTTTAGCAAAATGACAATAGCATGACAATGGGATCGTGTTGGGATGACTGAATTTATAAAAATAGCAGACTTGGGCCCCTGGTGTTTCAAACTGCATCATGCGTCATAATAAATAATATTTAATTTGTTTTAATCATTCAAATGTTAATTTAAAAAAAAAACTTTCATGAATGATTAGTAGTCATTGGATACATGAAGTGAGCTGCCGTTCTAAGACGACTAAAATGCCACGGTGTACAACTTACCACAAAGAGATACTTAATCAAATATTTTATAAGAAAGTACTCAAGAGTGGGACTTTGAGTACTTTCATATATTTGAACAAAGAACATTTTTGTGCTATAATAAATACAATACCTAGTACTTACATAGATATCTCCCACACAGTACCTACATGCACATGAGAATTCATTACAGCAAAGCGCAACTGCAATAGCCTGAGAGTGCTTTGTCCTTAGCGAGGTGTACTTAATGAAGTTGTGATTTACTAACAAACTCGAGTAGGTACCTATACACAAAAATTACGTAACCGTAGACGGGTAGGGGCGGTCACCGGCGCCGGCGCACGCGGGTCCCTGGGGGACGAAGCGGGGGGAGCTCAGGTGAAAGTGCTTCTACTGTTGCATTTGAGAAATCCATCATCTTTAGCGAGCTACAAAATGATGTCGATTTCAATCTTACGATTTGTTTAGCACATCTTCAATAAACCGTATCGAAGTGCGTTGTTTGCTACAGCTGACTGTCAATGACTTTCCAGACTATCGGACCTATTCGGACATTAGTGCAAATTTTACGCACTTTCTATAATACACCTTATTCAACTTATTATAAATAAGTAGTTGTATAAAGCAATTAGCACATTACAATCGGACCTACGAGTAACTTTGTAAACAATATCATAAGTTCTGTGCTTATTACAGATTTAAACATTGATTGTTATGTGTATAAGTACACTGTATATGTTACGTTATTTTATAACACAGCTTTGACAACTTTCGTTGTGTTATAACATGCCTCGCCGTCAGTCACAGACTAAACATACATTTAAGAAGGTAGAGTCTTCACCTCCAACGAGCTAGCGCATACAATACCGCTGATACCGTTTGTAATGTTAATCGAAATCATAGGAAACTTATGTGGCCGAAATAGAACACATTGACATGTTATGTCACTTAAAGTTGTCAAAAAATAATAGGCCCGTTCTACGACTCGGTAGGTACTCGATACTCACGATAAATCGATTCAAGTTAAATGTCCAAATGGCATTACGTTTCTACTCCTTAAAAAAAATGGCATTATCAGTTAAAAAAAAAAGAGCGACTCGGACTTGCACTCCGTTGTTTGCGAGCATAGCTAAGTTTACTTGTAAAGATAGAGTTTTTGCTGATTTCTAAAAACTGCGCCAGTTAGAGAAACCGTTTTATTTTGTGTGTAATATTAACATAAACCTCCATCAACTAGCCAAGTTTAATTTACAAAAACAAATGGACTAAAATCTAAAATTGGCACAGTTAAATTGACTAGTCCACTGTTATTTGCAATTTCTTCCACCTGTCGTATGACAGGTGGATGAAATTGACTAAAACAAAGTAAGACAGAATCATGTTCTACTAAACATTCGCTTTTGGAATGTCATAGACTCATAGTAGTCCAAGGCAGCCCACACCATCGATGACCGAAAATCTTACAATAATCATGATTTCAGCTCAATTATGTTAAATGCAAATACCGTCCAGTACTTATTTTCATCAGAAAGTGAAACTTTTAGTGCAGGCACAATAAATGTCCCAAAGCTCTAAAGCATCATTATGCATGCATGCATGTAAACGATTGCTCTCGGCTCTAGTTGCATGGTCAATCATGAATTGTGTAATAATTTGCTTAATATCGCGCCTTATTACCATGTACCTACTCTCATCGCTCTCTCTCTCTCGATTTTTTATTTTCTATTCTATTCTATTCTCATCTCAGGCGTCATAATCAAGAAGGTTCCTGCGCATTATATAAGTGAATCTCCACTTTAAAACGTTGACGTTGCATGCAGTCATTCTTAGCCACGAGTTCCGTGTAAACAATTATGTTTTTATAAGCCTGTTGAATATATTATGTATGTAGGTATATTTCGTGCAAATATCTAGTTTGCGAACTGTTGTCGCCTCGGATGTGATGCAAGCGGCATTGTGTCCACTTGCTCGACTGACCAATAACGATTTCACTCAGATTGTAGCTGTTTATATTTTTTACTGTCCAGAGTTTGTACTCGTTTGCCTTATTGCTTAAAATTTAATTTCATTATTCAGTTCACAAGTGTTTGTTGTTTTCTCTGAAAACTTTGTCCTTTCATTTCAGTGATGGTTATTTATTCGAAACAATGGGTTACTTCAATTGGATGTTTTTGACATCAAAGTTGTTTTTGATTAGGTACTAATATCTATAATATTATTTTGTGACGAGCCAACACTAAACAAACCATCTAAAGACAGTTCGTATGCTGACTCTACTCCACCGCAAATATTATCTTGTCTGAAACTGGTGGCTGAACGGAACACTGTATCTGGTACTTTAAGTTATCAATCAATCAATCCACCTAAGTTGGGGCCTTTTTTGAGTCACATTACTATGTCTTCACATAGGCTATCCAAGTTAAAACTTCTTTTTCTTTACAATAAAATAAATAAAGAACTCAACATAACAAATCTTTATGTAAGAAGAAGGTGTATTATCTACCTAATTGGCCTTTTCTATAAGGAAACAGAGAACCTGTTCATTATTTAGACATACCTAGTTAAAGCTTTTGTCAAATAAACAAATTTTATTTTATTTTTTCGGTAAGACTTATTTACTCTACCCAACTGACACCTTTCGCTACTCTACACTTACACAAAATCACGCGCACATACACACACACACTCATTTGTATTGTTTCAGTTTTCTTGATTAAGATCATTCAATGATGCATCTGTTTGCATGTCTTTTGAGCTATTTGTATTATTGTCTGTTTGAGGGGTCTGTCGCTGTATGCGGAGATACAGGACTCGTCCTAGTTCGGCTACAGATGTTCCCATGTTATATACTTCCTATTACTAGCCTAATAACTTTGTGTAATCGGTTGTATTATTTTATTCTTTTTAGTCATGTTTTTTTTTAAAATTTTTTTTTGCAACCGTACCCCAGTATCAAAGAAAATACTGGTTACCTTCAATAGCACTTTGCTACAATTCAAGGCTATATACGCCTGACGCCTTTATAACATAATGCCTCCAACTCATTTATATTAAGGTTCCTAACGAACAAAATAAACTAAAATTATCTACGATGACCGCTCAAGACTTAAAGCCAAAAATTGCTTAATACTAATCATCAAATACTATCGATCATATCTGTTTTTCCATCTCAGTGCTTACCGTGGTACCTACTATGTATGGGTGGAGCAATTTCTGACGTCACAATTTACCTAGTTCGGCATGTAAATATATATGTACCTATTTACTAGACTATGATGAAGTTGCGTGATAACTATGATAAGTGGCGAAGGCTATGTTAATAGTTGGCCAGAGACAATAGAACAATGTTTTTTTCCCACATAATCATAGACATATCACAATTCTCGGAAAGGGATATTTATTTAAATAGGTTGGTATAAACACATAATTATCCTGATATCCAGCTGAATTGATATTACTGAAAAGGACGTAAAACTAAAACAACTCTCATTTTATGATAATTAATTTTACAACACCTTTGGCATGTACTTACTTAATTAGGTAAACATAACCTGTCAAGCATGAATCGATCATGCATTGAAGAGGGTTACCAACAACATTAGGAATACAACGTACCACTACTTTATGCCCCAATAGATACAAAATTATTTAACAATCTGAATGATGGTGAATACTGCGTTTGATGCAGTATTCACCATCTATCTATATATCAAAATCTACTTAGTTTCCAGCCATTCAAACACACACAGATCCTCTGCCTATCCCCTCGGGTTAACACGCGTGATCACAAGATGATATGTATTTTATCCTAATAAGCTGTTCAAAATTAAGGATACGTCCACATAACATCACTATAATCTACTACATTATTACTTTCTGATATCTTATAAACTTATAAATATGTTGTACATACGCCAGCAGGTCAAGCTACCCGATACTGTCAAATTTTCCCAATCAACCTTGAAACCTTGATAAGCTTTATCGATAAAGTTGACAATCTTATAAAGCGATTTGACAGATTGTAAAAGCTTGACGTGCTGGCGTCTGTACCTAAAAACTAGTGACTTCTAAAGCACCAATCAAGTAGGTAGGTCCTAACAATGTTGACGATACTTTAACTGACAACGTTACATTAATGGGAAATAGGTAAAAACAAGTACCTACATAACATCAAGCCTTGTTTCCCCGAAGGGTTGGGCAGAGTTTACCTATAGTACACAAACATTTCGCCAGTTATGTTTAAGACCTAGTAATAGGGGGCGAGCCTATTGCCATCAACCGGGCCCAAATCGAGACTCCGGGCTGCTACTGAAAAATTCCGTATAGAAAAATCCAATATCACTTTGCCCGACCCGGGCATCGAACCCAGGATCTCATGCTCAGCAGTAGCTTTTGCGACTACTAGACTAACGATGCAGTCCAAAACACAAGTAAATTGTATTAAATAGATGCACTAGCTCACATAAGGGGGATGCGCTATGGTAGCTCACATAAGGGGGATGCGCTATGGTAGCTCACATAAGGGGGATGCGCTATGGTAGCTCACATAAGGGGGGTGCGCTATGGTAGCTCACATAAGGGGGATGCGCTATGGTAGCCCGTGAAATTCAAATTCCGTTATGTATTTTTGCAAATTGCAGGTCAGTATCAGGTTATATGGTAATAATGTACAGAATTATAATCAATTTATAATCATCAATAAAACTCTCTACGTTAAAACTGGCCTCAAATGTCAAGTTTTCATGAAATATCCATTAAATCGTGCAATTTGAACAATGTGTTGATGAATTTAATGATTAAGTGTACTTCGGTAAATACTTATCTACCTATTTATTTGTTACGGGCGCGTTAAATTTTTTATTACCATACAACCCAGGGGCCCAAGTCTGCTATTTTTATAAATTCAGTCATTCCAACACGATCCCATTGTCATGCCATTGTCATTTTGCTAAAAGTTCGTAATCTGGTAAATTCATAATGGTCGATCATTTTCTTTGCAATTTCTTTCAATGTAGTGTCAGTTGCCGACCATTGGAAAGTCATAATGACGCCATTATTATAGTAGATTACCAAACTTGTCAAAATCAACAATTATGAAATCAATGATCGACCATTCTGACACTATTGTAATAGCAGACTTGAGGCCCTGATAAAGAGCTGCAAATTGCAAAAAAGTTAGAATTTAATTTCACGTGTTACCATAGCGCTTTCAAATGCTAACAAAATAATATTTACAAACAAGAAAGAAGCCGCTACGCGCCAGCGGCCTCACTGATACTGAGTCACTGCTAACAGGTAAGTCCGAGAGAAAGGCGCTTTCCCGCAGTTATATCCCGCAGTTAGTAGACCACTCATTATTATATTTTATCACTAGTCTACTAGAGAAACATAGATAGGTAATTTAAATCATTATCTACAAACACAAGAGTCACACTACAGATACTAAAATAAATAGCTATATCCAAGCTATTGCGTTTACACACCTCCTTATAGTATACCTTCGATTTTATCGATACTTAACTAAATAAAGTCATGTATAAACAGCAGCTTTCCAAGTAGGTACCTATCTACTAGAGCATAATATGTAAAATATCAAAGCTTTGACTTCCAGTCACGATGTTGACGAGCCGCCAGCAGACCCACACGTTACTTGTTTAACATTTATTCAATGAGAATAACGGAAATTATCATACCGGTGGGGGTTCCGACGTGCTGTACACTTCAGACGGTGGATATTCCGGTTTCATTGCGATGGTTGCCATCGAATCTGGTTGATGCTCCTTCTCCATCGCGCGAATTATTCTTCACAAAAAAAAAAAGTAGAGCCCAGGTATTGTCGCGCGCGTAATGTTGGACGTTCGATGTAGAAGTGCGCGCGAGTGAACGGCGCTGCACGGCGTAGGCGCCGTCGTCGTCGTTCGGTGGTGGGGCCGCGCGACACTGCCATAACGCATTCACTTATTATGACAATAGACCCAAATAGTATATAATTATATACCTATATGCTCTTTGAATAGACCTATACAGGTAATTGCTAAGATAACAGTCACTGGGAAGAGACTTCTCCCCAACTTTACTGCAGTATAAAAATCAAAGCAAACGAAATTAATTCAAAAAAGCTTCCATTTTATTTCCTTCGTAACAATAGGTATAACTCTTTCTAAGATCTAAAATGATGGTATTCCAGAGGCAACGAACACTCAGCTCAGCTACGGACAAATTAATGTACATACATTGGTATCCAGTAACCAGTAAAATTTAGAGGTATGCTTACATACGGTACCTCTATGCTTACATATAGTACCTCTCATAGTTAGAAGGTAAAATCCTCTTTAACATAATTACAGCCCACTGCTGGAAATAGGCTAGGCTTCTCCAATCGCAACCCATTGAACTCTCTTATCGGCCAGTCTCATCTTCAGCTTCCAGCTACTAACAACTCTGTCTACACAGAGTGGCTCCATCTGGACTCAGGGCGACCAACTCTGTTTCCCGTTACACACATATCACCATGCCTGTATTCCCCGAAGAGTTAAGCAGAGGTGTCGGTACCTATAGTACACTAAAATTTCGCCAGTTATGTTTTTTTAAGTCCCATGTAAGAGCGGGCGAGCCTATGGCCATCAACCGGGCACAAATAGAGACTCTGGGATGCTACTGAGAAATACTCGATGGAAAACCCAATAACACTTGCCCAACCCGGGAATCGAACCCAGAACCTCTTGTTCAGCTGTAGCGTTTCCGAGCAAGCACGCGACCAACCAAGCAAGCAACCGCGAAACAAGCAAGTCATTTCTTATATACAGTATCCGCTTCTATAACAAGTTGCCAAGTCGGTTATAGAACTTAGCGATGGAAAGTTCAAACCCCACATCAAACGTGTCCCAATGAAAAAAGCATATTATAAGATTAAGGACTACGTTGAAGACAAGGAACTTTGGCAATAATTCCTTCTGCACATGTGGCTTCCCTGGTACCTCATTAACGGCATAACTATGTAAATGTCTATTAACTGCTCCTAAATTACGATGTTTATTTCTTTTTTTACATACCTTGACATAACTATGACATAACCTACAATTTTAATTTAAAATATTTATTAGTGACTTGTGGACAGAATATTAATTCAGATTTGTTACAGTAGTATTAATAGCAATCTTGTGATTTGGTTTAAATAGGTTTTTATTTTTATTATTTTAGTAATACTTTATATAGATTCTTTTTTATCTTTTTTAATGTAAGAACGTTGTAGGCTTTAATAGACTGTACTGCTTTGTAAACCATCTTCTATTTTGTTAAGTACCTGGTACTTTTGACGGGCCTACACTGTCCTCCCATACCTATTAACTCTGTACCTTGAAAACTTTGTAAAAGCCCATTCTTTTTAAAAGGGTAAGCGAGGAGTTTCTTGCCGGCTCTTGTCCATAGGAAACGACCAATTGGAATCGTGCACCTAGCTTCTGACGTTTCATAAGTGCCCATGTAGGTTTATGTGAAATAAAATATTTGATTTGATTTTGAACACTAGACCAACGAGGCAGTTGTTTGAGTTTTCCTCTCATTAACATGGTGCGAGATATAAATTGTGAAACTAACCAACAAAGGCTAGTTAAGACGAATAAAGACATTTATGCCTATGTAGTAAACTATAAGTACCGTACTTAGTAAGCATACTTATGTACAGGAGCGCGTTGGTGATCCAATGGTATCCTTTCGCCACTTGTAAGCTACATCAAGGGGTCTACTCCGAAGCGATAATCCGAACGTTCCGAAGTATCGGCCGAATGTTCGGCCGTTTCCTGACTTCCAAAGTTTCCCTATTTGACTTTGAATCCTTACCCGTCTTTAAGTCACGTTTTTGACTTTGACTTATCTCGCTCTTTTTCTTTCACCTTAGTCAGACATAGTTAGCCATAGTCAAGAAATAGCCGAACATTCAGCCGTTTCTTCGGATTTATGTTTGGAGTAGACCCCAAGGAATATTGAATCCTTCATTATTTTATATAAAAACTCAAGTAGCATAGACGCATCATGATTAATGGCAGAAAAGCCATTCACTACACATAAATAGATTTTTTTCAATTCAAGACAAAATATTTTATTTCAATTATACCTACATGGGCAATTGGGCACTTATGAAACGTCAGAAGCTAGGTGCACGGTTCCAATTGAACTTTTCCTATGGAGAAGAGCCGACAAGAAATTCTACGGTTACCTACTCTTATAAAAATAATGGATTTTACAATGTTTTCAAATTACATTGTTAATAGGCATAAGAGGACAGTGTAGGCCGGTCAACAAGTAAATTAACCAGGTACTTAATAAAATAGAAAATGGCCAAGATGTCGAAACATCTATGAGTCTACAATTATATAGTTCTCTATGGTTTACAAGGTCTGCCACGTGCCCACATTCATAAAATAGACAAAAATGTACCTATACAAAAGGTAAATAAAATAACAATAGTACTTTTTTTTTCAATTTACTTACCTTTTTTTTTTTTTTTTGGGTGGGAAATTATCAAATAACTTCTCCCGCTCTGGGCGGCGAGCTACCCATCGCTCACCGTCCGCAGGCCCGCGCCTACGGTGGCCGGAAATCGGCTTGCGACTCCCGACGCCCGGGGCGTCTCCTGCGGCGACTAAGGGCGCGAGGGCGCGAACCTTGTCTCACCCTCACGCGTTCCACCTCCTCCTTCGCTAGCATAACTGCTTCGCAGAAGGAGGTGACGGCCTCCCATGCACTCTCGCTCCGAACCATGGCCGATCGCCTCCGTGAGGACACGGCGGTGCTCCGCCCAAGCTGGGCAGACCTCCACCGTATGCTCCACCGTGTCCTCCGGGCGATCCACACAGTGGTGACACCCGGGCGTTTCCTCCCGCTTTATCCTGAACAGGAACCTCCCGAAACAACCGTGTCCGGTGAGGACCTGCGTCAGGCGGAAGGTGGAGACGCCGTGGCGCCTCTCTAGCCACTCCTCAAAGAGGGGACTTATCGCCACAATTGTGGCGTGCCCAGCGCTGGGTTGCGACAATCGCACTCTCCATGTCGCCATGAGATCCCGCCGGAGCTCTGTCCGCCGTGCCGTGATTTCTCGCGGCAGCGGAGTTTCACCCCGGCCGGCGTCAATTTTCGTCGGCGTCAATTTACTTACCTAATGTGAGGAAACTGCTATCTCGTAATAAATATCTATACTTCACATTTTCATTACTGACGCGACGTCTAAACCTTGTTAGTATAAAATCAAATTCAAATTTAAGTATGTACCTACATCATCCCTATTAACTCCGCCCATGAAACCGAAAACTTGCTTCCCAGCTCGATCCTCAACTCACCAGCATAAAATAACATAACGAGCTTTATGGCATCAATCGTCATGCTGAGGATTGAATGTCTTTTAGAATCAAGCCAGCGTCAACTAATGAAACACAATTAATTGGACGGCAAATTCAAGTACCCACCTAGGTACCCATCGACTACTACACAGATGAAGCCGCAGTTTAAAGAAATAAGCTTCTTTGTCAAACTTAGCTTATGTAATTACTAATGTTCCTATTTTTAAACAAAAAGCAATGGGCTTTTTCAATTCATATGTACTGAAAAAAAAATCGGTTGTCTGTAAAGTCGGTTTACTGACGATAGTTGAACGTGACAATGTCATAAGAATCGCCGCAATTATCGTTGCTATAAACAATTGACACCACATTCACTTTTCACTGCACTTCATACTTGACGCGGACGCATCGCTCACTCGAGTAGGAGAGAGACAGATGTCGAACGCTGCCGAACGCGGAGGCCGATTGTGCCTCTTTGTCGCTCGTTCCGCACTCTCGCTTGCACTTCAAGCCTTAAATGGAACGCCTCAGAGCGAGGTAACGCCGCATGAGTCATGTTTTTTCGTGCGTGCAGCCGGCTCCATCGAATTATAAGACATTGTCACGTCAAAAAATAGGTTTGGTCCCATAGTAAAAGTTGTTCATAAAGATGAGTACAATGACCACTTAAGAGGTTGTGCGTTAATTCTGGGACATGTTGTATATTATGTCGCATATTGATTGTCGAATCCATCCGCTGTTTTACATGACCGTTAGCTGTTTTGCAAAACAGCCAAAACAGCTCCGTTATGTAAAACAGCGGAACAACGTTCAGCTGGTTTGCTATTACGTTATCCGAAAACTACTACCCACGTTTAGTCGTAATGCAGAATTGCTTTCTCCAGTCATAATAAGCGTTTGGTGTGGCTTCTAATGTCGAAACGGTCGCAGCAATTAAGCTAGGCACCCTGACCAATTGGTTTAGGTTAGTTTAGCATTGTGACCAACCGCGCGCGAGCTGAGCGAGCAAAGCGAGCAGTACCGCAGCAGCGGCCGGCGAGCGCTACTTCCAAGTTACCTAGCTTAGCTAGGTAGCTATTAAGTAGACGTATTCAGTAAGACTGACTTTCATAAAAGTCTGGTGACATATTACTCGTTTTTTAATTTCTGTTTTGGACTCCATATTGTTGTTGTTGTTGTTGTACACTGTATGTTTCATTTCACGCTGTTTTACATTACCTCTAATCGTTGACCCGCTGCATTGATAAATGCAGAACTTTGCAATTCAGCGTGTTTATAGGTTCAGTAATTATGGAAAATCGCTCAACGTCGATCAGCTGTTATGTAAAACAGCTGATTCGACAATCCATCTGCGACATAATTGTCACCGTATGGTTATGAACATCGTTAGTTTATAATCTATCTAGCGAGATTATAAATTATCGAAAAATTGTGAAATGTAACAAACCATTTACAATTTAACGTATTATTTTTCGATGGTCTATTCTAATTTCTATCCATGGCAAACCGACAAATTGTAAACCATACTTGCATGCGACGAACGCACAAGTTTGGTTATATATTTAGTTTGCGGCGCTAATACTAAATAGCCAAGTAACTGCGACCAACTTGGAAGAAGCGCTCGCACGGCTCGCGCGCGGTTCGTCATAGTTCTAACCTGACCCATTTCACCCAGTTCACAATTTTTATTTATTTGTATACCCCAAAAATATATATGACAAAAAATGAATCTAACACTACAAAATAAACAATGGGCGGCCTTCATTTTTCGACAGTTTATAAATAATCTAACGGAAATAATACCGATAGATTATGAGCTCTTCGCCTTGCCATACTTCCTTACGATCGGTTGTGTCAAGTACTGCAGGTTTGCGCCAGTTCTTTTTCACCAAGGAGAGCGGAGTGAGGCCTTTATCCACTGCGACCACATCCCGGTGTATTTTTATGTCAATTTGAAGCAAATATTCCCTGAAATTTCAAATCTCGCGGTTGTGGAGGTTTAGCATTTCAAAAACCTCGACCGCCACTTTCGCGGAATGTTGTACAATCACTAATAATCGTGGGTGGTGCATCCGATAAGCCGCCAGCAATGTAAGGACCTTCCTATCCAGAGCGTTAAGTTCCGTCTGGGTCCATTTATTTGAGTATGCCGAAAGAATACATCAAAACCAGCATGACCCAACCGTTGAAGGCACGCACCTTGTTTCCGCCTTATTTATCAGCTTTATTTATTCGCCTCTTTGGCCGAATATTCAGGCGGCCAAAGAAGCGCTACCTCAACGATTTTTTCATGTCGGTCATACCCAAATACTTATAGGTTTCGGTTGAGGAGAGGGATCTAAGGTATATGAAATCCGAGAGTTGGGTTCCCACTGATTCCGTACTCTCCCCGCGCTTTACATGCATGACTGCAAAGTTGTCCACACCAATTACCATCCTGATGGCGCTATTGAACGTCTCTGTTACCAGTAGCTCCATCCGTCGCAAATTGTTGGGGGCAAAGAGTTTCAAGTCATCCATGTAAATAAAGTGAGATATCACATGACCACCTCTTTTCAACCGATAGCCTAGACTTGAATCCTCCAGCAGTGTGCTTACAGGCTCCAAAGCTAAGCAAAACCAAAGCGGACTCAAGCTATCACCCTGAAATATTTATCCTGATCGGTTCATCGGTCCCCCGGATCTTTCGACATCCTGGATAGAGTAGAACCGTCCTCCACTGCCCCATACACGATATCAAGAAGGTGCGTAGAGTTGCGTCTATTTTGTACAACTCCATCACCCTAATGAGCCGAGTCACAGGCATTCTTATAATCTATCCAACATGTCGACAAATCTTTCCGGGACCTACGAACCTGTTGGCTGTTGACTTGTGCCGTGATTTCTCGCGGCAGCGAAGTTTCACCCCGGGGTTTCGCCTCCTCGTGCCACTCCCAAATGTGCGCGAGGACTTTTGCCTCCAGACCCCATGGCGCATCACACTCTGGCGTGTATTACCCTCCCTGAAGCAGATGAGCTTCCCGATGAGTACCCTGGCCTCATTAATACGACGCTCAGGCCTGCACTGCCAGGCTGGTGCGGTAAGTTTCGGCCATACAGCTCGAACAGTGTTAGGAAATTTGACACGAGCTATACGACATGCTGAAACCTTGCCGAAACAGCCGTGTAATACCAGATTGAGTTTTTATCGCAAAGGTCTGCGCTACTTTCAATATCATTTGGTAACAGTGCTTCTAGGGCACACACCCGTGCTCTGTTTTTTTTTTATTCATGAGCAAACGTGGTAGCTGTGGTCTAAAGTTTGCTAGCAGAGCTACTCTGCATTTCGTGTCGTGGTGTTGTTGGTGATGACGGTTAGGAGACAAACTCGTCTCACGTAGTAATATTATTTTCTTTTATTTCATTAGCATAATCAGCCTATTTTGTTCCTACTGCTGGGACACAGGCCTCCTCTCTGTCAGAGAGAGTGGGTTTTAATCCACCACGCGAGCCCAGTGCGGGATGGTTCACTAAGTACATATAAATACCTATTATTTTAAATATTACAATATAAAAAATATATAAAAACATTTAAAAATGTAATAATTATTAGCCCACCGGGATCGGCGAGAGTCCGAGCTACCGGTGGTCAGGGCTACCGAGAGAGGAACCTCCTAACAATGCGAGCCGTGTCCAGAAGTAATGCTGCTGAATCCAGCTGCCCAACGAGAGCCTCCTTAGGTGTTGCTCGAGGCTCTTGGTAATTAAGCCATTGGCTGAAAAACTATCGGCACAATGATCGCTGAGTCCACATCTCACATATCGACAACCTTCCCTTTGGAAGGCGTACGAGGGGCCGAAGCAACTCGCAGAGGCCTCTTAGACAATTCTAAATGGAATGGGGCACCAACCGACGATTATATCCCTGTTCTCACTATGCAAATGCACCCAAGGGCTCCCCCAGTTAGTGTAGGACAATTACAGGATATCGAAACAAAGATATTGGAATATGAATTAGGGTGGCTAAATTGGACTGGTTATCTAAAACTATGGAAGGACTATGGCCCCTGCCTGACCAATGTTTTATACATACAATACAACGAGTACATGGATAAAATGGCAGAGGGTGACATAAACACTCAATAATGGGCCCCCGGAAACGGAGCTAGCATACCTACCTAGTGACAAGGGGGCAATACTTCCTGAGGTGCTTGAGGAGTGGAGAGGTATTCCACGGCAACCAGAACAACCCCAGAGCCCGAAAGATGGCCAAGATCCCTACCAGCACTTACTGGAATACTTTCTTCCTCCGAGTACGTTTGCTGTTCTGAATTTCCACTCAATCTGGCCAATAAAGACAAGAAAGAGGTGGGAGCTCTGTTCCTCATCATTGTTCACTCCAGCCGGCCAATAAGTAAGTAAGTAAGCCAGTGGTGAGGAACAAGACTTCTCCCGGGAGATAGGCTCCGTAGGGTCGCTACTGCCAAACAGCTCGCCACATGCTGCCGTGCCATGCTGATTTCTCTGGCTACAGCTGCGGAATTGGGAATCACCCATATACCAATAAATAGATTGGCTGGCTGTCAAGTCTGTGCTAATGTAGTATGTTATCTGTGGTGCGTTCCGAGTTACGCTGTAATCGAACTGAGTGTCCTTACATCCGTACCGAATTACCGTGAGCGCGAAAACGATGTCGCGCGAATCGTAATAGATGACGTCATGACATGTGCAATCTTAGGAGAACGCCAACCATGCCCTAAATTAATATCGCCGTGAACGCTGTCAAAAATGACAGTTGTGCTGTTTTGTTTTGAGTTGCACATAATTAGCGTGGCATTTTCGAAATTGTGCTTCTGGCTACAGTCGCCATCTAACCAAAGAAGAAGTGTACAAATGTGTGTGTGTGGTATATACACAAAGAAATACTGTAATCCAACGACCAATCGTGAGCGCGCTCACGAGCGTTCCGAATTGTTGACAGCTCCGCCAATTAGTGATGTGAATGCTGTGAGCGATTAAGGCCTAATGCGTAATGCAGCCTTATTATAGACCCACACCCACTGCACCCAAGTTCTTGGCGGGAAAGTGAAGCGTCATGATTAGTGGTTTTGTTTTATTTTCTAAAACTTGTGTTTAGCCGAATATTATTGTGTAATACTGGTGGATTATTAACCATTTAGTGTTCGTGAACGTGCATTAGTGTAGGCAAATGAAACAAAACAGTGCAACATATCACTTCAAGTTCTCTCAAGAAGTCCGCGTGGGGTCTCAGTAAAGTGCCACACGTCTTTAGTGAAACTCAAGGGGAGCGTACAGGTGGGGATATCATCTATCATGCATTGTTTAAAATTCATTTCTTCATAAAGTAATTAAATAAAGACTTGGCTAAAAGGTCTCAGCCACCAGGCCATTAAACCATTAAAAAAAAAACCCTCTGCACCCACCTGTCACTATCGTTCAAGTGGTCATAGAAAACTCCTAAAAAGTAGCCAAATATTCTTGATTCATTCATTGCAAATACTATGGCGAATTCCGGAAAAGGCACTTTTCAACCTGTACGTTAACGTTTTCAATAATGTGAGCAACAGAAGTGAGGTTATGTTAAGGTATTATGGTCACTTGTTATTTTATGTTTCTAGGATTCAGATGTTCACATTTCGTTTGAAGATCAGCAGAAAATAAACAAATTTGCTCGTCTAAATGCCAAAGTAGACGACTTCAAAGAAGAACTGAAACTTAAACAAAATGATATGAAGAATTTAGAAGAAGCTGTAGAAGAACTCAGTCTTGCTGATGATGGTGAAAAAATCCCATACCTTATTGGTGAAATTTTCATTTGTCAAGGGCTTGAAGACACTTTGGTTAGTATGTCATTCTGTGTCGATATCTGGTGTTCAATGGTGTAACTCTTAACTGAATTAATATTTCTTGGGTCATAATCCCATTACTTACCAACTTGATCCAAAGTTACCCTTACACGACTAGCCAATAGTGTACTTTTTTATCAGTGAAAGAATTTTTGTATTTGGATCATTACTTTCAGAGGTTTATGTTAGACACAAATTTAGCTCTTTATTTAATATTTAGAATTTAAGATGCCTAGTAGCCTTAATCTCCTAAGTTAGAAAAGCAGGGCAATCGGTATCTTTTATGCTGCAATAATTTGATCTGATATTTATTTGGCAAATTACATTACAATGTACATGGATCTTTGCATCTGGAAAGTAGAGAAGTAGAAAGAAATCCCTAAAATGTTGAAGAAAATTATGTCAGGCAAAAAAATAATCAAAGAAAATAACATCTAAAAGTAACTTCTTATACTCAAAAATCTGTGGTACATGCTGCATTTATTACTCCCAACTAGGTACTTGTATGGATATAAAAATGTGATTTTATTTTTCTCTATAATTTAACTTGTGACTTACTTACTAAAATAAATGTATCTATTTCTCAAACATTCTGCCCATCTCTCCACCTTATCTGGTTAATGGAATCAGCATTCAGCAATTTATTGTTTCAGTTTTGAGTTGGTTGATGTTAACCAAGCAATTTTATTTCCAGAAATCATTAGATGACGCCAAATCAAAAAAGATAAATGAAATAAGTGAACTTGAAGGTAAATGTGAGGAGCTCAAAGGTCAAATGGGTGAATTAAAAGCACACTTATATGGAAAATTTGGTAGTCACATCAATTTGGAAAATGAGGAAGATTGAATTGTGTTAACTTAAAATTTATAACTCTCTTAGCTGTTTAACTTGAAATTTTTGCAATAAATCCTAATGGGTTTAAAATAAACAAAAATGCCTTTGCACATAATGCCAATATTTAATATGTCAGTTTCAGTATTACCTACCGGCTACCATAATATAAACACTACAGCTGTTTAGCTTGGCTTTTTATGTTTAAATAATGATTTATAATAAAAGTGGGGCACCTGAACTGGGTTCAGCTTGTTTGCATTTTACAATAATAATGTAAAAACAATACATTTAAAATTAAAATAAGCAGATACTTATATTACAGCTATTTTTTTAAACTAGCCATTTAATTTAATAGGATATTTTATAGATTTCCTTATAAAATATATTTCACAATAAATTAATATGACACCATGTATCAACTCGGTACCTACCTATATCGTACACACTTTTTTATAAACAAGTAAATCATAGATTTAAATAAAATAGAATTTTAATAATAAAGAAATACTGTGCTTTACATTGAGAAAACTGATTAAGAATTAAAGCTTATTAACAACACTTAAGTACATATTATTTCAAATACCTATAATTACAAAATCACATTTAATGTGTATGTTTACATTACACAACCAAATACTACATTAGCCTGGCAAAATGTAATGTAACCTTAGTTACAAAACAATTCTAAATAACTATTGATGCTCAGAATGTCTGCGACGCCTTTTTGATGTCTCACAATAGGCTCTGTGTCAAGTGCTGATTATGATGAGCGTAGAACTAGGATTTCTCTGCAGTAATACTTAAAAAAAACACTTGAATCTTTGGTGCCCACCATTTCTTAATTAATAATACCTACTCTAGTCCTTTCTCAATACCTATAATATAAATGTAATACTCAATAGGAATCAGAAATTAAAATATTATCTAACATTTTCTACAGAATGTGATTATATTACATAAAGTAACGCCTGTATTCCCCGAAGGGTTAAGCAGAGGTACAGACGCCAGCACAGCAAGCTACTACAATCTGTCAAATTTCTTTAAAAGATTTTCAACTTTATCATTAAAGCATAAGATTCAAGGTTGATTGGGAAAATTTGACAGTTTCGGGTAGCTTGATCTGCTGGCATCTGTATATACACCGACATTACCCTTAAAGTACACCCACATTTTTTCAGTTATGTTAAAGTCCCATGTAATAGGGGATAATTATTCTAGATGAAAAACCCAACAACACTTTCCCCGACCCGATCTGCACCCTAATTGTGTAGCACACTATTAATCACAATCTGAATGATTTTGAAGTAGGTATATTGCTAATCCATTCCTTCGTATGTTCAAAAAATTTGTCTACTCAACGACGTAAATAACGCAATGAATGTTGTTGAACTGTCAAAACGAAACCCATTGCTCCGGATAGTGTGTTACGAAATTACCCCGCAGATCCGGAAATTGGGTTGGAGTGTTCTTAATAATATTGTACAGACGCCAGCACATCAAGCTACTACAATCTGTCAAATTTCTTTAATAGATTCTCAACTTTATCCCAAAAGGTTCAAGGTTGATTGGGAAAATTTGACAGTTTCGGTTAGCTTGATCTGCTGGCGTTTGTAGCACTGTATTAATTCAAACTTCGTAAACCAAACTAATAAATTATTATAAAGTGTAAAATAGTGTTCAACACTGCTAACTATTTGAGAAAGGAAAGCACCTTATATTGCAGAAAATTTACCGAAAATATGAATTGCTAATAAACATGTGGGCAAGTGAAAAAGAAAAAAAACCCGCAGCCTAATTGCGTAACACACTAACAATGGCGATGCCTTTTAGTTTGACAATTCAACAATATTCATTGCATCGACCAGACGAATTTTTCAAACATAATATGAAGCAACTGTCTTTTGCCAGCAGTTTCGCACGGGAACGTACAGGGACAAAAGTATCCCTATGTCATGGTCATCATGTGGGTGCATTCATTTCACCGAACTCCGTTGAGTGTGAAAAGGTAACTCAAAGATTTACGTTCGTATTTATATTATTAGGTACTAGCTAGATTAAAATGTAACCGATGTTCATCCTACTTGGAGTATTTTAAATGTATTTTATTTCCAATCTTGCAAATATTTGAAAAAGTAAAGAACCTCTATTGGTTTACGCTGCCACGCCAGTAAATCTCCCAGTCTGCATGTTTTTTGTCCGACATCTTCAACAATCAGTGTCATATTTCAGCCAATTTACACAAAACCATAGTGAATTATACACTACCTTCGTCATGAATCACTCCGTCCATTGGTTAAAACCGTATGAAAATCCGTTCGGTAGTTTTTGAGTTTATCGCGTTCAGACAGACAGCCGCGACGGGGTACTTTGTTTTATAATAAGTAGTGAAGTGTTAAGTATGGATGGATTAGGAATTTATTTCAAAATACCTTCTTCGAATTGTGCATGTAAGTGTGTTACGCAACTGGGGGGCAAGTCCCAAATTGAATACCTATAACATAACAATTACACTATTTCAATGTAGGTACGAAGTGTTTTTCAAGGCCGTAAAGCCAATCTCTCAACGGTTAATTGTCAGTATTCCACAATGATGACACTGACATCTCTTGAACGCGGTTTAGATGTGCTGATCGCGTTTAGTCTCATTGGTGAAATTCTCCCTGTGTTCATTTATACGCCTCGCTGAAGACTGGTTTGTGAATTAGAATGGGAGGTTTGTTGCAGACTCTCCTCTTCATCAGTTTCTCGATCATTCGATATTTTTATAGCCTGATACCACTGGTTGGTAAGATCCGTCATTTGGCTTTTACAATCTTTTAACTCCTGAAATTAGAAGATAAAAATAAAATAGGTAAATAAATAAATAGGTCACTTTAAATTTGTATAGGTACCTACAACTTTTAAGCTCTGGTCAAATTGAGAGGAATACGGCGCGGGAGACGCGATTTCCGCTCGGGACGCGAGATGCGACTGCGCACGTTTATTGTTATAATGATTTGGATGTCATCACGCGACTATTTGAACACCGCCAAACAAGTTTGTTGACAAAATGTGCGCGAGCGAATTTCGTACCGCGTCCCGCGCGAGATTCGCCTCAGTTTGACCAGACTAGAGCACTATTTTGAATAGCACAATTCGGAAAACCACATTTTTGACAATCAACCTATCAAGCCTTGTGTGCAAGCAACACAATTCTGTATCTCGGGATCGATTTGACTAATAGAGATTAATGTATGTACCTAATTCAGCTATAAAACAGTACATTTTCAATCCATGCAGCCGTGATTCGCACGTGGTGAGAAGCAATCAGATAGAAAGACATTTTATAATTCATTTGTGTTCCTGATTTTTAGTACCTACATTATTTTATCCCTATCCGGGTTGACTTTTGATATCGGTTTATCGATTTAATGTCTTTATCGTATTTTACGCATGGGTAGGAAGTAGAATCACTCAATCCGCCCGTACTCCTTCAGAGACGCCAACATCATCATTATCTGCCTAGCCTTTTCCCAACCATTTTGGGGTCGGCTTCCAGTCTAACCGGATGCAGCTGAATACCAGTATTTATAGGTAGGGTTTATAGGTAGTAGAGGCCTAAATAATACCTATTTATTTAGTAAAGGCTAACAATGCCTTGATTATTTATTAGCACAGCCAGAAATTTAATTCAATACACAAGATGAAGAGTGGGTACAATTGTGTTCTTCACCACACAATCCTCACCTTTAAGAAGTTTAACATACATAGCAAACTAGGTCGAAATGATCATGGTTGTAAACGACTATTTCTTGACAATTTTTTACACCAAATTCAATTTTGAATTTGACGTAGGTATTAAAATAACTATAAATAAATAATGTATTATTAAAATGTAAGCGTTCCGCAGCAATCAGGTGAGGATTGTGGCGAGAAAGGCTCACCACGTAATCCTCACCATGCCACCTTTATATCTCTGGAATCCCTTAAGGCGAAAGCGTCAGGGTAGCCCGCGAAATTCAAATTTTCTTACGCTTTTTGTAATTTGCAAGTCAGTAACAGGTTGCACGTTGATCTATATATTACATGATTCGCGGCCGTAACAAATATGGCTAATCATTAGAATCAGCAATACAACTCTCTAAGTTCATAGAATCCTATTGAATGACTGAAATTTTTAATTTCGCGGGCCTTAGCGCATCCCCCTTAATGACTATTTTCAAGATTTGGCACAGCGTTTTGGAATTGTAACCAAGTCGATACTCCCAGCCGTTTGCTTGCACTAGAGGTAAGGATTGTGTGTAGACTCCACAATCTTGACCAACTTATAGCTATAACTTCGGAATCATAATGCGACATTTTTTTTGACCTTGGTGACTATTTAGTTCTCAAAATTGATTTTCATGAAGTTTTCAAAGGTGAGGATTGTGTGGTAAAGGACATTGTTCAAATCTGAAACTATTAGAGGTAAAGTATGCTTTAATTAAGTAACCACATCGTTGATTTTAAAGTAAAAAAACGGTACTTATTCAAAGACTTTCGAAATAAACTGTACACGACTTGGGCACTTTATCACTTTAATGTTTCAAAACCTCAGCTTTTGATATTTCTGTATAACGTAGAATAAGCAGCATCAGATCACGCGAATCAAACCAAAAACTTAGTTCAGTGAGACAATTCTTACCTGGTGAGTGAATCTCCTGGTGAAGAATGGCGTCAGATACTTCATGTCTAACCTCACGAAACCTCTCAGTCGCGCTGCATGTGAATAATTTACCTAAAACATTAAATTACCGTAATTAGGTTTATGTTCAGCGAACGGTTACCTACCAGATTTCTTAAAATGCATTCCTTTCTAGACACACATTCACATAAGTTTGACGAATATTATTTATAAAAAAAATAATAAACTTAATACAAATTGAAGCTAGGCTAGGTAAATCATCCGCTTGGGAGGAGCCACGCCGTGCCCTCATCTCAGGTGAGGAGCCACGCCGTGCCCTCATCTCAGGTGAGGGCACGGCGTGGTGTCTTCCCGAGGTGTCGGCGCGTAGTGTTCCACGCGCGCCCTATTCAGACGTTGCGGGGAGGGTCCAACACCTCACCCTTTATCAGGCGGAAACAAGGTGCACACCCAGTATAGGAGGGTCCGCACACTGCTGACCGCACATTACCCACGGTCATCAGTGATGAGACTGTATATCCCGCGGAAGTGCGGAGGTCGAGGCTTTATGCAAAGACCCTGAACAACCGTGAGGTATGCAGTCTAAGGGAATCCTTCCTAGAAGCAGACGTGGGGATACTGGGGATGCACCGAGATGTGGTTTCAGTGGACAAGGGCCTCACCCCGCTCTGGTTGGCTAACTAGAACTGGCGCAAACCTATAATACGATTATTAGTAATTTAGATACTAATGACTGCAGGGAGGTATTACAGAGCAAAGAGCTTCACAGGCGGTTTTACCGGGCCCGATGTAGACCTCTTAGCATCCGTATCCTGGTTGCGATTTAGTTATCTCTTTGGGGAAATCGAAGGTTTTGTCTTTGCGATTATGGACGAAGTTATGATGACGAACAACTACCAGAAATATATTTATTGTGAAGGCCGCCACGGCTGACATCTGTCAGGCATGCCACCGTTCGGGGAAATCAATCCAACACATTATTTCTGGCTATTCTCGTCTGCCTAATGGAGACTACTTGCGTAGGCACAAACTTGTAGCTAGGATTAACCACCAGCAACTTGCTCTGAAATAGTCATGTGGCATCGGAAGTACCGTACTACAGGTATGTGCCCGACCCAGTTCTCGAAAATGGCAATATCACATTGTATTGGGATCGATCTATCATCAATTCATCATTGACAGGACTATTGTTGCCCGACTAGTCAGACATAGTCGTGATAGATCTATTAGAGCGTCGCACGATGATTATTGATATGGCGGTCCGGCATGACGAGAACCTCGTGAAAGCTGAAAAAGATAAGCAGATTCAGTATCTTGACCTGGCTCGCGAGGTTGTCGACATGTGGGATGTGGATACAGCAGTAATTGTGCCATAGTTATGACGGCCAATGGCATAATAGCCAAGAGCCTTGACCAACAACTGAGGAGGCTCCCATTAGGCAGCTGGAATGCTGGATCAATAGCTTGATTCAGAAAGCGGTTCTTCTGGACATGGCGCGTTAGGAGGTTCAAGAGCCCTGATCACCGGTAGCTGGCACCCTGTCCCTGATACCAGTGGGCAACATTTTTTTTTTTATATTAAAGGTTTTTTTTTTATATTTAAAAATGTAAATGATACACATGTTTATAAATGAAATAAAGGGAATTAAACATAATTGTATTCCTTCGAATCAACATTTCACTAAAAAGGGCTCATTTGAGCAAAGGGTTACACCACCAATTTCATAGTCTTCTCTGGTCTCTGGTATCAATTTATATTTTTTATTTTTTGATCCAAACTTATGTACCTAGGTCAAAATCGACTCCAAAAAAAGTGTAAATGTCGACTGTGCAACTTCGCTTTTCTTGAATTCATTATCTATCTAGGTCTAGATCGTTCTAGGCCAAGGTAAATTACGTCGGTATGTCGTTCTAATTACATTGCATCCTAGTGAAACCTTCATAACAACAAAAATGCGTAAAAAAATGTTTGCGTCACTTGTGCGGGTATAGTCGATCTCGTAATTGCTTTACCACCCTAAGGTAGTGTCACTTGCACGCTCTTGCACGTCATCAAACGTTAAGGTCTATTTTTGCTATTTTTCTCTTCTATTTTTATCAATGTGACAAGATAAAATCAGGCATTTCTTTGCGGAAATTCATGAACGTAAAAAGTCATGTAAAAATATTTCGTTTTGATTAAAACTAAATATTTTTTCTAATCAATTTACCAGTTTGTGACAGCTTAATAGTTTCAAACTTAATCAAGTTTCAATTGATCTCCCAGTCTATGTCATCAAAAGTGACAAAGCCGTGATGGAGCCGAGACATCGAGAGTGTACTCGTAAAGACACGCGTTGTACGAGGGCGGCACTGAAAATTTCGGGAATCAAGGAAGTGACACAACATTACTATTTAAAAATGTATTTATTGCTTTTCGAAGTATTCTCCGCGAAATTTGACACATTTTTCCATACGATGGAACCAATCATTGAAGCAACCATTCCATTCGGAAGTTGGGGTCTCCAAAATGGCCGTTTTGTAGGCGTCCACAGCTTCTTCAGGTGATGAAAATCTCTGTCCACGCAATTTATTCTTTATTTTAGGGAAAGTATAGAAATCATTAGGGCTTAGGTCGGGGCTGTACGGCGGATGGTCTAATAATTCTATGTTTTCTTGCTCTAAAAACTCTTTTGTTCTGTGCGCGGTGTGAGAACTCGCATTGTCGTGATGGAGGATGATGCGGCGGTTGCAGTTCTCTTTACGGAGTTCAGAAACGACCTGTGGTAAACAAATGCTAGCATACCATTCTGCATTAACCGTTCTTTGTCCCTCAAGAGCAATAGTCGTAACATGGCCGGTTTTGGAGACAAACGTGGCCACCATTTTTTTTGCAACACTCCGTGAACGAACAATTTTTGTTGGCTTTAACTCATTTTCGAACATCCAAACTCGTGACTGGTTTTTTGTTTCGGGTTCGTACGCGTATATCCAGGATTCGTCACCTGATACAATGTTGTATACAGCATTTGAGGATCCTGCGTGGAATCTTTCGAGAGTTCTGACGCACCAAGTAACGCGAGCCGCTTTTTGCTCTTCACAGAGCGAATGCGGTATCCATCGGGAAAACAACTTTTTTACACCTAATTGTTCATGCAAGATTATTTGTATTTGACTCATGCCAATGTCTAAAGTTGCCTGAATTTCGCGGTATGTCACATGTCGATCTTCCTCAATCAGCTTACGCACAGCATCAACGTTTTCTTGGGTGACTGCAGTTTTTGGACGACCTTTACGGGGATCATCACTGAGCTTGACACGTCCACGTTGAAATTCAGCAAACCAGCGATAAATTGTGGTTTTGGATGGGGCTTCATCACCAAATGCAGAAATCATCCGGTCAACACACTGTTTTTGTGTTAAACCAGTTCGAAAGTCATAATAAATCATCGCTCTTGAATTTTCTCGAGTCAATTCCATTTTCTCAACGACTAAACAAGTTTGACAAAACCTTGTGGCAAGACCGAGAATCTTTTTAAAAAAAAAAAAATGGTATTCGATTTTTAAAACCAAGGAGTTTTCAATTAAAAAGATTTTAATATGACAGGAACAGTGGAAATATTCCATTCCCGATACTTTTAGTGCAGCCCTCGTATAGGTACGAAGTTATCCACATACAAGGACGTAAAAATAAACGAGGTCGACTATATTTATTATTTTCCCTTACCTCTAATTCCTCTTCTGTAATCTCAGACAAATGTTCTGAGTCTATAGCTTGGCCCCACTCCCTTGTTTTAGATAAGCTTACTTCCTTCTGCTTACGTAATGATCTCGAACGCTTCGTTTTTTTGTTTGCCTGTTAAAAAGTAGTTAGGTACTTATTTTTAATTCTGTTTGTAATTTATTACTGTCTGTCTTCTCACGATTCATTAGAGTCTTTAGAGATGAAGATTCGCATCGCGAGGCATAATTGACTTTGCGGATAAAATACTGGCCAAGTGCGTGTGAAACCATGCACAGTGAAGGGTTCCGTAGTCGTAATGAATATAAACTTATGCACCATATTGCATTATTGGCTGCAAACATACGTTTGTATTTCATAGTATTTATCTAAGAAACTGACAAAAGGTTGTTATTTTTGCGGTTATAACCTAAAATATTCCATATCTCAAAAACTATTGATTTTAGTAAAAAAGTTAATTAGAAAGGCCCTTAAGTGCGCAGATTTTTTTTTTATCTCTCGGTTACCTACATGTAGGTATAGGGAGTGCCACCCATGATGACTTTGACATTTCACCTACAATGTTTAACGGTTCATAGAAAACCCCTTCCTTCCAAATTTCATTGATGTAGTAGGTAACAGTAGGTACTTTCCGAGTACTTACAGGCTAACATTCGGACAGACGATCAAGATGAAATTATAAGGGTTCCGTTTCTGCCATTTGGCTACCGAACCCTAAAAAGCAATTATCCACACGTTCGCGAGCAAAGCGATAGTTAATAGAACATTTTAATAGATAAGTAACAAGAATCACTAAGGTAAGGTAAGTAAGTGAACCAATTTATTGCGGATTAGGACTTACCCTACCTTACTCAGGTAAGTTAAGTAACCAGTCAAGAAAAGTTTAAACCTTAGTGGTTTTTGGTTGCTATTTAATATGTAACCCTGTGTTCTTTTGTATAAATGAATGATAAATAAATAAAACTCCTAACCCGCAATAAATTGGTTCAGAAATTATTCGTTCTACTCATCAAATAATAATAAGTACCTATGCACTTACTCGTAAAAACTTTAATAAAGGCATTGTAGATCCACCGAGGAATAAAGTTGTGAATAGTACGATTATAAGCGTCGTAGTTATAATCACATGTCGAGTTTCGTCGGAGAAACCCAAATGAAGTGATAAAGCGTAGGATATTGCTCCTCTTAGTCCTGTAAAATGTAATAGTTACATAATTATTTTGTTTAATTGCTCCGTTTATGGTTGAACATAAATGGCCGTTTTAGGTCAGGTTCCAATTTTATCTAAAATCGGCTGTCTTAATTTGGTGAGAACGTGAGATCTAACAAAATTCGGCTGGCTATGTGTGTTGTATGTAGGTAACACTAGTTCCTTCGTAGGTACGTTCTAGCCATACTTATATCTGTCTACGACCAATGAAAGGACCACGGGCGCGAGGCTATATATAGATCACGCACCAACCGTCGACAGTGATAGAACCTCTGCCACAAGGAATATACTTGCTCTGCTTATGAAAGCCGCTTCATTTGGTTCTTGATTCTTCTTTTTTAGATTTTTTGATTTTATGGTAGCTAAGTTTAAATCAAGCGCAAAAATGGTGTTTTGGCTCATTTTATGTGAAATAATAATTTGTTTATTTTGCATGGAACAAAAACACCAACCCTCACCACAAATTTTTCTGAATTGAGAAACTTTAAGTAGGTAATGGCAGAGTTCACCTTAGGTTGATAAAGGAATTACAAAGTAAACTATACATATGTAATGAGTTACCATCATCCTCCTATATTTGTGGTCATATTCAAAGCATTTATTTGAAATAAATGCTATGAGTTCGATTTTTTGGTTGGCGCACTGGGTACATATTTTTCTTCCATACTTCTTTATTACTCTACTCAACATTCAATGGGAGGCAGCTTTTAAAACATGAAGTACTTACCACTAAACCACATAATAAACATCATTTTCTTAGTTATCTTATGCTCACGGAATTTATTGCAGAGTAAAGCAAGTGGGAAGATATTAGCAGCTCTACCAACTAAACACATGACTATACTCCAAACTACCAGAGCTGGTTCCACACGATGTCTAAAGCTGTAAACATAAATATTTGTAAGAATTAAGCTTATATTTCCTACTTATTTTGATTGATATTCAGTGTTGAGTAATAATATTAAATAATATACCTGAATATAGCTAATCCTAAGTAAGCAAACACACAGGTCTCAGCGATGAATGCCAGTGTTCTCATAGTCTGTTGCATGGTGACCTGTGTCACCGTTGATAAGTTGAAATGTGTGTAATGAGACATAACTACTCCACAAAATAATATTGCCATTATTCCTGAAACAAAATATGCTTAATCAAACATACATTACAACTAATTAAGTTGAAACACCAAAACTGATTAATCACAACTAAATTGCTTGCAAAAAAATCACAATACAATATTAGGTTATAGTTAATGTTTTTGAATTATCTTGTTTCAAATCAAAGAGCGTGCATGCAAGTGTGTAATAATAATATTACAATGAATAAATGAAATAATCACCTGACAAATGAATACCTTCAGCCAGTACATATGGAGCGTAAGTGAACACTAACATCATGCCAAATTCAAGAGATGGGTTTTTTCGAAGATCTACATGTTTCAATAGAAGTGCACTAACAAGTGCAAACAAGACTCCTATGCCTGCTGATGCAAAAAACATTAACCAAAATCTATTGATTGCTGAAAGAATTGCTTCCCCAGTGGACATGAGAGGATCATTTGAGTCCAAAACAGCAGTTGTCAGAACAATAGCAATAGCATCATTTAGTATACTCTCTCCAAAGACCAACATGTTGAGTACTGGGTCTACATCAAGAGCATGGAAGATTGCCACTGTGGCAACTGGGTCCACTGCTGATATCAGGGAGCCGAAGGCGAATGATTCAACAAAACTCAGTTTATACACTACTTGGGCTAGCCCTAGTAAATATATTCCAGCACCGATGACAAATGCTGATATGGCAGTTCCAACTATAGCAAACAATAAGATTGATCCAATGTTTTGGAAAAAATTACCTTTGTGAAGGTTATAACCTGATTCAAAAATAATGGGAGGCAACAGAACTAGGAAAAAAGCAGTTGGTGAAAATGCCTCTTCCTTCCTCCAGTTTGCAATGTTTTTAATGGACATCAAGTTGATAATCATACCAATTAAAGCACCAAGAAACACTATTACCACACTCTCAGGAAGATAGGAGAATCCAGTTTGAAGCATGAGATGAATCAGTAAAATGCCTAGTGCCAGTACACATAGCACAAAAAATATGGCCATGGAACTGTTGTGTTCATCTTCCGCCGAGCTCTTTTCGGGCAATGGTGCTGCATCAGAGGGACTTACAACTGAGGCATTTGGAATCGCTGATGACGATATATTTACGAGCATTACTGATAGTATGGAAGATTCCTTATCATTCTTTTCTGTAGCAATATTTAAACTTTCAGTTGAGGAGCTTGGTGTTGAATTCACCGATTGACTATTCACAGGCGATTCACTAGAACTAGAATCACTCTGATTGGGTAAACTGGCTCGCTTTGACCTTGACAAACCAATTTCGTGATCACTGTTGTAATTAGTGTATACTTTTCCTTGCAATGTAGTATGTGGTCCAGTAAATATCGACATAGGATTTCTCTGTTTACTCGATGAAGATAATGACTTCACGTGTTCTCCGTAGCACAAGCTAATCAAACATATTATGCCGATCCAAAATACGTCTTTTCGAATACAAGGCATTATAAAATATTAATTTAAACGCAACAAAACTTCTTAAGACTTTTCACGATAAGTATTGATTTCGAACTGTATTTAATCTCCTTGTGTCTCTGCCTCTCTCTCAGTTTCTGTTTGTTTTTATGATTATGAGTTAAAATAAAGATAATTTAGTCATTTTTATCCTCAGTTAAAAGAACCACTGACAGAACTTGAAGAAGAACAGCTGCTGTGCTGACACTTAGCTCACTAACTGACAGCAGCTGACACGACTGAGATCTAGGGTTGCCAGCTTGTTGCCAATAGCACATTTTTAAATACATAGATTTATAAAAATATACAAAATCAAGACATAACCTCGATTTTCGACTAAAAAGTGCCCACGTGGTTTTTTTTTTTAAACGTTGCCCCACAATAGGGATTTCTCCTGTTTATGTGGGTGCGTTTCAAACATAGACTCTCATACACAAACAGCCACGTATACAAACAGCCAGACCCAAAACAACTACATGTAGGTCATACAAATATTTGTTCCGTGCGGGAATCGAATCAAACCCGCGACACGCAGCGCAGCAATCAATCGCTTAAGGGGGATGCGCTAAGGTAGCCCGCGAAATTCAAATTTTATTACGTTTTTTACAATTTGCAGGTCTATGTCAGGGTGTATGTTGATCTAAATATGATTCGCCGCCGTAACAAATATGGCTTTACAGGATTATAATCATTAGAATCGGCAATACAACTAACTCTCTTCGTAAAATCCTATTGAATGACTATTTCTGAAATAATTTAAAATTAATAAGGTTAATCATTTTAAACAGTTTTATAAATATTTTGAAAAGTCTGATTATTTAGTTCCCCATATATTATAGTTCAGTGATCTCTATTGTCAACTACTAAAAGTTTCTATGTCCTAGAAATGTAAGAAAAAGTGGTTAAGTCCTTTCTCTAGATTTCTAGAGACTTATAAAAAAAGTATATAAAATAAATGTTAATTATTTAAACATTTTTAAGATTAGAAAGATGTTTACTTATAGAGAATTTGTTTGATTTTATGTTAACTTCATGGAAAACATATTTCCAGAATAGAATTTTTTGAACAAAAGTGCTCATTATCCCAAAATGTCGTTTTTGGACTAAGGGACTTTTGGAACTGGGCCCTTCTTTTAATATACATAGATACATAGAAATATACAAAATCAAGTACAGACGCCAGCGTCAAGCTACCCGAAACTGTCAAATTTTCCATACGCTGTAGGGATAAAGTTGAAAATCTATTAAAGTTTGACAGATTGTAGTAGCTTGATGTGCTGGCGTCTGTACAACCCATAGACATACAGAATGGACTGAGCAATCCGTAGTAGAGAGAGAAACAGTTGATCATTTTTTACAGACGAGTATGGAGCAGGTACTCAAGTCAAAGCGTATTTTTTTTTTTTATGTATACGCCACGAATTGGGTTCTATTTAAAAATAAAATTCACCGGTAGGGGTAAAAACACAGGGGTTAATTTCACGTACTGAATTTTCACTTGTGAACCAATTCTGTTGAAACTGGCAGGTCTGATTACAATGGAGTTGATCTGATGTTGGAGACGGAAGACAGTCGAGAGAACTCCTCAACAGTTCACAGCAGTTATATTGTGCTTAAGCTTATTTCATTCATCTTGATGAGAACTTTAGACCTAGTTAGGGAATGACTGTCATCAAGTGGTGTCTGATGGTCTCTCGTTAGAGAGTAGTGGAAAGTAGTATATTCCTTGCTGATGATGAATATGGAAGGCTATCGAAGGAAGTTCTTATTTGAAAAGGAAACTGACAAGCGATTTTTTTTTTCTAATCGTGCTCCTAAATTAATGTGAACAGTAATAGGCTGGTAGAATGAATGAATCAATCAGACCTTTGGCAGGCCTATGATGGGTCGAAGCGAACTCGCAGAGACCCGTTAGACTTTCTATGTAATGGAAATGAAGCACCAATCGACGATTATCCCTTTAAGCCCTGTGCAAGTCTTGTGCATCCAAGACAACCCCCGGTTGGTGTAAGACTATCGCAGGATGACACATATGGAGCGCAGTGTTGCGAGTTCCGCAGAGGGCGATGGCCGTCAGAGTCATCAGAGGGTATCGCGTGGCGTGAGGAGGGGCGGACGCGGGGCGTGGTGCTGCGGCAGATCACGCTGCTCCGGTCCGAGTTCTCCACGGCTATCACGACAATCCCAGACCCAGAAGATGGTCAAGATTCCTACCAGCATCTTACTGGAATACTTAATTCCTCAACACGTTTACACTTGCGAATCTCCTTTGAAGCCGGCCAGTAAAGACACGAAAGAGGTGAGAGATCTGTTCCTCTTCAGTCTTCACTCCAGCCGGTCAATAAAGGCAAGCCAGAAATTAAATGAAATTGATATCGGAATCACTTTTACACGTCATAATAGGTTGGGGAAAAAGTTTGTTCGCATTTTTTAAGAAAATTCAAACCATTTTTTAATATAGTTTATTTACATTTAACTAAAGTATGTAGGTACCATTTTGTTCGATAACTTTTTGCCATTTTGTAGGTAGGGACATGATCCCATTGCTATAGAAATTTTGGGACTTCTGATCAAAATACCGCAACAAGTGGTTTTGGCAGTCCTCTCGTGTTGTTAACCTGACACTGCCTAAAGAATTCTGAAGAGACCGAAACCGGTGGAAATCTGAAGGTGCAAGGTCAGGACTATACGGCGGATGCATTAACACCTCCCAGCCAAACTCTCTTAATTTTTGCTGAGTGGCTAAAGATGTGTGAGGTCTAGCGTTATCATGATAAAAACCACTCCCCTTCTGTTGATTAATTCCAGGCGCTTTGTCTCAACTTCTTGCTTTAATCTCATCAGTTGTTCGCAGTAGAGTTCAGAATCGATGGTCCTGCCTGGTGGTAACAGCTCATAATGAATAATGCCCTTCCAATCCCACCACACACACAGCATCACCTTGTTGCGAGTTAACCCGGGTTTCGCTACAGTCTGTGAAGCCTGACCGACCTTTGACCACGACCTTTTTCGCACGTTCTTGTCGTACGTGATCCACTTTTCATCACCAGTTATCAGCTTCTTCAAAAATGGTTCGGTTTCATTACGTCGTAATAAATAATCACAAATGAGTACACGGTTCATTAGGTTTCTTTCAGCGAGCTCGTGAGGTACCCAAATATCGAGCTTTTTTGTGTACCCAGTTTTTTTTCAAATGTGCCAAAACTGTTTTGTGGTCAATTCCCAGTTCTTCAGCTACGTCGTAACTCTGATATGCCTTATATATATCGTGCTCCACTTTTTCAAAAATGGCATCCATTTTATCCGTAATAGGGCGACCAGAGCGACGTGCATCTTTGACATCAAAATTTCCGGATTGAAAACGCTTAATCCAAATTTGTGCTACTCTCACAGACACTGCACTAGGTCCATAAACATCGCAAATTTTTTTCGCGGCTTGTGTTGCATTTTTACCTTTTCTGTACTAACATTTTAAAATGTATCGAATTTCTTCATTAGATTCACTCATCTTGACAGTACGAAAAACAAATGAAAATCACACATTTTCCTAATTTGAATTTGGAATTATGTTCTTTTAAACTTTCAATGATACCAAAACCAGCCAGATACAAATAGTATAGCCAAAGAGATTTTATTACAAGTTCATACGAAAAGACAATGCGAAAAGACTTTTTCCCCAACCTAATATTAAAAAATAAGCTAGATAGAGTCGACATTTCATGGGACTACCCATAGAGGGACTACCCCTGAGAATAAATGGCGAAACAAACTCAGAGGTAAGTCTCTTTTAACGTTCAGACATAATCATGTGAGGACCATGGAGATCCGTGTCTGAAACTCAGAAATAGTATTTTGAGGAATAACCAATAACATAATAAATAACTAATTTGAGTGGACCTGCGCAATCAGTGCAAGCATTTGTCAGTAATCGTACAGGTCAACTTAAGACTTAAGGAGCTCAATTACTCGACGATCAATTACCTATACTCACACACTGACTTAGCTGATTCTAATGATTATAATTCTGTAAAGCCATATTTGTTACGGCCGCGAATCATATTTAGATCAACCTACAACATGTTACTGACCTGCAAATTGCAAAAAACGTAATAAAATTTGAATTTCGCGGGCTACCGTAGCGCATCCCCCTTATGTACATGAAATAAATAATTTACTGTCTCAAAAAAATGTAGAGAAGACTTATACATACATTGTTCTCAGGTGGAAGAAAGCAGCTAAAATAGCAACAAGATGCCTAAAAAACAATGAAGGCTGAAAAAAAGTTTTGAAATACCGAGAGTGCAGCAAAGCTTGGGTCGGCCATCGAAATCGTTTACAGAATTTAGCGAAAGAAATAAAAGAAGAAAAACTTACCACTTTTTTATTATGTCACTTTCTTGTTTGTCTGTCGTTCCAGGTGGAATCTTGTAACTTAAACGAGCACTTCCCTATTAGCTATTCGGCTGAAACTTTCAGGGTAGCTCACTACTCGATGACAATGCATTCTAAATCCATAAATTAGCATGCTTGTCAAATGTCATGAATCTCTATTGTGAATCTCTGAAGTCTGACTACTGTCTAAAATGTACTCTGTGCTGGCTGACTAGTTTAGATAGAGTTATCTGTGGTCATGAACAAGAACATGACGACCATGACGTAAACAAAATAAAATGTCCAATTTATTATTAACAGTAAAGCATACGATTTAGTTCTGTTGATGAATCCTACATATCTAATAGTGTTATGAAAGTGATTACTGTTCTTGTGTTAACAAACAGCGTCGTGAAACTGAAACAGGTATGTTTTCCGTAAACAAGGCATTTCTCAAAGAACGCCAATGCTCAATTTTATTGCTCATTGAATAATAATAATTTTTGCTGAACGAAGAAAATAGTTTTAACAGAACTTCTTGCAACATTTCATTATTTTGTCTACTTAATTGTTCTGTAGGTTATTTAGTGTTGTGGCATTACAAAACAATGAGAAAACGTTATTTTAGTTCAAAACAAATACGATCAAACACACTATTCTCCTTAAAGATTGTTTACATGCTTACTAGCTAAGCAAACACTTATAAAATTACAGTAAATTACTAATAATGCCTAATGCTTGCTGCTTTTCTGCTTGATATGTGAAAACATTTAGAATAACTTAACATATTTTAAGAATTATTACCTTTCAAGTGATCTGTAAAATGGCACTGTTGCACCTAAGGAAAAATAACAAGGAGTTCATAAGCGTCGCTAATATTATAACCCAGTGAACTGGACCGGATAAACAAAGTCTTATTTTTTGTTGCAGTACTTGAATCATGAATAAAGAAGACATATTATTAGGATTGGAAATGGGACGACTAGAAATAGAACCACTAAAAATAAGTAAGAATACAAGTAATGAAAATCCATTCATAAACCCACTGCAGAAAAGGAATTTTCCCAAGATTACTGTCCTTCCTAAAGAGTCAAGATGCTCTTGTGCCTCTCAAAAAAAACTAAAACCTGGAATCTACAAAAAAAAACATAGTAAGATACTCAAAGAACCAGTATTGAATATATTAAAAAAAGGTGGTGCTGTTATTAAATTGGATACGGAGAACTGCCAAGAATCAACAAGTAAAAATATGACAGATATTGAGAGATATGACCCATTAAGTTTATGCACACTTGTTGATAACTGTAACCAGCTAACCATATCTTCTAGTGCTAATGTACAAAATGTAGTGACCGATGAAAACAGTGTAAGTAAATGGTGGAAGCATGATATATCAAGCTCACAGGAGCATAGAGAACCAAAACAACAGAGTAGTAGATCTGGCAGCTGTTCTCAACAAGCTCTCAATCCACCTTGTGATGTCACCATTGACGAATTAGCAAGCTATTTTGAAACTTTGGTACACATACCAAAAAAAATGTCATCTATGGCTGAAATGATGTACATATAAAATAATTAAAATATAAATACATTAACTACCTACCAAAAATAAGAACCTCATGGCGAGAGCAAAACTAAAATCATGTTGAGATTCACCCAGTTACGAGGAGCAAAAAGTTATTTACTGAAAACTATTTACCAATTATTTAATTGTTCGGACAATTTTTACTGGCTTTTGGTCTTGTAACCATATTGAAACCTCACCTAATCCTATCGCTCCAATTACATTTGGCAATAACTCCAATACAGACATTTACCTAATTACATTCTCATCTTGCTATGTTCAATCATTGGATAATTACTCTTTTTTTATTAAAATGTAAGCATAAACTTTTGATTTTAGTTAGGTATTTCATTTGGTGTCACTTTATTCTTATTACAAACAAGGAATAAAAACAACAAATAATTTAAGATTTAAATAATAAATGTAATAAAAACTATAGTAAATGATGATAAAAATGAATCTAATTTTATTATTTAGAAATAATACCCATATTTATGTTCAGTCTATCAATGGTTTGGTCTTCTTGATGCAGAACGTCGTGTTTCTTTTTGAAGTAAAACTTCTTTAGGCACACTTGGCTTGGGGAGTAAGCTGGTGAAAGCGTTACGGAAGTGAGCCAGCGGAAGTTGAGAGGGAGATATAAGCTAGTGAAGATAGCAAGAGAGAGAGTTACGTTTCGTATATTACTGTAGAGAGAGAGTTGCAAGCACACATTTTCTTTCTCTCAAAGCCAGTTGCATTTCGTATATCTAAGACAGTGTGCAGGCCCATTGTTGTAAGTATAATTAGAATTACTATTTGTAAGTTTTACTTCAGTTATGTGGTCTAAAGCACACTCGTATTTTTAATTACAAAGCAGGTCCATTGTTGGCGATCGAACCCAACAAATTGCGTGCGGTCTGCAAGCGGAGGTGCGGCGCGACTGACATGAATCGGCCTGAGACCACTCGCTTCCACGGACGATACTGCTCTCTAACTCAATAATTAATTGTTTGTCCGAGAAGTAATAATTTTATAAAGATTAGACGGTATTATACCAAGTCGGATATAATAGTGTGGATCAACAAAACAGTCAGTAGGTAGGTAATAGATAGTATCGTCGGTAGGGCAGTGGGTGCTTTGCACAGACTACTGCCCAATCTCTGGGGACCAAGGGAAGAAGTTCGCCGCCTCTACGCAGGCGGCGTGCGATCGATGGTCCTTTACGGGCGCCAGTTTGGTCAAACAGACTGTCAGGCGTCCGACGCTGCAGACACAACATCAACAGCGTGCAGCGGAAATTAGCTATTCGTATCGAAGATGGATACCGAACGGTATCTTTTGAGGCGGCAACATTCCTGGCACGCTTTCCTGCGCTGGACATCTGGGCAGACATAGACGCGAGGGTTTATAACCTGATTCGCGCCATGCGCCAAAGTGGCGATAGCGTACCAGGAATAGCTATTGTAACTTTGTAAGGCTTAGGTGGCTGGAACGGCGACATGCGTTCGAGCGGTGGCGCGAGCGGCTACAGCAGCCGCAGTTTTCGCGCAAGTGCGTTGTCGAAGCCGCACGTCGAAGTCTGGCTGAAAAGAGGGAAGCGCATTTCCTACAGGCTCACTCAGGTGCTGACCGAGCACGGTTGCTTCGGTGACTACCTGAACAGGATTGGGCGTGAAGCCACGGCAAATTGCCACCATTGTGGAAGCGACCTAAACTCTGCACAGCACACGCTCTAGGAGTGCCCTGCGTGGGCCTCTGAGCGGCAGGTTTTTGCCGCACAAGGTGACAATGACATTGTGAAGGCCGAAAGAATCCGCTGGATGCGGGAAGCACAGAACCGGTCGAAGTGGCAGTGCTTGGAGAGGCCTATGTCCAGCAGTGGACGTCTTTTGGCTGAAATGATGATTAATGATTTGTAAATGGGGCTTGGCAGTTTGGCTCTACATTACCTTTAACTTTATAACAGTGAACATGAAATATTTTTGGTGGGATCGTACATACCAATTCCATGCTTCATCGGCAATCAGGGTACCACAGAACACTTATACTCAGGAGCAGGGTACAGACGAGACGTCAGCACATCAAGCTACTACATTCTGTCAAAGTCCGCTTTTTGTATGGGCGTTGGTTTTTTATTCTGAGAAAAATCTAACCAGCGTCAAACTACACCTAAATAAAAACAAAAATATGAAATTTGTAACCACTGAAATAATATTTTTAGACACCTCCCCATTTAAGAGAAAAATTATAAAATATATTGTTTTTCATATATTTTATTTGTTGATGGCAACCCAAATAAAATCTAAAATATAATCCCTTTCAATTCTAAAAGGTTAGACTAAACATTTTTGACTGAAAATATCCCATTTCATCATATTTCTTATTGTTAACATTGTCTTAATCATCGATCAAATATTTAAAGACAGTTCTAACCTAACAGTGCCATGTGTCAATTTTGACAAGTTTTCTTTTTCTGTAGGGTGTGTTCACTTTAATATAGGTACTAGTTAGTTAAAAAGGTTTGTTCGTTTTAGGAGTAAATAAAAAAACTAAACAAAAATAATGGAAGTCTTTAAAAATGTATGTTATAGTTAGAACCACTAGCTTTTGGGTTGTCTATCCAAATATATTTAACTGATCCTGGTTAGAATTATTGAATAATAAAAACCATTTTTGGACATGTCCTTTATTTAATAGATTTTCAACTTTATCGCTACAGTTTACGGTTGAAGGCTGATTGAGAAAATTTGACAGTTTCAGGTAGCTTGACCTGCTGGCGTCTGTACATTACGAATTATGCCATAATCACTAACAGCGCTCACATCAATATTTTGCCTCCCGATTTAGATACACGATTATGACAGCTATGAGCTGTCAACAATTCGGAACGCTCCTTGTACAGTAGAGGTCAGTGGCTCGTGAACGCACTCACAGTCAGTGTTGCCAATTTAGCATATTATGTGCTAAATTTGGCATATTTTCTTTCTATTTAGCATAAAATTTCGTCGTTTAGCCTAAAGCATATTTTTTTAGCATATTATTTAACATATCCCTTCTGCCATCGGTTGCCTATGTCTATGGTACATTCCCTATGTCTATGGTACAGACGCCAGCACATCAAGCTACTACAATCTGTCAAATTTCTTTAATAGATTTTCAACTTTATCGCTACAGCGTACAGGCTCAAGGTTAATTGGGAAAATTCGACAGTTTCGGATAGCTTGACTTGCTGGTGTCTGTACTACGACATAAGTCAAAACTTTGTCTAGTCTAGTGGTAACGTACGTACAACCACACCCCTACTCTGGTCCGACACTATTGCGATTATCTAGGAAACTAAGTATTCTATCTCTCTCATTCTTGTGGTATAATGAAGAAAAAAGACAGAGCTCTAACAATAAAATACGCCGTGCTACTAACAAATTAAACGTCAAAACGAATGCATGGATGGTTTATCTGCTGTTGATGAAGATTAAGATATCTTGAACAGTCAATATCTTTAATCTTCATTTTAACAGCAGATAAAGATGTGGAAGACTGACATGACAGTCCATGCATTCGTTTTGACGTTTAAATTGTTAGTAGCACGCAATTATTAGCAGCATTTTAAAATAATAAGTCAGTGTGAGAGTATATAATCACACAATGTAAGATCAATGTCATAAAAATAGCAAATTATACAATTATAATAGCAACCAGTTTGATTTTGTCTAGTGAAATTGATTCGAGTGTGCTTACACCCGTTCCGAATTAGCGTGAGCGCGATATCGATGTCCCGTGAATCATCATAGATAACGTCATGACGTGCCTTAAATTAATATCACCGTGAGTGCTGTCAGAAATGACAGTTGTGCTGTTGTGTTTTCAGTCGCAACATAAGTAATTAGCGTGCCCCACAAGATCTACAATAAGTTCAACTGTAGTATCGAAGATTTTTATCTTTCTTTTTTCAATAACAAAGCACACTTGCTTTTCTAATTCACTTTTGACATTGGCAGAATAGTTGACATCGGCTTTGCTTGCCACAATTAAAAATAGAATAGAATAGAAGTAATTAGCATGCCATTTTCGAAATGGTGCTTCTGGCTACAGTCGCCACCTAACCAAAGAAGAAGAAGTAGAAATGTGTGGTGTATACACGTAGAAATACTATAATCCAACCGTGAGCACGTTCACGAGCGTTCCGAATTTTTGACAGCTCTCAGCTGTCATAATCGTGCTAATTTGAATCGGAACAAAAATTATTGCGCTGTTAGCGATTTTGGTCTAATTCAGAATGCAGCATAATTTAGCATGGTCGGCGTTATCGCAAGATGGTGCATGTCACGACGTCATCTAGGAAGATTCACGGGATATCGTTAACACGCTCACGCTAGTTCGGAACGGTTATAAAGACGCTCAAATCGATTACAGCGCAATTCGGATTGTACCCTCAATCAAGGGAAGGGTGTCACCTGTCAAAGTGTTGGCCTGTCAGGTCAGTAGTCAGGGTGTCAAACTGTCAACAGTGTCAACGTTTCTGTTCATCTCGTTCTGTTTCTCATCCCGTACATCCATTTTATATTTTTATTTTCACTTGAACTTTGATAAATTCTATTATTTATTACTACGCAATTTAAACAATAGTAGAACATTATTAATGACAAAACTATGGTGTATCTTAGCGCCGGTTGTTGGTACAGTATATTCTTGGATGCTTACACTTATTCCACTAATTATTTAATTTTTACCATATCGGTAATCATTACTTCTATAGTATTATTATGGATTTATGAAAAACCTCAGTTTTATAAGGTATTTTGCTTTTGATTTTATAATATATTATTAACAAAATGTTTTTGTCATAAAACAGTTGTACTTTGCATTTTCACCGAAACGAAAAACTAAGACGACCCACTGACCAAAAGGTCAGTCATAGCAGTAACTAGTTACTTACTGCCAGCCTGTTTTTTGAGTCTTAACACCGCTTGGCGAAGGTCTCATAGCAGTAAAACAGGAACCCTATTACTAAGGCTCCGCCGCCGTCTGTCTGTCACCAGGCTGTATCTCATGAACCGTGATAGTTAGACAGTTACCATTTTCACAGCTGATCTATTTCTGTTGCCGCTATAGCAACAAATACTAAAAACCAGCATAACATAAATATTTAAGGGGGCTCCCATACAACAAATGTTATTTTTTTTGCCGTTTTTATAGATAATGGTATGGAACCCTTCGTGCGCGAGTCCGACTCGCACTTGGCCGGTTTTTTATAGATATTAGTACGGTACCCTTCGTGCGCGAGTCAGACTCGCACTTGGCCGGTTTTTTTGCAGACTTCATTGGTGGAACTGCTATTCTCCCTTTAATTGAATCACTTCACTTTGTGGTGTGGAAAGATCATTTCACTTCATTTTACATTATAATTATGTGAACATCCTGAGATGATTTAACATAGGTACATAAATGGTAACATCCATCACAAGAAATGGTTGTTAGTGTTACACAAATAAAAGCTCTGCATCCCACCCACCAGCTTTAGCTTTTTTTGTTGTACTGGACACATTCTAGTTGTGAAGAGGTTGAATTAAAAAGGTTTCTGACTCTGATGACCTTCTGACCAAAATCAGATGTTAAGCTAGACATTAAAGAGAGGCTATCAGAAGAAATCTCATAAAAAAACTGAGAATTTTCCCCTAAGAATTTCAATAATTTTTAAAATTAATGATTTTTATATTTTACTTAGATAAGTATTTGGGATAAGTATCAAGTTCAAAGGAATATTTGTATCCCCGTTTTCACCCCCTTAAAGATTGAATTTCCAAAAACCCCTTCTTAGTGGTTGCTTACATCGTAGAAGGAAACCTTGTGCGAATATTCGAGTCCGCGTACCACTGGTCAGTTTCCCTCAGTCGTCAGTTTATTTAATTTGCCAGTTTCGTTGATTAGTCAGTTTCACTGATTGGTCAGTTTTGGGGATTAGACAGTTGCGTCAACTCGACAGTTTCCATTGTTCGCCAGTTTCGTTGATTCGTCAGTTTTATTCAATTCGTCAGTCAAAGTACAGTCGGTAGAAAACTGCCCACACGTCTGCTAATTTAATTATGTACGTATTACGTAACATAACATCACGGCTGTTTCCTCAAAGAGCTAGGCAGAGATAAAATACTTTTTTTTTAATTGGTACAAATATATTTAAAAAAAAATTGTGATTGTAAAAACACAACTCATTTAAATTGGGTTCCTTACATTTTACACTTTTGTTTACTTTAACGTAAACATATCTTTTACGTTGAGTGTACTGAACTGACGAATCGAGGAAACTGGCAAACACTCGAGAGTGGAAACTGTCGAGTTAACCTAACTGTCTAATCGGTAAAACTGACCAATCAGCGAAACTGACTAATCAACGAAACTGGCAAATTAAATAAACTGACGACTGACGGAAACTAACCAGTGGTACACGGACTCGAATATTCATGTTCCTAAGTCACTAGTTTCAGATGTACGCTGATATAATGAGTCAGGCAATCAGTTTTTCCTTTCATATGTAGGACAGGGATTGACGTTGTCTCCCGGCCCGCCTATTATTACATAAAACTGCCCAAGTGCGAATCGGACTCGCGCACGAAGGGTTCCGTACCATTATCTACAAAAAATGGCAAAAAAATCACGTTTGTTGTATGGGAGCCCCCCTTAAATACATACATACATACATACATAAACTCACGCCTTCTTCCCATGGGGGTAGGCAGAAACTATAGAACGCCACCTGCTACGCTCCTTACATACTCCTTTTGCTTCGCCTACGTTCAGACATCTGGTCATACACGCACGCCGATTGAGAGTACTACGCACTTGACCTTTCTGAAGAACATCACCAATTTGGTCACTATATGTCCTCCTAAGGCGTCCCCTCCCGGCGTTTCCACTCACCTCTGCTTTATAAATACCTTTTTGTTAGTCGCGTTCCACTCATCCTCTCAACATGACCAAACCATCTAAGCATACTCTTTTCAATTTTTGTTACTACATCTTCTTTTAAACTGCACCGTTGCCTTATCACCTCATTTTTCAGCCTATCATTCATAGTCACACCAGACATGCTTCGCAATAAACGCATTCCCACTGCATTTATTCTACTTTCATGCTTATTTTGCCACACCCAACATTCACTTCCATACATAAGCGTAGGCACCAGCACACCATTGTGAACAGCCAGTCGAGCCTTTTTGGGCATCGACTGATTGGTCACAATCGCATGTATAGCACCATTCACTTTATTTCCCGCATTTACTCTCCTTTCCACATCTTCATCAATCTTTCCATCCCTTGTAAACTGACTCCCCAAATATATAAACTCGCTTACTTGCTCCACAGTCTTATCATTTATTTTCACATCACACACCGATACATCCTCTTCTCTTTCAAACACCATAACCTTCGTCTTATTCACATTTATATTCATCCCTTTCCTCTTATATGCTTCATCCATCACAGTCACCATGTCTTGCAACTGTTCTGCAGACGAAGCAAGTAGAACTTGATTATCTGCGTAGAGAAGGCATTTGACAGGCAACTCATTCATTCTCAATCCGCACTCACCCTCTTTCCTTAAATATTTGTTTTATTTTAAGTTAATTATTTATTTTTAAAGTGAATATATAACTAAATATTCTGTGAACATTTCAAGCGTCTACCTGTTACCGTTATCAATATCGAGCAAAAACATCACGTTTGTTGTATGGGAGCCCCCTTAAATATTTATTTTATTCTGTTTTTTAGTATTTGTTGTTATAGCGGCACCAGAAATACATCATCTGTGAAAATTTAAACTGTCTAACTATCACGGTTCATGAGATACAGCCTGGTGACAGACGGGCAGACAGACAGACGGCGAACCCTTAGTAATAGGGTTCCCGTTTTACCCTTTGGGTACGGAACCTACCTATAACAAATTACATACAATGCATTCCTTGTGAATTCACTCAGAGAACAACAGAATATGAATAAGTCTGTCTCAATCGCTATGAGGTTGAGCGTGCGAAGCGCACGCGTCAGCGCCTAAGCGGCGCCTCCCTTATAAGGTTGGTCCGAAACTGCGGTTCCACTCTTTTCTAGGCCCCGGCGTAGACCGGACCTACCACGACAGATCAAGATGTTCGGCAAGCCTATCCCTTGG
Source organism: Tiliacea citrago (assembly GCA_963921375.1). Taxonomy (NCBI): domain Eukaryota; kingdom Metazoa; phylum Arthropoda; class Insecta; order Lepidoptera; family Noctuidae; genus Tiliacea; species Tiliacea citrago. The sequence continues at coordinate 11,898,908 of OY992797.1, read as the reverse complement.
GAGAAGCGAGCCAAATATCTCGGTGTGATCTTAGATCACCACATTTCGTTCGCTGAGCACATAAAGCAAGTGCGTTCGCGCGCTGCTTTCGCTCTCGGTAGGCTTCATTGCGTTCTGAACTCACGCAGCAAGTTGTCCCTTAAGGGCAAATTGCGTATTTACACAGCGTGCATCCGGCCGATTATGCCGTACGCGTGTGCCGCTTTCGCACACGCCCGTCCCCATCTCATTCACAGAATGCAGGCACTTCAAAACCGATTTCTCCGTAAAATTACGGACGCTCCATGGTTCGTTCGGAACGAAACCCTACACGTAGATCTTAGAATCCCCACCATCAAGCAGTTTTTGAAACGCGCGACAAAGCGGTTCTTCGAGTCCGCAGATAGACATCGCAACCCCTTGGTTGTGCAGGCAGCTAGCTATAGGCCATCTCAAATCAGTAAGATTCGCCGACCTAGGCATACTCTCTTAGACCCGGATGACCCCATTACTCTCCTTCAGGAAAGCAATAGGGCCACAAGTACAGTGCACAAACACAAACCGTCATTCCGTCCTCGCCGCCGAGGTACCACGCGAAGTTCAAGAATAAATTGTTCCCCCCGTCCCTTGCACGTCGAACCGCCAGCCCCGAGGCTGAGTGAGCCGTAGCATTTAATAGTAATCCCCGTTAATAATCATGAATTTAAACTTTTGATCCAGCCCGTCCCCAATTTGCTTTGTTTTTCCCCAACGACGCCCTAAGCCGAGGTTCGTACCCCACAGGGGGTGCCCTTAGAGCGCTGTCGTTTAGTTTTTAATACTTTTATTTACGCTCCTGGCTGGAGGCTTTAAGCTAATACCTTAGGGCAGCCACAGGAAAGACCGGTTAAGCAGTCACGGCCTCTCAAGGTCAACTGCGAGATGCCATATATAAAAAAAAAAAAAAAAAAAAGCGCGGTTCCACTAGCAGTGGCGGCTGCCGTCGTCGCCACACGTACCTGTCCGGAACACACAGGCTCACCTGCGCTAAAATAACTGCATTATGCACCTTCCCTCTTATTAATTTAAATATATATGAGGTGAGTGCAAGATCCCTCCTAACCCTTAGCTCATTGTATCCTACCATACCTAAAATAAATAAGGTTGGATACATTAACGGGTAAAAAGGATATACTCCGTAATAATACTTATATAAATATCTTATAAATTTATTTTGTACCCTCTCCAGCATAAGACTATATTTAGCTTCATGCGGAGCCCAGATGACTGCATTACATTCTAGCTGGCTCCTTACCAATGCATTATATAATGCTATAATAGCTTTCACATTTATAGTTAGATGTAGAAGAAGATATCGAAACCCATCACGTCTGTCGACTTTCACTAATTTAGTTTGACCCTGTATTATTTTTTGATCTCCACTTTGACTCTCTTGCTAAACAGAAAGCCATCCTTAATCGTTTACCGAGCAACGCCTAATCCTAATTAAGTATATTATATTGATATTATTGTGATAAGGTTTCAGTGTTATAAATTTATCAATTTTATCTTTTATTTTTACACATGTAATCAATTAATTCATTCGATTTAATTTAATTTTTTAATTTATCTTTTTTTTTTTGATTTTTATAAATTTTTTTTTAAATTTTAATGTTTTATTTATCATTTATTAATATTGTTTTCATCATGTTAATAATCTTTATGAATTTGCTTGATTTAATATATAAGTTATCTATAATTTATCAATTTCTATACATTTTTACAATTTTGCATTTTTTTTTAATTCTTATCAATTTTACCAAAGTTGTAATGTCAAAGAATATTAAATTTTATCTTTTACCTTTACCAAATTAATAACTTTTAATCTGAATTTCATAAATTCATTTTTACCAATATTGCCAATTTTTCAGTGTTAGCGCTTATTACTAAGTAAGTTAGCTTATTTCTCTGATCCCTTGTTTAATGCATGTGGTGTTTACCTATAAGTAACTGATGCACTGTTATTTTAATTTTTAAAATGTATTGTGTGTTTGTATCAGTGTAATCAATTGTTGGTGAACCTAATAAAATAAATAAATTATATACCTACCTACTGATATGATATATACCTACATAAACTGATTTATATTTTTTTTTCCAGCTTATATTTAAAAGGAGCAAGCATTCAAATATTATAAGCCCAATAGAAAGTAATGAGGAACTTGAAACAAATTATAACACAACATTATTGGATGAGTTATCAAATAACCAAGAGGCCAAAAAGATCCAAGAAGTTCTGCCAGCAGCTGTTGTTGACCCAGAATCTGAATCTTCTCATTAGATTGTGTTTTAACCTTCAATTTTGTTTAAACTGGGTGGAAAATTTAAGTGTGTCCCAGCGGGGAAATGCTGTTACAATTTTAACTTAAAAGAAACATTAGATTTTTTCAAAAGTAAGCAAAACCGATTTAATTTACGTGGCCGCGCGGTCGAAACATTACACAAATGCGAAAAATAACTCTTTTATTTTTATAGCACCAACCAATACAGGGTCAATCATACGTAGGGATATAATCTATCTTAAATTGAAGGAAGATAATACAAGATTTGATCCTCAAGGTTGACTGTGTTATAAAAATTGCAAGTTTGAGCTTATAATTCTTTATTCGTTTTTTTTTTTTTGACAAATTCAGTATTCAATTGACTAAAAGAATTAGATCTCTAACTCGAAGTAGTTGCTGAGATCTCCATGGCCGCGCAATCGTCCACGTTACGTTCGCGCGGCCAACTTAAAACCTTTATATCTTCTTTATTTCTACTTTGACAAATTTTTGGATATTTCTTTTTGGATAACTTGATGGAGCAATCGTAACACACGCTAAAAATGATGTTTTGCTATGTCCGTGACTACCGTGACCACCAACGCCAATCGCTTCCATATTTGGTAAACAATTAGTTGGTACTCAATTGGTGGTAATTAGTAGGTACTCGAACAACAAAATTGGTACACACGGCTACACATCAAGCTATACATTTCCAGTTTACGCTGACTTCTCATTGTAAGGAAATCCTATACAATGCGAGATCAGCTTATACTGGAAATGTATAGCTTGATCTGTAGCCGTGCGTACCTTAGTCGTTTTCGAGAAAATGACTTTTAAGGTGGTCCGGTAGTAGTAGTAGTAATGATACGCTCCCTTCAGCAAGACCACCATGAGCGCCGAAAAAGGGGCATGCTACAGCTATTCTAAGTACTTATGCAAATAATTAGTACCCATATATGTGATTCATGTCGTAACAGTAACGTAAACAGAACTGAAATATTTGTATTTACCGAGAAATCAACGATGATAATTTCTGACTTTAATTAATTTTGATTCCAAGTTTGAGGAACTTCTCGGTTTCCTCAAACCTACATAGAAAAATAGTGCCCTGCAAGATAAAATTAATACCTAAAATTCATTTTACTACTCGAGTAGTTTACGAGATAGGTATACCATGCTATTGGTGGGGTGGCGGCAGTCACGGTGTTAAATTTTAATTTCAAGATTTGCCTATTAAAAACTCTGTGATTTCTTCCCAAAATACCTACTCCTAAAGAAGTTAAAGTGACCAAAAACTCAGATTCCTAAATGTTGTATTTTAAGAGAAATTAGCTTTCATTACTTTTCCATACTAAATCTCCGCGTATAACCCGACCAAATTAAGTTGTTAATGGTATTGAGCTGTTTAAGAGATGTACACTCTGGCACATAAATTTATGGATGTCGGAATAGTAATAACAACAGTTCAATATCTTTAAATTTTTCTACAAACTGTGTACCTAGGTACATATTAGGAAAAAAATAATGTATCGTTACCCATGGCCAGTGATACCTTTGTTAATGACGTGGGTACGAGTCGGTAGGTACTCGAATAATTATTTTTCTGTATTGTAAGTACCTACCTACCTTCTGCTAGGTAGGTACACAGTTTGTATCAAAATTAAACTTGTTTTTGTTTGTGCAGAATAAACAATTTTTCTTTCTTTCTTTCACGCCATATTCGGCACACATCTATTCCTAGCTGCAGTAGCTGCTTAAAATTCTTTAAGAGTCTACAATACCTCAATTTGCTTAGCAAGATCCTCCGTTATATCGAAAATACAGCAGCATTCATTTTGAAATAAATGTAATAATATTATGGTAAAGTTGGGTGTCGTAAAAGGCGACTAAGGGACTTACTAGAGAATGGGCAGCAGCGTTCTCTATGCATTTAAACACCATTCTGCGATCGCCAACCCGTCTGTCAAGCGTGGCGATTATGGCAACCCCCCCCCCCCCCCCCCTTTAGGCCTATGTCCAGCAGTGGACGTCTTTCGGCTAAAATGATGATGATGAAAGTTGAGGATTAGTGTTAAGTAGGTAGGTACTATGTTTGACGAAAACGCGATTCCATAAAATTTCGACAGACTTTTACAATGTTATCTCCAAACCGAAGAATAAACCGCTAGTATTCAAATTAGAACATGAACTTTGCATAATAACAACTAAATAAAAATGTTTTTTTTTTTAATATTAGCATTGCTTTCACCGTTAAAAGAAATTACTTAAACTATCGGCGCCTTGAAGCCTTCTCCTAGCCGTCCTGACTCGCTTGCTCGCGTGACCGTAAGCAGTAGTGTGCGAGCGAAAAGAGTGAGGTGGCGCCGGGTATTATGGACTCATAAGGGACAATCCGGAGAATAATGTAACGGTTTCGCGCGTGGTAGACATGGGTCGGTACAGTCGCCAGCACATCAAGTTACCACAGTCAAATTTTGAACTTAACCGTCAACATTTTAAGGTTTAAATTATTTGAAGAACTGTGCTGGTGGCTGTACCTACGCGAATTCGAATTACTGAAACTATATGTTGGTATGATTACTAATACCAGCACCATAGTTGCGTAACACAGTTTGAATCAGAATCGGAATGATTTTCGGGATGCTTCATAATACTATGTTAGAATTTGTCTGGTCAACAACGTAAATAACGCAATGAATGTTGTTGAACTGTCAAATTGAAACCGATTGCTACTGATAGTGTTTTACGCTATATTCTGAGGTTTTACGCAATTAGCCCGCAGGTTTTGAAACTATTTATTTTTATAACTATGTATTTGTGATGCACCGAGTTCACTTTAGGTGTTGGAATGGTTTTGAAACTATTTATTTTAATAAGTAACTGTATTGGTGATACTGAGCTCAGCACCCTAATTGCGTAACACAGTTTGAATCGGAATGAGTTTGAAGTATATTGCTAAACCATTGCTTCATATGTTAGCAAAAATTGTCTGCTCAACAACGTAAATAACGCAACGAATGTTGTTGAACTGTCAAATTGAAACCGTTTCCTACCGATAGTATGTTACGCAATTAGCCTGCTGGTTTAGTATTTGAATGTTTGGTCGGTATTAAAAATAAGATGAAATAAACATTTATTTTTTATGTTAATGAACTTTCCTTCATACTTCATCCGGGCCTGGCTACAAATTAGTTTAGCCTTGAATTCTAGTTCGCATTATTGCGGCAGCGCGGCGCTCGGCTCTGTCCGCATGCGCACCGTATCGCGTCAAGGCTCGTACCAGTACAGACAGACTAGTGCGATATCCCGGGCGCGACGCGACACTAGTAGCACAATTTCTTTGTCGGTGCCTGTCGCGCCGGCGATATCGCGCGAGTCTGTACGAGCCTTCAATCTGATGTTGCCGCTAGTACTCGGTAATGCGTTATCGCGTATCAAGCCTAGCCATAGTTATTGTGGAAGCCAATACCATATTTAAGATACTTATTACACCAATACATTTTTTTGAAACTTAATGTGGTTTATACCACCCATCTCTAGCGCGTGGTATTAGAAGTGTTGAGTGCGAAAATGAGTTCTATTGTCTTTGAAAACATCTTTTGGGTACAAACTCTGTGCGGTAAAAAAAACCAATCAAGTAAGGTGCAGGGGGTCTACTCCGAAGCGTTAAACCGAAGTATCGGCCGAATGTTCGGCCTTTTTATAACTTCCATAGTTTCCTTTTTTGACTTTGAATCCATACCCGATTAGTCACATTTTTGACTTTGGCTTATCTCTTTGACTGTCGTTTTTTTTTTTTCGCCGTAGTCAGCCATAGTTAGCCGTAGTTAAGCAACGGCCGAACATTCGGCCGATACTTCACTTCGGTTTAACGCTTCGGAGTAGACCCCCTGCCATGGCTCAAAACAGATTAGTAAGATTGTTTTCAAAAGTGTGCAGGGCAATGTGTAGGTACTATTCAGCACCATCCGGTGTTGGCTCATAAATAAGGTGTAATTCATCATTATGAACAACTTTTCCTATGGGACCAAACCTGAAATCGCGAAAAAAAATCAGCTGTAGGTACCGTACCTACATTTTAACGAGTTATCACATCACACTAATATTATAAAGGCGAAAGTTTGTGAGTGTGAGTGTGTGTGTATGTTTGTTACTTCTTCACGCTCAAACGGCTGGACCAATTTTGATAAAATCTTGTATGGAGGTAGCTGGAATAAGACATAGGCTACTTTTTATCCCGATATTCCCACGGGATCGAGACTTACGCGGGTGAAACCGCGGGGCGCAGCTAGTGCGAACATAAATGTAGGGAACAGCTGATTTTTTTTCGCGATTTCAGGTTTGGTCTCATATTAAAAGTTGTTTATAATGATAATGACCCAAGACCAATGACCCCTTAAGAGATTTCGTGTATGAATAGATACACCTTTTATAAAGTGATTGGCTTTACACGACTCCGATGGGCAGAGCCGCATCGTATTATTCGTAATTTAAAAAATCCGCCTGCTATAAATGCTGTGCATACATTTGTTAAGAGACTGCTTCGACTAGAGGAGCAGCGCGCGGCGGGCGGCAGTAACAAATATTTTGATCTTTTTTTGTAGTGAAATGTTTTCCAGAATATGTAAATAATTATAATGAAATTACTATCTGGATTTTATAAGTTTCGAGATATTAATGTATTTTTGTATGTTTCCACTTTACGAGGTAAAGTGGAAATATATACTTACCTACTTATAATCATATACTTACCTACCTCGTAGGTAGGTAAGTATATGATAAGTAAAGTAAAACATCTACATTTTAATTTGTGTTTAGGGCGCTGACAAGAGGCAAATGATAAAAGTAGGCTTGTCTTAAACAAAAAAATGCCAAATCTATATAGTTTTTCGTAGCGAAAAAATACAAGATGCTATTCTTGAACACATTTCTCAGAACTTGTTTGTTACCAAACCACGTTTAGAAAAAAAATCTCGATACAAATGAACGGTAAACTAACCCTTTACTTTCGAGTTTCAATCCAGAATATCTGTATTAAATAATAAATATCAACGCACGGCTGGTATTTAATTAATAACAAGAACGTCTTATTCGTATGCAGAATTTGGGTGGTTTTTATTTTCGATTACCTACTCAACTCATTTTTGAGTACATAGATAATTGCTTCATATTTTGCAATAAATTACAAGCATTGTGTCATCGCGCTTCTTTTTATGGTATGCAGTCTGACAGTGACCGCGGTTTAGCTGTTGTCAGCGTCTTAAGTATATTTTTTCATATAGGTTACATGAATTTCTAATACTATTTTTGCACTTGGATCATTTGTCATTTTTATGCCATGAAATAATCTTTTTTAATAGTTTTTTTTTGTTTTCCTTTTTTTTCCCATCAAGTATTGGGCTATCAAATAAAAAGCAAATCCAACTGGTAGTTCCTGAGATTAGCGCGTTCAAACAAACAAATTCATTAGCGTTATTATATTAGTACCTATTCTCTAAGTAGGTACAAGATAAACTTTAAACATAAGTAGGTACAACTTATTCAAAATACCAATCATGAAGTTGTATGATATCTATCTTTCTGCCTCTCCCTGTTAACAACGATTATACAGAAACGGTTTTTTTATACAAATTAAATTAGTGTCACTTGGATCAGTTGTGCATCAAAGTATTCTTACAAAATATCTATTGTACAGAAGTAGGTAATAATGTAGGTACCTACCTAGTTTTAACAAGATGCACAATGCAGTTATAGAATACCTAATGAATGTATTAGCTGAATCTCTTCTCAAAGAGAACTACTCTAAAGACATTCCAAGTTTTGAATTCAAGCCCATTTCTGTTGTCACGATTAAAATAGCATTCAAAAGTCTTATGGGGGATCCGCTAAGGTAACCCGCGAAATTCAAATTTTATTACGTTTTTGCAATTTGCAGGTCAGTAACAGGTTGTATGTTGATCAAAATATGATTCGCGGCTGTAACAAATATGGCTTTACAGAATTATAATCATTATTATTTTTTATTTTTTTTGTTATTTTTTTTCTTTACTTAAACTCAAGGGGAGCGGGCGGTATATCATCTTTATCACGGATTGAATGGAGTTCATTTCATAATTTGTACTTGTTACCTAATTTTACATGACACTGGCTAAATGCACAAACCGTGCGAAGACAAAAAAAAAAGAAAAGAAGACTTACGACGAATTTCCGTTAAGGTTCTTGGAGATATAATTCTATTCGCTGATGACACTTCCCTTATTTTTAAAATAGATAGAAAAGATACGGATGTCTTACATATCAACGATAGTCTGGCTGTTCTTTCACTATGGTTCGCAGCTAACAATCTTTTATAACAACGTAACATGGCTTTCCTCTCCAAATCACTGTTTCAATGTGTGTAGTCACATCCTTACGAAAGACTTTGGATGTAGTTGTAAGTATTCGTCGAATTTATTCATAGTTTTTGTGCAATCAGTAGGTACCTACTCGTAATATCTCACTTATTACCAGATTTGTTGGTCAACTAATCATAAGTAGCCGATCGCGCAAGACAATGCACGTGTCGTTTTCATAGACTTAAGTCAGTGCAGCACCATACTAATAAAATTGAGCCGTCACGGGACGCCTGGCTGATGGGAAACATCGAAATTATTTACACACTAATAGTAGCGACGACGAATCGCCACACGACATGCGTCGCCCCGCCAGCAATCGGTTTTACGTGCGCCTATAGATGTTTCACATCAATGCCGCTGGAGGCGCTGTTTTCATGGGCATGCGGTCGCTCGCTTGAGATCAGGAACGCACGTATGTTATACATATGTATATGTTTAGTCCCTGCCACTTTGCACTGATTTAATGAATTTTCCACGGCATCAAGACCCAACCAAATCGACACAAAACAAACACTGATCGGTGCGGAAACCGGCGAGCAACTCCAGAAGTATCGAACATTAATTGCCTGCGGCAACGGGCGGTTAACAAAAAAAAAAACAAAAAACTGGGGACGTGCGCACGGGACGACCGCTCGCTTCAACGTCCAGCAGATCCTTTCTCTCCACATTGTATAATGAATCAAAAGAAATATCCAGGCAGTTGCCTGCACGAAAGCAAAATAATTCTAGCTAAGAAGAACTTATGTGAGAGATATTGCCGTATAAAACACATTCATAATACAATCATTTTTATTCGTGACAGCCGAAAAAGCAAATTAGTGTCTTATAAAAGTAAGACAATATGAAATAACACTATAAAATAAAAAATATGTAATATCAACATTGAGAAAACATACAGGTGCAAAAATGCTATGGCTACTAAAGACATCCCTTTCATTTACCAAGACATAGTTAGTACCTACATTTTCACTATTATAATACCTACGTTGTTAAGTTAGAACAATTTTATTTTATACATCAAAAATAACAAGTAATCGCCCGTATGTATTCACTATCGACCGGTATCACATAGAAATAGAACATCCTAGTCATCTTGCTATAGGTAGCCCACCGCCCTCGGTGCTCGATACCTATTCATCTAAGGCTTTTTATTATGGCAATATTTCTAAATGTATTCAATAGGGTGTTTGACAATAAGTAAGTATCGACCATACCTTTTTGGGAATTCTCGAAACAATATCAAAAAGGATCAGGTGCAACGCAACACATCTAGCTAGGTAGGTAAAGTCAGATCTAAAAAGATGTATACACAGACAAAAAATAATTTAATTGTCGTTACATACATGTTATACATTGGAAACTTAATTGTAGACAATGATTTAAATCTTTAATTGTATTGTAATCAAAGTCCGTGTATAAATCTTTTTTTACAAAGAAAAGTAAGCGATTCAAACAAATATTAAATTGCGCATAATGTTCATATTCGTATAAGCGAATGTGAGCAAGCGTTTCATACAAATATGACCTGGTGATGACAGTCTGGTATGTGAATATTGCCCTAATAGATGCATCGTACATGGTTCGAAATCGCTCGACATTTCACTTGTCTCGAATATTGACCTGTTTTTGTCTAAACATTAAGTGCTTGGTAACTCCTTGAAGTACGCCCGGGCCTCGGCACGCCCTGCTAGAAAGTCGGCCATGCTAGGAAACCTTAAGACTGGTTATATTTTTGTTCAATGTTACTACACAGCAATTACCTAGCGTAACGAAATTTTATGATGCTAGGTTTGTTGGGTGTCTACTCAAGTGTCCATAGCAACTCCACACCATTCAGTGTTATTGTCTCCAGGCATTAGCGACAAATAAATCTTGTTTCAAATACTTACATAAACCGTATGGCTTTTTTATTTGATTGTAATGGGTACTTATATGTATCGTCTTTATCCCATCTATAAAATACATATTTTTTCAATTAGCCATAGTAAATAAATAAGTCTCGTCTAACACCCTATTTTCTGACAAATCAATATAACAAAAAACTCTGTATTCGGGGGTGTTTGCACGGGCAGAGAGTAGCGGAGAGGAAACGTGTAGGAATCGACCAGTCATAATGGTTCAAATCCACATCGCGTATCTTGTCTCGTTTGTTATTGGTCAGTTCCTGCACGTCTCCGTTTCACTCCGCTCGTCTCCGCTTCAGTGCAAACGCACCCTTAGTTACCTACCTACCTAGATAATGGATTTGTCAGTGACTGAGCCGGACGCCTTGCATCGCTCTATTGACTAACAAGACTGGAAGTTGTATCGCTGTTTCGTGATCCCTGAAATTATCTTCATCTCGAAAGTAATTTTTAAGAGTAAGTTAATTTAAAAATATTCACGATTATTAATTACTTATAATGTAGTTTAAACACAACTGGCGAAATGTGGGTATTTTTCAAACTTCTGCCCTACCATTTCGCAGAATAAGGGCGTGATGCAGATAATGTTATAATGTATTTTGGAGTTCAGAAACAGCACGATTTATTAATTAAAAAAGAAAACTTGAATTAAGATTATTTCTAGTGAGTAAAAACCGTTAGTTAGGACCTCTGAATGACAATATTATATTATTATTAGGTATAGGGGATCTATCCACAAATATCAGGGCCAGATCCTTCCGGATCCGGGGTCTACATGTCACCTCAGGGACGAGAAACATGCGATGCAACATGCCACTAAAATATCCCGAACGCTTAACGAGTTGCGTACTTACGATCACGCGTCTAGGCGTCCAGTATTTCGAATTCAATGTAAGTTCTTGATGTAAAATAGTACCTAAACACAATGTAGGTATGACAATTTACACGCATTTAATGCAACCCTTTTTTTCTGTTATGTGTGGATAGTACCGCAAAGGTGTAGCTTTTGGAGTAAAGGTAAAGGGTGTTTTTCAACACTTACTATAATAATAACTAGATTTATATGTAGGTATATCCTCGTGGTATGGCGGGTGTCATTATTATTTTATTACACATTACGACTATAAAATAAGTATCGAAGTACGACGATAACTTTAGAAGCTAAAGCAAAATTCTCACTCTGTATGTTATTAAAGTCATGATTATTTACGATTACATTACATTTCAGTTACAATATTTTTTTTACGATCACAATATAAATTTCAATTACCAAAAACTAACACAATTCATAGGATTTATTGTGCACATTTTGAAACCACTGTATACATAATTATAATGTAGATACGATATTTTGTAATAAATTTAACATGATTGACTACAGTACAGCACCCTAAATATTGTCCAGCAAACCAACGCTGCTATAGGGTGTTTACTAAAGTAATATACATTTCATACACAATTCCACAGCTCACATTGCGCACCATTAGAAAAATAAATTATAGATGCTCCTAAACTAATACCTTCTAATTTATCTTGGCATATTTTCGCTGCACATCTGAAAACAGAAACGAGTTTTTTATTACTCATTTTTAGGGTTCTGTACTTCAAAAGGAAAAAACGGATCACTTCGTTGTCTGTCAGTCTGTCAAGTCCCTTTTTCTCAGGAACGCTTGGAGGTATCAAGTCGAAATTAATATCAAATACGTAGGATACGTAGGTCTACGGTCTCTTGGCGCTCTAAAAAAAGTAATGAGTAAAACAGTATCATATTTTCAAGTCTTTTGTTATTTTTCAAAGTAGTTTATCCCTTCGTTAACAGTTATAATTATAATTAAAAGTATACCATAAAATTGCAAATGCCAAACTGCATTCGGTGATGGATTAATTTTTATTAATTAATTATTATCTAATTTTATACGATTTTATTTGCATTTTTACGCCATACGTTGTGTCATCGCGCATCTCGTTCTTTTGTATGCAATCTGACAGTGACAGCGGTTTACCTGTTGTCAGCCTCTTATAATGATTTATTGTGCCAGTTCCCTATACGATTCTGGTAGTTTATTAAACAAGTTGGATTTTTGTGATGAGGCAGTAAGGACAGGTACCTTAACCGTTGTTGCTACAAGAAAATGGTCTTAAGAGACTGTCCTTAACTTTTTGAGATAATTATTATGATCTGCATTCACAGATTTTGAAAAATGTACAGTTAATGGGCAGTTTTCACAAAAACTTTTTTTGATGCCAATCAATCCTGTCTCTATCAAAGAACTATGGGAAAACTGACGTTTGAGTACTAGAAAAGTCTGAATTCGCTTAAAACTTTTCCCATACATTTTGTAGGAAATGACACTACAACCTACTTTTTTACGATGGATAGACTGGCCGAAAATCAATCAACAACTTGTGGTATTGTTTCTTGAAGTATGAGTTGACAAAAATCTATTTTATTTTGTTGGATGTCGATACCAATTACGTCTACGGAGTTTCACTAGCTAATTTAATTTGACCCTGTATAATGTAGATTTCTGCCTAATTATGCATCATGTATTAAAGTTAAATCTGCCTAGGCCGTCCTAAGGGTGTTTACTGACAGCGCGACGAAATCCGGATTTCATCGATTGTCGATTCATCACATCACACTAATATAAAAAGGCGAATATTTGTGAGTTTGAAATTGGAGAATGAAATTTTATCAAAATTGGTCCAACCGTTTGAGCGTGAAGATGTAACAAACACACACAGTGTTTGTTACATCTTCACGCTCAAACGGTTGGACCAATTTTGGTAAAATTTTGTATGGAGGTATATAAAAAGTAGCCTATAAGTTAATCCGGGTGTCAGCCACCCTGGATTAACTTATAGGCTACTTTTTATCCCGATATTCCCACGGGATCGACACTTACGCGGGTGAAACTGTGGGGCGCATCTAGTCGCATACGTATGGCGTAAGGACAATGGACAAGGAAGGCAAAGACATAAAAATGTATGGACAGTTGTTTTCTAATGCGGTATGGCGATATCGCTTACAAATCTGCTCGATATCGAATTGAAAAGCTTTAAATAAAAGAATGACTGAGCAAAATATAATTTTGTCCAAGAGAAATATCTGCCTGGTACAGGACGCAAGTTTGAGATGTCGTATAGAGGGCGATAGGTGTTGGCAGACCCACTGCCACATAAGACGTGTTTGGGGCTTGCACAGACGTGGGGAACATGGCACAAAAGGGAGGAGGTCTATGATGAAACAAGGCTGCGGCGAATGATTATGTATGATGATGATGAGCAGCTTCCTTAACCGTTGCGGCTAAAGAACAACGCTCTATGGCAAGATTCACTGACCGCCCTTTGGCTTTACTTTAGTAAATAAAGTAAGCGTTTTATACGAATATGAACCTTATTATTATGAGTACAATATTACAATTCGTATATAAGCGAACGTGTGCTAGCTTAACATACGAATATGAACATTATACAAATAATGTTTTTATTCGTATGTGACGCTTATTTAGCATGGTAAAGTCAAAGCGCGGTCTTTTTATCTTACCCTTAGGGCGTGTCCGGCAAAATTAATTAAATAAATGACTTAGGTGTTTGAAAATTATAATATGAGTGGTTCAGGATTCATACTCGAATGCTTTAATATCAACTGCATCACCCGTTTTTTACGATTTGACTAAACCATCGAAATTTCTCTTAAATATAATTATCTAAGTTTAATAATAAAGTATTATCATATATTATACCTTCCGCAATGAATTCTCTAAATGATGGTGAAAAACGAAATGAAGAAACAAGAAACTTAGAAATTAATGTATTAGTAACTCGAAGTCAATAATAAGAACTTACGGTAGTTGAGCAGGAAATTGACGAATAATTTGTCTGAGGATTTGGATTGCCAGGAAACATGTTCATTTGCACGTGTGGTGGTGGCGGCGGCGGTGGATGCGTGGCGAGCGGGGACACAGGCGGCGCAGCCGCGCCTGTGCACCCCCCGCCGCCCGCGTTGTTTGGGCTGCCCGTCGTCGACAGCCGCGAAAACGCCGCAAGCGCATCAGGGAAATTAGGAGGAGTAGCTGGAGTATTACATGGTGTCATCAGTTGCTGAAACAATAAAATTAACATATCCATTTGTTATTTAGAGAACAATGGCCAAAAAATGGCTGAGACTATAAATTAACGTTTTATTGAAGGTCAAAGCATACGTATACGCACTGCACGCACGGGATCGGTATCAATACATCGGCTAGTCATCCAGGCATCCACCCAACTTAAGCACATAACCGGCGGGATAGTTGCGTAACACACATACTTACAATGGCAATCGATGGCAATGCTTTTCATTTTGCCAGTTCACCCACGTTCGTTGCGTTATTTACGTTATTAAGCTGACAAACTTTCCAAACCTTTTAAGGATTTGATGTATTTGGAATTTCCTTCAAAACCCTCAGATTGTGATGGAAAGTATGTTATACAATTGGGGTGCGGATCGACGCACCAACTTACGGCTGGGTGAAAGTGGCGACAACCGTAATGCATGCCCTTCTTACTTTTTTCATGCAAACTTATTGAATACATAGGGTAATAATGATCGAACATAGTTGTATTGATGATTCTAATGATAATAAATATGTAAACACTTATTTGTTTCGGTTGCAAATCATATTTAGATCAATATACAACCTGACACTGACCTTCAAATTGCAAAAAAAACGTGAAAACATGTATTTCGCGGGCTACCTTAGCATACACCGCTCACGAGTGAAAAGGTAACATAGACCGCTCGTTGCACAAATTTAATTCCCCATTACAAGTAATGCTGTCACTTTCTGATACGTTCCGTTAGATAGAGACAGCATTACTTTTAATCGGGAATTAAATGTAATGAACTTACGTGCAACTAGCGGAGAGTTAGTTAGTTTCGAATTTATAAGTTTGGATAATATGGATGAACCAATGTATTTTTTTTATTTTTTTTAAAGAGTTAGAATTTAGATGATTCTTAAAAAAATATGCTTGCAATAACTCATACGGTACCTGACGGTAGTGCGGTGCAGCAATTCCATTAGCGCCAGCAGGAATGGCCACTTCTTGAAAAAATATTGATAACGCTGTCTGAAATGAAGTAAATTATAATATGAAAAAAAAAAACCCAGCCAAGTGCGTGTCGGACCAAGCACAACGAAAGGTTCCGGAGTTGGGATGAGTTTATCCCAAAAACCAACTTAACATTGTAGTTGAAAAACATGTTCTCCCATACATCGATATACGACACGGTCAATTCTCCAACTTCTAATGTAAGTTGGTCGACTATTATTCGTTAACTTGTAAAGCCTTCTTAGCTGTGATAGTTTTTATTTTTATTTCGTTATATTGTATATACTGGCATGATTTTTTTCACATATCCAAAAACAACCAATTATGTGGCACTGTTGATTCTAACAAAAATTTGCACTTTATAGCTTAATATTGCACAAACGGATCCCCCGGATAGACGAGAAAAATAAAATATCACCCCCAGTTTACGTGTAAGGTACCATAATTTTTTCGACTTTGATGGCGTGATTAATATGTGGGTATACATATTAATCACGCCCATGTTAAATTACAGCTTTCTAGTACAAAGAGTCTCTAAGCTAAGCCAAAGACAGACAGACATGGGGAAACTATAATGGTTCCTTGTTGACTACGGAACCCTAAAAAGGAATGGGCATAATCCCGTGTCTCGGACATCGGTGGGCAGATTGACGCTTTGTATTTTGATTTCCGGAAAGCATTCGATAGAGCTGACAACGATGTACTTGTGACAAAGCTGGGGCCATCGGTTTCTCGTCCGGTCTTCTTAACTTCTTTTGCGACTATTTGCGCGAACGTAAGCAGTTTGTAAGTCATGGCTGCTTTGAGTCCAAGCCTTACAATACACGCTCAGGTGTAAGTCAGGGATTCTTGTTAGGGCCGCCTCTGTTCCTGATCATGATCAATGACCTCATTACTAATGTTAAGTTTGCCAAATGTCTGCTATATGCCGACGACCTTAAGTTAGTCGCACAAATCTGAACGGACGCGGAATCCGCGGACGGCAGATTGCAAACTCCTACAAAGTGATATCGATGCCATCTATCAGTGGAGCATTGTGAACAAGCTATGTTTTAATACAAGCAAGTCCGGTAGACTGTAGACGGCACTTGCGACCAATCCATTACGACTATAAGTTTGGGTGGTGAACTAATTACTCGTGTCACCATCATAAAGGAATAGGGAGTGACTTTCGACCGCTGTCTGACTTTTAGAGATGACTTTTCTACCCTTGCAAAGGAATCTTTCAAGCGTTTGGGATTTGTTTTGCGTAATGCTCGTGATTTTCGCAATCGAAATGTTTTTAGACTGTTGTACACCACTCTTGTTCGAAGCAAACTGGAGTCCAGTCCCTATGTTTGGCACCCCTATACCGCGACCCAAACACTGATGCTAGAAATGTACAGAAAACTTTCCTAAGATGCCTCTTCCAAAATTTATAACATTTCTTTCCCTACATGTACCCTATCAACTATCTTTTAGGGACGTTGGGCTTTAACTCATTGGAGGTGAGAAGAGGCCTTGATCAGCTAACGGCAGCCTGTAAGACCTTACGGGGACGTATCGACAGCCAAGATCTCCATCGCCCTTTCTGCCGATTATTTGTGCCCGACAAATAATAAAGGCTTATGTGCCTTCTGAGGCATGAAGGGGTCTTCATGCCTCAGAAGGCACATTAAGCCTTTGGTCCCGGCTGTCATTTGTACAAGATTCTTTATTAGTAGAAACATGAGTGTATAAAGATATACAGAGTCAGCCATATTTGGCCTTAGTGGCATACAATACAAAATAAATATTTAAATGTCTGTTCTGAAAACTAGGATGAGGATACCATTATATTAAATTGTCATAAATAAATTGTGAAATATAATGTTATGTTGTCGATCTTTGACAGTCTTTTACCTAGTTACTGGGTTGTGCAGGTCAGATAGGCAGTTGCTCCATGTAAAATACTGGTATTCAGCTGCATCCGGTTAGACTGCAAGCCGACCTCAACATAGTTGGGAAAAGGCTAGCCAGATTGTTGTAGATCTTTGAGCCCGAAAATTTAACTTCCAATCTTACCCAAGGTGTTACTGGGTACCCAGTTACTCGGTTGTGGAGGTCCGATAGGCAGACACTCCATGTAAAATATAGTTATTTAGCTGCATACAGTTAGGTTAGGTTAGGCCTATCATAGTTTTCTACAAGGCTGGGTAGGTGATGTAAGAACTAATTAAGCTTAAGGCATACTTAAGCAAGTCATGTATTAGATTGGATAACTTAGCACACTCACAACATTGTTTAAAAGTGGTAGTTAGCTGCCTGTACACCAAATAGCTTGTTCAGTAGGTACTAATTACAGTAAACTAACATTGATAAAACAATCTACTTAAATAAATTACTACTGCCTGGCAGTCTGTTGTTCAGAAACTAACCAAAAATGTTTTACCAAAATAATAAGAATACAAAACAAACACCTTGCCAAGATACAAATCAAAACATAAAAAAAAGAATGTTTTCAATCTAACAATATTACTTAATAATAGGTATTATGTCCATGCTAACAACCACTACAAGATAACAACAAGATTTGGATTTGAGATTTGGTAATCGTTATTTACATTGTTTGTACAGCATCCAAGAAGGGAGACTAAGTAGGTACCTAAATGAACATGCACATCGTACAATTGTTTGTTACAATGACATGAAGGTTATACTAGGTAGGTACTAGTTCCGTTCACTTATTGCGTGTTATTTCGTCAATATCAATAATAAGATGTTTACAGATTATAGAGTACCTATCATTTATCTCGAAACAAATACCTACTAAGTTACTTGGACTGAATCAAGTATTAGATTGACTTTAAAATTATGTTATCCAATAACGACAACATTAGATAGAATGTAATTTATTAATGAATTACCTAGTATTTGATAACAATGTGTGACATCAGTAAAAGGCTAATGTAAATCAAAATATGTAGCAGCCATTTCATGATTACATACTGTTTGTTTACCTAAAATATAAATTTACCTCGAATTGCCAGTGTGCAGCTTGCAATAACTGTTTTGCTTGTTCTTGAGCACATCCTGCTACTAGCACAAATTGATTTATCATGACTTGTTCACGTAAAGTTGAATCCATTGTAACAAAATTCAACAAAATATAAAAAGAAGTCCACCGAATACCCAAGAAATAACAAGCAATGAAAATAAAAGTCAAGAATGCGTATCTAATCAATCAATGGAGCGCTAGTGGGCCTGGGTTAAATGACGAGTGCAAAAGAGAGATCCGATAAGTTTAGGTAACAATCACCGATACGAATATTCTGGCCACAAACACCATTTTTTTTCTTTACATTTTTATTTATTCACGTGTTACCAATATTTTATTCCATTCCCAAACAAACTAAAGCGTGAAAAAAATATTTGTGTTGGTGGTGGGCAAACGCTACCGCTACCGTATGGACTCTAAGCATGGACTGGGTAGGTATTCACACCGAGACGGTGGCGCTGTGGCACGGTAACGGCCTGACAGTACTCTATCAATTGTTAGCTATTAGCTACATGTGTAAACTAAGCTTTACAAAGACTCGATTGCAGACTGGAACTTGGAACATTTTTGGGGACTGTTTTTTAACATATTTTCATTTCATTCATTAAATATTGAAGACAATATTTAATGAAAATATGTTAAAACAGTAAATTTAACAATCTATTATGTTTTTAACAATTTTAAAATTTTTTGTGTTATAAACAAAAATATTCTGATTATAATATTGCTATGCGGTGACTCGCTGGCGATTACAAAATATACGTGTGGATTTTGAAATCGCCAGCAAGTCGCTGTCATATGGAGATAAAAACTGCCACTGGCTCACTTCAGATGACGCTACTATCCAAAGTCCAAGAATTTGGCTGTTTGGCAGCTAGATGTCACTATTCTATCCATACATTTTTTGTAAACAAGCGACTTCTTTTCTTTTACGCATACTGCATCTGTACCAAGAATGTGCCCCATTACGCAACTGTTGACTGCGAAAATACGGGAATCCATGTTGCACCCAGCCAAAGATGTTAAAATATGAAAACTGTGGAAGAAAGCTCTCGGATAAAAAAACGGAAACCCGATATTTCGTCGAGACTACTACCCTTCTTCCCTTTTTACATCTGAAGACTTTTAGAGAAATTCGTTTAAAGGTTCGTTCGTTTAATCGTTATACAAATTTCTCTAAGGCTGTATTCATTACCAACAGGCACTTGTGGTGATAAATTGATAAAATATAAAATATAGTAAAGGTGCGTGTGTGTTTATAATATGATATTTGATCAGTGATAGAATTTCTCTGAAATTTTCAGTCAGGATTAAATTCCTCCAGTTTTCAATTCCAATCAGGTTATTCCTGTCGTACTCCTCCAGTTTTCAATAAAATAAGAACTTATGTCAACAAACACAAATTAACTTAATTATATGTAAAATTTTAATATTTTATTTACTTTTTCCACCACCCGCACCTGCTTTTTTATCAGTTTTAGAAAGGTTTTAAATGCTTCTCTTTTCTTTAGCTCGTCTTTTAATAATGGTACACTCCAAGTAGCATACATATTTATTTACCTAATTTTCGTATAATGTGTGATCGACAAAAAAGTAATGTTAAACAAAACAATGGCGGTTTGTAGATGGACTACTGTGCTGCCAAGTGCTACCTATGAATGACGAGCTTTCATTTTTTAACCCCATTCGATTCGAAGTGATAGTCTATTTTATTTAAATAGAATTAAATGGTCCACTCTATCTAAAGCATTTTTATAATCAGTATACACCAATACACACCGTCGGTCTGATAACCGGCATGATGTAGTAGATCATGTTAAAAGCAAATAAATTCTATTCCATCGCCAGAGAGTCGCCGGCGTCCTTTGAGCCGGCGACTAATGTCACTGCGTGTGTCCTATTCCTATCATAGTATTAGACGGTGACTATAAAGTAAATACTTATTCCATGGACGGGGTATGAAAATTCAATGTCAGTCTTGTCAAAAATCAATGACAATCAGTCTGATTGGGAAAGTTTTGTTCTGCTCGTGCTCACGTTCACGTTCTTCTGCTATTGCAGGATAAAAGTATTGATTTTCACCTATTGTTTAGATAATGGAACCGAATCCTGTAATTATTGCTGCCACAGCCAAACAAACGGCTTCGGTAAGCTAATAGGTTATTTTAATTCTTTAAATATTTTATAGATTTCAATATTGTTAAAAATCGTTATCGGTGTTTATTTCAGCTTATATTTCTACATGGTCTCGGTGACACTGGGTTAGTATAACTTCTATCTAATGCATTTTCCATATAATATATTAATTGTATGCTAAAGATTTCAAATAATGACTTTAATTTCAGCCATGGTTGGGCAAATACCATCGCCGCTATTCGTGGTCCTCACGTGAAGGTAATATGTCCGACCGCCGCGACGATGCCAGTCACATTAAATGCAGGCTTTCGTATGCCGTCGTGGTTTGATTTAAGGACACTAGATGCCACGGCTCCTGAAGATGAAGAGGGAATATTAAGAGCTACTGAGCATGTTCACCGTCTCATTGCCAATGAGATAAAAGTAAGTAGAAAATTACATTTACTGTAGGTAAGTATTGTTTAACTTCTCATCAGTGTTTCAATTTTATTCAGATGATTCGAAGAACAATTGATTTGGTTTTAAATTGCAACAAATTTGTCAAAATCGGTCCACAATTGACGGAGGAATCGGTGAACAAACTTAAAAAAAATGTTGACACACCCCATCGAGTATCATTGTTTAGACTTGAGCAATTCGTAGATACAATTATTTTTTTGTTTAAAAAGAAATTGAGCTGTTACGTGATGACTGGCAAATATGAAACATCGCACTACATATAGATTGTATTATATAAGTGTATAATGTCCGATTGCCATGCGGCATGCGTCGCCCCGCCAGAAATCTGTTTTACGTGTGCCTATAGATGTTTCACATCAAAATAAATAACCTCCTCCTTTTTTGAAGCTGGGCTGTTACTCATGAATAAAAGATATTTGTTTTTCTAAAAGTCCTCATTATTTCACGTTTTATATTGCAGGCTGGCATACTCCCCAATAGGATATTGCTGGGTGGGTTTTCTCAAGGCGGGGCATTAGCACTTCATGCAGGTTTGACGTATCCAGAACCAGTAGCCGGAGTCATGTCACTGTCATGTTGGTTGCCTAGACATGCTCACTTTCCAGATGCAGTAAAGGCTCCTACAGATATGCTGGTAAGTTCAATAACGTGAATCTATTTACTATTTAGGATGGTTGAATTAAATTATTTAGCAAAACTTCACAGATGCGAGGCACAACAACATCTAATAATGATAAATAAAAAACATATTTCAACTTATGCTTTCGAATATCAGCTGTAGGGGAAAGGCAGGTACGACGGGCCCTGCAGGTACGAAGGTCCACCTTAATAATTTTGAAAGGGATAATACCATCGCTGAATGAGTGGTGTCATGAGGAAGCTTTTTATTCATATCTTGGTCAGCATACTCAACGCTGCGGTCCACGTTAGCACTGTTTTAGCATGGAAAGTTTGTTTTTGCATGTTCTGATGTAAAATTGATGATTTTTAATTGACCTAAAATTTGCTTTGGCTTGAGATAGTTATGTTCTGGCGTCTGTATGCAAAGTGACATAATTATGATTTAACTAATATCAAACTATGTGGACGATAGTGATGCATTAACTAGAGTTATTGTGGTTTATGATGTTTATTTTTTTTCTCGTCCATCCCATGGTGTGGGGTATCGTTGGATAGGCCGTTGAATAATATTGCGGGTATGTGCAAACCATTTTTGGATTCAGGGATCCGTTTGCGTAATATTAAGGTTTGAAGTGCTAATTTTTGTTAAGAGTAGTGTCCCCCTGCCAGCTAAATGGTTGTTTTTAGATATGTGAAAAAAACATGCCAGTAGTATACGGCGTGTTACGGAAAGGGTATATACATACGAAGTGGGTGAAGAGTGCATCTGGTTCAGAAAAAACTCTGGAACAAAATTTCAGCTCAAAAAGCATAACTTTGAAAATGTTTGATATTTTTTTTATTTCTATAGGTTATTAAATTTAAATCATAACAAACGTGTCGCCGCACTACAAGGGTCATTATCCATTATGTGTGTCTGTGCGCCTAGTACACACACACACCTGTCACATCTCTGCGACACGGACGGTACCGCACCAACACGCGGCGGCGCGGGTGGCACGATTGGCGATGGCGGCGGGATCAAACGAATGGATTAAAACGTGTACCGATCAGCTGACTTGGTTTAGTGATGTGTAGAATTCAATCGGAAACATTTGATTTTTATTAGTTTGTTTTAGTTTGTATTACTAAAAAATGTTGCCATGCAGTTTGTTATCACCAAAAGAATCCGTGCCTTTGATATGTATGTACTCTTTCCGTAACACGCTGTATATATAACGGAGTTAAGGCAAAGGCTAAGGTGAAAGAGCATTTAAAAGGAAAACTATCACAGCTAAGTAGGCCTTACAAGTTAACGAGTAATAGTCGACCAACTTGTATAAATTGCAGTTAGAATGTTTGGGAGAACATGTTTTTCAATAACAATGTTAAGTTTGTTCTTGGGATGAATTCATCCACAATTCGCCGGTTTTAATATTAGTACTTATTGATTTTAACTTAGTTTTTTTAATAATCTTTAGTATAAGTAGAGAAGAAATATTCAGAGTAGTGGTAAGGTTCGTACAGACCGGCACGACTTGTCGCACGACGCGACACCGGTAGAACAATTTCCATGAAATTTTCATAGAAATTGTTCTATCGCTGTCGTGTATTAATATTCTTATCAAGCGAATAATAGCTCTAAAATGTATTGCGTATTAATAATAACAGATCTAAAAAATTAAAATTTGATGGCACCGCAGCGTAGGACTCTCATAATTTTAAATAATGAAATCAGATTGCGATTGCCATCAATGTGTGACAGCATAGGCATGACCTCACAAACCCCAATTTGAATATTAAGTATAAGCACAGTACAATGTTTATAATTAGACTTCGTCGAACCATTTTTTAGGGTTCCGTATTCAACAATGTTAGCCATGTCCAAAATCAAAACCAAAATATTTTATTTCACATAATATACCTACATGAGCACTTATGAAACGTCAGAAGCTATAAGGTGCACGCCGTGCACGCTTCCTTTTGGTCGTTTCCATAGAGAACAGCCGGCAAGAAACTGAAAGAGGTTATTCTTTTAATTCAATTAAAAAAATTTAAAACCCCAACAACCTCTAAAAAGTAAAAATATATTAAAGTGGTTGTTCCTTAGGTTTAATATAAGTTGTAGGTAATATTTTGATTCAGGCGTTGCGTCGTCGCACACTGGTCCCGAATGATAAAAAAGTGGACATTAAGAAATTTTTGACAGAAGGTCAACGGATTCGGCTGATTTTTTTTTTGTAGACAGCTGATGCAATTACAAATCACTTTTATAGATTGAGTTTTTGCCAAATAAGCCGTATTTTCAGAGAAAAAAAATATTGAAATATTTTTTGTATGAAAGAAATCCTAATTTTGTCTTTATCTTCCAAGATTCAAACGTATTCAAAATAAAACTTAGCGCAGCTTGTAGAGGTGCTAATTGCTCACCACTTTGTCATAGACACTCTTCTGCGATTTTGTGCTCCTTTTGAGTTACAGGCACTTTAAATATTTTTTGTATAAAAAAATTCTAATTTTGTCTTTATCTTCCAAGATTCAAACGTATTCAAAATAAAACTTAGCGCAGCCTGTAGAAGGGCTAATTGCTCACCACTTTGTCATAGACACTCTTCTGCGATTTTGTGCTCCTTTTGAGTTACATGCACTTTAAATATTTTTTGTATGAAAAAATCCTAATTTTGTATTTATCTTCCAAGATTCAAACGTATTCAAAATAAAACTTAGCGCAGCTTGTAGAGGGGTTAATTGTTCATCACTTTGCCATAGACACTCAATTGCGATTTTGTGCTCCTTTTCAGTTACAGGCACTTTAAATTTTTCGTTGTCGGATGAGCTTTACTAGTTTTTTGTAGACAGCTGATACAATTACAAGTAACTTTTAAAGATGTATTTTTTGTTAAATAAGCCGTATTTTCAGAGTTAAAAAATTAATTCAGGCGGATTAGAAATAATCTTGTTAAAGATAGACTAAGATGTAATAACATTTTCTTCATTAATAAGTAACTCTTATAAATGTCTTTCTATTAAAAAAAGTCTTATTTTAAATATATCAAATAAACAACTTGGATATCTCAAAACGTGTACAGACATGTTCAGGTACAGGTAATTTATTGTGTGACTCATATTCAGATTATAAGCATTGGGTAAAGTGGTAAAGTGGTGGGCAAGGTAATGAGTCATTGCTTAATTAGACGATTACTTACAATTTGGGCTATATTTGGTCATCTAACGCTAGTGAATGCGTCGGAAACGCAAAATAAGACTTTTTTTAATAGAAAGACATTTATAAGAGTTACTTATTAATGAAGAAAATGTTATTACATCTTAGTCTATCTTTAACAAGATTATTTCTAATCCGCCTGAATTAATTTTTTAACTTTGAAAATACGGCTTATTTAACAAAAAATACATCTTTAAAAGTTACTTGTAATTGTATCAGCTGTCTACAAAAAACTAGTAAAGCTCATCCGACAACGAAAAATTTAAAGTGCCTGTAACTGAAAAGGAGCACAAAATCGCAATTGAGTGTCTATGACAAAGTGGTGAGCAATTAGCACCTCTACAAGCTGCGCTAAGTTTTATTTTGAATACGTTTGAATCTTGGAAGATAAAGACAAAATTAGAATTTTTTTATACAAAAAATATTTAAAGTGCCTGTAACTCAAAAGGAGCACAAAATCGCAGAAGAGTGTCTATGACAAAGTGGTGAGCAATTAGCACCTCTACAAGCTGCGCTAAGTTTTATTTTGAATACGTTTGAATCTTGGAAGATAAAGACAAAATTAGGATTTCTTTCATACAAAAAATATTTCAATATTTTTTTTCTCTGAAAATACGGCTTATTTGGCAAAAACTCAATCTATAAAAGTGATTTGTAATTGCATCAGCTGTCTACAAAAAAAAAAATCAGCCGAATCCGTTGACCTTCTGTCAAAAATTTCTTAATGTCCACTTTTTTATCATTCGGGACCAGTGTGCGTCGCGGCGGGGGACGGCTAATGAAAATAGGAAGTTAACAGCAGCTATCCTTTCTACAATAGCATACATTCAATAGCAATAATAGCAATAATCAACTCAGCCTATAGCAGTCCACTGCTGGACATAGGCCTCTCCCAGGCTGCGCCACAGCACCCTGTCCTCCGCCTTCCGCATCCAGTCTGGTCCAGTCAAGGGTGACCTTAAAAGGGTTTAAGGTCGTCGGTCCATCTAGCTGGGCAATAATAACAATAATGAATATATGCTAATGTGGCCACCCCATTGCAATTTCGAATCTAGAGTCATTCCTAGAAATACACTCCGTCTATCTGTCTGTCTGTCCCCGGCTTAGCTCAGAGGTTCTTAGTACTAGAAAGCTGTAATTTGAAATGGGAATACTTACATATTAATCATGCCGAAAAAGTGGTAAAATAAAATCTTGAAAAATCTTTTATCTTAAAATAAAACATTACTTAAATGACAAAAACGGTAAAGTGCGAGTCGGAGTCGCACACGAAGGGTTCCGTACCACCGTACAATATTGAACACTACGTATTTTGTAAAAAAAATACTTCAGTTTAAAAAAAACACGTTTCTTTCATTCTAACTTTATTTTATTTTTATTATTTGTTAATAAAGCGACAATAGAATGTGAAAAATTCAACTGTCTACCTATTATGGTTCGTGAGATATATATAGCCGCTAACAGACACAGACGGACGGACAGCGGAAGCTTAGTCAAAGGCTTCCGTTTGGCACACATCGGGTACGGAACCCTAAATCATTCTCTCCGCATGTGAATGTGTTGTGTTGCGATATTGCGGTGTTTTCGGTGATTTATCGAACGACTGGCTACTACACGGAATCGTGACGAATCTTGATTTCACGAACTACCTCAGCGTGAAAACGGACCTTGTATCTGCTACTTTGATTGACTACGGCTTCTTATTTTGGACTCCAATATCACCTATCGTGATGGCCAACTGAAATAATTGCGATATTGCAACTTATCGCTGCAATATAACGGGAAGATGAGCTTTAAATGATGAATCCATCTTATGTATTGTACACCAGTCAATAGTAATGTTATAACATATGTTCCACGGCTTACATATAGCGGATTAGTATTAATTTCTATAGAACATACCAAATACGACAGGCTCATTCCTAATACGGGAACACGTAAGGGCAGATGGCTCCTATGTAATAGAAGTGTGAGGGAGGTTGATAATGACCTTTTAAGAGAGCTGTCGGTTTCAAACAGTACTTGGTTATTAAGAGGAAAAAGTCACGCTCGGCATATTAGTAGAAAACATATTTTGTATACATTTTAGTTGACTACTCTCTTAAGTGGAAGGCAATATTGCAATAATATTGTAATTGTATAGGAAGGCGTACACTAGGTTGCTGTGCGCATATAATGTCAGTTATTTGGTACTTCAGTTGGGCTAGGTACCAAGAAAATATTTTACCCCCTGCACACTTCCTAGATTCTATTGTAATAGTTTATAAGGACGAATGACTAATAGGTTGGGGAAAAAATTTCTTCGCATTTTTTAAGAAAATTCATTATATATTTACATTTAACTAAAGTATGTAGGTACCATTATGTTCGATAACTTTTTGCCATCTTGTAGGTACGGACATGATCCCATTGCTATAGAAATTTTGGGACTTCTGATCAAAATACCGCGACAAGTGGTTTTGGCAGTCCTCTCGTGATGTTAACCTGACAATGCCTAAAGAATTCTGAAGAGACCGAAACAGGTGGAAATCTGAAGGTGCAAGGTCAGGACTATACGGCGGATGCATTAACACCTCCCAGCCAAACTCTCTTAATTTTTGCTGAGTGGCTAAAGATGTGTGAGGTCTAGCGTTATCATGATAAAAACCACACCCCTTCTGTTGATTAATTCCGGGCGCTTTCTCTCAACTTCTTGCTTTAATCTCATCAGTTGTTCGCTGTAGAGTTCAGAATCGATGGTCCTGCCTGGTGGTAACAGCTCTTAATGAATAATGCCCTTCCAATCCCACCACAAACACAGCATCACCTTGTTGCGAGTTAACCCGGGTTTCGCTACAGTCTGTGAAGCCTGACCGACCTTTGACCACGACCTTTTTCGCACGTTCTTGTCGTACGTGATCCACTTTTCATCACCAGTTATCAGCTTCTTCTCCAGAGTTCTCCATATGCAATTTGACGAGCATAAATTGCTTAGCAACCATATTAAAGTGCCTAATCGAATCGCAACGGTGAAATACTTATTATTAAGTAGTTCCGGTGGCCATCTGGGGTCTTCATCATCAGTTCCACTTTACCAATTGGTGCTTTTCGAGTGCAAATGCACGAGTTAAATCAAAAAAATACTTCCGGATTGAAAACGCTTAAACCAAATTTGTGCTACTCTCACAGACAGTGCTGCACTAGGTCCATAAACATCGCAAATTTTTTTCGCGGCTTGCGTTGCATTTTAACCTTTTTTGTAGTAAAATTTTAAAATGTATCGAATTTCTTCATTAGATTCACTCATCTTGACAGTACGAAAAACAAATGAAAATCACACATTTTCCTAATTTGAATTATGTTTTTTAAAATTCAAACTTTCAATGATACCAAAACCAGCCAGATACAAATAGTATAATAGCCAAAGAGATTTTATTACAAGTTCATACATACTATAATGCGAAAAGACTTTTTCCCCAACCTAATAGGTAATACGGGCGGGTCCGGCGTGGTGGCCGCAACTCCACGTCGCGCGTCGTGAAGGAACGGTGGGAAAATCGATTATTCGATCCACCCCAGCTCCTTAAAGAAGGCCAGCAACGCCCTGGTGTTACTGACAATCTCACAGAGGGTACCTGGGTTACCGAAGTACTTTGCCCTGTATGTGGCGGCCACCGGGCAGTATAGTAGCACATGAGCTGCTGTTTCGTCGTCCTCCATGCAGGCCCTGCACACTGGACTGGCTGTGACTCCTATGACAAAGAGGTGTTTATTAAATGAGCCATGGCCAGTTATAGCTGCTTTCATTGTACGCAGCTGTTGCTTAGTTAGTCGGAGTACCTGTTTCGTGACGCGAATGACTAATGTTTCTTTAATCCTACATAATCATGTTTTTTTTCTTTATTTAAAACTAATCTATTTTCACAAATTATAGTTTACCTGGGAATCATAAACGTATCTACCCACTAAAAACTAGGTATCTAACATGGCATGTTATTAGGATTAATAAATATATAGTACCTACCATAATATGGTTCTATTGTTTCCTATATGTAGGTACAGTATGCACTAATGCATTATCCGCTGTACCTATATCATTCACTGTGCTAAGTCAGTTTATTTTATACAATGAAAACCTATTTCAAGAGTTTACTAGTCATCTCAATATTACCATATTGATAATATTGGAAAATATAATTTTTAAATAACACATAGCCATAACCTTAGATTCGAGCCCTTATATCTATGAAACTGAAACTAAGGCAGCTCAAACCTGATATTTTAATCTAACAAATGACACTAATTTGGAACTTGTAACGGTTCATCAAATTGGAGGCCCCACGATGTATGGAACATGGTCGATGTTTTTTTGTAGTGTGCCAGCTAAATGGTTGTTTTTGGATATGTGAAAAAATTCATGCCAGTAGTACCTATACAGGGTCAACTTAAATTAGCTAGCGAAACTCCGCAGACGTGATGGGTATTTATACCTAAACACAATCAACTCAGCCTATAGCAGTCCACTGCTGGACATAGGCCTCTCCCAGGCTGCACCACAACACCATGTCCTCCGCTTTCCGCATCCAGTCTGTCCCAGCCACCTTTTTAAGGTCGTCGGTCCATCTAGCTGGGGGGCGCCCCACACTACGCTTGCCGATACGCGGTCTCCACTCAAGAACTCGTCTGCTCCACCGGCCATCGGTCCTTCGACAAACATGGCCAGCCCACTGCCACTTCAGCTTGCTTAGTCTGCAGGCTATGTCAGTAACTCCGGTTCTCTTCCGGATAACTTCATTCCTGATCTTATCCTTCAAAAAAACTCCGAGCATAGCCCGCTCCATAGCACGCTGAGTGACCTTAAATTTGTGGACCAGCCCGACTGTTAGTGTCCACGTTTCGGCACCGTATGTCATAACGGGCAAGACGCATTGGTTGAAGACCCTAGTCTTGAAACACTGCGGGATTGACGACTAGAAGACTTGACGAAGTTTTCCAAACGCTGCCCAACCCAACTGGATCCTTCTGTTGGCTTCCTTCTCAAAGTTGTGCCTACCAAGCTGGAAAACTTGCCCTAGGTAGACATACTCCTTCACAACTTCGAGAAGCGACCCTTCGATGTGGATTGGACTCGGCAAGACGTGCGAATTGTACATGACTTTCGTCTTGTCCAAATTCATGCCGAGGCCAACCCGCCGAGAGGCTCCATTTAGGCTGTGCAGCATCTGGTCTAACTGTTCCAGCGTCTCTGCCATTATGACGATGTCATCGGCAAAACGAAGGTGTGAGATGTACTCGCCGTTTATGTTGATACCCTGTCCAGTCCAGTCCAGCGTCTTAAAGACGTCCTCCAACGCATTGGTGAACAGTTTCGGGGATATCACATCCCCCTGTCTCACCCCCCTGAGTAGTTGGATGGGGCTGGTTTCCTTATCCTGGACCTGGACAGTCATCGTTGCAGCGTCATACAAACACCTCAACACTTCGATGTAGCGCCAGTCAGTTCGACATCGTTGCAGAGAGGCCAGAACTGCCCAAATTTCGATGGAGTCGAAGGCTTTTTCGTAGTCCACAAATGCTATACACAGCGGCTGATTGTATTCTTCGGTCTTCTGCACAATCTGCCGAACAGTATGTATGTGGTCTACGGTACTGAAGCCTTTTCGAAAACCGGCTTGTTCTGGTGGCTGGAACTCGTCAAGTCTCCTGGCGAGACGGTTCGTGACGACCCTCGAGAACAGCTTGTATACGTGGCTCAGAAGTGAGATGGGTCTATAGTTCTTCAGCAAGGTTTTGTCGCCTTTTTTGAAGAACCGAACCACCGCACCTCTGCTCCACGCTTCGGGCGTTGTACCCTCTTGGATGACGGAGTTAAAGAGACTCGCTAGCTCTCTCAGGACTGGAGCCCCGCCCGCTTTAAGGAGCTCTGTCGTTATTCAGGCGCCTTGTTGTTCCTTAGCTGCTCGAGAGCCGCCCTAATCTCGCAGTGGTCGACATCCGGGATGTCCTCCGTGTAGTGGCGCGTTAATCCGGCTCGATGGAGGTACCGTGACCGCTACCTTGACCAGGAATAGCGGGACCACCGGGAACTGGGGGCCGTTGTTTATGCACTTTTTTCATATGGGAGGTTTAATGCCCGTAGTCACCACGCTGGGCAAGCGGGTTGGTGACCGCAGTGCCAATCCTTTCGCAACGATGACGCTGCTGCCCGTCATCGCTCTGGTGAATTTAGGTTGGCTTGTTAGATGGTTATACCGCCACCGATCGGTCGCCAGCGCCTCGTCTGTCAGTGGCAGGGTGTACCGCGCGCAGGTGAGGTTGACATTTGGGGAGTCTGGTTGATGTTTGCTCCCCCTTACACTAAACACGCCAAAATTAGAATAAAACCGATTTGTTGTTTTTTTTTGGGGTTAACGACCGCTGGTATTGTGTATGAGTTGAGAAAATCTTTTTTTTTTGTTTTAATGTTTAGATATCGATACCCATCACATCTGTGAAGTTTACAAAACAAAAAATAGTTTTAGTGGCTAAATGATTTGCGGTTGACGACCCAAAAAAAAACTCATCAAATTAATTTACTTTTTGTTTTATTATGTTAAGATATCGACACCAATCACGTTTGCGGAGTTTTGCTAGCTGATTTAATTTGATCCTGTATAATGACGAAATTAAAAGGAAAACTATCACAGCCTAAGTAGGCTTTACAAGTTAACGAGTAATAGTCGACCAACTTACATTTGCAGTTGGAGAATTGTTGTTTGTTTTTGGGATAAGTTCATCCCAACTACGGAACCCTTCATTGTGTGTGTGGTCCGACACCTGTTGTAGGTACCTAATTTATCAGCTCAGTTTTATCAACACCTTTCCGCTTGTTCCCAACGAGTCACACCTCAACGGGTAACAGTGTGACCGGTTGGGAATTAATTTTAAAAATAATCCCAACCAGTCATACTGTTACTCGTTGGGCATGTTACTCGTTGGGAATTATTTTTGAGACGTTCCCAACCGGTCACACTGTTACTCTATGGGATTTTTTTACTAAACAATTCCCAGCCAGTTACACGATTACTCGTAAAGATTCCTATGAAATTGTAAATCAGTGAATATGGTATATATTGGAATAAGACACTGTAAATAAATATCAAACAGATTTATTATCAATCAACAAAATTACAATTTTAAACATTTATAAATTATCTACACATTATAACAACCTATCTGTATCAAACTAAAAAATCTTTACAGATATCACTAGTTTCATATTATGAAATTATAAACTTGCAATAAGGCATTTAAAATAAACAACAAATTTCAAATAGCTGAAATTATAAATTAACAAAATAACAATTCAAACATTATAAGATATTTTTAAAAAGCTATATTTATCTAGGTATAAATCACAGAATCATCACAGATATTTTAATTTTAATGATTAAAGTAAGAACATCCACTTTTCTTTAACTTTTGGTATCTTAATACAGGCGATATAAGAGAAATAAAAAAAACACGAGTTCGATTCGCACGAAACACTTAAAGCTGTTTCGTGTGAATCAAACTCGTGGACACGTGGTATGTTGTTTCTTTTTTATGTTAGTAAGTATTAAACTTACTAATTAAGTATTAACATTAAAAAATTGTTCTAAATATAATCAGTCTTATGGAATTGAATATAAATTCAATATAGAGTTATCATCATAACATCATTATGGATAATAAGTAGATTTTAATAATTGTAGATTCATAATTATCCATAATAATGATATGATGACAACCATAATCAGTCTTACACGTTAATTAATATAAAATCAATGTACAACAATTTTCAACAAATCATTTTTAAGTAGTATCTTTATTTTAACTCAACGTTTTGTTTGGTATGACCAAACAAAACGTTGAGTTAAAATAAAGTTAATGTTATGATAAAGAAATAGTTAATGTTAATATAATCAGCCTTGTACATAATATGTATTTGACTCACAGTATATAATCTAATTTCGTAAAATTTCTAAAGCATGGCCTACTGTTATCAAACCTTCCGATAGCTCCTGTTGCACTTCTTGAATGAAATCGTCTTTTAAAATATATTTTTTAGCTCTTTTTCTTTTTAGTGATTTATTTATTTGTGTGAGTATGTTTCTGACAACATTAAGAGAAGAGTCCTCTTTTAATGTATGCAGGAAGTGCATCAGGTTCGGTTTTTTTGTTCCGATGGTCTTATTCAACTTACCATGCCATGCTTCTAAGGCATTTGTGGTTCGGTGCCGCTCTCCGAAAACACACCACACTTTAAAAAACTCTCTACACAGCCATTGTCTTTCCATATATTTTATAAACTGTTTGCAGCTTGAACTTTCGCTATCTCCGTATCGAGCAATTATATATACCCATCCGTTTATTATTTCATGCTCTGGCAGCAAAGGAAGCACAGCACTGAGCTGAACTAATCGCACCTCCTTTGGATCTTGTGACGTCCGCATTGTCATTTTCAGTTTTTTCCCCTTTTTAAATATCGCGTTGTTATAGTGATAGTAACACCCTTTTACTATCACTGAAGGAAAAACTTTGGCGATTGCATTTATTGCTGGCTTTTCGTAATCACATCTGAATTGAGCTGGATTCCAATCAGGTAGCTGTGATTTTATCATACTAAACAGGATATAGTAGCTTTCTGTTGTTCTGTTGCTCATTAATGCATACACCACAGGAATTATATTTGTGTGGTTTACTGTACTTCCAGTATCCCCATGGATTGTATACAGTTGTATGAAGGGATTAGGACAACTTCTAAATGTGCCATCACCATAACAGTCTTTTAAATTGTGCACCATTAATCTCGCTTCCTTGGACGAAAATAATATTATTCTAGTATTGTTCGTATTACTTTGGTAATCTGCTAGTAGAAAATCATTATATCTTGGTGGTACTTCAACGTCTAGTGCCTGTTTGTACACTATCTTAGAAACTCCGGCTGCTGAATTTCGTTGTCTGTACAGTGTACTTTTAACACTTGTGAATTTGGGTATTTTAGATACGATATCCATTCCGGCATCTTTAAGTTGACTTATCATTGAATTATACTTTTGTGGGATATTTGGAAAACCTGGTTTGTACAATTCAGTCTTTAATTTCTGGACAGATTCCTCAATTTCGTTTTTTGCAAAGTCAGGGGCGTGGCTATGAGCAGTCTCATGCAGAATATTTTGGTCCTATGAAAAAACATTTACGATCTCAATAATGATTAAAACAGAATTAAGCGGTTAACAGTAAATTAAGCAAGCTCAGCATATTCAGTTAAAACTGAAAATAAATACTTTGTAGTTATCAGTAAATTGTCACTTATACAACATATTTATGGAATAACCCAAAACCTCAGATGAAACGACGCACGCGCCGGCGCGCGCTAGATTGACTACAGGGACGGCGGTAGCCGGCGGCGGCGGGGTGGCGGCGGAGCGGCTGACCTTGAGCGCGCGCGCTAGTTCACTTACACTCGCCCGCTCGATTGTTTACGTAGCGTTTAAAAAAATATTAAAAACGACAAAACAAATAATTATGTTAGGTAAAAAATTAAACTATATAAGTATTAAAAAATATTGCTTTCTATTTTGCTGCTGATTCTAAACAAATTAAGTTTTGGGTTATTTCAACATCTTGTATAGAGGTAGATATACTTACTTTTATTCGTATGACTCCTTTACAAGTTTTTCGTTGCGTGCACGCCCACACTGTTAATCCGCTATTATGCTTTCGCCTGGCATAAAATTCGTATCCACCACGAAGCAAAATAGTACCACCATTCCTTTGTATAAAACTAAATGTCACTAGGCTGGACGAAGTTGACGCGATGTATTCTGTCATGGTTAACAGCGGGACGTGAACTTCACTTCAATGCACAACACAAACTGATAATATTCAAGCATCCCTCTCCCTCCCCGCGTCGTTCCCGTGGCGAAAAACGTGTAACTTTAACATGCAAATATGTGCTTTACATTTAATTTTAGAGAAATAATATTTTATATTGTGGCTGAAATTAATAAGAGGTAAAAAAAACACAAATATCCTCTTATCATTTCACTGTATTCACACCATTATCCATTAATAGTATCTTCATAAACAAGTGAATAAGAAAGTAGAGAGATTACGTATTCTAGTAAATATAGGCGGCCACGAACACTAGCACTGGTCATGTCAGGCGAGAAACAGAGCCCTAACAAGGGATAACTATTTAGAACTGATGAATAAAAATAAGTCAACCAGTCATTGTGCCGCTGTTGACGGCATAACGAGTCGGAGCTACTGTTACTCGTTGGGACATCTTTTACATTTATTTCCAACGTGTCACAGTGTGACAGGTTAAGTGTGACTCGTTGGGAACTAATGAAAAAATCATCCCAACGAGTAACAGTGTAACAGTAACTGTGACTCGTTGGGAATTATTATCCAAAACATTCCCAACGAGTCACACTGTTACCCGTTGAGGTGTGACTTGTTGGGAACAAGCGCACCTTTCGAACTTAGCCACATTTAATGCTGACTGGTACCCACCATAAACAACAAAACAAACAAGTACCCACTTGTTTGTGTTTATGTCAGGCTCAAAGACCGAAAAAACTCATTGAGCGAAAAAACAACGAGTACAGGGTGTCTGCTCCGACCATAATCCGCAGTATCGGCCGAATGTTCGGCCTTTTCTTGACTACGGGTAACTATGGCAAAGTACGGCGAAAGAAACAAGCGATAGTCAAAGAGATAAGCCAAAGTCAAAAATGTGACTTGAAGTTGGGTAAAGAAAGACTCAAAGTCAAAAAAGAAAACTTTGGAAGTTATAAAACGACCGAACATTCGGCCGATACTTCGGATTATCCCCTGGCAGTTTCAAAACAGCCACCACGCGAAATTCGCGTTGCGGCTCTACAAAAACGGCCAAAACGCCTTCTGGCAAATGCAGAACGACAACAAAGAAGTTGTAGAGTTGTATCGTGGCTCGTTTGATATTCGACCACAACGTTATCAATATTTATTGTTGTTTATTAATACTTACAGGACGACCAGGTTAATCACCTGGACATACTGTATTTCTAATGTAATTTTACTAACCGAATGACAATTTAAAAGTCGTTTGAACTCTATGATGACCCAACTGACCAAAAGAAGAATGGTGTTCCTGCAGTGCCATAGCGCTTTTGAGAGTCCAAATTCGGAAAAATTCTAAACACTATAGGGATGGCGGGAGCGATGATTTCAAGTCTTGTATGACTTTCAGAACATATAAAATTCAGGTTCGAGAAAGATTATGAGTGAGTAAAGTTTAGGGAAAAATCTATACTTATTCATTTTTTTTTTTTGGTTTTTCAGTATTTTTTCGATGTTTTTCCATTGTAACCATATAACTTTTTTACACCATCTTAAAGTAGAGGTCTCAACCAATAAAAAAAACAAAATCAAAAATTTTGTTCGTAAACTTTTTTGATTAAAAAACTGGCCTTTTTGACAGTGTTGACGAACAGAATTTTTTTTTCGCGATCGTACATTTATGCTTAGTTCACGAGTCAAGGTGTAAAAAAGTGGAGCTCAATTATAGATGAAGCGGATTTTTAAAATACTTTGATTACGACTTTCAATGCAAAAAATTAACAATAAAATAAAATAAACCTTTTTTACTACGCTATTCGTTCAACGTATGTATCGACAAAGTACTACGTTTGGAGGTGGTCGACGCGTGTCGGTTTCATCAAAGAAATACGCACCAATAATCGCTGTGTTCGTTGTTGTCGCACGTTTCAAGTTTGCTGTATTTTTGACACTAGGTACCTATTACATAAAAATAAGGATTTTAGTATCTATACTTATTACATTACAATGGTGCCGATTCTCTTGTACACCGAACTAAACTAAACTATCACTAAAATTTCTTAGTTTTAGTTTAGTTATTCTTAAAAGCTATTCTGAAAACAAGATTCACTAAACTTAGAAACAATTTAGACACAACTATAATCGAGTTTGACAATCGCTAAGTTGAATAAACCATAGACCAAGATTTGTTGGGAAATAAAATAAAGACTGAACGAAATGATCCGAAATGCATAAAAACCTGAGTAAAATCATAATAATCATCTATTATTTATCAATAATGATTCAAATAAAATACAGAGAACATAATGACGGCGTCTTTATAGCATGATTATCTTGCTTTTTATTTCAGCGTAATAAAGCAAATGTTCTAATAAAAATGTGATCTCGAGAAAAGAAAATCCGGTTTGGTGTTCAGTAAGTTGAAAATCTCCAGTATTCTCGTCACCGTAGGAAAGCTCTATCAAGGATATCTTGAATTTGTCTGTTTGTTTGCCATATCAATTGGTTGGTGGCAAGAAACATATTTACTCTGGAGAGAAGAATAAAAAGTCCGTACAAATAAAATGGTACGGCATTGGGGGCGTCCTGGTGGATGACACCGAAAACTCGCGAAAGCGGGAAATTCAAAATCACATTTCTAGATAAGGTCTGTCCACGAAATCGAACTGGGAAACCGATGTTAATGATTGTGAAATTTTACTGGTTGCAATTTTCCAGCTCCACTTTGGTGGTTAGGCAGCCATATTGTTTAAATTAACATAAAAGGTGAATAGGAGTCAATTCATGCTTGTAGAAATCTTTGAATTTGGACAAAAATAGCGTCATTAGCACCACGCTTAAATTTAAACTTTGCCATAACTTTTTAGTGTAGTAGCGCTATCTTATTCGTGAGCCATGGCGCCGGCAAATGTCAACCTTAACTGCTCGAACAGATGCGTGGTGATCGTAAAGCTCGATAAGTTTAGCCATAAAAATATTAACTTGCTCATTGACTGATCCAGAGGCAATCAGTCCAGCACCAATCTATATTATTGGCATCCTTGCAAAGATCATTCCACCAAAATTGCGTTGCATGAGATTCTTAGCTTTAGCCTTAGGTGGACGAATTTGATACGACAGAAAAATAAGGTAAAAAATAAGGAAAAATAAGTTCAGGGATTTAGCAGTGCCATGACTTATGCATTCATGTATACGTTCTTACAGTTAGCTTGCGTATATCGTGGAAATGAGCCCGAATGCTCTGAGCGTTAAAATTCTTAGGAACATCCGAACAATGCGCTGCAAGAGAAGAGTACTCACGAAACTGTCGTCGTCGTTACTTGTTATAGAGAAAAAACTACTACTATCACTGCTTTCATCGATAGACATAAATATTTACCAGACTAATAAAAATAAATCGTATAAAGGCTCCTACAGACTGGTGCGATATCGCGGGCGCGACAATGGTCGCAATGCCTGTCGCACTGCAACACCTGTCTGTAGGAGCAATAACTAGTCCACCTGCCGGTTGCGTTATTCAATCAAAATAATTAAAAACTACTTACTCAGTCCGGGTAAAAAGAGTTAAACAAAAGCATATAAAAATAATATGTAACACATTTCAGAGATAAAACAACAAGAAAACAAAACACAGTCTGCCATTCCACCTTTACGAAAAACGGAACGCACGGAATTAAACTGACATGGGTAATGACTGACACTGACAGCTGACAGTGACAACATTGTGACTTGAATCAATAGTTCAATACTGTACTTAGCACAGTACCGTAGACAGCACAGTACAAAACATTTATTATATTATTCTATGTACACCATAAAAATTACAGATATAAAATGTACATAATACCCCGACTTTGAATAAAACATCACAAAGAAATCACTGCTTCAAAAAAGCAGCACGCTTTAAGCTAGCGGTCCTCGCAGCAGCAACGGGACAGAAGCTGGCACATCCGTTATTGGATCACTCCGCTCGGGCTCACTGGGATTCGGCGCAATCTTGTCCAATTCAGCAAGGGTCTCAACCCAATGCCGCGAATCATTGGGGCCAAAGACATACACGCAGCCATCCTTAGTCCAGCTCTTGGTGACACCGCATATTTCTCTCGCAGCCAAGAACAAATCATGCCACCCCCTTTGTTAGGAACTTGGCTAATGGTGTCGCCTATAGCCTTTAATTTGGCTTTGGAAAACCAAATCTTATCCCAAAGCGCAAGACTGCCTAGCTTGAACAGGATAGGCCTGATTTTATTAGTTACTGGACGTCCCATTTGGTGACACCATGCAACAGCAAGATCTTCCTTGTAGTCTTCCGCAGAATACGCGCATATTGACGTGGAGTTGCGGAAACTAGCCCGTTTTACCTATTACCTAAGATCTTCCTTCGTCCCTACATCTCAATTTGGTTGACACTGCGAGCAAGTAGGTCCACCTGTTGCCGAACACTGCTGAGAGCCTGTGTGATGAATGTCCAAACTCCTAAGAAGTTGTGGATGGGTGGGTGTGGTGATGGAGGGGCCTTCTGAAGTTTATCTTCAAAGGCGGACATCTATGTGTGAAACAACTCCTTTAATTTACTCAGAGTGCTTGTTAGAGGATCCATTGTGATGAAGTGAAGTGATAGTAGATTGTAAGAGAATAATTATGAGATAACGCTACACAAGCAGGTACTAACTATGAACTTTTAAAATATAGCTTATATAATTGTAAATAATGTTTCTATTAAATTATATTGAATTTCAAATAAGAGCAAATTAATTTTACTTTGTGTAACTGTTACAACTACCCACAAGTGACATTAAATATGTGCCTTGAATAACATGCGCTCATGTGCTCTTTTTTCTTGTGAAGTGCCTGTGTGGGTGCCAGGTATATTTAACTAAAGCTTACCCATACAATTTTGTGAAATTAATAAATTTAGAAAATAAGTAGCCTCTGCCCGGTGCGTTGCAGTAACTTAAATTAATTATTTATTTATCTATTGCTTCAGCAAAGTCCTGATCTAGGGAGTCTAAATATTTTTCTTTCTTCTGCCATTTTCGATGGGTTAGAACAGTCTTGTAATGTCCAACTTAACTCTTTCTTGATAGTTTCAAAAAAATTGTTATTTCATATTTCACAGAATCTGAAAAATGGATTTATCCACTTCGTTCCTAAATCTTATTGTAGTAGGCGGTATTGTATTCTAATACTTAACAATAATTTTATTATTAACTTTCTGGCAAATTGACAACAGCTTTTTAAATGATTTAAGATTTTCCAAACTCACAAGCATAGAATAGAATACTCTATTATGCAGACCATAAAAGTAGCAGAAATAAATGTTAAAAGTTTACATAGGGTGACACAATGGGTGGACTTATCACTAAAAGCAACCTTTTACAGCCTTAGGATGGATTAAAGGGAGAAGACGAGAATACTACAGGTAGTCAGTGGTGTACCATTTACTTATACAATAATATACATACATAAAGCATACACTTATCTATATGAATATATAAACAATAATAAACATGAAACAAGAGCAAGGAACTGTATTCTGTAACGATGATGTTTAAGGAGAGAGGAAGTATTTTTTTACCAGAATTTTAAAAGTGGACAAAGATTGAGCACACCATAACGACACGGGTAAGGCATTCCATAACCGAGTATGGTTATGGAATGCTTTACCCGTGTCGAGTCTTTTACAAGTTCAAGCAGTAGCTTGAACTTGTAAAAGACTCCCAAATCAACAAAAGCATCCCAACTTTCAAGAACTAGAAGAGAAATGTACTTTGTAAATTTTAGTTCATGACAACTAATTTTATTCCACACCTTTTTAATCGCGATTTAAAAATAGTCGATTTAACCTAATCTTAGCTGAAAAACGTCAAATTCAGACTACCAAAATTGCCATTTTCATTAGATTGAATAACTAAAATGACATTAGTGCTGTCAAACTTTATTACAGTTAAGTTGTGTCACTTTAGTCAATTTCAGAATGGGAAACGTCATTTGACAGGAATAAACTAAATTTTGGTGATTTTTAGTCTAGTTTAGAGAATTTTGTGACAACAGAATCGGCACTAATCCTAATTTTAGGTGAAAAACGTCAAATTCAGAATAGCAAAATTGCCATTTTTACTAAATTGAGTAACTAAAATGACATTAGTGCTGTCAAACTATAATAATAGTTAAGTTGCGTCACTTTAGTCAATTTCAGAATGGGAAACGTCGTTTGACAGGAATAAACTAAATTTTGGTGATTTTTAGTCTAGTTTAGAGAATTTTGTGACAACAGAATGGTGATTTTTAGTCTAGTTTAGAGAATTTTGTGACAACAGAATCGGCGAAATAAACTTATTTTATTTATTTATTTACATTTGCTTTGCTTGACGTTAGCGAAAACGGGTATCTAATTTTTCTTCGGTTAACCCTTGGAATTAAAGCAACTTGGTACTTATAAAAGGTGTCTTTGTTTCAGATATTTCAAGCCCACGGTGACTGTGATCCAGTAGTTCCATTCAAATGGGGACAAATGACAGCCTCATTTCTTAAAACATTCATGAAAAATGTTGAGTTTACAACATACCAAGGATTGACACATAGTTCTTCAGAGGCGGAACTAAAAGACATGAAAGCATTTATAGAAAAAACATTGGCTGCTTGAAAGAATCAGACAAAACCCTTGTAAAAGTACAGAAATTATTTTTCTTGTTGATATAGTTACACTATTGTTAGTAAATTAATATTCCGGCTATCGTCATGCTACCTTTCTGTTCCAATTTAAATTTGCTGCTAAGCATACCTTAGAATAAGATATTAAAAATAATAGGTAGGTACAATATTCTTGTAAGGTTATAGGAGAATCCCCAAATAAAGTTTATTCCATAAGCATTGTTGGGTTATTATTATAATAAATAATTTATGTTTATCAGAAAGTGTGCATTACCATTAAACTATTTAAAATGTTCTTTGTCCAGTAGGTAATCCAGTTGAGATAATGTAGCCTTTCGGTATTAGGAGATTTTGATGCTAAGTCTTCTAAGAAATCTTGTGTCGGGCCTAATATTAATTGTTAACATTGTATGACATGAGAGGAGGATAAACCCATAAATAGGGTAAAATTAAATAAACTAACGAAACTACAGATGTGAAGGGTATCGACATCTAAATATGATAAAACAAAAAAACGGAGAATGTCTGCTAGCTAATTTAATCTGACGTTGTGTTATCTACATAATAATGCATTAAGACCAGGCGGTCAAATCAAATTTCCACGCAAGCTCCGCCCCCTTGATCCCCGCCACTCCGTTATGTGCTACACGCTAACACATCAGTAATAAAGTTGAATATCGCGTGCGCTCTTTGATCGCGTTCGAGCACGAAACTAAATAGCGCAAGTCTCAATTCTTTTTTAGTTTTTAACTAAAGTAATAATCTATAATATAATATCTGGTGGGTGGATATTAAACTATATTTTCTTGCTGTGAATATTTATTTTAGACATAAAAGCCTTAAAATTTTCCTTAAAAATTATCCTTAAAAAAAGACATGATTTTCGAATAAAAAATGTATCGAGAGAAAATATTACAATTACGTAACTGTCTTCAACATGGAAAGAATAAGATCCAATAAATCATAATACTAAAGTTTAATTTTGCTTGTATGTGTGACTGTTTCAGAATATTCATGCAAATTAACATAAAAATAGGGAGCCTCTACTTTAAGTCGCTTTTTGTGTCTGTATGGCCGCGTTGTTCTTCTAAACTACGCAACGGATTTTGATGCGGGTTTCACCATTACATAAAGAATTTATTCTGGATAGTTTATGTCTATAATCCGATAAGATTAAACTTACTTATAATAAAGAAATATCGATGTTTCTTCAAGTCGTAAAAACCATTCTAGCAGATAGTACATTTTGCAGCAAGTTTGCAAAGGTTTTGACAGCCAATTGCTATCTAGCGATGTCAGATTATTATGTGATCGTGTAGTGGTCTAGTGGAGTTGAGATTCTGACGTCGCCGACGATCAAAGTGTGCTGTCTGGTTCAAAAGTATCGGATGAAAGTGTAACCAAACCCAGTTTAAATTCTTACGCAATCACTCTCTAAACGGAATTAGTAAAAACCGTGCTAGTAGATAGTTCAGTATCTCTGTCTACTTTCCTATCGCAGGTATGCTGGAAGAGATTTCTTTAGAAATAAGCGTCAGTTTTGTACGTATTTTTCTGTTCCTTTCTTCTTGTTTGTGTACATAAACTGTTAAATGAATATATAAATAAATAAATATAATTTCATAAACTTATTATTTTGTAACAAATATTTGTAAGTAACATTAACAGATTGGCTCGCAGATTTATTTTGCGTGTGTCTGATTCGAAGCCGCCAAACAGACCTATATTAAAACAAAAACTAATTATTTTATTCATAGAAATAGAACATTACTTGAATGTTAATTTGATAACAAAAATAAATAATTTGATGAAATAGGGTACTTACTAGGGTTGATGAGGATTCCTCTTCCTCATCCTCATAATGCGGAAGGTCCTCATTTTTTAGCGATTCCTCATCCTCTTCTACATCCCCAAAACCAGGCATAAAATATTCCTCTTCCTCTTCCACATCCTCA
This sequence comes from Tiliacea citrago, assembly GCA_963921375.1. Classification (NCBI taxonomy): domain Eukaryota; kingdom Metazoa; phylum Arthropoda; class Insecta; order Lepidoptera; family Noctuidae; genus Tiliacea; species Tiliacea citrago. Next base: position 11,855,359 of record OY992797.1, on the reverse strand, counting down.
TACATTAAGAGGAATTTATGAGGAAGTGTTTTTGAAGTATTCAATGTAAATAAAAGTAATCTCCGTCTTTTGCTCGCTGCATTAGATAGTTATAGTGAAAAGAGGATAAAATATGAATTAGGTACTTTCACGATTAGGCATGAACGTGTCTCAACGTGTTTTAGAAATATAATACAGCACGCTAGTGTGTAGTACTGTAGTGTACGTAGCCAGCCCACTGTAGCCAGTCTTAAATTTATTTTGTTTTTGAGTGGTCGTACGTAACTACATAAGTCGTAATTAGGTTTATTGTTAAGTTAAGTAAAAGTTTTTGAGATGAAGCCGAAATGTAGTGCTATATGGACGGATTTTAGTGAAGTAGACGTTGATACTGTTAGATGTAAAATATGTGACCAAACATATTCAAGGAAAGGGCGTGGGACTTCGGGTTTAAGGAGTCATCTCAAGTCACGCCATGAAGTAGAATATGCCGAGTATGAACAAAAGGATACAGCATTAAAAAAAGTCGCGGTTGATAAACGCAAATTGCTGGAAGAGACTCCTCTTCAACAGGCTAAGAGACAAGTAACTTTACAGGAGGCATTACAAAGACATCAGTATTGGGATATATCTCACGAAAAAAGCCGCGGGCTGGATAATTTAATTTGCGAAATGTTAGCTCTTCCACATTTACCATTCAATTTTGTTGAAGGAATTGGCTTTAGACGGTTTATTCATCCTGTTCAGCCAAAATATAATTTAGGAGGACGTCAGAGTTACACATCTCATTTGTGTAATTATATTTATCCTAAATTAAGGAACAAGGTTAAAAACTTAATAAGAGATTTGTAATACTTATCTTTCACCACTGATATATGGACTGAACCAGGAGCAGGTGTTTCGTTGCTGAGTTTTACAATTCATGGTATCAATAATGACTTTCGAAGAGTAAGTATCTTTATTTCTTAAATGTGTCCCACTCGAGGAACGACATACTGATATAGTGATGATGATAGCACTAAAGTTGGACGAAATACGAAAGGAATGGGAAATTCCCCGTCAAAAACTGCATATCATGGTTTGCGATGGTGGATCTAACATGAAGAGAGCGGCCCGCGTGGCACACATTAACGACATTGATTACAATATCCATCAATTGCAATTGTGCATACGTGCGGCCTTGGCGATTGATGAATATATTTCGTCCTTGTTGGCAAAATGTAAGCAAATCGCGACACATTTTAACCACTCAATAATCGCCCAAAGCGAATTAAAAGGTTTTCAAGAACGTCTGGGGCTGCCTCTGCTTTCAGTTATTCAAGAGTGTCCTACAAGATGGAATAGTATGTTAAATATGGTTCAACGTCTAATTGAAATAAAGGATGCCATATTTCTTTATACCTCACAACATACAAATTTGCCGCAGTTTACTCCAAATGATTGGCTACAACTTGAGAGCTGTGCAACAATCCTTAAGCCATTTGAAGAGGCCACCAAGACCATGAGTAGTTCTGAGGCCTGTATCTCATCCGTGATCCCTCTAATCCATGTCTTGACCTGCACATTGCAGAATCTATTGAGACAGAATATAAATAATACTGACCAAACTTGCGAGAATATGATTAAAAAATTAATAGAAGAAATTACAAATCGCTGTGGTGAACTTCATAATAATAAGATTTACACAATCGCTACTTATTTAGATCCTAAATATAAAACTAAGTTTTTCAATGAAATCACTAAAGAAAGTATTGAGTCCGAACTGATTTCTTTGTGTCAAGACTGGCAAGCAGGCCATGGCGCACAAGCACAACCAGAAATACAGACAATCGCACATGATGTTATTCAACACATTCATCATACCGATACCGAGAGCCTACCATCAACGAGTTCTGGAGCTAACTTTTCTACAGGCAGATTTTTACAATCAATGTTATCTTAGATGCTGGCCTCAGCTCCTAAAAGTGACGATGAACAAAGTCAAATTTCACCCAGCGACAGATTTGTTATCCTGAAGTCACTAATAATGAATTATATTAAAGAGAAGAGAATAGGTCTTCAAGAAGACAGCCTTTTGTGGTGGAAAATGAACCCCAAATATTTTGAACTTTACAGAGCTGTACGCCAGTATATTTCAGCCCCTCCATCAAGTGTCCCTAGTAAGCGCCTTTTCAGTGGCGCTGGATTAGTTTACGACGAATTACGAAACCGTCTATCTGGAGAAACAGCTTCAAAGTTAATTTTAATTAAATTCAACCTCCCTATTGTGAATTTTGACTATTACGATTGTTTTTTTTTTTCTAAATATAAAAGGGCCCATTCGCACTCTTTTTTTTATTTAAAACTTCAATTCGAAATCACAGGATCTATCTTCCTCTTCCGCATCCTCTTCCTCATCCTCATCCTCCTCCTCGTATCCTCATCCTCATCCACTTCCTCAAAACGTATTTCTAATAGTTCCTCATCCGCATCCTCTTCCTCATAACCACTTCCTCCTCAACCCTAGTACTTACCTATACTTTTTATCTACCATATTTTATTTATTGACGCAGTTCTTATATTCACAAAATTGTCCGACATAAAAAGTGATGAAGGTTCTTTCACATCTCTGACTGATGCTAATTAATCTGTGGCGTACTTTCCCGCACTATTGCGGGAATGAAAAGTAAAAAGCACGCGTGTTCAAAACACTGCATTGTGAACCGTAAGCAAGTGTGTTGAAAAATCGGTTTTCGTGTCTCTCTGTCTGTATGACCGTCGTTTAGTTCTTCTAAACTATCTACTTACGGACTTAGGTACCTAAACAATGGATTGTGATGCGGGGTTCACCATCATTTAGAAAAAGTGAAACCTTGTTTGGCGAATAAAAATATGATCTTTTGTTCCATTTTTCCTGCAGTTTATACTCTAAGCAACCTCGATGGGAATCGTACGTTTTAGCGCTTGCCTATTTCTTGAAAGTACGAAGTAGGTGACTAATTAACCAATGATTATTATTACTCACCTTCCATCTGGCCTGGTTGTAATTTTGCAGGTACAGTCGCCGTCAGATATATTGTAGCAGACAAGGTGACCAAATACTTCTGAACGATTTAAAATGTCAATAAGTTCCATACACTACAAGTTACCATTTATATCTGAACATTGATTACTTCATTAATATCTAAGCAGATGCTTGTCAATAATTTCTATACACACAACTAACCAAAAATATCTGAACACTTACAACGTCAAGTGTACATACGCAGACAAACAGTGAGCTTACCGAATTCGTTACTGCGTGATAAAAAGGACGAACCAAAAACGACTATCGACTTGACAAAAATAAATTAAATTCCAGGTAACACCCTTTTTGATCACCAAATGACTGTTCTACGTATAAATACGATGAAAAGGGAATATAAATTGTATAGAAAATCATTTGTTTATGATACAACTGATATTTTATGTTAAGTCAAACTATTGATAGAAAATAGATAGGTATTGGTTTTGTAATGAAATTAAAAATTATAGTAAATATTTTTTTATTTGTGACAACAAGTAGATAAAATATTAGTATTTGTGTAACCTCCTTCTGCATTTAATACGTCCCGTAACCGTTTTCGCATGGACCAACCTTCTCACAAAAATTTTCTTCTTCTGAAAGATTCCAAAACGTTATTTGCATGTTGTCTTAATGCTTTCTTTGTTCGACATTGATTCCCATACCACTCTTGCACCATTTTACCCCATAAGCTCTCAATGGGATTGAGGTCTTGACTTGTTGGCGGTCGTTTGATTAAAGTAAGCTCTCTCTGTTCATTAATCCATGCTTATACAGTACGACCATTATGCACTGAGCTATTGTCTTGAATGAACTTTATGTGTTCATCTTGATAAAATACTTTAGCAGCTGGAAGAAAACTATCTTCGAAGTTCCTTGTAATTTCATTGAATTCATTCATCCACTTATTCAATATTTCTATTCTAATATTTTTATTCTTATACAAGCTCATTTTGCACATCCATCTCTAGAATCCAATCGTAAGAGCAAGGTTACACGTTCAGTTTGGCGTCATTCTGGTCCATCAATCTGGTCAGAATGATCGTGTAACCCACGGATTGATAGACTGATGGTCCAGAATGATGAAAATTATTACCGTGAAAATCATCCATCATTCTGGCTTCAGTCAAGTCAATCCAGACTGATGGACCAGAATGACGCCAGACTGAGCGTGTAACCTTGCTCTTATACGATCACTCCGACGATTAGGCAGCACATTTTGTTCCAAGTACCGTGTATTTGCTGGTCTCCACATACTCTTGTACCTTGTGTGTATAGAAATTATTGACAAGCATCTGCTTAGATATTAATGAACTAATGAATGTAAAGATATTTAATGGTAACTTGTAGTGTATGGAAATTATTGAAAAAATTGTTCAGAAGTATTTGGTCACCTTGTCTGCTACAATATATCTGACGGCGACTGTACCTATTTATTTACCTCTCTGAACTTCATGTACAATATTGTAGGTATCTAATGTAATTTATTGTATATATTTTGTTCACAAATAATAGTTTTACAATTAACTCCCAGGTATATAAATACATATAAAAAAAATACTTCTGGTTTTATTTCGCATAGCCCGCGACATTATTATTTTTAGGTAGGTACGTTTTTTGGAATTTTGCAGATCAGTCTCCGGTTGTATCTTGATCAAAATATGAATCGCGAAATCGCTAACTTAAGTAACAAATATGTATTAACAGAATTATAATCATTACGTCGGGTCCGCAGCGTCATGTTTTCGTGTTGTAAAACACCTAACATTGTTACCTAACCGATTTGGCGAATTGGGGCGCCCACAAATCGGTTAGGATATTAGGTGTTTTACAACAAGAAAACAGCGCTGCGGTCCTGCGGACCCGCTTTAAATCATTAATACATCTCTCTTAGTTAGATTTGTTCCGTATGAAAAAATCTCTAATAGAAAAGTTCGGAACAAATCTAACTTCGCGTGCTACCACTGCGAATCCCCCTTAAGCGCAGGCCACACCGCCAGCTAAGTGGGCGGGCGGGCTAGGCGGGCGAACATCGTTTCACCTCTTTACATACTTCGGTTCACACCGCGAGCTACCGACTAAGGTGAAACGATGTTCGCCCGCCCGCTAGCTGGCGGTGTGGCCTGCGCTTTAACCAGTGGAGGACCTCGCGCGCACGAAGAAACGGCTCAAGGACCGCGCTGTTTTTATGGCCTGTCATTTTTATGACAGGGGCCGCCGGCGCTCATAAAAAACTTTTTAAATAAATAACAAAAGACATAAGCCGTATAGAGTAAATTTTTCCGAGAAGCTAATTAGACAGGCCATAATAAACAATTGCAACAATGGATCTGGGAAGTGTATTGTTTTTCTAAAAAAATTATGATTTCAGATAACAGCTGTCATTGTTTTGGTCTTATGTTATGTCTATTTCTGGTAAAACGACTGTTTCAATTTACACGAAATTTTGCACCTTGCAAAATTTCTTTGAAAATAAAATAATACTGCTAACATGACGTTTCACTTTCCCGCCAAGAAGTCTGATTCTACCGTAGATACTAGATAGAGAATACTCTGTCTTCTACAGTGTGTACGGATTCAACAGTTTGAATCATATTTTTCGGACCGCAAAAATAAGTAGGTACAAGATATCTACGTATGACAGTCCCCCAACGCCCGCCCAACACCATCACCACTTCCTAGTGCTTGAGCTGGGATCAACTTAGTCTGTGGCTGGGAAGAAGTGGCGCAGCAAACTCCCCAGCCCAGTAGCCTATTGACATAAAGATGCTCTAATCAAAGCTTGTTGCTTCTTTAAGAGCGAACCGACCGACGAAACCAAACTCTTTTTCAAATTCGTGAATTCTTTGGAAATAAGGTTATACCGGAATGATGGCCAGTATGTCAGCTACAAAACTGCTTAAAAACTTTTTCTCTGACTTATTATTATTTTGACGTTTTAGGTCTGTATCCTTAGAAGTGCACCGTGGCTCGATTAAGGATTCCGGGAGTGTATCTTCTCTACAAAAGTTGCCAAATTACCGCATTTACGCCCCTTGAAGATAAATGACGATTGAAAAATCTGCCGTAAGAAAAATACGTAGTTACAAGTTTTTATTAGGACGTAAATTCACTTTTCTCAAACATGCTTGGTTTGAGCATTATTTTGACAACCTTCTTCGATATAAATCGAAATTGCTGTACTGGCTAAATACATGCGAGCAGCGGCTGCCAAAAGGTGTATTAATATCCATATCTGTGGTGGTTTAGCGACCAATAAATTACATAGTAAACTCATAATATATCTACCGTGTAATTTAAAAATGGCACGATCTTTTACTCCGAAACATGGCAACCAAGGAGTTAATTATCAAAGGTTTTATTTTTTCGAACTGGCTTGCAAAAAAAGAGCTGTTTATTGAAAAATAAAACAAATTAACTTAATGGCGCATGAAAAATTATCGTGGTTCGTCATTGAATCTGGAATGTATAATTAATTTACTTAGTTTGAATCGCATTTGAGAAAAGCACCATTCAAGCCTTGGCCGCAACCAGGCTATGATGGACTTATGTACAACGTGCGTCGGCTTCGCCACGGCCTACATTTACACGTTCGTCCATCAATGCCTCTTTTGCTGGCCGCTGCAGTAATGTACTATTATTGTATAGCTATCTGTTTTGCTAAATCTCTAGTCAATGTTACTATAATGTTAAAACTTTTGATAGTAATTGCATAATGGGGAGAAGAGGTTCTAGCTAAACATTAACACTCAAAACCATTGAGCTAGGAAAAATATGGAGGCGCCGTTTTATTCTATACACACATTTGCTTATACAAATATGAGTGACATACGATACAGATTGTGAAATATCGTTTTGTCTCATTCTTTCTTATAAAATAATCGTGTTTGATGAAAGAGGAAAGAGACGACAATATTTAAGTTGTTGCTCACCATGGAAACGTTTTGTCGTGACGTGAGACAGTTTTAGGTAAGTGGCCTGTCGGCCATCTTACGAGGGCTGCACTAAAAGTATCGGGAATGGAATATTTCCAGTGTTCCTGTCATATTAAAATCTTTTTAATTGAAAACTCCTTGGTTTTAAAAATCGAATACCATTTATTTATTTTAAAAAAGATTCTCGGTCTTGTCACAAGGTTTTGTCAAACTTGTTTAGTCGTTGAGAAAATGGAATTGACTCGAGAAAATTCAAGAGCGATGATTTATTATGACTTTCGAACTGGTTTAACACAAAAACAGTGTGTTGACCGGATGATTTTTGCATTTGGTGATGAAGCCGCATCCAAAACCACTATTTATCGCTGGTTTGCTGAATTTCAACGTGGACGTGTCAAGCTCAGTGATGATCCCCGTCCAGGTCGTCCAAAAACTGCAGTCACCCAAGAAAACGTTGATGCTGTGCGTAAGCTGATTGAGGAAGATCGACATGTGACATACCGCGAAATTCAGGCAACTTTAGACATTGGCATGAGTCAAATACAAATAATCTTGCATGAACAATTAGGAAGATTAAGAATTAATTAATTAACACATTATAAACATCTTCTCCCCTAGTGATTATCTTGTTTTTCACTAGGCTCCGCATACCGAACAGAAGCTAATGCTCTCTAGCCTTCCAACAGATCTATCTTTGCACGCTGTTTTCTTTCACTTAATACGTAAACGTGATGCAATTAAAAAGCGTTTTTTAATTCTGCGCAGAAAATAAACACTTGAATTTTATTCTCGGATACAACGAAGTTAATTGTAACACCTTTGTATCCTAGAATCAAATTACTTTCATATAGTCCATTGGGACTATGAAAATATGTAATTATAATCCAAACGTGATATAGTATCGTATTTAGTATCGATACTAGATAGTAACACCCTGTGGCATGGCAAGAGATCTGCAGGATCTGCGGTCACTATGGGAGTTCCGCAGGGTTCAATTCTAGGTCCTTTCTTGTTTCTAATTTATATAAATGACTTACCTTATCACGTAAGGGATAATCACAAGATTGTATTATTCGCAGATGATACTTCCCTCATTTTTAAAATCAAACGTCAGCTAGTCAATTTTGAACATGTTAACGATGCACTCTCTAAGGTTGTCCATTGGTTTAATGTAAATAATCTTCTCCTGAACGAAAAAAAGACTAAGCTCATTAAATTTTCAATGCCAAATGTCAGGCAGCTAACTACCAATGTTCAACTTAATGGAATAGAGTTGGACCCTGTTGAGTCGACAGTTTTTCTTGGGATAACTATTGACGGTAAATTACAATGGGGCCCACACGTAGAAAAATTGTCAGGAAGGCTTAGTTCGGCCGCCTATGCTGTTAAAAAAATTCGACAGATAACTGATGTAGATACTGCCAGAATTGTTTATTTTAGTTATTTTCATAGTCTTATGTCATATGGGATTCTTCTCTGGGGAACTTGTGCGGACATTAATACTATCTTTGTTTTACAGAAAAGGGCTGTTCGAGCCATTTACAATCTAGGCCCAAGAGATTCACTTCGTGAAAAATTCAAAGAAATAGATATTCTGACTGTAGCCTCTCAATATATATTTGAAAATCTATTGTATGTACACAAAAATATATCAAATTTTAAGAAAATGTCCGATATTCATTGTTTAAATACCAGGAATAAACACAATCTTGCTGTACATCGCACTCGCCTCCACAGAGTAGGCAACTCGTTCATGGGTCAATGTATACGCTTTTACAACAAACTTCCTACTGACATTCGAAACTTACCCATTAAACGATTTAAAAGCTGTATTAAAACCAAACTTTGTAAAAAAGGGTACTATAAAATTTCTGATTATTTAGAAGACAAAAAAGCTTGGGATTGAGCTGCTCGCTCTGCAAGCCTTGTGATCAAACTGGAAAACTTGACATTTAATGTTATTATGCATGATTTTATATAAATATTGACATTGCAGAATATTATATACAATATTACATTAATGTTTACTTTGAAAAGTATTATATTTACTGCTTTAATTTATTGTGAATGTGAGCACTATGTGGGTCTTTTTTTTTTTCTTTAAATATTTTCCTATTATTTTATGCTTTTTCTCAGTTTTAATGGTGGTCTGGCATTTTGAGCACTTTATGAGGCCTACCCAAATGTACTTTCTTTGGTATTGTTCGTCGAGTCGTTGAGCTCCTTAAGTCTTGAGTCGAGCTGCACGATTACGACAAATGCTTGCACTGATTGGACAGGTCCACTCAAAATTGTGTGGTTCTTTCCTCAAAAGACCATTTCAGACACAGATCTACATGGTCCTCACATGATCTGACCAAGATTATGTCTGGACTTTAAAAGAGACTTTGACCCCTGAGTTTGTTTCGCCATTTTTTTCTCACGGGTAGTCAGATAGGAAATGTCGACTACATCTAGCTTATTTTTTACTTTTTAATATGACGTGTAAAAGTGATTCCGATATCCTATTTACAGAATAAACGATTTCATTTCATTTCATTTGTGGTAACACCTATGTTCCTTGATTGACACAACCCTAGCAATGGCAGCCATTTTATGAGACATTATGAGTTGTAGGGGTCGTAGGTATGCACCTTTTTTTTGTAGGTATTTCCAGTCCATATATTTATACGTCTATGCTCAAAACACATATAAATCACAAGGCAGTACAAATAGGTAGAATAGTTTACACAACATTTATTAGAGATCTCAGAGTAGAGAAAGAAGCAGATAGACCGCGCGCGCGGAACACCGAGAGTGCGGCCAACAAATCAAATACAAATTCAAAAGCTAATACAATCTAGAGTCAGTAGGTACAGTACGAAGCGCCGCGCGCCGCATCGTGAGTACGTCACGGGCTCTATCTAACAGATAACTTTAAAATAATGCCGTCTTGTGTTTTTAAACATTGTAAAAACGGTTCCTAAAATCAAAAGAAAGAAGATGGAGTATCATTACCTACATATTGATTATTTGTCTATTTGGATATTATTTTACGAGTTTTAATGTTAGTGACATACTCAAACAAAACCTTGACAAAATCGTTCGGTGTTGCTAGTTTATATTGAAACATTTACCCCCTAAGTTAGGAAAATAAGTATAAGATACAGGAATATCGATGTTCAACGTTACCTTTGGACATTGACTCAGCACTCGGGCCGGCTGACGCGCGGCCCAGTTAAAAAGATTGATTTGGTTGCGTCTCACACGCATAGGACACAAAGATTTTATATAATAGTGTGTATGAATAAAAAGTAGTATATAAGCTGTAACATTTTGTAAATAAATCAGATTTGAATTTTATATTCTTGTCTCATTACCCCTCACTGTGTGGCCAAGACACCTTTAGCCATCTCTGATCAGTCTCGTGAGTCTGCGCGACTGGCAGTGAGTTTACCCTTCCCAAACCTGGAAATCCTGTCTACTATCCGTCTGTAACCTTAGGTCGCATGGTGCAGACATCCTGAACTTATTTATATATTTATTTATCACATACTAGGTATATGATAGTGTTAGGGCTGTAGGGCTTAGGGTCGTAGGGACTGTTAGGCTTGTAGGTCTGTGTAGGTTCCCTTAACTTATCATATATTTTCATGTACTGTCACACCCTTACCAATATTGCGGCCTTATGTGACGTTTGTTAAGGGTAGACGTACAATCGATTTACAAAAATATTTATTTCGATAATAGTGTTTTATGCCTTTTCTGGTTGGTACTAAACTGATTTTAGAACAAAAAACAGGCCAAGTGCGTGTTGGACCACGCACAATGAAGGGTTCCGTAGTTAGGATGAATTAATCCTTAAAACAAACTTAACATTGTAGTTGAAAAACATGTTTTCCCATACATCGATATACGCGACGGTCAATTTTCCAACTGAAAATTTAAGTTTATAATCGCAAATAATGTTTTTTTTATGTGATAAAACTACAAATTAACAGTTTTCGGACTTTTTCCTTTATTTGTGCTGTGAGACCTTGCTTCTGCCCAAATTTCATGATTCTAGGTCAACGGGAAGTACCCTATAGGCTTTGATTTATGTGCGAGATATTCGCAATTTTTTTTTTATGTGATTTAACTACAAATTTACAATTTTCGGACTTTTTCCTTAACTTGTGCTGTTAGACCTTGCTTCTGCCCAAATTTCATGATTCTAGGTCAACGGGAAGTACCCTATAGGTTTTGATTTATGTGCGAGATATTCGCAATTTTTTTTTTATGTGATAAAACTACAAATTTACAATTTTCGGACTTTTTCCTTTACTTGTGCTGTTAAACCTTACTTGTTGCCAAATTTCATGATTCTAGGTCAACGGGAAGTACCCTATAGGTTTTGATTTATGTGCGAGATATTCGCAATTTTTTTTTGTGTGAGATAGAGGAATATTATTATATTACCACGTTTTTATTAAGTCACATTCTTGTTTGTCTGTCTGTCTGTCATTCCGGGTGGAATCTTGCAACTTAAATTTCGAGCACTTCTCGATTAGCTATCCGGCTGAAACTTACAGGGTAGCTCACTACTTGATGACAATGCATTCTAAATCCATTTATTAGCATGCAATTCCGACCTTACCTCAAATAAAAACATAAAAACGCTATAACTTGTAAAGGAAGCGAGATAGAGCAAAAATAACACGTTATAGTTGTATTATAAAGGGGTTTCAAACACGTCGATCGAGAGGTTCGCAAACCTGAAAACATAACCTAAATTTTTCATTTTTGCTTTTTCTGTATGAAATCGGCAATAAATGAATGAGCTACCCTGAAAGTTTCAGCCAAATAGCTAATCGGGAAATGCTCGTAATTTAAGTTGCAAGATTCCACCCGGAACGACAGGCAGACAGACAAACAAGAAAGTGACTTAATTAAAAAGTGGTAAGTTTTTCTTCTTTTATTTCTTTCGCTAAATTCTGTAAACGATTTCTATGGCTGACCCAAGCTTTGCTGCACTCTCGGTATTTCAAAAGTTTTTTTCAGACATTCTTATTTTTTTTTTAGGAATCTTGTTTCTATGTTGTATTTGCGTTCTTCCACCTTAGAACATTGTATGTATAACTCTTCTCTGCATTCTTGTGACACAGTAAATTATTTATTTCATGTATTTAATGAAATATTATGGGTAATTTTTTTCATTATTCTGGCAACTGTGCGCTCCATACGAGTTGTTACGAGCTGATACGCACACATGACTACAAACGTGCCTCACATTATTGTTCCGCGTGGTCTATCTGCTTCTTTCTATAATCTGAGTTAGAGATATATATTTTTATGGCTTTTTTTTTGGGTGAGAAGTTGTCAAATAACTTCTTCCGCTCTGGGCGGAACGCGAGGGCGTGTCAGACTTTTACTGACTAAAACCCACCCTTGTTCCTTCAGTTGCCTGTGTGCCAGGGCCACGATATCCCTCTCAGACAAACTCGCAAGCCTGGCAGGCATTGGTCCTACCGGACTCGTCACTTAGTGCTGACATCTCTTTGAGGGGCGCGTGGAAAGCAACGCGCCGTCGACCCGGGCCTGGTCCTTATAAGACGGCGAGCTACCCATCGCTCACCGTCCGCAAGCCTGACTCGGCCTGTGACTCGCGACGCCCGGGGTGTCTACCGCAGCGACTTGGGGCGTGAGGGCGCGAATTTTGCCTCTCCCTCACGCGTTCCGCCTCCTCTTTCGCGAGGATTACAGCTTCGCAGAAGGAGGTGACGGCCTTCCATGCATGCGCGCTCCGAACCATAGCCTGAACCAGGGCCGGACGCGAGAGATCGCCCGCGCCGCCGGCAATCACCTCCGCGAGGACATGGCGGTGCTCCGCCCAAGCCGGGCAGACCTTCTCCGTATGCTCCACCGTATCCTTCGGGCGATCCTCACCCTGGCATTTCCTCTCGTTTATCATGAACAGGAACCTCCCGAAACAACCGTGTCCGGCGAGGACCTTTTTGTTTTTTTGTTCACGGGTTGGAAAATCCTCATGGATGTCCTCCGCCCTGGGGTGGGCGGAGGGGTCTGTCAGACTCTTACTGACTAAAAACCACCGCAGTGTTCCCTTCCCACACTTGCGCCGGGGATCTTGGGATCTGTTATTACTTCCGCAATCCCCGGCTAGTGCCGGCCCGCCTCTGTGGGCCACCTCAAGTCTGGGAGGGGTGAGGTGTTGGACCCCCACTGCGACGTCTGAAAGGACCTCCGTCTGGACCCATTTAGGGAGGCCGGAAGAGGGCGTTGTCTACCCTCTGCCGACCCCCAGTGCGCCTGCTGCGGGCTGGGTGAGCGGACGAGATCTCCCGCTCCATTTCCGCAGCCTCCTTCTGCGACACGATTGTTTCGCAGAAGGACACCACCGCGTCCCAGGACTCCTCGCTGCCGGCCATCGACTCGACCACGGCTGGCAGCGACAGATCACTGCCTACTTCTGAAATGAGGGCACGGCGTGGCTCCTCCCAAGCGGCACACTCTGCCAGCGTATCCCGCGCCGTATCCTCCCGGCAGTCGACGCAGTGGTGACACCGGGCGTCCGGCTCCCTGTTTATGCGACACAGGTACTTCCCAAAGCAACCATGCCCCGAGAGCACCTGCGTCACCCGAAACGACAGGGAGCCGTGCCTCTTCCCGAGCCAGGGCTCGAGTACCGGCCGGACCACCTCGATGGTGGTGAGGCGATAGGGCGTGAAAGCCTTCCCGCCATTTCGCCACCAGGGCTGCGTGAAGCTGTGACCGTCGCAACTCCACATGTTGCTGCATCAGTCACTCGCCCTGCGCCCTCGCTTCCTCGCGCCACCGATACAGTGACGTGACTGATGCAGCAACATGGACTGCAACTGGGACTTTCGCCTCGAGGTCCCAGAGTGGAGATCGGGCCAGTACACAAGCCACCTCGTAGGAGATCGTGCGATATCCCCTAATGACTCTCTACCCATCGCTCTCTGCGGCTGCCGCAGGACTGCGATGCTACCGGCCGCCAGGTCACCCGCCCAGATTGGGGCCCCATAAAGGGCCATTGATTGCACGATCCCCACGTACAGCCGCCGCCCCAGATCCCAATCTGGGCCGGCGGCTGTACGTGGGCAGCACAAGCAGCGTTGACAATGGCCCAGCCGCGCCCAACAACTTGGGCGCCAGTTCAAGTGGGGGCCAAAATCCCTCTGGCTATCGAGCACCAATCCTAGGTACTCCATGGTGGATCGACAGCAATTTGAGCCTGAGACCCCTCCCCTCCCTGTACGAGCTCCCCCGGGCCGTGACCAGTGTGTCGTCCGCATAACACGTCAGGTCCACGCCCGGCTGGAGCTCGCCCCGCAGCACCCAGTCGTACCCGATGTTCCACAGGAGCGGTCCCACGACCGAGCCCTGTGGAACACCGCACGACAAGGGGCGATGGTTTCCGCCATCACGTCCCGTGTAGGTGACACACCTCTCTGCCAAATAAGCCCCAATGATGCGGCGGAAGCAGGAAGGTACCCGATGGGTACGCAGTGTGTTGAAGGCGTTGGAGATGTCCAAGGACACCGCCGACATCACCCCGCTCCGGGACCCTGCTTCCTCCGCCGGAACTCTCACCCGCGATATCGCGTGGATCCGGTGAGGACCTACGTCAGGTGGAAGGTGAGGACGCCGTGGCGCCTCTCTAGCCACTCCTCAAAGAGGGGACTTATCGCCACAATTAGCACGAAAAACAAACGTATATCGACGCGACACAAAAGTCGCAGAGGATGATTTTCGAAAATACGTTTTTCGTCGCATATCGTCGGTGTTCGGTATTCGACTCAGTTTTTCCAAAGGTTTTTCCAGGTGTTTGTACTTAAAAACGCCATTATTCAGTTATCCCTTTTCTTGATTCTTTACCAACTCGGAAATATTATAATAAAACATAAACTAGGTAACAAAAAATAATAAAACAGAAACTAGGTATTTCTAACTACCTTATAACTCATCTTTTATGTCACCGGCTTTACACCGGCACCGTTTTGGTCTGAATGGCGCCTAATACTTACTAATTCCATGAATGGCGCTTAGTACCTTATTAGATGGTATATACTAATTCCATGCTTTCAGTAATAAGTAACTAGGAGTAATAATATATTCTATGGTAAGTAGTCTGCATTGACCAGTGGTGACAACAGGTGACAATGACAGTCTAAGATAATGTCAAACTCTTCACCTCTTCGCTCTTCCATCCATTCTGCTCTAATTATTTACTCGTAGCGGCAGTCGTTTTTAATTACGAATGTGGTGGATAGAAAGAAACCCAGTTGAAGTATGCTTAGTTTCGGTTGGGACTTCAGTATAATATTATAAAATAAAATGAGTACTACTACTTCTTCTAGAAAGCGACGAGCTCATAGCGAATTGGAAAAAAGTAAGGTTATATTATTATTGTTGCTTTTGGTGCGAACTGTATTTCTCGTTTAGTTATTGTTTTTATTTAAGAAACTGATAGTGATGAGAAATATTTGAATTGAATTATATTGTAAGTGATTATTTAAATCCAAAGAATTAATTGCAAGTATTTAAACAGTTTAAATCCATGGTTCATAGTAATGCCTTTTATTTGCAACCTAAAACAAGTTTGAGGAACACCCGAACACATTTTTTTATTAGAACTAGTAATAACAGATCGGATATCAAGGAGACCTAATTGACCCAAATAATTATTTGGCATCCCTGGTGACCACTAGACCAACGAGGCAGGTAATAGGTAATATGGGCTAGTGTCCGCAACTCCACGTCAATGCGCGAATTTTGCATACGGGTTGGAAAATCGATTATTCGATCCACCCTAACCAACGAGGCAGTCTCAGTATCTAAAAAACGAATATTAAATACAATACAAGGTTGCTGTAATTATTTATTTTGATTTACAGATGCTGAATCATCAACAGATAATAGACAAAACATCAAATCATCAGCTAAAGTAATAAAAAAGCGAAAGAAACCATCACCAAAATTTCGTTTAAAGACTAATGGAGAAAGTGCTTCTTTGTCCACTGCCACTACTGAAAGGGTGCCGTTAACACTCACAGATATACAATATTTATTACTACACTCACTACTAGGAAACCTGAACCTTACACAATCTCCACGTTGGTATGTGTTAGATAATTGTGGAGGCATAAAGAAAACTGCTTGTTTGATATTAGAAGGTATATCCATTAAGCACTGGGAAGAGTATACTGATGAATTTAATAACACTAAAAAAATATTCACTGATTATGTAGAAATTTTGACCCCTTCAGTTTATGGAGGTTCACTTGTTGAAGAACTTGCCCTAGTGCCATTATCAGAGGCGGAGAAAGATACCATTATTCAAAAATTCGGAAGTATGAACTTAGCACTTGAAGCAAGGAAAGATTTGATGATAATGATGAGGGCTGTGTTTCCTATTGGAGATGGAATCACAAACAAGGTCAGTCTCTCTGCTGATGATAAATTTCCTAGAACTCAACTGGTGTTGTCGGCCTGGCAATTGATTGAAGAAAACTATCCAGTACCTTTGAAAGGAAAATTAAGTGCTGCATATGCTGACTATGTACTCACAAAAGATGAATATGCACCTGTTACTGCTACATCACCTATGTATGGTATAGACTGTGAAATGTGCTTAACTAACGCAGGTTCAGAATTAACTAGAATTTCTGTGGTTAATGAAAAGCATGAGGTTATATACGAGTCGTTAGTGAAGCCTTATAATGATATAACTGATTATTTAACCAGGTTTTCAGGTATTACTCAATCATTATTAAACAGTGTAAGTAAACGACTTCAGGATGTTCAGAATGACTTAAGAGCAATACTACCGCCTGATGCTATCTTAGTAGGCCAGTCATTGAACACAGATATGCATGCTTTGAAAATGATGCATCCTTACATAATAGATACCAGTCTATTGTATAATTTTACTGGTGAAAGAACTCGCAAACCAAAACTCAAAACATTAGCTAGAGAATTTTTGAATGAAAATATTCAAATGGGTAAGGAAGGTCACTGCTCCACTGAAGATTCCTTAGCAGCATTAAAGCTAGTACAGTTGAAGCTAAGCAAAAGCATAGTATTTGGAGATGCTGTACACACAAATAGAGAAAAGTTTAAAGAAAATATTATAAAAATGGTAAAAACACCACAGTATGCCTTATCAATATTCAATCACATGCTGGAACAGAAGAAATCGTCTGTTATTATAGGCTGTGATGACATAACTGGTGACTATCACACATATTTAACTCAAGCAAAGGAGAGTATGTCTGCACAGTTAAAAAAGGGAAATCCTAAGAAGATAAAGTTAGTAACTGTTGACAGTGTAGAAGAAGTAATCACATCATTCACAGATTCTGTCACTAATTATAACTTGACTATGGCCCATTTGAAACTTGACATTGGCAATGATCAAGAAGTAAAACTAACTAACAAAATCAATGTGTGGATACAATCAATATGGGACAGTCTTGAGCCATCTTCTTTGTTTGTTATTGTGTTTGGAGGGACCACAAAAGACAATGGATTGGCATTGATGAAAGTAAAGAACAGTAATGAATTTTAGTTAATTGTTATAATGTTAAAAAATATTAAAAAAAACATGAGAAAACTAGTACTTTATTTAAAAGTCAAAAGAGCCTTGTTGCATTTTAGATCCTGTACCTAAAGGTATACGAGTTGTATATCATCTTGACTGCTGTATAAGGTATAGCTTGTGTTCCAGCCCTTCAGTTCCACTCAGTTTATAAAATATACTCCAAGAAGAACAAAATTTCTCTCATGTGGTGTTACTCATACTCTCCAATTATACTAATATTCTAAGAAAAGATTTGATTTTTTTGATTATATGTAACCGATAAACTAAAAAACGGCTAAAACTGATTTAAAAAATTCTTTCAACTATAGAAACCTACTTTATCAGCAAGCTGTATTTTATTTTCAAACAAATTACAGAAATGTAACCCAAGGTATCAAAAATGTATACTAAAGCTGCGGATCCACCTTAAAGTCAATAGTTTGTAAGTTAAGGTATATTTTCGGTTAGGTATTGCCGCAAAAATAACGACAACGTTGGTTTTCAAAGTTTTTTTTATTGATTTTTCAACTTATTTTTGCGGTACAGAATGTGTACGATTCCGGCACTGCGTGGTTCGACACCCACTTGGCCGGGTTTTTAACCGACTTCCAAAAAGGAGGACTATATGTTCGGCTGTTTTTTTTTTTTTTTTTAATGTATGTTCACCGATTACTCCCGTCAATTGTGGACGGATTTTGAAAATTCTTTTTTTGTATGGAAGGGTATGCTCCCGAGGTGGTCCCATTGCCCCCAAATCAGAATCTGATCAGGGGATCCCATGGAAATCGAGGGAAATCCTCAAATTTTATAGGCATACCTATAGCGATTTGAGTATTTTTTATAGTAACTCCTGCATTTGCACTTGAAAAGTACCATTTGGTGAAGTGGAACTGATGATGAAGACCACAGATCGCCACCGGAACTACTTAATAATAAGTATTTCACCGTTGCGATTCGATTAGACACTTTAATATGGTTGCTAAGCAATTTATGCTCGTCAAAATGAATATGGTGAAGTCACCATCAGTTCTCCTGGTTCTTACCAGGAGAACTCCTCACCAATTAACGCCCCTGCATCGGGAAAAACAATATTTTGTAAAAGGTGATGAGCATTTGACATTAGGCTATTGTAAATTGGATAAATTACAAACTGACCCACTAAAAAAAGAAAAATAAAAAACTTTTTACAAAAAAAAACCGACTTCCAAAAAAAACACTACAAACTGAAAAATAATTTTAATTTCGGAAGTCGGTGGCAAAAAACTAAAATACAGATCCAAAGCCACCGACACCCACTTGGCCGGGTTTTTTTTTATAAATTCGTTGCCTTGTTGAAAGCCGTTTTCGAGACTTCGAGTATGATTACCTTATTATGCCTGTCTTGACGCGTCAAACTGTCGTCCACACTAAACAAGTAAGCATAGTCAAGTTACTACCTATGGGAACGCGTGGTCGTGCCGACAGAGAGCGGCTTCCAGTTTTCCCAACAAAAAGTGACATGAACGCAACGATCGCTTTCTAATGCTACGGCTACACTGTCGCGATAACGCAAATGAAACTTCGCGCGCTCTCTGTTGTACAGCGAGACGTCGCGTCGACCGGAGAGCGAGAGAGAGCGCACGTATTGGAGTTCGCGTTATCGCGACAATGTAGCCGTAGCATATTAGGTCGCGGGGTATGTAAAAAAATATTGGTCTCGTAACATGCCACTAGTATAAAGGCACTAGAGATGTTCTGGGAAGATGGCGGCCGCATTGAACATTTATTAAGGCATTACTTTCTACTAGATTTCTCTATAATAGTAAGGTGAATCCGCAGTTGTAGCCCGCGAATGTCTCTAAGTTAGATTTGTTCCATTGAATGATTTTTTTATGCAATCATGACATTGGCGAACAAATCTAGCATAAGTATAGAGATGTTAATGATTATAATTCTATGGTATAGTCCCGAATCATAATTATTTCGATCAAGATACAACCTGACACTGACTTGCAAATTGCATAAAACGTACTTAAAAAAAAATTAATTTCGCGGGCTACAGCTGTGGATTCACCTTATCAACTTACGTTCGTAGTTACAATCGGTTACTTACATGAATAATGTAAGTACCAGGGTCTACCTTTGTGTACCTAATGACCGAAGTAAGGTGATAATTTATTTATGTTGCCCTTAATCCGAAGATTAAAAAAAACCATCTTGCTGACAAAAGGCTTCTAAAGTCGGAAATTAATTCTATTCTATTCTATTTTTAATTGTGGCAAGCAAAGCCGATGTCGACTATTCTGCCAATGTCAAAAGTGAATTGGAAAAGCAAGTGTGCTTTGTTATTGAAAAAAGAAAGATAAAAATCTTCGATACTACAGTTGAACTTATTGTAGATCTTGTGGGGTTAGTACCGTACTGGACTGAAACAAACAAAAAGCAGGGAAATTAATTGCTAACCAAATTGAATGTCCATCAAATCATAATTTACTGTCATTCTTTGACAGTTTTAAGAAATGGCTCAAACACGGCAAATAGACGTAAGGTTTCAGTTTGAGGTAGGAAAACTTTATACTTACTTACTTATTAGGTACTTACTTTTTTACCTAACTGTAGGAAAGGTTTATGTCAATGGTTTGCATAACAATTAGTTTCCCTAGTGTTACCAACACGGTAAATGAAAAACGAATAAAAATAAATAATTTATTTGGTATGCGCATAAATTTGCCCTGTTAATGGATCGACTGTCAGAGACGGGGGTAGTTCTGCAGCTATGTCCGCTAGAGCCTCCCACCGAGTTGCTCGACTGCTCTCTGATTGACTCGGACTAACGGGTTCCTCGGGATGGTCGTCCCTAATAATGCAAGTAGGTATATAGTTAGTAGCAATTTTCGGCAAAGCAAATTGCTCTGTCGACATACATTGTTATCCAAGTGCCCGATCACACATACCACAGCCACACCACGTCGTAGCGACAAAATGTGGGCAAAGCTAATGCTGCAAGCTAGGTGTGAATGGAATTTACGTCGCCGACGCTGATCTTCAGTCGCGTAAGGGTGCAAGTAAACCACGATCGACGACATTATGAGTTGACATATTTTGAAACAAACGTGCAGCCCGGTGACGGCGGCTCTGTCCTGTCGGAGAACAAAAAATGACGGATCTTGTCACTTTGATGTCGATGTCCTTTCAGATTTTTTTTTCTTCTGGCTTCGCACGGTTTGTGTATTTAGCCAATGTCACGTTTTAGTTTTATAAAAAGGTAGGGAAACAAAATTAAATAAATATAAATTTTAACGGGATTTAGGATAGACGGGATAGGATCAATATTACGTTAATTACACTATAAAAAAAAAAAAAAAATTACAACTTAATATTATTTAGAGTAATGAATGAGACTATACATTTATAAACAAGAGAGCTATTTGTACAAAGTAAAAAAAGTATTGAGGTAGACCTTTCAGTTATTTTACCTCTGATTTTGCATCACTGTCAAATGACAGTGTTCTGTAAAGTCTCCATAGACTAAAGGTTGCTGTGGATTGCTGCCACTGACAAGTCTGCACAATGATCTTTCTCGTTAGGTACTGTGCGTTCACTATATCTTGACTCGTGACCAAGAAAATTATAGATAAAAGTGTAGGCAGTAGGCAACACTAAATACCAAAGTGAAGACGACTGTGGTCGGGCTCTTTCTTTCTGATTACATACATAAGTTAAAGACAACACATATCACTGTCTCGTTCTTACGTGTGTATTTAGAAAGACAGAGTCCGACCACAGTCTTCTTCACTTAGGTATTTAGAGTGTTTTTTTTTTTTTTTTTTTTATGGATGGCATCTCGCAGTTGACCTTGAGAGGCCGTGACTGCTTAACCGGTCTTTCCTGTGGCTGCCCTACGGCACGGCGGCTGTACGGTATTAGCTTAAAGCCTCCAGCCAGGAGCGTAAATATAAGGTTTAAAAACTAAACGACAGCGCTCTAAGGGCACCCCCTGTGCGGTACGAACCTCGGCTTAGGGCGTCGTTGGGGAAAAACAAAGCAAATTGGGGACGGGCTGGATCGAAAGTTTAAATTCATGGTTATTAACGGGGATTACTATTAAATGCTACGGCTCACTCAGCCTCGGGGCTGGCGGTTCGACGTGCAAGGGACGGGGGTAACAATTTATTCTTGAACTTCGCGTGGTACCTCGGCGGCGAGGACGGAATGACGGTTTGTGTTTGTGCACTGTACTTGTGGCCCTATTGCTTTCCTGAAGGAGAGTAATGGGGTCATCCGGGTCTGAGAGAGTATGCCTAGGTCGGCGAGTCTGACTAATTGAGATGGCCTATAGCTAGCTGCCTGCACAACCAAGGGGTTGCGATGTCTATCTGCGGACTCGAAGAACCGCTTTGTCGCGCGTTTCAAAAACTGCTTGATGGTGGGGATTCTAAGATCTACGTGTAGGGTTTCGTTCCGAACGAACCATGGAGCGTCCGTAATTTTACGGAGAAATCGGTTTTGAAGTGCCTGCAGTCTGCGAATGAGATGGGGACGGGCGTGTGCGAAAGCGGCACACGCGTACGTCATAATCGGCCGGATGCACGCTGTGTAAATACGCAATTTGCCCTTAAGGGACAACTTGCTGCGTGAGTTCAGAACGCAATGAAGCCTACTGAGAGCGAAAGCAGCGCGCGAACGCACTTGCTTTATGTGCTCAGCGAACGAAATGTGGTGATCTAAGATCACACCGAGATATTTGGCTCGCTTCTCCCAAGGGATAGGCTTGCCGAACATCTTGATCTGTCGTGGTAGGTCCGGTCTACGCCGGGGCCTAGAAAAGAGGACCGCTTGGCTCTTATCAGGATTGACCTCGATCCTCCACTTCCTGAACCAGTCACCGAGTCTGTTGACTTCGGTCTGTAGGATGCGGGAGATCTGGTCTTGACTGCGGCCGGTGTAGTAGATGGCCGTGTCGTCTGCGAACAGAGCTAACTGCGCGTGACTTTTCGGGATGTCACTGGTGAACACCATAAAAATGAGCGGAGCCAGCACAGACCCCTGAGGGACGCCTGCGCGGATCGGATGAGGGGAAGAGAGCGCACCCTCGATGCGATAGCGGAAGGTGCGGTTCAACAAATAGTCCCGTAAGATGAGCACGAGACGATCTGGCACACCGAATTTGTATAGCTTATACAATAAGCCGTTGTGCCAGACTTTGTCGAACGCTTTCGCGATATCGAAGAACACAGCACCCGTCATGAACCCGCGCTGGAAACCGGCGCTTATGTGTTCTATGATACGGTGGACCTGTTGTACGCAAGAATGTTGGGTTCTAAAACCGAACTGTTCGTTGGGGATGAGCCCCTTCGTCTCGGCGTAGTCTCTGAGACGCTTATAAATAAGCCTCTCATAGACCTTGCCGAAAACGTGCTGCCCAGTGCGGGCAGCACCAACCCAACAGCAACTTTGGTTCTTGGCGGGAAAGTGAAGTGGCATGTTTAGCAGTTTTGTTTTATTTTCTTTTTGTGTTTAGCCGAATACTAATGTGTAATAATGGTGGATTATTAACCATTAAGTGTCCGTGAACGTGCATTAGTGTTGGCAAATGAAACAAAACAGTGCAACATCACTTCAAATTCTCTCAAAAAGTCCGCGAGAGGTCTCAGTAAAGTGCCACATCTTTACTGAAACTCAAGGGGAGTGGGCGGGGATATCATCATCATGCATTGAATATTTAATTTCATTAATTAAATAAATAATGATGTGAGGTGATGCATTTTGAGTCGACGGTCAACGTCGATGGACCGTGGTCTAGATGCTTCCTAACGCACGTTCACATAATTCCATACTTAAATCTCACTCACACCGTTTATAAATTTGACCAGAAGTGTGACCCAAAAAATGAAAGAACCAAAAGTCATTCAAAGGGGTTCGAACATTTTTCTATAGAAGCTGGCATAGTCACATTAGTCACCCCAGGGTCATTTAGACCTTTTATGCGAAGTTGCAGCGCACGAACTGGTATACCTTCAAGGTGTAATTGAAATAACTGAAAACCTGAAAAGGGGTAAATGTAATCATCATTATGAACAACTATTGGTATTAACTTTACTAACTTTTTTTTATCCTGATCTACGTCTGAATGCTCTTCGTTGTCTTCTAAAACATTACTTTCTTTTAAGTTACTGTAATCTTTGTTTTCTTGACTTCTCTGCGATTGTTCTGCTGTTTTATCAGGTTTGTTTGAATCGGGTAGCGTTTCGTTTATATTTTCTGAAGAATGCAACTCCACGGCTTTGTCAACTAATTGTTCTAATTTCGGTGGATTTTCCTCTTCGTTAGGTGTGTCGCTTGAATCTGTTTTATTGACCTTATGACCATCATCTTGATTTTCTGAAAGACAAGGTGTTTCTTGAGTAAAATTACCCGGGAGCGAAAAGCATGGAGTTAGTAAGTACTATACAGGGTGATTAGGTGCATTAAAATAAGTGATATAGATGTTCTATGTCACGAAGTCCGTTTGGCTATGAATGTTGTCAAGCGTGCACATGCACATTGTTTTTGTGTGCGTAACCTCGAGAGCGCTCAGTGTCGATCGGGACACGGTTCTCTGACTAGTATATAGTTATCTGTGGACACGGTCCGGATCAGTAGTGGTTTTTAGTTCGCGCCAAATTGTTTCACGGAGTAAGGTCAGCATGGCAACAAAACGAAGAAGAGTTGTCCATAGTGAGGTAATATTTATTTATACGTTTTCAATTAAAATGTTATACAAAGATACTTAATATAACAATAGAAGTATTTATAAAATGAATGTTTTTTTGTGTTATAACATGTTTATATTACTTAATTATTTTGATTACATTTTGTTTTAGGGTCGAAACATGATAGCTAGTGTTTATCATTTTCTGCGAGAAGAATATGAATTTACAAAATCATTAATGGAACTCAACTGTGATTTGTCTCATTTACGAGACAGCCGTACAGCTGAAGCTACGGGTGTGTGCCAAAAAACAGTTCAAAGAATATTAAAAGAAGAGAAGGAATTCCCATCCACTTCATCAAAATTCACTTCACCTATGAAGAAAAGGAGAAAGCGAGATAATAAAGTGGATATAGATAATTTTACAGCCGATGTGGTTCGCAGTACTGTACAAGATTTCCATATTGTCCATAAAGAAATTCCAGCATTAGCTAAGTTAAGAACAGCATTAAATGAAAAAATCGGATTCGAAGGTTGTTTAGAAACTGTTCGCAAGTTACTGTTGAAATTAGGTTACAAGTGGCGCAAAACATAGAACAACCGTAAAGTCTTGACGGAGCGTCATGATATACAAATGTGGCGTTTAAAATATTAAAAAAAAATAACAGAGTACCGCTCTCAAAGTCGGCCCATTGTCTACACCGATGAGAGCTAAGGCCAACTCAACAGCTGGTGATTATCATTCAAATATGAGCTATGATAACTATGTAAAATGGCTAAATGAAAAGTTGCTACCCAATTTACTTCCGCGCTCTGTCATTGTCTTAGACAATGCATCTTATCACAACACACGGGCTGAACGACTACCGACGCAATCTACAAAGAAAGCCGATATGCAGCAATGGCTCAGGGATAAGGGTATAGCATTTGATGAATCTCTTCTTAAATTGGAATTGTACGATACAATAAAGAAGTACAAAGCCCAACACGTAATCTACAAGATTGACGATTTTATAAAAAGCAAGGGTTTTGATGTCTTACGCCTTCCCCCTTATCACCCAGAATTAAATGCGATTGAAAATATTTGGGGGATCGTTAAAAATTATGTCGCATCTAAAAATATCGAGCAAAACATGACGAATACGGAAAGACTGATCAATGAAAGTTTGGGCCAAGTTAGCAGTGAAACGTGGCAAAAAACTTGTGCTCATGTTGAAAAAATTGAAAAAGACTACTTGAAATACTTTGATCTCGATTTTGAATTTATAATCAATGTACAAGATGATTCTGACGACAGCAAAACGGAATCGGAAATCGAAAATTTATCTGATAGTGATTGAAAATACTGAATAGTCCTACTTGTTTCGTTTCCATTCTGTAACACCAATGCTTAATTAAATGCGTACATATTCTTAATATTTTTGTATTTATTGCAACCTAATCTAATTTATTTACAAAATGTATACAAAAAAACAAATGTATACTTTTAAAACCAAAATTTTATTTAGATTATTAAATCTCGACTTGAATATATATCAGATTTTTTTGCTAACGTTACCTACTTTTACACACACAAGCGCGCTTGTCGGGATACGTCACTACTACAATCAAAGCCGAACGGACTTCGTGAAATAGAATATCTGTACTAGAGCTAATTTGCAACAGTTTTGACGCTGATAACTTGGGGTTCAAATTGAAGATATCGAACTTATAAAGTTTTTTTCGAAATTATCCTCCTCTCGACAATTGTGAGAAATGTAGTCCGCTTTAACGTTAAGAGGAGGCTCCCTATATTTTTATATTTGCTTGAATATTCTGAAACAGTCACACATACAAGCAAAATTAAACTTTAGTATATGATTTATTGGATCTTTTTCTTTCCATGTTTATGACAGTTACGTAATTGTAATATTTACTCTCAATAAATTTTTTATTCGAAAATCATGTCTTTAGGGTTCCGTAGTCTACAAGGAACCTTTATAGTTTCGCCAGGTCCATCTGTCTGTCTGTCTGTCCGTCTGTCCCCGGCTTAGCTCAGAGACTCTATACTAGAAAGCTGTAATTTGGCATGGATGTACATAGTAGTTACGCCGACAAAGTCGTAAAATAAAATCTTGAAAAACATTTTTTTTAGTGTACCTTCCTTACCCGTAAAGTGGGGATGGTATTTTTTTTTCTCGTCTAGTCCATGGTGTGGGGTATCTTTGGATAGACCGTTCAAAAATATAGTATGTTTGTAAAAACATTTTTCGATGCAGGGATCCGTTTGCATAATATTAAGCTTTAAAGTGCTAAATTTTCTTAGAGTCAAGTGTCCTCAATCAACCATTTAGCTGGCAGGGGGAGGGCCCCCTGCCAGCTAAATGGTTGATTGAGGATA
Organism: Tiliacea citrago; assembly: GCA_963921375.1. Lineage (NCBI taxonomy): Eukaryota > Metazoa > Arthropoda > Insecta > Lepidoptera > Noctuidae > Tiliacea > Tiliacea citrago. Next base: position 11,828,773 of record OY992797.1, on the reverse strand, counting down.
TGTGAAAAAAATCATGGCAGTAGTATATATAACGAAATTGAAAGGAAAACTATCTCAGCTAAGTGGGCCTTACAAGTTAACGAGTCGACCAACTTAATGAGAATTGACCGTGACGTATATCGATGTATGGGAGAACATATTTTTCAATAACAATAATAAGTTTGTTTTTGGGATAAATTCATCCCAACTCCGGAATCCTTCATTGTGCGTGGTCCAACACGCACTTGACCGGTTTTTTAAGGATAATTCTAAAAAACAAACAATATTGGTATGTCTAAAATAAATATTCATAGCAAGAAAATATAGTTTAATAGCCCGACACATGGCTCCGTGTGTTGCCGGACGTAAAGAAGAGCACCACCCCATTTTGTCGTAATAGGCGACTAAGGGACTAGAAAATGGGCAGCAGCGTTCTCTATGCATTATAACACCATATTGCGATCGCCAACCCGCCTGCTAAGCGTGGCGAAAGTCTCAATTCCCCTAAGGGGAAGGCCTATGTCCAGCAGTGGGCGTCTTTTGGCTGAAATGATGATGAATGTTGATCCGGACACAAGATATTTTTTCTCTAGATCAATTATTACTTTAGATCAGCCATACTCAAAGTGTGTTCCGCGGAACCCCAGGGTTCCGCAAGGCCTCAGTGGGGGTTCCGCGAAAATACTGGTCAGAATAAAAAAAAATATTAAAAGCCTACTATATTTTATATTACTCTGGTACCTGAGTAAAATAATATCAATCTAAATAAGTATACCAACATAAAGTAAAAAATATGCAAATTTTAATGTCAAGTAATATGATTATTAATGAAGAATACACATATAACCATTTTTGAATACTTTAGGGCTCCGTCAATTATTTCGTTTTCCAAAAGGGTTCCGTTTCCAGAAAAGTTTGAGAACCACTGCTTTAGATAAACGAAATAAGAATTTAGACTTACACTTTAGAGTTTCGTGCTCGAACACGATCAAAGAGCGCACGCGATATTCAACTTTATTACTGATGTGTTAGTGTTTAGCACATAACGGAGTGGCGGGGAGCGAGGGGCGGAGCTTGTGTTCCAAATTTGATTTAGACTGCCTGCTCTTAAACTGATATCTCATGAACGAATGAATTCTTCGGAAACCAATTTAACAAAAAATAACCTATAGGTACCTATAGAAATTAAGCGTCGTAAAGTTCAAGTAACTTTCTTCTGTTTGACCGCCATAGTTTGAACTGTACCCCGAGTGTAAGTTTGCAAGAGAGTAAACGTAAGTAGCGCGTTTGCGTTAAGATTTTTATTCTCACCCTTATATTCTTAGCATTATGATCGGTCAAATTTTAACACAAACGAAATAGTTACCAAACTTACACTTGGGGTAAGGGGGGTCTACTCCGAAGTGCTAAACCGAAGTATCGGCCGAATGTTCGGCCGTTTTATAACTTCCAAAGTTTCCTTTTTTGACTTTGAGTCCTTATCCGACTTCAAGTCACAGTTCGGCCGATACTTCGGTTTAGCACTTTTGAGTAGACCCCCAGGATCGGGACCTGTACCCATAATTGCGTAAAACACTATCAATCACAATCTGAATGATTTTAAAGGATATTGCTAATCCATTGCTTTATATGTTGGAAAAAAAAATCTGCTCAACAACGCAAATAACGCAATGAACGTACCTGTGAATTGTCAAAATTAAACCCATTGCAACCAATTGGCATGTTATGTGTGGTGCCTACCCAATTACTCCGCTGCATGTTCATTTTGGTCCGACACGAACTTGGCCAGTTTTTTATTCAAAACAAATAGATTTAAGCAATTTGTAACTTCATATGCATACCCAATGGCAGCACTCGACTTTTTGAGTGTCGAGTTCGGAATAGAACTAAACTTCAAACACATTTTTTTACTATTGTAGAGAACGTACGTACGTAGCACCATCTGTGTACATACGGGTACACGCCAAGCTATACATTTCCAGTATAAGCTGATAAATGATAAATGATTTATTTCTGTAAGTAGGTTTGTACAAACACTTTTACACGTCAATCATATTAAAAAAAACTAGATGAGGTCGGCGTTTCGTATCCGACTACTCTGAGAAGAAAGGCCGAAACAAACTCAGAGGTCACAGTCTCTTTTTAAAGTCCAGACATAATCTTGGTCAGATCATGTGAAGACCATGTAGATTGGTGCCTGAAATGATCTTTTGACGAAAGAACCACACAGGTTGAGGGGACCTGTCCAGTCAGTGCACGCATTTGTCAGTAGTCGTGCAGCTCAACTAAGAACTTAAGGAGCTCAACGATTCAACGAACAATACCAAAGAAAGGACATTTGGGTAGGCCGCATAAAATCACTCAAACTGCCAGACTATGATAAAAACTAAATGAGAAAAAAAAGGAAAATGAACAAAAACCCACATAGTCTTCACATTTACAATACTTAAAACAATATAATACTTAACAAAGTAAATATTCATGTCATTGTATATATAAAATTAATCACTGTCAATGTGTATATAAAATACGGATATAATCTTGGTCAGATCATTTGAGAACCATGTAGATTGGTGTCTGACATGGTCTTTTGACGAAAGAACCACACAGATTTGAGTGGACCTGTCCAGTCAGTGCCCGCATTTGTCAGTTATCGTGCAGCTCAACTCAAAACTTAAGGAGCTCAGCGATTCGACGAACAATACCAAAGAAAGGACAATTGGATAAGCCGCATAAAGTACTCAAACTGCCAGACCTGCATTAAAATTTTTTTTGATTGAGAATAAAAATAAAAAAACAATTCACATAGTCCTCACATTCATGCTGATCTCGCATTGTATAATTTATATATGATTTCCGTAGAATGAGATGTCAGCTGATACTGGAAATATATAGCTTGATGTGTAGCCGTGTGTACCTATTGTATTTGAAACTATTAAATTATTCTGTTTCATCGACCGAGGCGGGAACAACGTAACTATTCTGGAATTAATACAAATGCAAAGGTACGGTATTACCCCGCAGGCGGATTCTCCCTGTCCCTTTTCCCACATCGATCTTACCTACCTGTGAAGGAACTTTCGCGTACTGTACCCCAAGTGTAAGTTTGCAAGAGAGTAAACGTAACTATTTCGTTTGCGTTAAAATTTTACCGATAGATGCTAAGAGTATAAGGGTGAGAATAAAAATCTTAACGCAAACGCGCTAGTTACATTTACTCACTTGCAAACTTACACTTGGGGTACTGGTATACCGGTCCACTGGTATTCTACAATAATTGAATCACGTAACGTTACTTTAAATACGGCACCTACCTACTAGTTTATTTTTAGTAAATTGGCGGTCTAATGTAGATAGGTACACTGAAGAGATTTAATTTTTCTTTGTAATAAAAACACAGTACCTTGTCCTAATAAAAAAATAATTTACCTTAATTATGATAATTTTCGAAAACGTCGACGAATTGATTTTATAGTGATTAGCGAGGCCTAACCAACACAGATGCCAAGTTAAAGCCATAAAGGGCAACAATACCTTTTTCTGTTTTTAAACTAGGAGTAGATCTATTTCTAACTATATTTATATTATGTTCTGCTAAAGTATCACACGGTGGAAGCACGGTTATATCGTTTGTATTATTTCCCGCTCTATAAATTATTTCTTCTGTATCTTTCGACTGATCGTCACTTGTCTCCTCTTCAGATTGGATGCTTTTCTCTGAAACATAAAAGTTAAGTACTTACAATGTTAAACAATGTGGCATGATGGCATCACCTCAAAATAAATAAAGTCAGTCACAGTAGGTTTAAACATTTTCTAGATGATTAGTTATCCTGGCGCTATGCTCTTTCTGTTAAGTAACTTTTCACTTCCAGTAGGTAAACTACCTAGAACCAGAAGATGTCGAACACCTCCTTATAAGTATATTGTATTCGCAATGATTTATTTATTTGAAAAAAGTATTAGGCAAAAATATGTTGGATTAGATGGCTACTTATTAATTATTTTTTTAATAGAAACCTATTTGTTTTGCCACCCAAAATCCTTCATCTGAATAATGCCTACTACAATACAAGTACCTAAGTTTGATAAAAAAGACGAAAAATGTATTTATTTATTTATTGTTTTAAAACGTTAACACCAATTACATTAATTAACGTATAGATTGAAACAGGTAGGTATAGTAAACAAACATATTTCAAATACTAAAATATAATGGAGGACACCCTAGCATACATGCATAATTCTACTCCATTCATCAGCAAACAGATCACATTCAGGATTGGTTGTCAGGAGGCGTACAACAACACACAGCTAGCACTCAGCTCTGACAACAGTTTTAGATGATGGCGGCGCGCACAGATTACGACATACGACGAAAAGTGAAGTAAGTAAGTAGGTACTCTACTTTGTAACTATGAAAAGGGTTTCCCAAATGTCACATTACCATACCTACCTGCCGTACTTGAGTTAACCATGTTTGGAGCACTGCTGGTACAACCCATGATCGAGAGACTGCAGTTATTTATCGGCCATTAGTAAAAGACGAATTGGTGGAAGATGTATCTGAGCGTTATTGGGCGCGATGTTGTGTGCTACCCCGGCGGACACTTGACCAGCCGTCCGCAGCAACTCGGCTCGACTGGCCGCTCCACGACTCCCCGAGATCGTATCGTAGCTACCTACCTATTATGGAAGGAGGCAACCCGCTAAACTGACCTCGCACCCCCATCGCGTTTTTCCTATTAAACGAACATAGTACATTCTTTGACTCGCAAATGGTTTAGGTAGTGAAAGACCTTTCTTTCCGTTTAATTAATTTATGAAGTATTAATTTTCCAATCATAATCATAAGGAGGTTATTTAGGTATGTTCAAATACCTACCTATTATTAAAACTAACTAACTAAGTTTAGGCAAAATTGACGGCTGCGTGTCATCAATTTTGCCTAAACTTAGTTTAGGTACCTATAGCAAGGGTCTCAAACTCTCAAGTTATTAAATTACACCTAACTTTAATTAACTAACTTTTATTCCTAACTAATCCTATCCTATTCTTTTTCTATTAAAAATGCAAAAGTGAGTTTGTTTGTTTGTTACACTGTCACGCTAAAACGGCCGAACGGATTTGGATGAAATTTGGCACATGTGTAGACCATGACTTGGATTAGGACATAGAATACTTTTTATCCCTATATTCCCAAGGGATTGAGACTTATGTGGGTGAAACCGCGGGGCGCAGCTAGTTACTTATAAACACAATTCTAAGGTAAAGCCAACTTCCACGTTTCTAATTTCGAAAATGATGAACTGCCATACAAACTTAAATCCCATATTTAACCCCAACCGAGGACGAATTTTCAAAAATCCTTCCTTAGTATAGGATATTTGTGCAAACTTTCATGCTAGACCATGCGGTGTAAGATAATTATGCGTTGTCTGCCAGATTTATCACACTAATATTATAAAGGCGAAAGTTTGTGAGTATGTGTGTGTGTATGTTTGTTACTTCTTCACGCTCCAACGGCTGGACCAATTTTGATAAAATTTTGTATGGAGGTAGCTGACACCCTGGATTAAGACATAGGCTACTTTTATCCCGACATTCCCACGGGATCGACACTTACGCGGGTGAAACCGCGAGGCGCAGCTAGTATTATATAAATTTCTTTTCTATTAATTGAGGGGAGTAGTAGTCTACCAGACACTCAGACCCTTACTGATAGTAACCCCACGCCCGGTGGTTCTTTGACTACCGGATGTTGCGTCCTCTCTCTTCCATTGAGTCGTCACCTTACTCCAGCGCCTCCTCACAGAAGGCGACCGACGTTAGCGTCCTCATCCTCTTAACTTTTCATTGAATTCCAAATCCTACCAACACAGATAAGCAGGTAGGTACCCATTACCTACTAGTCATGATTTTATCGCCACCTTTCCGTGTACTTAGGTGTATTTGATTCTATTTAATATACCTACCAAAGTACATTGGTAAACTTATTTTCATAACAATACCATAGTTTAAAAAAATATGAGTAGGTAGGTACCTAAGGTAGGTAGGTATTGTACAAAATAGGCTAGGTTTGTCTATTAATAGCTTACGAACAGTTTAACTTGTTGAGGTGAGGGAACTCATTGCTTGCAGTGACGTCACGCACGACTCTCGCCGACGACTCAACCATCACGGAGCTATAAACTATCCAGTTAGGTATTACTTGCGGTATACTGTATTTTTATAATCTTACTTGTATTTTGACTAAACCCCAACGCGTCTGTTTATCCAGTCTATACCTTAATGCAGTGGTTCTCAAACTTTTTTGGCGACAGAACCCTTTTGGAAATCGAAGTATTTGACGGAGCCCTAAAATAATCATAAATGGTTTTATGTGTATAAATAAATCTTGTTTCTATCTTTTTTACCCGACTGCGGCGAAGCCAAAAATTTAGGGTTATGCGTTTGATCTGTATGTATGTCCGTCCATATCTTCTCTTGTAACTACTAAACGGCTGAACAGATTTTGATGAATGATATGTCGTTAGATTCGTCTTTATTGCGCGAGTGTCACTGGGTAAATTAAAAATCAAAATGGCGGATTTTTGGCACAAAAAGGTGTGTGATTTCATTCATCACATTAAATAGTTACGTTGACTTTTTTGTACAATAAATGTTTTATTTATAATACTTATAAATTATGTATTATAAGTATTATTATTTTTCATTTATAGTTTGTTCTTTCTTTTCAAATCAAACATGAAAATATTCAAACTACAAGATGGGGATCCACCAAAGAAATCATGATTCATTTAGGGTTCCGTGGCCAAAAAGTTGGGAGCCGCTGCTTTAGAGAATTTGTTCCAGAAGGATTACGGTATCTACCCTAGATTACCTATCACAGAATGTTAGATGATCTGACATGTCACATCAGTAGGTCCAAGGTCGCCATCGCACCCGTGCGAAGTAGGGGCGGGCGGGGCGCCTAGTGAATAATAAAATAAAAAGAGCTCTACATTTGCGCACAATTCTTTTGTTTGAATTATAATTGGCCTGCTATAAATATGTAAGTGGGGTTAACAAATAAAGCTTAGTGGCGAGTTAATGGCAAAAGCTCTTTGTTCTTAAACACACGCAATACTTGGCTTACGGCCGCTACCCCGTACCCAACATACACGTATAAATTATGCCGTCTCCGCCTTATTCACGCCTCATAAATATCCCATTCATCGAGTCAAAAAAAAAAAATCCCAGATAATTATGAAATCGTCGCTGACCCCGACCGTTCGCGCTGTTATCGCAGAAACATGACGGGCGGTACAAAAGTATAGTGGTACCATGTACCATACTACCGGTGCCTAGGTTTAAAAACATCAAATAGCTTTACCTACCTAACAGAGTGGTAATTGCGTAACACACTATCAGTAGGAATCGGTTTCAATTTGACAGTTCAACAACATTCATTGCGTTATTTACGTTGTTGAGCAGACATTTTTTTCTACCATAAATCCAATGGATTAGCAATATACTTCAAAATGATTCCGATTCCAATTCAAACTGTGTTACGCAATTAGGGTGCTGACTGAGATGTACAAGATACCACAAAAAAAGCACCTGGAATATCTCAATCAATCAATCAACTCAGCCTATCGCAGTCCACTGCTGGACATAGGCCTCTCCCAGGCTGCGCCACAACACCCTGTCCTCCGCCTTCCGCATCCAGTCTGACCCAGCCACCTTCTTAAGGTCGTCGGTCCATCTAGCTGGGGGGCGTCCCACACTACGCTTGCCGATACGCGGTCTCCACTCCAGGACTCGTCTACTCCATCGGCCATCGGTCCTTCGACAAACATGGCCAGCCCACTGCCACTTCAGTTTGCTTACTCTGCAAGCTATGTCGGTAACTCCGGTTCTTTTCCGGATAATTTCATTCCTGATCTTATCCTTCAAAGAGACTCCAAGCATAGCCCGCTCCATAGCACGCTGCGCGACCTTAAATTTGTGGACTAGCCCGACTGTCAGTGTCCTCGTTTCGGCACCGTATGTCATGACGGGCAGGACGCACTGGTTAAAGACTTTAGTCTTCAGACATTGCGGCATAGGCGACGAGAAGACTTGACGCAATTTTCCAAATGCCGCCCAACCCAACTGGATCCTTCTGTCGGCTTCTTTATCAAAGTTGTGTCTACCGAGCTTGATGACTTGTCCTAGGTAGACATACTCCTTCACAACTTCGAGAAACGACCCTTCGATGTGAATTGGACTCGGCAAGACGTGCGAATTGTACATGACTTTTGTCTTGTCCAAATTCATGCCGAGGCCAACCCGCCGAGAGGCTCCGTTTAGGCTGTGCAGCATCTGGTCTAACTGTTCCAGCGTCTCTGCCATTATGACGATATCATCAGCAAAGCGAAGGTGTGAGATGTACTCGCCGTTCACGTTGATACCCTGTCCAGTCCAGTCCAGCGTCTTGAAGACGTCCTCCAACGCATTGGTGAACAGTTTTGGGGATATCACATCCCCCTGTCCCACCCCTTTGAGCAGTTGGATGGGACTGGTGTTCTGATCTTGGATCTGGACAGTCATCGTGGCAGCGTCATACAAACATCTCAACAATTCTATGTAGCGCCAGTCAATTCGACCTAGAATATCTACAAGATACAAAATACTTTTAAGTAATGTACTTGAAATAACAGATACAAGATACAAAATACGTAATTACTTACTAATTTATACTTTTTAAAGATATAAAATACTTTTTGAATGAAAACATACAATTATAAATTTTAAGGTTAGCTTGTTTAATTAATTATGAACGGTGGGGTTGTGGCTAAGTAATAACAGCCGCACGGGTCGATCGATCAGGTTAAGCTACGCTTACCACGGTTGGTCCGTGGATGGGTGACCTTCTTTACATACCAAGACCCTCCGTGCCTCGGAAAGACCATTAAGCTGTTGGTCCCGGCTGTCATTTGGAGATTTTTGACAGCTGTTGTTACGGGTCGTCAGAAGCTCGAAAATCTGACCACCAGGCTTAGCAAGGGGTATCGTGTTACTCAGTAACTGGGTTGTGGAGGTCAAAGAGGCAGTTGCCCCATGTAAAATACTGGTGTTCAGCTGCATCCTGCTGCATTGGGAAAAGGCTAGGCAGATGAAGATGAATTGATTATGATCAGTGATCAAGTGATTAATCGCGTAAATGTCAGAAAATATTATTTCTAAGGTAAGTTATTAACAACTATAAGGGTTCCTTATTGACTACGGAACCCTAAACCCTAAAGGGTTTTCATATCTACAAAACTGGCAAACGTGCTTAGCTATTGAAAATTCATCCAATTATTCCCATCAAAATTAGGATTTTTATGGCATTTTGCCACCAAAATCCCCAGCTAGGCTATTTATTTTTCATGAGGTATCCAGGCACTTAGGATTTTTGTCAGAGAAGTCCAGCCGATCTATTCTGAAAAAATCTCACCGTGTAAACGTAGGTGAAGTGAGCATGAAGTGAGTTGTTAATAGTGTCAATCCCTCACTGGCAGTTCACTCCACGCTCATTTCACCTAAGTTTTCACGGTGAGAAAGCGACTGCAATCTTACATCTATGATAATCGGTTTTAATCCTTGTACTTAAGGGGGATCCGCTAATGTAGCACGCGAAATTCAATTTTTTTTACGTTTTTTGCGATTTGCAGGTCAGTAACAGGTTGTATGTTGATCTAAATATGATTCGCGGCCGTAACTAATATGGCTTTACAGAATTATAATCATTAGAATCAGCAATACAACTCCCTAAGTTCATAGAATCCTATCGAATGACTTTTTCAGAAATAGTCATACAATAGGATTCTACGAAGAGAGTTAGTTCTATTGCTGATTTTAATGATAATACTCGTAATTCTGTAAAGTCATATTTAACATCACACTGCGATTGCCAATCCGCCTGCCAAGCGTGGTGACCCCCCCCCCCCCCCTCACTTAGGGGGAGCCCATGTCCAGCAGTGGACGTCTTTTGGCTGAAATGATGATATTTGTTATGGCCGCGAATCATATTTTAATCAACATACAACCTGACACAGACCGGCAAATTGCAAAAAACGTAAGAAAATTTGAATTTCGCGGGCTACATTAGCGCATCCCCCTTAAGTTATAATTTTTTGCGACCTTCACATCAAAAGGACTTGCTATCTACCAGACTAATCGTTTCGTGCATGGCAAGCTTTATGTAAGTAGCCCAACGAGCGCCGTGCTGTACTACAGTTTTCATGACCACCCACTCTAGGTCACAGATTTAAAAATAGTGTCTTATTTAATTTGAATAAATAGGCTTGCATGTTGTTAAACTCATTATGAGGTAAAAAATACATCAGAAACAACCTCGAAAAAAAAACATTATATTAAAAAGAACGGCGACGGTTCCTTTTTCAGTTTTTTTTTGTTCCTTGCTGGACCAAGAACATATACTCCTGTCCAGTGGCCCCTTTTGCCTTCCTTTCCCTACTAACTGTAGGGAAAGGAAGGCCGGAATACGGACGAAGGGAAGGCAGACCGGAATTCTTAAGCAAGAACGATTAAAGAAGATAATCACTACTTATTTGTTTGTTCATAAGCGAATACAACGGATCCCCAAGGAAGGCAAAGTGGACCCTCTTATAAAACTGTCAGAAAATTTATTTACAGAGAAATAGGTAACTACAGCCTCATAGTCATAATCATCTCCAAGACGAGCTCAATGCGACCATAAATAAAAATCTGGATATTACACCCCTCCTCCACTTGGTCCTGAAAACAAGTGCGAACTACAAAACCGGCCAAGTGCGAGTCGAAACCCGCGCAAGAAGGGTTCCGCAGCATTGTCTATTCAAACGGCAAAAAAATCCTTAAATATTTGTTTTATTTTAATTTAATTATTTATTTTTAAAGTAAATATATAACTAAATATTCTGTGAATATTTCAAGCGTCTACCTGTTGCCGTTATCAATATCAAGCGACACCGGGGCGAAACGAGCAAAAAAAAAACGGCCAAGTGCGAGTCGGATTCGCGCACGAAGGGTTCCGTACCATTATCTATAAAAACGGCAAAAAAATCATGTTTTTTGTATGGACCCCCCCCCCCCCCCCCCTTAAATATTTGTTTTATTTTAATTTAATTATTTATTTTTAAAGTGAATATATAACTATATAAATATATATTTCAGGAGTTATTGGATACAATTGTTGTACCTGTTGTGAAGAATCGGACAGGGGACATAGCAGACAAAAGTAACTACAGGCCTATTTCACTGGCAACTGTGATAGCCAAAGTGTTTGACAGTGTCCTCGACGCACACCTCGGTAGATACACCCAGTTACACGACACACAGTTTGGTTTCCGTGCAGGGCTATCTACCGAAAGCGCTATACTTGCGTTGAAGCATACTGTCAAATATTATAATGACAGGAAAACACCTGTGTATGCTTGTTTCCTGGACCTTTCTAAGGCCTTCGACCTTGTTTCTTACAATGTCTTATGGGAGAAGCTTCTGGATGCGGGCGTTCCTACTGCATTAGTATCTACGTTATCTTTTTGGTATGACAAGCAGAGGAACTTCGTCAAATGGTCTAATGCATTATCTGACTCGTATAAACTCGAGTGCGGCGTTAGGCAGGGAGGTCTAACTTCCCGAAGCTTTTCAATATTTATGTAAATAAACTGCTTGTTGAGCTCAGCAGCACTCATGTCGGATGCCATATAGGTGGAGTATGTTTAAATAACTTAAGTTATGCAGACGACATGGTGCTGCTTAGCCATACTATCAGTGGAATTAGAAAGTTACTCTCCATTTGTGAACGATATGCCGAACAGCACGGGCTAAGATATAATCGTACAAAGAGTGAGCTGTTGGTATTTCGAGGTAGGAATAAAAATCCAACATTTGTCCCTCCTGTAATACTGAATGGTTCACTTTTACAAAGAGTTGCCCACTTTAAATATTTAGGCCACATTGTCACTGAAGAGAGCGCAGGGCACTGGCTGTGAGGGGAAATATGATATGCAGAAGGTTTTATGGTTGTTCAGTTCCCGTGAAATTAACTCTTTTTATACCAGCAGCCTTTGGGATAATCACACCCTAAAAGCAGACAGTGCTCTGCGCATTCAATACAACAATGCCTTCAGGGCGCTGTTGAGGCTTCCACCTTACTGTAGTGCGTCAGGTATGTTCGCCAATGCGCACACTGACGATTACTTCGCGATAATGCGGAAGAAAGTTGCCTCAGTAATATCCCGAGTGAGGGGAAGCAGCAACAGCGTTCTGAGGGTGTTTGCGGAGAGGGATGGGCCTACAATGGGGAGGTTTATCAAGCTACACGTTGGCAAAAAAGCTTGTTAAACCTTCTTGTGATTTTTTCTCTTTTTTTACTGTTCCTGCATGTTACTAACAAAGTCTTTACGGAAGATGTAATACTAACACCCTATGGGCCTTGATGCCTGACAATAAAATATTTTTTTTATTTTGATAACTAAATATTCTGCGAATATTTCAAGCGTCTACCTGTTGCCGTTATCAATATAGAGCAAAAAGGAGCAAAAAAATCACGTTTGTTGTATGGGAGCCCCTTAAATATTTATTTTTTTCTGTTTTTTAGTATTTGTTGTTATAGCGGCAACAGAAATACATCATCTGTGAAAATTTCAACAGTCTAACTATCACGGTTCATGAGATACAGCCTGGTGACCGTAGACAGAGTATTCTATAGACTGCTGGTTATCTTCCTTTGCATTCGCACAAGAAAAAGAAGAACATATTAACGTCACTAGCAAAGAAAAGAGACAAAGTAATGATATTTCTGTCCTTTACCGCGTGTCGGCTGAGCACATCATTGTGCACAACAAGTTTGACATTTGTGGCGGTAGCTCATTGAAGTCCAATTGAATTATTATCAATTACATCATAATTAACACAAAATACGATCTTGTCGTGGTCAATTCGTTATTATTACATTTGTGCAACTGTGCAAAATGGTAAGGTGCAGTGTAATAAGCTCTAAAAGTGATAGTTTGACGAAGATTGCCGGATTCTCCTTTCACTCGTAAGTATTCGATCTTTTTATGTATTCGATCGCTTTGTGTTTTACTATTTCCAATCAAATAGTCGCAGTAATGTACTAACTAATTTGTCTTATGTGATAAATCTCATAAAATCGTGATTTGTGTAATGGGTTTATTTTCTAACCTTAAAATTCAGTGTTGCCCGTTTTTGACGGCGAATTTACCCTATAATAAGGGTAATACAGATTTTTTATGCAGTCTATTAAAAATAAAACTTTATTTCAGACTTTGATCAATATGATATTAGTAATACACACTACTTATAAGCTATGTCAGTAACAAACGTAATAAAAGATTTTAATTCATATTTATCTGCACTTACCTGACGCCCTATAGGATTTCCGTGCAATGAGAGGCCAGCTTATACTGGATATGTATAGCTTGACGTGTAGCCGTGTGTACATGTTGTTTCAATAATATGTGCGTAACTAATCTATTAACATTTTCTTTTTATTTTAGTAATCGTCTCCTGAGTTTAGGCCCAGAACATTGAAACGAAAATGGCAGAAAGACCAAGAAATATAAAAACAGCGTTTGAAAAAGCTAAAAGCACTTCGAGAAAAATGCAGGAGGTTAACCAAATAGGTGGCACATTTAGAACATGTTCTTACAGAATTATAATCAAAACTGCTTGGTGGTGAAGAAGATTATGAGCTATTATCATCGATTGATAATGTTAACAGAGATTTTCTGAATAAAGTTGTAAATCTGTATATTAACCGTAAATATTCTCCATCCCTCCGAAAGTTTGCGTTAATCCTAATTTTCATAAGTCCGCGTGCATACAATTTCTTAAGAAAAACTTTTAACTGTTGTCTGCCAAATCCATCCACCTTACGTTCTTATAAAAGCGTTGACGGCACTCCTGGATTCACCAAAGAATCTTTAGAATGTGTAAAGCTCCTCGTGAATAAGAAAATAAAGTAAGAAATATTTTTTTTTTTTTACTTTGCCCCACACTAGGTATTTCTCCTGTATCGTGGGTGCATTTACAAACATTAAAACTCACATACACAAACAGCCAGTCATACAAATATTTGTTCCGTGCGGGAATCGAACCCGCGACACGCAGCGCAGCAGTGAATCGCTTAACCACTGCGCCAACCGTGCCGTCAAATAAGTTAGTTTAGTTATTCATAAATTTCATAATACAATAATTTGTTTGTTAATGAATAAAACATTGCAGTCGCATCATTGCTCATGTTTTTTTATTTCTCATTCTAGAAACTGAAATACAAATCTCATTTAATAAATATTATATGACGAATATTGGGTAAAATATACATCACTTGGTATCCCTAAACAGTAGATGTACTTTTTTTCTGTCCCTTTCGATGACACGGATTTCACGAGTCTATAGAATACTCTGTCTACGCTGGTGACAGACGGACAGACAGGCAGACAGACAGACAGATAGACAGACAGACAGACAGACGGCGGAGCCTTAGTAATAGGGTTCCCGTTTTACCCTTTGGGTACGGAACCCTAAAAACACGTTTTTTGTATGGGAGCCCCCTTAAATATTTATTTTATTGTTTTTAAGTATTTGTTGTTATAGCGGCAACAGAAATACATCATCTGTGAAAATTTCAACTGTCTAACTACCACGGTTCATGAGATACAGCCTGGTGACAGACGGACAGACAGACAGACGGCGGAGCCTTAGTAATAGGGTTCCCGTTTTACCCTTTGGGTACGGAACCCTAAAAAATAATGTTAAAAAAAAATCAATGCTCGTAAGCATGTGAGGTATTGCTGGATCCCATAATTAAAAAGATTATGATGTTAAGTAACTTTGCTACTTAAATCAATAGTTTTTGAGATATGGGATATTTTTGGTTTAAACAGCAGAAGTAACTTTGTTTTTCGTAGTTTTTAGGGTTCCGTACCCAAAGGGTACAACGGGAACCCTATTACTAAGGCTCCGCCGCCGCGCCGTCTGTCTGTCTGTCTGTCCGTCTGTCACCAGGCTGTATCTCATGAACCGTGATAGTTAGACAGTTGAAATTTTCACAGATGATGTATTTCTGTTGCCGCTATAACAACAAATACTAAAAAACAGAATGAAATAAATATTTAAGGGGGCTCCCATACAACAAACGTGATTTTTTTGCTCGTTTTTGCTCTATATTGATAACGGCAACAGGTAGACGCTTGAAATATTCACAGAATATTAATTATATATTCAATTTAAAAATAAATAATTAAATTAAAATAAAACAAATATTTAAGGGGGGCACCCATACAACAAACGTGATTTTATTGCCGATTTTATAGATAACTAGCTGCGCCCTGCGGTTTCACCCGCGTAAGTCTCGATCCTTTGGGAATATCGGGATAAAAAGTAGCCTATGTCTTAATCCAGCTACCCCCATACAAAGTTTTATCAAAATTGGTCCAGCCGTTTGAGCGTGAAGAAGTGACTAACATACACACACACACACACAAATTTTCGCCTTTATAATATTAGTGTGATGTGATGGTACGGAACCCTTCGTGCGCGAGTTCGCACTTGGCCGGTTTTTTTATCTCTATAAGTAGGTATATCACCCCTTCCTTACCTATTGCTCGAGGGTTTCAAATACATATTTTGCTATAATTTTAAAATAAATAGTTTTAAAGTTATTTAAGTAAATATAATAATATGAACATTAACTATTCGGCCTTTATCTCCGAAACTACCGAAACTAAAATTTTGAAAACTCTCTGAATATTGTGATTATAAATTTACATTTGCAGTTGGAATGTATAGGAGTAATGTTTTTCAAATTAAAATGTTATGTTTATTCTGGGATAAATAATATCATGGGATAAAAAATACGGTAGATAAAATAAAACATATTTATTGTACGGAACCCTCACCACGCGAGTTCAACTCGCAATTGTCCGGTTTTTTATGTTTACATTTTTTTTTACATTATAAATGTAATGCTACGGCTACATTGTCGCGATAACTCGAACTAATCCTCGCGCGCTCTCTCTCGCACACCGCTCGACGTCTTGCTGTACACACGGCTACACATCAAGCTATACATATCCAGTATACGCTGACCTCTCATTGTACGGAAATCTTACACGATGCGAGATCAGCTTATACTGGAAATGTATAGCTTGAAGTGTAGCCGTGTGTACAACAGAGAGCGCGTGAAGTTCGCGTTATCGCGACAATGTAGCCGTAGCAATAGCGAATAAACCGGCCAAGTGCGAGTCGGACTCGCGAACGAAGGGTTCCGTACCATTATCTATAAAAATGGCAAAAAAATCACGTTTGTTGTATGGGAGCTCCCGTTAAATATTTGTTTTATTTTAATTTCATTATTTATTTTTAAAGTGAATATATAACTAAATATCCTGTGAATATTTCAACCTGTTGCCGTTATCATTATCGATCAAAAACGAGCAAAAAAATCACGTTTGTTGTATGGGAGCCCCCTTAAATATTTATTTTATTCCGTTTTTTTGTATTTGTTGTTATAGCGGCAACACAAATACATCATCTGTGAAAATTTCAATTGTCTAACTATCACGGTTCATGAGATACAGCCGGCGCGGCGGCGGCGGAGCCTTAGTAATAGGGTTCCCGTTTTACCCTTTGGGTACAGAACCCTAAAAACATTAATTATTGCTTTAAATATCGATCTATCTCGATGCACTAAACTCAAGAATCACTAGGTACGCTAGATTGTTGAACGTACCCAAGGGCGGCCCGACGTAAGTGTTTCTCTTATTTATTATCTCATATTGCGCTATGCTGTTTTTGCGATTCATTCTTTTTCAATGACATAAGAATAAACTACAAAAGACCGGCCAAGTGCGAGTTGGACTCGCGCACGAAGTGATCCGTACCATTATCTTTAAAAAACCGGCCAAGTGCGAGTCGGACTCGCGCACGAAGGGTTCCGTACCATTATCTATAAAAATGGCAAAAAAATCACGTTTGTTGTATGGGAACCTCCCTTAAATATTTGTTTTTATTTTAATTTAATTATATATTCTTAAAGTGAATATATTATAACTAAATACTCTGTGAATGTTTCAAGCGTCTCTCAGTTGCCGTTATCAATATCGAGCAAAAACGAGCAAAAATCACGTTTGTTGTATGGGAGCTCCCTTAAATATTTATTATATTCTGTTTTTTTTTTTGTATTCGTTGTTATAGCGGCAACAGAAATACATCATCTGTGAAAATTGCAGCATTCTAACTATCACGGTTCATGAGATACAGCCTGGTGACAGATGGACAGACAGACAGACAGACGGCGGAGCCTTAGTAATAGGGTTCCCGTTATACCTTTTGGGTACGGAACCCAAAAAAATGATTACATGTTTGTACCCCGCCTCGGATAAGATAGATTTTATTTTAACCATAGATACCTACTTAAAAAAAAAAACGACTCCCAAAAAAAAAACAACAAGTAAAAAATTGCATTATTTTCGGAAATCGGTTGTCTTTGGATCTGTATTTTAGTTTTTTACCAACGACTTCTGAAATTAAAGTTATTTTTCAGTTTTTTTTTTATTGTTCGCTTTTTAGTGGGTCAAGGCCTCCTCTCTTCGAGAGGGAGTGGGTTGTAAATCTACCACGCGGGCCCAGTGCGGGTTGGTAGATGTCACATGTCTTTGAATTTTTGGTTTTTGGGGTTTTGGTTTGTAATTTATATAAGTTGCAATAGCCTAACCTAATGTCACCTGTTCATCACCTTTTTACAAAATATTGCTTGCGAACTGGAGCTGATTGTGGAGTCACCATCAGCTTCACTTCACCATTTGCATTGTAACGAGCATAAATTGCTTAGCATTTAGCAGCAACCATATTAAAGTAAAGTACCTAATCGAATCGCAAACCGTAAAATACTTGTGGCCATCTATGGTCTTCATCATCAGTTCCACTTCTTTTGACCATTCATAGTATTACTCACATAGTCCAACTAAATGAAACGAAATCTAAATCTTGTATAAAACGCACACTATGTAGCCAAGCATATTATAAGTTCCGGATTACCTAGTACATCGCTGACAAAAATGCTTGGCTTAACGCTGGTCCTGCTCCACAAGGGCGCATAAACTGAATAGCACCCGAAAATACCTATTATTAGAGCTGCTGAAGATCAACCAAGATCAAGATCAAGATCTTTATATTGTATAAATTCAATCTCTTGTATTGTATAATTGCAAAGCACATGTGTGAGCACTATGTATTTACCTACCATTTACTGAGTACGTCTTTCATTGACTTGAATGTGCCCCGGCGTCTGAGAGTGTGTCATGCTCACTCAAATATCTCGCTGATGGTGGCGTGTGTGTTGGATCATTAAGTTCCCTTCAAAATGGTTGAGCTAAATGGTGCTGATCCATGCGTCATGTTCGTGAACGTGCGCCGTCAGTAGGGACTGGTCATTTCTTAGCTGCCACGGCTTAATTTAATAGTTTTTTTTTTTTTGTTTATATCTTTTTATTACGGACGCTTCTAACGTGCACGTCTTTCTACATTGTTCTCACATGAATAATTTCAACATGAATGATGTAACCAATACCTACTTTGTAACAATATTTCAATCTATGAGGCTGACAACAGGTAAACCGCTGTCACTGTCCGCATACAAAAGAAAGAGATGCGCGATGACACATTAACTTATGGCGAAAAATGCAAATAAAATCGTATAAAATTTGATATTATCTAATTAAAAATAAAACGTGACATTGGCTAAATGCACAAACCGTGCGAAGACAGAAGAAAAAAAAAAAAAAAAAAAAAAAAAAAAATCTAATTAAAAAAATTAATCCATCACCGGATGCAGTTTTGGCATTTGCAATTTTATGGTATACTTTTAATTATAATTGTTGCCGTTAATTATATAAATAATTAAACTTTAACTTTTAAAATTTTACTATTAAAATAATTAAGAGTTGGCTTTTAAGATTTTTTGATGTATTAATATTAAGTTATAATATTAATTATGTTTTGAGTTCCATCACCGTATGCACAAAAGACTTGAAAATGTCATACTGTTTTCGTTTTGGAAAAAATATTTACGGTTTATGACACTGCACTGCTCTAAAAAAAAACACCTTTTTGACCATCTTATAAGATTATCCGTGGAGTTTCTTGCCCGTTCTTCTCCATAGGAACCTACTACCGCTTTGGAATGGGCAACTAGCTTCATCTCTCTGACTGACCGACCCCTTGACCATTATTCAAAAGTGCCTGTAATTGGTTTAAATTTGAAATAAATGCTGTTTTTAGGTTTCCGTACCCAAAGGGCAAAACGGGAACCCTATTACTAAGGCTCCGCCGTCTGTCTGTCACCAGGCTGTATCTCATGAGCCGTGATAGCTAGACAGTTGAAATTTTCACAGATGATGTATTTCTGTTGCCGCTATAACAACAAATACTAAAAAACAGAATAAATTATATATTTAAGGGGGCTCACATACAACAAACGTGATTTTTTTGCCGTTTTTTATAGATAATGGTACGGAACCCTTCGTGCGCGAGTCCGACTCGCACTTGGCCGGTTTTTTTTTAAATTAGCTAATTATTTTTATGAGTTGATGAAAGCTGTATGGACATTGGACGCGCGAAGCCCGTCGAATGCACTATCTTTTTAGCATAAGTTTAAGTTAAATTATCACGAAATCGAGACCGCCGACTGAGGCTCTAGGCCGATGCATTGTTGGGTTAGCAGACCTCTGGGCCCGAGTACGAAATGACTGCAACACTTTAAACCTTTGTAGTTATGCCACTGTTGCAAAAGATATAGTAGGTACTTCTTCTTACTATAGAGGTATGAGGAACAGTGTATAAAGTTCACTCATCTTCCATAGAAAAGGCAGGATCCTCCGACCGGGTGTTGTGTCTGGTGGGCAACTGCTTGACGATGAAGTCGGGACGTTGTATACTAGTCGCGCGGTAAACTCTGCTTGCGATGCAGGATTTTGCATGACGTCAGTGTGACGCGTAGTTCGCATGTTGCGATGTTGATGCCGCCACAAGACATAATTCTATTTTACTTAAAGCATTTGGGAGGGGCTCGTGCCCCTGTGCCCCCTGGATCCTCTCTTGACCGTATATATGTGGGACGTAACGTGTTCGTATAGCCCTAAGGCAGCTGCAGCAAACGGCTGCAGCGGCTGAAATAGCTTTCTCATACATTTAGAACTATTATGGACGCTCGCAGTCGCGTAGTCGCGGCGGCCCGGCCGCGGCCGCGCGGCCGGTCCGACTATACTTTTGGTGTAAACGCGACCTAACTGTAGCAACAACACCTCTGCCGAAATTACGCAACGGAAAGTTTGGCGTTAACGCCGAAATTACCTCCTTAATTTTCTCATAGAAAATTAACTACGCACGCAGAAATTCCGTCGCCATAGGTAATTTTCGGCAGGTGTGGCGGACGGTATAAAAGTTTACCTAGATGATAAAATAAATAAAATGTACCTAGGTGCCTGCCTAGGTAGGTATTACAGAAAAAAAAACCTTTAACAAAAAATACGTTTTTTTTAATCATGTTTGTTTTTAACACAAATAATAATTTAAGATTACAACAACAGCGATAGGTAAGTAATATAAAATAATACATAAATATTGAGTAAAATAATTCACAAACATAGGTAGGTACCTATGTTTATTATCTGGCCTAAACTGGCGAAAACAAACATGAGTTATGTACCCGGCGTCAATAAGTTTAATTGCCAAATGAACTTGTGTTCCACTAAATCTTAGTACAGGGGCAGGGGCCCGCCTCGGCGATGACTAGATCTCCACTGAGGGCAATGGCTTCTATTTCTATTGCCGCGTTCAGAGGAAGCTTACCCACCTGATAGGTAGCGCGCGCCGGGAAATCTTTTGGGAAAACTGAAACATAAAAAACGGAGACGCTATTAATACATCTATCCCCAGCCACAATTTAATGTAGCTTTTTTTTATTAAAACTAATAAATCTACAAGAATAAAAAAATACCAAAATAAAATAAAACAAAAATTCTGATTACAACTAAAAAGTTCAAAACAAACTTTTAGTTGCAGTTAGGTTTTTGATTCCATCATAATTATATTTTTGTGACTGATAAACATAGTAGCTCCCTACGTCATGATCCTTCTGTTTGTGCCACTCGCTGCTAGAGGGGCGTTAGCATTTAGGAATGATATAATTTACTCGTATTGAATGGAATATTGGATAACTGCTTACGCCTCTCTACACCAGGGTGACGTTGTTACGAATGAGTTATTGTATAATATGAATGAATGAGAGAGTGCTTCTCGACACCAGAGGTCGCATTGTAGAACAACCTACAATGTTCTCGTTATTTCTAGAAGCCGGAAATTGATGTAAATGTAAGCTTTCCTAGTCAGTTTGCTTCCAGGGCCCTATTTCTCGAAACAATTAGTTTTTACTAGTTTAATAGTTACTAGTGTAAAAATTACAAGTCCTAATATTTTCTGTTTCTCAAAAACAGGTACTTGACTAATAACTAATAGTAGCAGACTAATAAAAAATATTAGGCTGGCAAGGCTGAATACACATATTACCCATCCATGCCTCTCAATATGGGAAAAGTTCCCGCCACTTTTGGATCACGATCTAATTTTTTCTGGCCATTTCACCAAATCCGGAAACATGTTTGCGCTACAGAATTCACCACTTGATTCACAGCTCGACACACACTCGTCTTTGAAATACCATGCATATCAGCTACTGCGTGGTAGCAGCTATCAGGTTTTCCATTTTTATGCTCGATAAACAAAACCTTTCATTATACTGGAATTTGGTTTCAAATATTTCATAAGTGTTTCTGGTTACAAAGACTAGACGACGGCGAATTATTATTGTAACATATCTCTCCTTCACTGTCGGAAGTGTCCGAATCTGACCACATTTTATAAAATTTGTTTGGTTTTATAATAATTTTGGTTAATCTTTTTTACAAGCCTTCTCAGACTAATAGCTTCTCAGTGTAATTTATAAGAATATTTAATAACACATTTTTTATGAAACCAAATTGAATTTACTCAGCTAATATTTATTAGTTGGCAACTGGTAAGAGTAACTAATATTTTGCTACCGTAGCTTCGAGAAACGCAAACTAGCAAACTTGTAAAAAATATTTGTTCATAGACTCATATTATAATAGTCTAATAAGTTTCGAGAAATAGGGCCCAGAAGTAAGAGTGTTCACTAGTCTGGTAATTGTTTTAACCACGTATTCTCATAGGACACGACATCTTTAACTGAAGCCATGCTTGGCTAAAATCAGGTATGTAATTATTCTTTAACTAAAACCTGTGGATATCGACAATATAATTATCTGGTAAGTAGTGGTGTTCATATCGTTACGTTAGTACTATTACTTATTCTGTGATATCGTGTTTTATTGCCACCAGTTAGTCCTCTGTCCTCAACAATTATTTTTCAACCTTTAAGGCCGGATCCTTACACCACAAATCACCAAACGCATTTAACTACGAGTACCTTCCTGGCGAAGTATGTACCTAAAGCCGTGCCCATATCTAGGCTTATCTCGAGAGGTTAAGTCCCCGCAGGCATCGATGGACTCGGCATTGAGCACCCACAGCACGCTGGACTACACATTACTAGGTTCTTAGTTGTTTTACTTAATTAAATAATAGTAAATAATAAAAAGTTTTATTGAATCATACAAAAGTTTCACAATACTTAGGTATGACACTGGATCCCGCACTGGGATACCCTGTGTCGCAGGATCCAGTCTCTTTCAATATGAATTTATTATAAAATATAGGTTATCAAATGCACCGGTTTCAGTATAGTTAGGTAATTAGACTTAGGACTTAAAGGTGACCAAATGTATAGGTGTATGTGAAGAGTGTAAGTAAAGTATGTAAGACTCATCAGAGTGTGAGTGTGAATGTGATGAGTGTATGTATGCATGTGATGAGTGTTAGTGTGATGAATACTTTAATATTTGAAAGATAAAAACCGATACTAAAGAGAGGATAAGTCCCCGCGGGCAATGATAGACTCGGCATTGAGCACTTAAAGCACGCCGGACTACACATTACTAGGTTATGAAAACAGTGGTAGTGCCTGTAGTGCCACCTACAGGCCTATTTTTCTTGACACTGTAATTGTTAAAGTGTTTGACGGTTTGCTTAACACACCTGCATGATAACCAGTTCGGGTTTCGTCCTCGGCTGTCTACTGAGAGTGCTATAGGTACAGTAGCTTTGTCTGAAGCACACCGTCAAATACTACACAGATCGTAAGACGCTTGTGTGTGCGTGCCTCCTTAATTTGTCGAATGCTTTCGACCTTGTGGTGTATCGGCCACAAGAAGGCTTTCCTGGATTAGCTTGCTGTGGAGCAAACTCATCAGCATCAGTAAAGGGGGTCTACTCCGAAGCGCTAAACCGAAGTATCGACCGAAACTTCGGTCGTTTTATAACTTCCACAGTTTCCTTTTTTGACTTTGAGTCCTTACCCGACTTCAAGTCTCAGTTTTGACTTTGGCTTATCTCTTCGAATGTCTTTTTTTTTTTCGCCGTAGTCAGCGATAGTTAGCCGTGGTAAAGAAACGACCGAACATTCGGCCAATACTTCGGATTTACGTTCGAAGTAGACCCCCTGGTATGCGCACCAGTCAAATAGCGTTAGGTATACTGGGCGAGGGTAATGTCGGATGCGTATCATCTCGAATACGGGGTCAGGCAAGGCGGCTAAACATCTCCCATCCTCCTCAATTTGTATATTAAAGGCTCCCGCAGACATGCGCGATGCGACACTAGCAGCATAATTTCTATGAGATCTTCACACGGAAAGTGTCGCACTGCCTGTAGCGCCCGCGGTATCACGCCTGTCTGCACGAGCCTTAACGGACTGATCGTGGCGCTGAGCACGTCGACCACCAAGTTATCAGAATCTATCTGTGTTTGATTCTGTAATGGAAGATGTGTTAAAAGAAGTTAGTATCTACTAGTAGTAAATCAATCATCATTTGTGGTGATTTTAATATTAAAAACAACGATAGTAGATATCTAGATATATGCGCCCAAATAAGTTCTTTGTATTAAGTATTAAAACGCAATTTATTTACAATTTTGCACTAAAAACGAACTTTTGCACGAAACTTTGCCCGAACGAACAATGAACATCGTACAATTTGTTCGGACGTACGTACCACTAACGAACATCAAATACTGTGTTCGTTAAAAATGTTCGAGCCTTTCGAGGCGATCAAATTTCGTTGTTCTGTGTAACTGTAAACGGTGTATATGGTGTTCGTGTTCGCTTTGCTAATTTACGTTCACATCATTTACGAACCAAATGTTCGATGTTCGTTTCACCATGTTTTGTTCACTCGTGCGTTTAGGGTTTGTCGAAAAAACATCAAGTTTGACAGAATAAGTTGAGTATTTTGTATGGAAGCGCTGTCAGAAAACGAGACAGTGACAGAAATAATCATTTCTCTTCGACGAGAGTGAGTAATTGTCGCGTGTGTTATGTTTGGGCCCTGCTGAGTGCTGGGCTATGAAAACCGCCGCCGCACTGTGCACCATGTTGTTTGCTCAAGCTTTCTAAGCTTCGCGCTTGACATCATACACGCAGATTTGACCAGCACTATTGATTATCGTAGCGAAAGATCCGACGGATTGACTGCCTCCCAGTTATCGCACGGTTGGCGGTAGTATCTATTTCCATAAAAATAATATCGAAGCCTTTCATTAATGTGACCACCGCATTAATTAGCACGATAACTTTTTAGCGACCCAAACATACGAAACTTCGTCTTGGTGACGAAGTGACGATAGATGCCCCAGAAGTTCAAGACTAAGTAGCGACACACACTGCACCCGCAGAAAATGCGGGAAAAAGCCGCGGCGGAGCATACTTACCTGTTACGCCTACAATTACTTACAATGCTTTCTAAATTCGCGTAAATGCCGCTATACGCTTAAAGGCTCGCGCAGACAGGCGCGACAAGGGTCGCGCTGTCTGTCGCGCACGCGGTATCACTCCAGTTTGTACGTGCATTTTAGTCATATCACAATTAGATAGCTTGGTAGGTGCACTTTGTTTGACATCGGTAATGGTCACGGAATAATTCTGTTTGAGGTGTTTAGCAACTTGATATTATTCGACAACATATTCTGCGTGGTTGCTGATAAAAGTAAGTATAAATAATATCTAGGTACTTACATTCTGCATAAACCTGGTTTACGGCCTGGAAGTCTTCCATTCGAGCTAGAAGGATGGTAGTTTTCACGACGGACTCGAGAGAAGCACCGCCGGCCTCCAGCACGTGCCTCAGATTGTCTAGAGCTTGTCGAGCCTGTTGTTCGGCGCCTCCATCTACTAACTGTGCCTGAGGGTCCATCCCCAATACTCCCGACACGTAAAGAGTTTTATCCGCTAATATAGCCTGGCTGAAACCGCATTATTTATTAGGTACCAACTGTGATATTTATCGTAAATTTACCGTAGCCCATCACTACACCAAGTAACTTACTTAGTTGTAACATTAAAATTATATCAACGAATAATACCCTACTCTCCTTCATTCCTTTCTTCGCGATCCTACGTCGTCGCCTAAAGTTATTGTAAAGAATCTAAATGCCTAGACAGACATGGACATAGGTACTTACCTACAACATTATGTTATTAAGTACGGACCCATAGATCTATGTAGAGTACTGTACGCCACAGCACAGGAGGGCTGAGGACGGTGATCTACCTAATTATACAAAGTAGGAGTCGTCTCCAAAAAATCCTAAGCGAGTCAGCGTCTTACAACTTAGCACACGCCACGAAACCCTATCCTGACACAGTCCGTTTAGTCAGTGGGGGCGGTGCGCCCCGGGTACCAATCACCAAGGGGTGACAACGTGGTGACAACTCACTCGCGTACATTGATTTCAAAACTAAAGGTACGGTGGTCACTGTCATGATGTATTGACATTATTTGGAGATTTTACGACTGAGGCGCCACTTGAAAGCCGTTAGCATTTCTTTCCAAGAAGCGGTCCAATGGACTACCTTGGAGCTTCTGAAACTCATTGTAAAACGGGATTATTCAGAGTCTGTTCCGAGTCTAGCGCTGTCTATGATTTTTAAGGTTCCGTAGCAAAATGGTAAAAAGGAATCCTTATGGTGAGACTGTCTGTCTGTCTGTCACAGCTGGATATTTCAAGAACTACTAATGCTAGCAACATGAAATTTGGAACCAATAAAGAAATTAAAAAAAAAAAATCTTATTTGCAACAGGGCCTGAAAGGGGGTCTTAAAAATTCGAATAGAGTCTACTAGGGCATGTGGGGTATCATTATGCAAGAGCGCTGTTTGCACATTCTCAAACATTTTTTTTTGGGGATCATAGTTTTCGAAAACGGTTCGGTTCGGTTTAAAAATGTAAAAAAAAATACCGTCCCCCCCCCCCCCCCCTTATCTTCGAAGTTTGCATAGAGAAATCTGAAATTATTCTATGTGATAGAAGTTGATGTCTCTAAATAGCACAGTTTTTCAGAAATATATACGTACGGAACCCTCGGTGCACGAGTCCTACTCGCTCTTGACCGTTTTTTTAATTTAATTTAGTGTTTGTTTTTCGGTGGCTTCTTGTCAAAGAAATTTCTCAAAATTAAAGTCCAATACAATCTTAGTAAGATCCTCAATGAGCCAAGCGCGACATATCCATCTTGAAAGTAAATTTTGATTATATGATCGAATATTAAAGTAAAATAAAGTCACGAAAGCACGTTTAATATTTGTTGTTTCATTTTGGAGGTGCTCAATAGAAAACTGCCCCGGGTGCCAGTGCCAATATGCTACACCCGCCGCGCCGCCCGCCACTGCGTTTAGTTATCTTTACAATCAAACAAAGAGATTTTGAAATAATTTAATGTCTTTGCAACCAAAGCACTGTGTCCCAACAAACACTCCATCTAGAGATCTTTACCTACTTACATATTAAATACTACAGTTCCGTAGGGTTCGGTTTGGCTCTATGGAAAATATTATATTACTTATTTTTTTTTTTCTAAGGCATGCGTGCCTATGCCTATGTACCGCGCATTCCCAAAGTAAAAAAAAAACAACCGCTCCAAAAAAACACTAACATGTGGAAAATTATTTTAATTTCGGCAGTCGGGTTGCTTTTTTGTAAAAAGTTTTTTATTTCCACTTTTTAGGGGGGTCAGTTTGTAATTTATCTAAGTTACAATACCCTTGTCAACTGCTGATCGCCTTTTTACAAAATATTGTTTTGCCTGATGCAGAACCGTTATTTTTTGAGGAGTTTTCCTGGTAGGAACCAGGAGAACTGGAGCTGATGGTGAAGTCACTATCAGCTCCACTATGCACTGTGACGAGCATAAATAGCTTAGCAACCATCTAAAAGTACCTACCTGATCGAATCTCAAACCTTGAAATACTAGAGCAAATGCACGAGTTACTATAAAAAATACCCAAATCGCCATTGGTATGCCTATAAAATTTGAGGATTTCCCTCGATTTCCATGTGATCCCTTATCAAATTCTGACTTGGTGACAATGGGACCACCTCGAGAGCATACCATTTCAAACAAAAAAAATCATTCAAAATCGGTCTACAATTGACGGAGAAATCGATAAACAAAAAAAACAGACGAATATGTATATATTTTTTTTTTGGAAGTCAGTTAAAAATTTGAATAACAAGATGTCTGCCTGTGTACACCTATTTACGTAAAATACTACATAAGAAATAACAAACCTGTAAGGTCCAACAGGCTTGTAGATGTTTGGAGATGTAACGATCGTCTTGGTAACCTTGTGAACGTTCATTTTGGTTGCATCGTCTGGCTTTTGCGTACTCATCTTGGGTGAAGCGTCTGTCTTGCGCGTAGCCTCAATACTTTCTGGCTCTGAACTCATCGTGAATAAATTTACTAATGTACCTACGCGAACGGGGTCAACAGTTCATTCCACATCAATATTCAACAAAAGATAAACGAGTAGGTAGGTAAAATTGCTGATAAGTTGATAGATAGAATTACACAATTAATAATTTTGAAGACACCAATGACACCAATATTTCCGAGATATGTCAAATTACTGGAATATGTCAATGTCAAAATATATTCTAACGCAAAAAAGGCTGAGTACCTTTAGGTCTGTTCCATTTACGTATGTGATGAAAGTGCAAGTACCTAAACAATCACTCATTATTTCACTAACTAAAGAGAATTAATAAGACACTCATCTGTTTATTCAGCTTTAGAAAGTTTCAACTTTATATCTCACCTCGTTTTCTAGCGGGGAGCTCGTGGCTGTAATAACAGCCTCACGGATCGACCCGTCAGGTAAAGCTACACTTGCCGGGGTTGATTCGTCGATGGGTGACCATGTACATACCGAGACTCCTCCGTGCCTCAGAAAGTATATACGTTAACCCGTTGGTCCCGGCTGTCATTCGTGGATCTTTGACAGTCGTTAGGGGTACTCAGAAGCCCGAAAGTCTGACAACCAGTCTTACCAAGGGGTATCGTATTACCTGTAGGCTGACCTCCACCGGGTGCAGCTGTACCAGTATTTTACATGGAGCGACTACCTATTCATATAGGCAGTCGCTCCATGTCAAATACTGGTACAGCTGCATCCGGTTAGACTGGAAGCCGACCCCAACATAGTTGGGAAAAGGCTAGGCAGATTGATACCACCTCTCTTTCAAATAATATTCATTGAATAACATTATTAAATTGAAATTAAAATATCGTCGATGTAAATTGGATTGGACTATGGTTATTTGATAAAATTGAATTCCGGTTTAAGTTTTCAAATAATCAAACCAAGGCAGTCAATTTGTAAACTAAGTGCACTACAATTTGGCATCCACAGGTACGTTTTCTGACCTATTTGTTTATTTACATTTACAACAGATACTTAGAGATACTGTTGGAACAGACCATAGGTTTTTGAAGGAGTCAATACGACTGCGTAAAAACTAACTTTAAAAAAGATGGAAACAAGATTTATATAGGTACCTAACTTAATACTAACTAATACTACTAATACAGGGTGGAAGGGACTTTGACGAGAAGCATGGATTAGTACATCATACTTGAAACGACGTGCGTTGAAATTTCTCGTCAATAATATAAAAAAAAAACAGCTGTTTCCTACCTCACCTGTTTCTTACCTTTCCTACACAAGTGCAATACCTACTCGGTCAAAATGTATGGAACAGCGAATTTTTTTTAAAATAACCGACGAAAATTTTAACGCAGGGGGGTCAAGTATGATGTACTGAATCCATGGTAACAGGCTTTGCGTCGATGTCCCTTCCACCCTGTATAGTATGCATGGGAGGCCGTCACCTCCTTCTGCGAAACAGTAATGCTTGCGAAGGAGGAGGCGGAACGCGTGAGGGTAAGGCAAAATCAACGCCCTCGCGCCCCTAGTCGCCGCAGGAGACGCCCCGGGCGTCGGGAATCGGAGGCCGATTCCCGGCCACCGTAGGCGCGGGCTTGCGGACGGTGAGCGATGGGTAGCTCGCCGTCCGATAAGGACCAAGCCCGGGTCGACGGCGCGTTGTGTTCCACGCGCGCCTCTAAGAGACGCCAACACCACTTGACGGGGTTCGAAAGGGCTAATGCCTGCCAGGGTTATGCCCGAAAGGGATATCGTGGCCCTGGCACACAGGCATCTCAAGGAACACGGGTGGGTTTTAGTCAGTAAAAGTTTGACACTCCCTCCCGCTCCACCCAGAGCGGGAGAAGTTATTTGATAATTTACCACCCACAAAAACAAAAAATAACGCTGTATAGTATTAAGTTAGGTATATAAATCTTGTTTCCATCTTTCATATTATGTGAAGTGCCGTGCTTGACTGATGCGGTTAACGCCTACATAGCTTGCCCGTCATCCCACTGTCTCTGGGCAGATGGGGTAAACCCATCTGCCGACTTCTCCCGAAGTACGTTGATACAGCCCGGTTAGTGTATTTTAGTTATTTTCATAGCGGTATGTCCTACTGTATTCTGCTGTGCAATGGGGTAAAGCCGCTCACATTCATAATATTTAAGTTAAGTTATGGAAGCTTTACAGTACTTTTCTTGAATCTTTTGCGCGATTTTCTATTCGCGAAATCATCAATAAAATCATCGTATGAAATTTTATTCATTAGTTTTGACTCTATGCACAATAGTGCTAAGGCTACTCTCACCTGAACAATTTGTCACTGGTGTACATCGTGCCATGCGAACTGCTATATCCAAGTTTGGATAAACATTTTTCAAATTATGTTTTCGCAGGAATGAAGATAGACTTTTAAATGATCCAGAATCTGGTTTAACTAAAATTCTTTCAGAAGAAATGTGGTACCTATTGAAAATGAATGCATTCTTGAACTTAGTCAGTTTCTAAATCGTTAGATGTACCCTAACGATTTAAAAAACTGACTTGTTTAAACGCGACTACGCAAATTGTATTTAGAGAAAATTGTATAAGTGGTGAAACTTATTAATTATTACATGTTGAATTGTTTGTGTGGACCTAATAACATTTAGGTAGACATAAAAAAAAACTAGCACCAAATTTGCCGCCCCTAAAATGTAGGCTCCAGCCTACTTAGCCTGCTGGTAAATCCGCCACTGGCTGGGGCTCTTGCGGGCGACGGGCGGCAGTGCATCGCTGACCACCATCACGGGTGGACGCTAACGCTCGGAGCAAAAACAACACATTTTTATTCCTTTTAAGTTTTACGCTAAAAATGGTTGGTAAATCTCAAGAACTGGATGATACTGCTTCTCGATTGCATGTCAAGTACCTACCTACTCATCACAATCGACTGCCTCCATGGTCTAGTGGTGAGAGCGCTAGCTTCTCGATCTTTGGAAGAAGAGGAAGAAATCGAAGAAGACATGACTGTTGAAATCTAATTTAAAGAGTATGAATCAGATTAAAACATTAACTACAGTTTAAAATATTCACTTACAGTTGTGGACATATAATTAGGAACGACTGATACGGAAGTCATTTTTCGATAAAAAGTTGCTGTTATTTTTGTATCATAATAACTTTTAGCAACATGGTTAAACATCAATTTTAATAGGCTTTAATACTAAGTTACATACATGATACGCAAAATAGTTGGACTTCCTGTATTGAAATTGGCCTAAAATGCCTTCAATCTTTTTAACTGGCCCAACACCATGCCCTGAGAAACATCCCAAACTTTTATGTGTCCACCCCTGCTTTACTACTTTTTTCGTGAACTTAGGATTCAATACTTGCTTAGCCGGTCGACGCCAATGACGATCATTGGTCGACGCTCATATCATACTGTTTACCGTCAGAACCTAGTCTATCTTCGTTTCGTCAGAAAATAATATATTTTTCCATTGACTTGCTGTCCAGTCGCCATACTTTCTAGCGAAATCTAATCTTGCTTTTCGGTGCATCTTCTTGAGAAGTGGTACTCTCCGGGCGATTCTTCCAAATAACTTTGCATCCGTTAAGCGTCTTCGTACTGTACGCGCTGATATTCCTCCATTGCCAAAAACTTCCCTTCTTATAATTTCACAACCCTTACATGGATCAGTCTTCGCTGAACTAATAGAAAGACACAAAGCTTAAATGAAAACTTCTTACTATCTCAATAGAGTAGGTATGTGAAAAAAAAAGAAAAAACTTCATTAGAATGTATGTCAGCGTAATCTGCACTTGTTAATTTCAATTTATTATAAAATAATACTTTATAATATGTGCGTTTGGTCTCCCTATACCCTACAAATTGGTAGCAGAGCGTGGTGGACCAAAAATGAGTTCGACCACATCGTATCATAAGATCGATGCATTATCAAAAGATAATTACGACACTGGAATGTACAAGCCCAAGCAGTCCTTAAAAAAAATGGATTGTGGGGTACACGTGTGGAGACATTACGCCGCTATCCAGCAAAGATGAAAAATTGCTCTATGATCAAAAAGATTTACTCGCACGATCTGAGCTTCTGCTACTAATCTCGCCGTCCGAAATGATGTAGGTGAAAAGCTTCAAAACTTCATACGACATGTGGAGCAAGTTAAAAGGTATTCATCAAAGCCAAGGTCCAGCTCGAAAAGCGACATTGTTAAAACAAATGATTTTAAAGAAAATAGAAAAAGATGACGTCCGAAATCATTTGAACAATTTCATGGACATAGTAGACACGTTGGCTGACATGAATGTCGACTTGCACTCATAAGCATTATGATGCTATACAGTCTCCCAGCATCGTACGAAAATTTGCGTATTGCTGTTGAGACAAGAGGTGACCTGCCAAAGAACTAAAAATTAAGATAATCGAGGAGAGCGAGGCCAGAAAGAATAAAGATCCAGATAAAAACAGCAAAGCATTTTTAACTAGAAATAAAAATGCAAAATATTGTACTAAAAATGCAACAAAAAAGGTCACACCATTACAAACTTGTTGGAGTAAAACAAAACAACATCACTAAAAACAAATCTCAAAAGAATTTCAATGTACGCTCGGACTACCAACTTACCTGCGAAATGGCGAAAATTTGAACTACGGCCGTCATTTTGAAATGTAGTAGTAGAGTAGTAGTATCCAACCCGACCCCACCCCCCCCCCCCCCCGTTGGTTGTACCAACTCTACAACACAGAATCGACGGTGCCGTCCTCTTTCAGTTCACAGATAAGTTGGTAGGACTGTATGTTTGATGTGACAGATAGTGCCAAAGAAATGTGGTGCCTTGACAGTGGATGTTCTTCTCATATGAGTGGAGAAAAAGAATTATTCAATAAAAATATGCCTGATGAACGAACCTTAAGATTGGCTTCAAACCAATATACAGCAGCTGTCAAGGGAAGCGGGACAATAACAGTGAGTACAAATGAAGACAAATTTAACTAATTGATACCCTGTACGCACCCAATCTGACCACTAACCTAATGTCCGTTGGTAAAATAACCGACAAGGGATAAAATGCTATTTGAAAAAGGAAAAGCTTCCATAATAGGAGAACATAATGAAGTTTTACTCAAAGCTATAAGAAATAAAAAACTTTTTACAAAAAAAAACAACAAACTTCCAAAAAAAAAACTACAACGTGAAAAATAACTTTAATTTCGGAACTCGGTAGCTTTGGATCTGTATTTTAGTTTTTTGCCTCCGACTTCCGAAATTAAAGTTATTTTTCACATTATAGTTTTTTTTTTGGAAGTCGGTTGTTTTTTTCTGTAAAAAGTTTTTATTTTTCACTTTTTAGTGGGTCAGTTTGTAATTTATCTAATTTACAATAGCCTAATGTCAAATGCTCATCACCTATTACGAGTACAAACTTGTCAAAATCAACAAACCTGAACTACATATTTTATGTTGGATGGCGGACTACCTACAGACCCATTTATTGTCTCCTAGTACTCTAAAGACAGTTTTTTTGCGCCGCTGTTAAACTGTATTGTACTATCAACCGCATCACGAAAATAATAATCTTTTAGCGGCGTTATAACTGAGAACTTCCAAGTGCGCATAATCTCCTGGTACTATGCAGAAATTAGGCAATAAATCGCTTTCCGAATCTAATATCTCCGAGCCATCGGGAACAACGTACTCCTCCCAACTTTGTATTTCAACGTGCTAAGAGGCCGAGAGGGCTTGAATTTGACAGTGATGAATTCAATGCCTTCAAGGAGGAAATGAAGAATATGATGGCAACACAACATGAGGAAATCAAAAAAAATTACCCCAGTTTGATGGAAATTAAAAACACCAATGTTAATATTGAAATTGCAATGGCCGCTCATTCACCGCAAAATGACGATCTCAAAAAGAAGATTGAACTGCTAGAAACTCAGGCTAAAAAAGATAATGAATACACGGAGATCCTGGAGCATAAAATCGAGGACCTCCAACGAGGAAGTCGCAAGGCCAACCTGGAGATAAAAATGTCCCTAACGTGGCAGGGGAAAGGAAAGACGACTTAATAAAAATAGTTACTTGTTTATCGAATTCCATTGAATGTAATATAGTAACAAAAGATATTACAGACATATATCGAGTACAGAATAAACGGTCGAACACGTACAATCATAATTAAAATGGGCCCAACTCTTCTCAAAACCGAATTCCTAAAGAAAACGAAAAAATAGGAAAAACAAAGAAAAAATCTGCGCGAAGCATTTGGGTTTTAAATCTGAAGAAAATACCCCAATTTTTGTTTCCGAACAACTGACGACAATGGGGTCATATCTGGCAAAAACTAGAGAGTACAAGTTTTGCTGGACTGCTTACGGCAAAGTTTACGTCAAAAAAGACGAAAACTCGCCCACTATAATTATTAAAAGCGAATCGCAGGTTCACAACCTAATGCAGCAAAAATGATTAGATAATATTATCTTACTGCGATGGTTACGCTTAACTATTTATGTTTACTTGTTTTTAAAGACCTTAAATTGCTGTAAAAAAAACTAATAATTTTCTTTATATAATCATGTTTAATTATGTAAAATTAACGCGCTCATTCACACATCCAACACTCACATACAATAAGTTATTCTTTAAGTGTAAAATAAGTATCATTATAACTAGGCCCCAAATCCCATACATTCACGCTATATACACATTAACCTTTCTCATCGCTCACACACCCAATCGCAATATAGTCATGTACAGCTGTCCTTATAACAATTTTAATTATGGATTACACCCTCCAAGTCCTGAATAAAATTGATAATACAGAGATTGCCTAAGCTTATGAATGTTCCCCTCAAGACCTCACCAAATTAATAAGAGTAAAATCAACAGATATCACAATTGTGTCTCAAAATATAAGAAGCATATATTCCAACTTTAATGACCTTCAACTTAACCTGGTAAAACTAGAAATTAAAGTTGATATAATAACACTAAATGAGTGCAGATTAAACCCCAACAAACGAATACCAGAAATACATAACTACTCATCCTATCAAACAACTAACCACTTAAATAAAGCAGACAGAGTGGTTGCACACATCAAAAATACACACAATGCTATAGTAAATGAAGTGATACTTTCACAAGCATCCTGCCTGCAAATTAGCATCAACCCTGATCTAATAATTTTGGCAATCTACCGATCACCCTCTACGTCAAATTCCGATGAGTTTATTTACTCCCTTAATCAACACATTACCACTATTGCACCCAGTAATAACATAATAATCACTGGCGATATAAATATTAATTTAATATGTAATCAGGACGAACAAGCTGTCGATCGTACAAAAAGGTTAAGTTATTTAAACATGCTGGCAATGCACGGTTTACTACCGGGCCACACACTGCCTACCAGAGGGAAAAACTGCCTTGACCACTTTATCCTAAAGTTAAAATCATCACGCAAAACTGCAACTATAGCTATTATCAAGACTACTATAACAGATCACTACATGACTTTCTTAAAAATATCTGACCAGGTATATAAACATAAGAGCACTGTCACAAAAACTACGGTAAATATAGAAAACGCACTTGAATATTTAAAACAAAGTAACCTCCAAAATCTTTGAAACTTAGATGACCATAGTGTAATTACCGATCGCCTAATAAATATATTACAAACAAGCCTTATCTCCAGTACTCTTATTAAAATAACTCCTGTGAAGCATAGACTACTTAAACCATGGATGACCATTGGCTTACTTCGATGCATTCTAAATAGGAATGACATGCAAAAAAGACTTAAGATAGATCAGCATAACGAAATATTAACGGTCACATACAGAAGATACCGTAATTATTGTAACTATATTATCAAAAAACAAAAGCGAAATTACGATAGAGAGCAGCTAGCCAAAGCGCAGAAAAACCCTAAAAAACTATGGGACACAATTAAAACAATAACTCAACGTAAACCTAACAAAGCACCTAACACGGAGCTATTATATCTGAAACCAACTGCGCTGCAAATACAGTAAATGAATATTTCTCTAACATAGGCAATATTCTCGCCAATGAAATCATCTCGAACAGTTCCAGAACAAACGCCTTTCACCCTGATGCAAATGACAATGCCCCTTCATCTTCATTCGTATTTGCCAACTGAACATACAGAGGTTAACAACACTCTAATGACTCTAAATACTGATAGTGCTCCTGGGTGGGATGGCATCCCAGTTAGCTTCCTAAAGGCTGCTCACATCACGGACTCATTGTTCCAACTATTTCTCATTTGGCAAATTTATGCTTTGATCATGCAACATTCCCAGCAGCTCTGAAACTGGCTTTAAAAACACCAGTGCATATGAGTGGAGACAAGACAGACCCATCAAACTATATACCCATATCAGTATTACCGTCTATTTCCAAAATCTTAGAAAGACTAATAAACTCACGTTTAATAAGTTATCTTAATAAAAATAAACTACTGTCACCCAATCAGTTTGGCTTCCGTCGAGGAATGTCAACGGAAGACGCAGCCCTGGCTCTTGCCTCCACTGTAACCAGTAAAGTGGACAGTGGAGACAAGTGCCTCGCCGTCTTCCTTGACCTTAAAAAAAGCGTTCGACACTGTCTCTGTCTCCACTCTTCTGGATACGTTGGAAAGTAATGGCATAAGAGGTCAGCCACTTGTTTTATTCAAGGACTATTTACGTGGTCGGAAACAAAAAGTCAAAATTGGCGACACTGTTAGCATAGATGAAACTACTACTTACGGCGTCGGTCAAGGAAGCGTCCTTGGCCCCACTTTGTTCTTAGTTTATATAAATGGCCTCTGTAATATGAACATTGAAGGAGCTCACATCTACTCATACGCGGATGATACTGCCAAAGTCTTTAGTGACACAACTTGGAACAAATTCAAGAAATCTGCCGAGTCTGGCCTGTCCAGGATCGCATCATAGCTCGACCACAATCTATTGACCCTAAATATTTCTAAAACCACCTTCATTTGCTTCTCTAAATATAACCTTTCCCAACCTTCAGCTGACTTTAAAATCAAAATTCACAATTGCCAGACCCCCTTAAACTCTAACTTTGCTTGCCCTTGCATAGAAATTGAAAAAGTTCAATATACCAAATATTTAGGTATAATGATCGACCAACGCTTGTCTTGGCACTTACATACTGAATTAATAATGAAAAGAATACGGAAACTTATCTGGGCATTCAAAGCACTGCGTTACGTAACTACTAAAAACCTTTTGTTACAAATTTACACGTCACTGGCACAGTCGGTACTAGCGTATTGTTTACCAGTCTGGGGAGGGGCAACAAAAATGAAATACCTAGAACTAGAGAGAGCTCAGAGATCTCTATTAAAAGTTATGTTATTTAAGCCCTTTAGGTTCCCAACTGAAAGTCTTTACCTAGCTTCGGATATTCTGACGGTTCGGAAACTTTATATACTCCAAATTATTCTAAAAAAAACATAAATCTCTCACTTTCGATCCCACGACTCAACAGGGGAGAAGGAAATACATGATCCCCAATGTTTTTGTCAAATCAACTTTTGCTAAAAGACAATACGGTAGGCAATCCTCTTACCTATATAACTTGATAAACAAGGAATTAAATATTTACTTACTTTCATGTCGAGACTGCAAAAATGCTCTGACTGAATGGCCAAAGTCCAAAACTTACGATGAGATTGAGAATATAGTCCAAACGATAAGCTTATAATACTAACAATTCCGGTTAAATATCTTCTGAGACTACTTCTCCCTCATTTTCATTGAGTATTAACATACTCATATGCTATTTATATATACACTATCTGTATACTATCGTTAAATACACATACACTCACACTCACTCGCACACACACACACACACACACACACAACCACATGCACGAGTATGCGTGCGCACGCACTCATACACACCTCCACTACTTTGTTTTTTTGATTACTTTGTTTTTGTTTTTCTTTATATTTTTGATTTATATCACTCTTTTTTCTAATAACATACTAAAATGTAATGTCTATTCAATAGCTTATACTAAAAGTTGTAACTAGTGGAAGAGCGGAACTTCCTAACACAAGTATATTTCTTACTTAAATGGAAATTCCCTACAGACCTAATTTAAACGTATTTTTAAGTTATTGAAATAAACATTTTGTATTTTTTTTTTGTATTTGTTGTATGACAAAGGGATCGTGTTGGAATGACTGAATTTATAAAAATAGCAGACTTGGGCCCCAGTACTTTTGTATTACAGCCAATTTACGATACATTGATTTCTATACGGCAAAAGTGCAATTATTATTTTGATTATTGAGTAGGTATGGATCATTAAAACCTACTAATAAAGCTATTATTTTATTTGGTTCAAAGTTATTATCTGTAAGTTGATACAAAAGTAAAAGCAACTTGTTTATTTAAAAGTGACTTCGTTATCAGTCGTTCCTAATTATATGTCCACAACCGTAATCAATATCACTAATCATCATGCAGTAAATACAGTATGTTCCCATAAAACTCCGTCATAAGTCGTAACTCCTAACAGAGCATGGTATAAGCCAACTGGGGAAACCACGTTAAAAAAAAGCGCCAAGTACACTATCTCATAGGTGGTGTGGAAATGTGTGGGTATCATGTAGAATGTAACTCCTTCAACTTTTAGAATGGCGATATCTTAGGAATGGTGATTGTTAGGGAAAACGTATAACCAACATTTTTGTAGATAATTTTATAATCTACAATTTTTTTCTGGACTATATTATGGTTCTATTCTGTGAGCATCTATTGTAAACCGAGATTAAGCGGGTGGGTGGCTTGTAATTGATCGTCATTTTTGCATATTTTCAATTATTGGCCACCCATTATGCCAGTTACTGGGTTATTATAACCTAATATTCGAATATTATACAAAATGAAACGTATTTAGTAGGCGTATAAGGTAAACAATCTCTTAAAAAAAATATCAAATAAATATATACACATTTATCAGTAACTGGCATGAGTGGCCAATTGTATTCTATTTGTATGGCCAGTTACTGACGGAATATTTTTTGTTGCACAGATTTTCCAAAATGTCATTAAAAAAATGCAATAGAAAAACCTATCAAATTTATTGAAAACGATGAAAGTTCGACTCGGCAATAGAATAGAATAGAATAGAATACTCTTTATCAAAAAACAACCCAACCCCCCCCCCCCTCCTCTTTATCAATCAACAAAAAAATTTGGATAAGAGCAAAGCAAGAAGAAAAAAAACCGGCCAAGTGCGTGTCGGACCACGCACAATGAAGGGTTCCGTAGTTAGAATGAATTTATCTCTAAAACAAGCTTAACATTGTAGTTGAAAAACATGTTCTCCCATACATCGATATACGCCACGGTCAATTTTCCAACTGAAAATTTAAGTTTCGGACTTTTTCCTTAACTTGTGCTGCGAGACCTTGCTTTTTGCTAAATTTCATGATTCTAGGTCAACGGGAAGTACCATATAGGTTTTGATTTATGTGCGAGATATTCGCATTTTTTATTTTATGTGATAAAACTACAAATGTACAATTTTCGGACTTTTTCCTTTACTTGTGCTGTAAGACCTTGCTTCTTGCCAAATTTCATGATTCTAGGTCAAAGGGAAATACCCTATAGGTTTTGATTTATGTGCGAGATATTCGCATTTTTTTTATGTGTTAAAACTACAAATTTTCAATTTTAGGACTTTTTCCTATACTTGTGCTGTAAGACCTTGCTTGTTGCCAAATTTCGTGATTCTAGGTCAACGGGAAGTACCCTATAGGTTTTGATTTATTTGCGAGTATCGAAATATGTCGCAATAATGTCGCTTATATCGCCGTATTTTTTTATTGCGGTGACTTGGAAGCTTGATTTTTTTAGAGCTTCAAGCGACCTACGTATTTGATATTAATTTCATCTTGATACCTCCACGCGTTCCTGAGAAAAAGGGTCTTGACAGACTGACAGACAGACAGACGGACAACGAAGTGATCCTATAAGGGTTCCGTTTTTTCCTTTTGAGGTACGGAACCCTAAAAATAACCAAAAAGAGAATAATGTACCAAATAAGAAACCAAACGAATACAACGAATACGACTGCTAAAAGCAAAACGATGAATAGTCAAGATGAGTCTAAGAAACTGTTAAGAAATACGAAAAACTATGCGTATACTTGTTGCGACTATTGTCTAAACCCAATCATCTAATCAAGGGTTATTTCGTGCAAGTCTCTGTAAAATACAATTTCATCACAGTTGTATTCCATTACCCCACAGAATTCATATTCCTGAGGATGTGATTCATTTTTGTGCCATAATTGTTACATACAGGGTAACACTATATAATTATGATGATGATGATGTAGATAATATATTCAGACTTGTTGTCAATCAGGATAAATGAAAACGGTTCTAAGCTCCTCGTTCGAATATAGTTTACAAACAAACTGTGGTTACTGATCTCTTTTAAGCTAAGATGTTGATTTTAACGAATTCAGTACACTATTGCTAGAATTTGCCTTATTAAGTTTTTGAAGTTCTGTATTTCTAATATACAGGGTGTGGCGTAAATAGTGGTCCAACGTTAAGGGATCGACACGCGGTAAATTCAGCTACCACATACCACAAATTGTTTTTTATTTTTACTATGGGTCTCATAATAAAATATTTTTTATTTATTTTTTATTGAAAAATTAACACCTCGCGTTACTAATTTGGCTCTAATTTCAACAAAAAACATTATTTTCCTATTTTATTTTTGGTTTATAACTGCTGAATACATGTGCTATCTTATGCAAATAACTGTTTTACTGTAAACTTATAGATTAAATAGTGTATTTTTTTTTATCCAGCTCCTTTTCAATTTAAATGGCAATATTTTTATTTCAAATTATGGTATCACTTATTATTACGAGATTAGAATCTGCATTTAATGAGCAACGTTTTTCAATAATGGACACCGACAGTGTAGTACATTTCTTTTACACCATTCGCGCCCAAAGTCTCATGATTCTCTGAAGATTATAGTTAAAATTTGAAATAAACACATTTTTTCTTTAATATCTATAAGTTTACAGTAAAACAGTTATTTGAATAAGATAGGACATGTATTCAGCAGTTATAAACGAAAAACAAAATAGGAAAAAAATGTTTTTTGTTGAAATTAGAGCCAAATTAGTAACGCGAGCTGTTAATTTTTCAAAAAAAAAAAAAAAATGTTTTATTCTGAGACCCATGGTAAAAATAAAAATCAAATAGTGGTATGTGGTAGCTGAATATATCGCGTGTCGACCCCTTAACGTTGGACCACTATTTACGCCACACCCTGTAGATAGGTTACTACCTACTTTATTCTATAATTTAATTGTTTTTTTGATGATTATTTTAACATGGCCAATTTGGCACGGTTGGCGCAGTGGTTAAGCGATTGACTGCTGCGCTGCGTGTCGCGGGTTCGATTCCCGCACGGAACAAATATTTGTATGACCTACAAGTAGTTGTTCCGGGTCTGGCTGTTTGTGTATGTGAGTTTAAATGTTTGTAAACGCACCCACGATACAGGAGAAATTCCTAGTGTGGGGCAGCGTATAAAAAAAAATTAAAAAAATCAGTCAGTGCGCACGCGCCGTACCGTGCGGTTGTGAATATACTTACATTTAATAAATAAAATGTCGAGTTCTAAAATGTAAATCATGTAATATTGTGATTATTTGTGATTAACGAGTTGTTGGCATTTGTACAAAACAAATTGGATGTTATGGACAATGAAAGCCTTATTAATATTTGTGCAACGGGGGTTATTATTTGAATCTTTGTCGCCGGGTAAGCGTAAAATATCCAGACGCAAAGAAAAGCAATATAAGGATTTGGAGGACATTATAACGCTGTTTAAGAATACAGATCCTGAGCTTTTCCCCATATTTGTGGCCAGAGAACTGAGCAAACTGCCTCCCGTAACGTTTGACCACATCGATGTTACAGGATTACTCAAGGATTTAGTGCTGCTTAAAAGCGAATTAAAGCATATAACGCAACTGTTGAGCAGCTGCGAGAAGTAAAAAGTGAACTGCATAATTGCAAATATGACTCAATTATGGGGATAGAGGATTACAATGTTAACTCGCGTAAGCGTGGCGCATTTTGCATGGATAGTGGGCCGGTGGGAATATCACCTATGATAAACAGAGTTAAGGAGCCGACACAGAGACAACGCAGTATTGACAAATCGCCACAAGTGCCGTCTCCGTCATACCTATGCGCGGAGAATATTACAGCGAGCGAGACCGGTGTAATCGAGCGTAGCACAGATATACACAGTGTCGTGTCTGTTGGAAATCAACGGGATGACTTATCGGAAGAATTGTTAACACAAGCAGCTGTGAAGGAAGTACATCCAACTATGCCTACACCTATTGAAGTGTCTAAGAAACCGATAAGCATGGCAGGAATGGTAAAGAATAACGGGGATTTCAAGACAAATACACCCGATCCAGGTTGGACACTAGTTCAAAGAAATCGTCGAAGAAACCGTTTTGTGAGTCAGTTAGGCAAAGCAGCCACGGAACCTCTTAGTAATTTTAAAGCGGCAGGCACTAAAATACCCTTGTTTATTTCTAATGTACATAAAGACACCGTGGAAGCTGACATAACTGAATACATTTATAGTAAAACGCAGGAGAAAGTGACACTTACGAGTACTAAATTAATTAAAAATGAAATACGATAGAGGGTATGTTGTTGTTCTATGTTAGAGGGTTTGGTTTCCGCACTTAGTCCTTCATGTGGACCATTGTGCGTGGCACGATAGAGGGTATAACTCATTTAAATTATTTGTATCAAAATGCAAATTGCATTTGTTCCTTGATGACAACCTATGGCCGGATGGAATAAAGTTTCGCCGTTTTGTAAACATGAAAAAGGGGTCAAATGATCAAAGTGATAATGGAGCACAACCGTAATAGCACGTTGGTTACTTTTAACTGCAACAATGTGAAAAGGAGTGTAGAGTGTGTGCGGTCATTGTGTAAGCGCGCGGACTTGGTAGCACTTCAGGAGACCTGGCTGGTAGCTCAGTACCTGCCTTTCCTCGGCAACATCGATGATAACTTTAGTTATACCGGAAAATCGGCGATTGACTTATCATCCGGAGTGAGGAGAGGTAGACCGGTCGGTGGGGTCGCTATTCTGTGGCGTAAAAGTGTGTTTACAAATGTGGCAGTTGTGCATAGTGAAAGCGATCGTATTACGGCAATTAGAGCGGATACAGGTAACAATCGTGAAGTTGTAGTTATATGTGTGTACATGCCTACCGACCAGTCTGACAACCTGCCTTTGTTTACAAACTGTCTAGGGGAAATTAGTGCTATTGTGGAACAAAATAACGTGGAATCTGTATTTATTCTGGGTGATTTCAATGCTCATCTGGGTGATTTCAACACATACTGTGTGTTGTAACTTTGGACATAGATATATTATTGACAATTTATACGATGACATTGTAAACATTTTATGTGAGGCTTCTGTGTAAAGCAAGAAAGGAAGATAGCTCAAAAAGGGTAAAACGGTAGTGGGGTGGAATAAACACGTTAAAGAGGTGCATAGACATGCTAGAGAGGCATATCAAGGGTATTTAGTACAGGGTAAGCCGGAAAGCGGGCCTGTACACGACGCGATGTATCTTACCCATAAAACATTTAAGTCTAGACTGAAGTTTTGTCAAAATCACCAAGACCAACTTAAAATGGATGTATTAGCCTCACACGTTACAATTAAAGATTTTAGAGCTTTCTAGAAAAGTCTTAGTACTTTTCTAGAAAGCTCTAAAATCTTTAATTGTAGGTTGAATGGTAGGGTTAGTTTACCAGTGAGTGTAGGCGGGTGTAGTGAGCCTAAAGGTATAGCGTATCTTTTTAAAAACCATTTTAAAGTTGAGGCTCCTCTTACCAGCGATGTTGATGTGCCCAAGGTTGGGGCCGTGGCTGCCTGTGAGAACCCAATTGGGTTTTCTGCTCAAGAGGTTAAGAGTATCATCGATAACATGAAACGTGGTAAATCTCCGGGCAGTGACGGACACGTACGTCACTCGTACTTACCACCGAAGATGACGGAAACTATTGTTGTGCCTATAGCAAAGAATCGCACTGGTGATGTGACTGATAAATGTAATTATAGGCCTATCTCCCTGACTAC
The DNA here is from genome assembly GCA_963921375.1 of Tiliacea citrago. NCBI lineage: Eukaryota > Metazoa > Arthropoda > Insecta > Lepidoptera > Noctuidae > Tiliacea > Tiliacea citrago. Next base: position 11,784,619 of record OY992797.1, on the reverse strand, counting down.
CGTGATGGCGAAGGTCTTCGATGGTCTTCTTGATGCTCAGCTCAGCAAGTATGTTAAGCTTCATGATGCTCAGTTTGGGTTTCGTGAGAGTTTGTCAACGGAAAGTGCTATTTTGACTTTAAACATGCAGTCGCCTATTATGTTGATAGAAAAACACGCATCTATGCTTGCTTTCTTGACTTATCGAAGGCCTTCGACCTAGTCGATTATAATAGACTCTGGTCTAAGCTTGGGGAGGTCGGAGCTCCTGCTGAACTCATTAACATATTCTCTTTCTGGTATGACCAACAGAAAAACTTTTTCAAGTGGGGGAACGCATATTCTGATGAGTATAAACTTGAGTGTGGTGTGAGGCAAGGGGGTCTGACCTCTCCAAGACTCCTGTATGTCAATCAGCTGATTGATGAGCTCAGCAATAGCCATGTCGGATGTCACATAGATAACGTTTGCGTCAATAACATCAGTTACGCGGACGATATGGTGTTGCTGAGTCCATCTGTTGGTGGCCTACGGAAATTACTAGGGATGTGTGAAGCCTATGCGTGAGAGTCTTAAAAAAAGTCTTAAAAGAGAGGTTTAAAATACAACGATAGAAAGAGTGAGTATATGCTTATCAGAGGTAAGATTAAACAACCTTAACATATACCACCAGTATATCTTAACGGAGTATCGTTGAGTCGGGTCTCTCAGTTTAGGTATCTAGGGCATGTTGTGACCGAAACCCTACATGATGACGCAGATATTGAGAGAGAGCGGAGAGCATTGTCGGTACGGGCTAATATGTTGGTGCATAGGTTTGTGCGGTGTACAGCACAGGTAAAGATAAATTTGTTCAGAGCCTATTGCAAAGCTTTTACACCAGCGCCCTATGGACCAACTACACGCAACGGGCCTACAATGCTCTCAGAGTACAATATAACAACGCCTTTAGGATTCTGGTGCGACTACCTCGATTTTGCAGTGCCTCGGGCATGTTTGCCGACGCAAGGGTTTTTTACGCTATAATGCGCAAAAAGTCAGCCTCACTAATTCGCCGAATTCGAGGGAGTGGCAACGGAATGCTAAGGATGATTGCAGACAGACCAAATTCGGCAGCTGTGGGAAGGATCATCAGGCTGCATGTCACCTGATTCTTTGTAAGTATTTTAATTTAATAATTTATTTCAACTTAATTTTAATTTTAGTCAATTTTTAATTATTTATTTCAATTTAATTTTAGTCAATTTTTAATTATTTATTTCAATTTAATTTTAATTTTAGTCAATTTTAAATTATTTATTTCAATTTAATTTTAAATTATTTCAATCTCATTTAATTTACAATTTTATTACATTATCTACTTCATACATTAATTTATCTCCTGATGACTAACATAGTTTTAAGATACTGTAACACTAACAAAATATGGACATTTAAATAGTCTGAATTAAACGATTTTTTATTTTTTTTATTAGTATTATCGTGGCTAATTTTTAAATTTTATGGCCAGCTACTACTAAAAATAATTACTTTTTCATTCGAATAAAATATTTCTACATAATTCTATTCTTTTCATTTTTTACACACCAATATCGATAAACGGATACACGCTTTAACCCTCAGAACAATGAAATAACCAAAGGTAATTTAGGAACATAAATTTCTTGACACATTTTGTCATAAAACTGACATAAACTGGGCGATGTGCTTAAATGGCCAGTTACTGATGAGTTTACCCTACTAGATTAGAGGTTCTGCCCTCAGGTGCTAACATAACCAGGCTGCTAGATGAGCTCACTCTCGAGCAGGCCACGTAAAACTGGCCGTGCGAGAAGCAGTCCCCTATAAGATCAATTCCCGCTGTTTTCAGTTACGGATATAAGGATAATTTAAATATTAATACTCATTGGATCCGTTATTAAAGTTATTGTTCTCAGAATAACTAAGGTGTCTTTGGCGACGGCGAATGTTGGGCTGAGCGATGATGAGTTAGTAAGTAAGGGTTTTTAACCGCCTAGGGGATGATTTTACAAAAACGCCAAAAGGCATACCAATTTTATGGGTTAGCTTTAAAATTTATGGGTTTCCTATACAAATAATATATAATAAAAATTTTTGGCTTCTAAGATACAGGCTTATTGCCTAGTTTAGGAGTCAGAAGTTCGACATTGAACTTTTATCACTGTTGTACAACTTACTCTTAAGACAATACCTTGTACTACCTTCTGTTTCTGTTTCGTACAAAATAAATGATTTTATTATATTTATATTTATATTATATAAATTTTTCATCCCCTATTTTACCCTCTTCTGGGATGATTTTTTCAAAGACGCTGCTACATGTAAGTAATTATTAATTATCAACCAAAAAGCTATACAAATTTTCATGGTTTGAACTACAAAACTAACGGGTTTACCATTTATACTTTTATCCCTATTTTACGCCCCTCAAGAGCTGATTTCCCAGGCGGCGAGCCTCCTTGCCGGACTACCGCCATGGGACCTGGAGGCAAAAGTCCTCACGCACATTTGAGAGTGGCGCGAGGAGGCGAAACATAACCGGGGCATAACTCAGCTGCCACGAGAGATCACGGCACAGCGGACAGAGCACCGGTGGGATGGGATGGGATAGGGTCATGGAGAGTGCGATTGTCACAACCCAGCGCTGGGCACGCCAATTGTGGCGATAAGTCCCCTCTTTGAGGAGTGGCTAAACAGGCGCCACGGCGTCCTCACCTTCCACCTGACGCAGGTCCTCACCGGATACGGTTCTTTCGGGAGGTCCTGGATAAAGCAGGAGGAAATGCCCGGGTGTTTCCACTGTGTGGATCGCCCGGAGGACACGGTAGAGGTCTGCTTGGGCGGAGCACCTCCGTGTCCTCACGGAGACGAACGGCGGCGGCGATCTCTCGCATCCACCCCTGGTTCAGGCCATGGTTCGGAGCGATAGTTTATGGGAGGCCGTCACCGCCTGCGAAGCAGTAATGCTCGCGAAGGTGGAGGCGGAACGCGTGAGGAAGAGGCAAAATTCGCGTCATCTCGCCCCTAGTCACCACGGGAGACGCCCCGGGCATCGGGAGTCGCAGGCCGATTCCCGGCCACCGTAAGCGCGGGCTTGCGGATGATGAGCGATGGGTAGCTCGCCGTCCGATAAGAACCAAGCCCGGGTCGTCGGCGCGTTGTGTTCCACGCGCGCCTTAAAGATATGTCAGCACGAACTGACGGAGTCCGTTAGGGCCAGGGTTGCGAGTTTGGCAGAAAGGGATATCGCGGCCATGGCACACAGGCATCTGAAGGAACACGGGTGGGTTTTAGTCAGTAAAAGTCTGACACACCCTCCCGCTCGGCCCAGAGCGGGAGAAGTTATTTGATAATTTCCCACCCAAAACCCAAAACGTTACTTTGTAAAGGAAATATTGATTTATCCGAAATTAGGCAACCATCCGATATTTGGATCCTTCACTATTGTATGATTTGTATGTTGGCGAATAATATAAAGTTGCAAAAAAATACTCAAAGACGATTTAAGTAAGTAGGTAGGAACTTACAGTCAGCATAAACCTGGTTTACAGCCTGGAAGTCGTCCATTCGAGCTAGCAGGATGGTAGTCTTCACGACGGACTGGAGAGAAGCGCCGCCGGCCTCCAGCACGTGCCTCAGGTTGTCGAGAGCCTGTCGTGCTTGTGCTTCCGCACCGCCACACACCAATTGTGCCTGAGGGTCCATACCTAGTAACCCAGACACATAAAGTGTTTTATCCGCTAATATCGCTTGGCTGAAACCGACAGAATGTTTGTAATTAGCTCAGTTCGTCGTGAAGACGCTCAATTTATGCATACAACATAATTATTATGTATACATTATATATAATTACAAACTAATTATTTTTAATACAAAATATTACAAATTACTTATATAATTACAAACATAATTTATGTTACTTAGTGAAAATGTCAAAAAAGATAATTTTCAATCTGTTGCCGTCAAGGTGTATTGGATTATTTTATTTTCTCGCAATCGTTGTAAAAATTAGAGAGTGTAACACACGGCGCTAAAAACCCATTATAATTCGGTTTCTATTTACTCCCTCGCTGAAGCTCGGGAGTAAAACTATCTCGTATATATAATGGGTCATTTCATGGGCCTCGTATAAAAATCTACTATTTCGTTTTTCTAGGCTCCGACAGGGCCGGATTTAAAAGTGTGGAGGCCCTGGGGTAACCAAGGAGTGGAGGCCCCGAATTGTTTTTGGAACAGACGAAAATAAATAAACAATTTAAAAAGTTACCTTGTGAACGTGAACTTTTTTGATGTACTTTCCTCTCGCTTTCTGTGGGAGTGATTTCGTGAAAAGAGAGGGAAGTGTGTAACAGGAGTGGAATAAGCAAGTACTTTTTAATAGCATGTAATTAGTAAGTAGGTACTTTATAATAGCATGAAATTAGTGTACCTTCTCAAGGAATTAGTAAGTACTATATAGATTATAAGTAGATGGGTTCGAATTTCGACCAGTGGGCGACCACTAGTAATGAATAATAATTATTCGAGTAAATATTTCATTATATAATATTTATAGGTAGCTATAGCTATTTAGTACAGTTTTTTTTAATATTTTGAGGTTAATTTCTGTCGCTGCTCAGTTGCTTATTACCAAGGTGAGATGTCAGATATTACCATGAAGCTATAGATAAAAGTGGAGGCAACACTCTAAATACCTAAGTGAAGACGACTGTGGGCCGACTCTCTCTTTCTAAATACATACATAAGATAAAGAAAACACATAACACTATCTCGTTCTTATGTATGTACTAGTATTCAGAATGAAAGAGGCAATCCACAGTCGTCTTCACTTAGGTATTTAGAGTGTTGCCTCCACTTTTATACATAAGCTTCTTGGATGTTACACATCATTGGCGACTACTGTAAGGCTCGCTCGTTTTTTTTCCTTTGGTGGACACAAAGGATGTATTTTTTTTCTTATAAAAACAAAAACTAAATGTGGAGGCCCCTTCTTCGTGGAGGCCCGGGCCTGGAGCCCCTGTTGCCCTGCCCTAAATCCGGCCCTGGGCGCCGAGGCAACCGTAACAGCACTCTAAATGCGTTGTTATACTGGATCCGCAGAGCATTGTAGGCCTTTTGGGTGTAGCTGAACCACAGGCTCCCCGAGTACAGTGACATGCAATATGCTTTGAACAATGTTATTTTGACCGCGGCCGTACATCGGAAGAACCGGTGGGCCAGCATATTAGCCCGAACCGACAATGCTTTGCGCTCCCTCTCCATATCTGCATAATCTTTTATTGATCAGATGTCTTTAATTTATTTTTAAATGGTGTAAAATTCTTTGAAAGAAACAAACAAACAACAAAAAACAAACAGTGGACCAACATTTCCCAAACAGTTAATAACAGTCTCTTAAGACTATTTTCCTGTAGCTACAACGGTTAAGGTTACGCCCTTACTGCCCCATCTCAAAAATCCACCCTGTATACAGTATGTATCAAAAACCCTGTTGTTCCTTTTAGGGACGTATACATTTACCTACAAGCACAACATTGATAGAATTATAATTAAAAAAATTAAGCATTGGCTGTGGTCTACGGTACTGAAGCCTTTTCGAAAACCGGCTTGTTCTGGTGGGTGGCTGGAACTCGTCAAGTCTCCTGGTGAGACAGTTCGTGACGACCCTCGAGAACAGCTTGTATACGTGGCTCAGAAGTGAGATAGGTCTATAGTTCTTTAGCAAGGTTTTGTCACCTTTTTTGAAGAACAGAACCACCACACCCCTGCTCCATGCTTCGGCCGTTGTACCCTCTTGGATGACAGAGTTGAAGAGACTCGCAAGAAAGAGTCGAGAGGTCAAAATCAAATAACTATTAAAATTTACACATTCGAAAAAATGTTTAGAATATCTGAAATTTATTTCGCTAAATAGCCTATGGGCTTTCTTTGATGCGACAGAGGATGCTGCTAAAACCCACCGCGGCACGGCAGACGTGCCGCGGGTCGGTACCACGTGCCTACCTACCCCGCCACCCCGCCACCCACCACCCTGCGAATTACTTCCTTTAGTCTCTCGCGCAGCTTCGGCAGCTTACTATCGAACAGATGTTATTTTTGATCTACGTGGTAAAGTGAGTGACTTGCGTTTTGTTTACGTAAACGTTGACCATGTCTTATTCTAACGTAGAATAGTTTAATAAGTTGATGTGTCTTGGGAAATGTGACTGCAATTATGCAGAAGCACGCAGACTCTACCAAGAACGTTTTGCGATAATGGCGGGAGGGGTTCACATCGGCGTCGAGTCGACGATGAAGTACCTGGGACTCGTCCTCGACAGCCGGTGGAACTTCGTGGAGCATTTTTGACGTTTGGCTCCCAGACTGGAGCGGGCCGGGGCTGCCTTGAAGCGGCTCCTGCCCAACCTAGGGGGTCCAAACGCCTCCTGCCGGAGGCTTTATGCGGTGATCGTGCGGTCCATGGCCCTTTACGGGGCACCGGTGTGGGCGCGTTCCTTAAGGCTGCGACCAGCCCAGCGGTTGAACGCGTCCCAAAGGGTCATGGCCGTCAGGCTGGTACGGGGTTGCCGCACGGTCTCCCGTGAGGCGGCGAGCCTCTTTGCCGGACTGCCGCCATGGGATCTGGAGGCGAAACGCCGGGGTAAAACTCCGCTACCGCGAGAAATCACGGCACAGCGGACAGAGCTCCGGCGGGATCTCATGGCGACATGGAGAGTGCGATTGTCGCAACCCAGCGCTGGGCACGCCACAATTGTGGCGATAAATCCCCTCTTTGATGAGTGGCTAGAGAGGCGCCACGGCGTCCTCACCTTCCGCCTGACGCAGGTCCTCACCGGACACGGTTGTTTCGGGAGGTTCCTGTTCAGGATAAAGCGGGAGGAAACGCCCGGGTGTCACCACTGTGTGGATCGCCCGGAGGACACGGTGGAGCATACGGTGGAGGTCTGCCCAGCTTGGGCGGAGCACCGCCGTGTCCTCAGGAGGCGATCGGCGGCGGCGATCTCTCGCGTCCGGCCCTGGTTCAGGCCATGGTTCGGAGCGAGAGTGCATGGGAGGCCGTCACCTCCTTCTGCGAAGCAGTATTTCTAGCGAAGGAGGAGGCGGAACGCGTGAGGGTGAGACAAGGTTCGCGCCATCGCGCCCTTAGTCGCCGCAGGAGACGCCCCGGGCGTCGGGAGTCGCAAGCCGATTTCCGGCCACCGTAGGCGCGGGCATGCGGACGGTGAGCGATGGGTAGCTCGCCGTCCGATAAGGGCCAGGCCCGGGTCGAGGGCGCGTTGTGTTCCACGCGCGGCTCAAAGTGATGTCAGCACAAACTGACGGGGTCCATTAGGGCCAATAAAAGTCTGACACGCCCTCCCCATAGTAATTTAACAATTCCGACAAAAGATTGCAACAAACAAACAACCGAATTTGTTTTGTACAAGCGATTGTGGTCTTTATTTATATACAGTTACGGATCAATGTTCTATGCAATATTTTTCTTCCAAATGGAAGAAAAATACTTGCATAGAACAGGAAGTTTGTTTGTTGGCATCTCGCAACTCAAATTTCGAGCACTTCCCAATTAGCTATCTAGCTGAAACTTTCATGGTAGCTCACAACTCAATGACAATGCATTCTAAATCCATTTAATAGCATGTTATGCTGACATAACCTAAAAAAAAAACACAAAAACCGCTATATCTTGTCAAGGAAGCGAGATAGATAAAAAATAACACTTTTTGGGGATTTCCTAAAGGGGTTTCACTAATTATGACACATCAATTGAGAGGTTTGCAAACCTGAAAACATGACCTAAATATTACATTTTTTTTTTCAATCAAACAGAGGTACATATCTTTCGGCGTTGTTTTTTTTCATCGTTGTTTTCATTCGATCAATTTACGTTAGAACTACGTGAACAAACTCTCATACATACAGGTCGAAATGCATTCAACCGAATTGAGAACCTTCTTTTTTTCGTCGTAGCGGTTAGTAAAATATTCAGCAAATTTTGGTCATGGGTATCGTTTTCAGGGTTTTTGAGGGCGCTTATAACTATTATGGGATCAAAATCAAAATTCAAGATGGCGTCACCAAAAGTTTGCAACTTTTTCGTCATGTACTTGGGTATCATTTCCATGGTTTTCGAGGTAGTTGATAACAAAACTGAGGTTTAAATCAAAATTCAAGATGACGCCACCGAAAATTTGCAAATGTTGGTCATGGGTGTCGTTTTCATGGTTTTTGAGGGCACTGATAACGATTATGGGGTCAAATTAAAATTCAAGATAACGCCACTTATTTTTTTGTATTTTAATTTCTATTCGACATGTGTGTCATTAGTTTTCGAGGTAATAAAAAGAATAATAATACTAACACAAAAAAAAAACTATAACCAAAACAAACGTCAATAACAAACACTAAACTAATATTATTGTCTATTGATAATGTGACGTGACTCGTGAGCGAGCAAGTGCGCTAGCGGACGCGGTGACAAACGACACTGGTTTCATTTAAGACCTTGCAGCACACTGAATCCTGTTACGGGCGCAATAAATATTTAAAATATAAAATTCATTTTTAAATTGTTTGTCCATTAGTGTCAGTAGCAAAATTAAAATAATGCTTACTTCACGAGGAGATGCATGTTATTGATTATTATTTCTCGTTTCTATGGTTTCGTTGTAACGAGATTAATTAAACAAATCAAACCTATTTGAAAAAAAATACCATTATGGAATCTGGATTATTTTAGGTATTAGTTGATATTTCTTAAGAAATAACAAGTAGATAGCTCAAAAAACTGCACAGACACCAGCTAGCGTGGCGTTTTGGTTGGGGATGAGCCGTAATGTAAATATCGGGTTTAACACCCTCAAAAATCATGAAAACGACACACATGACAAATAATTTGAAAATTTTCGTTTCCGCTATCTTGGATTTACATTTTGACCTCACTATTGACTTTAGCACCCTCGAAAACTATAACGACACCCATAATGAAAAATTTGATTATTTTCGCAGCATCCATCTTGGATTACAATTTTGACGTCACCATCAGCTTTAGCACCATCGAAAACCATGAAAACGATACCCATGATCAAAAATTTGAAAATTTTGCAGTCGCCATGTTGGATTTACATTTTGACCTGACTACCGGCTTTAAAATCCTTGAAAACCATGAAAACGATACCCATGACCAAAAATTTGAAAATTTTGTAGCCGCCATGTTGGATTTACATTCTGACCTGACTACCGACTTTAAAATCCTCGAAAACCATGAAAACGATACCCATGGTAAAAATTTTAACACTTTCATGGCCGACATCTTGGATTTAAATTTTGACACCACTACCGACTTTAGCACCTTCGAAAACTATGAAAAATATTCCCATGATGACAAATTTGACCATTTTTGGAGCCGCCATCTTGGATTTAAATTTTGACTTCACCATCGGCTTTAGCACCCTCGAAAACCATAAAAACGACACGCGTGATGAAAAATTTGGAAATTTTCGTATCCGCTATCTTGGATTTATATTTTGACCTCACTATCGACTTTAGCACCCTCGAAAACTATGAAAACGTTACCCATGATGAAAAATTTTACCATTTTGGAGCCTCGGATCTTGGATTTAAATTTTATTTATTTAATACTTTAAGCACAAAAAAAAATGTACAGAGGCGGACTTAATTCCATAGGCATTTTCTACCAGTCAACCTTTGGGTGATGCAGAGACAACCAGTGGTAGGTGCAATAACAAAAATTGTGAAAAAATATTTATTTAAATATAAGGATATGCATACATATACCTATTAAAAACTTTAAATATAATATATATACAGGGTGGAAACTTTCAGCGGGGCAGTAAGGGGAAGTACCTTATCCGTTGCAGCTACGCGAAAATGGTCTTAGGAGACTATCCTTATCTTTTTGAGAAATTTTGATCTGCATTCACAGATTTTGAAAAAAAAATTACTGTCAGCAGGAAAATAAGCAATTTTCACAAAAACTTTGTTTTATGCCAATCGATCCTCTTTCTTATAAGGATCAAAAACCTCTATTGGACCAATTATTGAGGTTTGAGTACTAGAAAAGTCATAAATCGCAAAAAACTATTCCCATACATTTCGTAGGAAATGAGACTCGAACTTACATTTTTTACCATTGATAAACTGGCCGCTACAAAAAAGACTGATCGAAAAACAAATACAAAAACTATAACTTCTACTTTGGGTATTATTTCACCTTAAAATTAAACACTGTTGTATTCCTTTTTATAAAGTTCGATTTTTAAATAGCGCCACATAAAAAGTGTAGACGCGTGAGATCAGGGGGCCGATCGCGCTAATTTTGAACGATAATACCAAAACTATACCACAACCAAAAACGTTACGTTAGACACATTTCGTATCGCGCTAATCATTTCAACGGAAACGATTTAGCTTTACTTTGGAAGTTACGTTGGAGAAAGACCGATCGAACAATACTCTCACAAAAAAAAGCGCGATACCGTTTCTAACACCAGCTAAACCAAAACTAAACTAAAACCAAAAACGTTCCGTTCGAACGGTAATTACGTTGAGAAATAGCGCGATCGGCCCCCTGGACTGCGAGGTGGTCACGTTAAAGGACTATCATTATGTTTGTATCCACTGCCTTGCGAATTGCCGGAATTCGATTGATGCGATTTCGAAATACGAAGTTTATATTTTTTGTTTATTTTTGGCCAGTCTTCATTGTAGCGGGCCATTTATCCATCATAAAAAACTAAGTAGGAGTATCATTTCTTACGAAATGTATGGGAAAAGTTTTTTGCGATTTATGACTTTTCTAGTACTCAAACCTCAATTGGTCCAATAGAGGTTTTTGATCCTTATAAGAAAGAGGATCGATTGGCATAAAGTTTTTGTGAAAATTGCTTATTTTCCTGCTGACTACATTTTTTTCAAAATCTGTGAATGCAGATCAAAATTTCTCAAAAAGATAAGGATAGTCTCCTAAGACCATTTTCGCGTAGCTGCAACGGATAAGGTACTTCCCCTTACTGCCCCGCTGAAAGTTTCCACCCTGTATACCTAATTATACATAAATATAAGACCAAATAAATACATATATACACGAATATACCTATAAACCAAACAAGCAATGGGAAAACTTTACCGTTGTGATGATACTGGCAGCTTCTTACGAATGTGCTCGCGAACTTTAACTTTAAAGGTTAATCGGTTGGTTGCCATCCTGATTTTCTGGGGGAGCGCATTCCACAAAGAGATAGAATTTTAGAATTTTGACACCACTATCGACTTTAGTACCCTCGAAAACTATGAAAAATATGCCCATGATGAAAAATTTGACCATTTTTGGAGCCGCCATCTTGGATTTAAATTTAGACTTCACCATCGGCTTTAGCACCCTCAAAAGCCATGAAAACGATACCTATGATAAAAAATTTTCGTTGTTCGTATACTTATTGAAACATTAATATTTACAAACTAACTAAATAAAAATAAAGTAACCGGTAGGCAGACGTACTGCGAGAACAGCGTCAAGTGGGTCCAACTCTAGCTAAACTAAGAATCATAACCATGACAAAAAATAATAAAAAAAAACCGGCCAAGTGCATGTCGGACCACGCACAATGAAGGGTTCCGAATTTATCCCAAAAACAAACTTAACATTGTAGTTGAAAAACATGCTCTCCCATACATCGATAAACGTTACGGTCAATTCTCCAACTGTAAATTTAAGTTGGTCGACTATTACTCGTTAACTTGTGAAGCCTACTTAGCTGTGATAGTTTTCCTTTTAATTTCGTTATATATACTATTGCCATGAATTTATTCACATACCCAAAATTAACCATTTAGCTGGCTGGGGGGGGAGGGGGCACTTGACTCTAACATAAAATAGCACTTTAAAGGTTAATATTACGCAAACGGATCCCTAAATTGAAAAATGGTTTTCACAACCCACAATATTTTTTTAAACGGCATATCCAATTATACACTATGGAATAGACGACAAAAAATGATTAATATGTATTCTAGTACTAAGCGTCTCTGCGCTAAGCCGGGGACAGATGGACGGATGGACAGACAGACAGACAGACAGACGGACATGGCGAAACTATAAGGGTTCCTTGTTTACTACGGAACCCTGAAAAAGGACCTTGACAGACCGACAGACAGACGGGACAACGAAGTAATCCTATAAGGGTTCCGTTTTTTCTTCTTGAGGTACGGAACCCTAAAAATCATCAAAATCGGTCAAGCTGTTTAGGATGAGAAGAATTACGAACACACGCACACCGAAAGATTAGCCATGCAAAATGTTAATTTCTGGAATATGTTAACGTAGAACACGCGCGGGCCTGCGATGCAAAGTGATTCGTCCTCCCGCTTGGAAGGCCCGGTCGCTACTGCCAGGATCGGTTTTTTTTTTTTTTGTATGGCATCGAGCAGTTGACCTTGAGAGTCCGTGACTGCTTAACCAGTCTTTCCTGTGGCTGCCCTTTTTTTTTTTTTTGGGTGGGAAATGATCAAATAACTTCTCCCGCTATGGGCGGAGCGGGAGGGCGTGTCAGACTTTTACTGACTAAAACCCACCCGTGTTCCTTTCGTTGCCTGTGTGCCAGGGCCACGATATCCCTTTCGGACAAACTCGCAGCCCTGGCAGGTCCTGTGGCTGCCCTAAGGTGTGAGCTTAGCCTCCAGCCAGGAGCGTAAATATAAGTATTACAAACTAAACGCCAGCGCTCTAAGGGCACCCCCTGTGGGGTACGAACCTCGGCTTAGGGCGTCGTTGTGGAAAAACAGCAAGTTGGGGACTGGCTGGATCGAGAGTTTAAATTCATGATTATTAACGGGGATTACTATTAAATGCTATGGCTCACTCAGCCTCGGGGCTGGCGGCCCCCCGTCCCGCGTGGTACCTCGGCGGCGAGGACGGAATGACGGTTTGTATTTGTGCACTGTACTTGTGGCCCTATTGCTTTCCTGAAGGAGAGTAATGGGGTCATCCGGATCTAAGAGAGTATGCCTAGGTCGGCGAGTCTGACTAATCTGAGAAGGCCTATAGCTAGCTGCCTGCACAACCAAGGGGTTGCGATGCCTATCTGCGGACTCCAAGAACCGCTTTGTCACGCGTTTCATAAACTGCTTAATGGTAGGGATTTAAGATCTACATGAAGGGTTTCGTTCCGAACGAACCATGGAGCGTCCGTAATTTTACGGAGAAATCGGTTTTGAAGTGCCTGTATTCTATGAATGAGGTGGGGACGGGCGTGTGGGAAAGCGGCACACGCGTACGTCATAATCGGGCGGATGCACGCTGTGTAAATACGCAATTTGCCCTTAAGGGACAACTTGCTGCGTGGGTTGAGAACGCAATGAAACCTACCGAGAGCGAAAGCGGCGCGCGACCGCACCTGCTTTATGTGCTCAGTGAACGAAATGTGATGATCTAAGATCACACCGAGATATTTGGCTCGCTTCTCCCAAGGGATAGGCTTGCCGAACATGGTGATCTGTCGGGGTAGGGCGGGTGTACGCCGGGGTCTAGAAAAGAGGACCGCTTTGCTCTTATCAGGATTGACCTCGATCCTCCACTTCCTGAACCAGTCACCGAGTCTGTTGACTTCGGTCTGTAGGATGCGGGAGATCTGGTCTTGACTGCGGCCGGTGTAATAGATGGCCGTGTCGTCTGCGAACAGAGCTAACTGCGCCTTTCTACATTTCGGGATGTCACTGGTGAACATCGTGAAAATGAGCGGAGCCAGCACAGACCCCTGGGGGACGCCTGCGCGGATCGGATGAGGGGAAGAGAGCGCACCCTCGATGCGATAGCGGAAGGTGCGGTCCGTCAAAAAGTCCCGTAAGATGAGCACGAGACGATCTGGCACACCGAATTTGTAAAGCTTATACAATAAGCCGTTGTGCCAGACTTTGTCAAACGCTTTCGCGATATCGAAGAACACAGCACCCGTCATGAACCCGCGTTGGAAACCGACGCTTATATGTTCTATGATACGGTGGACCTGTTGTACGCAAGAATGTTGGGTTTTAAAACTGAACTGTTCGTTGGGGATGAGGCCATTCATCTCGGCATAGTCTCTGAGACGCTTATAAATAAGCCTCTCATAGATTTTGCCGAAAACGTCGAGCAAACTGATGGGACGGTAACTGGAAGGCTCGGTCTTAGGCTTGCCGGGCTTCGGGATACCGATGACGGTGGCACTTTTCCACGATTGAGGAAAAATCTTATTACTAAGAGCACCATTGAAGATGGTGGTCATTAGCATAATCAGGTGGGCTGGCGAATTTTTGTAATTTTCCATGAATTCTTAATTAAATTAAAAAAATCCTTTCCGCTACATGCAAAACAAAGAACTGATCAAAGATCTTTACAAATCACAAATAATTTTGTTTAAACTCTTTTCCCTTTCCCACAAACAATTAACAAAATTGATGAAAATCAGTCGATTTCGTGCACGGAGCCTTAGGGCGAATTTCACCAATGAAACTGAACGCGATCAGCACATCTAAACCAAGTTAAAGAGCTGTCAGTGTCAATATTCCAAAGAAAATAATGACACTGACAGCTCTTTAACGTGGTACTGATCGCGTTCAGTTTCATTTGGTGAAATTGGCACTTAAAAGTGATAAACAGAAAAATAAAAATACAGATAATACAGATAGAAAAATAGGTAGTTAGGCGGCGGCGGTGAACTGGCACAGATCAAAGAAAGCGGCGCGGCGCGGCGGCGCGGCGGGACCGTTTTATCTACCTATTTCTGGTTTCGCGTCATGGCTTCATGCAGAATTGCAGAGGTAAGAAAGCAGTTAAACATTACAAATATTAATATTTATTTTAATTATTTTTGTTGTAAAGTTTATATATAAATGACTTGCTTTATTACGTATGTATACCGATTCTTAAAACGTAGGTAGAAGGAACAACAGGGTTTTTGTTACATGTATTATATATTTTATTTTTTATTATTATTATGATTGTTTCATACATTTTAGAGCGTGATTTTTAATTTTTTACTACTAATATAATTCTATGTAACTATTCAAAGTAATTAGGTTTTTGATTCAAATTATATGGCATGTATTTAACACGGCGACAAATTAATCTGAATTTGGGATTAAAAAAATATGAAAGCCGGTAGCAAAAATAATAGGTTGGCAGCTACAGCGAAGCATTATTTTAAGTAGAAAGTAGCAGCTCAATAATCAGTTTTTAGCTTTATTTTAATTTAAACTGGCATCGAATTTTTGTTTTGGTAACTGAATTTACCAACAATAGAGGGGATCTGGCGCTCGGCGGCCGCTGCCGCGGCACGCTCGCTTCGCTCGCTCGCCTTCGCTTGTTAATGGTTACTGTTCTAACCTAACCTAATCCAAATGATTCAATAACAGTAGATGACTTTGCAGCGATTAAGAAATAATATTTAATCGCTGCCAAGTTATTATTTTAGTAGCAAATAGTTAGTCGCCCTTTAAGTTATTAGTCGCCAAGTTATTATTTTAGTAGCAAATAGTTAGTCGCCCTTTAAGTTATTAGTCGCCTGGAAAATTATTATCCAAATTATATGTCGTCCTACTGTACTGTTTATTTAAATATGTAGGTACCTACTATAATTTCACCTATGACGACTTAAAAGATTTAAAAATTACAAACCTGTAAGGTCCAACGGGTTTATAGATATCTGGCGATGTGATGATTGTCTTGGTAACTTTGTGAACATTCATTTTGGTGGCATCGTCTGGCTTCAACGTATTCTTCTTCGACAAAACGCCAAGCCTATGCCTAGGCAAATATTTTCAAACTCTGCACTCAGAGAGAATAATGCCCATTTTCACTAATACTACGCGATACTTGAATTAAAAGCGCACTAATGAATTTTCAACAATCGGCTCAGCGACGAGAGTTGAAAATCCAACAGAGCGCATTCAGGTGACGCGTAGTGTTAGTGAAAACGGGCATATATTATGAATGTATAAGCAGGCACTTATTTAATCCCCAATAATTATCAGCATTAAAAAACGAGCTCCATCCATGTGAGGGACACAAGTAAATAGGTACCTACCTAGAAAACGACAGTGCCCAACATACAACGGCTAGAAACCAATTTCATTTAATCTTGATTTCAGGAGACGTCACGGCACGGCTCTCTTTCCTCCCGGTTAATTATTGACATAGGTTCTCTTCGGATATATATACCTATGAGCCTGTGCCTCCTAAAATAGGAGTGTGGCGAACGTGACGCTCCACATTTGGTTTCTGTTGGCAACACTAACAGAATGTTCTAGAGATGGAGGCTTGTCAAAAACATGTAACGAGAGACAAAACTTTTTCATACCAATTGTTAAGTCGTTTGAATTTGGATTGAACCATTATTTTTCCGGGACTGATATTTCGCCCGTGTTGTGAGTAGTTTGTAATGCAACGCAATAAACTATAAGAAGAACGAGGCAGTGTTTGTTTTAGCATCGAACCTCCGATCCGTCAGGAGTATTAGCAGTCACCCCTGTTTATTGTGGTAACTAAGTACCTACTTACCTCGACGACACTGCGCTGCCCGCAATGCAGGAGTTCCTGCTTGGGCAGTGAAGCGCCGTAATCTCTTCGCTGCAGGTTGCCTCTCGCTCCCGGTCGCGATTCAGTCCATGCACTTGGGAGTGAGAGGTGTGGGACACCATCGCCTATTCCTGCGAGGGTGTTTGCAAAGGAGGCGGCCTAAAGGGAGGCAGAAGCTACAACCTTTGTTCCAGTGGCGTATTTACCGGCCAAGAGAACCATGGCCCGGGGCGGCAGCCTTATTTTCTTGATGCTAGCACTACTTATCTCCTAGCCGCCCCGTAACGTCTATATCAGAATAAATGGTCAAAAAATGTCACTTCAATATGTGTATACAAGGTTATTTTTAAGTCGTCAATAACCTTGGCGGCATTGTACTCATCATTATGAACAACTTTTACTATGAGACCAAACCTGAAATCGCGAAAAAAAAATCAGCTGTTCCCTACATTTTACGAACATAAATGTAGGGAACAGCTGGTTTTTTTACGCGTCGCGCCCGCGATATCGCAATAGTCTGTAGGAGCCTTTAATCTTTTGCTTGACGGTTTTTCCTGACTGTGGTTTTACCAAGACAAGCTCAAGCAGGTCTGAGACTGGCTGACTGACCAACTGCATAGAACATACCGCTGAAGATAGATATAAACATGGAACCTAGAAGATATCTGGGTATGTTATAAATATCAGATGTCGAGATAATTATAGTACGTAGAGGTGCACAAAGAAAGGTTTTCTGATATATACTTTCTCGTCTGCGCTGATCAAACGGAAGGTTCAAGTTGACACGCGAAATCCAAGGCAACAGCTACTTAGCTGATAAATAAAATTACACAATCATGCTAAACATTATTATTGTATGTATTGTGGCACTCTGGATTCGCCCCCCGGCCCAAGCACACCACCACAGTCACCATAGAACACTACCTATTATTCCTCCAACTGGCTGTGAACCATTGACATATACGTGAACTGGTTCCAGCCACTGACAAGCCTGTCAGGTGGGCGTGCTGGCGTGGGCCCAACCGCCCAACGTGGATAAGATCCCTACCATGGAATTAGTAAGTACTATAAAGACAGCATCTGACAAAAATATGCCACGCTATCGGATGATCGGATATAAGGTACCTGAATCGAATATGGCCACCCTAAGGTTTGGTGTCAATTTTTTTATAGTCTTTCAGATAAGAGGGTATTTATCTTTATAGAGTGCGAATTAAGCTTTCTTACAGTACCAAAAAAAAAAATATTTAGAGATATTCTTAACTAATTTTTAATTTAGGAAATGGCCATATTTCCGATAGGGTAGTGAATAATATAATAATTAAAATTATTCAAGAATTCAAAATGAAGTGAAAGTAGATTTCAGCTTTTTTATAAACATTTATAAAAATTATTATATAAGTTTTAAAATTAAATGAGAACAAATAATACAATCATCATACTTACTAGTGGATAATGAAATAAAAAAACTTAACATTCAAAAATTATTAAGAAAACAGTAACATTGGTACGTACGATACCTAGGTACGTTTTGTTATATATTTTCCTCAGTGCAGTTACCCCGACTACCCTTACATATTTTGTATCACCCCCATTGCCTTAAACAAAACAAAGTAAATATAAACTAGGTTTTAATAATTCATACGGTAAATATGGCCAATCGTTGGCCATATTTTTAGTCAAGCCATTTTTTTTCTCTTTATTCAAACGAATCATAAACACATATTTTGAGAAATACACAAAAAAATATCAAAATACAATTGCCGCACAGCATGGCAACGTAAATAGAAAACAATAAAATTAAAAACTAATATAAATATAGAACCGGGTTTACTAGAAATTTTTAATACTGGCAGCGCGGCCTGGAACTTCGACGAAATCTGAGCGACTGGAGTTTGTGCGAGGCCGACCGAGAGGGGTGCGCCGTTCGGTTAGGGCTATACTACACGGGCGGTTCTCCCGCCGCGGGATCCACTTCTGAACCGCACTAGACTCAATGATATATGGACATTGTATGCTACAAACTACACTGCGCGATTTCCCGCCGCGGTTTGCAGGCGGGAGAAGTTCGACCGCCGCATGCAACGTCAAACCGCCGCTGTTAACCGCCGTTTAAAACTACACGAGCGGTTATCCGCTATTGCGTCATTCTGCGCGGGACCTTTTCGCTCGCTCGTCGTGTGTGCGCTTGCGTGGCTAGTGCCGCGTCAAAATGTTCGACACGGAGCGTTTTATTATTGAAGTACAAGAAAGTCCTGCTTTATATGAAGTGAAGTCGAAGGAATACGCCAATCGGGAATTAAAAGCGAAGTTATGGATGGAGATAGGACAGGAAGTGGTTGCTCATTGGGCTGATTTAGGCCCAGAAGAAAAAAACAAAGCTGGTAAATTTACTTATTATTTTATTTCTTATTTTAATGTATCATCCTGTTTTGCCAAGGACCTTTCCACCTCCAGGGCCATTGAAATATTGAACAAACGAATCTCTTACTGAAATGCCAGTAGATCGGCCTCCAACAGCCTGGATTTCGTCGAATTCTTCCATATCACATCGAATCGTATCTTCAAATTGATAACCATCTCTGCGTCTTACAAAATTGTGTAATACACAAGCAGCTTTTATAATGTGTTTTGCACTCTGTGAATTGATTATGATGCTTGAATGAATTTGGCCACTTGTTACTGAGGATACCAAATGCACATTCCACAAAGCGGCGGGCTCTAGACAGTCGATAGTTAAAAATTTTCTTAGGCGTGTCTATGTTTCGTAAAGAAAATGGTCTTATAACATTTTTATTTAAACCGAATGCAGCATCACCTACAAATACAAAAGGCACACGAGGATTTCCTATATTGTTAGGAAGATGAATTGGCTCCGGTAAATCCAATTGAGAACGAGTTAACTTTTGGCCGAAATTTGAACTTTTAAAATATGAAGAGTCACTTTCTCGACCTGGAGCACCAATGTCAATGAATGTAAAACAGTAGTCTGCGTCAACCACTGCCAGTAAAATAATCGAATGATATTTTTTATAATTATAATATTTAGATCCAGCATTCGGAGGGCAAACAATTCTAATATGTTTGCCGTCAATGGCGCCAACGCAATTAGGAAAGTTCGCTTCTTTGTAAAATTTCTCAGCAAGGTTTATCCATTTTTCCTTATTTGGTTTGGGCATCTATAAAAGTGCTAATTCTTGACAAATAGCTTGACAGGTTTCTTTTACAATTAATGGTATAGTTTTTCGAGAAATTTGAAAATCGTACTCCAAATCAGTGAAAGTTGCTCCCGAAGCCAAATATCTGAAAAATAAATAAATGCCACATTAATAAAACATTTCTTTTTTGCAGTAAAGGACCTAATGAAGAAGTGGAAGAATATAAGAGATAGTTATAAAAAAGAAGTAAATTTAAAAACTACCACAGTGTTGGGACAATCGGCTCCAAAAAAAAAACGATATATTTATTATGAGTTGTTGTCCTTTTTACGCCCTAGCGTCACTACTACAGAAGAACGTGAATCCAACGTATCTCCAATACCTTCGAATTCATCACAAAATCAGGATTTTGAAGAAGATAATATGATGAGACCACCGCGACAAATACGAGTTAAAGTACCCAAATTCCTCAAATAACAAAAATTTTGAACGAAAGTTTACAATTACAAAAGTTAAATAACGATAGTGACGCAAAAGGAAATCGAGCATTTCTTATGTCCTTTGTACCCATTATGGATTCCATGACTCCTGATTTGGCTATGGAAACTAGATATGAAATTACGAATTTATTCAGAAATATACAAAAAAACGAAAGAAACCGCAGTATTCCTAGCAACTTGTCGGAGTTTCTTTACCATAGGAAGGCTCCCAGATGGCTCCTCGGAGCCATCTTTGAGCTCTGGGTCTAGAGCATATCACGAGGACACATTAACTCCAATGACTAGTGTCGCATCGCCACAATACGATACTGCTTCGGACACATCAACGGAAAATGATGATTATTTTAATGTTCTGCATTACTTACCCCAATAAAAAAAATTACATAATAAAATAATGTTATTTTATTTACCTGAGAGTTACAGCCAAACGTTCCGCAGATGTGATGGATCTTCGCATATTTGTATCCTGTTTCTTAATACGTTGGCTTATAATTGATAGAAGTTCATCAAATGAGTTCACAGACATTCTATAGTAAGAGAAAAACTTATGAGGGTTATCACGGTGTGCACTAAACATTGAATGAAATATTCCCGAAGTTAAACGGTTACACTGGTTCCACACAAACATTGCGGTTTACTTTATTTTTTAATAATTCTAATAATATAAGAGCTGCAAGCGCAGTTATCATTGGCGGATCCATGTTGAAATGAACACAAAACACAGCGGTAAACCGCGTCCCGTGTAGTTTGCTGGTTTGCGGGAGCTTTGTCGAGCGGATTCCCGCGGCGGGAGAATCGCCCGTGTAGTATAGCCCTTACGCAGCTCGGCCGCGATCGGTTACCGTCGCGTTCAGTTTTATAAAGTGTTGCGTTTTGGAAATAATAGTATGTGGCCATATTTATCGGCTGGCCATATTCGACCCAGGTACCTTACAAAAAAAAATTGACCCGCCACGGGACGCCTGGCAGATGTGAAACATCGAAATTATTTACACACACACTACTACATAATCGAATCGCCACTAAAGGCTTGCGTTGCCCCGCCAGCAATCGGTTTTACGTGCGCCTATAGATGTTTCAGGTTTCACATCAAAACCGGCAGTGCGTGTTGGTCCCGCACAATGAAGCGCTCCGCAGTTGGGATGAACATGAATTTATCCCAAAAACAAACACTCTGTAGTTAAAAAACATATTCTCCCGTATATCGATGTTACGCCTGTATAAAAGAATTGTTAAACTCACTCAAAAGTCACAAAATAACTACTTACGCAATAAATATGCAGATAATAAATCAAAAGCTACTTGGATAATAATAAATAACTCAAAATTCAACATTCCGAAAAACTGTATTGACAAAGTTCATGTGAACAATGACATTATCAGTGACCCAAAGGACATTGCAGTGCCTTCAATATTTACTTCGTTGACAAAATTAATCCAACAGCAGGATCAGGATAAAAAGCTACGTCATTGATACAAAAAAGAAAAGATTCTTTTGTTCTGGCCCCATGTCTGCCAATGGTGTTTAAAATTATAAAAAACATTAAAAAACGTAAAAAACACAAATTCCTACGGGCCATTGAGGTAGGAATACTGAGTCAATGACTTGGGCTTTGGCGACTTGAAGGAGTATAAGTGTTCTGCTATGGACTATTTAAGCAGACCCCCCGACCCTTGCCATAATAATATACCGGTACTACAAGTCCCCTCTTGTACAGTAGTCAGTAACGCCCTAAGCCTAGGTTCGAGTCCCACTATGTGTGTTACTTAAATTATTTCTCTAACCCGGTGAGAGGCCCTTCTGGCCCCGCCAACGCTCGGTTACGCAGAAAAGGCACCCGGAGCCATCTGCAATAGGTCCGTATCAAAAAAAAAAAAATATATTTAAGCAGCGCGCCATATCTGGCAAGTGGCAACACTGCTTAGAGTGTCAAGATAAGTTGGTTTGGTTCGTCGGAGAATATAACCTAAAAAAATTGTAGAGGACTACAAAATACTGCCTTTATATTCAACCCCTTACAAAATATAACACTGGTGTTAAATCTAAGAGTCAACCTGAACTAGGTATTATTAATTCCGTACATTCTAGTTATATGATAATTTTTTATTTTGAAAGTATAGTGATATTTTACGATTCCAAAATGTTGTTATTGATTTTTACAGGAAAATGCAAAGAATAATGTCCGTCGTGAAAACAATATCATCTGTAAGAAGTTTCTCAGCCGGCGTTGTACAGTTGTCGATGCTGAGTACGTTCCAACAATTTGCAAGAGAGCGATTGTTACAGCCTTCGCTTCCTATGATTAATTCTATTTGTGGTTTTAAAGTAAAGGGTCGCGTGCGACGGCGATGTAAATCATGCTATTTTGTTATTAGAGATGAAAGATTGTATGTCATTTGCCCTAAATCACCCCGTCATAAACAGATGGCAATGAAACCTAAACCTTTAAATACATGGATTTTAACACATGCTAGTCAGAGTCCCGTACGACCATGGTGATTTTCATTATAAAATGTTTTGAGTGTAATATAGGTATAGCTGTTAATATTCATTAAAAAAATTGTTAGGTACCTACTACCAACATGTTTTCTTTGTAAACCTGATAGGTAGATAAACAACAATGCAATGATATCAATTGATTTCTATAAGTCGTTTTTTTTAGTTGCCTAAGACACCACATATTTCGTTGCCTTATGAACAACCTACATACTAACCCATGAGTTAGTTAAATGCCAGCATTATGAGGCCTCAACATTTATTAGCCTGTATTTTGGTGGTTACATTTCTAACATTAGCAACAAGCAGTAGTTATTATTTTGCGCTTGTGTTCCTGTAGAACAATTTTAGGTAAGCATCTGTTTTCTTGGTAATCCTTAATAAGACAGTAGAATTATGTGCATTGAAGAAAAGTTATAAAAATAGTGATTTTCAGAATTCTTCTCTCTCTGTTTGTTTGCGCACCTCTCTGGAACTACTGAACGGTTTTGGATAGGTTAACAGAGATTAATTTGGAGCAGAATATTGTTTCATTAACTTGTAAAGCCTACTTAGCTGTGATAGTTTTCCTTTCATTTTAATTTTGTTATCTATACCACTACAATTTTTTTTCACATATCCAAAAACAACCATTTAGCTAGCAGGGGGGGGACTTGACTCTAACAGAAAATAGCACTTTATATAGCTTAAAATACGCAAACGGATCCCTGAATCGACAAATGATTTTCAAAGACCTACACTATTTTTGAACGGCGTATTCTTTCTATTCTTTTTTTTTTTAAAACGGGTAACGTTTTAACACTAGGAATTTCTCCTGTATCGTGGGTGCATTTACAAACATTTAAACTCACATACACAAACAGCCAAACCCGGAAAAATACTTGTAGGTCATACAAATATTTGTTCCGTGCGGGAATCGAACCCGCGACACGCAGCTCAGCAGTCAATCGCTTAAACGCTGCGCCAACCGTGCCGTCAACTTTAACAATTAAAGTGTCAAGAAAAATAGGCCTGTAAAGTCTGTCTCATGAAAGAAGTCCCGCGGCAATAAATGGAACTAATTATTCATATACAAGTTAGCAACATTCCTACAATAACTCTTCCCCTCAGACACCTTTCTCTATTTAATATTGTGCATTTTATTAACCAGTGCCTGTAATATGAATTGTTGAGATAAATAAAAAAAAAGATTTATGATTCCGTCGCATGCCTGCAGCGCCACGTCTGCGAGACTTCTTTCGTGGAACAGACTTTAAGTTGCACTACAGGGACTACCACTGTTTTCATAAACTCGGCTGGCAGGTAGGAATGGCCCACGCACAGCAAGTAGAACCTAGTAATGTGTAGCCCGGCGTGCTGTAGGTGCTCAATGCCGAGTCCATCATTGCCCGCGGGGACTTAACCTTTCGAGATAAGCTATCCAACTATACTCCACAGGTCCCCACACCATGCGTTAGAGGAGATAAAAAATATATATTTTAAAATCCCCACTAGTAAATACAAAAAAAAAACGAGATTTTGTTTTACCACTTTGTCGGCGTGATAAATATGCACACCCGTTCCAAATTACAGCTTTCTAGTACTAAGAGTTAGACAGACAGAAGGACATGGCGAAACTATAAGGGTTCCTTGTTGACTACAGAACCCTAAAAAGGAAAATCCAATGACGGTGCTTTATCGTAGAACAGGTGTCAATTTTTACTCCCTACCCGGGCGTTTTGCCCCGATTGCCCCATAGTAGTGCCAGCCTTGGTTATTGCCTAAATTTCTAATTTGCCTAATTTTGGCGACTACACTGTTCTAACAAAAAAAAATCTCAATCTTTTGTGACTTCTTTGTGCCATCAATGCTAGAAAATATTATTTGGTAACATCCAACAGTATAAAACTAATTCCAAAAACGACGATAATTATTTTTTGGAATTTCCCTTATATTAGCTGTGCAGCTCTGCAATTATTGAGACCCTGCCTTTATGATATCTAGAAGTCTCCGTCGAGATAGGCGACCTGTCCCTGTCACAGTTTTGAGCTTTGTCTCTAGATTCGATCCGCTTTGTTTACGTTGCGAAAATAAGTATCACAATAATAAATATAGTAAATAATGCTTAATAAAAAGTATTTTGTGTTCCCTTCCAAGCATTGAAAATTATTGATGAACAAGGCTCCATTTTTGTCCAGCCCCGGGGCCACATAGGTATGCGAAAGTTACGGCTCTGGCAGTAACCTTTTGGTATTGCAAAAATATATAAATGGGTAGTTTATAATTTGTGAACTTACGAAAACTACTACCTACAACTGTATCTCTTGTTCGATTACAAATTTCTAAGTGGTGCAAGATAACACTAAATTCCACGCAGACGAAGTCGCGGTGGCGGGCAACAGCTAGATTAATAATTTTAATAATTAAATTCACTGACAGACAACACAGCCTAAACCGCCAAATTGACACCACTGCAGGCTTAGCATGACGCAAAGAGTAAAGTAACTGTAGGTAGATGGGCATGACGCTATCTATTTCTACACTAATGTAGAATAGAAATCGCTTGTCTACCAAAAATGTTCTACTGTCTACACGGAAACATCATTTTTGTCTACTCTTTCGTCGACAAAACGCTTCTCTACGGTTCTCGTTTTAAGCCTGCTGGTGGTGTTATGGGTATTGGAATGGAATCACTATTCCATTCAATACCCGCAGAGCGCTGTCGCTGTATGCCTTTTGAGTATAATTAACCCACAGGCTGCTCGTGTAGAAATATTGGCAATATGCTTTAAATAGCGCTAACTTGACTTCAGCTGAGCAACGAGCAAACCTGCGAGCCAACATATTACCCCGGACCTCCAGCGCTCTGCGTTCACGTTCAATGTCCCTTAGATCATCGGTGACAATGTGCCCTAGATAAGTATTTAACCTGTTTCACTCAAGTGAGAGGAGAACCGTTCAGACTAATAGGTGGAGGTTCATGAGGGGATTTATCAGGAAGACCAAAAACCATACACTCGCTCTTGGCAGCATTATACTTGAGACCATGACTCTGCATACCGCTCACAAACTCTACACAGATGACGAAGGGCCCAGCAGCACCATGTCGTCGGCGTATCATACACCTATTATTGACAGCGAACCCATCATTAGACAACCAACCTACATGCATGCTACTGAGTTCGCCAATCAGGCTATCTATTATATATACAAAAAATAAAGAGTGGGAGAGGAAATTCCCCCTTGCCTCACGCCACACTAGCTTGTATTCCTCAGACAAGCAATCCGCCCACTTAACGACATTTAACTAATTGTCATAACAAAGTTTCAGAATTCACACTAGTTCCGCAGATTTCATACAGAGAATAGCACTCTCAGTGGAAAGGCCAGGTTAGAAGCCAAATTGTGCGTAATGCAGGTTCAGGTTCCTTCTTAAATGCCTGTGAAGCAGACTATCCATTACCTACTTTAGCCAGAAAGATGGGACGATAGTTACTTTTATCACAAATAACTGCTGTTTTACATTTAACGATTGGTTTGACTATTATTCTTATGGCGCATTTACATTAGTCGGTTAGACCGTATTCGGCTGCAGGCCGTATTCGGTCACCGACTAATTTAAACAGGTATTCGTTTGGCCGTATTCGGTCGAGCCCGTTGTCGGTGTCGATGACGCTGTCATGACGATGCTTGCAACCCGACTGTTCAATATACAATCGCCGCATCAATCAAGTCGCCGAATTCGATTAACCGACCAATGTAAACAACTCAATTTAGGTAAGCGTTTCAGTTAAACCGAATGCGGCCGCCGCCGCCTTCGGTGACCGACCTAATGTAAATGCGCCATTATGAGGTTCTGAGGGAGCTATCTATGACTCATGCACAGTGAGAAAAGCATGGCCAACACCCTGGGCAAATGACAGCCTGCATGCCCCATGCATGCCATAAATGTAATGACGTGATGTGGTGGTCTGTGTGGTGCCGGACGTAAAGAATAGCACCTTCCCATTTCTTCCCGTGGGTGTCGTAAAAGGCGACTAAGGGACTTACTAGAGAATGGTCATCAGCGTTCTCTAGTACTACACCATACTGCGATCGCCAAACGTGGCCAAACAAGCAGTGGACGTCTTTCGGCTGAAATGATGATGACGTAAATCAGGTATGGGCAACCTTTGACATGTTGAGGGCCAAACTTTAGCGTGCATATACGTTCGCGGGCCGCGTTTAGTACAGTACTTAGTGCATTTTAAAGTAGTGATAATATTTTTTGCGATAGATATTAGACATGAAATAAATATTATAGTGCAATTTATTAAAATAACAAAATGAAATTTTAAAAAATGGTACATTATAATAATTAAATCGTTAAATTTGCAATTGTTTCAAACTACGAAAGTTAAATACACCGAAATCAATGAGACACTTGAGCTTGAATTTGGGAAACTAATCCATCGATATTTGGATTAATTCCACTGATACAAAGACGTAAAGAATTTTCCAAATTATCGTCAGTCAGTCTTGTACGATGTGTTGATTTATTAACTCGTTAGTTCTTCAGCATATTGAGCAAATGCAATATTTTCATACGCAGAGAGCGTGTTGAAATGGTAACTATTACCAGACAGCATCTGTGACTCCCACAAGCGTATTTTGATCTGTAACGCTTTCAAGCGGCTGTACAAATCATTTACTAACTGTCCTTGAATTTGAAGTTTCAAATTTAAATCATTCAAATAGCCTGTACGATCGACCAGAAATGCTAAGTCACATATCCATTTTGGGTCACTTAATTCAGATAGTGGTTTATCTTTTATTTTCATAAAGTCTGCTATCTCATTTCTAAGCTCGTAAAACCGTTTCAACATTTTTCCTTTGCTCAGCCATCTGACTTCACAATAATATGTTACGTAAATTCAGCTGATATTTCATCCAAAAACGCCTTGAACTGACGATGGTTAAGCCCTCGGGATCGAATAAAGTTGATGGTTTTTACTACCACATTCATAACATTCTGGAGTCGAATGGACTTAGAACACAAGTTCTTTTGGTGGATAATGCAATGAAGGACTATCAAATCATCTTTTTGCACATTTAATTCTGTTGCTTTTTCATTCAAAATTCCGATGAAACCTTTACGTAAGCCGACCATAGAAGGTGCACCATCAGTGCATACTCCAATTAATTTTGACCATGGCAAGCCAAAACTTGTGAATACCTTTTGAACTTCAATAAAAATATCCTCTCCTGTAGTGGTTCCTTTAAGCGGCTATAAAGCAAGCAATTCCTCAGTAACAGTGAACTCCTTATCAACACCTCGAATAAATATAGCCAGTTGAGCTGTGTCAGACAAATCGGTGCTCTCGTCTAATGCTATGGAAAATGATTCAAAACCAGCCATACGGTCAGTCAATGTTGATTTTATATCATTAGCCATCATTTCTATACGTCGAACAACAGTTCGTCTTGACAAACTAATTTTTTCAAATTCCTTTTTCTTTTCAGGACACAAAATACTGCAAACTTCTAACATACACTCCTTGATAAATTCTCCTTCGGCAAATGGTTTTAATGCCTTTGCCAATTTTGAGCTAACTATAAAACTAGCTTTCACAACATTATCAAGTTGTGTTCTTTGTATAGGAAACATTTGTTGCTGTTTTTCCAAATTTGCGATAAGCTTCTGGATTTTGTCTGTTCTTAATTGTCCTGTCAGTGAGTGCAGCGTAGCATGCTTAGTTGAGTAATGCCTCTTTATATTGAATTCTTTCATTACTGAAATGGATTCATTACACAGCAAACAAATAGGCTTACCATTGTGCGAGATAAAAAAGAATTCTTCAGTCGATTTTTCTTGAAACTGGCGAGACCCTTTGTATCTACTTTTCGTTTCTTTCCACCAGACATCATTAACCGACTTCCAAAAAGGAGGAGGTTATATGTTCGGCTGTATGTTTGTTTGTTTTTTTTTTTTTTTTATGTATGTTCACCGATTACTCCGTCAATTGTGGACCGATTTTGAAAATTCTTTTTTTGTTTGGAAGGGTATGCTCCCGAGGTGGTCCCATTGCGACCAAATCAGAATCTGATGAGGGGATCCCATGGAGATCGAGGGAAATCCTCAAACTTTATAGGTAAACCTATAGCGATTTGAGTATTTTTTATAGTAACTCAAGCATTTGCACTCGAAAAGCACCATTTGGTGAAGTGGAACTGATGATGAAGACCACAGATGGCCACCGGAACTACTTAATAATAACTATTTCACCGTTGCGATTCGATTAGGCACTTTAATATGATTGCTAAGCAATTAATGCTCGTCAAAATGCATATGGTGAAGTCACCATCAGTTCTACTGGTTCTTACTAGGAGAACTCCTCAACAATTAACGCCCCTGCATCGCGAAAAGCAATATTTTGTAAAAAGTGATGAGAATTTGACATTAGGCTATTGTAAATTAGATAAATTACAAACTAACCCACTAAAAAGTGAAAAATAAAAAAACTTTTTACAAAAAAAAATAACCGACTTCCAAAAAAAAAACACTACAAAGTGAAAAATAACTTTAATTTCGGAAGTCGGTGGCAAAAAACTAAAATACAGATCCAATGATACCGACTTCCGAAATTAAAGTTATTTTTCACTTTGTAGTGTTTTTTTTTGGAAGTCGGTTATTTTTTTTTTGTAAAAAGTTTTTTTTTTTTGTTTACTTTTCGTTCAATAAACTTAAAACAAACTATAGTTAGATACTAACCACTCAAGATGCACACAAAGTCACAAAGCAAGTTGACGGCTCGAGCAGTTCGCTAGGATATCGCTTGTCCAAGTTATCACCTCGGTAGCTCAAATAGAACTGAACTAACGTTCGGTTTTTTTTTTTATGTATGGCATCTCGCAGTTGACCTTGAGAGGCCGTGACTGCTTAACCGGTCTTTCCTGTGGCTGCCCTAAGGTGTGAGCTTAAAGCCTTCAGCCAAGAGCGTAAATATAAGTATTACAAACTAAACGACAGCGCTCTAAGGGCACCCCCTGTGGGGTACGAACATCGGCTTAGGGCGTCGTTGTGGAAAAACAGCAAGTTGGGGACCGGCTGGATCGAGAGTTTAATTCATGATTATTAACGGGGATTACTATTAAATGCTACGGCTCACTCAGCCTCGGGGTTCGACGTGCAAGGGACGGGGGGAACAATTAATTCTTGAACTTCGCGTGGTACCTCGGCGGCGAGGACGGAATGACGGTTTGTATTTGTGCACTGTACTTGTGGCCCTATTGCTTTCCTGAAGGAGAGTAATGGGGTCATCCGGGTCTAAGAGAGTACCTATGCCTAGGTCGGCGAGTCTGACTAATCTGAGAAGGCCTATATTATAGCTAGCTGCCTGCACAACCAAGGGGTTGCGATGTCTATCTGCGAACTCGAAGAACGCGAACGCGGTGGAAGTTTGTTGCGCGTTTCATAAACAGCTTGATGGTGGGGATTTTAAAATCTACATGTAGGGTTTCGTTCCGAACGAACCATGGAGCGTCCGTAATTTTACGGAGAAATCGGTTTTGAAGTGCCTGCATTCTATGAATGAGGTGGGGACCGGCGTGTGCGAAAGCTGCACAGGCGTAGGTCATAATCGGAGAAGCCTACCGAGAGCGAAAGCGGCGCGCAAACGCACCTGCTTTATGTGCTCAGCGAACGAAATGTGATGATCTAAAATCACACCGAGATATTTGGCTCGCTTCTCCCAAGGGATAGGCTTGCCGAACATGGTGATCTGTCGAGGTAGGGCGGGTGTACGCCGGGGTCTAGAAAAGAGGACCGCTTGGCTCTTATCAGGATTGACCTCGATCCTCCACTTCCTGAACCAGTCACCGAGTCTGTTGACTTCGGTCTGTAGGATGCGGGAGATCTGGTCTTGACTGCGGCCGGTGTAATAGATGGCCGTGTCGTCTGCGAACAGAGCTAACTGCGCCTTTCTACATTTCGGGATGTCACTGGTGAACATCGAAAAATTGCCTGTGACAGACACACTTGTGATCCTACGTGGGTTCCGTTTTTCCTTTTGAGGTACGGAACTCTAAAAAGTAAGTTAAAGTTAGTTATTTTATAGCTTAAGAGTCTTTATTGATTAATTTTAGGCAAAACCACTCGGACCGGATTGCATAAAGGCTAGCATCGCCTACTCGTGGGTTCGGAAACATGCAACTGATGTGTTTGTTTAAAAAAAATACTTTCAATAACAATAAATATAATTTTAGGTATTAACATACAATACAAAACCAATAGACCATGTAAAAATAACACAATATATTTTTAAATTACGTCTTATCAGGTCTCTTCTTGATGGAGATCTCGGGAAACGTTTGGCTCCTGAAGATTTACAGATCTGAAATCACAAAATTAACTACTATTAATTTTTACTAGTAACTCCATTTCTTAATACAGTCATTAGATAATTACAAACATCAAAAGTAGGTACCTATGTTAAAAAAAAAGTTTAAAACATTAAAAACTTGTATGTCTTGTCTTCTGTCAAATCGTATTCCTCTATGCTGAGGGTCTACTCCGAAGATAAATCCGAAGTATCGGCCGTTTCCAGACTACGGTGAATGAAAAAAAAAACGACAGTCAAAAAGATAAGTCAAAATCAAAAATGTGACTTAATGTCGGGACACAAAAAAGGAATCATTGGAAGTCAAGAAACGGCAGAACATTCGTCAGATACTTCGGATTATATCGCTTCGGAATTGAACCTTTATTAGGGTTCCGTACCCAAAGGGTAAAACGGGAACCCTATTACTAAGGCTCCGCCGTCTGTATGTCCGTCTGTCACCAGGCTGTATCTCATGATCCGTGATAGCTAGACAGTTGAAATTTTCACAGATGATGTATTTCTGTTGCCGCTATAGCAACATATATTAAAAACCAGAATAACATAAATATTTAAGGGGGCTCCCATACAACAAAACGTGATTTTTTTGGTCGTTTTTGCTCGATATTGATAACGGTAACAGGTAGACACTTGAAATATTTACAGAATATTTAGTTATATATTCACTTTAAAAATCAATAATTAAATTAAAATAAAACAAATATTTAAGGGGGGCTCCCATACAACAAACGTGATTTTTTTGCCGTTTTTATAGATAATGGTACGGAACCTTTCGTGCGCGAGTCCGACTCGCACTTGGCCGTTTTTTTTTTTTTTTGGGGTGGGAAATTATCAAATAACTTCTCCCGCTCTGGGCTTAGTGGGAGGGCGTGTCAGACTTTTACTGACTAAAACCCACTCGTGTTCCTTCCGTTGCCTGTGTGCCAGGGCCAAGATATCCCTTTCAGACAAACTCGCAACCCTGGCAGGCATTGGCCCTAACGGACCCCGTCAGTTGGTGCTGAAATCTGTTTGAGGCGCGCGTTGAACACAACGCGCCGGCGCCGGGCCTGGTTCTTATCGGACGGCGAGCTACCCATCGCTCACCGTCCGCAAGCTCGCGCCTACGGTGGCCGGGAATCGGCCTGCAACTACCGACGCCCAGGGCGTCTCCTGCGGCGACTAGGGGCGCGAGGGCGCGAATTTTGCCTCTCCCTCACGCGTTCCGCCTCTTCTTTCGCGAGCATTAGTGCTTCGCAGAAGAAGGTGACGGCCTCCCATATTAGCCCGGCTCGGAAGCAATTTTTTTTAGTAATCATACCGATGATATTGAAGTTACTTTTTCGACTTACGCAATGCATAAAAGCTTCAGAATTAAGAGATTTTAAGTAGGACACAAAAAGAGAGCGAAACGAGCTCAAAAAATTTAGCACCCCGCCTCAGGCAGGTTTTTTTTTACTATTCATAAAGATTAGAAGTTAGGGCGGGCGGCTAAAAGATATAAGCCGGGGAAATTAGGTTTAAACCCTGCACTAAGTCTTAACAGCGATTTTTTCTTGAATCGTGTTTTTGAACCTAGAGCTCTTAAATAGTAATAAAAAATTAAACATTTTTCATTCATCAAGGTAAACAAAACGAAAACGCGCTTTTGTGAATAAAAATTGGGGCAAAATAGTTAACAGGAAAATTTTGGATACAATATGTAAAAAATTGCTAAAAACCAATATGTTTTTTCAAAATTAAACATTTTCGTCCACAGATATATCGATAAAAATAAAATTATGAAATTTTTAAATTGAACTTCACACAAAAATATTAACAGCGGTTTTTTACATTTAAATTGCCTATTTAAATATTTTAATACGATAAAATTAAACATATTGTGCTAGCGCAAGATATATATTAAAGTTTTTTGGCAATAGCGGTTCAGGCAAAAATGTAACGGTGTTCAATTTAGTTTCGCTTTTATGTATAGGTATGTTCAATATGACTTAATTACAAGTCATCATTCTCCTGCCCTTATTCCAATTGATTTGGGGTCGGCGCAGCATGACCCTTTCTTCCATTAGTCGTCATCTTGGTAGTCACTCTCTTTCTAGCCATATCATCTTTCACACAGTCCATCCATCGTTTCTTTGGTCTTCCCCTACTCTTATAGCCTATGCCTAAGCCTTATTATACTTATGACTTAATTACAAGTAAAAAATATAAAAAGCTGTTTGATTTAATTTGTTTAATTTTCTTTGTTACATTTTTGACAGTCGTTACGGGTTGTCAGAAGCCCGAAAGTCTGACAACCAGTCTTACCAAGGGGTATCGTATTACCCAGTTACTGGGTTATGGAGGTCGGATAGGCAGTCGCTCCATGTAAAATACAGGAAGACTGGAAGCCGACCCCAACATAGTTTGGAAAAGGCGAGGCAGATTAATTGATGTAGGTACTTTCTACTTTTATCTTGGACATAACTGACATCGCGGAAAAATAACATCGTGAAAAAACCTGCGGGGTAAATTGCGTAACTCATATAAAATGGCAATTAGTCGCAATCACAATTAAAACATTTTGACCGTTCAACCACGTTAATTATGTTGAAGCCATGGTCTAGGAAATTTCCCTCAAAATCCTCGGATTGTGTAATTGGAAGTGAGTCTGAAATCCCGAAACCGCCATGAGCAGCGTGGTCATTCAAATAATACTCACGCCTTCTCTGTATGAGAAGAGGCCTTTCCCCTGCAGTGGGAAAAAAGGCTGGTATTTGTACTATTTATTTACTTACCTAATTCTATCAATTACGTGATTGACATCTTCTTGATGAGTAAGTACCGCCTCAATGTGAACATTCGTTTCATCATCGCTAATTTCTATGATTTCATCTTCAATTGGTACATGTACAACATCAGGAGATTCCTCATCATCGCTTTTAACTTGTCCTCCAGTAGTATCGTCAGTCTTTATTCCCGCTATTCCTAGGAAATAAATAATCAAAGGTTAAAGATCAGAGGTAAATAAAATTATACAGGATGGAGTTTTGAGGCGGCAGTAACGGCGGGTACCTTAACCGTGTTATTGGGTTGTGCATTAGCAATTTTGCAGTAGCAGCCTTGGACCTGGAGTTGAGCCCGGTAGATGGCAATAGGCTCGTAAAACATAGGATTTAAACATAACTGACGAAATATCGGTATACTATAACAGCTCTGCCTATCCCTTCGGGGAATACTGGCCTGATGATATGTTACATGGGACTTAAACAAAACTGTCAAAATGTTAAAAAACCTTTGGACGGGAACATTGGCGTATCTCGTCGCACTCGACGACGCCGAGTTTGGTCGCTTCGTCTGACCTGTGTCATGCTTTGAAAATCTATGTTGTATAAAGTTCCAGCAAGCAGCAGTGTACAATCAGGATCTCCAGTATTGAAAGCACTTTCCAATTCAAAGTTACTACGTTCATCATATTTCCACCATCCTAAAATATCGAAGTTGAATATTATTATCAAAACAAGTACTGGCGTTGATACTCAAACTCTCGGTTACAGTAGGTAGGTATGACTTGCTATGGTGTAGTTAAAGTTTCATAAATAAATCTCGAATATGCAAGCCTGTAAAGTAGCTATGGATGTACGGACTCCATAGCAGTCAAAATCAAAGGATTGACATGCTGAAATCTATATATTTTGAAGAATATTAAATCCATGGTTAGGTGTTTCTTCAATCTTTTATTGAATATTATGAAAAAACGACTGGATATATTTATTCAAAATAAAGTTATTTAAAATCTTGAATAAATTATATATCCCGGTACGGTAACAATTTTGCCATTTTCATAATCCGGATGTTCTTTAATTATGCCCAAAAATGCGTTAAAATTAGGTTTGAAATATGGACGTTTCGACGCTCTTAACTTTCATAGCAATATATATATAACTATATACATTTTAAATTTTGTTTCCGTACAGTGCTTGATAATGATGAGACAAGTAGATATAATTTTAAATGTACACTGTCAAACAGTGAAATAAACTCGCATACGACCCTAAAGTATGAAAGAATGACTGACTAGCGTAACCTTAATAGGATTTAACCCTTTCTTCTCCTTATGTGAAACTATTACCACATTTGTGCGTTTTTTAAGCTGTAAATGATGTTAATTTTGTAGTACCAGTAACATGACATTGAAAGTAATAAATCACTGTTATACATACCATTCCTACCCTCATAGAACCACTGATATAGTTCTTGGGTGGGATTAATGTCTACTTGTTCAACAGACAATGTCCCCAGTAATATTGGATTATCCAGGTAAGTAGGTGGTATATCTGCGCGGCACATTGCACACTTTTTACTTTGGAATGCAATACCCTGAAATATAAAACCTCTAATTGTATTGGTGTGGTAGAGTAATTATGTTATCTTTTTCAACATTTACAATATAGGTACGTTGAAACCCAGAGAACATAGCACACATAGGTATACAAGAGGCTCGGGGCTAAGTAATACGAGGGCTGCACTAAAAGTA
Source organism: Tiliacea citrago (assembly GCA_963921375.1). Classification (NCBI taxonomy): domain Eukaryota; kingdom Metazoa; phylum Arthropoda; class Insecta; order Lepidoptera; family Noctuidae; genus Tiliacea; species Tiliacea citrago. The sequence goes on along the minus strand of OY992797.1, from coordinate 11,749,039 downwards.
TCGGGAATGGAATATTTCCACTGTTCCTGTCATATTCAAATCTTTTTAATTGAAAACTCCTTGGTTTTAAAAATCGAATACCATTTATTTATTTAAAAAAAGATTCTCGGTCTTGTCACAAGGTTTTGTCAAACTTGTTTAGTCGTTGAGAAAATGGAATTGACTCGAGAAAATTCAAGAGCGATGATTTATTATGACTTTCGAACTGGTTTAACACAAAAACAGTGTGTTGACCGGATGATTTCTGCATTTGTTGATGAAGCCCCATCCAAAACCACAATTTATCGCTGGTTTGCTGAATTTCAACGTGGACGTGTCAAGCTCAGTGATGATCCCCGTCAAGGTCGTCCAAAAACTGCAGTCACTCAAGAAACCGTTGATGCTGTGCGTAAGCTGATTGAGGAAGATCGACATGTGACATACCGCGAAATTCAGGCAACTTTAGACATTGGCATGAGTCAAATACAAATAATCTTGCATGAACAATTAGGTGTAAAAAAGTTGTTTTCCCGATGGATACCGCATTCGCTCTGTGAAGAGCAAAAAGCGGCTCGCGTTACTTGGTGCGTCAGAACTCTCGAAAGATCCGCAGGATCCTCAAATGCTGTATACAACATTGTATCAGGTGACGAATCCTGGATATACGCGTACGAACCCGAAACAAAAAACCAGTCACGAGTTTGGGTGTTCGAAAATGAGTTAAAGCCAACAAAAATTGTTCGTTCACGGAGTGTTGCAAAAAAAATGGTGGCCACGTTTGTCTCCAAAACCGGCCATGTTACGACTATTCCTCTTGAGGGACAAAGAACGGTTAATGCAGAATGGTATGCTAGCATTTGTTTGCCACAGGTCGTTTCTGAACTCCGTAAAGAGAACTGCAACCGCCGCATCATCCTCCATCACGACAATGCGAGTTCTCACACCGCGCACAGAACAAAAGAGTTTTTAGAGCAAGAAAACATAGAATTATTAGACCATCCGCCGTACAGCCCCGACCTAAGCCCTAATGATTTCTATACTTTCCCTAAAATAAAGAATAAATTGCGTGGACAGAGATTTTCATCACCTGAAGAAGCTGTGGACGGCAAAACGGCCATTTTGGAGACCCCAACTTCCGAATGGAATGGTTGCTTCAATGATTGGTTCCATCGTATGGAAAAATGTGTCAAATTTCGCGGAGAATATTTCGAAAAGCAATAAATACATTTTTAAATAGTAATGTTGTGTCACTTCCTTGATTCCCGAAATTTTCAGTGCCGCCCTCGTAACCACCCGTACCATACCTAATATTATAAAAAGGAAATATTAGGTTGGGGAAAAAGTCTTTTCGCATTATAGTATGTATGAACTTGTAATAAAATCTCTTTGGCTATACTATTTGTATCTGGCTGGTTTTGGTATCATTGAAATTTTAAAGAACATAATTCCAAATTCAAATTAGGAAAATGTGTGATTTTCATTTGTTTTTCGTACGGTCAAGATGATTGAATCTAATGAAGAAATTCGATACATTTTAAAATTTTACTACATAAAAGATAAGAATGCAACGCAAGCCGCGAAAAAAATTTGCGATGTTTATGGACCTAGTAGCACAAGTTTGGTTTAAGCGTTTTCAATCCGGAAATTTTGATGTCAAAGATGCATGTCGCTCTGGTCGCCCTATTACGGATAAAATGGATGCCATTTTTGAAAAAGTGGAGCAAGATCGGCATATCAGTAGTTACGACGTACCTACCTGAAGAACTGGGAATTGACCACAAAACAGTTTTGGCACATTTGAAAAAAACTGGGTACCTACACAAAAAAGCTCGATATTTGGGTACCTCACGAGCTCACTGAAAGAAACCTAATGAACCGTGTACTCATTTGTGATTCTTTATTACGACGTAATGAAACCGAACCATTTTTGAAGAAGCTGATAACTGGTGATGAAAAGTGGATCACGTACGACAAGAACGTGCGAAAAAGGTCGTGGTCAAAGGCCGGTCAGGCTTCACAAACTGTGGCGAAACACGGGTTAACTCGCAACAAGGTGATGCTGTGTGTGTGGTGGGATTGGAAGGGCATTATTCATTATGAGCTGTTACCACCAGGCAGGACCATCGATTCTGAACTCTACTGCGAAAAACTGATGAGATTAAAGCAAGAAGTTGAGAGAAAGCGGCCGGAATTAATCAACAGAAGGGGTGTGGTTTTTCATCATGATAACGCTAGACCTCACACATCTTTAGCCACTCAGCAAAAATTAAGAGAGTTTGGCTGGGAGGTGTTAATGCATCCGCCGTATAGTCCTGACCTTGCACCTTCAGATTTCCACCTGTTTCGGTCTCTTCAGAATTCTTTAGGCAGTGTCAGGTTAACATCACGAGAGGACTGCCAAAACCACTTGTCGCGGTATTTTGATCAGAAGTCCCAAAATTTCTATACGAGGGCTGCACTAAAAGTATCGGGAATGGAATATTTCCACTGTTCCTGTCATATTAAAATCTTTTTAATTGAAAACTCCTTGGTTTTAAAAATCAAATTCCATTTATTTATTTTAAAAAAGATTCTCGGTCTTGTCACAAGGTTTTGTCAAAGTTGTTTAGTTGTTGAGAAAATGAAATTGACTCGAGAAAATTCAAGAGCGATGATTTATTATGGCCACCTGTTTCAGTCTCTTCAGAATTCTTTAGGCAGTGTCAGGTTAACATCATGAGAGGACTGCCAAAAAACCACTTGTTGCGGTATTTTGATCAGAAGTCCCAAAATTTCTATAGCAATGGGATCATGTCCCTAACTACAAAATGGCAAAAAGTTATTGAACAAAATGGTACCTACATACTTTAGTTAAATGTAAATAAACTATATAAAAAAATGTTTTGAATTTTCTTAAAAAATACGAAAAAACTTTTTCCCCAACCTATTAGTTTCAATATTTACCTTCACACAGAGGAAACAAAAGACATGTCCGCATGGTAACTGTGTTGGATGGTTACATTTTTGTAAACAAACAGCACAATCCAATTCTGTAAAATAAAAATAAACTTAAATGCTCACCTAAAGATAAAATTTGAAAACCTGGGTTCATTCTATTAATCAGACATACTCATAGAAATCACAACACACCTTCCCTTCTCACACACTATTTATGTAGCTTTTCCTCCGAAAATAAGAACTAAGTACCTTTAATCTTACTAGATGGACAGAGGAATTACCACTTTTGTTGAATGTGGAAATTCTAATGGATGAGGGGTCAGCTGCTCTTATTGACTAAAACCACACAATGCTAGGTCAGTGGGTCATTTTAGTGCTATGATGATGGTAACAAAGAGTGGGTCAGAGGGCCATCTTAATACTAGTAGTAAATGTTTGTTCAGTATAAAGTGATTATAAAGCTAGACCACATTTTTTTGGCGAATATGTCCACACAGATTAGAAACTAGTAAATGTGTCAATCGGTTTTGCTGGCTCAAGTTACAGAAATTATTTACGTGGGTTTTTGTAGTTTCAACACAGCCATCTGAAAATACTTACCTAATTTACGGCAGTTATTATCGTCGCTTTCATTCATATTGATATTTCTCTACTCAATAGAAAGAACTGGGATTAATAACAACACAAAACCGAGGTTTTATTGTGTTCGAGTTCTTCCAATTCCATTTACAGATTACCCATATTACTTTTAGTAAACACTAACTACTCCGCACTTCTACTTATCCATCACTTCGTGCTACTTGAAGGAAGTCATACAATTCCAAGATTTTCAATTCAGGAAAATTGTTTGTGATTTGAAAAGATACACCACACTCACAGCCTCTGACAGTCTCTGTCACAAGGATTGTAATATCTATGACAAGCATTTTTTTTTAAATATATATTGTAATTGCCTGGTTGCTGGGACCTTATAGCCCAGTCTTTAATTAGTTACTTTGTTGATGAAATGAATTGTTTAAAATGCATGATAGATGATATCGCCCATACGCTCCCCTTGAGTTTCAGTAAAGACGTGGCACTTTACTGAGACCTCACGCGGACTTCTTGAGAGAACTTGAAGTGATATGTTGCAATGTTTTGTTTCATTTGACTACACTAATGCACGTTCACGAACATTTAATAGTTAATAATCCACCATTATTATACATTAAATTCGGCTAAACACAAGTTTTAGAAAATAAAACAAAACTGATAGTCATGATGCTTGACTTTCCCGCCAAGAATCCCTATGACAGACAAGCACTCAAGCCATTGACTTACAAAACTTACCTCAATTACTCAAGCAGAAGCACAATAACCACAGACAAAGACAACAACCGCTGTCAGTACCTACTGTCACACCCACAGTTTAATCTGGCTGGGTATTAAATCGTTGGCTAGAGTTTTTAACACTGGAGAAGGCTTATGCACAATATTCTGAACACAAGTCTGTCACTTTTGGCGGGAGACGCGGCAGCTACAACAAAAAAAAAATCATAATCGGCTCGCTCGGAAAGAGAAGTCCGTACCATCGATTTCTTTTTTATCGATATCGATTTTCTCTCAATTCAATTCTCAATTCTTTATTACAAGCTTTTATCCACTTAGCCCTGGTTTCACCCGGAGGACACGGTGGAGCATACGTCGGAGGTCTGCCCAGCTTGGGCGGAGCACCGCCGTGTCCTCACGGAGGCGATCGGCGGCGGCGATCTCTCGCGTCCGGGCCTGGTTCAGGCCATGGTTCGGAGCGAGAGTGCATGGGAGGCCGTCACCTCCTTCTGCGAAGCAGTTATGCTAGCGAAGGAGGAGGCGGAACGCGTGAGGGTGAGACAAGGTTCGCACCCTCGCGCCCTTAGTCGCCTCAGGAGACGCCCCGGGCGTCGGGAGTCGCAAGCCGATTTCCGGCCACCGTAGGCGCGGGCCTGCGGACGGTGAGCGATGGGTAGCTCACCGTCCGATAAGGACCAGGCCCGGGTCGACGGCGCGTTGTGTTCCACGCGCGCCTCAAAGAGATGTCAGCACAAACTGACGGGGTCCCTTAGGACCAATGCCTGCCGGGGTTGCGAGTTTGTCCGAAAGGGATATCGTGGCCCTGTTACACAGGCAACGAAAAGAACACGGGTGGGTTTTAGTCAGTAAAAGTCTGACACGCCCTCCCGCTCCGCCCAGAGCGGGAGAAGTTATTTGATAATTTCCCACCCAAAAAAAAAAAAAAAAGCCCTGGTTTCACTATCTTTTGTAAATCTGAAAAGAGTTTCCCTATATTAGATTGATACCAATAAAACACAACAAACTTTAATATTGTCATGTGAGCTTTGTGACAAAAAATAATCATTTTCAAATTATAAATTATATAGAAATATAAAACAATGTACACGAAAAACAAAAAAAAATACCTTAAAAAAAATTATCCTTATGTCAATTGTGGTTTCAAATATGACCTTAGAGCATTAGATTAAATCGTGATGCTCTAAGCCTCAACCATGAAGTCAAAGTCAGTAACAAAAGCAATCATGTGAGGAAAAATACTCCGTTCCTGCCTTGTTTCATGTTGAATAGTGATTGAATCGAAATGTATTAAGAGGTTAGGATTTTGAATTTCAATAAAAACATGATTAAATATTATAAAAAATTACTTACTTACGGAAGGTTATTGCGTCTTTATTAAATTTGACGTATTTGAACGCTTTTTACAAGTTAAAACAGCACACCCAGGCATTTATACGGAGCACTGAATGAGATCCGCGCGTCTAAAAAACAATGAACGATGTGCGTTAGAATCAATTTGAAAGTAGTTTTTAGGAACGTGCAAGAACATTTTGTTCTTGTACTTTTACAAAGGGGGAAGCCTTACGAACACTAAGTCCCGTATTACAGAACGTCACTCAATACTCAAGCATTACTTAAAACTAGTTTCAACCAATCAAATGGCTTGAATCTAGTTTTAAGTAATGCTTGAGTGTTGAGTGACGTTCTGTAATACGGGCCTTAGTGTTCGTAAGGCTTCTCCAGTGATAAACACTATAATCGTTGGGCGTTAGCTATGGTTGGATACAGATTTTTGGGCGCACGAATGACATTGACAGCGGGGACATTGTGAAATTGTCGTTGACAGAGAATAATTTAGAGCTACGGAAATGGAGTAGAAAGCTCGTCATAGGTGGCAGTACTGTTCAACGTTTACAAGCCGCTATTGTTTACTTTGGTGTCGATCACAAATTAAACAAAAACTAGATAAATACGTATGACTTGAATTATTATAATTCAATTTTTTATCATTATATTTTTTAAATTAATTTAACTAGGAGTGTAGCAATATTAAAAGATGAGCTAAGGAAAAGGGAAGCGTCTACTGCCCGTATTTATAGAGCGTTACTCAGTACTCAAGCATTACCAATCCAATGGCTTGAATCTAGTCATATGTAATGCTGGAGTACCTACTGAGTAACGCTCTATAAATACGGGCCTACCACTGGTAGAAAAGCAGCTGTAAAATTATTTGTCGTTGAAGACTGGAGGCGTACTACAGGTATAACCTGAACAGAGTTGAAAACACATGAAACATCCCTAAAACCATAAGACGCACAAATTCTAATTTCAGCGCACTTTTACGCACAAATATAAGCTATCTGCCCATGTAATTTATTACTTTCTCCAGTCATTCTTTTAGAATCTTCCTGCTTGAACCACATTACTTTAGGAGCAGGATTAGTTTACAGCTTTTTTTCCAAAACGACAGCACGCTCAATTTTAAGGGTTCCGTATAACAGAATTAAAAAAACGAGTGTGCTTTAGACCACACGACTGAAGTAAAACTTAAACGTAACTCTCTCTCTTTCTATCTTCACTAACTTCTCTCAACTTCCGTAACGCTCTCGTCACGCATTCACCAGCTTACTCCCCAAGTTAAGCGTGCGTAAAGAAATTTTACTTCAAAAACGGAGGATCAATCGTTTGTCTGTCTGTCTGTCTATCTGTCCGTCTGTCTGTCACAGCCAATTTTGCTCCGAATCTAATGGACCGATTAAGTTGAAATTTGGTACACATCAATTTCTGTGACCCAAACCCGGATGTGTTACGTAAATAAATGAATTTTAGATAAAGGGGTCATTTTGGGGAGACAAATAAGAACATAATAAAAAAACTTTTGCACACTGTACCGTGTGCGACTTGTCAAAAGAAAGAGCTTACAGTGAGACCGTTTTTTTTTTTTTTTGGGTGGGAAATTATCAAATAACTTCTCCCGCTCTGGGCAGAGCGGGAGGGCGTGTCAGACTTTTACTGACTAAAACCCACCCGTGTTCCTTCCGTTGCCTGTGTGCCAGGGCCACGATATCCCTTTCGGACAAACTCGCAACCCTGGCAGGCATTGGTCCGGACCCCGTCAGTTTGTGCTGACATCTCTTTGAGGCGCGCGTGGAACACAACGCGCCGTCGACCCGGGCCTGGTCCTTATCGGACGGCGAGCTACCCATCGCTCACCCTCCGCAGGCCCGCGCCTACGGTGGCCGGAAATCGGCTTGTGACTCCCGACGCCCGCGGCGTCTCCTGCGGCGACTAAGGGCGCGAGGGCGCGAACCTTGCCTCACCCTCACGCGTTCCGCATCCTCCTTCGCTAGCATAACTGCTTCGCAGAAGGAGGTGACGGCCTCCCATGCACTCTCGCTCCGAACCATGACCTGAACCAGGGCCGGACGCGAGAGATCGCCGATAAGGACCAGGCCGGGTCGACGGCGGGTTGTGTTCCACGCGCGCCTCATAGAGATGTCATCACGAATTGACGGGGTTCATTAGGGCCAATGCCTGCCAGGGTTGCGAGTTTGTCTGAAAGGGATATCGAGACCCTGGCACACAGGCAAATGAAGGAACACGGGTGGGTTTTAGTCAGTAAAAGTCTGACGCGCCCTACCGCTCAGCCCAGAGCGGGAGAAGTTATTTGATAATTTCCCACCCAAAAAATAAGAAGAAAAATGACCTATATGAGGCCTTCAAATAACATGGTAAATCTCCCAATATTGTGCGTACTTTATAATATTTACAGTTAGAATATATGGGAGAACATGTTTTTCAACTACTTTCAATATTAAGTTTGTTCTTGGGATAAATTCATGCCAACTACGGAACCCTACATTGGTGCGTGGCGTGGGGCGACTGGCACTTGGCCGGTTTTTTTATTTTATTTGACGCACTTTTACAGCAGATTAGGTTCTAAATATTCTTTGAACTCTATTAATTCTCCAAGAGACTTTCCTGCTGGAGTAACGGACACAAGCCTTCTGCGGCATACCGCAGCTTCCCACCGGATGCTAACGTCCCCTTGTGATGATATCAATGAAATGCGAGTGCTAAGTGTATGAAAATAAGATTCATAATCATTTCCGATTACGAAAATCCTATTCCATGCCATGCCACCTGGTGAGCCTTAACTGAAATGTATCTAGGAGATATTGTCTATCTTGAAAAGTACGCGTAACATCGCGTCGCGAGTCGCTTCACGCTCGGTGTGAACTCGCCCTAACACTTAGCGTGTTAGTGCCTTAAATAACTGCTGCATTTATTGCGCCATGGCGCACCACACAGGGCGTAGGATACGCAAGCATGGATGGAAGAAGTATTTGGTGTAGGCATCTCATATTTGATTTGGTTTTTAGAAACTGGTGTTTTCATGAAAATAAAACCAACAATAAAACTATTGTAGAATTGAACGTTTAATCCCCAGCTTATAAAATATTACACAAAGTAATCTGGAATGAATTGAATTACGCAAGTAACCTGGTATTAAAGAATTATTAATTAATTTACTTTCACTTATCTAATTGAATTAAGTAAAAAATACCATGGATTTACTTGTCCCTTACTTTGATAAGATCATTTAGATCTAATGCTACACATATTTCCTTGGAGTCTGTGCGTGGATTCCGGTCCAGTATTTCAGTGATAGGGTAATAATTATCTCTGTTGTCAACATTCCACCCAGAGTACTGGAAATAAGATAATAATTTAATTAAAACAGAATACAGGACTATATCAAAATAAAGGGCTTGATGAGACGATTCCAAAAATATAACACTCAAATGAAGAAGAAAAAAAAAACCCAACTGCAGGCCAAAGTTCACTTTTACAAGCTCAATTTTAAAGCATTTTGATTCAGTTGGTGACATCAATTTGTTTTTGATTTTTCAATTGTTTTTTTGCTTATTCTCAGTCCCCGAAACTATATTTTTTGCAAATATACAAATCAAATCAATTTATTTCCATTAACATAAATAATTATACAGATACATAACAGTCATAACAATGTGACATGCAAACATTTGGGTTTATACTTAGTCATAATTAAATTACATACACACATACTTAAAATTCAATTAAAATTGAGTAGCAATATTGATATTATTTTTTGATTTATTTAAAAAAAATTAAATACTATTGATGTCAGAGGGTGATTATGATTTATTTTTCAATCTCATATACAGGGTGGATTTTTGAGATGGGGCAGTAAGGGTCATTCATTTTAACCGTTGTAGGTACAGGAAAACGGCCATATGAGACTGTCCTGAACTTTTTGAGATATTTTAATCTGCATTTACAGATTATGAAAAAAATTACAGTTTGCAGGAAAATGGGCAATTTTCACAAAAACATATATTTATGACAATCGATCGTCTTTCTTAAAAGGATCAAAAACCTCTATTGGACCAATTGAGGTTTGAGTACTAGACAAGTCATAAATCAAAAAAATCTTTTCCCATACATTTCGTAGGAAATGAGATTCTAACTTAGTTTTTTATGATGGATAGATGGACCGCTACCATGAAGACTGGCCAAAAATAAATTAAGCTTCGAATTTCGAACGAATACGCGTCATAATTTAATTAGCTTTGAAAATAGAATCTAGATAGTTTGTTGCTTGTAATTTCCGAGAGCACAAAAGTGAAATGTCTAGGTGAGCCCAAATGTAAACTTTCAAGTTTTTAATTTAAAGGTGAAATAATACCTAAATTAGAAGTTATTGTTTTTTATTTGTTTTCGATTAGTTTTTTTGTAGCGGCCAGTTTATCGATAATAAAAAACAGGCCAAGTGCGAGTCGGACTCGCGCACGAAGGGTTCCGTACCATTAACTATAAAAACGGCAAAAAAATCACGTTTGTTGTATGGGAACCCCCTTAAATATTTAAGCTATTCTGGTTTTTAGTATTTGTTGCTATAGCGGCAACAGAAATACATCATCTGTGAAAATTTCAACTGTCTAGCTATCACGGATCATGAGATACAGCCTGGTGACAGACGGACGGACAGACAGACAGACGGCGGAGCCTTAGTAATAGGGTTCCCGTTTTACCTTTTGGGTACGGAACCCTAAAAATGAAAGTTCGAGTCTCATTTCCTACGGAATGTATGGGAAAAGTTTTAAGCGATTTATAACTTTTCTAGTACTTAAACCTCAGTTGGTCCAATAGAAGTTTTTGATCCTTATAAGAAACAGGATCGATTGGCATATTTTTTTTTTTTTTTGTGAAAATGGCCCATTTTCCTGCTGAGTGCAATTTTTTTTCAAAATCCGTGAATGCAGATTAAAATTTCTCTTAAGTAAGGACAGTTTCTTAAGACCGTTTTCCTGTAGCTATAACGGTTAAGGTAGCTGCCCTTACTGCCCCATCTCAAAAATCCACTTCCTCAGTAAGTGACATGTAGGTATATAAATGTCACTTACTGAGGAGAAATTATTTTCGCTTAAGGGGGAGGCGCTAAGGTAGCCCGCGAAATTCAAATTTTCTTACGTTTTTTGCAATTTGCAGGTCAGTAACAGGTTGTATTAGGTTGGGGAAAAGGCTTTTCGCATTATAGTATGTATGAACTTGTAATAAAATCTCTTTGGCTATACTATTTGTATCTGGCTGGTATTGGTATCATTGAAAGTTTAAATTTTAAAGAACATCATTCCAAATTCAAATAAGGAAAATGTGTGATTTTCATTTGTTTTTCGTACTGTCAAGATGAGTGAATCTAATGAAGAAATTCGATACATTTTAAAATTTTACAAAAAAAAAGATAAAAATGCAACGCAAGCCGCGAAAAAAAATTGCGATGTTTATGGACCTAGTCCAGTGTCTGTGAGAGTAGCACAAATTTGGTTTAAGCGTTTTCAATCCGGAAATTTTGATGTCAAAGATGCACGTCGCTCTGGTCGCCCTATTACGGATAAAATGGATGCCATTTTTGAAACAGTGGAGCAAGATAGCGGCATATCAGTAGTTACGACGTAGCTGAAGAACTGGGAATTGACCACAAACAGTTTTAGCACATTTGAAAAAAACTGGGTACACAAAAAAGCTCGATATTTGGGTACCTCACGAGCTCACTGAAAGAACCTAATGAACCGTGTACTCATTTGTGATTCTTTATTACGACGTAATGAAACTGAACCATCTTTGAAGAAGCTGATAACTGGTGATGAAAATTGGATCACGCACGTACGACAAGAACGTGCGAAAAAGGTCGTGGTCAAAGGCCGGTCAGGCTTCACAGACTGTGGCGAAACCCGGGTTAACTCGCAACAAGGTAATGCTGTGTGTGTGGTGGGATTGGAAGGGCATTATTCATTACGAGCTGTTACCTCCAGGCAGGACCATCGATTCTGAACTCTACTGCGAACAACTGATGAGATTAAAGCAAGAAGTTGAGAGAAAACGGCCGGAATTAATCAACAGAAGGGGTGTGGTTTTTCATCATGTTAACGCTAGACCTCACACATCTTTAGCCACTCAGCAAAAATTAAGAGAGTTTGGCTGGGAGGTGTTAATGCATCCGCCGTATAGTCCTGACCTTGCACCTTCAGATTTCCACCTGTTTCGGTCTCTTCAGAATTCTTTAGGCAGTGTCAGGTTAACATCACGAGAGGACTGCCAAAACCACTTGTCGCGGTATTTTGATCAGAAGTCCCAAAATTTCTATAGCAATGGCATCATGTCCCTACCTACAAGATGGCAAAAAGTTATCGAACAAAATGGTCTGGCACTTAGTTAAATGTAAATAAACTATATTAAAAAATGTTATGCATTTTCTTAAAAAATGCGAAGAAACTTTTTCTCCAACCTATTATTTAGATAATGAAAGCAGGAAAGCAGGTTTATCAATGAATCTAGCGAAGACTAAAGTAATGACGATTGCAATATAGGAAAACATAGAGATAGAAATAGGACAGTATGTTATCGATTAAGTTGATGAATATGTTGGCGCAGTGGTTAAGCGATTGACTGCTGCGCTGCGTGTCGCGGGTTTGATTCCCGCACGGAACAAATATTTGTAAGACCTATAAGTAGTTGTTCCGGGTCTGGCTGTTTGTGTATGTGAGTTTAAATGTTTTTAAACGCACCCACGATACAGGAGAAGTTCCTAGTGTGGGGCAACGTTTTTAAAAGAAGAGAAGACTTAAAAAAAAACCCGGCCAAACGCGAGTCGGACTCGCGCACGAAGGGTTCCGTACCGTTATCTATAAAAACGGTAAAAAAATCACATTTGTTGTATGGGAGCTCCCCTTAAATATTTATTTTATTCTGGTTTTTAGTATTTGTTGTTATAGCGGCAACAGAAATACATCATCTGTGAAAATTTCAACTGTCTAACTATCGCGGTTCATGAGATACAGCCTGGTGACAGACGAATAGACAGACGACGGATCCTTACTAATAGGGTTCCCGTTTTACCCTTTGGGTACGGAACACGAATAACAGACTTCCAAAAAAAAACTAACTACGTGAAAAATAACTTTAATTTTGAAAGTCGGTTTCGTTGGATCTATGTTTTAGTTTTTTGCCACCGACTTCCAAAATTAAAGTTATTTTTCACTTTGTAGTGTTTTTTTGCGGAAGCCGGTTTTTTGTTTGTAAAAGGTTTTTTATTTTTCACTTTTTAGTGAGTCAGTTTTTAATTTATCTAAGTTACAATAGCCTAATGTCAACTACTCATGAGCAGTTCTCATTAATTGTGTGCGTACCCAATTTTTTTTCTTAATAATTCAATTTTGTTACCAATCAGATCAACTTATACCGATAAATCGTGGTAACAAATGTATACTCAAAATTGAATTTTATCAAGGACAACAGACAATTATTGATTAATATTAACTAAATAATAAAAAAAATGATATTCAAAGGCCTATTACTAAACTTATAGCAACACAGCTGTTCAAAATAAAAATATTCACACTCAAAAATTAATTCTTTGAGAAAATGAGTTTTCAAATCTTATAGTATGGGGTAGGTCACCGAAACCGTATACATTGAAATTATTCAACTTTCAGTTTTTTTTTTTTAATATTATTTCCTGACGTTAGGTGGTATATTATTAGCATTAATCTAAAATTAAACAATTTATTATGCAAAAAAAAATGTTTTGGTATATAATTGCATCTAATTTTGTCATAAATTTTAACTTGAATTTGAAGGACACCCATATTTCAGATGGAGACACTTTAGTTGAGAATTGCTCTCATCACCTTTTACAAAATATTGCTTTTCCCGATGCAGGGGCGTTAATTGTTGAGGAGTTATCTTAGTAAGTGTAAGTACCATGAGAAGTGTCGGCAATGGGATTAATTTGGCGGCAATGGGACCACCTCGGGAGCACAACGGTATGCTCCAGAGGTTGCTGGATGCTCAAACAAAGAAATATTTTTTAAATCGGTACATAATTGACGGAGAAATCGATAAACATACATAAAAAAAACATACCTGCCGAACATATAGCCTCCTCGTTTTTGGAAGTCGGTTAAAAAGACCAATATACAACAAAATTGATAGAAGAATAAGCAACACTTGGAAACTTTACTGGTCGCTAAAATAAATAGTTAAAAACGAAACAATACCAAACGGTCGTTTGCCAACGCAATACGTAGCGAAGCATGCTAAACATATGGCTACGTGACAGGTGGACGACCTTAAAAATAAGGAAAAGGACAAAGGTAAGCGAAGTTTTACTAAAAAAAAAAAAACTGAACTGGACTGAGCACATTACGAGAACGAACAGAGAAAAATGGACAAAGACGTAATGGAATAACGAAATGGTATCCCGTGAAAAAAAAAGACAGGAGGGACGTCAAATCAAGCGGTGGGAAGATGACTTACCATAAGGATGAAAAATGTTGGTACTGTATTTGGTCAGCAAATAAACGCTTTATTATTATTTTACCTTTACGGAGGTAAGCAGTCAATCATGATATAATTATATAAGAATGGCTATTGTAACAAAGCCATTAATTAGCTTAGCGGTTCGATACTATTCAATTATGATAGTTTGTAGAACGTACACAGAAAAACATGACCTTCAGACCTCTTCTGTCATCCATGGTTATAATAAAAATAAATATCTATAGTTAGGTGATTGTTAATGAGAAATCCCGCGTGTTTACAACCTACTGTTATATTTTTGTGCCGATAGTAAAGTTTATGCAGGAATACAGGCATTCATTAAAAACTTCGCAAGCACTGCGAAATTGCTACTGAAGGCTGCAGGTGTCGGACCTCAGGACGTGCTGCTTCTTACACGGACAATAGGAAGTCGCTTGCTACAGCGTCACCAGTCCTGACTCTATGTATATTTTGGTTACTGAGACCAAAATTATAAATGCAGCTACTAAATGCGTAACATACTATCAGTAGGAATTTGTTTCAATTTGACAGTTCAACAACATTCATTGCGTTATTTACGTTGTAGAGCAGACAAATTTTACTAACATATGAAGCAATGGATTAGCAATATACTTCAAAATCATTCCGATTCTGATTCAAACTGTGTTACGCAATTAGGGTGGAGTTTATAGTAACATTGGTTTACAGAGACGATTTATAAAAATGTGGCTGTTAGGTATATTAGTATAATGTGGTGTCTTACGACTTCCACGCGAACGAAATCGCGGGCAGAAGCTAGTCAGGAATATAATAATAGGCGATGTAATTTTTTGAACTTTTAATATTGTTTGACAACCCTTCAAAGTGGTTGTACTTTATTTTGGTTTATTCAACTCACAATTTATATTTTGCTCATTATTGTATTATTATTAAATTGAGAACGTAATTTGATATAATTTACGAAGGAAAAAGGTTTTAATTGAAAACGTAACTTTGATCACTCATTTTTTAGGGTTCCGTAGTCAACCCTTATAGTTTGACCATGACCGTCTGTCTATCTGTCCGGCCGTCCGTCTGTCCCCGGCTTAGCTCAGAGACTCTTAGTACTAGAAAGTTGTAATTTGGCATGGATGTACATATTAATTACGCCGACAAAATCAAAAATAAAATATTGAAAAAAAAAAATTTATGGTACCTCCCTTACACTTAAAAGTGGGGATGATATTATTTTTTTCTCGTCTATCCCACTGTGTGGGGTATCGTTTGTTCACACCATTTTTCGATTCAGGGATCAGTTTGCGTAATATTAAGCTTTAAAGTGCAAAATTTTGTTATACATCTGTTTTGTAGCCCTAATCATATAAATTAAATTATTGTTTATGCTTTATTCATGCAGAAATCGCACTTAATTATTTACCTCAGTGAGATTTCAAGATATTAGAAAAGAATAGATTTTATTCTCATAGTATTTTTCTTCATGCAGGACGCGTTTTGAGTTTGCGTTCCATTCCACCAAAAAACGCAACATTAAATAATTAATTGTGTAATAAGTAATGCATCATTTTTAGGGTTCCGTACCCAAAGGGTAAAACGGGAACCCTATTACTAAGGCTCCGCCGTCTGTGCGTCTGTCCGTCTGTCACCAGGCTGTATCTCATGAACCATGATAGTTAGACAGTTGAAATTTTCACAGATGATGTATTTCTGTTGCCGCTACAACAACAAATACTAAGAAACAGAATAAAATAAATATTTAAGGGGCTCCCATACAACAAACGTGATTTTTTTGCTCGTTTTTGCAGGTAGACGATTGGAATATTCACAGAATATTTAGTTATATATTCACTTTAAAAATAAATAATTAAATTAAAATAAAACAAATATTTAAGAGGGGCTCCCATACAACAAACGTGATTTTTTTGCCATTTTTATAGATAATGGTACGGAACCCTTCGTGCGCGAGTCCAACTCGCACTTGGCCGGTTTTTTTGGTAGTGCAGGGGTGGCGAACCTTTAGGGATCAATGAGCCAATTTTTCTAAAGAAATGTTTAATGAGGCCATAGACATGCTTTCAAATAATTTAGAGTTAGTGATTAGTGGGCCAATAATAAAACTAAATTCTATCAACTCAAAACTCTTAATTTACTACAATGTGTAATTCAATTTAAAGTAACATTAGTGTGACTTCTGTTATTGCAGATTAGCTGATGACAAATAACTTATATTATGGTTGTCAGATGTTACTTTTAGCAGAATACATGCTGAACTGGAGTCACCTGCCAAGCCAAAGTATTCGAAAGCGAGGATTTAATGTCATTCATCTCTGAAAATAATGACTTGCAGGCGTAGTGTAGATAAAAATATGGTTTTAAATAGCATGAGCCAGCTCACTCACTCTGTAGCATAGGCTCACTTGCGTTCGTTTGTATTACTTCATAGTGAACTTTGTTGCTTTGAACTACAATGCAAACTGTTTCAATCAGTTGCTTGCCCACAATATTTTGTCACAATATGCCATTGGTTCACCACCCCTGGTGTAGTGCCAGCCCATATCACAATAAGGTGGCACTCCTATACAAGTAAAATAAAGAAAAAAAATCAATGTACAGCGTATGGGGTCTTGTTGAATCCCGTTTTAAACTAAAGATTTGTCACTTTGGTAATTAAGTTAATAGTTTTTGAGAGATGGGATATTTTCTGTTACTGTTAACTAACTTTATTTAATCATAGTTTTTTCCAAGAAATACTACCAAAATCTTAAGTGTGCATGCGTAAATATTCATCCGGACTATGCAACCTTTCACTGTGTGAGACACACACTTGGCCAGTTTATTTAAGCTAATAGCACACTGCTAACCATAAAGTGCATGCTCAAAGTAACTTAAGTAAATATTTCTTGATACTCACCACACATGTGCATTTGTGCAATATTTTACCATTTGATTCCATTGGAATAAATTTTTGCAGCAGAGCTTTTCCATCTATTTTCCACAAATTAAGTTCATCCAACTTAGAGGTGACAGTATCTCCATTCCATTTGACATCAGATTTTAACAATACAAAGTTTCCAGACTGTAAATATATTAAATGAAAATTGAGTATGTTAAACTTAGTGCATAAATGTAGGATTTAATCAAAATAACACTTACATGGAAGTGCTTTGGTACATCTTTTGACTGACTTGAATCAGACTTGTTTCCATCAGACCCATTTTTCTCATCATCGGAGCCTTCCTCCTCGTCTAGTTCCCCCTCTTCATCTTCAGCTTCTTCGTCTTCCTCTCCTTCACCTTCACTTTCCTCAGATGAAGAGTTTTTGCGTTTCTTTTTGGTGTTATTCAATGACACCTTAGATGTCCGTTTCCGTGTTCCACGTCCAGGTTGTTCATTCTGACGAGAAACGATTAAAATTACATTTTACGATATTTATATAAATTACGGAGAAAAGTCAAATTTAATGTGTTTTTTGCAATATAATATTTTATCAACTGGTTACTTCTCAAGCAGAACCAACTTAACCTAATATTGCAAATATTGCAATAGCTATTTTCATTGAGACATAACTTATGCCGAAAACCTTTGGGACGATAGTTTGGTATATAATTTTGAGTAAAAACTAAAAACAATTTATTTGCGAGGAGTTTATGTGCACTTACAGAATCGGCATCCGGCGTCCAATCTTCACCCGAGTCTTGAAATTCTTCGGGTTCCGCTGCAGGTTCAGAACCATCAGAATCATCGTCAGTCTTCTTTACTGATTTTCGTTTACGCATATTGTTGGAAATATCAGAAATAGGAAACAGAAATTCACAACCCACGCCAAGGCCTCAAAAAGGCAAGCAACAAGCAAAGGAAAATGAAAACGAAATGCGCTGATTGATGGCGCTAGTATCAGTGTTGCCAACTCAAAAAAGTTTAAATTATCGAATTTCCTCTTCAAGCATCGAGCGACGAGCGTACAGTTACAATGAAATGTTTCTACGACAAAATTACAAAATTATCGTTCAATCGGACATTGAGAAAAATCCCGTTAAAAAATATTTTTTTGGTCATTTTATATGGGCTCAGAACGGAACATTATTCTAGGACGCTCAATCGCGCATAAACAAAATGTTGTATGTCCTTCTATTTGGCGCTAATACGTATAAATTCTGGGCATTGGACACACGTGAACATGTTACATACAGCTGGCCATGGGAAAAGCATGACTTTTCCAAATGCACCCCTGCTACCTGCAATGTTTTCCCTTGCGCAGATGTGCCGAACGGGCGTGATTGTGGGTAGCGAAATGTATGCCTATCCAGGGTTTTATTCCCGGTGTGTGTGTAGGTCTCCCAGTCCATGCGGCGCTGACGTCTTGCACCTATAGTTCCAGGTATCTTTGGGGCAGCCTGCTATCTTCAACTTCTGTGTACCAGTTAGACGGGAAGAGTTTTAAATGACCCCTGGCTAAGGATTACGTTTTGACGTTCCAGTAATAGCGTTTTTGACGATTCAGCCACAGGAATATACTACCTGATTAAAACACAGGTCTTGATGAACACCCAGGAAGCAATTTTCGGGACTCGTGGGAACACTATGAAACTACATTGAAGCTATTTAAAAGTGCAAAATATACCTTGCCAATGACTACGAATATCAATTTCCTAATGTTTGCTTAAGTACAAGCCTACTTTACCGTAACGAGAGCCGCTATTACTTCCTGATTTAAAGTTTATTTTAATGAACTTTTCACTAATTAAATGTTACAGTGCTGCATAATAGCATATGAAATACACAAGTACATAAGGCATGTGATATATCATTGGAATCCTCATGAAGTTCCCTATGAGCTGAGGTATCTATATCACCTATACCTGTTTTCACTGAAATAACTATTCAGTGGAAACAGTAAAAATATTATTATTTTTAATTAAAATCGGTTTTCTAATGGCTTTTCTCGGAAACCATTAGACCGATTTTCATTCTGATTATAGATACCTCAAGCCTGCAAGATCATCAACAATCTAATTATTAAAACGATATAAGTTTATTTTTCAGGACGCGACGCGCCCTGAAAAGATAACTGTTAAACTCAAAATTAAACAATTTATAAAAATAACGAACCACGACCTTCAAGCTCAATTAAATGGGGCTATTTATCTGACTAGATACTCAAAAGTTATGTCCAGGGCTAGGTTTTGATCTAGGCTACCTGGACGTACCAAAAAAATATAAATATATATATATATTATAAATATATAAATATATAACTATATAGCCCACTTAATCGAGGTTGAAAGGGTCGTATTCATAGTTCTACATACTAAACATTTTACATGTTATTACTATACGTTAACTATAAGTATTTTGACTGGAATTTAATATAAAAAAAAAAACAATATAATACTACATAAGTGACGCATCGTCGCGAACAGCTTTATTAATTGTAATAGCAAAGCTTAGTTTTATTGGAAAATGGAGTCTTTGCAGGTCAGTGGGGATTATTGAGATTCAAGGTATAATTACACAGATTCCCCTTTTCCTACACCAATTAAAATAGTAGCACCGACTACTTATATTTGTCCTAATTGTGTAATCCGAAGCCTCGTCCCATTACCCGATCCACAGGTATTGGCACGAAGTTCATCGGAGTGCCAACCGACGATAAGATTTTTTAATGTAGGATATTCGTTTTTTTTTAATGTGTATTTTGATGAAATAATTAATTTTAATGTATTGTATTTTATTGATGTAATGATTTTTATTAAGCTTAGCGCGGTACCCCTAATTATAATTGAATTTTATGCTTGCGTACACTTGACAGCTCTAGAGAGTCTATCAGCGGGAAATGAAGTGCTCTGTTCTGGGTCCATGAGATATAATCAAAAAATTAAAAAAAATCGACTAATCACTTTTACGCAGTCGGATTTTTAGATTTTTTTTAATATTAACCGAAGAAGCGCTAAAACCGCACTGGTGCGTTACATTTTGGTGCCAAAAGTCCGCCATTTAGATTTTTTATCATTTGTATCTATCCCGTGATACTCGCACATTATAGACGAATCTAACGACATAATTATCTAATCTATCATTCATCAAAATCGGTTCGGCCGTTTAGTAATTACGAGGGAACATAGGGACGGACATAAGTACATACATATATCTAGGTCAAACAGATAACCCTCCTTTTTTGGCTTCGCCGCAGTCGGGTAAAAAAAAGTATTTGTCAATAGTTACCTATTGCCAAATACTCATTTATCTCCCTGCACCATAGTTAAAATGTCAGTGTTTATCCGGTCAAAAATTTCGTTTTTAGGTTTGTCTAGGTCTCAGTAAAGTGGGGTGCGTGCAGAAAACCTCCCCGTATGCCTGATGCCTGCTGGTCCCATAATATGAATACGTTCGAGGGGAAGAGCAGTCGTCGGGCCGGTGCACCCTGGGCATGGAAAATACTCTCTTCGAAAAAGGTTGTGGAGTTTTTCGGAGAGGGTATTGTTTATGGCAAATTTCTGCGAGGGGGAGAGCGTAATGCTCCTCCTGGGTGGACGGTGGCCTACTCCTCCCTCTGCTTACAGAGGGATGGTTGAGTGGGCACAGGTTAGGACCTGAATGGTCCGTGGAGGAAGGGCCCAAACGCTGAAGCAGGACGCTTCTCCATGTTGTGGAGAAGCAGGGGCGGTGCTCGTTGTGCACTTACCCTGCCAACGAGCTGGCAGCGGGAGAACTGATTCTCCTGACTGCACCCGTCGATTTCATAATCCGGAAAGAGATCACGGTCATGTTTTGTGACTCGGAACGGGACGAGGATCTTGGCTTAGTCGCCCGGATCGCGAGGACGATAACCTCTATAAAACAAATCCTCTAATACCAAGTTTTGGTGCGTGGCGAGGGTATAAATGGCTGAGAAGTAGTGCCATCTGTAACTTCGTAGTTGCAGGTGGCGCATCAGTCGGTAGCGCACCCCCAGCAAGGGACCAGTCGAACCTCTGGTTGGGAAACAAATGTAACCCGACTTACCTAGGCACAGGGGGTAAACCTAGGAATGATGTTTTACGAGTATATCTCCCACACTCCTACAAAACCCAAAAGACGACAGGAGAGGATGAGAGGAGTGATGCGGGGTCGGAGTCCGACGCCGCATATGGAGCGAAGGGCTCTTTTAAGAGCCCGGTAGAGATGGAGACTGCAGGGAACAAACCTAAAAAGTTCTTCAAGCGCTTCAAACCAGGGGACGTCCTGTGATGGCGGGTTGAGCACCGCCCGCCAAAAAATTAGTATGCGGGGCGAGGTTCGGGAGCGGGGGGTGGGTAGACGGCTCACCACCCAGGAGGACAGCGAGCCGAACAGAGCCAGCCCAGCCGAGAAGGAACAACTTGGAGAGACCAGCCGCAACACGGCCCTCTCAGAGTCCTCGGGCGGTGAGCCGGACGCCGCTGGCAGCTCCAAGGCGAAGGGAGCGGCCAGTAGCTTCGAGGAGGTCGTGGTAGCCGCAATCAGGGGTGTGGCCTTGAAGAGGATCCAGTCCTCTAAAGACAAGGTCGTACCCGCTGCCACGGCCACCATAATGGCGGCAGCGAGGGCCCTTCAAGTCGGACCTCCGGCGGACGCAATGTCCGAAATGCGGGCGGAGGTGGGCCGCTTGACGGCCGCTATGGAGCTTCTCCGCATGGAGAACGAGGAGCTTCGAGCGGACCTGGCCCGGCTCCAAGGAGCTGGCCCCCGGGAAGTGCCTAGGTGTGGGCGCAGCAAGGGCAGGGCCAGCCAGTGCCTGTGAAAGAACGGGTTCTAACCCTGGTGCGGCAGGAGCTGGCTGCCTTCCATAATCTGTTTTCAGTTCTGGATTGTCCTGCGCTCCCCGCTAGCGGCGAGCAAGCCGGCTACCATTGCGGCCACCGTGGCTGCCGTGGCCACGCCTCCGGCGAAATCGGCGCAGTCCAAGTCCAAGAAGGTCGGGACGGCTGCGCAGAAGACGAGGGCCCCAGCCATTGTGGCGGGACGGCCGCCTCCACCTTCTAATTCTTCTCCGGCCAACGCTGAATGGCAAGTAGCCGGGGAGAACAGGAAGGCGGGTAATGCTAAAAGGGCGGCCAACAGAAAAGAGAGGTGGCAGTGGCGCAAGAAGCGAAGCGCCGCGGCTAGGCTCCACGCCCCGAAGTCCGCAGCTGTAGTGATTACACTACAGCCAGAAGCGGAGAAGAAGGGCGTGTCCTACCGCGAGGTGCTCGCTAAGGCGTGGGCGGCAGTGAACCTGGAGGAGATCAGCGTCGCCGATGGCTTTCGGATGAAGGTCACTGCGACGGGGGCCCGGATGCTGGAGATCCCCAGTGCGGCCAGCGGCCCGACCGCTGACGCCCTGGCTGAAAGGCTTAGGGCGTCCCTAAATGCGGATGAGGCCCGGGTTTCCAGGCCTACCAAATGCGCTGACATGCGCATTCTAGGCCTGGACGACTGCATGACGGTGGAAGACGTTGTGGCCGCCGTGGCTAGGACTGGAGGGTGCTCTGCCGAGCAGGTGAGGGCGGGCACCATCCGTCCTGACACCACGGGGATGCAAACCATTACGGTAAACTGCCCCGTGTCGGCGGCCAGTAAAATAGCCAGAGAGGGCCGAAGGCTCCGGGTGTGCTGGGTATCTGCGCAGGTAAAACTGCTGGAACCCAGACCTCTGACGTGCTTCCGCTGCCGGGTGGGCAACCACGTGGGAGCACACTGCACCTCGGAGGTTGACCGCAGCAACGATTGCTTCCGCTGTACCCGGTCACAAGCCCGGTCACAAGGCCGGTTCGTGCAATGCCACGCCGCATCGTTTTGCTTGTGCGGCGGCTGGCAAGCCGGCCGATCACCGGGTTGCGGGCACCAAACCCAGAGGCAGGGGCAAGCCCTCCGCCAACGCCGTCACCACCGCAGCCGCCACGATTGCCGCCGCCGCTGCCGCCTCCACCGTCGCTGTCGCCGCAGCTAATACCATGGCAGGGCCATCCCAGGGGACCCGGGAGGAGGCTGAAATGGATTGCCAATAAATGGCCCCATTACGCCTCCTCCAGGCGAACATCAACCACTGCGCCGCCGCTCAGGATCTGTTGCTCCAGAGCATGGCACAGTGGTCGATTAACATCGCCGTGGTCGCTGAGCCGTACTTTGTCCCGCCCAGGGATGACTGGGTGGAGGACCTGAGCGGCTCAGTGACCCTAATTTCGTGGGCCGCCGCCGGTAACCCGTCCCACGAGGCGTCAAAAGGGGATAGGGTTGTGTGGCAGCACAGTTCGGGGATATTGTCATGGTAGGAGTTTAGGAGTTTACTTCTCCCCGAACCAAACTCTCGCCGAGTTCCACAACTCCCTTGGGGAGCTGAGAGTAGTCGTCGTCGGGTACCATCCTCTCCCCGTGTTCGTCCTCGGGGACTTCAATGCCAAAAACGTGGCTTGGGGTTCCCGGTATACGGACACACAGGGCAGGATAGTGGAGGACTGGGCTCTGGAGACAGGCCTGGTCGTCCTAAACCGGGGTTCTGTCCCCACGTGTGTGCGGGTGCGGGGTGAATCAGAGGTGGATATCTCGTTCGCCAGCCCCACTCTTTCGCCGCGTGTCATCGACTGGCGCGTCATGGAGGGGGTGGAGACCTATTCCGATAATCAGTACATCCAGTTTGACGTCTCCACGTCTCCGGTCTGACAGACCCCGAGTGGTCCGCGGTGGGCGCTGAAGCAGCTGAACCGGGAGCTCCTCCTGGAAACCTCGATTGTGCAGGCCTGGGTGTCATCACCGAACAGGCCTGCCGACATCAATGACGAGGCGGAGTGGTTCCGGGACGCCATGTTACTCAAAACCTTAATGAATTATATACTTTAACCTTCCTCATGAATCATTCCGTCCATAGGTAAAAACCGTAAGAAAAACAGTTTGGTAGTTTTTGAGTTAATCGCGTTCAAACAGACAGACACGGCGGGGAACTTTGTTTTGTAATATAATACAAGCTGAAATTTTAATGGTTGTTTTCCCGCGGCAGATCATTTAGTCTCGATTTTTCTTCCCGGGACTCAGAAATACAGCGAGAATGAAAGCCCTCGCGATATTGCCATATTGATCGAGAAAATGTTTGAACTGCCCGCTGTGTCGCGACTCGCAACACGGCGGGCAGTTCAAACATTTTCTTGATTTGGGTCAAAGTTATACCCTAGCGTCAAAGTAACCCGCCTCTACCGGTATGTATTTTATCTAAATTCTGGGTAAATTACAAAATATTAACGAAAATAAATCGTGGATAAGTCTAGTCGTTTTATAACTAAGAGATTTGCAATACCTTATTGCATAATTAGGCATAAACTTCGAAAATAATTTTGTTTTGGTGGACGCGAATGCGACTTGACATGCAGGCGTACCACACTAGACTGAGTGACTTTTGTCCCCTTTTTTTATTTTATGAAATAGTTATTCAATAGGATTCTACTTTTCATCTCGGATCTTTTTTTCATGAAATAATCATTCAATAGGATTCTACAAACTTAGAGAGTTGTATTGCTGATTCTAATGATAATAATTCTGTAAAGCCATATTTGTTACGTCCGCGATTCATATTTAGATCAAAGAGAGAGAAAATTTGAATTTCGCGGGCTACCTTAGTGCATCCCCCTTAAGGGGGATGAGTTAAGGTAGACCGCGGAATTCAAATTTTATTACGTTTTTTGCAATTTGCATGTCAGTAACAGATTGTATGTTGATCTAAAAATCGGTAATACAACTAACTCTCTTCGTAAAATCCTATTGAATGAATATTTCTGAAATAATCATTCAGTAAGATTTTATGAACTTAGAGAGTTGTAATGCTGATTCTTATGATTATAATTCTGTAAAGCCATATTTACTACGGCCGCGAATCATATTTAGATAAGCATACAACCTGTCACTAACCTGAAAATTGCAAAAAACGTAATAAAATTTGAATATCGCGGGCTACCTTAGCGCGTCCCCCTTAACGGGAATGTACTACGGTAGCCCGCCAAATTCAAATTTTCTTAGGTTTTTTGCAATTTGCAGGTCAGTACATTTCGTCGCGAATCTTATTTTGATCAAGATACTACCTGACATGACCAGCGGGCCGAGCACGGGAGTGCCCAAGACGTTTGTGACAAGACATGATAAATTATGTCATGTCAATATGTACTAGCATTTTATGACAAAACAGTTTTATCACTCTAACTGTGATAAAATATGGGACCCAAGTCATGTCACATTAGGCCGTGCTCGCTGCAAATGGCAAAACACGTAGGAATATTTGAATTTGGCGGGCTACCTTAGTACATTCCCCTTAAGGGGGATGCGCTAAGGTAGCCATGGACAGCTTACCATGTAACCTAGTTCTAGGACGCCATATTCAATTCTGTAAATTGTTACTCTCTTCTATTTACGATAATTATATTTACTGAATTTTACTGTAACAGACTGGCCCAAACTTTTTGAAATAAATAAATTATTACTTTTTAGGTACTAATGATGGTTTTCCTTTTTTTTGTATATATTTTAATGGCCTGGTTGCTGGGACCTTTTAGCAAACTTTATTTATTACAAACTTTGTTTAATTATTGATGGAATGAATTATATACAATGCATGATAGATGATATCCCCGTCCGTCCACTCCCCTTGAGTTTCAGACTTTCAGTAAAGACGTGGCACTTTACTGCGACCTCACGCGCGGGGAATTCCCGAGAGAACTTGAAGTGATATGTTGCGCTGTTTTGTTTCATTTGCCCACACCAATGCACGTTCACTAACACTTAATGGTTAATAATTCACCATTATTACACAATAATATTCGGCTAAACACAAGTTTTAGAAAATAAAACAAAACTGCTAATCATGACGCTTCACTTTCCCGCCTAGAACAATCATGGTTTTCAAATTTGTTGCGATCCATCAGGTTGGGCTCCAATTAAATTTAAAAAAATCATTCCGTTTTTATTATGGAAAGTTTATTATTAAAGAAAAGTATTATCTAAGAAAAACAACTCTTGGTCAACTATCCCAGACTTTCTGCAGTTCGACTTTACACTGTCTGTATTTAGCTTTAGAAATATTGGTTGCCAACTTAGAAAAGAGAAAAATGCTTTGTATTCTTTGTATTGCTTGTCATATCAGCTGATTGCGTCATTGCTTCATAGTCTTGTAACGCAAAAACAAAAAACAAGTCGCAGTAGTTAACAGATCCGATTTTATTGGTGATAATTTTGAAAATTGTGGAGTGCGCAACATCTCAACATGAAATTCCAATATAAAGAAGAACATTCTTTTGAAAAGAGAAAGACTGAAGGCGAAAAAATTCGCAGGAAGTACCCTGATCGTGTTCCGGTAATTGTTGAGAAAGCCCCGAAGGCTAGACTTGGAGACCTCGACAAAAAGAAATATTTGGTACCATCCGATCTAACAGTCGGACAATTCTATTTCCTGATCAGAAAACGTATTCATCTACGACCTGAGGATGCGTTGTTCTTCTTTGTCAACAATGTTATTCCTCCGACATCAGCTACAATGGGATCTCTCTATCAAGAGCATCATGATGAAGACTTCTTTCTTTATATAGCATTTTCTGACGAAAATGTTTATGGAAATTAACTTTCCAACATGATATTTTCATTATTTTAATTGTACTGTGTTGATTTATCTGACCATATGGTGAAACTTAATTTTAAGGTTTAGCTTAATGATGATGTATTATGTTAAAATGGTGATTATTATAATTATTGGCACTTTCACTCTGTGTTATGATAATATTACATACCACTTTATGGAGAAAATATTGCAATGTTTCTAATTCTTGTTTGGTTTAGGCATGTAATTATTCCTGTATCAAAACAATAAACATAAATAAATATAAATTGTTTTCTTTTTCTATTGGTGTACCTACTTTAATTTAAACTTAACTAAATATTGAAGTTAAGTACGTTACTCATAGATATGTTTTATGAATATCCTGAAAATTCAATGCCAGAACAAATCTCACACATAATTACCTATTTCTGTTAAATCATCAGCTTTAATTATCTAGTTCAGCACAATATTTCTTACTATCATTTTATTATTGTTTTGAACTACATACATTGTTCCAATGATACAAATAATCCTCGCACATTAGTATTTTTGTAAGACATTACCTACAGACAACTCCCTTGTTATAATAAGCCCCATTTCCACAAAGCAACTCTCTTGCTTGTGGCATACAATAAAATTGTAGCAACAGTTTACTTTTATTGCATGCCACTGGCGATTCAATTGCGCTGTGTAAATCAGGCTTTATTCTCAGATAGGTTGTACTTGTTGGTTAGAGAGATCAGAGAGTACCTACCTACATGATTAGCAAATTTTGATGTTGCTACTATGTAGGTACTTACTAGACGCTGGGGATGGTGGGATAAAATATCAACTATTTCATGATGAAATAGGTAGCGGAACATAAACAAGTACAAAACATATAGGTATCTACATCCTGAAACACATACTAGGTACTTTGTGTTTCCTACGTCATTTTCAATAATATCTACCTACTATGAACATGTCGTTATCATTTTATAGCTAGCTAGACAAAATAATTAATTAGTTATGTAGGTATGTGATGTCACTTGGTCTAGGCGGTGTTGGTTGGTGCTGAGTTGGTGTATCTTGTTTCTACCATACATATTTAGGTAGGTATTAACTTAGGCGGTAGTCTCAAGACTAAGGTATCTACAAAAATTATTTCGTTTGTCATTTGTTTATACAATAATATTATTGATTATTCTGACAAAGCGTTCGACGATGAATCATCAAGTTCCCGGGAGATAAGCTGTTTACCTGCCTGAATCATAGGTATCTATCTATAGTGCTCAATTAACTTAAGGCAATATTCACAGACCGCAATTTACTAAGTGATTGTTACTTTATGATTATGAATATGGTTCATATTCGTATGAAACAAGTGCTCACATTCGATAAACGAATTTGAACATTACCCGATAAAAATAAGGTTCATATTCGTGTGAAGCGTTTACTTAGCAAAGTCAAAGTGCTGCTATGAACCTTGCTGCAGGCCGCTGCAGTCAAGCAACTTTGGCAGAGACATTTCGTGACTTCATGGAAATATTATGGACTAGTAGGTACCTAGTTACCTACATCTGAATCCTATAATTACTTTACTCTTTTATCGGAATGCTTACAAGTAGGTAGGTACCGTAGTCGGTCACGAAAAAGAAAACTGAATTTTTAACCGACTTCCAAAAAGTAAGAGGTCATAAATGTTATTTTATTTTTATAATTCTTTTCTAAATGTTTCGAAAACGATTTCCAAAAAGGAGGAGGTTATATGTTCGGCTGTACGTTTTTTTTTAAAATCTTTGTTCGCTGATTGCTCCGACAATTGGACGTAGTTACGCAAAAAGGATCCAATCCACACTTTTTCCGAAATTGAGTTATATTTATACAAAACGCGTCTTCAGTGAGACTTCTTTAATATAAAAAAAGATCCATGAGACAAAATACAATTTTAAACGTATCTACAACTACTAGACACCAAGCCAGATCTATGGACTACATCAGAGGGGCAATTCCTATATTTTTATGAACGTTCGCATTCCAATCTCAGTGTGAATCTGTCAAAAAATCCTCTAATTTCCCTACATTTTTGACAAGTATTTGACATTGATTGTCGCTGAGATGAGATCGCAACTTGAATTTGAACGTTTTTAAGGACGAGAATTGGCCTTCAGATATGTTTCATCAATACAAATCCAAACGCCTGAATCATTCTTGAGAAATGGTAAATCTATGGAATAAGTGTTTAAGGAAAATCACAAAAGTGCCCCAAACTGTTTGGATCTTTTTTGACAAATAAAGTTTGTAAGTATACCCAATTCAATATCAGAAACAGTCCAGATTACTTGAATCCTTTTTGGTATAAAATAAATGTCGCGTTAACCAGCTTACCTAAATATCAAAAAGAATCCAAACGGCTTGGATCCTTTTTTGTAAGTATTTGTTTATATTTAAAAATATATCAAAAGAATACACGATTTGGGGGGATGGCATATGGTGGCCTTTAGGCCACGCCCCCGATCGTGCGGTCCATGGCCCTTTACGGGGCACCGGTGTGAGCGCGTTCTCTGAGGCTGCGACCAGGCAGCGAAGCGGTTGAACGCGTCCCAAAGGGTCATGGCCATCAGGATGGTACGGGGTTACCGCACGGTCTCCCGTGAGGCGGCGAGCCTCCTTGCCGGACTGCCGCCATGGGATCTGGAGGCGAAAGTCCTCGCGCACATTTGGGTGTGGCGCGAAAAACTCCGGGGCATAACTCCGCTGCCGCAAGAAATCGCGGCACAGCGGACGGAGCTCCGGCGGGATCTCATGGCGACATGGAGAGTGCGATTGTCGCAACCCAGCGCTGGGCACGCCACAATTGTGGCGATAAGTCCCCTCTTTGAGGAGTGGCTGGAGAGGCGCCACGGCGTCCTCACCTTCCGCCTGACGCAGGTCCTCACCGGACATGGATGTTTCGGGAGGTTCCTGTTTAGGATTAAGCGGGAGGAAACGCCCGGGTGTCACCACTGTGTGGATCGCCCGGACGACACGGTGGAGCATACGGTGGAGGTCTGCCCTGCTTGGGCGGAGAACCGCCGTGTCCTCACGGCAGCGATCGGCGGCGGCGATCTCTCGCGTCCGGCCCTGGTTCAGGCCATGGTTCGGAGCAAGAGTGCATGGGAAGCCGTCACCTCCTTCTGCGAAACAGTAATGCTTGCGAAGGAGGAGGCGGAACGCGTGAGGGTAAGGCAAAATCAATGCCCTCGCGCCCCTAGTCGCCGCAGGAGACGCCCCGGGCGTCGGGAATCGCAGGCCGATTCCCGGCCACCGTAGGCGCGGGCTTGCGGACGGTGAGCGATGGGTAGCTCGCCGTCCGATAAGGACCAAGCCCGGGTCGACGGCGCGTCGCGTTCCACGCGCGCCTCAAAGAGACGTCAGCACCAATTGACGGGGTCCGAAAGGGCTAATGCCTGCCAGGGTTACGAGCCTGTCCGAAAGGGATATCGTGGCCCTGGCACACAGGCATCTGAAGGAACACGGGTGGGTTTTAGTCAGTAAAAGTCTGACACTCCCTCCCGCGAGCGGGAGAAGTTATTTGATAATTTCCCACCCAAAAAAAAAAAAAAAGGCCACGCCCCCAAATCCTGTTTAAAACATGTTTCTAACTGTTTGAAACGCGCAAATATGGCATGGCGCACGGTGGATCGAAAATCGGCTGTAGAAGACATAGGATCTCGATTTCTTAAATGTTATTTTTTTTGCTGGAAATGACTTCTGCTGATCAGTACTGTTCTATAAAATGTCATATGAAGTAATTGTGTGCACAAATGGAAGAGTTATAATTTTTATAAGAAAAAAACGTATGAAGCTAGTATGAAAAATCGAATTATCTCCTAAACGGCATGTTTAACCGTACTATCCTTGGAGGTGGTCATAGTGCTAATTATTTATGCTTTTTTGGTTGCCGATTTGACGAAAAATTGAATGCCGTTTTTTTTTTTAAAAATCGTCAAAATATTTTTATTTATTTTTACATGTAAAACGATCCCTTTTAGTGTCCAAGTTAAAAAGTTCGATATGTTATTAACCCAAATATTAAGAACACACAAAACAAGAAAAAATAAATTTAAAAAATGCTGTTTTTTGACACATTTTTACTAATTTAAATAAAAAAAGATTATCAAACTCTTATTTAAGTAACATATAAAGTTATATTATATACAAAATAATTTAATTTAAGGAATTAATACTAAGCATTTGTAAAATAAAGTAAAATAAATAAAAAAAAGACAAAATATCATTAAATATTACAAAAAAAAACCCAAACACACTCAAATACAAATTTACAAATATGTACATATATAATTTTTTTACAAATTTTCCTTATCACTCTCGTTGTCAGACTCCAATTCTGAGTCAGCATCCAGATTGGATATATCCAAAAACTCGAACTCAGTTTCCTGAAATTGAATTAAGTCGAGAGTTTCAGCAAAAAAGCTCTGCTTTTTCTTGGCATCTAACTTAGGCCTTTGTGCACTTAGCAAAGGATCCGAAGAAACAACAAGCATATTTAAAATGTCTTGATAGGAATCCTGCCTGCTTCTTTTCCGCGAATGATGTTCTCGAAACCTCCTAAAATCTTTGTTTCGAGACTCTGAGGCTTCTTCCGAGAGAGTCCCAATCGGCACAATATTATTTTTCTCGATTATGTCAGCCCCATGGATTAATAATTTATGAACGGTTGACGACATGTAGTACCAGTCGTATAATAATACGTACTTTTCTGCTGTTTTGCGGGCATAATCTCTAAATGTTATTATATCGACCTGCTCTCCAGATGTAATTGCTTGTAAAATTACGGCAAATCTTTTGATGAGGTCTTCATCCAAACCGGATATAGCTGCGGTTTTATTAGGAAACTCAAAGAATTTTCTTGCAGTATTCCCGTCATTGGTGGTTCCCGAGCCTTGTTTTACTATATCAATCAACAGATTGAGCTCATCTTTGAATTTATTTTGAATTATTTTCTTCCTTGTCTGTAGCATTTCTTTGTGCTCATCACTTCTCGCTGCCCACCGTTTGAAGTCGAGCCTGTATGCAATGTGTAACAGACATTCCTTACAATTTATACGGGCGTGTAGGGATGACAAGCCAAATTTATACAGGTCAGAACAATTTTTGATGTTACAGCATCTAAGCGGTTCATTTCTGTAGGCTTTGCTAAGCACAGGTAGCACGATGCATTTGATCTAGCTTCAGAAAGGTAAGTGCAAACTTTAGCGTCGATCATCGTCATCATTAGTTCATGAGTCACCCTCTTATTATTATTGCACTCTGTGGGGATAAGGGCCTCAATTTCTTCATCCATTTGTTTTTTCAGCTCAAGGACAACTGCTTCACTCTCCTTTACAAAAGTAAACTGAACTGGACGACAATACAAAACTGAGCATGGTTTTGGGTTCGTCCATAAGATGTTGTCTCCATCTGTCAGTTTAAGTGGCACCAAGGAGGTCATGAAAATGCTCGAGTCATCTTCCTCACCCTTCATTTTCTGCTTGTATCGGCTTTGGTTAGAAGCACCATCAAATCCCCACTTGGATATCAACTTCAACTGCTTGTTATGCTCTTCCTTAGAAAGGCTTTGAAGGATTCTTGTAACTGTGATATCAAGTAAAGCTTGAAGTGTAATCCTAGCCGATGAATCAGTAACTGTCACTGATTGCTTTGGAGGGTAGCAATCAAGCTTAGTTTGTTGCACTTTATAGTAAGATGGATAAATATCCTTAGCACCTTCCCGAATGGCAGCCTCTCGCAACGTAATATATTGCCACTTTGAGAGTTTTAGCGAAAGAAGCAATCCAAGCGCTTTTTCTGACGTAAATATGATTGTTTTCGCTGGTTTGCTTCTTTGCCTTTGCCAAACTGACAGATGGAGACAACATCTTATGGACGAACCCAAAACCATGCTCAGTTTTGTATTGTCGTCCAGTTCAGTTTACTTTTGTAAAGGAGAGTGAAGCAGTTGTCCTTGAGCTGAAAAAACAAATGGATGAAGAAATTGAGGCCCTTATCCCCACAGAGTGCAATAATAATAATAGGGTGACTCATGAACTAATCATGACGATGATCGACGCTAAAGTTTGCACTTACCTTTCTGAAGCTAGATCAAATGTATCGTGCTACCTGTGCTTAGCAAAGCCTACAGAAATGAACCGCTTAGATGCTGTAACATCAAAAATTGTTCTGACCTGTATAAATTTGGCTTGTCATCCCTACACGCCCGTATAAATTGTAAGGAATGTCTGTTACACATTGCATACAGGCTCGACTTCAAACGGTGGGCAGCGAGAAGTGATGAGCACAAAGAAATGCTACAGACAAGGAAGAAAATAATTCAAAATAAATTCAAAGATGAGCTCAATCTGTTGATTGATATAGTAAAACAAGGCTCGGGAACCAGCAATGACGGGAATACTGCAAGAAAATTCTTTGAGTTTCCTAATAAAACCGCAGCTATATCCGGTTTGGATGAAGACCTCATCAAAAGATTTGCCGTAATTTTACAAGCAATTACATCTGGAGAGCAGGTCGATATAATAACATTTAGAGATTATGCCCGCAAAACAGCAGAAAAGTACGTATTATTATACGACTGGTACTACATGTCGTCAACCGTTCATAAATTATTAATCCATGGGGCTGACATAATCGAGAAAAATAATATTGTGCCGATTGGGACTCTCTCGGAAGAAGCCTCAGAGTCTCGAAACAAAGATTTTAGGAGGTTTCGAGAACATCATTCGCGGAAAAGAAGCAGGCAGGATTCCAATCAAGACATTTTAAATATGCTTGTTGTTTCTTCGGATCCTTTGCTAAGTGCACAAAGGCCTAAGTTAGATGCCAAGAAAAAGCAGAGCTTTTTTGCTGAAACTCTCGACTTAATTCAATTTCAGGAAACTGAGTTCGAGTTTTTGGATATATCCAATCTGGATGCTGACTCAGAATTGGAGTCTGACAACGAGAGTGATAAGGAAAATTTGTAAAAAAATTATATATGTACATATTTGTAAATTTGTATTTGAGTGTGTTTGGGTTTTTTTTGTAATATTTAATGATATTTTGTCTTTTTTTTATTTATTTTACTTTATTTTACAAATGCTTAGTATTAATTCCTTAAATTAAATTATTTTGTATATAATATAACTTTATATGTTACTTAAATAAGAGTTTGATAATCTTTTTTTATTTAAATGAATAAAAATGTGTCAAAAAAACAGCAATTTTTTTATTTAATTTTTCTTGTTTTGTGTGTTCTTAATATTTGGGTTAATAACATATCGAACTTTTTAACTTGGACACTAAAAGGGATCGTTTTACATGTAAAAATAAATAAAAATATTTTGACGATTTTTTTAAAAAAAAACGGCATTAAATTTTTCGTCAAATCGGCAACCAAAAAATATATTAAAACCAAAAATAAACCATAACCATAAATAATTAGCACTATGACCACCTCCAAGGATAGTACGGTTAAACATGCCGTTTAGGAGATAATTCGATTTTTCATACTAGCTTCATACATTTTTTTCTTATAAAAATTATAACTCTTCCATTTGTGCACACAATTACTTCATATGACATTTTATAGAACAGTAATGATCAGCAGAAGTCATTTCCAGCAAAAAAATAACATTTAAGAAATCGAGATCCTATGTCTTACTACAGCCGATTTTCGATCCACCGTGTGGCGCAGCAGTAAGTAAGTATTCGGTTACGAATGTTATGATACGGGTGATTTTGTAATAAAAGTTCGAACAGCTATCGACTGTCAGTAGTTACGTATCAAAAGATGAAGGATTCTTTAGATTGCAAGCATGCAAAAGTCGACTGTACCTTTGTACATAATGGTTTTCTATTGTTATGATCTATCTATTATGTTAAATGTGCCTCTATGCTTGGCTATCTTAAACCTACGTAATTAAGAATTAATAGAATAAATATTATTTTTAAATAACTTAAAAGAAGATTATATACATGTCATTATCGCACATAGTGCAATTCGTAGTAATTATGTTTAAAATGATCGTGGTGATGATGTGCCTGTCATTAATTGTATAAAAATGAAAATAGCTGTGTGATTAATTGCTTACGGAGGATATTTTCTTAGTCCATGAAGCACCTTTAGCGATATCAGTCAAGCCTGCGACGGAGACGATTTAGGTAATAATTACATACGTTTGAAGGCGGTGGTTACTTATTATGTAATTAATACCTACACTTAACTATTACCCAGCTATTTTTTTCTTATAAGTTATCGAACATGATCGATTTATTTCCGTTCTTTTTAGTCGTTTTGGATCTGCCGTTGGCACCCACGCCAATGATTCCGTGTTCAGACTCACCCAGATATCCTGAAAAGAATAAAGCACCACTGGCGCCTGCTCAGTATATTTCGACGCTACGCACAGCTCCACCCAGGATTGTTTGGATTTTTATGGATGACTTTTGCTTTTGGGCAATGCTCAGATTTTAGAAGATATTGTTGGATTCAACAATTTAATGATTGACTTTGAAGTTGATGCAGACTGCCAAGTTTGGTGTTGGCATGCCTATACCATTTTAACTGTAAGAAGGTACGGGTTTTGATAGTAAGAATTTTAAGTTTAAGGGAATGGTCTTTCTTTCAGTACCTATACATACTCAAAAGCCCGCACCTTCGTACAGTAAAAATGGTGTAATGGCACGAAACTAGCAAGTTTCAATCAATCACATGCTTGATAACAAGCCAAACCTACTCGACGCCAGTGACATTCTTGATCGAAGCAGTAATCTTAGCCTGGGTGAGGCTGGATAAGTGCACACTGCCTGCAAGTTAGCCTTAAGTTTGATAATTAATAAAAAAAACTATGATTAAACATTGATTTTTATTGAATAAGTAATTAAAATATGATCTGGATCGTTACTGAATGTATGTTGAGCAGCATTCCTTACATATATTTATTTAGCAGAAAGGATCCAGACCCACTGTTTCCCAAAATTGTATTGCGTACCTACTACACAACCAAAATTATATACGAAAAATTAGCTAAGTAATCATCACAATACATATGATCTAAACGTATTAAATGTTCGACTAAACTGATAGAAGATTACTATACTTCATTGGCCTTTATCTCAAAACGAACTTCATGTGGATTGAATCCTTTTTGTGTAACTAGGTCAAATTGTGGACCGATTTTGAATATTCTTTTTTTGTTTGAAAGGTTATGCTCCCGAGGTGGTCCCATTGTCACCAATTCAGAATCTTATGAGGGGATCCCATGGAAATCGAGGCAATACTATTTTTTTTTATTTTTTTTTTAGGCACACCTATATCGATTTCAGTACTTTTTATAAGTTTTTATAGTAACTCATGCATTTGCACTCGGTAAGCACCATTTGGTGTGTAACTGTGGTAAGTGGAACTGATGATGAAGACCACAGATGGCCACCGGAACTACTTAATAATAAGTATTTCACTGCTGCGATTCGATTAGACACTTTAAATGGGTGCTAAGCAATTTATGCTCGTCACAATGCATATGGTGAAGTCACCATCAGTTCTACTGGTTCTTACCAGGAGAACTCCGCAGCTATTAACACCCCTGCATCGGGAAAAGCAGTATTTTGTAAAAGGTGATGAGCAGTTGACATTAGGCTATTGTAATTTAGATAAATTGCGAACTGACCCACTAAAAAAACTTTTTCCAAAAAAAAAAACATCCCTGACTACAGCGAAAAAAAAAGAAAGAAAGATAGTCGAAGAGATAAGCCAAAGTCAAAACTGTGACTTGATGTCGGGTAAGGACTCAATAAGTCAAAAAAGGAAACTTTGGAAGTTATAAAACGGCCGAACATTCGGCCGATACTTCGGTTTAGCGCTTCGGAGTAGACCCCCGAGTTTACTGATGCTGATGAGCTTGCTCCACAGCAAGTTCAGCCACCAAAGCCTTCTTGTGGCCGATACACAACAGCCGAAGCGCTAAATCGAAGTTTAGCGCTTCGCAGTAGACCCCCAGATGTTGGTTAGGGAGGAGTGATTCATAATCATTACATCCAGTGAAATATTGTTTTTCTGTTCTGAAACTTAGTATTGAGTTATTGTAACACACTAACAATAGGTTTTTAAGTTTTTTTATTTTTGTACCTTACTAACAAATGGATCTTTATTGTCTAAGTAAATAAATAAATTTAATTGTATTTACAATTTACCTATAACTTTGAATGCTTTTACTACTACCTCAGGCTATTATATTTTACAAAATTCTCGTCAGATCTGAATTCCGCCTAGGGATATTTGTTAATACACAGACTGCCACAAAGCAATGAATTAGGTATCAAATATCCCTTTTCGGGAATGTAATTGATTTTACACCGTTATTTTATGTTTATTCGCAAACTTTAGGTATCATTGTAATCCGTATCCCTATTCCACAGGTCATTATCATTAGGTACACATATATCAATGTTTAGTCCCACTGTTTTAGGACTAGAATCCTGTTTATCTCAAATCCTCGATTGTAGGTATTTCTTAGTTTTGTGGTCATTATCAACGGTGCCTTGCTAGCATCAGGACAGGAATTCAGAACCCATTGCGTTCAGTGTTTGAAGCGGTCATGCGTTTCAATTTTACACCAAGCGAAATTTCTTTTACGCAGGTACTCAGGTATTTAGTTTCAAAGGAAGTTAGAGAAACTTCATCCTACAAATTCTGTTGTTTTTTATGTATTTGTTTTATGTTGCCTTGCACTTGTGTATAAATGTAACACCATTAACGCGTGTCATAAATGCGCAGCAAAAAACGTCAGTCTGCGACCGTTTTTCAGACAGGCTGTCCGGGTCTTGTCAGTATTCCGTCAGAGAGTGGAAAATATGCTTGCGGTTATTATTATGTAGATGCATTTTGTACAACTTGTTCACAAAATTTCGTGTCAGGTGCATCCGGGCCATCGCCGTCGGTGTCTTGCACTTGACGCAAAATGTGCACTTTTCAAAATGAGCACTATGTTGTATGTTATGGAAGCACTGCACTTCTTCCTGTTTAAACATTACCACAAAGTGGTCCTGTTTTTATTTGTCTTCTTTTTGTAATATAAAATATGTGTCAAATAGCCGCTATACCACTGCAAAGAAGCGAATTTACTTAATAATACAAACGGACCGTACCCGTCCCCTGTCCGTATGTGCATCACTGCTGTGCAGGGCCGGATTTAGGGGTCCACAAACGGGTGCCCCACAATAACTTCAGAAAAAAAAATCTTTCAAATTCCAACTAGTAAACATCTTTTCCTTTTATATTTTTTTTTTGCTCTTTTACCTTTACCTACAGTACTTTGTACACACGGCTACACATCAAACTATACTGTTCCAGTATACGCTGACCTCTCATTGTACGGGAATCCTATACAATGCTCATATTATCAGCTTATATTGGAAATATATAGCTTGATGTGTAGCCGTGTGTACATTCATGATTATTTGATTATATACTTGTTTTCACATTAAATTATTTATTGAAAAACTCGACTGAAAAAATTTTTTCATTTTATTTGGAAAATAATTTGGGGCGAGCTCCGCTCCTTTGTTGCCCCGAGGCCTCTGGACCTCTAAATCCGGCCCTGCTGCTGTGACAGACAAGTTACATATAGTGTCGCACTTTACGAGACTTGATTCATACAAGCTATGATTAAATTTGAATATTAATTTGTGTGTTGATGTTGTATTTATATTGTAATTATTCGTTTGTACTTATTTATGTGTATTTTTGTGTTTATAATTAAATAATTTAAAGATGTTTTAAAATGTGGGTTATGTGATACCTGAAATAAATGTTTTTTTTTTTTTTTTGTTTATATGGCTGCCGAAGCAGCGCGATGGTTCAACGTTCTGTGATGCATTTCACATTTACTACTACCTTTTTTCTTTTAGAAGTTATTCGTGTCGTAACAACTATAACTCCGGCCTACCCTACTGCTTTTGTTTAAATCTTAGAGAGATGTATGAGCTGGTATTGACCAGCTCACAATGCAGGAAACTCTTGACTTCAATCGACGACAGCAATGATGACGTAGTACTCAGTGATTACCAGTAAGTACAGACGCCAGCAGGTCAAGCTACCCGAAACTGTAAAATTTTCCCAATCAACCTTGAACCTTATGCTGTAACGATAACGTTGAAAATATTTTAAAGAAATTTGACAGATTGTAGTAGCTTGATGTGCTGGAGGCTGTACCAACTGAAAAAACATTTGCTTTGTGAAAAGACACTTTCCAAGATGGAAAGGCCTCACTTCTTTTCGTCAATCGCAATTCAAAATAATACAAAAAAAAAATCTTCAACTTATATTTATATAGTTTAATAAATTTGACAAATGAAAATAATTGCTTTTACCACTCAAATCATCTCTGTAACTTAGTTAACGGCCTATTTACCCTTTCAGACCAACCTCTGGCCAAGAAGATCGGTTTAAAGGTTCGTACCTACCGATACAATAATACATCGGAGAATACTGCTCAGCGACAGCCTTGCTGATAGAAAAATATTCGGCGTCACATTTAATATTAAGGTTTTCAGGTTATCCCTAAAATTTCACCCAAAGTATAAGTCTCGATTTGGAACTTTCGACCTTATTATTAATTCGGGTTGTAAAAGTTTTTTGCTAGCACAAGTAATAACATCAGAATCTTGCGAAATATGTTTTGTTTTTATAAATATTATCTAAATTGAGTTATAAGGACTTTTAAAAATACATAACATAATAAAATGTAACAATGACATAGCTAAATTTATGTTTTATTCAATACTATATATATATATTCAAAATGTAAATATTATGTAAGTCACCAATTGTCCAAATTTATCTCCTGTAATTTAAAATTTACTAAACATGCACTTGGCGTGGAAAATTCATAGTCTAATTTATTAAATTATCCTATTAGAATAATGTTAGTAAGGTAGTTAAACATTCATATAATTTTCAATTTATTTAATACTATTAATAGTCATATAAGAATTCAATTGTCTTATGCAATTTAAACACGGTTGGAATATTTTGTCTTTTGGATACTTTAAATGATTGCAAACAAAGGGTTTCAATTTATAATAGGTTTATCTAAGCCTAGACGTACAACAAAGTCAACTATGAAAATCGTTTTGATTCATTTATTTAGAAAACATGTAGTTATTACAGCACGGTCACTTTCTTTACTTTCTGCTTAGCATTCAAATGTGTTTACATTCAATGTTGTGTTTTATTTAATTTAATATTACACGTTTATTCATAAATTGTATAGATCTGCACTTTTTATTTTCTATTTAGAAATACCAATATGTATTAAATATTATTAAGGAACCTAGTTTCGGTATAAAAAATGTGGTGACTATTATTACACATACAAAAATGAAAAAAGTTACAAAATACATAAAATTAAACCAAATTACAGTTCTGCAATAACTAATTTATGACGTCTTATTATTCCAATGACGTTTTAATTTTCAAATAGGCGAAATGCTCGATGGTTTCGAATGGTTTCTAGGCATTAATAATTAGGTATATGGAAGTGGATCGTGTTGAAATAGCAACGTCAAAGTTTTTTTTATTAAGAAAATTACTAATTAACTAGTTTTAGAAGATATTTTTGATGTAATAGGATTTTTCATCTTACAATTACACTTAAAAACTTAGAACCTCATATAATTGTGGGATCTTCTGGAAGGTCGCCCACGGGATCGCATGCCACGGCCACGTGCTCCACTCTCGCTGTCTGTGAAATATACAATTATTATATTTAAACAGCTGCAAGATAATTAATACAATTTAAAATATTTCAGCGTCATCATTTCTCAGCACATTTATTTCGTATTATAAGAGTGTTCGACCGGAACATGATTTTCAGCCGAAACCGAAACTTATGAAGTTAAGAAAAGGTTAGTTAGTTAAATGAGGCAGCTTCTGACACTCGTCGTTTTTTTAGATTTGTTAGAAAAATTGTGATTAAAGGTTGATTTTGCAATTATCAGATTTCTTTTATCCAAAGAAGACAAATACTTTTGCCAGATTTTATGTGAAAAACTGTCAAAATTACAATTAAATTTCAATGATATTGCAAAATAAGCCCTAACTTAAATAAGGGCCTTAGCAGATATGCTACTGTAAGCTATTGCGATTAGCAATTTAGTAATTTTTCAGTTGCTCGATTCAACTCTTAACATCGCATAATTTTAGCATTAGCAATCAGAGTTTTAATCGCCTTTTGGAAGCTCGATATATCTAGCGTAAATGCTTTATCTCTCCGCCAAACATTCCATCATCGTCAGAAAATGCAATTTTTAATCCGTAGTTAAACGGAACGAGTCACCAAAACCCGATGCAGCGTCGAAGTAGTCGCTGAAAAGTGTGATTTTGCTATTTTGACCGAACGCTCAGTCACTAAGATGCACCTGCTGTGGCGTTTAGAGCTTGAATTAATGTCCAGAAAGCGAATAAACCCCTACTCGCTGATGCTTAAAGCAGCATGTCTGCTAAGAACCCAAAGGACTTTTATTTACAACTAAACACTTTTTTTTTTGTACAGGAAGGGTGAAAACGAAACTGTTACGTCTACGCTGTCTATCGATTAGTCATTCGTATTCTATCAAAACCGACAGCTCACGAACGGCATACGCCAGTTTCGGTCGGGCCGGAGATTCGGCCACTTTTTGGCTCAAACCGAACCTTCGGTCGGACCTTAATTATAAGTAACCACTTTGCATAATACTGTGCTATAGTCCTGTGGAAGTGTTAAACCGTCTTTGGCATCGTACTTAAGATAATCGTGTAGTTGCTCTTCCTACTTCAGTTAAAACCATTAATAATAGTTTATCAATCAGTGCAGGGATTTATCATTAAGGAAGTCGTCAATTGTGTAATAGCTTTTCTCAATTAATATTTTGTTTAGTGCCCTTTTAAATTTTATTACAGTCATATTTTTTATTACATCAGGTACTTTATTATAAATATGTGGGGCAATACCAAAAAAACTTTTCTTCATAAGTGCGGTTTTACATTTCACTTGGCATAGTTTG
Organism: Tiliacea citrago; assembly: GCA_963921375.1. Taxonomy (NCBI): domain Eukaryota; kingdom Metazoa; phylum Arthropoda; class Insecta; order Lepidoptera; family Noctuidae; genus Tiliacea; species Tiliacea citrago. Next base: position 11,707,329 of record OY992797.1, on the reverse strand, counting down.
TTTACATATTTAGTCCGTATCGGATTTTTCCGAACTGCTGACAGTTTTACAAATAATTGTGGATTGTTTTTTACAAATAGAGCTGTTTCCAAAATGTACAAAGAAGGAAAAGTTAAAATTTTTAGATACTGAAAATAGGACAGACAGCTATCTGTTGTTTTAAGACCGCACATTGACCTTATACATCGCTTTTGCATTCTAAATACCAGTTCCTTATCGGTAGACTGCCCCCAGAAAATAATGCCATACCGCAAATGTTGATCCCATAATTAAAAAGATTGTGATGTTTCTATGTGACTGCTATTCAAGCCAATAGTTTTTGAGATATGGGATATTTTCTGTAACAACCGCATAAATAACTTGTGTTTCATAGATTTTTCGAGAAATACTATGAAATTTAAACATACTTTTGCAGTCTGTAAAATCAATACTGTGTATGCGTAAATATTCATCTCTACTACGGAACCCTTCACTGTGCGTGGTCCACAAGAACACGGCCGGCTTTATACAGCATGTAAGAAAAAACCTGTCCGATGCTAAGTTTTGTTTGGTAGCACCCCGTCGTTTGGCGCGTGTGAACAACGAGCAAGCCTTTAAGAAACAACCGTTAAGTATAGCAAAATGATCGAAATCTCTGACTGGAATGAAAACACAACAAAAAGCAAAACAAAATCAATCATAGTTCTTTTCATGCACATGTCTGACTGTTGGTGTATTATTATGATCTTTCAAATGAAATATATACTACAACTTGATACAGCACTGAGGAGGGACCCCATACAAAAGCACCAATTCTCCTTTTTATAAATGGCTAGCTGCTGCCAACATATAATATATCCTATGATACTTAGCAATACTGTAGCTTCCCATTAGAGAAAGCATTTTCGGAATTGGATCAGAGTTTCAAATATAATTCTATATTTTACCTCTTTATAATTCCCTTAGTAAAAGTTGTTCATAATGATGAGTACAATAACCACTTGAGGTTTTCAGTTATTTCTTAAAAACCTTGTATACCTTTTAAGCTTGCTTGAGATAATGCACTGAGAGGGTCACGAACTATTACAACCGCCCAGTGTCCTTTCATTTCGATAGCATCCATATTTTTATCCAGCATATTCATCAAATAAGTCTCATCGGATGAGCTAAATCAAAATAAAAGATTTTTCAACACATTTGCTCAAAAAATGCATTTACGAAGCCTGTATACATTGTTTAAAAGATAAAAATTACGCACCATACAACAGAATGTGCGGTAAAATAGGTACTCTCACCTAAGTACATTACATGTTTTACCGCATCCTCAGTTGTATAGCGCCGTGAGTATCCTTTACGGTTTTTTTATAATCTCCATAAAAATATATATAAGAATTCCACCAAGGAGTTTCACATTACGAGAATAAATAAGCTGAATGGATCCATCCTCCTTGGAAGCGCTATTGCTCGATACGATTATCTCACTCTGTTATTAAAGAGAAAATGAGACGAAAGATGTGGTACAAATTTTCACCACGCGCACGTGGCGCCATTTGCAAATTCGCGCCATTTTCATATTATAAATGTCAAAAATTGTTGCGAATTTCCGACTGATAATAATAAACAAAATAATAATAATTATGAGTTCAAGCGAGGAATCAGATATTAATATGGAATCTACTCCACCATCTTGTATGAGGCGCCAATTGCAGAAAATGGTCTTGTGCCGCCGAAATCGCGAGAGCGCTATTGAATGATTTACAATAGTGGAAGACTCGGAAGAAATACTCAATCATACTCTGAAAATGTTTTGATCGTTTTCTCGCAAATGTGTTGAAAAACGTTGTATGACTCACGTGCGGATATTGGTATTTAAAAACCAACTTACCGCACTAGTATCATAAATAACTATTATGTAGGTCTAAACAAAAGACTAGTCAGTAGAGGTACCTGCTGCGCGCATCCATCGCTGATTCTGCGAGTGTGGTGAATGAGGAGAGTGCGCATGTGGCTGCGCGTGAGCACGACGCGCCACCCCCGTCGGCGCACTCGCTTCGGCTTCCCGCCCTTCCTCTGCCACCTGCTTTTTGACGATTTTAATCACATTAAATATTTTTTAAGGCCGTTCAAAAATATTGTGGGTCTGTGAAAACCATTTTTCAATTCAGGGATCTGTTTGCATAATATTAAGCTTAAAAGTGATATTTTTTGTTAGAATCAAGTGTCCCGTCCCCCCCTGCCAGCTAAATGGTTGGTTTTGGATATGTGAAAAAAATCATGGCAGTAGTATACAGGGTGGAATTTTGTAATGCCACCTGGAGGGAAAGTACTCTTAATACTGCAGAGAGAAAATTTTACTCAAAGGAAACATTCCTTTATTTTTGAATAGAAAGCAAACTGCATTCAAAGATTTTCGAAAATTCTCTTCTCCCACACCCGGGAATCGAACCGGCTAAAATCTGAAAAAATTATACCCTGTACTTTTATTGCATCGATCGTTAGGGTCAATTATAAGGATAAAATCTCTCTAACAAACTTGATAAATTTAATGAAAGGAAAACCAGGAAATCTGAAGTTACAAATTCAATGAGTCAAGTTAAAACTCTTTAACTAACATCCATCTTTTGTAATGCAGACTCCTTTGCGACATACTCGTAGCTGCGTGTATGAGGTAATTTAAATATGGAATGTTAGATTAAAATTTGAAAATTAGATTGTCACAGTTGTTATTCACATTTGATTGTTTTTACAACTCATTTCACATTTTGTCTCACGGTGGAAATGGCTTATCAAGAACAGTTTGATTTAATGGATGCTTATTTTTTAAATAACAAAAACGTGAATCTAGCTCTGCGGTGGTATGGAGAGAGATATCAAGACCGACAGGCACCAACTCGGTTCGTATTGAAAAGAATGGTAGAAAATTTAAAGAATACGGGTGGTTTCAAGAAGAGACAGCAAACTGTTCAGCAAAACTATTTCGATTTAGAACTAGATGTTTTAACATACTTTGAATCATTTCCAAAGGCTTCAAGTAGAGATGCTGCCGATGAATTAGGAACAACCCACACTCGCGTACGTAAATTGCTAAAAAGTATAAGTATAAATGCTATCGTGAAGGTCGGTTGGTGCAAAAATTGCATATTGGGGATCGTGACAGACGATTACAATTTTGTGAAAACGTGCTTGGAGAGATCAATCTCTCCAAGCATGTTTTCACAAAAATTAGGGTTTCGGCCAACCGAAACCCTAATTTTTTGAGTAACATTGTATGGTCTGACGAAACCAACTTCAGCAATAATGGCATGTACAATCGCCGCAATAACCATTATTGGTCTCGAGTGAATCCTGTTCGTGTTCATGAAACTAACAATCAAGTAAGATTTTCTTTCAACGTTTGGTGCGGAATTATGAGAAATAATGTAGTGTTAGTCCACGTGTACGAAGGTCATTTAAACACTGTCAAGTATATTGAAATACTGGATCTCTTAAGAAACGAGTTAAATGGTTTCCCCGAGGAAGAGCGAAACCAAATAATTCTACAGCTGGTAGGTGCTCCAGCACATAACAGCAGAATCACTACTGCCTACATTAATAACCATTTTAATACCTGGATTGGTACAAACGGCACAATCAGATGGCCTGCGAGATCGCCAGATCTCACCCCATTAGATTTTTTTTTGTGGGGATATGTAAAAAATCAAATTTACATGAAATCTTATGCGAATGACAACGAGTTGAGAGAACAACAACGAGCAACGAGTTGAATACGATTTATAATATTCACCACAACACTTTATTAAAGGTTACTAGAAATGAAATCGTTAAAAGAATAAATTTGTGTATCCAAGAGAATGGAGCCCATTTCGAGCAACTAATTAGTTAGTTTACCATTTTTTGTAAATAATTAAATTAATTTAAGATTTCCTGGTTTTCCTTTTATTTAATTTATCATGTTTGTTAGAGAGATTTTATCCTTATAATTGACCCTAACGATCGATGCAATAAAAGTACAGGGTATAATTTTTTCAGATTTTAGCCGGTTCGATTCCCGGGTGTGGGAGAAGAGAATTTTCGAAAATCTTTGAATGCAGTTTGATTTCTATTCAAAAATAAAGGAATGTTTCCTTTGAGTAAAACTTTCTATCTGCATATTAAGAGTACTTTCCCTCCAGGTGGCATTACAAAATTCCACCCTGTATATAACAAAATTAAAAGGAAAACTATAACAGGTAAGTAGGCTTTACAAGTTAACGAGTAATTGTCGACCAACTTACATTTGCAATTGGAGAATTGACCGTAACGTGTATCGATGTATGGGAGAGCATGTTTTTCAACTACAACGTTAAGTTTGTTTTTGGGATAAATTCATCCCAAATACGGAACCGTTCATTGTGCGTGGTCTGACACGCAATTGGCCAGTTTTTTTTTTAGATGGGAAGTTATTAAATAGCTTCTTCCGCTCTGGGCGGACCGGGAAGGCGTGTCAAACTTTTACTGACTAAAATCCACCCTTGTTCCATCAGTTTCCTGTGTGCCAGGGCCACGATATCCCTTTCGGACAAACTAGCAACCTTGGCATTGGCCCTAACGGACCCCATCAATTTGTGCTGACATCTCTTTGAGGTGCGCGTGGAACACAACGCGCCGTCGACCCGGACCTGATCCATATCGAACGGCGAGCTACCCATCAATCACCGTCCGCAAGCCCACGCCTACGGTGGCCGGGAATCGGCCTGCGAATCCCGACGCCCGGGGCGTCTGCTGCGGCGACTCTGCGCGTGCGGGCGCGAATTTTGCCTCTCCCTCACGCGTTCCGCCTCCCCCTTCGCGAGCATTACTGCTTCGCAGAAAGAGGTGACGGCCTCCCATGCACTTTCGCTCCGAACCAGGGCCGGACGCTGCGGTGCTCCGCCCAAGCCGGGCAGACGTCCACCGTATGCTCCACCGTGTCCTTCGGGCGATCCACACAGTGGTAACACCCGGGAGTTTCCTCCCGCCTATCCTGAACAGGAATCTACCAAAATAACCCGAGTCCGGTGAGAGACTGCGTCAGGCGGAAGGTGAGGTGGGTGGCCTCTCTAGCCACTCCTGAAAGTGACTTGTCAAAGACTATTGAGTAGTGATTACAGAGATTTAATCACTACATATAACTACTATAAATAAAATATGATCATCTGAAACCCGTGTACTCTTTATTTTTGCTTAGTGTAATACTTTTAACCGTATCGTCGCCGTCGTCTTGCTGCTAAAACCTATTGGTTTCTCGCATTTTTGACAAAATGGAGTTAAATATAAATCTGTATATTTAACTCCTCTTTGACATCTCAGTTTTCATTGTCTATATGCAGGTAAAACCAATTATCTGCAGAAAACCGCTTCTGAGATAACCAGTGCAACGACCAAGTAACTAATGCGATTTACAAAGTATACACGACGTAAAAAAACATAATGATAAATTATGTTTCAATTGAACTAAGGTACAATTCCGAGATGGGCTGCAGACTGCAACCGCAGGCAACAATGCGGCTAGCAGGCTGCAGTGTTGCCGCGCTTGGAATCATTTTCATAGAGATACATAGAAATTAGAAACCAGTAGTGTCGCTTGAACCTGCAGCTGCAGTTTGCGGCCTGCGGTCCATCTTGGAATTGCACCTTTATGATAAAGTCGTCAAGTAAAGTAGAAAATGTTCAAAACCACTAAGTAGTAACAGCTATATTATTAATTTATATTCACAATGTTGGAAAATGGGGTAAGTCATCTTAAGAAAAACGGAAGATAATTGGCTTTAGCAGCAGGACGGCGCGGCGGCAGCGGTGTAAAAGACATGCAATATTTCATATTGTGTTCTTATTTGTTTTGCTAGGTGTAAAAAAAAAACCGGCCAAGTGCGAGTCGGACTCGCGCACGAAGGGTTCCGTACCGTTATCTATAAAAACGGCAAAAAAAAAACACGTTTTTTGTTTGGGAGCCCTAAAATATTTGTTTTATTTTAATTTAATTATTTATTTTTAAAGTGAATATAATAACTAAATATTCTGTGAATATTTCAGGCGTCTACCTGTTGCCGGTATCAATATAGAGCAAAAAAAATCACGTTTGTTGTATGGGAGCCCCCTTAAATATTTATTTTATTCTGTTTGTTAGTATTTGTTGTTATAGCGGCAACAGAAATACATCATCTGTGAAAATTTCAACTGTCTAACTGTCACGGTTCATGAGATACAGCCTGGTGACAGACGGACAGACAGACGGCGGAGCCTTAGTAATAGGGTTCCCGTTTTACCCTTTGGGTACGGAACCCTAACAAACCAGATTTCAGTGTACACACGGCTACACATCAAGCTATACATTACCAGTATACGCTGACCTGTCATTGTACGGAAATCCTATACAATGCAAGATCAGCTTATACCTACCGTTATATAATTTATATAAAATATATTAATGTATATAAAACATATTAATTTTTATAAAATATACTAATTTATATATTGATATTAATTTATGCGGCCTACTCTAATGTCCTTTCTTTGGTATTGTTCGTTGAATCGTCGCTCCTTAAGTTCTGACTTTAGCTGCACGACTACTGACAAATGCGTGCACTGACTGGAAAGGTCCCCTCAATCTGTGGTTCTTTGATCAAAGATCATTTCAGGCACTAATCTACATGGTCTTCACATGATCTGACCAAGATTATATCTGGACTTTAAAAGAGACTGTGACCTCTGAGTTTGTTTCGGCATTTCTTCTCAGAGTAGTCAAATAGGAAACGCCGACCTCATCTAGTTTTAAAATATGATGACGTGTAAAAGTGTTTGTACAAACCTACTTACAGAAATATATCATTTATCACTGGAAATGTATAGCTTGATGTGTAGCCGTGTGTACAGCAGAAATATTAATATTTTTTCAAGTCTAAGACATGTTCGTTTTGGCTGAAAATCCATTTTCAGTCGGACACAATATAACTTGTTAGATTTAAAACCAATCAATGTCAAAAATTACAACTGTTGTTTTATGAAGCTATTGTATAAATTAATAATATAGACTCAACTATTACAACTCACACCTTTCAACCTGTCGTTTAACAGCTATACCAACGAATTACTCTTTTATTCAACGAAAATGCTCGCACTGCTCGCGAATCAAACGCTTCAAAGTCATGGGCGGCGCTCAAGAGACGCGTGGATAGTGATAGGACGCGCATTACAAGTCAACATTTGCGGGGATCCGTTGTTGAGCTTGAGTTACATTTCATTACCTATTATAATTCGTAGAGTGAAGCTGAAAATCATGAACACTTTTTATGAAGTTTTTATGTTTCACCTAATAGACCACCAAGCTTTATCTGATAGACTTCATAATCGCATATCAGAAAAGCTCAGAGAAAATTGATTGAAACAGAAGGACATTGAAATGATTCCATAAATGTTTCACGGAACTCTTAGGCGCTCAGCAGACGATGGAAAATTTGTCCGCAACGAAAGAACTTATGGAACATCTTTCCAATAATGCATTCGTAAGACAAATATACTGCCAGGATTTCAATACGTTCTATCGTCGCTAACAAATTGTCGATCGCCGCTTAGCGCTTTATTCGTAACACCTGCTATAATTTAAAATGGAAACATGTATGTATGCATATTAATGACGAAAACAGGTTGGCTATCTGCATGACATGTGTTGTTCGTTATTGAATTTCACAAATTTTTATCAATGTGTTGAAGTATAACTTGCCAGGCACAGAAAATGTTGTTTTATCTCTGGCAGTAGGTTAAATGACTTTCACTTTTTAAATTACGTAATAATACGTTCTTTGACTACGACCAGCGCGGCAGCGTTCATATATAAAAAAAAAGAAGCAGTCTGTTACAGTTTATAGCACCATATATGCCAAAATTGGCCGTGGCGTATATCGATGTATTCCCGAGAAAATGTTTTTTAACTACAATGTTAAGTTTGATTTTAGGATAAATTCATCCCAACTACGGAAACCTTCATTGTACGTGGTCCAACACGCACTTGGACGGTTTATTTTTACAAAAAATTTCAATGTACAGTTTTGACTTCGTTACTATTGTATTAACCGACTTCCAAAAAGGAGGAGGTTATATGTTCATCGTTCACCGGTTTCTACGTCAATTGTGGACCGGTTTTGAAAATTCCTTTTTTGTTTGAAAGGGTATGCTCTCCAGATGGTCCTATTGTGACCAAGTCAGAACCCCTAATTTTGATGATTTGGTGACTAAATTATATTTTGTTAGCACTTGTTGACAGATCTACACTGTCCTCCCATACCTATTAACACGGTAATTTAAAAAAAATTGTAGATCCAATTATTATTTTCAAACTAACCGTGGAGTTTCACCAAAAAATGTTACAAAAATATTATTTGACTGAAAATAAATATAGCGTTCATTTTTTTTTTAAATACCCAATTGTGTCTCGACTCCATAATATATAACGTGTTTTTAAATAATGAAAAAATTTTTAATTACATACTTGCATATCCATTATTGATAAAACGTTCGGATAGCTCACCAAAACGCAGCCAAGATTACCTAGTATCTTGACTGTGTTCCACTAAGAAGTTTGCACTGTAGCTAGAGCACTACAGCCCATTTCAATATTAAATAAAAAATAGCCTTTATTTCCTCTGTACATAAACAAGTTCTTATAAACTAATCAGCTACCAGGTCAGGCTGTCTTGCGACATAGGCCTCCTCTATCTCCTTCCACTTATTCCTGTCCAGAAATGTTCTTCGCCAACCTTTTGGCAGATCATCCTCCCACCTTTTCACATCATGTTTTGCTCTACGTCTTTTCCATACCTTGGGTACCATTCTGTGACTTTTTGGTCCATTTTAAAGTCTTAGCTCTCATTATGACCTGTCCATTTCCATTTCAGTGTTCTTGTTTAAACTCTAACGTCTGCCACTTTGATGATGTTCCTAATTTTTGTGGCTTTCCATTTGTCTAGTAGTCTCAGATTCATCATACTCCTCTCCATTCTTCTTTGTCATACACACAGTCTGTGTTTTATTTATTTATTTACTCTCTCACTGGAACGCCATACAGCAATTCGGTATGTAAAGTGAAAATTAACCTATGCCGATTCGAAAACCATTTCGAGATTTTAAGGTTTTATGAGTTATTTTTCTATTAATAGAAAAATAACTCATAAAACCTTAAAATCTCGTAAATTTTAAGACCTATTAATAGGTCTTAAAATTATAAGATCGTATTTATTTTCACAAAAATACTTAAAATCACTTGACTTTTATTTGACCTCTAAATGTCATAAAAAGTAGCCTGAATTGAAAATTTTCAGTGCCTCTTGTAATTAAATAATTAAGTTGTTCTGTATGTGTCAAGTCTCAATGTCAACGACAAATTCACATGAAGCACTTATTATTATTCTATTCAAATAGGTAAATAGTTTACTTTTTCACCAGCGGCCGACAGTACAAGTCGAATCACATCGATGTATCGCCTCAGGAAAACTTAACTTACGTTCAAATGATCTTCACAATAAAACAGACGCCGCACAGACTAGTACTCAACGTTTACTTCCTCGCACCATTTATTTTTTAAGGTTTCTTTTACTAACAATCAATTTGTGTCGGCTATTTCTTGTGGTGTTTATACTTGACGGTATGAAGCACGTAGCAGAAGTAGTCTTTGATCCATTCATTTGATTAATAAGCTATAACTTTAAACTAAGGTACGGAAATCGCATCTCGTATGAAATGTAAACAAATTAACTGTCAAATTTTACTGTTTGACTTTACTGAATTTTGTTTTTAAATAAGTGTTAAACGTGGCAAACATCCTAAGCTATTCAGGCTACTTTAGATATCAGCACGAACAAAACTTTAAAAAAAATATATAAAAATAACTACAGCTTGTAAAAACAAAAAGATGAAATTATGTGTTTCAAATACTCTTATCTTTAAAATAAAAATATAAAAAACATACCTGAAAAATACTTTACATACCGAATTACACCAATGGAGCAAAAATTACATTATGTGCTGCTATCCATCCATCCATCCTGTGCGCGATGGACATCGAACGGGCGGCGATGGATCACGCACACTCCCGCAGCGTCAACAGACTTCTCCATATTTCCATTACTCCATCCATATAACGCACATTCTTTGCGATTTTTGAGACTTAAGATTGTTTTAAAATAAATACATTAAAATTGAAAAAATGGAAAATTTTGATGTGTCATCCTGCCTGACAGATGACACTGATTTTTTTTGTGATAATGACCAGGTCTGGCAGCCGTACGTGAGGCATGGAAGAATGCAGGTGTTTTATAGCTTTCTCTTTTCTGAAACGGGTACATTTTTTTTTTTTCATTTTTTCCTTAATAGACTAATATCTTTGCCAGGTGTTATTAATTTATTCTTCTGTTTACGTCTTTAGTCGATAAATCTTTTGCAGCTATAATCTGTCCCAGATATATATATTCGTTTGCATATTCAAACTCTTCTTCTTCCACTTCTATCCTGTTTTTTTACTATTAGTCATCAATTTTGGTCTTGCACGTATTCATTGATAGTCCTGCTTTTTTTACTTTCTGTTGCTAAGTGTTGAAGCATGGTTTGAAGTGCGGTAGGGTCCTCTGAAAAAATGATGAGATCTGCGAATCTGTGATGTAAGCTGTCTCCGTTTATATTGCCAAATTCGTCCCAGTTCAATTTCCTGAAGACGTTTTCCAAAACAGAATTAAATATTTTTGGTAAAAGCGAGTCTCCTTGTCTAACACCTCTCTGAATTTTAAATTCTTCTCAGATTCTTTCGAGCTGTACTTTTGCCGAGCTGTAGGCATATATTTGTTGAATTATGCTTATATATTTATTTTTCACTCCCTGGTCTTTTAGTGCCTTTCAAATGGAACTATGCTTTAAAGAATCGAACGCCTTGTTATAGTCCGCGAACGCCAAATAGAAGGGGCGTTCGTATCCGTTGCATTTCTGAATTATTTGTATGACAACGTGTATGTGGTCGATTTTCGAATAATCAAAGCCAAATCCCGCTTGTTCTTTGGGCTGATTACAATATAGTCCTTTAGTCAACCTTTCCATTATTATCTTTACAAAAAACAAAAAAACAGGCATTGTACATACAATACATACACACAACACACACACACAGTGAACACTCTTCCATTCCATTCTCCCTCTAACATACATAACAACACGCCTGTAATCCCCGAAGGGTTAGGCAGAGGTGCACCAGTACACTCACATTTCGCCAGTTATGTTTAAGTCCCAAGTAATAGGGGGGCGAGCCTATTGCCATCAACCGGACACAAATCCAGGCTCCGCTTTGCTTCTGAGAAATTCTAGATGGAAAACCCAATAACACTTTGCCCGACCTCTACCTCAGCAGTAACGCTTGCGACCACTAGACCAACGAGGCAGTCAGTATCATCCCCGGGTGCTTTCCCTGCTTTTTGTGTTTCAATAGCTCTTCTTATTGCACTTGCATTATAATTATGGGATTGGTTCTAGGTTGGTGTCATATTTTTCTGTTGTCTTGTCCGTGGTTTCATTTGCGCATCTATGTACAATTTCTTGTACATAGTTCGCATGTGGCATCTATGTACAATTTCTTATAGAAATTTGTTGCAATACTTAAAATCTGTTGGCATATATTTGTTGTGTAGACTTTTTGATGTTTGTCCTTATTTGTCGCTTTCGGTATCCATGTTGAATGTTCCTTTAGCTATTTAAGGGCTTTTTTAATAACCCCGTTTTAACTATATGTTCTCTTATTGTATCTAGCCGTTTTTTAATCTCTGTTATTTGTTTACTATTTTCTTTCCTGTTATTTATAATTTCCTTTCTCTCATTAAGTTTTTTTCTATATTATACATATTTAAATAGGCTCTAACCCCGCAATTCCGCGTAATCAACATTACAAATTCTCATCACCCGATGAGCATGTGTGATGAATTTGATATGCTGTCAGCAATGTACTGTTATTATTAGTTTCATCAACACCTCCAACACCCCTCAAACACACTTAAAAAATTAAGAATGTTAAAAGGTCTTTTCTACCATTATTGTTTTTTTAAATCATTCTACTGCCCGTATCCCAGTTTTTGAACTTTTTATACATGATATATAAGTATTAAACTGAAAGGTTTTCCCGGCGCCGTGAAGTATGTAGAGTTAATTCGTGCTATGCACAGTCAATCTCGTACCTAGGCCGGTGGGTTGCTGGCAACACCGACGAATTTAGTGTGGCTGTAGGCATTCAAATTGGGTCGGCTTTTAAGTCCTTACCTTTTCCTGGTGATTATGGACGCTCTGATGTCAGACATAAAGGAAGAGGAACCCTGGTGCATGCTGTTTGCCGATGAAAATGTTCTTGTCGGTGAAGATGGACCTGAGATCCTAAGCATATTGGAGAAATGGCAACAGAAGCTAGAGAATTTTGGCTTGAAAATCAGCAGAACCAAAACCGAATATAAGTTCTGCGATTTCGGTGGTCTCTCCAATTGTGGGGTCATATCGCTTAATGGCGCGCTTCTCCCGGTTTGCTCCGACTTTCGGTGTCTCGGTTCACTCGTGTACAGCGATGGCGGAGTAGATCGGACTGTTAAGCACAGAATTAACACTGGATGGATGAAATGGCGGGACATATCACGGGAACATTCTACGACTCCGGCGTACTCCTTAAAGTTAAGGGGAGAATTTATAAAGAAATGGTTAGACCCGCTGCTTTGTATTTAAAAAAAAAAATGAATGAAAGGCAAGGCTGAGATGAGAATGCTAAGAGGGACGTGTGGTTACGGGAATGGATAAAATAAGAAATGACTATATAAGAGGAAGTCTGAAAGTGACACCGAGAAGAAAAGGTGTGAGTGAGAAGTTGTTTGGAAATAGGTTGTCATAGTATGGGTATGTAATGCGGAGGAATGAGGGAGATGTCGCCAGGAAAGTTTTGAATATGAATGTGGACACGAGTAGGAGAAGACCAAAGAAACGATGGATGGACTGTGTGAAAGACGATAATTATGGCTAGAAAGGGAGTGATTACCGAGACTGACAACTAATAGAGAAGTATGGAAAAAAAAGGACAAGTTACGCCGACCCCAAATAAATTGGGATAGGGGCAGGAGAATGATGATAAGTATTACTAGGGATATTTAAATAGGCGTCAAACAATACTTCTAATTATTGCGCTCCTTTTAAATTTTTGGTAATTTTAAAAACCATCTGAATTTTTAAAGTTGGTCAGCGGAAAACTCTCATTGTGATGTTTTTATTACGTGGTGCTATTAATCTAATTAATATTTCTGATTTTCAATCGATTTTCTAATAAACTGTGTACGCTTCTTTTAAACTTGTTTTATCTCTTTTAATCTAATCTCTTCCTTCTTAAACAAGTGTGCTAATAATAGGCTAGTTGACAGTAAGAAAAATGCCTTATGAATTTTGTATTGTAGAATGGTTATGAGCTAAAAATATAAAAAGCCGGCCAAGTGCGTAATGAGTATTTTCCAGCGATGGTCTTTCATCGCCAGAACTTTCCGCGAAAAATCCGTCAATACGGATTATACGCGTTCTGTGAACGAGTTGACTGAGCAAGTCATGTTCGCTAATGACACTAGTTTTTTTTATATATTTTTTTAGTTACCTGGTTGCTGGGACCTTTTAGCTAAGTCTTTATTTAGTTAAGAAGTTTGTTTAAATAATGAAGAAATTAATTATAAGCAATGCATGATATCCCCGCCCGCTTGAGTTTAAGTGATGTTGCACTGTTTTGTTTCATTTGCCTACACTAATGCACGCTCACAAACACATAATGGTTAATAATCCACCATTATTACACATTAATATTCGGCTAAACACAAATTTTAGAAAATAAAACAAAACTGCTAAACATGACGCATCACTTTCCCGTCAAGAACGCGACTGACACTATGTAGTCGAGGGTGGAGTCCACTTGGGTCGGAGGGGGCTGGTTGGGATCAGGCGGGCGATACTGAGCGCACATCGTTTTTTATTCGCAGGTCAACCTAAGAGGTTGTCCTCTGCTTAGCCGGACTTTTCCTTTGGGTGTCTCAATAAATTAAGGCCTCCAGGCAGGGCATAAACTTATAAACTAAGCGACTACATGCTAAGGGCACCCCCTGTGGAATACGCGGACCACAGCTTAGGGCGACGCTTGGGGAGGACAGCATGGGACAGACTGGATCGGATTAAGGCTGAGCGCACATCGCCGGCGCCGTGAAATTTATAGTACTTTTATTTCATTTATTAAAAAATAAAAGTATCAATAAACAAAATTGGTATTGTTTAAGCAAAGGATGGAGATTATTTTGGTATAAATATTACGTGAAAATGAAGTAGAACTTCAGACATATTCAGACTTGTTTCCAAACCTTTTCAGAAGAAAATTGAATTAGATTCAGTCGTTTTTTCTTTATAAAAAAGGCATAAATAACAAAAATATGTTCTATTAAAGAAGTATTGGATATTTGTAATATGAGAAAAATAGTTTTGATGGACTATATTCAGCTTTCCATGAGTTTTTGCCTAAACATGCATCAGGAAAACGATTATTGCTAAATAAATAAATCACAAAAAAATAGCTTTATTATTATGGTAGAAGAGAAAACGAACTATTTTTTACCAAATAATTGTTATTTATACCAACCAACGAATTGTATTCAATCTCAACAAGGAAATCATGCATCTACGCGCAATTTTGTAATACTGCTCTAAACCACCATAAATAAACGTTGGAATTTTTGTGACGTCATAGGCTATTATGTAATCAACGACACCTCATTTGACAAAATACGATGAGGAGTTTAGGAGTTATGAGAGAACAGATGAACATACATACATAGCCTGATAAAAATAATAACCCCCAAAAATAGCTTTGTATCGGTACATACTTGATGTGGGGAAGAAGGTTCACTGCCCTGTGAACTGACAGCGGTCGCTTCTTCTTCAACTCGTGACTCCTCCCAGTCTCTTGTCTCGCCTCCTTCAGCACCTAATTTGAACAGGGACATTTAAGTCGTTCATTTCTTCAAAAGATTTTGCGTTCTCATTTGTTCGCTTACTGATGGATAAGCGTTCGTTTTAATAGTAAAGCGATGATCCTATGAGTAGCAATATTCTTCATATTGATCTAAGCTTATGTTATTTCGGTCTGCCACCACAATATTATGTAAACATCAAGAAATTGTCGTGTGCATAGGCACTCGGGATTTGAATTTTTGAGATAGTCATTTAGTGTCGTAATGTCAAAGGTGTTTGCGTCAAAGATTGAAAATATAAGAATGTGTTCGGAATTGTGTACTGACGCGAGTCGGAGCTGGCGATGGGCGCGGGCGCGGGCGGCAGCGCGGCGGCCAGGTCGGCGTGCGTGTCCAGGTGCGCCGCCTCCGCGAACGTGAACCGCGCGCCGCCCGAGCCGCCCGCGCCGCCGCCCACCGGCGACACTACCGCCTCGCCGAACCTGCACACACAACACCATTAGTTTATACTAGTACAGTTAAATAGTTAGTCTCATAATAGTAGTTAATAAACTAAACTGAAACATATCAGATTTATACATTTGTGAATTATTTGTAGTTTTGTGGTGAGGGTTTATAGTCTCACAAAGTTGTGTATGAAACTGCACACAACTATATAGGTATTCAAACTCGTAGTGTTTGAATACCTTTATAGGTAAGTACATATATTTATTTATTATTATAATTTCAGATAACATTGATCCAATAAATTTATATTGTTAGTATGAACTTAAAAAACTATGTTAGTACCTAATAACTAAGAGAGACTTAGTCCTCTGGGCAGAGGCGGCTCGTCATAAAGAGCGCTGGTGCAGTACACTCCCACGAAAATAGCATAATCTATATTTCTTTATTATAATCCTATACATACATTCTTTCTACTATGCCCATACGCATACAATAGCAGTTTACTAGAAAACCATTTCCTACGCGTACATTTGGCGTCAAGTTGTAACGTGTGGAGCGCCAGCGATTATGCTATGAAACAAAGTTCAGTACGATTTCTAGCACTGTATTCAATGAGTGCGAAAGAGAAATATCGACACAGTCCGACGCGTGAAACAAAAGATTTTGTATGAGAAATTAGCCTAATTTGGAGCGCCGCTCACGCGCGACGTTGCCAAACGGCGCAAGGCGGCCGCGCGCGGGAATGCGATCTATGCCTATGCGCTGTTGCCGATCTTATGTAAACAAACAGTCGGCTCAACTCGGCTGTCAGTAGATTCGCAGTGTTAATTCTAAATAATTATTAAAAATAGTTTATGAGCGACATTTGTATTAAAAATGGAACAATACAGTGTATCTTTTATTAAAAATTGTGAAAAGACTCTCGAAATGCGTATCGAACTGAAAGCTAAGGGACCACCACGTCCCGAAATTGCACTTTCTCAAAAATGTGTTACGAAAAATAAATCTTTTACGCGTGGTTTTAAATCTGAAGAATATTTCAAAACATCTTGGTTGTGTGGATGTGAAGAAAGCAACAAATTATTTTGTTTCCCGTGTCTGGTGTTTGGAGCTGGCGCCGGCAGTGGTGGTGAATCTGCATGGACGGAAACGGCCGTGTTGACAATTTAGCGCATCTTTCAATGAAAGTGAAAAAACATTCGCAATCTCGATTTCATATCTTATGTGAAGTGCAATTGGCATCTATCGGCCGTCAAGATATTCGTAAGGCGCTCGATTCTGCGTATCGAAAATGTATTAGAGAGTTCAATGAGCGCGTTGATGAAAATCGATAAAGATCGCCGAATGGATTTTCTTTACAAATAAAATAAATGGTAAGCTCTAGTTCTACGTTTCTTTTTTTAGTGAACCCCACAAATAAATGTCACGAGCCGCCTCTGCCTCTGGGTGAGGCTCCACACCAGTGGGCTATCAAGCTTATTGCCCATTACATTCAGGATAGTTGTGTGCAGTTTCACACACTACTTTGTTTAGATGAAATTGCATGAGTTTAGACAAAGTAGTGTATGAAAGTGCACATAACTAGGTTGAATCCGCTGTTTCTACATTAGCTGTGGCGGTAATGGTAGCGAGTCAAGTAAAGTAAACATTTATTTTTATATTCATAGCGAAGCGATCATAATATTTATTATCCCTTAAAGAGGCCTCCGATGGATGCGTAGTTCATACAAACGTAATACCAAAATAATTTGTAAATCAAACATATTCTTAAGGTAATGTGACTTTATTCCGATTGGAATACAGAATATCTAGGTTCCCAAATATATATTATGAACGGACACTGATTTAAACAAGAGTTATGAGAGAAATAAGTTTTCTATTGAAATTTTAAATTCCTCATAGCTCGTCTATAAATCATAGTCCTTTAGTCCCCTTAATAAATAAAAATAAAAATTGTTACTTCTCACAAATCACTTAGTACTCTGTTCCGGTCCGTGTTTTCGCCTGTTTGTAATTAATTAATTATCAGCAATTGTCAAAATCCCGTCACTCCCGTTTAAAAAGACTGTTTTGAAAAATACGTTGTCGTGCTGTTCTTTCTTTCAAAGAATTTAATAGGTACCTACCTACTAAGATCGTAATAATTATGTAGACTTTAATTAAGTAGCTAATGGTTATAGTGATAGGGGAAGGGCACACAGAAAGAAAGTGGAGATTTCTATACGACAATTTTTTTTTCGGGATAGTCATCCCTGGAATAATATATTTACTTAATAAAAAAAATATTATATTGAAGCGGTAAAATAAATTGAATTCATTAAGTACCTACCTGTTTTTGTTTCATTATTTTTAATGTACTTACACTTAAGTGAATTCCCGAAAACCGAAACAATAATTACCCGAGAAAAAATTGTCGTAAGGAAGTCTACACCTCAGACTAAGACTTAGTCTGAGGTGTCTGACACCGTCAGTCACCGCCGTCCGTGGTGTCTGTCTTGTGGTGTCTGGTGTCTGGTGGTGGTGTCTGTCTCTGCTACTCGACGTTTAGGTAAATACTGTCTTCCTATTGCTACTGTTGCTACTCGGTAACAATCGCACGCGCCGTACACCTACGCGACTGCGCTCTCTACTTTCGACGTTGCGTTATCAAAAATAGTTATTCGCAATTTAAACAAAAGTCATAGTATGTATTTGTTGAAACTTTTGTAAGGGAGCATAGTTTATTATTACGAATATGTAGGCACAAAATTATAAATTTAAATTCAATATTTCGCATATCGCAAAGTAAAAATACATTTACTTGTGCAGCATATTACTTAGTTGTTAGAACTTTTGTTGTAAGGTGTAACTAATACCTATAAGCGTATAGGAAATTATTTGAAAAACTTAATTTTTTTATTGAATGAGTTACGGGGCATTTTCTGTTTTCCATTGTTCCACAGTACCTATCTGTTAGCACTTTCAATAATATATAGTTTAGATGGTATTAATAAAGAAACAGTAAATCATTTAATTTAAAATTGTATATTATTGTTATAATATGAAATAATAGGAAATACCTACTTAATACCTATTGGATAGCTCTAAACTGTTAGCATTTTTGTACATAGCAATGAATTAACTAAAGTTATCCACCCAGAGAAAATAAAAAACTTTAGAATTATCAAAGGTTATGTGGAAAAAATAGTGTATCCCTACTGGACTAAATGTATGAGATTTAGGCAGGAAAAAGCATTACGCTGACTCGGTTGCAGCCGTCGACAACGCGTATCAATAACTCTCAATAATATTATAGTGAGAGCGAAAGTCCATTAAGGTCTTTTATAGTTCCGTACTGCTCAAAGCTGATTTTTCATAGTTTATCTCATCCTTACCCGTCATTGCGTCTAGGTACATAGAGTGTAGGTGTAGATGGCACTATACTGTCGTCGCCGTCGTCACCGTTGTTACCACCAAGAGATAATGCTCCACTTTCTAAAAACAAAAAAAAAAAACATTACGTAAATATAAATAACGTAAGCACACAGAATTAAATTGAAATTAATCAGCTTCCACTAAATAATTATAATTAATTCAGAAATGGTTGGTTCTTTTTGGCATAACTTGATCCAATTTGCGTATCAATAAGGCCGGCTCCACATGTTGGTCCCAAATCTCGACGTAGGACACCAAATGTCCTACGTGTGAATGTAGAAAATAGCATTGATCCCATAGTCCCAACGTAACCTTTGGCGGTTGGCCGGCCCGAGTCGGTTTCATTAAAGGAAACCTGCACCAAAACACCCGATTCGTCGTTCAACACGTTGGAGGTTTTCTCGGCACTTTTGGAAACTAGGTATGACATTAAATAAGAATTTTAGGTACTTTAGTACAGTATTTAAAATCAGGTATACTTGCTGGTGACGGTACCAGCAAGTATTTTATGATGTGTCGTAAGTTCGTATCCCACTATCTTCTGCTTGGTGTCATCCTCTTCTTCTTCAATAACACAAGTAAGGCACTCTTTACCGTGAAAGCAACTACAGCATTTTTTACGCCGGACATCCTCACAGGCTCTGCCTATTTAACCAGACCAGCCAACGTACATACTAAGATTGGGACTTGGGACCAACGTGTTTAGCTAAAGGGTTAACGAGAAAACCTAGCCTATGAATGAGCACAAACGTTCAGTTCCGCTGCTGATGGCTTCGATCTGCTGGTGCGGCGTGGCCGGCTCGCTGTCGCCCGCCGCCGCCCCACCACCTTCCTCCGCCTCCTCGCCCGCCTCCGGGGACTGCGCCGGCGACTCCTGAACCACACACAATCATTATTCACACTGATAAATCAATCGATCATCTAAACTTGAATTCAAAATCTTTGATAATTATCACGTTTTGAAACCAAACATCCAATATAAACATGACAAAGTTCAAATTCCATTGCACTCGTAAATGAAGAAACTTACGATCTTCGTAATTTCTTTAAATAAGTATTCTGGCCTGACAACCAGTTTTACTAAGGGGTTTCGTATTGCCACCTACTGGCCTGGGCTCAAACAATATAAAGTAGTTAAAGTACCGTCGATACGAAAAGAAGAAAAAGGTCGAAGTAACTGGGTTTCCGAGGTTAGATAGGCAGTCACTCCATGTAAAGTACTGATATTCAGCAGTTCAGCTGCTTCAGATTAGATTGGAAGCCAAACCCATAATGGTTGGATACCTAATGAATTATTCAGGCGAGTTTGTAGAATATAAATAAAAAGAAAAACCGGCCAAGTGCGTGTCGGTCCACACACAATTAAGGGTTTCGTAGTTGGGATGACTTTATCCCAGAAACAAAGTTAACATTGTAGTTGAAAAACCTGTACCTCCCATACAACGCGATATACGTCACGGTCAATTCTCCAACTGCAAATGTAAGTTGGTCGACTATTACTAGTTAACTTGAAAAGCCTACATAGCTGTGATAGTTTTTCTTTTAACACTACTGCCATGATTTTTGTCACATATTCAAAAACAACCATATAGCTGGTAGGGGGGAGGGGGACACTTGAGTCTAATAAAAGTTTGCACTTTAAAGCTTAATATTCTCTCCCTCCGGTCGAAGACCCTGATTGTCCTCTAGACCCCGTCTCCCCGGACGAGGTTCACGATATAATCAAGGGTCTGAAACCCCGTAAAGCCCCTGGATCAGACGGTATCACCAATAGGGTGGTCCAGTTGTTCCCGGCTCACCTGATCATGCTAATGACCACCATCTTCAATGGTGCTCTTAGTAACAACATTTTTCCACAATCGTGGAAAAATGCCACCGTCATCGGTATCCCGAAGCCCGGCAAGCCTAAGACCGAGCCTTCCAGTTACCGTCCCATCAGTTTGCTCGACGTTTTCGGCAAGGTCTATGAGAGGCTTATTTATAAGCGTCTCAGAGACTACGCCGAGACGAAGGGGCTCATCCCCAACGAACAGTTCGGTTTTAGAACCCAACATTCTTGCGTACAACAGGTCCACCGTATCATAGAACACATAAGCGCCGGTTTCCAGCGCGGGTTCATGACGGGTGCTGTGTTCTTCGATATCGCGAAAGCGTTCGACAAAGTCTGGCACAACGGCTTATTGTATAAGCTATACAAATTCGGTGTGCCAGATCGTCTCGTGCTCATCTTACGGGACTATTTGTTGAACCGCACCTTCCGCTATCGCATCGAGGGTGCGCTCTCTTCCCCTCATCCGATCCGCGCAGGCGTCCCTCAGGGGTCTGTGCTGGCTCCGCTCATTTTTACGCTGTTCTCCAGTGACATCCCGAAAAGTAGAAAGGCGCAGTTAGCTCTGTTTGCAGACGACACGGCCATCTACTACACCGGCCGCAGTCAAGACCAGATCTCCCGCATCCTACAGACCGAAGTCAACAGACTCGGTGACTGGTTCAGGAAGTGGAGGATCGAGGTCAATCCTGATAAGAGCCAAGCGGTCCTCTTTTCTAGGCCCCGGCGTAGACCGGACCTACCACGACAGATCAAGATGTTCGGCAAGCCTATCCCTTGGGAGAAGCGAGCCAAATATCTCGGTGTGATCTTAGATCACCACATTTCGTTCGCTGAGCACATAAAGCAAGTGCGTTCGCGCGCTGCTTTCGCTCTCGGTAGGCTTCATTGCGTTCTAAACTCACGCAGCAAGTTGTCCCTTAAGGGCAAATTGCGTATTTACACAGCGTGCATCCGGCCGATTATGACGTACGCGTGTGCCGCTTTCGCACACGCCCGTCCCCATCTCATTCACAGAATGCAGGCACTTCAAAACCGATTTCTCCGTAAAATTACGGACGCTCCATGGTTCGTTCGGAACGAAACCCTACACGTAGATCTTAGAATCCCCACCATCAAGCAGTTTTTGAAACGCGCGACAAAGCGGTTCTTCGAGTCCGCAGATAGACATCGCAACCCCTTGGTTGTGCAGGCAGCTAGCTATAGGCCATCTCAAATCAGTAAGACTCGCCGACCTAGGCATACTCTCTTAGACCCGGATGACCCCATTACTCTCCTTCAGGAAAGCAATAGGGCCACAAGTACAGTGCACAAACACAAACCGTCATTCCGTCCTCGCCGCCGAGGTACCACGCGAAGATCAAGAATAAATTGTTCCCCCCGTCCCTTGCACGTCGAACCGCCAGCCCCGAGGCTGAGTGAGCCGTAGCATTTAATAGTAATCCCCGTTAATAATCATGAATTTAAACTTTTGATCCAGCCCGTCCCCAATTTGCTTTGTTTTTCCCCAACGACGCCCTAAGCCGAGGTTCGTACCCCACAGGGGGTGCCCTTAGAGCGCTGTCGTTTAGTTTTTAATACTTTTATTTACGCTCCTGGCTGGAGGCTTTAAGCTAATACCTTAGGGCAGCCACAGGAAAGACCGGTTAAGCAGTCACGGCCTCTCAAGGTCAACTGCGAGATGCCATATATAAAAAAAAAAAAAAAAAAAAAGCTTAATATTACGCAAACGGATCCCTGTATCGAAACATGGTCTTCACAGACCCGCAATATTTTTGAACGGCCTATCCAACGATACACCATGGGATAGACGAGAAATAAAATAATCAAGGATAACCCACAAATTTATTTTTCCACATTTTGTTTTACCATTTTGTCGGCGTGATTAATACGTATACCCAGGCCAAATTACAGCTTTCTAGTACTAAGTGTGAGGTAAGTGTCTGAGCTAAGCCGCGGAAAGACCGACAGACAGACGGACATGGCGAAACTATAAGGGTTCCTTGTTCACTACGGAACCCTAAAAACGGTCAAGTGCTAGTCAGACCACGCACAGTGAAGGGTTCACAGAGTTAAGATGAATATTTTTACGCATGCATAGTATTGATTTTATCGAACGTAAAAATTAGTTTGTATTACATAGTGTTTCGCAAGAAAACTATGAAAAACATAGGGCTGGCATGTCGTAATCGGAATATGTTATCTCTGGAATTCCGGAAGAAATTTCGGGATTTCAATACCGGAATTGAGAGCAGTACCTAATATCGTTATTTAGATATTACATATTGCACATTGAGTAATATTTTGTTTACATATTTTTCGAAACATATCCAATCTAATAAGCTGCGGACTTTCCTCGCCGGCGGCGGCGGCGTGTACACCCGCCCGCGCACCCCACATTCCGTCTTATTAGTTGTTTTTGTAGTTCAGGCAGTCGCCCAAGCATAGTTTATTTAACTGTGCGCTGATATTTTATTTAACCTAAACTGTCGCACTGCTGCGCAAAGGTTTCCCCCCATACTTTACCAATATTCTTTCTCTGTCACCTTTACGGCCAATCAATCGTGAACAAGCCCAGGTCGTCGCGCCAGCATTTTTTGGTCCCGCCTCGGTGACGATGCCCATCTTCAGGCGCCCACTGCGTGACGACTCTAGCTCGATTTTCCTGACACATCCCATACTTATGACCAGCCCAGTCCCATTTCAGCCTCGCAGTCTTATCGTCAACATCGGCGATGCGAGCGCATTACTGTGTTGGGAAATCGATCTATCGGTTTAGTTAGGGTTCCGTACCTCTAAAGGAATAAAAACGAAACCCTCACATCGTCGTTCGTATGTCTGTCAAGACCCTTTTTCACAAGAACGAGTGGAGGTATCAAGTTGAAATTAATATCAAATACATAGTTCTACGGTCCCATGGAGCTTTAAAAAAATCACGCTTCTAAGTCGACGCAATAACTTGCAAATAAATCAAAACCTATAGGGTACTTCCCGTTGACCTAGAATGAAATTTTGCAAGAATCAAGGTAAAGCAGCACAAGTAAAGGAACAAGTCCTATAAATCGTTAATTTGTAGTTTTTTTTGCGATTACAAACTTACCTTTGCAGTTGGAGAATTGACAGTGACGTATATCGATGTATAGGAGAACAGTTTTTCAACTACAAATTAAAGGTTGTTCTTGGGATAAATTCATCCCAACTACGGAACCCTTCATTGTGCGTGGTCCGACACGCACTTGTTTTTAAAATGCTACGCTCCATCTCTCTTTTGCTTATACATAATTAACATAGTTCATGCCAATACAAGAGGCAGAGGAGGGTGAGGGTGTTTAGGCACAGTTCATTAACTAATGAGAAATTAACGATTTTAGTCTCGGGACAAGTTTTGATTTGACTTGTTTGGTCGAATCCACTGTAATACAAATTTCTTTGAATGCATCTTGTTATTGATGGTTTCTTTACTTTGAATTGGCTGAAAGTAAGTTTGATTTGCTTGTTGTTGCCTTGATGATGTCTAGGTGACCCGTTTTCTAGTTGAAAAAAATTAGTTAACTGAGAGGTCGTTATTGCACCATTACATTGATATATACCTGTCGGGCGGCATTCTCAGCGTCGTCTCCTTCCACCTCCTCCTCTTCCTCGCCGGCCTCAACTTCTTGTTCCTCCTCCACATCCTCTTCTTCTTCTTCCTCTCCCTCCTATGAATAATGAAAAGTGGTGCTATAATTTCTTATTCCCGTGACGGACAAAACTAATCGATGCTTGGCTAAAACCATACCCTGTACATAGTGCCAGTGCAACGCTCGTCGTCCTCTTCAGAGTCTACGACGATGACGCCCTCGTCGTCTTGATCGCAGCGTGACGAAGTCGGTACTTGGTATTCTACTTCCACTGACCGTTCAAATCCCTGAACCATACA
Organism: Tiliacea citrago; assembly: GCA_963921375.1. NCBI lineage: Eukaryota > Metazoa > Arthropoda > Insecta > Lepidoptera > Noctuidae > Tiliacea > Tiliacea citrago. Next base: position 11,682,728 of record OY992797.1, on the reverse strand, counting down.
AAAATCATCTCAAACAAGTGAGCTGATGAAAGATGAAATAAACATTAAATGTTTATTCCATTAAAATCGGTCCACTCGGTCAAAAGTTATTACAATTTTAAGTCCTAACTTGTAAAAGTCATAACTTGGCCATGAAGGTAATGTGTATCTACAACAAGAGCGTGACCAGCATAGTTTTAACTTTCAAATATTATATCGAAAAATGTATTATTGTAGCAAGTAGAAGGCCCCTTTGCCTAGTATTGTGATGTTTGTACAGTAGGTTTTCAGAAAAGCACTGCTCCCGCGAGGGTGGCGTACGCGGCGCGCCAAGAGCAGGTGGCCCTGTACTCGTGTCCAAAAGGACTTAAAATATCGCGTGAACATGCTGCAAATATTTGAATTAGTAAAAGGCATTCATGACGAAGTGGACAATCTCTATACTAATGTAATAAAGTTTAAGAGTTTATTTTTTTGTTTGAACATGCTAATCTCTCTAAACTACCAGTGGGATTAGAAAAAATATGTTTGCTTTTGTTAGATTCTTGAGGACGGTTATTTAACATCACGCTACGACCCTTAGGGGTGCAAAAACTCAAAAGTACGTTATATATATATACGGCTATGCGATGCTTTGCGGGGGATCGGGGGCAGAGGGAGATTTTTAAAAATGTGGCTGCTAATTTAGTATATTGTGTATCTTACGACTTCCACGCGAACGATGTCGCGGGTAGAATCTAGTGACATATAACGTACTTGTACCCTCGTTCGCTTAGCAGCGAGCGGTCGTTGTTGCAAGCGACGCTTAGGAGGGCGCGCGTCGGGCGGAGCGTGCGACGTGCTGACTCCGGGCGGAGCGTGCGACGTGCTGACACCAGGTGGCGCGTGTGACGTGCTCACACCGGCCGGAGCTTGCGACGTGCTCACACCGGCCACTGGCTGCGAAGTGCTTACGCCGGGAGGAGCATGAGACGTGCTCACGCTAGCAGATGCTTGCGATACCGGGCCAGAAGTTGATGGTGCTGCTGTTGCTGCTAATTAACCGATATTTCATTATTAAACAAAATATTTTATTTAAATTTCAAACTGCATTCAGCTTCTACTTTTAAAATAAGTCGTACAAACAAAAGGAAAAAAAGAAAAAAAGCTGAGTAGCTTTTTTGCATGACGTTTTTCTCGTGTTCCTCGCGCTCATAGGAGAGCAATTGTATGTATGTTACTCTAGATATATACCTGTTATTGGAGGTGCGGATGCGGCGGGCGTTGATACACTGGATGCCGCTGCCGAGCTCGCCGTGGACACGCCCGTCACGTTGCCGGATGCAGCCCCGCTGGGTTGTTCGATACGCGGCATCACCATAGCTACCGCCTATAAAAAAATAAAATTATAAACGAGCTCTTTATTATTTTAAGGTTCAAAAGAAAAAAAAAACAATGGTCAATGGTTAAAAAGGAACCTCAAAGATGCGACTTTGTCCGTAGATCTGTCGTATCTGCTTATTTCCGGAACTATTAATGCTCTTGACTTGAAAGAAAGCGCTATATAATTATAATGCTTGTCTATCTTAGATATTACGAACGAATGAAAAATTAAAATATTTTTGTTTGTTCTGCAATATTTTTCATTACTCCCATTCGACAAGAATGTCTATTCTCATAATTACTTTGAAAACTATTAATTCGCTCTTTGTGTCGTTATATTTGAGCCCATGATTCACCGCATAACATTCGCTTATACTGATTAGCCGCCTCAGAGCTCCAATCGATGGGCTCAGCAACACCATATCGTCTGCATAATTTATATTATTAATGCACACCCCGTCAATATGACATCCGACATTGGTGCTGCTCAGTTTAAGGATTAGCTGGTTCATGTATAGGTAAGTTGAAGAGCCAGGGTGAGCTGCGCCCCCCTGCTTTACCCCACACTCCAACCGATACACGTCCGAGTGCGAGCTAACCCACTTCACGCTTTTACTTTGGATACTACACCGGTACTTAAATATTGTCAATATCTCAAGTGGTTCAGTAGTTTCACGTTCTAGTTTAAGCCACAAAACAACATAACATACGAGATCGATTGCCCTTGACAGATCCAGAAAACAAAAATATGAGTTCTTCTGTCTGTGTAGTATCGAGCTGTCTGCTTGAGCCACAAGATTGCATTCTCAGTTGACAGCCCAGGCCTAAAACCGAACTGGACCTCATGTAACTCGAGGTGTTTAGCCAGTCGTTTTTCAATCAGACTGTCCAAAACTTTTGCTATGACGGTGGCCAGAGAAATGGGCCTGTAATTAGAAATGTCCGAGGCATCCCGTTTTATTTTTCACGGTATGCACTACCATTGTATACATTAGGTCGTCCGGTAAGTACCTGTGACTAACGCGCATGTTAAAAACAAAGCAAGCACACGTGGGAAGTGTCTCCCTGCATAACTCAGGTGCCCGATGCTAAGGGCATCATAACCGGGGATTTACCCGTTTATCCCTCGTACGCCTCCCAAAGATCCGGGACCCCAGGGTGCCGAGATATGTAAAAGACACTTAAATAATAATATATAAATTTTTCTCCTATATAAAGCTACATTATCAGCGAGTAACATGGGCTGTATTGCTTATTTTCAGAAAAATTAGGGATTCCTAGGAAAATTACAATAATGTAACCCAAGGTATCAAAAATTTTCATATATGAGTCATTATTTGGCGTGCGCTACGAAAACTACTGATGACACATAAAATAATGTAAGTAGTATGTTTATAGTACCCATCATTACCCACAAAAAAGTTCGCGAGGTATGTCTAACTATTATAGTAAGTTAAAGTCACAATAAACGTTTTTGTTCAAATTAGTCAAAAGAACTAATTTATAGTTATCATTTACTACTTTTAATGCCCGTAGTACTTTCCCGAGGGACATTTTTCGACATCCCCGCGGGCGAAGCCGCGGGCTAAAGCTAGTCATTAATAAAGCATGCTAATATTGTTTAGTCAATGATCGAGCGAACCTGTTGAGGTGCTTGCGAATGTGTTGAAGGTTGCGCTGTACTGTCACTAGAACCAGAACTGCCCATGCCTGCCTCACTGGTATCCATGTCCTGAAAAATATTGAAAAACAGACGAAAATGTAAACTAAATTAAATCAATTTCAGTTATTAAGAAGCTTATTGTTCTTTTATAACCACAATAGTTGATAAATAATTATATTTTAATTGAAAGGGTTTTTTATGGAACAGCAGGCTTAGCATGGCGTTTTCTATCTCTACTCTACTGTAGAATAGAAATCGTTTGTCTACACTTCTCGTAATCTCTTCTTAGCGAGCACGAGGTCGCACCTAGACTCGGGGTTTTTTCGTAGACAGTGACTTGTCCATAGCAGCGGGGTATTCGCTAGTGGTGTGTATTACGAGGGCTGCACTAAAAGTATCGGGAATGGAATATTTCCACCGTTCCTGTCATATTAAAATCTTTTTAATTGAAAACTCCTTGGTTTTAAAAATCGAATACCATTTATTTATTTAAAAAAAGATTCTCGGTCTTGTCACAAGGTTTTGTCAAACTTGTTTAGTCGTTGAGAAAATGGAATTGACTTGAGAAAATTCAAGAGCGATGATTTATTATGACTTTCGAACTGGTTTAACACAAAAACAGTGTGTTGACCGGATAATTTCTGCATTTGGGGATGAAGCCCCATCCAAAACCACAATTTATCGCTGGTTTGCTGAATTTCAACGTGGACGTGTCAAGCTCAGTGATGATCCCCGTCAAGGTCGTCCAAAAACTGCAGTCACCCAAGAAAACGTTGATGCTGTGCGTAAGCTGATTGAGGAAGATCGACATGTGACATACCGCGAAATTCAGGCAACTTTAGACATTGGCATGAGTTAAATACAAATAATCTTGCATGAACAATTAGGTGTAAAAAAGTTGTTTTCCCGATGGATACCGCATTCGCTCTGTGAAGAGCAAAAAGCGGCTCGCGTTACTTGGTGCGTCAGAACTCTCGAAAGATTCCACGCAGGATCCTCAAATGCTGTATACAACATTGTATCAGGTGACGAATCCTGGATATACGCGTACGAACCCGAAACAAAAAACCAGTCACGAGTTTGGGTGTTCGAAAATGAGTTAAAGCCAACAAAAATTGTTCGTTCACGGAGTGTTACAAAAAAAATGGTGGCCACGTTTGTCTCCAAAACCGGCCATGTTACGACTATTCCTCTTGAGGGACAAAGAACGGTTAATGCAGAATGGTACGCTAGCATTTGTTTGCCACAGGTCGTTTCTGAACTCCGTAAAGAGAACTGCAACCGCCGCATCATCCTCCATCACGACAATGCGAGTTCTCACACCGCGCACAGAACAAAAGAGTTTTTAGAGCAAGAAAACATAGAATTATTAGACCATCCGCCGTACAGCCCCGACCTAAGCCCTAATGATTTCTATACTATCCCTAAAATAAAGAATAAATTGCGTGGACAGAGATTTTCATCACCTGAAGAAGCTGTGGACGCCTACAAAACGGCCATTTTGGAGACCCCAACTTCCGAATGGAATGGTTGCTTCAATGATTGGTTCCATCGTATGGAAAAATGTGTCAAATTTCGCGGAGAATACTTCGAAAAGCAATAAATACATTTTTAAATAGTAATGTTGTGTCACTTCCTTGATTCCCGAAATTTTTAGTGCCGCCCTCGTACTATCTATTTTTACCGTATTTTTGCGTTTCGTTCTCAAACAAATATATGAAGCAAAGTGCTTTTAACGACAATTTCTTCAATAACAAAACGCAAATGGTCTATTTGAAGTTATAAATATTGATATAAGGATATGGCGCATACAAGTTAAAGCCACCAACTAAGTTATAGAACTCATTTGTGTGTATTGCGTTTAATGTACAGGTATTATTTAAGGACGCTATCACATTTTTCCTCAAATATCAGTGATTTTCAGGTACCATTTTAATGAATTAGGAGTCACAACTGCAAGGATATCAGTGTTTCAAATTAAAGATAATATATTCATCTCCAGAATGGGCACATAAAAATTGTATAGCCCCATACAAATTTTTCACACAAACACGTTTTAACAATCACAATAAAACCAACAAATGAAAAAAAATTAGGTCTGAATAAGAACCAATATAGCTAAATCCACTGCATAGTTATACATAAAAATAATAACTAACTGTTGCTTATATAGTCCTCTATACGGTCAACTAAATATTTTGTAAGTAAATAAATAACTTTTTTATTTATAATTAATATAAGAAGCGCGCTCAAATTTCTCCATACATTTTCTATTCGCGGTTCGTAATATTTAGGTACAGAAGTGTGTGCTGTATTGTATACTGTGGGTGGACGAAGTTGATACTTTTTCGGACCGAAATAAAAGTAAGTACGATTATTGGAATTTGTTTAAAAATAATTACATAGTTCAAAATTTTTGTATGAATCATGGTTGTAGATTAAAGTAATGAGACTTTGTATTTTCATTCAGAAATCACAAATCTACTCTGGAGTTTTGTTACAGACGTTGATATACGTGTTGGTAATTTATTTTATTTGATTTACCTTAGGTACTTACTAATGTTGTCTTTTTAGGGTTCCGTACCAAAATGGTAAAAAAGAACCCAGATTAAGTCTGTCTGTCTGTCACACCTGGATATCTCAAGAACTACTAATGCTATCAACTTGAAATTTAGAATAGTTTTAGATGACGTTTGCCCAACTATTTTGCAAACAAGAAAGAAATAAAAAAAATATACCTTTTTTGCCAAAGGGACTGAAAGGTGGTCTTCAAAATTTGGAATTGAGCTACTAGGGCATGTGGGGTATCATATGAAAGAGCGCTGTAATGAAATGAAATGAAATGAAATGAAATCGTTTATTCTGTAAATAGGATATCGGAATCACTTTTACACGTCATATTAAAAAGTAAAAAATAAGCTAGATGTAGTCGACATTTCCTATCTGACTACCCGTGAGAAGAAATGGCGAAACAAACTCAGGGGTCAAAGTCTCTTTTAAAGTCCAGACATAATCTTGGTCAGATAAAACGGGAACGGTGCTGTTTGCACCGTTCCCCTTATCTCCGAAGTTTGCATAGATAAAAATCTGAAATTATTCTATGTGATAGAAGTTTATGTAAAGATTACAGGAAAAATAAAACAATGTCTCTAAATAGCACAGTTTTTCAGAAATCATCAACATCATATATACCTACGGAACCTTCGGTGCGCGAGTCCGACTCGCTCTTGACCGGTTTTTTATTTTCAGGAGCAAGAATGCGTAATAAGAGAATATAAGCCAAAAGGCACAAAAATAATCGAGATTGATTTCCTTTTTGAGCAGCTAATCCTTGTAGGTAGCCACACTCTTCTTTTTGATTGCGGCCTGAAGTATCTCATCATGAATAAAGAAAAAACAAGGGTTAACAAGATGCTTATACTGTGAAAGTTTAAAGACTGTAGCTTCATCAACCGTTTGGTTGTAAAACCTGTGTGATAGACGGACACGTGAGTGACAGCAATAGTGCTCCGCTTGGACCCTTCGGGTACGGAATCCTAGAAAGAGCTGGCCTTCATTCTAAATTTGAACTTCTCTGAAACATGAAATGAAAATATACTTTTTACTACCTACTTTTGTTATAATTTTTATCAAAAGTACTGAAATCGCGCCCCAGTCTCTGTACATAAAATACTGTTTTCATAAGGCAATGATTATTTTTAAATATCACAACGAAAGTTTACGATAAACTCTGGAGCATTACATAATCAAATACTAGCCAGTATTTGATTATGTAATGCTCCAACATTTGCCAGCAAAAATAATATTTACAAGTACCTATTTACATCATTTCTAACTAATAGTAGCCTGAGGAACAATCGTAGGTGTTCCTTGTAATAGTAAAATGTTTAGGTTGTTAGTTATGTAAAAATATGGTATTTAATCCATATGGCCAGCGCTTGAAATTTTTGGGTACCTACCTACGCTACGTAATGGCTGATGAATTTTAAAAATACTAAAAACATAATTATCACGCAGATAGTACTTAGCCACAGTTACTAAAATTCGATTGCAAACTTACAACTAACTTTACTCAATCAATACCAGTAAAATTAAAAAAATATACCTGCAAGTACCAATATTAGTTAAGTTACGTATAAAATCGAGCGGTCAGCAGTTTCAATGTGTGCGGGCGCGTAATGTTGTTGTGTTGCGATTCAGATACCTAGCATGTGATAGCGTCCTTAAATAGAGTGCCATAATTACACGTAAGTTTCCTTTAAGGGTACCGCAGACTGGCGGGTCACGCTGTCACATCGCGCCTGTCTGCGGGAGCCTTTATGTTTTTACTAGGTACTTACATTGTTATTTTATTGTTGTTTATGGTTTATTTATTAGTAGTTAGCTCCATTCAAAACTGAGTGGGTGAGATTTAGTCTGTTCAATGAGGCGATTTTGGCTCTTATTCAGATGTTTTATATTCCCTGTGAATATAGGTATTTAAAAAAAATTTAGGATATTTTGTTGTTCTTATTTTATGGTTAATACCAAAAATCTATAATTTAAATTTGGGCGACAGGTCCTGGCCGAGTTCCTCGCATAAACATTGCACCATCTCCTTGCTTATTTTATAATTCTACAGGAACTCACTTCCCGTGAGAGCAAAGGCTCAAACAAAGCAAGCTCTTTAATAGTATTTCTTTCCCATCTTCGCTGAAGTGTTTCAATAATAAAAAAGAAAAGCGCAATTTGAACCCAACATGTTAAATGTCCATTGACAATGTGAATTGTTCCTGAATAATAATAATAATTTTATTCATAAGTTCACATAAAAATTACATAAAAATTACCAAGAAGTTATATCTTTACCAAGTTACATATTAATTAGTAAGAACATATTAAATTATGTCTAAAATAAATCAAGTGTATAACTTATAAAGATTAGTTAAGTTAAGGGTCTAATTGAACACAATAGCAAACTGCCTGATGTAGGTTTATTCAAACCTAAATAAAAATTGAATTGAATTAATTTCAGCTTATTATATGATAAAGTAAAAAAAAAACGGCCAAGTGCGAGTCGGACTCGCGCGCGAAGGGTTCCGTACCATTATCTATAAAAACGGCAAAAAAATCACGTTTTTGTATGGGAGCCCCCTTAAATATTTTTTTCATTTTAATTTATTTATTTATTTTTAAAGTGAATATATAACTAAACATTCTGTGAATATTTCAAGCGTCTACCTGTTGCCGTTATCAATATCGAGCAAAAACGAGCAAAAAAATCACGTCTGTTGTATGGGAGCCCCCTTAAATATTTATTTTATTCTGTTTTTTAGTATTTGTAGCGGCAACAGAAATACATCATCTGTGAAATTTTTCAACTGTCTAACTATCACGGTTCATGAGATACAGCCTGGTGACAGACGGACAGACACACAGACGGCGGAGCCTTAGTAATAAGGTTCCCGTTTTACCCTTCGGGTACGGAACCCTAAATAGCACTGCCTAAAAAATCCGCCTAAATTGAACTATGTACCTTCATATTGAATACCTAATCAAACGGCTGAGCCGCGTACGCCTTTTATAAACTGGATCCAGGGATAAACACAGATTTATTTATTTATTTATTTAGTGATACCAAAAATATTAACATTATAACAACCATAATGCGAAAGAGAAAAGTAGGCTATAATGTAAATAAAACAACATGGGAGCATCTGCAGCCGAACTAGATGAAAAACCTGTATCTCGGCATACACCTCTCTGGACACTGGACATTTTTAGCCAACATTTACAATTTTGTTATATCTCACAGAACAATTTAATTAATAAACAGTATTTTAGTTATTAAAATAGAGAAATTGATTACACTTATAAGTTGTAGAGTGTGGACAGGAGTGAGAGTAAGTGTATGTGGGTGGGTGAGTGTTGCAGATGCCTTAGTAATAGCTTGTCATGGTCTAGTAGCATCGTTATTGCGCTACGGTATTATATTTTGGGGGAACTCCACAGACAAAGCAATAGGTTTTAAGGCCCAAAAGAGATGCATTCGTGCTATGTTCAATTTGAAGTCGACCGACAGCTGTGTATTTTTGAAATTGCGGTATTTGTTGGGGGGAATCAATCTCTATTTCCAAGACTAGCTGACACCTACCCCCGTAACAGACGTGATAATAATCAACTGTGTTTGCATGCGTCAAGGACTGCATTAATGGGAAAAAGCGTTTTCTGTATGGCTCCTAAAATTTATAATAAAATACCAGAGTCTTATAAAGCATTGCCAGTAAATTTGTTTAAATAAAAAAAAATCGAGATTATTAACAGACAAGTGCTATTATGATATAAATGACTTTTTGCATGACACTATTTGACTTTATTTTTTGTGACATTTTATAATTTATTTATTTTACTGACTTATCAATATTTATTACTGACTATTGTGTACTTGGATTGAATAGCGCCTTTAGTAATTAAGTTTTTATTTTGTAATTAAGTTTTTATTTTGAATTTAGCTTTGTATTTTTTGGTAAATTTTATCCATTTGTACGCCTTACGGTGAAACATGTACGTACTTAAATATTAATATTGTGACATCCTGCATGCTGAATTTGCATGTATACATACGCATGTTTTTACAAATAAAATGATCTTTATCTTTAAAATTACTGGGTGCGACTCATATCATATAAAGTTATTTGCTATATTTCATTTCAATAACGTTCACAAGATATAATAAACTTGAGTTATACCAACTGTTGATATAATTTCTTTAGATATAACATTTATATACTCTAAAACTTATTTCGTATAACGTTATTGGATATAACGTTTATTTAATCGAAAATCATTAGGCCTATCGTTTAAAATATATAATATTGCGATTTATTTGATTGAGCGTGCTGCGGGAGCGGCGCACAGTGGGCCCATACTGAAATTTAGTGGACTTAGGCAACAAAGTTCCTATATCGATGCGATTTTTTTTTTATATGACGTGTTATATTATTCCTGACAACTTTTATTCTTATAAAATTTCTTCTAAAGTTGATAGTTTGTCTTGAAAAAAATTAATTAGATTTTTTTGTATGGAGCGAATCACGTTTAATTTTTTTTCTTCAATTGTACTAATATGTTGAGTGTGTGGCGTGAGTATATGATAGCTAGGGTCATTCTCTATTTATGAAAAAAAAATCAGCGCCGGCCATCTGCGGCAGCGCGAGTAATCATTCGGTAAAAAAATAATAATTTGGAAGAATTTTTTTGTCATTTAAAATAAATTCAAAGCATATTTTTTGTCTCATTTGGCTGTTTTCACCTTCTTTTTAGTTAAATAAATAGTTTTAATAGCGCATACGTACTTAGAACTAGTAATTCTGGTAGAGATTTAGTTATTATTGCATGTTATCGGTACAAATGAGTCATCAATCACAATGCAGGTGCTCTGCATTGTGATTGATGACTCATTTGTTTGAGCGCGCATAACTAATGAGTCATCGAAAAATGCTCGTCTCTGATTGGCTGTGTTATTTTTTAACTGCACGTTATCTATTGTTGAATAAATATATCGTAATGTTTCAGGTTATACTAATTTTGTTAATGATAGGTGAAATAATTTAAATTTGTACGGGCAAGTCGTTGATAACTATCTACATAATCAACTGTATGTATATTATTATAGTATAAGTTATCGTACATATGATCAATATGAAACTGTGAAGTAATTGTAGCCCTGAAAAGGGCTGTTTGTCATATTCCTAACCCTGATGGGCTTTTGTGGGAATCATTTAGAGCCGGATCACATTATTTCTTGTTCCAGAAGTGCTAGTGGGTCCGGCAAATTTTCGGACTCTGCTATGAGGCATTCTTCTTCCTCCATAATTTCACTGTCACAGGGAGGCTCAGTAGTCTGTAACAACTGAGTTGCTTCAGGCAACAACTCATTATGAACCTCTTTCATTATTTTAGGCCTTATGTAGGATATGTGGGGATCAGAGCTTATTAGAAGTCCATGGAGGATGTCTTCGTTTGTTGCTATTCTCCCCGTTTTCCGAGTGTGCCTCTCCCTGACGTTTCTGAAGTCCTTATTACGGGCTTCCGAAGCTTCTTCAGATAAGGTACCTAAAACGAATAAGTACATACATTTTAATTTCAAAACGCAATCGAGTCAAATAATACATCAAACTATATTTATTTTTTACTTACCGATTGGCAAAACACCAAAGTGGTTACAGATGTCTGCACCGTGCATTAGAAGTTTATGTACACTAACTGGCATGTAGTACCACGAATAGTGTTGCACGTACACATCAGCTGTTTCTCTACAGTATCTTCTAAATTTTTCACAGTCAATGTTTTTGCCTGATGATATGGCTTGTAGAATAACGGAAAATCTGAAAATCAGATTTTCGTCAATTCCCGTTATTCTGGAAGATCTTTTGTAATCTTGGAAAAAGCGCCTCGCTGTATTCCCGTCGTTTGTAGTTCCAAAACCCTAAAATGGGAAAACAATACTGTAATATACAATACATAGAGATATAATTCACAAACAACATAAAGAGAGCGAAAATTAAATACATACCTGTTTGACTATATCAATCAGCATTCCAGTTTGCTCACGAAACTCTTGCTGTGTGGTATTTTTTTTAGCTTGTTTCAAAGCCTTATGTTCGCCGCGAGCAGTCCATCGTTGAAAATCCAGATTATAAGATATATGGAGAAGACATTCCATACACCGAATCTTCATATGCAGTGAAGAAATTCCTTGTTTGTAAATTTCTTCACGAAGTGGTTTAGAAGTCAAAGCATCTAAATTATTCATCTCACTCGGTTTGGCAAGCAAATGGGACACGTTGCATATGATGGTACTCCAGCAATAATATTGGCCACTTTTCCATCAATCATGGTCATATGCAATTCATGTGATACAATAATATTTCCACACTGTGTAGATATTCGTTCATCAATTTGTTTTTTCATCTCAGACTCTTCAGACTTTATAAAGTCAGCTGTCTCCGAAGTGAAAATGAACTTCACTGGTCGACAGTACAGAGTTGAGCAAGGTGTGGGGTTCTCCCAAACTAGATTTTCATTCCCAGATGATGGCCTAGTAGACACTAGCCGAAGAGGGACGATGCTTATCATGACTACTGATGAATCATCGAACTCTGTAGCTGTGTTTGACGTTTTCTGTTTATAGTTACTCTGCGACGAAGAACCATCAAGTCCCCATTTCCAGGTCAACTTGAGTTCTTAATTTTGAGACCTATCAACAGTATTTATATCAAGTAATATCCTCTCCACAGTGTGGTCCAATAGCGCTTGCAATTTAATGTGAGCTCCGTTTTCGGTAATCTCCATGCTCTCTTGTGGTGGGTAACATCTTTTCTTGGCATTTACAAGCTTTGGATAAGATGGAAAGGCAGCACAGTTTTCTTCTTTCAGAAATTGTCGAAGAGCTAAGTACTTCCATTTCGAGAGCGCAACTGATGTATAAAGAGCTAAACACTTATCTTCAGAGACAGTACTGAAGCTCTGCTTTTTGAATAGTCTCTCTTCTACTTCGGATAGCGCATCTGGATTACTGGAAAGGTATTCGACCACTTTTGCCAGATTCGTTTTGCCGTTGTCTTTCAATTTTGTTATGTACCAGTGCTGCAACTCTTCCTCGGAATTTTCTTCTACTATGGAAGTAGAACGTCTTTTCTTTTGCTTATTACTTAACTCTTCGAACGGTTTTCTGTGCTCCTTTTCTGTAGATGTTCCCGCTTCCGCAGTACATACTGCAAGAGTAGGAACATGGCAATCTATATCCACAAGCTCAGATAAGGCTGCGTCCGAAAAGCCCATCACACTTCTCAGATCAACACTGTCACAAACAGGCCAGTTGATGTTTTTTTCCAACCACTTGCGATTAATTACACGATTCATAAAAGTTTTTTGATTTCTACTTGACTCTATCCACTTTTTATTTAAATTTACACAAAAAAGTCGACAGAACTCCTTGATTCGGTTCTTGTCTTCTTCAGAAACTTCGGTAGTCAAGACAGAAATGATACTTTCATACAGAAACATATGATTTTTCAGATCACCGCCACTTCTTAATTTCACAAAAAGATCTAGGTTGGTACAAAATCCTGCCATAGTTCTAATGTAAATATAAAAATACAAGTATTTCACTGTGTTCACAAACAAGCGACAAGAGCGAAACTAGATGGACTTAATGAATGTCTTTATATTTATAGTTAGTGTTAATTACTCAAGTAGTGGACATAACAGTGAGTGAAAATTATTCAGCCAATCAGAGACGAGCATTTTTCGATGACTCATTAGTTATGCGTTTAGCCGAGTGCACAAACAAATGAGTCATCAATCACAATGCAGGTGCTACCGATAACATGCAATAATAACTAAATCTCTACCAGAATTACTAGTTATAATTACGTATGCGCTATTAAAACTATTTATTTAACTAAAAAGAAGGTGAAAACAGCCAAATGAGACAAAAAATATGCTTTGAATTTATTTTAAATGACAAAAAAATTCATCAAATCAAATCATTTTTTTTTTACCGAATGATTACTCGCGCTGCCGCAGATGGCCGGCGCTGATTTTTTTTTCATAAATAGAGAATGACCCTAGCTATCATATACTCACGCCACACACTCAACATATTAGTACAATTGAAGAAAAAAAATTAAACGTGATTCGCTCCATACAAAAAAATCTAATTAATTTTTTTCAAGACAAACTATGAACTTTAGAAGAAATTTTATAAGAATAAAAGTTGTCAGGAATAATATAACACGTCATATAAAAAAAAATCGCATCGATATAAGAACTTTGTTGCCTAAGTCCACTAATTTTCAGTATGGGCCCACTGTGCGGCGTGACAGAAACAAATCGCTGCAAAACCGACTCCACGTAGTCTTGTGTGCCCTACCCCTAGTGTTATTTAAAATCGCGTAGGCGCGGAACGGCGAGGCGGCCCGTGAAATGAGGAGCAGGTGGTTTCGGCCAGCCTCAGCCGCGGCAGCGAGCGTGAAACACATCTGCGACGATAAGCTCGCATGGGACCGCCGGAGCCCTGCAGCGCCGGAGCCGTGACAGAAACCATGCCTGCTGCATGTTTGCTTACATGCTGCATGCTTGCTTACATGCTGCATGCTTGCTTGCATGCTATAAATCCCCTCTATTGTTGGTGAATCATTTGGGTTAGGTTAGATAGAACAGTGACCATTAACGCGCGCAGGCGAGCGAATGTAGCGAGCTTGCCACGGGAGCGGCCGCCGAGCGCCAGATCCCCTCTATTGTTGAGGAATAATTTGGTTTAGTTTAGAACAGTGACCATTGACGCGCGAAGGCGAGCGAGCGAAGCGAATTATTATTTAACTGAGCAAGATTATGCACACAAAGTGACAACCAACAATTATATTTGTTAAGATACCTACGGGTTACAACTAATCAATAATTAGACTAAGTTATAATGTGTATACAGGGTCAAATTAAATTAGCTAGCGAAACTACGCAGACGTGGTAGGTATTGATACCTAAATACGATACAACGAAAACTCAACTACTTCAAGTAACCTCACTACCAGAGGTCATTGACACCAGAAAAAAACATCCATTTTTTTTTCTTTGTTTTATCGTGTTTAGATATCGATACCAATACGTCTGTGGAGTTTCGCTAGCTAATTCAATTTGACTCTGTATATGCAATTTTGCTTTGTGTTTTTAACTTATTTTGCGTTTTTATAATATTAGACTAAATAAGTTTTATGTATTTTGAGTGGTAGGTATATCAAACGATTTTATATTCAATGTATGTTATGTTATAAAAATTAATTATTTAAAAATTATATCAATAGTTTATTATATTAACTCATCATTATATCAAATAAAATTATAGATTCAGTTGTTATATCTTGTAAATATTAGAGATTTTGTAATTATATCACATATTACTTAGCCAAAATGAGTCGAATGAACGAAAAAACAACTAACGAATCTTTGTCTGGGACCTTTTATATGTAGACTATTTCGGAAGAAAGGTTTCTATCCTAAGCTGTCAACATCGGAGAAAAATTGTACGCCGTGCTCGACGTTGTAGACAACTGTCTAGGGAAGAGAAGACTAGACTAGAGAAGTCTCTTTACATTTGATTTTGTAATCGCCGTGCTAAAGACAGTAGAAACCTTTCCACTGTCTACACGACAACGTCATTTTTGTCTATTCTTCCGTCGACAAGACGCTTGTCTACGGTGCTCGTGCTAAGCCTACAGCAGTTTTTTTTTTCGGGTCCATAATAATAGTTTTCATATTCGTTAGAGTCCAGTTTTCCCCCCTGAGGGGGATTCTCTCAGGAGGGAATAGTGGAATAAGCCTCGTGTACTATCCCAAATTTTTTTTTTACCTTTTTAGAGAATTTTTACACATTTGCAATATACTCTCTCGCACAGGTTATTTTCGTCTAAAGATGTATTAACCTTTTGACTGCTTGTGTCGCATTTATACGACATATTTCCGTGCCCCTGCCGCTCGTGTCGGGTTTCTGCGACATCGAACATGCATGATTTTTTCGTCCTATTAGCTGCGTGGTATAACTAAAACCATTATTAAATAGAGATATTATTTACCACAATTACTTAAAATTATGTCTCGTAGCTCTAAGTATTGAAAAAGCTTAAACAAAAATAAGTAATTGGCAGCTTGGACTTTTCTTCGGTGTCTATCGCGCGCGTCGCATAAATATGACCATATAGGGATGGGATACAATGCAATGTGCATTTTAAAAACGAAACGAGACGTTAATGTTGTATAATGAGACGTTAGTTCCCATCCCTAGACGCGTATATTCGCAACACTTTTGTCTAGTTAACCTAGCGCGGCTGTCGCATTAATACGACCGCTGCCTACGTCACACTAGTCACAAGCGGATCAAATGAATGGAAAAAGATGGAGAGGCAAGTACCTATTTCAATTACTTCTTATGTTAGTTGCACATTATTCAGTAGGTATAGGTATAAATAAGACTTCCGTTGTGTTTAGGTAACTTCTTGATGAATCGAAATAGTTTTTAGGGTTCCGTACCCAAAGGGTAAAACGGGAACCCTATTACTAAGGCTCCACCGTCTGTCTGGCTGTCTGTCTGTCCGTCTGTCACCAGGCTGTATCTTATGAACCGTGATAGTTAGACAGTTGAAATTTTCACAGATGATGTATTTCTGTTGCCGCTATAACAACAAATACTAAAAAACAGAATATTTATAATAATATATTTAAGGGGGCTCCCATACAACAAACGTGATTTTTTTGCTCGTTTTTACTCGATATTGATTACGGCTACAGGTAGACGCTTGAAATATTCACAGAATATTTAGTTATAAATTCACTTTAAAAATAAATAATTAAATTAAAATAAAACAACATTTTTTGTATGGGGGGCTCCCATACAAAAAAATAGATTTTTTTGCCATTTTTATAGATAATGGTACGGAACCCTTCGTGCGCGAGTCCGACTCGCACTTGGCCGGTTTTTTTAAATAATGTGATGTAATTCTGTTATTATATTACTTATTTACGTATCCTATTGATTTTTCAAATTTGGAACCGTGTTTTATGTTGTCCTTACCATTAAAAAGGTACTGTGACAGTAACTACCAAGTCGGACAGGCACTCGCACTCACGTTTGTCTCTTTTTAACGGGCGGAGTTCCATAATGCGTTGCCACTCAGTGCAGCACGTTTGAGTAATGACACCGCCGCGCGCCGGGCATGGTTAGATAAATCGAAGGCTTTCAGAGACTTGGTTTTTATAAAACTTATTTAATTGATGAATATAAATTGATGGGTGATAACGATAAGTTCTTTGGTGTGCATTTAAAAATATCCCATTTATACACACACCGGCTAAATTAGCAGAACATCTTTTTTCTTTTGAAAATCTAGTTGGTGTAACATTGCTGGCTGGTTGTTAATTCATCTACACATACATCATTTCGAGCAAATTTCCCTTATTCATCATTTTATGGTTTTGGTTTAAAATTTCGTAAAATCTGCATTAAAAATCTTCTTTTTTTTAACTTTACTATCTTTTTAAAATAAAAGTCAAGGACTTCATTATGCCCGATTTGAGCGCAACTGAGATTGCCAGGGCACTTGAGATGAGGAGAAATTATCAAACTTCCAGAGTGATCTCAAGAATTCTTCCGACCTGTTTCAACAATTTATCGCAGTATCCAATGATTCAGGGAGACTAATGCTTTTGTGAGAAGACCGGGACAAGGCAGAAAAGACGTATTTCGAGCAGTGATGATCGTTCCATTCAGCTTCGCGTACGTAGGATAGGAACCCACGTCTTACGTCCATCCAAGGCAAAAAATGAGCTTGAGGAAGTTCGAGGTGTCAAGTGAGCGTACGGTACGAAGAAGATTTAAAGAAGCTGCTTTTGGTTCGTACGTGCCCGCTTAGGCTCCAAAACATGAGATACATCATCGTAGAAACAGAAAAACTTTTGCTCGGGAAGATCAACTTTGGACCACGGACCAATGAGGTAAAATATTGTTTAGTGATGAGTGCAGAATTCTTTTAAATCAAGTTTGCGGAAGGCAATGAATATATGAACGCAAAGGAGAACGATATTGTCAGACAAATTTTAAAACTATAGTGGCATATGGTGGAGTATCAATAATGGTTTGGGGGGGATATGTTTGCGAGCTCGTACGGACCTGGTGGTGATCGATGAACAAAGTCTCACTGCAGCTCGTCATAAAAGAGAAATTTTAGAAGAAAATGTGGTACCGTTTGACCCCTTTATCGGTGACGACTACGTTTTGTTGCAGGATAATGCTCGGCCGCATACTCCCTTTTCAACACAAGCATATCTTAATAATGTGAATATGACAGTTATGGGGTGGCCGTCGAGATCACCAGATATTTATCCGATAGAACACGTCTGGGACCTGCTGAAACGAACAGTAAAATCTAGAAACCCACCTCCTATCAATGTGGGTGAATTGGGAATCGCCGTAGTTGAGGAATGGCAGACACTGTCACTGGAAACAATAGATAACAATCATTCTCAGCATGTCTACGCGGGCGGAAACTTTAATAACAGCACGTGGAGGAAACACGCGATATTAATTTGTATTTTTTTGTTTTTTTGTTTTTTATATAGCTTTTTCAACTTTTCTTGGTTACCTTAAAAAAAATCAAGAATGAACATTTTTCACAAAATAATATTTTTCGCAAAATTAATATTAAATGTGATCTCATTATAATTTTAAAATGTGTAACTTTAAATAAGAAAAGAAGACTAAATACTAGATTTTACAATTAAACGGTGTTTTTTTTAAATTAGCCTTTTTTACAATGTTCCGCTTTAAAACACCAGCTTTAAAATCCGTAGATATGGACTTTAACGACTCTGTCTGTCTCTCTGTTACCTTTCACGCCTAAACAGCTGAACCAATTTATAGGATAAAGGATACTTTTTATTTCGAAAATCATCCCCATAATGAGAGTGGAAGTTTGCATGAAAGTTTTGTGCTAAGTTTCATATAATTTGGCACAGATATTTGTGACTAGCCTAGTGGCTGGTCTAGTGGTTAGCTATCCTGACTGCTGCGCCGGAGGTCGTGGGTTCGATTCGTTGTGTGATTCATAAATAATTGTTCTAGTTTGGGTGTAGGTGTTTTGTGTCCGTGACTTGTGTTTGTCCCACGCGACACAGGAATTATTCCTAGTTGTTTTAAAAATAAAGATAACTTTAACTAGGTTCCTTTTTGTTAAAGCCTACCTACCAACCATTTGTTACGAAATGTAATTTTGACCTAATGTTATTTTAATTTGTCATTTAAGGATCATGAGGACAATGAAGGCATTAAGTGGACGTTAGACATAACTGTACCTGATATAGAAAAAATTGACGAATTTATTTCGGGGGTATCCTATACCTTTAGTACCTTTGAGCAGCTACTCCTCGGAACTGGATTTTTTGAACACTTGTGGCACTGATTTAGAATAAAAACATAAAAAACTTTTTGACAATTTTTTTCTCGATACAATGACTGCTCCTCCTTATTTATTGTAGGTATTATTTTATCGATTTGTAGCCGCGTGCTAGGGGCACGGCAATTGATATTTAGCCAAGCGGTCAAAAGGTTAAAATGCGGTTATATGGATATTTTGTCCGGGCTCATAACTTTCATTTCAAATAAAATTATAGACCCTTGACCAGGTTTATGTTTGTAGAGAAAAGTAATGAAAGCGTAATCAAAAAATATTTGGTATTGCACTAACCTGTGTTGACTCTGGCGGCGCCGTAGATGCTGCCAGGGCAGCTCTAGGGAGTGGTCGAGACGACGAGGCCGGCATGTACTCTGTCGTGTGAGCATCGTGAGGCGCCGTCGGTCCCACTTGAGCCATCGGACGAATTGATGCCAAAGGTGTCTCACCCCCGCGTCGACTCGCAGTCACACTTTGCTGGGCTACACCTGACCGTGTTTTTAACAATATACATTTTGCGTTCGTAAAAGGACACTAGGCAAATTTTATGGTGAGTGGTCTTAGAAGCAATGGAGATGGCAAGTACACAAGTGTACGATCTTTTTAATTATTTTAATGAAAAAGATCCAAAGCTAAGTGTAGCAAAAGCAAAGCGTCAAAGGAACCATGAACTCAGTTTTGTAGGAAATGAAAACTGCGTTTTTAGTTTTTGATGTGAAACATCTATAGGCGTACGTAAAACCGATTACTGGCGGGGCGACGCCTGCCGCGTGGCGATTCACCGCTCACACCGCGCACGCGGCCCCTCCGCTACGCGACCCTGACCTTTTTTATGCATATTACTTGTACAAAATAATTTCGATGTTTCACATCTGCCAGGCGTCCCCGTGACGGCTCAGATTTTTTGAATTTTTTAAAGAAAAATCTTTTGCCTGGGCGGAATCAAACCAGACCCTTTTAGTAAAAAAAACATCCTGCATTTTTTTTGTGAGCGATAGTGTTGCTGATAATGATCAAATACTGCATAGGAATCAAATGTAGTGCCAGATTCTGTAATTTTTATATAATTTCTTGATCACAGAAAATTAAAAAGAATAACGTTATTTCCAAAATTTCACACATTATATTTCTTCACATTTGATCTATATCAGCTATACTATAAACAGGTTGCTGTTTTTGTAATAAAAATCGGGTTCGATTGGATTAGATCGATAGCTCAGGCTTTAGCAGAAACCTAAAAATATAATTCCATTTCTAAAATCGAGGTCATGGTTCCTTTGACTGCTTTACTACCCAAAGCTTCGGATTTAGCCCTGATTTGCCATCGCAAAAATCACCCTGTATAATTTTTTTTTTTTAACTACATGTTACGTCAAAGATTTGTCGCCTTCACGTCGAGCCCCGCCACGTCGAGTCGCCGCTACGTCTTTTTCCATAACTCCCGCTTTTATTCCCGCCTCGTCGAATCGTTGAAAAATACTCTTTTATTACCGATACGTCTACTTAACCATTTTATTTGTACAGTCGAAAAAAAAATACTCATAGTTGGTTTGGAATAAAAAGATAGGATACATAGATAATGTATGTTTACATAGAAACATACAACTCACTCACACTTTTTGTACATTATGGCTACTGGTCAATTGAACCAAATATAGATATTCCTACGTTATATCTATACAGGGTCAAATTAAATTAGCTAGCGAAACTCCGCAATGTGATGGGTATGGAAATCTATACACGAAAAAATAAAAATGAAAAAGATTTGACGGTTTTTTTGGGGTCAACGACCGCTGCTATATAATAAAAGATTTATTTCTGTAAGTAGGTTTGTACAAACACTTTTACTCGTCAATAATATAAAAAAAAAAACTAGACGAGGTCGACGTTTCGTATCCGACTACTCTGAGAAGAAAGGCCGAAACAAACTCAGAAGTCACAGAGGCTAGTATTGTTACTGGTATGGTAGTATGAGTTGAGAAAATCAGTTTATTTTTATCTTATCGTGTTTAGATATCGATACCCATCACATCTGCGGAGTTTCGCTAGCTAATTTAATTTGACCCTGTATATTCTGTCTGCGACGTTATTTTGTGAGGATACAACGGTTGAAACAGCAATATCGATGTTTGGCACTAAAAAGTACGCAGTATTTACTTCATTTTAACTATGGGTTATAGACTCATAAGTATATTTTTCTGTTTATTATACATACATTATACATAGATTTATTTTTATGACACTTCAACGACTGGCTCACTTAAGACATCCACAAACAATAATCACATACAGTTTTAGGAATTGTGAATTCGTGACTTACAGAAGTGCACAGCACTAGCACAGAAATTAAAACTACGTATACAAGATATCGTTAGTTGTATTACTTGTATCACGTATAAGTTATAAGTAACCTATTTATTCCAGATAAAAATACTCATGGTTGGTCTATGAGTATTTTTTTTCCGACTGTACAAATAATATGGTTAAGTAGACGTAGCGGTAATAAAAGAGTATTTGTCAACGATTCGACGAGGCGGGAATAAAAGCGGGGCTTTTTGAAGTAGACGTAGCGGCTACTCGACGTGGCGGGACTCGACGTCAAGGCGACAAGTCACGTCAAATTGCACGTAATTATTAAAGTGCCATTAACGGCCACCAAGAAACACTGTTCCATACATTTAAGTAATTCTTTTACCCAGCAGCTTAATAAAAATATAATAATTTTACTCACCAGCCATAGGTTTTATATTAGCGGTAGGTGGATCTGTAGTAGTTTTCTCAGAGATTGCTTGTTGTTTTGACGCTGAAGCTTGACTTGCGAGTTGCCGCTGAAGTATTGTTACTTTTTGATGCAGTGCTTCCACCTCTCTGGCCTTTTCTGCTTGTGTTTCACTTCGCTCTTTCTCTAATCGTGAGAGACGACCCTCGTATTGAGATTTTATTAGAGCCAATCTCACATCTTGTTCATCGCGTGTACTTTGCTCAATTGCGCCTATTTTATTACGGGACTCATCTAACTCTCTGCTCAACGTATTTTTGAGTTCAGTTAGTTGAACAATTTTACTTTTAGCTTGCTTCAAAACTTGTTTAGATTTTTCTTCTTTTTCCATATTTGCCGTCCTAAGGGTTTCTAGTTCTTGTTTTAATTTGTCTGTATTCACCTTTTCAGCTTCGAGTTTTGCTTGAAGCTCAGCTATATGTTCTTCGAATTTCTTATTAGTTTCCGTTAATGCAGCGTCAGCAGCAGCAACATCACTCTCATTCTTTTTCTTCTCTTCCTCTACTGTTTTTACCAACTCCTCATATTGGGCTTTGTACTTTTTAGCAATTTTTCTTATCTGATTTTCTTTATTCCTGATATCAGTTAATGATGCATCTTTATTGGACAGTTCATCTGTTAATTTTGAGTTCGAGGCGACGACTACAGAATGTTCAGCTCTAAGTTTTGTGACTTCTTCAGTAACACGAGCCATATCTTCCCTGAGAATCTGCAATTCTTCATTAAGTTTCTTGTTCTCCTCTGCTAAAGCATTTTGCTGTCTTGATAGCAAGGAATACTGTTCCTCTATTTTCGTCTTTTCTACTTTAATACCACTGAGTTCCTCAATTAGCTTCCTGACGTTTTCTTTTTCACTTGTCAACATTTTTGCTAGAGTTTCCCTTTCATTTTGAAGTCGTTTCCAATCTTCGGGACTGGTTTTGTTAGCACGTTCAACTAAGGCATTCACTCTGGTTCTCCACCTCGCACAATCTGCCTTCAAAGCATTATTTTCTGACTGTAACGTTTCATTTTTCGATGTCAGATCAGAAATTTTATCCTGCAATGGTGCCAGCTGGGATTCCGTTGCTTTAGCTGTTGCTGCAAGATCATCGACCCGAGAAGATAATACGTCCCGCTCTTCTCTTAAGATTCTGTTACTGTCAGTCAAGGCATTTAATGTTTCTACTTTTCTCAAAATATCTGATTGCCTATTTACAGTTATCATGCTCACTTCTGTACTTTCTCTCTCTGCTGCTAAAGTCAATTTAGTGTTATCAAGCTGTTTTTCAGCTATTTCTAACTGCGATTTAAGTCTCATAGTTTCAGCTTGTAGTATGTCAAATTTGGCCATAGCAATATCTTTTTCTTTCCTTAAAAACTTGACTATTTGGAACATTTGTTCTGATGACTTTCCATCTTCTTCATTTATTGAGATGTTTATATTAGAATCATTTCCGGATTCATTAAAGCTCTCTGATCGTGATTGAGATGCATGAGTAACTGAAAGCTGAGTACCTAATCCTTGTATTTGATCATGTAATATAGCATTTTGATCATTTAAGTCTTTCAAGCGCTCAGTTAGCTGGGCATTTTCACTGATTAGTATTTTTTGCCTGTCTAGCCAAGATTTCTTTTCGGTTTCCAAATCTTCTATGGCACGATGTTTTAAAGCAGTCAATTCATTTATTTGATTTTGGGCTTTTAGTAATTCTTCTTTTACATGAGATAAAACTTGTATATCACTGGAATGTAAAATCATTTCATGTGTATATTTGTCTTCAGCATTCTGTAGTGCTTCTGACAACTTAGTAATTTCGGCACGTGCAGATTCAAGTTCTGTGCGATAACCATTTGCTTGGAGTAAAGCATTGTTCAATTCTTCTTTAAGAGTAGTGAGTTCATTTTTCAATGCACTGTTGCTGGTAGAATGCTCTCCATTAGCATGCAGTGATAACTCAGCTTCTAGCTCTGAACATTTATCTTCTAAACTCTGTAGTTTACTGGCATAGTCAGTCAGTTTTGCTTCAGTCTCTGTTTTATAAGCTTCATATTCACTGTTAAGAGCTTTTAATTCTTTTTCTGCACTCTCTGATATATCACAATATTGTTTTATATGTTCCTTTGCTACATTTAATTGCTCCTGGAAAGATTGAAGCTCTCCATGTTTATCTGATAATTTGTTTTCTAGATCCCTTATTCTCTTAACAGTATCATATGAGCCATCCGTATTAGGAGAAAGGGCCACTTTGAGCTTCTTACTAAGTTCTTCATTTGCCTTGCTTTTCTCTAATAAATCTTGTCTCATTTCTGTCATTTCTTTTCTTAAGGTATCTGCTGCATCCTTTTCTTCCTGCATTCGTTGTCCAGCAGTATCCTTTTGCCGTTTCAGATGATCTGCTAACTCTCTAAACCGGTCTTGTTCTTCCTGAAGTCTTCTTCTTAACGCTGAACATTCTCTTGTAGCCTCATCTAACCTTGTTTCGATTTTGGCTCGATTTTCAACTTCTACGCGCTCTAAACTAGCTTTAATTAATTCCAAATTTTTTAGAAGTAAAGATTGGCCCTGCCTTTCTCTGTTTAGCATTTCCTTTTCAGTTTGAATACGTAATTCAGCATCTTTAAGCAATTTAAGTTCGAGTTTTAGATTTTCAAGTTGAATTTCAGCTGCAGCAAGTTTACTATGAGCATTTAAAGCTTCGTCTCTTAAATGTTGCAAAGAAACTTCATGCTTAGCAATGGTTGCATTATATGCTTTATTCTTTTCTTCTAAGGAAGAAATTTGTTTCTTATAAGTTGTAATATTGGTTTGCAATATTTTAAGTCTCTCATTATTATACTCTGACGTCGAAGCACATTTACTGTTTGCAGCCGTGAGTTTTCCAATCTCCTGTCTCATATTATCAATTTGATCAAATAACATTCTTTCATTTGTAACTTTTTCCTCTTTATAAGTTTTATATTCTTCCTTCAACATTTCTAATTGCTTCTCTGTTTCTTTGTATTTTATTTCAAATGAAGATACCTCTGGAATGGGATGCTTTGTAATATTTTCAGGTGCAGTATCCATTGAATATATTCCACTCTTTTCCAACTCTGAGATCTCCGATGCCGACAATTCATGACGTTTTCCCTTCATATGATCATGGTAAAGCTTCTTAAACATGTCTCTTTGTCTGATAAGGCCATTTACCATTTTAGTTTGACGTTCTTGAGCTTCAGTTAACTCAACTACTCTATTTTTCAATGATTCTATTTTATTCTGCATTTCACCACTCTCAAATTGTTCTTTATGGCGTTCAAATTCTTCCTGCTTGTCTGTCATTTCACGAATCATTCGCAAAAGTTTCTGATTATTTGATTGTAGTTCTTGAATATCACTAAATGTTACCAAGGTTTTAGAAATAATTCTTGATGAGCTTAATTCTGATGAATTAGTTGTGTTAGAAGCAGTTTGTGAGGAATCATGATCACCGTTTGGTAATAGACCTCCGCGACTATGTTCTATTTCTTTCAACAAGAAACATACTTGTCTTCCTAAATCAGCCAATTCACCTTTAAGTTTCGTATTTTCACGACTATAGTGATTAGCAATTTTAGACGATTCACTGTAATCGTCTCGAAGTCTATTACATTCAATCACTAGAGAATCTATTTGCTGGGACAACGCTGTATTGCTTTCTAATGCTTCTTCAAACTCAAGTTTTTGTTTCTGCAGTAGAGGAGCCTTTTCTTCCAACTCCTGAACAATTGAGTTGATAGTGATGTTAAGTCGTCTATTATCTTCTTTCTCTTGAGTCAGTTCATCAGTAACTTTTACCAGCTGAGAGTATATCTGAGTGAGAGACATACCTGATTTCAAAAGTTTACTAGCTGTTGCTGCCGAAGGAGCTAAATCACTTAAAGCCATATCAAGAGTTTGAGCATTAGCAGCTTTTAATAAGTCATTAGCATGTTCTAATTCATTCTTTAAAGAACTTATGATTTCATTTTTCTTTTCCATTAATTCTTCATGATCCAAATCAGCTTGTTTATATTTTGTCTCTAATTCACCATACTTTTCAGTTGCTTCATTCAGCAATTTTTGTAATTCTGCAATTCCTTCAGTCAACTCTAAGGTTTTAGCTTCAGCATCATCATGCATTGTTTTGAATAAGTCTGCCAGTTTAGTTTTAGCCTCCAGTTCTTTTTTGTAATTTTCTGTCATTTTATTTTCTATTTCTCTTTGTTCCATCAAGCGTTGAGAAAGACTTTCAGCTCTATTATTAAGACTTTTTTTAACATCATTTAACTGAGTTATAGTTTCATTTGCAGCATTCAATTCTTCAGTTTTTTCAGCTAACTGCGTTTCTATGTTCACTGAGCGGCTGGTATTGTTTAATCTTACTGTTTGTAGTTCGGAAGTTAGCCGATTTACTTCCTCACTCAAGCCAGCAATTTGTGAATTAAGTAAAGTTCTTTCTTGCTCAATGCGTTTTTCGCGATATTGTAAGGAAAGCTCTTTGCTTTGTATTTCATCATTTAATGCCAGGGCTTCACATTTGGCATCTATTGCTGCACGGAATTGTTGGGATAGAGCAGATTCACTTGAAGTTAATCTTTCAATTTCAGTATCTCGCCTTTGTAATATTCGTGTCAAGTCATTTCTTTCATCAACAGCAGCATCTCTTGAACTTTTGAGAGAAATAATCTCATTTTCCAGGCGGGTTATTTTATCTTGAGCCTTTTCTAATTCCGTATTCAATGATTCAACTTGATGTGTCAGTTCAGTAATGGTTTCGTCAGAAGATGACAACTTCTTTACTGCATCGTCATATTTTGCCGTGACTTCAAGAATTTGAGCTTCTAAAGTTGATACTTTGTCCCCTACAACAAACAGTAAAATTTCTAATTATTACAACAAACAGTAAAATTTCTAATTATTACAACAAACAGTAAAATTTCTAATTATTACAACAAAAAAAACCGCTCAATGCGTGTTGCACCACGCACAACTAAGGGGCCCTTTAGTTGGGATGAATTGAAAATGAAAAAAAATGTTCTCCCATACATTCCAACTGCAAATGTAATTTATTATTGTGTACACACAATATTGAGAGATTTAACATGTTATTTTAACACCACAGACCTTATAGGTTTTCCTGTAATCTATAAGTAAACAACTATTTTCTGTATTTTTTTTTTAATTTTAGGCTCAGTAGTTTCGGAGATTTATTATATTTTCTGATATCGGAGATAGCTTTAAAACTATTTATATTAAAACAAATAAATTTGAGAAAAAATATAAATAATCTAAATATATTTGACTCTCATTTGATATGTCACACGGTATAGTTTGCAAAACTTTTTTTTTAATTTTCTCATTTGCCCCCCAATAGAGACCCTCATATTCAAAACTCATTTATTTACTTTACACATCAGTGTTTGGGTCACAGAAATTTATATGTGTACCAAAGGATATTGACCGGGTTTGGACCAAATGTAGCCCAGACATGGGAGTACTTGCAAATGGTTCCTTGCATAATTATATACTTAAAAATAAAAAATATTGGTCCCAGGGTTAAAAGGTTTTTATGGTAGTATTATTTATTTATTTTATTATAGGATACTATGTATAAGATAGCGTCGTTTAGTTTGAACTCGTTGGTTTGGACTCATAGGATATGTATTGACAAGTGCTATAATGCTAGGTAGTATCCAGGGTCTGATGATGGAGCCGGAAGGTGATCACAGGCACTCCTCAAGTAAACCAGATAGCCCCGTCATTTGTGGTTTCATTAGATTTGTTTTGACAAGTGCTTTACACTAGGTGGTGTTCAGGGTCTAATAATGGAACCGCAAGGTGGCCATAGGAACTTCTCAACCAAACAAGAGGGCACCATCGTGTTTGGACTCATTGGATATGTATTGACAAGTGCTTTGCACTAGTGGTGGTGTCCAGGGTCTGAAGATGAAGCCGGAAGGTGGCCTTAGGAACTCCTCATCCAAAAAAGATAGCACTATCGTTGGACTCGTCGGCTTTGTCTTGCCAAGGACTATAGCCCAAGGTTGTATACAGCGTCTGATCATGGACCCGGAAGGTGGCCATAGGAACTCCTCATCCAAAAAAGATAGCACTATCGTGTTTGGACTCGTCGGCTTTGTCTTGCCAAGGACTATAGCCCAAGGTTGTATCCAGGGTCTGATCATGGACCCGGAAGGTGGTCATAGGAACTCGTCAACCAAACAAGATAGTACTATTGTGTTTGGACTCGTTGGCTTTGTCTTGAGAAGTAGTATAGCTCATGGTTGTATCCAGGGTGTGATGATGGAGCCGGAAGGTGGCCATAACTAGTGTAATAACACTTTTCAATACATAACCAATGAGTTTGAACACGACTGCCCTATCTTGTTTGATTGAGGAGTTCCTATGGCCACCTTCCGGCTCCACCATCAGTCCCTGGACACCGTCTGAGTACTTGTCAATACAAAACCAACGAGTTCAAACTCAAAGACGCTATCTTATTTAGTTGAAGAGTTCCTATGGCCACATTCGGACTCCATCATCAGATCAGCTCCGTATCATATTTTTGCGTTGTCACCGCAGTTATTTATATAAGTATGTTTCTGTTCTATCGGATGTCAGGCAGTGCTTAAAAAATGGATTACGATGGGAGTTAATGGAAACATACGAACGAAGCAAGCTTGTAAAAACTTAACAAAAAATACTTTATCTCAAAATTCCTCTGATAGATTTTGAAGAGCTTTGGTTTACAGACTAGTATAAGCCCAAGGAACATAATGCACTGTGTGTCCATTCTGGGCAGCACTTGGTCCAACTCCCATACATGGCTGGTCAATGTCCTTTCAACTTAATCGGTCCAGTAGATTCAGAGCAAATCGGCTGTGTCAGACAAACAGACAGACACAAGTGATCCAATAAGGGTTCCGTTTTTTCCTTTTGAGGTACGGAACCCTAAAAATAACATAATTTGAATTCTGAAAAAATGTTGTTTGTGCATTCAACGTGGGCGGAAGCTGTTAATATATAAAACTGCCATAAATAATAATAATTACTCAGGAAGGAGACATAGTCCTACCATAGTTCTAGGTAACCAATCCACTAATAGCCGAGGGTGCAGAGCTGGAAGGTTGTGTTTGGCATACTCTGCCTTTTTGACCGCTTATCCCTATAAAGATTCGGATCGTATTGCAACAAAGAGTGTTGTTTAAGCACCGTACGCGGTAGAAGGCTTGCCTAATAGTGAGTATATTCCAGTCTTTAACGAGGTCGACGGTTGGGAATAGGTAAAGGCAACTTTGAATGGCACGCTGAGCCCTCTCAACTTCAATAAGGTGGGTCTTGGCGGCACCTCCCCAGGATGTAATGCAGTACCCTATTAAGGATTGGCATAAAGCATCGTAAACCATCTTAATAACCCGCTATTCCGCTGCGTGTTTAAGGCCCGTATCTAATAAAGAACGTCACTCAATACTCAAGCATTAAAACTAGATTCAAGCCATTTGAATGGTTGAAACTAGTTTTATGTAATGCTTGAGTATTGAGTGACGTTCTGTAATACGGAGGATTTTGAAGATGTATATTAGTTTACGGAGCCGGGTTTCAAGGTCAGAAATTGGTCTATAATGGTACCAAGGTATTTTATATCATCGATACTGTGGAGAACGGGACAGGAGCACAAAGTAACGTCAGAAACAAAAGCATGACAGTACTAAGATATGAATGACGAAGTTGATTCGATCTATGGGCAAAAGTAACAGGTTTGGTTTTATTATCATTAAGTGTCAGCATTCGATCAAAGCCAATCGCAGACTCGGTTAAAACCTTTTTGGGCAGAGTCAAAGACCTCCCAGTGATGTCCACAAAAAAAGAGGGCAGGGAGGGGTTTTATGATCTCTTGGATTCCAATCCAACAAACGATCTGTTTGCGGATGAATGGACGAAGATTTTATTGGCATGCTTGAAATTCTGTGAGAGGGATTCATGAAAGTATTGTAATTCTTTTTTATTTATTGTTTTTATGTTTTCATCAGAATTTTAAAATTTTATGTTTTCTTGTCTATGTGTATGTATGTGTCTTTTTGTTAGTGCCTTTAATTAATGTAATTCGTTTAACCGTGTTAGTTAAAGTTAAAAAAAAAAATCAGCAAATGTAAAAAATTTGCCCTTGAGGAGCTGAAGTTGGCAGAGGCCCTTGATGTACACCAAGAATAAGGCTGATATAGTGGTCGTAAAGCTGAGAAAGAGAAACAAATCAAATATGTCGGCTTAGCACACGCGATTGTTGACATCGACAATGTGAGCTCGGCTGTCATTTTGCCGATTATCGAAAGCCTCGATCAACATCTCTCGACGCTCTGATTAGGCGGTTGGATCAAGGGCCTGATTCAGAAGGCAGTACTCCTCGATACGGCTCGCATCGTGAGGAGGTTCCTGTCTCTGCAACCTGCTGCAGACACTGGCAGACCACTATTTTTTATATGTTATTTCTTTCTTTTGAAATCCTCATAATAAGTCCTTTCATTTTTGACACACATTATTCTCACGGTACAATTTGTAAAACTTTTTTGAAGTGAAAACTTTATTAGGCGCGTTGAGCCTTTTTGGTAGGGGAAAAACTCATGGGTTCGTCACCGACATGTCCGCGCCGACATGCTGTAGTAGAAGTAACAGTAAGTGAAGTTCGAAAAGTTTAATTTGTGTATTGTTTAAATTGTGTTAATGATAATCATTATTTTACTGAAGTAACAATTCTTTAGGCGCGTTGAGCGATAAGTTTTCACGTCTGTCGGCAGCCCAAATGACTGCCTATGTTGTTTATTGCAAGTTTATATATTATTTAACTTGCAATGTTTGTACGTAAGTATGTATGTTCGGATCAAATCTTGCAACTGAATTTTAAAGCTGTTATCAGCCAGTTCCCGTTTTACCCTTTGGGTAGGGAACCCTAAAAACAACTAAAGTTGTCAAAAATAATAGGCCCGTTCCGTTTCTTTTTGATATTTAACTTGAATCGTTAAAACGTGAGTATCGCGACGGAACTTGTGAAATAACTCCAGTCGATACTCACAATAAATCAATTCAAGTTAAATGTCAAAATGGGCCTATTATTTTTTGACAAGTATAGTACAGACGCCAGCAGGTCAAGCTACCCGAAACTGTCAAATTTTCCCAATAAACCTTGAACCTTATGCTTTAACCATTAGTTGAAAATCTTTTAAAGAAATTTGACAGATTGTAGTAGCTTGATGTGCTGGTGTCTGTACCTATAAAATTATTTTTTTCTGGTGTGTTTTCCATCTATAGATTTTCAAATTCCACAATTTTTTTACTTCTGCAGAGTTAGTGTGGCCAGACTCTAATAAAATGTTTTTTTTCAGTTGGTTTTTTGGCAGGGCAGTTGTGTTTTTAATTTTGTAAATAATTTTTAAATTTTTCAAACTTTGCAATTATTAAGGATTTTCCATGAATACTTAATTTATTTGAAAAATCCGTTCCAAGGGGTTTTGTGTTACCCAGTAACTGAGCTGTGGAGGTCAGATAGGCAGTCACTCAATGTAAACTATTGGTATTCAGCTGCATCTGGTTAGACTGGAAGCCAACCCTAAAATAATAGCGAAAAGGCTAGGTAGATTGATTGTGCGTGAAACAGTTGAAACTAACATCCAATTCAGTCCCAGCAGAAGCTCATAATTTTGGTTAACACAAGCCACTATCATCAATCACACTCACTCACTCTCTCGTCACTTTCATCTTTTATCATCTATAGGTAACGATGGATGATCAGTCTATAAAACAAGCCAATGTATCGGTCAGTGGGTCATCTTAGGGGCAGAGTTCAAAACCCACAGGTCACTTGGGATCACTACACATAGCGATCTAAAGTACAAACTACAAACATACCAAAAATGTGTAAACCAATTTAGCTATTTGGCAGATAGCTGTACTATCTGCCAATCTACAAAAGAACAAATAGCTTTGCATGCAGATTGTGGCCAAGGGGCATAAAATCAGAAAGTTTGTAGCTACAAAACGATTTTTACCATTATTCCCACTACTTCCTAGTAACCTCTTTTAGAATATATTACACTTTACTTTGATCCATTAAAAAAAAAAATTTAACTTGTCTATTTTTAGCGTCTATCTTTTGGGGTGACGCTTTTACAATAGTGACTAGGTCAAATGCAGTTTTTACCCATTTTAGTCCTCTAAAGTCCTCAGTAAATTCTCTGCAAGCCCAAAACTCAAAGTCAAAGCATTTAATTCAATTAAACCATTTACAGGCACTTTTGAATTGTCAAAGAGTCTGCCAGTTAGTCAGAAAGTGGAAGCTATTTGCCCATTCCAAAACGTAGGTCTCTATGGAGAAGAACAGGCAAAAACTCCAAGGACACTCTTTTAAATCAAGATATTAGAAAATCCTAGGTGAAGATGACTAAAGAAAGTAGGTTATCTTTATATGAAGCTAACTTTTTCAGAGTTTTATATTTTTGGTACCTGAGCCAGACTGTCCTCTCGAAAGGGAATCTGCACCTCAAAATCCCACCCTGAACACCTACTTGGACTTCTATTTGTATTCAATAGTAGGTAGGTACGATTTAAGTGAAATGTAATACTTAAGATTCACCATTATTCACCAAGTGTGAATAGTTACTTAACAGTGTTTTAAGTTCAGTTAGAGTCACATGTTTAAAAAAATACCAGTAAATAAGCATTTATCAGCGTCATAAACAGTTATACTTTAAACAACTACCTGCATCAGTACTTGTTTTTTAATCTAAAACGTAGAAAATTAGGGTTACTTCTATGATAACTTAACACAATGGAAATCAATTTGAAGAACAATATTATTAAGTAAGAAATACAAAACAAAAAAAAACTTGTGAAAATAAAAACAGATAGATTAAAATAAAATAAAAGGAAATCATTTCAATTATTTCGTTGGAAAATGAAGCATTGAATGAAAGCGTCACGAAACACCGGTTTACTTACCTATCTGGGACTTATTAGTTTCATGTAGCGCTTTGGATGTTAAGTATTCTTCAAATGTTGAATCAATATATGCATTGATCTTCCCCGCAATAGGAGGAGGTAAATTAGCGATTTCCTCGTCTGATAAAACATTATTCAAATGAGTTTTAACACCGGCTTCCGATTCAGCGGCCTCCATCTTCGACCGATATTCACAATTCCACAGATTATGCTAAAGTAGGTAATAGAGACTAGAGAGCACACAATTCACACCACAGACTGACAAGACAATGGCGACATGGAGAGTGCGATTGTCGCAACCCACCGCTGGGCACGCCACAATTGTGGCGATAAGTCCCCTCGTGGAGGAGTGGCTGGAGAGGCGCCACAGCGTCCTCACCTTCCGCCTGACGCAGGTCCTCACCGGACATGGATGTTTCGGGAGGTTCCTGTTTAGGATTAAGCGGGAGGAAACGCCCGGGTGTCACCACTGTGGCCGGCCCTGGTTCAGGCCATGGTTCGAAGCGAGAGTGCATGGGAGGCCGTCACCTCCTTCTGCGAAACAGTAATGCTTGCGAAGGAGGAGGCGGAACGCGTGAGGGTAAGGCAAAATCAACGCCCTCGCGCCCCTAGTCGCCGCAGGAGACGCCCCGGGCGTCGGGAATCGCAGGCCGATTCCCGGCCACCGTAGGCGCGGGCTTGTGGACGGTGAGCGATGAGTAGCTCGTCGTCCGATAAGGACCAAGCCAAGGTCGACGGCGCGTTGTGTTCCACGCGCGCCTCAAAGAGACGTCAGCACCAATTGACGGGGTCCGAAAGGGCCATGCCTGCCAGGGTTACGAGCCTGTCCGAAAGGGTTATCGTGGCCCTGGCACACAGGCATCTGAAGGAACACGGGTGGGTTTTAGTCAGTAAAAGTCTGACACTCCCTCCCGCTCCACCCAGAGCGGGAGAAGTTATTTGATAATTACCAACCCAAAAAAAAAAAGAAAAGAAGACTGACAAGACAACCCAGTCAACCCACAGACTAAGTAATACTAGCCAACCACAGAAGCACAGAACACGATAATCCGATAATCCTTGTGCACAATTAATTTATTCATGCATTTAAGAATGGAAAATTATAAAACGAACGACAAAAAAAAAACTTAGCGACTGATGATGAGATACTGTTTTAATAACTTAACTTTAACTAAATGTGGGTTGTAATTAATCCATTTCAGATATTAAAATTCTAGCCGTTCGACTAAATGACTAAGTGAGCGACTAGAAATACAGAGAGGGTGCTGATATTGAATCATTTGGGTTAGGTTAGGTTAGAACAGTGATCATTAACGCGCGAAGGCGAGCGAGCGAAGCGAGCGTGCCGCAGCAGCGGCCGCCGAGCGCCATATTTCCCCCTATTCTTGGTGAATCATTTGAGTTAGATGAGGTTGTGAATATGAAAATTAGGTCAACTGAACGTTATAAATATAAATAAAAGCTTCTCATTTCGTATTTTAAGTTTTAATCATCAAATTAATGTTTGTAAGTCGCTGTACTGTTGATTTCTCGTCACTTGCAGTCAGTCGCTGACTTAGTAATACTATAACCTAAATTAATTATTTTTGTCACTTAAAACTTTAATTTACAGTCACTCGTTTAAATACTACCCTGTAGAATGAATGAATGAAATACAGCACTTAAAATCATGTCAATCGCATTATTTGTATGACATCACTAGCACCTTTGTGTTTGACTTGTTGTCATAGGACCTTAGAGCTTAGATAAAGAATGCATTAGAGCATTTATCCTGGAGCCGCCATTGCTGAGCGTTCTCCTCTGCCAAACTCAATTGGCAAATATGGCCATGCACGCTTTAAAAAACTAGATCATTCGCTGACAGCCGACATTGTGAACAGGCCTGTCATGACAGCTTTAGTTCCAAAAAATGCGTTATGGCACTACTTTCGGTAACCATGTTGTCGGCAGCCATTTTGGCCGTTTTATATAACTATCAAACTGACAGATTGTAATTTGCAAGAACATTATTTTATGGTCTTGCTGATTTATAATGTTTATTGTGGGTTTAAATGATAACTTATTTTTAGAGTACTAAAGCACAAAATACAAAAATGGGACACAAAGTAGAAATTGTGCTCAATTTTGTTTCATGAAGTTGCACTTACACCTCACGTTGAGCCCCAAGATGAGACGAGCAGGGACGGTTTCCATACAAATTATATTTTTTTTCACCGTGGAATATTTTGATTGTGTTGATTGCTCAGAATAACTATTTTTCTCATTTCTATTTCATTTAAGTAATTATTAATTAATAAACAATCAAAAGTCTAATGTATTTTATTGTTTTGTATAACGTATAAAATTAAAATCCTCGAAAAAAAAATATACGTCTGAGAGGCGAATGTATATGAATATATATTCCAAGTATGTTTATGAATCTAGGGTTAACCAAAAAATTACATCCGCAGAAATGTGTTCGACATGTATATTATAAACTGGTATATTTCAAAAATCAGTGATTTCCTCTAGTCGTCATCATTCAGACATATAATTATGAACTAGATTATGGCAATGGAGCCTTATCCGCATCGTTTCATAACTAAGATAACAAACACATCATTTTAGTTTGTTTCGTAGTGTTGCAAGGAGAAATTAGGCAAGTGCACAAGAAAATAAAACGAATGAACATTTTGTTCATTCATTCTTACATTATGAATGAATTACCGCTCATTGTTTGTATCACATCACTAGCACCTTTATGTTTGTTGTCATAGGACAATTCGGTATGTAAAGTAAAAATTAACCTATGCCGATTCCAAAACCATTTCGAGATTTTAAGCTTTTATGAGTTATTTTTCTATTAATAGGTCTTAAAACTATAAGATCGTATTTATTTTCACAAAAATACTTAAAATCACTTGACTTTTATTTGACCTCTAAATGTCATCCAAAGTAGCCTGAATTGGGAATTTTCAGTGCCTCTTGTAATTAAATAATTAAGTTGTTCTGTATGTGTCAATGTCAACAACAATTTTTTTTTTTTCTTTTTGGCTTCGCGCGGTTTGTGCATTTAGCCAGTGTCATGTAAAATTAGGTAACTAGTACAAAGCTGTAACTAATATTAATAATGTATAATTATGAAATGAACCATCCATTCAATGATGCATGATAAAGATGATAGATGATATCCCACCCCGCTCCCCTTGATTTTCAGTAAAGACGTGGCACTTTACTGAAACCTCGCGCGGACTTCTTGAGAAAACTTAAAGTGATGTTGCACTGTTTTGTTTCATTTGTCTACACTAGTGCAGGTTCAGGAACACTTAATGGTTAATAATCCACCACTATTACACATTAATATTCGGCTAAACACAAATTTTACAAAATTAAATAAAACTGCTAACATGACGCTTCACTTTCCCGCCAAGAAGTCCAACGACAAATTTACATGAAGCACTTATTATTATTCTATTCAAATAGGTAAATAGTGCAGTTTTTCAGCAGCCATCGACAGTACAAGTTGAATCACATCGATGTATCGCCTCAGGAAAACTTAACTTACGTTCAAATGATCTTCACAATAAAACAGACGCCGCACAGACTAGTACTCAACGTTTAATTCCTCGCACCATTTATTTTTTAAGGTTTCTTTTACTAACAATCAATTTGTGTCGGCTATTTGTTGTGGTGTTTATACTTGACGGTATGAAGCACGTAGCAGAAGTAGTCTTTGATCCATTCATTTTATTAATAAGCTATAACTTTAAACTAAGGTACGGAAATCGCTAAAGTATGAAATGTAAACAAATTAACTGTCAAATTTGACTGTTTGACTTTACTGAATTTTGTTTTTAAATAAGTGTTAAACGTGGCAAACATCCTAAGCTATTCAGGCTACTTTAGAAATCAGCACGAACAATACTTTTAAAAAATATATGAAAATAACTACAGCTTGTAAAAACAAAAAGATGAAATTGTGTGTTTCGAATACTCTTATCTTTAAAATAAAAATATAAAAAACATACCTGAAAAATACTTTACATACCGAATTGCATAAATACACACTAAGTCAATCTGTGTGTGTTTTTTAGTAATTGTGTTTTTATTATTTTTTCGTGTGCGTTTATAGCAATAAGAAGCATGTATCTGTGTGCAATTGTCAAATTTTCGTAGTGTGTTGTATGTGTTTTCCTCGCTTCCCGAAGATAATGGCAGAAAAAGTTGTTCGGTGATTCGTTTTTGACATCTCCATAGGTTAAATACTCAAAGCATAGGACAATAGGGTATTTTACTGTATATGAGGAAAAATCTAAAAATATATTATTGAGATAGCAAAAAGCAGTTGTAAAACGATAGTTTTTAACCGACTTCCAAAAAGGAGGGGGTTCTCAATTCGGTGGTATGTTTTTTTGTATGTTTGTTACGCGATTACTAACGGAGTAATCGCGTAACAAACATACAAAAAAAAAATATTATATATAATTAATTATTAAAAAAAATTGTGAACCGATTTTAGGATCCCATAGAAATCGAGGGAAACCCTCAAATTTTACAGGCAAACCTATAGCGATTTGGGTATTTTTTATAGTAACTCGTGTATTTGCTCTTGGAAAGCACCATATAGTGAAGTGGAACTGATGATGGAGACCATATATGGCCACCGGAACAATATAATAATGAGTACCCCTATTTAACGGGTTGCGATTAAGCAATTTATGCTCGTCACTATGCATATGGTGAGTAACAGTGGACTGGTAAGAACCATGAGAACTCTTCAACAATCAACGACCCTGCATCGGGAAAAGCAATATTTTGTAAAAGGTGATGAGCAGTTAACATTAGGCTATTGTAACTTAGATAAATTCAAAATTGACCCACTAAAAACTGAAAAATAAAAAACTTTTTACAAAAAAATAAGACCCGACAACCAAAAATAACACTACGAAGTGAAAAATAACTTTAATTTCGGAAGTCGGTGGCAAAAAACTCAAATACAGATCCAAAGACACCGACTTCCGAAATTAAAGTTATTTTTCACTTTATAGTGTTATTTTTGGTAGTCGGTTCTTATTTTATTGTAAAAAGTTTTTTTAGTTCAAACTAAATTTTAAAATTTAATTCAAAGGTTTCAACTTTTTTAATCTGTTTCATAACACTAATAGTAGTCACCAATGTCGCCATGTTATTACGACATACGGCTATGTAAACATAACCTCAGTACTTAGTCTGAGCTTAAAAGTGTTAACTATCAGCGTACCAAAATATCGCTGTAATTGTTTACACAGCCAACTGACGTCATGTTTGACCATAGAGCAATATGGCGTCCACTGCGTCCAGCAATTTCGTTAAATTACACGCGAAATTTGAAAATGCAATTTCTTGTATTTTTATTGTATTTTTATGCCACTTAACGATTGCATGGTGTGTGGGTTCATTAGTACTATAGAATCTAATTGAAACACTTTCAAAAATACCCTAAACCCCCTACCCTACCCACCCAATACCTTATTGCCCTATTGGGGGGGAATACCCTATTGCATAAATACGCTCAAAGTAAATCTGCGAGTGCGTTTTTGTAATTGTGTGGTTATTATTTTTTTGTGTGCGTTTATAGCAATAGGAAGCATGTATCTGTGTGCAATTGTCAAATCTTTGTAGTGTGCTGTATGTGTTTTCGTCGCCTCCTGCAGAAAGAGGAAGAAAAAGTTGTTTGGTGAATCGGAGCTTGGCATCTCTAGGTTAAATGCTCTAATATCAAAATAATTACATCTTTTGACTTAAAGGCCTCAGTAGCCAGATCATTAATTTACAAAAAAAAATGGCATCATTGAAAGAAAAAAGATACCCAATATTTTCTATAGTTTGTACTTAGCTTTGTAGTTTTATTTTTAATTGTTATCATCTATATTCACCGCTTTCCGATCGTAAATAACAACAAAAGTTTTAATCTTATTGTGTCTATGACGGTACACTCATAATTTTAGATTGTGGCATAAAAAATGGAAGAAGAACAATGTTTACATGAGTGTGAAAGCTACATTCAGAGTCATAATATTTCGATAATATTAAAAGATTGTATAGTGCAGTTATGTGTAAACAAACCTGAAAATCCTGTGGCGTTTTTGAGGCAGTATTTTCAAAAATTAGAACGGGTGAGTAACGTTATGATTATTAATGAGTAAAGTGATTAAACTAAAATGTAAAAAGGTGTTCAGATCTTGTACTGCAATGGGTACTTATCCATACTTCCAATTTAAATGCGGACTAAATCGATCATTATGCAATTTGACAGATATGTAGCCTGGGACCTGGAGAAGGACATAGGAAACTTTCACCCTGGATATTTCATCAAACCAATTAATGTAAATTATGATAGAATTTCTTAGAAGTACATCATTTTATGCTATGAAAGGTAAGGTTAATCTTGACATCTTGTACCACTTATTATATACTAGCTATTGCCAAGAGTCTTAGCTTGTGTGAAGGTTAGAAAATTTCCCACAGGACCATACTACTGGGATAAAAGGTATCCTATGTCCTTACCCAGATCATGATCTATCGGAGTGCCAGGGGAGAACATACATTTTAAGGTAAATATGAAAGT
Source organism: Tiliacea citrago (assembly GCA_963921375.1). NCBI lineage: Eukaryota > Metazoa > Arthropoda > Insecta > Lepidoptera > Noctuidae > Tiliacea > Tiliacea citrago. The sequence continues at coordinate 11,643,407 of OY992797.1, read as the reverse complement.
ACCGGCCAAACAAAAAAAAAAGTTATATTCCGTTAGAACATGTTGTTGTTGTATTCTATCCACTTTTTACTATGGGACCAAATGTGTAGGGCCATTCCCTGTGCTGTTATACGAGTTTTAAAATACTGTTTTCAGATGTTTTAGTTAAAGAATAAGTAATAGCTGTGATATCAATAGATTTTCTGCATAGAAATCAAAACCTGTATCAAATACTTGAAGACAAAAGTGATATTCTGAACTCTTGTCACTTGACGGAGAATGACCCTACAGGTTTATTCCCATGGTAGAAAACCGGGCAAGTGTACAATATGTCGGACCATGCACAATTAAGGGTTCCGTAGTTGTGATGAAAATAAGAAGCGATTTCCATAATATAAATACATGTAGTAAACATGAAATTGTGATACCCAAATTTAGATTAACTAAAACAAGCAAGTCATTTCTTATTAACAGTATCCGGTTCCTTAACAAGTTGCCAAAGTCGGTTATAGAACTTAGCAATGGAAAGTTCAAAACCCACATCAAACGTGTCGTAATCAAAAAAGCATACTATAAGATTAAGGACTATGTTGAAGACAAGGAAGTTTGGCAATAATTCCTTCTGCACATGTGGCTTCCCTGGTAACTCATAAACGGCATAACTATGTAAATGTCTATTAACTGCTCCTAAATTACGATTTTTATTCCTTTTTTTTACATACTTTGACATTACCTACAATTTTTAATTTAAAATATTTATTAGTGACTTGTGGACAGAATATTTATTTAGTTTTGTTACAGTTGTAATGACAATGTTGTCATTTGGTTTAAATATGTAGGTTTTATTTTTATTATTTTAGTAATATTTTATATAGATTCTTTTTTAATTTGTGAATGTGAGAATGTTGTAGGTCTAATAGACTGTAGCTTTGTAAACTATCTTCTATTCTGTTAAGTACTTGGTACTTGTTGGCGGGCCTACACTGTCCTCCCATACCTATTAACACTGTAACTTGGAAACATTGTTAAAGCCCACTTATTTTTAAAAGGTAACCGTGGAGTTTCTTGCCGGCTCTTCTCCGTAGGAAACAACCAATTGGAACCATGCACCTAGCTTCTGACGTTTCATAAGTGCCCATGTAGGTTTATGTGACATAATTTTTTTTGATTTGATTGATGCCTTCATTCCCAGAACAAACTTAACATTGCATTTGAAAAACATGTTCCCCCTACATTCCAACTGCAAATGTAAGTTTGTACGCACAATATTGAGAGATTTACCATGTTATTATAAGACCAGCACCCTAATTGCGTAAAGCAGTTTGAATCGGAATCGGAATGATTTTGAATTATATTGCTAATCCATTGCTTTATATGTTAGAAAAAATTGTCTGCTCAACAACGTAAATAATGCAATGAATGTTGTTGAACTGTCAAATTGAAATTGATTCCTACTGATAGTGTGTTACGCCATCAGCCCTCAAACTTCATAAGGGTTATCCTGAAACCTATAAATAAAGAACTACATATTTTCAGTTCTATAAAACAAACTATTATTTAAATTAGTAAAAAAGTTTTGCATGTACCGTGTGACTTATCGAATGAATAGGCTTATTGTAAGGATTTTTTTTTTATTATTTTAAAAATATTTTTAAAATTAATAAAGAAAATAATAAATAATAAAAAAACTTCACCATTTAGCCCAAAAATGTATAGACGGTGAATGATCTCCTTTCATCCAAATCCAGTCAGGCGTGAAAATGTTACCCACCGTGTACACCGTTACACCGTTACCAAAACCCACCGTGTTCCTTCAGATGCCTGTGTGCCAGGGCCACGATATCCCTTTCGGACAGGCTCGTAACCCTGTAGGTTACAGGCAGACTGGAGTTCCATTCGCATTTATAATAATAATAATCATTTATTTATTTGTATAATATTGAGTTGTGTTTCTGTTGGGTTGAATGAAATTCCAAAATTTCAAAAATGAGGAATTCCATACAAACTTTCATCCCCTATTTAAACCCTTTAGGGGATGAATTTACAAAAATCCATCAGGTCAATGTTACTCCAATACAAGTGAAGAAAAAATGATTTTATACAATTTGACCCATCTGTTATCCTGATTTTTTCCCCTGTACAATAAAATGATTCTAACATGCAAGAGTCGCCCAGCATTATAAAAAAATATTGGCAACTTTTACCCATTTTTATGGACTGCTTGCAGTTGATCAACAAATTAAAATTTCATGAAAAAAACCGGCATGTGGCAAAGTGCATGTCGGACCACGCACAATGAAGAGTTCCGTATTTGGGATGATTTTATCTTAAAAACAAACTTAACATTGTAGTTGAAAAACATGTTCTCCCATACATCGATATACGCAACGGTCAATTTTTTTATGGGATAAAGCAACAAATTAACGATTTTTGGAATGTTTCTTTTACTTGTACTGTGTGACCTTGCTTCTTGCCAAATTTCATGTTTCTAGGTCAACGGGAAGTACCCTGTAGGTTTTGATTTATTTGCGAATATCGAATTAGGTTGTATAAATCGCCGTATTTTTTTATTATATTCTTGATTTTTTTTAGAGTTCCATGGGACCGTAGACCTACGTATTTGATATTAATTACAACTTGATGCCTCCAGGCGTTCCTGAGAAAAATGGTTCCTGACAGACAGACAAACGGACAACGAAGTGTAAGGGTTCCGTTTTTCCCTTTGAGGTACGGAACACTAAAAAGAGCAAATGGGTTTCAGACAGTTTAACTGTATCTCTTAGGGGCCGCCTCCACGAGCGAGAGAATCACGGCGATATTATCGCCGTGCCATGTATTTCTATACACTCTTAGGGGCCGTCTCCACGTGCGAGAGAATCGCGGCGATGCGACGAGTGGCTGAGTGCGAGCGAAACGTCATCGTATCGCCGCGGGCTCGTCGCTATTGGCGGCGTGCTCGCCGCGTTCTCGCTGCGGCACGTGGCGAGAGGGCGGTTAGCGCGCTGTGGCGCTGGCTCCACGAGCGAGAGAATCGCGGCGATATTATCGTCGTGCCACGTATTTCTATACACTCTCTATGGAACCGTCTCCACACGGCGATATTATCGTCGCGATGCGACGAGTGGCAATGAGCGCGCGAAACGTCATTACATCGTCGCTAGCCCGCCGCGCGCTCGCGACGAGCGCGCAGCGGGCGCGCTGTCAAACGCAGCGTCATTTCAGCGTTGCCTCTCGTTAAGCAAGGACGTTTCGAGAAGCTTTTTAAACAATAGTACAATGTTTGACATTGAAAAGTTTAATCTTGAAGTGAGAGAGAGACCTGCCCTTTACGATGTTCAGTTGGCCGAGTATCGAAACAGAGAAATAAAAGCAAAGTATTGGTATGATGTGGGAAGTGCTATGTTCACAGAGTGGGATGACCTAACCTCTAAAGAAAAAAAAGAAAAAGGTAAGCGTACAATATTATTTATTTAGGTAATTTTTGTTGTTATAATTGTTAGTTTTTATTGTCTATGGTAGGTATAACAAAATAATATACATTCGTCGGTACAAAACCGTTGTTTCAACAATAATTATAAGAAAGATAATTTTCATTAAACGATGTAGTCATTTTGCCAAGGAACCGCGCCCACTGTGTTAAAATAATCTTTAAATAAGTTTCGAATTTGCAACCCCGAATTCCTTGTCCTTTGAAGTACGGGTGTCATATTTTGTTGATTGTATATGTCTTCATTTTCCCCGTCAGTGGCATTTAATGCTCGACGCTTTATGAAGTTGTGCAAAACGCAAGCTGCTTTTATTACAAGAATTGAACTGTCCGGTTGAAGATTTATTGTATTATGAAATATGCGAAATTTTGAGGTGATTTGTCCAAAGACACATTCTACGTAACGTCTCGCACGAGACAGTCTGTAGTTGAAAATCTTTTTGTCCGTAGGAAGACATCGACCTGGATACGGTCGCATTAAATTTCGATGAATACCGAAGGCCTCATCAGCTACAATCACATATGGCATTTTGGGTCCGCCAAATACCAGTTCTTCTTCTTCCGGCAAATCAAGGGCTTCTTTATTTAGCTTCTGGCCTAGAATTGAAGATTGAAAAATGGTAGAATCATTTTCACGGCCGTAAGAACCTACGTCAATCACAGTAAATAAATAATTCGAATCCACCAAAGCCAATAAAATGATTGAGTTGTACTTTTTATAATTAAAGTATAGAGAGCCGGAATTCCGGGGGCACTGAATTCGAATGTGTTTGCCGTCTAGCGCTCCCAAGCAATGTGGGAAATTCGCGTTGTCTTTAAATCCCTCTGAGATTCGTTTCCATGATTCTTTGTTCGGGGCTGCCATTTCTGTAGGTGCTAGCACTTTCCGCTTGTTCCCAACAAGTCACACCTCAACGGGTAACAGTGTGACTCGTTGGGAATGTTTTGGATAATAATTCCCAACGAGTCACAGTTACTGTTACACTGTTACTCGTTGGGATGATTTTTTCATTAGTTCCCAACGAGTCACACTTAACCTGTCACACTGTGACACGTTGGAAATAAATGTAAAAGATGTCCCAACGAGTAACAGTAGCTCCGACTCGTTATGCCGTCAACAGCGGCACAATGACTGGTTGACTTATTTTTATTCATCAGTTCTAAATAGTTATCCCTTGTTAGGGCTCTGTTTCTCGCCTGACATGACCAGTGCTAGTGTTCGTGGCCGCCTATATTTACTAGAATACGTAATCTCTCTACTTTCTTATTCACTTGTTTATGAAGATACTATTAATGGATAATGGTGTGAATACAGTGAAATGATAAGAGGATATTTGTGTTTTTTTTACCTCTTATTAATTTCAGCCACAATATAAAATATTATTTCTCTAAAATTAAATGTAAAGCACATATTTGCATGTTAAAGTTACACGTTTTTCGCCACGGGAACGACGCGGGGAGGGAGAGGGATGCTTGAATATTATCAGTTTGTGCTGTGCATTGAAGTGAAGTGCACGTCCCACTGTTAACCATGACAGAATACATCGCGTCAACTTCGTCCAGCCTAGTGACATTTAGTTTTATACAAAGGAATGGTGGTACTATTTTGCTTCGTGGTGGATACGAATTTTATGCCAGGCGAAAGCATAATAGCGGATTAACAGTGTGGGCGTGCACGCAACGAAAAACTTGTAAAGGAGTCATACGAATAAAAGTAAGTATATCTACCTCTATACAAGATGTTGAAATAACCCAAAACTTAATTTGTTTAGAATCAGCAGCAAAATAGAAAGCAATATTTTTTAATACTTATATAGTTTAATTTTTTACCTAACATAATTATTTGTTTTGTCGTTTTTAATATTTTTTTAAACGCTACGTAAACAATCGAGCGGGCGAGTGTAAGTGAACTAGCGCGCGCGCTCAAGGTCAGCCGCTCCGCCGCCACCCCGCCGCCGCCGGCTACCGCCGTCCCTGTAGTCAATCTAGCGCGCGCCGGCGCGTGCGTCGTTTCATCTGAGGTTTTGGGTTATTCCATAAATATGTTGTATAAGTGACAATTTACTGATAACTACAAAGTATTTATTTTCAGTTTTAACTGAATATGCTGAGCTTGCTTAATTTACTGTTAACCGCTTTAATTCTGTTTTAATCATTATTGAGATCGTAAATGTTTTTTCATAGGACCAAAATATTCTGCATGAGACTGCTCATAGCCACGCCCCTGACTTTGCAAAAAACGAAATTGAGGAATCTGTCCAGAAATTAAAGACTGAATTGTACAAACCAGGTTTTCCAAATATCCCACAAAAGTATAATTCAATGATAAGTCAACTTAAAGATGGAATGGATATCGTATCTAAAATACCCAAATTCACAAGTGTTAAAAGTACACTGTACAGACAACGAAATTCAGCAGCCGGAGTTTCTAAGATAGTGTACAAACACGCACTAGACGTTGAAGTACCACCAAGATATAATGATTTTCTACTAGCAGATTACCAAAGTAATACGAACAATACTAGAATAATATTATTTTCGTCCAAGGAAGCGAGATTAATGGTGCACAATTTAAAAGACTGTTATGGTGATGGCACATTTAGAAGTTGTCCTAATCCCTTCATACAACTGTATACAATCCATGGGGATACTGGAAGTACAGTAAACCACACAAATATAATTCCTGTGGTGTATGCATTAATGAGCAACAGAACAACAGAAAGCTACTATATCCTGTTTAGTATGATAAAATCACAGCTACCTGATTGGAATCCAGCTCAATTCAGATGTGATTACGAAAAGCCAGCAATAAATGCAATCGCCAAAGTTTTTCCTTCAGTGATAGTAAAAGGGTGTTACTATCACTATAACAACGCGATATTTAAAAAGGGGAAAAAACTGAAAATGACAATGCGGACGTCACAAGATCCAAAGGAGGTGCGATTAGTTCAGCTCAGTGCTGTGCTTCCTTTGCTGCCAGAGCATGAAATAATAAACGGATGGGTATATATAATTGGTCGATACGGAGATAGCGAAAGTTCAAGCTGCAAACAGTTTATAAAATATATGGAAAGACAATGGCTGTGTAGAGAGTTTTTTAAAGTGTGGTGTGTTTTCGGAGAGCGGCACCGAACCACAAATGCCTTAGAAGCATGGCATGGTAAGTTGAATAAGACCATCGGAACAAAAAAACCGAACCTGATGCACTTCCTGCATACATTAAAAGAGGACTCTTCTCTTAATGTTGTCAGAAACATACTCACACAAACAAATAAATCACTAAAAAGAAAAAGAGCTAAAAAATATATTTTAAAAGACGATTTCATTCAAGAAGTGCAACAGGAGCTATCGGAAGGTTTGATAACAGTAGGCCATGCTTTAGAAATTTTACGAAATTAGATTATATACTGTGAGTCAAATACATATTATGTACAAGGCTGATTATATTAACATTAACTATTTCTTTATCATAACATTAACTTTATTTTAACTCAACGTTTTGTTTGGTCATACCAAACAAAACGTTGAGTTAAAATAAAGATACTACTTAAAAATGATTTGTTGAAAATTGTTGTACATTGATTTTATATTAATTAACGTGTAAGACTGATTATGGTTGTCATCATATCATTATTATGGATAATTATGAATCTACAATTATTAAAATCTACTTATTATCCATAATGATGTTATGATGATAACTCTATATTGAATTTATATTCAATTCCATAAGACTGATTATATTTAGAACAATTTTTTAATGTTAATACTTAATTAGTAAGTTTAATACTTACTAACATAAAAAAGAAACAACATACCACGTGTCCACGAGTTTGATTCACACGAAACAGCTTTAAGTGTTTCGTGCGAATCGAACTCGTGTTTTTTTTATTTCTCTTATATCGCCTGTATTAAGATACCAAAAGTTAAAGAAAAGTGGATGTTCTTACTTTAATCATTAAAATTAAAATATCTGTGATGATTCTGTGATTTATACCTAGATAAATATAGCTTTTTAAAAATATCTTATAATGTTTGAATTGTTATTTTGTTAATTTATAATTTCAGCTATTTGAAATTTGTTGTTTATTTTAAATGCCTTATTGCAAGTTTATAATTTCATAATATGAAACTAGTGATATCTGTAAAGATTTTTTAGTTTGATACAGATAGGTTGTTATAATGTGTAGATAATTTATAAATGTTTAAAATTGTAATTTTGTTGATTGATAATAAATCTGTTTGATATTTATTTACAGTGTCTTATTCCAATATATACCATATTCACTGATTTACAATTTCATAGGAATCTTTACGAGTAATCGTGTAACTGGCTGGGAATTGTTTAGTAAAAAAATCCCATAGAGTAACAGTGTGACCGGTTGGGAACGTCTCAAAAATAATTCCCAACGAGTAACATGCCCAACGAGTAACAGTATGACTGGTTGGGATTATTTTTAAAATTAATTCCCAACCGGTCACACTGTTACCCGTTGAGGTGTGACTCGTTGGGAACAAGCGGCACTTTCTATATAATTCCACATGTTTCTTTTATTAATTTAGACAACGTTTTTTTCGAAATTCTGTACTTATTCTGAAGGCGTTTATAACTTGTTCCAGAAGCGAGATATCTGGAAAATGACATTATTATTTAAAAAATATACTTTATCATATATTTTTTTTTTATATAAAATAGGCTCGCGTTTTTTTGCAACCACACCTGATGGAGTTTTTTTTTAATTGGGATGTAAAACGAAGACTCCATCAAAGCGTTCGGATTTATTAATCTGTGTTGTTTTTTTTTATTAAAATACATAATAATTATCTCTTTGCTTCAGGACTTGAGTTAATGACAAAATGGAAATCTTTAAGGGATCAATTTCGTAAGGAGTTAAAGTTGCAGCAATGTTCAAAATCCGGTCAAGCTGCCACAAAACGACGAAAGTATATTCATTATGATGCATTACTTTTTTTAAAGAAACACACAGAACACGCTTCAACATCGTCAAACATGTCAAGATGTTTTTGAGGATGACGACAGTTCGGTTAATACCACCCCTAATGTTACGGAACCATCCACGTCTAATAAAAAGAAAACATTAGTCCAAATGTTTCTGGAATCTAATAAAGAGATATCGAATGTTATGCGCGAGGGTATAGATACGAGGGCTGCACTAAAAGTATCGGGAATGGAATATTTCCACTGTTCCTGTCATATTAAAATCTTTTTAATTGAAAACTCCTTGGTTTTAAAAATGGAATACCATTTATTTATTTAAAAAAAGATTCTCGGTCTTGTCACAAGGTTTTGTCAAACTTGTTTAGTCGTTGAGAAAATGGAATTGACTCGAGAGAATTCAAGAGCGATGATTTATTATGACTTTCGAACTGGTTTAACACAAAAACAGTGTGTTGACCGGATGATTTCTGCATTTGGTGATGAAGCCCCATCCAAAACCACAATTTATCGCTGGTTTGCTGAATTTCAACGTGGACGTGTCAAGCTCAGTGATGATCCCCGTCAAGGTCGTCCAACAACTGCAGTCACCCAAGAAAACGTTGATGCTGTGCGTAAGCTGATTGAGGAAGATCGACATGTGACATACCGCGAAATTCAGGCAACTTTAGACATTGGCATGAGTCAAATACAAATAATCTTGCATGAACAATTAGGTGTAAAAAAGTTGTTTTCCCGATGGATACCGCATTCTCTCTGTGAAGAGCAAAAAGCGGCTCGCGTTACTTGGTGCGTCAGAACTCTCGAAAGATTCCACGCAGGATCCTCAAATGCTGTATACAACATTGTATCAGGTGACGAATCCTGGATATACGCGTACGAACCCGAAACAAAAAACCAGTCACGAGTTTGGGTGTTCGAAAATGAGTTAAAGCCAACAAAAATTGTTCGTTCACGGAGTGTTGCAAAAAAAATGGTGGCCACGTTTGTCTCCAAAACCGGCCATGTTACGACTATTCCTCTTGAGGGACAAAGAACGGTTAATGCAGAATGGTATGCTAGCATTTGTTTGACACAGGTCGTTTCTGAACTCCGTAAAGAGAACTGCAACCGCCGCATCATCCTCCATCACGACAATGTGAGTTCTCACACCGCGCACAGAACAAAAGAGTTTTTAGAGCAAGAAAACATAGAATTATTAGACCATCCGCCGTACAGCCCCGACCTAAGCCCTAATGATTTCTATACTTTCCCTAAAATAAAGAATAAATTGCGTGGACAGAGATTTTCATCACCTGAAGAAGCTGTGGACGCCTACAAAACGGCCATTTTGGAGACCCCAACTTCCGAATGGAATGGTTGCTTCAATGATTGGTTCCATCGTATGGAAAAATGTGTCAAATTTCGCGGAGAATACTTCGAAAAGCAATAAATACATTTTTAAATAGTAATGTTGTGTCACTTCCTTGATTCCCGAAATTTTCAGTGCCGCCCTCGTATACAAAGAAATAATGTTCAACCACAGTATCGCGACGAGCATGGAAATGAGGCATTTTTCCGTTCGTTGCTACCACTTATGGACAAAATAAAAGAAGACTGTTTAATTGATGCCAGAACTGAGATTATGGCCGTAATTAAGAAATACACACCATCATCACATACATTGCTAGACTCTTATTCTCGTACATCCACACCAACAAGCGAGGATGATATTGCTCAAATGTTAGAACACTTTGATGGAATGTAAACTTTAAGTTTTAATTTGATGTAAGCGTTTAAGTAAAATAAATCTGCTTTAAACTTACTGTAGTGTTACTGCTAATCTTTCACATGGCCCGATACTTTTCCTCATATTAGTATCTTGCTTTGATAAGTGTCTTGATAGTAAACTTAACAGTTCATCGAAAACAGGAATTGGCATTAAATATTCATCTTCAAACCATTCTGGATGATTTCGATATTCTTCATAATTCACATGGAAATGTCCATGACTTTCACGACGTAGCAACATGGGATGTGTCCACCAACGGCGCTTTTTTTCCCTTCTTAACAATAACAATAACTGCATATTCACTAGCGCACTTGCAGAAGCACCCCACAACACTATATCCATAATAAAGAATTATTTTATCGACTGAGACACTACTTATTTCGCTCTCGTCTGGCACGTAACTGAATTCTTTCTTTCGCAACGCGTCGTCAAGGAAACGCGGCGATACCGTTACGAGTCGCCGCGGAAACGCTGCGATTCCGTTACGACTCACGACGATACGCGGCGGAATTATCGCTCGTTCGTGGAGATTATCCGACAATATAAGGGCGGACTCGTCGCGATTCTCTCGCTCGTGGAGACAGACCCTTAACGCAGGCGTCCCAATGTTCCAACGCCGCGATTCCGTTACGAGTCGTCGTGGACACACGGCGATTCCGTTACGAGTCGCGACGATACGCTGGCGGAATAATCCCTCGTCGTGGAGATTACCCGACGTAGAAGCGCGGATCCGTCGCGATTCTCTCGCTCGTAGAGTCGGCTCCTTATGGATTCAAATTTCTCCCTACAGTCCCACAAAAAAAGGATTTAAAAAAAGGGAAATATGGGCCACATATTGCTATCATATTATTATTTGGGATTATAAACCTATTTTGTTAAGATCAAAAACTTCATACCATTTGTCCAGTGCATAATATTTCAGCCCATGGTGTTCCACTGCTGGGCAAAAGCCTTCCTCGAATCTAGCAAAACTCCATCTCTACCACTGTTTGCTTGTAAATTGCTTAGTTGTTTTTATTAAAGAACAAGGGCCAATTTGTATGGGCCCTGGGCCCAATAATCTACATAATTTTATTCAAAGATACCATGATGCTAATAATTTAAAAAAATAGGGTCCAGCAGCTCCGAAATATCAATTATTAGGTAGGCGCTTATGCCTAAACTTAATTGTATTTACCTTTTTCCAGTTTTGATCTTTTATTATCATTATTTTTCTATTATACAATGCCACCTTTGACATGAATAAATAATAAATAGAAGCAGTCAGGATCGTCTCCATGCGAGGACACTCCTGAACTCTTGAATTGTTAATAGCACTGAGTTGCCATTTTGTTTCTTCAAAACTTCGTAATTAGGGTTCCGTATGTCCGAATGAAAAAACGGCATCCTTATACGATCACTCGTGTGGCTGTCTGTCTGTCCGTCTTTCACAACCAATTTTCTTCGAATCGGTTAAATAAATTAATTTTGAATTTGGGGATCACTTTTGGGTAACAAATTTAAACAAAATTTTTAAATAAAAGTTTTGCACACTGTACCTTATGACATAAATCAAATAAAAGGGCTTACTGAGTCTCAAGTCGCTCCGCCCAGAGCGGGAGAAGTTATTTGATAATTTCCAACCCAAGTATGAAAAACCTCATTCCTTCGATTTTGAAACTTGAAACTTGGCACAAATACTTATCTAGGTAAATAATAAAGATCTTAATAATAACATTTCTAAAACTACCCATTAAATTGGGCGAAGAGGTATTGATCTCCGTAGGGACAAACTTACGAAATCCGTGCAGACGAAGTCGTGTACGTTACCCCAGCAGGAAAGTGTCTCCTAGAGTTATATGAGTGGAACATTTAATTGGTGCCTTAGCTGCTGTAAATGTGCCCCAACATAAAAAATGTGTGCCCCCTGTCGTTTTGAAAAAAAACGGAAAAAACGATTCCTGCTGGGGTAACGTTTTTCTAGCAGGAAAATTCTAAACGAATGATCGGAGAGAGAAAAATTGTGCATGGCCACATAGCTTATATGTGTGCCAAAATGTGCCCCCATAAATAAAATCTGTGCCCCTTCAGGTTTTCGAGATATTGCATTTCGTGCTGGAGTAACGTTTTGCAGAATCGTATATCTCTAAACCATTGCATGTGCTCCTGTAGAATAAACATACACGAGTAGCTCTTAATGTGTGCCCTTTAGTGCCCCAATTAGATTTAAGAAAATATTTGTAGTTTTCAAGTTATCGCGGTTTTATGTAAACCCGAAAAAACATCGCAGCGCCTAAATTAGAGAAGGTATAAGTTCGCTGAAAATTGTATTCGGTCCTTCTTGACGCTAATAATAACCATATAAAGTTTCAAAACTGTTCATGCATGCGTTTTTGAATAATCTTGCTAAAAGTCAAAACGATGGTGTCATAACTTTGACGGCAAAATACAAGGAACCGGCTCAATCCCAGATGTGTAAGTGTAAACCAAAATCTTGTGCCTTTAGTCAAAAATATATGGTGAAAATATTCAGCTTGGAATGTTTCGCGTTAAGTAAATATTAACAAAAAACCAAAATATGTAAACAACGGCTGGTTATCCGACCAAATTCTAATTACTAGTAAAAAGCGATGGATTCATACATATCGATGACCTTCTTTACTTTACTCACTAACCGGTTCACACGTGTTGTGCCTGAGTACACTGAAGTAGAAAAGTAATCACACTAATATTATAAAGGTGAAAGTTTGTGAGTGTGTGTGTGTGTATGTTTGTTACTTCTTCACGCTCAAACGGCTGGACCAATTTTGATAAAATTTGGTATGGAGGTAGCTGACACCCTGGAATAAGACATAGGCTACTTTTTATCCCAATATTCCTACGGGATCGAGACTTACACGGGTGAAACCGCGGGGCGCAGCTAGTAAGTAACAAAATAAAGTTGTTATTGGATTATATTCCACTAGCTGTTTCTGTGACATTACACATGATTAAGTACATTATAAATAGTAGCCTAAGTGCTATTCCAAGGTAAGCTATCTTCTCCATTCTAAATTTAATTAAAATACATCCAGTAATTTATGTGTGAACGAAAGAAAAATTAAGGGAATAAAAATAATAATTTCCACATCAACAAGCTGTTTCATTTAATATGGTCACAAGGCGCATTTAATATATATTTTTAATTAGCCCCAAAACTTTTGAACGTGACTGTAAGGACAACAGCTCAGGTATAATACGTCCAATAAAGAAGGTCATCGATATGTATGAATCCATCGCTTTTTAGTAGTCATTCGAATTTGGTCGGATAACCAGCCGTTGTTTACATATTTTGGTTTTTTGTTAATATTTACTTAACGCGAAACATTCCAAGCTGAATATTTTCACCATATATTTTTGACTAAAGGCACAAGATTTTGGTTTACACTTACACATCTGGGATTGAGCCGGTTCCTTGTATTTTGCCGTCAAAGTTATGACACCATCGTTTTGACTTTTAGCAAGATTATTCAAAAACGCATGCATGAACAGTTTTGAATCTTTGTATGGTTATTATTAGCGTCAAGAAGGACCGAATACAATTTTCAGCGAACTTATACCTTCTCTCATTTAGGCGCTGCGATGTTTTTTCGGGTTTTCATAAAACCGCGATAACTTGAAAACTACAAATATTTTCTTAAATCTAATTGGGGCACTAAGGGGCACACATTAAGAGCTACTCGTGTATGTTTATTCTACAGGGGCACATGCCATGGTTTTAGAGATATACGATTCTGCAAAATGTTACTCCAGCACGAAATGCAATATCTCGAAAACCTGAAGGGGCACAGATTTTATTTATGGGAGCACATTTTGGCACACATATAAGCTATCTGGCCATGCACAATTTTTCTCTCTCCGATCATTCGTTTAGAATTTTCCTGCTAGAAAAACGTTACCCCAGCAGGAATCGTTTTTCCCGTTTTTTTCCAAAACGACAGCGGGCACACATTTTTTATGTGGGGGCACATTTACAGCAGCTAAGGCACCAATTAAATGTTCCACTCATATAACTCTAGGAGACACTTTCCTGCTGGGGTAACGTACACGACGAAGTCACCGGCGAAGTGCTCGTGCTTAACCTGAGACGCCCCAAGTAACGAACTGTCATAGTCCCTAACGGACGGCTTATTCTTAATGGCCTGACATTTTTATGACAGGGGCGCTCACAAAAAACTTTTTCATTAAATAACAAAAGTCATAAGCCGTATAGAGTAAAATTTTTCGACAAGCTAAATACACAGGCCATAATAAACAATTGCAACAATGGATCTGGGAATTGTGTTGTTTTTCTAAAAAAAATATGATTTCAGATAACAGCTGTCATTGTTTTGGTCTTATGTTATGTCTATTTCTGGTAAAATGACTGTTTCAATTTACACGAAATTTTGCACCTTGCATTATGAATAGATAAGTAATCTAACAACAGCGTTTTTAGAGAGTTCTATGTAATATTTGCGTAATAATAAATCCCAAACATCACAGTGCATGGGGCCGCCTTTAAACGTATGATTTTTCGAAACATTTCATATGTATGTATGATATAATTAGTGATATTATTATCTTAAACGATGTAATAAGTATTATTTTATAATTATTCATCTATTTCCAGGCGATAAAACACAAAATGAGCCATATTTCGTAAAAAAAAATGTACTCGGCGGAACGAATTTTCTCGTAACATTTCTTTGTTCAAAAATTTAAATTTTACGATGTGATTTCGTGCAATTATTATCTAAAACGATGTAATAATAACATATTAATGAAAATAAGTCCACTTACCCCGTTTTAACATCACTGCACTCCGTTTCACAACAACAATGGCGGACGCGAAACTAAAATATTATTTCTTTACGTTGGCATTTATTTTGTCTCTGGAAATGTTTATTTTTTTAGAATATCTACCATGTCCGACGATTAAACTCACCACAAACAATATTAGACTTAATATTAGTAGAAATTCAGCTGTTAATGGCGTGAGGTGCGGTGTGTGGGTTTGACCGTGGTTAAGATAATCCCAGTGAGAAATTTTCTCTAGGATTTTTTTCACATGCAAAGTGTCCACTAGCAATAAAATTTGTGGAAGTTGACTTGCACAACTAACTTCCAACGTGTAAACGCTCGCGCAAGTGGACTCCTGCAAGTTTTAGTGACTTGCCGAACTTGCTGCAAGTCCCACGTGTATACGGTTTTTTTTTTTTTTTTTTTGCCGAGGCGGAAAATCCTCATGGATGTCCTCCGCCCTGGGGTGGGCAGAGTCTGACAGACCCCTTGGTCTGTCAGACTCTTACTGACTACAAACCACCCCGGTGTTCCCTTCCCACACTTGCACCGGGGATCTTGGGAGCTAGTATTACTTCCGTGATCCCCGGACGTGTATACGGTTGTCTTAACCTTGCAGCAAGCGCTTGCGTCTTTATTTTTTTCACAACGAAAAGTTGGAAGTTTCTGTTGGTTTTTTACAGAAAATAGTTATTTACTTATAGATTACAGGAAAACCTATCACATTTGCGGTTAGAATGTATGGGAGAACACGTTATTCAACTACAATGTTAAGTTTGTTCTTGGGATAAATTCATCCCAACCACGGAATCCTTTATTGTGCGTGGTCCGACACGCACTTGGCCGGTTTTATTTTTAACAACAGCACAATAGACGGAGCTCGTATTTTTCTACAGCTAGGCATTTTGTTTGACCGCTGTTGCTCAAGTAACTTGTATGCAATTTCTGTCGAAACGGTTCTACAAGATCTTGCAGGAACTTCTACACACTTAAAGCGACTTGCAGTAGAAAAATTGCAGTCAGTGGAAACAGTCCTCAATTAACTTCTGCAAGAAATTGCGGAAGTTACTTGCCATTGTACACTTTGCTTTATTTTCATGGGTAACTAAATGTAGTTTCCGTGCCGTTAGTGTAATAGCTTAGGTGCCGTTCGCTCAAGTGTGGTTGAAATCTGTGCTCGAAGTGGAATACCTCGAAGTCGAAAAGGTAACCCCATGTAGGTGTTTCTCAGTACGATTGGTAATTAAAAAATTCTAACGATCCGGTAACCTAGTGGGATATTTAACACAGAATCATCATCTGCCTAGCCTTTTCTCAACTATGTTGGGGTCAGCTTCCAGTCTAACCGGATACAGCTGAATACCAGTTTTTTACATGGAGGCCTATCTGACATCCACAACCCAGTAAATGGGTATAACTCTGGTTTGTCAGACTTTCGGGCTTTTTGTATTGAACATATTAACTAATTTAACTTATATTTAACACATAATAAGGAAAATAATACTTGATAAGGACAATATTCATTTTTTTCAGTAAAATGTATATTTTCCTCAAGTATCACATTACTCATAATAAATATGTTTGTTAAATGATACGTTGGTGAAAAAGTGTAACGCAGTCATACTAATATAATATAATATAACAGTGACCATACAATAGTGGCTTTTGGAAGTGCAATAATAAAATTTAAATATCACAGTTTGTATTTCTAATACTTATAATACGCCAGATATGACAAAACCCAACCTGTGTATGAAGGCAAGTAGAAATTTTTGACAGTGCCTGTGATGTCTGTCCCATATACATTGTCAAACATTGATTATTAGTTACTACCCTAGGCGCTTGAAAAAAATTAAACCAGATACTTTTTCTCCCCGAAACTGTCAATTCAGAATTTGATGATGTTATAAAAATCTATCTATCTATATATAAATAAAAAGACAAGTCCTGACTGACTGACTGATTGACTGACTCATCAACGCCCAGCCTAAACCCTTGGACCTACAAAGCTGAAATTTGGTACAGAGGTTCTCTTTATAATGTAGACAAGGAATAAGAAAGGATTTTTGGGAAGTCCATCCCTAAATGGATAAAATAGGGGATGGAAGTTTATATGAAAGTCCGTCAGTTTTGAAGTTAGGATCTTCAAATTTTGTGTTTAGGCTGACGATTGAAAATTAATATACACCTGTTTCAGTGTTTTTGTTAATTCCACCCCCGAACGGTTAAAAAGAGGGATGAAGTTGTGTATGGAAAGTCCTTCATTTTAGAATGTAAAAATCACAAAATTTATTATCTAGGCTTATGGTCGGAAGTTATAATTTCAACCCTTAAGGGGTGAAATTTTGTTTTTAATTAAAGTTCTTTATTTTTTAAATTAAATTCAAAGTCAAAGTCAAAGTCAAACCATTTATTTCAAATAGGCACATAAGAGGCACTTTTGAACGTCAAAATTTACAAAAAAATAGAATTGATTCTAGTTGCCCCTTCCAAAAGGTAGTTTCGTATGGAGAAGAATGGGCAAGAAACTCCACCGGTACTCTTTTAAAAATGTTTTACAATATTTTGTTTGATTACATTAATTATATGATTATATGTGAAGACGATGCACCTAGAATAAAATTACTATACCATAATAGGTAAAACGAATTAAAAACTAAGCAATGAAAAATAACTTAATTATTAGATAGATACGTGGTGTTCACATATTTACAAACATCATACAAGTATGTTTTTCTAAAAAAATAAGTCAGTGTGTGAGTATAGGTTATCACAGAATGTAAAATGAATATCATAAAAATAACAGATTTTACCATAAAAATAGCAACCAGTTTGATTTTGTCTAGACTCTAGATTGTCCTATGGAGCTGGACCAGCATGTTTCCAAGCATTCCTGTCCTGGATATAATCCTCTAACTTGTAATATGCTTGTTTACAAAGTGTACTTTTAATATGTGTTTTAAATTTTCTCTCATTTAATTTCAATATATCACAAGGTATTTTGTTGTAACATTTAACACAGTACCCCATAAAAGATGTATGTACTTTAGATAATCTGAAAAATGGTTGATCTATTTTATCTTTATTTCTAGTATTAAAATTATGTCTATCGCTTATCTTGTTAAAAATATGTAGATTTTTCCTTACATACATAATATTTTCATAAATGAATTGGCAAGGTACCGTCATAATATTAATCCTTTTAAATAGTTCCCTAAGAGATTCGCGGCGACGGAGATTATAAATTGCTCTGACAGCTCTCTTTTGCAAAATAAAGATGGACTCAATGTCAGCAGCCCGACCCCACAGTAAAATGCCATACGACATAATGCTGTGGAAGTAACTAAAATAAACCAAACGCGCGGTTTCTATATCTGTTAGCTGTCTTATCTTTCTAACAGCATAAGCGGCCGAGCTTAGCCGCCCCGCCAGAGAGGTTATATGTGGTCCCCATTGCAGTTTCTCGTCTATAGTGATTCCTAGGAAAACCGTTTGATTAATAAATTCCAGTTTTTCTCCGTTCAATATGATATCACATTCGCTACTTCTAACATTAGGTAATTTAAATCTAATACATTTGGTTTTTTTTTCATTTAATACCAAATTATTTACCGTAAACCAATCTTGGACCTGAAGAATAGAGTTATTCACTTCGTCAAGATTTTGTGATCGTCGATCTATTTTAAAGATCAATTCACTAATAGTTCGGCTTATGGTTGGCTGATACAAAGTAAATAGTTGTTTTTTTTTAAATTTCAACCCACAAGTGGTTGAAATATTGATATATATATAAATAATTAGATAAAGTTTTGTATTGAAGTTGTTCAATCGCAAAATTTTGTATTCAAGTAAAAATAATAAAGTTGACAAACTTGAAACTTGGCACGAATACTTACCTAATTAAATCATAAAGTTTCCCGTTTTTAGTTGTTCCAAAGTTCCCCCCGAAGGGGGATTGGGGGAAGTCAAAATTTGTATAGAAGAATTTTAACTCGCAGTCCGATTAACTCGAAACTCAGTATTTATACTTAAAACCAAAAATAAAGAACAAAATGTATCAGCTCTTTTTTTTTTATCTTTCCCTAACGGGATGAAAAGGGGTTGTCAATTTTACAAGGGAAGATTTTACTGCGTGGCTTGATGAGCTTGAAAATTGGTATTAATACTTAGCAACAAAAATTAAGTATAACATGTATCAGAGTTTTTCGAAAACTGACCCCTGACGGGGTGAAAAGGGGTAGTCAATTTGACAAGGGAGGATTTTACTGCGTGGCTTGATTAACTCTAAATTATGACGTAGGCATCTGCTAAGAACCCCTTCTTAGCAGATGCCTACGTCATAATTTAGCGTTTGAATTTTTTGGGAATTTGACCTTTAAAAGGGTGAAAAGGGGCGAGGTGGTTCGTTTGTATGAAAAATCTTATTCCTTGAGTTAATAAATCTGAAACTTGGCACGAATACTTACCGAAATAAATTATAAAGTTGTTATTTTTGTTTTTTTAAAGGGAGATTGGGGGATGTTAAAGTTTGTGTGGAAGAATTTTAACGCGCGGTCCGATTTACTCGAAACTCTGTATTTTATATATACCTAATGCTCACAATATAAAGCCTTACATGTTTTTGGGTTTATTCAAATGCAACCCTTTCGGGGTGAAAAGGGGGGGAATACAATTTATGTCAAAATTATGTTTCCTTTGATCAAAAAACTTGACAATTGAGCCGGATATTTTCTTAATAAATTAAATGGCCGATAACATAAATTTTCTAACACAACCTTCCAAAGGGGGTGTTGAATTTTGTGGGGGAAAATAATTGTTTGGAAAGATTTTAACGTGCGGTTCGATTAACTTGAAATGGGTTGTCAAAAAATCTACCCCAAATGGGGTGAAAAGGGGTAGTCAATTTTAGAAGTGATGATTTTATGTTTCGGATTGGCGCAAAAATGGCTAAACGGATTTAGATGAAATTTGGTAACATACATGTAGTTTATAATCTACGTTAACCCAGCGTACTTTTAATTCCGGTAGTACGTTCTCGTGACTATTTTTCCGACATCCACGCGGGTGTAGCCGCGGGCAAAAGCTAGTCTAGTATATGTATGCCTATTCCCTTCTATAAAAAATATATTTTTAGATCACATCTCTTAATTGGTCTGCAGCCAAAATTGCTCAGTATTTGTGGCTTTCAATAGCATATTTTTTAAGGACGAAGTCAAGACTGCACAAGCTGCAGCAGCTGCATCAGAAGGTGAAGCAGACGGAGAACTTTCACCACTGCCTGTGCCAGGGGTACAGCCTCCGCGCAGACGTGGCGGCATTAGTGCGGAACCAGTTACAGAGGAAGATGCTACCAGCTACGTCAAGAAGGCAAGTTTAACCTAAACTGTACATGGTCAAATTAAATTAAATATCGAAATTTCGCAGGCGTGATGGGTATGTATATCTAAACAAGACAAAAAAAACTGATTTTCTAAACTCAAGTCTACATGAGGTGGTTGACCTTCAAAAAAATCATCCATTATTTTATTTTTGATTTCGGTCATGGTTTTCAAGTACTAGTAATGAAAAATGAACCAATTTCAATTTCCCACGTACATGTCTAGGCGAGGGACCAATGATAGGAACCTATTTGTGTTTATTGCGTTTATTCACATACCTACTTTACATATATGTCATGGCAGAGGGGCGCACAGTTTCAGCTTAGGTGACTTTGAAATTAGAGTTATTATAAATACCATACCAAGCATGCACAGGATTTAGGTAGGTATCTAATAATCCTTATCTATTCTATACAGGGACGAGCCATCCATAGAGGCAATTAGGCCTAGCCTACCCTAGCCCAAATGCATTTATCTTAAAATAATACAAAATATAAAAAAAGTTAAAACTCCTGTTAGAACACATATAGCAACTTCTCGCACCCGTGTGACATAATTACGCGCCTAAGTCAGTACGTAGTAGACTGTATAGGCTCCAAGACGAATTGCTTCATTTTGCAACTTTTTCATTGATAAATTTAAGCACACTGATGCATATTTTGTGTGTATGAACGGCACACATGTCTAGATTATGGGCGTAACTCCTTTGAGTGGAGCTGGGCTGTGATTGGCTCATGGCTGCAGACGGATAACCCGCCAAAATTTGGTTGCCCGCTTTTGTAAAGCAACTATTTAAAAATATCGCTATTTTGGGTGCATTCCGAATTAAGACCATAATCGCTGTAATCGATTTCAGCGCGCTCCCTTACGCGTTCCCTTTTACCGTTTAATAATAATTCGGAATGCAGCCTTTATCTGCTAGTATTTTCGACAAATTGGTAATTATATTTTTCATTTCGTTTTTCGTAAATACGCCATATTGTTTCATAGTAACAAGCAATTTATAACGCGTGCTTGCATGTTTAAATCTATTCCGTCTTATTACAAAACAAGGTTTATCTTCAGACCCAGGTTTTACCCATGGAGCCATTATTGAATTTCGAACTTTATTCCGTCTATGGTAAAGTTCCTAATACAAAACTAACAACTTAGTACCGAACGAAGTTTTCAGTTTTGTATAAAGAACATTAAGTTATAAATAATTTGTTTTGAAACAGAAAAGTACAGTAAATGTTACTTGTGTATTGTTTTTATCACTTAAAAATGGTATTCAGTTGTGAAGTGTGCGCTGATAATGTGTTTGTTATAAGTTAAATGCAATAAGTTTTCTCAATTATCGTATAATGATAAGATTCAAGTTGTGTCTAAAGGTAGATATGTACCCGAATTACGAGAAGTAATCGAAAAATATGGTAATTCATCTCGTACTCGTCATTTCAATATGTGTATTCCGTACATTTTGTTTATTACTTCCAGTAAGTGGAGTGAGGGTGAGTTCTTGTATTCATAACTGTTATAGGCTTATTTTCAAATATTATAAATCAATAAATGTGACTACTTTGAGGCTCATCACAATTATGACGTAGGGCGTTTTTTTTTTTTTTTTTATTCCGTGGCCTACCCTCCGTGGAGAACCACTGCACGCCACTGTCTATAGTATAATAATATAAAAAGAGAAACTGTCTGACTGACATATCAGCGCATAGCCCAAACTAGTGGGACTAGGTATGTGAAATTTTGCACTAAGAAAGGTGTTTGGAAGTTCGACCTTTGAAGGGCTGAAAATTCGTATTCCTTGAAATAATAAACTTGCAACTTGGCACAAATACATTCTTAAATAAATAATAATGTTTGCCATTATTTGTTTATAAAAACTACCCCTTAAAGGGAATTTAGGGGATTAACTCGAAACATGCTACTTTCACAAAAAGTTTTTGGGTTTTTCAAAAATCGACCACTGACGGGCGAAAAGGGGTAAATAAGATTTTTGGAGGATTATTTTACTGCGTGTCTTGATGAACTCAAAAGTTGGTAATTTAAAAGTTTAATGACGAAACACATGTTTCGAGTTTTTTTTAAATCAACTCCTGTTGGTGGAATTTTGTAGGGGAAATACGAAATCCTAATCCTAACCAATATTATAAATGCGTAAGTATTACGCATTGTTATTTCGAGTTTGTGCTTTCCCGCTAAAACGGCTGAACGGATATGGATGAAATTTGGCACATGGATAGTCCATGACCTGGGTTAGGACATATAAATTCTGATCACCACGCGGGCGAAGCCGCGGGCAATAGCTAGTAATTAATAAAAATGTGTGAAGCCTGCAGAATTCAGGAAAGTTTTAATTTTTTAGGTGGTGCCAAAAGATTACAAGACAATGGGTGCTCTATCACGTGCTATAGCTTCTAATGTTCTCTTTACCCATTTGGATGAATCTGAACGAGCAGACATGTTCGACGCTATGTTCCCAAACCAGTGTCTACCTGGTGAGACGGTCATCAGACAGGGAGACGAAGGAGATAACTTTTACATAATTGATTCTGGAGAAGTCGAAGTGAGTGAGCTTTAGTTTCCTAAAAACCTATACTTGTAAGAAAATAATTTAAAATTACATAACATAACCCCCGAATCCCCGAAGGGTTAGGCACAGGTGCACTTGTAGTACACCCTTGGGTTCGATCCCCAGGCCAGGCAACGTGTTATTGCGTTTTTCGTCAGAATTTTCTCAGTAGCAGCCATGAGTCTAGATTTGTGCCCGGTTGATGGCAATAGGCTCGCCCCCTATTACATGGGAATTAAACTTAACTGTCGAAATGTGGGTATATAAAATTTAAAATTAATATAATAGGTAATTATTATGGATCTTTAGGTCCTAGTGAATGGAGAACCTGTTACAACTATCGGGGAAGGAGGCAGTTTTGGTGAACTGGCTTTGATATACGGCACACCGAGAGCAGCCACAGTTCGCGCACGCACCTCCCTGAAGCTGTGGGGCCTGGATCGTGACTCTTACCGTCGTATATTGATGGGTTCCACTATTAGGAAGAGACGCATGTACGATGAATTCTTGTCGCGTGTCTCAATATTAGGTAAGCGATATTAATAAAATATTTTTTATTTACGTATAATTTTTTTAACCTCTATATACAGCGTCTAATTAAATTAGTTAGCGAAACTGAGCTGATACTGATCGATATCTGAACAGGATAAAAAAAAATTTAGATGATATTTTTTTGGGGTTAAAGACCGTAGTGTTTAGTTACTTAAAATATAAGTTTAAAAATCAGTTTTTGTCTGTGCTAACTTCACAGACGTGATAGGTATCGCTTTCTACACACGATAAAAAAACAAATACATGGATTTTCTCAACTCATACTTTAAGTACCTACATTTTACCAGCTGTCGTTGACCCCAAAAAAGAGATCATCAAATCTTTTTTCTCATAACGTTTGCGGCGTTTCGTTAGCTTATTTAATTTGACCTTTTTAGTGGTTTGAAAAAAGAAAGAGGAGACCTTTGTCCAGCAGTAGGACACAATGTAAGCTAATAAAAGTCAAAGGAAAGTGGGTACTAGTTGAGACTTGAGAACCAGCCCATTAAAATAAAATGTGTGCTGTAGCATTATGAACGACGGTTGTTGTAGTGCTAGCTAGTAGCTACTCTAGCTAGTGAACCACTTCGATCCAAGGTAGCACGTTAAATTCACATAGCTAAAAATTATAGATTTGAGTAATGATAGATTTGGTAGATATTCCATATTCAAATGCTTGTTTACAAATTGATGTTATTTTTAGTTAAAGAAATATCAATTTTAAGGCAGTGTAAATTAAGCTGATTTCAGAATGACTAGTATGACTATTGAAAAAGTCATCAAAATGTTTTAATTTGTAGCGCAGACTGAACTCGAGTTTCTTCTGAGTTGTCAGATAGGAAAAACCTACCTCAATAAATAAAAAAATACC
The DNA here is from genome assembly GCA_963921375.1 of Tiliacea citrago. Lineage (NCBI taxonomy): Eukaryota > Metazoa > Arthropoda > Insecta > Lepidoptera > Noctuidae > Tiliacea > Tiliacea citrago. Next base: position 11,619,070 of record OY992797.1, on the reverse strand, counting down.
GTGTAAAAGTGTTTGTACAAACGTACTTAGAGAGATAAATATAATTTATGATAAAGTAATTTTTCCAAAAATAGCTATTTGTTTGCATGTTTCGCGACTTAATTACAAATACAGGATACCTATTGTTGCGTTACGCCAATGGAGGGGCCCGGGTGGGAAATGCCGTGTGGGATTGTGGCGGGTGGGTCCTGGTAAAAAGGATCGGCTAAAATCTGTCTCTGCCGGCTGTACTAGCAGATACGGTCTACATGAAATGGATGTCTTTCTGTCCGAAAAATAGGTACTGAGCGACTTCGTGCGAGGGTGGATCCCGCTATAATATCAAGACGTCGAGGAGGCAACAATCTTAGTTTTCACCCCAAGTCGAACTAGACTGCTTCTCTTTACCTATCACTGCAAAAGACTACGCCACTCCGACAACTCGGCAATAATATCTGACTTTAAGATTCGTCCATTATCGTGCTCGTAACTGTAGAATCAGCGTGCCCCGAACCCACCTTTAAAACAACTTCTTTGGCCTTACCAAAATATGTCAAATAATTGAACATGACCAAAATAGAGGCTCGGTCTCAAATCTTTTCTTCTGTTTTTCAGAAAGTTTAGAGAAATGGGAACGCCTGACGGTTGCAGACGCCTTAGAACCTGTATCATTTACTGACGGCGAAATCATTGTTAGACAAGGTGAACCTGGCAACGACTTTTACATAATAGTGGAAGGTAATGCTCTTCTTTACAGTAAAAGTGTTTTATTTATGTTATACGACAGTCAGATGCATCTACTATGTAAAGTCAGGGAAATTGATTGTTTGGAAAATTGACTACCAACCTAAATTGTCCTTACATTCAAATCACAAATTTCATTCTTTGACAGTTGTATGAAATTAATATAATACGACAAATTGACGTAGGGTGACAATTTGCTTAACAATTCATTTCTCTGGTTGTACTTTCGTTAACCTCAAATAATTGAGGGACAAAAGATTATAGCTACAGACACAGACAGTTGCAGCTTGGCTGTGTGACGGTTCAATTTGCAGGGTATGGTGTATGATTGTATGGAACCATACTCTTTAAACCGTAAGCTGCTCTCCTTGCAGGCATAATATTAATAGTTATCAATTGTTTTTCGTTTCAATCGATGCCGAAGTATAGAAAAGGAACAATAACATAATTATTGGAATCCTTGCACATTAGGTACCAATTCCTGGAACGTGCTAGGACATTCAAAATCAAAATCATTTTTTTTTATTTCACATTAACCTACATGGGCACTTATGAAACGTCAGAAGCTAGGTGCACGGTTCCAATTGGTCGTTTCCTATGGAGAAGAGCCGGCAAGAAACTCCACGGTTACTCTTTTAAAAAAAGTGGGCTTTAACAATGTTTCTAAGTTACAGTGTTAATAGGTATGGGAGGACAGTGTAGGCCCGCCAACAAGTACCAAGTACTTAACAGAATAGAAGATAGTTTACAAAGCTACAGTCTATTAAGCCTACAACGTTCTCACATTCACAAATTAAAAAAGAATCTATATAAAATATTACTAAAATAATAAAAATAAAAACCTACATATTTAAACCAAATGGCAACATTGTCATTACAACTGTAACAAAACTGAATAAATATTCTGTCCACAAGTCACTAACAAATATTTTTAAATTAAAATTGTAGGTTATGTCAAAGTATGTAAAAAAAAAAAAAAACGTAATTTAGGAGCAGTTAATACGAGGGCGGCACTGAAAATTTCGGGAATCAAGGAAGTGACACAACATTACTATTTAAAAATGTATTTATTGCTTTTCGAAGTATTCTCCGCGAAATTTGACACATTTTTCCATACGATGGAACCAATCATTGAAGCAACCATTCCATTCGGAAGTTGGGGTCTCCAAAATGGCCGTTTTGTAGGCGTCCACAGCTTCTTTAGGTGATGAAAATCTCTGTCCACGCAATTTATTCTTTATTTTAGGGAAAGTATAGAAATCATTAGGGCTTAGGTCGGGGCTGTACGGCGGATGGTCTAATAATTCTATGTTTTCTTGCTCTAAAAACTCTTTTGTTCTGTGCACGGTGTGAGAACTAGCATTGTCGTGATGGAGGATGATGCGGCGGTTGCAGTTCTCTTTACGGAGTTCAGAAACGACCTGTGGCAAACAAATGCTAGCATACCATTCTGCATTAACCGTTCTTTGTCCCTCAAGAGGAATAGTCGTAACATGGCCGGTTTTGGAGACAAACGTGGCCACCATTTTTTTTGCAACACTCCGTGAACGAACAATTTTTGTTGGCTTTAACTCATTTTCGAACACCCAAACTCGTGACTGGTTTTTTGTTTCGGGTTCGTACGCGTATACCCAGGATTCGTCACCTGATACAATGTTGTATACAGCATTTGAGGATCCTGCGTGGAATCTTTCGAGAGTTCTGACGCACCAAGTAACGCGAGCCGCTTTTTGCTCTTCACAGAGCGAATGCGGTATCCATCGGGAAAACAACTTTTTTACACCTAATTGTTCATGCAAGATTATTTGTATTTGACTCATGCCAATGTCTAAAGTTGCCTGAATTTCGCGGTATGTCACATGTCGATCTTCCTCAATCAGCTTACGCACAGCATCAACGTTTTCTTGGGTGACTGCAGTTTTTGGACGACCTTGACGGGGATCATCACTGAGCTTGACACGTCCACGTTGAAATTCAGCAAACCAGCGATAAATTGTGGTTTTGGATGGGGCTTCATCACCAAATGCAGAAATCATCCGGTCAACACACTGTTTTTGTGTTAAACCAGTTCGAAAGTCATAATAAATCATCGCTCTTGAATTTTCTCGAGTCAATTCCATTTTCTCAACAACTAAACAAGTTTGACAAAACCTTGTGACAAGACCGAGAATCTTTTTTTAAATAAATAAATGGTATTCGATTTTTAAAACCAAGGAGTTTTCAATTAAAAAGATTTTAATATGACAGGAACAGTGGAAATATTCCATTCCCGATACTTTTAGTGCAGCCCTCGTAGACATTTACATAGTTATGCCGTTAATGAGGTACCAGGGAAGCCACATGTGCAGAAGGAATTATTGCCAAACTTCCTTGTCTTCAACGTAGTCCTTAATCTTACAGTATGCTTTTTTCATTAGGACACGTTTGATGTGGGTTTTGAACTTTCCATCGCTAAGTTCTATAACCGACTTTGGCAACTTGTTATAGAAGCGGATACTGTTTATAAGAAATGACTTGCTTGTTTTAGTTAATCAAAATTTGGGTATCACAATTTCATGTTTACTAGGTGTATTTATATTATGGCAATCGCTTCTTATTTTGATAAGTCCTAAGTTTTTGCGAACATATAAAATACTTTCTAAGATATAAAGAGAAGGCAGAGTTAGGACATCAATTTCTTTGAATTTGTCAAGATTTTCGTTACCAATGGACTCATCATCGATTTTGTTTTGGTCCATGTGTCTTGTAGTCACGTTAATTCGCTTTACGGCAGATGTACCTACACTGTAATGTAGATATTTGTAAAGCGCGAGCAATCAACGCTTCCGCTATATTTGATTTGAGCGTAAGTCAGGAGCTTTTTATAAATGCTCTCGAACAGCTGAGCACTGGGATTGTTGTTAGACCCGCCATGACATCTTATGCTGCCAAAGAAATGTTCTAAACGGTCCTGGCTTATCTTATGTAGGGGAAGGTATTTCCTTGCACAGTCTGTATTTAAATTTACGTCCTGGATGAGGAATGTTTCATTTTCTATGCATACACAAATTCCGGTATATCTATACTCCGTTTGAAATAAGATTAGACATTTAAGTAAACTTTTTTGCAGTCCGTTCTACCGATTTTGACTTGTATTCGGTAGGCATAAGGATGGCATTAAAGCAATAACGTGGTTACAATACCAACTGTTTATCACGGCTGCCTTTTGTCATGCCACCAACGCAATAGAAGTCAAAATCGGTTAAACGCTCTGTAAAAAAGGTTTATGTAAATGTCTAATCTTATTTCAAATGAGATATAGGCGATTTCACTAATAGAACCATTTGAAGAATCTCGTATCTTAATTTCTGCTGACATGTTTCACAAATAATCTTTCACCGCCTTAAGTTTAGTTAAAACATGTGCAGCATTTTCTTCATTGACGGCTCTTTGTAAGCCTTATCCGTGGGTCCATAGTATAATCAGCCTATAATTTTCCCACAGCTGGGACACAGGCCTCCTCTCTGTGAGAGGAACTGGGCCGTAATCCACCGCGTGGGCCCAGTGCGGGTTGGTGGATATAATATATATGTTACGGCTAATACCCGAAGTGCGGCTACACCTAGTTTTAGCCGGTTAGAACTAGGTGTAGCCACTTACTCTTGGTTAAACCTAGTACGAGCCGATTGTTTTCGGGTAAAATCATTTGGGTTAGGTTAGGTTAGAACAGTAACCATTAACAAGCGAAGGCGAGCGAGCGAAGCGAGCGTGCCGCGGCAGCGGCCGCCGAGCGCCAGATCCCCTCTATTGTTGGTAAATTGGTTTTATCCAACAGGGATTGTCTGGACCTATAATTCTAACCGGCTAAAACTAGGTGTAGCCGCACTTCGGGTATTAGCCGTAACATATACATATAATTTATGTATACCGTATGCGAGTCCAATATATCAAATAAATCATTCATCATGATTAAAAAACGTGCAGTAGGTGTGACTTCCTCAAATTCGCGTCAATTGAGGTTTTCATTTCAGAATGTAAGTGTATTTGACACACTTTTGCAAAAAAATTGGGTAGCTAAACTAACTTTAATTTTTTAACTTTTAAAGAAAATGTGAGCAGCTTTCAACCGATCAAGTGAAAATTTTCTGCAATCTGTAGATTGTGTAAATTAACAAGATGTTCCCATGATAATACACTTGAGAGCAATAAAATCGCACACGTTGACTTTTTGTTGTTAAAGCAGTTTTTTTCATGAATGTGAATACATATTAAAATAAAACTTACACTATTTGAATGTTTACTTCAGTACCTTTCTAATGATATCAAATACAGTGTAAAAAAAAAATACCCATAGTGGGTTTTAGGGCACAAAACCCAACATACGGATAAAATTACCCAATTTTGCCTAAGAAAGAATAAAAATAAAACTCAAAATGCTTGATCAAATTGTTTTTTAATAAGGTGTATTCCCTCCCCTAGCCTTGATTACAGGTCTTAATCGGTTTTTCATGGACCGTATTAATTTCACCATGAAGTTGAAGCTCTTGGAGGCGCGTAGGAGCAGGGCTTCTTGTTCGAACTCTTCTTTTTAGCTCATCCCAGACATGCTCAATCGGATTGAGATCACGACTACGAGCTGGCCACTCCATCGCGGTGATTCCAACGTCTTCCATGTAGTCGCAAACTGTTCTAGCGACATGCGGTCTGGCGTTGTCGTGCATTAAGAGAAAATCTTCTCCCATAAGCCACGCAAGCGGCCTCACATGTTCTTCGAGCACTTCTTCGACGTATCGTGCAGCCGTCAAACTTCTCGATCTCGGGCCGGTATTCGCCGTAGTGATGAATACAATGTCAGTTTTAGTGTCCAACATAATGCCACCCCAAAACATACACGATCCACCTCCAAAAGCCACACGTTCGCTTATGCAGCATTGTGAAAATCGCTCTGATCACCTTCTGTATACCCTAGAGCGTCCATCATGACCATGTAAAGTCATTCTGCACTCATCAGAGAACATAACAGCCCGCCATTGGTCATACGTCCAATTTAAATGTTCCCTAGCAAATTGTAGCCGGGCTTGTCGGTGAGCTGTGGTCAATTTGGGACCATTTGCTGGGTGATGTGAAGTCATTCCTGCTTCACCTAGTCTTCTTCGAACTGTCCACCGACATATACTGACATTGCGAACTTCTCGAAGCTGTTGTCCCAGTTGAACCGCGTTCAGTTGCCGATTTCTCAAAGAGCTTGTCACAAGAAAGCGGTCATCACGCTCTGATGTTGTGCATCGCCTTGCGAATGTAGCCACCGGTCTCTTGGAACCTCTGGTATACACGACGAACAGAGTAGCGGCTCAAATTTAGCCGTCGAGCAACTTCACTTTGGTTATGGCCTGCTTCGAGCACGGCAATAACTTGAGCGGCTTCTGCGGGCGTGGTATATTTTTCCAGTAAATCCGTATGCTTTCAGTAGAGATGTTATCACGTTGACCTTCGGTGCAACTGATTAAAAATTCCAATAAACCGACCTTTTTATACCTGCGGCTAAGGGTGCAAGTAGTGACAACGCAAACGCGTGAATTTGGGGAATTCGGTGTACGGTCGGTTTTTGTAAGTTACGTGAAGGTCAATGATTTTAATTTTATGTTTTTGTAAAGCTAAGCTTGTATGCTTTAATTTTGTCTAATGATTTTTACTCAATATCCTTAGATTTTAGAAAACAATCAGTAATAAACCAAATTACAAGGAGTGTGCGATTTTATTGCTCTCAAGTGTATATAGTCACCACATTTGTCTTGCAAAATTCTATGAAACTCGAACGCCTTTCGTACAAGTTTTATGATGTGGACCGGATCTAAAAAACCGGCAACTTTTGAGTTATTGCAAGGATTTTTGAAAGTGGAATTTAAATTATCAATGTCGAATTTACAGCCTAACTTTTTGGTCGTAGTAATATTTGCTGGGCAGCAGTCAAACACACACACGTACACTAATCTTCTACTAAATGGATGGCTTGAGTCAAAAGAGTAACTTTTGGTTCCGCATTAATGCCATTTATCATAAAACATCCAATAGGAATTTTCCAGCTAGCATTTAATGCTACCAACAAAAACAAGTGCCTCTTTGGCTTCATCTTGACAATCCGTTTGCAACTGTCACCAAAATTTACGTGACCATAGTACCTTCTTCCTTGGGGATGATATTCGACACCACATCTGATAGCCATTTCATCAAATATAATAGTGGCGTAAATTTTCTAATCAGCAGTGCAAGTACGTTCTTTGCATCGATAAGACATCGAGATCGCTAAAGTTTGCATTTTTATCGAACTTGTTAACGAATTTGGAAGTACGTAACACGCGACGATAAGATTTATCGTGAAATCGCTTGTCAAATGGCAAGACTGAGGACGTCCACAGACAAAACATTGAAGGTGGCATTTCTGTGGCAAGACTATGTCCGAGATATTTAGAAAATCCTTTCTTTCATAAATTTTTGTCATTGTAAACAATATTTATGGGTATAATTCAGAGAAACTACCAGTATTTACCAAAATTTCCGTTTGTTTTAGTAAAAATACAGAAAATATGCAATCTTCCTAAAGCGTCGTCGTGTTTACCTTTGCCAAAAAAAAGTTTATAGTTGACATTACTTTCTTGAAGCTTGAGAAAAAAACCTATAAAATGTAAGTACTTGATCGTACTATTAACTTGAGTTTAATCAAAAGGTTAGGTATGTTTTGTCTAGATCTCGAATGAAGTAGGTAACTATAGTAAAAAAACAGTAGGTACTTACCACGATATGGACAGGGAGCAGTAGCGAAGCTATAATTTTTATTAGAGGTAAGCCGAAGAAAAAGTTGTTCACTTCTCATAAACTCTAGATAACATCTAAATTAATTTATTCAAACATTTTATTAATTCGTTTACTTTCTAAGTTTAACGCCAGCTACGGTCGGAATTCTTTGTTTAGTCAAACAATTTAGGCATTTTTGTAATTGATTTTTTAAACTGGTATTTAATATTTGTAATGTGATGTGATTGATGCACACAAGTGTCAGAAGACTGGTTGTTCCGAAGGGAAGCCGAAAGGAATCGGGTTGTATGAAGGCTGCGCCCCTGACAGGGAGTCTAGTGGATCGTATCCTCCGCACATCTACCTCTATCCCTTCTATTAAAATAACTGCCACTTCTCGAGTCACCCGAACCCGAAAGAGACGAACAAAATCTTCTTCTGCATAAATACGCTCAAAGTCAATCTGTGTTTTTGTAATTGTGTGGTTGTTATTTTTTCGTGTGCGTTTATAGCAATAAGAAGCATGTATCTGTGTGCAATTGTCAAATTTTCGTAGTGTGCTGTATGTGTTTTCCTCGCCTCCCGCAGAAAGTGGCAGAAAATGTTGTACGGTGATTCGCTTTTTGGCATCTCCACAGTATAAATATTCTAAAGGTATGCAGGGCTAACATGACATCGAGAACGCTCTCGTTCTCGATTTGTCGACGATTCTGACGTCATTCTAAACACTAACATGACCGCTAAGCTCGAGATATCTCGAAAAAGGCACTTTGACAGTTCTTTATCTCGCAACGAGAGACCGATGTAGCAAATGATTAAAAACAAATAATTTTTATGACAGCCACATCAGCTCATTCATTCGATTTTACTCATGGAATTAGTTTGTACTATAATGATTTTCGTTCACCTCTTTTAATTTATGTTTAGTTTTTTCAGACTTATTGATTCAAATTAAATGTTTTTCTTTGGCATGCCGAAATTAGAATACATAACCAAATCACGCAAATGAAAATGAGTGAGACATTTTTGGTAGGGGCCGAGTCATCAACATGCTAAACGCGTCACTGACATGTCAACAGCGTCACCGACATGCTATCAGTGTCCCCGACATGTAAACAAATTCACGACTTGCCAACTACGTCATCGACATGCTAAAACCGTCCCGACATACTAACTACGTCACCTATTTGCTCACAGAGTTCCGACATGTTAAAAACGTGCCGATATGCTAACTGCGTTCCCGTCATACTACATGCGTCACCGACATGCTAACCAAGTCTGACTTGCTAACTGCGTCACCGACATGTCAGTAGCGTCACTGACGTGTTATCAGCGTCCCCGACACGTAAACTAATGCACGACGTTCCAACCGCGTCACCGACATATTAAAAACGTGCCGACAAGCAAACTGCGTCACCAACGTGCTATCTGCGTCACCTACATGCTAACCGAGCCTGACTGACTAACCGCGTCACCAACATGCTAACTGCTTCACCAACATGCTAACTGCGTCACCGACATGCTAACCGAGATTGACTGACTAACCGCGTCACCGACATGCTAACTGCTTCACCGACATGCTTACCTATTCGCCAACATGTTAGCCGTGTTACCGAAATGCTAATGTGACGTGTTGCAGCAGACTGGCGTCCCACAGCGGCCTGTGTACATGTATACGTATTTATTATGTTATTCCAAAGTGTTTGTTTTTCACGTCTGTCGCCAGTTAATGCCTTTTTTTTGTATCATAATTTTGTCTACTCTTCTCGTCGTCAAAATCGAGGACGAGTAAATGTCAGAAAAATCAGAGATATCTCATGCCATGTTAGGGTTTGTCGAGAAAACATCAAGTTTGACAGAACGAGTCGAGTATTTTGTATGGGAGCGCTGTCAGAAAACGAGATAGGTTACCCAAATAGACAAGAATTACTCGCACGAGAGAGTAATTGTCGCGTGTGTCATGTTAGCCCTGTTGCTCGCATGTATTTTTTCGATTTATCTCGAAGAAGGTTGTCAAAATAATGCTCGAATTTCCGCATGTTTGAGAAAATGCATTTCCATTTTCCTGTGTCGTGCTCGTTAGCCTGAGTCACCCGTATGAGCAGTCAAGAGGCTGTAAAAGTCATTATTCCCATGGTGTGAGGTATCGTTGGAAAGATCGTTCAAAAATTTTACGGGTGTTTGGTAATCATTTTTGGATTAAGAGATCCGTTTGCGAAATATTAAGAGTGTTCCCTTTATAAATTTTTCAATTAACTGTCCCCCCAACCAGCTAAATGGTTGTTTTTAGATAGGTACGTGAAAAAAAATCACGGCAGTAGTAACACGATACCCGTTGGTAGGACTGATTGTCAGACTTTCGGGCTTCTGACGACCCTTAACGACTGTCAAAGATCGATTGTTATGTTGAACGCTTCGTATGCTTTTTGGGTGTAATTCACCCACAGGCTGCACGTGTAAATGAGGAACAATAAGCTCTAAATTCTCCAGATTAGTACCTATTCGTGAATCGTGGTACAGGTACAGTTTGTTCGTATCGATTACTGTGTTTTTGGTTTGTTGTCTGTAGTTTCTGTACATGATGGACCTTCCCGTTTATTGGACCACTAGATATGTAGTATTTGTTCATGCTACCAACTACGAAAACATGTCTAGAATAAAAAATAACACCGCTTTGCAAAAATTATAAAAAGAATCACTATGTTTATTAAAAATATAAACGCCTACATGAAAGATATTCTGTTTACATAATTATTCAAAAGAACATTAATTGTTCTGCAGGAACTGCAGTCGTGCTTCAACAAAGAAGTGGCCAGGGGGAAGGATCTGCGGTAGAAGTGGGTCGGTTGGGGCCTTCGGATTACTTCGGAGAGATCGCATTGTTACTAGACAGACCGCGGGCAGCAACTGTACGCGCTGATGGGTCTCTTAAGTGTGTCAAGCTTGATCGTGCCAGGTGAATATGAAACAGAAAATATTATTTATCGAACTTTACCTAAGTTATGCATACAATATTATTTTTACATAATAAAGCCGAAATGTCCCAAATGGGTTTTGATCTAAAGAGATACAGTGTGAGTCTTCATAATGTGCACATATCGAAATGAGGGTACTCGCACTGTATAAAAAAGTTGTATATGTAAATACTAGTTCTTCGCACTTGAGCAAATAAATAAGTAAATATGCCAAAATTGATTTCATGGAAACAGAGCTAATGGTTCCTAAGGTACTAATCCGGTGTCTCTTATGAATTCGGATTTATCCATACTTAAAGATAAGGCTTGTGTATTCAGCTATGTACTCAGATTATGTTTGTTTAATTTTCAGGTTTGAAAGAGTGCTAGGCTTATGTGCTGACATCTTGAAACGAAATATTGCTCAGTACAACAGTTTTGTGTCGCTGTCTGTATAACATGTTCATGGTCATGAAGATATTAGATTTAATAAGCAGAATAGATATTAGTAACGCGAGAAGTGATTATATCGGTACTTAAGTACTTTTAATATATTCAAGAACAAAAACTTGGTTACCATCTTTGTAAATTCGATTAATTTTATAATAATATATACCTACTTGCCAATGGGAATGTTGAAATATTGTTTTTATTTAATTGCCCATAATAGGATTGATACAAGTGTTCCAGAGGACTCGTGCATTTTAATCCTTCATTTAATGCACCGGAGTCCTGTTTCAAGCTGAGCTGCCAGTAAATGACTTCAAACGGTTAGGTTGTCATTTAAAAAGACCAATAGGTAGCCTTTTGTAAGACTCCAATACTTAGTATTTTTCTTTGATGAATTGAACTATGACCAAAACTGCCTTTATTAACAAACCCCACACAAACGGGATTTTAGCTTTTTAAGAAATGACTCTAAAATAAGGTTATAACGTCAGAGAGCTGAAGCTCTTGAATAAAAAAACTAGACTCGAGGGCTAAAGAGCTATATAGGCTTTTAACCTTCTAATCACCTAGAAAACTGGCAATCCTAAAATAAGGGTGCGCATGGAACACTGCGCGCCACCTCTTTGGGCCTGACTGGTCGAGGGACCACTCAGCCCCAAGATCGCCGCCCGCGGGCCTTTCCTAATAGTGGCCGGAGATCGCTAAGCGCCCTTCGACGCCCTCTGGCTGCTCTTTTGGTGCAGATGGAGTGAGTGATTTTCTTTTTGCCTCCTTTTCATGCGAACACACCTAAAATGCCACCTAAATGGCGAATACAGCGATGTCCGTGCTCGGACACGAGGGAGCACGGACATCGTTTTTTCCCTATTCTTAGTTGAAATAAGGAATTTCAACTTAGAATAGGGAAAAAAACGCAAAGGTGAACAAAATCTCCTCTCTCACTCATAACATTGCACTGTCCCGATATAGCGCTATTTGGTAGCCGGTACGAAGCAATTCAGCACTATCGCGTCGACACTAATTTATTCTAGAAACATTTGTTGTTTGGTCGGTTTTGTTTTTTTGCTTAGTTCCGTCGCTACGACTAAAAATAGGGAACAGTCGACATAGTAACATTTGGTATTAAAGTTACTTTGCTGTGTGGTAACATTGTTCTTAGTCTGCAACCACTTCTAAGAAATCATTCGTTCGTTCATTCGTTCGCTTTTGTTCTGCGACGTGAAGTTTCAAAATAATAATTAAAAGAAAACATCAGCCACCACTGTTTTGACAACCCAAGTTTTTATTTTTATATAAATTTGTTTTTATTGTTCAAATACAAATGGGAAAATAAATTCACTGTGTAATTACTAATTTGGTCAAATAGTTTGAAATTCACAATGCGCCACCAATATAATTGTAATTTAAATAATAAATAAATAAAAAAAACCGGCCAAGTGCGAGTCGGACTCGCGCACGAAGGGTTCCGTACCATTATCTATAAAAACGGCAAAAAAATCACGTTTGTTGTATGGGAGCCCCCTTAAATATTTGTTTTATTTTAATTTAATTATTGATTTTTCAAGTGAATATATAACTAAATATTCTGTGAATATTTCAAGTGTCTACCTGGTACCATTATCAATATCGAGCAAAAATTAGCAAAAAAATCACGGTTCTGGTATGGGAGCCCCCTTTAATATTTATTTTATTCTGGTTTTTAGTATTTGTTGCTATAGCGGCAACAGAAATACATCATCTGTGAAAATTTCAACTGTCTAGCTATCACGGATCATGAGATAAAGCCTGGTGACAGACGGCGGAGCCGAGTAATAGGGTTCCCGTTTTACCCTTTGGGTACGGAACCCTAAAAATAAAAATGTTTATTTCATCAACTTATGTAAACTACATTAATATGTTAGGAGTCACCTTTTAAGCAAAGATTTGCTTGTATTAGGTGGTTCCGCTCTTCCAGTTTACATTTACTGTACATGTGTGAGAGAATAAACAATAGATAATTTTGAAAGCATGCCAAAGGTTTTTAACAATACAAAATAAAAATGAGAGATAGGTACAAACCAAATTATAAAAACCAAAAAATTATAAATCAATAATTAATTAAATAAGGAATGAGCGATGCGCACAGTGTTGTGTGTGTGTGTGTGGGGTGAGTATGCGTGAGGTGGCGGTGTGTGTGGTGTAGGGGTGTGAATGTTAGCATGGAAGGTGTAATTTGTGTATTTCTTGTTTTAGTCAACTACTATTGCATCTACAGATTATGATTATGTATTTTGGGAATTATGTGATTGTATGGAGCATAGCCTCGATTTCTTCGTAACTTTTGCTCTTCAACCATTCAGTGAGTGTCTTTTTGCAATCGCGGTATTTCATAGGGTATATGGTGAGAATTTTGTTGAGAGAATTGTCCAAGCGAGAAGATTGCTTTGTGTATTGTCTTGTAGCAAATGTAGTTTTGACTGGGGTTTCTGGAGCTACTTTACTCTTCCTCCTAGTTTGAGTCCTGGGAGTGACGAACGGAAGGGATTTATGCTTAACCTGTGTAGTACAATGTAAACAATACTTTTAGCTAAAAAATCTTTACATTCCCAGAACTTGGAAGCTTTTGCTTTAATAGATTTAATACTAACTACCTATAAATATGTTATGGAACAAAAAATAAACCATAAAATTGATAAATAATTAAAAAATATATATTTAAAGAAAATATTCTGTTCACAACTGGTCAGGAAGTTACTAGACTGTGACGACTTATGTCGACATGAAACCAGAAGTAGTTATAACATTACCGAATACATAAAATGACTTATTGTTTTCAGCGATTCTCAAACATTCGGACGCATTAATATATCAAAATGTTTTCTATAAATTTTAGCGTTTTTAATAGACTTTTACGGTCTTTTGGTATGATTTTTTTTGAATCCGTGTTTGAATTGTCTCGCAATATAGTAAGTAATACCTTTAAGGCATTGTGAAGAATCTGGTACTTTAATGTCCATTGCTGAATTTGGTCTGTTATATTTATAGAATCTATTTGTCTTTTAGAATCAGGACGATTCATAGCCAAGTGCATCTGTGTCACATTCTTCAGCTTCTGCTGCGAAACTGCTGGTATCCAGCCCTTCACTGACAATACATAATATATAAGGAGAGGTCACAACTGCATCTAATTGCATGTTTGACACTTCGGAACTTGGTCCACCGGCACTAGGCAGTTTGGACCTAAAGTGTTCGGCACCAGGCATTTCAGAACTCTTTTCTTGATTTTTTAAATGATGAAGACGATGCATTTGGTCTGTGGCCTGGAAGATACGCTGTAGTACAATGCTGCAGTTATACAACTTTAATAAATCTATTCTGATGATGATGTATATACTTTATTTTTAACAAATTCCGTCTCTTTGGTAGCATAATTGAAATGTTATCCCGGATTGCCGAGGAGATGTAGATTTAAAACCTGTCCAGGATTGACGATTTTTTTAACTTTATGCTTCGATTTAAAAAAAATATTCGATGAATCAGTTTTTAGATATTTATCTACACAAATTCAGTCTTGCATTTACATGGTGAATGAATTATGTTGAATAATTTTGATAGCTAAAAAGCAATAAAATATCGCCCAAATATGCATTTGGACGATATTTTATTCCGCTATAAATAATCAAGTTATTTTAATTAATATAATGGCAGTGAATGGTTGCCCCCTGAAACGTGTGTAGATAATTGTGTTATCATTAACCGTATATCTTTTAGTCCTGATCAAGTATTGCAAGCCTTACGGGCATTAGATATAACAAAGGGCCCAGGTCCAGATGGATTACCAGCTTGCTTTATTAAAAAAACAGCTAATAGTATTCACATTCCGCTATACATTATTTATAATAAATGCATTACTGAAGGTACATTTCCTGAAGTTTGGAAACGAGCCAATATAACCCCAGTACATAAAACAGGTTCTAAGCACGATGTCGAAAACTACCGCCCTATTTCTATCCTGTCTACCTTATCCAAGATTTTCGAAAGACTTGTACACAGAGCAATATACCCAGCCATTCATAACATTATTCTTACTCAACAACATGGATTTGTTAAAAAAAGATCTACTGTTACAAATCTACTAGCCTTTACAGATTATTTGTTTAATAATATGGATCAACAGGTACAAGTCGATGCTGTGTACACAGACTTTCGAAAAGCTTTTGATAAGGTGGATCATGAACTGCTTCTCAAAAAGTTGGCGTATAATGGCATTCGTGGAGATTTACTTCGCTGGTTTGAATCATATGTATCAAACAGGTCGCAAAGAGTTGTAATTAAGGGCTTTCGGTCTTATTCAGTTGGCGTCACTTCTGGTGTACCGCAAGGCTCTATTTTGGGCCCTCTTCTTTTTATTATTTTTATTAATGACGTTTGGAGTTGTTTCGTGCATTCAAAATTTTTGCTTTATGCAGATGACCTTAAAATCTACAGAACAATTCGCAACCATACTGATTCTATGTTACTTCAAGAAGATCTTAATCGATTTTCTGTTTATTGCGTAGAAAACAAAATCCAATTAAGTACTTCTAAATGTGTATGTATTACATTTACCAAGAATAAACATATTATAAGGAGCACTTACACATTAGATGATGCTGCACTGCATAGAGTCATGTCAGTGAAGGATCTTGGAATACTATTGGATACTAAACTTCACCTTGATCAGCATATTCAGAAAATTGTTAACAACGCCTATCGTATGTATGGCTTTGTTATGAGATCCACCACTGACTTTAAGCGCATTGATACCTATATACATTTATATAAATCGCTAATTAGGTCACAACTCGAATACGCTCTATTAATTTGGAACCCTCTTTACCAAAAATACATAGACAGCTTAGAAAATGTCCAGCGTAAATTTCTCAAAGCCCTGCATTATCGCTGCCGCCACGACTTTATTTCCTCTAATTCACGCCAAAAGAATGTTGAGCTGTTAAACTTAAAGTCTAGACGCCTTTTCCTAGAAACTATGTTTCTCTATGACTTGTGTAATAACGGATATGACTGCATAGATCTCAGTAATAAGTTAAGCTACGTTGTTCCAAGAACTGTCATTGGACGACAAGTGCGCGCACGTCCACTTTTTGCCGTTTCCTCCTGCCGCACTAACGCTGGAGTTCGAGCACCTCTTCGTCGTATAGCTAAAAATTTCAACACTGTGTTTGCAAGTTTGGATTTGTTTACATTGTCTGCTAATAAGTTTAGAGTCTCTTTGATACAATTAATTAGTGACTCAGATTTTTAAAACAAGAACTGTAATTTAGATATTTTCTTTAATAGGTATTGTTTAAATGATAATGTTGTCTTTTTTTTTCTTTTCTTCTCATTTAAGGATTTTCTTGCGATTATTAACCAATAAGTTTCACTCGTGTGCAAATAGTTCCATATCAAATATGTAGTATTTAAGATGTGGATAACGTTGTGAGCTACACATATGTAACCTCTTTTTTTCTCACTACCTGTTTATTAAGATATTTGTGTAACTGTTTGTTTTCCTGAATTAAATAAATAAATAAATAAATTATAACCCATGAAAATTAAATCAACAACAGAAACTAAGTTATTGACTTCTTAGCATATGTTTAAAATTTATTCCAGTACCTATTACACGTTTCGTATTTTATAAAAAGTCATAAAAAAAACGGTTTATTGCAGAAACTTGTAGAACTTTTATAGTAAATCTTACATAGGGACCTCCTTTTAAGTAAAAGATATACCTGTACTAGGAGAAGTCATTAGAACTCTTTGTTTAATTTTTACCAATACATTTTTTTGCTTATTGATATAATCAATCGTTAGTATTACCTATGAAATTGTCGTTTTTTTCTCACAAATAGGGAACCTCGTCACTTCTATGATTTAAAATATTCATCAATTGCTTGGTATTATATCGAATACTGACCATCATAGACCTTAAACCTTATTAACCATAAAAACCTTATTACTTGTAGTTTTCTAAACATAAAAAATACCTTAAAAATCACTCCTCATTTTTTTAGCAGAAATTACCACTATTTGTTTTAACTTAGCCAAAAGCGCATGCGCTAGCGCTTAATTTAAGTGGCATATCGTTAGCTTAGTTTTGAAACATTAGTGCATAAAAGTTAAAACATTTAAGTGTTCGTGGTTGTTTTATAAATTAAGATAATGTTAGTATGAAAAATGCAACTTCTTTAAAATTCTCCATACAAAACGCTGATTTCATAGGTGGGGCCTATTACTAGTCGTCGGTATTAGTCAGACATATCTACTTTTGATTAAATAATCAAAAGTATGTGAGACGGAATCGTTTCGGTTTTTTTACTCATTTTCAACTGCAACCATTTGATCACTCGTCGAAACAGTTTGAGAAACAGTACGCGTCATAGGATGACTTTTTAAGTTATTATTCTAGTAACATAGTGAACACACCGCTACTACACATTTGTTACTCGATTATACGCAAGTTACAAATTGAACACATACCGTCTTATTACAAAACAAGGTTTATCATCAGACCCAGGTTTTACCCATGGCGCCATTATTGAATATCGAACTTTATTCCGTCTATGGTAAAGTTCCTAATGCAAATCTGACATCTTAGTACCGAATTAAGTTTTCAGTTTTGTATAAAGAACGGTATTTCAATCACAGTTACGTTCTTATTACAAAAATTGGCTCCATGGTTTAAGCCATGTCAAAATATAAATCTTGTTTTGTAATAACAACATTTATGGTAAGTGTTTAAAAGGTTTATTTTTACAAGGTAAGTGTTTAAAAATAAGTCTACACAAATGATTACGTAACGTGAGAACACAAAGACTACTTATAGTTACTGAAATGATTTCCGGTCAAATTGTGTGCGAACTGTTACTACACATAGAGACCAAACTCCACACAGTAACCATGTTTCGTAGCAGTTACGAAACTTCGGCAACTTGTAACTGCTTTGAAGATTCTGTGACCAAAAAGTGCTATATGGGTCACTTCATCTCTCGATGTTTATGGGTTTTCATTGTTTATAGGAACTAGCGTATTTTAATGTATTGAACGTGAACTGAAATTCTACAAAGAACAGAAAAAACAGATGATGTAAAAAAGAACACCTCAGACTCGGATATAAAAGGGACTTCTGACACATTCCGGCAGATCTGATCTGGAAGCGCTCAAGGAATCATCTCCTCTACAAAAGTCTTGCAATTGGTCTATATTCATTTCACCTTGATAACATACCTACTCAGTCTTCTCGGTACTACGTTCTAGCCAAGAGGACCATCCACTACCTAAGAGATCTGGACTGGACTGTCTGTGATACTGGGAAGCGGATCTTCAGGCCTCTGAGCTAACGAGGCCTGACGTCCTCTACACTGCCTGTGATCCTATCAAAATAACTGGGAAGCGGATCTGGATGCTTCAGAGCTGACGAGGCCTGACGTGTCGAACCTGAGCGCCGTATCGTACCTTCTTTATAAAACCTCCCATCTTTTTCTTTCTGAGAGTGCTAGGTAGGTTAGTTATCTTAAAGATATTCCGGATATTCCTGCTCCGCCTTCAGTTATTCCCACTCAGATTGGTCGAAAAACATATGATAAAACTGACAGCGCGCCATACGTTGTTCATGTACAAAAAATATTAGTATCACCAGATGATGGAACGTCATTGCACCCTATTACATTTGGCAAGTTCCTAAAACACAACGCTTTCCAAAATATTATTAACGGTAGCGTCAAAAAAATCGGGCGTAATAAAATATCTATTTCTTTTTCCAATTTCCTGGACGCAAATTCTTTTATTACACATAGTTATTACTTTTGATGGGCAGATTCTGCCTAAAAGAATTTTTATGTGCTATAATGCATTACCTGTAGATTTATATATTTTCCCTACTGTACAGTGTTTCAATTGCTGTCGTTTTGGTCACACAAAAATTCAGTGCAGGTCCAAACCTCGTTGTTATAAATGTGGCCAAGGCCATACTGGGGACAGTTGTGAAAGAGAACAAGAAAGTGCATCTTGCTGCCTGTGCTCCGGTTTTCACTATGCTACTAATAAATCTTGCCCAGAAATGTCTAGACAAAAACTAATTAAAACATACATGGCACAAAGTTCAGTATCTTATGCTGAAGCGGCAAAAATGTATCCCCCAGTTACTAAATCGTATGCCGATACACTTTTGTCTTCTCCTTCCAAAAACTTTGCAGATACTCCATCTTTCCCTTCTTCTAATAGAATGCCTGTTTCAAGTAGCTATAAAAAAACTGTCTTCCTTAAACCACGCTCGCCTCCCAAATCTGTACAAGGATATAATAAAGAGGCTCACAATGCCATTATTAAAGATTACGACATTCCTCAACCAGCAAATGGTTGTGCTTTTTCTAATCATAACAATGGACAAATTGATGCCAGTTTTTCCATAAACGATTTTCTTTCTGCATTACACAATCTTCTGTCTCAGTTCAACATTTCACCGTCCAACGTTGCCCCATCTTTCAATGTATCACAATCCATCCTTAATGGACAACACATCCAAAATAATCCAGTGGAACTGCCGCAGTCTAGTAAACAAAAAGAGTGATGTTATACATCTTTTAAACAAATATGAGCCATTTGCCTTTGCTTTAGCAGAGACTTGGCTCAAACCTAATCATATTTTTAAAATGAATGGTTATTTAACCATTAGAGAGGATAGATCTGATGGGTATGGTGGAGTAGCTATACTTATCAAGAATTCTATCCCTTTCTCTACCATTACATTACCTCCTCATAGTGAGGAAATTTCAATTGTAGCTATTAAAGTGCATCATACTTGTCTTGTTTCTATTTACATTCCTCACCCTTCTTTTTCTGTTCTTCAAGAGATGAATAATCTCGTTTCTTTTCTTCCAAAGCCATTATTAATACTGGGGGATTTTAATTGCCATCACCAATCATGGGGTTGTTCAACTTCGAACTGTTATGGTGATGAGTTAATAGATATAATAGACTTACACAACTTATGTATTTTAAATTCTGGAGCTGCCACACGTCGTTCAGATCCCAATCACAACCAAAGCGCAATTGACCTTTCTATCTGTTCTCCAAACTTAGCCTCTTCATTAACTTGGCATACTTTAACCTCTACTTATGGTAGTGACCATTTTCCAATAGTTATTTCTTATCCTCTTTCCAAACCAAATGCACAATTAAGGAAATCAAACTTAAAATATAAACTGCCTAATAGAAATAATACTGACTGGGGTAAATTTAGGAACATTGTTGACAGTAAGCTTAGCTCCTTGCCCGTAAATTCTGGTGGCAATGAAAATAGTTGTGCTGAAGCTTTAGCACACATATTAATTGCAGTGGCTGATGAAGTTTTTCCTGTAAAAAATAACAATATTAGTACAATTCCCTCGCCTCCGTGGTGGGACTCTGAGTGCACTGAATTGATTAAAAAACGTAAAGAGGCTGAATATAATTATAACGTTGATATGTCTGATACGAATTTTGATATCATTACTAAGTTAAATAATGAAACTTATAAACTTTTTAAAAAGAAAAAATTTGAATCTTGGCGTATTTTTTGCTTATCAATTTCACCGAATACTCACCCTACGATTGTCTGGCGCAACATTCTTAGATTTAGGTCCATATATAACAACCCTTCTCCTATTCCTGATTCTTTAGCCAGTGATTTTTTTGATATATTAGCTCCGCCTTGGGTTCCTGAGGCTAAGGCTATTTGTACTAACCATAACCTGTCTCTCGTTTCCAATATCCGAGACACTCATACGACGCTAGATCTTGCATTCACTCTCACTGAATTAAAGGTTGTTATCCATAAAACTAATGATTCTGCACCAGGCATTGATGGCATCCCGTATTCCTTTTTTGCTAATTTAAATGATGAAGTCCTCAGTTATTATTTAGAACTTATTAATTCTATTTTTTATACAGGAAACATCCCTGTTGAATGGAAACGTCAAATGGTGTTGACTGTTGCCATTCCTTAAACCAAATAAACCTCCTTCTGATGCTTCTTCATACCGTCCCATAGTTTTGTCTTCAATTATGATGAAATTAGCGGAACACTTAATTAAAAATCTACTAGAATGGTATGTTGAAAGTAAGGGTCTCTTGGCAAAATCACAATATGGCTTTAGAAAAGGTAAAAGTAGGTACAACTGACTGTTTAAGTATATTAACATACGATATTCGGTTATCCTTCTCTAATAACCAATCCACCATTGCAGTTTTCCTTGATATTAATGCAGCTTACGATAATGTTGTATTATCGGTTTTACAAAATAAATTAGAAGCCTTACAAGTTCCATTGAATTTGCTGAATTTCATTATTAATATCTTGACTGAACGCTCTGTTAACATGTTAATAGGAGACCATGAGGTATCTCATCTTGTATGGAGGGGTCTCCCACAGGGTTCTGTGCTCAGTCCCCTTCTATACAATATCTACACTTATGATTTAGAGTTATCCTTAACTAGTCATGTTAAGGTTCTTCAATATGCCGATGATTTATTATTATATTCTTCAAGTCCATCTGTTGAGCAAGCTAGCTCTGCCATCAATTCTGCTTTATCTATTTTGGCGCCATGGTTACATCTAAACGGTTTGGATTTATCCACGTCTAAAAGCGCGGCTGTTTTATCCACCCGGAAGAGAAATATTCCCATAGTAAATCTCCTTTATAAGGAAATACCTATCCTAGCTAAAGATAAATTCAGATATTTAGGTATAATACTTGACTGTAAATTAAGTAGTGTCCCTCATTGTGAATATATTGTTAACAAATGTGAAAACCACCTAAACATGCTTAGATGCCTCTCTGGTGTGTGGTGGGGTGCACATCCCTTTTCTTTGAAACTCATTTACAACGCAATCATCAGAAGCACTCTGGATTATGGATTGTTCGTTCTAGAGCCAGGTAATGTCATGGCTTTTAAAAAATTGGATCGCATCCAGTCTAAAGCATTACGCATTATTTCAAGGGCAATGAAGTCTAGTCCCATTAATGCACTCCAAGTTGAATGCGGGGATGCTCCTTTATATCTTAGAAGACAATTCCTATCTGACAAATATTTGTTCCGGATTCTTCAATTCTCAACTCATCCTCTCATTCCTAAACTGGACACATTGGTGTTGCAGATTGAATCATCAGATTACTGGTCCCATAGACGTGATCCTTGTTTAGTTGTAAGTTATAAAAAATTCCTTTCACTTTCTTCTCCTATTCACCGTTCCAATAAACTTCCCATATTTAGCAATAGTTATGAGAGTTTACAATTCAGTCCCATTATAAAATATAACTGTGTAAGTAAATCAGATCCCGATTGCCATTTAAGTTTTAATCGGACGGGTTGTGTTGGAATAGGTACTTACCATTCTCAATACAACATCGAACAAAAAATAAAACTGCCTCCGGAGACTTCAAGACTTCTGTTTTTACCGGGGAATGTTTCGGCTTTTTTAAAGCCATAGAATATATCCGTATTTTAAAGCTCAAAAAATCTATAATATTTACTGATTCTCAAAGATGCTCTTCTAGCCATCAATAAATCCGCTTTCGAACACAAATCGCAGTTACCTATCATTTATTTAATAAGAGAATTTGCGTTCAGGACCATTTCTGAGGGTAATACACTACAATTTGTATGGATTCCGGCCCATGCTGGAATCCATGGCAATGAAGCGGCTGATAAACTTGCCGGTGATGCGGTGCAGTGTGGGGACTTAGTTCCTTATACAAATTTTAGTTATGACCTCGTATCGTTACCAAAGACTTTTCTTCAGGAATCCTGGAAGGTGGCTTGGGATATCGGAAGTAAATCGAAGGGACGTTATTTTTCGCATATTCAACCCGACGTTCCAGAAAAACCGTGGTTTGGCAGGGCCAAGTTTGGCAAGATGGAGACCTCCATTCTAATACGGATGAGACTGGGTCATGTTTGTTCTCCAGCTCATCTTGCCAAACTTCATATCATCGACGATCCCATATGCTTGTGTGGCACAGATGTAGGCGACTTAGATCACATTTTTTTCTCCTGTCCCTTATATGACCGTTCTTCCTTTCTTAGTAACCTCTTATCCCTCCATACTCCTTTTCCTACCTCAATACTTTCTTTACTTTGTACAAATAGCTCTCTTGTTTATAAATGTATAGTTTCATTCATTACTCTAAATAATATTAAGTTGTAATTTATTTTTTATTTTTTTATAGTGTAATTAACGTAATACTGATCCTATCCCGTCTATCCTAAATCCCGTTAAAATTTATATTTATATTAATTTTGTTTCCCTACCTTTTTATAAAACTAAAACGTGACATTGGCTAAATGCTCAAACCGTGCGAAGCCAGAGGAAAAAAAAAAAAAAAAAAAGAAAAACTGTAATTAATCCATCTGTCTAAAAAAGAGCGGGAAACCTAACTTTGAGGACGTGTCCTTTTTTACTTAAATTGAAAATAATTAATTAACTTGTATTATAGGATCAGTAGTAGTAGTTTAGTGTTTTATCTTCTTTCACATTTATTTTAATTATAGTTCTGTATATTTTCTTCAGTAGGGTAAGTTTTTTTTACTAATATTTCATAGCGGGAAAATGAAAGACCCGCCTGACCCGGGGGACTTTGTTCCCCCGGCAGGCAATTTTGTAACTATAATTTCAAATGAATCGGGCATGGATACCGATGGGTCGTCGTCGGCTCGCCATTTAAAAAGAAGCCGCATACATGTGTGCAAGAATTGCAATAAACGCCGTCGTATCCGAAAAAATCAAGGTTCAGAGTCTTTGGGTTGTGGTTGCTTGGACTCTACACCTCCCTCTCTAACTCCATCGGAGCCTAAAAGCTCTGAAATAATTTATAAAGATATTCCAGATATTCCTGCTCCGCCTCCAGTTATTCCCACTCAGATTGGTCGAAAAACATATGATAAAACTGACAGCGCGCCATACGTTGTTCATGTACAAAAAATTTTAGTATCACCAGATGATGGAACGTCATTGCACCCTATTACATTTGGCAAGTTCCTAAAACACAACGCTTTCCAAAATATTATTAACGGTAGCGTCAAAAAAATCGGGCGTAATAAAATATCTATTTCTTTTTCCAATTTCCTGGACGCAAATTCTTTTATTACACATAATAGCCTTGAAACATATAATTATAAAGCTTTTATACCTACTTTTAATGTTACTAGAATGGGTTTAGTACGTGGTGTTCCTGCGGAATGGTCTCCAGAGGAAGTTATTGATAATATAACTGTACCAATTGGTTGCGGTCCAATTTTAAAAGTCAGACGCCTCAATTTTAAAACTGTTGTTGATGGTACAACCATTTGGAAACCATCCCAATCAATAGTTATTACTTTTGATGGGCAGATTCTGCCTAAAAGAATTTTTATGTGCTATAATGCATTACCTGTAGATTTATATATTTTCCCTACTGTACAGTGTTTCAATTGCTGTCGTTTTGGTCACACAAAAATTCAGTGCAGGTCCAAACCTCGTTGTTATAAATGTGGCCAAGGCCATACTGGGGACAGTTGTGAAAGAGAACAAGAAAGTGCATCTTGCTGCCTTTGCTCTGGTTTTCACTATGCTACTAATAAATCTTGCCCAGAAATGTCTAGACAAAAATTAATTAAAACATACATGGCACAAAGTTCAGTATCTTATGCTGAAGCGGCAAAAATGTATCCCCCAGTTACTAAATCGTATGCCGATACACTTTTGTCTTCTCCTTCCAAAAACTTTGCAGATACTCCATCTTTCCCTTCTTCTAATAGAATGCCTGTTTCAAGTAGCTATAAAAAAACTGTCTTCCTTAAACCACGCTCACCTCCCAAATCTGTACAAGGATATAATAAAGAGGCTCACAACGCCATTATTAAAGATTACGACATTCCTCAACCAGCAAATGGTTGTGCTTTTTCTAATCATAACAATGGACAAATTGATGCCAGTTTTTCCATAAACGATTTTCTTTCTGCATTACACAATCTTCTGTCTCAGTTCAACATTTCACCGTCCAACGTTGCCCCATCTTTCAATGTATCACAATCCATCCTTAATGGACAACACATCCAAAATAATCCAGTGGAACTGCCGCAGTCTAGTAAACAAAAAGAGTGATGTTATACATCTTTTAAACAAATATGAGCCATTTGCCTTTGCTTTAGCAGAGACTTGGCTCAAACCTAATCATATTTTTAAAATGAATGGTTATTTAACCATTAGAGAGGATAGATCTGATGGGTATGGTGGAGTAGCTATACTTATCAAGAATTCTATCCCTTTTTCTACCATTACATTACCTCTTCATAGTGAGGAAATTTCAATTGTAGCTATTAAAGTGCATCATACTTGTCTTGTTTCTATTTACATTCCTCACCCTTCTTTTTCTGTTCTTCAAGAGATGAATAATCTCGTTTCTTTTCTTCCAAAGCCATTATTAATACTGGGGGATTTTAATTGCCATCACCAATCATGGGGTTGTTCAACTTCGAACTGTTATGGTGATGAGTTAATAGATATAATAGACTTACACAACTTATGTATTTTAAATTCTGGAGCTGCCACTCGTCGTTCAGATCCCAATCAGAACCAAAGCGCAATTGACCTTTCTATCTGTTCTCCAAACTTAGCCTCTTCATTAACTTGGCATACTTTAACCTCTACTTATGGTAGTGACCATTTTCCAATAGTTATTTCTTATCCTCTTCCCAAACCAAATGCACAATTAAGGAAATCAAACTTAAAATATAAACTGCCTAATAGAAATAATACTGACTGGGGCAAATTTAGGAACATTGTTGACAGTAAGCTTAGCTCCTTGCCCGTAATTTCTGGTGGCAATGAAAATAGTTGTGCTGAAGCTTTAGCACACATATTAATTGCAGCGGCTGATGAAGTTTTTCCTGTAAAAAATAACAATATTAGTACAATTCTCTCGCCTCCGTGGTGGGACTCTGAGTGCACTGAATTGATTAAAAAACGTAAAGAGGCTGAATATAATTATAACGTTGATATGTCTGATACGAATTTTGATATCATTACTAAGTTAAATAATGAAACTTATAAACTTTTTAAAAAGAAAAAATTTGAATCTTGGCGTAACTTTTGCTTATCAATTTCACCGAATACTCACCCTACGATTGTTTGGCGCAACATTCGTAGATTTAGGTCCATATATAACAACCCTTCTCCTATTCCTGATTCTTTAGCCAGTGATTTTTTTGATATATTAGCTCCGCCTTGGGTTCCTGAGGCTAAGGCTATTTGTACTAACCATAACCTGTCTCTCGTTTCCAATATCCGAGACACTCATACGACGCTAGATCTTGCATTCACTCTCACTGAATTAAAGGTTGTTATCCATAAAACTAATGATTCTGCACCAGGCATTGATGGCATCCCGTATTCCTTTTTTGCTAATTTAAATGATGAAGTCCTCAGTTATTATTTAGAACTTATTAATTCTATTTTTTATACAGGAAACATCCCTGTTGAATGGAAACGTCAAATGGTGTTGCCATTCCTTAAACCAAACAAACCTCCTTCTGATGCTTCTTCATACCGTCCTATAGTTTTGTCTTCAATTATGATGAAATTAGCGGAACACTTAATTAAAAATCGCCTAGAATGGTATGTTGAAAGTAAGGGTCTCTTGGCAGAATCACAATATGGCTTTAGAAAAGGTAAAAGTACAACTGACTGTTTAAGCATATTAACATACGATATTCGGTTATCCTTCTCTAATAACCAATCCACCGTTGCAGTTTTCCTTGATATTAATGCAGCTTATGATAATGTTGTATTATCGGTTTTACAAAATAAATTAGAAGCCTTACAAGTTCCATTGAATTTGTTAAATTTCATTATTAATATCTTGACTGAACGCTCTGTTAACATGTTAATAGGAGACCATGAGGTATCTCATCTTGTATGGAGGGGTCTCCCACAGGGTTCTGTGCTCAGTCCCCTTCTATACAATATCTACACTTATGATTTAGAGTTATCCTTAACTAGTCATGTTAAGGTTCTTCAATATGCCGATGATTTATTATTATATTCTTCAAGTCCATCTGTTGAGCAAGCTAGCTCTGCCATCAATTCTGCTTTATCTATTTTGGCGTCATGGTTACATCTAAACGGTTTGGATTTATCCACGTCTAAAAGCGCGGCTGTTTTATTCACCCGGAAGAGAAATATTCCCATAGTAAATCTCCATTATAAGGAAATACCTATCCCATTTAAAGATAAATTCAGATATCTAGGTATAATACTTGACTGTAAATTAAGTAGTGTCCCTCATTGTGAATATATTGTTAACAAATGTGAAAAACACCTAAACATGCTTAGATGCCTCTCTGGGGTGTGGTGGGGTGCACATCCCTTTTCTTTGAAACTCATTTACAACGCAATCATCAGAAGCACTCTGGATTATGGATTGTTCGTTCTAGAGCCAGGTAATGTCATGGCTTTTAAAAAATTGGATCGCATCCAGTCTAAAGCATTACGCATTATTTCAGGTGCAATGAAGTCTAGTCCCATTAATGCACTCCAAGTTGAATGCGGGGATGCTCCTTTATATCTTAGAAGACAATTCCTATCTGACAAATATTTGTTCCGGATTCTTCAATTCTCAACTCATCCTCTCATTCCTAAACTGGACACATTAGTGTTGCAGATTGAATCATCAGATTACTGGTCCCATAGACGTGATCCTTGTTTAGTTGTAAGTTATAAAAAATTCCTTTCACTTTCTTCTCCTATTCACCGTTCCAATAAACTTCCCATATTTAGCAATAGTTATGAGAGTTTACAATTCAGTCCCATTATAAAATATAACTGTGTAAGTAAATCAGATCCCGATTGCCATTTAAGTTTTAATCATTTTCTGGCTGAACACGTAGAGTACCACCATATTTATACGGATGCTGCCAAGCCTTCTCCGACGGGTTGTGTTGGAATAGGTACTTACCATTCTCAATACAACATCGAACAAAAAATAAAACTGCCTCCGGAGACTTCTGTTTTTACCGGGGAATGTTTCGGCATTTTTAAAGCCTTAGAATATATCCGTATTTTAAAGCTCAAAAAATCTATAATTTTTACTGATTCTCAAAGTGCTCTTCTAGCCATCAATAAATCCGCTTTCGAACACAAATCGCAGTTACCTATCATTTATTTAATAAGAGAATTTGCGTTCAGGACCATTTCTGAGGGTAATACACTACAATTTGTATGGATTCCGGCCCATGCTGGAATCCATGGCAATGAAGCGGCTGATAAACTTGCCGGTGATGCGGTGCAGTGTGGGGACTTAGTTCCTTATACAAATTTTAGTTATGACCTCGTATCGTTACCAAAGACTTTTCTTCGGGAAACCTGGAAGGTGGCTTGGGATATCGGAAGTAAATCGAAGGGACGTTATTTTTCGTATATTCAACCCGACGTTCCAGAAAAACCGTGGTTTGGCAGGGCCAAGTTTGGCAAGATGGAGACCTCCATTCTAATACGGATGAGACTGGGTCATGTTTGTTCTCCAGCTCATCTTGCCAAACTTCATATCATCGACGATCCCATATGCTTGTGTGGCACAGATGTAGGCGACTTAGATCACATTTTTTTCTCCTGTCCCTTATATGACCGTTCTTCCTTTCTTAGTAACCTCTTATCCCTCCATACTCCTTTTCCTACCTCAATACTTTCTTTACTTTGTACAAATAGCTCTCTTGTTTATAAATGTATAGTTTCATTCATTACTCTAAATAATATTAAGTTGTAATTTATTTTTTATTTTTTTATAGTGTAATTAACGTAATACTGATCCTATCCCGTATATCCTAAATCCCGTTAAAATTTATATTTATATTAATTTTGTTTCCCTACCTTTTTATAAAACTAAAACGTGACATTGGCTAAATGCACAAACCGTGCGAAGCCAGAAGGAAAAAAAAAAAAAAAAAAAAATCCATCTGTCATGACATTGAAGAGTTGATGACATTGACATGACAATAATTGTGCATTACAATCAGTCAGAAATCCTCGCAATCCATCCCTTATTAGTATTCTCTTTGCCATATGAAGGATTGAAGACCAGTACCAATATTTTATAGTGCTCTGTAAGTTGAAATCCTTACTTGAGTTTGTAAGTTGAATCAGATTGAGCTGACGAAATTAATATAAACTATTACTTATTTAGGGAAACCAGCGAAACTAACTGATTTTATTATGGATATTATTGAAACAATAAAGAAAGACAAAGCTTATTTGAAATGGAAGCTCATAGTAAAAACTTGGGAAAAGGACTTCAAGTTAAAGTATCGTCGAACACCTACGAAGTTCGACATCAAGGAAGCACCGGCGAAAATTAAATATGCCTACAAGAAATACTTTCAACTTAAGAGCAACGCTCTTGAGAACTCACTGTCGATTTGTGATATTGACAATGAGCCCATCATGTCGCCAGAACCTGCACATCAGCTGGAACACACCATCAGTGAGTCTACAAGTCCGCAACCAGAGATTCCTACACTACCAAGTGGCCAAGAGTTAGAGAAGCTATTATTAAAATCAGATCTCCAACAAAATAGTAAAACTTTTCCTCCATTCACAGAAAATCTATCCAAAAAACTGTTCCAAAATCGAAAATTTTCTTTGAGAAACCCAAGAAAGCTAGCATTACCTAGAACTCAGCTTACAAGTGAAAATAAATCCTTTAGTACTGAACTTATAACACACAACAGCCAACAACCTATACACAATAATACTTATACTGAATTAAATATGAATCCTGAGTTACATTGTTCATATAAAATTTCTGAAAGGCCTATTATCAGTACAGATACTGCAATGACTTGTTATGTATCTAGAAAATCGGACTTAACAGTAAGACCATTGATAAGACAATTAAATGATGCATGGCTTGATAGAGCTACTGGTGTTATAGCAAAAGAAACGGAACATTCAAAAGAGCCTGAAAAATTTGGTTTAGGAAACATAAAAGTATTGGATATCAAAGAAAACCACTGTGATTATGTAGAAAACAGTGAGTCAGAAGATGAAGATATTGTCAGTGATAAGTTGAAACCTGCTCTGAAGAAGCGGAAAATAGAAAAAGTTTATGTAGAAAACAATAAACATCAACATAACTGTGGAAGTAAAAAAGATATTCTGCAAGCCCATCCTTGTCAACCAAATATACAAGTGGAAGTTACTGAGACTAATGAGAGGACTAAGAATCAAGATAAAAACCACAAAAATAATGCCAGCATTGTAGAAGAACAACCTCTAGATATTCAAGAATATATTCTTTATGGTTTAGAAAAAGATATACAGCCTCGACACTTGCAAATTTCTAATGAGCTAAAGAAAGTTAATCCTGTTGATAAGTGTGTCAAGCTTGAGGACTCCAAAGAAAGCAATAGTTTAGACAGTAAAATCAAGTCTGGGACGTTAAATGAGAACTTTGTTAAAATTAATATTGAAAAAAAAGTGTTTGTACGAGGAAAGAAAAATATCAACTATAGCAAGTATAAAAAACAACTATGGAAAACTAAGAAGAGTCTTCATGGTGGTATGGAATTTCCTGAGTCTGGTAAGATTGCATGTTTTAAGTGTGGAGAAACCGGGCACATGGCTAGGTACTGTAGATCACATAAAGGAGAGACACTTTTGCCATTAGATAGTTACAATGAAAATGATATTCCTACTTTAGAAGATATGCAAAAGTATGCATCTGAACCATCTAGCAGTACTCAATCAATAACTGACCAATTGCATGAATCTATGTTTGAACCTAGTCAAATTCCGGATTCTTTTATGAAAATGTTAGCTGAATCAACAGATGATGATGGCAGTGGCATCAAACCTTTGTACAATAATTATGATGAAAATATTTCAGTAGATTTAAAGCAGGCTCTTGAAAAATTCGGCCATCAATCATTTCGCCCTGGACAAGAAAATGCCATAAAGCGAATTTTGTGTGGGAAGTCAACTTTACTCATTTTGTCTACAGGAGGTGGAAAATCACTTTGTTATCAACTTCCTGCTTATCTCTACGGTCAACATTATAAATGTATTACATTAGTAATATCTCCATTAGTTTCTCTTATGGAGGATCAAGTGTTGAACGTCCCAGAATTCATAAAGGCAGGTTGTTACCATAATAATCAATCTCAGACACAGAGGGGTAAAATCTTGCAGTGTTTGAAGGATGGTTTGTTAAATATCCTTCTCATATCTCCTGAAGCCTTAATAGCAGGTGATTCATCAAATGGATTATCAGGTCTATTCAAGTCGCTCCCTCCAATAGCTTTTGCATGTATAGATGAGGCACATTGTGTATCACAATGGAGTCACAATTTTAGACCAAGTTATCTTATGATTTGCCGGGTTCTACGAGAAAAATTAAAAGTAAATTGTATTCTGGGATTAACTGCAACTGCAAGTCAGACAACTATAAAGAGTATAATCAGTCATATCAATATCCCTGATGGGGCTAATGGAGTTATTAGGAATCCAGCCCTGCCTGATAACCTTTGTCTATCAGTTTCTATTGAAAAAGATAAAGATAAAGCTCTGGTGTCATACTTGTTATCGGAACAAATTATACAATTTAATGCTATAATAGTATATTGCATAAGGAGAGATGAGTGTGAAAGGGTTGCAGCTGTGCTAAGATCTTGCCTACAAGAAACTGGTAAAGTCAACATGGAGAGCAAAAAGAACAAAAGAAAGAGAATGTCTTACATTGCAGAAGCTTATCATGCTGGCATGTCTGCTGCGCAGAGGAAAAAAATACAAAAACATTTCATGGATGGCTCACTTAGAATAATTGTTGCAACAGTTGCTTTTGGTATGGGCATAAATAAATCAGATATTAGATGTATTATACATTATAACATGCCTAGCAGTTTTGAATCTTATGTGCAAGAAGTTGGAAGAGCCGGCAGGGATGGCCAACTTGCTTACTGCCATATAATTTTAAGTAATGGTAATAGTGACAAAAATGAACTTTTAAAGCACATACATGCTAACTCTATTGATAGACCTACAATAAGAAAATTACTTTCGAAGTTGTTTATACCATGTGAATGTGCTAAACGTGACGACATTTCATCACATAACTATTGTAAGGGTCATGAAGTGGGAATCCCTACAGATGCAACAGTAGAAGAACTAGATTTGCCCTCTGAAAATATTGCTACACTGTTATGTTACGTTGAACTTCATCCTAAACAGTACATTAAATTTCTTAATAATGCTTACATAAACTGTAAAATTTCTTCTTATGGGGGTCCGAAAAAAATACATGTCGCAGCAAAGTCGTGTCGACCTCTGGCAATGGCACTATTACTGGAGAATAAAAGAGACCCTGGGATTATGACTAGTAGTGTCCTAGAATTCAATGTCATTGAGATTGCAGCAGCTATTGGGTGGGAAAGTGGTGTAACTAAATACCAATTAAAAAATTTAGAGTGGAATACCGAATCGGGGACCTCGCAAAGATCTCATTTAAAAGTAGAGTTTAATACTCTAGGTTTTAGAATCAGAGCTCGAGGAGATCTAAGTCCATCAGAACTTGACAGTATTTTGGATGATTTACATCATTCTGTGGTTTCTCAAGAAAAAGCGCGGTTATACCAGTTAGAAGAATGTAATATATCTTTCCACAAGATAGGAAACTATTCATTGGAAAATATACAGTTATGTAATGAAACTCTTCTCAAAATTTCGAATGAGTTAAAAAGTACTATTAGAAACTATTTCGAAAGAGATAATTTACCAGCTGATATGACTTTAGAAGAAAGACCCTTGGATGTGGAGAGAGTCATATCAGATGTTCGATCTATCATATGTATATACAAAGATTGTAATTTTACTGGGAGAAGTATAGCAAGGTTATTTCAAGGAATCTCATCACCAAATTATCCTGCCATTGTGTGGGGCAGATGTAAATTTTGGAGGTCTCATTTGCAAGAAGACTTCAATGGATTAATCAAAATAGCGACTCAGCAAATAATTCAATTGAAAATGTAATTTATTTTAAGTACCGTACGTATTCGCCGCGGATCTTTGTGCGAGTGAAGTTAACTGCATATTAGAGGCCTAGCACATAGCCCGCGACTTGCTACGCGCGGAATTTGTTCATTCCTTTACGAACGTTAACACTCCCTCCATCCACTACCCCTTTAATAATTGCAAACTTTATCATTAATTTAAGAATGTGTTCGTGCCAAATTTAAGTTTATTAACTCAAGAAATAAGATTTTTCATACAAGCGAAATCCCCCCCTATAGGTCGAATTCCCAAAACCCCTTTTTAGAGCTCGTCTACATAAAAGGAATCCTTGTGCATAATTTCATGTCCTTAATTCCATTAGTTTGGGCTGTTTGCTAATATGTCAGTCAGACAATCAGTTTCTCCATTCATCTATTTCTGTGTATACTCGTACTAATAGCTAAGCTGAAGCTTGTTTATTTTTTTGTTTGAACGCGCTAATCTATGGCACTACCAGGCGGATTAAAAATATATTTTTCCATTTGATAGCTCAATTGTTGAGGAAGGTTATTTAAGATCACGTTAAGACCCACAGGAGCCAAGCACACAGAAAAAAATTCTGAAAGAAGCGAAAACGAAGTAACAGCGTGGGCGGGCGATGCGATGAGACGCGGTGGGTCGGAGGCCGAAATTACACGCGGACGAAGTAGCAGGCAGAAGCTAGTATTTATATGTATATAAATATATAGAAGATAGATTGCGCATTTTAAACCAGAGCGTAACACAGTTTTATGAAGCAATGGATTAGCAATACCTACCTATACTTCAAAATCATTCCATTGTGTTACGCAATTAGGGTGCAGAGTTATAAGACACTGATTTATCAGAGATTAGGTGATAAATTCCGATGAAACTAACACAATCAACCGCCCGCAGTTAGCGGGCGGTTGATTGACAAAGATCCATGGACTAGCAGGCAAGTAAGTATGCAGGTACTGAATAAAGGTAGACGTCAGTGATAACAAAACCAGTATAAGCTGGCGTATTATTCTATTGAATCTCCTTACTACGCTAGGCCAGTTGAAGGTCAAGTGTTACCACCGACGTGCGGTCGACTTGACAGTCGGCAATGAAAGTCCGGTAACACTTCAGTTTTTAAATCATACAGGTAACTAAACACTAGCATATAATACTAGCTTTTGCTCGCGGCTTCGCCCGCGTGGAGGTCGGAAATTATCCTATGTGATAATAATCCAGGTTATTAACTATCTCTGTGCCAAAACCCAAACCCGGTCACTCGTTTTTCTGTCGTAATAATATTATAGCAGAGGAAAAGATTGACTCCCGCGCCACCGTCAACCATTACTACACACATCAACAGAATCTAGGGATATTTTATATTTCATCAAATATCTAAAAATCTATGAAGAATTTTATATAGGTATCTTCTGTTTACGCGGCTCACGCCTGTAAAGCCCCCATTCGGCATGATTTTTTCCGACATCTTCAACAATAATCGTCATATTTCCGCCAATTTATACAAAACTTTAATGAATTATACACCTAAACCTTCCTCATAAATTACTCCGTGCATTGTTTAAAACCGTTTGAAAATCCGTTCAGTAGTTTTTAAGTTTATCGCGTTCAGACAGACAGACAGGCGTGTACGTTACCCCAGCAGGAAAGTGTCTCCTAGAGTTATATGAGTGGAACATTTAATTGGTGCCTTAGCTGCTGTAAATGTGCCCCCACATAAAAAATGTGTCCCTGTCGTTTTGGAAAAAAACGGAAAAAACGATTCCTGCTGGGGTAACGTTTTTCTAGCAGGAAAATTCTAAACGAATGATCGGAGAGAGAAAAATTGTGCATGCCCCCAAAAATAAAATCTGTGCCCCTTCAGGTTTTCGAGATATTGCATTTCCTGCTGGAGTATCGTTTTGCAGAATCGTATATCTCTAAAACCATTGCATGTGCCCCTGTAGAATAAACATACACGAGTAGCTCTTAATGTGTGCCCCTTAGTGCCCCAATTAGATTTAAGAAAATATTTGTAGTTTTCAAGTAATCGCGGTTTTATGAAAACCCGACAAACCTCGCAGCGCCTAAATGAGAGAAGGTATAAGTTCGCTGAAAATTGTATTCGGTCCTTCTTGACGCTAATAATAACCATACAAAGTTACAAAACTGTTCATGCATGCGGCGTTGAATAATCTTGCTAAAAGTCAAAACGATGATGTCATAACTTTGACGGCAAAATACAAGGTACCGGCTCAATCCCAGATGTGTAGGTGTAAACCAAAATCTTGTGCCTTTAGTCAAAAATATATGGTGAAAATATTCTGCTTGGAATGTTTCGCATTAAGTAAATATTAACAAAAAACCAAAATATGTAAACAACGGCTGGTTATCCGACCAAATTCGAATGACTACTAAATAGCGACGGATTCATACATATCGATGACCTTCTTTATTGGACGTATTATACCTGAGCTGTTGTCCGTACAGTCACGTTCAAAAGTTTTGGGGGCTAATTAAAAATATATATGAAATGCGCCTTGTGACCATATTGAATGAAACAGCTTGTTGATGTGGAAATTATTATTTTTATTCCCTTAATTTTAATTCTTAAAGTAATTATTGCATCAAATCACAGATCAAAGGACATGTCCAAAAATGGTTTTTTATTATTCAATAATTCTAACCAGGATCAGTTAAATATATTTGGATAGACAACCCAAAAGCTAGTGGTTCTAACTATAACATACATTTTTAAAGGCTTCCATTTTTAAGAAAAATCGTTTTTTTTTATTTTAGTGTGAATTTACTTCTAAAACGAACAAACCTTTCTAACTAACTAGTATATTAAAGTGAACACACCCTAAACAAAAAGAAAACTTGTCAAAATTGACACATGGCACTGTTACTAATGTCTTTAAATATTTGATCGATGATTAAGACAATGTAAACAATAAGAAATATGATGAAATGTGATATTTTCAGTCAATAATGTTTAGTCTTTTAGAATTGAAAGGGATTATATTTTAGATTTTATTTGGGTTGCCATCAACAAATAAAATATATGAATAACATTAAATATTTTATAATTTTTCTCGTAAATGGAGAAATGGGAAATGGGGTCTAAAAATATTATTTCAGTGATTACAAATTCCATATTTTTGTCGCTTTTATTTAGGTGTAGTTTGACGCTGGTTAGATTTTTCTCGGAATAAAAAACCAACGCCCATACAAAAAGCGGACATCTCCTTTTCTACCTATAAATATTAGGAATTATTTGCACGTTGTGTAGTCATTATTATTTAAATCACAGATCAGTTTTTATCTAAGTCCAAAAATATAATTAGTAAATTCGCATAATCACAAAAAATCACAGATCAGTATTATAAGTATTGTGTAAAAAAAATATTAAATTTTAAATCACAGATAGATAATTTTCTTACGAGTAATTTGCTTATACATAGATTCAGATAAAGCGTGTTAGTATAGAAAACCGCATATAGATATAACTGTAAACATCGAATGTATAAAATGTATGGAATATAATCCAATAACAACTTTTTTTATTAATTATTACTTTTCTACTTCAGTGTACTCAGGCACAACACGTGTGAACCGGTTAGTGAGTAAAGTAAAGAAGGTCATCGATATGTATGAATCCGTCGCTTTTTAGTAGTCATTCGAATTTGGTCGGATAACCAGCCGTTGTTTACATATTTTGGTTTTTTGTTAATATTTACTTAATGCGAAACATTCCAAGCTGAATATTTTCACCATATATTTTTGACTAAAGGCACAAGATTTTGGTTTACACCTACATATCTGGGATTGAGCCGGTTCCTTGTATTTTGCCGTCAAAGTAATGACACCATCGTTTTGTCTTTTAGCAAGATTATTCAAAAACGCATGCATGAACAGTTTTGAAACTTTGTATGGTTATTATTAGCGTCAAGAAGGACCGAATACAATTTTCAGCGAACTTATACCTTCTCTCATTTAGGCGCTGCGATGTTTTTTCGGGTTTTCATAAAACCGTGATAACTTGAAAACTGCAAATATTTTCTTAAATCTAATTGGGGCACTAAGGGGCACATATTAAGAGCTACTCGTGTATGTTTATTCTACAGGGGCACATGCAATGGTTTTAGAGATATACGATTCTGCAAAACGTTACTCCAGCAGGAAATGCAATATCTCGAAAACCTGAAGGGGCACAGGTTTTATTTTTGGGGGCACATTTTGGGCTATCTGGCCATGCACAATTTTTCTTTCTCCGATCGTTCGTTTAGAATTTTCCTGCTAGAAAAACGTTACCCCAGCAGGAATCGTTTTTTCCGTTTTTTTCCAATACGACAGGGGGCACACATTTTTTATGTGGGGGCACATTTACAGCAGCTAAGGCACCAATTAAATGTTCCACTCATATAACTCTAGGAGACACTTTCCTGCTGGGGTAACGTACACCAGACAGGCACAGCGCGGCGTGGGACTTGGTAGGCTTTTTATTATGTAAAGATTTTTAAAAGGTGTTGTACATGAACTCTTGATTATACCTTACCGTACGTACATACATACATGAAACGCTTAAAACAGTATCCTACTAAAATATTATTATAAATGAGTTTAAATATTTGTGAATGTGAAAGAAAAAAAAAATTTGTGTGGATGTTTGTTAATCACGCTTTAACAGCTGAACTGATTTGGATGTTGCAACATGAGTAGACCAACCATGACCCTGCACTGAGTAGCTATAACAGCCATTTGATCAAACATGAATGATATCAATGGATTTATTTTAAGACAGCATGCCGTTATTATTGGGAAGGAAAAAGAGACAATCATCATGTTCCTGTGCGTGTGCGGCACGACACCCGAGTTCAAGGTCTGCGAACTAGCAAAATTTTAACGTTCTACTCGGGGAGAGGCGTATAAATCCACCTCTTTTTACTTTTAATAATATCAAGTACGTTCCCAGAGATGTCCATAGTTTTTCTCAAGTCTAACTTCGATTTTATTTCTAAATCGAAATTAAATCGCAGGCAATGAATGAAGCAGAATTTGATGTAACTGATAAGTAATGAATTGAAATAAAGCTAATTTATGAATTGAAAACATGGTTTTACTTATTTAAAAAAAAATCGGTACAGCCGTAAATTAATTGATTACGATTTACGACATAACCTTCCTCTTTTTGACAAGTAAACCTACCTAAATAAAAGATAAACATTTTTCTTTAGTAATTTCGACGCAGACTGTGAGTTCTGTATCTACGATGTTGTGTTAAAACTGATACTTTTCCGATAGCCTAGCTAGAGCTATAAACGAATGAATCCTTCGAAAACCAATTTATAAATGGTAAATAAATATTTTATTTATAAATAAAATAGTAGATTGTTAAGTAGGTATAGGTATACAAGGTGCTAAAATATTGTGTGTTAGTGTGTTACACTCTACTTTTCACTAAGATTGCGAGAAAATAAAATAATCCACCTTGACGGCAACAGATTGAAAATTATTTATTTTCCTTTCTCTTCCATCTGCAAATTAGGGCTGACGTACCATGTGTCTTAGCACTAAATGCAGCTCTTGGTGTGTGTATTATGCTAGTAAAGACCACAACTAAAATAGGAAATAGGATCAGATTCAGGAGGCAAAGAGCTCGATTCAGTAAAAAAATACATTACCCTATATGTCAGAAGGTGCACGTTTGGCGCACCATGTGTCTTAGAAGTAAATGTACCTTTTGCTATGCGTAATACGATAGTAAAGCCCACAACTTGAAACAAGGCCGGAATCAGGCGGCAAGGAGCTAGATACAGTCATTTTCATAGTAAAATTTCACATTTTCTCAATTAACTCCTGAAATACGAGAGATAATAAGAATTTTGTCAGCTCAAGTTTTGAAGGCATTTGATAGTTAAATACGATGGCATTATTAGTTTTTCAAAATTAGACTTTTTTTCTCGGAAATGGGTAAGTCCAACCTCTCCTATACACTCGTTCCACTGTGTGGCGGTGCGGCTGCGGCGGGCGGCAGAAACAAATGTATGATCTGTACGGCGGCGGCGCATGCCACGGAATCACGCGGTAGACGCGGCGAATAGTTCAGGAACCAAACAAGTTTAGTTGTATTCACCGTGAAATAATGAACACCGAAACTTTTATTGCCGAAACACTGGCTAGGCCAGCTATTTTGAAGTTTAGTCACCCACAGCGGCCACAGCTTATATATAAACACGAAGCGAAGTGATTGTTTTTCAAAGGAGACGTTCACAAAATGTATGGGGCTTGGTACTAAAATAATTGAAAATTTAAACAGCCTTCTGACCTATATAGGCTGAAAGAGGGTAATTATTTTTACGTCTTTGGGTATTTAATTTTTTTTTACAGCCGCCCGTTTTTTTTAAAACAAGTGTTGAAAAATAAAATGTTCTACAAGCATTATTTATATTTTAGGGATGGCAGCCCTGTGGCAAATGACGTGACAATGACAACGTCAGGCAGCAGGACTCGGCTTGACATTTACAGCGGATATTTAGTTCGAGTTTACAGCTTTGACTTTTTTCGATACGTTTTATTATTGCTTTGTCATGATAATCAATATTTTTTGTCTTAATTTCATTGAGCTGCAGCTTTAATTATAATAAAATCTCAAAGTATTTAATAGAAACGGAAACATTAGCCACATAAAATAATTATATTGCATAGAAATGAATAAATAAAGACTATGTGCGTTTTGTTTGTATTGAAACATTTTTCACTTTTTCACAAAAACGGGCGCCTGAAAAAATCTGATTTAACTATAATCGAGTAGCATAATAAATAAGCTTTCTAATAAGGTACATCACATTAGCGTTTAAAAATCGTCGGAATATTATACCAATTTTGACCTCTCCTTTGATTCTTATTCTAATTATGTACTCCACGATCTCTTTCAAATATTATGTCTTGAACCAAAAGACGAATACTTTCCAAGCAATATCGAGAAAACTTTGATAAAGACATTTCGGTGTACACTGGGGGTGTACTCCGAAGTATTGGCCGAATGTTCGGCCGTTTTATAACTTCCAAAGTTTCCTTTTTTGACTTTCAGTTCTTACCCGACTTCAAGTCACAGTTTTGACTTTGGCTTATCTCTTCGAATGTCTTTTTTTTTCGCCGTAGTCAGCGATAGTTAGCCGTAGTAAAGAAATGACCGAACATTCGGCCGATACTTCGGATTTATGTTCGGAGTAGACCCCCTGGTAGTGGCGACAAACGCTACTGCCCGTGGCCGGCAAACTGTGCCGCATGGATTGCCGCTCCGCCCGCGCCGCACTGCCGTTTGCGTCGCCCGTTCCCGAGGCCAGGCCGTAAGGTGAATCCGCAACTGTAGCCCGCGAAAAGTTTTCTCGCCGCAAATCATATTGTGATTAAGATACAAAAGTATTGTATCTTAATCACAATATGATTCGCGACTTATCAGATATGTATTTACATAATTAAAATCATTAGTGTCCGACCGAAACAGGATTTTCAGCCGAAATCGGAACCGAACCTCCGGTCTTGGTCCCAGTTTCGGCCGAAATCGAAACCGGAACTTAATTGAATTTTTATAGAATGTAAAATCTATTGTATTTTTACGCATATCATCATCTGCCTAGCCTTATCCCAACTATGTTGGGGTCGGCTTCCAGTCTAACCGGATGCAGCTGAATACCAGTATTTTACATGGAGCGACTGCCTTTTTTTTTTTTTTCATGCCCGCTCGTGGGGGACGAGTCGGGGTATGTGGGTGTACGTTACCCCAGCAGGAAAGTGTCTCCTAGAGTTATATGAGTGGAACATTTAATTGGTGCCTTAGCTGCTGTAAATGTGCCCCCACATAAAAAATGTGTGCCCCCTGTCGTTTTGGAAAAAAACGGAAAAAACGATTCCTGCTAGGGTAACGTTTTTCTAGCAGGAAAATTCTAAACGAATGATCGGGTAGAGAAAAATTGTGCATGACCAGATAGCTTATATGTGTGCCAAAATGTGACCCCAAAAATAAAGTCTGTGCCCCTTCAGGTTTTCGAGATATTGCATTTCCTGCTGGAGTAACGTTTTGCAGAATCGTATATCTCTAAAACCATTGCATGTGCCCCTGTAGAATAAACATACACGAGTAGCTCTTAATGTGTGCCTCTTAGTGCCCCAATTAGATTTAAGAAAATATTTGTAGTTTTCAAGTTATCGCCGATTTATGAAAACCCGAAAAAACATCGCAGCGCCTAAATGAGAGAAGGTATAAGTTCGCTGAAAATTGTATTCGGTTCTTCTTGACGCTAATAATAACCATACAAAGTTTCAAAACTGTTCATGCATGCGTTTTTGAATAATCTTGCTAAAAGTCAAAACGATGGTGTCATAACTTTGACGGCAAAATACAAGGAACCGGCTCAATCCCAGATGTGTAGGTGTAAACCAAAATATTGTGCCTATAGTCAAAAATATATGGTGAAAATATTCAGCTTGGAATGTTTCGCATTAAATAAATATTAACAAAAAACCAAAATATGTAAACAACGGCTGGTTATCCGACCAAATTCGAATGACTACTAAAAAGCGATGGATTCATACATATCGATGACCTTCTTTATTGGACGTATTATACCTGAGCTGTTGTCCGTACAGTCACGTTCAAAAGTTTTGGGGGCTAATTAAAAATATATATTTGTGGGGACACATATACACGCATACATACTCACACACGCACACAGACACACTAACACTTTATAAATGTAAGCTTATTAAGAAATATAAGCCAGTTGGCATTTGACTCTCGAGCCTTTCATTACATCTCAGTAGGTACCCCTAACAGTGGTGACCCCGATCTCGAAACAAGCGCACGCGCGAATCCGAGTTACACGTACACACATCGCGTGATAAAATGAATCCGCAATACTCCACGCCAACTCAACGATATGAAGAACAACCAGTGACGGTGTCAACAGTATCCGTAACAGATAAAATACCAAATTTTTGGGCGGACAACCCACGTCTATGGTTTTTACAAGTGGAAGCAATTTTGGCACCACAGAAAATGTCAGATTTGAACAAATATTACATGGTGATAGGAAAACTCAGCAAGGATGTGGTTCAGCAAATAGCAGACATTTTGGCAGATCCCCCGGAAACCAGTAAATTCGAAACATAAAAAAAACGCCTACTGCAGATATATGAAGAATCAGAAACAAGACAAGTGCAAAAATTAGTGTCAGAAATGGAATTAGGAGACCAGAAGCCTAGTCACCTACTGAGAAAAATGAAAGAATTAGCAAGAGAAAAAATAAAGGATGACACATTAAAAATATTATGGCAAGGTCACTTACCGTCGGCAGTTAGAGCAGTACTCACCGTCACACCTACAAAGGACCTGGAAGAAATGGCAATAATAGCAGACAAAATAATGGAATCCAACCAGACCGCCCAAGTCAATGAAGTAGCCCGAGGTGATGCGAAGTCCACGACCACATTCGACGTAGCAACCATCATGGCAGAAATAGCGAAGATAAACCTGAAAATAAATGAAATGGACAGAGGAAGAGGAAGGTACAGAGGCAGAGGTGGACATAGAAACTTCTCACGTAGCCGCTCAAGGTCAAGACCACGCAGGACATCCGAGAATGCAGATTGGCTGTGTTCGTATCACTGGAGGTATGGACAAAAAGCGAGGAAATGCATCGACCCGTGCAACTGGAAAACGAAGAACTCCCCACCGAAGTCGGAAAACTAGCAGAACTGCAACCGGTGGCGGGAAGTTTGACAGTTAAGGATCACCGCCTAATAGTAAGTGATAGAAAACTTAACATTAAATTTTTAATAGATTCTGGAGCATGTATTTCTGTGTTACCTAAAGTGTTAGTAAAGAAAAAAAGCGAATTAGATATAAATTCTGATTTTAAACTATTTGCAGCAAACGGAACAGAAATTAAAACGTATGGAACAAAAACACTAATATTAGACTTAAAATTAAGGAGACCATTTAGATGGACTTTCGTCGTTTGTGACGTAAAGCAACCAATACTAGGCGTAGATTTTCTAAATCATTTTATGTTAATTGTAGATATTAATGGTCAATGTTTAAAGGATAAGATAACTAATTTGGCAGTACGTGGAACGATCGCAAGTCAATATGAACCAGCGATTTCTGCGCTACAAAAAAACCATCCGATGTATGATATAATAAAAAAATATCCAGATATTCTTAAACCTATGTCATTCAAAGAGACACCCAAACACACAGTTTATCATTACATTGATACTACGGGACCGCCTATATTTTGCAAACCTAGACCTTTAGCGCCAGAGAGATATAAAATTGCCAAAGAAGAGTTTAAAAATATGTTAGAGGCAGGCATATGTAGGCCATCTAAATCGGAGTGGGCTAGTCCCCTACATTTAGTACCTAAAAAAGGAGGGCAAGTTCGTCCTTGTGGCGACTACCGAGCTTTAAATGCTGTAACTAAACCTGATAGATATCCAATACCTAGAGTACAGGATTTTACATATCTACTAGCGAATAAAACAATATTTTCGAAAATAGATATAAAAAAAGCCTATCATAATATTTTAATTAATCCAGATGATATTTGCAAAACCGCGATCACGACACCATTTGGGTTGTATGAATTTGAACGCATGACATTTGGTTTAAAAAATGCTGCTCAAACGTTTCAGCGTTTCATGACAAACACCGTATTGTCAGGCTTAGACTTCCTATATTGCTATTCTGATGATATTTTAATAAGTTCAGTTAACTCAGAGCAACATAACGAACATTTAGAGCAAGTATTTCAACGTTTAAGCGAATTTGGAATTACAATTAATTTAGAAAAATGCACTTTTAATGCAACAAGTATAGAGTTCCTAGGCTACCAGGTAAGTACATCAGGCATCAAACCCTTAGAAGATAAAATACAAGCAATTGTCAATTATCCAAAACCGCAAAATGTCAGTGAATTAAGAAAATTCTTAGGCATGGTAAACTTTTACCGTAGTCATTTACCTAAAGCAATTGAATATTTGGAAATATTAAATAAGTACATTCATAAAGCTAAAAAGTACGACAAAACACTCATACATTGGACACCGGATGCTGAACAAGCATTCTTGAAATGTAAAAACAGTCTCACACAGGCAGTCACGTTATCGTTTCCAGTAACTAACGCGCCACATGCACTATTTGCAGACGCGTCAAATAATTGCATTGGAGCTGTATTGCAACAGTATATTCA
Source organism: Tiliacea citrago (assembly GCA_963921375.1). Classification (NCBI taxonomy): domain Eukaryota; kingdom Metazoa; phylum Arthropoda; class Insecta; order Lepidoptera; family Noctuidae; genus Tiliacea; species Tiliacea citrago. Next base: position 11,574,881 of record OY992797.1, on the reverse strand, counting down.
TGAGAAATGGTACCCATTGGGATATTTCTCAAGAAAGTTAACTGAAACACAAAAAAACTATAGCACTTATGACAGAGAGTTACTTGCTATATTTTTAGCTGTAGAACATTTTAGAAGCCTATTTGAAGGTCGTCAATTAATTATCTTTACGGACCACAAGCCTATAACGTTTGCCTTTTCAAAATTATGTAAAACAAACAATAAGGAAAGTCCGAGACGTATTCGACAATTACTTTTTATAAGCGAATTCACAACCGACATACGCCATATAAGTGGGCAAGATAACATTGTTGCAGACGTGTTATCGCGCATAGAAAGCATAGAATGTACATCAAGCGTAATTGATTATGAAAAACTAGCAACAGAACAAAAGAAAGGTCTTGAAATTAAAAACGTTATAAAAGATTCTAGATACCAACTTAAAAAGTTTCTAGTTCCGAATAGCGATCAATACATATATTGTGAAATATCAAAAGAAAACGCAAGACCTTATTTAACAGAAAATTGTAGGAAAGATATATTTTATGCGATACATAATCTTAGTCATCCCGGTATGCGTACATCACGGCAAATTATTAAAGAAAAATTTTGGTGGCCGAGTATGAACCGAGATATTGGCCTATGGGCAAAAACATGTATTAATTGTCAAAAATCAAAGGTAAATAGACATACTAATTCAGCATATGGTAAATATCCTCCTGTTGACAGATTTAATCATATTCATATAGATATAATAGGACCACTTCCTATAACCTCAGAGGAATACAGATACTGTTTAACGATAATAGATAGAGGTACAGGTTGGCCAGAGGCATATCCATTAAAAGACATAACGGCAGAAACGGTAGCAAAAAAAGTATATACAGAATGGGTATGTAGATTTGGCTGTCCGGTTCAACTTACGAGTGACCAGGGCAGGCAATTTGAGAGTAGATTATTCGCAATTTTAATGTCATACTTAGGTGTACAAAAGATAAGGACAACCCCATACCATCCTCAAAGAAACGGAGCAATTGAGCGATGGCATAGAAGTGTAAAGGCATCATTAATGGCCAGGTTAAATGGCAATAAAAATTGGACTCACGAACTTCCTAGTGCAATGTTAGGACTTCGTGCAGCCATCAAATCTGATAGAGGTATAAGCGCCGCACAAATGGTTTATGGCCGAGCTTTACGATTGCCAGGAGAATTTTTCGTAGAAATAAGTAATCAGAATTATGAACCACATACCATTGTACAGAATATTAGTGATACCATAAAACAATATAAGCCAAGTGATATGAAATCAAATGAACCGAAAGTATTCTTTGTACATCGCGATCTTAAAGATTGTTCTCACGTATTTCTAAGAACTGACAAGATAAAGAGATCATTAACATGTCCGTATGAAGGCCCATACGAAGTGTTGGAAAGGACAGAAAAAGTATATAAAATTCAATTACCAGAAAGAGTAGTATCAGTTTCAATAGATAGGTTAAAACCAGCCTATTTATTAAAAGAAAATCAAATTGTACAAAATAATGAAGAAAGTGTCAGAAAAACAAAAAGTGGTAGAATAGTACGAACTCCTGTCAGATTCTTATAAATACGTAATTAGTTAAGATATTTCATTAAGTAGTGTAAAAAATAAAATGTAAAGCAAACATGGGTAATATAAGTAGTATGTAAAAAGTGTTGACTAGACTTAGCGTCGTAAGAAATAATGTGAGTCGTGTGCAAGTCAATTATTTTGTTGAGCCAACGGAAAGTATTATTGGAATGCCACTGCATAAAACACAATGCAGCATTCAACATTACTGTGAAGCAAACTAAATTAGTGAATAAATCAGTGTTCATTACTCATCAATATGGGAAAAACATATAGTATTGAGAAAAAAACTGAAGAAGTAATCATCGCCCAAAACGGAGCGAATAGTGCGAGCAATTCGCATTTAGAGCAAACTTTTGAAAAATATGGCATAATAATAATAATGATAGCAGCAGTACTTAGCATGTACATACTATACATGGTGTATAAGAAATGCAAGCAAGGTACTAGAAAAATGCAACGAAAAGAAATGGCAGTATGGCACAGTACCACTAGTTTACCATTGGCCCAGCAAGCACAACCACGACATAATATAGTGTAAGTGACGTGAAAAACATAACAAGTGTGTAAAAAAATAAAAATTAAAGTGAGTAAAAATAACAAAGTGTAATAATAAAAAACAAGCAAATTAATATAAATATCTTTATTCCAGTGAACTGTTAAAACTTATTATAAGTAAGACTAAACAATACAAAGCGTAAATATGGTTAAGAAAAAGAACACCCTGTATTCCTATTGTAAAATGAAACACAATACATTGATTATAAGTGTACGTACCTACTCTAGATAATTACAGTGTAACTTATAAGCAATATTGCAATGTAAATGTAAACTTAGGATAGAAAACAAGTAAAAATTATAGTATAACAATTTTTTAAAAGGGGAGGAATACTGTGGGGACACATATACACGCATACATACTCACACACGCACACAGACACACTAACACTTTATAAATGTAAGCTTATTAAGAAATATAAGCCAGTTGGCATTTGACTCTCGAGCCTTTCATTACATCTCAGTAGGTACCCCTAACATATTAAATGCGCCTTGTGACCATTCAACCTCTTTCAACCAACTTTAAAAAAAAAGTAAACAAACAGTATCACTGCAACCGCGTGACTCAACGTAACAGTGTCCTTGGCGTCATAACTGCAACTGTTTGTTTATCAATACCAAGTAATAATCCAAACGCACTTCCTAGTCAATAAACACTTCGTACCTATTATTCTTAATAGAGCGACGTTACACGTTACTGTCTCTGTCACACTAATACCGTACGCGTACTAGCTGTCTCACTTTCTCCAAGCTAGACAAGGCGACTCTTTGCGACACGACGTCAGCGGATGGCGCGGGGCCAGAGATATATAAAAAAAGGGAATCTTCTATTATGATGAAAAACTTAATGTTACTTTATCTAAACTTACGGCTTATCAATAATCTTTTATATATATATATATATAATAAAGTATAATAAGACAAATACGGGCTTTTTATTTATATACAAAAAAGAGCTACCTCTTTTTCGTAGTAGGTATTCATCACACATTTCATGAACTATATTTTTTTTAAACATCTGGACCAATCAAATTTTGGGTCAAAGACCTGGCAAATATCTGGATGTATTTCTTTCGTTCACACATAAATTACTGGATGTATTTTAATTAAATTTAGAATGGAGAAGATAGCTTACCTTGGAATAGCACTTAGGCTACTATTTATAATGTACTAATCATGTGTAAAGTCACAGAAACAGCTAATGGAATATAATCCAATAACAACTTTATTTTATTACTTATTACTTTTCTACTTCAGTTTACTCAGGCACAACACGTGTGAACCGGTTAGTGAGTATAGTAAAGAAGGTCATCGATATGTTTGAATCCGTCGCTTTTTAGTAGTCATTCGAATTTGGTCGGATAACCAGCCGATGTTTACATATTTTGGGTTTTTGTTAATATTTACTTAATGCGAAACATTCCAAGCTGAATATTTTCACCATATATTTTTGACTAAAGGCACAAGATTTTGGTTTACACCTACACATCTGGGATTGAGCCTGTTCCTGGTATTTTGCCGTAAAAGTTATGACACCATAGTTTTGACTTTTAGCAAGATTATTCAAAAACGCATGCATGAACAGTTTTGAATCTTTGTATGGTTATTATTAGCGTCAAGAAGGACCGAACACAATTTTCAGCGAACTTATACCTTCTCTCATTTAGGCGCTGCGATGTTTTTTCGGGTTTTCATAAAACCGCGATAACTTGAAAACTACAAATATTTTCTTCCGGGGCTGGGCGTTCTCTCGTCCTCCGCCCCGCCGTCCATTCATACACTCTGGCGAGCACCCACGCCTCGAGTTCCCAAGGAAGGGTGCTGGCCAGAGCGCATGCTGCCGCAAAGCCCACTGTGCGATGGGCCCGCACCACACGCTGTGCTATAGCCCGTTGGGGTGCCCGCAAGGCCGCGGCGTTCTCCCTCCTGTGGAGGGAGTCCTCCCAGATGGGAGCCCCGTAGAGGGCCATACTCCTCAAGATGCCGGCGTAGAGTTGCCGGCATCGCGCGCTAGGCCCCCCCAAGTTGGGAAGCAGCCACGAGAGGGCGCCCGCGGCCTTCAGCAGGCGCGACGACAGCCCGCTAAAATGCGGACCGAAGCGCCACCTGCTGTCGAGTACAAGGCCCAGATATTTCATCTGGGCCTTCACCTCAATTCTGGCGCCCTCTACAAATATGTGGGCGTCAGGTGGGGGGCGCTGCCGAGGGCCGTGGAAGTATACGGCCTCGGTCTTGTGCAGCGCCACCGTTAAGCCTAGACGGTGGATCCTCCCTGCAACCAAGGATCCGCCCGCCGATGCCAAATTGGCCGCCTCCCTGAAACTCCCCCCCCGGGCGGTGAGGAGAGTGTCGTCCGCATAGCAGACAACACTCGTACCTCGGAGGAGAATTCCCCGCAAGAGCCAATCGTAGCCGACGTTCCAAAGGAGAGGTCCCAAGACTGACCCCTGCGGAACGCCGGCTTCAACGGCGTACCGCCGGACTTGGCCAGTCCTATCCACCAGGAGGATCGCCCGATCCTCCAGGTAGCTGGCCAGCAGACTGCGATGGAGCGACTGCCTACCTGACCTCCACAACCCTGTTACTGGGTAACACGATTTCCCTTGGTACGACTGGTTGCCAGACTTTTGGGCTTTTGACGACCCGTAACAACTGTCAAAATGACAGCCGGGACCAACGGCTTAGCGTGCTTTCCGCGGCACGGAGGAATCTTGATATAAAAAGATTGTCACCCATCCACAGACCAACCACGGCAAGCGTAGCTTAACCTGATCGATTGACCTGTGCGGCAGTTATTATTTAGCCACAAGCTTCACCGTATTTTTACGCATTTATGGACAGTTAACATGTGTAAAAAAATAAGTTGCAACAATTAAAGTATGTAACAAAAATAGTTCTTTATTTGTGAAATTAACAATATAAAAAAAAAACAATCCACATATTTGTCAAACTATTAAAAAAATCTACATTAATTACTTATGTTTACAATAGTCTTATTGATTAGATAACTTGTGTTGTTATTTTCTAATGAGATCTAGTATTTAAAAAACAGTCTATGTTATATAAATAATATCTCACAGATTAAAATACAATAAAACCACTAAGGTAAACATACTTAATTAAGGCAGTCATTAATAGTAGGAAAATTGATTCAAGTAAATAAAAGTAGGAAAATTATTTCAAGTAAATAATGAAGTTTAACTAGAAAACTTTCACGCACTACTGTACTAAGCGTCGGAATTGACTAAGCACCTCGCGTACTAAAGGGAAAAAATGCGATATGACTAATAGTACTGAAGGTCATTCACGGTAATAGTTAAATCACCGGCGGCAGTAGTTGTGTATCGGATTTACGGGGCGGTTCGAATACGGGTACAAAATTTAATCCAACAAAAATTACAAACAAATACAGTACTACCTAATGTTTGAATCAAACATCACAGGTATTTTCACATATCTTGTAAGTGTTACATTAATTTCTACATAAATTCATATTGTATAAGTTCTAGGGAATAACTCAATAGAACCAAGTAAAATATCTAATGAATTCTATTTTATAACAACTTGCAACCCATTTATTTTACACTGTATAATAAGACTCATGAATGCCATAAAATATGTCATAATTAATCATAAGTAAAAACTGTTCGGGCGCCGTCGGCTATCTTCGTGTCTGGAGTCGAGCGGGACGGGCTATGTGGATGCATGAGAGGACTCGATGCTTCATTCGTCACTCCACCAACAATCGCTATCGACGACACGCACGCGCTAAAATCTAGCTGTACCTTTAATTTAACTATAAGTTAGTTTTACATTCCACTGCCTTTCATTTAAAAGGTCCGAGTTAGGTCTTTTACAATTTGGTCCTTCGAGCCGGATTGTAAAAGACCTAACTCGGACCAAACATAGGTACTAAGGATCTCTGGGCTTAGCCGGGGGACAGACATAGAGACGGACATGGCGAAACTATAAGGGTTCCTTGTTGACTGCGGAACCCTAGGGTTCCGCAGAACGGTCCCCCGACACCGTGTACGTTACCCCAGCAGGAAAGTGTCTCCTAGAGTTATATGAGTGGAACATTTAATTGGTGCCTTAGCTGCTGTAAATGTGCCCCCACATAAAAAATGTGTGCCCCCGGGGTGTCGTATTGGAAAAAAACGGAAAAAACGATTCCTGCTGGGGTAACGTTTTTCTAGCAGGAAAATTCTAAACGAATGATCGGAGAAAGAAAAATTGTGCATGGCCAGATAGCCCAAAATGTGCCCCCAAAAATAAAATCTGTGCCCCTTCTGGTTTTCGAGATATTGCATTTCCTGCTGGAGTAACGTTTTGCAGAATCATATATCTCTAAAACCATTGCATGTGCCCCTGTAGAATAAACATACACGAGTAGCTCTTAATATGTGCCCCTTAGTGCCCCAATTAGATTTAAGAAAATATTTGTAGTTTTCAAGTTATCGCCGATTTATGAAAACCCGAAAAAACATCGCAGCGCCTAAATGAGAGAAGGTATAAGTTCGCTGAAAATTGTATTCGGTCCTTCTTGACGCTAATAATAACCATACAAAGTTTCAAAATAAACAATAAATCAACGATGGTGCCATAACTTTGACGGCAAAATACAAGGAACCGGCTCAATCCCAGATGTGTAGGTGTAAACCAAAATCTTGTGCCTTTAGTCAAAAATATATGGTGAAAATATTCAGCTTGGAATGTTTCGCATTAAGTAAATATTAACAAAAAACCAAAATACGGCTGGTTATCCGACCAAATTCGAATGACTACTAAAAAGCGATGGATTCATACATATCGATGACCTTCTTTATTGGACGTATTATACCTGAGCTGTTGTCCGTACAGTCACGTTCAAAAGTTTTGGGGGCTAATTAAAAATATATATTAAATGCGCCTTGTGACCATTCAAACACTTTTAACCAACTTTAAAAAAAAAAAGTAAACAAACAGTATCACTGCAACCGCGTGACTCAACGTAACAGTGTCCTTGGCGTCATAACTGCAACTGTTTGTTTATCAATACCAAGTAATAATCCAAACGCACATCCTAGTCAATAAACACTTCGTACCTATTATTCTTAATAGAGCGACGTTACCCGTTACTGTCTTACTGTGACAGCGTACTAGCTGTCTCACTTTCTCCAAGCTAGACAAAGCGACTCCTTGCTACACGACGTCAGCGGATGGCGCGGGGCCAGAGATATATAAAAAAACGGAATCTTCTATTATGATGAAAAACTTAATGTTAATTTATCTAACCTACGGCTTATCAATTTATATATATATATATAAATATATATATAAATAAATAAAAAATTATATATAATTAAATATATATATATATATATATATATATAAAGACAAATACGGGCTTTTTATTTTTATACAAAAAAGAGCTACCTCTTTTTCGTAGTAGGTATTCATCACACATTTCATGAACTATATTTTTTTTAAACATCGGGACCAATCAAATTTTGGGTCAAAGACCTGGCAAATATCTGGATGTATTTTAATTAAATTTAGAATGGAGATGATAGCTTACGTTGGAATAGCACTTAGGCTACTATTTATAATGTACTTAATCATGTGTAAAGTCACAGAAACAGCTAATGGAATATAATCCAATAACAACTTTATTTTATTACTTTTCTACTTCAGTTTACTCAGGCACAACACGTGTGAACCGGTTAGTGAGTAAAGTAAAGAAGGTCATCGATATGTATGAATCCGTCGCTTTTTAGTAGTCATTCGAATTTGGTCGGATAACCAGCCGTTGTTTACATATTTAGGTTTTTTGTTAATATTTACTTAATGCGAAACATTCCAAGCTAAATATTTTCACCATATATTTTTGACTAAAGGCACAAGATTTGCGTTTACACCTACACATCTGGGATTGAGCCGGTTCCTTGTATTTTGCCGTCAAAGTTATGACACCATCGTTTTGACTTTTAGCAAGATTATTCAAAAACGCATGCATGAACAGTTTTGAAACTTTGTATGGTTATTATTAGCGTCAAGAAGGACCGAATACAATTTTCAGCGAACTTATACCTTCTCTCATTTAGGCGCTGCGATGTTTTTTCGGGTTTTCATAAAACCGCGATAACTTGAAAACTACAAATATTTTCTTAAATCTAATTGGGGCACTAAGGGGCACACATTAAGAGCTACTCGTGTATGTTTATTCTACAGGGGCACATGCAATGGTTTTAGAGATATACGATTCTGCAAAACGTTACTCCAGCAGGTAATGCAACATCTCGAAAACCTGAAGGGGCACAGATTTTATTTTTGGGGGCACATTGTGGCACATATATAAGCTATCTGGCCATGCACAATTTTTCTCTCTCCGATCATTCGTTTAGAATTTTCCTGCTAGAAAAACGTTACCCCAGCAGGAATCGTTTTTTCCTTTTTTTTCCAAAACGAACACACACGGGCACACATTTTTTATGTGGTACATTTACAGCAGCTTAGGCACCAATTAAATGTTCCACTCATATAACTCTAGGAGACACTTTCCTGCTGGGGTAACGTACACCCTGACACCGCAATGATAATTTTATTTATTTGTATAATCAGCGCGAGTAAATGCGTGACCAAGCCTTCTTCCAATGGGGGTAGGCAGAAACTATAGAACGCCACCTGCTACACTCCTTACATACTTCCTTTACGTTTATACATCGGTCACACACTCAAGCCGGTTGCGAGTACTACGCACCTGACGTTTCTAAAAAACATCACAATCAGGTCACTGTCCTCCTGTGCTCCTAGCTAGGGCGTCGTCCCGGCATTTCCACTCACATCTGCCTTTTAACTTTTGTTAGTCTTCTTTCATTCATCCTCCCAACATGACTTATTTATTTTCTTGGACATTTGTAATTTTTATGTAGACAATTCTTGATATAATACGTTTGTTTTTTTGACATTGAAATTTAATTATTTTGTTTAATCAGAATCATTTTTACTGTCACAAAATTTGCATGCCGAATGTAGTCGGCGGAATATATTATGAAGAACTATTGTGTATATGTTATAAAATCTGTAAAATACCATATTTCAGGCAAATAAATGAATCTATCTATCTGACTAAACCATCTTACCATACTCTTTTAATTTTTTGTCACTACATCTTTTTTTAAACCGCACCATTGCCCTAACACATCATATTTTAGCCTATCATTCATAGTCACGCCACATGTTTCGCCAGGAATACAGCATTCATTCTAGTTTCATGCTACTTTTGCCACACCCAACATACACTTCCTTAAAATAAGTGTTGGTACCAGCACACCATTGTGAACTGCCAGTGAAGCCTTTTTGGGCATCGACTGGTTGGTCACAATCGCATGTATAGCACAATTCATTTTATAATTTCCCACGTTTACTCTTTATAAAACTTCCCTGTCAACTACGTTTGTAATTATGTTCAGTCAAAATATACAGACTCAGGACTGGTGACGTGGGAGCAAGCGACTTCCGTGTGAGAAGCAGTTACTCCTGCGGTCGACTCCGCAGTCTTCGGTAGCAATTATCTATTGCTTGCGAAGTTTTTCATTTTTTAGCCGACTTCCAAAAAGGAGGAGGTTATATGTTCGGCTGTATGTTTTTTTTTGTTATGTATGTTCACCGATTACTCCGTCAATTATGGGCGGATTTCGAAAATTCTTTTTTTATATGGAAGGGTATGCTCCCATACCTATAGCGTTTTCAGTATTTTTTATAGTAACTCGTGCATTTGCACTCGAAAAGCTCCATTTGGTGAAGTGGAACTGATGATGAAGACCACAGATGCCACCGGAACTACTTAATAATAAGTATTTCACCGTTGCGATTCGATTAGGCACTTTAATATGGTTGCTAAGCAAATTATGCTCGTCAAAATGCATATGGTGAAGTCACCATCAGTTCTCCTGGTTCTAACCAGGAGAACTCCTCAACAATTAACGCCCCTGCATCGGGAAAAGCAATATTTTGTAAAAGGTGATGAGCATTTGATATTAGGCAATTGTAAATTAGATAAATTACAAACTGACCCACTTAAAATTGTTAAATAAAAACTTTTTACAAAAAAAAAACCCAACCGATTTCCAAAAAAAAACACTACAAAGTGAAAAATAACTTTAATTTCGGAAGTCGGTGGCAGAAAACTAAAATACACATCCAAAGACCCCGACTTCCGAAATTAAGTTATTTTTCACTTTGTAGTGTTGTTTTGGAAGCCGATTGTTTGTTTTTGTAAAAAGTTTTTTTAGTGAATTAATGATCGCCCAAACTCAAACTCAAAGCATTTATTTCAATTAAACCATTTACAGGCACTTTTGAATTGTCAACAAGTCGGTCAGTTACGAATATGAAGCTAGTTGCCCATTCCAAATAGTAGGTTCCTATGGAGAAGAACGGGCAAGAAACTCCACAGACACTCTTTTAAAATAAAATATTTGATATAAAGTATTGGTTACATCATTCTTATTGAAAATATACATGTGAGAACGATGCAAAACGTCAGAAGCGTCCGTGATAAAAAAAAACAATTCAAAACTAAAATAATTAAAAATAAGCCGTGGCAGCTAAGAGATGACCAGTCCCAACTGACAGCGCCCGTTCACGAACATGACGCATGGATCAGCACAACCATTTTGAAGGGAGCTAAATGATCCAACACACACGCCACCATCAGCGAGACATCTGAGTGAGCATGACATACTCTCAGCTGCCAGGACATATTCAAGTCAATGAAAGACATATTACCCGGTAAATGGTAGCTCTATTGTACATAGTACTCACACCTGTGTTATGCAATTATATAATACAAAGGTGATTGAGTTTATACAATGAAAAGATAGTCTTACAATCTTCAGCAGCTCCAACAGTATTTTCAAATGTTAATCAATTAGTTGACGTTGTGGAGCAGGACCAGCATTGAGCCAAGCATTTCTATCAGCGATGTAATCCCCCAGCCTATAATATGCCTGCTTGCATAGTGTGCGTTTTATACAAGATTTGAATTTCGTCTCATTCAGTTGAAGTATGTGGGGAGGAATTTTATTATAACATTTTAAACAGTACCTTATGAAAGATGAGTCTACTTTAGCCAGTCTGAAACCTGGTTGAGCTAATAGATCCCTACTTCTAGTACTATAATTATGTCTTTCGCCTCTTTTACTAAAAAGATGTAATTTTTTTCTTACGTACCTACATGATGTTTTCATAGATATATTGACAAGACACCGTCATGATGTTAATATTCTTAAACAGTTCCCTAAGAGAATCGCGCCTGCGGAGATTATATATGGCTCTGATGGCTCTTTTCTGCAGAATAAAAATAGACTCGATGTCTGCAGCCCGTCCCCAAAGTAAAATACCGTAAGACATGATACTATGAAAGTAACTAAAATAGACTAGCCTCGCGGTATCTACATCAGTAAATTGACGGATTTTTCTGACAGCATATGCTGCTGAACTTAGCCGTCCTGCAAGAGATGTTAAATGAGGACCCCATTGAAGCCTAGAGTCGAGCGTGATCCCCAGGAAAACAGTTTTATCGACGAATTCTCTTGATTCAATACTATCTCATAATCACTACTTTTTACATTTGGTAAAGAAATGTACGTATGCACTTAGTTTTCTTTCCATTTAATACTAAATTATTGGCAGTGAACCAATTTTGGACCTGCAGTAGGGCGTTATTTACGTCGTCAAAATTTGTAGCACGTCTATCTACCTTAAAAATCAAGGAAGTATCGTCAGCAAATAACACCATTTGTGGTTGATTTTTTAATAAATGGAGAAGATCATTAATATACACTAAAAAGAGGAAAGGACCCAATATCGAGCCTTGAGGAACACCCATTTTTACTTTTAAACCGAGTGAATTGATACCATTTATTTGAACTAGCTGTTGTCTATCGTTTAAATAAGATTTTACTAAACTAAGCGCAAGTTTTCCAAGTCCGTAATGCTCAAGCTTCAAGAGTAAGGTTTCGTGATCGACGCAATCAAATGCCTTGGAAAGGTCACAAAAGATTCCTATGGCGTCTTGGGCCTCTTCCCACGCGTTAAAAATGTGTCTTAATAAGGTTACACCGGCGTCGGTCGTACAACGTCCTTTGGTGAAACCATACTGTTGATCGTGAAGGATTTTATTCGCGTTGAAATGATTGAGCATTTGATTAAGCATTACCTTTTCAAACACCTTGCTGAAAACCGGCAAAACGGATACGGGTCTATAATTATTTGTGTCTTTACTGTCTCCGGATTTGAAAAGTGGTATTACCTTACTGTATTTCATTAAATCCGGGAAGACTCCTTGATCCACACACAAATTAAATATTAAGGCTAAGTAAGGCGCTATAGTCTCAATTATTGAGGTTCAGACTTTAATGGACATTCCGCAAATATCTTCGGGCAATTTGATCTTGATTTGCTTAAAAGCTTTTAATACTATTATGGGGTTAATATGCTTAAAGTTAAATTGAATCGGGCAGGCTGCAACGTTCGCCCTTACAGAGTCAAAAGCGAGCAAGAGCGAGGAATTTAACCTGCGTTTCAATAAATTAATAAATACTACCTAATGTCATAAAACTGCTACACTGACTGATGCTTTCTTACAGATTATTCCTGACGAACGGGAATCCGCTGGATTCGGGAAGCACACAACCGATCAAAGTGGTGGTGCTTGGTGAAGGACTATGTCCAACAGTGGATGTCTTTCGGCTGAAATGATGATGATGTGATAAAACTACACATTATCTATATTCTGACTTTTTCCTTTACTTGTGTTGTACGACTTTGCTGCTTGCATAATTTTATGCTTCCAAGTCAAGGGGAAGTAGTAGTACGGTTTTGATTTAACTGCGAGTAAGTATCAAAATAATGTCGCATAAATGGCCGTATTTTTTATTGCGTTGACTTAGAAGCTTGAGTTTTTTAGAGCTCCAAGCGAGACTTACGTATTTGATATAAATTTCAACTTGATACCTCCATGCGTTCCTAAGAAAAAAGGGTCATGACTGACAGACAGACAGCCAGCCAAACTGACGGACGGACGGACAACGAAGTGATCCAAGTTGAGATCCAAAACGAAACAACTTGTATTAGTTAATCTGTATAAACAAAACAAAATTTGTATATACTACTTGTTTTTAGGGTTCCGTACTTCAAAAGGAAAAAACCGGAACCCCTACAGGATCACTTCGTTGTCCTTCTGTCTGTCTGTCTGTCAAGACCCCTTTTCTCAGGAATGCGTGTAGGTATCAAGATGAAATTAATATCAAATACGTACCTATATCTACGGTCCCTTGGAGCTCTAAAAAAAATCAAACTTCTAAGTCAACGCAATAAAAAAATATGGCGATTTATGCGACATATTTCGATACTCGCAAATAAATCAAAACCTATAAGGTACTTCCCGTTGACCTAGAATCATGAAATTTGGCAAGAAGCATGTTCTCACAGCACAACTATAGGAAAAAGTCCTAAAATTGTAAATTTGTAGTTTTATCACATAAAAAAAAATGCGAGTATCTCGCACATAAAACCTATAGGATATTTCCTGTTGACCTAAAATCATGAAATTTGGCAAGAAGCAAGGTCTCACAGCACAAGTAAAGGAAAAAGTCCGGAAATCGTTAATTTGTGGTTTTATCACATAAAAAAATAAGCGATTACAAACATACATTTGCAGTTGGAAAATTGACCGTGGCGTATAACGATGTATGGGAGAACATGTGTTTCAAACTACAATGTTAAGTTTGTTTTTGGGGATTCATATATCCCAACTACGGAACCCTTAATTGTGCGTAGTCCACGCACTTGGCCAGCTTTTTACCTTTTAGTTCGTTTTTTGGCAGGGCAGTCGTTTTTAATTTTTTAAATTATTTAGAGTTTATCCACCCAAATTGAATAATCAAATCTTTTTTCTTTAGGTTAGTTTAGATAAGTAATTGAGAATAATTATCAAAAATCTAGCTTGAATTAATAATAAGCCTTCCTTTATTAATTCAAGCTAGAGTTTGCCTCAGTCGGGTAAAAATTAGCAATTAAAGGGGACACCAAAAGAAAGGCCGTTCCAAAGATTTCAATAATACGTTTATTATCCTTTTCTGTATTGGAAAGTGTGATAAATTAATATCATGTGATACGTGCGACAGGTCTTGAATGTAAAAAGAAATGGGTGAAAACAACAAAACTTTTTCATTTGCAAATTGCTTGGTTAATTTTTTTGAAAATTTTCATGATCATACGAAAGAAAAGGAAATATTACTGTAAAAAATACGAAACGGTCAGTTTTAATATGGGTAAAATTGCGAAAAAATCGGAGGATGATTGAATGGTTGGTTTGGTGTTAAAATACATTAAGCGCTTCATTAAACTTAAAATTAAATAAGTAACTTAAAATTGTGAAACTCAATATCTGAAATTGCAACAGTAACATCACAGGCGAGTATCTTTACGTCATTATACTTTAGAGGATCGGACTGTTTTTCCTTGGTGGATCCGCAGCTGTTGCCCGCGAAATTCAAATTTTCTTACGTTTTTTGCAATTTGCAGGTCAGTGTCAGGTTGTATCTTGATCAAAATATGATTCGCGACTTTATCAGATATGTATTTACAGCATTAGAATCATTAGAGTCATTCATACATCTCTCTAAGATAGATTTGTTCCCCAATGTCATGATTGCATGAAAAAGTCATTCAATAGAACAAATCAGAGATGTGTGAACTACTCTAATGATTTTTAATTCTATAAATACATGTGTTACCTATAGTCGCGAATCATATCTTGACCAAGATACAACCTGACACTGACCTGCAAATTGCAAAAAACGTAAGAAAGTTTGAATTTCGTCGGCTACGGCCGAGGATTCACCTTAACAGAAGTTTTCGTATATCCTAGCTAGGAGAGTAGTGCAGTGTGCAGACCCATACGATTGTAGATATAGTACTTATTTAGTAAAACTGTATAATAACATTTATGTACTACAATCCTTTGAGTAGGTAAATACATAATAATGTTTATATACCTACTTAGGTCTTATGTGTTTACATAACTCGGGCGGGACTATGGGGTCCCGGACCTTTGGAAGATTTACAAGGGGCTGAAGCCAACACAGCTTATTAGGAATTATTATTATAATCGGACTTTATATTTCAAAAAAATAATATTTGGGTAGGTAGGTACTTAATTAAAATGTTTTAGTATGTTTACATTTTTGAAATCGAAATTCTCGGACACTGTATAACTTATGACATTCATCTGCCATCATCTGCCTAGCCTTTCCCAACTATGTTGGGGTCGGCTTCCAGTCTAACTTATGACATTCATCTCTGAATATTGTTTGTTTGTACCTAATCAATTACCTACTCTATCGATTGACACGTATTCCATCGCTAGCCGCAAAAACCAGTTTTATTTAAAAAAGGCGGACAGTAGGTATATAGGTAGCCTACTACAACGCAACAAACGAAACAACAAGTTTCATGTTTAGAGGATCATACAATGAAATGACCCATGAAATCGAG
Source organism: Tiliacea citrago (assembly GCA_963921375.1). NCBI lineage: Eukaryota > Metazoa > Arthropoda > Insecta > Lepidoptera > Noctuidae > Tiliacea > Tiliacea citrago. Next base: position 11,559,193 of record OY992797.1, on the reverse strand, counting down.
TCATCATAATTTTTTTGGAACACTCGCACTAAAAAACAAAATGTATATATCGGTACTTTTTACGTCGAGCCGGGAAACTTGTCTCGCTTCTATTACCCCTACGTGAGTCTACGAATTATGTCCCGTTTCTACTCCCGAGTCGAGTTTCTTTACCCCGCTTCTACTTCTTTACGTCGAGTTTAATAATATAATATTTTGAAATACAGTCAGGTTCACGTGTTTTATGTGATCACGTATTCGAATCTACTGAATTACTAATAGTAACATAATTATTATCTTTTAAATTTTAAATAGAAAGTTTAATAAACCTATTAGATTACTGATTTGAGAAGAACTATTACTTAATAAGATAATAAACTGTTAAAAGAGAATTGTTACCTATTTCAAATATTTAATCCTAGTGTATTACAACAAATAATAAAAAATATTATAAATTATAATAATTTATATCCTGACTGTACCTATTAACCAAACTCGACGTAACCGTATTAGAAAGCGTAAAATAGCAATATTTTGCAAGAACAATAGACTCTCAGACTCGGGGTAAAGGGACTCGACTTAGCCGATGGTTCCTACTGAAGACAGTTTCCCCGTATCTCCTGTGGATTCGGCTTTCCACATACTGTCCGAGTAAAAAAAAAACACTGTTTATATATTTGCTTATCTCATCTTAAAAAAAATAACTTTGCTACTTATTGCAAAAAACAAGTGATTGTATTAGTGGGTCTCACACACTATGCAATTCCCCCGCACATCTTTGGTCGCGAAGCAGCTTAGGTATCCGTTCATACACATACACTCGGTTCTTGTTTACATGTGCATTTTCATAATCGTTAAAATGTAACCGCAAGGTTTCTGCCGTATATGAACGGGTACCTACTAAAATTACCTTTTGTGCATTAAAACCCTAGGTAGGTAGATTCGTACAAAATTAGTTTACCTTTAACAATAAAAAAACTGCGTAATCATTATTTGTCATACTCTTTCCATTCGCCCATTTATCTTATTTATTTTTCCTATTGTACCTTTAGGATCCGGTGATAAGGAACTCCACTGTGTTGACATACAGCTTTCAAATTTATGATGTCCACATATTAATTTATCTTTGATTTCATTATTCAACATGATACATGAACCTAATACATTATAAAACTCTAAACTTAGTCCATCTACCCATTCTTTTAAATCTTGGTTTATTCTCTGGATATTTGACTGAGATATTTTTTGTAACAATATACTCTCTTCATAACCAGGAAGAAAGTTCTTTGGTTTTATATTTGAAAAATTTTTGTATGAATTTTGAGATCCACTATGAATTATACTAGATTCTTGATGTGACAAGTCTTTACCAGAGAAATATTCTAGCGGTGATATAAGAAACTTAGTTGCTATTATTATTCTATTTTGTTCAAATAAGCCTACTTTCCAAATTCCAGGTAAAAGTGGTGCCTTTAAGTTAGGTTTTATAAAATTTGTAAGATTGTTTTCATCAACATGTATAATGCTAACATCACCAATGGCCCCAGTAGGGTCTAACCAAATTAAAGTAAAATTTTCATTTGTATCTAATTGAGTTGAAAATTCATAAAGTAAAATGGGTTCCGACAAAGGACCTAAAACATTTGCAAAATTTTTAAATGTCATTTCTTTCTGATCATAGTCAGAACTTACTTTAAACAATTTAATATTATCTACGTATGGATTTTCAAAATTTAATTCTATGTGTTTTTTAGGTTTATACCAAGTCTCTATTAATATTTCTATGTGATCATGTACAATTGCTTTATGTAATATTAAATTTCCCTTATAAATATCTGCGTGATTATATGAATTAATTTCAATAATTTCATTGGGTTCTATTAGACAACCTTCTTCTGAAAGGATTCTTGCGTTATGTCGAGCAATACTTCCAGCGTGAGTTAACATTAAGTCATCTGAACTAGCTGTCAAATCTTCTATATTATATATACTTTGCCAATATGCCTCTAAGTTTGGCATCAAATAATGATCCTTAAATCCAATATATTTCTCTACTCTGTTTATTATTTCTTGATTTATTACAGGTTCAAACTTGCGAGCAAAAAATAATTGGCGGTCTTGAGTATTTTGAATTCTCGGCCAGTCTTCAGTTCTAAAATCGTTAGGAGAACACCCGCACCAATCAACCACATGTTTATATTGACATTTGCACCCCAATTTTCTTTTCCAGTTGGTAACATGCAAATTGTTGTCGACATAAGAATCACAAAAATGAGAATTTCTTAATGCTGTATGGAAAAACGACTCTGCTGGTAACAGAGTATGTTGAAATATTACATCCAGTCCAGTTAAGAGCTCATCTTGTTTCTCAACCACATATGAAACGAATTCTGGCGACAACGCAATCCAATCGCTTCCACCATCTATTACTATACCCCTTGGTAACTTCCTTTCACCAACTCGCCACATATGCGTATCACATTCTATAAATGTTTTGTCAAGGCCCTGTTTTTTGATAAACCTCTGCACTTCTCGTCCATGTGATTTCACAAAGTTAAGACCTTTATTTGCAGACAAGAAGTTTTCTAATTCTTCTAATGACTTTATGGGGAAATCACTTTCACTCAAATTTATAACAAAATCCCATTTCCATCCCAACGCCATAAAATCTTTCATAGCAGCCAGTAACATTTTGAGCAAAGATGCACCACCCCATATGGTAGAAAATCTACTTGAGGCTAATTTAATATTTGGGAACTGTTCTAGGGCAGATAGTTTCCTGTGCAAATAATCTTGGCGCTGAAACAAAAAAGTAATGCTATTAAAAATGTTTTCTTTCACGTTAAACTGTACTGGTTCGCGTCATGTTCCGCTACTCGAGTCGGATGCGAGTTGCGAAACATGACGCGAACCAGTACAATTTACCTACTGCGGTTTCGCTGCTATGGTTTCGCGGCGGAGATGTGCTACTGGCGTCAGCGTTTGGTAGGTAAACCACTCACTCAGTTATGAATTTTAAATATTTTCTAGCTCTTAGTATGGTCAACTAAACCGTACACGTCGATAGGAAATAACACTTTAACGCAAACTGTTCATGTTGTTGTAACCATGCCGCATTACTGCTTTTTAGTACTAAGAGAGTCCCTTGATTTAAACCGCGAACAGCCAGACAGACTGTCTTGGCGAAACTATAAGGGTTTTTTAAAGGTTTTTACTACGGAACTGTAAAAATTAAAAATAAATATCAAATGGGGATAAAAACAGACACTTCCTCATTTCAGATGTCGATACCACTAGTCCAAGAATCTATCCACACGTTTTTTTTTGTAAAAAAGCGACTTCTTTGACGCTTAATTAATTAATATACCTCTTTGCTCAGCTGTTGACTGCAAAATTACGAGAACCCATGTATTGCACAAAGCTGTTAAAAGACGAAAACTGTGGAGGAAAGCATTCCAAAGACAAAAATGGAATACCGATAATTCGTCGAGACTAGGTATGTGTGACTGTGCTCCAATCATATTCATTCATTTGAAACCTGAAGACTTTTAAGGGAGAAATTCGTAAACAAGTGATGGATCATTCATACAACAGAGAACCATGTGTGTTTTCATTACAGGCTCTTGTGGTTTAAAAGTACCTACATAATATTAAGGGTGTGTGTGTTTCACTTTTCATATTAGATCAGTGCTAGAATTAACTCGACTATCTTCGACTTCGATATATGCAATTTGAGATCTATTGATGTTTCAGACTCAAATTATATACAACAAATTTCAAAGCGAGTTAGACGCGGGTGCTGACGCGCGTGGCGTGCGCGGAGCAGGCGCGTGTCGTCTGAACAGGCCCTAACAGTAAACAACAATGGCGGTTTCTAGACCACAACAGTGCTGCCATCTATGACAAGCTTTTAAACCTTTCAGTTTTTAATCCCATTGGTTTTTAATTCCAATAAAATGTATATTATTTGGATAGTGACAAAGTTTTGAAATACTTGCATATTCCCTATTTAGCCGAATAAAAAAACCGATCTATGTACGATGCAATTGTCTGACTACTAAGAGAGTCCCTTGATTTAAACCGCGAACAGCCAGACAGACTGTCTTGGCGAAACTATAAGGGTTTTTTAAAGGTTTTTACTACGGAACTGTAAAAATTAAAAATAAATATCAAATGGGGATAAAAACAGACACTTCCTCATTTCAGATGTCGATACCACTAGTCCAAGAATCTATCCACACGTTTTTTTTTGTAAAAAAGCGACTTCTTTGACGCTTAATTAATTAATATACCTCTTTGCTCAGCTGTTGACTGCAAAATTACGAGAACCCATGTATTGCACAAAGCTGTTAAAAGACGAAAACTGTGGAGGAAAGCATTCCAAAGACAAAAATGGAATACCGATAATTCGTCGAGACTAGGTATGTGTGACTGTGCTCCAATCATATTCATTCATTTGAAACCTGAAGACTTTTAAGGGAGAAATTCGTAAACAAGTGATGGATCATTCATACAACAGAGAACCATGTGTGTTTTCATTACAGGCTCTTGTGGTTTAAAAGTACCTACATAATATTAAGGGTGTGTGTGTTTCACTTTTCATATTAGATCAGTGCTAGAATTAACTCGACTATCTTCGACTTCGATATATGCAATTTGAGATCTATTGATGTTTCAGACTCAAATTATATACAACAAATTTCAAAGCGAGTTAGACGCGGGTGCTGACGCGCGTGGCGTGCGCGGAGCAGGCGCGTGTCGTCTGAACAGGCCCTAACAGTAAACAACAATGGCGGTTTCTAGACCACAACAGTGCTGCCATCTATGACAAGCTTTTAAACCTTTCAGTTTTTAATCCCATTGGTTTTTAATTCCAATAAAATGTATATTATTTGGATAGTGACAAAGTTTTGAAATACTTGCATATTCCCTATTTAGCCGAATAAAAAAACCGATCTATGTACGATGCAATTGTCTGACTTACCTTATCAACATGTATATAAAAGTAATGATTGCTTCTGTACAAAGCGTTAATCAGTCGATGTACTTGTCTCAATGCACGCCCATTCAGCGTCAATAGGAACACAATTTGAATGGGCTCTTTATTAATGCTCGCTGTTTTAGGTACCCTCGGCTTAAATTCTGTAAATCAAAATTATGAACACTTAACATTTGACAATACACAAACAAATATTATAATTAATATAATTATACAGGGTGTCCCGTTTACAGTGGTCCAGAACGATTTTTTGAAACCTCTCGCTAGCAAAAGTTTTCTAAAATAACATGTATGTAGTCAAAGTCAAATTATTTATTTCAAATAGGCACTTATGAGGCACTTTTGAACGTCAAAATTTACAAAAAAAAATATAAGAAATTCTAGTTGCCCCTTCCAAAAGGTAGTTTCGTATGGAGAAGAATGGGCAAGAAACTCCACCGTTACTCTTTTAAAAATGTTTTACAATATTTGGTTAGAAAACATATGTGAAGACGATGCACCTAGAATAAAATTACTATACAATAATAGGTAAAAAGAATTAAAAAGCAATGAAAAGTAACTTAATTATGAGATAGATAAATGGTGCTCACATATTTACAAAATCGTAAAAGTATGTTTTTCCAAAAATTTTAAAATAATAAGTCAGTGTGTGAGTATAACAAATTATATAGCAACCAGTTTAATTTTGTCTAGACTCTAGATTGTCCTATGGAGCTAGACCAGCATGTTTCCAAGCATTCCTATCCTGGATATAATCCTCTAACTTGTAATATGCTTGTTTACAAAGTGTACTTTTAATACTAATAATAAAAGATGTATGTACTTTAAATAATCTGAAAATGGTTGATCTATTTTATCTTTATTTCTAGTATTAAAATGATGTATATCACTTATCTTATGAAAAATATGTAGATTTTTCCCTACATACATAATATTTTCATAAATGAATTGGCAAGGTACAGTCATTGGGCACGCCACAATTGTGGCGATAAGAGAGGAGTGGCTAGAGAGGCGCTACGGCGTCCTCACCTTCCGCCTGACGCAGGTCTTTACCGGACACGGATGTTTCGGGAGGTTCCTGTTTAGGATAAAGCGGGAGGAAACGCCCAGGTATCACCATTGTGTGGATCGCCCGGAGGACACGGTGGAGTATACGGTGGAGGTCTGCCCAGCTTGGGGGAGCACCGCCGTGTACTCACGGAAGCGATCGGCGGCGACGATATCTTGCGTCCGGCCCTGGTTCAGGCCATGGTTCAGAGCGAGAGTGCTTGGGAGGCCGTCACCTCCATCTGCGAAGCAGTAATGCTCGTGAAGGAGGAGGCGGAACGCGTGAGGGAGAGGCATGGTACGCCCCCTCGCGCCCCTAGTCACCGCAGGAGACGCCCCGGGCGTCGTGAGTCGCAAGCCAATTTCCGGCCACCGCAGGCGCGGGCCTGCGGACGGTGAGCGACGGGTAGCTCGCCGTCCGATAAGGACCAGACCCGGGTCGACGGCGCGATGTGCTCCACGCGCGCCTCAAAGAGATGTCAGCACCAACTGACGGGGTCCGTTAGGACCAATGCCTGCCAGGGCTGCGAGTTTGTCCGAAAGAGATATCGTGGCCCTGGCACACAGGCAACGGAAGGATCACGGGTGGGTTTTAGTCAGTAAAAGTCTGACACGCCCTCCCACTCCGCCCAGAGCGGGACAAGTAATTTGATAACTTCCCATAAAAAAAAAAGTTACCGTCATAATATTAATCTTTTTAAATAGTTCCCTAAGAAATTCGCGGCAACGTATATTATAAATTGCTCTGACAGCTCTCTTTTGCAAAATAAAGATGGACTCAATGTCAGCAGCACAGTAAAATGCCATACGACATAATGCTGTGGTCGCTGTGGAAGTAGCTAAAATAAACCAAACGCGCGGTTTCTTTATCTGTTAGCTGTCTTATCTTTTTAACAGCTAATGCGGCCGAACTTAGGCGCCCCGCAAGAGAGGTATATCGGAGGTATATTGTAGGTATGTGGTCCCCATTACAGTTTCTTGTCTAGAGTGATTCCTAGGAAAACCGTTTAAGGACGCTATCACATTTTTTCTCAAATATCAGTGCTTTTTAGGTACCATTTTAATGAATTAGGAGTCACAACTGCAAGGATATCATTCTTCATCTCAAATTAAAGATAATATATTCATCTCCAGAATGGGCACATAAAAATTGTATAGTAAACGTTAACGGCCCATACAAATTTTTCACACAAATACGTTTTAACAATCACAATAAAACCAACAAATGAAAAAAAATTAGGTCCGAATAGGAACCCATATAGCTAAATCCACTGCATAGTTATACATAAAAATAATAATAAACTGCTTATATAGTCCTCTATACGGTCAACTAAATATTTTGTAAGTAAATAAATAACTTTTTTATTTTTGATTAAAATAAGAAGCGCCCCCTCAGATTTCTCCATACATTTTCTACTCGCGGTTCGTCATTCCGCGCTCGTACGCGCTCGTGGAAGCATCGGTGTATCGATTTTTCGCAAAAAAATATTTACGTACAGAAGTGTGTGCTGTATTGTATACTGTGGGTGGACGAAGTTGATACTTTTTCGGACCGAAAAAAAAAAGTAAGTACGATTATTGGAATTTGTTTTAAAAATAAATACATAGTTCAAAATTGTTGTATGATTCATGGTTGTAGATTACGGATAAACATTGTGTAAATAATTATATTATCTTTAATCAAATGGCGGAAATATTTTTTTTTGAGATATTCGATACATAGTCAATTTTGGGGTTTTTGGGGGTGGTGATTACGTATGTTATATTTTTTTTTATCCAAGATGGCGGGTGTATTTTTTTAAATAAAAATTCGACATTGTTAGCAATAAATTGTGGAGGTTTGTTATCAATTGTTGAAGGTGGTGTTTACAAATATACCATCCAACTTTTGATTCATGATGGCGGATATACATTTTGGTGATAAATCGACTTAGTTGTCAATTCATAAATCCAGAATAGTGGTATAACTTTCGACACCAAGTATGGTTTTGATTGATAAGCTGTTATAGTATGCGTATACAGACCTCCAAGTAACCAGAATTTATCTGTGCTTGATTCTGTAATGGAAGATGTATTTAAAAAAAACTTAGTACTAAAAGTAAGTCAATAATTATATGTGGTGATTTTAATATTAAGTTATTAGAAAATAACTCGAATACTCTCAGATTGTCTTTTAGGTCATTCGATTTGTCAAATGTATTCATTGAACCAACCCGAGTGACAGCTTCTTCTGCCACTTATACAAATGGCAGAAAAGTGGCAAGTGGTAAAATATTATCTATACAGATCATATTTTTTGTAATTGTGATTACTTACACAAACAAATTGTAAATAAGTTGCCATCTGATCACAGTGGACAAACAATAACATTTTGCTCCTATGTGCCTTTCCAAAAATTTCTAATAAGGTTTAGGCCAATTACAAGTAAAAATTTAGAGAAATTAAATAATTCTTTGGCCAGCAAATTATGTGTTCAGAGTTTTAATAATATTTGTGACCCACATGAGTTCTACGCCGAGTTCTTTTCACTATTAAACACGCAATTTAATGAAACTTTTCCACTGAAGACTAAAAGTATTTACCCAAAGTACGTATTTAGTGATTGGGCGACTCCAGGTATTCGTAAAAGCAGGGAAAATCTTTTTTAACTTTATGGCCTAAAGCAACATATGAATAATACAAGCTTTCATCAATATGTTGCAAAATATTCTAAAACTTTTAAAAGTGTGTGCAAAATAGCTACAGCTCTTTATATTAGCAATAAAATAAAATCAGCTGATGATAAAATTAAAACTACCTGGCAAATAATAAATAATGAAACAGGTAGGAAAAAACAGCGTAATACTGAATTTAATGTAGAGACTGCACATGGGCCCATCACTTCAGAGGTAGAAATAGCTCAGGAATTTGAAAACTTTTTTGCTAATATTCCCCTTAAAACTACTGAAACTTTAAGTTCCTCACCCGTGCTTTCTGCTGCCTTACTTAGAAATAATGTAAAAGTGTGCCCTTTGTAGTTTAGGTTTCAGCATACAAACCCCCAGGCTGTTATAAAAACTTTTAAAGATCTTAAAATTAAATCAACAGAAGATCTCTGGGGCATGTCTGTAAAAGTTTGTAGATCTATCATCGAAACCATTGCGCCCTATTTAGCTTTCATATTTAACACCAGTGTGGACCAAGGAGTCTTTCCGGATCTCATGAAGCACAGTAAAGTAGTTCCTTTGTTCAAATCCGGAGATAGTAAAGAACCCAACAATTATGGGCCCGTGTCAATTCTGCCAGTTCTCAGTAAGGTGTTTGAAAAGTTGATGCTCAATCAAATGTTACGTCACTTCAATGAAAATTCCATCTTTCATGAACAACAGTACGGTTTCACTAAAGGTCGTTGTACCACTGACGCCGGTGTCACCCTAATAAAGAACATTTTTAACGCCTGGGAGGAAGCACAAGATGCCATTGGAATCTTTTGTGACCTCTCTAAGGCTTTCGATTGCGTTAACCATGAGACACTACTGCTGAAACTAGATCACTATGGGATTAGGAATACAGCTCTTGATTTACTTAGATCATACCTGAAAGGTAGAAAGGTTAAAGTTCAAGTAAACGGCGTGAACTCATTGGGGTCTGAAATGGCAATGGGCGTTCCTCAAGGTTCGATATTGGGTCATTCCTCTTTTTAGTTTACATTAACGATTTACCCCAATTACTTCAAAATCAACCAAAGATGGTTTTATTTGCAGATGACACGTCATTGATCTTTAAAATAGACCGACGGTCTCAAAACCTTGACGACGTGAATAATTCTATTCTTCAGGTCCAAGATTGGTTTACGGTAAATAATTTGGTTCTAAATGAAATAAAAAAACAAAAGCATTCGATTTAAACTACCTAATGTTAGAAGTAGCGAATGTGATATCATATTGAATGGAGAAAAAGTGCAATGTATTAATCAAACGGTTTTCCTAGGAATCACTCTAGACGAGAAACTACAATGGGGACCACATATAACATCTCTTGCGGGGCGGTTAAGCTCGGCCGCTTATTGTGGGGTCGGGCTGCTTTTTTTTTTTTTTTTTTTTGGGTGGGAAATCATCAAATAACTTCTCCCGCTCTGGGCGGAGCGGGAGGGCGTGTCAGACTTTTACTGACTAAAACCCACCCGTGTTCCTTCCGTTGCCTGTGTGCCAGGGCCACGATATCCCTTTCGGACAAACTCGCAACCCCGGCAGGCATTGGTCCTAACGGACCCCGTCAGTTTGTGCTGACATCTCTTTGAGGCGCGCGTGGAACACAACGCGCCGTCGACCCGGGCCTCGTCCTTATCGGACGGCGAGCTACCCATCGCTCACCGTCCGCAGGCCCGCGCCTACGGTGGCCGGAAATCGGCTTGCGACTCCCGACGCCCGGGGCGTCTCCTGCGGCGACTAGGGGCATGAGGGCGTGAACCTTGTCTCACCCTCACGCGTTCCGCCTCCTCCTTCGCTAGCATAACTGCTTCGCAGAAGGAGGTGACGGCCTCCCATGCACTCTCGCCCCGAACCATGGCCTGAACCAGGCCCGGACGCGAGAGATCGCCGCCGCCGATCGCCTCCGTGAGGACACGGCGGTGCTCCGCCCAAGCTGGGCAGACCTCCACCGTATGCTCCACCGTGTCCTCCGGGCGATCCACACAGTGGTGACACCCGGGCGTTTCCTCCCGCTTAATCCTAAACAGGAACCTCCCGAAACATCCATGTCCGGTGAGGACCTGCGTCAGGCGGAAGGTGAGGACGCCGTGGTGCCTCTCCAGCCACTCCTCAAAGAGGGGACTTATCGCCACAATTGTGGCGTGCCCAGGGGTCGGGCTGCTGACATTGAATCCATCTTTATTTTGCAAAAGAGAGCTGTCAGGGCCATTTATAATCTACGTCGCCGAGAATCTCTTAGGGAACTCGTTTAAAAGGATTAATATTATGACGGTACCTTGCCAATTCATTTATGAAAATATTATGTATGTAAGAAAAAACCTACATCTTTTCAAAAAAATAAGTGATAGACATAATTTCATTACTAGAAATAAAGATAAAATAGATCAGCCATGTTTCAGATTATCTAAAGTACATACATATATTATGGGGTACTGTGTTAAATGTTACAACAAAATACCTTGTGATATATTGCAATTAAATGAAAGAAAATTTAAAACTCATATAAAAAGTACACTTTGTAAACAAGCTTATTACAAATTAGAGGATAATATCCAGGATAAGAACGCTTGGAAACATGCTGGTCAAGCTCCATAGGACAATCTAGAGTCTAGACAAAATCTAACTGATTGCTATTTTAATTGTATATTTTATTATTTTTATGATATTTATTTTACACTCTGATTACCTTAACTCACACACTGATTATTTTAGAGAAACGTTTTTTATTTTTTTTATTTACAATGTTTGTAAATATGTGAGCACCATGTATCTATCACATAATTAATTTATCTGTCATTGCTTCATTATTAATTCTTTTTACCTATTGTGGTATAGTAATTTTATTCTAGGTGCATCGTCTTCACATATAATTATATAATTGATGTACCAATACCAAATATTGTAAAAACATTTTAAAAGAGTAACGGTGGAGTTTCCTGCCCATTCTTCTCCATACGAAGCTACCTTTTGGAAGGGGCGATTAGAATCAATTCTATTTTATTTGTAAATTTTCAAAAAGTGTCATCTATGTGCCTATTTGAAATAAATAATTTGACTTTGACTTTGATTGTGGTGTGCATTGCTAAAATATTTACATTTGTTATTACAGATGCCACGAATTCAGAAATTTGGATAAAGGACAAAAAAGCATACACGTAGCAGTAAACAAAAGTAATGAGACTTTGTATTTTCATTCAGAAATTACAAATCTACTCTGGAGTTTTGTTACTGACGTTGATATACGTCTGTTGGTTATTTGTTTTACCTTAGGTACTTACTAATGTCGTCTTTTTAGGTTTCCGTACCAAAATGGTAAAAAAGAACCCTTATGGTGACACTAAGTCTGTCTGTCTGTCACACCTGGATATCCCAAGAGCTACTAATGATATCAACTTGAAATTTAGAATAGTTTTAAATGACGTTTGCCCAACTATTTTGCAAACAAGAAAGAAATTTAAAAAAATATACCTTTTTTGCAAAAGGGACTGAAAGGGGGTCTTAAAAATTTTAAATGGAGCGACTAGGGCATGTGGGGTATCGTATGAAAGAGCACTGTTTGCACATTCTCAAACATTTTATTTTTTTTGGCATCAAAGTTTCGACTTTTGACGAATTTTGTCTCCCCCCCCCTTAACTCCGAAGTTTGCATAGAGAAAAATCTGAAATTATTCTATGTCATAGAAGTTTATGTAAACATTACAGGAAATATAAAACGATGTCTCTAAATAGTACAGTTTTTCAGAAATCATCAACATCATATATACGTACGGAAACCTCGGTGCGCGAGTCCGACTCGCTCTTGACCGGTTTTTTATTTTCAGGAGCAAGAATGCGCAATAAGAGTATATAAGCCAAAAGGCACAAAAATAAACGGCGATGGATTTCATTTTTGAGCAGCTAATCCTTGTAGGTAGCCACACTCCTCTTTTTGATTGCGGCGTGAAGTATCTCATCATGAATAAAGAAAAAACAAGGGTTAACAAGATGCTTATACTGTGAAAATTTAAAGACTGTAGCTTCATCAACCGTTTGGTTGTAAAACCTGTGTGGTAGCCGGACACGTGAGCAATAGTGCTCCGCTTAGACCCTTCGGGAACCCTAGAATGAGCTGGCCTTCATTCTATATTTGAACTTCTTTGAAACAAGAAATGAAAATATACTTTTTACTACCTACTTTGGTTTTAATTTTTATCAAAAGTACTGAAATCGCGCCCCAGTCTCTGTAAATAAAATACTGTTTTCATAAGGCAATAATTATTTTTAAATATCACAACGAAAGTCTACGATACACTCCCAGGCTAGTATTTGATTATGTAATGCTCCAACATTTGCCAGCAAAAATAATATTTACAAGTACCTACTTACATCTTTTCTAACTAATAGTAGCCTGGGGAATAATCGTAGGTGTTCCTTGTAATAGTAAAATGTTTAGGTTGTTATTTATGTAAAAATATGGTATTTAATCCATATGGCCAGCGCTTGAAATTTTTGGGTACCTACCGACGCTACGTAATGGCTGATGAATTTTAAAAATACTGTACTGTACTGTGTAGCGGTCAGCGGTTTCAATGTGTGCGTGCGCGTAATGTTGTTGTGTTGCGATTCAGATACCTAAACTCGAGCTAGTTCAAAATGTGATAGCGTCCTTAATTAATAAATTCCAGTTTTTCTCCGTTCAATATGATATCACATTCGCTACTTCTAACATTAGGTAATTTAAATCTAATAATTTTATTTTATTTTTATTTAGTACCAAATTATTTACCGTAAACCAATCTTGGACCTGAAGAATAGACAGGCCCCCTAAAAAAAAGGCAATGAATGGGTGTGGGACAGTGTACATGAGACTGCGGTTCACAAGTTGAAGCAGGCGGTGAGCAGCGCGCCGGTGTTGGCGCTGTACTCGAGCGACCAGCCGGTCGTGGTCACAGTGGATGCTAGCTCCACGGCTTTGGGTGTAGCGCTATTACAGGACGGCCGCCCGGTTGAGTTTTTTTCGCTCACGATGACTGACACATAAAGGCGATACGCGCAGATTGCAAAGGAAATGCTGCCAATCGTATTTACATTGGAAAAGTACCATCAATATGTGTTTAGGAAGACGGATGTGGTTGTGGAAACAGATCACAAGCCTCTGGAGGCTTTATTTAAAAAAGGTTTGGATGCAGTGCCGGTTCGCATGCAAAGAATTTTTTTGCGTGTGCAACGCTATGGGTTCACGGTGATATCCATAAAAATTTATGTACGTAGTTGATACATTATCCAGGGCAGCCTTACCGGAACTCATGCATGACAGAGTGACATTTGAGGTGGAGCATCAAGCGTGTTTCCTCATAGCAAACGTACCGTTCAGCGACAGGAAACTCAGTATGGTTAGAGAGGTCACACAAAGGGATCAAGAATGCAAATTACTAGAGTATTATATTCAAAATGGTTGGCAAAGGTATAAAAAGGATTTAAATGAAATGATAAAAATACATTGGGCATATAAAGAAGAATTTCAGCTAGTCGACGGTGTGATCTTAAAAAACCACTTAGTTTTCATACCTCTGAGAGGTGAAATGGTATCCCGCGTTCATGAGGGGCATCTAGGAATTGACCGATGCAAGCGTCGAGCGCGTGATGTCATGTTTTGGAGTGGAATGTCACGTGACGTGGAGCAGGCAGTGCGCGCCTGTGCCACCTGCGCGGAGCACGCAGCATATGATACCTACCTTGACGGCACGGTTGGCGCAGTGGTTAAGTGATTGACTGCTGCGCTGCGTGTCGCGGGTTCAATTCCCGCACGGAACAAATATTTGTATAACCTACAAGTAGTTGTTCCGGGTCTAGCTGTTTGTGTATGTGAGTTTGAATGTTTGTGAACGCACCCACGATACAGGAGAAATTCCTAGTGTGGAGCAACGTTTTAAAAAAAAAAAAAATGATACTAGGTTGGCGCTGATTTATTCCTATGCGACCGAAAGAACTTCTTAATTATAGTTGATTAATTTTCAAATTATATCGAGAAGTGCCTTAACAAATATTGGATCCAGAGCTGTAATTGCAGCGATGAATGATCAGTTTGCGAGATATGGGATTCCTATGGAACTAATAACTGACAATGGTCCGGTAAATGGTATTTTTTTCCAGGGAATTCAGGAAATTCACTGAAGATTGATGTTTCAAACATACAAAATCATCGTCCAACTACGCACAGTCTAACAGACTGAGTGAGAGAGCTGTAAGGACAGGAAAAACTATAATTAAAAAATCACTGCACAGGTACAGATTTTTATCTAGGATTGCTAAATTTTAGGACAACACCGAGGGATGGAATTAGAGCACCGTCGCAATTATTGATGGGTCGTCGACTAAATACTCGCTTACCAGTACATTCAGAAAGATTGCGACCAGAACGTAATAATCATGATGACTTTAAAAACATACTCTCAAAACGTGAACAATCTAAAAAGCATTACGACATGCATTCACGAGAGTTGCTTGTATTAAAACCAAATGAGAATGTAATTGTAACAGACAGTGATAAGCGTCGGCGACATATGCAAGTGCAGGCACCAGCACCGCAGCCGCGATCGTACTTCCTCACTGATAACAGCGGTCGGAGATACCGCCGCAACAGACGGCACATCATGAAGGGTACGAGCACGGGAGATTCCACGGCACATTCTGCTTCCTTGCATGGGAAGGAGGATAATGACACTGAAGAAAACGAGTGCACGAGCACGTATAGCGATGCGGAAGAAAGTATAGGTCAAGGGCTGAGCGACAATGACAGGGCAGGGACTAGGTCGACTAGTTCATCTCCTGATTCTATTGTAGTGCAGCAAACCCGAGCTGCTTCTAGACGGGCACGTGAAAAACTTGCAATGTTTTTTTAGAAAGTAATTAAGATCAGAGACCTGTATCATATAAATTAATATTTAAGATTTAATGGTAGAATAAATAATAAATGCTTAGTAAATAATTTGTCATGTACAAAAACGCTGTGCCTGTACGGATCGGATATCATACCTTTATATTTTAAAAGTCAAAGTCAAATTATTTATTTCAAATAAACACATAGATGGCACTTTTGAACGTCAAAATTTACAAATAAAATAGAATTGATTCTAGTCGCCCCTTCCAAAAGGTAGCTTCGTATGGAGAAGAATGGGCAAGAAACTCCACCGTTACTCTTTTAAAATGTTTTACAATATTTGGTATTGGTACATCAATTATATAATTATATGTGAAGACGAAGCACCTAGAATAAAATTACTATACCACAATAGGTAAAAAGAATTAATAATGAAGCAATGACAGATAAATTAATTATGTGATAGATACATGGTGCTCACCAGGGGCGACGGCTTCATACAACCCCATTCCTACCGGCTTCCCTTCGGAACAACGACTCTACTTGAGTTTACTATTACCAAATAATATGGTACATACATTATGGTTTATACATTACAAGTATTTAATACATCATAAGATAAAAAACATTACAACAACGCGTAACTATAGTCTATCCTAAATCGCGAACGCAGTTTAGATTTTTTGTTTTAAAGGATTCCGACACTAGCGCCAATAAGCCGTACGTGGTGTGTCAGAATACAGTATTAGTCTTAGTTCTGACCACGCTACTTCGGGCACACTTCGGTAGCAGTCGGGGGTTCCCAAACACTGCTAGTTACGATGCGAGGTAAGCCGTTCTCGAGCGAGTTATTACCGGGAGCGAAATAGAAAATGCGTAGGCGAGAACGAGATAGAATGAGGTGTTGTTGAATTTCGTAGATTTGCAAATTATTTTATTGAGTTGAAATGGTGAAAATAAATTAACTTTTATTTTGTTTTCTTTTACATTTGATTAGTTAGTTACATTCTCAACATAATTTTAAAATGTATAGTAGGTACCTATTACAGCCGAAATTTGGTTTGGCGTGTGTTGTGCCGTTCAGTGATAATATTTTGATTTACGTGAGTTTGTGTTTAAAACGTTGTCATTTTGATATGAATAGAAAGCCAGATAGAATTAGTAATATTCCATTTCGTAGATTTGTTGTGTTGATTTTTTGACACATAAATTCACGTGTTTTGTTTTCACCCGTTCCTTGCATTTTATTCGTTCTAACATAATTTTAAAACATAAATTGTAATAGGCTGTTTTTCAGAAATAAAACTGTAATCGATAATACCTCATCAACATTCTCCTGCCCTTATCCCAATTTATTTGGGGTCGGCGCAACGTGTCCCTTTCTTCCATACTTCTTTAGTCGTCATCTTGGTAGTCACTCTCTTTCTAGCCTTATCATCTTTCACACAGTCCATCCATCATAATCGATAATACCTATTATAGTTTTATTTCTGTAAAAAATTGATAATTTTGTTTGTGTAGTAATATCGTCTATTTGGTTCTACTATTTGACCATAGATGGCGTTAAACTAAGAAATTTATTACCTCAAAAATGAAATCATTTTTGAGGTAATAAATTTAGATGATAACTTGTGTTTATGAGCACTTAACAATTTTTTCTTCGGCTTCCCTTAATTGGGTGTTGTAGCTTCGCTACTGGTGCTCACATATTTACAAACATTGTAAAAAAAAAAAGTAAGTTTTCCTAAAATAATCAGTGTGTGAGTTAAGGTAATCACAGAGTGTAAAATAAATGTCATAAAAATAATAAAATATACAATTAAAATAGCAATCAGTTAGATTTTGTCTAGACTCTAGATTGTCCTATGGAGCTGGACCAGCATGTTTCCAAGCGTTCTTATCCTGGATATAATCCTCTAATTTGTAATAAGCTTGTTTACAAAGTGTACTACTTTTTATATTTATTTATTTAAACTTCTCACACACAATAATGTACAAAGGCGGACTTAATGCCTTAGGCATTCTCTACCAGTCAACCAAAGGTGGTGAAGAGATAAGATGGCGGGTGCTCTGATTGAGAGAAAATAATAATATTATAAAATATTAAAATATAACATAATTAAATATAAATATAATAGGTACAAAATTACATAAATAGGTTATAAACTTAGTTATAATACACATATATTTACTATAATATATCCCTACATTATATATATATACATAAATATACATACAAGTTCTATGAAAAGACATTAAATTGAGATGACTCTACACTATTTGTTTTGACAAATAACTCTGCAATTTTCGCTTAAATGCAAACCTGGGTATATGAGTTTTAAATTTTCTTTCATTTAATTGCAATATATCACAAGGTATTTTGTTGTAACATTTAACACAGTACCCCATTTCTTAACATTGTGTAATAGTTGGTGGTGGGAATTTTATTAGTTACCTTTGTTTTTATATAAAAGGGGAAGATGTAGTATAATAATATTATACATTGAGGGTAACAACATAATAATGTTTTGTTTGTACACCTTACATATAAAATAAAGCAGTCATTATCTAGCAAGATTGTGTTTCACTTCAGATTACATTTCAAATTATAACTATTGAATAATAATTAAAAAAACTTACTAGATAAACCAGTTTCATAAATATTCATTGTAAAGTAACCTCCACAATGTTGAGATTTATTTCCAGGGCATTTCATGTCACACATATGATCAGCAACAGCAGCTGAAGCCTGTGGTAGATTTTCTCCACAAAAACACTCTGACCTGAAAAATATATTTATATATATTTTTTGTTTTTAATGCCGTTATCATCAAAAATATTGATTACATGTTTTTCATTTGTGTATTAAGGAAACTCTTGGTCCATTTAATTTAAAACAAACTAGTGCAACTGATTGAAATGATGATTCTATGGTGTAAAATATATATAAAAAAAAAATATAATTTATAAACCTCAAAACCCCATTGGGCAAGGTGGCCCATATTTTCTTTTGACTAGTATTTAATTTCCAGGGTGGAATGAGACACTGTCTTCTTAATAGTGACACGTAGACTAATTCTTGTTTATCTTTAAAATATAAAGTAATTATAAAAGTTTGATTTTGTTTAAGGCTCCGTGCATGAAAAAAAACATTTTTCGTCAATTTCTTATCTAATTGTGAGAAAGCTTGAAATAATTGAAACATTAAGTCTATGTAACTATAGAAGTACAGTTTTCATGGTGCTAAACCGTTTGTGTCAGTCACAGCATCTGCTAATAGATTTCATCAATTTTGTGTTCACAAAAATATAGTTTAAAGCGCCTTTGATTTACTTAATGAAGATAATGTATAATCATGAAATAAATTTCTATTGCTTCCCCTACATGCAAGTAGACCATATAATAATGTTGATATTTTTTAATTTTCAAAATCAAAAGTAGTGTCTTGTAAAAAGATGATCAAACGTCAGTCTCGCGTCATTTTTAGGAAAACTTGTTGCGAATATTAGTGATTTTCCATGAATTCTTAATCTATTTGAAAAATCCCTTTCCGCCACATGCAAAACAAAGAACTCGACATTTCAAAACACAAATAATTTTGTTTAAATTCTTTTTCTCTTTCTCGCAACCAATGAACAAAATCAGCCGATTTCGGTAATTATTTGTATAAAAGTGGTTATAAACTTACGCATATTGAACTCCAGCATACAGAAACCCAGCTTGTATACATATATCCAAACATGCAGTTGGTGAATTAGTGTTTGCATAATTGCCATAGGAACCTGTAAGCAATCTCAATTTCTTCTCATCTGCATAGCATCCCAGGTATTTCCCATAAGTTGTCTGTCCGCGAAGGCATCCATTAGGTAATTTTTCTGAATAAAAATTTCCACTTTGTATAAGGCATGTTTTATTGACTATTTGCCTTTTGCAATTTTGTGTTTTAGCACGGTGAATAGCAGATATAGCTTCTCTACTCTTTATTTCACAAGGAGGTTTGAAGTCCAGTTCTTCTAGCCTTAGAGATGTCAATATCTTGTGATTCTTATTATTTGAGGACAAATCTTCATCATCACTATAACCAATATTGTTCTTCCTGGCCGAAACTTCATCCACCACTTGTCGAGCAGTGGATACGTAACCATTCTTTTTCAATAAATTATCATTTATTGACGGAAATAAACTAACTGCGATAAAAATATGTACAAAGAAAGCAAGTAACACTGATACCACTATACACTTTGTATATTTATAATAATATTTTCTAAAAGTAAACGCCATGTCAACGCTGTTTCATTTTGTATTTTTAATCAATGAATTTTATTATGAATATCAGTCTAGATAACATTTTATATATAGAGATAATAAGTACATGCCTACATTTTCTACTTTTATGTTATGAATCTGTGTTGTACAACCCAACAGAAAAGCCACGAAGATTAATGTAAATTGTTTATAATCTTCCCTTCAATCCCGTCGGTCACTCGGTCGTGGTCATTGACATGTAACGTCGCGTACATGTCAGAGTTGACAGACAGTATGAAACCACAGACTGCATGAATGAAACCGCCAAGGGTCAATTATGTATACCTTCATGGGGCCAAGCCAAGACGCCAAATCAGATAAACACTCAACACTGATATATGACACTAGTGTTGGGTAAATCAGCACATGGCACATGTGCTAGCATAGTTGCTACTCACATGGATAAAAAGAGTCACTCACTATTTTTATTTTGATGTGCTAGAACATACCACAGGGCAAGAGCACTGATTAGTTACACAGAACATTCCATAACCATTCTCTTTCCTTCATCAACACTCGTGCAAGCTGTGTGACGCGCTTAACCGACTAGTCACCGCGGGTACAGCTACTCGACTGAGTATGTGTGCCGTGTCGCGTTGTCGTCAGTCGTCACTACAGCTTGCTACATATTAGTAATCTGTGGTCACTACACACCACACTTTCGACTCTTGAGTGTGGTTGTGTAGTGACGACAACGCGACACGGCAAAACTCGCGCGGCGAGTCACGCGACTTACTGACACTGACACACTCGCATAGTCACAGCACGTACGTGCTCACAGGTCACCGCAGCCTCGCCTCATTCGTGGAAGCACTGTGTGCTAGCACACTTTGTAAAAAGAGTCCCTACAAAATGTTAAAATTCTTGGTCTTCCTTTTATTTGTGACACTATGTTATTTAGCATAAAATAATTCTTATGATGAAGCCTTTCGATCGGCATGATAAAGCTACAGGCTGATTATTTTTCTCGTGTAACGGGTTCGA
Source organism: Tiliacea citrago (assembly GCA_963921375.1). NCBI lineage: Eukaryota > Metazoa > Arthropoda > Insecta > Lepidoptera > Noctuidae > Tiliacea > Tiliacea citrago. Next base: position 11,538,330 of record OY992797.1, on the reverse strand, counting down.
TTTCCGGTTCAACCATGTAATTATTTAAATATCTATGAATGCAATTGTTTTTTAAATTCAAATACCGTCTTCTTTCAGAAAAATGTTCCATCTACAATATTCAAGGTACTTTCCCTCCATGTGGCATATTATCCGTGGGACGCCCTGTATATGTAATAATTAGATTGCAAATTGCAAAAAACGTAAAAAAAAAACGATTTTTAACCGACTTCCAAACAGGAGGAGGTTGTATGTTGCGCTGTTTATTTTTTATTTTTATTTTATGTATGTTCACCGATTACTCCGTCAATTGTAGACAGATTTTGAAAATTCTTTTTTTTTATGGAAGGGTATGGCTTCCGAGGTGGTCCCATTGCCACCAAATCAGAATCTGATGAAGGAATCTCATGGAAATCGAGGGAAATCCTCAAATTTTATAGGCATACCTATAGCGATTTGAGTATTTTTTAAAGTAACTCGTGTATTTGCACTCGAAAAGCTCCATTTGGTGAAGTGGAACTGATGATGAAGACCACAGATGGCGACCGGAACTACTTAATAATAAGTATTTCACCGTTGCGATTCGATCTGGCACTTTAGTATGGTTGTTAAGCTTTATGCTCGTCAAAATGCATAATTATGGTGAAGTCACCATCAGTTCTCCTAGTTCTTACCAGGAGAACTCCTCAATAATTAATGCCCCTGCATCGGGAAAAGCAATATTTTGTAAAAGGTGATGAGCATTTGCATTAGGCTATTGTAAATTAGATAAATTACAAATTGACCCACTAAAAAGTGAAAAATAAAAAACTTTTTGCAAAAAAAACAACCGACTTCCAAAAAAAAACACTACAAAGTGAAAAATAACTTTAATTTCGAAAGTCGGTGGCAAAAAACTAAAATACAGATCCAAAGACACCGACTTCCGAAATTAAAGTTATTTTTCACTTTGTAGTGTTTTTTTTTGGAAGTCGGTTGTTTTATTTTTGTAAAAAAAAATTTTACTATAAGAGAGTGCGCTGTCTGAACCTAACTAGTCTGTGTGACTTGGTGTGACCCCTGAGAAGAAATGGCGAAACTTTGGAAAAGCTTCGACTCGCACGCACATCGCTGTCAGTGAGTGAGTAGTGTACAGACGCCAGCAGGTCAAGCTACCCGAAACTGTCAATAGTTTCCCAATCAACCTAAAGCTTTATCGATAAAGTTGTTTTTTTTTAAAGAAATTTGGAAGATTGTAGTAGCTTGATGTGCTGGCGTCTGTACCTAGCATTATGTTATTCGGACACTGGCGGTGCGGTCCGAGTAGCACTGGAATCGATTTGAGCGCGCTTTAACCCGTTCCATAAGCGCGAAAACGATGTCGCGTGAAACGTCATAGAGTACGTCATGACATGCGCCGTCTTGCGTTAACGCCGACCATGTCCAAAGTTAATAACACCGTGAGCGCTGTCAAAAATGACAGTTCCGTTGTTTTGTTTTGGGTCGCAAGCGTAATTTTCGAAATTTTGCTTCTGGCTACAGTCACCCTAGCTAACCAAAGAATAATAAGTGTACAAATGTGTGTATGTGGTGAGAACACTGACCTCTATTATACAAGCAAGTACGTTGTTTATTAGAGGTCAGTGGGTGAGAAGGAAATACTGTAATGTAACCGAGAGCGCGTTCACGAGCGTTCCGGATTGTTGACAGCTGTCAGCTCTCTTAATCGTGATCTATCTATCTCGGAAATAGTTGATGTGAGCGCTGTCAGCGATTATGTTGGTCCAATATGTTGACAGAGTATTATAGTCCACGGTCCAATATAAGTCTACGAAAAAAACAAAGACACACAAATGACAGCTGTAAAATGATAAATGACGTTTTTGCCCCCTCTGCATCTCCTTCATGCGGTGAACACAAATTGTTTTTCGTGGTGATTCCGATATTATACAGTCTTCTTGATTTCTCCGCTAATTACGCTGAGTTGAGCACTAGTTCCTCGGTATTAGCGTCGAGGGTCGAGATTTATTTCTTAATGCGCTATATCAAGTGTTGTGTACCGGGCTGTAATAGTAAGCGACAGGACGCTGTAATATTACATAAGTTCCCAACTTGTGAAAATAGACGCAATAGGTGGTTAGATTCTATAAACTGTGCTTCCCTGCGTGGTTTGACAAACAATGTGTGTGTCATAATCATAAGCCTTTTGATGCAAGCTTATCCTACTTTGTTCACTGAACATGAAACCTCTACTGGAGTTCAAACACATTCTAACTCAGGTAATTGTCGGGTTGTTAAAGAATACTACACTCCTGGGGTGAAAGTTTTAATGCATACTAGCCGGTTCAAAACGATCCTGTCACAAACCTATCTTTATACCAATCCATTCACCTGTTATTTATTTTTTCAGAAAATCAGAACCCATGCTCTGAATTTGAACACAATTATTGCCGCACTCTACACGTACATCTCAATTATGTTGCTTCTAGGCCTACAGGTTTCCGGCGGGATCTCATGGCGACATGGACAGCGCTGGGCACGCCACAATTGTGGCGATAAGTCCCCTCTTTGAGGAGTGGCTAGAGAGGCGCCACGGTGTCCTAACCTTCCGCCTCACGCAGGTCCTCACCGGACCCTACGAGGCGGCTTGCGTACTGGCCGGATCCCCCCGGCCCTGGGACCTCGAGGCGAAAGTACTCGCGTCACTGTATCGGTGGCAGGAGGAAGCGAGAGCGCGGGGCGAGTGGCTGATGCAGTGACATGTGGAGTTGCGTCGGTCACAGCTTCGCGCAGCCCTGGTGGCGGAATGGCGGGACAGGCTTTCACGCCCTACCGCCGGCGTCGCCACCATCGAGGCGGTCCGGCCGGTACTCGAGCCCTGGCTCGGGAGGAGGCACGGCTCCCTGTCGTTTCGGGTGACACAGGTGCTCTCGGGGCATGGTTGCTTGCGCGTAGTGTTCCACGCGCGCCCTGTTTCAGACGTCGCGGGGGGGGGGGGTCTAACACCTCACCCCCCCCACAGACTTGAGGTGGCCCGTAGAGGCGGGGACTAGCCGGGGATTACAGAAGTAATACTAGCTCCCAAGATCCCCGGTGCAAGTGTGGGAAGGGAACACCGGGGTGGTTTTTAGTCAGTAAGAGTCTGATAGACCCCTCCGCCCACCCCAGGACGGAGCACATCCATGAGGATTTTCCACCCCGGCAACAAAAAAAAAACAAAAGGTCCTCACCGGACAGGGTTGTTTCGGAAGTTTCCTATTCAGGATAAAGCGGGAAGAAACGCCCGGAGGACTCGGTGGAGGACTGCCCGGCTTGGGCGGAGCACCGCCGTGGCCTCACGGAGGTGATCGGCGGCGGCGATCGCTCGCGTCCGGCCCTGGTTCAGGCCATGGTTCGGAGCGAGAGTGCATGGGAGGCCATCACCTCCTTCTGCGAAGCAGTAATGCTAGCAAAGGAGGAGGCGGAACGCGTGAAGGTGAGGCAAGGTTCGCGCCCTCGCGCCCTTAGTAGCCGCAGGAGACGTCTCGGGCGTCGGGAGTCGCAGGCCGATTTCGGGCCGTGAGCGATGGGTAGCTCGCCGTCCGATAAGGATCAGGCTGGGTCGACGGCGCGTTGCGTTCCACGCGCGCCTCAAAGAGATGTCAGCACCAACTGACGGGGTCCGTTAGGATCAATGCCTGCCAGGGTTGCGAGTTTGTCCGAAAGGGATATCGAGGCCCTGGCACACAGGCATCTGAAGGAACACGGGTGGGTTTTAGTCAGTAATAGTCTGACACACCCTCCCGGTCCGCCCAGAGCGGGAGAAGTTATTTGATAATTTCCCACATCCCACCCAAAAAAAATAGCCCTACAGGTTGTAGGCCTACAGGTTGGCATAACTTATTTTGTTTTTTGTTTAAATAATTGATTATTCAACCTTTTAACTGTCCGTCACAAATAGATGACAAGCTAAATTGTGTCCAGTAAGTCACAATCTTTGTGTTTTAGTCATGGCACTGATACTGTTCGTTGGTTGGCGGGCACAATACAAAACAAACTTGAAAATAACTCAAAGCTGACTTTTATACGAATTTTAATTTACATTGTTTCTGTTTCTGAGTCAGTTTGTTTATGGTCACCACTTGCAAACGCTAACATCAATGTTATGCAACAAGCACTCTGTCTTCTTCATCAGCTGTGGAAATAGGTAAGTTATTACAATTTTTAAATTTCATTATAATTTCTAAATGATGTTTTTTTTATCACTTAACACAGCAATTAAACAAACTTTAAAACTCCAATAATTATTATGTATGCTTCAATAAATGTTTTGCATGTATCTTTCAGACCCTGTTCCTTCCACATCAAAAGCACTCTATACCGAGTTCTGCAACACTCAATAAACTTTTTCAAAGGACTTCTCTTTGGGACCTAAGTTAGCAACCGCCTCAATAACTGTGTTAGGGCAGCAAACTACAAAGAAAAAGAGAAGATTAGTCAGCAAGGACCTTACTCAGAGAGCCATCAGAGTAATATACCTATAGCCTCCGTAGGCGCGATTCTCTAACGGAACTGTTTTAAAGATAAACATCATGACGGTTACCTTGTTAATATATCTATGAAAACATCATGTACGTACGGAAAAATCTAAATCTATTCAGTCAAAAGAGGTGAAAGACACAATTATGGGACTATAAATAGGGACCAATTAGTTCAACCAGGTTTCAGACTGGCTAAAGTAGACTCATCCTTCATGGGGTACTGTTTAAAATGTTACAATAAATAAAATACCTCCCGACATAGTCCAACTATATGAAACGAAAAAATCTCGTATAAAACACACACTATGTAGCCAAGAATATTATAAGTTGGGGGATTACATCGGTGACAAAAATGCTTGGCTTAACGCTGGTCCTGCTCCACAAGGGCGTATAAACATTGATTAGCATTCGAAAATATTGTTCGAGCTGCTGAAGATTGTAAATACTATCATTATATTGTATAAATTCAATCTCTTAGTATTGTATAATTGCATAGCACATGTGTGAGCACTATGTACCTACCATTTATTAAGTAGACCAGGTACGTCTTTCATTGACTTGAATGTGCTCTGGCGGCTGAGTGTGTCATGCTCACTCAAATGTCTCGCTGATGGTGGCGTGTGTGTTGGATCATTAAGTTCCCTTCAAAATGGTTGAGCTAAATGGTGCTGATCCATGCGTCATGTTCGTGAACGGGCGCCGTCAGTACTGGTCATTTCTTGGCTGCCACGGCTTATTTTAACTTATTTTAATTGTTTTTTTATTTTATTATTGCGGACGCTTTTAACGTGCACGTCTTTCTACGTTGTCCTCACATGTATAATTTCAAAATGAATGATGTAACCAATACTTTGTCACAATATTTTGATTAAAAAGAGTGTCCGTGGAGTTTCTTGCCCGTTCTTCTCCATAGGAACCTACTACGCTTTGGAATGGGCAACTTCTAGTTTCATCTCTCTGACTGACCGACCCCTTGACAATTCAAAAGTGCCTGTAATTTGTTTATTTTAAATAAATGCTTTGAGTTTGAGTTTGACTCCAGCTTGCAAGAAGCTCTACATGGAGTACAGAAAATCAAGAAAACTTCTTCGTTTTCATCGTAGAGCCAAAAAAACTCAAAAAATTTCTATGGACTAAACATTTCAGAAACTGACTGCCAAAATGAATCCTGCAGCAAGAAGCATAATGTGTGCATAATGGATGCAAATAAACCAATGCACAAAAAACAAAAATGGTAGAAGGTAGTAGCAGGAAGAAAAAATAGTGTCACTGGCAATTCAGAAACAAAGCCCTAAAGCATAATAAATTTTTACAAAAAATATTTATATTGCCATTTGAAACCACTTAAAAAAGAATGCTAGCTAAATTAGTCATTGGACCTGGCATAAATTCACAGATATTTTCATCAATAAAAGAAGAGGTAAATAATCACATCAATTTGACCTTATGATCATCTGCATGTTTTACCAGATCAAATAAAAAATTATATAAATATTTTCAGCTATGTAGGTACCCAATTTGAATGAAGAAAAAAGTAGGTACTGCTCAATTTTATTTGACGAAATGGCATTAGATACATCCATTACATATCTCCAAAAAGATTTTATTAATGGTTTTGTTGACCTCACAGAATGTAGAAATGACTGCAGATCATGTATTATGTTTCATGATTAAAGGTGCTATATACAAACAAATGGCAGCAACCAATAGCTTATTATTTCTGTGAAGGTGCTACAAAAGCGATCGAGCTTAAATCTATACTTGGCGAGACTGGTCTCATTCCAATTGCGTTAATATCAGACCAGGGTACAGCATTCCAGTCAGCCTTGAAAAATCTTCAGCAGGACACTAGAAGGGAGCAAATACTTGCAGAAGAAAACATGGGTAATTTGTTTTTATTTAAGCACTTGGACTAATTAAATGAAATTAGGACAACTCCTTCATAGTGATGCAACGAATATTCGCAACTCGTTGTGCCACATTAGCGGCCTCGTACTGTACCTAGATGCATTTAACGTTGTTTATTTAGAATGTCACTACCCCTTTGCAGCCGCGTAATAGACATTTGTGACATCACTTACTTCCTCATCATAGAAGTACTTAGAGTATTTACTATTTTGTTTATCAAAGCATTATTTGTATTTCAGATGATACAATCCACATTGGCGGTTATCAATTAAGCATCGTATTTGACCAACCACATCGGATCCGAAATATTTTTTTTAACAATAATATAAAAAAAATATTAATTAAATGGGAGTAGGTATAGCAAGATGGTCAGACATTGTTGATGTATATAAAATGGACTGCCTACATCATGTTGAATCACGGTGCTTCATAAGCTTACTGATCAGCAAGTTATACCAGAAAAAATAAAGATAATGAAGGTAAATTATAATTGTAAAGAATCATTACTGTTTGGCAGGTGATACTTTTATTCATGCTTCTATCAGTATCTAATTGCGCCATTATTTTATTATATTTTTAAAGTTATTATGTTAATTTTTCAGGTTAGAAATTGTGCCCAGCCGATCTATTCTGAAAAAATCTCACCGTGTAAACGTAGGTGAAGTGAGCTTGAAGTGAGTTGTTAATAGTGTCAATCCCTCACTGACAGTTCACTCCACGGTCCACGCTCACTTCACCTAAGTTTTCACGGTGAGATGGTTACAAAATAGCACTGCTGATCTCACGCCTCTACACTTTTTTATGTGGCGCTATTTAAAAATTGAACTTTATAAAAAGAAGTACAACAGTGTTCAGGAACTCAAAGATTTACTTACCACGATTCTCTATGGAATTAATCCTAGCACATTATCAGCTGCTACCCAGTCTGTAGTAAAGAGAATAAACCTATGCCTACGTCAAAATGGCTACCATTCTGAACACCTCATAACTTAGAGCACAAAAGTAAAATTTCTAGGTGAGTCCAAATGTAAAGTTTCAAGTTTTTAATTTTAAGGTGAAATAATATCCAAAGTAGAAGTTATAATTTTTTTTTTGTTTTTCGATCAGTCTTTTTTGTAGCGGTCAGTTCTTCCCCTTACTGCCCCGCTGAAAGTTTCCACCCTGTATAATTCAGGCATTCATTTCTATCACAAAAAGATTAGCTATACATAATTGGTGCAATATAATTAATAAAATATTAAAAGGTACAGACATTGTTAGACTGGAAAACATTAGTAGCAAGCCAGTCATGGAAGCAAAAGCTTTAGGTAAATTTAAGAAAAATCCGAATAAATAATGTATTTTATTGGAAAACATCTTTAATCCGTGGGTTTAGGTAGTTGATAAAAAAAAAAACCACGTGACGAGAGAGTTGTTAAGTAACCGACTAAACGTAATACATGTCACATCAGTTGTCATTGTACGTCACAGTTGTACCTTCAATTTAGCAACGTTATATTTCGTTGACGTTTAGAAAACCGGTCTTTTAGGCTCTTTAAAATAGACAGATTACAAAATATTATAGTATTATTATAAATCTAACAAAAATGATTGTGCTCAAGGACTTATATCTACGAAGAGTAGTTAAGAATAAATGATAGTTTTTAATAAAATATTGTAAAAATCAAAAATAAAAATTTGGGTAAAAGTTACAACGTAATTTACAAGAAAGTGTCATCTCTAAAAACCCTTTTTATGATTTGTTTACCTTTATTTAACTACCTAAACCAATAGAGTTATAGTATTCTCATTTGCCATTTCCTTTTTTTTTATTGAAACGTCTAAATGGATTCTGTAGGGTCTGTAGCAGTATAGTGCATGCCTTTGCTTCTATAAAAATAGCCAACAATAAAAAAACAACAAATGTCAAGCATCATTTGTCATTTTCCCCTAACCAATCAGAACCTGTTCTATATTAATGTAGTCTGTGGACTGTGGATTATGTTCTATCTATGAGTATCTAATACGGAATGCAGCCTAGACCGGCTTTATATTTATTGATAACAATATATTCAGAAATTCTGTAAATAGATAACTTTATCACTTTGTGCGTATCATAAACCATTTAACGTAACGCTTACAGATAAATATTTATTTCGAGATTACCTACATCAGTCATTACGCTCGAAAACATACTGTGCCAGTAGAGTATTTTTTTAGCACTAGGCACCGTGAACTTTACTGCGTAGGCACGAAACTTTATTAGGTATGTTTCATACAATCAAAATCATGTCAAAGCCAAACAATTTGGTTAAGCTGAACCCGTATAATTTAAGTGCCCGAGAAGCACATAATGGTAGGTTTAAAGGAAAAGTGGCAATAGTTACAGCCTCGACAGAAGGGTAAGTAATTCTATTTTAACCTCTATCTTGTGCTGGGCTGGGATTTCAAGTGATCAGTCCACAAAGCTTTATACATAATATTATTAAACTACAAACTTACGTAGGTTACATTGTTGGTGTTTCACTCATGGCTTTATATATAATATTATTAAACTACAAACTTACGTAGGTTACATTGTTGGTGTTACAATTCTGCATTCAAACATTGAATCGACGACACGTAATTTTATTATCTCATACAGTCCACAATCTATATTGAACCTTATTACAAAGATCGTAAGGAACAATTTGGTCCAAACGATTAGGATAGATCAAGCGTTTAACATGACCGATGACCGCATTCCTATGCGGAGTTCAGTGCAAAAATTGTTGTTAAAATGTAAGACACGTGTTCGTTGCATTTGGAAAATTTTGGACAGGTTGGTGTTTTTAGGGTCCCGTACCCAAAGGGTAAAACGGGAACCCTATTACTAAGGCTCCGCGCCGCCGCCGGCGCCGCCGCCGTCTGTCTGTCCGTCTGTCACCAGGCTGTAACTCATGAACCGTGATAGTTAGACAGTTGAAATTTTCACAGATGATGATTTCTGTTGCCGCTATAACAACAAATACTAAAAAACAGAATAAAATAAATATTTAAGGGGGCTCCCATACAACAAACGTGATTTTTTTGCTCGTTTTTGCTCGATATTGAGAACGGCAACAGGTAGACTCTTGAAATATTCACAGAATGTTTAGTTATATATTCACTTTAAAAATATATAATAAAATAAAATAAAACAAATATTTAAGGGGGGCTCCCATACAACAAACGTGATGTTTTTGCCGTTTTTATAGATAATGGTACGGAACCCTTCGTGCGCGAGGCCGACTCGCACTTGGCTTTTTTAAGATATTTCGAGTGACTTGTGTTCAGGGACCGTACAACCCCGGTTAAGGGTTTAGCCTTTCGAAAGGGTAACCCATTCAATGGGTTACCTTTATCATGATGTAACCCATTGAATGGGTTTTATAGTAGAAACCCAGTGAAAGGGTTACATGATAACCCATTGAATGGGTTTTATAGTAGAAACCCAGTGAAAGGGTTACATGATAACCCATTCAATGGGTTTTATACTTGAAACCCAGTGAAAGGGTTACATGATAACCCATTCAATGGGTTCTATACCTACTTGAAACCCAGTGACATGAAAAAACCATAATATTATGTAATTTCGATATCCGCCCAGCACGCGTAGCATGACCAATTCTATCTCTGTTCTACCAAGAATAGACAAAGTTTTTGATGTGAAACATTCAACAGCCGCACGTAAAACCGATTGCTGGCGGGGCGACGCATGCCACGTGGCGACGCGTCGCTAATATATACACTTATCTGTAGTAAGTGTGTAAATAATTTCGATGTTTCACATCTGCCAGGGGTCCCGTGACGGCTCAATTGTTTCTATCCAAGTCGATATCTCTTCTGCCCGAGCACAGGGAGATAATTATTACGTTTCGTTTTCGAAAAAAAAATGTGTCAAACGTCAATTTTAATAAGCAGCGAATTTTTGTTTTTATTGAAACAAAAAAAAAAAAAAAAAGTCTCGAAAACGGTGCGTCCTAGGCAAAAAATGACAGAAATTTAACCCCCCCTGTGTAACGCCCGTGCAAGCAGCATCCCAACATGAATTTAAGGAAAAAATACAGTTTTTTTTCGGAGATTTTTTTACGTCATCTTATGAATGGTTTTCGACTAGAACAACAGCTTTCCCGCCATTTTCCATTTTTTTTTTGTTTTCTTTGCTGCTCATGGTGCCCCTAAACATATACTACTTTCAATAAGTAAAGATCAGAATCAGTAAAGATTCTTGTCTAGGTCTAATTTGATGTAGACTATGTACACTTATCGAGTAGAAATGTTTTTACCCCAAGTGTCAAATCAAAACTTCAAAAGCAGGGACCATTTTGGTTACCATTTTAGGAAAACCCTATCGAAAACCCTTTCAATGGGTAACCAAAATGGTCCCTGCTTGTGTTATCGAGCTTTAAGAATTGTGCTACATATTGGTGTGAATCAAGACCTTCATAATTATGTCAGAAACTATTCTAAGATATTTAAAAGACTCTGCGCTCAAGCTAAATCTATATTAATAAGTAACAAAATTAGTATTTCTAATAATAAAATAAAAGCTGTGTGACAGGCAATTAACAAAGAAACTGGAAACACAAAACAGCGAGATCAGAATTAATTGTCTTTAAAAATTAATAATGAAACCATTTCAGATAAGTTAAAAGTTGCTGAGACACTAGAAAACTTCTTTACCAACATCCCAATAGAGGTTACGAAATCTCTCTCCGCATCATCCGTATTAGTTGAATCTCTTCTCAAAGAAAACTTCTCTAAAGACATTCCAAGTTTCGAATTCAAGCCCATTTCTGTTGTCACTATTAAAAAAAACATTCAAAAGTCTTAACATAAAGAACACTGAAGACTTATGGGGAATTTCCGTTAAGGTTCTTGGAGATATAATTGACACAATAGCCCCTGTCCTAACAGGCATATTTAATCAATGTTTAGACAGCGGTACGTTTCCTGATTTAATGAAACATAGTAAAGTAGTACCAATTTTCAAATCGGGTAGTAAGAGTGATCCCTCTAATTACAGGCCTATATCTGTGCTACCAGCAATGAGTTAAATATACGAAAAAATAATGCTAGACCAGATGTTGGCACATTTTAATTCAAATGGGATTTTACATAGTCGCCTGTTTGGTTTCACGAAAGGTAGGTTGACGACTGACGCAGGAGTGAAACTCATCAGTCACATTTTGGAATCCTGGGAGAAATCCCAGGATGCCATTGGCATTTTCTGTGACCTCTCAAAAGCGTTTGACTGCGTTGACCACAATACACTAATCTGTAAATTACACCACTACGGAATTCGTGGACAAGCTGCTGATCTTGTTTTTTCCTATCTATCAAACAGGCAGCAAAAAGTACGTTAACGGGGCAACGTCCTTGGGGTCTCTAGTAAAGATGGGCGTCCCTCAAGGTTCAATTCTAGGCCCTTTCTTATTTATAGTTTATATTAATGATCTGCCTTACATGATGGCTAACTTATCGAATATAATTCTATTCGCTGATGACACTTCCCTTATTTTTAAAATAGATAGAAAAGATACGGATGTCTTACATGTCAACGATAGTCTGGCTGTTCTTTCAAAATGGTTCGCAGCTAATAATCTTTTACTTAATGCGCACAAAACAAAATGTCTTATGTTTTGACATTTTGTTTTGTTCGCATTAAATAAAAGATTATTAGCTGCGAACACAAAACAAAATGTCTTAAGTTTTCATTACCAAATGTACCCCAAGTGAGTCTAAATTTAAAACTTGACGGCAAGAAACTAGATGCTATTACGGAAACTGTATTTCTAGGAATTACTTTAGGTTCAAAATTACAATGGGGTGCCCACATTAGAGCTCTTTCAAGTAGACTAAGTTCAGCTGCATATGCAGTAAGAAAAATAAGGCAGTTAACTGATATAGCCACAGCTAGGTTAGTGTACTTTGCTTATTTCCACAGTATTATGTCATATGGCATTCTGATGTGGGGATCGGCTGCTGACGTAGATTCAATTTTCATTTTACAAAAGAGGGCAATCCGCGCGATCTATGGAATGGGTCCTTGTGAGTCCCTTAGAAACAAATTCAAAGAGATTGATGTACTAACTCTGCCTTCCCTTTATATCTTAGAAAGTATTTTATATGTTCGCAAAAACTTAGGACTTTTCAAAATAAGAAGCGGTTTCCATAATATAATATAAATACACGTAGTAAACATGACATTGTGATACCCAAATTTAGATTAACTAAAACAAGCAAGTCATTTCTTATAAACAGTATCCGCTTCTATAACAAGTTGCCAAAGTCGGTTATAGAACTTAGCGATGGAAAGTTCAAAACCCACAACAAACGTGTCCTAATCAAAAAAGCATACTATAAGATTAAGGACTACGTTGAAGACAAGGAAGTTTGGCAATAATTCCTTCTGCACATGTGGCTTCCCTGGTACCTCATAAACGGCATAACTATGTAAATGTCTATTAACTGCTCCTAAATTACGATTTTTATTCCTTTTTTTTTACATACTTTGACATAACCTACAATTTTAATTTAAAATATTTATTAGTGACTTGTGGACAGAATATTTATTCAGTTTTGTTACAGTTGTAATGACAATGTTGTCATTTGGTTTAAATATGTAGGATTTTATTTTTTTTGTAATATTTTATATAGATTCTTTTTTAATTTGTGAATGTGAGAACGTTGTAGGCCTAATAGACTGTAGCTCTGTAAACTATCTTCTATTTTGTTAAGTACTTGGTACTTGTTGACGGGCCTACAATGTCCTCCCATACCTATTAACACTGTAACTTGGAAACATTGTTAAAGCCCACTTTTTTTTAAAAGAGTAACCGTGGAGTTTTTTGCCGGCTCTTCTCCATAGGAAACGACCAATTGGAACCGTGCACCTAGCTTCTGACGTTTCATAAGTGCCCATGTAGGTTTATGTGAAATAATTTATTTTGATTTTAATTTTACACGTAAAGGACCACTACAAAGATGGAAACAGCCGATCAAATTCTTAGTGAATTGGAGGATTTATACAACATCATTAGTAAAACTAAAGAGAACTTTACTATGTGTCCCAAAGCACGCCTAACCACAGGCTATTTAGAAGCAAAAATACAGTGTATTGGAAATCGTTTAAATGTGCACATAGAAATTTTATAAAAGTGGTTACGAAAGATAAACGTAAACAGTTCGAGTTTTTTAATAATGATGAATACCTGTGTATTTATGCTAAGAAACATTTAAGCAAGTCAAAGGATTTGGTCAGCAGCATGGGTATCTGGACAAGCTAAAATGATTGTTGATGCTTCCAACACAATAAACCAGAATGTACAAGCTCCACAAGTCAAACTACCAAGAATACAATTGCTTGGAGGTTTAATTACCCAATTACGAAGATTGGCCAACTTTTCTAGACTTATTCTTGTCATTGGTTCACCAAAACGCAACACTCAGCAGTGTGCAGAGACTGCATTATTTGAAGACGAGCGTCACTGGCGAAGCTGAAGCTTTACTCAAGCATATTCAAATTATTGAAGAGAATTATACCCAAGCGTAGGACATTCTGAAAAAAAGTTATAGTAATAAGCGTGTTATAGTTACGTCATTACTCAAGCCCATGTTTAACCAAAAGAAAATGCTCAACCAGACCGCTAACCAAGAGGGCGTAGTAAGCCAGAAAAAAACACAAATTTAACCCGTGAGTTCTTGCCCCTCTCATCAAATACGACGAAAACAAGACACAATCACTTCCCGCCAGCAGAAACTTTTCGCCCTTTATCTATTTATTTGAATTTTAATCTTATGTAGTATGTATACGCAAAATAATCAGATGAAACGGCTCTATTCAAAGTATAATCGCTGTCATGTGTACAAGTAGGTATACAGCGTGCCGCTTTAATGGCGACATTAATTTAACACACGTATATGGTTTCGCGTTTTTGTTTTATTATGATATTTTAATTTCAATATACTAAAATAGCATCTTGGAGCGACCTATATTTAAATAACTTTAGCGCAGAGGTAATTTGCCGGGTCACAGAGTGTATCAATCAAATTCAAGCGAATAACGTGCAAAACTAGGTGAATTGAAGGAAAGAGAGCGCTATGGCGGCGCACGGAGGACGGCGCGGCTGGCGCGCGGCGTCCCCTCCACCCGCTTTTAACTCACTCAAGTTCTTCTTCCTAGTGCTAGCCGGGCCCGTGTCCTTGACATACTTCTGCATACTACATACATACTTCATGCGCACAAATATTACGACGGCGGGCGTAATGTTTTTGTGAATGTTTCCGCGAAAAATTCGCCTACCTATTGTTTATTTTTGTGTAATAAGTACAGTAATTAGATTAAGGTACTGCGATAAAGACGCTTTGATTTGTTTTTGTTAGTTTTCTACCTAGTAGGTACATCTTCTGCGACAAGGACGCTTTCATTTGTATTATTAGCGCTTGTGTAAACCTGTGATCGTGAATTCGTGATGTCTCTTTATTAAAGACGATGTGTACGCGGAAAACGAGTAGACCGACTTGAATGAAATAAACACCTAATGCTACTTCAAGAATGCTATTTCAAAATACTGCCTATACATTTTTGATTCCGAATTGGAGGACAAACTTAACTATGTAGTTGAGAAAATATTCTCCCATACTTTATGTAATATAACTACAATTAAACGACTTTCAGATATTTCCTATAATTATTTGTGCTGTGCTGTGAGACGCAGTGCATTATCACTCATACCTTGCTTCCTGCCAAATTTCATAATTACATGAACCAAAAGAATAGAGTTTATATTGGCATAACCTATAGAGTTTTTAATTTATTTGCGAACGTCAAAATAATATGCAATTTATACCGCATATTTAAATCAAGCTTCTAAGTCAACGTCTTAGAACCTCGATTTTTTACAGCTCCAAGGGACCGTAGATCTATACAATATGTAACAAAACCCCTATTGTTCCTTCAACCTACGTTTTAAGAATCTGTATACATACGTAATAAAGCAAGTCATTTATAAAAACTGTTCAACAAAAATAATTAAAATAAATATTTATTATTAATATTTGTAATGTTTAACTGATTTCTTACCGCTGCAATTCTACATGAAGGGATGACGCGAAACCAGAAATAAGTAGATAGAACGATCCCGCCACTCTCTTTGATCGGTGCCGGTGCACCGCCGCCGCATAGTTACCTATTATTCTACACAAGTTAGTGACCTTGTCAGCTGTTGTTTAACAAACAATGTTAAATTTTTTTTGTTTCTTTAACAAATGAATCTTTGAAAATGTTGGTTTACAGGGTATTTTTAGACACAAGTGATAATGGTTAAAACTACATTTAACACTTCACCTACATTACACTCGTAAGGTTCGCAAAACGTTTTTGCTAGGACTGCGTGCTTCAGCATAATTGCGGTCACATTTCCCAAGACACATCAACATATTACGGACAAAACTGGCTATGAGAGAAAGAGAGAAAGAAAATGTGTGCTCGCACCTATCTCTTGCCCTACAGTAATATACAAAACGTAACTCTGTTTTCTATCTTCACTAACTTATAACTCCCTCTCAACTTCCGTTGGCTCACTTCCGTAACGCTCTCGTCAGACATCCACCAGCTTACTCCCCAAGTCAAGCGTGCCTAAAGAAGTTTTACTTCAAAATAATATTTGTTGGACCGCAGTGATCAACAATCCTATTCTTCAAAATGGTTTTTCAATAACAATATTTAAACGAAATATGATCATTGCCACTCCCACTATTTTCAATGAAATTCTTCGTTATGCAAAAACGTCTGTTTATGTTGCATATACTATACACTAAGCATGAATTCAGAATCTTAGATCATATTTATATTTTGGAACTAGAAACTCAATGTTGAGGTGACAAAGTTCAAATTCCGATGTAAACAAATTTTATTAACGACCTTCGTCAATTTTGTGTGAAGAGGCAACGGAAATGATTTTTTTACAATATTATAAACCAATATTTTCGAATAAAAAATTGCTACCAGTGGAGATGAAGGAGTATAATCTATCTATGGCAATTATTAGTTACATTTGGTTTACTTAAATTTTGCTGCAAAATGTACCGTAAAACGCAAATTATTGTCGGATTTTGACAAACAATCATATTGAATAATATGACGTGCCGCTACAATAGCCACATTATTTTAACACACTAGTAAGGCTAGTGGCCAGAAATCATAAAAATTATAATAAGATAAAACTATTCGTAAAGGAAAAATAAGTTTTCCGCGTACACATCGTCTTTAATACCGAGAAATCACGAATTCACGATCACAAGTTTACACAAGCACTTCTAATAGGTACACATAAAGGCGTCCTTGTCGCAGAAGATGTACAACCAAAGCGTCTTTATTGCAGTACTTTAATTTAATTACTGTCATAATAACACAAAAATAAATAAATAAAACAAGAGGTAGGACTTTTTCGCGGTAACATTCACAAAACATAACGCCATTGTAATATTTGTGCGCACGAGTATGAAGAAGTGTGTCAAGGACACGGGCCCGGCTAGCACAAGAAAGAAGAACTTGAGTGAGTTAAAAGCGCGTGGTGGGTGGAGGGGACCCCGCCGCCCCGCGCCACCAGTTCGCCGACATAGCGCCCTCTATTTACTTCAATTCACCTAATTTTGCACGGATTATGACATCGCATCAATGAAATTCAAGCGGATAGCTTGAATTCCATTGATGCGTGAACCATAACCACGTTTAATACACGTGTTCAATTCACCTAGTTTTGCACGTTATTCGCTTGAATTTCATTGATGCGATGTTATAATCCGTGACCCGGCAAATTACCTCTGCGCTACAGTTATTTAAATACAGGTCGCTCCAAGATGCTATTTTAGTAAATTGTAAATTAAAATATCATAATAAAACGAAAACGCGAAACCATATACGTGTGTTAATTAAATTAATGCCGCCATTAAAGCGGCACGCTGTATACCTACTTGTACACATGACAGCGACCATACTTTGAATAGAGCTGTTTCATCAGATTATTTTACGTATACCTACTTACTACAGAAGATTCAAATTCAAGTAAATAGATAAATGCCGGGCGAAAAATTTCTGCTGGCGGGAAGGGATTGTGTTTCGTTTTCGTCGTGTTTGATGAGAGGGGTAGGCAAGGATGCGTGGGTGAAATATGTTTTTTTCTGGCTTACTACGCCCTCTTAAGAGGAGGCTCCCTATGTTTATGTTAATTTGCATCAATATTCTGAAACAGTCACACATACAAGCAAAATGAAACTTTAGTATATGATTTATTGGATCATTATCTTTCCATGTTGATGGTAATATTTTCTCTCAATAAATTCCTTATTCGAAAATCATGTCTTTTTAAGGATAATTATAAAAAAAAACAAACAAGATTGTTTAGGTTTTATGTATAAGATAAATAATCACAGCAAGAAAATATAGGTAGTTTATTATCTCGACACAAGATATTTTTTCTCTAGATCAATTATTACTTTAGTTTAAACGAAATAAGAATTGAGACTTAAGCTATTTAGTTCGTGCTCGAACATGATCAAAGAGCTCACGCGATATTCACCTTTATTACTGCGTTTATCACATAACGGAGTGGCGGGGAGCGAGGTGCGGAGATTGCGTTCGAAAGATTTAGACTGCCTGCTCTTAATCAGAGGGTTATGACCATAGATATAAGAAAGAAGGATATATGCCCCGGTAGTTGAAAATGTATCGGAACCCGGTGTCTCCAGTTTGTCCCCACCATTCGCCACAACTACACATGCAGTTCAGTAAAAGCAATCTATACGAAGTCGCGCACACACTCGCAAGAAATAAATCAGAACGTACTATACAATCAAATATAAACCTTATAACATCAACCACAGCGGGCATGTACCATGCACCGTACTACTTACTCACACGATAACATCAGTCACAATCGTTGTGTTGTGAAAAAGCCATTTATTTTACATATACGCTAGTGATTGACTAATGTAACGCCCGCCAAAGATGTCGCCACTGTATTGACAGCCAGCCAGCCAAACCGCCATTGCCGTGACGTCACATCCTACCACAAGGCATAAGTGGGGGGTGTGACAGTTGCCGCCACGCCAGCCAGCCACAGCGATTATAAAAACGAGTTGCGCCTTGGCATGAGCCTTTTTTGATAATTTGTAAAATCGAGGAAATATAAGTGATTGCATTTATACCGTTTGAATTATTTCCACGCCTACCTGAGCGTTATACTAAATTGGAAAGTTATCGACCCTTCTTATTATATTATATTATCTTATTCTTATATTATCGTTGTATTAAAAATTTTGTGGGGTCCTAAAAATAAAATAAATGATATACTGATACTAATATAATATAAATAAACAATAATGTACCTAAAAAAAATATTATTAAGTAAATCAAAAATAAAAAAACAATATGAGCAATTCAAAATGAGGAAAAAAACATTATTTCCTCATGGGTCTTCCAATCAGGTTACAACGGTTGAGAAATTGAAGAATAAACTATAATAGCAATATTTTCATTAGGCAATCGACATTGTTGTCGATAGCCACGTTAGTGGATCTGCACAAGGACATCACTAACTCGTCGCAAGATACAGCAGCTTACTACGAGATGCATCCGCTGAAACTAAGTATCGTTTTTGCATTGATTGTCCAGTCAGTAAGCGACATAAATTTAAGTAGTGGTTAAGAAGCAATGTATTGCATGCAAAGATACTACAGTCGCTGTGATATATGAAAACAAAAGTGACGTAGTAAAAGCAAGAAATATTTTATGATTTGATTTTTTTCGTGATTTTAAAGACAAAATATAGTAAAATACTTTTACATAAATATGTTAAGTGATTCCATGATTTATAAAGTTTTTAGTTTGACTTTGGTTTTAACAAGGAACCACTGAACAACACGGCATTCGTATTTATGTTGTCACGACCGCGGTCGAAAGCGCACTAGTTCGCAGATAAGACCATTTGCCTGGTACATAAGCGTTACGATCATGTCGCGCGGACATAGACACCTTACCACTTCTCCTGTTTTTAGGATTCCGTACCCAAAGGGTAAAAAAGGGAACCCTATTACTAAGGCTCCGCCGTCTGTCTGTCTGTCCGTCTGTCACCAGGCTGTATCTCATGAACCGTGATAGTTAGGACAGTTGAAATTAACACAGATGATGTATTTCTGTTGCCACTATAAAAACAAGTACTAAAATCAATAAAATAAAAATTTAAGGGGGGCTCGCATACAACAAACGAGTTTTTTTTTTTGCCATTTTTATCGATAATGGTACGGAACCCTGCGTGCGCGAGTCTGAGTCGCACTTGGCCGGTTTTTTTTTATATTCCTATGGTTATTACTTATATAATTATGAAGAATGAAAATGTTAATGCACATTCAAAAAAATATTCCAAGTGACTTTTATGTACAATAGACAAATCATGAAATTACAATTTTAACTAGGTTCCTGAAAAGTCACCTAAGTGAAAACTTAACACAGGTTCGAGGTTAATGTTTGGAATGTATAAACAGAAAAATCTCCGAAAGTGAGATTTTATAAAGGCTCATTTATCACACCATGAAAGAAAAAATCTCGTAATGTTAAGAATTTGCGCCTAAACGGAGGGATTACATAAAGTAGGTACTATAATTTTAGGCTGGCTATAGACAATAATCTTACTTTTCACCTAAAGTGTCTTTTTTGTTTATCGTTAAACAGTAAAACCACAACTTTAGGATTTTCTCAGATTCCTCCGCGCATAAGACTACAAAAGTGCCACAAATGCTTAAGCAAATAACTATACTATTTGAAAACCAATTTACTAACTAAAGTGTAATTAATGCAATCTCAAACCCTATTTTTACTAGACTTTATGTTTGGTTATGTAGTCAGCTACGAAAAATTTCACATAAATAATTTAAAAAACCGGCCAAGTGCGAGTCGGACTCGCGCACGAAGGGTTCCGTACCATTATCTATAAAAACCGGCCAAGTGCGAGTCGGACTCGCGCATGAAGGGTTCCGTACCATTATCTATAAAAATGGCAAAAAAATCACGTTTGTTGTATGGGAGCCCCCTTAAATATTTATTGTATTCTGTTTTTTTGTATTTGTTGTTATAGCGGCAACAGAAATACATCATCTGTGAAAATTTCAACTGTCTAACTATCACGGTTCATGAGATACAGCCTGGTGACAGACGGACAGACAGTCAGACAGACAGACAGACAGACGGCGGAGCCTCAGTAATAGGGTTCCCGTTTTACCCTTTGGGTACGGAACCCTAAAAATGAGTTCAAGCGATTCTGGAATGTTGACCCCAGAATCCCAGATACAGTAATCGAAAATCTTTTGCCAGAAATTTCAAACGAAAGATATTTAAATACATAGGTGCTGATCTGGCATTGTGTAGGATTTCCTTACAATGAGAGGTCAGCGTATACTGGAAATGTATAGCTTGATGTGTAGCCGTGTGTACAATGATTTTATGAAGTGGCGAGCAAACAAGAAAATAAAATATTGTAGAAAAACTACAAATTTTTACTTTCCTTTTATTCGAAATGAAAAGTAGGATGAAGTCACCAATTCCTTTCGACCCTTGTATAACAATCTACTATTCCGTGAAGACAGTAGAACATTTTCGGTACCTAGCCAAGTGATTCCTATTCTACAGTAGAGTAGAAATAGAGAGCGTTATGCTAAGCCTGCTGATGCGATTCCGAAAAGTCTTGCACTAATGGGAAGCTACAGTATTGTCGGCTATCATAGGATACTTTTATGGTAAAATGAGAAATTTCACGCGAATAGTCAAGCTAGTAGGTACAAGCTAGTTTAAGAAGAAACGGTTACAGTTTCTATTATTAATCTAATAATAAACTATTTTTTTATAGCATTGGTTACGCTATAGCTAAGCGACTGGGAAGTGAAGGAGCTTCTGTTGTGATAAGCAGTAGAAAGGAGAAAAATGTGGAAGCAGCAGTCAAATGTTTGCGAAGTGAAGGCATTACAGTTGAGGGCGTCGTATGCCACGTAGGAAACGCAGATCAACGGAAAAACTTATTTGATGTCGTAAGTATAGATCCTGCAAGTATTTACCTACATAATAAACCTAATAAATACCTTTTATTGGAGTTTATGTACCTACCTACCTAGGAGTAAGTAGGTAATACTTACATAATAGTGACTCTTTACGAGCCGACGCACACAGGTGAAATTTACGTAATTTATGGCCAATATTGATATATATGAAGTTACTCTGATTAAAAAGTAGTAACCTATATAAATTAGCAACAAGACATAAATGTGGCGCTACCTATTGGTGCAGTCACCCACACATCTGAATATGATAGTGATTGTTTATTGTAGTACCTAATTTATTACAATTTTGAATAATTGTTTAATTCACGTTTGATATTTTATTTATTGAACATTAGGACTATAACATTATGTTTCCATACCTTAACATATCTTTACTACGAGTAAATAACTAAAACGTTTACATTACTTACGATTGTGCTATACTTTATCAGTTTATTTTTATTCTCAAAGTAAAAAACTTTTTACTCAACCGCACTTAACTTGTTTTTGACACATATTTAAAAAGTTAATTTCAGTAGCTTTCCTAAGATACTTAGTTTGGCTGCGTCTACTTGTCTCCTGAACAAAATGATACAATCTAATCTAATATGAATCGTAAAAAAAATCTTAATCACTCTTCAGGCAGTTCCCAGCATAAGATGGCGACACTGAATGTTTTAGAACTGGCCACTTGTAAACGATATAATAAAAAACTGGCCAAGTGCGAGTCGGACTCGCGCACGAAGGGTTCCGTACCATTATCTATAAAAACGGCAAAAAAATCACGTTTGTTGTATGGGAGCCCCCCTTAAATATTTATTTTATTTTAATTGTATTATTGATTTTTAAAGTCAATATATAACTAAATATTCTGTGAACATTTCAAGCGTCTACCTGTTACCGTTATCAATATCGAACAAAAACGACCAAAAAAAATCACGTTTGTTGTATGGGAGCCCCCTTAAATATTTATGTTATTCTGGTTTTTGTTGCTATAGCGGCAACAGAAATACATCATCTGTGAAATTTCAACTGTCTAGCTATCACGGATCATGAGATACAGCCTGGTGACAGACGGACAGACAGACAGTCAGACAGACAGACGGCGGAGCCTTAGTAATAGGGTTCCCGTTTTACCCTTTGGGTACGGAACCCTAAAAACACTAAGTAATGGAAATATGTTCTATTATCTACTGATACCTACCGAGCCACCAAAATTTGCGCACTGGTTATTTTTTTTTCCTATAGGTAAGTACAATGATAAAATCTGTGATTGTCCATAACCTATGTTTTGCCATTGGAGTCCCAATCCCATTGTTACTGGACTATCACACTTCATCTGCGTATACTTACTGTTACGCGGAAAAAAAAAAGATATGTATAGTCACATCCAAAATAATGTAAAAAATGTTGGTAAAAAGCATTAGCCACTCTGCTCGACTAGATTTTGACCATTTGACATATCAGCTGACGCGACGCGATTTTGCGAATAACGTCATGAAATTCAGGATTTTGACCTTAATCAGGCTTAGGTCAACTTTCAGCATTTGAATTTATTAAGAATTCAAAAATATGTTACCGCGCCTATTTTATACAATAAGCTTGTGCAAATATCTTAATTATAAGTCGGTCTAACCGCGCCAGTCTACTGCGAAAGTTATCTATCCTACTATGTATATATTGAAAATATGTGCTTAAACAACCTACTCACTTGCTGAATATATGCAAAAGGGAAAAATCTGAGGGAAAAATAAAGTTACTTTTATCATTTTTCATAGTTATTCATAGCACACTATCAGTAGGAATCGGTTTCAATTTGACAGTTCTACAACATTCACTGCGTTATTTACGTTGATGAGCAGTCAAATTTTTCTAACATTATGAAGCAATGAAATTACCGTACTCTTTATACAAACAAATATTAAAAAAAAAAACACTAGTACTCTTCTCGTTCCAATAAATCTACGACTTTTATCACAGCATCATCATTCGCTTCTTATAATATGAAGACGGGTTTTTAATTTTCGTGCTCATTTTGGATAATGGATTAAAAATTAACGCAGTATTTTTTTGGTGTTCTACGAATGCATTGTTTTGCCAAAAGCGTCCCATTGATTGTGGAAGTTATGAGCCGGTTTCGAGATTTTGTTGTCTATTACCACTAGACGATAGTAAATAGACTAGAGATTAATATACAGGGTCAAATTAAATTAGTTAGCGAAACTCCGCAGACGTGATGGGTATCGATATCTAAACCTGATAAAATGAAAAATAAGTTAAGTAGTTTGATGAGTTTTTTTTGGATCATCAATCGCAGAGAGTAACAACAACTAAGAGTAAGTAACTTGAAATATCAGTTAAAAAACAGTTTTTTTTGTAAACTTCACAGACTTTTTTATCGTGTTTAGATATCGATACCCATCCCGGGTATCTATATCTAAACACGATAAAACAAAAACAAAGCAGTTTTTCTCAACTCATAGTTAAATAACAATACTTCAAGCACAAGTTTACCCCAAAAATATCATCAAATCTTTATTTTGTCGTGTTTAGATATTGATATCCATCACGTCTGCGGAGTTTAGCTAGCTAATTTAAGTTGACCCTTTGATAAATGATTTTTATTTCTGTAAGTAGGTTTGTACAAACACTTTACACGTCAATCATATGATGCTCTTTTATTTGACGTGATGAAATTACCGTATTTTAGCGTACGGTAGTAACCACTCGGCCGTTAATTGTGCAATTTGAAGGCCTAATAACCGTACGAAACGGCAATTACCATACTTATGGCAACCCGTCGGAACTTCCCACGTGACACTTATTAGTGCTGGCCATCCACCCAATTTTCTTATTTCGATTAATCAGCCTAATCAAAACTCATACTTATTACAAAGTAGTTCCGGTGGCCATCTGTGGTCCTCATCATCAGTTCCACTTCACCAAATGGTGTTTTCCAAGAGCAAATGCACGAGTTTCTATAAATAAATACCCAAATCGCTATAAGTGTGCCTATAAGATTCGAAGATTTCCCTTGAGATCCATGAGATCCCCTCATCAGATTCTAAATTAGTGATCGACCCGTCGAATCAATAACTTGTCGCACGAATGACCTGTCGACCTACTGACATATTGCACAGTTGTTTGTCGAACTAATGGCACACTCCACCTATGCTGTATGTCCGATGATGAGTAACGAATCTCTATTAACAAAAGAATCATTTATTATTTCAGACGAAAAGCAAATTCGGAGGTTTTGACATACTTGTTTCCAATGCTGCTGTTAATCCTGCTGTGTCGCCGATATTAGAGGTAGGCACAAACTTGGTAATAATAATATTGCAATATCGTCAGTTGCAGGATCAATTATTGATATAGGCAACTGACAAAACGCTTAAAATGAGTTGAATACCTACCAGGGGCGACGAGTTCATTTAACCCCATTCCTTTTCGGAACAACGACTACTTGATTTTACTATTAATAAATAATATAGTACATACATAGTTACTATACAGGTATTTAATACATCACAAGATAAAAAACACTAAGGGTACCCACGAGCGATTTTTTCGGCGATTTTTGTCAGAAAGAATACCATTCACACAAAAATCGCAGAGAAAACCGCCGAAAAATCGCTCGTGGGCGAGCACCGTAAATTGCGAACGTAGTTTATATTTTTGTCTCAACTAAGAATTCCAACGACACTAGCGCCAATAAGCCGCATGTGGTGTGTCAGAATACAGTACACGGCAGAATAGAATACAGACCACGCTACTTCAGTACTTCGGGCACTCTTCGATGGCAATCGGGGGTTCCGAAACACCGCTCGTTACGGTGCGAGGTAAGCCGTTCTCGAGCGAGTTATAACCGGGACAGAAAGAGAAAAATGCGTAGGCGAGAATGATATAGAATGCGGTGTTGTTGAATTTCGTAGATTTGCAAATGTTTTATTGTGTCGACTTTTTGACATAAATTAACTTTTCTTTTGCATTTGATGTGTTAGTTACATTCTCAACATAATTAAACCTATAAGTCGGTACCTATTACAACTGGAATTGAGTAATTTGATTTACGTGAGTTTGTGTTTGAAGTGGTTTAAAACGTTGTTTTTTAAAAAGCTAGATAGGATTACTGGATTAGTGATGTTCCATTTCGTAGATAATAATATGTTGTGTAGATTTCCTGACAGATAAATTCACGTGTATTTTGTTCCCCCTCGCATTTTATTCGTTAAAACATAACTGACTGTAACAGACTGTTTTTCAGAAATAAAACTATAATCTCCCTAACGCATGGCAATACTTAATAGTGAGACTTAACACGATACAGGGTTAAATTAAAAATTATCTAGCGAAACTCCGCAGACGTGAAGGATATCGATATCTAAACACAATAAAACAAAAAAAAAAAAGATTTTCGTAACTCATAGTTCAAGTAACACCACCGGTGTTGTGGTGGTGTTGACACCAAAAAAAAACTTTTTTTTGTGTTTAGATCAGCCCAAGTCGGCTATTTTTATAAATTCAGTCATTCCAACACGATCCCATTGTCATGCCATTGGGAGGCCGTCACCTCTTTTTGCGAAGCAGCAATGCTCGCGAAGGAGGAGGCAGAACGCGTGAGGGAGAGGCAAGGTTCGCGCCCTCGCGCCCCTAGTCGCCGCAGGAGATGCCCCGGGCGTCGGGAGTCGCAAGCCGATTTCCGGCCACCGTAGGCGCGGGCCTGTGGACGGTGAGTGACGGGTAGCTCGCCGTCCGATAAGGACCAGGCCCGGGTCGACGGCGCGTTGTGTTCCACGCGCGCCTCAAAGAGATGTCAGCACCAACTGACGGGGTCCGTTAGGATCAATGCCTGCCAGGGTTGCGAGTTTGTCTGAAAGGGATATCGTGGCCCTGGCACACAGGCAACGGAAGGAACACGGGTGGGTTTTAGTCAGTAAAAGTCTGACACGCCCTCCCACTCCGCCCAGAGCGGGAGAAGTTATTTGATAATTTCCCACCCAAAAAAAAAAACCATTGCCATTTTGCTAAAAGTTCGTAATCTGGTAAATTCATAATGGTCGATCATTGGTCGGTCAATGTTCTCGTAATATAATTGTGTTATTATAATGGCATTGTCGTATTGCCATTATTATAAAACCCATTAGTTGAAATGTCATTCATTTGTCATTATGTACGAGATTACCAATATATGCAATTTCTTTCAATGTAGTGTCAGTGGCCGACCATTGGAAAGTCATAATGACGCCATTATAATAGTAGATTACCAAACTTGTCAAAATCAACAATTATGAAATCAATGATCGACCATTCTGACACTATTGTAATAGCAGACTTGAGGCCCAGGGACCGTACAACCCCGGTTAAGGGTTAAGCCTTTCGAAGGGGTAACCCATTCAATGGGTTACCTTTATCATGATGTAACCCATTGAATGGGTTTTATACTAGAAACCCAATGAAAGGGTTACATGATAACCCATTGAATGGGTTTTATACTAGAAACCCAATGAAAGGGTTACATGATAACCCATTGAATGGGTTTTATACTAGAAACCCAGTGAAAGGGTTACATGATAACATACTTGAAACCTAGTGACATGAAAAAATCATAATATTATTTTATGTCGATATGCGCCCAGCACGCGTAGCGTTTTCGGTAGGGTTTTCGATAGGGTTTTTCTAAGCAGTTAATCAAAATTCCATACGGTGTGGGTAATTTTGAATGGCCGTAAGCCATTCAAAAGGGTTACCCATACCGTATGGGTTTTTATCGAAAACCATTTCAACGGGTAACCAAAATTTAATCTAAGCCGTTCAAAAGGGTTACCCATATCGTATGGGTTTTTGTTTAACCGCTTAGAAAAACCCTATCGAAAACCCTTTCAATGGGTAACCAAAATGGTCCCTGGTTTAGATATCGGTACCTACCCATCACGTCTGCGGAGTTTCACTAGCTAATTTAATTTGACCCCGTATATTAATCATAAATATATTATTATTATTTTCGGTAACACTACCTACATCCGCTATAAACCGCCGTGCTTTATTTTATGTGACGCCCATTTAGTCTTTAACCCGCGGAACAACATGACGCTGCCAACAAAATAATAATTATAAGTATTAATAAATTGGCTTTATTAAAACTTACTACTAGTAACATCAAACAATCAACTTACTAATTACTATTCTATACTACATCAAATTGTGCTAGTGGCTTATCTTATTAAATTATTTGTTGACACTGCATGGGATTTATTTTCGATTTAAACGAAAAGTATGGACATCTCTAGGAACGTAAAAATTACGAATGCGTTAAAAACTAAGACAATATTATCCTGCTAACTAATTTGTTTTATAATATCTTAGTTTTTAACGAATTCGTAATTTTTAACAAATTGGTTTTTTCGCCTATGTTTTTATTTAATGTCGATTAGTTGAAAAACCTGCTAAATTAGAAGTATATTTGTCAAAATCGATACAAAAAAGTTAGGTTAGTTTGATTAATAACGAACAAATAAAATTTTCTAATGCTTCTACTGAAAAGTTGAATTTTGTCAGGTTCACCAATTGAACCTGCAAGCGACGATATATTTTATACGACGATATATTACCTACCATAGTCAAAACTGTGAATCGGTTGAAAAAGACACGAAATAAGCTGCTAACAAAGTGTTATTGTATTTCTAGACTGACGATGCGGTATGGGACAAGATATTCGAAATAAATGTAAAAAGCGCCTGGCAATTGGCTAAGGATGCATATCCCGAACTTATTAAGAGAGGAGGGGGAAATATCGTATTTATTTCGTCAATCGCAGGGTATCAACCAATGGAGGTACATGCCTGTTATAACTGATTATATAATAAAATGATCACTTTTGTAAAACTTATTACTAATTTTATAAAAATGCTACTTTACTTTCAGCCGCTAGGTCCTTACAGTGTCAGTAAAACAACCCTTTTAGGTCTGACCAAAGCAATAGCAAATGAAGTTGTCCATGATAAAATCAGAGTTAATTGTGTTGCTCCTGGGATAGTTGCTACGAAGTTTGCATCTGCCGTAAGTACCTATTAGATATTTTTATGTGCCTAAAGCTGCACGAAGATAAACCACTAAAACGAATTTCCGTCTTTTATTTTAGATCACAAGTTCTGAAGCAGGTCAAGAAAAAAGTTTATCTATAGTTCCAATGAAAAGATTTGGGAAACCCTCAGAGATTGCAAGTGCAGTCGCTTTTTTAGCTTCAGATGACGCCAGTTACATAACTGGAGAAACCATTGTGACGGCTGGAGGAGCTTATGCTCATCTTTGAGCCTCGTATGAGGTGGTGTTGGGATATAAAGATTTATTTCTGGGTATTTTTCTAAATAAAGGAATCTAGTAGATATTTTCCAAAATAAATTGTTTAATTTCTCGCACAACTTACACAGCTTTAACTTATAAAATGTCAACCTACCAATTATGTGTAGGTTGGTAATGTTTTATAACCTAATCATCATCGGAGTCCAATAATTCAGTTTTGCTTACCCCCAGAGACCGCATTAAGTTGCTTGACGGCCCTGTTGATGCCTTTTCTTCTTTCATACTTTGAATAATGTTCTCAAGCACAGTTCTATTTTCTTCGACAGCTTCAGTTGTTGAGCTATTTTGTAATTTTGCTTGAAGTTCTCTATCGCATTCATCATCGTCATCATCATTTTCATCTTCGTAATACATATTATCAAAGTCGTCTTCACTGCCTTCACTTTCAGTGTCCTCTTTAGTCCCTGTACTTAACATTTTTAACATTTTTTCTATACATGATACAAACTGATCTGATTCAAAGTCAATATTTTCCTGTTCGGATATTTCCCTGCGGTCCTGTTCTATCCCTTCAAAATCGGATGTTTGCTTCAGAAAAGACGACAGTTCCTCTGTTATTCTTTGTGATGTTAAGATATCATCATTTTTTAGTTTAGATTTCTTGCCGTAACGTGTTTGCAATAACTCATTTAACTGTTCTGGATGTATATTTAACCAGTCTTCATTATCATCTACATATCCCAGTTGTTCAACAGACGAGATGTTCTTTAGTGATTTTTTTACTCTAGCGAAGTCATTTGATGCCAATAATTCTGATATTTTAAGGGATACATTAGAACTTACAGGACATTCCACCATAGAAAAATACTGTTGGGCTTTTTCTAGTAAATAATTGTACTCTTTGGACCCCTCAATATTATTCTTAAAATATCCATTTTGCTTTAAGCTATTGAGAAACCGATAATATTCTTTTGATGAATGTATGTCAGTTTCAGAACCCTTGTTCATAATAATCTGATACCCACACATTAATTTCAAACCAAGGACGTTTTTCTTATCATTTTCCTTTTCAATATAACGTTTAGCAAAATTAATAAGTTTAGAATGAATCAATGTAGCATACAAAAATTTCGTGAACTTTATTTCAGTTGTAACACAGTCATCGAAATCTATGTTTTTACAACATTTTGCATCTATAATGTCGTGGTTACAATATGCATCGACAATGGGTGCAACAAGAGAAGGTTTTAGAGTAAATAATGCCGCAAGGTCGGCAGGCAACTTTACTACAGCTTTATGAATATGCTCTTTTATTTTTTCAGGATAGTTTCCTATACGATTCAAGATAGTTTGTTGTATTTCAT
The DNA here is from genome assembly GCA_963921375.1 of Tiliacea citrago. NCBI lineage: Eukaryota > Metazoa > Arthropoda > Insecta > Lepidoptera > Noctuidae > Tiliacea > Tiliacea citrago. The sequence continues at coordinate 11,508,188 of OY992797.1, read as the reverse complement.
CTGATGTTTGTGTTAAATGTGGTGTTTCATAAATAATTCTCAAAGCTTTTTGTAACTCCAACTTGGCATCCAATGTAACCACTTCTGGTGGTATTATATGTATATGATGATCATAAATGAAAACCTGAAACATAAGATAACACTAAATTAAACACACGCTGGCTTACATACTATAATTACTACTACTATAAAAAAAAACCGGCAAAGAGTGAGTCGGTCTCTCGCTTCGAGTTTTATTGAAGAAGTTATGGAGAAGAGTGACTATACGTATAAAGTGGTGTCTAAAAATAAATTAATAATCTCTTCTCAGTCTGTCGAAAAATACAAAAGTCGCATAGAACACGTCCGAAGCTAAGGATTAATAGGCTACACATTTACCCAAAAAGATGAAAAATGTATGAGGATTGTGATCAAGCATCTATACTTTAGCACACCCAACGAGGCAATTCTGGAAGCCATAGAGGAAACAAGAAACCAAGTGAAAGGAGAAATAGTAACTGTTCGTAAAAAAGGCACCAAGCAGCTTTCAAATATTTTCCTTGTAAACATACTCCCACATGATAACAACAAGCATGTTAAAGAAATGAAATACATTTACAACCAAAAGGTTATAATTGAAGATCCAAGAAGGAAAACCACAATAGTCCAATGTACCAGATGTCAACAGTATGGACACCCAAAAAACAACTGTATGGGACCATACAGGTGTGTGCAGGGCCGCACAATACCACAAAGTGTACCATAGATCAAAACACACCGGCAGTTTGCGCACAATGCTCTGGAAGCCATCCTGCCAGCTACAAGGGTTGCAAAATCTATAAGGAATTCCTCACCAGGAAATAAAGATACCAATAAGATACAGAAACAACAAAGACCAAAAGTACAAAAACCGATAGAAGATCTATTATGTACTTGCAATGACTAGATCTGAGTCTGCAAACAATCGAAATATATCGAAAAAACCGGCCAAGTACGAGTCGGACTCGCGCAAGGGTTCCGTACCATTATCTATAAAAACGGCAAAACAATCACGTTTGTTGTATGGGAGCCCCCCCCCCCCCCTCTTAAATATTTGTTTTATTTTAATTTCATTATTTATTTTTGAAGTGAATATATAACTAAATATTCTGTGAATATTTCAAGCGTCTACCTGTTGCAGTTATCAATATCGAGCAAAAACGAGCAAAAAAATCACGTTTGTTGTATGGGAGCCCCCTTAAATATTTATTTTATTCTGTTTTTTAGTATTTGTTGTAATAGCGGCAACAGAAATACATCATCTGTGTAAATTTCAACTGTCTAACTATCACGGTTCATGAGATACAGCCTGGTGACAGACGGACAGACAGACAGATACGACGGAGGAGCCTTAGTAATAGGGTTCCCGTTTTACCCTTTGGGTACGGAACCCTAAAAACAACCATACAGTGATAATAAACAATATAGCAAAGTAGTTAAAGGTAATAATACTTATACGACAGAGAGCACTAGAAGAAGAATGACTTCTACTAATAACGTTGACCCAACAGAGTCACAGAGAACAAATGTAGAACATCATCTGCATGCAAATACTCTTAAATTAGAGGCCCATTTATTAAAACAGACCGAAAGGATAGATGTACTTATCTCACAAATGAGCACAATGATGAAGCTCATCACATCACTCATCAGTATAACTTCATTATGACCTCTCTTCGAATAGCCACCTGGAATATCAATGGTTTGCTACCAAATAAACAGGAGAAGTATTGATGCAGGCAAACAAAATAGATATAGCCTTAATATCGGAGACTCATCTCCATAACCGCAAGACATTTAAAATTAACAACTATTGTGTACTCTCTACAGGTGAAGCAATCTATTGGCCACAGATTCTAACCGAACTCCAGATCTACTCGATTTCTTTATAACAAAGCGGCTCCCAAACATACACCTAAAAATAGAATCATCTCTTGACACCTTATCGGATCACTCACCAGTACTGCTAACACTGAGTGTAACAATAATACACAAAGAACAAAGCTATAAGTTAAGTAATCATAAAACAGACTGGAAAGCATTTTCAGAATAACTAGAAGAGGAAACAGACCTAAGAGTGAGTCTTAAAACCGAGGCAGAGATAGACGATGCAGCATTCTACATCACAAACCTGATACAGGTCAGGTGGACACATGGCGTGCTACTCCGACTCTGGAACTTGGAACTCCCGTTAGATAAATGTAGCATACCTTCTGAAATACGCCGTTAACTCGAGGAAAAACGTAAAACGAGGAGGTGGCTTCATGCAAGCAGATCAGAACATGACAGAAGAGAATTTAATAAGATCTTTAGAGAAGTGAAAGATATGATAATTGAGAACAGGAATGCTACTTTTCAACAAAATCTGTCTACATTATCGGCTCAGAACAAAGACTCTCTTTGGAAAATTACCAAAAATTTCGAAAGGCTACGTTATTATATACCCCCACTAAAAACACCCATAGGAACTTGGGCTAAGAAGCCAAATCAGAAAGCTGAAGTCTTCGCAGAACAGCTAAGAAAGATTTTTACCCCCAATCCATCTACAATGGTTGAATTTGAGGAAGAGCTGGATAATTTTATCAACAGTGATCAAAAATTCTCGCTACCAATTAAGTTAGTGACACCGAGAGAGATGGAACGTACCATAAATCATCTAAAAACCAAAAAGTACCTGGATTCGACCTTATCACTGGCGAAATACTCAAACGACTTCCTAGAAACCAGTAGTTTTTCTGACAATGCTTGTAAATGCTATATTTAGAACTCACTGTTTTCCTAAGCTGTGGAAAATATCACAGATATGCATGATGGCCAAACCAGGGAAACCTCCAACTGACCCTAGTTCGTATAGACCCATAAGTCTTCTCCCAACTTTATCCAAAGTGCTTGAGAAGATATTCCTACGAAGACTAAAACCAATATTAGAGGAGGACAAAATATTTCCCGACCACCAATTCGGGTTTAGAGTGAATCATGCTACAGTGGAACAAATACATAGAGTAGCACACAAAATTAGACAGTCCTTAGAAAAAAAAGAATATTGCTCATTCAACAAGCGTTTGACAGAGTGTGGCAAAAGGGATTACTGTTTAAACTCAAAAAACTTTTACCAAACTCGTTCTTCATGATCATGCAATCATACCTGCACCAATGAAAGTTTCAAGTGAAATATGAAGACGAGTACTCTAATCTGTACGATATCGCTGCCTCAGTCCTGCAAGGATCAGTGCTTGGCCCAGTACTGAACGCCATATACACATCAGATCTGCCAAACACTGAAGATGTAACGACAGCAACTTATGCGGATGACACTGCATGTCTTGCGAGTGACAAAGACCCGAACGTGGCTACACAAAAACTACAGATACAAATTAGTTAAATAGAACTATGGCTCGAAAAATGGAGAATAAAGCCCAGCGTAAGCAAATCTGTGCAGGCAACTTTTACTTTAAGATACAGAAACAACACAGAAGGGGAATGTGCACCAGTCTATATGGAAGGAAAACAACTACCAATGAGTAACTGTGTAAAATATTTGGGTCTAAATATAGACCGAAGATTAACATGGGCCAACCACATCAAGGCAAAGAAAACAGAGGCAACAATATTATACAAGACCTTCTATTGGCTATTGGGACGCAAATCGCAGCTATCTCATAACAACAAACTCCTGGTCTATAAGGACATCATAAAACCAGTGTGGACTTATGGCACAAAACTATGGGGTTCTGCCAGTAACTCCAACATAGAAATCCTACAGAGATTCCAAAATATAGCCTTACGATCAATATCAGGCGCAGGGTGGTTCGTGAGAAACTCTGAAATCCATAAATACCTAAGGATGCCCACGGTAAAGGAACTTAGGTACCTAGCTTAGTTAGTTCATAATTTTATATTCTCTTGGGGAGTAACAAATTAGCGGTCAGGAACCTTTCTGCCCGGTGGATAGGTACCTCATAATTTGACAGAGGCCCAATAACTCCGTCGTGTTGATTGGTGTCGTGAAATGGTTCAAAGATTTAACGGACGTGACTCAATTTCTGTGTTCGACATACTTACGGGTGACGAAGCTGGATTTATTGTTATGATCCTGAAACTAAGAGACAGTCTGCTGTCTGGGTGTTTCCTTCCGAGGAGTTGCCAACTAAAGTGAAGAGAGGTTGCAGCGTGGGAAAAAAGATGGTGGCCTCGTTCTTCGGAAGGACAGGTCATTACGCAACAACTGTTTTAGAGGATCTAAAAACAGTTACTGCAGAGTGGTACACTAACAATTGTTTGCCACTTGTCTTGGAGAAAGTTCGGGAGAAACGACCTCGCAGTAGGATCCTCCTTCACCACGACAACGCCTCGTCGCACACCGCCAAGCAAACAATCGACTACTTGACGACGTCAGACGTGGAATTACTGGGTCACCCGCCCTATAGCCCCGACCTCGCACCTTGCGATTTTTATTTATTTCCGACAATAAAAGAAAAACTTCGAGGAAAACGTTTTATGGACGCCGAAGAAGCAGTGGCTGCGTTTCAAAATGCCGTCAAAGAGGTTCCATCGGATGCAGCGATGTATTGATGTAAATGGACACTATTTTGAAAACATATAATAAAACTAATAACTTGCTAGTTTGTTCAGTTTTTGATTTTCTAAGAACTTTCAGTGTCACCCTCGTACTAATGTTCGCCTGGTGCGTGAGGTTATTGTATAAATAAAACGATTTTTTGTAACTTTTACTGTTAAGAATCTTTAAACGAAATAACAGGCAAGCATTCTACCTCTCATACATTAAAAGGTTTTTTTTTTCAGACAAACAAATTAATCCGTAACTAAACCGTAGAGATAGTATAAGTTTGAGAGTGCTGATTTTTATAGAGGCTTTAATTATAATATATGAAATAATCGAATATATAGCAAATAGAACAAGACAAGAAAAAACTACAATTAATGTTCAAAAAAATTCGCCACTAATGATAGCATCCAGTCCCAGGCGATCACATAGTCTTACATCTCGGTAACGGACGGTATTTCTCTTGCCGCTTCAGCCATCATGGCCAGGGAAGTTAAGGACCACTCGATCGGATTGTAAGCGGGCACGCCCATTATGCCTTTTTTTTTTTTGGGTGGGAAATTATCAAATAACTTCTCCCGCTCTGGGTGGAGCGGGAGGGAGTGTCAGACTTCTACTGACTAAAACCCACCGTGTTCCTTCAGATGCCTGTGTGCCAGGGCCACGATATCCCTTTCGGACAGGCTCGTAACCCTGGCAGGCATTGGCCCTTTCGGACCCCGTCAATTGGTGCTGACGTCTCTTTGAGGCGCGCGTGGAACACAACGCGCCGTCGACCCGGGCTTGGTCCTTATCGGACGGTGAGCTACCCATCGCTCACCGTCCGCAAGCCCGCGCCTACGGTGGCCGGGAATCGGCCTGCGATTCCCGACGCCCGCCTCCTCCTTCGCAAGCATCACTGTTTCGCAGAAGGAGGTGACGGCCTCCCATGCACTGGGATTTCCCTGATTTCCTGCGGCAGCGGAGTTATGCCCCGGAGTTTCGCCTCTTCGCGCCACACCCAAATGTGCGCGAGGACTTTCGCCTCCAGATCCCATGGCGGCAGTCCGGCAAGGAGGCTCGCCGCCTCACGGGAGACCGTGCGGTATCCCCGTACCATCCTGATGGCCATGACCCTTTGGGACGCGTTCAACCGCTGCGCTGGTCGCAGCCTCAGAGAACGCGCCCACACCGGTGCCCCGTAAAGGGCCATGGACCGCACGATCCCCGCGTAGAGCCTCCGGCAGGAGGCGTTTGGACCCCCCAGATTGGGCAGGAGCCGCTTCAAGGCAGCCCCGGCCCGCTCCAGTCTGGGAGCCAAACGTCGGAAGTGCTCGACGAAGTTCCACCGGCTGTCGAGGACGAGTCCCAGGTACTTCATCGTCGACTCGACGCCGATGTGAACCCCTCCCGCCGTTATCTGGGAACCCGACAGTGGCGCGTTCCGAGGACCATAAAAACACATGGCCTCGGACTTGTGCAATGCCACCTCGAGTCCCAATTGCCGGATCCTATCGACGATTGTCGCAACCCCACGTGCCGCCAGTTCGGCCGCCGCCTGATGCGAACTCCCTTGTGCCAGGACTAGCGTGTCGTCAGCGTAGCAGACTACGCTGACGCCACTAGGGAGGTCGGCGCGCAGCACCCAGTCGTACCCGATGTCCCACAGATGCGGCCCCAGGACCGATCCCTGTGGGACACCGCACGACATCTCTCGCCGGTTCCACTCTCCTTGGTGACCGGGGTAGATGACGGCCCTGTCCGTCAGATATGCCTCGACTACGCGACAGAGGTAGGTCGGCATCCGGTGATATCGGAGTGCCTCCCTGATGCAACTCCAGGGCAGGGTATTGAAGGCATTGGCGATGTCAAGAGACACCGCCAAGACGACCCCACCCCGGGCCACAGCATCCCCCGTCGTGAGGGCTCGAACGCGCAGGATGGCGTCCACCGTAGAGCGACCCTTGCGGAAACCAAACTGGCTCTCCGCCAAATCCGGCCCCACCCGTACCAGCCGCCCGACAAGGCGGTCTGCAATAACTCTTTCAAAGAGCTTGCCCATCTCGTCGAGCAGCACGATGGGCCGGTAAGCGGACGGAGAGTCCGCTGGGCGCCCCGGCTTCTTAATGAGGACCAGTTTCCCCGTCTTCCAACGAAGTGGGAACTGGCCCCTCTCCAAGCATGCGCTTAGGAGCCCTCTTAGTCGAGGCCCGAGAGCCTCCAAGGCCAGAACCCAGGCTTTTCCAGGCAAGCCGTCGGGTCCTGGGGCGGTATTCTTGGCATTCAGCCTACGTACCGCCACTCTCAGGTCTACCTCGGTCACCTCCGAAGAATCGTCGTCGTCGTCGTCGTCATCGGCGGTGTGGTCCGCATCGGGCACCGCAGGAGGCGGAGCCATGGGCGGGGGAGTATGTTCCCCTCGCGAAGGGAACAGAGCGCTCACCACGTCCTCCACGAGCTGACGCCCATTATGCCTGGAGGCTTTATATTCAAGTACGTTCTGTTTACGTTATTTCTGCTTGAGCTTTTTGACGATTTTTTTTTTTTTTCTATATAGTGGCGTGTGCTAGCTATCATAAGGCAAATAATATAATTATTTTAATGTTCTGTGTTGCGTAATGCAAATTATTTTACATTTTATTGTATAGATTTAAGTTTTATATCTGAACAGACAGCTGTGCTGCTGGGGAGTTTGTTGCGCCACTTCTTCTTCCCAGCTAAAGCACTAGGAAGTGGTGAAGGGTGGGCGTTTTTGGGGGACTGTCTTATGTAATTTTTGACGTTCGAAAAGTGCTGATTCTCAGCCTAGTTTGAAAAAATTACTTTTGATTTTGATCCGCATACTCTTAGACAGCATGGCTGTTTTGTAAGCATTAAACAGTCATACAGTTGACTGTGGGCCGATAGTCGAGTGCCACCAGCGCCCCAACCAGGTGGGTTGCCTCAATAATATAACCATTCAATGGATCAAAGGACACAGCGGTTCGATAAGCAACGATGCAGCAGGCGAACTCGCCAGAAGGGGGTCGAGCATGGCAGCATCGCGCCACTCCCCTTCGGTTACCTACGCACTCTGGTAAGGAAACTAACTGGGGACCAATATCACAAACTATGGTTGGACCAACGTAAGTGCAGGCAGGCGAAGGAGGCACTCCCTACTATCGATGGCTGCCTCACGACGTTCTCCAATTAACTAAACAACAGCTGCGTACAGTTACAGCTATGGGTCATTTAATAAACAGCTCGTTGTCATAGGAGTCACAGACAGTCCGCTGTGCAGGGCCTGCATGGAGAACGAGTAGACAGCAGCTCATGTGCTGCTAAACTGCGTACTTTGCCCTGTATGTGGTCGCGACATACAGGGCAAAGTACTTCGGTAACCCAGGTATCCGACGTGAAATTGTCAGTAACACCAAGGCGTTGCTGGCCTTCCTTGAGGAGCTTGGGTGGATCGAATAACCGATTTTCCCACCCGTACGCAAAATACGCGCATAGACGTGGAGTTGCGGATACCAGCCCGTATTACCTATCTCTGTAACGGTGTAGTAGTCGAGCCCGGGATCAACCTCTATTGCGTTGCGAATTATCCTATGTCGACAGTTCGACACGAACGTACAGTCCAATGCGTCCTCGCAAATTTAAATTATCCAAAAAAACCGACTGCAGGCGGCCGTGTCGGCGATGATTAGTATTCTAGGGTTAATGGAGTGAATATCAGACTTTAAACATTTTATTTTTTGTCCATTATGGTTTTCGATTGGTTGAGCTCTGATAAATCAGTTTGTTGTACGACAACATACTCACAGACACCATAACACTGCTGAATTTCGAGTGCTCCCTCTTTTGGGCTTCGTCTTTATCAGGTTGCTTACGTTTTGGCCTATGGTTACGAACAATATGGATAGAAGGGTCGTTGTCACAGCTGTTGATTCTGGATAGTTCGGGCTATGAAGTGTCAAAGACAGAGGACCTAGGTCCTGGACACTCCTGGAGCTGAGCTCACAGCACTCGTGATGACTTTTCACAAGACCACTATTTAGTTGAACATATTAATAGCGAAGTTAGATCAAAATCTTGTAGTGATAAGACTGATAAGGCAAAAGTAACTTAATAGTAGCGTTTACAAGGTCAAAGTGGGTGATGCAGTATTAATATAATATTAGGATACACAATAACGCAACCACTTCAGTCTGTGCTTAACATCATTTATATTGATGGTTATGGTTCTTTGAATATTTTGCTACACTAACCATAGTTTCTGATTTACCCATAAAGACCTATTTCCGTAAATTAAAAATGTTCAAAATCTAGTTACAATCTCATCTCAGCGACAATCAATGTCAAAAACTAATTCAAAATGTAGGATAATAGAGGTACTTTTGATAGATTGACTGAGATTAGAGTGTGAATTGAAAATACGGGAATCGCCCATCTGATGGGCGAATGCGAAAATCACCCAATACATGAGATGATATTTATAACTCTGTTAGGACAGATTGTAATGCTCCTAATACAATATTTAGTCATGTATAAACCTATGTACAACCGAGTTAGTTCCCGGTCGGCCACTTCTTGCCCTTATGCCCATAGTAATAAGGTTGAAAAGAGATCGACCGGGAACTTTCGCCTTGGTACCTAATTTTCATAGTTCCATTAATGGCTGCAAAAACAAAACCACCACTGCTCCATACATTATGGTCATTGGCTTTTAGGCAGATCTCTAAAAGTATTTTCAGAGAGTAAGCAACATGCATATTACTAAGGAAATACAATTTTCTTTCATAACTTACTCGGTTCTCAGTGTTTTCGGGATTGGCCCAAGGTTGTAAGAAGTTTGCAGCTTCTATCAGAAGAAAATCACCATCATTATCTTTCATTTGGATGATTAAGTCTCTGTATAGCTTGGAAATTTCAAAAATAACATGGACAATGAACCATTCATCTTCTAGGTTATCACCAAAACAAGTAGTACTGCAAAGGTGATTTGGAAGTCCTGAAAAAGTTAAAAACACCAATTAATGCCCTAACTATACTTGACACTAACAGGTAACTTTTATGGTAATTTAAGCATAAGAGGTAAAGTTACTAACTGGAAAAATAATTTATTATGAATGGGCTGTAACAAAATTTCAAACATTTATCCCACAGGAACGTACTATGGGGATAAAACATATCCCATGTCCTATTCCAGATCAGGATCTAATTTGTTCAGCTGTTGAGGCGTGATTAACATTATTAAATAAAATATATACATACAGGGTGCCCGGTAATTAATGGATAACCTTAAAATGGGTCATGGTACAACTAATGGCCATTCAGAAAAAAAAAAATATAAGTAGTATCTAAGATATGATTTTTTTAATAATAATCGGTGTTTTTTGTTACCCTATATTACATTTTTGTACACCACGACCACAAATTAAAGAATTCTATCGGTTTTTTATTGTTATAGTAAATTACGTTAACTGAGCTGATAGATAAGCAATAAATAGTATGACTACTATTACACTGTTTTTTTTTTAAACCACTTGAATGTTTGTTCTGGGGAAAAATTTGTGAAAAATATTCATTTTGACAAAGTTTAAGAATCCGTAGCTTAAAAAAAAAAGTATTCAAACACAAGTGACCAATTATTTTAAAATATTATGCGCTTAAAGCAGATTTTAAAATGGTATTATTCATTATTGTATCTAATGTAAATTGTGAATTATTGCTATTTGTGTAGAAAAGGTGTGAATTTTGGTTTAACAACAAAATTTGCAATATTGGAATATTTATTTACATTAAATGTACCTGACCATTGCGGTTTAATAAAAACATTAATAGACGTTAGTAAAGAATAGTAATACTTAAATAAAGTCTCTTTAAAACCAGAAATATTTTAACAAATACAAATTGGGTTTGAAATAAATGTCGTGTGTGTGAGTTGTGTGACCGTCATTCTGGCTACCTTCGCGCACCGCGCACCACCCGTCTTTTGTACATGTTAGACAAAGAGGATATGAGTTAGATGAGTGCGAGCGAGATAGTAAATGCGAAAAAACCGGTAGGGACTTAGCTAGCTTACTAGTTTAGTGCATCACTCGACTTGCTCGACTTCGCATGTGTTTATTTCGTTCCTGGTTGCTATTTACTGTGAATCAGTGTTAAAACGACGACCTGGCTATTTTACTGGACTATTCGTTTTGTTTACTGATTTGCGACTTGTTTTGTGTGGTGATATTTGCGACTTGGCTTGTAACTGGATTGTTTACTTTGTGAATCAAAATGCCACGTATTGAGTATACGCCACAAGAATATGCAAACATGCATTTTATTTACGGGGAATGCAGAGGCAATGGAAATGCAGCCGCAGCTCTTTATAGGGAAAGATATCCTAATGCGCGTCATCCAGATTACCGCGTATTTATAAGAGTCCACGGTTGTTACTCAGAAGGAAGAATCCCTGGTAGAGGTGTTGGTGGTACTAGCGGTGGAAGAAACGCTCGTACTGATGTAGAAGACGTGGTGCTTGAGGAAATTGCGCAAGATCCTTCAATTTCTACGCGATCAATAGCTCGACGCACGGGAATAGGGAAATCGACTGTGCATGATATTTGAAAAAAGAACAAATATCACCCGTTCCACGTTACGCGCGTGCAAACTCTTGAACCAAGAGATTACAATGCAAGATTGCGTTTCTGCCGAAAAATGCTCGAGAAGATGGAAGAAGACCCGCAGTTTTTTTATAAAATTCTATGGAGTGATGAATCAACACTTAAAAGAGATGGCTACATGAATTTACACAATCTCCATAGCTGGCAACTAGAGAACCCTCGTGTTATGCGTGAAGACAGGTCACAGTACCAATTTAAAATAAATTATTGGACTGGAATTCTAAACGGAAAAATAACAGGCCCATTTGAATTACCGGGTAACCTAACTGGCCAAAGTTACTTAGAATTTCTTCAAAATGATCTTCCAAACTTATTGCAAGAGGTGCCCGAGGAGGAGAGAGAATCTTATTGGTTGCAAAATGACGGCTGTCCTGCACATTATGCTGTATCTGTTCGTGCATATTTAAATAGCACATACCCAAACAGATGGATTGGCCGACTGGGGCCAATCTTGTGGCCCCCACGTTCACCAGATCTAAATCCAATAGATTTTTTTTACTGGGGCTGTCTTAAGGAAGAAGTATACGCAAAGCCGATCCGTTCCTTGGAAGATTTACGTAGCCGTGTCCGGGCAGCCGCATCGAAAATAAGTGAACGACGCTACACGCGACTGCTCAGGAGATCATTTATTCGTAGAGCCTGTATCAGACGGGGTGGCCGACAATTTGAACATTTATTGTAATTTATAACGAATACAGTGTCATTAATGTCAAATATTGTTTTTTATTAAACCCCAATGGTCAGGTACATTTAATGTAAATAAATTTTCCAATATTGCAAATTTTGTTGTTAAACCAAAATTCACACCTTTTCTACACAAATATCAATAATTCACAATTTACATTAGATACAATAATGAATAATACCATTTTGAAATCTGCTTTAAGCGCATAATATTTTAAAATAATTGGTCACTTGTGTTTGCATACTTTTTTTTTAAGCTACGGATTCTTAAACTTTGTCAAAATGAATATTTTTCACAAATTTTTCCCCAGAACAAACATTCAAGTGGTTTAAAAAAAAAACAGTGTAATAGTAGTCATACTATTTATTGCTTATCTATCAGCTCAGTTAACGTAATTTACTATGGCATGTATTTAATGCGGCAACTAAGTAAAATGAATATAGGTTTTAAAAAAAAATAGAGTGGGTACCATATATAATGGGTTGGCAGCTAATAAGGAGTATCGTAATAAGTAATAGGTAGCATATTAATATATCAGTTTTTAGCTTTATTTTAATTTAAACTGGCATCGAATTTTTGTTTTGGTAACTGAATTTACCAACAATAGAGGGGATCTACTAATAGGGGGGGTTACTGTTCTAACCTAACCTAACCCAAATGATTCAATAACAGTAGATGACTTTGCAGCGATTAAGAAATAATATTTAATCGCTGCCATGTTATTTTTTTTTGCAGCAAATAATTAGTCGCCCTTTAAGTTGTAAGTCGCCTCGAAAATTATATTCCATTTACTATAACAATAAAAAACCGATAGAATTCTTTAATTTGTGGTCGTGGTGTACAAAAATGTAAAATAGGGTAGCAAAAAACACCGATTATTATTAAAAAAAATCATATCATTTTTTTGGTTATTTTTTCTGTATGGCGATTAGTTGTACCATAACCCATTTTAAGGTTATCCATTAATTACCGGGCACCCTGTATACAGGATGGAAACTTTCAGCGGTGCAGTAAGGAGAAGTACCTTATCTACCGTACCTTAGCAGCTACGCGAAAATGGTCTTAGGAGACTATCCTTATCTTTTTGAGAAATTTTGATCTGCATTCACAGATTTTGAAAAAAATGTACAGTCAGCAGGAAAATAAGCAATTTTCACAAAAACTTTTTTTTATGCCAATCGATCCTCTTTCTTATAACGGTCCTAAGAGACTGTCCTTAACTTTTGAGAAATTTTGATCTGCATTCACAGATTTTGAAAAAAATGTACAGTTAGCAGGAAAATGGGCAATTTTCACAAAAACTTTTTTTATGCCAATCGATCCTGTTTCTTACAAGGATCAAAAACCTCTTATGGAACAACTAAGGTTTGAGTACTAGAAAAGTCATAAATCGCAAAAAACTTTTCCCATATATTTCGTAGGAAATGAGACTCCAACTTAGTTTTTTTATGATGGATTGAGGGACCGCTACAGTGAAGACTGGCTGCCAGAAATAAACTTCGAATTTTGAACGAATACGCGTCATAATTTAATTTGCTTTGAAAACAGAATCTAGATAAAATGTTTGTTGCTGGGTTTGGCGGCTGAGATTACCAGCAGGTAATCTCTGAAATTCTGTGCAACAGTCGCCATACTCGTACCCGTTCAAATTTGAACGGGCAATTCGCAAGGCAGCGGATATAAACATATGGTCCTATACCGTGACCACCTCACAGTCCTGATCTCACGCCTCTTGATTTTTTATGTCGCGCTATTTTTAAAAATGAACTTTATAAAAATAAAATAAGACAGTGTTCACAAACTCAAAGATTTACTTACTACGATTCTCTATGGAATAATTCCAGCACATTATCAGCTGCTACCCGCTCTGTAGTAAAGAGAATAAACCTCCTACTTTCGAACGGCTACATTTTGAACACCTCATCCTCATATCTTAGAGCACAAAAGTAAAATTTCTAGGTGACTCCAAATGTAAAGTTTCAAGTTTTTAATTTTAAGGTGAAAGTAGAAGTTATTGCTATTTATTTGTTTTTCGATCAGTCTTTTTTGTAGCGGTCAGTTTATCGATGGTAAAAAATGTTTGAGTCTTCTGACTTTTCTAGTACTCAAACCTCAATTGGTCCTAAAGAGGTTTTTGATCCTTATATGAGAGAGGATCGATTGGCTAGAAAAAGTTTTTGTGAAAAATTTTCTTGCTGATATTTTTTTCAAAATCTGTGAATAAAGATAAAAATTTCTCAAAAAGTTAAGGACAGTCTCTTCAGACCGTTTTCCTGTAGCTACAACGATTAAGGTAGCTGCTCTTACTGCCCCATCTCAAAAATCCAACCTGTATATGTCCAGCAGTGGACATCTTTAAGACTGAAATGAAGATGTATTAAAATAGTGCACTGCCTGTAGGATGTTCAAGAATACATATTTTTATCCCTTCTAGCAATCAAAACCACAATAATCAATCAATAGTGCAAATTTTATATCTGAATAGTAAATCTTACAGTGAGTATAAATTATTATACTTCGATGTGGTAACTGACTTACCTGTAATGTTATCAATCGTAATAGGAGCATAGACTTGGAACTCATCTCGGTGCCAAATATAATCTTTAGTTATGATCTTTATAGAATCGTTAAGCTGCAGACACAAGTCATCCCATAATGATAAATCTGAACCAAGTTTAGGTGAAAAAAATAAACACTGTATGGTATCATCATTGGCAGGTTCTAGAGGCAGTTCACATTTGCTTGACATTTTCAAACAATATTGTATCGGTAAACTGTATTTTTTTTCTCTCGAAAGAAGATTACAAATTTTAATAGCCGCCGCAGAAAATTGTGGTAAGTAATCAATTCACTGGAGGAATGCGAGAGGTAGAGCAACCACAAAGTAAAAAGTTGAAGACAACTGACAAGTGACAACTGCAGGCAGACCACAGATAACTATATACTACTCCATAGCTTATAGTACTCTTTGTACTACTCACAGACCAAGGCTGCATTTTTCTTTTTTTTTTTTTCTTTTTGGCTTCGCACGGTTTGTGCATTTAGCCAGTGTCATGTAAAATTAAGTAACAAGTACAAAGTTATTTAAATAATTATGAAATGAACTCCACTCAATGCATGATAAAGATGATTGATGATATCCCGCCCCACTCCCCTTGAGTTTAAGTAAAGACGCGGCACTTTACTGAAACCTCGCGCGGACTTCTTGAGAGAACTTAAAGTGATGTTGCACTGTTTTGTTTCATTTGCCTACATTAATGCAGGTTCACGAACACTTAATGGTTAATAATCCACCACTATTACACATTAATATTCGGCTAAACACAAATTTTAGAAAATAAAACAAAACTGCTAACATGACGCTTCACTTTCCCGCCAAGAAGTCGTATTATACTTTAATCGCTGACAGCGCTTACATCAATAATTGGCGTACCGAATTAGTTATTACGATTATGACAGCCGACAACTGTCAACAATTCGGAACGCTCGTGACCGCGCTCACGGATTACAGTATTTCTTTGTTAAACACCACACATACACATTTGTACACTTCTTCTTCTTTGGTTAGATGGAGACTGTAGCCAGAATCACAATTTCAAAAATGCCACGCTATTATAATATTTAAGATAAGACTCAAAACAAAACAACGCAACTGTCATTTTTGACAGCGCTCACGGTGATATTAATTTAGGGCATGGTCGGCGTTATCGCAAGATGGCGCATATCATGACGTTATCTATGACGTTCCACACAACAACGTTTTCGCGCTTACGCTAATAGGGAACGCTAAAATCGATTACAGCGATTATGGTCTTAATTCGGAACGCGGCCTAGATTTGAACTGGCACTATTCCTATCACCTGTCATTCCTGTCAAAGGCTTGATATTCTTGCTAAGTGTCAATGTCATTGAATCAATGCTACGCACCGAGGTTTTGTTTTGTCCTGTCTTGCTATTAGTTCATGAGGTATGTACAGTAATTTTAATAAAAAAAACTCTGATCAATCTACTCTGATAGTGTGTTGATAAGTTAACTAATACATAATGTCCGCATTATCCTATATATGTGATGAATATGGTTCTAATTCAGAAGATAGTGAAACAGATAGAGATAATGAATTTGATAGGTAATAAATAGAAACTAATCTTAATACGTACATGTATTTAGGTCTAATACAATTTCATAAAATATTACATCTTAATAAAAATGGACAGCATTTGAATACCAACTCTAAGGCCCGTATTTATAGAGCGTTACTCAGTACTCAAGTATTACTTAAGACTAGTTTCAACCAATCCAATGGCTCGTATCTAGTCTTAAGTAATGCTTGAGTACTGAGTTACGCTCTCTAAATACGGGCATAAGACGGGGTACTAAACCCGGTCCTTGTTTTAGTTACTCACATTCTTAGTTTCCTTAGTGTGAAGTTAAATATTCTTTGAACAAGCTATGTGAAATAAATAACAAAACTGGAATTTGTCCTTTCAGACCTAAGTTTCCTGCGCCTAATTTGAGCAAAGTGCCAGTTGTGCCCTCTGACATACACATAGATGATCCACAGCTACATGGTGGCAGGTCACGATCATTTCCTCACGTGAGGGGAAACTGGGCCACTTATGTTTATGTAAATTGTATGTACCTTAAATTTATTAATGAATCAAAAGAGAAGAGTAGAGTTACTTGTTTGATAATACTAATGTCATAATTGCTAATGAATAAAAGTAGGATCATTTGCTAAAATAAATATACATTTATCAGAAGAGAATAATTTATTTTGATGGTTTTAAGTATTTTTTATTTATGTTTTAGATAATCAATTAGACGCTGTGTGCAATTTGATTGATAAATTGGAGAAAGCTGTAGTAACAAAAGTTGAAGCATGTCATCGGTGTGATGATTTTCATATCAGTTTGTCTAAAACTTTTGTATTGAAGTATCATTTGATATCAACATTCAGTTCGTCACTTCACAAATGCCTCACTAACATTGAAAGGTATGTACAGTATGATGCCTTGTTTTATATTTTTGCTATGAAATTCACAACCTTTAGACATAAAGTTCACATTGTTACACCATGTACTCGTTATTGTCAATAAAATTCAATCTACCTATGATGTGTGGGGTATTGTTTGATCCCATAATTAAAAAGACAATGATGTTTCTAAGTGACTTTTATATTTATGATAATAGTTTGTGAAATACTCATTGATTTGCCTGCGTAAATGATCAACCAAACTACGGAACTCTTCACTGTGTGTAGTCCGACAAGCAGTTTGACGGTTTATTAATCATAGGTCTGAAATAAAATATTTTATTATTCTTTTGTTGAAAAATATACACCTTGCTTGCAAAAAAATATGGTATTTATAAAAATTACAGCCTTTACTTACTAATTTCAGCATCTGTAAATTTTTTATAACTGCTGAATTCATGTGCTATCATCATGTACATGTTTTTTTTAAGTAATTTTAAAGAGTTGAAACGGGTTGTAAATCACAGGTTAA
This sequence comes from Tiliacea citrago, assembly GCA_963921375.1. Classification (NCBI taxonomy): domain Eukaryota; kingdom Metazoa; phylum Arthropoda; class Insecta; order Lepidoptera; family Noctuidae; genus Tiliacea; species Tiliacea citrago. The sequence continues at coordinate 11,490,781 of OY992797.1, read as the reverse complement.
TTACACGATTTGTTACAAATAAAATATAACTACACTAAACTAAAATCACAGATATACGATTTGTTCTTACTGGTTCATTAAAGCTTTTTATACTAAGATTAAAATCACAAACTGAGTACGAGTTGTCCCCGTAAATAGAAAACGAAATGCTATTTATTCTAACTACTGAACTATTCAAAATTACATATTAACCATCATATAATTCTGTCTTATGATTACCTTATAAATAAGAAACAACTTAAATATATACAAACAGCCACTAAACTACTACTTTTCTGACTGTAAGGAATAAAATCAACTAAAACCACACATTAATCATCATTTGGCATGGCAAAATACAGTCTCATGATTACCTCATAAATAAGAAACAACTATATACAAACAGCCACTAAGCTACTGACTGTAAGGAATAAAATCAACTAAAATCACAGATTTAATAAATAGAAGAAATTAAAAATGACGTAGTACTTATAAATAAATTATAAATCTATCGCATATTTTCCAAGAAATGCCCAACTGATATAACGCCGTTTATGAGCTGTGTTTGGGCATTTGGTATATTCTGATCGCTTTGTATGTATTTCTTAAGGCGTGGCTTGGAAGGATGGTTCTGCATAGATTTAACAATGGAAAGTGTTATGTCTTCATATAAGACATTAAGTAGTCTTAATAAACTGGGAAGTTTTTGTTAATCTTTTTATTTAGTTTATTATGCCAACCTTCGAGAGCATTGGTTGTACGATGTTTTGCACCAAATACACACCACACTTTTGGAAAACCGTCTTAGCCGATTTCGCAGCATATATTTTCAAATTTTTTTACTCTGTTCATCATCTGGACTCTGTGCGGCTATGTAAATACAACCTTCAGTTATCTTTTCTTCTGGTAGTAAGGGTAAAACTGCACTAAGTAGTTAGAATAAATAGCATTTCGTTATCTATTTACGGGGACAAATCGTACTCGTTTGTGATTTCGAGCTTAGTATAAAAAGCTTTAATGAACCAGTAAAGAACAAATCGTACATCTGTGATTTTAGTCTAGTGTAGTTATATTTTATTTGTAACAAATCGTGTAATTAACCTGTGATTGAAAAGCCGTTTCCTTCCAGAAACTAATAGAAAATAAAAATGTTAACAAAAAGGTACTTTTATTCTAAGGTGCCAACTCTAGTGGGGCATAATCCAACAAGATTTGAGAGTCGTGGAATCTGCCCCACTAAATGGATGTAGTGGGGCAGATTCCACTGCCAAATTTTAGGCATTCCACTTTGCCCCACCAGTGGGGCGGCTCGGTGGGGCAAAGTGGAATGATTCGAATAAACGATAGCATTTAATTTAAAATAGGTCCTGCTATTCAGCTGCATCCGGTTAGACTGGAAGCCGACACCAACATATTTGGGAAAGGGCTAGGCAGATTAATTGATTGATTTGTGCTTGTGTGAGTCTTAATAATATGTAAATCTATGTTGTTTTATTTTTCTATTAATTTTACTTGAGTTAATTATCTTTTTGTATGCACGTGTTTCTGTGACAAGTAAACTTATTTTTCTTTCTAATAAATAAACAATGCTACTTTTTTATACATAATAGTAAAAATTCAGTGTACCTAGATAATTATGTATTATGATTATAAAATAATATTCTAATTGGAGTGTTTGGTGGTGTGCGTTAATTCCGAGACATGTTTTATTTAGTTAGTCGAATTTTATAACAATATTTTGATTTAAAAGTGCCCATGGAGTTTTATGCCCATATACCTCATAGGTACCTACCTAATGCGCTTTGGAATGGGCAATTAGATTCATATTTCTGACTGACTGAGTCCTTGACAATTCAAAAGTGCCTGTAATTAGTTTCATTGAAATAAATGCTAACGTTTTTTTACCTAATGCGCTTTGGAATGGGCAATTAGATTCATATTTCTGACTGACTGAGTCCTTGACAATTCAAAAGTGCCTGTAATTAGTTTCATTGAAATAAATGCTAACGTTTTTTTCCCATGGGGGTAGGCTGAAACTATAGAACGCTATCTGCTAAGATCCTTACATACTTACTCCTTTTGCGTCGTCCATGTTCATACATGTAATACATGCACCTACGCCAGTTGCGCGAGAGTACCTACTATGCACCTTACCTTTCTTAAGAACAACACTACTAATGTCGTCAGTGTACCTAATTATGTCCTTTTAGGGCGCCCGTTCCACATGTATAGTTTTTGTTGACTAAAAGTTCACGCAACATTGTAACATCACATCATTACTTAATCATTAAATCATTGTTACACCAAACATACTTCCCAAGCGAAGGAGCGCATGTCCACAGCGTCTATCTATTCACTACTGACTTGCATTTTTTTCTTTCAGTTTTGACCTTGGGTTTGCTGCAGTAAAAGTATATTGTAACGAAGATCACTCAAGGACATTTATTTCTCTTGATGTGGATCCATTTACAAATAAAAACTTACTAAATGTGTCCAAAAAAGTGGATGATGTACTGACTGAATTCCAGTTGCCTACATTCTATGAGGTGCGTAAAATTTATATACATATATATATTTTATGAACATATTTTCTTATAAATTTATCTCATAACTAAAGTAAAGGCATTTTTACTGCGCAATTTTCTATTCCCGGATCGTAACGCAAAACGTCCAGATTACAAAGGACATCATTAAACGTCAATTAATTTTAAGGAAAAATATGAGTCGAACAAAAAAGAAGTTACATTTCGCAAGAATACATTATTCTCTATTTTAATACGGAACCAAATCTGTAGGTAATTCTCGGTCATGTTACATAATTTCGAGAAATATTTTTTTCGTACCCTATTTAAGACAGGCTAATAGGCTATGAGTGATGTAATGAAATTAATTGATTATTATTCAGAAAACTATTGCTATCACACACGCTTCTTTTGTTAGTATACTGAATTAGCCGAATGATTGGAACAATACGGCTAATTCTTTAGATACAAAAAAAAAATAGCCGTATTATTCCAATCATTCGGCGTTCATATTATTAAAAACTTTTAAAAACGTAAGACCTTCATTATCATACAGGATATACTTTTTTTTTATTGAAAGAAAGTAGTTTTTGGTTTTTCAGTTTGCTTTGTTGGGAAAACGTTATGTTTGATAAAATTGATTCGCGGTTTCCCAAATTTTTTTATAATGGGAATGTGGCAAAGACTTCCCAATAGTTTCACCCACATGATCCCTTAGGTACCATCAGGTAAGATAGTGGTCAAACGCGAGTCTATCAATAATAAAATAAAAGTAAAACAAATCTCATAAGCACTGTCGACTTGCCAAAACTACCAAAATGTTCGGCATTTTACGGACGATAGTTAATTTGGTGAAATGGCAGGTATGCCAGGTACATGTAATGCCAGGGGTGTAAGGGAGAGCACACAACAACCGGTCTCCCCAAATGTCAACCTCACCTGCGCGCGGTACACCCTGCCACTGACGAACGAGGCGCTGACGACCGACCGATGGCGGTATAACTATCCAAAAAGCCAACCTAAATTCTCCAGAGCGATGACGGGCAGCAGCGTTATGGTTGCGAAAGGATTGGCCCTGCGGTCACCAACCCGCATGCCCAGCGTGGTGACTACGGGCATTAAACCTCTCAATGAAGGTGCTAAAACAACGGCCGCCAGTTCCCGGTGGTCCCGCTATTCCTGGTCAAGGTAGCGGTCACGGTAACGGCGGGACGGGGGGTGCGAAGAATCACCGGGTTACGGCAGGCTACCAACGACGACTACATCTGGCTACGTATAATGGACGTTCGATGAGGCTGGACCATCACCTTGCCGAACTTGAGGTAGAGTTAGGTTGCATTAACTAGCATATACTGGGGTTATCTGAAGTCCGGAGACAGGGCGAGGACACGATAACCCTGGAGTCAGGCCACCTATTCTACTTCCGCAAAGGTGATCAGCTCTCCCAAGGTGGGGTCGGCTTTCTAGTCAACAACTCACTAGCAGCGTTGTGGAAATTAGTAGTGACACACTACTAATTTCCACAACGCTGCTAGTGAGTGACACGGGTAGCGTACCTTGTACTGAAACTCACTGACAGGTACTACTTGAAAGTGATACAGGTATCCACATACAGCCGAGGCCATGTACGAGGATATTGCCAAGGCAATGCACAGTACAACAAAGGCCCACTACAACGTTGTTATGGGGGACTTCAATGCCAAAGTGGGAGTACAAGAACGCGGTGAATCGAAAGTCGGATCGTTCGGTTTGGGGCGCAGGAATCGCAGGGGGCAAATGCTGGTCAACTTTTTAGAGTCGCAGGGGCTATTCTTGATGAATTCATTCTTCGAAAAGAAACCCCAAAGGAAGTGGACCTGGCAAAGCCCCGATAACGTGACAAGGAACGAGATAGACTTCATCATGACGGATAAGAAGCATATATTTAGAGATGTCTCCGTGATTAGTAGGTTCAATACCGGAAGCGATCACAGGCTTGTCCGAGGCACTCTAAATATCAATTTTCGAGCTGAAAGGATCCGTATGATGAGGCCTACCCTCCGACCTACGCAGCTTCAAGCCGCTGTAGGATCCGAAAAGTTCCAACTGGAACTTCAAAATCGATTCGCCCAATTGGAAACCATAGACATTGTTGAAGAGAAAGCTGACGAGGTGGTCAAAGCATTACGCGACGTGTCCCGCAGACATTTCCCGTCGCAGCGAAAAGGTAAGGTATCCAAACTTTCCTCGGAGATCTTGGGCTTATGAGGGAAAGACGAGAGCTGCCATCCACGCAGCCGTCTTCATCAGTTAGGAGAACCCTAAACCTAAAAATTAGGAAACTGACGCGACGCGATCTTCGGTGCTCCAACACGCGCGACATCATGGTCGCGATTGAGCAGAACCGAGGGTCGAAAGTGTTCGCTCAGCAACTAGGGAGGTCTCATCTGACGAAACTAAGAACTGCGGATGGCAGAATCGTGACTTCGAAGCCCGAGATATTCGAGGAAGTCGAGGATTTCTACGGGCACCTATACTCAACGCGAACGCCAAAACCAGCGGGCCATAGTGCGGATGACCATCGAGCCGAATTAACGCGCCACTACACGGAGGACATCCCGGATGTCGACCAGAGCGAGATTAGGGCGGCTCTCGAGCAGCTTAAGAACAACAAGGGACCTGGTGATGACGGAATAATGACAGAGCTCCTTAAAGCGGGCGGGGCTCCAGTCCTGAAGGAGCTAGCGACTGTCTTTAACGCCGTTATCCAAGAGGGTACAACGCCCGAAGCGTGGAGCAGAGGTGCGGTGGTTCTGTTCTTCAAAAAAGGCGACAAAACCTTGCTGAAGAACTATAGACCCATCTCACTTCTGAGCCACGTATACAAGCTGTTCTCGAGGGTCGTCACGAACCGTCTCGCCAGGAGACTTGACGAGTTCCAGCCGCCAGAACAAGCCGGTTTTCGAAAAGGCTTCAGTACCGTAGACCACATCCATACTGTTCGGCAAATTGTACAGTAGACCGAGGAGTACAACCAGCCGCTGTGTATAGCATTCGTGGACTACGAGAAAGCCTTCGACTCCATCGAAATATGGGCAATTCTGGCCTCTCTACAACGATGTCGAATTGACTGGCGCTACATAGAAGTGTTGAGATGTTTCTATGACGCTGCCACGATGACTGTCCAGATCCAAGATCAGAAAACCAGTCCCATCCAACTGCTCAGAGGGGTGAGACAGGGGGATGTGATATCCCCAAAACCGTTCACCAATGCGTTGGAGGACGTCTTCAAGACGCTGGACTGGACTGGACAGGGTATCAACGTGAACGGCGAGTACATCTCACACCTTCGCTTTGCTGATGACATCGTCATAATGGCAGAGACGCTGGAACAGTTAGACCAGATGCTGCACAGCCTAAACGGAGCCTCTCGGCGGGTTGGCCTCGGCATGAATTTGGACAGGACAAAAGTCATGTACAATTCGCACGTCTTGCCGAGTCCAATCCACCTCGAAGGGTCGCTACTCGAAGTTGTGAAGGAGTATGTCTACCTAGGACAAGTCATCAAGGTCGGTAGACACAACTTTGACAAACAGGCCGACAGAAGGATCCAGTTGGGTTGGGCGGCATTTGGAAAACTGCGTCAAGTCTTCTCGTCGCCTATCCCGCAATGTCTGAAGACTAAAGTCTTTAACCAGTGCGTCCTGCCCGTCATGATATACGGTGCCGAAACGTGGACACTGACAGTCGGGCTAGTCCACAAATTCAAGGTTGCGCAGCGTGCTATGGAGCGGGCTATGCTTGGAGTCTCTTTGAAGGATAAGATCAGGAATGAAATTATCCGGAAAAGAACCGGAGTTACCAACATAGCTTGCAGAGTAAGCAAACTGAAGTGGCAGTGGGCTGGCCATGTTTGTCGAAGGACCGATGGCCGATGGAGCAGACGAGTCCTGGAGTGGAGACCGCGTATCGGCAAGCGTAGTGTGGGACGCCCCCCAGCTAGATGGACCGACGATCTTAAGAAGGTGGCGGGGTCAGACTGGATGCGAAAGGCGGAGGACAGGGTGTTGTGGCGCAGCCTGGGAGAGGCCTTTGTCCAGCAGTGGACTGCGATAGGCTGAGTTGATTGATTGATGAATGGCAGGTAATCTGATAAGCTCAAGTAGATGGCGCTAGTGAAGTTGGAGGTCATCCTTTCTGTCAAACTCTATCTATTTGCAAGTAATTAATGAGTGTGGTGTTTATTTTGTTAAATTATAATGCCAGTGTTGTGTTTGTGCCTTTGTGCTCATAGAGAACATCAGGACAGGGTTTCCCAAAGATAATCAGATTTAAAATAAATGGATTATAGCTATAGGATGATGATACACTTCATTTATTTAATTATTGGGGACACAAAATCTGGAACGAATTTTGTCGAAAAAAGAATGGTTCCCTTAAACTAGTTTTCTGCTGAACATATTATATATTATAATAAGCGCTAATCGTAGGTAAGTACATGGGGGTATTTTGGAAAGCCTTTGGATAGAGGCTTCTAAAACATCGTTTTGGACGTCACTATTTGGACTTCAATTGATCAAAGGTGATTTGCTCCAGCGTGCGTCGCAATAACGTGTAAGAGCCAAAGTTCTGCAAAGACAACTATCCAAGCAGTACTCATTCTGCACTCCCGACAAACTTCACCCGCAGTCATACCGGCCGCATCCGATATTTTGTTCTTGCCAGCCCCTACTACACAAATTAAACCCCCATTTCTTTCTAAGATTAGATTGTATTTCAATGTATTTTTATACATTCTTAATAGTTTATTATTAAACCTTTCAAGACGTAGCGTTGGAAGGCCTACAAGGTGGACCGATGACCTTGTGAAGGCTCAGGTATCCGCTGGATGCGGGAAGCACAGAACCGGTCGATGTGGCGGTGCTTGGGGGAGGCCTATGTCTAGCGGTGGACGTCTTTCAGCTGAAATGATGATGATGATGAAACCTTTCAACTAAACTCTTAGTATGGTTTTCAGCTTTGTGCTTTGAGATTAGTTGTAAAGCCAATCCGCCCACTTAAGAGTGTTTTGCAAATTAATTTTAATTTTCATTCTTTTTCAGAATCCCTCGTTCCATATGAGTATCCTGTGGGTAAATGGAGATAAGCAATCTGAGCTTAATAGTATTTTAGATGCGTTAAATGAACTCTTGTCTCGGGAGCTAGAAAAATCTCTAAACACTGTATTAATACAGAAAATTAATTGTAAAAGTGGTAATAAATACTTTCAGTACTCATTGCGTTGATATGGCTGTTCAAAATAAAGCAAAAGCTATACTAAATATCAATTGTCCGGAAAATAGTAACAATAAGGTTTATATTAATCCGAATTTCAATAGGCCACAGATAAATAATTTTCCCAGCTGTGCCACAATGCATGTTAATCCAAAATTCTCTCACTTTGTATCAAATGGTCAAAGTAATATACAAAATAAGAACAAAATTTACATTAATCCCAATTTTATAAAATCTAGAAGTGTTGGTGATGGTAACCAATGCATATCAACCTCTGTCAATAATCACGGTATTTCCGATATAAATAGTTCTGTCAATAACTCATTGACCACTGATCAGTATAAATCAGTGTATAAGGATGCAAGGCCTCTTCCAGCGCCAGTTGCACAATCTCGTTACTGTTTAGTTAGGCAGAACGTAACTAATAAACCATTCAATGAAACAGTGCTAGATAAATCTAAAAGCACATTTAAATTAAACAAGTATAAAACTGTGTCATGGAAAGACATCAAAAGAAATCTAAATAATGTTAAAAATAATAATTTGACATGTTTTGAAACGAATTTCCAGACATCAATGAATGAAAAGGTATCGAATTCATTGGTGCTCAATAGAATAAATAATGAATTCAAACTCATTAATAATTCTGCATCTTCTTTGAAGCAAGACAAAATCAAAACAAAAATATACACAGATACTCATAAAAAAATATATAAATCCAATCAAGCGAATCCATCAAGAGTGAAGAAAATAAAAGGAAATTTAAAGAAAAATAATATACCGTGCCCCTTATTCCGTAAATTCGGAAAATGTTTAAGAAATGAACGTAGGAGGTGTGAGTTTCTGCATGACAAAAAACACGTCTCCATTTGTCGAAAATTCATCAAAGGCCTGTGCCACGACAAAGACTGCCTTCTGTCTCATGACTTAACGACAAAGAAAATGCCCACCTGTTATTTCTATTTACAAGGAACGTGCACTAAACCAGAATGTCCATATTTGCACGTTAAATTGAATGAAAAGACAAAGATTTGTCCAGATTTTGCGAAGGGATATTGTGAGAAAGGTAGCAAATGTTTACAACGCCATATTAACTTTTCTACAGATAAGACAAAAACAATATCCCAAATAAGAGGTTCATTCAGAAAGAAATACAATGAATCAAAAATATCTGAAGGTGATAAGAAAACGGTAGATCGTCAAGCCGCAGAAGTGCTTCAGAAAGTTGAAAATACAAACTGTGACAACAATGTTAGATCATTTTTAGCCAAAGCTGAAAATTCCTCTGAAAATAGATATTACGATGAACACCGAGACTATGGTAGCACCAATGAATCATATAAAACAATAAAACCTACGAGATGTAAGTTAGGAACATTACCCTCATTTATACAGCTATAATTTGGTTGTTAATTCATGCTTAATTTCATTACTGAGTCACTATTAAAGATTCTCAGAATCGAGGTTTCTGCGAAAAAGTCTCAATCAGCCCCAAAAACGATGTAAATGTTACTGTGAATGTCCGAGATTAGTGAATGTTAAGATGCACTGGAGTATGTCGACAATCACCAATTTCGATGGTGTAAGTCAGAAATAATTAGTTCACAGTTCTTTTCTAACACAACCTTTTGGTCGGAGTGTCTTAGCTTAGTTACTGCGACCAACTTTGAAAAAAGGTTCATTTATTTAAAAAGGCGATTACTATTAGAAGACAATCAGTAGAGGATCAATTAAATATTTCTCTTAAGGTCAGGTGGGGTAAGTGAAACATACTTTACTTTTAATTTTATGTAAACAGCTCTAGTACAGTAATATGACTCGAATTTATAATACCTAACGATTGATGCGATGTACTCTTCCTTTAATCAGCCGTCTATGATTCGAGTTCCAAGCTCTATAGTCTTGCATTCATCGATAAAATCATCAAATTTAAGCTGACTATGGTTTTGTTTCACTTCGCCCATATATGGGGTAACTGAAACTATCGCCAAAATATCTATATTATTGAGTCTGCGGAACTATTAAAAATACTAAAATTACATGTCAAAATGCTTTAATCTAATATGAGTCGTATTTCGTCGGTACTAGGTTTAATTTAGGAAACACATTAAGAAAATAGAATTTGGGGTAAGTGAAACATAGTCGCGGTGGTCAGGGGTACATAACAAGTGCAAAAATCGAACAAGATTTTTAATTTCTCAATGATTGATAAAATAAAATTGCGAAAATATTATCAAACAAATTAATGCCTTTATTTAGGTACATAGTTTACAAATTATCAAATCTAAAATAAATAAAAAAAAACCTTACATTAATAAAAAAAATGACATCATAAATTATGTCGAACTCAATTCAATTCAATTTATTTAATAAAAAAACGTTTACAAATGGTGTAAATTTAGCCAATAGTAGTATAAATATCCTATACAATTATAGTGCGTACTAATAAACTAAAGCTTAAATATTTTTAATTACAGGTGCAAGTAATGATGATTCGGAATTAGAATGCTAGGTAGCGACCCGCCCGAACTAGGTTTATTCAAACCTGTGTTTCAGACCATCACTTTACATTTAAACAACACAACTCACAACTTTTTTTTTTAACTGTTTGTATCAAGCACAACTTTTTGGTTACAGATTCAATCATAGCATTGCTCTTTGGTAATTGTATGCCCTATGTTATAATAATATGCAGTAAAAAAACTAAAAATTGAATTCTAATGTAAAAAAAACATTGTTAGTATTCTGAGTCATTTCTAAGCTCCCTAATTAAGGCTATTGAATATTATATGTTTTGAATAAGATTTTAAATATAATTAATTAATTTGTCCTCTTCGTCCTATAATGGGCTTCGGAAGTCTTTCAACAATATCCTCTGTATGACGAATTTCAGATATGTCATCAATGGTTGGGAAATTAAATACTGTTTGCCCTTCTATATTCGACACCGTTTTTCTCAGATATTTTATTACCGGATACCCGTTACCTTTCCTATGTAGTACTACACCAACAAAGTGCTTCACCGACTTTTTAGTTGCAAATTTTACTAAAACCCATTGCCCATTATCTAGGGTTAAGATTTCATTTTCTATATAATTTTCGTTTTCTTTATCATCTAAAAGATCCTTACAATATTCTCTGTAATCTGCATCACTTTCATCATCCAGATAGATTTCAATTTCGCTCTCACTGGATATAGATAGTTTCCGTACCATTTTGACGTTTTTCTTAATATTTTTTGTTGCATTTTTATTTTTAGCATCATTGTTCTTGCCTTCTTTGGATATTTTTAACTGTTCATACGTTTTTCTATTTTCTACTTTTTCCTTATATGTTTTTTTTGCATTTTTAATATTAATAACATTATTCTTGTCTTTCTTGGAATCATTTAACTGTTCAATGGCTTTTCTTTTTTCTTCCTTTTCTTTTGCTTTTTGTTCTTTTATCCTTACTTTTTGCTCTTTTTATCTCTAATCTATGATTTTACACCTTTTGTATACTTCGTCGTGTGTAATTAATTCTGCACCTGTAGCTATCTTCGTCCTTTTTCTTTTGGTTGAAGTCCTACCTTTTACAGATTTCAGAAGCAGATCTTCAAATGAAACTTCACATGTTACTATGCGGTCATCAAGATTTTGAACTCTTGAATTACGTGTGTCTCTGGTTTGCTTATCAATGATATATCATGATACCTGGAAATTGGTACACAATTTTCTAATGAAAAATGAGGCTCATTAGTCACCACTAATGAATCTATAGTCGTGTGTTGGTTTTCCAACAAGCTATTATGTTCAAGGTGATCTTGTCTTTGAGCCACCGACTTGATGTCATGTTCGGTAAAATTTCGATGAAAGTCGAAGTTGACGGTTCGCTCCACCACCACTTGCTACCAACTGCAAATCTTTCCTGTAATACATTTCGTGTTTCAGCTACAGACTCGATATGTTCAGTTGAGGTTCGATGAATAATCGACAATTTATTATTATTGTAACTTTGCTGTAATGCGCCAGCGTCTGTACCAGAAATTACTTTATTGATGTTAACCAATGCTATTTTTTGTAGGAGTTCGGCCTGGTTAGCAGTAAGTTCAAAAAGTTCATTTCGTTGCTGGAAAACAAGGCTTACATCATCGTCAATATGACAGAAATCAGGACGTTTCGTGAGTTGCTGTACATGCTCGATATATTTCCCTAGAAAGCACCGAGTCAACACCTGCAACTTCAACGTCAGGGTCCTTAGATCTAGTTGTTTTTCAGTTCATTTCCCGCAACAGAATCTGATTGAATTTCTCTTGTGGTACTACATTTTTGTTAAGTAGATAAATACCTGCTTTTCTAAATCCTGCCGAGCATACACTGGATTCTAATGCAGCCCATATTTGACTAATCATTTTAGAGAAATCCTTTTTTGGTAAGACTCCCTATATTTTGTCTTTGCCATTTCACCAAGACAGCGTCCCATTTATCCTTAAAGGATTTGTTAACAGATAAATCTAGTGGTTGGAGAACATCGCTAGTATGCGGTGGGATTTTAAGTATGGTTATTCCAGCTGCACGACCTTTCTCTATTATATTTATGCCCACATGCGTACTATGACCGTCGTATATTAATAAAATCGGCCGTTTGTGGCCAACGGTTGGTAGAAAAACTTTATCAAAAAAAGTTTCAAAGACTTGGGATTCCATCCAACCGTTAGAAGTTGCCGCATAAACGGTCCCCGGGTATGCTTCCTGAGACGTCCACTCATCCCAGACGTTTTTGCCTTTGTATACGATGAGGGAAGGAATTTTTTCACCTTGCGCATTGCAACCTAACAGGGGCCCAAGTCTGCTATTTTTATAGGTTCAGTCATTCCAACACGATCCCATTGTCATTTTGCTAAAAGTTAGTAATCTGGTAAATTCATAATGGTCGATCATTTTCTTTGTAGTGTCAGTTGCCGACCATTGGAAAGTCATAATGACGCCATTATAATAGTAGATTACCAAACTTGTCAAAATCAATAATTATGAAATCAATGATCGACCATTCTGACACTATTGTAATAGCAGACTTGAGGCCCAGGACGGTCGTGTTGTCCTTCCCGGGTGACGAAATTGTACGTGTTGACGTGAAGCCCTTAAGACCCACCACCTTTGACTTACTAGGATTCTTACTGAAACTGGTTTCGTCCAAGTTATATATATGAGCAGGTTTATTCTGTAAATCTAATTCGTTAATAGTTTCCTCTAGTAAGTCGAAGTAAGGATATATAATATCAGGTCTACATGCATTTTTCATATTCTACTGGCTGGGGTTTTTTGACGGATAGTCCGTGCCTTTTCTTAAACCTCACAAACCAATCTTCGCCTGGCACTCCGTTATTGAATGGGTTAGCAACACAATTTTTGTTGACATATTCACCAACTACTTCCAGGAGTTCTTTCCTTGTTAGTCCAAACCCATACTTTTCCATAATATGGATATTTTTAGCCAACGACTCCTCTACTTCACGTGATAAAACCGTACTCCTGCCCAAGGTATTAGATTTAAATCCTCTGCGTTCATAAATAAGGTTAACTATAGTTGATCTTGGAATATTGTAATGTTTGGAAGCAGTGTAAGCAGACATAGTTCCATTTTTGACTGCTTGTATTGCATCTTGCAGTTTTTCGTCTGAGTAAGCAGCTTTATTAGTTTTTCGGATGTATTTTCGAGGCATGCTTTACATGATCTGGAAAAAAAAAACTATTTAAATCAAATTAACTTATCTACTATTACCTAAAAACCGTAAAAAGGTTTTGTTTGTACAATGATGACATTGTTGTCCGATAATTAATATTTTATTTTATTATATGCATTGAAAAATTTATAGCTATGATATCTATAGACTAATTAGGTAGAGGTCCTCGAACGATTTTTTGATTTGTCTGTTTGTAAGGGATTCTTGCAAAAACTGCCTATCCGATATTATCCTTCTGCAAATTTACTATAACCACCCGGTTACTAGAACTTTGCGCGAACGAAATGCGAAGACGTTAACCAATAAATCAAGTAGGTAGGTACCTAGTAAAACTAAACATTATACAAGAAATTATTTTTCAAAAAAATGTTTGTGTACTCTGGCACGGGGGAAGTGGGCCATATGTTTCTCTTACCCCGGCCATCACTGTTTCACTTTCCCCAATCAGTACTTTTGGAGGTTAGAATTTCGGCCGCCTTATAATTCAATTGCCTGCACGTTTTAGCTAGAAATAACGATTAGAACATAAAATCTATAGTTTCAATACGTTACTTACCTATTAAAATCTTCATAAACACTATTAAATTGCTTGACACCAGCGAAAAGATTAAGCACGTCCAACTCGTGTTTTGAAGTTTACAAAATGTCAGATTTCTTTTCTTTATAAAACCTCGTAGAATGATCGTAGCGACATCATCACTATTAGAGCTAAACTGCATAGTTTAGTGTATAGGGTTGGGTGTTTCACTTACCTCTTCGTTTCACTTTATACAATTTCTATCAATTTATCTTTTTATTTATTACTATCTTCTGCCCGCGACTTCGTATACTCGGAAGTCGTAAAACAACGCAATATAGGATGTACTAAATTACAACCACATTTTTATAAAACTTCCCTGTATACGAAGTTTGTAGTTTTGGTCTCAGCAGCCAAAATATATACAGAGAGTCAGGACTGGTGACGCGGGAGCAAGCGACGTACAGTTCTTGAACTGAGGGAAGCAGCTCGTCCTGAGGGCGACACCAGCAGCCTTCAGTACCTAGCAATTTCCCATTGCTTGCGAAGTTTTTCGTTTTGAATGAATTAATGAACGCCTGCGTTCCTGCACATTATTATACTACCTAATGGTACACACAGCTCCATTAAGTGCTTACCCCCCTAAAGACATGTGCGTTCATATCCGAGATAGGCCCAAGTTGGTTTTTGTATTTTGCAAAACATCTTATTTTAATTAATGTATTGTTTTAGTGAATAAATAAGTTTAAGTTAGTATTTTTTTTAATGTCTGTTTTTAATATTGCTTTTTTTTCAATAAAACGCTTAAAATACACCGGTTGGGTAAACTTTTATTATTCCGTACAACGACTAGCAATAATACGGTTAATATTTACGAAATGTTATTCAGCGTCCAAATAGACCGGAGGTTTTAAGACCGCTTGCCGTGTGCATAAGATTGGAGTTTCAAATCCCACTCACGAAATGTGTTTTTTGTCATTTATTATATTTTTATGAATATATAGTATTTTTCTATTTTGTAGACATATTTATGAAAAATTAAATATTTTAATAATCATTTATTATATTTATTATTGCTATTCATTCACAAACCTTTGATCTTATTTCACTACAAAGATTTATATTTTACAATATATCATAATATACACATTTTGCCAACTGAGTGTCCCTAGACAAGTGACATCCTAAATTCCTAATAACTCAAACACACACTAAACAAATCAGATACATTTATTATTTATTTGCATAATTACAACAGGTCGTCAATCAATCATCATCATCACTTGAATCGGAAATACGGTTACAGTCAAAAAATTGAAAATTGTTGATGCCGGACGTAGATGGTTCAGGGCTATTTGTACGTGGCGGCGTGGTTTGCATATTATATCTCTGGGATTCCAGATGTGTTGATGGTGAATCAGGCTCGCAGTCTTCAGTGTCATCACTTAAATCATCCACGTGCTTGTGCAACAAATTCCAATTGTATGTTACATATGTTAGTTTTGCTGCCCTTTCCGTAGTGAGTCTATTTCTTTTTTTACTGTGTATGTTACTATGAGCACTAAAAGACCGCTCTACAGCAGCAGAAGTGCACGGTGCTGTAAGAATACGGACAGCGACTTTGCTCAATGCAGTAGATCCACATATTCCTTTCTACCAGATTGATGCGCTTACATCGTTGATGTTAGCCCACAGAAATCTTCGACTCCAAAAACCATCTCTTGCTCTATAAGATGCCAAGTTTGTCATGACATTTAATCCGATACTTTGTCCTACTTCGCATATGTACTCCATAGCGTCGACTTCTTGACTTTCGTCAAGTTCAGATCCTTGGTCTGTGGGGTCTAATAAGTACGCTGCAAAGTGAATCGGTTTCAAACACATTTTGATTCTTTGGTCGACATTCATTAAATTTCATCTTTTTTGTCGTTTTCTATTATTGTGACATCCGGTAAACTAAAAAGTACCTTCGATTTCATATTTTTTAATGTCAAAAATATCTTATGAATATTTTTTTCATTTCCTTCTAATTGAAATATTGCATCAGAAATAGGTTCCATAATAAGTTTGCATTGGCGAATAATTTTCCAAAAATTGTCGTCCAACAGCGCTGATTTTTCTTCCGCAGGTAAAAGTGTTGCTTTTTCATGAACAGCTAAGGTCTGCAAGGCTACCTTAGTGTTTTCGATACTTTTAAAGCTGGTGTAATAACTGCCCCATCGGGTATCGCATGGCAACTTTAAAGTTTCACCAGCATTTTTTTCCTTTACAATTTTTGCTAGTAAATATGTTAAAACTTGACTTTTTTTATGGTTTTGACCATGTTAATTGCCATATTCTTACAAGCATTTATAACATCAATTCTGATAATATTTTTGCAGAGCAAATTTAAAGTGTGAGCAGCACAGTTTATATATGTTATGCTTGGATGAACGTCTTTTACGAGACGAAAAGCTTTCTGCATATTACTTGCATTATCTCCTATCATCGTAAAACTTATTTGTTCCATACTCAGATAATACATTTAAAATTTGTTCACATATGTAATCACTAGTATGACGATTTTCTGCCGTCGCAATACTTTTAATAAATACAGGTTCTGGTTTTGCTATTATTATATTAATTATTCCTTAATTCCTACAATTTGACCAACCATCTAGCATTAAGTGCAAACATGTTTGCGATTTCATGTTTTCTTTTAATTCGTGATGCATTTCTCTATATGTTTTGTCCAAAATGGTTGTAGAAATAGTTTTTCTGGTAGGCAATTTGTACAATGGCTGAAGTTCATTGAAAACATTTATCCAGAGGGGGTGTTCTACTATTGAAAGGGGTGTTCCCGATACATAAACAGCCTTAGCTAATAATTAATGTAAATGTTCTTTATTTACATTCGTTGTCAGACTCACTGAAGATGCACTGCCCTCAATCGACAAACTTAATTCAGACTCAGGTCTCTCATTTTCTTTATCCCTAGGTTGCAATATCGTGTTTCGGACCGCAGATACTGACGAACTATGCGATATATTGGTCCTCAACTGCTGTTTGCAGTTTTCAGGGCAATGAGGACATTTTTGTAAATGTCTAGCCATTTTTTGCAGGTACTTTATATTTTGTTTCACAATACTTGCATGTAGCCGATTTGTTCTCACTTTCTCGAAAATGTTTCCATATCTGTTGGTTTTTTGGTCTCACCATGTTGCCCTAAAATAAGGAAGTTTAATAAGTTATTTATGTAAGGGTTTGGTAGACGGACATTACATATGGGTACATTACGTAAGTAAAGTCCATTTAATTTCAATTGTATTTTGTGTGCTACGGATTTTTTTTGTCTACTAACTAAATTTAGTTTCTCATGCAACTGACAGGCAATGTAGGTACTAAAAGCACTTATTAACTCTTTTTAACTCTATTTCTCATTATACTACAACATAAATTACGTAACGTTGGACTATCAATATCATAGCGCTAACAAATTGATTGAATAGTACATATGTCTTTAATTTTAAATCAAGTGGACACTTACAAGTACTCTACTTTAAGCTTTTTAAATCTAAATGATGCCAAATTAGTAAATAGATACCGTGCGAAGCCGGAGCGGCAAGTAGCAAATAATACATTAAAACTAAAATATTACATCGTTACTACTTACTACCACTTGAAGTACAAGAATAAAACAAATTACTGTAATATAGAATACATTCTTTTAGAATAAATTAAGGTTAGTAAACAGTAATATTTCTTTTACTTAACGTAGATTCTTTTCTCGTGTTGATAAATCCAGTGCTTAAGCAAATCGTAGTCAATGTGTTCAAGCCAAGGTCATTCAGGTAAAAGCAGGATCAGATCTCAATATAACAGTTCGGGGTCGTAGGTAGTTAAGTAAAAACACAAAATTCACTCAAAACGCGCGCACTCTAACCAGCGAGGTAAACTCGAGTGAGGGTTTGAGCGGGGAAAGGGGCGCGGGAGCTACCAGCGCGCGGTCCCTTCCCCCTCCCTCTCAGTCCTGCCACCCCGCGCACCTACCGTGGCGTGCTACGTTTAAATATTTTTTTTTTTAATATTTCGTTTTCACCCGGCCAAACCACCCAGTGGGTGGAATAAATCTGGTGATAACTGGGTTTTAACCCACTTGTAGGTTTTAACCCGGGTGGTTACCCATCTCTACATGTTAGCAGTTTTGTTTTGTTTTCCAAAATTTGTGTTTAGCCGAGTATAAATGTGTAATAGTGGTGAATTATTAACCATTAATAGAAACCTGTGTTCGTGAACCTGCATTAGTGTAGGAAAATGAAACAAAACAGTGCAACACCACTTTAAGTTCTCTCAAGCAGTCCGCGCGAGGTTTCAGTATAGTGCCACGTCTTTACTGAAACTCAAGGGGAGCGGGGCGGGATATCATCTATCATCTTTATCATGCATTGAATGGAGTTCATTTCATAATTATTTATACAACTTTGTACTTGTTACCTAATTTTACATGACACTGGCTAAATGCACAAATCTTGCGCAGCCATAATGAAACGCGCTTGACTCGGTGGAACGAAGAGCTAAGAGGCTCATTGGCGACGTAAAACTGGTGGATGCCAAGCTTTCTGCCCGGCTTGGGCGGAGCACCGCCGTGTCCTCACGGAGGCGATCGGCGGCGGCGATCTCTCGGGTCCGACCCTGGTTCAGGCCATGGTTCGGAGCGAGAGTGCATGGGAGGCCGTCACCTCCTGCGAAGCAGTAATGCTTGCGAAGGAGGAGGCGGAACGCGTGAGGGTGAAAAGTCTGACACTGAATCTGGGCGGAGCGGGAGGGCTCCCGCTCCGCCTAGATTCGAAGTTATTTGAAAAATTCCCCACCCAAAAAAAGGGGTCAAATAAGCTAGAAGGAGTCGCCATTTCATAACTGACTACCAAACAAAACTAGAAGCGACCATATTACAATTTTCTTCTCTTGTGATACCAATATTTCTTCTCTGGTGATATCTACCAAAAGTACTAAATTGATAGCCAGTTTGTCAGATGAATCAATCTGTATGAATTGAGGGAATATAAATATA
The DNA here is from genome assembly GCA_963921375.1 of Tiliacea citrago. Classification (NCBI taxonomy): domain Eukaryota; kingdom Metazoa; phylum Arthropoda; class Insecta; order Lepidoptera; family Noctuidae; genus Tiliacea; species Tiliacea citrago. The sequence continues at coordinate 11,471,738 of OY992797.1, read as the reverse complement.
ACATAAAGACGGTGGCAGAGCCGGAATGAATTGAACTTTTTTTTCTTCTAAATCATGAATAATCATAATTTCGCTCATAATGAAAATTCACCAAGTCGTCGTGGTGTATGATAACATTAACTGGTGAATGAACAAAGTCGTCACGAAAAGAATAAACTACGGTCATTCATCAACTAGCTTGGCGAATGTTAACATACACCAGAGTATCTCAAGATACACTGCTCTCGGACATTCACAGCAACATAAAGGTATACCTACGGTCAAGCCACAACGTTTGTTCCAAAGCTACAAAACAGCATATAATTTATTTTACCAAAACGAAGTACCTAAACATTTTGTCCAGAGAGAACCAAGAGCTGGCGCAGTCTTGCAATGTTAATTAAGTACATGCGAATATTCAGGTGAGCGAACACGCTCACTTGAAGCATGTTGCCAAAATAATTGCCGCAAACATACATACACGTGCTCAACAAATATAAACATGTGGTTAAGTGTCAATTTGATATGAAACTACGTTCGCGATTTAGTTTCCTAATAGCAAACATTTTTGTTTTTATAAAATCAACTTTAACACACTTACACACAGTTTCAGTTCGGCTACGACTTCAAACTTAGTTTATGACTTTTTAAATAGAATAGTCATTTTCAAATCAACTTAATTTACATACCTAGTATAAGTTTAAGTTAGTAAGTTTTTTTTAATATTTAGTTTAAGTGGAAACAAGGACTTGATTATACTTTAGGTTAACTACATAATTATATTAATTTAATTTATGTTTTGTTAAAGATAGTTAAAATAAAGTTAAGGGGGACACTAAATCAATCCCAAAAAATTAAATTCGCGCATCCCCAGACAGTCCTTGTTTCCAACCACTCAAACATACAACTAAAAACTTTTTTAATGTTTAATTTATGTTAATAACTTTTTTACATTTTAATTGTATGTGCTAGATAGGTGAATAGATGCCAATATATTTTTATTGTTTTGTTTCTACAAAAGAGTAAATGTTTTTATGGCATTTTTTTGTGTTATTATTTCACCTACAACGATGTCTCTTTGGCGCGTGGCCACAATCGGAACAAACGACGCGCGCCGCCATCTTGGTTTTTCCCCAATACAGGTTCCAATACCAACAACGCCCCTGATATTGTCATTCAGGCGTCAAAAGATTCTTGTAACAGTGAGTGTACACCTGAGGTGTACACTGTGAAACACGATAAACAAAGAACCCTGCCAAAAAAAACAATGGCAACTCTCCTAACATGCTTGGTTAGCTAGAAAAATCAAATAAAACATAACTTGAAGATACACATGTCGTTTCATTTGCATATTCTTAACACGTTCCGGGACACTTGACTATTTGCAAATGTAATGATATGACACTTCAAAATCCCATACATTTTGTCATACCGTCTACAGCCGTACTACCTCATTACATATATTTTTAATTTTTTGATATGACAAATACGGCCACAGACGTTGACGCCTATGGGCGGAACGTCATACCATTACTAATAATGAGCAATGTAATAAGACAGTGCGGCTACAGGCGGTACCGTCTATAGGCGGTCTGCCATATTACATACATTTGAAAAGGTGTATTTTGACGGAACGCCATAAGGCGCTAGCGCCTAAGGGCGGTCTGTCATAATATGTTAATCTTTAATGTATTATATGGCAATATCGGCGTTGGGCGGGACCGCCTTTAAACGTTTTGTCCTTCGTGTAGACCGGTTGATAAGCTTATTGACAATACTGAAATAGCCGTGCCGCCTAGAGGAGGTCTGTCATGAAACAGTTATTTCTTAAATTGTTTTTTGACGGTTACGGCCCCTGACGTTATTGCCTTTCGATCTACTGAGGATCTTTTATAAAGTTATCTACACTAAACAGGTATGAAAATAATAATCACAGCTAAATCAAACTTGTACTTTAATTGTCTTTGACAGTAATCAGTCTTTCTTATTCCTTTAATTGAGATCCTATAATATTAAAGTAAGTAAAGTAACTTAAGCAGCTAAGTATAAAATAAACATTAAAAATTACAAAAATAATTTGTAGAAAACAAATAAATAATTCAGTCATAATTGTACTTCAGTATTAGAAATATTGTGCCAGGTTTCAAAGCACTCTGGACATAGTGGAGGAGATTTGGGGCACCCGCTGCATCGGTAACTTGTCTCCCTACGTTTTTTTGGCTCCTGATTTAGGCAAACTCTGCAGTTTAGAAAAGAATACTTCTTTTTCGAATTCTCACGCGCAGCAATGCGAATCGGCCAATGACCAACGCCTATTCCCGGCGTCGAGGTGCTTGGTTCAGGAGCTTTTGGTGGATATCTCCTCCATGCGTCAAATGAGACAAGGTCTTTCCCAACCACATCATCACCAAGTTTCGTAAGACTTCTTATCAACTTATCTCTGTATTCAACATATCCGTATTTCTTGACATTGTCCTTTTTAACATATTTTTTGAACAAGAAGAACGCGTTTCAGGCGGCGACATCCAACATGTGAAACATTACTTTTTTGTACCATCTTATCGTCTTACGAGGACAAGAATAGTAACTGATCATTTGATCAGCACGATCAATACCTGACATGAAGCTGTTGTACCGTGCTATTTCTTTAGGTTTGTTGCGCTTTTGCCCACGTCTGTTGGTAACTTCAATCATCTCAGGTTGATCCAAAGTTATCAACATCAAAACTTGCCGTTTATCTCTCCAATGACTCACGTAAACCTTGCCTTTTCGTAGCCAAAAATATTCACCTTTTTTCAGCTTTTTTTTTGCTAGAAGTGTTGGGTTACCCTTTCGATTACTTCTCAAGGTGCCACACGTATGGGTTTTCAGGTCAAGAAGTTTCTCAGAGAGAGTCACGGAGTTATAAAAATTATCCATGTACAATTCATGACCTTTAAGCAGGTAAGGTCTCATTACACGTAAGACAAGTTTTTCAATGGTCTTTCCACCCGTATTGTATTCATCAACGTCTGCTTTACCAGAATACATTTTTTGGTTCAAAACATATCCGTCATGAGAAGTTAATACGTAAAACTTAATTCCGTACTTGGTCTTCTTGTTCTTCATATATGTGCGAAAAATTAATCGACCTCTAAAGAGCATCATAGATTCATCAAGCGATAACTCTTTATCAGGATAATAGACTTGACGGAAATTGCGAGTCAGTAGATCTATGAATCCATTTATTTTATCTGGCCCTTTCGCGTTGAGTTCAGATGCGCATAGGCATCGTAAAATTTGCTCGTACCTTCGACCCGACATCACGAAATTGAAAATAGGATGGTAATATAATGGGTCGGCATGAGTAAATAGCTTTCGATTTTCAGGCATATGAATTTGTCCGGAAAGCAGAGAAAGACCAAGAAATTTATACATCTCCTCTACATTTGTCTCATGAAAAACTCTGTGTCTTGAGTGTCTAGTGTGCGGCCGGTTTTGGTTTACTAATGAGTTGCCGTATGCATTCGTGCAATTCACTAAATACTCAACGAGGTCTGGCGTTAACAGTAAATCGAAAACATCTTTTTCAGTCGCGGGTTGATTAATGTGCACGCGTGGGCCGGGTAATGTTTGATCGAAGCTAAAATCAGGAATATCGGCAACAATATCTACCCATTCTGCGTCATCCGGAGCTGGGGTAGTTGGCAAAGGCTCATTGATAGTCTCTAGTGTTTGATTTGGTAATATATCGGTGAGATTTGGATCTATTTGTGCAATTTGATGGTAATGACTAGATGACTCAGGTTCCTGAGAGCCCATTACTCCATCTTCTACGCTATTTTCTATGACAGAATGGTCACTGCAAGACCTTTCATCTACTTCCTGGTCCGATATCGAACTTGAACTCGAATCCCTGGATTGAAGTGGGCTTTCACTAATCCTAGTGGAATGCACAAGTCTAACGTTTCTCGTACTGAAAATCTCATAATCTGATTCACTAGTTTCGCCTTCCTGAGCACCATCAGGGTCATAATTTGTATCAGAGCCGAACTCACCATCTACGTCACTGTAAGGGTCGTGGTGGCTTTCTTCCGCATCGTCTTCAGCAGCAAACAGACTTGGACGGTTACTTGATGCCAGTTTCTTCCGTTTAGACGCCATCTGCGAAACAATATAGGTAAATACTCACAATAAAAACTAAGAAGGTAAGAAGCTAAAATAGTAGGTAAATAGCATTAGAACACTACGTTTATGTTTAGTAATTTCTTACTATTGCATCATGTTTTTATCCCTACTAGTAAAAAAACTGCACTACTGTATAACGCAACACACATAATAATCAAACTTAATTAGAATATATGTATAAATAAGCTTTATTTACCTTGCTTTTGCTGTCAAAAATCAAAAACCACACCCAGCGATTCGACGACACGCCGGCGCCGCGTACGCCGTGACACTAAATATCAACATCATTGTACTTGTATGGCTCAGTCTACGCCTGTCGGCGGTGTGCATGTGTTGTTTTGGTGCATTAGCACTGCGTATGTGTGTGTTGAAAAATGACTCGAAAAGAGTTTGCCGTGACACCCACGAACAAATGAAGTCGCGTGATGTGACACTAGATCATGTGCTTCTTAGGAATACTATGGGCAAGCAACGGCTATCGACGGTTTGCCAAATTACATGAAATAAAGTTCACCGCCCTTAGCCGTACTGTCACGTAACGATATACCGACATAACGTCAAGAGGCGGTCTGTCCCGGAAAGTGTCAACTAAATAACTAAGTACGGTGTTCTCGGTTCTCTGAAATGGCGTTTACTAGGTGGCAGCACTGAGACGTCAGGTCCGCGGCCACTTGTCAAGTTTCATAGCGCCTTTATTTTCCAAAGTCATGACTGAATGATGAACGAATTATAAACTTCATCATTTTATATTCATTGTTGAAATTGAAGATCTCTTATCAAAATGGCGCCAACTGGTGGGGGACAATTTTCATGAAAACCCTTACTAAAATAAAAAAGCTACCTACCTGAAATGGCAATCGTGATGGATAAAGCATAAGATGAAAGGGATGATTGTGGATAAGATGAAGGTTTGAAAGAGGATGCGTCGGTGTGTGATGTGAAAATATATGATAAGAATGTGGAGCAAGTTATTGCTTTCATAAAGTCTGTTTATGATGTAACCATGGACCTATAAAAAAACTCTGACGGAACTCCCGCTAAGACAAAACTGTGTCCTGTAATGGCGGCGACAGTCTTAAGTGCGAGTGAATTTAGGGTTGCCATGTTAGCCAAATTTACCCATATATTATTGCTTTATTTTAAGACAAATACATGTCGAGAGAAAAGTTTCTTGGAAATGTCGGCAGAATTGTACCGTGCTATTTTAACAAGTTAATGGTAAGAACCAAATCTCCCTATGAAAATATGTGCAATTAATAACATAGTTAATAATTGAAAATATTTTAATTGTAAAAAATATTTATTGTATCTATTGTTTAACATCCCAAATGCTGAGTATTTTTTTTTTTAATGCAGTCATTTTGACTGTTACAATTTCGATTTTTTTTAAATCCAATAATTTCTCCATACTTCATTTTCTTTAGGAAATCTAATAAGAAGAATATAAAATAACTAGTAATAAATAGCCTAAATAAGTTGAATTGATTCAATGAAATATAAATTTCTCATAATTATATTTAGGGTAATTTGCACACGTGAATATTGACAACACTGGCCTTGTGATGATTTTTTTGTTCTAGTGAATGAAGATTGATTGTAATCTATAAAATTGGGAACTAAGTTGTTGAATTATTCATTTACCTATGAAACGTGATTCCTGGATTTTTTTTCTTTCGATCGCTACGGTTTTTACAACATTTCACCACACAAGACATGCTGTATTTCAATACTTTTTTGCCGCGTAGGACGTGTCGACTGTGTTGACGTTTGCACGCGTAATGGGTGAGTATGCTGTGAATGTGTGCGTGCCGGCCTGTACGTACAGCGAGCTGACTGACTCTGAGTGACACAGTTTTCTGTTAACGAGAATCCGTCCGGATGTAACCTACAAAATACATTATTTTTTGCATCTGAAATATTCACGAGATAGACAAGATTCAATAACGTATCTATCCGTTGCCGCGTTGTAAGCCTGTACTATAACTATTTCCTATTTACTTGCTTGGTAAATAATTGTATTTTCACTTTTTACCAAGGTAGGTACTAATAGTAAGTATGTACCTATGTTGTACCATGAAGCCTATGAACTACTCTAACCCCCGTATTCATGAGCGATACTTACATAAGTACGGCAGCGACACTATGCTAAGTAAGGCATTTCTCACTGCGTTCGTCATGGCAGGCCATTTAATTCACTAACAATACTCAAGCGACACTACTATGCGAACGCACAGCGTCGATTACAGATCTGTGATTGGTCCGTTTCTGTTGCTAAGTTCGCTTTAGTGTTTGGCAGATGTGTGGACGACATAATTACAACCTTTAAACGCGTTGTCAGTTGTGAAATATTTATATTTCACAACTGACAACGCGTTTAAAGGTTTATAAACCATCAAGTGTGGTGATTTAGGTAATAATAAAAAGTACTCTGTTTTCAAGGATCGACAAACAAAAAACAGTTTGGTTATCTTCAATTGATTAGTTATCAATAGATGTGCATACGATTTCGAATTTTCCAAAAACAAACGAAATTAAAGGTGTGTTTACTGTTTTTTTTTAAATATTAATGATTTTATAGTATTATCACTAAAAAATAATTTATTTATTTTTTGGTTAATTGTACTTATACATCTTACAACAAAACTATATACAATAATATAAAATTTATTCTATGTATTTAATAACAATTAAATATAATTTTATTTTGCTTCAGTTTTAAGAAGTTACCGTTTTCTGTATCGGAACGATAGCTCTTTGTAGCATTAAATGCGGGAGCGGCCTATCATAGAAGACAAACAGACACACGCCAAAAATATTTAATTAAAAAAGTTAAAATGAATAATAAAATAAAATATCACAAATGGATACAAAACACACAGAAACAACCACATCTGTGGACCACATTATCATTTGTAACAGACCTTTTTTAGGGTTCCGTACCCCAAAGGGTAAAACGGGAACCCTATTACTAAGGCTCCGCCGTCTGTCTGTCCGTCTGTCACCAGGCTGTATCTCATGAGCCGTGATAGTTAGACAGTTGAAATTTTCACAGATGATGTATTTCTGTTGCCGCTATAACAGCAAATACTAAAAAATATAATAAAATAAATATTTAAGGGGGCTCCCATACAACAAACGTTATTTTACTGCTCGTTTTTGAACACATGATTTTATAGGTATTGATAACGGCAACAGGTAGACGCTTGAAATATTCACAGATCATATACAGATATTCACAGATCAAATATGTGTGTATTTCATCGATTGAAATACACACATATTTAGTTATATATTCACTTTAAAAATAAATAATTAAATTAAAATAAAATAAATATTAAAGTATATAAATACGAGTATTATTATTATTATTTCTCATACAACAAACGTGAGTTTTTTGCCATTTTTATAGATAATGGTACGGAACCCTTCGTGCGCGAGTCCGACTAGCACTTGGCCGGTTTTTTATAATAAGCTACACTATGCGTTGGTTAAAATAGCTGTCCAGCTACTTTACGTAAGGGTCCTTCTAAGTGAACGCATAGCGTTGCACATCACTCAAGTATTGTTTATGAATCGGATTTACCGGTCCTATGCGTTGATGGGCACTGTGAGACCTCATAGTATCGTTCTTGAATACGGGTGTAAGAGTTTAGTAGAAAATATGTGATCCCATATCTCCGTGACGCCATCTTGCGCGTTGACACGTTACACTTTTACTGGCACCAACCTTTGATTTCCAATTCTAGGTAACTAACAAAATATACCTACCTATAACAACTACAAATAAATAAACCGTGGTTAAGTCTAGTCGTTTTATCACTACGAGATTTGTAATACCTGCATAATTAGGCAAATACTTCGAAAATAATTTTGTTGTCAACGTCAGAATCGCCGGTCAACAGTCGTATTTAGCTTTGGAATAGAGCCTAAAAATTAATTATCGATTGCTTATATTTGCTTACCATGGTGAGAGAATTGCTTATTTCATAAGTTAAAAGAATTAAAACATTTAAGATTGACCGACCATTCTGATGTCAGAATGGCTGGTCAATCTCTGTAGAGAAGTAACTATGTGGAATTACTGAAATTTTCAAGGGCTAAAAATTGCTTATTAATTGCTTATTTCACAATTTATAACCCCTGCGCCTGTTAAATATATGAGAGCAAAGTGTCGAATGTTGAAAATTGCGTAAACGGGTGAATTTCAACAAGAGATAATTATGTGTCATTTCGGTGGAATTTTTTTATTTCAATGCTATCTACATATTTTTAGTGACAAATAAAACTTTAGCCTATTTTATAACATTGTGCGTAAGTGGACATCAAATTTCATCAAAACTTACATAAATATTTAAGGATGAATTTTTAAGAGTCCACAGAAATGAAATAAATCCTCCGAAATGATACAGCTAAGAACAGCCGTGCCGGGCAGCCAGGGTTCCGTACTTTGTTAGGTTTGATTTCCACAAATTTTAGATAAACACTGAGACAGGACAGTATATACGAGACAGCAGTATTCGTTAGATTGAACTTGCATTTGTTTCAAACGCTCAGATCAAAGCGGCGCGGCGCAATGATAATTATGTGCTATTCCACACAAGACTGAGCTCTATTCAAAAAGCTTTTTAGGAATGGGTCCTAAATTATACAATAAGCTGCCCATTGCAATAAAAGATGTTGGCAGCATACAGAATTTCAAAAAGGCTCTTCTAAACTTATTAGTCGCAAAAATATATTATACAGTCAATGAGTACTTAGAAGATGTATTTTATTTTTTTTGACTTCAGTTTTATTACAACTTTAATCCATTTATATGTAATTAATTGAAATTGACGTAATAATATAATTGGAAATTGACATAATAATACAATTAGTAATTTTAATTTGAATATTTTAGAATTATAATTAGGATATTTGTACGCCGCTGCCGGCAAGACATAACGATCATTTTTAGAAACTTTGACATCTGTACCTTTACATTTTTTTCACCTATGATCTACAAATAAAATGATTTGATTTGATGTTATGCTTTAAAAAATTAGTTAATATAAAATTATATCAACTGTTTATTATATTAACTGATCATTATATCAAATAAAATTATAGATTTATTTGTTATATCTTGTAAAGTTTAGAAATTTTGTAATTATATCAAATATTTTACTCATAATAAATGATATAAAAATAAAGGTAAGTGACTTATAATGACGGTAAACCCTCGAAATAATTATTTGGTTGACAATTAGTAGGTATAATAATTTACACTCACACACTCATCACATTATCGTTGAGCCGAACAAATGTGTATCTAAAATATATGCATGTACTAACTACATAGATATATGTATATATTATATATCTTAAACACAAATATTACACAACAAATACACCCGAATAATCTAATCTATACTCTAGGTAAAAGTACATTACAAAACTATGACTTTGTATTTGACACAAGGATCTCTAAAACTTTATGGTTTTATCATTTCGGAGATACATTTCATTCCGGTGGACTGTAATTGGTATAACAGTCCACCAAATCCACTGAAATGATAACAATGAGATGATAAAATAGAGGTTAGTTCTACATTTAACTCCGAAATAAAGTTCTTAAAAAAATATAAACACTACTCGAACAAAACAGTACTTACGGCGAATTTAATACACAATTTTGAAATAAATTAAACGAATCTAGCACGAGCTAACGCGATAACTGCCACCGAAATGAAACTATTTTTGTCCCCATACTCGTATTACTGAAATGATAAACTTACTTTTTTGGTGGGAAACCGCAAGACGTTGAGACCGGTGCGTTCGCGCTGAGAGCTTGAGACGGACTGATCCGAAGTGAGGAAAGGTGAGAGGGGCGTAACAACGCAATGTTGACATGGCTATTCTACTAAAACTTACTGTGCTCTGAAATGATAACTTTTTTCCAGACAAAAGTTGATTGCCTGTCAAATCCATGAGAAAGAAGATAAACAAACAAAAATAGTTTTATTTCATCGAATATATTATAATTTAATGATAACAAAATCAATTTAAATCCATATTACGAATGTATTTGCAGGGGAAGGTATTTTATGAGCAGAATTGGGTTCAGGACAGGCCACCGTGATGATAAAATAACACTTTGTAATTTTTTTTTTGGTATATTAGAGGGTAGAAATCAATGATTTTTTTGTCAAGGTAGAGAAGTACTTACGTTGTTGAGAAAAAATATATAAAATTAAAAATCAGCACATTGCACTACCGTTCTCAGGTTTGCCGTGTATTAGTTTTGCTTGGGCATTTCACCCAAACATTAAACATTAAAAAAAACATGAATTATTAAACATTCATAAATTCACGCTTTCTTGCCATGGGGGTAGGCAGAAACTATAGAACGCCACTTACTACGCAATTTTTTAAAATTAATTACTAAAAAGGTCTATCGGGAAATCGTGAACTTCGATTTTAGGAGCACAACAAAGCGTCTTTTTCTCGCAAAAATAAAATAAAACCAACTCACGCCTTGTATTATTAGCTTGTTTTGGGAACTATCTACGACAGCGCCATCTTGACAGTTGGCTTCCCCTAAAAAAAACTGTCGGCTAAGCCACTATTAAATCCGATCCGATTCCGTGTCAGTAAGATATATCCTACATAGTTAAGTTAATAAATACAGCCATGATTAAAAATAATATAGGCGCCATTGACACTTGAGAGATTGACAAGACAAGACGCCATTGACAAGAGACTTGAGTGCCATTGGCACTCGCCTTGTCTCGAGGGCGCTTTTCCTGTCATGCGTATTATTGCCCGTGTGCTGGTGATTACACGCTCCTGGCCACACGCACGACATAGATTGCGTTTGTTGCCGCAGTGTCGTGCGTCGCCAGTGACTAAACTCGTGCATCATTTTTGTTTGCGATTATATGCGTGCGACCCGCGTCACAGTAAATAACACTGAAGGCAGAAGAACGCCGCCCGCATCCGGTTAGTACACACGCGCGCCGCGCGCCCGCAACCAATCCGCGTTCCGCGCGCGTGCTACCCGCATGATAGGAAAAACATGTATGAAATGGTAGGATGCGGACAGCCTGCACGCGGACCAAATCCGCGCGCGAGGGAAAATACGCATGACATGAAAAGCGCTCTTAGGCAGAGGCAGAGTTAGCGAATAGGGACCTACTCATTAAAATAAAATAAAAAACTTTTCACTGGTATAGTGTGTTGCCATACCGCTATTATATTTTTTTCTTATGATGCTGGCTAAGCCTAGTAACATATTTTTTATCCTAGTTTACATATAAGATTCACCATTGCCATAAGGTATGTGCCTACTTGTATTTTATCGCACCATTTACATATCCACCAATACCATTCATTATTCAATACATTTTAGGCATGACAATATGTTAGGCTCAAAGATCAATAACGCTCGTTGAGCGAAAAAAAATTGATGTCGATTTTTAAAAGTAATTGGTCCAGTAACAGAAATTCAAAGTGGCGGCCATCGCATCAAAAAGGCTCAGAACATTGCCAGGAAGAGTTATGGTCGAATATCAAGAAAGCCACGAAACGCATTTCAGTTTGCGGTCGTTCCGTGTTTGCCAGAACGCGTCGTGGCCGATATTGTAAGTATTACATCGTGTCGTGTCGTGGCTGTTTTGAATATGCCAAATCACATTGTGGCCTATTTTGTCGCTGTGAGCGTTTTCGGTCCTTAAGCCTAACATAAACTCATATACGATATCTACATCAATATGATACTTGCAATCGACACGACACGATCAAAGATTGTCATGTACACTATGCACACTAATTTAGGCTGGAATACACATTCTATTTAGTAGCACAAAACTCAAAAGCATCCTACTTTCGAGCAGATGCCACTTAGTAGCACACAAGTAGCACGTGTATACAAAAGGTTTGTGAACAAGCACGCTTATTAATTACATGCCGGTCTATTTTTTGGTGATATCCAGCACATGGTGTGCGGCGCGGGTGGAGTCTCATCTCGTCAAGATTTAATGCGTTAATATGAGAAGTAATGCTGTCTTTATCTAACGGAACGTATCAGAAAGTGACAGCATTACTTTTAATGGGGAATTAAATTGAATGGACTTACGTGCAACTGGCTGGTTAGTTTACTACACAGAAAGTTTTCGTAACGTCAAAAATCGTTAGAACCATAGATTGATTAGGATTTTGTAAATTGTTGGAGGATCAAACGAGCATGTGTATCTCACTTAAGCGTGCTAGTAATAAGTATGTTTCTGAGGGTTGTGTTTTTACTAGCATATGTAACCGCGCAGAGAATACTGTAAATAAGCATACTACCTACCTAATAAAAAACTAGCATTTTTTTAATAGCATGTGAGTTCCAGGCTTTATGTTAATTCATTTATGAGTTGGTCAAATTATTGAAATTGAATGATATAACTTTGTACGTATGGATTGAGCGACAAGAGCAGCGCACCAAGACACCCATGTTTAAGTTTTAATTCTGAAACCATTTTGGCAATCTGCTACTCTTAGATGTGGAAGGTTTCTGCGAACTCTGAGCTGCATCTTCTAGTTTTCTTCTTGAGGGTGCCCTAGGAAACAATACAGATTGATTAAATTATTATTAATAATTAGATTATTTTGTTCTAACTTCTGACCTCATAGTTACCACGGTACCTATAAATGAGTCAAGTAACATTTATAAATAAACTCATAAACTTTTTTAACATTGTAGACAGAAATAGTAGCGTAGTGAGATTCCGTCAACATAGGACACCCCGTTACGGGTAGTAAGGTTCGAAGGGGATGATCGGTCATTCAGTGCGTATATAGGTCCCCTTAAAAGTTATTATACCCTGCAAGCAGGAGGCAATAGGAGCTCCGCGGGGCTTCGTCGACATCCAGCAGATATTTTGTTTTAAACTGATTAATCAGTCCAAGAAACTTTGGGAACTTGGCTCACCTTTGCCCTTGGAGTCGTGTTAGATATTTTTCTAAACTTTACAGGAAAATATTTAAAACCTTAAAAAAAGTTTTATCCTGCACAGTTCAGAATACGCTTTTCGTGTTTGTGTGTGTCCATAATTCTTTTCAGTTTGTGGGCGGTGGTTACAATTTTTATTAACATATTCTTAACCATTGTCGGTGCGTAGAATTTTTATTTTACAGTCCAATTGATTTTCCATAACTACACAAGAGATGGATGAAGGATTTCGGAAAGTTTAGGTATGTGTAAGTCACACAATTGTACCGGAAAATCCTTACAAATACGTAAATTGTAGAGACAATTCTACAATATTTAGCATATCACAAAAATAAATCCGGAATACGCTACAAATTTGTAGTTGACAATGGGGTTAGAAACTGAAAGCTCGTCATAGGTGGCAGCACAGTTGTCCGTCTACAAACCACCGTTGTTTTGTTTATGTTTACTTTGTGTCGTTCACAAATTAAACGAAAACTACATAAATATGTATGCAACTGGAGTGTACCTCTATTAAAAGACGAGCTAAGGACAGGCGAAGCGTCTATCACTGGTAAAAATGCAGAAATAAATTCATGTATGACGGAATTGTTCCCCTTTAAAAGTTCTAAAAATAAGTCCGCAAGAGCATTATGTCTATCTTTTAAGGTTGACTCACTATAACCTTTTTATGGTAATCAAATTTGTTCTAAAATAATGCATTATTTGCGAAGGTGTTTTTATAAACATGATATTAATCCATCCTAATAAATACTTTATTCATCACAAGTATTTAATTTTGAACAAAATTGCCTTTCATATCATATGATTTCAATGAATATCTCTGGAGATATCATAGTTTTAAAATAAACACACTAATTTTATTAAAAGCCGAAAGTTTGTGAGGATGGATAGATGTTTGTTACGCTTTCACGCAAAAACTACTGAACTAATTTAGATGAAATTTGGCAATTTTATAATATTTATATTATTAAGATTAACAGATAGAATAGTTTTTATCCCAATATTCCCACGGGATCGAAACGTATGCGGGTGAAACCGCGGGGCGCTGCTAGTAATGTATAAAACTAATACTAGAAAGTAAGACTAAACTTTAATAAAAATAAAATGTATAAAATGCTAGTAATGTATTAAACTAATACTAAACTTTAATAAAAATAAAATGTATAAAACTAACACTTATCTTACCTGTATTTGGAAGCCAAAATACTAGCTGCGTCAGAAGCCGTTTTCTTTTGATATATCTCATCTTTCAGATACGGTTGTTTAGTCTTGTCCTCCTCCATCCACTTAAAATGCATGTGAACGCAAGGCACAAATTTTGCATCCAGTAAAGTCATTTTGGGCTCAAGAGTTTCTTTTAGAGGAGTGATGACTGCAAAAGATAATCTTTATATTAATGTATTGTATGATGATTACCTATAAATTCGCAGCCAGCAGAATTAAGGGCTCACATGAGCCACGCGACTCACTCTCGCACCGAAAATATTTGTCTATTTCTGTCACTTTTCTCGTTTCTCGGCAGCGCTACAATACAAAATACTCCACTCGATCTGTTTAAACGTGATATTTTTTCGACAAACCGTAGTTAACATCGCCCCTTAGTTTTCTCTAATTTTGACACTTTAACAAGAGTTAAAGTGTTCAATTCTTCTGTCATCTACTCGTTTTCGTTTTTGAGGACGAGAAAAATAGACAAAATAAGATACAGTTGAACCAGAAAAGGTATGCGTTTAAGTAAAAAAAGTGTTAAGATATAAAGTTAACCTTCTACATACAGAGGAATGTATTACTAATTCCCTTTAGTGAGTGACTCCCACGTTAGGCTAGTGCTCGTAAGAGTTACTGGTGAGCATGAGGTTCTGGATTCGATTCCCAGGTCCGGCAAATCGTTATTGGGTTTTTCCATCAGGAATTTCTCAGTAGCAGCCCGAAGTATGGATTTGTACCCGGTTGATGGCAATAGGCTGGCCCCCTATTACATGGGACTTCAACATAACTGGCGAAACGTGGGTGTACTATTGGTACACCTCTGCCCAACCCTTCGGCCCATGTATAACTACATGGGTCATTAACATAACTGGCGAAATGTGGGTGAACTATAGGTAACGGACCCTGAAGCTGATACTGCTATGATAAAAACGTTTTGTTTTTTATTAATATTTAGCTACGTCGATCTTTCGTCGCAAGAAAACGCAGTGAAGTGCTTTTTTCGAGTTTTCTCGAGCTTGGCTGTCTTGTTAGACATTTAGATGACCTCAAGATTGTAGACCAATCTCGACAAAACGTCAGAGAGAGCGTTGTCGCTCTGCTCATGTTAGCCCTGCAGGCCGTCCGTTTATTTAAAGCGAAAGCGCGGTAGCCCGTGAAAATCAATTTTTCTTATGTTTTTTGCAATTTGCAGTTTAGTATCAGGTTGTGTGGTCATAAAAAAGTTAAACGCGCCCGTATTGATGATTATGCTTGGGTAAAGACATAATATGTGTGTTGTGTAATTAATTAAACGTTTACTTAATTGTTTTCGGTTAGTTAGCGGGTGTAAGTTATAATGAAAGAATATGTAAAGTTGTCGTAAATTGGAATTCTCTTACGGTCGAATTCTGAAGCGGGTAATTTAAGTCTCCGTTAGCATTAGGTCCCTTGTTATACCGTCCACTTTAGGATGTGTAGCTAGAGAAGGATTTAAGAACGTGTTAAAGTAAGTGCCGTTTGAGAATTCGGGAGGTTAACAATATACAATAGTTCCTTACATATATGGAATTTTTTGTTTGGATTCCGTAAATGCCCTTTTATAAAATCTGTTACATCTTCGATCGTGTTCGTAGGAGTAAAAATTCCTTGAAGTATTATATGGTCGGGGAATTGCACACGAACCACCACATTCTTGTATAAATTTAGCTTTTGTAGACATGCCTGAAAAAAAAGAGAAGTTAGGTTTCCTGGCAGTATTATTTTGATCTTAATCAAAAATCAATCTGCCTAGCCCTTTTGCAACTATGTTAGAGTCGGCTTCCAGTCTAACCGGATGGAGTTGAATGCCAATATTTTACATGGAGAAAGAAAAGAAAGAAAGAAAAAGCATTTATTGGGACTCGCACAGATCACAAATTAAACTATACAAAAACACACTCATAGAAACATAAAGACGAGCGACTGCCTATCTGACGTCCACAACCCAGTAACTGGGTAACACTTTACCCCTTAGTAAGACTGGTTGTCAGACTTTCGGGCTTCTGACGACCCGTAACGACTGTCAAAGATCCACGAATGACAGCCGGGACCAACGGCATAACGTGCTTTCCGAGGCACAGAGGAGTCACGGTATGTAAAGATGGTCACCCATCTACGGACCAACCCAGGCAAGCGTAGCTTAACCTGACGGATCAACCCGTGCGGCAGTTATTACTTAGCCATGAGCTCATCTATTTTGATCTTAATCATTACCATAATAAATTGGTGAAACGGGTACGATTCTGTTGCTTAACATAGAATCCGGTTCCCGTTTAGATGGGACTGCAGTTTTAATTTGCTGCGAACTTAGTTTTGACTGTATGTAAACTTCATGGGGCCTATTCCCAAAGTTACAGTATTTGCATAGAAAAAATCCTTAAAAAGAAAAGAAAGAAAGAAAATACGTTTATACACACGTTGTTACGTTTCTTTTTTACTTAAATATTGTGATCATTATTTTACCTGTTCTTTAATTTCCTTTTCTTTTGTTGATGTTTGAAGTGGTGTATTTTCGAGGGTTATACGATGTTGCTGTAAGTCATGATACAATCTTCGTACTTCTTCTATACTTAAATCATAAAAGTCATCTGGCAGATCGGCAATATCCTCTTCTACTAAATCTGGTTGCATAAATGCTATTCCTTTTTGAGCTCCCAACTAAATATAAATTGTTTTTATTTAATACACAATTAATATTTGTTAAAGACTATAGCCGGTAGTCTGACCAATATTATAAACGCGACAAAACTCGTTGTCTTGTTGGTTGGTTGAATTTTTACCTAATTATGACTTCTGTATTTAAATCGTCGTGTGTCGTCCTCCTTTTTTAAAACGAACTATTTAAAATTCGGGAAGTTACCATAAACCAGCCATACTCAAAGTGTGTTCCGCGGAACCCTAGGGTTCCGCAAAGCCTCTGTGGGGGTTCCGCAAAAATACTGTCAAAATAAAAAAATAATACTAAAGGAGTGTCTACCTACCATATTTTATTTTACTCTGGTACCTGAGTAACATAATATCAATCTAAATATTCAACAAAAGTAAAAAAATATGTAAATTTTAATGTCAAGTAATATGACTATTAATGAAGAATACACATAAAACCATTTTTGATTACTTTAGGGCTCCGTCAAATATTTCGTTTTCGAAAAGGGTTCCGTCTCCAAAAAAGTTTGATAACCACTGCCATAAACTGCCTGTTTACTCATACTTAAAATATATAAACGATTTTTTTTTTAGCACAGCACTATTTAAACTATGCGAAAAATAGGGAAAAAAGGGACATGTTGCGCCGACCCCAAATAAATCTATTATGCACTTTAAGTAGTACACTAGACACTACTCAACAAAGTCTAGATAACAGTATTCATAGTGATTATTTTAATTTCAACACTTTCTATGTAACATATTTTATAGCAATAGAAGCGTAATTTAATACAGATTTTAATTGTTTGATTAAATAAAAGGGCACTCAGTGAATAAATATATACAGGGTGGAATTTTGTAATGCCACCTGGAGGGAAAGTACTCTTAATACCAGATAGAAAATTTTACTCAAAGGAAACATTCCTTTATTTTTGAATAGAAAGCAAACTGCATTCAAAGATTTTCGAAATTCTCATCCTTATAATTGACCCTAACGATCGATGCAATAAAAGTACAGGGTATAATTTTTTCAGATTTTAGCCGGTTCGATTCCCGGGTGTGGGAGAAGAGAATTTTCGAAAATCTTTGAATGCAGTTTGCTTTCTATTAAAAAATAAAGGAATGTTTCCTTTGAGTAAAACTTTCTATCTGCAGTATTAAGAGTACTTTCCCTCCAGGTGGCATTACAAAATTTCACCTTGTATATATGTAGGTATATGAAAATCTAAAATGGTAGGAACCAAAAACAAAAAATATTTTTTTGTAGATAAAAAAAAACTAACGCCCAGATAACATTAAATAAAAATAAAAATTCCCAGAAACTTTTTAATAACCTGTTGGTCCTCCCAAGGCATAAAGCTATAGTCTCCTATAAACGCCGTCAGCTGCGTACAGCGTCACGCCGCCGCCGTTGCGTTGGTACGCCGCGTCACGATGAATCTATAGAAATGTACTGTTGTGGTCTCATTCACACGCTGACGATGGCGTGTGGATGTGGACGCCGTAGGCGGCATTCAAACGCTTTGCGCCGCGTCTCTAGTTATTTCGAAGCATTGCAGCGTGAATGTAGTATTTGGCGTCGGTACAAAATGTCGAAATTTGATAAAGAAAAAGACGAAATATTGATTGAATCTGTAACGCCCGCCAAAGATGTCGCCACTATATTGACAGCCAGCCAGCCAAACCGCCATTGCCGTGACGTCACATCCTACCACAAGGCCAAGTGGGGGGTGTGACAGTTGCCGCCAAGCCAGCCAGCCAGCCACAGCGATTATAAAAACGAGTTGCGCCTTGGCATGAGACCTTTTGATAATTTGTAAAATCGAGGAAATATAAGTGATTGCATTTATACCGTTTGAATTATTTCCCCGCCTACCACCTGACTGTTATAATTCAGAAGTGTGATCCACGCAAAATGCAAAGACGAATCTATATGAAGATGAAAGTGCCGATTCTGACGGTGATGAAGTGCCTTTACGCAACACCGAAGACAACTCACCGCCTGCAAGAAAATTTTTGAAGACTTCTTACTCGTGAAGTAGTAAAAGCATTTCAAAACCTGTAAAATGAAGCCCTACCCTAATGCCATTGAAACAGCAGCGCGCGGCAGCCTTGATTCCAGAATTTGACCCTGATAGTGAGGAATTTACGATATCAGCATGGTTGAAGAAACATCAACAAATCAGCAACAGTCTAGGATGTTAGCTGGAAGGAAGGAACCATTTTGCTGCGTGCTGAAAGCTGCAGGGATATTCAGGTCAGTGCCACCGCCAGTAATTGCCTATTGCTTGACAAAAATTGCCTTTTATCTGCCAAAAATATACATTGTGCCAGTATAGCCTCTAGTAGTAAGCGTGCCGTAGGGGGAATAGATGTAGATCAAATTAACGTAGGGCTCATAGGAACAGTAGCGCACAAAAAAAAAATATAGCACTTTTATCACAAGTCGGCGACTGTTTCGCAGCTAGATTCAGATTCACATTCAGATTCATTTATTTGCAGTTAGTAGCTAGCACTCAAGAGTTAGGATCTACCGATCTTGTAAACATGCCTATTAAGCTTACAACCGATCAGCCTGTATTTCGTCGTCCCTATAGACTTTCTCATACGGAACAAGAAATTGTTAAATCTAAAATTTCTGACTTGCTCAGTGCTGGTATTATTAAAGAATCTCAGTCGAGCTACAAGTCCCCGTAGTAGTGCTAGTTAAAAAGAAAAATGGAGATAGTAGATCATGTGTTGACTATCGTGCGCTCAATGCCATCACGGTTCGCGATAGATATCCGCTGCCTAACATTGACGACCAGGTTTCAAAGTTAGCCGGTATGAATTACTTTACCAGCCTAGATGTAGCCCACAGAGCACTATATAATATGATCTCGCCCAAGGTTATCACAAATTATTGATTTACCGGAAGATACTCATAAGACGGCATTCGTAACACCTCAAGGTCATTACGAATACAATCGGGTACCGTTTTGCCTCGCGAATGCCCCATCTGTATTTATGCGCTTGATAAATAAAATCATAAACTCTATAAATAACCCTAGTGATATTAAATCATCATCATTAAGTAAAAAAAAAAACCCGAAAGAACTAGCTTTAACTAAGAAAGCTATCTTAGTTGATTTATTATTGCCCTCTATTGACGTACCAACGGGTATTTTAAATTATTGAAAAAGGTTCTCGTTAAATTGCGATCCGAAAATTTCAAGTTAAATATGAAAAAAATGTTAATTTAAAAAAAAAATGCTATAAGTTACCTTAGTCATGAAATATCCTCGGGTAGCATTCAACCGGGTGATTTGAAGTTATCAGTTGTTTCACAATTTCCGACACCGCGTGTTGTTCATGAGATTAGACAGTTCATTGGTATAGGTAGTTGCTTTCGTAACTTTATAGCTAATTTTGTTTAATAATAAAATAGATAACTGTAACAATATTGATATATTCAGAAACACATTTTCCCAATTTCGCAGAAAACTGATAACTATTAGCGACGAATCACAATCATAATTTCTTAACCTACTTTTTATTTTTTACTATTTATTATTTTGGTTTTTTACCACCTATCTGCCACTTAAATAATTTTGGAATGTTATCTTATTGCACTGGTTATCACGTTCTACCGTTTTGATTTTTGAATTTGAATTTTACTGTTTATTTTTTAATTTAATAGTAATGTTTTAATTTTGATTCTAATAATCATTTTGATTTTAATATTTGATTCTAATTTGGATTATGATTTTGTTTTTACTTAATGTTTTGTTCTTTGTTTATAATTATTTTTTCTATCCTCACTACGAGTAAAAAATCTTGTTTAAACATATATTTAAGAAGCTATTTTTTATGTAAGTGCTGTGTACGCCTGTAAGTGACTTATTCACCATAACTCAATGTATATGTTATTTTTTATTATGTTAATGTTCTAGTGAATGGGTCGTTGGTGTACCTTTCAAATAAAATAAAATAAATAAAGTAATGGATTGGTTTGTCACCGTGCAAAACGAGGATGAAAAATTAAAACACATAGATTTGTTAAAAGGCTGTAAGGATAGTGGTATAGTAAATAATTACGCGTGGATTAATGAGAGACTTTATCGTAAAACCCTGAATGACAACCGCTTAGTTATTCCGGGACTAGCTAGGTGGAAAATATTACAAAAACACCATGACGATATAGGTCATGTAGGTCTTAAGGGCGGCCAACCCGACATACTTTTCATACAAACGCTCGTACGTGATTATGGCGTTGTAACACATCTTTTTTTGAAAATTTTGAAGCAATAGTTATCTTGTGCACTATATCTAGGTTTCTTTCTATGCAAGCAAAAAATAAAAAAAAATGAAAAACAAAGTCAGTATAAGCCTGCAAAAATCTGCTTTTTTACACAAAGGAGACGTTCACGAAATGTATGGGGCTTGGTACTAAAATAATTGAAAATTTAAACAGCCTTCTGACCTATATACGCTGAAAGAGTGTAATTATTTTGATGTCTTTGGGCATTTAATTTTATTTTACAGCCGCCCGTTTTTTTTTAAACAAGTGTTGAAAAATAAAATGTTTGCATCATTTCAATTTATATTTTAGGGATGGCAGCCCTGTGGCAAATGACGTGACAACGTCAGTCAGCAGCGGGCCGAGCACGGGCATGCCAAGACGTTTGTGACAAGACATGATAAATTATGTCATGTCAATTTGTACTAGCATTTTATGACAAAACAGTTTTATCGCTCAAACTGTGATAAAATGTGTGACTCAAGTTATGTCACAGTAGGCCGTGCTTGCCCCGCAGGACTCAGCTTGATATTTACAGATTTGAGTTTTTTTCTACACGTTTTCGTTATTGCGTTGTCATGATAATCAATATTTTTTGTCTTAATTTCATGGAACTGCAGCTAAAATTATAATAAAATCTCAAAGTATTTATTAGAAACGGAAACTTTAGTTACATTTAAAATAATTATATTGCATAGAAATGAATAAATAAAGACTATGTGCGTTTTATTTGTATTGAAACACATTTCACTTTTTCACAAAAACGGGCGCCTGAAAAAATCAGATTGAACTATAATCGAGTAGCATAATAAATAAGCTTTCTAATAAGGTACATCACATTAGCGTTTTAAAATCTTCGGAATATTATACCACTTTTGACCTCTCCTTTTACCTGAACTTTAGCCATTTACTCATAAATTGTAAATGTTAAGAAAACATTACGATAGAAACCTTGCAAATGTAATGGAAATTCTAATTGACCAACATTTATTTCACAAACTGGTAAGCCTTACTCAAAAACACGTATTTCCTGGAACAAATGTTATGAAATTTCCGCACATTATTTTTCGTTCAATGTTATCGCGTTCTCACTCGTTTGTTAATAGTTTTCACTTGCGCTGGGTGAAACAACAAGCTTTTTCAACCATGCTCGCGTTGATGATAGACTGACCGGGAAGGGCTCTCTTAAGCGATGTACTGAGGCTATTAAGAATATTTTCTGGTTTCCCAAAATGTCGCGCTTCATAAAAATGTATGTGTCATCATGTCTGCATTGTGCTTACGGAAAACGTGAATATGGCAAGAGGGAAGGCAAACTCCACCCCGTACCAAAGCCTAATGAGCCGATGCGGATGGTCCATATTGACCACCTAGGACCGTTCACTCGTACTAAAAAGGGGTATCAATACAATCATGATCGTGATGACTGACGCTTTCTCTAAATTTGTGGTAGCTGAACCAGCTCGTACTGTTAACTCTGTGGAAACCATTACATTTTTGAAAAAGATATTTAGTTTATTTGGATACCCTGAACGAGTAGTACCCGATCATGGTAAAGTCTTCACGAGCAGGTATTTTAAAAGTTTTAGGCAACGATCGGTATAGGATTAGAAGTATTAAGACTCAGAGGATATAAACAGTTTGCCGGTCTAGTAACAGCCGACGCTATTCCCCTATATAAGAGCACCCATGCACCCATGTCCGATAGTGCAAGTAGTACTGACAAGCAGCTAGATCTAATAGATCAGCTCGAGAGTTGATCTGGTCCCAGGGGTTCCTTCGTCCTATGCTATGTTTACCTATTGTATGACTAATAGTGCTTTGTGTTCCCATTGCGGGAGCAATGCTTACAGGATGGCCGAATGTAACGCCCGCCAAAGATGTCGCCACTGTATTGACAGCCAGCCAGCCAAACCGCCATTGTCGTGACGTCACATCCTACCACAAGGCCAACTGGGGGGTGTGACAGTTGCCGCCAAGCCAGCCACAAAGATTATAAAAACGAGTTGCGCCTTGGCATGAGACCTTTTGATAATTTGTAAAATCGAGGAAATACAAGTGATTGCATTTATACCGTTTGAATTATTTCCGCGCCTACCACCTGAGTGTTATAAATCAGTCAAATGTTATAGCCTCCTATTCAAGTAACACAAGCGCCGCGAAAAGTGTCGAATTTATATCTAATATATATCACACGACTACACGCGGGTCGCGAGCACTGTTTGTCGACTACTGTTGTGAACGAGACGTCGTCGTTTGCTATGAGTTGTATTGACCACTGACGCTGTGCCTAGCGTTCAGACGTCGATCGGAACGTAAACGCTGAAGTCGGACGCCGCATATAACATTTAATGGGAGACCGAAGCCTAAGTGCAGCTACCACTCTTTTAGGAAACCATAGTTTTATTTCAAAATGCTTTTGCTTTTAGGTTAAAATGATTAAAATTTCGAATAATTATTTAATGCAGGTTCAACTTTCAACCAAGATTTACAAATTTTTGTGGCCAGTACTCTTCTAGAGTTTTCTCTCAGATTATAGAATAGTAGTACTTGTTTCTGTAATCTGAGAGTTTTCATAAATAGGTTAATATAGTTGGCATGGTCCCTAGACTTTGTTGAGCAGTGTATCTCTCATGTCGAGAGCTCGTCTCCGCTGAGATTGGACGGCCGAAATTCGGTAAGTAGACTATTACTTGTGCAGAATGTATAATGGCGTATCGAAACAGTGATTTTTCATAATTTTTAGGGTTCCGTACCCAAAGGGGAGAACCCTATTACTAAGGCTCCGCCGTCTGTCTGTCTGTCTGTCCGTCTGTCACCAGGCTGTATCTCATGATCCGTGATAGTTAGGCAGTTGAAATTTTCACAGATGATGTATTTCCGTTGCTGCTATAACAACAAATACTAAAAAACAGAATAAAATAAATATTTAAGGGGGCTCCCATACAACAAACGTGATTTTTTTGCTCGTTTTTGCTCGATATTGATAACGGCAACAGGTAGACGCTTGAAATATTCACAGAATATGTAATTATATATTTACTTTAAAAATTAATAATTCAATTAAAATAAAACAAATATTTAAGGGGGGCTCCCATACAACAAACGTGATTTTTTTGCCGTTTTTATCGATAACGGTACGGAACCCTTCGTGCGCGAGTCCGACTCGCACTTGGCCGGTTTTTTATTTACATTTTATAGTCCCGGCTAGAATAAAAATTTGAAACTGTTTAAAAAATTTACTATGTGTATTTTTATATGTAAATTATCTCCATTTCAGTTTAATTTCAATTTTATTGGATAAGCTGGGCCAATTTCAAGCATTCTCTTTTTGGGACTGAGATACACATACATACTTAAACTCACGCCTTCTTCCCATGGAAACTATAGAACGCCACCTGTTACGCTCCTTACATACTCCTTTTGTTACGTTTACGTTCATACATCTTCATACACACGCACGCAGAAGATAAAAATATACTTACAAAAGTGACTTCTTCTTCTATCTTTAGTCGCCTTTCTAAATATTCTCTTGATTGAGAAGAGAAAGACAAATTGCTCTTTTCTGCATGAGTGTCCATCAATTCATCGTTAATAGTCTCTTGTTTCTGAGATAAAGTTTCATCATGTTCAATTTCTTTAGTCTCTGTATTATAATTCTGTTGGACAGTACTTTCCATAGATTTACTTATAATATCGGGCTTATGAAATTGGTCTTGGTTTGGCTTATTTATTTTTGAAGGTCCCGAAACAGGGTTATTTTCTGTCTGTTGTTTTTTTATTTCTTTTTTCTCATCTTCAACTTTTTCATCAATGACTGGTCGGCGATAAAAAGCAGAAACATTTGCTTGTCTAGAAATAAAATTAATATAAGAAAGGAAATCTAAGCATAAAGTACAATAAACTCCAGCTACGCCACTACACCGCTATTATAGTGGAATATAATGTACCTACGTTGAACAAACGTAATTTATGCACGTAAAACGTTACTAAGTACCTACTATAAATTATTTTAACAGAAATAAATAAATGTACCTACTACATAATAAAGTTATTAATCAACATGTACCATCAAACAGCGTGCGTACATTACTTTTCATAATAGCAAAAGTTAACTTATAACATTGCAGAGTGCGAAATCTAGGTGCCGTCGCCAGTGAGTACGCTCCCCAGCGATGCCACATTCAATGTAAGTCTTACGTACATTCTACAATAAGAGCGTATAACATGCAAATCAATACATTCGCTATAATACATAGATCGCGATAGTATCACATTTCGGTTGTTCCATGATAAATGATTTATTTTTGTAAGTAGGTTTGTACAAACAATTTTACACGTCAATAATATAAAAAAAACTAGATGAGGTCGGCGTTCCGTATCATACTACTTGAGATGAAAAGCCAAACAAACTCAGAAGTCACAGTCTCTTTTAAAGGTGGCGATAGAGATTGGTGCCTGAAATGATCTTTTGAGGAAAGAACCACAAAGATTTGAGTGGACCTGTCCAGTCCGTGCACGCACTTGTCAGTTATTGTGCAGCTCAACTCAAAACTTAAGGAGCTCAAAATTCGACGAACAACACCAAAGAAAGGACATTTGGGTAGGCCGCAAAAAGTACTCTAACTGCCAGACCATCGTTAAAACTAAGAGATAAAAATAAAAAACAATGACCCACATAGTCTGCACATTCAAAATAATTAAAATAATATAATATATTATATTTATAATTACAAAGTAATGAGATTACCTTGCTTCAGCTTGTTTATCAAGCAACCTGAGAATGGCTCTACCCCTTATTAATCCTAACTGCCTCAAACTCTTTTCTCGGAGTGCAGTTTCGCCCACAACTTCTTGACGCATGTACAGAATAGTTGGATGCTGCAATGAATTTAATTCTCCTGGGGCCAGTGATGTTACTAAGTCATATAATGATGTGTTGGGTGCAAAATCAGCTGTTCTTCTTTCACCTGCAATAGAAGTATTTCAAATTATAAGCAAGTTTCCATGTTTACATGTATTTTTTCATTTGCTTTAGCCTTCGGGGAATAGAGGCATGATATTATGATAATATATTTATTTGTAAATTCGATTTTTAACTATCTTTAAAAAGGAGGATGTTTAAAGCAATGATCCACCTAATGCCAAAAGATCATTCAGCGGTTCTCAAACAGTATAAACAAAAGTGGCCAAAGGAGATGGCAGAAGTAGACTTTTCTATATCATTGGACTTTTAAACTGTCAAGTCCAAATATAGTGCTTTTTTCTTCTTTACAGAATTCTAATACATAACACAAGTTTGTTCAATATAGTATTGTAATAATAAATTAAGAAGGGATTGAAAATATCACAACTTTACCATCTTCCAATTGCAATCCAATGGTGACATTTGATTCTTCCCTTTTCCTTTCAGCTTCTACCATTTCTAGCATAGCTTTGTTGGGAAGATTGGAAAACCTGACAGTAGTTGTTAAATCCAAGATATGATTATGATGTTTCAAATCATAATCAGAAGGCTGAAAACCTTGCTTATGGCAGACATCTTCTAAAACCTATAATCAAACATAATATAACTATGTATTATGTCTGCCTAAATCTTACTCACAAGATGATTGTAAATCATAGACAGCTTGTAACCAATATTTTGATTTAAGACTGCCCATGGAGTTTCTTGCCCATTCTGCTCTATAGGAACCTATTACGTTTTGGAATGGGCTACTAGCTTCATCTTTCTGACTGACCGCCTCCTTGACAATTGAATATCCCTGTTATTGGTTTAATTCAAAAAAATATTTTGAGTTTGAGCTTATACTATTTTTTAAGTACATACATTTATAATTCGTTTTAGAAATGCTTTCTGGTAGCACCCCAGCTAACCATCAGTCTGAAAATGCATTATCCACAGAGTAGCGTTACGATCGTAAAACTTGCAGAAACCATTTTGCTGGACATATAAAATGTAGGTCTACTACGATAAGGATATTCAATCACCAAAGCTTAAGATGATAATCATTTTAGTTACTCTGATAGTAAGCAGCAACTGTCTTGATTATAATGGGAATAACATGTTCATTTAGATATATTTAAGTGGATAAAGATGCAACAAAAAAAATATTTTTAGTACTAAGCATTTTTCATAGGTACCTGTAAAATACTAGTATCAGGAGTACAGCGTATTTTTTGCCTTCGTCCATTTGGCGTAAGAACAGTGATATCTTTGGACATGATTAAGATAAATTTATAACGTTAAATGCACTGTTTGCGAGCACAAAATTACATTAAAAAGATAATAGTAATTCTGCAATTTCCAACAGTCATTGTACGTACATTTGACATTACCGGCTGCTGGGCTGGGGAATTGTCAGTTGTCATTAACTGACATTGACATTAGAGCCATTGTCAATGTTGCCAGCCCAAGGAAAAATAAAGCCTAACGTAGATGAATTGTGTCAGGCTTATCCAAATCTTGCTAACGACGAATCGTTTTCGGGGAAGATCTGAAAGAAGCTCAACTCGTTGCCACTTTTTGATGGGATGGGACACACGGTCTAGTCTAGGACAGGATAAATACTCAAGATGAACGGGGTTATACTAAATCGACGATTCAGTTAACATTTGTGACTTGGTTCTGAAGGTTTTAGAATTAGATGAACGACGCGATGACCTGAAAGCAAGACCACCAACAAACAGCTATAATGAACATATCACGTCGTCAATGATGTTCTGACGTGTCTGCTCTGTGCTCGGAGTTTCTCTGCCAAAGTTGGATATGCGTGTATAACTAATGAAGGCATATGAAATACCAGCACATCTAAGCTCTCAACCCCCCTGAAAAGCGACTAATGCAGTCGTTGTGGCTAGATAGCATCATCATCATCATTGTTAGTACCTACTAATAAGTGTCAGAGTTTTGGGATTTCGTGAACAGATCTAGATTAATAGCTATAAACCTTTCCACAGATAAGTCCGCGGGACTTGTCAGAAGTTACTTAGCTCTACGGCCCCTAAACTAACAATATACAAACAATGAGAACATAAATAAAACAAATTATATTGTCCAAAAAATATATTTTATTGTAGTAGACAACACGGGGGCGCGCGCCCGGGGCCCAGCCTGCACCGCGCGCGAGTCCCACAACAACGCTTCGCTATCTACGTCCAGCTCTCTGTTTTAATAATTGTAATAGTTTATTTAATAATTACAACGTTTTTTTATGTGTCCGTATTTTAACATTAGGTATAACTAATTTCGTTTTGTATAACTTGGTGTAAGAACAGCCTTCAGGAATTGAAATAAGGTGGCGCTATACACGCCTCACAGCACTGTTTCCATTTCTACTCGCGTCCGTTCTCTGAAAAAATTAAAAATTTCAGAAAATGTATGTACTACCTAAAGTGTAGGTAATAAATGAATAAATTGGGTTACTCGTAAATTGTTGACTAAATATAGTTTCGCCTGCACTTTTCTTTAGATCAGCGTACTTAGGTACTGAAGTCAAATGGAACACTCCAAAAATTTAGGCTAATTCCAGGAGTGTGATGACATCACTCCAGTTGGAACTTGGAATAATTGTCGAATTGGAGTGATCACTCCAAAATCGCATCATTCCAAATATAGGAAAGGTAGATAGTACCCAGCTAGTAAAATTGTCATAGAGTCTAGCCTATACAAGACCTAAAGCGTTATATAAGATTTATGTATATGTGCCTAGACTATAATTATGACTACACCCCCAATAATATCTTTTAAAGGCAGAAGATGTGTATTTCGACATTTTCGACGCGACCACGCGTTCGGGTTCGCCGAACAAAATTAACGAGACGATCGCATACTCGCGCGATGATCGCATTAGTTAGTTAGGACTTAGGAAGCGACCATAAAGACGTCTGTAAAGTCGGCGTTCCATAAATCCAGTTTTAAAAAAGGGCAAAAAGTTAGATATTTCAAACTACTTATTTACAATTTCTAAGATAAGTCTGTGTTCTAAAGATCCTCGAGCGCATTGTATTTAATGAAGTACCTATCTATACGCGGCAATTTAATGCAGCTTTGGTGATAAACAGTATGGTTTTCTTAGAAAGGGTTCCACAACGTCTAACTAATCTTATCGCATGAATTCATATCAGAAGCTAAAGCTATAGAACAGCTACAGGTTCGTGATCATCTTTGATAAAAAATACAGAATCTAACTTTAGGAGGATCGCCGAAGAGAGGGTTGTGCAGAGCTGCACATCTTCACGGATAGATTCAAAATAGGTAGTGGCACAGGTGCTGGAATCTTCTCGGAGGACATCAACATACCTACACATAGGCACACCATTGGGGTAATCGTTAATTTGTAGTTTTATCACATTTTTAGGGTTCCGCACCTATTTAGGAAAAACGGAACCCTTATAAGTAGGATCACTTCGTTGTCCGTCTGTTTGTCTTTTTGTCTGTCTGTCTGTCAGTCTGTCAAGACCCTTTTTCTCAGGAACGCGTGGAGGTATCAAGTTGAAGTCTACGTCCCTTGGAGTTCTAAAAAAATCAAGTTTCTAAGTCAACGCAATAAAAAAATACGGCGATGTATGCGACATGTTTTGATACTCGCAAATATATTTAATCAAAACCTATACGGTACTTCCCGTTGACTTAGAAACATGAAATTTGTCAACAAGAAAGGTAGCATTATACTAACACAGCATAATCTGAAGGCCAATTAACGATTTTTGGACTTTTTCCTAAAGGAAAAAATCCTAAAATTGTTACTTTACCCTACCCTTTGTTTTTTACTTCTGTCTTTACTTGCGGGAAACCGCAAGTAATAGGGAATATGCATGTATTTTTTTTTTCACTAAATCAATAATAGACAGTAATATAAACCTAAGAAAAGTATTGAAAGTTAAATTGAACTACTGATTGATGCTCAAAAAAATTATGAAACTCCAACAATTTTCTACTACAGTACATCTGTTTTTGTCGCGGTCATGATGTGACGTCATTGTTCACGAAACTGCTTTGTTTACATCTGTTTTTAGCCCCAAATCTTATATATTAAATTATTGTTTATGCTTTATTCAAGTAGAAATCGCACTTACATATTTACCTTAGTGAGATTTCAAGTATTTAGCAAAGAATAGATTTTATTCACATGTATTGTTTCGTCACTTCCGGCATTTTCGAAGCGGACGCGTTTTCAGATTCCGTTCCGTTTCACCAAAAAAACGCCACATAAATTAATTAATTGTAAAATAAGTAATGCATTAAAAAATGTAAAAAATATTGGAATTTGTTTCTTGACTCCTACACAATGTATATTAAAATAATGGATACGTTTTGAATTACGTGCATATTCCCTATTTTATACCATAAAAAAATATTTTTGTGCGATTACAAACTTACATTTACAGTTGGAAAATTGACTGTGGCGTATATCGATCGATGTATGGGAGAACCTGTTTTTCAACAACAATGTTAAGTTTGTGTTTGGGATAAATTCATCCCAACTACGAATCCCTTCATGTGCACACGCACTTGGCCGGTTTTTTATTATTCATATAACAGAAAATCAAATAAATATTTTCGACTCAGTGTCAGTGTAAACGTTTCTTATTATTTTTGGCTTTACATTGTTATTATTGTATGTGTAGTTTCGAGTTCAAATTCACGTTTGGGGACAATAATTGTATCAATTTGTCGGGGACGGTTGTAGCCGTACAACTGACCCCATACTAGAATAGATCCCATCGTACTTGATTTCAAGCTCATAAAACACATAGGTATCTAAGCATCGCGATCGCTCTGTTAACAGTTTGTTGTATATTTCTTCATGGCCGTTAACTACTTATAATACTTATGATTTAAAAAATATAGCAAAAACCACAAAATCATTATTTATGGGAAAAGCAGATGATCGTAAAAAACCTCGAGAATAGAACATTTTTTTAAATAAACGTCCACAACGGAGGAAAGTAGAACAAGAGTCACCGTCCACCGATGCTATCCGCTCCCCTCCGTTTTTAGTGAAAAGCCGTTTGAAACAACAAAGGAAGTCAATAAAAATAAAAATCAATATTATTTTTGTTAAGTATTAGGTAGGTAATTTTTGTGACAATTTTTTATTGTTCTTGCTCAAGTTAAAGTTTTTATTTAAAATTCAGCTTAACTAACGATAATCAATGTCTACAACTCACGACTTATTTTTATTATTTTCAGATACCACGTATCACAATCAGGGAAACTGAAAGAACGTCGAAATATATTATTATAAATACGAAATTTATTAAATATATTTTAGTACGGACGGTATTTTATAGTACAGGGACTTACTAGAGAATGGGCAGCAACGTTCTCTATGCATTTTAACACCATACTGCGATCCCCAACCCGCCTGCCAAGCGTGGCAATTATGGCAACCCCTTCTTGGGGGAGGCCTATGTCCAGCAGTGGACGTTTTTCGGCTGAAATGATGATGATGATGATGATTTTAGTACGAACCAGCGTACAAAGAAGTTAAGTACTTAATTAAAAATATTGAAAATATAATGTCACGGATAATTAAGATTTGTATTATAATTAAAACCAGGAAATTTTTGTTTATGGTATTTTCAGGTTTTCTATTTTTATGTTGATTGAACTTAAGACATTTACTGTGTTTTGTTAGAGTTACATTAAAAGCTGTTCTGCTGAGGTATTTATTACCATTACAACAAGTATGTTTTTCTAATTAAAACACAGTGTTTAATTTTATCACATCACTGGCACACCTAATCACTGGTACCCCAATGTCGGGCTCTTTTGTACCGATTCTCCCGATCCGCTTATGGCAAAATATTTATGATTGTATTATTTCTACACATCTAAAGGTAATGCTAAGTCATACCCCAGCAAATTAAGTAGATATCAATGAACATGATAGATACTTATTGACCTAATTATTAGCAGGAAACTAAGAATCATCAACCTTAAAATGCTACAAATGTCTCCAGTTTAGTCTACCCTAATTGTAAGACGATATTTTGCTAGCTGGGTAGTACCTAAAGTCTTGACCAATTTGACTCTTTTATGTGTCTTTGTAGAAGCTAACGTTTTAACCGTGCAAACTTTTTACTATGGTGTGGACCCCATAATTATGTTTTTTGCACAAATTTTTTGCGCATGCAAGATTGCATGTCGCTGCGGCCGGGCCTAAAGGATTGTATGATCAGCCAGTCAATTCTGTAAAAAACTGAAGTACGGTGAGCTATCATTCCACCTGACTTTTAACAGCTCACTTCAAGCACACTTCACACACATTTTTACAGAATAGATCGACCGGAGTAAAATGATTTATGTACCTACCTGTTATTATTATAGTTACCTTGAGCGTAAATCGCCGCAAGAGAGCGGCCTATCGAGATCGGGCAGAAGATCGGCGGGCGGGTGCAGCGTGCGCACGTGTGTGGCGTCGTGCTGGCCGCCCGCCAGCAGCGCGCCCGCAGACGCTAGGCGGCGCGGCGGCGCGGCCAGGCCGTGCGACGCCAGCGCCGCCGCCAGTTGCCGCGCGCGCGCCACGGCGATGTCGCGCTCGTGCCGCGCTCGCCATATCTAAGCAAACGGTCGTGGCCATGAGTACAGTCGCTGTACCAAGATAAGATCCTCCTAATCAGGTAAACTGATTAGTAAGGCAGTTTATAGTACTTGTCTCTGTAAACAGCTGTAAACCGACCCCACCTCGGTCAGTCAGTGTAACTGACTGGGTACTTCAATTATGTAGTCATTTCAACTGTTCAATTGCATTTAAGTACATTTTTAAATATATAGGTACTTATATATATTATATATTTAGTTATATATTCACTTTAAAAATAAATAATTCAATTAAAATAAAACAAATATTTAAGGGGGGCTCCCATACAACAAACATGTTTTTTCTTTTTTGCCGTTTTTATAGATCCGATCCGGTCGCGAGTCCGATTCGCACTTGGCCGGTTTTTTATTTATTTAACCCAGTCCATCGATTTATTTTGCGATTTACTTTTCGAGTAATCAATCTCAGTTGGTCCGATGAGTTTTTTTGATCCTTATAAGAAACAGGACCGATTAGCATCAAAAAAGTTTTGTGACTGTTTAGCTCCATAAAAGTATAGTGTGATGATAATCATTTAAAAGCTTAAATAAAGACAAGCCAAAAGGTTAGAATATTGCATATAGTTACATGCAATATTCTAACCTTTTGGCTTGTCTTTTTACAATTTGTGGTAAACTATAGAAGAAAACGAACATAAAGCAATATTGCACCTTCCATAGCTAATTGTATAGCCTATATAGTATAGACTGACCAGGAGGTTTAGCATAACGCTTTCTATTTCTACTCTACTGTAGAATATAAATCGCTTGTCTACCGAAAATGTTCTCCTGTCTACACGGAAACGTCAGTTTTGTCTACTGTTCCGTCGACAAAACGCTTCTTTACGGTCTTTGTAATAAGCCCGCTGCACCCTAATTGCGTAACACACTTTAAATCATAACCCGAGAGTTTTGAAAGATAGAATCCATTATGCTTCATAGGTTTGAAAAATTGTCTGCTCAACGACGTAAATAATGCAATGAACGTGGGTGAAAATGAAACCCATTGCGATCAATTGACATTTTATATGTGTTACGGAATTACCCCGCAGACATATAGGGAATTTGAATTTTCTAACCTAACCTAACCTAACCAAACCACTACTTAAAAACACACTTGTAGGTACATACCTACATACCCATATTTTTACCGCACATCACGGGGAACTTCTGCCACTTTTGAGAAAGTAGCTACCTACCTACTAATCACAAGGAAGATGTTTTTTTGGTTTTGTAAGGGCTATTCAAAATAAAAGATTTCCGCACTGTAGACACATACCTGTGCAGCACAAACTGCGGAGCGGCAATGGCTCCGTTCTCCGAATCCACGCGCCGCCGCCTCTACGACGGCGCCGTGGAATGTAAGGGATTGACCTGTCAACAACATTCAACTTTTATTAATCTGTTCAGCTATTAGCATGTGGAAATAACACATTATTCTCGGAACTGCTCGTACACAAGGGTTCAATAAACCTATCAGTAGCCGGGTAATCTTCAATATCAAAATATTTTATTTCACATAAACCTGCATGGCACTTGTGAAACGTTAGAAGCTAGGTACACGGTTCCAACTGATCGTTTCCTATGGAGAAGAGCCGGCAAGAAACTCCACCGTCCAACTTGTTAGCCTCAATGATTAATTATGATACTCTGGCCAAACTGAAGCGCGTCGAATTTGCTCGCACCGATTGTGGCAACTCCCTTGTATGGATGGAGATGTTCAAACTGGCGCGAATAGTCATTAAAAAAACAAAAGAGGCACGCAGTTACGTTCCGCATTCCGCTCGCTCGCGCGCTTCAATATAGCCAGAGTTTAAATAAGTACCTAGATTGAAAAAAAACCCATAACATATTTTTTATACCCATAGATAAAGACACCAGCGCGCAACAAGAGCCCGCACTGGATGCGGCGAGGTGTGAGCGCAGGTATCGGAAGTAGACGTGCTCCAGCAGCAACAGAAGTGCCGCCAGCAGGATGCCCGCCATCAGCAACAGGAAAGCTGACAAAAATTGTTCCAACGCCAGGGGGTCGGATGACTTGTGTTCTTGCTTATTAGGCTTACACGTCCCTGTCATCCAATATCTGTAATGAAAAACATGTTTCTTCAAAGTTGGTGTAGGGTTTATGACTCACTAGGCAATATTATGCAAATTGTAGTTACGTAGGATAGGACATATGTATTATTCACTCTGATTCGATTTTGGTTAGCTAATTTTGTGAGATTTTTAAGTCACTAGGTACCGAAAAACCGGCCAAGTGCGTGTCCTACCACGCACAATGAAGGGTTCCGTAGGTGGGACGAATTTATCACAAAAACAAACATAACATCTTGGTTGAAAACCATGTTCTCCCATACATAAATATACGTCACGGTCACGGTCAATAAAATTCTCCAACTGCAATTATAAGTTGGTCGACTAAGGTATTCAAATAATCAAATTAAAGCCTCTACGAGACAGGCTCGACCTAGTGTGGAGTTCTTAGGTAAAAAGTTTTTCCTTTGCGTCTTATCTAATAATGTAAACCTAGCTTTTAAGGTAGACTATAAGGAAATGTAAAGCACTCAATTTACAATCATTAAGACGCTGACAACAGTAAAACCATGGTCACTTGCAGACTGCATACAAAAGAAAGAGAAGCGTGATGAGTTGATGACACAACGCTTGTAATTTTTTTGTAAAATATGAAAAAATTATACCAACCGTACGTTAATATTATAATACAGATATTTTGGATTGGAACTCATAGTAAAAGGTTAGTTTACCGTTAATTTGTATCGAAACTTTTTTTTCTAAACGTGTTTTGGTAACAACCATGTTCTCAGAAAGTTATTCAAGAATAACATATATTTTGTTTGTAGACATTATGACAACTTCAAACCACTGAAAAGCATAGACTCCCTTAACGAGTCATGTGGCGACCGAAGTTCTCCACAATATTATCAGTTATTTTTAGTGTTCCGTACCCAAAGGGTAAAATGGGAACCCTATTACTAAGGCTCCGCCGTCTGTCTGTCTGTCCGTATGTCACCAGGCTGTATCTCATGTACCGTGATAGCTAGATAGTTGAAATTTTCACAGATGATGTATTTCTGTTGCCTCTATAACAACAAATACTAAAAACAGAATAAAATAAATATTTAAAGGGGCTCCCATACAACAAACGTGATTTTTTTTTATCGTTATTGTTCGATATTGATAACGGCAACAGGTAGACGCTTGAAACATTCACAGAATATTTAGTTATTTATAAACTTTAAAAATAAATAATTAAATTAAAATAAAACCAATATTTAAGGGGGGCTCCGGCACAATAAACGCGTTTTTATGCCATTTTTATAGATAATGGTACGGAACCCTTCGTGCGCGAGTCTGACTCGCACTTGGCCGGTGTTTTTGTTTAAGACAAGCCCACTTAGATCATTTGCCTCTTGTCAGCGCCTTAATGTACAACGTATTATATATGTAGATATGGTGTTGACCTCTTCTATTTTTTTGTAAGTGGCACTAAAAATTGGCGTTTGTCTACAGTTACATCAGATACTTTTGGAATAGATCCTTGTTATGCCATGAAAATTTATAAAACTATTGACTTACCTCCGTAATCTCTCTAGGTCTCCATTGGCTCTTAAGTCGAGTAATCTTTTATTAAACATACTGACATATTTAGAATTACGTGTAAACGCTAATCCATAACCGGACATTGCGTACCATGCACCTACAGTTAAAAGCCTGCAGTCTTCGTCCTGAAAAAATAAAATGTTAGAGAAAATTTTAGAAAAATGTATGTCTTAAGTAAAACAGGACCCTTTCGCCATTATGTAAATAAAATCATTCTGTGGGATAATTGCGTAACACTTAAAACAGCAGTCGATCGCAATTTTGACAGTTCAGCTATGTTCATTGCGAAAATTACGTAAATAAAGTTGTTGAGCAAATTAATTTTTCAAAGCTATGAAGCAATGTATTTAAATTTCCAAACATCCTCGAATTGTGAGTAAGTCTGTTACGCACTGGTTGTTTTCATATTGCAGGAAAATTAGTAGCGCTTTACTTACGTCTGACTTAATAATTTCAGTTATTTTTCTTTGCATGGGTAGTCTAGTCTTTTAATATTTTGGTGAAACAAGTTTAACTTACTTGAGATACTAAATAATCTAGTACAGTGCCGTCGTAGATGAAGGCGTCGAGTTCACCCGTGAGCACACAGGTGACGCCTGCACTGACGGTACTGCGATTATATCTGAAAATAATAAATAATATTGCAGTTAGAATAAATAGTTATAAACAACAAATGGATCACATTTAATTCTTTGGGAAATCATGTACACACGGCTACACATCAAGCTTTACATTTCCAGTACAAGCTGATCTCGCAATGTGTAGGATTTCCGAACAATGAGAGGTCAGCGTATACAGGAAATTTATAGCTTGATGTGTAGCCGTGTGTTCACCATAAAATTTACAGTTATAAATGTAGACATTTTACATAGGGTGACACAATGAGCGGTCTTATATCTAAAAGACAACCTTTGGATGGATTAAGGGGGAAGGAGACAAAATACTGCAGGTAGTCTATGGTGCAGGTACTATTTACATATATACAATAAACAAATAGATACATAAATAGCACATATTAAAGTTATCTATATAAATATATTCAATAATAATTATGAAACAAAATCAAAGAACAAAAAAAATAACGAAAGTTACAGTCGTTTTCAAAGAAGACTGATAACATTAGAATTAAACACAGTTCATAGGATTCCACCAATTACCCTGAATGGGGATAAAAACTGCCACTTTCTCACTTTAGATGTCGCTACTACTTCACTAGTCTAAGAATTTAACAGCTAGCTGTCACTTAACATTTTTTTTTTTTGTAAAAACAGGCGACTTCTTTTACGCTTAATTAATAACTATACCCCGTTGCTCAGCTATTGACTGTAAAATTACGGGGAACCATAAATGTATTGCCCAAAGCTCTTATAAGTAAAAGTAAAAAAGTAAAGTAAATAAGTAGTAAAGTAAATAAATAATAAAAATCAGCTATAGAGCTGCTTTTTTACTATTGGTAGACGCTTCCCTTTTCCTTAGCTCCTCTTTTAGTTGTGCTACACTCCAAGTCGCATACATTTTTATCTATTTTTCGTTTAATTTGTGTTCGACACAACAGTAAACACATACACAACATGCAGTGGTGGTTACTGGACTAACAACAGTGCTGCCGCCTAGGACGAGCTTTTAGTGTTTAACCCCATTATTGATTCATTTTTTATGGAATGTTGAATCCAGTTAACTAAACTTCTACAGTTTCTAAATTAGAACTACACTGTTACAGACATAATAATAACGTATAATATAGGTAACTATCATATGGTAATACAGTGCGTAGGTGCAGGTTTGAAGGTGAAGCAAAATTAAAATAGTAAAGTAGAAAGAAAACGGAAAAACTTACCGAGCCATGTACGCATGCGGCTCTGTAAAGTATTTGGCAAGGGTCGCATCTGTGTGGGACCATGGTACTGTTCCAAACTTCAGCGGCGGTCGCTGAGTCATAGGCCTTGCTATCCGTGGGTCGTCTAACCCACTTAACTCGTGATACTCTTCGCGCGTGATCATGAAGGCAGCTAGGTTGGCAGTGTAGATGGCAAGAAACACTACTGCAAACATAGCCCACATATTGGTCATAAATCGGGCGGTGAAGCCTCGGGGTGAGTCTACGTGCACTGATGCCTGCAAGTTCAAACAAACAAAGTTAGTGTACGCACGAGTGTACTACCATATATATCGTTCACTAAGCTATTATCAAACATCAACGAATGGTTGTCGGATTACCTGAAAAAGTACTGCCCAAACAATCCAATAGGTTCGACATAAAGAAAATCGATTCTGTGGCACCCGTTTCGAATTATTGCCCGTTGAACAGTCAAATCCACTGGGAGACAACCACTCGAAGAAGAATATGGAGAAAGTAGCCGCTTGGATCGCTACAGCTCCCACAAGCATCCAAGAGGCTGTATCAAAAGGCTCCAAGAAAGCTGTTGGAGATATGATGCCTGTTCGCTTGGCCACTACGATTGCAACTCCGGTTTCCATAAAAGGTACACTGAAGTCCACTACAGCCTCTCTGTCTGAATTTATAATCAGCGATGTCAGTACCTGGAATTAAATAATTATAAATAAAAACAATTTTCTGCTTATGAATGTCAGAATGAGTTTTTGAGAACTGGTTAAGGTCGAATTTTTAAAATAAAGGACCATCAATGGGTGTGTCGAGTGGAGGCTTGTAATTAGCGACCTAGTTATGGAATATTGTAATGAACTGAT
Source organism: Tiliacea citrago (assembly GCA_963921375.1). Classification (NCBI taxonomy): domain Eukaryota; kingdom Metazoa; phylum Arthropoda; class Insecta; order Lepidoptera; family Noctuidae; genus Tiliacea; species Tiliacea citrago. Next base: position 11,432,546 of record OY992797.1, on the reverse strand, counting down.
GAAATTAGACTGTAAGATTTAGCCTACCATGTAAAAAAAAAAAAAAGTTACATAAATATAAACGTCTTTGGCAGAAAAATAATTACTATTTTGATATTTTGTGCCCACAAACTCCGTGTTATTTAGATGAGGACGATAATGAATGATAAGTGCTTACCATGTCCGTTTTCTTGTTGACAAGATCTGCGATCAGACCGTTCCACTTGCCGTGGTGCAGCGTGCCCCAGCGGCCGTCCTCCACGCGCACGAGCTCGTACGTGAAGCCGAGCTGCTCCGCCAGCTGCTGCAGCAGGTCTATGCAGAACCCGCTGCAGCACTGGTACAGCGAGCTGTTCCCGTGCGCCGCGCCCGCCTCCAAACTAAATTATAATACACGTTATACAATATCCAATTAAATCAACTGGCCAAACTTCACTGACCGATTGATAGAGGGTGGAAAGTTGAAGGGGCCCGTGGAGGGACCTTAAATATTTACTCAAAATAATGTTTTAATTAAAAGTAAAGCATATTTTTTTTATAAATTCGATTTTTCAATATCGCAGTCTTTATTTTTCATTTGTTAGTTTTTAGTGTTCCCTCTTTTATTTTTTGTATTTCCTGTGCGTGTCCACATCATTTTCTTTCTTTTACCATACATTTCTCTCCGGAGGCGACAACCGCAAGCGGCAACGTCGCCTAATCGCAATGACAGACTGCAGCAACACTACTGGTTTCTATGAAAACGCTTCCGTAGTATACCACTGAGAGAGGAACTGAGAGTCTTCAAAGCACAAAAGAAATGTATCCAGGCAATATGTGCATTAAAACCTACAGATACTTGTAAACCACATTTTATAAATTTAAAAATATTGACATTCCCATCACTGTATATCTATGAACTAGCATTAGACATTAGAAATAATATTTAAAAAAATGAAACGTTAAAGAGTACCAGGCTTGCCAGTACACTTTGCGCAATACGCCATGAAACAGCTATGTTTGACAAGAGTGCATTTTGTTTGGGCCCTAGAATATATAATAAATTACCTAATAATATAAAAGAAGCAAAGAATTTTACATCATTTAAAAATAAATTAAAGACTTATCTGATCAATAAAGCATATTACAAAGTTATTGATTATTTAAATGATAAATGTAATTAAATTTTGAAGTTAGTAATAATAATAAAATTATATAATTAATAAATTTCATAAATAATTTAATATTTTTGTAATTTACTGAATAATGTAAGAAATATTTCTATTATAATGAGTAGATATTTGCACACCTGTTTAGGTAGGATATAAAGATTTTTTTTATATGTATCTCATGTACCCATATTCAAGCAAATAAATGATTTGATTTGATATCTAGACATTGCCGCCTGACGCTGCAGTCGAGCGTTGACCGCAGACCGCAAACAAAGTAGTGGCGTAGTACAAACAAAGAAGTGCCATCCGTGGCTGTCTCTAACAAAGCCAGAAGATGTATTTTTTCGTTAGAGAAACTACTATCGCGAAACTGAAGAAGAGAAATGATGTCGAGAATGCGCAGCGGAATTTCGAGTCACTGCGGTCCGAATGCGGCGTCACAACTTCGACGGCAGCGGCATTTTTCTACGACACAGAACGTCGACAAGTTCTTCGACGTAGTAAGCAGCTACAACGTAGAGAGCAGCTGTGAGTGCTACGACGGAGTGAGCCGCTATGACGCAGAGTGCGACTACGTGTGCTACGACGAAGCGAGACCCTACGACGTAGAGAGCAGCTACGAGTGCTACGACGGGGCGATCCGCTACGACGTACAGAGCAGCTACGAGTGCTACGACAGAGCGAGCCGCTACGATATGAGTGCTACGACGTAGAATAGAATATATTTGTTGTGAACATGAGTATACATCAATTAATATGTGCGAGGTCTTAAAATAACAGGTAGATCTGCATGTTTTGCCATTTCTGGCGTACAAAATAAAATAATTTTAGTTTATAATAAACGAATTAAGTCTACACAAAAAAATAACTATGAAATATAATAATAACTTAAGTTAAAATAGTATTGGTTTTACAGATTTGAGAGTCAAATTGTGTATAAGTCTTAATTATAGGAATCTATTTAAATTAATTACGGTCTTACGGTCATTTAAAAATTCCAATAAGGTAAGGTATAATAGCATTTGGCTTTGAGATATTTTTTTATGTGTTTTAAACAGTGAACAGTAGGCCTTTGTTTTGGGATTTCATTACAAATGATTGGTGCTAAACAAAAAATACTTTTACGCATCAATGGCGTAGTTAATAATTTATTATTATCCCGTCGATTACGAATAGAGACGTCTCATAGTTTCTTAAATAGGTTAGGATTGGTTTGTACAAAATTACCTATTTCATAAATAAAAAAATAAATAACGAAGGCAGAATTAAAACGTTATACTTAGTAAAATACTGTTTGCAACTATCAGTTATTTTCAAACCAAATATAGCCCTAATACATCTTTTTTGTGACTTAAAAATGATTTCTTTATTAGTAGAGTTTCCCCAAAATACCAACAAACTCCAAACCACAATATCGAGGTGTCAATACCATGGTAGGCAGTTAAAAGCGCATTGGTACTTATAAAAGGTTTTAGTTTATAGATTACATAGGCAGAACATACTTTTTTTTTTAACTCTTCTCTATGTGCTTTCCAGTTCAGACGTTTGTCAATGGTTACACCTAAAAATTTCGCTGTATCTACCTTTTTTTATAAATAACAGTTAATTTGTGTTGAACATTATTATTTGGTGCTTCTAAACGTTGACTGAAGAACATAATTTTTGTTTTTGCAAGGTTGATTTTTTTAATTATTGTTATCTAACCAGTACATTATTGAATAGATTGTATTATTAATTTCATGTTCATACCTGTCTTTATTTATAGAATCATTAGTGACTGTGCAAGTCATTTATATAGATAATGAATAACAAAGGACCTAATACGCTCCCTTGCGGGACTCCATATTTAACTATACGTTTTATTATGCATATAATAATATGTTTCTTCTTCTTTGGTATTAATGACGTAGCTTGCCGTTCCGACGCAACGTTTAGTTCTACGTCGTAACGTCGCGCGTCGTATTAATACCAAAGTTTCTAGCAGCTACGAGTGCTACGACGTAGCAAGCCACTACGATGTCGGTAGAGGGCAGCTACGAGTGCTACGTCGTAGCGAGACACTACGATATTGAGGGCAGTTACGAGTGCTACGAGTACCACAGAGCGAGCTGCTACGGCGGCGGCACCGGCGGGCGCGGCGCGGCGGCGATGAGAGCAGCTACGATACAAGTGGTATAGCACTTATTCACGATCCATCCCCGCTGTTCGTCCGTTCAAGTAAGTAAGTAAAGTAAATCATTTATTTGCGTAAAACATGGTATACATTGGTGTTAATATCATTAGAGAAGATCAACATGTTTCGCTAACATATAACATAGCATGCAAAAATTTCTGTTTTAACAAAATGAGTAAGGAATCAACATCTTATATCCACAAAATTTTTTAAACTGTAAAAATTACATTCATTAAGCCACTTGTGTAATTTAATCTTTAATTTCCTCGAGTTTAATACCTTAAAGCGACTTGCATTTTGTTATAAATGCGTACGCGCATTGCTAGACAGAAGTCTCGGCAGATCACTTAATACCAGTTTATAAGGATCTCGTCTGTTTCTAGGATTAATATCGTTGGCTGACTTAAATAAATCTTTATTCTTAGCTACAAATACACATACTTCATATATGTACAGACACGGTAGCGGTAGCAGACCAAACCTCTTGAACATTGGTTGACATGAGTCATCAGGTTGAAGTCCACATATTGCTCTGATGCACTTTTTTTGTGCGATAAATGCTCTATCCGTATTGGTACCATTGCCCCACATTACGAGACCATATCGCAGTAGCGATTCAACATAGGCGTAATAGGACATAATGGCAGTTTTTATGTTCGTTATATTTTTAACTTGCTTCAGTGCATATAAAAATTTATTAATTCTAGTGCTTATCTTATGTACATGTTCTTTCCGGTTAATATCTTTATCTATTACCTCTTTTTCGATATTGTTTTTATTATTATTTGATTGATTAAATTGAATGTAAACCGATTTATCTAAATTTATTTTTAAATTATTCATGTCAAGCCAAAACAGTAATGTGTCTATTGTATTATTAATGTCAATCTCATGATCTGTCTTGTTTTTCTTTTTATCTGTTGTTACTATGATAGATACATCGTCGGCAAAGAATATGCATTTATGCTTGGTTATTTTTATGATATCATTAATATATAGAAGAAACAATATTGGACCTAGCACGCTTCCTTGTGGGACGCCATATTTATTTTGCTTATATTCTGACGAGTACGGTATCATATCTTTATTATTGTTCATTTTATTAATAATGACACGTTGCCGTCTATTATCTAAATAGGATGAAATCCACTGGAGTGTACGTCCTCTAATTCCAATAGTCTCTAGTTTATCCAACAATATGCTGTGCAGATCGAAGGCTTTTGATAAATCAAAAAAAAGTCCAGTAGTCAGGTAATTATTATTAATATTCGAAAGTATTGCCTTCATAAGAGAGAGATGTCAAAATGACATCGTGAGCTACCGCACGGTAAACATATTAGTAGTTGTGCTCTTCAAATTTTAATTATTGTTTATGTTTAAACGCAGTGTTTGACAAAGTTTTTGTGAAAGTAGGTCAATTAACAGTTCTAACTATCAAACTGTATAATGAGTGAGTGATTATGATGTGTATATAATGATTGATTTGAGATATTAATCATAAATCATAAAACAGATACCGTCAATAAGTGTTAACGCTAAGTGTTTACTCAGAACGCGTAACCGACGCGGTACACGGATCACTTACGACGTTCTTCTCGCGAGCTCACATACGTATTGTGTTACTGATAGCGGCGTCAACGTTTTGGACTTTGGACTGCGAACCATACTAGCTAACTTCACTACAAATTACTATTAAAAGTTGAAGACAGCGTTTACTTTATTTACTTGTTTGTTACCAAATACTCGAGCAACTTGCGTTAGTAAACATGACGACAACTTTATGGGGGTGCTGCACCAATGACAGCTCTAAAGAAAACCATCGCATTGTCAATTGCATTCGTTGTGCTAAGTCGTATCACTTTATTTGTTTATCTATCTCGGAAATACCTCCTGAATCGGACGCTTATAGCGATTGGAAATGTTTGGTATGTATAAGTACAAGCCTGCCCGCAACGTCCTCTAAGATAGACTGTACTCCGGTGCGTAACATCTCAACTACTAGAGGAAATAAGAGACCTGCTTTGAATTCTCCTCCTGAAACTTTACAGGCGGTCACTAGCGAGGACGTGTGTTCTATTGTACAAGATGTTATAAAGACAGAGTTCGCTGTTATGCTTCAGCAGATAAATGGTACCATTGTAAACATCATTAACAGGGAGTTGGCTCCGATTCGTAAAGATTTTGAGGAACTTAGAGTGTCTTGGAATTTCCACACGAAAGAATTTGATAGGTTTCAGTCGGAACACGCAGAGTTTAAAAGTACTACGAGAGAACTTTTAAGTTCTCTCGTAGTACTTTTAAACTCTGCGTGTCATCTTTAGATGAAAATATGAAATTGCAAAACACAGTAACAGATCTTAGTCAACGACTTAATTATCCGGAGCAACAAGCACGAGCCAACAACCTGGAGCTGCAGTGTCTACCAGAAAATAAACAGGAAAACCTGTATACCGTCGTCAAACAGTTGGGTTCAGTGATTGGTTGTAAGATCATGGATAGTGATATTTCACACTGCACACGAATTGCGAAGCTCAACACCAATAATTCTCGCCCTCGGTCTATCGTGGTCCACAGCTTGCCTCGCCAAGAGTTTGCGATCAGCTGCTGGCCAGTGTAATTAATTACAACAAAGATAAAACCCACGACAAACTCAATACCGCGGATTTTGGCATAGCAGGCAACAGGTCCCCTATCTTTATTGCTGACCATTTATCCCCGGCTTTCAAAGCTCTTCATGCTGCAACAAGAATCAAGGCAAAAGAAAAGGGTTATAAATATGTCTGGGTGAGGAACGGGAGGATATTTGTCAGGAAGATGGATGGTGATGATCATATAATTTATTTATTATAATTTTTATTATTTATTAATTCAAAGTTTGGACATTTTAAACAACTTAAAGTAATGTGTTAATTAAAACAAATAATAGTATTCTTCATTTTGCGTGTATTTATAAACTAATTATATAAATTCAATAGTTTGCAAATATATTATCAGAACAGCAGCGAGCAGCGAGCTATTCGACGATAGATATGTCGTATATAGGAGAGATAGAGAAAGTTCTAATTTTCAGTGCGCCAAAGAGGTGGGTGGTGTTTTAATAGCCGTTAAGAAACAAATTAAATCGAAACGTATTAAGTGCTGGGAAAGTGGTTATGAAGACCTATGGGTGAGTATTGATTTGTCAATGTCATGTACTGCTCGTCGAATGGTTCTCTGCGCAGTATACCTGCCTCCTCCTATACGCCGTTCTTCTCTGGAGCAATATTTAGATCACTGTAATTCTATTTTCGAACATTGTACTGATTCGGGAGTTTTTATTGTGGGCGACTTTAACTTGAGTAACATTGATTGGAATTTGGCAGGGAAATCGACTAATAAACTTGGCTCGTCTAGTGCTAGCGAAATTTTAATTGATTTCACAAATATGAACAGGCTTAACCAACTTAATTGTGTTACAAATGATGCAGGTCGCGTATTGGATCTGGTTCTAACAACACATGCATTGTGTAGCGTCAGTGAGAGTATAAATCCAATTAGTAATGTCGACAAACATCATCCACCTCTTGATATTGTGGTTTCCTTGAGTAAGGAAGCAAGACTACCATACAATAATGTCATAAAAAGACCCAATTTTCGTACCACAAATTATGCATCAAATTGATTGGGATGAATTATTTGACCATAATGATGTAAATGATATGTTGGGTGCTTTTTACGAGACACTTAATCATGGTATACATAATTTTTTTCCCTCTCGGGCACCAAAGAAACGTAAATTCCCACCGTGGTTTAACCGTAATTTAATCAGAATGTTAAACTCAAAGAACAACATCAGAAAGAGATATCATAAATATAGAAACCCAATGGACTTAATTGGATTAAAACTGCTTAGTAAGCGCTGCGATACCTTGGTCACTCAATGTTACAACAATTATATCAAAAATCTAGAAAACAAGCTTAAAACCAACCCTAAGTTTGGACGCATGTAAAAAATAAAAGAGGGGGTCTAGTGCCTACCTATGACTATGAATGACGGATCAGTGTTCACGTCTGATGGTGCGACAATATGTGAGATGTTTGCTACCAGCTTCTCGTCTGTTTATAGCCTCGACCAAGAATCGAGTAATGAGTTTAATACCGAATTACTTTCACAGTGTCTTGGGAATACCAGTCTATGCTTAACAAGTCCAAATATTAGCAGTGAGTGCCTACTTAAGAAATTAAAAAGTTTTGATATTAACAAAGGTCCTGGCCCGGATGGCATACCACCAATATTTATTTCGGCTTGTGCGGAGGAGTTGGTGCATCCACTCATGATCATATACAGCAAATGTTTGATTTCTAGTATCTCTGTTTGTTTTGTTTTGATATAAACAAATAACAGTTGGCTTCTCCAATATGATTGTTCGCCTAGTAGGTGATAATAGGAAAATGCTGTGTTTATCTATAATTGTTTGTTACATTTAGTTCTCTATTTTCTGTTGCATCCTGTAATTTCTGTAGTGTACGAGTATACGAACGTTGGTAAACCTAAATATCGGATAATCGTATAATAATCGGATAACAATGACAACATATCTAACTATAGGCCCATCTCAATTCTCTCAACGTTTGCCAAAGTTTTTGAATCACTACTCTGCCCGCATTTTCAGAATCATCTCAAGCTATTCTTAAGCGATTATCATCATGGATTTGTTGGATCACGATCCACGAGCGCTAATCTAGTTGCATTCACAGAGCAGTTGATTGGGGCTGTTGATTCTGGTCACTAGGCAGACGTCATTTACACTGATTTTAGCAAAGCCTTTGATAAAGTTTCCCATAAAATCCTATCTCATAAGTTACATGCGTATTACATGGTATCACTGGCAGCTTGCTTAAATGGGCAAGTTCGTATTTGGTAGATAGATCTTTCTTTGTTGTGGTAAACGGTTACCAATCTAATGTATATAAAATCTCCTCTGGAGTCCCGCAAGGTTCGCATCTAGGGCCTATATTGTTTATCTACTTTATTAATGACATTCCCCGCTGTTTGCAGCACTCAAAGATTTTTATGTATGCAAATGACCTAAAGTTTCTTAGAATAATTAAGTCTGATAGAGACTCCTCGCTTTTACAGATGGACCTTAATAGTCTCCGATGGTGCAAAAATAATGAAATGCATTTGAACTCAAAGAAATGTTACCACGTTAAGTATACAAGAAAAAATAATCTTATAGAGACAGTATATTACATTAATGAGGACAGGGTTAATGAAGTAGACACTGTGCGCTACCTTGGAGTTCTGTTCGAACAAAAATTAACTTTTGTGTCACACTTAGATCATGTTGTTAAAAAAGCGTCAAAAATGTTGGGGTTTGTCATAAGACAGTGTAAGGGTTTTCGACAAAGTAAAACAAAAATTTTACTTTATTATAGTTTGGTACGTAGCATATTAGAGTACTGAGTGTGGTATGGCGGCCGCACTATGCTACTCACAGTTTGTGTCTAGAACGCGTCCAAAAACGCTTTGCTTGGCATTTGGCTTTTTCTGTCGGTCTAGCTAAAAAAACGCCTTCTTATAAAGACAGATTAAAAATCTTCAACATACACACCTTGGACGAGCGAACGCGCTCAAATGACGCAATATTTGCCTGTAAAATTTTGAAAGGAAATATTGACTCACTGCCGCTGCTCGCACTTATAAACTTTCGTGTTCCTTCAAGAATTCCACGTAAACCCATAACTCCACTTCATCCTCCACAGAGAAGAACGGTGTTGGGATCTAACTCTCCATGCGCTAGGTTCTGTTGGGTTTTGAATAGTTGCAGCGATCTAATCGATTTTCACTTTGATTCTCTGACTAAGCTGAAGTCTAAATTCTTGAGTTGTTTATCAGAGATGTTGTAAAGCATTCATTATTTTGTTACTTCCATATAACTTTAGCAATCAAATTCAAAACTAAATCTTTAAGAAAAAGAAAAAAAAATATGTAGCCTAAATGGCTACATATTTTTTTTTTCTTTTTCTTTAGTTTTAAGTTGGCTGTAAACTATACATGTACCTAGAAAAATTACAACTTAGATAATTTTAGTTCATGTGGTGTTTACCTTTAAGTAATTGTTACACTGTTCAAAGGAGATCACCCATTCTGGGCTAATTTTTTTTTTTTGGGTGGCCCTCGATAATTCTTACATATTTTAAAAATATGTATAGAATACATTATGTTTTACTATGGCACCAAAGACGAGAACAATTTGGGTTCGAAGATTAATAGGATTAATAATTATTAGGAATTATATTTGGTACAAGTAATACGTTTTGCGCGTTCAGGTAAAAACCTGTTCTAATCTTGCACGCTCCGCGCGTCCCTCACTTCCCCCGTGCTCTGTGCCGTTTACTTGTAACACAATAGACACGCGCGCGCGAGTCGTCTCAGTCCGTTCAGTGACGCATCATCTGTTGCCTTGTTCACTACTCACTGTTTTTGCGAATCAGCTTATTTCTCGGCGTGTGTTATAAGGACTGTTTTTTTTTTATAATCTGTGACCATTGCGCAAATAACGGACTTGATGTTATCATGGGAACGTGTGTGTGTTGTAATCGTTCAGTTGTTAATAGAAGACGATCTTTATTGACGTCTGAGTTGTTTCAAAATAGGCCGCACTTACGATTGTATATAACAGAAGTTATACACCCTCGACAAGTAAGTATATAAGTACATATTTTTTGGTCAAATGTTAAAAATGTTTGTACTTAATAATTAATGTATGTATGTATGTAGGTATCTAAGAATTACCTGTGTACAACCCGGTTAAAATATCTCTGCACCTGGCGTCGATGACGTCACTTTTGTATTCTGATAAGGCGTGAAAAAGATAAGGGCACGTCTTTATTTGCCCGCTGCCTTACGATCTCGCCCCTACAAGGCGTCCTCGTGGTCAGGCTTTTAGTTACGATTTTTAAAGTGAATCAGTAACCGCTTTGAGTAAATCAATGCCAAAAAATAGATTCGAATTCATTTTGTTGTTTCTTTTCAGATTCTTCTGAATCATGAAGAATTTATCTGCCGTCCTTGTGTACAACGAGCAGACAGGAGAAGAAGAGCTGACGTTCCGCCAGCAGATAACGTTCCGCCAGCAGATGACATTGCGCCTGTTGATGCTGCTGTGCCTGTGGAAGTCGCTGAGCCATCGGCCAGAGACTCTTCTGTCCAAAGTAGCAGATATCGACGTGTTCCTTGCACAAGTTCGCGCTGCTTAATATTTAGTTGTCAAAATACCACCCGGCGTCGCTTGCCGAGTTCTTTACGGGCGAATGTTTTATGCAAGTATAACATATACATACCTAAAGATAGTCGTGTTTGTCAAGAACATTTGATCAGTTTTGATTGGGAACAATTACAGGAGGCACCAAATCTATGTACCGATTTTAGTGGGGCTTACTTAGATGATATAATAGATGTGTTAAAAGAAGAAAGGAGTTCCTTTCTAGACTTTGTCAATTATAGGCAAATGAGCCAAACAGAATTATTTTACTGGACAGGTCTTAGTCATGATCAGTTTCAACTTATATTGTCTGAAACACCTAGTCTGAGAAACCAAAAACGTCCTGAAGCCTGCCTAGGCATTTTACTAGCAAAATACAGAACTGGTGATTCGAACCTACGTCTAAGTAACATGTTCAGAATGCCAGAGTCTACTCTACAACGAAAACTTGGAATTGCTAGAAAATGCTTGCTTCGAGATTTTGTTCCTCGTCATTTAGGATTCGATCACATTAGTCGACAGGAAGTAGTATCCCGGAACTTATTAGTACCAGAAACGATTTTCGGTAATCCTGGGTCGCCGCCGGAAGAGAGAAAGGCAATCGTAATATGCGACGCAACATACGTTTATTGTCAGAAAAGCTCCAATTTCTTTTTTCAGCGGGAAAGCTATAGCTTACACAAATATACCAATTTACTGAAGCCATTTCTATTTGTAACTTGCGATGGATATATAATTGATGTGACTGGCCCATATTCTGCTACATCATCTGATGGTCGTATCATGATGAATATGGCAAGAGACGAGAGTGGTTATGTGTTCAATTGGTACTTTCAAAATGAAGATGTCTTCATCCTTGACAGGGGCTTTCGAGACTCAGTTGCATCCTTAGAAGAATGTGGCTATTCGTGCTATTTACCACACTCTAAAGAAGTCGGTGCACTACAATTATCCACAGCTCAAGCCAACGAATCAAGACTTGTTACTATGTGTCGTTGGGTAATCGAAGTGGTGAATGGAAGATTTAAGCGCGATTATAAATTGTTCCGTCAAGATTTTTTCAATAGAGCTATGCCTCATATGATGGATGATTTTAGAGTAGCAGCCAGTCTCGTCAATGCATTCCATCAACCAATAATAGATAGCATACACGCAGAAGACTTTTTGGAAATCATACAACACAGGCGAAATATAGAGAACGATCTTGCCGATTATGTCATAGAAAATAATATGAACAGGCAAAGAGTTGTATTCCGACGAATGACGGCTGATGACCCAGAACTAATAGATTTTCCTCGTCTGAATGAAGAAGATTGTATTCTTTTTGCTTTGGGCACTTATCAGCTCAAATTAGCCCGATCATACTGTGGCGAGCACATCAGAGACGGGGTTTAACGATTGAACTGTATAATGATCCTAATATTATCAACTTGCCTAATGTTAATAATACAACGAGACTTCTAAGAGGTCGTATTCAATCGCGACATTCGAGGGCCAGGACGTACTATGTTTATATTATGGCAGATTATACGGAAAATGGCAGAAATGCAATTAAAAAATATTATTGTACGTGTCTTACTGGCAAAAAAACTCTAGGCTGCTGTGCTCATACCATGTCAATTATTTGGTTTCTCGGCTTGGCTAGACATCTAGATGAGCCCTTACAAACACCGGCAGGTTTTTTAGATTATGTTATCGTTCAAGATAATGAGCATAATATGTAAGATCACTGTATAAAAAAAACAATAAATTGATACTTTTGTACCCTTTTCTTTGTTTTATTATAATCCGTACAACGCCTATTATATATATCTAGTTGGTTAGTAGATAGCAGTGTTGTAATCATAAAATATAAAAAATAGGGATCGAATTCAAAATGTATATTTTTTTAGCTGTTTTTCCTAACCCAAAAGTTGCCTGGTAGAAATTACTGCCAAGCAATAAGGCCGCCCGTTGCATTATGTTCTTTCCATTTTGTTATTTTATGAATACCAAAAACCATGAAAATCGGTCCAGCCGTTCTCGAGTTAAAGTGTTCGAACAAACCCGATTTTATTTTTTAAAGACCGTTCTATATCTTTGTCCCTAAATTAATTATAACGTTGTCACCATACAATTTTCTTTCTACTCCTGTAACCTTTCAAATAAAATGTATTTCATTCCTGGCCGCCAACTTTTTTTTTTTAGCCCGAGTCGCCCTACTAAATGAGTGATCTCCTTTTACAGACTTTATTTTTATCAAGATATTAATGTAAACAATTGTTGGTAAACCAAATAAATAAATAAATAAGAGAGAATATGGCTAATGATGTGGATTTTTTTTTTGAAATCCAAACTGTTCAGAATTTATTATTTGGAATTTATTGCAGAAGTCAATTAGTCTTTTAAACATACATTTCTCATAAATTTTAGAAAAAATAGGTATCAAGGCCGCGGTGTTGGACGTAGCATACACACTAACCTGCGCGCATCCTGCGTGATAGATGTAATCGAGCGAATTAAGCATGCGCTCGTGTTTTATTAATTTAAAATGCCAGTTTTATCAAAACACCAAAACTGGGGGTTCTTCTGATATTGTCAGTAGCAGTAGAGAGTAAAAAATCATATAGTCCGCACTTGCGACATTCCAGGGACAAATGTGGTACTTAATATGGCAGTCTTTCAATAAATCTTGAAATTGTTTCGCGATCCATTTTGACGTGCAGTTACCTTGTGACACAAGCTGTACAGTAAGCTTATACACGATCAAGCACGCACGACAAACGATCGCTCTGACGTACGTCCGCGTTATTCACTGTCCATCTGCACGACGTTCGCAGTGTCGTGTCGTTCGCACTATCGTTTTCATCGTGCATCGTGCATGACTATGGCGGGTCGTTCAGCCTGATGGACCGTGAATAAAGCGCCATAGGCGAAGCGAGCCGCTATTACGTTGAGAGCGGCTATGAGTGCTACGATGCACGATGGAGCGAGCCGTTACGACGTAAAAAGCAGCTACGAGCGCTACGACCGAGCGAGACGCCACGACGTAGAGACCAGCTACGAGGCCTACGACGGAGCGCGCCGCTACGACGTAGACATAAGCTACGAGTGCTACGACGGAGCAAGTATTGTGTCCGTGACGATGACGACACAAATTAAATATATTTTCTATCAACTATGTAGTAATGTTATCATTAATCACTACAAAACCGATCACAAAGGACGTATTTTTTGCTTAGACCCAAAACAGTGCAGAAATGTCATATGAAATCTAATTCTTGCACTGTTTTTACCCGACTACGGCGAAGCAAAAAGGAGGGTTATGATTTTGACCGGTATGTATGTATATATGTATGTTCATCTGTTCCCTCATTACTTCTAATCTGCTTGCCATAATTTGATAAATGATATTATTCGAAGCGTCTTGATCGTCCGCTGGTTATAGGCTATGTGAGGTCACATTAAATTCAATATGGCGCCCTCTAGCGGACATAAAGTCAAATCTAAAAAAAAAATGTTTATTCATGCCGTGTTGGGTATCAAATGAAAGGCCTTAATTAGCACATTTCAAAAATATATATATTGTCAGCTGTTGCTCGTGGCTTTGCTTGCATGCACCCAATAATTAGGTATCATTTGTATAAAATCATAAGCAACAACAAACATATTTTCTCTCCAAACCTACACAACTGAAAGGTTAAGAAGTCTTTCAAATTTCGAAACATAAAACTATGGTATGTTTGGTATATTACACAAGTACATATAAAACATTAAACCTAATGAGGTGCACTCAAATGACCTAACCAAAAAAAAAATTTAAAGCGCCTCTGCAAATACTTTATCACGAAATTATAACCCCAAAATAATTTAAATAAAAAATAAGTTTAAAAACTAAAACCCGACTACTGAAAAATCACGTATATCGTCTATTAATAGACGATAAATATTGATTAGTTTGTACATAATAATTTCAATTGAGAATATTTTCTTGTTTTATACTTTTTAGATGGTGATTTTTCAGAAATTATTATGTACAAACTAATCAATATTTATCGTCTATTAAATAAACAACTTACACGTAATATATTACGTGTAAGTAAAACGATTAATATTGAATAGTTTGTACATAATAATTTCAGATGAGAATATTTTCTTGTTTTATACTTTTTAGAGCGTGATTTTTGATGTTACCGTTATCAATGTCGAGAAAAAACGAGCAAAAAAATCACTTTTGTTGTATGGGAGCCCCTTAAATATTTATGTTATTCTGGTTTTTAGTATTTGTTGCTATAGCGGCAACAGAAATACATCATCTGTGAAAATTTAAACTGTCTAGCTATCACGGATCATGAGATACAGCCTGGTGACAGACGGACAGACAGACAGACAGACGGCGAAGCCTTAGTAATAGGGTTCCCGTTTTACCCTTTGGGTACGGAACCCTAAAAAAAAAACTCGTGTAAGAAAGGCTAATGGAAATAGTCATACTTCAGGTAATTTAGACAACTGTTGCAATTGAACTACATTTTTAATAACAATGTATGGTGATTCTTTAACCTTTTTCATCAGAATACGGCCATTTGAAATCCAACAATAATCGTATTTATGTGCTTTGGCAAAGTTTCTGGCCAGAAATAAAACAAAAAACACAAACACAAAACAATTTTCTAGACTGAGCAGTCAGCTTTTCTGCTATATAGACAGGTAGGTACCGCTTTTGATGTTCATTAATGCATTCCCATTTGTTCATTAATGCGTTCCCATTAAGTTTAATATAAAATGTATGCATTAGATCAAAAAAATACTGACTGCAAATAAAAATGTCGGCTGAATAAAGCCGACTTGGTGAAAAACTTTGTTTTCATTAACTTGAGTTTTTATTTTGAGTAGGTATATTTTATCACGGTATGTAGATTGGTAGTTGAAAAATAAAGATATAAAAGATAGTATAGTATATACACCGTGACTATTATTCGTCTTACAACGGCAGACCACTTCATGTATCCAATGACTACTAATCATTCATGAAAGTATTTTTTTTTATTAACATTTGTTTTTTTTTTTATTCATATGGCGCATGATGTAGTTTGAAACACACTGTTATGAGCGAGGTGCGAGCTTTGCACTCCATTCCGCGCCGCCCTTGGAACGCAAGGCTCGTACCGCGCTCGTAACAGGGTGTTTCAAACTACGTCATGCGTCATAATGAATAATTTGTATTTTTTTTTAAATAAGTATTCAAATGTTAAAAATGTTATAAATATTATTTTTACTTTCATGAATGATTAGTAGTCATTGGATACATGAAGTGCATGCAGTGAAAATGCCACGGTGTATGGATATAGTACTATAAAAAACAACAAGTGACTGTTTGGAGTTGATATAAAAAAAACCGGCCAAGTGCGAGTCGGACTCGCGCACGAAGGGTTCCGTACCATCATCTATAAAAACGGCAAAAAAAATCACGTTTGTTGTATGGGAGACATCCTTAAATATTTGTTTTATTTTAATTTAATTATTTATTTTTAAAGTGAATATACATCTAAATATTCTGTGAATATTTCAAGTGTCTACCTGTTGCCGTTATCTATATCGAGCAAAAACGAGCAAAATAGTCACGTTTGTTGTATGGGAGCCCCCTTAAATATTTATTTTATTCTGTTTTTTAGTATTTGCTGTTATAGCGGCAACAGAAATACATCATCTGTGAAAATTTCAACTGTCTAACTATCACGGTTCATGAGATACAGCCTGTTGACAGACGGACAGACGGACAGACGGACAGACAGACAGACAGACAGACAGACAGACGGCGGAGCCTTAGTAATAGGGTTCCCGTTTTACCCTTTGGGTAAGGAACCCTAACAAGCAACTTTAGTAGTAATACATAGTTGACTGTCCCGTCGATTTTACGGTCGCTACTGCTGAGCACAGCAAAGTGTTTTTGGGTTTCTTCAACAATCTAGAATCTGGACTTGTTTCCAGTAGATGTCAATAGGGTCGGCCGTTATTAAATGGGACCTAAACATAACTGGCGATATTATGTTTAGTAGCAGGGTTGATTGCCCAAGGGTTAAAATGGACTTCTATCGTTCTCTTAAGGTAACTGTGTGCCAGGGTTGCGAGTTTGTCCGAAAGGGATATCATGGCCATGGCACACAGGCAACGGAAGGAACACGGGTGGGTTTTAGTCAGCAAAAGTCTGACACGCTCCGCCCAGAGCGGGAGAAGTTATTTGATAATTTCCCACCCAGAAAAAAAAGATAACTGTATCTTAGCGAAAATGTATACATATTATAAATTAAAGTCACTTTTCCTGTCTGTCTGTGAGACCGTGTTTTTCTTCTAAACTACGCAACGGTTTTTGATGCGGTTTTCACCATGATTTAGATCATTTATACCGGAAGGTTTATGTGTAAGTGTATATTCGTATTAAAATCACATATTAAACAGAAAACTGGATGGTTTGTCAAGTCGTAAAAAACGTGCGAGGCAGTAGTAGCTGGTATAATAATAAGCTCACCCGGCAACTTCTTGTTCGGGCGCCACGCGACAGATGACGCCGCGGTCGAGCGAGCAGCGCCCGCTCACGGGGTCGGGCGGCGCCAGGTTGATGTACGGCGGCTCCTCGAGGAACGTGATGCGCATGTGGAACTTCTCAGGCACGCCTTGAGGTGGCGTGTGCAAGCCCCCCGGCCAAACTATGTCTTTGATAATCAGCCTTTCCCTTGGATAGGAATTCCAGGTACCGATTTCCTCCCATACTAACTGTGAAATTGGACATTAAAAGTTATCTATATCTGAATCTGAGAAAAATGTTTTACAAGTAGAAATTACAATGTTGCAAGTTTCACCTGTTCTCCAAGGGCCGGTCGCAGGTTCATTATTTTTAACTCGGCCGCTTTCAGCTCTCCGTCCGGCGTGAACTCTATGCTTGGGCGCCCTGCCTCGCCTTCCACGCTGACGTTGCGAAGGTGGCGGTAGAAACGCTCCCCGGTGGACCAGCGCGCCTCCCCCACCCCTGCGCCGCTGCATGACAGCCGCGTTCCCAAAGGATACCTTATGTTTTCGGGTTCCGACACATATGACTCGACTCCGTATGCAAATACTTTCACCGCTGTGGCTATCTCAGCAATCAACGATGAACTTGATGTATCAAAATGTACGCCTAAAACAATAAAGAAAGATTTTTTAGACCAATTAATTAATTTAAACAATAAGATGTTTACAAGCACTAATGGCTAATTAAATTATACAGGTCACGTACAACTATATCGAAGTATAAAATAATATATTAGGCGAATATGTCTCTCGTAAAAATCATGAAAACCCGACAGCATTACACGCGACTTGCGTCTATAAACTTAGGGCAAAGTAGGTCTACTTTAACTAACGGTACGTTATTTTTTTCTAATTTATTTTAGTAAATAGATAAGGATATATTGAGGGATCAAAAATTAAACACAACTTCTTTTTAAAAAATGGTCAAGAATTCAAAAATCACTAGGAACCTCGCAAAGCAGTTATTTGCTTTTGAATAATAATTAGTTGTGTTTTCATACCGAGCATTCCAATTTTTTAAAAATGGTCAAGAATTCAAAAATCACTAGGAACTTCGCAAAGCAGTTATTTGCTTTTGAATAATAATTAGTTGTGTTTTCATACCGAGCATTCCAACTGGAAACTTGTTCGGTTGTTGCATCGAGCCGAGCACACTTTGTGTGACTATCCATACGAAGTTCTCGTTGGTGAGGTGCAGGTCGCCGGCTGCCGACAAGATCTCGGCGGCCTCCTCGCGTGTCGCGTACAGCAACATGACGCGCGCCTCGCTCGTCACCAGCTCGTTCAGATCCGAAGACCGCTTCACCACGATTGCATTCAGTATCGTAAACTTAAATCGATCCTGTGTATAAATTAAATCTTGTTATAATATGTGTACATAAAAGGATTTAAAAACATACCTAGCATTACTGAAACAGACGCCGATAATAATTTATGCGGAGAATACGCAAAAAACAGTTATTTTTCCGCCACACGAGTGTCACTTTCATACGAAGTTTTCTTAACTTCATTTCTAATACAAAATTTATATTTAATTTATAAAACAACTTGTTTCTTTGGATACATACTTGCAGAGCTGTAACTCTTTCACGCACAGCCTGTATAAAATCGTCATGGCCTGCTATCGCTGAAGTAACGACACTAAATTGATGCCACTTATATCGTTCTAGTATCGACAGCATGGCCGACGTCTGATGTTCTATTGAAGGAGCGAGCTGCAGCCGCAACGACGCATGCGACGCTCGCTTTTCAAGACCACTGTTGTCTGCGTTCCACGCAATAACCTATAGATTACAAAAAACGGTTTATCTGAATTTATCCCATACATAAAATATATCATTTATAAGCATGATTTTATATCAAAGTATGCATAGATAAAATGTTTTACCGGTATGCCAAGATAGCCGGCGAGTTGTAGAAAATACTGTGCAGAGGCAGTAGAGCGCCCATATTGTTCATGATTCATAAGATAGAGGATAGCAGACACATTGACTGCTAGAAATTCTTTACATAGCGAATCCAGGATAGCTGAAAGCGTTCAGAAATTAGTAAACTAGAAATGACAGCGTTTGTAATGACGATAAGAAAGATATGAAGTTATCTAGGCCTTAAGAGTACTTCAAGATAATATCACTTACACATAGGACTAGGCGTCAAGCCTTGCGTAGAAAGCGTAATATTTAGGCGCACGTGCGAGAAGAGTTTTAGTTTACGCGGCAATTTCGACAGCGCTGCCTTCTCGGCCTTAGTGTAATCACGAGTGCCAAAGGCTTTATGTGGCACGACAAGCGCTGCTGTGATGGACGAAGGAGCGCGGGGCGGGGGCGGCGCGGGCGAGGTGCGCGGGCGCCGCAGCCCATCGCCGCCGACGCGTACTCCGCCACCGCGCCCGGCGTCGCGGCCGCCACCCCCACCGCCAGCGCCTCCCCCGCCCACCTTGATGCCGCTGCCCCGCTCCGCTGCCGCCGCCGTTGCCGCCGCCGCCGTCAGCGCTCCCAGCGCAGCTAGCGCCATCAGCGCTGTGCGCGTCTGCATCTCCACTCTTGATGCTGAAATATATTTTTTATAAGTACACACGAAACACAACCAAATCAATATTACGTATAATTTGATCTAAAAATTCATGAAAGAAAAGGTTATTGAATAGTAAAAGAAAGATATAAGATAAAGTAGTCGAGTCGATTGGCTTAAAGCAGGGATGCACAGACTCATAGAGAATAGGGGCTACCCGGGCCCGTCTTTGGCTTATAATGAGCCCAAAATAAAAACAATTTAATTAGGTAGGTACCTTTTTTGAAAAATTTACAATATATACAGGGTTATTGGTTATATGTCGGCAATCCATTAAGGAGATGTAGGAGACATTCCCATTCCATTTTTTTTCAGGGGTCATTTGCAACAAAATGACCCCTGATGACTTCTATGCAAATGTCAACCATTTTCGAGTAATTTGACTTTTTATATTTTTCGAAGATATCGACGGTAAGTATACAACTTTGATAATTTATTTAAAAAAAAACAAATTTATGAAAGATTTTTTTTTGTTCTTACGAGTATACGCTTGCTAACACTTCAATACATAATAATCACACTATCACACTAATATTATAAAGGCGAAAGTTTGTGAGTGTGTGTGTGTATGTTTGTTACTTCTTCACGCTCAAACGGCTGGACCAATTTTGATAAAATTTTGTATGGAGGTAGCTGACACCCTGGATTAAGACATAGGCTACTTTTTATCCCAATATTCCTACGGGATCGAGACTAACGCGGGTGCTAGTCAATCATAAAATGACAATCATCTTTAATAGTTTTTTAATCAGAGCTACAAATCGCTATAATGTTCATAATTTTAAGCAAGTATTTTGACTAATATGGTCGATTTCTGCAAAAAAACATGGAAGTACTTTATCGGTAGAACATTTCTAAAACATGTACAGACGCCAGCACATCAAGCTACTACAATCTGTCAAATTTCTTTAAAAGATTTTCAACTATATCGTTAAAGCATAAGGTTCAAGGTTGATTAGGAAAATTTGACAGTTGCGGATTGCTTGACTTGCTGGCGTCTGTACAACTTCTGAGATATCCAATAAGATACCAGAAATTAGAAATTGGTTGTACAAACTTAATGAATTAGGAATAAGGAAAAAATATATTTTCATCAAATTTCACGGGAATATTTTTATTTCATCTTACAGTTAATTTCCGAAATATGAAGCTCTTAGAACAACGTTCAACAAATTAATCAGTTGCATCTGAGTTCAAAGAATGTATTTTTTTGACCCTTTGTATGAACGTGCATCGACCAGTCCACTCAGGTCCACTCGGAGAGACCAAAAGGCTCACGACGATGTTTTTATTTAAACGTGAGGATGGGTATAATAATGACAATTTAGTTGGTTCACATTTTCTCCCAAACAATTTGAACGCAGACTTCTATGAGAGATTTTTGAGAGAAAACTTATTTGAATTATTAGGAGACGTGTCTCTAGAAATAGGAAGTGGAATGAGATTCCAGCACGATGGATGTCCTGCACACTGGAGAATCACTGTTCGTCAATGGTTAGATGCCAATTTTTGTGAGCGATGGATTGGCAGAGGAGGCCCAACTCCTTGGCCAGCAAAATGCCCACACAAAGTAAAATGAAAATAAAAACAAAGAAAAATGGGTATTTAATTTAGATTAAAATATGTCTTGACATCTTCCCCTTTAGTTATAAACGCTGCTTAAAGTTAAGTAGACAATGATTAGCGACTGTTTAACCATACATTTTTAACGTTTAAACGTCTCTTAACTTCAGTCATCTTTTATATATAAACCCCCCCATTTAAATCAATATTTTAAAAGATATCACAGATTCAAAATTACGCGTAACAAAATAATTAGGTATGGCTGACGGTGGCGCGGGAGTCAATGACCTTTTCCTCTGTTATTACTACGACTGTTTTTAATATTTCTATGACTACGACAGAAAAACAGCTGAACGGATTTGGGTGCAGATAGTTAATAACCTGGATTAACACGTAGGATTATTAATCCTGGTAGTATTTCCGTTGGATTTTTTCCGACCTCCACACGGGCGAGGCCGCGGGCAATATCTAGTAAATTCAAAAAATATCATCATCTGCCTAGCCTTTTCCCAACTATGTTGGGGTCGGCTTCCGGTCTAACCGGTTGCAGCTGAATACCAGTATTTTACATGGAGCGACTACCTATCTGACCTCTACAACCCAGTTACTGGGTAAGACCCAAATCTAAATCCAAATTGATCTAAATTCTAAATATGATTCACGGATGTAACAAATATGGCTTTTGAACTATTATAATAGTTTAAAAGCCATAGGTATTTGTTACGTCCGCAACATACAACCTGGTACTGACCTGCAAATTGCAAAAAACGTAATAAAATTTGAATTTCGCGGGCAACCTTAGGGCATCCCCCTTAACTTAAAATTGACACAATATTTAAATTGGGTAGGTATTTGAATGTCAACAATGTTTTCATAACGGTATTATTGAGAGTAGATCTGTATATAAACAATTTTTGATTATTTCTTCTTTTTCTTTGTACCTGGTCTACACTTTTTCACAAATGGAACTCATTTTGAAGGGACTGGGAATATTGATTTTTTTTTTGTTTTGGCTTCGCACGGTTTGTGCATTTAGCCAGTGTCATGTAAAAGTAGGTAACTAGTACAAAGCTGTAACTAATATTAATAATGTATAATTATGTAATGAACTCCATTCAATGATGCATGATAAAGATGATAGATGATATCCCGCCCCGCTCTCCTTGAGTTTCAGTAAAGACGTGGCACTTTACTGAAACCTCGCGCGGACTTCTTGAGAGAACTTAAAGTGATGTTGCATTGTTTTGTTTCATTTGTCTACACTAGTGCAGGTTCACGAACACTTAATGGTTAATAATCCACCACTATTACACATTAATATTCGGCTAAACACAAATTTTAGAAAATAAAACAAAACTGCTAACATGACGCTTCACTTTCCCGCCAAGAAGTCCGGGAATATTGTTAGCTTTCTACGATTGTTTTTTTTTTAATATTCTCAATCCTGTCATGCCTAGCTACTAGAGCCCTTTACTCTCAACCTTTAGGTAGGTACTTTCAACGAATCAATTAAATCCTAACTATCCTAAATATTATTATAAATGCGAGTGAGTTTGTTTGTTTGTTTAGGTATTTGTTTGTTTGTTACGCTTTCACGCTAAAACGGCTGAACAGATTTGGATGAAATTTGGCACATGGGTGGACCATGACCTGGATTGGGACATAGGTCGAATACTTATCCCGCTAGTGTCACGGGATCGACACTTATGCGAGTGAAACCGCTGGGCGCAGATACTCGTAGTATATTATAATAAAAACTTAGCGAAGCCAAAACTGTAGTGAATATTTTTGAAATAAAGTAATTGCTACGAGGTTAGGATGCTTGCATAAAAAAAGCGAATTTTCGGGACTGACTCTCAGTACAGTAGGAATTCATAACATACATATGAATGGTTATTTTAGTCAACTTTGTTGTTAGTTATACATATTATTAGGGTTTATTTATAACCGATGATTAAAGTTAAGAGACGTTTAAACGTCAAAAATGTGTGGTTAAACAGTCAGTAATCATTACTTAACTTTAAGCAGCGTTTATAAATAAAGGGGATTATTACTAGCAGCTTCTGCGAACAGTAGATCTCGCGAGCACAAACTTTTTTGCAACAATTATTAAACCAGCAGATTCCACTGGTAGAAATCTAAAACTGAGCAATTTACTGCATTTTGAGGAGCTATTCTGCTCATCGCGCCGAAGATCCTTTTCAGATCTTTACCAAATTTCTATGAGACCAACTTAAAGTACTACTTTTCAAATAAAAAAAAAACCCATCGAAATCGGATCTCATACTTGGCTCTCATATCCAGTAGCCCCATTTTTGCCTCATTTTGGAGGAAGTACTCCTCCAAACAAAAAACCATGAGGACAAAAAAAAACAATAAAGTCGTAAAACCTTTATACCAAGTTTTGTCCAGATCGGTTGTAAAATACGACCTGAAGGGGAGTACCAACAAACTAACAGAGTGGGTAAGCAGAGACGCTTCGCTCGCTCGGTCACTATAATAAGATAGTTCGTAGAACGCACACAGAAAAACATCAAGTTTAGGCCTCTTCTGATATCTATGGTTATAGTAAAAATAAATGTCTATGGTTAGGTGATTGTTAAATGTGAAATCCCGTGTGTTTAAAATCTAATATTAATTTAATGATAGCTGTTCGTCAGGAATAATCTGTAAGAATGAATCAGTCAGTGTAAGTGTTGTTCCATTAGGTAGTATAATATGTAGGTATACAGGAGCGCCAGGCTTTCATTAATTCGCTAAAACTGAAAACGATGCAAGCAATGGAAAATTGCTACTGAAGGCTGCGGGTGTCGTCCTAAGGACGAGCTGCTTCTCACACGGACTGTACGTGGCTTGTCCCCACGTCGCCAGTCCTGACTCTCTGTATATTTTGGTTGTAGTATACCTGCGTTTAAGTTTTATATAAATGTAGCTGTTATTTTAGTTGGTATATTGTGGTTGTGGACGACTTCCACGCGAACCAAGTCGCAGGCAGAATTTAGTACCTACTTTAAAAATTCAATGAAAGCTTGCAGATCCACGGTACCTATGTAATGGAGCCTTGATCTAACTTGATCATTTTTGAGGAGGTACTTATGAAAAAAAAGAAAAAAGTGGCAGGTTTGTCCGAAAAACGAAATAGTAACATAAAATACGCGCTTGGACCGCCCGTCTTACTACTCCTACTACTAGTAATATAGAAAGTAGGTACCTACACAATGCACAACAGTCGCTGTAGGTAAATAAATAAATACCCAACCAAAACACTAGGCAATTTTTTTATAGTTTTACCATTGAATACTTATTACACGTACACTTATATTAATGTTTAAAAAAATAAGCATATACCTACCATACCCTATGTAGGTGTATAAAATAGACGCACGGTTACTTTGGTCAACTCCAGCTACCTGTGGTAACTAATGTAACTAACTAGTTACATTAGTTACCACAGGTAGGTACTCATTTTGGTAAAAGGCATTGAGTGCATCGAGTACCTAAATGAATAAAACATAACTTAAATAAATCGGTAGATAAGTAGTGTCATTAATTTACGTGAAACACATTTTAAATTGGAAGTTCATTATACACAAGATTAGAAAGCAGTAAGAAGCCGTTACTAAAAAATAATATTATTATTATAACGTGATAGATGAAGCGGCCTCAAGCCCTCGTAGTATGTCGGGTCTTTGTAGATGGCTGTTTATTTTTACAATCTCATAGGTTACCTACACAATTGGTAAGTAGGTAATTTATTCAATTAGATTCGATTCTTGCCCAATTCCGCAAAGAATATATAAACATATTTTATGTAATAATATAATTAAGTACCTATAAGCGCGTTAATCGGCGGTGGTGACAGTGGCAGCGGCGGCCGCGCGGCAGGTTGCGCGCTGCTATCCACATAAACTTAGGAGGCGGCGCGGGCCAACATGGGGTCGTTCGAGGACGGACAGTGGCGCGGCACCGCGCCGCCTGCGACACGAGCTGTGTGCCACGCGTGTTTACGTAAGCGCCACGCCCCGAGCCACGCTCCTGTTTGGGGCGCGGCGCGAAGCGCGAAGCACCTCCAGACGCCGAGCGCAGACTGACGCGCCCTCACCCCCGCGCGCTATCCGGACTCGCGCCTGCGCTAGCTACTTACAATATCCACGAGCCTCCCATGTCCTGTTACATAATAGGACTAAACATTCACGGATCCCTGATATCGAGAGCACACATATTAACAAGTTGACATGATCTCTAATTACACCAACCTTTATTATTTTCTGTTTATTATTTCATACGGTTCTTTTTATAAACAGACTGATACCTAGCTAGACTAACCGTTCGGCTTGAGTTACTTTTCATTCTGATATTATAAGTAGGTACTTATAAGAAAAAATCTTCTCAAAATGATAAATGATAAATGATTTATTTCTGTAAGTAGGTTTGTACAAACACTTTTACACGTCAATCATATTTAAAAAAACTAGATGAGGTCGGCGTTTCGTATCCGACTACTCTGAGAAGAAAGGCCGAAACAAACTCAGAGGTCACAGTCTCTTTTTAAAGTACAGACATAATCTTGGTCAGATCATGTGAAGACCATGTAGATTGGTGCCTGAAATGATCTTTTGACGAAAGAACCACACAGGTTGAGGGGACCTGTCCAGTCAGTGCACGCATTTGTCAGTAGTCGTGCAGCTCAACTAAGAACTTAAGGAGCTCAACGATTCAACGAACAATACCAAAGAACGGACATTTGGGTAGGCCGCATAAAATCACTCAAACTGCCAGACTATGATAAAAACTAACTGAGAAAAAAAAGAAAAATGAACAATAATCCACATAGTCTTCACATTTACAATACTTAAAACAATATAATATAACAAAGTAAATATTCATGTCATTGTATATATAAAATTAATCAATGTCAATGTGTATATAAAATACGGATATAATCTTGGTCAGATCAATTGAGAACCATGTAGATTGGTGTCTGACATGGTCTTTTGACGAAAGAACCACACAGATTTGAGTGGACCTGTCCAGTCAGTGCACGCATTTGTCAGTTATCGTGCAGCTCAACTCAAAACTTAAGGAGCTCAGCGATTCGACGAATAATACCAAAGAAAGGACAATTGGTTAGGCCGCATAAAGTACTCAAACTCCCAGACCTGCATTCAAATTTTTTTTGATTGAGTATAAAAATAAAAAAACAATTCACATAGTCCTCACATTCGTAATAATTAAAATAATATAATACTTTACAAAGTAAATATTCATGTCAAAATGATAATAATTAGTTTAGGGTGGACTTTTTTTAGAAGAGCCGACCGTAACCTACATAACTAACCTTCCTACATCATTAACTCTGTGGGAAACTTTGCTTAGATATCGGTTAGAACTCTGGCTAAACTAGGAACAGGGAACTTTTTAAATTAACTAAAAATTTAATATTCTCCATAATCGAGATCTTTGCTCCTTTGACCACTTATTTCTCTATTCATCATAGTTTAGGTTTAGGTTCCTATTTCTTCCCATGGGTGTCGGAAAAGGCGACTAAGGGACTTACTAGAGAATGGAGAAACAGCGTTGTCTATAAATTTTAACAACATACTGCGATCGCCAACCCGCCTGCCTGCCAGGCGTGCCGATTATGGCAACCCCCCCCCCCCCCTTGGGGGACGCCTATGTCCAGCAGTGGACGTCTTTTTAAAAGTTAAATTCACCCTGTAGGTATGTCACAGAGCCTAAGATTTACCTATTTCTTTTAAACCAGTTTTTTGAAGCCCACAAGAATAACCCCTACTAGTGCAACATGTCTAGATAATATTTACAGATATTATACCAAGCCACAAAGAAATTATAAATTTACTAGATTCTGATCATTGTGGGCAAAGGATTACTATCCAAAACCGAAATAACAAAGTGGCTACAAAGGATATCACTGTTAACGCCAAAACAGCACGTCTTTAAAAGCTTCCAAGCGACGCGGCGACGCGTCGCTTGGAAACTCATTGATGGGTTACCAGTTCCATCTATTAATGCTGATCCTAATCATCATGATTTTTTTAATATTCACTGTCAACAATTTGATTCCACGTTTATTCCCAAGACTACTCGTATCGGTTAATAGTAACGCATCTTTCATTGATTGGGCTACCATTGGTATTCATAAAAGTAGAACACGGCTTTATGAGCTGTACAATGAAAAGTATTATGTAAACACTGATGAATTTAATTTGTATGTTAGAAATTATTCAAAATTATTTAAAAAAGTTTGTTGTATGGCCAAGTCGCGTTATTTGAGTTCGAAGATCAAAAACAGTAGTAATGTAATTAAAACGACTTGGAATATTATTAATAGTGAAACGGGAAGGTCTAGTAACCGAAATACTGACTATTCTCCTGTCAATTAGCCTGTCAATTAATGACAACATAATAAAAACAGACTCACAAGTCGCCGTGGCCTTTGAAAATTTATTTTTAGATAATCCCGTTTCAACTACTAAATCCCTAAACTCATCACCTTCTGTTGCTGAGGCTTTGCTTAATGTAAATGTTTGTGATTTGGAATTTCATTTTGAACATATTACCTGTAAAGATATAATTAAAACCTTTAACACTTTTAATGTAAAAAAGACTGCAGATCTGTGGGGTAATTCTGTAGAAGCTGCTAAAGTCTGTTATAGACATTGTAGCACCTACTTTAGCTCTTATCTATAATAATTGTATTGACTGTGGGGATTTCCTAACCTCGTGAAAAATATTAAAATAATAGGTACCGTTGTTTAAATCAGGTAGTACATCAGACCCCACAAATTATACCTGTCAGTACTTAGATTTAAAATTAATTTCTCAAAATTTTTACTAATGGTAGGTCCATTAGTAAGAATTTTGAGAAATTAATTTTAGACCAATTGCAAAGATTTTTTAATAAACATATATTACTACATAGCAAACAGTTCGGTTTTACAAGGGGTCGTTATAATGCATGGGAAAATAAACCCGATGCCTTGGGCATTTTTTGTGATTTGTCCAAGGCTTTCAATTGCGTTTTTCATGAAACGTTAATCAGGAAACTCCGCCACTACGGGATCCGGAAAACCGCTCTGGGTCTTCTTACTTCATACTTGAGTAATAGGATTCAGAGTGTTGACGTCCATGGGAAAAGATCTCCCGGATCTATAGTAACAATGGGAGTTCCACAGGGCTCATTTCTAGGTCCTTTCTTGTTTCTTATTTATATTAATGACTTGCCTTACCTCATAAAGGATAATCATGATATAGTGTTGTTTGCAGATGACACTTCACTTTTGTTTAAACTTAAACGTCAGCAGCTGGTTACTAACGATGTAAATAGTACGATCTCAAAAGTAGTTCACTGGTTCAATGTTATTAATTTACTTCTAAATGAAAAAATAACCAAATACATTAAGTTTACGCTACCTCATGTTAGGCAGGTGAAAACTGATGTGTTGATAAAGGGCGAAGAATTAAATCCTGAAGATAGCACAGTATTCTTGGGTTTAACTTTGGATGCTAAGCTTCAGTGGGGCCCACATATAGATAAACTGTCATAAAAGCTAAGCTCCGCAGCATAAGCTGTTAGAAAAATTCGTAATTTAACTGACATAGAGAGAGAAGAAAAGAGGCAAAGTACACTAAACGGACTGTCCGTTTAGTGTACTTTGCCTATTTTCATAGTGTAATGTCGTACGGTATTCTGTTGTGGGGAAATGCCTCCGACATTCAGACTATCTTTGTTTTGCAGAAAAGAGCTGTACGATCAGTTTATAAATTAAGTCCAAGACACTCTCTCAGAGAGAAATTTAAGGAGATTAATGTAATGACTGTGCCTCCTCAGTATATTTTTGGAAAATCTTTTTTAAGCCCATAAAAATATAAAATTGTTTAAAAAATACAGTGATATCCATAATATAAATACTAGTTAAACGAACATAAATTTGTTGTACCTACAACCAGGCTCAAGAAAATAGGTAGCTCGTTCCGATGTCAATGTATACGCTTTTATAATAAACTTCCAAGCCACGTTCAAGATCTAAGCCCTATTAAATTCAAATCATTCATTAAACGTAAGTTGTGGCAGAAAGCCTTTTATACCGTTAAAGATTATATTGAGGACAAAAAGGCTTGGGATTAAGCTGCTCCAATTTTTACTTATTGCAGTGGTTTATTTTTATTGTTTGGTGTTTTTCTTGCTAACTTTAAACTTTTATTATTTTAATACAGCGATATTTAATGATTATTTCAAACGTAATGACATGAATATTTACTTGTAAATTATTATATTATTTTAATTATTGTGAATGTGAAGACTATGTGGGTTATTGCATTTATTTTTATTTTCCCTTTGTCTTTTATTCTCAGTTAGTGTTAATCATGGTCTGGCAGTTTGAGTCATTTATGCGGCCTACCCAAATGTCCTTTCTTTGGTATTGATCGTCGCATCGTTGAGCTCCTTAAGTTCTGAGTAGAGCTGCACGATTACTGACAAATGCGTGTACTGACTAGTCAGGTCCACTCAATCTGTGGGGTTCTTTCCTCAAAAGACCTTTTCAGACACCAATCTACATGACCTTCACATGATCTGACCAAGATTATGTCTGGACTTTAAAAGAGACGGTGACCTCTGAGTTTGTTTCGGCCTTTCTTCTCAGAGTAGTCAGATAGGAAACGCCGACCTCATCTAGTTTTAAAAATATGATTATCGTGTAAAAGTGTTTGTACTAACCTACTTACAGAAATAAAATACATTTATCATCATCATTTATCATTTATTTGAACCAAGCGGCCTGCTTGACTGGTCACTTACAAGCTCACAGTTAGACACTCGCGGTATGGATCATCAGCCTAGCCTTTTTTCCAACTATGTTGGGGTCGGCTTCCAGTCTAACCTGATGCAGCTAAGTACCAGTGATTTACATGGAGCGACTACCTATCTGAACTCCACAATACAGTTATTGGGTAACATGCATGATGCTACGATACCTTGCAAATATTTTTAACCGACTTCCAAAAAGGAGGAAGTTATATGTTCGGCTGTATGTTTGTTTGTTTTTTTTTTATGTAGGTATGTTCACCGATTACTCCGTCAATTGTGGACGGATTTTAAAAACTATTTTTTTGTTTGGAAGTGTATGCTCCCGAGGTGGTCCCATTGCCACCAAATCAGAATCTGATGAGGGGATCCCATGGAAATCGAGGGAAATCCTCAAATTTTATAGGCATAGCTATAGCGATTTGAGTATTTTTTGTAGTAACTCGTTCATTTGCTCTCGGAAAGCAGCATTTGGTCAAGTGAAACTGATGATGAAGACCACTGATGGCCACCAGACTACTTAATAATAAGTATTTCATCGTTGCGATTCGATTAGGCACTTTAATATGGTTGATAAGCAATTTATGCTCGTCAAAATGCATATGGTAAAGTCACCATCAGTTCTCCTGGTTCTTACCAGGAGAACTCCTCAACAATTGACGCCCCTGCATCGGGAATACCAATATTTTGTAAAAGGTGATGAGCATTTGATTTGACATTAGGCTATTGTTAATTAGATAAATTACAAACTGACCCACTAAAAAGTGAAAAATAAAAACTTTTTACAAAAACAAAAATCAACCGACTTCCAAAAAGAACACTACAAAGTGAAAAATAACTTTAATTTCGGAAGTCGGTGGCAAAAAACTAAAATACAGATCCAAAGACACCGACTTCCGAAATTAAAGTTATTTTTCACTTTGTAGTGTTCTTTTTGGAAATCGGTTGATTTTTTTTTTGTACAAAGTTTTTTTAGTAAACATTTTTTACCAACTTCGGAGGTACCTACATTTTCAACCAACTCCGGCTATTTTCATTTTTTTCCTGTATATCAGGTGAATTATTTACTGAACTTGTTAAATTGCCTAAAAACATATAATCCTTGCTGTAAAGGCAACAAACATTGCATCATAAAACCATGTAAGTTTCCACAGAACTTCCCTTGAAGGTTATAATGAAAAGCCAACCACGTGTGTCCCTAAAGAACACCCCACAGGTTGCTTAGCTCACAGCATAGCCATTTTTAAAACACGTAGACCACCTTACAATATAGCCATTATAAACCATGTGCGTTCCCACAGAACGCCCCAAAGGTTAGGCAAGTTACCGTGCTCCCAATAGAGGCATTGTACACCACCCGCAGTCGTAGGTTGCAAACACATGCAAAGCGTATGACACAAAACACACGCACTGGGGCCCAAGTCTGCTATTTTTATAAATTCAGTCATTCCAACACGATGCCATTGTCATTTTGCTAAAAGTCCGTAATCTGGTAAATTCATAATGGTCGATCATTTTCTTTGCAATTTCTTTCAATGTAGTGTCAGTTGCCGACCATTGGAAAGTCATAATGACGCCATTATAATAGTATATTACCAAACTTGTCAAAATCAACAATTATGAAATCAATGATCGACCATTCTGACACTATTGTAATAGCAGACTTGAGGCCCTGGACAGCAGGGCCTTAGGCTCTTGCTTTCAATATCCTTAGTAGGGGATAGTTGAAAAAAACGCACCAAAGTAGTGCTAAACGACGCATTAAACATAGGCCTTTTTCATCACTTGTTTTATTTTATATCATCATTGCGGACGAAGCAATAACGAGTATAATTAAGGATTAGGATTATGATTATTATTACGCTCAGGATTCTATTTTTTTAATCACTCGCTGCGCTCATGATTTAATTTTAGAATCCTTCGCTTGCAGGATTCTAAAATTAGAATCCTGAACATTAGCCAGGGAATCAAAAGAGCATGAGGTGAAAAATCTTTGCACTCGAGTGCAACACATAACCTTTCATCAGCGAGGAAATGACTAAATGCAAAAAAAAACATTTTCAATACAGTTGTTAAACATGGTGTACTTTCAGAGGCTAGAATTATGATTCGAAAATTTCAAAATCTTTTGCATAGGCATCTTTCTGTTACGCGGTCGTGACTTTTGTTTACGAGCTCTATCATTAGTTTTGCAGTTGAGTTTTTTTATAAGCTGCGCCCCGCGGTTTCACCCGCGTAAGTCTCGATTCTGTGAGAATATCGGGATAAAAGGTAGCCTTTAAATGTTAGTTCAGGGTTTTCTACCACCATACAAAATGTTATCAAAATTAGTCCAGCCCAGTTTGAGCGTGAAGAAGTAACAAACACACATACACACTTTATAATATATTTTATAATATTAGTGTGATTTAAAAAGTTTAGTAGCAAGGAGTTTTCATACATAGATAGATTTTTCCTCTTTTTTTAGCATTGAATTCTCAAAAGTCTTTTAAATGGTTCTTTATTATATTTAATTACCAGTTTTAATTTAATTATTTTCACATCAACATTTGTCAAAAATCGAATAGGCTGTATAGGCTGTTTCCGTTGTAAGAAAAAATGTCTAGTGGCAAAAACGCGCCATTTTCTGAAAATTTATTTGATTTGTTTTTTACTATTTCCCACAAGTGTATTGAAAAACGTCGTGTGATACACGGGTGTGTAGGTTATTGCAAACTCGACCTAATTTCTTCTTCTATTTTAATAACCTACTTTCCACCCTTGTATCACAATGTACTATTACAATCACAAGATACTTTTATTTCACTTTAGGTATTAACTACTACATTATGATAGGTAAGTATTACAGAATAATCTTTAAATTATAACAAATAATACTCGGGTATAATTAAGAAAAAATTAAAGTAACGTTGCTACACTTACTTAAGTTGAGTGTAATATTTTTGTTAGGTACTGTAATGTTGGTGTTAGTGACTTGTGTACTGTTTTTCGGTAAACAATCTGTCATACTTAATAGTTGTACCGATTCATCGGGATTCCCTTGGCGTAAATGTTGGCGAGAGAGGGCGATGGTTAGGTGCTTTGTAACGGCTCATTTTTGATGTAGAAGGGCCAGTCCAAGGATCTGACTGAAGCTCTTTCAGTGTAATGGCTCCGATGCCTTTAAATATTTTAGACTTATTTTGGATGGAATCCTCTATGTATCCCTCTACAACCGTATTGGACTTCCAGCATCCATGGCGCTTAAGGGACAAAAGATCAGCTCCTGAATCGGCCAAAAGTGTGGCTGAAGTTCGTCGGAAACAATGACCCGTGTACAACAGGGGTTCTGGAAATTCAAGAAATGTTGCTATTTCTCGTGGGATACTGCCAATTTTATTAGCACCCATAGGCTGTCTAACACACTTTCCGTTGCGATATTGTAGAAAAAATCGATTGATTGGAGTGTTAGGATTGATATTTCTCAACAATTGTTAGCGGGTAAAACGGGGTGAATAGAAATGCAGGGGTGAATCGAGACGCAACTTTAAAATGGATTTTAACCTTGAAATAATAATAGTAGTTTGTTGCCAAGGCACTTAATCGTTAATTATAGTACAGGTAAACATTATACTCCTTTTTGGCAACAAAAGATATTAGGTATTTCAATGTTAAAATCCATTATAAAGTTGCATCTCGATTGATCTCGATTCACCCCTGCATTTCTATTCACCCCGTTTTACGGTACGTATTCCTTGCGAATGACGAAGTTGCGGTCTCTTTTTGTCTTTGAATTAGGTAAATTAATTAATAGTATAGTCATCTGAATGTTTCTCAATGTTTTTGACATTAAAGTTGTGTTAGTTCATTAATTCGACATGCTCCGTTTATACCAATAATAAGAACAACCTGTAACGTAGAGTATTGTAGGACCTAGATAAATTAATAAAATTGATATGCATGCATAATTATGCGTATCAACATCTACTAAGTACTACGTATTAGATTATGTTAAGTAGTTGATTAATATACTTAAGTAGATAGTGAATGTGCAATTGACAATTACTTTTGTCGCCAAATATATGGAATCAGGTGCTTCGTTAAGAAACTTTTCAATTTCAGATGCTGTGAAAACCTTCGATTTTTTTGGTTGGCGACCAGGGGCCCAAGTCTGCTATTTTTATAAATTCAGTCATTCCAACACGATCCCATTGTCATGCCATTGTCATTTTGCTAAAAGTTCGTAATCTGGTAAATTCATAATGGTCGATCATTTTCTTTGCAATTTCTTTCAATGTAGTGTCAGTGGCCGACCATGGCCTCAAGTCTGCTATTACAATAGTGTCAGAATGGTTGATCATTGATTTCATAATTGTTGATTTTGACAAGTTTGGTAATCTACTATTATAATGGCGTCATTATGACTTTCCAATGGTCGGCCACTGACACTACATTGAAAGAAATTGCATATATTGGTAATCTCGTACATAATGACAAATGAATGTCATTTCTACTAATGGGTTTTATAATAATGGCAATACGACAATGCCATTATAATAACGCAATTATATTACGAGAACATTGACCGACCAATGATCGACCATTATAAATTTACCAGATTACGAAGTTTTAGCAAAATGACAATGGCATGACAATGGGATCGTGTTGGAATGACTGAATTTATATAAATAGCAGACTTGGGCCCCAGATGACACTCTTTATAAAAAATACCACTAATTTAGGATAGATGTCGATATGTATGCCTTTTTCATCTATATTGTTGCTTTTTAACCGACTTCCAAAAAGGAGGAGGTTATATGTTCGGCTGTATGTTTTTTTTTTTTTTTAAGTATGTTCACCGATTACTCCGTCAATTGTGGACGGATTTTGAAAATTATTTTTTTGTTTGGAAGGGTATGCTCCCGAGGTGGTCCCATTGCCACCAAATCAGAATCTGATGAGGGGATCCCATGGAAATCGAGGGAAATCCTCAAATTTTATAGGCATAGCTATAGCGATTTGAGTATTTTTTATAGTAACTCGTGCATTTGCACTTGAAAAGCACCATTTGGTGAAGTGGAACTGATGATGAAGACCACAGATGGCCACCGGAACTACTTAATAATAAGTATTTCACCGTTGCGATTCGATTAGGCACTATAATATGGTTGCTATGCAATTTATGCTCGTCAAAATACATATGGTGAAGTCACCATCAGTTCTCCGGGTTCTTACCAGGAGAACTCCTCAACAATTAACGCCCCTGCACCGGGAAAAGTAATATTTATTTTGTGATAGGAGATGAGCATTTGACATTAGGCTATTGTAAATTGGATAAATTACAAACTGACCTACTAAAAAGTGAACAATAAAAAACTATTTACAAAAAAAAAACAACTAACTTCCAAAAAAAACTCTACAAAGTGAAAAATAACTTTAATTTCGGAAGTCGGTGGCAAAAAACTAAAATACAGCTCGAAATTAAAGTTATTTTTCACTTTGTAGTGTTTTTTTTGGAAGTCGGTTGTTTTTTCTGAGTAAAAAGTTTTTTAGCATTGAATAGTGTAGGTATGTACCTACTCCATAGAGTGCTTGATTTCTTGGTCTCGGATAATTCAATAAAATATGCCAGCAAAACGTTTTCTGAGAAAGTTTTGGCTCCTTTAGCTAGTCGCCACGTGTTAAACATATCGTACCGACTGTTTCAAATACTTCTCGCGTAATTGTTGAGGGAAAAAGCTCATTTGCGCATTATTAACAGTTTCAGTGAATTCTGTTGGCGTCAAATAAACTTCCTCGTCGCTAGAACCACTGATTTTAGGTTTTTCACTTGTTTTCAAGTTTCTTGTTTTTTTATTACTGATTTTGATTTTTGTATTTGCCTCGTGTTTAACCGAATCTGGGGTCAACATTTCAGAATCGCTTGAACTCATTTTTAATCAATTAATTTTATTTTTTTTCAGGAAGGTGTTACATATTTATCTCCAAATTCATGGATATTTTCATCGAAAAGCAAGTATGTGGGATGCAAGATCGAGTCAGGCGAGCTCGAAATATTTTACAGCCCGTCCGGGAATCCTCGGTTAGGTCTCTTTTGAACATCGAAATTAGGAGTTGTTTTTTCGACTAATTCAGAAAAGTTTTAGTAGAACATAGGATGCAAGAGCGAGCAAAGTGAACTTGAAATAATTTTTTGCACCCCGCCTCGGAAAGTTTAGGTTTTCTTTTGAACATTTATCTATATTACCTACATAGTTAGGAGTTACCGCCCGCGCCAGTGAGCTGCGAGCAGCTGGACACAACTTTGAAACGAAACCCTCAGCCCGCTTGTACCTACAAGTCCGTTATTTTCACCGGTTAACCGATATTTTCACCGGACTTTCGGTGGTGTTAAGGTTACATTGGAAGTGTGTGATGTGATGTACATGCACCGGACGCGCGCCGGGCCGGTGTCCAACTCATACCAATATGACTTGGTCCGTGGTCCGATGTGAAAAACGGGCGTCTACTTGAAGCGGGCTCAGGGCCAGGATATCGTGGCCCTGGCACACAGGCAACGGAAGGAACACGGGTGGGTTTTAGTCAGTAAAAGTCTGACACGCCCTCCCGCTCCGCCCAGAGCGGGAAAGGTTATTTGATAACTTCGTACCCAAAAAAAAAAAAAAAAGGGGTGCGAGTTCTACTCACACTTTTCCGAATTTTATTTACCGCCGACCTGCGGTAGATAACTAACTTAGCAACCAGCGCCGACGGCAACCAACACTTTTTTTTATGGTGACTAACGTTACCTACTCTACTGCTTCACTTGCAAGATTTCCCTAAATCGAAATAAAAATTGTTTTCGTACTTTTGCAACTAATTTTATTTTTGCCAACGGGCCTGTGTGGTGCCATATTTAAAATAAACCTCAACGACTTGCAAGAAAACTCTTGCTTTTCAAAACATTTTGAGTGACATTAAGACAAGGTGCACCTAGAGTAGGTAACCAAACAGAGAACAAGCTTCATACAAACGTGCACTACAATAAATACACTGACCCTCATCAGACCCTCGTTAACAAGCCCAACCTATTAGTCACGTCAAAACGAATCATATGACCCCAAACTCGGAGGGGTTTACTAGTAGCCACTGAACATTTCCACTATCCACATCCTGGCTCCATCCTCAATCTATTGGACTTGTCAAAACGAGCCGTCTTATTCCAAAATACGATTTAAATATAGTACTGGGATTATTTTTAGGTTTAAACCATGACTAAATAAAACGTTATTAAAAAATGAAGTTTATCACTAGTTCATGAACTATTTACGGTACTAAAGTTAGTCTGCCGAGAAGGTCGAGACCCCTAGTTTATCAATGGACTAACTTCGGTACTAATTTATTTGACGTTAGCGTTGATTATTATTGTGTCTTTTTATTTACAAATCATTAAAATGGAGAATAAGATGATTGCTTGATGGGTTTGGATATGCTGGAGACGTCTCCGCGATCTTACAAACATCGTCATACGTACCTACGTACGACGTAATATTTCCTACAATAAAATGAACATTCGCATATGCAGTTGAAATAAGATGATAAAAAGCATTGCTTACCTAATTATAATTAAAAATCCATATGTTTTACTAAGTTTTTCTTCAACGATTTAACGAGACACCAACAACTCACGAACATACCACATAACACCAACAGTAGGTAGTACTACTAAGATTTGTTCAAATTAAATAATAAAGGACGCAACATAAACATTCGCCTCAAATTACGTGCGCCGCCGCCGTATGTAATTCGTTCCACTTCACGTTAGAGGTATTAAAAAATATGACGACTTGATTATAAAAAGCATGTCAAAAGTACAAGTTGTGCTTGTTCACTACATTGTGACCTAAACAAAGAACAATTTCTGACATATTTTTGTATTGAAATGATTTTATAATATTTTAAGTGTTATTATTCTTTTATTTTTGTACTACTATTCTTTATTTTTAAAATTAATATTGTTTTAAATTCAATTATTAATCTAAATTTTAATCCTGATTTAATTCTAATTATATTTTTTGTGCCTATGTAATTAAATATTTAATAATAACTATTGAACTTAATTTTAGATACATATTACTATTTTGTCACTTTTTATGCATAAAACTTGCTAAATTGTAACCTAAACGGAAGAAGTCACTGGCTCCTGAAATACAGGTACTCTAACCTAGCTCTGGAGCCAGGGTCTCACATTTTTCTGTAACGTGTTTTTATGCCAATAAAATTTTATTTTATTTTTAATTTATTATAATATCAACATTTAGAGAAACGGAACGTTACTTCAAATAGAGCCGGTATGACCGTATGAACAAATGAAAGAATGCCATTTTTGTTTCATATAGCTGTGGATATTATTTAAACCATGGGCCTTCTTTGGTACTAATTGATCCTCGAATAGTCTTAGTTTTGTAATCAGAACAAATTTTGAGCCTGGTATTAATGAATCATTCCACTTTGCCCCACCGAGCCGCCCCACTGGTGGGGCAAAGTGGAATGCCTATAATTTGGCAGTGGAATCTCCCCACTACTTCCATTTAGTGGGGCAGATTCCACTACTCTCAAATCTTGTTGGATTATGCCCCACTAAATGGAAGGATTATTAGTTAAGTAGTTAGAATAAATAACATTTCGTTGTCTATTTACGGGGACAACTCGTACTCAGTTTGTGATTTTGATCTTAGTATAAAAAGCTTTAATGAACCAGTAACAACAAATCATATATCTGTGATTTTAGTTTAATGTAGTTATATTTTATTTGTAACAAATCGTGTAATTAACCTGTGATTTAAAAACAGTTTCCTTCCAGAAAATAAAAACTTGCAAAAAAAAAAAAAAGGACTTTTATTCTAAGGTACCAACCCTAGTGGGGCATAATCCAACAAGATTTGAGAGTAGTGGAATCTGCCCCACTATATGGAAGTAGTGGGGCAGATTCCACTGCCAAATTTTAGGCATTCCACTTTGCCCCACCAGTGGGGCGGCCCGGTGGGGCAAAGTAGAATGATTCGTATTAATACGTTCAGTGCCGGGAGCCCTCCTGGAGGGTTCACTCATGTCGCTTATGGGATGCCTGGAGCCCTCGCGGAGGGCTCATTTTAAATATCCGTTTTTCTTAGCGAATACAGGCATTCAAAAACTGTGAAAATAAATCAGCTGTATATTTTAGCACGATTTAATAGTACCTATACTCGTTGGTTTTCAAATACAAGCATTTTTATATAGCTATATATTTTTATTCATATTTTTGTTTCATTATAACGTGCTATATGTAAGGCGGCATGGCGTATGAGCTCTACGAAAAGTGGGTGGAGAGTCGAAAGTGTTAACTTTAATACCGTAACAATCCTAAAACTCGTAGCCTTGGTTTAACACCAGTACGTAAGCTTTTTGTAATAAGACGGGAGTAGTTTAGTATCCACTGAAAAGTTCCGCTATCCTCCTGGCTCCATCATCAGTTCCAAGATACTAAATTATAGTATTGTCATGCGAACTACGTATAGTACTATCGGCCTAACTTCCGCATGCTCACCTCTAAGACGATAATCGCATAGCACGGCTTACGAGTCGATCGCCCGATTAATGAGTTTTTAACCGCTGCACGAAGCGTATTTAAAAAAATCTCAAACAACAATTTATATCTATTGTATCCACTTTAATATTTTCTTCTCTCTGCCTCCTAATTTTCACGATGTCATATATGCGATGCCGCCATACAAATCGCAGCAAACGCGCAAGTCGCGTTGACGCACAAAATGTTTATATTTATTTTTTTGTTTTTTCGGAGCGAGACGGGACTTGCCAAGCGTGTCAAAGCGTGAGCAAACCTGAAATCGCGAAAAAAAAAACCAGTTGGTCCCTACATTTTGACGAGTTATTCGAACATAAATGTAGGGAACAGCAAAATTTTTTTGCGATTTCGCGTTTGGTCCCATAGTAAAAGTTGTTCATAATGATGAGTACAATGACGTTCAATGACCCCTTATGAGATTTCATGTATGAATAGATACACCTTTATTCGTCTGCATGTTTTACTTTTTTTTTAATGTTTATAGTAACTCATGAATTTGCTCTCGAAAAACACCATTTGGTGAAGTGGAAATGATGATGAAGATCACAGATGGCCACTGGAACTACTTAATCCTAAGTATTTCACGGGTTGCGGGGTTTACTTTAATATGTTTGCTAAGCAATTTATGCTCGTCACAATGTTTATGGTGAAGTGGAGCTCCAGTTATCCTGGTTCTTACCAGAAAACTCCTCAATAATTAACGTCACTGCATCGGGAAAAGCAATATTTTGTAAAAGGTGATGAGCAGTTGACATGAGCCTAGTGTAGGTAACTTAAATAAATTACAAACTGACGCACTAAAAAACTTTTTACAAAAAAATAAGAACTGACTACCTAACCCTACAAAATGAAAAATAACTTTAATTTCGGTGTCTTTGGTGTATTTGAGTATTTTGCCACCGACTTCCGAAATTAAAGTTATTTTTCACTTTGTAGTGAAAAATAACTTTAATTTCGGAAGTCGGAAGTTGATATTTTGAACTATTTATGTTATAAATCATATTATTCACGTTCGTTGCTCATCTGAAGTGTTGACATTTTAAACCGTTTATGTTTTAAGCTAATGTTATTCTGATTCATTGAAAAATTAAACTGTTGATTATAATTATGGTGTTGATATTTTGACTGTTGATGATTTGGTTTTTGAAGTTGAGTATCCCACCCACTTGGCGCAGTTCATACAATGTTATCAGAGCTTTTTGTTTATTGCTGTCGCAACTTCTGCAACTCCAATAAAAATGAGTTTAACGGCGCGGGATAGCCTTTAACAGAAGTGATCATCGTATTAGTGGCTCAGCAGCTTCAATATCATCAGGATTGTGCCGGAATATAGCAGTTCGTCGTGGACGTGGTACAAACAGCGGCTTCCTTCACATCTTATGTCATCAGAAGACAATATTTTTTTTTATACAATAGTTTAATGGCCTGGTTGCTGGGACCTTTTAGCCAAGTCTTTATTTAGTTACTTTGTTTTAAATAGGTCATGATGAAATGAATTTTAAACAATGCATGATAGATGATATCCCCGCCC
Source organism: Tiliacea citrago (assembly GCA_963921375.1). Taxonomy (NCBI): domain Eukaryota; kingdom Metazoa; phylum Arthropoda; class Insecta; order Lepidoptera; family Noctuidae; genus Tiliacea; species Tiliacea citrago. Next base: position 11,391,378 of record OY992797.1, on the reverse strand, counting down.
GTACGCTCCCCTTGAGTTTCAGTAAAGACGTGGCACTTTACTGAGACCTCACGTGAACTTCTTGAGAGAACTTGAAGTGATATGTTGCACTGTTTTGTTTCATTTGCCTACACTAATGCACGTTCACGAACACTTAATGGTTAATAATCCACTATTATTACACATTAATATTCGGCTAAACACAAGTTTTAGAAAATAAAACAAAACTGCTAATCGTGACGCTTCACTTTCCCGCCAAGAATCCAGAAGACAATAACCGCCACGTAACCACAGAATCCATACAAAACTCCTCATGTAACCATCGATGCGACGCTTTGCTAAAGTGACTGTCACCAGCCAGTGTCACTCTTATCCGACCTTTTCGGTGATTCCAGTAACTTCGTAACAAAAATAGACGGCGCTACTTGCTGTGTCGTCAAGTTCATTATCTAAGTACCATTGATATTTAGTGGGAACTACAAAATACGTTACACACGAATAGAAGGGCCATAAAATACGTTCGAAATTATATTTATGTTTGTTATTTTTTGTTACACGCCCTGTACTCATACAACTGCATTTTGTTTCTAATTGGTTGAAACCAGGAATGGGTTTGGTCTGTTACTATAGCTACACTTGCCGCAGAAATCTTTTCTAAAACTGAGCATAATTAAGTTTTGCCGATAGTAGGTACATAAAAAGTTTAATAAACGAATCATATGACCCCAAACTTGAGGGGTTTACTAGTAGCCACTGAAGAATTCCTTTCCGATCATCACTGGGGAAAATATAACTGTAAAGGCTTCTATATACTGGCGCGACTTGTCGCGCGACGCGACACCGGTAGAACAATTTCCTTGAATGTTTCATATAAATTGTCCTACCGGTGTCGCGTCGCGCGACATGTCGCGCCAGTATGTAGAAGCCTTATGGGTGGTCGCATATCTGACGGAATATGCGTCGCGTATCGTCAGTCGCGTAACGCTAAAACGTACAAGTATATAATAAAACATTCAATCTTACACACTCAACCGAAGATGCGTCATTGCATCGAGCGTAGAGCGCACAGAGCACTAAGAGCGTACTACTGGACGTTACGAAGTTACCCCATTTTGATCGCGCGCCTACTAAAGATCGCCAGGGTATTGATTGCACACGGGCGCTACATGGGCAAGACCTGCTCAGGCACCTGTCCGACCACCGACAAGGAAGCCACTAGCTATCAACGATTTTCTCGCTCAAAAAAAACTTTTTACAAAAAAAAAACAACCGACTTCCAAAAAAAAACACTACAAAGTGAAAAATAACTTTAATTTCGGAAGTCGGTGGCTTTTGATCTGTATTTTAGTTTTTTGCCACCGACTTCCGAAATTAAAGTTATTTTTCACTTTGTAGTGTTTTTTTTGGAAGTCGGTTGTTTTTTTTTTGTAAAAAGTTTTTTATTTTTCACTTTTTAGTGGGTCAGTTTGTAATTTATCCAATTTACAATAGCCTAATGCTCATCACCTTTTACAAAATATTGCTTTTCCTGATGCAGGGGCGTTAATTGTTGAGGAGTTCTCCTGGTAAGAACCCGGAGAACTGATGGTGACTTCACCATATGCATTTTGAAGAGCACAAATTGCTTAGCAACCATATTAAAGTGCCTAATCGAATCGCAACGGTGATATACTTATTATTAAGTAGTTACGGTGGCCATCTGTGGTCTTCATCATCAGTTCCACTTCACCAAATGGTGCTTTTCAAGTGCAAATGCACGAGTTACTATAAAAAATACTCAAATCGCTATAGGCATGCCTATAAAATTTGAGGATTTCCCTCGATTTCCATGGGATCCCCTCATCAGATTCTGATTTGGTGGCAATGGGACCACCTCGGGAGCATACCCTTCCAAACAAAAAAAGAATTTTCAAAATCCGTCCACAATTGACGGAGTAATCGGTGAACATACATACATAAAAAAAAAACAAACATACAGCCGAACATATAACCTCCTCCTTTTTGGAAGTCGGTTAAAAACGTACAAAAGGTTGTAGGTTCCATGCAAGTAAGAGAGATACATAAGTATTAATCAACTTTATAAATAGTTGATCACCGACTGTTCACACCGTCGCCGACGAGTACTCGTTTGTTGCAGTGACAAGAGCTATCAAAGAGAGTGCTCCGCTCAGCGACGCTCGCTTGGCGGGCAGAACACTCACGCTTGGTACACACGCATACCAGCGAGTAATCGCTCGTCGCCATCGCGCACTCGCTGGTCGCCAACTCGTTTTTAGTTGCTAGCTCTACTCGCTATTCGTTAAGCGCCGGCGGCGGTGGGGCAGGTGCCTCATGCTCAATTCCATTATCGGTGTTTTTACTCGCGGCGAGTTAGTTTTAGTCGCAGCGAGTAGCGTGTCACACCATGCTAATTTGCTCGCGGCGATTGTAGTCACAGCGAGTATTCGAGGCCTTAAGGAGTGCTCTATGCCTTATGGTCTGTTCCGAAAGTATCTCATGAAAATGTAAACAAATGGATCCGGAAATGTGCTTGTTGTTGTAGTGCCACTTACAAAATCGAGTGCTCTGACTTGATTATTTGATTACATAAACCGGAAATTCTAATTCATTTGTTATTAAATTAAGGTTAATTTTATAACTATAATTTTCGTTGATGATCTTTCAATTTCATACTGTTATTCAAACAATAATTGTTGTAAATAGTAGTGATATAAAGTTAAAACCCAAATAAAGATGAGTGTGTTAATAATTCCCTTTAGTGTGTGATTGTATAGATTTAACCTAAACAGGATTTGTTTACACTTTCATCTACTTTTGGAACAGACTATAGTAAATCCTTTCGCTAGGTAGGTACCTACCTAACCTACCATAGTTATTCACTTTCTTAGAACTGGGACTATCAACTCTCCAATTAAATAGTGTTGAAATAATAATGAATGATTTGCAAAGAATAAGCCAATTATAGTAAACAAACTGGTTTGATATAAAAAATAGGTTATAAATATGATGCTGGACAAACTCAAAACATAAGAATAATACTTCCATTAAATATATTAAAATGCAAATTTGGAATCTATTTCTTTGGTTGGTATGTATAATTGCCAAAACAGGCACAGCAATAATGTATAAAGTTTAACAGATAAAATAGGTGGAAATTTCATATATCACAGTCATTTACACAACCATTTTAAGTTGTACAAAATTAGTTATAATTAAATATTAAAATGCTTAATTTCTTAATCTGTAACATTACCCAAAAATACATGTAGTTCATATCTACATAATAATAATTATTATGATTTGGCTAATGTTACACTTTCACTACATCAAAGTAAGAGAAAAAAAAATAGTAGTTTTGGAAACAACACTCATCACTATTTTTCATCATATACCCTGTAAATAGAGATTTCTTACAATAAATATCTATAACTTCACTGATAGTACCTATTTTTCGTAAGTCCCATTTCGTTAACCTATAATTTATTGAAACTGTTCAAATTTATACCAGTAACGTTCAAGATCATTATTATCATAGTTCACCACAACACTCAAGATTATTTTACTCATCAATAAAGTTCAAAGTTCAAACACATATTTTTTATTAGCAATTAATTATCAGATATTATATCAATACATTAGGGGTAGACACAGTTTCATCGTCGATCACGGTATGATCTGTGTGATTCACGTTCACGACTACGAGCACGAGAGCGATCAGTAGTACGCCACAGAAACTCATCCACTGAGCGTTCATAAGACCGTTTATCATAAACCAACACTGAACGAGGATAGTCAGCTATGTCGTAGTATCGCGGAGGAGGTGGTGGTGGTGGTGGGGGTATTCCATCATAAGTCGACAGAGCACCACTAAATCCAGGCGGGGGCACATAAGGCAACGGTGGCAACTGATGATGCATTGATCGCATATACTCAGCTACATAGGCTTCAGCTGCAGTGCTACTACTGTTATAACCCTCACGGTTCCGTCCAAACCACATTGGTAAGCGTTCTCTCATGTACGGTGATGGAGATCGGCGCTTATAAGAGCTTGATGAAATACGATTCCTTGGAGACATAAACATCTTTCTCCTACTCCTAGACGATGTGTTTAAGCGGTTTCTAAAGTTTGATCCTCTCGATGACAACGGAGCACGATATGTCCTGTAACTGCCACCACTTTTCAAGTAGCCCTTTTTTGATGCTTCCTTGGATTTTCTAAGTATTGGAGTCATTTCTATCCCTTCATCTTCTGGAAAGAGCCTACATAATTCTTCAGCAACTTTGGGCTCAATTTCTTGCCCATCCCTACCAATTTTAACTGGTTTTCCTTCATTCCATGGATTATATAAGTGAAGGGTGCTACTAAAAGGCAACTCTTTTCGACAAATCCAATCCACTTTGAAGACACCATCTAGAACCTTGGCAGACAAACCAGGTGGTAGCACCCATGATATAGGGGCAACATCTCGCCGTGATTCACTGCCTAAACGTGCGAAACCAGCAAACTTGCCACTTTCCTTAACTGAAAATATTAATAGCACATTTCTGGATTCCCTGTAAGCTTGGTTTAAATTGGCTTCATTTTGTGGCAGTGTAGACCACACTCCTTTCGCTTTTGACAATGTTATATTTTCTGCATTGTTAGATTTTATCAAAAAGAAGCGAGTGTCCCTGAACAGATAATTCAACTTAGTCATGTAATCGTATGTCTTTACTTTGCTGCTGCTGCTTGTAAGGCATCGACGTTTATTTTGTACAGGTGAATGGCTTGCTGACTTGGTTCGTTTACGATTTGCGCGTCTCTCTTTGGATTTAGTACTGACTGAACTAATACTTGGCGTACTCGATTCGCTTGAAGATGTACTAGTCACTTCACTCCGTGTATCAAAATCTTTTCCTTCCTCTAATTGTTTTAATTCCTCGCCAATTTCTGCTTCTACTTCACCAACGCCAAGGTTGACGGCGTCGGTGTTGTTGGAGACCTCCATTTTCTGTTCAATGTTAAAAGAATTTATTTTCTGAACAGAATCAATTACTATGCCAACACTTAATTTTAGGCATAGTATTTATAAATAAAAGAATATTACTATGTATTAATTATTCCACTCTATCATTATTCAAAATAAAAATATCACGAAACAATCAAATATGTATTGTTCATTCACATGAAGTTCAACTGTTCAAGCAAGAATCAAGCTCAGATGCTCAGAAGCTCACAGATAACTATACTAGACCACAGAATATCTATACTCAAGAGCTATAGACTAGTCATAGTCAGAGCATTGACATAAAAAGTTTTCCTACCTCACTATGTCAGAGACTCTCACTCATGACCACTTGACCAGTGCTGCCAGATCTGATTATCTGAAATCCGGACTTCCGTAGGGCAGGGCAACGCTGTAATCTTTGGCTGTAATATCCGTAGACTGCCTCTAGAAATGTCCGTAGACCCACAGACTTATTTCTAAAGCTGTAATCTGACTTTGGAGCTGCACTAGCTTTAAAACTAATTTCTAGTTGATAAAAAAAACAAAACCAAATGAATCTAGGAGAAATGTATCCAAGGCAAAGGAAAAATCAATAAAAGTTTCATATGTTCTTAATTTTTGCGAACGGATTTAGTAAGTACTGAAGATCACAGACCGAAGATACAATTTGATGGCGTTCGGATCGAATCACGGAATCAAATCACGCTTTTGTTTACTTTGCGCGGTTCGGTGATGTAAGTCATTACATGGTCAGGTTGCTCTCTTTCGAGGTTGGATAGACCGAAAATTCGGAGATTAATTCATGTCCGTAGACGACTCTAAAAATCTCGGTCTGGCAACCACATAGTATCTGGCAACTCTGCTCATGCCATCGACCCTCATCGAACACGGGACCTTTAGAGTAAGAAAAGTAACAGGACCACACCTCAGACCACATGACCTAGGTCGACGGCGCGTTGTGTTCCACGCGCGCCTCAAAGAGATGTCAGCACGAATTGACGGGGTCCATTAGGGCCAATGCCTGCCAGGGTTGCGAGTTTGTCCGAAAGGGATATCGTGGCCCTAGCACACAGGTAAATTAAGGAACACGGGTGGGTTTCAGTCAGTAAAAGTCTGACACGCCCTCCCGCTCCGCCCAGAGCGGGAGAAGTTATTTGATAATTTCCCACCAAAAAAAAAAAAAAGACCACATACGTCACAGCATCACACAAGATTTTGGTTTTACTTTTTTTTTATTGCAGTGGAATATATGGTATGTTGAAATATACAAAATGCTAGATCAGGCTAGATCAGCCGCCTGGCCGGATCCCCGCCCTGGGACCTCGAGGCAAAAGTACTCGCGTCACTGTATCGGTGGCGCGCGGAAGCGAGGGCGCGGGGCGAGTGGCTGATGCAGCGACATGTGGAGTTGCGTCGGTCACAGCTACGCGCAGCCCTGGTGGCGGAATGGCGGGACAGGCTTTCACGCCCTACCGCCGGCCTCGCCACCATCGAGGCGGTCCGGCCGGTACTCGAGCCCTGGCTCGGGAGGAGGCACGGCTCCCTGTCGTTTCGGGTGACGCAGGTGCTCTCGGGGCATGGTTGCTTCGGGAAGTACCTGTGTCGCATAAACAGGGAGCCGGACGCCCGGTGTCACCACTGCGTCGACTGCCGAGAGGACACGGCGTGGCATATGCTGGCAGAGTGTGCCGCTTGGGAGGAGCCACGCCGTGCCCTCATCTCAGAAGTAGGCAGTGACCTGTCGCTGCCGGCCGTGGTCGAGTCGATGGCCCGCAGCGAGGAGTCCTGGGACGCGGTGGTATCCTTCTGCGAAACAGTCGTGTCGCAGAAGGAGGCTGCGGAAAGGGAGCGGGAGGTCCCGTCCGCTCACCCGGCCCGCAGCAGGCGCACCGGGCGTCGGCAGAGGGCAGATAATGCCCTCTTCCGGCCCCCCTAAATGGGTCCAGGGACGGCGGACTCGGGGACGTCCGCCGCCCCCCATCACACTGGACCCGAGGTGGCGGCGCGTAGTGTTCCACGCACGCCCCTTTTCAGACGTCGCGGGGGGGTCCAACACCTCACACCCCCGCAGACTTGAGGTGGCCCGCAGAGGCGGGCCGGCACTAGCCGTGGATCACGGAAGTAATACTAGCTCCCAAGATCCCCGGTGCAAGTGTGGGAAGGGAACACCGGGGTGGTTTTTAGTCAGTAAGAGTCTGACAGACCCCTCCGCCCACCCCAGGGCGGAAGACATCCATGAGGATTTTCCACCCCGGCAACAAAAAAAAAAAAGGCTAGGTCAGCCGCAGTGCCACGCTACGTGACCTATAAAGGCTGAAAGGGGGTAATTATTTTGATGTCTTTGGGCATTTAATTTTTTTTTACAGCCACCCGTTTTTTTTAAAACAAGTGTTGAAAAATAGAATGTTTGCATCACTAACTACAAACATTATTTATATTTTAGGGATGGCAGCCCGGTGGCAAATGACGTGTCAATGACAATGACAATGTCAGTCAGCAGTGGGCCGCGCATGGGCGTGCCAAGACATTTGTGACAAGACATGATAAATTATGTCATGTCCATTTGTACTAGCATTTTATGACAAAACAGTTTTATCGCTCAAACTGTGATAAAATGTGTGATTCAAGTCATGTCACTGTAGGCCGTGCTTGCCCCGCGGGACTCGGCTTGACATTTACAGCTTTGACTTTTTTTTGACACGTTTTGTTATTGCATTGTCATGATAATCAATATGTTTTGTCTTAATTTCATTGAGCTATAGCTAAAATTATAATAAATCTCAAAGGAATTATTAGAAACGGAAACTTTAGCCACATTTAAAATAATTATATTGCTTATAAATGAATAAATAAAGACTATGTGCGTTTTGTTTGTATTGAAACACTTTTCACAAAAACGGGCACCTGAAAAAATCAGATTTAACTATAATCGAGTAGCATAATTAATAAATAAGCTTTCTAATAAGGTAAATCACATTAGCTTTTAAAAATCTTCGGAATATTATACCACTTTTGACCTCTCCTTTGCAGAGCGCTAGATTTAATACCTACTGCAGTGCGAAAAAGAGCTCGCGCATTACATTACATTACCTATCACGTTGGTGTATGATAAGATGTGTGAAGTCTGCACTGGCCTCTAATAATACAAGTATTAGAGGTCAGTGGAAGTCTGGCTTAACCTTTTTTACGGAATTTCCGGCGGATACTTTCTGCCTGGCTTCTGTCAGTCAGCTGATTTTAATATTGTCATGTTGGTAGCATTTCTTGAAGGTGAAAAAACCGCGTAGAAGTTTGAAGAATTGTGTAGTTTTATGTAGTAGTATTTAACTGGTTTAGATTAGTGTTGTTTTTGGCATCCATTACCTGTAAAAATGCAATATGTTCAAAAATATTTGGAGAAACTACCAATACCAACATTTAATACTAATGCAAATGCCGGTAAAAAATCATCAAACATATATCTCTACTGTAGTTATTACAGCTTTTACTCACAAAAGGTAAGATATTGGCTGGACTCATCATCTTTGCCGATTTCTTTTGTTAATTATATAAAGCTATAAATAAATAAAATTCATTCAGTCTAATGTGCTTCACAAAATATGTTGCGGATTTACTGACCCACCTTTTACTACATTTCTAAATGTTTTTATTTTCGGCTATGATATCGTTAAGGGTCAGGCCGGGCTCTTAGATAGGAGAGAGCGTCAAGCTTATAATATCCTCATTTTATTGATATTGTTTTTCTGTATCTCCAATCGAGGACTGCAATACTTTTTTTTTTGTAGTTTGAAGTTTTATGTAATGTTTTTACAGGTTCTCATGACTCTTTACGAAAAGAATATTGATTTTGAGCCTTTAATTGTGGACATAACAAAAGGCGAGCAGTATTCGTCATGGTTTCTGGATATTAACCCTCGTGGTGAAATCCCAGTATTAAAAGTTAAAAATGAAGTGATACCTGACTCCACTAGAATTTTGGATTATTTGGAATTTTATTTAGATCCAGGTTTGTTTCTAATAAAAAAAATGATTCATTTTTGTAAAGAAATAATATTCTCATAATTTGTTTTGCTTTTTAGAATTAACGCCATTGATAAATGTGTCTGCGGATAGTAAAGTGCTGGATAATATCAATAGATTCCGTGAGATGTTAGAAGCTCTACCAGCTGGCTTGATTACAGTGGGTTCATTTTTTCACCCCCATTTGAGTGGTACTCCTAAATTACCCTTTGTTCTGCCGGTTCGAGAAATACTTAAAAGTAAGTAGGTGTGTAATCTGTATTTTATTAAGGGCAATTACTGGTCTGAATTAAAGTTTTACATCAACCTGGTTGTTGATGTAAAATTTTGATTTTGAACTTTGATTTCTTCTTGAAAGGACATCATTTATTGTGTCATGCAAAAACGGAAACAGGTTCTCTTTATTTTTTTATTCAATATCATAAAGATATATACTAGTCTAAGCTTAACTTATGTATTAAATTTCATTGCTTATAACCGGCTCCTTGTTTATAGGTGGAGACTTAGGTAGTTCTTCAAATTTAAGAAAACTGGCTGAAGAAAACCCTAAAGCTAGAAGTATATTACTTTACAAAGCTGAGATACAAGACCGCAAACATGGAATAATAACCAATGAAGAAGAGTACTCCAAAGTTCTAAAAATTATTGATCAAGTTTTGACTCATGTTGAAGAACAATTGAAAAAGCAACCTGAAGGTAATTAAATAACTGTATCTATTGCAATTATTTCTATTGACATTTTTTGTGTTTATAATTTATTTACCTATTTATTATTATGCTCTTCAACAATGAGTACACTATTACTTTACAATTTGTAAATTGCAAACTTTCTAAGCGCCTAATAAAATGTACCTACAGCTGGCATATCCAGTTAAACTACATTCAGCGACTTGGCCAGTTTTATAGGGTTCCGTACCAAAATGGTAAAAAGGAACCCTTATATTGTGACTTTGTCTTGCCATACAGATGTCACAGCTGCTTATTTCAGGAACTGCTAATGCTATAGACTTGAAACAACAATGGCCATTTCAAACTAGGAAATTATATATTTTTTTTACTGACATGAGACTTTTGCCAAAATCCATTACATATCGAGACCCCTCTGTGCCTCTGCGCCTCGAAAACCCGTGAAAACGACACCCATGACGATTTTTTATTAAATTTTTGCAGTTACCATTTTGGATTTTAATTTAAAGGTGTTAAAACAAGACATACCTAGTTACTAAATAATTTTATAAACCATACATAATAATAATCCCACCGCCATATCTCTACGTTTACGTCGTGGCACGGTGGCATGGTGCGCGCACCTGAACTCTAGGTCTGTACCGGTAGAGTTTATTTTGCCGAAACAGGTCTAGGGTAAGGAGCCAGAGCGTTACAGAAACCGGCAGGGCAGCATGTGGCGATCTGTTGGGGAGTAGCGGACCCACGGACCCTATCTTCCGGTAGAAATCTTGTTCCTCACCTCTGGATTGCCTTTATTGGCTTTCTGGAGTGAACAATGACGAGGAACAGAGCTCCCACCTCTTTCTAGCCTTTATTGGCCGGCTTGAGTGAAGATTCGCAAGAGCAAACATGCTCGAAGGAAGGAAGTATTCCAGTAAGATGCTGGTAGTTAAGGATCTTGATTGTACTTCCGGGATTTTCCTGATAGCCGTAGAATACCTCTCCACTCCTCATAAGCACCTCAGGACATGTTGCCCCCTTGTCGCTACGACACGTGCTAGCGACCGTTTTCAGGGGCCCATTATTGAGTGTGCAAGTCACCCCCTGCCATTTTATCGTGTATTTTATATAAAACATTGGTCAGGCAGGGGCCATAGTCTTTCCATAGTCCTAGAGATAACCAGTTCACTTTAGCCACCCAAACCTATAATCCAATATCTTTGTTTCCGTATCCTGCAATAGTCCTTTTTACCCGACTGCTCCAGGAGGGTTATGTTTTTCGAGTGTATGTATGTATGTATATATGTATGTATGTATGTCTATTTATTTGGCACACTCTGTAGGCTAAACGGCTTGATGGATTTTAACATATGAGGTATTCTTAGATTCGTTTTAATTGTGGGAGTGACATAGGCTATAAAATTTTAATGTGGCATCTGCGAATCAAAAACGAGAGGGGGAATAAAAAAAAATATTTTGTGATTATATTAATATGGGTATCAAATAAAAGCTAGTAAATAGCCAATTCCAAATATATATATTTTATAACACTTTACACTTCACATATTTTTAACAAGATAAGCGATAGACATAATTTTAATACTAGAAATAAAGATAAAATAGATCAACCATTTTTCAGATTATCTAAAGTACATACATCTTTTATGGGGTACTGTGTTAAATGTTACAACAAAATACCTTGTGATATATTGAAATTAAATGAGAGAAAATTTAAAACACATATTAAAAGTACACTTTGTAAACAAGCATATTACAAGTTAGAGGATTATATCCAGGACAGGAATGCTTGGAAACATGCTGGTCCAGCTCCATAGGACAATCTAGAGTCTAGACAAAATCAAACTGGTTGCTATTTTTATGGTAAAATCTGTTATTTTTATGATATTGATTTTACATTCTGTGATAACCTATACTCACACACTGACTTATTTTTTTATTTTTTTTTAGAAAAACATACTTTTATGATGTTTGTAAATATGTGAACACCATGTATCTATCTAATAATTAAGTTATTTTTCATTGCTTAGTTTTTAATTCGTTTTACCTATTATGGTATAGTAATTTTATTCTAGGTGCATCATCTTCACATATAATCATATAATTAATGTAATCAAACAAAATATTGTAAAACATTTTTAAAAGAGTACCGGTGGAGTTTCTTGCCCATTCTTCTCCATACGAAACTACCTTTTGGAAGGGGCAACTAGAATCAATTCTATTTTTTTTTTGTAAATTTTGACGTTCAAAAGTGCCTCTTATGTGCCTATTTGAAATAAATGGTTTGACTTTGACACTTAAAAAAAAGTACATTTTCTTTAATAAAAAAATCGAAGCGAAGTTAAAACTGTACATTGAATATTTTTGAAAAAAATAATTGGTTTGAGGTCTGAGATTGTTCTAATGCTGAAAATATAGTTTTTAGAATTTTCGTCTGTTTTTCAGAATGTATGTTCTAGCATCCCGCAAATTCTATTCGCACACATTCTGTTCAAATTTTGCATATATATTCCCTATAAGTCTGGTCAACCACTAGGTTATATATTATCACGCTATTTACTATGTGGGATGAGCAATATATATGTTTGTATGCCTCGATTTACAGAAAATTGTAAATAGACGAGCCAAACAGTTACAGATTTAACCTTTTAAATGATTACCATCACGCTATATCTTTATGGAGCTAAGCAGTAAATTATCATGGCATATGCAGGGTGGATTTTTAAGATGGGAAGTAAGGATATCTTAACCGTTGTACCTACACAAATTCGGTCTTAGAAGAAAAAAAGAGGTCTTAGAAAAAAAAAAATGTACAGCCAGCAAGGAAATGAGCAATTTTCACTTTTTTATGCCAATAGCTGTTTCTTATGAGAGAGTTAGACCAACTGAGATTTGATGCATCGGATCTGGTTCACTTGCGCGAATAACATTTCTGTTAAAGACACTTGCGCAAACCCACCTGCGTGAAAAGATGGTTGTCGTGATTTTGTGATAATTTTTCGTCATGGGGGTCGTTGTTTTCGAGGTCTCTGGTAACAATAATGGAAACAAAATCAAAATTTGAAATGGCGTTACCGAAAATTTGCAAATTTTTTATCATGGGTGTCGTTTTCATGGTTTTCGAGGGCGCTGAATACGATAATGGAGTCAAAATCAAAACGCAAGATGGTGCCAAATTAAAAAACGGAACCCTTTAAGGATCACTTCATTGTCTGTCCAACCGTCCATCTGTCTGTCAGTCAAGGCTCTTTTTTCAGGAACGCGTAGAGGTATTAAGTTGAAATTAATGTCAAATACGAAGGTCTACGGTCTCTTAGAGCTCTAAAAAATCAAGCTTCAAGTCAACGCAATAAAAAAATACGGCCATTCATGCGACATATTTTGATGGGATAAATTCATCCTAACTGCGTAACCTTCATGCGTATCTTTCATTGTGCGTTTTCTGGCACGCAATTGACCAGTTTTTGTTATAATGAACAGACTGGCCATTACAAAAGTCAGAAATACAAAAGTTTTTCCCATCAAAATCGTTTAGTTGCATAAATGTGGTGGGTACAAAAGATGTATAAAATTCTGTGCAAATATATATTCCGCCATGCACTGATGGCATGCCAATATTTAATGCAAGTTAGTCAGCTAAACCGTAAAATACAATTATAGACAAACTCGTAAAAGAAATAGGTATTAAATTGGAGTTTTAACGTTAAGAATTCTATTAAGGAAAGAAGAAAATTGAACTATCCTATCTTGCTAACCTTACTATGTCATATAGCTTATTAACTTACCAATACTCAACTAAACAATTTGTTCATTTATAACACTAAAAATCTTGAAATAAAACAAGTTATTTAAAAAACAAAAAACCCGACTGCAAAAAAATGAACTGAAAGGATGGAAACAAGATGAAAAGTAAACCAGTTTCCTGTACCAAAAATAAATAAATGCAGTCGGATGCAAATTTTAAGGCGTTCGTAACATCCTAGTTGCCTCCGACTGCGTTTATTTATTTTTGGTACTTAAAGGATACTGGTTTACTTTTCATCTTGTTTCCATCCTTTCAGTTCATTTTTTGCAGTCGTGTTTTTTGTTTTTTTTATATATATTTTTAGGGTTCCGTACCCAAAGGGTAAAACGGGAACCCTATTACTAAGGCTCCGCCGTCTCTGTCTGTCCGTCCGTCTGTCACCAGACTGTATCTCATGAACCGTGATAGTTAGACAGTTGAAATTTTCACAGATGATGTATTTCTGTTGCCACTATAACAAAAAATACTAAAAAGAGAATAAAATAAATATTTAAGGGGGCTCCCATACAACAAACGTGATTTTTTTTGCTTGATATTGATAACGGCAACAGGTTGACGCTTGAAATATTCACAGAATATTTAGTTTTATATTCACTTTAAAAATAAATAATTAAATTAATATAAAACAAATATTTAAGGGGGGCTCACATACAACAAACGTGATTTTTTTGCCGTTTTTATAGATAATGGTAAGGAACCCTTCGTGCGCGAAATCGACTCGCACTTGGCCGGTTTTTTTTGCTCGTTTTTGCTCGATATTGATAACGGCAACAGGTAAACGCTTGAAATATTCACAGAATATTTAGTTATTATATTCATTTTCAAAATAAATAATTAAATAAAAATAAAACAAATATTTAAGGGGGGCTCCCATACAGCAAACGTGTTTCGACTGTTCCGAGAACGGGTCTGCGTTGCCCGCCCTGCTTCCCGCTAGATTCGAGGCAGAAGCCTTACGGCGGCGGCGGCGGCGGACTGATTTAGTCATTTGAAACCTTCGATCGAAAAATATTCGAAACGATATGCGCGGAGAGTTTATAGCAGTTTTAAAATATTACTAGAAAAATAATCGAACTAATTTAGTTGATTTTCTTCTATTACAGTAAGCCATTATTTTAAGCTAAATTGCTGAATAAAATCATTTTGTTGACAAATATTTCTTGATAATTTCGCATTGTTTGGATTTTAATTTCTTATGTAGGCAACCTAAAACGAAAATTCCTTTTACGAACTATTTTCCTAAGGATCTTTGCAGTTAGATAAAAAATATCGTTTGTTAGGTTGTTCTGTCATTTAAGATATTTATATCATATATTTATATTATATATATTATGTCATTTTAAAATTATGAAAACCTGTGTTCAGTAATCTTGATAGGATTCACAAATACTCTAATAATCAAAAAAAAATCCTTAGTATTTAGGCACATTTCCTGAAATTATTAGTAATTCGTTTGTTTTTAAATATTTTTCGGTCGTTTCTAAACTACAACTAACTATCGCTGACAGTCAAGAAAAAAGACAGTCAAAGAGATAAGCCAAAGTCAAAACTGTGACTTGAAGTCGGGTAAGGGCTCAAAGTCAAAAAAGGAAACTTTGGAAGTTATAAAACGGCCGATAGACGGAACATTCGGCCGATACTTCGGTTTAGCGCTTCGGAGTAGACTCCCGGGCTGGCCGTTTCGGGGTCAAGTTCGCTTCTTTGAGTCTTCGCCTCACTGTCCACTCGCTGACAGCCCTCACTCGAACTTCTCTGAGCTGCTGTTGGACGTCCACGCCGGTCAGTTGTCGATTTCGGAGAGAAGAGGTGACAATAAATCGGTAATTTGTCACCGAAATGCATCGCTGTCGACCAGGATCTGGTCCTGGTCTCCGGACTAAGTTTCCAGTCTCCCTGAACCTCTAGTATACCTTCGAGACACAAGACTAGCTCAAATGAAGCTAGCGAGCGATACGCTGAGACAATTCTTGCTGGATTAGGATGACGACTTGAGCGGCTTCTATAGGTGTGGTTTCCATTTTATTTTAGCTTCAGTATTCCCAGTGACGTGAAATATTGGACTGAAGATCAATTTTCATAAACGCCCCCTTTTTATAGGGTTTCAGGACTACCAAAAAATATGGTATTTTGTTTAAAAAAATGGTGTTTTTTGTTTTACGTTCCATGAAATAAGGTGAATAATCTTTGGTTATGATATTGAAAGAGGTTGAAAGCTAACAAAATTGCATTTAAAATGATATGCCACAATCCATGGTGCATTGCATAGAAGTTGTAAAAATTTGTTTTGAGCAGCGGACGATGAAGTGATTCCAGTTTATTGCTCGCGAGTGTAGATGCAGGCTTGGATGCAGAATGCTGCACCGCCCGCCCTCCCGCCCGCAAAAATATGCACCGGTAGTTAATGCGATAATTATAATGAACTATAATCTAGATTTTAGCGGAATTATAATTAAATAAAAAACCGGCGTAGAGCAAGATCACGGGCTCACAATAAAATTATGGTTCCAAACTACACCGAGCAGTCTGTGGAACGGCCGCTAGCATGCCGTGCCATAATTAATAAACCTGCGCTGCGTTAGCTCCCAAACTATTCATCAAAATCACATAATGTCAAGAAAAAAAAAATTGCTCTATAATTATATCTTCGGAGGTCGAAAATTGTCCCACGGGAACGCACTACCGAGATAAAAGTATCCAGGTCATCGTCCACCCATGTGCCAAATTTCATCCAAATCCGTTCAGCCGTATTAGGATGAGAGCGTAACAATAATTAACAAACAAACTCACTTTCGCATTAATTATAATATTAGTTAGGATTATAGTTGGTAGGATTAGGATGGCATTAGATCCGATTTTGGCCACGCGCCAAAAGATCCTTGTACAACTTTAGTGAAATTACGAAAAAAATACTTATGAGTGACCCTCATCATAACCACATCCATTAAATCCCATAATCAAAAAGATTATTATGTTTCTAAGTAACTTTGCTATTTTAGTCAATATCTTTGTTGAGATAATATGGTATATATTCGGTTATGTGGCAGAAATAACATTCGAAAAATACAAACTTATTTTTGCGGTCGATAAAATCAATACGGCGCATGCGTAGGTAAATATTAATCTCAACTACGGAACCCTTCATTGTTCGTCGTCCGACAAGCACATGGCCGGTTATTATGGTTTCGTGCCTCGAAGGAAAAAAATGAACTTTAGAGATTAACTACGATAATGTGGCCCGCCCCTACAAAATTCAAAACGTTTGAAAGTATTTACAAAACGCCACCAAGACTCACAAGCACGCACAACGCATGTGTGCGTAATGAGACGGCAGTCAAAAAACAAATCCATGGATTTGTTGCTCGATTAGTGGCGTCATTAATCGCTCATTATTATTAGTATGGCGCTGCACTGAACGACACGATCGCTGCCTTGCGCGCTCGGCTAGTTATAATTAGTTGACCAACAAATCTGGTAATAAGTGAGATACTTATTACTAGTAGGTACTGATTGGACAAAAACTATGAATAAATTCGACGAATACGAAGACGAATACTAACAACTACATCGTATATCACAAACTCTTTCGTAAGGATGTGACTACACACATTGAAACAGTAATTTGGACGGGCGAGCCATGTTATCTCTACCCTAATACCCTTATCTATGAAACTACCGACTGAGCCTAAAATGTTGAAAAAAATACAGAAAGTAGTTCTCTATATGTACACACGGCTACACTTACTATTTCCAGTATAAGCTGATCTCGTTGTGTAAGATTTCCGTACATGAGATGAGAGCTCAGCGTAAACTGGATATGTATAGCTCGATGAGTAGCCGTGTGTACGTAAAAGATTACAGAAAAACCTTTAAGAAGACTATGGTCTAAAATAACATGGTAAATCTCCCAACATTATACGTACATTACATTACGTACTTACATTTGCAGTTGGAATGTATGGGAGAAAATGTTTTTCAACTATAATGTTAAGTAACTACGGAACCCTTCATTGTGCGTGTCGACGCACTTGGGCGGTTTTTTACAGAAGGATCACCTCTTCACAATTACATCGCGCTAAAGTCAAATACAAATAGACCCGTACCTACATTTTTTTATTACTTACCTTTTTTTTTTTTTTTAGGTAACTGGCTGTGCTGTGAGAACTTTAGTATTGCTGATATTAATCTAGCTATTCTCCTTCAACGTCTTTGGGAACTTGGATATGAAGGTAGATATTGGGAGGCAGGAAAACGTCCTTTATTAAAAAACTATTACAATCGTGTAAAACAGCGAGAATCCTTCAAAAAAACTATACCCAATTTACCATTTCATCTTAAAATGATTGTTATGTCACAACCACCAGCATATTTGGGTGCTGCCGGTGCTGCATCCATCGGCGTTGTTGTTGCAATTTTATATATCTTTAAAAAAATTATACACTAAACTAGTTAATAATAGGTACCTACCTATGCCTACACAGTATGTACGAAATCAAAACTGATTTTCAAAATATTAAGTAGTACCTATGTTTATTTATAAGTACACTACTCATCAGAATGTCCTACGTGTTTTAACTGAATCCGCGCAATAAAGCACAAAATATTTACCTACCAAAGTTTTTTTTATTTTTTAATAAAAATAAATATTATTAATCAATATTGTAGAATTTATTTTTGCTGTCTTTTCTCATTGCGTGGGTTACGTCTTATAGACCGCACACAAAACCTGAAACTTTTTAAAGTTTTTATTTTCCATCAAGGACCGTCTTCATCCTCTTGGTGCTTTTGTCTGTCAAATTAGTTTCAGGTTCTGTGTATCGGTCCTAATAATAACCACGTATGTTATTTGCATCCTGGCCATACTGTGGAAACAGGAAAATTTCCAAAGTCGTGAATCCTACCGTAGCATCAGCAGTTACCTGACCTCATAGTAATCAGGGACCGTACAACCCCGGTTAAGAGTTAAGCCTTTCGAAGGGTAACCCATTCAATGGGTTACCTTTATCATGATGTAACCCATTGAATGGGTTTTGTACTAGAAACCCAATGAAAGGGTTACATGATAACCCATTCAATGGGTTCTATACCTACTTGAAACCCAGTGACATGAAAAAAATTATAATATTATGTTATTTCGATATCCGCCCAGCACGCGTAGCATGACCAATTCTATCTCCATTCTACCCAGGGACCATTTTAGAAAAACCCTATCGAAAACCCTTTCAATGGAAAGCCGGTTTTCGATAGGGTTCTTCTAAGCAGTTAATCAAAAACCCATACGGTGTGGGTAAGTTTGAATGGCATAAACTAAACCGTTTAAAAGGCTTAACCCCACACCGTATGGGTTTTTATCGAAAACCCTTTCAACGGGTAACCAAAATTTAAGTCGTTCAAAAGGGTTACCCATATCGTATAGGTTTTTGTTTAACCGCTTAAAAATACCCTTTCAATGGGTAACCAAAATGGTCCCTGATAGTAACATGGGGAAGATGTATTAACTCATTATTTATTAGTAGGTACACACGGCTACATATCAAGTTATACATTTCCAGTATAAGCTGACCTCTCATTGTACGGAAATCCTATACAATGCGAGTTCAGCTGCAACTGTATAGCTTGACAGCAACACAATGTATGTACTTATATGTAAGTGTAATGTATCCTCTATAAGTAACCTATCATTGTTTATATTTAGTTAACTATTGTACGTTTGCTAGCCATACAATTGAAAGTGGAATGCGCCCAAGTTTTCATCAAAATTGTTTTTTACGCCCGAATTCGTGAAGTCGTTGGTACCAATATGGTGACACCACCCACAAATATGGTCTGTGGGTGGGTCAAGTTAAACTTGTTGAAGTCTGTTGAAAGTATAATAATTCAACAGTTACAGGGTGAGTTTTTAGATGGGATGGGGCTTATTATTATTAAAACCTTTAAGGGGGATGGGCTAAGGTAGCCCGCGAAATTCAAATTTTATTACGTTTTTTGCAATTTGCAGGTAAGTAACAGGTTGTATGTTGATCTAAATATGATTCGCGGCCGTAACAAATATGGCTTTACAGAATTATAATCATTAGGATCAGCATTACAACTCTCCAAGTTCATAAAATCCTACTGAATGATTATTTCACAAAAAAGTCATTCAATAGGATTTTACGAAGAGAGTTGTATTGCCGATTCTAATGATTATAATTCTGTAAAGCCATATTTGTTACGGCCGCGAATCATATTTGGATCAACATACAACCTGTTACTTACCTGCAAATTGCAAAAAACGTAATAAAATTTCAATTTCGTGGGCTACCTTAGCGCATCCCCCTTAATATCAGACCACAGAGATCCATAAAGTGATAGTAAAGCAAACCTAAATCTAATGTTAGTATTTAGTATCCTAATCATAATCCTCTGCTTAAGTCCGGAGTCTGACCTCACACTACCCACTTTAAGTAGTAGGTACGTACTTGTAGACGTATGAAGTCCGACACGAACGGACACACGGTGCTTAGCCTACACGAATAATTTTGGCGTAAACGGAGCACATTCACGATTTTTTTTTACTCTATAGGTATTTAATATTAATAAGTAATTGCAATGTGATTTACCTTATTGTAATCTATACTTAATACCTACCTATTTTAAAGAAGTAAAATGCATTTGTATGTGGGGGGGTAATCTCCGAAACTGCAGTTGCGGGCAGAAGCTAGTTTTGCATTAAAAAAAGGCGCCATTGCGTGGATTTATAGTAGGTATGTAAAGGGAACCGACTTAAGTTTTGTAACAAAAGACACCAAATTACACGCGGACGTAGATGCCGCCGCGCCGCGCCGGGCACAGCAGGCTAGGCTGCCGCTATATGATCTGCTTCTGACCCCATGTACTTGAAATATAATAAATAGGTACTTACAATTATGAGCATACAATTAGGAGAATGTAGTTACAATAAAACAAGTATTATTTACCTTTGTTATATATTAGATATTTATTAAACTGATATCATGTTTTTTTTTTTCTTTACTTACTGTTGACATATACCTAATAATTTGGTTTATTTCCCGTTAACACCTTTGATGAAATAAATACAATGCCCTTTATTACATTAATTTGTATTTTAATAAATAACATAAAAATATATAAAACACAAACTTATTAACTGTATTTATATCACACACAGAAACAGAAAATGCAAAATAGGTTTTAACTAAATACTAAATAGGTTGTGCAGTTACACATTCGTAAATTATTCACAGGGGCTAAAACAATAGTCTTATGCATGGATGCCATATTGAAATAAGTGATTTGTTCAGAGTTAAGACTAGATTGCCCAAAATGAGTGACACCTTTATCCCTGAGAATAGCCTATTTTCACACCATATAAACCAAATCGATTTTCGGATACGGTTTTTTTTTTGTTTTCATACGTATTTATAGTTTAGGTTCCCAATTCAAATCACATTATTCACCAGCAGGTTATAATGAAATTCAGTACAATATAAATTGACAAAATGTGTCGAATGTTGTTGAATATCATTAAATTAGATACAAAATTTTATTTTTTACTTAATTAATATTTATAAAAATTACCAACCATGAACCATACCTACTGTAGACTAAAGATTCGAAATCTTATAATCCAAACAGATTTATCCCCAAACTACTTAGGCTAGTACCACCCATACCTCAAAATATACAACCCTACTAAACTACCTGGCTTCTTCTTTAGTGTTTTCAGAATCTTGGTTGGCATTAATTGGCATCCCCATAAAATGTTTGCCATTTGTAGAACTTCTCTTTCGGTACACCGGTGTAGTAGGTACGGGTTTGTTCTTATTATTGTATCTAAATATACCTTCTCCTGGTAAATTTGGTAAAATATTTGGTATTGTATACCATACTCTATAAGTAACAAACCAAGCAAGTATTGCTATAACACCACTGATAAATTTTTCCACCATGATATGATAGTATAGTATTGTCGATACAAGCATGACATCCCATAACAACTGCAACAAAGCAATGGCAATAAAAAATCCTCTTACATATGGTGTGAAGTTCTTGTATGACATTTTTAAAATAGTTAATTCATCGTTAGTAATATTCTTCAAAGGATTAACACTGGCAGACTTGTCATCAATACTGCGAGCATACTTTTCATCTCTTATGTAGTCTTTTATTCTTTCCCAGCCATTGATTGCTTTTGCTTCTTCTATCATGACCAAACTTGAATAAATAAGAATAAAACAGTGGCCAGATATATCAAACCCATTCCAAAAATGCCCGTTCTTTAAGCATGATATTTTGCTGTCATAGATTTTAGTATTACAGCGCCCATAACTAGTTTCTATCATGTTGAAAACAGATGTCCACATATACCAAAATACAGTGGCAACAAGTAGTCTTGATAAATGAGCCATTGCTATCGTTCTTTTCTTCCCACAGCATGTTGTGTAGGATGTCAATAAAACATAAGGCACAGTCATGAACAGTGTCCAAAACCATCCAATTTTCACGAAATATTGATTAAATATGTTATCACTTCTCGAAAAGTATGTTTTGGGAAAAGTCAGTACGTCTGCAACAATAGATAGTAGAAAGAGAGCTCCTAAATATACGGCGATTTTTAAATTGGTGTCGAAGAACAATATCTTTTTACAAATGTGCACAATCATTAAGACAAAAACTTCTAGTATTGATGATTCTTCACGGGTTGGCTTGGTACCTTTACTTTCAAGTGGTTCATTTTGCACTTTAAAGTTCATTCGGGCGCTTTGAAAACTTCCTCGGCTTGTCATGATTTGATGATTTTCATTTGCACTATGCACACTTATTTGCGAACTTCACTTAACTTTTAAAAAGCTGCAAGTTACATCAGCAAACATAAGTTTCTTTTGATCAAAGGTTAGTCAACCATGGATATATATTTTTAGAATCTTCTTAGCTTTCATAATGTCTGTAACATTAGTAAAGAATGAATGAACTTGAAGAAGTAAAAGTCATTACTAGAAAGAATTGTCATGTCGATGTCAATGTCAAATTTTCAATCAAAAGTACGCATGACATAAGCGTCTCATTTTTACGGAACAGAACGCGCGGACCACAGAGTACCTTTGTATATGTATATGGCGCAGACTTCTTGACGGGAAAGTGAAGCTTCATGTTTAGTGGTTTTGTTTATTTTTGGGTTGGATCTAGTATCGTTTGGCAGGAGTTGGGGGGTAAAAGAGGTTAAAACTAGTAGGGGGAGTCCCTGATTATAACACTACCACTCTTATTAAAAGGTAATACCTACATATTTTTCGAGAAATTAAAAAATGTTTCTAACCTCAAATCAGATAAAAAGCGAAAACGAAAAGTTAAAGTGGGCAAATGACAACTAAATCTGTCTCAGTTTATTGTTTGTGGTGTAAAATGTCTTGCAACGGTACATAAAAAAAAACGGTATGACATTTTACAATAAATAGTCTACAAAATGACAATAATTACAATAATCGTGTTATAATAATAATAAAATATAATAATGATTTAATTTATGAATATCTGTGGAGAAGAGATGTAGAAAGAAATAAAAGTGATCCTTTTGAGGAACGAATTACAGGTGTAAAGGATGAAATGAAAAATGTATAAATGTTTTGTTTTCGTAACAACTTATAAATCTTGCTCAGAAGAAAGTTAGTGTAGGTACCTGCACTGATATGTGTATGTGTACAAAAGGCAATGCTACTACTGTTACTAGGAGAACTTAGGATGCAAGAGCGAGCGAAGCGAGCTCGGGACTTGGGGCACCCCAACTCGGACAGGTTAGGTTCGAATCCATCCCCTTCGTGTTTAGGTTTTTTTTTTTAAACCATTCAGAAATTGGGACCCCGCCAAGCGGGGTCCCGTCGACCGCTCTTTATTATTTCCCTTCCATATTATTTTTTTTAAACCATTGAGCCCGATTACGCCTTTTAAGCAACTTTAAAGTGTTTGAGGTTAGGTTACAATAATTTGTTTTTCTCAAGAACGGTGCGTTACCTTTTCATGGGAGTAGTGCCAGGGGAAAGGGGGAACACCCCCTTCCCTCTCCCCCACTCCCACCCCCCTCCTCCTGCCAAACGAAACTAAATTTTTACCGAAAGCTTATTTATTATGCTACTCGATTATAGTTAAATCTGTTTTTTTCAGGCGACCGTTTTTGTGAAAACTGTTTCAATACAAACAAAACGCACAGTCTTTATTTATTCATTTCTATGCAATATAATTATTTTAAATGTAGCTAAAGTTTCAGTTTTTAATAAATACTTTCGAGATTTTATTAAAATTGCAGCTGCAGAGAACTTCTGTTCCGTGAACTTCAGTTCTCTCAAGAAGTCCGCGCGAGGTTTCAGTAAAGTGCCAGGTCTTTACTTAAACTCAAGGGGAGCGGGCGGGATATCATCTATCATGTTTATCATGCATTGAATGGAGTTCATTTCATAATTTGTACTTGTTACCTAATTTTACATGACACTGGCTAAATGCACAAACCGTGCGAAGCCAAAAAGAAAAACAAAAAAAAAGGCAAGCCGAGTCCTGCGGGGCAAGCTCTGTGACATGACTTAATCTTATTTTATCACAGTTTGAGCGATAAAACTGTTTTGTCATAAAATGCTAGTACAAATTGACATGACATAATTTATCATGTCTTGTCACAAACGTCTTGGCACGCCCGTTTTCGGCCCGCTGCAGACCAGTGTTGCCAGTGCCCTGTCGTCAAAAGTTACCCAAGACTGTTCGAAAAGTAACGTTTTCACAAAAAAGTAACGGTTTCAAAAAAAAATTGTATGTTATTTATTACTATATAAACAATTTAATTGTATCTAGAACTTTTATCACACTTCAATTACTAATAGGTTGGGGATTTTTTTTAAAATATATTTTATTTACATTTAACTAAAGTATGTAGGTACCATTTTGTTCGATAACTTTTTGGCATCTTGTAGGTAGGGACATAATCCCATTGCTATAGAAATTTTGGGACTTAATACAAAATACCGCGACAAGTGGTTTTGGCAGTCCTCTCGTGATGTTAACCTGACACTGCCTAAAGAATTCTGAAGAGACCGAAACAGGTGGAAATCTGAAGGTGCAAGGTCAGGACTATACGGCGGATGCATTAACACCTCCCAGCCAAACTCTCTTAATTTTTGCTGAGTGGCTAAAGATGTGTGAGGTCTAGCGTTATCATGATGAAAAACCACACCCCTTCTGTTGATTGATTCCGGCCGCTTTCTCTCAACTTCTTGCTTTAATCTCATCAGTTGTTCGATGGTCCTGCCTGGTGGTAACAGGTAATAATGAATAATGCCCTTCCAATCTCACCACACACACAGCATCACCTTGTTGCGAGTTAACCCGGGTTTCGCCACAGTCTGTGAAGCCTGACCGGCCTTTGACCTCGACCTTTTTCGCACGTTCTTGTCGTACGTGATCCACTTTTCATCACCAGATATCAGCTTCTTCAAAAATGGTTCGGTTTCATTACGTCGTAATAAAGAATCACAAATGAGTACACGGTTCATTAAAAAAATCGAGCTACCAAATATCGAGCTTTTTTGTGTACCCAGTTTTTTTCAAATGTGCCAAAACTGTTTTGTGGTCAATTCCCAGTTCTTCAGCTACGTCGTAACTACTGATATATCTTGCTCCACTTTTTCAAAAATGGCATCCATTCTATCCGTAATAGGGCGACCAGAGCGACGTGCATCTTTGACATCAAAATTTCCGAATTGAAAACGCTTAAACCAAATATTTCGCGGCTTGCGTTGCATTTGTACGTTTTTTGTAGTAACATTTTAAAATGTATCGAATTTCTTCATTAGATTCACTCATCTTGACAGTACGAAAAACAAATGAAAATCACACATTTTCCTAATTTGAATTTGGAATTATGTTCTTTAAAATTTAAACTTTCAATGATACCAAAACCAGCCAGATACAAATAGTATAGCCAAAGAGATTTTATTACAAGTTCATACATACTATAATGCGAAAAGACTTTTTCCCCAACCTAATATTTCAGCGTTTTTAATGTTTTACACACCCCACAACTATAGCCTACACACACCACAACATTAGGGCAGGAATGTACACAAACTTGCATTCATACAACTCGCTCTTTCTGTTTGCTGATTCTAGCAGTGCGATAGAGAGAGAGAGAGACATTACTTAACTTTAATTTTAGTTTAGTTGCAATGCCGAATTGCCAACATTACGCACGACACTTGCTTGCGTTCCGTTCAACTATAAGTAATTATAATTACTCCGAAAGATAACGTAAAAGTAACTTTTTCAGCCGTGTAACGTAAATGTAACGTAAGGGGTTCAAAAAGTAACGTAAAACGTTACAAAAGTTACGTTCTGGCAACGCTGCTGCAGACTGACCTGTGAGCTCCTAGAGTATATATGTTCTGTGCCTGTGAGACTAACATTGTTATTGTCACGTCATTTGCCACAGGGCTGCCATTCCTAAAATATAAATAATGTTTGTAGCTAGTGATGCAAACATATTATTTTTCAACACTTGTTTTAAAAAAAACGGGCGGCAGTTAAAGAAAATTGAATGCCCAAAGACATCAAAATAATTACCCTCTTTCAGCCTATAAAGGGCAGAAGGCTGTTTCAATTTTCAATTATTTTAGTACCAAGCCACATACAGTACGTTTCGTGAACGTCTCCTTTGTGTTTAGCCTGGTTAAGCCGAATATTATTGTGTAATATTGGTGGATTATTAACAAATAAGTGTTCATTGTAGGCAAGTGAAACAAAACAGTGCAACATCACTTCAAGTTCTCTCAAGAAGTCCGCGTGAGGTCTCAGTAATGTACCACCTCTTTACTGAAACTTAAGGGGAGCGGGCGGTCGGGGATATCATTTATCATGCATTGAAAATAATTCATTTCATCATTATCTATACTTTGTGTAAGATTCACGAAAGATGACCACGGCGCAGAAGGCATATTTTAGGTCCCTTTGGAGGTGCGAGGTGAGGCGCGGGCGGAATGCGTCAAGACCGGCCATTGGTGCGCGCGCGTCTCGTGATAGGCTGCTCAGTCGCTATTCGTCTATCGCGGCGTTTTTTTTTTTTTTTTTTTTTTTTTTTCTTTTTGGCTTCGCACGGTTTGTGCATTTAGCCAGTGTCATGTAAAATTAGGTAACAAGTACAAAGTTATTTAAATAATTATGAAATGAACTCCACTCAATGCATGATAAAGATGATTGATGATATCCCCGCCCCACTCCCCTTGGGTTTAAGTAAAGACGCGGCACTTTACTGAAACCTCGCGCGGACTTCTTGAGAGAACTTAAAGTGATGTTGCACTGTTTTGTTTCATTTGCCTACATTAATGCAGGTTCACGAACACTTAATGGTTAATAATCCACCACTATTACACATTAATATTCGGCTAAACACAAATTTTAGAAAATAAAACAAAACTGCTAACATGACGCTTCACTTTCCCGCCAAGAAGTCCCTATCGCGGCGTTGACGCGCTCACACTGCTCTCGAGTACAGTCGAAAAGAAGTGTTTCTTTGTTTTAAATTGTTTTTTATTTGTTAAGTTTTCGTTGTTTGTTAAGTTTTTTGTTGAGATTTGTTATTGTGTTGAACTTATTTGCTATTTTAAGCCATCACAATGCCGCGAGGAAAAGGCAATACTTTGAATAGACAGTCGAGAAGTTTGGTGTACAACGTGTTTCAATATTTTTCACAAGATTTTAAAATACTCGAAGCTTACAAAAAAACGGCCGCGGCAACAAAGACGTCTGTATCGACAGTACAAAGAATTATAAAAGAAAGTAAATCTTCACCGTTTTAGTGGTTTTTAGAACCCCTGGTAAAAGAGACCGCGCCGTAACCCTGCCTCCGACGTTGACGACTTTGACAAAGGGGTAATTAAGTGAAAAAGAATTGCCAACTTTAGAGAAGTTACGAGCAAAATTACATCAAGATATTAACTTTAAAGGATCCAAAACAAGTTTGGGTCGATTAATAAAAAGAATTGGATTTAAGTGGAAAAAAACAGAAAATAACCGAAATATTTTAATAGAAACATCAGCTATTCGGTTGTTACGAATCAATTACCTAAAAAAACTCCAAGAATATCGAAGACAAAATAGACCAATCATTTATACTGACGAATCGTACGTCCATGCTACACATGCAAAACCCATGGGCTGGGCTGACGGTTCTACATCAGGGGCCTCAAGTCTGCTATTACAATAGTGTCAGAATGGTCGATCATTGATTTCATAATTGTTGATTTTGACAAGTTTGGTAATCTACTATTATAATGGCGTCATTATGACTTTCCAATGGTCGGCAACTGACACTACATTGAAAGAAATTGCAAAGAAAATGATCGACCATTATAAATTTACCAGATTACGAACTTTTAGCAAAATGACAATGGCATGACAATGGGATCGTGTTGGAATGACTGAATTTATAAAAATAGCAGACTTGGGCCCCAGGTCTGAAAAAGCCTATCTCAAAAGGCCAACGAGTCGTAATCGTTGGTCAGAGGCTGGATTTGTGCCCAATGCATTATTAACTTTCAAGTCGGGCACGAAATCAGGAGATTATCAAGACGACATGAATTTTGAAAATTACCAGAAATGGATTCGAACTCAATTGGTACCCAATCTCCCACCGAACTCCGTTGTTGTGGTAGACAACGCCCCATACCACAATAAAGAATATGATATGGCTCCCACATCTAATTCCCGAAAATCCGACATGCAAGAGTGGCTTACCAAAAATGGAATCAGCTTTGATTCCAATATGTTGAAACCTCAATTGTACGATATAATAAAAAATAACAAACCTCGTTTAAAGAAATACTCCGTTGACAAAATTTTGATGGAAAATGGTCACGATGTTCTCCGTCTCCCACCGTACCATCCGGATTTAAATCCCATAGAAATGGCTTGGGCCTCTATAAAGGGTTACGTGAGTAGTAAAAACGTAAAGTGGAATATTGGCTGCGTTATAGATTTAATTAAAGAAAAAGTGAATCTGATGGGACCAGAGGAATGGAAAAAACTGTGACAAAGTAAAATCTATAGAAGAAAGCTATATAAAAAGTGACGATATCGTGGATGTGCTTACGGAGGAATTAATTATACGTGTGGGAGAATCTGACGAGAGCGAAGATTCGACAGATGTGGATTTTCCTGAATCATCGGAAGATGAAGACTTTAATATGGAACCCGGCCCCAGTTCCTCAAGTTCCATGATAGAGGGAATCATGGAACTTGAGAATAGCGATAGCGACTAAATGTGTTTCACATATTTATAATATTTTTGGTTCAATTTACTTTAATAATCATTTAAAATTACTTACGTTTGACTTATTTGCATAACCAGCGTTTACAACATTACACAAATTATTTAACCAACATTAAAATATTATTTTGTCTTAAGTCTTTTCTTCATGAGTGTACGTGCGCAGACGGCCGCCATTTGTGGTCATATTTCGTGAATCGTACTGTACCTTATGGCTAAATTTACTTGACACTAGTTAAATGTGCAAACCTCACGAAGCCATATAAAAAAAAAATCATCGCGCGTTGACTAAAGTCTGACCCATGTATGGAATTAGTATGTATTGGACCCTTAAGGGGGATGCGCTAAGGAAGCCCGCGAAATTCAATTTTTATTAGGTATTCTGCAAAAAACGTAAGAAAATTTGATTTTCGCGGGCTACCTTAGCGCATCCCCCTTAGATGTTGATCCTGGAAAACTGCGGCAAAGGAGATCTTTGCCACAGTTTTTACTTTAGATTTTGTCAACAACTAAAATACGTCGATTAGTAATGGGGAAAGCCCTATTACTAATGACATGACTATGTCCCGCCGACCTAAATTTTTGACTTTAATTTCTTCCATTCAATGTCTTTCATTCCATTTTGTGTTCATTCAATGGTTGATTCATGACTGGATAAAGTTAAAATATCTTTTTATAGCTATCATAATTATAACGTTTAGGCATTTTTTAGGGTTCCGACCCAAAGTGTAAAACGGGTACCCTATTAATAAGGCTCCGCTGTCTGTCTGTCCGTCTGTCACCAGGCTGTATCTCATGAACCGTGATGGTTAGACAATTGAAATTTTCACAGATTATGTATTTAAATACTAAAAAACAGAATAAAATAAATACTTAAGGAGGCTCCCATGCAACAAACGTGATTTTTTTGCTCGTTTTTGCTCGATATTGATAACGGCAACAGGTAGACGCTTGAAATATTCACAGAATATATACCTAGTTATATATTCACTTTAAAAATAAATAATTAAATTAAAATAAAACAAATATTTAAGGGGGGCTCCCATACAATAAACGTATTTTTTTTGCCATTTTTATAGATAACCAGCTGCGCCCGCGGTTTCACCCGCGTAAGTCTCGATCCCGTGGGAATATCGGGATAAAAAGTAGCCTATGTCTCAATCCAGGGTGTCAGCTACTTCCATACAAAATTTTATCAAAATTGGTCCAGCCGCTAGAGCGTGAAGAAGTAACAAACATACACACACACTCACAAACTTTCGCCTTTATAATATTAGTGTGATGTGATGGTACGGAACCCTACGTGCGCGAGTCCGACTCGCACCTGGCCGGTTTTATATTTATGCTATGCTAGATAGAAGGAAAAAATAAATGAAATTACACATAAACTGTGGTAAGACAGGACGTGCGTTAGTGGCAAGCACTAAAAATTTTTGTGTATCGCAACTCGTAGTTTACCTTGAGAGGTCGTGACCTTTCATGTCGTGGTCTTTCCTGTGGTTGCCATAAGGGTGAGCTTAAAGCCTCCAGCCGGGCTAAATGCAATTGCAATGCTACGGCGCACTCAGCCTCGGCGCGGGCGGCTGGCGATTCGACGAGCAAGGGACGGGGGGGACAATTACGTCTGGGAGTTCGCGTGGTACCTCGGCGGCGGCGGCGAGGAAGGAATGTCAGTCTGTGTGATTTGTGCACAGTACTGGTGGCCCTACTGCTTTCCTGGAGGAGTGTAATGGGGTTATCTGGGTCGGTAAGATTATATTTTTTTAATTTAATTTAATTTATTTATTTGTATCAGACACAATAATTATTATGTATTATATTCATTTTTATTTATTCATTTTTATTCTAATTTTGTTGTTTTATGATTTTAGTGAATTTCTTAATTTTATTAATAATATTGATGATGGACATTTATTACATCAGTTATTTTAAAATTCCATTTTAATGAATTTCAGGATTTTATTTATGTGAGTTGGTACATCTCTTATTTAATTTTAGTTATAATAGTATAATTGTGGTGTGTATTTATAGCTTGGTTACTAACATAATTCTTAAGTATCTATACTAACAAAAATATGGATCACCTGTGTCTGATACAAATAAATAAATAAAAAAAAAAATAGCTATTCTGAGTTTTCTTTTAGCCAGTCACGCACTATATTTGAGAGTAATATTATAAAATAAAAAAATACATAAGTACTTATAATATATTTAGAAATTTCTCGGTTGATACAAGACGCGCACAATCTCGATAACGCTCACTTGTTAAAGTACGTATAAGTGTTATGTGCTTGTTCCCGTCATTTGCAGGGTGCTCCAGCTGTTCCCCGCCCACCTTATAATGCTAATGACCACAATCTTCAATGGTGCCCTTAGTAACAACATTTTTCCACAAGCGTGGAAAACTGCCACCGTCATCGGTATCCCGAAGCCCGGCAAACCCAAAAACGAGCCTTCCAGTTACCACCCCATCAGTCTGCTCAACGTCTTCGGTAAAATCTATGAGAGGCTTATTTATAATCGTCTCAGAGACTGCCGAGACGAAGGGCCTCATCCTCAACGAACAGTTCGGTTTTCGAACCCAACATTCTTGCGTACAACAGGTCCGTCGTATCATAGAACAAATAAGCGTTTTCTTCCAACGTGGGTTCATGACGGATGCTGTTTTCTTCGATATTGCGAAAGCGTTCGACAAAGTCTGGTACAACGGCTTATTATATAAGCTTTACAAACTCGGTGTGCCAGATCGTCTCGTGCTCATCTTGTGAGACTTTTTGTCCAACTGCACCATCCGCTATCGCATCGAAGGAGCGCTATCCATCCCCCATCCGTACCGCGCAGGCGGCCCTCAGGGGCCTGTGTTGGCTATATAATTAATATAATATCATTTTCATGACATTCACTAGCGATATCCCCAAATGTAGAAAGACGCAGTTAGTTCTGTTCGCAGACGACACGGCCATCTACTACACCGGCCTCAGGCAAGACCAGATTTACCGCAACCTCCAGATCGAAGTCGACAGACTCGCGGCCTGGTTTAGGAAGTGGAGAATCGAAGTCAACCCTGATAAGAGTCAAGCGGTCCTATTTTCCAGACCCCTACGTAGTCCCACCCTTCCCCGACTGATCACATTGTTTGGTAAGCCTAACCCTTGGGAGAAGCGAGCCAAATATCTAGGTGTGATCCTCGATCATCACATTTCGTTTTCAGAGCAGACAAAGCAGGCGCGTTCACGCGCCGCTTTTGCTCTCGGTAGGCTTCAATCCGTACTCAACTCACGCAGCAAATTGTCCCTTAAGTGCAAATTGCGTATTTACACAGCGTGCATCCGCCCCATCATTACTTATGCCTGTGCAGTTTTCCCACACGCACAGCCCCACCCATCCATAGGCATGCAGGCACTTCAAAACCGATTTCTCCGTAAAGTTACGGGCGCTCCTTGGTTCGTTCGGAGCGACCCTCCACTTAGATTTAAAAATCCCCAACCATTAGGCAGTTCACGAAGTGCATTACGAAGCGTTTCTTCGATTCCGCGGATGGTCAACGCAATCCTCTGGTTGTGCTGTGGCAGGCCGCAAGTTACAGGCCTTCTCAAATAGTTAGACTTGCCGACCAAGGCATAATAATAATAATTTAAGCCACATTTTATTAATTCTAAAATCTTTCGTAAAATGATATACTCAAACGGAGCATTTAGGAACACAACCATGAATAAACTTTCGCAAAAAATTAAATAAAACCACCTCTCGCCTTGTATTAAGTATTAGCTTGTTTTGGGAACTACGACAACACCATTTTGACAGTTGCCTTCCCCATTGTCAAATGAAAAACGGTGAAATTCGAATTTCGGTTTTGACTCAAATAAAACCACTCAATTTGTAAATGGCAGTATGGCACTACAAATTGGCATCCACAGGTATTTTCGGATTCATTTATTTACATTTTAATTTTTTTATACATTTCAATGTCCTGGTGGCTGGGACCTTTTAGCTAAGTCTTTATTTAGTTACAAACTTTATTTAGTAACAGACTATTTATCTTTTTTCTTCCATAGACAATAAAATAATAGTTAATTGGTTATTTACGACTTGCAACATTTTCTGGGCCGGGCATAGTGTTTTTGTTAGCAAGCCAAGCTAAAGCGTGCCTGTAAGTACCTACCACGGATTTTCCCTCCTTTCTTGTAGCATCAATTTATTGCATACGTTTAATTAATATTATTATTGTCGTACAATAGTGTCACTAAATATTTCGCCACAATGCGTAAGATTTCAAAGAGTCGCAGAGAGGATGATGATGTGATATCATCCACGAATGGGTCAGTTAATAATGATGAGCATGCCAGTGCCGCCGACGCTGAACGCCAAGCTGACCCAGATGAAAAAGAGCCCGAATCAGAATTGACTGAAAATGTCGAACTAAATGAGAATGTTTCGACAAGTTCTACCAAAGAATCTCAGAAAAAAGGCAAATCCAAAAACAAGTCTAAAAAAAGGAAATCTGAGAAAAATGTCGCCGAAGAGGAGTATGAGGTTTGTAATATTTGTGTTTGTAAACAGTAATATTTTATTATCATTTCATATTCTAAACGATATTATGTCCGTAACTAGCAAAGGATCTGTCAGTGGCGTGCTGGTACAGGCCCTTTTTAATAAAAACAAAATTTAAAACTACTCTTTTATCTGCTTTTTTATCGATTGCACTAAGCGACTTTGGACACTATCCTACGACCTACAAATTGTCGGAAAAATGGCGCCGAAATTCCTTTTTTTTGTCGAAAAAAACATTGATTCATTTAAGTCAGTTCCTGTTTCTGAGTAGGTCAATAATCAGAAGGAAACCAACTCAATGGACATGGACCCTCACCCACTTCGAAACTAACATAACCAGCTGTAAAAGTCGGTTGTATGTGTATTTACTATACTTTGCTGGTTAAAACTTATCATTTGCAAAATCTTTTCTTAGCTGTGGTCCAAAGAACAATAGCCATTTTGGACTAGGAAAAAATAGAATTTCTTACCCAAATGGGACTATTCGCAAAATGAAATAAGTACATTGTTAATATAATCATTGATTAGAATTCATTTTATCCTCTCGGTCGTCCAGAGACACTAGCTCATACTAAGCAGGGGAATTATTGGATAATCGTCTTCAAAATTATAACTTTTACTTATCCAAATACAGAATAGTATAATTATCATAATTAAAACACATTAGTAATTTCAACTTGCTTGCTACAGTTTAAATATATACCACTTAACCTCAGTAAACATTTAGCATAGTTACTTTATTCTCTGTAGTTTAATAATAAATAGAATGCCATACTAAGTTATACATAAATAGGCCACTGTAACAACATATCGTCGCCTTAGAGTGAAAAGCTCAGGAATGCAATTTTGGTCATTTTATTTTTCGAAAGGTAACCTTGCAATGCACAACCTAGTTTCACAAAAAAAGTTTAGTAACCTGTAACGCCATCTATGACGTTTAAGAGCACGCAGTCTAAATCAAATTTCTAACGCGAGCTCCACCCCATGCTCCCCGCCACTCCGTTATGTGCCCTAACACATCAGTAATAAAGTTGAATATCGCGTGCGCTCTTTGATCGTTCGGTTCTTTATCTTTGGTTTCGAGCATGAAACGAAATAGAGTAATAAGTCTTAATTCTTATTTCGTTTTTAACTAAAGTAATAATTTATCTAGAGAAAAAATATTTTGTGGCTTGGTAATAAACCATTTTCTTGCGTGGGTTTTGGGATTTTAGACATAAAAGCCAAATAATCTTGTTTGTTTCTTTAATCATCTTTAAAAAAGACATGATTTTCGAATGAAAAATGTATCTAGAGAAAATATTACAATTACGTAACTGTCTTCAACATGGAAAAAAAAAGATCCAATAAATCATATACTAAAGTTTCATTTTGCTTGTATGTGTGACAGTTTCAGAATATTCATGCAAATTAACATAAAAGTAGGGAGCCTCCTCTTAATGAGAACCTTGAAAAACTCACAAATGAATATACCTATAGTATTTGGTTTTCAATTAACCAACACTTAGAATTTTTCAAATAATAATTACATTTAGGACTTCTTTGATGATTATTTGCCATACACTTCAAGTGTTACTTATTATTAAAAGTTATGGTTAAGCAAGGAAACAAAATAAAATGGACTGAAAAAGTAAATCCATTTTTATTCCATAATATTTAATTGATAAACTTTTAACTGCCACCAGCTTACCATATTGTTTAAAAGAATAGCTTGCAAGTAGCGTTTTATGCTTTTACGTTATAAAAATGAATATTGTATCTTATACAGTTATGCATCTGAAATGTATCAACAAATAATTAGGAAGCTGTGGTAATAAAATTTTACATGTTGCAGTAATTTCTATCTCCTGTAATGTTGCCTTTTTCGCATATATGTGGTTTTCACGCTAAGGTAACAGATATGTATCATCATGGTATGTTGTATTCGTTTTTTCTAGTTAAGGCATGTTAGACGAGTGGCCATTGTTCTTTCCTGTTCCTCCATTGCTACACTTCAAAATAATAATTCCGACTTTGTACCTTAGCTTTTTACTGTAAAAATAGACCATTAATCAATTCTAAATTTCTATTATAATTTGTCCTTATCTTTTTATTTATTTAGCCTGAAAGTGAGTTAATTCTTGAAAAGTTATTGAATGAAAATTAAATGTAAATTATTGTTGTTCTGTTGAACAAAGGACATTGGGCATATATGTATTGGGTTCTACCCAAATGTCCACCAATAATAAGACCTGTGCAACTGAAAAGTCTCTTAAATTTTAATGTGGAGTAACTTTTACTAAGACTTAAGTTATAGCTAAATAATAATATTGTATGTTTTTAAGTTATTTTAGCTTAGGCTAGAGCATTATTAATAACGCGTGATACGGCAGACCAGCAACCGTTCTATAAACTGCTCAGTGTAACTAGTTTGGTACAAAACTGGACTCGTTATTGGCCGGGGTAGGACTTTACTTTAACATCCCACGATTTAAGAGGTGGGAGTGGGGAGAGGGGGAGGTGGGGGTAAAGAACCCCCTTGTGAAGGAAATGTTGCGAAACCCCCTCCTTTTTGAGATACGATTTTTTTTAATATTCTAACCTAACTTTCGAATTTTCGTGACATCGATTTAAAGGTCGAAAAAAGGGGTTTTGAATAAAATGAAGGGGGAAGTAGCATCCCCCCTTGAATCGGACAAAGGGCTTCAAGAGTTGAAAAAAAATCCGCGAAGGC
Source organism: Tiliacea citrago (assembly GCA_963921375.1). NCBI lineage: Eukaryota > Metazoa > Arthropoda > Insecta > Lepidoptera > Noctuidae > Tiliacea > Tiliacea citrago. The sequence continues at coordinate 11,355,334 of OY992797.1, read as the reverse complement.
TAAAAGTCTTCTAACCTAACCTTGTCAAATCCGCCCTAGAATGATCATAATGGAGTGTAATTATATTTATAATAGAACAAATTACATTAGGGACACCAACGATGACTGACAGACTATGTGAAGTGACAGTGTCATGACAACACAAAATGGCGTCGTTTTACGTTCGGTTACACATAAATAGGTCAGTAAATTATTATTATTAGTGTTCATTCAAGTGTTAGTTGCTAGTGTTATTAAGTTAAAAAACACTAATTTAAATCAGCGAAATATGTGTAATATAATGAAATATATGTAAAAAATATCTAAATCACTAATTAGAGAGGTATTCAATGTATCATTTATATTAAGTAAAACATTTTAGTTCGTTGTCCTTGCTTAAAACGAAACGTTAATTGCGATACAAAATGTCAAAGTGACAAAATATTGCTAAATTTTTACGATTTTTTATTCTTTTTTTCGTAAACCATTTATCTCCGCAAATTAAAACTTAACGTGGAGGCTTCTAATAATTTATGATCTTTCTGTAAAAAAAAACATGGACTCCCAACTCGTGGGATGATAAACTAAAGCTTAGCCTTGGCCAGTTTATGACCATAATGATGTCACAACAAAAAAAAAAAAAACAATTTTAAAATATTTCTAATCCAAAAGCATCTTGAAAATATAAAGTGTTTTCTATTATAAATATAACATTTGCTGCTTGCGTGAATAATATGATACCGGTTCAAATGAATGAATTTGTGAAATCAAAACTGTTTTAAATCGTCATAATTTTTGTCTCAGGTGACCTACAGAGCTACAATTACGCATTTCTGATTCTATATTCAGAAGCATCGCGTATTGTAAGTTTTATTGATTTCAGCTCTGTAGTTTCTTCGGAGCAGGGGTCTACAATTGATGGCCATCTCCTTTAATGACCATAAATTAAAATAGTTGTATAATAATTTAATACTAGCTTTTGCCCGCGGCTTTGTCCACATGTAAGTTGGAAATTATCTCACGGGATCGGGGCAAAAAGTATCCTATGTCCTAACCCAGCGGGGTAATTGCGTTTATTTACGTTGTTGAGCAGATACATTTTTCGATCATATGAAGCAGTGGATTATCAATACCCTTCAAAATCATTCAGATTGATAGTGTGTTAAGCAATTGGGGTGCAGGTCATGGTCTATCCTTGTGCCAAATTTCATCCAAATCCGTCGAGCGAGCCATGCAGGCGAAAAAGAATTGATATAATACTAGCTGCTGCTGCTGCATCTGCACGCGACTTCGTCCGCGTAAAATAACTTTTTTATGCCTATAACCTACGTGCAAGTGCTAGAAATAAGTTGACAGAGTTTTATCGCAAACGGGTTAATGGTATGGCAGCGCATAAAGTACGAACAAACAAACATTGATTTTCATATATTAGAAGATTTATATGTTAGATTGTTAGGTAATAGGTAATACTGGCTGGTGTCCTTAACTCCACGTCAATATGCGCGTATTTTGCGTACGGGTGGGAAAATGGATTATTCGATCCACCCCAGGTCCTCAAGGAAGGCCAGCAACACCTTATTGTTACTGACAATCTCACAGAAGGTACATGGGTTACCGAAGTACTTTTCCCTGTATGTGGCGACCACCGGGCAGTATAGTAGCACATGAGCTGCTGTCTCTTCGTCCTCCATGCAGGCCCTGCAGTGGACTGTCTGTGACTCCCATGACAAAGAGGTGTTTATGAAATGACCCGTGGCCAGTTACGAGGGCGGCACTGAAAATTTCGGGAATCAAGGAAGTGACACAACATTACTATTTAAAAATGTATTTATTGCTTTTCGAAGTATTCTCCGCGAAATTTGACACATTTTTCCATACGATGGAACCAATCATTGAAGCAACCATTCCATTCGGAAGTTGGGGTCTCCAAAATGGCCGTTTTGTAGGCGTCCACAGCTTTTTCAGGTGATGAAAATCTCTGTCCACGCAATTCATTCTTTATTTTAGGGCAAGTATAGAAATCATTAGGGCTTAGGTCGGGGCTGTACGGCGGATGGTCTAATAAATCTATGTTTTCTTGCTCTAAAAACTCTTTTGTTCTGTGCGCGGTGTGAGAACTCGCATTGTCGTGATGGAGGATGATGCGGCGGTTGCAGTTCTCTTTACGGAGTTCAGAAACGACCTGTGGAAACAAATGCTAGCATACCATTCTGCATTAACCGTTCTTTGTCCCTCAAGAGGAATAGTCGTAACATGACCGGTTTTGGAGACAAACGTGGCCACCATTTTTTTTGCAACACTCCGTGAACGAACAATTTTTGTTGGCTTTAACTCATTTTCGAACACCCAAACTCGTGACTGGTTTTTTGTTTTGGGTTCGTACGCGTATATCCAGGATTCGTCACCTGATACAATGTTGTATACAGCATTTGAGGATCCTGTGTTGAATCTTTCGAGAGTTCTGACGCACCAAGTAACGCGAGCCGCTTTTTGCTCTTCACAGAGCGAATGCGGTATCCATCGGGAAAACAACTTTTTTACACCTAATTGTTCATGCAAGATTATTTGTATTTGACTCCTTTTTGTTGCCTGAATTTCGCGGTATGTCACATGTCGATCTTCCTCAATCAGCTTACGCACAGCATCAACGTTTTCTTGGGTGACTGCAGTTTTTGGACGACCTTGACGGGGATCATCACTGAGCTTGACACGTCCACGTTGAAATTCAGCAAACCAGCGATAAATTGTGGTTTTGGATGGGGCTTCATCACCAAATGCAGAAATCATCCGGTCAACACACTGTTTTTGTGTTAAACCAGTTCGAAAGTCATAATAAATCATCGCTCTTGAATTTTCTCAAGTCAATTCCATTTTCTCAACGACTAAACAAGTTTGACAAAACCTTGTGGCAAGACCGAGAATCTTTTTTTAAATAAATAAATGGTATTCGATTTTTAAAACCAAGGAGTTCAATTAAAAAGATTTTAATATGACAGGAACAGTGGAAATATTCCATTCCCGATACTTTTAGTGCAGCCCTCGTATAGCTGCTGTCATTGTTCGCAGCTTTTGCATAGCTAGTCGGAGAACCTGTTTCTTGTGGCTTCCTTGGCCTGCCTACACTCACCTTGGTCCGAGCATAGTTTGTGATGTTGGTCCCAGGTACGTTTCCTTACCAGAGTGCGTACCCGAAGAGGAATGGTCACAGGTTCCACTGGTGCCATGCTTGACCCCCTTCTGGCAAGTTCATCGGTTGCGTCGTTGCCTAGCGAACCGCTGTGTCCTTTGATCCGAGAAGATTCCAGCACCTGTGCCACTACCTGTTTTGGATTCATCTGTCAAGATACGCAGCTCTGCGGTGCGCAACCCCTGGCATCGGCGATCCTCGTGAAGTTGGATTCTGTATTTATCTAAGATAAATTATCTGGGTACCCGGTTATTTATGGCTTTCGTCATGGGGAACTCTTTATTGAGTCCCACCAGCAGCGCGGTGTGTATTGTGTCTCTCTTACCCCAGAGATTAGTGCATTTAGACTTACCGCCGCCATCGTCGCCTTCTGTTTCGAGGGTGACACTGAAAGTTCTTAGAAAATTAAAAACTGAACAAACTAGCAAGTTATTAGTTTTTAACCGACTTCCAAAAAGGAGGAGGTTATAGTTTCGGCTTTTTTTTTATTTTATGTATGTTTACCGATTACTCCGTCAATTGTGGACGGATTTTGAAAGTTATTTTTTTGTATGGAAGGGTATGCTCCCGAGGTGGTCCCATTGCCTCCAAATCAGAATCTGATGAGGGAATCCCATGGAAATCGAGGGAAATCCTCAAATTTTATAGGCATACCTATAGCGATTTGAGTATTTTTTATAGTAACTCGTGCATTGGCACTCGAAAAGCACCATTTGCTAAGTGGAACTGATGATGAAGACCACAGATGGCCACCGGAACTACTTAATATTAAGTATTTCACCGTTGCGATTCGATTAGGCACTATGGTTGCTAAGAAATTTATGCTCGTCAAAATGCATATGGTCAAGTCACCATCAGTTCCCCTGGTTCTTACTAGGAGAACTCTTTAATAATTAACGCCCCTGCATCGGGAAAAGCAATATTTTGTAAAAGGTGATGAGCATTTGACATTAGGCTATTGTAAATTACAAACTGACCCACTAAAAAGTGAAAAATAAAAACTTTTAACAAAAAAAAAACAACTGACTTCCAAAAAAAACACTACAAAGTGAAAAATAACTTTAATTTCGCTTAATTTTTTTTTCCAAAAATCCCCACTAGGTTGAGTTTATTTAACTAGCGGGGATTTCTGGAAAAAAAATAACAATCCCCACTGGTGGGGATTTCTGGAATAAATCCTTATTTTCGACTAACCTATCTCTACTAAACACTGGCTCCGAACCAACATTCGGAACCAGGCGAAGACATACAATCATAGATCTCTCAGGTGGCAGGTCTCCAACGAGGCCTCCTGCTCTGATTACAGGTGGATCCGCTTGAACATCCAGGTCTATGTTCCTCCAACACCACCAGGGCGTAATCCACGGATTGTGACTGAAGATAACATCAGTGTTGTGCGGCGTATAATAGAGACTGACAAAAGACTGACTTATCATCAGATTCGGACAAGCTTAGGCATCGGTATGAGTCAAGTGCACAAAATCCTCCATGAACATTTAGCGGTCAGAAAGCTTTGTGCCCGGTGGATAGGTACCTTATAATTTGACAGAGGCCCAAAAACTCCGTCGTGTTTATTGGTGTCGTGAAATGGTTCAAAGATTTAACGGAGGTGACTCAAATGCTGTGTTCGACATACTTACGGGTGACGAAAGCTGGATTTATTGTTATGATCCTGAAACTAAGAGACAGTCTGCTGTCTGGGTGTTTCCTTCCGAGGAGTTGCCAACTAAAGTAAAGAGAGGTCGAAGCGTGGAAAAGAAGATGGTGGCCTCGTTCTTCGGAACGAGGATCGAAAAACTGTTACTGCAGAGTGGTATACTAACAATTGTTTGCCACTTGTCTTGGTAAAAGTTTGGGAGAAATGACCTCGCAGTAGGATCCTCCTTTACCACGACAACGCCTCGTCGCACACCGCCAAGCAAACAATCGACTACTTGGCGACGTCAGACGTGGAATTATTGGGTCACCCGCTCTATAGCCCCGACCTCGCACCTTTTAAACTTGACTTCCAAAAAAAACACTACAAAGTGAAAAATAACTTTAATTTCGGAAGTCGGTGGCAAAAAACTAAAATACAGATCCAAAGCCACCGACTTCCGAAATTAAATAGTAATATCTAAAACAAAATTAAAAGGAAACGGCAGACAGGTCGGAGACTGTCTTCCATAGCCAGGCTAAGGAGTGGTCGTTGCCGCACCACAGTTTGAGGCGAACAGCGGCTTGGCGTTGAAGGTCGGCCCTGGAGTGTCTTGTTAGGGGAGCAGGCCTCGAGAATGATCTTCTGTATAGCAGCGAGTACCTGGTCCGATACGCGCTTGCTGAGAATCTCCGTGCGGTCGCATGTGATCGCAACGTCGAGCGTGGTCGACCCGTTTGGATTGGTCAAGACGCGGCCGCTTATGCTCCCCCTGAAGTGTCAAAATCCCGTTGAGAGCTCGCTTGGCCGCGGCCTGATCCTTCCGATCGGGTCGCTGTCCATTTGGTACCTCCAGCTGGTCTTTCCGTAACACTGGTTGACTGGGCGGTGGTCGGCCACTGCTTGTGACCGCTTTCCGGCGTAGAAGAGTTTAGCTGGCCGCTCGTCGATTTGGCCGAACTTGCGGCAATGGTTTGCGGCCCTCTGCTTGCCTGTTACTGGAGCAGCTCGTGGAACTGAAGGGTCAGTGCAAGGGCAACGGGCTTGTTGAGTGCATTTTCCTTTGCCCTTGCGTTTCTGCACAATCCAGGCGCGTGTAAACGCATCCTCTGTGCAGCTGGCCGTTTCCGTTTGACCGGTGACGGCCGTCTGATGGGAGGAGGCTAGAGGAGCCTCAGGAAGAGGAGGGTGTTTGGCTGGAATCCCGGTGCCAGTGTTACCCAGCACCGGGGTCTGTGTGGAGAGGGTCGGACCGGCAGTGGCATAAGTCGTTGCCGTAGTCTTCACCTGAGTATGGGATGGATCGGTACTGGTCCCAATCAGCGCCGACGTCCTTTGTTTTGAATAGGGACTTTTTAGTTTTTGTCTTAGCTGTGGTTTTCGCCACAGCCGGACCGAAGCCCGCGCTGGTACCCGCAGTGTTAGCTGCAAGGTTACCAGGGGCGAGAGATGTGCGAGCACCTCCCTTGGGAGTCTCATTAGCTTTCGCTTCCACTCCGGTGTATAATGTTTTAACTGGCCTTTGATTATCCATGTTCGTTTAGTTTATAAAATTCATCTCACTGGCTCCTCACGGGCTCTGTGGAGGGTGCGGAGCCCGCACCTGGGAACGTCTCACTATAAAAAGAAGCGCGAACGTTAGGACTACCAGAGAGATATAGGGGCGCAAGGCTGGCTTACAGTTATACGACATCGGGTGCTCGATCGGGTTGGCGACGGTCGAAAGGCCCACCCCCAACGAACTGTAACCCTCACTTACACCGTCAGCATGACCTTTACCTACCGCTTCAGCCGTCCTCAGCGGACCCCACGCACCTCGCCTGCGGCCCTCTGACGGGACACCATGAGCATTTCCCTACCCCTGGCTATTGGCAGGAAAACTTCATCCCCGCTCACGGCGCTCAACTGCGCAGGTCCTAGCGCCGATCACTGTTTACTGCTACTCGCCATCAGCTGATTTTAGTGATAGTCGAGCCCGCCACCACCCAATCACGAGGGGTCGCGGTTAGGAGTGGAAAAGGGGAAAGTTGGAAGCGGGAGGAATGGGGATAAGGGTTGGATGAGGTAGGGAGGGATTGTGAGATTTGGAAACAGGTATGTGATGGCGCCTGGTGTTTTGTTACGTGTATTTCTTAAGGAATTAGACCAAGAACGGGGTGGCATCCTCGGGAAGGTGCATCCGGCGCCAGTCTTGCCTTGAGGATCTACACGACTGTAGCGCTCTCCCTCAATACCTCGCCACCCTGCTACCTCTGAAGGAGGCGGCAGGGTAGGCCTGCATCTATACTACCAAGCAAAGCAAAGCGTATGGTTATGCAACCGCGAAAGCATAAATCCAGAGCCTCTGATTTATATGTTATATTAGTATGGACTAGCTGTTGCTCGCGGCTTCGTCTGCGTGTGTTTTGTACTTCATAACTTTTTAATACAAATATCCATGTTGGCAAGTAGTCAGTATGTCTTCTTTCCCGGGCTACCTATCTTTCAAATTTCATAACGATAGGTTTAGTGATTTAGGCGTGAAAAGTTTACAGAAAGACAGGCAGAGTTACTTTCATGTTTATAATATAAATATGAAAGTAACTCTGCCTGTCTTTTAGAGGGAATATTAGAAAAAAATCAAATGCTTGTTTTAGTTACCATTTCATCCCTATGTTTAATCTTAGATTTTAGATGACATAAGTGAACTTTATTTTTAGCAAATTTTAAATAGCATAAACATTTTAGGTTGAAAAAGTGGTTGACTCCAAGAAGATCAAAGGCAAACTTCATTACTTAATACGTTGGAAGGGTTATTCTGCTGATAATGATACCTGGGAACCTGAGAACACCTTATCATGTCCTGAACTAATTAGCAAGTATAATGATGAGGTAAGAGTGTACTATTCTTACTGTCTTTCACCAATATTAGAATGCTCACTTGGATAGCTTTTTTAATGTGTTTTCTACATTTGTTTTTCTTTTTTTAGAAAGAGAATTCTAAAAACAAAGAAAGTAAACCAGAGAAGAAGAATAATAAAAGGAAAGCAAAAAAAGAAACCAAGGTACCTGCTAAAAGGGCCAAACATGACTGGGATGGTAGTAATGCTGATGAAAATGCTGAGTATGAAGTAAGAAAACAATCAATGAATAGAATTCTATGTACAGGGTGATTTTTAGTTTCGTAGTCAAATGGCAAAAACGGAATCCTTACAATTTCGTCATGTCCGTGTGTCCGTCTGGATGTCACAGAGCCATTTTACTTGCTGGTTATTAGCAGTATATCGATACAAAATTGACAGGTGTTTTCTGTACCCTGTCAAACAATTATGTAGTGAAATTACAATTCAAATAATTAGGGGTGGCACTGCCCATACCTCTATGTGGAGTGCCACCCCTAATTAAGTATTTGACAGAGCCATAAAAAAAACAATGCTGGTGGCTGGGACAGACTGGATGCGGAACGCGGAGGACAGTGTAGTGGCGCAGCCTGGGAGAGGCCTATGTCCAACAGTGGACTGCAATAGGCTGAGTTGATTGATTGAATGATCGCGAACTGCGCGTTAGGGGTTAGTCGCTTTATGAGTGTGGGGGGGTATTGTTGCGATCCCTTAATTAAAAAGATTATGATGTTTCTAAGTGACTTTAAGACAATATTTTTTGGTATAACGGGATGTTTATGGTTTCACCGTAAAAATAACTTTGTTTTTCATAGTTTCATAATGTGTGTACTATAGTACACCTTTGCCTTGCTCTTCTACGGGTCATTAAAAAAGAACGAGAGAGTTGTATTGATGATTTTAATGATTATAATTATGTAAATACATATTTGTTACGGCCGCGAATCATATTATATTTTGATCAATACACATTGCAATACTGACATGCAAATTCCAAAAAATGGAAGAAAATTTGACTTTCGTGGGCAACCCTGGCGGTGATGAACAAATTACATGCATATTCCCTAAAATCATTTTCCTTGTTTTAGGTTGAACGCATATTAGAGGTTCGTCATAAGAAGAATGGAAAGAGGGAGTTCTTTATTCATTGGAAAGGATGGTCAAGTAAATTTGATTCCTGGGAGCCAGAAAACAACTTAAATTGCCCCGAGTTGATAAAGAAATTTATGGATAAGGTAAGTCCATATATAATATATTGTCCATAGATAAAAAAACATTACCTAAAAACGAAATATTTTCATAAACAGGTGAGCAAGGCTCGGTCCGTAGATTCTCGGAACTTGAGAGTGGCTCCAGAAACTACAAATCGCTTCACATTGCAGGACCCATCATCTGGACGTCGTTTGAGCAAGAGGCGTGGTCAGCGTCAGAGGTGAGGTCAAGTTTATTAGTTTTGTTCTATTATCCGGCGCAGCGAGTACGTAATTATTATTGGCATAACATATTATCTGGATATCCTGATAGATGATGGGTATCCATGCTCTGGGAAGTGAAAAGGTTATTTTATTTATTAGGCTTTAACGGATTCGGCCTTCTCAAGACCATGGTTCTGATCTCTGATGGATAACGCACCAGTACCTACCCTTCTTTACGTTGGCACGCTCCGTTAAAATAAAGTCGTCATTATTCCAAATACGGCAATACCTTCGCGGTTCTTCGGTACCTCAATGATTGACATAAGGCACCAATGAGGTCCCAGTATAAAAACCAATTGTGCACAGGTGGTCATAAAACAGCCTTATTAAAAAATAGCATCCTTTCCATGGGACCGCGTATATATAATAAATTACCTGAAAATTTAAAAGACCTACCCATAAAATGTTTAAAAAACAATTAACAAAACTATTGCTGGAGAAATGTTATTACACAATTAAAGACTTTTTAAATGACAAAACTATATAGGAAAATGTTATTGATAATGTACGTTGTCTTTGCAATTTCGAATGTATAAGATTATATTATTGACATTGTTTTTTTTTTTTTTTTTGGTGATTTTTCTTTTTTTTTTTTGTATGTTTCTTGTTCGACATAACAGATTTTGACAATATCAGATTATATAAATTCTATAAATAATAATAATTGTGATTGTTGTTAATGCTTTGTAATATTTTGACATTAAGCTTATATTCTTGATTGTATAATTTGCGAGAGATTTATATTTTTTTTTTTTTAGTCTGATCTGTTCATTTCGGCTATGGCTAACAATAATTGTAATAGCTGTATCTATTTTATTAATTCAAACCCAATATTTTGCATGCCATAAGGTAAAATGTACCGGGACACTTAATAAATATTCCAACTTATATGTATACCTAATACCTACATTATCAGCAAATAAATAATTTCTTTCTTTCTTTCTTCACTGGTTGTTTGCTACGGCACGATCCTGCGTTGAAGTTCGTGGTTTCGAGGTGGGCAAATCGCAAATTGCACGGCAAAACAAGAAATATAGCAAAATAAAATATCTGAATTAAGGTGATTCCTTCAACGTAGCCCGCGCCCACGTTGCCACGTTTTGAATTTGAATCAACATATAAAGTAAAACAGCGCTACAATTTGCAAAAAAACTAAAGAAATTTTGAATTTCGTGGGCTACCTTGACGGATCCCAGTTACAGAAATTGCTACTTGTATAAAACTATGAGTTGGCCGTTTTCTTCTAGCATAAACATGGGTTCTATATTTTCGTTGGGTTTAGCTGGTAATAAAAGCCAAATCTTAGGCGCCATCTCCACGGGCGAGAGAATGGCGGAGTTAGTCTCGCCGTGCACATACATTACACGTGTACGACGTACATTCGTTTTAAAAAGTAAAGCATCCTCTTGCCTTAATATATTTTCCACTCTTCTTTTTAACATTGCAAGCATACTTTTTTATCAGTTCATTCAATGGAATTAAAAAATTATAAATAATATTATTTTCTTATTCTTTGCAGAGTGCGTTACGACAATGCTGAATAATGAAGTTAAAACTTCTATTTTCCGGAATGGTATGTTTATGTACCAAATTAATCATTTATGTAAGGTTTTTGCAGTGTTAAATTTCATTAAAATAGCAGAAATTATAAAAAAAAATGTATTGTTTTTCACATTGTTATAGCATTTATGTATGTATACCGCGCGGAGGGTCTAGAATCCATGTTCGTACCTGTAGACGACAAATGACTGTCCCAGGCTTCAAGTTATTATGATACAACATATTATTACGAGGCTCAATTTTGACATAATTTTTTAGTTATGGTCTTTATGTATTTATAGACAGAGATATATTTCATAATTTTACTGTGAAGTAGCCTGTGGTAAATACTGAGGGCGCGCAGACCGCATTCGAGCAGCCTTTGAATCATGCACGCGTCTTTCAGTCGCGGCAAATATATACTTTATGCCACTCGTCGTAACGTACATATTATTCTTATGATAAAAGGATCAATGATTTTATTTCTGTAAGTAGGTTTGTACAAACACTTATACAAATTAATCATATTTTAAAAACTAGTTGAATTTTGCGTTGCTATCTGACTACTCTGAGAAGAAAGGCCGAAACAAATTCACAGGTCACAGTCTCTTTTAAAGTCCAGACAGGTCAGATCATGTCAACGCCATCTAGATTGGTGTCTGAAATGGTATTTTGAGGAAAGAACCACACAGATTGCGTGGACCTGTGGAGAAAGTGCACGCAATTGTCAGTAATTGTGCAGCTCAACTAAGAATATGCTAGATTATCATTAAAACTAAGTGAGAAAGAGAAAATATATAATTTTAAAAATATGACCCAAATAGTCGTCACATTCAGAATAATTAAAATAATAATATTATACTCCACAAAGTAAATATTCATGTCATTGTGTTTAAAATAATCATCAAATGTTAGTGTTTATAAAAAAATAACAGGTACAAAAAAATACTTAATGTTCAAACACGCGTCGCAGTTGTATTCGGACACTGAGCGTGGGTGGCGTGTTTGATAATTTCGAATAATTGTACCTACGTTATGACAAGAGGCATAAAGTATTAGTGCCGAAAAAATTCGTGCTCGTGTGAACGCATCCAAATTAGTAAAATTTATAATAGGTCCAAGTCAATAAAATACGCGCTTGAAGTATTAAAAGAAAGGCATGCTTCTGCATAAAAATAACGATTGCATAACTTTTGTTCGCTTGCTTTGGCAGCTTGCAGTACGTTGGTAAACTTATTTTTACTGTATTTTTTTTTATATAAAAAGCTGCTTCGGACTATTGCGAACGTTTTAAAACAAATAATTGCCTAACCGGTACCAGCGGTGTCAAGTGATGCTTACCAACGAACAGCATTTTATTTTTAGACTTACTTAGATTTGAAACACTCTCAAGTATTGGCGTGTCGCACTCCGATTCGCGTTCAATATCACGTGACCAATGGTTTTATTTTAACGCAATTATTTCTCAAAAATATGAATTAGTCTAAAATCATCTATTAATTTAGCTCACAAACATTGTATAGAAAACAAAATTCATAAAGTTTTAATTTTACTGTCAACTAGCCTACTATCAACAGCACCATTACCATTCCTGAAACCATTACTGAAATTACCATTCAAATAGGAATGGCACAATCTTTACAACAATTTGTAAAAGCCCGCAAATGTCAAATGTGTGTTTGACTGTTCTAAAGACCTTCCTCTGCACTAGACGATTCAAACTAGAAACAAGACGTGGTCGGTAAGCAGCATACACATTGTGAGGCGTCTCGTGCGGGGCACGTTTTTACGCCCGCCGTACATGCACGCGTCTCCTGATGACCAATGCAAGTGTGACCAATGACTGATCTTGTACGGCAGTCGTAATATACGCGGCTCCGCGCCTGCCTAACTGGTTACTAGCTGCACGTTAGTATGCAATATAACGATTTATATTAATTATATTCAAGCAAAATTATAATTTTTTTATTTGCAGTAAGTACACATATTAATATATTTAAGGTATTTTTAAACAATCAATCCTGGTATAAAAATAAATAATGTTAGTTTATGTAGGTACACACTCTGGTACAAACTATTTTCTACTTACAATTAAACTACCTTTATTTATTTTTGTACTACAGTAATAAGGCTGAAATACACATGCTATTAAAAGAAGCATGCTTGTTTGCTTCTAATTTACTTATGCTCACTTACAGCGTGGTCTCCGTGTTTTAATAATATTCATACTTATTTCGTATGTACAGGTGCTAATAATAAGCTACTAAGTAGCATCTGCTCGAAATTTTTGGTTTTTGCTATACTACATCGCATGTGTATTTTAGACTGAACTTGCATATAGGCACTGATATTTTTTTTATTTTTTTTAATAATGTAAAAAGTATACACTAGCCTTTAATGTACAAGAATTTATCGAGGTCTTTAGTATGTTCTCAGTATAAAAGTGTTGGCCATACTTAAACACCTTGCCTGTTATTTTTTATGTTTTGTCTAAAAGTAAATCCGATAAGAGCTCTCGATTAAAATAGAAGTCATTTAAGCCCAGGGGGGTCCAGGGGGTCTACTCCGAAGCGCTAAACCGAAGTATCGGCCTAAAGTTTCCTTTTTTGACTTTGAGTCTTTACCCGACAGTCACAGTTTTGACTTTGACTTATCTCTTCGACTATCTTTTTTTTTTTCTTTTTTGCCATAGTCAGCGATAGGTAGCCGTACTAAAGAAACGACCGAACATTCGGCCGATACTTCGGATTTATGTTCGGAGTAGACCCCCCCGCCACAGTGAATCCCGCACTGCAGTTTGGCCAGAGCTTTACAGTGAATTACGAAGGTATATTAAAAACCGTCGTTTTTGCGGATTGTGTAAAATTTTGATGGCTATGGCAAACTTCAACCCTTCGGCGGACGGTACGGCAGAGGGTTTTGTCAATGATTATAACATACCTAATCAAAATAAGGGTTCTTCTCGTTGACCGGTTTCAAACCGGCCTGTCGTTGGGCCGGGTCGAAACCGGTCATGACAAGAGCCCTAAAGTATATAATTATTTCATTGTTCGGGCATCGCCATAGGAGCAACTAGAAACATCGCTGCGTATTCACCGCCGAACAAGGAAATTTTTTACTAATCAAGCTCTGAGTGAACTGCAATTCTTTCTATTAAAATATATTACAGGAGCTCGTGGCTAAGTAATAACAGCCGCACGGTTCGAACCATCAGGTTAAGCTACGCTTGCCGGAGTTGGTCCGTGGATGGGTGACCATCTTTACATACCGAGACGCCTCCGTGCCTCGGAAATCACGTTAAGACGTTGGTCCCGAAAGTCTGACAACCAGTCTTACCAAGAGATATCGTATATCCCAGTTACTGGGTTGTGGAGGTCAGATAGGCAGTCGCTCCATGTAAAATACTGGTATTAAGCTGCATTCGGTTAGACTTGAAATATATTAAAGATCCTCTGTCGCCCTATGGCGGGAGCTGTCGCTACTAGCTGAAGTGCAGCTAGTATCAAGCTGATATCAGACGCTTTACTTTTTGTCCATTTATATTTTTCATTCGTCATCTTTTATCAAAAGTGAAAAAGTTAGGATATTATATTGTTATTAATTAATTAGGTGAAAAAAATTGTAAAAAGGTTTTCAAACACCAACAACTTCGCCTTATTATCAACTTTAATGCACGAACATAAAGGTTTGCGGTGGTATATTAATGTTTAGGGACGTTGTCATTGGAGAAAATATACTAACAAATTCGATTGAAGCTTGAAGAATGAATATATTTGTACTTATTTCAAAATTAGTAATTTTGAAATAAGTACAAATATATTCATTCTAAAAAAAAACTTAAAATTAAGCAATTGTGTTAAAAAACTTGTAGGTGATTGGTGCTCGTTGAATTTTTGATCACACAACAACGCCACAATGCCTTATTTTTCGGCCGTATTTGAGGTGCTAGACCTGAATTGAGTGTATTCCTAATCGAGGGTGACGTGCGGACGCGGAATGAAACAAAGATGCACATTCACTCGAGTGAAGTGTCTAATATCAGCTTTACGTTTAGGGTCAGTTCACGCACCCGCGAGCCATTTTGGCGTATTTCGATTTTTTTTATATGTATCTAGTTCTCGTACTTTCGTGCTCTCACTGAAATTATAACAGTGCGCATGCCCGCGTCTCGGTGTGTAGTGTACTGACTCTTAGCCGGCTAAAACCGATTACAGTTGGTTCGAACTAAAGTCTATTCCAATCGAATTTGATATAAATGTTAACAAGCCCGTTATTTTAATAATCTCTTAGAGGGAAATAAACAACACATTTATCAGTTTTTAATCACCACTTTTTCCAACATAGCATTGTTAAAAAGTTTGTAATTAAAACGACGATTACTACGATAACGTCACCTGACTGTTCAAATTAAAGACAGATCCAAAGATTAATTTAACATGAATTTAGAAAAAGAGATTTATTCCCTCCGTATCAAAAAGTCCTAAAAGCAAATGGTGCTAATAGTAAAACGACCTTTAATCTAAACGACACTCAAACAAAACATACAATTAGCAAATCGTCCTACGAGCAAATGGTCCTAAAAACAAAAAAAAACGGAAATGGTACAGTTTTAAAGGAATAACTTTATGTATCATCTGTTCGAGACCAAAAACTAAAACAGACTTTAAAAAATATCATGGCCTTTTTACACATCGCATCTATTTTCGGTCTCTTCTGTATTCAACTGAATACAGTTCTGAAAATGGGTGCGATACTTACATACCAAACAAACAAACCTATCAAAACATTGACAAGTGACTGCAGCAATCGTTGCTGCCATTCTCTATCTCCAAAGATTCCAAATAATTTCCATTTTGTTGTCTTAAAGTACTAAATAGTCGATTAATTAACCAACTTGAATGAAGGTCGCGGTTGGTCACAGTTTTAACCTAACTTAACCCATTTGATCGGGGTGCTCTGGCTTAGTTAATGCAACCATCTCTGCTCGAGCGTGGTATCACAGTTCTAAACGGCCATTCATCATCGGCCGGTCATTTGATCGGCGCGCCCTAGCTTAGTTACTGCTACGAACTTTGAGTAATAATTTATTAAAAAAAAAAACTATAGACCTCTCTCCCTCTACCCCCCTCCCCTTCTCTCTCTCTCTGCCTTACCCTTCAGGGATTACAGGCGTGATGTTATGTTTTTAAAAAAAGCGTACATCAATAAAGAAGCACAAAAAGTTTTTAGAGGCTCATTAGAAACTGTTATAATTGACACGCAATAAAATTGAGAGCCAAAGTATTCTTTCTCAAGTGCCCAATGCTTAAATTCTGCTTTATTTTTCATTTCAATGGTCCCTTTCAAATATGTGTAAGCCATACTGATCCATGACGATAAAAACCGATAGGATTACTGTCACCGATAGTGATTTTTCAGCATTACTGTACTTTACAAAGATAACGACGTTCTGCTACGCCAAACTGCTCGTAGGCCGATTTGCTATTATGGACATTTGCTTTTAGGTCGTTTTGATACGGAGGGGATTTATTATCCTAGGGTAATTTAGGTACACAAATGTGGATGTGGTCATTTATTTACGGCGATTTCAAATTAAAATTTCAAGATTCATCAATCAAATGATTTAATTTGTATACCTACTTAAATTGACAGTCCACGGTAGCATTAATGATTTACGAGTTTGTTTATATTCTTATCAAATTGAATGGGAATACGGTATAAGTGTTTGTTACCGTTTGGACTGGATCTAGCAGGCTTGTACTTTTAGCCTACATTAAGCTGAAAAAGTCGTATAGTAGGTACTATTCATGTAGTTGTGAGGAATTGTCTAACGTTTAATGTAAATTAACTTCATAATTCGAAACGAAAATTTTCGTAGTTTTTTTGTCATGGAAGTATTTCTAATGTTTTGCCGTAAATGGTTTTGGTTGAAATCCATGGTTGCATTAAACCAGCTCTCAAGACAAAAACAAAATAAGAAAATATCCCTATATTTATAGCCACACAAATAATTAAACGAGCACGCTGACGTACCCTACAGGGTTCCGCGCATGTAAGTGTAATTACCACTTAGACGCGCGGATTTGCATTTTTGTGTGACAGAAAAAAAATAGAGAGTATAGAAAAATACCGATTCGGCGCGTAAGTCTTGCCGTAATTTCACTCTTGAAAACTAGGATATTCTTATCCATGTCAGTTTTTGTTATTTTAGGGTACCGGGCCCATTACAGCCAATTTATCTGTTTCGACTATGTGAAAATCATTGTAGTAGCAAGTAGTCACATTGATGGCATATACCTTACCTACCATTTCTTGTTAGTTTGTGGAAATAATATGGTCAATATTTTTGTTCTGACATTATATTAATATGTTAAAATTTTTGAAGTGGTTTAATGTGTGCATTTCATTTTTCAACTATTAGGTAAGTATACTAAGTAGTTCTAACTAAAATAACGTACTCAGGGGCGTCACTTCAAAATAATCAATCATTAAATTGACTAGTATAAATTGGAACACTGTCAGCAAAAATATGATAGATTTATGAACATTTGAATTGTGTTGTGATGTCATGTCATGTGCTAAGATAGATGTTGGTCAATTAATGTTGATTGATTGGTTAATTTTAAGTAATGAACCTGAGGGCGGCTACGTCGGTAAGGTAGATTAATGAAAAAATAAAAAATATGCAAAAATAATGTTTTTTTATTTATCAGCTGTTATTTGCATCTGAATTTTTGCCTTTCCTTTTAAGTGATGTAATTTTAAATTAGTCTACTCGAAAGCTTTTTTAGTAGATTAGTATACCTACTTCGAACAGCAACATACAATACACAAATTAGGCGCTCTTAAAATTTTCTTACTTTTGGTAAGTATAGGACTGCTGAAAAAGGCGAATCACGCGCGGGACGCGATTTAGCGCTTAGCCTCAAACAGACGTGACTCCCGCGTAGATTCTTCGTTATTTAGTGTAGAAACATGTCTCGATTTCGAAGAGGAAGTTTTGCTGTTGCTAAGTGCATCACAACTTTACTTTCGGAAGTCGGTGTCGTTGGTTTTTCTTACTACTTTCGAAACTAACGTTATTTTGCGTTTTGTAGTGTTTATTTTGGAAGTGGGTTGTATTTTTGTAACAGGTTTTATACATGGTCATAGGGGTCTAAATTCTTAATTTCGTTATTATCGATAAGCCATCCATCACATCTGTGAAGTTTCGCCAGATAATTTAGTTTGACCTTGTATAATTATTATTTTTAGTTAGCTACACAAATTCGTGACAGTACGCATGCACAATAAAGGGTTCCTTAGTTGGGATGAATTTATCCCAAAAACAAACTTGTACAATACAGTTGTACAACATGGCGTACTTTCAGAGGCTTTATAATTATAGCCTCTGAAAGTAAGCCATGTTTAACAACTAAAAAATAAAAAAAAACAACTGAAAATTAAATCTTTTGCTTAAGCATCTTTCTGTTACGCGGTCGTGACCTTTGTTTACGAGCTCTATCATTAGTTTTGCAATTGAGATTAAAAAAAAGTTAGTTTAAAAAGTTTAGTAGCAAAGAGTTTTCTTATAAAGAATAAAAGGGGATGGATTTTATACGAGGAAAAATGAATGTCAAAAATCGAATAGCCTTGTGTATGCTGTTTTCGTTGTAAAAAAAAATATGTACAGTTGCAAAAGCGGATAATTTTCTGAAAATTTAAATTATTCTTTGATTTGTTTTTAGGGTTCCGTACCCAAAGGGTAAAACGGGAACCCTATTACTAAGGCTCCGCCGCCGCGCCGCACGGTGGATCGAGAATCGGCTGTAGAAGACATAGGATCTCGATTTCTTAAATGTTATTTTTTTTGCTGGAAATGACTTCTGCTGATCATTACTGTTCTATAAAATGTCATATGAAGTAATTGTGTGCACAAATGGAAGAGTTATAATTTTTATAAGAAGAAAATGTATGAAGCTAGTATGAAAAATCGAAATATCTCCTAAACGGCATGTTTAACCGTACTATCCTTGGAGGTGGTCATAGTGCTAATTATTTATGATTTTTCGGTTGCCGATTTGACGAAAAATTTAATGCCGTTTTTTTTTTAAAAATCGTCAAAATATTTTTATTTATTTTTACATGTAAAACGATCCCTTTTAGTGTCCAAGTTAAAAAGTTCGATATGTTATTAACCCAAATATTAAGAACACACAAAACAAGAAAAATTAAATAAAAAAATTGCTGTTTTTTGACACATTTTTATTAATTTAAATAAAAAAAGATTATCAAACTCTTATTTAAGTAACATATAAAGTTATATTATATACAAAATAATTTAATTTAAGGAATTAATACTAAGCATTTGTAAAATAAAGTAAAATAAATAAAAAAAAAGATAAAATATCATTAAATATTACAAAAAAAAACCCAAACACACTCAAATACAAATTTACAAATATGTACATATATAATTTTTTTACAAATTTTCCTTATCACTCGTTGTCAGACTCCAATTCTGAGTCGGCATTAGGGCTTGCAATATCCGTTCATTTTTACTATCCGGATAATACGGATATTAAAAAAGTACTATCCGGATAATACGGATATTTTTCGTTTTTATTATAAATAAAACTAATAAGCTTTTGTAACACGTTTTAATCAGTATCTCAAGCAAAATGACAAAGAAAGAATAAACTACATCAATATTTAAAGTAACACACACATAAGAAAATTATCCAATAAAACACCGATACCGCACTCATACTACCGCACTAAGCATTTGTAAAATAAAGTAAAATAAATAAAAAAAAAGATAAAATATCATTAAATATTACAAAAAAAAAACCCAAACACACTCAAATACAAATTTACAAATATGTACATATATAATTTTTTTACAAATTTTCCTTATCACTCTCGTTGTCAGACTCCAATTCTGAGTCAGCATCCAGATTGGATATATCCAAAAACTCGAACTCAGTTTCCTGAGATTGAATTAAGTCGAGAGTTTCAACAAAAAAGCTCTGCTTTTTCTTGGCATCTAACTTAGGCCTTTGTGCACTTAGCAAAGGATCCGAAGAAACAACAAGCATATTTAAAATGTCTTGATTGGAATCCTGCCTGCTTCTTTTCCGCGAATGATGTTCTCGAAACCTAAAATCTTTGTTTCGAGACTCTGAGGCTTCTTCCGAGAGAGTCCCAATCGGCACAATATTATTTTTCTCGATTATGTCAGCCCCATGGATTCATAATTTATGAACGGTTGACATGTAGTACCAGTCGTATAATAATACGTACTTTTCTGCTGTTTTGCGGGCATAATCTCTAAATTTTATTATATCGACCTGCTCTCCAGATGTAATTGCTTGTAAAATTACAGCAAATCTTTTGATGAGGTCTTCATCCAAACCGGTTATAGCTGCGGTTTTATTAGGAAACTCAAAGAATTTTCTTGCAGTATTCCCGTCATTGGTGGTTCCCGAGCCTTGTTTTACTATATCAATCAACAGATTGAGCTCATCTTTGAATTTATTTTGAATTATTTTCTTCCTTGTCTGTAGCATTTCTTTGTGCTCATCACTTCTCGCTGCCCACCGTTTGAAGTCGAGCCTGTATGCAATGTGTAACAGACATTCCATACAATTTATACGGGCGTGTAGGGATGACAAGCCAAATTTATACAGGTCAGAACACACAATTTTTGATGTTACAGCATCTAAGCGGTTCATTTCTGTAGGCTTTGCTAAGCACAGGTAGCACGATGCATTTGATCTAGCTTCAGAAAGGTAAGTGCAAACTTTAGCGTCGATCATCGTCATCTCATCATATTGCCACTTTGAGAGTTTTAGCGAAAGAAGCAATCCAAGCGCCTTTTCTGACGTAAATATGATTGTTTTCGCTGGTATAATATATTACGTTGCGAGAGGCTGCCATTCGGGAAGGTGCTAAGGATATTTATCCATCTTACTATAAAGTGCAACAAATTAAGCTTGATTGCTACCCTCCGAAGCAATCAGTGACAGTTACTGATTCATCGGCAAGGATTACACTTCAAGCTTTACTTGATATCACAGTTACAAGAATCCTTCAAAGCCTTTCTAAGGAAGAGCATAACAAGCAGTTGAAGCTGATATCCAAGTGGGGATTTGATGGTGCTTCTAACCAAAGCCGATACAAGCAGAAAATGGAGGGTGAGGAAGATGACTCGAGCATTTTCATGACCTCCTTGGTGCCACTTAAACTGACAGATGGAGACAACATCTTATGGACGGACTCAAAACCATGCTCAGTTTTGTATTGTCGTCCAGTTCAGTTTACTTTTGTAAAGGAGAGTGAAGCAGTTGTCCTTGAGCTAAAAAAAACAAATGGATGAAGAAATTGAGGCCTTATCCCCACAGAGTGCAATAATAATAATAGGGTGACTCATGAACTAATGATGACGATGATCGACGCTAAAGTTTGCACTTACCTTTCTGAAGCTAGATCAAATGCATCGTGCTACCTGTGCTTAGCAAAGCCTACAGAAATGAACCGCTTAGATGCTGTAACATCAAAAATTGTGTGTTCTGACCTGTATAAATTTGGCTTGTCATCCCTACACGCCCGTATAAATTGTATGGAATGTCTGTTACACATTGCATACAGGCTCGACTTCAAACGGTGGGCAGCGAGAAGTGATGAGCACAAAGAAATGCTACAGACAAGGAAGAAAATAATTCAAAATAAATTCAAAGATGAGCTCAATCTGTTGATTGATATAGTAAAACAAGGCTCGGGAACCACCAATGACGGGAATACTGCAAGAAAATTATTTGAGTTTCCTAATAAAACCGCAGCTATAACCGGTTTGGATGAAGACCTCATCAAAAGATTTGCTGTAATTTTACAAGCAATTACATCTGGAGAGCAGGTCGATATAATAAAATTTAGAGATTATGCCCGCAAAACAGCAGAAAAGTACGTATTATTATACGACTGGTACTACATGTCAACCGTTCATAAATTATGAATCCATGGGGCTGACATAATCGAGAAAAATAATATTGTGCCGATTGGGACTCTCTCGGAAGAAGCCTCAGAGTCTCGAAACAAAGATTTTAGGTTTCGAGAACATCATTCGCGGAAAAGAAGCAGGCAGGATTCCAATCAAGACATTTTAAATATGCTTGTTGTTTCTTCGGATCCTTTGCTAAGTGCACAAAGGCCTAAGTTAGATGCCAAGAAAAAGCAGAGCTTTTTTGTTGAAACTCTCGACTTAATTCAATCTCAGGAAACTGAGTTCGAGTTTTTGGATATATCCAATCTGGATGCTGACTCAGAATTGGAGTCTGACAACGAGAGTGATAAGGAAAATTTGTAAAAAAATTATATATGTACATATTTGTAAATTTGTATTTGAGTGTGTTTGGGTTTTTTTTTTGTAATATTTAATGATATTTTATCTTTTTTTTTATTTATTTTACTTTATTTTACAAATGCTTAGTGCGGTAGTATGAGTGCGGTATCGGTGTTTTATTGGATAATTTTCTTATGTGTGTGTTACTTTAAATATTGATGTAGTTTATTCTTTCTTTGTCATGGACGGACTCAAAACCATGCTCAGTTTTGTATTGTCGTCCAGTTCAGTTTACTTTTGTAAAGGAGAGTGAAGCAGTTGTCCTTGAGCTAAAAAAAACAAATGGATGAAGAAATTGAGGCCTTATCCCCACAGAGTGCAATAATAATAATAGGGTGACTCATGAACTAATGATGACGATGATCGACGCTAAAGTTTGCACTTACCTTTCTGAAGCTAGATCAAATGCATCGTGCTACCTGTGCTTAGCAAAGCCTACAGAAATGAACCGCTTAGATGCTGTAACATCAAAAATTGTGTGTTCTGACCTGTATAAATTTGGCTTGTCATCCCTACACGCCCGTATAAATTGTATGGAATGTCTGTTACACATTGCATACAGGCTCGACTTCAAACGGTGGGCAGCGAGAAGTGATGAGCACAAAGAAATGCTACAGACAAGGAAGAAAATAATTCAAAATAAATTCAAAGATGAGCTCAATCTGTTGATTGATATAGTAAAACAAGGCTCGGGAACCACCAATGACGGGAATACTGCAAGAAAATTCTTTGAGTTTCCTAATAAAACCGCAGCTATAACCGGTTTGGATGAAGACCTCATCAAAAGATTTGCTGTAATTTTACAAGCAATTACATCAGGCCTCAAGTCTGCTATTACAATAGTGTCAGAATGGTCGATCATTGATTTCATAATTGTTGATTTTGACAAGTTTGGTAATCTACTATCATAATGGCGTCATTATGACTTTCCAATGGTCGGCAACTGACACTACATTGAAAGAAATTGCAAAGAAAATAATCGACCATTATGAATTTACCAGATTACGAACTTTTAGCAAAATGACAATGGCATGACAATGGGATCGTGTTGGAATGACTGAATTTATAAAAATAGCAGACTTGGGCCCCTGGAGTGCAGGTCGATATAATAAAATTTAGAGATTATGTCCGCGAAACAGCAGAAAAGTACGTATTATTATACGACTGGTACTACATGTCGTCAACCGTTCATAAATTATTAATCCATGGGGCTGACATAATCGAGAAAAATAATATTGTGCTGATTGGGACTCTCTCGGAAGAAGCCTCAGAGTCTCGAAACAAAGATTTTAGGAGGTTTCGAGAACATAATTCGCGGAAAAGAAGCAGGCAGGATTCCAATCAAGACATTTTAAATATGCTTGTTGTTTCTTCGGATCCTTTGCTAAGTGCACAAAGGCCTAAGTTAGATGCCAAGAAAAAGCAGAGCTTTTATGCTGAAACTCTCGACTTAATTCAATTTCAGGAAACTGAGTTCGAGTTTTTGGATATATCCAATCTGGATGCTGACTAGGGCTTGCAATCCGGATATTCGGATATCCGTATTATCCGGATATCTGCCGATTTTCAAATCCGGATTTTACTTGCATCACCATCCGGATTTTTCGGATGATACGGATAGTTGTATTTCTCTTTTAAATATTAAATAAAAAGCTGTCATCAGTAAAGTAAATAACTGTTATTACGTTATTTATTATATTAATATAGTTAATCACTCTTGCAATTATTTATTCACTTCAAAAATCAATTAAAACACAAATACTAGAAGAAATCATCCGGTTTATGAGACGGCCATCTTCAGCGCAGCGACCGACTTCTTCAACAAATGATTTAGAGACCACAATTCGAATAGAGATGGCACTATTTGATGAGAATGGTCAGAGAAGCAGGAATTTAAAAAGGGTTTACAATCTACTTTTATCAATACCACCGACCAGCGTTGAAGCAGAGTGTTCACTGCTACAGGATATTTATCTAACCATTAAAGAACTTCCATGAAAGAAGATTCATTAGATAGTTTAAGCTTTATAAGATCATATTACCAGAATTTGGATAAAAAATAATTTAAGACTTACCTAATATTATATTATAAAGGGTTATTTGATTGTTTTGTTAGTTTTTGTTTTATTATATTTGATGAACAATAGTTTATCTATTGTTGTTTAATAATTGAGCTGATTTGCCAGGGAAAGTTATATTTTTATTTCATTATTATGTTTTAAATAGGTTGGATAGGATTTGATTGGGATGTTGTGATTTGTGTTACATCTAAGATCTCATTTTTAATTAGATTTTTTTTTAGTATGAGTGCGTTATGGGTTTTTTATTGGATAATTTTCTTATGTGTGTGTTACTTTAAATATTGATGTAGTTTATTCTTTCTTTGTCATTTTGCTTGAGATACTGATTAAAACGTGTTACAAAAGCTTATTAGTTTTATTTATAATAAAAACGAAAAATATCCGTATTATCCGGATAGTACTTTTTTAATATCCGTATTATCCGGGTAGTAAAAATTAACGGATATTGCAAGCCCTAATGCTGACTCAGAATTGGAGTCTGACAACGAGTGATAAGGAAAATTTGTAAAAAAATTATATATGTACATATTTGTAAATTTGTATTTGAGTGTGTTTGGGTTTTTTTTTGTAATATTTAATGATATTTTATCTTTTTTTTTATTTATTTTACAAATGCTTAGTATTAATTCCTTAAATTAAATTATTTTGTATATAATATAACTTTATATGTTACTTAAATAAGAGTTTGATAATCTTTTTTTATTTAAATTAATAAAAATCTGTCAAAAAACAGCAATTTTTTTATTTAATTTTTCTTGTTTTGTGTTTTCTTATATTTGGGTTAATAACATATCGAACTTTTTAACTTGGACACTAAAAGGGATCGTTTTACATGTAAAAATAAATAAAACCATTTTGACGATTTTTTTTAAAAAAACGGCAATAAATTTTTCGGCAAATCGGCAACCAAAAAATCATAAATAATTAGCACTATGACCACCTACAAGGATAGTACGGTTAAACAAGCCGTTTAGTAGATAGTTAGATTTTTCATACTAGCTTCATACAAATTTTTCGTAAAAAAATTATATTTCCTTCGTTTTTGGGCAGAATTAACTCGGGTGTCATTTTTGTTCATAGTAATGACTAATAGAAGCGATATCCGGCAAAAAATCAAGCACTTGCAAATTGAAATCCCTAAGTCTACGAAAGCCGATTTCCAGCCCACCGTGCGGCGGGGATCTCGCGTGCTCGAAAGTCAAAATTTGCGTGGACAGCTAAGTACCTAAGCGTAAGTACACGAGCGGAAAATAATAATTATTGTAATACTGTGACTGTTAGTCCAGTAGGGATACAATATTTTTTCCACATAACCTTCGATAATTCTAAAGTTTTTTATTTTCTCTGGGTGGATAACTTTAGTGAATTCATTGCTATGTACAAAAATGCTAACAGTTTAGAGCTATGCAATAGGTATTAAGTAGGTATTTCCTATTATTTCATATTACAACAATAATATAAAATTTTAAATTAAACGATTTACTGTTTCTTTAAAAATACCATCTAAACTATATATTAGTGAAAATGCTAACAGATAGGTACTGTGGAACAATGGAAAACTGAAAATGTTCCGTAACTCATTCAATAAAAAAAATTGGTTTTTAGATAATTTCCTATACGCTTATAGGTATTAGTCACACCTTACAACAAAAGTTCTAACAACTAAGTAATATGCTGCACAAGTAATTGTGTTTTTACTTTGCGATATGCGAAATATTGAATTTAAATTTATAATTTTGTGCCTACATATTCGTAATAATAAACTATGCTCCCTTACAAAAGTTTCAACAAATACATACTATGACCTTCGTTTAAATTGCGAATAACTATTTTTGATAACGCAACGTCAAAGTAGAGAGCGCAGTCGCGTAGGTGTACGGCGCGTGCGATTGCTACCGAGTAGCAATAGGAAGATAGTATTTACTTAAACGTCGAGTAGCAGAGACAGTGTGGACTTCCTTACGACAATTAATTTTTTCTCCGGAAATTATTGTTTCGGTTTTCGGGAATTCACTTAAGTGTAAGTACATTGAAAATAATGAAACAAAAACAGGTACTTAATGAATTCAGTTTATTTTACCGCTGCAATATAATATATTTTTTATTAAGTAAATATATTATTCCCGGGATAACGATCCCGAAAAAAAAATTGTCGTAAAGAAATCTGCACTTTCTGTCTCTGTGCCCTTCCCCTATCACTATATCCATTAGCTACTTAATTAAAGTCTACATAATTATTACGATCTTGGTAGGTAGGTACCTATTAAGTTCTTTGAAAGAAAGAACAGCACGACAACGTGTTTTTCAAAACAGTCTTTTTAAACGGGAGTGACGGGATTTTGACAATTGCTGATAATTAATTAATTCCAAACAGGCGAAATCACGGACCGGAACAGAGTACCTAGTGATTTGTGAGAAGTAAAATTTTTTATTTTTATTTAACAACTAGCTGTGCCCCGCGGTTTCACCCGCGTAAGTCTCGATCCCGTGGGAATATCGGGATAAAAAGTATTTTTTGTCTTAAGCCAGGGTGTCAGCTACCACATATATAATACATAAAGTTAACAAAGTTTAAGTAGCAATTTTGCAGTCCACTGCATTATCCGCAGATAGGACATATTTATAGATCAGTGGTTGCCACTAGACGAGCATTACCACAATTAAAAAATATTTAGAAATAAATAAATAATAACTATAAAGCTAGCTATAGCTACAAAATCAAATTTGATCAGAAACAGATTCAATTACTTAAATTATGCAATAAATAAGTAATAATAGTAAGATTACAATTAAGTTAAACATATTATAAATAGTAAGATTGTAATTAAGATAAACATTTTATAATATTAGATTAAATTTATATTTCGTGCATGCAAATATACCAATACGAGTAGGTACCAATGAAATTTTTAGGATTCCAACATTCTATGAATAGGGCAGCGTAAACCAGAGTTCGTACGACAAGAATTTAGCGCGAAAAGAGTACGTGCACGAATCTGACACGCATGAACTGTTCTGGGAACAGAATAACACAGCTTACTCGTTAGATCAATGGCATCAAAACTATTGTGAACAATATCATGAAGCACATTGGCCTCAAGGTATTGTACTTATCAAGAAGTTGTGAGTATGACAGATAAGTCTTAGTCCCACAACATCTGTAGCACTATGTTCTATGTTAGAGGGTTTGGTTTCCGCACTTAGTCCTTCATGTGGACCATTGTGCGTGGGCCATGGCGGCCGTCATTGGTTTATTCCAACCAGCCCACCTCCCTCCAGAAGCTTATTAGATCTTCTGGTCTGCGTAGAATATCTGTGAAAGATCTGGGTGACCCGAGGGTTTCTGTTCTTATCTGGCTGACGCCTGTGCAGTCAAAGAGCACATGTGCAACGGTTTCATCAGCCTCCATGCAAGCCCTGCACAGAGGGCTGTCCGTTATGCCTATATTGTGGAAGTGTTTGTTTAGTGAGCAGTGTCCCGTGATGGTCCCCGTCACCAAGCGCAAGCCGTTCCTGTCCAGGCGTAGCAAACGCCTGGTTAGTCTGCCATCTAAGGATGGCATGGCTTCCCTGGACTGCCTGCAGCCCGGTGTCGAGGTCCACCAGTTCTCCGCTTGTGTGTGGGTGAACTCCTGTAGCCACCTGCGTATTTGGTTAAAGGGGATGGGTACAATAGGCTCGGGCCCACAGACTGACGCGCTGGATGCTCTCCTAGCTAGTTCGTCAGCTGCGTCGTTACCCAGAGATCCGCTGTGTCCTTTTATCCATTGCAGTGTCACTGCGTTACGGTGGCACACTGTCACCCGCTCCAGTGCATTGTGACATTCTAGTGTTAGTCTGGATGTAATATATTTTTTCTCTAGGGATTGCAGAACTGAGGCACTGTCGGACAGTATACGTATACGGGTGTCCGTAACTTTCCTGGCTTCTATGGCGTAAGCCGCTTGTATAATGCCCACGCATTCCGCCTGGTAGACGGTGTTGACATCTGTAGCACATAGCGTGGAGGTACTTACGCTGGACCCTTTCTATCCCAACTACGTACTTTTGGTAGAAGGGGTTCCAAATAGGGACCGCATATTCTAACTGAGAGCAAATGAGCGTCTTATACAGATAGAGATAGGTTGAGGTACGCTTAAATTCTGTTAAAGATCTCATCACAAATCCATACATTTTAAAAGCACTATTAACTATGGCTTCGATATGCTGGTTCAAGGACAGTTTGCCATCAAAGAGAACACCTAGATCCTTCACTATAGAAATATTATTTAAGGGGATACCGTTAAGGTTGTAATTAAAATTGAGGATGAAATTATTCTTAGTAAAGTGTATATAGTTACACTTAGGGATACTAAGATGAAGCTTATTGTCAATACAGTAGGCAGTTAGTCTGTCTAGGTCCTCCTGAAATGAATGGCAGTCGTCTATAGTACGTATCGCTTGAAACGCCTTCAAGTCATCAGCATACATCAAGAATTTAGAGTTTTTAAAACATTTCTTAATATCGTTGATATAAATAACGAATAAAAGTTGTCCCAGAATTGAACTGACTTTAGAGTTTTTAAAACATTTCTTAATATCGTTGATATAAATAACGAATAAAAGTTGTCCCAGAATTGAACCGACTCCTGTAAACCAATTTATAAAAAGATGAACGTTTTAACACTACCATGTGTCTATATCAGTGGTTCTCAAACTTTTTTGGAGACGGAACCCTTTTGGAAAACGAAATATTTGACGGAGCCCTAAAGTAATCAAAAATGGTTTTATGTGTATTCTTCATTAATAATCATATTACTTGACATTAAAATTTGCATATTTTTTTTACTTTATTTTGGAATATTTAGATTGATAATATTTTACTCAGGTACCAGAGTAAAATAAAATATAGTAGGTACCGCTTTAGTATATTTTTTTATTCTGACCAGGATTTTCGCGGAAGCCCCACAGAGGCTTTGCGGAACCCTAGGGTTCCGCGGAGCACACTTTGAGTATGGCTGGTCTATATATTTGAGGCCGCAGTATTTGTCAAAAATAATATTGACATGTATAATTACTACACCCGTGTACGACGTAAGGATAAATTGCGCACAGTAGCTAGCAAGACTCACCTAATGCATGAAAGTATCTTTTGTACAGCTTCACGCATCTTTAATAATATTCCGGGGCCTATTAGAATAATTAAGGAAATAAAAAGTTTAAAAAAAAATCTCCATGAGCTGTTAGTAAACAAGTGCTACTACTCTATTAAAGACTTCCTATCGGACAAATCACTACTACATTATAGCCCCCCTGAGTCATGACGCGTCCAGTGTCCCACTGATGTGTGTGTTTTATAATTATCTTTTTTTATTTTATGTGTCATAATATGTAAATTTTAATTTGTGTGTAACTATTGTATGCCCTAAGGGCGGGACATAGCCGATCACAATTTATTTATTTTTTAAGACCTGTATTTTGTACCTACCTATGATCCACAATAAAGATATTGATTGATTGATTGAGAATAGAGCCCTGTGGAACTCCGGAAGTAATATTAACAGAGACAGACTGATGACCATTAACCACAACCCTTTGAGACCGGTTTTCGAGATACGAGACAAACCAACGCAATAAATTTCCACGTATTCCATTGTAGGCAATTTTACTCAGGAGAATTTCATGATCAACCTTGTCAAAAGCCTTTTTGAAATCAGTGTATACCGCATCTATTTGTAATCGCCTATCAATACTTTCAAAAAGGTAATTAGCAAATATTAACAGGTTAGATGTCGTAGATCGGCGCTTAACAAATCCATGTTGTTCAGGAATGATAATATTATGCAGAAGAGGGTAAATCTCGTTGTGAACAAGTCTTTCAAAAAGCTTTGACAAGGTCGATAGAATCGAGATACCCATATTGTTCAACGTCATGCTTTGACCCGTTTATGCACTGGGGTAATGTTAGCTCGCTTCCACACCACCGGGAACACACCTTCATGCAGACATCTATTAAAGAGGATATAGATCGGCTCACAAATATTATCAGCCGTAGCCTCAAAAAAGGCCGCCGGAAGACCGTCAGGTCCTGCCCCCCTTAGAGGGGTCCAACCGTTTCAACTCGCCGAGTATCTTTGATTTATCGATATGCAAATTACAAAATAAGCTACCATTCTCTGCGCACTGCAGCGGCGGACCCCACGTGGTGAGCGTCGGTGATACGGGTTCAAATACTGACAAGAAAAAGTCCGAAAACATATTGCAGACAACATCAGGATCACTTGACTTGACATTCTGGTACTGCATCATGGAAGGAACGCCTGACTTACTTTTACGGTTAGAAATAATTCTTTGTTACTAGAGAGACTATCTTCAACCGAATTAATATAACTGGAATAACAGGTTTTACACATATGTTTGAAGATTATACATTACATTCTACATTCAGAGAAGTTATTATAGTCTTTGACGTTGCTATATTTTTTCCACTTTATCCAATGACGTTGCTTCTTTTTAAATATTTTAACAATTGTGGCGTAAACCAGATTGGAAAATCAAGTGATCTAGTCCTTGCAGGGGGGACTAGTGGGCTAATTATGTCACTCAACATACTATAGAAAGCCTCCACGTCCTCTTCCGATGATAGATTGTCGAACAACGCGGACCAATTGACCTCGTCCATGTGTTTGTTGATGAGATCGTAATTAGGTTTACGGAAATTATATTTATTCATTGGTTTTCTCTTCATCATTTGTGTAGATAGGCTGACAGGTGCGGTTATAACAAAAGGGGGGTGATGGGGGTCGACTGGTTATAACGGATCTTTAAGGTGGCTAGTAGAACAGCAAGTGTTCGAGATAAACAAATTCAAGGTCTTTCCTCCACTATTAGGCGTGCTGTTATATTGGTGAGCACCTAGCGAAGACATGAGATGCGTCAGTTCTAAGCAAATAGGGTGTGTACAAACACATGCCCCACAGGCCTCATGCCCCGCCGTTATTGTGCTCCACGTGACATTAGGAGGATTATAATCACCGACTATGTAAACATTCATGACGCCAGGTGCATTTAGAAAGGAAAAGGTGTCCTGTAGAAAGTCAAAATGACATCTATAGACATCGGCGCCAGTCCCCGGCGGGATATACACAGCACTGATGACATGTATCTTATGTTTATCGTTTTTGCAAGGCAGTGCAACCATATGGTGTTCAATACACGCCGAGGGCTTATAATGTGGGTTATTGAGAATATCGAGTAAGGCCGATTGAAGCTCACGTAGTATTGCAATGAGCACCCCACCCCCATCTCGCTTCCCCGTAGCGTCACGGTCACGATCACAGCGGAATACAACGTAACGAGGGTCAATAAACTCGCTACTCGCTATTTCTGGTATCAGCCAAGTCTCTGTCAATATTATGATGTCATATGAGGATGCCAAGATATTCACGTGCAATGAGTGTAGCTTAGTTCTAATTCCCCTACAGTTCTGGTAGTAAATTAACAAATTATCAGTGCTATCCATTATCAAAGTGTATCGCAGCAAATTTATATAGATCTCGCGTTCTTTTGTAAAACTTGATATATTGTGGAATCCAATGAATTATAACAATACAGTTATAGCTGGTGAAATAAATTAATAAGATAACATTAAAACTTGTATATAATTTTGACTTACATAGTAGATAAGGTCGATTATAATTTAAAAGTGTATATAGATTTGATTTACATTTCATAATAACTTGATTTGATTTTATAAAAATCATATTTAAACAATAATGAAATAAACGTGCCTCATTCAATTCGTCTGCACTTCCGCAGTAGTGTCACCGCGCCTCGCCGCACGGCGGCGCGGCGACCGCGCCGGTGCACGCGTTATCGTAGGTAGTTAGGTACCTACACCGCGCCCCGTAATACAAAATAATATTATTTATTAAACAAAAGTGTTGAAACTTTTGTATGGAAGCATAGTTTATTATTACGAATATGTAGGCACAAAATTATAAATTTAAATTCAATATTTCGCATATCGCAAAGTAAAAATACAATTACTTGTGCAGCATATTACTTAGTTGTTAGAACCTTTGTTGTAAGGTGTAACTAATACCTATAAGCGTATAGGAAATTATTTGAAAAACTAGATTTTTTTATTGAATGAGTTACGGGACATTTTCAGGTTTCCATTGTTCCACAGTACCTATCTGTTAGCATTTTCACAAATATATTATAGTTTAGATGGTATTAATAAAGAAACAGTAAATAATTTAATTTAAAATTTTATATTATTGTTGTAATATGAAATAATAGGAAATACCTACTTAATACCTATTGCATAGCTCTAAACTGTTAGCATTTTTGTACATAGCAATGAATTCACTAAAGTTATCCACCCAGAGAAAATAAAAAACTTTTGAATTATCGAAAGGCATATTCTTCTGGCTACTGGACTATGTCAATCGGCCTATATGTCTGTTAGGTCAATAGGGATAAATGAATACAAAATATAACTTACCATATTTCTTTCGCGATTTTTTTCGTCTTCAACCTTGATTTAGTCCTATATTTATAATTTTTGTTTGCCATTTTCACAAAACAATCACAAAAATATTGTCTTAAAAGTTATATACAAATATTTACTCCAAGAG
This sequence comes from Tiliacea citrago, assembly GCA_963921375.1. Classification (NCBI taxonomy): domain Eukaryota; kingdom Metazoa; phylum Arthropoda; class Insecta; order Lepidoptera; family Noctuidae; genus Tiliacea; species Tiliacea citrago. Next base: position 11,322,557 of record OY992797.1, on the reverse strand, counting down.
AAATAAACACAGAAATAAAATCTTAACTGTGGCCTCTAAAAGTTCTATAAAACAATAATTACTTAAAATTAATTTTATTTATTCTTTACGCAGCAGAAAAGATGCGCGCGCGCAAAAAATTGGCATAGGTCTTACCTCGGTAACGTCCCGCGGGACACCACAGAGTACATTTGTATAGGGTACGGGACACTGGCAGACACTGGCAAGCGAAGCGCGGATCGAAAACCACCTGAATAATCGATCAAAAAATTTATAAATGCAATAAAAAAAAAACCATCGGGTAGAATCTTGTCTCACCCTCACGCGTTCTGCCTCCGTCTTCGCTAGCATAACTGCTTCGCAGAAGGAGGTGACGGCCTCCCATGCACTCTCGGTCCGAACCATGGCCTGAACCAGGCCCGGACGCGAGAGATCGCCGCCGCCGATCGCCTCCGTGAGGACACGGCGGTGCTCCGCCCAAGCTGGGCAGACCTCCACCGTATGCTCCACCGTGTCCTCCGGGCGATCCACACAGTGGTGACACCCGGGCGTTTCCTCCCGCTTAATCCTAAACAGGAACCTCCCGAAACATCCATGTCTGGTGAGGACCTGCGTCAGGCGGAAGGTGAGGACGCCGTGGCGCCTCTCCAGCCACTCCTCAAAGAGGGGACTTATCGCCACAATTGTGGCGTGCCCAGCGCTGGGTTGCGACAATCGCACTCTCCATGTCGCCATGAGATCCCTCCGGAGCTCCGTCCGCTGTGCCGCGATTTCTTGCGGCAGCGGAGTTATGCCCCGGAGTTTCGCCTCTTCGCGCCACACCCAAATGTGCGCGAGGACTTTCGCCTCCAGATCCCATGGCGGCAATCCGGCAAGGAAGGTCGCCGCCTCACGGGAGACCGTGCGGTATCCCCGTACCATCCTGATGGCCATGACCCTTTGGGACGCGTTCAACCGCTGCGCTGGTCGCAGCCTCAGAGAACGCGCCCACACCGGTGCCCCGTAAAGGGCCATGGACCGCACGATCCCCGCGTAGAGCCTCCGGCAGGAGGCGTTTGGACCCCCTAGATTGGGCAGAAGCCGCTTCAAAGCAGCCCCGGCCCGCTCCAGTCTGGGAGCCAAACGTCGAAAATGCTCCACGAAGTTCCACCGGCTGTCGAGGACGAGTCCCAGGTACTTCATCGTCGACTCGACGCCGATGTGAACCCCTCCCGCCGTTATCTGGGAACCCAACAGTGGCGCGTTCCGAGGACCATAAAAGCACATGGCCTCGGACTTGTGCAATGCCACCTCGAGTCCCAATTGCCGGATCCTATCGACGATTGTCGCAACCCCACGTGCCGCCGCCTGATGCGAACTCCCTTGTGCCAGGACTAGCGTGTCGTCAGCGTAGCAGACTACGCTGACGCCACTAGGGAGGTCGGCGCGCAGCACCCAGTCGTACCCGATGTCCCACAGATGCGGCCCCAGGACCGATCCCTGTGGGACACCGCACGACATCTCTCGCCGGTTCCACTCTCCTTGGTGACCGGGGTAGATGACGGCCCTGTCCGTCAAATAGGCCTCGACCACGCGACAGAGGTAGGTCGGCATCCGGTGATACCGAAGTGCCTCCCCAATGCAACTCCAGGGCAGGGTATTAAAGGCATTGGCGATGTCAAGAGACACCGCCAAGACAACCCCACCCCGGGTAGAATCGATGCCTAAATTAACTACCTATATATTGATATAAATTATAGAAAAAATGAGTAATAGTACTCGTTTAAAATGGAATTTGGCTTGTAAAAAACCTGCAAACCGAGCTTAGTTCGGTATTTTTTTCTATTGAGAAAATTTTATTGTATCGTATATTGATCGGGTACAACCTATGGAGAAAGAATGTACTTATCTGAAATATATATTTTTTTCAGATTCTAAATGTAATAATTTGCCTATGAAAACATAGTTCTCAAACATGCAAAAACGAAAAAGAGCGGGAAACCTAACTTTGAGGACGTGTCCTTTTTTACTTAAATTGAAAATAATTAATTAACTTGTATTATAGGATCAGTAGTAGTAGTTTTAGTGTTTTATCTTCTTTCACATTTATTTTAATTATAGTTCTGTATATTTTCTTCAGTAGGGTAAGTTTTTTTTACTAATATTTCATAGCGGGAAAATGAAAGACCCGCCTGACCCGGGGGACTTTGTTCCCCCGGCAGGCAATTTTGTAACTATAATTTCAAATGAATCGGGCATGGATACCGATGGGTCGTCGTCGGCTCGCCATTTAAAAAGAAGCCGCATACATGTGTGCAAGAATTGCAATAAACGCCGTCGTATCCGAAAAAATCAAGGTTCAGAGTCTTTGGGTTGTGGTTGCTTGGACTCTACACCTCCCTCTCTAACTCCATCGGAGCCTAAAAGCTCTGAAATAATTTATAAAGATATTCCAGATATTCCTGCTCCGCCTCCAGTTATTCCCACTCAGATTGGTCGAAAAACATATGATAAAACTGACAGCGCGCCATACGTTGTTCATGTACAAAAAATTTTAGTATCACCAGATGATGGAACGTCATTGCACCCTATTACATTTGGCAAGTTCCTAAAACACAACGCTTTCCAAAATATTATTAACGGTAGCGTCAAAAAAATCGGGCGTAATAAAATATCTATTTCTTTTTCCAATTTCCTGGACGCAAATTCTTTTATTACACATAATAGCCTTGAAACATATAATTATAAAGCTTTTATACCTACTTTTAATGTTACTAGAATGGGTTTAGTACGTGGTGTTCCTGCGGAATGGTCTCCAGAGGAAGTTATTGATAATATAACTGTACCAATTGGTTGCGGTCCAATTTTAAAAGTCAGACGCCTCAATTTTAAAACTGTTGTTGATGGTACAACCATTTGGAAACCATCCCAATCAATAGTTATTACTTTTGATGGGCAGATTCTGCCTAAAAGAATTTTTATGTGCTATAATGCATTACCTGTAGATTTATATATTTTCCCTACTGTACAGTGTTTCAATTGCTGTCGTTTTGGTCACACAAAAATTCAGTGCAGGTCCAAACCTCGTTGTTATAAATGTGGCCAAGGCCATACTGGGGACAGTTGTGAAAGAGAACAAGAAAGTGCATCTTGCTGCCTTTGCTCTGGTTTTCACTATGCTACTAATAAATCTTGCCCAGAAATGTCTAGACAAAAATTAATTAAAACATACATGGCACAAAGTTCAGTATCTTATGCTGAAGCGGCAAAAATGTATCCCCCAGTTACTAAATCGTATGCCGATACACTTTTGTCTTCTCCTTCCAAAAACTTTGCAGATACTCCATCTTTCCCTTCTTCTAATAGAATGCCTGTTTCAAGTAGCTATAAAAAAACTGTCTTCCTTAAACCACGCTCACCTCCCAAATCTGTACAAGGATATAATAAAGAGGCTCACAACGCCATTATTAAAGATTACGACATTCCTCAACCAGCAAATGGTTGTGCTTTTTCTAATCATAACAATGGACAAATTGATGCCAGTTTTTCCATAAACGATTTTCTTTCTGCATTACACAATCTTCTGTCTCAGTTCAACATTTCACCGTCCAACGTTGCCCCATCTTTCAATGTATCACAATCCATCCTTAATGGACAACACATCCAAAATAATCCAGTGGAACTGCCGCAGTCTAGTAAACAAAAAGAGTGATGTTATACATCTTTTAAACAAATATGAGCCATTTGCCTTTGCTTTAGCAGAGACTTGGCTCAAACCTAATCATATTTTTAAAATGAATGGTTATTTAACCATTAGAGAGGATAGATCTGATGGGTATGGTGGAGTAGCTATACTTATCAAGAATTCTATCCCTTTTTCTACCATTACATTACCTCTTCATAGTGAGGAAATTTCAATTGTAGCTATTAAAGTGCATCATACTTGTCTTGTTTCTATTTACATTCCTCACCCTTCTTTTTCTGTTCTTCAAGAGATGAATAATCTCGTTTCTTTTCTTCCAAAGCCATTATTAATACTGGGGGATTTTAATTGCCATCACCAATCATGGGGTTGTTCAACTTCGAACTGTTATGGTGATGAGTTAATAGATATAATAGACTTACACAACTTATGTATTTTAAATTCTGGAGCTGCCACTCGTCGTTCAGATCCCAATCAGAACCAAAGCGCAATTGACCTTTCTATCTGTTCTCCAAACTTAGCCTCTTCATTAACTTGGCATACTTTAACCTCTACTTATGGTAGTGACCATTTTCCAATAGTTATTTCTTATCCTCTTCCCAAACCAAATGCACAATTAAGGAAATCAAACTTAAAATATAAACTGCCTAATAGAAATAATACTGACTGGGGCAAATTTAGGAACATTGTTGACAGTAAGCTTAGCTCCTTGCCCGTAATTTCTGGTGGCAATGAAAATAGTTGTGCTGAAGCTTTAGCACACATATTAATTGCAGCGGCTGATGAAGTTTTTCCTGTAAAAAATAACAATATTAGTACAATTCCCTCGCCTCCGTGGTGGGACTCTGAGTGCACTGAATTGATTAAAAAACGTAAAGAGGCTGAATATAATTATAACGTTGATATGTCTGATACGAATTTTGATATCATTACTAAGTTAAATAATGAAACTTATAAACTTTTTAAAAAGAAAAAATTTGAATCTTGGCGTAACTTTTGCTTATCAATTTCACCGAATACTCACCCTACGATTGTTTGGCGCAACATTCGTAGATTTAGGTCCATATACAATGTGGAGATGACGATACAACAATAAATGAAAACACTAGTAATACTAGTTCATAGGAATATTTTGAAACTATCAAATAAATCCTAGAACCGAAATTTAAAAAAAAATCTTTTCAAACAAACTAAATAGCATAAAAATGTAAACAAAACAGAACACCATTTTTAAATATTGGTTCACTAACCTGTGAGAAGAGCGGCAACAGCGCGGGGTAATGTATAGGTGGTGCGTCGGGTCGTGGGACCCGCGCCGACGACGTGATTTTTTGCGCCATATTTATTTTTATGAATGCAAAAACAATTACACAGAATCACAAATTATTAACTGAATAGTCACAGTCACCCACGAGTAATTATTAATTACAAATACTGTTTAATCAGTTAATCACTTATCGTACATATTCAGACTTAGTATCCATTAAATTTTTAAATTTTCAATATGTCCGCCATGAACCCGAACACACAAATTACATCGTCTTAAAAGATTATTTCTTACTCTTGATAAGAGGTCGCCATTAGCGGCCATTTGTTTTAATTTATTAAAAGATTTTATAATTCGGCTCCTTAAATCATCAACGGTATCAACGTCTGTTGAATAAACTTCATTTTTGACATGACCCCACAAGAAGAAATCTAATGGCGTGAGGTCCGGTGACCTCGCTGGCCACCGTGTTGGTCCATAACGGCCAATCCACTGTTGTCCAAACATTTGAGACAAACGCTCTCTGGCAGACATCACTGAATGATCTGGTGCTCCGTCTAACTGGTACCACATCTGGCTGTGCACGTTTAGCGGAAGATCATCCGTGTAATCTGAAACGGGTCCGTTGAGAAGTTCTAAAAACTTTGCACCATTTAAATTGCCCTCAATAAAAACCGGGCCAATTATGGTATTCCTGTGTATGCCAGCCCACACATTGATAGCAAATCTGTACTGGTGCGAAGTCTCCCGTACTAGATGCGGATTCTCGCGGCTCCAGTACCGAAGATTCTGTCGGTTCCATAAGCCGTTCCTTGTAAATTTACTTTCATCAGTCCACATCACATTGTACAGGAAGTCGGGGTTATCTAAATGTTTTATTTCTATCCAACGACAGAAGGTTTCTCTTACTGGCTTGTCCCTTTGTAGCAACGCCTGTACTTTTTTGTATTTAAAAGGCTTCCGTTTATCGCGTTTTAAAACTTTGTGTATGGTTTTATGATTTACACCAAAATTTCGAGCAGCCCTACCTACGTAGACTAGACGTAGGATTGCGTTCAAAATAATTTAAAACTCGTTCGTCTCGGGTCACTGTTACTATTGGAGTAGCACTATCCAAATGCGGGATTAAGGGTACATTTTCCCGTATCCTCTGGACAGCTTGAACGATAATGCGGCCGTCCGTAGGACATACACGGGTGTTCCCATACCTCTCTCGGTATGTTCTTATTGCTAAAGCGGCGTTTTCGTGACATTCCCCATAAATTAAAATCATGTCGGTGTACTCCATGGCTGTGTAACCAAAACGAGGCATTGTTATTACAAAAAACAAACGATTAGATAACACACAATGACAAGCGTCTAATTTCGCACAATTCACTTAACAATTTAACTACCTAGGTACTACTACGTTGTATGTGTCCTGTCACTAAATAAAGCGTCTAATTTCGCACAATTCACACTAAGTCGTCTTAAGATAATCACAATTTCATAAACAAACGAGCGGCGGGCGGGCGGGCGCTTCAAAGGCAGCGAAACCGGAACACCTGCGCTTGCGTTACGAAACAATGACGCGTACGACGTCATAGGATCACGGCGACACACTGACCTACACCAATTTTTGCAGGTTTCGGCAAGAAAGCGAAGTAGAAATAAACAAACTATCTAATCTATCCCTTTCGCACATACTTAATTTACGATTGACATGAGTGCGTAACAAGTAGTAATAACTTCCGCATGCATTATTTTCATATCTAATTTTCTTCACACGCTTTATGACTCTTATGGCTCAGAGATAAGGTATTATATGCATTAATTCTCATCGGGAAGTAAAATTTAAGAACAATTTTGGCGAAGGTTATTGAAGTAGCGAGCTGGCAACATGTTTTGTTTATACCGATATTACCGTTGCAGATTATTGCCGAAGTCGTTAACCTGTCGGCGCTGGCTTATTGTTAGATACATCATGTAGAAAATCTTAAAAATGTAAAATAATGTCCTGTGACTAAACTATTGGATATATTTGATTTAATTTTTGTATGCAGACTGGGAACGGCATTAGGTATACGAAGTTTAATTTATTGTTGTATTGTCGTCTCCACCTTGTATAACAACCCTTCTCCTATTCCTGATTCTTTAGCCAGTGATTTTTTTGATATATTAGCTCCGCCTTGGGTTCCTGAGGCTAAGGCTATTTGTACTAACCATAACCTGTCTCTCGTTTCCAATATCCGAGACACTCATACGACGCTAGATCTTGCATTCACTCTCACTGAATTAAAGGTTGTTATCCATAAAACTAATGATTCTGCACCAGGCATTGATGGCATCCCGTATTCCTTTTTTGCTAATTTAAATGATGAAGTCCTCAGTTATTATTTAGAACTTATTAATTCTATTTTTTATACAGGAAACATCCCTGTTGAATGGAAACGTCAAATGGTGTTGCCATTCCTTAAACCAAACAAACCTCCTTCTGATGCTTCTTCATACCGTCCTATAGTTTTGTCTTCAATTATGATGAAATTAGCGGAACACTTAATTAAAAATCGCCTAGAATGGTATGTTGAAAGTAAGGGTCTCTTGGCAGAATCACAATATGGCTTTAGAAAAGGTAAAAGTACAACTGACTGTTTAAGCATATTAACATACGATATTCGGTTATCCTTCTCTAATAACCAATCCACCGTTGCAGTTTTCCTTGATATTAATGCAGCTTATGATAATGTTGTATTATCGGTTTTACAAAATAAATTAGAAGCCTTACAAGTTCCATTGAATTTGTTAAATTTCATTATTAATATCTTGACTGTACGCTCTGTTAACATGTTAATAGGAGACCATGAGGTATCTCATCTTGTATGGAGGGGTCTCCCACAGGGTTCTGTGCTCAGTCCCCTTCTATACAATATCTACACTTATGATTTAGAGTTATCCTTAACTAGTCATGTTAAGGTTCTTCAATATGCCGATGATTTATTATTATATTCTTCAAGTCCATATGTTGAGCAAGCTAGCTCTGCCATCAATTCTGCTTTATCTATTTTGGCGTCATGGTTACATCTAAACGGTTTGGATTTATCCACGTCTAAAAGCGCGGCTGTTTTATTCACCCGGAAGAGAAATATTCCCATAGTAAATCTCCATTATAAGGAAATACCTATCCCATTTAAAGATAAATTCAGATATCTAGGTATAATACTTGACTGTAAATTAAGTAGTGTCCCTCATTGTGAATATATTGTTAACAAATGTGAAAAACACCTAAACATGCTTAGATGCCTCTCTGGTGTGTGGTGGGGTGCACATCCCTTTTCTTTGAAACTCATTTACAACGCAATCATCAGAAGCACTCTGGATTATGGATTGTTCGTTCTAGAGCCAGGTAATGTCATGGCTTTTAAAAAATTGGATCGCATCCAGTCTAAAGCATTACGCATTATTTCAGGTGCAATGAAGTCTAGTCCCATTAATGCACTCCAAGTTGAATGCGGGGATGCTCCTTTATATCTTAGAAGACAATTCCTATCTGACAAATATTTGTTCCGGATTCTTCAATTCTCAACTCATCCTCTCATTCCTAAACTGGACACATTAGTGTTCCAGATTGAATCATCAGATTACTGGTCCCATAGACGTGATCCTTGTTTAGTTGTAAGTTATAAAAAATTCCTTTCACTTTCTTCTCCTATTCACCGTTCCAATAAACTTCCCATATTTAGCAATAGTTATGAGAGTTTACAATTCAGTCCCATTATAAAATATAACTGTGTAAGTAAATCAGATCCCGATTGCCATTTAAGTTTTAATCATTTTCTGGCTGAACACGTAGAGTACCACCATATTTATACGGATGCTGCCAAGCCTTCTCCGACGGGTTGTGTTGGAATAGGTACTTACCATTCTCAATACAACATCGAACAAAAAATAAAACTGCCTCCGGAGACTTCTGTTTTTACCGGGGAATGTTTCGGCATTTTTAAAGCCTTAGAATATATCCGTATTTTAAAGCTCAAAAAATCTATAATTTTTACTGATTCTCAAAGTGCTCTTCTAGCCATCAATAAATCCGCTTTCGAACACAAATCGCAGTTACCTATCATTTATTTAATAAGAGAATTTGCGTTCAGGACCATTTCTGAGGGTAATACACTACAATTTGTATGGATTCCGGCCCATGCTGGAATCCATGGCAATGAAGCGGCTGATAAACTTGCCGGTGATGCGGTGCAGTGTGGGGACTTAGTTCCTTATACAAATTTTAGTTATGACCTCGTATCGTTACCAAAGACTTTTCTTCGGGAAACCTGGAAGGTGGCTTGGGATATCGGAAGTAAATCGAAGGGACGTTATTTTTCGTATATTCAACCCGACGTTCCAGAAAAACCGTGGTTTGGCAGGGCCAAGTTTGGCAAGATGGAGACCTCCATTCTAATACGGATGAGACTGGGTCATGTTTGTTCTCCAGCTCATCTTGCCAAACTTCATATCATCGACGATCCCATATGCTTGTGTGGCACAGATGTAGGCGACTTAGATCACATTTTTTTCTCCTGTCCCTTATATGACCGTTCTTCCTTTCTTAGTAACCTCTTATCCCTCCATACTCCTTTTCCTACCTCAATACTTTCTTTACTTTGTACAAATAGCTCTCTTGTTTATAAATGTATAGTTTCATTCATTACTCTAAATAATATTAAGTTGTAATTTATTTTTTATTTTTTTATAGTGTAATTAACGTAATACTGATCCTATCCCGTATATCCTAAATCCCGTTAAAATTTATATTTATATTAATTTTGTTTCCCTACCTTTTTATAAAACTAAAACGTGACATTGGCTAAATGCACAAACCGTGCGAAGCCAGAAGGAAAAAAAAAAAAAGAAAAACATGCAAAAACGGGAACACCCAGTCTTAAGGCAGATTTTTCTTCCGACAGAAGCACAGTCATTACGAAAAACAAAAAAAAAAAAATATCTGCTAAATTATCCAGACAATCTTTGACTGTAGGTAAATTACAATTACAAAATTGTAAATTTCGTTTTCTTCGAGGCTTGTTATTTAGAAAACTGTTGTGCAAATGGTAAATTTATCATTTGCTACAACTTTAAATTTATTGTATTTTGGCGGGAAATCTCGACGAGACAGTGTCCGTTATAGTTTAAAATGTCGTTTGCGATGAAAAACGCTGTCGCTGAAAAATTGTCGCTTACGATAAGTCGGCGGTAATGGCTCGAAATGTTTACAAAAACTTGGCATAGGTAGCGTTTTTTTATTAAATATCGCCGTGGTCGCGCCATCGAATCTCACACAGAAATCCTACTCAGAAGAAAGTTAGTGTATAAGCCTACTATTTGGAATGGGCAACTAGCTTCATATTTATAACTGACCGACTTGTTGACAATTCAAAAGTGCCTGCAAATGGTTTGAAATAAAATGGTTTGAGTTTGTACCTCCAGACCACTGATAATTGTATGTGTACAAAAGGCAATGTTGCTATGTACTGTTACTATACTCCGTTGGTTTAGGTATTTAAATAAAGGTTAGTAAACAAAAAAAGCCACGTGACGAGAGAGCTTCAATTAACCGACTAAACGTAATACCTGTCACTTCAGTTGACATGCTACGTCACAGTAGTACTCTTAGCAACGTTTTATTTCATTGACGTTTAGAGATCCTGTCTTTTTGGGCTCTTTACAATAGACAGATTACAAAATATTATAGTATTTTATAAATCTAACTAAAAAACCGGCCAAGTGCGAGTCGGACTCATGCACGAAGGGTTCCGTACCATTATCTATAAAAATGGCAAAAAAAATACGTTTGTTGTTTGGAGCCCCCCTTAAATAATTGTTTTATTTTAATTTAATTATTTATTTTTAAAGTGAATATATAACTTAATATTCTGTAAACATTTCAAGCGTCTACCTGTTACCGTTATCAATATCGAGCAAAATAAAATCACGTTTGTTGTATGGGAGCCCCCTTAAATATTTATTTTATTCTGGTTTTTAGTATTTGTTGTTGTAGCGGCAAAAGAAATACATAATCTGTGTAAATTTCAACTGTCTAACTATCACGGTTCATGAGATACAGCCTGGTGACAGACGGACAGACAGATGGTGGAGCCTTAGTAATAGGGCCCCGTTTTACCCTTTGGTTACGGAACCCCAAAAATTGTGCTCAAGCAATTACATCTACAAAGAGTAGTTTAAAGATTAAAACAATGATAAAGTTTAACATAGGTAATATAAATAAAAGAGGAAACTACCGTAAAAATCAAAAATAATTTGGTTATAATTACAACGTATTTTAAATAAGTAAGTGTCATCTTTATGAACCCGTTTTATGATTTGTTTACCTTTATTTAACTAGAGGACCGTACCCAATGTGTAAGGATTGGTAATGTTCTCAGCGATTGTGAGAAAACCACGTCCTTCGGTGTTCCCCAAGGAAGTATTTTAGCGCCTACACTATTTTTGATATATATAAACGATCTTTGTAATTTAAATCTTAATCACGGCCAAATTATTTCTTATGCTGACGACACTGCCCTTCTTTTTTCGGCTGACTCAGAAGAAAATGTCTACAAGCTTGCGCAACACGGATTCAATGTTGTTAATAAATGGCTTCAACGTAATTCACTAACATTAAATGCAGACAAGACAAATTACATAAAGTTTTCGATGCGCAAGCAAACATCATCTAGGACCATTTGCTCATTATTGCGCAATTCCCACAGATAACCAATGTGTTTGTCCCAACATTAAAATGGCAAATATGACAAAATACCTTGGTGTTATAATAGATGAAACACTTTCGTTCAAACAACATATAGAAGCTTTAAATAATAGAATTCGCAAGTTGATATTTGTTTTTAAAAAGTTACGCTATATTGCTGACCCAAAAATAGTTAGACAAGTTTACTTTGCTCTACGAGTATGTCAATCGATATTAACTTACTGTATTAACACATGGGGTGGAGCGGGTAAAACAAGGTTACTAACCATCGAGAGAGCTCAGAGGGCGATCCTCAAAGTGTCTACTTTCCGCCCTTTCCTTTTTCCTACCAACCTCCTATACAAATCTTGTGAAGTATTAACAGTTCGGCAACTATTTATAATGGGTATTGTTTTAAAACAACACATAGCTCTACCCTACAGAACTGAAAATTCTAATAAAAGACGTAAAGATATAGTCTGCCCACAAAATACAACAAAACATGCTTTTGTATCCAAATTTTTCCTGTACCTCGGTCCTCTCCTCTATAATAGACTAAACTCGAAAGCAAACATTTACTCTCTGAACTACACAAATTGTAAGAGATTTCTCAAGGAGGCTCTCCAAAGTATGTCTTACGAAGATACAGAGAATTTATTAACTGTATTAAAGTAAATATCAAAGTAATAAGTAAGTAATAGCAAAGTCTGGAGAACTTAGGATTTCGAGGTTCTGCTCTCTCCCTTCTCAGCAGTTACCTTCGAAATAGAAAACAGGGGGTAAAAATTGAAAACCAGGTTAGTTACGAAGAGAACGTGACGTATGGCGTCCCGCAGGGCAGTGTCCTCGGTCCGACGCTCTTTTTGATTTATATTAATGAGCTTTGCAACCTTATTATCGACGGTGCGAGGATACTGTCCTACGCGGATGATACCGCTATTATCTTCTCTGCCAAGACATGGGACAAAGTTAGGCTTGAGGCTGAGAGGGGATTAGCTGGAGTTAGTAATTGGCTAAATGAAAATCTACTTACGCTTAATACCCAAAAAACAAACTACGTCTGCTTCTGATTAAGTTGGTACCCACACCTCGAACTAACTATAGGGAGGGTAAGAAAACTCATATGGGTTTTTAAATCTCTGAGACATGTATGAGTACAGAATTACAGAATAAAATTTATGTCGCACTGGCCCAGTCTGTAATTATTTATTGTGTCTCGGTATGGGGTGGAGCAGCTAAGACGTATTTTTAGATCTAGAGAGGGCACAGAGATCCTTGATTAAAGTCATGTACTGTAAGCCCCTACAGGTTTCCTACTGAATCTCTATACTCAAGCTCTAAGCTGCTCTCCGTCAGGAAACTCTACATCCTACATCTTGTACTCAGATACCATAAAATTCTACCCTTTAGCCATGCCAAACTTAAAAAAAGACGCTGTGATATAGTAGCCCCTACATACTCAGCACGTTCAATTTTTGCTAGTCGCCAAAATGTAGCTCAAGCCCCACGCGTTTATAATAAAGTAAATCGCATACTTAACATTTACCCTATGCAGCTGTACGAGTGTAAGAAGATATTGAAGGAATGGCTCTTCACACTTAATTATGATGCCGTGGAAGACATTTTGGTTACACAGGGTTGAACGTCACGCATACACACACACTCACACACACACCATCTCACTCACTCACACACACTCACATACACACACACACACATACACACAAAATATACTTTCGCACGCACATTAACACACATTTACACCTTTCTTCCATAAGCATGATTTAATTCATTTTCTTTTTTTTTTCTTTTTTTTCTTATTGGTTTGTTTTTTAATTTTTATTGGTTTTAAAAAATGTGTAACTTAACTTATACCTAAAGCACAACGAAGCAGTTGAACTAATCGAGGAAGAGCGAGGTTTATCCCATCACAAGTATCTTCGGATTACTTTCTGGGAAACCCCGGCAACTTAATTGTATCTAGATTTAAGATAATAAACACATTTTTTTTTTTTTTATTTAAATATGTATACTAACCTACGATAAGTATTTATCAAATTTAGAAAATAAGATTTAAGCTACACAACATAACTATAATTAATTTGTCCATTGTCATCTTTTGGTATTTATTAATTTTATAAGACTATTCTACTTTGTACTTTTCGCCTGAAACACAGGATTACCTAGTTCAGGCACGTAATTCATAGGAATATAATTTACATTTAAGCAAAACTGTACACATTTTTATACCTTGTAATTTTGAATAAATATATTATTATATTATATATTATATCCCCTCTAGTTGTAGTAAACAAAATAATGAAATATATTTCCTCGACGGTTTAGAGTTAATCCTAATCCAAACTAATAAAAAATTACAAAGTGAGTTTGTTTGTTACGCTTTCACGCTAAAACGGCTGAACGTATTTTGATGAAATTTGACACATGGGTAGACCATGACCAGGATTAGGACATATGATACTTTATATTCCAGTATTCCTATTGGATTAAGTTTCATGCGGGTGAAACCGCGTGGCGCAGCTGGTATAATTCAACCAAAAAATCTGATTTTAATTTTTATTAGGATATACCCTAAACCTCCATCCAGACCTTTGGTTATGGTTGTTTGTTTTAGATCCAAATGCTGGCCATAATACAACAGAGGTATCTTCATTGAATAAACTAGTGCTATCAATTCGCAACAATGTAAGACCGTGAACCCTGCGGCCTGATGCTAACAGTAAAATATTAGCCACATGTCTCGATAGATGAAATATATTATTTTGGTCAACATTGTAAGTACTCATGTATTGCAATAAAACTTTAAGGTGCCAAATAGGTGGCTTAGCAGATTTCTCTCGTGCCACAGAAATAGATTTTAATATATTTTTATAAAGAAATTGGACGACAAATCAATATTTGTCGAAATAACAGATTTACGTACGAAAATAGTCCGTTAGAGCAGCGCTAGACAGCCGAGAGGTAGGGAGAGAGTAATCCAAGACCTACCTACATCAGTGTAAATGTGCTAAATATCGAGCTACTTGATCCGCACTAAGGTATTTGCAGTTATTTGAATGCGACTCGTACCATCGCTTCCATCTGCGCCTGCGCCACGTTGGTCTGTAGGTATTGATTGTGGAGCCTCTCTAGCTTGACATATGGAAGTTTATGTTGTTGATCTGCCCAGTCCGTCAAAATATATGGCCACCGGAAATCAGCCATGTCTGCAAGTGAGTAAGTAGGTGTTGCATCTGCGGCGGATGCGTCCCTGTTCTGGTGTCTATTAGAGTGCGGGCTAGATCTGAAATCAGAAAATGGGGGCTGTCGCGCTCGCCGCTGAACATTTGCCTGCCAAACATAATCTGACACCCTTTTCCCCCTTTTAGTCTCCGCTGGCTTGGTTCTGTTGTCTGAGAACCCTGGGAATCAGATTTGGTGGCGGAAACAAACAAAATAGGTCGTAGTGCCACTGACGACAAAAGACGTTGTGGGGTTGTGCTTCCTGAGCATCCATATCCAATGATGCGTACCTAGGTACTATGTGAGCTGTTATCAATGCGAACAGGTTAGTCCCCGGCGCACCCCACATTCGAAATAATTGTATCGTCGCTGTCCTCGTGAGATGCCACTCTGAGCAAGCCTTCTGCCGAGAAAGAGGTTTCACCTGCGCATTGAATCTGCCCGGAAAATAATGTGCTGTCAGATGAATGTTCGGCTTGTCTAGAACAGCAAGAACTTGGCGGGTTTGTTGGAGAAGTTGGAGGGGTTTCCTGGATTTTGAGCCGCCCTCCTTGTGTAACTACGAGTATACGAGAATACTGTTCGATTGTCGGTTTGCAGCAGTATCTGTGCATTTTGGAGTTGCTGTTGGTTCTGACGTATAGCTGCGTAAACAGCAAACCAGGTCCTTTGTGAATTCGTCCATCTTCCAACAATATTATTATCTATATTTAGGGTTCCGTTTATTCCTTTTGAGGTACGGAACCTCAACCGCAGAGACAACAAAAGAAAAGTAGTTTTTTATTTTTTTTAAGATTTATTTTTTATTTTTTTGCGGGTCAGTTTGTAATTCATTTACGATATTTAAGCTAGCATTTAAGTTACAGTAGCGTAATGTCAACTGCTCGTCACCTTTTACAAAATATTGCTTTTCCCAATGCAAGGACGTTAATTGTTGAGGAGTTATCTTGGTAAGAATCAGGAGAACTCCACCATCAGCTCCACTTCACCTATTGTGACGAGCATACATTACCTACTTAGCAACCATATTAAAGTATACCTAATCGAATCACAACCCGTTAAATACTTATTATTAAGTAGTTCCGGTGGCCATCTGCGGTCTTCATCATCAGATGAAGACCGCATATGGCCACCGGAACTACTGTTCGACTTCACCAACTTGTGCTTTCCGACAGCAAATGCACGAGTTACTATAAAAAAATACCCAAATCGCTATAAGTGTACCTATCAAATTTGAGGATTTCCCTCGATCCTTATCAGATTCTGACTTAGTGACAATGGTACTCGTACCGCCTCGAGAGCATACACTTTCAAACAAAAAAATCATTTTCAAAATCAGTCCACAAATAATGGAGAAAAAAAAAGAACATACAGACGAACATATAACCTCCTCCTTTTTGGAACTCGGTTAAAAACTGATCTTCATGTCATATCTCAATTCATTGCTCGGTATTCCTATCACTCAACAGTGATCAACAGCATCAGTCAAAATAACTCCACAATACGACTAAATAATGTAGGTATCAATGCGATCAAGAACCTTGGCGTAATACGTCATCGTGGGACCCAATATTGGTTCATTTACCTCACAAAAGTTGGACGGTGACTTATACCTAACGACTAAGTACTTAAGAGTCACTGGCGGAGCCGCGTGAGCATACAACATAGCAGATTTTCTCGATTTTCTAGAAGGAAATTTATATCATGGGAATCATCTCGTCGTAGGCCAGAAATAGCAATAACATCTCAGTCGGTCGGAGCTCAATTTTCATTCATTTACATAAAGCATTCAGCCTCAATCAGAACAAACATAATAAGTATAAATTAAATTCATTGACAAAACGAAAGTGCAACAAATTGTCCACATTGCAAATAAGAGCACACGTTGTTTTCGTGCAAAACATTTCTCGAATTACAGCCTGACGCAAAACGGAAAGCAGTTGCGAAATACAATAGGGATATTATAAATTGCATATCAAATAAATAATCGCGTATCAATACATACTCATCATTTATATTCTTTTTTACATCAAATAACTTACTTCACTACAAATAAACTAAATGTTTAACAAAACTCAAACTGCAGATAATTCGAAATTATACATCAATATAACATTACTTTTTTCCTCATAATGCAATACAGTTAAATTTATTTTTGTACAAAAATACTACATACATAGCATAAGTACTGACTGCACAGCAAATTTTCCATATTTCATAGCAAAATAACTATCCCAGTCGGATACTAACCAGTAAGTACAACAAAACCTGTTCATCATATTTGTCTTAATTTTCAAGAAGCCATGCTCGGCAAATTTAATGATTATTATAACAAAAAAATTCTTTTACATTGCATTATTTCTAAAAGCAGAACAAATTAACTGAAAAAAGGTGCGCTCGGTCCATCATTTATGGACTGCACAGCAAATTATCCAGAGCGTATATACATTCTTTGCCAGATTGTATCATTTGGGTTAGGTTAGAACAGTGACCATTAACGCGCGAAGGCGAGCGAGCGAAGCGAGCGTGCCGCGGCAGCGGCCGCCGAGCGCCAGGTCCCCTCTATTGTTGGTAAATTCAGTTACCAAAACAAAAACTCTTCATCAATATCCAATTTAACTAAATTACTATACGTTTAAATACTACCCTTCAATAAATTACAATTTTGTATCTAATTTTATATTTTTTTTGCTGATCTCATTATGTGGTAATTAATAAATAATAAGACGACTGTGACTACAATTTTGATTCTAATTTTATATTTCTTTTGCTGATCTCATTATGTGGTAATTAATAAATAATAAGACGACTGTGACTAATAAAATGCTGTTTTATTTAGAAAAACTGCTGTACATAATATAAAAATAGAAGCTATATTTAAATGAAAAAGAGTTAACATGTATAATGTGCATTAAGATTATTAGCTGTGCATTGATGAAAAAGCTTTTGCTTTAGGAAAAATCGCTGTACGCTGCGAAAATAAATTGTAGTGTGTTTAGTGATATTTTGAGTTGAATATTTTGCTGTGCAATCAGTACTTTTGATGGGAATTCGGAATCTTATTGCATAGAAAAAGGATATTTTTTGATTTGCGTATACTACCCAATACAATATATGCAAAACTGTAAGTGTAGGTAGGTACATACGAATAGCAAGGAATGATGTGCGTTAACAAAAACGTGCCGCGTCTGCAACTCAGACCATAATACACAGCTTCTCGACGCTTACGGCAAATGGGGTGAACGGTAACTCAATGCAACAAACGCCAGCTGCCACTGATAGTAAGAAATCCTCAAGCGGCAGTAACTCAGCCTACTATACTTGCAGCATACTTAGCATTAGGTACCTACTGATAACTTTAAGAGCGCTCCTTGATCAGAGTTCACAAATATCCCTGATAACGGAAAAAGCAGCACAAACTATGATTACCGCGTGGCCGCTGCAAAGGTGTCATATTCAGTGTCGGGGCGAAACAAAATAATTGCAAAGGTGTCATACGAATCACGTGCAGTGCCATTCGCGGTGATTATAGGTACATTTGACACCGATGTTTTTAACGCGCAATTTGATCAATAATTTGCCTAACAAATCATTCATAAAACCAAAATCAAAGACATTTATAGAAAATATCACGTTGGCTGATCCAGATTTTCATGAGAGCCGTCGTCCTGTAGACATTTTACTCGGGGCAGAGTTAAGTATATCGCAGAGGTTCTCAAACTTTTTTGGAGACGGAACCCTTTTCGAAAACGAAATATTTGACGGAGCCCTAAAGTAATCAAAAATGGTTTTATGTGTATTCTTCATTAATACTCATATTACTTGACATTAAAATTTACATATTTTTTTACTTTTGTTGAAATATTTAGATTGATATTATGTTACTCAGGTACCAGAGTAAAATAAAATATAGTAGGTAGACACTCCTTTAGTATTCTTTTTTTATTCTGACCAGTATTTTTGCGGAACCCCCACAGAGGCTTTGCGGAACCCTAGGGTTCCGCGGAACACACTTTGAGTATGGCTGGTATATTGTATTCAAACATAATCCAACAAGGTATCATCAGGCACAAACGATCACATCCAGTCGCACAGGAAACACGTTTGGGTTGGATTTTATGCGGAAACGTGCAAACATTTTCAACAATTTTGGACAATAGCAGAAAACTCGGGAGGGTCACAGGATCACGGGATGATCTGGATTCTTTGTAGCACTAGAAGAAAACAACATCTCATTTTCAACAATTTTGGACAATAGCAGAAAACTCGGGAGGGTCACAGGATCACGGGATGGTCTGGATTCTTTGTAGCACTAGAAGAAAACAACATCTTCGAACCAAACTTTCAAGAAATAGTCTAGTCATCTTAGTCAAAATCTCGGAAGTTGAGATACCCAGCTATAAACTCGTACATATATAAACTTGTATTTTGGCATTCTATAAGTTGTCTCAAAACCTACTAATATGGTGTGTACGCGTCTATTAAAATCTTAAGGTCAAAACTCAAAGGTCACAATAAACGTTTTTTTTCCAAATATTTCGTTTCTTATGGGTTTTTCGCTATTTGTATTTATCATCAATTTTGCAGAGGATTAAATTCCCTACAACTTTTGTTTCAAAAATGTTTTTACCTATACGTTGAATCGTTTTTGAGATAGCGGGCGGAGAGCGCGCGGTTAGTGCATCAGTAGAGTGACATGTAGGTATAAGTCACTGAGGAGAAATTATTTTCTCATCCGGGGGATGCGCTAACGTAGCCCGCGAAATTCAAATTTTCTTACGTTTTTTGCAATTTGCAGGTCAGTAACAGATGTTGATCTAAATATGATTCGCGGACGTAACAAATATGGCTTTAAAGAATTATAATCATTGATCAATTTTCCAAAACTACCGGCCAAAAGACGTGGAGGGTGTGTTAAATTTTGCAAGAGAAAATACGAAATCCACGCGGACAAGGCGCGGGCAAAGTGTTCATAAATATGTGTCATCGAAGACTTATCTGGCGACGCCAAAATATGGAAAGCTGCATCGGCTTCAAAAAAAATTGTGTCAATGCAATATTAACAGACGTCTTGCGTTATAAATATCTGCCTACTCAGTTAAATTCAGAAGAATACTTCGTTATGATCGAAAATATCTGACATCACTTCGGTAGAATTACGTACGAAGAGAATCAGCATAATATTGCAGATTGGATCGGGAAACGTTCACAAGATTCTACAGGAACACCTTCGCGTGAGAAGGATAGTTTCACGCTGGATGCCGCACAACCTCACCGAAGCTCATAAGCAGGCCCGTGTGGAATGGTGCCGTGACATGATTAATAAATTTGAAGCAGGCGCGTCTCGACGCGTTTACGACATTGGGACGTGTCGAATCCTGGATTTATCAATACGATTCAGAAAAACCAGCCAAGTGCGAGTCGGACTCGCGCACGAAGGGTTCCGTACCATTATCTATAAAAATGGCAAAAAAAACACGTTTGTTGTATGGGAGCCCCCCTTAAATATTTGTTTTATTTTAATTTTATTATTTATTTTTAAAGGGAATATATAACTAAATATTCTGTGAATATTTCAAGCGTCTACCTTTTGCCGTTATCAATATCGAGCGAAAACGAAAAAAATCAGGTTTGTTGTATGGGAGCCCCTTAAATATTTATTTTATTCTGTTTTTTAGTATTTGTTGTTATAGCGGCAACAGAAATACAACATCTGTGAAAATTTCAACTGTCTAACTATCACGGTTCATGATATACAGCCTGGTGACAGACGGCGGAGCCTTAGTAATAGGGTTCCCGTTTTACCCTTTGGGTACGGATCCCTAAAAAAGCGTCAGTCGACAGTTTGGCTGTTTCAAAACGAACCAATGCATACCAAAATGAAGCGATCGAGAAGCGCAGGGATAATTTTGACCGCTAGTTTCTTGATGTATCTGGTGTCGATACCATTACAAAATCAAAGCAGCATCAACGCCAAATGGTATATTAAGAAATGCCTGCCAGAAGTTTTCACTGCAATGATTACCGACACTTTGTCCGATGATACGGATTTGGAAAGGGAACGCAGAGCATTGGCAGTTAGATGTAACATGCTGGCCCGTTGTTTGCACGATGTACAGAAGAGGTAAAGATTACACTCTATAAGGCATATTGCCAGTCTCTGTACACGGGCGCCCTATGGGTCAGTTATACAAAAAACTCGTACGGTGCTCTGCGAGTCCAATATAACAATGCCTTCAATGATCATGGTGATGTTGGGACTACCGCGCTTTTGCGTGCATCGGGGATGTTCGCGGAAACCGGCGTGCCGGATTTTTACGCGCTGATGCATTTGCGTATAGCGTCCCTAATGCGGCGAGTGCGCGATAGTCCCAACAGTCTTTTGGCTACGGTGGCCAGCAGGTTGGACAGCCCCATAATGTGGCATTGGATGACGACTCACAGAACGTCATTCCAATGCCTTAAATAACTGTATAAATATTTGTATTTATTTTATTTAACGTGCATGTAATTTTTTGGTAACTTATGGACTATTTGTCTGATAATAAAGTTTTTATTATTATTATTTTTGTTTATATATTTGTTTTCCTCGGTCTAGCCGGGTAGTACTGATGGCACGGGCCTAAGCCAAGTGTCCAGCAGTGGGACAGTGGGCAGTGGGCAGTGGGGGGGGGGGGGGGGTGGGGGGGCAGTGTGGGTGGGGAGTAATATTATACGTAGACTGTATGGTAGACGAAACTATATTTAAGTGGGAGTATTGGTGCAAAATGTCCGGCTCACACAGAAGAAATTTTCTAACTAGCCTGCATGTGTTAAGAATCACTGCCTTCTGCAGCAGGTGGTAGGTGTTAGATGGTAGGTTTAGGGAACTAAGGAACTGATGAAGCTGTTTAGGAATTACTCCTGTTGTAGATAGCACTATGGGGACTATTGTGACTTTTTTAAGATGCCAAAGTCAGGTTATTTCGTCTTTTAGTTCGGTGTATTTGGATAATTTTTCGGCTATTGTAGTCTGTAAGTTATGCGTATTTGGCACGGCAATGTCTATTAGGAACCCAGTTTTGTCTGCTTTATTAATTAATTTGATGTCGGGTCTATTAAAGTGAATTGTGCGGTTGGTGAGTATGGCTCGGTCGAAGTACAGTTTTGTTGTGGCGTTCTCTAATACCGTTTCAGGGTTGTATTAATTTATAATAAGGTACTACAGTGTCTATAAGTTTGTAATTGTAAGCTAGTTTTTGGTGTATTACATTGGCTACTTGATCGTGTCGATGTTTGTAGTCTGTCTGGGCTATTGATTTGCAGGCACCGGTGATAATATGTTGGATTGTCTCTTGAGAACTATTGCATTTTTTACAAGTATCGGTTGTTAAATTCTTTATAATGTATTTTCTGTAGTTTTTGGTCTCAATTACTTGGTCCTGAATAGCAATCATGAACCCTTCAGTCTCCGGGAATAGTTCGCCTCGATTTAACCATGCGTTCGACGCATCTTTGTCGACATTTAAT
Source organism: Tiliacea citrago (assembly GCA_963921375.1). Classification (NCBI taxonomy): domain Eukaryota; kingdom Metazoa; phylum Arthropoda; class Insecta; order Lepidoptera; family Noctuidae; genus Tiliacea; species Tiliacea citrago. Next base: position 11,300,159 of record OY992797.1, on the reverse strand, counting down.
TGGCATAAATCTTGACGATGTCTCCCGTGTAGAGACTTCTGGGTCCACTCTTGACATTTGGTTGGTATTTAACGGGATTGATTGTAACCTAAGTATTTATAAGTGTCTAGTTCATCCAATGGCTCTATACATTCTCCTGTACCTAAGGTATATGGTGTTGGTAGTTCTTTCCTGCTCTAACTGAATTTATTTTGCATTTATCTATGCCGAACTCCATTTTAATGTCATTTGTAAATGTTTCTGTTAGGTTAGCTAGCTCGTAAAGTTGACTCTCGGTTTCTGCATATAACTTAATATCATCCATATACAGTAAATGGTTTAAAACGCCTTTCTGTGAGTCAGTCTGTCGGTTGGTAGCTGTAAAATGTAAAGGGGTTCCTAATGAGGTAGCGTTTAATATTTTAGATAGGGGGTTTAGAGCAAGGCAGAACCATAGTGGGCTGAGTTCATCTCCCTGGAAGATTCCTCTCTGTATTTTAATTGGGCTAGTATCTGTTGTTTCGGTTGGGGTAGTGAGTCTTAATACTGTACACCAAGTTTTCATCATGGTCTTCAAAAATGTAACTATTGTTGGGTGTATTTTGTAAATTTTTAACACTTGTAATAGCCATGAATGGGGAACAGAATCACACGCTTTCTTGTAATCAATATACATGGTGAATAAATCAGTTTTGGATTTCTGGACTCTTTTAAGATAACGGAATCTATGACTAATTGCTCTTTGCAGCCTTGACTATATTTTCGGCATCCTTTTTGCTGTTCGGCTAAGATGTTATTGGCGTCAATGTGTTCGTATATCATTTCAGATATGCAGGATGTGATGATCTTATACAAGGTCTGCAAGCATGTAATAGGTCTATATTTAGCTGGGTTAGAGAGGTCATTGCGGTCTTTCGGTATCATGTAAGTTATGCCTGACGTTATAAAAGATGGTATTATTTTGGGATCTTGGATGAAGCTGTTTATAAAATTATATAGATAACAATGAACTGCTGTGAACTTTTTGTACCAGTAACTATGGATATGGTCTGACCCAGGTGCTTTCCAATTATGTAGACGTGATAAAACTTTATGAAATATTTGTGGGGAGATGTGCTCAAATGCCATTGTCTGATTTTTTGTGTTATTTACTAGTTCTGCGTGTATCCAATCGGCTTGGGCGTTATGATGAATAGGTTGTTCCCATATTCCTGTCCAGAAGTTTTGTAATGCCTCTGGGTTAGGAGTGATAAGCTCATCATAATTTGGGTTGTTATTCTGAATGTTTGTGGTTGCCTGTCTGATATTGCGATAAAAAAGTTTTTCGATTTGGGTGAATTGGGTATTTTGTTGTTTTCTTAAAGTGCATGCTTTATATCTTTCGAGTCGGCCTGTTACAACTGAGAGTTTTTGTTTAAGTGTGTCTAGTGTGTGTGCTGCTTGAGTGTTTAGTTCTTCGTGTACGGTATGAATTCTATATAGTCTTATGATCTTGTTTACATGTTTCTTTAATTTTCTACTTCTACTGCCGTTAATAAATTGTGTCATTCTACCTATTTTTGATCGTAAATCGTTTACCTTTTGTTCTAGTCGTCTTCGCCACTTTGGCTTATATTCTGTTTTTGTACGTCGAGTTATTTGTCTTGGTTAGAGTGTTATCTTGGCTCCGTTGACCTTAGCAACGGTCCATGCCGCACAATATATAATGGTCTGAAATGTGTGAAAGTCTGTGGCGTTGTTGATATTTTCAGGGAGAATGATTTTGTTTAGATAGCTAATTATTCTTGCAAGATTTTTAGACGGTTTTTGCTTTGGAATATAAATTTTATTTATAGGGCTAGTGTCTTTATAAAATTGGAACGCTAGTTGGAAAGAATCGTCTATTATTGGGTCCCTTTCTAAATTAATTTGTGGGTTAGGAAGAATTTCTATACTATTTAATTCAGTGTTATCCGGTGTTTGTATGTTAGGTAAAGGTTCTTTATTATTATTATTATTAACTAGCGACCGAACCCCGGGCTCCGCGGGCTACTAGCTGCTTCGCTACGACAACGGTCAGTCTTGGGCCACCCTCCTTACAGTCCTGATCTGGCCGCACAGTGTTACTTCTTTTTCTTCCCTAAAATAAAAAACAACTGAAAGGGATAGTTTTCATCGCCGGAAGATGCGTTAACACCGTTCGAGAAGGCCGGAGGTGTCTGCGGTGGACTGGAAAGTGTTTCGAAAATTGGTTCAGATGCATGAAACTTTGTATAGAGGTTGGCGGTTTTATCCATTTATGTTGGTTTTTCAGTTCTCAAGACTTTCTGATCGTCCCACGTACATTGCACGTGTGTCCAGTGGTTCGCCGCGGAACTTTTATTTAGTTGATCTATATATACCAATGTGAATGAACTAATATGACACGGAAAACCCGTTTTTTGTTTTTATATGTAACATCTTTCCTCTCGCTTTCTGTGGGAGTGATTTCCTAAAAAGGGACGGAAGTGTGTAACAGGAAGTAACAGCTTGAGCATGGAATAAGTAAGTACTTTATAATAGCACATAGGAATTTGTGTACTCTTGGAATTAGTAAGTACTTTATAGATTGCAATGTTATACATCTTATGCGACTACTGCAGGCTTAGTACGAAGCACGTAAAGAAGCGTTTTGTCGACGGAATAGTGACAAAAATGACGTTTCCGTGTAAACAGTAGAACATTTTCGTTAGACAAGCGATTTCTATTCTACAGTAGAGTAGACATAGAAAGCGTCATGCTAAGCCTGCTGTAAGGCTCGCTCGTCTTTTTTATTGTAGACGCCAGCTGCACATCGAGCTACTAAACTATTATAAAGTAAAAGATTATAAAGATTTTCAACTTTATCGTTAAAGCATACGGTTCAAGGTTGATTGGGAAAATTTGTCAGTTTTGGGTAGCTTTAGCTTAGCTTTTTAAATCAAAAGTAAAAATAAGGTACTTAAGTTAACAACTCATTTAGGTATCTATATATTTTTCGGTATATAATTTATTTGCATAAATAGTTACATATGTATGTACTAAGATAACAATCAAATTAACTAACTGCAATTAAACCAGAAAAGGTATGCGCTTCGGTAATCTTCGTGTTTCTAGCTCTATATTACAAGCGTTCGTATTTCAGAATATAGACGATGATTCCCCAAGAGCATACTATTGCAAAATCTGTACATTGTGATCAAATTAAGAATAGAACTAGCTGTAACCGGCCCGTTACACATTTATTCGGTTGCGTAAATATATTATATAATATATAAATCTTCTCGATGCAACTTGCGAAGGTAGTTTGGCCATTTAATTTGATACACTGATCGTACCCATAGTAGGTACGTTTTGCTGCTACCACTACGCACCCTCGAGATCGGGCCTCGGCGGAGCTACGAGGAAAAGCTCAAACTGGTGCGGCGGCGACGAGCAGCGCCTCGGCACGCGCGGTGCCAGCGTCACCTCCGCCGCGCCCACGCGCCGCCCGCACTGCCCGCAGCACGCCTCCGCCGCGCAGTCCGCGTGCGATGCGCGAGCGCAGTGGCCCGTGCGCGTCGCGCGCTCCGCCAGGCGCCGCGCGCAGTGCACGCAGCGCCCGCGCACGGCCACGCCACGCCGCGCCGCCGCCAGCGCGCGCGCCAGCCCCGCGTGCGCCTCGCGTGCCGCCGCCCGCGCCGCGCCCTGCCACGCCGCGCGCCGCGCCGCCGCCGCCGCCAGCAGCGCCCGCGCCGCGCGCACGGACGCGCCGCGCAGCGCCTCGGCGGCCGGCAGGTAGGCCGCCGCCTCCAGCAGCAGCGCGGGCGGCGGCGTGCGCGCCAGGCGCAGCAGGCGCGCCCACAGCTCGGCTGCGGCCGCGGGTGGCAGACCGGGCGCGGCGCGCGCGCACAGCGCTCCGCCCGCGGCCACCCAGTACGCAGAGAGCCGCTCGTCCTCGTTTGCGGCGGCGAGTCGTAGGATCGCATCGAGGGCGGCGCTCGGGTCGCCGACCGCTTCGAGACAAGACGGTTCGGCTTCGGGCGGGCCCTCCGCACGGACTATAGCCAGCGCCTCTTCCGGGCGTACGAGACCGACGTTATCGGCCAGAAAGGATTGCACGTCAAGGGGACGGTGGCGACAAAGGTTTCGCAAATGCGCGGCGGCTGAGTCACCTCGCAGGTGTCCCGCCTCGAGGAGACTCTGGCCGAACTCGATGACCTGCTCGTTAGATATCGACTGCAGGATCGACGCGCCGGCGTCGGAAAGGTGATCGCCCGCGAGGCAGGCCGTCGCCCGCGGTCGCAGGTTGATGAACGCCGGAAGATATGATTCGAGTAATTTCCTCGCGTCGTCGTTTGCGTCCACCAGAGGACGAAGGTACTCAAAGAGCTCGTCAATGTCGGCATTGGACGGTGTCATTATATTGAAAAACTCTGCAAGCGCGCGTTCATGTCGACCTAACGTCGCATCAATGCGCCATAAAACACGCGGGCGTTGGTCGGCTGCGCTGTACTGCTCTTCTAGAAGTTCACATTGCATACGTCCTCTAGTAAGAAGCGCGAGCCAAGCACGGTCGGCTCGCTCGCAATTAGTTATTGCGGCCAATTCGCGAAGGCTGTATATTACTTCTTGGTCGGTTGGCAGAGCACCTGAATTCAATTGCCCTGTCAAAAAATCCAGAATCTCTACGCGGTCGTCGGCTTCCTGAAAAGATTAACATGAAAAAAATAAAACACGTAGTTCTTGCAATTCAAGTTTTTTTTTTTTTTTTTTTAGGTATGGCATCTCGCAGTTGACCTTGAGAGGCCGTGACTGCTTAACCGGTCTTTCCTGTGGCTGCCCTAAGGTATTAGCTTAAAGCCTCCAGCCAGGAGCGTAAATATAATTATTACAAACTAAACGACAGCGCTCTAAGGGCACCGCCTGTGGGGTACGAACCTCGGCTTAGGGCGTCGTTGGGGAAAAACAGCAAGTTGGGGACGGGCTGGATCGAAAGTTTAAATTCATGATTATTATCGGGGATTACTATTAAATGCTACGGCTCACTCAGCCTCGGGGCTGGCGGTTCGACGTGCAAGGGACGGGGGGAACAATTAATTCTTGAACTTCGCGTGGTACCTCGGCGGCGAGGACGGAATGACGGTTTGTATTTGTGCACTGTACTTGTGGCCCTATTGCTTTCCTGAAGGAGAGTAATGGGGTCATCCGGGTCTGAGAGAGTATGCCTAGGTCGGCATAGAGTCTTACTAATTTGAGAAGGCCTATAGCTAGCTGCCTGCACAACCAAGGGGTTGCGATGTCTATCTGCTGCAATTCACGAACACGCGTGGCCTTTTATAGTTGTTTTAAAGACGTTACGTTAAACCTATACGTGTATGTGACAGCGACACCGGATACGGTTATCATAAAATTACGTAAATAGGTACGAGTACCTAATAAATGTGTTGCTTTTTTTTGTTTTTGTACTTAGCATCTTCCTAGCCTTTGCCCAACATGTTGGGGTCGGCTTCCAGTATAACCGGATGCAGCTGGATACCAGTATTGGTAAATGGAGCGACTGTCTATCTGACCTCCACAACCCTTAATCAGACCGATTTTTACATAGCAAAAACTTTAATATTTACGTAAGAACGCAACATTTGCACATGATATCATAACAAACAATTGAATTGACAAGTGAACGTTTCTACCAATGCTTTTTTTTTTTTTTTGGGTGGGAAATCATCAAATAACTTCTCCCGCTCTGGGCGGAGCGGGAGGGCGTGTCAGACTTTTACTGACTAAAACCCACCCGTGTTCCTTCCGTTGCCTGTGTGCCAGGACCACAATATCCCTTTCGGACAAACTCGCAACCCTGGCAGGCATTGGCCCTAATGGACCCCGTCAATTCGTGCTGACGTCTCTTTGAGGCGCGCGTGGAACACAACGCGCCGTCGACCCGGGCCTGGTCCTTGTCGGACGGCGAGCTACCCATCGCTCACCGTCCGCAGGCCCGCGCCTACGGTGGCCGGAAATCGGCTTGCGACTCCCGACGCCCGGGGCGTCTCCTGCGGCGACTAGGAGCCCGAGGGCGCGAACCTTGTCTCACCCTCACGCGTTCCGCCTCCTCCTTCGCTAGCATAACTGCTTCGCAGAAGGAGGTGACGGCCTCCCATGCATACTATACAGGGTAAGAATACTTACTGGTAACTCTCGTGAAAAGGTGAGCAATGCCCGGGCGACCCTGAGCCTGTTTTGTTTGCCGAGGGGGCCCACGAAGGGAGGGTCGCGAGTGCTCTGCTCCAGTAGCCGCACGGCCGCGGCCGCATCGTGCTCGACCATCACTTTTAAAGGAGACCTTCCCCCATTCTCGTTCTGAAATATCAACATATTTTATGAGAACAAGCCGTGTGCCCAATGGGATTTTCCATCAGTAATTTCTCAGGTGCTTTAGGGGATGAGTTTTCAAAAAACGATGATACAAGTAACTTTTACTAATAAGCAGATATCTAAGTACTGTAGAGATTCTTAACCGGCATGGTTTTAACATGCAACCTTTTCAAGTAATTATTAGATAATGCCATATGATTTAGAGATAAACGCTATTACAAACGACGACTGCGACTATGACGTAACATTGGAAGGCCTCCTACAAGGTGGACCGATGACCTTGTGAAGGCCGCAGGTATCCGCTGGATGCGGGAAGCATAGAATCGGTCGAAGTGGCGGTGCTTGGGGGAGGCCTAAATCCAGCAGTGGACGTCTTTCGGCTGAAATGATGCAATTACAAATTAAGAGTAGAAGGAAAATAATAGAGAGTCAACCTAGAAGAGCTGACAGAGATGTCTTTAAGATAATGCCATATGATTATGAAATAAACGCTAGAACTCTAATAACTGCGAGTCTGCGACTTACTACTACACCAAAAATACCAGAAACCTCGGATGAAGACATTGGCAACTGCAACGTGTAACACAGCATAGCAGTGCCATAGAAAAGCGTCGAGGGAGCAGTTTAACCCCGCCAAAAGAAAGATTTGGCGAAGCTGGACCTGAACGCAACCTGGCAGCCACGTCATTAAAAGACATAACCCCTCTTTCTACGACTCCAATGCTTACTAAAGTATACATATCCAGTAGGCTGAAATAATCCTTCCATATCCCAAGGGTACGTCTTCCCTACCATTATGGCGGCCCCCGGTCTACTCTCTGACATACAATGGTCTTTATAGTCTCATGAAACATGAGGCTTCAGGCTAGGGTGAATCTTTGGGTTCATTCGAGCAATCGAGTCTGGTCAAACCATGCTGGGGTCGGTGCATTTCATTCATTCATTCATTACGAATTAAGAATAGAAGAAAAATAATAGAAGAGCTGAAAGAGATGTCATGATATACAATTTAAAATATCGTGGACTAAAATATAGGAATAATTATCCATGTTAAACTACATAATAATTCGTTTTATATGAACGACCCGGCAGTATAATAACGAAGGAGTTATTACAGTACCAACTTCCACGGTTCTTACCTCAAAACTGACGAACTTCCATTCAAACTATCATCTTATGAATGAATTTAAAAAAAATCTTCCTTATTGCTCACATTCGTTAGGAAAGGAACTCTTGTGTCGAAATAAACAGGGAGCCGGATGCCCGGTGTCACCACTGCGTCGACTGCCAGGAGGTCACGGCGCGGCATACGCTGGCAGTGTACCGCTTGAGCGCAGCCACGCCGTACCCTCATGTCAGGAGTAGGCAGCGACCTGTCGCTTGTCGCTGCCGGCCGTGGTCGAGTTGATGGTCGGCAGCGAGGAGTCCTGGGACGCGGTGGTATCCCTCTGCGAAACAGTCGTCTCGCAGAAGGATGCTGCGGAAAGGGAGCAGGAGATCTCTTCCGCTCACCCAGCCCGCAGCAAACGCACCGGGCGTCGCCAGAGGGCAGACAATGCCCTTTTCCGGACCCCTTAAATGGGTCCAGGGACGGCGGACTTCTGCCGCCCCCTATCATACAGGACCCGAGGTGGCGGCGCCCTTTTAGACTTTGCGGGGGGGTCGGGGCCGGGGATCGTGGAAGACGCACATGATCCCATGATCCCTGGTGCAAGTGTGGGAGGGAACGCCGGGGTGGTTTTTAGTCAGTAAGAGTCTGACAGACCATGGACAAGAGAGGACATCCATGAGAATTTTCCACCCCGGGAACAAAAAATAAAAAAGGTTCGGTTATCTCTTGACAATTTGTCTCATTTATTTTGCAATAAGTTTCGGTTGAGATACTGGCCCTTAGGAGTATAGTTACCTCTACGGTAGCGAGCAAGGCATGCAGCGCGTCGTGTCGAGCGGAGGGGCGAGCGTGCTTGGGCAGCGCGCGGCCGGCCGCGCCACGCCCCGCCAGCGCGTCCGCCGCCGCCAGCACCAGCGCGCCGCCCGCGCACGCGCACGCGCCTCCGCGCCCGCAGCGCGCCGGCACGTGCGCCGCCAGCGAACGCATTGCGCCGCCGCCGCCGCCTGCCGAGACATACGTTATCACTTCCAGACATAGTTTTAGAACGGTCAAAGGCTCCATCGTTTGTCTTGGAAGGAACTGAAATTTGATGAATAAGCCCCTCGTACCCACGGGCGATTTTTTATGGCGCACAGGATTTACGCTTAGCGCCAAAAGTTGAAAACACAAGTGTATTTTTTGACGCGCTGAGATGTACTCTGTTGAGATTCTCAATACTCGGCACAAAACCGAGAGTTGGAAATCCAGTGCGAAATAAAAAATCGCCCGAGCCTACCTGGGCAAATGCCTCCATCCACTATCCCGTTCAGTAAGGGTTATAAACGTGTTAACGCCGTCGAACCGCCTGGACAGTTGCTCGGGCCTGGTCCTTATCGGACGGCGAGCTACCCATTGCTCACCGCCCGCAAGCCGCCTGCGGTGGCCGGGAATCGGCAAGGTAACACCCAGGCGTTTCCTCCCGCCTTATCCTGAACAGGAACCTCCAAAACAACCGTGTCCAGTGAGGACCTGCGTCAGGCTGGAGGTGAGGACGACTTGGAGCGTCTCTAAGCCACTCCTCAAAGAGGGGACTTAACGCCGCAATTGTGGCGTGGCCAGTGATAGGCCGGTCCTGAAACGCGAGGTTGCAGTAGGTGCCAACTTAAGTATATGTAAGTATTTTTTGCATGACGTTGGATAGTGAAAATTTAAGTATCGTGTGTATCTACCCATAGAAATAAATTCATATCTTAATCATAGAAGGTAGACTAATTAATTCCGTCATTCCTATTCCAGTATAAGTTAAGAGTTGCTGACACCAGCCCGTTATACCTACTATAAAATACTTACTACATCAGTTAATATCAGTATTCTTTTGCTCTATGTTTTAACAATTATATCTATATGTATACAATCTGTTATATATGTGTGCGTGGGCTGCGTCCCCGGCCTGTTCTAACCTACGAATTAAACTGTGAGCTTATAGCTGTCAGTAGTTTCACTTGTGCCCTACGAATATGGATGTGGCAACAAATGAACATTCGATGAGACGGATAAAACGAGACAGAGAGGAGGACGAAACAGAATGGACATTAGTACAAAGTAAGGAGAAGAAAATCATAGAAAGCAGCAGAAAAAAAGCAGCAGTGTTGATCTTTACATTTCCTCTAAAGAAAAGCTACCAAGGCAATTTGCACTTGCAAGATTATTTAAAGATAAGGGTATGAAAGATATAACGAAGGTAAAATACATCAATAATTACAGGGTTCGTATTGATTGTACAAACGAGTTGAGCGCAATTAAGCTAGAAACTTGTAAAGATCTTATAGATATGGGCTGGAGATTTAGTTGACCAGATGCCAAAACCTATTCATACGGTGCCATCAAAGATGTGGATCTCGACCTAGCTGAAGATGAACTTAAAAGTTGTATAACTTGCCCGGAGATCTTTGAGTTGGTTTCATTGCAACGACTAAAGAGGCGTAATATGAATGAGTAGCCAGAAGATTTATGGATTACGAGTGAAGCAGTTCGGTTGTGTTTCAAAGGAGATTTGTTACCAGCATATGTTTACGTAGATGGTTTGAGGATTAAGGTAAGGAGCCATTTGTATTCCCTGTGTCGCAATGCTCACGTTGTTGGAAGTTTGGGCATACAGCAAGAGTGTGCCCATATAAGAAAACGTTATGCCCAAAATGTGGTAGTAATCACCAAAACTGCGAAATACAAAGGTTCAAATGTTTAAACTGTGGCGGACAACACATGGCATTGTCTAAAATATGCCCTGCATATTTAAAAGAAAAAAGACTCAAAGAGCTCATGGCAGAGTTTAATTGTACTTATAGGAAGGCCCTAACGTTATATGTAGTACCTTCTCCATACAGAGAAAATACGAAACCTTTCAACGCCACCAACATAGGTACCTAATTTATTTCCTACACTGCGTAATAACACCAAGCCCACAAAGAGATCAAACTCACCTGTAGAGGTCGTCAAAACTAAGGCAATTGTTCATAGTCCACCCACTACAAAAGAGCAAAAATCTCCATACAGAGAAAATACGAAACCTTTCAACGCCACCAACATAGGTACCTAATTTATTTCCTCCACTGCGTAATAACACCAAGCCCACAAAGAGATCAAACTCACCTGTAGAGGTCGTCAAAACTAAGGCAATTGTTCATAGTCCACCCACTACAAAAGAGCAAAAAAGTGGTAAAACCCACGAAAAGACACGGGTTGCTAAAGAAGATGATTGGTCCCACTGGTTACAAACGGAAGAAATGGAGGATTTGAAGGAATCAAGAAATCACAATGACCCCGAGTTGTCTCAAAAGCGAGAGGTACATTTTGCTGAGCTATTAACGAGACTAAAGGAGATCGTATTTTTGAAGAGACGTACTGACTGACTGGAAAGAATTAAAACGGCAGTTCAGTGTTTTGTAGAATGGTTGATTTTAGTGGTTGTTGATAACGTGTCCGATTGGAGTACGATGAAAAAATTGTTTGAATTATTTAATGGATAACAAAAAAACTAGTAGCAAACTAAACATTCTACAATGGAATGCTCGAAGCGTAAAACCTAAACTGATTTTATTGGAACAACTATTGAATCAAGAACATATACACATCGCAGCGATAGGTAAGTGAGACATGGCTGGATACAAAAAGTTACATGAAGCTAAACAACTATACAATCTACCGTTATGACAGGTTTGATGGGTACGGCGGGGTTGCAATTCTTACCCACAAATCAGTAAAATCTCAATTGTATGAAGTCCAACTCAGTAACCAAGGTATAGAATTAATTTGCGTAAAAGTTTTCAACTGCGGCGTCATTAAAAATATTACTTCTGTTTATTGTCCCCCGTCGATCAGAACATCTCAAAATGATTGGGATGCTTTACTTTCTATTTTTGCTAAAAATACGATCATTCTTGGAGATTTTAATGGACACCATTTTAATTGGTCACATAAAACGGATAGCAGGGGTGTTCAAATTTTTGAAGCATTAATGGATAATAATTTTATTTCTTTAAATAATGGTAGCCCAACCCGAATAAAAATGGTTAACTTGGAATGCCAAAAGTCCGCACCCGACATTTCTTTGATATCTGATATAGCCTTGATGTTCGACTGGTCCGTCTTGAACGAGACATTAGGCAGTGATCATAGGGCTATTAAAATCACTACAAATATTCAGCCTAGTACTTCGCCAATAGTCCGCAAGAATTTCAAAAATGCTGATTGGACTTCATACAGTAAGCTACTCAACACCCTATTTTTAGAATTTACACTATCGGGGGACTTACAGGATGATTATGACAGATTCATTGATTATTTAAACTTGGCCGCCGATGTTTGCATCCCTTCAGTCAAGATAAACCTAAATCCAGATAGTACATTTTTACCTAAACCTTATTGGAAACCTAAGTTGTCCAAATGTGTGGCTGAGCGTCGATTAGCGTTATGTAAATTCAGGCGTAATCCAAACCCTCAAAATTACGAAACATTGCAAAATAAGATTTGCGAATCCCAGAAAATGATTCGTATAGCTAAAAATAAAGGGTTTTGCGACTTTTGTTCTTCATTAGATTATTCCACATCTCAATCTACCGTATGGCGGAAAATGAAGTGGCTGAAGGGACACAAATATTCAACACATTACGTAGATAAACACAAAGCTACTGATTTGCTTCATAGTTTAACGCCGGACTTTGTATCCCCGTGCGACATGGGGCCCTAGTCTGCTATTTTTATAAATTCAGTCATTCCAACACGATCCCATTGTCATGCCATTGTCATTTTGCTAAAAGTTCGTAATCTGGTAAATTCATAATGGTCGATCATAGGTCGGTCAATGTTCTCGTAATATAATTGTGTTATTATAATGGCATTGTCGTATTGCCATTATTATAAAACCCATTAGTAGAAATATCATTCATTTGTCATTAAATACGAGATTACCAATATATGCAATTTCTTTCAATGTAGTGTCACTGACACTACATTGAAAGGCCGACCATTGGAAAGTCATAATGACGCCATTATAATAGTAGATTACCAAACTTGTCAAAATCAACAATTATGAAATCAATGATCGACCATTCTGACACTATTGTTATAGCAGACTTGAGGCCCTGACTTTTAACATGAACGATTCTGAACTTGATGTTGTTGTTACTCCCATAGAATTTCATAAATGTCTCCGATCTAAAGATACTTCACCGGGAGGGGAAAATATTTCTTACTCCATGATCAAGAGGTTACCACAAAATGGTAAAAAGATATTAATTCAACTATTTAATAAGATTTTAATTTCGGGTTTTGTTCCTAAACAATGGCGCCATATTGTAATTGAGCCGATTCCTAAACCGGGACGAGACTCTAAAAGTTTATCAACTCTTCGTCCTATTTCAATGATCTCATGCGTTTGTAAAGTTTTTCATAACATTTTAATGAACAGATTAGAGTGGTTCATCGAAAAGCATATGTTTTTGTCAAATAACACTACCGGTTTTAGACAATGTCGCTCAACTGTAGATAATTTATCCGTATTAGTATCTCGCATTCAAATTGGCTTTTCTAAAAAACTTATTACGGTGGCTGTTTTCATAGATATTAACAACGCATACGAGTATAACTACGTAGATGTCAAACTTCTATTGAAAATCATGCAACGAATTGGCGTAGGATCCAGAATTTGTAGTTACATCTGGAACTTTCTCAAGCTGAGAAATCTTAAAATTACGGTAGGTAACCACATCAGCATCAGTCGTACGACCGGTCGGGGATGGGCACAAGGCGATCCATTGTCACCCTTACTTTTTAATATAGCAACCATGGATGTATGTCATAGCAGCTCTAGGGACGTGTTTCTGTCGCAGTATGCGGACGATTTTGTGTTGTATACCACTTGCAGTGATGTCTCATTGGCCCAACAACGGTTACAGCCCGCTTTATATAAGATTACTAAACTTCTTTTGGATTTGGGTCTTGAGATATCCCCTCTGAAAAGCAATGTCTGTATTTTTAAGAACGGGGTGGTAAGAAAGACAGTTACTTAAATTAATGAGGTATCGCTGTCGGTGGTACACAATGTAAAATATTTGGGGGTTTGGCTTGACCGATCACTTAGGTGGGCTAAGCATATTAATGAGACTCGAGAAAAGGTGTTAAAATTAGTTAATGTTTTTAAAGTTCTTTCTGGATCTGGATGGGGAGTACATCCCAAACATCTGAGACGGTTATACATTTCAACAATTCGAAGTAGAATCGATTACGCTTGTTTTCTTTACGATAGTAGCTGTGAAACTCACCTAAGTAAATTAGACAGGGTCCAAAACGTTTGCATGAGGGTTATCGGTGGCTTTATTAAAACCACAGCGATTCACGTTATGGAAAGTGAACTAAACCTGCAACCGTTGAGATTTCGCAGATACTATCTAGCGGGTAAATTTTGGCTGAAAATAAAATCATACGCTGATAATAACATTATTGCTGTGTTGGAAGAACTACAAACACATTGCCAACCACCACATTGGAGAAGAAAGGTGCCGTTGCTAGTCTGAATTCATGAATCTCTTGATTTGCTGTCTACACGAGCCCAAAGCTTGAAATGTTCTCATTGGACACTTGGGTTCACAGGATTGATCTATCTCAGGTTATATTTCCTAAAGTAGGTTTGGTTGCCGCTAAAAAATACTATCAAAATGGAAAACTCAGTGAGATTATGTACTACATTTTTAAATAACACGTACTCAGGGTTCTACAGAATATACACAGATGGATCCAAAGACAGCGTTTTTCGATCCACAAACTAAAATTGGAGTGCAATTAAAGGTAAACTCAAAATGCAATATAATGTGTACTGAATTTGTGGCAATAGATGAAGCATTATCTTACATTGACTCATTTGAAAGCGGCAATTATGTTATTTTGAGTGAGAAGCGCTCTTCAACATTTGATTCGGTGTACCTCGAGTTTTCAGCATAATCAAATCTATTTGTAAACTTATTTCTAAGAATAAGTATATTGTACTGCAGTGGATACCGGCCCATGTTGGCTTGGAAGGTAATGAAGTAGTGGATCGATTGGCGAAAGATGCTTGTGCTGATCGGTTGATTTGTCCACACTTTTCCGTGCACAGTAATTTTTTGTGTGTGGTTAAAAAATAATGCAATAAAATGTGGCACGAACACTTCGATCAGAGGTCACTGAGCAAGGGAATCTGGTATCGGACGATCCAGCCAGTACTTTCACGTTGTTCATGGTTCGACCAAGCAAACATGAGTCGGCCGGAAATTGTAATGGCTCTTCGACTTCGATCGGGACACATTCCAATGAACAGTTTTGCGTTTCTCATGGGTAAAGTTGGATCACCAAATTGTCCGGAGTGTAATATCGTGGAATACACTTACCATATACTGATGGAGTGCGTCCGGAACGAGGCCGAAAGAGCCACATTGCTATCGAAGTCACTGGATGTTGGAAGGTGTAATAGCATTCTTGCGTCCCCATTGTCAAAGGATGCAAGACTCTTATTTAAGGTAGCAAAAATAGGATTAAGATTATAAAGAATAATTGTTTGTACCGATGAGGGTGGCATAATCAGTTTATGATTAAACTCTCTATAAATAAAATAGAATACAAAAAAAAAAACAATAATATATGGGTAAATTTGGCTAACATGGCAACCCTAAATTCACTCACACTTAAGACTGTCGCCGCCATTACGGGACACAGTTTTGTCTTAGCGGGAGTTCCGTCCGAGTTTTTTTAGGATAATATTTTTGTGTTCACCAAAAATCTAAAGGTACATCTATGTATGCATTTCTAAAATATTGATCTTGAACCCGTTTAATTGTTTTACTATAATTAAACTACTCGGCCAACAAAATATGTTACATCAAACAAATTCCAAATTAACACCAAGATATAACACTTCTTTATTGTAGTGCGCTGCAAATATTCTATTGTAACAATAACTATTTTATTCTTCCCCGAAAAATACTGATCGTGCACCAAATAAAAATGGGTAGGTTAGGTTAGGTTAAAACTGTGACCTCCTACGCACGAGCCGAGCGAGCGAAGCGAGCGGTGCCGCGGCAGCGGCCGGCGAGTGCCAGAAACGACTTGCAAAAAAACATTTTTAGTAAGCATTACATTTTATAATGTGTTCATTTTTTATTAATAAAGCTACATTGGACATTAATTGGTGTTTGATTCAAATGCATTTTGCAGTGCATTATCTGAAGTAAAACTAAAAAAATAAATGCTTGTTTTTAAAATTAGGTGTATTACTATTTTTACAAATTTGCAACAGTTGTTAAATAGATGCTCGTTATGACATATTTTAATGAACATATTTTGGTGCACATTCAGTATATTTGGTGGAACACAGGCAAAATTAGGTAAATGAAATGGGAATAAATTAAATACCATCCGTTTTTTTTATAGGTCCATGGTTGCGCTCAAAACTTTTACACGAGTTACATAATTCGCATTTGGGCATTGTGAAAACCAAGGCTGAGGCTAGATCACGATTTTGGTTTCCAGGAGTTGACGCGGCGTTGGCGGCAATGATCAACTCGTGTGATATCTGTCAACAGAGCAATCGGCGTTCGTCGGAAAGCTATACGATTTTATGTCCAAGTACGGCCATCAATCAACATACAATAGTAAGTGATAATGGGACCGCGTCTACATCGTTTGAATTTAGGGATTTTTGTTCAAGCAATGGCATCGACCATTTGACGTCACCAGCCTACAATCCAGAAAGTAACGGGCAAGCGGAAAGTTTTGTCAAAATAGTAAAAAAAGGCATTAAATCATGTGTCATCTCTTCGCGCAATAAAAGTGATTGCAAGTTAAAAACGTTAAAATACCTATTTGACTATAGAAATTCTGTTCATTCTGTCACAGGGTTCTCACCAGCTGAGCTAGTGTTTGGCCGCAAATTGAGGTCACGCTTAGATTCAATCAATCCAAAAACGCCGGCGGCCTCTTACACAACCCCCACTAATAATGTTAATCGTCAACAGTGTTCGCAAACTAAATCATGCGGAGGATACAATAAACAAGTGTTCAAACCAGGGAATGAGATAATGTACAAAAAGTTTTTAAATAATGTAAAGTACCAATGGTGCAGAGGTATGGTTAATAAGAGACTGGGTAAAGTACTTTACCTTATACAGGATTTGAGTTCGTCGTGCGATGTTAAAAAGCATAAGAACCAAATAATATTATATAAAGGAGACAGGGGTAATGTTTCAAAACAGTCGCAACACCATTATGATTTTGACGACTTCAACAACTGTCATAGCGAGCCGTCAACTAGCAACCCTCAGGTTCAGAGTTCCGCGGGGGAGGAAACCGATGAAACAATTGTGCAATCACCACCGTCTGCAGACGCAGGCACAGTGTCGGATCAGGTTTCAAGGAATCCAGACAGACTATTGAGAAACATTCCCAGGGTAAATTACAAACCATTTCTGTAACTTTGATAAGACTGCATTTATTTATTAAGCCCAATTATTTGTGCACAGCTTTGTAACATCTTTGGTCAAATAAGGGGAGGACATGTTATACATATTATATGTGTGTGTGTCAACATTGTATATGTGTGCGTGGGCTGCGTCCCTTTTTTTTTTTGGGTGGGAAATAACTTCTCCCGCTCTGGGCGGAGCAGACCAGACCAGACAGACTTCAGACTCAGACTTCGGGGTCAGACTTTTACTAACTAAAACCCACCCGTGTTCCTTCATTTGCCTGTGTGCCAGGACCACAATATCCCTTTCGGACAAACTCGCAACCCTGGCAGGCATTGGCCCTAATGGACCCCGTCAATTCGTGCTGACGTCTCTTTGAGGCGCGCGTGGAACACAACGCGCCGTCGACCCGGGCCTGGTCCTTATCGGACGGCGAGCTACCCATCGCTCACCGTCCGCAGGCCCGCGCCTACGGTGGCCGGAAATCGGCTTGCGACTCCCGACGCCCAGGGCGTCTCCTGCGGCGACTAGGGGCGTGAGGGCGCGAACCCTGCCTCTCCCTCACGCGTTCCGCCTCCTCCTTCGCGAGCATTACTGCTTCGCAGAAGGAGGTGACGGCCTCCCATGCACTTTCGCTCCGAACCATGGCCTGAACCAGGGGGGAACCTACGAATTAAACAGTGTGCTTATAGCTGTCGGTAGTTTCACTTGTACCCTACGTACTTCTACATAACACAATCCTTTTACAGTTATTTAACCACTGGTTCTGCATCAAAGTGATCTGTATGTCGACGGAAGATTGTAATGACTAGTCATTACACAAACGGCGCCGTCCGTTTGCAAACGGTCGCTGATATGTGAAATGTTGAAGTCAAATGGATGATGCTTCTGATCGTATTAATTACGCCAAGGCCTTTTGACCTATGTGGTATATATCTTTATCAAATAAAAATGGTTAGTTAGCTGAATCATATTGTAGATATTTTTTTACCTTCAGACAATGTCATTTAAATGTATTATTATAGATTCGGAGCTAGCGCAGGTGTATTAGATAAGCGCAATACGCTAATACAGCAGACTAGCGACCGTTTCACAGGCTGCTCAGTGTAGTTTGGTTCGGAACCTTAATTGTGTGTGCCCGGTTTTTTTAACTGACTGCACTCGACAAAAAAAAAACAAATACGTATTGACTAACACTGCCACTGCACTGAGTCTTGTGAGCATGCCAATGTACCAAAAAGGTTATCAACTCAACATAAAGGCTAGAAAATTTCAGCAATGCGTTAATTAAGGCATGGCTGGTCCATATATATGCCTTAAACGTACTATTCCAAACACTCTTTCGAACGCAATGTTATGTGTTGTAATGCAACTTAAATTTGAATTAAGTATATACAAATTGTCTTTAAAAAACAACTTTAGACGGGATAACGCTAAAGTAGATAGTTCATTACTAAATCAATCATCTACTTAATTTAGAAAATTAACATGTATTACACATAAATAACGTGGTAACGGCAGCGGCTTACAAGTTAGTAGGTTCGAACCCAGACAGGCGGTTTACTTTGTGTAAATTATTTCATCACCACTGCTCTCAAAAACGGTGAAGGAAATCATCGTGAGGAAACCGGCATATCCTAGAACCAAAAATTCGAAGTTAAGTGACATCTAGGTACCAACCGGCACTGGGCCGGCGTGGTGGATTACGGCCCAATCCCTCTCACCGAGTGGAGGCCTGTGTCCCAGCTGTAGGAACATTATAGTCTCATTATGCTACTCATAAATAATAATACTACAATAACGGTAATACATGTAAATTATCTAAAACTAGCTGCGTCCCGCGGTTTCACACGCGTAAGTCTCGATTCCGTGGGAATAGCGGGATAAAAAGTAGCCTATGTGTTAATCCAGGGTGTCAGCTACCTCCATACAAAATTTTATCAAATTTGGTCCAGCCGTTTGAGCGTGAAGAAGTAACAAACACACACACAAACTTTCGCCTTTATAATATTAGTGTGATTGTGTTCAAGTATAGGTAGCTTAGTATTACCGAGTGCTGCGGCGATGGCGCCGACCGCTTGCCACAAGCCTTTCTCTCTTGTGAATACACTTGCGCGGTGAGGATCAATAGACGTTAGCGGCAACGACGCTATGACGCGCTCTACCAAGGCCGGCTCAAAATCCGCCAGTTTCTCAATCAGTGCCTGAAGAAATGTAACGTGTGAATTAGAATTATTATAACTTTCATATCCAATCGTAAGCCGAAACTGAAGATCCAAATGCATAAATCACCTGCGTGGAGTCTGGTGAGGGAGACAACTCATCCGTCGATAACTCTCCGCGGGCTACCGCGTCGCCTAATGCTTCTACGAAGGCTTTTTCGTCAGAACACTGTTCCCACAAGCGAGTCCACAACTCCTCCCTAATAGTTTATAAAAGATTATAATTGCGTAGAATAATAACTGACCGAGTCATAACAAAATGTTGACAATATAATGAAATGGAACTAACCTTAGATTATACTGTAAACACAACTTGACAGTTTGGTCAGCAACTTGCTTGTTACTCAAGATGTGTGGTCTGTCAGAAATGTTGTCTATAAATTGATAAGCTAAGGATTTCGCCTCCGTTCCCTGGGTAGAGCAAAGTAAGCGTAATGCATTCAAATGCCGTCCTGAAGACAAGAACGCCTGTGCCCTCGCGAGTAGGTGCCGTGGTCGTACTCGGACGATGCCACGCCGACCAAGTACCGACAGCGCGCCGGCCGAGACGCACGCGCCTCCTAGAGCACTCACGCCGGCCGTGCACATCGCTCGCGACACTCGTCCATCGGTCCAATGCCCCTGAAACAATACATTGCTAGGCTCAAGTCTTGAATATGCTACATTTAGACATTTTGGTAACTTGTCACCGCACAAAGTAAGGCCTCGCTGCTATAACGCGATCCATAGGCAGATTGAGCTTAACTAGTCTGAAGTTGAAGAAAGAAAGCAAACAAGTAATTTTGAATGGCACAAAACTTTTTTGATCATCGTATTGAGTAATTGTACCCTAGCGAATAGTCAGTAACTTTGTACATACCTTGAAAAAGGCAGAGGCGTAGACCGGTTCCATATGTGAAAGATCTAAGGGTTTATCGTAGTCATCTCCCCACAATCTTAGATTTTCATCTGCGTCGAAAATAGCGAGATTACCTCCAAGCCAGCCCAGCCATAAGGGAGTTGTCGGCAATTCAACCCTCTGGATTGGTTTCAGAGATATAGATGAACCGGTGATGGTCAGTGACAGCCACTGCAATGTTTTAGAACGAGCACACACTAATACTCGCTCGTCTGTTTCGCTCCATTCTAGGACAGGGAGAGTGTCTGGAGGACCAGTGAGGCGTAGTCCCGCCGCCCGACCTCCAGCTACTATAATAACGCGCGACAGCGTCGCTAGTGCCAAAATACGAGCGTCCCGAGCCGCCATCGCTACTACTTCTCCTCGTGCACCGGAGAACAGGCAAGAAGAACGTGCAGATCGCACTCCTAAAGGTCGAGAAAACTTGATCAACCAAACAGATCCTCCCGTGTCGAGGGCCAGTCCTGATGTGCCAGCCCACGTGACACGTAAGGTGCCCCATAATTCCCCACCTAGAGTAACGCGTCTCAATATAGTTCCACATACACTTTCGTACTGACATATAAGCCCTCTCGCGTATCCAGCGAGGAGTCGAGTGCAGTCATGATTGTATGCCAAACATGATACTGCTCCTCGGTCAGTATTTAAATCACAGACCCATCTCAATGTTTGTTCATGAAATGACAGTAGGTGGCCATGTGCTGTTCCTACTGTTAATTTTGTCTCGGTTCCAACACTAAGCGCCGTTGCAGCACCTGCTGAGGATCTTTCCTACAAAACAAAGAAAAATATATTTTACATTTATCTATAGGTACAAGACTCATTATTTTTTTCTTGTATCTCGTAAAAATAATTGGCAAAGTTTCGGTGTACGAGCCATAAGATACAAACTAACTATCTAGTTTGGGGCTCACTGGTAAATAATAATTTGTGACCTAGATATCTATATCTATAATAAAATCGTAGCGAAGTCAAAACTGCACATTTTTTTTTTTGCCGAAAATATAGTTTTATGAATGTTTGCCTGAATATATGTTCCAGCATCACTCAAATACTACCGGATAGATTCTGTTCAAATTTTGCATCGATACTCGTATTCCTGTAAGTCACCAGTCTATACTTCTATTATAAAAATAAAAAGACAAGTCATGACTGACTGACTCATCAAGGCCCAGCCCAAACCTTTGGACCTGGAATTTTTCACAGAGGTTCCCTTTATAATGTAGACAAGGAATAAGAAAGGATTTTTCGAAATTCAACCCCTAAAGGGATAAAATAGGGGATGGAAGTTTATATGAAAGTCCGTCAGTTTTGAAGTTAGGATCTTCAAATGTTGTGTTTAAGCTGACGATTGAAAATTAATTTATACTTGTCTCAGCGATAATTCCACCTCCGAAGGGTTAAAAAGGGGGATGAAGTTGTATGTCCTTCATTTTAGAAAGTAAAAATCACTAAATTTATTATCTAGGCTTATGGTCGGAAGCTAACGCAACGTTGTTGTTAGAATTTCAACCCTTAAGTGGTGAAAAAGGGGATGAAATTTTGTTTTTAATTAAAGTTCTTTATTTACGAATATTTCGGCTTATGGTTGGCTTATACAACGTAAATCTTATGTCTTGAATTAATAAACTTGAAACTTGTAAGAGCCTTTAAGGTAAAAAGGGGGGATTTTGTTTGTATGAAAATGTATTATTTATACTTCAAACCAAAAATAAAATGTATCAGGTTTTTTTTTTAATCTGCCGTTAACGAGGTAATAAGGGGTTGTCAGTTTTACAAGGGAGGGTTTTACTGCGTGGCTTGATTAACATGAAAATTGGTATAAATAACTTATACGTCAAATGATGGAAAAGTCGCAAACCACTTTACAAAAATTAACCCCTTTGGAGATGAAAAGGGAGGAAACAGTTTGTACGAAAAAATCTTCTTTCATAACGAGTCAAAACTGTGGTCTGATGAACGAGTCTGATGCCGAAAATATAGTTTTTTAATTTTCGTCCGTTTGTTTGGATGTATGTTTCGGAATGGCGCAAATCAGCTGAACGGACTTGGATGAAATTTTACACACATATAGTTTATAACACATAGGGTATTCTTAATCTTTTAATCCCGGTAGTACGTGAGATTTTTTCCGACATCCACGCGGGCGAAGGCGCGGGCAAACGCTAGTTGGCTATAAATTATCACGCTACTTGCTATGGGGGATGAGCAATATTGCTTTGTCCTTAATATTCTTCTCTTATATAGTTAACAGCAAATTGTAAAAAGACAAGCCAAAAGGTTAGAATATTGCAGATAGTGGATGCTGCTATATGGATGATGCTTTATGGAGCTAAGCAGTCAATCATGGCATATACAGGGTGGATTTTTGAGTTGGGGGCAATAAGGGCAGGGCCATAACCGTTGTCGCTACAAGAAAACGGTGATCTGCATTCACAGATTTTGGAAAAACGTACAGTCAGCACGAAACTGAAAAAAATTCTCATAAACTTTTTTGATGCCAATCGATTCTGGTTCTTATAAGGATCAAAAAACTCCATCGGATCAACTGAGGTTTGAGTATTAGAAAAGCCAAAAATCGGAAAAAAAAATCGTTGGACTGGGCTGAATAGGGAAC
This sequence comes from Tiliacea citrago, assembly GCA_963921375.1. Lineage (NCBI taxonomy): Eukaryota > Metazoa > Arthropoda > Insecta > Lepidoptera > Noctuidae > Tiliacea > Tiliacea citrago. The sequence continues at coordinate 11,277,514 of OY992797.1, read as the reverse complement.
GAATATAGCAGATAGTCACCTACAGATTTACCCTTTTAAATGATTATCATATCTATAAGGAGCTAAGCTGTCAATCATGAAAATATATATAAGAATGGCTATTTTAGTCAACTTTCAACAAAGCAAATAGCTTAGTGGTTTAGCAACTGCTTTGCAAACCAAAGTTCGATCCCCAACAGATGATATATTTTGTGCTTCTCTTTCTACATTTTGTTATACTGTTATGACATGTGATAGTTCGTAGAAAGTACACAGAAAAACATCAAGTATAGGTCTGTTCTGTCATCTATAGTTATAATAAAAATAAATATCTAGGTTAGGTGACTGTTAATGAGAAATCCCGTGTGTTTACAATCTACTGATAAATTATTTTAGTGATAGCTGTTTGTTAGGAATAATCTGTGAGAATGCATCAGTCAGTGTATCAGTGTTTTGCCATTAGGTAGTAGGTACCTATGCAGGAACTCAGGCGTTCATTAATGCACTAAACACGAAAATCTTCGCAAGCAATGGGAAATTGCTACTGAAGGCTGCGGGTGTCTATCTCAGGACGAACTGCTTCTCAAACGGACAACTGTACGTCACTTGCTCCCGCGTCACCAGTCTGTCTGTCAGTCTGCCTTTCTTTATATTTTGGCAGCTGATACCAAAACTACAAATATGGTAAACAAAGAAGTTTTATAAAAATGTAGCTGCTATTTTAGTATATTGTGGTGTCTTACGACTTCCACGCGAACGAAGTCGCAGGCAGAAGCTAGTAGGTAATATTTTAAGCTACTCAAGTCGTCTCAATTTGATGTTAACCTGCTTACTGTATTACTTACCTGGACAATAAAATATATTTAAAAAAAAAAACTACTACAGCTAACAGCTACACTTATGCCATGGCAAATATTATTTGTTCTTGTACAGTAATCAACCAATGAAAGTCAATTAACACGTCAGCTTTTTAAACGTTATTTAAACAAAAAAAAGAAAAAGGTATTTAAAAAACCACAACAGTTTTTAAATTGAAATAATACAAACTAGGGATTGCCTCGTTGGTCTAGTGGTCGCAAGCACGACTGTTGAGCATGAGGTCCCGGGTTCGATTCCCAGGTCGGGCAAAGTGATATTGGGATTTAGCCCGGAATCTGGATTTGTGCCCAGTTGATGGCAATAGGCTCGCCCCCTATTACATGGGACTTTCAAAAAAAAGATAACTGGCGAAACGTGGGCGTACTATTAGGTACACTTCTGCCTAACCTTTCGGGGATTACAGGCGTGATGTTATGTTTAATACAAACTATTAGCAATGACTTAAAATTCTGAAAAAGCTGTATCAAACAATTTTGAGTCAATTTACATAGTTATGTAAATTGACTCAAAATTGTTTTTTAATTTATGTAACAGTGTTAATCGAGTTTTGCTGCTGACTGTACATTATTATCTGTCATTAGTAGAAGAGCAGTGCTTATTAGTTTAGGTACTTATGGCATATAGTTCAGCCACAGTTTAACAATACATACTTGTGCTTGTAAAAGCTGTTGAGATACACCTTGTAAAAATTCCACTTGCAATGCAGAGCAAGCAGCAGGGTCTTCTATGTATTTGGTTTCTTTGTTTTTAACATCTTCCTCTTCTGTAGATAATACTTCAGCTAATGTTGGTGCCTCACTTGCTGGCAATGCATATTCAATCTCATCTAACTGAAAAGTATGTTTTGTATGGTTTACACAGGTACATAATTAATGAAAATAGCTGTGCAATTAGAATAAATATAATTTATTTGGGTGAGAGCCTGGTGATCAGTCTCACAGGGTATCCTAGTATGGACGCCAGTCTCTTACAAAGGATCATATTTTATGCATTTTTGACAAAACGCTAAAATTTTTGTCTCTATGTTTATAACTATGTGAATATTTATGAACAGAGAAAAATAAAGAATATAAATAATTATATTCTGTATGGATTTATATTCAGGGATGGCTAAACTACACCCTAATTGCGTAACACAGTTTCGGAATGATTTTGAAGTATATTGCTAATCCACTTCATCAGATGTCAGAAAAAATTGTCTTCTCAACAATGTGATTAACGCAATGAATACTGTTGAACTGTCAAATTGAAACCGATTCCTACTGATAGTGTGTTACGCAATTAGCCCGCTGGTTTAAACTAACTTCCTCTCAAAGCTCTGGAATAGAGAATGGACTCTTTCTACAAAAATCCAGCTTTAATAGAAACCAAAATATAATTCACCCCACAACTCTTTAATGTGGTCAAATTATATTAATATAATTGCCTGTGATGTCTCCATCTCAAATTATAAGGATCATTACAAAAATCCCTGTTTGTTTGGACTATTGCGCCGCCCATTATGTCACCCTATGTAAAATTTTAACATTTATATCTGTAACTTTTATGGTGTACATAATAAAGAGTATTCTTTTCTATTCTATCGGAAACTTGAAAGCTGATTGGCTAATCTAAGAGTCAATTTATAACATCCTTATTTTGGTTGGCCAGAATATAGCTTGAATGTAGTCAATCAATGCTCATAATGTTAATAAGACTTAAGATATGCTGGTTTTTACAATGATCCTGGAAAAGGCTTGAATGATTATGAAAATCTTTGTTATTTTTCAAAAATGTGGTTCTTTGCAAGTCCTAAGATTTTTGCCAGGAGCTGATTATTTCAAGCAAAAAATCATAGATAACTATGATTGGCTTAAACACATTTTAAAAAGAAAGAACAATAGAATTATTTACAGTACACCTTGGAAATATTATAATGTAACAGGATATTAAGTATTACCCAGCATCATAATTATTTAGATTTTCACTTAATAATTACTAGGTTCATTAACAGTATATAACTAATTTGAATCTTTGTGAAACAGTTGATACCAGTTGATACTAATGAGTGTCATAAAAGCGAGAGGTGGGCGTAACAGGCGATAATTTTATAATGTAACTCTGTAAAGTGGTAAAATTCAAAATTTATTTAATTTATATTGTAGCCTAGTAAGACTTTTGCAGATCAAATAGATACAGTAGTGTATAATAACTTAACAATTAGTATCACCTCTTCAATATCCAAATCCAAATACTGAAGACTTTCAACTGATTCCAAGTCAGAGTCTAGCAAAGACTGAACAGACGGTGTTTTTAATAAATCCATCATCTACTTCGCGAGGTAATCATAGAATATCTGTAAAAAATAGCATGTATTAATTAACATTAGTGTCTAAAAGTAGAAGCTTAGAAACCCAGAAATTCTTACTTCTGAAAAATAATATTGCTATGAAAAAGATAACATCTTTGTTTTATGAGATCCCTAATGGCTAGTCACTAGTAATCGCTTGATTTAGTTAGAATTTATTTTATTTACTGGTATTTAATCACTATTTCGAATAATATTAGTTTGATTTTTAAACTACACGAATGACGTCTGATGACGTCACATCAATCATGATTGAATGAGTTAACACTTTGACATTAAAATGACATTAGAACAGCAATGAACTGACATCTGTCAGAGTCAGGCAAGGAACACAAAATAAAACAAAGTTTTATTATAACGTTTAATTCTGCATCTACAGCCACTTAACAATTATAAGCTTTACATAAATAAAGCTCATGGTAGCAGAGCGAAAAATGTAAGTTATCGGATTTAAAACGAAAAGGAAAAAATTTAAAATGTGAATTGTAAAAATCCAACCTTTAGGAAAGGAAAACTACGATACGTGGTGTATGAATACATGCAAAAGCATACTTGGTAAAAAATAAACTGTGGACATGTGTAAAAGAATATCCAAAGATAGATGCGTCAAAAAATGTTCTTGATGATGACGAAATGGCGAAACCGAAGCTGATGTTGTTGATAGCGCCTTCAGAACTGAAACAGGTAAAAAACTGTAAAGGAGAGGTCAAAATTGGTATAATATCCGACGATTTTTAAACGCTAATGTGATGTACAGACGCCAGCAGGTCAAGCTATCCGAAACTGTCAAATTTTCCCAATCAACCTTGAACCTTATTCTGTACGGATAAAGTTGAAAATCTATTAAAGAAATTTGACAGATTGTAGTAGCTTGATGTGCTGGCGTCTGTACCTTATTAGAAAGCTTATTTATTATGCTACTCGATTATAGTTAAATCTGATTTTTTCTGGCGCCCGTTTTTGTTAAAAAGTGAAAATGTTTTCAATAGAAACAAAATGCACATAGTCTTTATTTATTTATTTCTATGCAATATAATTATTTTATGTGGCTAATGTTTCAGTTTCTAATACTTTGAGATTTTATTATAATTTTAGCTGCAGCTCCATGAAATTAAGACAAAAAATATTGATTATCATGACAATGCAATAACAAAACGTATCGAAAAAAGTCAAAGCTGTTAACTCGGACTAAATATCCGTTGTAAATGTCAAGCAGAGTCCTGCTGACTGACGTTGTCATTGTCACGTAATTTGCCACAAGGCTGCCATCCCTAAAATATAAATAATGCTTGTAGAACATTTTATTTTTCAACACTTGTTTTAAAAAAAACGGGCGGCTGTAAAAAAAAATTAAATGCCCAAAGACATCAAAATAATTACCCTCTTTCAGCGTATATAGGTCAGAAGGCTGTTTAAATTTTCAATTATTTTAGTACCAAGCCCCATACATTTCGTGAACGTCTCCTTTGCCAGAGATGTGTGGACGACAATTGAATCAATCTATGCTAGTAAGGGTCCAGCCAGAAAGGCTACCCTACTAAAGAAACTTATATTAGCAAAACTAAAAGAAGGTACAGATACACGCGAGCATTTAAAGAAATTCATGGATACAGTTGATAAATTAAAAGATATGGATATTGATATCAACAGTGATCTATTGTCAATCATGATGCTCTATAGCCTTTCTTCAGAATACGAAAATTTCAGGACTGCAATTGAATCTCAAGACTCACTTCCAGTCTCTGAAAAGCTAAAGATTAAAAATATAGAAGAGAGTGATGCACGTCGTCGTGACATCCCTAGTACTAGCGTAAAGAATGATGCTGAAGAAAGTTTCTACACCTTTTGCAAGATTTGTAAGAATAAAGGCCATGACACGTCCAAATGCTGGTCTAAAAATAATACATTTAAGAATACAGGAAAGAAAAATTATAAGAAGCCTAAGAACAGCTATACCAAAAAGGACGATAAAGAAACACTAAGAAGAAGGCAATAATTAATTATCACAAGCGAGGAGTACAAATGCAAGCAGTGAGAGAAGACGATGGTCTATATTATCTCCAAACCAAAAATAATAATGTTGACAGACATAGAGCCAATGCTACAGAATGTAGTAATGAAGTAGCAAAAGAAGTGGAATCAGATGCTATTAAACACTGGCACTGTAAAATGGGACACATGAGCGAAAGGGACTTGAAGCTCGCCTTGAAGAATGAAAGCCTGATTGGATTAGACTTCAACCGCAATAGTTCTTTAGGTGAATGCGAAATATGCATAGAAGGGGAATTGAGCAGAGTGCCTAACAAGAAGAGTGACAAAAATAATTCACGTACGAGTCATCGTCTTGAGATCGTACATAGTGATGTCTGTGGACAACTTAAACAACCATCACTAAATGGGAACAGGTATTTTGTAAGTTTCATTGATGACTACAGTAGATACTGCCGAGTATACTTTATTAAAAATAAAAACGAAGTATTACAAAAATTCATAGATTACCAGGTAGAAGCAGAGAACTTCACAGGAATTAAAATTAAATGCCTACAGACCGATAACGGTACGGAATACCGAAATTTGAAGTTTGACTAATTTCTGAAGCAAAATGGTATAGCAAGAAGATTGACAGCACCATACACTCCACATCAAAATGGAATCGTTGAAACGAAAAATAGAACCCTTATAGAAAAAGCTAGATGCATGATGTTGGAATCAAAAGCGCCTATGTGTTTATGGGCAGAAACGGTTTATACTGCAAATTACTTGTCAAACCGATGCGTTATCCAGAGTATTGAAAACCAAACACCATTCGAAAGATGGGTAGGTAGAAAAACCTGCGTTAATCATTTATATGTATTTGGTGCTAAAACGTTCATCCTAAAGAAAGGAAAACATGAACACAAATTTGCTTCAAAGGCAATTCCTGGTATGTTCGCTGGTTACTCGGAGCAAAAGCGTTTAGAATATACGTTCCATCGAAGAAACGCATTCTTGTTTCAAAGGATATCCGAATTTTAAAGAGAATGTTCTACGAAGATGGTAAAAATGTGATTTCTGTTCCTTTTCAAGAATTAAATGATCACAAGCGATCGACGAGACTGACAGTGAACTGGATGAAACAGAAATATATTTAAAAGGTACTACAAAAGAAAATGCTAGTAGACAGCAAGCAGCACAAGATGATGTTATTGCAAGCTCTAACGAGGTACCTATACAAGGTAAAAATAACGAGTTGTTTTATGAGTCTCGGAATTGATGACGGCAGTGAAACTGCTGATCAACCAAATGAAAACGACATAGATGTCGATGCTTCCGTTCTTGTCCCAGAAGAACGGAGGACATACAATCTTCCTGATAGATCACAGATTGACAGACCTAAAATATTTGAGGATTATATTATGGCAGCCATGGATATGGATAATGAAACAGAACCTCAAACGTTTAAAGATGCAATGAATAGCAAGGATAAAGTCAAATGGTTAGATGCTATGAAAAATGAAATGGAATCATTGAAAGAAATGAAGACTTTGGAATTAGTAGACCCTCCGAAAAATCGTAAACCATTGCCATGTAAATGGATTTCATAAGACAATTGAACGACATAAGGCCAGATTGGTAGTAAAAGGTTTTTCACAAAAACCTGGCGTTGATTATCAGGAGACTTTTAGTCCGGTAGCCCGCCTCAGTTCTATAAGAGCTGTCTTAGGAATAGCTGCTCGAGAAAACTTGGTACTTCAACAGTTCGATGTATCTACTGCGTTTCTAAACGGAGCTGTAAAAGAGGAAATCTTTATGAAGCAGCCAGAGGGATTCAATGATGGCACTAAGAAAGTGTGCAAACTTAAACGTAGCCTTTACGGGTTGAATCAGGCTCCTCAATGCTGGAATGTCTGTATATCAGAATATGTTATAAATTCAGGATTCAAGCAAAGCACAAAAGATCTTGCCTTTACTTACGTGAACAAGTGTTAATTGCGCTTTACGTAGATGACGGTTTGGTTTTGAAATTTGGTTATAAATTTCCTTCCAGCATTTTCACTAGTTGAAGCCAACTAGTGAAAATGCTGGAAGGAAATTTATTGAAGAGCTGAAAAATAGGTATAATAATAACCACAAAACCGTCTTATTTCCTTGGACTTGAAATTAATAAAACCAAAGATGGGTGTATTACCTTAAACCAAAGGTCTTATTCTAAGAAGATACTTGAAAAGTTTGGAATGAGGACCTGCAAAGTCGCTGCAACGCTGGCAGTAAAAATTGGCATATAGATGAAGATGATGAATCATATTCGTCATTCACAAGGCCAGATATAAGCTACGCTGTGAGTGGTGCGACAAGGCATTTAGAAAGTCCTACTAAGTTTGATGTGATGAGAGTCAAGAGAATTTTTAGATACCTTAAGGGTACTATAGACAAAGGACTTGTCTTCGCGAAAAGCCGGGAGAAGAGGCTGATATGGTTCAGTGATGCTGATTTTGGTGGTGACACAACGACTGGCCATTCGACGTCAGGGATGATTTTCCTATTCTCCGGTCCCTGCGAGAGAAGCCTTATTTATGGCTAAAAGAACTCCTGGAGGAATTAACGGACATAACAGACCTGAATGAACAACCGACAATTTACGTTGACAATGAGTCTGCTATAAGGTTGTCTGAAAACCCACCTTATGAGTTCCATGCGAACAAAACATATCAAGATAACACATTTCTTCATTCGAATTTCGAGAATGTATTCAGAATGGAGACTTCGCTGTCAAACAAGTTGCTACAGAATTGCATTTGGCGGACATGTTTACGAAGCCATTGTTTGGACCAAGACTGAACATGCTAAGCAGTAGAATTGGACTTCAAGATTTGTCGAAGCTCTAAAAAAAAGTATCGTGGGTGTGAAGTTATACTATACACAACCTTATTATTGTGTCGATGGTTGTTGCTTAGCATTGTTTTTAGTTACTTCTGTCTTGTCAATTTTACCAAAAAAATATATATTCCTTCTACTTAATAAAATAAAGTTTTATTATAACGTTTAATTCTGCATCTACAGCCACTTAACAATTATAAGCTTTACATAAATAAAGCTTAACAACTAACCATTATTTTGTTTAACACTGTACCTAAATGGTGCATGTTGTGTTAGCCTGTAAGTGATTGTTGCACTTATAAATGTATTTAAGGAAAATATTGTAAAAGTATTGTGTAAACAATTGTTGGCTAACCTAAATAAATAAACTCAATATTGTGCGTACAAACTTACATTTGCAATTGGAAAAACGTGAATTTCAAAGGACATTCAAATATTTTTAGAATTCCATAGCCAAACGGCTAAATCAGAACCTTGTTGCATGGGAACATGTTTTTAGGGTTCCATACCAAAATAGTAAAAAGGAACCCTTATGGTGAGACTAAGTCTATCTGTCTGTCACACCTGAATATCTCAAGAACTACTAATGCTATCAACTTGAAATATAGAATAGTTTTAAATGACGTTTGCCCAACTATTTTGCAAACAAGAAAGAAATTAAAAAAATATCTTTCTTGCAAAAGGGACTTAAAAAGTTTGAAACGGGGCTACTAGGGCATGTGGGGTATCGTATGAAAGAGCGCTGTGTGCACATTCTCAAACATTTTTTTTTAGACAGCATATTTTCAGACTTAATGAAAAATGTAAAAAAGAAGGTACCCACCCCTTATCTCCGAAGTTTGCATAGATAAAAATCTGAAATTATTCTATGTGATAGAAGTAAACATTACAGGAAAAATAAAACGATGTCTCTAAATACCAGTTTTTCAGAAATCATCAATATCATATATACGTACGGAACACTGTGCGCGAGTCCGACTCGCTCTTGACCGATTTTTTAACTACAATGTTCAAAGTTTGTTCTTGGGATTAATGTATCTATGTGAATTCATTAAGGACGGGTTATTTTCAAGAGATCTGTCTATTGGGCCGAGCCAGCTTACGAAACTGAAGAGCGATGATAGCAGGATCGTATCCGCCGAACCTGGGGGTCTACTCCGAAGCGCTAAACCGAAGTATCGGCCGAATGTTTGGCCATTTTATAACTTCTATACTTAGTTCTCTTTTTTGACTTTGAGTCCTTACCCGACTTCAAGTCACAGTTTTGACTTTGGCTTTGGCCCCAGAGCTGTTGAGAGGGATCGAGAAGTTATATGGACAGTACACGTCAACAAATAACCCCGGTACGAATCTGGCAAACGACCCAAGAGCTAGATTGACCCCGACACTACACTGAAGACATCCCGGACGTCAGCTTGTACGAGATTAGGATGGCTCTGAAGCAGCTCAAAAACAAAGAGGCGCCGGGAGATGACGGAATTACGGCCGAACTCCTAAGGCGCGCGGTTTCATACAAAAGTCGCCCGCGCGGGTCACCGCGACGGAGTACTTTTGTATGAAACCGCGCGGGTGCCCGCTTAACGCAGTTTCAGGCCTAAAGGCCGGCGGAAAACTCGTTCTCAAGGCCCTCCAGAAGCTGTTTGATCCGTCATACTCAAGGGCAAAATGCCACAGGCACGGAACACAGGTGTCGTGATACTTTTCTTTAAGAAAGGTGACAATACCCTCCTTAAGAATTATAAGACCTCTCTCACTATACATCGATATACGTCACGGTCAATTTTCCAACTACAAATGTAAGTTGGTCGACTATTACTAGTTAACTTGTAGAGCATACTTATGGAAAGACAGACAGACGAACATGGCGAAACTATAAGGTTCCTTGTTGACTACGGAACCCTAAAAATGATCCATATTTGGTCAAGTCACATTAACAAAAAGAGTCTGGTGATATACAGTGGTCAGAGGTCTTCCAATTTCCTTAGAAATATTTATAACGTGATACAGCGCTATACATTAAAGTTTTAACAAAATACAAGTATTTCCATAAATCTTAAGACTTGTCAAGAAATGTGATGAATGTCATTCTAAACTTCGGTCAATGTGACGTAATCGTTCATAAAGTACAGCGCCTTGAGGAGCTGATCTTGGTAACTGAGTTACTGTTTTCATGTGTTTATTAATTAGTAATGATCTTGAGATGCTGATATCGTAATAATGGCCTATCAAATAATTACGCACTTGAGTAAGTCATTGGGGAACGTTTATTAATACGGGCCTTAGAGCATCGTTACGAGCCCTGCGTTACCTGCAAGGAACATACTTACTCAGGAGGTAACCTGCGTATAACTGAACCACAGGGCGGACGTGTACAGCGATTGGCAGTAGGCCCTAAACAGTGTTATTTTAACCTCTGGCGTACACCGTGCCAACTTGCGGGCTGCGGCTGCGGTCTGCTCAGCAATTTTTTTTTTCGGCCAATTTCCATTTTATGTGTTTAACAATTACCCCACAGGTATTGATTACTTCAAAGTATTATCATCTCCGTCTGATGTCACTTATTGTGTAAAGTGAAAATCAAACAAATAGTAAAACCAGAATCATATAATGACTAAGTATTTCTAATTTCTAAAATAGAATATTTCGCGTGCTGTACCCTTTACCGGTCTCATCGATTAGCGTACTTTTAAAAACAATTCATAATTATTAATACAGATGAAACTTCAAATAGACATAAAATTTCAATATTTACAAAAAAAAACGTATGAGATAAACGTTAACACTTAGGTCCATTCAGTGGTTACATGTAAAAAATAGTCTTCTGCAAGTCTTTTATCACTTCTCACTAAAATAAATGTTCCGTTTATGAAATCCCACTATTTCACGCATTTATTTCCTGTAGTTCTTCTCCCTGGCAATATCTTCAATTTTCAATCCATTTCTGCTGTACAACTGAATATGCGGCTTTTCATTGAGCCTCCTCATCCTAGCAAAGCGCTTAAAATTAAGATGTTAATTATGTTGAACGATGATAACGACTGGCTGACTGGCACGCAGCAAACAGAATGCAGCTTGTTACATCACCACGCAACAACACGCTAATAAACTAGGACGCATATCGAATACGGAATGTTAAATGCCTGGAAGAGCTGGAAGACTGGCCTTGCAATCTAATGTAGATTGATCGCTGTCAGTATAAGAAAGTGGGTATTGACTTAAGAATTCAATTGCCTTAGAGCTTGAATCGAACGCCAACTCTCGAATGATGAAGTCCACAGGAACACTTTGTCTGTAGCTGCACATATAAAGTAAAAGTTAATAAAACACGACCAGCAATGCTGGCAAGGTAATAATGGCTTATAGTAAAACAACATGAAAGCCAAACCTTTAATGGCCTGTTTATACAAGTGTAAGGGATGGTGTAAAGAAAACATATCAGCCTATAATAATAACTTTTCAATATTATCCAATCAGAAAATTCGCGAATTAGCTGTAGCAGAATTTGCTAATCGACGTAAAGGTATTAAAATCCCAGTAACGCCATATGATGATGCGGTCACGCGATGCGAGTAGCAGCACTCTGACTAAGCCAGCTAATTCTGCGTAAACTAACCTTTACTCTTGCGTTCGCGACTTTCGTTACTTTAACGTGATGAGTCAAATACAGGTGATGTAGTTTAGCACACCGTCCCTTACACCCAGTTTAACGCCAATTATTATGTTGAAATTTGAAAACCTTTATATATTATGGATATGTTTCTAAATTTATGGATATTAAGTTTCTCAAAAAAAAGTCTGCAGTAAAAAAGTAACTTGCTTGTAATACGCCAAATCAGACAGAAAAAAAAACCTAGTAAAACTAAGTTGTACTCATGCGAGCGATATTAAACGGCGGTAAAGCTTAAACATCAGTCTGAGCAGAATTAAATCAGTTTATACATGATGATTTTTGAAACTGGCCCAACACTGGAGTCAAGTCAACTAAACTAGCGAATTAAATAAACTGACGAGTGTGGGAAACTGACCAGCAATAAACATGGCCTGTTGGGCCCAAACAGTAGCAATGACATGAGCAACGAAATGAAAAGATGAACACCAGTGATACGTGGACTGGTTATTATACGAGTAACCCTACCCTTACCCTATGTAAAATTTCAAAATTTATATCTGTAATTTTTTTGGTGTACATAATGAAGAGTATTTTATTCTATACCGCGGCGGGCGCTGGTTGATATCGCTTCATAAGTTCTTAGCCATAAAAATAGGTTTTTTTTTACGTCGTAAGTAAATGATTATGAATGATGCGCCTTGGTGCCTGTGTAAGTGTTATAGAAAAAAATGGACGATCAAAATACTGAAAAAATGTTATTAGTTACCCCAGATATTTCAAATGAAAGAAGAACTTTACCAAAACAAATTACCTAAATGTAATTTTAAGCTTTCTGTAAAATCGAGCTCATGAGTTCTTTCGATTTCCGCCCCAAAGACTTGCCTTGCACACACGACTGACTCGCAGCAAATGTTAAGAAAATATTTCTAGCTAAAAACATGTTGTGATATTTGTGTGACTAGTATTCAGCATTCCAATTAAATTATTATTTCAACAGCAATTAAAGATTTCATTTGGGCAATGAATCCTGAAATACTAGAAGTTAAAATAAAAACCGCACTAGCCCTCCCCTATCAAAATAGTGCCATTGTCATCTTAGAAGAATATTATTATCAAGCGTTTCGGTAAAAATTTAGTATCGTTTGGCAGGAGGAGGGGGGTAGGAGGGGGAGAAAGGGAGGGTGTTCCCTCTTTCCTCTGGCACTACTCCCATGAAAAGGTAAAGCACCGTTCTTGAGAAAAACGAATTATTGTAACCTAACCTCAAAACACATTAAAGTTGCTTATAAGGCGTAGTTGGGGGAGCCCCGCTTCGCGGGGCTCAAGGGTTTAAAAAAAAATAACAACGAAGGGGATGGCGGGGTCTGAGTTCGCTCGCTTCGCTCGCTCACTAGACCCCGCCATCCCCTTCGAACCTAACCTGTCAGAGTCGGGTTGCCCCAAGTCCCGAGCTCGCTCTTGCATCCTAAGTTCTCCTAGTAACATTGCCTTTTGTACACATACACATATCAGTGGAGGTACACCAACTTTCTTCTGATCAGGATTTTTAGGTGGTTATAAAAACAAAACATTCGTAAATTTTTCATTTAAAAATCCATAATTTACAACTGTAATTAGTTCCACAAGGATCTCTTTTATTTCTTTCTACATTTCGTCTCCACAGATATTCATAAATTAAATCATTATTATTAGCACGATTATTGTAATTGTCATTTTGTAGATTATTGTAAAATGCCGAATGCGTATGGTATACGTACAGGTTTTTTTTACGTTCCGTTTCACGACATTGTACACCACGAACAATATACTAAGACAGATTTGGTTGTCAATCGCCCGTTTTAACGTTTCGTTTTCGCTTTTTAGCTGATTTGAGGTTAGAAACATTTTTTAATTTAATTAATTTCTCGAAAAATATGCATTACCTTTTAATGAGAGTGGTAGCGTTATAATCGGGGACCCAACCCCTACCACTTTTAAGCCCTTTTACCCCTCAACTCTTGCCAAACGATACAAAAGATCCAACCCTGCCAAAAGATCCAACCCTGCCAAAAGATCCAACCCAGCGTTTCTAACTAGCTTGCTATTTATACATTAATACAACTGTTTTAAGATACCATTAACACAATATTGGAACTTCTTGAATTAGTACCATCCATTGCGGAATGGTGATTTTTCAAATGTAAGTTAAATCTACTCTCGAACTGCTTATATAACTCCCTTATTACTTAATTGTTGACTTACAAACCCCTTTGTTTCTACAAAACGCGGAGCTGATACGTGAACACGGTTACAGTGCGTGTTTTTAAGACACGCCGCAAGCCCGTACTTGTAGTAGTACCGCAATGCCTAGTAACCCTAATACTTAGCACCGGATCAAAATTTAAATGTAGGATGATAAAAAAATAAAGGACGTACGACTTTATGATGTATCTCAGGTATTGCTTGCGTTCTCGATCAACAAACCAGTCCATGAGATATCCTGCCATCAACGGAGCTGTTTTATATAGCAAGAAAAATCTATGCAGGTTTCCTGTGGCCCAAGCACATCTTGTTTGGAGAGCATGTTTGATACACTCATTTTCTCTATCTTCTTTTGAAAGAAACTGAAATATTGTAGTTAAATCTGAAAAAGAAAAACATGAAAAAATATACATAATTATGTACCTTTAAAAATGGCAGTATAGCATGTTATTGAAAGAACAATATAATGAATGTCTTTACAAATAAGAACATCTTCATTGTCAAGTACCTAATTGAAAAGATATAATTATGATTTTACCAACTAACCAAACCTTTTTTTTACTAAACAAGCATAGCTGCGTGTACTGCACTGTAAAAATAAATACAACGTACCTAAGGTATTTTTTGTAAAAATATAATACAGTATCCTGTATGCTGTAAATTCCGGAGCATTGGATTTGCTGTCGGGCAATTCACCGTATAGCATTTTAAGTTGTGTCTGGCATTGATTGAACTCTTCATGATCACCTTTCTCTAGAGCAATTCGCGCATGCGTCTCATAAACTTCAACAGTGAAATTGTCCCGTATTCCTTGTACCTGGAGAAAAAAGATAGTGTTATAACAATATGTTACTTCAACAATGTTTTATGAACTGCGTTATATGTGGGCGTTCAAGCAATAAGGGTCAAATAGTGGGGTATTAAGTTAAGACTAGATTCAGTATCTAGAATAGTCAATTGATATTCTGGATTATAAAAATATTCAAAAATTGGCACATTTTATTTGAGAAAAACTATATGAAATTGTAGATATTTGAGCATTCATTAATAATCATTTATAATTGCGAAAAGCAATTTTTTCACCCAGCTTTACATAACTGCGTATATCCCGGAAACTAAATGCAAAGAACTGGACCCTTATTTGCTTGGCGGCCCCCACATATCACGATAAATACAAAGTAATATGTAATGTATATACCCCTTACACAGAAAACCAATGCAAAATAAATATGTATGGATGAGTAATGCTTTTTCTTAAGCATCCTTTATTATTACACTAACCGATAGTGTTGCTAATAAGAAACTCGACCCCGACAACTAAACCCGGACAACTCGACTCCGACTTTAACCACAACAAGTTGATCTCGACAACTTAAATAATACAAAATCTTAAAAACCGGCCAAGTGCGTGTCGGACACGCACAATGAATGGAGTTGAGATGAATTTATCAAAAAAAAAAAAAAAAACAAACTTAACATTGTAGTTGAAAAACATGTTCTCCCATAGATCGATATACGTCACGGTCAATTATTATTCTCCAACTGCAAATTTAAGTTGGTCGACTATTACTCGTTAACTTGTAAACCCTACTAAGGCTGCATTCCGTATTAGACTTTAATCAGTGACAGCGCTCACATCAATAATTTGCGTACTGAATTAGTTATTACGATTATGACAGCCGACAATTGTCATCAATTCGGTACGCTCGTGACCGCGCTCACGGTTGGATTACCGTATTTCTTTGTTTAAACACCACACGCACACATTTGTACACTTCTTCTTCTTTGGTTAGATGGCGACGGTAGCCAGAAGCACAATTTCGAAAATGCCACGCTATTATAAATAAGATAAGACTCAAAACAAAACAACGCAAGTTCTGTCATTTTTGACAGCGCTCACGGTGATATTAATTTAGGGCATGGTCGGCGTTATCGCAAGATGGCGCATGTCATGACGTCATCTATGACGTTTCACGCGACAACGTTTTCGTGCTCACGCTAATAGGGAACGTGTTTAAGCGCGCTAAAATCGATTACAGCGATTATGGTCTTAATTCGGAATGCACCCTTAGCTGTAATAGTTTTCCTTTTAATTCCGTTATATATACTGCTGCCATGTTTATTTTTCAGATATCCAGAAACAACCATTTAGCTGGCGGGGGGGACACAATTGACTCTAAAAAAATATAGCACATAAGTTAATATTACGCGAACGGATTCCTGAATCGAATTGGTTTTCACAGATCCGCAATATTTTTAAACAGCCTATCCAACGACACCATGGGATAGACGAGAAAACAAATACCATCTCCACTTTACGTGCAAGGGAGGGATCCAAAAAAAATATTTTCAAGGTTTATTTTAGCACTACGAGGGCTGCACTAAAAGTATCGGGAATGGAATATTTCCACTGTTCCTGTCATATTAAAATCTTTTTAATTGAAAACTCCTTGGTTTTAAAAATCGAATACCATTTATTTATTTAAAAAAAGATTCTCGGTCTTGTCACAAGGTTTTGTCAAACTTGTTTAGTCGTTGAGAAAATGGAATTGACTCGAGAAAATTCAAGAGCGATGATTTATTATGACTTTCGAACTGGTTTAACACAAAAACAGTGTGTTGACCGGATGATTTCTGCATTTGGTGATGAAGCCCCATCCAAAACCACAATTTATCGCTGGTTTGCTGAATTTCAACGTGGACGTGTCAAGCTCAGTGATGATCCCCGTCAAGGTCGTCCAAAAAATGCAGTCACCCAAGAAAACGTTGATGCTGTGCGTAAGCTGATTGAGGAAGATCGACATGTGACATACCGCGAAATTCAGGCAACTTTAGACATTGGCATGAGTCAAATACAAATAATCTTGCATGAACAATTAGGTGTAAAAAAGTTGTTTTCCCGATGGATACCGCATTCGCTCTGTGAAGAGCAAAAAGCGGCTCGCGTTACTTGGTGCGTCAGAACTCTCGAAAGATTCCACGCAGGATCCTCAAATGCTGTATACAACATTGTATCAGGTGACGAATCCTGGATATACGCGTACGAACCCGAAACAAAAAACCAGTCACGAGTTTGGGTGTTCGAAAATGAGTTAAAGCCAACAAAAATTGTTCGTTCACGGAGTGTTGCAAAAAAAATGGTGGCCACGTTGGGTCCAAAACCGGCCATGTTACGACTATTCCTCTTGAGGGACAAAGAACGGTTAATGCAGAATGGTATGCTAGCATTTGTTTGCCACAGGTCGTTTCTGAACTCCGTAAAGAGAACTGCAACCGCCGCATCATCCTCCATCACGACAATGCGAGTTCTCACACCGCGCACAGAACAAAAGAGTTTTTAGAGCAAGAAAACATAGAATTATTAGACCATCCGCCGTACAGCCCCGACCTAAGCCCTAATGATTTCTATACTTTCCCTAAAATAAAGAATAAATTGCATGGACAGAGATTTTCATCACCTGAAGAAGCTGTGAACGCCTACAAAACGGCCATTTTGGAGACCCCAACTTCCGAATGGAATGGTTGCTTCAATGATTGGTTCCATCGTATGGAAAAATGTGTCAAATTTCGCGGAGAATACTTCGAAAAGCAATAAATACATTTTTAAATAGTAATGTTGTGTCACTTCTTTGATTCCCGAAATTTTCAGTGCCGCCCTCGTATGTCGGCGTGATTAATATAATACACCCATGCCAAATTACTGCTTTCTAGTACTAAGTCTCTGAGCTAACCTGGGGACAGACGGACAGACAGATGGACGGACATGGCGAAACTATAAGGGTTCTTTATTGACTACGGAACCCTAAAAATCATTCTTTACTTTCACACTCGTCACTCCTCACTTGTCAAATGTAAACTGACTAATCTGTGGAATCGGATAGAATTGGTCATAGTAACTAAGCTATGGCACGCCAACCAAATGTGTTAGGTTAGAACTGTGGCCAACTGCGCGCGAGCCGAGCGAGAACTACATCCAAGTTTGTCGTAGTTACTCGGCTACTTAGTATTTTTAGAACAATGTCGATCGATCGCGGTCGATAAAATCATTATCGACCGCAAAAATAAATTTGTATTTCACAGTATTTTACGAAAAATCTATGAAAAAGTTAGTTATGTCTGCGGATGTAACCGAAAATATCTCAAAAAAGCTTAAATAGCAATGTCACTTAAAAGCATCTAAAAAAAGTTCCTGGTTTTACTACTGAATCCTAAAAATGGTAAGCGAACCGTTCCCCCTTGTTACTCTGGCATCCTCCATAGAAACTGATGGCGGATTAGTAGGGGTTCAAATTACTATTGTTCCCATTCCCCTGTCGGAGGCGATTAGCCGGGGTCGGGTTGTCTCAGGGTTGAGCTGTCAGGGTCGAGTAGTTGGGAGTCGAGTTGTTGAGGACGAGTCGTCGGGGTCTAGTTGTCGGGGCCTAGTTGTCCGGGTCGAATTGTCGTGAGGTTGAATTGTCGCGGGGTCGAGTTGTCGTATCGAATCGAATGAAATACTGCAAAGGACAAACGTGATTTTTTTGCTCTTTTTTGCTCCTTTTTGCTCAACAGGTAGACGCTTGAAATATTCACAGAATATTTAGTTATATATTCACTTTAAAAATAAATAATTAAATTAAACTAAAACAAATATTTAAGGGGGGCTCCCATACAAAAAACATGTTTTTTTTTTGCCGTTTTTATAGATAATGGTACGGAACCCTTCGTGCGCGAGTCCGACTCGCACTTGGCCGGTTTTTTTTGCTCGATATTTATAACGGCAACAGGTAGACGCTTGAAATATTCACAGAATATTTAGTTATATATTCACTTTAAAAATAAATAATTAAATTAAAATTAAACAATTATTTAAGGGGGGCTCCTATACCACAAACGTGATTTTTTTGCCGTTTATATAGATAATGGTACGGAACCCTTCGTGCGCGAGTTCGACTCGCACTTGGCCGGTTATTTTTTCTATGATCTGAGGTTGCAATTTATATAACTTAAATGAGATACATTATAATACATAAATACAAGTTACGTACAAATTCCTCAAAGCTCACTGAGACATAGACATAGCCACAACAATGGTTTACATAAAACTGTAACTGACTGGATTTGATTTTGAGCTAAGTAGTTATTTTAATTTCAATATTCAGTATCTTTTTAGGCAATGTAAAACACTTCAAATAGTTAGTTGGCTTCAAAGGTTGTCACATATAACAAAGATACTCACTGTTAAATCTTGCCTGATTGATTTCAATTGATCACAAGCATATCTGTAATCTTGTTTGTCTATCCATCTCTCTTTAACATTTTTGAGGGAATTTCTCAAAACAGGCACAGGCCGGACCTCACAAGATTCAGGTGCTTTAGTTAGTCGTAGGAATGACTTTTCAATGTCTGAGCAAGTCCCAACTATGTGCATGTTATTAATTTCATAATCGCCTTCACAATCCTGGATAATGGACCTTCTTGCGGTTGGTTCCTGTTTGTTCTTGATTCCACCCTGCAAAGAGCTTGCTATGGAAGGAACATTAGCTACAATATTACCAAATCTCTCTGCTCGTTTGAGCAGTTTCTCAGCATTACCCTGAAAATCTTCAACAACAAATTGGTCAAATGAAGGTTTCTTTTTGTTTGAATTTTTTTGATATATTTTATCTATTTTCTTTTGGTCTAAAGACAATCTATCTTTAACTTTCTGACGTCCCTTGCCCTTAGTATTTTTTTTTTCTTCAACCTCATCACCAGAAGCAGAAGAAGCACTGAAATTAAAAACAAAAATATTATCAAATGTGATTGAACTTGGCAATCAAAATTGTAAATCATTTAGGTCCCAGTGGCTATGTAGTACAGTCAACCAGTCAACAACACATAAGTGGTAACAACTTGACATTGACAGAGCCTTTGTCATACCAGTAGGGGGATTTTTACAGGGAACTGTATTTGTGTACTGATATACATTTGACTGCACATGAATTTTGACTTTATGTGATGGTGCTGGTATTTTCCGACTTCTACACAGACTAAGTTGCAGGCAGGAGCTGGTCAGTAATTATTATGGCGACTAACAAACTTATACAGGACCTGCAATTTCTTAAACACATTACACTCCTGTTTGGGCAGTCGGGTGAAAATAAATAATTATAAAAATCTGAATAAATTAGGTAGTGCATCAAGATAAACATACCTCAGCCTTTTTCTAGGAGGGCTCCTAGACCTAGATCTGCTCCTAGAGTTAGGGCGTCTTCTTCGCTGTGGAGAGTTCTTATGGCTGTTAAAGCCTCGAGCACTTAACAGACCCCTATTTTTGGGAAATTCCACAGCATTTTCTAACTTTTGATACAAACTTAAAGTACCACGAACAGGTTTAACTGCCAAATTATTTCTTTCACTATGAACACTTGGAATTGGTTCCTCATCCCAATTCCTAGTCCATATCTCATCTTTATTGGCAGCAGCTGTTATTCTTCCTTTTAGGCATATATCAATTTGATCACGATCAAAACCAGATTTACATTTTTCATAGCAACGTTTTATATATCTCTCCAAGCTTTCAGGCCAAGAGCCTGTAGACGTTGATTTGAAAAAATTTGAAGAATTATTATTTTGAATGCTTTCTTCATCATCTACATTTTCAGTTTTAATCATGTTGAGCTCTTCTGGTTCTGGTGGTTGAGGTATATCTTCTGTTGCCAATGGAGGCGGTAATGGCACATCAAGTGGTGGGGGGGGAGGCTTAGGAATGTCTGGCGGGGGGAGCGGTGGCAGTGGAGGCGGATGGTCTGGCAGAGGAGGTTGAACATCACTTACGCCTTCTGTTCTATCTTCGTTAAATCTGTTGTTGTTAGGCTTCTTGCGTTTCTTTTTAGGACCATTATTGTTCGAAAAGAGTGGATTTTCATTAAGAGTTATGGGTGCAGGTTTCCTTATATTATTGAGATTAAACCTGATAGGGGGTTGATTAAAAAAGGGGCGACTGGTGTCAAGGGGGGACATTCCAAGCAAAGGTGTGGTAGGCGGCGGCTTCAAGAATTGAGGATGACTAAGATCCATGTTCTGGTCCTTGCT